>CM077595.1:32687500-42687500 GCA_039654915.1 Aquilaria yunnanensis | reverse complement strand
ATGCCCTGTTCACCTACTTGTTGCTAAATTTAGGAACTTCTAAGGGTGATCTCAAGCCCGTGACCTTGCCCACCTTTAAAGTTGGTCCCTCAAAACTCCCTGTGCTCGGATGGATTGACCTGTTGTTGATGCTGAAAGGTACCTCAGTGCAAATGAAGGAAGAACTCTTTGCTTCCACTATGACAAGGTTCATCATCATAGATGTCCCACCTTTGTACAATGCTATCTTTGGAAGATAGATAGAGGACAACCTTCACGTCCGAGCATATGTAAAATACCTAACTATCATGTTTAAGGGAAAGGACAGTGACGTAGAGATATTCATCAACCAGGCCAAAGTTAGGAAATTCTTTGTTAACAGAATGCAAAATCTGACCAAAGTCTACATGTAGACTTTGGGGGAAAAGAGTATGACTAGCGAAGATGTAATAGGAAAGGAAAAGGGTGATGTTGAAAAAATAAAACTGAGGATATAGAACTAGTCCTCGATTAAAGTACCTGAGTTGGGAAGAAACTGGCTGAAGGTGACAAGGAAAAATTTGTATCCCTTCTATTAATGAACAAATATCTATTTGTTTACTCCCCAAAGGACATGCTCAAAATTGATCAAGGTATAATTGAACGCAATCTTAAAGTACGCCCTGAGGTGAAGCCCGTTCAGCAGAAAAAGCATAGCCTCTCCGCACAAAACAATAATTTCATTAAAACTGAAGTCCCATGATTAACGAAAGTATGCATAATAAGGGAAGTCAAGTACCTTGACTGGCTCAGCAACGTTGTTGTTGCCATAAAGGAAGGGAGTGATAAACTCTGAATATGCATCGACTTTGAAAACATTAATGACACCTGTCCAAAGGACTCATATCCTCTACCATCAATAGAACAATTGGCAGACTCCACTGTCGAATATGGCCTACTTAGCTTCCTTGATGCTTTTAGCAGATACC
This sequence comes from Aquilaria yunnanensis, assembly GCA_039654915.1. Classification (NCBI taxonomy): domain Eukaryota; kingdom Viridiplantae; phylum Streptophyta; class Magnoliopsida; order Malvales; family Thymelaeaceae; genus Aquilaria; species Aquilaria yunnanensis. The sequence continues at coordinate 42,686,553 of CM077595.1, read as the reverse complement.
ATCCAATTCAGATGAAGCCCGAAGATGAGGAAATAACAACCTTCATCACTGAAGTTGGGACCTACTACTACATCAGGATGTCTTTCAGCCTTAAGAATGCAGGAGCCACCTATTAAAGGCTAATGAATAGGGTGTTCAGTTCCTAAATCGGTAGAAACATGGAAATGTATGTTGATGATATGACAGTTAAGAATAAATACCTAGTAGCCATATCACAGACTTGGGGAAAACATTTCAGCAACATTGAAAATTTGGAATCCGTCTCAACCACAAAAAGTGTGTATTTTGGGTAACTACTGTCAAATTCCTTAGCATCATTGTATCCAAAAGAGGTATAGATGTCAATCCAAAGAAATTTAAGGCCTTGCTTGGGTCCAAACTCCCGCAACCACCAAGGACATGTAGAGGCTTGCTAGGCAAACAACAGCCTGTAGAAGATTCATCTCTAGATGTGGAGATCATTGCTGACCTTTCTTTAAAGTGTGCACCAAAGCAGTCGAAAATGAAAGCAACCTCAGTCCATAAGAACATCCATGGGATGAAGATTGTCAAAAGGCTTGGGATGAACATAAAAGTTACTTAACCCATTTGCCGACACATCGACAACAAAGAGAAGGAGGACCTCTCATCTTTTACCTCGCAGTCACTGAGAATGTAATAAGTTCAGTACTGGTGAGGGAAGAAGGAGGAAAACAGTGACCGGTATATTATGTCAGCAAATCCTTAAACGGTGCTGAAGTCAGGTTCCTACTACTGTAAAAATCCAGCTACACTTTAGTCATAGAAAGCAGGAGGCTTCGGCCCTATTTCCAAGGACATTCTATTATGGTCTGAAGTAACCTACCTCTTCGAGATGTCATGAAAAAGGTGGATCATTCAAGTAGACTGTCAAAATGGTGTATCAAGCTCAGAGAATATGACATCACATATGAAGCGAGAAAAGTGATAAAGGGCCAGGCTTTAGCATACTTTATTGGTGAATTGCCTAACCACGAGGACACCCCCGATGACCATGAAAATGAGGAACCCAAATGGGCATTGTTTATAGATGGTGCTTTAGGATCAAAACATTAGGGAACCAAGAAAATACTCTAAGGTCCCAAAGGGATGGAAGTGTCAAAAGCTATCAAGTTTAGATTACATGACACCACCAACATCACCAAGTACGAAGCCATCATAGCAGGATTATGATTGGCGAAAATGGTTGGTGTGAGGAATCTAAAGCCTTATAGTGAGTCACAGTTGGTGGTTCGGTAGGCAACAGGGGAATATGGTACACAGGATCTTAGCCTGGAAAAACACCACGACTTCATCAAAATACTAATCTTGGAATTTGATAAAGTAAAGGTAGAAAAAGTACCTTGGAAAGAGAACATAGAAGCAGATATGCTGGTTAAGGCAAAATAATCGACTAAAGCACTTGACGGTCTGAGCATAGCCATAATGACACTCATGACTCCAAACACGGGCTGGAAAGATTCTATAAAGGAACATCTGATCAAGTCATCTTTACCCCATGATCCCAAGGAAGCTACGAAGGTGTGTAGATGCTCTGGAAGGTATTTCGTGATTGGGTAAGAATTGTACAGACAAGGGAACACAAATCCCCTACAATGGTGTATTAGTGGAGAGGATGCCAACACTGTCCTGAAAAAAGTCCATGAGGGAGCCTGCAGATCTCACATTGGGACTGATGCCTTTGCCAGGGTACTACTTTGGCAAGGATATTTTTGGCCCTCTTTAAGGAAGGATGCAAGGTAGATTGTCAAAAGATGCAATAAGTGCCAGCGACCCGCACCCATCCAAAGGGCACCCTCACGAGCAATAAATTTGGCTAACTATCCTTGCGCCTTCGCTGGTTGGGGTATTAACCCTTTTGATCTTCTCCTGATGGCCCCTGGATGAATGAAATTCTGTGTAGTTGTAGTAGATTATTTCACCAAATGGATTGAGGCAAAGCCCCTTGCAAAAATTCATCAAAAAACATCCAGAAGTTCATTTCAAAAAACATCATATGCAGGTTTAGTGTCCCAAGAGTAATAGTAGGAGATAATGGTTCTTAATTCATTGAAAAATGGTTTCAAGAATTTACAACCAACCTCAGGGTAAAATTACACTTTGTCCCAATTGTCCATCCTCAAAGAAATGGGTAGGTTGAGGTGTCCAATAGGACAATAAAAGATGCCCCGAAGAAGAAGTTGAAAGAAGCCAAGGGAAAATGGCCTGGAGAACTTATGAGTGTTCTATGGAGTTACTGAACAACCCCTATAAGAGCTACTAGTTAAACACCTTTTCCACTCATGTTCGGTACTAAGGCTCTTATCCTTGTTAAAGTTGTACCACTATCCATCAAAGTACAGGTGTTCGACAAAGAAGGGAACAACCTTAGTTTAAGAATCAAACTCTATATGCTTGATGAACATAGGGAGATGGCCAAACTTAGAAGAAAAGCTTTCTAGCAAAGAATAGCCATCGCAATGAACTTGCATGTCAAACCTAAAAGGATTAAGAAAGGAGACCTTGTTCTTTGAAAGGTTGAACTGGAATCCTGAAGACCATCCCATGGAGTACTTCGGGCAAACTAGGAAGGACCTTATTTGGTCCTAGATGAAGTTCATCCTAGAGTCTATAAACTTGGAAATATTGGAGAAGAAGAGTTAAACAACACATTGCATTCAAACTCTTTGAAAAAATTCTACACTTAGTTCTATGAACTTAGAAATTTCCAAAGAAATAGCCTTATCATGAGAAACCTCCCCAAGGAGATCAACTGAATATGGTGATCTCTGAAGTTTCATAAAGTGTTAGGAGTCTTATGGAAAGGCCTTCCAAAGGAGATTAACCAAATGTGGTACTTTTCAAACATACCTAAGTGTTGTGAACATAGCAAGTTTCCCGAAAACATTGCTTGAATTCCATTCTAAAACACTTAGAAAAATATTCAGGGATCCAAAAGTGGTAGAATATTACCTTTAGAAAAGGTTATTGTTTTAAATCCTTAATCATATTTTTGACAAAGATAATACACAACCGAACATGCTGAAGATGGTAAATTAGCCGCAAATGATGATAAGTCAAAAATAGTTAGTCATTTCCCTAAAAAGATGGAAAGGCTTTTGTGAGCAAATGATGCTAGCCGATGTAATTAATATGCTGAAGGCTGAAATGGCTTCAAGTACTGCATTGCTCGTGGACTTAGCCAACAAATTTTAAGAGAATAAAGATATTCTATTTAAGGGGCCAAGTACAGAGGAAGAAGTGAAAAAACAAAAATCCATATTGATAGCCGAGGTGCCCATCACTGGCTGAGCTCCTAGACCTGACGGAGTACCGACTTTGCCAGAGGGAAACAGCCAGCCGAGGTCGAAAGGATGAATGGTCCCCCTGGCCTAATGTAGAGAATTCACTTCCTTGGGAAATGGTAAGACCAACCTCGGTAGAGAGATCAGAGCCCCTTCGGAAACAATGGTATCCCTCGGAGGAGCCATCCTCGGGGAATACATTCCCCGAGACGTCAGAGTAACCTTGGAAAGTACGAACAAAGCATTTAAGGAGCCTCTGACCCCTCCCCATAAAAGTCATCCCCCAAGTACATTCTGACACGCTATCACCGGAGCACGCCATCAGAGGGACGTCTCGATACGACGCTCTCGGAATGCCTAGGCTGTCAACCAAGCGACCTTTGCTGAGATAAATGTCCCTTCGCTCCCGGAAAAGCAGGGATCGCATCCCACCGGACACGTGTCGTGATCTGGAGCTACCACAAGAGGAAAATGGCTTCTGTGCGCCTCCTTTATAAAATACCCAGAAAGCGTCCTAGCGGGGTAAGAAAGGGAAGGAAAAGAGTTCTCTTTGAATACAAAAAAGGGCACATAATCCAATTATCTAAAAATACTGACTTGGGCGTCGGAGGCTCCTCCCCGGGAATGCACACCGGGGACCTCCTGACCTGTGTTTTCTGGAGTATTTCAGGTACATTCCACTGGGGAATCTCCTCCAAAAGTGCTATCCTCCACCAGAAGTCTTCCCTACCCGTACAATGACACATGACGAAGCCGCCGTAGGCCACCATTTGGCGCCGTCTGTGGGAACTCTATCCCATGTCGCCATCGTCGAGACTCAGCGCTCGAAGGATAAAGGGATTTCAAAATCCCCCTTCGCACCTGAGACTCAACAGGCGACTACTCTGCCTGTGGCAAAAACTTTTATGATGGAGGACGATCGTCCCGTGACGGTAACGATGAGCTTCCTACAGGATTTCCAGCGTTCTATCGTTGCCGAAATCACTCAGCAGCTTGACCAGAGGTTGCCCCAACCTCCACCCATTCAAAGAGCCTCACCCCTGACCATTCGTCGGGAAAGAAGCTCGCGATCTACTCATCGGAGTTCAGGGAGTGGAGACTCCCTTGACACATATTCAACAGATGGTGAACCCGTTGAAGCGCGCCCCGCCAGAGGGGGAGCCCCAAAAGAGACCAGGGCCTCCTGTCAACAGAGCGCATCCCCTTACCAGAGGTCCCCCTCTCCCCCTAGCCAGAGTCGTTCTTCAAGGCGAAGAAGAAATTTGCCATTACCAACAAGCACACGACGGCAAGAAGGAACCAGCACTGCCGCCCTTATGGAAAGGATCCTGGGAAGGCTGGAAAAGGTCAAGAAACAGATCTCCCGAAAACCAGTCTGGTCCCGGTTGTCCGACTCCTACACCGGAGAGGAGTCACCTTTCGTACACGAGGTAGTAGAGGCGCCTATGCCCAGTGATTTCAGGGTTCCTTGCCTGGAAATGTATGACGGGCGAAGTGACCCCCAGGCGCACCTGAAAAAATATAAATGAAGTATGGTGCTCCATGGCGCGGACGACGCCATGCTCTGTAAATGCTTTGAGGTGACACTTTCAGAACCAGCAACAGCGTGGTATGGCTCTTTGCCCTAGGGAAGTTTGTTGAGCTTCCAAGAACTATCTACTGCTTTCACCCAAAAATTTATTGGTAGTAGGCCAACTGCCAAATTGCCAGTGCAAATGTTTGACATAGCTCAGAAAGGAGGGGAAACCATCCGCGACTATGTTGAAAGATTCAATCAAGAAGCACTGAGCGTACCAGATTTTTGGCCGAAAATTCACATTCTGGCAATGGTCAGAGGACTGCGGAGGGACTCCCAGTTGTTCTACGAGTTCTCCAAAGACCCTCCAGAAACTCTTGGGGAATTTTACAGAAAAGTCGAGGAACACATGACGACCGATGAACTCAGAATGGGAGGACCTAAGGGCGAACACCATCGCATTGAAGGGACTGGCCATCAACCGCGCCAGCAGAACGAGGGAGAGCGGCTCCACAGGAAAAAAGGAAAGAGGCCCGCAGCATTCACTGCCTTAAACACCACAAGAGCTAGCATTCTAATGGCACTAGAAAGGCAGGGGACTACAGTCCCAAGGCCAAAGGCCATGACCCCGGAGAATAAAAGGAATATGAAAAAATTCTGTCAATTTCACCGGGATCAATGGCCATGACACTGAAGCCTGTTACCAGTTGAAGAAGTATATCGAGTCCCTAATCAAACAAGGTCAACTTCGGCGATACCTGCGGATGCCCTCTCCAAAAGGGCGAAAAGAAGAGCAGAGGAGAGCAGACGATGAAGAGTATGACTCAGATAGACGGCGGGACCGAAGTCCCCAGAAAAGTCTGCCACCCTCGGCAGGGATTATCCAAACCATCACTACTGGGATACCCTCGGCCGAGAGAAAAAGGAAGATGAGAGAAGTCTCCATCATGGAGTACCGGAACTCCCTGCGAAGGCTCACCCATAAGGATGGGACTGTAATAAAGTTCCCCCACGATGACCCCCTCCTTGTGATGGCAAGGATAGGGAACTGGGACGTCAAGAGAGTGCTCCTCGACGACGGCTCAAACACGGACGTCATTTTTTCTCATCTACTAGGTAAATTAGACATCTCAAAAAGTGATCTTAGCCCAGTTAGTTCCCCCACCTTCGGCGTCGGGCCGTCTGAACTTCCAATCCTTGGGTACATCGACCTGCCTGTGATGCTGAAAGGGATCTCACCCAAGAGCAAAGAAGAGTTAATCGCCTCCGGTAGGACAAGATTTATAGTCATTGATTTGCCGTCAGGATAAAACGCCATTCTGGGAAGACAGACTCAAGGCAATTTTCACATTCGGCCAAACGTAAGGTACCTGACGGTCACCTTCGCCACCGAAGACGGAGATGCTGAAATCTTCATAGATCAGGCCGAGGTTAGGAAAGTCTTTACAAGGGCTAGGGAAAGCCCGACCAAGATCCAGGTACAAACTTCGGCAGAAGGAAAAATGGTCTTGATGGATGAAAAGGCAACGGCAGAAGAAACGGAAAGCCTCGAAAAAATAGAAACAGAAGATATAGAATTGATCCCCAGCCGAGACACCCGAATTGGGAAGAAATTGGCCGAAGGGGACAAAAAGAGGCTTGTATCCTTTTTATGCATGAACAAAGATCTATTTGCTTATTCGCCGAAGGATATGCCTGGGGTTGACCCTATCATAATCCAGCACAAACTTAAAGTGCAACCACACGTTAGACCAGTGCGACAGAAAAAATGGAGTCTAGCAGCTCACAAAAAGTCCTTCGTCAAGGTCGAAGTTAGTCGCCTCACTGAGGCCGGGGTAATAAGGGAAGTAAAATACCCCGAATGGCTCAGCAATGTGGTTATAGCCACAAAGGAGGGTAGTGAAAAGCTCCGAATGTGCATCGACTTCTGAAACTTAAACGACGCCTATCCAAAAGAGTCCTACCCATTACCGGCCATAGATCAGCTGGTAGACGCAACTGCTGAGTATGGACTGCTTAGCTTCCTTGACGCCTTTAGCGGGTATCATCAAATCCGGATGAACCCCGAGGATGAGGAAAAAATGGCATTCATCACAGAGATAGGTACTTACTACTATGTCAGAATGCCCTTCGGGCTCAAAAATGCAGGAGCCACCTACCAAAGACTGATGAACAAGGTATTCGATGCGCAAATCGGTAGGAACATGGAAGTATACGTCGACGATATGATAGTCAAGAGCAAAGAACCCAAAAATCATATCACCGACTTAACTGAAACCTTCCAACGACATTGAGAATTCGGCATTCGCCTTAATCCCGAAAAGTGTGTGTTCGGGGTAAACGCAGGAAAATTTCTCGGGTTTATGGTATCAGAAAGACGAATAGACGCTAACCCTGAGAAAGTGAAAGCCCTGCTGAATTTCCGGACACATACGTCTATCAAAGACATACAGAGGCTTACCGGGAGGATCACCTCCCTAAGTAGATTCATATCTAGGTATGGTGACCGATGTCGCCCGTTTTTCAAGGTACTCACCAAAGTCTCCAAGGAAGGTGGTACCTCCGGAATCCAGGAACATCCATGGAATACAGAATGCCAGGAAGCCTGGGGAGAGCTCAAAAGTTATCTAACTCACCTCCTAACACTTCGGCAACCTCGGGAGGGGGAACCTCTCATTCTTTACCTCGCAGTCACTGAAAAGATGGTGAGTTCCGTCTTAGTGAAAGAAGAGGGTGGGAAACAGTGGCCGGTGTATTACGTAAGCAAGTCCCTGCATGGCGCCGAGACAAGGTACCCATTGCTCCAAAAAGCTATCTACGCGTTAGTACTGGCGGGTAGGAGATTGTGGCCCTACTTCCAAGGACACGCCATCACCGTACGAAGTAATTTGCCCCTGCGAGATGTGATGAAAAAAGTGGAGCATTCGGGAAGACTCTCAAAATGGTGCATTGAGCTCGGTGAATATGACATTACATACAAGCCTAGAAGGGCAATAAAGGCTCAGGCACTTGCAGACTTTATTGCCGAGATCCCCGAGATTGAAAAGACCGAAGCACTTCCGGGAGGAAAAACAGAGACTGATCCAGAATGGAAACTCTTCGTCGATGGAGCGTCAGGCACAGAGCATCAAGGAGCTGGAATAGTCCTTTAGGGTCCCGAAGGCATGAAAGCTTCTAAAGCAGTCAAATTCGATTTTAATGTTACCAATAACATTGCTGAATATGAAGCCCTCATAGCCGACTGAAAATGGCCAGAAAAGTAGGTGTGAAGAACCTTGTGGCCCACAGTGATTCACAGTTAATAGTCCGACAGACAAAGGGAGAATATGCGGCAAAGGACCCAATTTTGGCCAAGTATCACAACCTCGTTCAGAAACTCATTGAGGATTTTGACTCGGTGCACATAAAGAGTGTGCCCCGAAGGGATAATACCCAAGCGGATGCCTTGGCCAAGGCTAAGGATCCCACCGAAGTGCTAAAACACCCCATCACAGAGTTAATGTGAATAGAAACCTAGGGGAAGGGATGGCAAAGCTCCCTCAAGAGATATTTGGCAACTTCAGAGCTTCCCGAGGATCCTAAAGAACCCGCAAAGATACGAAAGCGTGCAGGAAGGTACTTCATCATTGGGAAAGAACTGTACAGACAAGGGTACGCTAGCCCTCTACAAAGATGTATAACCGAGGATGACATCAAAGTAATACTTGAAGAAGCACACGAAGGAGTGTGTGGCTCCCATATAGGAACGGACGCCCTCGCAGGAGTAATACTCCGCCAAGGTTACTTTTGGCCTACCCTAAGGAAGGACGCAAGGCAATTCGTCTGAAGATGCGACAATTGCCAAAGGCACGCCAGTATCCAAAAGCTACCCTCGGAGAAAATAAATGCAACAGACTATCCCTGCCCCTTCGCCGTCTGGGGCATTGACCTCATCGGACCTCTCCCAAACGCCCCCGGCGGAGTAAAATTTTGCATCGTCGCAGTGGACTATTTCACTAAGTGGATAGAGCCAAAACCGCTAGCATCAATCTCGGTGAAGGACGCTAAAAAATTCATATGAAAAAACATTATATGTTGATTTGGCATTCTGAGGGTAATAGTGGCCGATAACGGGACTCAATTCACGGATAAGGGGTTCCAGGAATTCATGGAGGACCTAGGCGTTAGGATACATTTTGCCCCAGTGGCTCACCTTCAGAGCAATGGGCAGGTCGAGGTATCTAACAGAACAATAAAAGATGGCCTGAAGAAAAGGCTAAAAGAGGCAAAAGGGAAATGGTCAGGAGAGCTCCCAAGTGTGCTGCGGAGCTACCGAACAACTCCCCGAAGAGCCACGGGAGAGACTCCTTTCTCGCTCATATATGGGACCAAGGCCATTGTTCCCATTGAAGTCATGCAGCCCTCGGTAAGAGTACAGGTGTTTGATGAAGGAGGAAATGATCTTGGACTAAGAGCAAAACTGGACCTCCTCGAAGAACACCGCGAGATGGCCGAGTTAAGGAGAAAGGCCTTCCAGCAACGGATAGCACGCACCGCCAATTTACATGTAAGAAAAAAAGGGATAAAAAAGGGAGACCTCGTTCTCCGAAAAGCCGAGTTCGATCAGCGAAGGCCATCAGATGGGGTACTTCAGGCAAATTGGAGTGGACCCTATTTGGTTCTCGATGAAGTTTGCCCAGGGGTCTTTAAGTTGGGTAATATTGAGGGAGTGGAGTTGAAAAATACTTGGCATTCAGACTCTCTGAAAAAATTCTATAATTAGATAATTTTTTCACAGAAAGCCGGTAAGATACTCCTCCCCGAAGTCATCAGAAAAATACATGACAAATTTACCCTCGTTATCGAAAGAGTGCACCTTGATGGTCCTGGCTTACAAAATTCCTTACTAAGCTTAAAAACCCGTCCGAACACGAAAGAAGTTCAAAAGGGTTCCTTCTGAAAGATAAGGTGCTGGTGTTCGCCAAAAGTGCACACTTAGAATTGTACCAGCTACTGATAAGGCATATTCAGGAAAAAGAATGGAGAATGGAGAAAAAAATCCTTCAAAAAAAAATCCTAAAAAAAAAAAATTTACAAAGAAGGAAGAAGAAAGCCTATGACTAAGCAAGGGTATCAGACGTTTCGTCAAACGTTATCATCTCTAGAGGGCTCAGTCAAAGACGCAGGCCGAGCCAAACGAAGATTGAGGAACTCGACTTTGGACCATGCAGATTTGGGCTTTTGGGGAAAGTCCAAAGCAGACAAATGCGAAAGGTCAAGCCCAGGGTGCCGAGCGAGGACCTGATGACGAGCCAAGCAAAAACCATCTTGGTAAGACGTCTTTGACATTTGCTCGCTACGGTTCTTCTCGGCGCCAAGAGCCGCCAGCTCAGCTTTTAGCATGACAATCTTCTCCTCCAGCTTCCTCTTCTTCCTGCTCTTCGTCTTCTCCTTCTTCAGGGACGCAATCTCAGCTTGGAGATCGGCATTCAAAGCAGTGATTTTGCAAGGTTCTCGCCGTCTTGAACGGTCTTCTTCCGAAGGGCCTCATTCTCTAAAGAAAGAGTCACGCACTTCGAGCCGAGGTCTTCAACCTTGGCTGAGAAGTCGGTAAGCAGCTCCTGCCTGCTGGACACAACCTCAGCCCGAAGACTCCCAAGATCTCCCTCCGCGATTTTGTTTAACTCGCCATACTTTAGGGCATATTGGGCGAGAGACTCCTTCGTCTTCCGCAGGGAATCTTCGGACCGAGAGCGGGTCTCCGTTTGTTTCGCTGACCAGGTGCGGAAGTACCCGCTATATGCCAAAAGCTGCGGAAAACAGAGGCACCAAATAGGTATCGGAAGGCAGTAATGGCTTGGATGAACAATTTTCTAAGATACAAGAAAAGAAAGGATCATCTAAGCAGCGTGCTCGGTCATCCTCGCCGCGAGAATCTCTTCGCTTGGACATTTGGTGGTAAGGGACTGAAAAGTGGCATTAGTCAGCACCCCTGATGCCATTTGCGGAGCCATCAGCTGGCTATGTTCAGAGAACAAATCCATGTCCTCTGTGAACGACCAGAAGGGCTCCCGTGGCACCTTGCCCTGAGGAATCCGTCGGTCCCGAAGAGCCCTCCGACGGGCATGAGCTTCCACCCAGGAAGCAGTAGGGGCATTCTCTGCAAGGTCACGACGAAGTTCCATCAAGACATCATCCCTTAGCCATTCACCCAAAAAATCGTAGATACGAAAAATACTGAGGTTGGTAGCAGAATGGCTAAGCAAAAAACCTGGTGGAACTTCAGGGACGCACTCCTCAGAACCGACCTCCCGAACATCCTCATTGACATTCTTTCCCTTCCTCTTCCTGCCCTCTTCAAACTCCTGGGCAGACGTTCGCTCTGCTGGGATCTCGGTAGCAGGGGCAGGACTCAGCGTCTCCCCGAGGATGTCAGGTTCCGAAGAAGGGTTCTCGGCGGTCGGAAGCTGAGCAGAGGACTGGTCTTCTACCTCAACTATGTTCTCGGAAGGAGGAGTGGTAGCCTTGGCCTTCTTGGACTTAGAAGGGCCAGCAGTCGACTTCTTCCTCTTACTAGAAGTTTTCCTGTGTACTTGCTCTCCCCGCTTAGCCTGACTGTCATAGAGTGATTTATAAAACTGGGCAAACTGATCGCCCATCTCTGCAAAAAGGTAAAATATCATTGTAAGTCCAAAAGGAAAGCAGATAACAAACCTTGGAAGGTGACTTACTCTAAAAAAAAAACTAATAAGAAATTTGACACCGAAGAAGCATGACTATCCAGGCTTTCTTCCCCGGAAGAACAGGCACAGGCATGCAGGGGTCACTCTTGTGGGCAGTTATCACTCCCAGTTGCCGAAGAACTTCCTCTGACATAAGATCCCACTTAATGGGAAAAGGGTAGGGTGAACGTGACGGAGTCCCGGAGTCCCAGTCCACCACCAACCGAATACGCTTGTCGAAGTTGTCAAAATCGGCAAGCAATACCGGAGTGAGGAGCTTCCAGGGATCGACGACGTCGACCTCCAAAGTCCCCGAGGCCCATCTAATAGGCACATGTCTCCAAGACTCAGGGACCCGGAAAAAGAAAAACTTCTTCTGCCACCCTCGCTAACTATCCTTATTGTCAAAGGTAAACATAAACTTCTTACTCCCGGACCCTCGGGGAAGGAGGTAGTAAAAACCACCCTTCGGGACCGGGTGGAGTTTGTAGTATTGCATGAAAAAGAGAAAGTGGGGGTTTATGCCGAACACCGCACACATGCAGAGGAAAGCATTAAAGTAAGAGTAAGAATTTGGGGGGAGTTGGTTCATAGCAATGCCGTGGAATTTGCAGAATTCACATATCACGCGATGAGGGGGACACCGAAGACCGGCTTTCAGCTGAGCTTGGTAAACGGTAACCTCCCCCGAAGAAGCTGCGTAACCGTAAGATCCCGGGAGAGGTAACCTCGGTGTGATATAAGAAGGGAGGTAGTACTTGGCCACCCACTTTTTCATCTTTTCCAAAGTAGTGGAACAAGGATAAGCCTCAAGGGAAGCAAGGTTTGCAGAAAGAGGGCGCACAGTCATCAATGGAGTCGGACTCAATGGAGTTGGATTTGACATTTTTCAAAAAAATAGGAAAAAGAGAGATGACTTTGGGAAAAATAGACGAACAATGACAAACCACAAAAAGGGAACACCCACCAAAGACTTTGCTAAAACTCGGGCTGCGAAACACCGCTGCAAGGAATCGCCGGAGGTCACTCTGCCGTAAGAACCACCGCCGGAAAGAGAAAAAGGGCAAGAAAAGGCTCTAGAACAAACGAGAGTTAAAACAAAAAAGTGAGACAAAATGGGACAGAAGGTGCTTATATAGACCAAAGAAGGATAAGTGAAACGTCATCATAATCATGCTTTGAAGATGCAACGGCCTCATTATTACTCCATGAAGGTGAAGAGGCGCGGTTGACGTAACCAGCATGTTGTTTTGCCATCCAACAGCATCCACATGTCACACAACGCGAAGAACTAGGGCACGTCCCTCTAATATGGCAAAAACCCAGGCACGGTTACCCATGACTGACACGCCTGGCCAAAGGACGCGACGATTCACAGAGTCGTGGAAGAAGAAGCAAAAAAGAAAAAAGTAATATGCATTCCGAGGGCATCAAGAAAACTAGAGGAGGGTACCTCGGCTCTAAGGAAATGCCTTCTGAAGCAAGGAAACTTTCCAAGAAAAGTTTCAGCCGCCAGGTCAGCAAAGGGACCTCCTCGAAAACATAGCCGAAGCCCCCGCTCCGGCTCTCCGGGAGAAGGCATGTGGTAGCCGAGGTGCCCATCACTGGCTGAGCTCCCAGACCTGACGGAGTACCGACTTCACCAGAGGGAAACAGCTAGCCGAGGTCGAAAGGATGAACGATCCCCCTAGCCTAATGTAGAGAATTCGCTTGCTTGGGAAATGGTAAGACCAACCTCGGTAGAGAGATCACAGCCCCTTCGAAAACAATGGTATCCTTCGGAGGACCCATCCTCGGGGAATACATTCCACGAGACGTCAGAGTAACCTCGGAAAGTACGAACAAAACATTTAAGGAGCCTCTGACACCTCCCCATAAAAGTCATCCCCCAAGTACATTCTGACACGCTATCACTGGAGCACGCCATCAGAGGGACGTCTCGACACGACGCTCTCGGAATGCCTAGGCTGTCAACCAGGCGACCTTTGTTGAGATAAACGTCCCTTCGCTCCCGGAAAAGCAGGGATCGCATCCCACCGGACACGTGTCGTGATCTGGAGCGACCACAAGAGGAAAATGGCTTCTGTGCGCCTCCTTTAAAAAATACCCAGAAAGCGTCCTAGCGGGGTAAGAAAGGGAAGGAAAAAAGTTCTCTTTGAATACAAAAAAGGGCACATAATCCAATTATCTGAAAATACTGACTTGGGCATCGGAGGCTCCTCCCCGGGAATACACACCGGGGACCTCCTGACCTGTGTTTTCTAGAGTATTTCAGGTACATTCCACTGGGGAATCTCCTCCAAAAGTGCTCTCCTCCACCAGAAGTCTTCCCTACCCGTACAATGACACATGCTGAAGCCGCCACAGGCCACCACATATAGATTATCTTGTACATTTGCGGGCCTTTTGGTGTCATCATCTTTAGTGTCCCCTTCCTCGACGTCATCACCTTCGTCAGTTGGGGGCAGTTTGAAAATGTTAAGGAACTCTATCTTTGACCATGTCAAAGGTGGTGCCTTAGGGATGTCTAATGGTCAGAGGAAGAAGATGTCAAGGTCAGGAAAATGTGGGAGAATTTACTGGCGAGCAAGGCAGAAATCATTTTGGAATGAAGATTTTGTTGCCTCTTCTACCTTAGCCTTCTCAGTCTTCAAGACCTCCATCTTTTTCTTCAAGACCTCTATCTCCTCACCTGCCTTCTTCTTCTTGTTCTTCCACTTCTTCAGCTGATCAACCTTGGTAATAACTTTAGCATTGATTTCTAATGCCATGGTGAAATTAGCAATTATGTCATCCTTCTCCATTGTAAAAGTCTCTCCAATCGAACTCTACTCCGCCAGCTTTGCCCCGAGGTCAAAAATTTTTTAAGAACATTCCTCGAGGAGTACCCTCTAACTCTCTAGCACCTTTTGGTGAAGCTTGGCTAGGTCCACCTTTGTGATCTTATTGATCTCGCCATACTTGAGGCATGAGCTCGCAAACATCTCATTGGCTTTAGCCAAGTTTTCCTCCAACTAACTTAGGATGAAGGACTGCTTTGACGCCTAGGCCCAAAGGTAGCCTTCGTACGCTAGTAGCTGCAAGATAAGACTTTATGTAAAATACAACAACTTAAAGGCCTAAAATTTTTTTAAGTACAAAAGGATGAAGGATTACTCGGGCAGCATGCTCAAAAATCCAAGCAGTAAGAATCTCTTCATTCAGACAATCGTCCATCAGGGATTGAAAGGTGGCATTTGTGATGATGCCCCTTGCCATTTGAAGGACCATCTTCTCGCAGTCCTTCAAAAACAAGCCCATGTCTTTGGTGAAAGTCCAAAATGGTTCCATCAGCACTTTTTCTCTAAGGATCTTCAAAAATTGAACAGCTCACTTTTGAGCATGGTTCATCATTCATTCTATATGGGCCCGGTCCTCTGCAAAATTACAATTGACACGGCCGTCCCTGGCCTCTGCCTAGGAAGCCCTGTGAGAGCTGGTCTCACGGTGGTTGCAATTGGCTAGTTGTATATGTGTGCAGATTAAAATCCCATGATACTAGTTGATTATCCTAGAATATGCAGGATGCATGCTCTTCATGCTTTGACTTGGGTTAACAAAAACATAAAGCATTAACTTGGCCAAGTAATCTCTATAGAAAATAAGTACAAATAGCCAAAACATACAAAATCAACATTTATGTGAATTTACTACGCATAACAACTCATGGGAGCATTCATACATAGAGTAGACTAATGCCCTCACCCAAGAGCAACCCTAGAGTCTAGGGCTCTCCATAACATAGACTATGGTTGCAACTAGAGTACTATATATATACAAGCCTCTACTGAGATCTTCTTTAACTAACTCCCACCTTGGATGTGAATCCCAATGGAGAGTCTCAAAAACCCTTGTCCAGTGCTACTAGGCTCTACAGCCAAAGCAATACTCTAGTTAGTACTGTTACTTGACCAACAAACTACTCAAGCATACTTATGTAGACTAGAATCACAAGGATTCTCAAGTGCAATACTTGTGTACAAAAAGCCACTACTGCAATAACCCTCAACGGTTATCCGATCCAACTGATGCCCGGGGGCTTCATCGTTGGTAGTCATGGTGACTGATGGGGGGACTCCAGGAGAGGAAGAACGCCTGGTGGCCGGATTGCCCAAGGGAGAGTGCCTGAGATGTTCAGAAAAAGTGGGTTAGGAGGTCCCCGGGGTGTTTTTTAGGGGAGGAGCCTCCGACGCCCAAGTCAGTGGTGCTGAGAGAAGGCAAAGGGAATAACACTGAGGGGTTCAATGGACTCGCCTGGTTGTATTTTCTCTGGGTGAGGAGTCAGGATCATTGCCAGCCGTTTGCCAGGGTGTATTCCCTGGTATTTATAGAGGTGTCCAGCCCGTTCAGATCGTGACACGTGTTTGGTCGGATGTTCTCTGAATGTCTGGGCGTAGAGGACAGGTAGCTGGTGGCAGGCTTCCTTGAGCCTTGAGCCGAGACGGGCCATGATGTGACTTTGATGGCGTCGGCGTGTCAGAGCGCCGTTTGAGGCGGCTTGTGACGTCTGTGGGCAACATGTCAGAGGCTTCCTTAAATGCTTCCGTCGTACTCCCGAGGTCCCTGGGTGAGGTCGTCCTGTAGTATGGACTGTGCCACTTCGGGAAACCTGCCCCTAGTTCGGGGGTTCCCAGATTCAGGGAGTTCCGCCTTCGGGAAGATCATGTTCGGCCACGCCCTAGCTGGTGCCACTTTTCTGAAGGCGGTCCGTTTACTACCCTCGGGGGGGCTGATAGTATCCTCAGGTTTCCTAGCGTGCCGAGCTCGGGCTCTTCGGCTTTCCTCCGAGGTGTGTGATCCCACCTTTTTCCGGGTAACGCCAGATCTCCTGGCCATTCTGGTGGCAAGGAGTTTGGCCAGGCGGAGGCGATAGTCCTTCGGCTATCACATGCCCCCCTTCGGAAAGCCGAAGTGATGACTTCGGTTTTGTTTTCTTTCCAAGGATGTTCTTTGGGAGTCTATAGAAAGTAACACCTGTGTCGAAGGTACACCTCTTGCCCAAAGGTGTGGGCTACTCGGCTTTGGCCTGTTTTTTGGTGTCTCTGAGGCAAAGCCTGTGCTGAAGATACACCTCTTGCCCGAAGGTATGGGTTTTTCGGCCACAGCCAGTCTTTTGGTGTCTTCGAGGTAACCTGCTTCTTTGCTTTTGCAGGTCTGTGCAGTGTCGCATCTGATGGCCAATCGCGTCAGTCTGAGCGACACGTCCCAGTTTTTTAGGGATGCCAGGAGACATGTCTCCTATTTTGGCGCGATGGTTGACACGTGGCGCACCATCATTGGAGGAGAGTTGCGTCGTTTACAAAGCGCGCGTCTTTTCAGGCACAGAGTGCAGTTACGGCGACGGTTCGCCTTCAAAGGGCACTTATGACGTCGTTTCAGTTACCCACCATTGGCCTATAAATAGCCCATTCCATCATAGCCCCTTTTGCTTTTGCTTCTGCTCTTTCCCTGCTTGTCCTTTTCTCTGCACTTTCTCTTGCTTTTGCGGCGGAGCTGTTTTAACAGAGCTTTTTCCGGCAACCTTTTACGACGGCGACCTCCGACTTTGGCAAGTCTTTTGGTGGGTTTTTTCTTTCCAAAGTCTTTTAATACGTCTGCTTTTTCAAGTTTTTGCCGGAAGTTGTTTTCTTGCCTTTTTCCGAACTCATTTTTCTGTCCAAAATGCCTATCCCTGAGAGCTGGCAGCCTCTTTTATCTCATCCTTGCTGCACCACCCCTAAAAAATTAGAGAGGTGGAAGAAGAAGTTCTTTCTTCCCTCTTACGCCATTACCCGGCTACCACGACCTGACCACTATGCTTTTTCAAACCATAGTACCGAGGTTACCGTTTTCCGAGCCCAGCTGAAGGCCGGACTTTGGTATCCTCCCCCGAAGATGGTTTGCAAGTTCTGCCAATTTCATGGCATTGCTGTGAATCAGCTTCCCCCGAACTCGTACTGCTATTTTAACGCCTTCCTCTGTATGTGTGGTGTCTTCGGGATAAAACCCCATTTTGTAATTTTCATGCAGTACTAAAAGCTCTTCGTGGTCCCAAAGGGTGGCTTCTATTTCATGCTACCTCGGGGATCCGGGAGCAAAAAATTCATGTTCACTTTTGCCACTAAGGACAGTTGGCGAGGGTGGCAACAGAAATTCTTCTTCCTGAAGATAGATGAGGCCTGGTCGTATGTTCCGACCAAATGGGCTCGGGGAAGGTTGAATGTGGATGTCGTTGATCCGAGGATACTGCTGACTCCAGAGTTGGCTCCCGTGTTCGAGGACTTCGACGGACGCATTCGAGCCATCTCCGACTGGGCTCCCGAGGTCGTTCCACGCTCCCTCTACCCCTTCCCCATTAACTGGAGGTTGATGACCGAAGAGGTCCTTCGGGAGTTAGGGTTGGTCAAGGAGCATGAGACTAACCTCGACATGCCAGCTCCTGCTATCGCCGGGAAGGACTCCTGGTTGGTGCAGCTCCTTCGGGAGGAAGTTTCATTCGAAACGCTTTTCGAAAGTAAGTTATCCTCTACTCCCTTGCAGTTTTTCCCTCAGACTTACGCTGATGTCTTTTTTCTTTTTCAGAGATAAGGGACGGGACTGCTGCATTCTACAAGTCCCTTTTCTCCGGCCAGGTGGAGAAGGTCGATCAGACAAAGAAGGCGGCTTCCCGAAGGCGGAAGTCTACTGGCGCTGGACCTTCGGCGAAATGGGCAAAGAAAACTGCCCAGGTTCCTCTGGAGGAAATTTCCGAGGAGGTTGCCGAGGAGCCTGGGGCAGCTGAGATTCCGCCGACCGAGGCTGCTACCGAGGTCCCTGCCGCTGCCAGGTTCCTTCCTCCGAGGTCTCTCCCCAGAGCCCTTCCGTGCCGCAGGCCCTTCTGGAGGCCGTTGGTAGAGGCTCATTCTGCCGAGGAGCGGCGCAGGAAGAAAGGCAAGGGGATTTCGACCGAGGAGTCTCAGGGCTCCGAAGACGTCGTGACCGAAGTGCCGCCAGGTTTGTTGTTTTCAGAACAAGTATAGCTATTTTGTTTTTCTGAAGTTTCCTTTGTCTCTGACCTGCTTCTCATTTTCGCCATGCAGGGGAGTTGCTTACCCCGAACTGGGAGGCCGAACACGCGAAGACGCGCGCCCTTCACGACGCCAAGGTCCCGCAAGGGAAGATACCAAAAGAGCCTTTCTGGACATTCACGGATGACATGAACTTGTACTTCGAGGACTGTCCTGAGATGGCGAAGCAGATTTCGAATGGGGTGCTTACAGAGGCCTCTTTCAAGGCTATTGCGGCGTCCCATCCGGGCGATGACACCCTCGCCGCGAAAGTTACCGAGCATGCTGCTCAGGTATGCTCTTCACACCTTTTTCCTTTCAATTTTTCCTAAGTGCTTGGCTCTTGCTGACCTTGCGTTCATCTTTTCACAGCTGCTGGGGTACGCCGGCTTTCTCCGAGTTCGGGTAGCCAGGCAGACGGCGTTCCGAGCTTCGGCCTTAGAGGCCTTAGAAAAAGTGAAAGTTACGTGCTCGAAATTAACCGTCAAGAACCAGCAGCTGGCAGATGCTGCGAAGAAAGAAGTTGCTGCCCTTCAGGAGGAGTTTCGGAAGGAAAAGGAAGACCTTGAGAAGGACTCCTCCCTGAAGATTGCTGACCTCGGCGATCAGGTGGCGGGGATGCTTGCTGCCAACCATGACCTTCTCAAAGATAAGTCAGATTCTGACAATCTTATACGGTCGTTGGTGAGTGAGAAAAAGGCTCTTGAAGCCGAGGTCCAGTCTTTGAAGAAGGAGGTCGACGTGAAGAAGAGGATGAAGGCGCTGAAGAAGGAGGTTGCAGACTTGAAGGACGGGCTCGAGAACCTTGACGTTGAGAAGGACAAATCTGACCAAATGACCAAGGTCGCCTTCCAGGATGGATTCTGCCTTGCTCGGCACCAAGTCCTTGAGAGGTTCCCAGGTCTGGACCTCTCTTTTTTGGAAGCTCTGAACATTCCCGATGGGCCTCGGTGGTCCTGGTCAAAAATCGAGCACCTGAACCTGCCTTCCACAATTCTGGCGCCGAAGGTGGTGGAAAAGGGCACAGAGGCTGGTGGCTCCCGGGACGCCGAGAACCCTTAGGCTGTTTTAGGGGCCTTTTCCTTTTTTTCTCTTCGTTTTTGTGCTCCTTCTTCGGGCACTTCTTCTTTGTAAGCCTGATCATTCTCAATGAATATATTTTTTGGCTAAGTCTTTTTGCAAGATTTTACATTTCCATCGTCCCGAACAAGTTCGCTCAAGAGACTTCGGGAAACCTGTAAGCACAAAAAATTATTCTTTGTTTTTTTCGGCGTGTACTTTCGCAGGCTTTTTTTTGTTTTCCATTTTTCCGACCGTGATGGCTCAAGGGACTTCGGAAAATCACATCTGCGCTTTTTTGCGGCGAGTACTTTCACAAGATTTTTGTTTTCCATTTTTCCGAGCGTGATGGCTCAAGGGACTTCAGAAAATCACATCTGCGCTTTTTTGCGGCGAACACCTTCACAGACTTCTGTCTTGCACCATTTTGTACACTTAAGAATTTTTCTCAAGGACATTCTGTACTTAGGATATTTTTTGTACAACACAATCCTTCCGTTCCATCTTAAGCGTAGAATTTCTTAAGGGCGTCTGAGTGCCAAGTGTTTTTCAATTCTACGCCTTCGGTGTCGCCAAGTTTGTACACGCCTTTTTGTACTTCAGCAAGAACCAGATAAGGTCCTTCCCAGTTCGTGCGAAGTACCCCGTGGGATGGCTTTCGGGGTGCAAAGTCAGCCTTTCGGAGAACGAGGTCCCCTTTATTGATTTCTTTTGGCCTGGCTCGCAAATTTATAGCTGCGGCCATTCTTTGCTGGAAAGCTTTCCTTCTCAACTCAGCTATTTCTCTATGTTCACCGACGAGGTCGAGCTTCGTTCTTAGGCCGAGGTCGTTTCCACCTTCATCAAATACTTGCACCCATACTGATGGTCTAACTATCTCGATAGGGATGATGGCCTCTGTTCCGAAGACGAGTGAGAAGGGAGTCTCCCCTGTGGCTCTTCAGGGTGTCGTTCGGTCGGTAACTCCATAATACGCTTTGGAGTTCTCCTGGCCATTTCCCTTTTGCTTCCCCCAGTCTGTTTTTCAAGCCATCTTTTATGGTCCTGTTAGATACCTCCACCTGCCCGTTGCTTTGGGGGTGAGCTACTGGGGCGAAGTGCATCTTTATTCCTAGGTCGCTGATAAATTACGGGAATCCTTTTTCTATGAATTGGGATCCATTATCAGCCACTAGTACCCTCGGTATGCCGAATCTGCATACGATGTTCTTCCATACAAACTTCTGCACTTCTTTGCCGAGAGAGTTGCTAGCGGTTCTGCCTCGACCCATTTGGAGAAATAGTCTACTGCTACCACGCAGAATTTCATGCCTCCGGGCGCTGAGGGGAGTGGCCCAATAAGGTCTATACCCCAGACTGCGAAGGGCCAGGGATAGTCAGCCGAAGTTACCATTTCCGAGGGTGCCCTCTGGATGTTCGCGTGTCTCTGGCAACTACCTCATTTCCGGACGAACTGCCTTGCGTCCTTTCTCAGGGTAGGCCAGAAGTATCCCTGGCGAAGTATCACTGCCGCCAGGGCATCGGTTCCAATGTGTGAACCACACATGCCTTCGTGGACTTCTTCAAGGATCATTTCAGTATCCTCTTCATTCACACATCTTTGCAGCGGATTCGCGTATCCCTGTCGGTATAGCTCTTCACCGATTAGGAAGAAACGGCCCGAGCGCCTTCGCAGTTTTGCAGCGTCACCGGGGTCTTCGGGGAGCATATTTTCCGCAAGGTACCTTTTTATTGGATCCCTCCATCCTTTTTCCCGAGGTCGCTATGCTCAGTACTGAGATGCTCGGACGGTCTAGCACCTCGGTGTAGGTGTTTGACTTCGCCAAGCAATCTGCCTCGATGTTTTTCCGCCGAGGTACATTTTCAATCCGTACGGCGTCAAACTCTTGAATGAGTTTTGCTACCAGCTCGTGGTATTTTGCCAAGGTTGGGTCCTTCGCCCCATAGTCTCCTGCCGTCTGCCAAACTACTAGCTGGGAGTCGCTGTGAGCCTTTAAGTTTCTCACGCCAATTTTTCTGGCCAGTCGTAATCCCGCTATGAGGGCCTCATACTCAGCCACATTGTTAGTGACGTTGAAGCTGAACTTGATAGCCTTCATTACTTCCAGGCCTTCGGGGCCTCTGATAATTACCCCAGTTCCCTGGTGTTCGGACCCCGAGGCTCCGTCAACATGTAAGGTCTATTCTGGCTCACCTTCGTTCAGATCCGGATGACTCTCCTCAGTGGTGGGTATTTCGGCAATGAATTCTGCCAGTGCTTGAGCTTTTATGGCCTTCCGAGGTTCATAGGTGATATCGTGTTCGCCAAGCTCTATACACCACTTGGAGAGCCTTCCCGAATGATCCACTTTCCTTATAACGTCTCGTAGTGGTAGGCTACTTCGTACGATGATGGGGTGAGCCTGAAAGTATGGTCGCAGCCTTCTCCCTGCAAGCACCAAGGCGTATATAGCTTTTTGCAGCAGAGGGTACCTCACTTTGGCGCCATGCAGGGATTTGCTTACATAGTAGACCGGCCATTGTTTTGGCCCTTCTTCTTTCACGAGGACCGAGCTCACAGCTTTTTTCGTGACGGCGAGGTATAATACGAGGGGCTCTCCCTCGCGAGGTTGTCGCAGAGTCGGCAGGCTAGCTAGGTACATTTTGAGTTCTTCCCAGGCTTTTTGACAGTCTTGATCCCAAGGATGATCATCCCTTCCGAGGTTGCCTTCCTTTTTTGCTGCCTTAGTGAGGACTTTGAAGAAAGGCCGACACCTATCTCCGTACCTGGAAATGAACCTGCTAAGAGAGGTTATTCTTCCGGTGAGTCTCTGCACATCTTTTTCTGTGGCAGGAGTTCGGAACTCGAGCAGAGCCTTAATTTTTTCGGGGTTAGCATCGATGCCTCTTTCGGATACTAAGTACTCAAGGAACTTTCCCGAGGTCACCCCGAACATGCATTTTTCAGGATTGAGACGAATCTTGAAGGCTCTGAGCTTTTGGAAGGTTTCCTCTAGATCTGCAACATGGTTGTGAGGGAGCTTGCTTTTGACTATCATATCGTCAACATATACCTCCATGTTTCTCCCCATTTGGTCCTTAAAGACCTTGTTCATCAACATTTGGTAGGTGGCTCCTGCATTTTTAAGCCCGAAGGGCATCCTGACGTAGCAGTATGTTCCTCCCTCGGTGATGAAGGCGATTTTTTCTTCATCTTCGGGGTCCATCCTTATTTGATGATAGCCGCTGAAGGCGTCTAGGAAACTTAGGAGCCCGTATTCGGCAGTTGAGTCTACCAGTTGGTCTATTGGCGGAAGAGGGTATGAGTCTTTCGGGCAAGCATCGTTCAAGTTTCTGAAATCGATGCACATCCGGAGTTTGCTGCTGCCTTCTTTTGTGGCAATGACCATGTTGCTTAGCCATTCGGGGTATTTGACTTCCCTGATGACTTCAGCATCTAACAGGCGCTGGACTTCGGTTTTCACAAAGTTGCTCTTATGGGCTGAGGTGCTTCGCTTCTTTTGCCGGACAAGCTTTGCTTCCGGGCTTACTTTGAGGCTATGCTGTATTATGCCAGGGTGCACACCTGGCATGTCTTTCGGCGAGTAGGCAAAGAGATCTTTATTTCCTAGTAGAAAAGATACAAGGTTTTTCTTGTCACCTTCGGGCAAGCTCTTCCCTATTCGGGTAGATTGTCCTGGGACAAGTTCCACTGTTTCCGTTTCCGCTCTCGGGGGTTCTCCTTCTTTGCCCTTCTCTAGTGCCTTTGCCTCCATTGTTTGTGCGAGGTTACTTGCCGGAGCTTTTCGTGCTTTCACAAACACCTTCCTTACCTCGGCTTGATCTATGAAGACCTCTGCATCCCCATCCTTGGTGGCGAATGTGATAGTCAAGTACTTCACATCAGGGTGACTGTGCAGGTTTCCCTGTGTCTGCCTTCCAAGGATGGCGTTGTACGAAGAAGGAACGTCCATGACGATAAATCTCGCCATTGTAGAGGCGTACAACTCAGCTATTCCGTCGACCGAAGTTCCTTTCATCATCAGGGGGAGATCAATCCATCCGAGGATAGGTAGTTCGGACGGCCCAACCCCGAAGGTGGGCAAGGTGACAGGCTTGAGCTCGCTGCTGGAGATGTCCAAATTCGGCAGTACATGCGAGAATAGGACGTCAGTATTTGATCCATCGTCAAGCAACACTCTTTTGACGTCCCAGTTCCCTATCCTTGCCATGATTAGCAGCGGATCGTCATGGGGGAAGATGACGGTGGATCCATCCTTGCGAGCTAGTTTCTTGGCCGGACTCTGATATTCCATGACCGTAATTTCTCTGGCCTTCCGCTTTCTTGCCGAAGATTGGAGCCCCGTAGTGATCGTTTGTATCACCCCTGCAGGAGGAGGAGGGCGCTTTTTTGGACTTCTGTTTCTCCGTCTGTCGGAGTTATAGTCCTCGTCTTCACCCCTTTCTTCCTCATCTTTTCTTCCTTTTGGGGAAGGCATCCGCAGATATTTCCGAAGTTGGATGAGTTTTATCAGTGACTCAATGTACTTCTTCAATTGGAAGCAGTCTTCGGTGTCGTGGCCGTGGTCGCGGTGAAACTAGCAGAACTTCTTGATGTTTTTCTTGTTATCAGCGGTCATGGCCCTTGGCCGCCGAATCTGCGTCCCCTGCCTTTCCAGCGCCATGAGGATGTTTGTCCGTGTAGTGCTCAGGGGTGTGAAGGTTTGAAGTTTATTTCCCCGCATCCTCCAAGGTCGGCCTCCCTGTTCAGTTGGATGCCGGGCTTGCTGATTGGACCCTTCGGCACAGTTGTGATCGGACTTCAGCCCAGCCATTCTCAGCTCCTCGGCTGTCATGTGCTGTTCGGCCCTTCGGTAAAATTCTCCGAGGGTGTCCAGGGGGTCCATTGAGAACTCATAGAACAGCTGTGAGTCTCACCGAAGGCCCCGTGTCGTGGCGAGGATGCGTATTTCGGGCCGGAAGTCCGGGACGCTCAGAGCTTCCCTGTTGAATCTTTCGACATAGTCTCGGATGGTTTCTCCATTTCTCTGCTCTATGTCGATCATTTGAATAGGCATCTTTGCGGTTGGCCGGCTTCCAATGAATTGTTGCGCGAAGGCTGTAGACAACTCCTGGAACTCAATGATGGCTCCTGGGGGCAATGAGTTGTACCACGCAGTTGTTGGTCCTGTGAGGGTGACCTTGAAGCATTTACACATGGTAGCGTCGTCAGCACCATGCATTATCATGCTGCATCTGTACTTGGTCAGATGGGCCTGCGGGTCAGTGCATCCATCATAAATCTCCAGCCGAGGTACCCTGAAGTCGCCTGGCATGGCTGCCTCGGCCACTACCCGGGTGAATGGGGACCCATCTTCGCAGAAGGCTCCCGTCAGCCTGTCCTAGACGGGTTTGCGAGCTACCTACTTTTCCACCCTGTCTAGCCGTGCTAGTATCCTTTCCATGAGAACTGTGGCATTAGGTTCTTCCTCTGGGAAGGGAGATCGTCGGCGCCTCTTCGGGGAGCGAGTTCGGCGCTGAGGGGACAGGGACCTCGCCTCTGGCGACGAACTCGTTCACTATGGGACTTTCGGTCGCTTGGACCCAGTTTGTCCCACAGGCCGTTTCCCGAGGGGTATATTCTCCGTAGACGACTCTTCGCGCGGGTCTCCGCTTCCCGAACTGCGATGAGTCGACCTCGGGCTTTTCTCTCGGGGGCGTACAGGTGAGGGAGGTCTTTGGGCCTGTGTCTACTGTGACCATCTCCGGTCGATCTGCTGTGCCATTTCGGCCACGACCGAACGCTGAAACTCCCTCATAAAGCCCATAGTGATTACTAGAGGGCGGTCTTCCTCAGGCGCAGAAGTCCCTGGGAGTGTTTGCTCAGCAGCCGGTTGTGTCTCAGGCGCGGACGGAGACCTCGGGAGTCCCTTGTACTTAGAACGCCGAGTTTCAACAACGGCGATCTCAGAGCGGGTTCCCACAGACGGCGCCAAATGATGCCCGGGGGCTTCATCGTTGGTAGTCATGGTGACTGATGGAGGGACTCCAGGAGAGGAAGAACGCCTGGTGGCCGGTTTGCCTAAGGGAGAGTGCCTAAGATGTTCAGAAAAAGTGGGTTAGGAGGTCCCCGGGGTGTTTTTCCGGGGAGGAGCCTCCGACGCCCAAGCCAGAGGTGCTGAGAGAAGGCAAAGGGAATAACACTGAGGGGTTCAGTGGACTCGCCTGGTTGTATTTTCTCAGGGTGAGGAGTCAGGATCTTTGCCAGCCGTTTGCCAGGGTGTATTCCCTGGTATTTATAGAGGTGTCCAGCCCGTTCAGATCGTGACACGTGTTTGGTCAGATGTTCTTTGAATGTCTGGGCGTAGAGGACAGGTAGCTGGTGGCAGGCTTCCTTGAGCCTTGAGCCGAGACGGGCCATGATGTGACTTTGATGGCGTCGGCGTGTCAGAGCGCCGTTTGAGGTGGCTTGTGATGTCTGTGGGCGACATGTCAGAGGCTTCCTTAAATGCTTCTACCGTACTCCCGAGGTCCCTGGGGGAGGTCCTCCTGTAGTACGGACTGTGCCACTTCGGGAAACCTGCGCCTAGTTCGCGGGTTCCCAGATTCAGGGAGTTCCGCCTTCGGGAAGATCATGTTCGGCCACGCCCTAGCTGGTGTCACTTTTCTGAAGGCGGTCCGTTTACTACCCTCGGGGGGGCTGATAGTATCCTCAGCTTTCCTGGCATGACGAGCTCGGGCTCTTCGGCTTTTCTCTGAGGTGTGTGATCCCACCTTTTTCCAGGTAACGCCAGATCTCCTGGCCATTCTGGTGGCAGGGAGTTCGGCCAGGCGGAGGCGATAGTCCTTCGGCTATCACCAACAACTTTTGAATCTACACAACATAACTAGAAGTGAGAACATAACATTCTCAGTAAGGGGTCTTCAGTGTACCTACAAGAAATTATTAAGGACACCACATATGATAACATATGTAACCTGCTGTGAGCTCATACAGCCTAAAGGTCTAATATATGCATATATTTAGGTCGCTTGAGACCTTTCCTCATCCTTGTCCTTAAACTACAAGGCATTGCCTTACCTACTTTCAAGCTACGCTTGCCAGCCTAACTAGTGATAAATCACCAGTTGAATGTCTCCCTTAGTATGTTAAGTAGGGGAATTATGGTGGGACTATTGTAGACTAGGTCATTTAGACCTTGTAGAGTAGGTGCACTAAGGTTTCACCTTGCAACCTCGTGGCTATAGCATGGCTAGGTCGCTAAGGGTTCTAAACCTTTCATCCAAGCTAATGGTACTTAGTTATGCTCATTTGCAACTAGTTTCCTTGCTTATGGCTCAAGCAACCATAAAATCTTTCAAACCTTAAGGAAACGCTTAAGTCTTACGGGACTTTCAAAATTCTCGGAGTACCCCCGGCATACTTAGGCCCCAAAGGACTCTAAGAACTCCCCTAGGTCTCACCTCGACCACCCTAGCAAAATGTGAGAAATTCTGCCATCTTGCTTGTGGCGACGTGTCACCAACTATTGGCGACGCATCACCATAGTTGGTAACGTTCGAACCACATTTGCACAATTGGTGACGCATCGCAAACTGGTGCATGAAATTGGCAACGCGTCGTCAATCTATGAATCTGCAGAATTGGCACGCATTTTACTGCTATGAACCTTGGACACTTAGCAAACATAGTAAATATGCTTGGAAAGCCTCCAAATTTCACACTCACATAGGCCATGTTGCATAGAACATAACCAACTATCACAAGCCAATCTATGATGTCTCGTAACATCATCCAAATCCTCTCAAACCTCATAGTCCAACACAATTCAACCAAATCCTCTAACTAATGCTATTGCTAGAATCACTCAAATTCTTCAAGCAAACTCATGTCAATAGCATTAATTGGTCTTCAAGTCAAAACTCCCTTACCTCAACTTCAAGTGACAAGCAAGAATCAACCTGCTTTCCAATCTACCATGCTCAACAAAGTGTCACCTAAGTTCTAATAAAAAACATAGACACCAAACATCAAAACCTTGCTTCCTAACAAAAACCCAAGCTCCAAACTAACCAAATAACATGAATTCAATCAAGAACACATTGGTTCCCTCGTATCAAAAATAAGGGATGTGAGAAAACACACTTCCAAGCTCCAAAACCATGGTTTTATGCTTGAAATGGCTTCTCCCTTGTCTGTATACCTTGGATAGCTCTTCTTGGCACCAAGAACTCTTGATTTTGAGGTTGAATTGAGAGCAAAATGAGAGTGAGAAGGTTGGAAACGACATTATGGCAGCGATAGCCTCACTTTCCCCTTCTGAAACCCTCACTTAACCTCCAAGCCACCAAAGTATTAAGCTTAATACAATTAAACCCCCATCTTTTGGTACTTAGTTATTCTTGATTAAATTCTTGTTTATTTCTTCCAAGTTTGGGTTAAGGTTTAAAGTTAAGTTATAAAAACTCATTTTAACCCCCCCCCCCCCCCGGGGGCCATGCCCGGCTATTAAGGATGCAAAATTACCATTTTACCCTTGAACCTCATTTAGTGCCTTAACTTCCTCGAAGCTTAGTGAACTTTGCTAAACCTGCATATGCTTGCTATGTAAACTCAAAATTAGGTTCGAAGCTTAATTTAGAACACTTTACCTTCCTCAGGAATGCCTGGTACTAGGAGGTCCATAACAACAATGAAGTTCCCTCACCACATTGTCTCTTAACCATTCATCTACTAAATCTAAAATGCCAAAAAATTTGAAATTCATAAATGAATGACTAAGAAACACACCTGGTAGGAATTGAACATCTCCCCCATTGAAGTCACTTACATCGATGACATCGGTAAGGACCTCTTTACCTTTCCTACTCTACCTCTCTTCCACCTCTTTAGTTGAGACCACCCCTAGTGAAGTCCTTAGTGTCTCTACAGCAGCGCCAGGACTTAGAGGAATGGATATGATGGCCACCCCCAGTGAAGGATCTATGCCTTCAGTAGAATGATCTTGGCCTTTGGTCAGATCTTCAGGCGAAGGAGTGAGAGAGTTCTCCTTTGTTTTCTTAGTGTTCGGAGCCCTAGAAGACTATCCAACTAGTCCCTTCTTCCTTTCTAGAGCCTTCTTCTTTTGTTCTCCCTTCTCAGCTTAGTCAAGGAATAAACTCTTGTAAGAGGAAGCATATTTATCATCAATTTCTACAATAAGGACATTATCAGTGCAAGAACCAAAAATCCAACAAAGCACAAGTTGGAATGGAGCTTACTCTTTACAAGGGCAAAATAGGAGAGTTCACCTTGAAAGAGCATAACCAGCCATAAATTCTCTCCATCCACTCTTGGCTTTGGCATGATCTTATTAGTAACATACTCCTTGATGACCCCCAGGTCTTGAAGTACCTCTTCAACCATGAAGTTCCATTCAATTGGAAAAGGGTACAGTGGATGCAATGAAGCCTGATCTATCCAATCAGCTACTCCCCAAATATGTCTATCAAACTCCTTAAACTGGAACTTTAGTTCTAGGGTAAGCAACTTTGATGGGACCATCACGGTGATAGAAAAGGTCCCAGAAGACCATTTCACAGGCATGTCTTTCTATTTTTCATCTACCTCTATGAAGAAGTACTTCTTCTACCACCTTCGCTAGCTATTCTTGGTTCTAAAGGTGAAAGTGAATTTCTTGCTCCTAGATCAACGAGGGAGCAAAAAGTAAAATCCCCCTTTGTGACAAGATGAAGCTTGTAATATTGCATGAAAAAAATTAAGTGAGGGGCTATCTTGAAGGCCCAATACATGCAAAGAAAGGAATTGAAGTAAGAGTCTGAGTTCGGTGGCAGCTGATTAACATATATGCCATGAAATTGGAAAAACTTGTTCATCATCTTTTCGGAGGGATATTGAAGACCTACCTTTAGCTATGCCCTGAAGACAGTAACTTCATTATGATGAGGAAGGTAGCTTGGTTCACCAGGGCACCTAGTTTTGGCATAAGAAGGAAAGAAGAACATCACTGTCCACTTCTTCAACTTTTCCAGAGTGGCACAGCCCAGGTAAGAGTTAAGTGGACTCTAGCTCTCGAGAATGGGATGGACTTTGGTGTGAGAAGCAAACATCTTTGGTAACTATAACCCTAACCTCATAATTGGTAAGGGAAGAAAGACTAAAAAAACCACATTCAGGAAATACCAACGTATTTGAGACAACAAAACTGCCACAAAAAGTTGCCAGAAATTGCTTCAATGATAAAGCACCACCGTGAAAGAATAGGAAGGCTATAGAGTGAGAGAGAAAAAAGCGGACAAGTGAGAAAACCTCGGGGAGAGATGCCTTTGTATAGCTCAAAGAAGGTAGGCAAAATGATGCCGTAATGACCCTCTATGGGCGAAGAAATGTAACCGATGAAACGGATGCAAAGCATAGCCAATAATCTGGCGACATGTGTCACACAACACAAGAAACAAGGGCATGCCTCTTGATCTATTAAATCTATGTTTTGTGAACTAAGGTGGCACGACTGCTCAATCCACTTACAGGTGGTAGGAATAAAAAACCTAAGGAAAAAGTTACTCTTTATGTGTCGAAGGTGTGAGCTCATAAAAAAAGAGAATTTGGCTTAAAGTAACATCTTCACCAAAGGTTTAACCTTGCCAAAATGCAACATAAATAAAGAAGGCCAAAAGTATGCCAAGAGTACAACATCAGCAAAAAATGGAATTTTGGACCACAAAGCCTGGACTGATCAAAAGAAAAGGAGTTAGGCCGAAGGATCAACCTCAATAGAAGGAAGTCCTTGGATCAAGGGTAGCCCTGGCTTCCTGATGGCAGGATTTCTAGAACATGTTTTGAATTGATAAGAACTGAAGATACAACTTCAGTTTCTCAGGGGGGCTTGTGATAGCCAAAGGGCTATTGCCTACAAGACCCTCTTATTTGCAGACCTGACACCACCATTTGAAAGGGATATGACCAACATTGGGTAGAAGCTCTGCACCGTCCTCGAGAGTGTACCTGACCAAACTAGAAAATATAAGCCTACCATCCTTGACAGAAGAAATACTTCCAAAAAATGGTCTGCACAGCGGATGGGCTTTCCCTAGTCACCTTCGGGGGAAATCCTACATTGGAAGGGATCTTAGATCCCCGAGGGGTCCTAGGGGGAAAATGAAAAATATAGTTGAGGGATCTCGGATAGAAACCTTGCACAGATCCCTACCCTTTAGGCATAACCATCTACGGCCAACTAGAGACACCTACCTCCAAAGGTATGGACCAAATCCAGCCAAACACGTGTCATGACCTACTCTGACTGGGCATAAAAACTGTCTTCTCCCGGCCCCTTATAAATACTCGAGAAGGCTCCCAGGTAATACACATGATCTGTTCTCTGTTCCTAGCAACTTATCCCTCACATATTGACTTGGGCATTAGAGCTCCCACCCTCATAAAAATACTCCGGTGAACTCCTAACCCTTACCCTTCAAGTACTGTACATACTACTTAGATGAAGGTCTACTGGAGGTCCAACGTGTCTTACATCGAAGATGTGCTAGAGCATCAATAAGTGTTTATTATAGTAATCATGGTGTATGTTACCACCTCACAAAATGGGAGAATTACAAGTGTGTCATAATGCCTAAAAACTATTATATAGTGTAATTCTCACCATAGTGATTGAAGTGTGGGGGGGGTAAAAGGCATGATCAACACCTCCTTAAAAGTGTTCCAAGTTGGTAACTTGGTCCCCAAAAAAAGCCTTAAGGATTGCTTGTTTGTCAAGTAACCTATGGACTTTTTTGTAAGGTTTTGGAAATTCAGGTACTCAATTGTAAAACTCTCAAGAAAGAGACTTGGAGAGTTATGGGAAGAATATGAATGGTATGAAAGTGCTATTGGAGGAAAAAATTGCTCATGGAAGACAAGTTTGAATAAAGGAAACACTAAAGGCAATAAGAACCTAAATGTCCTAGTGTAAACCTTAAGGTGTTCAAGCTTTTGACTTAAGTCTAAGGGTGGAATTGTGGGGTTATCCCACCATGAGGGAAGCAGCCAAGACTTGATAATTAGTCAAAAATATTGGCCACATGTGTACCAATGATTTTAAGACAAAGAAACCATAATTAGTGAGAAGGAAAATGACATAAAACAAGGTTAAGCTTGTTAAGTGTGTTTTGGTGCCATTACGCTCATTTAAGGCCATTTAAGTGGCCAAATCACTTATCCCTCTCTCATTTTCGTCCTCCCCCAGCCCAAGAACACAGCCATACTTCCTCCATAGCCATCACACCTTCAAACTTTCAATTGATTGAAATTGAAGGTAAAAGGAAGCAATTGGAAGCAAACTAGAGCTATTTCTTGCATACTTCAAGGATCAAGCTTGATTTTCAGCCTGCCCAATTTGGTAAGGGTTCTCTTGCTCTCATGGGTTGTTTTCTGTATTTTCAAACATCCATGGAGCTATGGCTAAGCTAGGAAGAGAGCCATGAGCTTGATGAACCAAGCTTATTGAGGGGAGTGCACTTATTGAAGGTTTTGTGACCTATTGTCAAGTGCACAAAGATGGAAGTAAAATGAGGGTTTTTAGAGCCCAAAGTTAGTACTAACTACTTTTAAAATCCTCCTAAGACCAAGCATTAGCTTGAGGAGGGGTGCCATAGTGATTTATTTAATTTTATAACCTATGGTATATGTTGCTGCCACATTTCATGTGTTTGTTGTTTGTGTTTGGCTGCTGCATTTGGTTGCTATATCTCGTATATATGCATTGTGGTTTTATGTTTTAGTGTCTTTGGATGCAGGTTTTAATGATGGTTACATTGCCTATTGAATCCAAGTGCTACCCTTACTAAGTTTCTCAATGAAACTTAGTCCCCTCAATTCTGTCATTTCAGGTCCAGCAGAAAGATCACCTTCAAACTAACCTTTTTAGTTTGATTTTTAATATGAAATTTCAGGTACATGAACTTACATATGTCTAGTTATGATCTGAAAATTTTGGTGATTTTAGGAGCACATTTAGTATTTTTAATGGTGGTACTTATTGTGTTGTGCAGCAGCTGTCCAGCATCCTGTTTTTGGAGTCCATTGTGTCTCAGGACCTCTTGTAACCTAGGGTGCGTATTTAGCTGATTTAATACCTTCTTGTAGTGCATGTATGCATGTACATGTATTATATGTAAAATGAGACAAGTATGTGAACATTTGAGTAATGTTTTGGCTATGTAAGTGATGTGGTGCAAAGCTGCCTAAGTGTGAATGATGGGCTGCTTACTTGTAAATTCTGTTTTGGAAACATAAAGTTGTTAAAAGAAAGGGAATGTAATTCCTATGTGTAATGGACATATATGGGATAGCCATGGAGGGATTTCCCCTTGTGAATGAAGTGTTTGCATGGTTTGGAAAAATTGTATGGGCAAAATGGTCCAAAAGTTGCCAGAATTTTGTCTCTGGACCTAAAGTCGAATATCTCCCTATGTAGAATGAATCTTGGTATGAAATTTTGACCACACCTAGAGGACATCTAGAGGGTTAACTGGGCTTTGTAATTTATGGATTTATAGCCTTGTAGCCAAAGTTATGACATTGCAAAGTTGGCTGAGTTACTGTTCATTTTGGTCAGAATTTTGTAACCAACTTAAAAAATCCATAACTTGGTCCATAGGTGGGCTATTGATGTAAAAAAAAATTCCTTGGTTTTTTCTAAGTCTCTACTTGATAATGGATTAAAAAAACCAGGGGGCTATGTGGCTAGAATGATACAGTTTATTAGTGGAAGTTACAGGTGCAGTAGCTGGTCACTGGAACTTAACAAGATTGCCTATTGTGTGGAAGCCAAAACTAAGACTTGTGCTAGTGTTTTCCTTCTTAGCTGCCATAGTGTGCATGAAATGTAAATAGGTGTGTTATGGTTAGACCAATATGCATGTATTTACATAGTGCTCAAGAGGGTCACTTGAGTATGTACACTAGGGGTGTTGTTCTGATGACCTACAGGACACACCAAACCTGGGAGTTTAAATGCACAGTTTTGGCAACATAACTGGACTACCCTAGAGTGGGTAACAGTGTATGTAGTCCTTTGACCTGAGATCATCAAGGTTCCCTACATGTGTGTCACGGACTTTGATACGCCTGTATGTTGCCTGTAACTGAGTTAACATGAAAGTCATCACTGCGTAAGACACATATCATATTGAAGGATTTGAATGGTCAAGAATGAATTTGTCCGTCCTATATAACTTGGGCTATGAGGATTAATGTTACCACTCTGAGAGCTTAAATACGGTGACAATGTTTAATGTGTCAATCTCCCAGGAGCTATGCATGTTTTGTAGGCCATTAGAACAATGCTCACTACATTACCCAAATGGCCCTCTTGGTCTTTATGCAAATATATGTATATTGGTCAAACCATAACACACATATTTATATCTATGCATACTATAATAGCTAAGAAGGAAAACACTCGCACAATTATTAGTTTTGGTTTCCACACATTAGGCAATCTTGTTAAGTTCTAGTGACCAGCCACTACACCTGTAACGTCCACTAATAAACTGTATCATTATAGCCATGTAATGCCCTGTTTTCTTTGTTCCATTATCAAGTAGAGACTCAGAGAAAAGCAATAAATTTTGTTTTACACCAAAAGCCCACCTTTGGACCAAGTTATGGATTTTTTAAGTTTGTTACCAAATTTTGACCAGATAAACAGTAACTTAGCCAACTTTGGAATGTCATATCTTTGGCTACAGAGCTCCAAATTTAGAAATTCCATAGTTCAGTTCAACCTATGTATGTGCTCTAGGTGTGGTCAAAATTTCATATTCAAAAACATTATGTACAGTAATTTATGGCTTTTTCAATACAGGGTACCAAATCTGTACAACTAATGACCATAATGCCTATACAAAATTTCATAAAATTCATACACTTCATTTCCAGGTGAAAAACCAACATGGGTAGGTTCTTACATGTCTTGAACACTTGGGAAAGTCATTTCCATGAATTTAGTGGCATTCCATAAACATTAAACATAATTTTCTTTGGAATAGCTAATGAGTGCAAAATGGACAGAATTGAACATTCAACGTCAAACATCACTTTATTGTTTCATATATCATCCATACACCATCCATAGTGTATTTACATGCATAGATGCATCATACATATGTCCTAGCTTAGTTGGGTATGTACACAAGCTTTTTGGAGAGCCTTAAAACCACAATGCAGTCCAAGGACTTCAAAAGACAGCTGCCACGTAAGGCAGAAAGTACCAACACTAAAATTAGCAAATGTACTCTAAAAATCATGAAACAATCCAGTTTAATACTAGACATATTGAAGTTCATGTACCTGAAATTTCACAGGAAAAATCAAACTAGAGCTATTAGTTTGAACATTCTCTTTTAGGTGTTCCTGAAAATGGACAGAAAGGGGAGTAAGCACTTTGTAAGAACTTAGTAAGGGCTTTTAATATAAAGTCTTCCATAGCAACGTACCACCTAAAATCTAAAGACATAAAACATACAAAAACAACACATACACACAAATATGGCACCATATGCACCAACAAACACAGCAAGAAACACATGTAATGCTGGCAGCAATAACACATTAGTGTTAGTCCGTAATCATTCAATAAAACAATGAGATATCACTTTAGTAACACTATGGAAGCCCTCCTCAAGCTTTTTATTCGTCATAGGAGTCTTTTAGGTATTAGTTAGTACTAACTTGGGCTCTAGAAACCCTTCTTTCTCGCTGCCAACTTTAGCATGGTAACACTAAGGCTAAAACCGTGCCATGCGCCTTTCCCCTTAACCCATGCTTGGTTCCTTGAGCTTTTTGCTATCTTCCAAGCATGGTCTTAGCTTCATGGATGTTTGGAAATACAGTAAAAAATCCAAGAAGCTTTAGAAAACCCTTACCTTTGCTATGAAATCTGAAAACCCAAATAGAACCAAAATTAGGTTTTGTTGCACTCTTTGATGTCTTTTTTGCTTTCTCTTGCTTCCTCTTGTTTTCATAAGGTATGGTGGCTATGGAGGATGGTGGAAGAACTTAAGGAAGGGGTCTTAGCTGCTGCAGACCGAAATTTAAGGAAACTGCCAATGAAATGGAGATTTTTCTTCATTTATACATTATTTTGACCAAGGTGGCATATATGCAAATTTTTGAAAATTTGGCCAACACTTGGACAGGTTATTTCCAGCCATTTTGGCTAGGAAAATGATGTTTTTGACCACCTTTAACCTTGTCAAAGGTCATTATAACTTTTAGACAAAAAGGTGGACACTTGGATCCTTAGTTGGCATTATGCCATAAATGATCAACTTTGCCTTCTTAAGCATTTTGGAACCCAAAAATATCCTTAATTCCATCCATGTCCTTTCCATAGCCATCTTTAGATATTTGTGCTTTGTAACCTTACAATTTAGTCCATAGGTTACTTGAAAATTAGGTGATGTGCCAATGCTTTCTTAATGACCAAGCTATCATTGTTTTTTCCACTTAAGGGGGAGTATATGGAATACTTTACACTTCACAAATCATGCACTATGGTGAAAATTAAAGCATATAATTTTAGGTCTTTATGCTATAATTTTCTCATTTTGTGAAGGTGTAACAATTAAAAGTTTAAGAAATGTGAATTACTAAAGAGTTGGGCTCATTGAACTTGGGAAATATTGTTTTGAATGAAGTTTGAGTGTTGTTTGGAAGGTGGAACCTTTTGGGTTCACAAATAACTTGGCCAAGAAGTAAGAGATGCAAATGATGATTTAAGGAGTTGAGGGACTAAATTGTATGATTGTTCGGGTGCTTAATTGGGAGGAATCTATTATGTGGGAGGTTAAGTGTTTGATGCAAGATTTACACTTGCCTAAGTTAGCGATTAATCCACTTTTAAGGACACTTGGCCAAGTTTGGTTCTTGCATTCTTCCCCTTGACTATCTTCCTCCATATTTAGTTGACTTCATCGTGGTTGAAGGGTTGAGCTCATGTTCATGGTGAAAGGAGTTTCAAGCAAAACTAAGGCTAACTAAGAGGAATTGCTCATGGGTTTTGGTGGAATTGCCTACTGAAATCATGCCTAGGATATCCTTAGTGAAAACACCAGGTAGTCAATGTCTTTTCACTAATGACCTAGTTAAGCATTATGAGCTAGTAGTAGGAAAGACTAAGGATATGACTAGTCTGCTAGTGTTGGACATTCCTACATATGATTTAGTGCTAGGTATGAATTGGTTTGCTATGCATAACATAAGAATTGATTGTGCTAAGAGGGAAATCACATTGCCTGATGGTGAAGTGCATGCATTAGTGAATTCTAAGGAATTAGTGTATGAAATGCATGGCATGGAGCTAGAGCCACTAGATGAGATACTGTGATTTCTAAGCACAATTATTGTTATGGATTGAATGAATTGCACTGTGATGAGGAAGTGGACAAAATACCTGTAGTGAGAGACTTTCCACAAGTCTTTCCTAAAGACTTGCCAGGTAGTCCTCCACTAAGGGAAATTGAGTTTGAGATCAAGTTCAACCAAAAGCTAGTCCAATATCCATACTTCCTTGCAAAAAGCCAATCATAGAGATGAATGAGCTGTGTTTCACCATGGGGAGCTCCTGTTCTCTTTGTGAAAGAGAAGGATGGATCTTTACGTCTATTGATTGACTACAGGAAGCTCAATGCAATGACTATCAAGAACAAGTATCCACTCCTTAGGATTGAGGATCTTTTTGATCAACTCAAGGGAGCTAAGATCTTTTGTAAGATAGATTTGAGATCTGAATACTTCCAATTCAGAGTAATGGAAGAGGACATTCCTAAGACTACATTCAGGACTAGATATGGGCATTATGAGTACACAGTCATGCCATTTGGTTTGACTAATGCCCTAGCTGTTTTCATGGACCTGATGAACAAAGTGTTCAGGCCACATCTAGGCAAATTTGTGGTTGTGTTCATTAATCACATCCTAGTGTATTCGAAGGATGAAAATGAACATGAACATCATCTAAAGATTGTCCTAAAGACTCTATTAGAACATCATCTTTATGCCAAGTTATCCAAGTTGTCACATCCCACACAGGCCCCAGCATGTGCACTCTTAGTACCACTCACCAATTTACCCAAGAGTTATTTGAATACTCTTAAGTTCAGGTGTTATTAATTACCTATTATTTTAACTGCTGTTTGTTAGGTAACTTAAGTCTTATTTTCTTAAGCTGAGAGCTGGGAGGTGTCCTAGAAGGCTTATGAGTTAATTAGAACAATAACCTGCAGCTTAAGTAGGGCCAACCACTAACTTGCAACACAAGGCAAGGTTGTAATTCAATAACTTGCAATACAAGCAAGGCATACACTTAATCAGTTAAGTGTCTAGGATGTGTGCTCATCAAGTGTGCTATTTACATGAATGACAACCAAGAAGCCCACATCTTTATAGTTTTGAAAATCAACCTTCCAAGCACATGTATGTTCGGCCAAAGATAGTATCTCAAGGGGTTTCCTAATGAAACATAACCATATGCTCATAAACTTAACATAACTTGGCACATAAGCATCCAACATATGTACATACAAAACCATGTACAAACAAGGCTACATATACACACAAAATAGCCTAAGTACAAGCATCACTAGCTTGGAAACATACCAAGGATGCTACAAGTCCAAAATAGCCAAGGTTAAGTTTTACAAGCCATGTACCCTTACTCCCCCAGAAGATACCTAAGTGTGCAATACAGTAGCACACACTGAAGCACCAACCCAATGACCATGTTCATGGTCATGAAAGTGAACACTACAATCAGAGCCATAGTCCACACATCCATCCTGCACCTAGGCTGGTCCCACAACTGCACAAGCCTGCAAAACTTAGAACAAAAGTGTTGGCCTTAAACCATAAGACTTGTAATGCAAGTAATCAAGCCAAGATTGAGTTGCCACATACCTTTAGCAATAAGTGTACTAACTAGCACACAAATTAATAACTCAAGCAAACTACTCAAGCTGTATATCCTTTCCTGAAACAAAAATGTATGGTCAGTGAGTAACAATTACTCAGTAGGGATTCACAAATGACCATGTAAGGTCTATTTAGTTAAGTCCATGACTTAACCTCCACAAGCTTACTTGTCCTGCAAGAAAGACATGAAAACAAGGAAAACACAAAGAGGCCGAGACATATAATCATCATAAACCATCAATATATGGGTTAGCATGCACAAACAGACAACCAAGCACACAAAACACACACACACACCACAAGATACATTCGTCCATATTCACTAGCATGTGTCCATGTGCACTTTTTGCACTTCCACCTTCATAACTTTACTCCCATTCCACTAGAGCTCCGAATTCACTAGCAAGTTGGCCTCCCTCACTAGGAATTCTAACACATGCCATTACCTTGACTAGCTAGCCAAATAATACAGGCCCGTAAGCTTCTCAATATGCCCATCAAGCAACTAAGATCACATAGCAAATTTCAACCATCACTTAGTTACATTATTTACTTGCTCATGGAATATAACCAAGAATCCAAGTAAACCGTGAAACCCTGCCTCAAATTCAAAAGCTTGAGCTCTCAGTTGCTTGAGTAACTAAGGCCAAATGTTCCTCAACAAAGATGGCCTAACACATTTCAATTAACAATTAGGCAACAATACCCCTTGTTCATGGAATTTGTACCATGTATTCAAGGAAATCACAAATAGTTACCTCAAAAACTAGCTTGAAAGCTCTCTGCCGAATCTTGTTCTTCCAATTTCCAAGCTCTAAACTTAAAATTCAAGGTCGCCTACCTCCTAATTTAAGGATTCCAAGCTTGGTTTTGTGATCAAGCTTCCATTTCCACCTTAATTGGCATTAAAACAGCAGCAATTCTTCATGAACACTTCAAGAACACGCAAAGCCTTTTGGAACCTTTCAATTTTCACCCAACAAAACTAAAACGCAACCAAGCCCGTAAACACTTGTTTAATTTGTTTAATGGAGAACATGGTAGCCAGCAATGGACACATGTCCAATAAAATGGTATAATACTCCATTTGATCCCATGTTAATTTGCATGGTACATTTCACCCTTCAAGTCTCCATAGTTACACTTTAGTCACTAGAATACATGATCATTTTGGCCAAAATCTTGATTCATGGCTTATATTGCCAAGCTTTAATTAAAATGGCTAAAAATGGTTATTAGCCCATGCACAATTTTGGAATTTTACCAAGTTTAATTAACCATATAATAATGGTATAATTTTTTGGTGGAAAACGTCATGATAACTGGCCATTCAAAGTAAAAAAAGAACTGGTCTAATTCCTCATTGCTCCTTATACTTATTTGCATGGCGCCGCCATCAACCCTTAAATACCTCATTGTTTCATTTACATCATCAGTTCAAGTGTACATTGTAGTCCTCCAACTTTATTTCATGCTAAAAACATCATGGTCTAATTTTCCCATGCACACTTAAAACGCAAACTTTCTCAGGTTTCCACTTACACCCTTATCCTCATTTTCAAACAAGTCCCTCATGTTTTAAATTGGTGTTTCTCTATATTCTTGGCCTAAGCCAAGTACTAAGGGATGGTCCTAACACAAGTGAATTCTAGACAAGGGAAGTGTCTTTCCTAGGACACATAAAAAATGTACAAGGCCTTAAGGCAAACCCTAAAATGGTCAAGGCAGTGCAAGAGTGGGAAAGACCAAAGATTGTTAAGGAAATTAGAAGTTTCCTAGGATTAGCTGGATACTACAGGAGATTTGTATCAGGCTTTTCCATGATTGCCTCAGTTCTTACTCATCTGACCAAGAAGGGTCCATGGTTTGAGTGGACTGAAAGGTGTAGGGATTTTTCGAAAGGAAAAAGGTTCCTTGTATCAATCATTTGCTTACAAGCAAGGATTACTGTACCTCAATGATCGAATCTATGTGCCTAAAGGAGCAAAGCTCAGGGATGAAATACTTGAAGAAGCTCACACAAGCAAGTTGAACATACATCCAGGAAGTGAGAAAATGTATAAAGACTTGAAGACTCACTTCTGGTTGCCAAACATGAAGAGAGACATAGCTACTTCTGTCTCCAAATGTGCCATATGCCAGAAGGTAAAGGTAGAGCACCAGATGCTAGCTAGTACCCTACAGACTCTGCCTATACTAGTAAGGAAGTGGGGCAACATAATTGCAGACTTTTTGGCTGGGTTACCGATGACCAAATTAAGGCATGATACAATCTGGGTCATTATGGATAGGCTAACCAAGTGTGGCCACTTCTTACCTATAAAACTCACAGACTCCTTGTAGAAGTTAGCTCAAATGTATGTATAAGAGATAGTGAGAGTACATGGAGTGGTAGACTCCAATGTATCTGATAGAGATCCAAGATTTACAGCTTGATTTTGGAGTGCTTTTCAGAAAGCATTAGGAACCAAAATTCACCTGGGTACTGGTTATCATCCTCAGACAGATGGGCAATCTGAAAGGGTGATACAGATACTGGAAGACATGCTCAGGAGCTATGTATTGGATTTCAAAGGTGAAAGGGATCAACACTTGCCATTGGTGGAATTCTCATATAAAAATAGTTACCAAAGCACCATTGGCATGGCACCTTATGAAGCATTATATGGAAGAAAGGTGCATGACACCCCACTGTTGGGTGGAAGCCTCAGACAGGCTAGAGTTAGGTCTTGAAATTGTTGAAGAGACAACTGCCAAAATCAAGAAAATTCAAGAGAGATTAAAGGTAGCCAATAAAACATAACCTATGTGAAAAAAAAGAATGAGAGACTTGGAATTTGAGGTTTGTGACGGTGACAATGTTTGGATGAAAGTTGCACCAACCAAAGGCACTATTTGATTTGGCAGAAGAACCAAGTTAGCTCCAAGATACATAGGTCCTTATGAGATCTTGGACAGAGTTGGCAAGGTAGCATATAGGTTAGCTCTGCCAACAAGCTTGTCAAGTGTTTATAATGTTTTTCACATCAGTATGCTTAAGAAGTGTCTATTAGACACAAAGCATTTTATTGTAGTGGAAGACATACAGTTACAACCTAACTTGACATATGAATAGAAGCATATAGCTATCTTAGCCAAGGATACCAGAAGGTTAAGAAACAAGCTTATTCCCATTGTTAAAGTTCAGTGGTCACACCACTCTCAAAGAGAAGCAACCTAGGAAACTGAAAAAAGACCTTATGGAAAGGTATCCTGAAGAATACCCAAAGCTAAAGGCTATTTTGGAGGACCAATATTTTTAACGGGGGGAGGATTGACAAGATCACACAAAAATGGGAGAATTACAAGTGTGTCATAATGGCTAAAAACCATTATATTGTGTAATTCTCACGATAGTGATTGAAGTGTGGGGGGTAAAAGGCATGATCAACACCTCCTTAAAAGTGTTCAAAGTTAGTAACTTGGCCCCCAAGAAAAGCCTTAGGGGTTGCTTGTTTGTCAAGCAACCTATGAACCTTTTTGAAAGGTTTTGAAAATTCGGGTACTCATTGCAAAATTCTCAGGAAAGAGACTTGGAGAGTTATGGGAAGGATATTAATGGTATGAAAGTGCTACTGGAGGACCAAATTGCTCATGGAAGATAAGTTTGGACAAAGAAAACACTAAAGGCAATAAGGACCTAACTGTCCTAGTGTAAACCTTAAGGTGTTGAAGCTTTTGACTTTAGTCTAAGTGTGGAATTGTGGGGTTATCCCACCATGTGGGAGGCAGCCAAGACTTGATAATTAGTAAAAAATTTTGGACACATGTGTACCAATGATTTTACGAAAAAGAAACCGTAACTAGTGAGAAGGAAAATGACATAAATCATGGTTAAGCTTGTTTAAGTGTGTTTTGTGCCCTTAAGCTCATTTAAGGCCATTTAACTGGCCAAATCACTTATCCCTCTCTCATTTTCATCCTCCTTCAGCCCAAGAACACAACCACATTGCCTCCATAGACACCACAACTTCAAACTTGCAATTGATTGAAATTGAAGGCAAAAGGAAGCAATTGGAAGCAAACTAGAGCTATTGCTTGGATGCTTCTAGGATCAAGCTCCAATTTTAGCATACCCATCTAGATAAGGGTTCTCTTGCTCTCATAGATTGTTTTTGTATTTTTCAAGCAACCCTGGAGCTAGGGCTAAGCTTGGAAGTGAGCCATCAGCTTGATGAACCAAGCTTAGTAAGGGGAGTGCACTTATTGAAGGTTTTGTGACCTAGTGTGAAGTGCACAAAGATGGCAGTGAAATGAGGGTTTCTAGAGCCCAAAGTTAGTACTACTAGTGTTAAATCCTCCTAAGACCAAGAATTAGCTTGAGGAGGGCTGTCATAGTGCTTTGGCTATGTTTATTATGCGTTATATGCACTAACCTATGGTTATTGTTGCTATTGCATTTCATGTGTTTGTTGGTTGTGAATGGCTGCTGCATTTGGTTGTTGTATCTTGTATATATGCATTGTGGTTTTTATGTTTTAGTGTCTTTGGATGCAGGTTTTAATGATTGTTACATTGCCTATTGAATCCAGGCGCTAACCTTACTAAGTTTCTCAATGAAACTTACTCCCCTCAATTCTGTGATTTTCGGTCCAGCAGAAAGATCTCATTCAAAATGTCATTTTTTGTTTGAGTTTTAATCTAAAATTTCAGGATGAACTTCTATATGTCAAGTTGTGATCTGGAAAGTTTGGTGATTTTAAGAGCACATTTGGTATTTATAATGGTGGTACTTATTGTGTTGTGCAGCAACTGTCCAACATCCTGTTCAAGAGTCCATTGTGTCTCAGAAACTCTTGTAACCTAGGTTGCATATTTAGCTGAGTTAAGACCATTGTGTAGTGGATGTATGCATGTACATGTATTGTATGTGAAATGAGACAAGATGTGAACATTTGAGTAATGTTTTGGCTATGTAAGTGATGTGGTGCAAAGCTGCCTAAGTGTGAATGCTAGGCTCCTTACTTGTAAATTCTATTTTGCCCACATAAAGTTGCTAGATGTAAGAGCATGTAACTCGTATGTGTAATGAACATATATAGGGTAGCTTTGGAGGGCTTTCCCCTTGTGAATGAAGTGTTTGCACACTTATGAAATTTTGTGTGGGCAAAGTGGTCATAAAGTGACCACAATTTTGACTCTTCAATTAAAGTTTTATATCTCCCTGTGTGGAAGGAATCTTGGTATAAAATTTTGACCACACCTAGAGAACATCTAAGGGTTGAACTCAAATTTGGAATTTTTGAATTTGGATCACTGTACCGAAGGATATGATGTTGTAAATTTGGCTAAGTTACTATTCATTTGGTCAGAATTTTGTAACCAATTTGAAAAATCCCTAACTTGGTCCATAGGTGGGCTACTAATGTAAACCAAAATTCATTGCCTGTCTCTAAGTCTCAACTTGATAATGGGGTAAATAAAATAGGTGGTACATGGCTAGAATGATACAATTTATTAGTGGAAGTTACAGGTGCAGTGGCTGGTCACCAGAACTTAACAAGATTGCCTAATGTGTGGTAGCCAAAATTAAGAATTGTGCTAGTGTTTTCCTTCTTTGGTGCCATAGTTTGCGTGAAATGTGAATATGTGTGTGATGGTTTTACCAATATGCATTTGTTTAGATAGTGCCCAAGAGGGCCACTTGGGTATGCACACTAAGGGTAGTG
Source organism: Aquilaria yunnanensis (assembly GCA_039654915.1). Taxonomy (NCBI): domain Eukaryota; kingdom Viridiplantae; phylum Streptophyta; class Magnoliopsida; order Malvales; family Thymelaeaceae; genus Aquilaria; species Aquilaria yunnanensis. The sequence continues at coordinate 42,642,254 of CM077595.1, read as the reverse complement.
TTCTGATGGCCTATAGAACATTACCAATCTTGGGAGTCTAAATGCGCAATTTTGGCTCCGTAATTGGACTATCGCGGAGTGGGTGACACATTTTTGGCCCTCACCATCTAGACTTCCTACCTTAGCTCCTCCATTAGCTTACATAGCCACCGTAGCCCAATCTTTAAAGAAATCACAAAGGTAGGCAATTGGATGCAATAAGAAATGGAAAAACCCTAGTTTCTGGTTCATTATGTATGTCTTGATGATTTTAGCCTTCACAGCTTAGGTAAAAGTTTTATCTTCATGTTTCATAGTTTTTTACTATCCTAAGATGATGATCAAACATCCATGAAGCTAATACCATGGTTGGAAGAGAGGAAAAAGCTCAAGGAACCAAGTATGGGTTAAGGGGGAGTACATGAACAAGGTTTCAACCTTACTACTTTTCATGCATTAAGATGGCAGTGTTTATAGGGTTTTCCAGAGCCCAAGTTAGTACTAAATAAGACCAATCAACCTCCTAAGATGAAGCATTAGCTTGATGAGAGCTACCATAATGATTACATTTTGTTTCTTTGATTGTTTATGGACAAACCCTAATGATATATTGCTGCCAGCATTACATTTGATTATGTTCTGTTTGTTTGTGTATTTCGATGGCCATATTTTTGTTTATCTTATTTATATTTTTCCTTTTATATCCTTGGGTTTTAGGTATGTTTCTGGGAATTCAAGTTTCTAATGATAAGCCCTTACTAAGTTTCCTTAAATAGTCTTACCCCCTTTTTGTCCATTTAAGGAGCACTTGAAAGAGAGAATTCAAACTAATAGTTGTCGTTTGAATATCTCTATGAATTTTAGGTATAATAAATTCCATATATTTAGTTGTAAATTGGAAATTTTCATGATTTTTGGAGCACATTAGCTATTTTTAGTAATGGTAGTTTCTGCCATACGCAGCAGTTGATCCCTTCAAGTTTTTGGAGTGCTTAGTGCTTTTGAAGTTCTCCAAGAAACTTAGTGTCTATATTAACTAAGTCATTTTCATGTATGTGGTGCATAAATGCATGTAAATTAGTTGGGCAAATCTTATGTGTAGTGTGAGAAGGATATATGGATCAATGGAGTGTAGTTTGAAGTGTGTATACGATGCTGTCCATATAGTGTTTATGGGCTGTTTTGATGGCATTTTTATGAATGATGGTTAAAAGGGTTATAAACTCATGGGAATGGTTTCCCCAAGTGTATAAAACATGTATGGACACTACCAAGTGGGTTTTTCACCAGGAAATGGAGTGTATGAATATTATAATATTTTGTATGGGCATAATGGTCAATAGTGGCTAAAATTTGCTACCCTAACTCCAGCCGCCATAACTTTTTGTACATAAAGAATTTGGCTATGAAATTTTTACCACATCTATAATACTTCAATATGAATAACTTGCTTTTTGAATAATTGGATTTTGTGGTTTATAGCTAGAGTGGTGATCTATCAAAATTGGCTTATTTTGCTAAGCACTGTTCACATGGTTATTTATACCCGGTTAAGTGTAAAATCCATAATTGTAAACTTAGATGGATTTAATATCTCAAAACTATTTCCTTATGAAGGTTTATGCATATTAAAGGTTTTAAAAGCTTTAGGGCATAGGAGAACATTGGCAGAATTTGAGTTGGGCACAGTGTGAAATTTTGAACACATAAAATGCGCAACAACAACATCATGTGTGCATATGATTGTACATGCACTTGGGGATTTTACTCAACTTCCATGTTGCCCAGGAATAAAGATTTTCACTGCCATCATTACTTCCAGATGAAATTATATGTGAATATATGAGTGATGGTCAGACCAATATACACATCTTTGCATAATGACCAAGAGGGCCACTTGAGTAAACATAGTTTGCATGTTTTTCTTGGCCTACAGGAGATGGACTGCCTGGGGCTTGAGCTCACTAAATTTAATCACTGCATAGAAGCACTTTGAGTGTTAACATGTGATGTGTATGTAAGCTGAACAAATTAGGAATGAATGCAAATGTATGATGTGCTTTTATGTTTTCTAGTGAAGTTATGTGCACTAGTATGTGTATAAGTAGTTTCAGGCACTATGCATATTAAGGTAGTCAATGGTAGGCTTACCTAAACTTATGTGTGTGTGCAAGACATGTCCATATAAACCTATGTTTTTAAAACTAAAGCTGGTGTTTTGTTTGTCGTGTACGTGTCTTGGGTACATTCCCTTGTGTCCTGGCAGTGTCCAGGCGTGCCCTAGTCCCCCTACCACTGTGTCCTGGTGCACCTAAGGTGCATAAGTGCTTATGTCTAGCACACCTTAAATACTTAGGAACCAAAGTACTAGTCCAAACCTGATAGACATAACCTTATGTCTTAACCTCTTCTTTTGGGTTCTAAACCTCCCAAATGGGTTAGGGGCTATGTTGGGCATGATAGTAAAAATTTTGAATGCCTAATTTACCCTATTTCACTTGGATCCTGGAGGGTGTCGGCTACTTTTCACTGCACTTGTTTGGCTCCTGAAACCCTGCAACTTTGCCCACACCTAACGCATATTCAATTCAAGTGTAGGGTTCAGTACCCCTACAACCTTTTGTGCTATCTGTTCACCCTTTCTTTGTTCTTCATTCCTTATGTCTAGCCTTCTCATTGTCACTACCAATTTCCTGTTTCATGAAAATCAGAAAAGCAGAATAAATACTGCGTGTTAAGTACTTAACACTAGTAGCTAACCCAACTAAGCTATATGTATGCAACTATATGCATCATGTCATATGCACAAAAACCACATCCAAACCTGCTCTGATACCAACTTTTGTTACCACTTTGACAGATTAAATACAATGACCATATTTAGTGAGTTTGAGTCCCAGTGCAATACATGTTCTGTACGCCATTAGAACATATACACTATATTTATCCAAGATGCCCTCTTGGTCTTTATGCAAAAATGTGTATATGGGTCCAACCATCACAAACATATTCCCATACAATTTCAATTGGAATTTTAGACTACGAACAAAACCTCATCCCATGTCATTATAGCATTCATTCCAAAATATCATGCACCTTCACAGTTACAGGCACACTTGTTGCACTAGGTGCCCATTTCAAGTGTCCAAACTTTCACATCATGTCCAACCCAAATTCTACCCTTGCCCTTCCACACCCTAAAGGTTTTAAACCCTTTAATAAACTTAAACCTTCATAGGGAAATAGGTTTGAGACATTAAACCCATCAAAGTTTGCAGTTTTGGATTTTATACTCAACCAGGTAAAATTAACCATATGAACAGACAATGCAAAATCAGCCAAATTTGACAGGCTATAACTCTCACTACAAGGCACCAAATCAAGTGATTTCAAATCCAAGTTCTTCATCTTGAAGGGTACTAGGTGTTGTCAAAATTTTATAGAGAAATTTAACTTGTAAGGGAAATTATGGCCTTTAGCCTACAAGGTGTTAAAAATTAGGAACCATTTCCCATAATGTCCATAAAAAATTTGCAAATAAATCATTCACTTCACTTTTAAGTGCAAAACTAGCTTCAGAATATTTATAAATGTCTTAAAAACATGGTAAAGTAATTCCCCTGAATTTAGATGCATTCTATGACCATTGACAATAACTTTGACAGCCAAAGGCTATCGCCTCTATCTGGCCGAACTCCCTGCCACAAGAATGGCCAGAAGAAACTGGTGCTACCCGAGAAAAGGTGGGATCATACACCTCGGGAGATAGCCGAAGAGCTACGAGCCCGGCACGCCAGGAAACTTGAGGATACTACTAGCCCCCCAAGGTTGTGTACAGATCGCCTTCGGAAAAGAGGCACCAGCTATCGCGGGCCGAACATGACCTCCCCGAAGGCGGAACTCCTTGAAGCTGGGAACCCCCGAACTGAGGGCATGTTTCCCGAAGAGGCACCGTCCGTACCAGAGGACGACCTCGCCCAGGGACCTCGGGAGTACGGCAGGAGCATTTAAGGAAGCCTCTGACATGTCGCCCACAGACATCACAAGTCGCCTCAAACGGCGCCCTGACACGCCGACGCCATCAAAGTCACGTCATGGCCCGTCTCGGCTCTAGGCTCAAGGGGCCTGCCACCGGCTACTTGCCCCCTACACCCAGAAATTCAGGAACATCTGACCATACACGTGTCAAGATCTGAATGGGCTAGGTACTCCTATGAATACCAGGAAACAATATCTGGCTGGCAAGCTGGCAAATATCCTGACTCCTCACTCTGAGAAAATACTACCGGGCGAGTTCACTGAACCACTCAGTGCTATCTCCTCTGCCTTCTCTCAGCACCACTGACTTGGGCGTCGGAGGCTCCTCCCCGGAAAAACACCCTGGGGACCTCTTAACCCACTTTTTCTGAGCATCTCAGGTACTCTCCCTTGGGCAAAACGGCCACCAGGAGTTCTTCCTCTCCGGGAGTCCCTCCATCAGTCACCATGACTACGAACGATGAAGCCCCCGGGCATAATTTGGCGCCGTCTGTGGGAACCCGCTCTGAGATCGCCGTCGTTGAAACTCGGCGTTCTAAGGACAAGGGACTCCCGAGGTCTCCGTCCGCGCCTGAAACACAACTGGCTGCTGGGCAAACACTCCCAGGGACTTCTGCGTCCGAGGAAGACCGCCCTCTAGTAATCATAATGAGGTTTATGAGGGAGTTTCAGCGTTCGGTCGTGGCCGAAATGACACAGCAGATCGACCGAAGATGGTCACAGCAGACACAGGCCCAAAGACCTCCCTCACCTGCACGCCGTCGGGAGAAAAGTCAGAGGTCGACTCATCACAGTTCGGGAAGCGGAGACCCACGCGAAGAGTCGTCTACGGAGAATATACCCCTCGGGAAACGGCCTGTGGGACAAACAGGGTCCAAGCGACTGAAAGTCTCGCAGCGAAGGAGTTCGTCGCCAGATGCGAGGTCCCTATCCCCTCAGCGCCAAACTCGCTCCCCGAAGAGGCGCCGACGATCTCCCTTCCCAGAGGAAGAGCCTAATGCCACAGTTCTCATGGAAAGAATACTAGCGCGGCTAGACAGGGTGGAAAAGCAGGTAGCTCGCAAACCCGTTTGGGACAGGCTCACGGGAGCCTTCTGCGAAGATGGGTCCCCGTTCACCCGGACTGTGGCCGAGGCAACCATGCCAGGCGACTTCAGGGTACCTCGGCTGGAGATTTATGATGGCCGCACTGATCCCCAGGCCCATCTGACCAAGTACAGACGCAACATGATAATGCATGGTGCTGATGATGCTACCATGTGGAAATGCTTCGAGGTCACCCTCACGGGACCAGGAACTGCGTGGTACAACTCATTGCCCCCAGGAGCCATCACTGAGTTCTAGGAGTTGTCTACGGCCTTCGCGCAACAATTTATTGGAAGCCGGCCAACGGCGAAGATGCCTGTTCAGATGTTCGACATAGAGCAGAGAAACATAGAAACCATCCGAGACTACGACGAAAGATTCAACAGGGAAGCTCTAAGTGTCCCGGACTTCTGGCCCGAAATACGCATCCTCGCCATGACACGGGGCCTTCGGCGAGACTCACAGCTATTTTATGAGTTCTCAAAGGACCCCCCCCGGGCACCCTCGGAGAATTTTACCGAAGGGCCGAATAGCACATGACTGCCGAGGAGCTGAGAATGGCTGGGCCGAAGTCCGGTCACAACCGCGCCGAAGGGTCCAATCAGCAAGCCCGGCATCCAACTGAACAGGCAAGCCGACCTCGGAGGATGCGTGGAAGCAAACTTCAAAGCTTCGCACCTCTGAGCACTACACGGACAAACATCCTTATGGCACTAGAAAGGCAGGGGACGCAGATTCGACGGCCAAGGGCCGTGACCGCTGATAACAAGAAAAACATCAAGAAGTTCTGCCAGTTTCATCGCGACCACGGCCACGACACCGAAGACTACTTCCAACTGAAGAAGTACATTGAGTCGCTGATAAAACTCGGCCAACTTCGGAAATATCTGCAGATGCCTTCCCCAAAAGGAAGAAAAGATGAGGAAGAAAGGGCCCAAGACGAGGACTATGACTCCGACAGACGGAGAAACAGAAGTCCGAAAAAGCACCCTCCTCCTCCTGCAGGGGTGATACAAACCATCACCACGGGGCTCCCGTCCTCGGAAAGAAAGCGGAAGGCCAGAGAGATTGCGGCCATGGAATATCAGAGTCCGGCAAAGAAACTGGCTCGCAAGGACGGATCCACCGTCATCTTCCCCCATGACGATCCGCTGCTAGTCATGGCAAGGATAGGGAACTAGGACGTCAAGAGAGTGTTGCTTGATGATGGATCAAATACTAAGGTCCTATTCTCGCATTTACTACCGAATTTGGACATCTCCAGCAGCGAGCTCAAGCCTGTCACCATGCCCACCTTCGGGGTTGGACTGTCCTAACTCCCTGTCCTCGGATGGATTGACCTCCCCCTGATGATGAAAGGAACTTCGGTCGACGGAACAGCTGAGTTGTACGCCTCCACAATGGCGAGATTTATCGTCATGGACGTTCCATCTTCGTACAACGCCATCCTTGGAAGGCAGACACAGGGAAACCTGCACATTCGCCTTGATGTGAAGTACTTGACTGTCACATTCGCCACCAAGGATGGGGATGCAGAGGTCTTCATAGATTAAGCCGAGGTAAGGAAGGTGTTTGTGAAAGCATGAAAAGCTCTGGCAAATAACCTCGCACAAACAATAGAGGCAAAGGCACCAGAGAAGGGCAAAGAAGGAGAACCCCCAAGAGCGGAAATAGAAATAGTGGAACTTGTCCGAGGACAATCTACCCAAATAGGGAAGAGCTTGCCCGAAGGTGACAAGAAAAACCTTGTATCTTTTCTACTGGGAAATAAAGATCTCTTTGCCTACTCGCCGAAAGACATGCCAGGTGTGCACCCTGGCATAATACAATATAGCCTCAAAGTAAGCCCGGAAGCAAAGCCTGTCCAGCAAAAGAAGCGAAGCATTTCAGCCCATAAGAGCAACTTTGTGAAAACCGAAATCCAGTGCCTGTTAGACGCTGAAGTCATCAGGGAGGTCAAATACCCCGAATGGTTAAGCAACGTGGTGATTGCCACAAAAGAAGGCAGCAGCAAACTTCGGATGTGCATCGACTTCAGAAATTTGAACGATGCTTGCTCGAAAGACTCATACCCTCTTCCGCCAATAGACCAACTGGTAGACTCAACTGCCGAATACGGGCTCCTGAGTTTCCTAGATGCCTTCAGCGGCTACCATCAAATAAGGATGAACCCCGAAGATGAAGAAAAAACCGCCTTCATCACCGAGGGAGGAACGTACTGCTACGTCAGGATGCCCTTAAGGCTTAAAATTGCAGGAGCCACCTACCAAAGGTTGATGAACAAAGTCTTTAAGGACCAAATGGGGAGAAACATGGAGGTGTATGTAGACGATATGATAGTCAAAAGCAAGCTCCCTCGCAACCACGTTGTAGATCTAGAGGAAACCTTCCAAAATCTCAGAGCCTTCGGGATTCATCTCAATCCAGAGAAGTGCATGTTCGGGGTGACCTCGGGAAAGTTCCTTGGGTACATGGTATCCAAAAGAGGCATCGATGCTAACCCCGAAAAAATTAAGGCTCTGCTTGAGTTCCGAACTCCTGCCACAGTAAAAGATGTGCAGAGACTCACCGGAAGAATAACCTCTCTTAGCAGGTTCATTTCCAGGTACGGAGATAGGTGTCGGCCTTTCTTCAAAGTCCTCACTAAGGCAGCAAAAAAAGGAAGGCAACCTCGGAAGGGATGATCACCCTTGGGATCAAGACTGCCAAAAGGCCTGGGAAGAACTCACAATCTACCTGGCCAGCCTGCTGACTCTGCGACAACCTCACGAGGGAAAGCCCCTCGTATTATACCTCGCCGTCACGGAAAAAGCTGTGAGCTCGGTCCTCGTGAAAGAAAAAGGGCCAAAACAATGGCCGGTCTACTATGTAAGCAAATCCCTGCATGGCGCCCAAGTCAGGTACCCTCTGCTGCAAAAAGCTATATACGCCTTGGTACTTGCAGGGAGAAGGCTGCGACCATACTTTCAGGCTCACCCCATCATCGTCTGAAGTAGCCTGCCACTACGGGACGTTATGAGGAAAGTGGATCATTCGGGAAGGCTCTCCAAGTGGTGTATAGAGCTTGGCGAACTCGATATCACCTATGAACCTCGGAAGGCCATAAAAGCTCAAGCACTGGCAGAATTCATTGCCGAAATACCCACCACTGAGGACAGTCATCCGGATCTGAACGAAGGTGAGCCAGAATGGACCTTACATGTTGACGGAGCCTCAGGGTTCGAGCACCAGGGAGCTGGGGTAATTATCAGAGGCCCCGAAGGCCTAGAGGTAATGAAGGCTATCAACTTTACCTTCAACATCACTAATAATGTGGCTGAGTATGAGGCCCTCATAGCGGGATTACGACTGGCCAAAAAAATTGGCGTGAGAAACTTAAAGGCTTACAGCGATTCCCAGCTAGTAGTTCGATAGACGGCAGGAGACTATGGGGTGAAGGACCCAACCTTGGCAAAATACCACGAGCTAGTAGCAAAACTCATTCAATAGTTTGACGTCGTACGAATTGAAAACGTACCTCGGCGGAAAAACACCGAGGCAGACTGCTTGGTGAAGTCAAAGACCTACACCGAGGTGCTAGACCATCTGAGCATCTCAGTACTGAGCATATTGACGTCGAGAAAAGGCTGGAGGGATCCAATAAAAAGGTACCTCACGGAAAATGTGCTCCCCGAAGACCCCGGTGACGCTGCAAAACTGCGAAGGCACTCCGGTCGTTTTTTTCTGATCGGTGAAGAACTATACCGACAGGGATACGCGAATCCACTGCAAAGATGTGTGAACGAAGAGGATACTGAAATAATCCTTGAAGAAGTCCATGAAGGCATGTGTGGTTCACACATTGGAACCGATGCCCTGGCGGCAGTGATACTTCGCCAAGGATACTTCTGGCCTACCCTGAGAAAGGACACAAGGCAGTTCGTCCAGAAATGCGGTAGTTGCCAGAAACAAGCGAACATCTAGAGGGCACCCTCAGAAATGGTAACTTCGGCTGACTATCCCTGGCCCTTTGCAGTCTGGGGTATAGACCTTATTGGGCCACTCCCCGCAGTGCCCGGAGGCGTGAAATTCTGCATGGTAGCAGTAGAGTATTTCTCCAAATGGGTTGAGGCAGAACCGTTAGCAACTATCTCGGCGAAAGAAATGCAGAAGTTTCTGTGGAGAAACATCATATGCAGATTCGGCATACCGAGGGTACTAGTGGCTGATAATGGATCCCAATTCATAGACAATGGATTCCAGGAATTTATCAGCAACCTCGGAATAAAAATGCACTTCGCCCCAGTAGCTCACCCCCAAAGCAACGGGCAGGTGGAAGTATCTAACAGGACCATAGAAGATGGCCTGAAAAAGAGACTGGGGGAAGCAAAAGGGAAATGGCCAGGAGAACTCCAAAGCGTGTTATGGAGTTACCGAACGATGCCCCGAAGAGCCACAGGGGAGACTCCCTTCTCACTCGTCTTCGGAACAGAGGCCATCATCCCTATCGAGATAGTTAGACCATCAGTACGGGTGCAAGTTTTTGATGAAGGAGGAAATGACCTCGGCCTAAGAACGAAGCTCGACCTCGTCGGTGAACACAGAGAAATAACTGAGCTGAGAAGAAAAGCTTTCCAGCAAAAAGTGGCCGCGGCTATAAATTTACGAGCCAAGCCAAAAGAAATCAAGAAAGGGGACCTCGTTCTCCGAAAGGCTGACTTTGCACCCCGAAAGGCATCCCAAGGGGTACTTCGCGCGAACTGGGAAGGACCTTATCTGGTTCTTGCCGAAGTACGAAAAGGCGTGTATAAACTTCGCGACACTGAGGGCGTAGAATTGAAAAACACTTGGCACTCAGACGCCGTGAAGAAATTCTACTCTTAAGATGGAACGGAAGGATTGTGTTATGCAAAAAATATCCTAAGTACAGAATGTCCTTGAGAAAAAATTCTTAAGTGTACAAAATGGTGCAAGACAGAATTCCGCGAAGGTGTTCGCCATGAAAAAGCACAGATGTGATTTTCCGAAGTCCCTTGAGCCATCACGCTCGGGAAAATGGACAACAAAAATCTTGCGAAAGTACTCGCCGTGAAAAAGCGCAGAAGTAATTTTCTGAAGTCCCTTAAGCCATCACGCTTAGAAAAATGGAAAAAATCTCGCGAAAGTACTCTTCGCAAAAAGCAGAGAATAATTTTTTGTGATTACAGGTTTCCCGAAGTCTCTTGAGCGAACTTATTCGGGACAATGAAAATGCAAAATCTTGCAAAAAAGACTTAGCCAAAAAATATGTTCATTGAGAATGATCAGGCTTACAAAGAAGAAGTGCCCGAAGAAGGAGCACAAAAAACGAAGAGGAAAAAAAGGAAAAGGCCCCTAAAATAGCCTAAGGGTTCTCAGCGTCCCGGGAGCCACCAGCCTTTGTGCCCTTTTCCACCACCTTTGGCGCCGGAATTGTGGAAGGCAGGTTTAGGTGCTCGATTTTTGGCCAGGACCACCGAGGCCCCTCGAGAATGTTGAGAGCTTCCAAAAAAGAGAGGTCCAGACCTAGGAACCTCTCAAGGACTTGGTGCCGAGCAAGGCAGAATCCGTCCTGGAAGGCGACCTTGGTCATTTGGTCGGATTTGTCCTTCTCAACCTCAAGGTCCTCGAGCTCATCCTTCAAGTCTACAACCTCCTTCTTCAGCGCCTTCACCCTCTTCTTCGCATCGGGCTCCTTCTTCAAAGACTAGACCTCGGCTTCAAGAGCCTTTTTCTCACTCACCAACGACCGAATGAGATTGTCAGAATCTGACTTATCTTTGAGAAGGTCTTGGTTGGCAGCAAGCATCCCTTTCACCTGATCGCCGAGGTCAGCAATCTTCAGATAGGAGTTCTTCTCAAGGTCTTCCTTCTCCTTCCGGAACTCTTCCCGAAGGGCAGCAACTTCTTTCTTCGCAGCATCTGCCAGCTGCTGGTTCTTGGCGGTCAATTCCGAGCGCGTGACCTTCGCTTTCTCTAAGGCCTCTAAGGCCGAAGCTCGGAACGCCGTCTGCCTGGCCACCAGAACTCGGAGAAAGCCGGCGTACCCCAGCAGCTGTGAAAAGATGAACCCAAGGTCAGTAAGAGCCAAGCACTTAGGAAAAATTGAAGGGAAAAATGTGTGAAGAGCATACCTGAGCAGCATGCTCGGTGACTTTCGCGGCGAGGGTGTCATCGCCCGGATGGGCCGCCACAATAGCCTTGAAGGAGGCCTCTGTAAGCACCCATTTCGAAATCTGCTTTACCATTTCAGGACAGTCCTCGGAGTACAAGTTCATGTCCTCCGTGAATGTCCAGAAAGGCTCTTTGGGTATCTTCCCTTGCGGGACTTTGGCATCGCGAAGGGCCCGCGTCTTCGCGTGTTCGGCCGCCCAGTTCGGAGTAAGCAACTCCCCTGCATGGCAAAAAAGAGAAGCAGGTCAGAGACAAAGGAAATTTCAGAAAAAAGGAGCCATGCTTGTTCTGAAAACAACAAACCTGGCGGCACTTCGACCACGACGTCCTCGGAGTCCTGAGGCTCCTCGGTCGGAATTCCCTTTCCTTTCCTCCTCTGCCCCTCCTCAGCAGAAGGACCCTCCACCACGGCCTCCAGAAGGGCCTGCGAAGCAGAAGGGCTCTGGGGAGGGACGTCGGCGGAAGGAACCTCGGCAGCGGCAGGGACCTCGGCAGAAGCCTCGGTCGGCGAAATCTCGGCTGCCTCAGGCTCCTCATCAGCCTCCTCGGAACTTTCCTCCAGAGGAACCTGGGCAGTTTTCTTTGCCCGTTTCGCCGAAGGCCCAGCGCCAATAGACTTCCGCCTTTGGGAAGCCGCCTTCTTTGTCCGATCTCCCTTCTCCACCTGGCCGGAGAAAAGAGACTTGTAAAATGCAGCAGTCCCATCGCCCATCTCTGAAAAATAAAAAAGACATCAGCGTAAGTCCGAGGGAAAAACAACATGGGAGTAGAAGATAACTCACTTTCGACAAGCGTTTCGAAAGAGATTTCCTCCCGAAGGAGCTGCACCAACCAGGAATCCTTCCTGGCGATGGCAGGAGCTGGCATCTCGAGGTCGGTCTCGTGCTCCTTAACCACCTTTAACTCCCGGCGGACCTCTTCGGTCATCAACCTCCAGTTGATAGGGAAGGGGTACAGAGAGCACGGAGCGACCTCGGGAGCCCAGTCATAGACGGCACGGATGTGGCCGTCGAAGTCCGCGAAAGAGGAAGCCAACTCTGGAGTCAGCAACAACCTCGGATCAACGACGTCCACATCTAGCTTTCCCTGAGCCCATTTGGTCGGAACATACGACCAGGCCTCCTCCATCTTCAGGAAGAAGAATTTCTGTTGCCACCCCCGCCAGCTGTCCTTGGTGGCGAAGGTGAACATGAATTTTTTGCTCCCGAATCCCCGAGGTAGCATAAAGTAGAAGCCACCCTTTGGGACCACGAAGAGCTTGTAGTACTGCATGAAGATTATAAAATGGGGTTTTATCCCGAAGACGCCACACATACAGAGGAAGGCATTAAAATAGTAGTACGAGTTCAGGGGAAGCTGATTAACAGCAATGCCATGAAATTGGCAGAACTCGCAAACCATCTTCGGGGGAGGATACCGAAGTCCGGCCTTCAGCTGGGCTCGGAAAACGGTAACCTCGGTACTATGGTTTGAAAAAGCATAGTGGTCAGGTCGTGGCAGCCGGGTAATGGCGTAAGAAGGGAGAAAGAACTTCTTCTTCCACCTCTCTAATTTTTTAGGAGTAGTGCAACAAGGATGGGATAAAAGAGGCTGCCAGCTCTCAGGGATAGGCATTTTGGACAGAAAAACGAGTTCGGAAAAGGCAAGAAAACAGTTTCTGAAAAAAACTCAAAAAAATAGAGGGATCAAAACACTCTGGAAAACAAAAACCCACCAAAAGATTTGCCAAAATCTGAGGACGCCGTCGTGAAAGGTCGCCAGAAAAAAGCTCTGTTGAGACAGCTCCGCCGCAGAAAACAAGAAAAAGCGCAGAGAAAAGGACAAGCAGGGAAAAAGCAGAAGCAAAAGCAAAAGGGCCTATGACGGAATGGGCTATTTATAGGCCAAGGGTGGGTAACTGAAACAACGTCATAAGTGCCCTTTGAAGGCAAACCGTCGCCGTAACTGCACTCTGCGCTTGAAAAGACGCGCTCTCTGTAAACGACGCGAGTGTCCTCCAATGACGGTGCGCCACGTGTCAACCATCATGCCAAAATAGGAGACACGTCTCCTGACATCCCTAAAAAACTGGGACACGTCGCTCAGACTGACGCGATTGGCCATCAGACGCGATGCTGCACAGACCTGCAAAAGTAAAGAAGCAGGTTGCCTCGAAGACACCAAAAGACGGGCTATGGCCGAACAGCCCGTACCTTCGGGCAAGAGGTGTATCTTCAGCATAGGCTTTGCCTCGGAGACACCAAAAAACAGGCCAAGGCCGAGCAGCCCACACCTTTGGGCAAGAGGTGTACCTTCGACACAGCTGTTGCTTTCTATAGACTCCTACAGAACAACCTTGGAAAGAGAGGCAAAACCGAAGTCTTCACTTCGACTTTCCAAAGGGGGGCATGTGATAGCCAAAGGCTATCGCCTCTATCTGGCCGAACTCCCTGCCACAAGAATGGCTAGAAGAAACTGGCGCTACCTGAGAAAAGGTGGGATCATACACCTCGGGAAATAGCCGAAGAGCTCCGAGCCCGGCATGCCAGGAAACTTGAGGATACTACTAGCCCCCCGAGGTTGTGTACAGATCGCCTTCGAAAAATAGGCACCAGCTATCGCGGGCCGAGCATGACCTCCCCGAAGGCGGAACTCCTTGAAGCTAGGAACCCCCGAACTGAGGGCATGTTTCCCGAAAAGGCACCGTCCGTACCAGAGGATGACCTCGCCCAGGGACTTCGGGAGTACGGCAGGAGCATTTACGGAAGCCTCTGACATGTCACCCACAGACATCACAAGTCGCCTTAAACGGCGCCCTGACACGCCGACGCCATCAAAGTCACGTCATGGCCCGTCTCGGCTCAAGGCTCAAGGGGCCTGCCACCGGCTACTTGCCCCCTACGCCCAGAAATTAAGGAACATCTGACCGTACACGTGTCAAGATCTGAATGGGCTAGGTACTCCTATAAATACCAGGAAACAATATCTGGCTGGCAAGCTGGCAAATATCCTGACTCCTCACTCTGAGAAAATACTACCAGGCGAGTTCACTGAACCTCTCAGTGCTATCTCCTCTGCCTTCTCTCAGCACCACTGACTTGGGAGTCGAAGGCTCCTCCCCGGTAAAACACCCCGAGGACCTCCTAACCCACTTTTTCTAAGCATCTCAGGTACTCTCCCTTGGGCAAAACGGCCACCAGGCGTTCTTCCCCTCTGGGAGTCCCTCCATCAGTCACCATGACTACCAACGATGAAGCCCCCGGGCATCAAACTTCCTTTAAAACAGCCCATGAGTTACAAAATGCACAGAATTGAACATACAAGCCCAAACAAGACTTAACGGCTTTATATATAATCCATACAGCGTCCATAGTGTGTTTACATGTATAGATGTATCATACATATATCGTAGATTAGTTGGGTATGTACACTAGCTTCTTGGGGAGCCTTACAAACACAATGCACTCTAGAAACTTCAAAACGCAGCTGCTGCATAAGGTAGAAAGTACCTACACTAAAATTAGTAAATGTGCTCTAAAAATCATGAAACACTCCAATTTAATCCTAAACATATTGAGGTTCATGCGCCCTAAATTTTAGAGGAAAAATAAGAATACAATTATTAGTTTGATCACTCTCTTTCATGATCATCTGAAATGTGGACATAAGGGGGATAAGATCCTTTGAAGAACTTAGTAAGAGCTGATCTTTAAAATCTTGAATTCCCAGCCAAATAACTGAAATCCAAATACACTAATAGACAAAAACATGACCCATATCCATAGAAATAGACATCCAAATGCACAAACAAATACAACAATAAACATATGTAATGCTAGCAGCATTAACACATTAGGGTTAGTCCATAAACATTCATGTAATCAATATGTAATCACTATGTGATGCCCAGTGGCATCCTTGTTGTATGGCATGTCGGCCTGGAGGAGAGACTTTCGGTATGAAGATGCCTAAAACACTTAGAAGAACTAAGGTTAGGGGCTCCTCGGAATGTGTTTCCGAGGGAGGAGCTTCTGATGCCCAAGTCAGTATTTGTGAGAGTAGTAGTAAAGAGCAGAGAGTGGGGGAAATAGTGAGAGTTCTTTCTTCTATCTTTACCAAAGTCTCTCCCAAGTATTTATAGGAGGGTGGATAGAGGAGGCCGTGACACATGTTCGGTTGGTTCTGATCCATACCTTCGGAGATAGGTACCTCCAGCTAGCCGTAGGCCATTCTGGCCATAGGGCAGGGGCGTGTGCGAGGTCTCTTTGTCAGAGGCTCCTTAACCTTTTTTTTCATATCTCCGTGAGGTCCCTTCGGTATATGAGACCCCTTCGGGTAGAGATTTTCCCCGAGGGTTGTTGGGAAACGCCCTTCGGCAGTCTGGGTTATCTTCGAGATATGTTCTCCTCCATTGAGGATGGCGAATCAACTTTCCTGAGGTTGGTAGGTTTGTAGATCAAAGGGTGGTTAAAGACACCTTTTCCTAAAGTTGGTCTCGTTACCTTGCCGAGGGTGTTGTATAAGTGTTCGCCGAGGTTGGCGCTAGGCTCTCATTGAGGGTGGTTTCTAGCTATCTAATTAGAAGATCTCGGGGGCCATTGCCCTTTTTCTATTAAGTAGTGTTCCCTCCAAGGATAGTGAGGGCACCCTTTATTCGAAGTTGGTCACACAAACTCACCGAGGGTAGTGATAGCCAAACGCTATCGCCTCTATCTGGCCGAACTCCCTGCCACAATGATGGCCAGAAGAAGCTGGCGCTACCCGAGAAAAGGTACGATCAGGCACCTCGGGAGATAGCCGAAGAGCTCCGAGCCCGGCACGCCAGGAAACCCCGAGGACACTACTCGCCCCCCCAAGGTTGTGAACATATAGCCTTCGGAAAAGCGGCACCAGAAATAGCGAGCCGAACATGATATCCCCGAAGGCGGAACTCCCTGAAACTGGGAACCCCCGAACTGAGGGCTTGTTTCCCGAAGAGGCTCTGTCCGAACTAGAGGAAGACCTCACCCAGGGACCCCGGGAGTACGGCAGGGGATTTATGGAAGCATTTAAGGAAGCCTCTGACACGTCCTTTCACAGACGTCATAAAGTCGCCTGAATAGGCACTTTGACATACGGACGCCATCAGGATCACATCATGGCCCATCTCAGCACGTGGCTCAGGACAACCTGCTACCAGCTATCTGTCCCCTACGCCCAGAAATTCAGGAACATCCGACCGAACACGTGTCGCGATCTGAACGGGCTAGGCCCTCCTATAAATACCAGGAATTAATACTTGGCAAGGAGCCTGGTTGGTTGGCCAAACACGGCCCCATACTCTAAGAAAACTACCAGGCAAGACCCTTCATCCCTTTGTGCTATTTCCTCTGCCCCTTTTCTCAGCCACCACTGACTTGGGCGTCGGAGGCTACCCCCCCGGAAAAACACTCCGGGGGCCTCCTAACCCTTTGTTTCTGAGCTTTCAGGCACTCTCCTCTGGGCTATCCATTCCACCGGGCGCTCTTCCTTCTAGAAGTCTCTCCACCAGTCACCGTGACTATAAACGATGAGGCCCCTGGCCATCATTTGGCGCCGTCTGTGGGAAACCGCTCTGAGATCGCCGTCATTGAGACTCGGCGTTCTAAGGACAAGGGGCTCCCGAAGTCCTCGTCCGCGCCTGAGATACAACCGGCTGCTGAGCAAACACTCCCAGGGACTTCTGCGCCTAAGGAAGACCGCCCTCTCGTAATCACCATGAGCTTCTTGAGAGACTTTCAGCGTTCGGTCGTGTCTGAAATGACCCAGCAGATCGACCGAAGGTGGCCACAGCAAGCATAGGCCCAGACACCCCCCTCAGCGACACGCCCTCAGGAGAAAAGCCCCAAGTCTAGACATCGCAATTCGGGGAGTGGAGACCCTCGCGAAGAATCATCCACAGATGATATAGCCCTCGGGAAACGGCCTGTGGGATAAACCGGGTCCAAGCGACCGAGAGTTGCACAGCGAAGCAGTTCGTCGCCTGAGCCGAGGTCCTTGTCCCCTCAGCGCCGAACTCGCCCCCGAGGGGGCGCCGGCGATCTCCATTCCCTGAAGAAGGCCCTATCGCCACAGTGCTGATGAAGAGGATACTAGCACAGCTGGACAGAGTGGAGAAACAAGTGGCCAGAAAACCCGTTTGGGCCAGACTCTCGGGAACATGCTACGAAGATGACTCGCCATTTATTCAGGCCGTTGTTGAGGCAGCCATGCCAGGTGACTTCAGAGTACCTCGGTGGAAGATTTATGATGGCCGTACTGATCCACAGGCCCACCTGACGAAGTACAGACGCAGCATGATACTGCACGGTGCTGACGATGCTACCATGTACAAATGCTTCGAAGTCACCCTCACAGGGCCAGCCACGACGTGGTACAATTCCTTGCCTTTAGGAACCATCACTGAGTTCCAGGAGTTGTCCACGGCCTTCACACAGCAATTCATTGGGAGCAGACCTACGGCAAAGATGCCTGTGCAGATGTTCGACATAGAGCAGAGGAATGGAGAAACCATCCGAGACTATGTCGAAAGATTCAACAAAGAAGCTCTGAGCGTCCCAGACTTCAGGCCCGAAATCCGCATTCTTGCCATGACACGAGGCCTTCGGCGAGACTCACACCTATTCTACGAGTTCTCAAAGGACCCCCCGGAGACCCTCGGAGAATTTTACCGAAGAGCAGAACAGCACATGACCGCCAAAGAACTAAGAATGGCTGGGCCGAAGTCTGATCACCACTGCGCCGAAGAGTCCAGTCAACAAGCTCGGGATCCTACCAAATACGCAGGACGACCTCGGAGGATGCGAGGAAGGAAACCTCAAAGTTTCCCACCATTGAGCACTTCACGGACCAACATTCTCATGGCGCTGGAAAGGCAAGGGACGCAGATTCGGCGATCAAGAGCCATGACCACCGATAACAAAAAGAATGCCAAGAAGTTCTGCCAGTTTCATCGCGACCACGGTCATGACACCGAAGATTGCTTCCAGCTAAAGAAGTACATAGAGTCGTTGATAAAACAGGCCCACCTACGGAAATACCTGAGGATGCCATCCCCGAAAGGCAGAAAAATGGAGGAAGAAAGGGCCAAAGATGAGGACTATGACTCCGATAGGCGGAGAAATAGAAGTCCAAAGAGGCGCCCTCCACCTCCAGCAGGGGTTATCCAAACCATCACCACGGGGCTCCCATCCTCGGAAAGAAAGCGGAAAGCCAGAGAAATTGCAGTCATGGAGTATCAAAGTCCATCAAAGAAGCTGGCTCGCAAAGATGGCTCCACCGTCGTCTTCCCCCACGATGACCCGCTACTGATTATGGCGAAAGTAGGGAGCTGGGACGTCAAAAGAGTGTTGCTTGATGATGGCTCAAAAGCTGACGTCCTATTCTCGTACCTGCTGCCGAGCTTCGGCATCCCTAGCAGCGAGCTGAAGCCTGTCACCTCGCCCACTTTTGGGGTTGGACCATCAGAACTCCCCGTCCTCGGATGGATCGACCTCCCACTGATGATGAAAGGGACTTCGGTGAACGGAGCAGCTGAGTTGTACGCCTCCACAATGGCGAGATTCATCGTCATGAACGTCCCGTCCTCGTACAACGCCATTCTTGGAAGGCAGACAATGGGGAACCTGCATATTCGCCCTGATGTGAAGTACTTGACTGTCACATTCGCCACCAAGGGTGGAGACGCAGAGGTCTTCATAGACCAAGCCGAGGTACGAAAGGTGTTTGTAAAAGCGCGAAAAGCTCCGGAAAGCAACCTCGCGCAAACGATGGAGGCAAGGGCACCAGAAAAAGGCCAAAAAGAATATCTCACCAAAACAGAAATGGAAGCAATAGAGCTTGTCCCAGGTCGATCTACCCGAATAGGGAAGAAGTTGGCCGAAGGTGACAAGGAAAACCTTGTATCCTTTCTGCTGGAAAATAAAGATCTGTTTGCCTACTCGCCAAAAGATATGCCGGGGGTGAACCCTGGCATAATACAGCATAGCCTCAAAGTAAGTCCGGAAGCAAGGCCTGTCCGGCGAAAGAAACGAAGCATCTCAGCCCACAAAAAGCAACTTTGTCAAAACCGAAGCCCAGCGTCTCCTAGATGCTGAAGTTTTCAGGGAGGTCAAGTACCCCGAGTGGTTAAGCAACGTGGTCATCGCCACGAAAGAAGGTAGCAGCAAACTCTGGATGTGCATCGACTTCAGAAACTTGAACGATGCTTGCCCGAAAGACTTATACCCCCTGCTGCCAATAGGTCAACTGGTAGATTCAATTGCAGAATATGGGCTCCTAAGTTTCTTACACGCATTCAGTGGCTACCATCAGATAAGGATGGACCCCGAAGATGAAGAGAAGACTGCCTTCATCACCGAGGGAGGAAAGTACTGCTGTATCAGAATGCCATTCGGGCTCAAAAATGCAGGAGCCACCTACCAGAGGCTGATGAACAAGGTCTTCAAAGACCAGATAGGGAGAAACATGGAAGTGCGTGTTGATGATATGATAGTCAAGAGCAAGAGGAAACCTTCCAAAACCTCAGAGGCTTCGGGATCCGCTTTAACCCTGAGAAGTGCATCTTCGGGGTGACCTCGGGAAAATTCCTTGGGTACATGGTATCTGAAAGCGGCATCAACGCTAACCTCGAGAAGATTAAGGCTCTGCTTGAGTTCTGAACTCCTGCCACAGTCAAGGATGTGCAGAGACTCACCGGAAGAATAACCTCTCTGAGCAGGTTTATTTCCAGGTACGGAGATAGGACTAGACCTCTCTTCAAAGTCCTCACAAAGGCAACGAAGATGGAAGGCGACCTCGGAAGAAACGATCACCCTTGGGATGAAGATTGCCAAAAGGCCTGGGAAGAACTCAAAGTCTACCTGGCCAGCCTGCCAACTCTGCGACAACCTCAGGAGGGAGAGCCCCTCGTACTGTACCTCGTCGTCACAGAAGAAGTTGTGAGCTCGGTCCTCATGAAGGAAGGAGGGTCAAAGCAATGACCGGTCTGCTATGTCAGCGAGTCCCTGCATGGCGCTGAAGTCAGGTACCCCTTGCTTCAAAAAGCTATATATGCCTTAGTGCTTGCAGGGAGAAGGCTGCGGCCATACTTTCAGGCTCACCCCATCATCGTCCGAAGTAGTCTACCGCTGAGGGATGTTATGAAAAAAGTTGGCCATTCGGGAAGGCTCTCCAAGTGGTGCATAAAGCTGGGCGAATACGAAAACACATATGAGCCTCGGAAGGCCATAAAAGCCCAAGCCCTGGCAGATTTTATCGCCAAAATACCCACCATTGAGGAGAGCCACTCGGATCCAAAAGAGCGTGAGCCATAATGGACCTTGCACGTAGACGGAGCCTCAGGGTCCGAACACCAGGGAGCTGGAATAATTATCAGGGGCCCCGAAGGCCTGGAGAAAGATTGACGTGAGAAACTTAAAGGCTCACAGCGATTTCCAGCTGGTAGTTCGGCAGTCGGCAGGAGATTATGGGGCGAAGGACCCAATTTTGGCAAAATACCATGAGCTAGTAGCAAAGCTCATCCAAGAGTTTGACGCCGTACGGATTGAAAATGTACCTCGGCGGAATAACAGAGGCAGATTGCTGGGCGAAGTCGAAAACATATACCGAGGTGCTAGACCATCCGAGCATGTCAGTGCTGAGCATGACGACCTCGGGAACGGGATGGAAAGACCCAATAAAAAGATACCTTGCAGAGAATTTGCTCCCCGAAGACCCCGGCGATGCTGCAAGACTGCGAAGACGCTCCGGAAGATTCTTCCTGATTGGCAAAGAGTTATATCGGCACGAATATGCGAATCCGTTGCAAACATGTGTGGATGAAAAGGATACTGAAATGGTCCTTGAAAAAGTTCACGAAGGCATGTATGGTTCACACATTAGAACTGATGCCCTGGCAGCAGTGATACTCCGCCAAGGATACTTCTGGCCTACCCTGAGAAAGGACGCAAGACAGTTCGTCCGGAAATGTGGTAGCTGCCAGAGACACGCGAAAATCCAGAGGACACCCTCGGAAACGGTAACTTCGGCAGACCATCCTTGGCCCTTCGCAGTCTGGGGTATAGACCTTATTGGGCCACTCCCCACAGCACCCGGAGGCGTGAAATTCTGCGTGGTAACAGTGGACTATTTCTCAAAGTGGGTGGAGGCAGAACCACTAGCAACTATCTCAGCAAAAGAAGTGCAGAAGTTCCTATGGAAGAACATCGTATGCAGATTTGGCATACCGAGGGTACTAGTAACTGATAATAAATCCCAGATCACAGACAAAGGATCCCAAGAATTCACCGGCAACCTCGGAATAAAGATGCACTTCGCCCCAGTAGCTCACCCCCAAAGCAACGTGCAGGTGGAAGTATCGAACAAGACCATAAAAGATGGCCTGAAAAAGAGACTAGTGGAAGCCAAAGGGAAATGGCCAGGAGAACTCCAAAGTGTATTATGGTGCTACCGAAGGACGCCCCGAAGAGCCACAGGGGAGACTTCTTTCTCACTCGTCTTCGGAACAGAGGCCATTACCCCAATAGAGAGAAATAGCCGAGCTGAGAAGAAAAGCTTTTCAACAAAAGGTGGCCGCGGCTGTAAACTTACGGACCAGGCCAAAAGAAATCAAGAAGGGAGACCTCGTCCTCCGAAAGGCCGACTTCGCACCCCGAAGGCCATCCCATGGCGTACTTCACGCAAACTGAGAAGGACCCTATCTGGTTCTCGACAAAGTATGAAAAGGCGTATACAAGCTTGGCGACGCCGAAGGCGTAGAATTAAAGAACACTTGGCACTCAGACGCCTGGAAGAAAATTCTACGCTTAAGGTTGAGCGGAGGAGTTATGTTGTACAGAATGGCCTTGAGAAAAATTCTTATGTGTACAGAAATTGTGCAAAACAGAATTCCGCAAAGGCGCTCACCATGATAAAGCGTTGATATGACTTTCCGAAGTCCCTTGAGCCATCACGATCGGGAAAGATGGAAAACAAAAATCTCGCAGAAGTACTCGCCATAGCCAGCACAGAGATCATTTTCCGAACTCCCTTGAGCGAACATGCTCGGGAAAATGGGAAGTAAAAAATCTCGCGAAAGGTTTTCCGAAGTCTCTTGAGCGAACATGCTCGGGACAACTGGAAAAACAAAAAATTTTTGGCTGAAGGTTTCTGAAGTCCCTTGAGCAATCATGTTCGGGGTAAATTGGAAATGCAAAAGCCTGCAAAAAAACTTAGTCAAATTTTTTCAGGCCTTCCAGAAAGTCTTACGAGCAAGCGCACTCGGGACAAAGGAAGGTAAAAAAGTTTCTTTAATCGCAGGTTTTCCGAAGTCTCTTGAGCAAGCGTGTTCGGGACAATGGAAATAAAGAAACTTGCAAGAAAAGACTTAGCCAGAAAATCTTCATTAAGAGCAAAGCTGCTTTACAGTAAAGAACTGCCCGAAGAAGGATTACAAAATAGAAGGGAAGGAAAAGGGGCCCTAAAATTGGCTAAGGGTACGTGGCGTCCCGAGAGCCACTCGTCTGCCCGCCCTTTTCCACCACCTTCAGCGCTGGAATGGAAGGAGGAAGTTTCAGATGTTCGACCTTGGACCATTTCCACCGAGGTCCCCCAGGAATGTTTAGACCCTCTAGAAAAGAGAGGTCCAGATCTGGAAACCTCTGGAGAATCTGGTGCCGAGCCAGGCAGAAGCCGTCCTGGAACGCGACCTTGCTCATCTAATCAGACTTGTTCTTCTCAAGCTCGAGGTCGTCAAGCTCGTCCTTCAGATCCGCGACCTCCTCCTCCAGCACCTTTATCTGCTCCTCCCCCTTCGGCTCCTTCCTCAACAACTCGACCTCGGCCCGGAGAGCGTTATGCTCACTCGTCAACGACACTATACGGCTGTCAGAACCAGCCTTGTGCTGGAGAAGATCTTCGTTGGCGGCGAGCATCCCCTTTATTTGGTCACCGAGGTCAGCGATGTTCCTAGAGGAGTCCTTTTGAAGCTCTTCTTTTTCCTTGCGGAACTCCTCCCGAAGGGCAGCTACTTCTTTCTCAGCAGCCTCTTTCAGCTGCTGGTTTTTGGTGACCGACTCCGCGAGTGCGGTCCTCGTCTCATTCATGGTTCGAGTGGCCGAAGTTCGAAAAGCAACCTCCCTGGCCACCCGAACTTGGAGAAAGGCGGTGTACCCCATCAGCTGCAAAAAATAAACGCAAGATCAGCAAGAGCCAAACACTTAGGAAAAAATTGAAGGGAAAGAGCTGCGAAGGATATACCTGAGCAGCATGCTCGGTGATCTTCGCGACGAGGGTGTTATCCCCCGGGTGCGCCGCCGCTATAGCCTTGAAGGAGGCCTCGGTGAGCACCCCCTTCGAAATTTCCTTAGCCATTTGAGGAACGTCCTCGGAGTACATATCCATGTCCTCCGTAAACGTCCAAAAAGGCTCCTTGGGTATCTTCCCTTGCGGGATTTTGGCATCCCGAAGAGCTCGTTTCCGAGCATGATCGGCCACCCAGCCAGGGGTAGTCAACTCCCCTGCGTGATAAGAATGAGAAGGAGATTAAAGGCAAAGAAGCCAATCCAGAAAAACAAAGGAAGTACACTTTGTCTGGAAACAAACCTGGCGGAACCTCGACAACATCGTCCTCGGAGCCCTCAGCCGAAATGCCCTTGCCCTTCCGCTTGCGCCGCTCCTCGGCAGAAGGTACTTCTACCACTACATCGAGGAGGGCCTATGACGCGGTAGGACTCTGAGGAGGAACGTCGGTTGAAGGGACCACGGAAGCAGCAGCCTCAGACGCCGGAACTTCGGCTGTCCCAGGCTCCTCGGCGGCCTCCTCGGGGATTTCTTCTTGAACAGCTCTCCTTGCTCGTTTCCTCGAAGGCCCCGCGCCAGTAGACTTCCGCCTTCGGGAAGACACCTTGTTCGTCCGATCGCCCTCTTCCACTTGGCCGGTGAAAAGGGACTTGTAATAGGCGGCAGTCGCGTCGCCCATCTCTGAAAAATGAGAAAAACATCAGCGTGAGTCCGAGGAAAGAACAGTAAAGGAGTAGAAGATAACTCACTTTCGGCAAGCGCTTCGAAAGAAATTTCCTCCTTAAGAAGCTTGACCAACCAGGAATCCTTCCCGGCGATGGCAGGAGCTGGCATCCCGAGGTCAGTCTCGTGCTCCTTTACCACCTTTAGCTCCCGAAGGACCTCTTCGGTCATCAACCTCCAGTTGATTGGAAAAGGGTACAGGGCGAGCGGAACGACCTCGGGATCCCAGTCAGAGACAGTCCGAATGCGGGTGTCGAAATCCGCGAACAAGGGAGCTAACTCTGGGGTCAGCAGCATCCTCGGACAGCAACGTCCACATCCAGTGTTCCCTGAGCCCATTTGGTCGGAACGTACGACCAGGCCTCGTCCATCTTCATGAAGAAAAATTTCTGTTGCCACCCCTGCCAGCTATCTTTAGTGGCGAAGGTGAACATGAATTTCTTGCTCCCGGATCCCCGAGGTAGCATGAAATAGAAGCCACCCTTCGGGACCACAGAGAGCTTGTAATACTGCATAAAAATTCTGAAATTGGGTTCTATCCCGAAGACGCCACACATGCAGAGGTAGGCGTTAAAATAGCAGAACGAGTTCGGGGGAAGCTGGTTCGCAGCAATGCCATGAAATTTGCAGAACTCACACACCATCTTCGGGGGAGGATACCGAAGACCGGCCTTCAGCTGGGCTCGAAAAACGGTAACCTCCTTACTGTGGTTTGAAAAAGCATAATGGCCAGAACGAGGCAGCCTAGTAATGGCGTAAGAAGGAAGAAAGAATTTTTCCTTCCACCTCTCTAACTTTTCAGGGGTGGTGCAACAAGGATGGGCTAAAAGAGGCTGCCAGCTCTCAGGAATGGGCATTTTCGACATAAAAACGAGTTTGAAAATGGAAGAAAACAGTTTCCAGAAAAAAACTCAAAAGAACACAGGGATCAAAGCGCTCTGAAAAAACAAAAACCCACCGAAAGATTTGCCAAAATCTGAGGACGCCGTCGTGAATGCTGGCTGGAAAAAAGCTCTGATTAAGGTAGCTCCGTCACAGAAAGCAAGAAAGTGTAAGAACAGGGGCAAAGCAGAGAGAAGAGCAGAAGAGAAAGCAAAAGGAACTTATGATGGAGTGGGCTATTTATAAGCCAGAGATGGGTAACCGAAACATCGTCATAAGTACCCTTTGGAGGCGAACCATCGCCGTAACTGCTCTCTGCACCTGAAAAGGCACGCCCTCTGTAACCGACGCGACTTTCCTCCAATGGCAAAGCGCCACGTGTCAACCGCCGCACGAAAATGAGGGACATGTCCCCCAAACGTCCCTTGAAAACTGGGACAAAACTGGGACGTGATGCTCAGACTGACACGCTTGGCCAAACAGACCTGCAAAAACAAAGAGCAGGCCACCTCGAGGACGCCAAGAAACAGGCTATGGCCGAACAGCCCATGACCTTCGGGCAAGAGGTGTATCTTCGGCACAGGCTCCACCTCGAACACGCCAAAGAACAGGCCAAGGCCGAAGAGCCCATGATCTTCGGGCAAAATGCGCATCCTCGGAACAGGTTAAGCTTCCAAAAGAAACTCCCAGACACAACCTCGGAAAGAGATGCAAAACCGAAGTCTTCACTTCGGCTTTCCAAAGGGGGGCATGTGATAGCCAAACGCTATCGCCTCTATCTGGCCGAACTCCCTGCCACAATGATGGCCAGAAGAAGCTGGCGCTACCCGAGAAAAGGTGCGATCAGGCACCTCGGGAGATAGCCGAAGAGCTCCGAGCCCGGCACGCCAGGAAAGCCCGAGGACACTACTCGCCCCCCCAAGGTTGTGAACATATAGCCTTCAGAAAAGCGGCACCAGAAATAGCGAGCCGAACATGATATCCCCGAAGGCGGAACTCCCTGAAACTGGGAACCCCAGAACTGAGGGCTTGTTTCCCGAAGAGGCTCTGTCCGAACTAGAGGACGACCTCACCCAGGGACCCCGGGAGTACGGCAGGGGATTTATGGAAGCATTTAAGGAAGCCTCTGACACGTCCTTTCACAGACGTCATAAAGTCGCCTGAATAGGCGCTCTGACATACGGACGCCATCAGGATCACATCATGGCCCATCTCAGCACGTGGCTCAGGACAACCTGCTACCAGCTATCTGTCCCCTACGCCCAGAAATTCAGGAACATCCGACCGAACACGTGTCGCGATCTGAACGGGCTAGGCCCTCCTATAAATACCAGGAATTAATACTTGGCAAGGAGGCTGGTTGGTTGGCCAAACACGGCCCCATACTCTGAGAAAACTACTAGGCAAGACCCTTCATCCCTTTGTGCTATTTCCTCTGCCCCTTTTCTCAGCCACCACTGACTTGGGCGTCGGAGGCTACCCCCCCGGAAAAACACTCCGGGGGCCTCCTAACCCTTTGTTTCTGAGCTTTCAGGCACTCTCCTCTAGGCTATCCATTCCACCGGGCGCTCTTCCTTCCAGAAGTCTCTCCACCAGTCACCGTGACTATAAACGATGAGGCCCCTGGCCATCAGGTAGTTGTTAGGACCATCCCTCAGTGCTTGGCCTAGGCCAAGAATGCAAGGAAATTTCAATAAAAACATGGGGGATTTAATTGAAAATGTGAATAGTGGTGTATGTGTAAAACCGAGAACATTCGGATCCAAAATGCACATGAAAAGTGACTATGTTGTTAATGGCGTGAAACAAAGATCAAGGGCCATTTTGAAAGTTCTTTTAGGTGCTAATCTTGATACTAAGAAGCATGGAAGGTTTCATTAAGCCATGCAAATTAGTTTGAGTTATGGAGGGCATTAAGGCCACTTTTAGGAACATGTGGCATATGCGGGGTATGCATGTTACCACCTAAGCCGAATTCAACTAGTTTCGATCAAAGCTTCATTTTGAAAAGTCAAGGAGGTGCTCTTGGTGTTTTTGGCAACTTTGGTGTGGGGTTCATGCCAAATTGTTGGAAGATTGAAGCTTGAAGTGGAAATCAAGCGTGGAACTGTTGGTCTCGGCACTAGGAGACCTTGAGCATCAATTTTCGAGCTTGGATTTGGAGTGTCAAGGTTGGCTGAAAGCTCAAGCTTGTGATTCTTGGGTAAGGTTCATGATTCTACTTGATTTTGGTATAATTCCATGTTCAAGTAGATTAATGGCATCTAATGATAGTAAATTATGCTATGTGATCTTAGTCTGCTAGATGGACATATGGTTGAACTTTTGGGTCCATATGGTTTGGGTAGCTAGTTGATAGCCAAAGTGCTATCACCCTGACCACCTGCTGATCACGGGAAAAAGGGTGCCAGAGACCTGAGGCAGACGACCTCGGAAAGGACTCTGGAGTGAAGGACGTCATACACCTGAGGCGCATGACCTCGATACATCAACAAATGCCAACATTGGAAGCCAGGAAAGTGCCTCTTTCGGGAGGGCGACCGAACTAGCTTCGGGGGAGAAAGACCAACCACCCCCTACGGGAGAAAACTCCCCGAAGGCGTAGGCACCGATGTTCTAGCCCGACTCCGGAAAGGGACCCATTACCTCCAAGTGAGACATCAACCAAAGGGACCTCGGTTGTACGGCACGAGCCATCAAGGAGTCTCTGACACTCCGCTCATATACGTCTCCGACACGCCACCCATAGACGCACTCTAACACGCCATCGCAGCATGCGTCCTGTTACACAGGGCTACACCTACTACGGCTCGTGACCCGAGGAGCCTGTAGATTACTAGGGGCCTCCACACCCAAAAGTACGAACACCGTACGTCCATACACGTGTCACAATCTAAAAGGATCACCTCCTCCCTTATAGACCAGGGAAATGGTCACAGGCAGGAGGTTCTCTGCCCGGAGGACCAAAAGGACAAGAGGACGTTCTCCTCTCTCCGCCTGAATACTCCTCCTTCAGCCGTCAGAAAGGCACGCCAAGCAAGAGTTCCTTGTGCTTATTACTGAGTATCTCTCTTTACCGGAGCACTGATTTGGGAGTCGGAGCTTCCCCCCCGGAAAACCACCCCGGGGGCCCCCTAACCCCTATTTTCTGAGTGTTTCATCCAGGTCCCCGTGAAGGATCTCCGCTCTGGGCTCTCTCCCACACTGAAAGTCTTTCCCGTCCTCATTAGCCACGGTACTAGGAAGCCGCCGGCCACCACTTAAGTTGACCCTCTCAGGGTACCTCCTTGCACCTCCAGGACCCCCTGCTGCCCGCACCGTTGCAGACAGTGGAGATGCTAGCTCTGCCTCACCGGACCGTATCAGATGCTGGCTCCGCACCTCCGGAAGCCCGGCATCATTTCGCGCCGTCTGTGGAAAATCACTCCCAGGTTGCCGAAAGATGAAGCTTGGCGTTCTAAGGAGAGGGGGCCCCCGAGGTCCCTGTCCGCGCCAGACATTCAACGGGCAACCAAATAATGGCAGCAGGGACTTCCCTGCCGGAAGGTGAACGTCCTCTGACTATTACCATAGGCTTCCTGCGCAAATTCCCATGCCCTGGCCTGGTCGAAATGATGCAGTAGTCAAGCCAAAAAAGGACACAGCAAAAATTCGGGCCGAAGGCCCTTCTCATTAGTACCTCGTGAGGTGGAGAGTCCCATGCCAATTCACAGGAATTGGGAAAATGGAGATCAACAGGATGAGTCCTCGGCGGGAACCATGCTCCCCGGAGTACGACCTACGAGAAAAGCAGGGCCAGGATGACCCAGACCTCCTAGCCAAAAAAGTTCCGCACCCGAGGAAAAAATCGCCATCTCCTTGGCAACGAAGTCAAAACCCACTGCCCCGAGAGGTCATTTACGACTTGACTTGCGAGCAGAAGGCACCAACTCTACCTCCCAGGGCACGACCGCTGTCAGAAGTGACCCACCTCCATGCAACGCCGCGAGAAAGAGTAGAGCATTCGGAAAAGACTATCAAAATGGTGTATTGAACTCAAAGAGTACTACATCACGCATGAGCCTAGAAGGGCAGTAATCGCCCAGGTACTGGCAGACTAGATCGCCGAAATCCCAGAAGTAGGGAGGGGTGAAACCAACAAAGGAGACGGAGTTAAGCTAGATCTAGAGTGGAAACTCCTTGCTAGTAGAACCCCAAGCACAGAACATCAGGGTGCTAGGATATCCCCTCGGAGACCCGAAGGCAAGGAGGCCACCAAGACGATCGAATTTGATTACCAAAAGCATTGCGCCATCTGAGCATGGCAACGCTAGGTATAATAACCTCGTACAAAAGGCGGAAAGATCCTACAAAGAGGAATCTCGCGACCAAAGAAGTCCCGAAAATCCTCATGAAGAGGTAGGAAGTGCGAAGACATCCTGTACGATATTTCCTGATTAAGGAAAAGCTATACAGGCAAAGGTACGCAATTTCATTATTAAGATATATCGGTAAAATGGGTGTAGGTCAATTCATCCAAGAGGAGTGAAAATGGCCAGAGACACGCCAGTACCCGAAGATTGCCTTCAGAGTGGATAACCTCGGAAAGATTGCACCGAGCCACTCCAAATAGCACCCAAAGATGTGAAGTTTTGTGTGATAGCAGACGACTACTTCACTGAGTGGGGTAAGGTGGAACTCCTAGCAACCATGCCAGCAAAAGGTGCACAAAAAGTTCGTCTGGAAGAACATAGTATGCTAATTTGGCATACCGATGGTGACATCGGCCAGTAATGATTTCCAGTCTATGGACAGAGGATTTCAAGAATCCATCACCGACCTCAGAACAAAAAGGCACTTCAGCCCACTAGCTCAGCCCCCGAGCAACAGACAAGTAGAGTTGCCGAAAGAGCTACAAAAGAGGGACTATAAAAGATGCAAAGGGAAAGTCGCCAGGAGAACTTCCTATTGTACTAAGGAGTCGTCACTTATCTCTAGTACAGAGTCCACTATCCATTTGAAGTAGTTCGGCCATCATATAGATGTTTGACGAAGGATGGCCGACGAACCAAGCCTAAAAGCAGGCCTTTCCGGCAAAAGGTGGCCATAAGTGCAAACCTGCATGATAGGCCAAAAGCAATAAGGAAAAGGAGACCTTGCCCCCGAGAAGCAGAATTAGAACCCTGAAAGCCGTCCTATGGGGTACTTCGGCATTTGGTCCTAAACAAGGTCCGAAAGGGAGTATACAAACTCGGCAGCACCGAAGAAGGAAAACTGAAAAATACAAGGCACTCGGGCGCCTTAAAGAAAATCTACACTTAGAATTTTTAGACAAGAAATGGTGAAAGCCAGAAATTTGTCTGAGTACAGAAAGTTTTCCCCTGTCTGAGAATGTTCACTGGACAAAGCTGAAGTATGGACTCCCGAAAGTCTCCTATTCCTTCTGAAGTTAGTTGGGTTATAGACCCAAAAGAGGGCAAGTCTACCGAACATGGCCGACAAGGGGTAGGCTAAACTTTACCTAAGGGAACTTCGCCAACTGCGAAGGACCTCCCGAAGAATGGCCGATGAAAACGAGCAAAGAGAGTACCGAAGTCCCTTGACTGAAAGTGGTCGGGACAAATGGGAAACAAAAATTGCTCAAAAAGACTTAGCCAAAAAAAAGGAAGGAAAATTCATTGAAAAAGGTCTAGATACAAGGAGAAGATTACAAGAAGAAGAGTACAAAGAAAAAGAAGAAGGCGAAGGTCCTAGAATATCTAAGGGACCCCGGCATTATGGGAAGCTTCGGCTCCTAAATCTTTCGCCGCCACCTTCGGTGCAGGAGGAGGAAACGGCAGGTTGAGGAACTCGACTCTTGACCACGTCCACCGAGGCCCCCTGGGAATATCCAGGGCAGCCAGAAAGGAAGGATCAAGGTCCGGATACTTCTTCAGAAACTGATGACGAGCTAGGCAGAAGCCGTCCTGAAAAGCAACCTTGGACGTCTGGACGGCTTTGCCTCTTTCAACGTCCAACTTGTCCACCTCATGTTGAAGATACGAAACCTCCTTCTGAAGGTCAAAAATCTCCTTCTCCAGCTCCTCAGTTTTCTTCTTCTTCTTCGAACCCTCCTTCAGCAAGTCGACCTTGGCTGGGAGTTCGGCATTTTCAGCCATTGCCTTCGCCAGGAGGGCAGACTCCCCTTCCTTTTCCTTTTGAAGGGTCTCGTTGGCCGAAGTCAGGCTGATTAATTTGTTGCCAAGGTCGGACATCTTCTTGGAAAAATCCTCCAAGAGCCCCTCTTGGCCCTTCAAGAACTCCTCCCGAAGATAGGCAATCTTCTCCTTGCATATTTGGTTCAACTTGGTGTTCGTCAGCACCGAGTTGGCACAAAAAACTTTGGCCTTCTCCAATTTTTCTTCAGCCCAAGCTCGGGCCAAAGACTGCTTTACTGCCCAAGCTCGGAGGTATCCACTATACCCCAAAAGCTGCAAAAAAAAAAAAGAAAGAAGGTACTTAGCGAAATTTGCACAAGGAAAGCCAAAAACACGTAGGCAAAAAGTGGTAAGGAAAAGTGAAGAGCCTGAAGAGTTACCTGGGCAGCATGCTGGGAAACTTTTGCAGCAAGGGCATCCTCGGAGGCACACTCCTCGGCGACTGCCTTAAAGGATGCCTGAGTAAGCACGCCCCTTGCCATTTCGGGAGCCATTTCCCGACAATCCTCGGAGAACAGATTCATGTCCTCTGTGGAAGACCAGAATGGCTCCCTTGGGACTTTGTCCTTCGGGACATGAGAATCCCGAAGATCCCTTCTTCGGGCGTGCTCAATCTTCCAAGCCAGGGGCGCCACATCCTCTACAAAAAGAAACATGCATCTTATCAGGTAAAAATTCCTTGATTATAAAAATGTAAGTTTGATTGCAGGGAAAAAGAGACAAACCTGGCACGACCTCGGCACAGTCATCATCAGAGTCACCGACCCCCTCCATGTCGGCAGGAACATGTTTGCCCTTGGCCCTTCGAGGCTTTTCTAAGTCTTCAGCAGAAAGATCCGCCAAAGAGCCCAACAAATCTGCCGACGTGGCGGGACTCGGAAGGGCAGGAACGGCCACCTAGGCGAGAACCCCCCCCAGCAGTTTCAGGCTGGGGCAAAATTGCAACCTCTGTAGAAGTTGCAATGACATCGCCAACCTTGGTGGAAGTAGCAATGACATCGCCGACTTCCGAAACATCCTCCGGAGGGGGAAGAGGGATGTCCTTCTTGGCCTTCTTGCCGAAGATGATCCGCTCCCAGAAGCCTTACGCCTCTTCTTTTGTTCTCCCTTCTCGGCCTGACCAAGGAAGAGAGACCTGTAGTAGGCGGCAGACTCGTTGCCCATCTCTGAAAAAGAGGGAAGAAATCAGTGTAAGTCCACAGGCACTTAGACTGAAAAAACTTTGAAAGAAACTTACTTTCAGAAAAGGCTTCATACATAAGCTCGCTCCGAAGGAGCTTCACCAGCCAAGAGTTCTTCCCTTCGGTAGCAGGAGCTGGCATGCTGAGATCCATCTTGTGCTCTGTAACCACCCCCAACTCCCGAAGGACATCCTCGGTCATAAGTTTCCACATGATCGGGAAAGGGTAGAGGAGCGTGAAGGGACCTCGGCATCCCAGTCGGTGATAGCAGGGATTCATCTATCAAACTCCCTAAACCTCACCGCCAACTCGGGAGTTAGCAGCTTGCTGGGATCCATGACATCCGCCTCCAGCTTTCCTCGAGCTCACTTAGTCAAGACGTGCGACCAGGCCTCCGCTATTTTCAGGAAGAAGAACTTCTTTTGCCACCCTCGCCAGCTATCCTTGGTAGGGAAGGTGAACATAAATTTCTTGCTCCCAGATCCCCGAGGCAACGTGAAATAAAAGCCACCCTTCAGAACCGGATAGAGCTTATAGTACTGCATGAGCAGGATGAAATGGGGTTCTACACCGAAGATCCCGCACATGCAGAGAAAGGCGTTGAAATAGCAAAATGAGTTGGGAGGAAGCTGATTCACGGCTATGCCATGAAATTGGAAAAATTCGCAAATCATCTTCGCAGGAGGAAACCGAAGTCTGGCCTTCAGTTGGGCTCCGAAAATGGTAACCTTGTCACCCCGATTCATAAAGCTAAACTGGCCAAGGCGAGGTAACCTTGTAATGGCATACGAGGGAAGGAAAAATTTGGTCTTCCATTTTTCTAATTTTTTAGGAGTGGTGCAACAAGGGTGACACATAAGAGGTTGCCAGCTCTCGGGAACAGGCATGGTTGACCCAAAAATGACTTTGGAAAAAGGGGGGAAAACAATTTCGGAAAGAGGAAAAATGACTTTGAGAAGCAAAAAGAAAAGCAGAAACCGAAGGAACTCTAGAAATCAGAACCCACCAAAAGTCTTGAAAAAGTTTGGGTTTGAGGACGCCGTCGTAAAAGATCGCCGGAAATCGCTCCACCGCTAAAACCGCCATAAAAGAGGAGAAAAAGGCACAGAGAAAAATGAGAGCAAAGAAACACAAATAAAGAGTATGATAGAAGGAAGGCTTATATAGATTGAGGAAGGGCAGCCAAAAGGGCGTCATAAATGCTGCGCGAAAAGTGAAGCGTTGCCATGATGGCCCCTCAGATGAAAAGGCGTTCCCATCCCAGCTGATGCCTGCCACGTGTCTCCCGTCACGAAAAACTAGGACGCATTTTCTGACTTTCAAAAAACCTGGGCACGCTGCTCGAGATTGGCATGACTAGTTTCAAGACATGATGGTTCACTAGCCTATGGCGGGAAAAATAAACAAGTTGGGTATCTCGAGGAGCACCGAAGGATGGATAGATGACATCTGTCCGTACAAGGCTTATCACCTAGGAGGCAAAGCGCCTCCCCAACCGACGTCATACTCTGAGTGGAAATCCATGAGGTCCGGGGTTCAAGGCTCCGTGCCGCCCTGTTCGACCGAAATGGAGATACTCCCACGTGGACCTCCAAGAGTTCACGAGGTCGTCCGGTCAAAACTGCCAATTGAGCGATAGACGGACACCGAAATGACTACTTGCCGAAGTCTCCACTTCGGCCTGTCCAAGGGGGGCATGTGATAGCCAAAGTGCTATCGCCCTGACCACCTGCTGATCACGGGAAAGAGGGCGCCAGACACCTGAGGCATACGACCTCGGAAAGGACTCCGGAGTGAAGGAAGTCATACACCTGAGGCGCACGACCTTGGTACATCACCAAATGCCAACTTCAGAATCTAGTGAAGCGCCTCCTTCGGGAGGGTGACCGAACCAGCTTCAGGGGAGAAAGACCAACCACCCCCTACGGGAGAAAACTCCCCGAAGGCGTAGGCACCGAAGTTCCAGCCCGACTTTGGAAAAGGACCCATTACCCCGAAGTAAGACATCAAGCAAAGGGACCTCGGTTGTACGGCAAAAGCCATCAAGGAGTCTCTAACACTCCGCTCATATACGTCTCCGACACGCCACCCCTAGACATACTCTAACACGCCATCACAGCATGCGTCCTGTCACACAGGGCTACACCTACTACGGCTCGTGTCCCGAGGAGCCTGTAGATTACTAGGGGCCTCCACTCCCAAAAGTACGAACAACATACGTCCATACACGTGTCACAATCTAAAGGGATCACCTCCTCCCTCATAGACCAGGGAAATGGTCACAGGCAGGAGGTTCTCCACCCGGAGGACCAAAAGGACAAGAGGATGCTCTCCTCTCTCCGCCTGAATACTCCCCCTTCAGCCCTCAGAAAGGCACTCCAGGCAAGAGTTCCTTGTGCTTATTACTGAGTATCTCTCTTTCCCGGAGGACTGATTTTGGCGTCGGAGGTTTGCCCCCGGAAAACCACCCCGGGGGCCTCATAACCCATGTTTTCTGAGTGTTTCAGCCAGGTCTCCCTGAAGGATCTCCGCTCCGGGCTCTCTCCCACACCGAAAGTCTTTCCTGTCCTCACCAGCCACGATACCAGGAAGCTGCCGGCCACCACTTGAGGTGACCCTCTCAGGGTACCTTCTTGCACCTCCAGGACCCCCTGCTGCCCGCACCGCTGCACACAGTGGAGATGCTAGCTCCACCTAACCGGACCGCATCAGATGCTGGCTCCGCACCTCCGGAAGCCCGGCATCATGCATGTTACCACTTAAGCCGAAATCAACTAGTTTCGATCAAAGCTTCATTTTGAAAAGTCAAGGAGGTGTTCTTGGTGTTTTTGGCAACTTTGGTGTGGGGTTCATGCCAAATTGTTGGAAGATTGAAGCTTGAAGTGGAAATCAAGCATGGAATTGTTGGTCTAGGCACTAGGAGACCTTGAGCATCAATTTTTGAGCTTGGATTTGCAGTGTCAAGGTTGGCTGAAAGCTCAAGCTTGTGATTCTTGGGTAAGGTTCATGATTCTACTTGATTTTGGTATAATTCCACGTTCAAGTAGATTAATGGCATCTAAGTGATAGTAAATTATGCTATGTGATATTAATCTGCTAGATGGGCATATGGTTGAACTTTCGGGTCCATATGGTTTGGGTAGCTAGTCTAAGTTAAAGGCAAGCACTAAGGTTCTTAGTAAGTAGGCCAACTTACTAGTGAACTTGGAGCTCTAGCGGATTTGGAGATTGATTGGAAATGCTTGGAGTGCAAGAATTGGCATTGTCCTTGCTAGTGGTTTCAACAGAGAATGAAATTGTAGTATGTGTGTGAGTTGTGTGCTTGTTTGTGATAGCCGAAGTGCCATAGCCCTGGTCCACGGACTTCGGAGAAAGAGGGAGCCAAACACATGAGGTTTACGACCTCGGAAGCCCCATCATACCGACCTTGGAAAGCTACCATATCGCCTCTCCATCAGAGGATGAATGAACCGACTTCGGAAGAATAAGAACACCCCGAAGAAACGGTATCACCCCGGGGAGAGGTCCTTGCTCATCCCCCTAAAAGGTAACGTCGGCCGGAGGGACCTCGGAGGAGCGATGGGTGCCACGAAGGAGTCTCTGACATGTTTGCCGGTACGCACTAGACGTCAACCTCAAGCACTCTGACAGGCCGCTGCAGTCTGTGCTCTAACACGCTGAGACACGCTTCTCGACAAACCACTGCCCGAGAAAGCCTGCAGGCGGCTGACCACTCTTCTGGTCAGAGGTACGGGCGGCATCCATCCATACACGTGTCACAATCCGAGGGGCTCATTTTCTCCTATTTACAGTAGGGGAGGCTCTCGATAAATGTGGTTGGACAGGGGTTTTTTGGGGCTCCAGGCTCTAGCTTCCCCTCTTTTTCCTCTGAACATGCCAGAAAAATGCCTCCAGCGAGATTCTTTCCCTTCTGTGCATACCAGAGAAACACTCCCGACAAGTCTATTTTGTGCTTACTCTTCATCACCATTTAGAGGCAGTGACTTGGGCGTCGGAGGCTCCTCCCCGAAAAACCACTCCGGGGACCTCCTAACCCCTGTTTTCTGCATGTTTTAGGCCGGACTACTTAGGGACGTCTCCATTTCAGGCTCTCTCCAGCACCGGAAAGCTTTCTTGGCCACCGCTATCCATCACCGGACGGCCACGCGCGACATTCCTCAGGGGGTCCCTGTTACCCCCGTCGTGGAGCCACGGCGGGAACATCAACGATGGCCACCTAAAGCCATCAGTTTGATTGTTTGTGCTTGCTAACCAAATGTAGATAGTGTTTATGCTTATATAGTGCCTTGGGTAACATGTGTGTATATATTGTTCTTGTGTTTTCTTGTGTTTTCATGTCTTTTCTTTTTGCTAGTCAAGTTAAGCTTGTTAGAGGTTAAGCCTTCAGGCTTAACTAAATAAACTCATTTGTGAGTTGTAATGAACCTTACTGAGTTGAAAAGCTCATGCCCTTATTGATTATGTTTCAGGAAAAGGAATCGAGCATGAGTGATCAATATTGTTGTCGTTGCTTGTGTACTAAGTCAATACACTATTGAGAAGGTATATGCCAAAACTGAAACTTGGCTTGTTTAAGTACATGCGCAAGTCCTATGTTATATTCCTGAAACTTATGTATTAAGTTTTACAGGCTTGGTGTAGGTTTGTGGAACAAGTCTAAGGTTGATGGATGTGTGTTCTTGGGCCCTTGTGTGGTGGTTTGCCTTTATGACCATGAATTTGGTCATAGGACTAGTTCCCTAGTGTTTGATCTTGTATTGCACTTTCAAAGTGCTTCTCAGGTATTATAGGTAGAGTGGTATGTAAGGCAGAACTTTGGTTGGATTTTGGACATTGAGTACTCTTGGCATGTAGCCAAGTTGATAGTACTTGTATGTAGGCTATTTTGTGTTACCACCTCATAAAACTGGAGAATTACAAGTGTGTCATAATGGCTAAAAACCATTATATTGTGTAATTCTCACCATAGTGATTGAAGTATGGGGGGTAAAAGGCATGATCAACACCTCCTTAAAAGTGTTCCAAGTTGGTAACTTGGCCCCCAAGAAAATGCTTAAGGATTGCTTGTTTGTCAAGCAACCTGTGGACTTTTTTGTAAGGTTTTGGAAATTCAGGTACTCAATTGCAAAACTCTCAAGAAAGAGACTTGGAGAGTTATGGGAAGGATATGAATGGTATGAAAGTGCTATTGGAAGACCAAATTACTCATGGAAGACAAGTTTGGACAAAGGAAACACTAAAGGCAATAAGGACCTAAATGTCCTAGTGTAAACCTTAAGGTGTTCAAGCTTTTGACTTAAGTCTAAGGGTGGAATTTTGGGGTTATCCCACCTTATGGGAGGCAGCCAAGACTTGATAATTAGTAAAAAATGTTGGGCACATGTGTACCAATGAGTTTAAGACAAAGAAACCATAATTAGTGAGAAAGAAAATGACATAAAGCAAGGTTACACTTGTTAAGTGTGTTTTGGTGCCCTTAAGCTCATTTAGGGCCATTTAAGTGGCCAAATCACCTATCCCTCTCTCATTTTCATCCTCCCCCAGCCCAAGAACACAGCCATACTTCCTCCATGGCCACCACACCTTCAAACTTGCAATTGATTGAAATTGAAGGCAAAAGGAAGCAATTGGAAGCAAACTAGAGCTATTTCTTGGATACTTCAAGGATAAAGCTTGATTTTTAGCCTACCCACTTTGGTAAGGGTTCTCTTGCTCTCATGGACTATTTTTTGCAATTTTGCAACATCCATGGAGCTAGGGCTAAGCTTGGAAGAGAGCCATGAGCTTGATGAACCAAGCTTAGTGAGGGGAGTGCACTTATTGAAGGTTTTATGACCTAGTGTGAAGTGCACAATGATGGCAGTAAAGTGAGGGTGTCTAGAGCCCAAAGTTAGTACTAACCAGTGTTTAAATCCTCCTAAGACCAATCATTAGCTTGAGGAGGGCCGCCATAGTGATTTGGTTATGTTTATTATGTCTTTTATGGACTAATCTATGATTATTGTTGCTGCTGCATTTCATTTGTTTGTTGTCTGTGTTTGGCTGCTGCATTTGGTTGCTATATCTTCTATATATGCATTGTGGTTTTTGTATTTTAGTGTCTTTGGATACAGGTTTTAATTAGGATCACATTACCTTAAGAAACCAAGTGTTACCCTTACTAAGTTTCTCAATGAAACTTACTCCCCTCAATTCTGTCATTTCAGGTCCAGCAGATAGATCACCTTCAAACTAACCTCTGTAGTTTGAATTTTATTCTGAAATTTCCGGTACATGAACTTCGATATGCCTACTTGTGATCTGGAAATTGTTGTGATTTTAGGAGGACATTAGGTATTTTTAATGGTGGTACTTATTGTGTTGTGCAGCAGCTGTCGAGCATCCCGTTCTGGAGTCCTTTGTGTCTCAGGCACTCCTGCAACTTAGGGTGTGTATTTAGCTGAGTTAAGACCATATTGTAGTGCATGTATGAATTTACATGTAGTGTATGTAAGATGATACAAGTATGTGAACATTTGAGTAATGTTTTGGCTATGTAAGTGATGTGGTGCAAAGCTGCCTAAGTGTGAATAATGGGCTGCTTACTTGCAAATTCTGTCTTGCCCACATAAAGTTGTTAAAAGAAAGGGAATGTAATTCCTATGTGTAATGAACATATATGGGATAGCTTCGAGCGGCTTTCCCCCTGTGAATGAAGTGTTTGCACACTTATGAAATTTTGTATGGGCAAAATGGTCATAAAGTGACCAGAATTTTGACCCTCTACCTAAAGTTGAATATCTCCCTGTTTATAATGAGTCTTACTATGAAATTTTGACCAAACCTATAGAACATCTAGAGCTTGAACTGGGATTTGGAATTTTTGAATTTGGAGCCTTGTAGCCAAATATAGGATGTTGCAAAATTGGCTAAGTTACTGTTCATTCGGTCAGAATTTTGTAACCAACTTAAAAAATCCATAACTTGGTCCATAGGTGGGCTATTGATGTAAAAAAAATTCCTTGGTTTTCTCTAAGTCTATACTTGATAGTGGAGCAAATAAAATAGGGGGTACTTTTCTAGAATGATACAGGTTATTAGTGGAAGTTACAGGTGTAGTTGCCGGTCACTAGAACTTAACAAGATTGCCTAATGTGTGGTAGCCAAGATTAAGACTTGTGCTAGTGTTTTCCTTCTTTGATGCCATGGTGTGCATGAAATGTGAATATGTATGTGATGGTTGGACCAATATGCATGTGTTGACATAGTACCCAAGAGGGCCACTTGGGTATGGACACTAAGGGTAGTGTTCTGATGGCCTACAGAACATTACCAATCCTGGGAGTCTAAATGCACAATTTTGGCCCCATAATTGGACTACTCTGAAGTGGGTAACATTTTGTGTATATTTAGCCTCAGCTGAACTTAGTTTTGATGTATATATGATGGATGGTTGAATGCCAAGTTATGCCATGTTTATGTGTTTATGGATATATATGTTTTTGTGATGAAGCTCTTGTGAACTTTACTTGGCCGAATGTACATTAGCATGAAAACTTGTGTTTTCCAAAACTTGATGAGATGGGCTTCTTGGTTGTCATGCATTGGAGTAGCACACTTGATGAGCACGCATCCTAGACACTTAAAAATATATAAGTGTATGCCTTGCCTTGTGTTGCAAGTTATCGCTTTAGCCTTGCCTTGTGATGCAAGTTAGTGTTATGGGCCTTGCCTTAAGTTGCAAGAAAGAAGACAGAACAACTCATAAGCCCCCTAGGGCACCTCCTCCCAGGCCTTAAGCTTAAGAAAATAAGACTTAAACTACCTAAAAGAAAGTTGGCCGAATCTAATTGCCCACTTAGAACCCTGAAGAACTCAAGTGTTTAATAACTTTCTGGGTAGAATGGTGAGTGGCACTGAGAGTGCACAGGCTGAGGCCTGTGTGGGGTGTGACAAGCTTTGTTTGGTATTATAGCTTAAGGTTTACAGCTTCTGATTAGGTAGAGTGGTTAGCCTAGACTTGTTCCCACATAGGATTAAATACGACTTGTACTTATTTAGCATATGTGAATAGTTGCATCTTAAAGTGTAGGATGAGAACCAGAGGTAGGGACAGAGAATCCCTGGAATAGGAAGAGCACACAGCAGCCCATCCTAGAGATGGAATGCATATAGATATGCCTGAGAGGTAGGCAGAGGCCACTGAGCCTAATTTGGCCGAGGAGCCAAATGCTAGGTTACAAGTACCTAGACCGAGTAGAAGAAGACAGGATAGGATGGAACTGATGATGTAAACACTGCAGGCTACTGTAACTCGGCTTGTAGTGGGAATGCAAGCCTTAGCTAGAGGCCAAGCCCAGTCACAAGGAAGCCCACAACAAGTTAGAGCAGGAGAGAAATTTAAGGTTAAGGGTAGAAGATGAAGGAAATGGCCTGGTAAAGAGCTAGTAAATTATGACCAATCCAGTAAAAATGGAGGGAATTAGGAAGAAGAAGAGGGTGATGAGGAAAGGAGGCACCCGAGAGCTAGAAGACTGAGATCTGAAGTTAGACAGGAGACCAAAGCTGACGAGGAGGAGGAGGAGAGCCCAGATATAGAGGAGCTAGATGCCTACATATATTCAAGAAGGACTAAGCATCCTACTGAGATCACAGCCAAAGGAAGGACATCCAGGGCTAGAAGCTGAAACACAGAAGTCAGAGAAGAAAGGTCAAGGAAGGGTGGTTTAAAGGAGGGCCAGGTGGAGGGGTTCCTGGCACTAAAACCTCCAGTTTTCAGTGGTGGTTATGACCCTAATGAAGCTGAATTTTGGGTGTACCAAGTGGCAAACATTTTTGAGAGGATGGATGTATCCTCCACCCAGAAGGTGTTGCTGGCCACCTTTAGACTTGATGGTAATGCAAAGCTCTGGTGGAGAGCAGTGCAGAGAACTTACCAAGAGAGAAACCAAGGGAGACCACTAGCTAGGAGAAGATCTATGAGGTTGGTAGATTTTCTTCAGGTCTTCCACCAGCAATATGTCAGTGACGCTTAGAAAGACCAGAAACAAGTAGAATTGGATTAGTTAGAACAGGGAGATCTCAGTGTCCTGGTATATGAGCAAAGGTTCAACAACCTGATCAGATATGCCCCACAGTATGATGGGCAAAAGAAGTTGAAGACCAAGAGATTCTTGATAGGCTTGAGGCCTGAGTAGAGACAAATTCTTAGAGCAGTAGGAGACAGAGACTACTACTCTATGATGCAAAGTGCTATTGCACTAGAACAGGAGTTCAAAGAACAAACCAAGAGTGGACCTGGAAGTGGGAGTGGATCCCAGAAAGGGCAACAGAAAATTTCAAGAGATGAAGTGGAGCCTAGTGAAGGAAGAAAGGGAAACAAGAAGGAAAAAGGACCACAACAGTATGGTCCTTAATGCAACACTTGTGGGAAATATCATGGCAACAAGCCATGTTTCAAAGCTTCGAATGGGTGCCATAAGTGTGGAGCCCCAGACCACTGGGTGTGAGATTGCCCAAGGAAGGGAGATGACAGAAAAATTCTAGGCAGGTTTAACCCCAGGGGACAAGGTGGGCAGATACCCATTCCCCAGATGAGGACCAATGTGCCCATTCTAGGAGGGAGCTAGGCACAGACAGTACCTCAAGAGTAGAAAAGGCCGAATGTACCACATGGTAGGGTATTTCAGCTGGAGACTTCCAGAAAGGTGCAAGAGGCACCAGAGGCCGAGACTACAGGCAGGGAGACTAGTCAGAAAGGACTAGCAGGAGGGCCCTAAAAGGAACCATTTACCTTAATGGCCAGTTAGTGTTTGTACTATTTGATACTGGAGCTTCATTGTCTGTGATTTCTACTAGCTTGGTTAAGACCATGAATCTAGTAGTAAAATACATGACAAACATGTACTTGGTTGAAACTGTTGGCAATGAAGTTTTATTCACATATCACATGGTTGAAAACTGTGAAATTCAAATAGACAAGCTAAAACTAAGAGCAGATCTAATAGTGCTAGACACATATGATTATGATGTGATATTGGGCATTAATTGGCTAGGAAAGAATAAAGTGATTATAGATTGTCATGCTAGACAATTAATAATGCCTGGTTATGAACCATACGAATTGGATAAATCACTAGAGTTAGCTTTGGACTATCAAATTGAGGTATTGAAACTAATAACTCTAGAGAATGAATGTGAATGCTTGGAACTAAATGACTAGGAAATAACTAATGAACTTAGGTAGATACCTATAGTTCAGGATTTTCCAAAGGTTTTCCCTACAGACCTACCTAGATTGGAACCTTTGAAAGAAGTGGAGTTTGAAATTAGACTGGTACCAGGAGCAGCAACAGTGTCTATTGTCCCATATAGGATGTCACTACCTAAAATGGTAGAACTGAGAAAGCAGTTAGATGACCTGCTTAAGAAAGGGTTTATCAGACCAAGTGTGTTTTCTTGGGGAGCACCTGTGTTATTTGTGAAAAAGAAGGATGGAACCCTCAGGCTTTGTATTGATTACAGGAAGCTGAATGCCTTGACCATTAAGAACAAATACCTCCTCCCAAGAACAGAAGATCTATTTGACCAGTTGAAAGGAGAAAAGGTGTTTTCCAAAATAGATCTAAGATCTGGATATTTGCAGTCAAAAGTTAGGGAGGAAGACATAGCTAAGACTGCCTTCAGGACCAGGTATGGACACTTTGAGTATAGAGTAATGCCGTTTGAGCTTACTAATGCACCTGCATTCTTTATGGACTTAATGCATAGGGCGTTTAGAGCACACCTAGACACTTTGTGGTAGTGTTCATTGATGATATTTTGGTGTACTCTAAAGATGAGGAAACTCATAACGAACACTTAAAAGTAATGCTTGGCTTGCGTCAAGAAGATAAACTTTATGGAAAGCTAAGTAAGTGCAAATTTTGGACTTAAGAAATTGGATTTCTGGGTCATGTGATAAATGATCTAGGGTTGGCCGTGGATCCTAAAAAGGTAAGGTCAACCTTGGATTGGAAGCAACCCTAGAATGTGAAGGAAGTCAGGAGTTTCTTGGGGTTAGCAGGCTATTACAGGGATTTGTGCGAAAATTCTCTGTTATAGCAGCACCCATGACCCAGTTGATCAGAAAGCACCAAAAATTTGTCTGGGAAACCAAATGTAAGGAAAGCTTCCAAGAGCTTAAAAGGAGGCTGACAACAGCTCCTGTGCTAGTTTTACCAGATCCTGAAAAGGATTATGATGTGTACACTAATACATTAGTTAAGACCACTTCAGAAGAAATATCCAGTGCATGACCTGGAATTAGCAGACAACAGCTCCTGTGCTAGTTTTACCAGACCTAAAAGGATTATTAGGTTTAGACAGTTAAGACCACATGAGAAGAAATATCCAGTGCATGACCTGGAATTAGCAGCAGTAGTCTTTGCCCTTAAGCAATGGAGACTTTACCTGTTAGGTAATAGATTTCAGGTTTATGCATACCACAAAAGTCTCAAGTACCTTTTCACTCAGATGGACTTGAATATGAGACAAAGGAGATTGATTGAATATCTTAATGATTTTGACTATGTAATTGAATACACAGTTGGGAAAGCCAATGTAGTGGCAGATGCCGTAAGCAGAAATTATACTGGGGTGCTTAAAGGTGGAGAAAATGAACATAAGGCCGAGAGCCTTAGCCTTACTTGCTTGGCAAGTCAATGGCTAACCTAGGAATGTGAGTAGCTTAGTGTACCCACTATTACCCCAGAGTGGAAGGAACTTATCAGGGAAGCCCAGTCTGGTGATGAGCCCCTTGGACTAGTGTCTGGACAGAAGAAGGGAGAACTATTTCAAGGAGTCTCTTATAAGCAAGGAATGTTCTACTTCCATAATAGGTTGTATGTGCCTGAAAGGACGACCTAAGACTTCAAATTCTGGAAGAAGCACACTTTAGCAAGTTGAGTATGCATCTAGGAGCCACAAAGATGTACCATGCTCTTAGAGCTTACTTTTGGTGGCAATACATGAAACAAGACATTAGTGCTCATGTAGCCAAATGTGAAGTGTGCCAATAAGTGAAGGTTGAGCACCAGAAACTAGGACAGAAGTTTCAAAGCTTGCCCATACCTGAGAGAAAATGGGGATCCATATCTATAGACTTTGTGGTGGGAATGCCACTAACCAGAAGGAAACATAACGCCATCTAGGTCATTGTGGACAGATTAACCAAGGCAACCCATTTTCTTCCCATGAATCTCACTGATTCTTTGGACAAGCTTGCACAACTCTATATAAGGGAAATAGTGAGATTACATAGTGTACCTAATGACATTGTATTAGATAGGGATCCTAGGTTTGTTTCTAGGTTTTGAAAATCCCTACATCAGGC
Source organism: Aquilaria yunnanensis (assembly GCA_039654915.1). Classification (NCBI taxonomy): domain Eukaryota; kingdom Viridiplantae; phylum Streptophyta; class Magnoliopsida; order Malvales; family Thymelaeaceae; genus Aquilaria; species Aquilaria yunnanensis. The sequence goes on along the minus strand of CM077595.1, from coordinate 42,597,369 downwards.
ATTAGGAACTAAACTCAAGTTTAGCTCAGCATACCATCCACAGACTGATGGACAAATAGAAAGAACAATTCAAACTCTAGAAGTTATGCTGAGATGTTGTGTCATTGACTTCCAGGAAGAATGGGATGTACATCTCCCACTAGTAGAATTCTCTTATAACAATGGCTATCATTCAGTGATTGTGATGGCCCCATATGAAGCCTTGTATGGCAGGAAGTGTATTACTCCTCATTGCTGCCACCAGCCAAAAGATAAGTTGGAGTTGGGGCCAAACATTGTTAAAGAGACCACAGAAAAGATAAGATTGATTCAAGCTAGAATCAAAGCTGCAAATGATAGGCAGCAGTCTTATCCCAACCTAAAAATGAGGAGAGACTTGGAATTCCAGGAAGGAGACTGGTTATGGCTTAAACTTTCTTCTAGGAAAGGAGTAATAAGATTTGGAAAGAAAGGAAAGCTGGCACCCAGATGTATAGGGTCATATCAAGTATTGGAGAAGGTTGGAAATATGGCATATTAGTTGGATTTGTCACCAGAACTTGGAAACATACATGATGTGTTTCATGTAAGCCTACTCAAGAAATATGTTCCAAATTCTAAACAGATAAAGATACCTACTAGTGTACCTATAGCACCAAACCTTTCTTATGAGGAAGTGCCAATCCAATTGCTAGCTAGGGATACTAGGAAGCTAAGAAATAGGTGGATCTCTATGATCAAAGTTCAGTGGAGTAACCACACTCCTAAAGAGGCAACCTGGGAAGTAGAACAGGAAATTGCCAAGAGTTACCCTCAATTGTATCCTAGACTTGCAAAGAATTTGGAGGACCAAATTTTTTAAGGAGGGAGCAGTTGTCAGGACCACCCCTCAGTGCTTGGCCCAGGCCAAGAATGCAAGGAAATTTAAATAAAAACTTGAGGGACTCAATTGAAATGTGAAAAATGGTGCAAGTGTAAAACCGAGAACATTCGAGTCCAAAATGCACATGAAAAGTGACTATGTTGCTAATGGCGTGAAACAAAGATCAAGGGCCATTTTGAAAGTTCTTTTAGGTGCTAATCTTGATACTAGGAAGCATGGAAGGTTTCATTAAGCCATGCAAATTAGTTTGAGTTATGAAGGGCATTAAGCCTAGTTTTACGAACATGTGGCACATGCTAGGTATGCATGTTACCACTTAAGCCATGATCAACTATTTTTGGTAAAATCTTCATTTTGAAAAGTCAAGCAGGTGTTCTTGGTGTTCTTGGCCACTTTGGTGCCGTGTTCATGCCAAATTGTAGCAAGATTGAAGCTTGAAGTGGAAATCAAGCTTGGAATTGTTGGTCGTGGCACTAGGCGACCATGAGCTTCAATTTTTGAGCTTGGATTTGGAGTGTCAAGGTTGGCAAAAGCTTAAGCTTGTGTTTCTTGGGTAAGGTTCATGATTCTACTTGATTTTGGTATAATTCCTTGTTTAAGTAGATTAATGGTATCTAATGTTGGGTTTCGGGAGCCAAACAGCGCAGCGGAATTTAACCGAAACCTTCCAGGATCCAAGTGAAACGGGGTAAACCGGGTGTTCAAAAATTTCATACCTAATTTTCGGTTGAGATCTCTCACTCAACTGTAGAGTCGACTCACAAAACCTGAAGAGTTGACGTGTTCAGGCTCTCTATGGTATCCACACGAGCCTCTCGGGATCACCATGCTTCCACCACGTCCCGGCAGATGCGTTTCTCTTGCGCTCGCAGTGCTAGCTTGCGTCCTCCAAGGAATTGCAAGAGAAGAGTGCGGCTGTCCTTTTGGGAGGCTAGGGCAAGGAGACCTGCAAATTTCTCACTTAAAAGTTGTATTTATAGTGAGACTCAACTTCCAGGCCTAATGGGTTTTAAAGCCCTAATCCAATTAGGATTTAATTTCGGGCTTAATAATGGCTCAACTCCTTGGCCCATTATTAATACAAAATTAAAGTGAAACCATAACCCAAATAATTAGCCCATGCACTCTAATGATCCAAATAGCTCTATGTGTGCGACCCAATAGGCTCTTGCCATGTTGGCAATGATCATAAATCACATTTATGATCATAAGCAATGAGCGGTGTCTAGCAACACATCATTGCTACCCAAGTGACAAGATTGTCGGTGAATCGACTAAACCTTTATGATCATCACCGATATATGCCATTGTCCCTTTGTCCAAGATATCAAGACTAAGCACGAGACATGGAATGTGTCACTCTCGTATAGCCCAATCTTTGGTTTCTTGATTATCGAGTATACCAACTTAAACTGACGACATTGATATCATATATCAACTCATCGGAGCATGGCCATGCATTTTCTAAGTCTCACTCTATCAATGGGCCCAAAGATATCACTCCCGTTACATAGGAGGGACAAATCCCATCTTGATCATACAAATCCCTCCGCATGATATGTGACATACCCAATGACCTCCTTCAAGTTCACTCAGTTACGAGCAACAAAGGAAAGTATCAAAGTATGTGACTCACATGTAGGGAACCTTGCTGATCTTAGGTCGAAGGACTACATATACCATGATCACTATGAGAATCACTTATGACACTCATATAACGATCCATGAAGTGTTCTCATGGTGGGTCGGTCCAGTACACAAGTTCTCCAACTTGTACCCATATGTAGACTACATATCTCATATTAGTCTCCACATATGCTAGTCATTATGTATTATTGCAACCCGCTCCACAATAATACTAGACTAGGGACGTTTAAGAATATCATTATTCTAGGGTTACAATTATGTTTATTACGTTACGCAGAAACAAAACAACAAACAAAATTTCTGGATTAATGCCTCAATAAAATATCATGACTCAATGTGCAAAAATACAATCATCTCATGATTGGCCTTTTGGGAACAATACTAACATCTAAGTGATAGTAAATTATGCTAGATATCTTAGTTTGCTAGGTGGGCATATGGTTGAACTTTCGGGTCCATATGGTTTGGCTAGCTAGTCAAAGTTAAAGGCAAGCACTAAGGTTCTTAGTAAGTAGGCCAACTTACTAGTGAACTTGGAGCTCTAGTGGATTGGAGATTGATTGGAAATGCTTGGAGTGCAAGAATTGGAATTGTGCTTGCTAGTGGTTTCGGCCGAGAATGAAATTGTAGTGTGTGTGTGAGTTCTATGCTTGTTTGATTATTTGTGCTTGCTAACCAAATGTAGATAGTGTTTATGCTTATATAGTGCTTCAGGTAGAATGTGTGTATATATTGTTCTTGTGTTTTCCTATCTTTTTTTTTTGCAGGTCAAGTTAAGCTTGTTTGAGGTTAAGCCTTCGAACTTAACTAAATAAACTCATTTGTGAGTTGTAATGAACCTTACTGAGTTGAAAAACTCATGCCCTTAGTGATTATGTTTCAAGAAAAGGAATTAAGCTTGAGTAATCAATATTGTTGTTGTTTCTCGTGTACTAAGTTAGTATGCTATTGACAAGGTATGTGCCAAAATTGAAACTTGGCTTGTTTAAGTACATGTGCAAGTCTTATGTTATGTTCCTGAAACTTATGTATTAAGTTTTGCAGGCTTGGTGTAGATTTGTGGAACAAGTCTAAGGGAGATGGATGTGTGTTCTTGGGGCCTTGTGTGGTGGTTTACCTTTATGACCATGAATTTGGTCATAGGAGTAGTTCTCCTGCATTTGATCTTGTATTGCAGTTTCAAAGTGCTTCTCGGGTATTATAGGTAGAGTGGTATGTAAGGCATAACTTTGGTTGGATTTTGGACATTGAGTACTCTTGGCATATGGCCAAGTTGATAGTACTTGTATGTAGGCTATTTTGTGTATATTTAGGCTCGAATGAACTTAGTTTTGATGTATATATGATGGATGGTTGACTACCAAGTTATGCCATGTTTATGTGTTTATGGATATATATCTTTTTGTGATGAAGCTTTTGTGAACTTTAGTTGGCTGAATGTGCATGAGCATGAAAACTTGTGTTTTCCAAAACTTGATGAGATGGGCTTCTTGGTTGTGATGCATTGGAGTAGCACACTTGATGAGCACACATCCTAGACACTTAAATATATATAAGTGTATGCCTTGCCTTGTGTTGCAAGTTATTGCTTTAGCCTTGCCTTGTGATGAAAGTTAGTGTTATGGGCCTCGCCTTAAGTTGTAAGTAAGAAGACAGAACAACTCATAAGCCCCCTAGGGCACCTCCTCCCAGGCTTTAAGCTTAAGAAAATAAGACTTAAACTACCTAAAAGAAAGTTGGCCGAATCTAATTGCTCACTCAGAACCCTTAAGAACTCAAGTGTTTAATAACTTTCTGGGTAGAATGGTGGTGGCACTGAGAGTGCACAAGCTGGGGCCTGTGTGGGGTTTGACAATAGTGCTCAGCAAGCCAATTGAAAGTTCTTTAAGGGTAGTAGCCCTTTGGCTATCACATGCCCCCTTACGAAGCCGAAGTTGTGTCTTCGGCATTAAGCCTTTGCGAAAGTGATGTGAAAATCTTTGTTCAAGGTGGAAGACGTCTAAGTCAGTATAGCTGAATTCTGACCGAGGTCACCTTCTTCAGTATGGGCACCCTTTTTGGTTTAAGATGCCTCTTTTGGCCAGAGCAGGGTCTTTGACCAAACTCTCGATAGTTCTGAAATAGTGTCTTAGGACTGGGGTAAATATTCCCGCTCTGATTTTTTAGTTGCCTGCCACTGAATCATCACATCTTCTGACTAGGTGGATGCGTCACTTCGGGCTAGGCTTGCATAGGTCTGCCAGCTGTTAGAAGGTATGTCGTTGTTTCTCGCATCAGGTGACATGTGTCATCAGGTTACTGGCAAATGTTCGTGTCCATTACATCGGCTACGTCCCTTCGCCTGCGAATGGTCATTATGGCAATGCTTCGCCTGCCTTTTTCAATCTATAGTAACCATTCCTCCTTTAGATTTTTCTACACTTCTCAGCTTTCAATCTCTTTTCCTCTCCAATTTCCTATTCTCTTTTTCCCTTTTTGGTAGTGGTGCTAGCGGCGGAGCGATTTCAGGTGAGTTATGGTTATTTCTGAAGTCATTGTCTTCATCCCAAACTAGGTGGCTCACCTTCTGGAGTCCTCTATTTCTTTTTCTGTTTCAATTCCTTTCCCTTCCCTTCACCTTTCCAAGGTCAAATTCCTCCATCCCTGAACATGTCTTCTTACCATATAGAAGCTCATCTCATTCCTGAGAGTTGGTTCCGACTTAACTCTCATCCAAGCTGAGACACTTCGGAGAAAGTGAAGAAGTGGTCGCCTAAATTTTTTCTCCTTTCCTATGCCATCACCAGGCTACCTAGTCCAGGTATGCTTAGCCATGCTCCTCATTTGGATGAGGTTACCATCTTCAGGGCTTAGCTGAAGGGGGGACTTCGGTGCCCCCTTTGAAGATGGTTTGTGACTTTTGTCAATTCCATGGCATAGCCGTCAACCAACTTCCCTCGAACTCCTACTCCTATTTTAACTCTTTTCTTTGCATGTGTGGAGTCTTCGGCATAGAGCGCCACTTTATTTTTTTCATGCAAAACTACAAACTCTACCCTGTTCCGAAGGGCGGATTCTACTTCTTGCTCCCTTAGGGATTTGGGAGCAAGAAATATACGTTCACCTTCGGAACAAACGACAATTGGAGAGCGTGGCAAAAGATGTTCTTTTTTTCTGAAAGTGGATGAGCAGTGGAAGGACATGCCGACCAAATGTGCTTCAAGGACTCTTGATACTGATGTAGTGGACCCGAGGAAGGTCTTAACCTTAGAGCTAGAGTACTACTTTGAAGAGTTTGACAGCCATATTCAGGCGGTAGCGGATTGGGATCCCAAGGTCCCTCCGCGCTCTTTCTACCCTTTCCCCATCAGATGGAGTTTCATGACCGAAGAGGTCCTTCGGGAACTTTGGGTAATCAAGGAGCATGTTAGTGACGAAAGCATGCCAAGGCCCTTGGTTGATGGAAAGAAAGCATCGTTGGTCATGCTCCTTCAGGGCGAACTAATGTACTCAAAACTTAAACAGAGTAAGCCCCTTTCTAATTTTTGTTACTTATGCCCTTCCATACTTACACTGATGTTCTTCTTTTTGCAAAGATAGGTGATAAATTGGCAGTGTTCTACATGAGTCTCTTCCTCGGTCAGGCCGAGAAGGGGGAGCAGCAAAAGAAGGAGGCAACACCTAAGAGGAAGAAGGCGCCGGGTGGTCCCTTTTCGGCGTCAAAGTTGAAGAAAGCCAAGGAGGACTCCCTTCCACCACTGCCGAAAAGGGAGTGGATGTGCTGGATCAAACTCCCATTTGCTGACCCACCTTCGAAACCGGCCATCAGTTCCACCCCTTTGAGTCCCAATGTGGCTGCCGAGATGTTAGGGACTTCGATTGGGGAGCTTTCGGCCAAAAAACTACAATAATGTCAAAGATGAAAGGGCAAAGATATTCCTACCGAGGTCTTCAATGTCAAGGACTCCGAGGGAGATGATGCCAAACATCCCCCAGGTTTGTCCCTTAGCCATTCCTCTATGAGTTTAGGAATTTTTGGTATTTTAGACCTTATAGACCAATGGCTAAGAGATAACATTCTGATGGAACTTCGGTAAGTGTAGGCTCCCTGGGTGGAGGACCATGCTTGGAAGAGGGCAATTTGAGACCCCAAAATCCCAAGGGACAAGGTTCCAAGGGAGTCCTTCTGAACTTTCACGGAGGACATGGACTCGTTCTACGAGGATAGCCAAAAGATGGACCCTCAGATGGTGAAGGGCATTATGATGAATGCCACCTTTCAGTACCTAACAAAGGAGTGCCCAAATGAGGAGGTCCTGGCCACGAAGATGAGCGAACAAGCTGCCCAGGGAGACTTTAACCTTATAGGACTTAGAGAATTTCTGAGCCTTTGTTGCCTTTTGACCGTTATTCGGAATCTTCCACTTTTGCAGCTATTGGCATACAGTGGGTACCTCCGGGCTTGGGCAACTAAGCAGTTTTGGTCCAAATTTGGTTGGAGGAAAGCTTGGCCAAGGCCAAGGAACTTTTTTCCAGCTCAGTCGTTAAATACGGCGAGCTTAATAACATTCCCAAAAAGGAGTTGGCTAACCTTCAACAGGAAATGCTGAAGAGCCAAGGTGAACTTATGGAGGATTTTTCCTTCGAGGTGACGGACCTCAGGACGAGGGTGATATTGCTGACCTCGGTGAATGAGGCTTTTCAAAAAGAGAAAGAGAAAGCCGTCACTGACCTTATTAAGACATTGGGGCTCAACACTAAACTCTAAGCTGAGGTTGATCGGCTAAAGAAGGAGAAGAACAAGAACAAGAAAAAGCTAGATAAGGAGGTCGAGGTCCTCAAGAAAGAGCTAGAGTTCTTGAAGGCAGTGAAGGCTAAGTCTGATGAGGCAACTAAGTCCTCTTGTTAGGACAGTTTTTGCCTTTCTTACAACCAAGTCTTGTCCAAGTTTCCCGACCTCGACCTTTCCTTCCTGGCAGCTCTGGGCATTCCCAATGGACCATCTTTGGAATGGTCGAGGGTAGAGTTTCTCAACCTTCCCATTCCCCCTCCTTCAGCGATCGAAGTTGGTGCAGATGAAGAGGCCGAGTCTGAAGATGATGCAGTCGAAGACGCTAAAGACCCCGAAGATGGGCAAGACAAACAATAGGAGCCTCTTTTTCCTTGCCCTCTTTCTTTTTTCTTTGGGGAGTTCCACACCTTGTACTTTTCATAATGAAATGTTAATGAAATGGAACTTTTCTTTCTTCAAAATTTTGGCTAAGTCCCTGATTAATATAACCTCGGACACTGTCTTCATCCTTCGGCGTTTTAACCATCTTCAGCTATGAGTCATACTATTCTTTTAAAGAATCAGAAGGTTAGTCCCTTTGAAGGTTTGATGACCATCTTCGGTCAACCTTCCTTGGAAAACTTGGCTTTCAAGAATAGGTAAGTACCTTTGACACCAACATATTTGGTTAATCGCCCTCAGTTAAACATAATTTGTGCAAAAACCAGTTAACCAACTTTAGAATCAGCCATGTTCGGGTACAACTATAAGTACAACTATATTCTTTTTTCCACCTTCAGCACAAACCATGTTTAAGAACAACAGTATTCTTTCTTCCACCTTCGGCACAAACCATGTTCGGTTGACTACGTTTGATGAAAATTGGACAATTTTACTCATGTGCTTTCAGAAACAACCACATTCGGTTTTTCCCCCTTCAGCGCCAACCATGTTTGGTTAGTCACCTTCTATAGAAGCAGTACAATTTTTCCCTTGAAAATTTTTCTAAGTGTAGAATTTTTTCAAAGAGTTTGAATGCCATGTATTTTTCAATTCTCCACCTTTGGTATCACCGAGGTTTTAGACTCCTGGTCGAACTTCATCGAGGACCAAATAAGGTCCATCCCAATTTGCTCGAAGTACTCCATGAGACGGTCTTCGAGCTTCGAATTCAGCCTTTTGAAGAATGAGGTCCTCTTTCTTGATTCTTTTATGCTTGACATGCAGGTTTGTAGCAATGGCTACTCTTTGATGAAAAGCTTTTCTTCTGAGTTTGGCCATCTCTTTATGCTCGTCAATCATGTCCAACTTGGTTCGTAACCCAAGGTGGTTCATTTCTTCATCAAAAACCTATATTTTAACAAATGGCTGTGCAACCTCTACAAGGATAATGGCCTCTGTCCCGAAGACGAGTGAGAAGGGTGCCTCACCCATGGCCCTTCTAAGAGTGGTTTGGTAGCTCTCCTGGCCATTTTCCCTTTGCTTCTTTTAACCTTTTTCTTTCAGGTGATCCTTTATCATTCTATTGGACATTTCAACTTGTCCATTGCTTTGAGGGTGGGCAACCGGGGTGAAGCACAATTTTATCCTGAGGTCAGCAGTGAATTCCTAGAAACCTTTATCAGTAAACTATGAACAATTATCAGCTACTACCACCCTCGGCACACAAATATGCATATGATGTTCTTCCATACAAATCTTTGAATGTCCTTTGCCGATATTGCTGCTAAAGGCTCTGCCTTGATCCACTTTGTGAAATAGTCTACTGCAACTATGTAGAACTTCACTCCTCCTGGAGCTGTTGGGAGAGCCCTAATGAGGTCAATATCCCAAACAGCGAAAGGGCAAGGATAGTTTGCAAAAGTTATGACTTCCGAGGGTAGTCTCTAGATGGGAGTGTGTCTCTGGCAGTTGTCCCATCTCTGGACAGACTGCCTCACATCCTTCCTCAAGGTAGGCCAGAAATATCCTTGGTGAAGTAGTACCCCAGCAAGGGCGTCAATTCCAATGTGAGAACCACAAACCCCCTCTTGGACTTCTTTAAGAACCATCTCAGCCTCCTCTTTGCTGACATACCTCTTCAATGGGTTTGTGTATCCTTGTCGGTACAACTCCTCCCAGATCATGAAGTATCTTCCTGAGCATTTTGGTGGACTCCTTCAATTTGGCCAGATTATCTGCCTCTATATTATCTCATCGTTGTATGTTTTCTATATGTTCCGTGTCAAACTCTTGGATGAGCTTTTTCACGAGGTCATGGTACTTTGCCAAGTTTGGGTCATTTGCGCCATAGTCCCCTGCCATCTGTCAAACCACTAATTGAGAATCTTTGTGGACCTTCAAATTCCTCACACCCACTCTTTTTGCGAGCCGCAAGCCAACTATAAGGGCTTCATATTCAGCGACATTGTTGGTGACATTGAATCTAAATTTGATCGCCTTCATGGCTTCCATACCTTCGGGCCCGCGAATGATTACTCCAGCTGCTTGATGTTCGGAACCAAAAGCTCCATCAACAAATAGTGTCTACTCAGGTTCATCATTTTCAAGGTCATCTGGGGTATCTTCAGTTTTTGGCACTTCAGTGATGAAGTCTGCCAATGCTTGGGCCTTTGTTGCCCTTCTTGACTCATAGGTGATGTCGTATTCACCGAGCTCAATGCACCACTTTGATAATATTCCTGAGTTGTGTACCTTTCTCATGATAGCTTGAAGAGGTAGGTTACTTCTGACAATGATAGGGTGTCCATGGAAGTAAGGCCACAGCCTCCTACTTGCCAGCACTAGAGCGTAGATGGCCTTTTGTAAGAGAGGGTGCCTAACTTCGGAACCGTGCAAGGACTTACTTATATAGTATGTTGGCCACTGTTTTCCTCCCTCCTTCCTTCTGAGTATCAAACTTATGGCCTTTTCAGTAATGGAGATGTAGAGGTTGAAAGGTTCTCCCCCCAGCGGCTACCGAAGTCTCGACAGGCGGGCTAGGTAGCTCTTGAGTTCGTCCTAGGCCTTTTGGCAGTTTTCATTCCAAGGATGTTCCTCAGAGCTGAGGTTGCCTTTATTCTTTGCTGCTTTCATGACCACTTTGAAGAATGGTCGGCACTAGTCCCCGTACCTGGAGATGAACCTGCTAAGGGCCGTGATTCTCCCAATAAGCCTTTGCACATCCTTGGTCGTCGTGGGAGTTCAGAATCTTAGCATGGCTTTAACCTTTTCTATGTTGGCCTTAACCCGAGGAGTTTGCCAGCCATCACCCCGAACACACATTTCTCGGGGTTAAAATGGATCCCGAATTTTTTAAGTTGGTTGAATGTTTCCTCTAAGTCTACGCTATGGTTGCTAGGCTTTTTGCTCTTGACTATCATATTGTCTACATATACTTCTACATTTCTCCCAATTTGGTTCCTGAATACCTTGTTCATCAACCTTGGGTACGTTGTTCTCATGTTTTTAAGGCCAAAGGGCACTTTCATGTAGCAGTAGGTACCGACCTCAGTTATGAAGGTGGTTTTTTCCTCATCTTCATGAGTCATCCAAATTTGGTGATATCCGCTGAAGGCGTCAAGGAGGCTATGACACGGCCATCCCTGGCCTTTGCGCAGGAAGCTCTATGAAAGCTGGTCTCACGGTGGTTGCAATTGGCTAGTTGTATATGTGTGCGGATTAAAACCCCATGATACTAGTTGATTATCCTACAATATGCAAGATGCATGCTCTTCATGCTTTGACTTGGATTAATGAAAACATAAAACATTAACTTGGCCAAGTAATCTCTATAGAAAATATGTACAACTAGCCAAAACATACAAAATCAACATTTATGTGAATTTACTACACATAACAACTAGTGGGAGCAGTCATACATAGAGTAGGCTAATGCCCTCACCCAAGAGCAACCCTAAAATCTAGGACTCTTCATAACATAGACTATGCAGGCAACTAGAGTACCACATATTTACAAGCATCTACTGAGATCTTCTTTAACTAACTCCCACCTTGAATGTGAATCCCAGTGGCGAGTCTCAAAAACCCTTGTCCAGTGCTAATACGCTCTGCAGCCAAAGGAAGACTCTAGTTAGTACTGTTACTTGACCAACAAACTACTCAAGCATACTCATGTAGACTAGAATCACAAGGATCCTCAAATGCAAAACCTATGCACAAAAGCCACTACTGCAATAACCCTCAATGGTTATCCAATCCAACAACTTTTGAATCTGCGCAACATAACTAGGGAGTGAGAACATAACATTCTTAGTAAGGGGGTCTTCAGTGTACCTACAAGAAAATTACTAAGGACACCACATATGATAATATATGTAACCTGCTGTGAGCACATACAGCCTGAGGGTCTAATTTATGCATATATTTTGGTCCCTCGAGACCTCTCCTCATCCTTCTCCTTAAACTACAAGGCATTGCCTTGCCTATTAGCAAGCTGCGCTTGCCAGTCTAACTAGTGATAAATCACCAGTTGAACCTCTCCCTTAGTATGTTATGCAGGGGAATTGCGGTGAAACAATTGTAGACTAGGTCATTTAGACCTTGTAGACTGAGGCACTAACATTTCAACTTGCAACCTCGTGGCTACGGCATGGCTAGGTCGCCAAGGGTTCTAAACCTTTCACTCGAGCTAATGGTACTTAGTTATGCCCATTTGCAACTAGTTTCCTTGCTTATGGCTCAAGCAACCATAAAATATTTCAAACCTTAAGGGAATGCTTAAGTCTTGAGGGACTTTTGGAAGTCTCAGAGTACCCCCTGGCACACTTAGGCCCCAAGCCACCCTCAGAACTATCTTAGGTCTCACCTTGATCACCCTAGCAAAATGTGAGAAATTCTGCCATCTTGCCTGTTGTGACGCGTTGCCAACTATTGGAAATGCGTCGCCATAGTAGATAACATTCGGACCACATTTTCACAATTGGCAACACATAGCGAACTAGTGCACGAAATTGGTGACGCATCCCCAATCTATGAATCCGCAGAATTGGCACACATTTTACTGCTATGAACTTTGGACACTTAGCAAACATAGTAAACATGCTTGGAAAGCCTCCAAATTTCATACACACATAGACCATGTTGCATAAAACATAACCAACTATCACAAGCCAATCTATGATGTCTCGTAACATCATCCAAAGCCTCTAAAACCTCATAGTCCACCACAATTCAACCAAATCCTCTAACTAATGCTATTGCTAGAATCACTCAAATTCTTCAAGCAAACTCATGTCAATAGCATTAATTGGTCTTCAAGTCATAACTCCATTACCTTAATTTTAATTAACAAGTAAGAATCAACCTATTTTCCAATCAACTAAGCTCACCAAAGTATCACCTAAGTTACAAACAAAAACATAGACACCAATCATCAAAACTTTGCTTCCTAAGCAAATCCCAAGCTTCAAACTAACCAAATTACATGAATTCAATCAAGAACACATTGGTTACCTCGTATCAAGAATAGGGGATGTGAGAAAACACACTTCCAAGCACCAAAGCATGGTTTTATGCTTGAAATGGCTTCTCCCTTGGCTATATACCGTAGTTAGCTCTTCTTGGCACAAAGAAATCTTGATTTCAAGGTTGAATTGAGAGCAAAATGAGAGTAAGAAGGCTAGAAATGAGATTATGGCAGTCATAGCCTCACTTTGCCCTTCTTAAAGCCTTACTTAGCCTCCAAGCCACCAAAGTATTAAGCTTAATTGAATTAAACCCATCTTTTGGTTCTTAGTCATTATTGATTAAATTCTTGTTTATTTCTTCCAAGTTTGGGTTAAGGTTGAAAGTTAAGTTATAAAATCTCATTTTAACCACTCGGGACCACACCTAGCTATTTAGGATGCAAAATTAGCATTGTGCCCTTGAACCTCATTTAGGATGCAAAGTTAGCATTTAGAACACTTTACCTCCTTCAGGAGTGCTTGCTACTAGGAGAGCCATAACATTCCCCCCTCTTTTTGGAATTTGGTCCCCCAAATTCCACTGTAACTCTGGAAAAATACTAGGATATCTTTTCAGCATATCATGCTCTGTTTCCCATGTAGCCTCCTCTTCACTATGGTTAGGCCAAAGGATGTTAACCATTAGAATCCATTTAGTTCACAATCTCTCGACTTGCCTATTAAGTATCTGAACAGGTTTCTCCTCATAGGTCAAGTCTTCCTAAATGGGTATCACTGAAGGATTAATTACCTATCTTGGTTCCATTGTGCATTTTCTAAGTAGACTAACGTGAAACACGTTATGCACTTGAGATAGGTTGGGTGGTAATGCTAACCAATAAGCAACTTTCCCTATCTTCTCCAATATTTCATAGGGTCCAATATACCTAGGGGCCAACTTTCCCCTCTGTCCAAAATGACTAACTCCTTTCATAGGCGACACTTTGAGAAGCACTTTATCCCCAACTTCAAAACTCAAATATCTTCTTCTCAAATTTGCATACTTTGTCTATCAGTCATTGGCTGCCTTACTCCAGGTCTGGATTAACTTGATCTTAGCTGTGGTATCAAGTATGATATCAAGACAGATAACTACCTTGTCTGCAGGGTCTACCCAACAATGGGGCATCATACATCACCTCCCATACAAAGCCTCGTATGGTGCCATAACAATAACAGTTTGATGATTGTTATTATAAGCAAACTCGATCAGTGGTAGATGCTGATCCCAATCACCTCTAAAATCAATAGCACACTTACGTCACATTTCCTCTAAAATCTGAATCACTCTTTCAGATTGCCCATCAGTTTGAGGATGAAAAGCGGTATTGAGACTAACCTTACTTCCCAATGCTTCTTGAAAATCATTCCAAAACTGTGACGTGAGCCGAGGATCTCTGTCAGATATAATCTGATCCGGTATCCCATGCAGTCTCACAATCTCCCGAAGATACAACTGAGCCAACTTCTCCAATGTATACATAATCTTGATAGGTATGAAGTGTGCCGACTTCGTCAGTCGATCGACTACTACCCATATAGCATCATGCTGACTCTGGGTATTCGGTAACCCCACTGGGAAATCCATAATAACGGACCCCCATTTCCTCACTGGAAGAGGTAAACTCTGAAGTGTGCCCACTGGTTTTTTATGTTCTGCTTTAACCATTTGGCATGCTAGACATTTTGCGACATGTCCTGTTACATCTTTTTCAGCCTTGGCGACCAAAAATGTGTCTTCAGATCATGATACATCTTACTAATACCAGGGTGAATATTCAAAGCACTACTATATGCCTCCTTTAGGACTTGCTACCTAAGTCCATCCACATTCGGTACATAGAGACAATCTCCATAATGTAGTATTTCATCCTTGTATCTGAATTCTTTCTTCACAGTGCCAAATTTCATTTCCCCTGAAACCTTCTTCAACAATGGATCATTCATCTGAGCTTCCTTAACTCTAACTAACCAAGCTAATTGCACTTCCAGAATGTAGACTAGGGATTCCTCTCAGCTTTGCCATAATTTATGCAAAACTAAGAAACAATCCCTCATTGTTCCTTAGAAGGAACTCGTAGCCTGACCCTTACATAGGATCACTCCTGTGTACTTCTTGCTCAATGCATCTACTACCACATTTCCTTTACCAGCATAGTACTTAATCAAACAATCATAATCTTTGATGTATTCAATCCATCGTCGTTGCCTCATATTCAGATCCTTCTATGTAAACAGATACTTCAAACTTTTATGATCGGTGAAGATCCTGAATGACCTCCCCATCAAATAATGTCTCCGCAACTTTAATGCAAAAATTACTGCCCCTAGCTCAAGATCATGAATAGGATAGTTGAATCATTAGGCCTCAATTGCCTCGAACCATATGCGATCATTTGATTGTCTTGCATCAACACAGTTCCTAAACCAGAACTTGATGCATGAGTGTATACTGTAAAAGCTCTATTCTGATCCAGTAGAATAAGTACAGGTGCACTAGTCAATCTTTCCTTCAATTCCATATAAGCTTATTCATACTTTGGTGTCTAGTCAAATTTCTGACTTTTCTTGGTCAAGGCTATTAATGGTGTAGATATCATAGAGAATTTCTCTATGAATCGCCTATAGTAGCCTGCCAAGCCCAATAAACTACTCACTTCTGTAACTGTACTTGGTTTCTTCCACTCAACTATCGCCTGAACCTTCTCAGGATCAACTGATAAACCTTGAGCATTGATGATGTGCCCCAAGAATTGAATCTTTTCAGACCAAAACTCACACTTAGACAACTTTGCATAGTACTGATTATGCTTCAGTACTTGCAAAACTGTTCTAAGGTGCTTTTCATGCTCTGATGAAGACTATGAATATATCAAGATGTCATCGATGAAAACCTCAACAAACTGATCCAGGAACGGTTTAAAGATCCGATTCATAGCTTTCATGAATACTGCTGGAGCATTTGTTGCATAGAATGGCATAGCTGTATATTCATAGTGTCCATACCTCATTCTGAAGGCAGCTTTCGGGATATCTTCCTCCTTAACTCTAATTTGAAAGTATCCAGACCAGAGGTCAATCCTAGAAAATGCTTTTACTCCTCTGAGTCTATCAAACAGATTATCGATTCTAGGAAGTGGATACTTATTCTTGATTGTTATTGCATTCAACTTTCTATAGTCGATGCACAATCTAAAAGTTCCATCTTTCTTCTTCACAAACAATACCGGAGCTCCCCACGGTGACACACTAGGCGTTATAAAGCCTTTCTTTAGCAGTCCCTCCAACTGCTTCTTTAACTCATCCATCTCAGGAGCTGACATCCTATAAGGTGGTATTGAAATAGGCTCAACCCTTGACTGTAGATTTATTACAAACTCAGTATCCCTATTGGGTGGTAACCTAAGTAACTCTACTGGAAACACTTCAGGAAACTGATTGGCTATAGGAATCTTTTCAAGTTCCTCCTCTATGGGCACCCCATTCAATGAATTATACTCTTCTTCACTAACTATGGGGATGGTATCCATAAGTCTAAGAAGCAAACTCTTAGCACTAGACGCCAATCCCCTGTGCAAGTCACTCTAACTCCCAATGCATCAGTAATGTCGACTGAGTGATTCGCATAGTCAATTTGCGCCTTATGCTTACTTAGCCAATCCATTCCCAACACTAGCTCATAAGACCTCAATTCTATCACCCATAACTCCCAACAGAAATCATGGTCGCCTAACTACAAGGGATACCTAGTAACCACTTCATTGGTCACAATAAAACTCCTCCGTGCAGTCCTGATGAGTCTCAGCTCACCCGAGATTTCTCGTTGCAATTTAAACTTGTCTACCAAAGCAAATGATATCATTGAAAGAATAGCTCCTGTATCAAAAAGTTCTCTAACACTACCATTCTAAAAAGTAAAATTACCTGGAACGGCGGCTGGTTCTCTGGTCACCTGACTCGCCAGGGCAAAAACCCTTAGCTCAACTGCTGCTGCGGCTACAACAGGTCGATTTGCAATGGCAAAGGGTACAGGGGGTAAATTCCTAGGCGGACTTGGCAAAGGTCGAGCCCTCGAGCAATCTCTCACAAAATGTCCTCTTTGACCACAGATATTGCAAATATCTGTCCCCAGTACGGTCTTCCACCATGAAACCGTCTACACCTAGGACATAAGCCCGTCTTTCTTCTCTTGAATGAACCTAGGTTTTCAACCATTAGTCATTTATCGGCACTCTTTCCTAGGTTGGCTTGTCTAACCTCCACCTTTTACTAGGTGTCCTTAAGTCTTCAAATTCTCTTTCCAAGGCAAACACCTTTTGGACCATTTGGCGATACCTCCTGATATCCATTGTTGCCATATACCTCAGTAGTACGGGTTTCAAACCTTGGAAGAACTTCTTGGCTTTCAACTCATCATTACCAACCATGTACAAAGCATACCGAATAAGTGAATTGTAATGTTTACTCCCACACAGACAATTCTCCTTGTACCAGATTATCAAACTGAATCCTTCTTGAGTCTTGTGCAGCTTCACTAATATATTCCTGTCTGAACTTTTTCTCAAAATCTAACCACTTGAGAACCTTTTTCTTATGCTCTGGTTGGGTACCATTACTCTCCCTCAGCATCTCCATCACATCATCCCACCATAAGCAAGCCCTTCCTCTAAAGGGAAAGGTACTGGGGTCATCCTCTGCTCAGACTCATAGCCTCCACAAGTAAAAAGTGGGTTCATCCTAGACAACCAATCTTCTACTTGATCAGGATCACCTGCCTCATCAAAGCTTGATGGATCCACAGTCTTAAATTTCTCTAGCAATTTCATCTGGTATGGTGTGTCTCTCCTCCTTGGAGCCTCCATAACTTTCGGGTCCTCCTTCTCCTGAGCATGATTTCTCTGTTCATGAGCCCTAGGTACTTGCTGCCGCTCAGCATGCCTTTCTTGATCCTGGTGTACATCATTCTCTTCTTGGGCAACATCTTTGTCCTCATAATCTCTAAACATCTCAATCACAGTAGTATTCATACCCTGTGCCACTTGGGCCAGAGTCTGTGTCAATCCCTATAGTACACTGGATATCTCATCCAGCCTTGCCACTACTGGGTCACTAGAACCCTCACCAGGTTCCCTAGTTCCCTTCGAAGTTCCTGACCTAGTGTCAACCATAGCAACCTGCAACCAAAGCCAGATGACATTCCCCAGATGTTGGTCAGAACTAACTTCCTAGCACATGCACATTCTAATCTAGACCTCAGTCTTAGCCTCCAAAGTCTATGAAATGAGCTCTAAGCTCTGATACCAAAACCTGACACTGTCGTCCCTAGCCACTGTCCAGGAAGCCCTATGAGAGCTGGTGTCATGGTGGTTGCAATTCGCTAGTTTTATATGTGTGTGGATTAAAACCCCATGATACTAATTGATTATCCTAGAATATGCAAGATGCATGCTCTTCATGCTTTGACTTGGTTTAATGAAAACATAAAACATAAACTTGGCCAAGTAATCCCTATAGAAAATAAGTACAAATAGCCAAAGCATACAAAATCAACATTTATTTGAATTTACTACACTTAACAACTTGTGGGAGCATTCATACATAGAGTAGACTAATGCCCTCACCCAAGAGCAACCCTAGAGTCTAGGACTCTTCATAACATAGGCTATGCAGGCAACTAGAGTACTGCACATTTACAAGCCTCTACTGAGATCTTCTTTAACTAACTCCCACTTTGGATGTGAATCCCAGTGGCGAGTCTCAAAAACCCTTGTCTATTGCTAATACACTCTGCAGCCAAAGGAAGACTTTAGTTAGTACTGGTACTTGACCAACAAACTACTCAAGCATACTCATGTAGACTAGAATCACAAGGATTCTCAAGTGCAATACCTCTGCACAAAAAGCCACTACTGCAATTGATGGCCTTGGGCCTCATCGTTGTGAGTCATGATGACTGTTGAGGAGACTTCTAGGAGGAAGAACGCCTGGAAGGTGGATCGCCCCAAGGAGAGTACCTGAAAAGCTGGTAAACAGGGTTAGGAGGCCCCCGGAGTGTTTTTCCGGGGGGGAGCCTCCGACGCCCAAGTCAGTGGTGGCCGGAAGAAGGAGAAAGTCACTAGCTCAAAGAGAAAGGCAGAAAAGTCTCGCCTGGTATTTTCTCAGGGTGTGGGAGCTGTATATCCGGCCTGCCAACCTCCTGTCAAGTATTTATTTCCTGTATATATAGGAATACCTAGCCCGTTCAGATCATGACACGTGTGCGGTCAGATGCTCCTGAACGTCTGGGCATAGGGGACAGATAGTTGGTAACTAGATGGCCTCAAGCCTTGTACTGAGACGGGCCATGATATGATTCTGATGGCGTCTGCGCGTCAGGGCGACTTTTTACATCTATGGTGGGACGTGTCAGAGGCTTCCTTAAATGCTTCCTTAAATGCGCCTGCCGTACTCCCGAGGTCCCTGGGCGAGGTCGTCCTCTAGTTCGGACAGAGCCTCTTCGGGAAGCATACCCTCAGTTCGGGGGTTCCCAGTTCCAGGGGGTTCCCAGTTCCAGGGGGTTCCGCCTTCGGGGATATCATATTCGGGCAGCAATGTCTGGTTCCACTTTTTCGAAGGCGCGCTGTTCACAACCTTGGGGGGCAAATGGAGTCCTCAAGTTTTACTGGCGTGCCGAGGCTCGGAGCTCTCCGGCTATCTCCCGAGGTGCATGATTCCACCTGTTCCCGGGAAGCGCCAGTTCTTCTGGCCATTGTTGTGGCAGGGTATTCGGCCAGATTGAGGCGATAGCCTTTGGCTATCACATGCCCCCCTCTGGAAAGCCGAAGTGAAGACTTCGGTTTGCATCTCTTTCCGAGGTTGCCGTTGGGAGTCTTGTTGGGAAGCATAACCTGTTCCGAGGTCGCACCTTTTGCCCGAGGGTCTAGGCTGTTCGGCCTTGGCCTATTCTTTGGTGTCTCCGAGGCAAATCCTGTACCGAAGATACACCTCTTGCCCAAAAGTCATGGGCTGTTCAGCCATAGCCTGTCTCTTGGTGTCCTCGAGGTGGCCTGCTTTTTATTTCTGCAGGTCTGATGGCCAAGCGTGTCAGACTAAGCGGCGCGTCTCCATTTCTCAGGGATGTCAAACGACGTGTCCCAATCAGGAGGCGTGTCCCGGTTTTCCAGGCACGTTTGGGGAGGCACGTCCCCCATTTCTGCGCAGCGGTTGACACGCGGCTTCTTGCCATTGGAGGAGAGGCGGGTCATTTACAGAGGGCGCGCCTTTTCGGGTGCAGCGGGCAGTTACGGCGACGGTTCGCCTTCAATGGGTACTTATGATGTTCTTTCGGTTACCCACCTTTGGCCTATAAATAGCCCATTCCATCATAAGTCCCACTTACTGTTTTTCTGCTCTCTCTCTGCTTTGCCCTCTGTTCTTGCGTTTTATTTTGCTTTCTGTGGCGGAGCTTCTTTAATCAGAGCTTTTCCTACCAACTTTCACGACGGCGTCCTCAGGCAAATCTTTTGGTGGGTTTTGATTTCCAGAGTACTCTGATTCCTCTGTTTTTCTGAGTTTTTCTGGAAAACTGTTGTTTTTTCCAAACTCATCTTCTGAGTTTTTTCTGGAAACTATTTTCTTTTCCATCTCAAACTCTTTTTCATGTCTGCGATGCCTGTTCCCGAGAGCTGGAAACCTCTTCTGGCCCATCCTTGCTGTACCACCCCCGAAAAACTAGAGAGGTGGAAGAAAAAATTGTTTCTTCCGTCTTACGCTGTGACCAGACTGCCTCGTTCTAGCCATTTTGCTTTTTCAAACCGTGGCGACGAGGTTACCATCTTTCGAGCCCAACTGAAGGCCAGACTTCGGTATCCTCCCCCGAAGGTGGTTTGCGAGTTCTGCCAATTCCATGGCATTGCTGTGAACCAGCTTCCCCCGAATGCGTACTGCTATTTTAACGCCTACCTCTGCATGTGTGACGTGTTCGGGATAGAGCCCCACTTCATCATTTTCATGCAGTACTACAAGCTCTATTTGGTCCCAAAGGGTGGCTTCTATTTCCTGCTGCCTCGGGGATCCGGGAGCAAAAAATTCACCTTCACCTTCGACACGAAGGATAGCTGGCGGGGGTGGCAGCCTAAGTTCTTTTTCCTCAAGGTGGATAAGAACTGGTCTGATGTCCCGACCAGGTGGGCTCAGGGAGTGCTGAACGCAGACGTCGTTGATCCGAGGATGCTGCTGACCCCACCGTTGGCTTCCGTGTTCGCGGATTTCGACGCCCGCATTCGGGCAGTCGCTGACTGGGCTCCCGAGGTCTCTCCTCGTGCTCTTTACCCCTTTCCTATCAACTGGAGGTTGATGACCGAAGAAGTCCTTCGGGAGCTGAAAGTGGTTAAGGAGCACGTGACTGACCTCAATATGCCCGCTCCCGCCATCGCCGGGAAAGACTCCTGGCTGGTCAAGCTCCTTAAGGGGGAGACTTCTTTCGAAACTTTTGCCGAAAGTGAGTAATCTTCCATCCCTTTATACTTTTTCCTCGGACTTACGCTGATATTTCTTCTCTTTTTCAGAGATGGGCGATGGGGCTGCCGCTTATTACAAGGCCCTCTTTTCTGGCCAAGTGGAGAAGGGGGAGCAGACAAAGAAGGCGGCTTCCCGAAGAAGGAAGACGACAGGGGCGGGACCCTCGGCGAAGCGAGCTAGGGAGGCTCTCCAGCCTTTTCAGCCAGAGCTTTTGGAAGAAGAAGCTGGCGAAGAGGCTGGTCTTGTTGCAATTCCACCGGCCGAGGTCCCCGCTACTTCCGCCGAGGTGCCTCCTCTCGACCTCGAGGCCCCCAGAAACACTGTAGTGGTAGAAGTACCCACCGCCGAGGAGCGGTACCGGCAGAAGGGTAAGGGTCTTTCTTCCGAGGGGCCTGAGGATCCCGAGGACACTGTCTCCGAGGTTCCTCCAGGTATGCCTTTAGGCGAAGTTCAGCTCCTTTTCCTTTCGCGAATTTTTCTTCTGCTCCTAACTTCCTTCTTACTTTCAGAGGAGCCCCTTGCTGCTGGCTGGAGGGCCATTCATGAGAGGAAACGAGCCCTCCGCGATGCCATAATCCCTGAGGGGAAGATCCCCTTGGAGCCCTTTTGGACAATCACGGAGGATATGAATTTGCTCTCCGACGATTGTCCAAAAATGACAAAGGAGATTTGGAAGGGGATCACCACTGACGCCTCCTTCCGGGCCATTGCGGCGGCTCACCCGGGGGATAACACCCTCGCCGCAAAAGCCACCGAGCACGCTGCTCAGGTATAGTCTTTACACTCTTTTTCCTCAATTTTCTAAGTGTTTAGACTTGTACTAACCTGGACTTTTGCCTTGCTGTAGCTGCTGGAGTACGCTGGTTATCTCCGAGTTCGGGTGGCCAGACAGGCTGCCTCCAAGGATGCGACTTCGCGGGAACTCAGTGAAGCGAAGGCTTCGCTTGCGAAGGTGATCGTCAGCAACCAGCAGCTGACAGCGGATTGTTCTCAGCAACTTGCTGCCGTTCGGGAGGAGTTCTCGAAGAAAAGAGAAGAACTTGAAAAGGACTCCTCCCGGAAGATTGCCGACCTCAGCGACCAAGTAAAGGGGCTGCTCGCCGCCAATGAAGATCTTGTCAAGGACAAGGCTGTTTCTGACAGTCTTGCGTCGAGGTTGACGGACGAGAACAATGCTCTTCAAGCCGAGGTCGAGGCTCTGAAGAAGGAGTCCGGAGAGACGCTGGGGATAAGCGAGCTCGAAGAGGAGGTTGCTGAGCTGAGGGACGAGGTCAATGTCCTTGGCGTTCAAAAACGTACTTCTGATGACATGGCCAAGGTCGCCTTTCAGGACGGCTTCTGCCTTGCCCGGCACCAGGTGCTGCAGAGGTTCCAGATTTGGACCTCTCTTTTCTGGAGGGCCTAAATATTCCTGAGGGACCTCGGTGGCAGTGGTCCAAGGTCGAGCATCTGAAGCTTCCTGGTCTTCGTCCGCCCGGCTCTCCCTAGTTTGTTTTAGGGCTCCTCTTATTTTTCTCCTTCGTGCTCCTTCTTTGGACACTTCTTTTGTAAGGCAGCGTTTGCTCTAAATGAACAATCTTTTCGGCTAAGTCCTTTCTTGCAAGTTTCTTTATTTCCACTGTCCCGAACACGTTTGCTCAAGAGACTTTCGGAAAACCTGTAACCAAAGAAACTTTTTACCTTCCTTTGTCCCGAGTGTGCTCGCTCAAGAGACTTTCTGGAAAGTTTGCAAAAATTTGGCTAAGTCTTTTGCATGCTTTTTGTTTCCTTTTATCCCGAACATGTTTGCTCAAGGGACTTCGGAAAACCTGTGACCAAAGAAACTTTTTACCTTCCTTTGTCCCGAGTGTGCTCGCTCAAGAGACTTTCTGGAAAGTTTGCAAAAATTTGGCTAAGTCTTTTGCAGGCTTTTTGTTTCCTTTTATCCCGAACATGTTTGCTCAATGGACTTCAAAAAAGTTTCAGCCAAATTTTTCTGTCTTCCTATTGTCCCGAGCATATTTGCTCAAGGGACTTAGGAAAATTCTCACGAGATTGCTCATTTCCCTCTTTCCCGAGCATGTACGCTCAAGGGTGTTTGGAAATTATCTCTGCTTTTGTTTTGGCGTGCACTATTGCGAGATTCTTGCTTTCCCTTTTTTCCGAGCATGTACGCTCAAGGGTGTTCAGAAAATTTTCTCTGCACTGATTATGCCGAGTACCTTTGCAAGATTCCTATTTCCCATTTTTCCCGGGCATAGTGGCTCAAGGGACTTCGGGAAATCACATCTGCTTTTTTCGTGGCGAGCACCTACGCGGAACTCTGTCTGGGACAATCTGGTATACTTAAGAATTTTTCTCAAGACCATTCTTCTCCAGACCATTCTGTACTTAGAATATTTCTTGTACAATATATCTCTTCCGCTCAACCTTAGGCGTAGAATTTTTTCAAGGCGTCTGAATGCCAAGTGTTTTTCAATTCTACGCCTTCGGCATCGCCAAGCCTATACACGCCTTTCCGTACTTCGGCGAGAACCAGATAAGGTCCTTCCCAATTTGCGCGAAGTACGCCGTGAGATGGCCTTCGGGGTGCAAAGTCGGCCTTTCGGAGAACGAGGTCTCCTTTTTTGATTTCTTTTGGCCTGGCTTTTAGGTTGATAGCCGCGGCCACTCTTTGCTGGAAAGCTTTTCTTCTCAGCTCGGTTATTTCTCTGTGTTCGGTCACAAGGTCGAGCTTAGTTCTCAAACCGAGGTCGTTTCCGCCTTCATCAAATACTTGCACCCGTATTGAAGGCTGAACTATCTCTATTGGGATAATGGCCTCTGTTCCGAAGACGAGTGAGAAGGGAGTTTCCCCTGTGGCTCTTCGTGGCGTCGTTCGGTAGCTCCACAATACACTTTGGAGTTCTCCTGGCCATTTCCCCTTGGCTTCCCCAAGTCTCTTTTTCAGGCCATCTTTTATGGTCCTGTTTGATACTTCCACCTGCCCATTGCTTTGGGGGTGAGCTACTGGGGCGAAGTGCATCTTTATTCCGAGGTCGCTGATGAATTCCTGGAATCCTTTGTCTATGAATTGGGATCCATTATCAGCTACTAGTACCCTCGGTATGCCAAATCTGCATACGATGTTTTTCCATACGAACTTCTGCACTTCTTTTGCCGAGATAGTTGCTAGTGGTTCTGCCTCTACCCACTTTGAGAAATAGTCCACTGCTACCACGCAGAATTTCACGCCTCCCGGTGCTGTGGGGAGTGGCCCAATGAGGTCTATACCCCAGACTGCGAAGGGCCAAGGATAGTCTGCCGATGTTACCATTTCTGAGGGTATCCTCTGGATTTTTGCATGTCTCTGGCAACTACCGCACTTCTGGACGAACTGCCTTGCGTCCTTTCTCAGGGTAGGCCAGAAGTATCCTTGGCGGAGTATCACTGCTGCAAGGGCATCAGTTCCAATGTGCGAGCCGCACATGCCTTCGTGAACTTCTTCGAGGACCATCTCAGTATCCTCTTCGCCCACACATCTCTGCAGCGGATTTGCATATCCTTGCCGATATAACTCTTCACCAATCAGGAAGAATCTTCCGGCGCGTCTTCGCAGTCTTGCAGCATTGCCAGCGTCTTCGGGAAGCTCATTCTCTGCGAGGTATTTCTTTATGGGGTCTTTCCACCCTGTTCCCGAGGACGTTACGCTTAGCATGGAGATGCTTGGATGGTCTAGCACCTCGGTGTATGTTTTGGACTTCGCTAAGCAATCTGCCTCAGTGTTATTCCGCCGGGGTACACTTTTGATCCGCACGGCGTCAAACTCTTGGATGAGTTTTGTTACCAGCTCGTGGTATTTTGCCAAGATTGGGTCCTTCGCCCCATAATCTCCTGCCGTCTGCCGAACTACCAGCTGGGAATCGCTGTGAGCCCTTAAGTTTCTCACGCCAATCTTTCTGGCCAAGCGTAATCCCGCTATGAGGGCTTCATACTCAGCCACATTATTGGTGACGTTGAAGCTGAACTTGATAGCCTTCATCACCTCTAGGCCTTCGGGTCCTCTGATAACTATTCCAGCTCCCTGGTGTTCGGACCCCGAGGCTCCGTCAACATGCAAGGTCCATTCTGGCTCACCTTCTTTCGGATCTGAGTGGTTCTCCTCAGTGGTGGGTATTTCGGCGATAAAATCTGCCAATGCTTGGGCTTTTATGGCCTTCCGAGGCTCATACGTGATTTCGTGTTCGCCAAGCTCTATGCACCACTTGGAGAGCCTTCCCGAATGATCAACTCTCTTCATAACATCCCGTAGTGGTAGACTACTTCGGACGATGATGGGGTGAGCCTAGAAATATGGTCGCAGTCTTCTTCCTGCAAGCACCAAGGCGTATATAGCTTTTTGAAGCAAAGGGTACCTGACTTCGGCGCCATGCAGGGACTTGCTGACGTAGTAGACCGGCCATTGTTTCGGCCCTTCTTCTTTTATCAGGACCGAGCTCACGGCCTTTTCTGTGACGGCGAGGTACAGTACGAGGGGTTCTCCCTCCCGAGGTTGTCGCAGAGTCGGCAGGCTGGCCAGGTAGACTTTGAGTTCTTCCCAGGCCTTTTGGCAATCTTCATCCCAGGGATGATTGTTTCTTCCGAGGTCGCCTTCCATCTTTGCTGCCTTTGTGAGGACTTTGAAGAAAGGTCTACACCTATCTCCGTACCTGGAAATAAACCTGCTCAGAGAGGTTATTCTTCCGGTTAGTCTCTGCACGTCTTTGACTGTGGCAGGAGTTCGGAACTCAAACAGAGCCTTAATCTTCTCAGGATTGGCGTCGATGCCTCTTTCGGATACCATGTACCCAAGGAATTTTCCCGATGTCACCCCGAAGATACACTTCTCGGGGTTAAGGCGAATCCCGAAGGCTCTGAGCTTTTGGAAGGTTTCCTCCAAATCTGCAACGTGGTAGCCGGGCAGCTTGCTTTTGACTATCATATCATCAACATATACTTCCATGTTTCTCCCCATTTGGTCCTTAAAGACCTTGTTCATCAGTCTCTGGTAGGTGGCTCCTGCATTTTTCAGCCCGAAGGGCATTCTGATATAGAAGTACGTTCCTCCCTCGGTGATGAAGGCAGTTTTCTCTTCATCTTTGGGGTCCATCCTTATCTGATGGTAGCCGCTGAAGGCATCTAGGAAGCTCAGGAGCCCGTATTCGGCCGTTGAATCTACCAGTTGATCTATTGGCGGGAGGGGAAATGAGTCTTTCGGGCAAGCATCGTTCAAGTTTCTGAAATCAATGCACATCCGGAGTTTGCTGCTACCTTCTTTTGTGGCAATGACCACGTTGCTTAACCATTCGGGGTATTTGACCTCCCTGATAACTTCAGCATCCAATAGGCGCTGGACTTCGGTTCTCACGAAGTTGCTTTTGTGGGCTGAGATGCTTCGTTTCTTTTGCCTGATAGGTTTTGCTTCCGGGCTTACTTTGAGGCTGTGCTGTATTATGCCAGGGTTCACTCCTGGCATGTCTTTCGGCGAGTAGGCAAACGGATCTTTATTTTTCAGCAGAAAGGATACAAGAATTTCCTTATCACCTTTGGCCAAGCTCTTCCCTATTCGGGTAGATTGTCTTGGGACAAGATCTACTGCTTCCATTTCTGCTTCTGCGGGATCTCTTTCTTTGCCTTTCTCCTGCGCCTTTGCCTCCACTATTTGTGTAGAGTTGTCTGCCAGAGCCTTTCGTGCTTTTACAAACACCTTTCTTACCTCGGCTTGGTCGATAAAGACCTCTGCATCTCCATCCTTGGTGGCGAATGTGACAGTCAAGTACTTCACATCGGGGCGAATGTGCAGGTTCCCCTGAGTCTTCCTTCCAAGGATGGCGTTGTACAAAGACGGGACCTCCATGACGATGAATCTTGCCATTGTGGACGCGTACAAGTCAGCTGCTCCGTCTACCGAAGTGCCTTTTATCATTAAAGGGAGGTCGATCCATCCGAGGACGGGTAGTTCCGATGGTCCAACGCCGAAGGTGGGCGTGGTGACAGGTTTAAGCTCGCTGCTGGAGATGCCCAAGCTCGGCAGTAAGTGCGAGAATAGGACGTCAGTATTTGAGCCATCATCAAACAACACTCTTTTGACGTCCCAGTTCCCTATTCTCGCCATTATCAGCAGCGGGTCGTCGTGGGGGAAGACGACGGTGGAGCCATCTTTGCGAGCCAATTTCTTTGATGGACTTTGATACTCCATAACCGCAATTTCTCTGGCCTTCCGCTTTCTTTCCGAGGATGGGAGCCCCGTGGTAATGGTTTGGATGACCCCTACTGGAGGTGGAAGGCGCCTTTTTGGACTTCTGTTTCTCCGCCTGTCTGAGTCATAGTCCTCGTTTTCGGCCCTCTCTTCCTCCTCTTTTCTGCCTTTTGGGGAGGGCATCCGCAGGTATTTGCGAAGCTGGCCCTGTTTGATCAGCGACTCTATGTACTTCTTCAGCTGGAAGCAGTCTTCGGTGTCATGACCGTGGTCGCGATGAAACTGGCAGAACTTCTTGGCATTCTTCTTATTATCGGCGGCCATGGCCTTTGGCCACCGAATCTGCGTCCCTTGCCTTTCCAGCGCCATGAGAATGTTGGTCTGTGTCGTGCTCAAGGGTGTGAAACTTTGAGGTTTCTTTCCTCGCATTCGCCGTGGTCGACCTGTGTGTTCAGAAAGATGCCGAGCTTGCTGGCTGGACCCTTCGGCGCGGTGATGATCAGACTTCGGCCCCGCCATCCTCAATTCCTCGGCTGTCATGTGCTGCTCTGCCCTTCGGTAAAATTCTCCGAGGGTCTCCGGGGGGTCCTTTGAGAACTCGTAGAACAGCTGTGAGTCACGCCGAAGGCCCCGTGTCATAGCGAGGATGCGGATTTCGGGCCGGAAGTCCGGGACGCTGAGTGCTTCCCTGTTGAATCGTTCGACATAGTCTCGGATCGTCTCTCCGTTTCTCTGCTCCATGTCGAACATCTGCACAGGCATTTTGGCCATCGGCCTGCTCCCAATGAACTGCTGGGTAAAGGCTGTGGACAACTCCTGAAACTCAGTGATAGTCCCTGGGGGCAAAGAATTGTACCATGCTGTTGCTGGGCCCGTGAGGGTGACTTCAAAGCATTTGCACATGGTAGCGTCATCAGCTCCGTGCATTATCATGCTCCGCCTGTACTTCGTCAGATGGGCCTGTGGATCAGTCCGGCCATCATAGATCTCCAGCCTAGGCACTCTGAAGTCGCCTGGCATAGCTGCCTCAACGACGGTGCGAATAAACGGGGAGCCATCTTCGCATAATGCCCCCGACAGCCTGTCCCAAACGGGTTTTCTGGTCACTTGCTTCTCCACTCTGTCCAGCCGTGCCAATATCCTTTCCATAAGCGCAGTGGCGCTAGGACCATTTTCGCGGGAGGGAGATCGACGGCGCCTTTTCGGGGAGCGAGTTCGGCGCGGAGGGGTCAGGGACCTCGCCTCGGGCGACGAACTGCTTCGCTGTGAGACTCTCGGTCGCTTGGACCTGGTTTGTTCCACAGGCCGTTTCCCGAGGGCTATATCTTCTGTGGATGATTCTCCGCGAGGCTCTCCACTTCCTGAACTGCGGTGTGTAGACTTGGGGCTTCTCTCCCGAGGGCGTGCTGATGAGGAGGGTTTCTGGGCCCGTGACTGCTGTGGCCATCTTCGGTCGATCTGCTGAGTCATTTCAGCAACGACTGAGCGCTGAAAGTCCCTCAAGAAGCTCATTGTGATTACCAGAGGGCGGTCCTCCTCGGGCGTAGAAGTCTCTGGGAGTGTCTGCTCAGCAGCCGGTTGTATCTCAGGCGCGGACGAGGACCTTGGGAGTCCCTTGTCCTTAGAACGCCGAGTCTCAACGACGGCAATCTGCGAGCGGGTTCCCACAGACGGCGCTAAATGATGGCCTTGGGCCTCATCGTTGTGAGTCATGATGACTGTTGAGGAGACTTCTAGGAGGAAGAACGCCTGGAAGGTGGATCGCCCCAAGGAGAGTACCTGAAAAGCTGGTAAACAGGGTTAGGAGGCCCCCGGAGTATTTTTCCGGGGGGGGAGCCTCCGACGCCCAAGTCAGTGGTGGCCGGAAGAAGGAGAAAGTCACTAGCTCAAAGAGAAAGGCAGAAAAGTCTCGCCTGGTATTTTCTCAGGGTGTGGGAGC
This sequence comes from Aquilaria yunnanensis, assembly GCA_039654915.1. Classification (NCBI taxonomy): domain Eukaryota; kingdom Viridiplantae; phylum Streptophyta; class Magnoliopsida; order Malvales; family Thymelaeaceae; genus Aquilaria; species Aquilaria yunnanensis. The sequence goes on along the minus strand of CM077595.1, from coordinate 42,568,029 downwards.
TGTATATCCGGCCTGCCAACCTCCTGTCAAGTATTTATTTCCTATATATATAGGAATACCTAGCCCGTTCAGATCATGACACGTGTGCGGTCAGATGCTCCTGAACGTCTGGGCATAGGGGACAGATAGTTGGTAACTAGATGGCCTCGAGCCTTGTGCTAAGACGGGCCATGATATGATTCTGATGGCGTCTGCGCGTCAGGGCGACTTTTTACGTCTGTGGTGGGACGTGTCAGAGGCTTCCTTAAATGCTTCCTTAAATGCGCCTGCCGTACTCCCGAGGTCCCTGGGCGAGGTCGTCCTCTAGTTCGGACAGAGCCTCTTCGGGAAGCATACCCTCAGTTCGGGGGTTCCCAGTTCCAGGGGGTTCCGCCTTCGGGGATATCATATTCGGGCAACAATGTCTGGTGCCACTTTTCCGAAGGCGCGCTGTTCACAACCTTGGGGGGCGAATGGAGTCCTCAAGTTTTACTGGCGTGCCGAGGCTCGGAGCTCTCCGGCTATCTCCCGAGGTGCATGATTCCACCTGTTCCCGGGAAGCGCCAGTTCTTCTGGCCATTGTTGTGGCAGGGTATTCGGCCAGATTGAGGCGATAGCCTTTGGCTATCAGCAATAACCCTCAACGGTTATCCGATCCAACAACTTTTAAATCTGCACAACATAACTAGGAAGTGAGAACATAACATTCTCAGTAAGGGGTCTCCAGCGTACCTACAAGAAAATTACTAAGGACACCACATTTGATAACATGTGTAACTTGCTGTGAGCTCATATAGCCTGAGGGTCAAATATATGCACATATTTAGGTCCCTTGAGACCTCTCCTCATCCTTCTCCTTAAACTACAAGGCATTGCCTTGCCTACTAGCAAGTTGCACTTGCCAACCTAACTAGTGATAAAGCACCAGTTAAAGCTCTCCCTTGGTATGTTATGTAGGGGAATTTTGGTGGGACTATTGTAGACTAGGTGATTTAGACCTTGTAGACTAGATGCACTAAGTTTTCACCATGCAACCTCGCGGCTACGGCACGGCTAGGTCACCAAGGGTTCTAAACCTTTCACCCGAGCTAATGGTACTTAGTTATGCTCATTTGCAACTAGGTTCCTTGCTTATGGCTCAAGCAACCATAAAATCTTTCAAACCTCAAGGAAACACTTAAGTCTTGGGGGACTTTCGAAAGTCTCGGAGTACCCCCAGCATACTTAGGCCCCAAGGCAACCTAAGAACTCCCTTAGGTCTCACCTTGATCAACCTAGCAAAATATGAGAAATTCTGCCATCTTGCCTGTCGTGACGTGTCGCCAGAATTGGTAACATTCGGACCACATCTGCACAATTAGTGACGCATCGTGAGCTGGTGCACGAAATCTGTAGAAATGGCTCGCATTTTACTGCTATGAACTTTGGACACTTAGCGAACATAGTAAACATGCTTGGAAAGCCTCCAAATTTCACACACACATAGACCATGTTGCATAAAACATAACCAACTATCACAAGCCAATCTATGATGTCTCGTAACATCATTCAAATCCTCTCAAACCTCATCGTCCACCACAATTCAACCAAATCCTCTAACTAATGCTATTGCTAGAATCACTCATATTCTTCAAGCAAACTCATGTCAGTAGCATTAATTGGTCTTCAAGTCATAACTCCGTTACCTTAATTTCAAGTAACAAGTAAGAATCAACCTCTTTTCCAATCAACTAAGCTCAGCAAAGTATCACCTAAGTTCCAAACAAAAACATAGATGCCAATCATCAGAACCTTGCTTCCTAACCAAAACCCAAGCTTTAAGCTAACCAAATAACATGAATTCAATCAAGAACACATTGGTTACCTCGTATCAAAAATAAGGGAGGTGAGAAAACACACTTCCAAGCTCCAAACCATGGTTTTATGCTTGAAATGGCTTCTCCCTTGGCTATATACCTTGGATAGCTCTTCTTGGCACCAACAAATTTTGATTTCAAGGATGAATTGTGAGCAAAATGAGAGTAAGAAGGTTGGAAACGAGATTATGGCATCCATAGCCTCACTTTCCCCTTCTTAAACCCTCACTTAACGTCCAAGGCACCAAAGTATTAAGCTTAATTCAATTAAACCCTTATCTTTTGGTACTTAGTTATTCTTGATTACATTGTTGTTTATTTCTTCCAAGTTTGGGTTAAGGTTGAAAGTTAAGTTAGAAAAACTCATTTTAACAACTCAGGACTGATAGGCGAAGTGCTATCACCCTTTAAACCCATATGCTCGGGCAAAGCACCACCCTCGGTAAGTCGGGCATCACCAACAAGGAATGTGAGCACCAACCTCAGAAAAAAAGGGTTTGACACCTTGAACATCCGACCTCGGTAATCCATCACTACCCCCGGGAACCCAAGTACTGACCTCGGGAATAACGTGCATTGCCATCCTCGGTAAGGTGACCGAACTGGCTTCAGAAAGGAAAGACTCATGACCCTCAGCGGGAGAGAATGCCCCCGAAGGGGAGCATCCGTGACGAGGGGACCCACGTATCACTGAAACGACCTTGGAAGAAAGCCCTCCTATTCCGAAGAGCTCTCTTCTACCGAAGGGATCTCAGGAGTACGGCAGGAACAATTAAGGAGCCTCTGACATGTCACACTTGTACACAACACGCCGCCCTCATATGCGCTCTGACATGCTGCCGCCGCACACGTCCTGTCACGCAGACCTACCCCGTCCTTGACCCCTGGCCAGAACGGCCTGTAGTCGCCTACAGGCCCCCATTCCCAAAGGTACGAATTATATCTGACCGAACACGTGTCATAATCTGAACAGGTCACATCCTCCTATATATACTAAGGAAACGGCGTCAATAGAGAGGATCCACGGGGGGAAAAGAGATACATTTTACATTCTTACTACGTCCAGTCTCTCAAAATACTGACTTGGGTGTTGGAGGCTCCTCCCCGGAAAAATACTCCGGGGACCTCCTAACCTTTGCTCTTTTAGTGCTTCAGGCAATCTCTCCTGGGAAGTCTCTCCTTCAGGCATTCCTCTCTCACCGGAAGTCCCTCCTAGTCTCACCATGTCATACAATGATAATGCCGATGGGCATTATGTGGCGTCGTCTGTGGGAACCCGCTCCTAGGTGGCTATCGTTGAAACTCAACGTTCTAAGGACAAGGGGCTTCCGAAGTCCCCTTCTGTGCCAAAGGTTCAACCGGCAACTGAGCAACCTGCCACGGGGACTTGCTTGCCTGAGGATGAACGTCCTCTAACCGTTACCATGAGCATCCTACATGATTTTCAGCGCTCCGCTGTGGCTGAAATGACGCAGCAACTGAACTGAAGATGGCCACAGCCGCCTCCGAACCGAAGGCCTCTTTCACCAGCACCTTGTCGAGAGAGAAGCTTGAAGTCAACTCACCGGAGTTCGGGAAGCGGGGACCAATGTGATGAGTCCTCGACAGAAAACATAACCCCCAAGGTTCGACCTTCGAAAGAAACAGGGCCCAAACGACCCCGGACTCCCCACCGATGGAGTTCTTTACCAGAAGAGAAATCACAATCCCCTCGGCGCCATAGTTACTCCCCAAAAAGGAGGCGTCACTCTCTATTGCCGGAGGCTTCCAAGCAGCAAGAAGAAAAGCCCATTGCCACACTTCTCACGAAAAAATTGTAAAGAAGCTAGAGAGGGTGGAAAGATAGGTAGCTCGGAAGCCCGTCTGGTCTAGGTTGTCAAAAACCTTCAATGGAGACGAATTGCCGTTTACCCGAGTACTAGTCGAAGCACCTATGCCGAGTGACTTTCGGGTGCCTCGTTTGGAGACTTACGATGGTTGAAGTGACCCCGAGGCTCACCTAACCAAATACAGGCACAGCATGGTGTTGCATGGTGCTGATGATGCCACCCTATGCAAATGGTTTGAGGTCACCCTCACTGGACTGGCAACAACATGGTACAACTCGCTAGCCCCCGTAACCATCATGGGATTCCAAGAGTTGTTGACCGCTTTCACGCAGCAGCTCATCGGAAGCAGGCCAACGGCAAATATGCCAGTTCAAATGTTCGACATAGCATAAAAGAATGGAGAAACTAAGCGTGCCGGACTTCAGGGCAGAAATATGTATCCTTGCCATGATACGGGGACATCGGAGAAACTCACAGTTGTTCTACAAATTCTCGAAGGACCCCCCAGACACCCTCGGTGAATTTTACCAACGGGCGGAGCAGCATATGACTGCTAAAGAGCTGAGGATGGGGGCCCTAAAGCTCGACCATGTTCGTACCGAGGGGTCGAGCTAACAAACTCACTACCCAACCGAATCAGGGGGTCGACCTCAGAAGTTGACAGGGAAGAAGCCATTGACTTTTACTCCCTTGAACACCACAGGGACGAACATTCTCATGGCCATGGAAAGGCAGGGAACTCAGATTCAACAACCAAAGGCCATGAACTCGGACAACAAAAAGAACATGAAAAAGTTTTGCCAGTTCCATCGGGATCATGGGCATGTACCGAGGATTGCTTCCAGCTGAGGAAGTACATAGAGTCCCTGATAAAGCAAGGCCAACTTCAGTGTTACCTGCGGATGCCCTCCCCAAAGGGCAGGAGGGAAGAGGAGAGGAAAGGAGATGACGAGGAATATGACTCCGACAGACACCGGAACCAAAGTCCCAAAAGACATCCACCACCTCCGGCATGAATAATACAGACGATCACCACAGGACTACCGTCGGCAAGAAGGAAAAGAAAAGCCAGGGAGATCTCGGTGATGGAATACGGTAACCCATCAAAAAAACTTGTTCGGAAAGATGGGTCTACCATAATATTCCCTCATGAGGACCCACTCCTGGTCATGGCAAGGATAGGGAGTTCGGACGTCAATAGAGTACTCCTTGACGATGGTTCTAATGCTGACGTCTTGTTTTCTCATCTACTACCGAGTTTGGGTATCCCAATGAGGGATCTCAAGCTTGTCACCTCTCTTACTTCCGGAGTGGGTCCATCCAAACTCCTTGTCCTCAGATCGATCGACCTTCCTCTGATGTTAAGAGGAATTTCACTACAGAACAAGGATGAGCTTTTTGCCTCCACAATGACAAGGTTCATTGTCATAGATGTCCCTTCGTCGTATAATGCCATCCTTGGAAGACAGACGCAAGGAAACCTCCGCATTCGCCCAGATGTGAAATATCTGATTGTCATCTTCACCACAAAAGATGGAGATGCTGAGATCTTCATCAACCAAGGGGAAGTGAGAAAGGTGTTTGTGAAAGCAAGAAAGGCCCTGGAGAAGAGCTGTGCACGGACTGCAAGAGCAAAGACTGTACTCACAGGAGAGGCAAAGAGAGAAGAAACAAAAGACCCCAAGAAAATAGAAACGGAAGATGTAGAATTTGTCCCAGGCCGAAATACCCTAACAGGAAAAAAAAGTGGCCGAAGGTGATAAGGAAAAACTTTTATCTTTTTTGTTAATGAACAAAGATCTGTTCCCCTACTCGTCAAAGGACATGCCTAGGGTAGACCCTCGCATAATTCAGCATAATCTTAAGATACGCCCTGACGCGATGCGCGTGCGCCAAAAGAAAAGAAGCTTTTCAGCACACAAGAACAGCTTTGTAAAATCCAAAGTCCAACGGTTAATGGAGGCCAGCGTAATAAGGGAAGTTAAATACCTCAAATGGCTTAGTAACGTCATCATCGCAACAACGAATAGAAGTGAAAAACTCTGAATGTGCATCGACTTCTGAAATGTGAATGATACTTGTCCTAAAGATTCATATCCACTACCGCTAATAGACCAGTTTGCAGACTCAATCGCCGAGTATGGCCTCCTAAGTTTCCTCGTCGCCTTCAGTGGGTATCACCAAATCAGGATGGACACCGAAGATGAGGAAAAAACCGCATTCATCACCGAAGTTGGTGCATATTGCTACATCAGAACGCCCGTCTGGCATAAGAATGCAGGAGCCACCTACCAGAGGTTAATGAACTCAACTCCCAAATAGGGAGGAACATGGAGGTCTAGGTCGATGATATGATAGTTAAGAGAAAACCACCTAGTAGTCATATCGCGGACTTGGAGGAAACATTCCGCCATCTAAGGATCTTCGAAATCCGTCTCAACCCCGAAAAATGCATGTTTGGGGTGAACGCGAGTAAGTTCCTTGGATTTATGGTGTCAAAAAGAGGTATCGACGCCAATCCAAAAAAGCCCAAAGCTCTATTAAGATTCCGAACACCCATAATGATGAAGGATGTGCAAAGACTCCCTGGGAGAATCACATCCCTCAGCAAATTCATCTCCATCTATGGGGATCGCTGCCGACCATTCTTCAAGGTCTTTACTAAAGTGGCGAAAAATGGTGGTAGCTTTGATAGCGAGGTACATCCTTGGAACGAAGACTGCCAAAAGGCCTGGGAAGAGCTTAACGTCTACCTGACTCGCCTGCCGACACTCCGTCAGCCACGGAAAGGGGAACCCCTCATACTGTACCTCACCGTCACCAAAAAGGTGCTAAGTTCAGTCCTTGTGAAGGAAAAGGGGGCAGAGCAATAGCCAATATATTATGTGAGCAAGTCTCTACATTGTGTCGAAGTCAGGTACCCCTTATTACAAAAGGCCATTTATGCCCTGATACTTGCAAGCAAAAGGCTATGTCCGTATTTCCAAGGCCACCCCATTATTGTCCGGAGTAACCTGCCTTTTCGGGATATCATGAAGTAGGTAGACCATTCGGGAAGGCTTTCTAAGTGGTGCATAGAGCTCGGCGAGTATGATATCACCTATGAGCCGAGGAAGGAAATAAAAGCTCAAGCTTTGGCAGATTTCATTGCCGAAGTACCCATTGCCGTAGATGGTCAACTAGACCTCAGGAAAAATGAACCGGAGTGGACTTTGTTTGTAGATGGGGCCTCCAATTCTGAACACCAGGGAGCTGGAGTAATCATTCGCGGTCCCAAGGGTATGGAAGTCATAAAAGCCATCAAATTTGGGTTTAACGTCACCAACAATATGGCAGAATATGAAGCTCTCATAGCAGGGTTACGCCTTGCTAAAAGAATTGGTGTAAGAAACCTAAAGGCCCACAGCGATTCTCAGCTAGTGGTACGACAGATGGCAGGAGACTATAGCACGAAGGACCCAACTTTGGCAAAATATCACGAGCTCGTATCAAAGCTCATTCAGGAGTTCAACGCAGTGCACATTGAGAACATGCCTTGCCAAGACAATGCTGAAGCGGATAGTCTGGCCAAATCAAGAAAGTCCACTAAAGTGTTGACCCGCCCGAGCATCGCAATAATGAGCATAGCAACCTCGAAAAAAGGATGGAAAAATCCCATAAAGAGGTATCTTACAACCTTGGAGCTTCCCGATGACCCTCGCGAAGCAGCAAAAGTGCGAAGACGCTCCAGATGATATTTCCTAATTGGGGAAGAATTGTACCGACAGGGTTATGCAAGTTCGCTACAAAGGTTTGTCAGCGAATAGGACACTAAGACAGTCCTCAAAGAAGTCCACGAGGGAGCTTGTGGTTCCCACATTGGAACTGATGCCTTGGCAGGAGTAATACTCCACCAGGGGTACTTCTGGCCCACCCTCGGAAAGGACGCGAGGCAGTTTTTCCAGAAATGTGATAATTACCAAAGACACGCCAACGTCCAAAGGTTATCCTCAGAATCGATAACCTCGGCTAATTACCCCCGTCCCTTTCCAATATGGGGGGTTGACCTCATCAGGCCATTCCCGAATGCACCTGGAGGAGTGAAGTTCTGCGTGGTCGCGGTGGATTACTTGACTAAATGGGTCAAGGCAGAGCCCTTGGCAATTATTTCGGCAAAGGACATGCAAAAATTCATCTGGAAGACCATTGTATGCAGATTTGGCATACCGAGGGTGATAGTGGCCAACAATGGTTCCCAGTTTATTGACAAGGGATTCCAAGAATTCATCATGGACCTCAGGATAAAAATGAACTTCGCCCCGGTAGCTCATCCTCAGAGCAACGGACAGGTAAAGGTATCTAACATAACCATAAAAGATGGTTTGAAAAAAAGATTGAGGGAAGCAAAGGGAAAATGGCCAGGGGAACTTCCCAGTGTGCTATGGAGCTATCGGACAACACCCCGAAGGGCCACTGGTGAGACGCCTTTCTCATTCATCTTCGGCACAGAGGCCATTATTACTGTCGAGGTAGTCCAGCCATCGATCAGGGTACAAGTGTTTGACGAGGAAGGCAATGACCTTGGATTAAGAACTAAGCTCGACCTAATTGACGAACACAGAGAAGTGGCTGAACTTAGAAGAAAAGCCTTTCAGCAAAGAGTGGCCATGGCTGCGAACCTGCGCGTTAGGCAAAAAGGAATTAGGAAGGGAGACCTCGTTCTCGAAAAGGCTGAGTTCGAACCCCGAAGACTGTCTCACGGGGTACTTCGGGCGAACTTGGGAGGGCCTTATTTGGTCATTGATGAGGTTCGAAACGGAGTCTATAAGCTCGACGATATCGAAGGTGGAGAACTGAAAAATACATGGCACTCAGACGCCTTGAAGAAATTCTACACTTAGAATTTTGATAAGAAATTGTACAGTTAGAAATTTTTTCTAAGAATAGAAAATTTTCAGGAAAATAGCCCCACCTAAGAGCTCTTGTCGAACAAGGTTCAAGTATGTACTTGCAAAAATCACATATTTTCTCCGAAGTTGGTTGGGTGATTTTCCCAAAAGGTGCGTCTACAGAACATGACTGATGAAAATAGGCCAAACTTTGCCAAAAGGTATTCACCAAAGCTAACACTTTGCTGAAGACAGTCGATAAAAAGAGCAAAAAATGCCTTCCCAAGGGTCCTAGACCGAAAGTGGTCAAGACAGCCCTTGGAAACAAAAATTATTGCTTAAGGGACTTAGCCAAATTTTAAAGGAAGGAAAAATGTCATTAAGAAGGCCTTATTACAAGGAGGAGATTACAAGAAGAAGATTACAAACAAAAAGAAGAAGACAAAGTCAAGCCCTAGACACCTAAAGGACCCCGGCGTCATGAGATGCTCCATCGCCAACATCTTTTGCCGCGATCTTCGGCGCCAGAGGAGGGGCAAATGGCAAGTTGAGGAGCTCAATCTTTGACCAAGTCTAGCGAGGCCCCTCGAGGATGTTCAGGGCAGCCAAGAAGGAGAGGTCAAGGTCTGGATATTTCGCGAAAACTTGGTGTCAAGCCAGACAGCCTTGTCTTTCTCAACCGACAAGTCTTCCACCTTATTCTGCAACTCGGTGACCTCCTTCTCCAGCTTCTTAGTCTTCTTCTTCTTCTTTGTCGCCTTCTTCAGGGCCTCAACCTCGGCCTGAAGTTCAGCATTGTTAGCGAGGGCCTTCGTCAGGAGAGCATAACCTTCTTCCTTCTCCTTCTGAAAAGCCTCATTGGTAGAGGTAAGCTCGACGACCTTCGCGCCAAGGTCAGACATCTTCTGGGAGAAGTCCTTCAAGAGCTCCTCCTGGCCCTTCAAAAACTCCTCCCAAAGTTTGGCAATCTCCTGCTTGGCTATTCTGCTCAACTCGGCGTTCTTGATGACTGAGTTGGCACAAAACAGCTTGGCCTTCTCCAGACGCTTTTCAGCCCAAGATCAGACCAAAGACTGTTTTGCTGCCCAAGCTCTGAAGTATCCGCTATATGCCAAGAGCTGCAAAAAAAAAAGAAAGGGGGAAGACATTAGGTAAAGTTGCACAAGGAAAGCCAAACACTCAGAAAAATTGGGAGAAGAAATAAAGGGTCTGAAGAGTACCTGGGCAGCGTGCCCAGACATCCTCGCGGCAAGGATCTCCTCGTTCACGCACTCTTCAGCCATGGATTTGAAGGTGGCTTGGGTGAGCACGCCCCTCGCCATTTGGGTAGCCATTTGCTGGCAGTCTTCGGAGAACAAATTCATGTCCTCTATAAAAGACCAGAAAGGCTCCATCGGGACCTTGTCCTTCGGGATATGAAAGTCCCGAAGGGCCCGCCTCCGGGCGTACTCCACCATCCATGACGAGGCCGCCAATTCCTCTGCAAAGTCAAAACACAATTCCATTAGGACATTGTCCCTTAGCCATATATCTATAAGATTAAGAGTGCTAAAAATGTCTAAGGGACAAACCTGGCGGCACCTCGGTGACGCCATCATCGGAGTCCTTGACCTCCTCCACTTCGACAGGGATGTGTTTGCTCTTGCTTCTTTTGCACTCCTCGAGTTCTTCAGCAGAGGGGCCTCCTGCCAAAGAACCCAAGAGGTCCACCGAAGTGGTAGGACTCCGGGGAGTTGAGCTGACAGTCAACTCCGGTGGCAAGTAGGCCTAGACTACGGGCTGGCCCCCGACCTCCTCAGCGTCCTTCGGGGGTGGGGGAAGGAGGTCCTTCTTCGCCTTCTTAGCCAAAGACAGCCCGCGTCCAGACATTTTTTGCCTCTTCGAAGGTCCCTTCTTCGTCTGTTCCCCTTTCTCGGCCTAACCGAGGAAGAGGGATTTTTAGAATAAGATTGACTGATCGCCCATTTCTGAAAAAGAAGGAAAATATCAATGTAAGTCCAAAGGGATACTTATACCACAAATTTGGAAAGTAACTTACTCTCAAAAAGGGCTTCGTAAGTGAGCTCCCCCCCGAAGGAGCATCATCAGCTAGGACTTCTTCTCATCGGCGGTAGAAGCTGGCATGCCGAGGTCCGTCTTATGCTCATTGAGCACCCCCAACTCCCGAAGAACCTCCTCGATCATAAGGTTCCACTTAATGGGGAAGGGGTACAAGGAGCGTGGTGGGACCTCGACATCCCAGTCAGTGACAGCTCGGATACGGCTGTCGAAATCATAAAACCTTGCTGCCAACTCAGGAGTTAGCAACTTGCTGGGATCAACGACGTCCATCTCCAGCTTCCCTCGGGCCCACCTTGTCGGCACATGTGACCATGCCTTTGCCACCTTCAGGAAGAAGAACTTCCTTTGCCACCCTCGCCAACTATCTCTAGTGCCGAAGGTAAACTTATACTTTTTGCTCCCAAATCCCTGAGGCAGCATGAAATAGAAGCCACCCTTCGTGACCGGATAGAGATTGTAGTACTGCATGAAAATGATGAAGTAGGGTTCTATTTTGAAAACCCCACACATGCAGAGAAAAGCATTAAAGTAACAGTAAGAGTTAGGCGGAAGCTGATTCACAGCTATGCCATGGAATTGGAAAAATTCATAAATCACCTTCGGTGGAGGAAACCGAAGTCCGGCCTTCAGTTGGGCTCGAAAAATGGTAACCTCATCACATCTGTTCATGAAGCTGAAATGGTCGGGATGGGGTAGTCTGGTGGTGGCATAAGAGGGAAGAAAGAACTTAGTTGTCCACTTCGCTAATTTTTTTGAAGTGGAACAACATGGGTAAGACATGAGAGGATGCCAGCTCTTGGGAATAGCTTGGATAGACATGAGGGGGATAGGGGAGGACATGTTTGCCAAAAGAAAATGACTTCGGAGAAATGAGTCAGACGACTTCGGGAAAAATGAAAAAGACTTCGGGGACTAGAAAAAAAAGAAACCGAAGAGACCGAAGGACCTATGGAAGGGAAACCCACCAAAATGTTTGTCGAAGTCGGGATTAGAAGGCGCCGTCGTAAATGGTTGCCAAAAATCTCTCCACCGCTTGTACCGCCGCAAAAGAGAAAGAAGAGCTCGAAAACAGACGAGAACAAGGTAAAGGCAAAGGAGATAAAATGAGGGTCATGAGGGGAAGGAAGGTTTATATAGACTGAAGAAAGGTAACCGAATTGTCGTCATAACTACTCTACGAAGGCGAATCATCGCCATAATTACCCCTCGAAGGTGAAAAGATGCGGCTGGTGTAACCGACGCGACTACCCCTAATCACCGCGTGCCATGTGTCATCCAACGCATGACACGAGGACACACTTTCTAACACCACGAAAACCCAGGCACGCCTATCCAGGCTGACACTCCCGGTTATGAGACGTGATGGCCCACTGACCTGCAACAGAAAAAGTAAAAATAAAGAGAGTGCGCACCTTGAGAACACCAAGGGACTAACCAGAGGGCAAGTAACGACACCAAGGCTTGGGAGGCAGGCCCTCATGTGGTGAAGTGTCCCCTTGTATGATGTCCCACTCTGAGTCTTATGAGGTGCCCCCAGAGTTTCTACAAGCCGAAGTCTCCACTTCGACTTCTCAAGATGGGGCATGTGATAGCCAAAGTGCTATCGCCCTTTAAACCCATAAGCTCGGGCAAAGCACCACCCTTGGTAAGTCGGGCATCACCCACAAGGAATGCGAGCACCAACCTCTAAAAAAGGGGGTGTGACACCTTGAACATCCGACCTCGGTAATCCATCATCACCCCTGGGAACACCAGTACTGACCTCGGGAATAAGGTGCATTGCCATCCTCGGTAAGGTGACCGAACTGGCTTCGGAAGGGAAAGACTCACCACCCTTGGCAGGAGAGAACGCCCTCGAAGGGGAGCATCCATGACGAGGGGACTCCCGTATCACTGAAACAACCTCGGAAGAAAGCCCTCCTATCGAAGAGCTCTCTTCTACCGAAGGGATCTCAGGAGTACGACAGGAGCAATTAAGGAGCCTCCGACATGTCACCCTCATACACCACACCGCTTTCATATGCGCTCTGACATGCCGTCACCGCACACGTCCTGTCACGTAGACCTACCCCTGGCTAGAATGGCCTGTAGTCAGCAAGAGGCCCCCACACCCAAAGGTACGAATTACATCCGACCGAACACGTGTCATAATCTGAACGGCTCACATCCTCCTATATATATTAAGGAAATGGCCTCAATAGAGAGGTTCCCCGGGGGGAAAAAGAGATACATTTTACATTCTTACTACTTCCCGTCTCTCAAAATACTGACTTGGGCGTCGGAGGCTCCTCCCCAAAAAAATACTCCGGGGACCTCCTAACATTTGCTCTTTTAGTGTTTCAGGCAATCTCTCCTAGGAAGTCTCTCCTTCAGGCATTCCTCTCTCACCAGAAGTCCCTCCCAGTCTCACTATGTCATACATTGATAATGTCGATGGGCATTAAGGACCACGATCGGCTATTCAGGATGCAAAATTACCATTTTGCCCCTGAACCTTATTCAGTGCCTTATCTTCCTCGGATCCTTGTGAACTTTGCTAAACTTGCCTGTGCTTGCTATGTAAACTTGAAATTAGGTTCCAAATTTAATTTAGAACACTTTACCTCCTTCAGGAGTGCTTGCTACTATGAGTTCCATAACAAGCTAAGCAGACAGTATTCGGCAGTAGAGTCTACCAATTGGTCTATTGGTGGTAGAGGGTAGGAGTCCTTCGGGCACGCATCATTTATGTTTCAGAAGATGATACACATCTGGAGCTTATCACTCCCTTCCTTGGTGGCTACAACGACATTGTTGAGCCACTCGGGGTACTTGACCTCCCTTATTATGCCCGCCTCCGTTAATTGCTGGACTTCGGTTTTAACAAAGTTATTCTTATGCGCCGAGAGGCTACATTTTTCTGCCAAATAGGCTTTACCTCTGAACACACTTTAAGGCAATGTTGAATTATACTAGGCTACTTCTCAGGCATACCACTAAGAGAGTAGGCAAACAGATCTTTATTCATTAATAAAAAAGGATATAAGCTTTTCCTTGTCACATTTGGCTAGTTTTTTCTCCATTTAGGAACTTCAGCCCGGGACAAGCTCTACATCCTTTGCTTCTATTTTTTCAGAGTCACTTTTTTCTCCTCCTATTGGCTCTTCACCGAGTATGCTCTTTTCTTCTAAAGTCTGTGCATGAACTTTCATTGGACTTTGTCTTGCCCTTACAAAGACTTTCCTTACTTCTGCTTGATCAATGAATATCTCTGTGTCCTCTTCCTTTGTGCTGAAGGTGACTGTTAGGTACTTCTTATTTGGAAGATTGTGGAGATTGCCTTGTGTTTGCCTTCTGAGGATGGCATTGTAGGAAGAAAGAACATCTATGACAATGAACCTCATCATTGTGGAGCCAAAGAGCTCTTTCTCGTGATGAATTGAAATTCCCCTTAGCATCAAAGGTTGATCGATCCACCCAAGTACAGGGAGTTTGGATGGACCTACGCCAAAGGTGGGGGAGGTAACAGGTTGAAGATCACCCTTGGAAATGCCCAAGTTTGGCAAGTTGTGGGAGAACAGAACGCTGGCATTGGAACCATTGTCGATGAGCACTATTTTAACATCCCAGCTACCTATCCTTGCCATGATTAGGAGGAGGTCATCATGAGGGAACTTCACGATGGACTGATCTTTCCGAACAAGCCTGTTCACTGGGTTTCTAGACCCCATCATCAATATTTCTCGGACTTTCCTTTTCCTCTCCGCCGAGGGTATCCCAGTGGTGATTGTTTGGATCACTCCAACTGGGGGTGGTGGATGCTTTCTGGGACTTCGATTGTGATGTTGGTCGAAGTCGTAGTCCTCATCTTCTCCTTTCCTTTCTTCTTCCCTTCTACCTTTAGGTGATGGCATATGCAGGTAGCGCCTGAGTTGCCTCTGCTTGATTAAAGATTCAATGTACTTTCTCACCTGGAAGCAATCCATAGTATCATGCCCGTGGTCCCGGTGGAACTGACAGAATTTCATGTTTTTTTTTGTTTTCTGAGGTCATGGCCTTCGGACGCTGGACAGGGGTTCCTTATCTTTCCATGGCCATGAGTATGTTCGTCCTTGTAGTGTTCAAGGGCATGAAAGACATCGGCCTCTTCCCCCTTGGTTTTCAAGGTTTGCCCCTGCCCTCGGTTGGGTATCGAGGTTGGTGACTCTGACCCTCAAAGTGATTGTGATCAGACTTCAGCCTTCCTATCCTCAGTTCTTTGGCAGTCATGTGCTATTCTGCCTTTCGGTAGAATTCTCCGAGGGTGTTCGGGGGATCTTTGGAGAACTCATAGAAGAGCTATGAATCTTTTCAAAGTCCCCTGATCATGGTGAGGATACGGATTTCGGGGAGGAAGTTGAGCACACTCAGGGCTTCTCGGTTGAACCTTTCGACATAGTCCCGAATGGTCTCCCCATTCTTTTGGGCTATGTCAAACATTTGGACGAGCATCTTCGCCTTCTGTCTACTTTAGATGAATTGCTGGGTGAATGCAGTGGATAACTCTTTGAAGCCCATTATGGTTCTGGGAGCCAGGGAGTTATACGACGGAGTTGCTGGCCCTGAAAGGGTGACTTCAAAGCACTTGCAAAAGGTGGCATCATTAGTACTGTACAACACCATGCTGTGCCTATATTTTTTCAGATGAGCTTGGGGTCGCTGCGCCCAACATACATTTCCAGGCACGGCATCGGAAGTCACCTGGCATAGGTTCTTCTACTACTGCATGAATAGAGGGCAACTCTTCTCTGGTGAAGGTCTCTAACAACCCCGACCAGACAGGTTTTCGAAAATCTATTTTTCCACCTTCTCCACCCTCTATAGGATCTTCTCCATGAGGGTGGCAGTACTATCATCTCCCCATTCCCTGGTAGTCGCGCGGCAACAGAGAGTAACGTCTTCTTTTTGGATAGTAACTTCATCGGCGAGGAGATTGATGTTAGTGTTGTGCCCAAAAGCCAATCATGAGATGATTGTATTTTTGTACATTGAGTCATGATATTTTATTAAGGCATTAATCCAGCAATTATGTTTGTTGTTTTGTTTCTGCGTAACGTAATAAACATAATTGTAACCCTAGAATAATGATATTCTTAAACGTCCCTGGTCTAGTATTATTGTGGAGTGGGTTGCAATAATACATAACGACTAGCATATGTGGAGACTAATATGAGATATGTAGTCTACATATGGGTACAAGTTGGAGAACTTGTGTATTGGATCGACCCACCATGAGAACACTACATGGATCGTTATATGAGTGTCATAAGTGATTCTCATAGTGATCATGGTATATGTAGTGCTTTGACCTAAGATCATCAAGGTTCCCTACATGTGAGTCACATACTTTGATACTATCCTTTGTTGCTCGTAACTGAGTGGACATGAAGGAGGTCATTGGGTATGTCACATATCATGTGGAGGGATTTGTATGATCAAGATGGGATTTGTCCCTCCTATGTAATGGGAGTGATATCTTCGGGCCCCTTGATAGAGTGAGACTTAGAAAATGCATGGCCATGCTCGGATGAGTTGATATACGATATCAATGTCATCAGTTTAAGTTAGTCTACTTAGTAATCATGAAACGAAAGATTGGGCTATACAAGAGTGACACATTCCATGTCTCGTGCTTAGTCTTGATATCTTGGACAAAGGGACAATGGCATATATCGGTGATGATCATAAAGGTTTAGTCGAATCACTGAGAATCTTGTCACTTGGGTACCAATGATGTGTTGCTAGACACCACTCATTGCTTATGATCATAAATGTGATTTATGATCATTGCCAACATGGCAAGAGCCTATTGGGTCGCACACATAGAGTTATTTGGATCATTAGAGTGCATGGGCTAATTATTTGGGTTATGGTTTCACTTTAATTTCATATTAATAATGGGCCTAATAGTTAAGCCGTTATTAAGCCTGAAATTAAATCGTAATTGGATTAGGGCTTTGAAACCCATTAGGCCTGGAAGTTGAGTCTCACTATAAATACAACTTCTAGTGAGAAATTCGCAGGTCTCCTTGCCCTAGCCACCCAAAAGGATAGCCGCACTCTTCTCTTACATTTTCTTGGAGGACGCAAACTAGCTTTGTGAGCGGAAGAGAAACACATCTGCCGGGACATGGTGGAAGCTTGGTGATCTCGGGAGCCTCGTGTAGATACCATAGAGAGCCTAAACACGTCAACTGTTCAGGTTTTGTGATTCGACTCTACAGTTGAGTGAGAGATCTCAACCGAAAACTAGGTATGAAAATTTTTGAACACCCGGTTTACCCCGTTTCACTTGGATCCTGGAGGGTTTCGGTTAAATTCCGCTGTGCTATTTGGCTCCCGAAACCCATCAGTGGTATCAGAGCTACTGGTGAAACCCTAAATCGGGATTGAGTGTTGAATCGCATGATGCTATGTGTTCGGTTGCTTTTCGGCCATGATTATTTAGATTGATTCATGATGCATGAAATCAGAATTCGTAATGAACATATGAGATATATGAAGAAACGACACAAATTGGCTAATGAGATTAACCCAAAATTCATAGGTATGAGATACCTATATGGATTAGGATTCTTGCAATAGTTACAAAAACCCTAGGTTTCTTCGGATTCGGCCTGTTCGGGAACCGAAAGTAAGGTATTTTTGGTGGCTCGAATGGAGGAGTCTTGGGTGCCTACTTGGTCGAAATAGAATATTTCTGCCTAAGCAATTGTAAGACAATTTTTTGCTGACCGGCCAGCGAGACCGCCGTATGCGAAGCGCCACATAAATAAAAACTGGTTAATCAATGCGCGAAAATTGGCATGCATCTTTGTTGAATGAGATTTGGCATGATATGCTGATTGGTGTTTGAAGCATGGTGCATGGTTATAGCCCTTGATTGGTTGTACTTGTAAATACGGCCTGCGAGTCTTGCCTTTTCTTATCATTCTCATTGTACATTCTCTTCTCACCTTACTCCCCTCGAATGTAACTTGATGTTTCTATTATTGATGTAATGGTGCATTATGGGCTCATCCAAGGTGGTATGCCCAAGGATCATGTAAGGAGGTATGTCCATGGAGGTGACAACAAAAGGGCAGCCAAGAAAGGGAGAGAAGGAGCTTGTGAAGACTCTTTTCTTTTCTTAGGCTTTTATTATATTCTCATTGGCTTGAGAATATCGCATAGTTTGGGCTATAACCATGTCACGTTTATTTCTTGTAAGCATGAGATGCATGTTTTATATTTGTATGTGATGCATGTATAAAACAACCGGAGATAACAAATTGGTGAGATCAAAAGAAAAAATCCCTCAAACAAATATTAAGTCGTTAAATGTGTTGCCTTCCAAATGTTGGCACTCGTCAAGACTTTGATCAACATTAGGTGGGTTTGCCAAAGCAAAGCACCTATGTTCATCTTGGTAAGGCACGATGGGATAATAGTGATATCCAAACTGCTAACTTTGGGTTCGACTTAACTAAGTCATCCTAATAGGATTAGGGACTTAGAGGCATAGAGTTGGGCTTAAGTTCATGAGACGAGCTTGGGCAAGTGTTGTTCACCCAACTATCCAAGAGTTGCATAAGATGCAATTGGCAAGGAGTTGCCTACGTAAATAGCTGTAACTTGAGAGAAAAGCCAAAGCTGACTCAAGTTGTGGTCAAATATGGATCTTGGCCCACTAGAATACCTTAGCATTGAGGTGTTCCGAAATAATATTGAGGGTTATTATTTTGAGGAAAATAGTGGGAGTATCGTTTAATAAAAGTCCTTATTAAATGAATTAAAATACATGACTCTTACATTGCATATATAATGTTGTAGATAACCATGGCACAAAACACAACGACACTTTCGTTGCGATCGATCCTTGAGAAGGAAAAACTGAATGGGACCAACTTTCTCAAATGGTACCGAAACTTAAGGATAGTCCTCAAACAAGAGAGAAAGGCTTATGTCCTAGAGCATCCCATTCCGAATGAGCCTGCTGCCACTGCTCCAAGAGCTGAAAGGGATGCTCACAAGAAGCATTCTGATGATGGTTTGGATGTTGCATGCCTCATGCTTATTACCATGGAATCTGAGCTTCAGAAGCAACATGAGAACATGGGGGCGTTCGATATGATCAAACATCTCAAAATGCTTTTCCAAGAGCAAGCTAGGCATGAGAGGTTTGAGACCTCTAAGGCATTCTTTCAGTGCAAGATGTCTGAGGGAAGTCCCGTGGGTCCTCATGTGCTCAAGATGATTGGGTACATTGAGAATCTTGAGAATTTGGGATTTGCTCTTCAGAAAGAGTTAGCTATAGATGTAGTCTTGCAATCGTTGCTTGAAAGCTACAGTCAGTTCGTCATGAACTATAACATGAACGACCTTGACAAGTCCCTTCCTGAATTGGTCAACATGTTGAGAACTGCTGAGCAAAACCTTAAGAAGGCTAAGCCCATTTTGATGGTTCAAAAGGGCAAGGGAAAGGGAAAAGCCAACAAGAAGAAGGATAAAGCTAATGGAAAGTCCAATGCTAGTTCTTCTTCAACTGTACTGAAACCAAAGAGTGGTGTGGCAAAGGAAGGGGAGTGTTTCCATTGTAAGCAACCTGGACACTAGAAGCGCAACAGCAAGCTCTATCTTGAAGAACCTACTAAGGAAAAGGGAAGTAAGATTTCCACTTCAGGTATTCTTGTTATAGAGGCTAACTTTTCTACTTCCTTATCTTGGGTATTGGATACAGGATGTGGATCTCACATTTGTGCAAATGTGCAAGATCTAAGTAGAAGTAGAAGATTGGCCCGAGGTGAAGTGGACCTACGTGTTGGAAATTGAGCAAGGTTTGCTGCCTTAGCTGTAGGGACTTATGTTCTCACTTTACCTAGTGGATTAGTTTTAGAATTAGACAACTGCTACTTTGTGCCTACTATTAGTAGAAATTTGATTTCTGTTTCTTGTTTGAACAAGAAAGGTTTTTCATTTATAATAAAGGAAAAATGTTGTTCTATTTATTTGAATGAAATCTTTTATGGTAGTGCTCAACTTAGCAATGAGTTGTATGTTCTAAACCTCAAAGATCCAATCTATAATGTGAATACCAAGAAGGTCAGATTAAATGATTCAAACCCGACCTATCTCTAGCACTGTCGCTTGGGCCATATAAATGAGACCCACATATCCAAGCTCCATAAGGATGGACTCTTGGACTCATTTGATTTTGAATCATATGACACATGTGAGTCATGTTTGTTGGGCAAGATGACCAAAGCCCCATTCACAGGGCAAAGTGAAAGGGCTAATGACTTACTAGAACTCATACATAGTGATGTATGTGGCCCTATGCCTACACAAGCTAGAGGAGGTTTCCAATACTTCATTACTTTCACTGATGACTTCAGCAGATATGGCTATGTGTATCTCATGAGACACAAGTCAGAATCCTTTGAAAAGTTCAAATAATTCAAGAATGAAGTAGAGAATCAACTCGGGAAGAGTATTAAAGTGCTTCAATTAGATTGAGGTGGAGAGTACTTGGATCGAGTATTCCTTGACTATCTGAAGGAGTGTGGTATAGTATCACAACTCACTCCACGAGGTACACCTCAATGGAATGGTGTTTCTGAAAGGAGAAATCGAACTCTTTTAGACATGGTTCGCTCTATGATGAGTCAAGCTGACCTTCCAAACTCCTTTTGGGGACATGCTCTAGAGACAGCCGCTTTTAGACTAAACCGAGTTCCATCTAAATCGGTTCAAAAGACACCACATGAGATATGGAGTGGGAGGCGTCCCGATTTGTCTTTTATTAAGATTTGGGGCTATGAAGCTTATGTGAAACATCAATCCTCTGACAAACTAGGGCCCAGATCTCAAAAATGCCTTTTTGTTGGGTATCCCAAAGAAACAAAGGGTTACTATTTCTACAATCCTTCTGAGCAAAAAGTGTTTGTTGCTCGAACTGGTGTCTTTTTGGAGAAAGAGTTTATCTCTAAAGGAACTAGTGGGAGGAAAGTAGAACTTGAAGAAATTCAAGAACAACAAGGAGACATCGAACCTGAAATGGAACCTGAAAAGACACCACAAGATGTTGTGGTTCAAGAGTCTGTTCCAGTAGCACAGAGCCCACGTAGGACTGGTAGGATTCGGCGTGAGCCCGAGAGATATGGATTTCTCGTGACTCACACCGGTGATGTGATGCTCATGGATCAGGATGAGCCCACAACCTACCAACAAGTTATGTTGGGGCCTGAATCTGAGAAGTGGCTAGTGGCCATGAAATTCGAGATGGAATCCATGTATGAAAACCAAGTATGGACTGTGGTTGACCCACTTGAAGGGGTGAAACCCATAGGGTGCAAATGGGTTTTCAAGAAGAAAACTGACATGGATGGTAATGTGATTACCTTTAAGGGACGATTGGTTGCAAAAGGTTTCAAGCAAATTCATGGTATTGACTATGAAGAAACTTTTTCACCAGTTGCTATGCTTAAATCCATCCGAATTTTGTTTGCTATTGCTGCACACTATGATTATGAGATATGGAAAATGGATGTCAAAACTGCATTCCTAAATGGAAAGCTACTTGAGGATGTGTACATGACACAACCTGAGGGTTTTGTCACTCCTGAGAATGCCAATAAAGTGTGCAAGTTGCAAAGGTCCATTTATGGACTGAAGCAAGCTTCTTGAAGTTGGAATCTTCGTTTTGATAATGCAATCAAAGAGTTTGGTTTTATCAAAAATGAAGATGAACCTTGTGTCTACAAGAAGGTTAGTGGGAGCGTTATTGTCTTCTTGGTGTTGTATGTAGATGACATACTACTCATCGGGAATGACATTCCTGAGGTACAGTCTGTGAAGACTTGGCTAAGGAAATGTTTCTCTACGAAGGACTTGGGTGAAGCAGCCTATATGGTAGGCATCAGGATCTATAGAGATAGATCTAGAAAGCTTCTTGGCCTAAGTCAAAGTACATATATTGAAAATGTGCTAAAGAGGTTTAGCATGCAAGATTCCAAGAAAGGATTCTTGCCCATGTCGCATGGTATCACTCTTTCGAGATCTCAGTGTTCGAGTACAACCGAGGAGAGGGAGCGCATAAGTAAGATTCCATATGCCTCAGAGAGTCACTGGACAGCTGTTGAGAACATCCTTAAGTACTTATGAAGGACTAAGGATGCATTCTTGGTCTTTGGAAGTGAAGATGAGCTCGTTGTAAGGGGTTACACCGATGCAAGCTTCCAATCCGATAAGGATGATTTTAGATCGCAATCTGGTTATGTGTTTTGTATTGGTGATGTTGTTGTCAACTAGAAGAGTTCAAAGCAAGAGACAGTAGCTGACTCTACAACAAAATCTGAGTACATTGCCGCCTTTGATGCTGCGAATGAGGCAGTTTGGATCAAGAAGTTCATCACTGAACATGGAGTGGTTCCAAGCATTATCGACCCGATAGAGCTCTATTTTGACAACGATGGAGCAATCGCACAGGCTAAGGAACCTCGATCTCACCAGCGATCCAAACATATACTCCGATGCTATCATCTCATCAGGGAGATCATCGAGAGGGGTGATGTAAGGATATGCAGGACTTCGACAGACAGCAACATTGCTGATCCACTGAAAAAGCACCTTACGCAGCAAAAGCATGATAGCCATTCTAGGTCCATCGGTATTAGATACATGGATGATTGGCTTTTAGTGCAAGTGGGAGATTGTTCGTTTTGTGCCCAAAAGCCAATCATGAGATGATTGTATTTTTGTACATTGAGTCATGATATTTTATTAAGGCATTAATCCAGCAATTATGTTTGTTGTTTTGTTTCTGCGTAACGTAATAAACATAATTGTAACCCTAGAATAATGATATTCTTAAACATCCCTGGTCTAGTATTATTGTGGAGTGGGTTGCAATAATACATAACGACTAGCATATATGGAGACTAATATGAGATATGTAGTCTACATATGGGTACAAGTTGGAGAACTTGTGTACTGGATCGACCCACCATGAGAACACTACATGGATCGCTATATGAGTGTCATAAGTGATTCTCATAGTGATCATGGTATATGTAGTGCTTTGACCTAAGATCATCAAGGTTCCCTACATGTGAGTCACATACTTTGATACTTTCCTTTGTTGCTCATAACTGAGTGGACTTGAAGGAGGTCATTGGGTATGTCACATATCATGCGGATGGATTTCTATGATCATGATGGGATTTGTCCTTCCTATGTAACGGGAGTGATATCTTCGGGCCCCTTGATAGAGTGACACTTAGAAAATGCATGGCCATGCTCGGATGAGTTGATATACGATATCAATGTCATCAGTTTAAGTTAGTCTACTCAGTAATCAAGAAACCAAAGATTGGGCTACACGAGAGTGACACATTCCATGTCTCGTACTTAGTCTTGATATATTGGACAAAGGGACAATGGCATATATCGGTGATGATCATAAAGGTTTAGTCGAATCACCGACAATCTTGTCATTTGGGTAGCAATGATATGTTGCTAGACACCACTCGTTGCTTATGATCGTAAATGTGATTTATGATCATTGCCAACATGGCAAGAGCCTATTGGGTCGCACACATAGAGCTATTTGGATCATTAGAGTACATGGGCTAATTATTTGGGTTATGGTTTCACTTTAATTTCGTATTAATAATGGGCCTAATAGTTAAGCCGTTATTAAGCCTGAAATTAAATCCTAATTGGATTAGGGCTTTGAAACCCATTAGGCCTGGAAGTTGAGTCTCACTATAAATACAACTTCTAGTGAGAAATTCGCAGGTCTCCTTGCCCTAGCCACCTAAAAGGACAGCCGCATTCTTCTCTGGCAATTCCTTGGAGGACGCAAGCTAGCACTACGAACACAAGAGAAATGCATCTGTCGGGACGTGTTGGAAGCGTGGTGATCCTGAGAGGCTCGTGTGGATACCATAGAGAGCCTGAACACGTCAACTGTTCAGGTTTTGTGATTCGACTCTACAGTTGAGTGAGAGATCTCAACCAAAAATTAGGTATGAAAATTTTTGAACACCCGGTTTACCCCATTTCACTTGGATCCTGGAGGGTTTCGATTAAATTCCGCTGCGCTGTTTGGGTCCTGAAACCCATCAATTGAGATTTCCCATACGGGGATGGACTTGGCCGGTGAGAAGTCCTGGGCTCCTTTGACACCGTTTCTCTAGCACAACGTCCTCTGGATGGTACATTCTCTGTTGAAGACTCATAATGAGAACCCCCGCATCTAGAGCTTCAGTGAGGTAACCTTGGGCTTCTCTCTTGCCGGGTGCTAGGAGAAAGAGCTCTTCCCCCAGGAGGTGGTTGTAACCACCTTTGGTTAAGCTGTTAAGTCATTTTAGCTACACTAGAGCACTAAAAATCTCATAGAAAGCTCATCGTCACCGTCAGAGGACATTCATCCTCAGGTAATAAAGTCTCTACTGAAGGTTGTTCAGTCACTATTTGAGTTTTTAGCGCGGACTGGGACTTCGAGAGTCCCTTGTCCTTAGAACATCGGGTCTCAACAATGGTGGCTTGTGAATGAGTTCCCATAGACAGCGCCAAATCATGCCCGATGGCATCCTTGTTGCATGAAATGTTGGCCTGCAAGAGAGACTTCCGATATGAAGGTACCTAAAACACTCAGAAGAACAAAGGTTAGGGGGTCCCCGGAATGTGTCTCTTGGGGAGGAGCCTCTGACGCCCATGACAGTATTTGTAAGAGTAGTAGTAAAGAGCAGAGAGTGGGGAAAATAGCGAGAGTTCTCCTTTCTATCTTTACCAAATTCCCTCCTAAGTATCTATAGGAGGGTGGACGGAGGAGGGCGTTTGACATAGCCCGTTCAGATCGTGACACGTGTTCAGTTGGGTCCGATCCGTACTTTCGGAGATAGGTACCTCCAACTGGCTGTAGGTCATTTTGGCCAGAGGGCAGGGGCTTGTGCGAGGTCTCTTTGTCAGAGGCTCCTTAAACATTTTTGTCATATCTCCGTGAGGCCTTTTCAGGATATGAGACCACTTCGGGCAAAGATTTTCCTCGAGAAGTGTTGGGAATTGCCCTTCAGTAGTGTGGGTTATCTTCGGCAAATGTTCTCCTCCATCAAGGATGGTGGATAAACTTTCCCAAGGTTGGTGAAAGACACCTTTTCCCAAAGTTGGTCATGTTACCTTGCCAAGGGTGCGGTATAAGTGTTCCGCGAGGTCGGGGCTAGGCTCTCACTGAGGGTGGTTTCTAGCTATCTAATTAGAAGATCCTGGGGCCATCACCTTTCGGCTATCAGGCAGTGTTCCCTTCGAGGATAGTGAGCGCACCCTTTATCCGAAGTTGGTTACACATACTCACCAAAGGTAGTGCTCAATAAGCCAATTCGAAGTTCTTTAAGGGTAATAGCCCTTTGGCTATCATTATTGAAGCCCTCTGATGCTCTAACACATCTTTTATGTAGGACATGTTGGACCTCTGGTGGAGCCTTGCCTCAGTGATATCTATAGCACTTGAAGAATGTGGGTCAGGAGCTCCCTAGAGTGTTTTTCCAGAGGAGGGATCTCTAATGCCCAAGTCAGTGTGTGAGGGAGAAGTTGCCAAGAGTAAAGAAGAGAATGAGAGTGTGTTTCATGTGTATTACCTGGGGCCTCCCCAAGTATTTATAGGAGGCTTGGGGGAAAAGGCCGTTATACCCAAGTTGAGCAGATCAGGACATGTGGTCAACTAGATTTGGTTCGTACCTTTAGGGAGAGGTGTCTCCAGCTATCCATAGGCGGTTATGCTTAGGGGGTAGGGGCGTGTGTAAGGTTCCAGTTAGTGGTCCCTCAAAACTGCCTATTTATCATCTTCCCTTATGACCCCTCAGGGACTTGAAACCCCTTCGGGCATAGGATTTCCTCCAAAGGTAATTGCGAAAGCCTGTCAATTGCAGACTTTTATTTCCAAGGTTGGTCATATTCTATTCAGGGGTTGTGTTAGGTCCTTCTATCCAAAGGTCTTGCGGGCAATAGCCCTTCGACAATCACATGGCTCATTTGAAGGAACCATAGTTGTAACTTCGGTTCTTATCAATCAAGAACATGTTTCAGAAATTATACCTTTAGAAAGTTGGCACTACCCTTTGTCCGAGAACTTTCTCTCACCAAGGTTAAACCTTCGGCATTGCCCATTTTCCTTTGATCAAGCTAGGCTTTATGGGTTCGAGATCCCTTCTTTTGCCGATGTTGTACTCTCGGTGTACTTTTAGGTTTTTTTTTGCTTCCATGTTTCACATTGGCAAGGTTAAACCCTTGGTAAAGATGTTACTACAAGCCAATTTCTTTTTTTCTTTGTGAGGTTACATCTTTGGCACTTGATGCATTATTTTTCCCTTAGGGGTTTTATTCCTGCCATCTACAAGTAGATCATCTCACCTTCACGGATGAGTAGGTGTGTCTCCTTGATTTATGCATTAGATAGATTTAACAGATCAGAAGGCATGCCCTCATTTCCCGGGATGCATGACACATGTCACCAGATCAACAACCATGTTTCCCGTCCGTTGCATGAGTTATGTCTATTTGCCTTCAAATGGTCATTATGGCATCCTTTTACTTGCCCTCTTTAGGCTATATAAATCCATCTCTCCTTAGAAATTCCTCACTTCTTTATTCTCTTCTCTCTATCACTCTTTAGCTCTTTTCCTATTTTATGGTAGTTCTCCTATGGTAGAGCAACTTCTGACAATCTTACACGGCAGTTTTCTAGTGTGTTTGGAGAGATAATAGGTTGGTTATTCTCGAAGTTAGTTTTCCTTTCGTGTTTCATTGTTTAGTAAATTGAAGGTTAAGGTCTTAGGTTCCAAAGATGTCTATCCCAAATGCCAACGTTCATCCTATTCTAGAGAGTTGCAGCTCGCTTAACTTTCACCTGAGCTGTGCCACTTCAAAAAAGGTAAAAAAGTGGTCAGCAAAGTTCTTTCTTCCTCTTATGCCAAAACTAGACTACTCGATCTTAGTAGGCCGAGATACCTTCCTCGGCATAATGAGGTTATGGTTTTTTTAGCATGGCTAAAGGTAGGTCTTCAGTATCACCCCTAAAAAATGGTAAAGACTTTTGCCAATTTCATGGTAAAGCCGTTAACCAGCTGCTGCCGAACTCATATTCTTACTTCAACAACCTTCCTTTGCATGTGTGGGGCCTTCAAGGTAGTACCTAAATTTATTTTTTTCATGAAATATTACAAACTGCATCCTGTCCCAAATGGGGGATTTTACTTCTTACTCCTTCAGGGATCTGGGAGCAAGAAATTCACTTTCACCTTTAGAACCAAGGATAGCTGAGAAGGGTGGCAGAAAAAATATTTTTTCATGGAGGTAGATGAGAAATGGAAAGATCTTCCTGGGAAGTGGGCCTCTAAGACTCTAGCTATCGATGTGATGGATCCATCAAAGTTGCTTACCCTTGAACTAAAGTCCCAATTTGAGGATTTTGACAGTAGCATTGGGCCGGAGCCGACTGGATGGGCCAGGCATCTTTGTGTTGACTTTACCCTTTTCCTATTAGATGGAACTTTATGAATGAAGAGGTTCTTTAGGAGCTGGGGGTCATCAAAGAGTAAGTCACTGATTAGAACATGCCAAAGCTAGTAGTAGATGGAAAGAAGTCTTGGCTGGTTTTGCTCCTTCAGGGCAAACTCTCCTATACTACCCCTGTAGAGAGTAAGCTACTTTTTAAATTGTGTCTCTTTGGATTTTTGGTACATACACTGATATTTTCTTCATTACACAAGTGGGTGACAAATCCTCAACCTTCTACAAGAGCTTGTTCCTCGGTCAAGCTGAGAATGGGGAATAAAAGAAGAAGGCGCCAAAAAGAAAGAAAAGGCATACTGGACAGTCTTCGGGGCCTCCAAAGCGAACGAAAATGAAGGAGGGCTATCTTCCTCCTCATCCCAAAAACATGGTCGAGGTTATGGGTCATTCTGCTGAAGGCGTGGATCCCTTGTCAAAAGCAGCCATCCTATCAGTTCCTCTTAGCCTCAATGCCATTGTAAAGACCTTAGGGACTTCTCTAGGGGTAGTTTCGCCCAAGGAGGGGAAAGATAAGCAAAGGTGGAATGGAAAACAGATCCCTGCAGAGGTTCTCGAAGTGAGTGACTCTGATAGGGAAGACATCAAAGCCTTGCCAAGTTCCTCTCTTAACCATTCATCTATGAATTTTAGACTTTTTGTCATTTTAGGTTTTGTACATGAATGGTTAAAAGATAAACTAGTGAGGGAACTTCAGCATGATTTTGTATTGGATCGGCCCCAGATAGAGTGGATGATGGACCATGCTCAGAAGTGGGCTATTCAGGATTCAAAGTTCCCCAATGTTAAGACCACCCTTCTAAGCTTGGCTTAGGCCAAGAAAAATAAGAAACATACTATGAAAATATAAAAAGGGACTCAGTTGAGCAAAGAGGTAGTGCTGAGAATGCAAAACTACAGGACTATGTACCTTAAGTGCACCTAAGTGAGAGACTGTGGTGAGTTTGATAGAAAATAAAGTTGAAGGGCTAAACTGCACACAAGGACTAGTGGTGCAAACAAAACTACAAAGTATGAGCTGATGTTTTTGGCCATGCAAAACTATACAAGGGTTAATGGCAAACTAGACCAAATTAGGGCAGACAACAATGATAACTAGTCACATCATGTCTCCCACTAAGGTAGTAAGCATTATTACTTAGTTAGTCTAACTAGTACTTACACTAGTTACTTGGCCGGTTTCACATGGAAGAAATGACACCTTGGGACTTGTGTTGACTTGTGTGTGGCATTTTAAGCAATGAAGTAACCTAAGTGCCTAAGTGAACACGTGATTTAGTGTTGGATGTGTGCCCATGAAGATGTGAGGGCTTCATTGCACCATGCAAACTTGTTGAGGCCGAAAGTGTCTTGTAACCGGTTTGCCTAAGACCACTTAAGCCTTTTGTTTTCATGTCGGGCTTCATTTCTTTTGGCCGAGAGCTAGCTTAGCTTGGTGTTCTTGGCTTAGCTTTGAGTTCCTCCAAATTGGTTTCGGTTTAGGAGTAATTGGAGCTAGATTGAAGGAGGCCAGCTATGATGCTTTGATTTCGGCACTACACAACTCAAGTTCAAGCTTTGTTCTTGAAGAAACAAAGGAAGGCCGAGATGTTTCCAAGCTAGGGTTTGAGGTAAACTTATGTTCTTCCTTGAATACATGGTAGATATTCCGTGAACAAGGAGTAATGGTGTTGATTTGGCGTTATACTAGGCCAATTGTGTGAAGAACATCACGGTTTGGAAGTTGGGTTTCGGCCGAAAGCTTGTTTGAGGTAGGGTTCACTTAACATCTTGATTGCTTGGTAATATACCATGATTCAAGTGTTTAAAGTAACTAAGTGATGGTTAAAATGTGCTAAATGATCTTAGTTGCTTGATGGGCTATTGTTATTGATTTGATTATGGATGTTGGTTAGCTAACTAACTATGGACATGTGCTAGAAATGCTAGTGAATGTGGCCATTTTGCTAGATATTTCGGAGCTCTAGTGGAAGTGGAGAATATGGTGAAGTTTGGTGTGCAAAAGTGCACAATGGAACATGTTATGGTACTTGGCTGAATGGTCATGGTGTGCGGTGTGTGTGTTCATTGTGTGCTTGAGTGATTCTTTGTGCTTGCTAACCAAAATTATTGTTAGTGTAGCTTATATGTCTCGGGTACTTTAGCATGTATATGTATATGTTGTGTTTTCCTTGTCTTTGTGTTTGTTTTGCAGGTTTTGTTGAGCTAATGGGAGGTTAAGCCTTGAGTTGTATACTCAGCTTAACTAAATAAACTCTTAATTGAGTTGATATTGAAAGTGAACTCTACTGATTTATATGCTCATTGCCCAAATATATTGTTTTTCAGGAAAGGACATTCAGCCTGAGTAGTGTTGCTTCAGTTTGTGCTAGTGTGTTGTGCTAGTTTGCTTGTATATCAAGGTATGTGCCAATGTGTGCTTGGCTTAATGGTTTTGTACATTGCAAGTCTTATTTTGAGGTTGGGCGAGACTTATGTATTAAGTTGTGTAGGCTTGTAGAGTTAGGACTTGTCTAGGTGGGCAGCTATGGACATGTGGACTTTAGCTCTGATCATAGTTTTCACTTTCATGACCATGAACATGGCCATAGGTTTGGTTTTGCAGTGTGTTCTGCTGTATGGGATGCTGAAAGTGTTGTTTGACCATTAGTGGTCTTGGGTTGTAACCTAACTTGGCATGGAAGACTTGGAATCATGGCATGTAGCCATGTATGTGTACTAGGTAGACTACTCTTGTATGTACATAATGTGTAGTCTTGGGTGCCTAGTTCTTTTGTGGTACATGGAGTACCTTTGTAGCCAAGTTATGTTTGCACTTATGGTGGTTTTGGACTTGTGTATATAATGGATGTTATGGATCAATGGATGGCATGTTTATGTGAATGGAAGTTATATTTATATTGTGAACCTCCCTTGTATCTCTTATGGCCGAGAGGCACATGTGCACATAAACTTGAGTTTTCAAAATAAAGTGACTACCATGGGCTTCTTGGTTGCCATTTAGGTAGCACACCTGATTGCACACAACTTAAGCACTTAAAGTTCTTTAAGTGTTGCCTTGCTTGTCTTGCAAGTAACTTGTTAAAGCCTTGCTTGTTCTGCAAGTAACTGGTATTGGGCCTTACTTCTGCTGCCATTTAAACATTTGGACTTACCCATAAGCCTCCTGGGCCACCTCCCAGGCTAGTTACCTTAAGAAAATAAGACTTAAGGTTAGTTTTGTTAGTTGGCCGAATTGAAAGACTTAAGATTAAAGTTCAGATTTGGGAGTTAACCCTTAGAATTTGGGCCAGGGCTTGTGTGAGGTGTGACACCCAATGATAAAGTGCCAAGGGAACCCTTTTGGACTTTCACCAAAGACATGTACTTGTTTTCGGAGGACTACTAGAAGATGGCTCCCCAAATGGCAAGGGGCATCATCACAAAAGCTACCTTCCAATCTCTGACAGAAGATTGCTTGATTGAGGAGATTCTTGCTACTCGAATTTCTGAGCACGCTGCTCAAGTAATCCTTCTTTCTTTAGTACTTTGAAAAAATTTAGGCCTTCGAGCTGTTATATCCCACGTAAAGCCTTCTTATCTTGTAGCTGCTTGCATACGGAGGCTCTCTTTAGGCTTGGGCATCAAAGCAATCCTCAATCTGAAGTCAATTGGAGGAGAACTTGGCCAATGCCAAAGAGATGTTCATGAGCTCTTATGTCAAGCATGGTGAGCTTAAGAAGATTGTCAAGGAGGAGCTCGTTAAGTTTTGCTTAGAGGTGCTTGATAGCCAAACGCTATCGCCTCTATCTGGCCGAACTCCCTGCCACAATGATGGCCAGAAGAAGCTGGCGCTACCCGAGAAAAGGTGCGATCAGGCACCTCGGGAGATAGCCGAAGAGCTCCTAGCCCGGCACGCCAGGAAACCCCGAGGACACTACTCCCCCCCCCCCAAGGTTGTGAACAGATCGCCTTCGGAAAAGCGGCCCCAGACAGCGAGCCGAACATGATATCCCCGAAGGCGGAACTCCCTGAAACTGGGGACCCCCGAACTGAGGGCTTGTTTCCCGAAGAGGCTCTGTCCGAACTAAAGGACGACCTCACCCAGGGACCTCGGGAGTACGGCAGGAGCATTTATGGAAGCATTTAAGGAAGCCTCTGACACGTCCTTTCACAGACGTCATAAAGCCGCCTGAATAGGCGCTCTGACACACGGACGCCATCAGAATCACATCATGGCCCATCTCATGGCTCAAGGCAACCTGCTACCAGCTATCTGTCCCCTATGCCCGGAAATTCAGGAACATCCGACCGAACACGTGTCGCGATCTGAACGGGCTAGGCACTCCTATAAATACCAGCAATTAATACTTGGCAGGAGGTTGGTCGGTTGGCAAAACACTGCTCCCACACTCTGAGAAAACTACCAGGCAAGACTCTTCAGCCCTTTGTGCTATTTCCTCTGCCTTGTCTCAGCCACCACTGACTTGGGCGTCAGAGGCTCCCCCCCCGGAAAAACACTCCGGGGGCCTCCTAACCCTTTGTTTCTGAGCTTTCAGGCACTCTCCTTTGGGCTATCCATTCCATCAGACGTTCTTCCTCCCAGAAGTCTCTCCACCAGTCACCATGACTATAAACGATGAGGCCCTTGGCCATCATTTGGCGCCGTCTGTGGGAACCCGCTCTGAGATCGCCGTCATTGAGACTCGGCGTTCTAAGGACAAGGGGCTCCCGAAGTCCCCGTCCGCGTCTGAGATACAATCGGCTGCTGAGCAAACACTCCCAGGGACATCTGCGCCTGAGGAAGACCGCCCTCTGGTAATCACCATGAGCTTCTTGAGGGACTTTCAGCGTTCGGTCATGTCTGAAATGACCCAGCAGATCGACCGAAGGTGGCCACAGCAAGCACAGGCCCAGAGACCCCCCTCACCGACACGCCCTCGGGAGAAAAGCCCCAAGTCTACACATCGCAGTTCGGGGAGTGGAGACCCTCGCGAAGAATCATCCACAGAAGATATAGCCCTCGGGAAACGGCCTGTGGGACAAAGCGGGTCCAAGCGACCGAGAGTTTCACAGTGAAGCAGTTCGTCGCCTGAGGCGAGGTCCTTATCCCCTCAGCGCCGAACTTGCCCCCCGAAGAGACGTCGGCGATCTCCATTCCCTGAAGAAGGCCCTAGCACCACAGTGCTGATGGAGAGGATACTAGCACGGCTGGACAGAGTGGAGAAATAAGTGGCAGAAAACCCGTTTGGGCCAGACTCTCGGGAACATGCTGCGAAGATAACTCGCCATTTATTCAGGCCGTTGTTGAGGCAGCCATGCCAGGTGACTTCAGAATACCTCGGTTGGAGATTTATGATGGCCGTACTGATCCACAGGCCCATCTGATGAAGTACAGACGCAGCATGATAATGCACGGTGCTGACGACGCTACCATGTGCAAGTGCTTCGAAGTCACCCTCACAGGGCCAGCCACGGCGTGGTACAATTCCTTGCCTTCAGGAACCATCACTGAGTTCCAGGAGTTGTCCACAGCCTTCACCTAACAGTTCATTGGGAGCAGACCTACGGCGAAGATGCCTGTGCAGATGTTCGACATAGAGCAGAGGAATGGAGAAACCATCCGAGACTATGTCGAAAGATTCAACAGGGAAGCTCTGAGCGTCCCAGACTTCAGGCCCAAAATCCGCATTCTTGCCATGACACGAGGCCTTCGGCGAGACTCACAGCTGTTCTACGAGTTCTCAAAGGACCCCACGGAGACCCTCGGAGAATTTTACCGAAGAGCAGAACAGCACATGACCGCCGAAGAACTAAGAATGGCTGGGCCGAAGTCTGATCACCACCGCGCCGAAGAGTCCAGTCAACAAGCTCGGCATCCTACCGAACACGCAGGACGACCTCGGAGGATGTGAGGAAGGAAACCTCAAAGTTTCACACCATTAAGCACTTCACGGACCAGCATTCTCATGGCGCTGGAAAGGCAAGGGACGCAGATTCGGCGACCAAGGGCCATGACCACCGATAACAAAAAGAATGCCAAGAAGTTCTGCCAGTTTCATCGCGACCACGGTCATGACACCGAAGATTGCTTCCAGCTGAAGAAGTACATAGAGTCGCTGATAAAATAGGGCCAACTTCGGAAATACCTGAGGATGCCATCCCCGAAAGGCAGAAAAATAGAGGAAGAAAGGGCCAAAGATGAGGACTATGACTCCGATAGGCGGAGAAATAGAAGTCCAAAAAGGCGCCCTCCACCTCCAGCAGGGGTTATCCAAACCATCACCACGGGGCTCCCATCCTCGGAAAGAAAGCGGAAAGCCAGAGAAATTGCAGTCACGGAGTATCAAAGTCCATCAAAGAAGCTGGCTCGCAAAGATGGCTCCACCGTCGTCTTCCCCCACGACGATCCGCTACTGATTATGGCGAGAGTAGGGAACTGGGACGTCAAAAGAGTGTTGCTTGATGATGGCTCAAATGCTGACGTCCTATTCTCGCACCTGCTGCCGAGCTTGGGCATCTCCAGCAGCAAACTGAAGCCTGTCACCTCGCCCACTTTTGGGGTTGGACCATCCGAACTCCCCATCGTCGGATATATCGACCTCCCGCTGATGATGAAAGGGACTTCGATGAACGGAGCAGCTGAGTTGTACGCCTCCACAATGGCGTGATTCATCGTCATGAACGTCCCGTCCTCGTACAACACCATCCTTGGAAGGCAGACAATGGGGAATCTGCATATTCGCCCTGATGTGAAGTACTTGACTGTCACATTCGCCACCAAGGATGGAGATGTAGAGGTCTTCATAGACCAAGCCGAGGTACGAAAGGTGTTTATAAAAGCACAAAAAGCTCCGGCAAGCAACCTCGCGCAAACGATGGAGGCAACGGCACCAGAAAAAGGCAAAGAAGAAGATCTCGCCAAAACAGAAACGGAAGCAATAGAGCTTGTCCCAGGTCAATCTACCCGAATATGGAAGAGCTTGGCCGAAGGTGACAAGGAAAATCTTGTATCCTTTCTGCTGGAAAATAAAGATCTGTTTGCCTACTCGCCAAAAGATATGCCGGGGGTGAACCCTGGCATAATACAGCACAGCCTCAAAGTAAGTCCGGAAGCAAGGCCTGTCCGGCAAAAGAAACGAAGCATCTCAACCCACAAAAGCAACTTTGTCAAAACCGAAGTCCAGCGTCTCCTAGATGCTGAAGTTATCAGGGAGGTCAAGTACCCCGAGTGGTTAAGCAACGTGGTCATCACCACAAAAGAAGGTAGCAGCAAACTCCGGATGTGCATCGACTTTAGAAACTTGAACGATGCTTGCCCAAAAGACTCATACCCTCTGCCGCCAATAGATCAATTGGTAGATTCAACTGCTGAATATGGGCTCCTAAGTTTCCTAGACGCCTTCAGTGGCTACCATCAGATAAGGATGGACCCCGAAGATGAAGAAAAGACTGCCTTCATCACCGAGGGAGGAACATATTGCTATATCAGGATGCCATTCGGGCTCAAAAATGCAGGAGCCACCTACCAGAGGCTGATGAACAAGGTCTTCAAAGACCAAATGGGAAGAAACATGGAGGTGTATGTTGATGATATGATAGTCAAGAGCAAGCTGCCTGGCTACCACGTTGCAGATTTAGAGGAAACCTTCCAAAAGCTCAGAGCCTTCGGGATCCGCCTTAATCCTGAAAAGTGCATCTTCGGGGTGACCTCGGGAAAATTCCTTGGGTACATGGTATCCGAAAGAGGCATCGACGCTAACCCCGAGAAGATTAAGGCTCTGCTTGAGTTTCGAACTCCTGCCACAGTCAAAGATGTGTAGAGACTCACCGGAAGAATAACCTCTCTGAGCAGGTTTATTTCCAGGTACGGAGATAGGTGTAGACCTTTCTTCAAAGTCCTCACAAAGGCAACAAAAATGGAAGGCGACCTCGGAAGAATTGATCATCCTTGGGATGAAGATTGCCAAAAGGCCTGGGAAGAACACAAAGTCTACCTGGCCAGCCTGCCGACTCTACGACAACCTCGGGAGGGAGAGCCCCTCGTACTGTACCTCGCCGTCACAGAAAAAGCTGTGAGCTCGGTCCTCGTGAAAGAAGAAGGGTCAAAGCAATGGCCAGTCTACTATGTCAGCAAGTCCCTGCATGGCGCCGAAGTCAGGTACCCTTTGCTTCAAAAAGCTATATATGCCTTGGTGATTGCAGGGAGAAGGCTGCGACCATACTTTCAGGCTCACCCCATCATCGTCCGAAGTAGTCTGCCGCTACGGGATGTCATGAAGAGAGTTGATCATTCGGGAAGGCTCTCCAAGTGGTGCATAGAGCTGGGCGAACACGAAATCACGTATGAGCCTCGGAAGGCCATAAAAGCTCAAGCACTGGCAGATTTTATCGCCGAAATACCCACCACTGAGGAGAGCCACTCGGATCCAAAAGTGGGTGAGCCAGAATGGACCTTGCACGTAGACGGAGCCTCGGGGTCCGAACACCAGGGAGCTGGAATAATCATCAGGGGCCCCGAAGGCCTGGAGGTAATGAAGGCTATCAAGTTCAGCTTCAACGTCACCAACAATGTAGCTGAGTATGAAGCCCTCATAGCGGGATTGTGCTTGGCCAGAAAGATTGGCGTGAGAAACTTAAAGGCTCACAGCGATTCCCAGCTGGTAGTTCGGCAGACGGCAGAAGATTATGGGGCGAAGGACCCAATCTTGGCAAAATATCATGAGCTAGTAGCAAAGCTCATCCAAGAGTTTGACGCCGTACGGATCAAAAATGTACCTCGGTGGAATAACACTGAGGCAGATTGCTTGGCGAAGTCGAAAACATATACCGAGGTGCTAGACCAACCGAGCATCTCGGTGATGAGCATGACGTCCTCGGGAACAGGGTGGAAAGACCCAATAAAAAGATACCTCGCAGAGAATTTGCTCCTCGAAGACCCCGGCGATGCTGCAAGACTGCGAAGGCGCGCCGGAAGATTCTTCCTGATTGGCGAAGAGTTATATCGGCAGGGATATGCGAATCTGCTGCAAAGATGTGTGGATGAAAAGGATACTGAAATGGTCCTTGAAGAAGTTCACGAAGGCATGTGTGGTTCACACATTGGAACTGATGGCCTGGCAGCAGTGATACTACGCCAAGGATACTTCCGGCCTACCCTGAGAAAGGACGCAAGACAGTTCGTCTGGAAATGTGGTAGCTGCCAGAGACACGCGAAAATCTAGAGGACACCCTCGGAGATGGTAACTTCGGCAGACTATCCGTGGCCCTTCGCAGTCTGGGGTATAGACTGATGCCCCAAGGCATCTTCGTTTGCTGTCATGTTGACAGGTGGAGAGACTTCCTGAGGAGGCGAGCACCTGGAGCTCTGGTTTCCCACCTGAGTGTGCCTGAAAAGCTCAAAGAAGAGGTTAGGAGGTCCCCGGGTTGCTTTTCCGGGGAGGACCCTCCGACGCCCAAGTCAGTTTTCTGAGTGAAAGTGGAGGAAGAACACTAAGGGATCAAGTGTCTTGCCTGTTTTGTGTTTTCTCAGACGGAGGAAAATGCCCATCCTTTGCCCAGTCCCATTTCCTAGTATTTATGGGAGTAGCTGGTCCGTTCAGATCATGACACGTGTTCGGTCGGATTTGATCTATACTTTTGGACCTAGGGGACAGGCAGCCGTTTGCAGCCTCCTTTAGCCCTGGACCCGGACAGGTTGCGTCAGGACTGGGGCGGCTGCGGCGTGTCAATTCGCCGTTCAGATGTGACATGTAGGGCTTGTGGGCGACATGTCAGAGGCTCCTTAAATGCTTATACCGTACTCCCGAGGTCCCCTGGGCGAGGTCGCCCTTCGGTGCGTGCACCCTCTTCGGATTCTATCCGTCCTTCCGTGCAAGCACCTCATTCGGGATCTATCCTACAGTTCTGGGAGTTCCCTTGGTGAACACCTTCTTCGGGACTCACACCCATAGTTCGGGGATTCCCTTGTTCAAGTGTTTCTTGTTCGGGGAAGACCTCTTCGGGGCCTCTGCCTTAGGGGAGATTCTCCCTTGCTTCAGAGAGATGGCTCTCTTACCCAAAGACGATCAGTTTGGCCCCTCGATGGAGACGGTGTTTTCTTCGGAATTCCTGACGAGCTAACCAAAGTCTCGAGCTCATAGTGTTTGACTTCGCACCTTCCGAGGTCAATGAAAAGATCCTCTCTTGGGTGACGTCAGACTCCTCGGCCAATATTCTGGCAGGGAGTTACTATCGAGGAGGCAATAGCCTTTGGCTATCACAGGCCCCCCTCCGAAAAGCCGAAGTGAGAAACTTCGGTTCATCGGTTTTCGGTTCCTGTGGTTGTGATATCTGCGCCGAAGACGCCTTCTTCTGCTTGGAGCGATGGGCAGCCCTTTTTGCGTCCTCGAGGCGCGAGAAGATAGGCTGTCCCTGTGCCGAAGATACACCTTCTGCCCAAAGTCACAGGCTGTCTCTTGGTGTCCTTGTGGCAAGGGGAAATAGGATAACCTTGTACCGAAGATAGACGTTTTGCCCGAAGTCACAGGCTATCTTTTGGTGTCTTCGAGGTAACCTACTTTTTTGCCTTTATAGGTCTGCTCATGCGTCGCGTCCTGTATCCAGCAGAGTCAGTCTAGGGCGGCGCCTCTAGACCAAACGGTGTCAGAGGGCGTGCTCGACGTGATGGACGACACGTGGCACATTTGCTGCGCGATGACCGACACATGGCACACTTTTATTGGGTGAGAATGCAAGGAGTACGGCTGGCGCGACTTTTCAGGCGCTCATAGCAGTTATGGCGACGCTTCGCCTTCCGAGGGGTACTAATGACGATGGTTCTCTGGCC
Source organism: Aquilaria yunnanensis (assembly GCA_039654915.1). Lineage (NCBI taxonomy): Eukaryota > Viridiplantae > Streptophyta > Magnoliopsida > Malvales > Thymelaeaceae > Aquilaria > Aquilaria yunnanensis. The sequence goes on along the minus strand of CM077595.1, from coordinate 42,530,063 downwards.
TTCTCAGCCTATATATATCAGTCCTGTCATAACCCTCTTTCTGCTTCTGCTTTTGCTTTCTTCTGCCTTCTAATTCTCTTCCGATTTTCCACGGCGGTTCTCCTTTTCCTGGCGTTTTTCTGACCACTTTTCACGACGGCTTCCAGGAATCCAGATTCCGGCAAGACCTTTGGTGGGTTTTAGTCCTTCTGCTTTTTTCAAAGATTCTTCTTTGTTTTTCCCGAACTCGTTTTCGTTGTTTTTCCCAAACTCGTTTTCATCATGCCTGTTCCCGAGAGTTGGCAACCTCTTCTTTCTCACCCCTGCTGCACTACTCCGGAAAAACTAGCGAAGTGGAAGAAAAAGTTTTTCTTACCCTCTTACTCTGTGACGAGGTTGCCCCGTCCTGACCAATTTGCTTTCTCCAACCGAAGTGATGAAATCACCGTTTTCCGAGCCCAACTGAAGGCCGGACATCGGTATCCCCCCCGGAGATGGTTAGTGCGTTCTGCAACTTCCACGGCATTGTCGTTAACCAACTCCCACCGAACTCGTACTGCTATTTCAACGCCTTCCTCTGTATGTGCGGCGTTTTCAAAATAAAACCTCACTTTGTAGTTTTTCTTCAGTACTATAAGCTCTTCGTGGTCCCGAAGGGTGGCTTCTACTTTATGCTACCTCGGGGATCCGGGAGCAAAAAGTAGGCTCAAGATGGATGTTGTTGACCCGAAGATACTGCTAGACGCCGACGTAGCACCTATCTTTGAGGACTTCGACAGGCGCATCCAGGCCGTCTCTGACTGGGCTGCCGAGGTCTCTCCTCGTGCCCTTTACCCCTTTCCGATCAACTGGAGGCTTATGACCGAAGAGGTCCTTCGGGAACTCAAGGTGGTAAAGGAGCATGTGACAGACCTCAATATGCCGAAATCGGCTTCTTCGGGGAAGGACTCCTGGCTCGTGAAACTCCTTCGGGGGAAAGAGACTTATGAGTCTTTTTATGAGAGTAAGTTACTTTCTCATTTTTTCCTTCATAATTTCATCTTGGACTTACACTGATCTTCTCTTCCTTTTTTCAGAGATGGGCGACGACGCGGCTGCCTTCTACAAGGCTCTTTTTACCGGGCAGGCCGAGAGGGGCGAACAGACAAAGAAGGCCGCCTCTCGGAGGTGGAAGCAGACTTTGGGGGGCCTCCTTCCAAACGGGCAAAGAAAGCTGCTCCTTCCTCTCTTCCGCAAATTCCGAAGGAGGTAGGCGAGGAGCCCGAACACCTTGCTGCCCCTTTGCCCGAGGTTCCTTCTGCCGACGTCCCTTCTACCGACGTCGTTCCTCAAAGTCCCACGCCTTCGCATGCTCTTCTGGAGGGCGATGGGGAGGAGACCCCTTCTGCCGAGGAACGGCGCCAAATAAGAGGCAAGGGGATCTCTACTGAGGCGGCGTCGATTCTTGACGACGACGTTTCCGAGGTGCCAGCAGGTTTGTACTTTGTCGAAGAACCTTTTTTCTCTTGTAAATCCTTAAGAGTTTTCTGGCCTTAACCAATTTTTCTACTTTGTTGCGCAGCGGAGGTGGCCGCTCCTGACTGGGTTGCCGAACACGCCCGCAAGAGGGCCCTTTGGGATGCCCAAGTCCCAATAGGGAAAGTTCCGAAGGAGCCCTTCTGGACGTTCACGGAGGACATGAATATGTACTCCGAGGACTGTCCCGAAATGGCCAGGCAGATGTGCAAAGGGGTTTTTACTGAGGCCTCTTACAAGGCCCTTACGGAGGCTTACCTTGGCAACATCTCTTTGGCCGCCAAACTCACTGAACATACCGCCCAGGTAGGCTTCACTGTTTCCTTAGTGCCAATTTCGCCTTTGCTTTTTACTTAGCATCATTTTCCCTTTGTTTGCTTTTTTTTGCAGCTGATGGGGTATGCCGGGTTGCTTCGTGTTCGGTTGGCGCGATAGACAGAACGGAGGGCGTCACTCTGGGACCTTTACACCAAGACGAAGGCCCAGTGTTCGGCGTTGGCTGCCGATAATGCTCAGCTGAAGCAGTCTTCGGAGAAGGAAATTGCTGAACTTCGGGAGGGGTTCATAAAAGAAAAAGAGGAACTTGAGAAAGGCACCTCCCAGAAACTTTCGGACCTCGGCTCTCGGATGGCGGAGTTGACTTCGACCGTAGAAGCGATTCAAAAGGATAAGTCAGAAAATGACGCAATCCTTGTGAAGATGCTCGAGGAAAAGGCCCAGCTCGAAGCCGAGGTCGCCTCTCTGAAGAAGCCTTCAAAAGAGAAGAAGAAGATGAAGGCATTGAAGAGAAAGCTTAAGGATCTGGAGAAGGATTACGTGGATCTGGAGAAGGACTATGCAGATTTGGCGGTCAAGAAGCGGGAGTCCGATGATATGACGAAGTTGGGCTTTCAAGACGGCTTCTGTCTTGCTCGGCACCAAATTCTGCGGAAGTTCCCAGATTTTGACCTCTCCTTCCTGGAAGGCATGAACATCCCGAAGGAGCCTCGGTGGACTTGGTCCAAGATCGAGCACTTGAAACTGCCTCCTCCTTTCTCGGCGCCGAAGGCTGCTGATAAAAGCACAGAGGCTGGCAGTTCTCAAGACGCCGAGGTTCCTTAGTTTGTACTAGGGCCTTTTGTCTTCATTTTCTTCTTCTTTTTTGTAGTCTTTCAGCAACTTTCTTCTCTGTAAGCACTCTTTGGCTCAATAGATAAAATTTTGGCTAAGTATTTTTGCCAGATTCCTTTGTTTCCCACTGTCCCGAACATATTCGCTCAAGGGACTTCGGAAAACCATACTCTTGCTTTCCTTTGTCCCGAACATATTCGCTCAAGGGACTTCGGAAAACCATACTCTTGCTTTCCTTTGTCCCAAACATATTCGCTCAAGGGACTTCGGAAAACCATACTCTTGCTTTCCTTTGTCCCGAACATATTCGCTCAAGGGACTTCGGAAAACTTACTTTTGCTTTCCTCGGCGATTGCTTTCGTGAGACTCTTGTTTTGTACTTCTTCAGAACTTTTTACTTAGACAAATTTGTCCAACTTGTGCAATACAACCTTCCCGCCAAACGTTTTAGGCATAGAATTTTTTCAAGGCCTCTGAGTGCCAAGTGTTTTTTAATTCTATGCCTTCGGCATCACCGAGCTTATAAACTCCTTTTCGTACTTCGGCAAGTACCAGGTACGGTCCTTCCCAATTTGCGCGAAGTACCCCGTGGGACGACTTTCGGGGTGCAAATTCAGCCTTTCGGAGAACGAGATCTCCCTTCTTTATTCCTTTTGGCCTGGCGCGTAGATTTATGGCTGCTGCCACTCTTTGCTGGAAAGCTTTTCTTCTCAGCTCGGCTACTTCTCTGTGTTCGCTGACGAGGTCGAGCTTGGTTCTCATTCCGAGGTCATTTCCTTTTTCATCGAACACTTGGACTCGTATTGACGGTTGTACTACCTCGACAGGGATGATGGCCTCTGTACTGAAGACGAGTGAAAAGGGCGTTTCCCCTGTGGCTCTTCGGGGTATTGTTCGGTAGCTCCATAACACACTTTGGAGTTCTCCTGGCCATTTCCCTTTTGCTTCTCCCAATCTCTTTTTCAGACCATCTTTTATGGTCCTGTTAGATACCTCCACCTGCCCATTACTTTGGGGGTGAGCTACTGGGGCGAAGTGCATTTTTGTCCCGAGGTCGCTAATGAACTCTTGGAATCCTTTGTCTATGAACTGGGATCCATTGTCCGCTACGAGTACCCTCGGTATGCCGAATCTGCATATGATATTTTTCCATACGAACTTCTGCACTTCTTTTGCCAAGATAGTTTTCAGAGGTTCTGCCTCGACCCACTTAGAGAAATAGTCAACTGCTACTACGCAGAACTTTACGCCTCCAGGCGCCGTTGGGAGTGGCCCAATGAGATCTATGCCCCAAACTGCGAAGGGCCAAGGATAGTCTGCCGAAGTCACGAACTCTGAGGGTGTTCTTTGGATGTTCGCATGTCTCTGGCAATTACCACATTTCTGGACGAACTGCTTGGCGTCCTTTCTCAGGGTAGGCCAGAAGTATCCTTGGCGAAGTATCACTGCTACCAGGGCGTCGGTTCCGATGTGCGAACCACAGGCACCTTCGTGAACTTCTTCGAGGATCATTTCAGTATCCTCTTCACTAACTCACCTCTGTAGTGGATTTGCATATCCTTGCCGATATAGTTCTTCTCCAATTAAGAAGAAACGTCCCGAGCGCCTTCACACTTTTGCGACTTCGCTGGGGTCTTCGGGGAGTGTATTGGTTGTGAGATACGTTTTGATTGGTTCTTTCCATCCTTTCCCCGAGGTCTCTATGCTTAACACCGCGATGCTGGGGTGGCTTAGCACTTCGGTGCAAGTTTTGGACTTCGCCAAACAGTCTGCCTCAGCATTTTCTCGTCGGGGTACGTTCTCGATTTTCACGGCGTCGAACTCCCGAATAAGCTTTGTTACCAACTCATGGTATTTCACCAAGGTCGGGTCTTTCGCGCCATAGTCCCCTGCCATTTGCCGGACCACCAGCTGGGAATCGCTATGGGCTTTCAAGTTTCTCACGCCAATTTTTCTGGCCAGGCGTAATCCTGCTATGAGGGCCTCATACTCGGCCATATTGTTGGTGGCGTTGAAACTGAATTTGATGGCCTTCATTACTTCTAGGCCTTCGAGGCCTCTGATAATCACTCCAGCTCCCTGGTGTTCGGATCCTGAGGCCCCGTCAACATATAACGTCCATTCTGGCTCGTCTTCGCCCGAAAATGAATGTCCCTCCTCGGTGTTTGGTACTTCGGCGATGAAGTCGGCCAAAGCTTGCGCTTTTATAGCTTTCCAGGGTTCATACGTGATGTCGTGTTCGCCAAGCTCTATACACCACTTGGAAAGTCTTCCCGAGTGATCAACTTTCCTCATAACATCCCGTAGAGGCAGGGTACTTCGGACGATAATGGGGTGAGCCTGAAAGTATGGCCGCAGCTTTCTCCCTGCAAGCACTAAGGCATATATAGCTTTTTGAAGCAAAGGGTACCTGACTTCGGCGCTATGCAGGGACTTGCTGACATAGTAGACCGGCCATTGCTTTGGCCCTTCTTCTTTCACGAGGACCGAGCTCACAGCTTTTTCTGTGATGGCGAGGTATAATACGAGGGGCTCTCCCTCCCGAGGTTGCCGCAGGGTCGGCAGGCTGGCCAAGTAGACTTTGAGTTCTTCCCAGGCTTTTTGGCAATCTTCATCCCTAGGATGACCATTCCTTCCGAGGCCGCCTTCCATCTTTGCTGCCTTTGTGAGCACTTTGAAGAAGGGTCGACACCTATCTCCGTACCTGGAAATAAACCTGCTCAGAGAGGTTATTCTTCCGGTGAGCCTTTGTACGTCTTTGACTGTGGCAGGAGTTCGGAATTCAAGCAGAGCCTTAATCTTCTCGGGGTTAGCATCGATGCCTCTTTCGGATACCACGTACCCAAGGAACTTTCCCGAGGTCACCCCGAAGATGCTTTTCTCAGGATTAAGGCGGATCCCGAAGGCTCTGAGTTTTTGGAAGGTTTCCTCTAAATCTGCAACGTGGTAGCCAGGTAGTTTGCTTTTGACTATCATATCATCAACATACACCTCCATGTTCCTCCCCATTTGGTCTTTGAAGACTTTGTTCATCAGCCTCTGGTAGGTGGCTCCTGCATTTTTGAGTCCGAAGGGCATCCTGATATAGCAATATGTTCCTCCCTCAGTGATGAAGGCAGTCTTCTCTTCATCTTCGGGGTTCATCCTTATCTGATGATACCCACTGAAAGCGTCAAGGAAACTTAGGAGCCCGTACTCGGCAGTTGAGTCTACCAGTTGGTCTATTGGCGGAAGGGGATATGAATCTTTCGGGCAAGCATCGTTCAAATTTCTGAAGTCGATGCACATCCGGAGCTTACTACTTCATTCTTTTGTGGCAATTACCACGTTGCTTAGCCATTCGGGGTAGTTTACCTCGATGCTCCATTTCTTTTGCCGGACAGGTTTTATTTCTGGACTCGCTTTGAGGCTATGCTGGATTACTCGAGGGTTTACCCCTGGCATGTCCTTCGGCGAGTAGGCGAACAGATCTTTATTTGCGAGCAGAAAAGATACAAGTTTTTCCTTGTTTCCTTCGGCCATGCTTTTCCCTATTCGGGTATTATGGCCTGGGACAAGCTCTACTTCTTCTGTTTCCGCTTTTGTGGGATCTTCTGCCTCGCCCCTTTCAAGCTCTTTTGCTTCTACAGCATGTGCTAAGTTGCTTGCTGGAGCCTTTCGTGCTCTGACGAACACCTTTCTCACCTCGCCTTGATCAATGAAGATCTTTGCGTCTCCTTCCTTGGTGGTGAAGGTGACGGTCAAGTACTTTACATCTGGGCGAATGTGCAGATTTCCCTGTGTCTGTCTGCCGAGGATGGCATTGTATGATGAAGGAACGTCCATGACTATGAATCTTGTCATGGTAGAGGCGAACAACTCAGCAGTTCCTTTCTCCGAAGTTCCTTTCATCATCAAGGGGAGGTCGATCCACCCGAGGACAGGTAGCTCAGACGGTCCTACGCCGAACGTGGGTGAAGTAACAGCTTTAAGGTCACTCCTGGATACGCCCAAGCTTGGCAGCAAATGTGAGAACAAGACGTCTGCGTTTGACCCATCGTCCAGCAGTACCCTCTTGACGTCCCAGTTTCCTATCCTCGCCATTATCAGCAATGGATCGTCATGGGGAAATACGATGGCGGAGCCATCCTCGCGGGCCAATTTTTTCATTGGGCTCTGATATTCCATCACCACTATCTCTCTGGCCCTTCTTTTTCTTTTCGAGGATGAAAGTCCGGTTGTGATCGTCTATATTACTCCTGCCGAAGGTGGAGGATGCCTTCTCGGACTTCGGTTCCTTCGCCTGTCTGAATTGTAATCCTCGTCATCGGGCTTTCCTTCCTCCTCTTTTTTCCCCTTCGGGGAAGGCATTCTCAAATAACGCCAAAGCTGGCCCTGCTTTATCAGTGATTCAATGTACTTTTTCAACTGAAAGCAGTCTTCGGTGTCATGACCGTGATCACGGTGGAACTGACAGAACTTCTTCATGTTCCTTCTGTTGTCAGCAGTCATGCCCCTCGGTCGTTGGATTTGAGCCCCCTGTTTTTCCAACGCCATGAGGACGTTAGCCCTCGTGGTGCTCAGAGGTGTAAAGTTTTGGGGCTTCCTTCCTCCTACTCGCATTCTCCGAGGTTGGCCTAACTGTTCCGTTGGACACCGGGCTTGCTGGCTGGATCCTTCGCCACGTGCGTGAATATGGTCAGCCTTCGGTCCAGTCATTCTCAGCTCTTCGGCTGTCATATGTTGTTCAGCCCTTCGGTAGAATTCTCCCAGCGTGTCCGGGGGATCTTTGGAGAATTCATAAAACAAGTGCGAATCCCTCCGGAGGCCCCTCGTCATGGCGAGGATGCGGATTTCGGGACGAAAGTCCGGAACACTGAGGGCCTCTCTGTTGAACCTCTCGACATAGTCACGGATGGTCTCCCCATTTCTTTGTGCTATGTCAAACATCTGGACGGGCATCTTCGCCGTCGGCTTGCTCCCAATGAACTGTTGGGTGAACGCTGTCGACAGCTCCTGGAACCCCCTGATGTTTCCGGGAGGCAGGGAATTGTACCAGGCAGTTGCTGGTCCTGCGAGGGTGACTTCAAAGCACTTGTAGAGTGTAGCATCATCAACCCCATGTAGCACCATGCTGCATTTGTACTTTGTTAGGTGGGCCTGGGGATCAGTCCGACCCTCATAGGTCTCTAGCCGAGGTAGCCTGAAGTCACTTGGCATGGCCGCCTCGACCACTGTTCGGGCGAAAGGAGATTCATCTCCAGAGACGGTTTCAGTTAGCCTGGCCCAACCAGGCTTGCATGCCACCTGCTGTTCCACTCTCTCCAGTCTTGCCAAGACTTTCTCTAGGAGGAGCGCAGCACTGGGCTCCTCTTCCTGGTGCTCTGAGGTTCTTTGGTAAGAGGACTGTCGCCGTCTCTTCGGTGAGCGACTTCGGTACCGAGGTGAGGGGGACCTTGCCTCTGGCGATAAACTTCTTCTGGGCGGGATTTCGGGTCGTTCAGTCCTCGCTTTTTCCGCCAGCCGTGCTCTGAGGGGCAAGTTATCTGTCGAGGACTCTTCCCGTGGCTCCCTACTTCCCGAGCTATGATGGGTTGCCCTTGGGCTTTTCTCCCGTGGTCGTGCTGGCGAAGTGGGTTTTTGCGCCTGGGCTGGTTGCGGCCACCTTCGGTCTATCTGTTGTGTCATTTCAGCCACAACAGACCTCTGAAAGTCTCGTAAAAAACCCATGGTGATGACAAGAGGGCATTCCTCTTCAGGCAAGGAAGTCTCTGGGGGACTTTGTTCGGTAGCTGGTTGGGTCTCAGGCGCGGACGGGGACTTCGGGAGTCCTTTGTCCTTCGAACGCCGAGTTTCGGCAACCGCTACCTGGGAGTAGTTTCCCACAGACGGCGCCAAATGATGCCCCAAGGCATCTTCGTTTGCTGTCATGTTGACAGGTGGAGAGACTTCCTGAGCAGGCGAGCGCCTGGAGCTCTGGTTTCCCAGTTGAGTGTGCCTGAAAAGCTCAAAGAAGAGGTTAGGAGGTCCCCGGTTTGCTTTTCCCGGGAGGACCCTCCGACGCCCAAGTCAGTTTTCTGAGTGAAAGTGGAGGAAGAACACTAAGGGATCAAGTGTCTTGCCTGTTTTGTGTTTTCTCAGAGGGAGGAAAATGCCCATCCTTTGCCCAGTCCCATTTCCTAGTATTTATAGGAGTAGCTGGTCCGTTCAGATCATAACACGTGTTCGGTCGGATTTGATCTATACTTTTGGACCTAGGGGACAGGCAGCCGTTTGCAGCCTCCTTTAGCCCTGGACCCGGACAGGTTGCGTCAGGACTGGGGCGGCTGCGGCGTGTCAATTCGCCGTTCAGATGTGACGTGTAGGGCTTGTGGGCGACATGTCAGAGGCTCCTTAAATGCTCATACCGTACTCCCGAGGTCCCCTAGGCGAGGTCGCCCTTCGGTGCGTGCACCCTCTTCGGATTCTATCCGTCCTTCCGTGCAAGCACCTCCTTCGGGATCTATCCCACAGTTCTGGGAGTTCCCTTGGTGAACACCTTCTTCGGGACTCACACCCATAGTTCGGGGATTCCCTTGTTCAGGTGTTTCTTGTTCGGGGAAGACCTCTTCGGGGCCTCTGCCTTCGAGGAGATTCTCCCTTGCTTCAGAGAGATGGCTCTCTTACCCGAAGACGATCAGTTTGGCCCCTCGATGGAGACGGTGTTTTCCTCGAAATTCCTGACGAGCTAACCAAAGTCTCGAGCTCATAGTGTTTGACTTCGCACCTTCCGAGGTCAATGAAAAGATCCTCTCTTGGGTGACGTCAGACTCCTCGGCCAATATTCTGGCAGGGAGTTACTACCGAGGAGGCAATAGCCTTTGGCTATCATAGACCTTATTGGGCCACTCCCCACAGCACCCGGAGGCGTGAAATTCTGCGTGGTAGCAGTGGACTATTTCTCAAAATGGGTGGAGGCAGAACCACTAGCAACTATCTCGGCAAAAGAAGTGCAGAATTTCCTGTGGAAGAACATCGTATGCAGATTTGGCATACCGAGGGTACTAGTAGCTGATAATGGATCCCAGCTCACAGACAAAGGATTCCAAGAATTCATCAGCGACCTCGGAATAAAAATGCACTTCGCCCCAGTAGCTCACCCCCAAAGCAACGGGCAGGTGGAAGTATCGAATAGGACCATAAAAGATGGCCTGAAAAAGAGACTAGGGGAAGCCAAGGGGAAATGGCCAGGAGAACTCCAAAGTGTATTATGGAGCTACCGAACGACGCCCCGAAGAGCCACCGGGGAGACTCATTTCTCACTCGTCTTCGGAACAGAGGCCATTATCCCAATAGAGGTAGTTCAACCTTCAGTACGGGTGCAAGTATTTGATGAAGGTGGTAATGACCTCGGCCTGAGAACCAATCTCGATCTTGTGGCCGAACACAGAGAAATAGCTGAGCTGAGAAGAAAAGCTTTTCAGCAAAGAGTAGCCACGGCTGTAAACTTACGGGCCAGGCCAAAAGAAATCAAGAAGGGAGACCTCGTTCTCCGAAAGGCCGACTTCGCACCCCGAAGGCCATCCCATGGCGTACTTCGCACAAACTGGGAAGGACCCTATCTGGTTCTCGCCGAAGTACGGAAAGGCGCGTACAAGCTTGGCGATGCCAAAGGCGTAGAATTGAAGAACACTTGGCACTCAGACACCTTGAAAAAATTATACGCTTAAGATTGAGCGGAGGAGTTATGTTGTACAGAATGGCCTTGAGAAAAATTCTTAAGTGTACAGAAATTGTGCAAAACAGAATTCCGCAAAGATGCTCGCCATGATAAAGCGTAGATATGACTTTCCGAAGTCCCTTGAGCCATCATGCTCGGGAAAGATGGAAAACAAAAATCTTGCAGAAGTACTCGCCATAGCCAGCGGAGAGATAATTTTCTGAACTCCCTTGAGCGAACATGCTCGGGAAAATGGGAAGTGAAAAATCTCGCGGAAGGTTTTCCAAAGTCCCTTGAGCAAACTTGCTCGGGACAACTGGAAAAACAAAAAATTTGACTGAAGGTTTTCCAAAGTCCCTTGAGCAAACTTGCTCGGGACAACTGGAAAAACAAAAAATTTGACTGAAGGTTTTCCGAAGTCCCTTGAGCAATCATGTTCAGGATAATTTGGAAATGCAAAAGCCTGCAAAAAAACTTAGTCAAATTTTTTCAGGCCTTCCAGAAAGTCTTTCGAGCAAGCGCACTCGGGACAAAGGAAGGTAAAAAAGTTTCTTTAATCGCAGGTTTTCCAAAGTCTCTTGAGCGAACGTGTACGGGGCAATGGAAATGAAGAAACTTGCAAGAAAAGACTTAGCCAAAAAATCTTCATTAAGAGCAAAGCTGCTTTACAGTAAAGAACTGCCCGAAGAAGGAGTACAAAATAGAAGGGAAGGAAAAGGGGCCCTAAAATAGCCTAAGGGTTCGCGGCGTCCCGCGAGCCACTCGTTTGCCCGCCCTTTTCCACCACCTTCGGTGCTGGAATTGAAGGAGGAAGTTTCAGATGTTCGACCTTGGACCATTTACACCGAGGTCCCCCAGTAATGTTTAGACCCTCTAGAAAAGAGAGGTCCAGGTCTGGGAACCTCTGGAGAACCTGGTGCCGAGCAAGGCAGAAGCCGTCCTGGAACGCGACCTTGCTCATCTGATCAGACTTGTTCTTCTCAAGCTCGAGGTCGTCAAGCTCGTCCTTCAAGTCTGCGATCTCCTCTTCCAGCGCCTTTATCTGCTCCTCCTTCAACGACTCGACCTCGGCCCGGAGAGCGTTATTCTCACTCGTCAATGACACTATACGGCTGTCAGAACCATCCTTGTGCTGGAGAAGATCTTCGTTGGCGGCGAGTATCCCCTTTATTTGGTCACCGAGGTCAGCGATCTTCCTGGAGGAGTCCTTTTGAAGTTCTTCTTTTTCCTTCCGGAACTCCTCCCGAAGGGCAGCTACTTCTTTCTCAGCAGCCTCTTTCAGCTGCTGGTTTTTGGTGACCGACTCCGCGAGTACGGTCCTCGTCTCATTCATGGTTTGAGTGGCCGAAGTTCGAAAAGCAACCTCCCTGGCCACCCGAACTCGGAGGAAGGCGGCGTACCCCATCAGCTGCAAAAAGATTAAACGCAAGGTCAGTAAGAGCCAAACACTTAGGAAAAAATTGAAGGGAATGAGCTGTGAAGGATATACCTGAGCAGCGTGCTCAGTGATCTTTGCGGCGAGGGTGTTATCCCCCGGATGGGCCGCCGCTATAGCCTTGAAGGAGGCCTCGGTGAGCACCCCCCTCGTAATTTCCTTAGCCATTTGAGGAACGTCCTCGGAGTACATATTCATGTCCTCCATGAACGTCCAGAAAGGCTCCTTGGGTATCTTCCCTTGCGGGATTTTGGCATCCCGAAGAGCTCATTTCCGAGGATGTTCGGCCACCCAGCCAGGGGTAGTCAACTCCCCTGCATGGTAAGAATGAGAAGGAGATTAAAAGACAAAGAAGCCAATCCAGAAAAAACAAAGGAAGTACACTTTGTCTGGAAACAAACCTGGCGGAACCTCGACAACAACGTCCTCGGAGTCCTCGGCCTCCTCGGCCAAAATGCCCTTGCCCTTCCGCTTGCGTCGCTCCTCGGCAGAAGGTACTTCTACCACTACATCAAGGAGGGCCTGTGACGCGGTAGGACTCTGAGGAGGGACGTCGGTTGAAGGGACCTCGGAAGCAGCAGCCTCAAGCTCCGGAATCTCGGCTACCCCAGGCTCCTCGGCAGTCTCCTCGGGAATTTCCTCTAGAGGAGCCTGGGCAGATCTCTTTGCCCGTTTCCTCGAAGGCCCTGCGCCAGTAGACTTCCGCCTTCGGGAAGACGCCTTCTTCGTCTGATCGTCCTTCTCCACCTGGCCGGTGAAAAGGGACTTGTAATAGGCGGCAGTCGCGTCGCCCATCTCTGAAAAAGGAGAGAAACATCAGCGTAAGTCCGAGGAAAAAAGCAGTAAAGGAGTAGAAGATAACTCACTTTCGGCAAGCGCTTCGAAAGAAATTTCCTCCTTAAGAAGCTTGACCAACCAGGAATCCTTCCCGGCAATGGCAGGAGCTGGCATCTCGAGGTCAGTCTCGTGCTCCTTTACCACCTTTAGCTCCCGAAGGACCTCTTCGGTCATCAACCTCCAGTTGATTGGAAAAGGGTAAAGGGCGCGTGAAACGACCTCGGGATCCCAGTCAGAGACAGCCCGAATGTGGGCGTTGAAATCCGTGAACAAGGGAGCTAACTCTGGGGTCAGCAGCATCCTCGGATCAGCAACGTCCACATCCAGTGTTCCCTGAGCCCATTTGGTTGGAACGTACGACCAGGCCTCGTCCATCTTCATGAAGAAAAACTTATGTTGCCACCCCCGCCAGCTATCTTTAGTGGCAAAGGTGAACATGAATTTCTTGCTCCCGGATCCCCGAGGTAGCATGAAATAGAAGCCACCCTTCGGGACCACAGAGAGCTTGTAATACTGCATAAAGATTCTGAAATTGGGTTCTATCCCGAAGACGCCACACATGCAGAGGTAGGCGTTAAAATAGCAGAACGAGTTCGGGGGAAGCTGGTTCACAGCAATGCCATGAAATTTGCAGAACTCGCACACCATCTTCGGGGGAGGATACCGAAGACCGGCCTTCAGTTGGGCTCGGAAGACGGTAACCTCCTTACTGTGGTTTGAAAAAGCATAATGGCTAGAATGAGGCAGCCTAGTAATGGCGTAAGAGGGAAGAAAGAATTTTTTCTTCCACCTCTCTAACTTTTCAGGGGTGGTGCAACAAGGATGGGCTAAAAGAGGCTGCCAGCTCTCAGGAATGGGCATTTTCGACATGAAAATGAGTTTGAAAATGGAAGAAAACAGTTTCCAGAGAAAAACTCAAAAGAACACAGGGATCAAAGCGCTCTGAAAAACAAAAACCCACCGAAAGATTTGCCAAAATCTGAGGACGCCGTTGTGAAAGCTGGCTGGAAAAAAGCTCTGATTAAGGTAGGTCCGCCACAGAAAGCAAGAAAGTGCAAGAACAGGGGCAAAGCAGAGAGAAGAGCAGAAGAGAAAGCAAAAGGAACTTATGATGGAGTGGGCTATTTATAAGCCAGAGGTGGGTAACCGAAACATCATCATAAGTACCCTTTGGAGGCGAACCGTTGCCGTAACTGCTCTCTGCACCTGAAAAGGCGCGCCCTCTGTTACCGACACGACTCTCCTCCAATGGCAAAGCGCCACGTGTCAACCGCTGCGCGAAAATGGGGGACACGTCCTCCAAACGTCCCTTGAAAGCTGGGACACGTCTTCTGACATCCCTGGAAAACTGGGACGCGCCGCTCAGACTGACACGCTTGGCCAAACAGACCTGCAGAAATAAAGAGCAGGCCACCTCGAGGACGCCAAGAAACAGGCTATGGCCGAACAGCCCATGACCTTCGGGCAAAAGGTGTATCTTCGGCACAGGCTCCGCCTCGAAGACACCAAAGAACAGGCCAAGGCCGAAGAGCCCATGATCTTCGGGCAAAAGGAGCATCCTCAGAACAGGTTAAGCTTCCAAAGAAACTCCCATACACAACCTCGGAAAGAGATGCAAAACCGAAGTCTTCACTTCGGCTTTCCAAAGGGGGGCATGTGATAGCCAAACGCTATCGCCTCTATCTGGCCGAACTCCCTGCCACAATGATGGCCAGAAGAAGCTGGCGCTACCCGAGAAAAGGTGCGATCAGGCACCTCGGGAGATAGCCGAAGAGCTCCTAGCCCGGCACGCCAGGAAACCCCGAGGACACTACTCGCCCCCCCAAGGTTGTGAACAGATCGCCTTCGGAAAAGCGGCACCAGACAGCGAGCCGAACATGATATCCCCGAAGGCGGAACTCCCTGAAACTGGGAACCCCCGAATTGAGGGCTTGTTTCCCGAAGAGGCTCTGTCCGAACTAAAGGACGACCTCACCCAGGGACCTCGGGAGTACGGCAGGAGCATTTATGGAAGAATTTAAGGAAGCCTCTGACACGTCCTTTCACAGACGTCATAAAGCCGCCTGAATAGGCGCTCTGACACACGGACGCCATCAGAATGACATCATGGCCCATCTCGTGGCTCAACGCAACCTGCTACCAGCTATCTGTCCCCTATGCCCAGAAATTCAGGAACATCCGACCGAACACGTGTCGCGATCTGAACGGGCTAGGCACTCCTATAAATACCAGGAATTAATACTTGGCAGGAGGCTGGTCAGTTGGCAAAACACTGCTCCTACACTCTGAGAAAACTACCAGGCAAGACTCTTCAGCCCTTTGTGCTATTTCCTCTGCCTTTTCTCAGCCACCACTGACTTGGGCGTTGGAGGCTCCCCCCCCGGAAAAACACTCCGGGGGCCTCCTAACCCTTTGTTTCTGAGCTTTCAGGCACTCTCCTTTGGGCTATCCATTCCATCAGACGTTTTTCCTCCCAGAAGTCTCTCCACCAGTCACCATGACTATAAACGATGAGGCCCCTGGCCATCAGTGCTGGAGAGGTAGAAAATGCTTCTCAAAGATTGTTCTTTGAAGATCATTCACATCGGGGTGAAGCTAGCGAAGTAGGATTCTTTGACTAGGGTCCTTCGGAAAGAGAAATAGGAGGCCATTGCTGATCTGACCAAGGCTTTAGGTGACACGGCCATCCTTGTCCCTTGCCCAGGAAGCCTATGAGAATTGGTCTCACGGTGGTTGCAATTGGCTATCTGTATATATGTATGGATTAAAATTCCGTGATACTAGTTGATTAACCTAGAATATGCGAAATTTATGCTCTTTATGCTTTGACTTGGATTAACAAAATCCATAAAACATTGACTTCACCAAGACATTTAAAAAAAAACAAGTTCAAATAACCAAAGCATACAAAATCAACATTTCTATGAATTTACTACACATAATAATTATGTGGGAGCATTCATACATAAAGTAGGCTAATGCCCTCACCCAAAAGCAACCCTAGAGTCTAGGACTACTCAAAAGATAGACAATGGAGGCAACTAAGAGTACTATATATACAAGCCTCAACTGAGATCTTCTTGAACTAACTCCCACCTCGGATGCAAGTCCCAGTGGTGAGTCACAAAATTCCTTGTCCACATGCTGCTAGGCTCTGGGCCAAAGGAAGACTATAGTTAGTATTGTTACTTAACCAACAAGTAACCCAAGTAGACTACAATCAGAAAGATTCTCAAGCAGGGTACCTGTAGCAACAACAAACTACCATGGGAACCCTCAGTGGTTATCTGGTCTAGTAATGTCAAAATCTGCACAACAAAACTATGGAGTGAGAATTCAAACAATTCTAAGTAAGGGTGTTACCACATCACAAAAATGGGAGAATTACAAGTGTGTCATAATGGCTAAAAACCATTATATTGTATATTTCTCACCATAGCGATTGAAGTGTAGGGGGTAAAAGGCATGATCAACACCTCCTTAAAAGTGTTCCAAGTTAGTAACTTGGCCCCCAAGAAAAGCTGTAGGGATTGCTTGTTTGTCAAGCAACCTATAGACTTTTTTGTAAGGTTTTGGAAATTCGGGTACTCAATTGCAAACGTTGCAAAAAAGAGCTTTGCAGAGTTATGGGAAGGATATGGATGGTATGAAAGTGCTATTGGAGGACCAAATTTTTCATGGAAGACAAGTTTGGACAAAGGAAACAATAAAGGCAACAAGGACCTAAATGTCCTAGTGTACACCTTAAGGTGTTCAAGCTTTTGACATAAGTCTAAGGGTGGAATTGTGGGGCTATCCCACCATGAGGGAGGCAGCCAAGTCTTCATGATTAGTGAAAAATGTTGGGCACATGTGTACCAATTATTTTAAGACAATAAAACCATAATTAGTGAGAAGGAAAATGACATAAAGCAAGGTTAAGCTTGTTAAGTGTGTTTTGTACCCTTAAGCTCATTTAAGGCCATTTAAGTGGCCAAATCACTTATCCCTCTCTCATTTTCATCCTCCTCTAGCCCAAGAACACAGCCACACTTCCTCCATATACACCACACCTTCAAACTCACAATTGATTGAAATTGAAGGTAAAAGGAAGCAACTGGAAGCAAACTAGAGCTATTGCTTCGATACTTCAAGAATCAAGGTTGATTTTAGGCCTACCCACTTTTGTAAGGGTTCTATTAGTCTCATGGGTTGTTTTCTATATTTTCAGGCAACCATGGAGCTAGGACTAAGCTTGGAAGAGAGCCATGAGCTTGATGAACCAACCTTAGTGAGGGGAGTGCACTTATTGAAGGTTTTGTGACCTAGTGTGAAGTGTACAGTGATGACAGCGAATTTCTGGGTTTCTAGAGCCCAAAAGTTAGTACTAACTAGTGTTAAAATCCTCCTAAGACAAAGCATTAGCTTTAGGAGGGCTGCTATAGTGATTTGGTTATGTTTATTTCATGTTGTATGGACTAACCTATGATTGTTGTTGCTGCTGCATTTCATGTGTTTGTTGGTTGTGAATGGCTGCTGCATTTGGTTACTATATCTTGTGTATATGTGTTGTGGTTTTTTGTTTTACTTTCTTTGGATGCAGGTTTTGATGAGGATCACATTACCTTATGAAACCAAGTGCTACCCTAACTAAGTTTCTCAATGAAACTTACTTCCCTAAATTCTGTTATTTCAGGTCGAGCAGAAAGATCGCCTCCAAACTAACCTTTGTGGTTTGATTTTTTGCTCTGAAACTGTAGGTACTTCAACTTCCATATGTCTACTTGTGATCTGGAAAGTTTGGTGATTTTAGAAGCACATTTGGTATTTTTCGTTATGGTACTTATTGTGTTTTGCAGCAGCTGTCCAGCAACCTGTTTTTGGAGTCCATTGCATTTCAGACACTCCTGTAACTTAGGGTACGTATTTAGCTGAGTTAAGACCATTTTGTAGTGCATGTATGCATTTACATGTAGTGTATGTAAAATGAGACAAGTATGTGAACATTTGAGTAATGTTTTGGCTATGTATGTGATGTGGTGCAAAGCTGCCTAAATGTGAATGATAGGCTGCTTACCTGTAAATTCTGTTTTGGCCACATAAAGTGGTTAGATGCAAGAGAATGTAATTCATATGTGTATTGGACATGTATGGGATAGCCTTGGAGGGCTTTATCTTTGTGAATGAAGTGTTTGAATGCTTTGGAAAATTTCTATGGGCAAAATGGTCCAAAAGTTGCCAGAATTTTGATGCTGTACCTAAAGTTGAATATCTCCCTGTGTAGAATGAACCTTGGTTTGAAATTCTTACCACACCTAGCGAACATACAGAGGATGAACTGGGATTTGGAATTTCTAAATTTGGAGCTCTGTAGCCAAAGATATAAAGTTGGAAAGTTGGCTTAGTTACTGTTCATTTGGTCAGAATATTGTAACCAACCTAAAAAATCCATAACTTAGTCCATAGGTGGGCTATTGATGTAAAAAAAAATTATTTGGTTTTTTCTAAGTCTCTACTTGCTAATTGAGTGATGAAAATAGGGGGTATGTGCCTAGAATGATACAGTTTTTTAGTGGAAGTTACAGGTGCAGTAGCTGGTCACTAGAACTTAACAAGATTGGCTAATGTGTGGAAGCCAAAACTAAGACTTGTGCAAGTGTTTCCTTCTTAGCTGCCATAGTGTGCATAAATGTAAATATGTGTGTTATGGTTACACCAATATGCATATATTTACATATTGCTCAGGGTCACTTGAGTATGTACACTAGGGGTGTTGTTCTGATGACCTACTGGACACACCAAGCCTCGGAGTTTAAATGTACAGTTTTGGCACCATAACTGGACTACCCCGGAGTGGGTAACAGAATTTGGTATCAGAGCATGGTTTATGCATGTACATAGCATATAGTTGCATTGCATGTATCTACATACATGTCTTGGGTTTCGGGAGCCAAACAGCGCAGCGGAATTTAACCGAAACCTTCCAGGATCCAAGTGAAACGGGGTAAACCGGATGTTCGAAAATTTCATACCTAATTTTCGGTTGAGATCTCTCACTCAACTGTAGAGTCGAATCACAAAACCTGAACAGTTGACGTGTTCAGGCTCTCTATGGTATCCACACGAGCCTCTCGGGATCACCACTCTTCCACCACGTCCCGGCAGATGCATTTCTCTCGCGCTCGCAGTGCTAGCTTGCGTCCTCCAAGGAATTGCAAGAGAAGAGTGCGGCCGTCCTTTTGGGAGGCTAGGGCAAGGAGACCTTTGAATTTCTCACTTAAAAGTTGTATTTATAGTGAGACTCAACTTCCAGGCCTAATGGGTTTCAAAGCCCTAATCCAATTAGGATTTAATTTCAGGCTTAATAATGGCTCAACTCATTGGCCCATTATTAATATGAAATTAAAGTGAAACCATAACCCAAACAATTAGCCCATGCAGTCTAATGATCCAAATAGCTCTATGTGTGCGACACAATAGGCTCTTGCCATGTTGGCAATGATCATAAATCACATTTATGATCATAAGCAATGAGCGGTGTCTAGCAACACATCATTGCTACCCAAGTGACAAGATTTTCGATGAATCGACTAAACCTTTATGATCATCACCGATATATGCCATTGTCCCTTTGTCCAAGATATCAAGACTAAGCACGAGACATGGAATGTGTCACTCTCGTATAGCCCAATCTTTGGTTTCTTGATTACCGAGTAGAGCAACTTAAATTGATGACATTGATATCATATATCAACTCATCGGAGCATGGCCATGCATTTTCTAAGTCTCACTCTATCAAGGGGCCCAAAGATATCACTCCCGTTACATAGGAGGGACAAATCCCATCTTGATCATACAAATCCCTCCGCATGATATGTGACATACCCAATGACCTC
This sequence comes from Aquilaria yunnanensis, assembly GCA_039654915.1. Classification (NCBI taxonomy): domain Eukaryota; kingdom Viridiplantae; phylum Streptophyta; class Magnoliopsida; order Malvales; family Thymelaeaceae; genus Aquilaria; species Aquilaria yunnanensis. The sequence goes on along the minus strand of CM077595.1, from coordinate 42,510,634 downwards.
CTTCAAGTTCGCTCAGTTACGAGCAACAAAGGAAAGTATCAAAGTATGTGACTCACATGTAGGGAACCTTGATGATCTTAGGTCGAAGGACTACATATACCATGATCACTATGAGAATCACTTATGACACTCATATAACGATCCATGAAGTGTTCTGATGGTGGGTCGGTCTAGTACACAAGTTCTCCAACTTGTACCCATATGTAGACTACATATCTCATATTAGTCTCCACATATGCTAGTCATTATCTATTATTGCAACCCGCTCCACAATAATACTAGACTAAGGATGTTTAAGAATATCATTATTCTAGGGTTACAATTATGTTTATTACGTTACGTAGAAACAAAACAACAAACAAAATTGCTGGATTAATGCCTCAATAAAATATCATGACTCAATGTGCAAAAATACAATCATCTCATGATTGGCCTTTTGGGCACAACACTAACAATCTCCCACTTGCACTAAAAGCCAATCATCCATGTATCTAATACCGATGGACCTAGAATGGCTATCATGCTTCTGCTGCGTAAGCGGCTTTGTTAGTGGATCAGCAATGTTGCTGTCTGTTGAAGTCCTGCATATCCTTACATCACCTCTCTCGATGATCTCCCTGATGAGATGATAGCGTCGTAGTATGTGTTTGGATCGCTGGTGAGATCGAGGTTCCTTAGCCTGTGCGATTGCTCCATTGTTGTCACAATAGAGCTCTATCGGGTCGACAATGCTTGGAACCACTCCAAGTTCAGTGATGAACTTCTTGATCCAAACTCCCTCCTTCGCAGGATCAGAGGCAGCAATGTACTCAGATTCTGTTGTAGAGTCAGCTACTGTCTCTTGCTTTGAACTCTTCCAGCTCACAGCACCACCACCAATACAAAATACATAACCAGATTGCGATCTAAAATCATCCTTATCGGATTGGAAGCTTGCATCGGTGTAACCCCTTACAACGAGCTGATCTTCACCTCCAAAGACCAAGAATGCATCCTTAGTCCTTCGTAAGTACTTAAGGATGTTCTTAACAGCTGTCCAGTGACTTTCACCGGAGTTCGATTGGTACCTACTTGTCATGCTCAAAGCATATGAGACATCGGGACGAGTACATATCATGGCATACATGATAGATCCAATTGCTGAGGCATATGGAATCTTACTCATGCGCTCTCTCTCCTCGGTTGTACTCGGACACTGAGATCTAGAAAGAGTGATACCATGTGACATGGGCAAGAATCCTTTCTTGGAATCTTGCATGCTAAACCTCTTTAGCACCTTGTCAATATATGTACTTTGACTTAGGCCAAGAAGCTTTCTAGATCTATCTCTATAGATCCTGATGCCTAACACATAGGCTGCTTCACCCAAGTCCTTCATAGAGAAACATTTCCCTAGCCAAGTCTTCACAGACTGTAGCTCAAGAATGTCATTCCGGATGAGTAGTATGTCATCTACATACAACACTAAGAAGACAATAGCGCTCCTACTAACCTTCTTGTAGACACAAGGTTCATCTTCATTTTTGATAAAACCAAACTCTTTGATTGCATTATCAAAATGAAGATTCCAACTTCGAGAAGCTTGCTTCAGTCCATAAATGGACCTTTGCAATTTGCACACTTTATTGGCATTCCCAGGAGTGACAAAACCCTCAGGTTGTGTCATGTACACATCCTCAAGTAGCTTTCCATTTAGGAATGCAGTTTTGACATCCATTTGCCATATCTCATAGTCATAGTGTGCAGCAATAGCAAACAAAATTTGGATGGATTTAAGCATAGCAACTGGTGACAAAGTTTCATCATAGTCAATACCATGAATTTTCTTGAAACCTTTTGCGACCAATTGTCCCTTAAAGGTAATCACTTTACCATCCATGTCAGTTTTCTTCTTGAAAACCGATTTGCACCCTATGGGTTTTACCCCTTTAGGTGGGTCAACCAAAGTCCATACTTGGTTTTCATACATGGATTCCATCTTGGATTTCATGGCCACTAGCCACTTCTCAGAGTCAGGCCCCGACGTAGCTTGTTGGTAGGTTGTGGGCTCATCTTGATCCATGAGCATCACATCACCGGTGTGAGTCACGAGAAATCCATATCTCTCGGGCTCACGCCGAATCCTACCAGTCCTACGTGGGCTCTGTGCTACAGGAACAGACTCTTGAACCACAACATCTTGTCGTGTCTGTTCAGGTTCCATTTCAGGTTTGATGTCTCCTTGTTGTTCTTGAATTTCTTCAAGTTCTACTTTCCTCCCACTAGTTCCTTTAGAGATAAACTCTTTCTCCAAAAAGACACCAGTTCGAGCAACAAACACTTTTGGCTCAGAGGGATTGTAGAAATAGTAACCCTTTGTTTCTTTGGGATACCCAACAAAAAGGCATTTTTGAGATTTGGGCCCTAGTTTGTCAGAGGATTGACGTTTCACATAAGCGTCACAGCCCCAAATCTTCATAAAAGACAAATTGGGACACCTCGCACTCCATATCTCATATGGTGTCTTTTGAATCGATTTAGATGGAACTCGGTTTAGTGTAAAAGCGGTTGTCTCTAGAGCATGTCCCCAAAAGGAGTTTGGAAGGTCAGCTTGACTCATCATGGATCGAACCATGTCTAACAGAGTTCAATTTCTCCTTTCAGAAACACCATTCCATTAAGGTGTGCTTGGTGGAGTGAGTTGTGATACTATACCACACTCCTTCAGATAGTCAAGGAATTCTCGATCCAAGTACTCTCCACCTCGATCTAATCGAAGCACTTTGATACTCTTCCCGAGTTGATTCTCTACTTTATTCTTGAATTCTTTGAAGTTTTCAAAGGATTCTGACTTGTGTCTCATAAGATACACATAGCCATATCTGCTGAAGTCATCAGTGAAAGTAATGAAGTATTGGAAACCTCCTCTTGCCTGTGTAGACATAGGGCCACATACATCACTATGTATGAGTCCTAGTAAGTCATTAGCCCTTTCACTTTTGCCTATGAATGGGGTTTTGTTCATCTTGCCCAACAAACATGACTCACATGTCTCATATGATTCAAAATCAAATGAGTCCAAGAGTCCATCCTTATGGAGCTTGGATATGGGGGTCTCATTTATATGGCCCAAGCGACAGTGCCAGAGATAGGTCGAGTTTGAATCATTTAATCTGACCTTCTTGGTATTCACATTATAGATTGGATCTTCAAGGTCTAGAACATACAACCCATTGCTAAGTTGAGCACTACCATAAAAGATTTCATTCAAATAAATAGAACAACATTTGTCCTTTATTATAAATGAAAAACCTTTCTTGTCCAAATAAGAAACAGAAATCAAATTTCTATTAATAGTAGGCACAAAGTAGCAGTTGTGTAATTCTAAAACTAATCCACTAGGTAAAGTGAGAACATAAGTCCCTACGGCTAAGGCAGCAACCCTTGCTCCATTTCCAACACGTAGGTCCACTTCACCTCGGGCCAATCTTCTACTTCTACTTAGATCCTGCACATTTGCACAAATGTGAGATCCACATCCAGTATCCAATACCCAAGATGAGGAAGTAGAAAAGTTTGCCTCTATAACAAAAATACCTAAAGTGGAAGTCTTACTTCCCTTTTCCTTAGCAAGTTCTTCAAGATAGAGCTTACAGTTGCACTTCCAGTGTCCAGGTTGCTTACAATGGAAGCACTCCCCTTCCTTTGCCACACCACCCTTTGGTTTCAGTGCAGCTGAAGAAGAACTAGCATTGGACTTTCCATTAGCTTTATCCTTCTTCTTGTTGGCTTTTCCTTTTCCCTTGCCCTTTTGAACCATCAAAATGGGCTTAGCCTTCTTAAGGTTTTGCTCAGCAGTTCTCAACATGTTGAGCAATTTAGGGAGGGACTTGTCAAGGTTGTTCATGTTATAGTTCATGATGAACTGGTTGTAGCTTTCAGGCAACGATTGCAAGACTACATCAATAGCCAACTCTTTCTGAAGAGCAAATCCAAAATTCTCAAGATTCTCAACGTACCCAATCATTTTGAGCACATGAGGACCCACGGGACTTCCCTCAGACATCTTGCACTGAAACAATGCCTTAGAGGTCTCAAACCTCTCATGCCTAGCTTGCTCTTGGAAAAGCATTTTGAGATGTTCGATCATATCGAACGCCCCCATGTTCTCATGTTGCTTCTGAAGCTCAAATTCCATGGTAATAAGCATGAGGCATGCAACATCCAAAGCATCATCAGAATGCCTCTTGTGAGCATCCCTTTCAGCTATTGGAGCAATGGCAGCAGGCTCATTCGGAATAGGCTGCTCTAGGACATAAGCCTTTCTCTCTTGTTTGAGGACTATCCTCAAGTTTCGGTACCATTTGAGAAAGTTGGTCCCATTCAGTTTTTCCTTCTCAAGGATCGATCGCAACAAAAGTGTCGATGTGTTTTGTGCCATGGTTATCTACAACAGTAAATATGCAGTGTAAGAGTCATGTATTTTAATTCATTTAATAAGGACTTTTATTAAACGATACTCCCACTATTTTCCTCAAAATAATAACCCTCGATATTATTTCGGAACACCTCGGCGCTAAGGTATTCTAGTGGGCCAAGATCCATATTTGACCACAACCTGAGTCAGCTTTGGCTTTTCTCTCAAGTTACAGCTATTTACGTAGGCAACTCCTTGCCAATTGCATCTTATGCAACTCTTGGATAGTTGGGTGAACTACGCTTGTCCAAGCTCATCTCATGAACTTAAGCCCAACTCTATGCCTCTAAGCCCCTAATCCTATTAGGATTACTTAGTTAAGTCGAACCAAAAGTTAGCAGTTTGGATATCACTATTATCCCATCGCGCCTTACCAAGATGAACATAGGTGCTTTACTTTGGCAAACCCACCTAATGTTGATCAAAGTCTTCACGAGTGCCAACATTTGGAAGCCATCACATTTAATGACTTAATATTTGTTTGAGGGGTTTTTTTTTTCTTTTGATCTCACCAATTTGCTATCTCCGGTTGTTTTATATATGCATCACATACAAATATAAAACATGCATCTCATGCTTACAAGAAATAAACGTGACATGGTTATAGCCCAAACTATGCGATATTCTCAAGCCAATGAGAATATCATAAAAGCCTAAGAAAAGAAAAGAGTCTTCACAAGCTCCTTATCTTCCTTTCTTGGTTGCCCTTTTGTTGTCACCTCCTTGGACAAACCACCTTGGACGATCCCATAATGCACCATTACATCAATAATAGAAACCTCAAGTTACATTCGAGGGGAGTAAGCTGAGAAGAGAATGTACAATGAGAGTGATAAGAAAAGGCACGACTCGCAGGCCGTATTTACAAGTACAACCAATCAAGGGCTATAACCATGAACCATGCTTCAAACACCAATCAGCATATCATGTCAAATCTCATTCAACAAAGATGCATGCCAATTTTCACGTGTTGATTAACCAATTTTTATTTATGTGGCGCTTCGCATACGGCGGTCCCGCTAGCCGGTTCCGAACAAACCTAGGGTTTTTGCAACTATTGCAAGAATCCTAATCCATATAGGTATCTCATACCTATCAATTTCGGGTTAATCTCATTAACCAATTTGTGTCATTTTTTCATATATCTCATATGTTCATTACAAATTCCGGTTTCACGCATCATGAATCAATCTAATTAATCATGGCCGAAAACCAATCGAACACATAGCATCATGTGATTCAACACTCAATCCCGATTTAGGGTTTCACCAGTGGCTCTGATACCACTGTTGGGTTTCGGGAGCCAAACAGCGCAGTAGAATTTAACCGAAACCCTCCAAGATCCAAGTGAAACGGGGTAAACCGGGTGTTCGAAAATTTCATACCTAATTTTCGGTTGAGATCTCTCACTCAACTGTAGAGTCGAATCACAAAACCTGAACAGTTCACGTGTTCAGGCTCTTTATGGTATCCACACGAGCCTCTCGGGATCACCATGCTTCCACCACATCCCGGCAGATGCGTTTCTCTTGCGCTCGCAGTGCTAGCTTGCGTCCTCCAAGGAATTGCAAGAGAAGAGTGCGGCTGTCCTTTTGGGAGGCTAGGGCAAGGAGACCTTCGAATTTCTCAGTTAAAAGTTGTATTTATAGTGAGACTCAACTTCCAGGCCTAATGGGTTTCAAAGCCCTAATCCAATTAGGATTTAATTTCGGGCTTAATAATGGCTCAACTCATTGGCGCATTATTAATACGAAATTAAAGTGAAACGATAACACAAATAATTAGCCCATGCATTCTAATGATCCAAATAGCTCAATGTGTGCGACCCAATAGGCTCTTGCCATGTTGGCAATGATCATAAATCACATTTATGATCATAAGCAATGAGCGGTGTCTAGCAACACATCATTGCTACCCAAGTGACAAGATTGTCGGTGAATTGACTAAACCTTTATGATCATCATCGATATATGCCATTGTCCCTTTGTCCAAGATATCAAGACTAAGCACGAGACATGGAATGTGTCACTCTCGTATAGCCCAATCTTTGGTTTCTTGATTACCGAGTAGACCAACTTAAACTGACGACATTGATATCATATATCAACTCATCGAAGCATGGCCATGCATTTGCTAAGTCTCACTCTATCAAGGGGCCCAAAGATATCACTCCCGTTACATAGGAGGGACAAATCCCATCTTGATCATACAAATCCCTCCATATGATATGTGACATACCCAATCACCTCCTTCAGGTTCACTCAGTTACAAGCAACAAAGGAAAGTATCAAAGTATGTGACTCACATGTAGGGAACCTTGATGATCTTAGGTCAAAGGACTACATATACCTTGATCATTATGAGAATCACTGATGACACTCATATGACGATTCTTGAAGTGTTCTCATGGTGGGTCGGTCCAGTGCACAAGTTCTCCAACTTGTACCCATATGTAGACTACATATCTCATATTAGTCTCCACATATGCTAGTCATTATGTATTATTGCAACCCGCTCCACAATAATACTAGACTAGGGATGTTTAAGAATATCATTATTCTAGGGTTACAATTATGTTTATTACGTTACGCAGAAACAAAACAACAAACAAAATTGTTGGATTAATGCCTCAATAAAATATCATGACTCAATGTGCAAAAATACAATCATCTCATGATTGGCTTTTTGGGCACAACACTAACAACATGAACTTAGTTTGGTCAGCTGCTAGTGTCAAGAACCATTGAAATACCTTTGATCTTTATATGTGTTCTATGGTGAATCATCAATGAAAGAAGTAAACATGGTTGCCAAAAGGAGAGAGGAACTGCCATGAAGGCCTCCTACTAATTCTGGGCAACAAAAAAATGGACAAAATACAGGGAATCAAGGGCAACAAGGAGTACCAAACCCTGAAGTGCCTTGGTTTTGGTTAGGGCTTCATAGGAACTTAGCTCTAATCAATGAAAACTTAAAGAGGCTGATTTAAGCACAATTGCAAGGAGTCGAAGTAGCTCTAGTGGAACCAGTTCAGGATCCATAGTAGCAACCAAAAGAGGATCTTAGAAGACACAAATGATGAGACCATTCAGGTAGAAGAAGAGGATAGGAGAAATCCCAGAGGCAGAAGAGTAAGATCTGAGATTGGTCAGGTGTCCAGGACCAATCCCTTAGTCTATGACCATTCCCCCACTAGGAATGAGATAAAGGAAGGCCATGAAAGAAGATCCAGGAGAAGGCAGAGAGATCATAATGAGCATCACTATACAGAGGACTCTCACAAATCCAGGAGACACAAATAAGAGGATCTGTAAGGCCTAGATGAAATCAGACTGTTGGAGAGGTTCCAAGGCCTAAGACCTCCACAGTTTGATGGAAGAGCTGGGCTAGAGAGGGCTGAGGAGTGGTTAATCTGTTAGTGTTGTGCCCAAAAAGCCAATCATGAGATGATTGTATTTTTGCACATTGAGTTATGATATTTTTTTGAGGCATTAATCCAACAATTATGTTTGTTGTTTTGTTTCTGCGTAACGTAATAAACATAATTGTAACCCTATAATAATGATATTCTTAAACATCCCTAGTCTAGTATTATTGTGGAGCGGGTTGCAATAATACATAACGACTAGCATATGTGGAGACTAATATGAGGTACGTAGTCTACATATGGGTACAAGTTGGAGAACTTGTGTACTGGACCGACCCACCATGAGAACACTTCATGGATCGTTATATGAGTGTCATAAGTGATTTTCATAGTGATCATGGTATATGTACTCCTTCGACCTAAGGTCATCAAGGTTCCCTACATGTGAGTCACATACTTTGATACTTTCCTTTGTTGCTCACAACTGAGTGAACTTGAAGGAGGTCATTTGGTATGTCACATATCATGCGAATGGATTTGTATGATCAAGATGGGATTTGTCCCTCCTATGTAATGGGAGTAATATCTTTGGGCCCCTTGATAGAGTGAGACTTTGAAAATGCATGGCCATGCTCGGATGAGTTGATATACGATATCAATGTCATCAGCTTAAGTTAGTCTACTCGGTAATCAAGAAACCAAAGATTGGGCTATACGAGAGTGACACATTCCATGTCTTGTGCTTAGTCTTGATATCTTGGACAAAGGGACAATGCCATATATCGGTGATGACCATAAATGTTTAGTCGAATCACTGACAATCTTGTCACTTGGGTAGCAATGATGTGTTGCTAGACACCGCTCATTCCTTATGATCATAAATGTGATTTATGATGATTGCCAACGTGGCAAGAGCCTATTGGGTCGTGGACATAGAGCTATTTGGATCATTAGAGTGCATGGGCTAATTATTTGGGTTATGGTTACACTTTAATTTCATATTAATAATGGGCCCAAGAGTTGAGCCATTAGTAAGCCTTAAATTAAAGCCTAATTGGATTAGGGCTTTGAAACCCATTAGGCCTAGAAGTTGAATCTCACTATAAATACAACTTTTAGTGAGAAATTCGTAGGTCTCCTTGCCCTAGCCTCCCAAAAGGGCAATCGCACTCTTCTCTTGCAATTCCTTGGAGGACGCAAGCTAGCACTGCGAGCGCAAGAGAAACGCATCTGTCGGGGCGTGGTGGAAGTGTAGTGATCCCAAGAGGCTCGTGTGGATACCATAGAGAGCCTGAACACGTCAACTGTTCAGGTTTTGTGATTCGACTCTACAGTTGAGTGAGAGATCTCAACTGAAAATTAGGTATGAAAAATTTTTGAACACCCGATTTAGCCCATTTCACTTGGATCCTGGAGGGTTTCGGTTAAATTCCCCTGCGCTGTTTGGTTCCAGAAACCCAACATAATGTTCATAGAAAAGATGTTTGAGAGGATGCCACTCAGCTCCAACAATAAGGTGTCACTAGCTACTTGGTAGGCAGTGTAGAGATGTGGTGGAGAAACACTAGAGACTGGTATGCTTTCTGAAAGGGTAGAAGGCCAGGAAGAGATATTGAGATGAGCTGGCCAAAGTTCAAATAGCTGTTCCAGAAACAGTACATCAGTGAGGCCATCAAGGATATGAAGCAAGCTAAATTTGATGCTCTAACGCAGGACAACCTCAGTGTTCTAGAGTTTAAGCACAAATTCAATCAGTTGGTGAGGTATGCTCCTCAGTATCATGGACTAGAGGAGTTGAAGGCCAAAAGAATTGTTAAAGGCCTAAAGTCAGACATTAGAAAGGCTGTTAGACCTTTTGGAGCAGTTACATACTATGAAGTAGTGTAGAAAGCTCTACTAGTAGAGCAAGAGGAGTATGAGACTATGTACTTTCCCAGTGGACAGGGGGAAAGTAGTCAAGCAGGAGGCAAGCAGAAAAAGCCACCACATGGCAAAGGAATTGCCAAGAATTCTCATTTTAGTGGTGAGGGCAGGGTTAAGGGGAACTTCCTTGGCGTAAGGTACCCTAAAGGCAAGAAGTTTCATGGAAAGAAACCTTGCTATTTTGACACCCAAGCATGTCTAAGATGTGGATCCATGGATCATTGGATCAAAGACTACCCGCAGGCTCAAAGGAGGCCAGAAGACCAAGGTCCAATAAGGCCTATTGGGGCAAGACCTAGAGGGGGAGCACTTAGGGAGGGACACAGAGGCCAATTCCTCCAATGGCTCAGCCTCCAGTGTAGAGAGCTGGTAGAGTTTTCCAAGTGGAGAGGCCAGAGACATCAGGGTAAGGAGGAGCACTAAGAAGTAACATTTACCTTAATAGTATGCCTGTTAATTTTCTATTTGATACTGGTGCATCTATGTCTATAGTGGCTAGGAAATTTGTTGAGGCCATGAAATTGCCTACTGAAATCATGCCTAGGATATCCTTAGTGAAAACAACAGGTAGTCAATGTCTTTTTACTAATGGCCTAGCTAAGGATTGTGAGCTAGTAGTAGGAAAGACTAACTAATCCTAGTGTTGGACATTCCTAAGTATGATTTTGTGATAGGTATAAAGTGGCTTGCTATGCATAACATAAGAATTGATTGTGATAAAAGGGAAATCACATTGCTTGATGGTGAAGTGCATACATTAGTAAATTCTAAGGAATTAGTGTATGAAATGTATGGCATGGACCTAGAGGTACTGGATGAGATACCTGTTGATAGCCAAAGGCTATCGCCTCTATCTTGCCGAACTCCCTGCCACAAGAATGGCCAGACGAAAACTGGCGCTACCCGGGAAAAGGTGGGATCATACACCTCGGGAGATAGCCGAAGAGCTCCGAGCCCGGCACGCCAGGAAACCTGAGGATACTACTAGCCGCCCAAGGTTGTCAACAGATCGCCTTCAGAAAAGAGGCACCAGCTATTGTTGGCTGAACATGATCTTTCCGAAGGTGGAACCCCCTGAAGCTGGGAACCCCCGAATTGAGGGTATGTTTCCCGAAGAGGCACCGTCCGTACCAGAGGATGACCTCACCCAGGGACCTCGGGAGTACGGCAGGATCATTTAAGGAAGCCTCTGACATGTCACCCACAGACATCACAAGTCGCCTCAAACGGCGCCCTGACACGCCGACGCCATCAAAGTCACGTCATGGCCCGTCTCGGCTCAAGTCTCAAGGGGCCTGCCACCGGCTACTTGCCCCCTACGCCCAGAAATTCAGGAACATCTGACCGTACACGTGTCAAGATCTGAACGGGCTAGGCACTCCTATAAATACCAGGGAATACACCCTGGCAGGGGGCGGGCTAATATCCTGACTCCTCACTCTGAGAAAGTACTACCAGGCGAGTTCACTGAACCCCTCAGTGTTATTTCCTCTGCCTTCTCTCAGCACCACTGGCTTGGGCGTCGGAGGCTCCTCCCCGAAAAAACACCCCGGGGACCTCCTAACCCACCTTTTCTGAGCCTCTCAGGTACCCTCCCTTGGGTGAAACGGCCACCAGGCGTTCTTCCTCTCCGGGAGTCCCTCCATCAATCACCATGACTACAAACGATGAAGCCCCCGGGCATCATTTGGCGCCGTCTGTGGGAACCCGCTCTGAGATTGCCGTCGTTGAAACTCGGCGTTCTAAGGACAAGGGACTCCCGAGGTCTCCGTCCGCGCCTGAGACACAACCGGCTGCTGAGCAAACACTCCCAGGGACTTCCGCGTCCGAGGAAAACCGCCCTCTAGTAATCACTATGAGCTTTATGAGGGAGTTTCAGCGTTCGATCGTGGCCAAAATGACACAGCAGATCGATCGAAGATGGTCACAGCAGACACAGGTCCAAAGACCTCCCTCACCTGCACACCATCGGGAGAAAAGTCAGAGGTCGACTAATCGCAGTTCGGGAAGCATAGACCTTCGCGAAGAGTCGTCCACGGAGAATATACCCCTCGGAAAATGGCTTGTGAGACAAACTGGGTCCAAGCGACCGAAAGTCTCACAGCGAAGGAGTTCGTCACCTGAGGCGAGGTCCCTGTCCCCTCAGCGCCAAACTCGCTCCCCGAAGAGGTGCCGACGATCTCCCTTCCCAGAAGAAGAGCCTAATGCCACAGTTCTCATGGAAAGAATACTAGCGCGGCTAGACAGGGTGGAAAAGCAGGTAGCTCGCAAACCCGTCTGGGACAGGCTCACGGGAGCCTTCTGCAAAGATGGGTCCCCGTTCACCCGGACCGTGGCTGAGGCAACCATGCCAGGCGACTTCAGGGTACCTCAGCTGGAGATTTATGATGGCCGCACTGATTCCCAGGCCCATCTGACCAAGTACAGACGCAACATGATAATGCATGGTGCTGATGACGCTACCATGTGTAAATGCTTCGAGGTCACCCTCACGGGACCAGCAACTGTGTGGTACAACTCATTGCCCCCAGGAGCCATCACTGAGTTCCAGGAGTTGTCTATGGCCTTCGCGCAACAATTTATTGGAAGCTGGCCAACGGCGAAGATGCCTGTTCAGATGTTCGACATAGAGCAGAGAAACGTAGAAACTATCCGAGACTACGTCGAAAGATTCAACAGGGAAGCTCTAAGTGTCCCGGACTTCCGGCCCGAAATACGCATCCTCGCCATGACGCTGGGCCTTCGGCGAGACTCACAACTATTTTATGAGTTCTCAAAAGACCCCCCGGACACCCTCGGAGAATTTTACCGAAGGGCCGAACAGCACATGACTGCCGAGGAGCTAAGAATGGCTGGGCCGAAGTCCGGTCACAACCGCGCCGAAGGGTCCAATCAGCAAGCCCGGCATCCAACTGAACAGGCAAGCCGACCTCGGAGGATGCAGGAAAGCAAACTTCAAAGCTTCACACCTCTGAGCACTACACGGACAAACATCCTTATGGCACTAGAAAGGCAGGGGACGCAAATTCGACGGCCAAGGGCCATGACCGCTGATAACAAGAAAAACGTCAAGAAGTTCTGCCAGTTCCACCACGACACCGAAGACTGCTTCCAACTGAAGAAGTACATTAAGTCGCTAATAAAACTCAGCCAACTTCAGAAATATCTGCGGATGCCTTCCCCAAAAGGAAGAAAAGATGAGGAAGAAAGGGCCCAAGACGAGGACTATGACTCCGACAGACAGAGAAACAGAAGTCCGAAAAAGCGCCCTCCTCCTCCTGCAGGGGTGATACAAACCATCACCACGGGGCTCCCATCCTCGGAAAGAAAGCGGAAGGCCAGAGAGATTGCGGTCATGGAATATGAGAGCCCGGCAAAGAAACTGGCTCTCAAGGACGGATCCACCATCATCTTCCCCCATGACGATCCGCTGCTAGTCATGGCAAGGATAGAGAACTGGGACGTCAAGAGAGTGTTGCTTGATGATGGATCAAATACTGACGTCCTATTCTCGCATTTACTTCCGAATTTGGACATCTCCAGTAGCGAGCTCAAGCCTGTCACCTCGCCCACCTTCGGGGTTGGACTGTCCGAACTCCCTGTTCTCGGATGGATCGACCTCCCCCTGATGATGAAAGGAACTTCGATCGACGGAACAGCTGAGTTGTACGCCTCCACAATGGCGAGATTTATCGTCATGGACGTTCCTTCTTCGTACAATGCCATCCTTGGAATGCAGACACAGGGAAACCTGCACATTCACCCTGATGTGAAGTACTTGACTGTCACATTCGCCACCAAGGATGGGGATGCAGAGGTCTTTATAGATCAAGCCGAGGTAAGGAAGGTGTTTGTGAAGCACGAAAAGCTCCGGCAAATAACCTCGCACAAACAATAGAGGCAAAGGCACCAAAGAAGGGCAAAGAAGGAGAACCCCCAAGAGAGGAAACAGAAACAGTGGAACTTGTCCGAGGACAATCCACCCGAATAGGGAAGAGCTTGCCCGAAGGTGACAAGAAAAACCTTGTATCTTTTATACTGGGAAATAAAGATCTCTTTGCCTGCTCGCCGAAAGACATGCCAGGTGTGCATCCTGGCATAATACAGCATTGCCTCAAAGTAAGCCCAGAAGCAAAGCCTGTCTGGCAAAAGAAGCGAAGCATCTCAGCCCATAAGAGCAACTTTGTGAAAACCGAAGTCCAACGCCTTGATAGCCAAACGCTATCGCCTCTGTCTGGCCGAACTCCCTGCCACAATGATGGCCAGAAGAAGCTGGCGCTACTCGAGAAAATGTGCGATCAGGCACCTCGGGAGATAGCCGAAGAGCTCCGACCCCAGCACGCCAGGAAGCCCCGAGGACACTATTCGCCCCCCAAGGTTGTGAACATATCGCCTTCGAAAAAGCGGCACCAGACATAGCGAGCCGAACATGATATCCCCGAAGGCGGAACTCCCTGAAACTGGGAACCCCCGAACTGAGGGCTTGTTTCCCGAAGAGGCCCTGTCCGAACTAGTGGACGACCTCACCCAGGGACTTCGGGAGTACGGCAGGGGCATTTATGGAAGCATTTAAGGAAGCCTCTGACACGTCCTTTCACGGACGTCATAAAGTCGCCTGAATAGGCGCTCTGACATACGGATGCCATCAGAATCACATCATGGCCCATCTCAGCACGTGGCTCAGGACAACCTGCTACCAGTCATCTGTCTCCTACGCCCAGAAACTCAGGGAACATCCGACCGAACACGTGTCGTGATCTGAACGGGCTAGGCACTCCTTTAAATACCAGGAATTAATACTGGACAGGGGGCTGGTTGGTTGGCAAAACACGGCTCCCACGCTCTGAGAAAGCTATCAGGCGAGACCCTTCAGCCCTTTGTGCTATTTCCTCTGCCTTTTCTCAGTCACCACTGACTTGGGCGTCGGAGGCTCGCCCCCCGGAAAAACACTCCGGGGGTCTCCTAACCCTTTGTTTCTGAGCTTTCAGGCACTCCCCTTCGGGCTGTCCATTCCACCAGACGTTCTTCCTCCCAGAAGTCTCTCCACCAGTCACCATGACTATAAACGATGAGGCCCCTGGCCATCATTTGGCACCGTCTGTGGGAACCTGCTCTGAGATCGCCGTCGTTGAGACTCTGCGTTCTAAGGACAAGGGGCTCCAGAAGTCCCCGTTCGCGCCTGAGGTACAACTGGCTGCTGAGTAAAAACTCCCAGGGACTTCTGTGCCTGAGGAAGACCGCCCTCTGGTAATCACCATGAGCTTCTTGAGAGACTTTCAGCGTTCGGTCGTGTCTGAAATGACCCAGCAGATCGACCGAAGGTGGCCACAGCAAACACAGGCCCAGAGACCCCCCTCACCGACACGCCCTTGGGGGAAAAGCCCCAAGTCTAGACATCGTAGTTCGGGGAGTGGAAACCCTCGCGAAGAATCATCCACAGAAGATATGGCCCTTGGGAAACGGCCTGTGGGACAAACCGAGTCCAAGCGATCGAGAGTCTCACAGCAAAGTAGTTCGGCGCCTGAGGCGAGGTCCTTGTCCACTCAGCGCCGAACTCGCCCCCCGAAGAGGCGCCGGCGATGTCCATCCCCTGAAGAAGGCCCTAGCGCCACAGTGCTGATGGAGAGGATACTAGCACGGCTGGACAGAGTGGAGAAACAAGTGGCCAGAAAACCCGTTTGGGCCAGACTCTTGGGAACAGGCTGCGAAGATGACTCGCCATTTATTCAGGCCGTTGTTGAGGCGGCCATGCCAGGTGACTTCAGAGTACCTCAGTTGGAGATTTATGATGGCCGTACTGATCCATAGGCCCATCTGACGAAGTACAAACGCAGCATGATAATACACGGTGCTGACGACGCTACCATGTGCAAGTGCTTCGAAGTCACCCTCACAGGGCCAGCCACGGCGTGGTACAATTCCTTGCCTTCAGGAACCATCACTGAGTTCCATGAGTTGTCCACAACCTTCGCCCAGCAGTTCATCGGGAGCCGACCTACGGCGAAGATGCCTGTGCAGATGTTCGACATAGAGCAGAGGAATGGAGAAACCATCCGAGACTATGTCGAAAGATTCAACAAGGAAGCTCTGAGCGTCCCAGACTTCAGGCCCGAAATCCGCATTCTTGCCATGATACGAGGCCTTCGGTGAGACTCACAGCTGTTCTACGAGTTCTCAAAGGACCCCCCGGAGACCCTCGGAGAATTTTACGGAAGATCAGAACAGCACATGACCGCCGAAGAACTAAGAGTGGCTGGGCCGAAGTCTGATCACCACCGCCCCGAAGAGTCCAGTCAACAAGCTCGGCATCCTACCGAATACGCAGGACGACCTCGGAGGATGCGAGGAAAGAAACCTCAAAGTTTCACACCATTGAGCACTTCACGGACCAACATTCTCATGGCACTGGAAAGGCAAGGGATGCAGATTCGGCGACCAAGGGCCATGACCGCCGATAATAAGAAGACTGCAAAGAAGTTCTGCCAGTTTCATCGCGACCACGGTCATGACACCGAAGACTGCTTCCAGCTGAAGAAGTACATAGAGTCGCTGATAAAAAATGGCCAACTTCGGAAATACCTGAGGATTCCATCCCCGAAAGACAGAAAAATGGAGGAAGAAGGGGCCGAAGATGAGGACTACGACTCCGACAGGCGGAGAAATAGAGGTCCAAAAAAGCGCCCTCCACCTCCAGCAAGGGTTATCTAAACCATCACCACGGGGCTCCCATCCTCGGAAAGAAAGCGGAAAGCCAGAGAAATTGCAGTCATAGAGTATCAAAGTCCATCAAAGAAGCTGGCTCGCAAAGGTGGCCCCACCGTCGTCTTCCCCCACGACGATCCGCTACTGGTCATGGCGAGTGTAGGGGACTGGGACGTCAAAAGAGTGTTGCTTGATGATGGCTCAAATGCTGACGTCCTATTCTTGCACCTGTTGACCAAGATTGGGCATCTCCAGCAGCGAACTGAAGCATGTTACCTCGCCCACTTTTGGGGTTGGACCATCCGAACTCCCCGACCTCGGATGGATCGACCTCCGGTTGATGTTGAAAGGGACTTCGGTGAACGGAGCAGCTGAGTTGTACGCCCCCACAATGGCGAGATTCATCGGCGTGAACGTCCCGTCCTCGTATAACGCCATCCTTGGAAGGCAGACAGTGGAGAAGCTGCATATTCGCCCTGATGTGAAGTACTTCACTATCACATTCGCCACCAAGGATGGAGATGCAGAGGTGTTCGTTGACCGACCCGAGGTAAGAAAGGTGTTCATGAAAGCGCGAAAAGCTCCGGCAACAACCTCGCGCAAACAATGGAGGCAAGGGCCCCAGAAAAAGGCAAAAAAGAAGATCTCGCCAAGACAGAAATGGAAGCAATAGAGCTTGTTCCAGGTCAATCTACCCGAATAGGGAAGAGCTTGGCCGAAGGTGACAAGGAAAATCTTGTATCCTTTCTGCTGGAAAATAAAGATCTGTTTGCCTACTCGCCAAAAAATATGCCGGGGGTGAACCCTGGCATAATACAGCATAGCCTCAAAGTAAGTCCGGAAGCAAGGCCTGTCCGGCAAAAGAAACGAAGCATGTCAGCCCACAAAAGCAACTTTGCCAAAACCGAAGTCCAGCGTCTCCTAGATGCTGAGGCTATCAGGGAGGTCAAGTACCCCGAATGGTTAAGCAACGTGGTCATGGCCACAAAAGAAGGTAGCAGCAAACTCCGAATGTGCATCGACCTCAGAAACTTGAACGATGCTAACCCGAAAGACTCATACCCTCTGCCACCAATAGATTCAACTGCTGAACATGGGCTCCTAAGTTTCCTAAACGCCTTAAGTGGCTACCATCAGATAAGGATGGACCCCGAAGATGAAGAGAAGACTGCCTTCATCACCGAGGGAGGAACGTACTGCTATATCAGGATGCCATCCGGGCTAAAAAATGCAGGAGCCACCTACCAGAGGCTGATGAACAAGGTCTTTCAAAAACCAAATAAGGAGAAACATGGAGGTGTATGTTGATGATATGCTAGTCAAGACCAACCTGCCTGGCTACCAGATTTAGATGAGACCTTCCAAAAGCTCGGTGCCTCCGGGAACCGCCTTAATCCAGAGAAGTGCATCTTCGGGGAGACTTCGGGAAAATTCCTTGGGTACATGGTATCAGAAAGAGGCATCGACGCTAACCCCGAGTAGATTAAGGCCCTGCTTGAATTCCGAACTCCTGGCACTGCCAAAGATGCGCAGAGACTCACCGGAAGAATAACCTCTCTGAGCAGGCTTATTGCCAGGTACGGAGATAGGTGTAGACCTTTCTCCAAAGTCCTCACAAAGGCAACAAAAATGGAAGGCGACCTCGGAAGAAATGATCATCCTTGGGATGAAGATTTCCCAAAGGCCTGGGAAGAACTCAAAGTCTACCTGGCCAGCCTGCCAACTCTGCGACAACCTCGGGAGGGAGAGCCCCTCGTACTATACCTCGCCGTCACAGAAAAAGCTGTGAGCTCGGTGCTCATGAAGGAAGAAGGGCCAAAGCAATGACCGGTCTACTATGTCAGCAAGTCCCTGCGTGGCGCCGAAGTCAGGTATCCTTTGCTTCAAAAAGCTATATATGCCTTGGTGCTTGCAGGGAGAAGGCTGCGATCATTCCGGAAGGCTCTCCAAATAGTGCATAGAGCATGACAAACACGAAATTATGTATAAGCCACGGAAGGCCATAAAAGCTCAAGGCGTATTATCAGGGGCCCCGAAGGCCTAGAGGTAACGAAGGATACCAAGTTCGGCAGACGGCAGGAGATTATGGGGCGAAGGACCCAATTTTAGGGAAATATCATGAGCTAGTAGCAAGGCTCATCCAAGATTGATGCCGTACGGATCGTGAAGGAACATCGGCGGAATAACTCTGAGGCAGATTGCTTGGCGAAGTCGAAAACATATACCGAGGTACCAGATCATCCGAGCATCTCAGTGCTGAGCATGACGACCTCGGGAACGGGATGGAAAGACCGAATAAAAAGATAACTCGCAGAAAATTTGCTCCCCGAAGACCCCGGCGATGCTGCAAGACTGCGAAGACACTCCGAAAGCTTATTCCTAATTGATGAAGAGTTATATCGGCAGGGATATGGGAATCCGCTGCAAAGATGTGTGGATGAAAAGGATACTGAAATGGTCCTTGAAGAAGTTCACGAAAGCATGTGTGGTTGACACATTGGAACTAATGCCCTGGCAGCGGTGATACTCCCCCAAGGATACTTCTGGCCTACCATGAAAAAGGACGCAAGACAGTTCGCCCGGAAATGTGGCAGCTGCCTGAGACACGCGAAAAACCAGAGGACACCCTCGGAAATGGTAACTTCGGCAGACTATCCTTGGCCCTTCGCAGTCCGGGGTATAGCCTTATTGGGCCACTCCCCACAGCACCCGGAGGCATGAAATTCCCCGTGGTAGTAGTGGACTATTTCTCAAAGTAGGAGGAGGCGGAACCACTAACAACTATCTCGGCAAAAGAAGTGCAGAAGTTCCTATGGAAGAACATCGTATGCAGACTTGGCATACCGAGGGTACTAGTAGCTGATAATGGATCCCAGTTCATAGACAAAGGATTCCAAAAATTCATCAGCGACCTGGGAATAAAGATGCACTTCGACCCAATAGCTCACCCCCAAAGCAACGGGCAGGTAGAAGTATCGAACAGGACCACAAATGATGGCCTGAAAAAGAGACTAGGGAAAGCCAAGGGGAATTGGCCAGGAGAACTCCAAAGTGTACTATGGAGCTATCGAACGACGCCCCGAAGAGCCACAGGGGAGACCCCTTTTTCACTCGTCTTCGGAACAGAGGCCATTATCCCACTAGAGGTAGTTCAACCTTCAATACGGGTGCAAGTATTTGATGAAGGTGGTAAGGACCTCGGCCTCAGAACCAATCTCGATCTTATGGCCGAACACAGAGAAATAGCCAAGCTGAGGAGAAAAGCTGTTCAGTGAAGAGTGGCCATAGCTGTAAAACTTACGGGCCAGGCCAAAAGAAATCAAGAAGGGAGACCTTGTTCTCCGAAAGGCCAACTTCGCACCCCGAGGGCCATCCCATGGCGTACTTCACGCAAACTGGGAAAGACCCTATCTGGTTCGCTACGAAGTACGAAAAAGCGTGTACGAGGTTGGTGACGCCGAAGGCGTAGAATTGAAGAACACTTGGCACTCAGACGCCTTGAAAAAATTCTACGCTTGAGGTTGGGCGGAGGAGTTATGTTGTACAAAATGGCCTTGAGAAAAATTCTTAAGTGTACAGAAATTATGCAAAACTCCGCAGAGGTGCTCGCCATGATAAAGCGTAGATATGACTTTTCGAAAGTCCCTTGAGCCATCACGCTCGGGAAAGGTGGAAAAGAAAATTCTCGCAGAAGTATTCGCCATAGTCAGCGCAGAGATAATTTCCCGAACTCCCTTGAGCGAACATGCTCGGGAAAATGGGAAGTGAAAAATCTCGCGAAAGGTTTTCCGAAGTCCCTAGAGCAAACATGCTCGGGACAACTGGAAAAACAAAAAATTTGACTGAAGGTTTCTGAACTCCCTTGAGCGAACATGCTCGGGAAAATGGGAAGTGAAAAATCTCGCGAAAGGTTTTCCGAAGTCCCTAGAGCAAACATGCTCGGGACAACTGGAAAAACAAAAAATTTGACTGAAGGTTTCCGAACTCCCTTGAGCGAACATGCTCGGGAAAATGGGAAGTGAAAAATCTCGCGAAAGGTTTTCCGAAGTCCCTAGAGCAAACATGCTCGGGACAACTGGAAAAACAAAAAATTTGACTGAAGGTTTCCGAACTCCCTTGAGCAAACATGCTCGGGAAAATGGGAAGTGAAAAATCTCGCGAAAGGTTTTCCAAAGTCCCTAGAGCAAACATGCTCGGGACAACTGGAAAAACAAAAAATTTGACTAAAGGTTTCCGAACTCCCTTGAGCGAACATGCTCGGGAAAATAGGAAGTGAAAAATCTCGCGAAAGGTTTTCCGAAGTCCCTAGAGCAAACATGCTTGGGACAACTGGAAAAAAAAAATTTGACTGAAGGTTTCCGAAGTCCCTTGAGCAATCATGTTCGAATCAGAAATGCAAAAGCCTGCAAAAAGACTTAGTCAAATTTTTTCAGGTCTTCCAGAAAGTTTTACGAGCAAGCGCACTCGGGGCAAAGGAAGGTAAAAAAGTTCCTTTAAATCGCAGGTTTTCCGAAGTCTCTTGAGCGAACGTGTTCGGGACAATGAAAATGAAGAAACTCGCAAGAAAAGACTTAGCCAAAACTATGAGCAAAGCTGCTTTAAAATAAAGAACTGCCCGAAGAAGGATTACAAAATAGAAGGAAAGGAAAAAGGGCCCTAAAAATTGGCTAAGGGTTCGCGGCGTCCCGAGAGCCACTCGTCTGGCCGCCCTTTTCCATCACCTTCGGCGCTGGAATTGAAGGAGGAAGTTTCAGATGTTCGGCCTTGGACCATTTCCACCGAGGTCCCCCAGGAATGTTTAGACCCTCTAGAAAAGAGAGGTCCAAATCTGGGAACCTCTGGAGAACCTGGTGCCGAGCAAGGCAGAAGCCGTCTTGGAACGCGACCTTGCTTATCTGATCAGACTTGTTCTTCCCAAGCTCGAGGTCGTCAAGCTCGTCCTTCAGATCCTCGACCTCGTCCTCCAGGGCCTTTATCTGTTCCTCCCCCTTTGGCTCGTCCTTCAATGATTCGACCTCGGCTCGGAGAGCGTTATTCTCACACGTCAACGACACTATACGGCTGTCAGAACCAGCCTTGTGCTGAAGAAGATCCTCGTTGGCGGCGAGCATCCCCTTTATTTGGTCGCCGAGGTCGGCGATCTTCCTGGAGGAGTCCTTTTGAAGTTCTTCTTTTTCCTTCCGGAACTCCTCCCGAAGGGCAGCTATTTCTTTCTCAGCAGCCTCTTTCAGCTGATGGTTCTTGGCGACCGACTCTGCCAGCGTGGTCCTCGTCTCATTCATTGTTCGAGTGGCCGAAGTTTGAAAAGCAGCCTCCCTGGCCACCCGAACTCGGAGAAAGGCGGTGTACCCCATCAGCTGCAAAAAATAAACACAAGGTCAGTACGAACCAGAAACTTAGGAAAGAATTGAAGGGAAAGAGCTGTGAAGGATATACCTGAGCAGCATGCTCGGTAATCTTTGCAGCGAGAGTATTATCCCCCGGGTGGGCTGCCGCTATAGCCCTGAAGGAGGCCTCGGTGAGCACCCCCTTCGAAATTTCCATGGCCATTTGAGGAACGTCCTCGGAGTACATATTCATGTCCTCCGTGAACGTCCAAAAAGGCTCCTTGGGTATCTTCCCTTACGGGATTTTTGCATCCCGAAGAGCTCGTTTCCGAGCATGATCGGCCACCCAGCCTGGGGTAGTCAACCCCCCTGCGTGATAAGAATGAGAAGGAGATTAAAGACAAAGAAGCCAATCCAGAAAAAACAAGAGAACTACACTTTGTCTGGAAACAAACCTGGCGGAACCTCGACAACATCGTCCTCGGAGTCCTCGACGGAAATGCCCTTACCCTTCCGCTTGCGCCGCTCCTCGGCAGAAGGTACTTCTACCACTACAGCACGGAAGGCCTGTGACGCGGTAGGACTCTGAGGGGGAACGTCGGTTGAAGGGACCTCGGAAGCAGGGGCCTCAGACGCCGGAACTTCAGCTGTCCCAGGCTCCTCGGCGGTCTCCTCGGGGATTTCTTGTCGAACAGCTCTCCTTGCCCGTTTCCTCGAAGGCCCCGCACCAGTAGACTTCCGCCTTTGGGAAGACACCTTGTTCGTCTGGTCGCCCTCCTCCACTTGGCCGGTGAAAAGGGACTTGTAATAGGCGGCAGTCGCGTCGCCCATCTCTGAAAAAGGAGAGAAACATCAGCGTGAGTCCAAGGAAAGAACAGTAAAGGAGTAGAAGATAACTCACTTTCGGCAAGCGTTTCGAAAGAAATTTCCTCCTTAAGAAGCTTGACCAACCAGGAATCCTTCCCGGCGATGGCAGGAGCTGGCATCCCGAGGTCAGTCTCGTGCTCCTTTACCACCTTTAGCTCCCGAAGGACCTCTTCGGTCATCAACCTCCAGTTGATTGGAAAAGGGTAAAGGACGAGCGGAACGACCTCGGGATCCCAGTCAGAGACAACCCGAATGCGGGCATCGAAATCCATGAACAAGGAAGCTAACTCTGGGGTCAGCAGCATCCTCGGATCAGCAACGTCCACATCCAGTGTTCCCTGAGCCCATCTGGTCGGAACATACGACCAGGCCTCGTCCATCTTCATGAAGAAAAACTTCTGTTGCCACCCCCGCCAGCTATCTTTAGTGGCGAAGGTGAACATGAATTTCTTGCTCCCGGATCCCCGAGGTAGCATGAAATAGAAGCCACCCTTCGGGACCATAGGGAGCTTGTAGTACTGCATAAAAATTCTAAAATTGGGTTCTATCCCGAAGATGCCACACATGCAGAGGTAGGCGTTAAAATAGCAGAACGAGTTCGGGGGAAGCTGGTTCACAGCAATGCCATGAAATTTGCAGAACTCGCACACCATCTTCGGGGGAGGATACCGAAGACCGGCCTTCAGCTGGGCTTGAAAAACGGTAACCTCCTTGCTGTGGTTTGAAAAAGCATAATGGCTAGAGCGATGCAGCCTAGTGATGGCGTAAGAGGGAAGAAAGAATTTTTTCTTCCACCTCTCTAACTTTTCAGGGGTGGTGCAACAAGGATGGGCTAAAAGAGGCTGCCAGCTCTCAGGAATGGGCATTTTCGACATAAAAATGAGTTTGAAAATGGAAGAAAACAGTTTCCAGAGAAAAACTCAAAAGAACACAGGCATCAAAGCGCTCTGAAAAACAAAAACCCACCGAAAGATTTGCCAAAATCGGAGGACGCCGTCGTGAAAGTTGGCTGGAAAAAAGCTCTGATTAAGGTAGCTCCGCCACAGAAAGCAAGAAAGTGCAAGAACAGGGGCAAAGCAGAGAGGAGAGCAGAAGTGAAAGCAAAAGGAACTTATGGCAGAGTGGGCTATTTATAAGCCAGAAATGGGTAACCGAAAAATCGTCATAAGTACCCTTTGGAGGCGAACCATCGCCATAACTGCTCTCTGCACCTGAAAAGGCACGCCCTCTGTAACCGACGCCACTCTCCTCCAATGGCAAAGCACCACGTGTCAACCTCTGCGCGCAAATAGGGGACACGTCCTCCAAATGTCCCTTGAAAGCTGGGGCACATCTTCTGACATCCCTGGAAAACTGGGATGAAACTGGGACACGCCGCTTAGACTGACACGCTTGGCCAAACAGACCCGCAGAAACAAAGAGCAGGCCACCTCGAGGACGCCAAGACATAGGCTATGGCCGAACAGCCCATGACCTTTGGGCAAGAGGTGTATCTTCGGCACAGGCTCCACCTCGAAGACACCAAAGAACAGGCCAAGGCCGAAGAGCCCATGATCTTTGGGCAAAAGGCGCATCCTCGGAACAGGTTAAGCTTCCAAAGAAACTCCCATACACAAACCTCGGAAGGACATGCAAAACCGAAGTCTTCACTTCGGCTTTCCAAAGGGGGGCATGTGATAGCCAAACGCTATCGCCTCTGTCTGGCCGAACTCCCTGCCACAATGATGGCCAGAAGAAGCTGGCGCTACCCGAGAAAAGGTGCGATCAGGCACCTCGGGAGATAGCCGAAGAGCTCCGAGCCCGGCACGCCAGGAAGCCCCGAGGACACTATTCGCCCCCCAAGGTTGTGAACATATCGCCTTCGGAAAAGCGGCACCAGACATAGCGAGCCGAACATGATATCCCTGAAGGCGGAACTCCCTGAAACTGGGAACCCCCGAACTGAGGGCTTGTTTCCCGAAGAGGCCCTGTCCGAACTAGTGGACGACCTCACCCAGGGACCTCGGGAGTACGGCAGGGGCATTTATGGAAGCATTTAAGGAAGCCTCTGACACGTCCTTTCACAGACGTCATAAAGTCGCCTGAATAGGCGCTCTGACATACGGACGCCATCAGAATCACATCATGGCCCATCTCAGCACGTGGCTCAGGACAACCTGCTACCAGTCATCTATCTCCTACGCCCAGAAACTCAGGGAACATCCGACCGAACATGTGTCGTGATCTGAACGGGCTAGGCACTCCTTTAAATACCAGGAATTAATACTGGACAGGGGGCTGGTTGGTTGGCAAAACACGGCTCCCACGCTCTGAGAAAGCTATCAGGCGAGACCCTTCAGCCCTTTGTGCTATTTCCTCTGCCTTTTCTCAGTCACCACTGACTTGGGCGTCGGAGGCTCCCCCCCCCCGGAAAAACACTCCGGGGGCCTCCTAACCCTTTGTTTCTGAGCTTTCAGGCACTCCCCTTCGGGCTGTCCATTCCACCAGACGTTCTTCCTCCCAGAAGTCTCTCCACCAGTCACCATGACTATAAACGATGAGGCCCCTGGCCATCACGCCTGTTGGACACTGAAATCATCAGGGAGGTCAAATACCCCGAATGGTTAAGTAACGTGGTGATTGCCACAAAAGAAGGCAGCAGCAAACTTCGGATGTGCATCGACTTCAGAAATTTGAACGACGCTTGCCCGAAAGACTCATACCCTCTTCCACCAATAGACCAACTGGTAGACTCAACTGCCGAATATGGGCTCCTGAGTTTCCCAGACGCCTTCAGCGGCTACCATCAAATAAGGATGAATCCCAAAGATGAAGAAAAAACCACCTTCATCACCGAGGGAGGAACGTACTGTTACGTCAGGATGCCCTTCGGGCTTAAAAATGCAGGAGCCACCTACCAAAGGTTGATGAACAAAGTCTTTAAGGACCAAATGGGGAAAAACATGGAGGTGTATGTAGACGATATGATAGTCAAAAGCAAGCTCCCTCACAACCACATTGCAGATCTAGAGGAAACCTTCCAAAAGCTCAAAGCCTTCGGGATTCATCTCAATCCTAAAAATTGCATGTTCGGGGTGACCTCGGGAAAGTTCCTTGGGTACATGGTATCCGAAAGAGGCATCGATGCTAACCCCGAAAAAATTAAGGCTCTACTCGAGTTCTGAACTCCTGCCACAGTAAAAGATGTGCAGAGACTCACCGGAAGAATAACCTCTCTTAGCAGGTTTATTTCCAGGTACGGAGATAGGTGTCGGCCTTTCTTCAAAGTCCTCACTAAGGCAGCAAAAAAGGAAGGCAACCTTGGAAGGGATGATCACCCTTGGGGTCAAGACTGCCAAAAAGCCTGGGAAGAACTCAAAATCTACCTAGCCAGCCTGCCGACTCTGCGACAACCTCGCGAAGGAGAACCCCTCGTATTATACCTCGTCGTCACAAAAAAAGCTGTGAGCTCGGTCCTCGTGAAAGAAGAAGGACCAAAACAATGGCCGGTCTACTATGTAAGCAAATCCTTGCATGGCGCCGAAGTCAGGTACCCTCTGCTACAGAAAGCTATATACGCGTTGGTGCTTGCAGGGAGAAGGCTGCGATCATACTTTCAGGCTCACCCCATCATCGTCCGAAGTAGCCTGCCACTACGGGACGTTATGAGGAAAGTGGATCATTCGGGAAGGCTCTCCAAGTGGTGTATAGAGCTTGGCGAACACGATATCACCTATGAACCTCGGAAGGCCATAAAAGCTCAAGCACTGGCATAATTCATTGCCGAAATACCCACCACTGAGGACAGTCATCCGGATCTGAACGAAGGTGAGCCAGAATGGACCTTACATGTTGACAGAGCCTCGGGGTCCGAGCACCAGGGAGCGGGGGTAGTTATCAGAGGCCCCGAAGGCCTAGAGGTAATGAAGGCTATCAAGTTTACCTTCAACGCCACTAACAATGTGGCTGAGTATGAGGCCCTCATAGCGGGATTACGACTGGCCAGAAAAATTGGCGTGAGAAACTTAAAGGCTTACAGTGATTCCCAGCTAGTAGTTCGACAGACGACAGGAGACTATGGGGTGAAGGACCCAACCTTGGAAAAATACCACGAGCTGGTAGCAAAACTCATTCAAGAGTTTGACGCCGTACGGATCGAAAACGTACCTCGGTGGAAAAACACCGAGGCAGACTGCTTGGTGAAGTCAAAAACCTACACCGAGGTGCTAGACCATCCGAGCATCTCAGTACTGAGCATATCGACCTCGGGAAAAGGCTGGTGGGATCCAATAAAAAGGTACCTCACGGAAAATGTGCTCCCTGAAGACCCCGGTGACGCTGCAAAACTGCGAAGGCGCTCCGGTCATTTCTTTCTGATCGGTGAAGAACTATACCGACAGGGATACGCAAATCCACTGCAAAGATGTGTGAACGAAGAGGATACTGAAATAATCCTTGAAGAAGTCCACGAAGGCATGTGTGGTTCACACATTGGAACCGATGCCCTGGCGGCAGTGATACTTCACCAAGGATACTTCTGGCCTACCCTGAGAAAGGACGCAAGGTAGTTCATCCAGAAATGCAGTAGTTTCCAGAAACACACGAACATCCAGAGGCCACCCTCGGAAATGGTAACTTCGGCTGACTATCCCTAGCCCTTCGCAGTCTGGGGTATAGACCTTATTGGGCCACTCCCCTCAGCACCCGGAGGCGTGAAATTCTGCGTGGTAGCGGTAGACTATTTCTCCAAATGGGTCGAGGCAGAACCACTAGCAACTATCTCGGCAAAAGAAGTGCAGAAGTTTGTATGGAAGAACATTGTATGCAGATTCGGCATACCGAGGGTACTAGTGGCTGATAATGGATCCCAATTCATAGTCAAAGGATTCCAGGAATTTATCAGCGACCTCGGAATAAAGATACACTTCGCCCCAGTAGCTCACCCCCAAAGCAACGGGCAGGTGGAAGTATCTAACAGGACCATAAAAGATGGCCTGAAGAAGAGACTGGGGGAAGCAAAAGGAAAATGGCCAGGAGAACTCCAAAGCGTGTTATGGAGTTACCGAACGATGCCCCGAAGAGCCACAGGGGAGACTCCCTTCTCACTCGTCTTCGGAACAGAGGCCATCATCCCTATCGAGATAGTTAGACCATCAGTACGGGTGCAAGTATTTGATGAAGGTGGAAACGACCTTGGCCTAAGAACGAAGCTCTACCTCATCGGCGAACACAGAGAAATAGCTGAGCTGAGAAGAAAAGCTTTCCAGCAAAGAGTGGCCGTGGCTATAAATTTACGAGCCTGGCCAAAAGAAATCAAGAAAGGGGACCTCGTTCTCCAAAAGGCTGACTTTGCACCCCGAAAGCCATCTCACGGGGTATTTCACGCGAACTGGGAAGGACCTTATCTGGTTATTGCCGAAGTATGAAAAGGCGTGTACAAACTTGGCGACACCGAAGGCATAGAATTGAAAAACACTTGGCACTCAGATGCCTTGAAGAAATTCTACGCTTAAGATGGAGTGGAAGGATTGTGTTGTGCAAAAAATATCCTAAGTACATAATGTCCTTGAGAAAAAATTCTTAAGTGTACAAAATGCTGCAAGATAGAATTCCGCGAAGGTGTTCGCCATAAAAAAGCACAGATGTGATTTTCCGAAGTCCTTTGAGCCATCATGCTCGGGAAAATGGAAAACAACAATTTTGCGAAAGTACTCGCCGGCAAAAGCGCATATGTGATTTTACGAAGTCCCTTGAGCCATCATGCTCGGGAAAGTGGGAAACAAAAATCTTGCGAAAGTACTCGTCGAAAAGAGCGGATAATAAATTTTGGTGATTGCAGGTTTCCCGAAGTCTCTTGAGCGAACTTGTTCGGGACAATGGAAATGCAAAATCTTGCAAAAGGACTTAGCCAAAAAAATATATTCATTGAGAATGATCAGGCTTACAAAGAAGAAGTGCCCGAAGAAGGAACACAAAAGCGAAGAGGAAAAAAGGAAAAGGCCCCTAAAACAGCCTAAGCGTTCTCGGCGTCCCGGGAGCCACCAGCCTCTGTGCCCTTTTCCACCACCTTCGGCGCCGGAATTGTGGAAGGCAGGTTCAGGTGCTCGATTTTTGACCAGGACCACCGAGGCCCCTCGGGAATGTTGAGAGCTTCCAAAAAAGAGAGGTCCAGACCAGGGAACCTCTCAAGGACTTGGTCCCGAGCAAGGCAGAATCCGTCCTGGAAGGCGACCTTGGTCATTTGGTCGGATTTGTCGTTCTCAACCTCAAGGTCCTCGAGCCCGTCCTTCAAGTCTGCAACCTCCTTCTTCAGCGCCTTCACCCTCTTCTTCGCATCGAGCTCCTTCTTCAAAGACTGGACCTCGACTTCGAGAGCCTTTTTCTCACTCACCAATGACCGAATGAGATTGTCAGAATCTGACTTATCTTTCAGAAGGTATTGGTTGGCAGCAAGCATCCCTTTCACCTGATCGCCGAGGTCAGCAATCTTCAGAGAGGAGTTCTTCTCAAGATCTTCCTTCTCCTTCCAGAACTCCTCCCGAAGGGCAGCAACTTCTTTCTTCGCAGCATCTGCCAGCTGCTGGTTCTTGGCGGTCAATGCCGAGCGCGTGACCTTTGCTTTCTCTAAGGTCTCTAAGGTCGAAGCTCGGAACGCCGCCTGCCTGGCCACCAGAACTCAGAGAAAGCCAGCGTAGCCCAGCAGCTGCAAAAAGATGAACGCAAGGTCAGTAAGAGCCAAGCACTTAGGAAAAATTGAAGGGAAAAAGGTGTGAAGAACATACCTGAGCAGCATGCTCGGTGACTTTGGCGGCGAGGGTGTCATCGCCCGGATAGGCCGCCGCAATAGCCTTCAAGGAGGCCTCTGTAAGCACCCCGTTTGAAATCTGTTTCGCCATTTCAGGACAGCCTTCGAAGTACAAGTTCATGTCCTCCGTGAATGTCCAGAAAGGCTCTTTTGGTATCTTCCCTTGCGGGACTTTGGCGTCGCGAAGGGCCCGCGCCTTCGCTTGTTCGGCCGCCCAGTTCAGGGTAAGCAACTCCCCTGCATGGTGAAAATGAGAAGCAGGTCAGAGACAAAGGAAAATTCAGAAAAACAAAAGAGCCATACTTGTTCTGAAAAACAACAAACCTGGCGGTACTTCGACCATGACGTCCTCGGAGTCCTGAGACTCCTCGGTCGAAATCCCTTTGCCTTTCTTCTTGGGCCGCTCCTCGGTAGAAGGAGCCTCTGCCACGGCCTCCAGAAGGGCCTCCAGCGCAGAACGGCTCTGGGGAGGGACGTCGGCGGAGGGAACCTCGGCAGAAGCCTCGGTCGGCGGAATCTCGGCTGCCCCAGGCTCCTCATCAGTCTCCTTGGAAATTTCCTCCAGAGGAACCTGGGAATTTTTCTTTGCCCGTTTCGCGGAACGCCCAATTCCAGTAGACTTCCGCCTTCGGGAAGCCGCCTTCTTTGTCTGATCGCCCTTCTCCACTTGGCCGGAGAAAAGGGACTTGTAAAATGCAGCAGTCCCGTCCCCCATCTCTGAAAAAGAAAAAAGACATCAGCGTAAGTTCGAGGGAAAAACAACAAGGGAGTAGAAGATAACTCACTTTCGACAAACATTTTGAATGAGATTTCCTCCCAAAGGAGCTGCACCAACCAGGAATCCTTCCCGGCGATGGCAGGAGCCGGCATCTCGAGGTCGGTCTCGTGCTCCTTAACCACCTTTAGCTCCCGGAGGACCTCTTCGGTCATCAACCTCCAGTTGATAGGGAAGGGGTACAGAGAGCGTGGAGCGACCTCGGGAGGCCAGTCAGAGACAGCGCGGATACGGCCGTCGAAGTCCGCGAAAGTGGAAGCCAACTCTGGAGTCAGCAACAACCTCGGATCAACGACGTCCACATCCAGCCTTCCTTGAGCCCATTTGGTCGGAACATACGACCAGGCCTCCTCCATCTTCAGGAAGAAGAATTTATGTTGCCACCCCCGCCAACTGTCCTTGGTGGCGAAGGTGAACATGAATTTTTTGCTCCCAGATCCCCGAGGTAGCATAAAGTAGAAGCCACCCTTTGGGACCATGAAGAGCTTGTAGTACTGCATGAAGATTATAAAATGGGGTTTTATCCCGAAGATGCCACACATACAGAGGAAGGCGTTAAAATAGCAGTACGAGTTCGGGGGAAGCTGATTCATAGCAATGCCATGAAATTGGCAGAACTCGCAAACCATCTTCGGGGGAGGATACCGAAGTTTGGCCTTCAGCTGGGCTCAGAAAACGGTAACCTCGGTACTACGGTTTGAAAAAGCATAGTGGTCAGGTCGTGCCAGCCGGGTAATGGCGTAAGAAGGAAGAAAGAACTTCTTCTTCCACCTCTCTAATTTTTTATGGGTAGTGCAACAAGGATGGGATAAAAGAGGCTGCCAGCTCTCAGGGATAGGCATTTTGGACAGAAAAATGAGTTCGGAAAAGACAAGAAAACAATTTCCGGAAAAAACTCGGAAGAACAGAGGGATCAAAACACTCTGGGAAACAAAAACCCACCAAAAGATTTGCCAAAATCTGAGGTCGCCATCGTGAAAGGTTTCCGGAAAAAAGCTCTGTTAAGACAGCTCCGTCGAAGCAAGAGAAAGCGCAGAGAAAAGGACAAGCAGGGAAAAAGCAGAAGCAAAAGCAAAAGGGCCTATGACGGAATGGGCTATTTATAGGCCAAGGGTGGGTAACCGAAACGTCGTCATAAGTGCCCTTTGAAGGCCAACCGTCAACATAACTGCTCTTTGCGCCTGAAAAGACACGCCCTTTGCAACCGACGCGACTCTCCTCCAATGACAGAGTGCCACGTGTCAAGCCGCCGCGCCAAAATAGGGGACACGTCTTTTGATATCCCTAAAAAATTGGGACGCGTCACTCAGACTGACACGCTTGGCCATCAGACGTGACTCTGCACAGACCTGCAAAAGCAAAGAAGCAGGTTGCCTCGAAGACACCAAAAGACGGGCTATGGCCGAACAGTCCGTACCTTTGGGCAAGAGGTGTATCTTCGGCACAGGCTTTGCCTCGGAGACACCAAAAAACAGGCCAAGGCCGGGCAGCCCACACCTTCGGGCAAGAGGTGTACCTTCGACACAGGTGTTACTCTCTATAGACTGCCACAGAACAACCTTGGAAAGAGATGCAAAACCAAAGTCTTCAGTTCGGCTTTCCGAAGGGGGGCATGTGATAGCCAAAGGCTATCGCCTCTATCTGGCCGAACTCCCTGCCACAAGAATGGCCAGAAGAAAACTGGCGCTACCCGAGAAAAGGTGGGATCATACACCTCGGGAGATAGCCGAAGAGCTCCGAGCCCGGCACGCCAGGAAACCTGAGGATACTACTAGCCCCCCAAGGTTGTCAACAGATCGCCTTCAGAAAAGAGGCACCAGCTATTGCGGGCCGAACATGATCTTTCCGAAGGTGGAACCCCCTGAAGCTGGGCACCCCCGAATTGAGGGTATGTTTCCCGAAGAGGCACCGTCCGTACCAGAGGACGACCTCACCCAGGGACCTTGGGAGTACGGCAGGAGCATTTAAGGAAGCCTCTGACATGTCACCCACAGGCATCACAAGTCGCCTCAAACGGTGCCCTGACACGCCGACGCCATCAAAGTCACGTCATGGCCCGTCTCGGCTCAAGGCTCAAGGGGCCTGCCACCGGCTACTTGCCCCCTACGCCCAGAAATTTAGGAACATCTGACCGTACACGTGTCAAGATCTGAACGGGCTAGGCACTCCTATAAATACCAAGGAATACACCCTGGCAGGGGGCGGGCTAATATCCTGACTCCTCACTCTGAGAAAGTACTACCAGGCGAGTTCACTGAACCCCTCAGTGTTATTTCCTCTGCCTTTTCTCAGCACCACTAACTTGGGCGTCGGAGGCTCCTCCCCGGAAAAACACCCCGGGGACCACCTAGCCCACCTTTTCTGAGCCTCTCAGGTACTCTCCCTTGGGCGAAACGGCCACCAGGCGTTCTTCCTCTCCGAGAGTCCCTCCATCAGTTACCATGACTACCAACGATGAAGCCCCCGGGCATCACCTGTGATTTCTGAGCATGATTATTGTTATGCATTGAATCAATTGTACTGTGAAGAAGAAGTGGATTGAGTACCTATAATGAGAGACTTTCCACAAGTCTTTCCTAAAGACTTGCTAGGCATTCCTCCACAAAGGGAGATTGAGTTTGAAATCAAGCTACAACCAGAAGCTAGTCCAATATCCATACCTCCTTATAGAATGCCAATCACATAGATGAATGAGCTCAAGAAACAACTTGATGAAATTCTTCAAAAAGGGTTCATAAGGCCAAGTGTTTTACCATGGGGAGCTTTTATTCTCTCTATGAAAAAGAAGGATGGATCTTTGAGACTATGCATTGAGTACAGGAAGTTTATTGCAGTGACTATCAAGAAGAAGTATCCACCCCCTAGGATTGAGCATCTGTTTGATCAACTCAAGGGAGCTAAGATCTTCTCCAAGATAGATTTGAGATCTGGATACTTCTAATTGAGAGCGAAGGAAGAAGATACTCCTAAGACTGCATTTTGGACCAAATATGGGCATTATGAGTACACGGTCATGCCATTCGGTTTGACTAATTCCCCAGCTACTTTCATGGACCTGATGAATAGGTGTTCAGACCACATTTGGACAAATTTCTAGTTGTGTTCATTGATGACATCCTAGTGTATTCCAAGGATGAAAATGAACATGAACATCATCTAAAGATTGTCCTAAAGACTCTATTGGAGCATCAGCTTCATGCTAAGTCATCCAAGTGAGAATTTTGGATAAAGGAAGTGTCTTTCATAGGACACATCATAGATGCACAAGGCCTTAAGGCAGACCCTGAAAAGGTCAAAGCAGTGCAAGAGTGGGAAAGACCAAAGATTGTGAAAGAAATCAGATGTTTCCTAGGATTAGCTAGATACTACAAGAGATTTGCATCAGGCTTTTCCATGATTGCCTCAGTTCTAACTCATTTGACCAAGAAGGGTCAAAGATTTGAGTGGACTGAGAAGTGTGAAAAGAGTTTCCAAGAGCTCAAGCAGAGGTTGATTGAAGCTCTAGTATTGATTCTTCATAATCCAAGTAAGCCCTACATCATATACTCAAATGCATCTAGATCTGGGTTAGGTTGTGTGCTTATGCAAGACAGAATTGTCATTCCTTATGGGTTAAGGCAGTTAAGACCCCGTCAGCAAAATTATCCTACCCATGACCTAGATTTGGCAGCAGTGATTTTTTCTTTGAAGCACTGAAGACATTACTTGATGGGTAGTTCCTTTGGGATCTACACTAACCATAAGAGCCTAAAGTACTTGTTCACTCAGAAAGAGTTAAACATGAGGCAAAGGAGATGGTTAGAGTACATCAAGGACTATGAGTACAGTATATAGTGCACAGAGAGAAAAGGCAATCTAGTAGCAGATGCCTTGAGTAGGAAGTACACAGGACTTCTGAAAGGAGGATCCATAGTTGATCATGATGAGTAGAATAGTCTGCTATGCCTGTGGCACAAATGGCATAAGTGGGAGGAAGCCCAAATTTACACATTGACAATTCAGTCTGGATGGATTAAAGAAGCCAAAAATGCACAGGAAATAGATCCTGATCTCAAAAAGACTTCAGGAGAGGAAAAAGGTTCCTTGCATCAATCCTTTGCCTACAAGTAAGGATTTATATATTTCAAGGACCGAACCTATGTGCCTAAAGGAGCAAAGCTTAGGGATGAAATACTTGAAAAAGGTCACACAAGGAACTTGAACATCCATCCAAGAAGTGTGAAAGTGTGCAAAGATTTAAAGACTCACTTCTGGTGGCCACATATGAAGAAAGCCATAGTTACTTATGTCTCCAAATGTGCTGTTGGGTTTCGGGAGCCAAACAAGTGCAGCGCAATTTAACCGAAACCCTTCAGGATCCAAGTGAAACGGGGTAAACCGGGTGCTCAAAAATTTTCATACATAATTTTCGGTTGAGATCTCTCACCCAACTGCAGAGTCGAATCACAAAACCTGAATAATTGACGTGTTCAAGCTCTCTATGGTATATAGATGAGCCTTTTGGGATCACCACGCTTCCACTACATCCCGACATATGTGTTTCTCTTGCGCTTGCAGTGCTAGCTTGCATCCTCCAAGGAATTGCAAAATAAAATGTTGTTGTCCTTTTGGGAGGCTAGAGCAAGACGCTGTGAAATTCTTACTAAAAGATGTATTTATAGTGGGACTCAACTCCCAGGCCTAATGGGTTTCAAAGCCCTAATCCAATTAGGCTTTAATTTCGGGCTTAATAATGGCTCAACTCTTGGGCCCATTATTAATACGAAATTATTGTGAAACCATAACCCAAATAATTAGCCCATGCACTCTAATGATCCAAATAGCTCAATGTGTGCGACCCAATAGGCTCTTACCATGTTGGCAATGATCATAAATCACATTTATGATCATAAGCAATGAGCGGTGTCTAGCAACACATCATTGTTACCCAAGTGACAGGATTGTCGGTGATTCGAGTAAACCTTTATGATCATTACCGATATATGCCATTGTCCCTCTATCCAAGATATCAAGACTAAGCACGAGACATGGAATGTGTCACTCTCGTATAGCCCAATCTTTGGTTTCTTGATTACTGAGTAGACCAACTTAAAGTGATGACATTGATATCGTATATCAACTCATCCGAGCATGGCCATGCATTTTTCTAAGTCACACTCTATCAAGGGGCCCGTAGATATCACTCCCGTTACATAGGAGGGACAAATCCCTCCGCACTATATGTGACATACTGAATGACCTCCTTCAAGTTCACTCAATTACAAGCAACACAGGAAAGTATCAAAGTATGTGACTCACATGTAAGGAACCTTGATGACCTTAGGTCAGAGGACTACATATACCATGATCACTATAAGAATCACTTATAACACTCATATAACGATCCATCTACTGTTCTCATGGTGGGTTGGTCCAGTAACAAGTTCTCGAACTCGTACCCATATGTAGACTACATATCTCGTATTAGTCTCCACATATGCTAGTTGTTATGTATCATTGAAGCCCTCTCCACAATAATACTAGACTGGGGACATTTAAGAATATCATTATTCTAGGATTACAATTATGTTTCTTACTGATGCCCTTCAGCATCTGCAGTGTGTTTCATGGCGACTGTGGCAGGAGCTTCTGATAGTACAAGTGAGTCCGAAAGAATAGTCCCCGGAGTGTTTTTCTGGGGAGGAGCCTCCGACGCCCGAGTGAGTATTTTTGGAGGTAATGAGATGATAAAGAGCAAAGGAGTATATTGTCTCAAGTAATGTCCTCCTCCCTTACCTGGAATAATTACTGAGTACCTATGGAGGGGCGAATGTAATAGTTCTTCTCGTGTGGCCGGCCCAGATCATGACACGTGTTCGGCGGGATGCGTTCCACGTCTTTTGGGCAACAGGGGACTCCTAGCAGGACATGGGCCTCTGGGCTAGGAGTCTAGTCAACCTGAGAGTGACGTGCTAGAATGTCCCTGCAAATGGCGTGTCAGGGCATGCCCGGGGCGGATTATCGGGGATGTGTCAGAGGCTCTGTAAATGCTTATGTCGTACTCCCAAGGTCCCCTTTGGGTAGAGGAGACCCCTTCAGAGAATTTGTCTTTTGAGGTCGCTTTGGCATCGCAAGGGTATATTTCCCAAGGGTAACCTTTCTCGGAGGCACCCTCACTTTCGAGCATGGCTTACTCGTCCCCCCAAGGTTGGCACTGTCGTTTCCAAGATTGGAGAAATGCCGAGGCTGGGTTTCGGGAGGCCGAACACCCTTCCTTTCATGGTAGGTGATTTCCCTTCCGAGGTTGGTGTTCTCTCTGAGCCTGTGGGTTCGGAGGGTGATCGGTACCTCGGCTATCACATGCCCCCTCCCGGGGAGTCAAAGCGGAGACTTCGGCTTTATGCTTTTGGGAAGGCTTCTTCATCGAACTCGCGCTTTGAGCTCTACTCAAGAAGTTGCTCTTCTTCAGAAGGCGTTCTTTTATAGCTGAAATACCCTTCCCTAGTTCTTTCTGTGACCTTGGGGTGCATGCAGCTTTTGCTTTTGCTTTTTCTGCTGCAGGTTTATGAACCGTCGCATCCTTTGGTCAAACGTGTCAGTTATGGATAAGCGTGCCTGGGTTTTTGCGATGTCAGAGGGGCGTGCCCTAGTTCTTCGCGTTGGATGACACGTGGCCGCTAGTGGATGGCGGAATAGTTACGCCGGCCATGCTGATGGCATCTCTTCGCCTTTCGAGAAGTAATAATGAGGTTGTTGCGCCTTCGAGGGATAATAATGACGATGTTTCGCTTACCTTCTTCAATCTATATAAGCGCCTTTCGCCTCATTCTTTGCTTTACTCTCTGCTTTTGCTCTCATCTGCTTTAGAGCCTTTTCTTCTTTTCTCCTTCTTTCCGGTAGCGGTTTCTGCGGTGAAGCGATTTCCGGCAATTTTCACGGCGGCGTTCAGAAATTTTGATTTTTGGCAAAACCTTTGGTGGGTTCTCCCTTCTGTAATTCTTTTCTCTTCTCTATTTCGAGGTCATTTTTCTGAGGTCTCTTTGTTTCCTTAACCTTTCCGGAGTCATCCCTTTTCTTTTGTAAAAAATGTTAGCTCCGACCCCGTTGAATCCGACCCCGTTGCTGGCTGTCCGACCTCTCCCCGAGAGCTTTCTGCCTCTCGAATCTCATCCTTGTACTACCACTCCGGAGAAGGTAAGGAAGTGGATGGCCAAGTATTACCTTCCCTCTTATCTCGTCTCGATGTTGCCCATCCCGGGCACCTACGGCTTTATGTCAAATTTGTTGGGTTTCGGGAGCCAAACAGCGCAGCGGAATTTAACCGAAACCCTCCAGGATCCAAGTGAAACGGGGTAAACCGGGTGTTCGAAAATTTCATACCTAATTTTCGGTTGAGATCTCTCACTCAACTGTAGAGTCGAATCACAAAACCTGAACAGTTGACGTGTTCAGGCTCTCTATGGTATCCACACGAGCCTCTCGGGATCACCACGCTTCCACCACGTCCCGGCAGATGCGTTTCTCTTGCGCTCGCAGTGCTAGCTTGCGTCCTCCAAGGAATTGCAAGAGAAGAGTGTGGTTGTCCTTTTGGGAGGCTAGGGCAAGGAGACCTGCGAATTTCTCACTTAAAAGTTGTATTTATAGTGAGACTCAACTTCCAGGCCTAATGGGTTTCAAAGCCCTAATCCAATTAGGAATTAATTTCGGGCTTAATAATGGCTCAACTCCTTGGCCCATTATTAATACGAAATTAAAGTGAAACCATAACCCAAATAATTAGCCCATGCACTCTAATGATCCAAATAGCTCTATGTGTGCGACCCAATAGGCTCTTGCCATATTGGCAACGATCATAAATCACATTTATGATCATAAGCAATGAGCGGTGTCTAGCAACACATCATTGCTACCCAAGTGACAAGATTGTCGGTGAATCGACTAAACCTTTATGATCATCACCGATATATGCCATTGTCCCTTTGTCCAAGATATCAAGACTAAGCACGAGACATGGAATGTGTCACTCTCGTATAGCCCAATCTTTGGTTTCTTGATTACCGAGTAGACTAACTTAAACTGATGACATTGATATCATATATCAACTCATCGGAGCATGGCCATGCATTTTCTAAGTCTCACTCTATCAAGGGGCCCAAAGATATCACTCCCGTTACATAGGAGGGACAAATCCCATCTTGATCATACAAATCCCTCCGCATGATATGTGACATACCCAATGACCTCCTTCAAGTTCACTCAGTTACGAGCAACAAAGGAAAGTATCAAAGTATGTGACTCACATGTAGGGAACCTTGATGATCTTAGGTCGAAGGACTACATATACCATGATCACTATGAGAATCACTTATGACACTCATATAACGATCCATGAAGTGTTCTCATGGTGGGTCGGTCCAGTACACAAGTTCTCCAACTTGTACCCATTTGTAGACTACATATCTCATATTAGTCTCCACATATGCTAGTCATTATGTATTATTGCAACCCGCTCCACAATAATACTATACTAGGGACGTTTAAGAATATCATTATTCTAGGGTTACAATTATGTTTATTACGTTACGCAGAAACAAAACAACAAACAAAATTGCTGGATTAATGCCTCAATAAAATATCATGACTCAATGTGCAAAATACAATCATCTCATGATTGGCTTTTTGGGCACAATACTAACAATCTCCCACTTGCACTAAAAGCCAATCATCCATGTATCTAATACCGATGGACCTAGAATGGCTATCATGCTTCTGCTGCGTAAGGGGCTTTGTCAGTGGATCAGCAATGTTGCTGTCTGTCGAAGTCCTGCATATCCTTACATCACCCCTCTCGATGATCTCCCTGATGAGATGATAGCGTCGGAGTATGTGTTTGGATCGCTGGTGAGATCGAGGTTCCTTAGCCTGTGCGATTGCTCCATTGTTGTCACAATAGAGCTCTATCGGGTCAACAATGCTTGGAACCACTCCAAGTTCAGTGATGAACTTCTTGATCCAAACTGCCTCCTTCGCAGCATCAGAGGCGGCAATGTACTCAGATTCTGTTGTAGAGTCAGCTACTGTCTCTTGCTTTGAACTCTTCCAGCTTACAGCACCACCACCAATACAAAACACATAACCAGATTGCGATCTAAAATCATCCTTATCGGATTGGAAGCTTGCATCGGTGTAACCCCTTACAACGAGCTCATCTTCACCTCCAAAGACCAAGAATGCATCCTTAGTCCTTCGTAAGTACTTAAGGATGTTCTTAACAGCTGTCCAGT
The DNA here is from genome assembly GCA_039654915.1 of Aquilaria yunnanensis. Lineage (NCBI taxonomy): Eukaryota > Viridiplantae > Streptophyta > Magnoliopsida > Malvales > Thymelaeaceae > Aquilaria > Aquilaria yunnanensis. The sequence continues at coordinate 42,471,170 of CM077595.1, read as the reverse complement.
GACTTTCACCGGGGTTCGATTGGTACCTACTTGTCATGCTCAAAGCATATGAGACATCGGGACGAGTACATATCATGGCATACATGATAGATCCAATTGCTGAGGCATATGGAATCTTACTCATGCGCTCTCTCTCCTCGGTTGTACTCGGACACTGAGATCTAGAAAGAGTGATACCATGTGACATGGGCAAGAATCCTTTCTTGGAATCTTGCATGCTAAACCTCTTTAGCACCTTGTCAATATACGTACTTTGACTTAGGCCAAGAAGCTTTCTAGATCTATCTCTATAGATCCTGATGCCTAACACATAGGCTGCTTCACCCAAGTCCTTCATAGAGAAACATTTCCCTAGCCAAGTCTTCACAGACTGTAGCTCAGGAATGTCATTCCCGATGAGTAGTATGTCATCTACATACAACACCAAGAAGACAATAGCGCTCCCACTAACCTTCTTGTAGACACAAGGTTCATCTTCATTTTTGATAAAACCAAACTCTTTGATTGCATCATCAAAACGAAGATTCCAACTTCGAGAAGCTTGCTTCAGTCCATAAATGGACCTTTGCAATTTGCACACTTTATTGGCATTCCCAGGAGTGACAAAACCCTCAGGTTGTGTCATGTACACATCCTCAAGTAGCTTTCCATTTAGGAATGCAGTTTTGACATCCATTTGCCATATCTCATAATCATAGTGTGCAGCAATAGCAAACAAAATTCGGATGGATTTAAGCATAGCAACTGGTGAAAAAGTTTCATCATAGTCAATACCATGAATTTGCTTGAAACCTTTTGCGACCAATCGTCCCTTAAAGGTAATCACATTACCATCCATGTCAGTTTTCTTCTTGAAAACCCATTTGCACCCTATGGGTTTTACCCCTTCAGGTGGGTCAACCAAAGTCCATACTTGGTTTTCATACATGGATTCCATCTCGGATTTCATGGCCATTAGCCACTTCTCAGAGTCAGGCCCCGACATAGCTTGTTGGTAGGTTGTGGGCTCATCTTGATCCATGAGCATCACATCACCGGTGTGAGTCATGAGAAATCCATATCTCTCGGGCTCACGCCGAATCCTACCAGTCCTACGTGGGCTTTGTGCTACAGGAACAGACTCTTGAACCACAACATCTTGTGGTGTCTGTTCAGGTTCCATTTCAGGTTCGATGTCTTCTTGTTGTTCTTGAATTTCTTCAAGTTCTACTTTCCTCCCACTAGTTCCTTTAGAGATAAACTCTTTCTCCAAAAAGACACCAGTTCGAGCAACAAACACTTTTTGCTCAGAGGGATTGTAGAAATAGTAACCCTTTGTTTCTTTGGGATACCCAACAAAAAGACATTTTTGAGATTTGGGCCCTAGTTTGTTAGAGGATTGACGTTTTACATAAGCGTCACAGCCCCAAATCTTCATAAAAGACAAATTGGGACGCCTCCCACTCCATATCTCATATGGTGTCTTTTGAACCGATTTAGATGGAACTCGGTTTAGTGTAAAAGCGGCTGTTTCTAGAGCATGTCCCCAAAAGGAGTTTGGAAGGTCAGCTTGACTCATCATGGAGCGAACCATGTCTAACAGAGTTCGATTTCTCCTTTCAGAAACACCATTCCATTGAGGTGTACCTGGTGGAGTGAGTTGTGATACTATACCACACTCCTTCAGATAGTCAAGGAATTCTCGATCCAAGTACTCTCCACCTCGATCTGATCGAAGCACTTTGATACTCTTCCCGAGTTGATTCTCTACTTCATTCTTGAATTCTTTGAACTTTTCAAAGGATTCTGACTTGTGTCTCATAAGATACACATAACCATATCTGCTGAAGTCATCAGTGAAAGTAATGAAGTATTGGGAACCTCCTCTAGCTTGTGTAGACATAGGGCCACATACATCACTATGTATGAGTCCTAGTAAGTCATTAGCCCTTTCACTTTGCCCTGTGAATGGGGCTTTGGTCATCTTGCCCAACAAACATGACTCACATGTCTCATATGATTCAAAATCAAATGAGTCCAAGAGTCCATCCTTATGGAGCTTGGATATGCGGGTCTCATTTATATGGCCCAAGCGACAGTGCCAGAGATAGGTCAAGTTTGAATTATTTAATCTGACCTTCTTGGTATTCACATTATAGATTGGATCTTCAAGGTCTAGAACATACAACCCATTGCTAAGTTGAGCACTACCATAAAAGATTTCATTCAAATAAATAGAACAACATTTGTCCTTTATTATAAATGAAAAACCTTTCTTGTCCAAACAAGAAACAGAAATCAAATTTCTACTAATAGTAGGCACAAAGTAGCAGTTGTCTAATTCTAAAACTAATCCACTAGGTAAAGTGAGAACATAAGTCCCTATGGCTAAGGCAGCAACCCTTGCTCCATTTCCAACATGTAGGTCCACTTCACCTCGGGCCAATCTTCTACTTCTACTTAGATCCTGCACATTTGCACAAATGTGAGATCCACATCCAGTATCCAATACCCAAGATGAGGAAGTAGAAAAGTTAGCCTCTATAACAAAAATACCTGAAGTGGAAGTCTTACTTCCCTTTTCCTTAGCAAGTTCTTCAAGATAGAGCTTACAGTTGCGCTTCCAGTGTCCAGGTTGCTTACAATGGAAGCACTCCCCTTCCTTTGCCACACCACCCTTTGGTTTCAGTGCAGCTGAAGAAGAACTAGCATTGGACTTTCCATTAGCTTTATCCTTCTTCTTGTTGGCTTTTCCCTTTCCCTTGCCCTTTTGAACCATCAAAATGGGCTTAGCCTTCTTAAGGTTTTGCTCAGCAGTTCTCAACATGTTGAGCAATTCAGGAAGGGACTTGTCTAGGTCGTTCATGTTATAGTTCATGACGAATTGACTGTAGCTTTCAGGCAACGATTGCAAGACTACATCGATAGCCAACTCTTTCTGAAGAGCAAATCCCAAATTCTCAAGATTCTCAATGTACCCAATCATCTTGAGCACATGAGGACCCACGGGACTTCCCTCAGACATCTTGCACTGAAACAATGCCTTAGAGGTCTCAAACCTCTCATGCCTAGCTTGCTCTTGGAAAAGCATTTTGAGATGTTCGATCATATCGAACGCCCCCATGTTCTCATGTTGCTTCTGAAGCTCAGATTCCATGGTAATAAGCATGAGGCATGCAACATCCAAAGCATCATCAGAATGCCTCTTGTGAGCATCCCTTTCAGCTCTTGGAGCAGTGGCAGCAGGCTCATTCGGAATGGGCTGCTCTAGGACATATGCCTTTCTCTCTTGTTTGAGGACTATCCTCAAGTTTCGGTACCATTTGAGAAAGTTGGTCCCATTCAGTTTTTCCTTCTCAAGGATCGATCGCAACGAAAGTGTCGATGTGTTTTGTGCCATGGTTATCTACAACAGTAAATATGCAGTGTAAGAGTCATGTATTTTAATTCATTTAATAAGGACTTTTATTAAACGATACTCCCACTATTTTCCTCAAAATAATAACCCTCGGTATTATTTCGGAACACCTCGGCGCTAAGGTATTCTAGCGGGCCAAGATCCATATTTGACCACAACCTGAGTCAGCTTTGGCTTTTCTCTCAAGTTACAGCTATTTAGGTAGGCAACTCATTGCCAATTGCATCTTATGCAACTCTTGGATAGTTGGGTGAACAACACTTGTCCAAGCTCATCTCATGAACTTAAGCCCAACTCTATGCCTCTAAGTCCCTAATCCTATTAGGATGACTTAGTTAAGTCGAACCCAAAGTTAGCAGTTTGGATATCACTATTATCCCATCGCGCCTTACCAAGATGAACATAGGTGCTTTGCTTTGGCAAACCCACCTAATGTTGATCAAGGTCTTGACGAGTGCCAACATTTGGAAGGCATCACATTTAATGACTTAATATTTGTTTGAGGGATTTTTCTTTTGATCTCACCAATTTGTTATCTCCGGTTGTTTTATACATGCATCATATACAAATATAAAACATGCATCTCATGCTTACAAGAAATAAACGTGACATGGTTATAGCCCAAACTATGTGATATTCTCAAGCCAATGAGAATATCATAAAAGCCTAAGAAAAGAAAAGAGTCTTCACAAGCTCCTTCTCTTCCTTTCTTGGCTGCCTTTTTGTTGTCACCTCCTTGGACATACCACCTTGGACGATCCCATAATGCACCATTACATCAATAATAGAAACCTCGAGTTACATTCGAGGGGAGTAAGGTGAGAAGAGAATGTACAATGAGAGTGATAAGAAAAGGCACGACTCGCAGGCCGTATATACAAGTACAACCAATCAAGGGCTATAACCATGCACCATGCTTCAAACACCAATCAGCATATCATGTGAAATCTCATTCAACAAAGATGCATGCCAATTTTCGCGTGTTGATTAACCAGTTTTTATTTATGTGGCGCTTCGCATACGGCGGTCCCGCTGGCCGGTCAGCGGGCGGTGGTTCCGCTGACCGGTCAGCGGACGGGGTCAAGGGGAGCCGCCCTTGCGGGGGGCGTGGGGGGCAGCGCCCCCCGGCGCAAAAAATTGTCTTACAATTGCTTAGCCCGAAATCTTCTATTTCGAGAAAGTAGGCACCCGAGACTCCTCCATTCGAGCCACCAAAAATACCTTACTTTCGGTGCCCGAACAGGCCGAATCCGAACAAACCTAGGGTTTTTACAACTATTGCAAGAATCCTAATCCATATAGGTATCTCATACCTATCAATTTCGGTTAATCTCATTAACCAATTTGTGTCGTTTCTTCATATATCTCATATGTTCATTACGATTTTCGGTTTCATGCATCATGAATCAATCTAATTAATCATGGCCGAAAACCAATCGAAGACATAGCATCATGCGATTCAACACTCAATCCCGATTTAGGGTTTCACCAGTAGCTCTGATACCACTGTTGGGTTTCGGGAGCCAAACAGCGCAGCGGAATTTAACCGAAACCCTCCAGGATCCAAGTGAAACGGGGTAAACCGGGTGTTCGAAAATTTCATACCTAATTTTCGGTTGAGATCTCTCACTCAACTGTAGAGTCGAATCACAAAACCTGAACAGTTGACGTGTTCAGGCTCTCTATGGTATCCACACGAGCCTCTCGGGATCACCACGCTTCCACCACGTCCCGGCAGATGCGTTTCTCTTGCGCTCGCAGTGCTAGCTTGCGTCCTCCAAGGAATTGCAAGAGAAGAGTGTGGTTGTCCTTTTGGGAGGCTAGGGCAAGGAGACCTGCGAATTTCTCACTTAAAAGTTGTATTTATAGTGAGACTCAACTTCCAGGCCTAATGGGTTTCAAAGCCCTAATCCAATTAGGAATTAATTTCGGGCTTAATAATGGCTCAACTCCTTGGCCCATTATTAATACGAAATTAAAGTGAAACCATAACCCAAATAATTAGCCCATGCACTCTAATGATCCAAATAGCTCTATGTGTGCGACCCAATAGGCTCTTGCCATATTGGCAACGATCATAAATCACATTTATGATCATAAGCAATGAGCGGTGTCTAGCAACACATCATTGCTACCCAAGTGACAAGATTGTCGGTGAATCGACTAAACCTTTATGATCATCACCGATATATGCCATTGTCCCTTTGTCCAAGATATCAAGACTAAGCACGAGACATGGAATGTGTCACTCTCGTATAGCCCAATCTTTGGTTTCTTGATTACCGAGTAGACTAACTTAAACTGATGACATTGATATCATATATCAACTCATCGGAGCATGGCCATGCATTTTCTAAGTCTCACTCTATCAAGGGGCCCAAAGATATCACTCCCGTTACATAGGAGGGACAAATCCCATCTTGATCATACAAATCCCTCCGCATGATATGTGACATACCCAATGACCTCCTTCAAGTTCACTCAGTTACGAGCAACAAAGGAAAGTATCAAAGTATGTGACTCACATGTAGGGAACCTTGATGATCTTAGGTCGAAGGACTACATATACCATGATCACTATGAGAATCACTTATGACACTCATATAACGATCCATGAAGTGTTCTCATGGTGGGTCGGTCCAGTACACAAGTTCTCCAACTTGTACCCATTTGTAGACTACATATCTCATATTAGTCTCCACATATGCTAGTCATTATGTATTATTGCAACCCGCTCCACAATAATACTATACTAGGGACGTTTAAGAATATCATTATTCTAGGGTTACAATTATGTTTATTACGTTACGCAGAAACAAAACAACAAACAAAATTGCTGGATTAATGCCTCAATAAAATATCATGACTCAATGTGCAAAATACAATCATCTCATGATTGGCTTTTTGGGCACAATACTAACAAAATTCGCATGAGGTTATCATTTACCGAGCTCAATTGAGAGCCGGTCTTCGATACCCTCCTCACCGCGTAATCTGTGAATTTTGTAAATTCCATGGGATCACCGTGAACCAACTTCCCCAAAATTCTTACTCCTACTTCAATTCTTTTCTCTGTATGTATGGGGTGTTTAAGATAAAGCCCCACTTTCTTTTCTTCATGCAGTACTACAAACTCCACCCGGTCCCGAAGGGCGGCTTTTATTTCCTGCTTCCCTGAGGGTCTGGGAGCAAAAAGTTTACCTTCACCTTCGACAACAAGGATAGCTGGCGGGGGTGGCAGAAGAAGTGTTTCTTCCTGCAGATCCCCGAGCTTCGGCATTATATGACCACCAGATGGGCTTCGGGGACCCTAAAGATGGACGTCGTTGACCCCTGGAAACTACTGACTTCGGGGCTGGCTGTTGAGTTTGATCAATTTGATAGGCTCATCCGGGCCGTGGCAGACTAGGACACTGAGGTCCCTCCGCGTTCATTTTACCCTTTTCCCATCAAGTGGGACCTTATGACCGAGGAGGTCCTTCGGGAGATGGGAGTGGTGAACGCGCACAAGAGTGATCCCGGGATGCCCGTGCCCGTTCTTCCAGGAAAAAAAGCTTGGATAGTCATGCTCCTTCGGGGCAAGATCACATATGAGTATTTTGCCAAGAGTAAGTCTCTTTCCTAGTTTTGATACCTTTTTTCCTTTTGGACTTATGCTGATACTTTTTCCTTTTACAGAGATGGGCGATCAATCTGCTGATTTTTACAAGTTGCTCTTCCTCGGGCAGGCTGAAAGGGGGGAGTAGATGTGCAAGAAGGCGCCTGCTAAGAGGAAGAAGACCAGCGGCAGCGGGCCTTCTAGTGTCAAGAAGGGTAGGGATGTTACTCCTCCCCCTCCCGAAGTCATTGTGGAGGTGCGGGATCAATCTCCTGCTCTTCCTTCGACGCCGGCGGACCTTCCTTCGGACGCTGCCCTTCTCGGGGCAACACTGAGCCCCATTCTTCTGGCCGAGCCTCCTTCCGAACAAAGACCTGCTCAGGATCTGGAAGGGAGCAGAAGAAGGAAGGGTAAGAACATTCCCGATGAAGTCCAGGAGGGCAGGTCTGAAGATGATGTCACCGAAGTTCTACAAGGTTGGTTCATTAGCCATTCTCCTGCGAACCTTAGTATTTGTCGCATCTACAATTTTTTGGATGAATGGCTAAGGGGTGACGTACTGATGGAACTTCGGCGTAAACTTGCAGAGGACATGTCTGCGGCGCCCTGGATGGATGCCCACGCCAGACGAAGGGCTATTCGGGACAAGTGGATCCCTCTTGACAAGGTGCCGAGGGAGCCCTTCTAGATGTTTATAGAGGACATGAACTTGTTTACTGAGGATAGCCAGTTGATGGCTCCTAAAATGGCGTCACGGGTGATGACAAACGCCACCTTTCAGTCGCTTGTCACCGAATGTCCCAACGAGGAGATCCTCGCGGCGAGGATGACCAAGCACGCCACCTAGGTAATTCTCTCCTCTCTGTTTACTTAGACATTTTCGTTCTAAGTTTCCATCATTCTTCTAATACCCATTTGGGGCCTCCTTTTTTGCAGCTTTTGGCATACAGCGGGTATTTCCGCACCTGGGCATCGAAGCAAACGGAGGTTCGCTCTCGGTTCGAAGATTCTTTGAGCAAAATGAAGAAGTTTTGTGCCAGACACGTCCTCGAATATGGTGAGCTCAAGATTGTGAAGGAGGACATGGTGAACCTTCGGGCCGAGCTCGCGGAGAGCAAGTAGGAACTTCTTCTTGATTTTTCAGCCAAGGTCGAGGACCTCGGCTCAAAGTGTGTCATTCTTTCTTCATAGAACGAGGCCCTTCGGAAGGCGAACGCTCAAGATGGTGAGAACCTGATGAAGGCACTTGCTTTGAATGCCGAGCTCGAGTCTAAGGTTGAATCTCTGAAGAAGGGGGCTAAGAGCAAGAGAAAGAAGAAGCTGGAGGAGAAGATCGCAAAGCTTAAAACCGAACTGGATGCTCTTAGTGCCGAGAAGGACAAGTCTGAGTGAATGACGAAGGTGGCTTTCCAAGACGGCTTCTGGTCGGCGCGCCACCAAGTCCTTGCTCGGCACCCTGAGCTCGACCTTTCCTACCTGTCTACTCTGGATTTTCCTGAGGGGCCCTAAGAGGTATGGTCGAAACCAGATTGTCTCAAACTTCCTCCAGCTAAGCCGGTACCTCCGACTGAGCCTAATGACGATGATGATGATGATGAGACATCAGATGTCCCTGCTCAGCCATAGGCTTCTTCTTATTTTCTTGTACTCTTACTTGCTAGTACATCTTTGCCTTAGAATTTTTTAAAGAAGATTCTTTCTCCAACCTCCATTCGTTTTTTCAAATAGGATTCTTCAGAAGTAATTCTAAGCACGCACTTTCGGTGAATTGTCCGTAGTTACTTCTTCGGGAAGAGTAGTTTTAGACTTTTTCCGAACTCTGCCGAGTTTATACTCCATCCAGGAGTTAGTTCCAAAAGAAGAACCATTAAGGAACTAATTTTTCCATCTCGCGACCACATTCGGCTTTTGCCTTTATTGATGACTGTGGGGAAGAGCAACTACAATTTTTCTGAAAAAAAAGGTCTAAGTATAGAATTTCTTTAGGGCATCCGAATGCCAAGTATTTTTCAGTTCTCCCCCTTTGGTGTCACCGAGCTTGTATACTCCTTTTCGGACCTCGTCCAGGACCAAGTAAGGTCCTTTCCAATTTGGCCGAAGTATACCGTGGGACGGTTTTTGGGGTTCAAACTCGGCCTTTCGGAGGACCAGGTCTCCTTTCCTTATTTCTTTAGGCCTAGCATGCAAGTTTGCGGCTATGGCCACTCTTTGCTGAAAGGCCTTTCTTCTGAGCTCGGCCATCTCTCTGTGCTCGTCCACTAGGTCGAGCTTGGTTCTCAACCCGAGGTCATTTTCTCCTTCGTCGAACACCTGTATTCTAACTGATGGCTATACTACCTCAACAGGGATAACAGCCTCTGTGTCAAAGAAGAGTGAAAAAGGTGTTTCACCCGTGGCCCTTCGGGGTGTTGTCCGATAGCTCCACAACACACTAGGAAGTTCTCATGGCCATTTTCCCTTTGCCTCCCCCAATCTTTTTTTTAGACCATCTTTTATGGTCTTGTTAGACACCTCTACTTGTCCGTTGCTCTGGGGATGAGCTACGGGGGCGAAGTGTATCTTTTTTCCAAGGTTGGTGATGAATTCCTGGAACCCTTTCTCAATAAACTGGGAACCATTATCGGCAATTATCACCGTCGGTATGCCAAACCTGCATACAATGCCTTTCCAAAGAAATTTTTGTATATCGTTTGCTGTGATAGTTACTAGGGGCTCTGCCTCTAGCCACTTGATGAAGTAGTCTACTGTGACCACACAAAATTTTACTCCTTCGGGTGCTGTCGGGAGTGGGCCAATGAGGTCAATGCACCATACTACAAAGGGACAGAGGTAGTCAGTCGAGTTTACTAGTTCCGAGGGCAATCTTTGAACTTTTGCGTGTCTCTGGCAACTGTCACATTTTTGGACGAACTGTCTTGCGTCCTTCCTTAACGTGGGCCAAAAATACCCTTGGCAAAGTATCACTCCTGCCAAAGCGTCAGTCCCGATGTGGGCACCGCAGATTCCCTCGTGGACTTCCTCGAGAATTGCCCGGGTGTCCTTTTCGCCAATGCCTCTTTGCAATGTACTTGCATATCCCTGTCGGTATAGTTCTTCCCCTATCAAGAAGTATCGTCCGGAATGTCTTCGCACTTTTGCCGCTTCACGAGGGTCTTTGGGAAGCTCCGAGGTTGTAAGATACCTCTTTATAGGATTTTCCCATCCTTCCTCCGAGGTTGTTGTTCTCATTACTGCAATGCTGGGGTGGCTCAATATTTCGGTGAAGTTTTTTGACTTTGCCAGACTATCTGCCTCGGTGTTGCTTCATCGAGGCACATTTTCAATATGCACTGCGTCAAATTCCCGGATGAGCTTTGACACAAGCTAATGGTATTTTGCCAAAGTAGGATCTTTTGCACTGTAGTCCTCTGCCAACTGTCGGACCACCAGCTGAGAATCACTGTGGGCTTTAAGGTTTCTCACACCAATCTTTCTAGCAAGGCGCAACCCTGCTGTGAGAGCCTCATACTCTGCTGCGTTGTTGGCGACACTAAACCCGAATTTGATGGCTTTCATTACTTCCACGCCTTCGGGGCCGCGAATGACTACCCCAGAGCTCCCTGGTGTTCAAAGCCGGAGGCCCCATCTATGAATAGAGTCCATTCTGGCTCACTTTTGCGAAGGTCAAACTGATCATTCGGGGTGAAAGGTACTTCGGCAATGAAGTCTGCCAGGGCTTGGGCTTTTATTGCTTTCCTTGGTTCGTAAGTGATATCATACTCACCGAGCTCTATGCACCACTTGGAAAGCCTTCCCGAATGGTCTACCCTCTTCATGACATCCTGTAGGGGTAGATTACTTTGGACAATGATGGGACGAGCGTGAAAATATGGACGCAGTCTCCTATTTGCTAATACTAAGGCATAGATAGCTTTTTGTAGTAAGGGGTACCTAATTTCGGCTCCATGCAGAGATTTGATCACGTAATACACTGGCCATTGCACTGCTCCTTCTTCCTTTACGAGAACTGAGCTCAGTGCTTTTTCAGCAATAGCAAGGTATAGCACAAGGGGTTCTCCCCCTCGAGGTTGCCGAAGAGTGGGTAGTCGGGCCAGATAAACTTTGAGCTCTTCCCAGGCCTTTTGGCAATCGTTGTTCCAAGGATGATCGTTGTTTTTGAGGTTGCCACTATTTTTTTCTACCTTAGTGAGTACCTTAAAGAATGCTTGGCAGCGATCTCCATACCTGGAGATGAACCTGCTAAAAGAGGTTATTCTACCCGTAAGCCTTTGCACATCTTTTGTTGTGACAGGAGTTCGGAATTCAAGTAGAGCTTTGACTTTTTTCGGGTTGGCATCGATACCCCTTTCTGATACCAAAAATCTGAGGAACTTGCCCAAACTTACACCGAAGACACACTTCTTGGGATTGAGATGAATTCCGAATGCTCTAAGTTGGTGGAAAGTTTCCTCCAAGTCGGCAATGTGGCTACCAGGCAATTTGCTTTTGACTATCATGTCATCCACGTAGACTTCCATGTTTCTCCCTATTTGACTGCTGAAGACCTTGTTCATCAGCCTCTGGTAGGTAGCTCCTGCATTTTTAAGCCCGAAGGGCATTCTGACGTCACAATACGTACCGACTTCAGTGATGAAGGCAGTTTTTTCCTCATCCTCGGGGTTCAACCTAACTTGGTGATACCCACTGAAAGCATTTAGGAAGCTCAGGAGTCCATATTCAGTGGTCGAGTCCACCAGTTGATCTATCGGCGGGAGAGGATATGAATCTTTAGGACAAGCATCATTTATATTTCGGAAGTCGATGTACATTCGGAGCTTGTTGCTCCTTTCTTTCGTGGCGATGACTACATTGCTGAGCCATTTGGGGTATTTGACTTCCCTAATTACACCTGCATCTAACAGGTGTTGAACTTCATTTTTGATGAAGTTGTTTTTGTGCCCCGAGAGGCTTCGCTTCTTTGGCGGAACGGTTTTGCCTCTGGGTTTACTTTGAGGCTATGCTGTATTATGCGAGGGTCTACACCAGGCATGTCTTTCGGTGAGTAGGTGAACAGATCTTTATTCATTAGGAGGAAGGATACAAGCTTTTCCTTGTCTCCTTTGGCCAATTTTTTCCCTATTCGGGTGTTTCAGCCTGGGACAAGCTCTATCTATTACGTTTCTACTTTCTTAGGATCCTCTGTTCCTTGTTCTTCTAACTCTTGTGCGGGCAGAGCCTTCGTTTCTGTAGTCTGTGGACAATTCATGGCTGGGGCTTTTCCTTCCTTTACAAACACCTTTCGCACCTCCCCCTGGTCGATGAAGATCTCAGCATCTCCATCCTTGGTGGGGAAGGTGACAGTTAGGTACTTCACATCCGGGCGAATGTGGAGGTTTCCTTGCGTTTGCCTTCCAAGAATGGCGTTATATGACGAAGGGACATCGATGACGATGAACCTTGTCATTACGGAGGCAAATAGCTCCTTTCTGTTGTTTACTAAAGTTCCCTTCAGTATCAGAGGAAGATCTACCCATCCGAGGATGGGAAGTTCGGACGGGTCCACTCCAAAAGTAGGGGAAGTGATGGATTTGAGGTCGCTTCTTGATATCCCTAAGTTTGGTAGCAGGTGTGAGAATAGGACATCTACGTTTGAGCCATCGTCAAGTAGTACTCTCTTGACATCCCAGCTTCCTATCCTTGCCATAATCAGCAAAGGATCGTCATGGGGAAAAATGACGGTGGATCCGTCCTTTCGGGTGAGCTTCTTTGATGGATTCCCGTACTCCATTACCGAAATCTCTCTGGCTTTTCTTTTTCTTTCCGCCACCGGCAGCCCTGTGGTGATCATTTTTGTTACTCCTGCTGGGGGCGGGGGACGCCTTTTCAGACTTCGATTTTAACGCCTATCGGTGTTAGGCTAACCTCCTAAGTTCTTGGCTTAGGCCAAGGAACAAAGAGGACTGATGAGAAGGACTATGGAAACTAGTACAGTGATGTATGTGCAAAGCTGGAAATTTTCAGGACTTAACTGCACATAGAAACTGGACTATGGAGAAACTGATAGAAAATAGAGAAAGGGGACCAAATTGTACACTTAAATGGGTGGTACAGTTAAAACTACAAACTTTAAGTTGGTAATTTCGGCCATGCAAGTTTTTATGATGACTAGTGCAAGACTAGACCAAGTTTAGGGGACAACAATGATAACTAGTCATGTCTTGTCTACCACTAAAGAACTATTCATTATTTAACTAGTTAAACTAACTAGTGTTTACACTAGTCTTATGGCCGGTTTTATAAGGGAGTTATGGCACTTTGGTACTTGTGTTTGAAATGTGCATGGCATTATAGGCCATGAAGTGACTTAAATGTCAAGTTAGACACATCTTTTAGTGGCGGCATTTTGGTCATGTGAAGTTGAAGGCTACATTGAACCATGCAAATTAATGGAAGATAAAAGTTAGCATTTTTGCCAACTAGTGAACATGTGTCCTATGGCCAGACAAGTCAAGGCCATTTGTCTTGCCATTTCGGGTTACCTTGTTCTTGTCTTGGCCGAGAGTTGTTCTTGAGTGTTCATCCGAAATTGCTCTTGAATCCAAGCATTTTTTAAGGCAATTGGAGGAGACAAGCTAGAGAACTTGGTTTCGGCGCTAGATTCCTTTAATTTGAAGCTTGGTTCTTGAAGATTCAAGGAAGACCGAGCCAAATCAAGCTAGGGTTTGAGGTATTTCTTGATATTCCTTGATTACATGGTTTGAATTCCATGAACAAGGAGTTTAAGTGCTCAAGTGATGTGGTATTAAGCTAATTGAGCAAGTAATGTGTGGGTTTGAAATATTAGTGTTGGCCGAAAGTGATGGATGAGTTAGCTTGGTGTTCTTCCTTGCTTACATGGAAATTAATCCATGATTTAGGTTTATTGATGCCTATTTAATCTTGTGGTAGGCTAAATTGAGTGAAGAACATCAAAGTGTGAAAGTTGGTGTTTGGCCGAAAGCTCAATGTGAGGTAATTTCATGTTCTTCCCTTGAATACATGGCAATTGTTCCATGAACAAGGTTTAATGATGCTTAGATGGATATATGTTGAGTTAAATTAGTAAAGAACATCAATGTATGGAATTGGGCATTTGGTCGAGAGCATGAACTATAGTAATTTAGTGTTCTTCTTGGAATACATGGTAGTTGATCCATGAATAAGTGTTGTTGATGCCTATTTGTTGTTATGGTAGGCTATTTGGGTGAAGAACACTTGGGCATTGAAAGTTGATATCTTGCCCGAAAGCATTTTGAGGTAGGGTTCACTAACACTTGATTATGCTTGGTGAATTACCATGGTTCAAGTGTTTAGAGTAGCTAAGTGATGGTTAAAATTTGCCAAATGACCTTAGCTGCTTGATGGGCTATTGAGAATACATTCGGTCTACTTGTTGATTAGCTAATTAACTAATGTACATGTACTAGAAATGCTAGTAAATGTGGCATATTTGCTTAGCATTTTGGAGCTCTAAGTGGAAGTTGAGTGTTTGATGGTGTTTTGTGGGCAAAGTGCACATGGGTACATGTATGGTATATTGGCCGAGAGCATTATGTGGTGTGTGTGTATGTGTTACTGTGTGCTTGGGTGAATTCTATGTGCATGCTAACCCTTAGTCATTATTGTTACTCATATGCCTTGCCTATTTAGCATGTATATGTATATGCTTGGTCTTCTTGGTCTTTGTGTTTGTTTTGCAGGTATGTTGAGCTAATGGGAGGTTAAGCTTTGAGTTGTATACTCAGCTTAACTAAATACACTCATAATTAAGTTGTATATTAAAGTGAACTCTATTGAGTTTTATACTCACTACCCATCCTACTTGTTTTTCAGGAAAAGACATACGGCCTGAGTAGTGCTAACTTGCTTTGTGCTTGTGTTTAGTACTACCTTGCTTATTTCCCAAGGTATGTGCCAATGTATGCTTGGCTTATGGAATTTAGTTCATTACAAGTCTTATATCTTGTTGGCCGAGACTTAAGAGATAAGTTTGCAGGCTGTAGTGTGGGGGACCTGTCTAGGAAAGCATTATGGATACTTGGACCTTGGCTCTGATTGTAGTTTTTACTTTTATGACAATGAACATGGCAATTGGGTTGGTGCTACAGTGTGTGCTTCTGTATGGAATCCTTAAGGTTCTTTTTGACTATTAATGGTCTCGATCTGTATTTAACTTGGCATGGACAACTTATGGGTTCATGGCATGTAGCCATGTTGGATGCTAGGTAGACTACCTCTTTGGAGTGTACATATATGTAGTCTTTGATGCCTAGGTTGGTGTTGGTTTTTGTTGGACTTAGATGCCAAGTTATGTGTATGGACTTATGGATGGTTTTGTGCTTGTATATATGTTGAATGTTATGGGCCAAGGTTTGGCACCCTTATAAATGGCTATGGGCTTATGTATGTGTATGTAAATGTGAACCTTCATGAGTTCCCTTTGTTGGCCGAGAAGAACATATGCATATTAACATGTGGTTTCAAAACCAAAGTAAATATTGTGGGCTTCTTGGTTACCATATAAGTAGCACACTTGACTGCACACCATGTATGCACTTAAATTTTCATTAAGTGTTGCCTTGCTTATTATGCAAGTAATCAATTAAAACCTTGCTTGTTTGGCATGTTAGTGGTATTAGGCCTTGAATCTGTTGCAAGTAGTTAATGGACTTGTTTTAAAGCCTTCTGGGCCACGTCCCAGGCTTCTCAACTTAAGAAAATAAGACTTAATGTTGCCATTGCCTGTGATAGCCAAAGGCTATTGCCTCCTCGGTAGTAACTCCCTGCCAGAATATTGGCCAAGGAGTCTGACGTCACCCAAGAGAGGATCTTTTTACTGACCTCGGAAGGTGCGAAGTCAAACACTATAAGCTCGAGACTTCGGTTAGCTCGTCAGGAATTCTGAGGATAACACCGTCTCCATCGAGGGGCCAAACTGACCGTCTTCGGGTAAGAAAGCCATCTCTCTGAATCAAGGAAGAATCTCCCCGAAGGCAGAAACCCGAAGAGGATCTTCCCCGAACAAGAAACACCTGAAAAAGGGAATCACCAGACTATGGGTGTAAGTCCCGAAGAAGGTGTTCATCAAGGCAACTCCCAGAACTATGGGATAGATCCCGAAGGAGGTGATCGCACCGAACGACGGATAGAATCCAAAGAAGGTGCACGCACCGTAGGGCGACCTCGCCCAGGGGACCTCGGGAGTACGATATGAGCATTTAAGGAGCCTCTGACATGTCGCCCACAAGCCCTACACATCACATCAGAACGGCGAACTGACACGCCGCAGCCGGCCCAGTCCTGACACAACCTGTCCGGGTCCAGGGCTAAAGGAGGCTGCAAACAGCTGCCTGTCCCCTAGGTCCAAAAGTACAGATCAAATCCGACCGAACACGTGTCATGATCTGAACGGACCATTTACTCCTATAAATACTAGGAAATGGGACTGGGCAAAGGATGGGCATTTTCCTCCCTCTGAGAAAACACAAAACAGGCAAGACACTTGATCCCTTAGTGTTCTTCCTCCACTTTCACTCAGAAAACTGACTTGGGCGTTGGAGGGTCCTCCCCGGAAAAGCAAACCGGGGACCTCCTAACCTCTTCTTTGAGCTTTTTAGGCACACTCAGCTGGGAAACCAGAGCTCCAGGCGCTCGCCTCCTCAGGAAGTCTCTCCACCTGTCAACATGACAGCAAACGAAGATGCTTTGGGGCATCAGCTTGCTTGCCCGAATTAGAGAATTAGAATTTTGAGTTCTGGGTTGAGAGTTAAACTAGAAACTTATAGGCCTGGGCCTGTGTGAGGTGTGACAGTCGGAGTCGTACTCTTAGTCCTCTACCTTTCCTTCTTCTTCCCTCCTTCCCTTCAGGGAGGGAATGCGCAGGTAACACCGAAGTTGTCCTTACTTTATCAGCATCTCTATGTACTTCCTCAGTTGGAAGCAATCTTCGGTATCATGCCCGTGGTCTCGATGGAATTGGCAGAATTTATTAATATTCTTCTTGTTGTCCGAGGTCATGGCCCTCAGACGTTGAATCTGAGTCCCTTGCTTTTCCATCGCCATCAGGATGTTCATCCTCATGGTGTTTAGGGGAGTGAAGGCAATTGGCTTCCTCCCCTTAAACTTCTGAGGATGCCCACTCGTTTCAGTTGGGTAGCAAGTTTGCTGACTTGGTCCCTCGGCGTAGACATGATCGGACGTCAGGCCTCCAATTCTTAGTTCTTCGGCGGTCATGTTCTGCTCCGCTCTTCGGTAGAATTCACTGAGCGTGTCGGGGGGATCTTTGGAGAACTTGTAGAACAACTGGGAGTCTCTCCGGAGTCCTCGTGTCATGGCTAAGATACGTATTTTCGGCCTGAAGTCTAGGACACTCAAGGCTTCCCTGTTGAACCTTTCGACATAGTCGCGTATGGTTTCACCACTTTTCTATGCTAAATCAAACATTTGGACTGGCATTTTCGCCGTCAGGCGGCTCCCAATGAACTGCTGCATGAAGGCAACAAACAGTTCTTGGAACTCCATGATGCCTCCAGGAGCCAGCGAGTTGTACCATGTTGTGGCCGGCCCAGCGAGGGTGACCTCAAAGCATTTGCACAAGGTAGCATCATCAACTCCGTGCAGTACCATACTGTGCTTATACTTGGTCAGATGAGCCTGGGGGTCGGTTCGGCCATCGTAGGTTTCCAGCCGAGGTCCCCGAAAATCGCTTGGCATAGGTGCCTCGACCACTGTTCGGGTGAATGATGACTCGTCTCTATTGAAGGTTTCTGACAATCTAGCCCAGACGGGCTTCCGAGCTACTTGTCTCTCCACTATTTCTATCCTCTTTAGAATTTTCTCCATGAGGAGTGTGGCGTTGGGTTCTTCTTCCTGCTGTCTGTAGGCTTCTGGGAATGGAGACTGACGCCTTCTCTTTGGGGATTGACTTCGGCGCCGGGGAGATGGTGACCTTGCCTCAGGGGTGGAACTCCTTTGGCGGGGAGCCTTGGGTTGCTTTGGCCCCATTTCTCCCACAAGTCGCGCCTTGAGGGATATGTTTTCCGTTGAGGACTCATCACGTTGATCCCCACTTCTTGAGCTCTGATGAGTTGATCGGGGGCTCTTCTCACGCCGAGGTGCTGGTGATGAGGACCTTCGTCCTGGGTTTGGCTGTGGCCATCTTTGGTCTAACTGTTGCATCATTTCGGCCACAACAAAGCGCTGAAATTCACGCAGGAAGGCCATAGTAACAGTCAGTGGACGCTCGTCCTCGGTGAGGAAGTCCCTGCCACAGTTTGTTCGGTTACCGATTGAGTTTCTGGCATGGACGGGGACCTCGGGAGTCCCTTGTCCTTTGAACGCCGAGTTTCAACTACGGCAACCTGAGGGTGGGTTCCCACAGACGGCACCAAGTGATGCGCTTCAGCATCTCCAGTGTGTGTCATGGTAACTGTGGCAGGAACTTCTGATAGTACAAATGAGTCCGAAAGAATAGTGCTCTACGTGGATCACCTGGAAATCACAGAGAGTAAGGGTTAGGAGGTCCCCGGAGTGTTTTTCTGGGGAGGAGCCTCCGATGCCGAAGTGAGTATTTTTGGAGGTAATGAGATGATAAAGAGCAAAGGAGTATATTGTCTCAAGTAATGTCCTCCTCACTTGCCTGGAATAATTACCGAGTACTTATGGAGGGGCGAATAGTAATAGCTCTTCTCGTGTGGCCGGCCTAGATCGTGACACATGTTTGTCGGGATGCGTTCCACGTCTTTTGGGCAACAGGGGACTCCTAGCAGGACATGGGCCTCTGGGCTAGGAGTCTAGTCAACCCGAGAGTGACGTGCTAGAGTGTCCCTGCAAATGGCGTGTCAAGGTATGCCCGGGGCAGATTATCAGGGATGTGTCAGAGGCTCCTTAAATGCTTATGTCGTACTCCCGAGGTCCCCTTTGGGTAGAGGAGACCCCTTCGGAGAATTTGTCTTCCGAGGTCGCTTTGGCATCGCAAGGGTATATTTCCCGAGGGTAACCTTTCTCGGAGGCACCCTCACTTCTGAGGATGGCTTACTCGTCCCCCCGAGGTTGGCACTGTCGTTTCCAGGAATGGAGAAATGCCGAGGCTGGGTATCGGGAGGCCGAACACCCTTCTTTTCGTGGTAGGTGATTTCCCTTCCGAGGTTAGTGTTCTCTCCGAGCCTGTGGGTTCGGAGGGTGATTGGTACCTCGGCTATCACTTACGTTACGCAGAAACAAAACAACAAACATAATTGCTGGATTAATGACTGATGCCCATCGGCATCTCCACTGTATACCAAGATGAGGGTGACAGGAACTTTCAGTGGTGGTGGAACGTCCAGAGAGAACATGTTCTGGGAGGGCCAGCTAAAAGACACAGGAAGTAGGGGTTAGGAGGACCTCGGAGTGGTTTTTCGGGGGGGAATCTCCGATGCCCAAGTCAGTGTTTGAAGGTGAGTAATAAGCAAAGTGGGTGAAGGTTGTCTTATGAGGAGAGAGAGCATCCCCTTACCTGTGATGCCTCCCGAATATTTATAGAAGGTAGATAGGAGAAGCTTATTTGCCACAAGATGCCCAGATCATGACACGTGTTCGGCTAGATGTGATTCGTACCTTTGGACGGGCTTTTAGCCGACCATAGGCCATTCAGCCGAAAGCCTATGCCGCTTGAGAACGGCGTGTCAGAGCGTGTCTGGGGGCGGCATGTCGGGATTCGTACGAGCATGGCGTGTCAGAGACTCCCAAGCTATCTAGTCGTACGTCCTCATGGCATTTCTAGGTGACCGAATTCCCACGAGGTCCAAGGGTTCCTAGGGGATGTGAACATCTTCGGAGGGAGGCCCTTTGCTTTATGCAAGACAACTTCGGCTGGACTTTCCCGAGGTTAGGCTCAGGTCTTTGGCGATGGTACTCTCGTGGTTATGTCCCGAAGGTGGTCCAAAGAATAACCGAAGGCAGGCTTAGGTTTGTGGAGTCATTCCGAGGCTATCCCCAGGAGGATTGATGACCCTCTATGACCGAAGCTGGTCTGACATGTCCGCTGAAGGCAACGCCTATCCGGCTTGTCCGAGGGTGCTTGAGGCCCTCTCTTTGCCGAGGTCTGGTCGCCTGCTCTTGACCAAAGGTGATGCGTAGCCCACGATGATGTACACACGAGAGATCCTTCAGGGGGGGATTACCCTTTGGCTATCATATGCCCCCCCTCAAAAAAAATGAAGACGGGTCTACAAATTGGAAGGCTCTAGGGAACTCTTTGGAGTTCGAGCGATGTACTCGGTGCTTCTATCCAGGCCTTTCTCAAAGGCATGTGATTCGGCTATCCCGCTTGTCAGTGAATCACTTCGTCTTCTCCTTCAGACGGTCGTGTCACTTTGGGAAGCATTATATAGGTTTGCCAGCTGTCAGGGGCGTGCTCTCGTTTCTCGCAAAAGCTTACACGTGGCTGTTGGTAAATGCCGAACAGTTACGTCGGTTGTGTTAATTGCGTCTCGTCGCCTTCGAGGGGCAATAATGACAACGTTTCGCTTACCCTCTTCGGTCTATATAAGCACCTCTCGCCCCATTTCTTTCACACCCTTCTCTTTTGCTCTCCTCTGCTCTAGAGCTCTCTTGTCTTGTTTCTTTGTTCTTGCAGCGGTTTCAATGGCGGAGCGATTTCCGGCAACCCCCACGACGGCGTCTAGAGATCCAAACTTCGGCAAAACCTTTGGTGGGTTTTTCCTTCTGTAGCTCTTCTTTTCTTCTGAAGTTATCTTTCCAAAGTCCTTCTGTTCTTTTCCTTTATTTTTCCCGAGGTCGTCCTTCTTCTTTTTTCCGAAATGTCGAATCCTACTCCGTTGATGTCCGTCCGTCCTCTTCTCAAAAGCTTTCTCCCTCTCGAGTCTCATCTGTGCTGCACCACTTCGGAAAAGATGACGAAGTGGATGGCCAAGTTCTATCTTCTTTCCTACCTCACCCCAAGATTGCCTTTCTCGGGTTCATATGGTTTTATGGCCTATCGGATGAAATTACCGTTTACTGGGCTCAGTTAAAAGTCGGCCTTCGGTATCCTCCTCATCGGATGATATGCGAGTTCTGCAAGTTTCACGAGATTGCCGTGAATCAGCTCCCCCTAACTCTTATTCTTACTTCAATTCTTTTCTTTGTATGTGTGGAGTTTTTAAGATACAGCCCCACTTTCTTTTCTTCCTTCAGTATTACAAACTCCACCCAGTCCCGAAGGGTGGTTTTTACTTCTTGCTTCGCTGAGGGTTCGAGAGCAACAAATTTACTTTTACCTTCGACAATAGGGATAGTTGGCGGGGGTGGGAGAAGAAATTCCTTTTCATGTCAATTCCCGAGTCTTGGAGTCATGTTCCGACCAGATGGGCTTCAGGAACACTTAAGATTGATGTCGTCGATCCCCGGAGGCTCATAACTTCAGAGTTGGCGGCCGAGTTTGATAAGTTTTATCGACTTATTCGGTCGGTCATAGACTGGGACCCCGAGGTCCCTTCGCGTTCCCTTTATCCTTTTCCCATAAAATGGGACATCATGACCGAGGAGGTCCTTCGGGAACTGGGGGTGGTGAATGCTCACAAGGGTGACCCAAACATGCCCGTGCCTATTCTCCTGGGGAAGAAGACATGGATAGTAATGCTTCTTTGGGCTGAAATTTCATACGAGGCCTTTGCCGAGAGTAAGTCACTTTCCAGGATTTGATATTTGTTTTCCTTTTGGACTTACACTGATGTTTTTTCCTTTTGCAGAGATGGGCGATCAGGCTGCTGATTTTTACAAGTCCCTCTTTCTCGGCTAGGCCGAGAGGGGAGAGTAGGCTTGCAAGAAGGCATTTGCCAAGAGGAAGAAGACCACCGGAGGTCCTTCCAAGGCGAAGGAGGCCAAGGCGGCTGTCATCCCTCCTCACCCCGAAGATGTGGTCGAAGTGCAGGATCAGTCTCCTGCTCAATCACCGGCCCATGCCGTACCTCCTTCAGACTCTGCAACTCTCGAGGCAACCTTGAGTTTGGTCCTTGTTGCCGAGACTTCGGTCGAGCACACACCTGCTCAAAAGCTCGAAGAGAGCAGGGGGAGAAAAGGCAAGAATATTCCCGGCAAAGTCCGAGGAGTGGAGGAGCCTAAAGATGATGTGGCCGAAGTTCCACCAAGTTGGTTCTTTAGCCATTCTTCTGCAAATCTTAGAATTTTTCATATCTATGATTTTTTAGATGAATGGCTAAGGGATGATGTACTGACGGAACTTCGGCGTGATCGCGTAGAGGACATGCCAGCTGCTCCTTCGATGGAAACTCACGCCCGGAGGAGGGCTCTTCGGGATATGCACATCCCAAAGGATAAAATGCCAAGGGAGCGCTTCTAGACTTTCACGGAGGACATGAACTTGTTCCCCGAGGATATTCAGTTGATGGCTCCCTAGATGGCGACGGGTGTGATGACGAGTGCCACCTTTCAGTCGCTCATCATCGAATGCCCAAATGAGCAAATCCTCACGGTGAGGATGACTGAGCATGCCGCCCAGGTAGTTCTTTCTTCTTATTTTACTTAGAAAAATTTCTTCTGAGTTCTTATCACCTTCCGATCCTTATTCGAGGCCCTATTTTCTGTAGCTTTTGGCATAAAGCGGTTATTTTTGGGCCTGGGCGGCGAAGCAAACAGAGTCCCGCTCTCGGTTCGAGACTTCTTTGTGAAGAGCGAAGAAGTTCTACGCCAAGTATGTCCTCAAGTATGGCGAACTGAATAAGATTGCGAAAGAGGACATAGTGAATCTTTGGGCCGAGCTCGCGGAGAGGAAGAAGGAGCTTCTCCTTGATTTCTTGGCCAAGGTCAAGGACCTCGGCTCAAAGTGATGGCCTGGGGCCTCATCGTTGTGAGTCATGATGACTGTTGAGGAGACTTCTAGGAGGAAGAACGCCTGGAAGGTGGATCGCCCCAAGGAGAATACCTGAAAAGCTGGTAAACAGGGTTAGGAGGCCCCCGGAGTGTTTTTCCGGGGGGGGAGCCTCCGACGCCCAAGTCAGTGGTGGCCGGAAAAAGGAGAAAGTCACTAGCTCAAAGAGAAAGGCAGAAAAGTCTCGCCTGGTATTTTCTCAGAGTGTGGGAGCTGTTTCTCCGGCCTACCAACCTCCTGTCAAGTATTTATTTCCTGTATATATAGGAATACCTAGCCCGTTCAGATCATGACACGTGTGCGGTCGGATGCTCCTGAACTTCTGGGCGTAGGGGACAGATAGTTGGTAACTAGATGGCCTCGAGCCTTGTGCTGAGACGGGCCATGATGTGATTCTGATGGCGTCTGCGCGTTAGGGCGACTTTTTACGTCTGTGGTGGGACGTGTTAGAGGCTTCCTTAAATGCTTCCTTAAATGCGCCTGCCGTACTCCCGAGGTCCCTGGGCGAGGTCGTCCTCTAGTTCGGACAGAGCCTCTTCGGGAAGCATACCCTCAGTTCGGGGGTTCCCAGTTCCAGGGGGTTCCGCCTTCGGGGATATCATGTTCGGGCAGCAATGTCTGGTGCCACTTTTCGGAAGGCGCGCTGTTCACAACCTTGGGGGGCGAATAGAGTCCTCAAGTTTTACTGGCGTGCCGAGGCTCGGAGCTCTCCGGTTATCTCCCGAGGTGCATGATTCCACCTGTTCCCGGGAAGCGCGAGTTCTTCTGGCCATTGTTGTGGCAGGGTGTTCGGCCAGATTGAGGCGATAGCCTTTGGCTATCACATGCCCCCCTCTGGAAAGCCGAAGTGGAGACTTCGGTTTGCATCTCTTTCCGAGGTTGTTGTTGGGAGTCTTGTTGGGAAGCATAACCTGTTCCGAGGTCGCACCTTTTGCCCGAGGGTCTGGGCTGTCCGGCCTTGGCCTATTCTTTGGTGTCTCCGAGGCAAAGCCTGTACCGAAGATACACCTCTTGCCCAAAAGTCATGGGCTGTTCAGCCATAGCCTGTGTCTTGGTGTCGTCGAGGTGGCCTGCTTTTTATTTCTGCAGGTCTGATGGCCAAGCGTGTCAGACTGAGCGGCGCGTCTCCATTTCTCAGGGATGTCAAACAACGTGTCCCAATCAGGAGGTGTGTCCCGGTTTTCCAGGGACGTTTGGGGAGGCACGTCCCCTATTTCTACGCAGCGGTTGACACGCGGCTTCTTGCCATTGGAGGAGAGGCGCGTCATTTACAGAAGGCGCGCCTTTTCGGGTGCAGCGGGCAGTTACGGCGACGGTTCGCCTCCAATGGGTACTTATGATGTCTTTTCGGTTACCCACCTTTGGCCTATAAATAGCCCATTCCATCATAAGTCCCACTTACTGTTTTTCTGCTCTCTCTCTGCTTTGCCCTCTGTTCTTGCGTTTTATCTTGCTTTCTGTGGCGGAGCTTCTTTAATCAGAGCTTTTCCTACCAACTTTCACGACGACGTCCTCAGGCAAATCTTTTGGTGGGTTTTGACTTCCAGAGTACTCTGATTCCTCTGTTTTTCTGAGTTTTTCTGGAAAACTGTTGTTTTTTCCAAACTCGTCTTCTGAGTTTTTTCTGGAAACTATTTTCTTTTCCATCTCAAACTCTTTTTCATGTCTACGATGCCTGTTCCCGAGAGCTGGAAACCTCTTCTGGCCCATCCTTGCTGTACCACCCCCGAAAAACTAGAGAGGTGGAAGAAAAAATTCTTTCTTCCGTCTTACGCTGTGACCAGGCTGCCTCGTTCTAGCCATTTTGCTTTTTCAAACCGTGGCGATGAAGTTACCGTCTTCCAAGCCCAACTGAAGGCTGGACTTCGGTATAATCCCCCGAAGGTGGTTTGCGAGTTCTGCCAATTCCATGGCATTGCTGTGAACCAGCTTCCCCCGAACGCGTACTGCTATTTTAACGCCTACCTCTGCATGTGTGGCGTGTTTGGGATAGAGCCCCACTTCATCATTTTCATGCAGTACTACAAGCTCTATGTGGTCCCGAAGGGTGGCTTCTATTTCCTGCTGCCTCGGGGATCCGGGAGCAAAAAATTCACCTTCACCTTCGACACGAAGGATAGCTGGCGGGGGTGGCAGCCTAAGTTCTTTTTCCTAAAGGTGGATAAGAACTGGTCTGATGTCCCGACCAGGTGGGCTCAGGGAGTGCTGAACGCAGACGTCGTTGATCCGAGGATGCTGCTGACCCCGCCGTTGGCTTCCGTGTTCGCGGATTTCGACGCCCGCATTTGGGCAGTCACTGACTGGGCTCCCGAGGTCTCTCCTCGTGCTCTTTACCCCTTTCCTATCAACTGGAGGTTGATGACCGAAGAAGTCCTTCGGGAGCTGAAAGTGGTTAAGGAGCACGTGACTGACCTCAACATGCCCGCTCCCGCCATCGCCGGGAAAGACTCCTGGCTGGTCAAGCTCCTTAAGGGGGAGACTTCTTTCGAAACTTTTGCCGAAAGTGAGTAATCTTCCATCCCTTTATACTTTTTCCTCGGACTTACGCTGATATTTCTTCTCTTTTTCAGAGATGGGCGATGGGGCTGCCGCCTATTACAAGGCCCTCTTTTCTGGCCAAGTGGAGAAGGGGGAGCAGACAAAGAAGGCGGCTTCCCGAAGAAGGAAGATGACAGGGGCGGGACCCTCGGCGAAGCGAGCTAGGAAGGCTCTCCAGCCTCCTCAGCTAGAGCTTTTGGAAGAAGAAGCTGGCGAAGAGGCTGGTCTTGTTGAAATTCCACCGGCCGAGGTCCCCGCTACTTCCGCCGAGGTGCCTCCTCCCGACCTCGAGGCCCCCAGAAACACTGTAGTGGTAGAAGTACCCACTGCCGAGGAGCGGTATCGGCAGAAGGGTAAGGGTCTTTCTTCCGAGGGGCCCGAGGATCCCGAGGACACTGTCTCCGAGTTTCCTCCAGGTATGCCTTCAGGCGAAGTTCAGCTCCTTTTCCTTTCGCGAATTTTTCTTCTGCTCCTAACTTCCTTCTTACTTTCAGAGGAGCCCCTTGCTGCTGGCTGGAGGGCCATTCATGAGAGGAAACGGGCCCTCCGCGATGCCATAATCCCTGAGGGGAAGATCCCCTTGGAGCCCTTTTGGACAATCACGGAGGATATGAATTTGTTCTCCGACGATTGTCCAAAAATGACAAAGGAGATTTGGAAGGGGATGACCACTGACGCCTCCTTCCGGGCCATTGCGGCGGCTCACCTGGGGGATAATACCCTCGCCGCAAAAGTCACCGAGCATGTTGCTCAGGTATAGTCTTTACACTCTTTTTCCTCAATTTTCTAAGTGTTTAGACTTGTACTAACCTGGACTTTTGCCTTGCCGTAGCTGCTGGAGTACGCTGGTTATCTCCGAGTTCGGGTGGCCAGACAGGCTGCCTTCAAGGATGCGACTTCGCGGGAACTCAATGAAGCGAAGGCTTCGCTTGCGAAGGTGGTCGCCAGCAACCAGCAGCTGACAGCGGATTGTTCTCAACAAATCGCCGCCGTTCGGGAGGAGTTCTCGAAGAAAAGAGAAGAACTTGAAAAGGACTCCTCCCGGAAGATTGCCGACCTCGGCGACCAAGTAAAGGGGCTGCTCGCCGCCAACGGAGATCTTGTCAAGGACAAGGTTGTTTCTGAAAGTCTTGCGTCGAGGTTGACGGATGAGAACAATGCTCTTCGAGCCGAGGTCGAGGCTCTGAAGAAGGAGTCCGGAGAGACGCTGGGGATAAGCGAGTTGGACGAGGAGATTGTTGAGTTGAGGGACGAGGTCAACGTCCTTGGCGTTCAAAAATGTACTTCTGATCAAATGGCCAAGGTCGCCTTTCAGGACGCCTTCTGCCTTGCTCGGCACCAGGTCCTGCAGAGGTTCCCAGATTTGGACCTCTCTTTTCTGGAGGGCCTAAATATTCCTGAGGGACCTCGGTGGCAGTGGTCCAAGGTCGAGCATCTGAAGCTTCCTGGTCTTCGTCCGCCTGGCTCTCCCTAGTTTGCTTTAGGGCTCCTCTTATTTTTCTCCTTTGTGCTCCTTCTTTGGACTCTTCTTTTGTAAGGCGGCGTTTGCTCTAAGTGAACAATCTTTTTGGCTAAGTCCTTTCTTGCAAGTTTCTTCATTTCCACTGTCCCGAACACGTTTGCTCAAGAGACTTTCGGAAAACCTGCAACCAAAGAAACTTTTTACCTTCCTTTGTCCCGAGTGTGCTCGCTCAAGAGACTTTCTGGAAAGTTTGTAAAAATTTGGCTAAGTCTTTTGCAGGCTTTTTGTTCCCTTTTATCCCGAACATGTTCGCTCAAGGGACTTCGGGAAACCTTCAGCCAAATTTTTCTGTCCGCCTATTGTCCCGAGCATATTTGCTCAAGGGACTTAGGAAAATTTTCATGAGATTGCTCATTTCCCTTTTTCCCGAGCACGTTCGCTCAAGGGTGTTCGGAAATTACCTCTGCTTTTGTTTTGGCGTGTACTTTTGCGAGATTCTTGCTTTTCCTTTTTCCCGAGCATGTACGCTCAAGGGTGTTCAGAAAATTTTCTCTGCACTGATTATGCCGAGTATCTTTGCAAGATTATTGTTTCCCATTTTTCCCGAGCATAGTGGCTCAAGGGACTTCGGGAAGTCACATCTACTTTTTTCGTGGCGAGCACCTTCGCGGAATTCTGTCTTGGACAATTTGGTATACTTAAGAATTTTTCTCAAGACCATTCTTCTCCAGACCATTCTGTACTTAGAATATTTCTTGTACAATATATCTCTTCCGCTCAACCTTAGGCGTAGAATTTTTTCAAGGCGTTTGAATGCCAAGTGTTTTTCAATTCTACGCCTTCGGCGTCGCCAAGCTTGTACACGCCTTTTCGTACTTCGGCGAGAACCAGATAAGGTCCTTCCCAATTTGCGCAAAGTACTCCGTGAGATGGCCTTCGGGGTGCAAAGTCGGCCTTTCGGAGAACGAGGTCTCCTTTTTTGATTTCTTTTGGCCTGGCTTTTAGGTTGATAGCCGCGGCCACTCTTTGCTGGAAAGCTTTTCTTCTCAGCTCGGCTATTTCTCTGTGTTCGGTCACAAGGTCGAGCTTAGTTCTCAGACCGAGGTCGTTTCCGCCTTCATCAAATACTTGCACCCGTATTGAAGGCTGAACTATCTCTATTGGGATAATGGCCTCTGTTCCGAAGACGAGTGAGAAGGGAGTTTCCCCTGTGGCTCTTCATGGCGTCGTTCGGTAGCTCCACAATACACTTTGGAGTTCTCCTGGCCATTTCCCCTTGGCTTCCCCAAGTCTCTTTTTCAGGCCATCTTTTATGGTCCTGTTTGATACTTCCACTTGCCCATTACTTTGGGGGTGAGCTACTGGGGCGAAGTGCATCTTTATTCCGAGGTCACTGATGAATTCCTAGAATCCTTTGTCTATGAACTGGGACCCATTATCAGCTACTAGTACCCTCGGTATGCCAAATCTGCATACGATGTTCTTCCATACGAACTTCTGCACTTCTTTTGCCGAGATAGTTGCTAGTGGTTCTGCCTCTACCCACTTCGAGAAATAGTCCACTGCTACCACGCAGAATTTCACGCCTCCGGGCGCTGTGGGGAGTGGCCCAATAAGGTCTATACCCCAGACTGCGAAGGGCCAAGGATAGTCTGCCGACGTTACCACTTCCGAGGGTATCCTCTGGATTTTTGCATGTCTCTGGCAACTACCGCACTTCTGGACGAACTGCCTTGCGTCCTTTCTCAGGGTAGGCCAGAAGTATCCTTGGCGGAGTATCACTGCTGCAAGGGCATCAGTTCCAATGTGCGACCCGCACATGCCTTCGTGAACTTCTTCGAGGACCATCTCAGTATCCTCTTCGCCCACACATCTCTGCAGCGGATTTGCATATCCTTGCCGATATAACTCTTCACCAATCAGGAAGAATCTTCTGGCGCGTCTTCGCAGTCTTGCAGCATTGCCGGCGTCTTCGGGAAGCTCATTCTCTGCGAGGTATCTCTTTATGGGGTCCTTCCACCCTGTTCCCGAGGTCGTTACGCTTAGCACGGAGATGCTTGGATGGTCTAGCACCTCGGTGTATGTTTTGGACTTCGCTAAGCAATCTGCCTCAATGTTATTCCGCTGGGGTACATTTTCGATCCGCACGGCGTCAAACTCTTGGATGAGTTTTGTTACCAGCTCGTGGTATTTTGCCAAGATTGGGTCCTTCGCCCCATAATCTCCTGCCGTCTGCCGAACTACCATCTGGGAATCGCTGTGAGCCCTTAAGTTCTTTACGCCAATCTTTCTGGCCAAGCGTAATCCCGCTATGAGGGCTTCATACTCAGCCACATTATTGGTAACGTTGAAGCTGAACTTGATAGCCTTCATCACCTCTAGGCCTTCGGGTCCTCTGATAACTATTCCAGCTCCCTGGTGTTCGGACCCCGAGGCTCCGTCAACATGCAAGGTCCATTCTGGCTCACCTTCTTTCGGATCTGAGTGGTTCTCCTCAGTGGTGGGTATTTCGGCGATAAAATCTGCCAATGCTTGGGCTTTTATGGCCTTCCGAGGCTCATACGTGATTTCGTGTTCGCCAAGCTCTATGCACCACTTGGAGAGCCTTCCCGAATGATCAACTCTCTTCATAACATCCCGTAGTGGTAGACTACTTCAGACGATGATGGGGTGAGCCTGGAAATATGGTCGCAGTCTTCTTCCTGCAAGCACCAAGGCGTATATAGCTTTTTGAAGCAAAGGGTACCTGACTTCGGCGCCATGCAGGGACTTGCTGACGTAGTAGACCGGCCATTGTTTCGGCCCTTCTTCTTTTACCAGGACCGAGCTCACGGCCTTTTCTGTGACGGCGAGGTACAGTACGAGGGGTTCTCCCTCCCGAGGTTGTCGCAGAGTCGGCAGGCTGGCCAGGTAGACTTTGAGTTCTTCCCAGGCCTTTTGGCAATCTTCATCCCAAGGATGATTGTTTCTTCCGAGGTCGCCTTCCATCTTTGCTGCCTTTGTGAGGACTTTGAAGAAAGGTCTACACCTATATCCGTACCTGGAAATAATCCTGCTCAGAGAGGTTATTCTTCCGGTTAGTCTCTGCACGTCTTTGACTGTGGCAGGAGTTCGGAACTCAAGCAGAGCCTTAATCTTCTCAGGATTGGCGTCAATGCCTCTTTCGGATACCATGTACCCAAGGAATTTTCCCGAGGTCATGCCGAAGATACACTTCTCGGGATTAAGGCGAATCCCGAAGGCTCTGAGCTTTTGGAAGGTTTCCTCCAAATCTGCAACGTGGTAGCCGGGCAGCTTGCTTTTGACTATCATATCATCAACATATACTTCCATGTTTCTCCCCATTTGGTCCTTGAAGACCTTGTTCATCAGTCTCTGGTAGGTGGCTCCTGCATTTTTGAGCCCGAAGGGCATTCTGACATAGCAGTACGTTCCCCCCTCGGTGATGAAGGCAGTTTTCTCTTCATCTTCGGGGTCCATCCTTATCTGATGGTAGCCGCTGAAGGCATCTAGGAAGCTCAGGAGCCCGTATTCGGCCGTTGAATCTACCAGTTGATCTATTGGCGGGAGGGGAAATGAGTCTTTCGGGCAAGCATCGTTCAAGTTTCTGAAATCAATGCACATCCGGAGTTTGCTGCTACCTTCTTTTGTGGCGATGACCACGTTGCTTAACCATTCGGGGTATTTTACCTCCCTGATAACTTCAGCATCCAAAAGGCGCTGGACTTCGGTTTTCACGAAGTTGCTTTTGTGGGCTGAGATGCTTCGTTTCTTTTGCCTGATAGGTTTTGCTCCCGGGCTTACTTTGAGGCTGTGCTGTATTATGCCAGGGTTCACTCCTGGCATGTCTTTCGGCGAGTAGGCAAACAGATCTTTATTTTTCAGCAGAAAGGATACAAGAATTTCCTTATCACCTTTGGCCAAGCTCTTCCCTATTCGGGTAGATTGTCCTGGGACAAGATCTACTGCTTCCATTTTTGCTTCTGCGGGATCTCCTTCTTTGCCTTTCTCCTGCGCCTTTGCCTCCACCGTTTGTGTAGAGTTTTTTGCCGGAGCCTTTCATCTTTTTACAAACACTTTTCTTACCTCGGCTTGGTCGATGAAGACCTCTGCATCTCCATCCTTGCTGGCGAATGTGACAGTCAAGTACTTCACATCGGGGCGAATGTGCAGGTTCCCCTGAGTCTGCCTTCCAAGGATGGCGTTGTACGAAGACGGGACGTCCATGACGATGAATCTTGCCATTGTGGACGCGTACAACTCAGCTGCTCCGTCTACCGAAGTGCCTTTCATCATCAAGGGGAGGTCGATCCATCCGAGGACGGGTAGTTCGGATGGCCCAACGCCGAAGGTGGGCGTGGTGACAGGTTTAAGCTCGCTGCTGGAGATGCCCAAGCTCGGCAGTAAGTGCGAGAATAGGACGTCAGCATTTGAGCCATCATCAAGCAACACTCTCTTGACGTCCCAGTTCCCTATTCTCGCCATTATCAGCAGCGGGTCGTCGTGGGGGAAGACGACGGTGGAGCCATCTTTGCGAGCCAGTTTCTTTGATGGACTTTGATACTCCATAACCGCAATTTCTCTGGCCTTCCGCTTTCTTTCCGAGGATGGGAGCCCCGTGGTGATGGTTTGGATGACCCCTACTGGAGGTGGAAGGTGCCTTTTTGGACTTCTGTTTCTCCGCCTGTCTGAGTCATAGTCCTCGTTTTTGGCCCTCTCTTCCTCCTCTTTTCTGCCTTTTGGGGAGGGCATCCGCAGGTATTTGCGAAGCTGGTCCTGTTTGATCAGCGACTCTATGTACTTCTTCAGCTGGAAGCAGTCTTCGGTGTCATGACCGTGGTCGCGATGAAACTGGCAGAACTTTTTGGCATTCTTCTTATTATCGGCGGCCATGGCCTTTGGCCGCCGAATCTGCGTCCCTTGCCTTTCCAGCGCCATGAGAATGTTGGTCCGTGTCGTGCTCAAGGGCGTGAAACTTTGAGGTTTCCTTCCTCGCATTCGTCGTGGTCGGCCTGTGTGTTCAGAAAGATGCCGAGCTTGCTGACTGGACCCTTCGGCGCGGTGATGATCAGACTTCGGCCCCGCCATCCTCAATTCCTCGGCTGTCATGTGCTGCTCTGCCCTTCGGTAAAATTCTCCGAGGGTCTCTGGGGGGTCCTTTGAGAACTCGTAGAACAACTGTGAGTCACGCCGAAGGCCCCGTGTCATAGCGAGGATGCGAATTTCGGGCCGGAAATCCGGGACGTTGAGTGCTTCCCTGTTGAACCGTTCGACATAGTCTCGGATTATCTCTCCGTTTCTCTGCTCTATGTCGAACATCTGCACAGGCATTTTGGCCGTCGGCCTGCTCCCAATGAACTGCTGGGTGAAGGCTGTGGACAACTCCTAGAACTCAGTGATAGTCCCAGGGGGCAAGGAATTGTACCATGCTGTCGCTGGGCCCGTGAGGGTGACTTCGAAGCATTTGCACATGGTAGCGTCATCAGTTCCGTGCATTATCATGCTCCGCCTGTACTTCGTTAAATGGGCCTGTGGATCAGTCCGGCCATCATAGATCTCCAGCCTAGGCACTCTGAAGTCGCCTGGCATAGCTGCCTCAACGACGGCGCAAATAAACGGGGAGCCATCTTCGCATAATGCCCCTGACAGCCTGTCCCAAACGGGTTTTCTGGTCACTTGCTTCTCCACTCTGTCCAGCCGTGCCAATATCCTTTCCATAAGCGCAGTGGCGCTAGGACCATTTTCGCGGGAGGGAGATCGACGGCGCCTTTTCGGGGAACGAGTTCGGCGCGGAGGGGTCAGGGACCTCGCCTCTTGCGACGAATTGCTTCGCTGTGAGACTGTCGGTCGCTTGGACCCGGTTTGTCCCACAGGCCGTTTCCCGAGGGCTATATCTTCTGTGGATGATTCTCCGCGAGGCTCTCCACTTCTTGAACTGCGGTGTGTAGACTTGGGGCTTCTCTCCCGAGGGCGTGCTGATGAGGAGGGTTTCTGGGCCTGTGACTGCTGTGGCCATCTTCCGTCGATCTGCTGAGTCATTTCAGCAACGACCGAGCGCTGAAAGTCCCTCAAGAAGCTCATGGTGATTACCAAAGGGCGGTCCTCCTCGGGCGTAGAAGTCTCTGGGAGTGTCTGCTCAGCGGCCGGTTGTATCTCAGGCGCAGACGAGGACCTTGGGAGTCCCTTGTCCTTAGAACGCCGAGTCTCAACGACGGCAATTTGCGAGCGGGTTCCCACAGACGGCGCCAAATGATGGCCTGGGGCCTCATCGTTGTGAGTCATGATGACTGTTGAGGAGACTTCTAGGAGGAAGAACGCCTGGAAGGTGGATCGCCCCAAGGAGAGTACCTGAAAAGCTGGTAAACAGGGTTAGGAGGCCCCCGGAGTGTTTTTCCGGGGGGGAGCCTCCGACGCCCAAGTCAGTGGTGGCCGGAAAAAGGAGAAAGTCACTAGCTCAAAGAGAAAGGTAGAAAAGTCTCGCCTGGTATTTTCTCGGAGTGTGGGAGCTGTATCTCCGGCATACCAACCTCCTGTCAAGTATTTATTTCCTGTATATATAGGAATACCTAGCCCGTTCAGATCATGACACGTGTGCGGTCGGATGCTCCTGAACTTCTGGGCGTAGGGGACAGATAGTTGGTAACTAGATGGCCTCGAGCCTTGTGCTGAGACGGGCCATGATGTGATTCTGATGGCGTCTGCGCGTTAGGGCGACTTTTTACGTCTGTGGTGGGACGTGTCAGAGGCTTCCTTAAATGCTTCCTTAAATGCGCCTGCCGTACTCCCGAGGTCCCTGGGCGAGGTCGTCCTCTAGTTCGGACAGAGCCTCTTCGGGAAGCATACCCTCAGTTCGGGGGTTCCCAGTTCCAGGGGGTTCCGCCTTCGGGGATATCATGTTCGGGCAGCAATGTCTGGTGCCACTTTTCCGAAGGCGCGCTGTTCACAACCATAGGGGGCGAATAGAGTCCTCAAGTTTTACTGGCGTGCCGAGGCTCAGAGCTCTCCGACTATCTCCCGAGGTGCATGATTCCACCTGTTCCCGGGAAGCGCCAGTTCTTCTGGCCATTGTTGTGGCAGGGTGTTCGGCCAGATTGAGGCGATAGCCTTTGGCTATCACAAAGTGTGCCGTTCTCTCTTCGGAGAACGAGGCCCTTCGGAAGGAGAAAGCAGAAGATGGCGAGAACCTTGCGAAGGCGCTCGCTTTGAACGCCGAGGTCCAGGCTGAGGTTGACTCTTTGAGGAAGGAAGCTAAAAGTAAGAAGAAGAAGAAGCTCGAGAAGGAGGTTGCTGAGCTCACGGCCGAGCTATCAGCCCTTAGTGCCGAGAAGGATCAAGCTGACCAAATGACGAACGTATCTTACCAAGATGGCTTCTGCTTGGCGCGTCATCAGATCCTTTCTCGGCACCCTGAGCTCGACCTCTCCTTCCTGTCCGCTCTGGACTTTCCCAAAGAGCCCAGGTGGACATGGTCGAAGCTGGAGTTTCTCAACCTTCCTCCTGCTGGGCCTGTGCCTCCGGCTGACCCTGCTTGGGAAGAAGATGCTAACGCCGAGGAGACGCCAGATGCTCTGGCTCAGCTATAGGCTTTTTTCTTCTTCTTCCTTTTTCTTGTAATCCTGTTTCTTTGTACCATTTGCCTTAGAAAATTCTTTAATGAAGATTTTTTCTCAAGTCGCCATCTTTTCCTCCGAATACAATTTTTCAGGAGTTAGTGTAATTCTATGTATGTATCTTCGGCGGACATTCAAAATTATGTCTTCAGAAAGAGTTGTATTGGACCTTTCCCGAATTTTGCTGAGTTTTTAAACTCCATCAGAGAGCTAGTTCCTTTTGGAAGAAAACCATTAAGTAGCCTTTTTCAATAACGCGACCATATTCGGCCTGTAGTTTCATTGGC
The DNA here is from genome assembly GCA_039654915.1 of Aquilaria yunnanensis. Lineage (NCBI taxonomy): Eukaryota > Viridiplantae > Streptophyta > Magnoliopsida > Malvales > Thymelaeaceae > Aquilaria > Aquilaria yunnanensis. The sequence goes on along the minus strand of CM077595.1, from coordinate 42,436,389 downwards.
GACTTCGGGGAGTAGTCACAAGCTTTCCTTCAGAAAAAATGTCTAAGTATAGAATCTTTTCTGAGAGTCTGAATGCCATGTATTTTTCAACTCCACTCCCTCGCTATCACTCAATTTGTAGGCGTCTGGGCGGACTTCATCGACGACCAAATACGGTCCACTCCAGTTTGCCCGAAGTACCCCTTCTGATGGCTTGCGTGGCTCAAATTCGGCCTTTCGGAGGATGAGGTCTCCTTTTGTGATTTCTTTTCTTCTTACACGTAAGTTAGTAGTGTGAGCTATTCTTTGTTGGAAAGCCTTCCTCCTATGTTCGGCCATTTCACGATGTTCCTCGGCGAGGTCTAGTTTTGTCCTCAAGCCAAGATTGTTTCCTCTTTCGTTGAATACTTGTATTCTTATCGAAGGTTGTATGACTTCAATGGGGATGATGGCTTCTGTCCCATATACAAGTGAGAAAGGAGTTTCCCCGGTGGCCCTTCTGGGAGTCGTATGATAGCTCCATAGCACACTTGGGAGCTCTCCTGGCCATTTCCCCTTTGCCTCCTTTAGCCTCTTCTTCAAGCCATCTTTTATTTTCCTATTGGATCCCTCGACCTGGCCGTTACTTTAAGGGTGGGCTACTGGAGGGAAATGCATTTTTATGCCGAGGTCAGCCACAAATTCCTGGAATCCTCTATCCATAAACTGGGTTCCATTGTCGGCCACTATTACCCTTGGTATGCCAAATCGGCATATGATGTTCTTCCACACGAACTTTGGGTATCCTTCACCTAGATTGATGCCAATGGCTCCTCTTCAATCCATTTAGTGAAATAGTCTACTGCGACTATGTAGAACTTCACCCCACCGGGAGCGCTCGGAAAAGGTCCGATGAGGTCAATACCCTATACGGCGAAGGGGCAAGGATAATTTGCTGAAGTTATTCTTTTTGAAGGTAACTTTTGGATGCTGGTGTGCCTTTGGAAATTGTCACATCTTCGGACAAGTTGCCTTGCATCTTTCCTTAAGGTAGGCCAAAAGTAACCTTGGCGAAGTAGTACCCCAGCAAGGGCATTTGTTCCTATATGGGAGCCATATGCTCCTTCGTGGACTTCTTTGAGTATTGTTCTGACATTGTTTTTGCCTATGCATTTCTGCAGGTGGCTCTCATACCCTTGTCTGTATAGTTCTTCTGCAATGAGGAAGTATCTTCCCAAGCGCTTTCGTACTTTTACGACCTCTTTGGGATCATTAGGGAGTTCCGAAGTTGTTAGATATTTCTTGATGGGGTCTTGCCATCGTTCCCCTGAGGTTGCTACGCACATTAATTCTGTAATGGGTTGCTTTAGTAGCTCGGTGGGTTCCTTGGATTTGGCCAAGCTGTCAGCTTGAGTATTATCTCTTCGGGGCACATTTTTTATTCGTACCGAGTCGAACTCTTCAATGAGTTTTTTGACGAGGTCATGATATTTTGCCATGGCTGGATCCTTTGCTGTGTATTATCCTTTCATCTGTCGGACTACTAGTTGTGAGTCACTGTGGGCCATAAGGTTATTTACGCTAACTTTTCTAGCCAACTTTAGTCCTGCTATGAGGGCCTCATATTCGGCGATGTTATTGGTAACATCACAACCGAATTTGATTGCTTTAGTAGCTTCCATGCCTTCGAGCCCCCGAAGGACTATTCTAGCGCCTTGATGCTCTGCACCTGACGCTCCATCAACGAAGAGCTTCCATTCTGGATCGACCTTTGCCCAGTCTTCGGCGATGGTTTCAACATTCTCGATTTTTGGAATTTCGGCAATAAAATCTGCCAGTGCTTGGGCATTTATTGCCCTTCTCGGCTCATAAGTGATGTCATATTCTCCGAGCTTAATGCACCATTTTGACAGCCTTCCCGAATGCTCTACTTTTTTCATTACGTGACGTAGAGGCAGGTTGCTACGGACAGTGATGGCATGCCCTTGAAAGTAGGGTCGCAACCTTCTGCCTGCGAGTACTAAGGCGTTGAGGGCCTTTTGGAGCAGTGGGTATCTGATCTCTGCGCCATGTAGGGATTTGCTTACATAATACACTGGCCACTGCCTCCCACCTTCCTCTTTTATTAAGACCGAACTCACAGCTTTTTTAGTAACTGCAAGGTAGAGGATGAGGGGCTCTCCTTCCCGAGGTTGCCGAAGCGTTGGCAGGTGAGTTAGGTAGTTTTTAAGCTCATCCTAAGCTTTCTGGCATTCTGTGCTCCAAGCATGCTCCTGGCTTCCGGAGGTGTTTTCGCCCTTGGGGGCTTTGGTGAGTACTTTGAAGAATGGTTGACATCGGTCGCCGTACCTGGAGATGAATCTACTAAGGGAAGTGATCCTTCCGGTAAGCCTTTGTATATCTTTGGTGGATTTGGGTGTTCAGAAATTTAGCAGGGCTTTGACTTTTTCAGGGTGGGCATCTATTCTCCTTTCTGATACCATAAACCCGAGAAACTTTCCTGCGCTTACTCAGAATACGCACTTTTCGGGATTGAGACGTATGCCGAACTCCCGAAGTTGTTGGAAGGTTTTGCCTAAGTCGGTGATATGATTACTAGGCATTCTGGTTTTGACTATCATATCATCAACGTAGACCTCCATGTTTCTCCCGATCTAAGAATCGAATACCTTGTTCATCAACCTTTGATAAGTTGCCCCTACGTTTTTAAGCCCAAAGGGCATTCTAATGTAGCAGTAGGTACCAATCTCCGTGATGAAGGCTGTTTTCTCTTCATCTCCGAGGTTCATCCGAATCTGGTGATAACCGCTAAAGGCATCGAGGAAGCTGAGAAGCCCATATTCTGCGGTTGCATCCACCAGCTTGTCTATGGCTGGCAAAGGGTAAGAGTCCTTTGGGCAGGCGTCATTCAAATTTTGAAAGTCGATGCACATTCGGAGTTTCTAATTCCCCTCTTTTGTGGAAATAATCACATTGCTGAGCCATTCGGGGTATTTTATTTCTCTTATTACCCCAGCCTCAATGAGGCGGTTAACTTTGGTTTTAACAAAGGAATTCTTTCGAGCCGATAAACTCCATTTTTTCTGCCGAACTAGTCTAACATTTGCGCATACTCTAAGACTGTGATGGATTATGCTGGGGTTGACCCCCGGCATGTATTTCGGTGAGTAGGTGAATAGATCTTTCTTCATTAACAAGAAGGATACAAGCTTCTCCTTATCATTTTTGGCCAATTTTTTCCCGACTTGGGTGTTTCGGCCAGGGATTAGCTCTACATCTTCTGTTTCTTCTTTTTTTGAGCTTTCGCCTTCCTCCCTTGTTGTCTCTTCACCCATCCTGACCGTTTCCTTATTTACCAAAGTCTGTACTTGGGCCTTTGCTGGACTTTGCCTGGCCTTTGTGAAAACCTTTCTAACTTCGGTTTGGTCAATGAAGATTTCTGCATCTCCTCCTTTGGTTGCGAAGGTGACTATTAGGTATTTTACATCTAGGGGGATGTGGAGATTGCCTTGAGTCTGCCTTCCAAGGATAGCGTTGTAAGCCGAGGGAACGTCAATGACAATAAATTTTGTCATAATGGAGGCAATCAATTCTTCCTGACTCTGGGGGGAAGTCCCTTTCAACATCAAAGGCAGATCGACGCATCCGAGGACTAGAAGCTCGAATAGGCCAACGCCGAAGGTAGGGGAGCTGACTTTTTGAAATGCCTAATTTAGGCAGCACGTGAGAGAAGATAACATTGGTGTTGGAGCCGTCGTCGAGGAGTACCCTTTTGACATCCCAGTTCCCTATCCTTGCCATGACCAGGAGTGGGTCGTCGTGGGGGAACTTTACTGTAGATCCGTCCCTGCGAATGAGCTTGCTTGGCAAGCTCCTGTACTCCATTACGAAGATATCTCTTATCTTCCTTTTCCTCTCCGCTGAGGGTATCTCGGTTGTGATGGTTTGGATGACCCCTGCTGGTGGCGGCGGATTTTTCCTAAGACTTTAATCCTGACGTCTATCTGAATCATAATCCTCCTCCTCCCCCCTTCTTTGCTCCCTCTTTCTCCCTTTCGAGGAAGGCATCCGCAAGTACCGGCAGAGTTGGCCTTGCTTGATTAAGGACTTGATGTATTTCCTTAACTGAAAGCAATGTTCAGTGTTATGGCCGTGATCTCGGTGAAATTGACAAAATTTCTTCATGTTCTTCTTGTTTTCCGAGGTCATGGCCTTTGGCCTTGGGACTGTGGTTCCTTGCCTTTCTAGTGCCATGAGGATGCTAGCTCTTCTGGTGTTCAAGGGAGTGAACATCATTGGCCTTTTCCCCCTTTGTTTTTAGGACCTTTCCCCCTCATTCTGATTTCTAGGTTGATGGCTGGGCCCTTCGGGGCATGGGTGCTCTCCTGTTGGTCCTCCTATTCTAAGCTCCTCAGCCATCATATGTTGTTCGGCCCTTCTATAGAACTCCCCGAGGGTGTCCGGGGGGTCTTTAGAAAACTCATAGAAAAGTTGGGAGTCCGTCCAAAATCCTCTAATCATTGCGAGGATGCGAATTTCTGGCCAAAAATCAGGTACACTTAGGGCCTCTCGGTTGAACCTTTCAACATAATCACGAATGGTCACCCCACCCCGCTGTGCTATGTCGAACATCTGCACTAGCATTTTGGCGGTTGGCCTACTGCCAATGAACGGCTGGGTGAAGGCAGTGGATAGGTCCTGAAAACTTAACAAGCTTCCATGGGCCAGAGAGTTATACCATGCCGTTGCTGGACCCAAGAGCGTTACCTCAAAACACTTACAGAGAGTAGCGTCATCTGTGCTATGGAGTACCATGCTTCGCTTATATTTCGTCAGGTGCACCTAGGGGTCACTACGCCAGTCATAAGTTTCTAGGCGTGGCACCCTGAAATCACTGGGCATGGGCACCTCCACCACCTCGCGCACGAAGGGTGACTCTTCTCCGTAATAAGAGTCAGACAGCCTAGGCCAGACTGGTTTTTACGAGATCTATCTCTCTACCTTCTCCAATCTTCCCAGGATTTTCTCCATGAGGACTGTTGTGTTAGCTTCACCTTGCTGCTTGGTGTTTGCCGGTAATGGCGAATTTCTCCTCCTCCTTGGAGAATAACTCCGACAGTGAGGAGACTTGGACCTTCGGTAAGGCGATGCGCTCCATCGGTAGGAGGCCTTAGTTTCTTTTGGGGCTCCCCCCTAGTGGGCCACGCCTCAACGGGTTCATTCTCTATTGAAGATGCATCGAGGGAGTTCCCACTTCCTGAGCTTCAATGGGTAGACCTTGAACTCCTCTCCTGACGCGCAACCGGGGGAGAGGCCCTTGGGACCAGAGAAGGTTGGGGCAACGTCTGATCGAGCTGCTGAGTCACTTCGGCGACGATGGAGCGTTGGAAGTTTGACAAGAAGCCCATCGTCACCGTTAGAGGATTGTCGTCTTCCAGTACAGAAGCTTCTGCCACAGGCTGTGTGGTCGCCGGCTGAGCCTCGGGCACTGAGGAGGACTTTGGGAGCCCTTTGTCCTTTGAGCACCGAGTCTCTATGATGGCGACCTAGGGGAGGGTTCCCATAGACGGCGCCAACTGATGCCCATCAGCATCTCCACTGTGTACCATGATGAGGGTGACAGGAACTTTCGGTGGTGGAGGAACGTCCGGAGAGAACACGTTCTGGGAGGGCCACCTGAAAGACACAGGAAAGAAGGGGTTAGGAGGACCCCGGAGTGGTTTTCCCGAGGGGGGGATCTCCGATGCCCAAGTCAGTGTTTGGAGGTCAGAAATAAGGAAAGGGGGTGAAGGTTGTCTTATGAGGAGAGAGAACGGCCCCTTACCTGTGATGCCTCCCAAATATTTATAGGAGGTAGATAGGAGAAGCTTATTTGCCACAAGATGCCCAGATCATGACACGTGTTCGGCTAGATGTGATTCGTACCTTTGGACGGGCTTTTAACCGACCATAGGCCATTCGGCCGAAAGCCTATGCCACTTGAGAACGGCGTGTCAGAGCGTGTCTAGGGGCGGTGTGTCGGGAGTCGTACGAGCACGGCGTGTCAGATACTCCTAAGCTATCTAGTCGTACGTCCTCATGGCCTTTCTAGGTGACCGAATTCCCACGAAGTCCAAGGGTTCCTCGGGGATGTGAACATCTTCATAGGGAGGCCCTTTGCTTTATGGAAGACACCTTCGGCTGGACTTTCCCGAGGTTAGGCTTAGGTCTATGGCGATGGTACTCTTGAGGTTATGACCCGAAGGTGGTCCAAAGAATAACCGAAGGCGGGCTTAGGTTCATGGAGTCATTCCGAGGCTATGCCTAGAAGGATTGAGGACCCTCTATGACCGAAGCTGGTTTGACATGTCCCCCGAAGGCAACGCCTATCCGGCTTGTCCGAGAGTGCTTGCAGCCCTCTATTTGCTGATGTCTAGTCGCCTGCTCTTGACCAAAGGTGATGCATGGGCCCACGATGATGTACACACGAGAGATCCTTCAGGGGGGGAATCCCCTTCGGCTATCAATGCCTTAATAAAATATCATGACTCAATATGAAAAAATACAATCATCTCATGATTGGTGTTTGGGCACGACAATAACATATGCCACATGCCAGAGGGTAAAGGTAGAGCACTAGAAGCCAGCTAGTACCCTACAAACTTTACCTACACCAGTGAGGAAGTGGGGCAACATAACCATGGACTTTTTGACTAGGTTGCCTATGACGAGATTAAGGCATGATACATTCTGGGTCATTGTGGATAGGCTAACCAAATGTTCCCACTTATTACCTAGATGTATGTTTAGGAGATAGTGAGACTACATGGAGTGCTAGACTCCATTGTATCTAATAGATATCCAAGATTTACAGCTCAATTTTGGAGTGCTTTTCATAAAGCACTAGGAACCAAAATCCACCTGAGTACTGCTTATCATCCTCAGATAGATGGGCAATCTAAAAGGGTGATACAAATACTGGAAGACATTTGTGTTGGATTTCAAAGGTGAATGGGACCAGCACTTGCCATTTGTGGAATTATCATATAACAATAGTTACCAAAGCACTATTGGCATTGCACCTTATGAAGCATTATATGGAAGAAGGTGCATGACACACCACTGTTCGGTGGAAGCCTCAGGCAGGCTAGAGTTGGGTCCCGAAATTATTGAAGAGACTACTTCCAAAATCAAGAAAATTCAAAAGAGACTTGGAATTTGAGGTTGGTGACAATGTTTGGCTAAAAGTTGCACCAACCAAAGGAACTATCAGATTTGGCAGAAGAACCAAGTTAGCTCAAAGATACATCGGTCCTTATTAGATCTTGGACAGAGTTGGCAAGGTAGCATATAGGTTAGCTCTACCGCCAAGCATGTCAAGTGTTCATAATTGTTTTTCACATTAGTATGCTTAAGAAGTGTCTATTAGACACAAAGCATGCTATTATAGTGGAAGACATACAGTTGGAGCCTAAATTGACATATGAAGAGAAACCTATAGCTATCTTAGCCAAGGATACGAGAAGGTTAAGAAACAAACTTATTCCCATGATTCAAGTTCAGTGGTCACACCACTCTAAAAGAGAAGCAACCTAGGAAACTAAAAAAGACCTTATGGAAAGGTATCCTAAAGAATACCCAAAGTTCAAGGCTATTTTGGAAAACCAAAATTTTTAAGGGGGGGGGGGGGAGGATTGTTACCACCTCACAAAAATTTGAGAATTACAAGTGTGTCATAATGGCTAAAAAACATTATATTGTGTAATTCTCACCATAGTGATTGAAGTGTAAGGGGTAAAAGGCATGATCATCACCTCTTTAAAAGTGTTCCAAGTTAGTAACCTAGGCCCCCAAGAAAACCTTAAGGATTGCTTGTTTGTCAAGCAACCTATGGACTTTTTTTGTAAGGTTTTGGAAATTCGGGTACTCAATTACAAAACTTTCAAAAAAGAGCTTTGGAGAGTTATGGGAAGGATATGAATGGTATGAAAGTGCTATTGGAGGATCAAATTTCTCATGGAAGACAAGTTTGGACAAAGGAAACACTAAAGCCAACAAGGACCCAAATGTCCTAGTGTAAACCTTACGTTGTTCAAGCTTTTAACTTAAGTCTAAGGATGGAATTATGGGGTTATCCCACCATGCGGGAGGCAGCCAAGACTTGATAATTAGTCAAAAATGTTGGGCATATGTGTACCAATGATTTTAAGACAAAGAAACCATAATTAGTGAGAAGGAAAATTACATAAAGCAAGGTTAAGCTTGTTAAGTGTGCTTTGTGCCCTTAAGCTCGTTTCAGGCCATTTAAGTGGCCAAATCACTTATCTTTCCCTCATTTTCATCCTCCTCTAGCCCAATAACACATCCACACTTCCTCCATAGACACAACACCTTAAACTTGCAACTGGTTTAAATTAAAGGCAAAAGGAAGCAATTGGAAGCAAACTAGAGCTATTGCTTGGATACTTCAAGGATCAAGCTTGATTTTTGGCCTACCTACTTTGGTAAGGGTTCTCTTACTCTCATGGGTTGTTTTTTTTATTTTCAATCAACCATGAAGCTAGGGCTAAGCTTGGAAGAGGGCCAAGCTTAGTGAGGGGAGTGCACTTATTGAAGGTTTTGTGACCTAGTGTGAAGTGTATAGTGATGGCAGCAAATTTTTGGGTTTCTAGAGCCCAAAAGTTAGTACTAACTAGTGTTAAAATCCTCCTATGACCAATCATTAGCTTGAGAAGGGTTTCCGTACTGATTTGGTTATGTTTATTACATGTTTTATGGACTAACCTATGGTTATTGTTGCTGCTGCATTTCATGTGCTTGTTGGTTGTGAATGGCTGCTGCATTTGGTTGCTATATCTTGTATATATGCATTTTAGTTTTTTTTTTTTAGTGTCTTTGGATGTAGGTTTTAATGAGGATCACATTACCTTAAGAAACCAAGTGCTACCCTTACTAAGTTTCTCAATGAAACTTACTCCCCTCAATTCTGTCATTTCAGGTCCAGTAGAAAGATCACCTTCAAACTAGCCTTTGTGGTTTGAGTTTTGCTCTAAATATTTAGGAACCTAAACTTCCATATGTCTGCTTGTGATCTGGAAAGTTTTCTGATTTTTCAAGCATATTTGGTATTTTTGGTTATGGTACTTACTGTGTTGTGCAGCAGCTGTCCAGCATCCTGTTTCTCGAGTCCATTGCATTTCACACACCCTTATAACTTAGGGAGCATATTTAGCTGATTTGAGACCATTTTGTAGTCCATGTATGCATGCACATGTAGTGTATGTAAAATGAGACAAGTATGTGGAGATTTGAGTAATGTTTTGGCTATGTATGTGATGTGGTGCAAAGCTGCCTAAGTGTGAATGATAGGCTGCTTACTTGTAAATTCTGTTTTGGCCACATAAAGTTTCTAGATGCAAGAGAATATAATTTATATATGTATTGGACATGTATGGGATAGCCTTGGAGGGCTTTATCTTTGTGAATGAAGTGTTTGAATGGTTTGGAAAATTTCTTTGGGCAAAATGGTCCAAAAGTTGCCAGAATTTTGACGCTCTACCTAAAGTTGAATATATCCCTGTGTAGAATGAATCTTCGTATAAAATTCTGACCACACTAAAGAACATATAGAGGATGAACTGGGATTTTGAATTTCTGAATTTGGAGCCCTGTAGCCAAAGATATGACGTTGGAAAGTTGGCTTAGTTATTGTTCATTTGGTCAAAATATTGTAACCAACTTCAAAACTCCATAACTTGGTCCATAGGTGGGCTATTGATGTAAAAAAAAATTCCTTGGTTTGCTCTAAGTCTCTAATTGGTAATGGACTGATGAAAATAGTAGGGGTATGTGGCTAGAATGATATAGTTTTTTAGTGGAAGTTACAGGTGCAGTAGCTGGTCACTAGAACTTAACAAGATTGGCTAATGTGTGGAAGCCAAAACTAAGACTTGTTCTAGTGTTTTCCTTCTTAGCTGCATAGTGTGCATAAATGTAAATATGTGTGTTATGGTTACACCAATATGCATGTACTTACATATTGCTCAGGAGGGTCACTTGAGTATGTACATTAAGGGTGTTGTTCTGATGACCTACAGGACACACCAAACCTGGGAGTTTAAATGCATAGTTTTGGCACCATAACTAGACTACCCTGGAGTGGGTAACAAAGGGTCTTTACTTCACCTGCAAAAAAAGTTACTAAGAACCTTACATATGAGAACATATGTAACCTGTTGGGAGGTGATACAGCCTGATGGTTTAATATATGCATATACTTACGTCCCTTGGTACCATTCTTCATCGTTGTCCTTGAATTACTACGCATACCCTTGTCCTATAAAAATCCTAGCTTGCCAACCTAACTAGTGATAAACCACCATTTAAATCTGCCCCTTTTATGTTGTACAGGGGCACTATGGTAGGACTATTATAGGCTAAGCCATAAAGACCCTGTAGACTAGGCCATAAAGACCTTGTAGACTAGGTGCACTAAGGTTTCACCGTGCAACCTCATGGCCAATGGCACGGCTAGGTCACTAGGGTTCTAAACCTATCACACAAGGTAGTGATATTTAGTTTTTATTTTTTGAAAACTAGTTTCCTTGCTTAAGGTTAAAGTAACTATAAAACTCAAGGAAAGTCCTAGGTCTCGAAGGAATTTTGGAAGACTTGGAGCACCCCAAAAATGCTTAGACCGCAAGGTATCCTAAAAACCCCCTTAGGTCTTCCCTTGACCTCTCTAGAAAAATTGTAAAATTTCAGCCATTATGCTTGCAGTGACACGTTGCCATAATTGGAAATGAGCTGCCAATTTTTGTGATAATAGGGACACTTCGCCAATACTTGTGACAACCCAGAAAATTTCCAGTTTTATTGCTATGAACTTTGGACACTTTCCAAACATATCAAACATGCATGGATAGCCTCCAAACTTCACATACATATAAAACATGTAGCATAGATCACAATGAACTATCACAAGCCTCTTAGTGTTGTACCTAAAAGCTAATCATGAGATGATTGTATTTTTTGCACATTGAGCCATGATATTTTGTTAAGGCATTAATCCAACAACTATGTTTGTTATTTTGTTTCTGTGTAACGTAATAAACATAATTGTAACCCTAGAATAATGATATTCTCAAATGTCCCTGGTCTAGTATTATAGTTGAGTGGGTTACAATAACACATAATGACTAGCATGTGTGGAGACTAATATGAGATATGTAGCCTACATATTGGTACAAGTTGGATAACTTGTTACTAGACCAACCCACCATGAGAATGCTACATGGATCGTTATATGAGTGTCATAAGTGATTCTCATAGTGATCATGGTATATGTAGTCCTTTGACCGAAAGTCATCAAGGTTCCCTACATGTGAGTCACATACTTTGGTACGTCCTTTTGTTGCTTGTAACCGAGTGAACTTGAAAAAGGTCATTGGGTATGTCACATATCATGTAGAGGGATTTGTATGATCAAGATGGGATTTATCCCTGCTATGTAACGGGAGTGATATCTTGGAGCCCTTTCATAGAGTGAGACTTAGAAAATGCATGGCCATGCTCGGATGAGTTGATATATAATATCAATGTCATCAATTTACATTAGTCTACTTGGTAATCAAGGAACCAAAGATTGGGCTATACGAGAGTGACACATTCCATGTCTCATGCCTATTCTTGATATCTTGGACAAAGGGACAATGGCATATATGGGTAATGATCATAAGGTTTAGTTGAATCACCGACAATCTTGTCACTTGTGCAGCAATGATGTGTTGCTAGACACCGTTCATTTGCTTATAATCATAAATATGATTTATGATCATCACCAACATGGTGAAAGCCTATTGTGTTGCACACATAGAGCTATTTGGATTATTAGAGTGCATGGGCTAATAATTTGGGTTGTGGTTTCATGATAATTTCGTGTTTCTAATTGGCCCAAAAGTTGAGCCATTATTAAGCCCAAAATTAAACCCTAATTAGATTAAGGCTTTGAAAGCCATTAGGCCTGGAAACTGAGTCTCACTATAAATAGAGTTTTTAGTAAGAAATTCACAGTTTTGCCTTGGCCTCCCAAAAAGGACAACCGCACTCTTCTCTTGCAATTCCTTGGAGGACGCAAGATAGCACTGCGAGCGTAAGAGAAATGCATCTGACGGGACATCGTGGAAGCGTAGTGATCATGAGAGGCTCGTGTGGATACCATAGAGAGCTCGAACATGTCAACTGTTCAGGTTTTGTGATTTGATTCTACAATTGGGTGAGAGATCTTAACTGAAATTAGGTATTACAATTTTTTAACACCTGGTTTACCCCATTTCACTTGGATCCTGGAGGGTTTTTGTTAAATTCCATTGTGCTTGTTTGGCTCCAAAATCCCTATAAAGCCAACCTATGATGCATTATAACATCATTCCAATCATCATAAACCTCATAGTCCACCATGATTCAACCTTGCCCACTAACTAATGCTATTCCTAGAACTACTTGAATTCATCATGCAAACTCATTCCACTAGCATCAATTAAGCATGAAAAAACAACTCCCCTACCTTAACTTTACTTCACAAGCAAGAAACAAGCAACCCTCTCTCAAGAACTGAAATTCTATAAAGCTCCATCTAGTTCCAAGCAACCAAAGGCACAAATCACATAATTACTACCTTCTAACTAAAACCCAAGCTTCTAAACATCTAATAAACAAGAATCTACCAAGAACATAAGTGTTACCTTGCATAAAAAATAGGGGATTATGGAAAACTTTGTTCCAAGCTTCAAAAACATGAAATCACCCTTGAAACAAGCTTTCCATAGCATGTACATCTTTGGTGGCTCCCATTCTCATCAAAATTTCTTGGTTTTGGGATTGGATTGATAGAGAATTGGTAGGGTGAAGGACGAACTCAAGTTTAAGTAGCAAATATTGTCATGCCCGTGAATGGCATAGGTTGAGGGCTGTGCATACTGTGAATTCAAAAACTCATGAAAATGAGATAGAAAATTTAATGAAGAAAACACTGGTGGACAAAAATCACTTAAGTATAAATGAAGTCACACAACAAGTAATGGTGTGCTTATGTGTGTGTGCGTGCACATACATTGTGTTAAGGTAGCAACGCTCTATGCACAGGAGTATGATTTGAATATTTAATATAAATGGGTGCCAAATTTTGTAAAGAAATAAGTGGAATTGATTAAGAAGGTCAAAAGAAAGAAAGGTGCAAAATTGAGTTCAATATGGTGCGAAGATGTGCATGTGTGCGGCTTGTGGCCCATGTAATCAAATGGGATAAAAAAATGGCTGAGTAATTAGGAAAATTTGTGATGACTAATATGTGGAAAATAGGCTGCAAAGTTGGACTCACATTCAAAGAAAAGCATGAGAAAAAGCAAGGCAAAAATCAAAGACTAAATGTGGAAAAACTTGGTTTATGTCTAGCTTGTGTTACAATCATCTTTGTGGAGATTCAAGTGCCAAAATTCTAGACTAACATTGCCAAAATTATGGAAAAAAAGTGGGATGGAAATAACCAAGAAATTAGTCACAATGCTGGACATAATAGTCAAAAAGAAAAAGACAAGAAACCATGACCAAGTCAAAGCTAAAGCCAACTTTGGGTCTTCCAAGTATAAGCGGCTGTATAAGCTCATTTTGAGAAATTTATTGGCAATTTCCTAGTAATTATTTGAGGTTATAATGGCTAAAATTATATGCCAAAAATTAAGCCAACAGGAGTGGACAAAAATGGAAGCTTGGCAAAGACAAAACACAAAGTGTGCAATCGAGATTACCTTCCCACCTTGACCAAAAGTTGACACATTTTCTTGGAAGTTTGGTGCCCAGTGGCAGTTTCAACATGTGACATGGTAGGAGCGAGGGGGATTTCCGGCGGATGAGAGCGCTTGAGGAGAAGGTTTCCCAGGGGAGGGTACCTGAAGTGCTTAGAAGACAGAGGTTAGGAGGTCCCCGGAGTATGTTTCCGGGGAGGAGCCTCCGACGCCCAAGTCAGTATTTTGGAGATATGGAGGTGATAGATAGCGGAGAAGTATGGTCTCTAGTTTGCCGAAGACCTCTTTTTACCTGGGGTGTTTTCCGGATGTTTATAGAGGGACGAACAGTAGTAGTTCTCCTCTTGTGGCCATCCCAGATCATGACATGTGTTAAGTGGGATGCGATCCACATCTTCGGGGGATGAGGGGACACCCAGCCGGTCATAGGCCACAGGGCTAAGAGCCTAGGTGACCCGAGAGTAGTGTGCAAAAGTGTCCCTGGAAGCAGCGTGTCAGAACGTGTCTGAGAGTGGCATGTCAGGGATGTGTCAGAGGCTCCTTAATTGCTTATGTCATACTCCCGAGGTCCCTTTTGGTAGAAAAGACCTCTTCGGAGAAGGACTCATCTTCCGAGGTTTCCTTAGTATCACAGAAGTATATTTCCCGAGGGTGATCTTCCTCAGGGACACCCCCACTTCCAATGATGGCTTAATCGTCCTCCTGGGGCTGGCACTGTCATTTCCTGGAATGGTGAAATGCCGAGGTCAGTTTTGGGAGGTCGAGCATCCTTCCTTCCGTGGCGGGTGGTTTGTCCTCCGAGGTTGGTGCTTCCTCCGAACCTATAGGTTCGGAGGGTGATGGGTACCTCAGCTATCAAAGTTATTTGAGCAATTTCTTACTCATTTATTGGCCTTAAATAAGGGTATAAATCCTAGAAATTTTGAGTGAAGTAGTAGCCAACAAAAATGGACAAATAGCTAAGCCAAAAGCCAAAGCAAGACAAGGCTAAAGGATAAGATATGCCACCTTACATTGACCAAATTTTATGACACCTTCTTGGAAGCTTCTTGGTATCATTTTTAGTCATCAAAGTGGGGAAAATTAAGCCTCAAAAGCTTCTGGAAAATGCAGCAATTTTCCAAGCAAAATTAGGGAGAAATCCAGACTAAACAACAAGTCAAAATCAGTTACTTTATTTTAGAATTTCTTGTCAATTATTTAGCACTTTCTTGTCAAGTGCTTGGAAGCTTCTAAGCTTCATAAAAAGGTCAAAGGCTATAAGAACTACAGGGAAATAAAATTTGAGAAATTAGTTTGGAAGGTCAAGTAAAGACAAGACCAAAAAGCAAGACTAAACTAGTCTTGTAACTAGCTGTTTATAGGCATTTACTGGGCAATTGTTTGGAATTTTCTAAGGCTAAAATTGTTGAAAATAAGGCACAAGGCTACTGGAAATAAATATGGCTGGATTGCTAAGAAAGTCAAGAAGAAATAATGTGGAAATGAGCTATGTAAAGGCTAAAACATTCAACCGGATACAAGCTAATTTTAGCTATTCTATCTTGACATCAAATAAGAGTCTTTAGGAAAATAAAAGCGTAAAATGGAAGCCAAGTGAGGGCTGTATATGTACAGCTATCTACGACTTTAACTAAGAAAGAATGTAGGTAAAAGCAACCAATGAAGCCAAGTGTGCATTTAGTCTTGAGAGCACAAGTATGGTGCTTTGGCTAGAGATCAAGACTTGGGAGAGCTCAAGACACAACTTCCTTAAGATTTTGGTAAGGGAAAATTCAACAACTTATGATTCTTATTCTGTTTAATGCTTATAATTCTAGATTTCCACAACTACTGGTGATGGCAAGCTACCAAGATAACAAGAACAGGAGTTAGGCCAAAAGGATGTGGATTTCTGCTGTTGTCTGAGCTCTTTGTAATTGGAAGTGATGTTATGTTTATGGTACCAATATGGCTATATGCCTGTAATCTTGATTCACTATAGGAATCAAGAAGCTGAGCAATTTGAGAGACCAATGTTTTCTGGAAACACTATGTTGGCCAATATGTGATTGGTCTCTCTCTATCTAATATGGTTTGAGCTCTATGTGACGTAAGGTTTAGATAGAAAAGGATTGACTTGCTGGATCCCTATGGAATAAGTGATTAGACCTAAAAAGGTTGTATGGTTTACTTTTATTTATTGTAATTATGCATTCATGCCATTCATTACATTCTAGTTGTGCTTGCTTAATTTCTTTTGTCTATTTAAATTGGATATTTTGGCTTGCATTGTTGGTTGCCTGGTATTCTAATTTTTTAATTATAATTGTACCATTATTATTTTGTATTGTATTCATCTAGCTTTTTAGTTTTGGATGCAAATATTTAAGCTCTAAGCTAAGGCAATTATTGCTGTGAAACTGAACTAAAAATTTATAGGTGATGATGTCTCTTCCGAAGTTTATTATAAACTCACCCTTTCATGGTTACCACTTTATAGATTAAAAGGGGCTTGCTTCTATGGTCTTAGTAAGCTAAAGCTGAAAGAGTTCATCTTTCTCTCAAGGATGAGGTTTTGAAGGTCAAGTCTTGGATTATGGACTTCTGAGTCCAAGGTCTAGAAATATTTATGTAGCACAATTTTGGGCTTAGGCTATAAACCTAATTTGTCATGTACCTGACTATTATTTTTTATTTTTCATGTTTCAAAATGCCGAGCTATATAGTGCCTTGATAGGAACTTTTAATTAGGAATAAATGCCTTGATTGCATAGGCTCATAGCATTTTGGGACATGAAAAATATGGCCTCATCCCTCACTTTACCAATTTTTATAACCTCTTGACCAAGAAGCCATCTAAGAATTTAAAAAGTTACAAATAAGTCCCATTCAGAAGGTAACCTTAGTCAAACTTGGCCAAATGTTGTTTATTTCAACTAAGTTTGGCTTAAAGTTAAAAGTTAGGCTATCAAAAACTCATTTTCAATACTTGAGACTTAGGTTGACTATTTGGAATGCAAAATTAGCATTTTGCGCCCGAACCTCACATAGTGTCTTAATCTCCTCAAAAATTAGTGAACTTTTTACCCATTCTTTTTTGGTGAATATGAATTAAGGTAAAAGCTTTAATTTCAAACACCTTACCTTCCTTAAGCAAGCCTTTAGATTAGAGAGCCATAACACTAGGGCTCAATGCTAATCTTGTTAGTGAGGTTGATCAACTACATAAATAGAAGAATAGGAAGAAGAAAAAGAAGGAGAAAAAGACAAACATGCTGAAGAAGGAAATTGAAGATTTGAAGACGGAGAAAGCCAAGGCAGACTACATGAGAAAGTCTTCATTTTATGATAGTTTTGCTTGCACCATCAAATACTTTAATATTTTCTAGACCTTGATACCTCCTTTCCCAAAGCCATCGACATTCCCAAGTGACTGTCTTTCGCATGGTCAAAAAGGGAGTTCTTCAACCTTCCTGAGCATTCTCCTTGATCGCCTTCGGCATCTCCTTCGTGTGTCATAGTGACGGCGTCAGGGACTTGTGGAAATGGAGAAACATACGGGACGAACGTACTCTGAAAAGGTCACCTGAAGTTCACAGGAAGCAAAGGTTAGGAGGTCCCCAGAGTGATTTTTCGGGGAGGAGCCTCCGACGCCCAAGTCAGTATCTGGTTAGGTAATCTCTTTATTTTAGAGTAAGCATGTATCTTAGCTTAAGTAACATCCCCCTTTACCTGGAATCCTTACCAAGTAAATATAGAGGGGCGGATAGTGATAATTCTTCCCATGTGGCCAGCCCAGATTGTAACACGTGTTCGGCGGGATGTGTTCCACATCTTTTGGACGACAGGGGACTCCTAGCAGGGCATGGGCCTCTGAGCTAGGAGTCTAGTCAACCCGAGAGTGACGTGCTAGGGTGTCCCTGCAAACAGCGTGTTAGGGCATGGCCGGGGCGGATTATCGGGGATGTGTTAGAGGCTCCTTAAATGCTGATGTCATACTCCCGAGGTCCCCTTTGGGTAGAGGACACCTCTTTGGAGAACTTGTCCTCCGATGTCACTTTAGTACCGTAGGAGTATATTTCGCAAGGGTGACCTTTCTCAGAGGCACCCTCACTTCCGAGGATGGCTTACTCGTTCTCCCGAGGTTGGAGCTACTGTTTCCAGGAATGGAGAAATGCCGAGGCAGGATTTCAGAGGTCGGGTATCCTTCTTTCCGTGGCAGGTGGTTTCCCTTCCAAGGTTGGCGCTTTGTCCGAACCAGTGGGTTCTGAGGGTGATCGGCACCTTGGCTATCACTCCTTCAATTGAACACGTTGATCATGATGATGATGGCAAGAATGATGTCGAGGATGCTGAAGCTGAGAAGCTGAAGATGGACAAGTTATGTTACCACCTCACAAAAATGGGAGAATTACAAAGTGTGGCATAATGGTAAAAAAACTATTATATTGTGTAATTCACACAATAGTGATTGAAGTGCAAGGTGTAAAAGTTTGATCAACACCTCTTTAAAAGTGTTCCAAGTTTGTAACTTGGCCCCTAAGAAAAGCCTTAAGGATTAATTGTTTGTCAAGCAACCTATGGACTTTTTTGTAAGATTTTGGAAATTTTTGGTACTCAATTGCAAAACTCTCAAAAGAGAGCTAAGGGGAGTTATGTGAACGACTAAATGGCTTGTGGATGACAATTGTCGACAAAAGAAAACACAAAGGGCTTTAAGGACGTAAGTGTCCTAGCATAGGCATTTGGATGTCCATGCTTTTCACTTGGGTCAAATGGAGACATTTTAGGGTTATCCCACCAAGGGAAGGCTAGGGAAAGCATGGAAAGGAAGTCAAATGTGGGCCAAGAAATTAAACTTGCAGCAACTTGAAATTGAAGTCAAACTTGCAACTACTTGCTCCTCTATAGCCACCACACCTTTAAACTTACAATTACTTGCAGGTGAAGTTAAGGAAGCACAATTAGAAGCTTATGGGTGCTATTGCTTGGGCGTACCTAGGATCAAGCTCAAATTTCATCCTACCCACAAGGTAAGGATTCTTTTGCTCTCATGGACTATTTACTGTGTCATTCAAGCATCCATGGAGCTAGCGCTAGGCTTGGAAGGGAGCCATGAGCTTGATGAACCAAGCTTAGTAAGGGGAGGTAAGCTTAGTGAAGGTTTTTAGCCTTAGTGTGAAGTGCACAATGATGGTAGCATATATTGGGGTTCTAAAGCCCAAAGTTAATACTAACTAGTGTTAAAACTCTCCTAAGTCCAAGCTTATGCTTGAGAAGGGCTGCCATAGTTAATTACATATGTTTATTGCCTGTTTTATGGACTAACCAATGATACTTGTTGCTACCGCATACATATGTTTGTTGTTTGTGTTTAGTTGCTACAATTGGTTGCTCTTAGTTGGATATTTGCATTGTGTTTATTGTGTTTTTGTGTCTTTGAATGTAAGAAATATCATAGGTGGTATAACCTTAAGCACCTAGGTGTGCTCCTTCCTAAGTTTCCAAGTGAAACTTGCCTCCCTTCAAATCTGTCCATTTCAGGTGTTGCAGATAGACCTCATTCAAATTGACCCTTTTCATTTGAGTTTTGATCTGAAATTCCAGGTACTTGAACTTCCATGTATCTAGTTGTCATACAGAATTTTTAGTGATTTTAGGAGCACATTTGGTATTGTGAGTGATGGTGCTGAATGTACTATGTAGCAGCTATATAACATCCTATTTTCCAGAGTGCATTGTGTCTAAAGCTCTCTTGTAACTAGGGTGCATATTTTAGCTGAGTTAAGAAAATTATGTAGTGCATGGATGCACGTACAAGTAGAACATGTAGAGTTTGGACAATGTATGTGTCACAACCATCATTTTGTGCTCGACCTAAGCTAATTTGGAATGAAAGACTAAGCCTAGCACAAGATTAACTAGTGCACTTGATGGGCCCTAAGGACACATGGGGCAATAGCAAAGGTAGGCATACTAAGATGTGCACTTATGCATGGTTGGTGACCTAGAAAGGCTAGTGGTGAGTTAACTAATTTGGGCACCTAATTGCTCATGTTTTTCGGTGTCGTAAATGACACTAAATATTGTTGGAGAGCTGCATGGCGCCATGCAGAAAATGAATTTACTGAGGCTAGCATTTTGCCCATTTTCATGCGATGTGGCTCATGGCCGAATTTTGCATGCTTCCACTGTTTGGCCGGTTGTGTAAACATGTCAAAACTCCTAATGGAAGTCAAAGCTAGTGTTCTTGGTGTAAGAGCATTGGGTTCATGGAAATTCAAGGTGATTGCTTGAAGATTTTAGCTACATTTGAAGAATTGAGCTTGATTAAGAGTATTTTGGCCATAGGAGACCTTGGAGGTGGTATTTAAAGCTTGGATCTTTGCTTTGAGTGCTTTGCTGAGAGCTAAGGGCAAGATTTGGTAAGGGTTTCACTATACTCTACCTAATTTTGGTTACATTCCATGTTCAAGTGAGTGTTAGGCTTCTAAGTAATGGTTATGAAGCTAGATGAGCTTAAATGCCGTCGAGGCTATCTTTTACCTTCAGAAATAAGTAATGTGTGTGATAGCAAGCTAAGTAATGGCAAGTACTAGAGTTCTTACATAGGTCAGCCAACCTATGGGGGAACCTGGAGCTCTATGAGAACTAGTGATCAAAGGAAGTAGGACTTGAACATGTTATAGTGTGTACTTGCTAGTGTTCTCATTGGCGGAGACCAATGGCTATGTGTGTGGTGTGTGTTGTGTACTTTGGTGTTTTGTATGTGCATGCTAAGCCTTATTAGCTAGGTAGTTGATATATTATTGTGTATACCTTGGGTTTTTCATGTTTTCATGTCTTAATGCAGGTTTAAGCTATGGTATGGGAGGTTAAGCCTTTGGGCTCAACTCAATAGGCTTATAAGAGCTGTGTAAATCCTTACTTAGTCATGCATATAACTCATGCCCTATAATTATGTGTTTTTAGGAAAGGGTATTGAGCTTGAGTAGCTTGTGTGCTAAGGATTGTGTATTTGGATATCTCAGAGGTATGATCACTAACTTATGGTTATGGCTCAAAGAGTGTTGGTTATGCAAGCTCATATGGTTATGTTGCTTGCAAGTTTTGTGAGTAGATTGTGGGACAAATCTAGTGTTATGGACTTGTGCTCCTTAGCCTATGTGATGTGGTTTGCTCTTATGACCATGAGTTTGATGGTTGGGCCTGTACTTCAAACCATAGTTTTAATTTATGTGGTGTTAGTGTTTTCGGGTATGTTTAGGTACATAGTTGTGTGAACTTCTCCTCGTGGATTTTGGGGCACTTTTTAATGTCCTTGGTTGTTACCAAGCTAATGTATTGAGTGGTTGTACTTATCATGTATGTGCACTTTAGGTGAACCTTCATGAGAGGACATGACTTTAGGTTTTGTGTTGGCCTTGGTATGATTCCAAGAACTTGTTTGTGTATAAATTATGGCATGTAACTAAGTACCTCGGTTGTGAAATGTCTGACTGTTCTTGGTGATGTGTTATGCTTATGTAGTTTCGGATGTGTGCATATGTGTGGAATGGCTTGTGTAAATTTAGCCAAATGCATCTAGTTAATCTCACTTTCATATGAAAATGGTTTTCAAAACTTGAGAATGGACATCTTGGTTAACATAAATGGTATGCACAGTTGATATGCATAAGAGCACATTAGTTGAAAAGTTGTTTAAGAAGCTTGTTTGCGCAGAAGTTTGATTTAAGGTCAAATTAGTAGGCTCCTGGGGTGCTCACTAGTGTCCTACCCATGCTTGTAGATGTGTGTGTGTGACCTAGTCCCCCTTGGTGCTCGGTAGGTACCAGATAGGCACACATAGTTAGGAAAGGTGAAGTTAGGGTAGGGTTTGTGTGGGCATGACAGGTTTGTTGGTATCAAAACCAGTTTAGGACCTAATGGTCTTTCTAGACTTGTTCCCACTTAAGTTTAAGTAGCCTTGTACTTGTTGAGCATGTGTGTGTATGTGTGATCTACTAGGCAGGATAAAAACCTGAGGCAAGGATAAGAGAGTTAGATCTGTGGTGAGGCAAGAAACAATAGTGAAGGTGGAAGAAAGTCTAGAGGTAGAAGAACAAAACACTAATTTGGTTCGTAGGAGGACTGACCCTCCTATAAAGGTTACTACAAAAGGAGGGCCACTAAGAGGTGGAACTCGAGACACTGAAGCAGGAGGAAGAAGACCTCGAAGAGGTGGACATAGGGAGGGCTAGTGGGAAGGATACTTAGTGTTGAAACCTTCTATATTCAAGGGTGGGTATGGCCCTGAAAGAGTAGAATTCTGGGTTTACTAGATAGAGAAAATTTTTGAGAGGATAGAAGTTTCTTCTGCATAAAAATTCCAGCTGGCCACCTTCAGATTTAAAGGGAATGCAAAGCTTAGATGGAGAGCTATATAGAGGACTTATCAAGCTACGAATCAGAGAAGGCCACCTGCCAAAAGGTGGGCCGAATTCCTCAAAGCCTTTCACGAACAATATGCATGTGAGGCCCTAAAGGATCATAAGTAAGTAGAGTTTGATCAATTGGAGCAGGGAAGCCTTAGTGTGATGGAGTATGAGCAGAAGTTTAAAAACTTGATAAGATATGCTCCATAGTATGATGGGCTAGAAGTGCTTAGAACCAAGAGGTTCTTAAGGGGTTTAAGGCCTAAGCTAAGGCAAATCCTTAGAGCTGTGGGTGCTAAAAAGTACTACCAAGTCGTACAAAGCACCATAGCACTTGAGTGGTACACACAAAGGGCATAAGAAGAGATTAGAGAGGAGGCCGAACCTCTAGAGTGGTGAAGGGAGGCCAAGAGAGAAAGGGAACTTCGGCAATATGGACCCTGGTGCACGAGTTGTGGGAAGTTCCATGTCAACAAGCCATGTTTTGGACTTTCTAATGGCTACCTCAAATGTAGGGCTCAACACCTGATGCCCGGGGGCTTCATCGTTGGTAGTCATGGTGACTGATGGAGGGACTACCGGAGAGGAAGAGCGCCTGGTGGCCTTTTTGCCCAAGGGAGAATACCTGAGATGCTCAGAAAAAGTGGGTTAGGAGGTCCCCGGGTTGTTTTTCCGGGGAGGAGCCTCCGACGCCCATATCAGTGGTGCTGAAAGAAGGCAGAGGAAATAACACTAAGGGGTTCAGTGAACTCGCCTAGTAGCACTTTCTCAGAGTGAGGAGTCAGGATCTCTGCCAGCCCCCTGCCAGGGTGTATTCCCTGGTATTTATAGGAGTGCTTAGTCCGTTCAGATCTTGACACGTGTACGGTCAGATGTTCCTGAATTTCTGCGCGTAGGGAGCAAGTAGCCGGTGGCAGGCCCCTTGAGCCTTGAGCCGAGACGGGCCATGACGTGACTTTGATGGCGTCGGCATGTCAGGGCGCCGTTTGAGGCGACTTGTGATGTCTGTGGGCGACATGTCAGAGGCTTCCTTAAATGCTCCTGCCGTACTCCCGAGGTCCCTGGGCGAGGTCGTCCTCTGGTATGGACGGTGCCTCTTCGGGAAACATACCCTCAGTTCGGGGGTTCGCAGCTTCAGGGAGTTCCACCTTCGGAAAGATCATGTTCGGCCCGCAATAGCTGGTGCCTATTTTCTGAAGGTGATCTGTTGACAACCTTGGGGGGCTAGTAGTATCCTCAGGTTTCCTGGCGTGCCGGGCTTGGAGCTCTTCGGCTATCTCCCGAGGTGTATGATCCCACCTTTTCTCGGGTAGCGCCAGTTTTCTTTTGGCCATTCTTGTGGCAGGGAGTTCGGCCAGATAGAGGCGATAGCCTTTGGCTATCACATGCCCCCCTTCAGAAAGCCGAAGTGAAGACTTTGGTTTTGCATCTCTTTCCAAGGTTGTTCTGTGGGAGTCTATAGAGAGTAACACCTGTGTCGAAGGTACACCTCTTGCCCGAAGGTGTGGGCTGCCCGACCTTGGCCTGTTTTTTGGTGTCTTCGAGGCAAAGCCTGTGCCGAAGATACACCTCTTGCCCGAAGGTACGGGCTGTTCGGCCATAGCCTGTCTTTTGGTGTCTTCGAGGCAACCTGCTTCTTTGCTTTTGCAGGTCTGTGCAGAGTCACGTCTGATGGCCAAGCGTGCCAGTCTGAGTGACGCGTCCCAGTTTTTTAGGGATATCAAAAGACGTGTCCCCTATTTTGGCGCGGCGGTTTGACATGTGGCACTCTGTCATTGGAGGAGAGTCACGTCGGTTGCAAAGGGCGCGTCTTTTCAGGCGTAAAGAGCAGTTATGGTAATGGTTCGCCTTCAAAGGGCACTTATGATGACGTTTCGGTTACCCACCCTTGGCCTATAAATAGCCCATTCTGTCATAGGCCCTTTTGCTTTTGCTTCTGCTTTTTCCCTGCTTGTCCTTTTCTCTGCGCTTTCTCTTGCTTCGCGGAGCTATCTTAACAGAGCTTTTTTCCGACAACCTTTCACGACGGCGACCTCAGATTTTGGCAAATCTTTTGGTGGGTTTTTGTTTCCCAGAGTATTTTGATCCCTCTGTTCTTTCGAGTTTTTTCTGGAAACTGTTTTCTTGTCTTTTCCGAACTCGTTTTTCTGTCCAAAATGCCTATCCCTGAGAGCTGGCAGCCTCTTTTATCCCATCCTTGTTGCACTACCCCTAAAAAATTAGAGAGGTGGAAGAAGAAGTTCTTTCTTCCTTCTTACGCCATTACCCGGCTGCCATGACCTGACCACTATGCTTTTTCAAACCGTAGTACCGAGGTTACCGTTTTCCGAGCCCAGCTGAAGGCCGGACTTTGGTATCCTCCCCCGAAGATGGTTTGCGAGTTCTGCCAATTTCATGGCATTGCTGTGAATCAGCTTCCCCCGAAGTCGTACTACTATTTTAACGCCTTCCTCTGTATGTGTGGCGTCTTCGGGATAAAACCCCATTTTATAATCTTCATGCAGTACTACAAGCTCTTCGTGGTCCCAAAAGGGTGGCTTCTACTTTATGCTACCTCGGGGATCCGGGAGCAAAAAATTCATGTTCACCTTCGCCACCAAGGACAGCTGGCGGGGGTGGCAATAGAAATTCTTCTTCCTGAAGATGGAGGAGGCCTGGTCGTATGTTCCGACCAAGTGGGCTCAGGGAAGGCTAGATGTGGACATCGTTGATCCGAGGTTGTTGCTGACTCCAGAGTTGGCTTCCACTTTTGCGGACTTCGACGGCCGCATCCGCGCCGTCTCTGACTGGGCTCCCGAGGTCGCTCCGCGCTCTCTGTACCCCTTCCCTATCAACTGGAGGTTGATGACCGAAAAGGTCCTCCGGGAGCTGAAGGTGGTTAAGGAGCACGAGACCGACCTCGAGATGCCGGCTCCTGCCATCGCTGGGAAGGATTCCTGGTTGGTGCAGCTCCTTCGAGAGGAAATCTTTTTCGAAACATTTGTCGAAAGTGAGTTATCTTCTACTCCCTTGTTGTTTTTCCCTTGGACTGACGCTGATGTCTTTTTTCTTTTTCAGAGATGGGCGACGGGACTGCTGCATTTTACAAGTCCTTTTTCTCCGGCCAGGTGGAGAAGGGCGATCAGACAAAGAAGGCGGCTTCCCGAAGGGGGAAGTCCACTGGCGCTGGGCCTTCGGTGAAACGGGCAAAGAAAACTGCCCAGGTTCCTCTGGAGGAAATTTCCGAGGAGGCTGATGAGGAGCCTAGGGCAGCCGAGATTCCGCTGACCGAGGCTTCTGCCGAGGTCCCTGCCGCTGTCGAGGTTCCTTCCGCCGACGTGCCTCCCTAGAGCCCTTCTGCGCCGCAGGCCCTTCTGGAGGCCGTGGCAGAGGCTCCTTCTGCCGAGGAGCGGCGCAAGAAGAAAGGCAAAGCGATTTCGACAGAGGAGTCTCAGGACTCCGAGGATGTCGTGGTCGAAGTACCGCCAGGTTTGTTATTTTCAGAACAAGTATGGCTCTTTTTTTTTTCTGAATTTTCCTTTGTCTCTGACCTGCTTCTCATTTTTGCCATGCAGGGGAGTTGCTTACCCCGAACTGGGCGGCCGAACACGCGAAGGCGCGGGCCCTTCGCGACACCAAAGTCCCGCAAGGGAAGATACCAAAAGAGCCTTTCTGGACATTCACGGAGGACATGAACTTGTACTCCGAAGACTGTCCTGAAATGGCGAAACAGATTTCGAAGGGGGTGCTTACAGAGGCCTCCTTCAAGGCTATTGCGGCGGCCCATCCGGACGATGACACCCTTGCCGCGAAAGTCACCGAGCATGCTGCTCAGGTATGTTCTTCACACCTTTTTCCCTTCAATTTTTCCTAAGTGCTTGGCTCTTACTGACCTTGCGTTCATCTTTTTGCAGCTACTGGGGTACGCCGGCTTTCTCCGAGTTCGGGGGGCCAGGCAGGCGGCGTTCCGAGCTTCGGCCTTAGAGACCTTAGAGAAGGCGAAGGTCATGCGCTCGGCATTGATCGCCAAGAACCAGCAGCTGTCAGATGCTGTGAAGAAAGAAGTTGCTGCCCTTCGGGAGGAGTTCCGAAAGGAAAAGGAAGATCTTGAGAAGAACTCCTCTCTGAAGATTGCTGACCTCGGCGATCAGGTGAAAGGGATGCTTGCCGCCAACCAAGACCTTCTCAAAGATAAGTTAGATTCTGACAATCTCATTCGGTCGTTGGTGAGTGAGAAAAAGGCTCTCGAAGCCGAGGTCCAGTCTTTGAAGAAGGAGCCCGATGCGAAGAAGAGGGTGAAGGCGTTGAAGAAGGATGTTGCAGACTTGAAGGACGAGCTCGAGGACCTTGAGGTTGAGAAGGACAAATCCGACCAAATGACCAAGGTCGCCTTCCAAGACGGATTCTGCCTTGCTCGGCACCAAGTCCTTGAGAGGTTCCCAGGTCTAGACCTCTCTTTTTCGGAAGCTCTCAACATTCCCGAGGGGCCTCGGTGGTCCTGGTCCAAAATCGAGCACCTGAACCTGCCTTCCACAATTCCGGCGCCGAAGGTGGTGGAAAAGGGCACAGGGGCTGCTGGCTCCCGGGACGCCGAGAACCCTTAGGCTGTTTTAGGGGCCTTTTCCTTTTTTCCTCTTCGTGTTTGTGTTCCTTCTTCGGGCACTTCTTCTTTGTAAGCCTGATCATTCTCAATGAATATATTTTTTGGCTAAGTCTTTTTGCAAGATTTTGCATTTCCATTGTCCCGAACAAGTTCGCTCAAGAGACTTCGGGAAACCTGCAATCACCAAAATTTATTATCCACTTTTTTCGACGAGTATTTTCGCAAGATTTTTGTTTCCCACTTTCCCGAGCATGATGGCTCAAGGGACTTCGGAAAATCACATCTGCGCTTTTTGCGGCGAGTACTTTCGCAAAATTTTTGTTTTCCATTTTCCCGAGCATGATGGCTCAAGGGACTTCGGAAAATCACATCTGCATTTTTTTATGGCGAACACCTTCGTGGAATTCTGTCTTGCACCATTTTGTACACTTAAGAATTTTTTCTCAAGGACATTCTATACTTAGGATATTTTTTGCACAACACAATCCTTCCGTTCCATCTTAAGCGTAGAATTTCTTCAAGGCATCTAAGTGCCAAGTGTTTTTCAATTCTACACCTTCGGTGTCGCCAAGTTTGTACACGCCTTTTCATACTTCAGCCAGAACCAGATAAGGTCCTTCCCACTTCGCTCGAAATACCCCGTCAGATGGCTTTCGGGGTGCAAAGTCAGCCTTCCGGAGAACGAGGTCCCCTTTTTTGATTTCTTTTGGCTTGGCTCGTAAATTTATAGCCGCGGCCACTCTTTGCTGGAAAGCTTTTCTTCTCAGCTCAGCTATTTCTCTGTGTTCGCCGACGAGGTCGAGCTTCGTTCTTAGGCCGAGGTCGTTTCCTCCTTCATCAAATACTTGCATCCGTACTGATGGTCTAACTATCTCGATAGGGATGATGGCCTCTGTTCCGAAGACGAGTGAGAAGGGAGTCTCCCCTGTGGCTCTTCGGGGCGTCGTTCGGTAACTCCATAACACGCTTTGGAGTTCTCGTGGCCATTTCCCTTTTGCTTCCCCCAGTCTCTTCTTCAGGCCATCTTTTATGGTCCTGTTAGTTACTTCCACGTGCCCGTTGCTTTGGGGGTGAGCTACTGGGGCGAAGTGCATCTTTATTCCGAGGTTGCTGATAAATTCCTAGAATCCTTTGTCTATGAATTGGGATCCATTATCAGCCACTAATACCCTCGATATGCCGAATCTGCATACAATGTTCTTCCATACAAACTTCTGCACTTCTTTTGCCGAGATAGTTGCTAGTGGTTCTGCCTCGACCCATTTGGAGAAATAGTCTACCGCTACCACGCAGAATTTCACGCCTCCGGGCGCTGAGGGGAGTGGCCCAATAAGGTCTATACCCCAGACTGCAAAGGGCCAGGGATAGTCAGCCGAAGTTACCAATTCCGAGGGTGCCCTCTGGATGTTCGCGTGTTTCTGGCAACTACCGCATTTCCGGACGAACTGCCTTGCGTCCTTTCTCAGGGTAGGCCAGAAGTATCCTTGGCGAAGTATCACTGCCGCCAGGGCATC
This sequence comes from Aquilaria yunnanensis, assembly GCA_039654915.1. Taxonomy (NCBI): domain Eukaryota; kingdom Viridiplantae; phylum Streptophyta; class Magnoliopsida; order Malvales; family Thymelaeaceae; genus Aquilaria; species Aquilaria yunnanensis. Next base: position 42,408,158 of record CM077595.1, on the reverse strand, counting down.
GGTTCCAATGTGTGAACCACACATGCCTTCGTGGACTTCTTCAAGGATTATTTCAGTATCCTCTTCGTTCACACATCTTTGTCGTGGATTCGCGTATCCCTGTCGGTATAGTTCTTCACCGATCAGAAAGAAACGCTCGGAGCGCCTTCGCAGTTTTGCAGCGTCACCGGGGTCTTCGGGGAGTACATTTTCCATGAGGTACCTTTTTATTGGATCCCTCCAGCCTTTTCCCGAGGTCGATATGCTCAGTACTGAGATGCTCGGATGGTCTAGCACCTCGGTGTAGGTTTTTGACTTCGCCAAGCAGTCTGCCTCGGTGTTTTTCCGTCGAGGTACGTTTTCGATCCGTATGGCGTCAAACTCTTGAATGAGTTTTGCTACCAGCTCGTGGTATTTTGCCAAGGTTGGGTCCTTCGCCCTATAGTCTCCTGCCGTCTGTCGAACTACTAGCTGGGAATCGCTGTAAGCCTTTAAGTTTCTCACGCCAATTTTTCGGGCCACTCGTAATCTCGCTATGAGGGCCTCATACTCAGCCACATTGTTAGTGACATTGAAGGTAAACTTGATAGCCTTCATTACCTCTAGGCCTTCGGGGCCTCTGATAATTACCCCAGCTCCCTGGTGCTCGGACCCTAAGGCTCCGTCAACATGCAAGGTCCATTCTGGCTCACCTTCGTTCAGATGCGGATGACTGTCCTCAGTGGTGGGTATTTCGGCAATGAATTCTGCCAGTGCTTGAGCTTTTATGGCCTTCTGAGGTTCATAGGTGATATCGTGTTCGCCAAGCTCTATACACCACTTGGAGAGCCTTCCCGAATGATCCACTTTCCTCATAACGTCCCATAGTGGTAGGCTACTACGGACGATGGTGGGGTGAGCCTGAAAGTATGGTCGCAGCCTTCTCCCTGCAAGCACCAAGGCGTATATAGCTTTTTGTAGTAGAGGGTACCTGACTTCGGTGCCATGCAGGGATTTGCTTACATAGTAGACCGGCCATTGTTTTGGCCCTTCTTCTTTCACGAGGACTGAGCTCACAGCTTTTTCCGTGAAGGCAAGGTATAATACGAGGGGTTCTCCCTCGCGAGGTTGTCGCAGAGTCGGCAGGCTGGCTACGTAGATTTTGAGTTCTTCCCAGGCTTTTTGGCAGTCTTGATCCCAAGGGTGATCATCCCTTCCAAGGTTGCCTTCCTTTTTTGCTGCCTTAGTGAGGACTTTGAAGAAAGGCCGACACCTATCTCCGTACCTGGAAATGAACCTGCTAAGAGAGGTTATTCTTCCGGTGAGTCTCTGTACATCTTTTACTGCGGCAGGAGTTCGGAACTCGAGCAGAGCCTTAATTTTTTCAGGGTTAGCATCAATTGTCACACCTCACACAGGCCCTGGCCTGTGAGTCCCCAACCTGTCTCACAACCCAACTAAGAACTGGGCATCTAACCCTCGGCCTAACCAACAGAACTAACCTTAAGTCTTATTTTCTTAAGGTAATGGGCATGGGAGGTGGCCCAGGTGGCTTTTAAACCAATCTAGTAATTACTTGCAGCGTAGGTAAAGCCCAAACCACTTTCTTGCATAACAAGCAAGGCAATAAATAATGCAACTTTCAGTGCATACATGGTGTGCAATCAAGTGTGCTACCTATATGGCAACCAAGAAGCCCACAATGTTGGTTTAGGTTTTGAAAACCACAAGATATAATGGATGTAGCTATCGGCCAGCAATCGTACATACAATGGAGCACCACAAATCTGATGAGGTCAAGCCAACAATATCATACAAGTGCCAAACCTTGGCCCATAATTCTCATAGCACCAAACCATACACATAACCATCCATACTCATACATAACTTGGCACACAAGGTTCTCAAAATAACATCACCATCTAGGTATCCAAGACTACAAATATACACAACCAAAAGTGTAGTCTACCTAGCAAATAACATGGCCAAAATGCCAAGCATCCATAAGTTGTTCATGCCAAGTTATGTACAGACCGAGACCCAAATCCTAGTGCTCAAACATCACCTTAAGGATCCCATACAAAAGCACACACTGCAACACCAAGCCCGTGGCCATATTCATGGTCATAAAGGTGAAAAGCAAAACCAGAGCTAAAGTCCAGATATCCATGCTCTCCTAGACAGTTCCCACTCTACAGCCTGCAAGCTTAAACCATAAGTCTCGGCCAACTCACAATAAAACTTGCAAATAATACTAAAGTGTCAAGCTAAGGACACATTGGCACATACCTTAGCAACAAAGCAAATAAACACTAAGTGCACACACAAGGCAGCTTAGCACTACTCAGGCTGAATATCCTTGCCTGAAAAAAAAATGGAGAATGGGCAGTGAGTTTAACTCAGTAGGATTCACTTCATTATACCCAACTCTTAAAGAGTTTATTTAGTTAAGCCGAGTGAATACTCAAAGCTTAACCTCCAATTAGTTAGCTCAACCTGCAAAACAAACACAAAGACAAGAAAAACAGGTGTATCCATATACAATAACAATAGTGGGGGGTTAACATGCACAAGAAATCACCAAAGCACACAAGTACTCACACACACTTCACATTGTTGCTCTCGGCCATATAAGCCATACATGTACTCGTGTGCAATCCTTGCACATAATCTTACAAAAAACATTCCATATGGAGCTCCCAAAATGCCAAGCAAATAGGCCACATTCACTTGCATTTTTAGTACATGTACTATAGTCAATTAGCTAATCAACATTGCAACCACATATAACCAATAAGCCCATCAAGCAACTAAGATCACATGGCAGATTTTTAACCATCACTTAGCCACCTTAACACTTGAACCATGGCATATATTACCAAGCGAACTCAAGTGCAGTGAACCCTACCTCAAGCTCTCGGTCTCCAATAAAACTTCAAGTGTCCAATAGCCTTTCAACCTCAATGCCTACCATAATATGGCATAATCATTAACAACATAACCCATGGATCAAATACCATGATTTCAATGAAAGACACTATCACCCAACACTTTGAAGCTCTCGGCCATATAAGCCAAAATACTTAAACATAAGCTGTCCATTAATCTCACATACCATGAGCCATTATAATCTCCAATAAACAACAACCATGGCATTAATGCCAAGTAACCAAGTGAAATATACCTTTTCACTCTAATTCATACTTTCGGCCAAAGAACATATTTTCACATAGTTGTACTACTCAACATACCAATTCACTAAATGAGTATCCAAACAACTAGTGAACTCATTCATGGCACAATTACCGTGCAAATAGGCAACATTACAAGTAAGCACCAATTCCACCCTTTCGGCCATAGTACCCATTTCATATACACATGTTCTTTATTCAATCCAATCCAACACATAACTACCAATGCATCATTAAGCATGGTTCATGGCGTCAATGCCCTGTAAACAAAGGTTGGACATGAGTTACCTCCAAACTCACTTTCGGCCAAAGTACCAACTTGCACAATCTTGGTGTCCTTCGTCCAAACAACCTATCACAAGGTTAAATGATCATCAACAAGCATCACACATGGATTAATTTCCATGAATTCTAAGGAGAACACCAAGAACACATATTCAACACATTCGGCCATAGCTAGGTTTTCCACCAAGCATTTCAATTGCTTTAAATCTCCAAGCTTAGCAACAAATGAGCGTTCCAAAATCCTTGTTCATGGAAGGAAATACCATGGATTCAAGGAAAAACCAAGGTTACCTCAAGAACCCTAGCTCAATTTGCTCGCCCCTTCACCGATTCCTCATGAACAAAGCTTGATTCCAAGCAAGCACAAGCCGAATCCACTTCTCCAAGCTTGAATCCGCCCAAAACCTCAAGAACTTTGGATTTAGAAGCAAGATTGTGAAGGAACTCTCAAGGGTGCTCTCGGTTTAGCAAGGACAAGGGAGCCAAAATGAAGCAAATGACTTAGGCTAGTTTCGGTCGAAAGTCATTGGCTTTAGTTAGCCAAAAATGCTAAGCTCACTTCCATTTCCTTGCATGGCGCATTTGATGGCCTTGGGCGTCATCGTTGTGAGTCATGACGACTGTTGAGGAGACTTCTAGGAGGAAGAACGCCTGGAAGGTGGATCGCCCCAAGGAGAGTACCTGAAAAGCTGGTAAACAGGGTTAGGAGACCCCCGGAGTGTTTTTCCGGGGGGGGGCTCCGACGCCCAAGTCAGTGGTGGCCGGAAGAAGGAGAAAGTCACTAGCTCAAAGAGAAAGGCAGGAAAGTCTCGCCTGGTATTTTCTCAGAGTGTGGCAGCTGTATCTCCAGCCTGCCAACTTCCTGTCAAGTATTTATTTCCTGTATATATAGGAATACCTAGCCCGTTCAGATCATGACACGTGTGCGGTCGGATGCTCCTGAACTTCTGGGCGTAGGGGACAGATAGTTGGTAACTAGATGGCCTCGAGCCTTGTGCTAAGACGGGCCATGATGTGATTCTGATGGCGTCTGCGCGTCAGGGCGACTTTTTACGTCTGTGGTAGGACGTGTCAGAGGCTTCCTTAAATGCTTCCTTAAATGCGCCTGCCGTACTCCCGAGGTCCCTGGGCGAGGTCGTCCTATAGTTCGGACAGAGCCTCTTCGGGAAGCATACCCTCAGTTCGGGGGTTCCCAGTTCCAGGGGGTTCCGCCTTCGGCGATATCATGTTCGGGCAGCAATGTCTGGTGCCACTTTTCCGAAGGCGCGCTGTTCACAACCTTGGGGGGCGAATGGAGTCCTCAAGTTTTACTGGCGTGCCGAGGCTCGGAGCTCTCCGGCTATCTCCCGAGGTGCATGATTCCACCTGTTCCCGGGAAGCGCCATTTCTTCTGGCCATTACTGTGGCAGGGTATTCGGCCAGATTGAGGCGATAGCCTTTGGCTATCACATGCCCCCCTCTGGAAAGCAGAAGTGAAGACTTCGGTTTGCATCTCTTTCCGAGGTTGCCGTTGGGAGTCTTGTTGGGAAGCATAACCTGTTCCGAGGTCGCACCTTTTGCCCGAGGGTCTGGGCTGTTCGGCCTTGGCCTATTCTTTGGTGTCTCCGAGGCAAAGCCTGTACCGAAGATACACCTCTTGCCCAAAAGTCATGGGCTGTTCAGCCATAGCCTGTCTCTTGGTGTCCTCGAGGTGGCCTGCTTTTTATTTCTGCAGGTCTGATGGCCAAGCGTGTCAGACTGAGCGGCGCGTCTCCATTTCTCAGGGATGTCAAATGACGTGTCCCAATCAGGAGGCGTGTCCCGGTTTTCCAGGCACGTTTGGGGAGGCACGTCCCCCATTTCTGCGCAGCGGTTGACACGCGGCTTCTTGCCATTGGAGGAGAGGCGCGTCATTTACAGAGGGCGCGCCTTTTCAGGTGCAGCGGGCAGTTACGGCGACGGTTCGCCTCCAATGGGTACTTATGATGTTCTTTCGGTTACCCACCTTTGGCCTATAAATAGCCCATTCCATCATAAGTCCCACTTACTGTTTTTCTGCTCTCTCTCTGCTTTGCCCTCTGTTCTTGCGTTTTATCTTGCTTTCTATGGCGGAGCTTCTTTAATCAGAGCTTTTCCTACCAACTTTCACGACGGCGTCCTCAGGCAAATCTTTTGGTGGGTTTTGATTTCCAGAGTACTCTGATTCCTCTGTTTTTCTGAGTTTTTCTGGAAAACTGTTGTTTTTTCCAAACTCGTCTTCTGAGTTTTTTCTGGAAACTATTTTCTTTTCCATCTCAAACTCTTTTTCATGTCTGCGATGCCTGTTCCCGAGAGCTGGAAACCTCTTCTGGCCCATCCTTGCTGTACCACCCCCGAAAAACTAGAGAGGTGGAAGAAAAAATTCTTTCTTCCGTCTTACGCTGTGACCAGACTGCCTCGTTCTAGCCATTTTGCTTTTTCAAACCGTGGCGACGAGGTTACCGTCTTCCGAGCCCAACTGAAGGCCGGACTTCGGTATCCTCCCCCGAAGGTGGTTTGCGAGTTCTGCCAATTCCATGGCATTGCTGTGAACCAGCTTCCCCCGAACGCGTACTGCTATTTTAACGCCTACCTCTGCATGTGTGGCGTGTTCGGGATAGAGCCCCACTTCATCATTTTCATGCAGTACTACAAGCTCTATGTGGTCCCGAAGGGTGGCTTCTATTTCCTGCTGCCTCGGGGATCCGGGAGCAAAAAATTCACCTTCACCTTCGACACGAAGGATAGCTGGCGGGGGTGGCAGCCTAAGTTCTTTTTCCTCAAGGTGGATAAGAACTGGTCTGATGTCCCGACCAGGTGGGCTCAGGGAGTGCTGAACGCAGACGTCGTTGATCCGAGGATGCTGCTGACCCCACCGTTGGCTTCCGTGTTCACGGATTTCAACGCCCGCATTCGGGCAGTCGCTGACTGGGCTCCCGAGGTCTCTCCTCGTGCTCTTTACCCCTTTCCTATCAACTGGAGGTTGATGACCGAAGAAGTCCTTCGGGAGCTGAAAGTGGTTAAGGAGCACGTGACTGACCTCAATATGCCCGCTCTCGCCATCGCCGGGAAAGACTCCTGGCTGGTCAAGCTCCTTAAGGGGGAGACTTCTTTCGAAACTTTTGCCGAAAGTGAGTAATCTTCCATCCCTTTATACTTTTTCCTCGGACTTACGCTGATATTTCTTCTCTTTTTCAGAGATGGGCGATGGGGCTGCCGCTTATTACAAGGCCCTCTTTTCTGGCCAAGTGGAGAAGGGGGAGCAGACAAAGAAGGCGGCTTCCCGAAGAAGGAAGACGACAGGGGCGGGACCCTCGGCGAAGCGAGCTAGGAAGGCTCTCCAGCCTTCTCAGCCAGAGCTTTTGGAAGAAGAAGCTGGCGAAGAGGCTGGTCTTGTTGAAATTCCACCGGCCGAGGTCCCCGCTACTTCCGCCGAGGTGCCTCCTCTCGACCTCGAGGCCCCCAGAAACACTGTAGTGGTAGAAGTACCCACTGCCGAGGAGCGGTACCGGCAGAAGGGTAAGGGTCTTTCTTCCGTGGGGCCCGAGGATCCCGAGGACACTGTCTCCGAGGTTCCTCCAGGTATGCCTTCAGGCGAAGTTCAGCTTCTTTTCCTTTCGCGAATTTTTTTTCTGCTCCTAACTTCCTTCTTACTCTCAGAGGAGCCCCTTGCTGCTGGCTGGAGGGCCATTCATGAGAGGAAACGAGCCCTCCGCGATGCCATGATCCCTGAGGGGAAGATCCCCTTGGAGCCCTTTTGGACAATCACGGAGGATATGAATCTGCTCTCCGACGATTGTCCAAAAATGACAAAGGAGATTTGGAAGGGGATCACCACTGACGCCTCCTTCCGGGCCATTGCGGCGGCTCACCCGGGGGATAATACCCTCGCCGCAAAAGTCACCGAGCACGCTGCTCAGGTATAGTCTTTACACTCTTTTTCCTCAATTTTCTAAGTGTTTAGACTTGTACTAACCTGGACTTTTGCCTTGCCGTAGCTGCTGGAGTACGCTGGTTATCTCCGAGTTCGGGTGGCCAGACAGGCTGCCTCCAAGGATGCGACTTCGCGGGAACTTAGTGAAGCGAAGGCTTCACTTGCGAAGGTGATTGCCAGCAACCAGCAGCTGACAGCGGATTGTTCTCAGCAACTCGCCGCCGTTCGGGAGGAGTTCTCGAAGAAAAGAGAAGAACTTGAAAAGGACTCCTCCCGGAAGATTGCCGACCTCGGCGACCAAGTAAAGGGGCTGCTCGCCGCCAACGAAGATCTTGTCAAGGACAAGGCTGTTTCTGACAGTCTTGCGTCGAGGTTGACGGACGAGAACAGTGCTCTTCAAGCCGAGGTCGAGGCTCTGAAGAAGGAGTCCGGAGAGACGCTGGGGATAAGCGAGCTGGAAGAGGAGGTTGCTGAGCTGAGGGACGAGGTCAATGTCCTTGGCGTTCAAAAACGTACTTCTGATGAAATGGCCAAGGTCGCCTTTCAGGACGGCTTCTGCCTCGCTCGGCACCAGGTGCTGCAGAGGTTCCCAGATTTGGACCTCTCTTTTCTGGAGGGCCTAAATATTCCTGAGGGACCTCGGTGGCAGTGGTCCAAGGTCGAGCATCTGAAGCTTCCTGGTCTTCGTCCGCCCGGCTCTCCCTAGTTTGTTTTAGGGCTCCTCTTACTTTTCTCCTTCGTGCTCCTTCTTTGGACACTTCTTTTGTAAGGCAGCGTTTGCTCTAAATGAACAATCTTTTCGGCTAAGTCCTTTCTTGCAAGTTTCTTTATTTCCACTGTCCCGAACACGTTTGCTCGCTCAACAGACTTTCTGGAAAGTTTGCAAAAATTTGGCTAAGTCTTTTGCATGCTTTTTGTTTCCTTTTATCCCGAACATGTTTGCTCAAGGGACTTCGGAAAACCTGCGACCAAAGAAACTTTTTACCTTCCTTTGTCCCGAGTGTGCTTGCTCAAGAGACTTTCTGGAAAGTTTGCAAAAATTTGGCTAAGTCTTTTGCAGGCTTTTTGTTTCCTTTTATCCCGAACATGTTTGCTCAAGGGACTTTGGAAAAGTTTCAGCCAAATTTTTCTGTCTTCCTATTGTCCCGAGCATATTTGCTCAAGGGACTTAGGAAAATTCTCACGAGATTGCTCATTTCCCTCTTTCCCGAGCATGTACGCTCAAGGGTGTTTGGAAATTATCTCTGCTTTTGTTTTGGCGTGCACTATTGCGAGATTCTTGCTTTCCCTTTTTTCCCGGGCATAGTGGCTCAAGGGACTTCGGGAAATCACATCTGCTTTTTTCGTGGCGAGCACCTACGCGGAATTCTGTCTGGGACAACCTGGTATACTTAAGAATTTTTCTCAAGACCATTCTTCTCCAGACCATTCTGTACTTAGAATATTTCTTGTACAATATATCTCTTCCGCTCAACCTTAGGCGTAGAATTTTTTCAAGGCGTCTGAATGCCAAGTGTTTTTCAATTCTACGCCTTCGGCGTCGCCAAGCCTATACACGCCTTTCCGTACTTCGGCGAGAACCAGATAAGGTCCTTCCCAATTTGCGCGAAGTACGCCGTGAGATGGCCTTCGGGGTGCAAAGTCGGCCTTTCGGAGAACGAGGTCTCCTTTTTTGATTTCTTTTGGCCTGGCTTTTAGGTTGATAGCCGCGACCACTCTTTGCTGGAAAGCTTTTCTTCTCAGCTCGGTTATTTCTCTGTGTTCGGTCACAAGGTCGAGCTTAGTTCTCAGACCGAGGTCGTTTCCGCCTTCATCAAATACTTGCACCCGTATTGAAGGCTGAACTATCTCTATTGGGATAATGGCCTCTGTTCCGAAGACGAGTGAGAAGGGAGTTTCCCCTGTGGCTCTTCGTGGCGTCGTTCGGTAGCTCCACAATACACTTTGGAGTTCTCCTGGCCATTTCCCCTTGGCTTCCCCAAGTCTCTTTTTCAGGCCATCTTTTATGGTCCTGTTTGATACTTCCACCTGCCCATTGCTTTGGGGGTGAGCTACTGGGGCGAAGTGCATCTTTATTCCGAGGTCGCTAATGAATTCCTGGAATCCTTTGTCTATGAACTGGGATCCATTATCAGCTACTAGTACCCTCGGTATGCCAAATCTGCATACGATGTTTTTCCATACGAACTTCTGCACTTCTTTTGCCGAGATAGTTGCTAGTGGTTCTGCCTCTACCCACTTTGAGAAATAGTCCACTGCTACCATGCAGAATTTCACGCCTCCCGGTGCTGTGGGGAGTGGCCCAATGAGGTCTATACCCCAGACTGCGAAGGGCCAAGGATAGTCTGCCGATGTTACCATTTCTGAGGGTATCCTCTGGATTTTTGCATGTCTCTGGCAACTACCGCACTTCTGGACGAACTGCCTTGCGTCCTTTCTCAGGGTAGGCCAGAAGTATCCTTGGCGGAGTATCACTGCTGCAAGGGCATCAGTTCCAATGTGCGAGCCGCACATGCCTTCGTGAACTTTTTCGAGGACCATCTCAGTATCCTCTTCGCCCACACATCTCTGCAGTGGATTTGCATATCCTTGCCGATATAACTCTTCACCAATCAGGAAGAATCTTCCGGCGCGTCTTCGCAGTCTTGCAGCATTGCCAGCGTCTTCGGGAAGCTCATTCTCTGCGAGGTATTTCTTTATGGGGTCTTTCCACCCTGTTCCCGAGGACATTACGCTTAGCACGGAGATGCTTGGATGGTCTAGCACCTCGGTGTATGTTTTGGACTTCGCTAAGCAATCTGCCTCAGTATTATTCCGCCGGGGTACATTTTCGATCCGCACGGCGTCAAACTCTTGGATGAGCTTTGTTACCAGCTCGTGGTATTTTGCCAAGATTGGGTCCTTCGCCCCATAATCTCCTGCCGTCTGCCGAACTACCAGCTGGGAATCGCTGTGAGCCCTTAAGTTTCTCACGCCAATCTTTCTGGCCAAGCGTAATCCCGCTATGAGGGCTTCATACTCAGCCACATTATTGGTGACGTTGAAGCTGAACTTGATAGCCTTCATCACCTCTAGGCCTTCGGGTCCTCTGATAACTATTCCAGCTCCCTGGTGTTCGGACCCCGAGGCTCCGTCAACATGCAAGGTCCATTCTGGCTCACCTTCTTTCGGATCTGAGTGGTTCTCCTCAGTGGTGGGTATTTCGGCGATAAAATCTGCCAATGCTTGGGCTTTTATGGCCTTCCGAGGCTCATACGTGATTTCGTGTTCGCCAAGCTCTATGCACCACTTGGAGAGCCTTCCCGAATGATCAACTCTCTTCATAACATCCCGTAGTGGTAGACTACTTCGGACGATGATGGGGTGAGCCTGGAAATATGGTCGCAGTCTTCTTCCTGCAAGCACCAAGGCGTATATAGCTTTTTGAAGCAAAGGGTACCTGACCTCGGCGCCATGCAGGGACTTGCTGACGTAGTAGACCGGCCATTGTTTCGGCCCTTCTTCTTTTATCAGGACCGAGCTCACGGCCTTTTCTGTGATGGCGAGGTACAGTACGAGGGGTTCTCCCTCCCAAGGTTGTCGCAGAGTCGGCAGGCTGGCCAGGTAGACTTTGAGTTCTTCCCAGGCCTTTTGGCAATCTTCATCCCAGGGATGATTGTTTCTTCCGAGGTCGCCTTCCATCTTTGCTGCCTTTGTGAGGACTTTGAAGAAAGGTCTACACCTATCTCCGTACCTGGAAATAAACCTGCTCAGAGAGGTTATTCTTCCGGTTAGTCTCTGCACGTCTTTGACTGTGGCAGGAGTTCGGAACTCAAGCAGAGCCTTAATCTTCTCAGGATTGGCGTCGATGCCTCTTTCGGATACCATGTACCCAAGGAATTTTCCCGATGTCACCCCGAAGATACACTTCTCGGGGTTAAGGCGAATCCCGAAGGCTCTGAGCTTTTGGAAGGTTTCCTCCAAATCTGCAACGTGGTAGCCGGGCAGCTTGCTTTTGACTATCATATCATCAACATATACTTCCATGTTTCTCCCCATTTGGTCCTTAAAGACCTTGTTCATCAGTCTCTGGTAGGTGGCTCCTGCATTTTTCAGCCCGAAGGGCATTCTGATATAGCAGTACGTTCCTCCCTCGGTGATGAAGGCAGTTTTCTCTTCATCTTCGGGGTCCATCCTTATCTGATGGTAGCCACTGAAGGCATCTAGGAAGCTCAGGAGCCCGTATTCGGCCGTTGAATCTACCAGTTGATCTATTGGCGGGAGGGGAAATGAGTCTTTCGGGCAGGCATCGTTCAAGTTTCTGAAATCAATGCACATCCGGAGTTTGCTGCTACCTTCTTTTGTGGCAATGACCACGTTGCTTAACCATTCGGGGTATTTTACCTCCCTGATAACTTCAGCATCCAATAGGCGTTGGACTTCGGTTCTCACGAAGTTGCTTTTGTGGGCTGAGATGCTTCGTTTCTTTTGCCTGATAGGTTTTGCTTCCGGGCTTACTTTGAGGCTGTGCTGTATTATGCCGGGGTTCACTCCTGGCATGTCTTTCGGCGAGTAGGCAAACAGATCTTTATTTTTCAGCAGAAAGGATACAAGAATTTCCTTATCACCTTTGGCCAAGCTCTTCCCTATTCGGGTAGATTGTCCTGGGACAAGATCTACTGCTTCCATTTCTGCTTCTGCGGGATCTCTTTCTTTGCCTTTCTCCTGCGCCTTTGCCTCCACTATTTGTGTAGAGTTGTCTGCCGGAGCCTTTCGTGCTTTTACAAACACCTTTCTTACCTCGGCTTGGTCGATAAAGACCTCTGCATCTCCATCCTTGGTGGCGAATGTGACAGTCAAGTACTTCACATCGGGGCGAATGTGCAGGTTCCCCTGAGTCTGCCTTCCAAGGATGGCGTTGTACGAAGACGGGACGTCCATGACGATGAATCTTGCCATTGTGGACGCGTACAATTCAGCTGCTCCGTCTGCCGAAGTGCCTTTTATCATTAAAGGGAGGTCGATCCATCCGAGGACGGGTAGTGCCGATGGTCCAACGCCGAAGGTGGGCGTGGTGACAGGTTTAAGCTCGCTGCTGTAGATACCCAAGCTCGGCAGTAAGTGCGAGAATAGGACGTCAGTATTTGAGCCATCATCAAGCAACACTCTTTTGACGTCCCAGTTCCCTATTCTCGCCATTATCAGCAGCGGGTCGTCGTGGGGGAAGACGACGGTGGAGCCATCTTTGCGAGCCAATTTCTTTGATGGACTTTGATACTCCATAACCGCAATTTCTCTAGCCTTCCGCTTTCTTTCCGAGGATGGGAGCCCCGTGGTAATGGTTTGGATGACCCCTACTGGAGGTGGAAGGCGCCTTTTTGGACTTCTGTTTCTCCGCCTGTCTGAGTCATAGTCCTCATTTTCGGCCCTCTCTTCCTCCTCTTTTCTGCCTTTTGGGGAGGGCATCCGCAGGTATTTGCGAAGCTGGCCCTGTTTGATCAGCGACTCTATGTACTTCTTCAGCTGGAAGCAGTCTTCGGTGTCATGACCGTGGTCGCGATGAAACTGGCAGAACTTCTTGGCATTCTTCTTATTATCGGCGGCCATGGCCTTTGGCCGCCGAATCTGCGTCCCTTGCCTTTCCAGCGCCATGAAAATGTTGGTCCGTGTCGTGCTCAAGGGTGTGAAACTTTGAGGTTTCTTTCCTCGCATTCGCCGTGGTCGACCTGTGTGTTCAGAAAGATGCCGAGCTTGCTGGCTGGACCCTTCGGCGCGGTGATGATCAGACTTCGGCCCCGCCATCCTCAATTCCTCGGCTGTCATGTGCTGCTCTGCCCTTCGGTAAAATTCTCCGAGGGTCTCTGGGGGGTCCTTTGAGAACTCGTAGAACAGCTGTGAGTCACGCCGAAGGCCCCGTGTCATAGCGAGGATGCGGATTTCGGGCCGGAAGTCCGGGACGCTGAGTACTTCCCTGTTGAATCGTTCGACATAGTCTCGGATCGTCTCTCCGTTTCTCTGCTCTATGTCGAACATCTGCACAGGCATTTTGGCCGTCGGCCTGCTCCCAATGAACTGCTGGGTGAAGGCTGTGGACAACTCCTGAAACTCAGTGATAGTCCCTGGGGGCAAAGAATTGTACCATGCTGTTGCTGGGCCCGTGAGGGTGACTTCAAAGCATTTGCACATGGTAGCGTCATCAGCTCCGTGCATTATCATGCTCCGCCTGTACTTCGTCAGATGGGCCTGTGGATCAGTCCGGCCACCATAGATCTCCAGCCTAGGCACTCTGAAGTCGCCTGGCATAGCTGCCTCAACGACGGTGCGAATAAACGGGGAGCCATCTTCGCATAATGCCCCCGACAGCCTGTCCCAAACGGGTTTTCTGGTCACTTGCTTCTCCACTCTGTCCAGCCGTGCCAATATCCTTTCCATAAGCGCAGTGGCGCTAGGACCATTTTCACGGGAGGGAGATCGACGGCGCCTTTTCGGGGAGCGAGTTTGGCGCGGAGGGGTCAGGGACCTCGCCTCGGGCGACAAATTGCTTCGCTGTGAGACTCTCGGTCGCTTGGACCCGGTTTGTCCCACAGGCCGTTTCCCGAGGGCTATATCTTCTGTGGATGATTCTCCGCGAGGCTCTCCACTTCCTGAACTGCGGTGTGTAGACTTGGGGCTTCTCTCCCGAGGGCGTACTGATGAGGAGGGTTTCTGGGCCTGTGACTGCTGTGGCCATCTTCGGTCGATCTGCTGAGTCATTTCAGCAACGACCGAGCGCTGAAAGTCCCTCAAGAAGCTCATGGTGATTACCAGAGGGCGGTCCTCCTCGGGCGTAGAAGTCTCTGGGAGTGTCTGCTCAGCAGCCGGTTGTATCTCAGGCGCGGACGAGGACCTTGGGAGTCCCTTGTCCTTAGAACGCCGAGTCTCAACGACGGCAATCTGCGAGCGGGTTCCCACAGACGGCGCCAAATGATGGCCTTAGGCCTCATCGTTGTGAGTCATGATGACTGTTGAGGAGACTTCTAGGAGGAAGAACGCCTGGAAGGTGGATCGCCCCAAGGAGAGTACCTGAAAAGCTGGTAAACAGGGTTAGGAGACCCCCGGAGTGTTTTTCCGAGGGGGGGGCCTCCGACGCCCAAGTCAGTGGTGGCCGGAAGAAGGAGAAAGTCACTAGCTCAAAGAGAAAGGCAGGAAAGTCTCGCCTGGTATTTTCTCAGAGTGTGGGAGCTGTATCTCCAGCCTGCCAACTTCCTGTCAAGTATTTATTTCCTGTATATATAGGAATACCTAGCCCGTTCAGATCATGACACGTGTGCGGTCGGATGCTCCTGAACTTCTGGGCGTAGGGGACAGATAGTTGGTAACTAGATGGCCTCGAGCCTTGTGCTAAGATGGGCCATGATGTGATTCTGATGGCGTCTGCGCGTCAGGGCGACTTTTTACGTCTGTGGTAGGACGTGTCAGAGGCTTCCTTAAATGCTTCCTTAAATGCGCCTGCTGTACTCCCGAGGTCCCTGGGCGAGGTCGTCCTATAGTTCGGACAGAGCCTCTTCGGGAAGCATACCCTCAGTTCGGGGGTTCCCAGTTCCAGGGGGTTCCGCCTTCGGCGATATCATGTTCGGGCAGCAATGTCTGGTGCCACTTTTCCGAAGGCGCGCTGTTCACAACCTTGGGGGGCGAATGGAGTCCTCAAGTTTTACTGGCGTGCCGAGGCTCGGAGCTCTCCGGCTATCTCCCGAGGTGCATGATTCCACCTGTTCCCGGGAAGCGCCATTTCTTCTGGCCATTACTGTGGCAGGGTATTCGGCCAGATTGAGGCGATAGCCTTTGGCTATCAGCATTAAAGCCCTTAAGTTCACTTGTGCACAAGGCCGCCACTCAATTTGGTATCTACATGTACACTTAAGTCCACACATGGCTCAAATTGCCAAGCAAATAAACAACACAAGTACCAATGTGTCATAAGTACTCATGCATAACCGGCCATGTAACTAAAATAAAGACTAGTTAGTTTAACTAGTAACTAGTGAATAGTACACTAGTGGTAGACAAGATTTTGACTAGTAATCATTGTTGTCTCCCAAATTTGGGCTAGTCTTGCACTAGTCACCCATTAAACTTGCATGGCCGAAATGATCAACTTGAAGTTGATAGTTTTAATTGTACCATTCATCTACGTGTACATTTTGGTCCCCTTTCTTTGTTTTCTGCCAGCTTTCCCATAGTACATTTTCTATGTGCAATTAAGTCCTGAAAGTCTCCAGTTTTGCACATAAGTCACTATACCAGTCTCTAGAGCTTCTCTTACTTCCCTTTCTATTTTCTCTCATTTTTCCTTGGTTCTCCTTGGCCTAAGCCAAGCACATAGGAGGTGCCTAACATCGATGCCTCTTTCGGACACCATGTACCCAAGGAACTTTCCCGAGGTCACCCCGAACATGCATTTTTCGGGATTGAGACGAATCCCAAAGGCTTTGAGCTTTTGGAAGGTTTCCTCTAGATCTGCAACGTGGTTGCGAGGGAGCTTGCTTTTGACTATCATATCATCTACATACACCTCCATGTTTCTCCCCATTTGGTCCTTAAAGACTTTGTTCATCAACCTTTCGCAGGTGGCTCATGCATTTTTAAGCCCGAAGGGCATCCTGATGTAGCAGTACGTTCCTCCCTCGGTGATGAAGGCAGTTTTTTCTTCATCTTCGGGGTCCATCCTTATTTGATGGTAGCCGCTGAAAGCGTCTAGGAAACTTAGGAGCCCGTATTCGGCAGTTCAATCTACCAGTTGGTCTATTGGCGGAAGAGGGTATGAGTCTTTCGGGCAAGCATCGTTCAAGTTTCTGAAGTCGATGCACATCCGAAGTTTGCTGCTGCCTTCTTTTGTGGCAATCACCACGTTGCTTAACCATTCGGGGTATTTGACCTCCCTGATGATTTCAGCGTCCAACAGGCATTGGACTTTGGTTTTCACAAAGTTGCTCTTATGGGCTAAAATGCTTCACTTCTTTTGCCGGACAGGCTTTGCTTCCGGGCTTACTTTGAGGCTATGCTGTATTATGCCAAGGTGCACACCTGGCATGTCTTTCAGCGAGTAGGCAAAGAGATCTTTATTTCCCAGTAGAAAAGATACAAGGTTTTTCTTGTCACCTTCGGGCAAGCTCTTCCCTATTCGGGTAGATTGTCCTTGGACAAGTTCCACTGTTTCTGTTTCCGCTCTTGGGGGTTCTCCTTCTTTGCCCTTCTCAGGTGCCTTTGCCTTTACTGTTTGTGCGAGGTTATTTGCCGGAGCTTTTCGTGGTTTCACAAACACCTTCCTTACCTCGGCTTGATCTATGAAGACCTCTGCATCCCCATCCTTGATGGCGAATGTGACAGTCAAGTACTTCACATCAGGGTGAATGTGCAGGTTTCCCTGTGTCTGCCTTCCAAGGATGGCGTTGTACAAAGAAGGAACGTCCATGACGATAAATCTCACCATTGTGGAGGCGTACAACTCAGCTGTTCCGTTGACCGAAGTTCCTTTCATCATCAGGGGGAGGTCGATCCATCCGAGAATAGGGAGTTCGGACAGTCCAACCCCGAAGGTGGGCGAGGTGACAGACTTGAGCTCGCTGCTGGAGATGTCCAAATTCGGTAGTAAATGCGAGAATAAGACGTCAGTATTTGATCCATCATCAAGCAACACTCTCTTGACGTCCCAGTTCCCTATCCTTGCCATGACTAGCAGCGGATCGTCATGGGGGAAGATGACGGTGGATCCGTCCTTGCGAGCCAGTTTCTTTGCCGGGCTCTCATATTCCATGACCGCAATCTCTCTGGCCTTCCGCTTTCTTTCCGAGGATGGGAGCCCCATGGTGATGGTTTGTATCACCCCTGTAGGAGGAGGAGGGCGCTTTTTCGGACTTCTGTTTCTCCGTCTGTCGGAGTCATAGTCCTCATCTTGGGCCCTTTCTTCCTCATCTTTTGTTCCTTTTGGGGAAGGCATCCGCAGATATTTCCGAAGTTCACCGAGTTTTATCAGCGACTCGATGTACTTCTTCAGTTGGAAGCAGTCTTCGGTGTCGTGGCCGTGGTCGCGATAGAACTGGCAGAACTTCTTGACGTTTTTCTTGTTATCAGCGGTCATGGCCCTTGGCCGTCGAATTTGCGTCCCCTGCCTTTCTAGTGCCATAAGGATGTTTGTCCGTGTAGTGCTCAGAGGTGTGAAGCTTTGAAGTTTGCTTCCCCGCATCCTCCAAGGTCGGCTTGCCTGTTCAGTTGGATGCCGGGCTTGCTAATTGGACCCTACGGCGCGGTTATGACCAGACTTCGGCCCAGCCATTCTCAGCTCCTCGGCAGTCATGTGCTGTTCGGCCCTTCGGTAAAATTCTCCGAGGGTGTCCGGGGGGTCTTTTGAGAACTCATAAAATAGCTGTGAGTCTCGCCGAAGGCCCCGTGTCATGGCGAGGATGCGTATTTCGGGCCGGAAGTCCGGGACACTTAGAGCTTCCCTGTTGAATCTTTCGACGTAGTCTCGGATAGTTTCTACGTTTCTCTGCTCTATGTCGAACATCTGAACAGGCATCTTCGCCGTTGGCCGGCTTCCAATAAATTGTTGCGCGAAGGCCGTGGACAACTCCTGGAACTCAGTGATGGCTCCTGGGGGCAATGAGTTGTACCACGCAGTTGCTGGTCCCGTGAGGGTGACCTCGAAGCATTTACACATGGTAGCGTCATCAACACCATGCATTATCATGCTGTGTCTGTACTTGCTCAGATGGGCCTGGGGATCAGTGCGGCCATCATAAATCTCCAGCCGAGGTACCCTGTAGTCGCCTGGCATGGTTGCCTCGGCCACGGTCCGGGTGAACGGGGACCCATCTTCGCAGAAGGCTCCCGTGAGCCTGTCCCAGACGGGTTTGAGAGCTACCTACTTTTCCACCCTGTCTAGCCGTGCTAGTATTCTTTCCATGAGAACTGTGGCATTAGGCTCTTCTTCTGGGAAGGGAGATCATCGGCGCCTCTTCGGGGATCGAGTTTGGCGCTGAGGGGACAGGGACCTTGCCTCAGGCGACGAACTCCTTCGCTGTGAGACTTTCGGTCGCTTGGACCCAGTTTGTCCCACAGGCCGTTTCCCGAGGGGTATATTCTCCGTGGATGACTCTTCGCGCGGGTCTACGCTTCCCGAACTGCGATGAGTGGACCTCTGGCTTTTCTCCCGAGGGCGTGCAGGTGAGGGAGGTCTTTGGGCCTGTGTCTGCTGTGACCATCTTCGGTCGATCTGCTGTGTCATTTCGGCCACGATCGAACGCTGAAACTCCCTTATAAAGCTCATAGTGATTACTAGAGGGCGGTCTTCCTTGGACGCAAAAGTCCCTGGGAGTGTTTGCTCAGCAGCCGGTTGTGTCTCAGGCGCGGACAGAGACCTCGGGAGTCCCTTGTCCTTAGAACGCCAAGTTTCAACGACGGCAATCTCAGAGCGGGTTCCCACAAATGGCGCCAAATGATGCCCGGGGGCTTCATCGTTGGTAGTCATGGTGACTGATGGAGGGACTCCCGGAAAGGAAGAACGCCTGGTGGCCGTTTTGCCCAAGGGAGAATACCTGAGATGCTCAGAAAAAGTGGGTTAGGAGGTCCCCGGGGTGTTTTTCCGGGGAGGAGCCTCCGACGCCCAAGTTAGTGGTGCTGAAAGAAGGCAGAGGAAATAACACTGAGGGGTTCAGTGAACTCGCCTAGTAGCACTTTCTCAGAGTGAGGAGTCAGGATCTTTGCCAGCCCCCTGCCAGGGTGTATTCCCTGGTATTTATAGGAGTGCTTAGCCCGTTCAGATCTTGACACGTGTACGGTCAGATGTTCCTGAATTTCTGGGCGTAGGGGGCAAGTAGCCGGTGGCAGGCCCCTTGAGCCTTGAGCCGAGACGGGCCTTGACGTGACTTTGATGGCATCGGCGTGTCAGGGCGCTGTTTGAGGTGACATGTGATGTCTGTGGGTGACATGTGATGTCTGTGGGTGACATGTCAGAGGCTTCCTTAAATGCTCCTGCCGTACTCCCGAGGTCCCTGGGCGAGGTCGTCCTCTGGTACGGACGGTGCCTCTTCGGGAAACATACCCTCAGTTCGGGGGTTCGCAGCTTCAGGGAGTTCCACCTTCAGAAAGATCATGTTCGGCCCGCAATAGCTGGTGCCTCTTCTCCGAAGGTGATCTGTTGACAACCTTGGGGGGCTAGTAGTATCCTCAGGTTTCCTGGCGTGCCGGGCTCGGAGCTCTTCGGCTATCTCCTGAGGTGTATGATCCCACCTTTTCTCGGGTAGCGCCAGTTTTCTTCTGGCCATTCTTGTGGCAGGGAGTTCGGCCAGATAGAGGCGATAGCCTTTGGCTATCAACACTGTTGGGTGAAGAACTGCCCAACTAAGAGAGATGACAAGAAGATGATAGGGGACTTCAACCCCAAGTGGGCTAGCGGGCAACCACCAATGAGAGGGTAGAATGTGCCTAACCCAAGAAGGGACCAACTACGTAAGCTGCGAGTTGACCAAATGAGACAGAATCCACCTCTAGGCAGGGTGTTTCAGCATTGCACATCTAAGAGGGTGCAAGATGCACTACAAGTAGAGGGAATAGAGGATGAGGCTGGCCACCAAAGGCTGAGTAGAAAAGCCTTAAAAGTTACCATTTACCTAAATGGCCATATAGTTTTTGCATTGGTTGATACTGGAGCTTCATTGTCTATTATTTCTTCTAAGCTTGCAAAAGAAATTAATTTAAAAATAAGAAACATGAAATGTACCTAATCAAAATGGCTAGTAATAAAATTATGCTCACTAACCACATTGTTGAGAACTATGTGATAAAACTTGGTGAACTTGAACTTAAAACCAACCTAGTAGTCTTGGGGAAGTGTATGATTATGACATAATACAAAGAATGAATTTGTTGAGTGAACATAAAGTGGTAATAGATTGCTATGAAAGGCAACTCATATTACCTAAGTGTGAACCATATAACCTTGAAAGTACACTTAATATGGTCTCGGATTGCCAAGTGGACATAGTGGAATAAATACCCATGGTTGGTGAACAAGAGTTTATGGGACTAAATGAACATGGAGTAATGAATGAACTGGGTAGAGTACCCATTGTGCAAGAATAACCAGAAGTTTTTCCTACAGACATACGTGGATTACCAACTACTAAGGAAGTAGAGCTCGAAATCAGACTAGTGCCAGGTGCAGCTCCTGTATCTACTACTCCCTATTGAATGGCCATACCTGAAATGGTAGAGCTTGAGAAGCAACTAGATGAGTTGCTTAAGAAAGGCTTCATGTTACCCACTCTGGGGTAATCCAGTTATGGTGCCAAAACTGTTCATTTAAACTCCCAGGATTGATGTGTCCTGTAAGTCATCAGAACAACACCCCTAGTGTACATACTCAAGTGATCCTCTTGAGCACTATGTAAACACATGCATATTGGTCTAACCATAACACACATATTTACATTTATGCACACTATGGCAGCTAAGAAGGAAAACACTACCACAAGTCTTAGTTTTGGCGACCACACATTAAGCATTCTTACTAGGTTGAAAAATTCCAACCAGTGCACCCAAATTTCCTCCAATAAACTGTATTAATCTAGCCATTTAACCCTTTGTATTCTTTGGTCCATTATCACGTAGAGACTTAGGGAAAACCAATGAATTTTGTTTTACATCAATAGCCCACCTATGGGCCAAGTTATGGATTTTTTAAGCTGGTTACAAAATTCTGACCAAATGAACAGTACCTTAGCCAATTTTGTAACATTATAACTTTGGCTACAGGGATCTAAATCTAGAAATTCTAAATTCCAGTTCAACCTATAGATGTGATCTAGTTGTGGTCAAAATTTCAACCCAAGATTCCTTCTACACAACGAGATATAGAACTTTAAGTGCATAGTCAAAATTCTGGTCACTTTATGACCATTTTGCCAATACAAAATTTTGATAAGTGTGCAAACACTTCATTCACAAGGGGAAAGCCCTCCAAGGCTACTCCATATATGTAAAATTCACATGGGAAATACATTCTCTTGTAGCTACCAACTTTATATGGTCAAAATAGAATTTACAACTAAGCAGTCTATCATTCACACTTAGGCAGCTTTGCACCACATCACATACATAGCCAAAATAATACTCAAATGTTCACATACTTGTCTCATTTTACATACACTACATGTACATGCATACATACACTAAAAAATGGTCTTAACTTAGCTAAATACACACCCTAAGTAACAGGAGTGCTTGAGACACAATGGACTCCAGAACAGGATGCTAGACAGCTGCTGCACAACACAATAAGCACCATCAATAAAAATACCCAATGTGATCCTAAATTCAACAAAATTTCCAGATCATAACTAAACATATGGAAGCTTAAGTAGCTAGAAATTTAGGGAAAAAAATCAAACCACAAAGGTTAGTTTGAAGGTGATTTCTCAGCTGGACCTAAAATGATAGAAGTGAGGGGAGTAAGTTTCATTGAGAAACTTTCTAAGGGTAACACCTGGATTCAATAGGCAATGTAACCATCATGAAACCCTGCATACAAAGAAAATAAAACACAAAATGACAATGCATATATACAAGATATAGAAACCAAATGCAGCAGCCATTCACTACCAACAAACACATGAAATGCGGCAGCAACATAAACCATAGGTTAGTCCATAAAACACATAATAAACATAATCAAACCACTATGCCAGCCCTCCTTGAGCTAATTCATGGTCTTAGGAGGATTTTAGCACTATTTAGTACTAACTTTAGGCTTTTGAAACCCTCATTTCACTGCCATCTTTGTGCAATTCACACTAGGTCACAAAACCTTCAATAAGTGCACTACCTTCACTAAGCTTGGTTCATCAAGCTCATGGCTCCCTTCCAAACTTAGCCCTAGCTCCATGGTTGCTTAAAAATATAGAAACAATGTGTGAGAACAAGAGAACCCTTACCAAAGTGCGTAGGCTAAAAATCAAGCTTGATCCTTGAAGTATTCAAGCAATAACTCTAGTTTGCTTCCAATTGCTTTCTTTTGCCTTCAATTTCAGTCAATTGCTAGTTTGAAGGTGTGGTGGCTATGGAGGAACTGTGGCTATGTTCTTGGGCTAGAAGAGGTTGAAAATGGGAGAGAGATAAGTGAGTTGGACACTTAAATGGGCTTTAATAAGCTTAAGTGCAGAAAATACACTTAACAAGCTTAACCTTGCTTTATGTCTTTTTCCTTGCTTCAAAACCTTGGTTTATTATGCTTAATTTCTTGGCCCACATTTGACATATCCCTACCATGCCTTAGCTATCGTCCCTTGAGTGAGATAACCCCAAAATATCTCCAATTGACTAAAGTCAAAAGCATAAACAGCCAAAGGCCTACACTAAGACACTTAGGTCCTTAAGCTCTTTTTTCATGTTTTCTTTGCCCGCATGTGCCTTCCATAAGCATTTTGGTCCTCTAATAGCATTTTCATACCATTTATATTCTTCCCAAAACTCTCCAAAGATCTTTCTTGAGAGTTTTGTAATTAAGTACCCGAATTTCCAAAACCATACAAAAAAAGTCCATAGGTTCTTTGACAAACAAGAAATCATTAAGGCTTTTCTTGAGGGCCAAGTTACCAACTTGGAACACTTTTAAGGAGGTGTTGATCATGCCTTTTACCACTCACACTTCAATCACTATGGTGAGAATACACAATATTTTTAGCCATTATGACACAATTGTAATTCTCCCATTTCTGTGAGGTGGTAACAATTCTCTCCCCTAAAAAATTTTGGTCCTCCACAATAGCTTTTAGCTTTGGGTGTTCTTCAGGATACCTTTTCATAAGATCTTTTTCAATTTCCCAAGTTGCTTCTCTTTCAGAGCGGTGTGACCACTAAACTTTAACCATAGGAATGAGCTTGTTTCTAAACCTTCTAGTATCCTTGGCTAAGATAGCTATAGGTTTTCTCTTCATATGTCAAGTTAGGTTCCAACTCTATGTCTTCTACTCCAATAGCATGGTTTGTGTCCAATAGACATTTCTTAACCATATTGATGTGAAAAACATTATGAACACTTTACATGCTTAGTGGTGGAGCTAAACTGTATTCTACATTGCCAACTCTGTCCAAGATCTCATAAGGACCTATGTATCTTGGAGGAAACTTGGTTCTTCTTCCAAATCTGACAGTGCCTTTGGTTGGTGCAACTTGCAGCCAAACATTGTCACCAACCTCAAATTCCAAGTCTATTCTTCTTTTGTGCACATAGGTTGTGTTCTTTCCATTAATTTCCTTTAATCTCTCTTGAATTTTCTTGATTTTGGTAGTAGTCTCTTCAATAATTTCAAGACCCAACTCTAGCCTATTTGAGGCTTCCACCCAGCAATGGAATGTCATGCACCTTTTTCCATATAACGCTTCATAAGGTGCCATGCCAATGGTGCTTTGGTAACTATTGTTATATAAGAATTCCACCAATGGAAAATATTGGTCCCATTCACCTTTGAAATCTAAGACATAGCTCCTAAGCAAGTCTTCCAATATCTGTATCACCTTTTCAGATTCCCATCTATCTGAGGATGATAAGCAGTACTCAAGTGGATTTTGATTCCTAGTGCTTTGTGAAAACCACTCCAAAATTGAGCTATAAATCTTGAATCTTTATCAGATACAATGGATTCTAGCACTCCATGTAGTCTCACTATATCCTGGACATACACCTGGGCTAACTTCTCCAAGGAGTCTACAAGTTTCATAGGTAAGAAGTACGCACATTTGGTTAGTCTATCCATAATGACCTAAATTGTATCATGCCTTAATTTGGTCATAGGAAACCAAGTCAAAAAGTCCACGGATATGTTGCCCTACTTCCTCACTCGTATAGGTAGAGTCTGTAGGGTACCAGCTGGCTTATGGTGCTCTACCTTTACCCTCTGGCATGTGGCACATTTGGAGAGATAATTAGCTACGTCTATCTTCATGTTTGGCCACCAGAAGTGAGTCTTCAAGCCTTTATACATTTTCTCACTTCCTGGATGGATGTTCAACTTGCTTGTGTGAGCTTCGTCAAGTATTTCATCCCTGAGGTTTGGCCCTTTAGGCACATAGATTCGGTACTTGAAGTATAGTAATCCTTGCTTGTAGGCAAATGATTGATATAAGGACCATTTTTGGCACAAACAAGGATAAGTCTCCTGTGTCATTTTGGCTTCCTTAATCCATCCAGACTAAATTGTCAATATGTAGATTTAGGCTTTTCTCCACTTATGCCACTTATGCCATAGGCATAGAAGACTATTCTGCTCATCATAATCAGTTATGGATCATTCTTTCAGAAGACCCATGTACTTCCTGCTCAAGGCAGCTACTAGTAGATTGCCTTTGCCCTTTGTGTACTTTATATAGCAGTCATAGTCCTTGGTCTATTCTAACCATCTCCTTTGCCTCATGTTTAACTCTTTCTAAGTGAATAAGTACTTTAGGCTCTTATGGTCAATGTAGATCAGAAATGAACTTCCCATCAAGTAATGCTTCCATTGCTTGAAAGAAAAAATCACTGCTGCCAGTTCTAGGTCATGGGTACGATAACTTTGCACATGAGGTCTCAACTGCCTTGACCCATAAGCAATGACATTTCTATCTTGCATAAGCACACAACCTAACCTAGATCTATATGCATCTATATATATGATGTAGAGCTTGCTTGGATCAGGACGAATTAATACTGGAACTTCAATAAACCTCTATTTGAGCTCTTGGGAACTATTTTCACACTTCTCAGTCCACTCAAATCTTTGACCCTTCTTGTTTAGATGAGTAAGAACTAGGGCAATCATGGAAAAGCCTGATCCAAATCTCATGTAGTATCCAGCTAATTGTTGGGTTTCGGGAGCCAAACAGCGCAGCGGAATTTAACCGAAACCCTCCAGGATCCAAGTGAAACGGGGTAAACCGGGTGTTCGAAAATTTCATACCTAATTTTCGGTTGAGATCTCTCACTCAACTGTAGAGTCGAATCACAAAACCTGAACAGTTGACGTGTTCAGGCTCTCTATGGTATCCACACGAGCCTCTCGGGATCACCACGCTTCCACCACGTCCCGGCAGATGCGTTTCTCTTGCGCTCGCAGTGCTAGCTTGCGTCCTCCAAGGAATTGCAAGAGAAGAGTGCGGCTGTCCTTTTGGGAGGCTAGGGCAAGGAGACCTACGAATTTCTCACTTAAAAGTTGTATTTATAGTGAGACTCAACTTCCAGGCCTAATGGGTTTCATAGCCCTAATCCAATTAGGATTTAATTTCGGGCTTAATAATGGCTCAACTCCTTGGCCCATTATTAATACGAAATTAAAGTGAAACCATAACCCAAATAATTAGCCCATGCACTCTAATGATCCAAATAGCTCTACGTGTGCGACCCAATAGGCTCTTGCCATGTTGGCAATGATCATAAATCACATTTATAATCATAAGCAATGAGCGGTGTCTAGCAACACATCATTGCTACCCAAGTGACAAGATTGTCGGTGAATCGACTAAACCTTTATGATCATCACCGATATATGCCATTGTCCCTTTGTCCAAGATATCAAGACTAAGCACGAGACATGGAATGTGTCACTCTCGTATAGCCCAATCTTTGGTTTCTTGATTACCGAGTAGACTAACTTAAACTGATGACATTGATATCATATATCAACTCATCGGAGCATGGCCATGCATTTTCTAAGTCTCACTCTATCAAGGGGCCCAAAGATATCACTCCCGTTACATAGGAGGGACAAATCCCATCTTGATCATACAAATCCCTCCGCATGATATGTGACATACCCAATGACCTCCTTCAAGTTCACTCAGTTACGAGCAACAAAGGAAAGTATCAAAGTATGTGACTCACATGTAGGGAACCTTGATGATCTTAGGTCGAAGGACTACATATACCATGATCACTATGAGAATCACTTATGACACTCATATAACGATCCATGAAGTGTTCTCATGGTGGGTCGGTCCAGTACACAAGTTCTCCAACTTGTACCCATATGTAGACTACATATCTCATATTAGTCTCCACATATGCTAGTCATTATGTATTATTGCAACCCGCTCCACAATAATACTAGACTAGGGACATTTAAGAATATCATTATTCTAGGGTTACAATTATGTTTATTACGTTACGCAGAAACAAAACAACAAACAAAATTGCTGGATTAATGCCTCAATAAAATATCATGACTCAATGTGCAAAAATACAATCATCTCATGATTGGCTTTTTGGGCACAATACTAACAATCTCCCACTTGCACTAAAAGCCAATCATCCATGTATCTAATACCGATGGACCTAGAATGGCTATCATGCTTTTGCTGCGTAAGGGGCTTTGTCAGTGGATCAGCAATGTTGCTGTCTGTCGAAGTCCTGCATATCCTTACATCACCCCTCTCGATGATCTCCCTGATGAGATGATAGCGTCGGAGTATGTGTTTGGATCGCTGGTGAGATCGAGGTTCCTTAGCCTGTGCGATTGCTCCATTGTTGTCACAATAGAGCTCTATCGGGTCAACAATGCTTGGAACCACTCCAAGTTCAGTGATGAACTTCTTGATCCAAACTGCCTCCTTCGCAGCATCAGAGGCGGCAATGTACTCAGATTCTGTTGTAGAGTCAGCTACTGTCTCTTGCTTTGAACTCTTCCAGCTTACAGCACCACCACCAATACAAAACACATAACCAGATTGCGATCTAAAATCATCCTTATCGGATTGGAAGCTTGCATCGGTGTAACCCCTTACAACGAGCTCATCTTCACCTCCAAAAACCAAGAATGCATCCTTAGTCCTTCGTAAGTACTTAAGGATGTTCTTAACAGCTGTCCAGTGACTTTCACCGGGGTTCGATTGGTACCTACTCGTCATGCTCAAAGCATATGAGACATCGGGACGAGTACATATCATGGCATACATGATAGATCCAATTGCTGAGGCATATGGAATCTTACTCATGCGCTCTCTCTCCTCGGTTGTACTCGGACACTGAGATCTAGAAAGAGTGATACCATGTGACATGGGCAAGAATCCTTTCTTGGAATCTTGCATGCTAAACCTCTTTAGCACCTTGTCAATATATGTACTTTGACTTAGGCCAAGAAGCTTTCTAGATCTATCTCTATAGATCCTGATGCCTAACACATAGGCTGCTTCACCCAAGTCCTTCATAGAGAAACATTTCCTTAGCCAAGTCTTCACAGACTGTAGCTCAGGAATGTCATTCCCGATGAGTAGTATGTCATCTACATACAACACCAAGAAGACAATAGCGCTCCCACTAACCTTCTTGTAGACACAAGGTTCATCTTCATTTTTGATAAAACCAAACTCTTTGATTGCATCATCAAAACGAAGATTCCAACTTCGAGAAGCTTGCTTCAGTCCATAAATGGACCTTTGCAATTTGCACACTTTATTGGCATTCCCAGGAGTGACAAAACCCTCAGGCTGTGTCATGTACACATCCTCAAGTAGCTTTCCATTTAGGAATGCAGTTTTGACATCCATTTGCCATATCTCATAATCATAGTGTGCAGCAATAGCAAACAAAATTCGGATGGATTTAAGCATAGCAACTGGTGAAAAAGTTTCATCATAGTCAATACCATGAATTTGCTTGAAACCTTTTGCAACCAATCTTCCCTTAAAGGTAATCACATTACCATCCATGTCAGTTTTCTTCTTGAAAACCCATTTGCACCCTATAGGTTTTACCCCTTCAGGTGGGTCAACCAAAGTCCATACTTGGTTTTCATACATGGATTCCATCTCGGATTTCATGGCCATTAGCCACTTCTCAGAGTCAGGCCCCGACATAGCTTGTTGGTAGGTTGTGGGCTCATCTTGATCCATGAGCATCACATCACCGGTGTGAGTCACGAGAAATCCATATCTCTCGGGCTCACGCCGAATCCTACCAGTCCTACGTGGGCTTTGTGCTACAGGAACAGACTCTTGAACCACAACATCTTGTGGTGTCTGTTCAGGTTCCATTTCAGGTTCGATGTCTTCTTGTTGTTCTTGAATTTCTTCAAGTTCTACTTTCCTCCCACTAGTTCCTTTAGAGATAAACTCTTTCTCCAAAAAGACACCAGTTCGAGCAACAAACACTTTTTGCTCAGAGGGATTGTAGAAATAGTAACCCTTTGTTTCTTTGGGATACCCAACAAAAAGACATTTTTGAGATTTGGGCCCTAGTTTGTTAGAGGATTGACGTTTTACATAAACATCACAGCCCCAAATCTTCATAAAAGACAAATTGGGACGCCTCCCACTCCATATCTCATATGGTGTCTTTTGAACCGATTTAGATGGAACTCGGTTTAGTGTAAAAGCGGCTGTCTCTAGAGCATGTCCCCAAAAGGAGTTTGGAAGGTCAGCTTGACTCATCATGGAGCGAACCATGTCTAACAGAGTTCGATTTCTCCTTTCAGAAACACCATTCCATTGAGGTGTACCTGGTGGAGTGAGTTGTGATATTATACCACACTCCTTCAGATAGTCAAGGAATTCTCGATCCAAGTACTCTCCACCTCGATCTGATCGAAGCACTTTGATACTCTTCCCGAGTTGATTCTCTACTTCATTCTTGAATTCTTTGAACTTTTCAAAGGATTCTGACTTGTGTCTCATAAGATACACATAGCCATATCTGCTGAAGTCATCAGTGAAAGTAATGAAGTATTGGAAACCTCCTCTAGCTTGTGTAGACATAGGGCCACATACATCACTATGTATGAGTCCTAGTAAGTCATTAGCCCTTTCACTTTGCCCTGTGAATGGGGCTTTGGTCATCTTGCCCAACAAACATGACTCACATGTCTCATATGATTCAAAATCAAATGAGTCCAAGAGTCCATCCTTATGGAGCTTGGATATGCGGGTCTCATTTATATGGCCCAAGCGACAGTGCCAGAGATAGGTCAAGTTTGAATCATTTAATCTGACCTTCTTGGTATTCACATTATAGATTGGATCTTCAAGGTCTAGAACATACAACCCATTGCTAAGTTGAGCACTACCATAAAAGATTTCATTCAAATAAATAGAACAACATTTGTCCTTTATTATAAATGAAAAACCTTTCTTGTCCAAACAAGAAACAGAAATCAAATTTCTACTAATAGTAGGCACAAAGTAGCAGTTGTCTAATTCTAAAACTAATCCACTAGGTAAAGTGAGAACATAAGTCCCTACGGCTAAGGCAGCAACCCTTGCTCCATTTCCAACACGTAGGTCCACTTCACCTCGGGCCAATCTTCTACTTCTACTTAGATCCTGCACATTTGCACAAATGTGAGATCCACATCCAGTATCCAATACCCAAGATGAGGAAGTAGAAAAGTTAGCCTCTATAACAAAAATACCTGAAGTGGAAGTCTTACTTCCCTTTTCCTTAGCAAGTTCTTCAAGATAGAGCTTGCAGTTGCGCTTCCAGTGTCCAGGTTGCTTACAATGGAAGCACTCCCCTTCCTTTGCCACACCACCCTTTGGTTTTAGTGCAGCTGAAGAAGAACTAGCATTGGACTTTCCATTAGCTTTATCCTTCTTCTTGTTGGCTTTTCCCTTTCCCTTGCCCTTTTGAACCATCAAAATGGGCTTAGCCTTCTTAAGGTTTTGCTCAGCAGTTCTCAACATGTTGAGCAATTCAGGAAGGGACTTGTCTAGGTCGTTCATGTTATAGTTCATGACGAACTGACTGTAGCTTTCAGGCAACGATTGCAAGACTACATCGATAGCCAACTCTTTCTGAAGAGCAAATCCCAAATTCTCAAGATTCTCAATGTACCCAATCATCTTGAGCACATGAGGACCCACGGGACTTCCCTCAGACATCTTGCACTGAAACAATGCCTTAGAGGTCTCAAACCTCTCATGCCTAGCTTGCTCTTGGAAAAGCATTTTGAGATGTTCGATCATATCGAACGCCCCCATGTTCTCATGTTGCTTCTGAAGCTCAGATTCCATGGTAATAAGCATGAGGCATGCAACATCCAAAGCATCATCAGAATGCCTCTTGTGAGCATCCCTTTCAGCTCTTGGAGCAGTGGCAGCAGGCTCATTCGGAATGGGCTGCTCTAGGACATATGCCTTTCTCTCTTGTTTGAGGACTATCCTCAAGTTTCGGTACCATTTGAGAAAGTTGGTCCCATTCAGTTTTTCCTTCTCAAGGATCGATCGCAATGAAAGTGTCGATGTGTTTTGTGCCATGGTTATCTACAACAGTAAATATGCAGTGTAAGAGTCATGTATTTTAATTCATTTAATAAGGACTTTTATTAAATGATACTCCCACTATTTTCCTCAAAATAATAACCCTCGATATTATTTCGGAACACCTCGGCGCTAAGGTATTCTAGTGGGCCAAGATCCATATTTGACCACAACCTGAGTCAGCTTTGGCTTTTCTCTCAAGTTACAGCTATTTAGGTAGGCAACTCATTGCCAATTGCATCTTATGCAACTCTTGGATAGTTGGGTGAACAACACTTGTCCAAGCTCATCTCATGAACTTAAGCCCAACTCTATGCCTCTAAGTCCCTAATCCTATTAGGATGACTTAGTTAAGTCGAACCCAAAGTTAGCAGTTTGGATATCACTATTATCCCATCGCGCCTTACCAAGATGAACATAGGTACTTTGCTTTGGCAAACCCACCTAATGTTGATCAAAGTCTTGACGAGTGCCAACATTTGGAAGGCATCACATTTAATGACTTAATATTTGTTTGAGGGATTTTATCTTTTGATCTCACCAATTTGTTATCTCCGGTTGTTTTATACATGCATCACATACAAATATAAAACATGCATCTCATGCTTACAAGAAATAAACGTGACATGGTTATAGCCCAAACTATGCGATATTCTCAAGCCAATGAGAATATCATAAAAGCCTAAGAAAAGAAAAGAGTCTTCACAAGCTCCTTCTCTTCCTTTCTTGGCTGCCTTTTTGTTGTCACCTCCTTGGACATACCACCTTGGACGATCCCATAATGCACCATTACATCAATAATAGAAACCTCGAGTTACATTCGAGGGGAGTAAGGTGAGAAGAGAATGTACAATGAGAGTGATAAGAAAAGGCACGACTCGCAGGCCGTATTTACAAGTACAACCAATAAAGGGCTATAACCATGCACCATGCTTCAAACACCAATCAGCATATCATGTCAAATCTCATTCAACAAAGATGCATGCCAATTTTCGTGTGTTGATTAACCAGTTTTTATTTATGTGGCGCTTCGCATACGGCGGTCCCGCTGGCCGGTCAGCGGACGGGGTCAAGGGGAGCCGCCCTTGCGGGGGGCGTGGGGGGCAGCGCCCCCCGGCGCAAAAAATTGTCTTACAATTGCTTAGCCCGAAATCTTCTATTTCGAGAAAGTAGGCACCCGAGACTCCTCCATTCGAGCCACCAAAAATACCTTACTTTCGGTGCCCGAACAGGCCGAATCCGAACAAACCTAGGGTTTTTGCAACTATTGCAAGAATCCTAATCCATATAGGTATCTCATACCTATCAATTTCGGTTAATCTCATTAACCAATTTGTGTCGTTTCTTCATATATCTCATATGTTCATTACGAATTCCGGTTTCATGCATCATGAATCAATCTAATTAATCATGGCCGAAAACCAATCGAAGACATAGCATCATGCGATTCAACACTCAATCCCGATTTAGGGTTTCACCAGTAGCTCTGATACCACTGTTGGGTTTCGGGAGCCAAACAGCGCAGCGGAATTTAACCGAAACCCTCCAGGATCCAAGTGAAACGGGGTAAACCGGGTGTTCGAAAATTTCATACCTAATTTTCGGTTGAGATCTCTCACTCAACTGTAGAGTCGAATCACAAAACCTGAACAGTTGACGTGTTCAGGCTCTCTATGGTATCCACACGAGCCTCTCGGGATCACCACGCTTCCACCACGTCCCGGCAGATGCGTTTCTCTTGCGCTCGCAGTGCTAGCTTGCGTCCTCCAAGGAATTGCAAGAGAAGAGTGCGGCTGTCCTTTTGGGAGGCTAGGGCAAGGAGACCTACGAATTTCTCACTTAAAAGTTGTATTTATAGTGAGACTCAACTTCCAGGCCTAATGGGTTTCATAGCCCTAATCCAATTAGGATTTAATTTCGGGCTTAATAATGGCTCAACTCCTTGGCCCATTATTAATACGAAATTAAAGTGAAACCATAACCCAAATAATTAGCCCATGCACTCTAATGATCCAAATAGCTCTACGTGTGCGACCCAATAGGCTCTTGCCATGTTGGCAATGATCATAAATCACATTTATAATCATAAGCAATGAGCGGTGTCTAGCAACACATCATTGCTACCCAAGTGACAAGATTGTCGGTGAATCGACTAAACCTTTATGATCATCACCGATATATGCCATTGTCCCTTTGTCCAAGATATCAAGACTAAGCACGAGACATGGAATGTGTCACTCTCGTATAGCCCAATCTTTGGTTTCTTGATTACCGAGTAGACTAACTTAAACTGATGACATTGATATCATATATCAACTCATCGGAGCATGGCCATGCATTTTCTAAGTCTCACTCTATCAAGGGGCCCAAAGATATCACTCCCGTTACATAGGAGGGACAAATCCCATCTTGATCATACAAATCCCTCCGCATGATATGTGACATACCCAATGACCTCCTTCAAGTTCACTCAGTTACGAGCAACAAAGGAAAGTATCAAAGTATGTGACTCACATGTAGGGAACCTTGATGATCTTAGGTCGAAGGACTACATATACCATGATCACTATGAGAATCACTTATGACACTCATATAACGATCCATGAAGTGTTCTCATGGTGGGTCGGTCCAGTACACAAGTTCTCCAACTTGTACCCATATGTAGACTACATATCTCATATTAGTCTCCACATATGCTAGTCATTATGTATTATTGCAACCCGCTCCACAATAATACTAGACTAGGGACATTTAAGAATATCATTATTCTAGGGTTACAATTATGTTTATTACGTTACGCAGAAACAAAACAACAAACAAAATTGCTGGATTAATGCCTCAATAAAATATCATGACTCAATGTGCAAAAATACAATCATCTCATGATTGGCTTTTTGGGCACAATACTAACACTAATCATAGGAAACTTCTGATTTCGTTCATAGTCTTTGGTCTTTCCCACTCTTGCACCACCTTGACCTTTTCAGGGTCTACCTTAAGGCTTTACGGATCTATGATATGTCCTAGAAAAGATACTTCCTTTATCCAAAATTATCACTTGGATAACTTTCCATAAAGTTGA
Source organism: Aquilaria yunnanensis (assembly GCA_039654915.1). Lineage (NCBI taxonomy): Eukaryota > Viridiplantae > Streptophyta > Magnoliopsida > Malvales > Thymelaeaceae > Aquilaria > Aquilaria yunnanensis. The sequence goes on along the minus strand of CM077595.1, from coordinate 42,374,473 downwards.
TATTCCAATAGAGTCTTTAAGACAATCTTCAGATGATGTTCAAGTTCATTTTCATCCTTGGAATACACTGGGATGTCATCAATGAAGACAACCATAAATTTGTCCAGTTGTTGTGTGAACAACCTGTTCATCAAGTCCATGAAAGCAGCTGGGGCATTAGTCAAACCAAATGGCATGACTGTGTACTCATAATGTTACCCACTCTGGGGCAGTCCAATTATGGTGCCAAAGTTGTACATTTAGACTCTCAGGATTGGTAATGTTCTGTAGGCCATCAGAAAACTACCCTTACTGTGCATACCCAAGTGGACCTCTTGGACACTATGTAAACACATGCACATTGGTCCAACCATCACACACATATTCACATTACATGCACACTATGGTAGCAAACAAGGAAAAAACTAGCAAAAGTCTTAATCTTGGCTACCACATGTTACCACCTCATAAAATGGGAGAATTACAAGTTTGTCATAATGGCTAAAAACCATTATATTGTGTAATTCTCACCATAGTGTTTAAAGTGTGGGCGGTAAAAGGCATGATCAACACCTCCTTAAAAGTGTTCCAAGTTGGTAACTTGGCCCCCAAGAAAAGCATTAAGGATTGCTTGTTTTTCAAGCAACCTATGGACTTTTTTGTAAGGTTTTTGAAATTCGGGTACTCAATTGTAAAACTATCAAGAAAGAGACTTGGAGAGTTATAGGAAGGATATAAATGGTATGAAAGTGCTAATGGAGGACGAAATTACTCATGGAAGACAAGTTTGAACAAAGGAAACACTAAAGGCAATAAGGGCCTAAATGTCCTAGTGTAAACCTTAAGGTGTTCAAGCTTTTGACTTAAGTCTAAGGGTGGAATTTTGGGGTTATCCCACCATGGGGGAGGCACCCATGACTTGATAATTAGTCAAAAATGTTGGGCACATGTGTACCAATGAGTTTAATACAAAGAAACCATAATTAGTGAGAAGGAAAATGACATAAAGCAAGGTTAAGCTTGTTAAGTGTGTTTTGGTGCCCTTAAGCTCATTTAAGGCCATTTAAGTGGCCAAATCACTTATCTCACTCTCATTTTCATCCTCCCCTATCCCAAGAACACAGCCATACTTCCTCCATAGCCACCACACCTTCAAACTTGCAATTGATTGAAATTGAAGGCAAAAGGAAGCAATTGGAAGCAAACTAGAGCTATTTCTTGCATACTTCAAGGATTAAGCTTCAAATTTGGCCTACTCTATTTGGTAAGGGTTATCTTGTTCTCATTGGTTGTTTTCTGTATTTTCAAACATCCATGGAGCTATGGCTAAGCTTGGAAGAGAGCCATGAGCTTGATGAACCAAGCTTATTGAGGGGAGTGCACTTATTGAAGGGTATGTGACCTATTGTCAAGTGCACAAAGATGGCAGTGAAATGAGGGTTTCTAGAGCCCAAAGTTAGTACTAACTACTGCTAAAATCCTCCTAGGACCAAGCATTAGCTTGAGGAGGGCTGCCATAGTGATTTGATTATGTTTATTATGTGTTTTATGGACTAACCTATGGTATATGCTGCCGCCACATTTCATGTGTTTGTTGTTTGTGTTTGGCTGCTGCATTTGGTTGCTATATCTTGTATATATGCATTGTGGTTTTTTTGTTTTAGTTTCTTTGGATGCAGGTTTTAATGATGGTTACATTCCCTATTGAATCCAAGTGCTACCCTTTCTAGGTTTCTCAATGAAACTTACTCCCCTCAATTCTGTCATTTCAGGTCCAGCTGAAAGATCACCTTCAAACTAACCATATTGGTTTGAGTTTTGATCTGAAATTTTACATACATGAACTTCCATATGTCTAGTTGTGATCTCGAAATTTTGGTGATTTTAGGAGCACATTTGGTATTTTTAATGGTGGTACTTACTGTGTTGTGCAGCAGTTGTCCAGCATCCTGTTTTTGGAGTCCATTGTGTCTCAGGACCTCCTGTAACCTAGGGTGCGTATTTAGCTGAGTTAAGACCATATTGTAGTGCATGTATGCATGTACATGTAGTGTATGTAAAATGAGACAAGTATCTGAACATTTGAGTAATGTTTTGGCTATGTAAGTGATGTGGTGCAAAGCTACCTAAGTGTGAATGATGGGCTGCTTACTTGTAAATTCGGTTTTGGCCACATAAAGTTGTTAAAAGAAAGGGAATGTAATTCCTATGTGTAATGGACATATATGGGATAGCCTTGGAGGGATTTCCCCTTGTGAATGAAGTGTTGACATGGTTTGGAAAAATTGTATGGGCAAAATGGTCCAAAAGTTGCCGGAATTTTGACTGTGGACATAAAATTTAATATCTCCCTATGTAGAATGAACCTTGGTATAAAATTTTGACCACACCTATAGCGCATCTATAGGATTAACTGGGATTTGGAATTTATGGATTTAGAGCCGTGTAGCCAAAGATATGACGTTGCAAAATTGGCTGAGTTACTGTTCATTTGGTCAGAATTTTGTAACCAACTAAAAAATCCATAACTTGGTCCGTAGGTGGGCTATTGATGTAAAACAAAATTCCTTGGTTTTCTCTAAGTCTCTACTTGATAATGGAACAAAGAAAATAGGGGGCTATATGGCTATAATGATACAGTGTGTTAGTGAAAGTTACACGTGCAGTAGCTGGCCACTAGAACTTAACAAGATTGCCTAATGTGTGGAAGCCAAAACTAAGACTTGTGCTAGTGTTTTCCTTCTTTGCTGCCATGGTGTGCATGCAATGTGAATATGTGTGTGATGGTTGGACAAATATGCATGTATTACATAGTGCCCAAGAGGGCCACTTGGGTATGCACACTAAGGGTAGTGTTCTGATGGCCTACAGAGCATTACCAATCCTGGGAGTCTAAATGCACAGTTTTGGCACCATAACTGGACTACCCCGAAGTGGGTACCAGAAGTTGGTATCAGAGCATGGTTTATACATGTACATAGCATATAGTTGCATTGCATGCATCTACATATATGAACTTAGTTTGGTCAACTGCTAGTGTCAAGTACCATTGAAATACCTAAGATCTTTATATGTGCTCTATGATGGATCATCAATGCAGGAAGTAAACATGGTTGCCGCAAGGAGAGGGGAACCACCCCGAAGGCCTCCTACTGATTCTGGGCAACAAAGAAATGAACAGAATAGAGGGAATCAGGGGCAACAGGGGGTAGCAAACCCTAAAGTGCCTCAAGTTTGGTTAGAGCTTCAGAGGAACTTAGCTTTAATCAATGAAAACTTAATAAGGCTGATTCAAGGACAACAGTAGGGAGTCCAAGTAGCTCCAGTAGAACTAGTTCAGGATGCACATCAACAGCCAGAAGAGGATAGTAGGAACACATCTGAATATGTTCCTTCTGGAAGCTTGAAAGACACAAATGATGAAATTGTTGAGGAGGAAGATGAGGATAGGAGAAATCCAAGAGGAAGAAGACTAAGGTCTCAGATTGGTCAAGTGTCTAGGACCAAACCCTCAGTCTATGACCATTCCTCCACTAGGAATGAGATTGATGATGGCCATGAGAAAAGATCCAGGAAGAGGCAGAGAGATCATAGAGAGCATCACCATACAGAGGACTCTCACAGATCCAGGAGGCATAGATCAGAGGATCTAGAAGGCCTAGATGAGGTTAGACCGTTGGAGAGGTTTCAAGGCCTAAGACCTCCACAGTTTGATGGAAGAGCTAGGGAGAAAGAGCTGAGGAGTGGTTAATCTTCATAGAAAAGATGTTTGAGAGGATGCCACTCAGCTCCACCAAGAAGGTGTCACTGGATACGTACAACTTGGTAGGCAGTGTAGAGATGTGGTGGAGAAACACCAGAGACAGGGATGCTTTCCAGAAGGGTAGAAGGCCAGGAAGAGACATTGAGATGAGCCAGCTAGAGTTCACACAGCTATTCCAGGATCAGTACATCAGTGATGCCCTCAAGGATATGAAGCAAGCTGAATTTGATGCTCTAAGGCAGGACAACCTCAGTGTCCTAAAGTATGAGCACAAATTCAATCAGTTGGTGAGGTATGCTCCTCAGTATCATGGACTACAGGAATTGAAGGTGAAAAGATTTGTCAGAGGCCTAAAGTCAGACGTTAGAAAGACTGTTAGACCTTTTGGAGCAGTTACATACTATAAAGCAGTGCAGAAAGCTCTATTAGTAGAGCAAGAAGAGTATGAGACTAAGAAATTTCCCAGTGGACCGGGGGAAAGTAGTCAGGCAGGAGGCAAGCAGAAGAAGCCACCATATGGCAAGGGAATTGCCAAGAGTTCCCATTTTGGTGGTAAGGGCAAGGTTAAGGGGAAGTTCCTTGGCCTAAGGTGCCCTAAGTGTAGGAGGTTTCATGGAAAGAAACCTTGCTACTTTGATACCCAAGCATGTCTAAGATATGGATCCATGGATCATTGGATCAAAGACTGCCCACAGGCTCAAAGGAGGCCAGATGACCAAGGTCCAGTAAGACCTATTGGGGCAGGACCTAAAGGAGGAGCACCAAGGGAGGGACAGCAGAGGCCAGTTCCTCCAGTGCCTTGGCCTCCAATGCAGAGAGCTGGCAGAGTCTTCCAAGTGGAGAGGCCAGAGACATCAGAGCAGGGAGGATTACTAAGAGGTAACATTTACCTTAATGGTATGCCTGTTAGTGTTCTATTTGATACTGGTGAATCTGTCTCTATAGTGGCTAGGAAATTTGTTAATGCCATGAAATTGCCTACTGAAATCATGCCTAGGATATCCTTAGTGAAAATAGCAGGTAGTCAATGTCTTTTCACTAATGACCTAGCTAAGGATTGTCAGCTAGTAGTAGGAAAGACTAAGGTGGTGACTAATCTACTAGTGTTGGACATCCCTAAGTATGATTTAGTGCTAGGTATGAATTGGCTTGCTATGCATAACATAAGAATTGATTGTGCTAAGAGGGAAATCATATTGCCTGATGGTGAAGTGCATGCGTTAATGAATTCTAAGGAATTAGTGTATGAAATGCATGGCATGGAGCTAGAGGTATTAGATGAGACACCTGTGATTTCTGAGCATGGTTACTGTTATGCATTGAATGAATTAAACTGTTATAAAGAAGTAGATAGAATACCTATAGTGAGAGACTTTCCACAAGTCTTTCCTAAAGACCTACTAGGTATTCCTCCACAAAGGGAGATTGAATTTGAAATCAAGCTGCAACCAGAAGGTAGTCCAATATCCGTACCTCCTTACAGAATGCCAATCAAAGAGATGAATGAGCTCAAGAAACAACTTGATGAACTTCTTGAAAAAGGGTTCATAAGGCCAAGTGTTTCACCATGGGGAGCTCCTATTTTCTTTGTGAAGAAGGATGGATCATTGAGACTATGCATTGACTACAGAAAGCTTAATGTAGTGACTATTAAGAACAAGTATCCACTCCCAAGGATTGAGGATCTGTTTGATCAACTTAAGGGAGCTAAGATCTTCTCCAAGATAGATTTGAGATCTGGATACTTCCAATTGAGAGTAAAGGAAGAGGACATTCCTAAGACTACATTTAGGACCAGATATGGGCATTATGAGTACACAGTCATGCCGTTTGGTTTGACTAATGCCCCAGCTGCTTTCATGGACCTGATGAATAGGGTGTTCAGACCACATCTGGACAAATTTATGGTTGTGTTCATTGATGACATCCTAGTGTATTCCAAGGATGAAAATGAACATGAACATCATCTGAAGATTGTCTTAAAGACTCTATTGCAGCATCAGCTTTATGCCAAGTTATCCAAGTGTGAATTCTGGATAAGTGAAATGCCTTTCCTAGGACACATCATAGATGCACAAGGCCTTAAGGCAGACCCTGAAAAGGTCAAGGTAGTGCAAGAGTGGGAAAGACTGTGAAGGAAATCAGAAGTTTCCTAGGATTAGCTGGATACTATAGGAGATTTATATCAGGCTTTTCCATGATTGCCTCAGTTCTTACTCATCTGACCAAGAAGGGTCAAAGATTTGAGTGGACTGAGAAGTGTGAAAAGAGTTTCCAGGAGCCCAAGCAGAGGTTGATTGAAGCTCCAGTGTTGATTCTTCCTGATCCTAGTAAGCCCTACATCATATATACAGATGCATCTAGATCTGGGTTAGGTTGTGTGCTTATGCAAAACAAAAATTTCATTGCTTATTGGTTAAGGCAATTAAGACCCCATTAGCAAAATTATCCTACCCATGACCTAGAACTGGCAGCAGTGATTTTTGCTCTGAAGCAATGGAGGCATTACTTGATGGGTAGTTCCTTTGTGATTTGCACTGACCATAAGAGCCTAAAGTACTTGTTCACTCAGAAAGAGTTGCACATGAGGCAAAGGAGATGGTTAGAGTACATCAAGGACTATGACGGTAGTATACAGTACACAGAGGGCAAAGGCAATCTAGTAGCAGATGCCTTGAGCAGGAAGTACACAGGACTTTTGAAAGGAGAATCCATAGCTGATCATGATGAGCAAAATAGTTTGCTATGCCTATGGCATAAATGGCATAAGTGGGAGGAAGCCCAAATTTACACATTGACAATTCAGTCTGGATGGATTGAAGAAGCCAGAAAGGCACAGGAGACAAATCCTGATCTAAAAAAGATCTCATGAGAGGAAAAGGGTTCATTGTATCAATCCTTTGCCTACAAGCAAGGATTAGTGTACTTCAAGGACCGAATATATGTGCCTAAAGAAGCAAAGCTCATTGATGAAATACTTGAAGAAGCTCACACAACCAAGTTGAACATCCATCCAAGAAGTGAGAAAATGTATAAAGACTTGAAGACTCACTTCTGGTGGCCAAACATGAGGAGAGACATAGTTACTTATGTCTCCAAATGTGCCACATTCCAGAGGGTAAAGTGATGGCCGGGGGCCTCATCGTTTAGAGTCATGGTGACTGGTGGAGAGACTTCTGGGAGGAAGAACGCCTGGAGGATGGTTCGCCCTTGGGAGTGTGCCTGAAAGTCTAGAAATAAAGGGTTAGGAGGCCCCCGGATGTGTTTCCGGGGGGGGAGCCTCCGACGCCCAAGTCAGTGGTGGCTGAGAAAGGCAGAGGAAATAGCACAAAGGGCTGAAGAGTCTCGCCTGGTGATTTTCTCAGAGTCTGGGAGTCAGACGTCTTGCCAACCAACCTCCTGCCAAGTATTTATTTCCTGGTATTTATAGGAGTGCCTAAAACCCGTTCAGATCGCGACACGTGTTCGGTCGGATGTCCCCTGAGTTTCTAGGCGTAGGGGACAGATAGCTGGTAGCAGGTTGCCTTGAGCCTTGTCCTGAGATGGGCCATGATGTGATTTTGATGGCGTCAGTGTGTCAGAGCGCCTATTGAGGCGGCTTTATGACGTCTGTGAAAGGACGTGTCAGAGGCTTCCTTAAATGCTTCCTTAAATGCTCCTGCCGTACTCCCGAGGTCCCTGGGCGAGGTCATCCTTTGGTACGGACGGTGCCTCTTCGGGAAACACGCCCTTAGTTCGGGGGATCCCAGCTTCAGGGAGTTCCGCCTTCGGGGAGATCATGTTCGGCCCGCAATAGCTGGTGCCTCTTTTTCGAAGGCGATCTGTTCACAACCTTGGGGGGGCTAGTAGTATCCTCAAGTTTCCTGGCGTGCCGGGCTCGGAGCTCTTCGGCTATCTCCCGAGGTGTATGATCTCACCTTTTCTCGGGTAGCGCCAGTTTCTTCTGGCCATTCTTGTGGCAGGGAGTTCGGCCAGATAGAGGCGATAGACTTTGGCTATCACATGCCCCCCTTTGGAAAGCCGAAGTGAAGACTTCAGTTTTGCATCTCATTCCGAGGTTGTTCTTAGGAGTCTCTTAGGAAGCTCAACCTGTTCCGAGGATCCACCTCTTGCCCAAAGGTCATGGGCTGTTTGGCCTTGGCCTGTTCTTTCGTGTCTTCGAGGTGAAGCCTGTGTCGAAGATACACCTCTTGCCCGAAGGTCATGGGCTGTTTGGCCATAGCCTGTCTTTTGGTGTCCCTGAGGTAACCTGCTTTTTCTTCTTACAAGTCTGTGTAACGTCGTGTCTGCTGGCCAAGCGTGTCAGTCTAAGAGACGCGCCGCAGCTTTTTACGGATGTCAGAAGACGTGTCCCCTATTTTGGCGCGGCGGTTGACACGTGGCGCTTTGCCATTAAAGGAGAGTCACGTTGGTTACAGAGGGCGCGCCTTTTCAGGTGCAGAGGGCAGTTACGGCGACGGTTCACCTCTGAAAGGGTACTTATGACGACGTTTCGGTTACCAACCTTTGGCCTATAAATAGCCCATTCCATCATAAGTCCCATTTCCTTTTACTTATGCTCTTTCCTCTGCTTTCCCCCTGTTTTCGTACTTTCTTGCTTTCTGTGGCGGAGCTACCTTAATCAGAGCTTTTTTCAGCCAACTTTCACGACGGCGTCCTCAGACTTTGGGAAATCTTTTGGTGGGTTTTTGTTTTCCAGAGTATTTTGATTCCTCTGTTCTTTTGAGTTTTTTTCCGGAAACTGCTTTCTTGCCTTTTCCGAACTCGTTTTCATGTCGAAAATGCCTATCCCTGAGAGCTGGCAGCCTCTTTTAGCCCATCCTTGTTGCACCACCCCTGCAAAATTAGAGAGGTGGAAGAAAAAGTTTTTTCTTCCCTCTTACGCCGTTACTAGGCTGCCTCGCTCTAGCCATTATGCTTTTTCAAACCATAGTAACGAGGTTACCATTTTCCAAGCCCAGCTGAAGGCCGGACTTCAGTATCCTCCCCCGAAGATGGTTTACGAGTTCTGCCAATTTCATGGCATTGCTGTGAACCAGCTTCCCCCAAACTCGTTCTGCTATTTTAACGCCTTCCTCTGTATGTGTGGCGTCTTCGGGATAGAACCCCATTTTATAATCTTCATGCAGTACTACAAGCTCTTTGTGGCCCCGAAGGGTGGCTTCTACTTTATGCTACCTCGGGGATCCGGGAGCAAAAAATTTATCTTCACCTTCACCACCAAGGATAGCTGGCGGGGATGGCAACAGAAATTCTTCTTTCTGAAGATGGAGGAGGCCTGGTCGTATGTTCCGACCAAATGGGCTCAGGGAAGGCTAGATGTGGACGTTGTTGATCCGAGGTTGTTGCTGACTCCAGAGTTAGCTTCCAATTTCACAGACTTCGACGGCCGTATCCGCGCCGTCTCTGACTGGGCTCCCAAGGTCATGCCACGCTCTCTATACCCCTTCCCTATCAACTGGAGGTTGATGACCGAAGAGGTCCTCCGGGAGTTAAAGGTGGTTAAGGAGCACGATACCGACCTCGAGATGCCAGCTCCTGCCATCGCCGGGAAGGATTCCTGGTTGGTCAAGCTTCTTAAGGAGGAAATCTATTTCGAAACACTTGTCGAAAGTGAGTTATCTTCTACTCCCTTGTTGTTTTTCCCTCAGACTTACGCTGATGTCTTTTTTCTTTTTCAGAGATGGGCGACGGGACTGCTGCATTTTACAAGTCCCTTTTCTCCGGCCAGGTGGAGAAGGGCGATCAGACAAAGAAGGCGGCTTCCTGAAGGCGGAAGTCTACTGGCGCTGGGCCTTCGGCAAAACGGGCAAAGAAAACTGCCCAAGTTCCTCTGGAGGAAATTTCTGAGGAGGCTGCCGAGGAGCCTGGGATAGCCGAGATTCCGGCGTCTGAGGCAGCTACCGAAGTCCCTGCCGTTGCCGAGGTTCCTTCCGCCGACGTCCCTCCCCAGAGCCCTTCGGCGTCACAGGTCCTTCTGGAGGCCGTGGAAGATTCCCCATTTGCCGAGGAGCGGCACAAGAGGAAGGGCAAGGAGATTTCGACCGAAGAGTCTCAGGATTCCGAGGACGCCGTGTTCGATGTGCCGCCAGGTCTGTTTCTTTCAGAACAAGTATGGCTCTTCTTGTTTTTCTGAATTTTCCTTTGTCTCTGATCCGCTTCTCGTTTTCACCGTGCAGGGGAGTTACTTACCCCGAACTGGGCAGCCGAACACACGAAGGCGCGCGCCCTTCGCGACGCCAAAGTCCCGCAAGGGAAGATACCCAAGGAGCCTTTTTGGACCTTCACGGAGGACATGAACTTGTACTCCGAGGACTGTCCTGAAATGGCAAAGGAAATTTCGAAGGGGGTGCGTACAGAGGCCTCCTTCAAGGCTATTGCGGTGGCCCATCCGGACGATGACACCCTCGCCGCAAAAGTCACCGAGCATGCTGCTCAGGTATGTTCTTCACACCTTTTTCCCTTCAATTTTTTCCTTAGTGCCTGGCTCTTACTGACCTTGCGCTCATCTCTTTGCAGCTGCTGGGTTACGCCGGCTTTCTTTGAGTTCGGGTGGCCAGGCAGGCGGCGTTCCGAGCTTCGGCCTTGGAGACCTTAAAGAAAGCTAAGGACACGCGCTTGGCATTGATCGCCAAGAACCAGCAGCTGTCAGATGCTGCGAAGAAAGAAGTTGCTGCCCTTCGGGAGGAGTTCCAGAAAGAGAAGGAAGATCTTGACAAGAACTCCTCTCTGAAGATTGCTAACCTCGGCAACCAAATGGCGGGGATGCTCGCCACCAACCAAGACCTTCTCAAAGATAAGTCAGATTCTGACATTCTCATTCAGTCGTTGGTGAGCGAGAAAAAGGCTCTTGAAGCCGAGGTTCAGTCTTTGAAGAAGGAGCCTGATGCGAAGAAGAGGGTGAAGGCGCTGAAGAAGGAGGTTGCAGATTTGAAGGACGAGCTCGAGGACCTTGAGGTTGAGAAGGACAAATTAGAACAAATGACCAAGGTCGCCTTCCAAGACGGATTCTGCCTTGCTCGGCACCAAGTCCTTGAGAGGTTCCCAAGTCTGGACCTCTCTTTTTTGGAAGCTCTCAACATTCCCGAGGGGCCTCGGTGGTCCTGGTCCAAGATCGAGCATCTGAACCTGCCTTCCACTATTCCGGCACCGAAGGTGGTGGAAAAGGGCACAGAGACTGGTGGCTCCCGGGACACCAAGAACCCTTAGGCCTTTTCCTTTTTTCTTCTTCGTTTTGGTGTTCCTTCTTCGGGCACTTCTTCTTTGTAAGCTAGCTTTCTTGTAAATGAAGATCTTTTTTGGCTAAGTGCTTTTGGAAGTTTCTTTATTCCCATTGCCCCGAACACATTTGCTCAAGAGACTTCGAAAAACCTGCGATCAAAGAAACTTGACTAAGTGTGAAAGATCTTTCCATTGGCCGAGCCTCTTCGCTCAAGAGGCTTTTTGGAAAGTCTGAAAAATTTGACTAAGTCTTTTTGCAGGATTTTGCATTTCCATTTTGTCCCGAACACGTTCGCTCGAGGGACTTCGGAAACGCCTTAGTCAAAATTTTTCATTTCCCCTTGTCCCGAGCATGTTCGCTCAAGAGACTTAAGAAACCTTTTGAGAGATTTTTTGTTTTCCATTTTTCCCGAGCGTGATAGCTTAAGGGACTTTGGAAAACTGTCTCTGCGCTTATTTCGGTGAGTACCGCTGAGAGATTTTCCCATCTTTCCTGAGTGTGATGGCTCAAGGTACTTCGGAAAGTCATATCTGCGCTTATTACGGCGAGTACCGCTGAGAGATTTTCCCATCTTCCCGAGCGTGATGGCTCAAGGGACTTCGGAAAGTCATATCTGTGCTTGTGGCGAGCATCTTCGCGGAATTCTGTACAATTTTGTGCTTAAGAAATTTTCTCAAGGTACTTCTGGACTTAGAATATTTTTCGTACAGTATGATTCCTTCGCTCAAGCTTTTGGCGTAGAATTTTCTCAAGGCATCTGAGTGCCAAATGTTTTTCAATTCTACGCCTTCGGCATCGCCAAGTTTGTACACGCCTTTTCGTACTTCAGCGAGGACCAGATAAGGTCCTTCCCAGTTTGCGCGAAGTACTCCGTGGGATGGCCTTCGGGGCACAAAGTCAGCCTTTCGGAGAACGAGGTCTCCTTTCCTGATTTCCTTTGGCCTAGCTCGCAAATTTATGGCCGCGGCCACCCTTTGCTGGAAAGCTTTTCTTCTCAGCTCGGCTATTTCTCTATGTTCGTCGACGAGGTCAAGCTTCGTTCTTAGGCCGAGGTCGTTTCCACCTTCATCAAATACTTGCACCCGTACTGATGGTCTAACTATCTCGATAGGGATGATGGCCTCTGTTCCGAAGACGAGTGAGAAGGGAGCCTCCCCTGTGGCTCTTCGGGGCGTCGTTCGGTAACTCCATAATACGCTTTGGAGTTCTCCTGGCCATTTCCCTTTTGCTTCCCCCAGTCTCTTTTTCACGCCATCTTTTATGGTCCTGTTAGATACTTCCACCTGCCCGTTGCTTTGGGGGTGAGCTACTAGGCCGAAGTGCATCTTTATTCCGAGGTTGCTGATAAATTCCTGGAATCCTTTGTCTATGAATTGGGATCCATTATCAGCCACTAGTACCCTCGGTATGCCGAATCTGCATACTATGTTCTTCCATACAAACTTTTGCACTTCTTTTGCCGAGATAGTTGCTAGGGGTTCTGCCTCGGCCCATTTGGAGAAATAGTCCACTGCTACCACGCAGAATTTCACGCCTCCGGGCGCTGGGGGGAGTGGCCCAATAAGGTCTATACCCCAGACTGTGAAGGGCCAGGGGTAGTCAGCCGAAGTTACCATTTCTGAGGGTGGCCTCTGGATGTTCCCGTGTTTCTAGCAACTACCGCATTTTCGGACGAACTGGCTTGCATCCTTTCTCAGGGTAGGCCAGAAGTATCCTTGGCGAAGTATCACTGCCGCAAGGGCATCAGTTCCAATATGTGGACCTCTTCAATGACCATTTCAGTATCCTCTTCATCCACGCATCTTTGCAGCGGGTTTGCATATCCCTGTCGGTATAACTCTTCGCCAATCAGGAAGAATCGGCCAGAGCGTCTTCGCAGGCTTGCAGCGTCGCCGGGGTCTTCGGGAAGCACATTTTCTGCGAGGTATCTTTTTATGGGATCTTTCCATCCTTTTCCCGAGGTCGCTATGCTTAGCACTGAGATGCTCGGGTGATCTAGCACCTCGGTGTATGTTTTTGACTTCGCCAAGCAATCTGCCTCAGTGTTATTCCGCCGAGGTACATTTTCGATCCGTACGGCGTCAAATTCTTGGATGAGCTTTGCTACCAGCTCGTGGTATTTTGCCAGGATTGGGTCCTTCGCCACATAATCTCCTGCCGTCTGCCGAACTACCAGCTGGGAATCGCTGTGAGCCTTTAAGTTTCTCACACCAATCCTTCTGGCCAAGCGTAATCCCGCTATGAGGGCTTCATACTCTGCCACATTGTTAGTGACGCTGAAGCTGAACTTGATAGCCTTCTTTACCTCTAGGCCTTCGGGTCCTCTGATAATTACTCCAGCTCCCTGGTGTTCGGATCCCGAGGCTCCGTCAACATTGATAGCCAAACGTTATCGCCTCTGTCTGGCCGAACTCCCTGCCACAATAACGGCCAGAAGAAGCTGGCGCTACCCGAGAAAAGGTGCGATCAGGCACCTCGGGAGATAGCCGAAGAGCTCCGAGCCCGACACGCCAGGAAACCCCGAGGACACTACTCGGCCCCCCAAGGTTGTGAACAGATCGCCTTCGGAAAAGCGGCACCAGACATAGCGAGCCGAACATGATATCCCCGAAGGCGGAACTCCCTGAAACTGGGAACCCCCGAACTGAGGGCTTGTTTCCCAAAGAGGCTCTGTTCGAACTAGAGGACGACCTCACCCAGGGACCTTGATGGCCTAAGGCCTCATCGTTGTGAGTCATGATGACTGTTGAGGAGACTTCTAGGAGGAAGAACGCCCGGAAGGTGGATCGCCCCAAGGAGAGTACCTGAAAAGCTGGTAAACAGGGTTAGGAGGCCCCCGGAGTGTTTTTCCGGGGGGGGAGCCTCCGACGCCCAAGTCAGTGGTGGCCGGAAGAAGGAGAAAGTCACTAGCTCAAAGAGAAAGGCAGAAAAGTCTCGCCTGGTATTTTCTCAGGGTGTGGGAGCTGTATATCCGGCCTGCCAACCTCCTGTCAAGTATTTATTTCCTGTATATATAGGAATACCTAGCCCGTTCAGATCATGACACGTGTGCGGTCGGATGCTCCTGAACGTCTGGGCGTAGGGGACAGATAGTTGGTAACTAGATGGCCTCGAGCCTTGTGCTGAGACGGGCCATGATATGATTCTGATGGCGTCTGCGCGTCAGGGCGACTTTTTACGTCTGTGGTGGGACGTGTCAGAGGCTTCCTTAAATGCTTCCTTAAATGCGCCTGCCGTACTCCCGAGGTCCCTGGGCGAGGTCGTCCTCTAGTTCGGACAGAGCCTCTTCGGAAATCATACCCTCAGTTCGGGGGTTCCCAGTTCCAGGGGGTTCCGCCTTCGGGGATATCATGTTCGGGCAGCAATGTCTGGTGCCACTTTTCCGAAGGCGCGCTGTTCACAACCTTGGGGGGCGAATGGAGTCCTCAAGTTTTACTGGCGTGCCGAGGCTCGGAGCTCTCGGGCTATCTCCCGAGGTGCATGATTCCACCTATTCCCGGGAAGCGCCAGTTCTTCTGGCCATTGTTGTGGCAGGGTATTCGGCCAGATTGAGGCGATAGCCTTTGGCTATCACATGCCCCCCTCTGGAAAGCCAAAGTGAAGACTTCGGTTTGCATCTCTTTCCGAAGTTGCCGTTGGGAGTCTCGTTGGGAAGCATAACCTGTTCCGAGGTCGCACCTTTTGCCCGAGGGTCAGGGCTGTTCGGCCTTGGCCTATTCTTTGGTGTCTCCGAGGCAAAGCCTGTACCGAAGATACACCTCTTGCCCAAAAGTCATGGGCTGTTCAGCCATAGCCTGTCTCTTGGTGTCCTCGAGGTGGCCTGCTTTTTATTTCTGCAGGTCTGATGGCCAAGCGTGTCAGACTGAGCGGCGCGTCTCCATTTCTCAGGGATGTCAAACGACGTGTCCCAATCAGGAGGCGTGTCCCGGTTTTCCAGGCACGTTTGGGGAGGCACGTCCCCCATTTCTGCGCAGTGGTAGACACGTGGCTTCTTGCCATTGGAGGAGAGGCGCGTCATTTACAGAGGGCGCGCCTTTTCGGGTGCAGCGGGCAGTTACGGCGATGGTTCGCCTCCAATGGGTACTTATGATGTTCTTTCGGTTACCCACCTTTGGCCTATAAATAGCCCATTCCATCATAAGTCCCACTTACTGTTTTTCTGCTCTTTTTCTGCTCTGCCCTCTGTTCTTGCGTTTTATCTTGCTTTCTGTGGTGGAGCTTCTTTAATCAAAGCTTTTTCCTACCAACTTTCACGACGGCGTCCTCAGGCAAATCTTTTGGTGGGTTTTGATTTCCAGAGTACTTGATTCCTTTGTTTTTCTGAGTTTTTCTGGAAAACTGTTGTTTTTTCCAAACTCGTCTTCTGAGTTTTTTCTGGAAACTATTTTCTTTTCCATCTCAAACTCTTTTTCATGTCTGCGATGCCTGTTCCCGAGAGCTGGAAACCTCTTCTGGCCCATCCTTGCTGTACCACCCCCGAAAAACTAGAGAAGTGGAAGAAAAAATTCTTTCTTCCGTCTTACACTGTGACCAGACTGCCTCGTTCTAGCCATTTTGCTTTTTCAAACCGTGGCGACGAGGTTACCGTCTTCCGAGCCCAACTGAAGGCTGGTCTTCGGTATCCTCCCCCGAAGGTGGTTTGCGAGTTCTGCCAATTCCATGGCATTGCTGTGAACCAGCTTCCCCCGAACGCGTACTGCTATTTTAACGCCTACCTCTGCATGTGTGGCGTGTTCGGGATAGAGCCCCACTTCATCATTTTCATGCAGTATTACAAGCTCTATGTGGTCCTGAAGGGTGGCTTCTATTTCCTGCTGCCTCGGGGATCCGGGAGCAAAAAATTCACCTTCACCTTCGACACGAAGGATAGCTGGCGGGGGTGGCAGCCTAAGTTCTTTTTCCTCAAGGTGGATAAAAACTGGTCTGATGTCCCGACCAGGTGGGCTCAGGGAGTGCTGAACGCAGACGTCGTTGATCCGAGGATGCTGCTGACCCCACCGTTGGCTTCCGTGTTCGCGGATTTCGACGCCCGCATTCGGGCAGTCGCTGACTGGGCTCCCGAGGTCTCTCCTCGTGCTCTTTACCCCTTTCCTATCAACTGGAGGTTGATGACCGAAGAAGTCCTTCGGGAGCTGAAAGTGGTTAAGGAGCACGTGACTGACCTCAATATGCCCGCTCCCGCCATCGCCGGGAGAGACTCCTGGCTGGTCAAGCTCCTTAAGGGGGAGACTTCTTTCGAAACTTTTGCCGAAAGTGAGTAATCTTCCATCCCTTTATACTTTTTCCTCGGACTTACGCTGATATTTCTTCTCTTTTTCAGAGATGGGCGATGGGGCTGCCGCTTATTACAAGGCCCTCTTTTCTGGCCAAGTGGAGAAGGGGGAGCAGACAAAGAAGGCGGCTTCCCGAAGAAGGAAGACGACAGGGGCGGGACCCTCGGCGAAGCGAGCTAGGAAGGCTCTCCAGCCTTCTCAGCCAGAGCTTTTGGAAGAAGAAGCTGGCGAAGAGGCTGGTCTTGTTGAAATTCCACCGGCCGAGGTCCCCGCTACTTCTGCCGAGGTGCCTCCTCTCGACCTCGAGGCCCCCAGAAACACTGTAGTGGTAGAAGTACCCACCGCCGAGGAGCGGTACCGGCAGAAGGGTAAGGGTCTTTCTTCCGAGGGGCCCGAGGATCCCGAGGACACTGTCTCCGAGGTTCCTCCAGGTATGCCTTTAGGCGAAGTTCAGCTCCTTTTCCTTTCGCGAATTTTTCTTCTGCTCCTAACTTCCTTCTCACTTTCAGAGGAGCCTCTTACTGCTGGCTGGAGGGCCATTCATGAGAGGAAACGGGCCCTGCGCGATGCCACAATCCCTGAGGGGAAGATCCCCTTGGAGCCCTTTTGGACAATCACGGAGGATATGACTTTGTTCTCCGACGATTGTCCGAAGATGACAAAAGAGATTTGGAAGGGGATGACCACTGATGCCTCCTTCCGGGCCATTGCAGCGGCTCACCCGGGGGATAATACCCTCGCCGCAAAAGTCACCGAGCATGCTGCTCAGGTATAGTCTTTACACTTTTTTCCTCAATTTTCTAAGTGTTTAGACTTGTACTAACCTGGACTTTTGCCTTGCCGTAGCTGCTGGAGTACGCTGGTTATCTCCGAGTTCGGGTGGCCAGACAGGCTGCCTCCAAGGATGCGACTTCGCGGGAACTCAGTGAAGCGAAGGCTTCGCTTGCGAAGGTGATCGCCAGCAACCAGCAGCTGACAGCGGATTGTTCTCAGTAACTTGCTGCCGTTCGGGAGGAGTTCTCGAAGAAACGATAAGAACTTGAAAAGGACTCCTCCCGGAAGATTGCCGACCTCGGCGACCAAGTAAAGGGGCTGCTCGCCGCCAACGAAGATCTTGTCAAGGACAAGGCTGTTTCCGACAGTCTTGCGTCGAGGTTGACGGACGAGAACAATGCTCTTCAAGCCGAGGTCGAGGCTCTGAAGAAGGAGTCCGGAGAGACGCTGGGGATAAGCGAGCTCGAAGAGGAGGTTGCCGAGCTGAGGGACGAGGTCAATGTCCTTGGCGTTCAAAAACGTACTTCTGATGACATGGCCAAGGTCGCCTTTCAGGACGGCTTCTGCCTCGCTCGGCACCAGGTGCTGCAGAGGTTCCCAGATTTGGACCTCTCTTTTCTGGAGGGCCTAAATATTCCTGAGGGACCTCGGTGGCAGTGGTCCAAGGTCGAGCATCTGAAGCTTCCTGGTCTTCATCCGCCCGGCTCTCCTTAGTTTGTTTTAGGGCTCCTCTTATTTTTCTCCTTCCTGCTCCTTCTTTGGACACTTCTTTTGTAAGGCAGCGTTTGCTCTAGATGAACAATCTTTTCGGCTAAGTCCTTTCTTGCAAGTTTCTTCATTTCCACTGTCCCGAACACGTTTGCTTCAAGAGACTTTCGGAAAACCTGCAACCAAAGAAACTTTTTACCTTCCTTTGTCCCGAGCGTGCTCGCTCAAGAGACTTTCTGGAAAGTTTGTAAAAATTTGGCTAAGTCTTTTGCAGGCTTTTTGTTTCCTTTTATCCCGAACATATTCGCTCAAGGGCCTTCGGAAAACCTTCAGCCAAATTTTTCTGTCTTCCTATTGTCCCGAGCATATTTGCTCAAGGGACTTAGGAAAATTTTCAAGAGATTGTTCATTCCCTTTTTCCCGAGCACGCTCGCTCAAGGGTGTTCGGAAATTACCTCTGCTTTTGTTTTGGCGTGTACTTTTGCGAGATTCTTGCTTTCCCTTTTTCCCGAGCATGTTCGCTCAAGGGTGTTCGGAAAATTTTCTCTGCACTGATTATGCCGAGTACTTTTGCAAGATTCTTGTTTCCCATTTTTCCCGAGCATAGTGGCTCAACGGACTTCGGGAAGTCATATCTGCTTTTTTCGTGGCGAGCACCTTCGCGGATTTTTGTCCTGGACAATTTGGTATACTCAAAAATTTTCTCAAGACCATTCTTCTCCGGACCATCCTGTACTAAGAATATCTTTTGTACAATATATTTCTTCCGCTCAACCTTAGGCGTAGAATTTTTTCAAGGCGTCTGAATGCCAAGTGTTTTTCAATTCTACGCCTTTGGCGTCGCCAAGCTTGTACACGCCTTTTCGTACTTCGGCGAGAACCAGATAAGGTCCTTCCCAATTTGCGCGAAGTACTCCGTGAGATGGCCTTCGGGGTGCAGAGTCGGCCTTTCGGAGAACGAGGTCTCCTTTTTTGATTTCTTTTGGCCTGGCTTTTAAGTTGATAGCCGCGGCCACTCTTTGCTGGAAAGCTTTTCTTCTCAGCTCGGCTATTTCTCTGTGTTCGGCCACAAGGTCGAGCTTAGTTCTCAGACCGAGGTCGTTTCCACCTTCATCAAATACTTGCACCCGTATTGAAGGCTGAACTATCTCTATTGGGATAATGGCCTCTGTTCCGAAGACGAGTGAGAAGGGAGTTTCCCCTGTGGCTCTTCGTGGCGTCGTTCGGTAGCTCCACAATACACTTTGGAGTTCTCCTGGCCATTTCCCTTTGGCTTCCCCAAGTCTCTTTTTCAGGCCATCTTTTATGGTCCTGTTTGATACTTCCACCTGCCCATTGCTTTGGGGGTGAGCTACTGGGGCGAAGTGCATCTTTATTCCGAGGTCGCTGATGAATTCCTGGAATCCTTTGTCTATGAACTGGGATCCATTATCAGCTACTAGTACCCTCGGTATGCCAAATCTGCATACGATGTTTTTCCATACGAACTTCTGCACTTCTTTTGCCGAGATAGTTGCTAGTGGTTCTGCCTCTACCCACTTTGAGAAATAGTCCACTGCTACCACGCAGAATTTCACGCCTCCGGGCGCTGTGGGGAGTGGCCCAATAAGGTCTATACCCCAGACTGCGAAGGGCCAAGGATAGTCTGCCGACGTTACCATTTCCGAGGGTATCCTCTGGATTTTTGCATGTCTCTGGCAACTACCACACTTCTGGACGAACTGCCTTGCGTCCTTTCTCAGGGTAGGCCAGAAGTATCCTTGGCGGAGTATCACTGCTGCAAGGGCATCAGTTCCAATGTGCGAGCCGCACATGCCTTCGTGGACTTCTTCGAGGACCATCTCAGTATCCTCTTCGCCCACACATCTCTGCAGCGGATTTGCATATCCTTGCCGATATAACTCTTCACCAACCAGGAAGAATCTTCCGGCGCGTCTTCGCAGTCTTGCAGCATTGCCGGTGTCTTCGGGAAGCTCATTCTCTGCGAGGTATCTCTTTATAGGGTCCTTCCACCCCATTCCCGAGGTCGTTACGCTTAGCACGGAGATGCTTGGATGGTCTAGCACCTCAGTGTATGTTTTGGACTTCGCTAAGCAATCTGCCTCAGTGTTATTCCGCCGGGGTACATTTTCGATCCGCACGGCGTCAAACTCTTGAATGAGTTTTGTTACCAGCTCGTGGTATTTTGCCAAGATTGGGTCCTTCGCCCCATAATCTCCTGCCGTCTGCTGAACTACCAGCTGGGAATCGCTGTGAGCCCTTAAGTTTCTTACGCCAATCTTTCTGGCCAAGCGTAATCCCGCTATGAGGGCTTCATACTCAGCCACATTATTGGTGACGTTGAAGCTGAACTTGATAGCCTTCATCACCTCTAGGCCTTCGGGTCCTCTGATAACTATTCCAGCTCCCTGGTGTTCGGACCCCGAGGCTCCGTCAACATGCAAGGTCCATTCTGGCTCACCTTCTTTCGGATCTGAGTGGTTCTCCTCAGTGGTGGGTATTTCGGCGATAAAATCTGCCAATGCTTGGGCTTTTATGGCCTTCCGAGGCTCATACGTGATTTCGTGTTTGCCAAGCTCTATGCACCACTTGGAGAGCCTTCCCGAATGATCAACTCTCTTCATAACATCCCGTAGTGGTAGACTACTTCGGACGATGATGGGGTGAGCCTGGAAATATGGTCGCAGTCTTCTTCCTGCAAGCACCAAGGCGTATATAGCTTTTTGAAGCAAAGGGTACCTGACTTCGGCGCCATGCAGGGACTTGCTGACGTAGTAGACCGGCCATTGTTTCGGCCCTTGTTCTTTTATCAGGACCGAGCTCACGGCCTTTTCTGTGACGGCGAGGTACAGTACGAGGGGTTCTCCCTCCCGAGGTTGTCGCAGAGTCGGCAGGCTGGCCAGGTAGACTTTGAGTTCTTCCCAGGCCTTTTGGCAATCTTCATCCCAGGGATGATTGTTTCTTCCGAGGTCGCCTTCCATCTTTGCTGCCTTTGTGAGGACTTTGAAGAAAGGTCTACACCTATCTCCGTACCTGGAAATAAACCTGCTCAGAGAGGTTATTCTTCCGGTTAGTCTCTGCACGTCCTTAACTGTGGCAGGAGTTCGGAACTCAAGCAGAGCCTTAATCTTCTCAGGATTGGCGTCGATGCCTCTTTCGGATACCATGTACCCAAGGAATTTTCCCGACGTCACCCCGAAGATACACTTCTCGGGGTTAAGGCGAATCCCGAAGGCTCTGAGCTTTTGGAAGGTTTCCTCAAAATCTGCAACGTGGTAGCCGGGCAGCTTGCTTTTTACTATCATATCATCAACATATACTTCCATGTTTCTCCCCATTTGCTCTTTAAAGACCTTGTTCATCAGTCTCTGGTAGGTGGCTCCTGCATTTTTGAGCCCGAAGGGCATTCTGACATAGCAGTACGTTCCTCCCTCGGTGATGAAGGCAGTTTTCTCTTCATCTTCGGGGTCCATCCTTATCTGATGGTAGCCGCTGAAGGCATCTAGGAAGCTCAGGAGCCCGTATTCGGCCGTTGAATCTACCAGTTGATCTATTGGCGGGAGGGGAAATGAGTCTTTCGGGCAAGCATCGTTCAAGTTTCTGAAATCAATGCACATCCGGAGTTTGCTGCTACCTTCTTTTGTGGCAATGACCACGTTGCTTAACCATTCGGGGTATTTTACCTCCCTGATAACTTCAGCATCCAATAGGCGCTGGACTTCGGTTTTCACGAAGTTGCTTTTGTGGGCTGAGATGCTTCGTTTCTTTTGCCTGATAGGTTTTGCTTCCGGGCTTACTTTGAGGCTGTGCTGTATTATGCCAGGGTTCACTCCTGGCATGTCTTTCGGCGAGTAGGCAAACAGATCTTTATTTTCTAGCAGAAAGGATACAAGATTTTCCTTATCACCTTTGGCCAAGCTCTTCCCTATTCGGGTAGATTGTCCTGGGACAAGATCTACTGCTTCCGTTTCTGCTTCTGCGGGATCTCCTTTTTTGCCTTTCTCCTGCGCCTTTGCCTCCACCGTTTGTGTAGAGTTGTCTGCCGGAGCCTTTCGTGCTTTTACAAACACTTTTCTTACCTCGGCTTGGTCGATGAAGACCTCTGCATCTCCATCCTTGGTGGCGAATGTGACAGTCAAGTACTTCACATCGGGGCGAATGTGCAGGTTCCCCTGAGTCTGCCTTCCAAGGATGGCGTTGTACGAAGACGGGACGTCCATGACGATGAATCTTGCCATTGTGGACGCGTACGACTCAGCTGCTCCGTCTACCGAAGTGCCTTTCATCATCAAAGGGAGGTCGATCCATCCGAGGACGGGTAGTTTGGATGGCCCAACGCCGAAGGTTGGCGTGGTGACAGGTTTCAGCTCGCTGCTGGAGATGCCCAGGCTCGGCAGTAAGTGCGAGAATAGGACGTCAGCATTTGAGCCATCATCAAGCAACACTCTCTTGACGTACCAGTTCCCTATTCTCGCCATTATCAGCAGCGGGTCGTCGTGGGGGAAGACGACAGTGGAGCCATCTTTGCGAGCCAATTTCTTTGATGGACTTTGGTACTCCATAACCGCAATTTCTCTGGCCTTCCGCTTTCTTTCCGAGGATGGGAGCCCCGTGGTGATGGTTTGGATGACCACTACTGGAGGTGGAAGGCGCCTTTTTGGACTTCTGTTTCTCCGCCTGTCGGAGTCATAGTCCTCGTTTTCGACCCTCTCTTCCTCCTCTTTTCTGCCTTTTGGGGAGGGCATCCGCAGGTATTTGCGAAGTTGGCCCTGTTTGATCAGCGACTCTATGTACTTCTTCAGCTGGAAGCAGTCTTCGGTGTCATGACCGTGGTCGCGATGAAACTGGCAGAACTTCTTGGCATTCTTCTTATTATCGGCTGCCATGGCCTTTGGCCGCCGAATCTGCGTCCCTTGCCTTTCCAGCGCCATGAGAATGTTGGTCCGTGTTGTGCTCAAGGGTGTGAAACTTTGAGGTTTCTTTCCTCGCATTCGCCGTGGTCGACCTGTATGTTCAGAAAGATGCCGAGCTTGCTGGCTGGACCCTTCGGCGTGGTGATGATCAGACTTCGGCCCCGCCATCCTCAATTCCTCGGCTGTCATGTGCTGCTCTGCCCTTCGGTAAAATTCTCCGAGGGTCTCCGGGGGGTCCTTTGAGAACTCGTAGAACAGCTGTGAGTCACGCCGAAGGCCCCGTGTCATAGCGAGGATGCGGATTTCGGGCCGAAAGTCTGGGACGCTGAGTGCTTCCCTGTTGAATCGTTCGACATAGTCTCGGATCGTCTCTCCGTTTCTCTGCTCTATGTCGAACATCTGTACAGGCATTTTGGCCGTCGGCCTGCTCCCAATGAACTGCTGGGTAAAGGCTGTGGACAACTCCTGAAACTCAGTGATAGTCCCTGGGGGCAACGAATTGTACCATGCTGTTGCTGGGCCCGTGAGGGTGACTTCAAAGCATTTGCACATGGTAGCGTCATCAGCTCCGTGCATTATCATGCTCCGCCTGTACTTCGTCAGATGGGCTTGTGGATCAGTCCGGCCATCATAGATCTCCAGCCTAGGCACTCTGAAGTCGCCTGGCATAGCTGCCTCAACGACGGTGCGAATAAACGGGGAGCCATCTTCACATAATGCCCCCGACAGCCTGTCCCAAACGGGTTTTCTGGTCATTTGCTTCTCCACTCTGTCCAGCCGTGCCAATATCCTTTCCATAAGCGCAGTGGCGCTAGGACCATTTTCGCGGGTGGGAGATCGACGGCGCCTTTTCGGGGAGCGAGTTCGGCGCGGAGGGGTCAGGGACCTCGCCTCGGGCGACGAACTGCTTCGCTGTGAGACTCTCGGTCGCTTGGACCCGGTTTGTCCCACAGGCCGTTTCCCGAGGGCTATATCTTCTGTGGATGATTCTCCGCGAGGATCTCCACTTTCTGAACTGCGGTGTGTGGACTTGGGGCTTCTCTCCCGAGGGCGTGTTGATGAGGAGGGTTTCTGGGCCTGTGACTGCTGTGGCCATCTTCGGTCGATCTGCTGAGTCATTTCAGCAACGACCGAGCGCTGAAAGTCCCTCAAGAAGCTCATGGTGATTACCAGAGGGCGGTCCTCCTCGGGCGTAGAAGTCTCTGGGAGTGTCTGCTCAGCAGCCGGTTGTATCTCAGGCGCGGACGAGGACCTTGGGAGTCCCTTGTCCTTAGAACGCCGAGTCTCAACGACGGCGATCTGCGAGCGGGTTCCCACAGACGGCGCCAAATGATGGCCTAAGGCCTCATCGTTGTGAGTCATGACGACTGTTGAGGAGACTTCTAGGAGGAAGAACGCCTGGAAGGTGGATCGCCCCAAGGAGAGTACCTGAAAAGCTGGTAAACAGGGTTAGGAGGCCCCCGGAGTGTTTTTCCGGGGGGGGAGCCTCCGACGCCCAAGTCAGTGGTGGCCGGAAGAAGGAGAAAGTCACTAGCTCAAAGAGAAAGGCAGAAAAGTCTCGCCTGGTATTTTCTCAGGGTGTGGGAGCTGTATATCCGGCCTGCCAACCTCCTGTCAAGTATTTATTTCCTGTATATATAGGAATACCTAGCCCGTTCAGATCATGACACGTGTGCGGTCGGATGCTCCTGAACGTCTGGGCGTAGGGGACAGATAGTTGGTAACTAGATGGCCTCGAGCCTTGTGCTGAGACGGGCCATGATATGATTCTGATGGCGTCTGCGCGTCAGGGCGACTTTTTACGTCTGTGGTGGCACGTGTCAGAGGCTTCCTTAAATGCTTCCTTAAATGCGCCTGCCGTACTCCCGAGGTCCCTGGGCGAGATCGTCCTCTAGTTCGGACAGAGCCTCTTCGGAAATCATACCCTCAGTTCGGGGGTTCCGCCTTCGGGGATATCATGTTCGGGCAGCAATGTCTGGTGCCACTTTTCCGAAGGCGCGCTGTTCACAACCTTGGGGGGCGAATGGAGTCCTCAAGTTTTACTGGCGTGCCGAGGCTCGGAGCTCTCGGGCTATCTCCCGAGGTGCATGATTCCACCTATTCCCGGGAAGCGCCAGTTCTTCTGGCCATTGTTGTGGCAGGGTATTCGGCCAGATTGAGGCGATAGCCTTTGGCTATCAGACCTCGGGAGTACGGCAGGAGCATTTATGGAAGCATTTAAGGAAGCCTCTAACACGTCCTTTCACAGACGTCATAAAGTCGGCTGAATGGGCGCTCTGACATACGGACGCCATCAGAATCACATCATGGCCCATCTCAGCACGTGGCTGAGGACAACCTGCTACCAGTTATCTGTCTCCTACGCCCAAAAACTCAGGGAACATCCGACCGAACACGTGTCGTGATCTGGACGGGCTAGGCGCTCCTATAAATACCAGGAATTAATACTTGGCAGGAGGCTGGTTGGTTGGCCAAACACTGCCCCACACTCCGAGAAAACTACCAGGCGAGACTCTTCAGCCCTTTGTGCTATTTCCTCTGCCTTTTCTCAGCCACCACTGACTTGGGCGTCGGAGGCTCCCCCGCCGGAAAAACACTCCGGGGGCCTCCTAACCCTTTGTTTCTGAGCTTTCAGGCACTCTCCTTTGGGCTATCCATTCCACCAGGCGCTCTTCCTCCCAGAAGTCTCTCCACCAGTCACCATGACTATAAACGATGAGGCCCCTGGCCATCATTTGGCGCCGTCTGTGGGAACCCGCTCTGAGATCGCCGTCGTTGAGACTCGGCGTTCTAAGGAGAAGGGGCTCCCGAAGTCCCCGTCCGCGCCTGAGATACAACCGGCTGCTGAGCAAACACTCCCAGGGACTTCTGCGCCTGAGGAAGATCGCCCTCTGGTAATCACCATGAGCTTCTTGAGGGATTTTCAGCGTTCGGTCGTATCTGAAATGACCCAGCAGATCGACCGAAGGTGGCCACAGCAAGCACACGCCCAGAGCCCCCCCTCAGCGACACGCCCTCGGGAGAAAAGCCCCAAGTCTACACATCGCAGTTTGGGGAGCGGAGGCCCTCGCGAAGAATCATCCACAGAAGATATAGCCCTCGGGAAACGGCCTGTGGGACAAACCGTGTCCAAGCGACCGAGAGTTTCACAGCGAAGCAGTTCGTCGCCTGAGCCGAGGTCCTTGTCCCCTCAGCGCCGAACTCGCCCCCCGAAGAGGCGCCGGCGATCTCCATTCCCTGAAGAAGGCCCTAGCGCCACAGTGCTGATAGAGAGGATACTAGCACAGCTGGACAGAGTGGAGAAACAAGTGGCCAGAAAACCCGTTTGGGCCAGACTCTCGGGAACATGCTGCGAAGATGACTCGCCATTTATTCAGGCCGTTGTTGAGGCAGCCATGCCAGGTGACTTCAGAGTACCTCGGTTGGAGATTTATGATGGCCGTACTGATCCACAGGCCCATCTGATGAAGTACAGACGCAGCATGATAATACACGGTGCTGACGACGCTACCATGTGCAAGTGCTTCGAAGTCACCCTCACAGGGCCAGCCACGGCGTGGTACAATTCCTTGCCTTCAGGAACCATCACTGAGTTCCAGGAGTTGTCCACGGCCTTCACACAGCAATTCATCGGGAGCCGACCCACGGTGAAGATGCCTGTGCAGATGTTCGACATAGAGCAGAGGAATAGAGAAACCATCAGAGACTATGTCGAAAGATTCAACAGGGAAGGTCTGAGCGTCCCAGACTTCAGGCCCGAAATCCGCATTCTTGCCATGACACGAGGTCTTCGGCGAGACTCACAGCTGTTCTACGAGTTCTCAAAGGACCCCCCGGAGACCCTCGGAGAATTTTACCGAAGATCAGAACAGCACATGACCGCCGAAGAACTAAGAATGGCTGGGCCGAAGTCTGATCACCACCGCCCCGAAGAGTCCAGTCAACAAGCTCGGCATCCTACCGAATACGCAGGACGACCTCGGAGGATGCGAGGAAAAAAACCTCAAAGTTTCACACCATTGAGCACTTCACGGACCAACATTCTCATGGCGCTGGAAAGGCAAGGGACGCAGATTCGGCGACCAAGGGCCATGACCGCCGATAATAAGAAGAATGCAAAGAAGTTCTGCCAGTTTCATCGCGACCACGGTCATGACACCGAAGACTGCTTCCAGCTAAAGAAGTACATAGAATCGCTGATAAAAAATTGCCAACTTCGGAAATACCTGAGGATGCCATCCCCGAAAGGCAGAAATATGGAGGAAGAAAGGGCCGAAGATGAGGACTATGACTCCGACAGGCGGAGAAATAGAAGTCCAAAAAAGCGCCCTCCACCTCCAGCAGGGGTTATCTAAACCATCACCACGGGGCTCCCATCCTCGGAAAGAAAGCGGAAAGCCAGAGGAACTGCAGTCATGGAATATCAAAGTCCATCAAAGAAGCTGGCTCGCAAAGATGGCTCCACCATCGTCTTGCCCCACGACGACCCGCTACTGATTATGGCGAGAGTAGGGAACTGGGACGTCAAAAGAGTGTTGCTTGATGATGGCTCAAATGCTGACGTCCTATTCTCGCACCTGCTGCCGAGCCTGGGCATCTCCAGCAGCGAACTGGAGCCTGTCACCTCGCCCACTTTTGGGGTTGGACCATCCGAACTCCCCGTCCTCGGATGGATCGACCCCCGACTGATGATGAAAGGGACTTCGGTGAACGGAGCAGCTGAGTTGTACGCCTCCACAATGGCGAGATTCATCGTCGTGAACATCCCATCCTCGCACAACGCCATCCTTGGAAGGCAGACAATGGGGAATCTGCATATTCGCCCTGGTGTGAAGTACTTGACTGTCACATTCGCCACCAAGGATGGAGATGCAGAGGTATTCATAGACCAAACCGAGGTAGGAAAGGTGTTTGTAAAAGCGCGAAAAGCTCCGGCAAGCAACCTCGCGCAAACGATGGAGGCAAGGGCACCAGAAAAAGGCAAAGAAGAAGATCTCGCCAAAACAGAAATGGAAGCAATAGAGCTTGTCCCAGGTCAATCTACCCGAATAGGGAAGAGCTTGGCCGAAGGTGACAAGGAAAATCTTCTATCCTTTCTACTGGAAAATAAAGATCTGTTTGTTTACTCGCCAAAAGATATGCCGGGGGTGAACCCTGGCATAATACAGCATAGCCTCAAAATAAGTTTGTCAAAACCGAAGTCGGGCGTCTCCTAGATGCTGAAGTCATCAGGGAGGTCAAGTACCCTGAGTGGTTAAGCAACATGGTCATCGCCACAAAAGAAGGTAGCAGCAAACTCCGGATGTGCATCGACTTCAGAAACTTGAACGATGCTTGCCCGAAAGACTCATACCCTCTGCCGCCGATAGATCAACTGGTAGATTCAACTGGTGAATATGGGCTCCTAAGTTTCCTAGACGCCTTCAGTGGCTACCATCAGATAAGGATGGACCCCGAAGATGTAGAGAAGACTGCCTTCATCACCGAGGGAGGAACATACTGCTATATCAGGATGCCATTCGGGCTAAAAAATGCAGGTGCCACCTACCAGAGGTTGATGAACAAGGTCTTCAAAGACCAAATGGGGAGAAGCATGGAGTTGTATGTTGATGATATGATAATCAAGAGCAAGCTGCCTGGCTACCACGTTGCAGATTTAGAGGAAACCTTCCAAAAGCTCAGAGCCTTCGGGAACCGCCTTGATCCTGAGAAGTGCATCTTCGGGATGACCTCGGGAAAATTCCTTGGGTACATGGTATCCAATAGAGGCATCGACGCTAACCCCTAGAAGATTAAGGCTCTGCTTGAGCCCCGAACTCCTGCCACAGTCAAAGATGTGCAGAGACTCACCGGAAGAATAACCTCTCTAAGCAGGTTTATTTCTAGGTACGGAGATAGGTGTAGACCTTTCTTCAAAATCCTCACAAAGGCAAAAAAAATGGAAGGCGACCTCGGAAGAAATGATCATCCTTGGGATGAAGATTGCCAAAAGGCCTGGGAAGAACTCAAAGTCTACCTGGCCAGCCTGCCAACTCTGCGACAACCTCGGGAGGGAGAGCCCCTCGTACTGTACCTCGCCATCACAGAAAAAGTTGTGAGCTCGGTCCTCGTGAAGGAAGAAGGGTCAAAGCAATGACCGGTCTGCTATGTCAGCAAGTCCCGGCATGGCGCCGAAGTCAGGTACCCCTTGCTTCAAAAAGCTATATATGCCTTAGTGCTTGCAGGGAGAAGGCTGCGGCCATACTTTCAGGCTCACCCCATCATCGTCCGAAGTAGTCTACCGCTACGGGATGTTATGAAAAAGTTGGCCATTCGGGAAGGTTCTCCAGGTGGTGCATAGAGCTGGGCGAACACGAAAACACATATGAGCCTCGGAAGGCCATAAAAGCCCAAGCCCTGGCAGATTTTATCGCTGAAATACCCACCACTGAGGAGAGCCACTCGGATCCAAAAGAGCGTGAGCCAGAATGGACCTTGCACGTAGACGAAGCCTCGGGGTTCGAACACCAGGGAGCTGGAATAATTATCAGGGGCCCTGAAGGCCTGGAGAAAGATTGGCGTGAGAAACTTAAAGGCTCATAGCGATTCCCAGCTAGTAGTTCGGCAGTCGGCAGGAGATTATGGGGCGAAGGACCCAATTTTGGCAAAATACCATGAGCTAGTAGCAAAGCTCATCGAAGAGTTTGACGCCGTACGGATCGAAAATGTACCTCGGCGGAATAACAGAGGCAGATTGCTGGGCGAAGTCGAAAACATATACCGAGGTGCTAGACCATCCGAGCATCTCAGTGCTGAGCATGACCTCCTCGGGAACAGGGTGGAAAGACCCAATAAAAAGATACCTCGCAGAGAATTTGCTCCCCGAAGACCCCGGCGATGCTGCAAGACTGCGAAGACGCTCCGGAAGATTCTTCCTGATTGGCGAAGAGATATATCGGCAGGAATATGCGAATCCGCTGCAAACATGTGTGCATGAAAAGGATACTGAAATGGTCCTTGAAGAAGTTCACAAAGGCATGTGTGGTTCATACATTGGAACTGATGCCCTGGCAGCAGTGATACTCCGCCAAGGATACTTCTGGCCTACCCCGAGAAAGGACGCAAGACAGTTTGTCCGGAAATGTGGTAGCTGCCAGAGACACGCGAAAATCCAGAGGACACCCTCGAAAATGGTAACTTCGGCAGACTATCCTTGGCCCTTCGCAGTCTGGGGTATAGACCTTATTGGGCCACTCCCCACAGCTCCCGGAGGCGTGGAATTCTGCGTTGTAACAGTGGACTATTTCTCAAAGTGGGTGGAGGCAGAACCACTAGCAACTATCTCGGCAAAAGAAGTGCAGAAGTTCCTATGGAAGAACATCGTATGCAGGTTTGGCATACCGAGGGTACTAGTAGCTGATAATGGATCCCAGTTCACAGGCAAAGGTTTCCAAGAATTCATCAGCGACCTCGGAATAAAGATGCACTTCGCCCCAGCAGCTCACCCCCAAAGCACGGGCAGGTGGAAGTATCGAACAGGACCATAAAAGATGGCCTGAAAAAGAGACTGGGGGAAGCCAAGGGGAAATGGCCAGGAGAACTCCAAAGTGTATTATGGAGCTACCAAACGATGCCCCAAAGAGCCACAGGGGAGACTCCTTTCTCACTCGTCTTCGGAACAGAGGCCATTATCCCACTAGAGGTAGTTCAACCTTCAGTACAGGTGCAAGTATTTGATGAAGGTGGTAATGACCTCGGCCTGAGAACCAATCTCGATCTTGTGGCCGAACACAGAGAAATAGCCGAGCTGAGAAGAAAAGCTTTTCAGCAAAGAGCGGCCGCGGCTGTAAACTTACGGGCCAGGCCAAAAGAAATCAAGAAGGAAGACCTCGTTCTCCGAAAGGCCGACTTCGCATCCCGAAGGCCATCTCATGGCATACTTCGCGCAACCTGGGAAAGACCCTGTCTGGTTCTCGACGAAGTACGAAAAAGGCATGTACAAGCTTGGCGACGCCGAAGGCGTAGAATTGAAGAACACTTGGCACTCAGACGCCTTGAAAAAATTCTGCGCTTAAGGTTGAGCGGAGGAGTTATGTTGTACAGAATGGCCTTGAGAAAAATTCTTGAGAAAAATTCTTAAGTGTACAGAAATTATGCAAAACAGAATTCCGCAAAGGTGCTCGCCATGATAAAGCGTAGATATGACTTCCCGAAGTCCCTTGAGCCATCGCGCTCGGGAAAGATGGAAAACAAAAATCTCGCAGAAGTACTCGCCATAGCCAGCGCAGAGATAATTTTCCGAACTCCCTTGAGCGAACATGGTCGGGAAAATGGGAAGTGAAAAATCTCGCGAAAGGTTTTCCGAAGTCCCTTGAGCAAACATGCTCGGGACAACTGGAAAAACAAAAAAATTTGACTGAAGGTTTCCGAAGTCCTTTGAGCAATCATGTTCGGGGTAAATTGGAAATGCAAAAGCCTGCAACAAGACTTAGTCAAATTTTTTCAGGCCTTCCAGAAAGTCTTACGAGCAAGCGCACTTGGGACAAAGGAAGGTAAAAAAGTTTCTTTAATTGCAGGTTTTCCGAAGTCTCTTGAGCGAGCGTGTTCGGGACAATGGAAATGAAGAAACTTGCAAGAAAAGACTTAGCCAAAAAATCCTCATTAAGAGCAAAGCTGCTTTAAAATAAAGAACTGCCCGAAGAAGGATTACAAAATAGAAGGGAAGGAAAAGGGGCCCTAAAATAGCCTAAGGGTTCGTGGCGTCCCGAGAGCCACTCATCTGCCCGCCCTTTTCCACCACCTTCGGCGCTGGAATTGAAGGAGGAAGTTTCAGATGTTCGACCTTGGACCATTTCCACCGAGGTCCCCCAGGAATGTTTAGAACCTCTAGAAAAGAGAGGTCCAGATCTGGGAACCTCTGGAGAACCTGGTGCCGAGCAAGGCAGAAGCCGTCCTGGAACGCGACCTTGCTCATCTGATCAGACTTGTTCTTCTCAAGCTCGAGGTCATCAAGTTCATCCTTCAGATCCGCGACCTCCTCCTCCAGTGCCTTTATCTGCTCCTCCCCCTTCGGCTCCTTCTTCAACGACTCGACCTCGGCCCGGAGAGCGTTATTCTCACACGTCAGGGACACTATACGGCCGTTAGAACCAGCCTTGTGCTGGAGAAGATCTTCGTTGGCGGCGAGCATCCCCTTTATTTGGTCACCGAGGTCAGCAATCTTCCTGGAGGAGTCCTTTTGAAGTTCTTCTTTTTCCTTCCGGAACTCCTCCCGAAGGGCAGCTACTTCTTTCTCAACAGCCTCTCTCAGCTGCTGGTTTTTCGCAACCGACTCCGCGAGTGCGGTCCTCGTCTCATTCATGGTTCGAGTGGCCGAAGTTTGAAAAGCAACCTCCCTGGCCACCCGAACTTGGAGAAAGGCGGTGTACCCCATCAGCTGCAAAAAATAAACGCAAGATCAGCAAGAGCCAAACACTTACGAAAAAATTGAAGGGAAAGAGCTGTGAAGGATATACCTGAGCAGCATGCTCGGTGATCTTTGCGGCGAGGGTGTTATCCCCCGGGTGGGCCGCCGCTATAGCCTTGTAGGAGGCCTCGGTAAGCACCCCCTTCGAAATTTCCTTAGCCATTTGAGGAACGTCCTCGGAGTACATATTCATGTCCTCCGTAAACGTCCAAAAAGGCTCCTTGGGTATCTTCCCTTGCGGGATTTTGGCATCCCGAAGAGCTCGCTTCCGAGCATGATCGGCCACCCAGCCAGGGGTAGTTAACTCCCCTGCGTGGTAAGAATGAGAAGGAGATTAAAAGACAAAGAAGCCAAAAAACAAAGGAAGTACACTTTGTCTGGAAACAAACCTGGCGGAACCTCGACAACATCGTCCTCGGAGTCCTCGGCCGAAATGCCCTTGCCCTTCCGCTTGCGCCGCTCCTCGGCAGAAGGTACTTCTACCACTACATCAAGGAGGGCCTGTGACGCGGTAGGACTCTGAGGAGGAACGTCGGTTGAAGGGACCTCGGGGATTTCTTCTAGAACAGCTCTCTTTGCCCGTTTCCTTGAAGGCGCCGCGCCAGTAGACTTCCGCCTTCGGGAAGACACCTTGTTCGTCTGATCGCCCTCCTCCACTTGGCCGGTGAAAAGGGACTTGTAATAGGCGGCAGTCGCGTCGCCCATCTCTGAAAAAGGAGAGAAACATCAGCGTGAGTCAGAGGAAAGAACAGTAAAGGAGTAGAAGATAACTCACTTTCGGCAAGCGCTTCGAAAGAAATTTCCTCCTTAAGAAGCTTGACCAACCAGGAATCCTTCCCAGCGATGGCAGGAGCTGGCATCCCGAGGTCAGTCTCGTGCTCCTTTACCACCTTTAGCTCCCGAAGGACCTCTTCGGTCATCAACCTCCAGTTCATTGGAAAAGGGTAAAGGGCGAGCGGAACAACCTCGGGATCCCAGTCAGAGACAGCCCGAATGCGGGCGTCGAAATCCGCGAACAAGGGAGCTAACTCTGGGGTCAGCAGCATCCTCGGATCAGCAACGTCCACATCCAGTGTTCCCTGAGCCCATTTGGTCGGAACGTACGACCATGCCTCGTCCATCTTCATGAAGAAAAATTTCTGTTGCCACCCCCGCCAGCTATCTTTAATAGCGAAGGTGAACATGAATTTCTTGCCCCCGAATCCCTGAGGTAGCATGAAATAGAAGCCACCCTTCGGGACCACAGAGAGCTTGTAATACTGCATAAAAATTCTGAAATTGGGTTCTATCCCGAAGACGCCACACATGCAGAGGTAGGCGTTAAAATAGCAGAACGAGTTCGGGGGAAGCTGGTTCACAGCAATGCCATGAAATTTGCAGAACTCGCACACCATCTTTGGGGGAGGATACCGAAGACCGACCTTCAGCTGGGCTCAAAAAACGGTAACCTCCTTACTGTGGTTTGAAAAAGCATAATGGCTAGAACAAGGCAGCCTAGTAATGGCGTAAGAGGGAAGAAAGAATTTTTTCTTCCACCTCTCTAACTTTTCAGGGGTGGTGCAACAAGGATGGGCTAAAAGAGGCTGCCAGCTCTCAGGAATGGGCATTTTTGACATAAAAACGAGTTTGAAAATGGAAGAAAACAGTTTCCAGAGAAAAACTCAAAAGAACACAGGGATCAAAGCGCTCTCAAAAACAAAAACCCACCGAAAGATTTGCCAAAATTTGAGGACGCCGTCGTGAAAGCTGGCTGGAAAAAAGCTCTGATTAAGGTAGCTCCGCCACAGAAAGCAAGAAAGTGTAAGAGCAGGGGCAAAGCAGAGAGAAGAGCAGAAGAGAAAGCAAAAGGAACTTATGATGGAGTGGGCTATTTATAAGCCAGAGATGGGTAACCGAAACATCGTCATAAGTACCCTTTGGAGGTGAACCGTCGCCGTAACTGCTCTCTACACCTGAAAAAGTGCGCCCTCTGTAACCGATGCGACTCTCCTCCAATGGCAAAGCGCCACGTGTCGACCGTTGCGCGAAAATGGGGGACACGTCCTCCAAACGTCCCTTGCAAGCTGGGACACGTCTTCTGACATCACTAGAAAACTGGGACGCGTCGCTCAGACTAACACGCTTGGCCAAACAGGCCTGCAGAAACAAAGAGCAGGCCACCTCGAGGATGCCAAGAAACAGGCTATGGCCGAACAGCCGATGACCTTCGGGCAAGAGGTGTATCTTCGGCGCAGGCTCCACCTCGAAGACACCAAAGAACAGGCCAAAGCCGAAGAGCCCATGATCTTCGGGCAAAAGGCGCATCCTCGGAACAGGTGAAGCTTCCAAAGAAACTCCCATACACAACCTCGGAAAGAGATGCAAAACCGAAGTCTTCACTTCGGCTTTCCAAAGGGGGGCATGTGATAGCCAAACGCTATCGCCTCTGTCTGGCCGAACTCCCTACCACAATAACGGCCAGAAGAAGCTGGCGCTACCCGAGAAAAGGTGTGATCAGGCACCTCGGGAGATAGCCGAAGACTCTGAGCCCGGCACGCCAGGAAACCCCGAGGACACTACTCGGCCTCCCAAGGTTGTGAACAGATCACCTTCGGAAAAGCGGCACCAGACATAGCGAGCCAAACATGATATCCCCGAAGGCGGAACTCCCTGAAACTGAGAACCCCCGAACTGAGGGCTTGTTTCCCGAAGAGGCTCTGTCCGAACTAGAGGACGACCTCACCCAGGGACCTCGGGAGTACGGCAGGAGCATTTATGGAAGCATTTAAGGAAGCCTCTGACACGTCCTTTCACAGACGTCATAAAGTCGCCTGAATGGGCGCTCTGACATACGGACGCCATCAGAATCACATCATGGCCCATCTCAGCACGTGGCTCAGGACAACCTGCTACCAGTTATCTGTCTCCTACGCCCAAAAACTCAGGGAACATCCGACCGAACACGTGTCGTGACCTGAACGGGCTAGGCGCTCCTATAAATACCAGGAATTAATACTTGGCAGGAGGCTGGTTGGTTGGCCAAACACTGCCCCACACTCTGAGAAAACTACCAGGCGAGACTCTTCAGCCCTTTGTGCTATTTCCTCTGCCTTTTCTCAGCCACCACTGACTTGGGCGTCGGAGGCTCCCCCCCCCCGGAAAAACACTCCGGGGGCCTCCTAACCCTTTGTTTCTGAGCTTTCAGGCACTCTCCTTTGGGCTATCCATTCCACCAGGCGCTCTTCCTCCCAGAAGTCTCTCCACCAGTCACCATGACTATAAACGATGAGGCCCCTGGCCATCAAACATGCAAGGTCCACTCTGGCTCACCTCCGTTCGGATCCAAATGGCTTTCCTTAGTGGTGGGTATTTCGGTGATAAAATCTGCCAGTGCTTGAGCTTTAATGGCCTTCCGAGGTTCATACATGATTTCGTGTTCGCCAAACTCTATGCACCACTTTGAGAGTCTTCCCGAATGATCAACTTTCTTCATAACATCCCATAGTGGTAGACTGCTTCGGACGATCATGGGGTGAGCCTGAAAGTATGGTCACAGCCTTCTCCCTGCAAGCACCAAGGCGTATTTAGCTTTTTGAAGCAGAGGGTACCTAATTTCGGCGCCATGCAGGGATTTGTTGACGTAATAGACTGCCCATTGCTTTGGCCCTTCTTCTTTCACGAGGACCGAGCTCACAGCTTTCTCCGTGACGGCGAGGTACAAAACGAGGGGCTCTCCCTCCCGAGGTTGTCGCAGAGTCGGCAGGCTAGCCAGGTAGACTTTGAGTTCTTCCCAGGCCTTTTGGCAATCTTCACCCCAAGGGTGATCATTCTTTCCGAGGTCACCTTCCTTTTTTGCTGCCTTTGTGAGGACTTTGAACAAAAGGTCGACACCTATCTCCGTACCTAGAAATAAATTTGCTCAGAGAGGTTATTCTTCCAGTGAGCCTCTGCACGTCTTTGACTGTGGCAGGAGTTCGGAACTCAAGCAGCGCCTTAATTTTCTCGTGGTTAGCATCAATGCCTCTTTCGGATACCATGTACCCAAGGAATTTTCCCGAGGTTACCCCGAAGATGCATTTTTCAAGATTGAGCCGAATCCCGAAGGCTCTGAGCTTTTGGAAGGTTTCCTCTAGATCTGCAATGTGATAGCTAGGCAGCTTGCTCTTGACTATCATATCATCAACATACACCTCCATTTTTCTCCCCATTTGGTCTTTAAAGACCTTGTTCATCAACCTTTGGTAGGTGGCTCCTGCATTTTTGAGCCCGAAGGGCATCCTAACATAGCAGTATGTTCCTCCCTCGGTGATGAAGGCAGTTTTTTCTTCATCTTCGGGGTCCATCCTTATTTGATGGTAGCCACTGAAGGCGTCTAGGAAACTTAAGAGCCCGTATTCAGCAGTTGAGTCTACCAATTGGTCTATTGGCGGAAGAGGGTATGAGTCTTTCGGGCAAGCATCGTTCAAGTTTCTGAAGTTGATGCACATCCGAAGTTTGCTGCTGCCTTCTTTTGTAGCAATCACTACGTTGCTTAACCATTCAGGGTATTTCACTTCCCTGATGACTTCAGCATCCAACAGGCATTGGACCTCGGTTTTCACAAAGTTGCTCTTGTGAGCTGAGATGCTTCGTTTCTTTTGCCGGATAGGTTTTGCTTTCAGGCTTACTTTGAGGCTATGCTGTATTATGCCAGAATTTACCCCTGGCATATCTTTCGGCGAGTAGGCAAACAGATCTTTATTTTTTAGCAGAAAGGATACAAGGTTTTCCTTCTCACCTTCGGCCAAGCTCTTCCTTATTCAGGTAGATTGTCCTGGGATAAGTTCTACTGTTTCCATTTCCGCTTTTGCGAGATCTTCTTCTTTGCCTTTTTCTGGCGCCTTTGCCTCCATTGTTTGTGCGAAGTTGCTCGCCGGAGCCTTTCGTGCTTTCACAAACACCTTTCTCACCTCGGCCTGGTCTATGAAGATCTCTGCATCTCCATCCTTGGTGGCAAATGTGACAGTCAAGTACTTCACATCAGGGCGAATGTACAGGTTTCCCTGTGTCTGCCTTCCAAGGATGGCGTTGTACGAGGACGGGACGTCCATGACGATGAACCTTGCCATTGTGGAGGCGTACAACTCAGCTGCTCCACCTACCGAAGTCCCTCTCATCATCAGTGGGAGGTCGATCCATCCGAGAACGGGCAGTTCGGATGGTCCGACCCCGAAGGTGGGCAAGGTGACTGGCTTAAGGTCGCTGCTGGAGATGCCCAAGCTCGGCAGTAAGTGCGAGAATAGGACGTCCGCATTTGATCCGTCATCAAGTAGCATCCTTTCGACGTCCCAGTTCCCTATTCTCGCCATGATCAGCAGCGGATCGTCATGGGGAAAGACGATGGTGGATCCATCTTTGCGGGCCAGCTTATTTGCTGGATTTTGATATTCCATGACAGCAATTTCTCTGGCCTTCCGCTTTCTTTCCGAGGATGGGAGCCCCGTTGTGATTGTTTGGATAACCCCTGACGGAGGCGGAGGGCGCCTTTTTGGACTTCGGTTTCTCCGCCTGTCGGAGTCATAGTCCTCATCTTCGGCCCTTTCTTCCTCCACTTTTCTGCCTTTCGGGGATGGCATCTGCAGGTATTTCCGAAGTTGGCCCTGCTTTATCAGCGACTCTATGTACTTCTTCAGCTGGAAGCAGTCTTCGGTGTCATGACCATGGTCGCGATGAAACTGGCAGAACTTCTTTGCATTCTTCTTATTGTCGGCGGTCATGGCCCTTGGCCGCCGAATCTGCGTCCCATTCCTTTCCAGCGCCATGAGGATGTTGGTCCGTGTAGTGCTCAGTGGTGTGAAACTTTGGGGTTTCCTTCCCCGCATCCTCCGAGGTCGTCCTGCCTGTTCGGTCGGATGCCGAGCTTGTTGATTGGACCCTTCGGTGCGGTGGTGATTGGACTTCGGCCCAGCCATTCTTAGTTCCTCGGCGGTCATGTGCTATTCCGCCCTTCGGTAAAATTCTCCGAGGGTCTCAGGGGGGTCTTTTGAGAACTCGTAGAACAGCTGTGAGTCTCGCCGAAGGCCCCGTATCATGGCAAGAATGCGGATTTCGGGCCGAAAGTCTGGGACCCTCAGAGCTTCCCTGTTGAATCTTTCGACATAGTCTCGGATGGTTTCTCCGTTTCTCTACTCTATGTCGAACATCTGGACAGGCATCTTCGCAGTAGGTCGACTCCCGATGAACTACTGCGTGAAGGCCGTGGACAGCTCCTAGAACTCAGTGATGGTCCCTGAGGGCAATGAATTGTACCATGCAGTTGCTGGCCCTGTGAGGGTGACTTCGAAGCACTTGCACATGGTAGCGTCATCAGCACCGTGCATTATCATGCTGCATCTGTACTTCGTCAGATGGGCCTGTGGATCAGTACGGCCATCATAAATCTCCAACCGAGGTACTCTGAAGTCACCTGACATGGATGCCTCAACAACGGCCTGAATGAATGGGGAGTCATCTTCGCAGAATGTTCCCGAAAGTCTGGACCAAACGGGTTTTCTGGCCATTTGTTTCTCCACCCTTTCTAGCCGTGCTAATATCCTCTCCATAAGCACTGTGGCACTAGGCCCTTCTTCAGGGAAGCGAGATTGCCGACGCCTCTTCGGGGAGCGAGTTCGGCGCTGAGGGGACAAGGACCTCACCTCAGGCAGCGAACTTCTTTGCTGCAAGACCCTCGGTCGTTCAGACCTCTTTTGCCCCACAGGCTGTTTCCCGAGGGGCGTCTTTTCTGTGGACGATTCTTCGCGCGAATCTCCGCTTCCCGAACTGCGATGAGTGGACCTCTGACTTTTCTCCCGAGGGCGTGCAGCTAAGGGAGGTCTGTGGGCCTGTGTCTGCTGTGACCACCTTTGGTCGATTTGCTGTGTCATTTCAGCCACGACCGAACGCTGAAACTCCCTCAAAAAGCTCATAGTGATTACTAGAGGGCGGTCTTCCTCGGACGCAGAAGTCCCTGGGAGTGTTTGCTTAGCAGCCGGTTGTGTCTCAGGCGCGGACGGGGACCTCGGAAGTCCCTTGTCCTTAGAACGCCGAGTTTCAACGACGGCGATCTTAGAGCGATTTCCCACAGATGGCGCCAAATGATGGCCAGGGGCCTCATCGTTTAGAGTCATGGTGACTGGTGGAGAGACTTCTGGGAGGAAGAACGCCTGGAGGATGGTTCGCCCTTGGGAGTGTGCCTGAAAGTCCAGAAATAAAGGGTTAGGAGGCCCCCGGATGTGTTTCCGGGGGGGAGCCTCCGACGCCCAAGTCAGTGGTGGCTGAGAAAGGCAGAGGAAATAGCACAAAGGGCTGAAGAGTCTCGCCTGGTGATTTTCTTAGAGTCTGGGAGTCAGACGTCTTGCCAACCAACCTCCTGCCAAGTATTTATTTCCTGGTATTTATAGGAGTGCCTAGCCCGTTCAGATCGTGACACGTGTTCGGTCGGATGTTCCCTGAGTTTCTGGGCGTAGGGGACAGATAGCTGGTAGCAGGTTTCCTTGAGCCTTGTGCTGAGATGGGCCATGATGTGATTTTGATGGCGTCAGCGTGTCAGAGCGCCTATTGAGGCGGCTTTATGACGTCTGTGAAAGGACGTGTTAGAGGCTTCCTTAAATGCTTCCTTAAATGCTCCTGCCGTACTCTCGAGGTCCCTAGGTGAGGTCGTCCTTTGGTACGGACGGTGCCTCTTCGGGAAACAAGCCCTTAGTTCGGGGGATCCCAGCTTCAGGGAGTTCCGCCTTCGGGGAGATCATGTTCGGCCCGCAATAGCTGGTGCCTCTTTTTCGAAGGCGATCTGTTCACAACCTTGGCGGGGCTAGTAGTATCCTCAAGTTTCCTGGCGTGCCGGGCTCGGAGCTCTTCGGCTATCTCCCGAGGTGTATGATCTCACCTTTTCTCGGGTAGCGCCAGTTTCTTCTGGCCATTCTTGTGGCAGGGAGTTCGGCCAGATAGAGGCGATAGACTTTGGCTATCATAAAGGTAGAGCACCAGAAGCCAACTGGTACCCTACAGACTCTACCTATACTAGTGAGGAAGTGGGGCAACATAACCATGGACTTTTTGACTGGGTTGCCTGTGACTAGACTAAGGCATGATACAATCTGGGTCATTGTGGATAGGCTAACCAAATGTGCCCACTTCTTACCTATGAAACTCACTGACTCCTTGGAGAAGTTAGCCCAGATGTATGTCCAGGAGACAGTGAGACTACATGGAGTGCCAGACTCCATTGTATCTGATAGAGATCCAAGATTGACAGCTCAGTTTTGAACCAAAATCCACCTGACTACTGCTTATCATCCTCAGACAGATGAGCAATCTGAAAGGGTGATACAGATACTCGAAGACATGCTCAGGAGCTATGTGTTGGATTTCAAAGGTGAATGGGACCAACACTTGCCATTGGTGGAATTCTCATGTAACAATAGTTACCAAAAGCACCATTGGCATGGCACCTTATGAAGCATTATATGGAAGAAGGTGCATGACACCCTACTGTTTGGTGGAAGCCTAAGACAGGCTAGAGTTGGGTCCCGAAATTATTGAAGAGACTACTGCTAAAATCAAGAAGTTTCAAGAGAGATTAAAAGCAGCCAATGAAAGGACCACCTATGTCAACAAAAGGAGGAGAGACTTGGAATTTGAGGTTGGTGACAATGTTTGGCTGAAAGTTGCACCAACCAAAGGCACTGTTAGATTTGGAAAAAGAACCAAGTTAGCTCCAAGATACATCGGTCCTTATGAGATCCTGGATAGAGTTGGCAAGGTAGCATACAG
This sequence comes from Aquilaria yunnanensis, assembly GCA_039654915.1. Lineage (NCBI taxonomy): Eukaryota > Viridiplantae > Streptophyta > Magnoliopsida > Malvales > Thymelaeaceae > Aquilaria > Aquilaria yunnanensis. Next base: position 42,333,627 of record CM077595.1, on the reverse strand, counting down.
GTTAGCTCTACCGCCAAGCATGTCAAGTGTTCATAATGTTTTTCACATCAGTATGCTTAAGAAGTGTCTAATGGACACAAAGCATGCTATTGTAGTGGAAGACATACAGTTGGAACCTAACTTGACATATGAAGAGAAACCTATAGCTATCCTAGCCAAGGATACCAGAAGGTTAAGAAACAAACATATTCCCATGGTTAAAGTTCAGTGGTCACACCACTCTGAAAGAGAAGCAACCTGGGAAACTGAAAAGGACCTTATGGAAAGGTATCTTTAAGAATACCCGAAGCTAACGGTTATTTTGGAGGACCAAAATTTTTAAGGGGGACAGGATTGTTACCACCTCATAAAATGGGAGAATTACAAGTGTGTCATAATGGCTAAAAACCATTATATTGTGTAATTCTCACCATAGTGTTTCAAGTGTGGGGGGTAAAAGGGATGATCAACACCTCCTTAAAAGTGTTCCAAGTTGGTAACTTGGCCCCCAAGAAAAGCCTTAAGGATTGCTTTTTTTTCAAGCAACCTATGGACTTTTTTGTAAGGTTTTGGAAATTCGGGTACACAATTGCAAAACTCTCAAGAAAGAGAGTTGGAGAGTTATGGGAAGGATATAAATGGTATGAAAGTGCTATTGGAGGACCAAATTACTCATGGAAGACAAGTTTGAACAATGGAAACACTAAAGGCAATAAGGACCTAAATGTCCTAGTGTAAACCTTAAGGTGTTCAAGCTTTTGACTTAAGTCCAAGGGTGGAATTTTGGGGTTATCCCACCATGGGGGAGGCACCCATGACTTGATAATTAGTCAAAAATGTTGGGCACATGTGTACCAATGAGTTTAAGACAAATAAACCATACTTAGTGAGAAGGAAAATGACATAAAGCAAGGTTAAGCTTGTTAAGTGTGTTTTGGTGCCCTTAAGCTCATTTAAGGCCATTTAAGTGGCCAAATCACTTATCTCACTCTCATTTTCGTCCTCCCCTATCCCAAGAACACAGCCATACTTCCTCCATAGCCACCACACCTTCAAACTTGCAATCGATTGAAATTGAAGGCAAAAGGAAGCAATTGGAAGCAAACTAGAGCTATTTCTTGCATACTTCAAGGATTAAGCTTCAAATTTGGCCTACTCTCTTTGGTAAGCGTTCTCTTGCTCTCATGGGTTGTTTTCTGTATTGTCAAACATCCATGGAGCTAGGGCTAAGCTTGAAAGAGAGCCATGAGCTTGATGAACCAAACTTATTGAGGGGAGTGCACTTATTGAAGGTTTTGTGACCTATTGTCAAGTGCACAAAGATGGCAGTGAAATGAGGGTTTCTAGAGCACATTTGGTATTTTTAATGGTGGTACTTACTGTATTGTGCAGTAGCTATCCAGCATCCTATTTTTGGAGTCCATTGTGTCTCAGGACCTCCTGTAACCTAGGGTGCGTATTTATCTGAGTTAATACCATATTGTAGTGCATGTTTGCTTGTACATGTAGTGTATGTAAAATGAGAAAAGTATGTGAACATTTGAGTAATGTTTTGGCTATGTAAGTGATGTGGTGCAAAGCTACCTAAGTGTGAATGATGGGCTGCTTACTTGTAAATTCTGTTTTGGCCACATAAAGTTGTTAAAAGAAAGGGAATGTAATTCGTATGTGTAATGGACATATATGGGATAGCCTTGGAGGGATTTCCCTTTGTGAATGAAGTGTTTACATGGTTTGGAAAAATTGTATGGGCAAAATGGTCCAAAAGTTGCCAGAATTTTGACTCTGGACATAAAGTTTAATATCTCCCTGTGTAGAATGAACCTTGGTATGAAATTTTGACCACACCTAGAGGGCATCTAGGCAATTAACTGGGATTTTGAATTTATGGATTTAGAGCCCTGTTTCCAAAGATATGATGTTGCAAAATTGGATTAGTTACTGTTCATTTGGTTATAATTTTGTAACCAACTAAAAAATCCATAACTTGGTCCATAGGTGGGCTATTGATGTAAAAAAAAAATTCCTTGGTTTGTTCTAAGTCTCTACTTGATAATGGAGCAAATAAAACATAGGGCTATGTGGCTAGAATGATACAGTTTATTAGTGAAAGTTACAGGTGCAGTAGCTGGCCACTAGAACTTAACAAGATTGCCTAATGTGTGGAAGCCAAAACTAAGACTTGTGCTAGTGTTTTCCTTCTTTGCTGCCATGGTGTGCATGCAATGTGAATATGTGTGTGATGGTTGGACCAATATGCATGTATTTAAATAGTGCCGAAGAGGACCACTTGGGTATGCACACTAAGGGTAGTGTTCTGATGGCCTACAGAACATTACCAATCCTGGGAGTCTAAATGCACAGTTTTGGCACCATAACTGGACTACCCCAGAGTGGGTAACACCACACATTAGGCAATCTTGTTAAGTTCTACTGACCAGCCAATGCAGTTGTAACTTCCATTAATAAACTGTATCATTCTAGCCATGTAACCCCCTTTCTTATTTTCTCCATTATTAATTAGCGACTTACAGCAAACGAAGGAATTTTTTTTACATCAATACCCCATCTACGGACCAAGCTATGGTTTTTTGAAGTTGGTTACAAAATTCTTACCAAATGAACAGTAAATTAGCCAAGTTTGCAACAGTATATCTTTGCCTACAGGGCCCCAAATTCATAAATTCCTAATCCTAATTCAAACTCTAAATGTTCTCTAGCTGTGGTCAGAACTTCATACTATGATTCCACCTGCATAGGGAGATATAGGACTTTAAGTATAGAGTCAAAATTCGGGTCACTTTATGACCGTTTTGCCCATACAAAATTTCATAAGCATGCAAACACTTCATTCACTAGGGGAAAGCCCACCAAGGCTACCCCATATATGTCGATTACACATGGAAAATACATTCTCTTGCATTTAACAACCATATGTGGCTAAAATAGAATTTACAAGTAAGCAGCCCATCATTCACACTTAGGCAGTTTTGCACCACATCACTTACATAGCCAAAACATTACTCAAATGTTCCATACTCATCTCATTTTACATACACTACATGTACATGTATACATGCACTACAAAGTGGCCTTCACTCAGCTAAATACACACCTAGGTTGCAGGAGTGCATGAGACACAATGGACTCCAGAACAGGATGCTGGACAGCTGTTGCAGAACATAATAAGTACCACCACTAAAAATACCAAATGTGCTCCTAAAATCACCAAACTTTCTAGCTCATAACTAGACATATGGAAGTTCAGGTACTTGAAATTTTAGACCAAAACTTAGACTACAAATGTCAGTTTGGATGTGATCTTTCTACTGAACCTGAAATGAAAGAATTGAGCGAAGTAAGTTTCATTGAGAAACTTAATAAGGGTAGCACTGGGATTCAATAGGCAATGTAACCATCAACAAAACCTGCATCCAAAGACACTAAAACACAAAAACCACAATGTATATTTACAATAGATAGCAACCAAATGTAGTAGCAATTCACAACCAACTAACACATGAAATGCGGCAGCAACATATACCATAGATTAGTCCATTAAACACATATTAAACATAAATAAATCATATGGTAGCCCTCCTCAAGCTAATTCTTGGTCTTAGAAGGATTTTAACACTAGTTTGTACTAACTTTAGGCTCTATAAACCCTCAATTCACTACCATCATTTTGCACTTCACACAAGGCCAAAAAACCTTCAATAAGTGCACTCCCCTCAATACACGTGGTTCATCAAGCTCATGGCTCTCTTCCAAGCCTAGCCCAAGCTTCATGGTTACTAAAAAATACAAAAAAAACACCCATGAGAGCAAGAGAACTCCTTACCAAAGTAAGTAGGCCGAAAATCAAGCTTGATCCTTGAAGTATCCAAGTAATAGCTCTAGTTTGCTTCCAATTACTTCCTTTTGCCTTCAATTTCAATCAATTGCAAGTTTGAAGGTGTGGTGGCTATGGAGGAAGTGTGGCTGTGTTCTTGGGCCTAAGGAGGACTAAAATGAGAGAGAGATAAGTGAATTGGCCACTTAAATGGCCTTAAATGAGCTTAAGGGCACAAAACATACTTAAACAACCTTAACCTTGCTTTATGTCATTTTCCTTCTCACTAATTACGGTTTCTTCATCTTAAACTCATTGATACACATGTGCCCAACATTTTTGACCCATCTACAAGCCATATCCGCCCTTCCTTAAGTGGGAAAACTACAAAATGCTTCATTTGACTTAACTCAAAGACATACACATCCTAAGGCCTACATTAGAACACTTAGGTCCTTTATGCCTTTTTTTATTTTGTTTGTCCTTAGTTATCTTCCATGAGAAATTTGGACCTCCAATAGCACTTTTATACCATCCACATCCTTCTCATAACTCTCCAAATCTCTTTCTTTAGAGTTTTACAATTGAGTACCCAAATTTTTAAAACCTTACAAAAAAGTTCATAGGTTGCTTGACAAACAAGCAACCGTTAAGAATTTTCTTGTGGGCCAAGTTACCAACTTGTAACACTTTTAAAGAGGTGTACATTATACTCTTTACCCCTCATAGTTCAATCACTATGAAGAGAATTACATAATATAGTGGTTTTTTGACCATTATGTCACACTTGTAATTCTCCCATTTTAGTATGGTGGTAACAATCCTCTCCCCCTCAAAATTTTTGGTCCTCCAAAATAGCTTTTAGCTTCGGGTATTCTTTAGGATACCTTTCTGTAAGGTCTTTTTCAGTTTCCCAGGTTGCTTCTTTTTCAAAGTGGTGTGACCATTGAACTTTAACCATGGGAATACGTTTGTTTCTTAACCTTTTGGTATCCTTGGCTAAGATAGCTATAGGTTTCTCTTCATATGTCATGTACGTTTCCAACTATATGTCTTCCACCACAATACCATGCTTTGTGTCGAATAGGTACTTCTTAAGCATACTGATGTGAAAAACATTTTGAACACTTGGCATGCTTGGGGGTAGAGCTAACCCGTATGCTACCTTGCCAACTCTATCCAAGATCTCATAATGACTTATTTATCTTTGAGCTAACTTGGTTCTTCTGCCAAATCTGACAGTGCCTTTGCTTGGTGCAACTTTCAGCCAATCATTGTCACTAACCTCAAATTTCAAGTCTCTTCTTCTTTTGTTCACATAGGTTGTGGTCCTTTCATCTAAGCATGTCTTCCAATATCTGTATCATCCTTTCAATTTGTCCATCAATCTGAGGGTGGTAAGCAGTACTCAGGTGGATTTTGGTTCCAAAACTGAGCTACATATCTTGGATCTCTATCAGATACTATGGAATCTGGCACTCCATGTAGTTTCACTATCTCCTGGAAATATATCTGAGCTAACTTCCCTAATGAGTCTGTGAGTTTCATAGGTAAGAAGTAGGCACATTTGGTTACCCTATCCATAATGACCCAGATTGTATCATGCCTTAATCTGGTCATAGGCAACCCAGTCAAAAAGTCCATGGTTATTTTGCCCTACTTCTTCACTACTATAGGTAGAGTCTGTAGGGTACCAACTGGCTTCTAGTGCTCTACCTTTACCCTCTGGCATGTGGCACATTTGGAGACATAAGTAGCTATGTCTCTCTTCTTATTTGGCAACTAGAAGTGAGTCTTCAGGTCTTCATACATTTTCTCACTTCCTAGATGGATGTTCAACTTGCTTGTGTGAACTTCTTCAAGTATTTAATCCTTGAGCTTTGCTCCTTTAGGCACATAGATTCGGTCGTTGAAATACAGTGATCCTTGCTTGTATGCAAAGGATTGATATAAGGAAGCTTTTTCCTCTCTTGAAATCTTTTTTAGATCAAGTTCTGTCTCCTGTGCATTTATAGCTTCTTCAATCCATCCAGACTGAACTGTCAGTGTGTAGATTTAGGCTTCCTCTTACTTATGCCAATTATGCCATGGGCATAGTAGACTATTCTCCTCATCATGATCAGCTATGGATGCTCTTTTCAAAAGTCCTACATACTTCCTGCTCAAGGCATCTGCTACTAGAATGCCTTTGCCCTCTGTGTACTCTATACTACAGTCATAGTCCTTGATGTACTCTAACCATCTCCTTTCCCTTATGTTCAATGCTTTCTAAGTGAACAGGTACTTTAGGCTCTTATGGTCAGTGTAGATCACAAAATAACTAGCCATCAAGTAATGCCTCCATTGCTTCAGAGCAAAAATCATTGCTGCCAGTTCTAGGTCATGGGTAAGATAATTTTTCTCATGGGGTCTCAACTGCCTTAACCCATGAGGAATGACATTTCTATCTTGCGTAAGCACACAACCAGAGCCAAATCTAGATGCATCTGTATATATGATGTATGGCTTACTTGGATCAGGAAGAATCAATACTGCAGCTTCAATCAACCTCTGCTTGAGCTCCTGGAAACTTTTTTCACATTTTTTAGTCCACTCAAATCTTTGACTCTTCTTGGTCAGATGAGCAAGAACTAAGGGAATCATGGAAAAGCCCGATACAAATCTCCTGCAGTGTTACCACCTCAACAAATGGGAAAATTACAATATAAAGGCATAATGGTTATAAACCATTATATAGCATAATTTTCACCAAAGTGAATGAAATGTGAGGGGTAAAGTAAATAATCTACACCTCTTGAAGAGTTACAATGGTTACTTGGTACTAAAGGAAGCCCTAGAGGATTGCTTGTTTTACGAGTAATCTATGGGTCTTATTGCAAGATTTCAAGACTTGGGTACTCAATTGTACAACTCTAAAGAAGAGATTTTGGAAGGATTTGATCGATATGGGAGAAATTTTTGGATGCTATATTGCATAAAGGAAGCAAAGGCTATTATTCAAGAACCTAGGACAACTAGGTCTACAATTGTTCATAAAAATAAGTTAAGGGTGGGATGATTTTTTATAAAAGTCAAAGATGGCCATTTCTAGCATTATCCTAGCCTTTTATTTCCAGGTTATAAGGTCAAAAAAGTGGGATAAACATTAGCCAAAAATTTTTTGCTTAAGATGTACTTATAGTGACCTAAGTGAAGGTTAAGGTTAAACTAATCAAGTCAAGTAAATATATTTATTTCTTTATCTTTCCTTGGTCATTTTTGGCCTTCATCAGCTAGAGTTCCTCCTTTATCTCCTCCATAACCTTCCATATCCACCATAGCTCAATCTCCCAAGAAATCACAAAGGAAAGCAATCGAATTCAGCAGGAGAGAGAAAAACCCTAGTTTTCGGGTTTATTGAGCTTCCTTTGCTATTTTTAGTTTTCACAGCTTAGGTAAGGGTTTTATCTTCATGTTTCATGGTTGTTTACTATCCTAAGATGATGATCAAGCATCCATGAAGATAACATCATGCTTAGAAGAGATCAAAAGGCTCAAGGAACCAAGTATGCATTAAGGAGGAGTGCATGAACAAGGTTCCAGCCTTACTATTTTTCATGCACTAAGATAGCAGTGTTTACAGGGGTTTCTAGAGCTCAATTTAGTACTAACTAAGATCAATTAATCTCATAAGGTGACGCATTACCTTGAGGAGGGCTGCCATATTGATTACATAATATTTATTTGATTGTTTATGGACTAACCCTAATGTGTTTATTGCTGCCAGCATTACATTTGTTTCTTGCTGTGTTGTTTGTGCATTTGGATGGCTATGTTTGTGTATTTGTACTATACTTTTTTGTTTTAGTGTCTTTGGATTTTATGTATATTACTGGAGTTTGAAGATTTTATTGATAAGCCCTTACTAAGTTTCATTCAAGAAACTTACCCTCTTTCTGTCCATTTCAGGTCCAGCAGAAAGATCACATTCAAATTGACCTTTCTCATTTGATTTTTGATCTAAATCTCAGATACATGAACTTCCATGTGTTTAGTTATGATTTGGAAAGTTTGGTGATTTTAGGAGTACGTTTGGTATTTTTAGTGATGGTGCTTATTGTGTTATGCAATAGCTGTCTAGCATTCTGTTTCTGGAGTGCATTATGTCTAAAGCTATCCTGTAACTAGGGTGTGTGTTTTAACTAAGTTATAACATTATTTAGTGCATGGATGTATGTACATGTAATGCATGTGAAGTTTGGACAATGTATGTAAACATTTGTGGGCTGTTTTGCTATGTATGAGGATGGTATGCACAGGCTACCTAAGTGTGTATATAGGCTACTTGTTTGTAAATTTTGGTATTAGCTATGTAAAGATGCTAGCTATAAGGGAATAAAATTCCTAGGTTTCTTGGACATGTATGGAATAGCCTTGAGTGGCTTACACCTTGTGAATGAAGTGTTTATAAGCTTATAAAATTTTGTATGGGCAAAATGGTCATAAAGTGATCAAAATTTTTACTCTACACTCAATGTTCCATATCTCCCTATGTAGAATGAATGTTGGTATGAAATTTTGACCACACCTAGAACACATCTAGAGGTTGAATTAGAATTTAGAATTTCTGAATTTGGAGCCCTATTACCAAAGATATGATGTTTCATAGTTGGCTAAGTTACTGTTCATTTGGTCAGAATTTTGTAACCAACTACAAAAATCCATAACTTTGGTCCATAGGTGGGCTATTGACGTAAAAAAAATTTCCCCGGTTTGATCTAAATCTTTACTTGATAATGGACTGAAGAAAATAGGGGGTCACATGGCTAGAATGATACAGTTTATTAGAGGAAGTTTGGGTGTAGTGGCTAGAATTTTTGAACCTAGTAAGAATGCTTGATGCGTGGAAGCCAAAACTAAGACTTGTGCTATTGTTTTCTTTCTTAGCTACCATAGTGTTGATAAATGTGAAAATGTATGTTATGGTTAGATCAATATGCATGCATTTACATAGTGCTCAAGAGGGTCACTTGAGTATGTATACTAGGAGCATTATTCTGGTGACCTACAGGACACACCAATCCTGGGTGTTTCAATGCATAGTTTTGGAACCATAACTGGATTACCCTGTAGAGGCTAACATACAGTATCCAGCTAATTCTAGGAAACTTCTAATTTCCTTCACAGTCTTTGGTCTTTCCCATTCTTGCACTGCCTTAACCTTTTTCAGGGTTTGCCTTAAGGCCTTGTGCGTCTATGATGGTTCTAGGAAAGACACTTCCTTTATCCAGAATTCACACTTGGATAACTTGGCATAAAGCTGATGTTCCAATAGAGTGTTTAGGACAAACTTTAGATGATGTTCATGTTCATTTTCATCCTTAGAATACACTAGGATGTCATCAATGAACACAACCACAAATTTGTCCAGATATGGTCTGAACACCCTGTTTATCAGGCCCACGAAAGTAGCTTGGGCATTAGTCAAACCAAATGGCATGACTGTGTACCCACCATAATGCCCATTTATGGTACTAAATGCAGTCTTAGGAATGTCCTATTCCTTTACTCTCAACTAGAATTATCCAGATCTCAAATCCATTTTAGACAATATCTTAGCTCCCTTAAGTTGATCAAAAAGGTCCTCTGTCTAAAGGAGGGGATACTTATTCTTGATAGTCATGGCATTGAGCTTCCTGTAGTCAATGCAAAGTCTCAATGCTCCATCCTTTTTTCCACAAAGAGAACAAGAGCTCCCCATGGCCTAATGTACCATTTTTCAAGAAGTTCATCAAGTTGTTTCTTGAGCTCATTCATGCCTGTGATTGGCATTCTGTAAGGAGGTATAGATATTTGACTAGCTCCTGGTTGTAAATTGATCTCAAACTCAATTTCCCTTAGTGGAGGAATACCTGGCAAGTCTTTAGGAAAGACTTGTGGAAAGTTTCTTACAACAAGCATTATTTCCACTTCCTCACCATAGTGCAATTCATTCAATGCATAGCAAGCCAATTCATACCCAGCACTAAATCATACTTAGGAATGTCCAACACTAGCAGACTAGTCATAACCTTATTCTTTCCTACTACTAGCTCACAATCCTTAGGTAGGTCATTAGTGAAAAAGCATTGACTACCTACTATTTTTACTAAGGATATCTTATGCATGATTTCAGTAGGCAATTTCATGATATCAACAAATTTCCTAGACACCATAGACACAGATGTACCAGTATCAAATCGAACACTAATAGGCATACCATTAAGGTCAATGTTACCTCTTAGTGCTCGTCCCTGCTATGATGTCTCTGGCCTCTCCACTCGAAAGACTTTGCCAGCTTTCTACACTGGAGGTCGAGGCACTAGAGGAACTGGCCTTTACTATCCCTCCTTAAGAGTTCCCCTTCTAGGTCTTGCCCCAATAGGCCTTACTGGAACTTGGTCCTTTGGCCTCCTTTGAGCCTGTGTGCAGTCTTTGATCCAATGATTGATTACACATGCTTGGGTGTCAAAATAACAAGGTTTTTTTCCCATTTAACTTCTTGCACTTAGGGAACCTTAGGCGAGGGAACTTTCCATTAACCTTGCCCTCACCACCAAGATGAGCATTCTTGGCAATTCCCTTCCTATGTGGTGGCTTCTTCTGCTTGCCTCATGCCTAGCTACTTTCCCTTGGACCACTAGGAAAGTACTTAGTCTCATACTTCTCTTGCTCTGCTAATAGAGCTTTCTGCACTACTTCATAGTATGTAATAGCTCTGAAAAGGCTAAACGTCTTTCTAATATCTGACCTTAGGCCTCTAACAAATCTTTTGGCCTTCAACTCTTCCAGTCCATGGTACTGAGGAGCATACCTCACCAACTAATTGAACTTGCGCTTATACTCTAAGACACTGAGGTTGTCATGACTTGGAGCATCAAATTCAGCTTGCTTGATATCCTTGATAGCATCACTATTGTACTGCTCTTGAAATAGCTGGGTGAACTCTGGCCAGGTCAATTCCATGTCTTCTCTTGGCCTTCTGCCCTTCTAGACAGCATATCTATCTCTAGTGCTCCTCCACCATATCTCTGCACTGCTTACCAGATTGTAGGTAGTTAATGACACTCTTTTGGTGGAGCTGAGTGGCATCCTCTCAAACATTTTTTCAATGGAGATTAACCACTCCTCAGCTCTCTTTGGCCTAGCTTTTCCATCAAATTATGGAGGTCTTAGGCCTTGGAACCTCTCCAACAGTCTGACTTCATTAAGGCCTTCTAGATGCTCATATCTATGTCTCCTGAATTTGTAAGAGCCCTCTATATGGTCGTACTCTCTATGATCTCTATCCCTTCTCCTGAATCTTCTATCATGGCCTTCCTTAATCTCATTCCTAGTGGAGGAATGGCCATAGACTGAGGAATTGGTCCTAGATACTTGACCAATCTTAGATCTTAGTCTTCTTCCTCTTGGATTTCTCCTATCTTCATCTTCCCCCTCAACAGTTTCATCATTTGTATCTTCTATGCTTCTAGAAGGAACATATTTAGATGTGTTCCTAGTATCCTCTTTTGGTTGCTGTTGTGCATCCTGAACTGGTTCTACTGGAACTACTTGGACTCCCCGCTGCTGTGCTTGAATCAGCCTCATTAAGTTTTCATTGATTATAGTTAAGTTCCTCTAAAGCTCTAACCAAACCTGACGCACTTCTAGGTTTCGTACCCCCTGTTGCCCCTGATTCCCTCAATTCTATCCATTTCTTTGTTGCCCAGAATTAGTAGGAGGCCTTCAGGGTGGTTCCCCTCTCCTTGGGGCAACCATGTCTACATCCTGCATTGATGATTCATCATAGAGCACATATAAAGATCATAGGTATTTCAATAGTACTTGACACTAGCGGCTGACCAAATTGAGTTCATGCATGTAGATGACTGCAACACAACTATATGCTATGTACATGTATAAACCATGCTCTGATACTGTTACCACCTTACAAAATGGGAGAATTACAAGTGTGTCATAATGGTTAAAAACCATTATATTGTGTAATTCTCACCATAGTGATTGAACTGTGGGGGGTAAAAGGCATGATCAACACCTCCTGAAAAGTGTTACAAGTTGGTAACTTGGCCCCCAAGAAAAGCGTAAAGGATTGCTTGTTTGTCAAACAACCTATGGACTTTTTTGTAAGGTTTTGGAAATTTGGGTATCCAATTGCAAAACTCTCAAGAAAGAGACTTGGAGAGTTATGGTAAGGATATAAATGGCATGAAAGTGCTATTGGAGGACCAAATTACTCATGGAAGACAAGTTTGGACAAAGGAAACACTAAAGGCAATAAGGACCTAAATGTCCTAGTGTAAACCTTAAGGTGTTCAAGCTTTTAACTTAAGTCTAAGGGTGGAATTTTGGGATTATCCCACCATGGGGGAGGCACCCATGATTTGATAATTAGTCAAAAATGTTGGGCACATGTGTACCAATGAGTTTAAGACAAAGAAACCATAATTAGTGAGAAAGAAAATGACATAAAGCAAGGTTTAGCTTGTTAAGTGTGTTTTGTGCCCTTAAGCTCATTTAAGGCCATTTAAGTGGCCAAATCACTTATCCCTCTCTCATTTTCATCCTCCCCCAGACCAAGAACACAACCATACTTCCTCGATAGCCACCGTAGCTTCAAACTTGCAATTGATTGAAATTGAAGGCAAAAGGAAGCAATTGGAAGCAAACTAGAGCTATTTCTTGGATACTTCAAGGATCAAGCTTGATTTTCGGCCTACCCACTTTGGTAAGGGTTCTCTTCCTCTCATGGGTTGTTTTCTGCACTTTTAAGCAACCATGGAGCTAGGGCTAAGCTTGGAAGAGAGCCATGAGCTTGAGGAACCAAGCTTAGTGAGAGGAGTGCACTTATTGAAGGTTTTGTGACCTAGTGTAAAGTGCACAATGATGGAAGTAAAGTGAGGGTTTCTAGAGCCCAAATTTAGTACTAACTACCATTAAAATTCTCCTAAGGCCTAGCATTAGCTTGAGGAGGGCAGCCGTACTGATTTATTTAAGTTTATTGCATGTTTTATGGACTAATCTATGGTTATTGTTGCTGCTGTTAGTATTGTGCCCAAAAGGCCAATCATGAGATGATTGTATTTTTGCACATTGAGTCATGATATTTTATTGAGGCATTAATCCAGCAATTATGTTTGTTGTTTTGTTTCTGCGTAACGTAATAAGCATAACTGTAACCCTAGAATAATGATATTCTTAAACGTCCCTAGTCTAGTATTATTGTGGAGCGGGTTGCAATAATACATAATGACTAGCATATGTGGAGACTAATATGAGATATGTAGTCTACATATGGGTACAAGTTGGAGAACTTGTGTACTGGACCGACCCACCATGAGAACACTTCATGGATCGTTATATGAGTGTCATAAGTGATTCTCATAGTGATCATGGTATATGTAGTCCTTCGACCTAAGATCAGCAAGGTTCCCTACATGTGAGTCACATACTTTGATACTTTCCTTTGTTGCTCGTAACTGAGTGAACTTGAAGGAGGTCATTGGGTATGTCACATATCATGCGGAAGGATTTGTATGATCAAGATGGGATTTGTCCCTCCTATGTAACGGGAGTGATATCTTTGGGCCCCTTGATAGAGTGAGACTTAGAAAATGCATGGCCATGCTCCGATGAGTTGATATATGATATCAATGTCGTCAGTTTAAGTTGGTCTACTCGGTAATCAAGAAACCAAAGATTGGGCTATACGAGAGTGACACATTCCATGTCTCGTGCTTAGTCTTGATATCTTGGACAAAGGGACAATGGCATATATCGGTGATGATCATAAAGGTTTAGTCGATTCACCGACAATCTTGTCACTTGGGTAGCAATGATGTGTTGCTAGACACCGCTCATTGCTTATGATCATAAATGTGATTTATGATCATTGCCAACATGGCAAGAGCCTATTGGGTCGCACACATAGAGCTATTTGGATCATTAGAGTGCATGGGCTAATTATTTGGGTTATGGTTTCACTTTAATTTCGTATTAATAATGGGCCAAGGAGTTGAGCCATTATTAAGCCCGAAATTAAATCCTAATTGGATTAGGGCTTTGAAACCCATTAGGCCTGGAAGTTGAGTCTCACTATAAATACAACTTTTAAGTGAGAAATTCGCAGGTCTCCTTGCCCTAGCCTCCCAAAAGGACAGCCGCACTCTTCTCTTGCAATTCCTTGGAGGACGCAAGCTAGCACTGCGAGCGCAAGAGAAACGCATCTGCCGGGACGTGGTGGAAGCGTGGTGATCCCGAGAGGCTCGTGTGGATACCATAGAGAGCCTGAACACGTCAACTGTTCAGGTTTTGTGATTCGACTCTACAGTTGAGTGAGAGATCTCAACCGAAAATTAGGTATGAAATTTTCGAACACCCGGTTTACCCCGTTTCACTTGGATCCTAGAGGGTTTCGGTTAAATTCCGCTGCGCTGTTTGGCTCCCGAAACCCAACAGCTGCTGCATTTGGTTGCTATATCTTGTATATATGGATTGTGTTTTTTGTGTTTTAGTGTTTTTGGATGCAGTTTTTAATGAGGAACACATTACCTCAAGAAACCATGTGTTACCCTTACTAAGTTTCTCAATGAAACTTACTCCCCTAAATTCTGTCATTTCAGGTCCAGCTGAAAGATCACCTTCAAACTAACCTTTGTGGTTTGAGTTTTAATCTGAAATTTCAGGTACATGAACCTCCATATGTCTAGTTATGATCTGGAAATTTTGGTGATTTTAGGAGCACATTTGGTATTTTTAATTGTGGTACTTACTGTGTTGTGCAGCAGCTGTCCAGCATCCTATTTTTGGAGTCCATTATGTCTCAGGGCCTCCTGTAACTTAGGGTGCGGATTTAGCTGAGTTAAGACCATAATGTGGTGAATGTATGCATTTACATGTAGTGTATGTAAAATGAGACAATTATGTGAACATTTGAGTAATGTTTTGGCTATATAAGTGATGTGGTGCAAAGCTGCCTAGGTGTGAATGATGGGCTGCTTACTTGTAAATTCTGTTTTGGCCACATAAAGTTGTTAAAAGAAATGGAATGTAATTTATATGTGTAATGGAAATATATGAGATATCCTTGGAGACCTTTCCCCTTGTGAATGAAGTGTTTGCATGGTTTGGAAAAATTTTATGGGCAAAATGGTCCAAAAGTTTCCAGAATTTTGACTCTGGACTAAAAGTTTAATATCTCCTTGTGTATAGTTAATCTTGATTTGAAGTTTTGACCACACCTACAGGACGTCTAGCGGGTTAACTGGGCTTTGGAATTTCTGGATTGAGAGCCGTGTAGCCAAAGATATGACGTTGCAAATTTGGCTGAGTTACTATTCATTTGTCAGAATTTTGTAACCAATTTAAAAAAATCCATAACTTGGTCCATAGGTGGGCTATTGATGTAAAAATGAATTCATTGGTTTTCTCTAATTCTGTACTTGATAATGTAGTGAAGAAAATAGGCAATTATGTGGCTAGAATGATACAGTTTATTAGTGGAAGTTACAGGTGCAGTAGCTGGTCACTAGAACTTAACAAGGTGGCCTAATGTGTGGAAGCCAAAACTAAGACTTGTGCTAGTGTTTTCCTTCTTAGCTTCCATAGTGTGCATAAATGTAAATATGTGTGTTATGGTTAGACCAATAAGCATGTATTTACATACTGCTCAAGAGGGTCACTTGCGTATGTACAATAGGGGTGTTGTTGTGATGACCTATAGGACACACTAAACCTGGGAGTTTAAATGCATAGTTTTGGCACCATAACTGGACTACCCTGAAGTGGGTAATAGATACCAACTTCTGATACCTACTTCGGGGTAGTCCAATTATGGTGCCAAAATTGTGCATTTATACTCCTAGGTTTGGTAATGTTCTGTAGGCCATTAGAACACTACCCTTAGTGTGCATACCCAAGTGGCCCTCTTGGGCACTATGTAAACACATTCATATTGGTCCAACCATCACACACATATTCACATTTCATGCACACCATGGCTGCAAAGAAGGAAAACAGTAGCACAATTCTTAATCTTGGCTACCACACATTAGGCAATCTTGTTAAGTTCTAGTGACTAACCACTGCACCTATAACTTCCACTAATAAACTCTATCATTCTAGCCATGTACCACCCCATTTTCTATGCTCCATTATCAAGTAGAGACTTAGAACAAATGAAAGAATTTTTTTTTACATCAACAACCCAGCTATGGACCAAGCTATGGATTTTTAAAGTTGGTTGCAAAATTCTAACCAAATGAACAGTAACTTAGCCAAATTTGCAACGTCATATCCTTGGCTACAGGGCACCAAATTCAAAAAATCTGAATCCTAGTTCAACCTCTAGATGTTTTCTAGGCGTGGATAATATTACATACCAAGATTCCTTCTAGACAGGGAGATATAGAACTTTAAGTACAGAGTCAAAATTTTGGTCACTTTATGACCATTTTGCCCATCCAAAATTTCATAAGTGTGCAAACACTTCATTCACATGGGGAAAGCCCCCGAAGACTATGCCATATATGTCCATTACACATGGGAAATACATTCTCTTGCATTTAACAGCTATATATGGCTTAAACAAAATTTACAAGTAAGCAGCCCATCATTCACAGTTAGGCAGCTTTGCACCACATCACTTACATAGCCAAAACATTACTCAAATGTTCACATACTTATCTCATTTTACATACACTACATGTACATGCATACATACACTAAAAAATGGTCTTAACTTAGCTAAATACGCACCCTAGGTCAAAGAAGTGCTTGAGACACAATGGACTCCAGAATAGGATATTGGACAACTGCTGCACAACACAATAAGTACCATCACTAAAAATATCGAATGTGGTCCTAAAATCACCAAAGTTTCTAGATCATAACTATACATACGGAAGTTCATGTTCCTAAAATTTTAGATCAAAACTCAAACTGAAAATGTTAGTTTGAGTATGATCTTTCTGCTGGCCATGAAATGACATAATTGAGGAGAATAAGTTTCATTGAGAAACTTAGTAAGGGTAGCACTTGGATTCAATAGACACTGTAACCATCATTAAAACCTACAACCAAAGACACTAAAACAAAAAAACCACAATGCATATATACAAGATATAGCAACCAAATGCAGCAGCCATTCACAACCAACAAACGCATGAAATGCAGCAACAACATATACCATAGATTAGTCCATAAAACACATAATAAACACAAATAAATCACTATGGTAGCCCTCCTTAAGCTAATGCTTGGTCTGGGGAGGATTTTAACACTAGTTAGCACTAAATTTTGGCTTTAGAAACCCTCACTTCACTGCCATCACTGTGCACTTCACACTGGGTCACAAAACCTTCAATAAGTGCACTCCCCTCAGTACACTTGGTTCATATGATTACTTGAAAATACAGAAAAAAACCCATGAGGGCAAGAGAACTCCTTACCAAAGTGGGTAGGCCGAAAATCAAGCTTGATCCTTGAAGTATCCAAGCAATAGCTCTAGCTTGCTTCCAATTGCTTCCTTTTCTCTTCAATTTCAATCAATCACAGGTTTGAAGGTGTGGTGGCTATGGAGGAAGTGTAGTTGTGTTCTTGGGCTTGAGGAGGCCAAAAATGAGAGAGAGATAAGTGAATTGGCCACTTAAATGGCCTTAAATGAGCTTAAGGGCACAAAACATACTTAAACAACCTTAACCTTGCTTTATGTCATTTTCCTTCTCACTAATTATGGTTTCTTTGTCTTAAACTCATTGGTACACATGTGCCCAGCGTTTTTGACCAATTTAAAAGCCATAGCCGCCCCTCTCTAAGTGAGAAAACTCCAAATTGCTTAATTTGACTTAAGTAAAAAACGTACACATCCTAAGGCATACATTAGAACACTTAGGTCATTTATGCATTTTTGTGTTTTCTTTGTCCTTAGTTGTCTTCCATGAGCAATTTGGTCCTCCAATAGCACTTTTATACCATTCACATCCTTTTCATAACTCTCCAAATCTCTTTCTTGACAGTTTTGCAATTTAGTAGCTGAATTTCGAAAACCTTAAAACAAAGTCCATAGGTTGCTTGACAAACAAGCAACCCTTAAGGCTTTTCTTGGGGGCTAAGTTACCAACTTGGAACACTTTTAAGGAGGTGTTTAGTATAGCTTTTACCGTTCACACTTCAATCACTATGAAGAGAATTACACAATATAATGGCTTTTTGACCATTATGTCACGCTTGTAATGCTCCCATTTTTGTCTGTTGGTAACAATTCCACTAGGAGGGCTATAACATTCTCCCCACCTTGGAAAATTTGGTCCTCTAAATTCAATCTCCCTACCTTAAGTCACTATATTAGGATATGGTGCCAACATATCCCGACCAAACCTACCAAGGGGTGTCAATCACACGACATCCCACTTGGTGTCAAACTACCCAACTCGGTCAACTATGCCATTCGAGCACTTGAGTTAGTCCCTATCTCATATAGGTACATGGTGAATGCCCTTCTTTGTGCTCTGTCCCAATTGTAGTTTGATTATTGTTCACTATTCTCCCCTCCTTAGCTTGACCTTGCTCGGTCTGAAACAACTTAGTGCAACCTACTCTTGAAGACTACGGTATGATTTTCTGTTATCCTCCACTACATTGTACAACTGAAGGACATCCAACTACTCTAACTTGTCTTGAAAAATTCTATGATATCACAAATCTACCACACCAAACTCAACACCGAGTCCTTTAATGTAAGATAACTTAACAAGCTTTTAAAAGCTTATCCACTACCCTTACACTGATAAGGTCTTATTGAAAGTTCAACACCAATAGACTTCCTTCACCCTCTGCTCTGTGCCAGAACTAGCTGGTGTCATCTAACTTAACAAGTTAAACTTGTCCATTAACACTCACATTGAAAAAAAATTCCACTCTAGGTTTGGTACCCATACTCCTGTACCAAACCATTTAGTGCAAGCCAGCTTAACAAGTATGAAACTTATCCACTAACCTTTACATAGTTAGTTCCTTACTTTAGGATTGGTAGATGAGAAGTCCAAATGATCACTAGACTAAGTGTGTCACTAGTGTACTATAGGCTTCCCATAAACACCATTGGCATCCCTAGGTATACTCTGCTGCAAACTCCACCATACTTTAGGGCTTTTCTGAATGAATGAATTACCGAGAGTTGAAACTCCTAGCCCACCCTCGAGTACAAGTCTTCTAATGCTCCCCTCGGATGGCCCCTATGCATCAGGTATATCGGTGCACAGGGCAGGATACCCATACACCACCCGAGCATGATGATCCTACTACTCTTGCTACTCTAGGGTCTCTTACACTTGTATGCCTACCAAAAAAAACTTCTTTGGTGTGAGTGCCAAGACCTCTAAGTAGCTAGCAGCCCTTGGGCCTTATCTGTGCCCCCTCAGCTCAAGCCACCTAGCACTTGGTGATTTAGCTACCAAAAGGCTACCCAAGTCGAAGGTCTTGATGCTTTAGCTACTCCACTTGGAGTATCCTATGTGCCCGATGCCTACACACTCAGTCTTTTCACTTTCATGCACTTAGAGCCTAACACCATACACACACAATACTAGCTTCTCAGGTGCATTCGTTGTGCATTTTCTTTTTAGCCACCAAACTTACCCCATGTGTAAAGTGCTTATGGGGCCCTTAGTTGAGTTATAAGGTACCACTACATTCTGGGCCAACCTAGGTATCTTTGGCTTAGTTGTTGACTAGACACCTCGGCCCCTTTTTGAGGCTCTAATGTGCTTCCTTTCTTACTCAACTCCTCGACCACATCCAAGCCTCTTGCCCTCTAACACAAGCAAGCATCTGCATGACTACCATTCCCTACCTAAACAATGGTAAAAAAAAAACCATATCCACCTTCCATGCTTGACAACAATACCAAAACTACACCATGTCGACTTCTCATTAGGATGATGTACCCGCAGCTTCGCTATGTCCACTCAACTTACTTGGTGGGAAAAATAACTTTAGTTAACTATCGGGAAGTGATTGGCCATGGAAAATCACTTGGGTGGCTCATCCATTACAACCTCACTTAGTGCACTGCACAATGCACTTCAGGACTGGTTCTATCCCTCTGAGTTGTAAGACTACCCTTCAGTTTTAACCAATCTCATAGATCACAAGCCCTTTCTTTTGAAGGCACTAAGGTCACATGAAATCCTCTAACTCTGGTCTTGAACTCGCTCAACCAACACCCACACTGACTAGGCTTCCAACTTTTGGCTTACCTTTACTATGTCAAATACGGTAAGTACCCGTATCACAAAATAGACACCTGACCACAACTATACCTATACTTGACTTGCACTTTAGACTATTAATAAAAGTACTCAACTAGGTGGGAGATTACTTGATCTTGTGGCTACTTGTGAGTCAACTCTTGACTAGTTGTGGTGAACTCTCCCTCATGAGCGCTCCTTAGGCATTACCCCATAGGGTTGAGGTGAAACATCCCCTATCTGGCATCACTTGGTCATTTCTGGCCTAATAGTTCAATGTTCCACTAGCTTACTAGCACAAAAATAAACAACAGTTGATCACCGCAAGCTGCTTGGTTCCACTTAGGACTTAGTCCTATACCTACTGACCTAGTTTCACTAGTCAAGTCTCTCTTCTTCCATAAGTCAACTCAGTCGCCCTAGACTCTACTTAACCTCGAGATGGTGACCATAATTCACTAACTATCCCTAGGTCCCTGGTAGTCCTTCCTATTGCTTGGGTCCTCTTATTACCTTTTGGCAGTCAAGTTGAACCCTAGTAATGGCTCTACTCCTACTGGCCCTACTCTTAGGTTAATGGCTAACAGATGAAGAAACATATCCATTTGTTTACCCCTATATGAGTTCCTTGCACCATGCTTCCTTGTGTAGTTACCTCCTACATTTAATGATTAGAAATAAAAATTAAAAATTACCTACTTACCTTTGCAGCATCTCATTGAATTGCTCTATTGCCTAGTTACTCTAAAGAACTCATCAATTCAACTAGCCAGTCATTTGCTATCAACATGGACAATAAACTAACTCATGTAAGAAGACAACATATAGAACTCTAGGATGTTTCCAATCCAAGCCATTTAGGCCTCCACTTATACGGTTTCATACACTAGCAAGTGGGTCCTAGGGTGTCGAGAATTGACCTAATACTTGGTACATCATTAGGTTCGTAATGCGCTTGGGTTATCCCTTAACCCTACTCAAAACTACTTCCTAACAAGCCAAAATAAAACCTGCTGGTAAACTGATGCTTGAACTCCAACAAAGGAACTGTTAGTGTTGTGCCAAAAAAGCCAATCATGACATGATTGTATTTTTTGCACATTGAGTCATGATATTTTATTAAGGCATTAATACAGCAATTATGTTTGTTGTTTTGTTTCTGCGTAATGTAATAAACATAATTGTAACCCTAGAATAATGATATTCTCAAATGTCCCTGGTCTAGTATTATTGTGGAGCTGGTTGCAATAATACATAATGACCAGCATATGTGGAGACTAATATGAGATATGTAGTCTACATATGGGTACAAGTTGGAGAACTTGTGTACTGGACAGACCCACCATGAGAACACTACATGGATCGTTATATGAGTGTCCTAAGTGATTGTCATAGTGATGATGGTATATGTAGTCCTTTGACCTAAGGTCATCAAGGTTCCCTACATGTGAGTCACATACTTTGATACTTTCCTTTGTTGCTCATAACTGAGTGAACTTGAAGGAGGTCATTCGGTATGTCACATATCATGCGGAGGGATTTGTATGATCAAGATGTGACTTGTCCCTCCTATATAACGGGAGTGATATCTTTGGGCCCCTTGATAGAGTGAGACTTAGAAAAATGCATGGCCATGCTCGGATGAGTTGATATACAATATCAATGTCATAGTTTGAGTTGGTCTACTTGGTAATCAAGAAACCAAAGATTGGGCTATACGAGAGTGACACATTCCATGTCTCGTGCTTAGTCTTGATATCTTGGATAGAGGGACAATGGCATATATCGGTAATGATCATAAAGGTTTAGTTGAATCACCGACAATCTTGTCACTTGGGTAGCAATGATGTGTTGCTAGACATCGCTCATTGCTTATGATCATAAATGTGATTTATGATCATTGCCAATGTGGTAAGAGCCTATTGGGTCGCACACATAGAGCTATTTGGATCATTAGAGTCCATGATTTGGGTTATGGTTTCACAATTATTTCATATTAATAGTGGGCCCAAGAGTTGAGCCATTATTAAGCCCAAAATTAAAGCCTAATTGGATTAGGGCTTTGAAACCCTTTAGGCCTGGAAGTTGAGTCTCACTATAAATACAACTTTTAGTGAGAAATTTGAAGCCTCTTGCCCTAGACTCCCAAAAGGACAGTCACACTCTTCTCTTGCAATTCTTTGGACAATGCAAGCTAGCACTGCGACTGTAAGAGAAATGCATCTGTTGGGATGTGTTGGAAGCGTGGTGATCCCGAGAGGCTCATTTGGATACCATAGAGAACATGAACATGTCAACTATTCAGGTTTTTGTGATTCGACTCTACAATTGGATGAGAGATCTCAACCAAAAATTAGGTATGAAAATTTTCGAACACCTAGTTTACCCCTTTTCACTTGGATCTTGGAGGATTTCAGTTAAATTCCGCTACGCTTGTTTGGCTCCCGAAACCCAACAAGAACTAGACTACTAGTGAATGGTTAAAGACTTACTTCACACTAGCCATGCACTACCCACAAGTTCACTATAGCTACCAGTGGCACCCGGCTAGTGACTGCCTACTTTGCCCAGTTGACTAATCAAAGTGAAATTTGAACTGCTTCTCTAGTGCACTAGGTCAACTCCTTGTGGCAACAACTATTGGGGACAAACTTCCTAGGCTGGTTTTAACTTTACTGATGCGAACCCTGATGGTATAAAGACCATGAAACGCGCCCAAGATGTTTTTCAAGCTCCACAAGACATCAAAGAGACTAGGTTTGAAACCCCCACCCCTAATCAACCTGTGACTAGAAACAAGAAGTATAAGAACACCAAGAACACAAGCACACTTGTGCACCGAGGTAGTCCACAAAGAACCAAAGAGAAATTCTCTCCAAAGTAGCAATATTATTTCATGTAATGGCTGTTGTTTTATAACCAGAATATGTGCCTATTTATAGGCCTAAACTAGGGTAAAAGACTTAGCAAAATTCGCAGCCCAAGTCACCTAGGAAACCTAGTTACAAAGGACTCAAGAAAACCTAGTCAAACTAGGATTCCTACACACTTTTAACACATGTTTAAGGTGTGCAGCGAATTCCATTTATCCTAAGTGACCTAAATCACTTCCATGGCCTAAAAAAAATCCTAAATAATGTAAATAAATAGGAAAATAAAATAAAATACGTTACAAAATAAGATTGGCCATAAAAACCCCAAAATAGTCTTCTTAGGTGGTTCCTGCTTGTGTCTTCAACTTCAAGCTGAAATTCGAACTTGATAAAGCCATGATTTCTCAAAAAGAAAAGCATGAAAGTTGTAGATCTATTGCTTAGCTTTGAAATGACACCTGAACCACAGAAAACAGACTTCTAAAGCCAAAGATATACCAAAAATACTGCAACTGCTTCTGAACCAGCGATAACTCGAAAATCACAATTTTGCATCTAAATTGGACCTCCTTAACGTGCAAACTGGGTTTCATGATCTGCATATGATTTGTAGCTCCAGATGTTAGATTTCCAAGGAATTAAGAATCACTCAATTCTGATTTGTTTAGCTCAAGATATGAATTTTCTACCAGAACATCACCAATCTGTCAACATCCGAGCTTGGCCATCATCTCCATATGATTCCTTGTAGGTTCCAGCAGCTCCTTTCGAAATTCCAAGCCCATTCTCCATGAAAAATCTTGAAACAAAGGCTTGTACTGCACTTGAGAGCTCCTTAGCTTTCTTCCTTGTCATTGGTCCATTAGAAAGCTTCAATGGATCTTCGCCTTCCTTGATTGTTCCTTCTTTGATCATATCGTTTACCAAGCCCAAATATATGACTAGTCCAATGACTACTCAGACCGTTGATGACTATTTCCTTGGGCAAGGTATAGAGCCATGTGCTCCTCACACCCTGGGCATCATCCCCTATTCCTCATGATCCATTCTCGCTCCTCGGTACCAGGTTAACTTTCACACTATGCTCATCCTAGCTTGGATAAGCAAACCTCCACCTCACAGTCTCGTGCCTTCAACTTGTTTGACTCTATTTTGAGAGCTGCTATATCTTGCACCACTGGTGAACGCCAACCTTGATGATTGTCAATCACCTTCATATGCTAGCTCAAGGCCTCGGGGAACTTAGCCTCAAGCTCCTACTCTCAACAAAAAATTACAAGCGTGCTACTCGTGTTGCTTTGTAGACTACATGACCAAGTGTTTATCACATAGGTTAGCGCATCCTCAGCTCTTTTCGGTGTTGCCTAACCCATTCAAATTTATGGGCTCAAGTTTTGGATCTCCTGGAGTAATCTACCTGGTGCAATGGTACTCCCCACCTTGGAGGATTCCATATCCTCCTGTGTAGCCTACCTCACGATTGAGTTCCAAAACAACTTCCTAGGATTGTGGTTACATCCCAACTACTTGCTCCAAGGTATTGCCCTACCTTGGTGCATACCAAACCAACTTCCAAACCTAATGAGTTTCAAAGCCCTAATCCAATTAGGCTTTAATTTTATGCTTAATAATGGCTCAACTTTTGGGCCAATTATTAACATAAAATTATCATGAAACCATAACCCAAATAAATTAGCCCATGTTCTCAATTAATCCAAATAGGCTTTATGTGTGTGACTCAATAGGCTCTTACCACGTTGGCAATGATCATAAATCACATTTATGATCATAAGCAATGAATGGTGTCTAGCAATACATTGTTACTGCCCAAGTGACAAGATTGTCAGTGATTCGACTAAACCTTTATGATCATTATCCGTATATGCCATTGTCCCTTTGTCCAAGATATCAAGACTAAGCACGAGACATGGAATGTGTCATTCTCATATAGCCTAATCTTTGGTTTCTTGATTACCGAGTAGACTGATGCCCCAAGGCATCTTCGTTTGCTGCCATGTTGACAGGTGGAGAGACTTCCTGAGGAGGCGAGCGCCTGGAGCTCTGGTTTCCCAGCTGAGTGTGCCTGAAAAGCTCAAAGAAGAGGTTAGGAGGTCCCCGATTTGCTTTTCCGGGGAGGACCCTCCGACGCCCAAGTCAGTTTTCTGAGTGAAAGTGGAGGAAGAACACTAGGGGATCAAGTGTCTTGCCTATTTTGTGTTTTCTCAGAGGGAGGAAAAATGCCCATCATTTGTCCAGTCCCATTTCCTAGTATTTATAGGAATAGCTGGTCCGTTCAGATCATGACACGCGTTCGGTCAGATTTGATCTATACTTTTGGACCTAGGGGACAGGCAGCCGTTTGCAGCCTCCTTTAGCCCTGGACCCAGACAGGTTGCGTCAGGACTGGGGCGGCTGCGGCGTGTCAGTTCGCCGTTCAGATGTGACGTGTAGGGCTTGTAGGCGACATGTCAGAGGCTCCTTAAATGCTCATACCGTACTCCCGAGGTCCCCTGGGCGAGGTCGCCCTTCGGTGCGTGCACCCTCTTCGGATTCTATCCGTCCTTCCGTGCAAGCACCTCCTTCGGGATCTATCCCACAGTTCTGGGAGTTCCCTTGGTGGACACCCTCTTCGGGACTCACACCCATAGTTCGGGGATTCCCTTGTTTAGGTGTTTCTTGTTCGGGGAAGACCTCTTCGGGGCCTTTGCCTTAGGGGAGATTCTCCCTTGCTTCAGAGAGATGGCTCTCTTACCCGAAGATGATCAGCTTGGCCCCTCGATGGAGACGGTGTTGTCCTCGGAATTCCTGACGAGCTAACCAAAGTCTCGAGCTCATAGTGTTTGACTTCGAACCTTCCGAGGTCAATGAAAAGATCCTCTCTTGGGTGACGTCAGACTCCTCGGCCAATTTTCTGGCAGGGAGTTACTACCGAGGAGGAGATAGCCTTTGGCTATCACAGGCCCCCCTCCGAAAAGCCGAAGTGAGAAACTTCGGTTCATCAGTTTTTGGGTCCTGTGGTTGTGATATCTGCGCCGAAGACGCCTTCTTCTGCCTGGAGCGATGGGCAGCCTTTTTTGCGTCCTCGAAGCGCGAGAAGATAGGCTGTCCCTCTGCCGAAGATACACCTTCTGCCCGAAGTCACGGGCTATCTCTTGGTGTCCTCGTGGCAAGGGGAAATAGGATAACCTTGTACCGAAGATAGACGTTTTGCCCGAAGTCACAGGCTGTCTTTTGGTGTCTTCGAGGTAACCTACTCTTTTGCCTTTATAGGTCTGCTCATGCGTCGCGTCCTGTATCCAGCAGAGTCAGTCTAGGGCGGCGCCTCTAGACCAAACGGTGTCAGAGGGCGTGCTCGATGTGATGGATGACACGTGGCACGTTTGCTGTGCGATGGCCGACACATGGCACACTTTTATTGGGTAAGAATGCACTGAGTACGGCTGGCGCGACTTTTCAGGCGCTCATAGCAGTTATGGCGACGCTTCGCCTTCCGAGGGGTACTAATGACGACGGTTCTTCTGGCCTTCTTGGCCTATATATATCAGTCCTGTCATAACCCTCTTTCTTCTTCTGCTTTTGCTTTCTTTTGCCTTCTAATTCTCTCCCGATTTTCCGCGGCGGTTCTCCTTTTTCAGGCATTTTTCCGACCACTTTTCACGACGGCTTCCAAGAATCCAGATTTCGGGAAGACCTTTGGTGGGTTTTAGTCCTTCTGCTTTTTTCAAAGATTCTTCTTTGTTTTTCCCGAACTCATTTTCCTTGTTTTTCCCGAACTCGTTTTCACCAAGCCTGTTCCCGAGAGTTGGCAACCTCTTCTTTCTCACCCTTGCTGCACTACTGTGGCAAAACTAGCGAAGTGGAAGAAAAAGTTTTTCTTACCCTCTTACTCTGTGACGAGGTTGCCCCGTCCTGACCAATTTCCTTTCTCCAACCGAAGTGATGAAATCACCGTTTTCCGAGCCCAACTGAAGGCCGGACTTCGGTATCCCCCCCCGGAGATGGTTAGCGCGTTCTGCAACTTCCATGGCATTGCCGTTAACCAACTCCCGCCGAACTCGTACTGCTATTTCAACGCCTTTCTCTGTATGTGCGGCGTTTTCAAAATAAAACCTTACTTTGTAGTTTTTCTTCAGTACTACAAGCTCTTCGTGGTCCCGAAGGGTGGCTTCTACTTTATGCTACCTCGGGGATCCGGGAGCAAAAAGTATACGTTCACCTTCGCCACCAAAGACAGCTAGCGAGGGTGGCAACAAAAATTCTTTTTCCTGAAGAAGTCGGAGGCTTGGTCGCACGTCCCGACCAAGTGGGCTCAGGGGAGGCTTAAGATGGATGTCATTGATCCGAAGATACTGCTATACGCCGACGTAGCACCTATCTTCGAGGACTTCGACAGGCGCATCCGGGCCGTCTCTGACTGGGCTGCCGAGGTCTCTCCTTGTGCCCTTTACCCCTTTCCGATCAATTGGAGGCTCATGACCGAAGAGGTCCTTCGGGAACTCAAGGTGGTAAAGGAGCATGTGACAGACCTCAATATGCCGAAACCGGCTTCTTCGGGGAAGGACTCCTGGCTCGTGAAACTCCTTCGAGGGAAAGAGACTTATAAGTCTTTTTACGAGAGTAAGTTACTTTCTCATTTTTTCCTTCATAACTTCATCTTGGACTTACACTGATCTTCTTTTTCTTTTTGCAGAGATGGGTGACGACGCGGCTGCCTTTTACAAGGCTCTTTTTACCGGGCAGGCCGAGAGGGGTGAACAGACAAAGAAGGCCGCCTCTCGGAGGCGGAAGCAGACTTCGGGCGGCCCTCCTGCCAAACGGGCCAAGAAAGCTGCTCCTTCCTCTCTTCCACAAATTCCGGAGGAGGTAGGCGAGGAGCCCGAAGTCCCTGCTGCCCCTTTGCCCGAGGTTCCTTCTCTTGACGTCCCTTCTTTCGACGTCCTTCCTCAAAGCCCCACGCCTTCGCATGCTCTTCTGGAGGGCGGTGGGGAGGAGACCCCTTCTGCCGAGGAACGGCGCCAAATAAAAGGCAAGGGGATCTCTACTGAGGTGACGTCGATTCTTGACGACGACATTACCGAGGTGCCAGCAGGTTTGTACTTTGCCGAAGAACCTTTTTTTCTCTTGTAAATCCTTAAGAGTTCTCTGGCCTTAACCAATTTTTCTGCTTTGTTGTGCAGCGGAGGTGGCCGCTCCTGACTGGGTTGCCGAATACGCCCGCAAGAGGGCCCTTCGGGATGCCCAAGTCCCAGCTGGGAAAGTTCCGAAGGAGCCCTTCTGGACGTTCACGGAGGACATGAATATGTACTCCGAGGACTGTCCCGAGATGGCCAGGCAGATGTGCAAAGGGGTTTTTACTGAGGCCTCTAACAAGGCCCTTACGGAGGCTTACCCTGGCGACATCTCTTTGGCCGCCAAACTCACTGAACACACCGCCCAGGTACGCTTCACTGTTTCCTTAGTGCCACTTTTGCCTTTGCTTTTTACTTAGCATCATTTTCCCTTTGTTTGCTTTTTTTGCAGCTGATGGGGTACGCCGGGTTGCTCCGTGTTCGGGTGGCGCGAGAGTCAGAAAGGAGGGCGTCACTCTGGGACCTTTACACCAAGACGAAGGCCCAGTGTTCGGCGTTGGCTGCTGATAATGCCCAGCTGAAGCAGTCTTCGGAGAAGGAAGTTGCTGAACTTCGGGAGGGGTTCATAAAAGAGAAAGAGGAACTTGAGAAAAGCACCTCCCAGAAACTTTCCGACGTCGGTTCTCGAGTGGCAGAGCTGACTTCGACCGTAGAAGCGATTCAAAAGGATAAGTCAGAAAGTGACGCAATCCTTGCGAAGACGCTCGAGGAAAAGGCCCAGCTTGAAGCCGAGGTCGCATCTCTGAAGAAGCCTTCAAAAGAGAAGAAGAAGATGAAGGCATTGAAGAAAAAGCATAAGGATCTGGAGAAGGATTACGCGGATCTGGAGAAGGACTATGCAGATTTGGCGGTCAAGAAGCGGGAGTCCGACGATATGACGAAGTTGGGCTTTCAAGACGGCTTCTGTCTTGCTCGGCACCAAATTCTACAGAAGTTCCCAGATTTCGACCTCTCCTTCCTCGAAGGCATGAACATCCCGAAGGAGCCTCGGTGGACTTGGTCCAAGATCGAGCACTTGAAACTGCCTCCTTCTTTCTCGGCGCCGAAGGCTGCTGACAAAAGCACAGAGGGTGGCAGTTCTCAAGACGCCGAGGTTCCTTAGTTTGTACTAGGGCCTTTTGTCTTCATTTTCTTCTTGTTTTTTGTAGTCTTTCAGCAACTTTCTTCTCTGTAAGCACTCTTTGGCTTAATAGGTAAAAATTTGGCTAAGTATTTTTTGCCAGATCCCTTTGTTTCCCTTTGTCCCGAACATAATTCGCTCGAGAGACCTCGGAAAACCATAATCTTGCTTTCCTTTGTCCCGAATATATTCGCTCAAGGGACTTCGGAAAACCATACTGTTGCTTTCCTTTGTCCCGAACATATTCGCTCAAGGGACTTCGGAAAGCCATACTTTTACTTTCCTTTGTCCCGAACATATTCGCTCAAGGGACTTCGGAAAACCATACTTTTGCTTTCCTTTGTCCCGAACATATTCGCTCAACGGACTTCGGAAAGCCATACTTTTGCTTTCCTTTGTCCCGAACATATTCGCTCAAGGGACTTCGGAAAGCCATACTTTTGCTTTCCTCGGTGATTGCTTTCGTGAGACTCTTGTTTTGCACTTCTTCAGAACTTTTTACTTAGACAAATTTGTCCAACTTGTGCAATACAACTTTCCCACCAAACTTTTTAGGCATAGAATTTTTTCAAGGCCTCTGAGTGCCAAGTGTTTTTTAATTCTATGCCTTCGGCATCACCGAGCTTATAAACTCCTTTTCGTACTTCGGCAAGTACCAGGTAGGGTCCTTCCCAATTTGCGCGAAGTACCCCATGGGACGGCTTTCGGGGTGCAAATTCAGCCTTTCGGAGAACGAGATCTCCCTTCTTTATTCCCTTTGGCCTGGCGCGTAGGTTTATGGCTGCTGCCACTCTTTGCTGCAAAGCTTTTCTTCTCAGCTCGGCTACTTCTCTGTGTTCGCTGACGAGGTCGAGCTTGGTTCTCAGGCCGAGGTCATTTCCTTTTTCATCGAACACTTGGACTCGTATTGACGGTTGTACTACCTCGACAGGGATGATGGCCTCTGTACCGAAGACGAGTGAAAAAGGCGTGTCCCCTGTGGCTCTTCGGGGTGTTGTTCGGTAGCTCCATAACACGCTTTGGAGTTCTCCTGGCCATTTCCCTTTGGCTTCTCCCAATCTCTTTTTCAGACCATCTTTTATGGTCCTATTAGATACTTCCACCTGCCCATTACTTTGGGGGTGAGCTACTGGGGCGAAGTGCATTTTTGTCCCGAGGTCGCTAATGAACTCTTGAAATCCTGTCTATGAACTGGGATCCATTGTCCGCTACGAGTACCCTCGGTATGCCGAATCTGCATATGATGTTTTTCCATACGAACTTCTGCACTTCTTTTGCCGAGATAGTTGTCAGAGGTTCTGCCTCGACCCATTTAGAGAAATAGTCAACTGCTACTACGCAGAACTTTACGCCTCCAGGCGCCGTTGGGAGTGGCCCAATGAGATCTATGCCCCAAACTGTGAAGGGCCACGGATAGTCTGCCGAAGTCACGAACTCTGAGGGTGTCCTTTGGATGTTCGCATGTCTCTGGCAATTACCACATTTCTGGGCGAACTGCTTGGCGTCCTTTCTCAGGGTAGGCCAGAAGTATCCTTGGCGAAGTATCACTGCTGCCAGGGCGTCGGTTCTGATGTGCGAACCACAGGCACCTTCGTGAACTTCTTCGAGGATCATTTCAGTGTCCTCTTCACTAACACACCTCTGTAGTGGATTTGCATATCCTTGCCAATATAGTTCTTCTCCAATTAAGAAGAAACGTCCCGAGCGCCTTCGCACTTTTGCAGCTTCGCTGGGGTCTTCGGGAAGTGTGTTGGTTGCGAGATACATTTTGATTGGTTCTTTCCAGCCTTTCCCCGAGGTCTCTATGCTTAATACCGCCATGCTGGGGTGGCTTAGCACTTCGGTGCACGTTTTGGACTTCACCAAACAGTCTGCCTCAGCATTTTCTCGTCTGGGTACGTTCTCGATTTTCACGGCGTCGAACTCCCGAATAAGCTTTGTTACCAGCTCATGGTATTTCGCCAAGGTCGGGTCTTTCGCGCCATAGTCCCCTGCCATTTGCCAGACCACCAGCTGGGAATCACTATGGGCTTTCAAGTTTCTCACGCCAATTTTTCTGGCCAGGCGTAATCCTGCTATGAGGGCCTCATACTCGGCCATATTGTTGGTGGCATTGAAACTGAATTTGATGGCCTTCATTACTTCTAGGCCTTCGGGGCCTCTGATAATCACTGCAGCTCCCTGGTGTTCGGATCCTGAGGCCCCGTCAACATATAACGTCCATTCTGGCTCGTCTTCGCCTGAAAACGAATGTCCCTCCTCAATGTTCGGTACTTCGGCGATGAAATCTGCCAAAGCTTGAGCTTTTATAGCTTTCCGGGGTTCATACGTGATGTCATGTTCGCCCAGCTCTATACACCACTTGGAAAGCCTTCCCGAGTGATCAACTTTCCTCATAACATCCCGTAGAGGCAGGGTACTTCGGACGATAATGGGGTGAGCCTGAAAGTATGGCCGCAGCCTTCTCCCTGCGAGCACTAAGGCATATACAGCTTTTTGAAGCAAAGGGTACCTGACTTCGGCGCCTTGCAGGGACTTGCTGACATAGTAGACCGGCCATTGCTTTGGTCCTTCTTCTTTCACGAGGACCGAGCTCACAGCTTTTTCTGTGACGGCGAGGTATAATACGAGGGGCTCTCCTTCCCGAGGTTGCCGCAGGGTCGGTAGGCTGGCCAAGTAGACTTTGAGTTCTTCCCAGGCTTTTTGGCAATCTTCATCCCAAGGATGACCATTCCTTCCGAGGTCGCCTTCCGTCTTTGCTGCCTTTGTGAGCACTTTGAAGAAGGGTCGACACCTATCTCCGTACCTGGAAATAAACCTGCTCAGAGAGGTTATTCTTCCGGTGAGTCTTTGCACGTCTTTGACTGTGGCAGGAGTTCAGAATTCAAGCAGAGCCTTAATCTTCTCATGGTTAGCATCGATGCCTCTTTCGGATACCATGTACCCAAGGAACTTTCCCGAGGTCACCCCGAAGATGCATTTCTCAGGATTAAGGCGGATCCCGAAGGCTCTGAGTTTTTGGAAGGTTTCCTCTAAATCTGCAACGTGGTAGCCAGGCAGTTTGCTTTTGACTATCATATCATCAACATAAACCTCCATGTTCCTCCCCATTTGGTCTTTGAAGACTTTGTTCATCAGCCTCTGGTAGGTGGCTCCTGCATTTTTGAGTCCGAAGGGCATCCTGATATAGCAATATGTTTCTCCCTCAGTGATGAAGGCAGTCTTCTCTTCATCTTCGGGGTTCATCCTTATCTGATGATACCCACCGAAAGCGTCCAGGAAACTTAGGAGCCCGTACTCGGCAGTTGAGTCTACCAGTTGGTCTATTGGCGGAAGGGGATATGAATCTTTCGGCAAGCATCGTTCAAATTTCTGAAGTCGATGCACATCCAGAGCTTACTACTTCCTTCTTTTATGGCAATTACCATGTTGCTTAGCCATTCGGGGTAGTTTACCTCCCGGATAACGCTAGCGTCTATCAGACGCTGGACTTCGATTTTGACGAAGTCACTTTTGTGAGCTGAGATGTTCCGTTTCTTTTGCCGGACGGGTTTTACTTCTGGACTCGCTTTGAGGCTATGCTGGATTACGCGAGGGTTTACCCCTGGCATGTCCTTGGGCGAGTAGGCGAACAGATCTTTATTTGCGAGCAGAAAAGATACAAGTTTTTCCTTGTCTCCTTTGGCCATGCTTTTCCCTATTCGGGTATTATGGCCTGGGACAAGCTCTACTTCTTCTGTTTCCGCTTTTGTGGGATCTTCTGGCTCGCCCCTTTCCAGCTTTTTTGCTTCTACAAAATGTGCGAAGTTGCTTGCTGGAGCCTTTCGTGCTCTGACGAACACCTTTCTCACCTCGCCTTGATCAATGAAGATCTTTGCGTCTCCTTTCTTGGTGGCGAAGGTGACGGTCAAGTACTTTACATCTGGGCGAATGTGCAGATTTCCCTGTGTCTGTCTGTCGAGGATGGCATTGTATGATGAAGGAACGTCCATGACTATGAATCTTGCCATGGTAGAGGCGAACAACTCAGCGGTTCCTTTCTCCGAAGTTTCTTTCATCATCAGGGGGAGGTCGATCCACCCGAGGACAGTTAGCTCAGACGGACCTACGCCGAACGTGGGTGAAGTAACAGCTTTGAGGTCACTCCTGGATATGCCCAAGCTTAGCAGCAAATGGAAGAACAAGACGTCTGCGTTTGACCCATCGTCCAGCAGTACCCTCTTGACGTCCCAGTTTCCTATCCTCGCCATTATCAGCAATGGATCGTCATGGGGAAATACGATGGCGGAGCCATCCTCGCGGGCCAATTTTTTCGTTGGGCTCTGATATTCCATCACCGCTATCTCTCTGGCCCTTCTTTTTCTTTCCGAGGATGGAAGTCCGGTTGTGATCGTCTGTATTACTCCTGCCGAAGGTGGAGGACACCTTCTCGGACTTCGGTTCCTTCGCCTGTCTGAATCGTAATCCTCATCATCGGGCTTTCCTTCCTCCTCTTTTTTCCCCTTCGGGGAAGGCATTCTCAAATAACGCCGAAGCTGGCCCTGCTTTATCAGTGATTCAATGTACTTTTTCAACTGAAAGCAGTCTTCGGTGTCATGACCGTGATCACGGTGGAATTGACAGAACTTCTTCATGTTCCTTCTATTGTCAGCAGTCATGCCCCTCGGTCATTGGATTTGAGCCCCCTGTTTTTCCAACGCCATGAGGACGTTAGCCCTCGTGGTGCTCAGAGCTGTAAAGCTTTGGGGCTTCCTTCCTCCGACTCGCATTCTCCGAGGTCGGCCTAACTGTTCCGTTGGACACCGGGCTTGCTGGCTGGATCCTTCACCACGTGTGTGAATATGGTCAGCCTTCGGTCCAGTCATTCTCAGCTCTTCGGCTGTCATATGTTGTTCAGCCCTTCAGTAGAACTCTCCCAGCGTGTCCGGGGGATCTTTGGAGAATTCATAAAACAGGTGCGAATCCCTCCGGAGGCCCCTTGTCATGGCGAGGATGCGGATTTCGGGACGAAAGTCCGGAACACTGAGGGCCTCTCTGTTGAACCTCTCGACATAGTCACGGATGGTCTCTCCGTTTCTTTATGCTATGTCAAACATCTGGACGGGCATCTTCGCCGTCGGCTTGCTCCCAATGAACTGTTGGGTGAACGCTATGGACAGCTCCTGGAACCCTCTGATGTTTCCGGGAGGCAGGGAATTGTACCAGGCAGTTGCTGGTCCTACGAGGGTGACTTCAAAGCACTTGCAGAGTGTAGCATCATCAGCCCCATGTAGCACCATGCTGCGTTTGTACTTTGTTAGGTGGGCCTGGGGATCAGTCCGACCCTCATAGGTCTCTAGCCGAGGTAGCCTGAAGTCACTTGGCATGGCCGCCTCGACCACTGTTCGGGCGAAAGGAGTTTCATCTCCAGAGACGGTTTCAGTTAGCCTGGCCCAAACAGGCTTGCGTGCCACCTGCTGTTCCACTCTCTCCAGTCTTGCCAAGACTTTCTCAAGGAGGAGCGCAGCACTGGGCTCCTTTTCCTGGTGCTCTGAGGTTCATTGGTAAGAGGACTGTTGCCGTCTCTTCGGGGAGCGACTTCGGTACCGAGGTGAGGGGGACCTTGCCTCTGGTGACAAACTTCTCCTGGACGGGACTTCGGGTCGTTCAGACCTCGCTCTTTCCGCCAGCCATGCTCCGAGAGGTAAGTTATCTGTCGAGGACTCTTCCCGTGGCTCCCCACTTCCCGAGCTATGACGGCGCCAAATGATGCCCCAAGGCATCTTCATTTGCTACCATGTTGACAGGTGGAGAGACTTCCTGAGGAGGCGAGCGCCTGGAGCTCTGGTTTCCCAGCTGAGTGTGCCTGAAAAGCTCAAAGAAGAGGTTAGGAGGTCCCCGGTTTGCTCTTCCGGGGAGGACCCTCCGACGCCCAAGTCAGTTTTCTGAGTGAAAGTGGAGGAAGAACACTAGGGGATCAAGTGTCTTGCCTATTTTGTGTTTTCTCAGAGGGAGGAAAAATGCCCATCATTTGCCCAGTCCCATTTCCTAGTATTTATAGGAGTAGCTGGTCCGTTCAGATCATGACATGCGTTCGGTCAGATTTGATCTATACTTTTGGACCTAGGGGACAGGCAGCCGTTTGCAGCCTCCTTTAGCCCTGGACCCAGACAGGTTGCGTTAGGACTGGGGCGGCTGCGGCCTGTCAGTTAGCCGTTCAGATGTGACGTGTAGGGCTTGTAGGCGACATGTCAGAGGCTCCTTAAATGCTCATACCGTACTCCCGAGGTCCCCTGGGCGAGGTCACCCTTCGGTGCGTGCACCCTCTTCGGATTCTATCCGTCCTTCCGTGCAAGCACCTCCTTCGGGATCTATCCCACAGTTCTGGGAGTTCCCTTGGTGGACACCCTCTTCGGGACTCACACCCATAGTTCGGGGATTCCCTTGTTCAGGTGTTTCTTATTCGGGGAAGACCTCTTCGGGGCCTCTGCCTTCGGGGAGATTCTCCCTTGCTTCAGAGAGATGGCTCTCTTACCCGAAGACGATCAGCTTGGCCCCTCGATGGAGACGGTGTTGTCCTCGGAATTCCTGACGAGCTAACCAAAGTCTCGAGCTCATAGTGTTTGACTTCGCACCTTCCGAGGTCAATGAAAAGATCCTCTCTTGGGTGACGTCAGACTCCTCGGCCAATATTCTGGCAGGGAGTTACTACCGAGGAGGCGATATGCTTTGGCTATCATAGACTAACTTAAACTAATGACATTGATATCATATATCAACTCATCCGAGCATGACCATGCATTTTCTTAGTCTCACTTTATCAAGGGGCTTGAAGATATCACTCTCGTTATATAAGAGGGACAAATCCCATCTTGATCATACAAAACCCTCCGCATGATATGTGACAAGCCCAATTACTTCCTTTGAGTTCACTCAGTTACGAGCAACAAAGGTCATAGCCAAAGGGCTATTAACCCTTCAAGAATTCCCAAAGTGACCTGAGAAGCACCACCCTCAGGAAACATGGGTGACCAACCTTAGGAAAGAGGGGGCCTTTACCATCCTCGGGAAGAACACCACCTTATAACCGAGGGGCCATGATCCCTGAGATCTCCAGATCAGCTAGCCAAAAACCACCCTAGGGGAAGACCTAGCACTAACCACGGTGAACGACAACCACCCTCAATAGGTAACAGAACTGACCTCAGAAAATTTATATACTACAACCTTCGGAATAGCGAACTCACCAAGTTCGGGAAAGTATATCCCCATCCTCGGCAAGGAAGATCGTCTTCCAGAGGTGCCCCACTCTGCCAAAGGGCTTTTCCTAATAACCCTCGGTGGCTATATTGAGCTAAAGGGGGCCACTTATTTCGAAGGAGCCTTATACCCCGAAGGGGTCTCATTCTTTCAAGGGGTCTTGTGGAGATACGATAAAAATGGTTAAGGAGCCTCTAACAGAGAGACCTCACACACGCCCCTGCCCTCTGGCCGAAATGGCCTATAGCCGGCTGGAGATACCTATCTTTGAGGGTACAGATCCAATTTGATCGAACACATGTCACGATCTGAATAGGTGGCGTCAAACGGCCTCCTCCCTCCACCCTCCTATAAATACTTAGGAAGGACCTTGGTAAGAAAAGAGACAGAACTCTGGCTATTCCCCACTTTTTGCTCCTTACAACTCTTACTATCAAATACTAACTTGGGCGTTGGGGGCTCCTCCCCTAGAAACACATTCCGGGGAGTCTTTAACCCCTGTTCTTCAATTTCTTGCAGACACCATCCTACTGGAAGTCTCTCATTCAGGCACCATCACACCAGAAGTCTCTCCCTCAGGCCAGCATGTCATGCAACGAGGATGTCGTCGGGCATCAGAAGGGAAGTATCGAAGTATGTGACTCACACGTAGGGAACCTTGATCATCTTAGGCTAAAGGACTACATATACGGATCACTATGAGAATCACTTATGACACTCATATAATGATCCATGTAGCATTCTCATGGTGGGTCGGTCCAGTACACAAGTTCTCCAACTTGTACCCATATGTAGACCAGATATCTCATATTAGTCTCCACATATGCTAGTCATTATGTATTATCATAACCCGCTCCATAATAATACTAGACCAGGGATATTCAAAATTATCATTGTTCTAGGGTTATAATTATGTTTATCACATTACGTAGAAACAAAACAACAAACATAATTACTGGGTTAATGCCTTAATAAGATATCATGACTCAATGTTCAAAATACAATCATCTCATGATTTGCTTTTGGCCACAAATACTAACAATATCATAGATGCACAAGGACTTAAGACAGACCCCGAAAAGGTCAAGGCAGGGCAAGAGTGGGAAAGACAAAAAACTGTGAAGGAAATCATAAGTTTCCTATGATTAGCTGGATACTACAAGAGATTTGTATCAGGTTTTTCCATGATTGCCTTAGTTCTTACTCATCTAACCAAGAAGGGTCAAAGATTTGAGTGGACAGCGAAGTGTGGAAGAAGTTTCTAGGAGCTCAAGCACAGGTTGATTAAAGCTCCAATATTGTTTCTTCCTAATCCAAGCAAGCCCTACATCATATATACAAATGCTTCTAGATCTAGCTTAGGTTGCGTGCTTATGCAAGACAGAAATTTCATTGCTTATGAGTCAAGGCAGCTGAGAGCTCATGTGCAAAATTATCATACCCATGACCTACAACTGGTAGCAGTGGTTTTTGCTCTGAAGCTATCGAGGCATTACTTGATGGGTAGTTCCTTTGTGATCTACACTGACCATAAGAGCTTAAACTACTTGTTCACTCAAAAAGAGTTGAACATGAGGTAATGGAGGTGGTTAGAATACATCAAGAATTATGACTGTTGTATAGAGTACAGAGAGGGCAAAGGCAATCTAGTAGCAAATGCCTTGAGCAGGAAGTACACGGGTCTTCTAAAAGGAGGATGCATAATTGATTATGATGAATAGAATGGTCTACTATGCCTATGGCATAAGTGGCATAAGTG
Source organism: Aquilaria yunnanensis (assembly GCA_039654915.1). NCBI lineage: Eukaryota > Viridiplantae > Streptophyta > Magnoliopsida > Malvales > Thymelaeaceae > Aquilaria > Aquilaria yunnanensis. The sequence goes on along the minus strand of CM077595.1, from coordinate 42,295,428 downwards.
GGAGGAAGACCAAATCCATACATTGACATTTCAGTCTATATGGACTGAAGAAGCCAGAAAGGCACATGAGACAAATTCAAATTTAAAAAAGATTTCAGGAGAGGAAAAAGGTTCCTTGTATCAATCCTTTGCCTACAAGCAAGGATTACTATATTTCGTGGACTAAATCTATGTGCCTAAAGGAGAAAAGTTCAGGGATGAAATACTTGAAGAAGCTCACACAAGCATGTTGAACATCCATCTAGGAAGTGAAAAAATGTATAAAGACTTGAAGACTCACTTCTGGTGGCCAAACATGAAGAGAGACATAGCTACTTATGTCTCCAAATGTGACACATGCTAGAGGGTAAAGGGTGATATAGATTCTGGAAGACATGCTCAAGAGCTGTGTGTTGGATTTCAAGGGTGAATGTGACCAACACTTGCCATTGGTGGAATTCTCATATAACAATAGTTACCAAAGCACCATTGGCATAGCACCTTATGAAGCATTATATGGAAGAAGGTGCATGAGACGCTACTATTGTGTGGAAGCCTCATACAAGCTAGAGTTAGGTCCTAAAATTACTGAAGAGACTACTGCCAAAATCAAGAAAATTAAAGAGAGATAAAGGGCAACCAATGAAGGAACCACAGCCTATGTGAATAAAAGAAGGAGAGACTTGGAGTTTGAGGTTGGTGATAATTTTTGGCTGAAAGTTGCACCAACCAAAGGCATTGTTAGATTTGGTAGAAGAACCAAGTTAGCTCCAAGATACATAGGTCCTTATGAGATCTTGGAAAGAGTTGGCAAGGTAGCATACAGGTTAGCTCTACCGCCAAGCATGTCAAGTGTTCATAATGTTTTCCACATCAGTATGCTTAAGAAGTGTCTATTGGACATAAAGCATGCTATTGTTGTGGAAGACATACAGTTGGAACCTAACTTGACATATGAAGAGAAACCCATAGCTATCTTAGCCAAGGATACCAGAAGGTTAAGAAACAAGTTCATTCCCATGGTTAAAGTACAGTGGTCACACCACTCTGAAAGAGAAGCAACCTAGGAAACTAAAAGATAACTTATGGAAAGGTACCCTAAAGAATACCCATAGCTAAAGGCTATTTTGAAGGACCAAAATTTTTAAGGGGGTGAGGATTGTTACCACCTCACAAAAAATTGGAGAATTACAAGTGTGGCATAATGGTAAAAAACCCATTATATTGTGTAATTCTCTTCATAGTGATTGAAGTATGAGGCGTTAAAGGTATAATGAACACCTCCCTAAAATTGTTCCAAGCTAGTAACTTGGCCCCAAAGAAAACCCTTAAGGATTGCTTGTTTTTCAAGCAACCTATGGAATTTTTTGAAAGGTTTTTGAAATTCGGGTACTTAATTGCAAACTCTCAAGAAAGAGCTTTGGAGAGATATGGAAAGGATATGAATGGTAGGAAAGTACTATTGGCGGACCAAATTACTTATGGAAGACAACTAAGGACAAATAAAACACAAAAAGGCATAAAGGATGAAGTGTTCTAATGTAGGCCTTAGGATGTGCATGTCTTTGACTTAAGTCAAATGTAGCAATTTGGAGTTTTCCCTCCTAGGGAGGGGTGGCTATGGCTTGTAAAAGGGTAAAAAATGTTGGGCAGATGTGTACCAATAAGTTTAAGATAAAGAAACCGTGCTTATGGGCAAAGAAAATCACATAAAGCATGATTAAGGCTAATAACGGTGTTTGGTGCCCTAAAGCTAATTTAAGAAGCATAACTTGAATTTTCTTCCCCCATAGTTGACCCACACAGTGACCACCCTCCTCCATACTTCTTCCATAGCTCCTCCATAGCCACCATACCTCCAAGATTGAAATTCAAAGCAAAAGGATCAAGCTTGATTTTCGGCCTACCTACTTTGGTAAGGGTTCTCTTGCTCTCATGGGTTGTTTTCTATATTTTCAAGCAACCATGGAGCTAGGGCTAAGCTTGGAAGAGAGCCATGAGCTTGATGAACCAAGCTTAGTAAGGGTAGTGCACTTATTGAAGGTTTTGTGACCTAGTGTGAAGTGCACAATGATGGCAGTGAAATGAAGGTTTCTAGAGCCCAAAGTTAGTACTAACTAGTGCTAAAATCCTCCTAAAACCAAGCATTAGCTTGAATTAGTACTAAATAGTGTTAAAATTCTCGTAAGACCAAGCCTTAGCTTGAGGATGGCTACTATAGTGATGTATTTATGTTTGTTGCATGTTTTATGGACTAACTAATGGTTATTGTTGCTGTCGCATTTCATGTGTTTGGTGGTTTTGAATGGCTGCTACATTTGGCTACTATATCTTGCATATATGCATTGTGATTTTGTGTTTTAGTGTCTTTGGATGCAGGTTTTGATGATGGTCACATTGCCTGTTGGATGCAAGTGTTACCCTTACTAAGTTTCTTAATGAAACTTACTCCCCTTAATTCTGTCATTTCAGGCTAAAAGATCACCTTCAATCTAGCCTTTGTGGTTTGATTTTTGACATGAATTTTCAAGTACTTCAACATCCATATATCTAGTTGTTATCTAGAATGCTTGGTGATTTTAGGAGCACATTTGGTATTTTTAGAGATGGTGCTTATTGTGTTATGCAGCAGTTGTCCGGCACCTTGTTTGTGGAATCCATTGTATCTCAGGCATTCCCATATCTTAGTGTGTGTATTTATCTAATTTATGCACCTTGTGTGTGCATGTACATGTAGTGTATGTAAAATGAGACAAGTATGTGAACATTTGAGTAATGTTTTGGCTATGTATGTGATTCAGTGCAAAGTTCCCTACGTGTGAATGATAGACTGCTTGCTTGTAAATTCTTTTTTGGCCATGTAAAATTGCTAGTTGCAAGAGAATGTATTTCCCATGTGTATTTGACATGTATGGGATATCCTTGGAGGGCTTACCCCTTATGAATGACGTTTTTGCATACTCATGAAATTTTGTATGGGGAAAATGGTCATAAAGTGTCAAGAATTTTGACTCTGCACTCAAAATGCTGTATCTCCCTGTATAGAGTTAATCTTGGTATGAAATTTTGACCACACCTAGAGCACAACCATAGGTTGAAATAAATTTGGATTTTTTTATTTTGGAGCCCTGTAGCCAAAGAGATGACATTGCAAAGTTGGCTAAGTTATTGTTCATTTGGTCAGAATTTTGTAACCAAATTAAAAAATCCATAACTTGGTACATATGTGGGCTATTGATATAAAATAAATTCTTCGGTTTGCCCTAAGACTCTACTAACAATGGATCAAATAGAACAGGGGTTACATGGCTATAATGATAGAGTTTATTAGAGGAAGTTACAGGTGCAGTGGATGGTTACTAGAACTTAACAAGATTGCCCAATGTGTAGTAGCCAACATTAAGACTTGTGCTAGTGTATTTATTCTTTGCTGCCATGGTGTACATGAAATGTGAATATGCATGTGATGGTTGGGCCAATATGCATGTATTTACATAGTACCCAAGTGGGGGACTTGGGTATGCACACTAAGGGTAGTGTTCTGATGGCCTACAGAGCATTACCAATCCTGGGAGTCTAAATGCACAATTTTGGCACCATAATTCGACTGCCCTGGAGTGGGTAACAACATGTATGGAATAGACTTGGGGGGGATTACCCTTTGGGAAAGAAGTGTTTGCATGCTTATAAAACTCCATATGGGCATAATGGTCCTAAAATGATCAGAATTGCAACCCTGCACTCTAAGCACAATAACTCTTTGTGCAGAATGAATCTTGTGTTTAAAATTTGAACACATATGGAGAACATCTAGAGGATTAAATAGGCTTTATAATTACTGTAATTGGTGCCCTATAGCCAAAGATATGATGTTGCAAAGTTGGTGAAGTTACTATTCTATTGGTCAAAATTTTGTAACCAACTTAAAAAATCCATAACTTGGTCCCAACGGGGCTATTCATGTAAAACTTGTTTCCTTGGTTTGGTATAAGACACTACTTGGTAATGAAATTGAGAAAACATAGCAGTGTATCACTAGATTAATATAGTTTTTTGGAGGAAGTTTTGGGTGCAGTGGCTAGACATGTGAACCTAGTAAGAATGCCTATTGCGTGGTAGCCAATATTAAGAACTGTGCTAGTGTTTTCCTTCCTTGCTACCATAGTGTGCATAAAATGTGAATTTGTGTGTAATGGTTAGACCAACATGCATGTATTTACGAGTGAAAAAAGCGTTTCACCAATAGCTCTTGTAAGGGTTGCCTAGTAACTCTATAGTACCCTCACAAGTTTTTGAGGCCATTTTCCCTTGGGCTCTTTCAACCTCTTCTTTAATCCATCTTTTAAAATTCTCTTGGATACTCCAACTTGTTCGTTACTCTGTGGGTGGGCTACCGGGGCGAAGTGTAATTTTACCTCAAGATTGGTGACAAATTCCTGGAACCCTTTGTCAGTGAACTGGGAACCGTTATCCGCCACTATCACCCTTGGACAACCAAATCTACATAATATGTTTTTCCAGACAAACTTCTAAATGTCTGTTATAACCTCACAAAAATGGGAGAATTACAAGTGTGTCATAATGGCTAAAAACCATTATATTATGTAATTCCCATCATAGTAATCGAAGTGTAGGGAGTAAAAGGCATGATCAACACCTCATTAAAAGTGTTCCAAGTTGGTAACTTGGCCCCCAAGAAAAGCCTTAGGGATTGCTTGATTGCCAAGCAACCTATGGACTTTTTTGTAAGATTTTGGAAATTCAGGTACTCAATTACAAGGCTTTCACAAAAGAGATTTGGACAGTTATGAGAAGGATATGAATGGTATGAAAGTGCTATTGCAGGACCAAATTACTTATGGAAGACAACTAGGGACACAGAAAACACAAAAAGGCATAAAGGACCTAAGTGTTATAATGTAGGCCTTAAGATGTATATGTCTTTGACTTAAGTCAAATAGTGAAATTGTGGGGTTATCCCAACTAAGGAGTGGCTGCTATAGCAAGATAAGGATGGTCAAATGTGGTATTAGTGTTGTGCCCAAAACCAATCATGAGATGATTGTATTTTTGCACATTGAGTCATGATATTTTATTAAGGCATTAATCTAGTAATTATGTTTGTTGCTTTCTTTTTGTGTAATGTAATAAACATAATTGTAACCCTAGAATAATGATATTGTTAAATGTCCCTAGTCTACTATTATTGTGGAGTGGGTTGCAACAATACGTAAAGACTAACATATGTGGAGACTAACATAAGATATCTAGTATGCATATGGGTACAAGTTGGAGAACTTGTGTACTGGACCGACCCACCTTGAGCAAGCTATATGGATCATTATATGAGTGTCATAAGTGATTCTCATAATGATCATGTATATATGCTCCTTAGACATAAGGTCATCAAGGTTCCCTACATGTGAGGCATATACTTTGATACTTCCCTTTGTTGCTTGTAACTGAGTGAACTTGAAGGAGGTCATAGGGTATGTCACATAATATGTGGAGGGTTTTGTATGATCAAGATGGGATTTTTCCCTACAATGTAACGAGAGTGATATCTTTAGAACCCCCGATAGAGTGAGACTAAAAAAATGCATGGCCATGCTTAGATGAGTTGATATATGATATCAATGTCATCAGTTTAAGTTAGTCTACTCGGTAATCAAGAAACCAAAGATTGGGCTCTATGAGAGTGACACATTCCATGTCTCGTGCTTAGTCTTGATATCATAGACAAAGGGATAATGGCATATATGGATAATGATCATAATGGTTTAGTCAAATCACTGACAATGTAGTCACTTAGGTAGTAATGATGTGTTGCTAGACACCGCTCATTACTTATGATCATAAATGTGATTTATGATCATTACTAATGTGATAAGAGCATATTGGGTCAGACAGATAAAGCCTATTTTGATTATTTGAGTGCATGGGCTAATTTATTAGAGTTACGGTTTCATGAATTTTGTGTTAATAATTGGCCCAAAAGTTGAGCCATTATTAAGCTTGAAATTAAAGCCTAATTAGATTAAGGCTTTGAAACCCATTAGGCGTAGAAGTTGAGTCTCACTATAAATACATCATATAGTGAGAACTTCTCAGCTTTACCCTAGCCTCCCAAAAAGTGACAGCCACACTCTTCTCTTGCTATTCCTTGGAGGATGCAAGCTAGCATTGTGAAGGAAAGAGAAACGCATCTACTAGACATGGTGGAGGCGTGGTGATGCCAAGAAGCTCATGTGGATACCATAAAGATCTTGAACACATCAACTGTTCAGGTTTTGTTATTCGAATCAATAGTTAGGTGAAAGATCTCAACCGAAATTAGGTATGAATATTTTTGAACAGCCAGGTTACCCCATTTCACTTGGATCTTAGAGGGTTTTGGTTATATTCTATCGTGCTTGTTTGGCTCCAGAAACCCTACATGTTGCACAAGAGATTCAGACAAAAAAACCATAGTCTTATAGCAAGGAAAATGACATAAGACAAGGTTAAGACTACTTAAGTGTGTTTAGTGTACTTTTGACCATTTAAGTAGTCAAGACCACCATATCTTCTCTCATATTCGGCCATACTAGCCTAGGGATGTAGCCCGCCCTCCTCCATACTTCCTCCATAGCCACCATACTTTTAAACTCAAAACTACTTGCAATTGAAGTAAAGGAAGCACAATTGGAAGCTATTTGGTACTATTGCTTGAGTGCACCTAGGATCAGGCTCCAATTTTGACATACCTACCAAGGTAAGGGTTCTCTTGCTCTCATGGATTGTTTAGCATATTTTCAAGCATCAATGGAGCTTGAGCAAAGCTTGGAAGAAAGCCATGAGCTTGATGAACCAAGTTTAGTGAGGGAGTGCACTTATTGAAGGTTTTGTGACCTAGTATGAAGTACATAGTGATGGCAGTGAATTGAAGGGTTTCTAGAGCCCAAAGTTAGTACTAACTAATGTTTAAATCCTCCTAAGACCAAGCTTAAGCTTGATGGGGGCTTCCATAGTAATTTACTTAAGTTTATTATATATTTTATGGACTAACCTATAGTTTATATTGCTGCCGCATTTCATTTATTTGTTGGTTGTGAATGGCTACTACATTAGGTTGCTATATCTTGTATATATGCAATTTGGTTTTGTATTTTAGTGTCTTTTGATGCAGGTTTGAATGAGGGTCACATTTCCTTAAGAAACCAAGTGTTTCCCTTACTTTGTTTCACAATGAAACTTACTCCCCTCAATTCTTCCAACTTAGCTCTAACAGAAAGATCACATTGAAACTGACATTTTTCATTTAATTTTTGATCTCATATTTTAGGTACTTTAACTTCCATGTATCTAGTTGTGATCTAGAAATTTTGGTTTGGTGATTTTAGGAGCGCATTTGGTATTTTTAGTGATCGTGCTTATTGTGTTATGCAGCAGCTGTCTAGCATCCTATTCTGGAGTCCATTGTGTCTCAGGCACTCCTGTAACTTAGGGTGCTTATTTAGGTGAATTAAGACCATTTTGTAGTGCATGTATGCATTTACATGTAGTGTACATAAAATGAGACAAGTATGTGAACATTTGAGTAATGTTTTGGCTATGTATGTGATGTGGTGCAAAGCTGCCTAAGTGTGAATGATAGGCTGCTTACTTGTAAATTCTACACATAAAGTTGCTAGATGCAAGAAAATGTATTTCCCATGTGTATTAGACATATGTGGGGTAGCCTTGGAGGGCTTTCCCCTTGTGAATGAAGTGTTTGTACACTTATGAAATTTTGTATGGGCAAAATGGTCATAAAGTGACCATAATTTTGACTCAGCACCTAAAGTTTAATATCTCCTAGTGGAAAATGAATATTGGTATGAAATTTTACCACATGTAGAGCATATCTATAGGTTTAATTGGGATTTAAAATTTAAGAATTTGGAGCCCTGTAGCCAAGAATATGATGTTACAAAGTTGGCTAAGTTACTATTAAATTGGTCAGAATTTTGTAACCAACTTAAAAAATCCATAACTTGGTCCATATGTGGGCTATTGATGTAAAACCAAATTCCTTGGTTTTCTTAAAGACTATACTTAATAATGAAGCAAATAAAATAGGGGGTTAGATGGCTGGGTTGGTACAGTTTTTTGGAAGAAGTTTCAGGTGCAGTCGATAGTCACTTACACTTCATACGATTGCCTAATGTGTGGTAGCCAAGATTGAGACTTGTGCTAGTGTTTCCTTCCTTGCTACCATGGTTTGCATAAAATGTGAATATGTGTGTAATGGTTGGACCAATATGAATGCATTTACATAGTGCCTACGAGGGCCACTTAGGTATGCACACTAAGGGTATTGTTCTAATGGCCTACAGAACATACCAACCCTGGGAGTTTGAAATGCACAATTTTGGCACCATCATTGGACTACCCCAGAATGGGTAACAATGTCCTTTGCCAAAATTGTTGTCAGGGGCTCTGCCTCAAGCCATTTTGTGAAATAATATACTACAACGACGCAGAACTTCAGTCTTCCTAGGGCTGTTGGGAGAGGACCAATGAGGTCAATTCCCCAAACTACAAAAGGGCAAGGATAGTTTGCAGAAGTTATTTTTTCTGAAGGATCTTTTTGGACGGGTGTGTGTCATTGACACTTATTGCATCATTTGACAACCTGCAGCGTGTCCTTCCTTAGACTGGGCCAAAAATATCCTTGTCAAAGTAGTACTCCAGCAAGGGTGTCAGTCCTGATGTATGACCTATAGAGTGCTTCAGGAAGTCCTAATGTAGGACCTATAGATTGCTTCATGAACTTCTTTTAGGACTGCTTCGACATCTTCTTCACTGATACACCTTTGCAAGGGATTTGTTTACCCTTATCAACACAACTCTTCCCTAATCATAAAGTAACTTCCTGAGCACCTCCATACCTTCGTAGCTTCTTTAGGGTCCTCGGGCAGGCACGAACTAGTCATATATTCCTTTATAGAAGCTTTCCACTCCTTGTTTGGTGTCACAAGTGCCATTATGGTTATGCTCGGATGATAAAGTACTACAGTGCATTGTTTCGACTTAGTCAATATGTCTGCTTCTATGTTCTCTTTTTTAGGTACCTTTTCTATTTTTACCTTCTCAAATTCTTGGATCAGTTTTTTGATGAGGTCATGGTATTTTTCCAAGCTGGGATCCTTTACCCTAGATTCCCCTGTCATATGCTGAACCACTAATTGTGAGTCACTGTAAGCCTTTAGATTATTCACACCAACTCTTTTTGCCAGTTGTAATCCTACTATGAGGGCTTCGTATTTGGTGACATTGTTGGTGACCTGGAATCTGAACTTGATAGCTTTTGATGCTTCCAATCCTTCAAGGCCGCAGAGTATTATGTTGGCTCCCTAGTGTTCTAATCCTGGAGCGCCATCTACACACATTGCCCATTCGGGTTGCTTATCTCCAAGGTCATTGGGGTTATCCTTTGTCTTGGCCAATTCTGCGATATTATCTGCTAAAGCTTAGCCTTTTATGGCCTTTCTCGCTTCATACGTGGTATCATACTCACTGAGATCGATGCATCATTTTTACAGCTAGCCCAAGTGGTCCACCTTTTTCATGACATCCTAAAGAGATAGGTTACTTCAGACCATAATAGAATCTCCTTAGAAATAGTGCCAGAGTCTCCTGCTTGCCATAACTAAGGCATAGATGGTTTTTTAAAGTAGTGGGTACCTAACTTTGGCACCGTGCAAAGACTTACTGACATAGTATACCAGCCACTATTTTCCTCCTTCTTCCCTCATGAATACCAAACTTACTGCTTTCTCGATAACTGTGAGGTAGAGGATGAGAAGATCTCCTTCCCTAGGTTGCCAAAGTGTCAGCAAGTGGGTTAAGTGGTTTTTCAGTTCATCCCACACCTTTCGGAAATCTTCATTCCAAGGGTGTTCTTCAAAACCACGGTTGCCTTCATTTTTTGCTACTTTCGTGAACACTTTGAAGAATGGTCGACACCAATCTCCATGTCTAGACAAGAATCTGCTAATGGCTGTTCTTCTCCCAGTAAGCCTCTTTACATTGTTGGTAGTTGTGGGAGTTTGGAATTCAAGCAAGGCCTTAACCTTCTCTGAATTGGAATGTATAGCTTTTTTGAATGCCATAAAGCTGAGGAATTTGCCCACTGTTACCCCAAACATGCACTTTTTAGGGTTAAGATGGATTCCAAATTTCTGAAGTTGCTGGAATGTTTCCTACAAGTCTGTGATATGACTACTGTTGGGTTTTGAGAGCCAAACAACACAGCGAAATTTAACCGAAACTCTCAAGGATCCAAGTGAAACGGGGTAAACCGGATGTTCAAAAATTTTCATACCTAATTTTTGGTTGAGATCTCTAACTCAATTGTAGAGTCGAATCACAAAACCTGAACAGTTGACGTGTTCAAGCTCTCTAAGGTATCCACACGAGCCTTTCGGGATCACCACACTACCACCACATCCCGGCAGATGCATTTCTCTTGTGCTCGCAGTGCTAGCTTGCGTCCTCTAAGGAATTGCAAGAGAAGAGTGCGGCTGTCCTTTTGAGAGGGTAGGGCAAGGAGACTTGCAAATTTCTCACTAAAAATTGTATTTATAGTGAGACTCAACTTCCAGGCCTAATGAGTTTCAAAGCCCTAATCCAATTAGGCTTTAATTTCGGGCGTAATAATGGCTCAACTCTTGGGCCCATTACTAATACGAAATTAAATTGAAACCATAACCCAAATAATTAGCCCATGCACTCTAATGATCCAAATAGCTCTATGTGTGCAACCCAATAGGCTCTTACCACGTTGGAAATGATCATAAATCACATTTATGATCATAAGCAATGAGCAGTGTCTAGCAACACATCATTATTACCCAAGTGACAAAATTGTCGGTGATTCGACTAAACCTTTATGATCATCATCGATATAAGCCATTGTCCCTTTGTCCAAGATATCAAGACTAAGCATGAGACATGGAATGTGTCACTCTTGGATAGCCCAATCTTTGGTTTCTTAATTACTGAGTAGACCAACTTAAACTGATGACATTGATATCGTAAATCAACTCATCCGAGCATGGCCACGCATTTTTGTAAGTCTTACTCTATCAAGGGGCCCAAAGATATCACTCCCGTTACATAGGAGGGACAAATCCCATCTTGATCATACAAATCCTTCCGCATGATATGTGACATACCCAATGACCTCCTTCAAATTCACTCAGTTATGAGCAACAAAGGAAAGTATCAAAGTATGTGACTCACATGTAGGGAACCTTAATGATCTTAGGTCAAAGGACTACATATACCATGATCACTATGAGAATCACTTATGACGCTCATATAATGATCCATGTAGTGTTCTCATGGTGGGTCGGTTCAGTACACAAATTCTCCAACTTGTACCCTTATGTAGACTACATATCTTATATTAGTCTGCACATATGCTAGTCGTTATGTATTATTGCAACCCGCTCCACAATAATACTAGACCAGGGACATTTGAGAATATCAATATTCTAGAGTTACAATTATGTTTATTACATTACGCAGAAACAGAGCAACAAACATAATTGCTAGATTAATGCCTTAATCAAATATCATGACTCAATGTGCAAAAAATACAATCATCTCATGATTGGCTTTTGGGCACAACACTAACAATCTCCTACTCGCACTAAAGCTAATCATCCACGTATCTAATACCAATGGACCTAGAATGGCTATCATGCTTTTGCTACGTAAGGGGCTTTGTCAGCGGATCAGCAACATTTTCTATCTGTCGAAGTCCTGCATATCCTTACATCACCCCTCTCGATGATCTCCCTGATGAGATGATAGCGTCAAAGTATGTGTTTGGATCACTGGTGAGATCGAGGTTCCTTAGCCTGTGCGATTGCTCCATTGTTGTCACAATAGAGATCTATTGGGTCGGCAATGCTTGGAACCACTCCAAGTTTAGTGATGAACTTCTTGATCCAAACTGTGTCCTTCGCAACATCAGAGGTGGCAATGTACTGAGATTCTGTTGTAGAGTCAGCTACTGTCTCTTGCTTTGAACTCTTCCAGCTCACAGCACCACCACCAATGCAAAACACATAACCAGATTGCGATCTAAAATCATCCTTATCAGATTGCAAGCTTGCATCAGTGTAACCCCTTACAACGAGCTCATCTTCAGCTCCAAAGACCAAGAATGCATCCTTTGTCCTTCATAAGTACTTAAGGATGTTCTTAACAGCTATCCAGTGACTCTCACGAAGGTTCGATTGGAACCTACTAGTCATGCTCAAGGCATATGAGACATCGGGATGAGTACATATCATGGCATACATGATAGATCCAATTGCTGAGGCATATGGATTCTTACTCATGCACTCTCTCTCTTTGAGTGTACTCAGACACTGAGATCTAGAATGAGTTCTACCATGTGACATGGGCAAGAATCCTTTCTTGGAATCTTGCATTCTAAACCTCTTCAGCACCTTGTCAATATATGTACGTTGACTTAGGCCAAGATGCTTTCTAGATCTATCTCTATTGATCCTGATGCCTAACACATAGGCTGTTTCACCCAAGTCCTTCATAGAGAAACATTTCCCTAGCCAAGTCTTCATAGACTGTAGTTTAGGAATGTCATTCCTGATGAGTAGTATGTCATCTACATACAACACCAAGAAGACAATAGCGCTCCCACTAACCTTCTTCTAGACAGAAGGTTCATCTTCATTTTTTATAAAACCAAACTCTTTGATTGCATCATCAAAATGAAGATTCCAACTTCGAGAAGCTTGCTTCAGTCCATAAATGGACCTTTGCGACTTGCACACTTTATTGGCATTCTCAGGAGTGACAAAACCCTCAGGTTGTGTCATGTACACATCTTCAAGTAGGTTTCCATTTAGGAATGCAGTTTTGACATCTATTTTCCATATCTGATAATCATAGTGTGCAGTAATAGTGAATAAAATTCGGATGGATTTAAGCATAGCAACTGGTGAAAAAGTTTCATCATATTCAATACCATGAATTTGCTTGAAACCTTTCGCAACGAATCATCCCTTAGAGGTAACCACATTACCATCCATGTCAGTTTTCTTCTTGAAAACCCATTTGCACCCTATGCGTTTTACCCCTTCAAGTGGGTCAACCAAAGTCCATACTTGGTTTTCATACATGGATTCCATCTCAGATTTCATGGCCACTAGCCACTTCTTAGAGTCAGGGCCCGACATAGCTTGTTGGTAGGTTGTGGGCTCATCCTGATCCATGAGCATCACATCACCAGTGTGAGTCACGAGAAATCCATATCTCTTGGGATCACACTGAGTCCTACCAGACCTATGTGAGCTCTGTGCTACAGGAATATACTCTTGAACCACAACATCTTTTGATGTTGTTCAGGTTCCATTTCAGGTTCGATGTCTCCTTGTTGTTCTTGAATTTCTTCAAGTTCTACTTTCCTCGCACTAGTTCCTTTAGAGATAAACTCTTTCTCTAAGAAGACACCAGTTCAAGCAACAAACACTTTTTGCTCAGAAGGATTGTAGAAATAGTAACCCTTTGTTTTTTTGGGATACCCAACAAAAAGGCATTTTTGAGATTTGGGCCCTAGTTTGTCAGAGGATTGGCATTTCACATAAGCGTCACAGCCCCAAATCATCATAAAAGACAATTTGGGACACCTCCCACTCCATATATCATGTGGTGTCTTTTGAACCGATTTAGATGGAACTCGGTTTAGTGTAAAAGCGGCTATCTCTAGAGCATGTCCCCGAAAAAAGTTTGGAAGGTCAACTTGACTCATCATAGAGCGAACAATGTATAACAAAGTTCGATTTCTCCTTTCGGATACACCATTCCATTGAGGTGTACCAGGTGGAGTAAGTTGTGATACAATACCACACTCCTTCAGATAGTCAAGGAATTCTCGATCCAAGTACTCTCCACCTCGATCTGATCAAATCATTTTGATACTCTTCTCGAGTTGATTCTCTACTTCATTCTTGAATTCTTTGAACTTTTCAAAGGATTCTGACTTGTGTCTCATGAGATACACATAGCCATATCTATTGAAGTCATCAATGAAAGTAATGAAGTATTGAAAACCTCCTCTAGCATGTGTAGACATAGGGCCACATACATCACTATGTATGAGTCCTAGTAAGTCGTTAGCCCTTTCACTTTGTCCTGTGAATGGGGCTTTGGTCATCTTGCCCAACAAACATGACTCACATGTCTCATATGATTCAAAATCAAATGAGTCCAAGAGTCCATCCTTATGGAGCTTGGATATGCGGGTCTCCTTTATATGGCCCAAGCGACAATGCCAAAGATAGGTCTAAATCATTTAATCTGACCTTCTTGGTATTCACATTATAGATTGGATCTTCAAGGTCTAGAACATATAACTCATTACTAAGCTGAGCACTGCCATAAAAGATTTCATTCAAATAAATAGAACAACATTTGTCCTTTATTATAATTGAAAAACCTTTCTTGTCGAAACAAGAAACAGAAATCAAATTTCTACTAATAGTAGGCACAAAGTAGCAGTTTTCTAATTCTAAAACTAATCCACTAGGTAAAGTGAGAACATAAGTCCCTACGGCTAAGGCAGCAACCCTTGCTCCATTTCCAACACGTAGGTCCACTTCACCTCAGCTAATCTTCTACTTCTACTTAGATCCTGCACATTTGCAGAAATGTGAGATCCACATCCAGTATCCAATACCCAATATGAGGAAGTTCCAAAGTTAGCCTCTATATCAAAAATACCTGAAGTGGATGTCTTACTTCCCTTTTCCTTAGCAAGTTCTTCAAGATAAAGCTTGTAGTTGCGCTTCCAATGTCCAGGTTGCTTACAATGGAAGCACTCCCCTTCCTTTGCCACACTACCCTTTGGTTTCACTGCAGCTAAAGAAGAATTAGCATTGGACTTTCCATTAGCTTTATTCTTCTTCTTGTTGGCTTTTCCGTTTCCTTTGCCCTTTTGAACCATCAAAATGGGCTTAGCCTTCTTAAGGTTTTGCTCAGCAGTTCTCAACATGTTGAGCAATTCAGGGAGGGACTTGTCAAGGTCGTTCATGTGATAGTACATGACGAACTGACTATAGATTTCAGGCAACAATTGCAAGACTACATCAATAGCCAACTCTTTCTGAAGAGCAAATCCCAAATTCTCAATATTCTCAATGTACCCAATCATCTTGAGCACATGAGGACCCACGGGACTTCCCTCAGACATCTTGCATTGAAACAATGCCTTAGAGGTCTCAAACCTCTCATGCCTAGCTTTCTCTTGTAAAAGCATTTTGAGATGATCGATCATATCGAACACCCCCATGTTCTCATGTTGCTTCTGAAGCTCAGATTCCATGGTAATAAGCATAAGGTACGCAACATCCAAAGCATCATCAGAATGCTTCTTGTGAGAATCCCTTTCAGCTCTTGGAGCATGGCAGCAGGCTCATTCGGAATGGGCTGCTCTAGGACATAAGCCTTTCTCTCTTGTTTGAGGATTGTCCTCAAGTTTCAGTACCCTTTGAGAAAGTTGGTACCATTCAGTTTTTCCTTCTCAAGGATCAATCGCAACGAAAATGTTGATGTGTTTTGTGCCATGGTTATCTACAACAGTAAATATGCAGTGTAAGAGCCATGTATTTTAATTCATTTAATAAGGACTTTTATTAAATGACACTCCCACTATTTTCCTCAAAATAATAACCCTCGATATTATTTCAGAACACCTCGGCGCTAAGGTATTCTAGTGGGCCAAGATCCA
Source organism: Aquilaria yunnanensis (assembly GCA_039654915.1). NCBI lineage: Eukaryota > Viridiplantae > Streptophyta > Magnoliopsida > Malvales > Thymelaeaceae > Aquilaria > Aquilaria yunnanensis. The sequence goes on along the minus strand of CM077595.1, from coordinate 42,279,662 downwards.
TATTTTACCATAACTTGAGTCAGCTGTGGCTTTTCTCTCAAGTTACAGTTATTTAGGTTGGCAACTGCTTGCCAATTGCATCTTATGCAACTCTTGGATAGTTGGGTGAACAAAACTTGTCCAAGCTCATCTCATAAACCTAAGCCCAACTTTATGCCTCTAAGTCCCTAATCCTATTAGGATGACTTAGTTAAGTCAGACCCAAAGTTAGCAATTTGGATATCACTATTATCCCATCGCGCCTTATCAAGATGAACATAGGTGCTTTGCTTTGGCAAACCCACCTAATGTTGATCAAAGTCTTGACGAGTGCCAACATTTGGAAGGCATCACATTTAATGACTTAATATTTGTTTTGAGGGATTTTTCTTTTGATCTTACTAATTTGTTATCCCCGGTTGTCTTATACATGCATCACATACAAATATAAAACATACATCTCATGCGTACAAGAAAGTAAATGTGACATGGTTATAGCCCAAACTATGCGATATTCTCAAGCCAATGAGAATATCAGAAAAGCCTAAGAAAAGAAAAGGCTCTTCACAAGCTCCTTCTCTTCTTTTCTTGGTTGCCTTTTTGTTGTTACATCTTTGGACATACCACCTTGGATGATCCCATAATGTACCATTACATCAATAATAGAAACCTCGAGTTACATTCGAGGGGAGTAAGGTGAGAAGAGAATGTACAATGAGAGTAACAAGAGAAGGCATGACTCACAGGCCGTGTTTTCAAGTACAAGCAATCAAGGGCTATAACCATGCACCATGCTTCAAACATCAATCAGCATAACATGCCAAATCTCATTCAACAAATGCATGCTAATTTTTGAGAGTTGATTAACCAGTTTTTATTTATGTGGCGCTTCGCATATGGCGGTCCCGCTGGTCGGTCAGCGGGTGGTGGTTCTGCTGATCGATCAGTGGATGGGGTCAAGGAAGGCTGCCCTTATTGGGGGTTGCGAGGGGGCAGCTACCCAAATAATTAAACTGAAACCATAACCCAAATAATTAGCCCATGCACTCTAATGATCCAAATAGCTCTATGTGTGCGACCCAATAGGCTCTTACCACATTGGCAATGATCATAAATCACATTTATGATCATAAGCAATGAGTGGTGTCTAGCAACACATCATTGCTACCCAAGTGACAAGATTGTTGGTCATTCGACTAAACCTTTATGATCATCACCGATATATGGCCATTCTCCCTTTGTCCAAGATATCAAGACTAAGCACGAGACATGGAATGTGTCACTCTCATATAGCCCAATCTTTGGTTTCTTGATTACCAAGTAGACAAACTTAAACTGATGACATTGATATCGTATATCAACTCATCCGAGCATGGCCATGCATTTTTGTAAGTCTTACTCTATCAAGGGGCCCGAAGATATCACTCCCGTTACATATGAGGGACAAATCCCATCTTGATCACACAAATCCTTCCGCATGATATGTGACATACCCAATGGCCTCCTTCAAGGTCACTCAGTTATGAGCAACAAAGGAAAGTATCAAAGTATGTGACTCACATGTAGGGAACCTTGATGATCTTAGGTCGAAGGACTACATATACCATGATCACTATGAGAATCACTTATGACACTCATAAAATGATCCTTGTAGTGTTCTTATGGTGGGTTGGTCCAGTACACAAGTTCTCCAACTTGTACCCATATGTAGAGTACATATCTTATATTAGTCTCCACATATGCTAGTCGTTATGTATTATTGCAGCCCGCTCCACAATAATACTAGACCAGGGATGTTTGAGAATATCAATATTCTAGGGTTACAATTATGTTTATTACATTACGCAGAAACAGAACAAAAACATAATTGCTGGATTAATGCCTTAATAAAATATCATGACTCAATGTGCAAAAAAATACAATCATCTCATGATTGGCTTTTGGGCACAGCACTAACAACTACTAGATACTTTACTTTTAACTATCATATCATGGATGTACAGTTTCATGTTTCTCCCAATTTGGGAGTCAAACACCTTATTAATCAGCGTTTGATATGTGGCTCTTGGATTCTTGAGGTCGAAGGGCATTCTAATATAACAGTAGGTATCGACTTCGGTGATGAATTTGGTTTTTTCCTTATTTTAGAGATTCATCCGAATCTGGTGATATCCGCTGAAAGCATCAAGCAAGCTAAGTAGACCATATTTTGGTAGTGGATTCTACCAATTGATCTATTGATGGCAAAGGATATGAGTCTTTTGGACAAGCATCGTTAATATTTAAGAAGTTGATGAACATTTGTAGTTTATCGCTCTCTTCCTTCGTGGCGAAGATGTTGCTAAGCCACTCAGGGTACTTTACTTCACTTATTATGCCTGCTTCCGTTAATCGTTTGTCTTCGATTTCGATCAAATTGTTCTTACACGACAAAAGGCTACTCTTTTTCTATAGAATGGGCCTTGCCTCAGGGCGTACTTCAGGATTGTGTTCAATTATGCCCAGATTTATTCCGGGCATGTCCTTTGGGGGTAAGCGAATAGATCTTTGTTCATTAATGGGAGGGATACAAGTCTTTCCTTGTCACCTTTGGCCTGTTTTTTCCTAACTCGGGTAGTTCTGCCAGGGACTAGTTTTGCATCCTTAGTTTTTTTTTTTCAACATCACCCTTTTCCCTTTCTATTCCATCTTTTCCAGGTGTCCTTTTTGTTGGGTTTTGGGAGTCAAACAGCGTAGCGGAATTTGACCGGAACCCTCCACGATCCAAGTGAAATGGCGTAAACCGGGAGTTTGAAAATTTTCATGCCTAATTTTCAGTTGAGATCTCTCAGTCAATTGTAGAGTCGAATCACAAAACCTGAACAGTTGATGTGTTTAGGCTCTCTATGGTATCCACACGAGCTTGTCAGGATCGCCACGCTTCCACAACGTCCCGGCAGATGCTTTTCTCTTGCGCTCGCAGTGCTAGCTTGTGTCCTCCAAGGAATTGCAAGAGAATAGTGCGGTTGTCCTTTTGGGAGGCTAGGGCAAGGAGACCTACAAATTTCTCACTAAAAGTTGTATTTATAGTGAGACTCAACTCCCAGGCCTAATGGGTTTCAAAGCCTTAATCCAATTAGGCTTTAATTTTAGGCTTAATAATGGCTCAACTATTGGGCTCATGTTAATACGAAATTATTATGAAACCAAAACCCAAATTATTAGCTCATGCACTCTAATGATCCAAATAGCTCTATGTGTGCGACCCAATAGGCTCTTACCACATTGGCAATGATCATAAATCACATTTATGATCGTAAGCAAAGAGTGGTGTCTAGCAACACATCATTGCTAACCAAGTGACAAGATTGTCAGTGATTCAACTAAACCTTTATGATCATTATCAATATATGCCATTGTCCTTTTGTCCAAGATATCAAGACTAAACACAAGACATGGAATGTGTCACTCTCGTATAGCTCAATCTTTGGTTTCTTGATTACCGAGTAGACCAACTTAAACTAATGACATTGATATCATATATCAACTCATCCGAGCATGGCCATGCATTTTTGTAAGTCTTACTCTATCAAGGGGCCCGAAGATATAACTCCCGTTACATAGGAGGGACAAATCCCATCTTGATCATACAAATCCTTCCGCATGATATGTGACATACCCAATGACCTCCTTCAAGTTCACTCAGTTACGAGCAACAAAGGAAAGTGTCAAAGTATGTGACTCACGTGTAGGGAACCTTGATGATCTTAGGTCGAAGGACTACATATACCACGATCACTATAAGAATCACTTATGACACTCATATAACAATCCATGTAGTGTTCTCATGGTGGGTCGGTCCAGTACATCAGTTCTCCAACTTGTACCCATATGTAGACTACATATCTCACATTAGTCTCCACATATGCTAGTCTTTATGTGTTATTGCAACCCGCTCCACAATAATACTAGACCAGGGACGTTTAAGAATATCATTATTATAGGGTTACAAATATGTTTATTAGCTTACGCAGAAGCAGAACAACAAACATGATTGCTGGATTAATGCCTTAATAAAATATCATGACTCAATGTGCAAAAAATACAATCATCTCATGATTGGATTTTGGGCACAACACTAACACTTTTCTCCCCCAAAGTTTGTGTGTGAACGTTGGTGGGACTTTACCTTGTTTTGAATAACATTTTCCTAACTTTGGCTTGGTCAATAAAAATTTATGTATCCTCTTCCTTTGCCTCAAATGTCACCGTTAGTTATTTTACATCTGCTCAGAGGTAGGGGTTGCCTTATGGCTGTATTTCAAGGATGGCATTGTACGAAAATGGGACATCTATGAAGAATAACCTCATCATAGTGGAAGCAAAGAGTTCTTCCTTGCTCTGGACCGAGGTAACCCTCAGCATCAATGGTAGGTTAATCCATCTGAGCACCGAGAGTTCCGAGGGAGCAACTCTGAAGGGAGGTGAGGTCACCCTCAGAAATACCCAAGTTTGGAAATAGGTACATGAACAGAATGTCGGCATTTGATTCGTCTTTAATGACCACCCTCTTCACATCCCAGCTTTTTATCGTTGCCATGATCAGGAGAGGATCATCATGGGGGAACTTTGTAACCGACCCATCACATTAGCTTGTTCATCGGGTTGTTAAGCTTCATCATTGCAACCTGCCTCACCTTCCTCTTTCTTTCAGCTGAGGGTAACTGGTGGTTATAATTTGGATTACCCCAACTGAAGGTTGGGTTGCTTTTTGGGGCTTTGGTTAGTTCGACGCCTGTTGGAGTCACAATCCTCATCTTCTCTATTTCTCTCATCATCTATTTTTCCCAAGGCCTCGCAAGTAGCACCCAAGTTGTGCTTGTTTGATTATGGACTCAATGTACTTCCTTAATTGGCAGCAATCCTCGATATCATGCCTGTAATCTTAGTGAAATTGTTCGTACTTCTTCATGTTCTTTCTGTTATCCAATGTCATGGCCCTTGGATGTTTAATTGAAGTTCTCTCCCTCTCCAAGGCCATGAGGATGTTTGTTCTTGTAGTGTTTAGGGGGGTGAATGTCACTGGCTTTCTCCCCCTCGATTTCTGAGGTCTACTTATTCCCTCGGCATTGTACCGAGGTTGGTGACTATGGCCTTCCAATTGATGATGCTCAGACCTCGGCCCTCCCATTCTCGGTTTCTTAGCCGTCAAGTGCTGTTCTTGTTAGTGTTGTGCCCAAAAGCCAATCATGAGATGATTGTATTTTAGAAGTTGAGACATTAATCCAGTAATTATGTTTGTTGTTTTGTTTCTGTGTAATGTAATAAACATAATTATAACCCTAGAATAACGATATTCTTAAATGTCCTTGGTCTAGTATTATCATGGAGTGGGTTTCAATAATACGTAAAGACTAGCATCTGTGGAGAATAACATAGGATATCTAGTCTACATATGGGTAGAAGTTGGATAACTTGTGTACTGGACTGACCCACCTTTAGAAAGCTACATGGATTGTTATATGTGATGCCCTTCGACATCACTGTTATGCAACATGGTGAGCCAGGAGCAGGAACTTCCGATGAAAGGACGCCTGGATGAGGGACCTCCGGTGAGAGAAGGACTGCAAGGACTCAGAAAAGCAAGGGTTAGGAGGTCCTTGGATTGTTTTTCCAGGGGAGGAGTCTCCGACGCCCAAGTCAGTGTTTGAAGGTAGAGGGTAAGTAAGGAGCAGATAGATTCTTCCTTTTTGTGGGGATCCCCCGCTTTTATTAAGGCCATTTCCTTAATGTATATAGGAGGATCTAACCCCTTCAGATTATGGCACATTTTCGGTCGGATGTAATCCGTACCTTTGTGTGTGGGGGCCTCTAGCTGACTACAGGTAGGTCTGTCCAGGGGTCAAGGCCGGGGTAGGTCTACGTGACAGGACGTGTGCGGCGGCGGCATGTTAGAGTGTGTATGAGGGCGGCGTGTTGCCTACGAGGGCGACATGTCAGAGGCTCCTTAATTGTTTCTGCTGTACTCTTGAGATCTTTTCAATAGAAGGGAGCTCTTCGAAATAGGGGACCCTTTTTTTGAAGTCGTCTCAGTAATCCAGGAGTCTCCCCGTCACGGATTCTCCCCTCCAGGGGAGTTCTCCCCTGCCGAAGGTGGTAATTCTTTCTCTTCCGTGGCTGGTTCGGTCGCCTTACCGAGGGAGGCGATGCACCATATTCCCGAGGTCAGTACTGTCATTCCCAGGGGTGGTGGTGGATCACCGAGGTCAGATGTTTGAGGTGTTAGACTCCCTTTTTCTGAGGTTGGTAGTGATACTCCTTGCAGGTGACGCACGACTTTTCGAGTATGGTGCTTTGCCCGAGCTTATAGGTTTAAAGGGTGACAGCAGTTCGGCTATCACATGCCTCCCCTCGGAAAGTCAAAGTGGAGACTTCGGCTTGTACACGTTCTTGGGGCACCTTACAGGACTCAGAGTGGGATGTCGTGTAAGCGGACATTTTGCCACCCGAAGGCATGCCCCACCAGTCGAGGTGTCACTGCTTGTCCTCTGGTTAGTCCCTTGGTGTTCTCAAGTTGCGCAGTCTCTTTATTTTTACTTTTTCTGCTACAGGTCAGTGGACCATCGCGTCTCATAACCAGGAGTGTCAGCTTGGATAGGCATGCCTGGTTTTTGTGGTGTCAGAAAGCGTGTCCTCGTTTAACGCATTGGATGACACGTGGCGCGCGGTGATGGGAAGTGATTGCGTCGGTTATGCCAGCCACATCTTTTCACCTTCGTGAAGTAATTATTGTGACAATTCGCCTTCGCAGAGCAGTTATGATGACGATTCGGCTACCCTTCTTCGGTCTATATAAACTTTCCTCCCCGTCATGACCCTCACTTGCTCTCTTTTGCCTGTGCCTTGTTCTCGGCTATTTTCGAGCTCTTCTTTCTCTTTTGCGGTGGTACAAGTGACGGAGCAATTTTCGGCAACCATTTATGACGGTGTCATCTAATCCTGACTTCGGCAAACATTTTGGTGGGTTTTCCTTCCGTAGGTCCTTCAGTCTCTTCAGTTTCTATTTTTTCTAGTCCCCAAAGTCCTCTTACTTTTTTCTCCAAAGTTGTTTTCTTTTGCCAAACATGTCTTCCCCTGTCCCTCTCATGTCTGTCCAAGCTATTCCCGAGAGCTAGCAACCTATCATGTCTCACCCATGTTATTCCATTTCAGAAAAATTACCGAAATGGACAACCAAGTTCTTTCTTCCCTCTTATGCCACCACCAGACTAACCCATCTCGGTCATTTTAGCTTTATGAATAACAGTGGCGAGGTTACCATTTTTCGAGCCCAACTGAAAGCCGAACTTCAGTTTCCTCCGCCGGAGATGATTTCAACTTTTGCCAATTCCATGCCATAGCCGTGAATCAGCTTTCACCCAACTTTTACTGTTACTTCAACGCTTTTCTCTGCATGTATGGGGTTTTCAAAATAGAACCCCACTTTATCATTTTCATGCAGTACTACAAGCTCTATCTGGTCCCAAAGGGTGGCTTCTATTTCATGCTACCTCGGGGATCTGGGAGGAAAAAATACATGTTCACCTTCGACACTAAAGATAGCTGCCGAGGGTGGCAAAAGAAGTTCTTTTTCCTGAAAGTGGCAGAGGCATGGTCGCATATACTGACTAGGTGGGCCCGGGGGAAGCTAGAGACGGACGTCGTTGATCCCAAGAAGTTGCTAACTCCTATATTGGCAGCGAGGTTTGAGGATTTGACAGCCGTATCCGACCTGTCCCCGACTGGGATGCCGAGGTCCCACCACCCTCTTTATATCCCTTCCCCATCAAGTGGAACCTCATGACTGAGGAGATTCTTCAGGAGCTAGGGGTGGTTAAGGAGCATAAGACAGACCTCGTCAATGCCAGCTCCTGCCATTGACGGGAAGAAGTCCTCGCTGGTGATGCTTCTTCGAGGGGAGCTCACTTATGAAGCCCTTTTTGAAAATAAGTTCCTTTCCAAATTTTTAGTATAAGTATCCGATTGGACATATAATGATATTTTCTTCCTTTCTTAGAGATGGGCGACTAGTCAGCCACATTCTACAAATCCCTCTTCCTTGGTCAAGCCGAGAAGGGGGAACAGACGAAGAAGGGGGCCTCAAAGAGGCGAAAAATGTCTGGGGGCTGGCCGTCTTTGGCTAGGAGAGCGAAGAAGGACCTCCTTCCCCCACCTCTGGAGGACGTCATGGAGGTCGGGGGCCAGCCTGAAGTCCCGGCCGACCTGCCGCTGGAGGTAACTGCCAGCTCCACTCCCCGGACTCCTACCACTTCGACGGACCTCTTGGGTTCTTTGGCAGGAGGCCCTTCTACTGAAGAACTTGAAGAACGCAGAATAAGCAAGGGCAAACATGTCCCTTCCGAAGTGGAGGAGGTTCAGGACTCCGATGATGATGTCGCAGAGGTGCCGCCAGGTTTGTCCATTAGACATTTTTAGCACTCTTAATCTTATAGATATATGGCTAAGGGACAATGCCCTAATGGAACTGTGTCTTCACTTTGCAGAGGAATTGGCACCCTCATCATGGAAGATGGAGCACGCCTGGAGGTGAGCCCTTTGGGGCTCTCATATCCTAAAGGATAAGGTCCTGAGGGAGCCTTTCTGGTCTTTCACGAAGGACATGAATTTGTTCTCTGAAGACTGCCAGCAAATGGCTCCCCAAATGGCGAGGGGCATGCTCACCCAGGCTTCCTTCAACTTAGTTGCCGAAGTGTGCGCGAACGAGGTGGTCCTCGCCGCGAGGATGTCCGAGCATGCTGCCCAGGTACTCTTCAGACCCTTTATTTTTTCTCTCAATTTTTTCTAAGTGTTTGCCTTTCCTTGTGCAACTTTTACCAAGTGTCCTCCCCCCCTTTTTTGCAGCTCTTGGGGTATAGCAGATACTTCAGAGCTTGGGCAGCAAAACAGTCTTCGGTCTAGTCTTGGGCCGAAGAGCGTCTGGAGAAGGCCACGGTGTTTTGCACCAACTCAGCCGTCAAGAATGCCGAGTTGAGCAAAATAATCAAGGAGGAGGTTGCCAAACTCCGGGAGGAACTCTTGAAGTGCCAAGAGGAGCTCTTGAAGGACTTCTCCCAGAAAATGTCCTAGCTCGGCACGAAGGTTGTCAGTCTGACCTCGGCTAATGAGGCTTATCAAAAGGAGAAAGAGGAAGACTCCGCTCTCCTGGCGAAGGCCCTTCCTGATAACGCCAAACTTCAGGCCGAGTTTGAGGCCCTGAAGAAAGAGACAAAGAAGAAGAAGAAGACAAAGAAGCTGGAGAAGGAGGTCACCAATTTCCAGAATGAAGTGGAAGACTTGTCTGTTGAGAAAGACAAGGATATTCAGGCCACTAAAGTTGCCTTCTAGGATGGCTTCTGTCTGGCTTGACACCAAGTATTGGCTAAATACCTAGACCTCGACCTTTCCTTCTTGCCTGCCCTGAATATTCCCGAGGGGCCTCGCTGGACTTGGTCAAAGATTGAGCTCCTTAACCTTGTTCGGCGAGAACTCTTAGAAGGAGTTATTTTCCTCAAAATTGTCTGTACTTAGAAAAAATTTCTAACTGTACAATTTCTTATCAAAATTCTAAGTGTAGAATTTCTTCAAGGCGTCTGAGTGCCATGTATTTTTTAGTTCTCCACCTTCGGTATCGCCGAGCTTATAGACTCCGTTCCAAACCTCGTCAAGGAGCAAATAAGGCCCTTCCCAGTTCACCTGAAGTACCCTATGAGACAGTCTTCAGGGTTCGAACTCAGCCTTTCGGAGAACGAGGTCTCCCTTCCTTATTCTTTTTCGCCTAACGCGCAGGTTCGTAGCTGTAGCCACTCTTTGCTAAAAGGCTTTTCTTCTAAGTTCAGCCATTTCTCTGTGTTCGTCAATTAGGTCAAGCTTAGTTTTGAACCCGAGGTCATTCCCTTCCTCGTCGAACACTTGTACCCTAACTAATGGCTGAACTACCTCGATAGGAATAATGGCCTCTGTGCCGAAGAGGAGCAAGAAAGGCATCTCACCTGTGGCCCTTCGGGGTGTTGTCCGATCGCTCTATAGCACACTAGGAAGCTCCTCTGGCCATTTTCCCTTTGCTTCCCCCAATCTCTTTTTCAGACCATCTTTTATGGTTCTATTAGATACCTCTACCTGTTCATTGCTCTGAGCATGAGCTACCGGGGCGAAGTGCATTTTTATCCCGAGGTCGGTGATCAATTCTTGGAATCCCTTGTGAATAAACTGGGAACCATTGTCGGCCACTATCACGCTCGGTATGCCGAATCTGCATACAATACTATTCCAGACGAATTTTTGTATGTCTTTTGCCGAAATGGTTGTCAGGGGCTTTGTCTCGACCCATTTAGTGAAGTAATCCATTTCGACCACGCAAAACTTCACTCCTCCAGGTGCCTTCGGGAGTGGCCCGATGAGGTCAATGCCCCATACTGCAAAGGGACAGGGGTAGTTGGCCGAGGTTATCAATTTTGAGGGTAACCTCTGGACGTTGGTGTGTCTTTGGCAATTATCACATTTCTGGACAAACTGCCTCGCGTCCTTTCTTAGTGTGGGTCAGAAGTAGCCCTGGCGTAGTATTACTCCTGCCAAGGCGTCAGTTCAGATGTGGGAACCACAAGTCCCCTTCTGGACTTCTTCGAGAACTGTCCGTGTGTCTTCTTTGCTGACAGACCTTTGTAGCAAACTTGCATACCCCTATCGGTACAATTCTTCCCCAATTAGGAAATATCGTCCGGAGCGTCTTCGCACTTTTGCTGCTTCGCAAGGGTCATCGGGAAGCTTCGAGGTTGTAAGATACCTTTTTATATAATTTGTCCATCTTTTTTCCGAGGTTGCTATGCTCGGATGGCTCAATACCTTAGTGGACTTTCTTGATTTGGCTAGACTATCCGCTTCAGCATTGTCTCGGCAAAGCACATTCTTAATGTGCACCGCATCAAACTCCTAAATGAGCTTTGATACGAGCTCGTGATATTTTGCCAAAGTTGGGTCCTTTGCGCAATAGTCCCCTGCCATCTGTCGGACCACTAGCTGAGAATTGCTGTGGGCCTTCAGGTTTCTCACGCCAATTTTTCTAGCAAGGCGTAACGCTGCTTTGAGAGCTTCATACTTTGCCATATTGTTGGTGATGTTAAACCCAAATTTGATGGCTTTCATGACTTCCACACCCTCGGGGCCGCGGTTTGATTGACCATCTTCCGCAATGTGTACTTCGGCAATGAAATCCACCAAAGCTTGAGCTTTTATTGCCTTCCTCGGCTCATAGGTGATATTATCTTCGCCGAGCTCTTTGCACCACTTGGAAAGCCTTCCCGAGTGTTCTACCTTCTTCATGATATCCCGAAGAGGCAGGTTACTTCAGTCAATAATGGGTTGGCCTTGGAAATATGGACGTAGTCTTCTGCTTGCAATCACCGGGGCGTAAATAGCCTTTTGTAGTAAGGGGTACCTGACTTCGGTGATATGCAGGGACTTGCCTACATAGTATACTGGCCATTGTTCCGCCCCCTCTTCCTTCACAAGAACCAAACTTAGTGCCCTTTCCGTGACTGCGAGGTATAGTACAAGGGGTTCCCCTTCCCATGGCTGCCGGAGTGTTGGTAGATGAGTCAGGTAGACCTTAAGCTCTTCCCAAGCCTTTTGGTAGTCTTCGTTCCAAGGATGCACATAGCTTCTGAGGGCACCACCATTTTTTGCTGCCTTGGTGAGGACCTTAAAGAATGGTCGGCAGCGATCCCCATATCTGGAAATGAACCTGCTAAGGGACGTTATTCTCCCTGTGAGCCTTTGCACATCCTTTGTTATGGCAGGAGTTCGGAATCCTAGTAGCGCTTTGACCTTTTCTGGATCGGCATCGATACGCCTTTCCAACACCATAAATTCGAGGAACTTACCCGCGCTTACGCCGAAGACGCATTTTTTGGGATTGAGGTAGATTCCGAAGGTTCTCAGTTGGTGGAATGTTTTCTCCAAGTCTGCAATATGACTCCTAGGTAGTTTACTATTAACTATCATATCATCGACGTAGACCTCCATGTTTCTCCCAATTTGGTAGCTAAAGACCCTATTCATCAGTCTTTGGTATGTGGCCCCTACTTTCTTAAGTCCGAACGGCATTCTAAAATAGCAGTATGTACCAACCTCGGTGATGAAGGCGGTTTTTTCTTTATCTTCAGGGTCCATTCTGATTTGATCATACTCGTTGAAGGCATCGAGAAAACTCAGGATACCATACTCGGCAGTCGAGTCCACCAACAGGTCTATTGGTGGCAGAGGATATGAATCCTTAGGGCACGTGTCATTCACATTTCATAAGTCGATGCACATTCGGAGCTTGTCGCTCCCTTCTTTTGTGGCAATAACCACATTACTAAGCCATTCGGGGTATTTGACTTTCCTAATTACACCTGCTTCTTTTAAGTGTTGGACTTTGGTTTTAACGAAGTTGTTCTTGTGTGCCGAGAGGCTCCACTTTTTTTGTCGAATGGGCTTTGCCTCTGGGCTCACCTTAAGGCTATGTTGGATTATGCAAGGGTCTACCCCAGGCATGTCCTTCGTCGATTAAGCAAACAGATCTTTATTCACTAAGAAGAAGGATACAAGTTTTTCCTTGTCACCTTCGGCCAATCTTTTCCCCATTCGGGTATTTCGGCCTGGGACAAGTTCTATACGTTCCATTTCTATCCTCTCAGAATCTTCTGTTCCTTCTCCCTTTGGCTCTCTTGCGAGTACGGTCTTCACTCCCGTAATCCGTGCGCAGCTCTTCACTGTGGCCGTTGTTGCTTTGACAAACACCTTTCTCACTTCCCTTTGGTCGATGAAAATCTCAGCATCTCCGTCCTTTGTGGTGAAGGTGACAGTCCAATATTTCACATCTGGGCGAATGTGGAGGTTTCCTTGCGTCTGTCTTCCGAGGATGGGATTATATGACGAAGGAACATCTATGACGACAAACCTTGTCATTGTGGAGGCAAAAAGCTCATCCTTGTTCTGTAGTGAAATTCCTCTTAACATCAGGGGAAGGTCAATCCATCCGAGGACGTGGACTTCGAACGGTCCCACTCCAAAAGTAGGAAAAGTGACGGGCTTGATGTCGCTCCTTGAGATACCCAAACTCGGCAGCAGATGAAAGAACAAGATGTCAGCATTAGTACCATCATCAAGCAGTAATCTCTTGACGTCCCAACTCCCTATCCTTGCCATGACCAGTAGTGGATCGTCATAAGGGAATATTATGGTAAACCTATCTTTCCGAACAAGCTTTTTTGATGGGTTACCGTATTCCATCACCGAGATCTCCCTGGCTTTTCTTTTCCTTTCTGCCGATGGCAGTCCTATGGTGTTCATCTGTATTACTCCTACCGAAGGTGGCGGATGTCTTATGGGACTTCGGTTCCGGCGTCTGTCGGAGTCATATTCTTCGTCATCCCCTTTCTTTTCCTCTTCCCTCCTCCCCTTTGGGGAGGGCATTCGTAGGTAATGTCGAAGTTGGCCTTGCTTTTTCAGGGACTCTATGTACTTCCTCAGCTGGAAGCAATCCTTGGTATCATGCCCATGATCCCGATGGAACTGGCAAAACTTTTTCATGTTGTTTTTGTTGTCCAAGGTCATGGCCTTCGGTCATTGAATTTGAGTTCCTTGCCTTTCAATGGCCATGAGGATGTTCGTCCTTGTGGTGTTTAGGGGAGTAAAAGTCAACGGCTTCTTCCCTCTAAGCTTCTGAGGTCGACCCCCTGATTCGGTTAGGTAGTGAGTTTGTTGGCTCAACCCCTCGGTGCGGATGTGGTAAAGCTTTGGGGCCCCCATCCTCAGCTCTTCAGCAGTCATATGCTGCTCAGCCCTTCAATAAAACTCACCGAGGGTGTCCGGGGGGTCCTTAGAGAATTTGTAGAACAACTGTGAGTCTCTTTGAAGTCCCTGTATCATGGCGAGGATACGTATTTCTGGCCTAAAGTTCGAAATGGTCAGCGCTTCTCGATTGATCCTTTCGACATAGTCGCAAATAGTTTCTCCATTCTTCTATGCTATGTTGAACATTTGAACTGGCATTTTTTCCGTTGGCCAACTTCCAATGAATTGTTGCGTGAAAGTGGTACACAACTCTTGGAATCCCATGATGGTTCCGGGGGCTAACGAGTTATACCATACCGTTGCTGGTCCAGCGAGGGTGATTTCAAATTATTTGCATAGGGTGGCATCATCAGCACTGTGCAACACCATGCTACACCTGTATTTGGTTAGGTGAGCCTGGGGGTCACTTCGGCCATCGTAGGTTTCCAAATGAGGCACCCGAAAGTCACTCGGCATAGGTGCTTCGACTACTACTCGAGTAAACGGTGATTCGTCTCCATTGAAGGTTTCTAACAACCTGGACCAGACGGGCTTCCGAGCTATCTGTCTTTCCACCCTCTCTAATCTCTTTAGGATTTTTTCCATGAGGAGTGCGGCGCTGGGCTCTTCTCCTTGCTGCCTAGAGGCCTCCGGCAATGGAGAGCCATGCCTCCTTTTTGGAGAGTAACTTCAGCGCTGAGGGGATTGCAATTTGTCTTCTGGTGAAGAACTCCTTCGACAAGGAGTGCTGGGCCATTTGGGCCCCGTTTCTCCAGTAGGTCGAACCCTAGGGGGTATGTTTTCCGTCAAGGACTCATCACGTTGGTCCTCGTTTTCCGAACTCTGGTGAGTTGACTTCGGGCTTCTCTCCTGACGAGATACTAGTGAAGAGGGCCTTCGGTCCGGAGGCGGCTATGGCCATCTTCAGTCTAGTTGCTGCGTCAATTCAGCCACAACAGAGCGTTGAAAATCACACAAGAAGCTCATGGTAACGGTTAGAGGACGTTCGTCCTCAAGCAAGGAGGTCCCTATGGCGGGTTGTTCGGTTGCCGGTTGAAGCTCTGGCGCGGAAGGGGACTTCGGAAGCTCCTTGTCCTCAGAACGCCGAGTTTCAACGATGGCCACCTGGGAATGGTTTCCCACAGACGGCGCCAAGTGATGCCCTTCGACATCATTGTTATGCAACATGGTGAACCCGGAGCAGGAACTTCTGATGAGAGGACGCCTGGATGAGGGACCTCTAGTGGGAGAAGGACTGTAAGGACTCAGAAAAGCAAGGGTTAAGAGCTCCCCAGAGTGTTTTTTCGGGGGAGGAGTCTCTGATGCCCAAGTTAGTGTTTGAAGGTGGAGGGTAAGCAAGGAGCAGAGAGATTTCCTTTTTGTGGGGATCCCCCCCTTTTATTGAAGCCATTTCCTTAATGTATATAGGAGGATGTGACCCGTTCAGATTATGGCACATGTTCGGTCGGATGTAATCCGTACCTTTGGGCGTGCGGGCCTTTAGCCGACTACGGGCAAGTCTGTCCAGGGGTCAAGGCTGGGGTAGGTCTGCATGACAGGATGTGTGTGGCGGCAGCATGTCAGAACGCGTATGAAGGCGGCGTGTTGCATACGAGGGCAACATGTCAGAGGCTCCTTAATTGTTTCTGCCATACTCCTGAGATCCCTTCGGTACAAGGGAGCCCTTCGGAATAGGGGGCCTTTTTTCCAATGTCGTCTCAGTAATCCGGGAGTCCCCCCATCACGGATTCTCCCCTCCAGGGGAGTTCTCCCCTGCCGAAGGTGATAAGTCTTTCTTTTCCGAGGTTGGTTCGGTCGCCTTACCGAGGGAGGCGATGCACCATATTCCTGAGGTCAGTACTGTCATTGCCAGGGTTGTTGGTGGATCACCAAGGTCGGATGTTCGAGGTGTCAGACTCCCTTCTTTCGAGGTTGGTACTCGTACTCCTTGCGGGTGACGCTCGACTTTCCGAGTGTGGTACTTTGCCTGAGCTTATAGGTTTAAAAGGCGATAGCGCTTCGGCTATCAATATGAATGTCATAAGTGATTCTCATAGTGATCATGTATATGTAGTCCTTCGACCTAAGGTCATCAAGGTTCCGTACATGTGAGTCACATACTTTGATACTTCCTTTTGTTGCTCGTAACTGAGTGAACTTGAAGAAGGTCATTGGGTATGTCATATATCATACGGAGGGTTTTGTATGATCAAGATGGGATTTGTCCCTCCTATGTCACGGGAGTGATATCGTCTAGCCCCTTGGGAAAGTGAGACTAAGAAAATGCGTGGGCACGCTCGAATGAGTTGATATATGATATCAATGTCATCAGTTTAAGTTAGTCTACTCGGTCATCAGGAAACAAGCGATTGGGCTCTATGAGAGTGACATATTCCATGTCTCGTGCTTAGTCTTGATATTTTAGACAAGGAGACAATGGTATATATGCATAATGAACGTAAAGTTTTAGTCGAATCACTAACAATCTTGTCACTTGGGTAGCAATGATGTGTTGCTAGACACCTGATAGCCAAACGCTATCGCCTCTATCTGGCCGAACTCCCTGCCACAATGATGGCCAGAAGAAGCTGGCACTGCCCGAGAAAAGGTGCGATCAGGCACCTCGGGAGATAGCCGAAGAGCTCCGAGGCCGGCACCCCAGGAAACCCCGAGGACACTACTTGCCCCCCCAAGGTTGTGAACAGATCGCCTTCGAAAAAGCGGCACCAGACAGCGAGCTGAACATGATATCCCCGAAGGCGGAACTCCCTGAAACTGGGAACCCCCGAACTGAGGGCTTGTTTCCCGAAGAGGCTCTGTCCGAACTAAAGGACGACCTCACCCAGGGACCTGGGGAGTACGGCAGGAGCATTTATGGAAGCATTTAAGGAAGCCTCTGACACGTCCTTTCACAGACGTCATAAAGCCGCCTGAATAGGTGCTTTGACACACGGACGCCATCAGAATCACATCATGGCCCATCTCAGCACGTGGCTCAAGGCAACCTACTACCAGCTATCTGTCCCCTATGCCCAGAAATTCAGGAACATCCGACCGAACACATGTCGCGATCTGAACGGGCTAGGCACTCCTATAAATACCAGCAATTAATACTTGGCAGGAGGCTGGTCGGTTGGCAAAACACTACTCCCACACTCTGAGAAAACTACCAGGCAAGACTCTTCAGCCCTTTGTGCTATTTCCTCTGCCTTTTCTCAGCCACCACTGACTTGGGCGTCGGAGGCTCCCCCCCCCGGAAAAACACTCCGGGGGCCTCCTAACCCTTTGTTTCTGAGCTTTCAGGCACTCTCCTTTGGGCTATCCATTCCATCAGACGTTCCTCCTCCCAGAAGTCTCTCCACCAGTCACCATGACTATAAACGATGAGGCCCCTGGCCATCAACACCGCTCGTTACTTATGATCATAAATGTGATTTATGATCATTGCCAACATGGTAAGAGCCTATTAGGTCACACACATAAAGCCTATTTGGATTATTTGAGTGCATGGGCTAAATTGTTTGGTCTTTGTTTTAGGATAATTTCATTTTAATGATTGGCCCAAAGCTTGAGCCATTATTAGGCTTGAAATTAAAGCCTAATTGGATTGGGGCTTTGAAACCCATTAGGCTTGGGAGTTGAGTCTCACTATAAATACATCATATAGTGAAAAATTCGCATCTCTTGTCCTAGCCTCCTTTAGGACAAAATCAGAAGAGTTATGAAAGTTCCAGCTGCACTCTTCTCTTGCCATTCCTTGGAGAACGCAAGCTAGCACTACAAGCAAAAGAGGAACGCATCTACCATGACGTTGTGGAGGCATGGTGATCCCGATAAGCTTGTGTGAATACCATAGAGAGCTTGAACACGTCAACTGTGTAAGTCTTGTGATTGAACTCAACAGTTAGGTGAAATATCTCAATTGAGCTAGGTATAAAATTTTGAGCAGTCAATTTATCCCATTTCACTTAGATTCTGGAAGGCTTCGGTTACATTTTGTTGTGCTTGCTTGGCTCCCTAAATTCTACAGTAGTATCAGAGCCACTTGTGAAACCCTAAATCTAGATTGAATGTCAAATCGCATGAGATGTTGTGTGTTCTATTGTTTTGGTCATGATTAATTAGATTGATTTGTGATACATGAAATCAGAACTCGTAATGTATATATGAGATATGTGAAGAAATGATACAAATTGGTTAATGAGATTAACCCTAGATTGATTGGTTTGAGATAACTATATGGATTAGGATTCTTACAATAGTTGCAAAACCTTAGCATGGATCGAATTAGGATTGTTCGGGCATTGAGAGTAGAGTACTTTTGGTAGCTCAAATGGACGTCTTCTCGGGTGCTTAGTTGCTCGAAATAGAAGTTCTGAAGCAACAAAATTATAAGCCAATGCAGGACCACTGCCCATTGACCAGCCAGCGGGACTGCCGTATGTGAGGTGCCACATTAATAAAAATAGGTTAACCAATGCACGTTAATTGACATGCTATTTTGTTGAATGAGATTTGACATGATATGCTAATTAGTGTTTGAAGCATGGTGCATGGTTATAGCCCTTGTTGGTTGTACCTGTACATACGGCCTAAGAGTCATGCCTTATTCTTGTTATTTTCATTGTATATTCTCTTCTTACCTTACTCCGCTTGAATGTAACTTGAGGATTCTATTATTGATATAATTGGAGATTATGGGATCATCCAAGCATGTGTGTCCAAGGAGGTGACAACAAAAGGGCAACCAAGCAAGAAGGAGAAGGAGCTTGTGAAGACCTTTTTTGTTTCTTAGGCTTTTATGATATTCTCATTGGCTTAAGAATATCATAGAGTTTGGGCAATAACCATGTCACGTTTACTTTGTTGTTAGCATGAGATGCATGTTTTATATTTGTATGTGATGCATGTATAAGACAACCAGAGATAATAATTGGTGAGATCAAAAGGAAAAATACCTTAAAGAAAATATTAAGTCATTAAATGTGATGGTTTCCAAATGTTGGCACATGTCAAGACTTTGATCAACATTGGTTGGGTTTGCCAAAGAAAAACATCTATGTTCATCTTGGTAAGGCACGATGGGATAATAGTGATATCTAAATTGCTAACTTTGGTTCTGACGTCATAGGGTTGGGCTTAAGTTCATAAGATGAGCTTGGACAAGTGTTGTTCACCCAACTACCCAAGAGTTGCATAAGATGCAATTGGAAAGGAGTTGCCTACCTAAATAACTGTAACTTGAGAGAAAAGCCAAAGCTGACTCAGGTTGTGGTGAAATATGGATCTTGGCCCACTAGAATACCTTAGTGCTTAGGTGTTCTAAAATAATATCAAGGGTTATTATTCTGAGTAAAATAGTGGGAGTATCATTTAATAAAAGTCCTTATTAAATGCATTAAAATGCATGACTCTTATACTCAAATTTACTGTTGTAGATTACCATGGCACAAAACACATCGACACTTTCATTGCGATCGATCTTTGAGAAGGAAAAACTGAATGGGACCAACTTTCTCAAATGGTACCAAAATTTGAGGATAGTCTTCAAGCAAGAGAGAAAGGCTTATGTCCTAGAGTAGCCCATTTAACAAAAGGCATTTTGATGATGCTTTGGATGTTGCTTGCCTCATGCTAATAACCATGGAATCTGAGCTTCAGAAGCAACATTAGAACATGCGAGCATTTGATAAGATCGGACATCTTAAAATGCTATTCCAAAAGCAAGCTAGGCATGAAAGGTGTGAGACCTCTAAGGCAAGTCCCCTGGGTCCTCATGTGCTCAAGATGATTGGGTACATTGAGAATATTAAGAGTTTGGGATTTGCTCTTTAGAAAGAGTTGGCTGTTGATGTAGTCCTGCAATCATTGCCGAAAAACTATAGTTAGTTTGTCATGAACTATAACATGAATGACCTTGACAAGACCCTCCCTGGATTGCTCAACATGTTTAGAACTGTTGAGCAAAACCTTAAGAAGGCTAAGCCCATTATGATGGTACAAAAGGGCAAAAGAAAGGGAAAAGCCAACTGAAAGAAAGATAAAGATAAAGGAAAGTCCAATGCTAACTCTTCTTCAACTACACTGAAACCATCTAGTGGCATGCCTAAGGAAGCGCAGTGCTTCCATTGTAAGCAACCTAGACACTAGAAGCGCAACTGCAGACTCTATCTTGAAGAACTTATTAAGCAAAAGGGAGGTGAGACTTCCACTTCAGGTATTTTTGTTATAGAGGCTAACTTTTCTACTTCCTCATCTTGGATATTGGATACTGGATGTGGATCTCACATTTGTGAAAATGTGCAACATCTAAGTAGGAGTAGACAATTTGCCTGAGGTGAAGTGGACCTACATGTTGGAAATGGAGCAAGGGTTGCTGCCTTAGCCGTAGGGAGTTATGTTCTCACTTTGCCTAGTGGATTAGTTTTAGAATTAGACAACTGCTACTTTGTGCCTACTATTAGTAGAAATTTGATATATGTTTATTGTTTGGAGAATAAAGGT
Source organism: Aquilaria yunnanensis (assembly GCA_039654915.1). Lineage (NCBI taxonomy): Eukaryota > Viridiplantae > Streptophyta > Magnoliopsida > Malvales > Thymelaeaceae > Aquilaria > Aquilaria yunnanensis. Next base: position 42,259,349 of record CM077595.1, on the reverse strand, counting down.
TTTTCATTTATAATAAAGGTCAAATGTTGTTCTATTTTTTTGAATGAAATCTTTTATGGAAATGCTCAACTTAGCAATGGTTTGTATGTTCTAGAACTTAAAAATCCCATCTATAATGTGATTACCAAGAAGGTCAAATTGAATGATTCAAACTAGACCTTTCTTTAGCACTGTTGCTTGGGCCATATAAATGAGATCCGCATGTCCAAGCTCCATAAGGATGGATTCTTGAACTCATTTGATTTTGAAACATATAAGGCATGTGAGTCATGCTTGTTAGGCAAGATGACCAAAACCCCTTTCACTGAGCAAAGTAAAAGCGTTAATGACTTATTAGGACTCATACATAGTGATGTATGTGGCCTTATGTCTAAACACGCTAGAGGAGGTTTCCAATACTTCATTTGCTTTACTGATGACTTTAGTAGATATGACTATGTGTATCTCATGAGACACAAGTCAAAATTCTTTGAAAAGTTCAAAGAATTCAAGAATGAACTAGAGAATCAACTCGGGAAGAGTATCAAAGTACTTTGATTAGATTGAGGTAAAGAATACTTGGATAAAAAATTCCTTGACTATCTAAAAGAGTGTGGTATATTATCATAACTCACTCCACCTGGTACACCTCAATGGAATGGTGTATCTAAAAGGAGGAATCGAACTTTGTTAGACATGGTTCACTCTATGATAAGTCAAGCTAACCTTCTAAACTCCTTTTGGGGACTTGCTCTAGAGATAGCCGCTTTTATACTAAACCTAGTTGCATCTAAATCGGTTGAAAAGACACCATATGAGATATGGAGTATGAGGCATCCCAGTCTATCTTTTGTGAAGATTTAGGGCTATGAGACTTATGTGAAACATCAATCCTCTAACATGCTAGGGCCCAAATCCATCCAAATTCATGGTATTGACTATGATGAAACTTTTTCACCAATTTCCATGCTTAAATCCATCCAAATTTTATTAGCTATTACTACACACTATGGTTATGAGATATGGCAAATGGATGTCAAAACTACTTTCCTTAATGGAAAATTACTTGAGGATGTGTACATGACATAACATGAGGGTTTTGTCACTCCTGAGAATGCCAATAAAGTGCGCAAGTTGCAAAGGTCCATTTATGGACTAAAGCAAGCTTTTCGGAGTTGGAATCTTTGTTTTGATGAAGCAATCAAAGAGTTTGGTTTTATCAAAAATGAAGATAAACCTTGTGTCTATAAGAAGATTAGTGGGAATGCTATTGTTTTCTTCATGATGTATGTAGATGACATACTACTTATTGGGAATGACATTCTTAAGGACCAGTCTATAAAGACTTGGCTAAGAAAATGTTTCTTTATGAAGGACGTGGGTGAAGCAGCCAATGTGTTAGGCATTAGGATCTATAGAGATAGATCTAGAAAATTGCTCGGCCTAAGTCAAAGTATATACATTGACAAGGTGCTAAAGAGGTTTAGCATGCAAGACTCCAAGAAAGGATTCTTGCCCGTGTCATATGGTATAACTCTTTGTAGATCTCAGTGTCTAAGTACACCTCAGGAGAGAGAGCGCATGAGTAAGATTCCATATGCCTCGGTAATTAGATGTATCATGTATGCCATGATATGTACTCGTCCTAAAGTCTTGTATGCCTTGAGCATGACGAGCCGGTACCAATCTGATAACCGAAGTGCTATCACCCTTCAAACCCGTAAGCTCGGGCAAAGCACCACCCTCGGAAAGTGGAGCATCGACCAAAAGAAACGTGAGCACCGACTTCGAAAAAAAGGGTGTCCGGCCCCTCTAGCATCCAATCTCGGCGATCCTTCATCACCCCTCAACCTCGGGAATACAGTGCATCGCCATCCTCGGTAAGATGACCAAACCACCTTCGGCAGGGAAGCACGTTCCCGAACGGGACCACTCTTGGTGAAGATATTCCTGGATTCCTGGAATGATCTCGGAAGGAAGTCCTCCTATTCCGAAGAGGTCTTTTCTACCGAAGGGATCTCAGGAGTACGGCAGAAACAATTAAGGAGCCTCTGACACACTGTACTCGTACGACCGCAACACGCTGCCCTAGGCCCCTGACTAGGTGGCCTATGGCCGGCTGGAGGCCCCTCACTCCTGAAAGTATGGACCATATTCAGCCGAACACGTGTCATGATTTGGGCCGGTTGTGGCAAATGGACTTCTCCTGTACACCTTCCAATAATTATTCGGGAAATGCCCTAGTTAAGGGGATCCGGCTTTAAGAGGAAAATCTCTCTACTCATCACTCAGTATCCCTTTCAAAACAATGACTTGGGCGTCGGAGGCTCCTTCCCCGGAAAAGCATTCCAGGGACCTCCTAACCCTCATTCTTTGAGCATTTCAAGCAGTCTCTCCCAGCAAGGTCCATCATCCAGCCAACCCCCACCGGAAGTTTCTGCTCTAGGCTCATCATGTTTCATGATGAAGATGCGAAAGAGCATCATTTGGCGCCGTCTGTGGGAACCCTTTCCCAGGTCGCCATCGTAGAGACTCGGCGTTCAAAAGACAAGGGGCTCTCAAAGTCCACCTCTACGCTGGAGCCTCAGCCTATGACAGCGGCCCACTGTAGAAGCTCCTGCGCTGGGGGACAACCGCCCTTTAACAGTGACGATGGGCTTCTTACGAGACTTCCAGCGCTCCATTGTTGGTGAAATGGCCCAGCAACTCAACTGGAGGTGGCCTCAGGCTACTTCGGTCCAAAGGACCTCCCCATTGGCAACCCACTATGAGACAAGCCCGTGGACTCCCCACCAGAGTTCCAAGAGTTAGGGCTCTCATGAAACATCTTCGACAGAGGATACGCACCCTAGGGCACAACCCACGAAAGAAGGGACCCAAAAAGAAACTATGACCTCCCATCAGAGGAGTCCGTCCCTATACCGAAGGTCCCAGCCTGCTTGCCGCCAGAGTTACTCTCCAAAAAGGAGAGGAAGCTTGCCATTGTCGATGACCACTAGGCAGCAGGGGGAAGCTAACACAGCTACCCTCATGGAAAAGATACTTGGAAGACTGGAAAAGGTTGAGAGACAGATCTCCCGAAAACCAGTCTGGTCAAGATTGTCCGACGCTTATACCGGAGATGAGTCACCCTTTGTACGGGAAGTGGTTGAGGCGCTCATGCCTAGTGACTTCAGGGTGCCGTGCTTGGAAACCTACGACGGGCGTAGTGACCGCCAGGCGCACCTAACAAAGTACAAGTGAAGCATGGTGCTCCACGGCGCAGATGATGCCACCGTCTGCAAGTGTTTTAAGGTGACCCTCTCCGGTCCAACAATGGCATGGTATAACTCCCTGGCCCACGGGACCTTGCTGAATTTCCAGGAGCTGTCCACTGCCTTTACCCAACAATTGATTGGCAGCAGCCAATGGCCAAGATGCCGGTACAAATGTTCGACGTATCACAGCGATGCGGGGAAGCCATCCTCGACTACGTCGAAAGGTTCAACCGAGAAGCACTAAGCGTACCTGATTTTTGGCCCGAGATTCGGATCCTCGCAATGATAAGAGGACTTCAGAAAGACTCCCAGGTTTTTTGTGAGTTCTCCAAAGACCCCCCAGACACTCTTGGTGAATTTTACCAAAAGGCTAAACAACATATGATGCCCGAGGAACTCCGAATGGGGGGACCAAAGGTGGAACACCCTCGACCCGAAGGACCAAGCCACCATCCTCGTTACTAGAATGAGGTTGGAGGAAGGCCCCGAAAATAGAAGGGTAAAAGGATGATGACATTTACTCCCTTAAACGCCACCAGGGCCAACATTCTCATGGCCTTAGAAAGGTTAGGTACTACAGTTCCAATGCCAAAGGCCATGACTTCGGAAAATAAGAAGAACATGAAGAAGTTTCGCCAATTCCACCAAGATCATGGCCATGACACTGAAGACTGCTTCCAGCTAAGGAAGTACATCGAGTCTCTGATAAAGCAGGGACAACTTCACCGGTACTTGCAGATGCCTTCTCCAAAAGGGAGAAAGGAAGAACAAAAATGGGGGGACGAGGAGGATTACGATTCCGACAGGTGTCGGGACCAAAGTCCTAGAAAGAATCCACCGCCATCAGCAGGGGTCATCCAAACCATCACTACAGGGATATCCTTGGTTGAGAGGAAAAGAAAGATAAGAGAAATCTTCGTAATGGAGTATGGGAACTCACCAAACAGACTTGCTCGTAAAGATGAATCCGTAGTGAAGTTCCCCCACGATGACCCACTCCTTGTCATGGCAAGGATAGGGAGTTGGGACGTCAAAAGGCTACTCCTGGACGATGGCTCCAACACCGACGTCATCTTCTCGCACCTACTGCCTAAATTAGGCATCTCAGAAGCCGACCTCAACACAGTTAATTCCCCCACCTTTGGGGTAGGTCCATCCGAGCTCCTAGTCCTCGGATACATCGATCTGCCCCTAATGTTTAAAGGGACCTCGCCTCAAAATCAAGAAGAACTATTTGCCTCCGTTATGATGAGATTCATCGTCATTGATGTTCCCTCATCATACAACGCCATCTTTGGGAGGCAAACTCAAGGCAATCTCCACATCTGCCCGGATGTAAAATACTAAACAGTCACCTCCGCAACCAAAAAAGGAGATGTAGAGATCTTCATTGACCAAGCCGAACCCAGGAAGGTCCTCACCAAGGTTAGAAAAAGCCCGGCCAAGGTCCAAGTGTAGACTTCGGCTATGGAAAAAACAATCATAATAGGCGAAGCGACCACAAGGGAGGAAACAAAAGAGTTGGAGAAAGTAGAAACAGAAGATGTAGAGCTGATCCCTGGCTGGAACACCTGAGTAGGGAAAAAATTGGCCAAGGGTGACAAAGACAGGCTTATATCTTTCTTGTTAATGAAAAAAGATTTATTCACCTACTCTCTGAAAGACATGCCTGCGGTTGACCCCAGCATAATCCACCATAGTCTTAAAGTTCGCCCGGACGCTAGGCCAGTTTGGCAGAAAAAATGGAACCTATCGTCTCATAAGAATTTTTTCGTTAAAGCTGAGGTTAGGCACCTGATTGAGGCAGGGGTAATAAGAGAGGTTAAATACCCTAAATGGCTTAGTAACGTGGTTATTGCCACAAAGGAAGGGAGTGAAAAGCTCCAAATGTGCATAAATTTTTGGAACCTGAATGATGCCTGTCCAAAGGACTCCTACCCTTTGCCAGCCATAGACCAATTGGTGGATTCAACCGCCGAGTACAGTCTTCTCAGTTTCCTCGATGCCTTCAGTGGGTATCATCAAATTCGGAAGAACCCCGAAGATGAAGAAAAAATCGCCTTCATTACTGAAGTTGGTACCTACTGCTACGTTAGAATGCCCTTCGGGCTTCAAAGTGCAGGGGCTACCTATCAGAGGTTGATGAATAGAGTGTTCGACTCTCAGATTGGGAAAAACATGGAGGCATATGTTGATGATATGATAGTTAAGAGCAGAATGCCTAGTAATCATATCGACGACTTAAACGAAACCTTCCAACGACTTCGGGAGTTCGGCATTCGCCTTAATCCCAAGAAGTGCGTGTTTGGAGTGAGTGTAGGTAAGTTCCTTGGGTTTATGGTGTCAGAAAGGGGAATAGACGCCAACCCCAAAAAGGTCAAAGCCCTACTAGGTTTCTGAACACCTACAACCATTAAAGATATAAAAAGGCTTACCAGAAGAATCACTTCCCTTAGTAGATTCATTTCCAGGTACGACGACCGATGTTGACCATTCTTCAAGGTGCTCACTAAAGTAGCCAAAGGCAAAGGTAACTCCGGAACCGAGGAACACAATTGGAACCAAGGATGTCAGAAAGCTTGGGATGAGCTTAAAAGCTACCAAACCTGCCTGCCAACACTTCGGCAACTGCGGGAAGGAAAACCTCTCATCCTCTACCTTGCCGTCACTGAAAAAGCTGTGAGTTCAGTCCTAGTGAAAGAATAGGGTGGGAGGTAGTGGCCAGTATATTATGTAAGCAAGTCTCTACATGGCGCCGACGTCAGATAGCCATTGCTCCAAAAAGCCATCTATGCCTTAGTGCTCGCGGGTAAAAGGCTACGACCCTACTTTCAAGGACATCCCATCATTGTCCGAAGCAACCTACCTCAACGTGACATAATGAAAAAGGTAGAGCATTCGGGAAGGCTGTCAAAATGGTGTATCGAGCTCAGAGAGTATGACATCACTTACGAGCCAAGAAGAGCAATAAAGGACCAAGCATTGGCCGATTTCATCGTCAAAATTCCAGGAATCGAGGATGCTGAAGTTACCTTGGAAGATTTGATAAGGATTAAACCAGAGTGGAAACTCTTCGTCGATGGAGCCTTAGGCGCCGAACACCAAGGCGCTGGAGTGGTCCTTCGGGAGCCCGAAGGTATGGAAGCCACCAAAGCCATCAAATTCAGTTTTAATGTCACCAACAACATCGCTGAATATGAGGCCCTCATAGCAGGACTAAAACTAGCCAGAAAGGTTGGTGTAAAAAACCTTATGGCCCACAGTGACTCACAGCTAGTAGTCCGGCAAATAAAAGGGGATTACGCTACAAAGGATCTAACCTTGGCAAAGTATCATGATCTCGTCGAGAAGCTCATTAAAGAGTTCGACTTGGTACAAGTAGAAAATGTGCCTCGAAGAGATAACGCTCAAGCCAATACCTTGGCCAAATCCAAGGAACCCACCGAGGTCCTAAAACAACCTAGCATAGAGTTAATGTGCATAGCAACCTCGGAAGAAGGATGGTAAGATTCCATCAAAAAATACCTAGCAACTTCGGCACTCCACGAAGACCCTACCGAGGCCGCAAAGATGTGAAAGCACTCCGGGAGATACTTCCTCATTGGGGATGAACTATACAAACAAGGGTATGCAAGCCCCTTGCAGAGGTGCATAAGTGAAAAGGATGTCAGAACAGTCCTCGAAGAAGTTCATGAAGGGGCCTGTGGTTCTCACATAGGAATAGACACCCTCGCCAGAGTGATATTTCACCAAGGTTACTTTTGGCCTACCCTAAGGAAGGATGCAAGACAATTTGTCCGAAAATGTGACAAGTGCCAAAGACACGCCGACATCTAGAGGTTACCCTCGTAGTTAATAACCTCGGCTAATTATCCCTGTCCCTTTGCAGTATGGGGCATTGACCTCATCGGGCCGCTCCCGACTGCACCAGGAGGAGTAAAGTTTTGCGTGGTCACAGTGGATTACTTCACTAAATTGGTCGAGGCAGAGCCCCTGGCAACAATTTCGGCTAAGGACATACAAAAATTTATTTGGAAGAACATCATATGTGAATTTGACATACCGAGGGTAATAATGGCCGACAATGGTACCCAATTTATTGGCAAGGGGTTCCGAGAATTCGCGGCTAACCTCGGCATAAAGCTACATTTCGCCCCGGTAGCTCATCCTCAGAGCAACGGATAGGTAGAGGTGTCTAATAGAACCATAAAAGATGGCCTGAAAAAGAGATTAAGGGAGGCAAAAGGAAAATGGCCAGGGGAATTTTCTAGTGTGCTATGGAGTTACCGGACAACACCCCGAAGAGCCACAAGTGAGACGCCTTTTTCGCTCGTCTTCAGCACAGAGGCCATCATCCCCATCAAGGTAGTCCGCCATCGGTCAGGGTTCAAGTGTTCAACGAATGAGGGAATGACCTCAGATTGAGAACTAAGCTCGACCTAATTGACGAACACAGAGAAGTGGCCGAGCTTAGGAGGAAAGCCTTCCCACAAAGAGTGGCTATGACCGCGAACTTATGCGTTAGGAAAAAAGGAATCAAAAAGGGAGACTTTGTTCTCCAAAAAGCTGAGTTTGAACCCCGAAGATTGTCTCACGGAGTACTTCGAGCAAACTGAGAGGGACCTTATCTGGTCCTTGATGAAGTTCCGAAAGGAGTCCATAAGCTCAGTGATCCCGAAGGGGGAGAACTGAAAAATACTTGGCACTCGGATACCTTGAAGAAGTTCTACGGTTAGAATCTTGTCTGGAAATTGTACAGTTAGAAATTTTTCTAAGTACAGAAAATTTTCTGAAAGAGTAACTCCACCTAAGAAATCCTGCCGAACAAGATGCAAACAAGTACTTGCGATGATGGCATGTTTCCTCCAAAGTTGGTTGGGTCATTTTCCCCAAAAGGTGCATCGATCGAACACAGCTGATGAATATAAGTCAAACATTGACTAAAGGTATTCACCAAAGTCAGCGTTTTCCCGAAGATGGTCGATAAAAAGAGTAAAAAGTATCTTACCAAGGGTCCTGGACCGAAAATGGTCAAGACAACCATTGGAGATGAAAATTATTGCTTGGGGACTTAGCCAAATTTTAAAAGGAGGAAAAGAGTTATTAAGAAGGCCTTATTACATGAATGAAATTACAAGAATAAGATTACAAAAAGGAAGAAGAAGACAAAGTGAAGCCCTAGACATCTAAAGGACCCCGGCATCATGAGAAGCTCCAACCCCAGCATCCATTGGCGCCGGAGGAGGGACAAAGGGCAGGTTGAGGAACTCAATCTTTGACCAGGTCCAACAATGTCCCTCGGGGATGTTTAGGGCAGCCAGGAAGGAGAGGTCGAGGTCTGGATATTGGGCCAAGACTTGGCGCCAAGCCTGGCAGAAACCCTCTTGGAAGCCAACCTTGCTTGCCTGGTTAGCCTTGTCCGACCCGAGCGACAGGTCTTCCACTTCATTTTGCAGATCGGCTACCTCCTTCTCTAACTTCTTCATCTTCTTCTTCTTCTTTGTTTCCGTCTTCAGGGCCTCAACCTTGGCTGGAAGGATGGCATTGTCGGCGAGGGCCTTCGTCAGGATAGCGGAATTTTCTTCCTTCTCCCTTCGATAAGCCTCATTTGAAGAATTGAGCTCGACAACCTTCACGCAGAGGTTAGACATCTTATAGGAGAAATCCTTCAAGAGCTCCTCCTGGTCCTTCAGAAATTCCTCCCGAAGTTTGGTGACTTCCTCCTTGGCAATTCTGCTCCACTCAGCATTCTTGACGATCGAGTTAGCACAGAACACCTTGGCCTTCTCCAAACTTTCTTCAGTCCAAGTTCGGACCGAAGACTGTTTTGCCGCCCAAGCTCTAAAGTGATAGCCGAAGTGCTATCGCCCCCATCACCTGAGGGCCTCGACCAAGCACTATGCTTGGGAAAATCTGGCATCACTAACGAGGAACGCCAATACCGACCTTGGAAAGGAGGGAGTTCGACGCCATGGGTACATGATCTGGGATGTCCGACAGTAGCTCCGAGAATGACAGTACCGACCTCAGGAACTAGTGTGTTACCTCCCTCGGGAAGGTGACCGAACTGGCTTCAGGGGAGAAGGACCAGCCACCCTCGGCAGGAGAGAATCCCCATGAAGGAGTAACTTCAGAGCTAGGGGATCCCCCAAACTACTAGAACGACTCCGGGAAAAGGCCCTTCACCCCGAAGGGTGAATTCAACCAAAGGGACCTCGGGGGTACGGCAGAAGCATTTAAGGAGTCTCTGACATGTCACCCGCACATGCTACACGCCGCCCCTATATGCGCTCTGACACGCTGACGCCGCCTACATATTGTCATGCAGGGATAGCCCTAGCCCTAGCCCATGGCCCGATGAGCCTATAAGCGGCTGGAAGCCCCCACGCCCAGAAAGGACATATTACATCTGACCGAACATGTGTAACAATCTGAACGGGCCTTCTCCCCATATATATACCAGGGAAATGGTCTTAACAAAGGAACCCCCCCTTTTTCCTCCTCCCTGAAAAGAAAACGCCACAGGCAAAAATCTCTGGCCCTTTGCATTCCCTCTTCACCTTCAAAACACTAACTTGGGCGTCGGAGGCTCCTCCCCGGAAAAAGACTCCGAGGACCTCCTAACCCCTATTTTTTGAGCATTTCAGGCGCAACCCCCTAGCAAACCTACACTTTGGGCGTTCCTCCACATCAGAAGTCCCTCTCGGTCATACCATGTCACCCGACGAAGATGCCGTGGGGCATCATGAAGTATCCGCTATATGCCAAGAGCTGCAAAAAATAAAGTGAACAGAACACTTGGTAAAGTTGTACAAGGAAAGCTAAACACTTAGAAAAATTGGGAGAAAGAATAAAGGGTATAAAGGAGTACCTGGGCAGCATGCTCGGCCATCTTCGCGGCAAGGGTCTCCTTATTCGCGCACTCTTCGGCCACAGACTTGAAGGTAGGCTGGGTAAGCATGCCCCTCGCCATTTGGGGAGCCATTTGCTGGCCGTATTCAGAGAACAAATTCATGTCCTCCGTGAAAGACTAGAAAGGCTCCCTGGGGACCTTATCCTTTGCGTGTGAGAGTCTCCAAGGACCCGCTTTAAGGCATGCTCCACCATCCACGCCGAGGGGGCCAATTCCTCTGCAAAGTCAAGGCACAGTTCCATTAAGACATTGTTCCTCAGTGATTTATTAACAAGATGGAGAGCACTAAAAATTGTCTAAGGGACAAACCTAGCGGCACCTCGGTGATGTCATCGTCAGAGTCTCGAACCTCCTCCACTTCGGTAGGGACGTATTTTCCCTTGCTTCTTCTGCGGTCTTTAAATCCCTCAGTAGAAGAGCCCCCTGCCGAAGAGGCTAGAAGGTCCGCCAAAGTAGTGGGACTACGAGGGATAGAGCTGACGGCAAGCTCCAGTTGTAGGTCGGCTTGGACCTCGGGCTGATCCTTGGCCTCCTCAACATCTTCTGAAGGCAGAGGAAGGACTTTTTCACCTTCTTAGCCGAAGATGGATTGGCCCCAGTCGCCTTTCACCTTTTTGGGGCCCCCTTCCTGGCCAAGGAAGAGGGATTTGTAGAAAGCAGCCGACTGATCACCCAATTCTGAAAAAGCAGGAAAATATTAGTGTAAGTCCAAAAGGATACTTATACTAAAAACTGGGAAGAAACTTACTCTCAAAAAGGGCTTTGTAAGAGAGCTCCCTTCGAAGAAGCATCACCAGCCAGGACTTTTTCCCGTCGGTGACAGGAGCTAGCATGCCAAGGTCCGTCTTATGCTCCTTGAGCACCCCCAGCTCCCAAAGAACCTCTTCGATCATGATGTCCCACTTAATGGGGAAGGGATACAAGGAGCGCGGTGGGACCTCGGCATCCCAGTCGACGACAGCCTGAATACCGCTGTCGAAGTCTTCAAACCTCGCTGCTAAATCAGGAGTTAGCAACTTTTTGGTGTCAATGACGTCCATAACCAGCTTCCCCCGAGCCCATCAAGTTGGCATGCCTGACCATGCCTCCGCCACCTTCAGGAAGAGTAACTTCCTTCGCCACTAATGCGACCCGATGGTATAAAGACCATGAAACACGCCCAAGATGATTTTCAAGCTCCACAAGACATCAAAGAGACTAGGTTTGAAACCCCTACCCCTAATCAACCTGTGACTAGAAATGAGAAGTATAAGAACACTAAGAACACAAGAACACTTGTGCACCGAGGTAGTCCACAAAGAACCAAAGAGAAATTCTCTCCAAAGTAGCAATATTATTTCATGTAATGGCTGTTGTTTTATAACCAGAATATGTGCCTTTTTATAGGCCTAAACTAGGGTAAAAGACTTAGCAAAATTCGTAGCCCAAGTCACCTAGGAAACCTAGTTACGAAGGACTCAAGAAAACCTAGTCAAACTAGGATTCCTACACACTTTTAACACATGTTTAAGGTGTGCAGCGAATTCCATTTATCCTAAGTGACCTATATCACTTCCATGGCCTAAAAAAGATCCTAAATAATGTAAATAAATAGGAAAATAAAATAAAATACGTTACAAAATAAGATTGGCCATAAAAACCCCAAAATAGTCTTCTCAGGTGGTTCCTGCTTGTGTCTTCAACTTCAAGCTGAAATTCAGACTTGATAAAGCCATGATTTCTCAAAATGCAAAGCATGAAAGTTCTAGATCTCTTTCTTAGCTTTTAAATGAAACCTGAACCACACAAAACAGACTTATAAACCCAAACATATGCCCAAAATACTGCAACTGCTTTTGAACCAGCAATAACTCACAAATCGCGACTTTGCAGCTAAATTGGACTTCCTTAACGTGCAAAATGGGTTTCATGATCTTCATATGATTTGTAGCTCCAGATGTTAGATTTCCAATGAATCAAGAATCACTCAATTCTGATTTTTTTAGCTCAAGATATAAATTTTCTACCAGAACATCACCAATCTGTCAACATCCGAGCTTGGCCATCATCTCCATATGATTCCTTGTAGGTTCCAGCAGCTCGTTTCGAAATTCCAAGCCCATTCTCCACAAAAAATCTTGAAACAATGGCTTGTCCTACACTTGAGAGCTCCTTAGCTTTCTTCCTTGTCATTGGTCCATTAGAAAGCTTCAATGGGTCTTTGCCTTCCTTCATTGTTCCTTGTTTGATCATATCAGCTCCCCCCTCCTTAGAAGGATTCGTCCTCGAATCAAATCCTACATTAGAAAAGGGAATTGAATCAATAACAATGAAATAATCAACACATAAGCACTTACCTTTCACAAAAGCACCAATAGCATGGAATGCTTGTGTATGGAGCTTTAATCTTGTGCAAAACCTGAGCCAATATCCAAATGCAATGATACCTCCAGGTTTAAAAACAAAGTTAGAGTCAATTATCATAAAAAATCTGAAATTTTGCACAATTTTCATCTTAACTCTAGGCATCACTTTCATTGCCTTTGCCATCTCAAAAACATTACTCTCATAACAAGTAAAAGTGTAGGAATAATTTACCTTAGGGATGCTGTATGCACTCAAAACAAATGGACCTAAACTCACACAAGTGTTATGGTTATGAAAAGCACAAGGTATGCATGTCAAGACAATAGTTTGCATTGGCCATTCAGGCAAACAAGAATTGAACACAATGTGGCCTAAACTAATAACAAAACTAGGATGCACGGATTTCACAAAAATCCTAAGCATTTTAAAAGAAACAAGATTGGAGTAGATATGATTAAGTGAAACCAATTCAGTAGAAAACTTATTTTTGCATGTATATGCACAATAATGCATGAAATTTGTGAATGGGATGTGACACAAAACAAAGGACTCAACATACCTCTTTAAAAGGCTGAATTTAAAACCAGAATTTTCACTCAATAAAAACTTTCAGGTTTGGACATAAAGCAAAAATATCAAGGCTCAAAGGCTTGTGTAATGCATGTGTCATGACAAAAAAATGCTTGCTAGAAAATAAAGATTGACACACAAAAATGGGCTGAATATAAATGGGAAACAAAGAAATATGTAATGCATGGGTAACAACCAATTTATGCATGAAAAATTCCAAAGAAGTAGCTTTAACTTGAGACAAAACAAACCAATGTGACATGGATGCAAAGCAAACAAAATCAAAAACCAAGGACACCAAAACAGATTTTTCTCTAAAAAAACTCATGGAATTCAAAAGATGATTTGACAAAATGAAAGAATTACAAGGCTTAAAACCATATTTTGTCAAATCTTCATGCTTACTTCCTTCCCTTAATCTAGTTTCATGAAAACCATTTTTCAAAATAACATTGCAAGCAAACACACATTGTTTGAGATTTTCATGGAAAACTACATCAAATCTAGGTGTTAGGAAGAAATACATTATAGTGGTTGGACTTAGTCTCCAAGTATCTTCCTTTGATACCATAAAATTTTCACCTTTGCACTTAATGAATTCGGGTGGAGTTGCAACAATTTCATCCCCTTGAATCATTAAGTAAGAAACAATGTTAGGCATACTTTTGCAAATGAAATCACTTAGACTCACCTCAAATTGTTCCTTCTCAACCTCCTTTGTTGGTTTGATGACTGGGACATGGCTTAGAATATTAGGAACACCAACTTCTTTAATGGGCAGCAACTCACTTCATTCTTGTAGCTTATCTCTACTTAAGTCCTGAAAAGAAGACAACACAACACTAGAAGAAGACTCCATTATGTTAGATGAAAGTATGGCTTCTCTGTAGGTCATTCTCTCTTCACTCGGCTTGGGTTCATTACACTCTTGTCTTCTCTCAACTTCGCACTCAATTTCTTCTCTCGGGAACTCTCCACCCTTCTTCCCTTCATGTTCACTCTTCTCACTTAATCTCTCGGTTGTTCTCTCAACTTTCCCCTCATCACTCTTGCCCTCAACTTTCCCCTCTTTTACTTTTTTCTCAACCTCACTTTGAATTTTTCTTTGATCCTCCAAGACTTGTTGTGGTGAAAGTAGTACAAGCATGATTGACTTCTCTTGTTGAGATTGAGACAAGTCTCCTTTTGCGGTCTCCATGTTTGGCTTGGGTACTTCTCTTACATCTTTGCTCCATGCTCCTTTCCATGTGGAAATTCCTCCTTGACACATCTTGGATGCCTTGGACCTTTTGATGATCCTCTCGGCCTTGGTAGCATAATAAAGCAAGTCCTCCATGTTCAAATAAGTTTCCATTTCCACTTTGTTGGCAATCTCAGGATTCAGACCATTAATGAATCTAGCAATGGTGGTCTCCTCATCCTCCATGATGTTGGCTCTGGTCAAGGTCATCTCCAAGACTTTGTCGTTGTCCTCCACACTCCTTTGCCCTTGCACTAGCTTTTGAAGTTTGAGGCGTTGATCTCTAGTGTAGTAGCTATGCACAAATCTCCTCCTCATTAATGCTTTAAGGGCTCTCCATGTGTGTATGGGCTCCTCCTCATTCCTTCTCCTAGAAATTACATCCTGATTCCACCATACAAGAGCATAATTAGTGAACTTTATGGTAGCCAATTTAACCTTCTTTTCCTCGGAGTAATGATGGCAATTAAACACCATCTCAATCTTTTGCTCCCACTCCCAATACGCATCGGGATCACTCCTCCCATGGAAAGGTGGAATGGTAAGCTTGATGGAATTAAGGTTGTGATCTTCTTTTGGCTCCCCCATCCTTGGAAGCCCATGGTCATGCCAATGTCCTTCTTCCTCCTCGGGTTCTTCTCTTCTTGGACCACTCCTTGGTTGCAAGATGGGATTTGGTCTCCTTGGCAACCTCAAATCAATGTCCTCAATCCTCCCCACAAGTCTATTGAGAGTTTCTTGAAATTCTCTCATGCTAGGCTCTTCATTGTGTCTCACTTCCATTCTCCTATCCTCTTGGCCCTCCATACTCCTGAAAATAACAAAGATCCTCACAAACACTCACCTCACGTGTTTCACTCAAAAGATGAACACTCAAACACTCAATTTGTTAGTGAGATATTGCTATTCAAAGAGTTCTCAAAAGTTCTAAGAAAACTATCCTCAAAGCACACAAGAAAACTTGAATTTTTGAAGAACTATTTTGACCACAAAAAAGGTGGGCTAAATAGGCTTTAAAAGACTCTAGGAAGCCCTTGCAATTGATGATCACAAGAACCACAAAGAAAGCTTTTTGGCCCAAAAACAATGAGATAGGTTTTGGGGCACAAAACTTTCAACACTTTGCAAAAACTTCTCTTTTTGCAAGCTTTCTTTTCTTTGTTCTTTTCTTTTCTTTTCTTCTTTTTTTTTCTCTGTTTTTTTTTCTCTTTTTGCTTGCTGTTTTGATGCTAAAACAACGTTCTCCTTGAGGTTCCTTGTTGCCAAAGACAAAAAGTCAGTTTTCAATTTGGCCAAAACAAGAAACTATGACAACATGCACAATTTTAAACAACTTTTGTTGTACCGAAACTTCCTTAATTTGGGTCCTTCTTTTTTTGGTGTTTTCTTGACTCTAGGATGCTGGAAACAATGAAAACAAGAAAGATTAATATGGTTGGACATGAAATAGAAAGATAAGAAATAAACAAGATCAATTGAATTAAAACCGAGAACACTAGACAACACGGATTGACTTCTTTTTGTTGTTTTTGTGATTTTCGGACTTGAACAAGGATGGAATAAAAAGGGACAGACCTAAAACAAGACAAAAAAGGAATGAAACAGAGGATTAAGACACGAAATTACTGGAAAAAATTTAAAGAAAAATGCAGAGAAACAAGAATACAAAGATATGTCCTTCAATGGAACTTGTGGCTCTGATACCAACTGATGCGAACCCCGATGGTATAAAGACCATGAAACACGCCCAAGATGTTTTTCAAGCTCCACAAGATGTCAAAGAGACTAGGTTTGAAACCCCCCCCCCTAATCAACCTGTGACTAGAAACGGGAAGTATAAGAACACCAAGAACACAAGCACACTTGTGCACCAAGGTAGTCCACAAAGAACCAAAGAGAAATTCTCTCCAAAGTAGCAATATTATTTCATGTAATGGCTGTTGTTTTATAACCAGAATATGTGCCTATTTATAGGCCTAAACTAGGTTAAAATACTTAGCAAAATTCGCAGCCCAAGTCACCTAGGAAACCTAGTTACCAAGGACTCAAGAAAACCTAGTCATACTAGGATTCCTACACACTTTTAACACATGTTTAAGGTGTGCAGCAAATTCCATTTATCCTAAGTGACCTAAATCACTTCCATGGCCTAAAAAAAATCCTAAATAATGTAAATAAATAGGAAAATAAAATAAAATACGTTGCAAAAAAAGATTGGCCATAAAAACCCCAAAATAGTATTCTCAGGTGGTTCCTGCTTGTGTCTTCAACTTCAAGCTGAAATATGAACTTGATAAAACGATGATTTCTAAAAATTCAAAGCATGAAAGTTGTTGATCTCTTTCTTATCTTTGAAATGACACCTGAACCACACAAAACAGATGTTTAAAGCCAAAGATATACCCAAAATACTGCAACTGCTTCTGAACCAGCAATAACTCGCAAATCGCGACTTTGCAGCTAAATTGGACCTCCTTAACGTGCAAACTGGGTTTCATGATCTGCATATGATTTGTAGCTCCAGATGTTAGATTTCCAATGAATCAAGAATCACTGAATTCTAATTTGTTTAGCTCATGATATGAATTTTCCACCAGAACATCACCAATCTATCAACATCCGAGCTTGGCCATCATCTCCATATGATTCCTTGTAGGTTCCAGCAGCTCCTTTCGAAATTCCAAGCCCATTCTGCATGAAAAATCTTGAAACAAAGGCTTGTACTGCACTTGGGAGCTCCTTAGCTTTCTTCCTTGTCATTGGTCCATTAGAAAGCTTCAATGGGTCTTTGCCTTCCTTGATTGTTCCTTCTTTGATCATATCAGCCACCCTCACCAACTGTCTGTAGTGCTGAAGGTGAACATATATTTTTTGCTCCCAGATCCCCAGGGCAGCAGGAAATAGAAGCCACCCTTCGGGACCGGGTAGAGCTTGTAGTACTGCATGAAAATGATGAAGTAGGGTTCTACCTTAAAAACCCCACACATATAGAGAAAGGCGTTGAAGTAACAGTAGGAGTTGGGCAGAAGCTGATTAACGGCTATGCCATGGAATTGGCAAAAGTCATAAATCATCTTCAGCGGTGGAAATCAAAGTCCGGCCTTCTGTTGGGCACGGAAGATGGTAACCTCGTGATGCCGGGCTTCGGGATGTGCGGAGGCAGCATCTGATGCGGTCCGGTTAGGCGAAGCCAGCATCTCCACTGTGTGCAGCGGTGTGGGTAGCAAGGGGTCCTGGAGGTGCAAGAAGGTAGCCTAAGAGGGTCACCTTAAGTGGTGGCCGGCAGATTCCTGGTACCATGGTTGGTGAGGAAAGGAAAGACTTCCGGTGTGGGAGAGAGTCCAAAGCGGTGATTTTTCAGGGAGACC
Organism: Aquilaria yunnanensis; assembly: GCA_039654915.1. Classification (NCBI taxonomy): domain Eukaryota; kingdom Viridiplantae; phylum Streptophyta; class Magnoliopsida; order Malvales; family Thymelaeaceae; genus Aquilaria; species Aquilaria yunnanensis. The sequence continues at coordinate 42,241,676 of CM077595.1, read as the reverse complement.
TGGCTGAAACACTTAGAAAGTAGGGGTTAGGAGGCCCTCGGGGTAGTTTTCCGGGGGGGAACCTTCGACGCGCAAGTCAGTGCTCCGAGAAAGAGAGATACTCAGTAATAAGCACAAGTATTCAGGCGGAGAGAGGAGAGCGTCCTCTTGTCCTTTTGGTCCTCCAGGCGGAGAACCTCCTGCCTGTGACCATTTCCCTGGTCTATAATGGAGGAGGTGATCCCTTTAGATTGTGACACGTGTATGGACGGATGGTGTTCGTACTTTTGGGCGTGGAGGCCCCTAGTCATCTACAGGCTCCTCGGGGCGTGAGCCATAGTAGGTGTAGCCCTGTCTGACAGGACGCATGCTGTGATGGTGTGTTAGAGTGTGTTTGGGGGTGGCGTGTCAGAGATGTATATGAGCGGAGTGTCAGAGACCCCAAAATGGCTCTTACCGTACAACCGAGGTCCCTTTGGTTGATGTCTCACTTCAGATGATGGGTCCTTTTCCGGAGTCGGGCTGGAACTTCGGTGCCTACGCCTTCAGGGAGTTTTCTCCCATAGGGGGTGGTTGGTCTTTCTCCCCCGAAGCTGGTTCGGTCACCCTCTCGAAGGAGGTGCCACACTGGCTTCCGAAGTTGGCATTTGGTGATGTACCGAGGTCGTGCGCCTCAGGTGTATGACTTCCTTCACTCCGGAGTCTTTTCTGAGGTCGTATGCCTCAGGTGTCTGGCGCCTTCTTTCTCGTGATCGGCAGGTGGTCAGGGCGATAGCACTTTGGCTATCACATGGCCCCCTTGGAAAGGCCGAAGTGGAGACTTCGGCAAGTGGCCCTTTTGGTGTCCGTCAATCGCTCAATTGGCAGTTTTGACAGGACGACCTCGTGGACTCCCGGAGGTCCACGTGGTAGTATGTCCATTTCGGTCGAACAGGGTGGCACGGAGCCTTGAACCCCGGACCTCATGGATTTTCACTCGGAGTATGACGTCGGTTGGGGAGGCGCTTCGCCTCCTAGGTGATAAGCCTTGTTCGGACAGATGTCATCTATCCATCCTTCGGTGTTCCTTGAGATACTAGTCATGCCAGTCTTGAGCAGTGTGCCCGGGTTTTCTAAATGTCAGAAAACACGTTCTAGTTTCTCGTGAAGGGCGACACGTGGCAGGCATCAGCTGGGATGGGCACGCCTTTTCACACGAGGGGCCATTATGGCTATGTTTCGCTTTTCATGCAGCATTTATGATGCCCTTTTGGCTGCCCTTCCTCGATCTATATAAGCCTTCCTTCTATCATACTCTTTATTTGTGTTTCTTTGCTCTCATTTTTCTCTATGCCTTTTTCTCCGCTTTTTTCACGGTTTTAGCGGCGGAGCGATTTCCGGTGATCTTTTACAACGGCATCCTCAAATCTAGACTTCGGCAAGACTTTTGGTGGGTTCTGATTTCTAGAGTTCCTTTGGTTTCTGCTTTTCTTTTCGCTTCTCGAAGTCATTTTTTCTCTTTCTGAAATCATTTTCCCCCCCTTTTTCCAAAGTCATTTTTGGGTCAACCATGCCTGTTCCCGAGAGCTGGCAACCTCTTATGTCTCACCCTTGTTGCACCACTCCTGAAAAATTAGAAAAATGGAAGACCAAATTTTTCCTTCCCTCATATGCCATTACAAGGTTACCTCGCCTTGTCCAATTTAGCTTTATGAATCGGGGTGACGAGGTTACCATTTTTTAAGCCCAACTGAAGGCCGGACTCCGGTTTCCTTCTGCGAAGATGATTTGTGACTTTTACCAATTTCATGGCATAGCCGTGAATTAGCTTCCAACCAACTCATTTTGCTCTTTCAACGCCTTTCTCTGCATGTGCAGGATCTTTGGGGTAGAACCCCATTTCATCCTGTTCATGCAGTACTATAAGCTCTATCTGGTTTCGAAGGGTGGCTTTTATTTCATGCTGCCTCGGGGATCTGGGAGCAAGAAATTTATGTTCACCTTCACTACCAAGGATAGCTGGCGAGGGTGGCAAAAGAAGTTCTTCTTCCTGAAGGTGGCGGAGGCCTAGTCGCACGTCCCGACTAAATGGGCTTGGGGAAAGCTGGAGGCGGATGTCATTGATCCCAGGAAGCTGCTAACTCCCGAGTTGGCGGCTAGGTTTGGGAACTTTGACAGACGAATCCGTGCTGTCGCTGACTGGGATACCGAGGTCCCTTCACGCTCTCTCTACCCTTTCCCGATCAAGTGGAAACTCATGACCGAGGATGTCCTTCGGGAGTTGGGGGTGGTTACGGAGCATAAGACGGATCTCGGCATGCCAGCTCCTGCTACCGAGGGGAAGAACTCTTGGCTGGTGAAGCTCCTTCGGAGCGAGCTTACTTACGAAGCCTTCTGGGAACTGATCATCTTCGGCCAAGAAGGCCAATAAGGACATCCCTCTTCCCCCTCCGGAGGATGTTTCGGAAGTCGCCAATATCATTGCTACTTCCACCAAGGTTGGCGATGTCATTGTAACTTCTACAGAGGTTGCAACTTTCCCCTAGCCTGAAACTGCCGAGGGGGTTCTTGCCAAGGTGGCCGTTCCTGCCCTTATGAGTCCCGCCACGTCGGCGGATTTGTTGGGCTCTTTGGCGGATGTTTCTGCAGCAGACTTAGAAAAGCACCGAAGGGCCAAGGGCAAACATGTTCCTGCCGACGTGGAGGATGTCGGTGACTCTGATGATGACTGTGCTGAGGTCGTGCCAGGTTTGTCTCTTTTTCCCTGCAATCAAACTTACATTTGTTATAATCGAGGAATTTTTACCTGATAAGATGCATGTTTCTTTTTGTAGAGGATGTGGCGCCCTTGGCTTGGAAGATTGAGCACGCCCGAAGGAGGGATCTTCGAGATTCTCATGTCCCGAAGGACAAAGTCCCAAGGGAGCCATTCTAGTCTTTCACAGAGGACATGAATCTGTTCTCTGAGGATTGTCGGGAAATGGCTCCCCAAATGGTGAGGGGCGTCCTTACTCAGGCATCCTTCAAGGCAGTCGCTGAGGAGTGTGCCTCCGAGGATGCCCTTGCTGCAACAGTTTCCCAGCATGCTGCCAGGTAACTCTTCAAGCTCTTCACTTTTCCTTCCCACTTTTTGCCTAAGTGTTTTTGGCTTTCCTTGTGCAAATTTCGCTAAGTACCTTCTCTCTTTTTTTTGCAGCTTTTGGGGTATAGTGGATACCTCCAAGCTTGGGCAGCAAAGTAGTCTTCGGCCCGAGCTTGGGCTGAAGGCAAATTGGAGAAGGCCAAAGTTTTCTATGCCAACTCGGTGCTGACGAACACCAAGTTGAACCAAATATGCAAGGAGAAGATTGCCAGTCTTCGGGAGGAGTTCTTGAAGGGCCAAGAGGGGCTCTTGAAGGATTTTTCGAAGAAGAAGTTTGACCTTGGCAACAAATTAATCAGCCTGACTTCGGCCAATGAGACCCTTCAAAAGGAAAAGGAAGGGGAGTCTGCCCTCCTGGCGAAGGCAATGGCTGAAAATGCCAAACTCCATGCCAAGGTCGACTTGCGGAAGGAGGGTTTGAAGAAGAAGAAGAAAATCGAGGAGCTGGAGAAGGAGATTTTCGACCTTCAGCAGGAGGTTTCGGATCTTCAACATGAGGCGGACGAGTTGGACATTGAAAGAGGCAAAGCCATCCAGACGTCCAAGGTTGCTTTTCAGGACGGCTTCTGCCTAGCTCGTCATCAGTTTCTGAAGAAGTATCCGGACCTCGATCCTTCCTTTCTGGCTGCCCTGGATCTTCCCGGGGGGCCTCGGTGGATGTGGTCAAGAGTCGAGTTCCTCAACCTGCCATTTCCTCGTCCTGCACCGAAGGTAGTGGCGAAAGATTCAAGAGCCGAAGCTTCCCATGACGCCGGGGTCCCTTAGATATTCTAGGACCTTCGCCTTCTTCTTTTTCTTTGTACTCTTTTTCTTGTAATCTTCTCCTTGTATCAAGACCTTCTTCAATGAATTTTCCTTCATTTTTTTTTGGCTAAGTCTTTTTGAGCAATTTTTGTTTCCCATTTGTCCCGACCATTTTCGGTCAAGGGACTTCGGTACTCTCTTTGCTCGTTGTTGTCGGCCATTCTTCAGGAGGTCCTTCGCAGTTGGCGAAGTTCCCTTAGGCAAAGTTTAGCCTACCCCTTGTCGGCCGTGTTCGGTACACTTGCCCTCTTTTGGGTCTATAACCCAACTAACTTCGGAAGGAATAGGAGACTTTCGGGAGTCCATACTTCAGCTTTGTTCGGCGAACATTCTCAGACAGGGGAAAACCTTCTGTGCTTAGACAAATTTCTGGCTTACACCATTTCTTGTCTAAAAATTCTAAGTGTAGAATTTCTTTAAGGCGCCCGAGTGCCTTGTATTTTTTAGTTTTCCTTCTTCGGTGCTGCTGAGCTTGTATACTCCCTTTCGGACCTCATTTAGGACCAAATGCCGAAGTACCCCATAGGACGGATTTCGGGGTTTTAATTCGGCCTTTCGGGGGCGAAGTCTCCTTTTCCTTATTCCTTTTGGCCTATCATGCGGGTTTGCACTTATGGCCACCTTTTGCCGGAAAGGCCTGTTTTCGGGCTTGGTTCGTCGGCCATCCTTCGTCAAACATCTGTATGATGGCCGAACTAATTCAAATAGATAGTGGCTTCTGTATTGGAGATAAGTGACAACTCCTTAGTACAATTGAAAATTCTCCTAGCCACTTTCCCTTTGCATCTCTTATAGTCCCCCTTTTGTAGCTCTTTCGGCAACTCTACTTGTCTGTTGCTCGGGGGCTGAGCTAATGGGCTGAAGTGCCTTTTTATTCCAAGGTCGGTGACGGATTCTTGAAATCCGTCCATAGACTGGAAATCATTACTGGCCGGTGTCACCGTCAGTATGCCAAATCAGCATACTATGTTCTTCCCGACGAACCTTTTGTGCACCTTTTGCCAGCAAGGTTGCTAGGAGTTCTGCCTTACCCCACTCAGTGAAGTAGTCGTCTGCTATCACGCAGAACTTCACATCTTCGGGTACTGTCTGGAGTGGCTCGGTGCAATCTTTCCGAGGTTATCAGCTCCGAAGGCAGTCTTCGGGTGCTGGCGTGTCTCTGGCCATTTTCACACCTTTCGGACAAATTGTCTTGCACCCATTTTACCGATATATCTTAATAATGGAATTGTGTACCTTTGCCTGTATAGCTTTTCCTTAATCAGGAAATATCGTCCGGGATGTCTTTGCACTTCCTGCCTTTTCATGAGGATTTTCGGGACTTCTTTGGTCGCGAGATTCTTCTTTGTAGGATCCTTCCGCCTTTTGTGTGAGGTTATTATACCTAGCGTTGCCATGCTCGGATGGCCCAAGGCTTTTGGTAATCAAATTTGATCGTCTTGGTGGCCTCATTGCCTTCGGGTCTCCGAGGGGATATCCTAGCGCCCTGATGTTCTGCGCTTGGGGTTTCACTAGCAAGGAGTTTCCACTCTAGATCTAGCTTCGCTCCGTCTCCTTTGTTGGTTTCAGCCTTCCCTACTTCTGGGATTTTGGAGATCTAGTCTGCCAGTACCTGGGCGCTTACTGCCCTTCTAGGCTTATGCGCGATGTAGTACTCTTTGAGTTCAATGCACCATTTCGATAGTCTTTTCCAAATGCTCTACTCTTTCTCGCGGCGTTGCGCGGAGGCGGGTCACTTCGGGCAATGGTGGTGTCCTGGGAGGTAGAGTCGGTGCCTTTTGCCCACAAGTCAAGTCGTAAATGACCTCTCGGGGCAATGGGTTTTGACTTCGTTGCCAAGGAGATGTCAATTTTTGTTAGTATTGTGCCCAAAATCCAATCATGGGATGATTGTATTTTTTCACATTGAGTCATGATATTTTATTAAGGCATTAATCCAGCAATTTTGTTTCTTGTTTTGTTTCTGCGTAACGTAATAAACATAATTGTAACCCTAGAATAATGATATTCTTAAACGTCCCTAGTCTAGTATTCTTGTGGAGCGGGTTGCAATAATACATAATGACTAGCATATGTGGAGACTAATATGAGATATGTACTCTACATATGGGTACAAGTTGGAGAACTTATGTACTAGACCGACCCACCATGAGAACACTTCATGGATCGTTATATGAGTGTCATAAGTGATTCTCATAGTGATCATGGTATATGTAGTCCTTCGACCTAAGATCAGCAAGGTTCCCTACATGTGAGTCACATACTTTGATACTTTCCTTTGTTGCTCGTAACTGAGTGAACTTGAAGGAGGTCATTGGGTATGTCACATATCATGCAGAGGGATTTGTATGATCAAGATGGGATTTGTCCCTCCTATGTAACGGGAGTGATATCTTTGGGCCCCTTGATAGAGTGAGACTTAGAAAATGCATGGCCATGCTCCGATGAGTTGATATATGATATCAATGTCGTCAGTTTAAGTTGGTCTACTCGGTAATCAAGAAACCAAAGATTGGGCTATACGAGAGTGACACATTCCATGTCTCGTGCTTAGTCTTGATATCTTGGACAAAGGGACAATGGCATATATCGGTGATGATCATAAAGGTTTAGTCGATTCACCGACAATCTTGTCACTTGGGTAGCAATGATGTGTTGCTAGACACCGCTCATTGCTTATAATCATAAATGTGATTAACGATCATTGCCAACGTGGCAAGAGCCTATTGGGTCGCACACATAGAGCTATTTGGATCATTAGAGTGCATGGGCTAATTATTTGGGTTATGGTTTCACTTTAATTTCATATTAATAATGGGCCAAGGAGTTGAGCCATTATTAAGCCCGAAATTAAATCCTAATTGGATTAGGGCTTTGAAACCCATTAGGCCTGAAAGTTGAGTCTCACTATAAATACAACTTTTAAGTGAGAAATTTGTAGGTCTCCTTGCCCTACCCTCCCAAAAGGATAGTCGCACTCTTCTCTTGCAATTCCTTGGAGGACGCAAGCTAGCACTGCCAGCGCAAGAGAAACGCATCTGCCGGGACGTGGTGGAAGCGTGGTGATCTCGAGAGGCTCGTGTGGATACCATAGAGAACCTGAACACGTCAACTGTTCAGGTTTTGTGATTCGACTCTACAGTTGAGTGAGAGATCTAAACCGAAAATTAGGTATGAAATTTTCGAACACCCGGTTTACCCCGTTTCACTTGGATCCTGGAGGGTTTCGGTTAAATTCCGCTGCGTTGTTTGACTCCCGAAACCCAACTATTTTTCCCTCGGCTGCAGAACTCTTTCGGCGAGGAGGTCTAGGTCATCGTGACCCTACTTTTCCCGTAGGTCGTACTCCGGGGAGCATGGTTCCCACCGAGGACTCATCCCGTTGATCTCCGTTTTCCCAATTCTTGTGAATTGGCATGGGACTCTCCACCTCACGAGGTACTGATGAGGAGGGCCTTCGGCCCGAATTTTTGCTATGGCCTTCTTTGGCTTGACTACTGCATTATTTCGACCACGCCGGGGCATGGGAATTCGCACAGGAAGCCTATGGTAATAGTCAGAGGACGTTCACCTTCCGGCGGGGGAGTCCCTGCTGCCATTATTTGGTTGCCCGTTAAATCTCTGGCGCGGACGGGGACCTCGGGAGTCTCCTCTCCTTAGAACGCCGAGGTTCATCTTTCGGCAACCTGGGAGTGATTTCCCACAAACGGCGCCAGATGATGCTGGGCTTCGGGATGTGCGGAGCCAGCATCTGATGCGGTCCGGTTAGGTGGAGCCAGCATCTCCACTGTGTGCAGTGGTGTGGGCAGCAGGGGGTCCTGGAGGTGCAAGAAGGTACCCTGAGAGGGTCACCTTAAGTGGTGGCCGGCAGCTTCCTGGTACCGTGGTTGGTGAGGACAGGAAAGACTTTTGGTGTGGGAGAGAGTTCGGAGCGGCGATCCTTCAGGGAGACCTGGCTGAAACACTCAGAAAACAGGGGTTAGGAGGCCCCCGGGGTGGTTTTCTGGGGGGAACCTCCGACGCCCAAGCCAGTGCTCTGAGAAAGAGAGATACTAAGTAATAAGCACAAGGAACTCTTGCCTGGCTCGTCTTTCTGAGGGCTGAAGGGAGAGTACTCAGGCGGAGAGAGGAGAGCCTCCTCTTGTCCTTTTGGTCCTCCGGGCGGAGAACCTCCTACCTATCACCATTTCCCTGGTCTATAAGGGAGGAGGTGATCCCTTAAGATTGTGACACGTGTATGGACGGATGGTGTTCGTACTTTTGGGCGTGGAGGCCCCTTGATGTGAACCCCGATGGTATAATGACCATGAAACACACCCAAGATGCTAATCAGGCTCCACAAGACATCAAAAAGACTAGGTTTAAAACCCCCACCCCTAATCAACCTGTGATTAGAAACGAGAAGTATAGAACTGTTAGTATTGTGCCCAAAAAGCCAATCATGAGATGATTGTATTTTTACACATTGAGTCATGATATTTTATTGAGGCATTAATCCAGCAATTTTGTTTCTTGTTTTGTTTCTGCGTAACGTAATAAACATAATTGTAACCCTAGAATAATGATATTCTTAAACGTCCCTAGTCTAGTATTATTGTGGAGCGGGTTGCAATAATACATAATGACTAGCATATGTGGAGACTAATATGAGATATGTAGTCTACATATGGGTACAAGTTGGAGAACCTGTGTACTGGACCGACCCACCATGAGAACACTTCATGGATCGTTATATGAGTGTCATAAGTGATTCTCATAGTGATCATGGTATATGTAGTCCTTCGACCTAAGATCAGCAAGGTTCCCTACATGTGAGTCACATACTTTGATACTTTCCTTTGTTGCTCGTAACTGAGTGAACTTGAAGGAGGTCATTGGGTATGTCACATATCATGCGAAGGGATTTGTATGATCAAGATGGGATTTGTCCCTCATATGTAACGGGAGTGATATCTTTGGGCCCCTTGATAGAGTGAGACTTAGAAAATGCATGGCCATGCTCCGATGAGTTGATATATGATATCAATGTCGTCAGTTTAAGTTGGTCTACTCGGTAATCAAGAAACCAAAGATTGGGCTATACGAGAGTGACACATTCCATGTCTCGTGCTTAGTCTTGATATCTTGGACAAAGGGACAATGGCATATATCGGTGATGATCATAAAGGTTTAGTCGATTCACCGACAATCTTGTCACTTGGGTAGCAATGATGTGTTGCTAGACACCGCTCATTGCTTATGATCATAAATGTGATTTATGATCATTGCCAACATGGAAAGAGCCTATTGGGTCGCACACATAGAGCTATTTGGATCATTAGAGTGCATGGGCTAATTATTTGGGTTATGGTTTCAGTTTAATTTCGTATTAATAATGGGCCAAGGAGTTGAGCCATTATTAAGCCCGAAATTAAATCCTAATTGGATTAGGGCTTTGAAACCCATTAGGCCTGGAAGTTGAGTCTCACTATAAATACAACTTTTAAGTGAGAAATTCGTAGGTCTCCTTGCCCTAGCCTCCCAAAAGGACAGCCGCACTCTTCTCTTGCAATTCCTTGGAGGACGCAAGCTAGCACTGCCAGCGCAAGAGAAACGCATCTGCCGGGACGTGGTGGAAGCGTGGTGATCTCGAGAGGCTCGTGTGGATACCATAGAGAGCCTGAACACGTCAACTGTTCAGGTTTTGTGATTCAACTCTACAGTTGAGTGAGAGATCTCAACCGAAAATTAGGTATGAAATTTTCGAACACCCGGTTTACCCTGTTTCACTTGGATCCTGGAGGGTTTCGGTTAAATTCCGCTGCGTTGTTTGGCTCCCGAAACCCAACAAGAACTCCAAGAACACAAGCACACTTGTGCACCAAGGCAGTCCACAAAGAACAAAAGAGAAAACCTCTCCAAAGAGCAATATTATTTTGAAATTTTTATGTGTGTTTACATCCAGAATATGTGCCTTTATATAGGCCTAAACTAGGGTTAAAAGCTGGGCATAATTCGCAGCCTAAATCCCTTAAGAATCCTAGACACAAAGACATAGGAAATCCTAGTCAAATTAGGACTCTAATTCCTAGTTTGAACAAGTTTAATGAATGCAGCGTATGCCACTTGTCCAAAACAATTTAAAACTATTCCATAGCCTAAATAACTTCCTAAATAATGTAAATAATTAGGAAAATAAAATAAGATACGTTACAGCACAAGATTGGGCATAAAAACCCAAAATAGTCTTCTCAGGTGGTTCCTGCTTGTGTCTTCAACTTCAAGCTGAAATTCGAACTTGATGCAGCCATGATTTCTCAAAATGTAAAACATGAAAGTTGTATATGTATTTCTTAGCTTCGAAACCACACTTGAATCACACAAAACGAACTTCTAAATCGTAAGATATTCCCAAAATACTGCAACTGCTTCTGAACCAGTGATAACTCGTAAATCGCGACTTTGAAGCTAAATTGGACCTCCTTAACGTGCAAACTGGGTTTGATGGTCTTCATATGATTTGTAGCTCCAGATGTTATCTTTCCAATGAATTAAGAATTACTCAATTCTGATTTGTTTTGCTCAACATATGATTTTTCTACCAGAACATCACCAATCTGTCAACATCCGAGCTTGAAGTGCACTAGTGAGCTCCTTAGCCTTCTCCCTTGTCAATGGTCCACTAGTTATCTTCAATGGGTCCTTATCATCACTGGTTGTGCCTTCTTTGATCATATCAGCTCCCCCCTCCTTAGAAGGATTCGTGCTCGAATCAAAACCTGCATTAGAAAAGGGAATTGAATCAATAACAATGAAATAATCAACACATAAGCACTTACCTTTCACATAAGCACAAATAACATGGAATGCTTGTGTATGGAGCTTTAATCTTGAGCAAAACCTGAACCAATATCCAAATGCAATGATACCTCCAGGGTCAAAAACAAAGTTTGAAGCAATTAGCACAAAAAATCTGAATGTTTGCACAATTTTCATCTTAACTCTAGGCATCACTTTCATTGCATTTGCCATCTCAAAAACCCTACTCTCACAACTAGAAAAAGTGTAGGAATAATTTACCTTAGGGATACTATATGCACTCAAAACAAATGGACCTAAACTCACATAAGTGTCAAGGTCATGAAAAGCACAAGTATTGCATGTCAAGACAATAGTTTGCATAGGCCATTCAACCAAACAAGAATTGAACACAATGTCGCCTAAACTAATAACCAAACTAGGATGCATGAATTTCACAAAAATCCTAAGCAATTTAAATGAAATAACATTGGAGTAGATAGGATTAAGTGAAACCAATTCAGTAGCAAATTTTTTTTTGCATGTATATGCACAACAACGCATGAAATTTGTGCATGGGATGTGACACAAAACAAAGGATTCAACATACCTCCATAAAAGGCTGAATTTAAATCCAGAATTTTCACTCAAAATAAAAACTTTCAGGTTTAGACATAAAGCAAAAAGATCAAGACTCAGAAGTTTGTGTAATGCATGTGTCATGACAAAAAGATACTTGCTGGAAATTAAAGAATGACACGCAAAAATGGGCTGAATATAAATGTGAATCAAAGAAGTATGTAATGCATGGGTAACAACCAATTTATGCATGAAAAATTCCAAAGAAGTAGATTTACCTTGAGGCAAAACAAAATAATGTGAGATGGATGCAAAACAAACAAATTCAAAAACAAAAGACACCAAAACAGATTTTTCTTTAGAGAAACTCAAGCAATTCCAAAGAGGATTTGACAAAACCAAAGAATTAGAAGCTTTAAAACCATATTTTGTCAAATTTCCATGCTTACTTCCTTCTCTTAATCTAGTTTCATGAAACCCATTTGTCAAAATAACATTGCAAGCAAACACACATTGTTTGAGATTTTCATGGAAAACTACATCAAATCTAGGTGTTCGGAAGAAATACATTACAGTGGTTGGACTTAGTCTCCAAGTATCTTCCTTTGGTGTAGGAACCACAAAATTTCCACCTTTGCACTTAATGTCTTCGGTTGGAGTTGCATTAATTTCATCCCTTTGAAACATAGGATAAGAAACAATGTTAGGTAAATTTTTGCATATGAAATCACTTGGACTCACCTCAAATTGTTCCTTTTCAACCTCCTTCATTGGTTTGATGCATGGGACATGGCTTAGAATATTAGGAACACCAACTTCTTGGATGGGCAGCAACTCACTTGATTCTTGTAGTTCATCGCCACTTAATTCCTGAAAAGAAGACAACACAACACTAGAAGAAGACTCCATTATGTTAGATAAAAGTATGGCTTCTCTGTAGGTCTTTCTCTCTTCACTCGGCTTGGGTTCATTGCACTCTTGTCTTCTCTCAACTTCGCACTCAATTTCTTCTCTTGGGAACGCTCCACTCTTCTTCCCCTCATGTTCACTCTTCTCACTTAATCTCTCGATTTTTCTCTCAGCTTTCCCCTCATCACTCTTGCCCTCAACTTTCCCCTCTTTTTGTTTTCTCTCAACCTCACTTTGAAGTTTTCTTTGATCCTCCAAAACTTGTTGTGGTGAAAGTGGTACAAGTATGATTGACTTCTCTTGTTGAGATTGAGACAAGTCTCCTTTTGTGGTTTCCATGTTTGGCTTGGGTACTTCTCTTACATCTTTGCTCCATGTGGAAATTCCTCCTTGACACATCTTGGATGCCTTGGACCTTTTGATGATCCTCTCGACCTTGGTGGCATAATGAAGCAAATCCTCCATGTTGAAATAAGGTGCCATTTCCACTTTGTTGGCAATCTCAGGATTGAGACAACTAATGAATCTAGCAATGGTGGTCTCCTCATCCTCCATGATGTTGGCTCGGGTCAATGTTATCTCCAAGTCTTTGTGGTAGTCCTCCACACTCCTTTGGCCTTGCACTAGCTTTTGAAGCTTGAGGCGTTGATCTTTAGTGTAGTAGCTAGGAACAAATCTCCTCCTCATCAACGCTTTAAGGGATCTCCATGTGTGTATGGGCTCCTCCTCATTCCTTCACCTTGAAGTAACATCCTGATTCCACCATACAAGAGTATAATTAGTGAACTTTATGGTAGCCAATTTAACCTTATTTTCCTCGAAGTAATGATGACAATCAAACACCATCTCAATCTTTTGCTCCCACTCCCAATATGCATCGGGATCACTCCTCCCTTGGAAAGGTGGAATGGTAGGCTTGATGGAATTTAGGTTGTTATCCTCTCTTGGCTCACACCTCATTGGAAACCCATGGTCATGCCAAACTCTTTCTTCCTCCTCGAGTTCTTCTCTCCTTGGTCCTCTCCTTGGTTGCAAGATCAGATTTGGTTTCCATGGCAACCTCAAATCAATGTCTTCAATCCTCCCCACAAGTTTATTGAGAGTTTCTTGAAATTCTCTCATGGTAGGCTCCTTATTGTGTCTAACTTCCATCTTTCTATCCTCCTGGCCCTCCATACTCCTGAAAATAACAAAGATCTTCACAAACACTCACCTCACGTGTTTCACTCAAAATATGAACACTCAAAACACTCAATTTGTTAGTGAGATATTGCTTATTCAAAGAGTTCTCCAAAGTTCTAAGAAAACTATCCTCAAAGCACACAAGAAAACTTGAATTTTTGAAGAACTATTTTGACTCCAAAAGAGGTGGGCTAAACAAGCTTTAAAAGACTCTAGGAAGCCCTTGCAATTGATGATTACAAGAACCACAAAGAAAGCTTTTTGGCTCAAAACAATGGGATAGGTTTTGGGGCGCACAACTTTCAACACTTTGAGAAAACTTCTTTTTGCAAGCTCTTTTCTTTTCTTTTCTTTGCTATTTCTTTTTCTTTTCTTTTCCTTCCTTTTTTTTTTCCTCTTTTTTTTTTTTTGCTTGCTGTTTTGATGGTCACCAAACGTTCTCCTTGAAACTCCTTGCTGCCAAAGACAAAAAGTTAAAATTCTTTTCGGCCAAGACAAGAAAACTAGTGAAATTGGCACAATTTGAAGCAACTTTTTGATACCGAAACTTCCTCAACTTGGATCCTTCTTTTTTTGGTGTTTTCTTGACTCTAGGATGCTGGAAACAATGAAAACAAGAAAGGTTAACAAGGCTGGACACGAAACAGAAAGATAAGAAATAATCAGGAACAAACAATTTGAAAGCGAGAAAACTAGACAACACAGATTGACTTCTTTTTGTTGTTTTTGTGATTTTCGGACTTGAACAAGGATGGAATAAAAAGGGACAGACCTGAAACAAGACAAAAAAGGATTAAAACAGAGAATTAAAACACGAAAATTACTGGACAGAATTGAAAGAAAAACGAAGGGAAACAAGAACACAAGATATTTCCTTCAATGGAACTTGTGGCTCTGATACCAACTGATGCGAACCCCGATGGTATAATGACCATGAAACGCGCCCAAGATGCTAATCAAGCTCCACAAGACATCAAAAAGACTAGGTTTAAAACCCCCACCCCTAATCAACCTGTGATTAGAAACGAGAAGTATAGAACTCCAAGAACACAAGCACACTTGTGCACCAAGGCAGTCCACAAAGAACCAAAGAGAAAACCTCTCCAAAGAGCAATATTATTTCGAAATTTTTCTGTGTGTTTACATCCAGAATATGTGCCTTTATATAGGCCTAAACTAGGGTTAAAAGCTGGGCATAATTCACAGCCTAAATCCCTTAAGAATCCTAGATACAAAGACATAGGAAATCCTAGTCAAATTAGGACTCTAATTCCTAGTTTGAACAAATTTAATGAATGCAGCGTATCCCACTTGTCCAAAACAATTTAAAACTATTCCATAGCCTAAATAACTTCCTAAATAATGTAAATAATTAGGAAAATAAAATAAGATACGTTACAGCACAAGATTGGGCATAAAAACCCGAAATACTCTTCTCAGGTGGTTCCTGCTTGTGTCTTCAACTTCAAGCTGAAATTCGAACTTGATGCAGCAATGATTTCTCAAAATGCAAAACATGAAAGTTGTAGATGTATTTCTTAGCTTCGAAACCACACTTGAATCACACAAAATGGACTTCTAAATCGTAAGATATTCCCAAAATACTGCAACTGCTTCTGAACCAGTGATAACTCGTAAATTGCGACTTTGAAGCTAAATTGGACCTCCTTAACGTGAAAACTGGGTTTGATGGTCTTCATATGATTTGTAGCTCCAGATGTTATCTTTCCAATGAATCAAGAATTACTCAATTCTGATCTGTTTAGCTCAACATATGATTTTTCTACCAGAACATCACCAATCTGTCAACATCCGAGCTTGAAGTGCACTAGTGAGCTCCTTAGCCTTCTCCCTTGTCAATGGTCCACTAGTTATCTTCAATGGGTCCTTATCATCACTGGTTGTGCCTTCTTTGATCATATCACCCCTAGTCATCTACAGGCTCCTCGGGGCACGAGCCGTAGTAGGCGTAGCCCTGTGTGACAGGACGCATGCTGCAATGGCGTGTTAGAGTGTGTTTGGGGGTGCCGTGTCGGAGACATTTATGAGCGGAGTGTCAGAGACTCCTTGATGGCTCTTTCTGTACAACCGAGGTCCCTTTGGTTGATGTCTCACTTCAGATGATGGGTCCTTTTCCGGAGTCGGGCTGGAACTTCGGGGCCTACGCCTTCAGGGAGTTTTCTCCCGTAGGGGGTGGTTGGTCTTTCTCCCCCAAAGCTGGTTCGGTCGCCCTCCCGAAGGAGGTGCCATACTGGCTTCCGAAGTTGGCATTTGGTGATGTACCGAGGTCATGCGCCTCAGGTGTGTGACTTCCTTCACTCCGGAGTTCTTTCCGAGGTCGTATGCCTCAGGTGTCTGGCGCCCTCTTTCCCGTGATCGGCAGGTGGTCAAGGCGATAGCACTTTGGGTATCACCTCGTCCTTACCGTTGATAAAGCTAAAGTGGCTAGGATGGGGCAGCCTGGTGGTGGCATAGGAAGGAAGAAAGCATTTGGTCATCCACTTCGCTAATTATTCTAGGGTAGAGCAACAAGTGTGAGACATGAGAGGCTGCCAGCTCTCGGGGATGGATTGGATGGACATAAGAGGAATGGGGGAACACATGTTCGGCAAAGAGAGAACGACTTCGGAAAAGAGAGCCAAAGGACTTCGGGAAAAAAGAAAGAAGCTTCGGGGACTAGAAAAAAACAAATACCGAAACGATCGAAGGACCTTTGAAAAAGAAACCCACCAAAACACTTGCCAAAGTCGGGATTAGAAGACACCGTCGTCAATGGTTGCCGGAAATCGCTCCGCCGCTTGCATCACTGTAAAAAGAGGAGGAAGAGAAGGAAAAGCTCAAAGACAGATGAGAGCAAAAGAAGGATAAAGGAAAGCAAATGAGGGGAAGGAAGGGTTTTTATAGGCCGAACAGGGGTAGCCGAATCATCGCCATAACTACCCTGTGAAGGCGAACCGTCACCATAATTGCCCTTCGAAGGTGAAAGGACGCGGCTGCTGTAACCGACATGACTGCCCCCAACCATTGTGTGCCACGTGTCATCCAACGCGAGAAACTAGGATGCGCTTTCTGATACAGCGAAAACCCAGGCACGCCTATCCAAACTGACACGCTTGGTTACGAGATGTGACTGTCCGCTGACCTGCAATGGATAAAGTAAAAATAAAGGGAGTGCACACCCCGAGATCACCAAGGGACTGACCAGAAGGCAAGTGATGATGCCTCGGCTAGGAAGGAACGCCTTTGGGTGCTGAAGCATCTCCTTGAATAGCGTCCCACTAGGAGTCCGGCAAGATGTCCTCAAAGAGTCTAGAGCCAAAGTCTCCACTTCGACTTTTCAAGGGGCGGGCATGTGATAGCCGAAGTGCTATCACCCTTCAAACCCGTAAGCTTGAGCAAAGCACCACTCTCGGAAAGTAGAGCATCGACCGAAAAGAATGCGAGCACTGACTTCGGAAAGAAGGGTGTCCGGCCCCTCTAACATCCGACCTCGGCGATCCTTCATCACCCCTGGAGACAACAGTACTAACCTCGGGAATACGGTGCATCGCCATCCTCGATAAGATGACCAAACAACCTTTGACAGGGAAGAACGTCCCAAAACAGGACCACTCTTGGCAAAGATATTCCCAGATTGCTGAAATGGTCTCGGAAGGAAGTCCTCCTGTTCCGAAGAGCTATCTTTTACCGAAAGGATTTCAGGAGTACGACAGAAATAATTAAGGAGCCTCTGGCACACCGTACTCTTACGACCCCAACACGCCGCCCTTGGACACGCTCGGACACGCCGCCCTAGACCCTGACCAGGCGGGCTACGGCTGGCTGGAGGCCCCCCACTCCCGAAGGTACGTACCACATCTGACCGAACATGTGTCACGATCTGGGCCGGTTGTGGCAAATGGACTTCTCCTGTACACCTTCCTATAAATATTCGGGAAACGCACCAGGTAAGGGGATCCGGCTCTAAGAGGAAAATATCTCCACTCTTTGCTCAGTTTCCCTTTCAAAACAATGACTTGGGCGCCGGAGGCTCCTTCCCTGGAAAAGCATTCCGTGGACCTCCTACCCTCGTTCTTTGAGCGTTTTAGGCAGTCTCTCCCAGCAAGGTCCATCATCCAACCGTCACCCCACCGGAAGCTGTTAAGAACATCCTTAAGTACTTACTGATGGCCGGGGGCCTCATCGTTTAGAGTCATGGTGACTGGTGGAGAGACTTCTAGGGGGAAGAACGCCTGGAGGATGGTTCGCCCTTGGGAGTGTGCCTGAAAGTCCAGAAATAAAGGGTTAGGAGGCCCCCGGAATATGTTTTCGGGGGGGGAGCCTCCGACGCCCAAGTCAGTGGTGGCTGAGAAAGGCAGAGGAAATAGCACAAAGGGGCTGAAGAGTCTCGCCTGGTGATTTTCTCAGAGTCTGGGAGTCAGACCTTTGCCAACCAACCTCCTGCCAAGTATTTATTTCCTGGTATTTATAGGAGTGCCTAGCCCGTTCAGATCGCGACACGTGTTCGGTCGGATGTTCCCTGAGTTTCTGGGCGTAGGGGACAGAAAGCTGGTAGCAGGTTGCCTTGAGCCTTGTGCTGAGATAGGCCATGATGTGATTTTGATGGCGTTAGCGTGTCAGAGCGCCTATTGAGGCGGCGTTATGATGTCTGTGAAAGGACGTGCCAGAGGCTTCCTTAAATGCTTCCTTAAATGCTCCTGGCGTACTCCCGAGGTCCCTGGGCGAGGTTGTCCTTTGGCACGGACGGTGCCTCTTCGGGAAACACGCCCTCAGTTTGGGGGTACCCAGCTTCAGGGAGTTCCGCCTTCGGGGAGATCATATTCGGCCCGTAATAGCTGGTGCCTCTTTTCCGAAGGCGATCTGTTTACAACCTCGGGGGGCTAGTAGTATCCTCAAGTTTCCTGGCGTGCCGGGCTCGGAGCTCTTCGGCTATCTCCCGAGGTGTATGATCCCACCTTTTCTCGGGTAGCGCCAGCTTCTTCTGGCCATTCTTCTGGCAGGGAGTTCGGCCAGATAGAGGCGATAGCCTTTGGCTATCACATGCCCCCCTTTGGAAAGCTGAAGTGAAGACTTCGGTTTTGCATCTCTTTCCGAGGTTGTTCTTGGGAGTCTTTTAGGAAGCTCAACCTGTTCCGAGGGTGCACCTCTTGCCAAAAGGTCATGGGCTGTTCGGCCTTGGCCTGTTCTTTGGTGTCTTCGAGGCGGAGCCTGTGCCGAAGATACACCTCTTGCCCGAAGGTCATGGGCTGTTTGGCCATAGCCTGTCTCTTGGTGTCCTCGAGGTAACCTTCTTTTTCTTCTCGCAGGTCTGTGTAATGTCGCGTCTGATGGCCAAGCGTGTCAGTCTAAGCGACGCGCCCCAGCTTTTTAGGGATGTCAGAAGATGTGTCCCTTGTTTTGGTGCGGCGATTAACACGTGGCGCTGTGCCATTGGAGGAGAGTCACGTTGGTTACAGAGGGCGCGCCTTTTCAGGTGCAGAGGGCAGTTACGGCGACGGTTCACCTCCAAAAGGGTACTTATGGCGACGTTTCGGTTACCAACCTTTGGCCTATAAATAGCCCATTCCATCATAAGTCCCATTTGCTTTTACTTATACTCTTTCCTCTGCTTTGCCCCTGTTTTCGTACTTTGTTGCTTTCTGTGGCTGAGTCCCCTTAATCAGAGCTTTTTTTAGCCAACTTTCACGACGGCGTCCTCAGACTTTGGCAAGTCTTTTGGTGGGTTTTTGTTTTCCAGAGTGTTTTGATTCCTCTGTTCTTTTGAGTTTTTTCCGGAAACTGTTTTCTGGCCTTTTCCGAACTCGTTTTCATGTCGAAAATGCCTATCCCTGAGAGTTGGCAGCCTCTTTTAGCCCATCCTTGTTGCACCACCCCTGCAAAATTAGAGAGGTGGAAGAAAAAGTTCTTTCTTCCCTCTTACGCCATTACTAGGCTGCCTCGCTCTAGCCATTATGCTTTTTCAAACCATAGTAACGAGATTACCATTTTCCGAGCCCAGCTGAAGGCCGGACTTCGGTATCCTCCCCCGAAGATGGTTTGCAAGTTCTGCCAATTTCATGGCATTGCTGTGAACCAAATTCCCCCGAACTCGTTCTGCTATTTTAATGCCTACCTCTGCATGTGTGGCGTGTTCGGGATAAAACCCCATTTTATAATCTTCATGCAGTACTACAAGCTCTTTGTGGTCCCGAAGGGTGGCTTATATTTTATGCTACCTCGGG
Source organism: Aquilaria yunnanensis (assembly GCA_039654915.1). NCBI lineage: Eukaryota > Viridiplantae > Streptophyta > Magnoliopsida > Malvales > Thymelaeaceae > Aquilaria > Aquilaria yunnanensis. The sequence continues at coordinate 42,222,104 of CM077595.1, read as the reverse complement.
GATCCGGGAGCAAAAAATTCATGTTCACCTTCGCCACCAAGGACAGCTGGCGGGGGTGGCAACAGAAATTCTTCTTCCTGAAGATGGAGGAGGCCTGGTCGTATGTTCCGACCAAATGGGCTCAGGGAAGGCTAGATGTGGACGTCGTTGATCTGAGGTTGTTGCTGACTCCAGAGTTGGCTTCCACTTTTGCGGACTTCGACGGCCGCATCCGCGCCGTCTCTGACTGGGCTCCCGAGGTCGCGCCGCGCTCTCTATTCCCCTTCCCTATCAACTTGAGGTTGATGACCGAAGAGGTCCTCCGGGAGTTAAAGGTGGTTAAGGAGCACGAGACTGACCTCGAGATGCCAGCTCCTGCCATCGCCGGGAAGGATTCCTGGTTGGTCAAGCTTCTTAAGGAGGAAATCTCTTTCAAAACGCTTGTCAAAAGTGAGTTATCTTCTACTCCCTTGTTGTTTTTTCCCTCGGACTTACGCTGATGTCTTTTTTCTTTTTCAGAGATGGGCGACGGGACTGCTGCATTTTACAAGTCCCTTTTCTCCGGCCAGGTGGAGAAGGGCGATCAGACAAAGAAGGCGGCTTCCCGAAGGTGGAAGTCTACTGGCGCTGGGCCTTCGGCGAAACGGGCAAAGAAAACTGCACAGGTTCCTCTGGAGGAAATTTTCGAGGAGGCTGCCGAGGAGCCTGGGACAGCCAAGATTCCGGCATCTGAGGAAGCTGCCGAAGTCCCTGCCGCTGCTGAAGTTTCTTCCGCCGACGTCCCTCCCCAGAGCCCTTCTGCGCCGCAGGCCCTTCTGGAGGCCGTGGTAGAGGCTCCTTCTGCCGACGAGCGGCGAGAGAGGAAAGGCAAGGCGATTTCGACCGAGGACGCCGTGTTCGAAGTGCCGCCAGGTCTGTTGTTTTCAGAACAAGTATGGCCCTTTTTGTTTTTCTGAATTTTCCTTTGTCTCTGACCTGCTTCTCGTTTTTGTCTTGCAGGGGAGTTACTTACCCTGAACTGGGCGGCCGAACACGCAAAGGCACGGGCCCTTCGCGACGCTAAAGTCCCGCAAGGGAAGATACCCAAAGAGCCTTTCTGGACATTCACGGAGGACGTGAACTTGTACTCCGAAGACTGTCCTGAAATGGCGAAACAGATTTTGAAGGGGGTGCTTACAGAGGCCTCCTTCAAGGCTATTGCGGCGGCCCATTCGGACGATGACACCCTTGCCGCGAAAGTCACCGAGCATGCTGCTCAGGTATGTTCTTTACACCTTTTTCTCTTCAATTTTTCCTAAGTGCTTGGCTCTTACTGACCTTGCGTTCATCTTTTTGCAGCTGCTGGGGTACGCTGGCTTTCTCCGAGTTCGGGTAGCCAGGCATACGGCGTTCCGAGCTTCGGCCTTAGAGACTTTAGAGAAAGCGAAGGCCACACGCTTGGCATTGATCGCCAAGAACCAGCAGCTGTCAGATGCTGCGAAGAAAGAAGTTGCTGCCCTTCGGGAGGAGTTCCGGAAGGAGAAGGAAGATCTTGAAAAGAACTCCTCTCTGACGATTGCTGACCTCGGCGATCAGGTGAAAGGGATGCTCGCTGCCAACCAAGACCTTCTCAAAGATAAGTCAGATTCTGACAATCTCATTCAGTCGTTGGTGAGTGAGAAAAAGGCCCTCAAAGCCGAGGTCCAATCTTTGAAGAAGGAGCCCGATGCGAAGAAGAGGGTGAAGGCGCTGAAGAAGGAGGTTGCAGACTTGAAGGACAAGCTCGAGGACCTTGAGGTTGAGAAGGACAAATCCGACCAAATGACCAAGGTCACCTTCCAAGACGGATTCTGCCTTGCTCGGCACCAAGTCCTTGAGAGGTTCCCAGGTCTGGACCTTTCTTTTTTGGAAGCTCTCAACATTCCCGAGGGGCCTCGGTGGTCCTGGTCCAAAATCGAGCACCTGAACCTGCCTTCCACAATTCCAGCGCCGAAGGTGGTAGGAAAGGATGGGGAAGCGGGTGGCTCTCGGGATGCCGAGAACCCTTAGGCTGTTTTACGGCTCCTTTTCCCTTTTCTTTATTTTTGTACTCCTTCTTCGGGCACTTCTTCTTTGTAAGCTAGCTTTCTTGTAAATGAAGATCTTTTTTGGCTAAGTGTTTTTGCAAGTTTCTTTATTTCCATTGCCCCAAACGCATTTGCTCAAGAGACTTCGGAAAACCTGCAATCAAAGAAACTTGACTAAGTGTGAAAGATCTTTCCATTGGCCGAGCCTGTTCGCTCAAGAGGCTTTTTTTTGGAAAGTCTGAAAAATTTGACTAAGTCTTTTTGCAGGTTTTTGCATTTCCATTTTGTCCCGAACACGTTCGCTCGAGGGACTTCGGAAACCCTTAGTCAAAATTTTTCATTTCCCCTTGTCCCGAGCATGTTCGCTCAAGAGACTTAAGAAACCTTTTGCGAGATTTTTTGTTTTCCATTTTTCCCGAGCGTGATGGCTTAAGGGACTTCGGAAAGTCATATCTGCGCTTATTACAGCGAGTACCGCTGAGAGATTTTCCCATCTTTCCCGAGCGTGATGGCTCAAGGGACTTCGGAAACTCATATCTACGCTTGTGGCGAGCATCTTCACGGAATTCTGTACAATTCTGTACTTAAGAAATTTTCTCGAGGCACTTCTGTACTTAGAATATTTTTTGTACAGTATGATTCCTTCGCTCAAGCTAAGGCGTAGAATTTTCTCAAGGCATTTGAGTGCCAAGTGTTTTTCAATTCTACGCCTTCGGCATCGCCAAGTTTGTACACGCCTTTTCGTACTTCGGCGAGGACCAGATAAGGTCCTTCCCAGTTTGCGCGAAGTACTCCATGGGATGGCCTTCGGGGCGCAAAGTCAGCCTTTCAGAGAACGAGGTCTCCTTTCCTGATTTCCTTTGGCCTAGCTCGCAAATTTATGGCCGCGGCCACCCTTTGCTGGAAAGCTTTTCTTCTCAGCTCAGCTATTTCTCTATGTTCGCCGACGAGGTCAAGCTTCGTTCTTAGGCTGAGGTCATTTCCACCTTCATCAAATACTTGCACCCGTACTGATGGTCTAACTATCTCAATAGGGATGATGGCCTCTGTTTCGAAGACGAGTGAGAAGGGAGTCTCCCCTGTGGCTCTTCGGGGCGTCGTTTGGTAACTCCATAACACACTTTGGAGTTCTCCTGGCCATTTCCCTTTTGCTTCCCCCAGTCTCTTTTTCAGGCCATCTTTTATGGTCCTATTAGATACTTCCACCTGCCCGTTGCTTTGGGGGTGAGCTACCGGGGTGAAGTGCATGTTTATTCCGAGGTTGCTGATAAATTCCTGGAATCCTTTGTCTATGAACTGGGATCCATTATCAGCCACTAGCACCCTCGGTATGCCGAATCTGCATACTATGTTCTTCCATACAAACTTTTGCACTTCTTTTGCCGAGATAGTTGCTAGGGGTTCTGCCTCGACCCATTTGGAGAAATAGTCCACTGCTACCACACAGAATTTCACGCCTCCGGGCGCTGAGGGGAGTGGCCCAATAAGGTCTATACCCCAGACTGCGAAGGGCCAGGGGTAGTCAGCCGAAGTTACCATTTCCGAGGGTGCCCTCTGGATGTTCCCGTGTTTCTGGCAACTACCGCATTTTCGGACGAACTGCCTTGCATCCTTTCTCAGGGTAGGCCAGAAGTATCCTTGGCGAAGTATCACTGCCGCAAGGGCATCAGTTCCAATATGTGAACCACACATGCCCTCGTGGACCTCTTCAAGGACCATTTCAGTATCCTCTTCATCCACGCATCTTTGCAGCGGGTTTGCATATCCCTGTTGGTATAACTCTTCGCCAATCAGGAAGAATCGGCCGGAGCATCTTCGCAGTCTTGCAGCGTCGCCGGGGTCTTCGGGGAGCACATTTTCTGCGAGGTATCTTTTTATGGGATCTTTCCATCCTTTTCCTGAGGTCGCTATGCTTAGCACTGAGATGCTTGGGTGATCTAGTACCTCGGTGTATATTTTTGACTTAGCCAAGCAATCTGCCTCAGTGTTATTCCGCCGAGGTACATTTTCGATCCGTACGGCGTCAAACTCTTGGATGAGCTTTGCTACCAGCTCGTGGTATTTTGCCAAGATTGGGTCCTTCACCCCATAATCTCCTGACGTCTGCCAAACAACCAGCTGGGAATCGCTGTGAGCCTTTAAGTTTCTCACGCCAATCCTTCTGGCCAAGCGTAATCCCGCTATGAGGGTTTCATACTCAGCCACATTGTTAGTGACGCTGAAGCTGAACTTGATAGCCTTTTTTACCGCTAGGCCTTCGGGTCCTCTGATAATTACTCCAGCTCCCTGGTGTTCAGATCCCGAGGCTCCGTCAACATGCGAGGTCCACTCTGGCTCACCTCCGTTCGGATCCAAATGGCTTTCCTTAGTGGTGGGTATTTCGGCGATCAAATCTGCCAGTGCTTGAGCTTTTATGGCCTTCCGAGGTTCATATACGATTTCATGTTCACCAAGCTCTATGCACCATGTGGAGAGCCTTCCCGAATGATCAACTTTCTTCATAACATCCCATAGTGGTAGACTACTTCGGACGATGATGGGGTGAGCCTGAAAGTATGGTCGCAGCCTTCTCCCTGCAAGCACCAAGGCGTATATAACTTTTTGAAGCAGAGGGTACCTGATTTCGGCGCCATGTAGGGATTTGCTGACGTAATAGACTGGCCATTGCTTTGGCCCTTCTTCTTTCACGAGGACCGAGCTTACAGCTTTCTCCGTGACGGCGAGGTACAAAACGAGGGGCTCTCCCTCCCGAGGTTGTCACAGAGTCGGCAGGCTAGCCAAGTAGACTTTGAGTTCTTCCCAGGCCTTTTGGCAATCTTCGTCCCAAGGGTGATCATTCCTTCCGAGGTCGCCTTCCATTTTTGCTGCCTTTGTGAGGACTTTGAAGAAAGGTCGACACCTATCTCTGTACCTGGAAATAAATCTGCTCAGAGAGGTTATTCTTCCGGTGAGCCTCTGCACGTCTTTGATAGTGGCAGGAGTTCAGAACTCAAGAAGTGCCTTAATCTTCTCGGGGTTAGCGTCAATGCCTCTTACGAATACCATGTACCCAAGGAATTTTCCCGAGGTTACCCCGAAGATGCATTTTTCAGGATTTAGCCGAATCCCGAAGGCTCTGAACTTTTGGAAGGTTTCCTCTAGATCTGCAACGTGATAGCTAGGCAGCTTGCTCTTGACTATCATATCATCAACATACACCTCCATGTTTCTCCCCATTTGGTCTTTAAAGGCCTTGTTCATCAACCTTTGGTAGGTGGCTCCTGCATTTTTGAGCCCGAAGGGCATCCTGACATAGCAGTATGTTCCTCCCTCGGTGATGAAGGCGGTTTTTTCTTCATCTTCGGGGTCCATCCTTATTTGGTGGTAGCCACTGAAGGCGTCTAGGAAACTTAGGAGCCCGTATTCGGTGGTTGAGTCTACCAGTTGGTCTATTGGTGGAAGAGGGTATGAGTCTTTCGGGCAAGCATCGTTCAAGTTTTTTAAGTTGATGAACATCCGAAGTTTGCTGCTGCCTTCTTTTGTGGCAATCACCATGTTGCTTAACCATTCGGGATATTTCACTTCCCTGATGACTTTGGCGTCTAACAGACGCTGGACCTCGGTTTTGACAATGTTGCTCTTGTGAGCTGAGATGCTTCGTTTCTTTAGCCGGACAGGTTTTGCTTTCAGGCTTACTTTGAGGCTATGCTATACTATGCCAGGGTTTACCCCTGGCATATCTTTCGGTGAGTAGGGAAACAGATCTTTATTTTTCAGCAGAAAGGATACAAGGTTTTCCTTCTCACCTTCGGCCAAGCTCTTCCCTATTCGGGTAGATTGTCCTGGGATAAGTTCTACTGTTTCCATTTCCACTTTTGTGAGATCTTCCTCTTTGCCTTTTTCTGGCGCCTTTGCCTCCATTGTTTGTGCGAAGTTGCTCGCCGGAGCCTTTCGTGCTTTCACAAACACCTTTCTCACCTCGGCCTGGTCTATGAAGATCTCTGCATCTCCATCCTTGGTGGCGAATGTGACAGTCAAGTACTTCACATCAGGGTGAATGTGCAGGTTTCCTTGTGTCTGCCTTCCAAGGATGGTGTTGTACGAGGACGGGACGTCCATGACGATGAACCTCGCCATTGTGGAGGCGTACAACTCAGCTGCTTCATCTACCGAAGTCCCTTTCATCATCAGTGGGACGTCGATCCATCCGAGAACGGGCAGTTCAGATGGTCTGACCCCGAAGGTGGGCGAGGTGACTGGCTTAAGGTCGCTGCTGGAGATGCCCAAGCTCGGCAGTAAGTGTGAGAATAGGACGTCCGCATTTGATCCGTCATCAAGTAGCACCCTTTTGACGTCCCAATTCCCTATCCTCGCCATGATCAGCAGTGGATCGTCGTGGGGAAAGACGATGGCGGATCCATCTTTGCGGGCCAGCTTTTTTGCTGGATTTTGATATTCCATGACTGCAATTTCTCTGGCCTTCCGCTTTCTTTCCGAGGATGGGAGCCCCGTGGTGATCGTTTGGATAACCCCTGTCGGAGGTGGAGGGCGCCTTTTTGGACTTCGGTTTCACCGCCTGTCGGAGTCATAGTCCTCATCTTCGGCCCTTTCTTCCTCCACTTTTCTGCCTTTCGGGGATGGCATCCGCAGGTATTTCCGAAGTTGACCCTGCTTTATCAGCGACTCTATGTACTTCTTGAGCTGGAAGCAGTCTTCGGTGTCATGACCGTGGTCGCGATGAAACTGGCAGAACTTCTTTGCATTCTTCTTATTATCGGCAGTCATGGCCCTTGGCCGCCGAATTTGCGTCCCTTGCCTTTCTAGCGCCATGAGGATGTTGGTCCGTGTAGTGCTCAGTGGTGTGAAACTTTGTATTTTCCTTCCCCGCATCCTCCGAGGTCATCCTGCCTGTACGGTCGGATGCCGAGCTTGTTGATTGGACCCTTCGGCGCAGTGGTGATCGGACTTCGGCCCAGCCATTCTCAGTTCCTCGGCGGTCATGTGCTGTTCTTGTTGGGTTTTGGGAGCCAAACAGCACAGCGGAATTTAACCGAAACCCTCCAGGATACAAGTGAAACGGGGTAAACCGGGTGTTCGAAAATTTCATACCTAATTTTCAGTTGAGATCTCTCACTCAACTATAGAGTCAAATCACAAAACCTGAACAGTTGACGTGTTCAGGCTCGCTATGGTATCCACACGAGCCTCTCGGGATCACCACGCTTCCACCACGTCCCGGCAGATGCGTTTCTCTTGCGCTCGCAGTGCTAGCTTGCGTCCTCCAAGGAATTGCAAGAGAAGAGTGCGGCTGTCCTTTTGGGAGGCTAGGACAAGGAGACCTGCGAATTTCTCACTTAAAAGTTGTATTTATAGTGAGACTCAACTTCCAGGCCTAATGGGTTTCAAAGCCCTAATCCAATTAGGATTTAATTTCGGGCTTAATAATGGCTCAACTCCTTGGCCCATTATTAATACGAAATTAAAGTGAAACCATAACCCAAATAATTAGCCCATGCACTCTAATGATCCAAATAGCTCTATGTGTACGACCCAATAGGCTCTTGCCATGTTGGCAATGATCATAAATCACATTTATGATCATAAGCAATGAGCGGTGTCTAGCAACACATCATTGCTACCCAAGTGACAAGATTGTCGGTGAATCGACTAAACCTTTATGATCATCACCGATATATGCCATTGTCCCTTTGTCCAAGATATCAAGACTAAGCACAAGACATGGAATGTGTCACTCTCGTATAGCCCAATCCTTGGTTTCTTGATTACCGAGTAGACCAACTTAAACTGATGACATTGATATCATATATCAACTCATCGGAGCATGGCCATGCATTTTCTAAGTCTCACTCTATCAAGGGGCCCAAAGATATCACTCCCGTTACATATGAGGGACAAATCCCATCTTGATCATACAAATCCCTCCGCATGATATGTGACATACCCAATGACCTCCTTCAAGTTTTTCAGTTACGAGCAACAAAGGAATGTAGCAAAGTATGTGACTCATATGTAGGGAACCTTGATGATCTTAGGTCGAAGGACTACATATACCATGATCACTATGAGAATCACTTATGACACTCATATAACGATCCATGAAGTGTTCTCATGGTGGGTCGGTCCAGTACACAAGTTCTCCAACTTGTACCCATATGTAGACTACATATCTCATATTAGTCTCCACATATGCTAGTCATTATGTATTATTGCAACCCGCTCCACAATAATACTAGACTAGGGACGTTTAAGAATATCATTATTCTAGGGTTACAATTATGTTTATTACGTTACGTAGAAACAAAACAACAAACAAAATTGCTGGATTAATACCTCAATAAAATATCATGACTCAATGTGCAAAAATACAATCATATCATGATTGGCCTTTTGGGCACAACACTAACATGGTCCTCTCATTCTAAGCTCCTCGGCAGACATATGCTGTTCGGCCCTTCTATAGAACTCCCCAAGGGTGTCTGGGGGGTCTTTGGAAAACTCATAGAAAAGTTGGGAGTCCCTCCAAAGTGCTCTAATCATTGCGAGGATGTGAATTTCTGGCCAAAAATTGGGTACACTCAGGGCCTCTCGGTTGAACCTTTCAACATAATCGCGGATGGTCTCCCCACCCCACTGTGCTATGTCGAACATCTTCAATGGCATTTTGGCGGTTGGCTTACTGCCGATGAACTGCTGGGTGAAGGCAGTGGATAGCTCTTGAAAACTTAGCAAGCTTTCGTGGGCCAGAGAGTTATACCATGCCGTTGCTAGACCCGAGAGCATTACCTTGAAACCCTTACAGAGAGTAGCGTCATCTGCGCCATGGAGTACCATGCTTCGCTTATATTTCATTAGGTGCGCCTGGGGGTCACTACGCCCGTTGTAAGTTTCTAGGCGTGGCACCCTGAAATCACTGGGCATGGGCGCCTCCACCACCTCACGCACGAAGGTTGACTCTTCTCTGGTGTAAGAGTCAGATAGCCTAGACCAGACTGGTTTTTGGGAGTTCTGCCTCTCAACCTTTTCTATCCTTCCCTGGATTTTCTCCATGAGGACAACTGTGTTAGCTTCTCCTTGCTACCTGGTGTTCGCCGGTAATGGCAAATTTCTTCTCCTCCTCGGAGAATAACTCCGACGGTGAGGAGACTGGGACCTTCGGTAAGGGGATTCACTCCATCGACAGGAGGCCCTAGTTTCTTTTAGGGCCCCCCCTGGTGGGTCGCGCCTCAATGGGTTCATTCTCTGTTGAAGAGGCATCGAGGGAGTCCCCGCTCCCTGAACTTCGGTGGGCAGACCTTGAACTCCTCTCCCGATGCGCAGCCAGGGGAGAGGCCCTTCGGACCAGAGGAGGTTGGGGCAACCTCTAATCGAGCTGCTTAGTCATTTCGACGATGATGGAGCGTTGGAAGTCTCGCAACAAGCCCATCGTCACCGTTAGAGGACGGTCATCTTCCAGCACAGAAGCTTCCACCACAGGCTGTGTGGTCGCCGACTAAGCCTCGGGCACTGAGGGGGACTTTGGGAGCCCTTTGTCCTTTGAGGGCCGAGTCTCTACTATGGCGACCTTGGGGAGGGTTCCCACAGACGGCGCCACGTGATGCCCATCAGCATCTCTACTGTGTGTCATGATAAGAGTGGCAGAAACTTTCGGTGAATGAGAAAGATCCAGAGAGAATACGTTCTGGGAGAACCGCGTGGAAGATACAGAAAGTAGGGGTTAGAAGGTCCCCAGAGTGATGCCGGCCTTCATGAGGTGCGGAGCTAGCATCTTATGCGGTCCGGTTAGGCGGAGCCAGCATCTCCACTGTGTGCAGTGGTGTGGGCAGCAGGGGGTCCTGGAGGTGCAAGAAGGTACCCTGAGAGGGTCACCTTAAGTGGTGGCCGGCAGCTTCCTGGTGCTGTGGTTGGTGAGGACAGGAAAGACTTCCGGCACGGGAGAGAGCCCGGAGCAGAGATCCTTCAAGGAGACTTGGCTGAAGCGCTTAGAAAATAGGGGTTAGGAGGCCCCCGGGGCGGTTTTCTGGGGGGGAAGCTCCGACGCCCAAGTCAGTTCTCCGAGAATGAGAGATACTCAGTAATAAGCACAAGGGACTCTTGCCTGGCGTGTCTTTCTGAGGGCTGATGGAAGAGTATTCAGGCGGAGAGAGGATAGCGTCCTCTTGTCCTTTTGGTCCTCCGGGCGGAGAACCTCTTGCCTGTGACCATTTCCCTGGTCTATAAGGGAGGAGGTGATCCCTTCAGATTGTGACACGTGTATGGACGGATGGTGTTCGTATTTTTGGGCGTTGGGGCCCCTAGCCATATACAGGCTCCTCGGGCCGTGACCATAGTAGGTGTAGCCCTGTGTGACAGGATGCATGCTGCGATGGTGTGTTAGAGTGTGTCTGGGGGTGGCGTGTCGGAGATGTATATGAGCGGAGTGTTAGAGACCCCTTGATGGCTCTTGCCGTACAACCGAGGTCCCTTTGGTTGATGTCTCACTTCGGGGTGATGGTGTCGCGGAATGGGGCCCCAGTGCCCCATAACCTTGTAGGCCTTAGGGATTTATGAATCCCACTAGTTACTATTGGCTAACTATTACTTGTCAATATAAATTAAACAATTTATATGCAACTAGTTTCTTAGCCTACACAGTTTAAGTTATGCATGCTTCTGTCCTGGCAATGCAAACAAATTTTATAAGTCGTAGATTAAAACATTGCTCGAGCATTTCACTAAAACATATATAAACCGTGCCAAGACCTTGAAAATACTGGTTGCTTTAACTACAAGTAACAGTTTGTGCATACATTACACCTCTAGCATGCACCCAAAAGTAACAAGATGGATTTACATCACAATGTATCCTATTAGAGGCAACTTACTTAGTACACAAAGTACTATGTACAAGAGACAAAAATTACTAACTAAGATCAACTACTTGAGTCCCACCTTGAGCTATACCAAGCTCCAAGTGTAAACCCTTCACTAGATCTTGTTCTTGTGTACTCTTAGCCTCTACACTGTAAAGGCACAACTTGGTTAGCACATAACTTATTTTACAAGTAACTTAGAATCACTAGGATTCTCAAGAGAAATACCTGCAAAACAGAAAGCTTAGGCCTCGACTATCACTTAGTGATTAGGCCCGGTGTTAGAACCTGCACAATAAAACTTAAGGGAGTGAGTACTTGAAAGTACTCAGTAAGGATCCCTTAAATACCTGCAAGGAAAAATGCAGCAACAATGCAATATGGCAACCAAGCACTCAAACAAACAATTCAATCATCAAACAACTCAAACAATCAACAAAATATAAAATATGCAATGTATGAATGTATGGTATGAAATGCACACAATATATGCACTTGGGACTTTCTGCACTCTAGGTGCCTTAAAACTTTGCCGTGAGCTCAAACGGCGGAGGTACTTGAGATACTGGCCCTCGTATCCCGGATACTTTACCTCACTTAAGTCCCACTTACGGGTTCTAGAGTAGGTCGTCACCTACCTCAACTTACCCGCCTTTTCCCTTAACTTATTGTACAGGGTAGTCCTCCTATGTGGTTTTACTAGCCAAACCCTCTAGGTTTAACTCAAAACACTACTAGTGGCTCACTTACCAAACCAAATGGTTTGGTTGGGATCAACTTAGGTTTTTCTCTTCATTGACCGTATGCAAATGACGCTCTATACGGCCAATAAAGAGTCTAAAAACCCTCTTAATCCCCTTAGTAATCATTTAAAAGCTTAAGTACTATGAGTTACTTAGCCACCAAGTCACATTTTTGTTCTTAACCACACAACTTGACTGCCTCTTAAATAATGCACAATTCCCGCTCTAGGAATGAATTCTAGACCCAACCGAGGCTATGGAACGCCTTAGAATAGCCTGGGAATAGAAACCGAGAGTCTAAGTCACTCTTAAGATGGCCGGAAAGATGGGCCAAAAATCCTTAAAGTCACCTCTGGAGCCGTGGCGCCAAAGAAGGAAACTTACTGAGTGAAAAATCACGTCCTGGCGTCGCGGCGCCAACACACATGCTCCTGGCGCTGCGGCGCCAACGCTGGTTTCAGCGTTGCGCGACAGCTGCGTTCTTTCACTCCAAATGCTCTAACTCTCTCATTTCTAGTCCAAACTTAATGGGTCTTATTTCTAATTCATCCCAACACACAATACTACAAAACCATGCATTATTTGAGCTTAATTACTTGAACCCTTACCTCAATTTAGCCACACAAGCAAGCATTGACACAAAGCCTCTTTAGCTCAATTAAGCTTCCTCAAGCTTCCTTGAGTTCCACACCTAAAACCAATGCAATTTGGCATCCAACCCAATCAAACTAAGACCATTTCTAGCTCTAGAAACAACCTAGAATCAATCCAAATGATCCCAAGAAGCTTACCCACGAATTTCGAATCCAAACTAGCACCAAAGAGCAACTTGAGCTAGAACACCAACAAACAAGCTTGAGGATTCCTACCAACACCTTGGGCTTCCACAATTTGATGAAGAATTGCAGGAAAAGAAGTTTTAGGCTGGGATTTTGGAGAGGGAAAGTGAAGCTACGAATTTGGTGCTTGAAAAACAAATGGCTAAGGATGAAACTTAGCAAACTTATACTTTCTTTCCCCTTCACTTAAGAACTTCTTCCTCTCTTGCACTTAAGCCCACAAACTCTCATTTGCTTTAAATAGGTCACTAACTCACACTTAAAACCAACTTTCCTTTGCTCTAAAAGATGCTAAAAGCTTCTGAAACTTAATTTTCTTGGGCACTTTAGCCACTTAAGTTTTACATGGCCCAAAAACACACTTAGTGCCACAAGTTCTCAAAACCCACAAGGATGGTTCTAAAAGCTAGAATAACTAATGGCCTTGATTTAACTATGCCAAATCACACTTAGGAACTCACTTACTTAATTAAGCTTACCTTACTCGCTTATCAAAGTGCTAACTTGAGGTACTTAATTTAATAAACACTTAATCAAAGTAAAATAAACACTTACTTGATTAATTTACTAGGAGAGCCGTCACAGATGGGTCCTTTCCCGGAGTCGGGCTGGAACTTCGGTGCCTACACCTTCGGGGGCCTTTCTCCCACAGGGGGTGGTTGGTCTTTTTCCCTCGAAGCTGGTTCGGTCACCCTCCCGAAGGAGGCGCTACGCTGGCTTCTGAAGTTGGCATTTGGTGGTGTACTGAGGTCGTGCGCCTCAGGTGTATGACTTCCTTCACTCTAGAGTCCTTTCCGAGGTCGTATGCCTCAGGTGTCTGGCGCCCTCTTTCCCGTGGTCGGCTGGTGGTCAGGGCGATAGCACTTTGGCTATCACATGCCCCCCTTGGAAAGGCTGAAGTGGAAACTTCGGCAAGTAGTCCTTTTGGTGTCCGTCTATTGCCCAATTGGCAGTTTTGGCAGGACGACCCCGTGGACTTCCGGAGGCCCACGTGGTAGTATGTCCATTTCGGTCGAATAAGGCGGCACGGAGCCTTGAACCCCGGACCTTATGGATTTACACTTGGAGTGTGACGTCGGTTGGGGAGGCACTTCGCCACCTAGGTAATAAGCCTTGTTTGGACAGATGTCATCTATCCATCCTTTGGTGTTCTCGAGATACCCAACTTTTTTATTTCTTCCACCATAGGCTAGTGAACCGCCGTGTCTGGAAACTAGTCGTGCCAGTCTCGAGCAGCGTGCCCGAGTTCTCTGAATGTCAGAAAATGTGTCCTAGTTTCTCGTGACGGATGACATGTGGCAGGCATCAGCTGGGAAGGGCACACCTTTTCGTGCGTGAGGGGCCATTATGGCGACGTTTCACTTTCGCGCAGCATTTATGACGCCCTTTTGGCTGCCCTTCCTCGATCTATATAAGCCTTCCTCCCATCATACTCTTTATTTGTGTTTCTTTACTCTCATTTTGCTCCGTGCATTTTTCTCCTCTTTTGTGGCAGTTTTAGCGGCGGAGCGATTTCTGGCGATCTTTTACGAGGGCGTCCTCAAACCCAGACTTCGGCAAGACTTTTGGTGGGTTCTGATTTCTAGAGTTCCTTCGGTTTCTGCTTTTCTTCTTGCTTCTTGAAGTCATTTTTCCTCTTTTCAAAATCATTTTCCCCCTTTTTCTGAAGTCATTTTTCGGTTAACCATGCCTGTTCCCGAGAGCTGGCAACCTCTTATGTCTCACCCTTGTTGCACCACTCCTAAAAAATTATAAAAGTGGAAGACCAAATTTTTCCTTCCCTCGTATGCCATCACAAGGTTACCTTGCCTTGGCCAGTTTAGCTTTATGAATCGGGGTGATGAGGTTACCGTTTTTCAAGCCCAACTGAAGGCCGGACTTCAGTTTCCTCCTACGAAGGTGATTTGCAATTTTTTCCAATTTCATGGCATAGCCGTGAATCAGCTTCCTCCCAACTCATTTTGCTATTTCAACGCCTTTCTCTGCATGTGCGGGATTGTTGGGGTAGAACCCCATTTCATCTTGTTCATGCAGTATTATAAGCTCTATCCGGTTCTGAAGGGTGGCTTTTATTTGATGCTGCCTTGGAGATCTGGGAGTAAGAAATTTATGTTCACCTTCGCTACCAAGGATAGCTGGCGAGCGTGGCAAAGGAAGTTCTTCTTCCTGAAGGTGGCGGAGGCCTGGTCGCACGTCCCGACTAAGTGGGTTCGAGGAAAGCTGGAGGCGGATGTCATGGATCCCAGGAAGCTGCTAACTCCCAAGTTGGCGGTGAGGTTTGGGGACTTTGACAGACGAATTCGTGCTGTCGCCGACTGGGATGCCGAGGTCCCTTCACGCTCTCTCTACCTTTTCCCGATCATGTGGAAACTCATGACCGAGGATGTCCTTCAGGAGTTGGGGGTGGTTACGGAGTACAAGACGGATCTCGGCATGCCAGCTCGTACTACCGAGGAGAAGAACTCTTGGTTGGTGAAGCTCCTTCGGAGTGAGCTTACTTACGAAGCCTTTTTTGAAAGTGCCTGTGGACTTACACTGATTTCTTCCCTCTTTTTCAGAGATGGGCAATGAGTCTGCTGCCTACTACAGGTCTCTCTTCCTTGGTTAGGCCGATAAGGGAGAACAAAAGAAGAGGCGTAACGCTTATGGGAGCGGATCATCTTCGGCCAAGAAGGCTAAGAAGGACACCCCTCTTCCCCCTCCGGAGGATGTTTCGGAAGTCGGCTATGTTATTGCTACTTCCACCAAGGTTGGCGATGTCATTGCAACTTCTACAAAGGTTGCAACTTTGCCCCAGCCTGAAATTGCTAGCGGGGTTTTTTTCGAGGTGGCCGTTCCTGCCCTTCCGAGTCCCACCACGTCGGTGGATTTGTTGGGCTCTTTGGCAGATCTTTCTGCCGAAGAGTTAGAAAAGTGCTGAAGGGCCAAGGGTAAACATGTTCCTGCCGACGTGGAGGAGGTCGGTGACTCTGATGACAACTATTCCGAGGTCGCGCCAGGTTTGTCTCTTTTTCCCTGCGATCAACTTACATTTTTTATAATCAAGGAATTTTTACCTGATAAGATGCATGTTTCTTTTTGCAGAGGATCCGGCGCCCCTGGCTTGGAAGATTGAGCACGCCCGAAGGAGGGATCTTCGGGATTCTCATGTCCCGAAGGACAAACTCCCAAGGGAGCCATTCTGGTCTTTCACGAAGGACATGAATCTGTTCTCCAAGGATTGTTGGGAAATGCCTCACCAAATGGCGAGCGCCATGCTTACTCTGGCATCCTTCAAGGCAGTCGCCGAGGAGTGTGCCTCCGAGGATGCCCTTGCTGCAAAAGTTTCCCAGCATGTTGCTCAGGTAACTTCAGGCTCTTCACTTTTCCTTCCCACTTTTTGCCTAAGTGTTTTTGGCTTTCCTTGTGCAAATTTTGCTAAGTACCTTCTCTTTTATTTTGCAGCTTTTGGGGTATACTGGATACCTCCGAGCTTGGGCAGCAAAGCAGTCTTCGGCCCGAGCTTGGGCGGAAGACAAATTGGAGAAGGCCAAAGTTTTTTGTGCCAACTCGGTGCTGACGAACACCAAGTTGAACCAAATATGCAAGAAGAAGATTGCCAGTCTTCGGGAGGAGTTCTTGAAGGGCCAAGAAGGGCTCTTGAAGGATTTTTTCAAGAAGATGTCCGACCTTGGCAACAAATTAATCAGCCTGACTTCGGGCAACGAGACCCTTCAAAAGGAAAAGGAAGGGGAGTCTGCCCTCCTAGCGAAGGCAATGGCTGAAAATGTTGAACTCCAGGCCAAGGTCGACTTCCTGAAGGAGGGTTCGAAGAAGAAGAAGAAAACCGAGGAGCTAGAGAAGGAGATTTTCGACCTTCAGCAGGAGGTTTCGGATCTTCATCATGAGGCGGACGAGTTGGACGTTGAAAGAGGCAAAGCCGTCCAGACGTCCAAGGTTGCTTTTTAGGATGGCTTCTGCCTAGCTCGTCATCAGTTTCTGAATAAGTATCCGGACCTTGATCATTCCTTTCTGGCTGCCCTGGATATTCCCTAGGGGCCTCGGTGGATGTGGTCAAGAGTCGAGTTACTTAACCTGCCGTTTCCTCCTCCTGCACCGAAGGTGGCGGCAAAAGATTCGGGAGCCGAAGCTTCCCATGACGCCGGGGTCCCTTAGATATTCTAGCACCTTAGCCTTCTTCTTTTTCTTTGTACTCTTCTTCTTGTGATCTTCTCCTTGTATCAAGACCTTCTTCAATGAATTTTCCTTCATTATTTTGGCTAAGTCTTTTTGAGCAATTTTTGTTTCCCATTTTCCCGACCACTTTCGGTCAAGGGACTTCGGTACTATTTTTGCTCGTTTTCATCGACCATTCTTCGGGAGGTCTTTTGAAGTTGGCGAAGTTCCGTTAGGCAAAGTTTAGCCTACCCTTTGTCGGTCGTGTTCGGTAGACTTGCCCTCTTTTGGGCCTATAACCCAACTAACTTCGGAAGGAATAGGAGACTTTCGGGAGTCCATACTTCAGCTCTGTTCGGCGAACATTCTTAGACAAGGGAAAACTTTCTGTACTTAGACAAATTTCTGGCTTTCACCATTTCTTGTCTAAAAATTCTAAGTGTAGAATTTCTTTAAGGCGCCCGAGTGCCTTGTATTTTTCAGTTTTCCTTCTTCGGTGTTGCCGAGCTTGTATACTCCCTTTTGGACCTTGTTTAGGACCAAATGCCGAAGTACCCCATAGGACGGCTTTCGGGGTTCTAATTCGGCCTTTCGGGGGTGAGGTCTCCTTTTCCTTATTCCTTTTGGCCTATCATGCAGGTTTGTACTTATCACCGCCTTTTTCCGGAAATGCCTGCTTTCGAGCTCAGCCTTTTCTCAGTGTTTGACAACTAAGTCGAGGTTAGCCCTCAACCCGAGGTCATTTCCTCTTTCATCAAACATCTATATGATAGCCGAACTTCTTCAAATGGATAGTGCCCTCTGCACTGGAGATAAGTGAGAAAGGTGACTTTACGTTGGCCCCTCGGGGAGTTATTTGATAACTCCTTAATACAGTATGAAGTTCTCCTGGCCACTTTCCCTTTGGATCTCTTATAGTCCCTCTTTTGGTTACCTCTACTTGTCTGTTGCTCGGGGGCTGAGCTGGTGGGCTGAAGTGCCTTTTTATTCCGAGGTCGGTGACGGATTCTTGAAACCTCTGTCCATAGACTGGAAATCATTACTGGCCGGTGTCACCGTCGGTATGCCAAATCAGCATACTATGTTCTTCCGGACGAACTTTTTGTGCACCTTTTGCCGGCATGGTTGCTAGGAGTTCTGCCTTACCCCACTCAGTGAAGTAGTCGTCTGCTATCACGCAGAACTTTACATCTTCGGGTGCTGTCTGGAGTGGCTCGGTGCAATATTTCCGAGGTTATCAGCTCCGAAGGCAGTCTTCGGGTGCTGGCATGTCTCTGGCCATTTTCACACCTCTTGGATGAATTGTGCTACACCCATTTTACCGATATATCTTAATAATGGAATTGCGTACCTTTGCCTGTATAGCTTTTCCTTAATATCGTCCGGAATGTCTTCGCTCTTCCTGCCTCTTCATGAGGATTTTCGGGACTTCTTGGTTGTGAGATTCCTCTTTCTAGGATCTTTCCGGCTTTTGTGTGCGGTTATTACACCTAGCGTTTCCATGCTTGGATGGCCCAACACTTTTGGTAATCAAATTTGATCGTCTTGGTGGCCTCCTTGCCTTCGGGTCTCCGAGGCGGTATCCTAGCGCTCTGATGTTCTGCGCTTCGGGTTCCACTGACAAGGAGTTTCTACTCTGGATCTAGCTTCGCTCCGTCTCCTTTATTGGTTTTAGCCTTCCCTACTTCTGGGATTTCGGCGATCTAGTCTGCCAGTACCTGGGCGTTTACTGCCCTTCTAGGCTCATACGCGATGTAGTAGTCTTTGAGTTCCATGCACCATTTTGATAGTCTTTTCCGAATGCTCTATTCTTTTTCACGGCGTTGCACAGAGGCGGGTCACTTTGGACAATGGTCGTGTCCTGGGAAGTAGAGTCGGCGCCTTCTGCCCGCAAGTCAAGTCGTAAACGACCTCTCGGGGCAATGGGTTTTGACTTCGTTGTCGAGGAGATGGTGATTTTTTCCTCGGGTGCAGAACTCTTTTGGAAGGGAGGTCTGGGTCATCCTGACCCTGCCTTTCTCGTAGGTCGTACTCCAGGGAGCATGGTTCCCGCCGAGGACTCATCCCGTTGATCTACGTTTTCCCAATTCCTGTGAATTGGCATGGGACTCTCCACCTCACAAGGTACTGATGAGGAGGTCCTTCGACCCAATTTTTGCTTCAAACTTCTTTCGCATGACTACTGCGTCATTTCGACCACACCAGGGCGTGGGAATTCGCACAAGAAGCCTATGGTAATAGTCAAAGGACGTTTACCCTCGGGCAGGGAAATCCCTGTTGCCATTATTTGGTTTCCCATTGAATCTCTGGCGCGGACGGGGACCTCGGGAGTCCCCTCTCCATAGAACGCCGAGCTTCAACTTTCGGCAACCTGGGAGTGATTTCGCATAGACAGCGCCAAATGATGCCGGCCTTTGGGAGGTGCGGAGCCAGCATCTGATGCGGTCCGATTAAGCGGAGCCAGCATCTCCACTGTGTGCAGCGGTGTGGGCAGCAAGGGGTCCTGGAGGTGCAAGAAGGTACCCTGAGAGGGTCACCTTAAGTGGTGGCCGACAGCTTCCTGGTACTGTGGTTGGTGAAGACGGGAAAGCCTTCCGGCACGGGAGAGAGCGTAGAGCGGAGATCATTCAGGGAGACCTGGCTGAAACACTCAGAAAATAGGGGTTAGGAGGCCCCTGGGGTGGTTTTCCGGGGGGGAACCTCCGACGCCCAAGTCAGTGCTCCGAGAATGAGAGATACTCAGTAATAAGCACAAGGGACTCTTGCCTAGCGAGTCTTTCTGAGGGCTGATGGGAGAGTATTCAGGCGGAGAGAGGAGAGCATCCTTTTGTCCTTTTGGTCCTCCGGGCGAAGAACCTCCTGCCTGTGACCATTTCCCTGGTCTATAAGGGAGGAGGTGATCCCTTCAGATTGTGACATGTGTATGGACGGATGTTGTTCGTATTTTTGGGCGTGGGGGCCCCTAGCCATCTGCAGGCTCCTCGGGCCGCGAGCCGTAGTAGGTGTAGCCCTGTGTGAGAGGACGCATGCTGCGATGGCGTGTTAGAGTGTGTCTGGGGGTGGCATGTCGGAGACGTATATGAGCGGAATGTCAGAGACTCCTTGATTGCTCTTGCCGTACAACCGAGGTCCCTTTGGTTGATGTCTCACTTCGGGGTGATGGGTCCATTCCCGGAGTTGGGCTGGAACTTCGGTGCCTACGCCTTCGGGGGGTTTTCTCCCGCAGGGGGTGGTTGGTCTTTCTCCCCCGAAGCTGGTTCGGTCGTCCTCCCGGAGGAGGCGCTACGCTGGCTTCCAAAGTTGGCATTTGGTGATGTACCGAGGTCATGCGCCTCAGGTGTATGACTTCCTTCACTCCGGAGTCCTTTCGTAGGTCGTATCCCTCAAGTGTCTGGCGCCCTCTTTCCCGTGGTCGGCAGGTGGTCAAGGCGATAGAACTTTGGCTATCACGGAGTGTTTTTCCAGGGGGGGGTAATCTTCGACACCCAAGTCAGTGTTTGAAGGTGAGAGATAAGCAAAGGGGGTAAAGGTTGTCTTATGAACAGAACCCCTTTACCTGTGATGCCTCTCGAATATTTATAGGAGAAGTTCATTTGCCACAAGCTGCCCAGATCATGACACGTGTTCGGTTGGATGTGATTCGTGCCCTTAGAGGGGCTTTTAGCCGACCATAGGCCGTTTGGCCGAAAGCCTATGCCGCTCGAGAACGGTGTGTCTGAGCGTGTCTGGGGCGGTGTGTCGAGAGCCGTATGAGTACGGTGTGTCAGAGACTCCTAAGCTGTCTAATTGTACATCCACGTGGCCTTCCTAGGTGACCGAATTCCCACGAGGTCCAAGGGTTCCTCAAGGATGTGAACATCTTCGGAAGGAGGCCCTTTGCTTTATGCAAGACACCTTCGGGTAGACTTTCCCGAGGTTAGGCTCAGGTCCTTAGCGATGGTACTTTCGAGGTTTTGTACCGAAGGTGGTCCAAAGAATAACCGAAGGCGGGCTTAGGTACGTGGAGTCATTCTGAGGTTATCCTCAGGAGGATTGATGACCCTTTATGACCGAAGCTGGTCTGACGTGTCCCCCAAAGGTAACGCTTATCCGGCTTGTCCGAGGGTGCTTAAGGCCCTCTCTTTGCTGAGCTCTGGTCGCCTGTTCCTGACCAAAGGTAATGCGTTGGCCCACGATGATGTACACACAAGAGATCCTTTAGGGGTGATTGCCCTTCGGCTATCACACGGGTCTTCTGAAAGGAGGATCCATAACTGATTATGATGAGTAGAATAGTCTGCTATGCCTATGGTAGAAGTGGCATAAGTGGGAGGAAGCCCAGATCTTCACATTGACAATTTAGTTTGGATGGATTGAAGAAGCCAAAAAGGCACAGGATATAGATCCAGATTTGAAAAAGATTTCAGGAGAGGAAAAAGGTTCATTGTATCAATCCTTTCCCTACAAGCAAGGATTACTGTACTTCAAGGACTTAATCTATATGCCTCAAGGACTAAAGCTTAGGGATGAAATACTTGAAGAAGCTCACACAAGCAAGTTGAACACCCATCTAGGAAGTGAGAAAATATCTAAAGAATTGAAGATTCACTTTTGGTGGCCAAACATGAAGAGAGCCATAGCTACTTATGTCTCCAAATGTGCCGCATGCCAGAGGGTAAAGGTAGAGCACGAGAAGCTAGCTAGTATCCTACAGACTCTAGCTATACTGCTGAGGAAGTGGGGCAACATAACCATGGACTTTTGACTGGGTTGCCTATGACCAGATTAAGGCATGATATAATCTGGGTCATTGTGGATTGGTTAACCAAATATGCCAACTTCTTACCCATGGTACTCACAGACTCCTTGGAGAAGTTAGCCTAAATGTATGTCCAAGATATAGTGAGACGACATGGAGTGCCGGACTCCATTGTATCTGATACAGGTCCAAGATTTACAGCTCAATTTTGGACTGCTTTTCATAAAGCACCAGGAACCAAAATCCACCTGAGTACTGCTTACCATCCTCAGATAGATGAGCAATCTGAAAAGGTGATACATACTCTGGAAGACATGCTTAGGAGCTGTGTGTTGGATTTCAAAGGTGAATAGGACCCACACTTGCCATTGGTGGAATTATCATATAACAATAGTTACCAAAGCACCATTGGCATGAGACGTTGTAAAGCGTTATATGGAAGAAGGTGCATGACACCCCACTATTGGGTAGAAGCCTTAAACAGGCTAGAGTTGGGTCCCAAAACTATTGAAGAAACTACTACCAAAATCAAGAAAATTTAAGAGAGATTAAAGGTAGCCAATGAAAGGACTACAACTTATGTGAACAAAAGAAAAAGAGACTTGGAATTTGAGGTTGGTGATAATGTTTGGCTAAAAGTTGCACCAACCAAAGGCACTATCAGATTTGGCAAAAGAACAAAGTTAGCTCCAAGATACATAGGTTCTTATGAGATCTTGGATAGAGTTGGCGAGGTAGCATATAAGTTAGCTCTACCACCAAGCATGTCAAGTGTTCAAAATGTTGTCATATTAGTATGCTTAAGAAATGTCTATTGTACACAAAGCATGTGATTGTAGTGGAAGACATATTGTTGGAACCTAACTTGACATATGAAGAAAAACCTATAGCTCTCTTAGCCAAGGATACCAAAAGGTTAAGAAACAAGCTCATTCCCATAGTTTAAGTTCAGTGGTCACACTACTTTGAATGAGAAGCAACCTGGGAAACTGACAAAGACCATATTGAAAGGAATCCTATAGAATACCTGAAGCTAAAGGCCATTTTGGAGGACCAAAATTTTTATGGGGGGGATGATTGTTACCACCTCACAAAAATTGGAGAATTACAAGTGTGGCATAATGGTAGAAAAAAAATTATATTGTGTAATTCTCTTCATAGTGATTGAAGTTGAAGGGTAAATGGTACAACACCTCCTTAAAAGTGTTCTAAGTTGGTAACTTGGCCCCCAAGAAAAGCCTTATGGATTGCTTGTTTGTCAAGCAACCTATCAACTTTTTTGTAAAGTTTTGAAAATTTAGGTACTTAATTGCAAAACACTCAAGAAAAAGCTTTGGCAAGTTATTGGAAGGATATGAATGGTATGAAAGTGCTATTGGACGACCAAATTGCTTATGGAAGACAAATGTGGGCAAAGAAAACACAACAAGGGCTAAAGGACTTAAGTGTCCTAGTGTAGGCCTTTGGTTGTCTATGCTTCCAACTTGAGTCACATGGAGAAATTTTAGGGTTATCCCACTCAAGGGAGGATAGCTAGGGCATGGTATGGATATAGTCAAATGTGGGCCAAGAAATTACCCATAATACACCAAGGTTTTGTAGCAAGGAAAAGGACATAAAGCACGGTTAAGCTTGTTAAGTGTGTTTTGTGCCCTTAAGCTCATTTAAGCCCATTTAAGTGGTCAACTCACTTATCTCTCTCCAATTTTTAGCCTCTTCTAGCCCAAGGACATAGCCACAGTTGCTCCATAGCCACCATACCTTCAAACTTGCAATTGATTGAAATGGAAGGCCAAAGCAAGCAACTGGAAGCAAACTACAGCTATTGCTTGGATACTTCAATGATCAAGCTTGATTTTTTGTCCTACCCACTTTGGTAAGGGTTCTTTTGCTCTCATGGGTTATTTTTTGTATTTTCAAGCAACCATGGAGCCAAGGCTAAGCTTGGAAAAGAGCCACGAGCTTAATGAACCAAGCTTAGTGAGGGAAGTGCACTTATTGAAGGTTTTGTGACCTAGTGTGAAGTGCATAAAGATGGCAGTGAAATCAGGGTTTATAAAGGCCAAAGTTAGTACTAACTAGTGTTAAAATCCACCTAAGACCAAGCATTAGCTTGAGGAGGGCTGTGATAGTGATTTGGTTATGTTTATTATGTGTTTTACGGACTAACCTATGGTTTCTGTTGGTGCCGCATTTCATGTGTTTGATGGTTGTGAATGGCTGCTGCATTTGGTTGCTATATCTTGTATATATGCAATGTGGTTTTGTTTTTTAGTGTCTTTGGATGTAGGTTTTGAAGATGGTTACATTGCCTATTGAATCTGAGTGTTACCCTTACTAAGTTTCTCAATGAAACTTACTCCCCTCAATTCTGCCATTTCAGGTCCAGTTAAGAGATCACCTTGAACCTAACTTTGTGGTTTAATTTTTGACCTGAATTTTTAGGTTCTTAAATATCCATATGTCTAGTTGTGATCTGGAAATTTTGGTGATTTAAGGAGCACATTTGGTATTTTTAGTGATGGTTCTTATTGCTTTATGCAGGAGTATCCAGCATCCTATTTTGGAGTCCATTGTGTGTCAGGCACTCCTATAAATTAGGGTGCATATTTAGCTCAGTTAAGACCATTTTGTAGTTCATGTATGCATTTACTTGTAGTTTCTGTAAAATGAGGCAAGTATGTGAACAATTTAGTATTGTTTTGGCTATATATGTGATGTGGTGCAAAGTTGCCTCAGTGTGAATGGTACGCTACTTATCTGTAAATTCTATTTTGGCCACATAAAGTTGCTAGAAACAAGAGCATGTATTTCTGATGTGTATTGGACATAAATGGGGTAGCATTGGGGGCTTACCCTTTGTAAATAAAGTATTTGCACAATTATGAAATTTTGTATGGCAAAATGGTCATAAAGTGACCAGAATTTTGACTCTGCACTTAAAGTTCTATATCTACCTGTCTAGAATGAATCTTGGTATGAAATGTTGACCACACCTAGAAAACATCTGGAGGTTTAAATGAAATTTTGAATTTATTAGTTTGGAGCCTTGTGGCAGAAGATATGAGATTGCAAAGTTGGCTAAGTTACTGTTCATTTTATCAGAATTTTGTAACCAATTTCAAAAATCCATAACTTGGTCCATAGGTGGGCTATTGATGTAAAGAAAGTTCCTTGGTTTTCTCTAAGTCTCTACTTGATAATGGAGCAAAGAAAATAAGGGGTTACACGACTATATTAACATATTTTATTGATGGAAGTTTGGGTGCAGTGGCTGGAATTTTTTAGCCTAGTAAGAATGCTTAAAGCGTGGAAGCCAAAACTAGGACTTGTGCTAGTTTTTTTGCTTCTTAGCTACCATAGTGTGCATAAATTTGAATATGTGTGTTATCGTTAGACCAATATGCATGTATTTACATAGTGCTCAAGAGGGTCACTTGAGTATGTACACTAGGGGTGTTGTTCTGATGACCTACAGGACACACCAATCCTAGGAGTTTAAATGCATATTTTTGGTACCATAACTGTATTGCCCCGGAGTGGGTAATAAAAAAGAGGCAAACCTTGGGAGAGCGGCAATAGAAAAAAGCTAAGAAAGACTCCCAGAAAAAAGATAAAGCGGTCTTTCTTCCTCCCCCTCTCAAAATCATGAAGAAAGTTTAGGATACTATTCCCGAGGTTGCCATCCTCTCTACTACTGTTAGTCCTTATTCTGTCATGGAAACCTTGGGGATTTCTTTGGTAGTTCTTTCGGCTAATGAGGCAAAAGAGAGAAGAAAATAAAAAGGGAAGGATACCCTTGCCGATATCCAGGAAGTAGAGGACCCCATGATTCCCTTACTAGGTTCATCCTTTGACCTTTCATCTATGAGTTTTCATTTTTTTTTTAATTTTGGAGATTATAGATGAATGATCAAAGACTGATGTAGTGACTGAACTTTGACGAGATCTTGTAGAAGAGGTCCTCATATCCGACTGGGCCACCGAACATGAATTGTGACGGCAGTGACATGGCCCTAAGATCCCTCCCGGGAAAGTTTTGAAGGAGCCTTTCTGGAAGTTTACTGAGGATATGGACTTATTCTCAAAAGACTGCCAAAAGATGGTCCCTCAAACAGTGAGAGGCATCAGGAAAAAAGCTACCTTCCAGTCTCTGACAGAGTCATGTCCAAATGAGGAGGTTTTGGTTGCTAGGATTACCGAGCACATTGCCTAGATAAAACTTATTTCTAGTACTTGGAAATTTTTGCCAACATTTTGGCCTTTGTTTCATCATTTGTGCTTCCTTTTTTGTAGATGCTCAACTACCAAGCGTATTTTTTAGCATGTTTTATGAAGCAAACCATGATTTGTACCCAAATAAAAGAGGACTTGGCCAAGGCCAAAGAAGCCGTAGCAACCACCTACTATCTATATGGATAGTTGAACAAAATTGCTCAGGAAGGGATAATGGGACTTTGCCAATATCTTACTGAGGGTACCCAAAAGCTCATCGGGACTACTCTGCCAAAGTAACCAACTTAGGATCCAAGTTAGTAGAGCAAACTACTACAAATGAGGCTCTTCAGAAGGAGTGTGACTCTCTGATCATCAATGTAGTTGTTGACACCCAATTTCGTCCGAACATTCAAAAATAAAAAATTTATTAATTAATTAAAAATTATTAAAATTATAAAAAATTTATTAATTAATTAAAATTACAAAAAAAATTTTAATTTTTAAAATTAATTAAATACTTTAGGGAGGGCATTTTGTTTTAAAATAATACACACACACACACACACACACACACACACACACACATATATATATATATCTATATGCATGCATAAAAATTTAAAAAAATTATTATTATTATTATTAATCTATTCATTATTATTAATTAATTAATTAATTATTTTTTAAAATTCTTGTTTACCCCTTAACTTATCTTTGTGTTATCCATTTAAATCACTAACTTTCTTTTCTTTGCAGATTAAGCATTAACAACAAATTTTCTTTTTTTTGTTTTTCTTATTTTGTTTATTTTGGTCACTCATTAAATGCAGCCATTAAATCTTCATAAAAATATAACATAGTGTGTTTGTTTGTTTTATTTTAGTTATTAACTAACTTTGGGTTTATGCAAATTTTCTTTAATTAGGATTGCATAATTTGTCTTAAAAATGATTAGTCGATTAATTGTTCATGAGATAAAGAGAAACACCTGGAATAGCGGGTGAATTAAATCTTACTTTTTTATAACGATTATACACTTCAATCATTACACTGGAATAGTTTTCTGTGTTTTAAATGAGAGAATTTTTGAAATATACTGGATATACGTCCACCAACTAATAGAATCCATTAAAGTTTAGAGCTCTCATTTTTTCAGTATGAGTTAATTAAATTTAGCGAAATTAAAGGTATCAAAAGGTATATATATATATTTTTTAGAAAATTCAAAATTTTAATTTCAAAAAAATATTAAGAAAAAATAAAGAAAATATGATCAATATAGTAATTATCTATAAATATTATTCATTCACTTTTTTTTATAAAAGATCCGTTCTTGGTAATTAATAGAATCTCGAAACAATCCTTCGTCCATATCCAGGTGGTTCGGTTAGAATCCATGGTTTGGATATTAACGGGAATTATTTAAAGTAAACATAAATTAAAATTGAATAATGAAAAATCTCGATCGCAAACCGACTCGTTGTCCGGATCTGATATGAAAGTCCATAATTTCAGCATAATTTTAATTTTTGCTCCTGGATTTATTTGATTTGTCTAATTGAGACTTTAATTTTGTTTTAATTTACAATTAAGTCATTAATTCACTTTTTTTTTTATGCTTTTGTTTGTTCAGCTAACTAAAGGCATAAATTAACTTAGAAATTGACATTAAGCTTAATTATATGATTAGGTTAGATAAGTATTTTTAATAAATAAATTGTCCTCGGATTTATTTGATTTGTTCATCTGAGACTTTAAGGTTGTTTTGACTTACAATTTGGTCACTAATGTTTATTTTCTTTTATGTCTTTGTTTGTTCATTTATTTAAGAGCATGAATAAACTTAAAGAAGTATTATTAAGCATAACTGTTTGATTTGGTTAGATAAATATTTCTAATAAATAATTTGCCCCTGGTCTTATTTGATTTGTCTATTCGAGATTCTAATATTGTTCTGATTTACAAAATAGCCATTATTTTAGTTATTTTTGTAGTTTTGTTTGGATTATTAAAGTTATGAATTAGTTTAGAAATTAATATTATGCTTAATTATACGATTAGATTTGATAAAATTTTTTAATAAATAGTCAAAATTAGTTTGACATAATAATTAAAAAAAATCACACTTAGGAAAATTTAGTCTGCGTATGTCATATAATAATTAATTAAATAACTAATAATAAATTAAATTTAAATTAAAATCAATGTCCGGATGATCCGGTAGGATTCATGGCTTGGAAAAAATATAAAAGTTTTAAATGAAATGAAATTAAGTATCAGGATAAAAATTCATATTATGATAATTCGGAAGAATTCATGATATGGATTGTTAATTAATTAAAATATTTAATTAAAATTTCATCAAATTCCGTGTCCGGGTGACTCGGCAGAGTCCATGGTTCGGAAATATCGAATTTGTAAAAATTATACAAATTAATTACCAAAATTTTTTAAGTCCATATTAATTTAAAAATCCACATTTCGACTAATTCAGTTAAAGTTTCTATTTGAAAATTAACTGAAATCATTTAAAAGCAAGAAAAACAAAATTGAAATCAACTAAGGTACCAATTTTTGGGCGTTTTAACAAAGTTGTTTTAAAGTAACCGTACTCCCGAACCCCCGAACTCTCGCAGACCATATTTTAGGTGTCCAATCGACCTGAGCGAAAACCGATTGGTGGCGACTCCCGAAAACGACCCGCACGTTGCCACAGCTTGGCGACTCCACTGGGGACACGGTTAGTGAGTCGAGCCTAAAACATTGATTTGTTTTGTTCTGCTTTGCTTACTTTTATGTGGATTCTTGTGTTATATTTACTTAAGTAAACATGCATAATGCATTCACGACATGAAGCTCTATACCCGAGCTTCCTCAAATCGAACACGTTCTTTCTAAGCGGAATTGGTGTTGTTGTCCTTGTGAGGCCATGGTCTCCAAGCCTTCACCGGTTTCAAAGTAGCAAAGTAGTGTATTGTCTCCTGAGACGGTTAGTCTCTGCATGGGCCCATGAAAAGCTATGACTCGAATTAATCCTTTCCTTACATAAACCCTAGAGGGTAAGGAATTGGGCCGTCACTATAATTTAGTGATGGGATTCGGGAACTACCCTTGGCCTTTTGATAAACCACCCTATGCATATAGAACTCCCCACTTAACCATAGAACTGACCATAGTATTCCTCCCATTTACCAACGCCATAAGCATGTCCTTGTTATGCTATGTTGTTGCTCTACACTTTTATTTTCTTCGTGTCTTATATTTATGGTTTTATTTTCCATAATAGTTCATGAGTTGTTAATTGCTATTTAGCTTGTTAATAACCTTATTTTTCTTTTGTTATACTTCCGTTCTGTGCAATTATTCCTCATGCATCAAAACCACGCATCAAACTATGCTAACTTTTTGGTCTTTCTAATAATAACTAGAAGTCTTAAAGTTTCACGATAGTTGATAATCAAGCTCACTCATTGCATACATCCATTACATCAATCACATGCATATAAAATCTGATAAAAATGATCTCATTGCATGCATTCCATTACATCAATCATGTGCATATAAATTTTGATAAAAACATAATCTCATTATGTATTGCATGCATCCATTGCATCAATCATATACATGTAAAGTCTAATAAAATGAATCTCACTTTAAAAAGGTGAAATTGGATTTCAACACCAATATCCAACTCGGCTCCAAACAAGACTAATGGCAGAGCAAACCGAAGGATGCCTCACAGATATTGAGTCCAAGAGAAAACATGGCCGAGCAAATAAAACAATTAATGGAGTTAATCAAAGGGAAAGCAACTCAAGTTCCTATCAAAGAACCACAAGATCCTACTTATCCTCCGAGATTCACCGCACAACGGATCTCAGTTCAAGAAAATCTGTTTCCGGAACCAGGTCCGTCCGCTAGCATTCACCTGAAACAAGACACTATACATGAAGAGAAGAAGACATTACCAAAGGAAGAAGGAGAATCTCAAAAGTTTGAAACAATAGAGAAGAGACTTTGGGCCATTGAAGGAGGCACTATATTCGGATCTCTCTCAGTGAATGACCTCTGTTTAGTGCTAGATGTCGTAATCCCTTCAGACTTTAAGGTGCCAGACTTTGTAAAATATGATGGAACAAGTGATCCCATCACTCACATCACGTTGTTTCTAAGAAGACTACAACCACTCACAAAAGACGAGAAAGTGTGGATAGCACTTTTTCAAGAAAGTCTTACAAAGTCAGCACTACATTGCTATCTAAGTCAAGGTCCAAAGAACATCAAAACATGGAATGACCTCGCTTAGGCTTTCATCAATAACTACAAGCATGTTATGGACTTGGCCCCGGATCCCCAAACTCTCCGGAATATGGAAAGAAAAGAACAAGAGACCTTTAAGGAGTACGCACAAAGGTGGAGAGATTTAGCCGCACAAGTTCAACCGCCTATGATAGAAAGAGAACTGATCACCCTGTTTATCCAAACACTAAATATACCATTTTATGAAAAACTAGTCGGGAACACTTCAAGTAGCTTTTCAAATATGGCATTATCTGGAGAAAATATCGAATTTGGAATCAAAAAAGGAAAGCTGGTCGATTTTTCAATTGGAGGATCTTTCAATCAAAGAAGTAGAGTTGTCCAAAATATCATCTTCAAATCTTACGGTTCAATACCACTCACGCTACAAGTGAAAGGATATCCTATTGAGACTGTAATCTTCGAGGCTCCCTCATCAATACCACATACTACTCATGGGAAGAAAGCTACTCAAGTCAATTCAACTTCCACAAGCTTCAAACCCGCTACCACCCATACCAATGGTAGCAAAGATCAAATGGCCTCCTTCTTCAACTTGGTATGACCCAAATGCCAAATGTGATTACCAAAAAGGTTCAATTGGGCATTCAACTGAAAATTGTGTGGCACTAAAACTCAAGTTGGTCGAGTCCAAATTGCTAGGCCATAATGTGATTGGTAATTGAAAGAAAAGATTTTGAACTAGAATTACATTGATTTTGGAAGGGCTTCATGTTAGATCTGACCTAACAGTTCGCACACACTTTTGAATGACAGGGAATCCTTTTACTAAACTTACATCTTTGAGAGCTTGTCAAAGTAATCTAATAGTAAAAATCTCCTAGATTTAGTCCAGAATCTAGGGTGTAGTCTTTGTTAAACGGACACTTGGTATTCTTTTTTCTGGTACAACAAAAAGATGTAATGTGTGCATTCTACCACTTTTTACTTAAAATTCCATTTTTACATCCACACATTCTACCACTCTTTACCAAAAATTCCATTTTTACATCTATCTCTCACTCTTTGCCATTACACTACCCATTATTGCCATCACATTTTACTTTGTAAAAGATACTACTCGTGGGTAAAAATGAAAGTTAAGGGAGATTTGATAATAGTGACCTTGAAAGTGCTGCCAAATCTAGTAAGAAGGATTTCAAATGTTGCACCTCAACTCTAAAAAAAAGAATTCACAGTGGTTATCAACATTCTTAAAAGAAGTCTCGGGTTAGCTTCCAAAGAAGGTAGCTCTCATATTAAATGACTTCAGTGGCCTCCCAATTCTCACAAATGCTCAACACAAAAAAAAAAAAAAAAGGTTCTCGGTTCTCCGCAACACCAACTCCAAAAAGGAAAGAAGTTTTTCCCTTCCATCAAAAGCCATTAAAGGGAAAATTCAAAACCAAAAAAAAAGACTGAGAGCAAGCACAAGCAAGAAAAGCCACTTGTGTCATCTCACTTCAAGAGGGCTATGATCTCGGTTCTCCGCAATACAAACTCCAAAAAGGAAAGAAGTTTTTCCCTTCCATCAAAAGCCATTAAAGGGAAAATTCAAAACCAAAAAAAAAAAAAAGACTGAGAGCAAGCACGAGCAAGCAAAGCCACTTGAGTCATCTCATTTCAAGAGAGTTATCAAGTATGTCATCACCATAGCTCACACAAAAAAAAAAAAAACAACAACAACAACAACAAAAAAAAGAAACAAAAAAAAGAAAAGAAAAGAGGCTCAAGTTAGAGCAAAAGAAAGAAAAAAAAAGTGAGCTATGGATTCTAGACTGAAAACCTGCAAAGGCGGTTTAGAAGACAAAAGCAACCCTCAAACCAAGCGTACATAAAGATTACGATAGTTGGGGGGCAACAGATGAGGTCTAACTTTCTGGAAAAGGTGGCAAGTTTGAGGTCTTCACTATTGAATTTTTCACCGTAATCAGATATGCTCACGAGTAGTATTAAAAGACCCTTCTTTCACACCACTCAAACTTAACTTTCCTCAGACCTAACATTTACCCCTTGATATCATCCTCATTCAGCTAAAAGACTACCACAAAAAAAAAACCACTCAAACTTAACTTTCCTCAGACCTAACATTTACCTCTTGATATCATCCTCATTCATAAAAAAACTATCATTATGAATTACATTTCTATCTTATTGCCTTGTACAGTTTATGTCTTCGAGTTGGAAAGGGGAAGAATGACAGGATATTTTAATTTAAAAACAAAGACCGTAAGTTACTGGGTCAAGCTTTGCAAATTGATGAAAGTTTTTCTTTAAGGCGAAACCATTATTCATTAATGTGTGTAGACTTAAAAGTGAGGAGATAGCTTGAGACTTTCTTTAAGAAGATGTGGTTCTTGTAAGAGAAATTCACGATTGAGGGCCATCATGAAGGTCTAGAAATGCTCGATCTTTTTTTCAATCAAAGGCGAGATGATATTTTTTATCCACATAAACACCATATTCAGGAGGGCAAAGTACTCTCTACGAAGCGTAAGAAGAGTACTGTCAACGAAGAAGCTCAATAAACAAATGGGGCAAGTCTTACGGAGCATAACCTGAGTTTAAGGAAGAGCAACCATTCAGATTATAGCATGGGGATAAGTATGTGTTAGCCTGGACAAAAACAAAAAAAAAAGGGGCAGACATTGAAAGTTAAGCCTTCGATGCTATGAAATCCATGACAAGGGATGAGTACCCAAAGAGATATAAAGTATGAAGCAGGCGAACATTAAAGAAATTGAGGCCAAAATTCAAGAACAAGTTAAGGAAAAGGGATTTTGAAAAGAGTTGGGCTTTTGAGGCAATGGACAAGAGCTGGGAAGCATAAAGAGATTCAATGATAGTCCAAGAAGGTCCAAGAAGGCAATCACAAAGAAGATCCAATAAAGCAAAGACATGAAGAACTAGATCCATCCAAAAATCCAACAAAAAAAAAACCATCAGTTACACATGCTCTGCATTCATGCATTTCACATCATGCATGCACGGCCTTTGCATAACAGGGACCAAACGGGAAGCACATTCACAGCACAGTTACAGCAGTATAAGCTGAGATCTCAATGACATCAGCTCTTACCAGTCTATCACTGGATACACAGCTAATACACGAGACCAACCCGCATCAGGAATTCAAGGATAAGGTAGACAATATGTCAAAAGCCTGGCAATCGATTCAATAATTGAGACTACACCTGGAAGGACAGGTTTGACGTCAGCTAGTAGTATCCAAGATAAGAGATAGCTATCGCCAAGGATAAGGCAGATGTCAAGAAATATTGTTGTTGACAATTTGTCAAAAGCTGCTAATGGATTCAATAATCGAGGCTACACCTGGAAGGACAGGATTGACGTTAGCTAGTAGTATCCAAGAAAAGAGATAGCTATAGCCAAGGATAAGGCAGATGTCAAGAAATATTATCGTTGACAATTTGTCAAAAGCTGCTAATGGATTCAATAATCGAGACTACACTTGGAAGGACAGGATTGACGTCAGCTAGTAGTATCCAAGATAAGAGATAGCAGTAGCCAAGGATAAGGCAGATGTCAAGAAATATTGTCATTGACAATTTGTCAAAAGCTGACAATGGATTCGATAATTGAGGCTTCATGCACAAGGACAAGATCGACGTCAGCTCGACAGAATATCAAAGATAAGAAATATTGTCAAAAAGTTGGCTCCATTTTTCCGGTTAAGTGGCGAATACGGTACTTCATGACTCTCAAGTCGGTTCTCTCAGTTGCCCATAATAACTGATTTCTTCCTCCTTTCTTTCTTTTACTTCCCGCTAGAAAATGAATCCTATTCTTTCTCCATTGTGAAAAAATTTTCCTTCTCTCCCAATGAACATTCTCAAAAAGATCTACCTAATTCGCTGTGAACGATTAAGAGTTTTGATGCACAAAGGAATCCCTGAAGATGTGCGGTGGTTAATCGAAGCTAAGGTTCGTCTGGCAGGCGAAGCCCCAGATGCATTTACGTCTCACATGCCTGGCATAGGCAAAAGCTCTTATGCCAAAAAGTGAAGAGCGAAAAGGTTACAAGTCTGTCATAAATGTGGTCGATGGACTTGTAATACTAAATGTCGTTCTTTAGGAATGATCTCCGATAATCGAGAAGATAAAATACGATTCATCGAAAATGGCCTGAGTAAGGATTCGTTGGATGATATCCGATTGACTCTTGAGACGCATTCCTGTGGATTAGTGCAACGCGAACTTCTTGGTTTATGGAGTATTTTTCATGAAGAACGAGAGCGTTACAGTCCCGGGAATTTGACTTTAAAAGACCCTGTTCGCCAATTTGTAAGAAAACTAGATGGGAAGCAAATCCCCGACTCATAGAAGGCGTTGAAGCCGTTACTGGACGTAAAACCAGTGGAAGATGTGAGCCACAGTCACAATCACTGTACATACAATTTGTCATATTTGAAAATTTATATTTTTCTTTTGACAATAATGTACTTGCTCCCATAAGCGTAATTAACACGTTATCCTTTCATCGCTATAAATGCGTGTTCTTCTTTCCGGTTAAGTAGCGGACACGGTACTCTGTGACTCTCATAGTCAGTTATTTCAGTTTCCTACAATAACTGATTTCTTCATCTCTTCTCTCAAATTCTTCTTTTATCAATGGATTCTACTCTTTCTGCCCTACGAAAGTACTTTCCTTCCCTCCCAACAAATGTTCTTAAAAAATTCTACCAAACTAGATGTGAAAGAATCAGAGTTTTTATACACAAGGGCATTCCTGACGATGTGCAGTGGTTAATTGAAGCTAAGGTCCGTTCGGCTGGTGAAGTTCCAGATGCATTTATGCCCCGCATGCCCGGTTTAGGTAAAAGCCGTTATGCCAAAAGGCGAAGAGCAAAGAGGCTAGGCGTGTGTTATAAATGTGGGCGATGGAATTGTGATACTAAATGTCGCTCTTTAGGATACATCTCCAGAAATCGTGAAGATAAAAGAAAATTCATTAAGAATGGCCTGCGTAAGGAATCTCTGGAGGATATCCGAGAGACTTTTGAAACGCATTCTTGTGGAAAAGTGCTAGGTGAAATTATCAGTTTATGGAGGACTTACCATAAAGAACGAGATCGTTACAGTCTTAGGAATCTGACTTTAAACGACCCTGTTTGCCAGTTTGTAAGAAAACTGGATGGGAAGTAAATCCCCGACTTATAGAAGCCGTTACTGGACGTAAAACCAGTGGAAGATGTGAGCCACAGTCACAATTACTGTACATATAAGCTGTCATTTGCCTTTTCTTTTGACAATAATGTACTGGCTTCTGTAAGCGTAATAAACACGTTATCCTTTCATCGCTATAAATGCGTGTTCTTCTTTTTGGATACGGTACTCCATGACTCTCAAAGTCAGTTATTTCTGTTTCTTACAATCACTAATTTCTTCCTTTTTTTCTCTTAAAAGCCTCCATCATCAATGGAGTCTTCTCTTTCCGCCCTACGAAAGTATTTTCCTTCCTTCCCAATAAATGTTCTTAAAAAGATTTATCAAGCTAGATGTGAACGATTTAGAGTATTTATGCACACAGGCATTCCTGATAATGTGCGGTGGCTAATCGAAGCTAAGGTTCGGTCGGCTGGTGAAGTTCCAGATGCATTCTTCCCCCATATGCCCGGCTTTGGTAAAAGCGCTTATGCCAAAAAGAGAAGAGCAAGGAGGCTAGGCGTCTGTCATAATTGTGGATGGTGGATTTGCGGCACTAAATGTCGTTCTTCAGGGATAATCACTAGAAATCGTGAAGATAGAAGAAAATTCATTAAGAATGGCCTGCGTAAGGAATCTCTGGAGGATATCCGAGAGACTCTTGAAGCACACTCTTGTGGAATGGTGCAATTTGAGATTGTCAGTTTATGGATGACTTTCCAAAAAGAACGAGATCGTTACAGTCTTAGAAATCTGACTTTAAACAACCCTGTTTGCCAGTTTGTAAGAAAACTGGAAGGGATGCAAATTGCCAATTCATAGAAGGCATTGAAGCTGTTACTGGACGTAAAGCCAGCGGAAGACGTGAACCAAAGTAACGATTACTGTACACGCTAGCCATCACTTTTGAAAATTTTCCTTTTCTTCCAAGAATAATGTACCTATTCCTAACGTGAGCCACAGTCACGATTACTGTATATGCTAGCTGTCATTTTTGAAAAATTTTCCTTCTCTTCCGACAATAATGTACCTACTCCTGACGCAAGCCACAGTCATGACTACTGTACATGCTAGCAGTCATTTTCAAAATTTTCCTCCCAATTGTTGGGTTTCAAGAGCCAAACAGTGCAGCGGAATTTAACCGAAACCCTCCAGGATCCAAGTGAAACGGGGTAAACCGGGTGTTCGAAAATTTCATACCTAATTTTTGGTTGAGATCTCTCACCCAACTGTAGAGTCGAATCACAAAACCTGAACAGTTGACGTGTTCATGCTCTCTATGGTATCCACACGAGCCTCTCGGGATCACCACGCTTCCACCACGTCCCGGCAGATGCGTTTCTCTTGCGCTCGCAGTGCTAGCTTGCATCCTCCAAGGAATTGCAAGAGAAGAGTGCGGTTGTCCTTTTGGGAGGCTAGGGCAAGGAGACCTGCAAATTTCTCACTTAAAAGTTGTATTTATAGTGAGACTCAACTTCCAGGCCTAATGGGTTTCAAAGCCCTAATCCAATTAGGATTTAATTTCGGGCTTAATAATGGCTCAACTCCTTGGCCCATTATTAATACGAAATTAAAGTGAAACCATAACCCAAATAATTAGCCCATGCACTCTAATGATCCAAATAGCTCTATGTGTGCGACCCAATAGGCTCTTGCCATGTTGGCAGTGATCATAAATCACATTTATGATCATAAGCAATGAGCGGTGTCTAGCAACACATCATTGCTACCCAAGTGACAAGATTGTCGGTGAATCGACTAAACCTTTATGATCATCACCGATATATGCCATTGTCCCTTTGTCCAAGATATCAAGACTAAGCACAAGACATGGAATGTGTCACTCTCGTATAGCCCGATCTTTGGTTTCTTGATTACCGAGTAGACCAACTTAAACTGACGACATTGATATCATATAT
Source organism: Aquilaria yunnanensis (assembly GCA_039654915.1). Lineage (NCBI taxonomy): Eukaryota > Viridiplantae > Streptophyta > Magnoliopsida > Malvales > Thymelaeaceae > Aquilaria > Aquilaria yunnanensis. The sequence goes on along the minus strand of CM077595.1, from coordinate 42,185,154 downwards.
CAACTCATCGGAGCATGGCCATGCATTTTCTAAGTCTCACTCTATCAAGGGGCCCAAAGATATCACTCCCGTTACATAGGAGGGACAAATCCCATCTTGATCATACAAATCCCTCCGCATGATATGTGACATACCCAATGACCTCCTTCAAGTTCACTCAGTTACGAGCAACAAAGGAAAGTATCAAAGTATGTGACTCACATGTAGGGAACCTTGCTGATCTTAGGTCGAAGGACTACATATACCATGATCACTATGAGAATCACTTATGACACTCATATAACGATCCATGAAGTGTCCTCATGGTGGGTCGGTCCAGTACACAAGTTCTCCAACTTGTACCCATATGTAGACTACATATCTCATATTAGTCTCCACATATGCTAGTCATTATGTATTATTGCAACCCGCTCCACAATAATACTAGACTAGGGACGTTTAAGAATATCATTATTCTAGGGTTACAATTATGTTTATTACGTTACGCAGAAACAAAACAACAAACAAAATTGCTGGATTAATGCCTCAATAAAATATCATGACTCAATGTGCAAAAATACAATCATCTCATGATTGGCTTTTTGGGCACAATACTAACACCAATAATGTACCCATTCCTGATGTGAGCTACAGCTATGACTACTGTTTATGCTAGCTGCCACTTTTGAAAATTTTCCTCCTTTTCCAACAATAGTGCACCTACTCTTATAGATGTGATTATTGCATTATCCTTTTACCTTTATAAATACATCCTCATTTCTTCATTTCTCACAAGGTTAAGGATAGGAATGGAGAAAACCCCAACTCGTAAATCCCGAAGTATTTGTGTATTTTCTGGAGCTTTTCCTGGAAAAGATGAAGAGTATTTAAAGGCAGCCAACCATTTGGGTAGAGTATTAGCTGAGCGAAAAATATATTTAGTTTATGGAGGAGGTAGTGTCTGATTAATGGGAGGTGTAGCATCAGCAGCATCTTTAGGAGGAAGTCAAGTTTTGGGCATCATCCCTGGACCTTTGAAATTTGTTTCTGGGGGCACGATTGGAGAAGAATTAGTGGTTAAAAATTTGCAAGAGCGTGTGTTACAAATGCTTTTAAATGCTGATGCTTTTATCGCTCTACCAGGTGGTTTTGGCACATTGGGAGAAGTCTTTCAAATTGCTTCCATGGCCCAACTTAATTTGCATAAGAAACCCATTGGGCTGTTGAATGTTAACAATTTCTTTACAGGTCTGATAGCTTTTGTGGATTATGCTATGCAGAAGAACTTTATATCAAGAGTGGCACGACGAATCATAATATCCGCAACAACTGCTGAAGAATTGCTAGATAAAATGCAAGCTTTTGTTCCTGAACCAGATCCAGCGATGATCCAAATAGACTGGGCACGACAGTCTTTCCCAACCAGTTTTGTCTCATAATTGTCCTTTACCCGGCCTGTTGAAGCATTGTGGAAGAAGAAGCGATCCGATCTATTTTTCTTGTCCTTTAGTTTTATTATCAGCATTTTCTTTCATGTTTCAGTTTTTCTTTTCAGGGAATTTCTTTATCTTATAAGATAGTTTCATTCATGCTGATATTAAAACCATAGGACAATGCCTTTAGGTTGGAATGGCTGAGTAAAGAGTAATTTCTATTGCTCTTGAGATCCTATTAGGTCTACTAGGCATGACATTTTGGGGTAGTTAAGCTTTAACCTTATTTGGATGACATATCTCACAAGGGAATCTATATTTACTGAAGAAAATATTAGATGAACCTTGGATATTGATTCCAAACATCCGTTCCCTTTACATAATTTGTCAGAGTTATTGTCATCATCAAGATTCACTCATCATATCGAAGTCTAAATTTTTGCACTCGCCTATTATGAAGATCCACACTTTCGAAGAAAATTATTCCAATTTCAATTGCTTTCATATAAATTTCGCTCGAGGTTCTAAGGAAAGCTCCTTAGCCTCAAAACCAATAAATTTTCATTCAACGGTAGGACTGCTCCTATCGTCGGGGTTCTAACGACGGAACCTTTGCCTCGAAAACAATCAAATTTCATTCAATGGTAGGACAGTTCCAATCGTCGAGGTTCTAAGGAGAGTTCCTTAAGCCTCATTCAATCAAATTTTCAACGATAGGAGAGTTCCTATCGTCAAGGTTCTATGGAGAGTTCCTTAAGCCGCATTCAATCAAATTTCCAACGATAGGAGAGTTCCTATCATCGAGGTTCTAAGGAGAGTTCCTTAAGCCTCATTCAATCAAATCTCCAACGATAGGAAAGTTCCTATCGTCGAGGTTCTAAGGAGAGTTCCTTAACCCTCATTCAATCAAATTTTCAACGATAGGAGAGTTCCTATCGTCGAGGTTCTAAGGAGAGTTCCTTAAGCCTCATTCAATCAAATTTTCAACGATAGGAGATTTCCTATCGTCGAGGTTCTAAGGAGAGTTCCTTAAGCCTCATTCAATCAAATTTCCAACGATAGGAGTGTTCCTATCGTCGAGGTTCTAAGGAGAGTTCCTTAAGCCTCATTCAATCAATTTCCAAAGATAGGACAGTTTCTATCGTCGAGGTTCTAAGGAGAGTTCCTTAAGCCTCATTCAATCAAATTTCCAACGATAGGAAAGTTCCTATCGTCGAGGTTCTAAGGAGAGTTCCTTAAGCCTCATTCAATTAAATTTCCAACGATAGGAAAGTTCCTATCGTCGAGGTTCTAAGGAGAGTTCCTTAAGCCTCATTCAATCAAATTTTCAACGATAGGAAAGTTCCTATTGTCGAGGTTCTAAGGAGAGTTCCTTAAGCCTCATTCAATTAAATTTCCAACGATAGGAAAGTTCCTATCGTCGAGGTTCTAAGGAGAATTCCTTAAGCCTCATTCAATCAAAATTTCAAAGATAGGAAAGTTCCTATCGTCGAGGTTCTAAGGAGAGTTCCTTAAGCCTCATTCAATCATATTTCCAACGATAGGAAAGTTCCTATCGTCGAGGTTCTAAGGAGAGTTCCTTAAGCCTTATTCAATTACATTTCCAACGATAGGAAAGTTCCTATCGTCGAGGTTCGAAGGAGAGTTCCTTAAGCCTCATTCAATCAAATTTCCAAGGATAGGAGAGTTCCTATCGTCGAGGTTATAAGGAGAGTTCCTTAAGCCTCATTCAATCAAATTTCCAACGATAGGAGAGTTCCTATCGTTGAGGTTCTAAGGAGAGTTCCTTAAGCCTCATTCAATCAAATTTACAACGATAGGACAGTTCCTATCGTCGAGGTTCTAAGGAGAGTTCCTTAAGCCTCATTCAATCAAATTTCCAACGATAGGAGAGTTCCTATCGTCGAGGTTCTAAGGAGAGTTCCTTAAGCCTCATTCAATCAAATTTTCAATGATAGGAGAGTTCCTATCGTCGAGGTTCTAAGGAGAGTTCCTTAAGCCTCATTCAATCAAATTTCCAACGATAGGACAGTTCCTCTTGTCGAGGTTCTAAGGAGAGTTCCTTAAGGCTCATTCAATCAAATTCCAAACGATAGGAAAGTTCCTATCGTCGAGGTTCTAAGGAGAGTTCCTCAAGCCTCATTCAATCAAATTTCCAACGATAGGAAAGTTCCTATCGTCGAGGTTCTAAGGAGAGTTCCTTAAGCCTCATTCAATTAAATTTCCAACGATAGGAAAGTTCCTATCGTCGAGGTTCTAAGGAGAGTTCCTTAAGCCTCATTCAATTAAATTTCCAACGATAGGAAAGTTCCTATCGTCGAGGTTCTAATGGGAGTTCCTTAAGCCTCATTCAACCAAATTTCCAAAGATAGGAAAGTTCCTATCGTCGAGGTTCTAATGGGAGTTCCTTAAGCATCATTCAACCAAATTTCCAACGATAGGAAAGTTCCTATCGTCGAGGTTCTAAGGAGAGTTCCTTAAGCCACATTCAATCAAATTTCGAACGATAGGAAAGTTCTTATCGTCGAGGATCTAAGGAGAGTTCCTTAACCCTCATTCAATCAAATTTCCAACGATAGGAGAGTTCCTATCGTCGAGGTTATAAGGAGAGTTCCTTAAGCCTCATTCAATCAAATTTCCAACGATAGGAGAGTTCCTATCGTCGAGGAGCCTCACTCAATTAAATTTCCAACGATAGGAAAGTTCCTATCGTCGAGGTTCTAAGGAGAGTCCCTTAAGCCTCATTCAATCAAAATTTCCAACGATAGGAAAGTTCCTATCGTCGAGGTTCTAAGGAGAGCTCATTAAGCCTCATTCAATCAAATTTCCAACGATAGGAAAGTTCCTATCGTCAAGGTTCTAAGGAGAGTTCCTTAAGCCTCATTCAATTAAATTTCCAACGATAGGAAAGTTCCTATCGTCGAGGTTCTAAGAAGAGTTCCTTAAGCCTCATTCAATCAAATTTCCAACGATAGGAGAGTTCCTATCGTCGAGGTTCTAAGGAGAGTTCCTTAAGCCTCATTCAATTAAATTTCCAACGATAGGAGAGTTCCTATCGTCGAGATTCTAAGGAGAGTTCCTTAAGCCTCATTCAATCAAATTTCCAGCGATAGGAAAGTTCCTATCGTCGAGGGTCTAAGGAAAGTTCCTTAAGCCTCATTCAATCAATTTTCCAACGATAGGAAAGTTTCTATCGTCGAGGATCTAAGGAGAGTTCCTTAAGCCTCATTAAGGAGAGTTCCTTAAGCCTCATTCAATTAAATTTCCAACGATAGGAGAGTTCCTATCGTCGAGGTTATAAAGAGAGTTCCTTAAGGCTCATTCAATCAAATTTCCAACGATAGGAAAGTTCCTATCGTCGAGGTTCTAAGGAGAGTTCCTTAAGCCTCATTCAATCAAATTTCCAACGATAGGAAAGTTCCTATCGTCGAGGTTCTAAGGAGAGTTCCTTAAGCCTCATTCAATTAAATTTTCAACGATAGGAAAGTTCCTCTCGTCGAGGTTCTAAGGAGAGTTCCTTAAGCCTGATTCAATCAAATTTCCAACGATAGGAGAGTTCCTATCGTCGAGGTTCTAAGGAGAGTTCCTTAAGCCTCATTCAATTAAATTTCCAACGATAGGAGAGTTCCTATCGTCGAGATTTTAAGGAGAGTTCCTTAAGCCTCATTCAATCAAATTTCCAATGATAGGACAGTTCCTATCGTCGAGGTTCTAAAAAGAGTTCCTTAAGCCTCATTCAATCAAAATTTCCAACGATAGGAAAGTTCCTATCGTCGAGGTTATAAGGAGAGTTCCTTAAGCCTCATTCAATTAAATTTCCAACGGTAGGAAAGTTCCTATCGTCGAGGTTCTAAGGAGAGTTCCTTCAGCCTCATTCAATGAAATTTCCAACGATAGGAGAGTTCCTATCGTCGAGGTTCTAAGGAGAGTTCCTTAAGCCTCATTCAATCAAATTTCCAAGGATAGGAGAGTTCCTATCGCGAGGTTCTAAGGAGAGTTCCTTAAGCCTCATTCAATCAAATTTCCAACGATAGGAAAGTTCCTATCGTCGAGGTTCTAAGGAGAGTTCCTTAAGCCTCATTCAATCAAATTTCCAGTCATAGGAATGTTCCTATCGTCGAGGTTCTAAGGAGAGTTCCTTAAGCCTCATTCAATCAAATTTTCAATGATAGGAGAGTTCCTGTCGTCGAGGTTCTAAGGAGAGTTCCTTAAACCTCAAACAATCAATCATCAATTTTTCTTCAACGATAAGAGAGTTCTTATCGCAGATGTTCTAAGCTAGGGCCCTTAACCTCAAACTTTCAAGGATAGGAGAGTTCCTATCGTCGAGGTTATAAGGAGAGTTCCTTAAACCTCAAACAGTCAATTATCAATTTTTCTTCAACGATAAGAGATTTCTTATCGCAGAGGTTCTAAGGTAGGGCCCTTAACCTCAAACTATCAACGATAGGAGAGTTCCTATCGTCGAGGTTCTAAGGAGAGTTCCTTAAACCTCAAACAATCAGTTATCAATTTCTCTTGAACGATAAGAGAGTTCTTATCGCCGAGGTTCTAAGAAGAGTTCCTTAACCTCAAAATTTCAACGATAGGAGAGTTCCTATCGTCGAGGTTCTAAGGAGACTTCCTTAAACCTCAAACAATCAATCATCAATTTTTCTTAAACGATAAGAGAGTTCTTATCGCAGAGGTTCTAAGGTAGCGCCCTTAACCTTAAACTTTCAACGATAGGAGAGTTTCTATCGTCGAGGTTCTAAGGAGAGTTCCTTAAACCTCAAACAATCAGTTATCAATTTTTCTTCAACGATAAAAGGGTTCTTATCGCTGAGGGTCTAAGGAGAGTTCCTTAACCTCAAATTTTCAACGATAGGAGAGTTCCTATTGTCGAGGTTCTAAGGAGAGTTCCTTAAACCTCAAACAATCAATCATCAATTTTTCTTCAACGATAAGAGAGTTCTTATCGCAGAGGTTCTAAGGTAGGGCCCTTAACCTCAAACTTTCAACGATAGGAGAGTTCGTATCGTCGAGGTTCTAAGGAGAGTTCCTTAAACCTCAAACAATCAATCATCAATTTTTCTTCAACGATAAGAGAGTTCTTATCGCAAAGGTTCTAAGGTAAGGCCCTTAACCTCAAACTTTCAACGATAGGAGAGTTCCTATCGTCGAGGTTCTAAGGAGAGTTCCTTAAACCTCAAACAATCAATCATCAATTTTTCTTCAACGATAAGAGAGTTCTTGTCGCAGAGGTTCTAAAGTAGAGCCCTTTACCTCAAACTTTCAACGATAGGAGAGTTCCTATCGTTGAGGTTCTAAGGAGAGTTCCCTAAACCTCAAACAATCAATCATCAATTTTTCTTCAACGATAAGAGAGTTCTTATTCGCAGAGGTTCTAAGGTAGGGCTCTTAACCTCAAACTATCAACGATAGGAGAGTTCCTATCATCGAGGTTCTAAGGAGATTTTCTTAAACCTGAAACAATCAATCATCAATTTTTCTTCAATGATAAGAGAGTTCTTATCGCAGAAGTTCTAAGGTAGGGCCCTTAACCTCAAACTATCAACGATAGGAGAGTTCCTATCGTCAAGGTTCTAAGGAGAGTTCCTCAAACCTCAAACAATCAATCATCAATTTTTCTTCAACGATAAGAGAGTTCTTATCACAGAGGTTCTAAGGTAGGGCCCTTAAACTCAAACTTTCAACGATAGGAGAATTCCTATCGTCGAGGTTCTAAGGAGAGTTCCTTAATCCTCAAACAACCAATCATCAATTTTTCTTCAACGATAAGAGAGTTCTTATCGCAGAGGTTCTAAGGTAGGGCCCTTAACCTCAAACTTTCAACGATGGGAGAGTTCCTATCGTCGAGGTTCTAAGGAGAGTTCCTTAAACCTCAAACAATCAATCATCAATTTTTCTTCAACGATAAGAGAGTTCTTATCACAGAGGTTCTAAGGTAGGGCCCTTAACCTCAAACTATCAACGATAGGAGAGTTCCTATCGCCGAGGTTCTAAGGAGAGTTCCTTAAGCTCAAACCATCAATCAATCAATTTTTCTTCAACTATAAGAGAGTTTTTATCGTAGAGGTTCTAAGATAGGGCCCTTAGCCTCAATTTCAATCAATCAATTTTTCTCCAAAGATAGGAAGGTTCCTATCGCAGAGGTTCTAAGGTAGGGCCCTGAGCCTCAATTTCAATCAATCAGTTTTTCTCCAAAGATAGGAAGGTTCCTATCGCAGAGGTTCTAAGGTAGGGCCTTGAGCCTCAATTTCAATCAATCAATTTTCATTCAACGATAGGACAGCTCCTATCGCCGAGGTTCTGAGGAGGATTCCTTAATCTCAGGATTTAGGCGGCGAGAAGGTTCTCGATGCCTAGCTAAGGTCCGACGAAATTTGGTAACGACTTTGCATGCGCCATGTCCCATGAGGCATGCAAAGGGGGGCAGCTGTTGACACCCAATTTCGTCCGAACATTCAAAACTAAAAAATTTATTAATTAATTAAAAATTATTAAAATTATAAAAAATTAATTAATTAATTAAAATTACAAAAAAAATTAATTTTTAAAATTAATTAAATACTTTAGGGAGGGCATTTTGTTTTAAAATAATACACACACACACACACACACACACACACACACACATATATATATATATATATCTATATGTATGCATAAAAATTTTAAAAAATTATTATTATTATTATTAATCTATTAATTAATTAATCTTTTTTAAAACCCCTCCCCCAGCTAGCAACTCTCCAGATCATTCTCTCCCCTTTTTACCTGCTCCCCTTATCGTTTATCTATCAGGTTCCAGAGACTTCTCTCCCTTAATAATAGAGCACCCACACCTGCTCTCGAGAGAGAGCTCACTCTCTTCTACCCCCTGAGAGGCTCTGGGCTTGCTCTGGCGGATCATCTCTCTCTCTCTCCCAGGGATCACCTCTCTGACTGATTTCTATTCTCCCTCAGCTCAATCTCTTCTCTCTTCTCGCTCACCCCTCTGCGCAATCTTTTCTCCCTTCTCCTCGCCCAAGAGCCGCCCCCTTCTTCCTCTTTCACTCGCGCTCCATCACCGTCTTCCTCAGCTTCTCCGCTGCCAGCAAGCCTTCTGTCTTTCCCTCGCCTCACGAGCCTGCTGGCCTCTCCCTCCTCCTGCCCAGCTCTGCTTGAACTCACTCCTCTGCCGCGCCACACCGTCGTCTTCCGTCCTTCACCTGTCCGGTCCGTTGTCGAGCCCGTGATCGTGCTCCCGCCAGCTCGCGTCGTCCCCTGTTGCTCGCCTGCCGCTGTGCTCCCGCCAGCTCGCGCCCTCCCCTTGTGTCGCACCAGATCCTTAGCCTCCGTCGCCATCACCTTCAGTTGCCTCTCGACCACGCCGCCTCGACGCCAGAAGGATAAAAAGGAGGAAGACAAAGACGAACCAGACGCGTCTTTCATTTTTGACTAAGTCAAAAATTCTTTTGTTTGGGTAAAATTCTTGTTTACCCCTTAACTTATCTTTGTGTTATCCGTTTAAATCACTAACTGTCTTTTCTTTGCAGATTAAGCATTGACAGCAAATTTTCTTTTTTTTGTTTTTCTTATTTTGTTTATTTTGGTCACTCATTAAATGCAGCCATTAAACTTCATAAAAATATAACATAGTGTGTTTGTTTGTTTTATTTTAGTTATTAACTAACTTTGGGTTTATGCAAAGTTTCTTTAATTAGGATTGCATAATTTGTCTTAAAAATGATTAGTCGATTAATTGTTCATGAGATAGAGAGAAACACCTGGAAGAGCGGGTGAATTAAATCTTACTTTTTTATAACGATTATGCACTTCAATCATTACACTGGAATAGTTTTCTGTGTTTTAAATGAGAGAATTTTTCAAATATACTGGATATACGTCCACCAACTAATAGGATCCATTAAAGTTTAGAGCTCTCATTTTTTTAGTATGAGTTAATTAAATTTAGCGAAATTAAAGGTATCAAAAGGTATATATATATTTTTTTTAGAAAATTCAAAATTTTAATTTCGAAAAAATATTAAGAAAAAATAAAGAAAATATGATCAATATAGTAATTATCTATAAATATTATTCATTCACTTTTTTTTATAAAAGATCCGTTCTTGGTAATTAATAGAATCTCGAAACAATCCTTCATCCATATCCAGGTGGTTCGGTTAGAATCCATGGTTTGGATATTAACGGGAATTATTTAAAGTAAACATAAATTAAAATTGAATAATGAAAAATCTCGATCGCAAACCGACTCGTTGTCCGGATCTGATATGAAAGTCCATAATTTCAGCATAATTTTAATTTTTTCTCCTGGATTTATTTGATTTGTCTAATTGAGACTTTAATTTTGTTTTAATTTACAATTAAGTCATTAATTCACTTTTTTTTTTTTTTTGCTTTCGTTTGTTCAGCTAACTAAAGGCATAAATTAACTTAGAAATTGACATTAAGCTTAATTATATGATTAGGTTAGATAAGTATTTTTAATAAATAAATTGTCCTCGGATTTATTTGATTTGTTCATCTGAGACTTTAAGATTGTTTTGACTTACAATTTGGTCACTAATGTTTATTTTCTTTTATGTCTTTGTTTGTTCATTTATTTAAGAGCATGAATAAACTTAAAGAAGTATTATTAAGCATAACTGTTTGATTTGGTTAGATAAATATTTCTAATAAATAATTTGCCCCTGGTCTTATTTGATTTGTCTATTTGAGATTCTAATATTGTTCTGATTTACAAAATAGCCATTATTTTACTTATTTTTTTAGTTTTGTTTGGATTATTAAAGTTATGAATTAGTTTAGAAATTAATATTATGCTTAATTATACGATTAGATTTGATCAAATTTTTTAATAAATAGTCTAAAATTAGTTTGACATAATAATTAAAAAAAAATCACACTTAGGAAAATTTAGTCTGCGTATGTCATATAGTAATTAATTAAATAACTAATAATAAATTAACTTTAAATTAAAATCCATGTCCGGATGATCCGGTAGGATTCATGGCTTGGAAAAAATGTAAAAGTTTTAAATGAAATGAAATTAAGTATCAGGATAAAAATTCATATTATGATAATTCAGAAGAATTCATGATATGGATTGTTAATTAATTAAAATTTCATCAAATTCCGTGTCCGGGTGACTTGGCAGAGTCCATGGTTCGGAAATATTGAATTTGTAAAAATTATACAAATTAATTACCAAAATTTTTGAAGTCCATATTAATTTAAAAATCCACATTCCGACTAATTCAGTTAAAGTTTCTGTATGAAAATTAACTGAAATCATTTAAAAGCAAGCAAAACAAAATTGAAATCAACTAAGGTACCAGTTTTTGGGCGTTTTAACAAAGTTGTTTTAACGTAACCGTACTCCCGAACCCCCGAACTCTCGCAGACCATATTTTAGGTGTCCAATCGACCTGAGCGAAAATTGATTGGTGGCGACTCCCAAAAATGACCCGCACGTTGCCACAGTAGTCCAAACCTTTTTGGACAAAAACCAGCTCTTGGCCAAAGTTGAGCAGTTGAAGAAGTGGTGGAAGAAGAAAAAGAAAGAAGTGGAAGCTTTAAAGAAATAGAATGAGGAGGCTGATGAGATGACAAAGCGATCCTTTCAAGATGGCTTTTATTTAGCTCATCACCAAGTCCTTTCCCATTATCTGGACATAGGCCTGTCTTTCCTTTGGGTGCTTGACATCCCCAAAGGTCCTTTTTCTAAATGGTCATAATGGGAGTTCTGGGCTTACCTCAACAACCTTTAGAGACCAACGATCAAGCTAATTTTGAATAGTCTCAAGGCAAGGATATGGAAGAGTAGTATGGGACATGGAAATGTACTATTTACTCTATTTTTTTCATGAACTCTTGGCCTTTCAGCTTTTAATGAAATATTTGTTATTTCAAATTCGAGCTCATACTTAAGTCCAAAATATTTTCTCCTTTGATTTTTGGTGAATGGCGATAACACTTACAAGTGTGTAGTTTCGGCTTCTTAGAAAAATTCTAAGTGATGATTGATGGGTACAAACTTACTAAAATGTTTTGAGATACTTTGGTGGTTTGAATAATAATCATCCTTTGTATAACTTCCCTGGAAAATTTCTGATTAGCACTTTGTATAGTATTTCTTAGAAAATTTCTAAGTGTAGTATTTTTTCAAAGAATCCAGATGCCAAGTGTTTTTCAATTCTTCCCCTTCAATGTTTCCAATCTTGAAAACTCCTAGCCGAACTTCTTCGGTGACCAAGTAAGGTCCTTCCCAATTTGTGCAAAACATGTCATGAGATGGTCTTCGGGTTTCTAATTCTGCTTTTTAGAGAATGAGGTCTCCAACTTTCATCCCCTTAGGCCTAACTTTCAAGTTTGTGGTGATAGCAACTTGTTGCTGGAAAGCTATTCCCTAGAGTTCGGCCATTCCCCTAGGTTTTTCAACCATATCAAGTTTTTCCTTTAAGCCGAGGTTGTTCTCATCTTTATCAATCACTTTTATCCTTATAAAAGGTTTTACTATTTTGATAGGGATCAGAGTCTCAGTTTCAAACACTAGAGAAAAATAGGTTTCCTTGGTAGATCTTCTTGGAGTTGTTCAGTGACTCCACAATATGCTCGGTAATTCACTAAGCCATTTTCTCTTGGCTTCACGAACTCTGTTTCTTCAAGCCATCCTTCAAAGTTCTATTTGGTACTTCCACTAATCCATTGCTCTATGGGTGAGCTAATGAAGTGAAGTGCATCTCTACACTAAGGTTCATAGAGAATTCTTAGGACCTTTTATCAATAAATTGGGTACCATTATTTTCCACTATTACCCTTGGCCAGCCAAATCTGTATATGATATTTTTGCATACAAACTTTGGATTTCTTTGGCCGATATCATCGCTAAAGGTTCTGCTCTGTTTCATTTAGTGAAGTAATACACTGTAACAACATAGTACTTAACCCCTCTAGTGTCATGCCTGTGATTTGTATAGGCCATGGGCTATGAATAAAATGTACATAAAATGTACATGACATGTATATGCAGGTTATACAAGTCATAAAGATAAAGGCCAGGACCATAAAAAGGGCGAGTGCCCATGGGGTGCTCTAAGGGTCACCTAAGGGTGGAATAGGAAGACAAGTGTTACATTTGTAAGCCAAACATGGCTACAAGTAGGCTTTGGAATAGGAATCCAAAATTTCAGGGAAGAATGGCTAAGAACTCAAGGACATCAAGGAAAGACACATGATAGCTCTTAAGCACACTTTGTGTGGATTCATGTAACTGTGGAGGCTTTAAAGTGAAGTACCTTTGTGAGAATTGTGTGAAATTGATGCTTAGATTAAATGAATATAAGGAGAACAATGTAGTCCAAGGAAAGGTGAAGAACACATAGGAAAAGAGGAGGGCACCTTAAGGTGCACTATGGAGCTCTCCGGTGCACCTATGGTGTTCCTAGGTTCACACGTAAGTTTGGTGACTAAATTGGCTAAATTAAAGTGAAAAATGGGTGCTCAAAACACCCCACAAATAGGTTAATAAAATAATCAAAATGATTCAAGTGGCTTATGAAGAGTTAGACCAATGAATGGTCAAATATCTTGGCCGCCAAGGCCAATTCAGCCAAAACTCCACCTCTTAGACTTAATTTTCTTCAAAGGAAGCTTCCTAAATGTTGAATGTAGCTTCCATTCACCAGAATTCTAGATAAATCTCTTCAAGTAAATGAGAGTAAGACTTGAGCTAAGGAGGAGGAAAATGAAACATGGTGGCTCACGAGTAAGTCGTGGTGGCACGTTTGGAGCTTTGAAGGTTTCTTGCTTGCTACCAAATTCTAAGCTATGTAAGGATTCAAATGAAGCTTGTTTTCCTACATTTTGATGGTAGGAAGGCTGCCTTAGGTGTTAGCCATGGATGAAAGAACCTAGGAGCTATGTTAATTGGCTATGTGTGCTAAAGCACTATGGTGACCTAGCTAGTTTTTATATGGCAAGCATTAGGGTCTTTGATCAAGTATGGGCAAGCATGTTCATCTGCCTAGAGCTCTATGTTAATTTAGCCTACTTCAAAGTTATCACTTGCTAAATTGAATGAAATAAATGCTTGCTAAGTTTAAGTGAAACCGTGTATGTGGTGTGTGTGTTTTCCATGCTTCTTTGATTGTTTGCATGTGGTAACCTTTAGATTTTTCATATATGTATCTTGTACTATGTTATGCCTTGTCTCTTTTGTGTCTCCTTTGCCTTTGTTTGTAGGTTAAAAAGGAGAAATTAGAAGTTTATGTGTGTAGCAATGTTTTGAATATTGTGTAGGCACTAGGTGTAGAATTGAATCCTTGCCGAGTGCCTATGTACTCATGCCCTTTTCTACCTATTTTGGGTAAATGAGTGGAGGAATAGAGGCTAAGGAATCTCTTTAAGAGGTATATGTACAAGAAGGCATGACTAAGGTTTGTTGGCTTATGAAAGAAAGATTAAAAGTTCATGATTTGAACTAATGGTGGTGAATTGATTTGTAGGCTTTAATGGCTACTATGGGTCTACCTCTTTTTGGGTCGATCCTAGTATGGGTAAAGACATAAAGGATAATAGGACAATTTTGGCCTAAGTGCCAAGTGAAAGTGGAAGTTAAAGTAACAGTGAGCATTGAAACAGTCTAAGCCTGTGTTATGTAACTTGCATGTTGTTTAAACAGTCCAACTTTTGGTGTAAAGAAATTTTGGCCATGTAGTACCTAAATGCCAAATTTTGAACTTGTAAATGCATGTACATATCTGTATGGAATAAGAACTTAAAGTAGTGCATGGCATATACCTTATTTGTACATAATGGGCTTAGGTAAGCCTTCTAAGGCATTGAGTGTAATAAGCTAGAAAAATGCATGCATGGTTGTACTAATAAACCTTAGAACATATGTCTGTAAATATGGATACATGATGAACTTCCTAAGCACACCAACACATACACACATAGACACAAAGACACATATATATCTTATGTAAATAAGGATCATTCAACTTAATGCTTTATGGGCTCACTTATATGCACCCGATATGTACATGATGGGTGTCAAGGTACATCTACTTAAGTAAACCCATTTAATTATCACATTAAACCCACTACCTAACTTGTTAAATTCATAACTTAACCTGTTAAACTAAAGTTCTTAAAGGACCTTGTGTATTGGGTTTAATTACTAAGTTTCACCTGAGTCCCACCTTATTATTAATTAAGTTAAGATTAAACATCCTGGTTGTCTTACCATAACTCACCATATAAACATTTATATTTATATAATACCTCCTGAGGTTTTAGGATGGATGTGAGTTGGGCCCTAACAGAGCTGGTACTAGTGCTTAATGTTGTATAGGACCTTAATCGTCTGTTAGGCTAGTTCCCAGTATGATAAAATATCAACAATCCTTATGTTTTGCGGGAATGATGACTAAAGGTTAAAAAAAGAGAAAGAGAGAATCAATTGAATACTAGAGCTAGTAAGATGAATGAACAACAACTTGAAATGAGGAACTGGTTGAAAATAGGATTGGACAACCTAATAGGGCCATAAAGCCTGGATCCAGTGTACATGGACAACAAAGAATGGAACATATGGTGGGAATGATGCAAGCTACGATTGCATAGATTGTAATAGTTATGGAAGCCCTTACTAGGGGCAACCCTAGGCACATAGAGGCACTCTTATTGAAGAAGGGTAAGAAAAAGAGGAAAGGGTAGAAAGGAGACCAGGAAAAAAGAACCAATATGAGAAAAGAAAGCTAGTAGGTATGAACAGGATGATGAAAGAGAAAATCCAAGAGGTAAGAAGCTAAGATTAAAAATAAGGAGGAGTAATGAAGAGGGGCAGCAAGGCACTAATGCTAGAAGAATGGAGCCAACCTCTACAAGCTCTAAGGAGTTGGTCTCCAAAAAGGAATCGAAGGCCTGTAAAAGGGGGGGAGAAAGACCAAGAAAGGAATGTTTAAGAAAATGCCAATTAGAAGGCTTTCTAGCACTTAAGCCACCAGTGTTCAAAGGCAGTGGTGATCTAGAACAAGCCAAATTCTAGATTTAGTAGATAGAGAAGGTGTTTAAAAGAATGGAGGTTACATCTACCCACAAGGTGCCACTAACTACTTTCAAGCTAGAGGGTAGTGTAGAGCTTTGGTGAAGGATGGTGCAAGAGGCATATATGAGTAAAAATAAGAGGAACTCCACAGGGAGGAAGGAATCCATGAAATGGGTAGAGTTTCTTCAAGTGTTCCAATAACAGTATGTTAGTGATTCTCTTAAGGACCAAAAGCAAGTTAATTTTCATTTGTTGGAATAAGGAAATATGTTTGTTAGAGAATATGAGCACAAATTCAGTAGTCTCCTCAGGTATGCCCCTTAGTATGATGGACAAGAAGAGTTAAGCACTAAGAGATTCATAAGGGGATTAAGGCTTGAGTTGAAGCAGATACTTAGGGCTATTTGTATCAAGAATTATTATGTGGTTGTCCAAAGGGCACTAACACTGGAGAAAGAATTTTAGCATCCTATAGCAAGAAACATTAAAGAAGCTCTTATGGGAAACCAAGGTGGTAAGAAGAAAGCCAGAGATAGGGTAGGAAAAGCTAAATTTTGAAGGGAGTAGAAAAGACAAAAAGAACCCTAGAGCTTTAGGCCCTAATGGAAAACCTGTGGAAAATATCATTGTTACCCACTCTGTAGTAGTCCAATTATGGTGCCAAAATTGTGCATTTAAACCCCCAAGATTGATATGTCCTATAGGCCATAAGAATAATACCCTTAGTATGTACACCCAATGGCCTTCTTCGGCACTATGTAAATACATGCATATTGGTCCAACCATTACAAACATATTCACATTTTATGTACACTATGCATCAAGGAATGAAAACAATAGCACAAGTTTTAATCTTGGCTACCACACATTATGCAATCATACTAGATTCATATGTCTAGCCACCACACTTGAATCTTTCGCCAAAAAACTGTTTTAATCTAGCCAAGTACCCCTGTGTTTTCTTGATTTCATTATGATGTAGAGTCTTAAACCAACCCATGGAAATGATTTTTTCACCAATAGCTCACCTATGGACAAAGTTATGGATTTTGGAAGTTGGTAACAAAATTATGACCAAATGAACAGTAACTTAGCCAACTTTGCAACATCATATCTTTGGCTACAAGGCTCAAAATGAAAAAATTCTAAAGCCCATTTAATCCTCTAGATGGGCTCTAGGTGTAGACAAAATTTCACACCAACATTTATTCTACACAGGGATTTATATTGCTTGGAGTACAGGGTCACAATTCTGGTCACCTTAGGACCATTATGCCCATATGAAATTTTATAAGCATGCAAACAATTCTTTCATAAGGGGTAAGCCCCGCAAAGGTTATTCCATACAAGTGTAAGGCACATATGAAATACATTCCCCTACAGCTAGCATCTTTATATGGCCAGTACAAAATTTACAAAAAAACCGCGCATCTTGCACACTTAGGCAGCTTGTGCATAGCATCCACATATATAGCAAAACAGCCCGTACATGTTCACATACATTGTCTAAAATTTACATGTCCTATGTGTACATGCATCCATGCACTACATAATGTTATTAACTCAGCTAAAATATGCACCCTAGTTATAAGAGAGCTTCAAACACAATGCACTCCAGAAAACAGGATGCTGGACAGCTGCTGCATAACACATTAAGCACCATCACTAAAAATACCAAATGTGCTCCTAAAATAACCAAAAACTCTAGATCCCAACTATATACATGGAAGTACCATCCTCTTCCTATTGTCTGGGAGCCACATGCAAGGGAGAATGATGTCTTCTTCTCAGGGAGTAACTTTGATGTCGTGGTGAGAGGGATTTCTTCGATGAAGAAGGGCTCCGGTGGTCGGAGGTCTTTGGCTCTTTTGATCTAGACCCTGGCACATACTACCCACCAGATGGAGGGTTCTCCGTTGAGGACTCCCCATGAAAGCTCCTATTTAGGGAACCCCAGCAAGATGACTGGTGCCCCTTCTTTGGGTGGACCACTGGTGAAGGGGTCCTTACATGAGAACGTGTGTGGTACCATCATTCATCGAGTTACTACATCATTTTGGCCACTATGGAGCACTAGAAGTCATGAAAAAAGTGCATAGTAACTGTTAGAGGACGTTCATCCTTTGGAAGGAAAGGCTCCAAGGGTGCCTGATCATCTACCGGCGCATGCTCAAGCGCAGACTAGGACTTTGGAATGCCTTTATCCTTAGAATGCCGAGTCTCCACGACAGCGGCTTGGGAATGAGATCGCACAAATGGCACCAAATGATGCTCTAGAACATCTTTGATGTAGGACATGTTGGACCTCTGGTAAACCTTCCTTTGAGTAGTATTTGTGTCATAGGCCTTGAACCTTAATCCCATCTTAGTCATATAGGACCCCAGGAACCTTACACGCATTCATTGTTAGGCCTATGTAAATTTGTCCTTACTGGGCCTGCTAATTGATTAAATCCTTAATGCAATACTATTTTATACTATGCCTTACTATGGCTGTAGGTCATTGACCATAAAAATAATATATAATCGATGTAGCTGGCCAGTACTTCAAACATGCATTTATATAAAACATACTATTATGCGTTGTGAATCCATACAAGGTACTAGGGAAAACAACCACTAGTTCCATAGCATTTACCAGAGGCATAAGTTCCATACACATATATACATCTTACACAAAAGTATTATACATATGCTACACACTGAGAATCTGGGAATTTGATCCCACCTAAGTTACACTGCCAAAAAAGGGTCACTACAGTGTTCAGGTATTCCCTGTTCCTTGCCTCTGCCCAACAAAGGCCAGTAAGTTAGTATTCAAGTAATTAGGAACCTACACGAAAGAAACTTAAGAACAATGTTCATTATTAATTAAATTTTGCACACCTGGTATCAAAATACTAACAACTAGTTCTTTTATTGGTTATTAGCCCCAGGTCCACCAGTATCTATGCACAAAATATGTAAGGGATGTGAGAACCAAAAGTTCCCAGTAAGGGTTATAACTTGCAAGAAAAACAACAATATAGGACCCTGCATAATATCCATAAGGATGTCTATATATATATGCCTCATGCACTTGAGCTCAAATTATAGTGCTAGGAATTCATATTATTGGTCAATAACTATGGGAGTAGCTAATTCCCATAATTCCTTTACGCATTTGTCATGCAATTGACAAGTCCAACTTGTCCATACAAATACTACTTTGAAAGCTTCTTAGTATTTGCCAATATCCCTTATTTTATGTCTAGGAGTGAACTATTTGCTTATTTAGCGCATGTGTTAGTGCTACCTTTATAAGGTTTCGTGAGTGCTTAAGGACACCTCCCCCTCTTAGGTCCAACCAGGTCTTAGCCCATCATTGTGACCTTAGGTATCGTAGGTTCCTAACCTATCATACTCACCATAAATTAGACCATATTAAGGTCCTTTCCGCCTATAGATACAAGTTTACAAATATGCACTTACACACTTCATAGTTTAGCTTCTTTCCAAACCCAATCATATAAGCTTCTCAAATAGTCATCAGTACTCAAATCATATGCTTGTTAAATTTATCAATAATTTGGCCACTTGATATACAAGTATCATAGCCAAATTTATTTAACACATCAGCATACAAATTAAATAACCCTTACCTTCGACAACTTAGTTTGCAAGCTCAAGGCACTTGATTCTTTTTGTCTCGATTTCAAGCCAAACTTAGGTCTCTTCTTAGTAGCTTATGCTCAAGATCTATATTGATCATTTAACATATAAATAACTCATATTTAGGTTAATAATTAACAAAGCCTCATATGGTTTAAATGACTAAATTAACTTTTACATTGGTCTCCACGTAATTGGCCTTTAATAAAACTTAAACCTAATATTTTCCTTTTCCTTGCTTGTTAGTCTTTTATACTTAGCAATAATCAAGAAATATTAATTCTAGCTCCTTCCTCTAGCCAAAAACATCAAAACTATATAGGAAAAGCTACGTATAGCACATCAATCCATAGCCTCCTAACCGAACACCATTTCTCTGTAACTTAAGTTATTTCTCAACTTTCGATATTTAGTCTATTCAATAAACATACATGGAACATAGTTTCCAGCAACTCCGGGTCTGAAATGAAACCAGAAAAATTAGGGGAAAAATAATTTGTTTACTTACTTGCAACAATTAAGCTCAACCATAGCTCCTTATGCAATAATACATGATTTCAACCCCAAATCCTTGCTAATTTGTGTTTAATTTAAGAGAATTTGGATGTTGGGAGCTTAAGCAAGTTCTTCCATGGTGTTTCTAGGAAGAGGGGTGAAGTTTTGGGTGGTTAAACGTGGAAGAAATGACCTGGTTGACTTCATTAAAACGCCACCACCTTACTTTAAAAATCATGTGCTCAGTGCCCTCTTTGTACTCTCTAGTAAATTTAGGTTTCTTCGTAACATGCTTGAAACGTTAGTACCAAAGCTGGTATTATGCTATGCCTGGTTTCTTCACAGATATAATTACACTGCCATCTCAAACTTTCATTTATATTCAATTTTGTCCCTACCTTTATCAAGGTTACATTTAAATCACTTATGAACAATCTAGTTAATCCAAAATTTTACGATCATAGAGCGGAAATCACAAAAGACCATGATACCCTAAATTTAATATTTTCTTATGCTCTATCCAACTGTGCAATAAAAATGGTTCTCTATATGAAATGACCAAAATACCCCTCTTGGCCGTACTTGCTTAAATGATCAATTTTATTTATTTTTAACAACAGGACCCTAAATTACCGAGACTTAGCTTGCAAATAAATTATCTAAAGTGTAATTTATTAAATTAACTAATTATCTGGCTGATTAGACTTATAGCTCCTAGGGCCGTCACAATTTGCAACACTTGAAAGATAACGGTTAGGAGCCCCACGGAGTGCTTTTCAGGAGGAAGGATCTCTGGCGCCTAAGTCATTATGCAAGGGGAGAAGTTGTTAAGAGTTAGGAGTAGAGAACAAAAAAGAAAGATATCTCTCTTGCCTCCCCCGAGTATTTATAGGATGCTAGGAGGAAGAGGCCATTATGCTCAACCTGAGTAGATCAGGACATGTGTTCAACTGGATTTGGTCTGCACCTTCAGAGAAAGGTGTCTACAATTGGCCAGCAGTTATGCCTAGAGGGTAGGTGTGTGTGAGAGGTTTTTGTTGGAGATCCCCCAACTGTATTTTTTTTTTCTCCCTAACACCGATCGGGGATCTGACACCCTTTTGGACCAAGATTTCCCTTGATGGTGACTGGATAAAACCCCTCGGATGTACGGACTTTTTTTAGGCATTTCTTTTGTTGAGGATGATAGACCTACATTTTCAAGGTTGATTATATACACTCCCAAGGATGGCAAAGAGTCTTTTTCCCGGAGTCAGTTGTATACCTTTCTGAGGGTGTTGGTCACATAAAGTTTCGAGGGTGGTGTCAGGTCTGCCAATAAGAAGGTCATGTGGTCGATTGCCCTTCAACTATCAATTCTTTGTCAATTTCAATGATAAATTGCAACAATAAAGGCTCGAGATGGTAGTCAAGAGGTGGCAACAAGTAAGGTGGAAATTTCATAGAAAAAGACAAGGAAAACAAGATTTAAACAAAGCTTGTTAACCGGCCATGTTACTTCAACGTTGACAAAAAATCTAAGGCAATTTCCCAGTTAGTTTATGGCAATTTCTTGAAGTTGTGGCCATGAAAATCAAGGGCAAAAGCTAGTAGCATGACATAAAATTCAAAGAAGGGAAATGAGTGAAAGATTAGATGAAAAATCAAGACAAACCATGGTAATGATCGGCTGAAGTTTTTCCAGTTGATTAAGGCTATGGAAATTGCATGGCAAGTCTATTGGATGCTTTTAAAGACCATCAGTGTGTAGAAGATTATGAGATTAGAGATTTTAGTGGGTACTACAAATTTCCTAGAGGAAATTAAAAGAAAAACTGAACAACAAGTCTTATAAGCAGCCGGATATAGCCATGTTTTATCTTCTAACCAAGTGAAACTTTTGGCCACTATAAATAGCTTATTTAAAAGAAAAAAAATCTAATTATGGTGTCAAGACATAACCAAAACTTTCAAATAAATAAAGAGTGAGAAAGAGACAAGGAAGCCAAACAAAACAAAAAGGTAAGCTTAAGTGTCAAAGAAGTTGCCATAGCTGAATTTGTGAGGCAACAAATGGCTGCCTTTCTTATACAAATTGGTAAGGGTTCAACTCTTTTCCTTCTCCTAAAATTCTAATCTTAAGAAGGAAATGGCCTTAGGTAATGGCTTAAAGCTAAATGACCCTTGCTGCTCTAAAGGGGCTATATGTGCTTTTTGCACTCTGTGCGCTTTACTTTATGGTATCTAGCTGGAACTATAAATATGAGCATGCATTATGACCTTTTTCAAGTTGTGGCCAGACTTGAGAATTGGTCTAGAGCTATCTGTTTTCAAAATCAATTTTTCCCAAAATGAATAAATGCTTGTTATGGCTAGGCTTCTTAAAGCTAGGGTTTGTGGTGTGTGTGTGTTCTATGTGCTTTCTTGATTAAATCTGTGTGCTAATCTTATATTCAACATCTATATATATATATATGCTCTATATTTACAATGTATTTTCTTTTTTACATGTCTTTTGATGCAGGTTGATATATGGGTGCATTTTTATGTGAATATTATTATAGGCACTAGGTGCTATGTTGGCTCTCACTGAGTATTCTTACTCATCCCCAATTATCTTTCTCTTTTCAAGAAGGGGCTATAAAGCTTGACTCAACCAAGCTTGACTAGTTCACTGATAAACTTGTTGGTATGACCTAGTTGTTGGCACAAGCTTTGGTCATATACTATGCTCTATGTATAACCATCTATATATGGTTTAGGCTATTGTAGATGCAGTGGGCTTCTTCACCTACGGCATGGTGGTGATATATCGGAAGTGTTGGGTTTCGGGAGCCAAACAGCGCATCGGAATTTAACCGAAACCCTCCAGGATCCAAGTGAAACGGGGTAAACCAGGTGTTCGAAAATTTCATACCTAATTTTCGGTTGAGATCTCTCACTCAACTGTTGAGTCGAATCACAAAACCTGAACAGATGACGTGTTCAGGCTCTCTATGGTATCCACACGAGCCTCTCGGGATCACCACGCTTCCACCACGTCCCGGCAGATGCGTTTCTCTTGCGCTCGTAGTGCTAGCTTGCGTCCTCCAAGGAATTGCAAGAGAAGAGTGCGGCTGTCCTTTTGGGAGGCTAGGGCAAGGAGACCTATGAATTTCTCACTTAAAAGTTGTATTTATAGTGAGACTCAACTTCCAGGCCTAATGGGTTTCAAAGCCCTAATCCAATTAGGATTTAATTTCGGGCTTAATAATGGCTCAACTCCTTGGCCCATTATTAATACGAAATTAAAGTGAAACCATAACCCAAATAATTAGCCCATGCACTCTAATGATCCAAATAGCTCTATGTGTGCGACCCAATAGGCTCTTGCCATGTTGGCAATGATCATAAATCACATTTATGATCATAAGCAATGAGCGGTGTCTAGCAACACATCATTGCTACCCAAGTGACAAGATTTTCAGTGAATCGACTAAACCTTTATGATCATCACCGATATATGCCATTGTCCCTTTGTCCAAGATATCAAGACTAAGCACGAGACATGGAATGTGTCACTCTCGTATAGCCCAATCTTTGGTTTCTTGATTACCGAGTAGACCAACTTAAACTGACGACATTTATATCATATATCAACTCATCGGAGCATGGCCATGCATTTTCTAAGTCTCACTCTATCAAGGGGCCCAAAGATATCACTCCCGTTACATAGGAGGGAAAAATCCCATCTTGATCATACAAATCCCTCCGCATGATATGTGACATACCCAATGACCTCCTTCAAGTTCACTCAGTTACGAGCAACAAAGGAAAGTATCAAAGTATGTGACTCACATGTAGGGAACCTTGATGATCTTAGGTCGAAGGACTACATATACCATGATCACTATGAGAATCACTTATGACACTCATATAACGATCCATGAAGTGTTCTCATGGTGGGTCGGTCCAGTACACAAGTTCTCCAACTTGTACCCATATGTAGACTACATATCTCATATTAGTCTCCACATATGCTAGTCATTATGTATTATTGCAACCCGCTCCACAATAATACTAGACTAGGGACATTTAAGAATATCATTATTCTAGGGTTACAATTATGTTTATTACGTTACGCAGAAACAAAACAACAAACAAAATTGTTGGATTAATGCCTCAATAAAATATCATGACTCAATGTGCAAAAATACAATCATCTCATGATTGGCTTTTTGGGCACAATACTAACAGGAAGGCCTTAAGGTTTATTTTTGTATGGATGCCTACCTGTTAGGTGAAAATTGAAGTCACACTTGAAATACTTCCGAGAGTTTACTAGATAGTCTATATGAAATGTTGTGAACAATATAAAATACTAGCCTAGATGGTAGTATGTTTTTTTTAGCCTTACTTGGAAAGTAACAATTGTAAGGCTTGTAACCTAATTTTGGTGTGGCATATATGATGGTTGAAATCACATTTTGATGTGAAATATATGATGGCCGAATATGCATGGTATAAAGTTTGACTGAGTATTATAAATTTGGTTACTAGTCAAACAATCTTTATATTTATTGACTGAAAATTGATATTTAAATCTTTTCTATTACAAAGTTATGGCCAGAACAATTAGTGAAGTTTCAAAAGCTATTAAATATGAAACTTAAGTATCTGGCTAAGTATCCTAGGTGTTATGACTTAGACCACCTGAGAGTTCTTATTTTTCCTCCGAGTAGTTAGACCCTTTGATGGCATAGGTGTGCAAAGGGTAAAGGTGGTTTGGGTCATGATAGTTTTTGTTATTAAAGCTATAGGTTTTGGTTGAATCCAAGGGTTTTGTTAAAGTTGGTGTCAAATTGAGACGAAACGCTTATGTGGTCGAACTCAATAAGAAAAGTCCTATGGACTTGAGTATTTGAACAATGGTTACCATTGTATGATTTTAGGAAGAATGATGACTCACGGCAGAGAAAGGCAAAGTGAGGAGTAGCAAGATATTAGGGCTAGTCAGTTTAATGACCAGCAGTCTAAAACAGAGCAAGTGGCAGAAAGTAGGACAAGATCAAAAAATAGGGCACAAGAGCTTGGATATAATCAACAACGAATGGAGTAGATGATGGAAACAATACGAACTACCATAACATAATTGGTAGTAGGCATGCAGGTCTTTACTAGGGGTGAAGCCCTAGCACCTATAGGTGTTATGGCTGAGAGAGCACCAGAAGAGGAAAATAGAAGGAGAAGCCCAGGTAAGTAGCCTTTGATTGAAGAACAAAGTAGCAGGAATAAAACAGTTGAGGAACAGAGGAATCCAAGTAGAAGGTTGTGGTTAGAGGAAAGAAGAGAAGTAAGAACAGAGGAAGAAGGAGGTGACGAAACAAAAAGGAAGAAGGAATTAGGCCATATGACAGATGAAAGGGAGCTAGCCTAAAAGAATACAAGAAGGCTAGTTCAAACAGTAAAGGAAAACATAAGTGATAAGAAATAAGAGAAGAAATCAAAGGGTTCTAGCCTAAGAGAAGGCAACTATAAGGATGTTTGGCACTGAATCCCCAAGTGTTTAGGGGAAGTAGTTATCCATAATAGGTAGAGTTTTGGCTCTACCAAATAAAGAAGGTGTTTGAAAGAATAGAGGTCACTTATACACAAAAGGTGCTCTTAACTACCTTCAAGCTAGAAGGTAGTGTTGAGCTTTAGTGGAGGACTATAAAGAGGACTCATTTGAGCTAAAATGTGAGAAAGACAGTGCATAGGGGGAAGCCCACATGGTGGGCAAATTTTCTACAAATGTTTCAGGAACAATATGTGAGTGAAGCCTTGAAGAACCAAAAACAAATGGAATTTGATTTGTTGGAGCAAGGAAATATGTTTGTTATTGAATATGAATACAAGTTTTCCAATTTGATCAACTATGCTCCACAGTATAATGGGCAATAGGAACTAAGTACCAAACTTTCGTAAGAGGAATGAGGCCAGAATTGGGGTAAATCCTCAGACCCATTGGAATTAGGAAATATTATGACACAGTTCAACGGGCCTTGACATTGGAATATGAATTCCAATGACAAGAAGGGAAAAGACTCAAAGGTGCTCCAAGTGAGCAGAAGAGTGGAAAATAAAGAGGAAGAGATGGTCCAGCTGTGAATGAATGAAGAAATGAGCCAAAGTGGGCAAAACAACCATAAAAGTTTGGTCCATAATGGTAAATATGTCAAAAGTATCATGGTTTTAAACCATGTTACAAAGCAATGGATGGGTGTTTGAGGTGTGGTTATCAGGACAACTAGGTCAAAGATTGACCAATTATAAAAAAAGAAAGGAAATTGTTGGGAAAATTTAAAGCTGCATGGCCAAGGGCACAACAATAGAAAACACCAATTTTGTTAGTTAAGCAAGGACAAGAAGGGCCCCAGTCAACCAAGGCAGGCCAAGGGGCAACAAGCTCAATGCCGGGTATATCAAATTGAGATAGCTAAGAGACCTCAGGAACCAAGAAGTGGAGAGGAGGCCATAACCCGAGACAGACTAAAAAAGGAAGCACTTAAAGATAAACATTATCTTTATGAGAAGTTCATTTTTGTGCTTTTTGATATTGGAGCCTCCATATCCATTGTTTTAGCTAGGTCGGTTAGAGAATTAAATCTAAAAGCAACCACCTTATCTGAAGTGCATATGATCAAAACAATGGGTAGTTAAATAATGTTTGCATATCACATGGTTAAAGACTGTGTGATTAGGTTGAGAAACCTGGAATAAAAGGCTAATTTGATCATATTAAAAACAACTGGATATGATATTATCCTTAGCATGGATTGGCTATCTGAAAATAATGCGATGATAGATTACCAAGCTAGGAAATTAATTTTTACTGGATCAAAAGAGTATTGCTTAAAAGAATCATTAAGTAATGATGAAAATGGACAAGTTCATAAATGAAGAGATAGATAAAGATGAAGTCAATAAACTCCCTATTGCGAGAGAATTTCTAAAGGTATTTCTTACATAATTACCTAGAATACCACCCATGAGGGAGGTGGAGTTTAAAATAAAATTGGCTCCAAAAGCCGCACCTATCTTTCTTGCCCCATATAGAATGGCAAAACCAAAGATGAAGGAACTAAAGAAGCAATTGGATGAACTCCTTGAAATGGATTCATTATGGCAAGTATGTCTTCTTGGGGGCTACTAGTGCTGTTTGCAAAACAGAAAAATGGGACCCTTAGGCTCTATATAGATTACAAAAAACTGAATGCCATGGCTATAAAGAACAAGAATCCTCTGCCCAGAATTGAGGTCATGTTTGATCAATTGAAGGGTTCCAGAATCTTTTCTAAAATATATCTCAAATCTAGATATTTCCAACTAAGAGTCATGGAAGAAGACATACTTAAAATAGAATTCAGAACTAGGTATGGACACTTTGAGTATATAGTGGTGCCATTTGGACTCACTAATGCACCAACATTCTTTATGGATTTGAAGCAAAGAGTATTCAAGCCATATTTAGACCACTTTGTGGTAATCTTTATATATGCCATTTTGATATACTCAAACGCTGAAAAAGGAACATGAGGAGCACTTAAGAATGACACTTGACTTGCTAAAGACGCATCAATTTTATGGAAAGCTAAGCAACTATCATTTCTGGGCTCAACAAGTTGAATTTCTAGCCCATGTCATAAATGGGCAAGGAGTACTTGTAGATCCATCCAAGACTGATTCAATCTTGCAATGGAAGCAACCTCAGAATGTGAAGAAAATAAAGAGCTTCCTAGGATTGGCTAGCTATTATAAAAGGTTTGTGCCAAAATTTTCTATAATAGCAGCTCCTTTAACACAATTAACTAGGAAACAACAGAAATTGGAATGGTCAAAAGTGTGTGAGCAAATTTTTCAGGAACTTTAAAATAAGCTAACTTTAGCCCCTATCATGATACTTCCCAACCCTGCTAAATCTTTTGAGGTTTACATAGATGCGTCCATAGTGACGTTAAGATGTGTGCTAATGCAGGGTAAGCAAGCCATTGTTTATTGTTCTAGATAGCTGAGACCACATGAGAAGGACTACCTTGTTCATGATCTAGAGTTAGCTACTGTTGTCTTTGCCTTAAAGCAATGGAAGCATTATTTTTTGGGAAAAAATTTTTAAGTCTTTACTGACCACGAGAGTCTGAAGTATCTCTTTACTTAGAAAGATTTAAATGTGAGACAAAGGAGGTGGCTGGAGTATCTTAAAGATTCTAATTGTACAATTAAGTACATAAAAGGTAAGGCCAATGTAGTGGTTGATGTTTTAAGTAGAAAGTATACTAGCATACTAAGAATTAACGGAGAAGAAAACAAGAATGAGCTGAATATCTTAACTTGGCTGGAAAACAAGTGGATTGAATGGGAGAAAGCTCAAGTAGCTATGGTGACCATTCAACCTACTTGGAAAGAAGAAATATTGAAGGCACAACAAGAAGATGAGGAACTTGCAAGAATATCTGGAGAAAGACATGGAAAGTTATTCTAGGGGTCCTCTTATAGGTAGGAATTGCTATATTTTTGGAATAGGATTTATGTACCGCAATGGCGTGGCTTGAGAGAACAAATTATAGTTTAGGCTTATTATAGTAAAATGAGCATACATCATGGAATACAAAAAATGTATAAGGATTTGAAACAACATTTTTGGTGGCCAAATATGAAGCAAGAGATTAGGGTGTTTGTGTCCAAATTTATTGTGTGCCAATAAGTAAAGTGGAACATCAGAAACCAAGAGGTAAAGTTTACCTATTTGTGAAAGAAAATGGGGATCTATATCTATAGAATTCCTGGTGGAACTACCAATGACTAGAAGAAAGCATGACATTATGTGGGCAATTGTGGGTAGACTTACTAAGTTTGCTCATTTTTTGAAAATTAACTTCACCGATCAATTGGATAGGCCAGCACAGTTGTATGTAAAAGAAATAGTGACATTACATGGTATTCCATATGACATAGTGTCAGATAGAGACCCAAGATTTGTCTTTAAATTATGCAAAGTAGTGCACAAAGCATTGGGCACTTAGCTAAAATTAAGTTCAGCTTACCATGCTCAAATGGATGGGTAAATAGAAAGGACAATACAAATCCTTAAGGATATGTTAAGGTGTTGTACCTTACCTTTCAAAGGAGAGTGGGACCAATTCCTACCCTTGGTAGAATTCTCCTGTAATAGTAGCTATCACATTGTGATTAAAATAGAACCATATAAGGCATTGTATCCAAGGAAATGAATAACTCCCCATTGTTGGCAATGCCCTGGAGACAAAATTGAAATATGGCCAAACTTGATTCTGGAAACCACTGAAAAGATCAAGGTGTTCCAAGAAAGGATCAAAGCTGCCGACAGTAGAGAAGAAGCATATGCAAATCTGAAAAGAAGAAGAGATGTGGAGTTCCAAATTGGGGATTATGTATGGTTGAAGGTTTCTCCAATGAAAAATTTGTGACATTTGGAAAAGAAAGCAAATTGGCACCCTGATATTTTGGACCATTTTAGGTGACTGCCAAAATTGGTAATGTGGCTTATAAACTGAACCTACCCCTAGAATTGGTATATGTACTTGATACATTTCATGTAAGTATGCTGAAAAGGTACGTATCTAACCCAAGTCAAATAGTCCCAGCTTCTAGCATTCCAGTGGCCCCTAAGCTTACTTATGAGGAAGAGACAAAGAAAGTCTTAGAAAGGGAAAAAAGGAAGCTCAGAATAAAGTGGATTAAAATGGTAAAAATGAAATGGACTCATGATATAGAACATGAAGCAACCTAGGAAAGTGAAGCAGAAATCCTTAGCAAGTACCCAGAGTTATTCCTTAAGTTGCTTAAAAATTTGGAGGAGCAATTTTTTAAGGGGGGAAGAATGTCATGCTTGTAAAAGGCATAAGTTGAGGGTTATGCAATTCATGAAAATAAGAAAGAATGGTGACAACACAATTAGATGATTTAATTGGGTCTGGGAAATATCACATTACAAGTGGTAGTGTGTATATATGTATATTATGTCACGAGCATGTAATGTGAAAATTAATGCAAATGTCTGTAACAAGAAGACCTAAGTTAAATGGAGGCTAAATGGGCTAGAAAATATGGAGAAATTAAATAATAAAAACATTGGAAACAATAGTGCACAATCGGGTGCACTAGTGCCAAATGGCGTATTTGTGTGACTTGTGATGCAAGCAATCAAAAAAAATCTTTTGAGAGCTTATTGGCTGAGTAAATTGGCCAAATATGGAATTGTAATATCATCAAGAAATTGCATGGAAGTTGCATGGAAATTGTGTGGAAGTTAAGAAGAGAAGAAAATGTAATTAAGTTGACTAAGTCAACTAAAGTCAACAATAGTTGCATGACTTGTAGCCGGCTGTATTGGCAAAAAATCATTGTCAATTTTAGCGATAACTTTCTAGGAATAAACGCTTGAGTTGGTAGACAAAAGGTGGCAGTAAGTAAGGTGGAAATTTCACACGAAAAGACAATGAAAACAAGATTTAAACAAAGGTTGTTAACCGGCCAAGTACTTCAACATTGACCGAACTTCTAAGGCAATCTCCTAGTAAGTTTATGATAATTTCTTGAAGTTGTGAACCATGGAAATCAAGGGAAAAGGCTACTAGAATGACGTAAAATTCAAAGAAATAAATGAGTGAAAGATTGGATGAAAAATCAAGACAAACCATGGTCATGACCGGCTAAAGTTTTTCCAGGTTGATTAACGCTATGAAAACTGCATGGCAAGTCTATTGGATGCTTCTAAAGACCATTAGGACGTACAAGATTATGAAATAAGAGATTTTAGTGGCTGCTAGAAATTTCCTAGAGGAAATTAAGAGAAAAGCCAAACAACAAGTCTTATAAGCAACCAAATATAGTCATGTTTTATCTTTTGACCAAGTGAAACTTTTAGGCACTATAAATAGCTTTTTTAGAAGCTAAAAATCTGATTATGGTGTCAAGACAAAGCTGAAAATTTTAAATAAAGAAATAGTGAGAAAGAGAGAAGGAAGCCAAACAAAACAAAGAAGTTAAGCTTGGGTTTGAAAGAAATTGCCTCAGCTAAATTTTTGTCGCAACAAGTGGCTATTTTTTTTATTCAAATTGGTAAGGCCTCAAATATATTCCTTCTCCTAAAATTCTAATTTTGTGGAGGAAATGGCCATAGATGATGGCCTAGAGCCGAATGACCCTAGGTGCTCTAAAGGGGTTCTATGTGGTTTATGCACTTTGTGTGGTCTTTTTGCACTTTGTAAGCTATATGCTTTATGGTCTCTAGGTAGAACTATAAATATGGGCAAGCATTAGGATATTTTTCAAGTTGTGGTCAGACTTGAGAATTGGTCTGGAGCTCTTTCTTTTCAAAATCAAATTTTGCTGGAATGAATAAATGATTGCTATGGCTAGGCTTCTTAAAGCTTGGGCTTGTCATGTGTGTGTTCTATGTGCTTTCTTGACTGGATGCAAGTGCTAACCTTATATTTAACACACACACACACACGATTTGTATTTGCATTGTCGTTTCTTATTTTTTTGTCTTTGGATGCAGGTTAATAAATGGGTGCATTTCTACTTGAATATTATTACAGGCATTAGGTGCTGTGTTGGCTCTTATTGAGTATTCATACTCATGCCCCATTTCCCTTTTGTTTTCAGGATGGGGATCTAAAGCTAGATGCCACCAAGCTTGAATAGTTCACTGATGAACTTCTTGGTTTGACCTAGTTGTTGACACAAAGTTTGGTCATCTACTATGCTCTATGTGTAACCATCTACGTATGGTTTAGCCTATTGTAGTTGCGGTGGGCTTGTCCGCCTATGGCACAGTGGTGATGTATTGGAAGGCCTTAAGGTTTATTTTCTGATGGATGCTTGCCTATTAGTTTAAAATTGAATTCACATAAGGAATACTTCTAGGAGGTTCCTAGACAGTCTGTACGAAATGTTGTGAAAAATGTAAAATATTTGTGTAGAGGGCAATATGTTTTTCTTTTTGGGTCTTACTTGGAAAGTAATTATTGTAAGGCTTGTAACCTAATTTTAATGTGACATATATGATGCCCGAAATCACATTTTGATATGAAATATATGATGGCCAAAAATGCATGGTATAAAGTTTGGCTAAGTATTATAAATTTGGTTTACTAGTCAAACAATCTTTATCCTTATTAACTGAAAATAGATATTTAAATCATTTCTATCAATAAGTTAAGGTCAGATAGTTGATGAAGTTTCAAAAACTATTAAATAAGAAACTTAGGTTTCTTGCTAAATATCCAAGGTGTTATGACTTAGACCACCTGAGAGTTCTTATTACATTGTCCGGGCAGTTAAACCCTATGATGGCATAGGTGTTCATAAGGTAAGGTTGGTTTGGGTCATGATAACCCATATAGTATCATGCTTTCTCCTGGTCATGGGCATACTTTGTGTGCAGGCTTCAGGCACCTAGGATACTCTGAGTAAGTAGCTGTAACACCAAGACGTTTAGCTTGGGTAGCATGCCGGTAGCTTAATCACCAGGTGCTATGAGACTTGAGCTGAGGGGCCACAAATGAGGTCTTAGTGCTGCTAGCTACTTGGAGGTCTTAGCACTTGTGCCAGGGAGGTTGTGTCTCGTAGGCGCGTAGGTAGAAGAGACTCCAAAGTAGCAAGGGTAGTATGATTGTAGTGCTCGGGTGGTGTATAGGATCTTGCTCAATGCACCAGTATCCTCATTGCATAAGCTCTATCCGAGGGCAGCATTTGAAGAGTCATACCTTGGGCTGGGCTAGCACTTACAACTATTAGCAGTTTACTCATTTAGAAGAACCCTAGAGTATAATGGATCTTGGAGTGGATTGTACCTTAGAGTGTCAGTGGTGTATGTGGCAAGGCCACAGTACACTAGTGACACACTTAGTCTAGTGATCGTCAGAAGTTGTTGCATACCAAACCTAGAGTAAGGAACAGCTTGTGCAAGAGATAGTGGATGAGTAATATCCTCGTTAAGTTAGCTTCCACCAAGTGGTTTGGTACAAAGACATAGGGTGCCGATCCTAGAGTAAAGTCTTTTTTTAGTGTGAGTGTTAACAGGCAAGTTTAACTTGTTAAGTTAACTTATACTAATGGGTTTGGCATAGAGGATAAAGAGCAGGAAGTTGGTCTATGTAGACCTTTAAGTAAGTAATTATCAATGTAAGCAAGACAAGTTTTTAAAACCTGTCTTAAGCTAGCTTACACTAGAAAACTCGGGCATAGGGTTAGGTGTTGAATAGTTGTCCTCACCAATTTCACTTGGACAGGTTGAGATCTCAAGTGTCCTTTAGTACCCCTTTGTGCCAGGGGTAGTAAAATACCATATCATAGTCTTCAAAGGTGACAATGCACTAAGGTTCTTTTGGCTGTGTAAGCTCAATCAAAGGTGGGGAGAACAGATGATAGTTCTTGGTATATTGTTGGATTTGGGAACAAAGTATGGCACTAGCCATAGTAACTATACCAAACAAGACCCAATTTAAGTGCCTGAGAGCATTAGCTAAGTAATTCAGGTAGTTTGGTTCCATGAAGGTTCTTATGAATTTGACTCCCCTTGGTAAGTTAATTTAGGATACATTGGCACCATGTCCTTGGTTAATGTCTCTAAGGTAGGAGATTGAATTTAGAATGCCAAATTCTCCAAGGTGGGCAGAATGTTTTGGTTTTCCTAGTGGAAAGCTCATTCGAGGAAGGTGAAGTGTTTAAAATCTAGTTTAGAACCTTAGTTCAAGTTCAAATTAGAGAGAATAGGTAAGCTTGGCAAAGTTCACTAAGTTCTGAAGGTTAAGGCACCAAATAGAGTTTAGGGGCGAAATATTAATTTTACATCACAATGTGTCAGGCTGAATCACAATAGTTGGAAATGAGTTTTAGAAACATACCTTTGCTATAAACCCAAACTTAGCCTAAATAAACAATATTTGACTAGGATTTGACCAAGCTTTAGCAATAGGGCCTTTTTGTAACTTTTTATAAACTTTGGTGGCTTTTGGATTGAAAGGGGTATAAAAACCTAGTAAAGTAGAGGAGGCTGCCATTTTATACTTCAAACCCGAGTTCATCCTCCAACCCTTGATTTCTCCATGGAATTGAGCTCAAAACCAATAGATTTTGGTCAAAATTGAAGCCACTAAAGGTTTGTAAGCAAAATGAAGATTGTTCCAAGTGGAATTTCCTGTTTTTGAAGCTAGGAATCACGTTTCCAATCATCCCTTATTTTGATGTGAGGTAACAATTATGTTATCGGTGGTTTCTTGCTTACTTGATGATTAAGTGCTTGGGTTTTAGTTTCAAGTTAGTAATTTGGTGTTTTATGCATTTGTTTGGATAAAAGTTAGGTACAAGTTTGAGGAACTTTGGTTCTTAGTGAAGAGTGGATTGATTCTTGCTTGTGGGTTGAAACTAAGGTAATGGAGTAATGGTTTAATACTTGATTAATGCTATTGGAGTGTGGCTACTTGATGAAATCAAGTAGTTTTGGCAATAGCATTAGTTAGTGGGCTAGTTTGATCATGGTGGACTATGAGTTTGATGGAGCTTGGAATGTTGTCTTAATGCATCATAGTTATGCTTGTAATAGTTGGTTCTGGCCTTTGCAACATGTTTTATAGGTATGTAAAGTTGGAAGGCCATTCAAGTATGTTTGGTATGCTTGGTAACTCTTTTAAGGTGATAACAGCAAAACTGGGAATTTTTTGGGCATCACAGGTATTGGTGACGTGTCATTAGCACCACAAAAAAAATAGAGCAAGCTGATAATTGTGGCATTGCATCACTACAGTTATATTGGCCTAAAATTTCCAATTTTGCTTAAGGGTTCAAGGGGAACCGAATGGGGGTGCTTTGGGTACCTAGGGGTTAGAACATTCCTAGGCTACACCGAGACTTCCAAAACTCCTCCAAGACCTAGCAGTTTTCTTGAGTTTTAATGGTTACTTTTACCATAAGCATGAAAACTAGCTTATAAAGGGCCACAATGACGTATCACTAGCTTTGGCAAAAGGTTTACTACCATCAAGAGCGTAGTTGGGCCATCAGATTAGAGGCTCTGATACGAGAATCTTAGCGCACGGTAGTGGGTTCCAATGAATGCAGTAAATGAGTTCAACCATGGTCATTGCTACTCCACTAGTGTGAACCAAGTAATGGTGGATAGGTATATAACTTGAGTGAAGGTTTACTGGACTTGTAGCCTAAACAAGATTACTTGAGGTGCAAGTGAAAACCTAGTGCACTCTTGGTAAAGGTTTCAAGTGGAAGCTTAGTAAACAAGTGGCCTAGGAAAGTTTAAGGACTTGAAGCATTATGTGGAGGCTTAGTACACCTAGCAAGTTCATTTGAACTCAACCAAGGAGCATGTTACCCATCCGAGGTAGTCCAATTATGGTGCCAAAATTGTGCATTTAGACTCCTAGGATTGGTAATGTTCTGGAGGCCATTAGAACACTACCCTTAGTGTGCATACCCAAGTGGCCCTCTTGGGCACTATGTAAACACATGCATATTGGTCCAACCATAACATAAATATGTTGGGTTTCAGGACCCAAACAAGCGCAGTGAAATTTAAGCGAAACCCTCCAAGATCCAAGTGAAACGAGATAAACCAGGTGTTCAAAAATTTTCATACCTAATTTTTGGTTGAGATCTCTCACCCAACTATAGAGTTGAATCACAAAACCTGAAAAGTTGACGTGTTCAAGCTCTCTATGGTATCGACACGAGCCTCTCGGGATCACCATGCTTCCACTGCATCCCAGTAGATGCATTTCTCTTGTGCTCGTAGTGTTAGCTTGCGTCCTCCAAGGAATTGCAAGAGAAGAGTTCGGTTGTCCTTTTGGGAGGCTAGGGCAAGAAGCTTTGAATTTCTCACTAAAAGTTCTATTTATAGTGTGACTCAACTTCCAAGCCTAATGGCTTTCAAAGGCCTAATCCAATTAGGCTTCAATTTCAGGCTTAAAAATGTCTCAACTTTTGGGCCCATTATTAATACAAAATTATTGTGAAACCATAACCCAAATAATTAGCCGATGCACTCTAATGATCCAAATAGCTCTATGTGTGCAAGCCAATAGGCTCTTACCACATTGGCAATGATCATAAATCACATTTATGATCATAAGCAATGAGCGATGTCTAGCAACACATCATTGCTACCCAAGTGACAAGATTGTTGGTGATTCGACTAAACCTTTATGAACATTACTGATATATGCCATTGTCCCTTTGTCCAAGATATCAAGACTAAGCATGAGACATGGAATGTGTCACTCTTGTATAGCCCAATCTTTGGTTTCTTGATTGCTGAGTAGACCAACTTAAACTGATGACATTGATATCATATATCAACTCATCCGAGCATGGCCATGCATTTTTTTTAAGTCTTACTCTATCAAGGGACCTGAAGATATCACTCTCATTACATAGGAGGGACAATCCCATCTTGATCATACAAATCCCTCCGCATGATATGTGACATACCCAATAACCTCCTTCAAGTTCACTCAGTTACGAGCAACAAAAGGAAGTATCAAGGTATGTGACTCACATGTAGGGAACCTTGATGATCTTAGGTCGAAGGACTACATATGCCATGATCACTATGATAACCACTTATGACACTCATATAACGATCCATGAAGTATTCTCATGGTGGGTTGGTCCAGTAACAAGTTCTCCAACTTGTGCCCATATGTAGACTACATATATCATATTAGTCTCCACATATGCTAGTCATTATGTATCATTGAAACCCGCTCCACAATAATACTAGACTGGGGACATTTAAGAATATCATTATTCTAGGGGTACAATTATGTTTATTACATTAGGCAAAAACAAAAGAACAAACATAATTTATAGATTAATGCCTTAATAAAATATCATGAATCAATGTGCAAAAAATACAATCATCTCATGATTGGATTTTGGGTAGAACACTAACAAAATATTCACATTTCATGCACACCATGGTAGCAAAACAGGAAAACACTAGCACAAGTCTTAATCTTGGCTACCACACATTAGGCAATCTTGTTAAGTTCTAGTGACCGGCCACTACACCTGTAACTTCCACTAATAAACTATACCATTCTAGCCATGTACACCCCTGTTTTATTTGCTCCATTATCAAGCAGAGACTTAGAGAAAACCAAAGATTTTTTTTTTACATCAGCAGCCCACCTATGGACTAAGTCATGGATTTTTTAAGTTGGTTACAAAATTCTGACCAAATGAACAATAACTTAGCCAACTTTACAATGTCATATCTTTAGTTACAAGGCTCTAAATTCATAAATTCCAAATCCCAATTTAACATCTATATATTACCTAGGTGTGGTCAAAATTTTAGACCAAGGTTCATTCTACACAGGGAGATATAGAACTTTAAGTACAGAGTCAAAATTTTAGTCACTTTATGACCATTTTGCCCATACAAAATTTCATAAGTGTACAAACGCTTCACTCACAAGGGGAAATCCCTCCAAGGCTACCCCATATATGTCCATTACTCATAGTAAATATATTCCCTTGAATTTACCAATCATATGTTGTTAAAATAGAATTTACAAGTACATAGCCCATCTTTCACACTTAGGCAGCTTTGCACCACATCACTTACATAGCCAAAACATGACTCAAATGTTCACATACTTCTCTCATTTTACATACACTACATGTATATGAATACATGACCTAATGGTCTTAAATTAGATAAATACACACCCTAGGTTATAGGAGTGCCTGAGACACATTGGACTCCAGAACATGATGCTAGACAACTGCTACACAACACAATAAGTATCATCACTAAAAAAACCAAATGTGCTCCTAAAATTGTAAAAATTTCCAAATCACAACTAGACATATGGGAGTTCTAGTACATGGAAATTTAGGACAAAATTCAAACTACAAAGGTTAGTTTGAAGGTGATATTTTAGCTAGACCTAAAATGACAGAATTAAGGGGAGTAAGTTTCATGGAGAAACTTAGTAAGGGTAGCACTTGGATTCAATAGGCAATGTAACCATTATTAAAACTTGCATCAAAAGACACTAAAAAAAAACCACAATGCATATATACAAGATATAGTAGCCAAATGCAGCAGCCATTCACAACCAACAAACACATGAAATGTGGTAGCAACATATACCATAGGTTAGTCCATAGAAAACATAATAAACATAACCAAATCACTATGGTAGCCATCCTCCAGTTAATGCTTGGTCTTAGGATTATTTTAACACTACTTAGTACTAAATTTGGGCTCTAGAAACCCTCATTTCACTGTCATCTTTGTGCACTTCACATTAGGTGAAAACCTTTAATAAGCACACTCCCCTCACTAAGCATGGTTCATCAAGCTCAAGGCTCTCTTCCAAACTTAGCCCTAGCTCCTTGGTTGCTTAAAAATATAGAAAACAACCCATGAGAGCAAGAAAAACCTTGATGGGTATGCTGAAATTGGAGGTTGATCCTAGGTGCACTCAAGCAATAGCACCAAATAGCTTCCAATTGTGTTTCCTTGACCTCAATTAGAGGTAATTTTGAGTTTGAAGGTATGGTGGCTATGGAGGAAGTGTGGAGGAGAGGTTTGGCTTCCTTTTTTCTTTTGGAGGCTGAAATCTGCGAGATAAGGACAGTAATGGACATGTTTATGGTCTTAAGTACACTAAACACACTTAACAAGCTTAACCAAGCTTTATGTTATTTTTCTTGCTGCATGACCATGGTTTCTTTACCTTAATCTCTTGGCCGACATTTGACTTCCATATATCCCATGCCATAGTAGCCCCTCCTCATGTGAGATAACCCCAAAAAAGTTCCGTTTGACTTAAGTCATAAGCATGGACAATCAAATGCACACAATAGGACACATATGTCCTTAAAGCCTTTTTGTGTTTTCCTTTGTCCATACTTGTCTTCTATAAGCAATTTGGTCCTACAATAGTACTTTCATACCATTCATGTCCTTCGTATAACTCTCCAAGTCTCTTTTGTGAAAATTTTACAATTGAGTACACTAATCTCCAAAATCTTACAAAAAACTCCATAGGTTGCCTGACAAACAAGCAATCCTTAATGCTTTTCTTGGGGCCAAGTTTCTAACTTTGAACATTTTTAAGGAGGTGTTATTATACCTTTTACCCCTCATACTTCCATCACTATGAAGAAAATTAGACAACATAATGGTTTTTAGCCATTATGCCACACTTGTAATTCTCCCATTCTTGTGAGGTGGTAACAATCTTCCCCCGCTTAAAAATTTTTATCCTCTAAAACACCCTTTACCTTTGGGTATTCTTTAGGATACCTTTCCATAAGGTCTCTTTCAGTTTCCCAGGTTGCTTCTTTTTTAGAGTAGTGTGACCACTGAACTTTAACTATGGGAACGAACTTGTTTCTTAACCTTCTGGTATCCTTGGCTAAGATAGCTATAGGTTTCTCTTCATTTGTCAAGTTAGGTTCCAACTATATATCTTCCACTACAATAGCATCCGTTTTGTCCAATAGACAGTTCTTAAGCATACCGATGTGAACAACATTATGAACACTTGACATGCTTGGCAGTAGAGTGAGACTGTATGCTACCTTGCCAACTCTGTCCAAGATCTCAGAAGGACCTATGTATCTTGCAGCTAACTTGGTTATTCTGCCAAATCTGATAGTGCCTTTGGTTGGTGCAACTTCCAGCCAAACATTGTCACCAACCTCAAATTATAAATCTCTCCTTCTTTTGTTCACATAGGATGTGGTCCTTTCATTGGCTGCCTTTAATCTCTGTTGAATTTTCTTCATTTTAGCTATAGTCTCTTCAATAATTTTGGTACCCAACTCTAGCCTGTCTAAGGCTTCCATACAACAGTAGGGTATCATGCACCTTCTTCCATATAATGCTTAATAAGGTGTCATGCGAATGGTACTTTGGTAACTATTGTTATATGAGAATTCCACTGATGGCAAGTGTTGATCCCATTCACCTTTGAAATCAAACACACAGCTCCTGAGCATGTCTTTCAGTATCTGCATCACCCTTTCAGATTGCCCATTTGTCTGAGGATGATAAGCAGTACTCAGGTGGATTTTGGTTCCTAGTGCTTTATGGATAACACTCCAAAATTGAGCTATAACTATCAGATATAATGGATTATAGCAGTTCATGTAGTCTCACTATCTCTTGGACATACATCTGAGCTAACTTCTGTAAGGAGTCTGTGAGTTTCATAGGTAAGAAGTAGGCACATTTGGTTAGCCTATCCACAATGACCCAGATTGTATCATGCCTTAATCTGGTCATAGGTAACCCAGTCAAAAAGTCCATGGATATGTTGCCCCACTTCCTCACTAGTATAGGTAGAGTTTGTAGGGTACCAGCTGGCTTCTAGTGCTTTACCTTTACCCTCTGGCATGTGGCACATTTGGAGACATAAGTAACTATGTCTTTCCTCATGTTTGGGCACCAGAAGTGAGTCTTCATGTCTTTATACATTTTCTCGTTTCCTAGATGTATGTTCAACTTTCTTGTGTGAGCTTCTTCAAGTATTCCATCCCTGAGCTTTGGTGCTTTAGGCACATAGATTTGGTCCTTGAAGTACAATAATCCTTGCTTGTAGGCAAAGGATTGATACAAGGAACCTAACCTAGATTTAGATGCATCTGTATAAATGATGTAGGGCTTACTTGGATCAGGAAGAATCAATATTGGAGCTTTAATCAACCTTTGTTTAAGCTCCTGGAAACTTTTTTCACACTTCTCAGTCCACCGAAATCTTTGACGCTTATTGGTCAGATGAGTAAGAACTGAGGCAATTATGGAAAAGACTGATACAAATCTTCTATAGTGCCTAGCTAATCCTAGGAAACTTCTAATTTCCTTTACAGTCTTTGGTCTTTCCCATTCTTGCGCTGCCTTGACCTTTTCAAGGTCTACCTTAAGGCCTTGTGCATCTATGATGTGTCCTAGGAAAGACACTTCCTTTATCCAAAGTTCACACTTGGATAACTGTTGGGTTTCGGGAGCCAAACAGCGCAGCGGAATTTAACCGAAACCCTCCAGGATCCAAGTGAAACGGGGTAAACCGAGTGTTCGAAAATTTCATACCTAATTTTCGGTTGAGATCTCTCACTCAACTGTAGAGTCGAATCACAAAACCTGAACAGTTGACGTGTTCAGGCTCTCTATGGTATCCACACGAGCCTCTCGGGATCACCACGCTTCCACCACGTCCCGGCAGATGCGTTTCTCTTGCGCTCGCAGTGCTAGCTTGCGTCCTCCAAGGAATTGCAAGAGAAGAGTGCGGCTGTCCTTTTGGGAGGCTAGGGCAAGGAGACCTACGAATTTCTCACTTAAAAGTTGTATTTATAGTGAGACTCAACTTCCAGGCCTAATGGGTTTCAAAGCCCTAATCCAATTAGGAATTAATTTCGGGCTTAATAATGGCTCAACTCCTTGGCCCATTATTAATACGAAATCAAAGTGAAACCATAACCCAAATAATTAGCCCATGCACTCTAATGATCCAAATAGCTCTATGTGTGCGACCCAATAGGCTCTTGCCATATTGGCAACGATCATAAATCACATTTATGATCATAAGCAATGAGCGGTGTCTAGCAACACATCATTGCTACCCAAGTGACAAGATTGTCGGTGAATCGACTAAACCTTTATGATCATCACCGATATATGCCATTGTCCCTTTGTCCAAGATATCAAGACTAAGCACAAGACATGGAATGTGTCACTCTCGTATAGCCCAATCTTCGGTTTCTTGATTACCGAGTAGACCAAATTAAACTAACGACATTGATATCATATATCAACTCATCGGAGCATGGCCATGCATTTTCTAAGTCTTACTCTATCAAGGGGCCCAAAGATATCACTCCCGTTACATAGGAGGGACAAATCCCATCTTGATCATACAAATCCCTCCGCATGATATGTGACATACCCAATGACCTCCTTCAAGTTCACTCAGTTACGAGCAACAAAGGAAAGTATCAAAGTATGTGACTCACATGTAGGGAACCTTGATGATCTTAGGTCGAAGGACTACATATACCATGATCACTATGAGAATCACTTATGACACTCATATAACGATCCATGAAGTGTTCTCATGGTGGGTCGGTCCAGTACACAAGTTCTCCAACTTGTACCCATATGTAGACTACATATCTCATATTAGTCTCCACATATGCTAGTCATTATGTATTATTGCAACCCGCTCCACAATAATACTATACTAGGGACGTTTAAGAATATCATTATTCTAGGGTTACAATTATGTTTATTACGTTACGCAGAAACAAAACAACAAACAAAATTGCTGGATTAATGCCTCAATAAAATATCATGACTCAATGTGCAAAAATACAATCATCTCATGATTGGCTTTTTGGGCACAATACTAACAATCTCCCACTTGCACTAAAAGCCAATCATCCATGTATCTAATACCGATGGACCTAGAATGGCTATCATGCTTTTGCTGCGTAAGGGGCTTTGTCAGTGGATCAGCAATGTTGCTGTCTGTCGAAGTCCTGCATATCCTTACATCACCCCTCTCGATGATCTCCCTGATGAGATGATAGCGTCGGAGTATGTGTTTGGATCGCTGGTGAGATCGAGGTTCCTTAGCCTGTGCGATTGCTCCATTGTTGTCACAATAGAGCTCTATCGGGTCAACAATGCTTGGAACCACTCCAAGTTCAGTGATGAACTTCTTGATCCAAACTGCCTCCTTCGCAGCATCAGAGGCGGCAATGTACTCAGATTCTGTTGTAGAGTCAGCTACTGTCTCTTGCTTTGAACTCTTCCAGCTTACAGCACCACCACCAATACAAAACACATAACCAGATTGCGATCTAAAATCATCCTTATCGGATTGGAAGCTTGCATCGGTGTAACCCCTTACAACGAGCTCATCTTCACCTCCAAAGACCAAGAATGCATCCTTAGTCCTTCGTAAGTACTTAAGGATGTTCTTAACAGCTGTCCAGTGACTTTCACCGGGGTTCGATTGGTACCTACTCGTCATGCTCAAAGCATATGAGACATCGGGATGAGTACATATCATGGCATACATGATAGATCCAATTGCTGAGGCATATGGAATCTTACTCATGCGCTCTCTCTCCTCGGTTGTACTCAGACACTGAGATCTAGAAAGAGTGATACCATGTGACATGGGCAAGAATCCTTTCTTGGAATCTTGCATGCTAAACCTCTTTAGCACCTTGTCAATATATGTACTTTGACTTAGGCCAAGAAGCTTTCTAGATCTATCTCTATAGATCCTGATGCCTAACACATAGGCTGCTTCACCCAAGTCCTTCATAGAGAAACATTTCCTTAGCCAAGTCTTCACAGACTGTAGCTCAGGAATGTCATTCCCGATGAGTAGTATGTCATCTACATACAACACCAAGAAGACAATAGCGCTCCCACTAACCTTCTTGTAGACACAAGGTTCATCTTCATTTTTGATAAAACCAAACTCTTTGATTGCATCATCAAAACGAAGATTCCAACTTCGAGAAGCTTGCTTCAGTCCATAAATGGACCTTTGCAATTTGCACACTTTATTGGCATTCCCAGGAGTGACAAAACCCTCAGGCTGTGTCATGTACACATCCTCAAGTAGCTTTCCATTTAGGAATGCAGTTTTGACATCCATTTGCCATATCTCATAATCATAGTGTGCAGCAATAGCAAACAAAATTCGGATGGATTTAAGCATAGCAACTGGTGAAAAAGTTTCATCATAGTCAATACCATGAATTTGCTTGAAACCTTTTGCAACCAATCTTCCCTTAAAGGTAATCACATTACCATCCATGTCAGTTTTCTTCTTGAAAACCCATTTGCACCCTATAGGTTTTACCCCTTCAGGTGGGTCAACCAAAGTCCATACTTGGTTTTCATACATGGATTCCATCTCGGATTTCATGGCCATTAGCCACTTCTCAGAGTCAGGCCCCGACATAGCTTGTTGGTAGGTTGTGGGCTCATCTTGATCCATGAGCATCACATCACCGGTGTGAGTCACGAGAAATCCATATCTCTCGGGCTCACGCCGAATCCTACCAGTCCTACGTGGGCTTTGTGCTACAGGAACAGAGTCTTGAACCACAACATCTTGTGGTGTCTGTTCAGGTTCCATTTCAGGTTCGATGTCTTCTTGTTGTTCTTGAATTTCTTCAAGTTCTACTTTCCTCCCACTAGTTCCTTTAGAGATAAACTCTTTCTCCAAAAAGACACCAGTTCGAGCAACAAACACTTTTTGCTCAGAGGGATTGTAGAAATAGTAACCCTTTGTTTCTTTGGGATACCCAACAAAAAGACATTTTTGAGATTTGGGCCCTAGTTTGTTAGAGGATT
The DNA here is from genome assembly GCA_039654915.1 of Aquilaria yunnanensis. NCBI lineage: Eukaryota > Viridiplantae > Streptophyta > Magnoliopsida > Malvales > Thymelaeaceae > Aquilaria > Aquilaria yunnanensis. Next base: position 42,141,143 of record CM077595.1, on the reverse strand, counting down.
GACGTTTTACATAAACATCACAGCCCCAAATCTTCATAAAAGACAAATTGGGACGCCTCCCACTCCATATCTCATATGGTGTCTTTTGAACCGATTTAGATGGAACTCGGTTTAGTGTAAAAGCGGCTGTCTCTAGAGCATGTCCCCAAAAGGAGTTTGGAAGGTCAGCTTGACTCATCATGGAGCGAACCATGTCTAACAGAGTTCGATTTCTCCTTTCAGAAACACCATTCCATTGAGGTGTACCTGGTGGAGTGAGTTGTGATATTATACCACACTCCTTCAGATAGTCAAGGAATTCTCGATCCAAGTACTCTCCACCTCGATCTGATCGAAGCACTTTGATACTCTTCCCGAGTTGATTCTCTACTTCATTCTTGAATTCTTTGAACTTTTCAAAGGATTCTGACTTGTGTCTCATAAGATACACATAGCCATATCTGCTGAAGTCATCAGTGAAAGTAATGAAGTATTGGAAACCTCCTCTAGCTTGTGTAGACATAGGGCCACATACATCACTATGTATGAGTCCTAGTAAGTCATTAGCCCTTTCACTTTGCCCTGTGAATGGGGCTTTGGTCATCTTGCCCAACAAACATGACTCACATGTCTCATATGATTCAAAATCAAATGAGTCCAAGAGTCCATCCTTATGGAGCTTGGATATGCGGGTCTCATTTATATGGCCCAAGCGACAGTGCCAGAGATAGGTCAAGTTTGAATCATTTAATCTGACCTTCTTGGTATTCACATTATAGATTGGATCTTCAAGGTCTAGAACATACAACCCATTGCTAAGTTGAGCACTACCATAAAAGATTTCATTCAAATAAATAGAACAACATTTGTCCTTTATTATAAATGAAAAACCTTTCTTGTCCAAACAAGAAACAGAAATCAAATTTCTACTAATAGTAGGCACAAAGTAGCAGTTGTCTAATTCTAAAACTAATCCACTAGGTAAAGTGAGAACATAAGTCCCTACGGCTAAGGCAGCAACCCTTGCTCCATTTCCAACACGTAGGTCCACTTCACCTCGGGCCAATCTTCTACTTCTACTTAGATCCTGCACATTTGCACAAATGTGAGATCCACATCCAGTATCCAATACCCAAGATGAGGAAGTAGAAAAGTTAGCCTCTATAACAAAAATACCTGAAGTGGAAGTCTTACTTCCCTTTTCCTTAGCAAGTTCTTCAAGATAGAGCTTACAGTTGCACTTCCAGTGTCCAGGTTGCTTACAATGGAAGCACTCCCCTTCCTTTGCCACACCACCCTTTGGTTTCAGTGCAGCTGAAGAAGAACTAGCATTGGACTTTCCATTAGCTTTATCCTTCTTCTTGTTGGCTTTTCCCTTTCCCTTGCCCTTTTGAACCATCAAAATGGGCTTAGCCTTCTTAAGGTTTTGCTCAGCAGTTCTCAACATGTTGAGCAATTCAGGAAGGGACTTGTCTAGGTCGTTCATGTTATAGTTCATGACGAACTGATTGTAGCTTTCAGGCAACGATTGCAAGACTACATCGATAGCCAACTCTTTCTGAAGAGCAAATCCCAAATTCTCAAGATTCTCAATGTACCCAATCATCTTGAGCACATGAGGACCCACGGGACTTCCCTCAGACATCTTGCACTGAAACAATGCCTTAGAGGTCTCAAACCTCTCATGCCTAGCTTGCTCTTGGAAAAGCATTTTGAGATGTTCGATCATATCGAACGCCCCCATGTTCTCATGTTGCTTCTGAAGCTCAGATTCCATGGTAATAAGCATGATGCATGCAACATCCAAAGCATCATCAGAATGCCTCTTGTGAGCATCCCTTTCAGCTCTTGGAGCAGTGGCAGCAGGCTCATTCGGAATGGGCTGCTCTAGGACATATTGTCAGGACCACCAGTTAGTACTTGGCTATGGCCAAGAAGAGAATGATGAAGACATGAAATTAAATACAAGAGGGACTTGTTTGAACATGGTCTTAGTGATGAGAATACAAGACTATGTGAATTATGTGTTTTAATTACACATACAAAAGTTCTATGTGAACTATGCCATGAAATAAAGTTCTAGTACCAAACTGGACTGGTAACTAGTGACTAACATGGAACTATGCAATACTATGGGCCAAATTGCACATACATGAAAAACTATGTATGACTTGGCAAGAAATAAAGTTTGAGGACTCAATTGAAAACTTGGACTAGTGCTGGAATTGAAACTACAAACCAAGGATGGACAAAATCAGCCATGCAATATTGTGAGATGGCTAAAGTGGAGGTAAGCCAATATTGTGGCTCTTGGTCAATGGGTAGCCATATATATTAATAAACAAAGGGGAAGTGTTAGTGGAGCTATTAAAATATTGGAAGTTGCCTAGTGGAGCCATTAAAATAAGGTAAACCTTGGACAAAGATATGAATTGTTTATTCATGGTGGAGCATGATTGATTTGTTTATTGGTGATGATGGAAGATGGAATTAATTATTGCTAAAAGAATGGTGTGATGGCCGAATTTTATATGGTATAATAATGCAATTATGTCCACATTTTGTGTACTTGGCATGTGGGCCAACAATTTAAAAAGAAATGCTGGAAATTGCATTGAATTTGGTGGCTAGAATGGAAGTATGGAGACATGGAGGGTTGGAGGCGCCATGCAATTTAGTTGGGGGATTTCCTTGGCATTTAAGCCAACTTTGATTAATCAATCCAAGGCTGGAAGCCTTTGTCCGCCACCCAAAAATGCAGCTGCCATGCTTGACTAATATATTACATGAAATGGGTTAGTGCTTGGGAGAATATTGCATTGTACAATGCTGAAATTTATTGTTTAATGGGCACTTGAGTGGGCGGCCTTCTTATGCAGCAAACATTCCTTGGAGTTGTCATTTAGTTGCTGCCTTTGTTGGTTTTGGAGAGCACTTGGCCGAAACACAAAGCTCTCCCATGTTCTTCCATGTTCTTGCTTGTTCTTCACTTGTTCATCTTGATTCTTGGCCGAAACTTGAGTGTTCTTGAGTGTACATCCAAATTTCCAGCAAAACTCTTGAAGATACCTTGTTGAGCGTCAAGATTTGAGCTTGTTCTTGAAGGAACAAGGCATGGCCGAATATGTTCATGCATGTTCATGAAGTTCTCTTGAAGTTTACTTGGTGTTCTTGGTGTTGCATGTTGATTTGGAGCTCGGTTGTGCAAGTCCAGAATTTTCAGCCTTGTTCTTGAGGTAAAAGCTCAAGATTACTTAAATCCATGGTATGTTTTCCATGAATAAGAGTTATATTGACTAAAGGAAGGCTGTATTGTGTTAGGAGAACCTTGGACCGAAAGTTTGAAGCTAAACCACCAAAGAACACTAGTTGGCCGAATGGTGTGCATGTTTGTTCTTGAGTGTTCTTGGTGAGTTCATGGTGTTTTGGCATGGAAATGATGATTTCATGAGTTTATGTGAATGATATGTGAAACTCATGATGGCTGTGTTTATGGCCGAAAATGAAAGGTAACTTGGACTTGGAGATTGAAGCTTGGATTAAGACATTCAAGCTTGTGTTGGACAAATTAGCCAAAGCACCCTTGGAATTAAAGTTTCAAACTTAACTTGGAAGAAATCCAACAAGGCCGAATTTACTCAAGCTAAAAAGTGTGGTAAGGATTCATGAATTACTTGTGCTTGGTATATTTTCCATGATTAATGACAAGTAATTGAAGCTACTAATTGATGGTCAAGATTTGCCAAGTGATGTTAGTATGCTTGAAGGGCAATATGGAATTAATGGTTCCATGGGTTGATTAGCTAATCAATGAATGGCAAGTGTAAAGTTCTTGGTGGGTTTGGCCAATCCATCAAGCACTTGAGAGCTCGAGGGGAATGGAGATGATTTCATGAAGAAATGGTGTGCAAAATTGTACATGAGCACTTGCTAGTGGCTATGGCCGAATTGAAGAAGTGGTGTGTGTGTGAGTTTGTGTGCTTTTGTTGATTGATTGTGCATGCTAACCAACTTATTATTGATATATGTTGAATATAGGCTTCGGCCAAATTGTATTTTCCTTGTCTTTGTGTCTTTGGATGTAGGTACTAGCTTGATTATGGAGGTTAAGCTTATGCTTAACAATATGAACTCCTTTGGAGTTGTGTGAATCCTTACTGAGTTTTAAACTCACTGCCCTTATTGGTTGAATTTTCAGGAAAGGGTAAAGAGCTTGAGTAATTGTGCTTCTGTTTGGACTTCTTGGTTTTTGTGTACCAAGTTTACTTATTGTCCAAGGTATGTGTGCCAACAAATTCTTGGCTTGAAATGTGCATTTTATTCCATGGTCTTATGTAGGCCGAATTTAATGGATGAAGTTTTGCAGGAGATTAGCTGTGGGACTTGAGCTAGGAGGTGTTGGTTGAGTGGGCTTTTGGCATTTGAGACTTGGTGGGCTTTGGAGACCAATAACTTGGTCTTTTGGACTTGTACCTATAGTGCACATTTTGTAGTACCCTTTGAGCATTATGGGTAGTTGTGTACATATGGGCTATGTGAGAATTGGGCTGCAAGTTTTGGGCCCATTTGCATCCTTGGCATGATTGCCATGTAGTTGTTGTTGAGTTGTGGACTTAAGCACTTTTGGGCCCATGTTGGACTTATGCATTTTGGGCCTTAGTGGACTTTGTATGTTGGACTTGTTGGCTGTATGTTAGCCAAGTTTCTTTGGACTTTATGACTATCAGCATGATGTTTTGATGTTGGCTTCCTTGTGCACTATACTTGGCCGAATGCTCATCATCATATATGTATGTGTTTTCAAGCTTGAAAATGGATATGGGCTTCTTTGTTGCCATGCATATGACTAGTACACTTGATTGCACACAAGTTAAGCACTTAAAGGAAAAAGTGCAAGTGTTGCTTGTTTTGCAAGTAATGGGTTGGGCTTGCTTAAGCTGCAAGGTCTTGGTCTAAAATAAGCAGGGACATCCTGGGCCACCTCCCAGGCCAATAAAAAGAATGCCCAATAATCTACTTAATGAAGGTTAGGTAACTAAACTCTGATGATAACTCTTAAAGACCCAAGTAATCTGGACCTTCAGGGTAGTGGTTGGTGAGAGGCACAGAGTGTGCATGGGCTGGGGCCTGTGTGGGGTGTGACAGAGCAGACCTGCTGCGGTGGTATCAGAGCAGGATTTGAGAAGTAGTTAGCCTAGTCAAGTTCCCACATAGGGTCACATAAGACATGCATATGCATACATGGATATATATAAATGGCTGCAATTTTAAAGTGCAGGAATGAGAACTAGAACCAGGGAAAGAAATACCCTGAGACAAGTTGCTCAAAAAGAGCATACCTTGGCGAGAGAGCCAAGTGCCAGGCAAGAAATGCCTGATGAAACTGCCCAAAGGCAGGATGCACAAGAAAATCATAACTTGGCAAGACAGCCAAATACCAGGTCCCAGATACCTGAACCCAGCAGAAACAGAGAAGACAGAATGGAACAGATGATGGAAAACTTACAGGTAACAATGACACAGATAGTGACTGGAATGCAACTCTTGGCTAGAGGCCAACCTCCAGTACAGGAAAACCCAGAACAGGTGCAAACAGGAGAAAATTCTAAAACAGAAGGTAGAAGAGTGGGAAGGAGACCTGGCAAAGAGCCAGTGGATTTGGATCAGCACAGCAACAATGGAGGTATTCCAGAAGAGGAAACTGATGAAGAGAAAAGACATCCCAGATCAAGGAGGATGAGGTCTGAAATCAGGCAGGAGCATAAAACTGAAGAGGAAAGTGATAGCCCAGACCTTGAGGAGCTAGATGCATATATATACAGCAGGAGGACTGAGCCTCTCCCTGAACACCCAGCCAGAGGAAGAACATATAGAGAAAGGACCAGAAATTCAACTGCCAACAGAGGAAGGCATAGAAGGAGTGAATTAAAGGAGGGCCAGCTGGAGGGATTCCTGGCATTGAAACCTCCTATCTACAGAGGTGGTTGTGAACCAGATGAGGCGGAGTTCTGGATTTATCAGTTAGAAAAGATCTTTGAAAGAATGGAGGTGACAGCCACTCAGAAGGTACTTCTGGCTACATTCAGGCTGGAAGGGCATGCAGAGCTGTGGTGGAGAACAGTTCAGAGGACACACCAGGAGAGGAACCGTAGGAAACCACTTTTGATGAGAAGATCCATGAGGTGGCCAGACTTTCTCAGAGTCTTCCACCAACAGTATGTGAGCGAGGCTCAAAAGGATAAGAAACAGGTAGAATTTGATCAGTTAAAGCAAGGAAATCTCAGTGTTCTTGAGTATGAGCAGAGGTTTAATAGCCTGATCAGATATGCACCCCAATACAATGGTGAGGAGGAGCTGAAGACAAAGAGATTTGTGAGGGGTCTAAGACCTGAACTGAGGCAGATCCTCAGAGCAGTTGGAGCCAGAGACTATTACTCTGTGATGCAAAGTGCACTGGCATTGGAGCAAGAATTTCAGGAGCAGTACAGAAGTGGCCCTGGAAGTAGCAGCAGAGTTCAGAAAGGCCAGTTTCAGAAGAGGCCAAGAGAAGAGGCTGAGCATAATGGGAGCAGAAAAGGATTTAAGCAGGAGAAGGGACCACAGACACCTGGTCCCCAATGCTCCAAGTGTGGGAAGTTCCATGGCTATAAGCCATGCTATAAAGCTTCCAGTGGTTGCCACAAGTGTGGGGCCCAAGACCATTGGGTCAAGGATTGCCCAAAAAGAATTGGAGATAGAAGTATGCTGGGAAGGTATAATCCCAGAGCTCCATTTGGACAAGCTCCCATGCCCCAGAAAAGGGCACCTGTGCCACTTCAGGATGGAAGGCAGGCACAGAGAGCAGCACAGGACCAGAGAAGGACACATGTACCTCCTGGTAGGATATTCCAGTTGGAGACTTCCAGGAAAATACCTGGTACTCATGATGCTGATGCAGGATCTATGGACAAGGAAACTAGCCAGCAGAAGGCTAGAAGGGCCTTAAAAGGTACCATTTACCTTAATGGCCAGTTAACTATTGCCTTGTTCGATACTGGAGCTTCATTATCTGTGATATCTGCTAGCTTGGCTAAAGTCATGAACTTAGAAGTAAAACATATGACTGATGTGTATGTGGTTAGAACAGCTGGAAAAGAAGTATTATTTACATACCAGATGGTGGAAAATTGTGAAGTCCAGATAGACAAGCAGAAACTAAAAGCAAAATTTTTAGTACTGGACACCAATGAATATGGTGTAATACTGGGCATGGATTGGCTCAGTGGAAATAAAGCAGTTATAGACTGTCATGCTAGGCAGTTAGTGATACCTGGTTGCAAACCATACCAGCTAGATAAATCACTAGAGTTGCCTATGGATCACCAAATTGAAGTAGTGAAACTAATAACTCTGGATAATGAACATGAGTGCCTGGAACTTAATGACCAGGAAGCAGCTGAGGAACTTAGACAAATTCCTATAGTCCAGAATTTTCCAGGAGTGTTTCCTACTGACTTACCTGGATTACCACCCAAAAGAGAAGTAGAATTTGAGATTAAACTGGTACCTGGATCAACTCCAGCATTCGCTGCCCCATATAGGATGGCAGTGCCAGAAATGGTAGAATTGAAGAAGCAGTTGGATGAACTGCTTGAGAAAGGGTTCATCAGACCCAGTGTGTCTCCTTGGGGAGCACCTGTACTGTTTGTGAAGAAAAAGGATGGAACCCTTAGGCTCTGTATAGATTACAGAAAACTTAATGCCTTGACCATTAAGAACAAGTATCCTCTCCCCAGGATTGAGGACTTGTTTGACCAGTTGAAAGGAGCCAAGGTCTTTTCTAAAATAGACCTAAGATCTGGATATTTCCAGCTAAGAGTCAAGGAAGAGGACATACCTAAGACTGCATTCAGGACTAGGTATGGACACTTTGAATATACAGTAATGCCATTCGGGCTTACAAATGCACCTGCATTCTTTATGGATTTAATGCAGAGGGTGTTTAGAGCACACCTGGACCACTTTGTGGTTGTATTCATTGATGACATCTTGGTATATTCCAAGGATGAAGAAACTCACAAAGAACATTTGAGTATAGTGCTTGGTTTGCTCCAAGAGAATGAGCTTTATGGAAAGCTAAGTAAATGCAAATTTTGGACAAAGGAGATTGCATTTTTAGGTCACATAATTAATGACCAAGGGTTGGCTGTAGATCCTGAAAAGGTGAGCTCAATCCTGAATTGGAAACAACCTCAGAATGTGAGGGAAATTAGAAGTTTCCTTGGGTTGGCTGGCTATTACAGAAGGTTTGTGCCAAAGTTTTCTGTTATAGCAGCACCCATGACTCAATTAATCAGGAAGAACCAGAAATTTATCTGGGAAACAAAGTGTGAAGAAAGCTTCCAAGAGCTTAAAAGAAGGCTGACAACAGCCCCTGTACTAGTCCTCCCAGACCCTGAAAAGGAATATGAGGTGTATGCTGATGCATCTCATATAGGACTAGGATGTGTCCTGATGCAGGACAAGCAAGCCATATCTTTTGGCTCTAGACAGTTAAGATCCCATGAAAAGAAATATCCAGTACATGACCTGGAATTGGCAGCAGTAGTCTTTGCCTTGAAACAATGGAGGCACTATCTTCTTGGTAATAAATTCCAAGTTTTTACAGACCACAAAAGTCTCAAGTACTTGTTCACTCAGAAAGACCTAAACATGAGGCAAAGAAGATGGTTAGAGTACTTGAAAGACTTTGACTGTGTGATTGAATACACAGCAGGAAAGGCCAATGTTGTGGCAGATGCCCTGAGCAGGAATTATACAGGAGTGCTCAAGGGTGGAGAAATAGAACAAAAGGCAGAAATCCTTAGCCTTACTTGTTTAGCAAGTCAATGGCTAACCTGGGAAGGTGACCTACTTAAGGTACTCACCATTACCCCAGAATGGAAGGAGCTCATTAAAGAAGCTCAGGCCAAAGATGAAAACCTGGGATTAATATCTGGGCAAAGTAAAGGAGAACTTTTCCAAGGGTTTTCTTACAAGCAAGGAATGTTGCATTTCCAGGGAAGATTAAATGTACCTGAAAGGGAAAATCTGAGAATTCAGATCCTGGAGGAGGCACATTCCAGTAAACTAAGTATGCACCCAGGGGCTACCAAAATGTACCATGCCCTCAAAGCTTACTTTTGGTGGCCATACTTGAAGAAGGATATAAGTGCTCATGTAGCCAAATGTGAGGTGTGTCAGCAAGTAAAAGTTGAACACCAAAAGCCAGGGGGAAAGCTTCAAAGCTTACCCATACCTGAGAGAAAGTGGGGATCCATATCAATGGATTTTGTGGTAGGAATGCCACTGACAAGGAGAAAACATAATGCCATTTGGGTCATAGTGGACAGGTTGACCAAGGCAGCCCACTTTCTTCCCATGAATCTCACTGACTCCCTGGACAAGTTATCCCAGCTTTATGTCAGAGAGATAGTCAGACTGCATGGGGTACCTGATGATATTGTGTCTGATAGAGACCCTAGATTTGTCTCTAGGTTTTGGAAATCTTTACATCAGGCACTGGGGACTGAGCTTAAATTTAGCTCTGCTTACCATCCACAAACAGATGGGCAGACCGAGAGAACTATCCAAACTCTGGAAGACATGTTAAGGTGTTGTGTCATAGATTTCCAGGGTGAATGGGATGTACATCTTCCACTTGTGGAGTTCTCATATAACAATAGCTATCACTCAGTGATAGGGATGGCCCCTTATGAAGCCTTGTATGGCAGGAAGTGTATAACTCCCCATTGCTGGCATCAGCCAGAGGATAAACTGGAATTGGGACCAGAAATTATCCAAGAAACCACTCAAAAGATCAAATTAATCCAAGCTAGGATCAAAGCTGCAAATGACAGGCAGCAATCCTATGCTAACCTGAAAAGGAGGAGAGACCTGGAATTCCAGGAAGGTGACTGGGTGTGGCTTAAAGTTTCTCCTATGAAAGGAGTGATAAGATTTGGGAAGAAAGGGAAACTGGCACCCAGATATATTGGGCCATTTCAAATACTGGCCAGAGTGGGAAATGTGGCATATCAGCTGGAATTGCCACCAGAGCTTGGACACATACATGATGTGTTTCATGTGAGCCTACTTAAGAAATATGTTCCCAGCTCTAAGCAGATAGAAATGCCTGCTAGTGTGCCTGTGGCACCAAACCTCTCTTATGAGGAAGAACCAACTCAATTCCTGGCTAGAGATACCAGAAAGTTGAGAAGCAGGTGGATCTCTATGATTAAAGTTCAGTGGAGTAACCACACTCCTGAAGAGGCAACCTGGGAAGTTGAACCAGAAATTGCCCAAAAGTACCCTCAATTGTATGAAAGACTGGTGAGGAATTTGGAGGACCAAATTCTTTAAGGAGGGAGGAATTGTCAGGACCACCAGTTAGTACTTGGCTATGGCCAAGAAGAGAATGATGAAGACATGAAATTAAATACAAGAGGGACTTGTTTGAACATGGTCTTAGTGATGAGAATACAAGACTATGTGAATTATGTGTTTTAATTACACATACAAAAGTTCTATGTGAACTATGCCATGAAATAAAGTTCTAGTACCAAACTGGACTGGTAACTAGTGACTAACATGGAACTATGCAATACTATGGGCCAAATTGCACATACATGAAAAACTATGTATGACTTGGCAAGAAATAAAGTTTGAGGACTCAATTGAAAACTTGGACTAGTGCTGGAATTGAAACTACAAACCAAGGATGGACAAAATCAGCCATGCAATATTGTGAGATGGCTAAAGTGGAGGTAAGCCAATATTGTGGCTCTTGGTCAATGGGTAGCCATATATATTAATAAACAAAGGGGAAGTGTTAGTGGAGCTATTAAAATATTGGAAGTTGCCTAGTGGAGCCATTAAAATAAGGTAAACCTTGGACAAAGATATGAATTGTTTATTCATGGTGGAGCATGATTGATTTGTTTATTGGTGATGATGGAAGATGGAATTAATTATTGCTAAAAGAATGGTGTGATGGCCGAATTTTATATGGTATAATAATGCAATTATGTCCACATTTTGTGTACTTGGCATGTGGGCCAACAATTTAAAAAGAAATGCTGGAAATTGCATTGAATTTGGTGGCTAGAATGGAAGTATGGAGACATGGAGGGTTGGAGGCGCCATGCAATTTAGTTGGGGGATTTCCTTGGCATTTAAGCCAACTTTGATTAATCAATCCAAGGCTGGAAGCCTTTGTCCGCCACCCAAAAATGCAGCTGCCATGCTTGACTAATATATTACATGAAATGGGTTAGTGCTTGGGAGAATATTGCATTGTACAATGCTGAAATTTATTGTTTAATGGGCACTTGAGTGGGCGGCCTTCTTATGCAGCAAACATTCCTTGGAGTTGTCATTTAGTTGCTGCCTTTGTTGGTTTTGGAGAGCACTTGGCCGAAACACAAAGCTCTCCCATGTTCTTCCATGTTCTTGCTTGTTCTTCACTTGTTCATCTTGATTCTTGGCCGAAACTTGAGTGTTCTTGAGTGTACATCCAAATTTCCAGCAAAACTCTTGAAGATACCTTGTTGAGCGTCAAGATTTGAGCTTGTTCTTGAAGGAACAAGGCATGGCCGAATATGTTCATGCATGTTCATGAAGTTCTCTTGAAGTTTACTTGGTGTTCTTGGTGTTGCATGTTGATTTGGAGCTCGGTTGTGCAAGTCCAGAATTTTCAGCCTTGTTCTTGAGGTAAAAGCTCAAGATTACTTAAATCCATGGTATGTTTTCCATGAATAAGAGTTATATTGACTAAAGGAAGGCTGTATTGTGTTAGGAGAACCTTGGACCGAAAGTTTGAAGCTAAACCACCAAAGAACACTAGTTGGCCGAATGGTGTGCATGTTTGTTCTTGAGTGTTCTTGGTGAGTTCATGGTGTTTTGGCATGGAAATGATGATTTCATGAGTTTATGTGAATGATATGTGAAACTCATGATGGCTGTGTTTATGGCCGAAAATGAAAGGTAACTTGGACTTGGAGATTGAAGCTTGGATTAAGACATTCAAGCTTGTGTTGGACAAATTAGCCAAAGCACCCTTGGAATTAAAGTTTCAAACTTAACTTGGAAGAAATCCAACAAGGCCGAATTTACTCAAGCTAAAAAGTGTGGTAAGGATTCATGAATTACTTGTGCTTGGTATATTTTCCATGATTAATGACAAGTAATTGAAGCTACTAATTGATGGTCAAGATTTGCCAAGTGATGTTAGTATGCTTGAAGGGCAATATGGAATTAATGGTTCCATGGGTTGATTAGCTAATCAATGAATGGCAAGTGTAAAGTTCTTGGTGGGTTTGGCCAATCCATCAAGCACTTGAGAGCTCGAGGGGAATGGAGATGATTTCATGAAGAAATGGTGTGCAAAATTGTACATGAGCACTTGCTAGTGGCTATGGCCGAATTGAAGAAGTGGTGTGTGTGTGAGTTTGTGTGCTTTTGTTGATTGATTGTGCATGCTAACCAACTTATTATTGATATATGTTGAATATAGGCTTCGGCCAAATTGTATTTTCCTTGTCTTTGTGTCTTTGGATGTAGGTACTAGCTTGATTATGGAGGTTAAGCTTATGCTTAACAATATGAACTCCTTTGGAGTTGTGTGAATCCTTACTGAGTTTTAAACTCACTGCCCTTATTGGTTGAATTTTCAGGAAAGGGTAAAGAGCTTGAGTAATTGTGCTTCTGTTTGGACTTCTTGGTTTTTGTGTACCAAGTTTACTTATTGTCCAAGGTATGTGTGCCAACAAATTCTTGGCTTGAAATGTGCATTTTATTCCATGGTCTTATGTAGGCCGAATTTAATGGATGAAGTTTTGCAGGAGATTAGCTGTGGGACTTGAGCTAGGAGGTGTTGGTTGAGTGGGCTTTTGGCATTTGAGACTTGGTGGGCTTTGGAGACCAATAACTTGGTCTTTTGGACTTGTACCTATAGTGCACATTTTGTAGTACCCTTTGAGCATTATGGGTAGTTGTGTACATATGGGCTATGTGAGAATTGGGCTGCAAGTTTTGGGCCCATTTGCATCCTTGGCATGATTGCCATGTAGTTGTTGTTGAGTTGTGGACTTAAGCACTTTTGGGCCCATGTTGGACTTATGCATTTTGGGCCTTAGTGGACTTTGTATGTTGGACTTGTTGGCTGTATGTTAGCCAAGTTTCTTTGGACTTTATGACTATCAGCATGATGTTTTGATGTTGGCTTCCTTGTGCACTATACTTGGCCGAATGCTCATCATCATATATGTATGTGTTTTCAAGCTTGAAAATGGATATGGGCTTCTTTGTTGCCATGCATATGACTAGTACACTTGATTGCACACAAGTTAAGCACTTAAAGGAAAAAGTGCAAGTGTTGCTTGTTTTGCAAGTAATGGGTTGGGCTTGCTTAAGCTGCAAGGTCTTGGTCTAAAATAAGCAGGGACATCCTGGGCCACCTCCCAGGCCAATAAAAAGAATGCCCAATAATCTACTTAATGAAGGTTAGGTAACTAAACTCTGATGATAACTCTTAAAGACCCAAGTAATCTGGACCTTCAGGGTAGTGGTTGGTGAGAGGCACAGAGTGTGCATGGGCTGGGGCCTGTGTGGGGTGTGACACATATGCCTTTCTCTCTTGTTTGAGGACTATCCTCAAGTTTCGGTACCATTTGAGAAAGTTGGTCCCATTCAGTTTTTCCTTCTCAAGGATCGATCGCAATGAAAGTGTCGATGTGTTTTGTGCCATGGTTATCTACAACAGTAAATATGCAGTGTAAGAGTCATGTATTTTAATTCATTTAATAAGGACTTTTATTAAATGATACTCCCACTATTTTCCTCAAAATAATAACCCTCAGTATTATTTCGGAACACCTCGGCACTAAGGTATTCTAGCGGGCCAAGATCCATATTTGACCACAACCTGAGTCAGCTTTGGCTTTTCTCTCAAGTTATAGCTATTTAGGTAGGCAACTCATTGCCAATTGCATCTTATGCAACTCTTGGATAGTTGGGTGAACAACACTTGTCCAAGCTCATCTCATGAACTTAAGCCCAACTCTATGCCTCTAAGTCCCTAATCCTATTAGGATGACTTAGTTAAGTCGAACCCAAAGTTAGCAGTTTGGATATCACTATTATCCCATCGCGCCTTACCAAGATGAACATAGGTGCTTTGCTTTGGCAAACCCACCTAATGTTGATCAAGGTCTTGACGAGTGCCAACATTTGGAAGGCATCACATTTAATGACTTAATATTTGTTTGAGGGATTTTTCTTTTGATCTCACCAATTTGTTATCTCCGGTTGTTTTATACATGCATCATATACAAATATAAAACATGCATCTCATGCTTACAAGAAATAAACGTGACATGGTTATAGCCCAAACTATGTGATATTCTCAAGCCAATGAGAATATCATAAAAGCCTAAGAAAAGAAAAGAGTCTTCACAAGCTCCTTCTCTTCCTTTCTTGGCTGCCTTTTTGTTGTCACCTCCTTGGACATACCACCTTGGACGATCCCATAATGCACCATTACATCAATAATAGAAACCTCGAGTTACATTCGAGGGGAGTAAGGTGAGAAGAGAATGTACAATGAGAGTGATAAGAAAAGGCACGACTCGCAGGCCGTATTTACAAGAACAACCAATCAAGGGCTATAACCATGCACCATGCTTCAAACACCAATCAGCATATCATGTGAAATCTCATTCAACAAAGATGCATGCCAATTTTCGCGTGTTGATTAACCAGTTTTTATTTATGTGGCGCTTCGCATACGGCGGTCCCGCTGGCCGGTCAGCGGGCGGTGGTTCGAGAAAGTAGGCACCCGAGACTCCTCCATTCGAGCCACCAAAAATACCTTACTTTCAGTGCCCGAACAGGCCGAATCCGAACAAACCTAGGGTTTTTGCAACTATTGCAAGAATCCTAATCCATATAGGTATCTCATACCTATCAATTTCGGGTTAATCTCATTAACCAATTTGTGTTGTTTCTTCATATATCTCATATGTTCATTACGAATTCCGGTTTCATGCATCATGAATCAATCTAATTAATCATGGCCGAAAACCAATCGAAGACATAGCATCATGCGATTCAACACTCAATCCCGATTTAGGGTTTCACCAGTAGCTCTGATACCACTGTTGGGTTTCGGGAGCCAAATAGCGCAGCAGAATTTAACCGAAACCCTCCAGGATCCAAGTGAAACGGGGTAAACCGAGTGTTCGAAAATTTCATACCTAATTTTCGGTTGAGATCTCTCACTCAACTGTAGAGTCGAATCACAAAACCTGAACAGTTGACGTGTTCAGGCTCTCTATGGTATCCACACGAGCCTCTCGGGATCACCACGCTTCCACCACGTCCCGGCAGATGCGTTTCTCTTGCGCTCGCAGTGCTAGCTTGCGTCCTCCAAGGAATTGCAAGAGAAGAGTGCGGCTGTCCTTTTGGGAGGCTAGGGCAAGGAGACCTACGAATTTCTCACTTAAAAGTTGTATTTATAGTGAGACTCAACTTCCAGGCCTAATGGGTTTCAAAGCCCTAATCCAATTAGGAATTAATTTCGGGCTTAATAATGGCTCAACTCCTTGGCCCATTATTAATACGAAATCAAAGTGAAACCATAACCCAAATAATTAGCCCATGCACTCTAATGATCCAAATAGCTCTATGTGTGCGACCCAATAGGCTCTTGCCATATTGGCAACGATCATAAATCACATTTATGATCATAAGCAATGAGCGGTGTCTAGCAACACATCATTGCTACCCAAGTGACAAGATTGTCGGTGAATCGACTAAACCTTTATGATCATCACCGATATATGCCATTGTCCCTTTGTCCAAGATATCAAGACTAAGCACAAGACATGGAATGTGTCACTCTCGTATAGCCCAATCTTCGGTTTCTTGATTACCGAGTAGACCAAATTAAACTGACGACATTGATATCATATATCAACTCATCGGAGCATGGCCATGCATTTTCTAAGTCTTACTCTATCAAGGGGCCCAAAGATATCACTCCCGTTACATAGGAGGGACAAATCCCATCTTGATCATACAAATCCCTCCGCATGATATGTGACATACCCAATGACCTCCTTCAAGTTCACTCAGTTACGAGCAACAAAGGAAAGTATCAAAGTATGTGACTCACATGTAGGGAACCTTGATGATCTTAGGTCGAAGGACTACATATACCATGATCACTATGAGAATCACTTATGACACTCATATAACGATCCATGAAGTGTTCTCATGGTGGGTCGGTCCAGTACACAAGTTCTCCAACTTGTACCCATATGTAGACTACATATCTCATATTAGTCTCCACATATGCTAGTCATTATGTATTATTGCAACCCGCTCCACAATAATACTATACTAGGGACGTTTAAGAATATCATTATTCTAGGGTTACAATTATGTTTATTACGTTACGCAAAAACAAAACAACAAACAAAATTGCTGGATTAATGCCTCAATAAAATATCATGACTCAATGTGCAAAAATACAATCATCTCATGATTGGCTTTTTGGGCACAATACTAACAATAACTTGGCATAAAGCTGATGTTTGAATAGAGTTATTAGGATAATCTTCAGATGATGTTTATGTTCATTTTCATCCTTGGAATACACTAGGATGTCATCAATGAACACAACCACAAATTTGTCCAGATGTGGTCTGAACACCCTGTTCATAAGGTCTATAAAAGCAGCTGGGGCATTAGTGAAACCAAATGGCATCACTGTGTACTCATAATGCCCATACCTGGTCCTGAATGTAGTCTTAAGAATATTTTCTTCCTTTACTCTCAATTGAAAGTATTCAGATGTCAAATCTATCTTGGAGGAGATCGTAGCTCCCTTGAGTTGATTAAATAGATCCTCAATCCTATTGAGTGGATACTTGTTCTTGATAGTCCTCAATCCTATAGTCAATGCATAGTCTCAATGATCCATCCTTCTTTTTCATAAAGAGAGCTGAAGCTCCCCATGGCAAAATACTTGGCCTTATGAACCTTTTTTCAAGAAGTTCATCAAGTTCTTTCTTGAGCTCATTCATCTCTATGATAGGCATTATGCAAGGAGGTATAGATATTGGACTAGCTTCTGGTTGCAACTTGATTTCAAACCCAATCTCCCATTGTAGAGCAATACCTGGCTGGTCTTTAGGAAATACTTGTGGAAAATCTCTCACTACATGTAGTATATCCATTTCTTCTTTACTGTGCAATTCATTCAATGCATAACAATAATCATGCTCAGAAATCACAGGTATCTCATCTAGTACCTCTAGCTCCATGCCATGCATCTCATACACTAATTCCTTAGAATTCACTAATGGATGCACTTCACCATCAGGCAATGTGATTTTCCTTTTAGTACAATTAATTCTTATGTTATACATAGCAAGCCAATTCATACCTAGCACTACATCATACTTAGGAATATCCAACATTAGCAGATTAGCCATAACCTTAGTCTTTCCTACTACTAGCTCATAATCCTTAGCTAGGTCATTAGTGAAAAGACATTGAGTACCTATTTTTTTCATTAAGGATATCCTAGGCATGATTTTAGTAGGCAATTTCATTGCATCAGCAAATTTCCTAGCCACTATAGGCACAGATGCACTAGTATCAAACAGAACACTAACAAGCATACCATTAAGGTAAATGTTACCTCTTAGTGCTCCTCCCTGCTATGATGTCTCTAGCCTCTCCACTTGGAAGACTCTACTAGCTTTCAGCACTGGAGGTCGAGGCACCAGAGGAGCTGTCCTCTACTATCCTTCCCTAAGTGTTCCCCCTCTAGGTCCTGCCCCAATAGGGCTTTTTGGACCTTGGTCTTCTGGCCTCCCTTGACCCTATGGGTAGTCTTTGACCCAATGATCCATGGATCCACATCTTAGACACGCTTAGGTTTCAAAATAGCAAGGTTTCCTTCCATGAAACTTCTTGCATTTAGGGCACCTTAGGCCAGGGAACTTCCCCTTAACCTTGGCCTCACCACCAAGATGAGATTTCTTGGCAATTCTCTTGCAATATGGTGGCTTTTTCTGCTTGCCTCCTGCCTGGCTACTTTCCCCTAGTCCACTGAGAAAGTACTTAGTCTCATAGTGCTCTTGCTCTACCAATAGAGCTTTTTGCATTGCTTCATTGTATATGACTGCTCCAAAATGTCTTACAGCCATTCTAATGTCTGACTTTAAGCCTCTGACAAATATTTTGGCCTTTAACTCCTCCAGTCCATGATACTAAGGAGCATACCCCACCAACTGATTGAATTTGTGCTCATACTCTAAGACACCGAGGTTGTCCTGCCTTAGAGCATCAAATTTAGCTTGCTTCATATCTTTGATGGTATCACTGACATACTGCTCCTGACATAGCTGTGTGAACTCTGGTCAGGTCATTTCCACGTCTTCTCCTGGCCTTCTACCCCTCTGGACAACATATCTATCTCTGGTGTTTCTCCACCACATCTTTGCACTGCCTACCAGATTGTAGGTAGCCAGTGACACTCTCTTGGTTAAGCTGAGTGGCATCCTCTCAAACATTTTTTCAATGAAGATTAATCATTCTTCAGCTCTCTTGGCCCAGCTCTTCCATCAAACTGTGGAGGCCTTAGTCCTTGGAACTTTTCCAGCAATCTGACCTTATCTAGGCCGTCTAGTTCCTCTGATCTATGTCTCCTAAATTTGTGAGAGCCCTTTGTATGGTGATGCTCTCTAAGATCTCTCTACCTTCTCCTAAATCTTGTCTAATAGTCTTCCTTAATCTCATACTTAGTGGAGGAAAGGTCATAGACTGAGGGATTGGTCTTGGACACCTGACCAATCTAAGACTTGAGTCTTCCTCCTTTTGGATTTCCCCTATCCTCATATTCATCCTCAATGGTCTCATTATTTGTGTCTTCTAAGCTTCCAGAAGAAACATATTCATATGTGTTCCTAGTATCCTCTTCTGGTTGTTGCTATGCATCCTGAATTGGTTATGCTAGAGCTACTTGGACTCCTTGATGTTGTGCTTGAATCAGTGCCCATTGATTAGACCTAAGTTCTGAAGCTCTAGACCAACCTAAGGCACTTCAGGGTTTGGTACCCCCTATTGCCCTTGATTCCCTCTATTCTATCCATTTTTTTGTTACCAAGAGTCAGTAGGAGGCCTTCGGGGTAGTTCCCCTCTCCTTGTGGCAAGCATGTTTACTTACTGCATTGATGATTAACCATAAAGCACATATCAAAATCATATGTATTTCAATGGTACTTGACACTAGCAGCTATCCAAACTAAGTTCATGTATGTAGATGCATGCAATGCAACTATATGCTATGTATACACATAAACCATGCTCTGGTACCAACATCTGTTACACACTTTGGGGTAGTCCAATTCTGGTGCCAAAATTGTGTATTTAGACTCCCAAGACTGGTAATGTTCTGTAGGCCATCAGAATACCACCCTTAGTGTGCATTCCTAAGTGGATCTCTTAGAAACTATGTAAACACATCCTTATTGGTCCAACCATCACACACATATTCACATTTCATGTACAGCATGGCAGCAAAGAAGGAAAACACTAGCACCAGTCTTAATCTTGGTTGCCACACATTAGGTAATCTTGTTAACTTCTAGTGACCAGCCACTGTACCTATAACTTCCACCAACAAAATGTATCATTCTAGCCATGTACCCCTTATTTTCTTTGCTCTGTTATCAAGCAGAGACTTAGAGCAAACCAAGGAATTTGGTTTTACATCAATAGACCAACTATGGACCAAGTTATGAATTTTCTAAGTTGGTTACAAAATTCTAACCAAATGAACAGTAACTTACCAAATTTGCAACATCATATCTTTGGGAACAGGGCTCCAAATACAAAAATTTTAAATCCCAATTTAACCTCTAGATTTTCTGTAGGTGTGGTCAAAATTTCATGCCAACATTCATTCTACAAAGGGAGATATAAAACCTTAAGTACAGAGTCAAAATTCTTGTCACTTTATGACCATTTTGCCCATACCTAATTTCATAAGTGTTCAAACAATTCATTCGGAAGGGGAAAGCCCTCCAAGGCTACCCCATATGTGTCCATTACACATAGGAAATATATTCCCTTGCATTTAACCGCAATATGTGGTCAAAATAGAATTTACAAGTAAGCAGCCCATCATTCACACTTAGGCAGCTTTGCACCACATCACCTACATAGCCAAAACATTACTCAAATGTTCACATACTTGTCTCATTTTACAAGCATTATAAAATGGTCTTAAATGAGCTAAATATGCACCCTAGGTTGTAGGAGTGCCTAGGATGCAGTAGACTCCAGAAGAGGATGCTGGCTCACTATTGCAGAACACAATAAGTACCATCACTAAAAATACCAAAATATGCTCTTAAAATCACCAAAGCTTCAACAACTAGACATATGGAAGTTCAAGTACCTAAAAATTTAGGACAAAACTCAAACCACAAAGTGTTAGTATTGTGCCCAAAAAGCCAATCATGAGATGATTGTATTTTTGCACATTGAGTCATGATATTTTATTGAGGCATTAATCCAGCAATTTTGTTTGTTGTTTTGTTTCTGCGTAACGTAATAAACATAATTGTAACCCTAGAATAATGATATTCTTAAATGTCCCTAGTCTAGTATTATTGTGGAGCGGGTTGCAATAATACATAATGACTAGCATATGTGGAGACTAATATGAGATATGTAGTCTACATATGGGTACAAGTTGGAGAACTTGTGTACTGGACCGACCCACCATGAGAACACTTCATGGATCGTTATATGAGTGTCATAAGTGATTCTCATAGTGATCATGGTATATGTAGTCCTTCGACCTATGATCATCAAGGTTCCCTACATGTGAGTCACATACTTTGATACTTTCCTTTGTTGCTCGTAACTGAGTGAACTTGAAGGAGGTCATTGGGTATGTCACATATCATGCGGAGGGATTTGTATGATCAAGATGGGATTTGTCCCTCCTATGTAACGGGAGTGATATCTTTGGGCCCCTTGATAGAGTGAGACTTAGAAAATGCATGGCCATGCTCCGATGAGTTGATATATGATATCAATGTCATCAGTTTAAGTTAGTCTACTCGGTAATCAAGAAACCAAAGATTGGGCTATACGAGAGTGACACATTCCATGTCTCGTGCTTAGTCTTGATATCTTGGACAAAGGGACAATGGCATATATCGGTGATGATCATAAAGGTTTAGTCGATTCACCGACAATCTTGTCACTTGGGTAGCAATGATGTGTTGCTAGACACCGCTCATTGCTTATGATTATAAATGTGATTTATGATCATTGCCAACATGGCAAGAGCCTATTGGGTCGCACACGTAGAGCTATTTGGATCATTAGAGTGCATGGGCTAATTATTTGGGTTATGGTTTCACTTTAATTTCGTATTAATAATGGGCCAAGGAGTTGAGCCATTATTAAGCCCGAAATTAAATCCTAATTGGATTAGGGCTTTGAAACCCATTAGGCCTGGAAGTTGAGTCTCACTATAAATACAACTTTTAAGTGAGAAATTCGTAGGTCTCCTTGCCCTAGCCTCCCAAAAGGACAGCCACACTCTTCTCTTGCAATTCCTTGGAGGACGCAAGCTAGCACTGCGAGTGCAAGAGAAACGCATCTGCCGGGACGTGGTGGAAGCGTGGTGATCCCGAGAGGCTCGTGTGGATACCATAGAGAGCCTGAACACGTCAACTGTTCAGGTTTTGTGATTCGACTCTACAGTTGAGTGAGAGATCTCAACCGAAAATTAGGTATGAAATTTTCGAACACCCGGTTTACCCCGTTTCACTTGGATCCTGGAGGGTTTCGGTTAAATTCCGCTGCGCTGTTTGGCTCCCGAAACCCAACACAAAGGTTTTCTTAAAGGTGATCCTTCAGCTAGGCCTGAAATTATAGAATTGAGGGGAGTAAGTTTCATTGAGAAACTTAGTAAGGGTAGCACTTGGATTCAATAGGCAATGTAACCATCATTAAAACTTGAATTCAAAGACACTAAAACACAAAAATCACAATGCATATATACAAGATATAGCAACCAAATGCGGTAGCCATTCACAACCAATAAACACATGAAATGTGGTAGTAACATATACCATAGGTTAGTCCATAAAACACATAATAAACATAACCAAATCACTATGGCAGCCCTCCTCAAGTTATTGCTTGGTCTTAGGATGATTTTAACACTAGTTAGTACTAAATTATGATTTAGAAACCCTCATTTCACTACGATCTTTGTGCACTTCGCACTAGGTCACAAAACCTTCAATAAGCACTCTCTCCTTAATAAGCTTGGTTCATCAAGCTCAAGGCTCTCTTCCAAACTTGGCCCTAGCTCCTTGGTTGCTTGAAAATATAGAAAACAACCCATGAGAGTAAGAGAACCCTTACCTTGATGGGTATGCTAAAATTGGAGGTTGATCCTAGGTGCACTCAAGCAATAGCACCAAATAGTTTCAAATTGTGCTTCCTTGACTTTAATTGCATGTAGTTTTGAGTTTGACAGTATGGTGCCTTTGGAGGAAGTATGGATGAGAGGTTTGGCTTCCTTTTAGCTAGTAGAAGCCAAAATTTGGGAGGTAAGGACAAGAATGGACACTTATATGGTCTTAAGTGCACTAAACACACTTAACAAGTTTAACCAAGCTTTATGTCATTTTCCTTGCTACATGCCCATGGTTTCTTTACCTTAATCTCTTGGCCCATATTTGGCTTCCTTATCCCATGCTATAGTAGTCCCCTCCTCATGTGGAATAACCCCATAAAACTTCCATTTGACTTAAGTCATCAACACGGACAACGAAAGGCACACAATAAGACACTTAAGTCCTTAAAGCCTTTTTGTGTTTTTCTTTGTCCATACTTGTCTTCAATAAGAAACTTGGTCCTCCAATAGCACTTTCATATCATTCGAATCATTCCCATAACTCTCCAAATCTATTTTATGAAATTTTTTGAATTGAGTACATGAATTTCTGAAGTTTTTCAAAAAACTCCATAGGTTGCTTGACAAACAAGCAATCCTTAAGGCTTTTCTTAGGCCCAAGTTACTAACTTAGAAGACTTTGAAGGAGGTGTCCATTATACCTTTTACCCCTCATAATTCCATCACTATGAAGAGAATTACACAATAAAATGGTTTTTAGCCACTACGCACACTTGTGATTCTCCATTTTTTGTGAGGTGGTAACAGAGCATCCACCATGTTCACCTATACAACATAAGGGTGGTCAAAACTGGTGATGATTTCACTAGCTTGACTAGTAAGCAATGCTTGGTAGTAGACAAGGCTTTGCCCTATAGTTTAGGGACTAGGCTGAGGACAAGTCACAAGGGACTAAAACGTATGGACCTAGGATTAGCCTCAAGCTGTATGAGCTCACAGTAGATTTTATATCTTTGTATATGTGTTGTTCTTAGTATTTTCCTTATAGGTTGAAGACTTCTTACTAAGAATCATAAGATTCTCATTCCCTTACTTTTGTGTGTTGGGTTTCGGGAGCCAAACAGCGCAGCGGAATTTAACCGAAACCTTTGAGGATCCAAGTGAAACGGGGTAAACCGGGTGTTCAAAAATTTTCATACCTAATTTTCAGTTGAGATCTCTCACTCAATTGTAGAGTCGAATCACAAAACCTGAACAGTTGACGTGTTCAAGGTCTCTATGGTATCCACATGAGCCTCTCGTGATCACCACACTTCTACCACGTTCTAGCAGATGTGTTTCTCTTGCGCTCGCAGTGCTAGCTTGCGTCCTTCAAGGAATTGCAAGAGAAGAGTACGACTATCCTTTTGGGAGGTTAGGGCAAGGACACCTACGAATTTCTCACTAAAAGTTGTATTTATAGTGAGACTCAACTTCCAGGCCTAATGGGTTTCAAAGCCCTAATCCAATTAGGCTTTAATTTTAGGCTTAATAATGGCTCAACTATTGGGCCAATTATTAATGCAAAATTATTGTGAAACCAAAACCCAAATTATTAGCCCATGCACTTTAATGATCAAAATAGATCTATGTGTGCAACCCAATAGGCTCTTACCACGTTGGCAATGATCGTAAATCACATTTATGATTACAAGCAATGGGCGGTGTCTAGCAACACATCGTTGCTACCCAAGTGACAAGATTGTCGATATTTCAACTAAACCTTTATGATCATCACCGATATATGGTATTGTCCCTTTGTCCAAGATATCAAGACTAAGCACGAGACATGGAATGTGTCTCTTTCGTATAGCCCAATCTTTGGTTTCTTGATTACTGAGTAGACCAACTTTAACTGATGACATTGATATCGTATATCAACTCATCCAAGCATGGCCATGCATTTTCTAAGTCTCACTCTATCAAAGGGCCCGAAGATATCACTCCCGTTACATAGGAGGGACAAATCCCATCTTGATCATACAAATCCCTCCGCATGATATGTGACATACCCAATGACCTCCTTCAAGTTCACTCAATTACAAACAACAAAGGAAACTATCAAAGTATGTGACTCACATGTAGGGAACCTTGATGATCTTAGGTCAAAGGACTACATATACCATGATCACTATGAGAATCACTTATGACACTCATATAACGATCCATGTAGTTTTCTCATGGTGGGTCGGTCCAGTACACAAGTTCTCCAACTTGTACTCATATGTAGACTACATATCTCATATTAGTCTCCACATATGCTAGTCGTTATGTACCTACTCCACAATAATACTAGACTAGGGACGTTTGAGAATATCATTATTCTAGGGTTACAAATATGCTTATTGCGTTACGCAGAAAAGAACAACAAACGTAATTGTTGGATTAATGCCTTAATAAAATATCATGACTCAATGTGCAAAAAATACAATAATCTCATGATTGGCTTTTGGGCACAACACTAACATTGTGTTGTGCTATTAATGAGGTTGTCATACCCAACAATCATTGACACTTGTCATGGCAGTTTCTTTTATAGGTACACTACTTTAAGAATACTTGAGATTCTTGTTATTGGGGTACTTGCTAGTTAAGTGGTTATTGTACTAACTATAGTTTTCTTGGCCAAAGGGGCTAGTGAGCATGTGAAGGATTGTTGAGGCTTGCCACCAGTGTTACCACCTTAACAAAATGGGAAAATTACAGCATAAGGACCTAAACTTGTATGCTTTAATTTTCACCATAGTGTATGAATTGTGAAGTGTAAAGTATTTAGTATACAATACCCTAAGTGGCACAAACAATGATAATTTGGTTCTTAAGAAAGCATTGGCAGATTGCTTAGTTTTCAAGTAACCTATGGACTAAATTGTAAGGTTACAAAAGTTGCGTACTCAATTGCACAAATTTCCAAAGATGGCTATGGAAAGGACATGGATGGAATTTTGAGGAAAGGACATGGATGGAATTAAGGATATTGTTGGCGAGCAAAGTGTTGAAGGAGGCAAAGTTAGTCATTTAATGCTTAAGGACACTTAAGGGCTTAAGTGTCCCAAACTTTTCTAAAGGCGAAAATGACCCTTGACCAAGGTTAAAGTAGGTCAAAAACTGCCATTTTCTCATCCCAAAGGGTTGGCAAAAATGTTGTCCAAGTGTTGCCAAAATTTTGCAAAATTTGCAAATATGCCATTACTAAAGACCAATAAAGAAATAGAGCTAGAAAAAAAATATTTTCACCCCATTTTCTTCCAAAAATGTGACCTCCACTTGCTAGGGTTCTTCCTTACACTCCTCCACATCCCTCCATATCCACCTTACGATAAACAATCACGAGAAGGCAAGAGAAGACAACTAAAGCATCAACAAAGACCATAAACCTAGCTTTTGGGTTTATCAAACGTTTATTGGATTTCTAGCAAATGGTAAGGAGTTCTCTTGCTCTCATGGGATGTTTACTATATTTCCAAGCATCCATGGAGCTAGGGCTAAGCTTGGAGGAGAGCCATGAGCATGATGAAGTAAGCTTAGTGAGGGGAGTGCATTTAGTGCAGGTTTGGTGACCTAGTGTGATGTGCACAGTGATGGCAGTGACTTTAAGGGTTTCTAAAGCCCAAAGTTAGTACTAACTAGTGTTAAAAATCTCCTAAGGCCAAGCTTATGCTTGAGGAGGGCTACCATAGTGATCTACTTATGTTTATTACATGTCTTATGGACTAACCAATGAATGCTGTTGTTGCCGCATACATGTGTTTTTTGATTGTGTTTGATTGTTGTATTTGGGTGCTAGATTGGATATTTGCATCATGTTTTCCTATGTTTTAGCTTGTTTTGATGCAGGGGATTGCTAAAGGTTACATTACCTTAGTGTTCAAGTGTTCTCCTTACCATGTTTCTCCATGAAACTTACCTCATCTCAAATCTACCCATTTCAAGTCCAGCATAATGATCACATCCAATCTGACCCTTTTTATTTGAGTTTTTATCTGAAATTTTAGGTACATGAAATTCCATGTGTCTAATTATGATTTGGAAATTTTTTTGATTTTACGAGCACATTTGTTATTCTTAGTGATAATGCTTATTGTGTTATAAAGTAGTTGTCTAGGATCCTATTTTAGGGTGCGTTGTGTCTCAAGCATGTCCGGTGATTTGGGTGAATCTCTTTACTAAGTTATGGCCATGATGTAGTGCATGGACACATTTACATGTAAGGCATATAAAGTTGGAAACAAGATGTGAACATTTGACGATGGTTTTGCTATGTATGTGAAGGTGGTGCACAAGCTGTCTAACTGTGAATAATGGGCTGCTTGTTTTTAAATTTTGTTTTGACCACATAAAGTTACTATATGCAAGATCATGTAATTCCCATATGTATTTGACATGTATAGGATAGCCTTGGAGGGCTTACCCCTTGTGAATGAAGTGTTTGCACACTTATGAAATTTTGTATGGGCATCATGGTCATAAAGTGGACAAAATTTTCACCCTGCACTCAAAGTTCTATATCTCCCTGTGTAGAGTAAACCTTGGTATGAAATTTTTCCCATATCTAGAGTACATCTAGAGGTTTAATTGGGTTTAGAATTCCTACATTTGGAGCCTTGTACCCAAAGTTATGACATTGCAAATTTGGCTAATTTACTATTCATTTGGTCAGAATTTTGTAACCAACTTAAAAAATCCATAACTTGGTCCATAGGTCGGCTATTGATGTAAAACCAAATTCCTTGGTTTGTTCTATGTTTCTACTTGATAATGGAGTGAATCAAAAAGGGGAGTTACACCAATAGATTAATACAATTTTTTTTAGAGAAGTTCAGGTACAGTGGCTGGAAAGATGAACTTAACAAGATTGCCTAATGTATGGTAGTCAGGATTAAGACTTGTGCTAGTGCTTTTGTTCCTTCCTATGACGATGTGTATAAAATGTGAATATGTGTGTAATGGTTTGACCAATATGCATGTATTCACATAGTGCCTAAAAGGGCCACTTCGGCATGTACATTAGGGCTATGGTTCTGATGGCCTGTAGGATATGCCAATCCTACATTTTTAAACACACATTTTTGGCAGCATAACTGGACTACCCTGAAGTGCTTAACAGTTGTTGGTATTAAAGTATGGTTTGTACTTGTACATAGGATATAGTTGCATCATGCATGCTAGCTACATACATGAACTCAGTTTGGTCTGATGCTAGTGTCAAGTACCATTAAAATACCTATGATCTTTATATGTGCTCTATGACAAATCATGAACAGAAGAAGTAATTATGGTTGCCACAAGGAGAGGAAACCACCCCAAAGGCCTCCTATTAAAAATAGGCAACAAAGAAATGGATAGGAAGGGGAGGATCAAGGCTAACAGGGGGCACCAAATGCTGAAGTGCCATAGATTTGGTTGGAGCTTCAGAGGTACTTAGCTCTAATCAATGAAAACATAGTAACACTAATACAAGCACAACCATAATGAGAACTAGTTCAAAATGTTCAGCAACAAGCAGAAGAGGAGACTAGGAACACATCGAAATATGTTCCTTCTAGAAGATCAGAAGATACAAATGATGAAACCGTTGAGGTGGAGGATGAGGATAGGATAAATCCAAGAGGAAGAAGAGTAAGATCTGAGGTTGGTCAGGTGTCCAAGGCTAATCCTTTAGTCTATGACCATTCCTTCACTAGGAATGAGATTGCGAAAGGCCATAAGAGAAGAGGCAGGAGAAGGCATAGAGATCATAGAGAGCATCATCATACTAAAGGATCTCAGAAATAAAAAAGATAGAGAGTAGAGGATCTGGAAGGCTTAGATGAGATCAGACTATTGAAGAGGTCCCAAGTACGAAGACCTCCATAGTTTGATGGAAGAGCAAGACCAGAAAGAGCTAAAGAATGGTTAATCTTCATAGAAAAGTTGTTTGAGAGGATGCCACTCATATCCACCAAGAAAATGTCACTAGCAACTTATAATTTTGTAGGCAATGCTGAGCTATGGTGGACGAGCACCAGAGATAGATATGCTGTCCGAAGCGACAGAAGGCCATGAGAAGATATAGAGATGAGCTTGCTAGAGTCCACTCAAATTTTTTAGGAGCAGTATGTTAGTGATGCCATCAAGGACTTGAAGCAAGCTAAATTTGATGCTGGACAACCTGAGTGTCCAAGAGAATGAGCACAAATTCAATCGATTGGTGAGGTATGCTCTTCAGTATTAGGATCTGGAAGAGTTGAAGGCTAAGAGATTTCTCAGATGCCTAAGATTTAACATTAGAAAGGGTACGAGACCATTTGGAGTAGTGACATACTATGAGGCAGTCTAGAAGTCCCTCTTGGTAGAAAAAGAGGACTATGAGAGTATGTACTTCCCTAGTGGGCCTAGGGAAAGTAGCCATGCAAGAGGCAAGCAGAGGAAGCCACAACATGGCAAAAAAATTACCAAGAGTTCCCATCCAGGTGGTGTGGGCAAGGTTAAGGGGAGGCCCCTAGCCTAAGGTGCCTTAAGTGTAAGAGGTTTCATGGGAAGAAACCTTGTTACTTTGACACCTAGGTGTGTTTAAGATGTGGTGCAATGGATCATTGGATCAGAGATTGCCCACATGCTCAAGAAAGAAGACTAGAAGACCAAGGTCCAGTGAGACCTCCTGGAACACCCAGGGAAGGACAGCAGAGGCCAGTTCCTCCATTGCCATAGCCTCCAGTGCAAAGAGCTGGCGAGTGTTCTAGATGGAAAGACCAGAGTCACCACAATAGGGAGGAGCACTAAGAGGTAACATTTACTTAAATGATGTGCCTGTTAGTGTTTTGTTTGATACTAGCGCATTTGTGTCTATAGTGGCTAGGAAATTTGTTGATGCCTCGAATTTGCAGACTAAAATCATGCCTAGAATGTTACCCACTCCGGGGTACTCCAGTTATGTTACCAAAACTGTGCATTTAAACTCCCAGGTTTGGTGTGTCCTATAGGTCATTAGAACAACACCCTTAGTGTACATACTCAAGTGACCCTCTTGACAACTATCTAAATATATGCATATTGGTCTAACCATAACACACAGATGTACATTTATGCACACTGTGAAAGCTAAGAAGGAAAACACTAGCACAAGTCTTAGTTTTGGCTTCCACACATTAGGCAGTCTTGTTAAGTTATAGTGACCAGCTACTACATCTATAACTTCCACTAATAAACTGTATCATTCTAGCCACATACCCCCTATTTTATTTGCTCCATTATCAAGTATAGACTTAGAGAAAACCAAGGAATTTTGTTTAACAACAATAGCCCACATATAGACCAAGTTATGGATTTTTTTTTAAGTTGGTTACAAAATTCTGACCAAATGAACAGTAACTCAGCCAACTTTGCAACATCATATCTTTGGGTATAGGGCTATAAATACAGAAATTCAAAAACCCAGTTAACCCTCTAGACTTTCTCTAGGTGTGGTCAAATTTTCATACCAAGATTCATTCTACATAGGGAGATATTAAACTTTAAGTCCAGACTCAAAATTCAGGCAACTTTTGGACCATTTTGCCCATACAATTTTTTCAAACCATGCAAACACTTCATTTACAAGGGAAATCCCTCCAAGGCTATCCCATATATGTCCATTACACATAGGAATTACATTCCCTTTCTTTTAACGAATTTATGTGGCCAAAACAGAATTTACAAGTAAGCTGCCCATCATTCACACTTAGGCAGCTTTGCACCACATCACTTACATAGCCAACACATTACTCAAATGTTCACATACTTGTCTCAGTTTACATACACTACATGTACATGCATACATGCACTAAAATATGGTCTTAACTTAGCTAAATACGCACCCTAGGTTACAGGAGGTCCTAAGACACAATGGACTCCAAAAATAGGATGCTGGACAGTTGTTGCACAACACAGTAAGTACCACCATTAAAAATACCAAATTGCTCCTAAAATCACCAATATTTCTAGATCATAACTAGACATATGGAAGTTCATGTACCTGAAATTTTAGATTAAAAATCAAACCACAAAGGTTAGTTTCAAGGTGATCTTTCTGCTGGACCTGAGATGACAGAATTGAGGGGAGTAGGTTTCATTGAGAAACTTAGTAAGGGTAGCACTTGGATGTTAGTGTTGTGCCCAAAAGGCCAATCATGAGATGAATGTCTTTGTGCACATTGAGTCATGATATTTTATTAAGGCATTAATCTAGCAATTATGTTTGTTGTTTTGTTTCTGCAGAACTTAACAAACATAATTGTAACCCTAGAATAATGATATTCTCAAACGTCCCTAGTCTAGTATTATTGTGGAGCGAATTGCAATAATACACAATGACTAGCATATGTGGAGACTAATATGAGATATGTAGTCTGCATATGGGTACAAGTTGGAGAACTTGTGCACTGGACCGACCTACCATGAGAACACTACATGGATCATTATATGAGTGTCATAAGTGATTCTCATACTGATCATGGTATATGTAGTCCTTCGACCTAAGATCATCAAGGTTCCCTTTGGTTCTCATAACTGAGTGAACATGAAGGAGGTCATTGGGTATGTCACATATCATGCGGAGGGATTTGTATGATCAAGATGGGATTTGTCCCTCCTATGTAATGGGAGTGATATCTTTGGGCCCCTTGATAGAGTAAGACTTAGAAAAATGCATGGCCTTGCTTGGATGAGTTGATATACAATATCAACGTCATCAGTTTAAGTTGGTCTACTTGGTAATCAAGAAACCAAAGATTGGACTATACGAGAGTGACACATCCCATGTCTCGTGCTTAGTCTTGATATCTTGGACAAAGGGACAATGGCATATATCAGTGATGATCATAAAGGTTTAGTCAAATCATCGACAATCTTGTCACTTGGGTAGTAATGATATGTTGCTAGACACCGCTCATTGCTTATGATCATAAATCTGATTTATGATCATTGCCAATGTGGTAAGAGCCTATTGGGTCACACACATAGAGCTATTTAGATCATTAGACTACATGGGCTAATAATTTGGGTTTTGGTTTCACAATAATTTCATATTAATAATGGGCCCAATAGTTGAGCCATTATTAAGCCCGAAATTAAAGCCTAATTGGATTAGGGCTTTGAAACCCACTAGGCCTGGAAGTTGAGTCTCACTGTAAATACAACTTCTAGTGAGAAATTCGCAGGTCTCCTTGCCCTAGCCTCCCAAAAGGACAGTCGCACTCTTCTCTAGCAATTCCTTGGAGGACGCAAGCTATCACTGCGAGCACAAGAGAAACACATCTGCGGGGACATGATGGAAGCGTGGTGATCCCGAGAGGCTCATGTGGATACCATAGAGAGCTTGAACATGTCAACTGTTCAAGTTTTGTGATTCGACTCTATAGTTGAGTGAGAGATCTCAACTAAATATTAGGTATGAAAATTTTCAAACAGCTGGTTTACCCAATTTCACTTGGATCCTAGAGGGTTTCGGTTAAATTCCGCTGCGCTGTTTGGCTCTCGAAACCCAATATTGGATTCAATAGGCAATGTAACCATCATTAAAACCTGCATCAAAAGACACTAAAACACAAAAACCACAATGCATATATACAAGATATAGCAACCAAATGCAGCAGCCAAACACAAACAACAAACACATGAAATGTGGCAGTAACATATACCATAGGTTAGTCCATAAAACACATAATAAACATAACCAAATCACTATGGCAGCCCTCCTCAAGCTAATTCTTGGTCTTAGGAGGATTTTAACACTAGTTAGTACAAACTTTGGGCTCTAGAAGCCCTCATTTTACTGCCATCTTTGTGCACTTTACACTACGTCCCAAAACCTTCAATAAGTGCACTCTCCTCACTAAGCTTGGTTCATCAAGCTCATGGCTCTCTTCCAACCTTAGCCCTAGCTCCATGGTTCCTTCAAAACATAGAAAACAACCCATGAGAGCAAGAGAACCCTTACCAAAGTGGGTAGGCCAAAAATCAAGCTTGATCCTTGAAGTATCCAAGAAATAGCTCTAGTTTGTTTCCAATTGCTTCCTTCTGCCTTCAATTTCAGTCAATTGCAAGTTTGAAGGTGTGGTGGCCATGGAGGAAGTATGGCTGTGTTCTTGGGCTTTGGGAGGATGAAAATGAGAGAGGGATAAGTGATTTGGCCACTTAAATGGCCTTAAATGAGCTTAAGGGCACAAAACACACTTAACAAGCTCAACCTTGCTTTACGTCATTTTCTTTCTCACTAATGATGGTTTCTTTGTCTTAAACTCATTGGTACACATGTGCCTAAAATTTTTGACTAATTATCAAGTCTTGGCTACCTTCCCCATGGTGGGATAACCCAACAATTCGACCCTTAGACTTAAGTCAAAAGCTTGAACACCTTAAGGTTTACACTAGGACATTTAGGTCCTTATTGCCTTTAGTGTTTCCTTTGTCCAAAATTGTCTTTCATGAGTAATTTGGTCTTCTAATGGCACTTTCATACCATTTATATCCTTCCCATAACTCTCCAAGTCTCTTTCTTGAGAGTTTTGCAGTTGAGTGCCCGAATTTCCAAAACCTTACAAAAAAGTCCATAGGTTGCTTGACAAACAAGCAATCCTTTTGGCTTTTCTTGGGGGCCAAGTTACCAACTTGGAACACTTTTAAGGAGATGTTGATCATGCCTTTTACCCTCCACACATCAATCACTATGGCGAGAATTACACAATATAATGGTTTTTAGCCATTATGACACACTTGTAATTCTCCCATTTTGTGAGGTGGTAACATAGGATATCCTTAGTGAAAACAACAGGTAGTCAATGCCTTTTCACTAATTATCTACCTAAGGATTACGAGCTAGTAGTAGGAAAAACTAAGATTATGACTAATCTGCTAGTGTTGGATGTTCTGTAGTATGATATAGTACTAGTATGAATTGGCTTGCTATGCATAACATAAGAATTGATTGTGCTAAAAGGGAAATCTCACTGCCTGATGGCGAAGTGCATGCATTAGTGAATTATAAGGAATTGGTGTATAAAATGCATGGCATGGAACTAAAGGTATTGGATGAAATACCTATGATTTCTGAGCATTATTATTGTTTTGCAGTTAATGGCTTGGATTGTGATGAAGAAGTAGATAGAATACCTGTAGTGAGAGACTTTCCACAAGTCTTTCCTAAAGATCTGTCAAGTATTGCTCCAACAAGGGTGATTAAGTTTGAGATCAAGCTGAAACTAGGAGCTAGTCCAATATCCATTATTCCTTACAGAATGCCTATCACAAAGATGAATGAGCTCAAGAAACAACTTGATGAACTTCTTGAAAAAGGGTTCATAAGGCCAAGTGTTTCACCATGGGGAGCTTCAGTGCTCTTTGTGAATAAGAAGTATGGATGATTGAGACGATGCATTTACTATAGGTAGCTTAATGCAGTGACTATTATGAACAAGTATTCACTCCTTAGCATTGAGGTTCTATTAGATCAAGTCAAGGGAGCTAAGATCTTCTCCATGATAGATTTGAGATCTAGATACTTTTGGTTGAGAGTAAAGGGAAAGGATATTCCTAAGACTGCATTTGAGACCAGATATGGGCATTATGAGTATAGAGTCATGCCATTTGGTCTGACTAATGCCCCAATTACTGTCATGGACCGGATGAATAGGGTGTTGAGACCACATCTGGATAAATTTGTGGTTGTGTTCATTGATGACATCTTAGTGTATTCCAAGGATGAAAATGAACATGAACATCATCGGAAGATTGTCTTAAAGACTCTGTTGGAACATAAACTTTATGCTAAGTTATCCAGGTGTGAATTCTGGATAAAGGAAGTTATCTTTTCGAGGACATATTTTTGATGCACAAGGCCTTAAGGTAGACCCTAAAAAGGTCAAGGTAGTTCAAGAATGGGAAAGACCAAAGACTGTAAAGGAAATCAGAAATTTCCTAGGATTGGCTAGATAGTACAGAAGATTTCTATTAGCATTCTCCATGATGGCCTCAGCTTTTACTCATTTGACCAAGAAAGGTCAAAGGTTTAAGTAGACTGAGAAATATGAAAAAAGCTTCCAAGAGCTTAAGAAGAGGTTGATTGAAGCTCCAGTATTGATTCTACCTGATCCAAGCAAGCCCTACATCATCTATATAGACACATCTAGATCTAGGTTAGGTAGTGTACTTATGCAAGACAGAATTGTCTAAGTTAAAAGTGTGATTCTCTTCATTATATTGTGTAATTCTCTTCACAGTGGCTAAAGTATGAAGGGTGAAAGGTATAATGAATACCTCCTTAAAAGTTTTCTAAGTTGGTAACTTTGCCCCCAAGAAAAGCCTTAAGGATTGCTTGTTTTTCAAGTAACCTATGGACCTTTATGTAAGGTTTTCAAAATTCAGGTACTTAATTGCAAAACTCTCAAGAAAGAGCCTTGGAGAGTTATGGAAAGGATATGAGTGGCATGAAAGTGCTACTGGAGGACCAAATTATTCATGGAAAATAAGTTTGGACAAAGGAAACACTAAAGGGATTAAGGACCTAAATGTCTTAGTGTAAACCTTAAGGTGTTCAAGCTTTTCACTTAAGTCAAAAGGTGGAATTATGTGGTTATCCCACCATGGGGGAGGTGGCAAAAAAAATGACGTAAAGCATGATTAAGGTGAATAAGGATGTTTAGTGTCCTAAAGCTAATTTTTGAAGCCAAACTCAATTTCTCTTCTTTCATATTCGACCCAACCAGCCACCACCCTCCTCCATTCTTCTTCCATAGCTCCTCCATAGCTACCATGCTTACAACATTGAAATCGAAGGCAAAAGGAAGCAATTGGAATCAAACTAAAGCTATTGCTTCGATACTTCAAGGATCAAGCTTCAAATTCGGCCAACTCATCTTGGTAAGGGTTTTCTTGCTCTCATGGATTCTTTACTATATTTTCAAGCATCCATGGAGCTAGGGCTAATATTGGAAGAGAGCCATGAGCTTGATGAACCAAGCTTAGTGAGGGGCGTGCACTTACTGAAGGTTTTGTGACTTAGTGTGAAGTGCATAGTGATGGTAGTGAATTTAAGGGTTTCTAGAGCCCAAAGTTAGTACTAACTAGTGTTAAAATCCTCCTAAGGCCAAGAATTAGCTTGAGGAGGGCTACCATGGTGATTTACTTAAGTTTATTTCATGTTTTGTGGACTAACCTATGGTTTATGTTGCTGCGGCATTTCATGTGTTTGTTGGTTGTGAATGGCTCTTGCATTTGGTTGCTATAACTTGTATATATGCATTATTGTCACACCTCACATAGGCCCTGGCCTATAAGTTTCTAGTTTAACTCTCAACCCAACTCCAATTCTAAATTTTTTAATTCGGCCAAGCAAACAATGGCAACATTAAGTCTTATTTTCTTAAGTTGAGAAGCCTGGGAGGTGGCCCAAGAGGCTTTGACACAAGTCCAATAATTTCCTTGCAGCAGAGGCAAGGCCCAATACCACTAACTTGCAAAATAAGCAAGGTATTAATAGATTACTTGTATATCAAGCAAGGCAACATTAAATGAAATTTTAGGTGCATATATGGTGTGCAATCAAGTGTGCTACTTATATGGCAACCAAGAAGCCCACAGAAGATACTTTAATTTGAAAACACTATGCTAAAGTGCACATGGTCTTCTCGGCCAACATAAGTACGCATGGCGGTTCACAACAATTATCCAAGAATAGGCCCATAACTTTATAAATAAAAGTGCCAAACCTTGGCCCATAGCATTCAACATGTATATACAAGCACAAAACCATCCATAAGTCCATACATAACTTGGCATACAAGTCCAACAAAGCCAACACCAGCCTAGGCATCAAGACTACATATATGTACACTCAAAAGGCAGTCTACCTAGCACCTAACATGGCTACATGCCATGAGTCCATAAGTTGCCCATGTCAAGTTAAATACAGACCAAGACCATTAATGGTCAAACAGAACCTTAAGGATCCCATACAGAAGCACACACTGCAGCACCAACCCAATTTCCATGTTCATTGTCATAAAAGTAAAAACTACAATCAGAGCCAAGGTCCAAGTATCCATAATGCTTTCCTAGACAGGTCCCCCACACTACAGCCTGCAAACTTAACTCATAAGTCTTGGCCAACAAGATATAAGACTTGTAATGAACCAAATTCACTAAGCCAAGCATCCATTCGCACATACCTTGGAAAATAAGCAAGCTAGTACAAAGCACAAAGCAAGTTAGCACCACTCAGGCCGTATGTCCTTTCCTGAAAACAAATGGGATGGGCAGTGAGTATAAACTCAGTAGGATTCACTTTTCATATACAACTCAATAAGAATCTATTTGGTTAAGCTGAGTATTCACTCAAAGCTTAACCTCCCATTAGCTCAGCTTACCTGCAAAACAAACACAAAGACAAGGAAAACCAAGCATATACATATACATGATAATTAACCGTGGCATATAATTCACAATAACATAAGTTGGCTAGCAAGCACATGGAAAGCACCAAAGCACACAATAACTCACACACACACCACATAGTGCTCTCGGCCATTATACCATACATGTACACATGTGCATTTTATTTCCACACGAAACACCATTAAACATTCCACTTCCACTTAGAGCTCCAAAATGCTAAGCAATTAGGCCACACTTGCTTGCATTTCTAGTACATGTACATTAGTTAATTAGCTAATCAACAAGTAAACCGAATGTATTCTCAATAGCCCATCAAGAAACTAAGGTCATTTGTCAAATTTTAACCATCACTTAGCCACTCTAAACACTTGAACCATGCTAATTCACCAAGCATAATCATGTGTTAGTGAACCTTACCTCAAATGCTTTCTGCCAAGACACCAACTTTAAATGTCCAAGTGTTCTTCACTCAAATAGCCTACCATAACAACAATTAGGCATCAACAACTCTTATTCATGGTTTCATTACCATGTATTCCATGAAGAACACTAAATGACTATAATTCATGCTCTCGGCCAAATGCCCATTTCCACACATTGATGTTCCTCATTAAATTAACTCAACATACATCCATCTAGGCATCATTAAACCTTATTCATGGCACATTTACCATGTAATCAAAAGAACATCATGAGTTTACCTCATTCAAGGATTCGGCCAAACACTAACTTCCACACTTTGGTGTTCTTCACTCACAATAGCCTATCACAAGATTAAATAGGCATTAACAAGCTTCAATCATGGATTAATTTCCATATAAACAAAGAAGAACACCAACTCTATCAAATAATTCTTTCGGCCAAGACTAGGTTTCCACATCAACATATCATTTGCTCAATTCACCTAGCTTAACATCGTTTGAGCACTCAATATCCTTGTTCATGGAAGAAATACCATGGATTCAAGGAAAATAACAAGAAATACCTCAAACCTAGCTTGCTTTGGTTCGGTTCTTCACCACTTCTCATGAACAAAGCTTGATTCCAAGTGATGTTGTGCCGAAACCAAGTCTCCTAGCTTGTTTCCCTTAATTGCTTCTAAGACTTGCTTGATTTCAAGACAAATGGTGGAAAGAGTTCATGAGCAAGCTCTCGGTCAAGAGAAAGCAAGGAAGCTCAAAAATGAAAACACCCAAATGACTTACGCATTTCGAGCACAAGACATTGTGTTAGTCTAACCATAATGTCAATCTCGGCCTTCACTTATTTTGCATGGCTCAATGGAGCCCTCAAGTTCACACGGTCACACATGCACCATTAAAATGTAGGTTTTCTTGTCACTTAAGTCCATTCATGGCTTTAAATGCCAAGCATAAGATGAAAGTGCCATAAAGTCAAATAATCCCATGTGCTAACCGGCCATTGTAACTAGCTTAAGTACTAGTTAAACCAACTAAGTAATGATATTTTCCATTAGTGGCAGACATGATGTGACATGTTCATCATTGTTGTCTACCACAAATTTTGACATAGTATTACACTAGTCCACATAAAACTTGCATGGCCGAAACTTCCACTTCCCATGTTTTGATTTCATTTGCACCATCACTTAAAATGTGCATTTGAGCCCTCAACTTTAATTTCTGTCATTTTCCACCCTAGTCTCAATTTCTGTGTGCAACTATGCCCTCAAAATTACTAGTCTTGCACATACATCACTGTATCAGTACTCTTAGCTCTTTCTCACCATTTTCTTTGTTTCTTGGCCTAAGCCAAGCACTTAGGAGGTGAGACTAACAATTATAGTTTTGTGTATTAGTGTCTTTGTATAAAGAACTTAATGAGGGCAACATTTCCTTAAGAAACCAAGTATTTCCCTTACTAAGTTTCACAATGAAACTTACTTCCCTTAATTCTGGCATTTTAGGTCTAGTAGAAACATTAGAATCAAACTGACCTTTTTTGTTTGATTTTTTATCTCAAATTTCAGTTATATTAAATTCCATATATCTAGTTGTAATCTGGAAAGTTTTGTGATTTTAGGAGCAGATTTGGTACTTTTAGTGATGGTGCTTATTGTGTTATGCAGCGGTTGTCTAGCATCCTGTTTCTGGAGTTCATTGTGTCTTAGGCACTCCTGCAATTTAGGTTGTCTATTTAGTTAGGTTAAGACCATTATGTTGTGCATGTTTGCCTATACATGAAGTGTATGTAAAATGAGACAAGTATGTGAACAATTGAGTAATGTTTTGGCTCTGTATGTGATGTGGTGCAAAGTTGCCTAAGTGTGAATGATATGCTGCTTACTTGTAAATTCTATTTTGTCCACATAAAGTTGCTAGATGCAAGAGAATGTAATTCCTATGTGTATTGGACATGTATGGGATAGCCTTGGAGGCCTTACCCCTTCTGAATGAGGTGTTTGCACACTTATGACATTTCGTATGGGCAAAATGGTCATAAAGTGACCAGAATTTTGACTCTATACTCAAAGTTCTATATTTCCTTGTGTAGAATGAATCTTGACATGAAATTTTGACCACACCTAGAGAACATCCATAGGTTGAATTGAGAAGTGGAATTTCTGAATTTGGAGGTCGATAACCAAAGATATGTTGTTACAAAATTTGGCTTAGTTACAGTTCATTTGGTCAGAATTTTGTAACCAACTTAAAAAATCTATAACATTGTTCGTAGGTGGGCTACTGATGTAAAACCAAATGCCTTGGTTTTTTTAAAGAATCTACTTGATAATGAAGAAAATAAAATAGGGGTTACATGGCTAGATTAATACATTTTTTTGGAAGAAGTTTCAGGTTTAGTGGCTGGTCACTTACACTTAATAAGATTGCCTAATGTGTGGTAGCCAAGATTAAGACTTATGTTAGTGTTTTCCTTCCTTTTTTCCATGGTGTGCATAAAATGTGAATATGTGTGCAATGGTTGGACCAATATGCGTGCATTTACAAAGTGCCCAAGAGGGCCACTTAGGTATGCACACTAAGGGCATTATTCTGATGACCTATATAACATACCACTCCTGAGAGTTTTCAATGCACAATTCTGGCACCATAACTGGACTACCCTAGGGGTAACATGGAAGAGATCCATGAGCTTGATGGACCAAGCTTAGTGAGAGGAGTGCACTTACTGAAGGTTTGGTGATCTACTATGAAGTGCACAGTGATGGCAATGAATTTAAGGGTTTCTAGAGCCAAAGTTAGTACTACCTAGTGTTAAAACTCTCCTCAGGCCAAGCTTATGTTTAAGGAGGGCTTCCATAATGATCTACTTATGTTTATTACATGTTTTATGGGCTAACAAAAGAATGTTGTTGCTGCCGTAAACATTTGTGCTTGATTGCTACATTTGGATGTTCTATATTGGATATTTGGATTGTGTTTTCTTTTGTTTTAGGGTCTTTCAATGCATATGATTGCTAAAGGTTACATTACCTTAGTGTTAGAGTGTTCTCCTTACTAAGTTTCCCCATGAAACTTACCTTCCTTCAAATCTGCCCATTTTAGGTCTAGCAGAAAGATTGCATTCAAACTCATCTTTGTCATTTGAGATTTTATGGAAATTTCAGGTACATGGACTTCGATGTGTCTAGTTATGATCTAGAAATTTTAGTGATTTTAGGACCTAACTTGGTATTTTTAGTAGTCGTTCTTATTGTGTTATGCAGTAGTTGCCCAACATCCTATTTTGGAGTGCATTGTGTCTCAAGCATGTCCTATGACTTGGGTATGTGTCTTTTTTCTGAGTTAAGGCCATGATGTAGTGCATGGATGCATGTACATGTAAGGCATGTAAAGTTGGAACAAGTATGTGAACAATTGAGGATGGTTTTGCTATTTATGTGAAGGTTTTGCATATAGCAACTTTATGGGCTGCTTGTTTGTAAATTTTGTTTTCACCATATAAAGTTGCTATATGCAAAAGAATATAATTCCTATCTTTATTCGGCATGTATTGCACAGCCTTGGAGGGCTTACCCCTTATGAATGAAGTGTTTGTACACTTATGAAATTTTGTATGGGCATAATGGTCATAAAGTGGATAGAATTTCGACCTTGCATTCAAAGTCCTATTTCTGCCTGTGTAGAGTGAATCTTGGTATGAAATTTTGACGACACCTAGAGCACATCTAGAGGTTTAACTAGGATTTAGAATTCATGCATTTGGTGTAGGGTTTCGGGAGCCAAATAAGCATAGTGAAATTTAACCAAAACCCTCCAGGATCCAAGTGAAATGGGGTAAACTGGGTGTTCGAAAATTTGCATACCTAATTTCAGTTGAGATTTCTCACCCAACTGTAGTGTCAAATCACAAAACCTAAATAGTTGACATGTTCAAGCTCTTTATGGTATCCACATGAGCCTCTTGGGATCACCACGCTTGCACCATGTCCTGGCAGATGCGTTTCTCTTGTGCTCGCAGTGCTAGCTTGCATCCTCCAAGGAATAGCAAGAGAAGAGTACGGTTGTCTCTTTTTGGGAGGCTAGGGCAAGGCTTCAAATTTCTCACTATCTGTTGAATTTATAGTGAGACTCAACTTGCAGGCCTAATGGGTTTCAAAGCCCTAATCCAATTAGGCTTTAATTTCGGGCTTAATAATGGCTCAAATTTTGGGGCAATTATTAATGCAAAATTATCATGAAACCATAGCCCAAATAATTAGCCAATGCACTCTAATAATCAAAATAGGCTTTATGTGCGCGACGTAATAGGTTCTTACCATGTTGGCAATGATCATAAATCACATTTATATTCATAAGCAATGAGCGGTGTCTAGCAACACATCATTGCTACCCAAGTGACTAGATTGTCGATGATTCGACTAAACCTTTATGATCATTACCCATATATGCCATTGTCCCTTTGTCCAAGATATCAATTCTAGGCATGAGACATGGAATGTGTCACTCTCATATAGCCCAATCTTTGGTTTCTTGATTATCGACTAGACTAACTTAAATTGATGACATTGATATCATATATCAACTCATCCGAGCATGACCATGCATTTTCTAAGTCTCACCTTATCAAGGGGCCCAAAGATATCACTCCCATTACATAGGAGGGACAAATCCCATCTTGATCATACAAAACCCTCCACATGATATGTGACATACCCAATGACCTCCTTCAAGTTCACTTAGTTACGAGCAACAAAAGGAAGTATCCAGGAACCATCATGGAGTTCCAAGAGCTGTCTGCTGCCTTCACACAGCAATTCATTGGAAGCAGACCAACAACAAAGATGCCAGTCCAAATGTTCGACATAGCGCAGAAAAACGGAGAAACCATTCGCGACTATGTTGAAAGGTTCAACCAGGAAGCCTTGAGTGTTCCAGACTTCAGGCCAGAAATACGTATCCTGGCCATGACGCGGGGACTTCAGAGAGACTCCCAGTTGTTCTATGAATTCTCCAAGGATCCCCCTGACACCCTCGGTGAATTTTACCAAAGGGCTGAACAGCACATGACTGCCGAGGAGCTGAGGATGGGAGGCCCAAAGCCCGATCATGTTCGCATCGAGGGGCTGATCCAGCAAACCCGCTACCCAACCGAGTCAGGGGGACGACCTCAGAAACTTAGGGGAAAAAAGTTGATAGTTTTCACTCCCCTAAACACCACAAGAACGAACATCCTCATGGCCATGGAAAGGCAAGGTAGGCGAATTCAACGATCGAAGGCCATGACCTCGGACAATAAGAAGAACATGAAAAAGTTCTATCAGTTCCATCGGGACCATGGACATGATACTGACGACTGCTTCCAACTGAAGAAGTACATAGAGTCCTTAATAAAGTAGGGTCAACTTCGGCGTTACCTGCGAATTCCCTCTCCAAAGGGAAGGAAGGAAGAAGAAGGAAAAGGGGATGACAAGGAGTATGACTCCGACAGACACCGGAACCGAAGTCCCAAGAGGCATCCGCCACCTTCGGCGGGAGTAATTCAAATGATCACCACGGGACAGCCATCGGCAGAAAGGAAAAGAAAATCCAGGGAGATATCGGTGATGGAGCACGGCAACCCATCCAAAAAGCTTGTTCGAAAGGATGGGTCTACCGTAGTCTTTCCTCTTGATGATCCGCTACTGGTCATGGCAAGAATAGGAAGCTGGGACATCAAAAGGGTGTTGCTTGATGACGGTTCTAATGCTGACGTATTGTTCTCTCATTTGCTGCTAGGTCTCGGCATTTCAAGGAACGACCTCAAGCCTGTCACTTCTCCTACTTTTGGAGTGGGACCATCCGAACATCCCGTCCTCGGATGGATTGATCTTCCCCTAATGTTGAGAGGAACTTCACTAAAAACATTGATGAGCTGTTTGCCTCCACAATGACAAGGTTCATCGTCATAGATGTCCCTTCGTCATATAACGCCATTCTATGGAGGAAAATGCAAGGAAACCTGCACGTCCGCCCGGATGTGAAGTACCTGACCGTCACCTTCGCCAGTAAAAATGGAGATGCTGAGATCTTCATCGATCAAGGGGAGGTGAGGAAAGTATTTGTCAAACGTGAAAGGCCCCGGTTACAAACTGCGCACAGACTACGGGAATAAAAGACGTGTTCGCGGCATAAGAAGGAGGGACAAAGAATTCTGAAAAGATAGAAACGGAGGATATAGAACTAGTTCCAGGCTGAAATACCCGAATAGGGAAAAAATTGGCCAAAGGTGACAAGGAGAAACTTGTATCTTTCTTGTTAATGAATAAAGATCTGTTCACCTACTCGCCAAAAGACATGCCTAAGGTAGACCCTCGCATAATACAACATAGCCTTAAAGCAAGCCCAGAGGGAAAGCTCGTCCGTCAAAAAAAGCAAAGCCTCTCGGTACACAAGAACAACTTCGTCAAAACTGAAGTCTAGCGCTTGATAGATGCAGACGTAATCAGGGAGGTCAAATACCCCGAATGGCTTAGTAATGTGGTTATCACCACAAAAGAAGGGAGTGACAACCTCCAAATGTGCATTGACTTCTAAAACCTGAATGACGCTTGCCCCAAGGATTCATACCCTCTGCCACCAATAGATCAGTTGGTGGACTCTACCGCCGAATATGGACTCCTGAGTTTCCATGATGCCTTCAATGGGTACCACTAAATCAGGATGGACCCCAAAGATGAGGAAAAAACCGCCTTCATCACCGAAGTCGGTACATATTGCTACATCAGAATGCCCTTCGAGCTTAAAAATGAAGGAGCTACCTACTAGAGGCTAATGACCATGGTCTTCAACAACCAAATGGGAAGGAACATGGAAGTCTATGTCGATGACATGATAGTTAAAAACAAAATGCCTACTAATCACATCGCAGATTTGGAGGATACATTCCACCAGTTGAGAGCTTTCGGAATTCGCCTTAACGCTGAAAAATGCATCTTCGGCGTAAGCACGGGTAAGTTCCTTGGATTTATGGTGTCGGAAAGAGGTATCGATGCTAATCCGGAAAAGGTCAAGGTGTTGCTAAGATTCTGAATTCCTGTCACAACAAAGGATGTGCAGAGGCTCATAGGGAGAATAACGTCCCTTAGTAGATTTATTTCCAGGAATGGGGATCGCTGTTGACCTTTTTTCAAAGTCCTTACCAAGGCACCGAAAAAAGATGGCGACCTCAGAAGCAATGACGACCCTGGGAATGAAGACTGCCAAAAGGCCTGGGAAGAGCTCAAGGCCTATCTAGCACACCTACCCGCACTTCGGCAGCTGATAGCCAAAGTCTATCGCCTCTATCTGGCCGAACTCCCTGCCACAAGAATGGCCAGAAGAAACTGGCGCTACCCGAGAAAAGGTGGGATCATACACCTCGGGAGATAGCCGAAGAGCTCCGACCCCGGCACGCCTGGAAACTTGAGCATACTACTTGTCCCCCCGAGGTTGAAAACAGATCGCCTTCGGAAAAGAGGCACTAGCTATTGCGGGCCGAATATGATCTCCCCGAAGGCGGAACTCCCTGAAACTGGGATCCCCCGAACTAAGGGCGTGTTTCCCGAAGAGGCACCGTCCGTACCAAAGGACGACCTCGCCCAG
This sequence comes from Aquilaria yunnanensis, assembly GCA_039654915.1. Classification (NCBI taxonomy): domain Eukaryota; kingdom Viridiplantae; phylum Streptophyta; class Magnoliopsida; order Malvales; family Thymelaeaceae; genus Aquilaria; species Aquilaria yunnanensis. The sequence continues at coordinate 42,096,197 of CM077595.1, read as the reverse complement.
GGACCTCGGGAGTACGGCAGGAGCATTTAAGGAAGCATTTAAGGAAGCCTCTGACACGTCCTTTCACAGACGTCATAAAGCCGCCTCAATAGGCACTCTGACACACTGATGCCATCAAAATCACATCATGGCCCATCTCAGCACAAGGCTCAAGGCAACCTGCTACCAACTATCTGTCCCCTACGCCCAGAAACTCAGGGAACATCCGACCGAACACGTGTCGCGATCTGAATGGGCTAGGCACTCCTATAAATACCAGGAAATAAATACTTGGCAGGAGGCTGGTTGGCAAAAGGTCTGACTCCCAGACTCTGAGAAAATCACCAGGCGACACTCTTCAGCCCTTTGTGCTATTTCCTCTGCCTTTCTCAGCCACCACTGACTTGGGCGTCGGAGGCTCCCCCCCCGGAAACACATCCGGGGGCCTCCTAACCCTTTATTTCTGGACTTTCAGGCACTCTCTCAAGGGCGAACCATCCTCCAAGCATTCTTCCTCCTAGAAGTCTCTCCACCAGTCACCATGACTCTAAACGATGAGGCCCCCAGCCATCATTTGGCGCCGTCTGTGGGAACCTGCTCTGAGATCGCCGTCGTTGAAACTCGGCGTTCTAAGGACAAGGGACTTCCGAGGTCCCCGTCCGTGCCTGAGACACAACCGGCTGCTGAGCAAACAGTCCCAGGGACTTCTGCGTCCAAGGAAGACCGCCCTCTAGTAATCACTATGAGCTTTATAAGGGAGTTTCAGCGTTCGGTCGTGGCTAAAATGACACAGCAGATCGACCAAAGGTGGTCACAGCAGACACAGGCCCAAAGACCTCCCTCACCTGCACGCCCTCGGGAGAAAAGTCAGAGGTCCACTCATCGCAGTTCGGGAAGCGGAGATCCGCGCGAAGAATCGTCCACAGAAAATACGCCCCTCGGGAAACAGCCTGTGGGGCAGAAGAGGCACGAGCGACCGAAGGTCTTGCAGCAAAGAAGTTCGCTGCCTGAGGCGAGGTCCCTGTCCCCTCAGCGCCGAACTCGCTCCCCGAAGAGGCGCCGACAATCTCCCTTCCCTGAAGAAGGGCCTAGTGCCACAGTGCTTATGGAGAGGATATTAGCACGGCTAGAAAGGGTGGAGAAACAAATGGCCAGAAAACCCGTTTGGGCCAGACTTTCGGGAACATTCTGCGAAGATGACTCCCCATTCATTTAGGCAGTTGTTGAGGCAGCCATGCCAGGTGACTTCAGAGTACCTCGGTTGGAGATTTATGATGGCCGTACTGATCCACAGGCCCATCTGACGAAGTACAGACGCAGCATGATAATGCACGGTGCTGATGACGCTACCATGTGCAAGTGCTTCGAAGTCACCCTCACAGGGCCAGCAACTGCATGGTACAATTCATTGCCTTCAGGGACCATCACTGAGTTCCAGGAGTTGTCCACGGCCTTCACGCAGCAGTTCATCGGGAGTCGACCTACTGCGAAGATGCCTGTCCAGATGTTCAATATAGAGTAGAGGAACGGAGAAACCATCCGAGACTATGTCGAAAGATTCAACAGGGAAGCTCTGAGCGTCCCAGACTTCCGGCCCAAAATCTGCATTCTTGCCATGATACGGGGCCTTCGGGGAGACTCACAGCTGTTCTACGAGTTCTCAAAAGACCCCCCGGAGACCCTCGGAGAATTTTACCGAAGGGCAGAACAGCACATGACCGCCGAGGAACTAAGAATGGCCGGGCCGAAGTCCGATCACCACCGCGCCGAAGCGTCCAATCAGAAAGCTCGGCATCCGACCGAACAGGCAGCACGACCTCGGAGGATGCGGGGAAGGAAACCCCAAAGTTTCACACCACTGAGCACTACACGGACCAACATCCTCATGGCGCTGGAAAGGCAAGGGACTCAGATTCGGCGGCCAAGGGCCATGACCGCCGATAATAAGAAGAATGCAAAGAAGTTCTGCCAGTTTCATCGCGACCACGGTCATGACACCGAAGACTGCTTCCAGCTGAAGAAGTACATAGAGTCGCTGATAAAGCAGGGCCAACTTCGGAAATACCTGCGGATGCCATCCCCGAAAGGCAGAAAAATGGAGGAAGAAAGGGCCCAATATGAGGACTATGACACCGACAGGCGGAGAAACCGAAGTCCAAAAAGGCGCCCTCCACCTCCGTCAGGGGTTATCCAAACAATCACAACGGGGCTTCTATCCTCGGAAAGAAAGCGGAAGGCCAGAGAAATTGCAGTCATGGAATATCAAAATCCAGCAAAGAAGCTGGCCCGCAAAGATGGATCCACTATCTCCTTTCCCCACGACGATCCACTGCTGATCCTGGCGAGGATAGGGAACTGGGACGTCAAAAGGGTGCTACTTGATGATGGATCAAATGCGGACGTCCTATTGTCGCACTTACTGCCGAGCTTGGGCATCTCCAGCAGCGACCTTAAGCCAGTCAACTCGCCCACCTTCGGGGTCGGACCATCCGAACTGCCCGTTCTCGGATGGATCGACCTCCCACTGATGATGCAAGGGACTTCGGTAGACGGAGCAGCTGAGTTGTACGCTTCCACAATGGCGAGGTTCATCGTCATGGACGTCCCGTCCTCGTACAACGCCATCCTTGGAAGGCAGACACAGGGAAACCTGCACATTCGCCCTGATGTGAAGTACTTGACTGTCACATTCGCCACCAAGGATGGAGATGCAGAGATCTTCATAGACCAGGCCAAGGTGAGAAAGGTATTTGTGAAAGCACGAAAGGCTCCGACGAGCAACTTCGCACAAACAATGGAGGCAAAGGCGCCAGAAAAAGGCAACGAAGAAGATCTCGCAAAAGCGGAAATGGAAACAGTAGAACTTATCCCAGGACAATCTACCCGAATAGGGAAGAGCTTGGCCGAAGGTGAGAAGGAAAATCTTGTATCCTTTCTGCTGAAAAATAAAGATCTGTTTGCTTACTCGCCGAAAGATATGCCAGGGGTAAACCCTGGCATAGTACAGCATAGCCTCAAAGTAAGCCTGAAAGCAAAACCTATCCGGCAAAAGAAACGAAGCATCTCAGCCCACAAGAGCAACTTTGTGAAAACCGAGGTCCAACGCCTGTTGGACGCTGAAGTCATCAGGGGGGTCAAATACCCCGAATGGTTAAGCAATGTGGTCATTGCCACAAAAGAAGGCAGCAGCAAACTTCGGATGTGCATCGACTTCAGAAACTTGAACGATGCTTGCCCGAAAGACTCATACCCTCTTCCGCCAATAGACCAACTGGTAGACTCAACTGCCGAATACGGGCTACTAAGTTTCCTAGACGCATAGTGGCTACCATCAAATAAGGATGGACCTCAAAGATGAAGAAAAAACCGCCTTCATCACCAAGGGAGGAACATACTGCTATGTCATGATGCCCTTTGGGCTAAAAAATGCAGGATCCACCTACCAAAGGTTGATGAACAAGGTCTTTAAAGACCAAATGGGGAGAAACATGGAGGTGTATGTTGATGATATGATAGTCAAAAGCAAGCTGCCTAGCTATCGCGTCGCAGATCTAGAGGAAACCTTCCAAAAGCTCAGAGCCTTCGGGATTCGGCTCAATCCTGAAAAGTGCATCTTCGCGGTAACCTCGGGAAAATTCCTTGGGTACATGGTATCCGAAAGAGGCATTGATGCTAACCTCGAGAAGATTAAGACGCTGCTTGAGTTCCGAACTCCTGCCACAGTCAAAGACTTGCAGAGGCTCACCGGAAGAATAACCTCTCTGAGCAGATTTATTTCCAGGTACGGAGATAGGTGTCGACCTTTCTTCAAAGTCCTCACAAAGGCAGCAAAACGGAAGGTTACCTTGGAAAGAATGATCACCCTTGGGGTGAAGATTGCCAAAAGGCCTGGGAAGAACTCAAAGTCTACCTGGCTAGCCTGCCGACTCTGCGACAACCTCGGGAGGGAGAGCCCCTCATTTTGTACCTCGCCGTCATGGAGAAAGCTGTAAGCTCGATCCTCGTGAAAGAAGAAGGGCCAAAGCAATGGCCAGTCTATTACGTCAGCAAATCCCTGCATGGCGCCGAAATCAGGTACCCTCTGCTTCAAAAAGCTATATACACCTTGGTGCTTGCAGGGAGAAGGCTACGACCATACTTTCAGGCTTACCCCATCATCGTCCGAAGTAGTCTACCACTACGGGATGTTATGAAGAAAGTTGATCATTCGGGAAGGCTCTCCAAGTGGTACATAGAGCTTGGCGAACACGAAATTATATATGAGCCTCGGAAGGCCATAAAAGCTCAGGCACTGGCAGATTTTATCGCCGAAATACCCACCACTAAGGAAAGCCATTTGGATCTGAACGGAGGTGAGCCAGAGTGGACCTTGCATGTTGATGGAGCCTCGGGATCCGAACACCAGGGAGCTGGAGTAATTATCAGAGGACCCGAAGGCCTAGAGGTAAAGAAGGCTATCAAGTTCAGCTTCAGCGTCACTAACAATGTTGTTGAGTATGAAGCCCTCATAGCGGGATTACGCTTGGCCAGAAGGATTGGCGTGAGAAACTTAAAGGCTCACAGCGATTCCCAGCTGCTGGTTCGGTAGACGTCAGGAGATTATGGGGCGAAGGACCCAATCTTGGCAAAATACCAAGAGCTGGTAGCAAAGCTCATCCAAGAGTTTGACGCCGAACGGATCGAAAATGTACCTCTGCGGAATAACACTGAGGCAGATTGCTTGGCGAAGTCAAAAACATACACCGAGGTGCTAGATCACCCGAGCATCTCAGTGCTAAGCATAGCGACCTCGGGAAAAGGATGGAAAGATCCCATAAAAAGATACCTCGCAGAAAATGTGCTCCCCGAATACCCCGGCGACGCTGCAAGACTGCGAAGATGCTCCGGCCGATTCTTCCTGATTGGCGAAGAGTTATACTGACAGGGATATGCAAACCCGCTGCAAAGATGCGTGGATGAAGAGGATACTGAAATGGTCCTTGAAGAGGTCCACGAGGGCATGTGTGGTTCACATATTGGAACTGATGCTCTTGCGGCGGTGATACTTCGCCAAGGATACTTCTGGCCTACCCTGAGAAAGGATGCAAGGCAGTTCGTCCGAAAATGCGGTAGTTGCCAGAAACACGGGAACATCCAAAGGGCACCCTCGGAAATGATAACTTCGGCTGACTACCCCTGGCCCTTCACAGTCTGGGGTATAGACCTTATTGGGCCACTCCCCTCAGCGCCCGGAGGCGTGAAATTCTGCGTAGTAGCAGTGGACTATTTCTCCAAATGGGTCGAGGCAGAACCCCTAGCAACTATCTCGGCAAAAGAAGTGCAAAAGTTTGTATGGAAGAACATAGTATGCAGATTCGGCATATCGAGGGTACTAGTGGCTGATAATGGATCCCAATTCATAGACAAAGGATTCCAGGAATTTATCAGCGACCTCGGAATAAAGATGCACTTCGCCCCAGTAGCTCACACCCAAAGCAACGGGCAGGTGGAAGTATCTAACAGGACCATAAAAGATGGCCTGAAAAAGAGATTGGGGGAAGCAAAAGGGAAATGGCCAGGAGAACTCCAAAGCGTATTATGGAGTTACCGAACGACACCTCGAAGAGCCACAGGGGAGACTCCCTTCTCACTCGTCTTCGGAACAGAGGCCATCATCCCTATCGAGATAGTTAGACCATCAGTACGGGTACAAGTATTTGATGAAGGTGGAAACGACCTCGGCCTAAGAACGAAGCTTGACCTCGTCGGCGAACATAGAGAAATAGCTGAGCTGAGAAGAAATGCTTTCCAGCAAAGGGTGGGCGCGGCCATAAATTTGTGAGCTAGGCCAAAGGAAATCAGGAAAGGAGACCTCGTTCTCCGAAAGGCTGACCTTGCACTGGGAAGGACCTTATCTGGTCCTCACCGAAGTACGAAAAGGCGTGTACAAACTTGGCGATGCCGAAGGCGTAGAATTGAAAAACACTTGGCACTCAGATGCCTTGAGAAAATTCTACGCCTAAGCTTGAGCGAAGGAATCATACTGTACGAAAAATATTCTAAGTACAGAAGTGCCTTGAGAAAATTTCTTAAGTACAGAATTGTACAGAATTCCGTGAAGATGCTCGCCAGAAATGCAGATATGACTTTCCGAAGTCCCTTGAGCCATCACGCTCAGGAAAGATGGGAAAATCTCTTAGCGGTACTCGCCGAAATAAGCGCAGAGACAGTTTTCCAAAGTCCCTTGAGCCATCACGCTCGGGAAAAATGGAAAACAAAAAATCTCGCAAAAGGTTTCCGAAGTCCCTCGAGCGAACTTGTTCAGGACAAAATGGAAATGCAAAATCCTGCAAAAAGACTTAGTCAAATTTTTCAGACTTTCCAAAAAGCCTGTTGAGCGAACAGGCTCGGCCAATGGAAAGATCTTTCACACTTAGTCAAGTTTCTTTGATCGCAGGTTTTCCGAAGTCTCTTGAGCAAATGTGTTCGGGCAATGGGAATAAAGAAACTTGCAAAAGCACTTAGCCAAAAAAGATCTTCATTTACAAGAAAGCTAGCTTACAAAGAAGAAGTGCCCGAAGAAGGAACACCAAAACGAAGAAGAAAAAAGGAAAAGGCCTAAGGGTTCTCGGCGTCCCGGGAGCCACCAGCCTCTGTGCCCTTTTCCAGCACCTTCGGCACCGAAATCATGGAAGGTAGGTTCAGGTGCTCAATCTTGGACCAGGACCACCGAGGCCCTTCGGGAATGTTGAGAGCTTCCAAAAAAGAGAGGTCCAGACTTGGGAACCTCTCATGGACTTGGTGCCGAGCAAGGCAGAATCCGTCTTGGAAGGTGACCTTGGTCATTTGGTCGGATTTGTCCTTCTCAACCTCAAGGTCCTCGAGCTCGTCCTTCAAGTCTGCAACCTCCTTCTTTAGCGCCTTCACCCTCTTCTTCACATCGGGCTCCTTCTTCAAAGATTGGACCTCGGCTTCGAGGGCATTTTTCTCACTCACCAACGACTGAATGAGATTGTCAGAATCTGACTTATCTTTGAGAAGGTCTTGGTTGGCGGCGAGCATCCCCGCCATTTGGTCGCCGAGGTCAGCAATCTTCAGAGAGGAGTTCTTCTCAAGATCTTCCTTCTCTTTCCGAAACTCCTCTCGAAGGGCAGCAACTTCTTTCTTCGCAGCATCTGACAGCTGCTGGTTCTTGGTGATCAATGCCAAGTGCGTGGCCTTCACTTTCTCTAAAGTCTCTAAGGCCGAAGCTCGGAACGCCGAATGCCTGGCTACCCGAACTCGGAGAAAGCCGGCGTACCCCAGCAGCAGTAAAAAGATGAACGCAAGGTCAGTAAGAGCCAAGCAAAAATTGAAGGGAAAAAGGTGTGAAGAACATACTTTAGCAACATGCTCGGTGACTTTTGCGGCATGGGTGTCATCGTCCGGATGGGCCGCCGCAATAGCCTTGAAGGAGGCCTCTGTAAGCACCCCCTTCGAAATTTTCTTTGCCATTTCAGGACAGTCCTCGGAGTACAAGTTCATGTCCTCCGTGAAGGTCCAGAAAGGCTCCTTGGGTATCTTCCTTTGCGGGACTTTGGCGTCGCGAAGGGCGCGCACCTTCATGTGTTCGGCCGCCCAGTTCGGGGTAAGTAACTCCCCTGCACGGCAAAAACGAGAAGCGGGTCTGAGACAAAGGAAAATTCAGAAAAACAAAAAGAGCCAACTTGTTCTGAAAGCAACAGACCTGGTGGCACTTCGAAAACGGCGTCCTCGGAATCCTGAGACTCCTCGGTCGAAATCTCCTTGCCCTTCCTCTTGCACCGCTCCTCGGCAGAATGGGCCTCTTCCACGGCCTCCAGAAGGACCTGCGACACCGAAGGGCTCTCGGGAGGGACGTCGGCGGAAGGAACCTCGACGGCGGCAGGGACTTCGGTAGCTGCCTCAGACGCCGGAATCTCGGTTGTCCCAGGCTCCTCGGCAGCCTCCTCGGAAATTTCCTCCAGAGGAACTTGGGCAGTTTTCTTTGCCCGTTTCGCCGAAGGCCCAGCGCCAATAGACTTCCACCTTCGGGAAGCTGCCTTCTTTGTCTGATCGCCCTTCTCCACCTGGCCGAAGAAAAGGGACTTGTAAAATGCAGCAGTCCCGTCGCCCATCTCTGAAAAAGAAAAAAGACATCAGCGTAAGTCCGAGGGAAAAACAACAAGGGAGTAGAAGATAACTCACTTTCGACAAGCGTTTCGAAAGAGATTTCCTCCTTAAGAAGCTTGACCAACCAGGAATCCTTCTCGGCGATGGCAGGAGCTGGCATCTCGAGGTCGGTCTCGTGCTCCTTAACCACCTTTAACTCCCGGAGGACCTCTTCGGTCAACAACCTCCAGTTGATAGGGAAGGGGTATAGAGAGCGCGGCGCGACCTCGGGAGCCCAGTTAGAGACGGCGCGGATGTGGCCGTCGAAGTCCGCGAAAATTGAAGCCAACTCTGGAGTCAGCAACAACCTCGAATCAACAACGTCCACATCTAGCCTTCCTTGAGCCCATTTGGTCGGAACATACGACCAGGACTCCTCCATCTTCAGGAAGAAGAATTTATGTTGCCACCCCCGCCAGCTGTCCTTGGTGGCAAAGGTGAACATGAATTTTTTGCTCCCGGATCCCCGAGGTAGCGTAAAATAGAAGCCACCCTTTGGGACCACAAAGAGCTTGTAGTACTGCATGAAGAGTATAAAATGGGGTTTTATCCTGAAGACGCCACACATACAGAGGAAGGCGTTAAAATAGCAGAATGAGTTCGGGGGAAGTTGGTTCACAACAATGCCATGAAATTGGCAGAACTCGCAAACCATCTTCGGGGGAGGATACCGAAGTCCGGCCTTCAGCTGGGCTCGGAAAACGGTAATCTCGTTGCTATGGTTTGAAAAAGCATAATGGCTAGAGCGAGGCAGCCTAGTAATGGTGTAAGAGGGAAGAAAGAAACTTTTCTTCCACCTCTCTAATTTTGCAGGGGTGGTGCAACAAGGATGGGCTAAAAGAGGCTGCCAGCTCTCAGGGATAGGCATTTTCGACATGAAAATGAGTTCGGAAAAGGCAAGAAAACAGTTTCCGGAAAAAACTCAAAAGAACAGAGGAATCAAAACACTCTGGAAAACAAAAACCCACCAAAAGATTTGCCAAAGTCTGAGGACGCCGTCATGAAAGTTGGTTGAAAAAAGCTCTGATTAAGGTAGCTCCGCCACAGAAACCAAGAAAGTACGAAAACAGGGGCAAAGCAGAGGAAAGAGCAGAAGTAAAAGCAAATGGGACTTATGATGGAATGGGCTATTTATAGGCCAAAGGTTGGTAACCGAAACGTCGTCATAAGTACCCTTTCGGAGGCGAACCGTCGCCGTAACTGCCCTCTGCACCTGAAAAGGCGTGCCCTCTGTAACCGACGCGACTCTCCTCCAATGGCAAAGCGCCATGTGTCAACCGCCGCGCCAAAACAGGGGACACGTCTTCTGACATCCCTAAAAAGCTGGGGCGCGTCGCTTAGACTGACACGCTTGGCCAGCAGACACGACGTTACACAGACCTGCAAGAAGAAAAAGTAGGTTACCTCGGGGACACCAAGAGACAGGCCAAGGCCGAACAGCCCATGACCTTCGGGCAAGAGGTGTATCTTCGGCACAGGCTCCACCTCGAAGACACCAAAGAACAGGCCAAGGCCGAACAGCCCATGACCTTTGGGCAAGAGGTGGATCCTCGGAACAGGTTAAGCTTCCTAATAGACTCCCAAGAACAACCTCGGAATGAGATGCAAAATCGAAGTCTTCACTTCGGCTTTCCAAAGGGGGGCATGTGATAACCAAAGTCTATCGCCTCTATCTGGCCGAACTCCCTGCCACAAGAATGGCCAGAAGAAACTGGCGCTACCCGAGAAAAGGTGGGATCATACACCTCGGGAGATAGCCGAAGAGCTCCGACCCCGACACGCCTGGAAACTTGAGCATACTACTTGTCCCCCCGAGGTTGAAAACAGATCACCTTCAGAAAAGAGGCACCAGCTATTGCGGGCCGAATATGATCTCCCCGAAGGCGGAACTCCCCGAAGCTGGGATCCCCCGAACTAAGGGCATGTTTCCCGAAGAGGCACCGTCCGTACCAAAGGATGACCTCGCCCAGGGACCTCGGGAGTATGGCAGGAGCATTTAAGGAAGCATTTAAGGAAGCCTCTGACACGTCCTTTCACAGACGTCATAAAACCGCCTCAATAGGTGCTCTGACACGCTGACGCCATCAAAATCACATCATGGCCCATCTCAGTACAAGTCTCAAGGCATCCTGCTACCAGCTATCTGTCCCCTACGCCCAGAAACTCAGGGAACATCCGACCGAACACGTGTCGCGATCTGAATGGGCTAGGCACTCCTATAAATACCAGGAAATAAATACTTGGCAGGAGGCTGGTTGGCAAAAGGTCTGACTCCCAGACTCTGAGAAAATCACCAGGCGACACTCTTCAGCCCTTTGTGCTATTTCCTCTACCTTTCTCAGCCACCACTGACTTGGGCGTCCGAGGCTCCCCCCCCGGAAACACATCCGGGGGCCTCCTAACCCTTTATTTCTGGACTTTCAGGCACTCTCTCAAGGGCGAACCATCCTCCAGGCGTTCTTCCTCCCAGAAGTCTCTCCACCAGTCACCATGACTCTAAACAATGAAGCCCCCGGCCATCAACAGCCACGGGTAGGGGAACCCCTCGTACTATAGCTTCCGGTCACCGAAAAGGCATTGAGTTCGGTCCTCATAAAGGAAGAGGGAGCAGAACAGTGGCCAGTATACTATGTGAACAAATCCCTGCCCGGTGCTGAAGTTAGGTATCCCCTACTACAAAAAGCTGTCTATGCCCTGGTGCTTGCAAGCAGAAGACTGCGTTCGTATTTTCAAGCTCACCCCATTATTGTCCGAAGTAGTCTATCTCTTCGGGACATCATGAAGAGAGTAGACCACTCGGGAAGGCTTTCCAAGTGGTGCATAGAGCTCAGTGAGTATGATATCACTTATGAACCAAGGAAAGCAATAAAAGCTCAAGCTCTAGCCGACTTCATCGTTGAAGTGCCCATGACCGAAGATGATCAGTCAGACCTCGGCAAAAGTGAGCCAGACTAGACTCTATTTTTAGATAGGGCCTCTGGCTCCGAACACCAGGGAGCTGGGGTAGTTATTCGCGGCCGTAAAGGCATGGAAGTAAGGAAAGCCATCAAATTTGGGTTTATTGTCACCAACAATGTGGTGGAATACAAGGCTCTCATAGCACGGTTGTGCCTTGCTAGAAAGATTGGTGTAAGAAACCTAAAGGCCCACAGTGATTCTCAGCTGGTGGTCCAGCAGATGGCGGGGGATTATAGCGCAAAAGATCCAACTTTGGCAAAATATCATGAACTTGTATTTAAGCTCATCCAGGAGTTCAACATAGTGCATATCGAAAATGTGCCTCGACGAGACAATGCCGAAGCAGACAGTTTGGCCAAATCAAAAAGGTTCACCAAAGTACTGAGCTACCCGAGCATTGCGATAATGAGCATAGCGGTCTCGAAAGAAGGATGGGAAAATCCTATAAAGAGGTACCTTACAACCTCGGAGCTTCCTGATGACCCTCGCGAAGCAGCAAAAGTGCGAAGATGCTCTGGATGATATTTCCTAATCGGGGAAGAACTGTACCGACAGGGATACGCAAGCCCATTGCAAAGGTGCGTTAGCAAAGAGGATACTCAGACAATTCTTGAGGAAGTCCACAAGGGAATTTGTGGTTCCCACATCGGGATTGACACTTTGGTAGGAGTGATACTCCGCCAAGGGTACTTTTGGCCCACATTAAGAAAGGACGCAAGACAGTTTGTTCAAAAATGTGACAGTTGCCAAAGCATGGCAATGTTCAAAGGTTGCCCTCGAAATTAATAACCTCAGCTGATTACCTTTGTCCCTTTGCAGTATGGGGCATTGACCTCATTGGGCCGCTCCCGACAGCACTCGGAGGAGTAAAATTCTGCGTGGTTGTAGTAGATTACTTCACCAAATGGGTTAAGGCAGAGCCCCTGACAACCATTTTGGCAAAGGATATACAAAAATTTGTCTGGAAAAGCATCATATGCAGATTCGGCATACCGAGGGTGATAGTGGTTGACAGTGGTTCCCAATTTATTGACAAAGGATTCCAAGAATTCATCACCGATCTCGGAATAAAGATGCACTTCACCCCGGTAGCTCATCCTTAGAGCAACGGACAAGTATAGGTATCCAACAGAACCATAAAAGATGGTCTGAAAAAGAGATTATGGGAAACAAAGGGAAAATGGCCAAGAGAACTTCCTAGTGTATTATGGAGCTATCGGACAACACCCCGAAGGGCCACGGGTAAGACACCTTTTTCGCTCGTCTTCGGCACGGAGGCCATTATCCTTATCGAGGTAGTACGGCCATCAGTCAGAGTACAAGTGTTTGAAAAAAAAGGGAACGACCTCGGATTGAGAACTAAGCTCGACCTAATTGACGAACAGAAAGAGGTGGCTGAGCTCAGAAGGAAGGCCTTTCAGCAAAGAGTGGCCATAGCTGCAAATTTGCACGTTATGCCAAAAGGAATAAAGAAAGGAGACCTCGTCCTCCGAAAGGCTAAGTTTGAACCCCGAAGATCGTCCCATGGGGTACTTTGGTCGAACTGGGAAGGGCCTTACTTTGTCCTTGACGAGGTCCGAAAGGGAGTATACAAGCTTGGCGACACTGAAGGGGGAGAACTGAAAAATACGTGGCACTCGGATGCGTTGAAGAAATTTTATACTTAGAATTTTGATGAGAAATTGTACAAGCTAGAAACTTTTTCTAAATACAGAAGTTTTCTCCCATCTGAGAGTACTCGCTGAACAAAGCTTAAACATGCACTTGCGAAAGCCACATTTTCCTTCCGAAATTGATTGTGTTATATGCCCAAAAAAAGTGAAGTCCATCAAATACGGTCGACGAAGGCAGACTAAAATTTGACTAAGGGAATTCGTCAAGGGCGAACGATTACCCGAAGGTTGGCCGACAAAACGAGCAAAGCATACCGTTCCGAAATCCCTTGACCGAAAGTGGTCGGGACAACTAGGAAACAAAAACTATTGCTCAAAGACTTAACCAAGTTATGAAGGAAGGAAAAATTGATTGAAGAAAGCCTTGGTACAAGGAGAAGGTTACAGGGAGAAAAATCACAAGGAAAAAGAAGAAGGCAAAGGCCCTAGAATATCTAAGGGATCCCGGCATCATGGGAAGATCCGGTTCCTGTGTCTTTAGCCGCCGCCTTCGGTGCTGGAGGAGGGGCAAACGACTGGTTGTGGAGCTCAATTTTTGGCCAGGTCCATTGAGGCCCCTCAGGAATATCCAGGGTAGCCAGGAAGGATAGGTCGAGATCTAGATATTTCTTTAGGACTTGATGGCGAGCTAGGCAGAAGCCGTCCTAAAAGGCAACCTTCATTGCCTGGATGGCCTTGTCTTTCTCGATGCCCAAGTCTTCTACCTCGTTCTAAAGATCTGCAACCTCCTTCTCCAGCGCCTTCAACTTCTTCTTCTTCGATGTATCCTTCTCAGGGTCTCGACCTTGGACTGAAGCTCTGCATTATCAGCGAGGACCTTTGCCAAGAGAGCAGAGTCTTCTTCTTTCTCGTTTGGAAAGGCCTCATTGGCTAAGGTCAAGCTCATGACTTTTCACCAAGGTCGGACATCTTCTTGGATAAATCCTTCAAGAGCTCCTCCTGGCCCTTCAAGAATTCCTCCCGAAGATTGGCAACCCTCTCCTTGGCTATTCGGCTTAACTCAGTGTTCGTCACAACTGAGCTGGCGCAGAAGACCTTGGCCTTCTCCAATTTATCTTCAGCGTAAGCTCGGACCAAAGATTGCTTTGCTACTCAAGATCGATGGTATCCACTATATATCCACTATACCCCAGAAGCTGCAAAAAAGAATAAGGTACTTAGTCAAATTTGCATAAGGAAAGCCAAACATTTAGAAAAAGGGGAGAAAAAATGAAGAGGCCTGAAGAACTACTTGGGCAGTGTGCTTGAAAACCTTAGCGGCGAGGGTATCCTCGTTGGCGCACTCCTCGGCAACCGCCTTGAAGGAAGCCTGAGTGAGCACGCCCCTCGCCATCTGGGGAGCCATTTCCCGGCAATCCTCGGAGAAGAAATTCATGTCCTCCGTGACAGACCAGAACGGCTCCCTGGGAACTTTTTCCTTTGGGATGTAGGAATCCCGAGGAGCCCGCCTTCGGGCATGCTCGACAATCCAAGCTGAGGGTGCCAGTTCCTCTGTAAAATTAAAAACATAAGTCTCATCAGACAACTCCTTGGCTGTGGAAGCTATAAGGTTGCAAGTACTAAAATGGGGATAAGAGACAAACCTAGCACAACTTCGGCAACGTCGTCATCAGAGTCCCGGACCTCATCCGTGTTGGTAGGGATATGTTTGCCCTTGTCCTTTTGACATTTTTCCACCTCCTCAGTAGAAGGACCCTCTGCTAAAGAGCCCAAAAGATCCGCCGACGTGGCGGGACTCCGAGAAGCAGCGCTGGTGACCACCCCGGCAGGAAGCTCAGCAGGAGTTTCAGGCTCGGCGAAAGTTTCAGGCTCACCGACAACCTCCGCTGCATCTTCCGGGGGTGGAAGAAGGATGTCCTTCTTCGCCTTCTTGGCCGAAGACGGCCCACTGCTAGTAGTTTTGTGCCTCTTGGAGATGCTCTTCTTCGTTTGTTCCCCCTTCTCGGCTTGGCCGAGGAATAGGGACTTGTAGTAAGTGGCTGACTCGTCGCCCATCTCTGAAAAAAGAGAAAATGATTAGTGTAGGTCCAAACAGGTACTTATGCTAAAAATCTTTGGAAGGAAAACTTACTTTTGGAGAAAACTTCATAGGTGAGCTCCCCCCGAAGGAGCTTCACCAACCAGGACTCCATCTTGTCAATGGCAGGAGCTGGCATGTCGAGGTCCGTCTTGTGCTCCTTTACCACCCCCAGCTCCCGAAGGACCTCCTCGGTCATAAGTCTCCACATGATCGGGAAGGGGTACAGGGAGCGTTGGGGGACCTCGGTATCCCAGTCAGTGACAGCATGGATACGTTTGTCGAAGTGCACAAACCTCACCACCAACTCGGGAGTTAGCAGCTTTTTGGGGCCCACGACATCTGTCTCCAGCTTGCCCGAGCCAACCTAGTCGGCATGTATGACCAGGCCTCCTCGACCTTCAGGAAAAATAATTTCTTTTGCCACCCTCGCCAGCTATCCTTGGTGGCGAAGGTGAACATGTATTTCTTGGTCCTAGATCCCCGAGATAGCATGAAATAAAAGCCACCCTTCGGGACCGGATAGAGCTTATAATACTGCATGAATATGATGAAGTGGGGCTCCACCCCGAACACCCCGCACATGTAGAGAAAAGCATTAAAATAGCAATATGAGTTAGGAGGAAGTTGATTCACGGCTATGCCATGGAATTGGCAAAAGTCACAAATCATCCTCGCAGGAGGAAACAGAAGTCCGGCCTTCAGTTGGGCACAAAAAATGTTAACCTTATTCTTTTTATTCATAAGGCTAAAATACCCAACACGGGGTAGTCTATTTGTGGCGTAGGAGGGAAGAAAGAATTTGGTTTTCCACTTTTCAAGTTTTTCTGAGGTGGAGCAGCAAGGGTGGGACACGAGAGGCTGCTAGCTCTCAGGAAGAGTGTCGACGAACATAATAGGGACAGGAGAAGACATGTTCGATTTAAGAAAAATGATTTCAAAAAAAATAGAATGGAGGGAGTTCAAGAAGAAGAAAAGCTACTTCGGGAAGCTAGAAAAAGCAAAAAATGAAGAAACCGAAGGACCTCTAGAGCAAAAACCCACCAAAAGTCTTGCCGAAATCAGGGTTTGAAGACACCGTCGTGAATGGTGGCCGGAAATCGCTCCGCCGGTACTGCCGCCGTGAAAAGAGAGGGGAAAGCACGAAAACAGACGAGAGCAAAAACAAAAGCTGAAGAAAGAAAATGAAGGGTATGACAGAAGGAAGGTTTTTATAGACCGAGGAAGGGTAGCTGAATCGGCACCATAACTGCTACGCGAAGGCGAGTCTTCGCCGTAATTTCTTTTCGAAGGTGAAAAGACGCGGCTGGCATGACCGAGGCAGCCACCTCCAATCGCTGCATGCCACATGTTCTACCAGAGCATGGCTGCTGTGACTGATGTAGCCACCCCAAAATCGCTACATGCCACGCGTTAGCCAATGTGCAAAACGAAGGACATGCTTCCTGACACCTTGAAAAACCTGGGCACGGACATGCCTGGTTACGAGACGCAATGGTCCACTGACTTGCAGCAAAAAGAGAGAAAATAAAAAGGCTGGGCACCTCGGGAACACCAAAAGAGAAACACAAACTCTTAACCGGATAGGGCATGCCTTCGGGCAGCGAAGCATCTCTCTCTTCACAAACTTCACACTCTAAGCCCCAGAGAATGCCCCTAGAAGTGCCCCTAAAAGGTCTGTAAGCCGAAGTCTCCACTTCGACTTTCTGAGGGGGGGCAATGTGATAGCTAAAGTACCATCACCCTTTTAGCCTATGGGCTCCGGTCGAACACTGACCTCGAAAAAGGAATGACTGATGCCTCAATCACACAACCCCGGCAGTCTGATGACACCCTTGGGAGCGACAGCACGAACTGCTGGAAAGTAGCGTGTCTCCTCCCTCGGGAAAGCCACTGAACTAGCTTCGGGGGAGAAGGGCCAGCCACCTTCGGCAGGAGAAAATCCCCCCGAAGGAGGAACTCCAGTGCCAAGGGAACTCCCGAACTACTGAGACGACTTCGGAGAAGGGTTCTTATTCCGAAGGGTGACCTCGACCTAAAAGACCTCGGGAGTACGGTAGAAGCAATTAATGAGCTACTGACATGTCACCTTCATATGCTACACGCCGCCCTCATATGCGCTCTGATGCGCCGACGCTGCACAAGTCTTATCATGTAGGGCTATTCCGGCCCTAGCCCTTGGCCCGAGGAGCTTGCAGACGGCTAGAGGTCCCCACGCCTAAAAAGTGTAGATTACATCCGACCGAACACGTGTCACAATCTGAATGGATCACAACCTCCTTTATGTACTAAGGAAATGGCCTCAAAGCGGGGATCCCTCTTCTTCTCCTCCCGAAAAGGGAACACTAAATAGGCAAGAATCCATCAGCTCCCTACTTTCTCTCTACCTCCAAAAAACACTGACTTGGGTGTTGGAGGCTCCTGCCCAGAAAAACACTCCGGGGACCTCCTAACCCCTTTCTTCTGAGTATTTCAGGCGATCTTCTCCTGGGAAATCATCACTTTGGACGTTCTCCCTCAACAGAAGTCCCTCTCAATTCTACCATGTCACATAACGAAGATGCTGAAGGGCATCAGAAATGATGCAAACTATTACTACTTAGCTTGTGGTAGGCATGCAAGCTCATACTAGGGGCCAAGCCCAACCTCCTAGAGGCACTACTGCTGACGATGAATAAGAAATAGTGGATGAAGGCTAAGGGAAAAGCCAATAAGAGAAGAGCAAGCAAGTAGGCTTGCAGATGAAGAGCAAGAATAGGATGAAGAAAGAAGAAATCCATGGGTCAGAAAACTAAGGTCAGAAATCAAGAGAAGTGATGAGAACAGAGAAGAGGGGCAATTAGGCACTAATGTTGGAAGGCCAGAGCTAGTTTCAGAAACCTCAAAAGAGCTGGGTTTTCAAAGAAAGATCAAAATTCCTTAAAGAGGAAGAGAAAGACCAAGAAAGGAAGGCTTAAAGGAAGGCCAACTAGATGGCTTTTTGGGGCTTAAACCCCTAGTGTTTAGGGGCAGTGGTGATCTAGAAGAGACTAAATTTTGGATTTACTAGATGGGGAAGGTATTTGAATGAATGGACATCACATCCATTTAAAAAGTGTTGGTAGCTACCTTTAAGTTAGAACGTAGTGTAGAACTCTAATGGAGGATAGTAGAAAGGGCATTATGAGTAAGAATTAAAGGAAAACTGCAAGGAAAAGAGAACTTATGAGATGGACTGAGTTTCCTCATGTGTTCCAACAACAGTATGTCAGTACAGCTCTCAAAGATTAGAAACCAGTGGAGTTTGACTTATTGGAATAGGGGAACACGTCAGTTAGGGAATATGAACACAGATTTTTTAGTGTCCATAGGTATGCTATATAGTATGATAGACAAGAGAAGTTAAGCACTAAGAGGTTCATCGGAGGATTGAGGCCTGAATTGAGATAAATATTAACGGTTATTGGCATCAAAACCTATTAAGAAGCTATTCAAAGGGCTTTGACATTGGAGCAGGAATTTTAGCATCCTATGGTAGGAAACATCAAAGGGATTCTTAGTGGAAGGAAAAGAGCTAGGGATAGGTTAGGAAAGACTGAAGTTGGCAGAGAATAAATGAAGCCCAGAGAAGCCCAAAAGTTTAGACCTTAATGCCAAACCTGTGGAAAGTATCATGGTTTTAAACCATTCTACGGACTTACTAAAGGATGTTTGAAGTGTGGTTCTTAGGACCACTAGGTTAGAGATTGTGCAACTAAGAAGGAAGAAAGAAAAGAACAAGGCAAGTTTGAGGCTCTTTGGCCAAGAAACCAACAAACAAAAGGAAAAGGGATGGCAGTACCTTAGCCTTCTTGGCAAACACAAAATAGGCTAGGAATACCCACACTAGTTGAAGCCTAACCACCAACTGGAAGGGTATATCAAATTGAAAGATCAAGGAGAAATGAGGATACCGGTCTTGGAGAAGAGGCTATTAGCGATGGCAAGGTAAGGAATGAAGCACTAATAAAGGCAGGTCTTATATCTACCACAACTTATAGGATGTTAATTCTTGAAATGAATGAGCTAAAAAAAGAACTAGATGAACTTTTTGAAAAATGACTCATTGGCCAAGTGTGTCTCCTTACGGAACACCAATGCTATTTGTGAAAAAGATAAATGTGACTCTTAGGTTATGCATTCACTACAGAAAGCTCAATGCTATGGCCATAAAGAATATGTACCCTCTTCTTAAGATTAAGGACTTATTTGATCAACTTAAGGGAGCTACAGTTTTCTCAAAGATTGACCTTAGATTGGGATATTTCCAATTAAGAGTCAAAGAAACAAATATTCCTAAGACTACTTTCAAAACAAGATATGGTCATTTTGAGTATACAATAATGCCTTTTGGGCTACTAATGCTCCAGATTTCTTTATGGACCTGATGTAGAGAATAGTTAGACCATATCTAGACCATTTTGTGGTAATCTTTATGGATGATATTTTGGTGTACTTAAGATATAAGGAGGAGTATGAAAAGTACTTGAGAATAGTACTGGATACACTAAAGAAACATTAATTATATGGCAATGTAAGGAAACACCATTTTTGGACCTAAGCAAATTAAATTCTTAGGCCACGTGATAAATGGGCAAGGAATGGCTGTAGACCTACAAAAATTAAAGCTACCATACAGTGGAAGCAACCACAATGCCAGAGCAATAAAAAGCTTCTTTGGTCTGGTTGGCTACTATAAAAGATTTGTACCAAATTTTTTTGTAATGGCAACTCCTTTAACCAAATTAACAAGAAGAGAGCAGAAGTTTGAATAGTCGGAGCTCTATGAAAGGAGTTTCCATGGGCTCAAAGATAAGCCCACTTCCACTCCTGTGCTAAAATTGTCTAATCCCAACAAACATTTTGAGGTTTATATAGATGCATTTATTATGGGATTAGGGTGTGTATTAATGCAAGAAAAACAAGCAATAGGTTATGAATCAAGGCAATTAAGACCACATGAGAAAAATTATCCAGTGCATGATTTGGAACTTGCAGTAGTGATCTTTGCCTTGAAACAATGGAGACATTACCTATTAGGTAATAAGTTTCAGATCTTCATTGATCATAAAAGTCTTAAGTATATTTTTACCCAAAAGAAGTTAAATATGAGACAAAGGAGATGACTTGAATATCTTAAGGGCTTTAACTATACCATTGAGTGCATTGAGGGCAACACTAATAAAGTGGCTGATGCCCTACACAAGAAATATACAGGCATTCTGAAACATTAAGAAGAAGAAGAACCGAATGAACTTAATAGCTTGACTTGCTTGGCTAACAAGTGGCTAAGATGGGAACAAGCCCAGTTGAGAGTAGTAACTATTCAGTTAACTTGGAAAGCAGAAATACAGAAGGCACAACAATAGGATGAAGACCTTACTAGAATATCTTGGTAGACACATGGAAAACTATTCCAAGGGTTCTCTTATAGGCAAGGATTGCTTGATTTCCAAAACAAGATTTATGTACCCAATAGGTATGATTTAAGAGATAAAATTCTAAAAGAAGCCCACTTTAGTAAGATGAGTATACTTCTTAGAACTATGAAGATGTATCAAAGTCTAAAAGAACATTTTTGGTGGCCTAATATGAAAAGGGAAATTTACACATTTGTATCCAAATGTGCGGTCTGCGAACAACTAAAGGTAGAACTACCAAATTTGCCCATACCAGAAAGAAAATGGGGTTCCATATCTATGGATTTCCTGGTAACCATGCCTATGACAAGAATAAAGCATGATACTATCTAGGTTATTATGGATAGACTTACAAAGCTAGCCTACTTCCTAGCTATTATTCTCACAGATTCTTTGGATAGACTGTCATAGTTGTACATTAAAGAAATAATGAGATTACATGGTATCCTATATGACATTACTTTCTGACAGAGACCCAATATTTGTGTTTAGATTTTGGAAATCATTACATAAGGCACTGGGTACTCAACTAAAACTAAGTTCAGCTTACCACCCCCAAACTGATGGGTAAATAGAAATAACCATACAAAATCTTGAAGATATGTTAAGGTGCTATGTATTGGACTTTAAAGGAGAATGGGACCAACTCCCACCTTTGATAGAGTTCTCGTATAATAACAGTTATCACTTAGTAATAAAGCTGGCACCTTACAAAGCTTTGTGTGGGAGGAAATACATAACTCCCCACTGTTGGCAAGATCCAAAAGATACAATTGAGATAGGACTTGAACTGATCCATAAGACCACTAAAAAGGTCAAGATGATCCAAGAAAGGATTAAGGCTGCTAATGATAGAAAGCAAGCCTAGGCCAATCAAACAAGGATAAGAGACTTAGAATTCCAAGTAAGAGACTACATATGGATTAAAGTCTCTCTTATGAAAAGAGTTATGAGGTTAGGCAAAAAAGGCAAACTAGCTCATAGATACATTAGATCATTTTAAATAATTGTCAGGATTGGCATTATGGCATACAAGCTAAATTTACCTTCAGAGTTAGGTCACATACATGATACTTTCCATGTTAACATGCTTAAGAAACACTCACCTAAGCCACAACAAGCTATACCAACTTCTGATATCGTAATGACCCCCAATCTCTCTTATGAAGAATAACCTGGAAAGGTTCTAGCTAAAGATGTGAAGAAGTTGAAAAGTAAATGGATAAACATGGTGAAAATTCAATGGTTACACCATTTTAAACAAGAAGCTACATGGGAAATAAAGGCTGAAATGCTCAAAAAATACCCAAGGCAATTTCTCACATTGCTTGAGAATTTAGAGGTTAAAATTCTTTAAGGGGGAGATAATGTCATCCCTATAACTTGCATAGGCCATGGCCTATGATTCTTATGTAAATATGTTGAGCATCAAAGATGTTAATAGATAATGCAAGTTATGAAACACAAGGAGAAAAGAAACATATAGGACTAAGTACTCATAATGTGCCTCAAAGACATTCTAAGGGCACATTAGTGAAACATGAGGAAAAAGTGCTTATTACCTAAGAAAAAAGTGGCTAAAATGTGGCCATGATGGATCTTGAGACGAAAACTCATGGTTTGTGGAAATATTTTAGAGAACCAAGTGAATTAGAAGAAAACTAAGGAAGGCCACAAGAGGCCTCTCAAGCACACCCTTATGTCCATTTACATGAACTTAAGGACTCTAAAGTCTAAAACTCTAAGAGGGATTGTGTGAGCTCAATGCCTAATGATAAGATACAAATAAATATAGCCACATAAGCCCAAGAAAAGTGAAGGAAACATGAAAGAGAGCAAGAGCACTCTAGGGTGCACTAGAAAACCTTTAAGTGCACCTTTTTGTGCAACCATGATCATGTGAAGATTCTAAAGCCTAATGCATTGAAAAGAATTACATGAGGTTGATGATTATCATCAAGATGAGGACGAGTACTATAATGTGGACTAAGTGAAGGTGAAAAACCCATGGAATAGATGGAAACACCTTTAAGTACACTAAAGAGCTTTTGGATGCACTCTAAGTGTAGCTATGTTCAATTTAAAGTTTAAAGGCCTAATTGCCTGAATTAATACTTGAAGTAGGTGATAAAAACATTCCCCTTGAAGTGAAAAGTCCAAAAAAATGAAACATTAAGGGATTTTAGCAACTTGGAAGGAGTTTGGATGAAGGACTAGTCAAAGTCCTTGGCAGCCAAGTCTATTTGGCCACCGTTAGGACTTGTAATCTTCAAAGCAACTTCAATACAGCCTCTTAACTAGTTCCTACCACTATTATGGCCACAAACTCCTAGGCAAATACATAATTAAGCATCAATACATACACAATACTAAATAGAAAATAAACCAGTCAAAACTAAAGCCAAGTATGGTGGTGCATGGTGATCCAACAGTGTTGCTCTTGGTATGTTGAAGCTTCGTTGTTTTCTTGCTACCGTCTCATCCTCTACAACTTGGCCAAACCTCTAACAAGACATCTAAAAGCCACCAAAAGGAAAGAGGAAAAAGAAGAACAAAAATAAGGCATAACTGAAACATGGTGAGGTGAAGCTAGCTCATGATGGGGTCTAAGTTATTTGATGTATGATCAAGCATCCTTGCTGCCATTCTAGCCATAGGTAACAAACCATATAATGCTTTTTATGCTATACTTTGAAGGGGAAAAGCTACCCTAGGGGATGTCTAAATCCAAAGGTGATAGCCGATGGGCTATCACCCATGAGACCTCCGAATTTGCTCACTTTACACCACCCTCGAAATGTTATATCCCCAACCTCAGGTGATTCTCTGCACCACCCTTGGAAAGTAATATGACCAACTTTAGGAAAAAAGGTGTCTTGCCACATTTGAATTTATGAAGCTACCAACCTCAAAAAAGTAAGATCCATCATCCTCGATAAAGGAAAAAGTCTCTCGAAGATGGTCTACTCTTTCGAAGGGCCTTTCTCAGTAGTCCTCAAGGATAAATCTTTGCCTGAAGGGGTCTCACACCTCCAAAGGGGGTCATACGAAGAAACAACAAAAATGGTTAAGGAGCCTCTAACACAGAGACCTCGCACATGCCCTACCCTCTAGCTAGAACAGCTTACAGCCAGCTGGAGATATCTGCCACTGAAGATACGGACCAAATCTAACCGAACACATGTCATGATCTAGATAGGTTGTGTAAAATGGCCTTCTCTCTCCACCCTCTTATAAATACTTAGGAGGGACCTTGGTAAGAACAATGGGACTTTCTGTTTCCTACTCTCTGCTCTTAACCACTACTTTCACGTAGACTGACTTGGGCGTCAAAGGCTCCTCCTCCAGAAACACACTCCGGCGAGCTCCAAACCCATGTTCTTCAAAGTCCTACAGATATCTTCTCATCAGAAGTCCCTCATTCAGGCCAGCATGTCATAGAACGATGATGCCGCTGGGCATCATTTGGCAACATCTATAGGAAACCATTCTCAAGGCACTGCTATTGAGACTGGTGTTCAAAGAACAGGGGACTCCTAAGGTTTCAGTCTGCGCCATAAACTCAAGCAATGACTAAATAGCCTATAGTGGAGACTTTCCTGCCCAAGGACGAACGTCCTCTGACGGTCACGATGGGCTTTCTATGTGATTTTTATCACTCTATCATGGCTAAAATGATCCAACAGCTTGACCAAAAGTGGTCACAACCACCTCAAACGGGAAGGGCACCTTCTCTTGATACTTGTCAAGAGAAACCCCTAGGTCACCTCGTCGGAGCTCTGGAGTGGAGGTTCTCATGATGTGTCCTCAATGGAGAACATACGATCCAAGGGATGGCGCACAGGAGGAACGGTGCTGAAAGCGCCTAGAACTTCCCGTCGGTGAAGTCCATCCCTAGATGGGAAGTGCTAGTCCCTCCATCAATGAAGTTACTCACCAAAAAGATGTCACTTTTTGTTGCCAGTGGCTACCAAGAAATGAGGAGAGGACAGTGCTACCATCCTCATGGAGAAGATCCTAGAGAGGTTGAAGAAGGTGGGAATACAGGCTTTTCGAAAGCCTGTCTAGTCAAGGTTGTCAGAGACCTTCACTGGAGAAGAGTCACCTTTCATCTGAACGATCATCGAGGCACCAATGCCCAACGATTTCCGAGTACCATGCCTGGGGACATATGATGCGTGCAATGACTCCCAACCCCACCTGACAAAATATAGGCATAACATGGTGTTGCATGGTGCTGATGACGCCACCCTTTGCAAGTGTTCCAAAGTCACCTTGTTAGGGCCAGCAACTACGTGGTGTAACTCCTTGGCTCCTTGAACCACAATGGGTTTCTAGGAGTTATCCACCGCATTCACTCAGTAGTTCATCAGAAGCAGGCCGACGATGAAGATGCCAGTCCAAATGTTTGACATAGCCTAAAAGAATGGGGAGACCATTGGGGACTATGTCGAGATGTTCAACCAAGAGGCCCTCAGTGTACCTAAATTTCACCTGGAAATGCACATCCTCACCATGATCAGGGGACATAGGAGGGTCTTACAACTCTTCTATGAGTTCTCCAAAGACCCCCTGACACCTTCAGAGAATTCTACAGAAGGGCTCAGCAGCACATGACAGTCGATGAGTGAAGGATGGGTAGCTTGAAGTTTGAACATAGCCACTTCAAGAGTCAAAGTCACCAACCTCGGTATTCCACCGAGGGATGGGGAAGACCTCACAAAACAAGGGGAAAGAGGCCAGTATCATTCACTCCCCTAAATACTACAAGAACAAACATCCTGATGGCCATGGAAAGGCAAGGAACCGCAATCCAGCATCCTGAAGCCATGACCTCGAATAACAAGAAGAACATGAAGAAATTCTGTCAAGTTCACCAGGACGACGGGCACGATGCCGAAGATTGCTTCCGACTGAGAAAGTATATTAAATCTTTAATCAAGCAAGGGCAACTCCAACACTACCTACGGATTCCATCACCGTCGCCTAAAGCTCGAGAAAAAAATGAAAATGAAAGGAAATGAAAGGATGAGGACTATGATTCCGATTGACGTCAGAACCGAAGTCCTAAAAAGCACCTGCCACCTCCAACAGGAGTAACCCAAGCAATCACCTTTGGAATACCCTCGACTAAGTATAATAGGAAAGTCCGGGAAATCTTGATGATTGAATTCGATAGCCCGGTGAACAAGCTTGTTCCGAACGATGGGTCTACCGTGAAGTTTCCACACGTCAACCCGCTCCTAATCATGGCAAGAATAGGAAGCTGGGATGTCAAGAGGGTGCTCATTGATGATGGGTCGAACACTAACATTTTGTTTTCCCATTTATTGGCAAACTTAGGCATTTCTAGCGGTGACCTTAACCCCGCTACCTCTCCGACTTTCGGTGTAAGTCCCTCAAAACTCCTGGTACTCAGTTGGATTGATCTACCCTTGATGCTGAGGGGAACCTTAGTTTAGACCAGGGAATAGCTCTTTGGTTCAATCATGATGAGGTTAATCATCATAGATGTCCCTTCTTCATACAACGCCATCCTTAGAAGGCAGACACAGGGTAATCTTCATATTTGCCTAGATGTGAAATAACTAGTGGTCACATTCGGTAAAAAGAAAGGTGACGCCGAAATACTCATTGATCAAGCCGAAGTAAGGAAAGTTTTCATGAAAGCAAGACAGAGCCCAACAAAAGTTCATACATAGACCTTGGGAGAAAAGAGAATGGATGGCAAAAATGCAATAAAATGAAGAAAAAGGCACTTTGAAAAATAAGAAATAGAGGATGTATAACTTGTCTCGGGCTGATGTGCCTGAGTGTGAAAAAAGCAGGCCGAAGGTGACAAGGAAAAGCTTGTATCTTTTTTATTAATGAACAAAGATCTATTTGCCTACTCTCCAAAGGATATGCCCAGGGTGGACCCTGGTATAATTCAGCACTGTGTTAAAGTATGCCCCGAGATGAAGCCTGTTCATCAGAAAAAGCGTAGCCTCTCAGCACATAAGAATAATTTCATTAAAACTGAAGTCCAATGGCTAATGGAGGTGGGCATAATAAGCGAGGTCAAATACCCCAATGGCTCAGCAATGTTGTTGTTTCCATGAAGGAAGGGAGTGATAAACTCTGAATGTGCATCGACTTTCGAAACATAAATCATGCCTGTCCGAGGGATTCGTATCCTTTGCCGCTAATAGACCAATTGGTAGATTCCACTGCCGAATATGGTATACTTAGCTTTCTTAATGTTTTTGTGAATATTAACAAATTTAGATGAATCTCGAAGATGAGGAAAAAATTGCCTACAATATTGAGTTTGGGACCTACTCTTACGTTAGAATTCCCTTCAGTCTTAAAAAAGCAGGAGCAACATACCAAAGGCTGATGAATAGGGTTTTCAGCTCCCAAATTGGGAGAAATACGGAAGTATATGTCGATGATATGATAGTTAAGAGCAAGCAGCCTAGTAGTCATATCATAGACTTGGGGAAAACATTTCACCAACTTTGAGAATTTGGAATCCGTCTTAACCTCGAGAAGTGTGTGTTTGGGGTGACTGCTGGCAAATTCCTTGGGTTCATGGTATCGAAAACAAGTATCGATGCCAACCCAAAAAAGGTTAAGGCCCTTATAGGATTCCAAACTCCCACGATGACCAGGGATGTGCAAAGACTTACGGGAAGAATCACAGCCCTTAGTAGATTCATCTCTAGATACGGGGACCGGTGCCGACCATTCTTTATGGTGCTCACCAAAGTAGCAAAAAATGAAGGCAACTTCAGTTATGAGGAACATCCTTGCAACGAAGATTGCCAAAGAGCTTGGGATGAACTCAAGAGCTACTTAACCCGTCTGCTGACAGTTTGGTAGCCGTTGGAAAGAGAACCTCTCATCCTCTACCTCACTGTTATTGAAAAGGTAATGAGTTTGGTACTTGTAAGGGAAGAAGGAGGAAAGCAGTGGCCAGTATACTGTGTGAGCAAGTTTTTTCACGGTGCCGAAGTTAGGTACCCTCTTCTGCCGAAGGCTATTTATGCCCTAGTGTTGGCAAGCAAGAGGCTGCGGCCATATTTCCATGGACACCCCACCACTGTTCAAATTAACTTACCTCTTAAGGATGTCATGACGAAGGTAGACCACTCTGGAAGACTATCAAAGTGGTGCATCGAGCTTAGTGAATACGATATCACCTATGAGCGAAGGAGGGCAATAAACGCCCAAGCATTGGTGGATTTCATCACCAAAGTACCAAGAACCGAAGTTACTCTAGAGGACCCCATAAATGATGAACCTAAGTGGATGCTCTTCATCGATGGTGACACGGCCGTCCTTGGCCCCGCCCAGGAAGCCCTGTGAGAGCTGGTCTCATGGTGGATTGCAATTGGCTGGTTGTGTATGTGTGCGGATTAAATCCCGTGATACTAGTTGATTATCCTAGAATATGCAATATGCATGCTCTTCATGCTTTGACTTGGTTTATTAAAACCATGAAACATTAACTTGGCCAAGTAATTTCTACACCAAATAAATACAAATAGCCAAAGCATACAAAATCAACATTTGTGCGAGTTTACTACACATAACAACTCATGAGAACATTCATACATAAAGTAGACTAATGCCCTCACCCAAGAGCAATCCTAGAGTCGAGGACTCCTCACAACATAGACTATGGAAGCAACTAAAAGTACTATAGAAATACAAGCCTCTAATGAGATCTCTTTGACTTAACTCCCATCTTGGATACACGTCCCAGTGGCGAGTCTCAAAAGTCCTTTGCCAAGTGCTACTAGGCTCTGCAGCCAAAAGAAGACTTAAA
Organism: Aquilaria yunnanensis; assembly: GCA_039654915.1. NCBI lineage: Eukaryota > Viridiplantae > Streptophyta > Magnoliopsida > Malvales > Thymelaeaceae > Aquilaria > Aquilaria yunnanensis. Next base: position 42,068,171 of record CM077595.1, on the reverse strand, counting down.
TTAGTACTGTACTTAACCAACAAGCCAACTGAATATACCCATGTAGACTAGAATCACAAGGATTCTCAACTGCCGTACCTGTACACACAAAAGAGCACTACCACGATAATCCTCAACAATTACCCAGTCCAACAACCTCAGGCTCTGCATAACAAAACTAGGGAGTGAGAATTTGACAATTCTCAGTAAGGGGTCTTTAGTGTACCTACAACAAAAATTACTAGGACTGGACATATGATGGATATATGTAAACTTGCTGCGAGCTCACACAGCATGAGGGTCTGATATATGCACATATAACTAGGCCATTAAGACCTCTCCTCAAACTAGTCCTCCTCACTGTGCATCACTCCGTGCCTAGCAAGTTCTGATCACAAACCCGCTCCTAGCAAGCCGAAGCTTATTGGATGCAATCATGTAGCCTTCCCATAGTCATTATGCAGGGGAATTATGGTGGAACTTTGTAGACTAGGCCGCAGGGCCTCTTTGATGTAGACTAGATGAACAAGGTTTTGCCTTGCGACCTCATGGCTACGGCACGGCTAGGCCGACAAGGGTTCTAAACCTCTCACCTGAGCTAGTGGTAGCTAATTATGTTTGTTTGCAACATAGTTTCCTTGTTTGTTGCACAAGCAACCTTAAAACTCTACAAAACTCAAGGAAACTCGTATATTTTGTAGGACTTTTGGAAGTCTCGGAGTACCCCCAAAATCCTTAGACCCCTAGGTACGCTAAGAACCCCTTTAGGTCTTACTTGGATCAAGCTAGAAAAATGTGGAAAATTTGGCATTTCTGTCTGTGGCGACATGTCGCCACAATTGGTAATGTTTTGTGAACTTTCGTTGGATTGGTGATGCGTTGCTAGGGTCGACCTGTAATTGGTGACGCATCGCCAATCTGCAGAAATGCAGAAATTGGCGCATTTCGCTGCTATGAACTTTGGACAATTTCTACACATATCAAACAGGCATGGAATGCCTCCAAATTTCATACACAAATAGAACATGTTGCATAGAACATAACCAACTATCACAAGCTAAGCTATGATGTCTCGTAACATCAATCCAATCCTCCAAAATCCTCTAGTCCACCACAATTCAACCAAAACCTTTAACTAATGCCATAGCTAAAACCACTCGAATTCTTCAAGCAAACTCAAGCTAATGGCATCAAATGAACTTGAAAACATATCTCGCTTACCTCAACTCGAAGTAACAAGCAAGAATCAATCCCCTTTTCGTTCAACCAAGCTCACCAAAGTTCTACATGTTGGGTTTCGGGAGCCAAACAGCGCAGCGGAATTTAACCGAAACCCTCCAGGATCCAAGTGAAACGGGGTAAACCGGGTGTTCGAAAATTTCATACCTAATTTTCGGTTGAGATCTCTCACTCAACTATAGAGTCGAATCACAAAACCTGAACAGTTGACGTGTTCAGGCTCTCTATGGTATCCACACGAGCCTTTCAGGATCACCACGCTTCCACCACATCCCGGCAGATGCGTTTCTCTTGCGCTCGCAGTGCTAGCTTGCGTCCTCCAAGGAATTGCAAGAGAAGAGTGCGGCTGTCCTTTTGGGAGGCTAGGGCAAGGAGACCTACGAATTTCTCACTTAAAAGCTGTATTTATAATGAGACTCAACTTCCAGGCCTAATTGGTTTCAAAGCCCTAATCCAATTAGGATTTAATTTCGGGCTTAACAATGGCTCAACTCCTTGGCCCAGTATTAATACGAAATTAAAGTGAAACCATAACCCAAATAATTAGCCCATGCACTCTAATGATCCAAATAGCTCTATGTGTGCGACCCAATAGGCTCTTGCCATGTTGGCAATGATCATAAATCACATTTATGATCATAAGCAATGAGCAGTGTCTAGCAACACATCATTGCTACCCAAGTGACAAGAATGTCGGTGAATCGACTAAACCTTTCTGATCATCACCGATATATGCCATTGTCCCTTTGTCCAAGATATCAAGACTAAGCACGAGACATGGAATGTGTCACTCTCGTATAGCCCAATCTTTGGTTTCTTGATTACCGAGTAGACCAACTTAAACTGATGACATTGATATCATATATCAACTCATCGGAGCATGGCCATGCATTTTCTAAGTCTCACTCTATCAAGGGGCCCAAAGATATCACTCCCGTTACATAGGAGGGACAAATCCCATCTTGATCATACAAATCCCTCCGCATGATTTGTGACATACCCAATGACCTCCTTCAAATTCACTCAGTTACGAGCAACAAAGAAAAGTATCAAAGTATGTGACTCACATGTAGGGAACCTTGCTGATCTTAGGTCGAAGGACTACATATACCATGATCACTATGAGAATCACTTATGACGCTCATATAACGATCCATGAAGTGTTCTCATGGTGGGTCGGTCCAGTACACAAGTTCTCCAACTTGTACCCATATGTAGACTACATATCTCATATTAGTCTCCACATATGCTAGTCATTATGTTTTATTGCAACCCGCTCCACAATAATACTAGACTAGGGACGTTTAAGAATATCATTATTCTAGGGTTACAATTATGTTTATTACGTTACGCAGAAACAAAACAACAAACAAAATTGCTGGATTAATGCCTCAATAAAACATCATGACTCAATGTGCAAAAATACAATCATCTCATGATTGGCTTTTTTGGGCACAACACTAACACTACACAAGTTCTAGTAAAAAACAATGGCACCAAACATCAAAACTTCACTCTCTAACCAAAACCCAAGCTTCAAACTAACTAACAAACATGAATTCAATCAAGAACATATCTCTTACCTCATTCAAAAATAGGGGAAGTGGAAAAACACCCTTCCAAGCTTCAAAATCATGGTTTCAAGCTTGAAATTGGGTCCTCCAAGCTTATACACTTTGAATTGCACCTCTTGATACCAAGATCACTTGGTTCCAAGCTTAATTTGAGAGAGAAATGAGTGAGGGAAGGATGAAAACGTGGTTATAGCAGCCTCCCCCTTCTCTTTCCCTTCTTAAACCCTTACTTAGCATCAAGGTCACCAAGGTTTCAAGTTTAATGCAATTAAGCCCCCCATCTTTGTAACTTAGTCATTCTTGATTAAATTCTTGTCTATTCTTTAAGTTTGAGTTAAGGTTGAAAGTTAAGTTATAAAAATTCATTTTAGAACACTTGGGACTCGTCCCGGCTATTCAGGATGTAAAATTATCATTTTGCCCCTGAACTTCGTTCAACGCTTTATTTTTCTCGAAACTTAGTGAACTTACCTAAACTTCTTTATTCTTGCTATGTAAACTTGAATTAAGGTTCTAAACTTAATTTAGAACACTTTACCTTCCTCAAACATGCTTCCCACTAGAAGGGCCATAACAGATGGCACCTCCGGTTTTGGACATGAAGGAGCCGGAGTAATCCTCCAAGGACCAAAAGGTATGGAAGGTTTAAAGTCCATCAAGTTCGGTGTCAGTGTCACCAATAACGTGGCCAAATATGAAGCCCTCGTAGCGGGATTATGATTGGCAAAAAAAGTAGGCATGAGAAATCTGAATGCCCATAGTGATTCTCAGCTGGTGGTCCGATAGATGGCGGGGGACTACAGGGCAAAAGACCTAAACTTGGCGAAGAACCATGATCTCATAAAAAGGCCTATCGAAGAATTTGACAAGGTGCAGATAGAAAACATACCCTGACGAGATGATATGAAAGCAGATACTTTGGCCAAATTAAAGGAGTCCACCGAAGTACTAGATCAACCGAGCATAGCAATAATCACCATAGCAACCTCGGGCAGAGGATGTAAGGATCCTATCAAGAAATATCCCCCAACTTTAGAACTTCCCGAATACCCACTTGAAGCTATGAAGCTGTGAAAGCGCTCGCGTAGATACTTTTTGATCAGGGAAGAATTGTACCGACAAGGGTACGCCAACCCACTGTAAAGGTATATTAGCAAAGAGGACATTGAGATAGTCCTTAAAGATGTCCATGAAGGGGCCTGTAGCTCTCACATTGGGACTAACACCCTTTCTGGAGTACTACTTTGGCAAGGATATTTCTAGCCTACCATAAGGATGGATGCAAGGCAGTTTGTCAAAAAATGCGACAAGTGCCAAAGACACGCACCCATTCAGAGATAACTTCTGATAACTTCGGCAAACTATCGTTACCCTTTCATTGTTTGGGGTATTGACCATATTAGGCCTCTCCCAAACGGTCGAGGAGGAGTGAAGTTCTACGTGGCCGCAGTAGATTATTTCACTAAGTGGATCGAGGTAGAGCTTTTGGCAACAATTTTGGCAAAGGACATACAGAGATTTGTCTAGAAGAACATCATATGCAGATTTGACATGCCGAGGGTGATAGTAGTGGATAATGGCTCCCAATTCACCAATAAAGGATTTCAGGAATTCATAACCAACCTCAGGATAAGACTCCACTTCACCCCAATTGCCCATCCTCAGAGTAATGGACAAGTTGAAATGTCCAATAGAACGATAAAAGATGGTCTAAAGAAGAGGTTGAAAGAAGCAAAGGGAAAATGGCTAGGAGAACTTCTGAGCGTGCTATGGAGTTACAGAACAACTCCTAGAAGGGCCACGGGTGAGACGCCTTTGTCACTCATCTTTGGCACAAAGGCCATTATCCCTGTTGAGGTCTTGCAACCATTTATCAAAGTACAGGTGTTCGATGAAGAAGGGAACAACCTCGGTTTAAAAATCAAGTTAGATATAATTGATGAACGTAAAGATTTAGTTGAGCTCAGGAGAAAAGCTTTTCAGTAGAAGGTAGCCATCGCTGTAAACTTGCATGTTAAGCCTAAAGGGATCAAGAAAGGCAACCTGGCTCTCTGAAAGGCCGAATTGGAACCCTAAAGATCATTTCATGGCATACTTCAGGCAAATTGGGAAGGACCTTATTTGGTCCTCGAGGAAGTTTGGCCAGGAGTCTATAAGCGTAGGAATACTGAAAGAAATGAGTTGAAAAACATACGGCGCTTAGACTCTTTGAAAAAATTCTAGACTTAGAAAAATTTTTGGTTGAAAAATTGTGTAGGGTACGCCAAAGGAGGTGAATCGAATGTGGTTGCTTCCGAAAGTGCATGAGTAGTATTGTACAAGTTCTACCAAAGGTGGTCAACCGAATATGGTTGATCCCAAACGTACTTAACTATATTTGAACAAAGCAAGTTTTACCGAAGGTGGTCAACCGAATATGGTTCATCCCAAAGGTACTTAACTAGTTTTATAAAGCAAGTTTGCTGAAGTAGGTTGACCAAAGATGGTTGATCCTAAGTATGGTGTTGCCTTTGGAGAAGACTAAGGTTATCAATCCTTGATAGTATCTTTTAAGGATAATACACCACCGAAGGGGCTCATCGCTGAAAAGAGTTAAACATCGAAGATTGAAACAATGCCCGAAGTCATACCCATTGTGGACTTAGCCAAAATTTTGAGCTGAAAAGAAAAGGGAAGTTCCATTGATGAAGTACAAAGTACCAAAAAAAAGATAAGAAGAATGAGGCCTATTTGTTGTCCTGCCCATCTTCGGGCACCTCGATATTAGCATCCTTGGTGCCAGCACCCTCGGCATCATCATCTTCATCTTCGCCACCATCGACAACGAAAGAAGGAAGAACAGGAGGGTTGAGAAACTCAATCCTCGACCATGCCCAAGATGGTCCTTCGGGGATATCAAGCACTTGAAGGAAGGAGAGGTCTAGGTCAGGATACTGGAAAAGGACTTAATAATGGGCAAGGCATAAACCATCTTGGAATGAGGACTTGGTTGCCTCATTTCACTTTGCCTTTTTAGCCTTCAAATCCTCCAGTTCATTCTTTAGCACTTCAACCTCCTTCTCCAATTTCTTCTTCTTCTTCTTCAGTCTCTCATTCTTGGTAAGTATGTTGGCATTCATCTCCAGCAACTTCTTAAGGCCAGCTGTTACATCTTCCCTTTCCATCCGATGGACCTCACCCTTCAAAGAAAACTTCACAACCTTTGCACCGAGGTCAGAAGTCTTGGAGGTGAACTCCTCGACTGGCCCCTTCTGGCTGCTCAACATTTCCTACCAAAGGTTGGCCAAGTCCTCCATGGCGATTTTGTTGAGCTCACCTTATTTAACAACCGAGCTCGTAAATAGTTCCTTGGCCTTGGCCAAGTTCTCCTTTGACTAACTTCAAATTGAAGACTGTTTAGCTGCCCAGGCACAAAAGTACCCTTCGTACGCCAACAACTGCAAAAGAAAAGAGAGGATTCCTAATGTTGGTCACAAGCAATAGAGACTCAAAATTTTTTCTACATCTTAAGGGCTAAGGTTTACCTAGGCAATGTGCTCAGTCATTCGAGAGCTGAGGACCTCCTGGTTAGGGCACTCCTCCATCAAAGTTTGGAAGGCAACATTGGTCATAATGCCCCTCGCCATCTGAGGGGCCATCTTCTGGTTATCTTTGGAGAACAGGTCCATGTCCTCGATGAAGGTCCAAAAGGGCTCCCTCGGGACTTTGTCCTTCGAGATCTTGGAAACCTGATTGGTCCTCCATCAAATGTGGTTTGCCATCTGTTACCCGCTTTGGGGTAGTCCAGTTATGGTGCCAACACTGTGCATTTAAACTCCCAAGTTTGGTGTGTCTTGTAGCTCATCATAACAACACCCCTAGTGTACATACTCAAGTGACCCTCTTGAGCACTGTGTAAATACATGCATATTGGTCTAACCATAACACACATATTTAAATTTATGCACACTATGGAAGCTAAGAAGGAAAACACTAGCACAAGTCTTAGTTTTGGCTTCCACACATTAGGCAATCTTGTTAAGTTCTAGTGACCAGCTACTACACCAGTAACTTCCACTAATAAACTGTATCATTATAGCCACATAACCCCCTATTTTGTTTTCTCTATTATCAAATATAGACTCAGAGAAAACCAAGGAATTTTGTTTTACATCAATTGCCTACCTAAGGACCAAGTTATGGATTTTTTAAGTTGGTTACAAAATTCTGACCGAATGAACAATAACTCAGCCTAATTTGCAACGTCATATACTTGGCTACAGGGCTCTAAATCTAGAAATTCAAAAGCCTAGTTAACCTACTAGATGTTCTCTAGGTGTGCTCAAAATTCCATACCAAGATTCATTCTACACAGAGCGATATTAAACTTTAGGTCCAGAATCAAAATTCTGGCAACTTTTCGACCATTTTGCACATACAATTTTTCCAAACCATGCAAACACTTCATTCACAAGCGGGAAAGCCCTCCAAGGCTATCCCATATATGTCCATTACACATAGGAATTACATTTTCTTTCTTTTCACAACTTTATGTGGCCAAAACAGAATTTACAAGTAAGCAGCCCATCATTCACACTTAGGCAGCTTTGCACCACATCACTTACACGGCCAAAACATTACTGAAATGTTCACATACTTGTCCCATTTTACATACAATACATGTACATGCATACATTCACTAAAATATGGTCTTAAGTCAGCTAAATACACAACCTAGGTTACAGGAGGTCTTGAGACAAAATGCACTCCAGAACAGGATGCTGGACAGCTACTCCACAACACAATAAGTACCAGCATTAAAATTCCAAATGTGCTCCTAAAATCACCAAACTTTCCAGATCATAACTAGACATATGGAAGTTCATGTACCTAAAATTTCAGATTAAAAATCAAACCAGAAACATTAGTTTGAAGGTGATCTTTCAGTTGGACCTGAAATGACAGAATTGAGGGGAGCAAGTTTCATTGAGAAACTTAGTAAGGGTAGCACTTGGATTCAATAGGCAATGTAACCATCATTAAAACCTGAATCAAAAGAGACTAAAACAAAAAAACCACAATGCATATATACAAGATATAGCAACCAAATGCAGCTGCCAAACACAAACAACAAACACATGAAATGTGGCAGCAATATATATCATAGATTAGCCCATAAAACACATAATAAACATAACCAAATCACTATGGTAGCCCTCCTCAGGCTAATGCTTGGTCTTAGGAGGATTTTAAAACTAGTTAGTACTAACTTTTGGGCTCTAGAAAGCCTCACTTTACTGCCATCATTGTGCACTTCACACTAACAAAACATTCAATAAGTGCACTCCCCTCACTAAGCTTGGTTCATCAAGCTCATGGCTCTCTTCCAAGCTTAGCCCTAGCTCCATGGATGTTTGAAAATTACAGAAAATAGCCCATGAGAGCAAGAGAACCCTTACCAAAGTGGGTAGGCCAAAAATCAAGTTTGATCCATGAAGTATCCAAGAAATAGCCCTAGTTTGCCTCCAATTGTTTCCTTTTGCATTCAATTTCAATCAATTACAAGTTTGAAGGTGTGGTGGCTATGGAGAAAGTATGGATGTGTTCTTGGGCTGGGGGAGGATGAAAATGAGAGAGGGATAAGTGATTTGGCACTTAAATGGTCTTAAATGAGCTTAAGGTCACAAAACACACCTAACAAGCATAACCTTGCTTTATGTCATTTTCTTTCTCACTAATTATGGTTTCTTTGCATTAAACTCATTGGTACACATGTGCCTTACATTTTTGACTAATTATCAACTCTTGGCTGCCTCCCCCATGGTCGGATAACCCCACAACTCCACCCTTACAATTAAGTCAAAAGCTTGAACACCTTAAGGTTTACACTAGGACATTTAGATCCTTATTGCCTTTGGTGTTTCCTTTGTCAAAACTTGTCTTCCATGAGCAATTTGGTCCTCCAATAGCACTTTCATACCATTCATATCCTTCCCATAATTCTCCAAGTCTCTCTCTTGAGAGTTTTGCAACTGAGTACCCAAATTTCCAAAACCTTACAAAAAATTCGATAGGTTGCTTGACAAACAAGCAATCCATAAGGCTTTTCTTGGGGGCCAAGTTACCAACTTGGAACACTTTTAAGGAGGTGTTGATCATGCCTTTTACCCCCCACACTTCAATCACTATGGTGAGAATTACACAATATAATGTTTTTAGCCATTATGACACACTTGTAATTCTCCCATTTTGTGAGGTAGTAACAATCCTCCCCCCCCTTAAAAATTTTGGTCCTCCAAAATAGCCTTTAGCTTCGGGTATTCTTCTGGATACATTTCCATGAAGTCATTTTCAGTTTCTCAGGTTGCTTCTCTTTCAGAGTGGCGTGACCACTTAACTTTAACCATGGGAATAACTTGTTTCTGAACCTTCTGGTATCCTTGTCTAAGATAGCTATAGGTTTCTCTTCATATGTTAAGTTATGTTCCAACTGTATGTCTTCCACTACAATAACATGCTTTGTGTTCAATAGACACTTTTTAAGCATACTAATGTGAAACACATTATGAACACTTGACATACTTGGCGGTAGAGCTAACCTGTATGCTACCTTGCAAACTTTGTCCGATATCTCATAAGGACCTATGTATGTTGGAGCTAACTTGGTTCTTCTTCCAAATCTGACGGTGCCTTTGGTTGGTGCAACTTTCAACCAAACATTGTCTCTAGCCTCAAATTTCAAGTCTTTTCTTCTTTTATTCACATAGGCTGTGGGTCTTTAGGCATATAGATTCAGTCCTCGAGGTACAGTAATCCTTTCTTGTAGGCAAAAGATTGATACAAAGAACCTTTTTTCTCTCCTGAAATCCTTTTCACACTTCTCAGTCCACTCAAATATTTGACCCTTTTTGGTCAGATGAGCAAGAACTGAGGTAATCATTGAAAAGCCTGATACAGTCTCTTGTAGTATCCAGCTAATCCAAGGAAACTTCTGATTTCGTTCATAGTCCTTGGTCATTCGCACTCATGCACTACCTTGCCCTTTTTAGAGTCTGCCTTAAGCCCTTGTGCATCTATAATGTGTCATAGGAAAGACACTTCCCTTATCCAGAATTCACACTTGGATAATTTGGCATAAAGCTGATGTTGCAACAGAGTCTTTAAGACAATCTTCAGATGATGTACATGTTCACTTTCATCCTTGGAATACACTAAGATGTCATCAATGAAAACAACCACAGATTTGTCCATATGTGGTCTAAACACCCTATTCATTAGGTCCATAAAAGCAGCTGGGCCATTAGTCAAATCAAATGGCATGACTGTGTACTAATAAGGCCCATATTTGGTCCTGAATGCAGTATTAGGAATGTCCTCTTCGTTTATTCTCAACTGGAAGTACCAAATCTCAAATCTACCTTGGAGAAGATCTTAGCTCCCTTGAGTTAATCAAAAAGATCCTCAATCCTAGGGAGTGGATACTTGTTCTTGATAGTCACTGAATTAAGCTTCCTGTAGTCAATGCATAGTCTCAAAGATCCATCCTTCTTTTTCACAAAGAGAACAAGAGCTCCCCATGGTGAAGCACTTGGCCTTATAAACCATTTTTCAAGAAGTTTGTCAAGTTGTTTCTTCAGCTCATTTATCTCTGTGATTGGCATTCTGTAAGGAGGTATGGATATTGGACTAGCTCCTGGTTGCAACTTGATTTCAAACTCAATCTCGCTTTGTGGAGGAATACTTGGCAGGTCTTTAGGAAAGACTTGTTGAAAGTCTGTCACTACAAGTATTCTGTCCACTTCCTCATCACAGTGCAATTCATTCAATGTATAACAGTAATCATGCTCAGAAATCACAGGTATGTCATCTAGTACCCCTAGCTCCATGGCATACATTTCATACGCTAATTCCTTAGAATTCACTAATGCATGCACTTCATCATCAGGCAATGTGATTTCCCGCTTAGCACAATCCATTCTTATGTTATGCATAGCAAGCCAATTCATACCCAACACTAAATCATACTTAGGAATATCCAACACTAGCAGATTAGTCATAACCTTAGTCTTTCCTACTACTAGCTCACAATCCTTAGCTAGGTAATTAGTGGAAAGACATTGACTACCTGCTATTTTTGTCGTGGAACGGGGCCCCAGTGCCCCATAATCTTGTAGGCTCTTAGGGACTATGAATCCCACTAAGTTACGATTGGCTAACTATTACTCGTCAATATAAATTAAAATAATTTATATGCAACTAGTTTCTTAGCCTACTCAGTTTAGGATATGCATGCTTCTGTCCTGGCAATGCAAAAGAATAAATAGATCATTGGTTAAAATGTTGCTCGAGCATTTCAATAAAACATACTTAAAACGTGCCAAGACATTGAAATACTAGTTACTTTGACTACAAGTAATAGTTTGTGCATACAATATACTTCTAGTATGCACCCAAAAGTAACAAGATGGATTTATATCACAATGTATCCTATTAGAGGCAACTTTCTTAGTACACAAGGTACTATATACAAGAGACAAATATCTAACTAACTAAGATCATCTACTTGAGCCCCACCTTGAGCTATGCCAAGCTCCAAGTGTAAGCCCTTCCTTAAATCTTGTTCTTGTGTACTCTTAGCCTCTACACTGTAAAGGCACAACTTGGTTAGCACATAACTTACACCACAAGTAACCTAGAATCACAAGGATTCTCAAGAAAAGTACCTGCAAAATAAAAAGCTTAGGCCTCAGCTGTCAACTAGTGACTAGGCCCGAAGTTAGAACCTGCACAATAAACTTAAGGGAGTGAGTACTTGAAAGTACTCAGTAAGGGTCCCTTGAATACCTGCAAGAAAATGGCAACAATCCAATATGCAACCATGGCAACCAAGCAACCAATCAAGCAATCAACCAACAAGTAACTCAAACAATCAATAACAATTAAGATATGCAATGCATGAATGTATGATATGAAATGCACATAATGCATGCACTTGGGACTTTCTGCACTCTAGGTGCCATAAAACTTGCCATGAGCTCAAACGGCGGAGGTACTTGAGATACTGGCCCTCGTATCCCGGGTACTTTACCTCCCTTAAGTCCCACCTACGGGTTCTAGAGTAGGTCGTCACCCCTCTCAAACTTACCCGCCTTTACCCTTAACTTATTGCACAAGGTAGTCATCCTATGTGGTTTAACTAGCCAAACCCTTAAGGTTTAACTTAGAGCACTCATAGTGGCTTACTTACCAAACCAAATGGTTCGGTCGGGATCGACTTAGGTTTTTCTCCTCATTGACCATAGGTAATTGACGCTCTCCTCAGCCAACAAAGAGTCTAAAAACCCACTTAATCCCCTTAGTGCTCATTTAGAAGCTTAAGCACTTTGATTTTCTTCACCACCAAGTCATACTCTTCCTTAACCACACAACTTAACTACCACTTAAATAATGCATAATTCCCGGCTTAGGAAGGAGTTCTAGACCCAACCGAGGCTATGGAACGTCTTAACTTAGCCTAGGGATGAAAACCGAGAGTTTGAGACACTTTTAGGATGCCCGGAGCTTGAGGGTAAAATGCCTTGGCGGCGCTGCTGGCGACGCGTCGCCAAAGGCATCAGTGCTCGGAAAACTTTTCGTTTCTCGGGGACGCGTCGCCAACTCGCATCGTTGCTGGCGACACGTCGCCAATATGGCGTCGACACTGGCGACGCGTCGCCAACGCTTTCCAGCATTGCGCGACAGCGTGCGACCTTGCACGAAAACTGCTCAACTTTCTCATCCCAAACTCAAATCACTTGGGTCTTGTTTCTAACTCATTCCCACAAAAACACTATATTTCTATGCATTATTTCAACTTAATTAACTTGAACCCTTACCTCAATTTAGCTACAAAGCAAGCATTGATACACGAACTTCCTTAGCTCAATTAAGCTCCCTTGAGTTCCATGCCTAAAACCAAAGTCATTTGGCACCAAATACTTCAAACCAAGACCATTTCTAGATATGGGAACAACTTAGAACCAATCCAAATGAACCCAACAAGCTTACCCACGAATTTTGAGTCCAAACTAGCACCAAAAAGCAAATTGGAGCTAGAACACCAACAAAGAAGCTTGATGATTCCTACCCACACCTTGGGCTTCCACAAATTGATGAAGAAATGCAAGAAAATGAAAGTTTGGGCTGCGATTTTGGGAGAGGAGATGGAGCTACGAAATTTGAAGTTTGAGGCAAATGGTTAAGGGAGAAGAAGACTTAACTTATATATGTGTTTAAGGCAACTTTTCCCTCTCTTGCACTTAAGTCCACAAGCTCTCAAAAGCTTCAAATAGGTCACCAAACCCTCACTCAAAACCAACATTTCTTTGCTCTAAAGGGTGCTACAAGCTTCTCAAAACTTTCAAAGATGGTTCTAATAGCTAGGATAACTAATGGTCTTGATTCAACTATGCCAAATCACACTTAGGAACTCACTTACTTAATTAAGCTTACCTTGCTTGCTTAATGAGGTGCTAACATGAGGTATTTAATTTAATGAAACACTTAAACAAAGTAAAATAAATACTTACTTGATTAGTCAACTAGGAGAGCCGTCACAGTTTTCACTAAGGATATCCTAAGCATGATTTCAGTAGGCAATTTCATGGCATCAACAAATTTCCTGGCCACTGTAGACACAGATGCACCAGTATCAAACAGAACACTAACAGACATACCATTAAGGTAAATGTTACCTCTTACTGCTCCTCCTTGCTCTAATGTCTCTGGCCTCTCCACTTGCGAGACTCTACCAGCTCTCTGCACTGGAGGTCGAGGCACTGGAGGAATTGGCCTCTGCTGTCCTTCCCTAGGTGCTCCTCCTCTAGGTCCTACCCGAATAGGCCTTACTGGACCTTGGTCTTCTGGCCTCGCTTGAGCCTGTGGGTAGTCTTTGATCCAACGATCCATGGATCCACATCTTAGACATGCTTGGGTGTCAAAATAGTAAGGGTTCTTTCCATGAAACCTCTTGCACTTAGGGTACCATAGGCCAGGGAACTTCCCCTTAGCCTTGCTCTCACCACCAAAAATGGGAACTCTTGGCAATGCCCTTGCCATGTGGTGGCTTCTTTTGCTTGCCTCTTGCCTAACTACTTTCCCCTGGTCCACTGGGAAAGTAGTTAGTCTCATACTCCTCTTGCTCTACAAATAGAACTTTTTGCACTGCTTCATAGTATGTAACTGCTCCAAAAGGTCTGACAGCCTTTCTAATGTCTGACTTTAGGCCTCTGACAAAGCTTTTTCCCTTAAACTCCGCTAGTCCATCATACTACGGAGCATACCTCACAAACTGATTGAATTTGTGCTTATACTCTAGGACACTGAAGTTGTCCTGCCTTAGAGCATCAAATTCAGCCTGCTTCATATCCTTGATAACATCCCTGATGTACCACTCCTGGAATAGCTGTGTGAACTCTAGCCAGCTCATCTCAATATCTCTTCTTGGCCTTCTCCCTTTTTGGAAAGCATACATATCTCTGGTGTTTCTCCACCATAGCTCTGCACTGCCTACCAGATTGTAGGTAGCCAGTGACACTTTCTTGGTGGAGCTGAGTGGCATCCTCTCAAACATTTTTTCAATGAAGATTAACCACTCCTCATTTCTCTTTAGCCTAGCTCTTCCATCAAACTATGGAGGTCTTAGGGCTTGGAACCTCTCCAACAGTTTGACCTCATCTAGGCCTTTTAGATCCTCTGATCTATATCTCCTAGATCTGTGAGAGCCCACTGTATGGTGATGCTCTCTACGATCTTTATGATCTCTCTGCTTTATCTTGGATCTTTTCTCCTGCCTTTCCTCAATCTCATTCCTAATGGAGGAATGGCCATAGACTGAGGGATTGGCCCTAGATACCTAACCAATTTCAGACTTTAGTCTTCTTCCTCTTGGATTTCTTCTATCCTCATCTACCTCATCAACAGTTTCATCATTTGTGTCTTTTAAGCTTCCAGAAGGAACATATTCAGATGTGTTCCTAGTATCCTTTTCTAGTTGCTGTTGTGCATCCTTAACTTGCTCTACTGGAGCTACTTGGCTTCTTGCTATTGTGGTTGAATATGCCTTACTAAGTTTTTATTTATTAAAGCTAAGTTTCTTTGAAGCTCTAACCAAACTTGAGGCACTTCAGGGTTTGGTACCACTTGTTGCCCTTGATTCCCTCTATTCTGTCCATTTCCTTGTTGCCTAGAATCAGTAGGAGGCCTTCGTGGTGGTTCCCCTCTCCTTGTGGCAACCATGTTTATTTCTTGAATTGACAATTCATCATAGAGCACATATAAAGATCATAGGCATTTCAATTGTACTTAACACTAGCAGCTGACCAAACTGAGTTCATGTATGTAGATGCATGCAATGCAACTATATCCTATGTACAGGTACAAACCATGCTCTGATACCAACTTCTGTTACCCACTCCGGGGTAGCCCAGTTATGGTGCCAAAACTATGCATTTAAACTCCCAGGTTTGGTGTGTCCTGTAGCTCATCATAACAACACCCCTAGTGTACATACTCAAGTGACCCTCTTGAGCACTATATAAATACATGCATATTGTTCTAACGATAACACACATATTTACATTTATGCATACTATGACAGCTAAGAATGAAAACACTAGCACAAGTCTTAGTTTTGGCTTCCACACATTAGGCAATCATGTTACGTTCTAGTGACCAGCTATTGCACCTGTAACTTCCACTAATAAACTGCATCATTCTAGCCAAAAACCCCCCTATTTTCTTTGCTCAATTATCAAGTAGAGACTTAGAGCAAACCAAGGAATTTTTTTTTACATCAATAGCCCACCTATGGATCAAGTTATGGATTTTTTATGTTGGTTACAAAATTCTAACCAAATGAACAGTAACTCAGCCAACTTTGCAACGTGATATATTTGGCTACAAGGCTCTAAATCCAGAAATTCCAATGCCTAGTTAACCCACTACATGTCCTCTAGGTGTGGTGAAAACTTTTATGCCAAGATTCATTCTACACAGGGAGATATTAAAGTTTAGGTCCAGAGTCAAAATTCTGGCAACTATTGAACCATTTTGCCCATACAATTTTTCCAAACCGTGCAAACACTTCATTCACAAGGGGAAAGCCCTCCAACGCTATCCCATATATGTCCATTACACATAGGAATTACATTACCTTTCTTTTCACAACTTTATGTGGCCAACGTAAAATTTACAAGTAAGCAGCCCATCATTCACACTTAGGCAGCTTTGCACCACATCACTTACATAGCCAAAACATTACCCCAATGTTCACATACTTGTCTCGTTTAACATACACTACATTTCACTAAAGTATGGTCTTAACTAAGCTAAATATGCACCCTAGGTTACAGGAGTGCCTGAGACACAATGGACTCCAGAACAGGATGCTGGATAGCTGCTGCACAACACAATAAGTACCACCATTAAAATGCCAAATGTGCTCCTAAAATCACCAAACTTTCTAGATCATAACTAGAAATACGGAAGTTTATGTACCTAAAATTTTAGATTATAACTCAAAATAAAAAGGTTAGTTTGAGGGTGATCTTTCAATTGGGCCTGAAATGACAAAATTGAGGGGAGTAAGTTTCCTTGAGAAACTTAGTGAGGGTAGCGCTTGGATTCAATAGGAAATGTAACCATCATTAAAACTTACATCCAAAGATACTAAAGAAAAAAAACCACAATGCATATATAAAAGATATAGCAACCAAATGTAGCAGCCAAACACAAACAACAGACACTTAAAATGTGGCAGCAACATATACCATAGGTTAGTCCACAAAAGACATAATAAACATAACCAAATCATTGTGGCAGCCCACCCCAAGCTAATGCTTGGTCTTAAGAGGATTTTAACACTAGTTAGTACTAACTTTTGGGCTCTAGAAACCCTCACTTTACTGCCATCATTGTGCACTTCACACTAGGTCACAAAACCTTCAATAAGTGCACTTCCCTTACTAAGCTTGGTTCATCAAGCTCGTGGCTCTCTTCCAAGCTTAGTCCTAGCTCCATGGATTTTTGAAAATTGAAAAAAATAATCCATGAGACAAGAGAACCCTTACCAAAGTGGTGGCCAAAAATCAAGCTTGATCCTTGAAGTATCCAAGAAATAGCTCTAGTTTGCCTCCAATTGCTTCCTTTTGCCTTCAATTTCAATCAATTGCAAGTTTGAAGGTGTGGTGGCTATGGAGGAAGTATGGTCATGTTATTGGGCTATGGGAGGATGAAAATGAGAGAGGGATAAGTGATTTACCCACTTAAAAGGCCTTAAATGAGCTTAATGGCACAAGACACACTTAACAAGCTTAACCTTTCTTTATGTCATTTTATTTCTCACTAATTATGGTTTCTTTGTTTAAACTCATTGGTATACATGTGCCCATTTTTGACTAATTATCAAGTCTTGGTTGCCTCCCCTATGGTGGGATAACCCCACAACTCCACCCTTAGACTTAAGTCAAAAGCTTGAACACCGTAAGGTTTACACTAGGCCATTTAGGTCCTTATTGCCTTTAGTGTTTTCTTTGTCCAAACTTGTCTTCCATGAGCAATTTCATCCTCTAATAGCACTTTCATACCATTCATATACTTCCCATAACTCTCCAAGTGTCTTTCTTGAGAGTTTTGTAATTGAGTACCCGAATTTCCAAAACCTTACAAAGAAGTCCATAGGTTGCTTGACAAACAAGCAATCCATAAGGCTTTTCTTGGGGGCCAAGTTACCAACTTGGAACACTTTTAGGGAGGTGTTGTTCATGCCTTTTACCGCTCACACTTCAATCACTATGCTGAGAATTATACAATATAATGGTTTGTAGCCATTACGACACACTTGTAATTCTCCCACTTTCTGAGGTGGTAACACCATCCATATTGATCAGGCCCTGTCTTTTGGAAAGTAACGCTGAAGTTTTGTTATTACATTATCTCTTAGTGATTCATCTACAAGGTCTAAAATACCAAAAAATCCCAAACTCATAGATGGATGGCTAAGAGACAAACCTGGTGGAAGCTCAATGCCCTCCCCGTAAGACTTGCTGACATCTAGCACCTCAGGGGGAATGTCCTTGCCCTTCCTTCTTCACCTCTCTTAGGCCTCTTTGGCAGAAATCTCCCCTAACGAAGTCCCCAATGCCTCAACAACAACATTAGGACTTAGGGGGTTGAGTGGATGCTCGGCTCATATGGCGGGTTAGCACGCAAGGGGGTATAGTCCAATGGCTTAGCGTGACCATTGGGCGAACTGGGAAGGGAGTCCTCCTTATTTTTCTTCAAATTCGATGCCAAAGATGATCTAGCTGGAACCTTCTTCCTCTTGGGTGCTTTCTTCTTCTGCTGCTTCCCTTTCTCAGCCTGGCCAAGGAACAGGCTCTTGTAAAAGACTGCAGACTTGCCACCCATCTCTGCAAGAAGAAAGATATTAGTGTATGTATCAAAAATTCTTTTTTTCCATCCACCAAGGGCTTCGACATATCTTTATCGGTGACATGTTCTTTGATTACCCCAAGTTCCCAAAGAACCTCCTCGGTCATAAGGCTCCATCTAATAAGGATGTCAAACTCCTCAAACTGAGATTCCAGCTCTAATAAGGATGTCGAACTCCTCAGTCATAAGGTAGAGAAAGCATGGAGGAACCTCGGCATCCAGTCAGTGACAAGCCGAATACGGCTATCGAACTCCTCAAACTGAGATTCCAGCTCTAAAGGTAAATGCTTCTTCAGGTCTACCACATCAGTGGCTAAGGTACCCGAAGCCTATTGAGCAGGAAGATCTACCCATTTTTTATCAATCTCCATGAAGAAGTACTTCTTTTGCCACCCTCACCAGCTATTTTTGGTGCCGAAGGTGAAAGTAAATTTCTTGCCCCTAGATCCCTGAGGAAGCAAGAAGTAGAATCCCCCATTCAGGATAGGGTGAAGTTTGTAGTATTGAAGAAAGAAGACAAAATGTGTGACAATTTTGAAAACTCCACACATGCATAGAAAAGCGTTGAAATAAGCATAGGAGTTTGGAGGCATCTGATTAATGGCTATGCCGTGGAATTGGCAGAAGTCCGAAACTACCATCGGTGGTGGATAGCGAAGACCCGCCTTCAATTGAGCTCTGAAGATGGTAATCTCCTTCAGACAAGGTAGGTAGCTCAGTTCATTAGGACTGGGTAGCCTAATTTTTTAGTAAGAAGGAGGAAAAAACTGGAGCCTCCAATTCATTAACTTCTCCAAAGTCACGCAGCTTAAATGGGAGTTCAAAGGAAGCCAGGTCTCAGTAAAACTCTAACCATGACTTGCCCGGATGACATATTTACTGACTCAGATACTAACCTCGAATAGATGGAGGAAAAAGAAAAAAAATGGGAAGAAGAAGAACTACTTCGGAAACAAACCCACCTAATTCGGGAAGAAAATGAGAACTTTGAAGAACGCCGTTAAACCTAGCCAAAATCGCTTCACCATTGGCACCATCATAAGAAAAAACAAGAAAGTGAGAGAAAGTCTGAAAGCAAAAGAGATGGAAGTAGAAGAGTGAGGATACCCTGGAGGGGAAAGGATTTATATAGACCGAATGAGGCAGGCGAAGCGTTGCCATAATGACCCTTTGCAAATGAAGGGATGTAACAGATGCAACTGATCGCCAGTAATCCGATGACATGTGTCATGTTATGCGAGAATTGAGGGCACGCCTGTTGACACTAGCAGGCCTATATTGCCTAATCTGAAGTGACGCAACTACCTAGTCAGAAGATAGGGCGGTTCACTTACAAAAGGCAGGGATAAAAAACATTTAGTAGGTTCTAGCTCTTCATCCCCAAAGATGCAACTTTGGTTAGATGGAGAATTTGGACTAAGGACATGGAATAGCTCCTTTCTTCTGAAGGAGTGACCCCATTGAAAAATAGGAAATTGGTTCGGAATGACATCCTCATCAAGGGCTCAAAACTAGTAAATAGAACGCAAAAAAGGAGCTTTGGAGAGTGCCAAGAATGAAACTTCGGTCAAAAAGTGAGGTATTCTCCTGAAGAGCTAACAAGAATAAGATATTTCAGCCAAAGGATAGCTTCAGCCTCTTATTACATACTCCCAAATGATTAACGCTGAAGACACAACTTTGGCTTCTCCAAGGGGAGCATGTGATAGCTAAAAGGCTAGCGCCCACAAGACCTCCTAATTTGCTAACTTGACACCACCCTCGAAATGCTATATCCCCGACCTCAGGTGATTCTCTGCACCACCCTCAAAAAGTAATATGACCAACTTTTATCGGGACCCTACCTCAGTGCTTGGCCCATGCCAAAAATGCTAGAAAAATGAACAAAAAAAATGAGGTACTTGAGTAAACATAAGGAAGGTCATGTATATGTGTAACCGAGAACTATCAGGTTCAAAATTCACATTTAAAATAGCCCAAGTGCTAATGGTGAAAAACAAAGTTTAAGGGCTGAATTATGCTTGTAATCGGGAGCTTAAACTTAAACTTATGTTAAAGATGGGTTATATGGCATCATGCAAAAAAAATGGTGCAATCAAGAAGGGCATTATGCCCAATTGCGTGCCACATGGCCATTTACCAGAAATGCATGCTTCCACTAAGGCTAATTACATTATTTTGGGTCAAAGCTCTTCCTTGTTGAGCTTGATTGAGTTCTTTGCTCTTCTTGGGTTGGAAGCATCTGTTCATGCTAAGATCTTGTTGATTGAGGCTTGAATTGAAGAATCAAGCTCATATTTGGTGAATTCGGCCACAAGTGACCTTGCACTTGTGTTTTCAAGCTTGCCCTTGAAGAATCAAGTTGAGACTGAGAGCTCAAAGCTAGAAATTGGTAAGGATTCACGGCTAACTACTTGATTTTGGTATTATTATATGTTCAAGTAGTGTTTTGGATTTTAAGTGATGGTAAATTGAGCTATATGATCTTAGAATGCTATATGGGGCATATATGGTACCTTCGGGGTTTATGTGGTATGTTGGCTAGCTAGTCAGTAATGGCAATACTTAGAGTTCATTATAGGAGGGCCAACCTATATTTTAACTTGGAGCTCTAGTTGAATGGATGGTTATATGGTGGAGCTTGATGGAATTTATGAGTGTACTTGCTAGTTTGGTTTCAGCCGAGAAGGACATTGTGTTTGTGGTGCGTGAGTTATGTGCTTGGTTGCTTGGTTGTGCTTGCTAACCTCTCATAGTTGTAATTATTATGTGTATATGCTATGGTATATATTGTTCTTGTATTTCTTTGTCTTTGTTTGTAGGTAAAGCTTAATTGTGGGAGGTTAAGCCTACGAGCTTAACTAAATAAGCTCCTAGAACTGTAGTGATCCTTACTGATTTTTGGAAAACTCATGCTCCCTATTTTATATGTTTTAGGGAAAGGTCTTGAGCTTGATTAGTTGCTTGAGTGATAACTTATTACTCAATTTTGCCAATATATGTTCTAGACAAAATGCTTGGCATTATAAGTACATGGTGCAAGTTTTATGTTAATGCATAAACTCATGTGTTTGAGTTTTGCAAGATTGTGTAGGTTTGTGGGACAAGTCTAGGACTATGGATGTGTGCTCATGGGCTCAAGTTATGTAGTTTGCACTTATGGGTTTGGGCATGGTTGTAGGCATCTTCCTGCAAACTTTGGTTTTGTATTATACATTTAAGGTAGCTCTCGAGTACTGCTAGAAACTTGGGTTTGTAATGCATAACAATGGCTATTTTGGATTTTGAGTACTTTTGGTATTATTCCAAGTATATAAGTACTAGTGTGGAGGTTGTTTTGTGTATATGGCCTCGGTTGAATCATGGAAATATTATGTAAGTGTTGTGAGTGAAATGCCAAGTTATGCCATAAGTACTTGTTCATGGTTTTGACCATAACATGTTAAACCCTTCTTGAATATGGTTGTGCCAAATGTGCATCTGATATGAAAAGCTTGTGTTTTCAAAACTTGAATGGATATGGGCTTCTTGGTTGCCATGCATTAGAAAGCCACACTTGATGTGCACACACCCGAATCACATGACAATGAAAGTACAAAAATCTTGCCTTTACTTGCAAGTAACATTTAAAGCCTTGCCTTGTAATGAAAGTAATGATCTAAGACTTCTTGTTTAGCCTCCTTGGGCACCTTCTAGGCCTTACCCATATGTGTAGTGGTTTTGACAATTAAATGGAACTTGGCCCAGTCATAAAGGAATTATAATTCATCATAGGAAAAATGGTTGAACATAAAAGTTAGTGCCTTGGTAGCATAGTTGAGTGGTACTGTAGGTACACAGGCTGGGCCCTATGTGGGGTGTGGTAGGCTTTGTTGGTATCAGAGCTTTGGTTTGTAGCTTTGATTAAGCTATAATTTTTTGTCTAGTCTTGTTCCTCCTTAGGTTTTATATAAGACTTGACTTATTAAGCATATGTGAATAGATGTATCTTGAGTGCAGGATGAGAACCCGAGGCAGGGAAAGAGAATTCCTTGAACATGAAGGAAGTAGAGCAAGCCATCCTAGAGATGGGCTACATACAAATGAGCTTGGAAGGCAATGAACGGCCTTGTAGCCTGAATTGGCCAAAGAACCAAATGCTAGGGAACATGTACCTGGACCTAGTTGTGGCAGACAAGAAAGAATGGAATAGATGATGAAAACCTTGCAAGCCACAGTGGCACAACTGATGGTAGGAATGCAAGCCTTGGCTAGAGGCCAAGCACAACCACAGGGAAGCCCAGAAGAAATAAGAACAGGAGAGAACTTGGATGGTAAAGGAAGAAGAGGTAGAAGGTCTAGTAAAGAACTAATGAACTATGATTAACAAGAATGGAGGGGACCGAGAGGAAGATGAAGGAGATGAGGAGAGGAGACACCCAAGAGCTAGGAGGATGAGGTCAGAAGTGAGACAGGAGCCCAGGGCTGAAGTAGAAGAAAGGCCAGAGGTGGAGGAACTGGACACTTATATGACTTCAAGGAGGACTGAGCCTCCTACTGATGTTACAGCTAGAAGAGGGCCACTCAGGGGTGGAACCCGAGACAAAGAAGCTAGAGAGGAAAGATCAAAAAGAGGGGGATTAAGGGAGGGTCAGTTGGAAGGATTGCTGGCTTTGAAGCCTCTTATTTTTAAGGGTGTTTGTGACCTCGAAGAAGCTAAATTATGGGTATACCATGTGGAGAAAATCATTGAGAGGATGGATGCATCCTCTACCCAGAAAGTCCTTCTAGCCACTTTCAGGTTGGAAGGAAATGCAGAGTTCTGGTTGAGGGCTGTATAGAGAACTTACCAGGAAAGGAATCAAAGGAGGCGACCTGCAAAGAAGAGGTCCATGAGATAGGCTAAGTTCCTCCAATTCTTCCAATAGTAGTATGTGAGTGAGGCTCAAATGTTAGTGTTGTGCCCAAAAGCCAATCATGAGATGATTGTATTTTTTGCACATTGAGTCATGATATTTTATTAAGGCATTAATCCAGAAATTATGTTCGTTGTTTTGTTTCTGCGTAACGTAATAAACATAATTGTAACCCTAGAATAATGATATTCTTAAATGTCCCTAGTCTACTATTATTGTGGAGCGGGTTGAAATAATACATAACAACTAGCATATGTGGAGACTAATATGAGATATGTAGTCTACATATGGGTACAAGTTGGAGAACTTGCGTACTAGACTGACCCACCATGAGAACACTTCATGGATCGTTATATGAGTGTCATAAGTGATTCTCATAGTGATCATGATATATGTAGTCCTTCAACCTAAGATCATCAAGGTTCC
The DNA here is from genome assembly GCA_039654915.1 of Aquilaria yunnanensis. Lineage (NCBI taxonomy): Eukaryota > Viridiplantae > Streptophyta > Magnoliopsida > Malvales > Thymelaeaceae > Aquilaria > Aquilaria yunnanensis. The sequence goes on along the minus strand of CM077595.1, from coordinate 42,044,608 downwards.
CTACTTGGGAGTCCCATACTTTGATACTTTCCTTTGTTGCTCGTAACTGAGTGAACTTGAAGGAGGTCATTGCATATGTCACATATCATGCAGAGGGATTTGTATGATCAAGATGGGATTTGTCCCTCCTATGTAACGGGAGTGATATCTTCGGGCCCCTTGATAGAGTGAGACTTAGAAAATGCATGGCCATGCTCAGATGAGTTGATATACGATATCAATGTCATCAACTTAAGTTAGTCTACTCGGTAATCAAGAAACCAAAGATTGGGCTATAAAAGAGTGACACATTCCATGTCTCGTGCTTAGTCATTGATATCTTGGACAAAGGGGCAGTGGCATATATCGGTGATGATCATAAAGGTTTAGTCGAATCACCGACAATCTTGTCACTTGGGTAGCAATGATGTGTTGCTAGACACCGCTCATTGCTTATGATCATTAATGTGATTTATGGTCATTGCCAACGTGACAAGAGCCTATTGTGTCACACACATAGAGCTATTTGGATCATTAGAGTGCATGGGCTAATTATTTAGGTTATGGTTTCACTTTAATTTCGTATTAATAATGGGCCCAGGAGTTGAGCCATTATTAAGCCCGAAATTAAAGCCTAATTGGATTAGGACTTTGAAACCCATTAGGCCTAGAAGTTGAGTCTCACTATAAATACAAATTTTAAGTGAGAAATTTGCAGGTCTCCTTGCCCTAGCGTCCTAGAAGGACAGCCACACTCTTCTGTTGCAATTCCTTGGAGGACGCAAGCTAGCACTGTGAGCGTAAGAGAAACGCATCTGCCGGGACGTGGTGGAAGTGTGGTGATCCTGAGAGGCTCATTTGGATACTATAGAGAGCCTGAACATGTCAACTGTTCAGGTTTTGTGATTCAACTCTATAGTTGAGTGAGAGATCTTAACCAAAAATTAGGTATGAAAATTTTTGAACACCCGATTTACCCCGTTACACTTGAATCCTGGAGGGTTTCGGTTAAATTCTGCTGTGCTGTTTGGCTCCCGAAACCCAACATCAGAAAGATCAGAAGCAGGTGGAATTTGACCAGTTAGAGTAAAAAGACCTTAGTGAGATAGAGTATGAACAGAAGTTGAATAGCTTGATCAGATATGCTCCTCAGTATGATGGGCAGGAAGAGCCAAGGACAAAAAGGTTCATGAGAGGCTTACGGCCTGACCTGAGACAGATACTTAAAGCTGTGGGAGCTAGATACTACTACCAAGTAGTACAAAGTGCTATAGCACTGGAGTAGGAATTCAAGGAGCAAACCCGAAGTGGTCAACAGAGTGGAAGTGGATCACAGAAAGGACACCAGAAGAGGCCTAGAGAAGAACTTGAACCCAGTGGATGAAGGAAGGGAAGCAAGAAAGAGAAAGGGTCACAACAGTATGGTCCCCAGTGTTCCATTTATGGAAAATTTCATCACAACAGGCCATGCTAAAAGCTTACCAGTGGATGCCACTAGTGTGGAGCCCCAGATCACTGGGTGAAAGACTGCCCTAAAAGAGTGGATGATAGGAAAATGCCAAGGAGTTACAACCCTAAAGGGCAAATACCCATGGCACAAATGAGGACTAATATGCCTAACCCAAGGGGAAGGCAATCACCCAAGTTGCCTCAGGATTAGAGGAGACCAAATGCACCCCCTAGTAGGGTGTTTCAATTGGTGACCTCTAAAAAGGTGTAGGAAGCACTAGAGGCTAAGGTAGTTGGAAAGGAAACTAGTTAGCAAAGGACAAGCAGGAGAGCCTTGGAAGGTACTATTTACCTTAATGGCCAGTTAGTATTTGCACTATTTAATACTATAGCTTCATTGTCCATAATTTCTTCTAACCTAGTTAAGACCATGAATGTACAAGTAAAGTACATGCAAAACATGTATTTGGTTAAAACTGCTAGCAATGAAGTCTTATTCACATATCACAAAGTTGAAGATTGCGTGATTCAGATTGACAAGCTGAAACTGAGAGCTGTCTTAATAGTGCTAGACACTCATGACTATGATGTGATATTAGGCATGAACTGGCTAAGTGAAAATAAAGTGATTATAGATTGTGATACAAGACAATTATTGATGCCTGGTTGTAAACCATTTAAATTAGATGAATAACTAGAGTTAGCCTTTGATTACCAAGTTGAGGTGTTGAAATTAATAATTCTAGAGAATGAATATGAATGCCTGGAACTAAATGAACAGGGAGTTGCTAGTGAACTTAGGCAGATTCCTATAGTTCAGGATTTCCCAGAGGTTTTCCCTACAGACCTACCTAGACTACCACCCATGAGAAAGGTGGAGTTTGAAATTAAACTGGTACCAGGAGCAGCACCAGTGTTGACTGCTCTATGTATGATGGCATTAACCTAAAATGGTATAACTGAGAAAGCAATTAGATGAATTGCTTGAGAAAGGATTATTAGACCTAGTGTGTCTCCTTGGGGAGCACCTATTTTGTTTGTGAAGAAGAAAGGTGGAACCCTTAGGCTATGTATAGACTACAGAAAACTTAATGCCTTGACCATTAAAAACAAGTACCCTCTCCCAAGAATTGAAGATCTATTTAATCAGTTGAAAGGAGCAAAGATATTTTCTAAAACAGATCTAAGGTCTGGTTATTTCTAGCTAAGGGTTAAGAAAGAATACATACCTAAGACTGCTTTCGAGACTAGGTATGGACACTTTGAATATACTGTGTGCCATTTGGGCTCATAAATCCACCTACATTTTTCAGGGATCTAATGTAGAGAGTGTTTAGAGCATACCTAGACCACTTTGTGGTGGTTTTTGTTGATGATATTTTGGTATACTCCAAACATGGAAACTCATAAAGAACACCTAAAGATGCTGCTTGGCTTGCTCCAAGAACATAAGCTTTATGTGAAGCTAAGTAAATGTAAATTTTGGACATAAAAAATTGGTTTCTGGGTCATGTGATAAATGACCAAGGATTAGCAGTGGACCCTAAAAAGGTAAGATCAATCTTAGACTGGAAGCAACCCTAGAATGTGAAGGAAGTTAGATGTTTCCTAGGGTTAGCAGGCTACTACAAGAGATTTATGCCAAAATTTTCTGTTATAGTAGCTCCTATGACTTAGTTAACTAGAAAGAACCATAACTTTGTCTGGGAAAGCCAATGTGAGGAAAGCTTCCAAGCGCTGAAAAAGAGGCTGACAACAGCTCCTGTGTTAGTTTTACCAGATTCGGAAAAGGACTATGAGGTGTACATTGATGCATCTCATGTAGGGCTAGGTTGTGTCCTCATGCAAGATAAGCAAGCTATTTCTTTCAGATCTAGATAATTAGGACCACATGAAAAGAAGTATCCGGTGCATGACATGGAATTAGCAACAGTAGTTTTTGCTTTTAAGCAATTGAGACATTACTTGTTAGATAATACATTTTAGGTCTATACAGATAATAAAAGCCTCAAGTACATTTTTACTCAGAAGGACTCCAACATGAGGCAAAGAAGATGGCTAGAGTACTTGAAGGATTTTGACTGTGTAATTGAATACACAACTGGTAAAGCCAATGTAATGGCAGATGCCTTGATCAAGAATTATACTGGAGTGCTCAAGGGAGGAGAAGGAGAACATAAGGCCAAGAGCCTTAACCTTACTTGCTTAGCAAGTCATTGGTTAAATTGGGAGCATGAGCAGCTTAGTGTGCTCACTATTACACCTAAATGGAAGGAACTCATTAGAGAAGCACAATTTAGTGATGAAAACATTAGGTTGGTATCTGGCCAAATGAGAGGAGAACTCTTCCAAGGATTCTCCTATAAGCAAGGATTGCTATACTTCTAGAATATGTGCCTGAAAAGGATGACCTAACATACCAAATTCTGGAAGAGGCACACTCTAGTAAAGTTAGCATGAGTCTTGGAGCCACAAAAAAAGTACCATGCTCTAAGGGCTTACTTTTGGTGGCCATATAGGAAGCATAAAATTAGGACTTGTGTAGCTAAGTGTGAAGTCTGCCAAAGAGTAAAGGTTGAACACCAGAAATCAGGAGGGAAGCTTCAGAGCTTACCTATATTTGAGAGAAAGTGGGGGTCTATATCTATGGACTTTATAGTGGGAATGCCACTAACAAGAAGGAAACATAATGCCATTTGGGTTATTGTAGATAGATCAACCAAGGTAGCCCATTTTCTCCTAATGAATCTCACTGATTCTTTAGACAAACTTGCTCAACTCTATATAAGGGAGATAGTAAGACTACATGGAATACCTGATGACAATCTGAAAGATAAGGATCCTAGGTTTGTTTCTAGGTTTTGGAAATTGCTACATCAGGCATTAGGAACTAAACTTAAGTTTAGTTCAACATACCATCCATAAACTGATGGACAAACAAAGAGAACTATCCAAACTCTGGAAGATATGCTAAGGTGTTGTGTCATTGATTTTTGAGGAGAGTGGAATGTACATCTTCCATTAATAGAGTTCTGTTATAACAATTGTTACCATTCAGTGATTGGAATGGCCCCATATGAAGCCTTGTATGGTAGGAGGTGTATCACACCCCATTACTTGCATTAGCCAGCAGATAATTTGGAATTGGGACCAGACATTGTTAAAGAGACCACTAAAAAGATAAAAATGATTCAGGCATGAATCAAGGCTGCTAATGATAGGCAGCAGTCTTATGAAAACCTGAAAAGGAAAAGAGACTCAGAATTCCAAGTAGTGACTGGGTGTGGGTTAAAGTGTCTCCTATGAAAGGAGTGATAAGATTTGGAAAGAAAGGGAAATTGGCACTAGATATATAGGCCCATACCAGGTGTTGGCCAGGGTTGGAAATGTGGCCTACAAGTGAGACTTAGCACCTAAACTTGGTAATATACATGATGTGTTTCATGTAAGCTTGCTTAAGATGTACGTTCCAAGTTCTAAACAAATAGTGATACCTACTAGTGTGCCTATAACCCCAAACCTTTCTTATGAAGAAGTACCTATTCAGATCCTAGCCAAAGATACTAGGAAGTTGAGAAGTAGGTTGATTTCCATGATTAAGGTTCAATGGAGTAATCATACTACAAAACAGGCAACCTGGGAAGTAGAACAAAAAATTGCCAAAAGTTACCCTCTATTGTATCCAAAACTTTTGAAGAATTTGGAGGATCAAATTCTATAAGGAGGGAGGAGTTGTCAGGAGCCAACCTCAGTGCTTGGCCTTGTTAGTGTGCGCCCAAAAAGCCAATCATGAGATGATTGTATTTTTGCACATTGAGTCATGATATTTTATTGAGGCATTAATCCAGCAATTTTGTTTGTTGTTTTGTTTCAGCGTAACGTAATAAACATAATTGTAACCCTAGAATAATGATATTCTTAAATGTCCCTAGTCTAGTATTATTATGGAGCGGGTTGCAATAATACATAATGACTAGCATATGTGGAGACTAATATGAGATATGTAGTCTACATATGGGTACAAGTTGGAGAACTTGTGTACTGGACCGACCCACCATGAGAACACTTCATGGATCGTTATATGAGTGTCATAAGTGATTCTCATAGTGATCATGGTATATGTAGTCTTTCGACCTAAGATCATCAAGGTTCCCTATATATGAGTCACATACTTTGATACTTTCCTTTGTTGCTCGTAACTGAGTGAACTTGAGGGAGGTCATTGGGTATGTCACATATCATGCGGAGGGATTTGTATGATCAAGATGGGATTTGTCCCTCCTATGTAGCGGGAGTGATATCTTTGGGCCCCTTGATAGAGTAAGACTTAGAAAATCCATGGCCATGCTCCGATGAGTTGATATATGATATCAATGTCATCAGTTTAAGTTGGTCTACTCGGTAATCAAGAAACCAAAGATTGGGCTATACGAGAGTGACACATACCATGTCTCGTGCTTAGTCTTGATATCTTGGACAAAGGGACAATGGCATATATCGGTGATGATCATAAAGGTTTAGTCGATTCACCGACAATCTTGTCACTTGGGTAGCAATGATGTGTTGCTAGACACCGCTCATTGCTTATGATCATAAATGTGATTTATGATCATTGCCAACATGGCAAGAGCCTATTGGGTCGCACACATAGAGCTATTTGGATCATTAGAGTGCACGGGCTAATTATTTGGGTTATGGTTTCACTTTAATTTCGTATTAATAATGGGCCAAGGAGTTGAGCCATTATTAAGCCTGAAATTAAATCCTAATTGGATTAGGGCTTTGAAACCCATTAGGCTTGGAAGTTGAGTCTCACTATAAATACAACTTTTAAGTGGGAAATTTGTAGGTCTCCTTGCCCTAGCCTCCCAAAAGGACAGCCGCACTCTTCTCTTGCAATTCCTTGGAGGACGCAAGCTAGCACTGCGAGCGCAAGAGAAACGCATCTGCTGGGACGTGGTAAAAGCGTAGTGATCCCGAGAGGCTTGTGTGGATACCATAGAGGGCTTGAACACGTCAACTGTTCAGGTTTTGTGATTCGACTCTACAGTTGAGTGAGAGATCTCAACCGAAAATTAGGTATGAAATTTTTGAACTCCCGGTTTACCCCGTTTTACTTGGATCCTGGAGGGTTTAAGTTAAATTCCGTTGCGCTGTTTGGCTCCCGAAACCCAACAGTGGTATCAGAGCTACTGGTGAAACCCTAAATCGGGATTGAGTGTTGAATCGCATGATGCTATGTGTTCGATTGGTTTTCGGCCATGATTAATTAGATTGATTCATGATGCATGAAACCGGAATTCGTAATGAACATATGAGATATATGAAGAAACGACACAAATTGGTTAATGAGATTAACCTGAAATTGATAGGTATGAGATACCTATAAGGATTAGGATTCTTGCAATAGTTGCAAAAACCCTAGGTATGGCCAGCGGGACCGCCATATGCGAAGCGCCACATAAATAAAAACTGGTTAATCAACACGCAAAAATTGGCACGCATCTTTGTTGAATGAGATTTGACATGATATGCTGATTGGTGTTTGAAGCATGGTTCATGGTTATAGCCCTTGATTGGTTGTACTTGTAAATACGGCCTGCGAGTCGTGCCTTTTCTTATCACTCTCATTGTACATTCTCTTCTCACCTTACTCCCCTCGAATGTAACTCGAGGTTTCTATTATTGATGTAATGGTGCATTATGGGATCGTCCAAGGTGGTATGTCCAAGGAGGTGACAACAAAAGGGCAACCAAGAAAGGAAGAGAAGGAGCTTGTGAAGACTCTTTTCTTTTCTTAGGCTTTTATGATATTCTCATTGGCTTGAGAATATTGCATAGTTTGGGCTATAACCATGTCACGTTTATTTCTTGTAAGCATGAGATGCATGTTTTATATTTGTATGTGATGCATGTATAAAACAACCGGAGATAGCAAATTGGTGAGATCAAAAGAAAAAAAAAACCCCTCAAACAAATATTAAGTCATTAAATGTGATGCCTTCCAAATGTTGGCAATCGTCAAGACTTTGATCAACATTAGGTGGGTTTGCCAAAGCAAAGCACCTGTGTTCATCTTGGTAAGGCGCGATGGGATAATAGTGATATCCAACTGCTAACTTTGGGTTCGACTTAACTAAGTCATCCTAATAGGATTAGGGACTTAGAGGCATAGAGTTGGGCTTAAGTTCATGAGATGAGCTTGGACAAGTGTTGTTCACCCAACTATCCAAGAGTTGCATAAGATGCAATTGGCAAGGAGTTGCCTACCTAAATAGCTGTAACTTGAGAGAAAATCCAAAACTGACTCAGGTTGTGGTCAAATATGGATCTTGGCCCACTATAATACCTTAGCGCCGAGGTGTTCCGAAATAATATCGAGGGTTATTATTTTGAGGAAAATAGTGGGAGTATCATTTAATAAAAGTCCTTATTAAATGAATTAAAATACATCACTCTTAAACTTCATATTTACTGTTGTAGATAACCATGGCACAAAACACATCGACACTTTCGTTGCGATCGATCCTTGAGAAGGAAAAACTGAATGGGACCAACTTTCTCAAATGGTACCGAAACTTGAGGATAGTCCTCAAACAAGAGAGAAAGGCTTATGTCCTAGAGCAGCCCATTCCGAATGAGCCTGCTGCCACTGCTCCAAGAGCTGAAAGGGATGCTCACAAGAGGCATTCTGATGATGCTTTGGATGTTGCATGCCTCATGCTTATTACCATGGAATCTGAGCTTCAGAAGCAACATGAGAACATGGGGGCGTTCGATATGATTGAACATCTCAAAATGCTTTTCCAAGAGCAAGCTAGGCATGAGAGGTTTGAGAACTCTAAGGCATTGTTTCAGTGCAAGATGTCTGAGGGAAGTCCCGTGGGTCCTCATGTGCTCAAGATGATTGGGTACATTGAGAATCTTCAGAATTTGGGATTTGCTCTTCAGAAAGAGTTGGCTATTGATGTAGTCTTGCAATCGTTGCCTGAAAGCTACAGTCAATTCATCATGAACTATAACATGAACGACCTTGACAAGTCCCTCCCTGAATTGCTCAACATGTTGAGAACTGCTGAGCAAAACCTTAAGAAGGCTAAGCCCATTTTGATCATTCAAAAGGGCAAGGGAAAAGGAAAAGCCAACAAGAAGAAGGATAAAGCTAATGGAAAGTCCAATGCTAGTTCTTCTTCAGCTGCGCTGGACACTGGAAGTGCAACTGTAAGCTCTATCTTGATGAACTTGCTAAGGAAAAGGGAAGTAAGACTTCCACTTCAGGTATTTTTGTTATAGAGGCTAACTTTTCTACTTCCTCATCTTGGGTATTGGATACTGGATGTGGATCTCACATTTGTGCAAATGTGCAGGATCTAAGTAGAACTAGAAGATTGGCCCGAGGTGAAGTGAACCTACGTGTTGGAAATGGAGCAAGGGTTGCTGCCTTAGCCGTAGGGACTTATGTTCTCACTTTACCTAGTGGATTAGTTTTAGAATTAGACAACTGCTACTTTGTGCCTACTATTAGTAGAAATTTGATTTCTGTTTCTTGTTTGGACAAGAAAGGTTTTTCATTTATAATAAAGGACAAATGTTGTTCTATTTATTTGAATGAAATCTTTTATGGTAGTGCTCAACTTAGCAATGGGTTGTATGTTCTAGACCTTGAAGATCCAATCTATAATGTGAATACCAAGAAGGTCAGATTAAATGATTCAAACTCGACCTATCTCTGGCACTGTCGCTTAGGCCATATAAATGAGACCCGCATATCCAAGCTCCATAAGGGTGGACTCTTGGACTCATTTGATTTTGAATCATATGAGACATGTGAGTCATGTTTGTTGGGCAAGATGACCAAAGCCCCATTCACAGGGCAAAGTGAAAGGGCTAATGACTTACTAGGACTCATACATAGTGATGTATGTGGCCCTATGTCTACACAAGCTAGAGGAGGTTTCCAATACTTCATTACTTTCACTGATGACTTCAGTAGATATGGCTATGTGTATCTTATGAGACACAAGTCAGAATCCTTTGAAAAGTTCAAAGAATTCAAGAATGAAGTAAAGAATCAACTCGGGAAGAGTATCAAAGTGCTTCGATCAGATCGAGGTGGAGAGTACTTGGATCGAGAATTCCTTGACTATCTGAAGGAGTGTGGTATAGTATCATAATTCACTCCACCAAGCACACCTCAATGGAATGGTGTTTCTGAAAGGAGAAATCGAACTCTGTTAGACATGGTTCACTCCATGATGAGTCAAGCTGACCTTCCAAACTCCTTTTGGGGACATGCTCTGGAGACAGCCATTTTTACACTAAACCGAGTTCCATCTAAATCGATTCAAAAGACACCATATGAGATATGGAGTGGGAGGCGTCCCAATTTGTCTTTTATGAAGATTTGGGGCTGTGACGCTTATGTGCAACATCAATCCTCTGACAAACTAGGGCCCAAATCTCAAAAATGCCTTTTTGTTCGGTATCCCAAAGAAACAAAGGGTTACTATTTCTACAATCCCTTTGAGCAAAAAGTGTTTGTTGATTGAACTGGTGTCTTTTTGGAGGAAGAGTTTATCTCTAAAGGAACTAGTGGGAGGAAAGTAGAACTTGAAGAAATTCAAGAACAACAAGGAGACATCGAACCTGAAATGGAACCTGAACAGACACCACAAGATGTTGTGGTTCAAGAGTCTGTTCCTGTAGCATAGAGCCCACGTAGGACTGGTAGGATTCGGCGTGAGCCCGAGAGATATGGATTTCTTGTGACTCACACCGGTGATGTGATGCTCATGGATCAAGATGAGCCCACAACCTACCAACAAGCTATGTCGGGGCCTGACTCTGAGAAGTGGCTAGTGGCCATGAAATCCGAGATGGAATCCATGTATGAAAACCAAGTATGGACTTTGGTTGACCCACCTGAAGGGGTAAAACCCATAGGGTGCAAATGGGTTTTCAAGAAGAAAACTGACATGGATGGTAATGTGATTACCTTTAAGGGACGATTGGTCGCAAAAGGTTTCAAGCAAATTCATGGTATTGACTATGATGAAACTTTTTTGCCAGTTGCTATGCTTAAATCCATCCGAATTTTGTTTGCTATTGCTGTACACTATGATTATGAGATATGGCAAATGGATGTCAAAACTACATTCCTAAATGGAAAGCTACTTCATGATGTGCACATGACACAACCTGAGGGTTTTGTCACTCCTGAGAATGCCAATAAAGTGTGTAAATTGCAAAGGTCCATTTATGGACTGAAGTAAGCTTCTCGAAGTTGGAATCTTTGTTTTGATGATGCAATCAAAGAGTTTGGTTTTATCAAAAATAAAGATGAACCTTGTGTCTACAAGAAGGTTAGTGGGAGTGCTATTGTCTTCTTGGTGTTGTATGTAGATGACATACTACTCATCGGGAATGACATTCCTGAGCTACAGTCTGTGAAGACTTCGCTAGGGAAATGTTTCTCTATGAAGGACTTGGGTGAAGCAGCCTATGTGTTAGGCATCAAGATCTATAGAGATAGATCTAGAAAGCTTCTTGGCCTAAGTCAAAGTACATATATTGACAAGGTGCTAAAGAGGCTTAGCATGCAAGATTCCAAGAAAGGATTCTTGCCCATGTCACATGGTATCACTCTTTCTAGATCTCAATGTCCGAGTACAACCGAGGAGAGAGAGCGCATGAGTAAGATTCCATATGCCTCAGCAATTGGATCTATCATGTATGCCACGATATGTACTCGTCCTGATGTCTCATATGCTTTGAGCATGACGAGTAGGTACCAATCGAACCCCGGTGAAAGTCACTGGACAGCTGTTAAGAACATCCTTAAGTACTTACGAAGGACTAAGGATGCATTCTTGGTCTTTGGAGGTGAAGATCAGCTCGTTGTAAGGGGTTACACCAATGCAAGCTTCCAATCTGATAAGGATGATTTTAGATCGCAATCTGGTTATGTGTTTTGTATTGGTGGTGGTGCTGTCAGCTGGAAGAGTTCAAAGCAAGAGACAGTAGCTGACTCTACAACAGAATCTGAGTACATTGCCGCCTCTGATGCTGCAAAGGAGGCAGTTTGGATCAAGAAGTTCATCACTGAACTTGGAGTGGTTCCAAGCATTGTCGACGCGATAGAGCTCTATTGTGACAACAATGGACCAATCGCACAGGCTAAGGAACCTCGATCTCACCAGCGATCCAAACACATACTCCGACGCTATCATCTCATCATGGAGATCATCGATAGGGGTGATGTAAGCATATGCAGGACTTCAATAGACAGCAACATTGCTGATCCACTGACAAAGCCCCTTACGCAGCAGAAGCATGATAGCCATTCTAGGTCCATCGGTATTAGATACATGGATGATTGGCTTTTAGTGGAAGTGGGAGATTGTTAGTGTTGTGCCCAAAAAGCCAATCATGAGATGATTGTATTTTTGCACATTGAGTCATGAAATTTTATTGAGGCATTAATCCAGCAATTTTGTTTGTTGTTTTGTTTCTGCATAACGTAATAAACATAATTGTAACCCTAGAATAATGATATTCTTAAACGTCCCTAGTCTAGTATTATTGTGGAGCGGGCTGCAATAATGCATAATGACTAGCATATGTGGAGGCTAATATGAGATATGTAGTCTACATATGGGTACAAGTTGGAGAACTTGTGTACTGGACCGACCCACCATGAGAACACTTCATGGATCGTTATATGAGTGTCATAAGTGATTCTCATAGTGATCATGGTATATGTAGTCCTTTGACCTAAGATCATCAAGGTTCCCTACATGTGAGTCACATACTTTGATACTTTCATTTGTTGCTCGTAACTGAGTGAACTTGAAGGAGGTCATTGGGTATGTCACATATCATGCGGAGGGATTTGTATGATCAAGATGGGATTTGTCCCTCCTATGTAACGGGAGTGATATCTTTGGGCCCCTTGATAGAGTAAGACTTAGAAAATGCATGGCCATGCTCCGATGAGTTGATATATGATATCAATGTCGTCAGTTTAAGTTGGTCTACTCGGTAATCAAGAAACCAAAGATTGGGCTATACGAGAGTGACACATTCCATGTCTCATGCTTAGTATTGATATCTTGTACAAAGGGACAATGGCATATATCGGTGATGATCATAAAGGTTTAGTCGATTCACCGACAATCTTGTCACTTGGGTAGCAATGATGTGTTGCTAGACACCGCTCATTGCTTATGATCATAAATGTGATTTATGATCATTGCCAACATGGCAAGAGCCTATTGGGTCGCACACATAGAGCTATTTGGATCATTAGAGTGCACGGGCTAATTATTTGGGTTATGGTTTCACTTTAATTTCGTATTAATAATGGGCCAAGGAGTTGAGCCATTATTAAGCCTGAAATTAAATCCTAATTGGATTAGGGCTTTGAAACCCATTAGGCCTGGAAGTTGAGTCTCACTATAAATACAACTTTTAAGTGAAAAATTCATAGGTCTTCTTGCCCTAGCCTCCCAAAAGGACAGCCGCACTCTTCTCTAGCAATTCCTTGGAGGACGCAAGCTAGCACTGCGAGCGCAAGAGAAACGCATCTGCCGGGATGTGGTAGAAGCGTGGTGATCCCGAGAGGCTCGTGTGGATACCATAGAGAGCCTGAACACGTCAATTGTTCAGGTTTTGCGATTCGACTCTACAGTTGAGTGAGAGATCTCAACCGAAAATTGGGTATGAAATTTTCTAACACCCGGTTTACCCCGTTTCACTTGGATCCTGGAGGGTTTCAGTTAAATTCCGCTGTGCTGTTTGGCTCCCGAAACCCAACAGGCCTATGCCCATAATGTAACAAAAATGCACTAAAACAATGGGGTACTTAAGTGAAAATGGGGAAGGTCATGTATATGTGTAAGCAAGAATAATCAGGTTGAAAATGCACATTTAAAATGGCCCAAGTGCTAATGGCGAAAAACAAGGTTTATGGGCTAAATTGTACTTGTAAATGGGTGCTTAAACTTAAACTTATGTTACTGATGGGTTATATGGTGCCACGCAAAGAAATGGTGCAACCGAGAAGGGCATTATGCCCAATTGTGTCCTACATGGCCATTTACCGAGAATGCATGCTTCCACTAAGGCTAATACCATGATTTCGAGTCAAACGTCTCCCTTGGTGAGCTTGACTAAGTTCTTTGTTGTTCTTCGGTTAGTAGCATCAGTTCATGCTAAGATCTTGTTGATTGAGGCTTGAATTGATGAATCAAGCTCATACTTGGTGAATTCGGGCATAGGCAACCTTGCACTTGTGTTTTCAAGCTTGCCTTGAAGATTCAAGTTGAAACTGAGAGCTCAAACCTAGAAATTGGTAAGGATTCATGGTTAACTACTTGATTTTGGTATTATTCCATGTTCAAGTAGTGTTTTGGCTTCTAAGTGATGGTGAATTGAGCTATATGTTCTTAGAATGCTATATGGGGCATATATGGTACCTTTGGGTTTATGTGGTATGTTGGCTAGCTAGTCACTAATGGCAAGTACTTAGAGTTCATTATAAGAGGGCCAACCTATATTTGAGCTTGCAGCTCTAGTGGAACAGATGGGTATATGGTGAAGCTTGATGGAACTTATGAATATACTTGCTAGTTTGGCTTCAGCCGAGGAGGACATTGTGTTTGTGGTGTGTGAGTTGTCTGCTTGGTTGCTTGGTTGTGCTTGCTAACCTCTCATAGTTGTAATTATTATGTGTATATGCTATGGTATATGTCGTTCTTGTGTTTCCTTATCCTTGTTTATAGGTAAAGCATAATAGTGGGAGGTTAAGCCCTTGGGCTTAACTAAATAAGCTCCTAGAGCTGTAGTGATACTTACTAAGTTTTTGAAAACTCATGCCCCTTATTGTATATGTTTCAGGAAAAGGTCTCTCGAGTGATAAGTTATTGCTTGGCTTTGCCAAGGTATGTTCTAGACCGAATGCTTGGCATTATAAGTACATGGTGCAAGTCTTATGTTAATGTATAAACTCAGGTGTTTGAGTTTTCCAAGATTGTGTAGGTTTCCAGGACAAGTCTAGGAGCATGGATGTGTGCTCATAGGCTCTAATTATGTGGTTTGAACTTATGGGTATGGGCATGGTTGTAGGCATCTTCCTACAAACTTTTGTTTTGTGTTATACACTTAAGGTAGCTCTCGGGTACTATTAGAAACTTGGGTATGTAATGCATAACAACGGCTATTTTGGATTTTGAGTACTCTTGGTATTGTTCCAAGTATATAAGAACTAGTGTGGAGGTTGTTTTGTGTATATGGCGTCGATTGAGTAATGGAACTATTATGTAAGTGTTGTGAATGAAATGCCAAGTTATGCCATATGTACTTGTTCATGGTTTTTGACCATAATGTGTTAAACCTTTCTTGAATATGGTTGTGCCGAATGTGCTTCTGACATAAAAAGCTTGTGTTTTCAAAACTTGAATGGATATGGGCTTCTTGGTTGCCATGCATTGGAAAGCCACATTTGATGTGCACACACCCGAATCACATGACAATGAAAGTACAAAAATTTTGCCTTGAGTTACAAGTAACATTTAAAGCGTTGTCTTGTAATGCAAGTAATGATCTAAAACTTCTTGTTTAGCCTCCTAGAGCACCTCCCAGGCCTTACCCATACGTGTAGTGGTTTTGAACAATTAAATGGAACTTGGCCGAGCCATAAAGGAATTATAATTCATCATAGGCAAAATGGTTGAACATAAAAGTTAGTGCCTTGGTAGCACAATTGAGTGGTACTGTAGGTATACAGGCTGGGGCATGTGTGGGGTATGACATCCACCACTGAAGGTGGTTTCAGACTTTGCCATTTTCATGGCATAGCCATCAATCAGATGCCCATAAACTCCTATGCTTACCTCAGTGCCTTCCTGTGCATGTGTGGAGTTTTTAAAATTCTCCCCCACTTTATCTTTTTTCTGTAATACTATAAACTTCATCCTACCCTGAAGCGAGGATTTTACTTTTTGCTTCCTCGGGGATCCAGGATGAAAAAATTTACTTTCACTTTTAGCACCAAAGATAGCTGGCGAGGGTGGCAAAATAAGTACTTCTTCAGGGAGATTGATGATAAGTGGAAAGACCTCCCAGCTCATTAGGCTCAGGTACACTGGCGTTTAACGTAGTGGATCGTAGGAAGTTATTAACTCTTGAACTAGAGTATCAGTTTGAAGAGTTCAACAGCTATATTCGGGCTATTGTTGACTGGGATGAGCAGCCACCTTCGTGCTCTTTCTACCCCTTTCCCATTAGGTGGAGCTTTATGAACAAGGAGGTTCTTTGGGAGCTTAGAGTTATTACTAAACATGTCATGGACCAAGATATGCTAAAGCCCTTGGTGGATGGAAAGAAGATGTGGCTTGTTCGGCTCCTTTAGGGTGAACTCTCCTATCTTGGCCTTGTATCAAGTAAGCTGTTCCTTAAGCCCCAGTGCCAAAATTTTGATACTTACATTGATATCTTTTCTTTTGTAGAGATGGGCAACAAGTCTACAGCTTTTTACAAGAACCTGTTCCTCGGCCAAGCCAAGAAAAGCGAACAACAAAAGAAAAAGGCACTGAAGAGAAAAATGGTGCCAGCTAGACCATCTTCGGCTCTGAAGTCAAAGAAAACTAAGGACTCTCTTCCCCCTCCCCCCGAAGGCCAAGTTGAGGTGTTTGACCAAACGCTTATGCATGCTAACCCATCTTCATAGCCGACCATCTACTCAACCGCTCTAAGTCCCAATGTTGCTATCAAGACATTGGGCACTTCATTAGGGGAGCTTTCCGCCGAAGAGGCCTAGGAAAGACGAAGAAGGAAGGGCAAGAATATCCCTACCGAAGTATTGGATGTCAGCGAATCTAACAAAGAGGCTGCCAAACTCCCACCAGGTTTGTCTCTTAGCCATTCATCTATGAACTTCAGATTTTTTGGTATTTTAGACATTGTAGATGAATGGCCAAGAGATAATGTAAAAAAAGAACTTCAGCAAGATTTTGCAGAGGAAAGGGTCCAGGCTTTGTGGATGATAGATCATCACCGGAGGAGGGCAGTTCGGGACTCAAAGATACCAAAGGACAAGATCCTGAGGGAGCCCTTCTAGACCTTCACTGAGGACATGGACCTATCTCTTAAGACTATTAGAAGATGGTCCCTCTACTGGCGAAGGGCATTATGACCAATGTCACCTTCCAAAACTTTAACTGAGGAGCACCCTAATGAGGAGGTCTTTGCCTCTCAGATGATTGAGCACGCTACCAAAGTAAACCTTAGGCCTTAGGACTTAGAAAAAACTTTGAGTCTCTATTGCTTGTGACCCACATTCAGAGTTCTCTTTTTTTGAAACTATTGGTGTACGGAGGATACTTACGAGCCTAAGTAGCCAAACAGTCGTCGATCCAAAGTCCGTTGGAGGAGAACTTGGCCAAGGCCAAAAAAATGTTCACCAGCTTGTGGATGAAATATGGCAAGCTCAACAAAATTATGGGGGAGGATCTGGCCAAACTTCACCAAGAAGTGCTAGAGGGCCAAAAGAAGCTCCGTGAAGAGTGATCCTCAAACATATTGGCCCTCAGGCAGAAGGTGGTCCAGCTAACCTGAGAGTGGAAGGTCCTTTGGATGGAAAGCAAAGATGTAATAGTAGACATCAAGAAGTCGCTGGAGACCAATGCTGAACTATTTGCTGAGAATGAGCGACTAAAGAAGGAAAGGAAGAAGAACAAGAAGGCTGGAATAAAGATAAAGGCACTTAGGAAGAAGTGGAGCATTTGACTTCTGATAAGGCTAAGGCAGAGGAGGCCGCAAAGTCTTCATAGCAAGATGGCTTTTGCCTCGCTCAACATCAAACGCTCAATTAGTACCCCGACCTCAACATCTCCTGTTTACGGGCGCTTCATATTCCCGAAGGACCTTCCTCGGCTTGGTCGAAGGTGGAGTCCTGAATCTGCCCAAGCTTTCTCATTCGGTGGCTATTAAGGATGACGAAGATGTTGAGGACACTGAAGAAGATGATGAGGGGCATGAAAACCCTTAGGTCTTAGATGTTTTTGCCCCCTTTCTTTTTTTTCTTCTTTTTGGGGGATGTACTTCTTTCTTCTTCAATGGAACTTTTCTTACATAATTTTGGCTAAGTCCATGATGGATATGACTTCAGCATTATTCCAACTTTCTGCATCCAACTGTTTTTTTTAATTCAACATATTCAATAGAATAAGGTGCCGCACCTTCGGTCGCATATTTTCCTTAAAAGATATTATCAAGGATCCACAACCATAGTTTCTTCAAAGGCAATGCTCAGTTATACTTGGCGAGTAGTGGATATCATCCTAAGTGTTTAAGAATAGAATCAACCATATTTGGTTAACGACACTTAGGATTAGCCATCTTCAGTCACCCTTCTGCAGAAGACTTGCTTTGTGAAAAAAAAGTTAAGTACCTTCCGGATCAACTATGTTTGGGCGACCACCTTTAGTAAAACTTGTACACTACCACTGACGCACTTTCGGAAGCAACCACATTCGGTTCACCCCCTTTGACATACTCTACACAATTTTTCACCTGAAATTTTTCTAAGTGTATAATTTTTCAAAGAGTCTGAATGCCATGTGTTTTTCAATTCTTCTCCTTTGGTATTTCCAAGCTTATAGACTCCTGGCCGAACTTCCTCGAGGACCAAATAAGGTCCTTCCCAATTTGCCCAAAGTACGCCATGAGATGATCTTTGGGGTTCTAGTTCAACTTTTCGGAGAACCAAGTCTGCTTTCTTAATCCCTTTAGGATTGACATAAGAGTTTATGACAACAGCTACCCTTTGTTGGAAGGCTTTTCTTTTGAGTTCAGCCATCTCTCTATCTTCATCAAGCATGTCCAATTTAGCTTTTAAACCGAGGTTGTTCCCTTTTTTGTCAAACACTTGTATTCTGATAGATGGTTGTTTGACTTTGACAGGGATGATGGCCTTAGTGCCGAAGATGAGTGAGAAAGGTGTTTCTCCAGTGGCTCTTCTAAGGGTTGTTCGGTAACTCCATAGCACACTCGAGAGTTCTCCCGGCTATTTCCCCTTTGCCTTTTTCAACCTCTTTTTTAAACCATCTTTTATAGTCCTATTAGACACTTCAACTTGTCTGTTGCTCTGAAGATGGGCAACTAGGGCAAACTGCAATTTTATCCTGAGGTTGGTTGTGAATTCCTGAAATTCTTTATCGGTGAATTGGGAACCATTATCTGCTACTATCATCCTTGGCACACCAAATCTGCATATGATGTTCTTCCAGAATAATCTCTGTATGTCCTTTGCCAAAATTGTTGCCAAAGGCTCTACCTCGATCCACTTAGTAAAATAATCCACTGCAAGTACGCAGAACTTCACTCCTCTTAGAGTCATTGGGAAAACCCCAATGAGGTCAATACCCCAAATAGCGAAGGGGCAAGGAAAGTTTGTCGAAGTTATCACTTCTGAGGGTATTCTTTGGATGGGTGCGTGTCTCTGGCACTTGTCACATTTTTTGATGAATTGCCTTGCATCTTTCTTTAAAGTAGGCCAAAAATATCCATGTTGAAGTAATACCCCAGCAAGGGCGTCAGTCCCAATGTGAAACCCATAGGCTCCTTTATGGACTTCTGTGAGAACTACTTCAATTCTACCTTCACCGACACATCTTTGTAACAGGTTGGTATACCCTTTTCGGTACAACTCATCCCTAATTAGGAAGTGTTACCCACTGCCGGGTAGTCCAATTATGGTGCCAAAATTGTGCATTTATACTCCCAGGATTGGTAATGTTCTATAAGTCATCAGAACACTACCCTTAGTGTGCATACCCAAGTTGCCCTCTTGGGCACCATGTAAACACATGCATATTGTTCTAACCATCACACACATATTAACATTTCATACACACCATGGCAGTAAAGAAGGAAAACACTAGCACAAGTCTTAATCTTGGCTACCACACATTAGGCAATCTTGTTAAGTTCTAGTGACCAGCCATAACACCTGTAACTTCCACCAATAAACTGTATCAGTCTAGCCATATACCACCCTATTTTATTTCCTCCATTATCAAGTAGAGACTTAGAACAAAGCAAGGAATTTTGTTATACATCAATAGCGCACCTATGGACCAAGTTATAGATCTTTTAATTTGGTTACAAAATTCTGACCAAATGAACAGTAACTTAGCCAATTTTGCAACATCATATCTTTGTCTACAGGGCTCCAAATTGAAAAATTACATATCCCAGTTCAACCCCTAGATATTCTCTAGATGTGGTCAAAATTTCATACCAAGATTATTTCTACACAGGGATATATAGAACTTTAAGTGTAGATTCAAAATTCCGGTCACCTTATAACCATTTCGACAATCCAAAATTTCATAAGTGTACAAACACTTCGTTCACAAGGGGAAAGCCCTCAAAGGGTTCCCCATATATGTCCATTATACATAGGAATTTCATGATCTTGCATCTAACAACTTTATGTGGCCAAAACAGAATTTACAATTAAGCAGCCTATCATTCACACTTAGGCAGCTTTGCACCACATCACATACATAGCCAAAACATTGCTCAAATGTTCACATACTTGTCTCATTTTACAAACACTACATGTACATGCATACAAACACTAAAAAATGGTCTTAACTCAGCTAAATACACACCCTAGGTTACAGGAGTGCCTGAGACACAATGGACTCCAGAACAGGATGTTGGACAGCTACTGCACAACACAATAAGTAGAACCATTAAAAATACCAAATGTGCTCCTAGAATCACCAAAATTTCCATATCATAACTAGGCATATATAAGTTGATGTACCTGAAATTTCAGATGAAAAATCAAACTAAAAATGTCATTTTGAATGAGATCATTCTGCTGGACCTGAAATGACAGAATTGAGGGAAGTAAGCTTCATTGAGAAACTTAGTAAGGGTAAGACTTTGATTCAATAGGCAATGTGACCAAGATCAAAACATGCATCCAAATACACTAAAACACAAAAAATACAATGCATATATACAAGATATAGCGACCAAATGCAGTAGCCATTCACAAACAACAAACACATGAAATGCAGCAGCAACAATAACCATAGGATAGTCCATAAAACACATAAGAAACATAACCAAATCACTATAGAAGCCCTCCTCAAGCTAATTCTTGGTCTTCGGAGGATTTTAAAACTAGTTAGTACTAATTTTGAGCTCTAGAAACCCTTATTTCATTGCCATCATTGTGCACTTGACAATAGGTCACAAAACCTTCAATAAGTGCACTCCCCTCACTAAGCTACGTTCATCAAGCTCATGGCTCTCTTCCAAGCTTAGCCCTAGCTCCATGGTTGCTTGAAAATACAAAAAAGAACCCATGAGAGCAAGAGAACCCTTACCAAAGTGGGTAGGCCGAAAAGCAAGCCTGATCCTTGAAGTATCCAAGCAATAGCTCTAGTTTGCTTCCAGTTGCTTCCTTTTGCCTTCAATTTCAATCAATTGCAAGTTTGTAGGTGTGGTGGCTATGGAGGAAGTGTGGCTGTGTTCTTGGGCTGGAGGAAGATGAAAAGGAGAGAGGGATAAGTGATTTTTCCACATAAATGGCCTTAAATGAGCTTAAGGGCACAAAACACACTTAAACAAGCTTAACCTTGCTTTATGTCACCTTCCTTCTCCCTAATTATGGTTTCTTTGTACTAAAATCATTAGTACACATGTGCCCAACATTCTTGACTATTTATCAAGCCTTGGCTAGCTCCCCCATGGTGGGATAACCCAACAATTCCACCCTTAGGGTTAAGTTAAAAGCTTGAACACCTGAAGGTTTATACTAAGGCATTTATGTCCTTAATTCCTCTAGTGTTTCCTTTTTCCAAACTTGTCTTCCATGAGCAATTTGGTCCTCCAATAGCAGTTTCGTACCATTCATATTCTTCCCATAACTCTCTAAGTCTCTTTCTCGAGAGTTTTACAATTGAGTACCCGAATTTTGAAAACCTTACAAAAGAAGTTCATAGGCTGCTTGACAAACAAGCTATCCTTACGGCTTTTCTTGGGGGCCAAGTTACCAACGTGGAACACTTTTAAGGAGGTGTTTATAATGCTTTTTATCCCCCACACTTCAATCACTATGGTGGGAATTACACAATATAATGGTTTTTGGCCATTGTGGCACACTTGTAATTCTCCCATTTTTGTGAGGTGGTAACAGGAAGTATCTACCAGAGTGCTTTCACACTTTCATAACTTTAAAAGGGTCTTTGGGAAGTTTCGAAGTTGCAAGATATTTCTTGATAGGGTCCTTTCATCCTCTACCCGAGGTTGCTATGGACATCATTGCTATGCTTGGTTGATCCAGTACTTTGGTGGACTCCTTTAATTTGGCCAAAGTATCTACTTCCATATTATCCCGTCGGGCTATGTTTTCTATCTGTACCTTATTGAATTCTTGGATAAGCCTTTTTATGATATCATGGTAATTTCCCAAGTTTGGGTCTTTTTCCCCGTAGTCCTCTGCCATCTGTTGAACCACCAGCTGAGAATCACAGTGGGCCATCAGATTTATCATGCCAACTCTTTTTTCCAATTGTAAGCCTGCTATGAGGGCTTCATATTCAGCCACATTATTGGTGACACTAAAATCGAACTTGATGGACTTTGAAGCTACCATACCTTCGGGTCCCTTTATAATTACTCCAGCTCCTTGATGTTCAGAACTGGAGGCGCCATTGATGAAGAGTGTTCACTCAAGTTTGTCACTTCCAAGGTCCTCTAGAGTCCTTTCGGTTCTTGGTAATTTGGTGATGAAATCCACCAATGCTTGGGCCTTTATTGCCCTTCTTGGCTCATAGGTGATATTGTATTCACCGAGCTTGATGCACCACTTTGATAATCTTCCAGAGTGGGCTACCTTCATCATGACATCCCTAAGAGGTAAGTTACTTCGAACAGTGATAGGATGTCGATGGAAATAAGGCCGTAGCCTCCTACTTGAGAACACTAGGGCATAGATGGCCTTTTGCAGAAAAGGGTACCTAACTTCAACACCGTGCAGGGACTTGCTCACATAGTATACTAGCCATTGTTTTCCACCCTCTTCCTTTAAAAGTACCAAGCTTACAGCCTTTTCAGTTATGGCGAGGTAGAGGATGAGAGGTTCTCCTTACAACAGCTACCGAAGTGTCAGTAGACAGGTTAAGTAGCTCTTGAGTTCATCCCAAGCTTTTTGTCAATCTTCATTCCAAGTGTGTTCCTCGAAACTGAAGTGATAGCCAAAGGGCTATTAACCCTCAGAAAAGATGAGTATCATCCTCAGAGAATGCGAGCACCAACCTCGAGAAAAGAGGGTCCCCAGTCCTTGATCCTTGGACCTCGGTAATCCACCATTACCTTCGGGAATAACAAGATTGACCTCGGGAAGTTGGTGCGCTATCCCCATCGGTAAAATGACCTGACCAACTTCGGGAAGAGTAGACTCACCATCCTCGGCAGGGTAAAACATCCTCTAAAGGGAAACTCTATGCCGAGGAGACTTGCGAATAATTAAAGCAACCTTGGCAAAGAAGCCCTCCTATCCTGAAGAGGTCCCTTTCACCGAATGGATCTTGTGAATACGACAAAAATGGTTAAGGAGCCTTTGACACAAAGCCCTCACACACGCCCCTGACACATAGGCCTCCCACGGCCCTGACTTCTGGCTAGAATGGCCTACGGCTAGCTGGAGGTTCCCATCCCCGAAGGTATGGACCATATTTGACCGAACACGTGTCATGATCTGAGTGAGCTATGTCAAACGGACTTCTCCTCATCTCCTCCTATAAATACTTGGGAAATTACCTTGGTAAGACAGAACTGAACTCTGAAGAGAACCATACCCTTTACTCTCCATTCACCTCTCTTTACTTGCCAAATACTAACTTGGGCATTGGAGACTCCTCCCTCAGAAACACACTCCGGGGACCTCATAAACCCTGTTCTTTTAAGTGTTTCAGGCACTGTCACATCGAAATTCTCTCCTTCAGATACTCTTCACACTGGAAGTCCCTACTTCAGGCCACTATGTCGTACATCGATCATGCCGATGAGCATCATGAAGTTCCCTTTTTTTTTTTGCTACTTTGGTGAGCACTTTAAAGAATGGTTGGCACTCATCCCCGTATCTGGAGATGAATCTACTAAGGGCCGTGATTCTTCCCATAAGCCTTTACACATCCCTAGTCATCGTGGGAGTTCAGAATCCTTGCAGGGCCTCAAACTTTTTTGGGTTGGTATCGATACCTCTTTTAAATACCATAAACTCAAAGGAATTTGCTAGCAGTCACCCCAAACACACACTTCTCAGGGTTAAGACAGATTCCAAAATCCTGAAGTTGGTGGAATCTTTCCCTGAAGTCCACGATATGACTACTAGGCTGCTTGCTCTTAACTATCATATCATCAACATATACTTCCATATTTATCCTAACTTGGGAGCCGAATACCCTATTCATCAGCCTTTGGTATGTTGCTCCTGCGTTCTTAAGGCCAAAGGGCATTCTGACGTAACAGTAGGTCCCAACCTTGGTAATGAAGGCAGTTTTTTCCTCATCTTCAGGATTCAACCGAGTTTGTGTTAGTGTTGTGCCCAAAAGCCAATCATGAGATGATTGTATTTTTTGCACATTGAGTCATGATATTTTATTAAGGTATTAATCCAGCAATTATGTTTGCTGTTCTTTTTCTGCATAACGCAATAAACATAATTGTAACCCTAGAATAATGATATTCTTAAACATCCCTAGTCTAGTATTATTGTGTAGCAGGTAGCAATAATACATAATGACTATCATATGTGGAGACTAATATGAGATATGTAGTCTACATATGAGTACAAGTTGGAGAACTTGTGTACCGGAAAGACCCACCATGAGAACACCACATGGATTGTTATATGAGTGTCATAAGTGATTCTCATAGTGATCATGGTTTATCTAGTCCTTTGACCTAAGATCATCAATGTTCCCTACATGTGAGTCACATACTTTGATACTTTCATTTGTTGCTCGTAACTGAGTGAACTTGAAGGGGGTCATTGGGTATGTCACATATCATGCGAAGGGATTTGTATGATCAAGACGGGATTTGTCTATCCTATGTAACGGGAGTGATATCTTCGGGCCCCTTGATAGAGTGAGACTTAGAAAATGCATGGCCATGCTCGGATCAATTGATATACGATATCAATGTCATCAGTTTAAGTTGGTTTACTCGGTAATCAAGAAACCAAAGATTGGGCTATATGAGAGTGACACATTCCATGTCTCGTGCTTTGTCTTGATATCTTGGACAAAGGGACAATAGCATATATCGGTGACGATCATAAAGGTTTAGTCAAATCATCGACAATCTTGTCACTTGTGTAGCAATGATGTGTTGCTAGACACCGCTCATTGCTTATGATCATAAATGTGATTTATGATCATTGCCAATGTGGTAAGAGCCTATTGGGTCACACACATAGAGCTATTTGGATCATTAGAGTGCATGGGCTAATAATTTGGGTTTTGGTTTTAGAATAATTTCATATTAATAATGGGCCCAATAGTTGGGCCATTATTAAGCCTGAAATTAAAGCCTAATTGGATTAGGGCTTTGAAACCCATTAGGCCTGGAAGGTGAGTCTCACTATAAATGCAACTTTGAGTGAGAAATTTGCAGGTCTCCTTGCCCTAGCCTCCCAAAAGGACAGCCACACTCTTCTCTTGCAATTCCTTGGAGGACGCAAGCTAACACTGCGAGCTCAAGAGAAACGCATCTGCCGAGACGCGGTGGAAGCGCGGTGATCCCGATAGGTTCGTGTGGATACCATAGAGAGCATGAACATGTCAACTATTCAGGTTTTGTGATTCGACTCTACAGTTGAGTTAGAGATCTCAACCAAAAATTAGGTATGAAAATTTTTGAACACCCGGTTTACCCCGTTTCACTTGGGGATTTTAGTTAAATTCCGCTGTACTGTTTGGCTCCCAAAACCCAACAGTTTGGTGATATCTGCTAAAAGTGTTGAGGAAGCTAAGTAGACCGTATTCGGCAGTGGAATCTACCAATTGGTCTATTGGTGGTAAAGGATAAGAGTCCTTTGGATAGGCATCATTTATGTTTCAAAAGTTGATGCACATTCATAGTTTATCACTCCTTTCCTTCGTGGCAATAACAACATTGCTGAGTCATTCAGGGTACTTGAACTCCCTTATTATGCCCACCTCCGTTAACCATTGTACTTCATTTTTAATGAAATTGTTCTTATGCATCGAGAGGCTACACTTTTTTTGTCAAACAGGCTTCACCTTTGAGCATACTTTAAGATAGTGCTGAATTACACCAAGTTCTACCCCAGGCATATCCTTTACAAAGTAGGCAATCAAATCTATGTTCATTAATAGAAGAGAAACAGGCTTTTCCTTGTCACCTTCGGCCAGTTTTTTCCCCACTCGGGTACTACAGCCCAGGACAAGTTCTACATCCTCTATTTCTATTTTTTCAATGTCACTTTTTTCTTCTTCTATTGCATCTTCGTTAGTCGTGCTCTTCTCTCCCGAAGTCTGTGTGTGAACTTTCATTGGGCTCCATCTTGCTTTCACGAAAACTTTCTTTACTTCGGCTTGATCAATGAGTATTTCGGTGTCACCTTCCTTTGTGCCGAATGTGACCATTAGGTATTTCACATCTAGATGAATGTGAAGATTACCCTGTGTCTACCTTCCAAGGATGGCATTGTATGAAGAAGAGATGTCTATGACGATGAACCTTGTCATGGTGGAACCAAAGAGCTCTTCCTTGGTCTGAACCAAGGTTCCCCTTAACATCAAGGGTAGATTGATCCACCTGAGTACTAGGAGTTCTGAGGGACTTACGGCAAAAGTTGAAGGGTAACAAGTTTAAGTGCACCCTTGGAGATGCCCATGTTTGGCAACAAATAGGACAACAAAACGTCGGCATTCGACCTATCATCAATAAGCACCCTCTTAACATCCCAACTTCCTATCATTGCCATGATTAGGTGAGGGTCGTCGTGTGGAAACTTCACGGTAGACCCATCTTTACGAACAAGCTTGTTCATAAGGTTGCCAAATTCCATCATTGAGATTTCTGAGACTTTCGTTTTCCTCTCAGTTGGGGGTATTCCAGTGGTGATTGTCTGGATTATTCCTGCCGGAGGTGGTGCGTGCTTTTTGGGGCTTCGGTCCCGATGTCAGTTGGAATCATAGTCCTCATCCTCTCCTTCCCTCTGTTCTTCTTTTCTTTCTCGAGCTTTGGGAGACGGCATCCGTAGGTAGCAGCAAAGTTGCCTTTGCTTGTTTAAAGATTCAATATAGTTTTTTAGCTGGAAAAAATCTTCAGTATTGTGCTCGTGGTCCCAATGAAATCGATGAAACTTCTTCAAGTTCTTCTTGTTGTCTGAGGTCATGGCCTTTGAATGTTGGATTATGATTCCTTGTCTTTCCATGGCCATCAAGACGTTCGTTCTTGTAGTTTTTAGGGGAGTGAATGATACTGGCTTTTTTCCCCTTGTTTTTTGAGGTCGGCCCCCTCCCTCAATAGAATACGGAGGTTGGTGACTTTGACTTTCAAAGTGACTATGCTTAGACTTTGGGCCACCCATCCTTAGCTCATCGGCTATTATGTGCTGCTCTACCCTACGGTAGAATTCTCTGAGGGTGTCAGGGGGGTTTTTTGGAGAAGTCATAGAAGAGTTGTGAGTCCCTCATAAGTCCCTTAATCATGGTGAGGATACAGATTTTTGGGCAGAAGTCTGGCACACTGAGGGCTTCTTGATTGAACCTCTCGACATAGTCCCAAATGGTCTCCCCATTTTTTTGGGCTATGTCAAACATTTGGACAAGCATCTTTGTCGTTAGCCTACTTCTGATCAACTGCTGGGTGAATGCCGTGGATAACTCTTGGAAACCCATTATGATTCTCGAAGCCAAGGAGTTATACCACGCAGTTGCTAGCCTTAACAAGGTGACTTCGAAACACTTGCAGAGGGTAGTGTCATCAGCACCATGCAACACCATGTTGTGCCTATATTTCGTCAGGTGGGCTTGGGGGTCGCTGTGCTCATCATATGTCTCTAGGAGTGGTACTCCAAAATCATTGGGCATTGGTGCCTTTACTATCGTATGGATGAAGGGCGACTCTTCTCTGGTGAAGGTCTCTGACAACCTTCACCAAACAGGCTTTCAGGAAACTTGTTTTCCTACCTTCTCCAACCTCTCCAGGATTCTCTCCATAAGGATGGTAGCACTATCCTCTCTGTTAGTGTTGTGCCCAAAAAGCCAACCATGAGGTGATTGTATTTTTTTACACATTGAGTTATGATATTTTATTAAGGCATTAATCCAGCAATTATGTTTGTTGTTTTGTTTCTACGTAACGTAATAAACATAATTATAACCCTAGAATAATGATATTCTTAAACGTCCCAAGTTTAGTATTATTGTGGAGCGGGTTGCAATAATACATAACGACTAGCATATGTGGAGACTAATATGAGATATGTAGTCTACATATGGGCACAAGTTGGAGAACTTGTGTGCTGGACAAACCCACCATGAGAACACTTCATGGATCATTATATGAGTGTCATAAGTGATTCTCATAGTGATCATGGTATATGTAGTCCTTCGACCTAAGATCATCAAGGTTCCCTACATGTGAGTCACATACTTTGATACTTTCCTTTGTTGCTCGTAACTGAGTGAACTTGAAGGAGGTCATTGGGTATGTCACATATCATGTGGAGGGATTTGTATGATCAAGATGGGATTTGTCCCTCCTATGTAACGAGAGTGATATCTTTGGGCCCTTTGATAGATTGAGACTTAAAAAATGCATGGCCATGCTCGGATGAGTTGATATACGATATCAATGTCATCAGCTTAAGTTAGTCTACTCGGTAATCAAGAAACCAAAGATTGGGCTATACGAGAGTGACACATTCCATGTCTTGTGCTTAGTCTTGATATCTTGGACAAAGGGACAATGGCATATATCGGTGATGATCAGAAAGGTTTAGTCGAATCATCGACAATCTTGTCACTTAGGTAGCAATTATGTGCTACTAGACGCCGCTCATTGCTTATGATCATAAATGTGATTTATGATCATTGCCAATGTGGCAAGAGCCTATTGGGTCGCACACATAGAGCTATTTGGATCATTAGAGTGCATGGTCTAATTATTTGGGTTATGGTTTCACTTTAATTTGGTATTAATAATGGGCCCAAGAGTTGAGCCATTATTAAGCCTGAAATTAAAGCCTAATTGGATTAGGGCTTTGAAACCCATTAGGCCTGGAAGTTGAGTCTCACTATAAATACAACTTTTCGTGAGAAATTCACAGGTCTCCTTGCCCTAGCCTCCCAAAAGGACAATCATTCTCTTCTCTTGCAATTCCTTGGAGGACGCAAGCTAGCACTGCGAGCGCAAGAGAAACGCATCTGCCGGGAGGTGGTGGAAGCGTGGTGATCCCGAGAGGCTCGTGTGGATACCATAGAGAGCCTGAACACATCAACTGTTCAGGTTTTGTGATTCGACTCTATAGTTGAGTGAGAGATCTCAACCAAAAATTAGGTATGAAAATTTTTGAACATCCGATTTACCCCGTTTCACTTGGATCCTGGAGGGTTTCGGTTAAACTCCACAGCGCTATTTGGCTCCCGAAACCTAACACTCTCCTCGTTGTGTGGTAGTCACCGTCAGTGGAGAGCAATGTCTTTTATTTGGCAAGTAACTTCGTTGGCGGGGGGACTAGGACTTCCCATCTGGGGACAAACTTCGCCGGTGGGAAGCTTTAGGTCCTTTCGACACCGTTCCTCCAATTTCACATCCCCTAGATGGTATGTTCTCCGTTGAGGATTAATTGTGAGAAACCTCGCTTCCAGGTCTCCAGCGAGGTGACTTAGGGCTTTTCTCTCGACGGGTATTTAGAGAAGATGCCCTTCCCCTTAGAGGTGGCTGTTACCACGTTTGGTCAAGTTATTGCATCATTTCAGCCATGATAAAGCATTGAAAATTGCATAGAAAGCCTATCATGACCGTCAAAGGACATTCATCTTCTAGCAGGGAAGTGTCTGCTGCAGGCCGTTTTGTCATTGCTTGAGCTTCTGACACTGACTGGGACCTTGGGAGTCCCTTTTCCTTCGAATGCTGGGTCTCAACAGCAATGACTTAAGAATGGGTTCCCACAGACGGCACCAAATGATGCCGCACGGCATCCTCGTTGTATGAAATGTTGGCCTGAAGAGGAGACTTCCGATGAGAAGATATCTTCAAGACTTTAAAGAACATGGGTGATAGCCAAAGGGCTATTACCCTTAAAGAACTCCCAATTGGCTTGTTAAGCACTACCCTCAGTGAGCATGTGCGACCAACTTTGGAGAAGGGGTGCCCTCATTATCCTTAGAGGGAACATTGCTTGATAGTTGAAGGGTGATGGTCCTCGAGCTCTCCTGACTAGGTAGCCAGAAACCACCGTCGGTGAAGCTTAGCCCCGACCTCAGGGAACACTCATATACCACCCTCAGCAAGGTAACATGACCAGCTTCGAGAAAAGGTCTTTCACCACCATCAGATCTACAAACTTACCAACCTTAGAAAATTTGAACCACCATCCTCGATGGAGGAGAACATTTCCCGAAGTATTTCACATTGCCAAAGGGCCTTTCCCAACAACCCTCAGGGAAAATCTTTGCCCG
Source organism: Aquilaria yunnanensis (assembly GCA_039654915.1). Lineage (NCBI taxonomy): Eukaryota > Viridiplantae > Streptophyta > Magnoliopsida > Malvales > Thymelaeaceae > Aquilaria > Aquilaria yunnanensis. The sequence goes on along the minus strand of CM077595.1, from coordinate 42,014,435 downwards.
AAGGGGTCTCACGGAGATACAAAAAAAATGGTTAAGGAGCCTCTGACAAAGAGACCTCACACACGCCCCTACCCTCCGGCCGGAATGACCTATAGCCAGCTGGAGATACCTATCTTTAAAGGTACGGATCGAATCTAACTAAACACATGTCATGATTTGAATAGGCCATGTCAAACGGCCTCTTCCATCGACCCTCCTATAAATACTTCAGAAAGACCTTGGTAAGAACGAGACACAGAACTCTCTCTATTTTCCCACTCTCAATTTCTTACTACAACTACTTTTACAAACACTAACTTGGGCTTCAGAGGCTCCTTGTTACCCACTCTAGGGTAGTCCAGTTATGGTGCCAAAATTTTGCATTTAGACTCCCAGGATTGGTAATGTTCTGTAGGCCATTAGAACACTACCCTTAGTCTGCATACCCAGGTGGCGCTCTTGGACACTACGTAAACACATGCATATTGGTCCAACCATCACACACATATTCACAATTCATGCACACCATGGCAGTAAAGAAGGGAAACACTAGCACAAATCTTAATCTTGACTACCACACATTAGGCAATCTTGTTAAGTTCTAGTGACCAGCCACTGCACCTATAAGTTCTACTAATAAACTGTATCATTCTAGCCATATATCCCCATGTTTTATTTGCTCCATTACCAAGTAGAGACTTAGAGCAAACCAAGGAATTTTGTTTTACATCAATAGCCCACATATGGACCAAGTTATGGATTTTTTAAGTTGGTTACAAAATTCTGACCAAATAAACATAACTAAGCCAACTTTGCAATATCATATATTCTCTATAGGGCTCCAAATTAAGAAATTCCAAATCCCATTTAAACCTCTAGATTTTTTCTAGGTGTGGCCAAAATTTCATTCCAAGATTCACTCTACATAGGGAGATATAGAACCTTAAGTCTAGAGTCAAAATTTTGGTCACTTTATGACCATTTTGCCCACTCAAAATTTTATAAGTGTGCAAACACTTCATTCACAAGGGGAAAACCCTCCAAGGCTATCCCATATATGTCCATTACACATAGGAATTACATTCCCATGCTTTCAACAACTTTATGTGGCAATAAATAATTTACAAGTAAGCAGCCCATCATTCACACTCAGGTAGCTTTGCACCACATCACTTACATAGTCAAAACATTACTCAAATGTTCACATACTTATCTCATTTTACATACACTACATGTACATGCATACATGCACTACAAAATGGTCTTAAATCAGCTAAATACATACCCTAGGTTACAGGAGTGCCTGAGACACAATGGACTTCAGAACATGATGCTGGACAGCTGCTGCACAACACAATAAGTACCACCATTAGAAACACCAAATGTCCTCCTAAAATCACAAAAATTTCCAAATCATAACTAGACATATGGAAGTTCATGTACCTGAAATTTCAGATCAAAACTCAGACTACAAAGGTCAGTTTGAATGTGATCATTCTCCTGGACCTAAAATGATAGAATTGAGAGGAGTAAGTTTCATTGAGAAACTTAGTAAAGGTAGCACTTGAATTCAATAGGAAATGTAACCATCATTAAAACCTACATCCAAAGACACTAAAACACAAAAAAGACACAATGCATATTGATGCCCGGCGGCATCTTCGTTGTAAGACATGGTTGGCCTGAGAGGGACTACTGGCGAGGAGATGCTGATAGAAGAGGCTTCCGATGTGTAAGTGGTTGAAACACTCAAAATAATAGGGGTTAGGAGGTCCCCGAAGTGTGTTTCCGGGGGAGGAGGCTCCGATGCCTAAGTGAGGATTTGGCAAGTGAACAGTAGTGAATGAAGAGTAAAGAGTATAGTTCTCTTGAGAGATCAGCCTCTTCCCTATCCTTGCCAAGGTTGTTTCCCCAAGTATTTATAGGAGGAGATTGGGAGAAGTCCATTTGACACACCTGACTTAGGTCATGGCACGTGTTCAGCCAGATACGGTCCGTACCTTCGGGTATGGGGATCTCCAGCTGGCCATAGGCCGTTCTGGCCATAAGTTAGGGCTATGGGAGGCTTGTGTGTCAAGGGCATGTGTGATGTCTCTGTGTCAGAGGCTCCTTAACCATTTTTGTCATGTTCAGAAGACCCCTTCGGTGAAAGGGACCTCTTCAGGCTAGGAGGGCTTCTTTGCCGAGGTTGCTCCAGTTATTCGCAAGTCTCCTCGGCACAGAGGATTCCCTTTGAAGGACATTTTGTCCTGCTAAGGATGGTGAGTCTAGTCTTCCCAATGTTGGTCAGGCCATTTTACTAATGGTGGTAGCGCACCATTTTCCCGAGGTCAGTCCTGTTATTCCTGAGGGTAATGGTGGATTACCGAGGTCCGGGGATCAAGGACTGTGGACCCTCTTTTCTCAAGGTTGTTGCTCACATTCTTTGAGGATGATGCTCATGTTTTTCTAAGGCGGTGCTTCCTCAGAGTTTGGAGGGGAATAGCCCTTTGGCTATCACACGCCCCCCTTGGAAGGCAGAAGTTATATCTTCGGTTATTTGAGCAAATTATAGGAGTCTTTGTGGGAGGTGGCGATTAGCTCAATCATCATGACTGAATTTCTAGCCGAGGCTATCTTCTTCGGGGGGAGTTTCAGCAATATGAGATGCCTCTTCTTAACCAAGGTAGCTCCTCTGGTACTTAAGTGGCTTTCCCAGTTTTTGGCCAAATTTATGACGTTCCCAAAGTTATTCCATCAGCCAGAGGTGGATATCCCCTTTCTTTAGGCCTATGTTGTTTGTCAGCGAGCTGTTACGTCTTCTAATCAGACAGACACGTCACTTCAGATAAGCTCGCCTAGGCCTCCGTGCTGTCAGTAGGCATGCCCTTGTCTCCTGTGTTGGGCAACACGTGTCATGCGGTAATTGGGGGAAAGTTGCATCGATTATATGAACCACGTTTGTTCACCTTCGATGGGTAATTACTACAATGACTTGCCTTCAAGGAGAAATTATGGTGAGGATTTGCCTACCCCCTTCGGCCTATATAAACCCTGTTCTTCTTCAAAGTTCCCACTTGCTTTCTTTTGCTCCTGCTTTTGATCTCATTTACTCCAAAACTTTTTTCTTTTTTATGCGGTGGTGCAAGCGGCAGTGCGATTTTCTGCAAGTTTTAGCGACGGCGTTCAGAAATCCCGACTTCGGCAAGAGTTTTGGTGGGTTTCCTTCCCGAAGTCCTTTGATTTTCTGTATTTATAGCCTTTTCTGCTTTTCTGAAGTTGTCTACTTCTTCTGAAGTTGTTCTTCGACATTATTTCCTTCTTCTCCTTTCCAAAGTTAGGTTTTCAAATGTCTTCCCCCGTTCCGATCATGCTTATCCAGACTGTCCCCAAGAGCTGGCTTCCTCTCAATTCTCATTTGAGTTGTACCACTTCAGAGAAGTTAGCGAAGTGGACAACAAAATTTTTTCTTCCTTCTCACTCGGTTATTAGGCTACCCAAACCTAGCCTGTTCAGTTATATGAATAACTCGGGCAAGGTTACCATCTTTCGGGCCCAACTGAAGGCCGGACTTCGGTTTCCTCCGCCGAAGGTGCTCTGCGACTTCTGCCATTTTCATGGCATAGGCGCAACTCAGCTTCTGCCCAATTCTTATTCCTATTTCAATGCTTTTCTTGACATGTGTGGGCCCTTCAATATAGAACCTCACTTCCTCTTTTTTGTGCAATACTACAAACTCCATCCCGTCCCGAAGGGTGGTTTTTGTTTTTTGCTTCCTCGGGGTTCTGGGTCCAAAAAATACACCTTTACCTTCGACACGAAGGACAACTGGCGACGTTGACAGAGGAAGTTCTTCTTCCTAAAGGTAGCTGAGGCTTGGAAGGACGTTCCGACGGAATGGTCATGGAGGACCCTGCCCATAGATGTAGTGGATCCTAGATGGCTACTAACCCCGGAGTTGGAGGTGAAGTTTGATGACTTCGACAACCGTACCCACGCAGTCACGAATTGGGACCCTGAGGTCCCTCCTCGTTCCCTCTACCCCTTTCCCATAAAGTGGAACTTCATGACCGAAGAGGTTCTTCGGGAGTTAGGGGTAGTCAAGGAGCATAAAACCGACCTGGCCATGTCGGCACCTGCCTTTGATGGAAAAAATGCATGGCTAGTGATGCTCCTTCAGCGTGAGCTCACCTATGAAAGGCTTGTGAAGAGTAAGTAATCTTCCAGATTTTGTTATGTACACTCCTTTGGACTTACACTGACGTCTTCCCTTTTCCAGAGATGGGTGATCAATATGCTACCTTCTACAAGTCTCTCTTCTTTGGGCAGGTTGAAAAGGGGGAGCAGCAAAGGAAGAAAATTGCCCCGAAGAGGAAGAAAATGATGGGTGAGGGAGCATCTTCAGTAAGGAAAAAGGTCAAGGAAGACATTCTTCCTCCCCCTCCCGAAGACGTTGTGGAGGTGCAGGAGCACTCCTTAGTTCGTGCCGACCCTCCCTCGTAGCCGGCCACCAGCATGACTTCGGTGGTGGAGGTCTTGGGTACTTCTGCAGGAGGCCTTTCTGCCGAAGAGTTCATGGCCCATCGAAGAGTGAAGGGCAAACAAGTCCCTGACGATGTTCAGGAGGTCGACGTATCTAAGGAGGATGTCACCGAGGTTCCTCCAGGTTTGTCCCTTAGCCGTTTTCCTATGAATTTAGGATTTTTTTGTATTTTAGATCTTGTAGACATATGGCTAAGGGATAATATACTGATGGAACTTTGGCATGATCTTGCAGAGGAGCAGGCACCCATGGCATGGATGGTGGAGCATGCTCGAAAGCAGACCCTTCGGGACTCCCACATCCCGAAGGACAAGGTGCCGAAGGAGCCTTTTTAGACTTTCACGGAGGACATGAACTTGTTCTCTGAGGATAGCCAGACAATGACTCCTCAAATGGTGAAGGGCATCCTCACCAATGCCACCTTCAAGTCCCTAACTGAGGAGTGCCCAAATGAGGAAGTCCTCACCGTGAGTATGTTTGAACACGCTGCCCATGTATCCTTCAGACTTGTCCTTTTACCAAATTTTTCTAAGTGTTTGTTTTTCTTTGCAAAACTTCACCAAGTGTCCTCCTCTTTGCAGCTTTTGGTGTATAGTGGATACTTCAGAGCTTGGGTAGGAAAGCAATCTTTGATCCAATCTCGGATCGAGGAGCGTTTAGAGAGAGCCAAGGTATTTTGTGCCGGCTTGGTCGTCAAGTACGCCGAGTTGAAAAAAATAGCCAATGAGGAGGTGGCCAAAGTTCTAGAGGAGTTCTTGAAGAGTCAGGAGGAGCTCTCTCAAGAATTCTCCCAGAAGGTGTTTGACCTCGGCACGAAGGTTATCGCGCTATTTGCGGCAAATGAGGTCTACCGGAAGGAGAATGAGGAGGACTCTAGTCTCCTGACGAAGGCCCTTGCAGAGAACGCAGAACTTCAAGCCGAGGTCGACATGTTGAAGAAGGAGGCGAGGAAGAAGAAGAAGACGAAGAAGCTGGGGAGGGAGGTTACTGATTTGAGGAATGAGCTGGACGACTTGTCTATCGAGAAAGACAAGGCCGATCAAGCGACCAAGGTTGCATTTCAAGAAGGCTTTTGTCTGGCTCGGCACCAAGTCCTAGCGAAGTACCCTGACCTTGACCTCTCTTTTCTTGCTGGACATTCTCGATGGGCCTCGCTGGTCCTGGTTAAAGATCGACCATCTCAACCTTCCTTTTGCTCCTCCTTCAGTGCCGAAGGTAATGACAAATAAGGTTGGCAATGGACCAGCTCATGATGTAGAGGTCCCTTAGGCGTCTAGGACTTCACTTTTTCTTTTTCTTTGTAATCTTCTTCTTGTAAGATCCTTCTTGTTGTACTAAGGCTCCATTTAATAAAATTCCCTTTATTTCTCAAAAATTTGGCTAAGTCTCAGGACAAATTTCTCCTTAAATGATCTTCGGTTCAAAGGGTTAGTTTGACCATTTTCGGTCTAGGACCCTCGGGAAGATATTTTTCACGCTTATTATCAACCATTTTCGGCATAACACCAGTTTTGGCGAATATCTTTTGGCAAAGCTTTGCCTATTTTTATCAGCCATGATCGGTTGATGCACCTTCAAAGAAAATGTGTCACTTTCATAGGTACATACTTCCACCTTGTTCGGTTAGATTCCTCAAGTGGGACTATTTTCCCTAGAAAATTTTTCTATGCTTAGAAAAATTTCTAAGTGTACAATTTCTTCAAAGCATCTGAATGTCATGTATTTTTTAGTTCTCTACCTTCGGTATCGCTTAGCTTATAGACTCCTTGCCGAACCTCATCAAGGACCAAATAAGGCCCTTCCCAATTTGCCGAACTACTCCGTGAGATGGTCTTCGGGGCTCAAACTCAGCCTTTCAGAGGACAAGGTCCCCCTTCCTGATTCATTTTCATCTGATATGGAAGTTCATAGCTATAGCTACCCTTTGCTGAAAAGTTTTTCTTCTATGCTCAGCCACTTCCCTGCGTTCGTCAATTAGGTCCAGCTTGGCTCTCAACTCGAGGTTGTTCCCTTCTTCATCGAACACTTGTACCCTGATTGATGGTTAAACCACTTCGATAGGAATAATGGCCTCCGTGCCGAAGACGAGTGAGAAAAGTGTCTCACCTGTGGCCCTTCGGGGGGTTATCCGATAGCTCCATAGGACACTAGGAAGTTCTCCTGGCCATTTCCATTTTGCTTCTTTCAATCACTTTTTCAAACCATCCTTTATGGTTCTGTTCAACACCTCTACCTATCCGTTGCTCTGAGGATGAGCTACTGGGGCGAAGTGCATTTTTATCCCGAGGCCAGTAATGAATTCTTGGAACCCCTTGTCAATGAACTGGGAACCATTGTCGACCACTATTACCCTCGGTGTGCCGAATCTGCATATGATGTCCTTCGAAATGAATTTCTGTATGTCCTTCGCCGATATGGTTGCCAGAGGCTCTGCCTTAGTCCATTTAGTGAAGTAATCCACTTTGACTACGCAGAACTTCACTCCTCTGGGTGTAGTTGGGAGAGGCCCAATGAGGTCCATACCCCATCTGCGAAGGGGCAAGGGTAGTTTGCTGAAGTTATCGTTTCCAAGGGTAGCCTCTGGATGTTGGCGTGTCTTTGGCAAAAGCCACATTTCTGGACAAACTGCCTTGCATCTTTCCTTAGGGTGAGCCAAAAGTATCCTTGGTGAAGTAATACTCCTGCCAAAGTGTTAGTTCCGACGTGGGAACCACAGGCCTCCTCGTGGACTTCTTTGAGGACTGTCTCGACATCCTCTTCGCCAACACACCTTTATAGTGGGCTCGCATACCCTTGTCATTATAACTCCTCCCAGATCAGGAAATATCGTCTAGAACATCTTCGTAGTTTTGCTGCCTCAAGAGGGTCTTCGGGAAGCTTCGAAGTCGTAAGACACATTTTTGTTGGATTTTTCCATCCTTTTTCTGAGGTAGCTTTGCTCATTATCGCTATGCTCGGGTGACTCAGCACTTTAGTGGACTTTTTTGACTTGGCCAAAGTATCTGCTTCAGTATTGTCCTGACAAGGCACGTTCTTGATGTGTATTACATCGAACTCCTGGATTAGCTTTGATACGAGGTTGTGATACTTTGCCAAGGTTGGGTCCTTCGCGCTGTAGTCCCCTGCCATCTGTCGGACCATTAGCTGAGAATCATTGTGCGCCTTTAGGTTTCTCACACCAACTCTTTTGGAGACGCGCAAACCTGCTATGAGGGCTTCATATTCTGCCATATTGTTGGTGACATTAAACCCAAATTTGATGGCCTTCATGGCTTCCATACCTTTGGGACCACGAAGAATTACTCCAGCTCCTTGATGTTCGGAGCCGGAGGCCCCGTCAACAAATAGAGTCCACTTAGGTTCATCATTTCCCAGGTTGGGTGGACTGTCTTCGGGAATTGGTACCACGATAATGAAATCTGCCAAAGCTTGTGCTTTTATTGCCCTCATCGGCTCATAGGTGATATCATCCTAACCGAGCTCGATGCACCACTTCGAAAGCCTTCCTGAGGGGTCTACCTTCTTCATGATATCCTGAAGGGTCAGGTTACTTCACACAACAATGGGGTGCCCTTGGAAATAGGGTCGTAACCTTGTGCTTGCAAGTATCAGGGCATAAATAGCCTTTTGTAGCAAGGGCTACCTAACTTTGGCACCATGCAGAGACTTGCTCACGTATTATACTGGCCATTGCTTTGCCCCCTCTTCTTTTACAAGGACCGAACTTACCGCCTTTTCAGTGACGGCGAGGTAGAGTATGAGGGTTTCTCCTTCCCGTGGCTACCGGAGTCTTGGCAAATGGGTTAGGTAGACTTTAAGCTCTTCCCAGGCTTTTTGGCAGTCTTCGCTCCAAGGGTGCACCTCGGTCCTGAGATCATGACCATTTTTAGCTGCCTTAGTAAGGACTCTGAAGAACGGTCGACAGCGATCCCCATATCGGGAGATGAATCTACTAAGGGACGTGATTCTCCCTGTGAGTTTTTGCACATCCTTAGTTATCATGGGAGTTTGGAATCCCAGCAGGGCCTTGACCTTTTCTGGATTGGCGTCAATACCTCTCTCCAACACCATGAATCCGAGGAACTTACCGCATTCACCCCGAACACGCATTTTTCAGGGTTGAGATGAATTTCGAACATCCTTAGTCCGTGGAATGTTTCTTCTAAGTTTATGATATGACTACTCAGCATTTTGCTCTTAACTATCAAATCATCAAGGTAGACTTCCATGTTTCTCCTGATTTAGGAGCCGAAGACCCTATTCATCATCCTCTGGTACGTGGCTCCTACATTCTTAAGCCTGAAAGGCATTCTAGTATAGCAATATGTACCAACTTTGGTGATGAAGGCGGTTTTCTCCTCGTCTTCGGTGTCCATCCTAATTTGATGATACCCGCTGAAGGCATCGAGGAAGCTAAGGAGGCCATACTCGGCGGTTGAGTCTACTAACTGGTCTATTGGCGGCAGAGGATATGAATCTTTAGGGCAAACATCGTTCACGTTTTGGAAGTTGATGCACATTCAAAGTTTGTTGCTCCCTTCTTTCATGGCAATAACCACATTGCTAAACCATTCGAGATATTTAACTTCCCTTATAAAATCTGCTTCCATCAACCGTTGGACTTCGGATTTAATGAAGTTATTCTTGTGTACCGAAAGGCTTCTCTTTTTTTGGCGAACTGGCTTTGCGTCAGGGCGTATCTTAAGACTGTGTTGAATTATGTGAGGGTCTTCCCCAAGCATGTCCTTCGGCGAGTAGGTAAATAGATCTTTGTTCGTTAAAAGGAAAGATACAAGCTTTTGCTTGTCACATTCTGCCAAATGTTTCCCTTACGGGTACTTTGGCCCGGGACAAGCTCTATATCCTTAGTTTCAATTTTTTCTGAGTCACTTTTCTTCCCTTCTGTAGGCTCTTCGGCCGGTATGCCCTCCTCTTCTGAGGTTTGTATGTGCAATTTCATTGGGCTTTGCCTCACCCTTATGAAGACTTTCCGGACCTCTGCTTGATCAATAAATATTTCTGCGTCCCCATCCCTTGTGTCGAAGGTGACCATCAGGTACTTTACTTCTGGTCGGATGGAAAGGTTCCCTTGAGTTTGCCTTTCGAGGATAGCATTATATGAAGAGGGGACGTCGATTATAATGAACCTGGTCATGGTGGAGGCGAAGAGCTCTTGATTGTTCTGAATAGAAGTTCCCTTTATCATTAGTGGTAAGTCAATCCACCCAAGGATAGGGAGTTCGGAAGGACCTACTCCGAAGGTAGGGGATGCGACAGGTTTGAGGTCATTTTTCCCGATGCACAGGCTTGGTAGCAGATGGAAGAATAGGACGCCGGCGTTGGAACCATCACCGAGGAGCACCCTTTTTACGTCCCAACTCCCAATCCTTGCCATGATAAGGAGTGGATCATCATGTGGGAATACTATTGTGGACCCATCTTTCCGAACAAGCTTGTTCGATCGGTTACCGAATTCCATCACTGAGATCTCCCTAGCTTTCCTCTTTCTTTCTGCCGAAGGTAGTCCTGTGGTGATCATCTGGATTACTCAAATCGGAGGTGGAGGATTCTTCTTGGGACTTCAATTCCGACGTCGGTCAGAATCGTAGTCCTCATCTTCCTTTCTTTCCTCCTCCCTCCTTCCCCTAGGAGAGGGCATCCGTAGGTATCGGCGGAGTTAGCCTTGCTTGATTAGGGACTCAATCTACTTCCTGAGTTGGAAGCAATCCTCAGTGTCATGACCACAATCCCGATGGAATTGATGAAATTTCTTCATATTTTTCTTGTTTTCCGAGGTCATGCCCTTCGGACGTTGAATTTGGCTCCCTTGCTTCTCGATAGCCATTAGGATGTTCATTCTCATGCTGTTCAAGGTGTTGAATGCCATTGGCTTCTTCCCCCTCTGCTTTCAAGGTCTCCCTCCACCCTCGATTGGATATCGAGGTTGGCTGGTTTGGCCTTCGAGGTGCATGTGGTCAAACTTTGTCCCTCCCATCCTTAATTCTTCAGCAATCATGTGTTGTTCGGCCTTTCGGTAGAATTCGCAAAGGGTGTCCGGGGGGTCCTCCGAGAACTCGTAAAAGAGTTGCGAGTCTTGCCAAAGTACCCGTATCATGGCAAGGATGCATATTTCAGGATGAAAGTCCAGCACACTCAGGGCCTCTCGGTTAAACCTTTCGACATAGTCGCGGATGGTTTCTCCATTCCTTTGCGCTATGTCAAACATCTGGATGGGCATCTTCATCGTTGGTCTACTGCTGATGAAATAGTGCATGAACACCGTGGATAGCTCTTGTAAACTCATTATAGTTCCAGGGGCGAAGGAGTTATACCACGTTGTTGCCGGGTCGGAGAGGGTGACCTTAAAGCACTTGTAACGGGTGGCGTCATCGGCACCATGTAGCACCATGCTACGTTTGTACTTGGTTAGGTGGGCTTGGGGGTCACTACTCCCGTCATAGGTTTCCAAGCGAGGTACCCAAAAGTTGCTTGGCATAAGTGCCTCAACTATTGCTCGGATAAACAGTGACTCGTCTCCGGTGAAGGTTTCCCACAACCTTGACCAGACAGGCTTCCGAGCCACCTTCCTTTCCACTCTCTCCAACCTCTCTAGGATCTTTTCCATGAGGATGGTGGCCCTGGGTTCTTCTCGCTGCCTGGATGCCTCTGGCAACGGAGAATGACACCTCCTTTTCGGGGAGTAACTTCGGCGGTAGGGGGATTGTGACTCTCTTCTAGTGAAGAACTTCACCGGCGGGAAGTCCTAGCACCTTTGGACCCCATTTCTCCAATATGTCGGGCTCTAGGAGGTACGTCCTCCATTGAGGACTCATCATGGAAGTCTCCACTCCCTGAGCTCCAGTGAGTGGACTTCAGGCATCTCTCCCGACGGGGAGTTAGTGAAGGGGCTCTTCACCCCAAAGGTAGTTGTGGCCACCTTTGGTCCAACTGTTGCGTCATTTCAACCATAACAAAGCATTGAAAATCACGTAGAAAGCTCATCGTGATCATTAGAGGACGCTTATCCTCAGTCAAAGAAGTCTCTGCGGCAGGTTGTTCGGTCGCCGGTTGATTCTCCGGCGTGGATAGGGACTTCTGGAGTCCCTTATCCTTAGAACGCCGAGTCTCAATGATGGCTACCTGAAGGTGGTTTCCCACAGACAGTGCCAAATGATGCCCAGCGGTATCTTCATTGTACGACATGGTAGGCCTGATAGGGACTCCTAGTGAGGTAATGCTGATAGAAGAGACTTCTGACGTGTAAGTGCTGAAATGCTCAAAAGAACAGGGGTTAGGAGGTCCTCGGAGTGTGTTTATGGGGGAGGAGCCTCCGACGCCCAAGTCAGGATTTGGCAAGTGGAGAGTAGTGAATGGAGATTAAAGAGTATAGTTCTCTTAAGAGTTCAGCCTTTTCCCTATTGTTGCCAAGGTTGTTTCCCCAAGTATTTATAGGAGGAGATTGGGAGAAGTCCATTTGACACAGCTCGCTTAGATCATGAAATGTGTTCGGCCAGATGCGGTCCGTACCTTCGGGTATGGGGATGTCCAGCTGGCCATAGGCCGTTCTAGCTAGAAGTCAGGGCTGTGGGAAGCCTGTGTGTCAGGGGCATGTGTGAGGTCTCTGTGTTAGAGGCTCCTTAATCATTTTTGTCCTGTTCACAAAACCCCTTCAGTGAAAGAGACGTCTTCAGGATAGGACGGCTTCTTTGCCAAGGTTGCTCCAGTTATTCTCAAGTCTCCTCAGCACAGAAGATTCCCTTCAGAGGATGTTTTGTCCTACCAAGGATGGTGAGTCTACTCTTCCCGAAGTTGGTCAGATCATTTTATCGATGGTTGTAGCGCACCATTTTCCTAAGGTCAGTCCTGTTATTCCCGACAGTAATGGTGGATTACCGAGGCCTAGGGATCAAGGACTGTGGACCCTCTTTTCCCAAGGTTGGTGCTCGCATTCTCTAAGGATGATGCTTGTCTTTTTCGATGGTATTGCTTCGTCAGAGTTTGTAGGGCAACAGCCATTTGGCTATCACATATATACAAGATATAGCAACCAAATGCAGCAGCCATTCACAACCAACAAACACATGAAATGTGGCAGCAACATATACCATAGGTTAGTCCATAAATCATGAAATAAACATAAATAAGTCACTATGGCAGCCCTCCTCAAGCTAATGCTTCATCATAGGAGGATTTTAACAGTAGTTAGTAATAACTTTTGGGCACTAGAAACCCAGAAATTCACTTTCATCATTGTGCACTTCACACTAGGTCACAAAACCTTCAATACGTGCACTCCCCTCATTCAGCTTGGTTCATCAAGCTCATGGCTCCCTTCCAAGCTTAACCCTAGCTCCATTGTTGCTTTAAAATACAGAAAATAACCCATGAGAGCAAGAGAACCCTTACCAAAGTGGGTAGGCCAAAAATCAAGCTTGATCCTTGAAGTATCCAAGCAATAGTTCTAGTTTGCTTCCAATTGCTTCCTTGTGCCTTCAATTTCAATCAACTGCAAGTTTGAAGGTGTGGTGGCTATGGAGAAAGTGTGCTTGTGTTCTTGGGCTAGAGGAGGATGAAAATGAGAGAGGGATAAGTGATTTGGCCACTTAAATGGCCTTTAATGAGCATAAGGGCATAACACACACTTCACAAGCTTAACCTTGCTTTATGTCATTTTCCTTCTCACTAATTATGGTTTCTTTGTCTTAAAATCATTGGTACACATGTGCCCAACATTTTTGACTTTTTATCAAGTCTTGGCTGCCTCCCCCATGGTGGGGTAACCCCACAATTCCACCCTTAGACTTAAGTCAAAAGCTTGAACACCTTAAAGTTTACACTAGGACATTTAGGTCCTTATTGTGTTTAGTGTTTCCTTTGTCCAAACTTGTCTTCCATGAGCAATTTGGTCCTGCCATAGCACTTTCATACCATTCCTATCCTTCCCATAACTCTCCAAGTCTCTTTCTTGAGAGTTTTACAATTGAGTACCCGAATTTCCAAAACCTTACAAAGGAAGTCCACAGGTTGCTTGACAAACAGGCAATACTTAAGGCTTTTCTTAGGGGCAAAGTTACCAACTTGGAATACTTTTAAGGAGTTGTTGATCATGCCTTTTACCCCCCACACTTCAATCACTATGGTGACAATTATACAATATAATGGTTTTTAGCCATTGTGACACACTTGTAATTCTCCCATTTTTGTGAGGTGGTAACAAACCTCTCCCCCCTTAAAATTTTGGACCTCCAAAATAGCCTTTAGCTTTGGGTATTCTTCGGGATACCTTTCCATAAGGTCTTTTTCAGTTCCCTAGGTTGCTTCTCTTTCAGAGTGGTGTGATCACCGAACTTTAACCATGGGAATAAGTTTATTTCTTAACTTTCTGGTATCCTTGGCTAAGATAGGTATAGATTTCTCTTCATATGTCAAGCTAGGTTCCAACTATATGTCTTCCACTACAATAGCATGCTTTGTGTCCAATAAACACTTCTTAAGCATACTGATATAAAAAACATTATGAACACTTGATATGCTTGGAGATAGAGCTAACCTCTATGCTACCTTGCCAACTCTGTCCAAGATCTCATAAGGACCGATATATCTTGGAGCTAACTTGGTTCTTCTGCCAAATCTGGCAGTGCCTTTGGTTGGTGCAACTTTCAGCCAAACATTATCACCAACCTCAAATTCCAAGTCTTTCCTTCTTTTATTCACGTAGGCTGTGGTCCTTTCACTGGCTACCTTTAATCTCTCTTGAATCTTCTTGATATTGGTAGTAGTCTTTTCAATAATTTCGGGACCCAACTCTAGCCTTTCTAAGGCTTCAACCCAACAGTGGGGTGTCATGCACCTTCTTCTATATAATGCTTCATAAGGTGCCATGCCAATGCTTCTTTGGTAACTATTGTCATATGAGAATTCCACCAATGGAAAGTGTTGGCCTCATTCACCTTTGAAATCCAACACAGCCCCGAGCATGTCTTCCAGTTTTTGTACCAACCTTTCAGAGTGCTCATCTGTCTGAGGATGATAAGCAATACTCAGATGGATTTTGGTTCCTAGTACTTTATGAAAAGCACTCTAAAACCGAGCTATAAATCTTATATCTCTATTAGATACATTGGAGTCTGGCACTCCATGTAGTCTCACAATCTCCTGGACATACATCTGTGCTAACTTCTCCAAGGAGGATGTGAGTTTCGTATGTAAGAAGTAGGCACAGTCGGTTAGTCTATCCACAATTACCTAGATTGTATCGTGCCATAATCTGGTCATAGGCAACCCAGTCAAAAAGTCCATGGTTATGTTACCCACTTCCTCACTAGTATAGGTAGAGTCTGTAGGGTACCAGCTACCTTCTGGTGCTCTACCTTTACCCTCTGGCATGTGGCACATTTCGAGACAAAAGTAGCTATGTCTCTCCTCATGTTTGGCCACTAGAAGTGAGTCTTCAAGTCTTTATAAATTTTCTCACTTCCTGGGGGGATGTTCAACTTGCTTGTGTGAGCTTCTTCAAGTATTTCATCCTTAAGCATTGCTCAATTGGCACATATATATGGGCCCTTGAGTACAGTAATCCTTGCTTGTAGGCAAAGGATTGATACAAGGAACCTTTTTCCCCTCCTGAAATCTTTTTTCACACTTCTCAGTCTACTCAAATCTTTGACCCTTCTTGGTCAGGTGAGTAAGAACTGAGGCAATCATGGAAAAGCCTAATACACATCTCTTGTAATATCCAAGTAATCCTTGGAAACTTTTGATTTCCTTCACAGTCCTTGGTCTTTCTCACTCTTGCACTGCCTTGACCTTTTCATGGTCTGCCTTAAGGCCTTGTGCATCTATGATGTGTCCTAGGAAAGACACTTCCCTTATCTAGAATTCATACTTAGATAATTTGGCATAAAGCTGATGTTGTAACAGAGTCTTTAAGACAATCTTTAGATGATGTTTATGTTCATTTTCATCCGTGGAATACACTAGGATGTCATCAATGAACAAAACCACAAATTTGTCCAGATGTGGTCTGAACACCCTATTCATCAGGTCCATGAAAGTAGCTGGGGCATTAGTCAAACCAAATGGCATGACTTTGAACTCATAATCCCCATATCTGGTCCTGAACGCAGTCTTAGGAATATCTTATTCCTTTACTCTCAATCAGAAGTATCCAAATCTCAAATCTATCTTGGAGAAGATCTTAGCTCCCTTGACTTGATAAAAAAGATCTTTAATCCTAGGGAATGGATACTTGTTCTTGATAGTCACTGCATTAAACTTCCTGTAGTCAATGTATAGTCTCAAAGATCCATCTTTTTTTTTTCACAAAGAGAACAAGAGCTCCCCATGGAGAAACACTTGGCCTTATGAACCCTTTTTCAAGAAGTTCATCAAGTTGTTTCTTGAGCTCATTCATCTTTGTGATTGGCATTCTGTAAGGAGGTATGGATATTGGACTAGCTTCTGGTTGCAACTTGATTTCAAACTCAATCTCCCTTTGTGGAGGAATACCTAGCAGGTCTTTAGGAAAGACTTGTGGAAAGTCTCCTCCTATACGTATTCTATCCACTTATTCTTCACAATGCAATTCATTCAATGCATAATAGTAATCATGCTCAGAAATCACAAGTACCTCATATAATACCTCTAGTTCCATGCCATGCATTTCATACACTAATTCTTTAGAATTCACTAATACATGCAATTCACTAGTTCCAGGGGCCTCATCGTTTATAGTCATGGTGTATGGTGGAGAGACTTCTGGGAGGAAGAACGCCTGGTGGAATGGATAGCCCGAAGGAGAGTGCCTGAAAGCTCAGAAACAAAGGGTTAGGAGGCCCCCGGAGTGTCTTTCCGGGGGGGAGCCTCCGACGCCCAAGTCAGTGGTGGCTGAGAAAAGGCAGAGGAAATAGCACAAAGGGCTGAAGAGTCTCACCTGGTGGTTTTCTCAGAGTGTGGGAGCCGTGTTTGGCCAACCAACCAGCCTCCTGCCAAGTATTAATTCCTGGTATTTATAGGAGCGCCTAGCCCGTTCAGATCACGACACGTGTTCGGTCGGATGTTCCTTGAGTTTCTGGGCATAGGAGACAGATAACTGGTAGCAGATTGTCCTGAGCCACGTGCTAAGATGGGCCATGATGTGATTCTGATGGCGTCTGTATGTCAGGGCGCCTATTCAGGCGACTTTATGACGTCTGCAAAAGGACGTGTCAGAGGCTTCCTTAAATGCTTCCACAAATGCTCCTGCCGTACTCCCGAGGTCCTTGGGTGAGGTCGTCCTCTAGTTCGGACAGAGCCTCTTCGGGAAACAAGCCCTCAGTTTTGGGGTTCCCAGTTTCAGGGAGTTCCGCCTTCGGGGATATCATGTTCGGCTCGCTATGTCTGGTGCCGGTTTTCCGAAGGCGATATGTTCACGACCTTGGGGGGCGAGTAGTGTCCTCGGGGTTTCCTGGCGTGCCGGGCTCGGAGCTCTTCGGCTATCTCCCGAAGTGCCTGATCGCACCTTTTCTCGGGTAGCGCCAGCTTCTTCTGGCCATCATTGTGGCAGGGAGTTCGGCCAGATAGAGGCGATAGCGTTTGGCTATCACATGCCCCCCTTTGGAAAGCCGAAGTGAAGACTTCGGTTTTGCATCTCTTTCCGAGGTTGTGTATGGGAGTTTCTTTGGAAGCTTAACCTGTTCCGAGGATGCGCCTTTTGCTCGAAGATCATGGGCTCTTCGGCCTTGGCCTGTTCTTTGGTGTCTTCGAGGTGGAGCCTGTGCCGAAGATACACCTCTTGCCCGAAGGTCATGGGCTGTTCGGCCATAGCCTGTTTCTTGGCGTCCTCGAGGTGGCCTGCTCTTAGTTTCTGCAGGTCTGTTTGGCAAAGCGTGTCAGTCTGAGCGGCGCGTCCCAGTTTCGTCCCAGTTTTCCAGGGATGTCAGAAGACGTGTCCCAGCTTTCAAGGGACGTTTGGAGGACGTGTCCCCCATTTACGCGCAGCGGTTGACACGTGGCGCTTTGCCATTGGAGGAGAGTCGCGTCGGTTACAGAGGGCGTGCCTTTTCAGGTGCAGAGAGCAGTTACGGCGACGGTTCGCCTCCAAAGGGTACTTATGACAATGTTTCGGTTACCCATCTCTGGCTTATAAATAGCCCACTCTACCATAAGTTCCTTTTGCTTTCTCTTCTGCTCTTCTCTCTGCTTTGCCCCTGTTCTTGCACTTTCTTGCTTTCTGTGGCGGAGCTACCTTAATCAGAGCTTTTTTCCAGCCAGCTTTCACGACGGCGTCCTCAGATTTTGGCAAATCTTTCGGTGGGTTTTTGTTTTTCAAAGCGCTTTGATCCCTGTGTTCTTTTGAGTTTTTCTCTAGAAACTATTTTCTTCCATTTTCAAACTCATTTTATGTCGAAAATGCCCCTTCCTGAGAGCTGGCAGCCTCTTTTAGCCCATCCTTGTTGTACCACCCCTGAAAAGTTAGAGAGGTGGAAGAAAAAATTCTTTCTTCCCTCTTACGCCATTACTAGGCTGCCTCGTTCTAGCCATTATGCTTTTTCAAACCGCAGTAAGGAGGTTACCGTTTTTCGAGCCCAGCTGAAGGCGGGTCTTCGGTATCCTCCCCCGAAGATGGTGTGCGAGTTCTACAAATTTCATGGCATTGCTGTGAACCAGCTTCCCCCGAACTCGTTCTGCTATTTTAACGCCTACCTCTGCATGTGTGGCGTCTTCTGGATAGAACCCAATTTCAGAATCTTTATGCAGTATTACAAGCTCTCTGTGGTCCCAAAGGGTGGCTTCTATTTCATGCTACCTCGGGGATCCGGGGGCAAGAAATTCATGTTCACCTTCGCCACTAAAGATAGCTGGCGGGGGTGGCAACAGAAGTTTTTCTTCATGAAGATGGACGAGGCCTGGTCATACGTTCTGACCAAATGGGCTCAGGGAACACTGGATGTGGAC
Organism: Aquilaria yunnanensis; assembly: GCA_039654915.1. Lineage (NCBI taxonomy): Eukaryota > Viridiplantae > Streptophyta > Magnoliopsida > Malvales > Thymelaeaceae > Aquilaria > Aquilaria yunnanensis. The sequence goes on along the minus strand of CM077595.1, from coordinate 41,995,999 downwards.
GTTGCTGATCCGAGGATGCTGCTGACCCCAGAGTTAGCTTCCTTGTTCGCGGATTTCTACGCCCGCATTCGGGTTGTCTCTGACTGGGATCCCGAGGTCGTTCCGCTCGCCCTTTACGCTTTTCCAATCAACTGGAGGTTGATGACCGAAGAGGTCCTTCGGGAGCTAAAGGTGGTAAAGGAGCACGAGACTGACCTCGAGATGCCAGCTCCTGCCATCACTGGGAAGGATTCCTGGTTGGTCAAGCTTCTTAAGGAGGAAATTTCTTTTGAAGCGCTTGCCGAAAGTGAGTTATCTTCTACTCCTTTACTGTTCTTTCCTCGGACTCACGCTGATGTTTCACTCCTTTTTCAGAGATGGGCGATGCGACTGCCGCCTATTACAAGTCCCTTTTCACCGGCCAGGTGGAGAAGGGTGATCAGACGAACAAGCCGTCTTCCCGAAGGCGGAAGTCTACTGGCGCGGGACCTTCGAGGAAACGGGCAAAGAGAGCTGCCCAGGCTCCTCTAGAGGAAAATCCCGAGGAGACTGCCAAGGAGCCTGGGGCAGTCGAGATTCCGGAGTCTGAGGCTGCTGCTTCCGAGGTCCCTTCAACCGACGTCCCTCCTCAGAGTCCTACCGCGTCACAGGCCCTCCTTGATGTAGTGGTAGAAGTACCTTCTGACCGAGGAGCGGCGCAAGCGGAAGGGCAAGGGCATTTCGGCCGAGGACTCCGAGGACGATGTTGTCGAGGTTCCGCCAGGTTTGTTTCCAGACAAAGTGTACTTCCTTTATTTTTTCTGGATTGGCTTCTTTGTCTTTAATCTCCTTCTCATTCTTATCACGCAGTGGAGTTGACTACCCCTGGCTGGGTGGCCGATCATGCTCGGAAACGAGCTCTTCGGGATGCCAAAATCCCGCAAGGGAAGATACCCAAGGAGCCTTTTTGGACGTTCACGGAGGACATGAATATGTACTCCGAGGACGTTCCTCAAATGGCTAAGGAAATTTCGAAGGGGGTGCTCACCGAGGCCTCCTTCAGGGCTATAGCGGCGGCCCACCCGGGGGATAACACCCTCGTCGCAAAGATCACCGAGCATGCTGCTCAGGTATATCCTTCACAACTCTTTCCCTTCAATTTTTTCGTAAGTGTTTGGCTCTTACTGACCTTGCGTTTATTTTTTTGCAGCTGATGGGATACACCGCCTTTCTCCAAGTTCGGGTGGCCAGGGAGGTTGCTTTTCGAACTTTGGCCACTCGAACCATGAATGAGACGAGGACCGCACTCGCGGAGTCGGTCACCAAAAACCAGCAGCTGAAAGAGGCTGCTGAGAAAGAAGTAGCTGCCCTTCGGGAGGAGTTCCGGAAGGAAAAAGAAGAACTTCAAAAGGACTGCTCCAGGAAGATCGCTGACCTCGGTGACCAAATAAAGGGGATGCTCACCGCCAACGAAGATCTTTTCCAGCACAAGGCTGGTTCTGATGGCCGTATAGTGTCGCTGACGTGTGAGAATAACGCTCTCCGGGCCGAGGTCGAGTCGTTGAAGAAGTAGCCGAAGGGGGAGGAGCAGATAAAGGCGCTGGAGGAGGAGGTCGCAGATCTGAAGGACGAGCTTGACGACCTCGAGCTTGAGAAGAACAAGTCTGATCAGATGAGCAAGGTCGCGTTCCAGGACGGCTTCTGCGTTGCTCGGCACCAGGTTCTCAAGAGGTTCCCAGATCTGGACCTCTCTTTTCTAGAGGGTCTAAACATTCCTGGGGGACCTCGGTGGAAATGGTCCAAGGTCGAACATCTGAAACTTCCTCCTTCCATTCCAGCGCCGAAGGTGATGGAAAAGGGCGGGCAGACGAGTGGCTCTCGGGACGCCGCGAACCCTTAGCCAATTTTAGGGCCCCTTTTCCTTCCCTTCTATTTTGTAATCCTTCTTCGGGCAGTTCTTTATTTTAAAGCAGCTTTGCTCTTAATGGGGATTTTTTGGCTAAGTCTTTTCTTGCAAGTTTCTTCATTTCCATTGTTCCGAACACGTTCGCTCAAGAGACTTCGGAAAACCTGCAATTAAATAAACTTTTTTACCTTCCTTTGTCCAGAGTGCGCTTGCTCGTAAGACTTTCTGGAAGGCCTGAAAAAATTTGACTAAGTCTTTTTGCAGGCTTTTGCATTTCCAGTTTACCCCGAGCATGATTGCTCAAGGGACTTCGGAAACCTTCAGTCAAATTTTTTGTTTTTCCAGTTGTCCCGAGCATGTTTGCTCCAGGGACTTCGGAAAACCTTTCGCTAGATTTTTCACTTCCCATTTTCCCGAGCATGTTCGCTCAAGGGAGTTTGGAAAATTATCTCTGCGCTGGCTATGGCGAGTACTTCTACGAGATTTTTGTTTTCCATCTTTCCCGAGTGTGATGGCTCAAGGGACTTCGGGAAGTCATATCTACGCTTTATCATGGCGAGCACCTTTGCGGAATTCTGTTTTGCATAATTTCTGTACACTTAAGAATTTTTCTCAAGAATTTTTCTCAAGGCCATTCTGTACAACATAACTCCTCCGCTCAACCTTAAGTGCAGAATTTTTTCAAGGCGTCTGAGTGCCAAGTGTTCTTCAATTCTACGCCTTCGGCGTCGCCAAGCTTGTACACGCCTTTTTCGTACTTCGTCGTGAACCAGACAAGGTCTTTCCCAGTTTGCGCGATGTATGCCATGGGATGGCCTTCGGGGTGCGAAGTCGGCCTTTCGGAGAACGAGGTCTCCCTTCTTGATTTCTTTTGGCCTGGCCCGCAAGTTTACAGCCGCGGCTGCTCTTTGCTGAAAAGCTTTTCTTCTCAGCTCGGCTATTTCTCTGTGTTCGGCCACCAGATCGAGATTGGTTCTCAGGCCGAGGTCATTACCACCTTCATCAAATACTTGCACCCGTACTGAAGGTTGAACTACCTCTAGTGGGATAATGGCCTCTGTTCCGAAGACGAGTGAGAAAGGAGTCTCCCCTGTGGCTCTTCGGGGCGTCATTCGGTAGCTCCATAATACACTTTGGAGTTCTTCTGGCCATTTCCCTTTGGCTTCCCCTAGTCTCTTTTTCAGGCCATCTTTTATGGTTCTGTTCGATACTTCCACCTGCCCGTTGCTTTGGGGGTGAGCTACTAGGGCGAAGTGCATCTTTATTCCGAGGTTGCTGATGAATTCTTGGAATCCTTTGTCTGTGAACTGGGATCCATTATCAGCTACTAGTACCCTCGATATGCCAAATCTGCACACGATGTTCTTCCATAGGAACTTCTGCACTTCTTTTGCCGAGATAGTTGTTAGTGGTTCTGCCTCTACGCACTTTGAGAAATAGTCCACTGCTACAACGCAAAATTTCACGCCTCCGGGTGCTGTGGGGAGTGGCCCAATAAGGTCTATACCCCAGACTGCGAAGGGCCAAGGATAGTCTGCCGAAGTTACCATTTCCGAGGGTGTCCTCTGGATTTTCGCGTGTCTCTGGCAGCTACCACATTTCCGGGCGAACTGTCTTGCGTCCTTTCTCAGGGTAGGCCAGAAGTATCCTTGGCGGAGTATCACTGCTGCCAGGGCATCAGTTCCAATGTGTGAACCACACATGCCTTCGTGAACTTCTTCAAGGACCATTTCAGTATCCTTTTAATCCACACATCCTTGCAGCGGATTCGCATATCCCTGTCGATATAACTCTTCACCAATCAGGAAGAATCTTGCGGAGCGTCTTAGCAGTCTTGCAGCATCGCCGGGGTCTTCGGGGAGCAAATTCTCTGCGAGGTATCTTTTTATTGGGTCTTTCCATCCTGTTCCCGAGGTCGTCATGCTCAGCACTGACATGCTCGGATGGTCTAGCACCTCGGTATATGTTTTCGACTTCGCCAAGCAATCTGCCTCAGTGTTATTCCGCCGAGGTACATTTTCGATCCGTACGGCGTCAAACTCTTGGATGAGCTTTGCTACTAGCTCATGATATTTTGCCAAAATTGGGTCCTTCGCCCCATAATCTCCTACCGTCTGCCGAGCTACAAGCTGGGAATCGCTGTGAGCTTTTAAGTTTCTCATGCCAATCTTTCTGGCCAAGCGCAATCCCGCTATGAGGGCTTCATACTCAGCTACTTTGTTGGTGACGCCTTGAGCTTTTATGGCCTTCCGAGGCTCATACGTAATTTCGTGTTCGCCCAGCTCTATGCACCACTTGGAGAGCCTTCCCGAATGATCTACTCTCTTCATGACATCCTGTAGCGGCAGACTACTCCGGACGATGATGGGGTGAGCCTGAAAGTATGGTCGCAGCCTTCTCCCTGCAAGCACCAAGGCGTATATAGCTTTTTGAAGCAGAGGGTACCTGACTTCGGCGCCATGTAGGGACTTGCTGACATAGCAGACCGGCCATTGCTTTGACCCTTCTTCCTTCACGAGGACCGGGCTCACAACTTTTTCTGTGACGGCGAGGTACAGTACGAGGGGCTCTCCCTCCCGAGGTTGTCGCAGAGTTGGCAGGCTGGCCAGGTAGACTTTGAGTTCTTCCCAGGCCTTTTGGCAATCTTCATCCCAAGGATGATCATTTCTTCCGAGGTCGCCTTCCATTTTTGTTGCCTTTGTGAGGGCTTTGAAGAAAGGTCTACACCTATCTCCGTACCTAGAAATAAACCTGCTCAGAGAGGTTACTCTTCCGGTGAGTCTCTGCACATCTTTGACTGTGGCAGGAGTTCGGGGCTCAAGAAGAGCCTTAATCTTCTAGGGGTTAGCGTCGATGCCTCTTTCGGATACCATGTACCCAAGGAATTTTCCCGAGGTCATCCCGAAGATGCACTTCTCAGGATTAAGGCGGTTCCCGAAGGCTCTGAGCTTTTGGAACGTTTCCTCTAAATCTGCAACGTGGCAGCCAGGCAGCTTGCTCTTGATTATCATATCATCAACATACAACTCCATGCTTCTCCCCATTTGGTCTTTGAAGACCTTGTTCATCAGCCTCTGGTAGGTGGCTCCTACATTTTTGAGCCCGAATGGCATCCCGATATAGCAGTATGTTCCTCCCTCGGTGATGAAGGCAATCTTCTCTTCATCTTCGGGGTCCATCCTTATCTGATGGTAGCCACTGAAGGCGGCTAGGAAACTTAGGAGCCCATATTCAGCAGTTGAATCTACCAGTTGATCTATTGGCGGCAGAGGGTATGAGTCTTTCGGGCAAGCATCGTTCAAGTTTCTGAAGTCGATGCACATCCGGAGTTTGCTGCTACCTTCTTTTGTGGCGATGACCACGTTGCTTAACCACTCAGGGTACTTGACCTCCCTGATGACTTCAGCATCTAGGAGACGCTGGACTTCGGTTTTGACAAACTTACTTTGAGGCTATGCTGTATTATGCCAGGGTTCACCCCCGGCATATCTTTTGGCGAGTAGGCAAACAGATCTTTATTTTCCAGCAGAAAGGATACAAGATTTTCCTTGTCACCTTCGGCCAAGCTCTTCCCTAGTCGGGTAGATTGACCTGGGACAAGCTCTATTGCTTCCATTTCTGTTTTGGCGAGATCTTCTTCTTTGCCTTTTTCTGGTGCCCTTGCCTCCATCGTTTGCGCGAGGTTGCTTGCCGGAGCTTTTCGCGCTTTTACAAACACCTTTCTTACCTTGGCTTGGTCTATGAATACCTCTGCATCTCCATCCTTGGTGGCGAATGTGACAGTCAAGTACTTCACACCAGGGCGAATATGCAGCTTCTCCATTGTCTGCCTTCCAAGGATGGCGTTGTACGAGGACGGGACGTTCACGATGATGAATCTCGCCATTGTGGAGGCGTACAACTCAGCTGCTCCGTTCACCGAAGTCCCTTTCAAGATCAGCCGGAGGTCAATCCATCCGAGGACGGGGAGTTCGGATGGCCCAAACCCAAAAAGTGGGCGAGGTGACAGGCTTCAGTTCGCTGCTGGAGATGCCCAAGCTCGGCAGCAGGTGCAAGAATAGGACGTCAGCAATTGAGCCATCATCAAGCAACACTCTTTCGACGTTTCAGTCCCCTACTCTCGCCATAATCAGTAGCGGATCGTCGTGGGGGAAGACGACGGTGGAGCCACCTTTGCGAGCCAGCTTCTTTGATGGACTTTGATACTCCATGACTGCAATTTCTCTGGCTTTCCGCTTTCTTTACGAGGATGGGAGCCCCGTGGTGATGGTTTAGATAACCCCTGCTGGAGGTGGAGGGCGCATTTTTGGACTTCTATTTCTCCGCCTGTCGGAGTCATAGTCCTCATCTTCGGCCCTTTCTTCCTCCATTTTTTTGCCTTTCGGGGATGGCATCCTCAGGTATTTCTGAAGTTGGCCATTTTTTATCAGTGACTCTATGTACTTCTTCAGCTGGAAGCAGTCTTCGGTGTCATGACCGTGGTCGCGATGAAACTGGCAGAACTTCTTTGCATTCTTCTTATTATCGGCGGTCATGGCCCTTGGTCGCCGAATCTGCGTCCCTTGCCTTTCCAGCGCCATGGGAATGTTGGTCCGTGAAGTGCTCAATGGTGTGAAACTTTGAGGTTTCTTTCCTTGCATCCTCTGAGGTCATCCTGCGTATTCGGTAGGATGCCGAGCTTGTTGACTGGACTCTTCGGGGCGGTGGTGATCAGACTTCGGCCCAGCCATTCTTAGTTCTTCGGCGATCATGTGCTGTTCTGATCTTCGGTAAAATTCTCCGAGGGTCTCCGGGGGGTCCTTTGAGAACTCGTAGAATAGCTGTGAGTCTCGCCGGAGACCTCGTGTCATGGCAAGAATGTAGATTTCGGGCCTGAAGTCTGGGACGCTCAGAGCTTCCCTGTTGAATCTTTCGACATAGTCTCGGATGGTTTCTCCATTGCTCTGCTCTATGTCGAACATCTGCACAGGCATCTTCACCGTAGGTCGGCTCCCGATGAACTGCTGGGTAAAGGCTGTGGACAACTCCTGGAACTCAGTGATGATTCCTGAAGGCAAGGAATTGTACCACGCCGTGGCTGGCCCTGTGAGGGTGACTTCGAAGCACTTGCACATGGTAGCGTCGTCAGCACCGTGTATTATCATGCTGCGTCTGTACTTCGTCAAATGGGCCTGTGGATCAGTACAGCCATCATAAATCTCCAACCGAGGTACTCTGAAGTCACCTGGCATGGCTGCCTCAACAACGGCCTGGATAAATGGCGAGTCATCTTCGCAGCATGTTCCCGAGAGTCTGGCCCAAAAGGGTTTTCTGGCCACTTGTTTCTCCACTCTGTCCAGTCGTGCTAGTATCCTCTCCATCAGCACTGTGGCGCTAGGGCCTTCTTCAGGGAATGGAGATCGCCGGCGCCTCTTCGGGGGGTGAGTTCGGCGCTGAGGGGACAAGGACCTCGCTTCGGGCGACGAACTACTTCGCTGTGAGACTCTCGGTCGCTCGGACCCGGTTTGTCCCACAGGCCGTTTCCCGAGGGCTATATTTTCTGTGGATGATTCTCCGCGAGGGTCTCCACTCCCCGAACTGTGATGTGTAGACTTGGGGCTTTTCTCCCGAGGGCGTGTCGGTGAGGGGGGTCTCTGGGCCTGTGCTTGCTGTGGCCACCTTCGGTCGATCTGCTGGGTCATTTCAGACACGACCGAACGCTGAAAGTCCCTCAAGAAGCTCATGGTGATTACCAGAGGGCGGTCTTCCTCAGGTGCAGAAGTCCCTGGGAGTGTTTGCTCAGCAGCCGATTGTATCTCAGGCACGGACGGGGACTTCGGGAGCCTCTTGTCCTTAGAACGCCGAGTCTCAACGATGGCGATCTCAGAGCGGGTTCCCACAAACGGCGCCAAATGATGGCCAGGGGCCTCATCGTTTATAGTCATGGTGACTGGTGGAGAGACTTCTGGGAGGAAGAACGCCTGGTGGAATGGATAGCCCGAAGGAGAGTGCCTGAAAGCTTAGAAACAAAGGGTTAGGAGGCCCCCGGAGTGTCTTTCCGGGGGGGGGAGCCTCCGACGCCGAAGTCAGTGGTGGCTGAGAAAAGGCAGAGGAAATAGCACAAAGGGCTGAAGAGTCTCGCCTGGTGGTTTTCTCAGAGTGTGGGAGCCGTGTTTGGCCAACCAACCAGCCTCCTGCCAAGTATTAATTCCTGGTATTTATAGGAGTGCCTAGCCCGTTCAGATCACGACACGTGTTCGGTCGGATGTTCCTTGAGTTTCTGGGCGTAGGAGACAGATAACTGGTAGCAGATTGTCCTGAGCCACGAGCTGAGATGGGCCATGATGTGATTCTGATGGCGTCCGTATGTCAGGGCGCCTATTCAGGCGACTTTATGACGTCTGTGAAAGGACGTGTCAGAGGCTTCCTTAAATGCTTCCATAAATGCTCCTGCCGTACTCCCGAGGTCCCTGGGTGAGGTCATCCTCTAGTTTGGACAGAGCCTCTTCGGGAAACAAGCCCTCAGTTTGGGGGTTCCCAGTTTCAGGGAGTTCCGCCTTCGGGGATATCATGTTCGGCTCGCTATGTCTGGTGCCGGTTTTCCGAAGGCGATATGTTCACGACCTTGGGGGGCGAGTAGTGTCCTCGGGGTTTCCTGGCGTGCTGGGCTCGGAGCTCTTCGGCTATCTCCCAAGGTGCCTGATCGCACCTTTTCTCGGGTAGCGCCAGCTTCTTCTGGCCATCATTGTGGCAGGGAGTTTGGCCAGATAGAGTCGATAGCGTTTGGCTATCAACATGCACTTCACCATCAAGCATTGTGATTTCCTTCTTAGCCCAATCAATTCTTATGTTATGCATAGCAAGCCTATTCATACCCAGCACCAAATCATACTTAGGAATATCCAACATTAGCAGACTAGTCAAAACCTTAGTCTTTCCAACTACTAGCTCATAATCCTTAGCTGGTTCATTAGTGGAAAGACATTGACTACCTGCTGTTTTCCCTAAGGATATTCTAGGCATGAGTTCAGTCGGCAATTTTATGGCATCAACAAATTTCCTAGCCACTATAGACACAGATGCACCAGTATCAAATTGGACACTAACAGGCATACCATTAAGGTAAATGTTACCTCTTAGTGCCCCTCCCTGCTCTGATATCTTTGGCCTCTCCACTTGGAAGACTCTACCAGCTCTCTACACTGGAGGTCAAGGCACTGGAGGAACTAGCCTCTACTGTCGTTCCCTAGGTGCTCCCCCTTCTAGGTCCTACCCCAATAGGCCTTACTTGACCTTGGTCTTCTGGCCTCCTTTGAGCCTGTGGGCAATCTTTGATCTAATGATCCATGGATCCACATCTTCGACACACTTGGGTGTCAAAATAGCAAGGTTTGTTTCCTAGAGACTTCTCGCATTTAGGGCACCTTAGGCCAGGCAACTTCCCCTTAACCTTGCCCTCACCACCAAGATGAGAATTCTTGGCAATTCCCTTCCCATGTGGTGGCTTCTTCTGCTTGCCTCTTGCCTGACTACTTTCCCCTAGTCCACTAGCGAAGTACTTAGTCTCATACTCCTCTTGCTCTACTAATAGAGCTTTCTGCACTGCTTTGTAGTATGTAACTACTCCAAAAGGTCAAACAGCCTTTCTAATGCCTGACTTTAGGCCTCTGACATATCCTTTGGCCTTCAACTCCTCCAGTCCATGATACTGAAGAGCATACCTCACCAACTAATTGAATTTGTGCTCATACTCTAGGACACTGAGGTTGTCCTGCCTTAGAGCATGAAATTTAGCTTGCTTCATATCCTTGATGGTATCACTGATGTACTGTTCCAGAAACAGCTGTGTGAACTCTGTCCAAGTCATTTCCATGTCTTCTCCTAGCCTTGTCATTTCCATGTCTTCTCCTGGCCTTCTGCCTTTCTAGACAGCATATATATCTGTGGTGCTCCTCCACCATATCTCTGCACTGCCTACCAGATTGTAGGTAGCCAGGGACACTCTCTTGGTGAATCTAAGTGTCATCCTCTCAAACATTTTCTCAATGAAGATTAAACACTCCTCAGCTCTCTCGGGCCTAGCTCTTCCATCAAACTATGGAGGTCTTAGGCCTTGGAACCTCTCCAACAGTCTGACCTCATCTAGGACTTCTAGATCCTCTAGTCTATGTCTCCTGGATCTTTGAGAGCCCTTAGTATGGTGATGCACTCTATGATCTTTCTGCCTTCTCCTAGATCTTCTCTCATGGCCATCCTCAATCTCAATTGTTACCCACTCCGGGGTAGTCCAGTTATGCTGCCAAAACTGTGCATTTAGACTCCCAGGATTGGTAATGTTCTGTAGGCCATCAGAACACTACCCTTAGTGTGCATACCCAAGTGGCCCTCTTGGGCACTATGAAAATACATGCATATTGGTCTGACCATCACACACATATTCAGATTTCATGCACACCACGGCAGTAAAGAAGGAAAACACTAGCACAAGTCTTTGTTTTGGCTTCCACACATTAGGCAATCTTGTTAAGTTCTAGTGGCCAGCTACTGCACCCGTAACTTCCACTAATAAACTGTATCATTCTAGCCACATACCCCCTGTTTTGTTTGCTCCATTATCAAGTAAAGACTTAGAGAAAACCAAGAAATTTTTTTTTACATCAATAGCCCACCTATGGACCAGGTTATGGATTTTTTAAGTTGGTTACAAAATTCTGACCAAATCAACAGTAACTCATCCAAATTTGCAATGACATATCTTTGGATACAGAGCTCTAAATCTAAAAATTCAAAATCCCAGTTAACCCTCTAGATGTCCTCTAGGTGTGGTGAAAATTACATGCCAAGATTCATTCTACACAAGGAGATATTAAACTTTAGGTCGAAAGTCAAAATTCTGGCAACTTTTGGACCATTTTCCCCATACAATTTTTCCAAATCATGCAAACACTTCATCCACAAGGGGAAAGCCCTCCAAGTCTATCCCATATATGTCCATTACACATAGGAATTACATTCCCTTTCTTTTAACAACTTTATCTGGCCAAAACAGAATTTACATGTAAGCAGCCCATCACTCACACTTGGGCAGCTTTGCACCACATCACTTACATAGCCAAAACATTACTCAAATGTTCACATACTTGTCTCATTTTACATACACTACATGTACATGCATACATGCACTACAATATGGTCTTAACTCATCTAAATACACACCCTAGGTTACAGGAGGTCCTGTGACACAATGGACTCCAGAAACAGGATGCTGGACAGCTGCTGCATAACACAGTAAGTACCACCATTAAAAATACAAAATGTGCTCCTAAAATCACCAAAATTTCCATATCATAACTAGACATATGGAAGTTCATGTACCTGAAATTTCAGATCAGAAATCAAACTACAAAGGTTAGTTTGAAGGTGATCTTTCTGCTGGAGCTGAAACGACAGAATTGAGGGGAGTAAGTTTCATTGAGAAACCTAGTAAGGGTAACACTTGGTTTCTTAAGGTAATGTGATCCTCATTAAAACCTGCATCCAAAGACACTAAAACAAAAAAACCACAATGCATATATACAAGATATAGCAACCAAATGCAGCAGCCAAACACAACCAACAAACACATGAAATGTGGCAGCAACATATACCATAGGTTAGTCCGTAAAACACATAATAAACATAACCAAATCACTATGGCAGCCCTCCTCAAGCTAATTCTTGGTCTTAGGAGGATTTTAACACTAGTTAGTACTAACTTTGGGCTCTAGAAACCCTCATTTTACTGCCATCTTTGTGCACTTGACAATAGGTCACAAAACCTTCAATAAGTGCACCCCCCTCAATAAGCTTGGTTCATCAAGCTCATGGCTCTCTTCCAAGCTTAGCCATAGCTCCATGGATGTTTGAAAATATAGAAAACAACCCATGAGAGAAAGAGAACCCTTACCAAAGTGGGTAGGCTGAAAATCAAGCTTGATCATTGAAGTATGCAAGAAATAGCTCTAGTTTGCTTCCAATTGCTTCCTTTTGCCTTCAATTTCAATCAATTGCAAGTTTGAAGGTGTGGTGGCGATGGAGGAAGTATGGCTGTGTTCTTGGGCTGGGGGAGGACGAAAATGAGAGAGGGATAAGTAATTTGGCCACTTAAATGAGCTTAAGGGCACAAAACACACTTAACAAGCTTAACCTTGCTTTATGTTATTTTGTTTCTCACTAATTATGGCTTCTTTGTCTTAAACTCATTGGTACACATGTGCCCAAAATTTTTGACTAATTATCAAGTCTTGGCTGCCTCCCCCATGGTGGGATAACCCCACAATTCCACCCTTAGACTTAAGTCAAAAGCTTGAACACCTTAAGGTTTACACTAGGACATTTAGGTCTTTATTGCCTTTAGTGTTTCCTTTGTCCAAACTTGTCTTCCATGAGTAATTTGGTCATCCAATAGCACTTTCATACCATTTATATCCTTCCCATAACTCTCCAAGTCTCTTTCTTGAGAGTTTTGCAATTGAGTACCCGAATTTCCAAAACCTTACAAAAAAGTCCATAGGTTTCTTGACAAACAATCAATCCTTTAGGCTTTTCTTAGGGGCCAAGTTACCAACTTGGAACACTTTTAAGGAGTTGTTGATCATGCCTTTCAGCCCCACACTTCAATCACTATGGTGAGAATTACACAATATAATGGTTTTTAGCCATTATGACACACTTGTAATTCTTCCATTTTGTGAGGTGGTAACATCATTCCTAGTGGAGGAATGGTCATCGACTGAGGGATTGGTCCTGGGCACCCGACCAATCTCAAAAGTTAGTCTCCTTCCTCTTGGATTCCTCCTATCCTTATCTTCCTCCTCAATGGTCTCGTCATTTGTATCTTTTAAGCTTCTAGAAGGAACATATTTAGATGTGTCCCTAGTATCCTTTTCGAGTTGCTATTGTGCATCTTGAAATGGTTCTGCTGGAGCTACTTGGACTCCTTTTTGTTATGCTTGAATCAGCCTTACTAAGGTTTCATTAATTAGATCCTGTGAAGCTCTAACCAAACCTGAGGCACTTCAGGGTTTTGGTACTCCCTGTTGCCCCTGATTCCCTCTATTCTTTCCATTTCCTTCTTTCCTAGAATCAGTAAGAAGCCTTCGGGCTGGTTCCAATCTCCTTATGGCAACCATGTTTACTTCCTGCAATGGTGATCCATCATAGAGCACATATAAAGATCATAGGTATTTCAATGGTACTTGACACTAACAGCTGACCAAACTGAGTTGATGTACGTAGGTGCATGCAATACAGCTATATCTATGTACATGTATAAACCATGCTCTGATACCAACTTCTGTTACCCACTCCGGGGTAGTCCAGTTATGGTCCCAAAATTGTGCACTTAGACTCCCAGCATTGGTAATGTTCTATAGGCCATTAGAACACTACCCTTAGTGTGCATACCCAAGTGGCCTTCTTGGGCACTATGTAAACACATGCATATTGGTCCAACCATCACACACATAATCACAATTCATGCACACCATGGCAGCAAAGAAGGGAAACACTAGCACAAATCATAATCTTGGCTACCACACATTAGGCAATCTTGTTAAGTTCTAGTGACCAGCCACTGCACCTATAACTTCCACTAACAAATTGTATCATTCTAGCCACATATGCCCCAATTTTATTTGATCCATTACCAAGTAGAGACTTGGAGCAAACCAAGGAAATTTTTTTTTTACATTAATAGCCCACCTATGGACCAAGTTATGGATTTTTGAAGTTGGTTACAAAATTCTGACCAAATAAATAGTAACTTAGCCAACTTTGCAATGTCATATCTTTGGTTACAGGACTCTAAATTCATAAATTTAATATTCTTATTAAATCTCTAGATGTTCTCTAGGTGTGGTCAAAATTTCATACCAAGATTCCTCCTACACAGGGAGCTGTAGAACTTTAAGTCCACAGTTGAAATTCTGGTCACTTTATGACCATTTTGCCCACTCAAAATTTTATAAGTTTACAAACACTTCATTCACAAGGGAAAAACCCTCCAAAGCTATCTCATATACGTCCATTACACATAGGAATTACATTCACATGATTTTAACAACTTTATGTGGCCAAAACAGAATTTACAAGTAAGCAGCCCATCATTCACACTTAGGCAGCTTTGCACCACATCACTTACATAGTCAAAAAATTACTTAAATGTTCACATACTTGTCTCATTTTACATACACTACATGTACATGCATACATGCACTAAAAAATGGTCTTAAATCAGCTAAATACACACCCTAGGTTACAGGAGTGCCTGAGACACAATGGACTCCAGAACAGGATGTTGGACAACTGCTGCATAACACAGTAAGTACCACCATGAAAAATACCAAATGTGCTCCTAAAATCACCAAAATTTCCAGATTACAACTAGACATATAAAAGTTCAGGTACCTAAAATTTCAAATCAAAACTCAAACTACAAAGCTCAGTTTGAATGTGATCTTTCTGCTGGACCTGAAATGACAGAATTGAAGGGAGTAAGTTTCATTGAGAAACTTAGTAAGTGTAACACTTGAATTCAATAGGCAATATGAACATCATTAAAACCTGCATCCAAAGACACTAAAGCACAAAAAAAACACAATGCATACATACAAGATATAGCAACCAAATGCAGCAGCCATTCACAACCAACAAATACATGAAATGCAGCAACAACAATAACCATAGGTTAGTCCATAAATCATGCAATAAACATAAATAAATCACTATGGCAGCCCTCCTCAAGCTAATGCTTGGTCTTAGGAGGATTTTAACACTAGTTAGTACTAACTTTTGGGCTCTAAAAACCCAGAAATTCACTGCCATCACTATGCACTATACACTAGGTCACAAAACCTTCAATAAGTGCACTCCCCTCACTAAGCTTGGTTCATCAAGCTCATGGCTCTCTTCCAAGCTTAGCCCTAGCTTCAGTGTTGCTTGAAAATATAGAAAACAACTTATGAGAGCAAGAGAACCCTTACCAAAGTGGGTAGGCCAAAAATTAAGCTTGATCCTTGAAGTATGCAAGCAATAGCTCTAGTTTGCTTCCAATTGCTTCCTTTTGCCTTCAATTTCAATCAATTCCAAGTTTGAAGGTATGGTGGCTATGGAGGACTGTGTTCTTGGACTGGAGGACGATGAAAATGACAGAGGGATAAGTAATTTGGCCACTTAAATGGCCTTAAATGAGCTTCAGGGCACAAAACACACTTCACAAGCTTCACCTTGCTTTATGTCATTTTCCTTCTCACTAATTATGGTTTCATTGTCTTAAAATCATTGGTACACAAGTGCCCAACATTTTTGACTTTTTATCAAGTCTTGGCTGCCTCCCCCATGGTGGGTTAACCCCACAATTCCACCCTTAGACTTAAGTCAAAAGCTTGAACACTTTAAAGTTTACACTAGGACATTTAGGTCCTTATTGCCTTTGGTGTTTCCTTTGTCCAAACTTGACTTCCATGAGCAATTTGGTCCAGCCATAGCACTTTCATACCATTCATTTCCGTCCCATAACTCTCCAAGTCTCTTTCTTGAGAGTTTT
The DNA here is from genome assembly GCA_039654915.1 of Aquilaria yunnanensis. Classification (NCBI taxonomy): domain Eukaryota; kingdom Viridiplantae; phylum Streptophyta; class Magnoliopsida; order Malvales; family Thymelaeaceae; genus Aquilaria; species Aquilaria yunnanensis. Next base: position 41,980,571 of record CM077595.1, on the reverse strand, counting down.
GCAATTGAGTACCCGAATTTCCAAAACCTTACAAAAAAGTCCATAGGTTTCTTGACAAACAAGCAATCCTTGAGGCTTTTCTTGGGGGCCAAGTTACCAACTTATAACACTTTTAAGGAGTTATTGATCATGCCTTTTACCAGCCACACTTCAATCACTATGGTGAGAATTACAGAATATAATGGTTTTTAGCCATTATGACACTTGTAATTCTCCCATTTTTGTGAGGTGGTAACACTCCTTCCCCAGAAACACACTCTGGGGAGCTCTTAACCCTTATTCTTCTGAGTGTTTCAGGTACCTTCACACTGGAAGTCTCTCCTCCAAGCCAACATATCATGCAACGAGGATGCCACTGGGCATCAGTGGGTTAGGAGCTCACCAGAGTGTGTTTCTAGGGGAGCAGGCTTTGATGCCCAAGTCAGTATACGAGAAAGTAGTGGTTAAGAGCGTAGAGTAGGAAAGAGAGAGTCCTGTTGTTCTTACTGAGGACCCTCCTAAGTATTTATAGGAGGGTGGAGGGAGGAGGCCATTTTACACAGCCTATGTAGCTCATGACATGTGTTCGTCTAGATCTGGTCTGTACCTTCAGAGGCAGGTATCTCTTACTAGCCGTAGGCCATTCTGGTCAGAGGGCAGGGGCGTGTGCTTGTCTTCTTTGCTAGTGGTTCCTTAACCATTTTTGTCGTTTCTCTGTAAGACCCCCTTGGAGTTGTGAGACCCTTTCGGGTAAAGATTTATCCCCAGGGGCTACCGGAGAAGGCCCTTTGGAAGGACAGACCATCTTTGGGTGACCTTTTCCTTTGTCAAGGATGATATCCCTATTTTCCGTCGTGGGTAGCTTACAAAACCAAGGGTGGCGAGGAGACCTTTTCCCGAAGTTGTCCATATAACCTTCCGAGGGTGGCGTGAAAAATCTTCCGAGGTTGGTGCTATGACTGCTGAGGGTTGTGTCAGGATAGCCACTTAGGATTTTTTGTGGGTGATAGCCCTTCGGCTATCACCAAGATTTCCGATAGCCCTTCGACTATCACCAAGATTTTTGACATTTCTCATTCCAAGGGTGCTGTTCGGTATTGTCTTCAACATTACTTTTTGTTGCCTTAGTCAACATTTTAAAGAAAGCTCAACACCAATCTCCATATCTGGATATGAATTTGCTAAGTGCCATTATTCTTCCAGTAAGTGTCCATATATCCTTGATAGTTATGGGTGTTATGGATCTGAGCAAAGTCTTAATTTTTTTAGGATTAGCATCTATGCCTTTCTCACATTCCATGAAACTAAGGAACTTGTAAACTTTTACTCTGAATACACATTTTTCAGGATCAACATGAATACGGAATGTATGGAGTTGCTGGAAGATTTCTTGTACGTTAGTGATGTGGTTGCTTGGCAATTTGATTTTAATTGTCATGTCTCAATGTATACTTCCATATTCCTCCCTATTTGGGAATCGAAAACCCTATTCATCAGCCTCTAATATATCCCACCTGCATTCTTAAGGCTGTAGGACATTCTTACATAGTAGAACATTCTTACATCAGTTATGAATGTCATTTTTTCCTCATCTTTTAGGTTCATCTGAATCTGATGATACCCAGCAAAAGTGTTAAGGAAATTCAGCAATCCATATTTGATAGTAGAAGAATCTACAAATCGATCAATTGAAGGTGAGGTATATGAGTCTTTTACTGGCATCATTAACACTTCAAAAGTCAATGCACATTCAGAGTTCATGACTTCCTTCCTTGGTGGCAACGATGATGTTGCTGAGCCATTTTGGATATTTTACTTCTCTTATTATCCTTGCCTCCAAGAGTCATTGAATTTCTTTCTTAATGAAATCATTCTTGTGTATTGAGATATTACACTTTTTCTGCCGACTGAGCTTAGCTTCGAGACTTACTTTTAAACTATGATGGATAATATCCAAATTTATTCCAGCCATGTCCTTCAAGGTATAAGCGAATAAATCATTGGCCATTAATAAAAGAGATACATGATTATCTTTTTCTTCTTTTCCTAGATGTTTCCTTATTCTGGTACTTTGGCCATGAACTAGTTTCAGATTCTTAGTTTCTATCTTCTCATCATCATACTTTTCCTCCCTTGATCTTTCTTTTATGATCATGCCACCTTTTCTTATGTCCTGGGCATGGACTTTGATAGGAGTTTGTCTTGCTCTGACAAACACTTTCCTCACATCAGCCTAGTCGATGAATATTTCTAATCCTCCTATTTTGTTTTGGAGGTAACTATTAAGTATTTCATGTCAGCGCTGAGGTGGAGGTTCCCTTAAGTTTGTTGACCAAGGATGGCATTGCAGGGTGAGGGAACATTGATGAGAATGAACCTCGTTATTATAATGCCCTCAAAATCCTATGTGTTTAATCAATGAGCTACGAGGATTAAGGGCTTAAGAAGCATGGGGAACTCCAGTTTTGAGCTTATGGATATTTGAAAATGAAGCTTTAACGAAGGATGAGAAGTAGTTTGAGTCTTAAACACTCTCAGATTCAATCATGACTTGACCGAGAAGGAAGAGATGCAAATGATGATTTGTTGAATTAAGGGACTTAATTGCAAGTCTATCGTAAAGCTTAAATGAAGGAAACTTTAAGGTAGTGACTAGGTTGCTCCACGCAAACTTGTGGTGTGCTTAAGCTAGTGTTCAACCATTTTTATGCCACTTGGCCTCATCCAATCACACACATGCTTCCACTCATTTGTGTCATCTCCAACTAGTTGCAAACTCCATGGATGAAGGCTTGAGGTTGAGTTTTGAAGTCTCCATGGTGTTCATGACCTTTTGTGGGCAAACCAAAGCTAGAATCAAGTGTGAGCTTGTGGGATTCAGTGGTTTCGTGAGCCATTTGAACAAGGAAGACTAATTCTACCAATTAAGAGGTAAGATGACACGACAGCCCGTGCCCCTGCCCAGGAAGCCCTGTGAGAGTTGGTCTCACGGTGGATTGCAATTGGCTAGCTGTGTATGTGTGCGGATTAAATCCTGTGATACTAGTTGATTAACCTAGAATATGCAATATGCATGCTCTTATGCTTTGACCTGGTTTATGAAACCATAAAACATTAAAACATTAACTCAGCTGAGTAATTTCCTACACAAAGTAAATACAAAAAGCCAAAGCATACAAAAATCAACATTTGTGTGAGTTTACTACACATAACAACTCGTGAGAACATTCATACATAAAGTAGACTAATGCCTTCACCCAAGAGCAATCCTAGAGTCAAGGACTCCTCATAACATAGACTATGGAGGCAAACCAAAGTACTGTATAAATACAAGACTCTACTGAGATCTCTTAACCTAACTCCCACCTTGGAAACATGTCCCAGTGGCGAGTCCCAAAAGTCCTTTACCAAGTGCTACTAGGCTCTGCAGCCAAAGGAAGATACTAGTTAGTACTGTCACCTGACCAACAAGCCAACTAAGTACTTATGTAGACTAGAATCACAAGGATTCTCAACTGCCATACCTGTACACACAAAAGAGTACTACCGAGTAAATCCTCAACGATTACCCTGTCCAGCAACTTCAGGCTCTACATAACAAAACCAGGCAGTGAGAATTCGATAATTCTCAGTAAGGGATCTTCAATGTACCTACAAGAAAAACCTAGGACTCTTGCTGCGAGCTTACACAGCATGAGGGTGCTATTATATACGCATATATAACTAGGCCAAAGACCTCTCCTCAAGTAGTCCTCCTCATGGAGTATTACTCCGCGCCTAATGAGTTTAAACCCGCTCCTAGCAAGCCGAAGCTTACTGCAAATGATCATGTAGCCTTCCCATAGTTGTTATGCAAGGGAATTATGGTGGGACTTTGTAGACTAGGCCATAGGGCCTCGTTGATGTAGACTAGATGAAAAAGGTTTCACCTTGTGACCTCGTGGCTATGGCACAGCTAGGCCGACAAGGGTTCTACATCTCTCACCTGAGCTAGTGGTAGCTAGTTATGTTCATTTGCAACATAGTTTCTTTAAAAACTTGCCCTCATTTTGAGTTAATATAAATCTAAATCTGGGACATTTTAAGTTCTTTTAAAGCATTTAGGTAATAGTACTCCCTCTTAGCTTCGCGTTGAATCTTGAATCACCTCAATCGGACACCTGAGCGAAAAGTTATGCTGAAAACAAAACCGGGTGTCAAAAGTTGTCTCGGCGACGCGTCGCCACAGTTGTCGATGTTCTGAGACAGTTTTTCTGGATTGGCGACGCGTCACTGGTTTCGACCTGAAATTGGAGACGCGTTGCCAATCTGCAGAAATGCAAAATTGGCGCATTTTGCTGCTATGAACTTTGGACGATTCCTACACATACCAAACATGCATGGAATGCCTCCAAATTTCATACACACATAGTACATGTTGCATAGAACATAACCAACTATCAAAAGCTAAGCTATGATGTCTTGTAACATCAATCCAATACTCCCAATTCCTCTAGTCCACCATAATCCAACCAAAACGTTTCCTTAATGCCTTAGCTAAAACCACTCAAATTTCTCAAGCAAATCGAAGCTAATGGCATTCCATGAACTTAAAAACACAACTCCCTTACCTTAACTCCAAGTTACAAGCAAGAATCACCCTCCTTTTCAATCAACCAAGCTCCCAAAGCTCTACACAAGTTCCAATCCAAAAACAAAGGACCAAACATCAAAATTATGCTCTCTAACCAAAACCCAAGCTCCAATTCCACCAAATAGCATGAATTCAATCAAGAACACAACTCTTACCTCGTTCAAAAATAGGGGATGTGAGAAAACGTCTCTCCAAGCTTCAAAAACATGATTTTAAGCTTGAAAATCACTTCTCCAAGCTTATATACTTTGAATTGCTCCTCTTGGCACCAAAATCTCTTGATTCCAAGTTCAATTTGAGAGCTAAATGGGCGTGAGAAGGTGGAAAACGGGTTTATGGAAGCCAAAGCCTCCTTTCCCCTTCTTAAACCCTCACTTAACCCACAAACCATTAAAATATTAAGCTTGTTTCAAATAAGTCCCCATTTTTGTAACTTAGTAGTCCTTGATTTAATTCTTGTCTATTTTTCAAGTTTGAGTTAAGGTTGAGAGTTAAGTTCTAAAAATTCATCTTAAAACACTCGGGACTCGTCCCGGCTATTCAGGATGCAAAATTCGTTCAGTGCTTTATTCTTCTCGGACTTAGTGAACTTTGGTAAACCTCTCTATTCTTGCTATGTAAACTTGAATTGAGCTTAGAACCTTAATTTAAAAAAACTTTACCTTCCTCAATTGCACCGCCCACAAGAAGGCCATAACATTCTCCCCTCCTTCTTGAATTTGGTCCCCCAAATTCCGTTGCAACTTCAAAAAAATACTAGGATATCTTTTAAGCATATCTTGCTCCGTCTCCCAGGTAGCTTCCTCTTCACTATGGTTAGACCAAAGGATCTTAACTGTTAGGCACCTCCTGAGTGCTTGGCTTAGGCCAAGGAATATCAAGGAAAACCAAGGAAAATGAGAGAAAACAGAAAGGGGAAGTATGAGAAGCTCCGGAGACTAGTACAGTGACTTATGTGCAAAACTGGAGACTTTCAGGACTTAATTGCACATAGAAAATGTACTATGGGAAAGCTGACAGAAAACAGAGAAAGGGGACTAAATTGTGCACTAAGTTAAGTGGTACAAGTGAAACCACAAGCTTAAGGATGGCATTGTTGGCCATGCAAAATTTTATGATGGCTAGTCCAAGACTAGACCATTTTTGGGAGACAATAATGATTGCTGGTCAAATTCTTGTCTACCACTAGTGTACTATTCACTAGTTACTAGTTAAGCTAACTAGTCATTAGTTTAGTTACATGGCCGGTTTTACAAGGGTACTTATGACATCTTGGTACTTGTGTTTATCATGTGCTTGGCACAATGGGCCAAGAATTGACTTAAGTGTCCATTTAACCACAAGTTTAAGGGTGGCATTGTACTTATATGGGCTTGGAAGACTACTTTGCACCATGCAAAATTGTGGAAGGCAAAGTTGGCATTCTAGCCAACTAAAAACACATGACTTTCGGCCGAAATCAAGTCCAAGGCCATTTGTTCATTTCGGGCTTGCTTGTTCTTGTTAAACCGAGAGTGTTCTTGAGACTTCTTTCACATTTTGGCTTTGAAATCCAAGATTCTTGAAGATACTTGAAGGATTCAAGCTTGGAGAAGAGTGTTTCGGCTTGTGCTTGCTTGGAATCAAGCTTGGTTCTTGAAGATTCAAGGAAACCGAGCTTAATTGAGCTAGGGTTTTGAGGTAATGTCCATGTCTCCTTGAATTCATGGTAGTTCTTCCATGTACAAGGAACCTAAGTGCTCAATTGAAGATGTGTTAAGTTAAATGAGCAAGAAATGCTTCGGTTTGAAAGTGGAATGTTGGCCGAATGTGATGAACAAGTGTTCTTGGTGTTCTTCTTAGAATTCATGGAAATTAATCCATGTGTGATGCTTGTTAATGATTATTTAACCTTGTGTTAGGTTGTTGGGGTGAAGAACACCAAGTTTGTGAAAGATAGTGTGTTGGCCGAAAGTGCAGTTTGAGGTAATCATGTGTTCCTCATTTGATTTCATGGTATTAATGCCATGGGCATTGGTTAGTGATACTTTGATGATCATATGTTGGATTGAATGGGTGAGGAACATTGTTATGTGAAATTGGGTTATATGGCCGTGAGCTTGAAGTGGCATAATTTAGTGCCCATTGTTTGAATACATGGTAATGTTGCCATGAAACATTAGTTATTGATGTTTTGATGTGTATGTGTGGAGTTAGTTGATAGAGAACATATGTATGTGAAGGTGTGCACTTTGGTCGAGAACTTGATTTGGTATATCATGATGTACTTCAATGGGTTACATGGTAATTGTGCCATGAGCATTGTCATTTGATGGCCACTTGATCATGTTTTGGGTTAGTTGGATGAGTGACACAAATATGTGAAAATGTGTACTTTGGCCGAGAGCTTAGTTTATGGTAACATAGTGCATTTCACTTGGTTACTTGGTAATACAACTATGGAAAATGTTCATTGCTGATTAGAGTATCATGTGGTATGACAGAATGATGGGCAGTACATATATGGACATATTGGACACTTTGGCCGAGAGCTAAAGTGTGCGCATTCTAGTGTTCTTTATTTGAGTCATGGTAGTTTAATCCATGGATGTGTATGATGATGCCTATGTGTTGTTATGCTAGGCATTGTGATTGAAGAGCACGTAGACATTTGAAGCTTGGTTGAGACCGAGAGCTATTTGAGGTAGGGTTCACTGGCACTTGACTTTGCTTGGTAATGTACACCTTGATTCAAGTGTCTAGAGTGGCTAAGTGATGGTTAAATGTGCCATATGACCTTAGTTACTTGATGGGCTTAATGGTTATACTTGGTTGTTCTGTTGATTAGCTAATTAACTATGGTACATGTACTAGAAATGCAAGTAAATGTGGCCTATTTGCTTGGCATTTTGGGAGCTCCAAATGGAAATGGTGTATTGGTAAGTTTGTGCGCAAGAAATGCACATGGGTACGTGTATTGCTTATATGGCCGAAAGCAACATTGTGGAGTGTGTGTGTGTACTTGTGTGCTTTGGTGTTTCCTTGTGCATGCTAACCCCACTTATAAAATATTTGACTTATTTATCTGTTTTGTATATGTATATGCCTGTTTTTCTTGCCTTGGTGTTTGTTTTACAGGTTGAGCTAACTAATGGGAGGTTAAGCTTTGAGTGATTACTCAGCTTAACTAAATAGACTCAATATGAGTTGTATATGTTTTAAGTGAATCCTACTGAGTTATATGCTCATTGCCCATCCTTTATTTTTCAGGCAAGGATATTCGGCCTGAGTAGTGCTAAGCTGCCTTGTGTGTGTGCTTAGTGTTTATTTGCTTAGTTACCAAGGTATGTGCCAATGTGTGCTTGGCATAGCATTTTGGTTTCATTACAAGTCTTATTTACCTATGAACACTTCGATCGTAGAAACGATTCAAAAGGATAAGTCAGAAAGTGACGCAATCCTTGCGAAGACGCTCGAGGAAAAGGCCCAGCTCGAAGCTGAGGTCGCATCTCTGAAGAAGCCTTCAGAAGAGAAGAAGAAGATGAAGGCATTGAAGAGAAAGCTCAAGGATCTGGAGAAGGATTACGCGGATCTGGAGAAGGACTATGCAGATTTGGCGGTCAAGAAGCGAGAGTCCGGTGATATGACGAAGTTGGGCTTTCAAGACGGCTTCTGTCTTGTTCGGCACCAAATTCTGCAGAAGTTCCCAGATTTTGACCTCTCCTTCCTGGAAGGCATGAACATCCCCAAGGAGCCTCGGTGGACTTGGTCCAAGATTGAGCACTTGAAACTGCCTCCTTCTCTCCCGGCGCCTAAGACTACCGACAAAAGCACAGAGGCTGGCAGTTCTCAAGACGCCGAGGTTCCTTAGTTTGTACTAGGCCTTTTGTCTTCATTTTCTTCTTCTTTTTTGTAGTCTTTCAGCAACTTTCTTCTCTGTAAGCACTCTTTGGCTCAATAGATAAAAATTTGGCTAAGTATTTTTGCCAGATTCCTTTGTTTCCCACTATCCCGAACATAATTCGCTCGAGAAACTTCGGAAAACCATACTTTTGCTTTCCTTTGTCCCGAACATATTCGGTCAAGAGACTTCGGAAAACCATACTCTTGCTTTCCTTTGTCCCGAACATATTCGCTCAAGAGACTTCGGAAAACCATACTCTTGCTTTCCTTTGTCCCGAACATATTCGCTCAAGAGACTTCGGAAAACCTACTTTTGCTTTCCTCGGCGATTGCTTTCGTAAGACTCTTGTTTTGTACTTCTTCAGAACTTTTTACTTAGACAAATTTGTCCAACTTGTGCAATACAACTTTCCCACCAAACTTTTTAGGCATAGAATTTTACCAAGGCCTCTGAGTGCCAAGTGTTTTTTAATTCTATGCCTTCGGCATCGCCGAGCTTATAAACTCCTTTTCGTACTTCGGCAAGTACCAGGTAGGGTCCTTCCCAATTTGCGCGAAGAACCCCGTGGGACGGCTTTCGGGGTGCAAATTCAGCCTTTCGGAGAACGAGGTCTCCCTGCTTTATTCCCTTTGGCCTGGCGTGTAGGTTTATGGCTGCTGCTACTCTTTGTTCGAAAGCTTTTCTTCTCAGCTAGGCTACTTCTCTGTGTTCGCCGACGAGGTCGAGCTTGGTTCTCAGGCCGAGGTCATTTCCTTTTTCATCAAACACTTGGACTCATATTGACGGTTGTACTACCTCGACAGGGATGATGGCCTCTGTACCGAAGACGAGTGAAAAGGGCGTTTCCCCTGTGGCTCTTCGGGGTGTTGTTCAGTAACTCCATAACACGCTTTGGAGTTCTCCTGGCCATTTCCCTTTTGCTTCCCTCAGTCTCTTTTTCAGACCATCTTTTATGGTCCTGTTAGATACTTCCACCTACCCATTACTTTGGGGGTGAGCTACTGGGGCGAAGTGCATTTTTGTCCCGAGGTCGCTAATGAACTCTTGGAATCCTTTGTCTGTGAACTGGGATCCATTGTCCGCTACAAGTACCCTCGGTATGCCAAATCTGCATACGATGTTTTTCCATACGAACTTCTGCACTTCTTTTTCCGAGATAGTTGTCAGAGGTTCTGCCTCGACCCACTTAGAGAAATAGTCTACTGTTACTACGTAGAACTTTACGCCTCCAGGCGCCGTTGGAAGTGGCCCAATGAGATCTATGCCCCAAACTACGAAGGGCTAAGGATAGTCTGCCGAAGTCACGAACTCCGAGGGTGTTCTTTGGATGTTCGCATGTCTCTGGCAACTACCACATTTCTGGACGAACTGCTTGGCGTCCTTTCTCAGGGTAGGCCAGAAGTATCCTTGGCGAAGTATCACTGCTGCCAGGGCGTCGGTTCCGATGTGCGAACCATAGGCACCTTCGTGAACTTCTTCGAGGATCATTTCAGTATCCTCTTCACTAACACACCTCTGTAGTGGATTTGCATATCCTTGCCGATATAGTTCTTCTCCAATTAAGAAGAAACGTCCGGAGCGCCTTCGCACTTTTGCGGCTTCGCTGGGGTCTTCGGGGAGTGTGTTGGTTGCGAGATACGTTTTGATTGGTTCTTTCCATCCTTTCCCCGAGGTCTCTATGCTTAACACCGCAATGCTGGGGTGGCTTAGCACTTCAGTGCAAGTTTTGGACTTCGCCAAACAGTCTGCCTCAGCATTTTCTCGTCGGGGTACGTTCTCGATTTTCACGACATCGAACTCCCGAATAAGCTTTGTTACCAACTCATGGTATTTCGCCAAGGTCGGGTCTTTTGCGCCATAGTCCCCTGCCATTTGCCGGACCACCAGCTGGGAATCACTATGGGCTTTCAAGTTTCTCACGCCGATTTTTCTGGCCAGGCGTAATCCTGCTATGAGGGCCTCATACTCGGCCATATTGTTGGTGGCATTGAAACTGAATTTGATGGCCTTCATTACTTCTAGGCCTTCGGGGCCTCTGATAATCACTCCAGCTCCCTGGTGTTCGGATCCTGAGGCCCCGTCAACATATAACGTCCATTCTGGCTCGTCTTCACCCGAAAATGAATGTCCCTCCTCGGTGTTTGGTACTTCGGTGATGAAGTCTGCCAAAGCTTGAGCTTTTATAGCTTTACGGGGTTCATACGTGATGTCGTGTTCGCCAAGCTCTATACACCACTTGGAAAGCCTTCCCGAGTGATCAACTTTCCTCATAACATCCCGTAGAGGCAGGGTACTTCGGACGATAATGGGATTAGCCTGAAAGTATGGCCGCAGCCTTCTCCCTGCAAGCACTAAGGCATATATAGCTTTTTGAAGCAAAGGGTACCTGACTTCGGCGCCATGCAGGGACTTGCTGACATAGTAGACCGGCCATTGCTTTGGCCCTTCTTCTTTCATGAGGACCGAGCTCACAGCTTTTTCTGTGACGGCGAGGTATAATACGAGGGGCTCTCCCTCCCGAGGTTGCCGCAGGGTCGGCAGGCTGGCCAAGTAGACTTTGAGTTCTTCCCAGGCTTTTTGGCAATCTTTATCCCAAGGATGACCATTCCTTCCGAGGTCGCCTTCCATCTTTGCTGCCTTTGTGAGGACTTTGAAGAAGGGTCGGCACCTATCTCCGTACCTGGAAATAAACCTGCTCATAGAGGTTATTCTTCCGGTGAGTCTTTGCACATCTTTGACTGTGGCAGGAGTTCGGAATTCAAGCAGAGCCTTAATCTTCTCGGGGTTAGCATCGATGCCTCTTTCGGATACCATGTACCCAAGGAACTTTCCCGAGGTAACCCCGAAGATGCATTTCTCAGGATTAAGGCGGATCCCGAAGGCTCTGAGTTTTTGGAAGGTTTCCTCTAAATCTGCAACGTGGTAGCCAGGCAGTTTGCTTTTGACTATCATGTCATCAACATACACCTCCATGTTCCTCCCCATTTGGTCTTTGAAGACCTTGTTCATCAGCCTCTGGTAGGTGGCTCCTGCATTTTTGAGTCCGAAGGGCATCCTGATATAGCAATATGTTCCTCCCTCAGTGATGAAGGCAGTCTTCTCTTCATCTTCGGGGTCCATCCTTATCTGATGATACCCACTGAAAGCGTCCAGGAAACTTAGGAGCCCGTACTCAGCAGTTGAGTCTACCAGTTGGTCTATTGGCGGAAGAGGATATGAATCTTTCGGGCAAGCATCGTTCAAATTTCTGAAGTCGATGCACATCCGGAGCTTACTACTTCCTTCTTTTGTGGCAATTACCATGTTGCTTAGCCATTCGGGGTAGTTTACCTCCCGGATAATGCTAGCGTCTATCAGACGCTGGACTTCGGTCTTGACGAAGTCACTTTTGTGAGCTGAGATACTCCGTTTCTTTTGCCGGACAGGTTTTACTTCTGGACTCGCTTTGAGGCTATGCTGGATTACGCGAGGGTTTACCCCTGGCATGTCCTTCGGCGAGTAGGCGAACAGATCTTTATTTGCAAGCAGAAAAGATACAAGTTTTTCCTTGTCCCCTTCAGCCATGCTTTTCCCTATTCGGGTACTATGGCCTAGGGCAAGCTCTAATTCTTCTGTTTCCGCTTTTGTGGGATCTTCTGCCTCGCCCCTTTCCAGCTCTTTTGCTTCTACAGCATGTGCTAAGTTGCTTGCTGGAGCCTTTCGTGCTCTGACGAATACCTTTCTCACCTCGCTTTGATCAATGAAGATCTTTGCGTCTCCTTCTTTGGTGGCAAAGGTGACGGTCAAGTACTTTACATCAGGGCGAATGTGCAAATTTCCCTGTGTCTGTCTGCCGAGGATGGCGTTGTATGACGAAGGAACGTCCATGACTATGAATCTTGCCATGGTAGAGGTGAACAACTCAGTAGTTCCTTTCTCCGAAGTTCCTTTCATCATCAAGGGGAGGTCGATCCACCCGAGGACAGGTAGCTCAGATGGTCGTACGCCGAACGTGGGTGAAGTAACAGCCTTGAGGTCACTCCTAGATACGCCCAAGCTTGGCAGCAAATGTGAGAACAAGAAGTCTGCGTTTGACCCATCATCCAGCAGTACCCTCTTGACGTCCCAGTTTCCTATCCTCGCCATTATCAGCAATGGATCGTCATGGGGAAATACGATGGTGGAGCCATCCTCGCGGGCCAATTTTTTCATTGGGCTATGATATTCCATCACCGCTATCTCTCTGGCCCTTCTTTTTCTTTCCGAGGATGGAAGTCCGGTTGTGATTGTCTGTATTACTCCTGCCGAAGGTGGAGGACGCCTTCTTGGACTTCGGTTCCTTCGCCTGTCTAAATCGTAATCCTCGTCATCGGGCTTTCCTTCTTCCTCTTTTTTTCCCTTCGGGGAAGGCATTCTCAAATAACGCCGAAGCTGGCCCTGCTTTATCAGTGATTCAATGTACTTTTTCAACTGAAAGCAGTCTTCGGTGTCATGACCGTGATCACGGTGGAACTGACAGAACTTCTTCATGTTCCTTCTGTTGTCAGCAGTCATGCCCCTCGGTCGTTCGATTTGAGCCCCCTGTTTTTCCAACGCCATGAGGAAGTTAGCCCTCGTGGTGCTCAGAGGAGTAAAGTTTTGGGGCTTCCTTCCTCCTACTCGCATTCTCCGAGGTCGGCCTAACTGTTCCGTTGGACACCGGGCTTGTTGGCTGGACCCTTCGCAACGAGCGTGAATATGGTCAGCCTTCGGTCCAGTCATTCTCAGCTCTTCGGCTGTCATATGTTGTTCAGCCCTTCGGTAGAATTCTCACAGCGTGTCCGGGGGATCTTTGGAGAATTCATAAAACAAGTGTGAATCCCTCCGGAGGCCCCTCGTCATGGCGAGCATGCGGATTTCGGGACGAAAGTCCGGAACACTGAGGGCCTCTCTGTTGAACCTCTCGACATAGTCACGGATGGTCTCCCCGTTTCTTTGTGCTATGTCAAACATCTGGACGGGCATCTTCGCCGTCGGCTTGCTCCCAATGAACTGTTGGGTGAACGCTGTGGACAGCTCCTGGAACCCCCTGATGTTTCCGGGAGGCAAGGAATTGTACCAGGCAGTTGCTGGTCCTGCGAGGGTGACTTCAAAGCACTTGCAGAATGTAGCATCATCAGCCTCGTGTAGCACCATGCTGCATTTGTACTTTGTTAGGTGGGCCGGGGGATCAGTCTGACCCTCATAGGTCTTTAGCCGAGGTAGCCTGAAGTCACTTGGCATGGCTGCCTCGACCACTGTTTGGGCAAAAGGAGTTTCATCTCTAGAGACGGTTTCAGTTAGCTTGGCCCAAACAGGCTTGCGTGCCACCTGTTGTTCTACTCTCTCCAGTCTTGCCAAGACTTTCTCCAGGAGGAGCGTAGCACTGGGCCCCTCTTCCTGGTGCTTGGAGGTTCTTGGGTAAAAGGACTGTTGCCATCTCTTCGGTGAGCGACTTCAGTACCGAGGTGAGGGGGACCTTGCCTCTGGCGACAAACTTCTTCTGGACGGGACTTCGGGTCGTTCAGACCTCGCTCTCTCCGCCAGCCGTGCTCTGTCGAGGACTCTTCCCGTGGCTCCCCACTTCCCGAGCTATGATGGGTTGCCCTTGGGCTTTTCTCCCGAGGTCGTGCTGGCGAAGTGGGTTTCTGCGCCTGGGCTGGTTGCGGCCACCTTCGGTCTATCTGTTGTGTCATTTCAGCCACAACAGACCTCTGAAAGTCTCGCAAAAAACCCATGCTGATGACAAAAGGGTGTTCCTCTTCAGGCAAGGAAGTCTCTGGGGGACTTTGTTCGGTAGCTGGTTGGGTCTCAGGCGCGGACGGGGACTTCGGGAGTCCTTTCTCCTTCGAACGCCGAGTTTCGACAACAGCTACCTGGGAGTAGTTTCCCACAGACGGCGCCAAATGATGCCCCAAAGCATCTTCGTTTGCTGTCATGTTTTCTGAGTGAAAGTGGAGGAAGAACACTAAGGGATCAAGTGTCTTGCCTGTTTTGTGTTTTCTCAGAGGGAGGAAAATGCCCATCCCTTTGCCTAGTCCCATTTCCTAGTATTTATAGGAGTAGTTGGTCCGTTCAGATCATGACACGTGTTCGGTCGGATTTGATTTGTACTTTTGGACCTAGGGGACAGGCAGCCGTTTGCAGCCTCCTTTAGCCCTGGACCCGGACAGGTTGTGTCAGGACTGGGGCGGCTGCGGCGTGTTAGTTTGCCGTTCTGATGTGACGTGTAGGGCTTGTGGGCGACATGTCAGAGGCTCCTTAAATGCTCATACCGTACTCCCGAGGTCCCCTGGGCGAGGTCGCCCTTCGGTGCGTGCACCCTCTTCGGATTCTATCCGTCCTTCGATGCGAGCACCTCCTTCGGGATCTATCCCATAGTTCTGGGAGTTCCCTTGATGAACATCTTCTTCGGGACTCACACCCATAGTTAGGGGATTCCCTTGTTCAGGTGTTTCTTGTTCGGGGAAGATCCTCTTCGGGGCCTCTGCCTTCGGGGAGATTCTTCCTTGCTTCAGAGAGATGGCTCTCTTACTCGAAGACGGTCAGTTTGGCCCCTCGATGGAGACGGTGTTGTCCTCAGAATTCCTGACAAGCTAACCAAAGTCTCGAGCTCATAGTGTTTGACTTCGCACCTTCCGAGGTCAGTAAAAAGATTCTCTCTTGGGTGACGTCAGACTCCTCGGCCAATATTCTGGCAGGGAGTTACTACCGAGGAGGCAATAGCCTTTGGCTATCAGTCATCTTCTACTCTGACTCATAACCACCACAAGTGAAAAGTCTGTTCATCCTGGACAACCAATCCTCTGCTCTGTCAGGATCACCTATCCCATCAAAGCTCAGTGGATCAACAGTCTTAAACTTCTCCAACAATCTCATCTGATGTGGAGTGCCTCCCCTCCTTCGAGCCTCCATCACCTCTGGTTCCTCTTCCTCCTCATGAACATAATTTCTGTGTTCATGAGCTCTAGGCACTTGCTGTTGCTCAGCATGCCTTTCCTGCTCCTGTTGTGGGTCATTCTCCTCCTGGACAACACCTCTATCCTCATAATCTCTGAACATCTCAGTGACAAGGGTATTCATACCCTGTGCCACTTGGGCCAGAGTCTCTGTTAACCCCTGTAATACCCTGGATATCTCATCCAGCCTTGCCACAATGGGGTCACTAGAACCTTCACTAGGTTCCCTAGTTCCCCTTGAAGCTCCTGACCTAGTGTCAACCATAGCAACCTGCAACCACAGCGAGAAAAACATTCCCTAGATGTTGGTCAGTACTAACTTCCTAGCACTTGGACTTTCCAACTAGATCTCAGTCTTAGCCTTCAATATCTATGAAATGAGTCCTAAGCTCTGATACCAAAAACTGACACGACCGCCCGTGCCCCTGCCCAAGAAGCCCTGTGAGAGTTGGTCTCACGGTGGATTGCAATTGGCTAGTTGTGTATGTGTGCGGATTAAATCCTGTGATACTAGTTGATTAACCTAGAATATGCAATATGCATGCTCTTATGCTTTGACTTGGTTTATTAAACCATAAAACATTAAAACATTAACTCAGCTCAGTAATTTCCTACACAAAGTAAATACAAATAGCTAAAGCATACAAAAATCAACAATTGTGTGAGTTTACTACACATAACAATTCGTGAGAACATTCATACATAAAGTAGACTAATGCCCTCACCCAAGAGCAATCCTAGAGTCAAGGACTCCTCATAACATAGACTATGGAGGCAAACCAAAGTATTGTATAAATAGAAGACTCTACTGAGATCTCTTAACCTAACTCCCACCTTCGAAACACGTCCCAGTGGCGAGTCCCAAAAGTCCTTTGCCAAGTGCTACTAGGCTCTCCAGCCAAAGGAAGATACTAGTTAGTACTGTCACCTGACCGACAAGCCAACTAAGTACTTATGTAGACTAGAATCACAAGGATTCTCAACTGCTATACCTGTACACACAAAAGAGTACTACCGAGATAATCCTCAACGATTACCTGGTCCAGCAACTTCAAGCTCTGCCTAACAAAACCAAGGAGTGAGAATTTGAAAATTCTCAGTAAGGTATCTTCAATGTACCTACAAGAAAAACCTAGGACTCTTCCTGCGAGCTCACACAGCACGAGGGTGCTATTATATATGCATATATAACTAGGCCAAAGACCTCTCCTCAAGTAGTCCTCCTCACGGAGTATTACTCCATGCCTAGCGAGTTTAAACCCGCTCCTAGCAAGCCGAAGCTTACTGCAAATAATCATGTAGCCTTCCCATAGTTGTTATGCAGGGGAATTATGGTGGGACTTTATAGACTAGGCCACAGGGCCTTGTTGATGTAGACTAGATGAAAAAGGTTTTGCCTTGTGACCTCGTGGCTACGGCACGGCTAGGCCGACAAGGGTTCTAAATCTCTCACCTGAGCTAGTGGTAGCTAGTTATGTTCATTTGCAACATAGTTTCTTTAAAAACTTGCCTTCACTTTGAGTTAATATAAATCTAAAACTGGGACATTTTAGGTGTTTTTAAAGCATTGAGGTTATAGTACTCCCTCTTAGCTTCGCATGGAGTCTTGAATCATCTCAATTGCACACCCGAGCGAAAAGTTATGCTGAAAACAAAACCGGGTGTCAAAAGCTGTCTCGGCAACGCGTCGCCACAGTTGTCGACGTTCTAAGACAGTTTTTCTGGATTGGCGACGCATCGCTGGTTTCGACTTGAAATTGGAGACGCGTTGCCAATCTGCAGAAATGCAAAATTGGCGCATTTTACTGCTATGAACTTTGGACGATTCCTACACATACCAAACATGCATGGAATGCCTCCAAATTTCATACACACATAGTACATGTTGCATAGAACATAACCAACTATCAAAAGCTAAGCTATGATGTCTTTTAACATCAATCCAATCCTCCCAATTCCTCTAGTCCACCATAATTCTACCAAAATGTTTCCTTAATGCCTAAGCTAAAACCACTCAAATTTCTCAAGCAAATCCAAGCTAATGGCATTCCATGAACTTAAAAACACAACTCCTTTACCTCAACTCCAAGTTACAAGCAAGAATCACCCTCCTTTTCAATCAACCAGGCTCCCAAAGCTCTACACAAGTTCCAATCCAAAAACAAAGCACCAAACATCAATATTATGCTCTCTAACCAAAACCCAATCTCCAATTCAACCAAATAGCATGAATTCAATCAAGAACACAACTCTTACCACGTTCAAAAATAGGGGATGTAAGAAAACGTCTCTCCAAGCTTCAAAAACATGATTTTAAGCTTGAAAATCACTTCTCCAAGCTTATATACTTTGAATTGCTCCTCTTGGCATCAAAATCTCTTGATTCCAAGTTCAATTTGAGAGCTAAATGGGGGTGAGAAGGTGGAAAATGGGTTTATGGCAGCCAAAGCCTCCTTTCCCCTTCTTAAACCCTCACTTAACCCACAAACCATCAAAATATTAAGCTTGTTTCAAATAAGTCCCCCATTTTTGTAACTTAGTAGTCCTTGATTTAATTCTTGTCTATTTTTCAAGTTTGAGTTAAGGTTGAGAGTTAACTTCTAAAAATTCATTTTAAAACACTTGGGACTCGTCCCGGCTATTCAGGATGCAAAATTACCATTTTGCCCCTAAACTTTGTTTAGTGCTTTATTCTTCTCGGAACTTAGTGAACTTTGGTAAACCTCTCTATTCTTGCTATGTAAACTTGAATTGAGCTTAGAACCTTAATTTAAAAAAAATTTACCTTCCTCAATTGCACCTCCCACTAGAAGGGCCATAACATAAGAGGGGCACTAATTGAGCTTGCAAGGCTTTGGGCAACAAGTGTTGCTAAGCACTGTGAGGATTCTATGTATTCACTAAGTTTCATAGTTAGACAATGTTGATTTAGTGAGTACTGGCCACTTAGGTGATGGATTTTGATGCCAAGGGATCCTAAAAAGCTATATGGGCTATGGTTGCTTTGGCAACTATGTGTTGGATGCTAATTAGCTAAGCATGGAAAGCATTAGGGCTAGGAATTGAGAAGGCCAACTCCTTCCCAAGCTTGTGAGCTTTCGGATTAGTATAGGTAAAGTTAAATGGTTAATCAAATTGATGTGAGTATCGAACCATGCTTGCTATCCCTTTTTAACTAGTGTTAGTGGTGTGTGTATAATTGTGTGCTTCTATGATTGTTTGTGTGTGCTAACCCCCTTATATTGTTTCATTGTTATATCTATATATGCTTTGCTTTGTGTTTTCATGTTAGGCCTTGGAGGCCATTACAATTCTTATTGGGTTATAAAACTCATTTGCCTACTCCTTTATGTTGTAGGGAAAGGTTTGCTTGAGAAGTAAGAAAGCTAAAAATGGTTTAAACTCTTTCAGGTTTGGTAAGGTAATGAGTTTGAGAAGTTCTTTGCTCAATATTCTAAGATGGTGACTTACTTGTTTGGCAAGCTAATGTGTGAAAGTCCCTTACTTGTAGGCTTTTCGAGCTATGTGTCATGGGAACAAGTCATAGTGATGATGGCTATGTTTTAGTTGTGCATATGTAGTTTTTGTATGTGTTTGTGCACTTCCTGTTACACCTTCACAAAATGGGAAAATTACAGTAGAAGGACTTAAACTTATATGCTTTAATTTTCACCATAGTGCACGATTTGTGAAGTGTAAAGTATTCAATATACACCCCCTTAAGTTGCAAAAACAATGATAGCTTGGTCCTTAAGAAAGCATTGGCACATCGCCTAATTTTCAAGTAACCTATGGACTAAATTGTAAGTTTACAAAAGTTGGGTACTTAATTGCACAAATTTCTCAAGCTGGCTATGGAAAGGACATGGATGGAATTATGAAGAAAGGACATGGATGGAATTAAGGATATTGTTGGGGACCAAAGTGCTTAAGAAGGCAAAGTTGATCATTTATGGCATAATGCCAGCTAAGGATCCAAGTGTCCACCTTTTTGTCTAAAAGCTATAATGGCCTTTAACAAGGTTCAATGTGGTCAAAAACATCATTTCCCCAGCCAAAATAGTTGGATATAATCTATCCAAGTGTTGGCCAAAGTTTCAAAAATTTGCATATATGCCACCAAGGTCAAAATGATGTATAAATGAAGAAAAATCTTCATTTTCTTGCCATTTCCTCTAAATTTCGTCCCCTAGAAGCCAAGGGTTCTTCCTTAACCTTCTCCACCATACCTTCAGAAAGAAAAATGAAGCAACAGAAAGCAAAGAAGACATCAAAGAGTGTAAGAAAACCTAATTTTGGTTATATTTGGGTTTTTAGATTTCATAGCAAAAGGTAAGGGTTTTCAAAATTTTCTTGGATTGTTTACTGTATTTGCAAACACTCATTAAGCTAAGACCATGCTTGGAAAAGAGCAAAAAGCTCAAGGAACCAAGTATGGGTTAAGGGGAAAGAAGCATGGCAAGGTTTTAGCCTTAGTGTTACCATGTTAAAGATGGCAGGAAGAAAGAAGGGTTTGTAAAGCCGAAGTTAGTACTAACTAAGGCCTAAAAGACTCCTAAGACCAAGAAAAAGCTTGAGGAGGGCTGCCATAGTGTTACTAAAGTGATATCTTATTGTTTTATTGAATGATTATGGACTAACCCTAATGTGTTATTGCTGCCAGCATTACATGTGTTTATTGCTCTGTTTATTGGTGCATATGGTTACCATATTTGTGTGTATGTGTTGTTTTTGTATGTTTTTATGTGTTTGGATTTCAGATGGTACGTTGCTATGGAATAATTTACATTGAAAGCCCTTACTAAGTTATTTACAAAGAGTTTACTCCCCTTTCTGTCCATTTTCAGGAACACCTGAAAGAGAACATTCAAACTAATAGTTCTAGTTTGATTTTTCCTGTGAAATTTCTAGTACATGAACTTAAATATGTCAAGTATTAAACTGGAGTGTTGCATGATTTTTAGAGCACATTTGCTAATTTTAGTGTTGGTACTTTCTACCTTATGCAGCAGCTATCTTTTGAAGTTTCTAGAGTGCATTGTGTTGTAAGGCTCTCCAAGAAGCTAGTGTACATACTCAACTAAGCTAGGACATATGCGTGATGCATCTATGCATTTAAATACTCTATGGATGGTGTATGGACGATATATGAAGCAATAAAGTGATGTTTGAGGTTGAATGTTCAATTCTGTCCATTTTGCAACTCATTAGCTGTTCCAAAGAAAATTATGTCTAATGTTTATGGAATGCCTATAAATTCAGGGGAATGACTTTCCCAAGTGTTTAATACATGTGAGAACCTGCCCATGTTGGTTTTGCACCTGGAAATGAAGTGTATGAATCTTATGAAATTTTGTATGGGCAAAAAGGTCATAAAGTGACCAGAATTTTGACTTTGCACTTAAAGTTCCATAACTCCTGGTGTAGAAGGAATATTGGTACGAAATTTTGACCACACCTAGAGCACATAAATAGGTTGAATTGGAATTTCAAATTTCTAAATTTGGAGCCCCATTGCCAAAGATATGACATTCCAAAGTTGGCTAAGTTACTGTTCCCTTGGTCAGAATTTGGTAACCAAATTCAAAAATCCATAACTTGGTCCATAGGTGGGCTTTTGATGTAAAATAAAATTTATTGGTTTTCTCTAAGTCTCTACTTGATAATGGAAAAAATAAAACATGGGGTTACATGGCTAGAATGATACAATTTATTAGTGGAAGTTACAGGTGCAGTGGCTAGTCACTAGAACTTAACAAGATTGCCTAATGCGTGGGATCCAAAACTAAGAATTATGCTAGTTTTTTCCTTCTTAGCTACCATATCGTGCATAAATGTAAATATTTGTCTTATGGTTTGACCAATATACATTTATTTGCATAAAGACCAAGAATGCCACTTGGGTAATATAGTGAGCATTGTTCTGATGGCCTATAGAACATGCATAGCTCCTGGGAGATTGACACATTAAATATTGTCATTGTAATTAAGCTCTCAAAGTGGTAACACTTCCAGGTTTATAGTGCACTAAGGTGGCCTATGGTGGGCTCACCAAGACTCATGTGTATGCAAGATGAACATGTTCATGTTGGTTGCTTGTGCGTCAAATGTTTTTAAACTGTGATGAAGTGGAGATGTTCACTTGTTAATGTATTTTTGTTCACTTGTGGGTGTATATATGTTCGTAGATATTATGGGCCTTTGGGTGGTCTATGGTAGGCCTATTGAGATGTGTGTATGTGTGTGCTATGTGCATGTAAACCTATGTTTTCAAACTTGAGCTGGTGTTTTGGTTGTCATGCCTATATTGGAATGAATGAATGAAGCTTATGTTGATACTAGCATAAAATCCATCTAGGCTCTTAGTTTGTTTCTATTGAGCATTGAAACTTGAGTGCAAAACAAACTAGATGCTGTATGTGTCTTAGGTACATGCCTATGTGTCCTGGCAGTGTTTAGGCACACCATAGTGCCCCTCCACCGTGTCCAAGTAGCGCCTAAGGTGCTTAAGCCCTTATGTCTTGTACACATTACATACTTAGGAAACAAGTTTTTGAACTAAATCTGATAGGCTTAATTGTGTATCGTAACCATTTGTTTGGGGTTCTAAACCTCTCTAATGGGCCAGGGACTATGTTGGGCATGGCAGTTAAGGTGGAAGTAGAAAGTTCCTACCCTAGGTTGACCGAGGTGCCTTTTAAGACCAATTGTAGGTTGATCCACCCCCAAATTGGGAGTTGTGCATGCCCCACCCTAAATGTTGGTGAAGTCATTAGTTAGAGCTTGCTTTTGGGGATACCCAAGCTCAGCAGTAAATGGTTGAATAAGACATCAGCATTTGAGCCATCATCACAAGGTACCCTTTTGACATCCCAGTTTCCAGTTCTAGTTGTGATTAGGAGAGGGTCATTGTGTGGAAATTTTACCACTAAGCCATCCCTTCAGGTGAGCTAGTTTGTTGGATGGTCAAATTCCATCATGGTTATTTCTCTTACTTTCCTCTTTCTTTTAGCCGAAGGCATACCATTGGTGATTGTTTGAATAACCCTAGGCAAAGGAAGAGGATGCTTCATAGGACTTCGGTTGACACGACATCTACCAGAGTTATATTCTTCATCTTTGCCTTTTTTCTCCTTTTCTCATTTTTCCCTAGATTTAGCTGAAGGCATTCACAAGTATTGCTAAAGTTGCCCTTCCTTGATCAAGGATTCAATGTACTTTCTTAACTGCAAGCAGTCTTCAATGTCATGCCTGTGATCTTTGTGAAATTGACAATACATTTTCTTATACTTATTGTTATCTGAAGTCATGGGCTTCGCGCATTGGATCAAGGTCCCTTAACTTTCTAGGGCCATCAAAATATTAGTCCTTGTTGTGTTTAAGGGAATGAATGCCAGTGGCCTTTTACCTCATGCTTTTTGAGGACTCCCCCCTCCTTCACTTTGATATCAAGGTTGGGGATTTGCCCTTCCGAGGATTGATGGTCTGACTTTGGTCCTCCTATTCTTAGCACTTTAGCTATAATATGTTGTTCCGCCCTTCATTAGAACTCCCCAAGTGTTTAAAGTGGATCTTTTGAAAACTCGTAGAGGACCTATGAATCCCTCTTGAGTCCTCAGATCATCACCAGAATTTGAATTTTTAGGAAAAAATCAGGAACACTAAGGGCTTCGCAATTGAATCTTTTGATGTAGTCCTAAATGGTTTCCTCATTCTTCTGGCTATGTCAAATATCTGGATAGGCATATTCACCATTGGCCTACTTTCGATAAATTGTTGAGTGTAGGTTGTGGATAGTTCTTGGAATCTCATAATCTTGCTGGGTGCCAAGGAGTTGTACCACACAGTAGCAAGCCCAGATAGGGTTACATTGAAGTATTTGCAAAGTATGGGTCATCGGCCTCATGAGCACCATGCTCTTCTTGTATTTGGTCAAATGAGCCTAGGGGTTGCTTTGCCCATCATAGCTTTCAAGGTAAGGTACCCAGAAGTCAGTAGGCAATGGAGCTTCTACCATAATGTGAATGAATATAGGCTTATCTTCGGTAAAAGGTTTTTGACAACCTCCACCAAACAAGCTTTCGGGAGACTTGCTTCTTAACCCTGATAAGCCCTTGCAAGATTTTTTCCATTAAAATGGCAGTACTGCCTTCTCGCCATTGTTGGGAATAATGTGGCAAGGGGGAATGATGTTTCCTTCTAGGTGAATAACTTCACCAGTGAGGTGGTGGAGTGTTGCCCTAGGGAGAAGGACTCTGCCACTGTGAAACCATTTGCTCTCTTGACCTTGACCTCACCGTATTGTGCCCTCGAGATGGCAAGTTCTTCATCAATGACTCCTCATGAAGGCTTCTACTAGTCGAGCTCTGGCAAGGTGAAGTCACGCCCAGCCTGGCCCCTAGCCCATTCGGGCCGAATTACTTAACCTTTTAGTAGAATTCCATATAAGGGGCATTTAAACAAAACCAAACATACAGGCATGAATCCCGGGATATTACTAGTACTAGCTCATTATTTATTTACTTAAAGGTTTATGTTATGGTCTCGAAAACAAGCTAGTACTTATGTGCAACTTGTGTGTTCAGTTCATTACTCAACTAGCCTAGTACATGCATGGCAACCAAAACACCAACTCAAGTTTTTAAAACCTTGTTTATAATGCATACATCTTGCCTACTCATATGTGTCTTGGTAACCCACTATTGTACATAGAGACATACATGTCTTTAATTCCATTGGTTACCATTTTAGCTCGTTATAGGCATGCATTTCCTTTCTAGTTCATGTTTACTTAAGTACTCGAAAGTGTCCATAAGCACTTAAAAACATAAATTTGGTTTTTAAGACAAACCAAAATACATAGCACATGCTTATACATGGCAAATCACACATAGAACACATTTTCCACCTTAGAGACTGATGCCAGGCTTCGGGATGTGCGGAGCCAGCATCTGATGCGGTCCAGTTAGGCGAAGCCAACATCTCCACTATGTGCAGCAGTGTAGGCAGCAGGGGGTCCTGGAGGTGCAAGAAGGTACCCTCAGAGGGTCACCTTAAGTGGTGGCCGGCAGCTTCCTGGTACCGTGGTTGGTTAGGACGGGAAAGACTTCCGGTGTGGGAGAGAGTCCGGAGCGGCGATCCTTCAGGGAGACCTGGCTGAAAGACTCAGAAAACAGGGGTTAAGAGGCCCCCGGGGTGGTTTTCTGAGGGGGAACCTCTGACGCCCAAGTCAGTGCTCCGAGAAAGAGAGATACTCAGTAATAAGCACAAGGAACTCTTGCCTGGCGTGTCTTTCTGAGGGCTGAAGGGGGAGTATTCAGGCGGAGAGAGGAGAGCGTCCTCTTGTCCTTTTGGTCCTCCGGGCGAAGAACCTCCTGCCTGTGACCATTTCCCTAGTCTATAAGGGAGGAGGTGATCCTTTTAGATTGTGACACGTGTATAGATGGATGGTGTTCGTACTTTTGGGCGTGGAGGCCCCTAGTCATCTATAGGCTCCTCGGGGCACGAGCCGTAATAGGTGTAGCCCTGTGTGACAGGACGCATGCTACGATGGCATGTTGGAGTGTGTTTGAGAGTGGCGTGTCGGAGACGTATATGAGCGGAGTGTTAGAGACTCCTTGATGGCTCTTGCCGTACAAACGATGTCCCTTTGGTTGATGTCTCACTTCAGATGCTGGGTCCTTTTCCGGAGTCGGGCTGGAACTTCGGTGCCTACACCTTCGGGGAGGTTTCTCCCATAGGGGGTGGTTGGTCTTTCTCCCCCAAAGCTGGTTCGGTCGCCCTCCCGAAAGAGGCGCCACACTGGCTTCTGAAGTTGGCATTTGGTGATGTACCGAGGTCATACGCCTCAGGTGTATGACTTCCTTCACTCCGGTGTCCTTTCCGAGGTCGTATGCCTCAGGTGTCTGGCACCCTCTTTCCCGTGATCAGCAGGTCGTCAGGGGGATAGCACTTTGGCTATCACATGCCCCCCTTGGAAAGGCCGAACTGGAGACTTCGGCAAGTAGCCCTTTTGGTGTCCATCAATCGTTCAATTGGCAGTTTTGACAGGACGACCTTGTGGACTCCCGGAGGTCCACGTGGTAGTATGTCCATTTCGGTCAAACAGGGCGGCACGGAGCCTTGTGTTGGGTTTCGGGAGCCAAACAGCGCAGTGGAATTTAACCGAAACCCTCCAGGATCCAAGTGAAATGGGGTAAACCGGGTGTTCGAAAATTTCATACCTAATTTTTGGTTGAGATCTCTCACTCAACTGTAGAGTCGAATCACAAAACCTGAACAGTTGACGTGTTCAGGCTCTCTACGGTATCCACACGAGCCTCTCGGGATCACCACGCTTCCACCATGTCCTGGCAGATGCGTTTTTCTTGCGCTCGCAGTGCTAGCTTACGTCCTCCAAGGAATTGCAAGAGAAGAGTGCGGCTGTCCTTTTGGGAGGCTAGGGCAAGGAGACCTGCGAATTTCTCACTTAAAAGTTGTATTTATAATGAGACTCAACTTCCAGGCCTAATGGGTTTCAAAGCCCTAATCCAATTAGGATTTAATTTCGGGCTTAATAATGGCTCAACTCCTTGGCCCCATTATTAATACGAAATTAAAATCAAACCATAACCCAAATAATTAGCCCATGCACTCTAATGATCCAAATAGCTCTATGTGTGTGACCCAATAGGCTCTTGCCATGTTGGCAATGATCATAAATCACATTTATGATCATAAGCAATGAGCGGTGTCTAGCAACACATCATTGCTACCCAAGTGACAAGATTGTCGGTGAATCGACTAAACCTTTATGGTCATCACCGATATATGCCATTGTCCCTTTGTCCAAGATATCAAGACTAAGCACAAGACATGGAATGTGTCACTCTCGTATAGCCCAATCTTTGGTTTCTTGATTACCGAGTAGACCAACTTAAACTGACGACATTGATATCATATATCAACTCATCGGAGCATGGCCATGCATTTTCTAAGTCTCACTCTATCAAGGGGCCAAAAGATATCACTCCCGTTACATAGGAGGGACAAATCCCATCTTGATCATACAAATCCCTCCGCATGATATGTGACATACCCAATGACCTCCTTCAAGTTCACTCAGTTACGAGCAACAAAGGAAAGTATCAAAGTATGTGACTCACATGTAGGGAACCTTGCTGATCTTAGGTCGAAGGACTACATATACCATGATCACTATGAGAATCATTTATGACACTCATATAACGATCCATGAAGTGTTCTCATGGTGGGTCGGTCCAATACACAAGTTCTCCAACTTGTACCCATATGTAGACTACATATCTCATATTAGTCTCCACATATGCTAATCATTATGTATTATTGCAAGCCGCTCCACAATAATACTAGACTAGGGACGTTTATGAATATCATTATTCTAGGGTTACAATTATGTTTATTACGTTACGCAGAAACAAAACAACAAACAAAATTGCTGGATTAATGCCTCAATAAAATATCATGACTCAATGTGCAAAAATACAATCATCTCATGATTGGCTTTTTGGGCACAATACTAACACCTTGAACCCCAGACCTCATGGATTTACACTCGGAGTATGACGTCGGTTGGGGAGGCACTTCGCCTCCTAGGTGATAAGCCTTGTTCGAACAAATGTCATCTATGCATCCTTCGGTGCTCCTCGAGATACCCAACTTGTTTATTTTTCCCGCCATAGGCTAGTGAACAGTCGTGTCTTGAAACTAATCGTGCTAGTCTCGAGCAGCGTGCCCGGGTTTTCTGATTGTTAGAAAACATGTCCTAGTTTCTCGTGATGGGCGACACGTGGTAGGCATCAGCTGGGATGGGCACGCCTTTTCCCACGAAGGGCCATTATGGTGACTTTTTCACTTTTCACGCAGCATTTATGACACCCTTTGGGCTACCCTTCCTCGATCTATATAAGCCTTCCTTCTGTCATACTCTTTTTTTGTGTTCCTTTGCTCTCATTTTGCTCTGTGCCTTTTTCTCCTCTTTTGTGGCGGTTTTAGCGGTGGAACGATTTCCGGTGATCTTTTACGATGGCGTCCTCAAACCCAAACTTCGGCAAGACTTTTGGTGGGTTCTGATTTCTAGAGTTCCTTCGGTTTCTGCTTTTCTTTTCGCTTCTCGAAGTCATTTTTCCTCTTTTTGAAATCATTTTCCCCCCTTTTTCTGAAGTCATTTTTGGGTCAACCATGCCTATTCCCAAGAGCTGGCAACCTCTTATGTCTCACCCTTGTTGCACAACTCCTGAAAAATTAGAAAAATGGAAGACCAAATTTTTCCTTCCCTCGTATGCCATTACAAGGTTACCTCACCTTGGCCAGTTTAGCTTTATGAATCGGGGTGATGAGGTTACCATTTTCTGAGCCCAACTGAAGGCCGGACTTCGGTTTCCTCCTGCGAAGATGATTTTTGACTTTTGCCAATTTCATGGCATAGCCATGAATCAGCTTCCTCCCAACTCATTTTGCTGCATGTGCGGGATCTTCGGGGTAGAACCCCATTTCATCCTGTTCATGCAGTACTATAAGCTCTATTTGGTTCTGAAGGGTGGCTTTTATTTCATGCTGCTTCGTGATCTGGGAGTAAGAAATTTATGTTCACCTTCGCTACCAAGGATAGCTAGCGAGGGTGGCAAAAGAAGTTCTTCTTCCTAAAGGTGGCGGAGCCCTGGTCGCACGTCCCGACTAAATGGGCTCTGGGAAAGCTGGAAGCGGATGTCATGGATCCCAGGAAGCTACTAACTCTCGAGTTGGCGGCGAGGTTTGGGGACTTTGACAGACGAATCCGTGCTGTCCCCGACTGGGATGCTGAGGTCCCTTCACGCTCTCTCTACCCTTTCCCAATCATGTGGAAACTCATGACCGAGGATGTCCTTTGGGAGTTGGGGGGGTTATGGAGCATAAGACGGATCTCGGCATGCCAGCTCCTGCTACCGAGGGGAAGAACTCTTGGCTAGTGCAGCTCCTTCGGAGCGAGCTTACTTACGAAGCCTTTTTTGAAAGTAAGTTTTTTTCAAAGTTTTCTCATCCTAAGTGCCTATGGACTTACACTGATTTCTTTCCTCTTTTTCAGAGATGGGCGACAAGTCTGCCGCCAACTACAGGTCACTCTTCCTTGGTCAGCCCGAGAAGGGAAAACAAAAGAAGAGGCGCAAGGCTTCTAGGAGCGGATCATCTTCAGCCAAGAAGGCCAAGAAGGACATCCCTCTTCCCCCTCCGGAGGACGTTTCGGAGGTCGGCAATGTCATTGCTACTTCCACCAAGGTTGGCGATGTCATTGCAACTTCTACAGAGGTTGTAACTTTGCCCCAGCCTGAAACTGTCGGGGGGGTTCTTGCTGAGGTGGCCGTTCCTACCCTTCCGAGTCTCACCACGTCGGCGGATTTGTTGGGCTCTTTGGCGGATCTTTCTACAGAAGACTTAGAAAAGCACCGAAGGGCCAAGGGCAAACACGTTCCTGCCGACGTGGAGGAGGTCAGTGACTCTGATGACGACTGTACCGAGGTCATGCCAGGTTTGTCTGTTTTTCCCTGCAATCAAACTTATATTTTTTATAATCAAGGAATTTTTACTTGATAAGATGCATGTTTCCTTTTGCAGAGGATGCGGCGCCCCTGGCTTGGAAGATTAAGCACGCCCGAAGGAGGGATCTTCCGGATTCTCATGTCCCAAAGGACAAAGTCCCAAGGGAGCCATTTTGGTCTTTCACGGAGGACATGAATCTGTTCTCCGAGGATTGTCGGGAAATGGCTCCCCAAATGGCGAGGGGCGTGCTTACTCAGGCATCCTTCAAGGCAGTCGCTGAGGAGTGTGCCTCCAAGGATGCCCTTGCTGCAAAAGTTTCCCAGCATGATGCCCAGGTAACTCTTCAGGCTCTTCACTTTTCCTTCCCACTTTTTGCCTAAGTGTTTTTGGCTTTCCTTTTGCAAATTTCGCTAAATACCTTATCTCTTTTTTTTTTGTAGCTTTTAGGGTATAGTGGATACCTCCAAGCTTGGGCAGCAAAGCAGTCTTCGGCCCGAGCTTGGGCTGATGGAAAATTGGAGAAGGCCAAAGTTTTCGGTGCCAACTCAGTGCTGACGAACACCAAGTTGAACCAAATATGCAAGGAGAAGATTGCCAGTCTTCGGGAAGAGTTCTTGAAGGGCCAAGAAGGGCTCTTGAAGGATTTTTCCAAGAAGATGTCCGACCTTGGCAACAAATTAATTAGCCTGACTTCAGCCAACGAGACCCTTCAAAAGGAAAAGGAAGGGGAGTCTGCCCTCTTGGCGAAGGCAATGGCTGAAAATGCCGAACTCCAGGCCAAGGTCGACTTGCTGAATGAGGGTTCGAAGAAGAAGAAGAAAACCGAGGAGCTGGAGAAGGAGATTTCTGACCTTTAGCAAGAGGTTTCAGATCTTCAACATGAGGCGGACGAGTTGGACTTTGAAAAAGGAAAAGCCTTCCAGACGTCCAAGGTTGCTTTTCAGGACGGCTTCTGCCTAGCTCGTCATCAGTTTCTAAAGAAGTATATGAACCTCGATCCTTCCTTTCTGGCTGCCCTGGATATTCCCGGGGGGCCTCGATGGATGTGGTCAAGAGTCAAGTTCCTCAACCTGCCATTTCCTCCTCCTGCACCGAAGGTGGCGGTAAAAGATTCAGGAGCCGAAGCTTCCTATGACGCTGGGGTCCCTTAGATATTCTAGGACCTTCGCCTTCTTCTTTTTCTTTGTACTCTTCTTCTTGTAATCTTCTCCTTGTATCAAGACCTTCTTCAATGAATTTTCCTTCATTTTTTTGGCTAAGTCTTTTTGAGCAATTTTTGTTTCCCATTTGTCCCAACCACTTTTGGTCAAGGGACTTCGGCACTCTCTTTGCTCGTTTTCATCGGCCATTCTTCGGGAGGTCTTTCACAGTTGGTGAAGTTCCCTTAGGCAAAGTTTAGCCTACCCCTTGTCGGCCGTGTTCGGTAGACTTGCCCTCTTTTGGGTCTATAACCCAACTAACTTCGGAAGGAATAGGAGACTTTTGGGAGTCCATACTTCAACTTTGTTCGGTGAACATTCTCAGATAGGGGAAAACTTTCTGTACTTAGAAAAATTTATGGCTTTCACCATTTCTTGTCTAAAAATTCTAAGTGTAGAATTTCTTTAAGGCGCCCGAGTGCCTTGTATTTTTTAGTTTTCCTTCTTCGGTGCTGCCGAGTTTGTATACTCCCTTTCGGACCTCGTTGAGGACCAAATGCCGAAGTACCCCATAGGATGGCTTTCGGGGTTCTAATTCGGCTTCTCAGGGGTGAGGTATCCTTTTCCTTATTCCTTTTGGCCTATTATGCAGGTTTGCACTTATGGCCACCTTTTGCCGGAAAGGCCTGCTTCCGAGCTTGGTTCGTCGGCCATCCTTCGTCAAACATCTGTATGATGGCCGAACTACTTCAAACGGATAGTGGCCTCTGTACAGGAGATAAGTGACGACTCCTTAATACAATAGGAAGTTCTCCTGGCCACTTTCCCTTTGCATCTATTGTAGTCCCTCTTTTGTAGCTCTTTCGGTAACTCTACTTGTCTGTTGCTCGGGGGATGAGCTAATGGGCTGAAGCGTCTTTTTATTCCAAGGTCAGTGACGGACTCTTGAAACCCTCTATCCATAGAGTGGAAATCATTACTAGCCGGTGTCACCGTCGATATGCCAAATCAGCATACTATGTTCTTTCGGACGAACTTTTTGTGCACCTTTTGCTGGCATGGTTGCTAGGAGTTCTGCCTTACCCCACTCAGTGAAGTAGTCACAGAACTTCACATCTTAGGGTGCTATCTGGAGTGTCTCGGTACAATCTTTTCGAGGTTATCCGCTCCGAAGGCAGTCTTCGAGTGCTGGCGTGTCTCTGGCCATTTTCACACCTCTTGGATGAATTATCCTGCACCCATTTTACCGATATATCTTAATAACGAAAATTGCATAGCTTTGCCTGTAAAGCTTTTCCTTAATCAGGAAATATCGTCCGGGATATCTTCGCACTTCCTACCTCTTAATGAGGATTTTTGGGACTTCTTGGTTGCGAGATTCCTCTTTGTAGGATCTTTCCGCCTTTTGTGCGAGGTTATTACACCTACCGTTGCCATACTCGGATGGCCTAACACTTTTGTTAATCAATTTTGATCATCTTGGTGGCCTCCTTGCCTTCGGGTTTGCGAGGGGGTATCCTAGCGCCCTGATGTTCTGCGCTTGGGGTTCCACTGACAAGGAGTTTCCACTCTGGATCTATCTTTGCTCTGTCTCCCTTGTTGGTTTCAGGCTTCCCTTCTTCTGGGAATTTGGGAATGCCGTCTGCCAGTACCTGGGCGTTCATTACCCTTTTAGGATTATACGTGATGTAGTACTCTTTGAGTTCAATGCACCATTTTGATAGTCTTTTCCGAATGCTCTACTCTTTCTCGCGGCGTTGCGTGGAGGCAGGTCACTTTGGATAGCGGTCGTGTCCTGGGAGGTAGAGTCGGTGCCTTCTGCCCGCAAGTCAAGTTGTAAATGACCTCTCGGGGCAATGGGTTTTGACTTCGTTGCCGAGGAGATGGCGATTTTTTCCTCGGGTGCAGAACTCTTTCGGCGGGGAGGTCTGGGTCATCATGACCCTGCTTTTCCCGTAGGTCATACTCCGGGGAGCATGGTTCCCGCCAAGGACTCATCCTGTTGATCTCCGTTTTCCCAATTCCTGTGAATTGGCATGGGACTCTCCACCTCACGAGGTACTAATGACAAAGGCCTGAATTTTTGCTGCAGCGTTCTTTGGCTTGACTACTGCGTTATTTCCACCATGCCGGGGCATGGGAATTCACACAGGAAGCCTATGGTAATAGTCAGAGGATGTTCACCTTCCGGAAGGGAAGTCCCTGTTGCCATTATTTGGTTGCCCGTTGAATCTCTGGCACGGACGGGGACCTCGGGAGTCCCCTCTCCTTGCAACGCCGAGCTTCATCTTTCGGCAACCTGGGAGTGATTTCCCACAGACGGCACCAGATGATACCGTGCTTCGGGATCTGCGGAGCCAGCATCTGATGCGGTCCGATTAGGCGGAGCCAGCATCTCCACTGTGTGCAGCGGTGTGGGCAGCAAGGGGTCCTGGAGGTGCAAGAAGGTACCCTGAGAGGGTCACCTTAAGTGGTGGCCGGCAGCTTCCTGGTACCGTGGTTGGTGAGGATGGGAAAGACTTCTGGTGTGGGAGAGAGTCCGGAGCGGCGATCCTTCAGGGAGACCTGGCTGAAACACTCAGAAAACAGGGGTTAGGAGGCCCCCGGGGTGGTTTTCCGGGGGGAACCTCCGACGCCCAAGTCAGTGCTCCGAGAAAGAAAGATACTTAGTAATAAGCACAAGGAACTCTTGCCTAGCATGTCTTTCTGAGGGCTGAAGGGAGAGTATTCAGGTGGAGAAACGAGAGCGTCCTCTTGTCCTTTTGGTCCTCTGGGCGGAGAACCTCCTGCCTGTGACCATTTTCCTAGTCTATAAGGGAGGAGGTGATCCTTTTAGATTGTGACATGTGTATGCACGGATGGTGTTCGTACTTTTGGGCGTGGAGGCCCCTAGTCATCTATAGGATCCTCGGGGCGCGAGCCGTAGTAGGTGTAGCCCTGTGTGACAGGACGCATACTGCGATAGCGTGTTATAGTGTGTTTCGGGGTGGCGTGTCAGGGACATATATGAGCGGAGTGTCAGGGACATATATGAGCGGAGTGTCAGGGACTCCTTGATGGCTATTGCCGTACAACCGAGGTCCCTTTGGTTGATGTCTCACTTCAGATGATGGGTCCTTTTCCGGAGTCGGGCTGGAACTTCGGTGCCTACTACTTCGGGGAGTTTTCTCCCGTAGGGGGTGGTTGGTCTTTCTCCCCCGAAGCTGGTTTGGTCGCCCTCCCGAAGGAGGCACCACACTGGCTTCTGAAGTTGGCATTTGGTGATGTACCGAGGTCGTGCGCCTCAGGTGTATGACTTCCTTCACTCCGGAGTCCTTTCCGAGGTTGTATGCCTCAGGTGTCTGGCGCCCTCTTTCCTGTGATCGGCAGGTGGTCAGGGCGATAGCACTTTGGCTATCAGAGACTTTGTTCCCCAATCTAGACTCGAAGTCCTGCACATAAAGTCCACTCTTATTAGCCTATTACACAAACAACCCATAACACTTAGAATACTTAGAATATTGAGCAAATACCACACATATGCATAATACCTTTACCATAGAAAAAGTATAATATACTCTTGACCTTAGTGCCTTTCAAATACTCCTTTTCCTACATGAAGTAGAGAAGGGCGGGTGAGTAAAACTCAGTAAGCATTTTGTATGGCTCGCATGGCCTAGCATATGGCTTCTAAAGCCTAACATAGTCAAGAATAACATGGCAACAAATATTCCATGCTCCTGTAAAGAAAACACTAAGACAAAGAAAACATAAGACATATAGCAATAACAATAATAATTCTTCATATCCCGGAGTTTCATTACTTAGGATTTTGGGGGCATTACAGGTGATCTGCCACCTCTCTCCAGGTGGACTTCTAGGGGAGGCGTCCTTGTTGGTGAATGAGCTTGTGACCAGCATTGGTCAAGTTGTTGAGTCATTGCAGCAATAATGGTATGATGACGGCCGCGTAAGAAGCCCATTCTGATGTAAGAGGATGCTCATCCTTGGGCAAAGAAGGCTTTGGTGGTGGTTGATCTACTGCTACCTGAGGCTGAAGTGCAGGTTGGGACTTAAGAACTCCTTTGTCCTTAGAATAATGATTTTTAACAACAGCAACCTAGGATGGGATTCCCATAAATGGTGCCAGGTGATTCTCCAAAACATCCTCTATCTGTGACATGCTGCCTCCGGAGGTACTTAGCTTGAGTTGTATCTGTAGCAATATAGAACAAGGGTCAGGAGGGCTCCCTGAAGTATTACTGGGGAAAGAACCTCTGACGCCCATGTTAGTACACAAGAAAGGTAATATGTGGGAGCAAAAAGTAAATTAGGCATTCAATCAGACAATATTACCCATAGGCCTCCCTAACCATTCTACTTGAGTGAAGGAGATTCAGACACGTGGAACATTTGACTCAAGGGTCCTTTGGTCAATACCTTAAGAGGGAAGTGCCCAGCTGGCCAAGCTATGCCAGGCAGTTATACATAGTCATCATATCATGGGGCATGTGGATGGTCTTTATCAGTGGTCCCAGGAAGCTATATGTTTGGCGTGTTCATCCAAGGTTCTTTTTGGGTCTCCTAAAGGTATGCAACATGTCAGTCTTCCAAAGGTGGTCAGTTCACTATCTGAGGATGGTTGGCCTGGCATCCAAGGGTGGTGATCCAACCTCCTTTTTTTGAGGGTCCATTGGGAGATAGCCCTTTGGCTATCAATGTGAAAGAGTACAATGGTACGACAAGGAACTTTGGTCAAGGAACCTTGCCAAGGAACTAAGGTAAAATTTTGTAGAAGTTGGCAAATAAATCAAAGACCCAAAGTTCAAAACCCTACTTATGAATGAGCAAAGACACAAAATCCCAACTACGTGAAACTGAGTTTCAAAACTTCAATTAATTAAGATGAGATTGTGTCCTCCGAAGTAGATAACAAGCACAAAAAAGTTTGAAGGCTACATGTCATGCCTATGACTTGGACAGGCCATGGGCTGTATTGATGATATGCATAAGAAGCACATAAATTGTGTATGTGAATGTTACAAGTGATGGAGATGGAGAAGGAAACAAGAAGGAGAATAAACACTCATAGGGCATCCTAGAGGACACTAAGAGCAGTCTGGTGGAACATGTGAGGAAAATGCTACATTGGTGAACCAAAGAAGGCTCAAGACATGTCCCAAGATACACTAAGATGTGAGGACTCAAAACTTGGGGAAATTATGCATAAAAATATAAGAGCACCAAGGGAGCACTAAGGAGTGGCACTTAATGACTCTTGGGCACACCCTTTAATGCACCTATGCACACTTTGAGGCCTTAAAGCCAAAGGCATTGAGAAGACTTTTATAAGGTTTATACCTAACATTAAAATGAGAATGGAGGCTATAAGGTAAGCCTAGAAAAAAGTACAAAACACATTTAAGCCATGGATAGCATTCAAGAGTGCACTAAAAACCTCTAGAATGCACTTAAAGTGCACCTATGACCAAATGAAAGTTGGAAGAAGTTAAGCGAAGGACTAGTCAAAGTCCTTGGCCACCAAGGCCATTCAGCAGAATTGTTACACTACTTGAATAAGGCTTGATTTAATGCAACTTCTTAGCTATTCCTTGCCATAATCTTGACCTCTAAAACCTAGCCAAATCTGTAGAAAAGCATGCTAACGCCACTTAAAAGAAACTTGAACTTAATAAGGAAGAAGCCAAGCTTGAAGTCTTCTAGGTGAACTCATGGTGGTGCCTATGATACATGAAGGATTTCTTGCTTCTTTGCCATCAATTCTAGGCTAGCTAAAGGCCCAAATGAAGCATCTTCTTTTGTACTCTAAAGGGGAAAGAGCTGCCCTAAGGGAAGGCCAAGGCTGAAAGAACCTAGAGGCTATGTAATGGGCTATATGTACCTTAAGCACAATAGTGATCTAGCTAGTTTACATTCAGCAGGCATGAGGGTTTTTGACAAGCTTTCTTACCCACTTTGGGGTAGTCCAGTTATGGTGCCAAATTTGTGCATTTAAAACTGCTAGGACTGGTATGTTGTGTAGACCATCAGAACAATACCCTTAGTGTGCATACCCAAGTGGCCCTCTTGGGCAATATGTAAATGCATGCATATTGGTCCAACCATTACACACATATTCACATTTTATCCACACCATGGCAGCAAGGAAGGAAAACACTAGCACAAGTCTTAATCTTGGCTACCACACATTAGGCAATCTTATTATGTGTAAATGACCATCCACTGCACCTGAAACTTCTTCCAAAAAATTTTATTAATCTAGCCATGTAACACCCTATTTTATTTGCTTCATTATTAATTAGATTCTTTAAGCAAACCAAGGAATTTGGATTTACATCAATAGCCCACCTATGGACAAAGTTATGGATTTCTTAAGTTGGTTACAAAATTCTAACCAAATGAACAGTAACTTAGCCAAATTTGCAATGTCATATCTTTGGCGATAGGCCTCAAAAGTCAGAAATTTTAAATCACAGTTCAACCTATATATTTGCTCTATTTTTGGTCAAAATTTCAAACCAAGATTCATGATGCACATAGAGATATAGAACTTTGAGTGCAGAGTGAAAATTCTGGTCACTTTATGACCATTTTGCCCATACAAAATTTCATAGGTGTGCAAACACTTCATTCACAAGGGGTAAGCACTCCAAGGCTATCCCATACATTTCCAATACACATAAGAATTACATGCTCTTACATCTAGTAACTTTAAGTCGTGACAACAGAATTTACAAATAAGCAACCTATCATTCACACTTAGGCAGCTTTGCACCACATCACATATATACCCAAAACGTTACTCAAATGTTCACACACTTGTCTCATTTTACATACACTACATGCACATGCATACGTGCACTAAAAAATGGTCTTAACCTAGCTAAATACATACCCTAAGTTACAGGAGTGCCTAAGACACAATGGACTCGAGAAATAGGATGTTGGACGGCTGCTGCATAACACAATAAGCAGCATCACTAAAAGTACCAAATGTGCTCCTAAAATCACCAAAGTTTCCAGATCACAACTAAATACATGGAAGTTATAATAACTAAAATTTAAAATCAAAACTCAAATGAAAAATGTTAGTTCTAATGTGATCTTTTTGCTGGACCTAAAATGGCAAAATTGAGGGGAGTTGGTTTCATTGTGAAACTTAGTAAGGGAAACACTTGGTTTCTTAAAGAAATGTGGCCCTCATCAAAACTAGAGCATCAATCAACCTCTTCTTTAGCTCCTGGAAACTCTTTTCATTTTTCTCAGTCCACTCAAATCTTTGACGCTTCTTGGTCAGATGAGTAAGAACTAAGGCAAACATGGAAAATCCTAATACAAATCTTCTGTAGTAGCTAGTTAATCCTAGGAAACTTCAGATTTCCTTTACAGTATTTTCTCTTTCACATTCCTGCACTTCATTGACGTTTTTAGGGTCTACCTTAAGGCCTTGTCCATCGATGATGAGTCCTAGGAAAGACACCTCACTTATCCAGAATTCACACTTGGATAACTTGGCATAAAGCTGATCTTCCAATAGGGTCTTTAAGACAATCCTCAGATGATGTTCATGTTCATTTTCATCCTTGGAATGCACTAGGATGTCATCAATAAAC
Source organism: Aquilaria yunnanensis (assembly GCA_039654915.1). NCBI lineage: Eukaryota > Viridiplantae > Streptophyta > Magnoliopsida > Malvales > Thymelaeaceae > Aquilaria > Aquilaria yunnanensis. The sequence continues at coordinate 41,942,835 of CM077595.1, read as the reverse complement.
ATAACCACAAATTTTTCCAAAGGTGGTTTGAACACCTTGTTCGTCAGGTCCATGAAAGCTGCTAGGGCATTAGTCCAACCAAATGGCAGGACTGTGTACTGATAATGCCCATATCTGGTCCTAAATGCAGCCTTACCAATGTCCTCTTCCTTTACTTTCAACTGGAAGTATCCAGATCTCAAATCTATCTTAGACAAGATCTTAGCTCCCTTGAGTTGATCAAATAGATCTTCAATGCTAGGGAGTGGATACTTGTTCTTGATAGTCAATGCATTGACCTACTTGTACTTAATGCATAGTCTCAATGATCCATCCTTCTTTTTCAAAAAGGGAATTGGAGCTCCCCATGGTGAACCACTAGGCCTTATGAACCTTTTTCAAGAAGTTCATCAAGTTGCTTCTTGAGCTCATTCATCTCTGTGATAGGCATTCTGTAAGGAGGAATGGATATTGGACTAGTTCCTAGTTCTAGCTTGATCTCAAACTCAATCTCCCTTGGTATAGGAATACCTGGCAGGTCTTTAGGAAAGACTTGTGGAAAGTCTCTCACTACAGGTATTTTGTTTGCTCCCTCTTCATAGTACAATTCATTAAATGCATAACAATAATCATGCTCAGAAATCGTAGGTATCTCATCTAGTACCTCTAGGCCCATGCCATGCATTTTATACACTAATTCCTTAGAATTTACTAATGCATGCACTTAACCCTTGAGCAATATGATTTCTCTTTTACCACAATCAATTCTTATGTTATGCCTAGCAAGCCAATTCATACCCAACACTATATCATACTTAGGAATGTCCAACACTAGTAGATTAGTCATAATCATAGTCTTTCCTACTACTAGCTCACAATCCTTAGCTAGGTCATTAGTGAAAAGACATTGACTACCTACTGTTTTCACTAAGGATGTCCTAGGCATGATTTCAGTAGGCAATTTCATGTCATCAACAAATTTCCTAGCCACTGTAGACACAGATGCACTAGTATCAAACAAAACACTAATAGGCTTACCATTAAGGTAAATGTTAACTTTTAGTGCTCCTCCCTGCGGTGGTGACTCTGGTCTCTCCACTTAGAACACTCTATCAGCTCTTTGCACTAGAGGCCTTTGCACTGGAGGAACTAGTCTTTGATGACTCTCCCTAGGTGCTACCACTCTAGGTCCTACTCCAGTAAGCCTCATTGGACCTTGGTCTTTTGGCATTCTTCCTTGAACATATGGGTGATCTTTGATCCAATGATCCATTGCACCACAACTTAGGCAAGCCTGAGTATCAAAATAGCAAGGTTTCTTTCCATAAAACTTATTACAATTAGGGCACCATAGGCCAAGGGACTTCCCCTTAACCTTGCCCTCACCACCAAGATGGTAACCCTTGGCAATACCCTTGCCATGTGGTGGCTTTTTCTGCTTGCCTCCTGCCTGGCTACTTTGCCCTAGTCCACTAGGAAAGTACCTAGTTTCATACTCCTCTGGCTCTACTAATAGAGCTTTCTACACTACTTCATAGTAGGTGACTACTCCAAAAGGTCCTATAGCCTTTTTGATGTCTAACCGTAGGCCTCTGACAAATCTTTTGGCCCTTAACTCCCATAGTCCATGATACTGACAAGCATACCTCACCAACTGATTGAATTTGTGGTCATACTATATGACACCGAGGTTGTCTTAGAGCACTGATGTACTATTCTGAAACAGTTGAGTGAACACTGGCTAGCTCATCTCAACATCTCTTCCTGGCCTTCTACCCTTCTGGATAGCATGCCTATCTCTGGTGTTTCTGTACAACATCACAGCACTGCCTACCAAGTTATAAGTAGCTAGTGGCACCTTCTTAGTGGAGCTAAGTGGCATCCTCTCTAACATCTTTTCTATGAAGATTAACCACCCCTCATCTCTTTCTAGTCCTTCTCTTCAATCAAACAGTAGAGGCCTTAGTCCATGGAGCTTCTTCAGCAGTCTGACCTCATCTAGGCCTTATAAATCCTTGCTCTCTGTCTCCTAGATCTATAACACTCCTCAACATGGGGATGCTCTCTATGCCTTCTCTTACCCCTTCTCTCATGATCTTGGGATTAGTCTTGGACACCTAACCAATCTCAGATCTTACTCTTCTACCTCTCGAATTTCACCTATCCTCATCTTCCACCTCATCAACTTCATTATTTCTGTTTCCTATTCTTCCAGAAGGAACTTGTTTAGATATGCTCCTAGCTTTATCTTCTAGTTGTAGCTGTGGATCTTGAACTACTTTTGCCTATGCTATTGGTACTCCTTGATGTTGTGCTTGAATCAGCCTAATTAAGTTTTCATTGATTAGAGCTAAGTTCCTCTGAAACTATAACCAAACCTATGGCACTTCAGGGTTTAGTGCCCTCTGTTCGCTTTGATTCCCTCTTTTTTGTCTATTTCTTTGTTGACAAGATTCAGTAGGAGGCCTTTGGGGCGGTTCCCCTCTTCTTGTAGCAACCATGTTTACTTCCTAAATTGATGATTCATCATAGAGCACATATAAAGATCAAAGGTATTTCAATGGTACTTTAACATTAGCAGCTGACCACACTGAGTTCATATATGTAGCTAGTATGCAATGCAACTATAGGCTATGTACATGTGTAAACCATGCTCTAAAACCAACATTTATTACCCATTTATTGGTAGTATAGTTATGGTGCAAAAATTGTGCATTTAAAACTCCCATGATTGGTATGTTGTGTAGGCCATCAGAACAATATCCTTAGTGTGCATACCCAAGTAGCCCTCTTGGGCACTATTTAAATGCATGAAAATTGGTCCCCTATTACACACATATTCAAAATTTATGCATACCATGGTAGCAAGGAAGGAAACACAAGGACAAGTCTTAATCTTGGCTACCACACATTAGGCAATCCTATTAAGTGTAAGGTGTTACCACCTCACAAAATGGGAGAATTACAAGATCTCAAAATGACTAAAGACCATTATATTGTGTAATTCTCACCATAGTGGTTGAAGTGTGGGGAGTAAAAGGCATGATCAACACCTCCTTAAAAGTGTTCCAAGTTGGTAACTTGGCCCCCAAGAAAAGCCTTAAGGATTGCTTGTTTGTCAAGCAACCTATGGACTTTTTTGTAAGGTTTTGGAAATTCGGGTACTCAATTGCAAAACTAGCAAGAAAGAGACTTGGAGAGTTATGGGAAGGATATAAATGGTATGGAAGTGCTATTGGAGGACCAAATTGCTCATGGAAGACAAGTTTGGACAAACGAAACACTAAAGGCAATAAGGACCTAAATGTCCTAGTGTAAACCTTAAGGTGTTCATGCTTTTGACTTAAGTCTAAGGGTGGAATTTTGGGGTTATCCCACCATGGGGGAGGCACCCATGACTTGATAATTAGTCAAAAATGTTGGGCACATATGTACCAATGAGTTTAAGACAAAGAAACCATGATTAGTGAGAAAGAAAATGACATAAAGCAAGGTTAAGCTTGTTAAGTGTGTTTTGTGCCCTTAAGCTCATTTAAGGCCATTTAAGTGGCCAAATCACTTATCCCTCTCTCATTTTCGTCCTCCCCCAGCCCAAGAACACATCCATACTTCCTCCATAGCCACCACACCTTCAAACTTGCAATTGATTGAAATTGAAGGCAAAAGGAAGCAATTGGAAGCAAACTAGAGCTATTTCTTGGATACTTCAAGGATCAAGCTTGATTTTCAGCCTACCACTTTGGTAAGGGTTCTCTTGCTCTCATGGACTGTTTTCTGCAATTTTCAAACATCCATGGAGCTAGGGCTAAGCTTGGAAGAGAGCAATGAGCTTGATGAACCAAGCTTAGTGAGGGGAGTGCACTTATCGAAGGTTTTGTGACCTAGTGTGAAGTGCACAATGATGGCAGTAAAGTGAGGGTTTCTAAAGCCCAAAGTTAGTACTAACTAGTGTTAAAATCCTCCTAAGACCAAGCATTAGCTTGAGGAGGGCTGCCATAGTGATTTGGTTATGTTTATTATGTGTTTTATGGACTAACCTATGGTATATGTTGTTGCCACATTTCATGTGTTTGTTGTTTGTGTTTGGCTGCTGCATTTGGTTGCTATATCTTGCATATATGTGTTGTGGTTTTTGTGTTTTAGTGTCTTTGGATGCAGGTTTTAATGGGGATCACATTACCTTAAGAAACCAAGTGTTACCCTTACTAAGTTTCTCAATGAAACTTACTCCCCTCAATTCTGTCATTTCAGGTCCAGCTGAAAGATCACCTTCAAACTAACCGTTTTGGTTTTATTTTTAATATGAAATTTCAGGTACATGAACTTCCATATGTCTAGTTATGATCTGGAAATTTTGGTGATTTTAGGAGCACATTTGGTATTTTTAATGGTGGTACTTACTGTGTTGTGCAGCAGCTGTCCAGCATCCTGTTATGGAGTCCATTGTGTCTCAGGCACTCCTATAACTTAGGGTGTGTATTTAGCTGAGTTAAGACCATATTGTAGTGCATGTATGAATTTACATGTATTTTATGTAAAAATAGACAAGTATGTGAACATTTGAGTAATGTTTTGTCTATGTAAGTGATGTGGTGCAAAGCTGCCTAAGTGTGAATGATGGGCTGCTTACTTGTAAATTCTGTTTTGGTCACATAAAGTTGTTAAAAAAAGGGAATGTAATTCCTATGTGTAATGGACATATATGGGATAGCCTTGGAAGGCTTCCCCCTTGTGAATGAAGTGTTTGCATGATTTGCGAAAATTGTATGGGCAAAATGGTCCAAAAGTTACCAGAATTTTGACTCTGGGCCTAAAGTTGAATATCTCCCTGTGTAGAATGAATCTTGGAATGAAATTTTGACCACACCTATAGTACATGCAGAGGGTTAACTGGGATTTGGAATTTATGAATTTAGAGCCATGTAGCCAAAGATATGATGTTGCAAAGTTGGCTGAGTTACTGTTTATTTGGTCAGAAATTTTGTAACCAACTTAAAAAATCCATAACTTGGTCCATAGGTGGGCTGTTGATGTAAAACAAAATTCCTTGGTTTGCTCTAAGTTTCTACTTGATAATGGAGAAAATAAAATAGGGGGCTATATGGCTAGAATGATACAGTTTATTAGTGGAAGTTACAGGTGCAGTAGCTGGCCACTAGAACTTAATAAGATTGCCTAATGTGTGGAAGCCAAAACTAAGACTTGTGCTAGTGTTTTCCTTCTTTGCTGCCATGGTGTGCATGGAATGTGAATATGTGTGTCATGGTTGGACCAATATGCATGTATTTACATAGTGTCTAAGAGGGCCACTTGGTTATGCACACTAAGGGTAGTGTTCTGATGGCCTATAGAACATTATCAATCTTGGGAGTCTAAATGCACAGTTTTGGCACCATAACTGGACTACCCCGGAGTGGGTAACAGAAGTTGGTATCAGAGCATGGTTTATACGTGTGCATAGCTATAGTTGCATTGCATGCATCTACATATATGAACTCAGTTTGGTCAGCTGCTAGTGTCAAGTACCATTAAAATACCTATGATCTTTATAAGTGCTCTATGGTGAATCATGAATTCAAGAAGTAAACATGGTTGCCATAAGGAGAGGGGAACCACTCCGAAGGCCTCCTGCTGATTCTAGGGAACAAAGAAATGGACAAAATAGAGGAATCAAGGGCAACAGGGGGTACCATTCCCTAAGGTGCTTCAGGTTTGGTTAGAGCTTCAGAGGAACTTAGCTCTAATCAATGAGAACTTAGTAAGGTGGATTCAAGGGCAACAGCAGGGAGTCCAAGTAGCTCCAGTAGAACCAGTTCAAGATGCACAGTAGCAACTAGAAGAGGATACTAGGAACACATCTGAATATGTTCCTTCTGGAAGCTTGAAAGACACAAATGATGAAACTATTGAGGAGGAAGATGAGGATAGGAGAAATCCAAGAGGAAGAAGACTAAGGTCTTAGATTGGTCAGGCGTCCAGGACCAATCCCCCAGTCTATGAACATTCCTCCACTAGGAATGAGATTGAGGATGGCCATGAGAGAATATCCAGGAAGAGGCAGAGAGATCATAGAGAGCATCACCATACAGAGGACTCTTACAGATCTAGGAGACATAGATTAGAGGATCTAGAAGGCCTAGATGTGGTCAAACTGTTGGAGAGGTTCCAAGGCGTAAGACCTCCAAAGTTTGATGGAAGAGCTGGGCCAGAGAGAGCTGAGGAGTGGTTAATCTTCATTGAAAAAATGTTTGAGAGGATCCCACTCAGCTCCACCAAGAAGGTGTCACTAGCTACTTACAACTTGGTAGGCAGTACAGAGATGTGGTGGAGAAACACCAAAGACAGGTATGCTTTCCAGAAGGACAGAAGGCCAGGAAGAGATATTGAAATGAGCTGTCTAGAGTTCACACAGCTATTCTAGGAGCAGTACATCAATGATGCTATCAAGGATATGAAGCAAGCTGAATTTGATGCTCTAAGGCAGGACAATCTCAGTGTCTTAGAGTATGAGCACAAATTCAATCAGTTGGTTAGGTATGCTCCTCAGTATCATGGATTAGAGGAATTGAAGGCCAAAAGATTTGTGAGAGAACTAAAGTCAGACTTTAGAAAGGCTGTTAGACCTTTTGGAGTAGTTACATACTATGAAGCAGTGCGGAAAGCTCTATTAGTATAGCAAGAGGAGTATGAGACTAAGTACTTTCCTAGTGGACCAGGGGAAAGTAGTCAGGTAGGAGGCAAGCAGAAGAAGCCACCACATGGCAGGGAATTGCCAAGAGTTCCCATTTTGGTGGTGAGCGCAAGGTTAAGGGGAAGTTCGCTGGCCTAAGGTGCCCTAAGTGCAAGAGGTTTCATTGAAAGGAACCTTGCTATTTTGACACCCAAGCGTGTCTAAGATATGGATACATGGATCATTGGATCAAAAACTACCCACAGGCTCAAAGAAGGCAAGAAGACCAAGGTCCAGTAAGACCTATTGGGGCAGGACCTAGAGGAGGAGCACCAAGGGAGGGACAGCAGAGGCCAGTTCCTCTAGTGCCTCGGCCTCCAGTGCAGCAAGCTGGCAGAGTCTTCCAAGTAGAGAGGCCAGAGACATCAGAGCAGGGAGGAGCACTAAGAGGTAACATTTACCTTAATGGTATGCCTGTTAGTGTTCTGTTTGATACTGGTGCATCTGTGTCTATAGTGGCCAAGAAATTTGTTAATGCCATGAAATTGCCTACTGAAATCATGCCTAGGATATCCTTAGTGAAAATAGCAGGTAGTCAATGTCTTTTCACTAATGACTTAGCTAAGGATTGTGAGCTAGTAGTAGGAAAGACTAAGGTTATGACTAATCTGCTAATGTTGGACATTCCTAAGTATGATTTAGTGGTAGGTATGAATTGGCTTGCTATGCATAATATAAGAATTGATTGTTCTAAGAGGGAAATCACATTGCCTGATGGTGAAGTGCATGCATTAGTGAATTCTAAGGAATTAGTGTATAAAATGCATGGCATGGAGCTAGAGGTATTAGATGAGATACCTGTGATTTCTGAGCATGATTACTGTTATGCATTGAATCAATTGCACTGTGATAAGGAAGTGGACAGAATGCCTACAGTGAGAGACTTTCCACAAGTCTTTCCTAAAGATCTGCCAGGTATTCCTCCACAAAGGGAGATTGAATTTGAAATCAAGCTGCAACCAGAACCTAGTCCAATATCCATACCTCCTTACAGAATGCCAATCACAGAGATGAATGAGCTCAAGAAACAACTTGATGAACTTCTTGAAAAAGGGTTCATAAGGCCAAGTGTTTCACCATGTGGAACTCCTGTTCTCTTTGTGAAAAAGAAGGATGGATGTTTGAGACTATGCATTGACTACAGGAAGCTTAATGTAGTGACTATGAAGAACAAGTATCCACTCCCTAGGATTGAGGATCTTTTTGATCAACTCAAGGGAGCTAAGAACTTCTCTAAGATAGATTTGAGATATAGATACTTCCAATTGAGAGTAAAGGAAGAAGATATTCTTAAGATTGCATTCAGGACCAGATATGGGCATTATGAGTACACAGTCATGCCATTCAGTTTGACTAATGCCCCAGCTGCTTTCATGGACTTGATGAATAGGGTGTTTCGACCACATCTAGACAAATTTGTGGTTGTGCTAATTGATGACATCCTAGTGTATTCGAAGGATGAAAATGAACATGAACATCATCTGAAAATTGTCTTAAAGGCTCTGTTGCAGCATCAGCTTTATGCAAAGTTATCCAAGTGTGAATTCTGGATAAGGGAAGTGTCTTTCCTAGGACACATCATAGATGCACTAGGCCTTAAGGTAGACCCTGAAAGGGTCAAGGTAGTGCAAGGGTGGGAAAGACCAAAGACTGTGAAGGAAATCAGAAGTTTCCTAGGATTAGCTGGATACTACAAGAGATTTGTATCAAGCTTTTCCATGATTGCCTTAGTTTTTACTCATCTGACCAAGAATAGTCAAAGGTTTGAGTGGACTGAGAAATCTGAAAAGATATCAAGAGAGGAAAAGGTTCCTTGTATCAATCCTTTGCCTACAAGCAAGGATTACTATACTTCAAGGACCGAATATATGTGCCTAAAGGAGCAAAGCTCAGGGATGAAATACTTGAAGAAACTCACACAAGCAAGTTGAACATCCATCCAGGAAGTGAGAAAATGTATAAAGATTTGAAGAGTCACTTATGGTGGCCACATATGAAGATAGACATAGCTACTTATGTCTCCAAATGTGCCACATGCCAAAGGGTAAAGGTAGAGCACTAGAAGCCAGCTGGTACCCTACATACTCTACCTATACTAGTGAGGAAGTGGGGCAACCTAACCATGGACTCTTTGACTGGGTTGCCTATGACCAGACTAATGCATTATACAATCTGGGTCATTGTGGATAGGCTAACCAAATGTTCCCACTTCTTACCTATGAAACTCACAGACTCAGTGGAGAAGTTAGCCCAAATGTATGTCCAGGAGATAGTGAGACTACATGGAGTGCCAGACTCCATTGTATCTGATAGAGATCCAAGATTTATAGCTCGGTTTTGGAGTGCTTTTCATAAAGCAATAGGAACCAAAATCCACTTGAGTACTGCTTATCATCCTCAGACAGATGGGCAATCTGAAAGGGTTATACAGATACTGGAAGATATGCTCAGGAGCTGTGTGTTGGATTTCAAAGGTGAATGGGACCAACAATTGCCATTGGTGGAATTCTCATATAACAATAGTTACCAAAGCACCATTGTCATGGCACCTTATGAAGCATTATATGGAAGAAGGTGCATGACACCCCACTGTTGGGTGGAAGCCTCAGACAGGCTAGAGTTGGGTCCCGAAATTATTGAAGAAACTACTGCCAAAATCAAGAAGATTCAAGAGAGATTAAAGGCAGCCAATGAAAGGACCACAGCCTATGTCAACAAAAGAAGGAGAGACTTATGTGACAATGTTTGGCTGAAAGTTGCACCAACCAAAGGCACTGTCAGATTTGGCAAAAGAACCAAGTTAGCTTTAAGATATATCGGTCCTTATGTGATCTTGGACAGAGTTGGCAAGGTAGCATACAGGTTAGCTCTACCGCTAAGCATGTCAAGTGTTCATAATGTTTTTCACATCAGTATGCTTAAGAAATGTCTATTAGACACAAAGCATGCTATTGTAGTGGAAGACATACAGTTGGAACCTAACTTGACATATGAAGAGAAACCTATAACTATCTTAACCAAGGATACCAAAAGGTTAAGAAACAAACATATTCCCATGGTTAAAGTTCAGTGGTCACACCACTCTGAAAGAGAAACAACCTGGGAAACTAAAAAAGACCTTATGGAAAGGTATCCTGAAGAATACCCGAAGCTAAAGGCTATTTTGGAGGTCCAAAATTATTACGGGGGGGGGGGGATTGTTACCACCTCACAAAATGGGAGAATTACAAGTGTGTCATAATGGCTAAAAACCATTATATTGAGTAATTCTAACCATAGTGGTTGAAGTGTGGGGGGTAAAAGGCATGATCAACACCTCCTTAAAAGTGTTCCAAGTTGGTAACTTGGCCCCCAAGAAAAGTCTTAAGGATTGCTTGTTTGTCAAGTAACCTATGGACTTTTTTGTAAGGTTTTGGAAATTCGGGTACTCAATTGAAAAACTAGCAAGAAAGAGACTTGGAGAGTTATGGGAAGGATATAAATGGTATGGAAGTGCTATTGGAGGACCAAATTGCTCATGGAAGACAAGTTTGGACAAATGAAACACTAAAGGCAATAAGGACCTAAATGTCCTAGTGTAAACCTTAAGGTGTTCATGCTTTTGACTTAAGTCTAAGGGTGGAATTTTGGGGTTATCCCACCATGGGGGAGGCACCCATGACTTGATAATTAGTCAAAAATGTTGGGCACATGTGTACCAACGAGTTTAAGACAAACAAACCATGATTAGTGAGAAAGAAAATGACATAAAGCAAGGTTAAGCTTGTTAAGTGTGTTTTGTGCCCTTAAGCCCATTTAAGGCCATTTAAGTAGCCAAATCACATATCCCTCTCTCATTTTTGTCCTCCCCCAGCCCAAGAAAACAGCTATACTTCCTCCATAGCCACCACACCTTCAAACTTGCAATTGATTGAAATTGAAGGCAAAAGGAAGCAATTGGAAGCAAACTAGAGCTATTTCTTGGATACTTCAAGGATCAAGCTTGATTTTCAGCCTACCCACTTTGGTAAGGGTTCTCTTGCTCTCATGGACTATTTTATTCAATTTTCAGACATCCATGGAGCTAGGGCTAAGCTTGGAAGAGGGCCACGAGCTTGATGAACCAAGCCTAGTGAGCGGAGTGCACTTATCGAAGGTTTTGGTGACCTAGTGTGAAATGCACAATGATGGCAATAAAGTGAGGGTTTCTAGAGCGCAAAGTTAGTACTAACTAGTGTTAAAATCCTCCTAAGACCAAGCATTAGCTTGAGGAGGGCTGCCATAGTGATTTGGTTATGTTTATTATGTGTTTTATGGACTAACCTATGGTATATGTTGTTGCCACATTTCATGTGTTTGTTGTTTGTGTTTGGCTGCTGCATTTGGTTGCTATATCTTGTATATATCCATTGTGGTTTTTTTGTTTTAGTGTCTTTGGATGCAGGTTTTAATAAGGATCACATTACCTTTAGAAACCAAGTGTTACCCTTACTAAGTTTCACAATGAAACTTACTCCATTCAATTCTGTCGTTTCAGGTCCAGCTGAAAGATCACCTTCAAACTAACCGTTTTGGTTTTATTTTTAATATGAAATTTCAGGTACATGAACTTCCATATGTCTAGTTATGATCTGGAAAATTTGGTGATTTTAGGAGCACATTTGGTATTTTTAATGGTGGTACTTACTGTGTTGTGCAGCCGCTGTCCAGCATCCTGTTATGGAGTCCATTGTGTCTCAGGCACTCCTATAACTTAGGGTGTGTATTTAGCTGAGTTAAGACCATATTTTAGTGCATGTATGCATGTACATTTATTTTATGTAAAAAGAGACAAGTATGTGAACATTTGAGTAATGTTTTGTCTATGTAAGTAATGTGGTGCAAAGCTGCCTAAGTGTGAATGATGGGCTCCTTACTTGTAAATTCTTTTTTGGCCACATAAAGTTGTTAAAAAAAATGGAATGTAATTCCTATGTGTAATGGACATATATGGGATAGCCTTGGAAGGCTTCCCCCATGTGAATGAAGTGTTTGCATGATTTGCAAAAATTATATGGGCAAAATGGTCCAAAAGTTGCAAATTTTTTGACTCTGGACCTAAAGTTGAATATCTCCCTATGTAGAATGATCTTGGTATGAAATTTTTACCACTTTTAGATTACGTCTAGAGGGTTAACTGGGCTTTGGAATTTCTGAGTTTAGAGCTCTATAGCCAAAGATATGACATTGCAAAGTTGGCTGATTTATTGTTCATTTGGTCAGAATTTTGTAACCAACTTAAAAAATCCATAACTTGGTCCATAGGTGGGCTATTGATGTAAAACAAAATTCCTCGGTTTGATCTAAGTTTCTACTTGATAATGGAGAAAATAAAATAGGGGGCTATGTCACTAGAATGATACAGTTTGTTAGTGGAAGTTACAGGTGCAGTAGCTGGCCACTAGAACTTAATAAGATTGCCTAATGTGTGGAAGCCAAAACTAAGACTTGTGCTAGTGTTTTCCTTCTTTGCTGCCATGGTGTGCATGAAATGTGAATATGTGTGTGATGGTTGGACCAATATGCATGTATTTACATAGTGCCTAAGAGGGCCACTATGGTATGCACACTAAGGGTAGTGTTCTAATGGCCTACAGAACATTACCAATCCTGGGAGTCTAAATGCACAGTTTTGGAACTATAACTGGACTACCTCGGAGTGGTAACATAAGTGACCAGCCACTGCACCTGAAACTTCTTCGAAAAAACTGTATTAATCTCGCCATGTAACCCCCTATTTTATTTACTTCGTTATCAACTAGAGTCTTTAGGAAAACCAAGGAATTTGGTTTTACATCAATAGCCCACCTATAGGCCAAGTTATGGATTTTTGAACCTGGTTACAAGATTCTGACCAAATGAATAATAACTTAGCCAATTTTGAAACATCATATTTTTTTGTACAAGGCTCTAAATTCATAAATTTCAACTTCAAGTTCAACCTCTAGATGTGCTATAGTTGTGGTCATAATTTCATACCAAGATTGATTCTACACAGGGAGATATGGAACTACGAGTGCAGAGTTGAAATTCTGGTCACTTTATGACCATTTTGCCCATACAAAATTTCATAAGTGTGCAAACACTTCATGCACAAGGGATAAGGCTTCCAAGGCTATCCCATACATGTCCAATACACATAGGAATTACATGCTCTTGCATCTAGCAACTTTATGTGGGCAAAACAGAATTTACAAATGAGCAGCCTATCTTTCACACTTAGGCAGCTAAGTATGTTCACATACTTCTCTCATTTTAGATACACCACATATAAATGCAAATATGAACTACATAATGGTCTTAATCTAGCTAAATAAACACCATAAATTTCAGGAGTTCCTGAGACACAAATGGACTCCAGAAACAAGACACTGGACAGTTGCTGCATAACAGAATAAGCACCATTACTAAAAATACTAAATGTGTTACTAAAATCACCAAAATTTCCAGATCAAAACTAGATACATGGAAGTTAAAATACCTAAAATTTTAGATCAAAAATCAAATGAAAAATGTGGGTTTCAATGTGATCTTTCTGCTGAACCTAAAATGGCAGAATTGAGGGGAGTAAGTTTCATTGTGAAACTTAGTAAGGGAAACACTTGGTTTCTTAAGGAAATGTGACCCTCATTAAAACCTGCATCCAAATACACTAAAACACAAAACCACAATGCATATATACAAGATATAACAACCAAATGCAACAGCCATTCACAACCAACAAACACATGAAATGTGGCAGCAACATAAACCATAGGTTAGTCCATAAAACATGCAATAAACTTACATAAATCACTATGGCAGCCCTCCTCAAGCTAATGATTGGTCTTAGGAGGATTTTAACACTAGTTAGCACTAACTTTGGGCTCTAGAAACCCTCAATTCACTTCCATCATTGTCACTTCACACTACGCCACAACACCTTCAATAAGTGCACTCCCCTCACTAAGCTCCGTTCATCAAGCTCATAACTCTCTTCCAAGCTTATCCCTAGCTCCATGGATGCTTGAAAATATAGTAAACAATCCATGAGAGCAAGATAACCCTTACCAAGATGAGTAGGCCAAATTTGAATCTTGATCCTTGAAGTATTCAAGCAATAGCTCTAGTTTGATTCCAATTGCTTCCTTTTTCCTTCAATTTCAATTTTGGTGATATGGTGGCCATGGAGGAGCTATGGAAGAAGTGTGGAGGAGAGTGGTAGCTGGTTGGGTCAAATATGAGAGAATAAAATTTGAGTTTGGCTTCTTAAATCAACTTTAGGACACTAAACATCCTTATTAGCCTTAATCATGCATTATGTCATTTTCTTTTCCCATAAGCACGATTTCTTTGCGATAAAATTATTGGTCCACATTTTTCTTGTCTTTTTAACTATTTATCAAGGCATAGCCGCCTCCCCTATGTTGATATAACCCCATAATTCCAACCTTTGACTTAAGTCAAAAGCTTGAAGACCTTAAGGTTTACAATGAAACATTTAGGTCCTTAATGCCTTTGGTGTTTCCTTTGTCCAAACTTATTTTCCATGAGCAATTTTCTCCTCTAATAGCACTTTCATACCATTCATATCCTTCCCATAACTCTACAAGGCTCTTTCTTGAGAGTTCTGCAATTAAGTACCCGAATTGTTTGACAAACAAGCAATCCTTAAGGCTTTTCTTGGGGGCCAAGTTACCAACTTGGAACATTTTTAAGGAGGTTTTGATCATGCCTTTTACCTCCTACACTTCAATCACTATGGTGAAAATTACACAATATAATGGTTTTTAGCCATTATGACACACTTGTAAATTCTCCCATTTTGTGTGGTGGTAACAATCCTCCCCCCCCTTAAAAATTTTGGTCCTCCAAAATAGCATTTAGCTTCAGGTATTCTTCTAAATACCATTCCATAAAGTCATTTTCAATTTCCCAGATTGCTTCTCTTTCATAGTGGCGTGTCCACTGAACTTTAACCATGGGAATAAGTTTGTTTCTGAACCTTCTAGTATCCTTGTGTAAGATAGCTATAGGTTTCTCTTCATATACAAGTTACGTTCCAACTGTATGTCTTCCACAACAATAGCATGATTTGTGTCCAATAGACACTTCTTAAGCATACTGATGTGAAAAACATTATGAACACTTGACACACTTAGCGGTAGAGCTAACCTATATGCTACCTTGCCAACTCTATCCAATATCTCATAGGGACCTATATATGTTGGAGCTAACTTGGTTCTTCTGTCAAATCTGACAATGCCTTTGGTTGGTGCAACTTTCAGCCAAACATTGTCTCCAGCCTCAAATTTCAAGTCTCTTCTTCATTTATTCACATAGGCTATGGTTCTTTAGGCATATAGATTTGGTCCTTGAAGTATAGTAATCCTTGCTTCTAGGCAAAAGATTGATACAAGGAACCTTTTTTCTCTCCTGAAATCCATTTTACACTTCTCAGTCCACTCAAATCTTTGACCCTTCTTAGTCAAGTGAGTAAAAAGTGAGGCAATCATGGAAAAGCCTAATAGAAATCTCCTGTAGTATCCAGCTAACCCTAGGAAACTTCTGATTTTCTTTACAGACTTTGGTCCTTCTTATTCTTGCACTACCTTGACCTTTTCAGGGTATTCCTTAAGGCCTTGTGCATCTATGATGTGTCCTACAAATGACACTTCCCTTATCCAGAATTCACAATTGGATAACTTAGCATAAAGCTGATGCTACAGTAGAGTCTCTAAGACAATCTTCAGATGATGTTCAAGTTCATTTTCATCCTTGGTATACACTAAGATGTCATCAATCAACACAACCATAAATTTTTCCAGATGTGGTCTGAACAACCTATTCATTAGGTCCATATAAGCAGCTGGGGCATTAGTCAAACCAAATGGCATGACTGTGTACTCCTACTACCCATATCTGCTCCTGAATGCAGTCTTAGGAATGTCCTATTCCTTTACTCTTAACTGGAAGTATCCAGATCTCAAATCTACCTTGGAGAAGATCTTAGCTCCCTTAAGTTGATCAAAAAGATCCTCAATCCTAGGGAGTGGATACTTGTTCTTGATAGTCACTGCATTGACCTACCTGTACTCAATGCATAGTCTCAATGATCCATCCTTCTTTTCAAAAAGGGAACTGGAGCTCCCCATGGTGAACCACTAGGCCTTATGAACCCTTTTTCAAGAAGTTCATCAAGTTGTTTCTTGAGCTCATTCATCTCTGTGATTGGGATTCTGTAATGAAGTATAGATATTGGACTAGCTCCTGGTTACAATTTGATTTCAAACTCAATCTCCTTTTGTGGAGGAATTACTGGCAGGTCTTTAAGAAAGACTTGTGGAAAGTCTCTCACTAAAGGTATTCTATCCACTTCTTCTTCACAGTGCGATTGATTCAATGCATAACAATAATCATACTCAGAAATCACAAGTATCTTATCTAGTACCTCTAGCTCCAAGCCATGCATTTCATGCACTAATTCCTTAGAATTCACAACTACATGCACTTCACCATCACGTAATGTGCATAATAAATTCTTATGTTATGCATAGCAAGCCAATTCATACCCAACACTAAATCATGCTTAGGAATATCCAACACAAGTAGATTAGTCATAACCTTAGTCTTTCCTACTACTAGCCCACAATCCTTAGCTAGGACATTAGTGAAAAGACATTGACTACCTGCTATTTTCACTAATGATATCCTAGGCATGATTTTAGTAGGCAATTACATGGCATCAACAAATTTCTTGGCCATGATAGACACAGATGCACCAGTGTCAAACAGAACATTAACAGGCATACCATTAAGGTAAATGTTACCTCTTAGCGCTCTTCCCTGCTGTGATGTCTCTAGCCTCTCCACTTGAAAGACTCTGCCAGCGCTTTACACTGGAGGGCGAGGCACTGGAGGAACTGGCCTCTACTGTCCCTCCCTAGGTGCTCCTGAAATAGCAGTGTGAACTCTGGCCAACTCATCTCAATATCTTTTCCTGGCCTTCTGCACTTTTGGAAAGCATATTCAAATGTGTTCCTAGTATCCTTCTCTGGTTGCTGCTGTGCATCCTGAACTGGTTCTGCTAGAACTACTTGGACTCTTTGCTGTTGTGCTTGAATCAGTCTTACTAAGTTTTCATTGATTAGAGCTAAGTTCCTCTGAAGCTCTAACCAAACCTGAGGCACTTCAGGGTTTGGTACCCCCTGTTGCCCTTGATTCCCTTTATTCTATTCATTTCTTTGTTGCCCAAAATTAGTAAAAAGCCTTCAGGGTGGTTCCCCTCTCCTTGTGGCAACCATGTTTACTTCCTGCATTGATGATCCATCATAGAGCACATATAAAGATCATACGTATTTCAATGGTACTTAAAACTAGCAGCTGAACAAACTGAGTTCATATATGTAGATGCATGTAATGCAACTATATGCTATGTACATGTATAAACCATCCTCTGATACCAACTTCTGTTACCCACTCCGGGGTAGTCCAGTTATGGTGCCAAAACTGTGCATTTAAACTCCCAAGTTTGGTGTGTTCTGTAGGTCATCAGAACAACACCCTTAGCGTACATACTCAAGTGACCCTCATGAGCACTATGTAAATACATGCATATTGGTCTAACCATAACACACATATTTACATTTATGCACACGATGGCAGCTAAGAAGGAAAACACTAGCACAAGTCTTACTTTTGGCTTCCACATATTAGGCAATCTTGTTAAGTTCTAGTAACTAGCTACTGCACCTATAACTTCTACTAATAAACTGTAGCATTCTAGACATATCGCCCCTATTTTATTTTCTCCATTATCAAGTAGAGACTTAGAGCAAACCAAGGAATTTTTTTCTACATCAATAGCCCACCTATGGACCAAGTTATGGATTTTTTAAGTTCGTTACAAAATTCTGACCAAATGAATAGTAACTTAGCCAATTTTGCAACATCATATCTTTGGCTACAGGACTCTAAATCTAGAAATTCTAAAGCCTAGTTAACGCTCTAGATGTCCTCTAGGTGTGGTCAAAATTTCATACCAAGATTCAGTCAACACAGGGAGATATTAAACTTTAGGTCCAAAGTCAAAATTCTGGCAACTTTTGGACCATTTTGCCCATACAATTTCTCCAAACCATGCAAACACTTCATTCACAAGAGGAAAGCCCTCCAAGGCTATCCCATATATGTCCATTACACATAGAATTACATTCCTTTTCTTTTAACAACTTTATGTGGCCAAAACAGAATTTACAAGTAAGCAGCCCATCATTCACACTTAGGCTCTTGAATATGAGCAAGAATTGAAGTAGAAATGAAGAGGGAAAGGTTGAACTCAGGTTTAAAGAGGAAGAAGATGAATAGTGGTAGCCATAAACAACTTTACCATCTTTTAATCCCAACAACAACCAAATCACCAAACTTTCATAAAATTTGCAAAATGCCCCCTTCCTTAAATAGTAACCTTTGGTCAAAACTTGCTCAAACCTTTAACACTTAATGAAATACTTGGGTGATAAGCAAGGGTTAGGTTTTAAAACATGTTTTTGACTCTCGAGACTCAGTCCAAGACCTCGGGATGCAAAATTATCATTTTGCCTCCAGACCACTTTTGATGCCATACTTTCCTCGGAACCTAGTGAACTTTAACTAACTTGTTTGACCATGCTAAATGATCTCAAAATGAGGTATTAAACTAGGGATTTATTAATTTATATAAATTAAATGAGCTTCCCAAAAAGAGGGCTATAACAGAGGACCATCAACTTAAGGGAGCTCAGATATTCTCCAAATAGATTTGAGACGTGGATACTTTCAGTTGAGAGTAAAGGAAAGGGATATTCCTAAGACTGTATTCAGCACCAGATATGGGCATTATGAGCGCACAGTCATGCCATTTGGTTTGACTAATTCCCCAGCTGCTTTCATGGACCTAATGAATAGGGTGTTCAGACCACATCTAGATAAATTTATGGTTGTGTTGAATGATGACATCCTAGTGCATTCCAAGGATGAAAATGAACATGAACATCATCTGAGGATTGTCTTAAAGACTCTGCTGGAACATCAACTTTATGCTAAGTTATCCAAGTGTCAATTCTAGATAAAGGACGTGTCTTTCCTAGGACATGTTATAGATGCATAAGGCCTTAAGGCAGACCCTGAAAAGGTCATGGCATGGGAAAGACCAAAGGTTGTAAAGGAAATTAGAAGTTACCTATGACTAGCTGGATACTACAGATGATTTGTATCAGGATTCTCCATGATTGCCTCAGCTCTTACTCATCTAACAAAGAAAGGTCAAAGATTTGAGTGGACTGACAAATGTTAAAAGAGTTTCCAGGAGTTCAAGAAGAGGTTGATTGAAGCTCTAGTATTAATTGTTCCTGATCTAAGGAAGCCTTACATCATCTATACAGATACATCTAGATCTGGGTTAGGTTGTGTACTTATGCAAGAGAGAAATTTCATTCCTTATGGGTCAAGACAGTTGAGACATCATGAGCAAAATTATTCTACCGATGACCTAGAACTGGCATTAGTGATTTTTTCTTTGAAGCAATGGAGGCACTACTTGATGGGTAGTTCTTTTGTGATCTACACTAAACATAAATGCCTAAAGTACTTGTTCACTTAGAAAGAGTTGAACATAAGGCAAAGAAGATGGTTAGAGTACATTAAAGACTATGACTACAACATAAGGTATATAGAGGGCAAAGGAAATCTTGTGCCAGATGCCTTGAGTATGAAACATACAGGTCTTCTACAAGGAGGATCCATAGTTGATCATAGAAAAAAGAATAGTATGCTATGCCTATGGCATAAGTGGTAGAAATGGGAGGAAGCCCAAATCTACATGTTGACAATCTAGTCTAGATGGATTAGGTGGGCTATTGATGTAATAAAAATTCCTTGGTTTGCCCTAAGTCTCTACTTGATAATGGAGCAAAGAGAACAAGGGGTTACATGACTAGATTAATATAGTTTTTTGGAGGAAGTTTGGGTGCAGTGGTTGGAATTTTTGAACCTAGTAAGAATGCTTAATGTGTGGAAGCCAAAACTAAGACTTGTGTGTTTTCCTTCTTAGATGCCATAGTGTGCATAAATGTGAATATGTGTGTTATGGTTAGACCAATATGCATATATTTACATAGTGCTCAAGAGGGTCACTTGAGTATGCACACTAGGGGTGTTGTTCTGATGACCTACAGGACACACCAATCCTGGGAGTTTAAGTGCACTATTTTGGCACCATAACTAGATTTCCATGGCATGGGTAACATTATAGGTATTTTAATGGTACTTGACACTAGCAGCTGACCAAACTGAGTTCATGTATATAGCTAGCATGCCTGATGCAACTGTATGCTATGTACAAGTACAAACCATGCTCTGATACCAATATTTGTACCCATTCTAGGGTAGTTAAGTTATGGTGCCAAAATTGTGCATTTAAACTCTCCAGATTGGTATGTTCTATAGGCCATCAGAACAGTACACTTAATGTGCATACCCAAGTAGCCCTCTTTGGAACTATGTGAATACATACATATTGGTCCAACCATTACACACATATTCGCATTTTATGCACGTCATGGCAGCAAGGAAGAAAACTCTAGCACAAGTCTTAATCTTGGCTACCATACATTAGGCAATCTTGTTAAGTACATGTTTCCAGCCACTACACCCAAACTTCTCTTTAAAAATTGTATTAATCTACCCATGTACCCCCAATGTTTTATTTTCTCCATCATCAATTAGAAACTTAGACTAAACCAAGGAATTTGGTTTTACATCAATAGTCCACCTATGGACCAAGTTATGGATTTTTTAAGTTGGTTACAAAATTCTGACCAAATGAACAGTAAATTTTCCAAATTGGAATTGCCATAACTTTGTCTACAAAGCTCCAAATGTAAGAATTCGAAATCCTAGTTAAAACCCTAGATGTGATATAGTTATGGTCAAAATTTCATACCAAGATTCAATCTACACAAGTAGATATAGAACTTTGAGTGCAGTGTCAAAATTCTATCCACTTTACGACCATTATGCCCATACAAACTTTTATAGGTGTGCAAACACTTCATTCACGAGGGGTAAGCCCTCAAAGGCTATCCAATACATGTCCAATACACATAGGAATTACATGCTCTTGCATATAGAAACTTTACGCAGTCAAAACAGAATTTACAAACAAGTAGCACATCATTCACACATAGACAGCTTGTGCACCATCTTCACATACGTAGCAAAACCATCCCCAAATGTTCATATACTTGTTCCAAATTTACATGCCTTACATGTACATGCTTCCATGCACTACATCATGGCCTTAACTCAGCTAAATACACACTAGTACAAACTCTAGGGTGATCCAGTTATGGTACCAAAACTGTGCATTTAAACTCCCAGGATTTGTGTGTCCTGTAGGTCATTAGAACAACACCCCTAGTGTACATACTCAAGTGACCCTCTTGAACACTATGTAAATACATGTATATTGGTCTAACAATATCTCACATATTCATATATATGCACACTATAGCAGCTAAGAAGGAAAACACTAGCACAAGTCTTAGTTTTGGCTTCCACACATTAAGCATTCTTACTAAGTTCAAAAATTCCAGCCATTGCACCCAAACTTCCTCCAAAAAATTGTATCATTCTAGCCATGTAACTACTAGTTTTATGTGCTCCATTATCAAGTAGAGGCTTATAGAAAACCAAGAAATTTTTTTTTACATCAATAGCGCACCTATGGACCAAGTTATGCATTTTTTAAGTTTGTTACAAAATTCTAACCAAATAAATAGTAATTTAGCCAATTTTGCAACATCATAAATTTGGCTATAGGGATCGAAATCCTATAGATATTCTCTAGGTATGGTCAAAATTTCATACCAATATTCATCCTACATAGGGAGTTATGGGGATTAGAGTGCAGGGTCAAAATTCTGATCACTTTATGACCATTTTGCCCATACAAAATTTTATAAGCATGCAAACACTTCATTCACATGGGGTAAACCCTTAAGGCTATTCCATACATGTCAAAGACACCTAGGAATTACATTCTCTTATAGCTAGCTTCTTTACATAGCCAATACCAGACTTTACAAACAAGCAGCCTATATTGCACACTTGGGCAGCCTGTGCATAGCATCTTCATACATAGCAAAATAGCTCACAAATGTTCACATACATTGTCCAAACTTCTCATGCACTACATGTACATGCATGCATGCACTACATAGTTCTCTTAACCAAGCTAAATACGCACCCTAAGTTGTAGGAGTGCTTGAGACACAATGGACTCCAGAAATAGGATGCTGGACAGCTGTTGCATAACACAATGAGCACCATCACTAAAAATATCAAATGTGCTCCTAAAATCACCAAACGTTACAGATAATAACTAGACACATGGAGTTTCATGTACCTATAATTTCAGATCATAAATAAATTGATAAAGGTCAGTTTGAATGTGATCTTTTTGTTGGACCTGAAATGGATAGAAAGGGGGTAAGTGTCTTTGAAGAAACATAATAAGGGCTTATCATTCGAAACTTGAATTCCCAGAAACATACCTAAAATAAAAAGACATAAAAAAAAAACAAAACACATATACAAAAATATGGCCATCCAAATGCACAAACAAACAGAACACAATCAAATGCTATGCTGGCAGCAATACATCATTAGGGTTAGCCTATAAACAATCAAATAAACAATATGTAATCACTATGGCATCCCTCCTCAAGCTAATGCTTCGACTTAGGAGGTTAATTGGTCTTAGTTAGTACTAACTTGGGCTTTAGAAACCCCTGTAAACACTGCCATCTTAGTGCATGAAAAACAGTAAGGCTAGAACCTTGTTCATGCACTCCCCCTTAACCCATATTTGGTTCCTTGAGCTTTTTGGTCTCTTCCAAGCATGGTCTTAGCTTCATGGATTCTTGATCATCATCTTATAATAGTAAACAACCATGAAACATGAAGATACTTACCTAAGCCGTGAAAGCTCAAAATAGCAAATGAAGCTTAATAAACCCGAAAACTAGGGTTTTTCTATCTCCTATTGAATCTGATTGCTTTCCTTTGTGATTTCTTGGGAGCTTGAGATATGGTGGCTATGGAAGGTTATGGAGGAGCTTAGGAAGGAAATCTAGCTGGTGGGGGTTGAAAATGAGCAAGGAAAGGTAAAGAAATTAAGATATTTACTTGACTTGATTAGTTTAACCTTAACCTTCACTTAGGGCACTATACGTTTGCCTTAAGCAAAGACTTTTTGGCTAATCTTCTACCCATCTTTTTGACCTTAGAACTTGGAAATAAAAGGCTGGGATAATCCTAGAAATAGCCATCTTTGACTCTTGTCAAAAGTCATCCCATCCTTAAGTTATTTTTGGAAACAATTGTATACCTAGTTGTCCTAGGTTCTTGAATCATAGCTTTTGTTTCCTTTATGCAATTTATCCTAAAAAAATTGCTTCCATACCATTCAAATCCTTCCAAAATCTCTCTTTTAGAGTTGTACGATTGAGTACCCAAGTCTTGAAATTTTGCAATAAGACCCATAGATTACTTGTGAAAAAAGTAATCCTGTAAGACTTCCTCTAGTACCAAGTAACCGTTGTAATCTTTTAAGAAAGTGTAGATCATTTGCTTTACCAATCAAATTTTATTCATTATGGTGAAAATTACACTATATAATAGTTTATAACCATTATGCCTTTATACTGTAATTTTCCCATTTGTTAAGGTGGTAACATTTCTCCCCCCCTTCAAAATGTTAGTCCTCCAAAATTGGCCTTAGCTTGGGGTATTCATCAGGATACCTTTCCATAAGGTCTTTTTAAGTTTCCCAGGTTGCTTCTCTTTCAAAGTGGTGTGACCACTGAACTTTAACCATGGGAATAAGCTTGTTTCTTAACCTTCTGGTATCCTTGGCTAAGATAGCTATAGGTTTCTCTTCATACGTCAAGTTGGGTTCCAACTATATGTTTTTCACTACTATAGCATGCTTTGTGTCCAATAGACAATTCTTAAGCATACTGATGTGGAAAACACTATGAACACTTGACATGCTTGGAGGTAGAGCTAACTTGTATGCTACCTTGCCAACTCTGTCCAAGATCTCATAATTACCTATTTATCTTCTGCCAAATCTGACAGTGCTTTTGGTTGATGCAACTTTTAGCCAAACATTGTCACTAACCTCAAACTCCAAGTCTCTCCTTCTTTGATTCACATAGGCTGTGGTCCTTTCATTGGCTGCCTTTAATCTCTCTTGAATCTTCTTGATCTTGGTAGTAGTTTCCTCAATGATTTCTGGACCCAACTTTAGCCTATCTGAGGCTTCCACCCAACAGTGGGGTATCATACACCTTCTTCCATATAATGCTTCATATGGTAACATGCCATTGGTGCTTTGATAACTATTGTTATATGAAAATTCTATTAATGGCAAGTGTTGGTCCCATTCACCCTTAAAATCCAACACACAGCTCCTGAGCATGTCTTCCAGTATTTGTATCACCCTTTCAGTTTGCCCATCAGTCTGAGGGTGATAAGCAGTAGTCAGGTGGATTTTGGTACCTAGTGCTTTGTGAAAAGCATTCTAAAATCGAGCTATAAATCTTGGATCTCTATCAGATACAATGGGATCTGGTATTCTATGTAGCCTCACTATCTCATGGATATACATTTCAGCCAACTTCTCCAGAGAATCTGAGTTTCATAGGTAAGAAGTGAGCACATTTGGTTTTCCTATCTACAATGACCCAGATTGTATCATGCCTTAATCTGGTCATAGACAACCCAGTCAAAAAGTCCACGGTTATGTTGCCCTACTTCCTCACTGGTATAGGTAGAGTCTATAGGGTTCTAGTTGGCTTACTGTGCTCTACCCTTACCCTTTGGCATGGGCCACATTTGGAAAAATAAGTAACTATGTCTCTCCTCATGTTTGGCCACCAGAAGTGAGTCTTCAAGTCTTTATACATTTTCTCACTTCCTAGATGGATGTTTAACTTGCTTGTGTGAGCTTCTTCAAGTATTTCATCCCTGATTTTTAGTCCTTTAAGCACATAGATTCGGTCCTTAAAGTACAGTAATCCTTGCTTGTAGGCAAAGGATTCATACAAGGAACCTTTTTCTTCTCCTGATAACCTTTTTGAAATAGGATCTGTCTCCTGTGCCTTTCTAGCTTCTTCAATCCATCTAGATTGAATTGTCAATGTGTGAATTTGGGCTTCCTCTCACTTATGCCACTCATGCCATAAACATAGCAGACTATTTTGCTCATCATGATCAGCTATGGATCCTTCTTTCAGAAGTCCTATGTACTTCCTACTCAAGGCATCTGCTATTAGAATGCCTTTGCCCTCTATGTACTCTATATAGCAGTCATAGTCCTTAATGTAGTCTAACCATCTCCTTTGCCTTATGTTCAACTCTTTCTCAGTGAACAAGTACTTTAGGCTGTTATGGTCAGTGTAGATCACAAAGGAACCACCCATCAAGTAATACCTCCATTACTTCAGAGCAAAAAATCACTGCTGCCAGTTCTAGGTCATCGGGAGGATAATTTTGCTCATGGGGTCTCAACTGCCTTGACCCATAAGCAATGACATTTCTATCTTGCATAAGCACATAACCTAACCCAGATCTAGATGCATCTATATAGATGATGTAGGACATGCTTGGATCGGGAAGAATCAACATTGGAGCTTCAATTAACCTCTGCTTAAGCTCATGGAAACTCTTTTCACACTTTTCAGTCCACCCAAATCTTTGACCCTTCTTGGTCAGATAAGTAAGAACTAAAGCAATCATGGAAAAGCCTAATACAAATCTCCTGTAGTATCCAGCTAATCCTAGGAAACTTTTGATTTCCTTTATAGTCTTTGGTCTTTCTCACTCTTGCACTGCCTTGACCTTTTCAGGGTCTACTTGAAGGCCTTGTGCATCTATGATGTGTCCTAGGAAAGACATTTTTTTATCCAAAATTGGCACTTGGATAACTTGGCATAAAGCTAATGTTCCAATAGAGTCTTTAAGACAATCTTCAAATGATGTTCATGTTTATTTTCATCCCTGGAATACACTAGGATGCATCAATGAACACAACCACAACTTTGTCCAAATGTGGTCTGAACACCCTGTTCATCATGTCCATGAAAGCAGCTAGGGCATTAGTCAAACCACATGGCACGACTATGAAATCATAATGCCCATATCTGGTCCTGAATGAAGTCTTAGGAATATCCTCTTCCTTTACTCTCAACTGGAAGTATCCAGATCTCAAATCTATCTTGGAGAAGATTTTAGCTCCTTTATCTTGATCAAAAAGAACCTTAGTCCTAGGGAGTGGATACTAGTTCTTGATAGTCACTGCATTGAGCTTCATGTAGTCATTGCATAGTCTCAATGATCCATCCTTCTTTTTCGTAAAGAGAACAGAAGCTCCCCATGGTGAAACACTTGGCCTTATGAACCCATTTTCAAGAAGTTCATCAAGTTGTTTCTTGAGCTCATTCATTTCTGTGATAGGCATTCTATAAGGAAGACTGGATATTGGACTTGCTTTTGGTTGCAGCTTGATCTCAAATTCAATCTCCCTTAGTGGAGGAACACCCGACAGGTCTTTAGGAAAGACTTGCGGAAAGTCTTTCACTACGGGCATTCTATCAACTTCTTCTTCACAGTACAATTCATTAAATGCATAACAATAATCATGATAAAAAATCACAGCTATCTCATCTAGTACCTCTAGGTCCATGCCATGCATTTTATGCACTAATTCCTTAGAATTCACCAATGCATGCACTCACCATTAGGCAATGTGATTTCTCTCTTAGCACAATCAATTCTTATGTTATGCATAGCAAGCCAATTCATACCCAACACTATATCATACTTAAGAATGCCCAACACTAGTAGATTAGTCATAACCTTAGCCTTTCCTACCACTAGCTCATAATCCTTAGCTAGGTCATTAGTGAAGAGACATTGACTACCTGCTATTTTCACTAAGGATATGCTAGGCATGATTTTAGTAGGCAAATTCATGGCATCAACAAATTTCCTAGCCACTATAGACCCAGATGCACTATATCCAAAATACTGAGGAGCATACCACACAAATTGACTGAACTTGTGCTCATACTCTAGGACACCAAGGTTGTCCTGCCTTAGAGCATCAAATTCAGCTTACTTCATATCCTTGATGGCAGCACTTATGTACTATTCCTGAAATAGCTCAGTGAAATTTGGCCAGCTCATCTCAATATCTCTTCCTGGCCTTCTGCCCTTCTGGACAACATACCTATCTCTGGCATTTCTTGACCACATCTCTGCACTGCCTACCAAGTTATTAGTAGCCAGTAACACCTTCTTAGTAGAGCTGAGTGGCATTTTCTCAAACTTCCTCGCAATGAAGATTGACCATTCCTCAGCTTTCTTAGGCCTAGTTTTTCCATCAAACCACGAAGGCCTAAGTCCTTGGAACCTCTCCAGCAGTCTAACTTCATCTCGGCCCTCTAGATCCTTAGTTCTATGTCTTCTGGATCTATGAGAACACTCAGCATGGTGATGCTCTCCATGGTCTCTATGTCTTTTCCTACCTTTTCTCTCAAGATCTTCCTGAATCTTATTCCTAGTAGAGGAATTTTCATAGACTTGGGGATTGGTCCTAGATGCCTGACCAATCTCAGATCTCACCTTTCTTCCTCTTGGATTTTTTCTATCCTCATCTTCCACTTCATCGGCTTTATCATTTCTGTTCCCTATTCTTCTAGAAGGAACATGTTCAGATGCGTTCCTGGCTTCCTCTTCTGGTTGCTACTGTGGATCCTAAACTACTTATGCCTATGCTACTAGGACTCCTTGCGGTTGTGTTTGAATCAGCCTTGCTAAGTTTTCATTGACTAGAGCTAAGTTCCTTTAAAGCTCAAACCAAACCTATGGCACTTTATGGTTTGGTACCCCATGTTGCCCCTGATTCCCTCAACTCTGTCCATTTATTTGTTGCCCTGAATCAGTAGGAGGCCTTCAGGGTGGCTCCCCTCTCCCTGTGGCAACCATGTTTAGTTCCTGCATTGATGATTCATCATAGAGCACATATAAAAATCATAGGTATTTCAATGGTACTTGACAGCAGCAGCTGACCAAATTAAGTTCATGTATGTAGATGCATGCAATCCAACTATATGCTATGTACATGTACAAACCATGCTCTAATACCAACATCTGTTATCCACTCCAGGGTGATCTAGTTATGGTGCCAAAACTGTGCATTTAAACTCCCATAATTGGTGTGTCCTATAGGTCATCAGAACAACACCCCTGGTGTACATACTCAAGTAACCCTCTTGAACACTATCTAAATACATGTATATTGGTCTAACCATGACACACATATTCACATATATGCACACTATAGCTACTAAGAAGGAAAACACTAGCACAAGTCTTAGTTTTGGCTTCCACACATTAAGCATTCTTACTAGGTTAAAAAATTCCAGCCACTGCACCCAAACTTCCTCCAACAAACTGTATTATTCTAGCCATGTAACCCCCTATTTTATGTGCTCAATTATCAAGTACAGGCTTACACAAAACCAAGGAGTTTTTTTTACATCAATAGCGCACCTACGGACCAAGTTATGAATTTTTTAAGTTGGTTACAAAATTCTGACCAAATGAACAGTAACTTAGCCAATTTTGAAACATCATAAGTTTGGCTATAGGGATCAAAATAGAGAAATTCTAAAGCCCAATTAAACCTCCAGATATCATCTAGGTGTGGTCAAACTTTCATACCAATATTCATTCTACACAGTGAGTTATGGTGCCTAGAGTGTAGGGTCAAAATTCTGATCACCTTATGACCATTTTGCCCATACAAAATTTTATAAGCATGCAAACACTTCATTCACAAGGGGTAAACCCTCAAGACTATTCCATACATGTCAAAGACACCTAGGAATTACATTCCCTTACAGCTAGCATCTTTACATGGCCAATACCAAAATTTACAAACAAGCAGCCTATGCATAGCATCCTCATACATAGCATAACGGCTCACAAATGTTCACATATATTGTCCAAACTTCTCATGCATTACATGTAAATGCATCCATGCACTACAAAATGCTCTTAATCTAGCTAAACCATGCACCCTAAGTTACAGGAGTGCTTGAGACACAATGGACTCCAGAAACAGGATGTCGAATAGCTGCTGCATAACACAATAAGCACCACCACTAAAAATACCAAATCTGCTTTTAAAATTACCAAACTTTCCAGATTATAACTAGACACATGGAGTTTCATGTACGTGAAATTTTAGATAAGAACTCAAATGAAAAAGGTCCATTTGAACGTGATCTTTTTGCTGGACCTGAAATGGATAGAAAGACAATAAGTCTCTTTGAAAAAACTTAGTAAGGGCTTATCATTAGAAACTTGAATTCCTAGCAACATACCTAAAATACAAATACATAGAAAAATAAAAAAACAAAACATATGTACAAAAATATGGACATCCAAATGCACAAACAAACAGAACACAATCAAATGCAATGCTACCAGCAATACATCGTTAGGGTTAACCCATAAACAATCAAATAAACAATATGTAATCACTATGGCAACCCTCCTCAAGCTAATGCTTGGCCTTAAGATGTTAATTCGTCTTAGTTAGTACTAACTTGGGCTTTAGAAACCCTTGTAAACACTGCCATCTTAGTGCATGAAAAACAGTAAGGCTGGAACTTCGTTCGTGCATTCCCCCTTAACCCATACTTGGTTCCTTGAGCTTTTTGCTCTTTTCCAAGCATGGTCTTAGCTTGATGGATGCTTGATCATCATCTAATAACAATAAAAAACCATGAAAAATGAAGATAAAACCCTTACCTAAGCTATGAAAGCTGAAAATATCAAAGCAAGCTCAATAAACCCAAAAACTAGGGTTTTTCTCTCACCTGTTGAATCCAATTGCTTTCCTTTGTGATTTCTTGGGAGCTTGAGATGTGGTCGCTATGGAAGGTTATGAAGGAGCTTAGGAGGGAAATCTGACTAGTGAGGGCTGAAAATGAGCAAGGAAAGGTAAAGAAATCAAGATATTTACTTGGCTTGATTAGTTTAACCTTAACCTTCACTTAGGTCCCTATAAGTATGCCTTAAGCAAAGACCATTTGGCTAATCTTCTGCCCACCTTTTTGACCTTAGACCTAGAAATAAAAGGCTCGGATAATCCTAGAAATAGCCATCTTTGACTCTTGTCAAAATTCATCCCATCCTTAAGTTATTTTTGGAAACAATTGTACACCTAGTTGTCCTAGGTTCTTGAATCATAGCTTTTGTTTCCTTTATGCAATTTAGCCTCCAAAAATTACTTCCATATCATTTAGATCCATCCAAAATGTCTCTTTTAGAGTTGTACAGTTGGGCACCCAAGTCTTGAAATCTTACAATAAGACCCATAGATTACTTGTAAAACAAGCAATCCTCTAGGGCTTCCTTTAGTACCAAGTAACCATTGTAATATTTTAAGGAGGTGTAGATTTTTCACTTTACCCCTCACATTTCATTCACTGTGGTGAAAATTACATTATATAATATTTTATAACCATTATGCCTTTATACTGTAATTTCCCCATTTGTTGAGGTGGTAACACACACACCCAAGTCACTGGAGATGCTTGAGACACAATGCACTCCAAAATAGGGTGTTGGACAACTGCTGCGTAACACAATAAGTACCATCACTAAAAATACTAAATGTGCTCCTAAAATCACCAAAATTTCCTGATCATAACTAGACAAATGGAAGTTCATGTGCCTAAAATTTTATATCCGAAATAAAATGAGAATGGCCAGTTTGAATGTGATCTTTTTGCTAAACCTAAAATTTGCAGATTTTAAGGGAGGTAAGTTTCATGGAGAAACTTAGTAAGGAGAACACTTTAACACTAAGGTAATGTAGCCTTTAGCAATCACCTACATCCAAAGCACTAAAACACAAGAAAGCACAACGCAAATATCCAACATAGGCATCCAAATGCAACAATCAAACACAAACAACAAACACATGTATGTGGCAGCAACAACATTCATTGGTTAGTCCATAAAACATGTAATAAAAATAAGTAGATCACTATGCCATCCCTCCTCAAGAATAATCTTGGCCTTAGGAGAGCTTTCACACTAGTTAGTACTAACTTTGGGCTATAGAAACCCTTAAATTCGTTGCCATCACTATGGACTTCACACAAGGTCACAAAACCTTCACCAAATGCACTCCTCTCACTAAACATGGTCCATCAAGCTCATGGATCTCTTCCAAGCTTAGCCCTAGCTCCATAGATGCTTGGAAATATAGTAAACATCCCATGAGACCAATAGAACTCGTTACCTTTTGCTAAAAATCCAATAAACCTTAGATAAACCTGAAAACTAGTGTTTATGGTCTTCCTTGATGCTTTGGTTTTTTTGTCTTGCCTTCTCTTGATTTTTTGCAGTAAGGTGGCTATGGAGGCATGTGGAGGAGTTCAAGGAGGAACCCTAGCAGGTGGAGGTCAAATTTTTTGGAAGAAAATGGGGAGAAAATTATTTCTTTCTAGCTTTATTTCTTTCTTGGTCTTTAGTAATGGCATGTTTGCAAATTTTGCAAACTTTAGGCCACACTTGAACAATGTTTTTACCAGCCATTTGGGATTGGAAAATGATAGTTTTGACCTATTTTAACCTTAGTTAAAGGTCATTTTCACCTTTAGAAAAGTTTGGGACACTTAAGCCCTTAAGTGTCCTTAAGCATTAAATGACTAACTTTGCCTCATTGAACAATTTGGACCCCAACAATATCCTTAATTCCATCCATGTCCTTTCCTCACAATTCCATCCATGTCTTTTCTATAGCCATCTTTGGAAATTTGTGCAATTGAGTACCCAAGTTTTATAACCTTACAATCTAGTCTATAGGTTACTTGAAAATTAGGCAATATGCCAATGCTTTCTTAAGGACTAAATTATCATTGCTTGTGCCACTTAAGGGAGTGTATATTGAATACTATACACTTCACAATTCATACACTATGGTGAAAATTAAAGTATACAAGTTTAGGTCTTTATGCTACAATTTTCCCATTTTATGAAGGTGGTAACACCCAGATTGATGGGCAAATGGAATGAACAATACAAATCCTCACAGACATGTTAAGGTGCTATGCGTTAGATTTTAAGGCACAATGGGATTAAGAATTAGCTCTGATTGAATTCTCCTACAATAATAGTTATCACTTAGTGGTAAAAATGGCACCTTATGAAGCTCTATATAGGAAAAAGTGTATTGATCCTTATTGTTGGCAAAGTCCTCAGGATAAAGAGGAGATAGGACTAGAACTAATCCGTGAAATGAATAAAAAGATCAAGATGATCCAAGAGAGGATCAAGGCTGACAATAATAGAGAAGAAGCCTATGCCAACCAAAGAAGGAGAAAAGACTTTGAGTTCCATGTAGGGGACTATGTGTGGATCAAAGTCTCCCTAATGAAAGAAGTTATAAGGTTCGGCAAGAAAGGCAAACTAGGTCCTAGATACATTGGACCATTTCAAATAATGGCTAGAATTGGCAACGTGGCATACAAGTTGCATTTACCTTCAAAGTTGGGTCACATACATTATACCTTTCATGTTAGTATGCTTAAGAAATACTTATCTAACCCATAACAAGCCATACTAGCTTCTAATATCTCAATGACCACTAACCTCTTTTTTGAAGAGGAGCTTGCAAAGATTCTAGCTAAGGATGTGAGAA
Source organism: Aquilaria yunnanensis (assembly GCA_039654915.1). NCBI lineage: Eukaryota > Viridiplantae > Streptophyta > Magnoliopsida > Malvales > Thymelaeaceae > Aquilaria > Aquilaria yunnanensis. Next base: position 41,910,301 of record CM077595.1, on the reverse strand, counting down.
AGTTAAGAAGTAAGTGGAAAAACATGGTGAAGATCCAATGGTCTCACAATTCTGAGTAAGAAGCGACTTGGAAAACTGAAGCTGAAATGTATAAGAAGCACCTAGAGCTATACCCAAATTGCATGAGAATTTAGAGGACCAAATTCTTTAAGGGGGGAGAATGTCATGCCTATGATGTTACCCACTCTGGGGTAATCCAGTTATGGTTCCAAAACTATGCATTTAAACTCCCAGGATTGGTGTGTCTTGTAGGTCATCAGAACAACACCCCTAGTGTACATACTCAAGTGACCCTCATGAGCACTATGTAAATACATGCATATTTGTCTAACCATAACACACATATTCACATTTATGCACACTAGGGTAGCCAAGAAGGAAAACATTAGCACAAGTCTTAGTTTTTGGTTCCACACATTAAGCACCTTTACTAGGTTCAAAAATTCCAGCCACGGTACCCAAATTTCCTCCAATAAAATGTATTAATCTAGCCATTTCACCCCATTCTTTATTTACACCATTATCAAGTAGAAACTTAGCGCAAACCAATGAATTTTTTTTTACATCAATAACCCACATATGGACCAAGTTATGGATTTTTTAAGTTGGTTACAAAACTCTGACCAAATGAACAGTAACTTAGCCAATTTGCAATGTCATATATTTGGATACATGACTCCAAATTCATAAATTCCAAATCCTAGTTCAACCTCTAGATGTGCTCTAAGTTTGATCAAAATTTCATATCAAGATTCAGTCTACACAGTGAGATATTGAACTTTGAGTGCAAAGTCAAAATTCCGGTCACTTTATGATCATTTTGCCCATACAAAATTTCATAAGTGTGCAAACACTTCATTAACAAAGGGATAAGCCCTCCAAGGCTACCCCATATATGTCCAATACACATGGGAAATACATTCTCTTGCATCTAGCAACTTTATGTGGCCAAAACAAAATTTACAAGTAAGCAACCTATCATTCACACTTAGCTAGCCTTGCACCACATCACATAGATAGCCAAAACATTACTCAAACGTTCACATACTTGTCTCATTTTACATACACTACATGTAAATGCATACATGCACTACAAAATGGTGTTAGCTCATGTAAATATGCACTCTAAGTTACTAGAGTGCTTGAGACACAATGGACTCCAGGACAGGATGCTGGACTTTTGCTTTATAACACAATAACCACCATCACTAAAAATACCAAATGTGCTCCTAAAATCCCAAAACTTTTCAGATCACAACTAGACATATGAATGTTTAAGTACCTAAAAATTTAGAGTAGAACTCAAACCACAAAGGTTAGTTGGAAGGTGACCTCTCAGTTGGACCTGAAAAGACAGAATTGAGGGGAGTAAGTTTCATTGAGAAACTTAGGAAGGGTAACATTTGCATCAAATAGGAAATATAACCATCATCAAGGCCTGCATCCAAAGATACTAAAACACAAAACCATAATGCATATATACAAGATATAGCAACCCAATGCAGCAGCCATTCACAACCAAGAAACACATGAAATACAGTAGTAACATATACCTTAGGTTAGTCCACAAAACACATAATAAACAAAACCAAATCACTCAAGCAGCCTTCCTGAAGCTAATGCTTGGTCTTAGGTGGATTTTAACATTAGTCCATACTAACTTTGGCCTCTAGAAACCCTTATTTCACTGCCATCTTTGTGCACTTCACACTAGGTCACAAAACCTTCAATAAGTGCACTCCCCTCACTAAGCTTGGTTCATCAAGCTCATGGCTCTCTTCCAAACATAGCCCTAGCTCCATGGTTGCTTAAAAATATAGAAAACAACCCATGAAAGCAAGAGAACCCTTACCAAAGTGGGTAGGTAAAAAATGAAGCTTGATCCTTGAAGTATCCAAGCAATAGCTCTAGCTTGCTTCCAATTGCATCCTTTTGCCTTCATTTTCAATCAATTGTAAGTTTGAAGGTGTGGTGGCTATGGAGGAAGTGTCGTTGTGCTCTTGGGCTAAAGAGTCTAAAAATGGGAGAGAGATAAGTGAGTTGGCCACTTAAATGGGCTTAAATGAGCTTAACGGCACAAAACACACTGAACAAGCTTAACCTTGCTTTATGTCCTTTTCCTTGGTACAGAACCTTGATTTATTATCCTTAATTTCTTGGCCCAAATTTGACCATATGCCTACCATGCCTTAGTTGTCCTCCCTTGAGTGGGATAACCCCAAAATTTCTCCATTTTGCTCAAGTCAAAAGCATAAATAGCCAAAGGCCTACACTAGGACACTTAGGACCTTAAGCCCATTTTGTGTTTTCTTTGCTTACACTTACCTTCCATAAGCAATTTGGTGCTTGAATAGCACTTTCATACCATTCATATGCTTCTCATAACTCTTGAAAGCTCTTTCTTGAGAGTTTTTCAATTAAGTACCTAAATTTCCAAAAGCTTACAAAAAAAAGTCCATAGGTTACTTGACAGACAAGCAATCCTTAAGGCTTTTCTTAGGAGCCAAGTTACCAACTTGGAACACTTTTAAGGAGGTGTTGATCATGCCTTTTACCCCCCACACTTCAATCACTATAATGAGAATTACACAATATAATGGTTTTTAGCCATTATGACACACTTGTAATTCTCCCATCTTTGTGAGGTGGTAACATATGACTTGTATAGGCCATGGGCTATATCAATGATATGCATGAGATGCACATAAATTATGTATATGAATGTTCAAGTCACTAACATGGAGAAGGAAACAATAACCAAAATAAACACTTATGGGGAGTCATAGAGGGCACTAAGGGCATTCTAGTGGAACATGTGAGGAAAATGTTGAATTGGTGAACCAAGAAAGGCTCAAGACATGTCCTGAGATACATTGGGATCTAAGCACTCAAAAATTGGGGAAATTGTGCCTAAAAATTTAAGGCACCAAGAAGAGGCACCAAACGACTCTTGGCCACACCTTTGAATGCACCAATGTACAATTTGAGACCTTAAAGCCAAAGGCATTGAAAGAACTTGTATAAGGCTAATACCTAACATTAAAATGAGATTGAAGGCTACAAGGTAAGTTCATGAAAAGGTACAAAAAACATGGAAGCCATGGATAACACTCAAGAGTACACTAAAAAGCTCTAGAATGCACTTAAACTGCACCTATGTTGAAATGAAAATTGGAGGGCCTAAATGGCCAAACTAATGCATAAAGTGGGAGCTTAAAACAAGCCATTTAAAGCCTAGGTAGGTTAATATGACATGCAAAATGATTTGAATAACTTAGAGGAAGTTAGGACAAGGACTAGTCAAAGTCATTGGCCGCCAAGGCCATTCAGCCAAATTATTGCACTGCTTGATTAAGGCTTGAGTAAAGGCAACTTCTTAGCTATTTCTTACAATAATCTTGACCTTTAAAGGCTGGCCAAATCTCTAGCAAAGCATACCAGCACCAATAAAAAGAAACTTGAGCTAAAGAAGGAAGAATCCAACCATGAAGGCTTTTAGGTGAACTCATGGTGGTGCCTATCATATATGAAGGATTTGTTGCTTCTTTGCCATCACTTCCAATCTAGGTAAGGACCCATATGAATCTTCTACCTATATTCTAAAGAAGAAAGGGCTACCCTAAGGGATGGCCTATGCCAAAGGAACCTAGAGGCTATGTAATGGACTATGTGTGCATTAAGCACTATGGTCAGCTAGCTAGTGTACATTCAATAAGCAATAGGGGTTTTGACAAGCATGGCCAAATTTGCTCAACTTCTTGGAGCTCTATGTTAAATTGAACATAAATGAAGTGATCACTTGCAAAATTGAAAGAAAATGCATGCTTACTATGTTAAGTGAAATCATGTATGTGGTGTGTGTGTTTCTATGCTTTTTTGATCGTGTTCATGTGCTAACCCTTAATTTGCATATATAGTTATCTTATATTATGTTGTATATGCTACCTTTGGTGGCATCTTTGTCTTTAATTGCAAGTTGTTAAGCAAAAATTGGATGTTTCAATGTATAACAATGTTATTAACATTATGGTGGCACTAAGTGCCAAATTGGGTTCCTACTAAATACCTATGTGTTCATGCCCTTTTTTGCCTATTTCAGGTAAGGAAGTGCAAGAATGAAGGGCTAAGGAACCTCCTTGAGAGGTCTACAGAGAAGTATGCTTTGGACTCATGGCTTATGAAAAGGAAGCATGGAAAAGTTCATAAGATTGAACTAATGGTTGTGTTAGGTGTGTTGGTTTGTAGGCCCTAATGGCTACAATGGGACTTGCTGCTTTTGGATCCACCTTAGTATAGGTTAGATGTAGAAGAATATTAAGGCAACTATGGCCTAAGTTTCATGTGAAAGTGGAGGTTAAAGTGATAGTGGGCTTAGAGACAGTTTCAACAATGCCATGTACCATGCATGACATCTAGTGATCCAAACTTTTGTTCTGTGTAATCTTGGGCCATGTAGTCCCTATCTACCCAATTTTTATCTATAAATATCTATATGCAACTAATGGAAAGGGGATCCATAGTAGAATTGGCCTATGCCTTGTATGTACATATTGGGCTTAAGTAAGCCTTAACGCACTTAGTATGGTAGGATAAGAAAAATGCATACATGGTTTATAACCAAGTAAACTGATATGTATGCATGTATGTATGTTTGGATGTGTGTTTGTGCTTACATGGCAAGTGCACCAAGTAGGCTTCTAGTAAGCCTCCTAAAGACACCAAGATAGACACATCCATAACTCAAATACACACACATAACCCAAATTCCCTAATAGGTGCCCTAGGTACCCTGGCACCTAAGGCATGAACATGCCCTGCCTACACACTCAGCATTCCAAGGTAAGCCCGCAAGGCACACACTTACAATCTCACCTATGCTCATGCGCCCCATATGCATTAAAATAAAGGTAATAAAAATGGCTAAGTAACGGCATGCACTAGATTAACATATCAAACTAATAACCTAATGTGTTAAGGTAGTAAATTAACATATCAAACCGATAACCTAATTTGTTAAGATATCAAGTTAACATATCAAACTGATAAACTAATGTGTTAAGGTGGTAACTTAACCTATTAATCATTCAGTCTCACCTATGTTGGGGTTAAGAATCCTAGCAGTCATGACCAAACCCACCATATGTTAGTTAAGCAACTAAACCTCCAAGAAAGGTTTAAGGTTAGGGTGAATTGGGTCTAGACACTACGGGTTTCCTTGAACAAGCCTTTAAAGGCTTAAGAATGCCTAAGACTCCTGGAGAGCATAACACCTACCGAAGCTATGGAATCCTTGCTAAAGAAACTACTAAAATAGGGGATATAACATCAAGAAATCTTGGGTGATTTAGTTAGTTAAGTATTCCTAATCTACACTCATAAGTGGAGATGGGGTAAAACAAGGAGATCCTAATGGCCATAAAATGGTGCCGAACATCACTAAATCTTTTTTAAAGTTCATGAAAGGATTGCTTAGATTATACGCACCCAAGTAAAAACTTAGATGACCACCAAATGATGCTAGTAGAGTAAAAAAGAGAGTCAATCTCAATATGAGAAAAGTTTTTTGCTTTTATTCCAATAAAGAGAACAAAAAAAAAACTAAGAGGTATAGTTTTTTTCTTCAGATTCTTTTATGGACTCTTCTTCAAGGGATGCAAAAGGCACAAAAGGGTTAAGATACTCTCTTTTGGACATAGAAAGGGAGGCTTCTTTTGCTTTTTGAACTTAGCAAATCTAATTATTTCTAAATCGGGGCACCTTGCAAAAGTTGATGATAGAACAAATACCATCCATCTTGGAACCCTAACATTGCTATTTTGTCAGCCTTCTGTTTGTCTAGAAAAAGCTTTCAAAACTTTTCCTAGAGAGCATAAAGCTAATTTTGGGTGTTAGAAAGGTCCAAAGATAGCTTGTCTTTCTCTACGGAAAGGACTTTATTCGCCCTCCAACTAACATCAACTTGCCAAGTTTGTTCCTCCAATTTCTCTCCAAGAATCTTGATGGTCACTAAATAGTGATCAATGAAACTCATAATCTGATAGATCAAATGGGATTTTAACTTCTCAAGTTTGACTAGATAGTTCTTCTTCATCTTGGAGGCCTTGACGCAAACACTCACCAAAGCCTCCTTAGCTCTGTTAGCAACCTCCTTAAACTTGGCTTGGATCTTTCTTCTCTAACTAAGGTAGTCATAATAGTATCCAGCAGTGGCAGGCATCTACTTTGGAAAAGAAAAAAAAAAGATTAAAACACAAACATGAAGATCAAAAGTTAAGCCTAGGGCACTAAATATGTTGAAGTACTTTGGTACCATATTCCACCATTTTGTTGAGAACTCTATCCTCCTGATAGGTGGTATCCAAAAAAGGGTCTGGAAAGTGGTCCATGTGATGATACCTTGGGCCAATTAAGGGACCATGACGTGGTAGTCCTCTCAGTTGAACTAGTCCATATCCTTAATCATCATCCAGATAGGGGACCTCGAAATGGCATCCAAAAAATTTGGGCATTCCTGTCATGTCTCTTACGCTCATGTTCAGCATCAATTCCTAAATAATCATGCTTAAGGTTGGTGAGCATGTCAATTCCCAACCATGTGTCAATGAATGGATAAAAAGCAAAAGGATCCAAATCTTCCAATGTAAGGTTGGGAAAAGAACCTAGTTGAATAGTGTACTTTATACTATCCAAGAAAAGTCACTCCAACTGCTCAGAAAATATTTTTCCCTTCTCTTTCAATTTCAGCGGAAGGGTTGTCTCCAAACGAGTGTCCTAGGCAATAGGGCAGAGAACCAACAACTCCACAGTCATGAGCGTCAAAGCCTGGAACATCTGCTGAAGTTACATTCCCTTTTTTCGGCCTCTTTGACTCAAGCTTGTTAAAAGCTTTGTTAGACTTCTTCCTTTTGGAAGACTTCTTCAAGCCTCCTTGTCCTCTTTCTTTCAAAAAACTTTGCCTTGTGGAAAAGCAAAGGAAATTAGTAAGTACTTAGGAAAACAAAGAAAAAAATGACTAACCACACTTGTTAGGAACATCAACAAATTTGGATTCTCCTTGAAGTGGCTTCACTAAAAACGGGAGGTTAGAGTTAGATAATTGTTCATCGAGAGCGTTAACAACTTCCAAATGATGAAGACCTCCTATGTCATTTGACCCCACTTGATGAGGAAAGGATAAAGGCCATCATCCTCTAAAGCTTTGCTTGCCCCCACTACTCTCTGAAGTCACAAATCAAAAGACATGAGCATCTTTAAGTGCCTTCCCTTTGAGTAGTCTTCAGGCATCATCTACATTGATAGCCAAAGTTATTGAGGCCCATTTTCCCAAAATCTTCCAAGACTGATGAATAGTCATGAAAATTTTTTTTCTGAACCTTGCTAGCTATCCTTGGCTCTACAGATAAATGACGATCATCTTCCATGAATGGGTTGAGGTAGCAAGTAATAAACTGACCCCTTCAGTTTAGGAAGTAGCTTATAATATTGCATAAAGATTAAGAAACTGGGCTTGATCTTAAAGACTTCACAGATGCATAAAAAGGCATTGAAGTAAGCACAAAAATTCAAATGAAGCTAGTTGACACCTATGCTGTGAAGCTCACAGAAGTCAATGATAATGCTATGAGGAAGACACTAAAGGCCTACCTTTAGCTACTTTGGGAAAATAGTGATCTCATTGGTGCAAGGATGGTAGCTCAGCTCATCATTATTCAAAATATAAAGCACAGTGTTAAGAGAAAGAAAAAACTGCTTTCTTCACTTCTTTATGTCTGACGGAGTAGTACAATGAAGATGAACTTCTATAGAGCTCTAAGGATTCTTGGATTAATGAGAAAGGGTAGAAAAGGAAATAGGCAATGTTGCTACTTCAGGATAAAGAGCCATAAAATAATAATACATGAAGAAAGAAAAAGCATAAATCACTTTGGCAATTTCTTGGCATAAGAAACAATGAGAATGATGTAGCCTACAACTTACCATTATCCATGGTATCAAGAAAATAAGAAATTGGAAAGACTTATTGAAAGTGAATGAAGAAAAAACTTGAGGAGAGCAAAGCAACAAGTAGGAAGAGCAAAAACAAGTAAAGACTTAGCCAAGAAAGGGGGTAATATATAGCCTGAGGAAAAAAATCTAAAAGGAACCCTCTTAAATGATCTCAAGAACAAAAAGGACAGTTTGCATAAACAGACCAAAAAGGAAGATCACATGTGGATTGAAAAACCCAAGCAAAGGAAAAATGTTACTAGTATCTTGAAAACTTGGATGACCATTTGGGGAAAAGTGGCTTTTCTAATAGATTTCTATGACCTCATCCTGAACTGGCAAAAGGCAAGACAATGGAAATTGTCAGGACCCAATTTAGCCCCACCCTAAACCTTTCATGGAGGTTTAGTTGCTTAACTAACATATGGTGGATCAAGTCATGACTCCCAAGATTCTTAACCGCAACTTATGTGAAAGTAACTAATTAATAGGTTTAAGTTACTAACTTAACATTTTAGATTAACAGTTTAATATGTTAAGTTGCCACTTTAACACATTAAGTTATCAGTTTAATGTATTACTGTAGTGATTGCACTTACTTAGCCAATCTCGTTATCTTTCTTTTAATGCATATGGGGTGCATGAGCATAAGTGGGTTTATGAGTGGGTGTCTTAGTGTCCTTAGGGGGCTTACTATGGCCTACCTAGTGCAAAACAAACACACATTCATGCACAGATACATTCTAGATTAGTTAATTACAGACCATGAATGCCTTTTTGTAGCTTGTTACATGAAGTGCCTTAAGGGTTTCCCAAGCCCAAAATACATACAAGGCACAACCCATGTTTTGCTCTAAGTCCCATAGCCATTTGTTACATACACTTATTTATAGGTCAAAATTGGGCAGACAAGGACAATATGTCCCAAAGTTATGTACAACAAAAGTTTGCTTCTCTAAGTGTCATGCATGATACATAGACAGGCTTAACTATTTCTAAGCCCACACTCACTTTGACCTTTACCTTAACTTGTCACTTAGGCCATAACTGCCTTATTATTCTTCTAGCTCTAACCCATACCATGATGGATCCAAAAGCAACAAGTCCCACAGTAGCCATTAGGGCCTACAAACATAACAATCACAACCATTAGTTCATCCTCATGAACTTTCGTGTGCTTCCTTTTATAAGCCATTAATTCATGGTATACCTCTCTTTACATAGACCTCTTTTAGAGGTTCCTTAGCCCTCACTATTGTACTTTTTTACCTGAAATGGGCAAAAGAGGGCATGAGTACATAGGTATTCAGAAAGAACCCAAATTCAGCTCTTAAAGCCTTCATAATGTTTATAGCATTGCTATACATATAAACCTCCAATTTTTCTTAATAACCTGCATCTAAAGACAAACAAAACACCAAAAACAACATATACAAAATAACACATGATGTTTATATATACAAATTAAGGGTTAGCACACGCATACAATTAAGGAAGCACACAAACACACACACCACGTACACATGGTTTCCTTAATATAGCAAGCAATATTTTCTTCCAATTTCTTCATGTGATCACTTTCATTAGGTTCAATTAACATAGAGCTCTAGGTGATTGATCAAGCTCAGCCAAACTTGAACAAAAACCTTATGCTTGTTCAAAGCAAACTAGCTACCTTATCATAGTGCTTCATGCACACACAGCCCATCACATAGCCTCTAGGTTCCTATTGATCCTCTAGCACATCTTCGATGTTGGACATGTTGAACCTCTGGTAGACCTTTGTTAAGTAGTAGCTGTAGCACCTCAAGAATAAGCCTTAGGAGCTCCTTAGAGTGTGTTTCCAAGGGAGGGATCTCCAACACCCATGTCAGTATGGGAGAAGCTATTAAGAGTAGAAAATAGAAGGGAAGGGTGTTTCTCGGGTTTTACCTTGGAGCCTCCCCGAATATTTATTGGAGGCCAGGAGGAGAAGGCCCTTATGCCTCAGCCTAACCAGACCAGGAGACGTGTTTGGCCAGATTTGGTTCGTACCTTTAGAGAGAGGTGTCTCTAGCTAGTCTGTTACCTACTCTGGGGTAGTTCAACTATGGTGAAAAAATTGTGCATTTAGACTCCCAGGATTGGTAATGTTCTGTAGGCCATCAGAACACTTCCCTTAGTGTGCATACCCAACTGGCTATTAAGAGCTCCTTAGAGTATGTTTCCAAGGGAGGGATCTCCAACACCCATGTCAGTATGGGAGAAGCTATTAAGAGTAGAAAATAGAAGGGAAGGGTGTTTCTCGGGTTTTACCTTGGAGCCTCCCCGAATATTTATTGGAGGCCAGGAGGAGAAGGCCCTTATGCCTCAGCATAACCAGACCAGGAGACGTGTTCGGCCAGATTTGGTTCGTACCTTCAGAGAGTGGTGTCTCTAGCTAGTCTGTTACCTACTCTGGGGTAGTTCAACTATGGTGACAAAATTGTGCATTTAGACTCCCAAGATTGGTAATGTTCTGTAGGCCATCAAAACACTTCCCTTAGTGTGCATACCCAACTGGCCCTCGTGGGCACTATGTAAGCACATGCATATTGGTCCAACCATCACACACATCTTCACATTTCAACCACACCATGGTACTAAAGAAGGAAAACACTAGCACAAGTCTTAATCTTGGCTACCACACATTAGGCAATCTTGTTAAGTTTTAGTGAACAGCCACTGCACCTGTAACTTCCATTAATAAAATATCTCATTCTAGTAATGTTCTAACTTTTTTCTTACTCCATTCTCAAGTAGATACTTAAAGCAAACCAAGAAATTTTTTTTTACATCAATAGCCCACCTATGGACCAAGTTATGTATTTTTTAAGTTGGTTACAAAAGTTTGACCAAATGAATAGTAACTTAGCCAACTTTGCAATGCGATATCTTTGACTATAAGGCTCTAAATTTAGAAATTCCAATTATCAGTTCAACCTCTAGATGTTCTCTATATGTGACCAAGATTTCATACAAATATTCCTTCTAAATAGGGAGATATAGAACTTTAAGTGCAAAGTCAAAATTTAGGTCACTTTATGACCATTTTGCCAATATAAAATTTCATAAGCGTGCAAACACTTCATTCACAAGGGGAAAGCCCTCCAAGGATATCCCACATATGTCCATTACACATAGGAAATACATTTCCTTGCATTTAACAACCATATATGGCCAAAACAGAATTTACAAGTAAGCAACCCATCCCATCATTCACACTTAGGCAGCTTTGCACCACATCACTTACATAGCCAAAACATTACCCAAATGTTCACATACTTGTCTCATTTTACATACACTACATTTACATGCATACATGCACTAAAAAATCATCTTAACTCAGTTAAAAACGCATCCTAGGTTACAAGAGTGCCTGAGATACAATGGACTCTAGAACAGGATGCTGGACAACTGCTGCACAACACAATAAGTACCATCACTAAAAATAACAAATGTGCTCCTAAAATCACCAAACTTTCCAGATAACAACTAGACATATGGAACCCAAAATTTCAAATCAAAACTCAAATAAAAAAGGTTAATTTGAATGTGATCTCTCTGCTGGATGCGAAATGATAGAATTAAAGGGAGTAAGTTTGGTTGAGAAACTTAGTAAAGGTAGCTCTTGGATTCAATGGGCATTGTAACCATCATTAAGACCTACATCTAAAGATAGTAAAACACAAAAAATACAATGTATATATACAAGATATAGCAACCAAATGCAACAGCCATTCACAACTAACAAACACATGAAATGTAGCAGTAACAATAACCATAGATTAGTCCATAAAACATGCAATAAACTTAAGTAAATTACTATGGCTCCCCTTCTCAAGCTAATGTTTGGTCTTAGGAGGATTTTAACACTAGTTAGTACTAACTTTTGGGCTCCAGAAACCCATAAATTCGCTGCCTTCACTATGCACTTCACACTAGGTCACCAAAACCTTCAATAAGTGCACTCCCCTCACTAAGTTTGGTTCATCAAGCTCGTAGCACCCTTCCAAGCTTAGCCTTTGCTCCATGCATGCTTGAAAATATAGTAAATAATCCATGGGAGCAAGAGACCCTTACCTTGATGGGTATGCTAAAATTGGAGCTTGGTCTTAGGTGCACTCAAGTAATAGCACCAAATAGCTTCCAATTGTGCTTCCTTGACTACAATTGCCAGTAGTTTTGAGTTTGAAGGTATGGTCACTATGGATGAAGTGTGGAGGAGAGGGTTGGCTTCCTTTTTGTTGGTGGAGGCTGAAATTTGGGAGATAAGGACAAGAATGGACACTTATATGGTCTTAAGTGCACTAAACACACTTAACAAGCTTAACCGAGCTTTCTATTGTTTTCCTTGCTACAATACCATGGTTTCTTTACTTTAATCTCTTATCCCACATTTGAATTCCTTATCCCATGTTATAGCAGCCACTCTTTATGTAGGATAACCCCATAAAACTTCCATTTGACTTAGGTCATAAGCATGGACAACCAAAGGCATATAATAGGACACTTAAGTCCTTAAAGCCTTTTTGTGTTTTCCTTTGTCCATACTGGTCATTTGTAAGCCATTTGGTCCTCCAATAGCACTTTCATACCATTAATATCCTTCCCATAACTCTCCGAATCTCTTTTGTGAAATTTTTGCAATTGAGTACCTGAATTTCCAAAATCTCACAAAAAAGTCCATAGGTTGCTTGACAAACAAGCAATCCTGCAGCCTTTTCTTGGGGGAAAAGTTACCAACTTAGAACACTTTTAAGGAGGTGTTGATCATGCCTTTTACCCCCCACGCTTCAGTCACTATGGTGAGAATTACACAATATAATGGTTTTTAGCCATTATGACACACTTGTAATTCTCCCATTTTTGTGAGGTGGTAACATGGCCGTATGCGGTTATGCCTAGAGGGTAGGGGCGTTCATGAGGTTTCTATCATAGATCTCTCAATGGTATTTGTCATTTTCCCCCTAGGACCCCATAGGGATTTGAGACCCCTCGGACATAAAGTTTCCCCCGAACGTGACTGGGGAAAGCCCATCGGCTGCGCAGACCATTCTCGGGAGGTATCCCTCTATTAAGGGTGGCAGGCTTATGTTTCCAAGGTTTTTCATCTACATCTCAGAGGGTGGCACAAAGGCTTTTTCCCAAGGTTGGTTGTATCCCTTTCCGAGGATGGTGTAGATCTATTTCCCAAGGTTGGTCGCCTCATATTCCGAAGGTGTTGTTAGGTCTGCTAACAATAAGGTCCTGTGGATGATAGTCCTTTAGCTATCACATGCCCCCTCTGAGGAGGCAAAGTTGTATCTTCAGTTCAAATTAACTAGGGCTACCCTTGATTCAAGAACTTCCTTTGGCCAAGGTCAATCCTTTGGAGATAACTCTGTTTAATCTGATCAGTTTAGGCTTTGTACTTCGAGATCCCTTCTTTTGCTGATGTTGTACCCTTGGCATACTTTTGGAATTTTTTGGTTGTAATCCATTTTGGCGAGGTTAAACCTCTAGTGAAGACATTACATGAAGTTAAATTCCCATTTTTTATCAGGTCACACCTTTAATGCGAAAAAAGATGTTTTTTCCTTAGGGTTTTTAGTCCCTCCATCTGAGAGTGGATCATTCTATCTTTACGGATGAGCAGTTGTGTCACCTTTGCTTGTGCAATATGGATTTCACAAATCAGGAGCCATGCCCTTGTTTCTCGCACTATGCGACACGTGTGACCAGATCAATCACTATGTTTCCTATCTATTAAATTGGTTACATGTCTTCGCCCGCAGAGGGTCATTATGGCGTCGTTTCGCCTGCCCTCTTTGGGCTTATATAAAGCCATCTCTCCCCAACGTTCTTCTTACTTCTCTGCTTTTTGCTCTCTAGCTTTCTTGTCATCTGACGGCAGTGCTTTTAGCACCAGAGTGATTTCCAACAACCTTATGCGGTGTTTTTCCTGCGTCTAAAAGTTTGGTTTCTCCCAAAATTGGTTTTTTCTTTAGTCTTTCTTCCCTTAGCACTTTCAAGGTTAGTGTTCTGGTGACTGAATATGTCTGCTTCTCACCAAAGTCCAACCCATTCCCGAGAGTTGGCTTTAAAGCCCTAATCCAATTAGGCTTTAATTTTAGGCTTAATAATGGCTCAAATTTTGGGCCCATTGTTAACACAAAATTATTATGAAACCATAACCCAAATATTTAGCCCATGCACTCTAATAATCCAAATAGCTCTATGTGTGCGACCCAATAGGCTTTTACCAAGTTGGCAATGATCAGAAATCACATTTATGATCATAAGCAATGAGCAGTGTCTAGCAATACATCACTGCTACATAAATGACAAGATTGTCGGTGATTTGACTAAACCTTTATGATCATTACCCATATATGCCATTTTTCCTTTGTCCAATATATCAAGAATAGGCACAAGGCATAGAATGTGTCACTCTCGTATAGCCCAATCTTTGGTTTCTTGATTACCAAGTAGACTAACTTAAACTGATGACATTGATATCGTATATCAACTCATCCAAGCATGGCCATGCATTTTCTAAGTCTCACTCTATCAAGGGGCTTGAAGATATCACTCTCATTACATAGGAGGGATGAATCCCATCTTGATCATACAAATCCCTCCGTATGATATGTGACATACCCAATAACGTCTTTCAAGTTCACTCAGTTATGAGCAACAAAGGGAAGTATCAAAGTACATGACTCACATGTAGGGAACCTTGATGACCTTAGGTCAAAGGAATACATATACCATGATCACTATGAGAATCACTTATGACACTCATATAACGATCCATGTAGCGTTCTCACGGTGGGTCGGTCCAGTACACAAGTTCTCTAACTTGTACCCATATGTAGACTAAATATCTCATATTAGTCTCCACATATGCTAGTCATTATGTATTATTGTAACCCGCTCCACAATAATACTAGACCAAGGACATTTGAGAATATCATTATTCTAGGGTTGCAATTATGTTTATTATGTTATACAAAAACAAAACAACAAACATAATTGCTGGATTAATGCCTTAATAAAATATCATAACTCAATGTGCAAAAAGACAATAATCTTATGATTGGCTTTTGGGCACAACACTAACAAGTGTTTCCTTTGTCCAAACTTGTCTTCCATGAGCAATTTGGTCCTCCAATAGCACTTTCATACCATTCATATCCTTCCCATAACTCCAAGGCTCTTTCTTGAGATTTTTGCAATTAAGTACCCAAATTTCCAAAACCTTACAAACAGACCCATAGGTTACTTGAAAAAAAAGCAATCCTTAAGGATTTTCTTGGGGGCCAAGTGACCAACTTAGAACACTTTTAAGGAGGTGTTCATTATACCTTTTACCCTTCACACTTCAATCACTACAAAAAGAATTACACAATATAATGGTTTTTTTACCATTATACCACACTTGTAATTCTCCCCTTTTGTGTGGTGGTAACACATAGAGTTTAAAGGTAGTGGTGATCCAGAAGAGGCTAAATTTTGGATTTAAAAGATAGGGAAGGTATGTGAAAGAATGGAAGTTACATCCACTCAAAAGGTGTTACTAGCTACCTTTAAGTTGGAAGGCAGTGTACAGCTTTGGTAGAGGATAGTACAATCGCCATATATGAGCAAGAATGAAAGGAAACCTAGAAGGAACAAAAAACCTATGAGGTAGGCCGAGTTCCTCCAAGTATTCCAACAACTATATGTCAATGAAGCTCTGAAAGATCAGGTACAAGTAGAATTTGATTTACTGGAATAAGGAAACATGTCAGTCAGGGAATATGAACACAGATTCAATAGTCTCCTTAAATATGGTCCTCAGTGTGATGAGCAAGAAAAACTGAGCACCAAGAGGTTTGTCAGAGGAACAAGGCCTGAACTGAGACAAATATTAAGGGTTATTGGCATAAAAACTTATTGTGAGGCTGTTCAAAGGGCTCTAACATTAAAGCAAGAATTTCAACATCCCATGGAAAGAAACATCAAAAGGCTCCTATGGGGCTCCAAAGTGGAAGGAAAAGAGCTAGGGACAGGCTAGGAAAGGCTGAAATGAGCAGAGAACAAAAGAAGCCTTAGGAAGCGCAAAGGTTTGGACCTCAAGGCCAAACCTATGGAAAGTATCATGGTTTTAAACCATACTACAAACTCACTGAAGGATGTTTGAAGTATGGTTCTCAGGAGCATAAGGTCAAAGATTTCCCAGTTAAGAAAGAAGAAAGAAAAGTCCTAGGCAAGTTTGGGGCTCATTGGCCAAGAAACCAACAAGGCAAAGGAAAAGGGATGGCAACACCTCAGCCTCCCAAGCAAACACAAAAAGGGCAGGTCAAATTGAAGGATCAAATAGAAAAAAGGAAACTAACCTTGGAGAAGAAGCTATAAGCTACAACAAGCTAAGGAAGGAAGCACTAAAAGGTAACCTTTACCTTTATGATAAATTCTTTTCTATGCTCTACGATACTAGTGCTTCCATATCTATTATTTCAGCTAACTTGGTAAAGGAACTAAGCTTAGAGGCTACAACATTACTTCAAAAGTATATGATCAAGACAACTGAAAATAAAATGATGTTTTCACATCACATATTTAAAAACTGTGTGATTAGGCTAAATGAGCTGCAATTAAAGGCTAATCTAATCATTATAGAAACCACTAGTTATGACATAATATTATACATGAATTGGTTAGCTGAGAATAATGTTATCATAGATTATCAATGTAGCAAGCTGATATTGCCAGGAGCAATAGAACATTCTTTGGAAGACTCAATAAAAAGTGATGTTGGGCAAGTAAAGGTAAAGGATTACATACTTATACTTTCTGAAGAAGAATACACATGCTTAAATGAGAAAGAACCCATGATTAAGTTAGGCAAGATTCCTATTGTGAAAGAATTTCTACAAGTATTTCCTTCTAAGCTACTAGGTTTACCTACCCTGTAAGAGATAAAGTTTGAGATTAAGTTAACTACAAGAGTAGTTCTTATATCTACCACACCATACAGGATGCCAATTCTTGAAATGAATGAGCTAAAGAAGCAGCTAGATCAACTCTTTGAAAAAGGATTCATTAGGCTAAGTGTGTTTCCTTGGGGAGCACCAGTACTATTTGTGAAGAAGAAAGATGGGACTCTTAGGTTATGCATTGACTATAGAAAACTCAATGCCATGACTATAAAGAATAAGTGCCCTCTCCCAAGGATTGAGGACTTATTTGATCAACTTGAGGGAGCCACAATTTTCTCAAAAATTGAAATCAAATCAGGATATTTCCAACCGAGAGTCAAAGAAGCAGACATTCCTAAAACTACTTTTAGAACAAGATATGGTCATTTTGAATATACAAAAATGCCTTTTGGGCTTACTAATGCTCCAGCTTTCTCTATGGACCTGATGTAGAGGATATTCAAACCATATCTAGACCACTTTGTGCTAATCATTATAGATGATATCCTAGTATACTTAAGAAATGAGAAGGAACATGAAAAGCACTTGAGGACAGTGTTGGAGGTATTAAAGGAACACCAACTATATGGCAAAGTTAACAAATGCCATTTTTGAACCAATCAAATTGGATTCTTTGGCTATGTTATAAATGGGCAAGGAATGAAATGGCTGTAGACCCAACAAAAATTGAAGCAATCTTACAATGGAAGCAACCACAGAATGTCAAAGAAATAAGAAGCTTTTTAGGTCTAGCTGGCTATTATAGAAGATTTGTACCAAAATTTTCTGTAATGGTAGCTCCTTTAACCAAGTTAACAAGAAAAGGAAAAAAATTTGAATGATCTGAGGAGTGTGAAAGGAGCTTCCAAGGGATTAAAGATAAGCTCACTTCCACTCTTGTGCTAATACAGCCTAATCCCAATAAACCTTTTAAGGTTTGTATAGATGCATCTATTGTTGGATTAGGGTGTGTGTTAATGCAAGAAAAGCAAGTCATAGCTTATGGATCAAGGCAATTAAAACCACATGAAAAAAATTACCCAGTGCATGACCTGGAACTTGCAGCTATGATTTTTGCCTTGAAATAGTGGAGACATTACCTATTAGGTAGTAAGTTTTAGATGTTCACTGATCATAAAAGTCTTAAGTATCTATTCACTCAAAAAGGAGTTGAATATGAGACAAAGAAGGTGGCTTGAATATCTCAAGGACTTTGACTATATCATTGAAAACATTGAGGGCAAGGCCAATAAAGTAGCCGATGCCCTAAGTAGAAAATACATGGTTATCTTGAAACATGGAGAAGAAGAACCAAATGAACTCAATAGCCTGACTTGTTTGGCTAACAAGTGGCTAAGATAGGAACAGGCCCCGTTGAGAGTAGTAACTATTCAGTCAACTTGGAAAGTAGAAATACAAAAGGCACAACAGCAGGATGAAGATCTTACTACAATATATGGGCAGAGACAAAGGAAACTATTTTGAGGGCTCTCTTATAGGCAACGATTACTATGTTTCCAAGAAAGAATTTATGTACTTGAAGGGTATGAATTAAGAGAACAAATTCTGAAAAAGCCCCACTCTAGTAAGATTAGCATACATCCTAGAACTATGAAGATGTATCAAAATTTGAAAGAACACTTTTTGGTGGCCTAATATGAAAAAGGAAATTTACACATTTGTATCCAAATGTGTGGTGTGCCAACAAGTAAAAGTAGAGCACCAAAGACCAGGGGGCAAGCTACAAAATTTTCCCATACCAAAAAGAAAATAGGGTTCCATATCTATGGATTTTCGGATGACCATGCCCATGACAAGAAGAAGGCATGATACTATCTAGGAAGTTATGAATAGACTTACAAAGTCAGCCCACCTTTTAACTATTAATCTCACAGATCCTTTGGATAGTGATGCGAACCCCGATGGTATAAAGACCATGAAACGAGCCCAAGATGTTATTCAAGCTACACAAGACATCAAAAAGACTAGGTTTGAAACCCCCACCCCTAATCAACCTATGATTAGAAACAAGAAGTATAGAACTCCAAGAACACAAGCACACTTGTGCACCAAGGTAGTCCACAAAGAACCAAAGACAAATTCTCTCCAAAGTAGCAATATTATTTCATGTCCAGGCTGTGTTTTACAACTAGAATATGTGCCTATTTATAGGCCTAAACTAGGGTAAAAAACTCCACAAAATTCGCAGCCCAAGTCACCTAGGAAACCTAGTTACAAAGGACTCAAGAAAACTTAGTCAAACTAGGATTCCTACACCCTTTTAACACATGTTTAAGGTGTGCAGTGAATTCCATTTATCCTAAGTGACTTGAATCACTTCCATGGCCTAAATAACATCCTCAATATTGTAAATATACAGGAAAATAAAATAAAATATGTTACAACACAAGATTGGCCATAAAAACCCCAAAATAGTCTTCTTGGGTGGTTCTTGCTTGTGTCTTCAACTTCAAGCTGAAATTATAACTTGATACAGCCATGATTTCTCAAAATACAAAGATGTAAGTTGTAGATATCTTTCTTATATTTGAAATGACACCTAAATCACAGAAAACGGACATCTAAAGCCAAAGATATGCCCAAAATACTGCAACTGCTTCTGAACCAGCGAGACTCATAAATCGCGAATTTGAAGCAAAATTCGACCCCCTTAACGTGAAAAATGGGATTCATAGTCTCCATATGATTTGTAGCTCTAGATGTTAGCTTTTTAATGAATCAAGAATTACTCAATTCTAATCTGTTTATCTCAAGATATGATTTTTATACCAGAATATCACCAATCTATCAAAATCCAAGCTTGGCCATCATCTCCATATGATTCCTTGCATGTTCCAGAAGCTCCTTGTGAAATTCCATGCCCATTCTCCATGAGAAAGCTTGAGACAAAATCTTGAAGTGCACTAGTGAGCTCCTTAGCCTTTTTCCTTGTCAATGGTCCATTAGTTATCTTCAATGGATCCTTGCCATCCTTGGTTATGCCTTCTTTGATTGTATCAGATAGGCTGGCATAATTGTATATTAGAGAAATAGTGAGATTACATGGTATCCCAAATGACATAGTTTTAGACAGAGACCCAAGTTTGTGTCTAGATTTTGGAAATCACTATATCATCCTTTGGGTACTTAATTGAAGCTAAGTTCAACTTACCACCCCCAAACTAATGGGAAAACAAAAACAACCATACAAATTCTTGAAGATATGTTAAGGTACTATGTATTGGACTTTAAAAGAGAGTGGGATCAACTCCTACCCTTGATACAATTCTCCTATAATAACAGCTATCATTTAGTGATAAAGATGGCACGTTATGAAGCTCTTTATGGGAGAAAATGCATAAGTCCCCACTATTAGTAGTATCCTAATGATAAAGTTAAGATAGGGCCAAAACTGATCCATAAGACCACTGAAAAGATCAAAATGATCAAAGAAAAGATCAAGGCAGCCAATGATAGACACCAAGCCTATCCTAACCAGAGAAGGAGAAGAAACTTAGAATTCCAGGTACGAGACTATGTGTGGATCAAAGTCTCTCCAATGAAAAGAGTTATGAGGTTTGGTAAGAAAGGCAAACTAGCCCGTAGATACATTGACCAATTTCAAATAATGGCTAGAATTGGCAATGTGGCATATAAGCTAGATTTACCATTAGACTTTGATCACATACATGATACCTTTCATATTAGCATGCTTAAGAAGTACATATTTGACCCACAACAGGCTAACCAGCTTATGATATCTCAATGACCCCCAAGCTCTCTTATGAAGAAAAACCCATAAAGGTTCTAGCTAAGGATGTAAGAAAATTAAAATGAAAATGATAAATATGGTGAAAATTCAATGGTCACACCATTCTGCACAAAACGCTACTTGGGAAACAGATGCTGAAGTGCTCAAAAAATACCCAAGGCAATTTCCCACATTAGTTGAGAATTTGGAGGACCAAATTCTTTAAAGGGGATAGAAGTCATGCCTGTGATTTGCATAGGTGATGGGCTATGATTCTTGTGTGAATATGATGAGTACAAGTGATAATTCAATTCATGAAACATAAGGAGATACTAATTACCCATAATGTGCCGCAAAGACATTTCTAAGGGCTTATCAGTGGAACAGGGGAGAAAAGTGCTCTATTCCTAAGTAAAAAATGGCTAAAATGTGCTGCCATGAGGGGTCTTAAGAGGAAGACTCCTAGGTTTAGAAAAAATTGTGAAGAGCCTAAGAGCATTGGAAGAAACTAAGAAGGGCTACGAGGGGGCTCTTGGGCACACCTTTGCATGCACTCACGTGAACTTAAAGGCTTTAAGCTTAAAATTCTGAGGAAGATTATCTGAGCTCAATACCTAAGCTTGAAACATAAGTGAGGATAGCCACATGAAGCCCAAGAAAGGGGAAGAACACATGAAAAAGTGGAAGAGTATTCTAGGGTAAATGAAAGGACTCTTATGAGCATATTTGTATGCAACCATGAGCATGTGAAGGCTCTAAAGCCTAATGTCTTCAAAAGGGTTATATGGGATTGATGCTTACCATTAAAATGAAAATTAAGACTACATTCCAGGCCAAGAAAGAGTGAGAAAAACATGGAAACACCCAAAAGTACGCTAAAGAGCTTTAGAAAGCACTTAAAGTGTACCTATGTTCAAATGAAAGTTTGAGGGCCTAATTGCCCAAATTAATACTTGAAGTGGGTGCTTAAAACATGCCACATAAATATTTAAGTAGGAAAAAGTGACATGTTAAATGACTTGAGTTACTTGAAGGGAGTTGGACAAAGGACTAGTCAAAGTCTTTGACCACTAAGGCCATTTGGCTGAATTGTTGCACTGCTTGACTAAGGCTTGAGTTAAGGTAGCTTCTTGGCTATTTCTTATTGCCATTTCATCCTGTAAAACTTAAAAAAACCTATCATGAAATATCCTAAAGCCATTGAAAAGAAAGAAATCCAAGAAGAACAAGAACAAAGCAAAACCGAGACATTGTGATGCAAAGCTAGTTTATGGTGGCACCTATTGTATATGATGTATGATCAAGCTTCCTTGCTGCCATTTGAGGCATAGGTAAGGGCCTATACGAAACTTCTCCTCCTACAATTTCAAGCGAAAAAAGCTCCCCTTACGGATGGCTATGGCCAAAGGAACCTAGAGGCTATGTAATATGCTATGTGTACTTTATTAAGCACTATAGTAAGCTAGCTAGTTTGCTTTTGGCAAGCATAGGATTTTTGTTCAAGTTTGGCGAAGCTTGATCAATCACCTAGAGCTCTATGTTAATTGAATCTAATCAAAGTGATCACATGAAGAAACTGAAAGAAAATCATGCTTGCTATGTTAAGGAAATTGAGTGTATGTTGTGTGTGTGTCTGTATGCTTCTTCAACTGTATATGTGTGATAACCCTTGATTTGTATATATAAGCATAATGTATTATCTTGTATATGTTGTTTCTAGTGTCTTCTTTGTCTTTAGATGCAGATCATTAAGCAAAATTGGAGCTTTACATGTATATCAATGTTATAAACATTGTGAAGGCACTAGGTGCTGAATTTGGGTTATCACTGAATATCTATGTACTCACGCCCTCTTTTTCCCATTTCAGGTAAGAAAGTACAAGAGTGAAGGGCTAAGAAACCTCTAGGAGAGGTCTATGTATAGAAACGCATGCTATGGACTCATGGATTATAAAAAGGAAGCATGCAAAAGTTTATAAGATTAAGCTAATGGTTATGTTATGTGCGTTGGTTTGTAGGCCCTAATGGCTGCTGTAGGACTTGCTGCATTTTGGATCCATCTTGGTATAGGTTAGAGCTAGAAGAATAACAAGGCAATTATGGAATAAGTGCCAAGTCAAAGTAGAGGTCAAAGTGACAATGGGCTTAGAGATAGTTTGAACTATGCCATGTACCATGCATGACATCTAGAAGACCAAACTTTTGTTGTTTGTAACTTTGAGCCACGTACTCCCTATCTGCCCAATTCTGACTCGTAAATATTTATATAACTAATGGCAAGGGGACTTAGAGTAGAACATGGCTTGTGCCTTGTATGTAGTTTGGGCTTAGGAAAGCCTTAAGGCACCAAGTATAACAAGCTAGAAAAAAGTGCATGCATGGTCTATAATTAACTAATCTATGTTGTATGTATACATGTTGTGTGCATGTTTTGACAAGTACACTAGTTAGGCTCCCAATAAGCCTTTTAAGGACACAGAACACACACATAAGTCACCTAGCCCCACTCAAGCCCATATGTACCCACAAAACCACCTAAGTAAACTCAACTAGTTAAAACTCAATCAATTGGGTGAATTATGTAAAACGTATTAGATCTTTAAAAGCCTAAGACTCCCACTTAAGTAAATAAAAGTTGGGGTTAAGAATCCAGGGAGTCAAAGCCTAATTCACCATATGAAAACCAACTAAGTGATTAAAATCAACCAGGTGGTGAAAATCAACTAAGTGTCTAAAAACAACTAGTTGATCTCAAACCTCTTAAAAAGTTTAGGGTAAGGGTGAATTGGGTCATGATAATTTTGGCTTCTTAATTGATCTCTAAGTGATGTGTTACATTAGTTATTATTTCCTAAATTCCTATGTCCCTATTTCAATTGATAGCTTGTCAAGCATTTCAAATGTAGAAGCATGCTCTTAATTTGACTTTCAAGGGACACCTTGTCACCTCATTATTGTTTATAATCCACCTGGTGTGCAACTTTGGTTTAGAGAGGTAGTTTGGGTATTAATTTGGCACAATTTTTGTGACTCTCTAGCTTCCTTATTCAGGCTATATATATCTCCTTGAGCAGAAGTTCCTCAGTTTTTGCATTTTGCTTTCATTTGCTCACCTTTCACTCTCGAGTTTTCCTTTGCTCTCTCTACCTTTTTTTCTATGGTGCCCCATTTCATGGTAGCTTAGCTTTCTTTCATTTGTCCAACTGTGTTCTGATCCAATTTTCAATCAACTTTTACACTTTAGGTGGGTTTCAGGGTCTTCATCACCCATTTCTTTCTTAGGGTGCTAGTCTACGTGCCCTTTTTGGATTTGAGAGAGATGGCCTCCAACTCAACTGAATCCAAGGTTTCCCAAACCATTCAAGCTGAGAATCCTTTGAGCTCTTTGGGCTCACACCCCAATTGCACCTTCCTATGTGTAGGTTTGTGATACCTAAAAGGCTATCACCCACGAGACCTCCAGATTAGTGGACCAGGCACCACCCTTGGAAGGCCATATAACCAACCTCAAAATTGGGCTTAACACCACCCTTGGAGTGTTACATGACTAACCTTGGAGAAGGTGAATCATGATCCTTAAGCGTTAGCCTAACCAACCTAAAAAATGGAAGACTGCCACCCTTGGTAATAGAGAAGCCTGTCAAGCACAGTTTATGCCTCTAATAGGCTCCTCCAACCACCTTTAAATATAAACACAACTTTCAAAGAGGTTCATAAGCATTGAGGTGTCCTAACAAAAAATGACAAACACACAGTTTTGAGGGACCAGTGATAGGAACCTTGCACATGCCCCTACCCTCTGAGCATAACCGGCTACGGACAGCTGGACATACCTCTCCTTCAGGTACAGACTGAATGACTAGTAAATCTGACCAACCATGCGTCCTAATCTGCTCTACTAGGGCATGATGACCTTCTCCTCCAATGCCCCTATAAATACTTGGGAGGCTTCTAGGTAATACACAAAAGAGACAACCTCTTTCTACTCCCTACTCTTAAGAACCTCTACCTCATATATTGACTTGGGCATCAGAGATTCCTCCCTCGAAAAACACTCTAGGGGGCTCGTAACCCACATCTTCAAGTGTTGCAAATATCATTTAGGTAATGTTCTACTAAAGGTCCAATTTGTTCTACATAGAAGATGTCCTCAAGCATCACTTTGCCTTACTGGAAAAGGGGAACCTAGTTGTTGCCCTTACAAGAATGAGATTCACCATCTCTGCCACTTAACTAAACGTAGGGCTCTATTTTCCTTGCCAAAGTTGGTGAAGGATTTCTTCAAGTTCCATGGTATTGTAATTATTCAACTCCTGCCAAATACCTATGCACACTTTGATGCAATCCTCTACATATGAGATGTGTTCAGCATTAAACCCCATTTCTTGATATTCATGTAGCATTAAACCTTCACCTTTTCCTTAAAAGATCATTCTACTATTTCTTTCCCTAAGGTACAAGAAACAAGAAGTTCTCTAGCATTTCTAGCATTAACCAAGCCTTTTATTTCTAGCTTCTAAGGTCTAAAAGGTGGGCTAAAGATTATCCAAAAAATCTTTATTTAAGGCATACTTATAATGACCTAAGTGAGCGTTAAGGTTAAACTAATCAAACCAATAAAATATCTAGACTTTCCTGCCTTTCCTTGGACATTTCAACTATAACTAGCCATAGCCTCCATCCTTAGCTCCTCCGTAAGCTTCCATAGCTACCATAGCTCAAGCTCTCAAAAAATCACAAAAGAAGGCAATCAGATGCACCAAGAACAAGAAAAACCCTTATTTTCGGTTTATTGTGCAACACTTGTTGTAATCAACCTTCATAGCCCAAGGTAAAGGTTTTATCTTCATGTTTCATGGTTGTTTAGTAACCTAAGATGATGATCAAGCATCCATGAAGCTAAGACCATGCTTGGAAGAGGGCAAAAAGCTCAAGGAACCAAGTATGGGTTAAGGGGGAGTGCATGAACAAGGTTTCAGCCTTACTATTTTTCATGCACTAAGATGGTAGTGTTTACAGGGGTTTCTAGGTCCCAAGTTAGCACTAATTAAGACCAATTAGCCTCCAAAGACCAAGCATTAGCTTGAGGAGGGCTGCCATAGTGATTACATAATGTTTATTTGATTGTTTATGAACTAACCCTAATGTGTTTATTGTTGCCAGCATTACATTTGTTTGTTGCAATGTTGTTTGTGCATTTGAATGGCTGTGCCTGTGTATTTGCACCATATTTTTTTGTTTTAGTGTCTTTGGATTTCAGGTTTATAACTGGAGTTTGAAGATTTTATTGATAAGCCCCTTTTGTCCATTTCAGCGGCACCTGACAGAGAGTGTTAAACTAATAGCTATCATCTGAATTTCTCTATGAAATTTCACTTATATTAACATCCATATGTGTAGTTGCAAACGGGAAAGTTTCATGATTTTTCGAGCACACTAGCTATTTTTAGTAATGATTCTTTCTGCCTTATGCAGATGCTGGTCCCTTCAAGTTTTTGGAGTGCTTAGTGCTTTCAAAGTTCTCCAAGAAGCTTAGTGAAATATTAATTAAGTTATGGCATGTATGTAGTGCATAAATGCATGTAAATGAGTTGGGTATGCTATATGTAGATTGTGTGAATGATATATGCATCAATGGAGTGTAGTTTGAAATGTATGTAATTATGTCCATATTAACATCTAGGGCAATGGTTTTGAAGAGTATGGTGTTTGATGCTTATGTAATACTTAAAATCTAGGGCAATGGTTTCCCCATGTATCTTAGACAAGTCTAGAACTCCCTATGTTCATTTTGAACCTGGAAATGAACTGCATGAATTTTAAGAAATTTTGTATGAGCATTATGGTCTTTAATAGCTATCATTTGAATTTGTCTGTGAAATTTCATGTATATTAACATCCATATGTGTAGTTGTAAATGGGAGAGGTTCATGATTTTTGGTGCACATTAGCTATTTTTAGTAATAGTACTTTCTACCTTATGTTGCAACTGGTCCCTTCAAGTTTCTGGAGTGCTTAGTGCTTTTGAAGTTCTCCATAAAGCTTAGTGTACGTATTAACTAAGTTATCACATGAACATAGTGCATAAATGCATGTAAATGAGTTGGGTGTGCTGTATGTACATTGTGTGAATGATATGGATCAATCGAGTGTCGTTTGAAGTGTGTGTAATTCTATCCATATTGGTTCTTATGGACTGTTCTGAATAGTATTGTATTTGATGCTAGTGTAATGACTTAAAATCCAAGTGAATGGTTTTCTCATGTGTCTAAGACATGTATGGAACTGCCAATGTTGGTTTTGTACTTGGAAATGAAGTGTATGAATTTTAAGAAATTTTGTATGGGCATTATGGTTACTAGTTGCTCAAATTTGGTACCCTGTACTCCAATAGCCATAACTTTCTATACTCAACGAGTTAGGCTATGAAATTTTGACCACACTTATAATACTTCAAGGTCAAGAATTTTAATTTTGAATCACTATATTTGCTATCTTGCAGCAAGAGTTATGGTATGTTAAACTTGGCTGATTTTCCTGGGTACTCTTCATATGGTCAATTTTACCTAGTTAAGTGTAAAATCCATAATGGCAATCTTAGATAGATTTAGTGTCTTAAACCTATTTCCCTATCAATTTTTAATTGTATTAAAGGGTTTAAAACCTTTAGGGAATAGAAGGACATAGGTAGAATTTGACTTGGACATGGTATGAAAGTTTGGACACATGAATAATGGGCACCAATAGCACGAAGTGTGCATATGATTATACATGCACTTGGGGATTTTCATCAAATTCCATATTGGCCAGGAAAAAAGAATTTGGATGTTATCATTACTTCCAAATAAAATTGTATGTTAATATGTGTGTAATGGTTGGACCAATATACTTATATTTGCATCAAGTCCAAGAGGGCCACTTGGATAAATATAGTGAGCATGTTTTGTTTGGCCTACAGGACATGTATTGTCTGAGACTTGAGCTCACTAAATCTGATCACTGTATAGAAGCATTTAATGTGGTAATAGAAGTTGGTATCAGAGAAGGGTTTGAATTTGAGTTAAATATAGCTGCATCATGCATGCATAAAGTTACATACATTAAGCTTAGTTAGGTCAGTTGCTAGTGTTAAGTACCTAATGTACAGTATATAATGTGCTCTTCTACTGATCGTGAAACAAGAATATCGTAGCCACAAGGAGAGGGGATCAAGGACCCCTAAGACCTCATACTAAGCAAACACAGGCCAACAAAAAATGGAAGGAATGTAAAAGCGCAGCCAAGTGTTTAGGGAGTAGAAAACCTAGCACCTAAAATGAATGTACCACGGGTATGGGTCGAACCACAAAGAAATCTGGCCCAAATAAATTAAAACTTAGTAAGGCTACTACAAGCTCAACAACAAGGTGTCCAAGTGGCACAACCATTACCATAAGAGCAGAACCAGGAAGTTGTTAGGAACAACCCAGGGAATGTTCCTTCTGAAAAAAATGAAGATGAAAAATTTGAAGAAGATGAGGATAGAAGACATCCCAGAGGTAGAAGAATCAGGTCAAGTGTCAAGGGCTGGTCACTCAGAAGTTAGGAACCTTAGTGAAAGGAAAGGAAAAAAGAGACCCGAAGAGCATCAGGAGTCTGAGGGATCACACATGTCCAAAAGGCGTAGAGCTAAAGATCTTGAGGGCCCTGACGATGTCAAATTGTTGAAGAGGTTTCAAGGCCTAAGACCTTCATAATTTGATGGTAGAGCTAGGCCAGAGAAAGTTAAGGAATGGCTAACATTCATTGAGAAGATGTTTGAGAGGATGCCTTCGACTACCTACAATATTGTAGGTGGTACAGAAATGTGGTGGAGAACTGTTAGAGATAGGTATGCTGCCCAGAAAGACAGAAGAGCAAATCATGACATAGAGATGACATGGCCTGAATTTACAAGGATTTTCAAGATCAGTATATAAGTGATGCCATCAAAGACCTGAAATAGACTGAGTTTGATTCACAAAAACAAGATAACCTCAGTGTTCTAGAATAAGAACACAAGTTCAACCAACTATTGAGGAATGCATGACAACACCATGGGTTGGAAGAACTTAAAGCAAATAGGTTTGCCAAAGGTCTGAGACCAGATATCAGGATAGTTGTTAGGCCTTCAATACCATTACCTATCATGATGTTGTTCAAAAGGCTTTACTAGTGTAGTAGGAAGAGTATGAAAGTAAATGGTTTCCCAATGGGCCAGGAGAGACCAGCCAGGTTGGAAGACTGTAGAAGCCAATGAAAGGTAACGGCATTACCAAGGTTGGAAAACCTAGTGTGGATGGCAAGGCCATGAGTAAGTTTGTTGGCCGAAAGTGTCCTCGATGCAAGAAATTCCATGGCAAGGAACCATGTTACTTTGAGACATAAGCATGTCTCAGATGTGGTTCTCTGGTTCATTGGATCAAAAACTGCCCTTTCATCCAAAAAAAAGGGCAAGATGAGTAGGGCCAGAATAGGCCTAATATGCCAACTGCTAGAGATGTTCAGCCAAAAGGTGCTCCAATAGTACCAAGGCCACAAGTGTAGAGATCTGGAAGAGTATTTTAGATTGAAAAAGGGGAAACATCCGAACAAGGGGCACATAGAGGTAACATTTATTTAAATGGTATACCTGTTAGTGCATTATTTGATACTAGTGCCTCAGTGTCCATTATGGCTAGGAAGTCAGCTAAATTTATGAAATTGCTTATTGAATTCATGCCTAACATATCATTAATAAGAATAGTAGGTAGTCAAGGTCTTTTCACTAATGAACAAGCGAAGAACTACAAGCTAAAAGTATAAAAGACTAAGATTAAGACTGATCTGGTAGTGTTGAATATTCCACAATATGATATTTTTCTAGGTATGAATTGGTTGACTATGAATGGTATAAAAATTGATTGTGCTAAAAGAGAAATCACATTGCCTAGTAATGAAGAATTCTAAGAAATTAATGTATAAAATGCATGGGATAGAACTAGAAGTGTTAGATGAGATTCTTGGGATTTCTTAAGATGAATGCCATACATTGAATGATGTTGAAATTCTGGAAGAACTTAGAAGGATACCTGTTGTTATCACCTCACAAAAGTGGGAGAATTACAAAGTGTGGCATAATGGTAAAAAATCATTATATTGTGTAATTCTCACCATAGTGATTGAATTGTTAGGGGTTAAAGGCATGATCAACACCTTATTAAAAGTGTACTAAGTTGGTAACTTGGCCCTCAAGAAAAGCCTTAAGGATTTCTTGTTTGTCAAGCAACCTCTGGACTTTTTTGTAAGGTGTTGGAAATTTAGGTACTCAATTGTAAAACTCTCAAGAAAGAGCTTTTGAGAGTTGTGGGAAGGATATGAAAGGTATGAAAGTGCTATTGGAGGATCAAATTACTTATGGAAGACAATTGTGGACAAAGAAAAGTGTAAAGGGCTTTAAGGACTTAAGTATCCTAATGTAAGCCTTTGGTTGTTTCTGTTTATGACTTAAATCAAATGGAAGCATTTTGGAGTTATCCCATTTAAGAAAAGGTAGCCAAAGCAAGATAAGGATGGTCAAATGTGGGCCAAGTGATTAAGCTTAAGAAACCATGATCTTGTAGCAAGGAAAATGACATAAAACATGGTTAAGGCTAGTTAAGTGTGTTTTGTGCGCTAAAGTCTTTATGAGTGGTTATGTTTGTCTTTATCTCCGAAATTTAGTCTCTTCCAATAGTAAAGATGTAGCCTTTCCACCTCCACACTTCCTCCATAGCCACCACACCTACAAGCTTGTAATTAGTTGCAATTGAAAGCAAGAAAGGGCAATTGGAAGCTATTTGGTGCTAAAATTTGAGTGCACCTAGGATCCAGCTCCAATTTTGGCATGCACTGAAGGTAAGGAGTTCTCTTTCTCTCATGGAATGTGTACAATATTTTCAAGCATCCATGGAGCTAGGGCTAGTCTTGGAAGAGAGCCATGAGCTTGATGAAGCAAGCTTAGTGAGGGGAGTGCACTTAGTGAAGGTTTTGTGACCTAGTGTGAAGTGCACAGTGATGGTAGTGAATTTCAGAGTTTCTGGAGCCCAATGTTAGTACTAACTAGTGTTAAACTCTCCTAAGACCAAGCTTAAGCTTGAGGAGAGCTACAATGTTAGTGTCACGCCTAAAAGCCCATCATGAGATGATTGTATTTTATACATTAAATCATGATATTTTATTAAGGCATTAATCCAGAAATTGTATTTGTTATATGTTTTCTATGTGACATAATCAAACATAATTATAACTCTAGAATAATAGTATTCTTAAATGTCCCTGGTCTAGTATTATTATGGAATGGGTTACAATAATACATAACGACTAGCATATGTGGAGACTAATATGAGATATGTAGTCTACATATGGGTACAAGTTGGAGAACATGTGTACTCGACCAACCCACCATGAGAACACTACATGGATCGTTATATGAGTGTTATAAGTGATTCTCATAGTGATCATAGTATATGTAGTCCTTTGACCTAAGGTCATCAAGGTTCTATACATGTAAGTCACAAACTTTGATACTTCCTTTTGATTGCTCGTAACTGAGTGAACATGTTACCCACTCCAAGGCAGTCCAATTATGGTGCCAAAATTGTGCATTTAGACTTCCAGGATTGGTAATGTTCTGTAGGCCATCAGAACACTACCCTTAGTGTGCTTACCCAAGTGGCCCTCCTGGGCACTATGTAAGCACATATATATTGGTCCAACCATCACATACATATTCACATTTCATGCACACCATGCCAGCAAAGAAGGAAAACACTAGCACAAGTCTTGATCTTGGCTACCACACATTAGGCAATCTTCTTAAGTTCTAGTGATCAGCCATTGTACCTATAACTTCCACTAATATACTGTATCATTCTAGCCATTTACCCCTATTTTATTTGCTCCATTATCAAGTATAGACTTAGAGAAAATCAAGGAATTTTTTCTACATAAATAGCCCACCTATGGACCAAGTTATGGATTTTTTAAGTTGGTTACAAAATTTTGACCACATGAACAGTAACTTAGACATTTTTGCAATGTCATATCTTTGGCCACAAGGCTCCAAATTAAGAACTTCCAAATCCTAGTTCAACCTCTAGTTGTTCTCTAGACGTGGTCAAAATTTCAAACCAATATTAATTTTACACAGGGAGATATTGAACTTTAAGTGCAAAGTCAAAATTCTGGTCACTTTATGACCATTTTGCCCATACAAAATTTCATAAGTGTGCAAACACTTCATTCACAAGGGGAAAGCCCTCAAAAGCTACCGCATATATGTTCATTACACATAGGAATTACATTCTCTTGCATCTAGCAACTTTATGTGGCCAAAATAGAGTTTACAAGTAAGCAGCCCACAATTCACACTTAGGCAGATCTGCACCACATCACTTACATAGCCAAAAAATTACTCAAATGTTCGCATACTTGTCTCATTTTACATACACTACATGTACATGCATAAATGCACAAAAACATGGTCTTAACTCAGCTAAATACATACCCTAGGCTACAGGAGTGCCTGAGACACAATGGACTCCAGAACAGGATATTAAAAATACCAAATGTCCTCCTAAAATCACAAAAATTTCAAGATCATAACTAGACATATGAAAGTTCATGTACCTAAAATTTTAGATTGAAAATCGAATGAAAAATGTCAATTTGAATGAGATCTTTCTGCTGGACCTGAAATGACAGAATTGAGGGGAGTAAGTTTCATTGAGAAACTTAGTAAGGGTAACACTTGGATTCAATATGAAATTGGACCATCATTACAACCTGCATCCAAAGACACTAAAACAAAAAAACCAAAATGCAAATATCAAATATAGAGCATCTAAATGCAGCAACCAAACACAAACAACAAACACATGTATGCGGCAGCAACAATAACCATAGATTAGTCCATAAAACATGTAATAAACATAACCAAATCACTATGGCAGCCCTCCTCAAGCTAAAGCTTGGTCTTAGGAGGATTTTAAAATTATTTAGTACTAACTTTGGGCTCTAGAAACCCTCATTTCACTGCCATCTTTGTGCACTTCACACTAGGTCACA
Source organism: Aquilaria yunnanensis (assembly GCA_039654915.1). NCBI lineage: Eukaryota > Viridiplantae > Streptophyta > Magnoliopsida > Malvales > Thymelaeaceae > Aquilaria > Aquilaria yunnanensis. Next base: position 41,877,496 of record CM077595.1, on the reverse strand, counting down.
AAACCTTCAATAAGTGCACTCCCCTCACTACGCTTGGTTCATCAACCTCATGGCTCTCTTCCAATCTTAGCCTTAGCTACATGGTTACTTGAAAATATAGAAAACAACCCTTGAGAGCAAAAGAACCCTTACCAAAGTTGGTAGGCCAAAATTCAAGCTTGATCCTTGAAGCATCCAAGCAATAGCTCTAGTTTGCTTCCAATTGCTTTCTTTTGCCTTCAATTTCAATTAATTTGCAAGTTTGAAGGTGTGGTGGCTATGGAGGAAGTGTGGCTATGTTCTTGGGCTGGAGGAGGATGAAAATGGGAGAGAGATAAGTGAATTGGCTGCTCAAATAGCCTTAAATGAGCTTAAGGCCACAAAACACACTTAAACAAGCTTAACCTTGCTTTATGTCATTTTCCTTCTCACTAATTATGGTTTCTTTGTCTTAAAATAATTGGTACACATGTGCCCAACCTTTTTTACTATATATCAATTCTTGGCTTCCTCCCCCACGATGGGATAACCTTACAATTCCACCCATAGACTAAAGTCAAAAGCTTGAACACCTTAAGGTTTACACTAAGACATTTAGGTCCTCAATGCCTTTAGTGTTTCCTTTGTCCAAACTTGTTATCCATGAGCAATTTGGTCCACCAATAGCACTTTCATACCATTCATATCCTTCCAATAACTCTCCAAGTCTCTTTCTTGGGAGTTTTGTAATTGAGTACCCGAATTTCCAAAACCTTACAAAAAAAGTCCATAGGTTGCTTGACAAACAAGCACTCCTTAAGGCTTTTCTTGGGGCCAAGTTACCAACTTGGAACACTTCTAAAGAGGTGTTGATCATGTGTTTTACCCCCCACACTTTAATCATTATGGTGAGAATTACACAATATAATGGGTTTTAGCCATTACGACACACTTGTAATTCTCCCATTTTTGTGTGGTAGTAACAATCCTCCCCCCCCCCCTTAAAAATTTTGGTCATCCAAAATAGCCTTTAGCTTCAAGTATTGTTCAGGATACCTTTCGATAAGGTCTTTTTTAGTTTTCCAGGTTGCTTCTCTTTCATAGTGGTGTTATGACTGAACTTTAACCATGGGAATGAGCTTGTTTCCTAACCTTCTGGTATCCTTGGTTAAAATAGCTATAGGTTTCTCTTCATATGTCAAGTTAGGTTCCAACTGTATGTCTTCCACTACAATAGCATGCTTTGTGTCCAATAGACACTTCTTAAGCATACAGATGTGAAAAACATTATGAACACTTGACATGCTTGGCGGTAGAGCTAACTTGTATGCTACCTTGCCAACTCTGTCCAAGATCTCATAAGGACCGATGTATCTTGGAGCTAATTAGGTTCTTCTGCCAAATCTAATAGTGCCTTTGGTTGGTGCAACTTTCAGCCAAATATTGTTACTGTTGGGTTTCGGGAGCCAAACAGCGCAGCGGAATTTAACCGAAACCCTCCAGGATCCAAGTGAAACGGGCTAAACCGGGTGTTCAAAAATTTTCATACCTAATTTTCGGTTGAGATCTCTCACTCAACTGTAGAGTCGAATCACAAAACCTGAACAGTTGACGTGTTCAGGCTCTCTATGGTATCCACACGAGCCTCTCGGGATCACCACGCTTCCACCACGTCCCGGCAGATGCATTTCTCTTACGCTCGCAGTGCTAGCTTGCGTCCTCTAAGGAATTGCAAGAGAAGAGTGAGGCTGTCCTTTTGGGAGGCCAGGGCAAGGAGACCTGTGAATTTCTCACTAAAAGTTGTATTTATAGTGAGACTCAACTTCCAGGCCTAATGGGCTTCAAAGCCCTAATCCAATTAGGCTTTAATTTCGGGCTTAATAATGGCTCAACTATTGGGCCCATTATTAATACGAAATTATTGTGAAACCATAACCCAAATTATTAGCCCATGCACTCTAATGATCCAAATAGCTCTATGTGTACGACCCAATAGGCTCTTACCACGTTGGCAATGATCATAAATCACATTTATGATCATAAGCAATGAGTGGTGTCTAGCAACACATCATTGCTACCCAAGTGACAAGATTGTCGATGATTCGACTAAACCTTTATGATCATCACCGATATATTCCATTGTCCCTTTGTCCAAGATATCAAGACTAAGCATGAGACATGGAATGTGTCACTCTCATATAGCCCAATCTTTGGTTTCTTGATTACCGAGTAGACTAACTTAAGCTGATGACATTGATATCGTATATCAACTCATCCGAGCATGGCCATGCATTTTCTAAGTCTCACTCTATCAAGGGGCCCGAAGATATCACTCCCATTACATGGGAGGGACAAATCCCATCTTGATCATACGAATCGCTCCGCATGATATGTGACATGCCCAATGACCTCCTTCAAGTTCACTCAGTTACGAGCAACAAAGGAAAGTATCAAAGTATGTGACTTACATGTAGGGAACCTTGATGATATTAGGTCGAAGGACTACATATACCATGATCACTATGAGAATCACTTATGACACTCATATAACGATCCATGAAGTGTTCTCATGGTGGGTCGGTCCAGTACACAAGTTCTCCAACTTGAACCCATATGTAGACTACATATCTCATATTAGTCTCCACATATGCTAGTCATTATGTATTATTGCAACCCACTCCACAATAATACTAGACTAGGGACATTTAAGAATATCATTATTCTAGGGTTACAATTATGTTTATTACGTTACGTAGAAACAAAACAACAAACATAATTGCTAGATTAATGCCTCAATAAAATATCATGACTCAATGAGCAAAAATACAATCATCTCATGATTGGCTTTTTGGGCACAACACTAACAGTTACCAACCTCAAATTCCAAGTCTCTCATTCTTTTGTTCACATAGGCTGTGGTCCTTTCATTGGCTGCCTTTAATCTCTCTTGAATTTTCTTGATTTTGGCAGTTCTCTCTTCAATAATTTCAGAACCCAACTCTAGCCTGTTTGAGGCTTCCACCTAACAGTGGGGTGTCATGTACCTTCTTCCATATAATGCTTCACAAGGTGCCATGCCAATAGTGCTTTGGTAACTATTTCTATATGAGAATTCCACCAATGGCAAGTGTTGGTCCCATTCACCTTTGAAAGCCAACACATAGCTCCTGAGCATGTCTTCCAATATTTGTTTCACCCTTTTAGTTCACCCATTAGTCTGAGGGTGGTAAGCAATACTCAGGTGGATTTGTTTCCTAGTGCTTTGTAAAAAGTACTCCAAAACCGAGCAGTAAATCTTGGATCTCTATCAGATATAATGGAGTCTAGAACTCCATGTAGTCTCACTATCTCCTAGACATACATCTAAGCTAACTTCTCCAAGGAGTCTGTGAGTATCAAAGGTAAGAAGGGAGCACACTTGGTTATCCTATCCACAATGACCCAAATTGTATCATGCCTTAGTCTGGTCATAGGCAACCCGGTCAAAAAGTCCATGGTTATGTTGCCCCACTTCCTCACTGGTATAGGTAGACTTTGTAGGAAACCAGCTGGTTTCTAGCATGTGGCACATTTGGAGACATAAGTAGCTATGTCTCTTTTCATATTTGGCCACTAGAAGTGAGTCTTTAAATTTTTATACATTTTCCACTTCCTAGATGGATGTTCAACTTGCTTATGTGAGCTACTTCAAGTATTTCATCCCTAAGCTTTGGTCCTTTAGGCACATACATTCGATCCTTGATGTATAGTAATTCTTGCTTGTAGGCAAATGATTGATACAGGGAACCTTTTTTCCTCTCCTAAAATCTTTTTTAGATTAGAATCTGTCTCCTGTGCCTTTCTGGCTTCTTCAATCCATCCAGACTGAATTGTCAATGTGTAAATTTGGCCTTCTTCCCACTTATGCCATTTATGCCATAGGCATAGCAGACTATTCTGTTCATCATGATCAACTATAGATACTTCTTTCAGAAGTCCTGTGTACTTCCTACTCAAGGCATTTGCTACTAGACTACCTTCGCCCTTTATGTACTCTATATAGTAGACATAGTCCTTAATGTACTCTAACCATCTCCTTTCATGTTCAACTCTTTCTGAGTGAACAAGTACTTTAGGCTCTTATGGTCAGTGTAGATCACAAAGGAACTACCTATCAAGTAATGCCTCCATTGCTTCAAAGCAAAAATCACTGCTACCAGCTCTAGGTCATGGGTAGGATAATTTTGCTCATGGGGTCTCAATTGCCTTGACCCATAAGCAATGACATTTCTGTCTTGCATAAGCACACAACCTAACCTAGAACTAGATGCATCTGTATATATGATGTAGGGCATACTTGGATCAGGAGGAATCAGTACTCGAGATTCAATCAACCTCTATTTGAGCTCCTAGAAAATCTTTTCACACTTTTCAGTCCACCCAAATCTTTGACCCTTCTTGGTCAGATGAGTAAGAACTGAAGAAATCATGGAAAAGCCTGATACAAATCTCCTGTAGTATCCAACTAATCCTAGGAAACTTCTGATTTCCTTGATAGTCCTTGGTCTTTCCCACTCTTGCACTGCCTTGACCTTTTCAGGGTCTGCCTTAAGGTCTTGTGCATCTATGATATGTCCTAGGAAAGACACTTCCCTTATCCAGAATTCACACTTGGATAACTTGGCATAAAGGTGATGTTCCAATAGAATCTTTAGGACAATCTTTAGATGAAGTTCATGTTCATTTTCATCCTTGGAATACACAAGGATGTCATCAATGAACACAACCACAAATTTGTCTAGATGTCATCTAAACACCCTGTTCATCAGGTCCATGAAAGCAGTTAGGGCATTAGTCAAACCAAATGGCATGACTGTGTAGTCATAATGCCCATATCTGGTCCTCAATGTAGTCTTAGGACTATCCTTTACCTTTACTCTCAACCAAAAGTATCCAAATCTCAAATCTATCTTGATGAAGATCTTAGCTCCCTTTAGTTGATAAAAAAGATCCTCAATCCTAAGGAGTGGATACTTGTTCTTGATAATCGCTGCATTGAGCTTCTTGTAGTCAATGCATAGCCTCAATGATCCATCCTTCTTCTTCACAAAGTGAATAGGAGCTCCCCATGGTGAAACACTTGGCCTTATGAATCCTTTTTTGAGAAGTTCATCAAGTTGTTTCTTGAGCTCATTCATCTCTATGATTGGCATTTTGTGAGGAGGTATGGATATTGGACTAGCTCCTAGTTGCAACTTGATCTCAAACTCAATTTCCCTTAATGGAGCAATACCTAGCAGGTCTTTAGGCAAGACTTGTAGAAAGTCTTTCACTACAGGTATTTTGTCCACTTCCTCATCACAGTGCAATTCATTCAATGCATAACAGTAGTCATGCTTAGAAATCACAGGTATCTCATCTGGTACCTCTAGCTTCATGCCATGCATTTCATACACTAATTTCTTAGAATCCACTAATGCATACACTTCACCATCAGCCAATGTGATTTCCCTCTTAGCACAATCAATTCTTATGTTATGCATAACAAGCCAATTCATACTCAGCACTAAATCATACTTAGGAATGTCCAACACTAGTAGACTAGTCATAACCTTAGTCTTTCATACTACTAGCTCACAATCCTTAGCTAGGTCATTAGTGAAAAGACATTAACTACCTGCTGTTTTAACTAAGGATATCCTAGGCAAGATTTCAGTAGGCAATTTCATGGCATTAACAAATTCCCTAGCCACTATAGACACAGATGCACCAGTATCAAATAGAATACTAATAGGCATACCATTAAGGTAAATGTTACCTCTTAGTGCTCCTCCCTGCTCTGAGGTCTCTGGCCACTCCACTTGGAAGACTCTGCCAGCTCTCTGCATTGGAGGCCAAGGCACTAGAGGAACTGGCCTCTGTTGTCCCTCCCTATGTTCTCCTCCTCTAGGTACTACCCTAATAGGCCTTACTGGACCTTGGTCTTCTGGCCTCCTTTATGCCTATGGGCAGTCTTTGATCCAATGATCCATGGATCCACATCTTAGACACACTTAGGTGTCAAAATAGCATGGTTTCTTTCCATGAAACTTCTTGCATTTAGGGCACCTTAGGCTAGGGAACTTCCTTTTAACCTTGCCCTCACCACCAACATGAGAATTCTTGGTAATTCCCTTGCCATGTGGTGGCTTCTTCTACCTGCCTCCTGCCCAACTACTTTCCCTTGGTCAACTGGGAAAGTACTTGGTATCATACTTCTCTTGCTCTACTAATAGAGCTTTCTACACTGCTTCATAGTATGTAACTGCTCCAAAAGGTCTAACAACCTTTCTAATGTCTGACTTTAGGCCTTTGACAAATCTTTTGGCCTTCAACTCCTCTAGTCCATGATACTGAGGAGCATACCTAACCAACTGATTGAATTTGTGCCATACTCTAGGACACTGAGGCTGTCCTTCCTTAGAGCATCAAATTCAGCTTGCTTCATATCCTTGATAGCATCACTAATATACTGCTCCTGAAATAGCTAGGTGAACTCTAGCCAAATCATTTTAATATCTCTTCCTGGCCTTCTGCGCTTCTAGAAAGCATACCTATCTCTGGTGTTTCTCCACCACATCTCTGCACTACCTACCAAGTTGGAAGTAGCCAGTGACACCTTCTTGGTGGAGCTGAGTGGCATCTTCTCAAACATCTTTTCTATGAAGATTAACCACTCCTCAACTCTCTTTGGCCCAGCTCTTCCATCAAATTATGGAGGTCTTAGGCCTTGGAACCTCTCTAACAGTCTAACTTCATCAAGGCCTTATAGATCCTCTGATCTTTGTCTCCTGGATCTGTGAAAGCCCTCTATATGGTGATGCTCTCCATGATCTCCCTTCCTTCTCCTGGATCTTCTCTCATGGCCTTCCTCAATCTCATTCATAGTGGAGGAATGGTCATCAACTGAGGGACTGGCCCTGGACACCTGACCAATATCAGACCTTAGTCTTCTTCCTCTTGGATTTCTCCTATCCTCATCTTCATCCTCAATGGTCTCATCATTTATATCTCCTAAGCTTCCAGAAGGAACATGTTCAGATGTGTTCCTAGTATCCTCTTCTAGTTGCTGCTGTGCACCCTAAACTAGTTCTACTAGAGCTACTTGAATTAGGCTCATTAAGTTTTCATTGATTGGAGCTAAGTTCCTCTAAAGCTCTCAGCAAACTTGAGGCACTTCAGGGTTTGGTATCACCTGTTTCCCTTGATTCCCTCTATTTTGTCCATTTCTTTGTTGCCCAGAATTAGTAGGACGCCTTCAGGGTGGTTTCCCTCTCCTTGTGGCAACCATGTTTACTTCCTACATTGATGATCCACCATAGAGCACATATAAAGATCATAGGTATTTCAATGGTACTTGACACTAGCAGCTGATCAAACTGAGTGCATGCAATGCAACTATATGCTATGTACATGTACAAACTATGCTATGATACCAACTTCTGTTACCCATTCCAGGGCAGTCAATTTATGGTGCCAAAATTGTGCATTTAGACTCCCAGGATTGGTAATGTTCTGTAGGCCATCAGAACATTACCCTTAGTATGCATACCCAAGTGGCCCTCTTGGGCATTATGTAAACACATGCATATTGGTCCATCCATCACACACATATTCATATTTCATGCAAACCATGCCAACAAAGAAGGAAAAGACTAGCACAAGTCTTAATCTTGGCTACCACACATTAGGCAATCTTGTTAAGTTCTAGTGACCAGCCACTGCACCTGTAACTTCCACTAATATACTGTATCATTCTAGCCATGTACCCCTATGTTTTCTTTTCTCCATTATCAAGTATAGACTTAGAGCAAATCAAATAATTTTGTTTTACGTCAATAGCCCCCCTATGGACCAAGTTATGGATTTTTTAAGTTGGCTACAAAATTCTGACCAAATGAACAGTAACTTAGCCATATTTGAAATGTCATATCTTTAGATACAGGGCTCCAAATTAAGAAATTCTGAATCCCAATTCAACCTCTAGATGTTCTCTAGGTGTGGTAAAAATTTCACACCAATATTCTCTCTACACAGGGAAATATATAACTTTAAATGCAGAGTCAAAATTCTAGTAATTTTATAACCATTTTGCCCATACAAAATTTCATAAGTGTGCAAACACTTCATTCACAATTAGGGCCAAAAATGAGCCGAGCCGAGCCGAGTAGTACGCTGTTCATGTTTGGCTTGAATTAATTGTCAAGCTTGATATTTTTTTCATGTTTGGATTGAAAATAATACAAACCAGTTTTGAACGAGCTTTTATCTAAATGAACTCGAGTCGAGCTCGAGTTGTTGGCTTAAATTAAGGAAAAAATCTAAAATTAAATCGAGTTGAGTCGAGTAGTGAGCAATTCAAGCTTTGTTTGAATTGTATATCAAGCTTTAAATTTTGTTCAAGCTTGACTTGATAATTATTCGAACGAATCATGAACGAGCTTTAAATCAAGCCGAGCTCAAGCTGTTTCTTCATTTTTTCACCCCTATTCACAATGGGAAAGCCCTCCAAAGCTACCCCATATATGTTCATTACACATAGGAATTACATGCTCTTCCATCTAGCAACTCTATATGGACAAAATACAATTTACAAGTAAGCAGCCCATCATTCACACTTAGGCAGCTTTGCACCACATCACTTACATAGCCAAAACATTAACCAAATGTTCACAAAGTTGCCTCATTTTACATACAATACATGTATATTCACACATGCACTACAAAATGGTTTTAACTCAACTAAATGTGCACCCTAAGTTAGAAGAGTGCCTGAGACACAATGGACTCCAGAACAAGATGCTAGATAGCAGCTGCACAACACAATAAGTACCACCATTAAAAATACCAAATGTGCTCCTAAAATCTCCAAACTTTCCAGATCATAACTAGACGTATGAAGGTTCATGTACCTGAAATTTTAGATCAAAACTCACATCACAAATGTTAGTTTGAATGAAATATTTCTGCTGGACCTAAAATGACAGAATTAAGGGGAGTAAGTTTCATTGAGAAACTCAGTAAGGGTAACACTTGGATTCAATAGGCAATGCAGCCATCATTAAAACCTGCATCCAAAGACTCTAAAACACAAAAACCACAATGAAAATATCCAATATAAAGCATACAAATGCAGCAGCCAAACACAAACAACAAACACATGTATGCGGCAGCAACAATAACCATAGATTTTTTGTAAAACATGTAATAAACATAACCAAATCACTATTGCAGCCCTCCTCAAGCTAATGCTTGGTCCTAGGAGGATTTTAACACTAGTTAGTACTAACTTTGGACTCTAGAAACCCTCATTTCATGGCCATCTTTGTGCACTTCACACTAGGTCACAAAACCTTCAATAAGTGCACTCCCCTCACTAAGCTTGGTTCATCAAGCTCATGGCTCTCTTCCAAGCTTAGCCCTAGCTCCATGGTTGCTTGAAAATATAGAAAATAACCTATGAGAGAAATAGAACCCTTACCAAAGTGGGTAGGCCAAAAATCAAGCATGATCCCTTGAAGCATCCAAGCAATAGCTCTAGTTTGCTTCCAATTGCTTCCTTTTGCCTTCAATTTCAATCAATTGCAAGTTTGAAGGTGTGGTGGATATGGAGGAAGGACGGCTATGTTCTTGGGCTGGAGGAGGACAAAAATGGGATAGAGATAAGTGAATTGGCCACTTAAATGGCCTTAAATGAGCTTAAGGGCACAAAAGAGACTTAAACAAGCGTAACCTTGCTTTATGACATTTTCGTTCTCACTAATTATGGTTTCATTGTCTTAAACTCATTGGTACACATGTGCTAAACATTTTTTACTATTTATCAAGTCTTGGCTGCCTCCCTCATGGTGAGATAACCCCACAATTCCACCCTTAGACTTAAGTCAAAAGCTTGAACACCTTAAGGTTTACACTAAGACATTTAGGTCCTTAATGCCTTTAGTGTTTCCTTTGTCCAAACTTATGTTCCATGAGCAATTTGGTCCTCCACTAGCACTTTCATACCATTCATATCCTTTCCATAACTCTGCAAGTCTCTTTCTTGAAAGTTTTGCAATTGAGTACTCAAATTTCCAAAACCTTACAAAAAAAGTCCATAGGTTGCTTGACAAACAAACAATCCTTAAGGATTTTCTTGGTGGTGAAGTTACCAACTTGGAACACTTCTAAGGAGGTGTTGATCATGCATTTACCCCTCACACTTCAATCACTATGGTGAGAATTACACAAGATAATGGTTTTTGGCCATTATGACACTTGTAATTCTCCCATTTTTCTGTGGTGGTAACAGAACATGAAGGTGGCCATTGGGTATGTCACATATCATGCAGAGGGTTTTGTATGAGCAAGATGGGATTTTTCCCTCCAATGTAACATGAGTGATATCTTCGGGCACCTTGATAGAGTGAGACTAAGAAAGCACATGGCCATGCTTGCAGGGCTTGATATATGATATCAATGTCATCAGTTTAAGGTCGTCTACTCAAGAATCTAGAAACCAAAGATTAGACTATACAAGAGTGACACATTCCATGTCTTGTGCTTAGTCTTGATATCTTGGACAAAGGGATAATGGCATATATGGATAATGATCATAGAGGTTTAGTCTAATCATCGACTATCTTGTCACTTGGGTATCAATGATGTATTGCTAGACACCGCTCATTGCCAATGATTAGCCTATGATCATAAATGTGACATATGATCATTACCAATGTAGTAAGAGCCTATTGGGTCACACGCATATTGCTTATTTGGATTATTTTAGTGCATGGGCTAATTTATTTGGGTTATGGTTTCATGATAACTTCATATTAATAATTGGCCCAAAAGTTGAGCCATTATTAAGCCCGAAATTAAACCTAATTGGATTAGGGCTTTGAAACCCATTATGCTTGGAAGTTGAGTCTCACTATAAATACATCATATAGTGAGAAATTCACAGCTCTTGCCCTAGACTCCCAAAAGGATGAAATCAGAAGAGTTCTGAAAACCAACCACACTCTTCACTTGCCATTCCTTGGAGGATGCAAGCTAGCACTGTGGGTGCAAGAAAAATGCATCTTATGGGATGTGGTGATCCCAAGAGGCTCATGTGGATACTGTAGAGAGCATGAACACATCAACTATTCAAGTTTTGTGATTCGATTCAGCAGTTGGTTGAAAGACATCAACCGAATTAGGTCTGAAAATTTTTTAACACCCGGTTTACCTCGTTTTGCTTGGATCCTAGAGGGTTTTAGTTATATTTCACTGTGCTTGTTTGGTTCCTAAAACCCAACATGCCATAGTGATTTGCATATGTTTATTGCATGTTTTATGGACTAACCAATGTTAATTGTTACACGTGTTTGTTGTTTGTGTTTTGCTGCTACATTTGGATGCTCTATATTCGATATTTGCATTGTGTTTTCTTGTTTTTTAGTGTCTTTGGATGTAGGTGATATTAATGGTTACATTACCTTAAGACTATAAATGTTCTCCTTACTAAGTTTCACAATTAAACTTACCCCCCTCAAATCTGCCCATTTCAGGTCTGGAAAAAAGATCAAATTCAACTGACTTTTGTGGTTTGATTTCTCATCTAAAATTCCAGGTACTTGAACTTCCATATATCTAGTTGTGATCTGGAAATTTTGGTGATTTTAGGAGCACATTTGGTATTTTTAGTGATGGTGGTTACTGTACTATGCAGTAGCTGTCCAGCATCCTGTTTCTGGAGTGCATTGTGTCTAAATCTCTCTTGTAACTTGGGTGCATGTTTTAGCTGAGTTAAGGCCATTATGTAGTTCATGGATTCATGTACATGTAAGACCTATAAAGTTGAAACAAATATGTGAACATTTGAGGATTGTTTTGCTATGTATGTAAATGTGGTCCACAAGCTGTCTAAGTGTGAATGATAGGTTGCTTGTTTGTAAATTCTATTTTGGCTACATAAAGTTGCTAGATTCAAGATCATGTAATTCCTATATGTATTGGACATACATGGCATAGCCTTAGAGGGTTTACCCCTTGTGAATGAAGTGTTTGCACACTTATGAAATTTCATATGGGCAAAATGATCATAAAGTGACTAGAATTTTGACTCTGCACAAAATGGTCATAAAGTGACTAGAATTTTGACCCTGCGCTCAAAGTTCAATATCTCCCTATGTATAATGAATCTTAGCATGAACTTTTGACCACACCTAGAGCACATCTATAGGTTTAACTACGCTTTAGAATTTTTACATTTAGAGCCCTATAACTAAAGTTATGATGTTGCAAAGTTGGCTGAGTTACTATTTATTTGGTCAGAATTTTGTAACCAACCTAAAAAATGTATAAATTGGTTCATAGGTGGGCTGTTGATGTAAAACTGAATTCCCTGGTTTAGTTTAAGTCTCTACTTGATAATGAAGCAAATAAAATACGGGTACATGGCTAGACTAATACATTTTTTTGGAGGAGGTTTCAGGTGTACTGGCTGGTTACTTAAACTTAGCATGATTGCCTAATGTGTGGTAGCCAAGATTAAGACTCGTTGTTATGCCTCTCCTAGCCGAAGGCTTGTTTGGAGAATCTAAAGTGCTTTGAATTAAGTTTGACACCTTAATTCAAGTTCACTTAGCAAGAATGAGTAAGTTTATCAAAGTTCACTAAGTTTCGAGGAGATTAAGGCACTAAAAAAGGTTCGGGGGAAAAATGGCAATTTTTGCATCCTGAATAGTCAGGCTAGGTCTCGAGTGTTGAAAATGAGTTTTTATAACCTAAGCTTTAACTTTAACCCAAACTTAGTTCAAATAAACAAGATTTGACCAAGTTTGACTAAGGTTACCTAAAACATAGGACCTATTTGTAACTTTTTAAATTCTCCGATGGCTTCATGGTTAAGTGGCATAGAAAATTAGTAAAGGAAGGGAGAGCTGTTATTTTCATCTTCAAACCCGAGCTCACCCTTCTTTCTATCAATTTTCTATGATTCCAAGCCCAAAACCAAGAGTTTTTTATAGGAATTGAAGCCACCAAGGATATACAAGCTATGGAAGGCTTGTTTCAAGCATGATTTCAAGTTTTTGAAGCTTGGAACCGAGTTTACCACTATCCCCTATTTTGATGTGAGGTAACACTTGAGTTCTTTTTGAATTCTTGTTTATTAGATGTTTGGAAACTTGGGTTTTAGTTAAAAGGTAGAAATTATGTAATTTGTGCTTTTGGTTGCTTGGAACTAGGTGAAGCTTTGTAGAACTCGAGTTCTTGAGGAAGGATTGCTTGTTTCTTGCTTGTGAAGTGAAACTAAGGTAAGGGAGTTTCATTTTTTAGCTTAATTGATGTTATTGGAATGATTTAGCTTGATGAATTCAACTAGTTCTAGCAATAGCATTAGTTAGTGGGCAAGGTTGAATCATGGTGGACTATGAGGTTTGTGATGATTGGAATGATGTTATAATGCATCATAGGTTGGCTTGTAATAGTTGGTTGTGATCTATGTAATATGTTTTACATGTATATGGAGTTTGGAGGCTATACATGCTGTTTGATATGTTTGGAAAGTGTCCAAAGTTCATAGCAACGAAATTGAAAATTTTCTGGGTTGTCACAGGTATTGGCGACACATTGCTAATCATTGCCAGTACCCATGACGCATTGCCAATAACATTAAAATTGGCAGTTCGTTACCAACTGTGGCGATGTGTCGCCAAAGGCATAGTAACTTAAATTTTCCAATTTTCCTAGAGAGGTTTGGGGAAGACCTAAGGGGGTTCTTAAGGTACCTTGGGCTCCAAGCTTTCCGGGGGTACTCCAAGTCTTCCAAAATTCCTACAAAACTTAGGAGTTTCATTGACTTTTAGAGTTGCTTTTACCATAAGCAAGGAAACTAGTTTTAAAAGATCACAACTAAGTATCACTAGCTTGGGTGAGAGGTTTAGAACCCTTGGTAACCTAGCCGTGCCGTTAGCCATGAGGTTGCAAGGTGAAACCTTAGTGCACCTAGTCTATGAGGTCTTTATGGCCTAGTTCACAATGGTTCCACCATAGTGCCCCTGCACATCATAGAAGGGAGAGGTTCAACTGGTGGTTTATCTCTAGTTAGGTTGGCAAGTGAAGCTTGCTAGAGGACAAGGCTATGCCTTGTAGTTTAAGGACCAGGATGAGGAGTGGTCCCAAAGGACCTAGATATATGCATATATTAAATCCTCAGGTTGTATAAACTCACAGCATGTTACATATGTTCTCATATGTGGAGTCCTTAGTAACTTTTCTTGCAAGTAAAGTGAAGACCCTTACTAAGAATTTCTGAATTCTCACTCCCTAGTTATGTTGTGCAGATTCTAAAGTTATTGGGCCAGGTAAACGTTGAGGTTTATTGTGGTAATTTCCTTTTGTTACAAGTATTTCACTTGAGAATCTTTATGATTCTAGTCTACTTGGGTTACTTGTTGGTTAAGTCACAGTAACTATAGTCATCTTTTAGCCGCAGAGCCTAGCAGCACATCAACAAGGACTTTTGTGACTTACCGCTGGGACTTGCATCCAAGGTGGGAGTTAGTTCAAGAAGATCTCAATTGAGGCTTGTGTACATAGTACTCCCAATTGCCTCCATTGTCTATGTTTTAAAGAGTCCTAAACTCTAGGGTTGGTCTTGGGTGAGGGCATTAGTCTACGTTATGTATAAATGCTCCCACATAGTTGTTATGTGTAGTAAACTTACATAAATGTTGATTTTTTATGCTTTGGCTATTTGAACTTATTTTCTATGGAAATCTTTTGGCCAAGTCAATGTTTTATGGATTTTGTTAATCCAAGTCAAAGCATCAAGAGCATGCATTTTGCATATTCTAGGTTAATCAACTAGTATCATGGAGTTTTAATCTGTGAACATATAGAGCTAGCTAAATACAACCACCGTGAGACCAGGTCTCATAGGATTCCTGGGCAGGGGCCAAGGATGGCCGTGTCACTTGTGCTAGTGTTTTCCTTTCTTGCTGCCTTGGTATGCATAAAATGTGAATATGTGTGTAATGGTTGGACCAATATACATGCATTTACATAGTGCCCAAGAGGGCCACTTGGGTATGAATACTAAGGGTATTGTTCTGATGGCCTACAGAACATACCAACCCTGGGATTTTTAAGTGCATAATTTTGGCACCATAACTGGACTACCCCGAAGTGGGTAACACCTGTAATGAAAAACTATCCACAAGTCTTTCCTAAAGATCTGCCAGATATTCCTCCTTCGAGAAAGATTGAATATGAGATTAAACTACAGCCTGGAGCTACACCGGTATCCATACCTCCTTATAGAATGTCAATCATAGAGATGATTGAGCTCAAGAAATGTAATGCCGGCAAAATCCTAAGTGATTTAAGCCTCAAGCTATGAGGAGAATTTTTTTCCCAATTTGGGAATTGAGCTCATTAAGCTCAAGAGACACTAAATTAAGTGGGCTTGGGGAGTATGATGAGTGTTGGACAATTTCAAAATTTAATCTTGGCTTAGGCCAAGAAAAATGCTGAAAATATAAGGTGATGGACTCAATTGGACAAAAGGGACTTTTGGTGGTTGGGCTCAATTGCCTAAATACGAAGAATTGAGGGACTAAGGGGGCATTAGCCAATTTTAAAGGCATTGGATGCCATGGCTGCCACCTTCCTCCATTTTCCATTATTTTAATCTACCTCCCATCCAACTCATAACTTAGGATTCCTTCCTCCACCTACTTGTCCCCTACTTTTGACAAATTCACCCATCTTTCACCAAAGTCTTCCAATTTGTCTCCCACTTTGTCTCCCACTCACCCCATGTGAATCACATCATTTCCCTCACTCTCCCCTCCATATGGACGACCATTACATGCCCAAAAACACTCCAATTACTTCATTTAACGCTTCTCCATCTCTCTTTACAATCTCTCACTAAAACTCCTTCATTTTCTCTCTCAAATTTTGGCTTAAACACTAAAACACTCTTCCAAACTTATTCTTCCTTCTAAATTTGGCCAAGACTCATTCTTGAGCATCCTTCAGAATTTACCATGTGTTCTTAGTGTCTACAAACTCTTAAGAATACCTTGAACAAGAATCAAGAAGCATATTGAAGAAAGGAGACATTTTTGGAAGTCATCAACTAGGAGGAGTTTCAGCCAAGTCTTGTTCTTGGCATTCTTATGTTTGAAGCTTGTGTTCTTGATACACATAAGCTTCTAAGGCCTTCCAAGGCAAAGAATGAAGTGGTGGATTCAAGAAAAGATGAACGGTAGCTCTAAGGAAATCAAGCCAAAGGATTCGGCCATACCTCCTTTGGTTGAGATATTGTGTGTTTACCAAGTATTCTTGGTATTCCTATGTTTCTAAGCTATGTCAAGCAACAATGTGGCTTGCTAACTTTCTACCCTTGTAGGATCCGAAGCTATAACTCAAGTTCTAGTTACAGCAAGCAAGGAAAAACTAAGAGCCAAGCTTCTAAAGCTTTTAGGCAACAAAAGTTGCTAACGATTTTGGTAAGGATACTTATACTCTTTGAGTATTCGGGCCCTTGGGTGATGGATATTGGATGCCATGTGATCCTAAGAAGGCTATAGAGAGCTATTTTTTGTTGCTTAGGCAACTCCGTGCTAGCTAGCTCCGTGCAAGCATTACAGCTAGGAATTTAGTCGGCCAACTCAATTCCCAAGCATAAAGAGCTCAGATTTTAAAATGGATTAATAAAATGGTTAACCTAAGAAATGAGAAATATGGATCATGCTTGCTCTGCCCTTCAGGGGGATAAGGTGTTAAATGGTGTGTGTGTTGTGTGCTTCTATGTTTGGTTGTGTATGCTAACCCCCGATTATTATTATTATTGTTATATGCATGTACCTGTATCTTCTTTGTCTTAGTGTTTTCTTTGCAGGAGCATGGAATATTTGTTGCCATGTTATTCTTGGCTATGTTAGGCTTTGGAAGCCATATGTTAGGCTCTAGGAGCCATACAGAATCCTTACTGAGTTTTACTCACCCGCCCTTCTCTACTTCATGTAGGACAAGGAGTACTTGAAAGGCACTAAGGTTAAGAGTATTTTATACTCTTTCTGTGGTAAAGGTATTATGCATATATGTGGTAGTTGCTCAATATTCTAAGTATTTTAAGTGTTATGGGTTGCTTGTGTAACAAGCTAATAAGTGTAGACTTTATGTGCAGGACTTGGAGTCTAGATTGTGGGAACAAAGTCTCTAAGGTGGAAATGTGTTCTGTGTGATTTGCCATGTATAAGCATGGGCTATGTATTTTGGCTTGTCTTAAGTAAAACCAAATTTGTGAATTTAAGTGCTTATGGACACTTTCGGGTACTTAAGTAAAATGGCATATATGTGAACTCTTGGGCATTCTAGTTGATAGTCATTTTTAGGCCTAAGTAAAAAGTTGATAGATATGCATGATTATGTGTTCTAAGCACAAGTTTAAAATAGGGAATCATGTATGTCTCAGCCTTATATGTATGTTTAAAGATGAACATTAAGTAAGCATGAACTACAAAGGAATTGCATGCCTATAATGAGCTAAAATGGTAACCAATGAAATTAAAGACATGTATGTGTTTATGTGCAATAATGGGTTACCAAGAAACATGCGTATGCAAAAAGTATGCATCATAAACAAGTTTTTTTTTCAAAACGTGAATCTGGTGTTTTGGTTGCCATGCATGTACTTGGCTATGTTGGATAACAAGCTTGAAATGAACACACAAGTTCCACATAAGTACTAGCTTGTTTCCAAGAGCGAAATACCAACCTTTAACTAGATACTTAATGAGCTAGTACTAGTAATGTCCTGGGAACATGCCCATATGTTTTATAAATGAATAAATATCCCTTCTATGAAATTCTGCTACATGATTAAGTAATTAGGCCCAAAATGGGCTAGGGGCTAAGTTGGGCATGACAAGAAATAACTTGAAGAACTTCTTGAAAAAAGGATCATAAGACCAAATGTTTGATCATGGGGAGCTCCAGTACTCTTTGTGAAAAAGAAGGATGGATCATTGAGATTGTTCATTAATTACAGAAAATTGAATGCTATGACCATCAAGAACAAGTATCCATTCCTTAGGATTGAGGATTTATTTGATCAACTTAAGGGAGCAAAGATCTTCTCTAAAATTGATTTGACATCTGGGTACTTTCAGTTAAGGGTAAAATAGGAAGATATACCCAACACAGCATTCAGAACAAGATATGGACATTATGAGTGCACAGTCATGCCCTTCGACTTAACTAATGCCCCTACTACATTCATGGACATAATGAACCATGTGTTCAGACCATACATGAACAAGTTTGTAATGGTGTTCATTGATGACATCCTAGTGTATTCGAAGGATGAAAGTGAACATGAGCATCACTTAAGAGTTGTCTTGAACACACTATTGGAAAATCAATTGTATGCTAAATTTTTCAAGTGCCAATTTTGGTTAAAAGAAGTGTCTTTTCGAGGACATATTATTGATGAACAAGCTCCTAGAGCAGACCCTGGAAAGGTTAAGGCTATGTAAGAGTGGGAAAGACCTAAGACTATAAAAGAAAGCCAAAATTTCCTAGGATTGACAGGTTATTATAGGAGATTTGTATCAAAACTTTTGATGATTGCTTCAGTTCTTACTCAACTAACCAGAAAGGGTCAAAGTTTGAGTGGACAAAAAAATGTGAAAAGAATTTTCAAGAGCTAAAGAACAAATTGGTTCAACCTCCAGTGTTAATCCTACCTGATCCAAGCAAACCCTACATCATTCATACAAATGCATCTAGATCTGGGCTAGGATGTGTGTTGATGCAAGAAAGGAATGTGATTGCTTATAGGTCAAGGCAATTGACACCCCATGAGTAAAATTACCCTACCCATGACCTAGAGCTTGCTGCAGTGATCTTTGCCTTAAAGCAATGGAGGCATTACCTAATGGGAAGCTCATTTGTGATATACACTAACCGTAAAAGCCTAAAGTACTTCTTCACTCAAAAAGAGTTAAACATGAGACAAAGAAGGTGGTTGGAGTATATTAAAGACTATGACTACAGCATTGAGTACACTAAGGGCAAAACTAATCTAGTGGCATATGCCTTAAGTAGGAAATACACTGGGTTCCTAAAAGGCGGATCTTCGGCTGATATTAATGAGGAGAATGGTTTGCTATGCCTTTGGCATAAGTAGCAACAGTGGGAAAAAGCACATGTCAATACATTAACTATTCAGTGTGGGTGGATTAAGAAGATAAAAAAGGTACAAGAAGTAGACCCAAATCTGAAGAAGATTTCAGGAGAAGACAAAGGGTCTTTGTATGAATCTTTTACCTAAAGTAAGGACTACTGCACTTCAAGGACAAAATATATATGCCTAGTGAACAAGAACTCAGAAATGAGATACTTGAGGAAGCTAACACTAGTAAACTAAATGTCCATCCTAGAAGTGAGAAGATGTACAAATACTTGAAACACATTTCTGGTGGCCAAACATAAAGAAGGACATAGCCACATATGTCTCGAAATGTGCCACATGCCAAAAGATAAAGGTAGAGCATCAGAAGCTAGCAGGAACACTATAGACTCTACCCATTCCAGTAAGGAACTGAGGTAACATCACTATGGACTTCTTAACTGGGCTGCCTATGACCAGATTAAGGCATAACACAATCTGAGACATTGTGGATAGGCTAACCAAGTGTGCCCACTTTTTACCCGAGAAGATAATAGACTCACTAGAAAAGTTAGCAGAAATGTACATCAAGGAGATAGCAAGGTTGTATGGAGTGCCAGACTCCATAGTGTCAGACAGAGATCCAAGATTTATAGCTAGATTTTGGAGTGCATTTTAGAAAGTACTAGGAACCAAAATCCACCTGAGCACTGCATACTACCCTCAGACAGATGGACAGACTGAGAGGGTGATTCAGATACTTGATAACATGCTTAGGAGTTGTATCTTGGATTTCAAAGAAAAATGGGGCTAACATTTACCTTTTATGGAATTTTCTTACAACAATAGCTATCAAAGAACCATTGATATGGCAACTTATGAAGCCCTTTATAGGATAAGGTGCATGACACCCCATTGTTAGGTGAAAGACTTAGATAAGCTAGAGTTGGGTCCTAAGATTATTGAAGAAATGACAAGCAAAATCAAGAAGATATAGGAAAAGTTAAGGACAGCCAATGAAAGGATCACTACTTATGTAAACAAAAGAAGAAGAGACTTGGAGGTTGAGGTTGGTGATAAAGTGTGGTTCAAAGTAGCACCAACAAAAGGCATTGTCAAGTTTGGCAAAAGAAGTAAACTAGTACCAAGGTACATTGGTCCTTATGAGATACTGGATAGAGTTGGCAAGGTGGCTTATAGGTTAACTCTACCACCAAGTATGTCAAGTGTCAATAATGTTTTCCATGTTAGTATGCTTAAGAAGTGCCTATTGGACACAAAGCATGCTATAGCAGTGGAAGACATATAATTAGAGCCTAATCTGATATATGAAGAGAAGCCTGCAGCTATCTTAGCTAAAGATACTAGAAGGCTAAGGAATAAAATGATTCCCATGGTTAAAGTACAATGGTCAAACCATTCTGAAAGAGAGGCAACTTGGGAAACTGAGAAAGAAATCCTAGAAAGGTATCCAGGTGAGTACCCCAAGCTAAAGGCAATTTTGGAGGACTAAAATTCTTAAGGGAGGAGAAATGTTACCACCTCAAGAAATGGGAAAATTACAGTATAAAGGCATAATAGTTAAAAACCATTATATAGCATGATTTTTCCCATAATGAATGGAATGTGAGGGGTAAAGTGTAAAATCTACACCTCCTTAAAAGTTTCCACACAATTGTTACTTGACCCTTAACAAAGCCCTAAGTGATTGCTTAGTTAACAAGTAACCTATGGACTTTATTGTAAGATTTCAAAACTTGGGTACTCAATTGTAAAACTTTAAAAGATGTGTTTTAAATGGATTTGAATGGTATGGATGCATTTTTTTGGAGGTTGAATTGGATAAAGGAAACAAAGGCTATTATTCAAGAACCTAGGACAACTAGGTTTACAATTGTTCACAAAAATAACTTCAGAATAAGATGATTTTTGAAAAGGGTTAAAGATGGTCATTTCTAGCATTAACCTAGCCTTTTATTTCTAGCTTCTAAGGTAAAAAATGTGGGCTAAATATTAGCTAAAAAGTCTTCGCTTAAGGCATACTTATTGTGACCTAAGTGAGGGTTAAGGTTAAACTAATCAAACCAAGAAAACATCTAGACTTTCTTGCCTTTTCTTGGACATTTCAATCATAACCAGCCATAGCCTCCATCCTTAGCTCCCCCATAAGCTTCCATAGCCACCATAGCTCAAGCTCTCTAGAAATCAGAAAGGAAGGCAATCAGATGCACCAAGAACAAGAAAAACCCTAGTTTTTGGGTTTATTGTCCAACACTTGTTATAATCAGCCTTCACAGCCCAAGGTAAAGGTTTTATCTTCATGTTTCATAGTTGTTTACTATCCTAAGATTATGATCAAGCATCCATGAAGCTGATACCATGCTTGGAAGAGAGCAAAAAGCTCAAGGAACCAACTATGCGTTAAGGGGGGGTGCATGAACAAGGTTTCAGCCTAACTATTTTTCATGCACTAAGATGGCAATGTTTGTCGGAGTTTCTAGAGCCCATGTTAGTACTACCTAAGACCAATTAACCTCCTAAGACCAAGCATTAGGTTGAGGAGGGCTGCCATAGTGATTACATAATGTTTCTTAGATTGTTTATGAACTAACCCTAATGTGTTTATTGCTGTTAGCATTACATTTATTCATTGTTGTGTTGTTTGTGCATTTGGATGGCTGTGCTGGTGGTATTTTTACTGCATTTTTATGTTTTAATGTCTTTGGATTTCAGGTATATGACTAGAGTGTTACCACCTTACAAAAACAGGAGCATTACATAGTGTGGCATAATGGTCAAAAACCATTATATTGTATAATTCTCATCATAATGAATGAACTGTGGGGGGTAAAAGGCATGATCTACACCTCCTTAAAAGTGTTCCAAGTTGGTTACTTGGCCTCCAAGAAAAGCCTTAAGGATTACTTGTTTGTCAAGCAACCTATGGACTTTTTTTTTAAGGTTTTGGAAATTCAAGTACTTAATTGCAAAACTCTCAAGAAAGAGTTTTGGAGAGTTATGGGAAGAATATGAATGGTATGAAAGTGCTATTGGAGGACTAAATTGCTTATGGAAGACAACTAAGGACAAAGAAAACACAAAAAGGCATAAAGGACCTAAATGTTCTAATGTAGGCCTTAAGATGTGTATGTCTTTGACTTAACAAAAATGGTGAAATTGTGGGGTTATCCCACTTAAGGAGGGGCTGTTAAAGAAAGATAAGGATGGCCAAATGTGGGCCAAGATATTAAGACTAATAAACCATAATCTTATAGAAAGGAAAACGACATACGACAAGGTTAATACTACTTAAGTTTGTTTAGTGTACTTTTGACTATTTAAGTAGTCAAGACCACCTTTTCTTCTATAAATTTCAGCCTCCATGAAAAAAAAAGAAAGCCAGCCCTCTTCTCCACACTTTCTCCATAGCCACCATACCTTCAAACTCAAAACTACTTGCAATTGAAGTCAAGGAAGCACAATTGGAAGCTATGTGGTGCTAAGACTTGAGTGCACCTAGGATCAAGCTCCAATTTCAGCATACCCATCAAGGTAAGGGTTCTCTTGCTCTCATGGGTTCTTTTCTTTATTTTCAAGCAACCATGGAGCTAGGGCTAAGCTTGGCAAAGAGCCATGAGGTTGATGAACCAAGCTTAGTGAAGGGAGTGCACTTATTAAAGGTTTTGTGACATAGTGTGAAGTGCACAATGATGGCAGTGAAGTGAGGGTTTCTAGAGCCCAAAGTTATTACTAACTAGTGTTAAAATCATCCTAAGACCAAGCATTAGCTTGAGGAGGGCTGCCATAGTGATTTATTTTATGTTTATTGCATGTTTTATGGACTAACCTATGGTTTATGTTGCTGATGCATTTCATGTGTTTGTTGGTTGTGAATGGGTACTGCATTTGGTTGCTATATCTTGTATATATGCGTTGTGACTTTGTGTTTTAGTGTCTTTGGATGAAGGTTTTAATGAGGATCACATTTCCTTAAGAAACCAAGTGTTTCCCTTACTAAGTTTCACAATAAAACTTACTCCCCTCAATTCTGCCATTTCAGGTCTAGCAGAGAGATCACATTCAAATAGACCTTTTTAGTTTGAGTTTTGATTTGAAATTTCCAGTACTTGAACTTCCATGTATGTAATTGTGATCTGGAAAGTTTGGTGATTTTAGGAGCACATTTGGTATTTTTAGTGATGGTATCTCAAGCACTCCTATAACTTAGGGTGCGTATTTAACTGGGTTAAGACCATTATGTAGTTCATGTATGCATGTACATGTAGTGTATGTAAAATGAGACAAGTATGTGAACATTTGAGTAATGTTTTGGCTATGTATGTGATGTTATGCAAAGCCACCTAAGCGTGAATGATAGGTTGCTTAGTTGTAAATTCTGTTTTGGCCACATAAAGTTGCTATATGCAAGAGAATATATTTTTCATGTGTATTGGACATATATGGGGTAGACTTGGAGGGCTTTTCCCTTGTGAATGAAGTGTTTGCACACTTATGAAATTTTGTATGGGCAAAATGGTTATAAAGTAACCAGAATTTTGACTCTGCACTCAAAGTTCTATATCACCCTGTGTAAAAGGAATCTTGGTATGAAATTTTGACCACACCTAGAGCACATCAAGATGTTGAACTGGGATTTAGAATTTCTGGATTTAAAGCCCTGTACCCAAAGTTATATCGTCACAAAATTGGCTAAGTTACTGTTCATTTGGTCAGAATTTTGTAACCAACTTCAAAAATCCAAAACTTGGTCCATAGGTGGGCTATTGATGTAAAAAAAAATTCTTTGGTTTAATCTAAGTCTCTACTTGATAATGGAGTAAATAAAATAGGCATGGCTAGATTAATACAGTTTTTTGGAAGAAGTTTCAAGTGCAGTGCTGGTCACTTGCACTTAATAAGATTGCCTAATATGTGGTAGCCAAGATTAAGGCTTGTGCTAGTGTTTTCATTCCTTGATACCATAGTGTGCATAAAATGTGAATATGTGTGTGATGGTTGGACCAATGTGCATACATTTACATAGCGCCCAAAAGGGCTACTTGGGTATGCACACTAAGGGTATTATTCTGATGGCGTACAGAACATACCAACTCTAGGAGTTTTAAATGCATAATTTTGGCACCATAAATGGACTACCCTGAAGTGGGTAACAAGAGTTTGAAGATTTTATTGATAAGCCCTTACTAAGTTTCATCCAAGAAACTTACCCTCTTTCTATCCATTTCAGGAGCACCTGAAAGAAAGCATTCAAACTATAGTTGTCATTTGAATTTCTCTGTGAAATTTTAGGTGTATTAAATTCCATATGTGTATTTGTAAACTAGAAAGTTTCATGATTTTTTGAGTACATTAGCTATTTTTAGTAATGGTACTTTCTTCCTTATGCAGAAGCTGGTCCCTTCAAGTTTCTGGAGTGCTTAGTGCTTTTGAAGTTCTCCAAGAAGCTTAGTGTACGTATTAGATAAGTTATGGCATGTATATAATTCATAAATGCATGTAAATGAGTTGGGTATGCTGTATGTACATTGTATGAATGATATGTGGATCAATGGAGTGTACTTTGAAGTGTGTGTAATTCTGTCCATATTGGTTCTTATGGACTGTTTTGAAGAGTACCGTATTTGATCCTTATGTAATGACTTAAAATACAGGGGAATGGTTTCCCCATGTGTCTAAGACATGTATGGAACTGCCCATGTTGGTTTTGTACCTAGAAATTAAGTGCATGAATTTTAAGAAATTTTATATGGCCATTATGGTGACAAGTTGCTCAAATTTGGTACCCTATACTCCAATAGCCATAATTTTCTATACTTAATGAGTTTGGCTATGAAATTTTAATCACACTTAGAATACTTCAAGATGAAGAACTTCACTTTTGAATCACTTCATTTAGTACCCTGTAGCAAGAGTTATTTCACGTCAAAATTGGCTACTTTTGCTAGATACTGTTCATATGGTCAATTTTACCCGATTGAGTGTAAAATCCATAATGAAAATCTTAGAAGGATTTAATGTCTCAAAGTTTTTTCCCTATCAATGTTTAAGTGTATTAAAGGGTTTAAAACCTTTAGGAAATAGGAGGACATGGGTAGAATTTGGCTTGGACACGGTATGAAAGTTTGGATATAGGAATAATAGGCACCAATAACACCAAGTGTGTATATGATTGTACATGCACTTGGGGATTTTCATCAAATTCCATATTGGCCAAGAATAAAGAATTTGACTGTCATCATTACTTCCAGATGAAATTGTATGTTAATATGTGTGTGATGCTTGGACCAATATACTTATATTTGCATAAAGACCAAGAGGGCCACTTGGATAAATATAATGAGCATGTTCTGCTTGGCCTACAGGACTTATATTGTCTGGGACTTGAGCTTACTAAATCTAATCATTGTATAGAAGCACTTAGAGTGTTAACACTAGGGTGAAGACAAAGAGAACCAGGATCCTTACCCCTTCCCCATCAAGTGATACCTAATGATTGAGGGGGTACTCTAGGAGTTGAAGGTGGTTAAGGAGCATTTCAATGAGTAGGGCATGCTCAAACCTTCGAAGAATAGGGCCAAAGTGCTTTTAGTCCAACTTCTTTAGAAGCGACTCTCTTATTATAAGTTTATAGAGTGTGAGTTCCTTTCCATTTCCACTTGTCTTTCTTCTTAAGTACTCACACTAATAATTTTGCACTTTCTAGAAATGGGTGATGACATCGCTAACTTCTATAAGAAGGCTTTTCGGTGGAAGATCAAGAAGAACAAGGAACAAGGGAAAAAGCCTGCTAAGAGAAAGAAGGCAAAAAAGCCAGCAAAAGGGTCCAAGCCTAAGAAGGATTGTGTGGAAGTGACCTCAATGCCTAATGTTGAAAAGGAGCCCACCCCCCTCCCTGCCCTCGAGAAAGACCTTGACAAGGGAGTTCATTCTCCTCTTCTGAGCCCTTGTATAGTAGGTGCCTTACTCGGAGCTATTATGTAGGATGTTCTCAACTCCTCTCCTGCTCCCAAAGATCACACTTTCTCCGCAGTTTTGGAGAAGGAGAAAAGGAAAAAGAAAGGGAAAGCCCTCATCCCTAGTTCTACTGAACCCAAGATGTCTAGGACTTAGAAACTAATTCACCAGACATTGCCAAAGTTCCTCCAGGTTTGGTCCCCAACTTTCCATCTTTTAGTTTTAGTTTATTTGAGATTGCAAGATTAATAAATGACTAGTTGGGGACCAACCCCATTAGCAAACTTCACCATGATTGTGCAAGGGAGACCTCATCGCTAAACTAGGTCAAAGCTCACAACTGAAGGGGAAGGTTTCGAGGTCACCCATATCGGGGGTGGCCAAGGGCTAAGGCCTCTTTAGTGAAGATGAACAAATGATGATCCCTCAGCTTTACTAGGGGATCACCACTAACACCACTTTTGAAACCTTAACCCACTAGTTCCTAAATGAAGAGATGATGGCATCTGCTTTCATCGAGTATTCAGCCAAGATAGTCATTGTACTTTATGTCCTTATCTACTTTTCTTCTCATCTCGAGGTTCTTCAAAGACTGAGTTATGAAGCAAACTATGATTTGCTCTTGGATGGAGAACTTGGGAAAAGCCACTAGTGCATTGGCCAAGTTGATGCAAAAGTTTGGCCAGCTTCCAAAATTGATGGAGATTGATCTCTCCCTTCTGAAGAATGATGTCACCGAAGAGCTAAAGGTGTTTATTGATGACGCCAAAGCAAAGGTCGAGGACCTTGGCCAAAAGTTTGCCCTCCTTTCTCTGGACAAGGACATGGTTGAGGCAAGCAACAAGAGTCTCAAAGCCAAGAACCAAAGTTTGGTTTAGAAGAACAAGGCCCTCACCAAGGATCCCAAGAAGGAGCAAAGGTCCAAAAAGAAGGCCAAGAAAGTAAAAAAGGA
The DNA here is from genome assembly GCA_039654915.1 of Aquilaria yunnanensis. NCBI lineage: Eukaryota > Viridiplantae > Streptophyta > Magnoliopsida > Malvales > Thymelaeaceae > Aquilaria > Aquilaria yunnanensis. The sequence continues at coordinate 41,850,440 of CM077595.1, read as the reverse complement.
GTTGGGTACAAAGATGGAGAAGGTGAAGACTATTGTCATTGCTTTTGCCTTGCATGATATCAGGTCCAAGAAAGATTCCCAGAGCTTGACCTTTCCTTTCTTAATGCCTTCAAGAGGCCTAAAGGACTTACCTCCGAGCAGTCGAGGGTTGAGTACATCAGGATGCCTAAACGGACTCCCAAAGGGCATCAAAAGGAGGCCAAAGAGGAAGGCAAGGAAGACAACAATTAGGAACAGAACCCGTAGAATGCTGAGCTGATTTTGGCCTCTTGAAATTTTATGTACTTTTTCTCTGTACTTCGATCTTTGTTACGTTAGAGAAATTTTTTCCTCATCCATTAATTCCCTGTCAGCATTCAAGCTTTCTTTTTCAAACGGTTAATCGAACTTTACTCAATTTAGGCCTGAGCTTTTTGGATCCAACCCATCCCTGGGCCAAAACATTTTCACTGCCTGACTTGAAGCTCCATCTGCCAGATGTGAAGAATATATTGTGTTTAATCATCATGTGTTTGTCCTAGTGTACAACTGCACTGGGCACACAAGAATTTTCCACTAATGGAACATTAGGATAGGACCTAGGATTGAACCGGAAAGGGTTTCGATCGCTGTTGCCATTCATCCCTGCTGCTTATATGACATATCTAGATCAAAGATTTACAACTTTTTATCACCTTACATCCTAAATATACACCCGTCATGTCTGGTCCAGACGCGGCATGCATTTAAAGCGCACAAGATGGCGTACTTTCCAGATGAAGGTACCATTTACATCGCCCAACATTCCTCGCTGTTACATTCCGTGTAATCAGTAAGTGGGAACATCGAGGGAGCTCCATTTGAAAACCTTTTGCCCGTGTTTCGTTCCAAATTCAGAACTTGAACTTGAGCTGAACCCCATTGATAATCTTCAAACAGTTTCCCTGCTCTTTTCCCCTATAACTACAGTGTCGATTTCTCTGGCCCATCATCAATGCAAAGAAACATAAGCTGAAATTTGGGCAATAAAACAAATCCCGAGTTCCTTAAAACTCGGGAAACTCTTCATACCTTGAAAACTCTTCAACTGATTCGGTTCCACATGAAGAAAAATTCAAACTCCTGCCAGTTGTTCCTTTCTTTTGCTCATTTTTGAGTGAGTATCCACATCATCATGTTGTTTGTAGTCTAAATCAGCCGTCAATTGTTTGACACGGACGGTAGGAAATGTTGAGTTGCTTAAAGTAATTAGGCAGTCCTTTTCTTTAGATCCATCGGAAGAGGAATCAGTTGCCCCCAGGATACGCTTAAGCTGTGATCTTTGACAGACAATTCGACCCTTGTTCCATGTAGGGAAGGAAAATGCGGATGATACATGATCTTGCAGGAATAAGTAAACAGCGTTTGCCTTAGGGGGGATGTCCATTGCAATTGAGGTCTCCTCTTCTAGGCCCCTGCTGTTGAAAAAGAATAAGACATTATTTAAAGAGGACAAAAAACTAAAATGATCATAACTTTTTTTCAAAGGAAAGCACAACAAAAGAAGTAAGGAGCCTACTGATAAAGCGAACATCATTAAACCTTATGCTTTTGTGTTTTACATTGAATTTAAACATTGAACCTTTCTGTCGTGAGTGAGAGATACTAGCATCACTACTACGATCATTCCTCGTCATCTCTATTGCTGCCATGTGATGGCATTTCATTCCTTTTGTAATAAACAACCATCACATAGAAACTCTTCAGATGAACTTCTCATCCCATATGGATTCAAAATCTATCTCATTCCAGGAGTCTAATTTGCATCTTGCAGCTAGTCTAGTTTACTTAAACTAAAGAAAATCACTGCACTAGCCATGTAAACTTCCATTTTGGCTCATCATCTCTATTTGTAATCCTATTAATTAACAATGAATCATGCGGCAGAAAACCAAGTTCACCTACCCCATGGATGTAGAGAGTCACATGTAATTTTCAACAGAGATCGAACACTTTGAGTAATTTAGTTACACAGCATTGATGCACATTAACCCGACAATTGAAATTTTTAATTGCTAGAAATTTACATTTCTCAAGTACTCTAGAATGTCTACTAGCATCAAAAAGATTATGACGATGATGCCAATTCTCAGAATATTTAGGACTGGTAAAATATAAAAGAAAATAAATATCCTGCTATTGTCAATGCAAAAAGTTGGTTGAGACATGTACAAATAGGTGAATTGCTAACAGAGAGGTGTGATACGAGCCCAGACCCATAAGGAGGAGAGAGCTTGGATAATGCGCCCAACATGAAACAAGCTAATTACCCCACAAGTCTCAAACTAGGTACAACTATCTTCAGAGAAATGAAGTGCTGTTTTGTTAATAGTTTATGAACTATTTCCCAATAATCGAACAAACTATTAAAGCCGCTCCAGAAGATCACAAGGGTAACAATGCTAATTCAATCAATCAATTGACCAACTAAGCCTAAACCATGACTAGTTGGGATCAGCAATATGAATCCTCTAGCAAGCTCCTCTGATAACCCTAAAAGGTGCTAAAGGTTCTAATTCAGTCAAGGTAATTGGGCTAAGCTTCACAATCCAAGAAGAGCATGGAGACCAGGTGCTCCATGAATGAAGAGTTCAAGTTGAAAAAGATATTGGAGAGATGTATCAGGAATAGAAAATTTTGCAACAAGTGAAGAAAATGTTGAGAGAAGGTTTTCCATTAAGGGAAGGTATTAGAAACTAAATTTAAGTTGGAAGTACAAAATAAGTAGTGAAATTATCAAAAAAAAAACAGAATGAAAATAAAATAAGCTTGAATTACAGGGGAGAAAACTTAACGGAGGCAAAAACAAAGATCGAAACGGGGAAAAAATAACAAAAAAAAAAGATGGAAATCAGTGTATCCAGGTCTATTTGGGCTCTGTTTTCCTTAAAACACACACACACAGAGTTACTTATGGAATTTCCAAAATTTGCAGTGGGCAGAGAAAGAAAACACTCAGAATTGACCTTTGGTTGGATGGAAGAAAATTTGCAGGCCAAAGGAGGGAGCTCAGCTTGAGGGACTGAAGGATTGGAATTATGCCCTCCTCAAGACCACCTGAGACTTTCATCGTAAGGAGGATAGCCTTTGGATTTGATGCATCCATTTATTCTACATTAAGGAGAATAATTTGTGGAAAGTCAAAGCTGTATCAACGGCATCAAGGATTTTGAGTGATCATTTGAAGGTTCGGGACTAGATCCTTTGTCAGTGTGGGAATACGAATGCAATAATTAAGGTTGTTGATGGAAGCCAGGAGATATATGATAGGGTTTGTTGTACAGCCAATCAGCTAAGCTGGAGCAAAGTGATATAGAATCAAATTTCTTGGCATAACATTGCTTTGTGATGTGGTTGATGCAGAGTGGAGCCTTGCTGACTCTGGATAAATTACAAACTTATTCAGTTGCTGAGAAAATGTTATTTGTGCTGTGAAGGCCACAATTGTTCAGACCATTTGTTCTTTAAATATGGCTTCTCCAATCAGGTATGTGCAGGATCAAAAGCTTGGTTGGGCCAGGTTTTGCATACCAGACTGTGAAGCACCAGTCAATGTGCGCCTTCGGGGCCTTTCTCAGATTTTGAAGGAACTCTTACAATTTACAAACCTACTTAATATGTATAATAATATTCCTCTATGCTATTGTTTTGGCTAGGAAGCCATTAGGTTTAACACTTGCAAAAACTGGTCAGCTTGAACTTGTGACAGCAAAACTCTGCTCATTTTGAAACACAAGTACTGATTTTGTGCACCTGATGCCTTTTATGTATACACAGACTTTCCAAGTTATTTTGTGCTTAAGAGCTTGTTCAAACCCTTAAACCCAAGAGCTGGGCACTGGATGAGGGTCTTGCCCAAAGTTTTATGGCCAAACAATTTTGAAACTGAGTTCCCAAGCCCGCCTGGGACAACAGTCAAAATAGCACGAAGCGGCAGTTTGGCTGGCTTGGCATTATTTTGTCATGAGTCTAGCCTCAGTCCAAAAGACTATTCATAGGTTTCAGGATAGTTTTGCTACATTCTATGTTATCCCCAAATCCCCAATCTAACTATCATTTGGAATCTGAAGCACCAATGTTGCTCTCAGCACCCCTCCCTCAGGAAAAAGGTGTGACACAAATCCAACAATTAGGCATCACAAAAGCAAGTAAACACACACACACACACACACACACATACACACACACAGGTTTCCACTGCATATGGATTCAACTTACACAACGACAACAGTCGCTAATTGAGGAAGATCTTCTCCATTCACCAACATCTTCTGAATATCATTAAGCCATACTGATAATGCTGTGTACATGCCACCTTCTGACATTCTGCAGAATGATGAACATTAGTGTTCATGGTATTGGAATGGAAGGAGATTCCGTTGGGAGAAGAAAAGACTCAATCATACCTATGCACATCCAAAGACCATACAAGTTTGCTTTTATGAAAAACTTCTGGGAACACTTCACGCTTCACTGCTTCATTGAGCACTCTCTCTGCCCTCTCTCGCTGACCTAGCCACCAGAGTGCTTCTATAACAGCATTGTAAAATCTCATTCCAAATCCACATCCTTCTGAGCTAAGTTTGTCAAAGACATATTCCACCATTTGCCAGTTAGCATCATCATCATAATGACCCTTTATCATCTGCCCGACCACGTGGTGAATATTTGAAATTCTATTTGTAAGCATTTCATCTAGCAACTCATATGCATCATCCCACCTAAACACAAGGCACTAAAAATGTCATATGGATTACATGACAGGAAGACCAAAGCAATCTGGCTTTGGTACAAACTCAAGGTTGTTGAACAGTATCAACAAACAGAATTCTAACCCTAATTTAGTACCTGCTATTAATTTTGAAGAATAAGCGTATTCCTACAATTTTCTAGGTCTGCTGGAAATTCCAGATTTTATTAATGAATTAAGTCTATTTAGGGTTTCCTTCCTTGTTTAAGACTTACAGTAGTTCCTCCAAGGGCTATTATGATTTTAAGACTGATCAGGAATAGGTTTTCATATACTATGAGGAGTAGGGCTTCTAAAGCTCTATATAAAAGAATGCAACTCCTACAATATTACGGAGAGTTGATTATTTCACAATAGTTTAGAACTTGTACACTATCTTGGGTTATCTGATAAAATCTTGACCTAGGTGTGATGTCCAAGGTTCTTTATCCTTCATTTCCTCTGTTTTTTCTTGTCTGAAGCACTTCTTAAACCCTATCGAGCCCCTAAAACCTGAACTTCTAACCTATCCTAGAACCGCTTCAGCTGTCCTAGATCAATATAGAACTTTGTTTTCTTCTTTTATTTATGCCTAACTTTGACTTACCTCTTTACCTAAAATTTCATAAGTACCAGGAGAGAAATTAATTGATGGCAAGATTCCCAAGTTGAAACAAAATTTTCAGTAATTACTCAAATAGGAAACAAAACTGAAGTATATGAAACATAAATGTTTGCCTACGATTTCTCCAATAAAATGAAAAGGAAATAAAAATAAAATATATGTAGCTTTCATATAGTGTTAACACTCATTTTGGTCCAGGCTGCTCACACATAGCTAGAAAAGTTTGAATCAATAGGCTGCATGGCTGTCATAATTAAATTCAGCTAAAGACGTTTTTCCCGTCTTTTGTCTGGTTCAAAAATTCAAATAACAGTCCCAACCTACAGCTATGATATTTCTATTATTACAGGAATTAATGTTTCACATCCGTCAACGGCAATAATGTGACCAAATAGAAAATGGTATAGTGCCACTAGCAGTCTAGCATTATCAATGTCAAAATTTATAAAATCTAAGTGGATTCTGTTATCAAACGGAACTTTGTCTAGGATAAAATTTTAATTTGTTTTGACCAGTGAACATCTATCTACCTTATTACATCAGAACCAAATTTACATCTATCCACTTACAACAAATTTAAATGATTTTTTTTTGCTAAATTGCACTGTTTGTCCCTAAACTACACCCCATGCTGCAAATCTGACCCTGAAGTAACAAATGTAGCAAATCTAACCTCAAAGTAACCATTTGTCCCAAAATTGCCCTTCTGTCTGTCAACCTCTCTTAGCCATTCAATTCAGAAATGTAAAGAGTGAAAATAGAGTACGATTTTGTAAGGAAACAAAAAAAGAACAAAATGAAATGAATATAGAAATTTTTACAAAAATGATTTACTTACTAATTGGCAAAGGGGCAAATTTGCCACTAACGTTTATGGGGGAGAGTAATTTCATTACTAAACTTTTTTTCTAAGCAAATTTGCTATTAATCTTTTTGAAAGGTGCGAATTTGCCATCCAGGTTTGCTTATGTGGCAAACGTGAAAAAATGAGCAAATGTAAGTTTCAATTCCAAGTTTTTTCTACCTAACACTTGGCCCCTAAGTTTTTGAATCTATCTTTTTCACCATCACTTTCACTCCAACAACCCCTGTACCCTTCGCCACCGTCCACCCTTTCTGCCACCAGCGCTACCTACACTCTTCCACACATCCCGATAACACCCCTTAGAATAAATCTTGATCAAACAGAGTTTAATTGATGCAGGTGGGACTAAATCAAGAAGTGCTGCAATTCTAGAATAAAGGATCGATAGCTGCGCAGGTGAAGGGTTACTTGGTGACAATGAGGAAGGTAAAAACAAGAAAGCTCAGCAATGGAGATGAGTAGGCAAACACAGTGTTTTGACTTATGTGGGTGTTATGAAAGGTTTGGGTCACTAGGGGTTAAAGAGAAAACTTTCAAGGACTAGATTAAAAGTTGTACCATAAAATATTCTCTGAACAAAATGAAATATTCCAACCATTTAATGGCCAGTGGAAAAATTGCCCACAAGAAAAACATTAATGGCAAATTTGCCGGCTAGAAAAGTTCAATAGCAAAATTACTCTCCTCCATAACCTTTTGGAGCAATTTTTCCCCTTTTGCCCTTGCTAAATATTCAAAATCTTCTTCTTTTGTACGGACTATTCAATTTATCTGGTAAATCTTAAAATATAAACTTTTACATTTATATTTTTTAATAAAAATTTATTTCAGTTAATATAATTTAGAAAAAAATAATATATCTAGTAGATGTTAAATATAAACTTTTGCATTTGCCAATTGAACTCTTAACTATGGTCTGTAGATGGAAAAGCAATTTTGCAATCAAATGTTACTTTAAGGACATATTTTGCTATGTTCTTCGGTTTGGGACAGATTAGCGATTTGGAAGGTCAATTAGAAACAAATGGTGCAATTTAGCCTTTTCATTTCCATTGATAGTACACTTTCCATTAGGGTAAAATCCATATTTAGTCCCTTAACTTTAAGGGTTGTCTTAATGTGGTCCCTTACCTCTAAAAGTGGCTATTAAAGTCCTCTAACTCAACTAATGTATCCTATTTTGGTCCCTACCATCAGTTCAACCATTATTTCATATGGAAATTGCCTACATGACACCCACATTACCACGTGTTTGTCCCTTTCATGACCATAAGTGACTAAACTGAAAGAACAACATATTTTAGACTAAAATGATGCAAACGCCTAATCATAAGTCCTAAGACATGGTTTAACTCATTCCCAAATCTTCTCCGATTTCTAGTCACCCACTCCACCGTGCACCCTCTCCTCTCTGTCGCTCCATCGACGATTGGAAGTCGAAGAAGGGATGCTAGAGGCCCGAAAAGGTGGAGGCACGGGAGGGAGAAAGTGGGACACGAGGGAAGGAGGGCTATCGGCATGGAGGAGGGTTATAAGCGTGGATGTGCGAGGTCTCGACAGTTGGAAATTGGAAAGCGCAAGGTTGGGGCGCCCTTGGCAGAGATAATAGGAATGGTGCAACATAAGAAGAGGATGGGTTTCGGCAGAGACGTACTGGGTCGAGAAGGAGGCGTTGCAGGTGGTGGGTCAGTGAAGGAGGCATTGTAGCTGGTGGATCTGGGTTTCAGCGGCTTCAATCTCAATTTCTTCTCGGTGAAGGCGTCACAGGAGGGAGGTCGGAGAAGTGCAGCCACTAGGGATGGGTCACGAGGTTGCTGGTGGTGGCGGTGATGATGGGGAGGGAAGAGGAGCAATTGGCAGTGGTGATGGCGAACCGATCGAGAGTAGGGACGTGGAGCGATGAAGAGGAGGGGCTGCGAAGAAGAAGATTTAGGAAAAATTAGCAATTTAGGTCCTGTAATTTTTTATTTGTGTCAATTTAAACTTGAACTTTATTATTCTCCTAATCTAGTCATTTCTTATCATAAAAGAGACTGCCACATGGCAATATACATGCCACGTGGGCAATTTCCATCCAAAATAATGGTAGAATTAATTGTAGGGACCAAAATAGAACACTTAAGTTGAGTTAAGGGACTTTAAGAGTCACTTTTTGAGTTAAGGAACCACATTAGGATGACCCTTAAAATTAGGGGACTAAATATGGATTTTACCCCTTTCCATTACAATGTCTATCATCTTTTTTTCCTTTTCCACGAAAAACTGCCAAGTCTATCCAAGATCATAGACTAAACATAGTTCATGTGATCTACTATTAACCTTTTTGTTTTTATGTTGTTGATTTTATTTTTTTGTACTAGACCTTGTCATTTTCATTTTTTCCTCCTTTTAGCTATATTTTTATGATAAAAGACTTGAAACTTTCAAAATGAATAAACTGTAATGTTTAGACATATATTCTAATAATAAGACAAAAGAGGATGATGACAAAAGGAGATCTACTCACACTTGTCTAAAAATTTTTGCTCATACATCAATAGGAAAGAGCTAAAATTCTCTATTAATAAAGATGTCAAAAAACTAACAAAGATTCGTAAAGATTTTTATCTCTTGCAAAGATATATAGAGCTCCTAATTCTGTGCGAAACCACAAAAAGTAGCGTAAGCCCATATAATGAGAACCATGACATTCTGAAAAGGTGGATATTAGTTTTAACAGAATTGGTTGCATCAATAACTGATAAATAGCCTATAATGTATGAATTGTCAAGTATCGTAGCAAAGGCTTACGTAGTTAGCAATTACCATCCATAGTTCTTATTAAGCATATGTTTAGACTGCTCGTGCAATCTATGAAATTCCCTATTCCTTAATGACTTATTATTCCCACATGTCAGATCTGAGATGAAGCTCCAGACACTATAAGCACTAAACAATGAACTGAAAGAAAAAGCAAGGAAAATAAATAAAAGATTTGCAAATTGATTGTGTAAATCTGACCTGTCACATTTTGCATAAACTGCCAGCATCATGCAATAGCACATAACATTCGGCAACACTCCTAATGCTCTAATTTCCAGGAATTGCTCCTTGCTCTCATCAACCAGCCTTGCAGAGCAATATACGCCTAGAACTGCCTCAAGAGTCCACTCATTAGGGTCACATCTCGCCTTTTCCATCTCGACATAAGTCTTCATGGCTTCCTCGAACTGGCCACCTTGTTTAAAAGCTTCTATAACAGCATTAAAAGAATCTCTGTTTCTTCCAAAACCAGATTCGCTCATTTTATACAAGATTGCCTTAGCCTCTTTGTATAATCCACCTCTGGCAAATGTTTGAAGCAGTGAAATATAAGTTTCAACAGTTGGCATTCTTTCCAGTTCATTCATTGTATTGAAGGTAACAACAGCTTCCTCATACAGGGCAGCTTGTCCATAAGCTTCAATAACCCCAGTAAAAGCCTTTGAACTAGGCACTTGTCCCTTCTCATTCATGTGAAGCAATATCTTTTTTGCATCTTCATGAAGCCCTCCCTTCCCACAAGCAGATATCAAAACCTCATAAGTTCCCATGTTAGGTTCAACATTTTCCTCTACCATATCATGAAACAAAGTTACCACCTCTTTAAAGTATCCACCCTCCCCAAAAACCTTGATTAGGACATTATAAGTAGCAGCATCTGGCTCTGTGTTGCTTGTTTTCATTTCAAGAAAAAGCTCTCGTACATCATCGTACTTCCCGTTTCTCCCATACAAATTTAACAGTATACTATAAGTGGCAGCATTAGGCACACATCCAGCGGCTTGCATCTGTCTGAACACACCCATTGCCTCCTTCATAGATCCTGACTCTGAATACGCCTCTAATAACACATTATATGATGTTATATCTGGTAAATTTCCCCCTGCCTCCATCTCCTTTAGAAGCTCTGTGACTTTCTCAAGCCTCCCCAGGCTTCCGCATGTCTGTACCAGATAACTATAGGTGGTTAAATCAGGCAGTATTCCACCTTCATTCATGGTCCTGAAAACCATTTCTGCCTGCTCACCTAAACCCCTATTAGCACAAGCACTAAGCAGAGTATTATACGTGACAATGTCGGGTTGTATTCCCTCATGCCTCATCTCCGCAAACAAGCCCAATAAGTCCTCCCAGGCCAGGCCACCTCTTGCAGAGGCGCTAATCACAGTATTGTAAGTCAAAATACTAGGGAAGACCTTCTCCTTCTTCATCCTATCCAAAAGGGCAAGAGAAGTCTGATACTCACCATTTCTCCCATAGGCATTTATCAACGCGGTGTAAGAGAAGACCGTCCGCGGCACTCCTTGGCTAGGCATTTCGTCAAATATCTCGCGGCATTTCTCAAGCAAACCCTCGCGACCGAGGAGACTGATGATTATGGTGTAGATGTGCTCGTTGGGCTTGCACCATACTTGTCTCTGCATGTACTTGAAGAGGCGAAGCGTGCGCTGCCAGTCGCCGCGCTGGGCGAACTCCCTGAAGACGAGAGCGAAGTCGTTGAGGGAAAGCTTGTTCCGGAAGACGTCGAGGCAGCGACCGATGCTGCCGCGAGGAGGGAGGCTGCTGAGCTTGTTGATCAGGGTTTCGACATCGTAGCCGTACTTTCCTTTCTCCACCGCGACGACGGGGTTGCCGAGGACCAACTCCTTGGCCTTTGCACGGAAGGTGCTGGAGATGGAATCGCGGCGAAGGGTGAGTAATCTCCGGTGGATGGGGAAGTTGGAGGTGAGTGCGATAGAGAGAGAGAGGGTCATTTCGCGCTTGAATTCTGCAGAATTTGGAAGGAATCCGGATTAAATCCAACTGGATGAATGAGCTATCTGCAGACTTGGTTCTTCTCGAACTCTGGTTAGTCACCCGGGATAGAGCGTTCTCCGGATAATAATACAGAACGGAAATTTAGGTAGAAATTAGGGTAGGGTAAATATTACTGATAGTCATGAATCTTTATTTCTCATTGCAAATTGGTCCTTAATCTTCATTAAATTCATATTGGCCCAAAATAATTTATAATTTCATTGCATATTAGTCCCTAGCCTTAATCAAGACAACATTAGTACGAAAACTCAATTTACAAAGAGAAAAAATTAAAAGTTTAAATGGTCTATTAATTAATAAAAAAATAAGACATATATTAAATTTATACAAAGACAATTATCCAACAATTTAAATTAAAATTTAAAAAGTTGATATCAAATAGATACATGAGAGTTAGAATTTAAACTGTTTAGTAACTATCTTCTTATAAATTTAATTGGTGTGCCCTCCTTCATCCTCACTATATGACATCACAGCTAGAGATGTTGGTGCATTGACTTAATTGTCTACCATAAGTAATCCTGAAGCATGGAAGAGGGGAGCTAAGGGGGGTCCTTCGAGTATTTCTAGGGAAGAGACCTCCAAACTCAAGTTAGGCATTTGTAGAAGGAGATAAATAAGAGTGCTAAGGAAAATGGAGTAGTGTTGCCTTAACCTGAAGGTGGCCTTTGGTATTTATAGAGTGATGGGAGGTTGGGCTAGTTAGACCTGTCAAGGACAAGGTTGGCTACATGGCCAACCAAATCAAGAAATTTAGAGATCATACCTTGTGAAACAGCTTTACTAGCTAGGCCCCCAGTGTTATGCCCCTAAAAAACCTTTGTATTTAGGCCATGGGCTCGGAGGAATAAGGTGTACTAAGCTAGGGACACTAGAGAGCTCATTATATTTGGAAAGTGAAGTTTTAAATGAAGCTTGAATGTGGCTTAAGTGTTTGAACCATTCGGGTTCCGATGTTACTTGGCCGAGAAGAGAATATGCAAATGATGATTTGAAGGATTAAGGGACCTAATTGCAAATTCGATCGAATGGCTTAAGTGAAGGAAATTGTTATGTGGGAGTTTACGTATTTCATGCAAGATTAAAGCTTACTTAACCTAGCGTTAAACCCATTTTAGTGCCACTTGTCTCCACTCGGATGCATACATGCTTCCACTCACCATTGCCTCCTTCATCCAGTTTTTCCGCCATTGTTGAAGGCTTAGTTAGCTCTTTAAGTTGTTCTTGGCATGTTCATGGTGTTCTTGAAGCTCTCAAGTGCAATCTGAGGCTAATTAAGGAGGAAACTTAGTGGAGAAAGTGGATTCATGAGTAATTCACGCCAAGTGATGCGAATCCCAATGGTATAAAGACCATGAAATGTGCCCAAGATGTTTTTCAAGCTCAACAAGACATCAAAGAGATTGGAGTTGAAGTCCCCTACCCCTAATCAACATGTGACTAGAAACGAGAAGTATAAGAACACCAAGAACACAAGTACACTTGTGCACCAAGGTAGTCCACAAAGAACCAAAGAGAAAATCTCTCCAAAGTAGCAATATTATTTCATGTTAAGGCTGTTTTTACAACTAGAATATGTGCCTATTTATAGGTCTAAACTAGGGTAAAAGACTCAGCAAAATTCACAGCCCAAGTCACCTATGAAACTTAGTTACAAATGACTCAAGAAAACCTAATCAAATTAAGATTCCTATACCCTTTTAACACATGTTTAAGGTGTGCAGCGAATTCCATTTATCCTAAGTGACCTGAATTACTTCCATGACCTAAATAACATCCTAAATAATGTAAATAAATAGGGAAATAAAATAAAATACGTTACAACACAAGATTGGCCATAAAAACCCCAAAATAGTCTTCTCAGGTGGTTCCTTCTTGTGTCTTCAACTTCAAGCTGAAATTCGAACTTGATGTATCCATGATTTCTCAAAATTCAAAACATGAAAGTTGTAGATCTTTTTCTTATCTTTGAAATGACACCTGAATCGCACAAAAAGGACATCTAAATCCAAAGATATGCCCAAAATACTGCAACTACTTCCGAACTAGTGATGACTCGTAAATCGCAACTTTGAATCTAAATTGGACCCCCTTAACATGTAAAATGGGTTTCATGGTGTTCATATTATTTGTAGCTCCAGATGTTAGCTTTCCAATAAATCAAGAATCACTCAATTCTAATCTGTATAGCTCAAGATATGATTTTTATACCAGAACATCACCAATCTGTCAACATCCAAGCTTGGGCATCATCTCCATATGATTCCTTGCATGTTCCAGCAGCTCCTTGCGAAATTCCAGGTCCATTCTCCATGAAGAAGCTTGAAACAAAGGCTTGTAGTGTACTAGTGAGCTCCTTAGCCTTCTTCCTTGTCAATGGTCCACTAGTTATCTTCAATGGATCCTTGTCATCTTTGGTTGTGCCTTCTTTGATTGTATCAGCCCCCCCTCCTTAGAAGGATTCGTCCTCAAATCAAAACCTACATTAGAAAAGGGAATTGAATCAATAACAATAAAATAATCAACACATAAGCACTTATCTTTCACATAAGCAGCAATAGCATGGAATGCTTGTGTATGGAGCTTTAATCTTGTGAAAAACCTGAATCAATTTCCAAATGCAATGATAATTTTGATACCTCCATGTTCAAAAACAAAGCTAGAAGCAATTAGCACAAAAAAATCTGAAAGTTTGTGCAATTTTCATCTTAACTTTAGGCATCACTTCTATTGCCTTTGTTATCTCAAAAACATTATTCCCAAAACTAGGAAAAGTGTTGGAAGAATTTACCTTAAGGATGCTGTATGCACTCAAAACAAATGTACCTAAACTCACACAACTGTTATGATTATGAGAAACACAAGTTATGCATGTCAAAATAATAGTTTGCATAGGCCATTCAAACAAACAAGAATTGAACACCATGTGGCCTAAACTAATAACAAAACAATGATGCACAAATTTCACAAAAACTCTAAGCATTTTAAATGAAACAAGGTTGGAATAGATAGCATTAAGTGAAACCAATTCAGTAACAAACTTATTTTTTCATGTATATGCACAACAATGCATGAAATTGTGAATGAGATGTGATGCCCTTCGGCATCATCGTTGTGCAACATGGTGAGCCCGGAGCAGGAATTGCCGATGAGAGAACATCTGGGTGAGGAAACTCTGGTGGGAGAAGGACTGCAAAGACTCAGAAAAACAAAGGTTAGGAGGTCCCCGGAATATTTTTCCGGGTAGGAGCCTCTGACGCCCAAGTCAACGTTTGGAAATGGAGAGTAAGTAGAGAGTGGAGAGATTTCCCCCCTGAAGTCGGATCCTCTTACCTGGGGCGTTTCCCGAATATTTATAGGGAGGTGAATAGTAGAAGTTCGTTTCAAACGCCCTGCCCAAATCTTGACACGTGTTCTATCAGATGCGATCCGTACCTTCGTGGAGAGGGGGGAGCATTTAGTCGACCACAGGCCGCCTGGCCAGGCGCCTAGGTCGTACAAGAGCGGCGTGTCAGAGCGTGTCTAAGGGCGGCGTGTCGGGGAACCTACGAGTACAGTGTGTCAAAGGCTCCTTAATTGTTTATGTCGTACTCCTGAGATCCCCTCGGTAGAAGAGAGCTTTTCGGAACATGAGGACTTCCTTTCGAGATCATTTCAGTAATTCGGGAATATCTTCGCCAATGGTGGTCCCGTTCGGGGACGTTCTTCCTTGCCGAAGGTGGTTTGGTCATCTTACCGAGGATGGCGATGCACTGTATTCCCGAGGTTGGTACTGTCGTCTCCAGGGGTGATGAAGGATCGCCGAGGTTGGATGTAAAAGGGGCCGAACACCCTTCTTTTTGAAGTTGGTGCTCACGTTCCTTGCGGTCGATACTCTACTTCCGAGGGTGGTGTTTTCCCCGAGCTTACGGGTTCGAAGGGTGATAGCACTTCGGCTATCACATGCCCCCCCTTGAAAAGTCGAAGTGGAGACTTCGACTCTAGACTCTCTGAGGGCATCTTGCCGGACTCCGAATGGGACGTTGTTCAAGGAGACGCTTCGGCAACCGAAGGCGTTCTTTCCTAGCCGAGGCGCCATCACTTGCCCTTTAGTCAGTCCCTTGGCGATCTTGGGGTGTGCACTCCCTTTATTTTTACTTTTTCTATTACAGGTCAGTGGACCGTTGCGTCCCGTAACCAGGCGTGTCAGTTTGGATAGGTGTGCCTGGATTTTCACGGTGTCAGAAAGCGCGTCCTAGTTTCTTGCGTTAAATGACACGTGGCATGCAATGGTTGAGGGCAGTCACATCGGTTACACCAGTCACGTCCTTTCGCCTTCAAAGGGCAATTATGGCGACGGTTCGCCTTCGCAGGGTAGTTATGGCAACGATTCGGCTACCCCTATTCGGCCTATATAAACCCTTCCTTCCCCTCAATTGCCTTCCTTTATCCTACTCTTGCTCTCATCTGTCTCTGAGCTTTTCCTTCTCTTCCCTTTCTTTTTGCGGTGGTGCAAGCGGTGGAGCGATTTCCGGCAACCATTTACGACGGCGTCTTCTAATCCCGACTTCGGCAAGCGTTTTGGTGGGTTTCTTTTTTAAAGGTCCTTCGGTCATTTCGGTTTCTATTTTTCTAGTCCCTGAAGCTCTTTTCTTTTTTCCCGAAGTCCTTTGTCTCTCTTTTCCGAAGGCGTTCCCTCTTGCCAAACATGTCTTCCCCTGTACCTATTATGTCCGTCCAATCCATCCCCGAGAGCTGGCAGCCTCTCATGTCTCACCCTTGTTGCTCTACCCCGGAAAAATTAGCGAAGTGGAAAACCAAATTCTTTCTTCCCTCCTATGCCACCACCAGGCTGCCCCATCCTGGCCACTTTAGCTTTATGAATGGTAAGGACAAGGTTACCGTCTTCTGTGCCCAACTGAAGGCCAGACTTCGGTTTCCTTTGCCGAAAATGATTTGCAACTTTTGCCAATTCCATGGCATAGCCGTGAATCAATTTCCGCCCAACTCCTACTGTTACTTCAATGTCTTTATCTGCATGTGTGTGGTTTTCAAGGTAGAACCCCACTTCATCATTTTCATGCAGTACTACAAGCTCTATCCGATCCCGAAGGGTGGCTTCTACTTCATGCTGGCTCGGGGATCTAGGAGCAAAAAATATATGTTCACCTTCGGCACTAAAGACAGTTGGTGAGGGTGGCAAATGAAGTTCTTCTTCTTGAAGGTGGTGGAGGCATGGCCAGGCATGCCGACTAGGTGGGCTCGGGGGAAGCTGGAGACGGACGTCGTTGACCCCAAAAAGTTGCTAACTCCTGAGTTGGCAGCGAGGTTTGAGGACTTTGACAGCCGTATCCGGGCTATTACCGACTGGGATGCCGAGGTCCCACCACGCTCCTTATATCCCTTCCCCATCAAGTGGGACCTCATGACCGAGGAGGTTCTTTGGGAGATGGGGGTGCTCAAGGAGCATGAGATGGACCTCAGCATGCCAACTCCTGCCGCCAACAGGAAGAAGTCCAGGCTGATGATGCTCCTTCGGGGGGAGCTCTCTTACAAAGCCCTTTTTTAGAGTAAGTTTCTTTCCATTTTTTAGTATAAGTCTCCCTTTGGACTTACACTGATATTTTCCTGCTTTTTCAAAGATGGGCGATCAGTCGGCCGCTTTCTACAAATCCCTCTTTCTTGGTCAAGTCGAGAAGGGGGAACAGACGAAGAAGGGGGCCCCGAAACGGCGAAAGATGACTGGGGCCGATCTGTCTTTGACTAAGAAGGCGAGAAAGGACCCCCTTCCCCCGCATCCGAAAGACGTTGAGGAGGCCGAGGATCAGCCCGAGGTCCAGGCCGACCTGCAACCGGAGCTTGCTGTCAGCTCCATTCCCTAGAGTCCCACTACTTCGGCGGACCTTTTAGGCTCTTCGGTAGGGGGCCCTTCTGCTGAAGAACTTGAAGAGCACAGAAGAAGCAAGGGCAAACACGTCCCTGCCGAAGTGGAGGAGGTTTGGGACTCCGACGATGACGTCACCGAGGTGCCGCCAGGTTTGTTCCTTAGACAATTTTTAGTTCTCTCAATCTTGTTGATATATGACTTAAGGAACAATGCCTTAATGGAATTGTGCTTTGACTTTGCAGAGGAATTGACGCCCTCGGCGTGGATGGTGGAGCATGCCCAAAAGCAGGCCATTGGGGACTCTCATATCCCGAAGGATAAGGTCCCGAGGGAGCCTTTTTGGTCTTTCACGGAGTACATGAATTTGTTCTCTGAAAACGGCCAGGAAATGGCTCCCTAGATGGCGAGGGGCGTGCTCACCCAGGCTACCTTCAAGTCTGTGGCTGAAGAGTGCGCAAATGAGGAGATCCTCGCCACGAAGATGGTCGAGCATGCTGCCCAAGTACTCCTTTATACCCTTTATTCGTTCTCCCAATTTTTCTAAGTATTTAGCTTTCCTTGTGCAACTTTACCAAGTGTTCTGTTCTTCTTATTTTTTGCAGCTCTTGGCGTATAACGAATACTTCAGAGCTTGGGCAGTAAAACAGTCTTCGGTCCGAACTTGGACCGAAGAACGTTTGGAGAAGGCCAAGGTGTTCTGTGCTAACTCGGTCATCAAGAACGCTGAGTTGAGCATAATTGCCAAGGAAGAAGTTGCCAAACTTCGGGAGGAATTTCTATAGGGCCAGGAGGAGCTCTTGAAGGATTTCTCCCATAAGATGTCTGACCTCGGCGCGAAGGTCGTCGAGCTCAATTCTTCCAATGAGGCTTATCAAAAGGAGAAGGAAGAAAATTCCACTATCCTGACGAAGGCCCTCGCCGACAACGCCGTCCTTCAAGCCGAGGTTGAAGCTCTAAAGAAGGAAACGAAAAAGAAGAAGAAGACGAACAAGTTGGAGGAGGAGGTGGCTGATCTGGAAAACGAAGTGGAAGAACTATCATTCGAGTTGGACAAGGCTAACCAGGCAACCAAGGTTGGCTTCCAAGATGGTTTCTACTTGGCTCAACACCAAGTCCTGGCCAAATATCCAGACCTCGACCTCTCCTTCCTGGCTACCCTGAACATCCCCGAGGGACCTTGCTGGACCTGGTCGAAGATTGAGTTCCTCAACGTGCCCTTTGTCCCCCTTCCAACGCCGAAGGATGTTGGAGACGGAGCTTCTCATGATGCTAGGGTCCCTTAGATGTCTAGGGCTTCGCTTTGCCTTCTTCTTTTTTTTTTGTAGTCTTCTTCTTGTAATTTCCTCCATGCAATAAGGCCTTCTTAATAACACTTTTCCTCCTTTTAAAATTTGGCTAAGTCCCTAAGCAATAATTTTCGTCTCCAAGGGTTGTCTTGACCATTTTCGGTCTGGGACCCTTGGTAAGATACTTTTTGCTCTTTTTATCGACCATCTTCGGGAAAATGCTGACTTTGGCGAATACCTTTAGTCAATGTTTGACTTATTTTCATCAACCGTGTTTGGTCGATGCACCCTTTGGGGAAAATGACCCAACCAACTTTGGAGGAAAAATGATGTTTTCACAAGTACTTGTCTGCATCTTGTTCGGCAGGATTTCTTGGGTGGAGTTACTCTTCCAGAAAATTTTTGTATTTAGAAAAATTTCTAACTGTACAATTTCCAGACAAGATTTTAAGCGTAGAACTTCTTCAAGGTATTCGCGTGCCAAGTATTTTTCAGTTCTCCACCTTCAGGATCGCCGAGCTTATGGACTCCTTTCTAAACTGCGTCAAGGACCAGATAAGGTCCCTCCCAGTTTGCTCGAAGTACTCCGTGAGACGGTCTTCGGGGTACAAACTCAGCCTTTTGGAGAATGAGGTCTCCCTTTTTTATTCTTTTTTTCCTGACGCGTAAGTTCGCGGCCATAGCCACTCTTTGCTGGAAGGCTTTCTCTTGAGCTCGGCCACTTCTCTGTGTTCATCAATTAGGTCGAGCTTAGTTCTCAATCCGAGGTCATTCCCTCCTTTGTTGAACACTTGTACCCTGACCGATGGCTAGACTACCTTGATGGGGATAATTGCCTCTATACCGAAGATGAGCAAAAAAGGCGTCTCGCCTGTGGCTCTTCGAGGTGTTGTCCGGTAGCTCCATAGCACACTAGAAAGTTCCCCTGACCATTTTCCCTTTGCCTCCCCCAATCTCTTTTTCAGGCCATCTTTTATGGTTCTGTTAGATACCTCTACCTATCCGTTGCTCTGAGGGTGAGCTACCGGGGCGAAATGTAGTTTTATGCCGAGGTTAGCCACGAACTCTCGGAACCCCTTATCAGTAAACTAGGTACCATTGTCGGTCATTATTACCCTCGGTATGCCGAATCGGCATATGGTGTTCTTCCAAACAAATTTTTTTATGTCCTTCGTCGAAATTGTTTCCAGGGGCTCTACCTCGACCCATTTAATGAAGTAATCCACTGCGATTACGTAGAACTTCACTCCCCCAGGTGCAATTGGGAGCGGCCCGATGAGGTTAATGCCCCATACTGCAAAGGGACAGGGATAATTAGTCGAGGTTATTAACTCCGAGGGTAACCTCTGGACATTGGCGTGTGTTTGGCACTTGTCAAATTTTCGGACAAGTTGTCTTGCATCCTTCCTTAGGGTAGGCCAGAAGTAACCTTAGCGAAGTATCATTCCAGCGAGGGCGTCTGTTCCTATGTGGGAACTACAGGCCCCCTCATGAACTTCTTCGAGGACTGTTCTGACATCCTTTTCACTTATGCACCTCTGCAAGGGACTTACATACCCTTGTCTGTATAGTTCATCCCCGATGAAGAAGTATCTCCCGGAGCGCTTTCGCACCTTTGCGGCCTCGGTAGGGTCTTCGAGTAGTACCGAAGTGGCCAGGTATTTTTTGATGGAATCTTGCCATCCTTCTTCCAAGGTTGCTATGCACATTAACTCCTTGGATTTGGCCAAGGTATCGGCTTGAATGTTAACTCTTCGAGGCACGTTTTCTATTTGTACCGAGTCGAACTCTTTGATGAGCTTCTTGACGAGGTCATGGTATTTTGCCAAGGTTGGATCCTTTGTAGCTTAATCTCCTTTCATTTGCCGGACTACTAGCAGCGAGTCGCTGTGGGCCTTAATGTTTTTTACACCGAATCTTCTGGCCAGTTTTAGTCCTACTATGAAGGCTTCATATTCGGCGATGTTATTGGTGGCATCAAAACCGAATTTGATGGCTTTGGTGGCTTCCATGCCTTCGGGCCCTCGAAGAACCACTCCAGCGCCTTGGTGTTCAGCGCCTGAGCCTCTATCGACGAAGAGTTTCCACTCTGGTTCAATTCTTATCAGATCTTTTGAGGTGACTTCAATATCCTCGATTCCTGGAATTTCGACCATGAAATCTGCCAATGCTTGGGCCTTTATTGCTCTTATTGGCTCATAAGTGATGTCATACTCTCCGAGCTCGATACACCATTTTGACAGCCTTCCTGAATGCTCTACCTTTTTCATTATGTTGAGTAGAGGTAAGTTGCTTCGGACGATGATGGGATGTCCTTGAAAGTAGGGCCGTAGCCTTCTACCCGCGAGCACTAAGGCATAGATGGCTTTTTGGAGCAATGGGTATCTGACCTCGGCGCCATGCAGGGACTTGCTTACATAATATACTGGCCACTACCTCTCACCCTCTTCCTTCACTAGGACTGAACTCATAGCTTTTTCAGTGATGGCGAGGTAGAGGATGAGAGGTTCTCCTTCCCGCAGTTGCCGAAGTGTTGGCAGACGGGTTAGGTAGCTTTTAAGCTCATCCCAAGCTTTTTGACATTTTGGGTTCCAAGAGTGCTCCTGGATTCCGGAGATGCCTTCACTTCTGGGTGCTTTGTTAAGCACCTTGAAGAACGGTCGACATCGGTCGCCGTACCTGGAAATGAATCTACTAAGGGAAGTGATTCTTCTGGTAAGCCTTTGTATATCTTTAATGGTTGTAGGTGCTCGGAAGCCTAACAGGGCTTTGACCTTTTCGGGGTTGGCGTCTATTCCCCTTTCTGACACCATAAACCCGAGGAACTTACCTGCACTCACTCCAAACACGCACTTCTCGGGATTAAGGCGAATGCCGAACTCCCGAAGTCGTTGAAAGTTTTCGCCTAAGTCGTCTATATGATTACTAGGCATTCTGCTCTTAACTATCATATCATCGACATATGCTTCCACGTTTCTCCCAATTTGAGAGTCGAACACTCTATTCATCAACCTTTGATAGGTAGCCCTTGCATTTTTAAGCCCGAAGGGCATTCTGACGTAGCAGTAGGTACCAACTTCGGTGATGAATGCGGTTTTTTCTTCATCTTCGGGGTTCATCTGAATTTGATGATACCTGCTGAAGGCATCAAGGAAACTGAAAAGATCGTACTCGGCGGTTGAATCCACCAATTGGTCTATGGCTGGCAAAGGGTAGGTGTCACACCTCACACAGGCCCTGGCCCATAAGTTCTAGGTTTAACTCCCAAACCTGTAACTAAAACCCCACATCTTCAATTCGGCCAAACTGCCAAAGTTACCATTAAGTCTTATTTTCTTAAGGTAATAAGCCTGGGAGGTGGCCTAGGAGGCTTTAAAACAATTCCATGGTTTACTTGTAGCAGAAGTAAGGCCCAATGCCATTAACTTGCAAAACAAGCAAGGCTTTAATAGATTACTTGCACGACAAGCAATGCAACACTTAGTGAAAATTAAGTGCTTATATGGTGTGCAATCAAGTGTGCTACTTAAATGGCAACCAAGAAGCCCACAGTATTTACTTTAGTTTGGAAAACACATTGATATGCACATGATCTTCTCGGCCAATAAAGGTACACAAGGAGGTTCACAAGATTTCATGCTCCAAACTCACATAACCAAACATAAGCCCATAACTATTCACATTGATATGCCAAACCTTGGCCCAAAGCATTCAGCATATATACATGTCCAGAACCAACCATAAGATCATACACATAACTTGGCACATAAGCCCAACAAAACCATCACAAAGCTAGGTAACCGAGACTACTTACATATTCACCCAAAATGGTAGTCTACCTAGTATCCAACATGGCCACATGCCATGAACCCAAAAGTCTACCACCAAGTTAGAGTACAACCCGAGACCACTAATGGTCAAAAAGTACCTTAAGGATCCAATACAGTAACACACACTGCAACACCAACCCAATAGCCATGTTCATAGTCATAAAGGTGAAGACTATGATCAGAGCCAGTGTCCATGTATCCATACTACTCTCCTAGACAAGTGCCAAAACTACAAGCCTGCAAACTTAGCACATAAGTCTCGGCCAACTTGTAAAATAAGACTTGTAAAGTACCAAAACCAATAGCCAAGCACTCATTGGCACATACCTTGACAATTAAGCAAGCTAGCACAAAACACAAGCACAAAGCAAGTAAACACTATTCAGGCCGAATATCTTTCCCTGAAAAATAAATAGGATGGGCAATGAGTATAAAACTCAGTAGAGTTCACTTCTAAATACCAACTCATTTAAGAGTTTCTTTAGTTAAGCTGAGTATAAAACTCAAAGCTTAACCTCCCGATAGCTCAACATAACCTGCAAAACAAACATAAAGACAAGGAAAACCAAACATTTACATATACATGCTAAAGTAACCGAGGCATATAAGCAACAATAACATATATTGGGTTAGCAAGCACAAAGAATTCACCAAAGCACACGATAACCCACACACACGCCACAAAGTCCTTTCGGCCAATATTCCATAACATGTGCCCATGTGCATTTGCACACAAAACTTCACCAAACATTCCACTTCCACTAGAGCTCCAAAATGCCTAGCAAATAGGCCACATTTACTAGCATTTCTAGCACATGTCCATAGTTAATTAGCTAATCAACACCATAACCGAATCAATTCTCAATAGCCCATCAAGCAACTAAGGTCATATGGCAATCTTGTCCATCACTTAGCTACTCTAAACACTTGAATCATGGTAATTCACCAAGCAATCAAAGTGTTATGTGAACCCTACCTCAAATAGCTCTCGGCCAAAATCCAACTTTCAAAGCCAAAGTGTTCTTCACCAAGTTAGCCTAGTACATAAACAATTAGGCATCAATAAACCTTGTTCATGGATTAACTACCATGTAATCAAGGAAGAACACCAAGTTACCTCAACTCAAGCTCTCGGCCAAGACTTAGTTTCCAAACCGAAACTTCCTTTGCTCAATTAGCCTAACATAGAACCAATTAAGCATCAAAACTCCTTGTTCATGGAACATAGACCATGTAATCAAGGAAGAACATGAGTTTACCTCAAACCCTAGCTTGGAATTGTCTCGGCCTTCATGATTCTTCAAGTCCAAAGCTTGAATTCAAGTGGTCTAGTGCCGAAACCAAGATGTCCTAGCTTGCCTCCTTCAATTGTCTCCAAACTTTCTTGAATTCAAGATCAATTTTGTGACCACTCAAGAACTCAAGCTACACGCTCTTGGCCAAGGGAAAAAAAGAACCCGAAATGGAGACAAGAATGGCTTAATTAGCCTTGATCAAAACCGGCCATAAGACACATGTTCATAAGTTGGCATTAACACTAGCTTTCGGCTTCAACAAGTTTGCATGCTTCAATGAAGGCCTCACTTTCTCACGGTCACACATGCACCATTAAAACCATGTTTCACTTGGGCACTTTAGTTACTTCATGGCTCAAAATGCCAAGCACATCAATCAAAGCGTCTATTGTGTCCAATAAGCCCATGTGCAACCGGCTAAGTAACTAGAATAAGTACTAGTTAGGCAAACTAGAATAATGATGTTTAATACCTTAGTGAGAGACATGATGTGACTAGTTATGTCGTGCCCTAAACTGCCCCCGGCCCATTTGGGCCTGTTTACTTAAAACATGCAGCGAAAGTTTTCATTACACAGAAGGGGCTTTTAAAACTCACTAAGACTTATGGGCATGAACCCCAGGATACTTATCGATACTAGCTCGTTAAGTTCTTTAATTAAGGTTTAGTTGAAGTGCTCTCAGAAACAAGTTAGCACCTATGTGGATTTCATGTGTTCATTTTCATGGTCTTTACCAAGCTTAGCCAAGAATATGCATGGCAACCAAAACACCAACTTAAGTTTGAAAACTTATTTTCATGCATATGCTTTGCATGCTTATGTGTTTTGGTGTTCACTAGTGCACATAATCACTTAATGCCTTTAGATGCAACTAATGCTTAGGCATGTATTAATTCACATATGTGCACTTAAATTTCTTATTAGCCAAACTTTACACAAGCTTCCAATTTCATGTTTTTTTTTTCTAAGTTTACTTGCATGTTCTTTACTAAGTGAGCATACATAGCCAAACATTGCATGCTTTCAACACAGACATGGGCTTATGGTCCTTTTAGTACTTATCATGCATATGGCCCAAAATTAACCAAGAATAAAATCAAATTTTCCGAGTTCTTATTTAAGCCCAAAATGTACATTTAAGCCCAATTTCAACATGCTTCAAGTTTCATGAAAACATAACCCATAAATTCACAAAGCCATGGAACACAAATTTCCACCTTAATAGACCTTGTTCCCACAATTCTAAGACTTCAAGTCCTGCACAGAAAGTCCACATTTTTTTTAGCTTGTTTACAAGCAACTTATATACTTAGAATACTTAGAATATTTTGAGCAGTACCATACACAAATCCAACCTTAGCATACAGAAAGAGTACTCAAGACTCTTAGCTTGTTCTTTCAAGTAAACCTTTACCTACAAAAGTAGAGTAGGGTGGGTGAGTTATAAAACTCAATAAGGATTCCGTGGCATCCAATGCCTAACTTATGGCCTCCAGGGCCTAACATATGCCAAGAATGTAATGGCAAAATAATCCTTACTCCTGCAAAGAAAACATAAAGACAAAGAAAACACAAAGATACATGCATATAACAATAATATCATAATCGGGGGTTAGCATGCACAACAAATCAAAGAAGCACACAAACACACACCACTTAACACTTTGTTCACAGAAGGGCAGCAAGCATCCCTCAAGTTTTAATTCATTAATTTCATATACTTAATGTTTTCGAAGAGCTCACTTAGCATAGGAATTAAGGTGGCCGCCTTAACTCCCAGCCCATAATGCTTGCTTACTTAACTTAGCTCATGAGCAAAACAGAATTGCCGAAGCAATAACATAACTTAAGCCCTCTTAGCACTCCTAGGATCACATGGTTCTTTGACCATCACCTAGGGGCCCGAATACTCACACAAAAAAATCCATGGAACTATGCCATGCAATAAAGTGAGTATAGGAATCCTTACCCACAACACCGAAAGCTTTAGAAGCTTATTTTCCTTTGTTTTCCTTGCTTGTTGACTTTAGAAATTGTTTTCTAGCATAAGAACCAAGATGGGCCAAATTTTATTAGTAACCATAAGGTACCAAGAACTCTTGGTGATTAACTCAAATAACACAAAATACCAAGAACACTTGGTGTACACTTACAGAACCTCACAGAAGAGGTAAGGCCAATTTTTTTGTGCTTGATGTTCTTCAAGCTTCTTCTTGATTTCTTGCTTCTAATGAACTTAGGAACTCAATCACACAAAGAGTTCCTTGAGTAGAGCTTAAAACCTCCAAGAAATGGAAATGGCTGAATTTTCCTCCTTGGTTTTCTTTGAATTCTTCACCTGATTCTTGCTCTTTATGGTCTTAGAGCTTGAATTCAACCAAGAATACTTGGTTTTAATTTGAGGAATGATTATTTCTAGCTATGGATGAATATTTAGATGAGGAAAAGAGTTGGAAATGTGTTTGGAATGGTGAGACTTGGTATGGAAGAAAATGGAGAGAGAAGAAGAGAGTTTGAGAGCAAATGACTTTGAATGAGTGGAGTGATTATGTTTTAATGTGTGGGAAGGTGATGGCCAGCCATATGGGAAGAAAAATGAGTGTATAATGTGCTTGGAAGAGTGGGAGACAAGATTTAATGGATGGAAGACTAATTGGAAGACTTTTGTGTAAGTTGGTAGAAAAAGTCAAAAGTAGGAGACATGTAGGTGAAGAAAGAATCCAAAGTCTTGACTAAGGATGGGAGGTGGATTAAAATAATAGGATTTGGAGGAAGGTGACATAAAATATTGGGAATTGGAGGGGCATGGCTGGCTAAGGCATCCTAGGCCATTAAAATGGCCTAATTCCCCATTTAGTCCTCCAACTTTCTAATTTTGGGCAATTGAGCCCAACCACTAAAAATCCCTTTGTTCAATTTAGTCCCTCATTTTTAAAAACCACCATTTGCATTACTATTTCTCTTGGCCTAAGCCAAGCTTATTTTTAAGTTGTTCAACACTCAATTATGCACATGCCATATTGTCTCAATTTAATTGAGCTAAATTCCCGATTAAGGAAAAATTCTTATGCTCCAAATTCATTTAACCCGGGACCTAATCACTTTGGATTGTCCGGGCATTACAAGTTATCATTGTTGTCTACCATAATTTGACCTAGTATGGCACTAGTCACCATAAAAACTTGCATGGCCGAAAATGCTCACTTCAACTTTGTAGTATTAATTGTACCACCAAGTTAAGTGTGCAATTTGGTCCCCTTTCTTTGTTTTCTGTCATTTTCCATAGTCAAGCTTCTGTGTGCAATTAGGACCCAAAAGTTTCCAGCTTTGCACATACATCACTATACTAGTTTCCATAGTCCTTCACATCATTCCTTTATGTTCCTTGGCTTAAGCCAAGCACTTAGGAGGTGAGCCTAACAGTATGAGTCCTTTGGACAGGCATCATTTAGGTTCCGAAAATCGATGCACATTTGGAGCTTTTCACTCCCTTCCTTTGTGGCGATAACCACGTTACTAAGCCATTCGGGGTATTTAACCTCTCTTATTACCCCTGCCTCAATCAGGCGCCTAACCTCGGCTTTAACGAAGGAATTCTTATGAGATGATAGGTTCCGTTTTTCCTGCCGAACCGGCCTAGTGTTCGGGCGAACTTTGAGACTATGGTGGATTATGCTGGGGTCGACCCTAGGCATGTCTTTTGGAGAGTAGGCGAATAGATCTTTGTTCATTAACAAGAAAGACACAATCCTGTCTTTGTCACCCTTGGCCAATTTTTTCCCTACTCGGGTGTTCCGGGCGGGGATCAGCTCTACGTCTTGTGTTTCTACTTTTTTCAACTCTTTTGTTTCCTCCCTTGTGGTCGCTTCGCCTGTTGTGACTGCTTTTTTCGTAGCTGAAGTCTATACTTGGACCTTGGCCGGGCTTTGTCTTTGTCTAGCCTTGGTGAAGACCTTCCTGACTTCGGCTTGGTCAATGAAGATCTCTGCATCTCCTTCTTTGGTTGTGAAGATGACCGTTAAGTATTTTACATCTGGGCGGATGTGCAGATTGCCTTGAGTTGCCTCTAGAGGATGACATTGTATGATGAGGGAACATCAATGATGATGAATCTCGTCATAACGGAGGTAAATAGTTCTTCCTGATTCTGAGGCGAGGTCCCTTTCAACATTAGAGGTAGATCGATGCATCCGAGAACTGGGAGCTCGGATGGCCCAACCCCAAAGGTGGGGGAATTGACTGTGTTGAGGTCGCCTTTTGAGATGCCAAATTTAGGCAGTAGGTGCGAGAAGATGACGTCGGTGTTGGAGCCGTCGTCCAGGAGTACTCTTTTGACGTCCCAACTCCCTATCCTTGCCGTGACGAGGAGTGGGTCATCATGGGGGAATTTCACAGTGGACCCATCTTTGTGAACCAGCCTGTTCAGCGAGTTCTCATATTCCATTACGGAGATTTCCCTTATCTTCCTTTTTCTTTCGGCCGAGGGTATCCCTGTAGTGATGGTTTAGATGACCTCTGCCGATAGTGGTGGGTTTTTTCGAGGACTTCAGTCCCGACGTCTGTTGGAATCATAGTCCTCTTCGTCCCCCTTCTTTGTTCTTCCTTTCTTCCCTTCGGAGAAGGCATCTGCAGGTACCGGTGAAGTTGGCCCTGCTTTATCAAGGACTCAATGTACTTCCTTAACTAGAAGCAGTCTTCAGTGTCGTGCCCATGATCTCGGTGGAATTGGCAGAACTTCTTCATGTTCTTCTTATTTTCCGAGGTCATGGCTTTTAGCCTTGGGACTGTAGTCCATTGCCTTTCTAAGGCCATAAGAATGCTGGCCCTCGTGACGTTCAGGGGAGTGAACATCATTGGCCTTTTACCCCTTTGTCTTTGGGGCCTTCCTCCAACCTCATTCTGGTGTTGAGGCTGGTGGCTTGGTCCTTCGGGCCGAGGGTCTTCCACCTTTGGTCCCCCTATTATGAGTTCTTCAGCCGTCATGTGCTGTTCGGCCCTTCGGTAGAACTCCCCCAGAGTGTCTAGGGGGTCCTTAGAGAACTCATAAAAGAGTTGGGAGTCCCTCTGAAGTCCTCTTATCATTGTGAGGATATGGATCTCGGGCCGAAAGTCTGGCACGTTTAGTGCTCACATAGTCGCGAATGGTTTCCTCACTCCACTGTGCTATGTAGAACATCTGTACTGGCATCTTGGCTGTTGGCCTACTACCAATGAACTACTGGGTTAAGGCAGTAGACAGCTCCTGGAAACTTAGCAAGGTCCCATGAGCCAGGGAGTTGTACCACGCCGTGGCCGGACCAGAGAGGGTCACCTCAAAACACTTGCAAAGGGTGGCATCATCGGCGCCGTGGAGCACCATGCTTCACTTGTACTTTGTGAGGTGTGCCTAGGGGTCACTACGCCCGTTGTAGGTTTCCAAGCGTGGCACCCTGAATGTTGGGTTTCGGGAGACAAACAGCACAACGGAATTTAACCGAAACCCTCCAGGATCCAAGTGAAATGGGGTAAACCGGGTGTTCGAAAATTTTCATACCTAATTTTTGGTTGAGATCTCTCACTCAACTGTAGAGTCGAATCACAAAACCTGAATAGTTAACGTGTTTAGGCTCTCTATGGTATCCACACAAGCCTTTCAGGATCACCACGCTTCCACCACGTCCCGGCAGATGCGTTTCTCTTGCACTCGCAGTGCTAGCTTGCGTCCTCCAAGGAATTGCAAGAGAAGAGTGCAGCTGTCCTTTTTGGAGGCTAGGGTAAGGAGACCTACGAATTTCTCACTAGAAGTTGTATTTATAGTGAGACTCAACTTCCAGACCTAATAGGTTTCAAAGCCCTAATCCAATTAGGATTTAATTTCGGGCTTAATAATGGCTCAACTATTGGGCCCATTATTAATATGAAATTATTGTGAAACCAAAACCCAAATTCTTAGCCCATGCACTCTAATGATCCAAATAGCTCTATGTGTGCGACCCAATAGGCTCTTACCACGTTGGCATTAATCATAAATCACATTTATGATCATAAGCAATGAGCGGTGTCTAGCAACACATCATTGCTACCCAAGTGACAAGATTGTCGATGATTCGACTAAACCTTTATGATCATCACCGATATATGCCATTGTCCCTTTGTCCAAGATATCAAGACTAAGCACGAGACATGGAATGTGTCACTCTCGTATAGCCCAATCTTTGGTTTCTTGAATACCGAGTAGACCAACTTAAACTGATGACATTGATATCATATATCAATTCATCCGAGCATGGCCATCCATTTTTCTAAGTCTTACTCTATCAAGGGGCCTGCTCTTATAGTCTTAGGTCTTTCCTACTCTTGCATAGCCTTTACCTTTTCCGGGTCTGCTCTAAGGCCTTGTGTATCAATGATGTGTCCTAGGAAAGACACTTCCTTTAACCAGAATTAGCACTAGGAAAATTTAGCATATAGCTAATTGTCTAACATGTGTTCAAGACAATTCTTAAGTGATGCTCATGTTCACTTTCATTCTTAGAATACACTAGGATGTCATCAATGAACACCACTACAAACTTATCCAAGTATGGTATGAACACACGGTTCATTAAGTCCATAAATGCAGTAAAGGCATTAGTCAAACCAAAGGGGACTGTGTACTCTTAATGTCCATATCTTGTTCTAAATGTTGTCATGTGGATATCTTCCTCTTTCACCTTTAATTGAAAGTACCCTGATCTCAAATCAATTTTAGAGAAGATCTTTGCTCCCTTGAGTTGATCAAATAGATCCTCAATCCTATGGAGTGGATACTTGCTCTTGATGGTCATAACATTTAGCTTTCTGTAGTTAATGCATAGTCTCAATGATCCTCCCTTCTTTTTCATAAAGAGAAATGGAGCTCCCCAAGGTGAAACACTTGGTCTTATGAACCCCTTTTGAAGAATTTCATCAAGTTATTTCTTGAGCTAAGTCATCTCTGCAATTGGCATTTTGTAAGGACGTATGGATATTGGTGTAGCTTCAGGTTGTAGTTTAATCTCAAATTCAATCTTTCTTGAAGGAGGAATACCTGGCACGTCTTTAGGAACGACTTGTGAAAAGTCTTTCACTACAGGTGATGTAGCCCTAGGCCGCCTGTGGCTACCTACACTACGCAAGATCACTAGGAATCCACGAAATTCTTGGGCTTTGGTTCGTAATTATTGGTTTATATGCTTGTAATAAAAATTAATACACATGACCTAAGCTTACTAACCTGCATACTAGCATTAAATGATGCATGATATGCTTTAGCATGGAAATTTAAACAAAAATTGAAACATTCAAAATAGTGACGGATCCATACTTAAAAAAAATTATAAAACTATCCAAAGCCAT
This sequence comes from Aquilaria yunnanensis, assembly GCA_039654915.1. Taxonomy (NCBI): domain Eukaryota; kingdom Viridiplantae; phylum Streptophyta; class Magnoliopsida; order Malvales; family Thymelaeaceae; genus Aquilaria; species Aquilaria yunnanensis. The sequence continues at coordinate 41,819,730 of CM077595.1, read as the reverse complement.
AAACACATTTTCTCTATGTACATTATTCAGTCATGTACATGAACCACAAACCAAAACGTAAAACGAACCAATGTTGCTAGAGGCATCTAGTACAATTAAGTACTCAAGCATAACCTACTGAGATGACCAAACTTGGCTAACCACCTGAGCTCCTTAAGTGCCTTTAGCCTCAATCTCCTCTTGTGCTCCTAGATCAATAATTACTTGAGGTCAATCCAACACAGTTAGTACTCAATAACCAATAAACCCAAATATGCAAACTAGCTAGTATAACTTATACCTGCACAACTAGCTCAATAACCAAGCCCAAGTTGTTGACCAAACTTTCTAAACCTGCACACATAAACTAAGGGTTGAGAATCATAGATTCCCAGTAAGGGGTCTTCAGGGATAACTAAAAAAGAAAACACTAGAAGACACTAGACAAATGTCACAAATCTATTGTGAGCTCATTACGACTGAGGCCTAATATATGTGCATATACTCGAGTCCCTTGGGACCCTTCCTTATCCTAGTCCTCTTCTAGCGAGTTTTAGCCCTGAACTCACTCTAGCAAGCCTTGACTTGCCCACTGTGGCAAGTTGTCACCCAATCACGTAATAACCTCCCCTTGAATACTGTGTGCAGGAGTAATCCAAGTCTACTTAGCAAAGCGAAGTTAGGTGCACAAAGGTCCCACACTAGTGCCTCATGTCTAGGACCAGGCTAGGCCACTAGGTGTTATAAACCTTTCACCCTTCCTATGGTGAACCTTGACTAGCACATGGCCAATCAAGTTTGGGTGTACTAGGTTCCCGCTCTAGCTCCTCTGGCCTAAGACCTAAATAGGTAGGTAGGCATACTAAACCTCCACCCCTAGGTGTACTAGGCTCCCACTTTAGTCCCTCAGGTCTAAGACCTAACTAGGTGACCAAATGTTACTACGCCTCCAACTCCCTTGGAGAACCTTGTACAATACTAGGCTTGGCATTTACTACCCTTCAATGAGTTGGCCATCACTAGGAATCATGCTTGCTCTAAGTGCTCCTTGTGTCTCCTAGCACATATTAAGGTACCAAATGCACTAAGGTAGCTCAACTACCTTGCGCCTCAAAGATCCCTCAATGTGCCCAAGTAACATAACTTGAGTGCAAAGTCACCCACCTACTTAGAGATTTTAGTGTTCCTCTTGATTCCTTAGGATAGCTTGCACTTAGTTGGGTATTAAGCAACCTCTCAAGCCATGCCAACTCCCACATTACCCAATCTAGGCTTCCCATGGGCACTAGAGCTCACATTGTGCCTTAATGCATTTATGTGCCCTCATTAGCCTTATAGTGCCTTATTTGGCCCTTAGGTGTTTTCATTAACTCTTTGTAGTTCTTATAGCTCTTGAGACAATCTGGGGTCAATGAAATACTAACCCAAAACATCTTACCAAGCTATAAGAAGTTATGCCATATGTTGCCCACACTAACCTTGCCTTAGTGCACCTGCACCATTCTTAGTTAACTAGGCTACGATTCTAGTTCACCATTACTAGTTCACCATGTTCCTTGCTTAAAATATTTGGTTACTCATTATTAATGCATTTAAACTACCTTGGGATGACTACAAGCCTGAACGAGGGCACCAAAATACCTTTAGAAACACACATGGTTCAACTGTGCACACGCCATCTTCTCCTTACTTCATTTGATCCATTTTTCACTTGTTCTTCATTCCACATCCATTTTAAACCTTGATCCAACCTTAGGGAAATGTCTAGGATGTTTAAGAACCAATTAGGAATGAAAAACAACCTCTTTGGATGAGTTCCAAAGTAACTATGGTGCTGTAGTGCAAGGTTGGCGCCACGATACCTTAGTTATATGACTCTGGCAAAAATGTGTCTAGTCCACTAGCACTGTAGTGCCTAGGCCATGTTCTTGGTAACCATTTCCTTGGTGCCTCAATGCTGGAATAATTCCGCAACAACCATAGCTCTTCAGGTTCATTCAACTTTGCAAAATCTATGCACAGTTGATCCAAACTTAATTCTAATCACTTGTAGGCTTGCAGTTACTCAACCCCAAGGCCAAATATGATAGAAATGCATTAACATAACATGGAAAACAAGAAAGTCCCCTACGTCAAACATAAATTATGCAATATCAAGCAACTTGAAGACCAAATGTTAGGCTGACCTCCTAAGTGCTTGGCTTAGGCCAAGGAACATAGAGGAATAAGGTGAAGGACTGTGGAAACTAGCACAGTGATGTATGTGCAAAGCTGGGAACTTTTGGGTCCTAACTGCACACAGAAACTTGACTATGGGAAAAATGACAGAAATCAAAGAAAGGGGACCAAATTGCACACTTAGCTTGGTGGTACAATTAAAACCACAAAATTGAAGTGATCATTTTTTGCCATGCAAAAATATACAAGGGTTAAAGGCAAACTAGGCCAAATTAAGGCAGACAACAATGATAACTAGTCATATCATGTCTCCCACTAAGGTAGAAATTATCATTTCCTTAGTTAGACTAACTAGTACTTACACTAGTTACTTGGCCGGTTTCATATGGGAGAAATGACACCTTGGGACTTGTGTTGACTTGTGCATGGCATTGTAAGCCATGAAGTAACCTAAGTACCTAGGTAAACACGTGATTTAGTGATGGATGTGTGACCGTGAAGATGTGAGGGCTTCATTGCACCATGCAAACAAATTGAGGCCGAAAGCTAGCTTAATTGTCAACTTAATCACAAGTGTCATGTAACCGGAATTGACCAAGACCACTTAAGCCATTTGTTTTCCATTTCGGGCTTCATTTCTTTTGGTCGAGAGTTGGCTTAGCTTGGTGTTCTTGGCTTAGCTCTTGAGTTCCTCCAAATTGGTTTCGGTTAAGGAGCAATTGGAGCTAGATTGAAGGAGGCAAGCTAGGAAGCTTTAATTTTGGCACTACACAACTCAAGTTCAAGCTTTGTTCTTGAAGAAACAAAGAAAGGCTGAGACAATTCCAAGCTAGGGTTTGAGGTAAATTTGTGTTTTCCTTGAATACATGGTCTATGTTCCATGAACAAGGAGTAATGGTGTTGATTTGGTGTTATACTAGGCCAATTGAGTGAAGAACACTTTGGCTTGAAAGTTGGTATTTGGCCGAAAGTTTGAATTGAGGTAATCTTATGTTTTTCCCTTGATTACATGGTAAATGTTCCATGAACAAGGTTTGTTGATGCCTAAATGGTTATGTGATAGGCTAATTTGTGTAAAGAACATCACGGTTTAGAAGTTGGGTTTTGGCCAAAAGCTTGTTTGAGGTAGGGTTCACTTAACACTTTGATTGCTTGGTAATATACCATGATTCAAGTGTTTAAAGTAACTAAGTGATGGTTAAAATGTGCTAAATGATCATAGTTGGTTGATGGGCTATTGTGAATGATTTGGCTATGGATGTTGATTAGCTAATTAACTATGGACATGTGCTAGAAATGCTAGTGAATGTGGCCATTTTGCTAGGCATTTCGGAGCTCTAGTGGAAGTGAACATGTTGGTGAAGTTTTGTGTGCAAAATGCACAATGGCACATGTTATGGTATTTTGGCCGAATGATCATGGTGTTGTGTGTGTGGATTATTGTGTGCTTTGGTGAACTCTCTGTGCTTGCTAACCAAAATCTTTGATATTGTAGATTACATGTCTCGGATACTTTAGCATGTATATGTATATGTTGTGTTTTCCTTGTCTTTGTGTTTGTTTTGCAGGTTATGTTGAGCTAATGGGAGGTTAAGCCTTGAGTTGTATACTCGGCTTAACTAAATAAACTCTTAGTTGAGTTGGTATTGAAACTGAACTCTACTGAGTTATATGCTCATTGCCCATCATATTTGTTTTTCAGGAAAGGATATTCGGCCTGAATAGTTTTGCTTGCTTTGTGCTTGTGAAATTGTGCTAGCTTGCTTATTTGTCAAGGTATGTGCCAATGTGTGCTTGGCTTATTGGTTTTGTGCATTACAAGTCTTATTTGGAAGTTGGGCGAAACTTATGTGAGTAGTTGTGCAGGCTTGTAGAGTTGGGACTTGTCTAGGTGGGCTGCTATGGACATGTGGACTTTAGCTCTAATCATAGTCTTCACTTTCATGACCATGAACATGGCCATAGGTTTGGTCTTGCAGTGTGTTCTTTTGTATGGAATACTGAAGGTGTTGTTTGACCATTAGTGGTCTTGGGTTGTAACTTAACTTGGCATGGAAGACTTGGAATCATGGCATGTAGCCATGTATGTGTACTAGGTAGACTACTTTTGTGTGTACATATTGTGTAGTCTTGGATGCCTAGTTATTTTGTGGTACTTGGAGTACCTTTGTGGCCAAGTTATGTTTGCACTTACGGATGGTTTTGGACTTGTATGTATATGATAGTTGGCATGTTCAGGTGAATGGAAGTTATGCTTTTGTGTGAACCTCCTTTGTGTCTAATTAGGCCAAAAGGCACATGTACACATAAACTAGAGTTTTCAAAATAAAGTGACTACCGTGGGCTTCTTGGTTGCCATTTAGGTAGCCCACTTGATTGCACACCACTTAAGCACTTAAATTTCACTAAGTGTTGCCTTGCTTGTCATGCAAGTTATCTATTCAAGCCTTGCTTGTTTTGCAAGTTAGAGGTTTTGGGCCTTACTTTTGTTGCAAGTAACTATTGGACTTAATTATAAGCCTCCTGGGGCACCACCCAGGTTGAATACCTTAAGAAAATAAGACTTAATGGTAACTTTGGTTGTTTGGCCGAATTGAAGAACCTGGGATTAAGTTTCAGGTTTGGGAGTTAAATCTTGAAACATTTGGGCCAGGGCCTGTGTGAGGTATGACACCAAATGTTCCATGGCTCCATTATGATTTTTCTATGGTTCTTAGGCAAATTCATCATAAATGGGCACCATTTTTAGCTCAATTAAGCCTAACCCAACCTCTAGGAAGCTTAAGAAAGCAAGAACACAAATGGAAAAAAATGTACCCAAGCTCCCATGGACCAGAAATGTCCGTCCAAAACTCTCCACACCAAAACTAAGCAAGAGCAAGCTTGCTTTCACTTGGTACTCCATTGGGCTTCCAATTTCACCAAGAATTGAAGGAATGAATGAAATTTGGGTATGAAATTTGTAGGGGAAGAGAGAGCTATGGTTTTGAGGTAGAGAAGATGATGAATAGTGGCATTCAAGCCACCCAAAATGGTTTAAATGCCAACTACCCCTCCATGGCTCCACTAACTTCTTTAACTTTGCCAAAAGAACCCCATTTCCAAATAGTGTCACTAACTTAGGCAACTTTATCCCCCACTTTGGTTTCTTGTCACTTAGGTCCAAATGAATTACTTTGAGCTTTAAAACCAATCCTATCACCTTTCAACACAGAATGACCATTTTGCCCCTTGTGACACTTAGGTGCCATTTGTGCTCTAGGAACCTTTTTATCCCTCCCTACTTGCTTGAAATGCATAATAAATATTTACTAATGAATTTTTTTTACCTTGTAACCAAGTCTTACTTGACGGTCACCTTTCTGGTACCTAGAAGACCATAACATTCTCCCCACCTTGGAAATTTTGGTCCTCGAAATTGTGTCTCCCCACCTTGAAACAAAACCTAGGATATAGTACCACATATTCTAACCAAACCTACAAAGGGGTGTCAAATCCTCAACAACTCACCTGGTGCTCACCTGCTTGACTTGTTGGGCTAATGCCCCATGGCACTCAAGTCGAGCCCTTACTTGTATAGGTACTATGTTTAATGCCATACTTTGTGCTTACATTTAACAGTACATCAACAACCGTTCATTGTCCTCTCCACATTAGCCTGACCTTACTCAGTCTTAATTACCTTTGTGCAACTTCACTCTTGAAGAGTATGGTGTGACACTCCACCATCCCTAGCTTAGTAATGCTATTGAAGCATGTCTAATAGGTTTAGGTCTGTCCCAGTATGCCCAACAACTAACAACTTTTTCACATTTCTTCTTATGCTCAAACCTCCTAGTGCAAGCTAGATTAACAAGCTTGAAGCTTGCCCACTAACAGTTACACTTGAAGCTTACTCTAGGTTCGGCACCTAAAACACTTGTACCAAAACTCCTTAGTGTCAAATTAGCTTAACAAGTACAAAACTTGTCCATTAACTCTCACACTAACTATTGCTTACACCAACCTGACACTAGTGATCTTCTTTAAACCTTCATTTTGTGCCTGAACCGACTAGTATAAGCTAACTTAACAAGTTAAACTTGTCTGTTAAAACTTACACTTGGGAGTCTTACTCCAAGTTTAGTTCCCAAAATCTCTATACCAAACATTCTAGTGCAAGTTAGCTTAATGAGCATACAACTCATCCACTAACACTCAGACTAACAATTCATCACTGTAGGTTTGGTACCTGACAACTGTTATCAGTCACTAGGCAAAATGTGTCACTAGTGTACTATGGCCATGCCACATACACTTCTAGCACCACAAGGCATACTCTGCTATAAGCTTTTCTCGAACATGCCTTAATGCATCGGGCATACTAGTGCACTAGCCAAGCACACATGTACCACTTAAGCATCATGATCCTACTATCCTCATAACCTTGGAGCCCTTTACACTTGAATTCCTACCAGAGGAAAAATCCCCTAGTGCAAGTGCCAGAATCTCCAAGTAGCTAGTAGCCCTTGGGCTCTTGTCCATGCCCCCTTAGCTTAGGCCTCCTGGCACTCAGTGATGAAACTACTGATAAGCTATCTAAGCCAATGGTCTTGATGCTTTAGCTACTTCACTTGGAGTATCCTAGGTACTCAAAACATACACATGAAGCCTTGTCGCTTCCCTGCACTCAAAGCCTAACATACTACACACACAGGATTAACTCCTCATGTACATCCTTAGTACACTTGTTTCTCGGCCATCCTGACTTCTATACCATGAACTACAACATGCCAACTACACATAAAAAAGATGCACCTATGGCTCTTGCTGCACCAACCAACTTATTCACAGGGAGAACTAACTGATGCCCATCAGCATCTTCACTGTGTGACATGGTAAGACTGGGGGGACTTTCGGTGGAGAAGGAACGCCTGAAGGGAAGGTTGCCAAGGGGAGACCGCCTGAAATGCTCAAAGGAGAAAGGTTAGGAGGTCCCTGGAGTGCTTTTCCGGGGAGGAGCCTCCGACGCCCAAGTCAGTGTTTGAAGGAGGAAGGTGAGTATGAAGTAGAGAGATTCTTGCCTTTTTTGGTGTGTTCCCCCCAGAAATCCCCTTTATTGAGACCATTTCCTGTATATATATAGGAGGATGTGACTCATTCAGATTATGACACGTGATCAGTCGGATATAACCTGTACTTTTGGGCATGGGGGCCTCTGGCCGACTGTAGGCCGCTCGGGTCAGAGGCCAAGGTTGAAGTAGGCCTGTGTGACAGGACGTGTGCGGCGGCGGGGTGTCAGAGCACATATGAGGGAGGTGTGTTGCGTACGAGGACAACATGTCAGAGGCTCCTTAATTGTTTCTGCCGTACTCCTGAGGTCTTTTCGGTAGAAGGGAACTCTTTGGAATAGCGGCCCTTTCTCCAAAGTCGTCTTAGCAACTCGGGAGTCCTCTTGGCACTGAAGCTCCTCATTCGGGGGCGTTCTCCCCTGCCAAAGGTGGCAGGTCTCTCTCCTCCGAGGTTGGTTTAGTTGCCTTACTGAGGGAGGCTACGCACTATATTCTCGAAGCCAATACTATTGTTCCTAGGGGCGTTGGTGGATTACCGAGGTCGGATGTTGAAGGCGTCAGACACCCTTTTTCCGAGGTCTATGCTCGTACTCCTTTCAGGCAATGCCTGTCTTCCCGAGCGTGGTGCCTTTCTTGAGCTTATACGTTTACGGAGGAGATAACACTTCGGCTATCACATGCCCCCCCCTCGGAAAGCCGAAGTGGAAACTTCGGCTTGTACACTTCCTGCGGGCACCTTTCAGGACTCAGAGTGGGACGTTGTGTAAGGAGACACTTCGGCGCCCAAAGGCATGTTCTGCCAGCCGAGGTAGCACTGCTTGTCCTCTGCTGGTTAGTCCCTTGGTGTTCTCGAGGTGCACAATCTCTTTATTTTTACTTTTTCTGCTGTAGGTCAGTGGACCGTCACGTCTCACAACCAGGGATGTCAGTCTGGATGGGCGTGCCTGGGGTTTCGTGGTGTTAGAAAGCGTGTCCTTATTTCACACATTAGATGACATGTGGCATGCAGTGACTGGGGGTGGTTGCATCAGTTACACTAGCCGCGTCTTTTCACCTTCGAGAAGTAATTATGGCAACGATTCGCCTTCGTGGAGCAGTTATGACGACGATTCGGCAGCCCCTCTTCGTTCTATATAAACCTTCTTTTCGTCATAACCCTTACTTGCTCTTTTTTGCCTTTGTTTTGCTCTCATTTGTTTCCAAGCTCTTTCCTCTCTTTTGCAACGGTATTAGCGGCGGAGCGATTTCCGGCAACCATTCACGACGGCATCTTCAAATCTAGACTTCGGCAAACGTTTTGGTGGGTTTCAATTCTAGAGGTCTGTCTATTTTTTCAAGTTTCCTGAAGTTGTTTTTCTTCTTCCCGAAGTCCCCTGATTTTCTTTCCGAAGTCTCTTTCCTTTGCCGAACATGTCTTCTCCTGTCCCCTTGATGTCTGTCCAAGCTATTCCTGAGAGCTGGCAACCTCTCATGTCTCACCCCTGTTGCTCCACTTCGGACAAATTAGCAAAGTGGACGACCAAGTTCTTTTTTCCCTCTTATGCCATCACCAAACTTCCCCATCTCGGCCACTTCAGTTTTATGAACAAGAGTGACGAGGTTACTGTTTTCCGGGGCCAGCTAAAGGCCGGACTTCGGTTTCCTCCGCCGAAGATGATTTGCGACTTTTGCCAATTCCATGGTATAGCCGTGAATCAGCTTCCACCCAATTCTTATTGTTATTTTAACACCTTTCTCTGCATGTCTTGGGTTTTCAAAATAGAACCCCACTTCGTCATGTTCATGTAGTATTACAAGCTCTATCTGGTCTCGAAGGGTGGCTTCTATTTCATGCTACCTCGGGGATCTGGGAGCAAAAAATACATGTTCACCTTCGACACTAAAGATAGATGGCAAGGGTGGCAAAAGAAGTTCTTTTTCCTGAAAGTGGCGGAGGCGTGGTCGGGTATACCGACTGGGTGGGCTCGGGGAAAGCTGGAGACGAACGTCATGGATCCTAAGAAGCTGCTAACTCCTAAGTTAGCAGCGAGGTTTGCGGACTTCGACAGCCGTATCCATGCTGTCACTGACTGGGATGCCGAGGTCCCCCCACGCTCCCTCTATCCCTTCCCCATCAAGTGGACCTTCATGACCGAGGAGGTTCTTCGGGAGCTGGGGGTGGTAAAGGAGCACAAGATGGACCTCGGTATGCTAGCTCCTGCTACTGGTGGGAAGGAGTCCTGGCTGGTAATGCTCATTCGGGGGGAGCTCACTTATGAAGCCCTTTTTGAGAGTAAGTTTATTTTCGAATTTTTAGTATAATTATTCATCTGGACTTACACTAATATTTTCTTTCTTTTTCAGAGATGGGCGACGAGTCAGCCAGTTACTACAAGTCCCTCTTCCTCGGCTAGGCCGAGAAGGGGGAACAAACGAAGAAGGGCGCTTCAAAGAGGCGCAAAACATTTGGTGATGCCCTTCAGCATCTCCTTCGTGTGTCATGGTGAAGGCGGCAGGGGCTTATGGAAATGGAGAAAGGTCCGGGATGAACGTACTCTGAGAAGATCACCTGAAAGTCACAGGAAGCAAGGGTTAGGAGGTCCCCGGAGTGTTTTTTCGGGGAGGAGCTTCCGACGCCCAAGTGAGTATTTTGGAGGTAATGAGATGATTTCAAGAGTAAAGGAGTATCTTATCTCAAGTAATGTCCTCTCCCTCTACTTGGAATAATTACCGAGTACATATAGAGGGGTGAATAGTGATAGTTCTTCTCGTGTGGCCAGCCCAGATCGTGACACGTGTTCAGCGGGATGCGTTCCACGTCTTTTGGTCAACAGGGGACTCCTAGCAAGGCATGGGCCTCTGGGCTAGGAGTCTAGTCAACCTGAGAGTGACGTGCTAGAGTGTCCCTGCAAATGGCGTGTCAGGGCATGGCCGGGGCGGATTATCGGGGATGGGTCAGAGGCTCCTTAAATGCTTATGTCGTACTCCCGAGGTCCCCTTTGGGTAGAGGAGACTTCTTCGGAGAACTTGTCCTTCAAGGTCACTTTAGTATCGTAGGAGTATATTTCCCGAGGGTGACCTTTCTCGGAGGCACCCCCACTTCTGAGGATGGCTTACTCGTTCTCCCGAGGTTGGTACTATTGTTTCCAGGAATGGAGAAATGCCGAGGCTGGATTTCGAGAGGTCGGGCATCCTTCTTTCCATGGCAGGTGGTTTCCCTTCCGAGGTTGGTGCTTCGTCCGACCCAGTGGGTTCGGAGGGTGATCGGCACCTTGGCTATCATCTGGGAGTGGGCCGTCTTCGGCCAAAAGGGGGAAGAAGGATCTCTTTCCTCCACCCCCGGAGGATGTTGTGGAGGTCGGCGGCCAGCCCGATGTCCCGGCCTACCTGCCGCCCAAGGTGGCTGCTAGTGCGCTTTCTCGGAGTCTTGCTACGTCGGCGGACATTTTGGGTTCTTTGGCAGGAGGCATTTCTACTGAGGAGCTCAAAGAGCACAGAAGGAGCAAAGGCAAACACATTCCTGCCGTCGTGGAGGAAGTGCAGGACTCCGACGATGATGTCGCCGAGGTTGCGCCAGGTTTGTTCCTTAGACATTTTCAACACTTTTAATCTTATAGATATATGGCTAAGGAACAATGTCTTAATGGAAATGTTTCTTGACTTTGTAGAGGAAATGGCACCCTCATCGTGGATGGTAGAGCATGCCCGAAGGCGGGCCCTTCGGGACTCCCACATCCCGAAGGATAAGGTCCCGAGGGAGCCTTTCTAGGCTTTCACGAAGGACATGAATTTGTTCTCCGACCACTGCCAGCAAATGGCTCCCCAGATGGCGAGGGGCGTACTCACCCAGGCTTCCTTCAAGTCGATTGCCAAGGAGTGCATGAACGAGGAGGTCCTCGCCGCCAAGATGTCCGAGCATGCTGCCCAGGTACACTTTAGACCTCTTATTTTTTTTCTCCCAATTTTTTCTAAGTGTTTGGCTTTCCTTGTGCGAGGTTTACCAAGTGTCCTCCCCCCCTTTTTTATAGCTCTTGGGGTATAGCGGCTACTTCAGAGCTTGGGCAGCGAAACAATCTTCAGTCCGAGCTTGGGCCGAGGACCGTCTGGAGAAGGCTAAGGTCTTCTGTGCCAACTCGGTCGTCAAGAGTGCCGAGTTGAGCCGAATAGCCAAGGAAGAGGTTGCCAAACTTCGGGATGAACTCTTGAAGGGCCAGGAAGAGCTCTTAAAGGATTTCTCCCATAAAATGTCCGACCTTGGTGTGAAGGTCGTGAGCTTGACCTCAGCTAACGAGGCCTATCAAAAGGAGAAGGAGGAAGATTCCGCTCTTCTGGCGAAGGCCCTCGCTGAGAACGCCAAACTTCAGGCCGAGGTCGAGGCCCTAAAGAAGGAGACAAAGAAGAAGAAGAAGACAAATAAGCTGGAGAAAGAGGTCACTGATTTGTAGAATGAAGTGGAAGACTTGTCTGTCGAGAAAGACAAGGCCGTTTAGGCAACTAAAGTTGCCTTCCAAGATGGCTTCTGTCTGGCTCGACCCCAAGTCTTGACGAAATACCCAGACCTCGACCTTTCCTTCTTGGCTGCCCTGGATATTCTTGAGGGGCCTCACTAGACCTAGTCGAAGATTGAGCTCCTCAATTTGCCATTTGTCCTTCCTCCGGCACTGAAAGAAGTGGCTAAGGACGCAGGGGCTGGAGCATCTCATGACGCCGGGGTCCCTTAGGTGTTTAGGGCTTTTGTCTTCTTCTTTTTCTTTGTCATTTTCTTCTTGTAATCTCCTCATTGTAATAAGGCCTTCTTAATGACATGTTTCCCTTTGAGCAATAATCTTTGTTTCCAAGAGTTGTTCCAACCAATTTCGGTCTAGTGCCCTCGGGAAGATGTCTTTAGCTCTTTTTGTCGACCGTTTCCAGGGAAACATTAGCTTTTGACGAGTACCGTTTGGCAAAGTTTGGCCTTTTTTATCCGCCATATTTGGCGGATGAGCTTTTCGGGGAAATGACCCAACCAACTTCAGAAGGAATACATGATTTTCAGAAGTACGTACTTGAGCCTTGTTTGGGGAGAACTCTTTAGGTGAAGCCATTTTCCTGAAAATTGTTTGTACTTAGAAAAATTTCTAACTTGTACAAATATCTTATCAAAATTCTAAGCGTAGAATTTCTTCAAGGCATCAGAGTGCCATGTATTTTTCTGTTCTCCACCTTCGGTATCGCCAAGCATATAGACTTCGTTTCGAACCTCTTCAAGGACCAAATAAGGCCCTTCCCAATTCGCCCGAAGTACCCCGTGAGATGGCTTTCGGGGTCCGAACTCAGCCTTTCGGAGAATGAGGTCTCCCTTCCTTATCCCTTTTCGCCTAACGTGCAAGTTCGTAGCCATGGCCACTCTTTGCTGAAAGGCTTTTCTTCTAAGTTCAGCCATTTCTCTGTGTTCGTCAATTAGGTCGAGCTTAGTTCTCAAACCTAGGTTATTTCCTTCCACATCGAACACTTGTACCCTTACTGATGGCTGGACTACCTCGATAGGAATAATGGCCTCTGTGCCGAAGACGAGCGAAAAAGGTGTCTCACTCGTGGCCTTCCGGGGTGTTGTCCGATAACTCCATAGCACACTGGGAAGTTCCCCTGGCCATTTTCCCTTTGCTTCCTCCAACCTCTTCTTCAAACCATCTTTTATGGTTCTGTTAGATACCTCTACTTGTCCATTACTCTAAGGATGAGCGACGGGGGCGAAGTGCATTTTTATCTCGAGGTCAGTGATAAATTTTTGGAATCCCTTGTCGATAAACTGGGAACCATTGTCGGCCACTATCACCCTTGGTATGCCGAATCTGCATACAATGCTCTTCCAGATGAATTTTTGTATGTCCTTTGCCGAAATGGTCGTCAGGGGCTTTGCCTCGACCCATTTAGTGAAGTAATCCACTGCAACCATGCAAAATTTCACTCCTCTAGGTGCTATTGGGAGTGGCCCGATGAGGTCAATGCCCCATACTGCAAAAGGACAGGGGTAGTTAACCGAGGTTATCGATTCTGAGGGTAATCTCTGGATGCTGGCGTGTCTTTGGCAATTACCACATTTCTGGACGAACTGCCTTGTGTCCTTTCTTAGAGTGGGCCAAAAGTACCCCTGGCGGAGTATTACTTCTGCCAGGGCGTCAGTTCCAACGTGGGAACCACAAGCCCTGTTGTGGACTTCTTCGAGAACTGTCCTAGTGTGCTCTTCACTGACACACCTTTGTAGCGGACTTGCATACCCTTGTCGGTATAATTCTTCCCCAATTAGGAAATATCATCCGGAGCATCTTCGCGCTTTTGCTGCTTCGTGAGGGTCATCAGGAAGCTCTGAGGTTGTGAGATACCTTTTTATAGAATTTTTCCATCCTTTTCTCGAGGTTGCTATGCTCATTATTGCTATGCTCAAATGGCTTAATACCTCAGTGGGCTTTCTTGATTTGGCCAAACTATCCGTTTCAGCATTGTCTCGGCGAGGCATGTTCTCAATGTGCACTGCATCGAATTCTTGAATGAGCTTTAACACGAGCTCATGATATTTTGCCAAGGTTGGGTCCTTCGTGATATAGTCCCCTGCCATCTGCCGGATCACTGTAGGCCTTCAGGTTTCTTACGCCAATTTTTCTAGCAAGGCATAACCATGCTATGAGGGCTTCATATTCTGCCACATTGTTGGTGACATTAAACCCGAATTTGATGGCCTTCATGACTTCCATTCCATCGAGACCGCGAATGATTACTCCAGCTCCTTGGTGCTCAGAGCCGAAGGCCCCATCTACAAACAGAGTCCACTCTGGTTCACTTTTGCCGAGGTTTGGCTGGCCATCCTCAGCAATTGGTACTTCGGCAATGAAATCCGCTAAAGCTTGAGCTTTTATTGCCTTCCTCAGCTCATAGGTGATATCATATTCGCTGAGCTCTATGCACCATTTGGAAAGCCTTCCCGAATGGTCTACCCTCTTCATGATATCCCGAAGAGGTAGGTTACTTCGGACAATAATGGGTGGCCTTGGAAATACAGGCACAGTCTCCTACTTGCAAGCACTAGGGCATAAATAGCCTTTTGTAGTAGGGGGAACCTGACTTCAGCGCCATGCAGGGACTTGCTCACATAGTATACCGGCCATTGTTCCGTCCCTTCCTCCTTCATAAGAACCGAACTTAGTGCCTTTTCCGTGACTGCGAGGTATAGTACGAGGGGTTCTCCTTCCCGTGGCTGCCGGAGTGTTGGTAAACGAGCCAGGTAGGCCATAAGTTCTTCCCAGGCCTTTTGGCAGTCTTCGTTCCAAGGATGCACATTACTTCTGAGGTCGACGTCATTTTTTGCTGCCTTGGTGAGGACCTTAAAGAACGGTCGGCAGTGATCCCCATATCTGGAGATAAACCTGCTAAGGGACGTTATTCTCCCTGTGAGCCTTTGCACATCTTTCATTGTGGCAGGAGTTCGGAATCCTAGTAGTGCTTTGACCTTTTCTGGATTGGCATCGATACCCCTTTCCGACACCATAAATCTGAGGAACTTACCCGCGCTTACGCTGAAGATGCATTTTTCGGGATTCAGGCAGAATCTGAAGGTTCTCAATTGGTGGAAAGGTTTCTCCAAGTCTGTGATGTGATTGCTAGGCACTTTGCTCTTGACTACCATATCATCGACATAGACTTCCATGTTCCTTCCTATTTGGGCACTGAAGACTTTGTTCATTAGCCTCTGATAGGTGGCTCTTGCATTTTTAAGCCCGAAGGGTATTCTGATGTAACAATATGTACCAACTTTGGTGATGAAGGCGGTTTTTTCCTCATCTTCGGGGTCCATTTTGATTTGGTGATACCCACTGAAGGTGTCGAGAAAACTTAGGAGACCATACTCGGCGGTCGAGTCCACTAGCTAGTCTATTAGCGGCAAAGGATACGAATCCTTAGGATAAGCATCGTTCACGTTTTGGAAGTTGATACATATTCAGAGCTTGTCACTCCCTTCTTTTGTGGCGATAACCACATTACTAAGCCATTCGGGGTACTTGACTTCCCTAATTACACCTACATCTATTAGGTGCTGAACTTCGGTTTTGACAAAGTTGTTTTTGTGCGCCAAGAGGCTTCACTTTTTCTGACGGATAGGCTTTGCCTCTGGGCGCACTTTAAGGCTATGCTGCATTATACGAGGGTCTACCCCAGGCATGTCCTTTGGCGAGTAGGCAAACATATCTTTATTCATTAACAGGAAAGATACAAGTTTTTCCTTGTCACCTTCAGCCAATTTTTTCCCTATTCGGGTATTTCGGCCTGGGACAAGTTCTATATCTTCTGTTTCTATTTTTTCAAGACCTTCTGATGCTTCTCCCTTTGCTTCTCCTGTGAGAACGATCTTCGCTCCCGTAGTCTGTGTGGAGTTTGTCACCGGGGTCTTTCTCACTTTGACAAATACTTTCCTTACCTCCCCTTGATCGATGAAGATCTCAGCATCTCCATCCTTTGTGGCAAAGGTGACAGTCAAATACTTCACATCCGGGAGGATGTGAAGGTTTCCTTGCGTTTGCTTCCCAAGGATGGCGTTATATGACGAAGGGACATCTATGACGATGAACCTTGTCATTGTGGAGGCAAACAGCTCGTCTTTGTTCTTCAGTGAAATTCCTCTTAACATCAGGGGAAGATCAATCCAGCCGAGGACGGGGAGTTCAGACGGTCCCACTCCGAACGTAGGAGAAGTGACGGGCTTGAGGTCGCTCATTGAGATGCCCAAACTCGGTAGCAAATGAGAGAATAAGACATCAGCATTAGAACCATCATCAAACAGTACTCTCTTGACGTCCCAACTTCCTATCCTTTCCATGACTAGTAATGGATCGTCATGAGGGAATATTATGGTAGACCCATCTTTCCGAACAAGCTTTTTTGATGGGTTCCCTTGTTCCATCACCAAAATCACCCTGGCTTTTCTTTTCCTCTTTGCTGATGGCAGTCCTGTGGTGATCATCTGAATTACTCCTGTCGGAGGTGGCGGACGTCTTCTGGGACTTCGGTTCCGATGTCTGTCGGAGTCATATTTGTTGGGTTTCGGGAGCCAAACAGCGCAGCGGAATTTAACCGAAACCCTCCAGGACCCAAGTGAAACGGGGTAAACCGGGTGTTCGAAAATTTCATACCTAATTTTTGGTTGAGATCTCTCACTCAACTGTAGAGTCGAATCACAAAACCTGAACAGTTGACGTGTTCAGGCTCTCTATGGTATCCACACGAGCCTCTCGGGATCACCACGCTTCCACCACGTCCCGGCAGATGCGTTTCTCTTGCGCTCGCAGTGCTAGCTTGCGTCCTCCAAGGAATTGCAAGAGAAGAGTGCGGCTGTCCTTTTTGGGAGGCTAGGGCAAGGAGACCTGCGAATTTCTCACTTAAAAGTTGTATTTATAGTGAGACTCAACTTCCAGGCCTAATGGGTTTCAAAGCCCTAATCCAATTAGGATTTAATTTCGGGCTTAATAATGGTTCAACTCCTTGGCCCATTATAAATACGAAATTAAAGTGAAACCATAACCCAAATAATTAGCTCATGCACTCTAATGATCCAAATAGCTCTATGTATGCGACCCAATAGGCTCTTGCCATGTTGGCAATGATCATAAATCACATTTATGATCATAAGCAATGAGCGGTGTCTAGCAACACATCATTGCTACCCAAGTGACAAGATTGTCGGTGAATCGACTAAACCTTTATGATCATCACCGATATATGCCATTGTCCCTTTGTCCAAGATATCAAGACTAAGCACGAGACATGGAATATGTCACTCTCGTATAGCCCAATCTTTGGTTTCTTGATTACCGAGTAGACCAACTTAAACTGAATCAACTCATCGGAGCATGGCCATGCATTTTCAGGGTCTTACTCTATCAAGGGGCCCAAAGATATCACTCCCGTTACATAGGAGGGACAAATCCCATCTTGATCATACAAATCCCTCCGCATGATATGTGACATACCCAATGACTTCCTTCAAGTTCACTCAGTTACGAGCAACAAAGGAAAGTATCAAAGTATATGACTCACATGTAGGGAACCTTGATGATCTTAGGTCGAAGGACTACATACACCATGATCACTATGAGAATCACTTATGACACTCATATAACGATCCATGAAGTGTTCTCATGGTGGGTCGGTCCAGTACACAAGTTCTCCAACTTGTACCCAAATGTAGACTACATATCTCATATTAGTCTCCACATATGCTAGCCATTATGTATTATTGCAACCCGCTCCACAATAATACTAGACTAGGGACGTTTAAGAATATCATTATTCTAGGGTTACAATTATGTTTATTACGTTACGCAGAAACAAAACAACAAACAAAATTGCTGGATTAATGCCTCAATAAAATATCATGACTCAATGTGCAAAAATACAATCATCTCATGATTGGCTTTTTGGGCACAACACTAACAATATTCCTCATCATCACCTTTTCCTTCTTCTTCCCCCTCTCCTTTGGGGTGGGCATTTGTAGGTAACGTCGAAGTTGGGCCTGCTTTATTAAAGATTCTATGTACTTCCTCAGCTGGAAGTAGTCCTCGGTATCATGGCCACGGTCCCGATGGAACTGACAAAACTTTTTCATGTTCTTTTTGTTGTCTGAGGTCATGGCCTTCGGTCGTTGAATTTGACTCCCTTGCCTTTCCACGACCATGAGGATGTTTGTCCTTGCGGTGTTTAGGGGAGTAAAAGTCAACGGCTTCTTTCCTCTAAGCTTTCGAGGTTGTCCTCCTAACTCGGTTGGGTAACGAGGTTGTTGGTTCGGCCCCTCGGTACGGATATGATCGAGCTTTGGGCCCCCCATCCTCAGCTCTTCAGCAGTCATGTGCTGCTCAGCTCTTCGGTAAAATTCGCTGATGGTGTCTGGGGGGTCCTTAGAGAACTCGTAGAACAATTGTGAGTCTCTCTGAAGTCCCCGTATCATGGCGAGGATGCGTATTTCTGGCCTAAAATCCGGAACACTCAGGGCTTCTCAGTTGAACGTTTCGACATAGTCGCGAATAGTTTCTCCATTCTTCTTCGCTATGTCAAACATTTGGACTGGCATATTTGCCATTGGCCTGCTTCCGGTGAATTGTTGTGTGAAGGCGGTAGACAACTCTTGGGATGCCATGATGGTTCCGGGGGCTAACGAGTTGTACCATGCTGTTGCTGGTCCGGCGAGAGTGACCTCAAAGCATTTGTACAGAGTGGCGTCATCAGCACCGTGCAATACCATGCTGCGCCTGTATTTGGTTAAGTGAGCTTGGGGGTCACTCTGGCCATCGTAGGTTTCCAACCGAGGTACCCGGAAGTCACTCGGCATGGGTGCTTCGACTACTGCTCGGGTAAACGGTGATTCGTCTCCATTGAAGGTTTCTGACAACCTAGACTAGACGGGCCTCCGAGCTACCTGTCTCTCCACTCTTTCTAGCCTCTTTAGGATTTTTTCCATAAGGAGTATGGCACTGGGCTGTTCTTCTTGTTGCCTCGAGGCCTTTAGCAATGAAGATCGATGCCTTCTTTTTGGAGAGTAACTTTGGCGTCGAGGAGATTGCGATTTCTCTTCTGGTGAAGAACTCCTTCGGCGAGGAGTCTCGGGTCGCTTGAGCCCCGTTTCTCCAGTAGGCCGAACCCTGGGGGGTATATTTTCCGTCGAGGATTCATCACGTTGGTCCCCGCTTCCCGAACTCTGGTGAGTTGACTTTGGACTTTTCTCTCGACGAGGTGCTGGGGAAGAGGGCCTTCGGCCCAGAGGCAGCGGCAGCGGGGTGTCAGAGCACATATGAGGGCGGCGTGTTACGTACGAGGACGACATGTCAGAGGCTCCTTAATTGTTTCTTCCGTACTCCCGAGGTCTCTTCGCTAGAAGGGAACTCTGAGGAATAGCGGCCCTTTCTCCGAAGTCGTCTCAGCAACCCGGGAGTCTTCTTGGCACTGAAGCTCCTCCTTCCGGGGTGTTCTCCCATGCCGAAGGTGGCAGGTCTCTCTCCTCCAAGGTTGGTTCAGTTGCCTTACCGAGGGAGGCTACGCACCGTATTCTCAAAGTCAATACTATCATTCCCAGGGGCGTTGGTGGATCACCGAGGTCGGATGTCGAAGGCGTCAGACACCCTTTTTCTGAGGTTTGTGCTTGTACTCCTTTCAGGCGACGCCTGTCTTCCCGAGTGTGGTGCCTTTCTCGAGCTTATACGTTTATGGAGGAGATAGCACTTCGGCTATCACTAACGTCCTCATTTTGATTAACTATCGAGAGGTGGTTAGCAATGTAAAACTCTCAAGTGGGTCACCTGTGGTAATTCTGCTTAGTGCACCCACTAGCCCTTAACCAATTTCACAAGTCACTAGCCCTTCCTTTGCAAGGCACTAAAGTTAAGTGAGTTGCTCTAACTTTGGGCTTCAAGCTAGCTTAACCAAAATCCTCACCGACTAGGGTTCCAACCCCCAACTTTCTCTTACTATAGTAAACAAGACAACTACCGGTGTTATCATACAAATATTTGAGCACAATTGTAGCTATACAAAACTTGGCACTTTTTACAACTAAGCATGACACTTATCTAGGTGGAAGATTTGTTACCAACTCCGGCATAGCCCAATAATAGTGCCAAAATTGTGCATTTAGACTCCTAGGATTGGTAATGTTCTGTAGGCCATCAAAACACTACCCTTAGTGTACATACCCAAGTGGCCCTCTTGGGCACTATGTGAACACATGCATATTGGTTCAACCATCACACGCATATTCACATTTCATGCACACCATGGCAGCAAAGAAGGAAAACACTAGCACAAGTCTTAATCTTGGCTACCACACATTAGGGAATCATGTTAAGTTCTAGTGACCAACCACTACACCTATAGCTCCCACTAATAAACTATATCATTCTAGCCATGTTCCCCCTATTTTCTTTGCTCCATTATCAAGTAAAGAATTAAAGCAAACCAAGGAATTTTTTTTTACATCAATAGCCCACCTATGGACCAAGTTATGGATTTTTGAAGTTGATTACAAAATTCTGACCAAATAAACAGTAACTTAGCCAACTTTGCAACGTCATATCTCTGGTACAGGACTCCAAATTTAGAATTCCAAATCCCAGTTCAACCTCCAGATGTTATCTAGGTGTGGTCAAAATTTCATACCAAGATTCTTTCTACACAGAGAGATATAAAACTTTAAGTGCAGAATCAAAATTCTAGTCACTTTATGACCATTTTGCCCATACAAAATTTGATAAGTGTGCAAACAATTTATTCGCAAGGGGAAAGCCCTCCAAAGTTATCCCATATATGTCCATTACATGTAGGAAATACTTTCCCTTGCATTTAACAACCATATGTGGCTAAAAGAGAATTTACAAGTAAGCAGCCTGTCATTCACACCTAGGCAGCTTTGCACATCACTTACATAGCCAAAACATTACTCAAATGTTCACATACTTGTCTCATTTTACATACACTACATGTACATGCATACATGCACTAAAAAATGGTCTTAACTCAGCTAAATATGCACCCTAGGTTACAGGAGTGCCTGAGACACAATGGACTCTAGAACAGGATGCTAGATAGCTGCTACATAACACAATAAGCACCACTACTAAAAATACCAAATGTCCTCCTAAAATTACCAAAATTTATAGATCATAACTAGACATGGAAGTTCATGTATCTAAAATTTCAAATCAAAACTCAAACTACAAATATCAGTTTGAATGAGATCTTTCTGCTGGACCTGAAATGGCAGAATTGATGGGAGTAAGTTTCATTGAAAAGCTTAGTAAGGGTAGCACTTTGATTCAATAGGCAATGTAATCATCAATAAAACCTAAATCCAAAGACACTAAAATAAAAAAACCACAATGCATATATCCAAGATATAGCAACCAAATGCAACAGACATTGACAACCAACAAACACATGAAATGCTGCAACATAAACCATAGGTTAGTCCATAAAACATGCAATAAACTTAAGTAAATCACTGTGTCAACCCTCTTCAAGCTAATGCTTGGTCTTAGGAGGATTTTAAGACTAGTTAGTACTAACTTTGGGCTTTAGAAACCCCAATTTTCGCTACCATCACTGTGCACTTCACACTAGTCACAAAACCTTCAATAAGTGCACTCCCTTCACTAAGCTTGGTTCATCAACCTCATGGCTCTCTTCCAAGCTTAGCCCTAGCCCCATGGTCGCTTGAAAATATAGAAAACAACCCATGAGAGCAAGAGAACCCTTACCAAAGTGGGTAGGATGAAAATCAAGCTTGATCCTTGAAGTATCCAAGCAATGGCTCTAGTTTGCTTCCAATTGCTTCCTTTTGCCTTCAATTTCAATCACTTGCAAGTTTGAAGATGTGGTGGCTATGGAGGAAATTTGGCTATCTTCTTAGGCTGGAGGAAGCCAAAAATGGGAGAGAGATAAGTGAATTGGCCACTTAAATGGCCTTAAATGAGCTTAAGGGCACAAAACACACTTAAACAAGCTTAACCTTGCTTTATGTCATTTTCCTTCTATCTACTTAGGGTTTCTTTGTCTTAAACACGTTGATATAGATGTGCCCAACATTTTTTACCCATTTATAATCCATAGCCACCCCTCTCTAGGTGGGAGAACTCCAAATTGCTTCATTTGACTTAAGTGAAAGACATACACATCCTAAGGCCTACATTAGAACACTTTTGTCCTTTATGCATTTTTGTGTTTTCTTTGTCCTTAGTTGTCTTCCATGAGCAATTTGGTCCTCCAATAGTGCTTTTATACCATTCGTATCCTTCCCATAACTTTGCAAAGCTCTTTTGTGAAAGTTTTACAATTAAGTACCCGAATTTCCAAAATCTTACAAAAACCATAGGTTACTTGACAAACAAGCAACCCTTAAGACTTTTCTTAAGGGCCAAGTTACCAACTTAGAACACTTTTAAGGAGGTGTTCATTATACCTTTTACCCCTCACACTTCAGTCATTATGAAGAGAATTACACAATATAATGGCTTTTTGACCATTATGCCGCACTTGTAATTCTCCCATTTTTGTGTGGTGGTAACAAGATTACATTGTACTGCAGCTATTCCAAGCCCTCTCTTGAAGGATATAGTGAACTCCTCCTCATGGGACTTACTCTACTATACCCTTACAAGTCTAGGCAAAGCCTCTTTTTACATGAAATCATTAGGTCACTCTTGACCCATGTCTTAAATTTCCACTATTTACTGGCACTAGAGCAACAAATGTTAACCTCACTTGCTGGTCCTATTTAGAACTTTATTCCTTTACTTGCTTGCTAGCCAAGCTTTCTTTTTTCTTAAGCTATCTTGGTGGCCCTTGACTCCACTTGACCTCAGGCTGATGACCATCAGTCAACTCGCTACCCCTTAGTCCATGCCAGTCGTTACTACTACTAGGGTTCCCTTACTATGATCTGACAATGAAGTCAAACCCAAAGCAATGATTCCACTCCTACTGGCTCTAAACTATACTCTATATAACTAACGAATAAATACGCCCATCCATTCATTCTACCTTTTGGATAAGTTCCCTGTTCCTTGCTTCCTTCCATGACTTCCTCCCGCAAACAATGGTTAGAAATAAAATTAAAACTTACCTACTTACCTTACTAGCATCTGGCTAAATGGCTTCATTGCTTGGCTACTCTAGGGAACTTATCCATACAACTTAGCCAGCTACTGGTACAACCTAGGCCAACCAAGTTAACCCAAGGAAGGGATTCAACCTATGAAAACCTTTTTAGTCAACCCAATCTAAGGCGTTTAGGCCTTCACTTATAGTTCCACAACAGGCAAGTGGATTTTAAGAAGCCACTACCCCATAACCATAGCAACAACTATGACAGTAAACTGATGCCATAATTTCCAATAGAAATACCAAATTGCTAGTGAAAGGTTAAAGCATTACCTCACACAAGCCAATTCTTGCCACCTACAGGGCCTACAAGAACATCCTTTAGTTCTTGCCATCACAACTGCCCTTGATTTCACCATGTCTACATGGTAGTACACAATTTACTAGTTAGCACTAATTATGTTCTAGTCCAAGGGTCCACTACTATCTCAGTTACCTATGCCTCCAGACAACCATGGCTCTGATACTAACTGATGCAGCCCTAGGCCGCCTATGGCTGCTTACAAGCCCAGGATCACTAGGAATCCATGGAATTCCTGGGTTTTGGATTGTAATTGTTGGTTTATATGCTTGTAATAAAAATTAATGCACGTGACCTAAGTTTACTAACCTAGATACTAGCATTAAATAATGCATGATTCACTTCGGCATGGAAATTTAAACATAAATTAAAAAATTCAAAACAGTGGCAAATCCATACTTAAAAACAATTATAAAACTAGCCAAAGCCATAAACACATTTTCTACAAGCACTAACCCTATATGCATTATTCAGTTATGTACATGAATAACAAACAAAAACATAAAACATAAACAAAAACATAATTAGTACTCAACAACCAATAAACCCAAAGATGCAAACTAGCAAGTATAACTCATACCTGCTCAACTAGCGCAACAACCAAGCTTGAGTTGTTGACCAAACTCTCTAAACCTACACACATAAACTAAGGGGTGAGAATCAAAGATTCTTAGTAATAAGTTTTTCAGGGATACCTGTAAAAGAAAATACTAGAGGATACTAGGCAATAAATGTCACAAATCTATTGCGAGCTCATTATGGTCTAAGGCCTAATATATGTGCATATACTCAAGTCCCTTAGGACCCTTCCTTATCCTAGTCTTCTCCTAGCGAGTTCTGGCCCTGAACTCACTCTAGCAAGCCCTGACTTGCTTACTGTGCCAAGCTATCACCTAAGCACATAATAACCTCCCCTCGAATACTATGTGTAGGAGTAATCCAAGTCTATTTGGCAAAGCCAAGTTGGGTGCACTAAGGTCCCACACTAGTGCCTCATGTCTAGGACTTGGCTAGGCTAGTAAGTGTTACTAACCTTTCACCCGTTCTATGTTGAACAATGACTAGCACATGGCTAATCTAGTTTGGGCGTACTAGGTTCCTACTCTAGCTCATTGGGCCTAAGACACAAATAGGTAGCTAGGTGTACTAAACCTCCACCCTTAGGTGTACTAGGCTCCCACTTTAGTCCCTCAGGTCTAAGACTTGACTAGGTGACCAAGTGTTACTAAGCCTCCACCTTCCTTGGTGAACCTTCTATAATACTAGACTTGGCACTTGCTACACTTCAATGAGTTGGCCATCACTAGGAATCATGCTTGCTCTAAGTGCTCCTTGTGTCTCCTAGTACATATTAAGGTACCAAATGTGCTAAGCTAGCTTAAGTACCTTGCTCCTCAAGGGTCCCTCAATGTGCCCAAGTAACTTAGCTTGAGTGCTAAGTCACCTACTTGCTTAGAGCTTTTAGTGTTCCTCTTGATTTCTTAGGGTAGGTTGCACTTACTTGGGTATTAATCAATCTCTCAAGCCATGCCAGCTCCTACATTACCCAATCTAGGCTTCCCATCGGCCCTGGAGATCACATTGTGCCCTAATGCACTTATGTGCCCCTATTAGCCTTATAATGCCTTCATTGGCCCATAGATGTTTACATTAAATCTTTGTAGTTCTTGTAGATCTTGAACCAATCTAGAGTTAATGAAATACTAACCCAAAACATCTTACCAAGCTACAAGAAGTTGTGCCATAAGTTGCCCACACTAACCTTGCCTTAGTGCATATACACCATTCTTAGTTAACTAGGCTACGGTTCTAGTTCACCATTACTAGTGACATGGCTATCCTTGACCCTTGCCTAGAAAGCTTGTGAGAACTGGTCTCACGGTGCTTGCAATTGGCTAACTGTATATGTGCATGGATTAAAATTCTGTGATACTAGCTGATTAACCTAGAATATGCAAAATGCATGCTCTTCATGCTTTGACTTGGATTAATAAAATCCATAAAATGTTAACTTGGCCAAGACATCTTTAAAGAAAACAAGTTCAAATAGCCAAAGCATACAAAATCACATTTATGTGAGTTTACTACACATAACAACTGTATGGGAGCATTCATATATAAAGTAGACTAATGCCCTCACCTAAGAGCAACCCTAGAGTCTAGGACTCCTCAAAACATAGACAATGGAGGCAACCAGGAGTACTATATATAGAAGCCTCAACTAATATCTTCTTGAACTGCCTTCCACCTTGGATACAAGTCCTAGTGGCATGTCACAAAAGTCCTTATCCATGTGCTACTAGGCTCTGTAGCCAAAGGAAGACTGTAGTTAGTACTATTACTTAACCAACAGGTAACCCTAGTAGACTAGATCATAAAGATTCTCAAGTGAAATTCCTGTAACAAAAGTAAACTACCGCGATAACCCTCAATGGTTACCCAGCCAAATAACTTCAAAATCTGCACAACATAACTAGGGAGTAAGAATTCAGAAATTCTCAGTAATGGTTTTCAATGTACCTGCAAGAAAATTATTAAGGACTCCACATATAAGAACATATGTATCCTGCTGTGAGCTTATACAGCCTGAGGGTCTAATATATGCATATACCTAGGTCCCTTGGGACCTCTCCTCATCTTGGTCCTTAAACTACATGGCATTGCCTTGTCCTCTAACAAGCTTAGCTTGCCAGCCTAACTGGTGATAAATCACCAATTGAACCTTTCCTGTTTATGTTGTACAAGGGCACTATGGTGGGACTATTGTTGACTAAGCCATAAAGACCTTGTAGACTAGCTGCACTAAGGTTTCACTTTACAGCCTCGTGGCTAATGGCGCAGCTAGGTCGCCAAGGGTTCACTTAAGCTAGTGAAACCTAGTTGTGATCCTTTATAAACTAGTTTTCTTGCTTATGGTAGAAGTAACCATAAAACTTTACAAAACTCAAGAAAACTCCTGGGTCTTGAAGAACTCTCGTAACTCTCGGAGTACCCCCGAAATGTTTAAACCTCAAGGTACTTTAAGAACCCTTTTAGTCTCCCCTTGACCTTCCTAGCAAAACTTGGAAAATTCAACCAACATGCTTGTGGCAATGTGTCGCCACCGTTGGTAACAATCTGCCAATTTTTGTGGAAACGACGACACGTCGTGGGAACTGGCAACTATTGGCGATGCGTCACCGATACCTGCAACAACCCAAAAAATTCCCAGTTTCCCTGCTATGAACTTTGGATACTTTCCAAACATATCAAACATGCATGTATAGCCTTCAAACTTCACATACATATAAAATATGTTGCATAGATCACAACCAACTATCACAAGCAAATGTATGATGCATTATAACATTATTTCCATCCTCACAAACCTTATAGTCCACCATTATCCAATCTTGCCCAAAACTAATGCAATTGCTAGAATTACTTGCATTCATCAAGCAAACTCAATCCAATAGCATCAATTATGCTTGAAAACATAATTCCCTTACCTTAACTCCAAGTAACAAGCAAGAATTATGCAACTCTTTTGTACGAACCAAGTTCCACAAACTCCAACCTAAGTTACAAGCAAATGTAGGTGCAAAACATCAAGTTACTAACTTCTAACCAAAACCCAAGCTCCCAATCAACTAATAAACATGAAATTGATCAAGAACACATGGATTACCTCATTATCAAAAATAGGGGATGGTGGAAAACTTGATTCCAAGCTTCAAAACCATGATTTTATGCTTGAAATGAGATTCCAATGGCTTATATACTTATGATGGCATCTCTTTTCACCAAAAAATCTTGATTTTGGGCTCAATTGGATGAAGAAATGATGGTGTAAAGGATGAACACGGGTTATGGCAGCCATCCCCCACTTTACCACCTTATAAACCAAGTTTAAAACCAAGCCACCAAAGTATTAGACATGGAACACTTAAACCCCATTGTTTTGGTAACCCTAGTCATTCTTGGTCAATTTATGTTTATTTCAACTAAGGTTGGGTTAAAGTAAAAGTTAGGTTATGAAAACTCATTTTAACCACTCGGGCCTCAGCCCGACTTGTCAGGATGTAAAATTACCATTTTGCCGTTGAACCTCATTAAGCGCCTTAACCTTCTCGGAACTTAGTGAACTTTGCTAAACTTTCCTATTCTTGCTATGTAAACTTAAATTAAGGTTCCAAACTTGATTTAAAACATTTTGCCTTCTTCAGACTTGCTTCCCACCAAGAGGGCCATAACAACTAGTTCACCATGTTCCTTGCTTAAACTACTTTGTTACTCACTATTAATACATTTAAAATACCTTAAGGATGACTGCAAGCCTCAACTAGGGCACCAAAATACCCTTAGAAACACACATGGTTCAATTGGGCACACACCATCTTCTCCTTGCTTCATTTGATCCAATTGTCACTTGTTCTTCATTCCACTTCCATTTTAAGCCTTGATCCAACCTTAGGAACATGTCTAGGATGTTTAGGAACCAATTAGGAACAAAAAAACAACCTTTTTGGATGAGTTCCAATGTAATTGTGGTGTTACAGTGCGAGCCTGGCACCGCAGCACCATAGTTATGTGCTTCTAGCAAAAATGTGTCTAGTCCACTGCCACCACAGTGCCGCTGGTGTTGCAACACCTAGGCCACATTCTAGGTAACCATTTCCATAGTGCCTTAGCACCGCAACGGTGCTGCAGTGCCCAGAGCTCTCCAGGTTTGTCCAACTTCATGAAATCTATGCACAATTTATCCAAACTTAACTCTAATCACTTATAGGCTTGCAATTACTCATCCCTAAGGCCAAATATGATAGAAATGCATTAACATAACATGGAAAACAAAAAATCCCCTTACCTCAAACACAAATTATGCAAGATCAAGTAACTTGAACACCAAAGCTTCCATGGCTCCACTATAAGTTTTCTATGGTTCCTAGGCAAATTCATCACAAATGGGCACCATTTGTACCTTAGTTAAACTTGACCCAATCAATAAGAAGCTTAAGAAACAAAGAATACAAAGGGGAAAAAACATACCCAAGCTCCCATAGACCAAAAACATCCCTCCAAAGCTCTCCACACCAAAACTAAGCAAGAGCAAGCTTGCTTTCACTTAGATACTCCATTGGGCTTCCAATTTCACCAAGAATTAAAGGAATGAATGAGATTTGGGCATGAAATTTGTAGGGGTAGAGAGAGCTACGGTTTTTAGATGGAGAAGATGAAGAATAGTGGCATTCAAGCCACCCAAAATGGTTTAAATGCCAACTCCCCTTCCATGGCTATTCTAACTTCTTTAACTTTGCCAAAAGAACCCCACTTCCAAATAGTGCCACTAACTTAGGCAACTTTATCCATCACTTTGGTTTCTTGTCACATAGCTCCAAATGAATTACTTTGACCATTAAAACCAATCCTATCACGTCAAAACAAAAAATGACCATTTTGCCTCTGGTGACACTTAGGTGCCATTTGTGCTCTAGGAACCTTCTTATCCCTTCCTACTTGCTTGAAATGCATAATAAATATTTACTAAGGGATTGTTTTACCTCATAACCAAGTCTTACCTAACTGTCACCGATCCGATACCTAGAGGGCCATAATAGTAGGTATCCTACTAACCTTTTCTTCATTCTCAACATCATTTGATGCATAGTATTTAGCTTCATAAATCACAAGAATTTCATCCAACATTTATAGTTCCATGCCAAGCATTTCATACACTCATTATTTAGAATTCACTAATGCATGCAGTTTATTACTAGGCAATGTGATTTCTCTTTTAGCATAATCAATCTTTATACCATGCATAGCCAACCAATTCATAACCATAACATTATCATATTTTGGAATGTTTTACACTAACAGATCAATCATAATCTTAGTCTTTCCTATTACTAGCATAGAATTCTTCGCTAGTTTATTAGTAAAAAGACATTGACTACATGCTGTTCTTGTTAGTGATATCTTAGGCATTAATTCAATAGGCAATTTCATAGATTCAGCTAACTTCCTAGCCACATTGGACACTGAGGTACAAGTATCAAACAATGCACAAATACGCATATCATTTAAATAAAAGTTACCTCTAAGTGCCCCTTGTAGGGATGTCTCCCCTTTGTCAATTTGGAATAGTCTTCCAGGTCTCTGCACTTGTAGCTTTGGTACTATTGGAGCACCTCTTGGCTAAACATTTCTAGCAGTTGGCATGTTAGGCCTATTCTGGCCTTGCTCCTCTTGCCCTTTTCTTTGGACCAAAGGGTAGTCTTTTATCTAGTGATCCAAAGAACCACATTTGAGACATGCTTGTGTCTTAAAGTAACATGGCTTCTTGCCATGGAATTTCTTGCATCACGGAAACCTTGTGCCAACAAAACTACTCTTGCCCTTACCATCCATACTAGGTTTTCCAACCTTGGTAGTGTCCTTACCATTCATTAGCTTCTGTAGTCTTCTAGCCTGGCTGGTCTTTCCCCATCCACTAGGAAACGATTTACTTTCATACTCTTCTTGTTCCACTAGTAAAGCCTTCTGAATAGTATCATGATAGGTAATGGCATTAAAAGGCCTAACGGCTCTCTTGATATCTGGTATCAAACTTCTGACAAACCTCTTTGCTTTAAGTTCTTCCAACCCATGGTATTGTGGTGCATACCTCACAAGTTAGTTGAACTTGTGTTCGTATTTCAAAACACTTAGGTTGTCTTGTTTTAGTACATCAAACTCAACCTGCTTTAGGTTTTTGATGGCATCACTTATATACTGGTCTTGGAACATCCTTGTAAATTCAGACCATGTCATCTCTAGCTCATGATTTGCTCTTCTGCCTTTTTGGGCAGCATACTTATCTCTAACACTTCTCCACTACATTTCTACACTAGCTACCAGATTATAGGTAGCTAAAGATACTTTCTTTGTGGAGATCAAATACATCTTCTTAAACATCTTCTCAATGAATCTTAGCCACTCTTCAACTTTCTCGGGTCCAACTCTGCCATCAAATTATGGAGGTCTTAGGCCTTGAAACCTCTCCAACAATCTACCATCATCAGAGCCCTCAATATCTTCTACTCTGCACCACCTAGACTATGTGATCCCTCAGACTCCTGATGGTCTCTGGGTCTCTCTCTTTCTCTCCTTTCACTAAGGTTCCCAGCTTCTGAATGACTGGCCCTTGACACTTGGCCAATCTCAAACCTGATTCATCTGCCTCTGGGATGTCTTCTATCCTTATCTTCTTTAAATTCTTCATCCTTATTTCTTTTATAAGGAACATTCACTAGTTGTTCCTAACAACTTCCTGGATCTGCTCCTATGGTAATGCCTGGGCTACTTGGACTTCTTGTTGTTGAGCTTGTAGTAGCCTTACTAAGTTTTCTTTTATCTAGGTTAGATTTCTTTGTAGTTCAACCCACACCTATGGTATGTTCATTTCAGGTGCTAGGTTTTCTACTCCCTAAAAACACTTGGCTGCTCTTATACACCTCTTCCATTTCTGTTGGCCTGCCTTTGCTCAGTAAAAGGTCTTAGGGGTCCCTGATCCTTTCTCCTTGTGGCTACCATTTTCCTATTTCATGATCAACAGAAGAGCACAATATATATTGTACATTAGGTAGTTGACACTAGCAGTTAACCAAACTAAGTTTTATGTATGTAACTATGTGCATGCATGATAGAACTATATGCAACTCTAATTCAAACCATGCTCTATTACCAACTTTTGTTACCACTCTAAGTGATTTTATACAGTGATCAGATTTAGTGAGCTCAAGCCCTAGACAATACATGTCCTGTAGGCCAAGTAGAATATGCACACTATATTTATCCAATTGGCCCTCTTGATCTTTATGCAAATATATGTATATTGGTCCAACCATCACAGATATATTCTCATACAATTTCCTTTGGAAGTAATGACAGTCAAATTCTTTATTCCTGGACAATATTGAATTTCAATAAAATCCCCAAGTGCATGTACAATTATATGCACAGTTGGTACTATTAGCGCCCATTATTCATGTCTCCAAACATTCATACCATGTCCAAGTCAAATTCTACCCATGTCATCCTATTCCCTAAAGGTTTTCAACCTTTTAATAGATTTAAAAATTGATAGGGAAATAGGTTTGAGCCATTAAATCCATCTAGGATTTCCATTACGAATTTTTCACTCAACTGAGTAAAATTGACCATATGAACAGTACCCAGCAAAATCAGCCAACTTTGACATGGCATAACTCTATCTACAGAGCACCAAATGTAGTGATTCAAAATCAAAATTCTTCATCTTGAAGTATTCTAAGTGTGATCAAAATTTCATAGCCAAATTCATTAAGTATAGAAAGTTAAGGCTATTGGAGTACAGGGTACCAAATTTGAGCAACTAGTGACCATAATGCCCATACAAATTTCCTTAAAATTCATACACTTCATTTCCAGTTACAAGACCAATATGGGCAGCTCCATGCATGTCTTGGACACATGGGGAAACTATTCCCCTAGATTTTGAATCATTACATAAGCATCAAACACCGTACTCTTCGAAACAACCCATAAGAAACAATATGGACAGAATTACACACACTTCAAACTACACTCCATTAATCCATATATCATTCACACTGATGCCCATCAGCATCTTCGTTATATGACATAATGGCTTGAAGTAGGGACTTTCGGTGTGGAGGGTATCTGAAGGAGAGACTTCTGACGTGAAAGTGCCTGAAATGCTCAAAAGAAAAAGGGTTAGAAGGTCCCCAGAGTGTGTTTCCGGGGGAGGAGCCTCCGACGCCCAAGTCAGTATTTTGCAAGTAATGAATGGAGAGTAGAGAGCAGAGTTTTCTTAGGGGTTCAATCCTATCTTACCAAGGTCGTTTCCCAAGTATTTATAGGGGGGCGTCAGGAGAAGTCCGTTTGACACAGCCCGCTCAAATCATGACACGTGTTCGGTCGGATACGATCCGTACCTTCACGGATGGGGATCTCCAGCTGGCCATAGGTGATTCTAGCCAGAAGTTAGGGCCGTGGGTGGTCTGTGTGTCAAGGGTGTGTGCGAGGGCTCTGGGTCAGAGGCTCCTTAGCCATTTTTGTCGTGTTCACAAGACCCCTTTAGTGAAAGAGACCTCTTTGGGATAGGAGGGCTTCTTTGCCGAGTTTACTCTAGTTATTCGCAAGTCTCCTCGGCACAGAGGACTTCCTTCGGAGGATGTTTTCCCCTGCCCAGGATGGTAAGTTTCGTTCTCCCGAAGCTGGTCAGGTCATCTTGCCGAGGATGGTAATGTATCATGTTTCTGAGGCCTGTACTGTTATTCCCCGAGGGTGATGGTGGATTTTTTGAGGTCAGGGGGTCAGGGACCGTGGACACTTTTTTCTTGAGGTTGGTGATCGCATTCCCTGAGGATGATGCTCATCCTCTCTGAGGGTGGTGCTTTGTCATAGCTTGGAGGTTTGAAGGGTAATAGCCCTTTGGCTATCACAGCCCCCCTCGGAAAGCCGAAATTATATCTTTGGTTATTTGAGCAAATTATAGGAGTCTTTGTGGGAGGTGGTGGCTAATTCAGTTGTCATAACTGAATTTTTAGCCGAGGTTATCTTCTTCGGAGGGAGTTTCGGCGATATGAGATGCCTCTTCTTAACCGAGGTAGTTCCTCTGGTACTCAAGTGGCTTTCTCAGTTTTTGGCCGAATTTCTGACGTTCCCGAAGTTATTCCGTCAGCCCAATGTGGATGTCCCCTTTCTTTGGGCCTATTTCATTTGTCAGTGAGTCATTACGTCTTCTGATCAGATAGACGCATCACTTCGGATAAGCTTGCCTAGGCATCCGTGCTGTCAGGAGGCGTGCCTTTGTTTCCTGTGCTAGGTGACACGTGTCACGTTGTAATTGGGGGACAGTTGCGTTGGTTACATCAATCGTGTCTCTTCGCCTTCAATAGGTAATTATGGGATGATTCACCTTCAAGGGGTAATTATGGCGACAATTCACCTATCCCCTTCGGCCTATATAAAGCTTCCTCTCCCTCAAGAGTTCCTACTTGTTTTCCTCAAGAGTTCCCACTTGCTTTCTTTTGCTTCTGTTTTTCTCTCGTTTGCTCTCAAGCTTTTCTCCCTTTTCTACGGGTGGTGCAAGCGGCGGAGCGATTTTTGGCAAGTTTTAACAACTACGTTCCCAAATCCCAACTCGGTAAAAGCTTTGGTGGGTTTTCCTTTCCAAAGTCCTTCAATTTTCGGGGTTTTTAGGCTTTTTTTCTTTTCCAAAGTCATCTCCTTATTTTGAAGTCGTTCTTCAGTATTGTTTCCTTCTTTTCTTTTAACCTCTTCGAAGTTAGGCTTACCTTTTCTGAATGTCTTCCCCCGTTCCACTCATGTCTGTCCAGACTGCCCCTAAGAGCTGGCTTCCTCTCAATTCTCATCCTAGTTGTACCACTTCGAAAAAGTTAGCGAAGTGGACAACAAAATTTTTTCCTCCTTCTTACTTGGTTATTAGCCTACCCAAACCTGGCCTATTCAGTTATGTGAATAACTCAAGCGTGGTTACCGTCTTTCGGGCCCAACTGAAGGCCGGACTTTGGTTTCCTCCGCCGAAGGTGCTCTGTGGCTTCTGCCATTTTCATGGCATAGGTGTAACTCAGCTTCCACCCAATTCTTATTCCTATTTCAATGCTTTTCTCTACATGTGTGGGGCCTTCAATATAGAACCTCACTTCCTTTTTTTTATGCAATACTACAGACTCCATCCTGTCCCGAAGGGTGGTTTTCATTTTTTGCTTCCTCGGGGTTTTGGGTCCAAAAAATGCACCTTTACCTTCGACACAAGGGATAGCTGGCGGGGTTGGCAAAAGAACTTCTTCTTCCTGAAGGTAGCTGAGGCTTGGAAGGACATTCCGACGGAAAGGTCATGGGGGACCCTGCCCATAGATGTAGTGGATCCCAGATGGCTACTAACCCCGGAGTTTGATGTGAAGTTTGATGACTTCAACAGCCGTATCCGCGCAGTCGAGGATTGGGACCCCGAAGTCCCTCATCGTTCCCTTTACCCGTTTTCCCATAAAGTGGAACTTCATGACCGAAGAGCTTCTTCGGGAGTTAGGGGTAGTCAAGGAGCATAAAACGACCTGGCCATGTCGGCACCTGCCTTCGATAGAAAAAAGGCATGGCTAGTGATGCTCCTTCGGCGTGAGCTCACCTACAAAGGGCTTGTGGAGAGTAAGTAATCTTCCAGATTTTGTTATACGTACTCCTTTGGACTTACACTAATGTCTTCCCTTTTTCAAAGATGGGTGACCAATCTGCTGCCTTCTACAAGTCCCTCTTCCTTGGGCAGGCTAAAAAGGAGGAGCAGCAAAGGAAGAAAGCTGCCCCAAAGAAAAAGAAGACGACGGGCAGGGGGCAATCTTCGGCGAGGAAGAAGGCCAAGGAGGACATTCTTCTTCCCCCTCCTGAAGACGTCGTGGAGGTGCAGGACCATTCCTCGGTTCGTGCCGACCCTCCCTTGCAGCCGATCGTTAGCTTGACGTCGACGGAGGAGGTCTTGGGTACTTTGGCAGAAGGCCTTTTTGCTGAAGAGCTTAAGGCCCGCCAAAGAGTGAAGGGCAAGCAAGTCCCTGACGATGTTCAGGAGGTTAGTGACTCTGAGGATGACGTCGCCGAGGTTCCTCCAGGTTTGTCCCTTAGCCATTTTCCTATCAATTTAGGATTTTCTGGTATTTTAGATCTTATAGACGTATGGCTAAGGGATAATATATTGATGGAACTTTGGCATGATTTTGCAGAGGAGCAGGCGCCCATGGAATGGATGGTGGAGCATGCCCGGAAGCGGGCCCTTTGGGACTCCCACATCTAGAAGGACAGGGTGCCAAATGAGCCTTTTTGGACTTCCATGAAGGGCATGAACTTGTTCTCCGAGGATAGCCAGACAATGGCTCCTCAAATGGCGAAGGTCATCCTCACCAACGCCACCTTCAAGTCCCTTACAGAGGAGTGCCCGAATGAGGAGGTCCTCACTGCGAGGATGTCTGAACACGCTGCCCAGGTATTCTTCAAACCCTTTATCCTTTTTCCAAATTTTTCTAAGGGTTTGTTTTGTTTTGCAAAACTTCACCAAGTGTCCTTCTTTTTGTAGCTCTTGGCGTACAGTGGATACTTCAGAGCTTGGGCAGCAAAGCAGTCTTCGATCCGATCTTGAACCGAAGAGCATTTGGAGAGAGCCAAGGTATTATATGCCGGCTCGGTCGTCAAGTACGCCAAGCTGAACAAAATAGCCAAGGAGGAGGTGGCCAAAGTTCGGGAGGAGTTCTTGAAGAGGTAGAAGGAGCTCTCTCAAGAATTCTCCCAAAAGCTGTCTGACCTCGGCGTGAAGGTCATCGTACTATCTTCGAAGAATGAGATCTACGAAAAGGAGAAGGAGGAGGACTCTGCTCTTCTGACCAAGGTCCTTACAGACAATGCCAAACTTCAAGCCATGGTCGATGCACTGAAGAATGAGCCGAAGAAGAAGAAGAAGGCGAAGAAGCTGGAGAGGGAGGTCACCGAGTTGAGGAACGAGCTGGATGACTTGTTTGTCGAGAAATACAAGCCAATCAAGCAACCAAGGTTGCATTCCAAGGCGGCTTTTTTCTGGCTCTGCATCAAGTCCTGGCGAAGTACCCCGACCTCGGCCTCTCTTTTCTTGCTGCTTTGGACATTCCCCGAGGGGCCTCGCTGGGCTTGGTCAAAGATAAATCATCTCAATCTTCCTTTAGCTCATCTTTCGACACCGAAGGTTGTGACAAATGAGGTTGGTGATGGAGTAGCTCGAGATGACGAGGTCCCTTAGGCGTCCAGGACCTTACTTTTTCTTTTTCTTTGTAGTCTTCTTCTTGTAAGCTCCTTCTTATTGTACTAAGTCACAAATTAATAAAATTTCTTTTTTCCTCCAAAATTTGGCTAAGTCTCAAGACAAGTTTCTCCTTAAATGATCTTCGGTTCCAAGGGTTAGTTTGACCATTTTTGGTCTAGGACCCTCGAGAAGATATCTTTCATGCTTATTATCAACGATCTTCAGCATAGCATCAGTTTTAGCTAATATCTTTTGGCAAAGCTTTGCCTGTTTTTATCAGCCATGTTAGGTCAACGCAGCTTCAGAAAAAATGTGTCACTTTCGTAAGTAGATGCTTGCACCTTGTTCGGTTAGATTCCTTAGGTGGGATTTTTTTCCATCGAAAATTTTTCTAGGTGTAGAATTTTTTCAAAGCATCTGTGATAGCCGAAGTGCTATTGCCCTGACCACCTACCGACCACGGGAAAGAGGGAGCCAGACACCTGAGGCATACGACCTCGGAAAGGACTCCGGACTGAAGGAAGTCATACACCTGAGGCGCACGACCTCGGTGGCTCACCAAATTCCAACTTCGGGAGTCAGCGTAGTGCTTCCTTCGGGAGGGCGACCGAACCAGCTTCGGGGGAGAAAGACCAACCAGCCCCTGCAGGAGAAAGCCCCCCGAAGACGTAGACAATGAAGTTTCAGCCCGACTCCGGGAAAGGGCGCCTCACCCCGAAGTGAGACATCAACCAAAGGGACCTCGGTTGTATGGCAAGAGCCATCAAGGAGTCTCTGACACTCCGCTCATATACGTCTCCGACACGCCACCCCCAGACCCGCTTTAACACGGCATCGCAGCATACGTCTTGTCACACAGGGCTACACCTACTAGGGCTCGCGGCCCGAGGAGCTTGTAGATGGCTAGGGGGCCACACGCCCAAAAATACGAACGCCATCCGACCATACACGTGTCACAATCTGAAGGGATCACCCCCTCCCTTATAGACCAGGGAAATGGTCACAGGCAGAGGGTTCTCCGCCCGGAGGACCAAAAGGACAAGAGGATGCTCTCCTCTCTCCGCCTGAATCCTCTCCCTTCAGCCCTCAGAAAGACACGCCAGGCAAGCATCTCTTGTGCTTATTACTATGTCTCTCTCTCTCTCTCTCGAAGCACTGACTTGGGCGTTGGAGGTTCCCCCCCGAAAAACCAACCCGGGGGCCTCCTAACCCCTGTTTTCTGAGTGTTTTAGCTAGGTCTCCCTGAAGGATCTCCACTCCGGGCTCTCTCCCCTGCCGGAAGTCTTTCCCGTCCTCACCAGCCACGGTACCAGGAAGCTGCCGGCCACCACTTAAGCTGACCCTCTCAGGGTACCTTCTTGTACCTTCAGGACCCCCTACTGCCCACACCGCTGCACACAGTGGAAATGCTGGCTCCGCCTAATCGGACCGCATCAGATGCTGGCTCTGCACCCCCGGACCGCATCAATCTGAATGCCATGTATTCCTCAGCTCTCCACATTCAGTATCGCCGAGCTTGTACACTCCTGGCCGAACTTCATCAAGAACCAAATAAGGCCCTTCCCAGTTTTCCCTACGTACTCCGTGAGATGGTCTTCGGGGCTCAACCTTAGCCTTTCAAAGGACAAGGTCATCCTTCCTGATTCCCTTTCCCCTGACATGCGAGTTCACAGTTATGGCTACCCTTTGCTGAAAAGCTTTTCTTCTAAGCTCAGCCACTTCTCTGTGTTCGTCAATTAGGACCAGCTTAGTTCTCAACTCGAGGTCGTTTCCCTCTTCGTCAAACACTTGTACCCTTATTGATGGTTGAACTACTTCAATAGGAATGATGGTCTCCGTGCCGAATACGAGTCAGAAAGGTGTCTCACTTGTGGCCCTTCGGGGGGTTGTCCGATAGCTCCATAGCACACTAGGGAGTTCTCCTGGCCATCTTCTTTTTGCTTCCTTTAATCTTTTTTTCAAACCATCCTTTATGGTTCTGTCGGACACCTCTACCTGTTCATTACTTTGAGGATGAGCTACCGAGGCGAAGTGTATTTTTATCCCGAGGTCGGTAGCAAATTCTTGGAATCCCTTATCAATAAACTGGAAACCATTGTCGGCCACTGTCACCCTCAGTATGCGGAATCTGCATACGATGTTCTTCCAGATGAATTTCTATATGTCCTTGTTAGGTTTTGGGAGCCAAATAGCACAACGGAATTTAACCGAAACCCTCCAAGATCCAAGTGAAATGGGGTAAACCAAGTGTTCAAAAATTTTTCATACCTAATTTTCGATTGAGATCTCTCACTCAACTGTAAAGTCGAATCACAAAACCTGAATAGTTGACGTGTTCAAGCACTCTATGGTATCCACACGAGCCTCTAGGGATCACCACACTTCCATCGCATCCTGGCAGATGCGTTTCTCTTGCGCTCATAGTGCTAGCTTGCGTCCTCCAAGGAATTGCAAAAGAAAAGTGCAGCTGTCCTTTTGGGAGGCTAGGGCAAGGAGACTTGCGAATTTCTCACTAAAAGTTGTATTTATAGTGAGACTCAACTTCCAGGCCTAATGGGTTTCAAAGCCCTAATCCAATTAGGCTTTAATTTTGGGCTTAATAATGGCTCAACTATTGGGCCCACTATTAATACGAAATTATTGTAAAACCAAAACCCAAATTATTAGCCCATGCACTCTAATGATCCAAATAGCTCTATGTGTGTGACCCAATAGGCTTTTACCACGTTGGCAATGATCATAAATCACATTTATGATCATAAACAATGAGCGGTGTCTAGCAACACATCATTGCTACCCAAGTGACAAGATTGTCGGTGATTCGACTAAACCTTTATGATCATCACCGATATATACTATTGTCCTTTGTCCAAGATATCAAGACTAGGCACAGGACATGGAATGTGTCACTCTTGTGTAGCCCAATCTTTGGTTTCTTGATTACCGAGTAGACCAACTTAAACTGATGACATTGATATCATATATCAATTCATCCGAGCACGGCCATGCATTTTCTAAGTCTCACTCTATCAAGGGGCTCAAAGATATCACTCTTGTTACATAGGAGGGACAAATCCCATCTTGATCATACAAATCCGTCCGCATGACATGTGGCATACCCAATGACCTCCTTCAAGTTCACTCAGTTACGAACAACAAAGGAAAGTATCAAAGTATGTGACTCAGATGTAGGGAACCTTGATGATCTTAGGTTGAAGGACTACATATACCATGATCACTATGAGAATCACTTATGACACTCATATAACGATGCATGTAGTGTTCTCATGGTGGGTCATTCCAGTACACAAGTTCTCCAACTTGTACCCATATGCAGACTACATATCTCATATTAGTCTCCACATATGCTAGTCGTTATGTATTATTGCAACCCGCTCCACAATATTACTAGACCAGGGACATTTGAGAATATCATTATTCTAGGGTTACAATTATGTTTATTACATTACGCAGAAACAAAACGACAAACATAATTGCTGGATTAATGCCTTAATAAAATATCATGACTTAATGTGCAAAAATACAATCATCTCATGTTTGGCTGTTGGGCACAACACTAACAGTCCTTCACCGAAATGGTTCCCAGGGGCTCTGCCTCAATCCATTTAGTGAAGTAATCTATTGCGACCATGCAGAACTTCAGCCCTCTGGGTGCAGTTGGGAGAAGCCCGATGAGGTCAATACCCCATACTGCGAAGGGGCAAGGGTAGTTAGCTGGGGTTAACATTTCCAAGGGTAACCTCTGGATGTTAGTATGTCTTTAGCAATTTTCACATTTCCGGACAAATTGCCCTGCGTCCTTCCTCATCGTAGGCCAAAAGTATCCCTGGCGGAGTAGCACTCCTGCCAGAGCGTCAGTTCCTATATGGGAACCACAGGCCCCTCATGGACTTCTCTGAGGACTATTTCTATGTCCTTTTCACTAACACACCTTTGCAGTGGACTCACGTACCCTTGTCGGTATAACTCCTCCCCGATGAGGAAATATCGTCCAGAATGTCTTCGCACTTTTGCTGCCTCAAGAGGGTCTTCGGGAAGCTCTGAAGTCATAAGGTACTTTTTTATGGGATTTTTCCATCCTCATTCCGAGGTTGCTATGCTCATTATTGCTATGCTTGGGTGACTTAGCACTTCGGTCAACTTTTTTGACTTGGCCAAAGTATCTGCTTCAGTCTTGTCCCGACGAGGCACGTTCTCAATATGTACCACATCGAACTCCTGGATGAGCTTTGATACGAGGTCGTGATACTTTTCCAAGGTTGGGTCTTTCGCGCCGTAGTCCCCTACCATCTGCCGGACCACGAACAGAGAATCGCTGTGGGCCTTTAGGTTTCTCACACAAACTTTTCTGGTGAGGCGCAAACCTGCTATGAGGGCTTTATATTCTGCCATACTGTTGGTGACATTAAACCCAAATTTGATAGCTTTCATAGCTTCCATACCTTTGGGACCACAGAGAATTACTCCGGCTCCTTAGTGTTCGGAACTAGAGGCCCCGTCAACAAACAGAGTCCACTCAGGTTCATTCATTCCGAGGTTTGGCAGACTGTCTTCGGCAATGGGTACCTCGACAATGAAATCTGGTAATGCCTATGCCTTTATTGCATTTCTTGGCTCATAGTTGATATCATATTCACCGAGCTCAATGCACCACTTCGATAACCTTCCTGAGTGGTCCACCTTCCTCATGATATCCCGAATAGGCAGGCTACTTCGGATGATAATGGGGTGCCCTTGGAAATAAGGTCGTAGCCTTCTGCTTGCAAGTACCAGGGTATAAATAGCCTTTTGTAGCAAGGGGTACCTGACTTCGGCACCATGCAAAGACTTGCTCACATAATATACTGGCCTTTGCTTTGCCCCCTCTTCCTTTAGAAGGATCGAACTAACTACCTTTTCATGACGGTGAGGTAGAGTATGAGGGGTTCTCCTTCCCGTGGCTGCCGAAGTGTCGGCAGACGAGTTAGGTAGACTTTAAGCTCTTCCAAGCCTTTTAGCAGTCTTCGTTCCAAGGGCGCACCTTGGTTCCGAAGTTGCCATCATTTTTTACTGCTTTAGTGAGGACTTTGAAGAACAGTCGGCAACGATCCTCATATCTAGAGATGAATCTGCTGAGGGATGTGATTCTCCCTGTGAGTCTTTGCACATCCTTAGTCATCATGGGAGTTCGAAATCCCAGCAGAGCCTTGACCTTTTTCGGATTGGCGTCAATACCTCTCTCCGACACCATGAATCCGAGGAACTTACCCGCATTCACCTCGAACACGAATTTTTCAGGGTTGAGATGAATTCCGAATGTCCTCAGTTGGTGGAATGTTTCTTCTAAGTCTATGATATGATTACTAGGTAGTTTGCTCTTGACTATCATATCATCGATGTAGACTTCCATGTTCCTCCTGATTTGGGAGTCGAAGACCCTATTCATCAACCTTTGGTACGTGGCCCCTGCATTCTTAAGCCCAAAGGGCATTCTAATATAGCAATATGTACCAACTTCGGTGATGAAGGCAGTTTTTTCTTCATCTTCAGGGTCCATCCTGATTTGGTGATATTCACTGAAGAAGTCGAGGAAGCTAAGGAGGCCATACTCGGCGGTTGAGTCTACCAACTGGTCTATTGGTGGCAGAGGATATGAATCCTTACGGTAGGCATCGTTCACGTTTCGGAATTCGATGCACATTCGGAGTTTGTCGCTTCCTCCTTTCGTGGCAATAACCATGTTACTCAGCCATTCAGGGTACTTGACCTCCCTTATTACGCCTGCTTCCATTAACCATTGGACTTCAGCTTTGATGAAGTTCTTCTTATGCGCCGAGAGGCTTCACTTTTTTTGTCAAACAGGCTTTGCCTTTGGGCGCACCTTAAGACTATGTTGAATTATGCAAAGGTCTACCCCAGGCATGTCCTTCGACGAGTAGGCAAATAGATCTTTGTTCATTAACAGAAAAGATACAAGTTTTTCCTTGTCTCATTTGGCCAGTTTTTTCCCCAATCGGGTACTTCGGCCTGGGACAAGCTCCACATCTTCTTTCTCTATTTTCTCGAGGTCTACTATTTCTCCTCCCTTTGCCTCCTCTGCGAGTAAGCCCTTTTTCTCCCGAAGTCTATGCGTGGATCTTTGCTGGGCCCTGCCTTGCTTTCATAAAGACCTTCATCACTTCCCCTTGGTCGTTGAAGATTTCAGCATCTTCATCCTTCGTTGCGAAGGTGACAGTCAAGTACTTCACATCTAGGCGGATGTGGAGATTCCCTTGCATCTGCCTACCGAGGATGGCATTGTACGATGAAGGGACATCTATGACGATGAACCTTGTCATTGTCGAAGTAAAGAGCTCACCCTTGTTTTGTGGTGAAGTTCATCTTAGCATTAGAGGTTGGTCAATCCACCCGATGATAAGGAGTTAGCACGGACCTACGCCGAAGGTAAAGGAGGTGATAGGCTTGAGATTGCCTTTTGAGATACCCAAATTCGGCAGTAGATGAGAGAATAAGACGTCAGCAGTAGAACCATCGTCAAGGAGTACATTTTTGACATCCCAACTCCCCATCCTTGCCATGATTAGGAGTGGGTGAGCGAATACTATGGTGGACCCATCTTTCCGAAAAAGCTTGTTTGTTGGGTTACCGAATTCCATCACCGATATCTCCTTGGCTTCCCTCTTTCTTTCTACCGACGATAGTCTAGTGGTGATTGTTTGGATTACCCTAGCCAGAGGTGGAGGATTCTTCTTGGGACTTCGGTTCCGACGTCGGTCGAAATCGTAATCTACATCTTTCTTTCTTTCCTCCTCCCTCCTTCCCCTAGGCAAGGGCATGTGTAGGTACTTACGAAGTTGGCCCTGCTTGATCAGGGACTCAATGTACTTCCTGAGTTGGAAGCAATCCTCAGTGTCATGGCCATGATCCCGATGGAATTAACAGAGTTTCTTCATATTTTTCTTCTTTTTCGAGGTCATGTTCTTTGGACGTTGAATTTGGCTCCCTTGCCTCTCCATAGCCATTAGGATGTTCGTTCTCGTGGTGTTCAATAGGGTGAACGCCAGTGGCTTCTTCCTCTTTTGCTTCTGAGGTCTCCTTCCACCTTCGGTTGGATACCGAGGTTGGCTGCTTTGTCCTTCTAGGCACATGTGGTCAGACTTTGGCCCTCCCATCCTTAATTCTTCAGCAGTCATGTGCTGTTCGGCCCTTCGGTAGAACTCACTGAGGGTGTCTGGGGGGTCTTTCGAGAACTCTTAAAAGAGTTGTAAGTCTCGCCGAAGTCCTCGTATTATGGCGAGGATGCACATTTCAAGAAGGAAGTCCGGCACGCTCAGGGCCTCTCGATTAAACCTTTCAACATAGTTGCAGATGGTTTCGCCATTCCTTTGCACTAAGTAGAACATCTGAACGGGCATCTTCGCCATCTGCTTGTTGCCAATGAACTGCTGTGTGAATGCCGTAGACAGCTCTTGGAAACTCATTATAGTCCCAGGGCCGGAGAGGGTGACCTCAAAACACTTGCAAAGGGTAGCGTCATCGGCACCGTGTAGCACCATGCTACGCATGTACTTGGTCAAGTGGGCTTGGGGGTCACTACGCCCATCATAGGTTTCCAAGTGAGGCACCCAAAAGTCGCTTGGCATAGGTGCCTCAACTATTGCTCGGATAAATGGTGACTCATCTCCGATGAAGGTTTCTGACAGCCTTGACCAGACAGGCTTTCGAGCCACCTTTTTAGGATCTTTTCCATGAGGATGGTGGTGCTGGGTTCTTCTCGCTGCCTGGAGGCCTCAGGCAACGAAGAACGACGCCTCCTTTTCGGTGAGTAACTTCGGTAATGGGGGGATTATGATCTCTCCTCTGGCGAAGAACTTCACTGGCAGGAAGTCCTAGCCCCTTTGGACCCCAGTTTCTCCTGTATGTCAGGCTCTGGGAGGTACATCGTCCGTTGAGGACTCGTCACAGAAGTCCCCACTCCTTGCACTCCGGTGAGTGGACTTCGGGCTTCTCTCCCGACGGGGTGTAGGTGAAGAAGGCCTTCGGCCCAAAGGTGGTTGTGACCACCTTTGGCCCAACTTTTGCATCATTTTAGCCATAACAGAGCACTGCAAATCGTGTAGGAAGCTCATCATGATTGTTAAAGGACTTTCATCCTCAGGCAAGCAAGTCCCTACGGCGGGTTGTTCAGTCGCCAGTTGATTCTCTGGCGCGAATGAGGACTTCGGGAGTCTCTTATCCTTAGAACGACGGCTACCTGAGGGTGGGTTCCCACAGACGGTGCCAAATGATGCCCATCGGCATCTTTATTGTACGACATAATGGCCTGAAGTAGGGACTTCCGATGTGGAGGGTATCTGCAGGAGAGACTTCAGACGCGAAAGTGCCTGAAACGCTCAAAAGAACAGGGGTTAGGAGGTCCCTGGAGTGTGTTTCCGGGGGAGGAGCCTCCGATGCCCAAGTCAGTATTTTGCAAGTAATGAATGGAGAGTAGAGAGTAAAGCTTTCTTAGGGGTTCAGTCCTGTCTTACCAAGGTCGTTTCCCAAGTATTTATAGGGGGGCGTCAGGAGAAGTTCGTTTGACACAGCCCGCTCAGATCATGGCACGTGTTCAGTCGGATGCGATCCGTACCTTCGTGGATTGGGATCGCCAGCTGGCCATAGGCCGTTCTGGCCAGAAGTTAGGGCCATGGGAGGTCTATGTGTCAGGGTCGTGTACAAGGGCTCGGTGTTAGAGGCTCCTTAACCGTTTTTGTCATGTTCACAAAGCCCCTTTGGTGAAAGAGACCTCTTCGGGATAGGAGGGCTTCTTTGCCGAGGTTACTCCAGTTATTCACAAGTCTCCTCGGTATAGAGGACCTCCTTCGAAGGATGTTTTCCCCTGCCGAGGATGGTGAGCCTCCTTCTCCCGAAGTTGGTCAGGTCAT
Organism: Aquilaria yunnanensis; assembly: GCA_039654915.1. NCBI lineage: Eukaryota > Viridiplantae > Streptophyta > Magnoliopsida > Malvales > Thymelaeaceae > Aquilaria > Aquilaria yunnanensis. Next base: position 41,774,838 of record CM077595.1, on the reverse strand, counting down.
CTTACCGAGGATGGTAATGTACCATGTTTTTTAGGCCAATACTATTATTCCCCGAGGGTGATGGTGGATTTTCCGAAGTCAGGGGGTCAGGGACCGCGGACCCTTTTTTCCCAAGGTTGGTGCTCGTATTCCCCGAGGATGATGTTCGTCCTCTCCAAGGATGGTGCTTTGTCATAGCTTGGAGGTTTGAAGGGTAATAGCCCTTTGGTTATCACACACAATCTACATACAACATACCCAACTTATTTAAATGCATGTATTCACTAAATACATGTTGTAACTTAGTTAATACATGTGCTAAGCTTCTTGGAGAACTTCAAAAGCACAAAGCACTCTAGAAACTTGAAGGGACCAACTGCTGCGTAAGGCAGAAAGTACCATTACTAAAAATGGCTAATGTGCTCCAAAAACCATCACTACTAAAATATAGGACTTTACCAACTGCCATTTACCAACGCGCAGTAGTTGGTAACTTGAATTTACCAATGCGGAGCCGTTGGTAAATGGCAGTTGGTATTCGATACGTTGGAAAAATTTTTACCTACGTGCAATTAATAACACGTTGGTAAATTCCAACGTGTAGACGTTGGTAAAATTTACGTTGGTAATTACCAACGGTCATGAACCAGGCTTGGTTTGCATCGCGTAGTTGTAGTTACCAACTATTTAGTAGTTGGTAAATTACCAACTGCTGCTAGTTGGTAACTTACCTTGGCAACTTACCAACTGCCAGCAGTTGGTAACTTACTTACCAACTGCCAGCAGCTGGTAAGTTACCAACTGCCAAGGCAGTTGGTAGGAACCCGCGTAGTTGTAGTTACCAACGGCCAGCAGTTGGTAACTTACCAACGGCCAGCAGTTGGTAACTTACCAACGGCCAGCAGTTGGTAAATGCCAGTTGCCGGCAGTTGGTAGGAACCCGCGTTGGTAGTTACCAACTTACATCAGTTGGTAAGGGAGTTGTTATGAAGCCGTTAGTAATTACCAACTTTCATACGCGTTGGTAACAGGATGACAGGCGTTAATTACCAACGCGCGCAAGTTGGTAAGTTCCCCGTTTGCACGTTGGTAATGTACATTAAACGTTCCAAGTTTCGGTTGTTTCGTATTTTCCCCAGTTTGAATACACATTCAAAATTAACATACCAATTCAAAAGTTCCCCCAGGTTGTACGCTTGATTCGTCTTTTAACTTCTTTCTTCAAATAAGAATATAATACAAACAGCTAGCATCTTAAACAATTGAAACAATTGCAGATAGCAATGTCCAACACTGTACACATTTGGGAATTTGTACTTACATTAATATACATTTTATCCAGTAAAGCCCTATGTTAAGACAAATGTAGTAAATGAAAGAAGACAAGAAGACATGTCTGCGACATCCATAAGTAAGCTCCTAGTTTTTTCTTTATAATGTTCGCTCAACAATATTGAACATAATTTGTTTGTTTTGGTAATATACAAAAAATATTCACTGCAATTAACTTGTTGAACGACGCAATAAGAAATGAAAAAGTAGGAAGAAAATCCATTACTGAGTCATCATAGCCATTTTGAAGATAATGGTAGTACTCATAAGAACCTTGAACTAGAGAAGAAATGCCACCAGAGACTGAAAAGGAAATTAGAAAAAAAAAAGTCAATAAACAAAAATTCAATACCACATGGCAAGGATAAAGGAAAATCTAAATAGTCAAATACACACAGGCACTCACCACCACTGCTAGGAATTCCCATATGCACATCTTTAAGCATAGCAGAACCTAATAACACCAAGGAAAGGATAAAACAGAGAAGCGAAACCATTAGCAATCTCAAACTTTCTGTAGTAGATGACCCAAACACCAAGATCTAGAAGAGCTGCAGCAAAGCTGTGAGCACAACAGAGTTAGAAGCAAGTTTATATGTCAATACTTGTGCATGCGGAATGACCCTTTTGCTTACCCTCCATACGCAGCTCTCATGTCCATCACATTTCTAACGAATGACCAGTTTATTCCCAAGCCACTGAGATAAGACTTGGCGACCACCTATTTCCACTGCTGATGGTCTGCAGTGAAATCTTCTGGTGCAGCTTTCCCATAAACTCCAACTTGCGAGCTCAACGACCAGTATGGTGCCTTTCCAGCCTCTCCGGCCACTTCTCAGGCCACTGAGATCCGCGCTCTGTGGCATTTGTTGGCACTTTGTGGATACATGCTTGAAGTGAAACGTTCCTGCAATGAGAAACCAGCAGTTCATAATATGTAGTGTCTGTTAGCTTCACAACCTCATCTAGCATTTAGTACTGAAAACTCAATTAGACACAATTATTGAAATAAATTTTGAATGACCAAGGATTTATTTCCAAGTTGTGATAGATACCAGGCTGCATTTGCATCATCAGATTCAGGGCAAAGGGGAGGCTTCCATTTGTTTCACAGACCCATAAAATCGGAGCAGAATTCATAGCTTTGTGCTGGGAAAATATGGTAGCTTTTATTTTCACTGATTACCGGCTATAGGGGCATTGTGGCCCTTCTTGAAATCATCCCAACCTCTTACCCAAGGCTGGCCTGGAATTGCTCGTGTTTCAGGTGAAGCATAGCTGTTGAGGTTTTTCATTACCTTATCTTTAACAGCAGAAAAGACCTGTATGTCTACCATGCATAAAGCACGAGTTAGAAGACTTCATTGATGCACTTTAGCTTCAAGCAGTAATTTCCTGATGTGCTTTGTATCACATATCTCACCGGATTAATGCTAACTGCCTCTGGTGGCTGCTCCTGACCAGTCAACAATTTCTAAAGGTCTGGGTTTTCCTGCAAGACAGAAACAGATATCAGATTATAATCATAAGCTTGAACTCAATGCTTAATGTAGGTAAACCAACTCAATGCTGCCGGATTTCTCATTTTCCAGGACGCTTCAAAGAGCCTATTACTGGAACTCAGTTGCCACGGTAGTTCTTGAAAACTTGGGTAGATGCATTATATCGCAAGTAGGAAAATTGCATGGCCACAATCAAAGTACTACATCGTCTAGGTGTCAGTTGCTAGTACTTGAATTCAAACTCAAACCCATTTCCAGCCGGCACAGACCCATTTCCTAGTACTTGATTCAAACTCAGTTTTCAACATCACTAAAAGTTTACGCTGATGAAATGGATTTCAAGAGAAACATACAAGAAATAGATCCTACAAACATATATCTTGAGATTTTGCATCCAAAATTCATTCTTCATGACCAAATTGGGCTATTCTTATTTGTTCTCCACTGATGGCGCCCCGTTCTTTTCAAGAGGTGGTGGTCCTCCTGTATTTTCCTCCTCTGTATCACTATCATCATCTGCAGCAAGCAAGCATAAAATGTGAACAGGAAAACAGGAAGCACTAGATGCAAATTACGGTGACTTAATATGCCAACAGCACCCTCACCATCATCTCCTTCCCCAGCATCCAAACCTTCACCACCACCCATATTCAGTTTCTGGAACAAAATACAAGAAGTCAACTAGCGTCAATCCCCAGTCCAATCAAATGCTAGATTTCAAGCATTGACCTCTATGCATCATAAACATAGACACAGTTGTACCCTCTGAGCCACTTACAGAAAAGTCGAAGTTGCCGAAGTCCATATTATCTCCCACTAAAAAAAAAGATGGACAAGCAAGCCAATCAACAAATAAAAAAATCCACCAAGATCATAACTAAAATACAAAAACTGGGTTAGAGGGGCTAATGACATCATACTAACATTTGTTGTCTTCCTCTTCCTCATCTTCATCAACCCATTTATCCCAATCAACTTTAAGAAAAACTGGTGCTTTCCCGCCCTGCTTTATCAACCTGCTCCACCATTTGTTCTCTTCCTTTTTCACAAGATAACAGATATTTCTCTTGTTGATACTAGCCTTACTTTCCTGCAGGCATCAAGATTGCATACATCATAAGTGTTAGTGTTGTGCCCAAAAAGCCAATCATGAGATGATTGTATTTTTGCACATTAAGTCATGATATTTTATTGAAGCATTAATCCAGCAATTTTGTTTGTTGTTTTGTTTCTGCGTAACGTAATAAACATAATTGTAACCCTAGAATAATGATATTCTTAAACGTCCCTAGTCTAATATTATTGTGGAGCGGGTTGCAATAATACATAATGACTAGCATATGTGGAGACTAATATGAGATATGTAGTCTACATATGGGTACAAGTTGGAGAACTTGTGTACTGGACCGACCCACCATGAGAACACTTCATGGATCGTTATATGAGTGTCATAAGTGATTCTCATAGTGATCATGGTATATGTAGTCCTTCGACCTAAGATCATCAAGGTTCCCTACATGTGAGTCACATACTTTGATACTTTCCTTTGTTGCTTGTAACTGAGTGAACTTGAAGAAGGTCATTGGGTATGTCACATACCATGCGGAGGGATTTGTATGATCAAGATGGGATTTGTCCCTCCTATGTAACGGGAGTGATATCTTTGGGCCCCTTGATAGAGTAAGACTTAGAAAATGCATGGCCATGCTCCGATGAGTTGATATATGATATCAATGTCGTCAGTTTAAGTTGGTCTACTCGGTAATCAAGAAACCAAAGATTGGGCTATACGAGAGTGACACATTCCATGTCTCGTGCTTAGTCTTGATATCTTGGACAAAGGGACAATGGCATATATTGGTGATGATCATAAAGGTTTAGTCGATTCACCGACAATCTTGTCACTTGGGTAGCAATGATGTGTTGCTAGACACCGCTCATTGCTTATGATCATAAATGTGATTTATGATCATTGCCAACATGGCAAGAGCCTATTGGGTCGCACACATAGAGCTATTTGGATCATTAGAGTGCACGGGCTAATTATTTGGGTTATGGTTTCACTTTAATTTTTTATTAGTAATGGGCCAAGGAGTTGAGCCATTATTAAGCCCGAAATTAAATCCTAATTGGATTAGGGCTTTGAAACCCATTAGGCCTGGAAGTTGAGTCTCACTATAAATACAACTTTTAAGTGAGAAATTCGCAGATCTCCTTGCCCTAGCCTCCCAAAAGGACAGCCGCACTCTTTTCTTGCAATTCCTTGGAGGACGCAAGCTAGCACTGCGAGCGCAAGAGAAACGCATCTGCCGGAACGTGGTAGAAGCGTGGTGATCCCGAGAGGCTCGTGTGGATACCATAGAGAGCCTGAACACGTCAACTGTTCAGGTTTTGTGATTCAACTCTACAGTTGAGTGAGAGATCTCAACCGAAAATTAGGTATGAAATTTTCGAACACCCAGTTTACCCCGTTTCACTTGGATCCTGGAGGGTTTCGGTTAAATTTCGCTGCACTGTTTGGCTCCCGAAACCCAACAATAAGAACATATAGGTACTGATCTCAAAGCAAACTGAAGAGAATAGATTACGGAAAAACTAGATATCATTACTGCACCCACATTTACATCAACCTTGTCATACAAATCGAGCTCAACTTCATAAGGGATCTTATCAGGTCCGCTGGTGGCAGAAAAGAGGAACTTTCCTTCAGGTTCTAGTTTAAGTTTCACATCCTCTGCATCGGGAAGCTCAATTGTAATAAACACTACATCTGACCTCTATGCCCACTTGAGTGTTGGGTGCCGGCTGCTGCTAGAAATAGAGATTCGAAATTAAACAATAAAGCTCATGAAACCACAGCTCAGCTATTGGTCTGAAATAAGGCCGCAGAAATACCACATAATTGAATACTGAACCAAAAGTTTATATCTATATGTATATACCCTGAATATGAAACAAGGAAAGATAGGCCATGGAATTGAAGAGTGACTCCTTTCCGAGGGTCAGCCCATGTCATTGCCAACTCGGCTGAGTTGGCTTGGCGTACCAAAACAAATAAGTGTCCCTACCCTATGCTTAGATAACAAAACAAAGGGCAACCAACACAAAACAAGGAAACCGGATTTTTTTGAAATGGCATAAACCCTAGACTGATTCCATTTAAGAGCATCAAGGAAAATAATCGAAATTTCTCAAAATGAAAAAAAATGAAAACATACACGTTTACCTGCTAATCTGGCACCAGATCCGTGAAATGGGGTGCGAAACGGGTCAAGACACATTTGATTTCGTGGCGGCCGAAGCAATGGACATGTCGCGGCGGCAGAGAGGTGTGGAGAGGAGTTTCGGGAGCATGACACGAATGAACCAGCTGGAGGAAGAAGATGAAGTTTAAAAATGAAATTACCAACGGCCCAGCCGTTGGTAAACTCTTAAATGAAACGCAGCGTTTTACTTCCTATTTACCAACGGCTAAGCCGTTGGTAATAAAGCCCACCAAACCAAGCCCATTTCCACAGCCCAAACTACCAACGCGGGCACGTTGGAAATATTACCAACGGCTACGAAGTTGAAAAAACTCAGCCCAGCGCTTCAATACCTACCAACTGTTGCACGTTGGAAGCAAGTTACCAACTGTTCTACACGTTGGTATTTACCAATGGTTAGGCCGTTGGTAATTTGGCAGTTGGTAATTACGTAATTTTTAGTAGTGCATGAAACTTTCCAGTTTACAACAACACATATGGATTGATGCGAACCCCGATGGTATAATGACCATGAAACGCACCCAAGATGTGATTCAAGCTCCACAAGACATCAAAAAGACTAGGTTTAAAACCCCCACCCCTAATCAACCTGTGATTAGAAACAAGAAGTATAGAACTCCAAGAACACAAGCACTCTTGTGCACCAAGGCAGTCCGCCAAGAACCAAAGAGAAAACCTCTCCAAAGAGCAATATTATTTTGAAATTTTTCTATGTGTTTACATCCAAAATATGTGCCTTTATATAGGCCTAAACTAGGGTTAAAATCTGGGTAAAATTCGCAGCCTAAATCTCTTAGGAATCCTAGATACAAAGACATAGGAAATCCTAGTCAAATTAGGACTCTAATTCCTAGTTTGAACAAGTTTAATGAATGCAGCGTATGCCACTTGTCCAAAACGATGTAAGACTATTCCATAGCCTAAATAACTTCCTAAATAATGTATCTAAATAGGATTTGAATGAAAATAAAATATAAATACAAGATTAAACCCGAAAACTCCCAAATAGCCTTTTTGGGTGCATTTTGGGCACTTTAAGGTTCTCTCTTGTATCTTCAGCTCCAAGCTCGAATCTTTGAGTTCCAATGGTGAATCTTCATCTTAGATGTGGTAATGAAGTTCTGGAAAGTTAGATCTAAAAAATCCAGCTTGTGGACAAAATGCAATAAGAACACTTAAGGTGGCTCAAATGGTGCACTTTGAGTGTTGCCCTGGATGTCCTTATTTTGAGACTTGTCTAAGCACTCCAGAATTGAGTACCAAGCATGTCCATCACCTTTATATGATGTCTTGAAAGTTCCAGCAACTTCTTGTGAGGTTTCATGGCCATCCTCCTTGAAGAAGCTTGAAACAAAGGCTTGTAGTGCACTTGAGAGCTCCTTAGCTTTCTTCCTTGTCATAGGTCCACTAGAAACCTTCAATGGGTCCTTGCCTTCTCCATGTGTGCTTTCCTTGATCATATCAACTCCCCCCTCCTTAGAAGGATTCATCCACGAATCTACATGTTCAAACAAAGACAAATCAGAAACATTAAAAGTAGCACTCACATTGTACTCACCAGGCAAGTCTAGCATGTATGCATTGTCATTGATCTTCCTAATGACTTGGAATGGACCATCTCCTCTTGGATGAAGCTTAGTCCTTCTTGCAGCTGGAAATCTTTCTTTCCTCATGTGTAACCAAACCCAATCTCCAGGCTCAAACACAACTTTCCTTCGGCGTTGATTGGCTTTCTTAGTAACTTGTTGATTTTTGTGTTCAATTTGTTGCTTAACCCTCTCATGCAACCTCTTGATGCTCTCGGCCTTCTTACTACCATCCAAACTAGATACCTCATGAGTAGGTAATGGTAAAAGATCCAATGGAGTTAAAGGATTAAAACCATAAACAATCTCAAAAGGTGACAACTAGTAGTAGAATGCATGGATCTATTATAAGCAAATTCTACATGAGGCAAACAATCTTTCCAAGCTTTCAAATTTTTACCAATGATAGCCCTAAGCATGGAACCTAAAGTCCTATTAGCTACCTCAGTTTGCCCATCAGTTTGTGGGTGACAAGATGTAGAAAACAAAAGCTTAGTTCCTAGCTTACCCCACAAAGTCCTCCAAAAGTGGCTTAGAAACTTAGTATCCCTATCCGAAACTATTGTTCTAGGAACACCATGAAGTCTAACAATCTCCTTGAAAAATAATTCAGCCACATGAATAGCATCATCAGTCTTATTGCATGGAATAAAATGAGCCATCTTAGAAAACCTATCAACTACGACAAAGATTGAGTCACGGTTTCCCTTAGTTCTAGGCAATCCAACAATGAAGTCCATAGAAATATCTACCCATGGATGACTAGGTGTAGGAAGTGGTGTGTATAACCCATGTGAAGTGTGAGTGGATTTTGCCTTCCTACATGCAATGCATTGCTCACATACCTTCTTCACATCCTTTACCATATTCGGCCAATGGTAATGTTCCTTCAAAGTATGCAAAGTCTTGGCTTGTCCAAAGTGACCCATAAGTCCTCCACAATGAGCTTTCTTTGTGAGCAATTCCCTCAAAGATGTCTTTGGTATGCACAACCTATTTTCTTTGAAAAGAAAGACATTAACTTGGTAGAACTTCTCAAAAGCAAACTTAGAACACTTAGAATAAATCTCACTGAAATCATCATCACTAGCATACAAATCCTTCAAGTGTTCAAAACCCAAAAATTTTGCATCTAAAGCTGAAAGTAAAGCATACCTTCTTGAAAGTGCATCCGCCACTATATTATCCTTACCTTGCTTGTATTTGATAACATATGGGAATGACTCAATGAATTCTACCCATTTAGCATGCCGTCTATTCAACTTACCTTGCCCACTAAAAAACTTAAGGGCTTGGTGATCAGTGTGAATCACAAACTCTCTTGGCCACAAATAATGTTGCCAAGTCTCCAAAGCTCTTACCAAATCATAGAGCTCCTTGTCATTTGTGGGATAGTTCAAGCTAGCTCCATTCAACTTCTCACTAAAGTATGCAATGGGGCGGCCTCCTTGCATCAACACAGCTCCAATGCCTATACCTAAAGCATCACACTCAACTTCAAAAGTATTAGCAAAGTTAGGCAAAGCTAAAAGTGGTGCATGGCATAACTTTTCTTTTAACAACCCGAAAGCATCTTCTTGAGCTTTTCCCCACTTAAATCCCACATTCTTCTTTATAACTTCAGTTAGAGGTGCAGCAATGGTAGAAAAATTTCTTACAAACCTCCTATAAAAGGTAGCTAACCCATGGAATGATCTCACCTCCGTAATGGATGTTGGCGTCGGCCATTCTTGTATGGCTCTCACCTTCTCTTGATCTACCTCAATTCCATGTGAACTCACAATAAATCCAAGGAAAACAACTTTGTCAACACAAAAAGAGCACTTCTTCAAGTTAGCATACAACTTTTGTCCTCTTAAGGTGCTTAGTACTTGTGTGAGGTGTCTAACATGCTCTTCTAAGTTCTTGCTATATACTAGGATATCATCAAAGTACACAACAACAAACTTTCCAATGAAGTCACGCAAGACATGATTCATAAGTCTCATGAAAGTACTAGGAGCATTAGTTAGTCCAAAAAGCATAACTAACCATTCATAAAGTCCAAACTTTGTTTTGAAAACAGTTTTCCATTCATCCCCTTCCCTCATCCTAATTTGATGGTACCCACTTTTTAAATCAATCTTTGAAAACAACGTAGAACCATGCAACTCATCAAGCATATCATCAAGCCTAGGGATAGGATGTCTATACTTTATAGTGATCTTGTTGACAGGCCTACAATCCATGCACATGCGCCATGAGCCATCTTCCTTTGGCACCAAAAGTACAGGCACAGCACAAGGACTCAAACTCTCCCTCACAAGGCCTTTGTCTAACAATTCCTTTACTTGCTTCTCAATCTCCTTAGTCTCCTCGGGATTGGTTCTATAGGCTGGCCTATTTGGAATTGGTGCTCCCGAGACTAGGTCTATTTGATGCTCAATGCCTCTAATTGGGGGCAAACCTCTCAGATCTTCAGGGAAAACATCTTTAAAGCCCTGCAACAAAGACACAACAACACTAGGAAGATGTGTTAGATCATAGACAACAAGTAAAGATTCTTTGTAAATTAAAAGAAGCACTGGTCTTTGTGCTTGAATGGCTTTCCTCACATCACTCATTTTAGCAATATAGCACTCTTTTTTGCCACTTAACTTCCTCTCATTCTTTTCTCTCGGGAACTCTCCACTCTTCTTCCCCTCATGGTCACTCATCTCACTTGATCTCTCATTTTGTCTCTCGGCTTTCCCCTCTTCACTCTTGCCCTCAACTTTCCCCTCATTTATTTTTCTCTCAACCTTACTTTGAAGTTTCCTTTGATCCTCCAAAACTTGTTGTGGTGAAAGTGGACTAAGTGTAACCGGCCTTCCTTCATGGACAAATGAGTACAAGTTTTTCTCTCCATCATGTGTGACCTTCTTATCAAATTGCCACGACCTTCCAAGAAAAATATGGCAAGCATGCATAGGAACAACATCACAAAGAATTTCATCATGGTAAGTACCAATTTTGAATTTAACCGAAACTTGCTTTACCACTTTTACCTCCCCGGCATCATTCAACCATTGAAGCTTATATGGTTGTGGGTGTTTTTGTGTTGGAAGCTTCAATTTCTCCACCATGGTTGAACTTGCTACATTGGTGCAACTCCCTCCATCAACAATGAGGCTGCACACTTGATCTTTAATTCGGCATCTAGTGTGAAAGATGCACTCCATTTGATTGGCCTCCTCCTTGGCTTGCACACTTAGAGCTCTCCTAGCAACAAAAGCAAAGTCACCCTCTTCGGGCTCAAGTGTGTCTTGCTCATCGTCCTCCATGGCATCCTCCTCCTCGGATGTGATTTCACCATCATCTTTGAGAATCATCACCTTTTTGTTAGGACAATCTTTCATGTAGTGTCCCTTGCCTCTACACTTGAAGCACTCAATCTCCCTTGACTTTGGCACATCTTTGGGTGGCACCTTGGGTTTGTCTTGTTGAGGCTGAGACATGCTTCCCTTGGTAGCCTCCATTCTTGGCTTTGGTGCCTCCTTGCTCCATGTTCCCCCCCATGTGGAACTCCCTCCTTGAGCCATCTTGGATGCCTTAGACCTCTTGATGATTCTTTCGGCCTTGGTGGCATGGTGAAGCAAATCCTCCATGTTGACATATGGCACCATCTCCACTTTGTTGGCAATCTCATGGTTAAGGCCATTGATGAATCTAGCAATGGTAGCCTCCTCATCCTCAATGATATTGGCTCGGGTTAGTGTCATCTCCAAGTCCTTGTGATAGTCCTCCACACTCCTTTGGCCTTGCACAAGCCTTTGAAGTTTGAGGTGTTGGATCTCTATAGTAGTAACTTGGGACAAATCTCCTTCTCATCATGGCTTTAAGAGCTCTCCATGTATTGATGGGTTCCTCCTCATTCCTCCTCCTAGAAGTGACAACCTGGTTCCACCATACAAGAGCATAATCAATGAATTCAATAGTAGCCAATTTAACTTTCTTTTCCTCAGAATAGTGATGGCACTCAAACACCATCTCAATCTTTTGGTCCCACTCCCAATATGTATCCGGATCACTGCTCCCTTGAAAAGGTGGAATGGACAATTTGATGGAGCTTAGATTGTTGTCCTCCCTTGGCTCCCCCCTCCTTGGAAGCCCATGGTCATGCCAATGCCCTTCTTCCTCCTCGGGTTCTTCTCTCCTTGGACCTCTCCTTGGTTGCAAGATGGGATTTGGTCTCCTTGGCAACCTCAAGTCAATGTCTTCAATCCTCCCAACAAGCCTATTGAGAGTTTCTTGAAGCTCTCTCATGGTTGGCTCATCATTGTGTCTCACTTCCATCCTCCTATCCTCCTGGCCCTCCATACTCCTGAAAATAACAAAGATCCTCACAAACACTCACCTCACGTGTTTCACTCAAAAGATGAACACTCAAACACTCAATTTGTTAGTGAGATATTGCTATTTAAAGAGTTCTCAAAAGTTCTAAGAAAACTATCCTCAAAGCACACAAGAAAACTTGAATTTTTTAAGAACTATTTTGACTCCAAAAGAGGTGGGCTAAACAAGCTTTAAAAGACTCTAAGAAGCCCTTGCAATTGATGATCACAAGAACCACAAAGAAAGCTTTTTTGGCTCAAATCAATGGGATAGGTTTGTGGGCACAAAAACTTTCAACACTTTTGAGAAAAACTTCCTTTTGCAAGCTCTTTTCTTTGTTCTTCTCTTTTTTTCTTTTCTTTCTTTCATTCTTTTTTTTTTTTTTTTTGCTTGCTATTTTGATGCTAAAACAACTTTCTCCTTGAAGTTTCTTGCTGCCAAAGACAAAAAGTCAGTTTTCTATTCGGCCAAAACAAGAAACTATTGAAACTTGAACAATTTGAAACAACTTTTGTTGTACCGAAACTTCCTCAATTTGGATCCTTCTTTCTTTGGTGTTTTCTTGACTCTAGGATGCTGGAAACAATGAAAACAAGAGAGATTAATAGGGCTGGACACGAAACAGAAAGATAAGGAATAAACAAGAACAATTGAATTGAAACCGAGAACACAAGGTAACACGAATTGATTTCTTTTTGTTGTTTTTGTGATTTTTGGACTTGAACAAGGATGGAATAAAAAGGATAGACCTAAAACAAGACGAAAAAGGATTAAAACAGATGATTAAGACACGAAATTACTGGAAAAAATTTAAATAAAAACGCAGAGAAACAAGAACACAAAGATATGTCCTTCAATGGAACTTGTGGCTCTGATACCAACTGATGCGAACCCCGATGGTATAATGACCATGAAACGCACCCAAGATGTGATTCAAGCTCCACAAGACATCAAAAAGACTAGGTTTGAAACCCCCACCCCTAATCAACCTGTGATTAGAAACAAGAAGTATAGAACTCCAAGAACACAAGCACTCTTGTGCACCAAGGCAGTCCACTAAGAACCAAAGAGAAAACCTCTCCAAAGAGCAATATTATTTTGAAATTTTTCTGTGTGTTTACATCCAAAATATGTGCCTTTATATAGGCCTAAACTAGGGTTAAAATCTGGCAAAATTCGCAGCCTAAATCTCTTAGGAATCCTAGATACAAAGACATAGGAAATCCTAGTCAAATTAGGACTCTAATTCCTAGTTTGAACAAGTTTAATAATGCAGCGTATGTCACTTGTCCAAAATGATGTAAGACTATTCCATAGCCTAAATAACTTCCTAAATAATGTATCTAAATAGGATTTGAACGAAAATAAAATATAAATACAAGATTAAACCCGAAAACTCCCAAATAGCCTTTTTGGGTGCATTTTGGGCACTTTAAGGTTCTCTCTTGTATCTTCAGCTCCAATCTCGAATCTTTGAGTTCCAATGGTATGAATCTTCATCTTAGATGTGGTAATGAAGTTCTGGAAATTTAGATCTAAAAAATCCAGCTTGTGGACACAAAATGCAATAAGAACACTTAAGGTGGCTCAAATGGTGCACTTTGAGTGTTGCCCTGGATGTCCTTGTTTTGAGACTTGTCTAAGCACTCCAGAATTGAGTACCAAGCATGTCCATCACCTTTATATGATGTCTTGAAAGTTCCAGCAACTCCTTGTGAGGTTTCATGGCCATCCTCCTTGAAGAAGCTTGAAACAAAGGCTTGCAGTGCACTTGAGAGCTCCTTAGCTTTCTTCCTTGTCATAGGTCCACTAGAAACCTTCAATGGGTCCTTGCCTTCTCCATGTGTGCTTTCCTTGATCATATCGTGGATGTTAATATACTTGAAATTTCATAGATTAATTCAAATGAAAGTTATTATTTTGAATACTCTCTTTTGGGTACTCCTGAAATGGATAGAAAGGGACTAAGTCTCTTTGAAGAAACTTAGTAAGGACATATCATTAGAAACTTAAACTCCCAGTTACATAACTAAAATCCAAATACATAAAAAAAAAAATACAGCACATATACAAAAATATGGCCATCCAAATGCACAAACAAATAGAACACAATCAAATGCAATGCTGGTAGCAACACATCTTTGGGTTAGCTTATAAACAATCAAATAAACATTATGTAATCACTATGGCAGCCCTCCTCAAGCTAATGCTTGGTCTTAGTTAGTATTAACCTAGGCTCTAGAAACCCCTGTAAACACTGCCATCTTAGTGCATGAAAAATAGTAAGGCTAAAACCTTGTTCATGCACTCCCCTTTAACCCATACTTGGTTCCTTGAGCTTTTTGCTTTCTTCCTAGCATGGTCTTAGCTTCATGCATGCTTGATCATCATATTAGGACAATAAAGTTCCATGAAACATGAAGATAAAACCCTTACATAAGCTATGAAGTTTGAAAATACCGAAGGAAGCTTAATAAACCTGAAAACTAAGGTTTTTCTCTCTTATTGAATTCGATTGCTTTCCTTTGTGATTTCTTGAAAGCTTGAGCTATGGTGTCTCTATAAGGTTATGGAGGAGCTAAGGATGGGACTCTGGCTAGTAAGGGCCAAAAATGACTAAAGAAAGGGAAGAAAGTCAAGATATTTTCTTGGTTTAATTAGTTTAATCTTAACCCTCACCAGGGCACTGTAAGCATGCTTTAAATAAAGACTTTTTTACTAATCTTTAGCCAACATTTTTTACTAAATGAACCAGCCATGGAAGGGTGGGAAAATGATGAAAATGATCCTTTTTGGCCTTTTGAAATATGATCCCATCCTTTAGTTATTTTATGGACACTAATACACCAAGTTGTTCAGGGTTCTTAAATAATTAGCCTTTGCTTCTTTAATACAATTTACCCTAACATATGTTTCCATACCATTCAAATCCTTCCAAAATCTTTCTTTTAAATTTGTATAATTGAGTATCCAAGTCTTGAAATCTTATAATAAAGTCCATAGGTTACTTGTAAAACAAGCAATCCTTTGGGGCTTCCTTGAGGGCCAAGTAACCATTGTGTGAATCTTTTAAGGATGTATAGATTATACACTTTACTTCCCACATTTCATTCTCTATGGTGAAAAATATGGTATTGTTAGTGTTGTGCCCAAAAGCCAACATGATATGACTATATTTTTACAGATTGAGTCATGATATTTTATTAAGGCATTAATCCAGCAATTATGTTTGTTGTTTTGTTTCTACGTAACGTAATAGACATAATTGTAACCCTAGAATAATGATATTCTTAAATGTCTCTGGTCTAGTATTATCACGGAACGAGTTACAATAATACATAATAACTAGCATATATGGAGACTAATATGAGATATGTAGTCTACATATGGGTACAAGTTGGAAAATTTGTGTATTAGACCACCCACCATGAGAACGCTAAATGGATCGTTATATGAGTGTCATAAGTGATTCTCATAGCGATCATGGTATATGTAGTCCTTTGACCTAAGGTCATCAAAGGTTCCCTACAAGTGACTCACATACTTTTATACTTTCCTTTGTTACTCGTAACTGAGTGAACTTAAAGAAGGTCATTAGGTATGTCACATATCATGCAGAGAGTTTTGTAAGATCAAGATGGGATTTGTCCCTCTTATGTAACGGGAGTGATATCTTCGAGCCCCTTGATAGAGTAAGACTTAGAAAATGCATGGCCATGCTCAAATGAGTTGATATATGATATCAATGTCATCAATTTAAGTTAGTATACTCGACAATCGAGAAACCAAAGATTGGGCTATATGAAAGTGACACATTCCTTGTCTCATGCCTAGTCTTGATACCTTGGACAAAGGAGCAATGGCATATACGGGAAATGATCATAAAGATTTAGTCGAATCACCGACAATCTTGTCACTTGGGTAGCAATGATGTGTTGCTAGAGACCGTTATTGCTAATGATCATAAATGTTGCCAATGTGGTAAGAGCCTATTGGGTCGCACAAATAGAGCTTTTTGGATTATTAGAATGCATGGGCTAATTATTTGGGTTATTGTTTCATGATAATTTCGTGTTAATAATAGGCCCAAAAGTTGAGCTAGTATTAAGCCCGAAATTAAAGCCTAATTGGATTAGGGCTTTGAAACCCATTAGGCTTGGAAGTTGAGTCTCACTATAAATACAACTTTTAGTGAGAAATTCACAGCATTGCCCTAGCATCCCAAAAGTGACAGCTGCACTCTTTTCTTGTTGTTCCTTGGAGGACACAAGCTAGCATTGCGAGCGTAAGAGAAACGCATCTACCGGGACAATATGGAAGCGTGGTGATCCTGAGAGGCCCGTGTGGAAACCGTTGAGAGCATGAACATGTCAACTATTCAGGTTTTGTGATTTAACTCTACAGTTGGGTGAGAGATCTTAACTGAAATTAGGTATGAAAATTTTTGAACACCCGATTTACAACATTTCACTTGGATCCTAGAGGGTTTCGATTAAATTCTACTGTGCTTGTTTGGCTCCCAAAACTCTACGGTGGTATCAGACCTACTAGTGAAACCCTAAATTGGGATTGAATGTCAAATTGCATGATATTGTGTGTTTGGTTGCTTTTAGCCATGATTAATTAGATTGATTCATGATGTATAAAACCAGAACTCATAATGAATATTTGAGATGCATGTATAAGACAACCGAAGATAACAAATTGGTGAGATCAAAAGGAAAAATCCCTCAAACAAATATTAAGTCATTAAATGTGATGCCTTCCAAATGTTGGCGCTTGTCAAGACTTTGATCAACATTGGGTGGGTTTGCCAAAGCAAAGCACCTATGTTCATCTTGGTAAGGCACGATGGGATAACAGTGATATCCAAATTCCTAACTTTGGGTCTGACTTAACTAAGTTATCCTAATAGGATTGGGGACTTAGAAGCATAGAGTTGGGCTTAAGTTCATGAGATGAGCTTGGACAAGTGTTGTTCACCCAACTATCCAAGAGTTGCATGAGATGTAATTGGCTAGGAGTTTCTTAACTAAATAACTATAACTTGAGAGAAAAGCCAAAGCTCACTCAAGTTATGGTGAAATATGGATCTTGACCCACTAGAATACCTTAGCACTAAGGTGTACCAATCAAACCCGGGTGAGAGTCACTGGACAACTATTAAGAACATCCTTAAGTACTTCTGAAGGACTAAGGATGCATTCTTGGTCTTTTGAGGTGAAGATGAGCTCATTGTAAAGGGTTACACCGATGCTAGCTTCCAATCCAATAAGGATGATTTTAGGTCACAATCTGGTTATGTTTTTTTTGTTGGTGGTGGTGCTGTGAGCTGGAAGAGTTCAAAGCAAAAGACAATAGTCAACTTTACAATAGAATCTGACTACATTGCCACTTTGGATGCTACGAAGGAGGCAGTTTGGAACAAGAAGTTCATCATTGAGCTTAAAGTGATTCCAAGCATTGCCGACCCGATAGAGCTCTATTATGACAACAATGGAGCAATCGCACAGGCTAAGGAACCTTGATCTTACCAGCGATCTAAACACATACTCCGATGCTATCATCTGACCAGGGAGATCATCGAGAGGGGTGATGTGAGGATATGCAGGACTTCGACAAACAGCAACATTGCTGATCCGCTAATAAAGCCTCTTACGCAGCAGAAGCATGATAGCCATTCAAGGTCCATCGATATTAGATACATGGATGATTGGCTTTAAGGCAAGTGGGATATTGTTAGTGTTGTACCCAAAAGGCAATCATGAGATGATTGTATTTTTACACATTGAGTCATGATATTTTATTAAGGCATTAAGCCAGCAAATATGTTTGTTGTTTTATTTCTGTGTAACATAATAAACATAATTGTAACCCTAGAATAATGATATTTTTAAATGTCCCTGATCTAGTATTATCGTGGAGCGGGTTACAATAATACATAACGACTAGCATATGTGGAGACTAAAATGAGATATATAGTCTACGTATGGGTACAAGTTGGAGAACTTGTGTGCTGGACCAACCCACCATGAGAATGCTACATGGATCGTTATATGAGTGTCATATGTGATTCTTATAGTGATCATGGTATATGTAGTCTTTTGACCTAAGATCATCAAGGTTCCCTACATGTAAGTCACATACTTTTATATTGCCCTTTGATGCTCGTAACTGAGTAAACTTCAAGGAGGTCATTGGGTATGTTACATATCATGCAGAGGGTTTTGTATGATCAAGATAGTATTTGTCCCTCCTATGTAACAGGAGTGATATCTTCAGGCCCCTTGATAGAGTGAGACTTAGAAAATGCATGGCTATGCTCAAATGAGTTGATATACGATATCAACGTCATTAATTTAATTTATTCTACTCAATAATCAAAAAACCAAAGATTGGGCTATACGAGAGTGACACATTCCATGTCTTATGCCTAGTCTTGATACCTTGGATAATGGGACAATGGCATATATGGGTAATGATCATAAAGGTTTAGTCGAATCACCGACAATCTTGTCACTTGCGTAGCAATGATGTGTTGCTAAACACCACTCATTACTTATGATCATAAATGTGATTTATGATCATTGCCAACGTGGTAAGAGCCTATTTGGTCGAACATATAGAGCTATTTGGATTATTAAGGCTAATTATTTGGGTTATGGTTTCATGATAATTTTGTGTTCCAAAAGTTGAGTCTCACTATAAATACAACTTTTCGTGAGAAATTCACAGCCTTGCTTTAGCCTCCCAAAAGTGACAGTCGTATTCTTCTCTTGCTATTCCTTGGAGGATGCAAGCTAGCACTGCAAGCGCAAGAGAAACACATCTGCCGGGACATGGTAGAAACGTGGTAATCCCGGGAGGCTCGTGTGGATACCATAGATAGCTGGAACACGATAACTACTCAGGTTTTGTGATTCAACTCTACAGTTGAGTGAGAGATCTCAACTGAAATTAGGTATGAAAATTTTTGAACACCTTGTTTACCTCATTTCACTTGGATCCTGGAGGGTTTCGGTTAAATTTTGCTGTGCTTGTTTCGCTCCCAAAACCCTACAGGTATATAATGGTTTATAATCATTATACATTTATACTGTAATTTTCCCAATGTTGGAGGTGGTAATATATGCACTTGTGGCCTTTGAGCTCCTGGAAGACCCTTTGGTTGATTGGCTCTGGTAGCTAGCACATCAGGCTTATTCTGGCCTTGCCTTTCTTGCCCTCTTCTTTAGACCAAAGGACAATCCCTAATCCAATGATCCTGAGAGTCATGCTTGAGATATGTTTGTGTCAGATGGCTTCTTTCCATGGAATTTTTTGCATCTAGGGCACCTTGGACCAGTGAACCAGCTCTTCGCCTTGCCATCCACACTAGGTTGAAAAACCTTAGTAGTGCTCTTGCCTTGAAGGGGCTTCTTCTTTCCAAATTGACTAGTCTCCCTTGGTTCATTGGGAAACCATTTACTCTCATATTCTTCTTATTACACCAATAAAGCCTTTTGAATAGTATCATGGTAGGTAATGACATTGAAAGGCCACACAACTCTCCTAATGTCTGGTTTTAGGTGTTACCCACTATGGGGTAGTCCAATTATGGTGCCAAAATTGTACATTTAGACTCCCAGGATTGGTAATGTTCTGTAGGCCATCAGAACACTACCTTTAGTGTGCATACCCAAGTGGCCCTCTTGGGCACTATGTAAACACATGCATATTGGTCCAACCATCACACACATATTCACATTTCATGCACACCATGGCAGCAAAGAAGGAAAACACTAGCACAAGTCTTAATCTTGGCTATCACACATTAGGCAATCTTGTTAAGTTCTAGTGACCAGCCACTACACCTGTAACTTCCACTAATAAACTGTATCATTCTAGCTTCTACCCCCTTTTTTCATTGCTCCATTATCAAGTAGAGACTTAGAGCAAACCAAGAAATTTTTTTTTACATCAATAGCCCATCTATGGACCAAGTTACGGATTTTTTCAGTTGATTACAAAATTCTGACCAAATGAACAGTAACTTAATCAACTTTTCAACATCATATCTTTGGCTTCAGGGCTCCAAATTCAGAAATTCCAAATCCCAGTTCAACCTCTAGATATTCTCTAGGTGTGGTCAATTTCAATATTCTTTCTACATAGGTAGATATAGAATTTTGAGTCTAGAATCCAAGTTCTGGTCACTTTATGACCATTTTGCCCATACAAAATTTCATAAGTGCGCAAACACTTCATTCACAAGGGGAAAGCCCTCCAAAGCTACCCCATATATGTCCATTACACATAGAAAATACATTCCCTTGAATTTAATGACCATATGTGGCTAAAACAGAATTTACAAGTAAGCAGCCCATCATTCACATTAACACAGCTTTGCACCACATCACTTACATAGCCAAAACATTACCCAAAGGTTCACATACTTGTCTCATCTTACATACACTACATGTACATGCATACATGCACTACAATATGGTCTTAACTCAGATAAATACACACCCTAGGTTACAGGAGTGCCTGAGACACAATGGACTCCAGAAACAGGATGCTGGGCAGCAGCTGCATAACACAATAAGTACCACCATTAAAAATACTAAATGTGCTTCTAAAATCACCAAAATTTCTAGATCATAACTAGACACATGGAAGTTCATGTACCTGAAATTTTAGATCAAACCATAAATGTTAGTTTGAATGTGATCTTTCTACTAGACCTATAGTGGCAGAATTGAGGGGAGTAAGTTTCATTGACAAACTTAGTAAGGGTAGCACTTGGATTCAATAGGCAATGTAACCATCATTAAAACCTGCATCCAAAGACACTAAAACACAAAAATCACAATGCATATATACAAGATATAGCAACCAAATGTAGTAGTCATTCACAACCAACAAACACATGAAATGCAGTAGCAACATAAACCATAGGTTAGTCCATAAAACACATAATAAACATAACCAAATCACTATGGCAGCCCTCCTTAAGCTAATGCTTGGTCTTAGGAGGATTTTAACACTAGTTAGTACTAACATTGGGCTCTAGAAACGCTCATTTCACTGTCATCTTAGTGCACTTGACAATAGGTCACAAAACCTTCAATAAGTGCACTCCCTTTACCAAGCTTGGTTCATCAAGCTTATTGCTCTCTTCCAAGCTTAACCCTAGCTCCATGGTTGCTTGAAAAATGTAGAAAACAACCCATGAGAGCAAGAGAACCCTTACCAAAGTGGGTAGGCAGAAAATCAAGCTTGATCCTTGAAGCATCCAAGCAATAGCTCTAGTTTGCTTCCAATTGCCTCCTTTTGCCTTCAATTTCAATCAATTGCAAGTTTGAAGGTGTGGTGGCTATGGAGGAAGTGTGGCGATGTTCTTAGGCTGAAGGAGGACAAAAGTGAGAGAGAGATAAGTGAGTTGGCCACTTAAATGGCATTAAATGAGCTTAAGGGCACAAAACACACTTAACAAGCTTAACCTTGCTTTATGTCATTCTCCTTCTCACTAATTATGGTTTCTTTGTCTTAAACTCATTGGTACACATGTGCCTAGCATTTTTTACTATTTATCAAGTCTTGGTTGCCTCCCCCATGGTGGGATAACCTCACAATTCCACCCTTAGACTTAAGTCAAAAGCTTGAACACCTTAAGGTTTACACTAGGACATTTAGCTCCTTAATGCCTTTAGTGTTTCCTTTGTCCAAACTTGTCTTCCATGAGCAATTTGGTCCTCCAATAGCACTTTTATACCATCCATATCCTTCCCATAACTCTCCAAGTCTCTTTCTTGAGAGTTTTGCAATTGAGTACCTAAATTTTCAAAACCTTACAAAAAGTCAATAGGTTGCTTGACAAACAAGCAATCCCAAGTTACAAACTTGGAACACTTTTAAGGAGGTGTTGATCATGCCTTTTACCTCCCACACTTCAATCACTATGGTGAGAATTACACAATATAATGGTTTTTTAGCCATTATGACACAGTTGTAATTCTCCCATTTTTGTGTGGTGGTAACATTAGGCCTTTGACAAACATCTTGGCTTTAATTTTTTCCAACCTGTGGTATTGTGGTGTATACCTCACATATCGGTTGACCTTATGTTCATAGTCTAGAACATTGAGGTTGTTTTGCTTCAAACTCTACTTACTTCAGTGCATCAAACTCTACTTACTTTAAATCCTTGACGGCATGTCTAACGTATTGGTCCTGAACCAGTCTTGTAAATTCAAGCCACGACATCTCCAGTTCATGATTTACTCTCAAGCTTCTCTGGGTAGCATACCTGTTTCTCTCTCTCTGACACTCCTCCACCACATTTCTGCATTACCTATAAGGCTGTAAGTAGTCAGAGATACTTTTTTGGTGGGGCTCAGGTGCATCCTCTCAACCATTTTCTTAATAAATCACAGACATTCTTCAGCTTTCTCTTGTCCCACTTTGCCATCAATTTGTGGGGGTCTTAAGCCCTAAAACATCTCCAACAGTCTGACATTATTAGAGCCCTCATGGCCTTTAATTTTGTGTCTCTTGGACCTGTGTGATTCTTCTGAGTCCATATGTTCTCTAAATCTTTTTCCTCTTCTCTGATTGGGTCTCATGGCTTCAGTCATCATGGAATGGTCATAAGCTGAATGACTAGCCCTAGACACTTGGCCAATCTGAGACCTAATCCTTCTAGTCCTAGGATGTCTCCCATCTTCATCTTCAATCTCTTCATTCTCTTCATTTTCACTTCCATTAGAAGGAACATTAACTGTGATGCAAACCCCTTAGGTATAATGACCAAGAAATGTGCCCAAGATGTTTTTCAAGCCCCACAAGACATCAAAGAGACTGGATTTAAACCCCCACCCCTAATCAACTTGTAATTAGAAACAAAAAGTATAGGAAAACCAAGAACACAAGCAACTTGCGCACCAAGGTAGTCCTCAAAGAACAAAAGAGAATTTTTCTTCAAAGTAGCAATATTATTTCATATAAAGGCTGTATTTTACAACCAGAATATGTGCCTATTTATTGGCCAAAACTAGGGTAAAAGACTTAGAAAAATTTGGAGCCCAAGTCACATAGGAAACCTAGGTACAAAAGACTTAAGAAAACCTAGTCAAACTAGGATTCCTACATCCTTTTAACACATGTTTAAGGTGTGCAGCGTATGCCACTTATCCTATGTGACCTGAATCAATTCCATAGCCTCAATAACTTCCTAAATAATGTAAATAATTAGGAAAATAAAGAAAATAAAGTGCAAATACAAGTTTGGTCCTAAAAACCTCAAAATGGTCTTCTCGGGTGCACTTATGGGTTCTTTAGGGTTTTTGCTTGTATCTTCAACTCCAAGCTTGAATATTTGAGTTCCATTTACTTGATACTTCCCCTTAAATGTTGGAAAGTGGTCTTGAAATGTTATAGCTCAAAGATCCAACTTGTAGAAGAAAAATGTCCTTGAAACACTTCAAGGACGCTTAAAAGGTGCACCTGATGGGTGCCCTTGGGGTTCCTTGTCTTGGGACTTGTATAGGCACTCTAGAATTGAACACCAAGATTGGATATCATATTCACATGTTGTATTGAATATTCTACTAGCTCCTTGTGAAATTTCAAGTCCATTCTCCATGAAGAAGTTTGAGACAAAAGCTTGAAGTGCACTAGTGAGCTCCTTAGCCTTCTTTCTTGTCGTAGGTCCATTAGTTATCTCCAATGGTTCTTTGCCATCCTTGGTTGTGCCTTCCTTGATCATATCAAACTCGATTGTTGTTCCTAAAGCCTTCTCTTACAGTTCCTAATTTTGGTTCATAGGAGCAGCTTGTGTCCTTTATGCTCTTTGTTGTTGTGCTTATAGAAGCCTTACTAAGCCCTCATTTATTTTGATAAGGTTTCTTTATAGCTCTCCCTACACCTAAGGCATGTTCAATTTAAGTGCAGGATTTACTGCTCCTTGTGCCATTTGTGCTACCTTTTCACCCCTTTTTTGCTTTTCATTTCTTATATCTTGCCTTCATTCATGAAAAGGTTTAAGGGTTTCTTGATCCCCTCTCCTTATGCAACCATTTTCCTATTTCATAATAAACAAACGAGCACAATATATATTACTCTATGTTAGGTACTTGACACTAGCAGCTGGTGCAACTAAGGTTAATGTATGTAACTATATGCATCATGTCATATGCACATAAATATTGTTAAACCTTACTCTGATACCAACTTGTATTACCACTTTGAGAGCTACAATCACAACAACCATATTTAGTGTGCCCAAGTTCCAAGGCAATGCATGTTCTATAGGCCAAGCAGAACAATGCTTATATGTTTACCCAAATGGCCCTATTGGTCATTGTGTTGGGTTTTGGGAGCCAAACAGCGCAGCGAAATTTAACCAAAACCCTCCAAGATCCAAGTGAAACGGGGTAAACCGGGTGTTCAAAAATTTTCATACCTAATTTTCGGTTGAGATCTCTCACTCAACTGTAGAGTCGAATCACAAAACTTGAATAGTTGACGTGTTCAAGCTCTCTATGGTATCTACACGAGCCTATTGGGATGACCACGCTTCCACCGCGTCCCGGCAAATGCGTTTCTCTTGCGCTCGCACTGCTAGCTTGCGTCCTCCAAGGAATTGCAAGAGAAAAGTGCTACTGTCCTTTTGGGAGGCTAGGGCAAGGAGACCTGTGAATTTCTCACTAGAAGTTGTATTTATAGTGAGACTCAACTTCCAGGCCTAATGGGTTTCAAAGCCCTAATCCAATTAGGCCTTAATTTCGGGCTTAATAATGGCTCAACTATTGGGCCCATTATTAATATGAAATTATTGTGAAACCAAAACCCAAATTATTAGCCCATGGACTCTAATGATCCAAATAGCTCTATGTGTGCGACCCAATAGGCTCTTACCACTTTGGCAATGATCATAAATCACATTTATGATCATAAGCAATGAGCAGTGTCTAGCAACACATCATTGCTACCCAAGTGCCAAGATTGTCGGTGATTCGACTAAACCTTTATGATCATCACCGATATATGCCATTGTCCCTTTGTCCAAGATATCAAGACTAAGCACGAGACATGGAATGTGTCACTCTCGTATAGCCCAATCTTTGGTTTCTTGATTACCGAGTAGACCAACTTAAAATGATGACATTGATATCGTATATCAACTCATCCGAGCATGGCCATGCATTTTCTAAGTCTTACTCTATCAAGGGGCCCGAAGATATCACTCCCGTTACATAGGAGGGACAAATCCCATCTTGATCATACAAATCCCTCTGCATGATATGTGACATACCCGATGACCTCCTTCAAGTTCACTCAGTTACGAACAACAAAGGAAAGTATCAAAGTATGTGACTCACATGTAGGGAACCTTGATGATCTTAGGTCGAAGGACTACATATACCATGATCACTATGAGAATCACTTATGACACTCATATGACGATCCATGTATTGTTCTCTTGGTGGGTCGGTCCAGTACACAAGTTCTCCAACTTGTACCCATATGCAGACTACATATCTCATATTAGTCTCCACATATGCTAGTCGTTATGTATTATTGCAACCCGCTCCACAATAATACTAGACTAGGGACGTTTGAGAATATCATTATTCTAGGGTTACAATTATGTTTGTTAAGTTATGCAAAAACAAAATAACAAACATAATTGTTCGATTAATGCCTTAATAAAATATCATGACTCAATGTGCAAAAATACAAGCATCTCATGATTGGCCTTTTTGGGCACAACACTAACACATTGTGTGTGTGTGTGTGTGTGTGTGTGTTGGTCTAGCTGTCACACAAATTGTCACATAAAATCTCATTTGGCAGGGAAGACATTAGTAAAAACCTCATGTTGAATCAATACTACATTCATGCGCAATTACATGCACTCTTGATGCACATGGTGTCCTTTTTTTATGTTCAAAGAATCATGCCCAACCCAGTTTTATTTTCACCCATGTTACCCTATGTTATTATAATTTAAATCCCTTTATAACACTTAAAAAAACATAGGGAAATAAGTTTGAGGCAAAAAGTCCATCCAGAGATCACATTATGAATTTTACAAGTCAATAGGGTAATGTGACCAAATGAACAATAAAATAGCCAACTTTGTCAAGCTATAACTAGGACTACAAGGCACCAAATCGAGTGATTCTAAAGCCAAATTCTTCATCTTGATAGATGATAAGTTTTACCTAAATTTCATAGAAAAACTCAACTTGCATAGGAAGTTATGGCTATTGAACTACAGGGTATCAAGTTTGAGCAACCAATTCCCAAAATGCCCATACAAAACTTCAAGTAATTCATGCACACCATTTCTAAGTGAAAAACCAACTTAGGTAGGTCCTTACATGTCTTAACCACTTGGAAAAGTCATTCCCCTAAACTTATGACCATTCCACAAATATTAAACATAAGTTTCTTCAAAACAACCCATAAAACTCAAAATAGACAGAATTGATCATACAAGCCCAAACCATTCTTCATTAATTCATATATCATCCATACAGCATACATAACTCTTTAACATACATTGATACATCATAAATATGTCCTAGATTAGTTGGATACATATACTAGCTTCTTGGAGAGCTTTACAAACATAATGCACTCCAAAAACTTCAAAAGGTAGCTACTACGTAAGGTAGAAAGTACTAACACTAAAATAAGAAAATGTGCTCTAAAAATCATGAAACTTTTTAGTTAAATACTAGAAATAT
Organism: Aquilaria yunnanensis; assembly: GCA_039654915.1. Lineage (NCBI taxonomy): Eukaryota > Viridiplantae > Streptophyta > Magnoliopsida > Malvales > Thymelaeaceae > Aquilaria > Aquilaria yunnanensis. Next base: position 41,748,082 of record CM077595.1, on the reverse strand, counting down.
GGAAGTTAATATACCTAAAATTTCACAAAATAATTCAAACTAAAACTATTTGTTTTAGTGCTCTTTTTCATGTTTACCTGAAATGTAGATAGAAAAGGGGTAAGTTCCTTGTGAAGGCCTTCGTATGGTCTTATCTATAAAATCTTGATTTTCTAGAAATGAACTTGAAATTCAAAAACACACAAAACATAATACATATACATAACATAATAGTCATATTCACAAACCAAATACAAACAACAACCATATGCAATATGACAACAACAACATATTAGTTAGTCCATAAACATTCAATAAAACATTAACAACTCACTATGGCAACCCTACTCAAGCTATTGCTTAGTCTTAGGAGGTCATTAGGTCTTAGTTAAAACTAACTTGGGCTCTAAAAACCCTCAATTAGGCTGCCATCTTTATGCATGAAAAACAGTAAGGTTAAAACCTTTTTCGTGCACTCCCCCTTAACCTATACTTGGTTTATAAAGCTTTTTACTATCTTCCAAGCATAGTCTTAGCTCCATGGATGTTTGGTCATCACTATTGAATAATAAAGAGCCATGACTCTTAGATAAAACCCTTACCTTTGATGAAGAACTCGATAAACTCTAAGGAACTTGAAAATTAGGGTTTTTTTTTCTCCTTGTTGAATTTCTTACTTTCTCTTGTTTCTTCTTGATTTCTTAAGGCATGGTGGCTATGAAGGATGGTGGAAGAACTTAAGGAAGAGCTTTAAGGCTAGTAGAGGCCAAAATTGATGGAGAAATGAAGAAATGAGGTTTTTCTTTCCTTTTTCTTTTTTTATTCATCTTTTGACCTAAGTCCAAATTATTTTATGGCATAATTGAAAATTTTTGCAACTCCAAGCCACACTTGGAACATACCATGGCCAGCCATCTAGGGGTGGGAAAATGACAATTTTGTATAATCCTTGATCTTGGTAAAAGGCTATGATAACCTATTGGAAGGCAATGCCTCTCAGGATGTGCTACCCTTCTTGTGCTTTTAGGCATTACTATAAAGGGGAAGCAAACCCTCTTTCGTATAGTTTGTCTTCAATGATGAGAAATCACCCAGCTCAGATCTTCGGGCATTATACCCCCCACCTGATTAGCCATCTGGAGCCCCGCAAGGAGTGCTTTGTATTTCGCAACATTATTAGTCATGAGGAAATGAAATTTAATTCTAAGGGCCGCTTCTAAGCATAGTGGACCCATGAGTATGGTGCCTTCTCTTTGGTATTCAGGTCTTGAGGCCTCATCAACTTACATCTCACAAATGGGTTTTTCTTCTATCTACTCTTCTTGAATTTTTTCCACTGGTATCATTTAAACCACAAAGTCTGTAAAGGTTTGTGCTTTTATAACCTTTCGAGGCTTATAGAAAATATCATATTCTCTAATTTGATGCACCATTTGGCAAGTCCACTCTACTTATCTGGCTTTTATAGAATGTCCCGTAAGGGTAACTCTATTCTGATAGTAACGTGGTGCACCTGAAAGTATGGTCACAGTTTTCTAAAAGCCATAACAAGGGCTAGGACCTACTTTGTAGAATGTAGGATATTTGGGTTCTACCCCTTAGAGGGTTGGACTGGCATAGTATACCAGCCATTATTTTGGCCCATGTTCTCTAACAAGAACAACACTAACTAAGTCCTTTGTGACAGCCGAGTAGAACACAAAAAGCTCAGTAGGCTTGGGCTATTTGAGTATGGGGAGATCTCGTAGGTAATCTTTTATCTGCTGGAAGGCCCCACGGTATTCATCTTTCCACTCAAAGATTGCCTCTTTCTTGAGTATCTGAAATAAGGGCTTGCAACGGTCTCCAATGTGTGAGAAGAACCATTGATGGGTGGTTAGCCTTTCAACCAGCTTTTGGACATCCTTTTTGTTTTAAGGATCAAACATCATAAGGATGGCCTTAATTTTGTCTAGGTTCATATCTATCCTTTTCTCTGAGACCCTATAGCCAAGGAATTTGCCAGCATCGACACCAAAAGTGCATTTCTTGGGATTGAGTTTCATGTTGAATTGCCGCATTCTTTGGAAGGTTTCCCGGAGGACATAAAAATGCTATTCTATTGTTTGATTTTTGCCGATCATATTGTCTACATAGACTTCCATATTCCTCCCTTAACTGATCTGTAAAAAACCTGGCCTTCTTCAAATAGAAAAGCATTCATTTGTAGCTATAAACCACTTCACCTACTGTGAAAGCTGTTTTCTATTCATCCTCAAGGTGCATTCTAACTTGGTGATAGTCACTAAAAGCAACCATGAAGGATAGTATTTTGAATTTCAATATGGCATCGACCAATTGGATTATAGATGGGAAGGTGATGTGAACCCCTTTGGTATAATGACCAACAAACGCGCCCAAGATGTTTTTCAAGCTTGATAAGACATCAAAGAGACTAGATTTAAAACCCTACCCCTAATCAACTTATAATTAGAAACAAGAAGTATAAGAAAACCAAGAACACAAGTAACTTGTGCACCGAGGTAGTCCTTAAAGAACAAAAGAGAATTTCTTTTCAAAGTAGCAATATTATTTCATATATAGGTTGTGTTTTACAACCAAAAAATGTGCCTATTTATAGGCCAAAACTAGGATAAAAGACTCAGAAAAATTCGCAGCCAAAACCTAAGTTCAAAGGAATTAAGAAAACCTAGTCAAATTAGGACTCAAACACCTAATTTGCACATGTTTAATGTGTGCAACGAATTCCTCTTATCCTATGCAATCTGAATCACTTCAATGGCCCTAATTACATCCTAAAAATGTGAATAAATAGGAAATAAAATAAAATACATTACAACACATAATTGACCCTAAAAACCCCAAAATAGTCTTCTCGGATGCACTTTAAGGGCTCCGTGGGGTTTTTTTACTTGCATCTTTAACCTGGAACTTGAATAATTAATTTCCATTGGCTTAAGACCTTCTCTTAGATGTTGGGAAGAGGCCTTGAAACTTTAGAGACCAAAGATTCAGCTTGTGGAAGAAATTGTCTCATGAACACTTCAGGGTGGCTCCAAAGGTGCATGTGTTGGCTCCAACCTTTAAAAATGTGCACTTAGGTGTGTAGAACGTATCCAAGCTGCTATATTGGTTTCCCTTCCATAATATATTATCCAAAAATTATGGAATCAGCATAAGATACATCCTTGGCACCATGGATATGAATTGACACAAATCAGACTCCCTTTAGGCTTCATTTGAGCATGATGAAACAAAAACTTGGGCATTAGTCCTTCATCAAAGTATGCTACCTACTCTTGGCTTGGATACCTAGGAAGTAACTTAAGAAAGGCATATTGACTAGAAATAGCTCCTTTTGAATGGCTATAGAACTGTTGAGCTTGAACTTGCACCATTAGGGCTTGTATGTGCACTTTGAGCTCCTTAGCCTTCTTCCTTGTCAATGGTTCACTAGTTATCTTCAATGGGACCTTGCCATCCTTGGTTGTGCCTTCCTTGAACATATCAACTCCCCCCCCTAAAAGGATTCATTCTTGAATCAAAACCTACATTAGAAAAGGGAATTGAAGCAATAACGATGAAATAATCAACACATAAGCACTTACCTTTCACATAAGCACCAATAGCATGGAATGCTTGTGTATGGTGTTATGGCCCTCCAAGTATATGACCGGTAATGGTCAAGTAAAACTGTGATGTAAGGTAAGAAATCCCTTACTAAATATTTGTTATGCATTTCAAGCAAGTAAAAAGGTTCCTCAAACACAATTGGCACCTAAGTGTCACTAGGGGCAAAATGGTCATTTTGTATCCCAAGGTGATAAGATTGGTTTAAAGCTCAAAGTAATTCTTTTGGACTTAAGTGTCAAGAAACCAAAGTAAGGGATAGAATTAACAAAGTTAGTGGCACTATTTGGAGGTGGGGTTCATTTGGCAAAATTAAAGTTGTTGAAGGACCAAAGTGAAGAAGGTTGGGTTTTAAACCTTTTTGGGTGGCTTGAATACTACTATTCATCATCCCTTCTATCTCAAACTCATAGCTCTCTCTTCTCCCACAAAATTCATGCCCAAATCTCATTCTTCATTTCTTGGTGAATTTGGAAGCCCCATGGAGTGCCCAAGTGAAGGCAAGCTTACTCTTGCATAGTCTTGGTGGATTGAGCTTTAAAGGGATGTTTTTGGTCCTTGGAAGCTTGGGTACCTTTTTCCACTTTGTTTTCTTGGTTTCCTAAGCTTTCTTGAGGTTAGTTCAAGCTTAGTTGAGCTAGAATTGGTGCCATTTATGATGAATTTGTCTTAGAACCATAAGATACTCATAATGGAGCCCTAGAAGCTTTAGTGCTCAACTTGCTTGATTTTGCTTTGGATGTGTTTAAGGTAAGGAGATTTCTTATTTTCCATGTTATGTTAATGCATTTATACCATATTTAGCATTGGGGATGATTAATTGCAAGCCCAGAAGTGATTAGAATCAAGTTTGAGTCAATTGTGCATAGTTTTCGTGAAGTACAATGAAGTTGGACAATTTTTGGCACTGAGGCGCCATTTTGGGCTCCTAGGTGCCAAAGGGAAGCACGCCCAGGTCGTGCTCCTGAGGCCTAGATGTCAAGACGCTCATTTTTAGATAGCATCAAATGAACTCTGGCACTACGGCACTAGGCTCACGTTGCAGTGCCATAGTTACTTCGGAACTCAACCAAATAGGGTGTTTTTAGTTCCTAACTGGTTCCTAAACATCCTAGACATGTTCCCAAGGTTGATTCAAGATTTATAATGGAAATAAAATGAAGAAAAAAAGACAAATGGATCAAATAAAGCAAGGAGAAGATGGTGTGTGCACAATTGAACTATGTGTGTCCATAAGGGCATTTTGGTGCCTTAGTTGAGGTTGTAGTTATCCCTAAGGTAGTTTAAATGGATTAATAATGAGTAACCAAGTAGTTTAAGCAAGGAGCATGGTGAACTAGCAATGGTGAACTAGAACCATAGCCTAGTTAACTAAGAATGGTGCATGTACATTATGGCACGGTTAGTGTGGGCAACATACGGCACAACTTCTTGTAGCTTGGAAAGATGATTTGGTTAGTATTTTATTAACCCTAGATTGGTTCAAGAGCTATAAGAACTACACAGAATTAAGGAAAACACCTAAGGGCCAAAGAAGACACTATGAGGCTAATAGGGTACATAAGTGCATTTGGGCACAATGTGAGCTCTAGGGCCCATGGGAAGCCTAGATTGGATAATATGGGAGGTTGGCATGGCTTGGGAGGTTACTTAATACCCAAGTAAATGCAAGTTACCCTAATGAATGAAGAGGAACATTAAGAGCTCTAAGTAGGTAGATGACTTAGCACTTAAGCTAAGTTACTTGGGCACATTGAAGGGTATTTGAGGAGCAAGGTAGTTAAGCTACCGTAGTGCATTTTGGACCTTAATATGTGCTAGGAAACACAAGGAGCAGTTAGAGCAAGTATGATTCCTAGTGATGGCCAACTCATTGAAGTGTAACAAGTGTCAAGCCTAGTATTGTATAAGGTTCACCAAGGAATGTGGAGGCTTAGTAACACTTAGTCACCTAGTCAAGACATAGACTTGAGGGACTAAAATGGTAGCCTAGTACACCTAAGGGTGGAGGTTTAGTACGCCTAGCTACCAATTTGGGGTCATAGGCCCGTGGAGCTAAAGCGGGAACCTAGTACACCCAAACCAGATTGGCCATGTGCTAGTCAAGGTTCACCATAAGAAGGGTGAAAGGTTAGTAACACCTAGTGGCCTAGCCTGGTCCTAGACCTAAGGCACTAGTGTGGGACCTTAGTGCACCTAACTTGGCTTCGCCAAGTAGACTTGGATTATTCCTGCACATAGTATTCAAAGGGAGGTTATTACGTGCTTAGGTGATAACCTGGCACAATAGACAAGTCAAGGCTTGCTAAAGTGAGCTTAGGGCTAGAACTCGCTAGGAGAGGACTCAGATGAAAAAAAGTCCCAAGGGACTCGAGTATATGCTCATATATTAGGCCTTAGACCGTTATGAGCTTGCGGTAGATTTATGACATTTGTTGTCCATTGTCCTCTAGTGTTTTCTTTTGCAGGTACCCCCAAAGACCCCATTGTTGACAATCTGTGATTCTCACCCCTTAGTTTATATGTGCAGGTTTGCGTGGTTGGGCCAGCAACCCGAGTGGTTGTTGAGCTAGTTGAGCAGGTACAATTTATACTTGCTAGTTTGTATTTTCCTGTTGATTTATTAGTTTGTTGTATACTAACTATGTTGGATTGACCTTGAGTAGTGGTTGATCTAGGAGCACAAGGGGGAGGTCGAGGTTATCGGCACTTGATAGGTAGAGCTTAGGTGGTTAGCCTAGTAGGATAATCTCAATAGGTTATGCTTGAGTACTTACCTATACTAGATGCCTCTAGCAACAATGGTTAGTTTTGTGTTTTGGTTTATGATTCATGTACATAACCAAATAATGTACATAGGGTTATGCTTGTAGAAAATGTGTTTATAGCTTTGGCTAGTTTTACAATTGTTTTTAAGTGTGGTACCGCCACTATTTTGAATGTTTTAATTTATGTTAAATTTCCATGTCGAAGCTATTCATGCATTATTTAATGCTAGTATTTAAGTTAGTAAACTTAGGTCACGTGCATTAATTTTTATCACAAGCAAACAAACCGATAATTACGAACCAAAACCCGAAAATTTTCCATAAATTCCTAGCGATCCTGGGCAGTAGGCAGCCACAGGCAGCCTAGGGCTACCACATATGGAGCTTTAATCTTGTGGAAAACCTGAACCAATATCCAAATGCAATGATAATTTTGATACCTCCAAGTTAAAAAACAAAGTTAGAAGCAATTAGCACAAAAAATCTGAAAGTTTGCACAATTTTTGTCTTAGTTCTAGGCAACACTTCTATTCTTTTTGCCATCTCAAAAACATTATTCTCACAATTAAGAAAAGTGTAGGAAGAATTTACCTCAAGGATTTTTTATGCACTTAAAACAAATTGACCTAAACTCACACAAGTGTTATGGTTATGAAAAGCACAAGTTTTGCATGTCAAGAAAATAGTTTGCATAGGCCATTCAACCAAACAAGAATTGAACACAATGCAGCCTAAACTAATAACAAAACAAGGATGCACAAATTTCACAAAAATCCTAAGCATTTTAAATGAAATAAGAATGGAGTAGATAGGACTAAGTGAAACCAATCTAGTGGCAAACTTATTTTTGCATGTATATGCACTATAAAGCATGAAATTTGTGAATGAGATGTGACACAAAACAAAGAAACCAACATATCTCCTCAAAAGGCAGAATTTAAAACTAGAATTTTCACTCAAAATAGATACTTTTAAGTTTGGACACAAAGCAAAAATATCAAGGCCCAAAAGCTTGTGTAATGCATGTGCCATGACAAAAAAATGCTTGTTGGAAATTAAAGATTGGCACACAAAAATGGGCTGAACATGAATGTGAATCAAAGAAGTATGTAATGCATGGGTAACAACCAATTTATAAATGAAAAATTCCAAAAAAGTAGATTTAACTTGAAGCAAAACAAAACAATATGAGATTGATGCAAAACAAACAAAATCAAAAATAAAAGAAACCAAAATGAATCTTACTTCAGAGAAAATTATGCAATTCAAAAAAGCATTTGACATAACCAAAGAATTAGAAGACTTAAAACCATATTTTATCAAAGTTTTATGCTTACTTCATTCTCTTAATCTAGTTTCATGAAAACCATTCTTCAAAAGAATATTGCTAGCAAACACACATTGTTTGAGATTTTCATGCAAAACTACATCAAATCTAGGTGTTAGGAAGAAATACATTACAGTGGTTGGCCTTAGTCTCCATGTATCTTCATTAGCAGTAAGAACCACAAAATTTTCACCTTTGCATACAATGGCTTCGGGTGGAGTTGCAACAATTTCATCCCCTTGAACCATAGGATAAGAAACAATGTTAGGCATACATTTGCATATTAAATCACTTGGACTTACCTCTAATTGTTCCTTTTCAACCTTCTTCATTGGTTTCATGCATGGGACATGACTTGGAATATTGGGAACACCAACTTCTTGGATGGGCAGCAACTCACTTGATTCTTGTAGTTCATATCCACTTAAGTCTTGAAAAGAAGACAACACAACACTAGAAGAAGACTTCATTATGTCAGATAAAAGTATGGCTTCTCTATAAGTCTTTCTCTTTTCACTCAGCTTGGGTTCATTGCACTCTTGTCTTCTCTCAACTTCTCTTTCAATTTCTTCTCTTAGGAACTCTCCCCTCTTCTTCCCCTTATGTTCACTTTTCTCACTTAATCTCTCGGTTGTTCTCTCAACTTTCCCCTTTTCACTATTGCCCTGAACTTTCCCCTCTTTTTCTTTTCTCTCAACCTCACTTTGAAGCTTTCTTTGATCCTCCAAGACTTGTTGTGGTGAAAGTAGAACAAGTGTGATTGGCTTTTCACTCTCCAAAGGTGGTGTCTCCTCCATGGCATCTTTATCCTCAAATGTGATCTCTTTATCATTTCCAAGAATCATCACCTTTTTGTTTGTAGTGCCCCTTGCCTCTACACTTGAAGCACACCATCTCCCTGGCCTTAGGTGCAAACCTAGGTAAAGGTATGGACTTGTCTTGTTGAGGCCGAGATAAGCCTTCTTTGGTTGCGTTTATTCTTGGCTTTGGTGCTTCTTTACTCCATGCTCCCCTCGATGTAGAGCTTTTTCCTTGAGACATCTTGGATGCCTTGGACCTTTTGATGATCCTCCATGTTGACATAAGGTACCATCTCCACTTTGTTGGCAATCTCAGGATTAAGACCATAAATGAATCTAGCAATGGTGGTCACCTCATCCTCCATAATGTTGGCTCGGGTCAAGGTCATCTCCAAGTCTTTGTGGTAGTTCTCCACACTCATTTGGCCTTGCACTAGCTTTTGAAGCTTGAGGCGTTAATCTTTAGTGTGGTAGCTAGGCACAAATCTCCTCCTCATTAATGCTTTACGGGCTCTCCAAATGTGTATGGGCTCCTCCTCATTCCTTTTCCTAGAAGTAACATCCTGATTCCACCATACAAGAACATAATCAGTGAACTTAATGGTAGCCAATTTAACCTTCTTTTCCTCAAAGTAATGATGGTAATCAAACACCATCTCAGTCTTTTGCTCCTATTACCAATAGGCATCGGGATCACTCCTCCCTTGGAAGGATGGAATGGTAAGCTTGATGGAGTTGAGATTGTTGTCCTCCCTTGGCTCCCCCCTCCTTGGAAGCCTATGGTCATGCCAAACTCCTTCTTCCTCCTTGTGTTCTTCTCTCCTTGGACCTTTCCTTAATTGTAAGATGGGATTGGGTCTCCTTGGCAACCTCAAATCTCTTTCGTCAATCCTCCCCATAAGTTTATTAAAAGTTTCTTGAAGTTTCCTCATGGTAGGCTCCTCATTATGCCTCACTTCAATCCTGCTATCCTCCTGGCCCTTTATACTCCTAAAATCAAAGATCCTCACACACTCACCTCACGTGTTGCACTCAAAAGATGAAAACTCAAAACACTCAATTTGTTAGTGAGAATATTGCTATTAAAGAGTTCTCAAAAGTTCTAAGAAAACTTTCCTCAAAGCACACAAGAAAACTTAAATTCTTGAAAACAATTTTGACTCCAAAATAGAGGTGGGCTAAATAAGTTTTAAAAGAAACTAGGAAGCTCTTGCAATTAATGATCACAAGAACCACAAGGAAAAGCTTTTGGCTCAAACAAAGGGTTAGGGTTTGTGGGCACAAAAACCAAGTCACAATGTGCAAGCTTCTTTTGTAAACTTTTTTTTCTTTCTTTCCTCTTCTTTTTTTTTCCTTCTTTTTTTTAAAACCTTTTTTTCCTTGATTTTTTGTTGCTACAACACTTTCTTCTTAAATTTCCTTGTTGCCAAAGACAAAAAGTTAGTTTTCTTTTCGGCCAAGACAAGAAACTGTTGAAAATCTGCACAATTTGAAACAATTTCTTTGGTACCGAAACTTCCTGAAATTGGACTTTTTTTTTGTGTTTTCTTGAATTTAAGATGTTGGAAACAATGAAAACAAGAGATATTAATAGGGCTATACACAAAAAAAAAAAGATAAGAAACAAAAGAGAACAAACGAATTAAAAAAAAACATAAGGTAACACTAGTTGGCTTCTTTTTGTTTTGATTGGAAACGAAGGCTGAAAAAAAAGAACACAGACCTAAAACAATAAGAAAAAGGATTAAAAAATAGAATTAAGTCACAACATTATTGGAAAAAATTGAAATAAAAATGAAGAGAAACAAGAACACAAAGATATGTCATTCGGATGGAACTTGTAGCTCTGATACCAACTGATGCGAACCCTTTTGGTATAATGACCAAGAAATACGCCCAAGATGTTTTCCAAGCTCCACAAGACATCAAAGATACTGGGTTTAAACCCCCACCCCTAATCAACTCGTGATTAGAAATAAGAAGTATAAGAAAACCAAGAACACAAGCAACTTGTGCATTAAGGTAGTCCTCAAAAAAGAAAAGAGAATTTCTCTTCAAAGTAGCAATATTATTTCATATATATGCTATGTTTTACAACCAAAATATGTGCTTATTTATAGGCCAAAACTAGGGTAAAAGGCTTAGAAAAATTCGCAGCCAAAACCTAAGTTCAAAGGAATTAAAAAAACCTAGTCAAACTAGGACTCAAACACATAATTTGCACATGTTTAATATGTGCAGCGAATTCCTCTTATCCTATGCGACCTTAATCACTTCAATGGCCCTAATTACATCCTAAAAAATGTAAATAAACAGGAAAATAAAATAAAATATGCTACAACACAAGATTAACCCTAAAAACCCTAAAATAGTATTCTCGAGTGCACTTTAAGGGCTCTGTGAGGTTTTTTTACTTGTGTCTTCAACTTGCAACTTGAATAATTGATTTCCATTGGCTTGAGACCTTTTATTAGATGTTGAAAATAGGTCTTGAAACTTTAGACCTCAAAGATTTAGCTTGTCAAAGAAATTGGCTCATGAACACTTCAAGGTGGCTCCAAAGGTGCATATGTTGGCTCCAAGCTTTGAAATTGTGCACTTAGGTGTGTAGAATGTATCCAAGATACTGTATTGGTTTCCCTTCCATAATATATCATCCAAAAGTGTTAGAATAAGCATAAGATACATCCTTGGCACCATGGATATGAATTGACACAAATCAGACTCCCTTTAGGCTTTATTTCAGCATGATGAAACAAAAACTTGGGCATTAGTCCCCCCATCCAAGTATGCTACCTTCTCTTGGCTTAGATACCTAAGAAATAATTGAAGAAAGGCATATTGACTTGAAATAGCTCCTTTTGAATGTCTATAGAATTGTTGAGCTTGAACTTGCACCATTAGGGCTTGTATGTGCACTTTGAGCTCCTTAGCCTTCTTCCTTGTCAATGGTCCACTAGTTATCTTCAATGGGAGATTGCTATCCTTGGTTGTCCCTTCCTTGATCATATCAGAAAGGATATCGATCTTTAGCACAAGTATCATTGAGGTTTTTGTAATCAATGAACAAGTGCCGATCTCAGTTTTCATTTTTTTACTAATACAACATTGGTGAGCCATTTGGGGTATTGCACCTCCCAGATAATGCTGGCCTTCATTAGTCTTTCAACCTTATCTTAGACAAAGTCTCATCTTTTAGGGGCCATATTACATTTCTTCTACTGTACTGGTTGGGTAGAGGGGTCTTTTTGCAACATATGAGTAATGATTTTCAGGTCTATCCCAATCATTTCATTGGGAGACCGTGAAAACACATCTATATTTGTTCTTAAAAATTGGACGAATGATTGTCTTACCTCGGATGGAAGATCCTAGCCGATTTTTATCATTCTTTTAGGTGTAACCTCTACCAGGTTCATGTCCTTAGGCTGATTTGTGCCCACCTTGTTCTCCTAGGGCATCTCCTTTCTCATTTTTGCTTTTGCTAGCATGAGCTCATTTTCTTTTGGCCTCTATAGGATGGCTTCATAACTCCATCATACTGAGGCTTGGTTAATAAAGATAGTGGCATCCCTAATAGGGGTTGTGAAGAGCATCATCAGCCATTTGACATCAGATCGGATATGGAATTGCACCTGGGTTGGCCTACTAAGTATGGCATTGTAAGGTGATAAAACGTCCAAGACTAGAAATTCAGTGGCATGGGAGTCACAAGTGACCTTCACTTGGTAGTTGGTTCCCATTAGCGTGAGAGGTACATTGACAGTCCCAATTATGGGGACCTTTTCCTTGCCTACCCCAAAGATAGGCCTAGACACAGGGGATAGAAAGGACTTTTTTATCTTTATTTTTTCTAACAAATTGGTAAAGATGATGTTGATGTTGGCCCCGGTGTCCAAATAAAACTCTCTCAACATTGAAATTATTAATTTGGGCCTTGAATATGAGCAGATCTAAGTGAAGGATGACTATTCGAGACTCGTCTGCCCTTGTTAGGACCCTGCTAGGGTTAGTTACCTCCAGTTAGGCAATTTCCCGACCCTGTCTTTTCAAGCCGCAAAATGCTCTCCTTTAGTAATCGTGGACAACCCCTACTAGGGGTCCAGGATTCCTATGATCCCTCAAAGAGGATCACTGCCTTTCAGATCTCTATCCCTGGTCATGATCCTCACGTCATCCCTCCTACGGGTTTTTCTTCCTACTTTTGGCAAGGGGACATCTATCTAAGTAGGTATTCCTTTAGCTTTCCAACCTTATCATTTCCTTAAAAAATCTTTTTCAACTACCAACACTCTTTAGTGTCATGGCCCTTGTCTTTATGGTCTCTACAGCATCTCTCGAAATCCTTTTCACCCCAAGGTGGCATCAAGGGAGGCCATTGAGGAACTTGGTTATTCTTTTCTAAAGAGTATAGGATGTTTGACTTTGTTTCCTTCAAAGGAGAGAGAACAATTTTGGGTCACGGATCACCCCTACTCCTTTTATTTGGCCCATTGTCCTTGGCATTTGGTTGCTTTTTTTGGCCATAGGCTGATTGAGTTCCTCGGCATGCATGCACCATGTGGCTCAGTCAAGAAATTCCTTAATATCCTTTACAAGATTCTTATGGAAATCCTAGGCTAGCCCTGAGTGTTACCCACTCCGGGGTAGTCCAGTTATGGTGCCAAAACTATGCATTTAGACTCCCAGGATTGGTAATGTTCTGTAGACCATCAGAACACTACCCTTAGTGTGCATACCCAAGTGGCCCTCTTGGGCACTATGTAAATACATGCATATTGGTCCAACCATCACACACATATTCACATTGCATGCACACCATGGCAGCAAAGAAGGAAAACACTTGCACAAGTCTTAGTTTTGGCTTCCACACATTAGGCAATCTTGTTAAGTTCTAGTGGCCAGCTACTGCACCTGTAACTTCCACTAATAAACTGTATCATTCTAGCCACATAGCCCCCTGTTTTATTTTCTCCATTATCAAGTAGAGACTTATAGAAAACCAAGGAATTTTTCTTTACATCAATAGCCCACCTATGGACCAAGTTATGGATTTTTGAAGTTGGTTACAAATTCTGACCAAATGAACAGTAACTCAGCCAATTTTGCAATGTCATATCTTTGGCTACAGGGATCTAAATCCAGAAATTCCAAATCCCAGTTAACCCTATAGATGTCCTATAGGTGTGGTCAAAATTTCATACCAAGATTCATTCTACACAGGGAGATATTAAACTTTAGGTCCAGAGTCAAAATTCTGGCAACTTTTGGACCATTTTGCCCATACAATTTTTCCAAACCATGCAAACACTTTATTCACAAGGGGAAAGCCCTCCAAGGCTATCCCATATATTTCCATTACACATAGGAATTACATTCCCTTTCTTTTTAACAACTTTATATGGCCAAAACAGAATTTACAAGTAAGCAGCCTATCATTCACACTTAGGCAGCTTTGCACCACATCACTTACATAGCCAAAACATTACTCAAATGTTCACATACTTGTCTCATCTTACATACACTACATGTACATACATACATGCACTACAATATGGTCTTAACTCAGCTAAATACGCACCCTAGGTTACAGGAGGTCCTGAGACACAATGGACTCCAAAAACAGGATGCTGGACAGCTGCTGCACAACAGAATAAGTACCACCATTAAAAATACCAAATATGCTCCTAAACTCACCAAACTTTCCAGATCATAACTATACATATGAAAGTTCATTTACCTGAAATTTCAGATCAAAACTCAAACCACAAAGGTTAGTTTGAAGGTGATCTTTCTGCTGGACCTGAAATGACAGAATTGAGGGGAGTAAGTTTCATTGAGAAACTTAGTAAGGGTAACACTTGATTTCTTAAGGTAATGTGATCCTCATTAAAACCTGCATCGAAAGACACTAAAACACAAAAACCACAATGCATATATACAAGGTATAGCAACCAAATGCAGCAGCCAAACACAAACAACAAACACATGAAATGTGGCAGCAACATATACCATAGGTTAGTCCATAAAACATATAATAAATATAACCAAATCACTATGGCAGCCCTCCTCAAGCTAATGCTTGGTCTTAGGAGGATTTTAATACTAGTTAGTACTAACGTTTGGGCTCTAGAAACCCAGAAATTCGCTGCCATCACTGTGCACTTCACACTAGGTCACAAAACCTTCAATAAGTGCACTCCCCTCACTAAGCTTGGTTCATCAAGCACATGGCTCTCTTCCAAGCTTAGCCCTAGCTCCATGGATGTTTGAAAATTACAGAAAACAACCCATGAGAGGAAGAGAACCCTTACCTTGATGGGTATGCTGAAATTGGAGCTTGATCCTAGGTGCAGCCAAGCAATAGCACCAAATAGCTTCCAATTGTGCTTCATTGACTTCAATTGCAGGTAGTTTTGAGTTTGAAGGTATGGTGGCTATGGAGGAAGTGTGGAGGAGAGGGCTGGCTTTCTTTTTGCTGGTGGAGGCCGAAATTTAGAGAGTGAAGGTGGCCTTGACTACTTAAATAGTCAAAAGTACACTAAACACACTTAAGTAGTCTTAACCTTGTCTTATGTCATTTTCCTTGCTACAAGACTATGGTTTCTTAGTCTTAATCTCTTGGCCCACATTTGACCATCTTTATCTTCCTTTAGCAGCCCTCCTTATGTGGGATAACCCCACAAAACTTCCATTTGACTTAAGTCGTAGACATACACATCTTAAGGCCTACATTAGAACACTTAGGTCCTTTATGCCTTTTTGTGTTTTCTTTGTCCTTAGTTGTCTTCCATAAGCAATTTAGTCCTCCAATAGCACTTTCATACCATTCATATCCTTCCCATAACTCTCCAAATCTCTTTTGTGAAAGTTTTGCAATTGAGTACCTGAATTTCCAAAACCTTACAAAAAAGTCCATAGGTTGCTTGACAAACAAGGAATCCTTAAGGCTTTTCTTGGGGACCAAGTTACCAACTTGGAACACTTTTAAGGAGGTGTTGATCATACCTTTTACCCCCCACACTACAATCACTACGGTGAGAATTACACAATATAATGATTTTTAGCCATTATGACACACTTGTAATTCTCCCATTTTGTGAGGTCGTAACAATCCTCCCCCCCTTAAAAATTTTGGTCCTCAAAAATAGCCTTTAGCTTCGGGTATTCTTCAGGATACCTTTCCATAAGGTCTTTTTCAGTTTCCCAGGTTGCTTCTCTTTCAGAGTGGTGTGACCACTGAACTTTAACCATGGGAATATGTTTGTTCCTTAACCTTCAGGTATCCTTGGCTAAGATAGCTATAGGCTTCTCTTCATATGTCAAGTTAGGTTCCAAGTCTATGTCTTCCACTATAATAGCATGCTTTGTGTCCAGTAGACACTTCTTAAGCATACTGATGTGAAAAACATTATGAACACTTGGCATGGTTGGCGGTAGAACTAACCTGTATGCTACCTTGCCAACTCTGTCCAAGATCTCATAAGGACCGATGTATCTTGGAGCTAACTTGGTTCTTTTGCCAAATCTGACAGTGCCTTTGGTTGGTGCAACTTTCAGCCAAACATTGTCACCAACCTCAAATTCCAAGTCTCTCCTTCTTTTGTTCACATAGGCTGCGGTCCTTTCATTGGCTGCCTTTAATCTCTCTTGAATTTTCTTAATTTTGGCAGTAGTCTCTTCAATAATTTCAGGACCCAACTCTAGCCTGTCTGAGGCTTCCACCCAACAATGGGGTGTCATGCTCCTTCTTCCATATAAGGCTTCATAAGGTGCCATGCCAATAGTGCTTTGGTAACTATTGTTATATGAGAATTCCACCAACGACAAGTGTTGGTTGTTGGGTTTCGGGAGCCAAACAGCGCAGCGGAATTTAACCGAAACCCTCCAGGATCCAAGTAAAACGGGGTAAACCGGGTGTTCGAAAATTTCATACCTAATTTTCGGTTGAGATCTCTCACTCAACTATAGAGTCGAATCACAAAACCTGAACAGTTGACGTGTTCAGGCTCTCTATGGTATCCACACGAGCCTCTCGGGATCACCACGCTTCCACCACGTCCCGACAGATGCGTTTCTCTTGCGCTCGCAGTGCTAGCTTGCGTCCTCCAAGGAATTGCAAGAGAAGAGTGCGGCTGTCCTTTTGGGAGGCTAGGGCAAAGAGACCTGCGAATTTCTCACTTAAAAGTTATATTTATAGTGAGACTCAACTTCCAGGCCTAATGGGTTTCAAAGCCCTAATCCAATTAGGATTTAATTTCGGGCTTAATAATGGCTCAACTCCTTGGCCCATTATTAATACGAAATTAAAGTGAAACCATAACCCAAATAATTAGCTCATGCACTCTAATGATCCAAATAGCTCTATGTGTGCGACCCAATAGGCTCTTACCATGTTGGCAATGATCATAAATCACATTTATGATCATAAGCAATGAGCGGTGTCTAGCAATACATCATTGCTACCCAAGTGACAAGATTGTCGATGAATCGACTAAACCTTTATGATCATCACCGATATATGCCATTATCCCTTTGTCCAAGATATCAAGACTAAGCACGAGACATGGAATGTGTCACTCTCGTATAGCCCAATCTTTGGTTTCTTGATTACCGAGTAGACTAACTTAAACTGATGACATTGATATCATATATCAACTCATCGGAGCATGGCCATGCATTTTCTAAGTCTCACTCTATCAAGGGGCCCACAGATATCACTCCCGTTACATAGGAGGGACAAATCCCATCTTGATCATACAAATCCCTCCGCATGATATGTGACATACCCAATGACCTCTTTCAAGTTCACTCAGTTACGAGCAACAAAGGAAAGTATCAAAGTATGTGACTCACATGTAGGGAACTTTGATGATCTTAGGTCGAAGGACTACATATACCATGATCACTATGAGAATCACTTATGACACTCATATAACGATCCATGAAGTGTTCTCATGGTGGGTCGGTCCAGTACACAAGTTCTCCAACTTGTACCCATATGTAGACTACATATCTCATATTAGTCTCCACATATGCTAGTCATTATGTATTATTGCAACCCGCTCCACAATAATACTAGACTAGGGACGTTTAAGAATATCATTATTCTAGGGTTACAATTATTTTTATTACGTTACGCAGAAACAAAACAACAAACAAAATTGCTGGATTAATGTCTCAATAAAATATCATGACTCAATGTGCAAAAATACAATCATCTCATGATTGGCCTTTTTGGGCACAACACTAACATTGGTCCCATTCACCTTTGAAATCCAACACACAGCTCCTGAACATGTCTTCTAGTATCTGTATCACCCTTTCAGATTGCCCATCTGTCTGAGGATGATAAGCAGTACTCAGGTGGATTTTGGTTCCTAGTGCTTTATGAAAAGCACTCCAAAACCGAGCTGTAAATCTTGGATCTCTATCAGATACAATGGAGTCTGGCACTCCATGTAGTCTCACTATCTCCTAGACATACATCTGGGCTAACTTCTCCAAGGAGTCTGTGAGTTTCATTGGTAAGAAGTGGGAACATTTGGTTAGCCTATCCACAATGACCCAGATTGTATCATGCCTTAATCTTGTCATAGGCAACCCAGTCAAAAAGTCCATTGCCCCCCTTCCTCACTGGTATAGGTAGAGTCTGTAGGATACCAGCTGGCTTCTGGTGTTCTACCTTTACCCTCTGGCATGTGGCACATTTGGAGACATAAGTAGCTATGTCTCTCTTCATATGTGGCCACCAGAAGTGACTCTTTAAATCTTTATACATTTTCTCACTTTCTGGATGGATGTTCAACTTGCTTGTGTGAGCTTCTTCAAGTATTTCATCCCTGAGCTTTGCTCCTTTAGGTACATATATTCGGTCCTTGAAGTACAGTAATCCTTGCTTGTAGGCAAAGGATTGCTACAAGGAACATTTTTCCTCTCCTGAGATCTTTTTTAGATCAGGATTTGTCTCCTGTGCCTTTTTGGCTTCTTCAATCCATCCAGACTGAATTGTCAATGTGTAAATTTGGGCTTCCTCCCACTTATGCCATTTATGTCATAGGCATAGCAGACTATTTTGCTCATCATGATCAGCTAAGGATCCTCCTTTCAAAAGTCCTGTGTACTTCTTGCTCAAGGCATCTGCTACTAGATTGCCTTTGCCCTCTGTGTACTGTATACTACAGTCATAATCCTTGATGTACTCTAACTGTCTCATTTGCCTCATGTTCAACTCTTTCTGAGTGAACAAGTACTTTAGGCTCTTATGGTCAGTGTAGATCACAAAGAAACTACCCATCAAGTAATGCCTCCATTGCTTTAGAGCAAAAATCACTGCTGCTAGTTCTAGGTCATGGGTAGGGTAATTTTGCTGATGGGGTCTTAACTACCTTGACCCATAAGCAATGACATTTCTGCCTTGCATAAGCACACAACCTAACCCGGATCTAGATGCATCTGTATATATGATGTAGGGCTTACTTGGATCAGGAAGAATCAACACTGGAGCTTTAATCAACCTCTGCTTGAGCTCCTGGAAACTCTTTTCACACTTCTCAGTCCACTCAAATCTTTGACCTTTCTTGGTCAGATGCGTAAGAACTGAGGCAATCATGGAAAAGCCTAATACAAATCTCCTGTAGTATCCAGCTAATCCTAGGAAACTTCTGATTTCCTTCACAGTCTTTGGTCTTTCCCACTCTTGCACTGCCTTGACCTTTTTAGGGTTTGCCTTAAGGCCTTGTGCATCTATGATGTGTCCTAGGAAAGACACTTCCCTTATCCAAAATTCACACTTGGATAACTTGGCCTAAAGCTGATGCTGCAACAGAGTCTTTAAGACAATCTTCAGATGATGTTCATGTTCATTTTCATCCTTGGAATACACTAGGATGTCATCAATGAACACAACCACAAATTTGTCTAGATATGGTCTGAACACCCTGTTCATCAAGTCCATAAAAGCAGTTGGGGCATTAGTCAAACCAAATGGCATGACTGTGTACTCATAATGCCCATATCTAGTCCTGAATGCAGTCTTAGGAATATCTTTTTCCTTTACTCTCAACTGGAAGTATCCAGATCTTAAATCTATCTTGGAGAAAATCTTAGCTCCTTTGAGTTGATCAAACAGATCCTCAATCCTGAGGAGTGGATACTTGTTCTTGATAGTCACTGCATTAAGCTTCATGTAGTCCATGCATAGTCTCAAAGATCCATCCTTCTTTTTCACAAAGAGAACAGGAGCTCCCCATGGTGAAACACTTGGCCTTATGAACCCTTTTTGAAGAAGTTCATCAAGTTGTTTCTTGAGCTCATTCATCTCTATGATTGGCATTCTGTAAGGAGGTATGGATATTGGACTAGCTTTTGGTTGCAGCTTGATTTCAAATTCAATCTCCCTTTGTGGAGGAATACCTGACAATTCTTTAGGAAAGACTTATGGAAAGTCTCTCACTATAGGTATTCTGTCCACTTCTTTATCACAGTGCAATTCATTCAATGCATAACAGTAATCATGCTCAGAAATCACAGGTATCTCATCTAATACCTCTAGCTCCATTCCATGCATTTCATACACTGTTTCCTTAGAATTCACTAATGCATGTACTTCACCATCAGGCAATGTGATTTCCCTCTTAGCACAATCAATTCTTATGTTATACATAGCAAGCCAATTCATACCCAGCACTAAATCATACTTAGGAATGTCCAACACTAGCAGATTAGTCATAACCTTAGTCTTTCCTACTACTAGCTCACAATCCTTAGCTAGGTCATCAGTGAAAAGACATTGACTACCTGCTGTTTTCACTAAGGATATCCTAGGCATGATTTCAGTAGGCAATTTCATGGCATCAACAAATTTCCTAGCCACTATAGACACAGATGCACCAGTATCAAATAGAACACTAACAGGCATACCATTAAGGTAAATGTTACCTCTTAATGATCCTCCCTGCTCTGATGTCTCTGGTCTCTCCACTTGGAAGACTCTTCCAGCTCTCTGCACTGGAGGCCGAGGCACTATAGGAACTGGCCTCTACTGTCCCTCCCTTGGTGCTTCTCCTCTAGGTCCTGCCCCAATAGGTCTTACTGGACCTTCGTCTTCTGGCCTCCTTTAAACTTATGGGCAGTCTTTGATCCAATGATCCATGGATCCACATCTTAGACACGCTTGGGTGTCAAAATAGTAAGGTTTCTTCCCATGAAACCTCCTACACTTAGGGCACCTTAGGCCAGGGAACTTCCCCTTAACCTTGTCCTCACCACCAAAATGGGAACTCTTTGAAATTCCCTTGCCATGTGGCGGCTTCTTCTGCTTGCCTCCTGCCTGACTACTTTCCCCTGGTCCACTGGGAAAGTACTTAGTCTCATACTCCTCTTGCTCTACTAATAGAGCTTTCTGCACTGCTTCATAGTATGTAACTGCTCCAAAAGGTCTAACAGCCTTTCTAATGTCTGACTTTAGGCCTCTGACAAATCTTTTGGCCTTCAATTCCTCCGATCCATGATACTGAGGAGCATACCTCACCAACTGATTGAATTTGTGCTCATACTCTAGGACACTGAGGTTGTTCTGCCTTAGAGCATCAAATTCAGCTTGCTTCATATCCTTGATGGCATCACTGATGTACTACTCCTAGAACAGCTGTGTGAACTCTGGCCAGCTCATCTCAATATCTCTTCCTGGCCTTCTGCCCTTCTGGAAAGCATACCTGCCTCTGGTGTTTATCCACCACATCTCTGCACTGCCTACCAAGTTGTAAGTAGCCAGTGACACCTTCATGGTGGAGCTGAGTGGCATCCTCCAAACATCTTTTCAATGAAGATTAACCACTCCTCAGCTCTCTCTGGCCCAGCTCTTCCATCAAACTGTAGAGGTCTTAGGCCTTGAAACCTCTCCAACAGTCTGACCTCATCTAGGCCTTCTAGATCCTCTGATCTATGTCTCCTGGATCTGTGAGAGTCCTCTGTATGGTGATGCTCTCTATGATCTCTCTGCCTCTTCCTGGATCTTTTCTCATGGCCATCCTCAATCTCATTCCTAGTGGAGGAATGGTCATAGACTGAGGGATTGGTCCTAGACACCTGACCAATCTGAGACCTTAGTCTTCTTCCTTTTGGATTTCTCCTATCCTCATCTTCCTCCACAACAATTTCATCATTTGTGTCTTTCAAGCTTCCAGAAGGAACATATTCAAATGTGTTCCTAGTATCCTCTTCTGGTTGCTATTGTGCATCTTGAATTGGTTCTGTCGGAGCTACTTGGACTCCCTGCTGTTGTCCTTGAATCAGCCTCATTAAGTTTTCATTGATTAGAGCTAAGTTCCTCTAAACCTCTAACCAAACCTGAGGCACTTCAGGGTTTGCTACCCCCTGTTGCCCCTGATTCCATCTATTCTGTTCATTTATTTGTTGCCCAGAATCAGTAGGAAGCCTTCGGGGTGCATCCCCTCTCCTTGTGGCAACCATGTTTACTTCCTGCATTGATGATCCATCATAGAGCACATATAAAGATCATAGGTATTTCAATGGTAGTTGACACTAGCAGCTGACCAAACTGAGTTCATATATGTAGATGCATGCAATGCCAACTATATGCAATGTACATGTATAAACCATGCTCTGATACCAACTTCTGTTATCCACTCCGGGGTAGTCCAATTATGGTGCCAAAATTGTGCATTTAGACTCTCAGGATTGGTAATGTTCTATAGACCATCAGAACACTACCCTTAGTGTGCATACCCAAGTGGCCCTCTTGGGCACTATGTAAATACATGCATATTGGTCCAACCATCACACACATATTCACATTGCATGCACACCATGGCAGCAAAGAAGGAAAACACTTGCACAAGTCTTAGTTTTGGCTTCCACACATTAGGCAATCTTGTTAAGTTCTAGTGGCCAGCTACTGCACCTGTAACTTCCACTAATAAACTGTATCATTCTAGCCACATAGCCCCCTGTTTTCTTCACTCCATTATCAAGTAGAGACTTAGATAAAACCAAGGAATTTTTTTTACATCAATAGCCCACCTATGGACCAAGTTATGGATTTTTTAAGTTGGTTACAAAATTCTGACCAAATGAACAGTAACTCAGCCAAGTTTGAAACGTCATATCTTTGGCTACAGGGATCTAAATCCAGAAATTCCAAATCCCAGTTAACCCTATAGATGTCCTATAGGTGTGGTCAAAATTTCATACCAAGATTCATTCTACACAGGGAGATACTAAACTTTAGGTCCAGAGTCGAAATTCTGGCAACTTTTGGACCATTTTGCCCATACAATTTTTCCAAACCATGCAAACATTTTATTCACAAGGGGAAAGCCCTCCAAGGCTATCCCATATATGTCCATTACACATAGGATTTACATTCTCTTTCTTTTAACAACTTTATATGGCCAAAACAGAATTTACAAGTAAGCAGCCTATCATTCACACTTAGGCAGCTTTGCACCACATCACTTACATAGCCAAAACATTACTCAAATGTTCACATACTTGTCTCATCTTACATACACTACATGTACATACATACATGCACTAAAATATGGTCTTAACTCAGCTAAATACGCACCCTAGGTTACAGGAGGTCCTGAGACACAATGGACTCCAAAAACAGGATGCTGGACAGCTGCTGCACAACAGAATAAGTACCACCATTAAAAATACCAAATGTGCTCCTAAAATCACCAAAATTTCCAGATAATAACTATACATATGGAAGTTCATTTACCTGAAATTTCAGATCAAAACTCAAACCAAAAAGGTTAGTTTGAAGGTGATCTTTCTGCTGGACCTGAAATGACAGAATTGAGGGGAGTAAGTTTCATTAAGAAACTTAGTAAGGGTAACACTTGATTTCTTAAGGTAATGTGATCCTCATTAAAACCTGCATCGAAAGACACTAAAACAAAAAAACCACAATGCATATATACAAGGTATAGCAACCAAATGCAGCAGCCAAACACAAACAACAAACACATGAAATGTGGCAGCAACATATACCATAGGTTAGTCCATAAAACACATAATAAACATAACCAAATCACTATGGCAGCCCTCCTCAAGCTAATGCTTGGTCTTAGGAGGATTTTAACACTAGTTAGTACTAACGTTTGGGCTCTAGAAACCTAGAAATTCGCTACCATCACTGTGTACTTCACACTAGGTCACAAAACCTTCAATAAGTGCACTCCCCTCACTAAGCTTGGTTCATCAAGCACATGGCTCTCTTCCAAGCTTAGCCCTAGCTCCATGGATGTTTGAAAATTGCAGAAAACAACTCATGAGAGAAAGAGAACCCTTACCTTGATGGGTATGCTGAAATTGGAGCTTGATCCTAGGTGCAGTCAAGCAATAGCACCAAATAGTTTCCAATTGTGCTTCCTTGACTTCAATTGCAAGTAGTTTTGAGTTTGTAGGTATGGTGGCTATGGAGGAAGTGTGGAGGAGAGGGCTGGCTTTCTTTTTGCTGGTGGAGGCCGAAATTTAAAGAGCAAAGGTGGTCTTGACTACTTAAATAGTCAAAAGTACACTAAACACACTTAAGTAGTCTTAACCTTGTCTTATGTCATTTTCCTTGCTACAAGACTATGGTTTCTTAGTCTTAATCTCTTGGCCCATATTTGACCATCCTTATCTTCCTTTAGCAGCCCTCCTTATGTGGGATAACCCCACAAAACTTCCATTTGACTTAAGTCATAGACATACACATCTTAAGGCCTACATTAGAACACTTAGGTCCTTTATGCCTTTTTGTGTTTCCTTTGTCCTTAGTTGTCTTCCATAAGCAATTTAGTCCTCCAATAGCACTTTCATACCATTCATATCCTTCCCATAACTCTCCAAATCTCTTTTGTGAAAGTTTTGCAATTGAGTACCCGAATTTCCAAAACCTTACAAAAAAGTCTATAGGTTGCTTGACAAACAAGCAATCCTTAAGGCTTTTCTTGGGGACCAAGTTACCACCTTGGAACACTTTTAAGGAGGTGTTGATCATACCTTTTACCCCCCACACTACAATCACTACGGTGAGAATTACACAATATAATGGTTTTTAGCCATTATGACACACTTGTAATTCTCCCATTTTGTGAGGTGGTAATATTGAGTCTTGTGCCAGCCCCTGGGTGATGGCAACCAAGTGTAGTTCTGGAGACAACCCTTGCACCTGTACCACTTTGGCATTAAATATTTGGATGAAATCTCATAAAGAGTCATCATGACCTTATGTAATTTTTAACAGGTAGGCCATCATTTTTGGGGTTGGTTTACTCCCTAAAAAGTGTTGGAAGAACACTTGAGAGAGATTCATGAAGGAAGAGAAGTGACACCTCCAGCTCTTGTTAGCATAAAGTTGAAGGCTCTACCCATAATTGCTTTAGTGGCCCAATCAAGCTTCACAGAGGTGACACACCTCTATAGACGGTTAACCGTGTAGGTGATGCCATCGTATAAGTCAATTTTGGGCATGTGGAACCCCTTAGGAGTAGGAGCGTTGATTATTTCATTTGTGAAAAGCTGGGAGCCACATGTATTCCACATTGATGGCAATGCTAAGGCCTTATTTTTAATGGCTCAAGGGCCTTCATGCACCATTCCATACGGTCAAGCCTCTACAAAATGGTGCTAATATCGCTGCTCCCAGGGCCATCGGAATGGTCCTGAGACGATTGTAGCCTCGAGCCTTCACCCTTGGGGGCGGGTCTTGAAGAAGAACCTAGTGGGGCTTCCTAGGCACTAGATGGCTTTCGATAGCCACCTCTGGAGCCTTTGGTAAGGCTATCTAAATTTCCTGTTGCAAAGTTGCCTTCAATTGCTCAAACAGAGCGTGCTACAGGGCCTAGAACTGCTCATCATCCAAGGGTGTGAGGCCCTTACCTTTGCAAGGGTCCCTTTGGGGCCCTACAAGATCCTTTGGGTCTACTATCTGGTGTACTCCTACGGACCCTATGGACCCAGTAGGATGGCGACTCTCTTGCTCACTCTCTGGTGCGTTTAGTTCTCCAAAGAGGACCTCCGGGTGTTCACCATAGCTTTCCAACAGATGGCACCAAATTGTTAGTTGAAGGGATTGTGTGGGCTTGACCCAGAAGCATGGTGAAAGTTAGAGTGGTGATCTGCACACAAAGACAACGTCAGATCCCCAAGATGTGCCACCAGGGGAAACTCTCCGATTCATAAATCAGATTTCCGGTGATCAGAGAGTGGTAGAGGGGGAAGAAGAGTCAAAATGTCGTACCTCGAGATTGGCGATTATATGGGTTTATATAGTTGGGGGGAGTTTCCCAGAATAGAAATCTCATAGCTTATCCCCTAATTATGGGATATTATTACCATTCAGGGCAGGATTTCCTTGAGTATATTTGGATCTGAATGTTAGACATGGTAGAAGCCTTTTACAGGTTATGGGCCCCGAGTTGGGCCTATTTCCTATCACCAATTAGTCCAAAAAATCCTACATTAAATTCAATTTTTTAAGAAGCACTCCTAAAACATATTTCTCCATTTATAAAGCTTGAACCGAGATCTTCGTTAACAAATTTGGAGCTCTTTCTCATTCTAAGCTCAAAATGTTTGCTATTCCAACATATTTAATGGTTAAAGTATAGTAAACTCGTAGCATTAGTTTATTACTGACGTTGCAATATTATAATTATTTCAGCGATGAAAATAGTAATTTATGCGACTCGAAAGTCGAAATACATATACAGTTGTATAAATAAAAGTGGAAAAGGATAACTCTGCCAGGAATCATTTGTAAGCCGAGTCCGTCCTTTCATCGCTCTCATTCGCGCTCCAGCGCGTGTACTCGCCATTCTCTCCGTCCCGCTCGTGCTTGCGGCCTCCCTCCCTTCCCTGCCTCCTGAAACCCTCGGAAGCGTACGGATCTGCCCCTTCCCCTCCTCTCTCTTCTTCTGCCTGCCTATATCACCTCTGCAAACCCTAAATTAAGCTTCAGAAACCCTAATTTCTCCCCGTCTCTCTGCTTTGCTGCCCATCCACGGAACCCTAATCGCTTTTTCGTTCTCTCACTTCCTTCCGAAATAGTCCTCGCACCTTTTTTATCCGTAAACCCTTAAAGAAACCTTTTTCCTTTCATCTTTTCTGATTAAATCCTTGTGGTTGAGACTCTAGGGCTTCTAGGTTCTTGTCAAGTTTTCGAATTTCATTCGGAAGGTTAGATCTTTGTCCGTCTCTGTTGCATGAATGGCTGCAGAGGCTATTGGCGTTGAAGATTCGAGGGTTAAGAAGAAGTGGGGAGAGGAGAATTACAAGGTTTACACTAGGAGGAAGCTCAACAAAGCCAAAAATCCAGACGTTGTTCCCACACAATCTTCTCAGCAAACCCTAACCAACGCTACCACCACCGAGGAGAACAAATCCTCTCCGCCCCAGAAGGTCCCCGAAGCCGTGCCTTCTGATGATTCCTCCAGCCACAATCGCGTGGAGCCGGCTGCTGACAACGCCACCACCAAGGTAAATGGAAGGCTCGGGTACGTTAAACTTGATGACCTTGTCAAGATTAACTTTAAGTCGATAGATAAAAGTCAGGCTAGAGATGTAAAGAGGATACTGGTTAGTGAGCTTGATCAGGTTAGCAGTTTAGTGAAGAAGCTGGAAGCAAAAATTGCTGAATTGAGTAGTGAGTACAGTCATTCACAGTTTTCTGCCAATGAAAATGTTGATAGAGGTATAAGCTTGGTGAGAGTGCATTCTGATGTTGGTTCTGTGGGGATTCAGCATTCACAGCCTTTTCGAGGGTCATCTATTTCCATGTTAAATAATAGTTTTAGCCATGCTAGCCATGGTGTTGGTATTTATGGTAACCATGCCGAGTTTGCTGAGAAAGAGAAGAGAACACGCAAGGCGAACCAGTACTATAAGAATTCAGAGTTTTTGTTGGGGAAGGACAAGTTGACTCTGGCAGAGAGTAACAAGAAGTTGAAACCAAATGTTGGGAGGAGTAATGGTGGTAAACCTGGTGGTGGGTTTGGAGCTGACAGGTTTTCAAGTCAGCTGTTTAAGGTTTGTAGTAATCTCTTATCAAAGTTGATGAAACATCCCTATGGTTGGGTGTTCAATGAGCCAGTGGATGTGAAGACACTTGGGTTGTATGATTATTACACAATCATTAAGCATCCAATGGATTTAGGTACAGTGAAGACTCGATTAACAAAAAATTGGTACAAATCACCAAGGGAGTTTGCAGAGGATGTGAGACTGACCTTTAACAATGCAATGTTATATAATCCGAAGGGACAAGATGTGCATACTATGGCGGAGACGTTGCTGAAGATTTTTGAAGAGAAGTGGGCTGCTATAGAATCTGACTATATTCTTAATTGGAGGTATGATCTGGGTCATGATTCTGGTTTGCCTGCTCATTTCTCACGGAAAACTATTCTTTCAGCTCCATCTGTAGTTCCAGTTCCCTTGACGCCTTCTGCTCCTGCAATTGCACCATTAGAAACAAGGACTTTTGAGAGATCAGAATCAATGACAACACCTGTGAATCCCAAGCCAAGAGTGATGCATTTGGCTCCTCCCGGAAGGACTCCGGCCCCAAAGAAACCTAAGGCTAAAGAGCCACACAAGAGAGATATGACTTTTGAGGAGAAGCAAAAGCTTAGTGTAGATCTTCAGAAATTGCCTCCAGAGAAATTGGATAGCATTGTTCAAATCATCAACAAGAGGAACCCAGCCATTTTTCAACAGGAAGATGAGATTGAGGTGGATATTGACAATGTTGATGCGGAAACTCTTTGGGAACTTGATAGATTTGTAACAAATTATAAGAAGAGTTTGAGTAAAAACAAGAGAAAAGCTGAACTAGCGCTTCAAGCTAGTCAGGGAATTAATCAAACTGTGAGCGTGAAGGTATGATGATGAATTTGTTGAGAAACCACAGATTTTTTTTTTAAATAATTTCTATGATGATGGATTGGTTTCTAATTTATTTCAATATATCTTATGCGTTTAGAACATACCCGGTGTAGAAGAACTGAAAGCAGCTGAAAAAGGTAATGATTCCATAGATTTTTTAAGTTTTTTCTCTGAGTAATTTATTGCAGCCAACTTGTACTGTACTCAAAATGTTCCAATTGTTTGATTGTTAAGCTGTTGAAACAGCTGCTTCTCCAATACAAGCAGAGAGACAGGCCAATGAGATTAGTGGATCAAGTAGTTCGAGCAGCTCCAGCAGTGACTCTGGTTCCTCAAGTGGTATAGACTTGACTATCAGTTATTATTATTATTTTTTATTTTATCAGGGTTGGTTTGTCCAAGGAGGAACTTGTTCATTTTGCTTCTCTGATGATATTGCAGATTCTGATAGTGATAGCTCCTCTGCATGATGCTGGTTGATAAAAATGACTTTACAATTTGCTTGGCAAGGTAAAGTGCATTTGTCTTGAGCTCCATGGTATCTGATTCTGAAATATGCTACACGCATTTACTGAGAGCTCTTAATTTTGCTTAATGTTGTTTGTATGTGTGTTTGTGCATGCTTGAGATAGATGTAGGTGCGAAGCCTGAATTATCTGTACCAAAGTTAAGGCATTTAAACTTTTTTGGAAAATACTGTGGTGACATTTCATGATGAACGCGCACCTGTGTAGCCTTTTTTTTTCAGTTAACTGGATGGTGTGCTTCCTAAGATCAGTTGTAGATTTAAGTTTATGTGACTACTGGAATCCTGCATTGATTGTTCAAGCTGCTGGTGTTGTGCTTGTTTTTGGTTGCATTTTTTTTTTGTTGACTTTGATTTTTACCAAATGGTTACAGTTTTCTCTGATAGGCTATGATTTATGCTTTTTCTATTTCCAGATTATTCCAATGAATGGTTCAATTGGGAATTGGAGTTTCCCGAAGCCCATTTGGGTAAAAGTTACTAGTTCTATGTTCTGGCATTTATCTTGCATGACTATAGATTTTTAGCAGTTGTAGCAGAACAGCTTCTTCTTATATTGGGTCCTGAATTCTCTTTTCTCCAGTTTAGTTTCAGGTGCCCTCCTGTTGGCACATTGTTTGACATTCTGTACAGTATAATCTGATTATGTTTGGTTACTCCCAGTGTTCATGAAGTGGTACGGAACCAAATATTGTTTCAGTCGTCTGATGGTGCATCTGGTGGGGTTGGCGAAGGGAGAGACAGTAGGATGTAGACATTTTAGGACGCAGAGGTACGCAGGTCAGCCATCTGAGTGTCTCGGTTCCTGGCGTTGTCAGACTGCTTCGAGATGAGTCTTGTGGTAGTAGTAGCTGGGATTTTCTGTATGTTTTACTGATGCATGTACAGTAAGCATTCAATTTTGTATTGAGGCTAATTTCCTAGGGAATAAATTATTTGGCCTAGTTGGCGGCTTGTAAATATGCATGGCATTCTTTGTGATTGTAGTGGTATTGGATTCGAACTCATGTCTTCAATGTCACACGTTATGAGCTTCGTGGGAATATGTAAGCTAGATGTAGGTGTAGGAGTGGGCACTTATATTTTTGTAATTCAGTTGTTTTTTACTCTATGATGCTGGTTGGTGTTCGTGTTCATTGTATGTGTCTTTGGGTATTCGGGGTTCCAGCACAATAAGAAACAACAGAGCGAACACGAACACACACCACCTGCAAGAAAATTAAACAAACTATATGTGTGTGTACAATGCTAATGCATCAAACAAGCCTAGGGACCTGCAATGGTCTATGTGCTACAACTGTTAGCTGCGAGATATCACGACGGACGTACGTAGACGTCGACTCTTTATGTAAACTTCAGTGATCTTTTATCTTCCGTAGTTCCCCTTGCAGGAATTTAATCGTGCTCTACAGCAATGCATCAACTACTCCATTTCTTTGTCGTGCCTAGCCTTTCTTCCCTTATTGTGCATGGGTAGCTATTGCTTAGTGGCACTTCCTTATCAAGCTCAAGAGCTTAACTTGGTCACCTTACTGGCTCTTCCTTATTAAACCTGAGGCTTGACTGAAGCTCCTAGGACCCCCTCTACTGCTCGACAGTCACTAAAGGCTGAAGACTCCTCTTAGCCCCCTTAGTGCCTTGGGGCACCAACTTTATTGTCCACTCAACTTAGCCCAATTATTTGTTCACCTAAACTTGTTACTGTTAGTGTTGTGCCCAAAAAGCCAATCATGAGATGATTGTATTTTTGCACATTGAGTCATGATATTTTATTGAGGCATTAATCTAGCAATTTTGTTTGTTGTTTTGTTTCTGCGTAACGTAATAAACATAATTGTAACCCTAGAATAATGTTATTCTTAAACGTCCCTAGTCTAGTATTATTGTGGAGCGGGTTGCAATAACACACAATGACTAGCATATGTGGAGACTAATATGAGATATGTAGTCTACATATGGGTACAAGTTGGAGAACTTGTGTACTGGACCGACCCACCATGAGAACACTTCATGGATCGTTATATGAGTGTCATAAGTGATTCTCATAGTGATCATGGTATATGTAGTCCTTCGACCTAAGATCATCAAGGTTCCCTACATGTGAGTCACATACTTTGATACTTTCCTTTGTTGCTCGTAACTGAGTGAACTTGAAGGAGGTCATTGGGTATGTCACATATCATGCGGAGGGATTTGTATGATCAAGATGGGATTTGTCCCTCCTATGTAACGGGAGTGATATCTTTGGGCCCCTTAATAGAGTGAGACTTAGAAAATGCATGGCAATGCTCCGATGAGTTGATATATGATATCAATGTCGTCAGTTTAATTTGTTATACTCGGTAATCAAGAAACCAAAGATTGGGCTATACGAGAGTGACACATTCCATGTCTCGTGCTTAGTCTTGATATCTTGGACAAAGGGATAATGGCATATATCGGTGATGATCATAAAGGTTTAGTCGATTCACCGACAATCTTGTCACTTGGGTAGCAATGATGTGTTGCTAGACACCGCTCATTGCTTATGATCATAAATGTGATTTATGATCATTGCCAACATGGCAAGAGCTTATTGGGTCGCACACATAGAGCTATTTGGATCATTAGAGTGCATGGGCTAATTATTTGGGTTATGGTTTCACTTTAATTTCGTATTAATAATGGGCCAAGGAGTTGAGCCATTATTAAGCCCGAAATTAAATCCTAATTGGATTAGAGCTTTGAAACCCATTAGGCCTGGAAGTTGAGTCTCACTATAAATACAATTTTTAAGTGAGAAATTCGGAGGTCTCCTTGCCCTAGCCTCCCAAAAGGACAGCCGCACTCTTCTCTTGCAATTCCTTGGAGGACGCAAGCTAGCACTGCGAGCGCAAGAGAAACGCATCTGCCGGGACGTGGTGGAAGCGTGGTGATCCCGAGAGGCTCGTGTGGATACCATAGAGAGCCTGAACACGTCAACTGTTCAGGTTTTGTGATTCGACTCTACAGTTGAGTGAGAGATCTCAACCGAAAATTAGGTATGAAATTTTCGAACACCCGGTTTACCCCGTTTCACTTGGATCTTGGAGGGTTTCGGTTAAATTCCGCTGCACTGTTTGGCTCCCGAAACCCAACAGTGGTATTAGAGCTACTGGTGAAACCCTAAATCGGGATTGAGTGTTGAATCGCATGATGCTATGTGTTCGATTGGTTTTCGGCCATGAGTAATTAAATTGATTCATGATGCATGAAACCGGAATTCGTAATGAACATATGAGATATATGAAGAAATGACACAAATTGGTTAATGAGATTAAACCGAAATTGATAGGTGTGAGATACCTATATGGATTAGGATTCTTGCAATAGTTGCAAAAACCCTAGGTTTGTTCGGATTCGGCCTGTTCGGGCACCGAAAGTAAGGTATTTTTTGTGGCTCGAATGGAGGAGTCTCGGGTGCCTACTTTCTCGAAATAGAAGATTTCGGGCTAAGCAAAACCACCGCCCGCTGACCGGCCAGCGGGACCGCCGTATGCGAAGTGCCACATAAATAAAAAAATGGTTAATCAACACGCGAAAATTGGCATGCATCTTTGTTGAATGAGATTTGACATGATATGCTGATTGGTGTTTGAAGCATGGTGCAGGGTTATAGCCCTTGATTGGTTGTACTTGTAAATACGGCCTGCGAGTCGTGCCTTTTCTTATCACTCTCATTGTACATTCTCTTCTCACCTTACTCCCATCGAATGTAACTCGAGGTTTCTATTATTGATGTAATGGTGCATTATGGGATCGTCCAAGGTGGTATGTCCAAGGAGGTGACAACAAAAGGGCAACCAAGAAAGGAAGAGAAGGAGCTTGTGAAGACTATTTTCTTTTCTTAGGCTTTTATGATATTCTCATTGGCTTGAGAATATCGCATAGTTTGGGCTATAACCATGTCACGTTTATTTCTTGTAAGCATGAGATGCATGTTTTATATTTGTATGTGATGCATGTATAAAACAACCGGAGATAACAAATTGGTGAGATCAAAAGAAAAAAATCCCTCAAACAAATATTAAGTCATTAAATGTGATGCCTTCCAAATGTTGGCACTCGTCAAGACTTTGATCAACATTAGGTGGGTTTGGCAAAGTAAAGCACCTATGTTCATCTTGGTAAGGCGCGATGGGATAATAGTGATATCCAAACTGCTAACTTTGGGTTTGACTTAACTAAGTCATCCTAATAGGATTAGGGACTTAGAGGCATAGAGTTGGGCTTAAGTTCATGAGATGAGCTTGGACAAGTGTTGTTCACCCAACTATCCAAGAGTTGCGTAAGATGCAATTGGCAAGGAGTTGCCTACCTAAATAGCTGTAACTTGAGAGAAAAGCCAAAGCTGACTCAGGTTGTGGTCAAATATGGATCTTGGCCCACTAGAATACCTTAGCGCCGAGGTGTTCCGAAATAATATCGAGGGTTATTATTTTGAGGAAAATAGTGGGAGTATCGTTTAATAAAAGTCCTTATTAAATGAATTAAAATACATGACTCTTACACTGCATATTTACTGTTGTAGATAACCATGGCACAAAACACATCGACACTTTCGTTGCGATCGATCCTTGAGAAGGAAAAACTGAATGGGACCAACTTTCTCAAATGGTACCGAAACTTGAGGATAGTCCTCAAACAAGAGAGAAAGGCTTATGTCCTAGAGCAGCCCATTCCGAATGAGCCTGCTGCCACTGCTCTAAGAGCTAAAAGGGATGCTCACAAGAGGCATTCTGATGATGCTTTGGATGTTGCATGCCTCATGCTTATTACCATGGAATCTGAGCTTCAGAAGCAACATGAGAACATGGGGGCGTTCGATATGATCGAACATCTCAAAATGCTTTTCCAAGAGCAAGCTAGGCATGAGAGGTTTGAGACCTCTAAGGCATTGTTTCAGTGCAAGATGTCTGAGGGAAGTCCCGTGGGTCCTCATGTGCTCAAGATGATTGGGTACATTGAGAATCTTGAGAATTTGGGATTTGCTCTTCAGAAAGAGTTGGCTATTGATGTAGTCTTGCAATCGTTGCCTGAAAGCTACAGTTAGTTCGTCATGAACTATAACATGAATGACCTTGACAAGTCCCTCCCTGAATTGCTCAACATGTTGAGAACTGCTGAGCAAAACCTTAAGAAGGCTAAGCCCATTTTGATGGTTTAAAAGGGCAAGGGAAAAGGAAAAGCCAACAAGAAGAAGGATAAAGCTAATGGAAAGTCCAATGCTAGTTCTTCTTCAGCTGCACTGAAACCAAAGGGTGGTGTGGCAAAGGAAGGGGAGTGCTTCCATTGTAAGCAACCTGGACACTGGAAGCGCAACTGTAAGCTCTATCTTGAAGAACTTGCTAAGGAAAAGGGAAGTAAGACTTCCACTTCAGGATCTAAGTAGAAGTAGAAGATTGGCCCGAGGTGAAGTGGACCTACGTGTTGGAAATGGAGCAAGGGTTGCTGCCTTAGCCGTAGGGACTTATGTTCTCACTTTACCTAGTGGATTAGTTTTAGAATTAGACAACTGCTACTTTGTGCCTACTATTAGTAGAAATTTGATTTCTGTTTCTTGTTTGGACAAGAAAGGTTTTTCATTTATAATAAAGGAAAAATGTTGTTCTATTTATTTGAATGAAATCTTTTATGGTAGTGCTCAACTTAGCAATGGGTTGTATGTTCTAGACCTTGAAGATCCAATCTATAATGTGAATATCAAGAAGGTCAGATTAAATGATTCAAACTCGACCTATCTCTGGCACTGTCGCTTGGGCCATATAAATGAGACCCGCATATCCAAGCTCCATAAGGATGGACTCTTGGACTCATTTGATTTTGAATCATATGAGACATGTGAGTCATGTTTGTTGGGCAAGATGACCAAAGCCCCATTCACAGGGCAAAGTGAAAGGGCTAATGACTTACTAGGACTCATACATAGTGATGTATGTGGCGCTATGTCTACACAAGCTAGAGGAGGTATCCAATACTTCATTACTTTCACTGATGACTTCAGCAGATATGGCTATGTGTATCTTATGAGACACAAGTCAGAATCCTTTGAAAAGTTCAAAGAATTCAAGAATGAAGTAGAGAATCAACTCGGGAAGAGTATCAAAGTGCTTCGATCAGATCGAGGTGGAGAGTACTTGGATCGAGAATTCCTTGACTATCTGAAGGAGTGTGGTATAGTATCACAACTCACTCCACCAGGTACACCTCAATGGAATGGTGTTTCTGAAAGGAGAAATCGAACTCTGTTAGACATGGTTCGCTCCATGATGAGTCAAGCTGACCTTCCAAACTCCTTTTGGGGACATGCTCTAGAGACAGCCGCTTTTACACTAAACCGAGTTCCATCTAAATCGATTCAAAAGACACCATATGAGATATGGAGTGGGAGGCGTCCCAATTTTTCTTTTATGAAGATTTGGGGCTGTGACGCTTATGTGAAACTTCAATCCTCTGACAAACTAGGGCCCAAATCTCAAAAATGCCTTTTTGTTGGGTATCCCAAAGAAACAAAGGGTTACTATTTCTACAATCCCTCTAAGCAAAAAGTGTTTGTTGCTCGAACTGGTGTCTTTTTGGAGAAAGAGTTTATCTCTAAAGGAACTAGTGGGAGGAAAGTAGAACTTGAAGAAATTCAAGAACAACAAGGAGACATCGAACCTGAAATGGAACCTGAACAGACACCACAAGATGTTGTGGTTCAAGAGTCTGTTCCTGTAGCACAGAGCCCACGTAGGACTGGTAGGATTCGGCGTGAGCCCGAGAGATATGGATTTCTCATAACTCACACCGGTGATGTGATGCTCATGGATCAAGATGAGCCCACAACCTACCAACAAGCTATGTCGGGGCTTGACTCTGAGAAGTGGCTAGTGGCCATGAAATCCGAGATGGAATCCATGTATGAAAACCAAGTATGGACTTTGGTTGACCCACCTGAAAGGGTAAAACCCATAGGGTGCAAATGGGTTTTCAAGAAGAAAACTGACATGGATGGTAATGTGATTACCTTTAAGGGACGATTGGTCGCAAAAGGTTTCAAGCAAATTCATGGTATTGACTATGATGAAACTTTTTCACCAGTTGCTATGCTTAAATCCATCCGAATTTTGTTTGCTATTGCTGCACACTATGATTATGAGATATGGTAAATGGATGTCAAAATTGCATTCCTAAATGGAAAGCTACTTGAGGATGTGTACATGACACAACCTGAGGGTTTTGTCACTCCTGAGAATGCCAATAAAGTGTGCAAATTGCAAAGGTCCATTTATGGACTGAAGCAAGCTTCTCGAAGTTGGAATCTTCGTTTTGATGATGCAATCAAAGAGTTTGGTTTTATAAAAAATGAAGATGAACCTTGTGTCTACAAGAAGGTTAGTGGGAGCGCTATTGTCTTCTTGGTGTTGTATGTAGATGACATACTACTCATCGGGAATGACATTCCTGAGCTACAGTCTGTGAAGACTTGGCTAAGGAAATGTTTCTCTATGAAGGACTTGGGTGAAGCAGCCTATGTGTTAGGCATCAGGATCTATAGAGATAGATCTAGAAAGCTTCTTGGCCTAAGTCAAAGTACATATATTGACAAGGTGCTAAAGAGGTTTAGCATGCAAGATTCCAAGAAAGGATTCTTGCCCATGTCACATGGTATCACTCTTTCTAGATCTTAGTGTCCGAGTACAACCGAGGAGAGAGAGCGCATGAGTAAGATTCGATATGCCTCAGCAATTGGATCTATCATGTATGCCATGATATGTACTCGTCCCGATGTCTCATATGCTTTGAGCATGACGAGTAGGTACTAATCGAACCCCGGTGAAAGTCACTGGATAGCTGTTAAGAACATCCTTAAGTACTTACGAAGGACTAAGGATGCATTCTTGGTCTTTGGAGGTGAAGATGAGCTCATTGTAAGGGGTTACACCGATGCAAGCTTCCAATCCGATAAGGATGATTTTAGATCGCAATCTGGTTATGTGTTTTGTATTGGTGGTGGTGCTGTGAGCTGGAAGAGTTCAAAGCAAGAGATAGTAGCGACTCTACAACAGAATCTGAGTACATTGCTGCCTCTGATGCTGCGAAGGAGGCAGTTTGGATCAAGAAGTTCATCACTGAACTTGGAGTGGTTCCAAGCATTCTTGACCCGATAGAGCTCTATTGTGACAACAATGGAGCAATCGCACAGGCTAAGGAACCTCGATCTCACCAGCGATCCAAACACATACTTCGACGCTATCATCTCATCAGGGAGATCATCGAGAGGGGTGATGTAAGGATATGCAGGACTTCGACAGACAACAACATTGCTGATCCACTGACAAAGCCCCTTACGCAGTAGAAGCATGATAGCCATTCTAGGTCCATCGGTATTAGATACATGGATATTGGCTTTTAGTGCAAGTGGGGGATTGTTAGTGTTGTGCCCAAAAAGCCAATCATGAGATGATTGTATTTTTGCACATTGAGTCATGATATTTTATTGAGGCATTAATCCAGCAATTTTGTTTGTTGTTTTGTTTCTGCGTAACGTAATAAACATAATTGTAACCCTAGAATAATGATATTCTTAAACGTCCCTAGTTTAGTATTATTGTGGAGCGGGTTGCAATAATACACAATGACTAGCATATGTGGAGACTAATATGAGATATGTAGTCTACATATGGGTACAAGTTGGAGAACTTGTGTACTGGACCGACCCACCATGAGAACACTTCATGGATCGTTATATGAGTGTCATAAGTGATTCTCATAGTGATCATGGTATATGTAGTCCTTCGACCTAAGATCATCAAGGTTCCCTACATGTGAGTCACATACTTTGATACTTTCCTTTGTTGCTCGTAACTAAGTGAACTTGAAGGAGGTCATTGGGTATGTTACATATCATGCGGAGGGATTTGTATGATCAAGATGGAATTTGTCCCTCCTATGTAACGGGAGTGATATCTTTGGGCCCTTTGATAGAGTGAGACTTAGAAAATGCATGACCATGCTCCGATGAGTTGATATATGATATCAATGTCGTCAGTTTAAGTTGGTCTACTCGGTAATCAAGAAACCAAAGATTGGGCTATACGAGAGTGACACATTCCATGTCTCGTGCTTAGTCTTGATATCTTGGACAAAGGGATAATGGCATATATCGGTGATGATCATAAAGGTTTAGTCGATTCACCGACAATCTTGTCACTTGGGTAGCAATGATGTGTTGCTAGACACCGCTCATTGCTTATGATCATAAATGTGATTTATGATCATTGCCAACATGGCAAGAGCCTATTGGGTCACACACATAGAGCTATTTGGATCATTAGAGTGCATGGGCTAATTATTTGGGTTATGGTTTCACTTTAATTTCGTATTAATAATGGGCCAAGGAGTTGAGCCATTATTAAGCCCGAAATTAAATCCTAATTGGATTAGGGCTTTGAAACCCATTAGGCCTGGAAGTTGAGTCTCACTATAAATACAACTTTTAAGTGAGAAATTCGGAGGTCTCCTTGCCCTAGCCTCCCAAAAGGACAGCCGCACTCTTCTCTTGCAATTCCTTGGAGGACGCAAGCTAGCACTGCGAGCGCAAGAGAAACGCATCTGCCGGGACGTGGTGGAAGCGTGGTGATCCCGAGAGGCTCGTGTGGATACCATAGAGAGCCTGAACACGTCAACTGTTCAGGTTTTGTGACTCGACTCTACAGTTGAGTGAGAGATCTCAACCGAAAATTAGGTATGAAATTTTCGAACACCCGGTTTACCCCGTTTCACTTGAATCCTGGAGGGTTTCGGTTAAATTCCGCTGTGTTGTTTGGCTCCCGAAACCCAACAGTTACCCCTTTAGTGGCTTCAACTTACCATGCTTACCTACTTATCGAAATCATAGAGCTCAACTAGTGCTCCTTAGGGTTCCTCTAGCTTGTGGGTAAGTGCCCCCCTGGATCACTAGGCACTAACCTTTCTTAGCCCGCCATAGCCTCATTAAGACCTTGTTGCAGGCTTGTGATAGGTCCCTTGGGTTCCCTATTAATGCTTGAGGTGCTGGGCCTTTCTTTCTTAGATCACTTTGCAGTTCTGCTTCGATAAGCTTTCATCTTGTAGTGTGAAGTACTCTTGTGCACCTAAGTAACTCAGCTCGCGCACAACCCCGCCCCGTTATGTTATGGAATAATTGAACTTCTTGCTGGGCCGGTTATTTAGAGCCAGCAATTGGCTGCCCACTTTTGTCACCTTTTAGCCTACCTTAACCTTTCTTAGCCTTCAAGAAAGCTTGGTCACTTAGTCTCCATTCAAGTTTTCCACCTTATTAATGCATAAAACTATCTAAGTAATGGGTTTGATCCATAACTTAGCTCTACCAAGGCCTTAGAAACCCTTAGGGGCACTTAGGATGAAATTCTAAGGCTAGCAGAAGACAATGCCATCACACAATTTTTCAATGCGATCTCATAATGTCAAAGGCCTTTACCTATAATCCTAGCTTAGGATAGAACAAAACTTGATTTTCCTTTAAAATCTTGATTATTTGTACTTAAATTTGGGTGGATTGAGCTTGGAGGGATCTTGACTATGGTGGTTCAAAGATGAGAGAGGTTTTGGCAGGCTGGAGCTTCTGGCTAAGGGAGGAAACAAGTTGGTTCGATTAATAAAGCTTATTAAGTAAGCTAGCATGTGCAAGGCGCATGCATAGTCTAAGTGTGTGATTTTTAATGTTTGATCCTTAGATGATAAAATGGCAAAACTTGAGGACCAAGATTAGTATTATGCCACAACTTGTTTCTTCACAGATATAATTACACGCAAGTCTCCAGCTTTTTTACAAACGTCTAATTTAATCAATATTTCTTTAAGGATTACCTTTAAACCACTTATAGACAATCTAGTCAACCCAAAATTTCACAATGATAGAGCATAAATCACGAAAAATTGTGATACCTCAAATTTAATACTCCCTCCGTCCTAATTTACTTGAAACGTTTAAATAATGATTAAAAAGAAAAGATTCTTTTTTGAGTTTTATGTAGTGAGAGATTAAGTGGAGATTAAAAAAAGAGTCTTTATTGGGTTTTGTGTAAAAGGATAATTCAATTGTTTAAACTTTTTCAAAAGAGGAAACATTTCAACCTTTTGGGACATCCTGAAAAGGAATACGTTTCATCTAAATTGGGACAGAGGGAGTATTTTCTTATGCTCCATCCAACTGTGCAATAAAAATAGGTCACTATATGAAATGACTAAAATACCCTTCTTGGCCCGGTTTGCTTAAATGATCAATTTTATTCATTTTTAACTACTGGACCAAATATTACCGAGACTTAGCTTGCAAATAAATTATTTAAAGTGAAATTTGTTAAATTAACTAATTACCTGGTAAGCTGAGATTTCGGTAATTACCTTATCAATCAAACCTACAGCTCTAAAGGTTGTCACATTCTCCCCCTCTTAAGCTATTTGGTCCTCCAAATCTTGCTTAAGTTTGGCAAAATCATCAGGCTACTGGGTCAATATATCCTGCTCTGTCTCCCAAGTGGCTTCCTCTTCTATATGGTTAGACCATAATATCTTAACCATGGGGATCCACTTGGTTCTCAACTTTCTGACCTGCCTATCCAAGATTCATATAGGTCTTTCCACATAAGTCAGGTCCTTATGAATAGACACATCAGGAGTGGTCAATACTTCTCTCGAGTCTAAGATACATTTTCAGAGTTGACTTACATGGAAAACATTATGAATGTGAGACAACTTAGGTGGTAATGTCAATCTATAAGCCGCCTTACCTACTTTCTCCAAGATTTCAAAAGTTCCAATATACCTTGGGGCTAATTTATTTCTCTGCCCAAATCAGATCACACCTTTCATAGAAGATATTTTCAAGAGTACTCTATCCTCTATGCCAAATTCCAATTCTCTTTTTCTGATATTAGCATATTTCTCTTGCCTATCATAAGCTGCTTTGATCCTTGCTTGGATCTACTTTATTTTAGCTGTGGTCTCAACTATAATCTTTGGGCCTAACTCAACCTTGTCTGTGAGGCTTGGCCAACAATGTGGAGTTATACATCTTCTCCCATAAAGGGCTTCATAGGGTGTCATGTCTATTACAACTTGATAACTATTATTATAGGCAAACTCCACCAATGGAAAATGTTTATCCCACTTACCTTTAAAGTCCATGGCACACCCTCTTAGCATGCCCTCTAAGGTTTGGATCACCCTTTCTAATTGCCCATCTGTTTGTGGGTGATAAGCAGTACTATGGCTCACTGTACTACCTAATGCCCTTTGAAAGGCTGTCCAAAACTTAGAGACAAACCTTGGGTCTTTATCAGATACAATCTGATCAAGTATACCATGTAACATAATGACCTCTTTAAGGTGCATATGTGCTAGCTTATCTATAGTATAGGTGACTTTGATAGGTATAAAGTGAGTTGATTTTGTTAACCTATCAGCAACCACCCACACTGCATCATTATGGGCTCCCATCTTTGGTAATCCTACCAGAAAGTCCATAGTGATGGAACCCCATTTTCTTTCAGGTAAGGGTAACTCTAAAGAGTTTTAACTAGTTTCTGGTGTTCTGCCTTCACCATCTGACAGGTGAGGCATTTTGCCACATGTTGCCTAATGTCTTTCTTTAGCCCAGGCCACCAGAAATGGGTTTTTAAATCATGGTACATCTTTTTAGCACTTGGATGTACACTCAGCCTGTTATTATGTGCCTCTTGTAAGATTTGTTCCCTTAAGTCCTCCATGTCTAGCACATATAACCTAACACCATAATGTAACATCCCATCTCTATATTGAAATTCCCTACTAAGAGAACCATATTTTTCTTCCCCATTAATCTTTTTAAGAGTAGGGTTGTTTTCCTGTGCTTTCTTTACCTTAGCCAACCACCCTGATTCCACCTTCAATTGGTACATTTGAGCCATTTCCCAAGCTAACTAGTAGTCATACAAAGCTGAGAAATGTTCTACAGGTGTATTTGATACTTGGTCCTTTGAAAGAACCATGCCTGTGTACCTTCTGCTCAGGGCATCAGCGACTACATTACCTTTCCTTGCACAGTACTCAATGCTATAGTCAAAGTCCTTTATATACTCAACCCACCTTCTTTGCCTCATTTTCAAGTCTTTTTGTGTGAAAAGGTACTTGAGGCTTTTGTGGTCGGTATATATCTTAAAAGATCTACCCAACAAGTAATGTCTCCATGACTTGAGGGCAAAAACTACTGCAGCCAGTTCTAAGTCATGCACAAGATTATTCAGCTCATTGGGTCTTAGCTGCCTAGACCTATATGTAATGACTTGTTGATCCTGCATCAATACACATCCAAGTCTTGTTCCAGATGCATCAGTGTAAACAGTAAAGGTTTTATTTGGGTCAGGTAAAATAAGAATAGGTGCTTGCATCAACTTTTTCTTCAGCTCTCTAAAATTTTTTGCACTGTCTCCTACCCATTCAAATTTTTGGGACTTCTGGGTCAACATGGTCATCGGTAATGCTATTTTGGAAAAGTTCTTAATAAATCTCCTATAGTAACCTGCCAGACCCAAGAAACTCCTATTGTCAGTCACCGTAGTTGGTCTAGGCCATTCTTTCACTACCTTAACCTTTTCTGGGTTTACTTTCAATCCTTGGCTAGTGATAACTTGTCCAAGAAAAGAAATTTTATTAGCCCAAAACTGACATTTGGATAGCTTTGCATAATACTGATTCTCTTTCAGTATGTGCAACACTTTAATTAAATGTTCAGCATGTTCCTACTCTGTTTTGGAGTATACTAGTATATCATCTATAAATACTTCCACAAATTGATCCAAGTAAGGCCTGAAAATTCTATTCATGGCATCCATGAATACTATAGGAGCATTAGGAACACCAAAAGGCATCACTATGTACTCATAATGCCCATATCGGGTCCTAAAGGCTATCTTAGGTATGTCCTCTTCCTTCACCCTTATCTAAAAATATCCAGATCGAAGGTCTATCTTAGAGAACACCTTTGCCCATTTAAGTCTGTCAAACAAGTCATCTACCCTCGGTAAAGGATATTTGTTCTTGACAGTTACAGCATTCAGTTTCTTGTAATCAATGCAAAGCCTCAAACTACCATATTTCTTCTTTACAAAGAGGACTAGTGCTCCCCATGGAGACACACATGAAGCCCTTTTCTAGCAACTCCTCTAACTACTTTTTTAGCTCATCCATCTTAGGAGCTGACATTCTATAAGGGGGAATAGATATAGGTGAAACTCCCAGTTGTAAGCGAATAGAGAATTTTATATCACGTTGGGGAGGTAATCCAAGAAGGTCTGTAGGAAATACCTCTGGGAATTGATTTGCTATTGGTATGTCCTTTAATGTTTCTTCTATTGATACCTCATTTAAGGCATAGAGCATCAATTCATCCTCAACTTCTACGGGGATAGACTCTAGTACCTTGAGGTGCAAACTTTCTACCCCATCCCCAAGCCACCAGTACAAGCCACAAGTTCCTTTCTAGAGTATATGAAAGTCACTTTTTGACCTGCACAGTCTATATAGGCCTGGTGCTTCCTTAACCAGTCCATTCCCAACACAATATCAAACACTTGGATATCCATTACCCATAAATATGAGTCAATTTTACAGCCACCAATTTCTAGTGGACAGTCCTTCACAATAGTGTTTGTAAGTGTTACCCACTCTGGGGTAGTCCAATTATGGTGCCAAAATTGTGCATTTAGACTCCTAGGATTGGTAATGTTCTGTAGGCCATCATAACACTAGCCATCATAACACTACCCTTAGTATGCATACTCAAGTGGCACTCTTGGGCACTATGTAAACACATGCATATTGATCCAACCATCATACACATATTCACATTTCATGCACACTATGGCAGAAAAGAAGGAAACCACAAGCACAAGTCTTAATCTTGGCCACCACACTTTAGGCAATCTTGTTAAATTCTAGTGATCAGCCACTGTGCCTATAACTTCCACTAATAAACTATATCATTCTAGCCACATACACCCTATTTTCTTTCCTCCATTACCAAGTAGAGACTTAGAGAAAACCAAGAAATTTTTTTTTACATCAATA
Organism: Aquilaria yunnanensis; assembly: GCA_039654915.1. NCBI lineage: Eukaryota > Viridiplantae > Streptophyta > Magnoliopsida > Malvales > Thymelaeaceae > Aquilaria > Aquilaria yunnanensis. The sequence goes on along the minus strand of CM077595.1, from coordinate 41,704,039 downwards.
GCCCACCTATGGACCAAGTTATGGAATTTTGAAGTTGGTTACAAAATTATGACCAAATGAACAGTAACTTAGCTAACTTTGCAATATCATATCTTTGGGTACAAGGCTCCAAATTCAGAATTCCAAATCCTAGTTGAACCTCTATATGTTATCTAGGTGTGGTCACAATTTCATACAAATATTCCTTCTACACAGGGAGATATAGAACTTTAAGTATAGAGTCAAAATTCTGGTCACTTTATCACCATTTTGCCCATACAAAATTTCATAAGTGTGCAAACACTTCATTCACAAGGGGAAAACCCTCCAAAGCTATCCCATATATGTCCATTACACATAGGAATTACATTCTCTTACTTTTAACAACTTTATGTGGCCAAAAAAGAATTTACAAGTAAGCAGCCCATCATTCACACTTAGGCAGCTTTGCACCACATCACTTACATAGCCAAAACACTACTCAAATGTTCACATACTTGTCTGATTTTACATACACTACATGTACATGCATACATGCACTACATAATGGTCTGAACTCAGCTAAATATGCACCCTAAGTTACAGGAGTGCCTGAGACACAATGGACTCCAGAAATAGGATGCTGGATAGTTGCTGCACAACACAATAAGTACCATCACCAAAAATAACAAATGTGCTCCTAAAATCACCAAACTTTCCAGATCATAACTAGAAACATGGACATTCATGTACCTGAAATTTCAGATCAAAAATCAAACAAAAAAGGTCAGTTTCAATGTGATCTTTCTACTAGACCTGAAATGACAAAATTGAGGAGAATAAGTTTCTTTGAGAAACTTAATAAGGGTAACACTTGAATTCAATAGGCAATGTGACCATGATTAAAGCCTGCATCCAAAGACACTAAAATAAAAAAAAACACAACGCATATATACAAGATATAGCAACCAAATGCAGCATCCATTCACAACCAACTAACACATGAAATGCAGTAGCAACATATACCATAGGTTAGTCCCTAAAACACATAATAAACATAACCAAATCATTGTGGCAGCCCTCCTCAAGCTAATGCTTGGTATTAGGAGGATTTTAACACTAGTTAGTACTAACTTTTGGGCTTTAGAAACCCATAAATTTGCTGCCATCATTGTGCACTTCACACTAGGTCATAAAACCTGCAATAAGTGCACTCCCCTCACTAAGCTTAGTTCATCATGCTCATGGCTCTCTTCCAAGCTTAGCCCTAGCTCCATGGTTGCTTGAAAATACAGAAAACAACCCATGAGAGCAAGAGAACCCTTACCTTGATGGGTATGCTAAAATTGGAGCTCGATCCTAGGTGCACTCAAGCAATAGCACCAAATAGCTTCTAATTGTGCTTCTTTGACTTTAATTGCAAGTAGTTTTGAGTTTGAAGGTATGGTGGCTATGGAGGAAGTGTGGAGGAGAAGGCTGGCTTCTTTTTTTGCTGGTGGAGGCAGAAATTTGGGAGATAAGGACCAAGAATGGACACTTATATGGTCTTAAGTGCACTAAATACACTTAACAAGCTTAACTAAGCTTTATGTCATTTTCCTTGCTACAGGACCATGGTTTCTTTATTTTAATCTCTTGGCCCACATTTGACCTCCTTATCCTATGTCATAGCAGTCCTCCTTATGTGGGATAACCCCACGAAACTTCCATTTGACTTAAGTCATAAGCATGGACAACCAAAGGCACACAATAGGATACTTAAGTCCTTAAAGCCTTTTTGTGTTTTCCTTTGTCTACACTTGTCTTCTATAAGCAATTTGGTCCTCCAATAGCACTTTCATACCATTCACATCCTTCCCATAACTCTCCAAATCTCTTTTGTGAAACTTTTGCAATTGAGTACCCGAATTTCCAAAATCTTACAAAAAAGTCCATAGGTTGCTTGACAAACAAGCAATCCTTAAGGCTTTTCTTGAAGACCAAGTTACCAACTTGGAATACTTTTAAGGAGGTATTGATCATATATTTTACCCCCCACACTTCAATCACTATGGTGAGAATTACACAATATAATGGTTTTTAGCCATTACGACACACTTGTAATTCTTCCATTTTTTTTGGGTGGTAACAGTAAGGACTATCTGTCTTATTGGGGTCTTAATCAGTTTCATAGTGTTCATTTCTATGTGTCCCATGCCTATCCTATCTACCACGTTAGATGCAATAACAAATATGGATGCACTAGTGTCAAACAAAACTTTAACACTATGTCCTGAAACTATAAAGGTACCTGGTATTGCAGGCTGCCGATCTACTTGACTGGCAAGAGTAAACACTCTATGAGGTACTTGCTATTGGGGCTATGGTGCTAGTCCAGGGGATATTGCTCTAGGGGGTATAGGTCTTTGGCCTTTTTGGGAACAATCCTTGGCCCAATGCCTCAATTGGTTGCATATCAGACATGCATTACTAGCAAGCTTGCAAGGCTTATTACCATGGAATTTCTTCCATATATTTTAAGGTCCCTTGCCGACTTTCTTAAACTTTTTGGTGCCATTAGTGCCCTCTCCAGTTGCTGTGTCAAGATGCGCCCTCTTTTGCATGCCTAACTTCCTTAATGATCCATCTCCATCAACCCTATTGCTTCTAGCCCTATTGGCCATTACGTCTGCCTCTAGTGCTAGGGCTCTCTGCACCACATCATGGTAGGCCCTGACTCCAGCTACGATAATAGGCTACCTGAACTCCTGCTTGAGTCCCTGTAGGAACTTCTTGACTCTAGTCTCCTCATGGCCTTCCATGTAGGGAACATATCATATGAGTGTGCTGAACTTGAATTCATATTCAGCAATACTCATATATCCCTGAGTTAACTGCTCAAACTCTTTCCTCTTTTGGTCCTGTGTAGCAATACTCATCATCCAATACCACTTTCTTAACTTGATCATGTTCTAAATTTGATCTAGAACTTCCTTTTCTAAGTTCTTCCCACTCCTCATTCAAAACCATAGATATCAAAGCATTTTTTACTCGAAAAAGGCGCTCCAAAACTGCATAATGATAGTTTTCTTCACTTGAATGACATCCAATGTAGAAAAAGTTCTGAGGATATGCAGCACAAAGGTATGATTTTTTATATAGTTAACCACTCCTTTTGCCTTCTCATAACAATCACTAAAAAATGATAAGCCCGGATGAGATGATCTGGCTAGATATTTCATAAGAAGGCTAAGAGTATGGGCCATACAACTAGACCAAAGAATACGAGGATGCCTATCTTGAATAATATCTCCAGCAGCCTTACAGTTAGATGCATTATCTGTCAAAACTTGTACAACATTATATGTCGCCACGGTTTCAATGGCCTTAAGTAAAATACCAGCAATAAACTGTGTATTTTTCTCTTCACTAGAACAATCAACAGCATTTAAAAATACAGCTCTCCCTCCAGAAATGGCCAAAACATTTATCAAAGGTTGGTTTTTAATGTTGGACCAGCCATCCGATACTATTGAAACTCCATACTTAGGCCATTGTTCCTTAATAGGAATTAAAGCACGATCAATTTTTGTTCTTTCTCTATTAAGTAACATGGTCCTAATTTTTTCAGAACTAGGAGGCTTATATCCTTTAGGAGATTCATTTATTGTTCTTACAACGTCAACCCACAATGGAGAGCTAGAGGTATTAAAGGGAATTCAACAACCATAGAAATATCTAGCAATTATACTGATAGCCAAAGGCTATCGCCTCTATCTGGCCGAACTCCCTGCCACAAGAATGGCCAGAAGAAACTGGCACTACCCGAGTAAAGGTGGGATCATACACCTCGGGAGATAGCCAAAGAGCTCCGAGCCCGGCGCGCCAGGAAACTTGAGGATACTACTAGCCCCCTGAGGTTGCAAATAGATCGCCTTCGGAAAAGAGGCACCAGCTATTGCGGGCTGAACATGATCTCCCCGAAGGCGGAACTCCCTGAAGCTGGGTAACCCTGAACTGAGGGCGTGTTTCCCGAAGAGGCACCGTCCGTACCAAAGGACAACCTCGCCCAGGGACCTTGGGAGTACGGCTGGAGCATTTAAGGAAGCATTTAAGGAAGCCTCTGACATGTCCTTTCACAGACGTCATAAGCCGCCTCAAAAGGCGCTCTGACACGCTGACGCCATCAAAATCACATCATGGCCCATCTCGGCACAAGGCTCAAGGCAACCTGCTACCAGCTATCTGTCCCCTACGCCCAGAAACTCAGGGAACATCTGACCGAACACGTGTCTCGATCTGAACGGGCTAGGTACTCCTATAAATACCAGGAAATAAATACTTAGCAGGAGGTTGGTTGGCAAAGGTTTGACTCCCAGACTCTGAGAAAATCACCAGGTGAGACTCTTCAGCCCCTTTGTGCTATTTCCTCTGCCCTTTCTCAGCCACCACTGACTTGGGCGTCGGAGGCTCCCCCCCCGAAAACACATTCCGGGGGCCTCCTAACCCTTTATTTCTGGACTTTCAGGCACACTCCCAAGGGCGAACCATCCTCCAGGCGTTCTTCCTCCTAGAAGTCTCTCCACCAGTCACCATGACTCTAAACGATGAGGCCCCCGGCCATCATTTGGCGCCGTCTGTGGGAACCTGCTCTGAGATTGCTGTCGTTGAAACTCGGCGTTCTAAGGACAAGGGACTCCCGAGGTCTCTGTTCGCGCCTGAGACACAACCGGCTGCTGAGCAAACACTCCCAGGGACTTCTGCGTTCGAGGAAGACCGCCCTCTAGTAATCACTATGAGCTTTATGAGGGAGTTTCAGCGTTCGGTCGTGGCCGAAATGACACAGCAGATCGACCGAAGATGGTCATAGCAGACACAGGCCCAAAGACCTCCCTTACCTGCACGCCCTCGGTAGAAAAGTCAGAGGTCCACTCATCGCAGTTTGGGAAGCGGAGATCCGCGCGAAGAATCGTCCACAGAAAATACGCCCCTCGGGAAACAGCCTGTGGGGCAGAAGAGGTCTGAGCGACTGAGGGTCTTGCAGCAAAGAAGTTCGCTGCCTGAGGCGAGGTCCTTGTCCCCTCAGCGCCAAACTCGGTCCCGGAAAAGGCGCCGGCAATCTCCCTTCCCTGAAAAAGGGCCTAGTGCCACAGTGCTTATGGAGAGGATATTAGCACGGCTAGATAGGGTGGAGAAACAAATGGCCAGGAAACCCGTTTGGGCCAGAATTTCGGGAACATTCTGCGAAGATGACTCCCCATTCATTCAGGCCGTTGTTGAGGCAGCCATGCCAGGTGACTTCAGAGTACCTCGGTTGGAGATTTATGATGGCCGTACTGATCCACAGGCCCATCTGACGAAGTACAGACGCAGCATGATAATGCACGGTGCTGACAACGCTACCATGTGCAAGTGCTTCGAAGTCACCCTCACAGGGCCAGCAACTGCATGGTACAATTCATTGCCTTCAGGGACCATCACTGAGTTCCAGGAGTTGTCCATGGCCTTCACGCAGCAATTCATTGGGAGTCGACCTACTGCGAAGATGCCTGTCCAGATGTTCGACATAGAGTAGAGGAACGGAGAAACCATCCGAGACTATGTCGAAAGATTCAACAGGGAAGCTCTGAGCGTCCCAGACTTCCGGCCCGAAATCCGCATTCTTGCCATGACACGGGGCCTTCGGCGAGACTCACAGCTATTCTACGAGTTCTCAAACGACCCCCCGGAGCCCTCGGAGAATTTTAGCGAAGGGCAGAACAGCACATGACCGCCGAGGAACTAAGAATGGCTGGGCCGAAGTCCGATCACTACTGCGCCGAAGGGTCCAATCAACAAGCTCGGCATCCGACCGAACAGGCAGGACGACCTCGGAGGATGCAGGGAAGGAAATCCCAAAGTTTCACACCACCGAGCACTAGACGGACCAACATCTTCATGGCGCTGGAAAGGCAAGGGACGCAGATTCGGCGGCCAAGGGCCATGACCGCCGATAATAAGAAGAATGCAAAGAAGTTCTGCCAGTTTCATCGCGACCACGGTCATGACACCGAAGACTGCTTCCAGCTGAAGAAGTACATAGAGTCGTTGATAAAGTAGGGCCAACTTTGGAAATACCTGCGGATGCCATCCTCGAAAGGCAGAAAAGTGGAGGAAGAAAGGGCCGAAGATGAGGACTATGACTCCGACAGGCGGAGAAACCGAAGTCCAAAAAGGCGCCCTCCACCTCCGGTAGGGGTTATCCAAACAATCACCACGGGGCTCCCATCCTCGGAAAGAAAGCGGAAGACCAGAGAAATTGCAGTCATGGAATATCAAAATCCAGCAAAGAAGCTGGCCCGCAAAAATGGATCCACCGTCGTCTTCCCCCATAACGATCCGCTGCTGATCATGGCGGGGATAGGGAACTGGGACGTCAAAAGGGTGCTACTTGATGACGGATCAAATGCGGACGTCCTATTCTCGCATTTACTACCGAGCTTGGGCATCTCCAGCAGCGAGCTTAAGCCAGTTACCTCGCCCGCCTTCGGGGTTGGACCATCCGAACTGCCCGTTCTCGGATGGGTCGACCTCCCACTGATGATGAGAGGGACTTCGGTAGATGGAGCAGCTGAGTTGTACGCCTCCACAATGGTGAGGTTCATTGTCATGGACGTCCCATCCTCGTACAACGCCATCCTTGGAAGGTAGACACAGGGAAACCTGCACATTCGCCCTGATGTGAAGTACTTGACTGTCACATTCGCCACCAAGGATGGGGATGCAGAGGTCTTCATAGATCAAGCCGAGGTAAGGAAGGTGTTTGTGAAAGCACGAAAAGCTCCGGAAAATAACCTCGCACAAACAATAGAGGCAAAGGCACCAGAGAAGGGCAAAGAAGGAGAACCCCCAAGAGCGGAAACAGAAACAGTGGAACTTGTCCAAGGACAATCTACCCGAATAGGGAAGAGCTTGCCTGAAGGTGACAAGAAAAACCTTGTATCTTTTCTACTGGGAAATAAAGATCTCTTTGCCTACTCGCCGAAAGACATGCCAGGGGTGCACCCTGGCATAATACAGCATAGCCTCAAAGTAAGCCCGGAAGCAAAGCCTGTCCGGCAAAAGAAACGGAGCATCTCAGCCCATAAGAGCAACTTTGTCAAAACCGAGGTCCAGCGCCTGCTAGACGCCGAAGTCATCAGGGAGGTGAAGTACCCCGAATGGTTAAGCAACGTGGTCATTGCCACAAAAGAAGGCAGCAGCAAACTTCGGATGTGCATCGACTTCAGAAACTTGAACGATGCTTGCCCGAAAGACTCATACCCTCTTCCGCCAATAGACCAACTGGTAGACTCAACTGCCGAATACGGGCTCCTAAGTTTCCTAGACGCCTTCAGCGGCTACCATCAAATAAGGATGGACCCCGAAGATGAAGAAAAAACCACCTTCATCACCGAGGGAGGAACATATTGCTATGTCAGGATGCCCTTCGGGCTCAAAAATGCAGGAGCCACCTACCAAAGGTTGATGAACAAGGTCTTCAAAGACCAAATGGGGAGAAACATGGAGGTGTATGTTGATGATATGATAGTCAAGAGCAAGCTGCCTAGCTATCACGTTGTAGATCTAGAGGAAACCTTCCAAAAGCTCAGAGCCTTCGGGATTCGGCTCAATCCTGAAAAGTGCATCTTCGGGGTAACCTCGGGAAAATTCCTTGGGTACATGGTATCCGAAAGAGGCATTGACGCTAACCCCGAGAAGATTAAGGCGCTGCTTGAGTTCCGAACTCCTGCCACAGTCAAAGACGTGCAGAGGCTCACCGGAAGAATAACCTCCCTGAGCAGATTTATTTCTAGGTACGGAGATAGGTGTCGACCTTTCTTCAAAGTCCTCACAAAGGCAGCAAAAATGGAAGGCGACCTCGGAAGGAATGATAACCCTTGGGACGAAGATTGCCAAAAGGCCTGGGAAGAACTCAAAGTCTACTTGGCTAGCCTGCCGACTCTGCAACAACCTCGGGAGGGAGAGCCCCTCGTTTTGTACCTCGCCGTCACGGAGAAAGCTGTAAGCTCGGTCCTCGTAAAAGAAGAAGGGCCAAAGCAATGGCCAGTCTATTACGTCAGCAAATCCCTGCATGGCGCCGAAGTCAGGTACCCTCTGCTTCAAAAAGCTATATACGCCTTGGTGCTTGCAGGGAGAAGGCTGCGACCATACTTTCAGGCTCACCCCATCATCGTCCGAAGTAGTTTACCACTACGGGATGTTATGAAGAAAGTTGATCATTCGGGAAGGCTCTCCAAATGGTGCATAGAGCTTGGCGAACACGAAATCATATATGAACCTCGGAAGGCCATAAAAGCTCAAGCACTAGCAGATTTTATCGCCGAAATACCCACCACTGAGGAAAGCCATTTGGATCCGAACGGAGGTGAGCCAGAGTGGACCTTGCATGGTGACGAAGCCTCGGGATCCGAACACTAGGGAGCTGGAGTAATTATCAGAGGTCCCGAAGGCCTAGCGGTAAAGAAGGCTATCAAGTTCAGCTTTAGCGTCACTAACAATGTGGCTGAGTATGAAGCCCTCATAGGGGGATTACGCTTGGCCAGAAGGATTGGCATGAGAAACTTAAAGGCTCACAGTGATTCCCAGCTGGTAGTTCGGCAGACGACAGGAGACTATGGGGCGAAGGACCCAATCTTGGCAAAATACCACGAGCTGGTAGCAAAGCTCGTCCAAGAGTTTGACGCCGTACGGATCGAAAATGTACCTCGGCGGAATAACACTGAGGCAGATTGCTTGGCGAAGTCAAAAACATACGCCGAGGTGCTAGATCACCCGAGCATCTCAGTGCTGAGCATAGCGACCTCGGGAAAAGGATGGAAAGATCCCATAAAAAGATACCTCGCAGAAAATGTGCTCCCCGAAGACCCCGGTGACGCTGCAAGACTGCGAAGACTCTCCGGCCGATTCTTCCTGATTGGCGAAGAGTTATACCGACAGGGATATGCAAAACCGCTGCAAAGATGCGTGGCTGAAGAGGATATTGAAATGGTCCTTGAAGAGGTCCACGAAGGCATGTGTGGTTCACATATTGGAACTGATGCCCTTGCGGCGGTGATACTTCGCCAAGGATACTTCTGGCCTACCCTCAGAAAGGATGCAAGGCAGTTCGTCCGAAAATGCGGTAGTTGCCAGAAACACGCGAACATCCAGAGGGCACCCTCGGAAATGGTAACTTCGGCTGACTACCCCTGGCCCTTCGCTGTCTGGGGTATAGACCTTATTGGGCCACTCCCCTCAGCGCCCGGAGGCGTGAAATTCTGCGTGGTAGCGGTAGACTATTTCTCCAAATAGGTCGAGGCAGAACCACTAGCAACTATCTCGGCAAAAGAAGTGCAGAAGTTTGTATGGAAGAACATTGTATGCAGATTCGGCATACCGAGGGTACTAGTGGCTGATAATGGATCCCAATTCATAGACAAAGGATTCCAGGAATTTATCAGCGACCTCGGAATAAAGATGCACTTCGCCCTAGTAGCTCACCCCCAAAGCAACGAGCAGGTGGAAGTATCTAATAGGACCATAAAAGATGGCCTGAAAAAGAGACTGGGGGAAGCAAAAGGGAAATGGCCAGGAGAACTCCAAAGCGTATTATGGAGTTACCGAACGATGCCCCGAAGAGCAACAGGGGAAACTCCTTTCTCACTCGTCTTCGGAACAGAGGCCATCATCCCTATCGAGATAGTTAGACCATCAGTACGGGTGCAAGTATTTGATGAAGGTGGAAACGACCTCGGCCTAAGAACGAAGCTTGACCTCGTCAGCGAACATAGAGAAATAGCTGAGATGAGAAGAAAAGCTTTCCAGCAAAGAGTGGCCGCGGCCATAAATTTGCGAGCTAGGCCAAAGGAAATCAAGAAAGGGGACCTCGTTCTCCGAAAGGCTGACTTTGCACCTCGAAAGCCATTCCACGGGGTACTTCGCGCGAACTGGGAAGGACCTTATCTGGTTCTTGCCGAAGTACGGAAAGGCATGTACAAACTTGGCAACACCGAAGGCGTAGAATTGAAAAACACTTGGCATTCAGATGCCCTGAAGAAATTCTACGCTTAAGAGGGAGCGGAAGGATTGTGTTGTACAAAAATATCCTGAGTACAGAATGTCCTTGAGAAAAAATTCTTAAGTATACAAAAATGGTGCAAGACAGAGCTCCGCGAAGGTGTTCGCCATGAAAAAATGCAGATATGATTTTCCAAAGTCCCTTGAGCCATCACGCTCGGAAAAATGGAAAACAAAAATCCTGCGAAGGTGTTTGCCATGAAAAAGTGCAGATGTGATTTTCCGAAGTCCCTTGAGCCATCACGCTCGGGAAAATGGAAAACAAAAACCTTGCGAAAATACTCGTCGCAAAAAGCGTTGAATAAATTCTTGTGATTGCAGGTTTCCCGAAGTCTCTTGAGCGAACTTGTTCGGGACAATGGAAATGCAAAATCTTGCAAAAAGACTTAGCCAAAAAATATATTCATTGAGAATGATCAGGCTTACAAAGAAGAAGTGCCCGAAGAAGGAACACAAAAACGAAGAGGAAAAAAGGAAAAGGCCCCTAAAACAGCCTAAGGGTTCTCGGCGTCCCGGGAGCCACCAGCCTCTGTGCCCTTTTCCACCACCTTCGGCGCCGGAATTGTGGAAGGCAGGTTCAGGTGCTCAATTTTTGACCAGGACCACCGAGGCCCCTCGGGAATGTTGAGAGCTTCCAAAAAAGAGAGGTCCAGACCTGGGAACCTCTCAAGGACTTGGTGCCGAGCAAGGCAGAATCCGTCTTGGAAGGTGACCTTGGTCATTTGGTCGGATTTGTCCTTCTCAACCTCAAGGTCCTCGAGCTCGTCCTTCAAGTCTGCAACCTCCTTCTTCAGCGCCTTCACCCTCTTCTTCGCATCGGGCTCCTTCTTCAAAGACTGGACCTCGGCTTCGAGAGCCTTCTTCTCACTCACCAACGACCGAATGAGATTGTCAGAATCTGACTTATCTTTGAGAAGGTCTTGGTTGGCAGCAAGCATCCCTTTCACCTGATCACCGAGGTCAGCAATCTTCAGAGAGGAGTTCTTCTCAAGATCTTCCTTCTCCTTCCGGAACTCCTCCCGAAGGGCAGCAACTTCTTTCTTCGCAGCATCTGACAGCTGCTGGTTCTTGGCGATCAATGCCGAGCGCGTGACCTTCGCTTTCTCTAAAGTCTCTAAGGCCGAAGCTCGGAACGCCGCCTGCCTGGCCATCCGAACTCGGAGAAAGCCAGCGTACCCCAGCAGCTGCAAAAAGATGAACGCAAGGTCAGTAAGAGCCAAGCACTTAAGAAAAATTGAAGGGAAAAAGGTGTGAAGAACATACCTGAGCAGCATGCTCGGTGACTTTCGCGGCAAGGGTGTCATCGTCCGGATGGGCCGCCGCAATAGCCTTGAAGGAGGCCTCTGTAAGCACCCCCTTCGAAATCTGTTTCGCCATTTCAGGACAGTCTTCGGAGTACAAGTTCATGTCCTCCGTGAATGTCCAGAAAGGCTCTTTCGGTATCTTCCCTTGCGGGACTTTGGCGTCACGAAGGGCCCGCGCCTTCGCGTGTTCGACCGCCCAATTCGGGGTAAGTAACTCCCCTGCATGGCGAAAACGAGAAGCGGGTCAGAGACAAAGGAAAATTCAGAAAAACAAAAAGAGCCATACTTGTTCTGAAAGCAATAGACCTGGCGTCACTTCGAACACGGCGTCCTCGGAATCCTGAGACTCCTCAGTCGAAATCCTCTTGCCTTTCTTCTTGCGTCGCTCCTCGGCAGAAGGAGCCTCTACCACGGCCTCCAGAAGGGCCTGCGGCGCGGAAGGGCTCTGGGGAGGGACGTCGGCGGAAGAAACTTCAGCAGCGGCAGGGACTTCGGCAGCTGCCTCAGACCCCGGAATCTCGGCTATCTCAGGCTCCTCGGCAGCTTCCTCGGAAATTTCCTCCAGAGGAACCTGGGCAGTTTTCTTTGCCCGTTTCGCCGAAGGCCCAGCGCTAGTAGACTTCCGCCTTCGGGAAGCTGCCTTCTTTGTCTGATCGCCCTTCTCCACCTGGCCGGAGAAAAGGGACTTGTAAAATGCAGCAGTCCCGTCGCCCATCTCTGAAAAAGAAAAAAGACATCAGCGTAAGTCTGAGGAAAGAACAGCAAGGGAGTAGAAGACAACTCACTTTCGACAAGCGTTTCGAAAGAGATTTCCTCCTTAAGAAGCTTGACCAACCAGGAATCCTTTCCGGCGATGGCAGGAGCTGGCATCTCGAGGTCGGTCTCGTGCTCCTTAACCACCTTTAGCTCCCGGAGGACCTCTTCGGTCATCAACCTCCAGTTGATAGGGAAGGGGTACAGAGAGCGTGGCGCAACCTCAGGAGCCCAGTCAGAGACGGCGCAGATGCGGCCGTCGAAGTCCGCGAAAGTGGAAGCCAACTCTGGAGTCAGCAACAACCTCGGATCAACGACGTCCACATCTAACTTTCCCTGAGCCCACTTGGTTGGAACATACGACCAGGCCTCCTCCATCTTCAGGAAGAAGAATTTCTGTTGCCACCCCCGCCAACTGTCCTTGGTGGAGAAGGTGAACATGAATTTTTTGCTCCCGGATCCCCGAGGTAGCATAAAATAGAAGCCACCCTTCGGGACCACAAAGAGCTTGTAGTACTGCATGAAGATTATAAAATGGGGTTTTATCCCGAAGATGCCACACATACAGAGGAAGGCGTTAAAATAGCAGTACGAGTTCGGGGGAAGCTGATTCACAGCAATGCCATGAAATTGGCAGAACTCGCAAACCATCTTCGGGGGAGGATACCGAAGTCCGGCCTTCAGCTGGGCTCGAAAAACGGTAACCTCATTACTATGGTTTGAAAAAGCATAATGGCTAGAGCGAGGCAGCCTAGTAATGGCGTAAGAGGGAAGAAAGAACTTTTTCTTCCACCTCTCTAATTTTGCGGGGGTGGTGCAACAAGGATGGGCTAAAAGAGGCTGGCAGCTCTCAGGGATAGGCATTTTCGACATGAAAACGAGTTCGGAAAAGGCAAGAAAATAGTTTCCGGAAAAAATTCAAAAGAACAGAGGAATCAAAACACTTTGGAAAACAAAAACCCACGAAAAGATTTGCCAAAGTCTGAGGACGCCGTCGTGAAAGTTGGCTGAAAAAAGCTCTGATTAAGGCAGCTCCGCCACAGAAAGCAAAAAAGTACGAAAACAGGGGCAAAGCAGAGGAAAGAGCAGAAGTAAAAGCAAATGGGACTTATGATGGAATGGGCTATTTATAGGCCAAAGGTTGGTAACCGAAACATCGTCATAAGTACCCTTTTGGAGACGAACCGTCGCCGTAACTGCCCTCTGCACCTGAAAAGGCGCGCCCTCTGTAACCGACGCGACTCTCCTCCAATGGCAAAGCGCCACGTGTCAATCGCCGCGCCAAAACAGGGGACACGTCTTCTGACATCCCTAAAAAGCTGGGACGCGTCGCTTAGACTGACACGCTTGGCCATCAGACACGACGTTACACAGACCTGTAAGAAGAAAAAGCAGGTTACCTCGAGGACACCAAGGGACAGGCTATGGCCAAACAGCCCATGACCTCCGGGCAAGAGGTGTACCTTTGGCACAGGCTCCGCCTCGAAGACACCAAAGAACAGGCCAAGGCCGAACAGCCCATACCTTTGGGCAAGAGGTGCATCCTTGGAACAGGTTGAGCTTCCTAAGAGACTCCCAAAAACAACCTCGGAAAGAGATGCAAAACCGAAGTCTTGACTTCGGCTTTCCAAAGGGGGGCATGTGATAGCCAACGGCTATCGCCTCTATCTGGCCGAACTCCCTGCTACAAGAATGGCAAGAAGAAACTGGCGCTACCCGAGTAAAGGTGGGATCATACACCTCGGGAGATAGCCGAAGAGCTCCGAGCCTGGCACGCCAGGAAACTTGAGGATACTACTAGCCCCCAGAGGTTGCAAACAGATCGCCTTCGGAAAAGAGGCACCAGCTATTGCGGGCCGAACATGATCTCCCCGAAGGTGGAACTCCCTAAAGCTGGGTACCCCCGAACTGAGGGCGTGTTTCCCGAAGAGGCACCATCCGTACCAAAGGACAACCTCGCCCAGGGACCTCGGGAGTACGGCAAGAGCATTTAAGGAAGCCTCTGACACGTCCTTTCACAGACGTCATAAGCCGCCTCAAAAGGCGCTCTGACACGCTGACGCCATCAAAATCACATCATGGCCGATCTCGGCACAAGGCTCAAGGCAACCTGCTACCAGCTATCTGTCCCCTACGCCCAGAAACTCAGGGAACATCCGACCGAACACGTGTCGCAGTCTGAACGAGCTGGGTACTCCTATAAATACCAAGAAATAAATACTTGGCAGGAGGTTGGTTGGCAAAGGTCTGACTCCCAGACTCTGAGAAAATCACCAGGCGAGACTCTTCAGCCCCTTTGTGCTATTTCCTCTGCCCTTTCTCAGCCACCACTGACTTGGGCGTCGGAGGCTTCCCCCCCGGAAACACATTCCGGGGTCCTCCTAACCCTTTATTTCTAGACTTTCAGGCACACTCCCAAGGGCGAACCATCCTCCAGGCGTTCTTCCTCCTAGAAGTCTCTCCACCAGTCACCATGACTCTAAACGATGAGGCCCCCGGCCATCATATACCATCAGTTTCTACTCTGGAGGATAACTTGAACAACTCCCCAATATGCTTCATACCATGTTCACGTGCCACATTTGTATCAAGTGTCAGTGGAACAACTGGTAGATTAGGGAGAGGGGTTTTTCTACTACTACTCCCAAATAGTTTTTGGGCCTCCTCCTCATTTTTTTTCAACTCAGCTCTTTCTTGTTTTGTTACTTTAGTACAAGTCGCTATTCCTTGAGTTTGTTGTCCAGGTAACAGTCCAATTAAATGAGCTCTTATACGTGAGTATGTTCATGTATAAGGTTCTGCTCTACAACCAAAATTACAAATCCACTTATCTTTCTTATTCTCAATGTATGTCACATACCTTCTTAGTGGTGTAGAACTCAACACTTTGCATTGGTCATTAGTATCACCAATGTTTGATTGTGAATCAATTTTTTCCTCATTGTTATTTTCTTCCACCAAACCTACAAATTCATGGAAAAAAAAATTACAACCAATACACGATAATAAATTAAAGTAAAGCATTCAACTACCTTTATTTTTAAAGAATTGAACAAAGAAATTATACTATCAATTATAGAACATGTGATCATTCACAGGAGAAATAATAGTCTATTTTCTTATGTTTGTTCTTCCTCCCTAACTTATGTGGGTGAAGTTAATTATGATTTATGACTTATGAGCCCTGGCATGCTGGAAACTTGGAGTATTAAAATAATGTGGGATTTTTGGGGCTTAGAGCTTGTTCTTAAAAAACAATGCACCCAGTAATTGCACCATTATGACATCTCTCATGGGAAAGAGTTAATTGATTCCTTTTGCCTAAAAAAAAAATGGTTGCTTGGCATGAAAATTAATAAAGCTTCATACTCTAACAAAAAAGTTACATATTGGTAAGTGCATGTACAGTTCAGTTCATTAAATTTTTTGTATTGAAGTTGAGATTTGAGGAAGACTTTTTCTAACTGCTGTGCTAATTGGACTTTTAATTAAAAAGTCCAAAATTAAAACGGTTGAGAAAGGTCTGTGAGGGGAGGATGTGGCTGAAGCGTGTGAAGATAGCGTGGCCGAAACGATGAGCAGATTCCTGGGAACAGAGAACAAACTACTGGAACAGAGAACAAACTACAGGAATAGAGAACAAACTACATACAATCTAATATCCCCTGACAAGCCGAAAGGCCCGAAACCCCTCCAAACAACATGAACACCACAAGAGAAAAGACTTCAATAACCCCTCCAAACAGCTGTTAAACGAAAGACCATACTACATACAATCTAATATCCCCTGATAAGCCGAAAGGCCCGAAACCCCTCCAAACAACATGAACACCACAATAAAAGAGACTTCAACAAGCTAAAAAGCCATTCCTACATAGGAAAAAAAAAAAAAGGAAAAGCAAAACAGGGCAGGACGCAAGCGCAAAATAGGGCAGGTTGCAAGCGCAAAACAGGGCAAGCCACAAGCGAAGGCTCTTCATCCTAATTGACTAAATAATAACCAAAAAAACTTACACATAGAAGACAAAACAGCAGAACAAGCATGAGCACCACCACAATTCCAACAAAAAATGCGGCTCACCCATTGTTTACTTCGCAAGAGAGATGAAATACGTTGCTGCTTTTGTGCGAAGAAGTGTAAAACCTGCAAACTTCCATCCTCCAAATTTTAATCGCATATGTAGAATTAGCCCAAATAAATGACAATATCTTCAGAACTCGTGACTATTAGGGGTTTTTGGGTTCTTTTTAGGGTTTAGACTTTGCCTTTGATTTGGGTAACTAAAACACCGTGCCTAGAACGCAAAACAATCTTATATTAGGATAGAATTCTTGGGTTAAACAGAATTCATGAACTGGAAACCATAGAGTGCGCTTTTATCATAAAGAAAGTGCGAATTTCAAACGCTCTCGCTTTGAAAGCGCGAATTCGCGCTTTGGCTTCTAGAGCGGCAGTGCACTCCACGCTTTAGGTGACTAAGGTTTTGGCAGGCTGGAGCTTCTGGCTAAGGGAGGAAACAAGTTGGTTCGATTAATAAAGCTTATTAAGTAAGCTAGCATGTGCAAGGCACATGCATGGTCTAAGTGCATGATTTTCAATGATTGATCCTTAGATGATAAAATGGCAAAACTTTAGGAACAAGATTAGTATTATGCCACAGCTTGTTTCTTCATAGATATAATTACATGGAAGTCTCCAGCTTTTTTACAAACATCTAATTTAATTCCTATTTCTTTAAGGATTATATTTAAACCACTTATGGACAGTCTAGTCAATCTAAAATTTCACAATGATAGAGCGAAAATTATGAAAAACCATTATATCTCAAAGTTAATATTTTCTTATGCTCTATCCAACTGTGCAATAAAAATGGGTCACTATATGAAATGACCAAAATACCCCTCTTGGCCCGGCTTGCTTAAATGATCAATTTTATTCATTTTTAACTACTGGACCATATATTACCGAGACTTAGCTTGCAAATAAATTATCTAAAGTGTAATTTGTTAAATTAACTAATTACCTGGTAAGCTGAGATTTCTGTAATTACCTTATCAATCAAACCTACAGCTTCGAGGGTTGTCACACATAGTTTATGTGATGTGATCACATCGAAGTGGGTGGGGCAATCTTGTAACTCTCGCGATTACATCTTATTTTGATGCAATTGCATTTTTGGGCGCACCACCCTTTGTTCCTTCATGTTTTTTTGCCCTTCCTTTGGTTTCCTACCACATTGGCCCAACCAACACTTACTCCTAGGACCTCTAACAACTAGAATGCATTAAAATAATTTAAAAAAAATTTAATTCCATCACCTAGAAGCCTTGACTGCAAGATCCAAGTAAGAAATCTTCATAATTTACTAAAACTAGTTTTTGTTGTTCTTAAGGTTCCAAGTAATACTGTTATAGCCTTTTTAGTGGAATGCTCGTTGAGTAAGTTCATTCCATAAATCCCTAGCTTAAATACCTTAATTAGAGGTTAATTAGCTTGATCAAGCAAGTTATTAAAGGTTTAGTTGGTTCCAAGGGGTTTATGGCACCAGGTTCACCTAGGAGCAAAATGGTCATTTTGCACCCTAAAGGGTCGGGATGAGTCCCGAGAGTAAAAATAGCATTTTTAAAACCCAAAGCCCAAGTTCATAAAGTTCACCAAAGTTTTTTTTAGTTGCCTAGTTACTATTTGGGAAAGGGGTATTTTTGTAAAAACTTAAAAAGTTTAGGGAGGAAGGGTGTTTATTGGTTTATAAACTTGTTGGAAGGGTGCAGGCTGCCACTATTCACCCATGTCAGCCAAAAAATTTGTAGCTCTATCTTCCTCTCTCCGTCTCCTCCTTACATCTTCACAATTACATGATTTCTTGGCAAAATTGGAAGGTTTTCTTGGTACCCAAGCAGTAGAATGCTTCCTTTGCACTTATTTTCTTGGTTTGAAGCTTTTTGGGACGTTTTTCTTGATTGGGCTTAGTGTGTGCTTGATGTATGGCTTTGATCCTTGATTTCTCTTGTTTCTTGAGTTGATTCAAGCTTGGGTTATGTTGGATTGGTGCTAATTTAGTGCCATATGCCTTGAATTTTGCTTGGAACATAGGAAACCTTAGTGGAGCCTTTGTGCTTGAAGCTTGAAGCTTATGGTGCTTGATTCTTGCTAGTTCTTATGTAATTGAGGTAAGAGATTTAGTTATTCTTTTGCTAAATTGATGTATGTCGTTTGTATGTTGGTTATGGAGCTTGATTTGGTGAGTTAGTGCTTGAAATGGCTTAAGTAAGGTACCCATTGTGCATAGGCATCGCGAGGAACTCCATATCTCTTAATTTGCAGGAGATGCAAATGTACCATAGGGTTGTGCATTCACATCACAGCCTGGAGTCTGGGATACGTAAGCACAACAAAGATGGTGCGTATGCACCATTTCCAGAATGGATGGGCTACTAGAGTGCATGTGCACCAAGGAGGTGGTGCATTTGCATTGGGCCTAAGAGGCCTAGTTCATGCACAAGTGAATTCTTAAGGGTTCAGGGGACCCTAGTTAAGCTCACTAAGTTTCTCATTAACTAGTTAAACATCAGTTTAGTAAGGGAATATTTTTTTTGCTTGCTAAATTAATGTATGGAACTTATATGTTGGCCATGAAGGTTGATTTGGTAATTTATTGCTTAAATTGAGACAAAGGAAACACCCCTTGAGCTTAGGCAACATGAAAAAAAAAGTAGAGTTTTCCTAGGTGATGTAAATTCACCAGCCCATGGTGTGTTCACACGAAATCCAGAATTGAGAAGCTGACTGAGATGTGAATGTACAATGTGGCCAGTGCAAACGCATTGTGGCCAAAAGAGCTAGATTGATTACATGGGTGTTCTTAAGGCCTTGAGGGACCTTGGGGGACCCTAGTTAAGTTTCCTAATCACCTCCATGGTTAGTTAAACAATAATTTAGCAGTGAACCATGTAATGGAGGATAGGAGAGCACCATGGAGAAAGGCTTAGTGCACTTCTGGCCTAACCAAGTTGTAACTTGATGTCACGGCCCTAATAGTGGAAAACTTAGCTGAGGGAGGTAAAATTTATTAAACTCATGGTTTAATACCTTATTTCAAGTTAACTAAGCAAGATTAAGCATTTTGGACAAGCTTGCTAAGTTCCGAGGAGTTATGACACCAAAAAGAGGTTGGGGTAAAATGGTAATTTTTGCATTCCAAAGTGTCGAGCTGTGTCCCAGGAGTTAAAAAAATGAGGTTTTATAACCTAACTTTTATCTTCAACCCATAATTAGTTGAAATAAACAAGATTTGACCAAGATTTGACCAAGGTTGACTAAGGCTACCTAAAAGAAGACGGTTTATTTGTAACTTTTTCAATACTTTGGTGGCTTGGTTTTAAAAGGGGTATAAACTAGGTAAAGGTGAGGGATGGCTGCCATTTCCATCTTCAAACCCAAGTTCATCCTTCCCTTGACCATTTTCTCCATGAATTCATGCCCAAAATCAAGTGTTCTTGGTAAAATTTGAAGCTACCAAGGGTATATATGCTAAAGGGAGCTTAATTCAAGAGGAATTTTATGTTTTTGAAGCTTGGAATCACATTTCCAGCCACCCCTTGTTTTTTATACGAGGTAACAAGTGTGTTCTTGGTGACTTCTTGTTTATTAGTTGTTTGGAAGCTTGGGTTTTGGTTAGGAGTTAGTGATTTGGTGTTATATGTCTTTGGTTACTTGGAACTTAGGTAGAACTTGTGGAACTTGGTTTGTGCAGAAGAGTAGCTTAAATCTTGCTTGTGACTTGAGTTTGAAGTAAGGGAGTTATATTTTCAAGCTTAATTGATGTTATTGGAATGAGTTTGTTTGATGCAATTCTAGCAATAGCATTAGTTATTGGGCAAGGTTAGATAATGGTGGACTATGAGGTTTGTGATGAATGGAATGATGTTTAAATGCATCATAGGTTGGCTTGTGATAGTTGGTTGTGATCCATGAGACATGTTTTACATGTATGTGACGTTTGGAGACTAACCAAGCATGTTTGGTAAGTGTCCATAGTTCATAGCAGCAAAACCTAAAATTTTTTAGGTTTTCGCAGTATTGGCAATGCATCACCAATAAATACTAACTTCCATGATGCGTTGTCGCTACCACAAAAACTCACTGCACATTGACAACTGTGTGGACACGTCACCACATGCATGGTAATTGAAAATTTCCAATTTTTCTAGGGAGGTCGAGTGAAGGCATAAAGGGGTTTTTAAAGTACCTTGTGCTCTAAGCATTCTAGGGGTACTCTGAGTCTTCCAAAACTCCTTCGAGACCTAGAATTTTTCTTGAATTTTATGTAGTCTTATGGTTTTTTCCACCATAAGCAAGGAAATTAGTTTTCAAAGGATCACAACTAAGTATCACTAGGTTAGGTGAAAAGGTTTAGTACCCCTAGCGACCTAGCCGTGTAGTTAATCACGAGGTTGCAAGGTGAAACCTTGGTGCACCTACTCTATAGGTCTTTATAGCCTAGGCTACAATAGTCCCACCATAGTGCCCTTGTACAACATAAGGGAGAGTTTCAACTGGTGATTTATCACTAGTTAGACTGGCACGCTAAGCTCGCTAGAGGACAAGGCAATGTCTTATAGTGCAAGGACTAGGTAGAGGACAAGTCCCAAGGGACTGAAACGTATGCGCATAGGTTTATTTTAACGCTATATGAGCTCATGGTAGATTGCATATGATAATGTGTTGTCCTAGCGTTTTCCTTGCAGTTGAAGATCCCTTATTGAGAATTACAAATTCTCACTCCCTTATGTTATGTTGTGTAGTTTCTGACTGTGTTGAGCCTGATAACCACTGAGGGTTGTCACGGTAGTCTTTTGTTGTAGGTATAATGTTATGGGAATCTTTATGATTCTACTTTTCTTAGTTACTTGTCGGTGAAGTAACAGTACTAACTAGAGTATTTTCTTAGCTGCAGAGACTAGCAATATGTGGATAGACTTTTGCATCTTGCCACTTGGACTCATCCCCAATGTGGGAGTTAGTTGGGAGGATCTCAGTAAAGGCTTGCACATGTTTATGCCTAGTTACTTCCCGTGTCTATGATTGGAGCTTTAGACTCTATGGTTGTTCTTGGGTGAAGGGCCTTAGTCTACTTTTGTTGAGTGCCCTTGCATGGTTATTATGTGTAGTAATGATAATACAAATGTTGATTATGTGTGCTTTGACTATTTGAACTTGATTTCTATAAAAAGGGCCCTGGCCAAGGGAATGTTTTATAGTTTCTATGTACTCAAGTCAAAGCTAAATGAGCATGCATCTTGGATTTTCTAGGTTAATCAACTAGTTTCATGAAGTTTTAATTTGTGCACATATATAACTAGCCAGTTACAACCACCGTGAGATCTATTTTCACAGGCTTCCTAGGCAGGGCTCAGGGTGGCGATGTCACTTGAGGCTCAAGTGAAAGTTTAGTGCATCCTTGGTAGGTTAAATGGCAAGGCTTAGTACCTTGGTGGTCTAGGTGAGCTTATTAGCTCAAGACACCAAATGGGAGCCTAGTGCGCCTAATTGGGTAGAGTTTAGGGTAGAGGCTTAGTACCATATGGGTATAGGTGAGCCAATGGCTTAAGGGACTATGTGGGAGCCTAGTATACCTAAGGAGTTCCTTAGAACTCAAGGAAAGACCATCCACCATGTTCACCTGCACAACAATCAAGGGAAGGTTAAAGTTACTGCATCAGTAAGCTAAGGCTTAATAAGAGCGAGTTAAGGGCTAGAACTCGCTAGGCACGGAGTGACGCCTATGAGAGGACTAGGATGAGGAGGGGTCCTAAGGGACATAAATATATGCACATATGTTGGCCTTCAGACTACAAGCGCATGCAGTAAACTTTATATTTTATATATATGTGTGCCCTCAATATATTTATTGCAGTTTGATGGATCCCTTATTGAGAATCTTGGATTCTCACTCCCTTAGTCTTTGTTTTGCAGTTTTTGGGCGTCATTGAGCTAGCAACCATTGAGGGTTGTTGAGCTAAGCTCACGAGTAGGTATATGGTTTATTTTAATCTTTATGATTCTAGTTTGTGGTTACTTGTTGGTTAAGTTGTGGTACTAACTACAGTTGTCTCTTTGGCTAATAGAGGCTAGTGAAGCACAAAGAAGGGCTTTTGAGCTTGCCATTGGGAGCTGGTCTAAGGTGGAAGCTTAGCTGTGGATCTCATTAAAGTTGTTTAGTGTATAGTTTTCATACACTAGTTTGCCTCCAATGTTCATGTATGAGTAATCTACTCTAGAGTTGCTCTTGGGTGTGAGTATAGTCTACTTTTGGTTATATGTTCACACGCGATTGATTATGTGTAGTTAACTACATAAATGCTTTGTATGCTTTGACATTTTTTATGTTTGTTTTTAATAAAATGCCATGGAAATGTTTTAAGTATCATTTCCTTATTTTATTGACCAAGTCAAAGCATATACTCATGCATGATTGCATGGTAGGATTAAATAACTAGATGCATAAAGGTTTTTAACTAGTGTGCACATAGTGAATTTGGCAATTGCGACTAGTGTGGGACATATCCCATAGGCTTCCTAGGCAAGCCCACGAGGAGCCGTGTCAAATACTTCTTCACAATTGCACTAAAAGAAGCTTAATCAAGAATTATGCATGATACCCTAACACCTTAGGACCATTTTTATGCTAGGGAATGTGTTACGGCCCTTTCAGGAGCAAGTTCGGCTAAGGGAGGTAAATCAATAAATTCCTAGTTTTATACCTGATTTTAAGTTTACTTAGTGAAATCAAGTAGGTTAGGCAAGGTTTACTAGGTTTTGAAGGGTTAATGACATCAAAATAGGTATGGGTAAAATGATAATTTTGCATCCCAAGGTGTTAGGCCGAGTCTTTGGTATTATAAACATGTTTTAAAACTTAATCTTCGCATAGCACCAAAAAATTTGGTTAGGTGTTGAAGGTTTGACCAAGAGTTACTAATTTGGGAAGGGGATTTTTAACAAACTAAATAAAGTTAGAGGGTTTAGTGAAACAAAGCCTTTATAACTTGTAAGGGAAGGGGTTTGGCTGCATTATTCATCCATTTATTCTTTTCAAACCTGAGCTCCCTTTTACCTTCTTCAAATCCATTTCAAGTCCTCTACAAATCCTTGTCTTCTTGGTGAAAATTAAAGGTTCCAAGGGTGTATAAGCATTGGGTAGCATGTTTTCAAAAGATTTTGTGCTTTTGAAGCTTGAATTCACGTTTTCTTGCTTGGTGCTTGTGTTGTGCGTGAGGTAACTTAAAATCCTTGAAGTTTTCTTGTTTATTTGGTCTTTAGTTGCTTGGGTTTTTCTTTTATTAGTCTTGTTTTGGAGTCATTTGCCTTGGATTGCTTGGAACCTAGGTAAAACCTAGTGCAGCCTTGAAAATTGGTGGGAAGTTGCTTGATCTTTGCTTGTGGCTTTGATCAATAGCATTAGTTAGATGGCAAGATTGATCATGGTGGGCTAGGTGTATGTTTGATCTTGGTATGATGTTTTGATGCATCATAGATGTGTTTGTGATGGTGTATTGTGGCATATGCAACATGTTTTACAGGTATGAGGTGACACGGCCCCCTTGTGGCCTTGCCTAGGAAACCTATGAGAATGTGTCCCATGCTAGCTGTAATTAGCTAATTGATTACATGTGCTCTAGTTAAAAGTTTTATGCTTGTAGTTAATTAACCTACTGTGCAATAATGCATGAGTTATGCTTTGACTTATCCGAAAAAATCATAGCAAAATGCAATATAAACCATGAAAATGTTGCCCGAGTCTTTCACATAAAATCAAGTTACAAAGTATTCAAAACATAAAAAAAAATTATGTGATTAACTATATATAATCAACCATGTCTAAGCATCCATATAGGAAAGACTGTGTTTACACCCAAGAGCAATCCTAGAGTCTACTACTCAACATGAACAATGGAAGCAGCTAGTGTATGAAAACTATACATTAAAATTACTACTGAGATCCTCAACTAAGCTCTCACCTTATAGCAAACTCTTAATGGAAAGCTCCATAAGTCTTCCCTTGTGCCTTACTAGTGTCTAGTGGCCGAATAGACAATTGTAGTTAACACCGTAACCTAACCAACTAGTAGACCACAGAACTAGAATCACAAGAATTCAAATAAATGATATGCCTGTTCGTGAACCTAGCATAACAACCCTTAATGGTTGCTGGCCTTATGGAACATATTTGCACAATGAAGACTAAGGGAGTAAGAATTAACGATTCTCAGTAAGTGATACTTCAACCTACAAGAAAAATACTGAGAACACACATATATACAATATATGTGAAGTCTACTTCACGTGCTTGTAGTCCTCGCATGGGCATCACCCTATGCCTAACAAGTTTTGGCCTCTAACTCGCTCCTAGCAAGCTTGGCTTGCTAATGTCGTAGTGATCTAAGCTCTCTAATTAACCCTCTCATGATTGTTGTGCAGGTGAACATAGTGGATGCTTGTTGCTTGAGTTCCAAGAATTCACTAGGTGTACTAATGATGCCCCAAGGCATCCTCGTTAAGTGACATTGTGACTTCTGGAGGGACTTCCTGAGAGGGAGAACGCCTGGAGCCTAGATTTCCCAAAGGAGCGTGCCTGAAAAGCTCAGAAGAGAGGGTTAGGAGGTCCCCAGAGTGTTTTTTCGGGGAGGAGCCTCCGACGGCCAAGTCAGTGTCTTGAGAAGGTGAAGGGGGAGCACCAAAGGTTTTATTGGCCTTGCCTGTTTGTGTCTTCTCAAGGAGGAGGAGTCGAACCATTTGCCAGGGTCTGTTCCCTGGTATTTATAGAAGTGCCCAGGCCGTTCAGATGACGACACGTGTTCGGTTGGATGTTCTCTGATTTTCTGGGCGTAGGGGACAAGTAGCCGGTGGCAGGCTCCTTGAGTCTTGAACCGAGACAGATCATGACAAGACCTGGACGGCATCGGCGTGTCAGACCGCCGTTTGGGGCGGCATGTAATGCTTGTGGGTGACATGTCAGAGGCTCCTTAAATGCTCATGCCGTACTCCCGAGGTCCTCTGGGCGAGGTCGTCCTTTGGTATGGACGCCCTTCTTCGGGAGTTATGCTCGTAGTTCGGGGAGTCCTTTAGTTCGGTGGTTCTGCCTTTGGAGGATTCTCTCCTGCTTGTAAGGGCCTCTGTCCCGAAGGCGATTTGTTTGGTCCCCCGAAGGAGCTGGTAACATTTTTGGAGTTCCTGAGGTATTAGCCGAAGTCCCGAGTTACCTTGTTTTCGACATGAGGCATGGGGTGAGAGAGGCGATAGTCCTTCAGCTATCAACTAAGCCTCCACATAGTGCCTCAAGCCTTTAGACTTGCCTAGGTCACTTGTGTACTAAGCTTCCACCTCAAAACCATGCCAAGACTAGGTTCTCACTTGTGCCTCAAGTACTTTGTTTAGGCTACAAGTGCACTAAACATTTACATAGGGCACATACCTATCCATCATTGCTTGGTTACCCTAGTGGAGTGGCAATGGCCATGGTTGGACTTGTTCACTAGGTCCTTTGGAACCTAGGTGCACTAAGGTTTCCACATTGAGACCTCAAACCCAAAGGCCCAATTAGGA
Source organism: Aquilaria yunnanensis (assembly GCA_039654915.1). Lineage (NCBI taxonomy): Eukaryota > Viridiplantae > Streptophyta > Magnoliopsida > Malvales > Thymelaeaceae > Aquilaria > Aquilaria yunnanensis. Next base: position 41,678,341 of record CM077595.1, on the reverse strand, counting down.
TCCCAATGGTACTAAACCTTACGCTAGACTAATGCTGCTCTAATGTGGCCAAGAGGCTTTAAATGATAGCCATTTTTCTTAGCTTCATGTGGAAACTTGAATTACCTCATTCGAACACCTGAGCAAAAACTTATGCTGAAAATACTACAGTATGTCAATGTTGTTGAGTGCTGGTGCCTAGGCACTAGAATTGGTGCTGTAGCACTAAAGGCCATTTTAGTCAGGTTCTAAATGAGGACTTGGGCGCTCCAGCACCACCTAGCGCCACGGTGCCAGGCACTTAAGCCCTGAACCTTCTTTTACGTGCCTAGGGCTCTTTAGGGGCTTACAATTCCTCCTACAGCCATAGGAATGCCTCCCCTTGCCTCAAACCTACATGTACACATGCACTAGGCAACAATGTGTTAGTGTTGTGCCCAAAAGCCAATCATGAGATGATTGTATTTTTCACATTGAGTCATGATATTTTATTGAGGCATTAGTCCAATAATTGTGTTTGTTATTTTTATTTTTGTGTGACATAATCAAATATAATTATAACCCTAGAATAATAGTATTCTTAAATGTCCCTAGTCTAGTATTATTGTGGAGTAGGTTGCAATAATATATAAAGACTAGCATGTGTGGAGACTAATATGAGATATGTAGTCTACATATTGGCATAAGTAGGACAACTTGTGTACTGGACTAACCCATCATAAGAATGCTACATGCATCATTATATGAGTGTCATAAGTGATTCCCATAGTGATCACAGTATATGTAGTCCTTTGACCTAAGGTCATCAAGGTTCCCTACATATGAGTCACATACTTTGATACTTCATTTTATTGTTCATAACTGAGTAAACATGAAGGTGGTCATTAGGTATGTCACATATCATGCAGAGGGTTTTGTATGATCAAGATGGGGTTTGTCTCTCCTATATAACGGTAGTGATATCTTTGGGCTGTCTTGATTGAGTGAGATTGAGGAAATGCATGGCCATGCTCAGATGAGTTGATATGAGTGTCAATGTTATCAGTTTTAGTTAGTTTACTTGGTAATTGAGAAACCTTAGATTGGGCTATATGAGAGTGACACATTCCATGTCTCATACTCGATCTTGGTATCTTGGACAAAAGGACAATGACATATACGAATAATGATCATAGAGTTTTAGTTGAATCACCGACTATCTAGTTACTTGGGTAGCAATGATTTGTTGCTAGACACTGCTCATTGTTTATGATCATAAATGTGATATATGATCATTGCCAATGAGATAGGAGCCTATTGGGTCGCACACTCAGAGCCAATTAGATTATTTGAGTACATGGGCCAAATTTTTTGGTTTTGGTTTTGTGATAATTTCATATTAATAACTGGCCTGAAGGTTGAGCCATTATGAAGCCAGAAATTAGACCTAATTGGATTAGGGTTTTGAAACCTATTAGACTTGGGAGTTAAGCCTCACTATATATACATCATATAGTAAGCATTTTCACCCTAGCCTCCCTAAGGATGAAATCAAAAGGGTTTTGAACAGTTCCCACCAAGGTTGTTAAAAATGCGATTTGGATCGTAGGATGGTGTGATCCTACGATTTGGATACAAAAAACCTATTTGAATCAGAGTAGGATCATTGGTGTTATAGGAACACGGTGGGATCGCGTTTGGAATCATAAGACCGTAGGCAAGGAAGATCTCATAATTTGTTCTTGCTCTTTGGTCTTTAGCTGACTTCTGTACTATAAGTGTACCGCCCATGCTCCAACTAGGTTGGTTGAGCCAACCTCTACCTTGCCATTTTTGTGTCTTAGACTCCCCTAACTCCCTTTTGAGAGCTAATGCATCCTAGGACCACTTGTCAATGGCCCACCTTGATGGTCGTCAAGCACCACTGTATGCTAGCTCATGGCCTTAGGGAACTTGGTGTTAAGCTCCTAATCTGACTAGAAAAAGTACGAGAGTGCTACCTCTTTGTCATTTTGTAGCCTACATGTCCAAGTGTTTATCACTTAGGTCAGTGCATCCTCAGGTATATTTGGTGTTGCTTAACCCATCCAAGCTAGTGGATTCAAGTTTTGACATGTCGAGAGTAACCAACTCGGCCTTGTGGTACTCCTTACTTGGAGGTTTCCATGATTTCATAGTCCTACATATCATGCTGCCTACCTCATTTCGAGGTCCTAAAAAAAATCCCCTAGGATGGTGGTCATATCTCACTACTTGCACCAGGGCATTACTTCTACCCAGAAGTAACTCAAAATAACTACCCCAACATTGCCACACTAGACCGCTAGGATCCATTATAGGGCTTTTAGTGTCTAAAAACACACCTAAGCTAGTTTCACCATCACAACCTGCAGCCAAAGTCAGATGACAACTCATAGATGTTGGTTAGTACTAACTACCTTCGCACAAGGATAATCCACTATATCTTAGTTCCTAGCCTCCAATGACCATGATCGAAATCTAACACCAAATTGACACGCCCCTATATGGCCCTACCCCGAAAACCTATCTGAATATGTCCCATGTTGGTTGCAATTGGCTAATTGATAACATGTGCTCTTGTTAAAACTTTCGTGCATCTAGTTAATTAACCTACTTTGAAATCATGCATGAGTTATACTTTGACTTATCCAACAAAATCATAGCAAAATGCAATGTAAACCATTGTCCGGGGTCATTCACATAAAATTGAGTTACAAAGTAGTCAAAGCATACAAAATAGTTATGTGATTAACTACATATAATCAACCGCGTAGAAACATCCATACCAGAAAGACTATGCTTACACTTAAGAGCGACAATAGAGTCTACTACTCAACATAAACATTGGAGGTTGCTAATGTATGAAAACTACACACTGAAATTTACTATTGAGATCTTCAACTAAGCTCCCATGTTAGAGCAAACTCATAGTGGCAAGCCCTTTACATCCTCCTTTGTGCTTCACTAGCCTCTATCAGCTGAAGAGATAACTATAACTAGCACCATAACCTAACCAACCAGTAGACCACAAAAATAGAATCACAGGATTCAAATAAATGATATACCTACTTGCCTAGCGCAATAACCCTTAACAGTTGCCGGCCTTATGGAACATATCTGTACAACAAGGATTAAAAGAATGAGAATTAATGATTCTCAGTAAGGGATCCTTCAGCCTATAATAAAAATACAAAGGACACACATATATACAATATACATAAAGTTTAATACGCACGATTACAGTTTGAGGGCTAACATATGTGCATATATTTGAGTCCCTTAGGACCTGATGCGAACCTCGATGGTATAAAGACCATGAAACGTGCCTAAGATGTTTTTCAAGTTCTACAAGACTTCAAAGAGAATGTATTTGAAGACCCCCACCCCTAATCAAGCTGTGATTAGAAACGAGAAGTATAAGAACACCAAGAACACAAGCACACTTGTGCACCAAGGTAGTCCACAAAGAACCAAAGAGAAAATCTCTCCAAAGTAGCAATATTATTTCATGTCAAGACTGTTCTTTTACAACCAAAATATGTGCCTATTTATAGGCCTAAGCTAGGGCAAAAGAGTCAGCAAAATTCGCAGCCCAAGTCACCTAGGAAACCTAGTTACAAAGGACTCAAGAAATCCTAGTCAAACTAGGATTCCTACACACTTTCAACACATGTTTAAGGTGTGCAGCGAATTCCATTTATCCTAATTAACCTGAATCAATTCCATGGCCTAAATAACATCCAAAATAATTTAAATAAATAGGAACATAAAATAAAATACGTTACAAAACAAAATTGGCCATAAAAACCCCAAAATAGTCTTCTCGGGTGGTTCTTGCTTGTGTCTTCAACTTCAAGCTGAAATTCGAACTTGATGCAGCCATGATTTCTCAAAATGAAAAAAATTAAAGTTGTATATCTCTTTCTTGGGTTTGAAATGACACTTGAATCACACAAAACGGACATCTAAAGCCAAGATATGCCCAAAATACTGCAACTGCTTCTGAACCAGCGATGACTCATAAATCGCGACTTTGAATCTAAATTTGACCTCCTTAACGTGAAAAATGGGTTTCATGGTCTTCATATGATTTGTAACTCCAGATGTTAGCTTTCGAATGAATCAAGAATCACTCAATTTCAATTTGTTTAGCTCAAGATATGATTTTTCTACCAGAACATCGCTAATCTGTCAACATCCAAGCTTGGCCATCATCTCCATATGATTCATTGCATGTTCTAGCAGCTCCTTGTGAAATTATAAGATGATTTTCCTTGAAAAATCTTGAGACAAAATCTTGAAGTGCACTAGTGAGCTCCTTAGCCTTCTTCCTTGTCATTGGTCCACTAGAAACCTTCAATGGGTCCTTGCCTTCCTTAATTGTGCCTTCTTTGATCGTATCAGTTCCCCCCTCCTTAGAAGGATTCGTCCTTGAATCAAAATCAACATTAGAAAAGGGAATTGAATCAATAACAATAAAATAATCAACACATGAGCACTTACCTTTCACATAAGCACCAATAGAATGGAATGCTTGTGTATGGAGCTTTAATCTTGTGAAAAACCTGAACCAATATCCAAATGCAATGATAATTTTGATACCTCCAGGTTAAAAAACAAAATTAGAAGCAATTAGCACAACAAATCTGAAATTTTGCACAATTTTCATGTTAACTCTAGGCATCACTTTCATTGCCTTTGCCATTTCAAAAACATTACTCTGACAACAAGTAAAAAGTGTAGGAATAATTTACCTTAGGGATGCTGTATGCACTCAAAACAAATGGACCTAAACTCACACAAGTGTTATGGTTATGAAAATTACAAGTTATGCATGTCATGACAATAGTTTGCATCGGCCATTCAAGCAAACAAAAATTGAACCCAATGTGGCCTAAACTAATAACCAAACTAGGATGCATGAATTTCACAAAAATCCTAAGCATTTTAAATGAAACAAGATTGGAGTAGATAGGATTAAGTGAAACTCATTCAGTAGAAAACTTATTTTTGCATGTATATGCACAACAATGCATGAAATTTGTGAATGGGATGTGACACAAAACAAAGGACTCAACATACCTCCTTAAAAGGCTGAATTTAAAACCAGAATTTGCACTCAAAATAAAAAATTTCAGGTTTGGATACAAAGCAAAAATATCAAGGTTCAAAAGCTTGTGTAATGCATGTGTCATGGCAAAAAAATGCTTGCTGGAAATTAAAGATTGACACACAAAAATGGGCCAAACATGAATGGACATCAAAGAAATATGTAATGTATGTGTATAAACTAATTTATGCATTAAAAATTCCAAAGAAGTAGATTTAACTTGAGACAGAAGAAAACAATGTGAAATGGATGCAAAACAAACAAATTCAAAAACAAAAGACTCCAAAACAGATTTTTCTTTAGAGAAACTGAAGCAATTCCAAAGATGATTTGACAAAGCCAAAGAACTAGAAGCTTTAAAACCATATTTTGTCAAATTTCCTTGCTTACTTCCTTCTCTTAATCTAGTTTCATGAAAATCATTCTTCAAAACAACATTGCAAGCAAACACACATTGTTTCATATTTTCATGCAAAACTACATCAAAGCTAGGTGTTAGGAAGAAATACATTACAATGGTTGGACTTAGTCTCCAAGTATCTTCCTTTGGTGTAGGAACCACAAAATTTTCACCTTTGCACTTAATGACTTTGGATGGAGTTGCAACATCTTCTTCCCCTTGAACCATGGGATAAGAAAGAATGTTAAGCAAACTTTTGCATATGAAATCACTTGGGCTTACCTTAAATTGTTCCTTCTCAACCTCCTTTGTTGTTTTAATGCATGGGACATGACTTGGAATATTGGGAACGCCAACTCACTTGAGTCTTGTAGCTCATCTCCACTTAATTCCTGAAAAGAAGACAACACAACAGTAAAAGAAGACTCCATTATGCTAGATGAAAGTATGGCTTCTTTGTAGGTCTTTCTCTCTTCACTCGGCTTGGGTTCATTGCACTCTTGTCTTCTCTCAACTTCGCACTCAATTTCTTCTCTCGGGAATTCTCCACTTTTCTTCCCCTCATATTCAATCTTCTCACTTAATCTCTCGGTTGTTCTTTCGGCTTTCCCTTCATCACTTTTGCCCTTAACTTTCCCCTCTTTTTCTTTTCTCTCAACCTTACTTTGAAATTTTCTTTGATCCTCAAAGACTTCTTGTGGTGAGAGTGGAACAAGCATGATTGACTTTTCTTGTTGAGGCCGAGACAAGTCTCCTTTTGTGGCCTCCACTTTTGGCTTGGGTACTTCTTTCACATCCTTACTCAATGCTCCTCTCCATGTGGAAATTCCTCCTTGAGACATCTTGGATGCATTTGCTCTCTTGATGATCCTCTCAGCCTTAATGGCATGATGAAGTAAATCCTCCATGTTGACATAAGACACCATCTCCACTTTGTTAGCAATCTCAGGATTGAGACCATTAATGAATCTAGAAATGGTGGTCTCCTCATCTTCCATGATGTTGGCTCGGGTCAAGGTCATTTCCAAGTCTTTATGGTAGTCCTCCACACTCCTTTGGCCTCCCACTAGCCTTTGAAGCTTAAGGCGTTGATCTCTAGTATAGTAGCTAGGAACAAATCTCCTCCTCATCAAGGCTTTAAGGGCTCTCCATGTGTGTATGGGCTTCTCTTCATTCCTCCTCCTAGAAGTAACATCCTGATTCCACCATACAAGAGCATAATTAGTGAAATTTATGGTAGCCAATTTAACCTTCTTTTCCTTGGAGTAATGATGGCAATCAAACACCATCTCAATCTTTTGCTCCCACTCCCAATATGCATCTGGATCACTCCTCCCTTGGAAAGGTGGAATGGTAAGCTTGATGGAATTTAGGTTGTTATCCTCTCTTGGCTCCCCCCTCCTTGGAAGCCCATGGTCATGCCAATGTCCTTCTTCCTCCTCGGGTTCTTTTCTTCTTGGACCTCTCATTGGTTGTAAGATAGGATTGGGTCTCCTTGGCAATCTCAAATCAATGTCCTCAATCCTCCCCACAAGTCTATTAAGAGTTTCTTGAAGCTCTCTCATGGTTGGCTCCTCATTGTGTCTTACTTCCATCCTCCTATCCTCCTGGCCCTCCATACTCCTGAAAACAACAAAGATCCTCACAAACACTCACCTCACGTGTTTCACTCAAAAGATGAACACTCAAACACTCAATTTGTTAGTGAGATATTGCTATTCAAAGAGTTCTCAAAATTTCTAAGAAAACTGTCCTCAAAGCACACAAGAAAACTTGAATTCTTGAAGAACTATTTTGACTCCAAAAGAGGTGGGCTAAACAAGCTTTAAAAAACTCTAGGAAGCTCTTGCAATTGATGATCATAAGAACCACAAAGAAAACTTTTTGACTCAAAAACAATGGGATAGGTTTTGGGGCGCAAAACTTTCAACACTTTGAGAAAACTTCTTTTTGCAAGCTCTTTTCTTTGTTCTTTCTTTTTCCTTTCTTTTTTTTCTTCCTTCTTTTTGTTTTTGCTTGCTGTTTCGATGCTGAAACAACTTTTTTCTTGAAGTTCCTTGCTGCAAAAGACAAAAAGTTAGATTTCTTTTTGGCCAAGACAAGAAACTATGAAAACATGCACAATTTGAAACAACTTTTTGATACTGAAACTTCCTCAACTTGGATCCTTCTTTTTTTGGTGTTTTCTTGACTCTAGGATGCTAGAAAAAAATGAAAACAATGAAGATTAATATGGCTGGACACAAAACAGAAAGATAGGAAACAAACAAGATCAATTGAATTGAAACCGAGAACACTAGACAACATGGATTGACTTCTTTTTGTTGTTTTTGTGATTTTTGGACTTGAACAAGGATGGAATAAAAAGGACAGACCTGAAACAAGAAGAAAAAGGATTAAAACATGAAATTACTAGAAAAAAATTGAAAGAAAACCAAAGATAAACAAGAACACAAGATATGTCCTTCAATGGAACTTGTGGCTCTGATACCAACTGAAGCGAACCCCGATGGTATAAAGACCATGAAATGCGCCCAAGATGTTTTTCAAGTTCCACAAGACATCAAAGAGACTGGATTTGAAGACCCCTACCCTTGATCAACCTGTGATTAGAAATGAGAAGTATAAGAACACCAAGAACACAAGCACACTTGTGCACCAAGGTAGTCCACAAAGAACCAAAGAGAAAATCTCTTCAAAGTAGCAATATTATTTCATGTCAAGGCTGTTATTTTACAACCAGAATATGTGCCTATTTATAGGCCTAAGCTAGGATAAAAGACTCACCAAAATTCGCAGCCCAAGTCACCTAGGAAACCTAGTTACAAAGGACTCAAGAAACCCCAGTCAAACTAGGATTCCTACACACTTTTAACACATGTTTAAGGTGTGCAGAGAATTCCATTTATCCTAATTAACCTAAATCACTTCCATGGCCTAAATAAAATCCTAAATAATGTAAATAAACATGAAAATAAAATAAAATACGTTACAAAACAAGATTGGCCACAAAAACCCCAAAATAGTCTTCTCGGGTGATTCTTCCTTGTGTCTCCAAATTCAAGCTGAAATTAGTACTTGATGCAGCCATGATTTCTCAAAATACAAAACATGAAAGTTGTAGATATCTTCCTTATCTTTGAAATGACACTTGAATCACACAAAACGGACATCTAAAGCCAAAGATATAACAAAAATACTGAAACTACTTTTGAACCAGTGTTGACTCATAAATCTCGACTTTGAAGCTAAATTGGACCTCGTTAACGTGAAAACTGGGTTTTATGGTCTTCATATGATTTGTATCTCCAGATGTTAGCTTTCCAATTAATCAAGAATCACTCAATTATAATCTGTGTAGCTCAAGATATGATTTTTCTACCAGAACATCACTAATCTGTCAACATCCAAGCTTGGCCATCATCTCCATATGATTCATTGCATGTTCCAGCAGCTCCTTGTGAAATTCTAAGATGATTTTTCTTGAAAAAGCTTGAGACAAAAGCTTGAAGTGCAATAGTGAGCTCCTTAGCCTTCTTCCTTGCCATTGGTCCACTAGAAACCTTCAATGGGTCCTTGCCTTCCTTGATTGTGCCTTCTTGATCGTATTAGGACCCCTCCTTTTCTTAGCCCTCGCAAAGATGTCACCCTATGCCTAGCAAGTTTTAGCCCCTAACTCTCTCTTAGCAAGCTTGGCTTGTTTATGCCCAAGTGGGCTATGCTCACTAATCAACTGTGTCTCGATTGTTGTGTAGGTGAACTTGGTGGATGCTCTTTACTTGAGTTCCAAGAATTCATTACGTGCACAAAGCCTTCACAGAGTGCCCAAGCCTTTAAACTTGCCTAGGTTACTCATGTACTAAGCTTCCACCTCAAAACCTTACCAAGAGTGCACTAGGTTCTCACTTGTGCCTTAAGTAATCTTACTTAGGCTATAAGTGCATTAAACCTTCACTCAAGGCGCATAGTTATCCACCATTGCTTGTTTCACCCTAGTGGAGTGGCAATGAACATGGTTGGAGTTATTCACTAGGTCTTTTGGAACTTGATAGCCAAAGGGCTATGGCCCTCAAAGATCTCCTAATCAATTATCCAAAAACAACCCTTGGTAAGGAGTTAGCCCCGACCTCGAACACACCATCGACACCACCCTCGGAAAGGTGACATGACCAACTTTGGGAAAAGGTGTCTTTCACCACCTTTGGATTTACCAACCTCGAAAAAGTAGATCTAGCATCCTCCACAGTGGAAAACACCTCCCAAAAGTGACCTACTCTACTGAAGGGCCTTCCCTGCTAGCCTTCTGGGAAAATCTCCTCCCGAAGAGGTCTCGTACCTCGAAGGGGTCTTATGGGGATACGACAAAAATGGTTAAGAAGCCTCTGACAAAGAGACCTCACACATGCCCCTACCCTCTGGCTAGAACTTCCTACGGCCAGCTGGTGACGCCTACCTCCGAAAGTACGGATCGGATATGACCAAACACGTGTCATGATCTGGGCCAGCTGTAACAAACGGCCTCCTCCCTCCACCCTCCTATAAATACTTGGGAGGGACCTTGGTAAAAACACAAAGAACATTCTTTACTCTTTACTCTTTGCTTTTTTCTGCCACTCTTAGATACTGACATGGGCGTTGGAGGCTCCTCCCCCAGAAACACGCTCCGGGGAGTCTTTAACGCTTGTTCTTCAAAGTCTTGCAGACACCTTCACATCAGAAGTCTATCCTTCAGGCCAGCATGTCATACAATGAGGATGCCATCAGGCATCATTTGGCATCATTTGTGGTAACTCATTCTCAGGTCACCGTTGTTTAGACCTGACGTTCTAAGGACAAAGGACTCCCGAAGTCCCAGTTCGTGCCGGAAGCTCAAACAGCGACTGAACAGCCAGGAGTAGAGACTTCACTGCCTGAGGACGAACGTCCTCTGACAGTCATGATGGGCTTTTTGTGAGATTTTTAGCGCTCTGTTGTGGCTGAGATGACCTAGCAACTTGACCAAAGGTGGTCTCAACCACCTCTGAGGGGAAAGGCATCTTCTCCAGCTACCCACCGGGAGAAAAGCCCTAAATCACCTCACCAAAGTTTAGGAAGTGGGGATTTTCACGATGAGTCCTCAATGGAGAACATACCATCCAGGGCTGGTGCATTGGGGGAACAGTGTCAAAAGATCCCAAAACTTCCCACCGATGAAGTCCATCTCCAGATGAGAAGTCCCAATCGCCCCACCGACGAAGTTACTCTCCAGAAAGGAGACTTGTTCTCCATTGTCGGTGACTACTAGGCAACGAGGAGAAGACAACACTACCATCCTCATGGAGAGAATCCTGGAGAGGTTGGAGAAGGTGGAAAAACAGGTTTCTCGAAAACCTGTCTGGACAAGGTTGTTGGAGACCTTCACCGGAGAAGAGGCACCCTTCATCCGTCCAGTAGTAAAGGCACCAATGCCAAGCGATTTTTGAGTACCACGCTTGGAAATGTATGATGGGCATAGTGATCCCCATGGTCACCTGACGAAATATAGGCATAGCATGGTGTTGCGTGGTGCTGATGACGCTACCCTTTACAAGTGTTTCAAAGTCACCTTATGAGTGCCAAAAATTGCGTGGTATAACTCCCTAGCTCCCGAAACCATCATGGGTTTCCAGGAGTTATCCACTGTGTTCACCCAGCAATTCATCAGAAGTAGATTGACGGTGAAGATGCCCGTGAAAATGTTTGACAAAGCCCAAAAGAATGGGGAGACCATTTGGGACTATGTCGAGAGATTCAACCAAGAAGCCCTGAGTGTGCCTGACTTGCACCCCAAAATCTGCATCCTCTCCATGATCAGGGGACTTAGGAGAGATTCACAACTCTTCTATGAGTTCTCCAAAGATCCCCCCGACACCCTCGGAGAATTCTACTGAAGGGTAGAATAGCACGTGACAGCTGAAGAGATGAGGATGGGAGGGCCAAAGTCTGATCACAATCACTCCAAGGGTCACAGTCACCAACCTCAGTACCCCATCGAGGGTGGGGGCAGACCTCAAAAACAAAGGGGGAAAAGGTCAATACAATTCACTCCCTTGAACACTACGAGAATGAACATCTTGATGGCCCTGGAAAGGGAAGGAACCACAATCCAATGTCCGAAGGCCATGACCTTGGACAATAAGAAGAACATGAAGAAATTTTGCCAATTTCATCAGGACCACGGGTATGACACCAAAGATTGCTTCCAACTAAGGAAGTACATTGAATCTTTGATCAAGTAAGGGCAACTTTGGTGTTACTTGCGGATGCCATTACCCAAAGCCCGAAAAAGAAAGGAAGAAGAAAGGAAAGGAGAGGAAGAGGACTATGATTCTGAGCGACGTTAGAACCGAAGTCCTTGAAAGCACCCACCACCCCTGGTAGAAATAATCCAAATAATCACTAGAACACCCTCGATTGAGAGGAAAAAGAAAGCCCGGGAAATCTTGATGATGGAATTCAGCAACTCAGCGAACGGGCTTGTTCAAAAAGACGGGTCTACCGTGAAGTTCCCTCATGACGAACCCCTCTTAATCATGGCTAGGATGGGAAACTAGATGGTCAAAAGAGTGCTCATCAATGATGGCTCCAACCTCGACATTTTGTTGTCCCACTTGTTGCTGAACTTGGGCATCTCCAAGGGTGATCTTAAACCTGTTACCTCCCCTACCATCGGCGTAGGTCCCTCTGTACTCCCTGTGCTTGGGTGGATCGATTTGCCTTTGATGCTAAGGGGATCCTTGGTTCAGAACAAGGAAGAACTCTTTGGCTCCACAATGACGAGGTTCATCATCATAGATGTCCCTTATTTGTACAACGCCATCCTTGGAAGACAGACACAAGGAAATCTTCACATTTGCTCAGATGTGAAGTACCTAATGGTCACGTTCGACATAAAGGAAAGGGATGCAAAAAATGGTCAAGCTGAAGTAAGGAAAGTCTTCATAAAGGCAAGACAGAGCCCAATGAAAGTTCACGCACAGACTTCGAGAGAAAAGAGCATGGTCGGTGAAGAGGCAATAGAAGGAGAAAAAAGTGACTCTGAAAAAATAGAAATAGAGGATGTAGAGCTTGTCCCGGGCAGAAGTACCCGAGTGGGGAGAAGACTGGCCGAAGGTGACAAGGAAAAGCTTGTATCCCTTCTATTAAAGTACAAAGATCTGTTTGCCTATTCTCCAAGTGATATGCCTGGGGTGGACCCCGGTATAATCCAACATTGCCTTAAAGTGTGTCCAGAGGTGAATCCTATTTGGCAGAAAAAACATAGCCTCTCAGCCCAGAAGAACAACTTTATTAAAACTGAAGTCCAACAGTTAACGAAGGCGGGCATAATAAAGGAGGTCAAGTATCTCGAGTGGCTCAAAAACGTTGTCGTTGCTACCAAAGAAAGGAGTGATAAACTCCGGATGTGTATCAACTTCTGAAACATAAACGATGCTTGCACGAAGGACTTGTACCCTCTACCACCAATAGACCAATTGGTAGACTCCACTGCTGAATACGGTCTGCTTAGCTTTCTCGACGTCTTTAGTGGATATCACCAACTTTGGATGAATCAAGAAGATGAGGAAAAAACCGCCTTTATAACCGAAGTCGGTACATACTGCTACATGAGAATGCCCTTCGGCCTTAAAAACGCGGGAGCAACGTACCAAAGGCTGATGAACAAGGTATTCAGGTCCCAAATTGGGAGAAATGTGGAAGTATTTGTAGACAATATGATAGTGAAAAGAAAACAGTCTAGCAGTCATATTGTAGACTTGGAGGAAACATTCAACCAACTTTGGAAATTCGAGATCTGTCCCGAGAAATGTGTGTTCGAGGTGACGGCTGGCAAATTCTTCTGGTTTATGGTATTTGAGAGAGGTATCAATGCCAACCCAGATAAGGTTATGGCCCGTCTAGGATTCCGAACTCCCACGATGACCAAGGATGTGGAAAGGCTTACTGGATGAATCACGGCCCTTAGTAGATTCACCTCCAGATACGAGGACCAGTGCGACCATTTTTCAAAGTGCTCACCAAAGCAGCAAAGAATGAGGGTAACCTCGGCTCTGAGGAACATCCTTGGAATGAAGACTGCCAAAAGGCTTGGGACGAACTCAAGAGCTACTTAGCCCACCTACCGACGCTTCGGCAGCCGATGGGAGGAGGACCTCTCTTCCTCTACCTCGCCGTTACCGAAAAAGGCGTGAGTTTGGTACTTGTAAGGGAAGAAGGAGGAAAACAGTGGTGATAGCCAAAGGGTTATTACCCTCTAAACTCCTAAGCTCTGACGAGCACCACCCTCGGTAAAAGTCTAGCACCACCCTCGGTAAAGGTCGAGCATCACCCTCGGATCGGACGAGCGGCAACCTCGGAAAAAGAAAGTACACAGTCGTTGACCTTCTAACCTCGATAAACCACCATCCTCGGCGTGGTAGAGCTTCTCCCCAAGGTGCCCCACTCCGCCGAAGAACTCATCCTGACAGCCCTCGGTGATGATATCTAGCCGAAGAGGGCCTCCTATTTCGAAGGGGTCTCATACCCTGAAGGGGTCTTGTTACCCGAAGGGGACTTATGGAAATAAGACAAAAATGGTTAAAAAGCCTCTGACACAGAGACCTCACACACGCCCCTGACACAGAGACCTCCCACGGCCCTGACTCCTAGACAGAATAGCTTATGGCAAGCTGGAGGTCCCCCATCCCCGAAGACATGGATCACACCCGACCGAACACATGCCATGATCTGAGCGAGCTATGTCAAACGGACTTCTCCCAACATTCTCCTCTAAATACTTGGAGAATAAGCTTGGTAAAGGGGGGATGTACACACAACTCTCTCCATTCTTTTACTCTCCACTCTCTACTCCTTACTTACTAAATACGGACTTGGGCGTTGGAGGCTCCTCCCCCGGAAACACATTCCGGGGAGCTCCTAACCCTTGTTTTTTTGAGCATTTCAAGCACTTTCACACCGGAAGTCCCTACGTCAGGCCATCATGTCATACAACGAAGATGCCGACAAGCATCATTCGGCGCCGTTTGTGGGAAACCACCCTCATGTAGCCGTCATTGAGACTCGGCGTTGTAAGGATAAGGGACTGCGGAAGTCCCCATCTGCGCTGGAGAATCAACCGGCGACCGAACAACCCGCCGTAGGGACTTCTTTACCTAGCACCACCATCCTCATGGAAAAGATCCGAGAGAGGTTGGAGAAAGTGGAAAGGCAGATGGCTCGGAAGCCTGTCTAGTCAAGGTTGTCGGAAACCTTCACCGGAGAAGAGTCACCCTTCCTTTGAGCGATAGTTGAGGCACCTATGCCAAGTGACTTTTGGGTGCCACGCTTAGAGACGTACGATGGCCAAAGTGACCCCCAAGCCCACCTAACCAAGTACAGGTGTAGTATGGTGCTACATGATGCCGATGATGCTATCCTTTGGAAGTGCTTTGAGGTCACCCTCTCCAGCCCGGCAACCATGTGGTTCAACTCTCTCACCCCTGGAACTATAATGAGTTTCTAAGAACTGTCCACGACGTTCACACAGCAGTTCATCGGCAGTAGGTTGACGGCGAAGATGCTGGTTCAAATGTTCGACATTGCACAAAGAAACGGAGAGACCATTCATGACTATGTCAAAAGATTCAACCGAGAGGCCTTGAGCGTGCCAAACTTCCGCCCTGAAACACGCATCATCGCCATGATACGAGAGCGAGTTCTACCGAAGGGCCGAGCAGCATATGACGGCCAAAGAGCTAAGGATGGGGGGACCAAAGTCCGATAGCCATCAGCCTGAAGGTCAAAGTCACCAAAATCGCTATTCTGCCGAGGGCAGGGGAAGACCCCGGAAGTAGAAGGGGAAAAAACCCATGTCGTTCACCGCCCTGAACACCTCCAGAATAAACATACTGCTGGCCATGGAAAGGCAAGGCAATCCAATCTAGCGTCCAAAGGCCATGACTTCGAAAAACAAGAAAAATATGAAGAAATTCTACCAGTTCCATCGTGACCATGGGCATGACACAGAGGATTGCTTCCAGCTAAGGAAGTACATCGAGTCTCTCATAAAGTAGGGCCAACTTCGGTGCTACCTACGGATGCCCTCCCCGAAAGGGAGGAGGGAAGACGAGAGGAAAGGAGATGATGACTATGATTCCGACAGACGTCGGAATCGAAGTCCCAAGAGGCATCTACCACCACCAGCAGGAGTAATCCAGACGATCACCACGGGGATACCATCGGCTGAAAGGAAGAGAAAGATAAGGGAAATCTCGGTCATGGAGTTCAGTTACCAGTCGAACAAGCTTGTTCGGAAGGATGGATCCACTGTGATGTTTCCTCATGATGACCCACTCCTCATCATGGCGAGGATAGGGAGTTGGGATGTTAATAGAGTACTCCTCGATGATGGCTCCAACACCGACGTCTTATTCTCCCATTTACTACCGAGTTTGGGTATCACAAAAGGTGATCTCAAGCCTGTCACCTTCCCTACCTTCGGGGTAGGTCCATCTGAACTCCCTGTCCTCGGATGGATTGACCTACCTTTGATGCTAAGAGGAACTTCGTAGTAAAACAAAGGTGAGCTCTTTACTTCAACAATAACAATGTTCATCGTCATAGATGTCCCTTCATCATATAATGCAATCCTCAGGAGGCAGACGCAACGAAATCTCCACATCCGTCCATATGTGAAATACTTGACTGTCACCTTCGCAACAAAGGATAGGGGTGCCAAGATCTTCATCGACCAAGGAGAAGTGAGGAAGGTCTTTATGAAGGCAAGACAGGGCCCAGCAAAGATCCACACACAGACTTCTAGAGCAAAGGCCGTGCTCAGAGAAGAGGCAAAGGAAGAAGAAACAGTAGACCATGAAAAAATAGAAATAGAAGATGTGGAACTTGTCCCAGGCCAAAGTACCCGAGTGGGGAAGAAACTGGCCGAACGTGACAAGGGAAAACTTATATCTTTTTTGTTAATGAACGAAGATCTGTTTGCCTACTCGCCAAAGGACATGCCTGGGGTAAACCCTCACATAATCCAACATAGTCTTAAGGTGTGCCCGGAGGCAAAGCCTGTTCGACAAAAAAAGTGATGCTTCTCAGCACATAAGAACAACTTCATCAAAACCGAAGTACAACGCTTAATAGAAGCAACCATAATAAGGGAGGTCAAGTACCCCGAATGGTTTAGCAATGTTGTCATTGCTATGAAAGAAGAGAGTGATAAGCTCCGAATGTGCATCGATTTCTGAAACATAAACAATGCTTGCCCTAAGGATTCTTATCCTTTACCACCAATAGATCAGTTGGTGGACTCTACTGCCGAATATGGCCTACTTAGTTTCCTCGATGCCTTCAGTGGATACCACCAAATTCGGATGGATCCCGAAGATGAGGAGAAAACTACTTTCATCACCGAAGTTGGGACTTACTGTTATGTTAGAATGCCCTTCGGTCTAAAGAATGCTGGTGCCACATACCAAAGGCTAATGAACAAGGTGTTTGACACCCAGAACGGGAGGAATATGGAAGTATATGTCGATGATATGATACTTAAGAGCAAATTGCCTAGCGGTCATATCGAAGACTTAACTGAAACATTCCACCAACTTTGGGAATTTGGAATTCGTCTAAACCCAGAGAAGTGCGTGTTCAGAGTAAATGTAGGCAAGTTCCTCGGATTCATGGTGTCGGAAAGAGGAATCGATGCCAATCCGAAAAAAGTGAAGGCTTTGCTGGGATTCCGAACTCCCACAGTAGTCAAGGATGTGCAAAGGCTAATGGGGAGAATCACTTGTGTTAGTAGGTTCATCTCTAGATATGGCGATCGGTGTCGACCGTTCTTTAAAGTGCTCACCAAAGCCGCAAAAAATGACGGTACCTTCGGTTCTAGAGAGCACCCTTGGAGTGAAGATTGCCAAAAAGCTTGGGGTGAGCTGAAAACCTACTTAACCCACCTGCCGACACTTCGGCAGCTGATGGATAGAGAACCCTTCATCCTTTACCTCGCCGTCAGCGAAAAAGCAGTAAGTTCGGTGCTTGTAAAAGAAGAGGGAGGGAGACAGTGGCCAGAATACTATGTAAGTAAGTCACTACATGGAGCCGAGGTCAGGTACCCTCTTCTACAAAAGGCCATCTATGCCTTAGTATTGGCAAGTAGAAGGTTACGACCTTACTTCCATACACACCCTATTAGTGTCCGAAGTAACCTACCTCTTCGGGATATCATGAGGAGGGTTGATCACTCGGGAAGATTGTCAAAATGGTGCATTGAGCTCAGTGAATATGACATAACCTATGAGCCAAGAAAGGCCATAAAGGCCCAAGCATTGGCAGACTTCATCGCTGAGGTCCCAAAAACCGGAGATACCTTGGAAGAGCTCGTAAAAGATGAACCCGAGTGGACGCTATTTGTCGATGGAGCTTCGGGTTCCGAACACTAGGGAGCTGGAGTAGTCCTCCGAGGTCCTGAAGGAATGGAGGCCACAAAGGCTAGCAAATTCGGGTTCAATGTCACCAACAATATCACTGAATATGAAGCCCTCATAGCATGCTTACGGCTGGCAAAGAGGATGGGCGTGAGAAATCTAAAGGCCCACAGCGATTCTCAGCTAGTGGTCCGACAGATGGTAGGAGAATATGGCGCAAAGGATCCAACCTTGGCAAAATATCACAACCTCGTCAAAGAACTCATCCAAGAATTCGACACAGTGCACATAGAAAATGTTCCTCGGTGAGATAATATGGAGGCTGACACACTGGCCAAGTCAAGAGAGTCAACAGAAGTACTGCACCATCCGAGTATAGCGGTAATCTGCATAACACCCATGGGAAAATGGTGGAAGGACCTTATCAAAAAATACCTCTCAACCTCGGAACTCCCCGAGGACTCCCTCAAAGTAGCCAAAGTGCGAAAACGATCAGGAAGATACTTCCTGATAGGGGAAGAGCTATATCGACAAGGATACGCCACCCCATTACAGAGGTGTATCGGTGAAGAGGATGTCGAAGCGATCCTCAAAGAAGTTCACGAGGGAGACTGTGGTTCGCACATAGGAACCGACGCCCTTGCTAGAGTCCTCTTTCGGCAAGGGTATTTCTGGCCCACTCCGAGGAAGGACGCAAGGCAGTTCGTCTAAAAGTGTGATAGTTGCCAAAGGCATGCTCCTGTCGAGAGACTACCCTCGGAGAAGATAACTTCGGCCAACTATCCCTGTCCCTTCACTGTATGGGGCATCGACCTCACTGGGCCTCCACCGACTACTCCCGGAAGGGTCAAATTTTGTATAGTCGTCATAGAATTCTTCACCAAATGGATTGAGGCAGAGCCCTTAGCAGCGATATCAGCAAAGGATATATAGAGATTCATCTAGAAAAGCATCATACGTAGATTCGGCATCCCAAGGGTAATAGTGGCTGATAACGGCTCCCAATTCACCGATAAAGGGTTTCAGGAATTCATTACTGACCTCGGAATTAAAATGCACTTCGCCCCAATAGCCCATCCTCAAAGCAATGGGCAAGTTGAAGTGTCCAACAGGACAATAAAGGATGGCCTGAAGAAGAGGCTAAAGAAGCAAAGGGAAAATGGCCAAGAGAGCTCCCGGGCATGTTGTGGAGCTACCGAACCACCTTGAGGAGAGCCACGGGTGAAACACCCTTCTCACTCATATTCGGTTCAAAGGCCATTATTCCCGTAGAAATCATCCAACCATCAATTCGGGTACAGGTGTTCGATGAAGAAGGAAATAACCTTAGATTAAGGACCAAATTGGACCTCATTGACGAACATAGAGAAACAGCCGAGTTGAGAGGAAAAGCTTTCCAGTAGAGAGTAGCCTGTTAGTGTTGTGCCCAAAAAAACAATCATGAGATGATTGTATTTTTGCACATTGAGTCATGATATTTTATTGAGGCATTAATCCAGCAATTTTGTTTGTTGTTTTGTTTCTGCGTAACATAATAAACATAATTGTAACCCTAGAATAATGATATTCTTAAACGTCCCTAGTCTAGTATTATTGTGGAGCGGGTTGCAATAATACATAATGACTAGCATATGTGGAGACTAATATGAGATATGTAGTCTACATATGGGTACAAGTTGGAGAACTTGTGTACTGGACCGACCCACCATGGCAACACTTCATGGATTGTTATATGAGTGTCATAAGTTGCGCATCCCCGCCATTTGGTCGCCGAGGTCAGCAATCTTCAGAGAGGAG
Source organism: Aquilaria yunnanensis (assembly GCA_039654915.1). Taxonomy (NCBI): domain Eukaryota; kingdom Viridiplantae; phylum Streptophyta; class Magnoliopsida; order Malvales; family Thymelaeaceae; genus Aquilaria; species Aquilaria yunnanensis. The sequence continues at coordinate 41,658,627 of CM077595.1, read as the reverse complement.
TTCTTCTCAAGATCTTCCTTCTCTTTCCGGAACTCCTCCCGAAGGGCAGCAACTTCTTTCTTCGCAGCATCTGATAGCTGCTGGTTCTTGGCGATCAATGCCAAGCGCGTGGCCTTCGCTTTCTCTAAAGTCTCTAAGGCCGAAGCTCGGAACGCCAAATGCCTGGCTACCCGAACTCGGAGAAAACCGGCGTACCCCAGCAGCTGTAAAAAGATGAACGCAAGGTCAGTAAGAGCCAAGCACTTAGGAAAAATTGAAGGGAAAAAGGTGTGAAGAACATACCTGAGCAGCATGCTCGGTGACTTTTGCGGCAAGAGTGTAATCGTCTGGATGGGCCGCCGCGATGGCCTTGAAGGAGGCCTCAGTAAGCACCCCCTTCGAAATCTGCTTTGCCATTTCAGGACAGTCCTCGGAGTACACGTTCATGTCCTCCGTGAACGTCCAGAAAGGCTCTTTGGGTACCTTCCCTTACGGGACTTTGGCGTCGCGAAGGGCCGCGCCTTTGCGTGTTCGGCCGCCCAGTTCGGGGTAACTAACTCCCCTGCACGGCGAAAACGAGAAGCGGGTCAGAGACAAAGAAAAAAAAAAAGAGCCATACTTGTTCTGAAAGAAACAGACCTGGCGGCACTTTGAACACGGCGTCCTCGGAATCTTGAGACTCCTCGGTCGAAATCTCCTTGCCCTTCCTCTTGCCCCGCTCCTCGGCAGAAGGAGCCTCTTCCACGGCCTCCAGAAGGGCCTGTGACGCCGAAGGGCTCTGCGGAGGGACGTCGGCGGAAGGAACCTCGGCAGCGGCAGGGACCTCGGCAGAAGCCTTGGTTGGCGGAATCTCGGCTGCCATCTCGGCTGCCCCAGGCTCCCCATCAGCCTCCTCGGAAATTTCCTCCAGAGGAACCTGGGCGGTTTTCTTTGCCCGTTTTGCCGAAGGCCCAGCGCCAGTAGACTTCCGCCTTCGGGAAGCCGCCTTCTTTGTCTGATCGCCCTTCTCCACCTGACCAGAGAAAAGGGACTTGTAAAATGCAGCAGTCCCGTCGCCCATCTCTGAAAAAGAAAAAAGTCATCAGCGTAAGTCCGAGGGAAAAACAACAAGGGAGTAGAAGATAACTCACTTTCGACAAGCGTTTCGAAAGAGATTTCCTCCTTAAGAAGCTTGACCAACCAGGAATCCTTCCCGGCGATGGCAGGAGCTGGCATCTCGAGGTCGGTCTCATGCTCCTTAACCACCTTTAACTCCCGGAGGACCTCTTCGGTCATCAACCTCCAGTTGATAGGGAAGGGGTATAGAGAGCGCGGCGCGACCTCGGGAGCCCAGTCAGAGACGGCACGGATGCGGCCGTCGAAGTCCGCGAAAGTGGAAGCCAACTCTGGAGTCAGCAACAACCTCGGATCAACTACGTCCCCATCTAACCTTCCCTGAGCCCATTTGGTCGGAACATACGACCAGGCCTCCTCCATCTTCAGGAAGAAGAATTTCTGTTGCCACCCCCGCCAGCTGTCCTTGGTGGCGAAGGTGAACATGAATTTTTTGCTCCCGGATCCCCGAGGTAGCATAAAATAGAAGCCACCCTTCGGGACCACAAAGAGCTTGTAGTACTGCATGAAAAGTATAAAATGGGGTTTTATCCCGAAGACGCCACACATACAGAGGAAGGCGTTAAAATAGCAGAACGAGTTCGGGGGAAGCTGGTTCACAGCAATGCCATGAAATTGGTAGAACTCGCAAACCATCTTCGGGGGAGGATACCGAAGTCCGGCCTTCAGCTGGGCTCGAGAAACGGTAATCTCGTTACTATGGTTTGAGAAAGCATAATGACTAGAGCGAGGCAGCCTAGTAACGGCGTAAGAGGGAAGAAAGAACTTTTTCTTCCACCTCTCTAATTTTGCAGGGGTGGTGCAACAAGGATGGGCTAAAAGAGGCTGCCAGCTCTCAGGGATAGGCATTTTCGACATGAAAATGAGTTCGAAAAAGGATAGAAAATAATTTCCGGAAAAAACTCAAAAGAACAGAGGAATCAAAACACTCTGGAAAACAAAAACCCACCAAAAGATTTGCCAAAGTCTGAGGATGCCGTCGTGAAAGTTGGCTGAAAAAAGCTCTGATTAAGGTAGCTCCGCCACAGAAAGCAAGAAAGTACGAAAACAGGGGCAAAGCAGAGGAAAGAGCAGAAGTAAAAGCAAATGGGACTTACGATGGAATGGGCTATTTATAGGCCAAAGGTTGGTAACCGAAACGTCGTCATAAGTACCCTTTTGGAGGCGAACCGTCGCCGTAACTGCCCTCTGCACCTGAAAAGGCGCGCCCTCTGTAACCGACGCGACTCTCCTCCAATGGCAAAGCGCCACGTGTCAATAGCCGCGCCAGAACAGGGGACACGTCGTATGACATCCCTAAAAAGCTGGGACGCGTCGCTTTGACTGACACCCTTGGCCATCAGACACGATGTTACACAGACCTGCAAGAAGAAAAAGCAGGTTACCTCGGGGACACCAAGAGACAGGCTATGGCCAAACAGCCCATGACCTTCGGGCAAGAGGTGTATCTTCGGCACAGGCTCCGCCTCGAAGACACCAAAGAACAGGCCAAGGCCGAACAACCCATGACCTTTGGGCAAGAGGTGGATCCTCGGAACAAGTTGAGCTTCCTAAGAGACTCCCAAGAACAACCTCGGAAAGAGATGCAAAATCGAAGTCTTCACTTCGGCTTTCCAAAGGGGGGCATGTGATAGCCAAAGGCTATCGCCTCTATCTGGCTGAACTCCCTGCCACAAGAATGGCCAGAAGAAACTGGCGCTACCCGAGAAAAGGTGGGATCATACACCTCGGGAGATAGCCGAAGAGCTCCGAGCCCGGCACGCTAGGAAACTTGAGGATACTACTAGCCCCCCGAGGTTGTAAACAGATCACCTTCAGAAAAGAGGCACCAGCTATTGCGGGCCGAATATGATCTCCCCGAAGGCGGAACTCCCTGAAGCTGGGTACCCCCCGAACTGAGGGCGTGTTTCCCGAAGAGGCACCGTCCGTACCAAAGGATGACCTCGCCCAGGGACCTCGGGAGTACGGCAGGAGCATTTAAGGAAGCATTTAAGGAAGCCTCTGACACGTCCTTTCACAGACGTCATAAAGCCGCCTCAATAGGCGCTCTGACACGCTGACGCCATCAAAATCACATCATGGCCCATCTCAGCACAAGGCTCAAGGCAACCTGCTACCAGCTATCTGTCCCCTACGCCCAGAAACTCAGGGAACATCCGACCGAACACGTGTCGCGATCTGAACGGGCTAGGCACTCCTATAAATACCAGGAAATAAATACTTGGCAGGAGGTTGGTTGGCAAAAGGTCTGACTCCCAGACTCTGAGAAAATCACCAGGCGAGACTCTTCAACCCCTTTGTGCTATTTCCTCTGCCTTTCTCAGCCACCACTGACTTGGGCATCGGAGGCTCCCCCCCCCGAAAACACATTCCGGGGGCCTCCTAACCCTTTATTTTTGGACTTTCAGGCACACTCCCAAAGGCGAACCATCCTCCGGGGGTTCTTCCTCCTAGAAGTCTCTCCACCAGTCAGCATGACTCTAAACGATGAAGCCCCCGGCCATCAAAACCATAACCAAAATAATTAGCCCATGCACTCTAATGATCCAAATAGCTCTATGTGTGCGACCCAATAGGCTCTTACCACGTTGGCAATGATCATAAATAACATTTATGATCATAAGCAATGAGCGGTGTCTAGCAACACATCATCGCTACCCAAGTGACAAGATTGTCGGTGATTCGATTAAACCTTTATGATCGTCATCGATATATGTCACTGTCCCTTTGTCCAAGATATCAAGACTAAGTATGAGACATGGAATGTGTCACTCTCGTATAGCCCAATCTTTGGTTTCTTGATTACCGAGTAGACCAAGTTAAATTGATGACATTGATATCATAAATCAACTCATCTGAGCATGGCCATGCATTTTTCTAAGTCTCACTCTATCAAGGGGGCCGAAGATATCACTCCCGTTACATAGGAAGGACAAATCCCATCTTGATCATACAAATCCCTCCGCATGATATGTGGCATACCCAATGACCTCCTTCAAGTTCACTCAGTTATGAGCAACAAAGGAAAGTATCAAAGTGTGTGACTCACATGTAGGGAACATTGATGATTTTAGGTCGAAGGACTACATATTCCATGATAACTATGAGAATCACTCATGACACTCATATAACGATCCATGTAGTGTTCTCATGGTGGGTCGGTCCAGTACACAATTTCTCCAACTTGTACCCATATGTAGACTAGATATCTCATATTAGTCTACACATATGCTAGTCGTTATGTATTATCGTAACCCGCTCCACAATAATACTAGACCAGGGATGTTTGAGAATATCATTATTCCAGGGTTACAAGTATGTTTATTGCGTTACGCAGAAAAAGAACAACAAACATAATTGCTGGATTAATGCCTTTATAAAATATCATGACTCAATGTGCAGAAAATACAATCATCTCATGATTGGCTTTTGGGCACAACACTAACATTAGAGACTGCCTGAAATGTGTTTCTAGGGGAAGAGCCTCCGATGCCCAAGTCAGTCTTTGGGGAATAAAAAGTGGGGAGTGGAGAGTAGAGAGTAGAGAGCAGAGTAAAGAGAGTCTCCTGTCCCTCTTACCAAGGTCACTCCCAGGTATTTATCGGAGGGCATAGGGAGGAGGCTGTTTGACACAACCTACTTTGATAATGACACATGTTCGGTCGGATGCGATCCATACCTCTGTAGATGGGTATCTTCTGCTGCCCCTAGCCCATTCTAGCTAGAGGTTAGGGCCGTGTGGGAGGTCTTTATGTCAAGGCATGTGTGAGGTCTCTATTTCAAAGGCTCCTTAACCATTTTTGTCGTATCTTCATTAGACCCCTTTCGCGAATGAGACCCCTTCAACATATAAGACTTCTTTGGAATAGGAGGTACCCTTCAGCGCAATATTATGATCGAGGGCTACTGGGGAAAGCCCTTTGGCAGAGTGGGGCACCTTTAGCAGACACTATTCCTTATTGAGGATGGCGATATGCTTGTCTGAACTTAGTGGGTTCTTTATTCCGAAGGTGGTAGTGCACAACCTTTCAGAGGTCAGTCCCGTTTTTCCCCGAAGGCGGTGGTGGGTCACCGAGGTTAGGGGATCAAGGATAGTGTGGGCCCCATCTTTCCCGAGGTTGGTTACTCGTCCTTTCCGAGGGTGGTGCTGGTCTTCACCGAGGGTGGTGCTTATCAGACTAAATTTGGGAATTCTAAGGGTAATAGTCCTTTGGCTATCACATGCCCCCCTCGGAAAGCCGAAGTTGTATCTTCAGTACTTGAGCTTTTGCAAGCATTTTGTGGAACTCTTTGTGGTAGGTAGCGGTCGTCTCAGCAAGTAAACTGAATTTTTGACCAAGGTCACATTCTTCGGATGAGGGCCTTTCTTCGGTTCAGGACACCTCTCTTAGCCGAGGTAGCGCCTTTGGCATTAGGTGGTACTTATTCTTTTCTCAAGCTTATGGTGTTCCCAAAGTTGTTTCTTCGGGCCTAAGTGTTCACTCCTTTTTTGCGTTTTTTATTGCCGGCCAGGAAATCATCACATCTTCTAAACAGATAGACGTGTCTCCTTGGGAAAGACTTGCATATGTTTGGCAGCTGTTAGGAGCGTGCCTTCGTTTCTCACGTCAGATGACATGTGTCGATACGTGACTGGTGAACAATCATGTTTGTTACGCCAGTCACGTCAGTTACGCCAGTCGCGTCTCTTCGCCTTCAAGGGATCATTATGGCGACACTTCGCCTGCCCTCTTCGGCCTATATAAACCCTTTCCCCTTAGTTTTTTCCACCCTTCTATTCTTTTGCTATCTTTTGCTCTTGAGTTTCCTCTTGTCTCTTTCTTTTTTTGGCAGCGGAGCAATTTTTGGCGATACTTGTGGTGGTATTTCCAAAGTTCATACATTGTTCCGAGCTAGGTGGGTCTCTTTTCCAAAGTCGTTCTTCGGTGTTTTTTGTGTGTCTTCCCCATTCTTTTTCTTTTTCCTTCCCGAGGTTAGACTTCCTCTTTCCGAACATGTCTGATCCAGTCCCACTTATGTCTGTTCGGCTTGTTCCTAAGAGTTTGCTTCCCTTTAATTCTCATCCAAGTTGTGCCACTTTGGAGAAAGTTCAAAAGTGGTCAACTAAATTCTTTCTCCCTTCTTACACTGTTACTAGGCTACCTAGTCCCGGTATGCCTAGTTACATGCCACATTTAGACGAGGTTATTGTCTTCTGAGCCCAGCTGAAGGTAGGACTTCGGTACCCTCCCCCGAAGATGGTCTGCGAGTTTTACCAATTCCATGGCATAACTGTGAATCAACTTCCCCCAAACTCTTATACTTACTTCAACGCCTTCCTCTGCACGTGTGGGGTCTTCAAGATAGAGCGCCACTTCATCTTTTTCATGCAATACTACAAACTCCACCCTGTTCCAAAGGGTGGGTTCTACTTCTCGCTTCCCCGGGGATCTGGGAGCAAGAAGTACACGTTCACGTTCAGAATGAAGGACAGCTAGTGGGGCTGGCAGAAGTGATAGCCAAAGGGCTATTACCCTTAAAGAACTATTCTAGCTATTCCCCCACTCTTTGTTCTTTACAACTGCTTTCACAAACACTAACTTGGGCGTCTGAGGCTCCTACCTCGGAAACACATTTCGAGGAGTCTCTAACCCTTGTTCTTCTGAGTGTTTTAGGAACTCTCTACCGGAAGTCCCTCCTCCAGGCCAGCATGTCAGTCGATGAGGATGTCGTCGGGCATCATTTGGTGCCATCTATGGGAACCCATTTTCAGGTTGCTGTCGTTGAGACCCGACGTTCTAAGGACAAGGGACTCCTGAAGTCCCCGTCCGACCTGGGAACTCAAATGGCTACTGAATAGCTTACCGTAAGGATTTCATTGCCTGAGGGCGAGCGTCCTTTAACGGTCACGATGAGCTTTTTGAGGGATTTTCAGTGCTCCGTTATGGGCAAAATGACCTAACAAGTTGACCGAAGGTGGTCTCAACCACCCTCAGGGAGAAGGGCCTCTTACCCAACTACCCATCGGGAGATAAGTCCTATATCACATCGCCAGAGTTTTTGGAGTGGGGGTTTTCATGATGAGTCCTCAACGGAGAACATACTTCCTAGAGGACGTCATGCTGGAGAAACGGTGTCAAAAAAGCCCAGAACTTCCCTCCAGCGAAGTCCATCTCTAGAGGGGAAGTCCCAATCCCCCCGCCAGCGAAGTTACTTTCTGGAAAAAAGTGTCACTTTCCATTGCAGGTTTCTCAAAAACCTGTCTGGTCAAGGTTGACGGAGTCCTTCACCGGAGAAGAGTCACCCTTCATCCGTTAGTGGTAGAGGCACCTATGCTAAGTGACTTCCGGGTACCACGCTTGGAAACGTATGATGGGTGCAGTGACCCCCAAGCTCACTTAATGAAATATAGGTGCAGCGTGGTGCTGGATGGCATTGATGACACCACCTTCTGCAAGTGCTTTGAAGTCACCCTTTTAGGGTCGGCAACTGCGTGGTATAACTCCCTGGCTCCTGAAATGATAATGGGCTTCCAAGAGTTATCCACCGCATTAACCCAATAATTCATCGACAGTAGATTGACAGCGAAGATGGCCACCTAAATGTTTGACATAGCCCAAAAGAATGGGGAGACCATTCAGGACTTTGTCGAAAGGTTCAACCGAGAGGCTCTGAGTATGCCCGACTTCCGCCCCGAAATTTGCATCCACGCCATGATCAGGGGACTTTGGAAAGATTCACATCTCTTCTACGAGTTCTCCAAAGATCTCCCTGACACCCTCAGGGAATTCTACCGAAGGGCGGAACAACACATGACAGTCGAAGAGCTGAGGATGGGAGGGCTGAAGTCTAATCACCATCATTCTGAAGGTTAGAGTCACCAACCTCGATACCCAACCGAAAGCGGGGGAAAACCTTGGAAACAGAAGGGGAAGAAACCAATGTCATTCACTCATTTGAACACCTCAAGAATGTACATACTGATGGCCATGGAAAGCTAAAGGAACCAGGTCTAGCGTCCGAAGGTCATGACCTTGGACAACAAAAAGAACATGAAGAAGTTTTGCCAGTTCCATAGGGGTCATGGGCACGACACCGAGGATTGCTTCCAGCTGATAAAGTACATTGAGTCTTTGATCAAGCAGGGACAACTTCGGTGCTGCCTGCATATGCCTTCCCTGAAAGGAAGAAGGGAAGAAGAGAGGAAAGAAGAATATGAGGACTACAATTCTGACCGATGTTAGAACCGAAGTCCCAAAAAGTATCCACCACCTCTGGCTGGAGTGATCCAAACAATCACCACTAGGATACCCTTGGTCGAGAGGAAAAGGAAAGTTCGGGAAATCTCGATGATGGAGTTCGGGAACCCATCGAACAAGCTCATTTGGAAAGATTGGTCTACCGTGACATTCCCTCATAATGACCCCCTCCTAATCATGGCAAGGATAGGGAGTTAGGACATCAAAAGAGTGCTCATCGATGATGGCTCCAATGCGAATGTGCTGTTCTTGCACCTCCTACCGAACTTGGGCATCTCAAAAGGCGATCTCAAACCTGTTACCTCCCCTACTTTCAGAGTTGGTGCATCCGAACTCCCTGTACTTGGGTGGATCGACCTTCCCTTGATGTTAAAAGGAACTTCGGTTTAGAACAAGAAAGAGCTCTTTGGCTCCACAATGACGAGGTTCATCATCATAGATATCCTTTCTTCATACAATGCCATCCTTAGACGGCAGACACAAAGAAATCTTCACATTCGCCCAGATGTGAAGTACCTGACGGTCACCTTTGGCACAAAGGAATGAGACATGGAGATATTCATTGATCAAGCCGAAGTAAGGAAAGTCTTCGTGAAGGCAAGGCAGAGTCCAATGAAAGTTCATGTATAGACCTTGGCAGAAAAGGGCATACTCGGCGAAAAGCCAATACGAGGAGAGAAGAATGACTCCAAAAACATAGAAACAGAAGATGTGGAGCTTGTCCAAGGCCGAAGAACCCGAGTGGGGAAAGAACATGCCAAAGGTGACAAGGAAAAGCTTGTATCCCTCGTATTAATGAACAAAGATCTGTTTGCTTATTCTCCAAGTGAAATACCCGGGGTAGACCCTGGTTTAATCCAACATTGTCTTAAAGTATGTCCTGACGTGAAGCCTATTCGGCAGAAAAAATGTAACCTTTCGGCACATAAAAACAACTTTGTTAAAACCGAAGTCTAACGGTTAATGGAAGTGGGCATAATAAGGGAGGTCAACTACCCCGAATGGCTCAGCAACCTTGTCGTTGCCACCAAGGAAGGGAGTGATAAACTCCAAATATGCATCGACTTCCCTAACATAACCGACGCCTGCCTGAAGGACTCCTACCCTTTGCCACCGATAGACCAATTGGTAGACTCCACTACCAAATATGATCTGCTTAACTTCCATGATGCCTTTACCTGGTATCACCAATTTGGATGAATCCCGAAGATGAGGAAAAAATCACCTTCATCACCGAAGTTGGTAGTTACTGCTACGTGAGAATGCCCTTCGGCCTTAAAAACATTGGAGCAACGTACCAAAGGCTGATGAATAAGGTATTCAGCTCCGAAATTGGGATGAATATGGAAGTATGTGTTGACGATATGATAGTCAAGAGCAAACAGCCTACTAGTCATATCACAGACTTGGAGGAAACTTTCCACCAACTTCAGGCATACAAAATCCGTCTTAACCCCGAGAAGTGTGTGTTCGAGGTAACGGTTGGCAAATTCCTGGGGTACCGGAAAGAGGTATCGACGCCAACCCAGAAAAGGTTTAGGAGCTGCTAGTATTCCGAACTCCTACTATGACCAAGGATGTGTCAAGACTTACCGGGAGAATCACATCCCTTAGCAGGTTCATCTCTAGGTACGGGGACTAGCGCCGGCCATTCTGTAAGGTGCTCACCAAAGCAGCAAATAGTGGGAGTAACTTCGGTTCCGAGGAACACCCTTGGAACGAAGATTTCCAAAAGGCCTGGGATGAACTCAAGAGCTACCTAACTCACTTGCTGATACTTCGGCTGCTGTTGGAAGGAGAACCTCTCATCCTCTACCTCACCGTTACTAAAAAGGTCATAAGTTCGGTGCTTACGAGGGAAGGAGGAGGAAAATAGTAGCCAGTATATTATGTGAGCAAGTCCCTACATGGTGCCAAAGTTAGGTACCTTCTCTTGCAAAAATCCATCTATGCTTTAGTATTGGAAAGCAGAAGGCTGCGACCTTACTTTCAAGGATATTCTACCATTGTTCGAAGTAACTTACCTCTTAGAGATGTCCTGAGGAAGGTAGACCGCTCTGGAAGATTTTTAAAATTGTGCATCGAGCTCAGTGAATATGACATCACCTATGAGCCGAAAAGGGCAATCAAGGCCCAAGCATTGGCAGACTTCATTGCCGAAGTACCAAAAATTGAAGATACTGTAGGGGACCTCGGCGCCGATGAACTTGAGTGGGCACTCTTTATCGATGGTGCCTTTGGTTCCGAACATCAAGGAGCCAGAGTAGTTCTCTGAGGTCCCGAAGCAATAGAAGCTTCAAAGTCCATCAAATTCAATTTTAACATCACCGATAGTGTTGCCAAGTACAAAGCCCTCATAACAGGCTGGCAACTGGCAAAAAGAGTTGGTGTGAGAAATCTAAAAGCCCACAGTGATTCCCATCTGGTGGTCCGGTAGATGACAGGGGATAACGAGGCCAAAGATCCAAACTTCACCAAGTGAAAGTCTTGGCTTAAAGTAACACATCTCTGCTGAAGGTGTAACTTTGCCAAGTGAAAGTCTTGGCTTGAAGTAACACATCTATGCCAAAGGTGTAACTTCTCCAAGTGAAAGTCTTGGCTTGAAGTAACATATATACGCTGAAGGTGTAACTTTGCCAAGGAAAGAGTCTTGGCTTGAAGCAACACATCTATGCCGAAGGTGTAACTTCGCCAAGCAAAACTCTTGGTTTGAAGGAACACATCTATGTTGAAGGTGTAACTTCGCCAAGTGAAAGTCTTGGCTTGAAGTAACACATCTATGCTGAAGTTGTAACTTTGCCAAGTGAAAGTCTTGGCTTCATGTAACACATCTATGCTGAAGGTGTAACTTCGCCAAGTAAAAGTCTTGGTTTGAAGTAACACATCTATGCCGAAGGTGTAACTTCGCCAGGTGAAAGTCTTGGCTTGAAGTAACACATGTATGCCGAAGGTGTAACTTCACCAAGGAAAGAGTCTTGGCTTGAAGCAACACAAGTAACACATCTATGCCGAAGGTGTAACTTCACCAAGGAAAGAGTCTTGGCTTGAAGCAACACATCTATGCTGAAAGTGTATCTTTGCCAAGCAAAGAGTCTTGGCTTGAAGTAACATGTCTCTACTGAAGGTATAACTTCACCAAGCAAACAGTCTTGCCTTGAAGTATCACGTCTACGCCGAAGGTGTAACTTCACAAAGTAAAAGTCTTGGTTTGAAGTAATGCATCTCTATTGAAGGTGTAACTTCACCAAGAAAAGAGTCTTGGCTTGAAGAAACACGTCTACGTTGAGGGTGTAACTTCTCCAAAAGAAAAAAATCTTTTCCTAAAGTAGCCCTTGTTAGTTGAGGGTGTAACTTCATCCAAACGAGTAAATCCTTTATTAAAAGTAGCACGATTGTGCCAAGGATGCAACCTCAGAAAGACAAAGATTTTTGGCTGAAGGGCAATCTGGAAGACCCAAAGATACAACTTTACTTCTTTAGTGATAGCCAAAGGGCTATCGCCCACAGCAACCTCGGCAAAAAGGCTCTACACCACCCTCGGAAGAGAATATGACCAACCTTGAGAAAGGGCTCTACACTACCCTCAGAAGAGAATATGACCAACCATGGGAGGAATCTCTATGCCACCCTTGGAAGAGAATGCGCCCAACCTTGGGAAAGGGCTTTACCCCACCCTTGGAAGAAAACACCGAAGATACTACTTCGAGGAGAAGAACCATCGTTGACCAAAGTGATGCTCAATCCGAAGAAGGTAACCTCGATGGCAACCTAGCTCCACTAGCCATGACCATCATTTGCTTTCCAAAAAAGAAAGATTTACATGGTGCACATGAAAACTCAATTTCGAAGATACAACTTCGGCTTCCCGAGGAGCGCATGTGATAGCCAAAAGGCTATTACCCTTAAAGAACTATTCTGGTTATTCCCCCACTTTTTGTTCTTTACAACTACTCTCACAAACACTGACTTGGGAGTCGGAGGCTCTTCCCCTGGAAACACATTTCAGGGAGTCTCTAACCCTTGTTCTTCTGAGCGGTTTAGGCACTCTCATACCGGAAGTCCCTCCTCCAGGCCAGCATGTCATTCGATGAGGATGCCATTAGGCGTCAAGAAGAAGTTCTTTTTTCTGAAGGTCCATGAGCAGTGGAAGCATGTGCTGACCCAGTGGGCTTCGGGGACTTTGGATATTGATGTAGTTAATTCCCGGAAGCTGCTAACCTTAGAGTTAGAAGTCAAATTTGAGGAGTTCGACAGTTGTATTCGGGTTGTCACGGACTGGGATCCCAAGGTCCCTCCATGTTCCTTATACCCCTTTCCTATTAGATGGAATTTGATGACCAAAGAGGGCTTTCAGGATTTGGGGGTGATCAAGGAACACATTACCAATTTGAGCATGTTGAAGCCTGCTTTTGACGGGAAGAAGGCGTGGCTAGTAATGCTCCTTTGGGGCGAACTCACGCATTTGGCTCTTAAAGAGAGTAAGTTTCTTTCCATATTTTTTCATACATCTCATTCTGAACTTACACTGATTTTCTTCTTTTTCCAGAGATGGGTGACAAGTCCGCTGCATTTTACAAGTCTCTTTTCCTCGGTCAAGCCGAGAATGGGGAACAGCAGAGGAAGAAGTCAGCACTAAAGAGGATAAAGGTGCCAGGGGGATCATCTTCAGCCCCGAAGTCGAAGAAGATGAAGTATGACTCTCTTCCTCCTCTGCCCAATGGCGATGTTGAGGTGCAGGACCCAACCTCTATTCATGTCGACGCCCCTTCGGAGCCAACCATCTGCTCAACTCCCCCCAGTCCCAAAACTACAGCGGAGACCTTGGGGACCTAGGTTGGGGGATTTTTGGCTGAGGCGCTTGAGGAGCGCCAAAGGAGATGTTAGTGTTGTGCCCAAAAACCCAATCATGAGATGATTGTATTTTTGCACATTGAGTCATGATATTTTATTGAGGCATTAATCCAGCAATTTTGTTTGTTGTTTTGTTTCTGCATAACGTAATAAACATAATTGTAACCCTAGAATAATGATATTCTTAAACGTCCCTAGTCTAGTATTATTGTGGAGCGGGTTGCAATAATACATAATGACTAGCATATGTGGAGACTAATATGAGATATGTAGTCTTCATATGGGTACAAGTTGGAGAACTTGTGTACTGGACCGACCCACCATGAGAACACTTCATGGATCGTTATATGAGTGTCATAAGTGATTCTCATAGTGATCATGGTATATGTAGTCCTTCGACCTAAGATCATCAAGGTTCCCTACATGTGAGTCACATACTTTGATACTTTCCTTTGTTGCTCATAACTGAGTGAACTTGAAGGAGGTCATTGGGTATGTCACATATCATGCGAAGGGATTTGTATGATCAAGATGGGATTTGTCCCTCCTATGTAACGGGAGTGATATCTTCGGGCCCCTTGATAGAGTAAGACTTAGAAAATGCATGGCCATGCTCCGATGAGTTGATATATGATATCAATGTCGTCAGTTTAAGTTGGTCTACTCGGTAATCAAGAAACCAAAGATTGGGCTATATGAGAGTGACAAATTCCATGTCTCGTGCTTAGTCTTGATATCTTGGACAAAGGGACAATGGCATATATCGGTGATGATCATAAAGGTTTAGTCGATTCACCGACAATCTTGCCACTTGGGTAGCAATGATGTGTTGCTAGACACTGCTCGTTGCTTATGATCATAAATGTGATTTAAGATCATTGCCAACATGGCAAGAGCCTATTGGGTCACACACATAGAGCTATTTGGATCATTAGAGTGCATGGGCTAATTATTTGGGTTATGGTTTCACTTTAATTTCGTATTAATAATGGGCCAAGGAGTTGAGCAATTATTAAGCCCGAAATTAAATCCTAATTGGATTAGGGCTTTGAAACCCACTAGGCCTGGAAGTTGAGTCTCACTATAAATACAACTTTTAAGTGAGAAATTCGCAGGTCTCCTTGCCCTAGCCTTCCAAAAGGACAACCGCACTCTTTTCTTGCAATTCCTTGGAGGACGTATGCTAGCACTGCGAGCGCAAGAGAAACGCATCTGCTGGGACATGGTGGAAGCGTGGTGATCCCGAGAGGTTCGTGTGGATACCATATAGAGCCTGAACACGTCAACTATTCAGGTTTTGTGATTCGACTCTACAGTTGAGTGAGAGATCTCAACCAAAAATTAGGTATTAAATTTTCGAACACCCGGTTTACCCCGTTTCACTTGGATCCTGGAAGGTTTCTGTTAAATTGCGCTGCGCTGTTTGGCTCCCGAAACCCGACAGGAGAAAAGGTAAGCAAGTTCCTGCCGAGGTCCTCAAGGTCAGTGACTCCGAGGGAGATGACGCCGAGCTCCCACCAGGTTTGTCCCTTAGCCATTCTTCTATGAGTTAGGGAATTTTTGGTATTTTAGTTATTATAGATGATGTTAGTGTTGTGCCAAAAATCCAATCATGAGATGATTGTATTTTTGCACATTGAGTCATGATATTTTATTAAGGCATTAATCCAGCAATTATGGTTTGTTTTTTTTTTTCTGCGTAACGTAACAAACAAAATTGTAACCCTAGAATAATGATATTCTCAAATTTCCCTGGTCTAGTATTATTGTGAAGTGGGTTGCAATAATACGTAACCACTAGCATATGTGGAGACTAATATGACATATGTAGTCTGCATATGGGTACAAGTTGGAGAACTTGTGTACTGGACCGACCCACCATGAGAACACTACATGGATCGTTATATGAGTGTCATAAGTGATTCTCATAGTGATCATGGTATATGTAGTCCTTTGACCTAAAATCATCAAGGTTTTTTACATGTGAGTCACATACTTTGATACTTTCTTTTCTTGCTCGTAACTGAGTGAACTTGAAGAAGGTCATTGGGTATGTCACATATCATGCGGAGGGATTTGTATGATCAAGATGGAATTTGTCCCTCCTATGTAACGGGAGTGATATCTTCGGGCCCCTTGATAGAGTAAGACTTAGAAAAATGCATGGCCATGCTCAGATGAGTTGATATATGATATCAATGTCATCAATTTAACTTGGTCTACTTGGTAATCAAGAAACCAAAGATTGGGCTACACGAGAGTGACACATTCCATGTCTCGTGCTTAGTCTTGTTATCTTGGACAAAGGGACAATGGCATATATCGGTGATGATCGTAAAGGCTTAGTCGAATCACGGACAATCTTGTCACTTGGGTAGCAATGATGTGTTGCTAGACAGCGCTCATTGCTTATGATCATAAATGTGATTTATGATCATTGCCAACGTGCTAAGAGCCTATTGGGTCGTACACATGGAGCTATTTGGATCATTAGAGTGCATGGGCTAATAATTTGGGTTTTGGTTTCATAATAATTTCATATTAATAATGGGCCTAATAGTTGAGCCGTTATTAAGCCCGAAATTAATGCCTAATTGGATTAGGGCTTTGAAACCCATTAGGCCTAGAAGTTGAGTCTCACTATAAATACAACTTTTAGTGAGAAATTTGCAGGTCTGCTTGCCTTAGCCTCCCAAAAGGAAAGCCGCACTCTTCTCTTGCAATTCCTTGGAGGACGCAAGCTAGCACTGCGAGCGCAAGAGAAACGCATCTGCCGAGACGTGGTGGAAGCGTGGTGATCCCGAGAGGCTCGTGTGGATACCATAGAGAGCTTGAACATGCCAACTATTTAGGTTTTGTGATTCGACTCTACAGTTGACTAAGAGATCTCAACCAAAAATTAAGTATAAAAATTTTTGAACACCTGGTTTACCCCGTTTCACTTGGATCCTAGTGGGTTTCGGTTAAATTTCGCTGCACTGTTTGGCTCCCGAAACCCTACAGTGGTATCAGAGCTACTGGTGGAAACCTAAATCGGGCTTGAATGTTGAATCACATGATGTTATGTGTTCGATTGTTTTCGGCCATGATTAATTAGATTGATTCATGATGCATGAAACCGGAACTCGTAATAAACATATGACATATATGAAGAAATGACACTAATTGGTTAACGAGATTAACCCAAAATTGATAGGTATGAGATACATATATGGATTAGGATTCTTGCAAAAGTTGCAAAACCCTAGCTTGGTTCGGATTTAGCCTGTTCGGGCACCGAAAGTAAGGTATTTTTGGTGGCACAAATGGAGGAGTCTCAGGTGCCTACTTGCTCGAAATAGAAGATTTTAGGCTAAGCAATTGTAAGACAATTTTTTGCACTCTGGGGACGTTGCGGGACCGCCTTATGCGGAGCGCCACATAAATAAAAACTGGCTAATCAACTCGCAAAAATTGGCATGCATTTGTTGAATGAGATTTGGCATTTTATGCTGATTGATGGTTGAAGAATGGTGCATGGTTATAGCCCTTGATTGGTTGCACTTGTAAATACGGCCTTCGAGTCATGCCTTCTCTTGTTACTCTCATTGTACATTCTCTTCTCACCTTACTCCCCTCGAATGTAACTCGAGGTTTTTATTATGAATGTAATGGTATATTATGGGATCATCCAAGGTGGTATGTCTAAGGAGGTGACAACAAAAGAGCAACCAAGAAAGGAAGAGAAGGAGCTTGTGAAGACCCTTTTATCTTCTTATGCTTTTATGATATTCTCATTGGCTTGAGAATATCGCATAGTTTGGGCTATAACCATGTCACGTTTACTTTCTTGTGAGCATGAGATGCATGTTTTATATTTTTATGTGATGCATGTATAAGACAACCGGAGATAACAAATTTGTGAGATCAAAAGAAAAATCCCTCAAAATAAATATTAAGTCATTAAATGTGGTGCCTTCCAAATGTTGGCATTCGTCAAGACTTTGATCAACATTAGGTGGGTTTGCCGAAGCAAAGCACCTATGTTTATCTTAGTAAGGCACGTTGGGATAATAGTGATATCCAAATTGCTAACTTTGGGTCCGACTTAACTAAGTCATCCTAATAGGATTAGGGACTCAGAGGCATAAAGTTGGGCTTAAGTTCATGAGATGAGCTTGGACAAGTGTTGTTCACCCAACTATCCAAGAGTTGCATAAGATGTAGTTGGCAAGGAGTTGCCTACCTAAATAGCTGTAACTTGAGAGAAAAGCCAAAGTTGACTCAGGTTATGGTCAAATATGGATCTTGGCCCACTTGAATACCTTAGCGCTGAGGTGTTCTGAAATAATATCGAGGGTTATTATTTTGAGGAAAATAGTGGGAGTATCATTTAGTAAAAGTCCTTATTAAATGAATTAAAATACATGGCTCTTACACTTTATATTTACTGTTGTAGATAACCATGGCACAAAACACATCAACACTTCCGTTGCGATCAATCCTTGAGAAGGAAAAATTGAATGGGACCAACTTTCTCAAATGGTACCGAAACTTGAGGATAGTCCTCAAGCAAGAGAGAAAGGCTTATGTCATAGAGCAGCCTATTCTGAATGAGCCTACTGCCATTGCTCCAAGAGCTGAAAGGGATGCTCACAAGAGGCATTCTAATGATGCTTTGGATGTTGCATGCCTCATGCTTATTACCATGGAATCTAACCTTCAGAAGCAACATGAGAACATGGGGCCGTTCGATATGATCGAACATCTCAAAATGCTTTTCCAAGAGCAAGCTAGGCATGAGAGGTTTGAAACCTCTAAGGCATTGTTTCAGTGCAAGATGTCTGAGGGAAGTCCCGTGGGTCCTCATGTGCTCAAGATGATTAGGTACATTGAGAATCTTGAGAGTTTGGGATTTGCTCTTTAGAAAGAGTTGGTTGTTGATGTAGTCTTACAATTGTTGCCTAAAAGCTATAGTCAGTTCGTCATGAACTATAACATGAATGACCTTGGCAAGTCCCTCGCTGAATTGCTCAACATATTGAGAACTTTTGAGCAAAACCTTAAGAAGGCTAAGCCCATTTTGATGGTTCAAAAAGGTAAGGGAAAGGGAAAAGCCAACAGGAAGAAGGATAAAGCTAATGGAAAGTCCAATGCTAATTCTTCTTCAGTTGCACTGAAACCAAAGGGTGGTGTGGCAAAGGAAGGGGAGTGCTTCTATTGTAAATAAACTGGACATTGGAAGCGCAACTGCAAGCTCTATCTTGAAGAACTTGCTAAGGAAAAGGGAAGTAAGACTTCCACTTCAGGTATTTTTGTTATAAAGACTAACTTTTCTACTTCCTCATCTTGGGTATTGGATACTGGATGTGGATGTCACATTTGTGTAAATGTGCAGGATCTAAGTAGAAGTAAAAGATTGGCCCAAGGTGAAGTGGGCCTACGTGTTGGAAATGGAGCAAGGGTTGCTGCCTTAGCCGTAGGGACTTATGTTCTCACTTTACCTAGTGAATTAGTTTTAGAACTAGACAACTGCTACTTTGTGCCTACTATTAGTAGAAATTTGATTTCTGTTTCTTGTTTGGACAAGAAAGGTTTTGCATTTATAATAAAGGACAAATGTTGTTCTATTTATTTGAATGAAATCTTTTATGGTAGTGCTCAACTTAGCAATGGATTGTATGTTCTAGACCTCGAAGATCAAATCTATAATGTGAATACCAAGAAGGTCAGATTAAATGATTCGAACCCGACCTATCTCTAGCACTGTCACTTGGGCCATATAAATGAGACCCGCATATCCAAGCTCCATAAGGATGGACTCTTGGACTCATTTGATTTTGAATCATATGAGACATGTGAGTCATGTTTGTTGGGCAAGATGACCAAAGCCCTATTCACAAGGCAAGGTGAAAGGGCTAATGACTTACTAGGACTCATACATAGTGATGTATGTGGCCCTATGTCTACACAAGCTAGAGGAGGTTTACAATACTTCATTACTTTCATTGATGACTTCAGCAGATATGGCTATGTGTATCTTGTGAGACACAAGTTAGAATCCTTTGAAAAGTTCAAAGAATTCAAGAATGAAGTAGAGAATCAACTCTGGAAAAGTATCAAAGTGTTTCGATCAGATCGAGGTGGAGAGTACTTGGATCGAGAATTCCTTGACTGTTTGAAGGAGTGTGGTATAGTATCACAACTTACTCCACCAGGTACACCTCAACGGAATGGTGTATCTGAAAGGAGAAATCGAACTCTGTTAGACATGGTTTGCTCTATGATGAGTCAAGTTGACCTTCCGAACTCCTTTTGGGGACATGCTCTAGAGACAACCACTTTTACACTAAACCGAGTTCCATCTAAATCGGTTCAAAAGACACCATATGAGATATAGAGTGGGAAGCATCCCAATTTGTCTTTTATGAAGATTTAGGGTTGTGACGCTTATGTGAAACATCAATCCCATGACAAACTAGGGCCCAAATCTCAAAAATTCCTTTTTATTGGCTATCCCAAACAAACAAAGGGTTACTATTTCTACAACCCTTTTGAGCAAAAAGTGCTTGTTGCTCAAACTGGTGTCTTTTTAGAGAAAGAGTTTATCTCTAAAGGAACTAGTGGGAGGAAAGTAGAACTTGAAGAAATTCAAGAACAACAAGGAGACATCAAACCTGAAATAGAACCTGAATAGACACCACAAGATGTTGTGGTTCAAGAGTCTATTCCTGTAGCACAGAGCCCACGTAGGTCTGGTAGGATTTGGCGTGAGCCTGAGAGATATGGATTTTTCATGACTCGCACTGGTGATGTGATGCTCATGGATCACGATGAGCCCATAACCTACCAACAACCTATGTTGGGGCCTGACTCTGAGAAGTGGCTAGTGGCCATGAAATCCAAGATAAAATCCATGTATGAAAACCAAGTATGGACTTTGGTTGACCCACTTGAAGGGGTAAAACCCATAAGGTGCAAATGGGTTTTGAAGAAGAAAACTGACATGGATGGTAATGTGATTACCTTTAAGGGATGATTGGTTGCAAAAGGTTTCAAGCAAATTCATGGTATTGACTATGATCAAACTTTTTCACCAGTTGCTATGCTTAAATCCATTCAAATTTTGTTCGCTATTGCTGCACACTATGATTATGAGATATGGAAAATGGATGTCAAAACTGCATTCCTAAATGGAAAGTTACTTGAGGATGTGTACATGACACAACCTGAGGGTTTTGTCATTCCTGAGAATGCCAATAAAGTGTGCAAGTTGCACAGGTCCATTTATGGATTGAAGCAAGCTTCTCGAAGTTGGAATCTTCATTTTGATAAAGCAATCAAAGAGTTTGGTTTTATAAAAAATGAAGATGAACCTTGTGTCTACAAGAAGGTTAGTGGGAGCACTATTGTCTTCTTGGTGTTGTATGTAGATGAAATACTACTCATCAGGAATGACATTCCTGAGCTACAGTCTGTGAAGACTTGGCTGGGGAAATGTTTCTCTATGAAGGACTTGGGTGAAGCAGCCTATGTATTAGGGATCAGGATCTATAGAGATAGATCCAGAAAGCTTCTTGGCCTAAGTCAAAGTACATATATTGACAAGGTGCTAAATAGGTTTAGCATGCAAGATTCGAAGAAAGGTTTCTTGCCCATGTCACATGGTAGAACTCTTTCTAGATCTCAGTGTCCGAGTACACCCGAGGAAAGAGAGCGCATGAGTAAGATTCCATATGCCTCGGCAATTAGATCTATCATGTATGCCACGATATGTAGTCGTCCCGATGTCTCATATGTTTTGAGCATGAGAGTAGGTACCAATCAAACCTCGATGAGAGTCACTGGACAGCTATTAAGAACATCCTTAAGTACTTACGAAGGACTAAGGATGCATTCTTGGTCTTTGGAGGGGAAGATGAGCTCGTTGTAAGGGGTTACATCGATGCAAGCTTCCAATCCGATATGGATGATTTTAGATCATAATCTGGTTATGTGTTTTGTATTGGTGGTGGTGCTGTGAGCTGGAAGAGTTCAAAGCAAGAGACAGTAGCTGACTCTACAACAGAATCTGAGTACATTGCTACCTCTAATGCTGCGTAACGTAACAAACAAAATTGTAACCCTAGAATAATGATATTCTCAAATGTCCCTGGTCTAGTATTATTGTGGAGTGGGTTGCAATAATACATAACGACTAGCATATGTGGAGACTAATATGAGATATGTAGTCTACATATGGGTACAAGTTGGAGAACTTGTGTACTGGACCGACCCACCATGAGAACACTACATGGATCGTTATATGAGTGTCATAAGTGATTCTCATAGTGATCATGGTATATATAGTCCTTTGTGAGTCACATACTTTGATACTTTCCTTTGTTGCTTGTAACTGAGTGAACTTGAAGGAGCTCATTGGGTATGTGACATATCATGCGGAGGGATTTGTATGATCAAGATGGGATTTGTCCCTCCTATGTAACGGGAGTGATATCTTTGGGCCCCTTAATAGAGTGAGACTTAGAAAATGCACGGCCATGCTCGGATGAGTTGATATACGATATCAATGTCATCAGTTTAAGTTGGTCTACTCGGTAATCAAGAAACCAAAGATTAGGCTATACAAGAGTGACACATTCCATGTCTCATGCTTAGTCTTAATATCTTGGACAAAGGGACTGATGGCTAGGGGCCTCATCGTTTATAGTCATGGTGACTGGTGGGGAGACTTCTGGGAGGAAGAACGCCTGGTGGAATGGATAGCCCGAAGGAGAGTGCCTGAAAGCTCAGAAACAAAGGGTTAGGAGGCCCCCGGAGTGTCTTTCCGGGGGGGGAGCCTCCGACGCCCAAGTCAGTGGTGGCTGAGAAAAGGCAGAGGAAAATAGCACAAAGGGCTGAAGAGTCTCGCCTGGTAGTTTTCTCAGAGTGTGGGAGCAGTGTTTGGCCAACCAAGCAGCCTCCTGCCAAGTATTAATTCCTGGTATTTATAGGAGCGCCTAGCCCGTTCAGATCACGACACATGTTCGGTCGGATGTTCCCTGAGTTTCTGGGCGTAGGAGACAGATAACTGGTACCAGGTTGTCCTGAGCCACGTGCTGAGATGGGCCATGATGTGATTCTGATGGCATCCGTATGTCAGAGCGCCTATTCAGGCGACTTTATGACGTCTGTGAAAGGACGTGTCAGAGGCTTCCTTAAATGCTTCCATAAATGCTCCTGCTGTACTCCCGAGGTCCCTGGGTGAGGTCGTCCTCTAGTTCGGACAGAGCCTCTTCGGGAAACAAGCCCTCAGTTCGGGGGTTCCCAGTTTCAGGGAGTTCCGCCTTCGGGGATATCATGTTCGGCTCGCTATGTCTGGTGCCGCTTTTCCGAAGGCGATCTGTTCACAACCTTGGGTGGCCGAGTAGTGTCCTCGGGGTTTCCTGGCGTGCCTGGCTCGGAGCTCTTCGGCTATCTCCCGAGGTGCCTGATCGCACCTTTTCTCGGGTAGCGCCAGCTTCTTCTGGCCGTTATTGTCGCAGGGAGTTCGGCCAGATAGAGGCGATAGCGTTTGGCTATCACATGCCCCCCTTTGGAAAGCCGAAGTGAAGACTTCGGTTTTGCATCTCTTTCGGAGGTTGTGTATGGGACTTTCTTTGGAAGCTTAACCTGTTCCGAGGATGCGCCTTTTGCCCGAAGATCATGGGCTCTTCGGCCTTGGCCAGTTCTTTGGTGTCTTCGAGGCGGAGCCTGTGCCGAAGTTACACCTCTTGCCCGAAGGTCATGGGCTGTTCGGCGATAGCCTGTTTCTTGGCGTCCTCGAGGTGGCCTGCTCTTTGTTTCTGCAGGTCTGTTTGGCCAAGCGTGTCAGTCTGAGCGGCGCGTCCCAGTTTTCCAGGGATGTCAGAAGACGTGTCCCAGCTTGCAAGGGACATTTGGAGGACGTGTCCCCCATTTTCGCGCAGCGGTTGACACGTGGCGCTTTGCCTTTGGAGGAGAGTCGCGTCGGTTACAGAGGGCGCGCCTTTTTAGGTGCAGAGAGCAGTTACGGCGACGGTTCGCCTCCAAAGGGTACTTATGACGATGTTTCGGTTACCCATCTCTGGCTTATAAATAGCCCACTCCATTATAAGTTCCTTTTGCTTTCTCTTCTGCTCTTCTCTCTGCTTTGCCCCTGTTCTTGCACTTTCTTGCTTTCTGTGGCGGAGCTACCTTAATCAGAGCTTTTTTCCAGCCAGCTTTCACGACGGCGTCGTCAGATTTTGGCAAATCTTTCGGTGGGTTTTTGTTTTTTAGAGCGCTTTGATCCCTGTGTTCTTTTGAGTTTTTCTCTGGAAACTGTTTTCTTCCATTTTCAAACTCATTTTTATGTCAAAAATGCCCATTCTTGAGAGCTGGCAGCCTCTTTTAGCCCATCCTTGTTGCACCACCCCTGAAAAGTTAGAGAGGTGGAAGAAAAAATTCTTTCTTCCCTCTTACGCCATTACTAGGCTGCCTCGTTCTAGCCATTATGCTTTTTCAAACCACAGTAAGGAGGTTACCGTTTTTCGAGCTCAGCTGAAGGCCGGTCTTCGATATCCTCCCCCGAAGATGGTGTGCGAGTTCTGCATATTTCATGGCATTGCTGTGAACCAGCTTCCCCCGAACTCGTTCTGCTATTTTAACGCCTACCTCTGCATGTGTGGCGTCTTCGGGATAGAACCCAATTTCAGAATTTTTATGCAGTATTACAAGCTCTCTGTGGTCCCGAAGGGTGGCTTCTATTTCATGCTACCTCGGGGATCCGGGAGCAAGAAATTCATGTTCACCTTCGCCACTAAAGATAGCTGGCGGGGGTGGCAACAGAAATTTTTCTTCATGAAGATGGACGAGGCCTGGTCGTACGTTCCGACCAAATGGGCTCAGGGAACACTGGATGTGGACGTTGCTGATCCGAGGATGCTACTAACCCCAGAGTTAGCTCCCTTGTTCGCGGATTTCGACGCCCGCATTCGGGCTGTCTCTGACTGGGATCCCGAGGTCGTTCCGCTCGCCCTTTACCCTTTTCTAATCAACTGGAGGTTGATGACCGAAGAGGTCCTTCGGGAGCTAAAGGTGGTAAAGGAGCACGAGACTGACCTCGAGATGCCAGCTCCTGCCATCATCGGGAAGGATTCCTGGTTGGTCAAGCTTCTTAAGGAGGAAATTTCTTTCGAAGCGCTTGCCGAAAGTGAGTTATCTTCTACTCCTTTACTGCTTTTTTCCTCGGACTTACGCTGATGTTTCTCTCCTTTTTCAGAGATGGGCGACGCGACTGCCGCCTATTACAAGTCCCTTTTCACCGGCCAAGTGGAGGAGGGCGATCAGACGAACAAGGTGTCTTCCCGTAGGCGGAAGTCTACCGGCGTGGGGCTTTCGAGGAAATGGGCAAAGAGAGCTGTTCTAGAAGAAATCCCTGAGGAGACCGCCGAGGAGCCTGGGACAGCCGCAGTTCCGGCGTCTGAGGCTGCTGCTTCCGAGGTCCCTTCAACCGACGTTCCTCCTCAGAGTCCTACCGCGTCACAGGCCCTCCTTGATGCAGTGGTAGAAGTACCTTCTGCCGAGGAGCGGCGCAAGCGGAAGGGCAAGGGCATTTCGGTCGAGGACTCCGAGGACGATGTTGTCGAGGTTCAGCCAGGTTTGTTTCCAGACAAAGTGTACTTCCTTTTTTTTTTCTGGATTGGCTTCTTTGTCTTTTAATCTCCTTCTCATTCTTACCACACAGGGGAGTTGACTACCCTTGGCTGGGTGGCCGATCATGCTCGGAAACGAGTTCTTCGGGATGCCAAAATCCCGCAAGGGAAGATACCCAAGGAGCCTTTTTGGACGTTTACGGAGGACATGAATATGTACTCCGAGGACGTTCCTCAAATGGCTAAGGAAATTTCGAAGGGGGTGCTCACCGAGGCCTCCTTCAAGGCTATAGCGGCGGCCCACCCGGGGGATAACACCCTCGCCGCAAAGATCACCGAGCATGCTGCTCAGGTATATCCTTCACAGCTCTTTCCCTTCAATTTTTTCCTAAGTGTTTGGCTCTTACTGACCTTGCGTTTATTTTTTTGCAGCTGATGGGATACACCGCCTTTCTCCAAGTTCGGGTGGCCAGGGAGGTTGCTTTTCGAACTTCGGCCACTCGAACCATGAATGAGACGAGGACCGAACTCACGGAGTCGGTCGCCAAAAACCAGCAGCTGAAAGAGGCTGCTGAGAAAGAAGTAGCTGCCCTTCGGGAGGAGTTTCGGAAAGAAAAAGAAGAACTTCAAAAGGCCTCCTCCAGGAAGATCGCTGACCTCGGTGACCAAATAAAGGGGATGCTCGCCGCCAACGAAGATCTTCTCCAGCACAAGGCTGGTTCTGACGGCCATATAGTGTCCCTGACGTGTGAGAATAACGCTCTCCGGGCCGAGGTCGAGTCGTTGAAGAAGGAGCCGAAGGGGGAGGAGCAGATAAAGGCGCTGGAGGAGGAGGTCGCGGATCTGAAGGACGAACTTGACGACCTCGAGCTTGAGAAAAACAAGTCTGATCAGATGAGCAAGGTCGCGTTCCAGGACGGCTTCTGCCTTGCTCGGCACCAGGTTCTCCAGAGGTTCCCAGATCTGGACCTCTCTTTTCTAGAGGGTCTAAACATTCCTGGGGGACCTCGGTGGAAATGGTCCAAGGTCGAACATCTGAAACTTCCTCCTTCAATTCCAGCGCCGAAGGTGGTGGAAAAGGGCGGGCAGACGAGTGGCTCTCGGGACGCCACGAACCCTTAGGCTATTTTAGGGCCCCTTTTCCTTCCCTTCTATTTTGTAATCCTTCTTCGGGCAGTTCTTTATTTTAAAGCAGCTTTGCTCTTAATGAGGATTTTTTGGCTAAGTCTTTTCTTGCAAGTTTCTTCATTTCCATTGTCCCAAACACGCTCGCTCAAGAGACTTCGGAAAACCTGCGATTAAAGAAACTTTTTTACCTTCCTTTGTCCCGAGTGCGCTTGCTCGTAAGACTTTCTGGAAGGCCTGAAAAAATTTGACTAAGTCTTTTTGCAGGCTTTTGCATTTCCAATTTACCCCGAACATGATTGCTCAAAGGACTTCAGAAACCTTCAGTCAAATTTTTTATTTTTCCAGTTGTCCCGAGCATGTTTGCTCAAGGGACTTCGGAAAACCTTTCGCGAGATTTTTCACTTCCCATTTTCCCGAGCATGTTCGCTCAAGGGAGTTCGGAAAATTATCTCTGCGCTGGCTATGGTGAGTACTTCTGCGATATTTTTTTTTTCCATCTTTCCCGAGCGTGATGGCTCAAGGGACTTCGGGAAGTCATATCTACGCTTTATCATGGCGAGCACCTTTGTGGAATTCTGTTTTGCATAATTTCTGTACACTTAAGAATTTTTCTCAAGAATTTTTCTCAAGGCCATTTTGTACAACATAACTCCTCCGCTCAACCTTAAGCGCAGAATTTTTTCAAGGCGTCTGAGTGCCAAGTGTTCTTCAATTCTACGCCTTCGGCGTCGCCAAGCTTGTACACGCCTTTTTCGTACTTCGTCGAGAACCAGACAGGGTCTTTCCCAGTTTGCGCGAAGTATGCCATGAGATGGCCTTCGGGGTGCGAAGTCGGCCTTTCGGAGAACGAGGTCTCCCTTCTTGATTTCTTTTGGCCTGGCCCGTAAGTTTACAGCCGCGGCCGCTCTTTACTGAAAAGCTTTTCTTCTCAGCTCGGCTATTTCTCTGTGTTCGGCCATAAGATCGAGATTGGTTCTCAGGCCGAGGTCATTACCACCTCCATCAAATACTTGCACCTGTACTGAAGGTTGAACTACCTCTAGTGGGGTAATGGCCTCTGTTCCGAAGATGAGTGAGAAAGGAGTCTCCCCTGTGGCTCTTCGGGGCATCGTTCGGTAGCTCCATAATACACTTTGGAGTTCTTCTGGCCATTTCCCTTTGGCTTCCCCTAGTCTCTTTTTCAGGCCATCTTTTATGGTTCTGTTCGATACTTCCACCTGCCCGTTGCTTTGGGGGTGAGCTACTGGGGCGAAGTGCATCTTTATTCCGAGGTTGCTGATGAATTCTTGGAATCCTTTGTCTGTGAACTGGGATCCATTATCAGCTACTAGTACCCTCGGTATGCCAAATCTGCACACGATGTTCTTCCATAGGAACTTTTGCACTTCTTTTGCCGAGATAGTTGTTAGTGGTTCTGCCTCTACGCACTTTGAGAAATAGTCCACTGCTACAACGCAGAATTTCACGCCTCCGGGTGCTGTGGGGAGTGGCCCAATAAGGTCTATACCCCAGACTGCGAAGGGCCAAGGATAGTCTGCCGAAGTTACCATTTCCGAGGGTGTCCTCTGGATTTTCGCGTGTCTCTGGCAGCTACCACATTTCCGGGCGAACTGTCTTGCGTCCTTTCTCAGGGTAGGCCAGAAGTATCCTTGGCGGAGTATCACTGCTGCCAGGGCATCAGTTCCAATGTGTGAACCACACATGCCTTCGTGAACTTCTTCAAGGACCATTTCAGTATCCTTTTCATCCACACATCTTTGCAGCGGATTCGCATATCCCTGCCGATATAACTCTTCACCAATCAGGAAGAATCTTGCGGAGCGTCTTAGCAGTCTTGCAGCATCGCCGGGGTCTTCGGGGAGCAAATTCTCTGCGAGGTATCTTTTTATTGGGTCTTTTCATCCTGTTCCCGAGGTCGTCATGCTCAGCACTGACATGCTCGGATGGTCTAGCACCTCGGTATATGTTTTTGACTTCGCCAAGCAATCTGCCTCAGTGTTATTCCGCCGAGGTACATTTTCGATCCGTACGGCGTCAAACTCTTGGATGAGCTTTGCTACTAGCTCATGATATTTTGCCAAAATTGGGTCCTTCGCCCCATAATCTCCTGCCGTCTGCCGAACTACAAGCTGGGAATCGCTGTGAGCTTTTAAGTTTCTCACGCCAATCTTTCTGGCCAAGTGCAATCCCGCTATGAGGGCTTCATACTCAGCTACTTTGTTGGTGACGCCTTGAGCTTTTATGGCCTTCCAAGGCTCATACGTAATTTCGTGTTCGCCCAGATCTATGCACCACTTGGAGAGCCTTCCCGAATGATCTACTCTCTTCATGACATCCCGTAGCAGCAGACTACTTCGGACGATGATGAGGTGAGCCTGAAAGTATGGTCGTAGCCTTCTCCCTGCAAGCACCAAGGCGTATATAGGTTTTTGAAGCAGAGGGTACCTGATTTCGGCGCCATGCAGGGACTTGCTGACATAGCAGACCGGCCATTGCTTTGACCCTTCTTCCTTCACGAGGACCGAGCTCACAACTTTTTCTGTGACGGCGGGGTACAGTACGAGGGGCTCTCCCTCCCGAGGTTGTTGCAGAGTTGGCAAGCTGGCCAGGTAGACTTTGAGTTCTTCCCAGGCCTTTTGGCAATCTTCATCCCAAGGATGATCATTTGTTCCAAGGTCGCCTTCCATTTTTGTTGCCTTTGTGAGGATTTTGAAGAAAGGTCTACACCTATCTCTGTACCTGGAAATAAACCTGCTTAGAGAGGTTATTCTTCCGGTGAGTCTCTGCACATCTTTGACTGTGGCAGGAGTTCGGGGCTCAAGCAGAGCCTTAATCTTCTAGGGGTTAGCGTCGATGCCTCTTTCGGATACCATGTACCCAAGGAATTTTCCCGAGGTCATCCCGGAGATGCACTTCTCAGGATTAAGGCGGTTCCCGAAGGCTCTGAGCTTTTGGAAGGTTTCCTCTAAATCTGCAACGTGGTAGCCAGGCAGCTTGCTCTTGATTATCATATCATCAACATACAACTCCATGCTTCTCCCCATTTGGTCTTTGAAGACCTTGTTCATCAACCTCTGGTAGGTGGCTCCTGCATTTTTGAGCCCGAATGGCATCCTGATATAGCAGTATGTTCCTCCCTCGGTGATGAAGGCAGTCTTCTCTTCATCTTCAGGGTCCATCCTTATCTGATGGTAGCCACTGAAGGCGTCTAGGAAACTTTAGGAGCCCATATTCAGCAGTTGAATCTACCAGTTGATCTATTGGCGGCAGAGGGTATGAGTCTTTCGGGCAAGCATCGTTCAAGTTTCTGAAGTCGATGCACATCCGGAGTTTGCTGCTACCTTCTTTTGTGGCAATGACCACATTGCTTAACCACTCAGGGTACTTGACCTCCCTGATAATTTCAGCATCTAGGAGACGCTGGACTTCGGTTTTGACAAAGTTGTTTTTGTGGGCTGAGATGCTTCGTTTCTTTTGCCGGACAGGCCTTGCTTCCGGACTTACTTTAAGGCTATGCTGTATTATGCCAGGGTTCACCCCCGGCATATCTTTTGGCGAGGAGGCAAACAGATCTCTATTTTCCAGCAGAAAGGATACAAGATTTTCTTTGTCACCTTCGGCCAAGCTCTTCCCTATTCGGGTAGATTGTCCTGGGACAAGCTCTATTGCTCCCATTTCTGTTTTGGCGAGATCTTCTTCTTTGCCTTTTTCTGGTGCCCTTGCCTCCATCGTTTGCACGAGGTTGCTTGCCGGAGCTTTTCACGCTTTTACAAACACCTTTCTTACCTCGGCTTGGTCTATGAATACCTCTGCATCTCCATCCTTGGTGGCGAATGTGACAGTCAAGTACTTCACATCAGGGCGAATATGCAGATTCCCCATTGTCTGTCTTCCAAGGATGGCGTTGTACGAGGACGGGACGTTCACGATGATGAATCTCGCCATTGTGGAGGCGTACAACTCAGCTGCTCCGTTCACCGAAGTCCCTTTCATCATCAGCCGTAGGTCGATCCATCCGAGGACGGGGAGTTCGGATGGCCCAACCCCAAAAGTGGGCGAGGTGACAGGCTTCAGTTCGCTGCTGGAGATGCCCAAGCTCGGCAGCAGGTGCAAGAATAGGTCGTCAGCATTTGAGCCATCATCAAGCAACACTCTTTCGACGTCGCAGTCCCCTACTCTCGCCATAATCAGTAGCGGATCGTCGTGGGGGAAGACGACGGTACAGCCACCTTTGCGAGCTAGCTTCTTTGATGGACTTTGATACTCCATGACTGCAATTTCTCTGGCTTTCCACTTTCTTTCCGAGGATGGGAGCCCCGTCGTGATGGTTTAGATAACCCCTGCTGGAGGTGTAGGGCGCTTTTTTGGACTTCTATTTCTCCGCCTGTCGGAGTCATAGTCCTCATCTTCGGCCCTTTCTTCCTCCATATTTCTGCCTTTCGGGGATGGCATCCTCAGGTATTTCCGAAGTTTGCCATTTTTTATCAGCGACTCTATGTACTTCTTCAGCTGGAAGCAGTCTTCGGTGTCATGACCGTGGTCGCAATGAAACTGGCAGAACTTCTTTGCATTCTTCTTATTATCGGCAGTCATGGCCCTTGGTTGCCGAATCTGCGTCCCTTGCCTTTCCAGCGCCATGAGAATGTTGGTCCGTGAAGTGCTCAATGGTGTGAAACTTTGAGGTTTTTTTCCTCACATCCTCCGAGGTCGTCCTGCGTATTCGGTAGGATGCCGAGCTTGTTGACTGGACTCTTCGGGGCGGTTGTGATCAGACTTCGGCCCAGCCATTCTTAGTTCTTCGGCGGTCATGTGCTGTTCTGATCTTTGGTAAAATTCTCCGAGGGTCTCCAGGGGGTCCTTTGAGAACTCGTAGAACAGCTATGAGTCTCGCCGAAGACCTCGTGTCATGGCAAGAATGCGGATTTCGGGCCTGAAGTCTGGGACGCTCAGAGCTTCCCTGTTGAATCTTTCGACGTAGTCTCGGATGGTTTCTCCATTCATCTGCTCTATGTCGAACATCTGCACAGGCATCTTCGCCATGGGTCGGCTCCCGATGAACTGCTGGGTGAAGGCTGTGGACAACTCCTGGAACTCAGTGATGGTTCCTGAAGGCAAGGAATTGTACCACGCCGTGGCTGGCCCTGTGAGGGTGACTTCGAAGCACTTGCACATGGTAGCGTCGTCAGCACCGTGTATTATCATGCTGCGTCTGTTCTTCGTCAAATGGGCCTGTGGATCAGTACGGCCATCATAGATCTCCAACCGAGGTACTCTGAAGTCACCTGGCATGGCTGCCTCAACAACGGCCTGGATAAATGGCGAGTCATCTTCGCAGCATGTTCCCGAGAGTCTGGCCCAAACGGGTTTTCTGGTCACTTGTTTCTCCACTCTGTCCAGCCGTGCTAGTATCCTCTCCATCAGCACTGTGGCGCTAGGGCCTTCTTCAGGGAATGGAGATCGCCGACGCCTCTTCAGCGGGTGAGTTCGGCGCTGAGGGGACAAGGACCCTGGCTCAGGCGACGAACTGCTTCGCTGTGAGACTCTCGGTCGCTTGGACCCGGTTTGTCCCACAGGCGATTTCCCGAGGGCTATATTTTCTGTGGATGATTCTTCGCGAGGGTCTCCACTCCCCAAACTGCGATGTGTAGACTTGGGGCTTTTCTCCCGAGGGCGTGTCGTTGAGGGGGGTCTCTGGGCCTGTGCTTGCTGTGGCCACCTTCGGTCGATCTGCTGGGTCATTTCAGACATGACCGAACGCTGAAAGTCCCTCAAGAAGCTCATGGTGATTACCAGAGGGCAGTCTTCCTCAGGCGCAGAAATCCCTGGGAGTGTTTGCTCAGCAGCCGGTTGTATCTCAGGCGCGGACGGGGACTTCGGGAGCCCCTTGTCCTTAGAATGCCGAGTCTCAACGACGGCGATCTCAGAGCGGGTTCCCACAGACGGCGCCAAATGATGGCCAGGGGCCTCATCGTTTATAGTCATGGTGACTGGTGGGGAGACTTCTGGGAGGAAGAACGCCTGGTGGAATGGATAGCCCGAAGAAGAGTGCCTGAAAGCTCAGAAACAAAGGGTTAGGAGGCCCCCGGAGTGTCTTTCCGGGGGGAGAGCCTCTGACGCCCAAGTCAGTGGTGGCTGAGAAAAGGCAGAGGAAAATAGCACAAAGGGCTGAAGAGTCTCGCCTGGTAGTTTTCTCAGAGTGTGGGAGCAGTGTTTGGCCAACCAACCAGCCTCCTGCCAAGTATTAATTCCTGGTATTTATAGGAGCGCCTAGCCCGTTCAGATCACGACACGTGTTCGGTCGGATGTTCCCTGAGTTTCTGGGCGTAGGACACAGATAACTGGTAGTAGG
Organism: Aquilaria yunnanensis; assembly: GCA_039654915.1. NCBI lineage: Eukaryota > Viridiplantae > Streptophyta > Magnoliopsida > Malvales > Thymelaeaceae > Aquilaria > Aquilaria yunnanensis. The sequence continues at coordinate 41,626,357 of CM077595.1, read as the reverse complement.
TTGTCCTGAGCCACGTGCTGAGATGGGCCATGATGTGATTCTGATGGCGTCCGTATGTCAGAGCGCCTATTCAGGCGACTTTATGACGTCTGTGAAAGGACGTGTCAGAGGCTTCCTTAAATGCTTCCATAAATGCTCCTGCCGTACTCCCGAGGTCCCTGGGTGAGGTCGTCCTCTAGTTCGGACAGAGCCTCTTCGGGAAACAAGCCCTCAGTTCGGGGGTTCCCAGTTTCAGGGAGTTCCGCCTTCGGGGATATCATGTTCGGCTCGCTATGTCTGGTGCCACTTTTCCGAAGGCGATTTGTTCACAACCTTGGGGGGCCGAGTAGTGTCCTCGGGGTTTCCTGGTGTGCCGGGCTCGGAGCTCTTCGGCTATCTCCCGAGGTGCCTGATCGCACCTTTTCTCGGGTAGCGCCAGCTTCTTCTGGCCGTTATTGTGGTAGGGAGTTCGGCCAGATAGAGGCGATAGCATTTGGCTATCAGGGACAATGGCATATATTGATGATGATCGTAAAGGTTTAGTCGAATCACCAACAATCTTGTCACTTTGGTAGCAATGATGTGTTGCTAGACACCGCTCATTGCTTATGATCATAAATGTGATTTATGATCATTGCCAATATGGTAAGAGCCTATTGGGTCGCACACATAGAGTTATTTGGATCATTAGAGTACATGGGCTAATAATTTGGGTTTTGGTTTCATAATAATTTCGTATTAATAATGGGCCCAATAGTTGAGCCATTATTAAGACCGAAATTAATGCCTAATTGGATTAGGGCTTTGAAACCCATTAGGCCTGGAAGTTGAGTCTCACTATAAATACAACTTTTAGTGAGAAATTTGCAGGTCTCCTTGCCCTAGCCTCCCAAAAGGAAAGCCGCACTCTTCTCTTGGAATTCCTTGGAGGACGCAAGCTAGCACTGTGAGTGCAAGAGAAACGCATTTGCCGGGACGTGGTGGAAGCGTGGTGATCCCGAAAGGCTCATGTGGATACCATAGAGAGCTTCAACACATCAACTGTTCAGGTTTTGTGATTCGACTCTACAGTTGAGTGAGAGATCTCAACCAAAAATTAGGTATGAAAATTTTTGAACACTCGGTTTACCCCATTTCACTTGGATCTTGGAGGGTTTCAGTTAAATTCTGCTGCGCTGTTTGGCTCCTGAAACCCTACAGATAAATGGCTAAGGGATAACATTCTAATGGAACTTTGCCGTGATTTTGCAGGCAAAGAAGTGCAGGCTCCCTGGGTGGAGGATCACACCTGAAAGAAGGCCTTTCGGGACACCAAAATCCCAAGGGGGAAGGTTTTGATGGAGCCCTTCTGGACTTTCACAGAGGACATGAACTTGTTCTTGGAGGATAGCTAGAAGATGGCTCTACAGATGGTAAAGGGCGCCATCACACATGCCACTTTTCAGTCCTTGACTGACGAGTGTCCGAATGAGGAGGTCCTTGCTGTGAGGATGAGTGAGCAGGCTGCCCAGGTAAACCTCTACCCTTTAATACTTAGGAATTTTTTGTGTTGTTGTTACCCTTTATTCCTTATTCGGGGTCTTTCCTTTTGCAGCTCTTGGCATATATTGGGTACTTCCAAGCTTGGGCAGCCAAACAATCTTCGGTCCGAAGTTCGTCTGAGGAGTCCTTGGGAAAGGCCAAGGAACTCTTGGCTAGCTTTGTCATCAAGTACAGTGAGCTTAATAAAATAACCAAGGAGGATCTGGCTAACCTTCAGGAGGAGATGCTCAAAAGCCAAGGGGAGCTTATTCAAGACTTTTCCGCGAAGATGTCAGATCTTGGTGCGAAGGTGATAGCTCTGATCTTGGCTAATGAGGCTTTACAAAAGGAGAAAGAGGACACCGCTGCTGAAGTTGAGAAGGCATTCGGCCTCAACTCCAAACTTTAGGCCGAGGTCGATAAGCTGAAGAAGGAGGGAAAGAAGAAGAAAAAGTTGGAGAAGGAGGTCGTGGAGCTCAGGAAAGAACTGGTAGATTTGGACACGGAGAAGGCTAAGTCTAACCAGGCAGCTAAGAGGTCTTATCCGGACAGCTTTTTCTTGGCCCGTCACCAGATTCTGTCCAGATTTCTCAACCTTAACCTCTCTTTTTTGGTGGCCCTAGACATCCATGTAGGACCATCTTGGCAGTGGTCGATGGCCGAGTTCCTCAATCTTCCTGCTATTCCTCCTTCGGTGCCTAGAGTTGCTGCCATAGAAAGAGACTTCGGAGGTGAAGATGCCGAAGATGCTGAGGAGCCAGCAGATGCCTAGGACCCTGAATAGGCCTCCTTTTTCTTATTTTTCTTTGGCAATCCATCCTTTGTACTTTATCACATTGTTAATGAAATTTCTCTTTTCTTCAAAATTGTGGCTAAGTTCCTTAATGGACTATCTTTGGACTAGAAAGGTGTCGTGGCCATATTTGGTCAGTACCCTTTCAGAAAAACATCATCCTCTGTGGAACCTAACGTATGTTCAAACCAGTCAAATTCCTTTTACGCCGATCACATTCGATCAATGTCTTTTGGAAAAAGTTACCCTTTGGTCATAACCACGTTCGGACAACCACCTTCGGCCATTTAGCATCCTTTCATTTTTGAAAAGTTTTCTAAGTTCCAGTCATGCACTTTAGGAAATACTCTCCTTTGGGAACCATGTTCAGGCGAAGGGAATATTCATCTTCGGAAGTAACCATCTTCGGTCATACCTCCTTGGTATTTTTGCATGACTTTCTACTTGAAAATTTTTCTAAGTGTGCACTTGGCATTTTTAGGGGATGAACACCTTCGGTTCTCATCCATCGGAGGCAACTATGCTCGGTTGTCCATCTTTGGCGCAACTTAACCTCCATCGTAGTTTACCCCTTTTTCTTCAACCATGTTCGGTTGGCATGATTCGGCGAAGACTGACCATTTCAACGAGTTTACCCCTTCGGTGTGACCATGTTCGGTCTTCCCCCTCAGAACTGGGTATTATTTATTTTCTTGCTTGGAAGCGAACATTTTCGATCAAATATGCCTTCGGTAAATAATGGAAATAGTTTCGTACAGGCATTTTTGGAAAAAACCTCATTCAGTTTTTACACAATGTTCGGTCAATCATCCTTGGGGAGAATTGTACAAATTTTTTCGTAGAAAAATTTCTAAGTGTAGAATTTTTTCAAAGAATCTGAATGCCATGTATTCTTCAATTCTCCTCATTCGGCATCGCCAAGCTTGTAGACTCCGGAATGAAGTTCCTTGAGGACCAAATATGGTTCGTCCCAATTTTCCCGAAGTACTCCATGGGAGGGTCTTTAGGCTTCCAACTCAGCTCTTTGGAGGACAAGGTCTCCTTTTTTGATCCCTTTTCATTTGACGTGCAAGTTTGTAGCGACGACTACTCTTTGTTGAAAGGCTTTTCTTCTGAGTTCAGCCGTTTCTCTATGCTCGTCAATTAGGTCCAACTTGGTCCTTAAACCGAAGTTATTCCCTTTTTCATCGAACACCTGTTTCCTTAAGGATGACTATACGACCTAGACAGGAATAATGGCCTTCGTGCCGAACACGAGTTAGAAGGGTGTTTCACCCATGGCCCTTCTCGAAGTGGTTCGGTAGCTCCACAGCACGCTCGGAAGCTCTCCTAGCCATTTTCCCTTTGCTTCTTTCAACCTTTCTTTCAGGCCATCTTTTATTGTTCTGTTGGACACTTCAACTTGTCCATTACTCTAAGGATGGGTCGGTTATGAATTCCTGGAACCCTTTATCAGTAAATTGGGAACCATTATCGGTTACTATCACCCTCGAAATGCTGAATCTGCATATGATGTTTTTCTAGACAACTCTTTGTATGTCTTTCACCAATATCACTGGTAAAGGCTCTACCTCAATCCATTTGGTGAAGTAGTCTACTGCACCTACACAAAATTTCATTCCTTCGGGAGCAGTCGGGAGTGGCCCGATGAGGTCGATACCCCATACAGCGAAGGGGCAAAGGAGGTTGGCTGAAGTTATCATTTTTGGGGTTGTCTCTAGACAGGAGCGTGCTTTGGCAATTGTCGCACTTTTGGATGAACTGCTTCGTGTCCTTCCTCAGAGTAGGCGAGAAATATCCTTGTTGGAGGAGGACCCTGGCAAGGGCATTGGTTCCTACGTGCGAACCACAGGCTTCCTCATGGACTTCTTTGAGGATTATTTCAATATCCTATTCACTGATACACCTCTTTAATGGATTTGCATACCCTTGCAGGTACAGCTCCTCCCCAATCAGGAAGTATCTACCTAAACGCTTTCACACTTTGCTGCTTCGAGAGGGTCCTCGGGAAGTTTCGATGTTCTTACACACATTACCGCTATACTTGACTAATGCAGTACCTCAGTAGACTCTTTTGATTTAGCTAGAGTGTCAGCCTCCAAATTATCTCATCGAGGTACATTTTCTATATGCACCATGTCAAACTCCTGGATGAGCTTCTTGATGAGGTCATCGTATTTTTCCAAGTTTGGGTCCTTTGTGTCATAGTCCCCCGCCATTTGCCGGACAACTAGCTGAGAATCGTTGTGGGCCTTTAGGTTTCTCTGTTTGCCAGCTATAAGCCTACTATGAGGGCTTCATATTCGGCATTGTTGGTGACATTGAATCCGAATTTAATGGCTTTCCTCGCTTCCATGCCTTCGAGACCGCAGAGGATTATTCTAGCACCTTCGTGTTCCAAGCCGGAGGCTTCATCAACAAAGAGTGTTCACTCAGGTTCATCTTTTCTGAGGTCTTCCGGGGTATCCTCGATTTTTGGGACTTCGGCAATGAAGTCTACCAATGCTTGGGCATTTATTGCCCTTCTCGGCTCATAGGTAATGTCATATTCACCGAGCTCAATGCACAATTTTGACAATCTCCCCGAGTGGTCTACCTTCCTCATGACTTCCCAAAGCAGTAGGTTACATCGGACACTAATAGGGTGTCCTTGTAAGTAAGGTCACAGCCTTCTATTTGCCGATACTAAGGCATAGATGGCCTTCTATAGAAAAGGGTACTTAACTTTGGCACCATGTGTTAGTGTTGTACCCAAAAGCCAATCATGAGATGATTGTATTTTTTGCGCACTGAGTCATGATATTTTATTAAGGCATTAATCCAGCAATTATGTTTGTTGTTTTGTTTCTGCGTAACGTAATAAACATAATTGTAACCCTAGAATAATTATATTCTCAAATGTCCCTAGTCTAGTATTATTGTGGAACGGGTTGCAATAATACATAACGACTAGCATATGTGGAGACCAATATGAGATATGTAGTCTACATATGGGTACAAGTTGGAGAACTTGTGTACTGGACCGACCCACCATGAGAACACTACATGGATCACTATATGAGTGTCATAAGTGATTCTCATAGTGATCATGGTATATGTAGTCCTTCGACCTAAGATCATCAAGGTTCTCTACACGTGAGTCACATACTTTGATACTTTCCTTTGTTGCTCGTAACTGAGTGAACTTGAAGGAGGTCATTAGGTATGCCACATATTATGCGAAGGGATTTGTATGATCAAGATGGGATTTGTCCCTCCTATGTAACAGGAGTGATATCTTTGGGCCCCTTGATAGAGTGAGACTTAGAAAATGCGTTGCCATACTCAGATGAGTTGATATACAATATCAATGTCATCAGTTTAAGTTGGTCTACTTGGTAATCAAGAAACCAAAGATTGGGCTATACGAGAGTGACACATTCCATGTTTCGTGCTTAGTCTTGATATCTTGGACAAAGGGAAAATGGCATATATCGATGATGATCATAAAGGTTTAGTCGAATCACCGACAATCTTGTCACTTGGGTAGCAATGATGTGTTGCTAGGCATTGCTCATTGCTTATGATCATAAATGTGATTTATGATCATTGCCAACGTGGTAAGAGTCTATTGGGTCACACACATAGAGCGATTTGGATCATTAGAGTGCATGGGCTAATTATTTGGGTTATAGTTTCACAATAATTTTGTATTAATAATGGGCCCAAAAGTTGAGCCATTATTAACCCTGAAATTTAAGCCTAATTGGATTAGGGCTTTGAAACCCATTAGGCCTAGAAGTTGAGTCTCACTATAGATACAACCTTTAGTGAGAAATTCGTAGCTTTTTGCCCTAGCCTCCCAAAAGGACAGCTGCACTTTTCTCTTGCAATTCCTTGGAGGACGCAAGCTAGCATTGCGAAAGCAAGAGAAACGCATCTGTCGGGATGTGGTGGAAGCATGGTGATCTCGAGAGGCTCGTGGGAATAGCATAGAGAGCTTGAACACATCAACTGTTCAGGTTTTGTGATTTGACTCTACAGTTGGGTGAGAGATCTCAACCGAAAATTAGGTATGAAAATTTTTGAACACCCGGTTTACCCCGTTTTACTTGGATCCTGGAGGGTTTCGGTTAAATTCCACTGCACTGTTTGGCTCCCGAAACCCAACACCATGTAGGGACTTACTCACATAGTATACCAGCCACTGCCTTCCTCCCTCTTCCTTTATAAGCACCAAACTTACCACTTTTTTGCTGATGGCGAGGCAAAGGATGAGAGGTTCTTTTTCCCTTAGCTGTGGAAGTGTTGACAAATGGGTTAGGTAGCTTTTGAGCTCATCCCAGGCCTGTTGGCAATCTTCATTCCATGGATGTTCCTCAAATCCAAAGGTAACATAATTTTTTGCAGCTTTGGTGAGCACTTTGAAGAACGGTCGGCACCAATCCCCATATTTGGAGATGAATCTACTGAGGGAAGTGATTCTCGCAGTTAGCCTTTGCACGTCCTTGGTTGTTGTGGAAGTTTGGAATCCTAACAGGGTCTTAACTTTTCCTGGGTTGGCACTGATACCTCTTTCCGATACCATGAATCCAAGGAACTTGCCTGCATTTACCTCGAACACACACTTCTCTGGGTTTAGATGGATTCTGAATTCCCGAAGTTGGTGGAATTATTCCTTTAAGGCTAAGATTTGACTGTTGGGTTTCGGGAGCCAAACAGCGCAGCGGAATTTAACCGAAACCCTCCAGGATCCAAGTGAAACGGGGTAAACCGGGTGTTCGAAAATTTCATACCTAATTTTCGGTTGAGATCTCTCACTCAACTGTAGAGTCGAATCACAAAACCTGAACAGTTGACGTGTTCAGGCTCTCTATGGTATCCACACGAGCCTCTCGAGATCACCACGCTTCCACCACATCCCGGCAGATGCGTTTCTCTTGCGCTCGTAGTGCTAGCTTGCGTCCTCCAAGGAATTGCAAGAGAAGAGTGCGGCTGTCCTTTTGGGAGGCTAGGGCAAGGAGACCTGCAAATTTCTCACTTAAAAGTTGTATTTATAGTGAGACTCAACTTCCAGGCCTAATGGGTTTCAAAGCCCTAATCCAATTAGGATTTAATTTCAGGCTTAATAATGGCTCAACTCCTTGGCCCATTATTAATACGAAATTAAAGTGAAACCATAACCCAAATAATTAGCCCATGCACTCTAATGATCCAAATAGCTCTATGTGTGCGACCCAATAGGCTCTTGCCATATTGGCAATGATCATAAATTACATTTATGATCATAAGCAATGAGCGGTGTCTAGCAACACATCATTGCTACCCAAGTGACAAGATTGTTGGTGAATCGACTAAACCTTTATGATCATCATCGATATATGCCATTGTCCCTTTGTCCAAGATATCAAGACTAAGCACGAGACATGGAATGTGTCACTCTCGTACAGCCCAATCTTTGGTTTCTTGATTACCGAGTAGACCAACTTAAACTGATGACATTGATATCATATATCAACTCATCGGAGCATGGCCATGCATTTTCTAAGTCTCACTCTATCAAGGGGCCCAAAGATATCACTCTCGTTACATAGGAGGGACAAATCCCATCTTGATCATACAAATCCCTCCGCATGATTTGTGACATACCCATTGACCTCCTTCAAGTTCACTCAGTTATGAGCAACAAAGGAAAGAATCAAAGTATGTGACTCACATGTAGGGAACCTTGCTGATCTTAGGTCGAAGGACTACATATACCATGATCACTATGAGAATCACTTATGACACTCATATAACGATCCATGAAGTGTTCTCATGGTGGGTCGGTCCAGTACACAAGTTCTCCAACTTGTACCCATATGTAGACTACATATCTCATATTAGTCTCTACATATGCTAGTCATTATGTATTATTGCAACCCGCTCCACAATAATACTAGACTAGGGATGTTTAAGAATATCATTATTCTAGGGTTACAATTATGTTTATTACGTTACGCAGAAACAAAACAACAAACAAAATTGCTGGATTAATGCCTCAATAAAATATCATGACTCAATGTGCAAAAATACAATCATCTCATGATTGGCTTTTTTGGGCACAACACTAACATTGACTACTAGGCAGTTTGTTTTTAACTATCATATCATCGACATACACTTCCATATTCCTACCGATTTGGGTGTCGAACACCCTGTTCATCAGCCTTTGGTACGTTGCCCCTGCATTCTTCAGACCGAAGGGCATTCTAACATAGCAGTAGGTCCCGACTACGGTGATGAAGACAATTTTCTCCTCAGTTTTGGGATCCATCTGAATTTGGTGGAATCCATTGAAGGCATCGAGGAAGCTAAGTAGACCATATTCGGTGGTGGAGTCCACCAATTGATCTATTGGTGGCAAAGGATATGAATCCTTAGGATAGGCATCGTTTACGTTTCAGAAGTCAATGCACATTCAGAGTTTATTACTCCCTTCTTTTGTAGCAATGACAACGTTGTTAAGCCATTTGGGGTACTTGACCTCTTTTATTACACCTGCTTCCATTAATCGTTGGACTATGGTTCTAACGAAGCTGTTCTTTTGCGCTGAGAGGCTTCACTTTTTTTGTCGAACAAGCTTCACCTCCGGTCGTACTTTAAGGCTATGTTGGATTATGTGATGGTCTACCCCAGGCATGTTTTTCGGCGAGTAGGCAAGCAAGTCTTTGTTTATTAACAGAAAACATACAAGCTTTTCCTTATCACCTCTGCCCAGTTGTTTCCCCACTCGGGTATTTCGGCCTAGGACAAGTTCTACATCCTCTATTTCTATTTTTTCAGGGTCACCTGCTCCTTCCCCTATTGCCTCCTTTCCGAGCATGGTTTTTTTTCCGAAGTCTGTGCATGGATCTTCAATGGGCTTTATCTTGCTTTCACGAAGACTTTCCTCACTTTGGCTTGGTGAATGAATATCTCTGTGTCGCCTTCCTTCGCGCCGAAGGTTACTGTCAAGTACTTCACATCCGGGCGAATGTGAAGATTCCCTTGTGTCTGCCTTCAAAGGATGGAATTATATGAAGAAGGGACATTTATGATGATGAACCTTGTCATCGTGGAACCGAAGAGCTCTTTCTTGCTCTGAACTGAATCTTCTTTTAACATCTGAGGTAAGCCGATCCACCCAAGGATAGGGAGTTAGGATGTAACTACCCCGAAGGTAGGGAAGGTGACAGGTCTGAGGTCGCCCTTTGAGCAGCCCAAGTTTCGCAGTAAGTGGGAGAATAGAACATCGGTGTTGGAACCATCATCAATGAGCACTCTTTTGACGCCCCAACTCCCTATCCTTGCCATAATTAGGAGGGGATCATCACGAGGGAACTTCACGATAGACCCATCTTTCCGAACAAGCTTGTTCATTGGGTTTTTGAACTCCATCATCAAGATTTCCGAACTTTCCTTTTCCTTTTGGCTGAGGGTATTCCAGTGGTGATTGTCTGGATTACTCCCACCGGAGGTGGTGGATGCTTCTTGGGATTTTGGTTCTGATGTCTGTCGAAATCATAGTCCTCACCTTCTCTTTTCCTCACTTTTTCCTTTCTTTCTTTCGGCTAGGGCATGCACAGGTAACGCTGAAGTTATCCTTGCTTGATCAAAGACTCAATGTACCTTCTCAGCTGGAAGAAATCCTTGGTGTCGTGCCCATGATCCCTGTGGAACTGGTAGAACTTCTTCATGTTTTTTTTGTTGTCCGAGGTCAGGAGCTTTAGACACTGGATCGGGTTCCCTTGCCTTTCCATGGGCATCAGTATGTTTGTTCTTGAGGTGCTCAAGGTGTTACCCACTCCGGGGTAATCCAATTATGGTGCCAAAACTGTGCATTTAAACTCCCAGGATTGGTGTGTCCTATCGGTCATCAGAACAACACCCCTAGTGTACATACTCAAGTGACCCTCTTAAGCATTATGTAAATACATGAATATTGGAATAACCATAACACACATATTAACATTTATGCACACCATGGCAACTAAGAAGAAAAACACTAGCACAAGCCTTAGTTTTGGCTTCCACACATTAAGCATTCTTACTAGGTTCAAAAATTCCAGCCACTGTACCCAAACTTCCTCCAATAAAATGTATCATTCTAGCCACATAACCCCCTATTTTATTTGCTCCATTATCAAGTAGAGACTTTGGTCAAACCAAGGAATTTTGTTTTACATCAATAGCCCACCTATGGACCAAGTTATGGATTTTTTAAGTTGGTTACAAAATTCTGACCAAATGAACAGTAACTCAGCCAACTTTACAATGTCATATCTTTAGATATAGGGCTCTAAATCCAGAAATTACAAATCCCAGTTAACCCTTTAGATGTCTTCTAGGTGTGGTAAAAATTTCATACCAATATTCATTCTACACAGGGAGATATTCAACTTTAGGTACAGGGTCGAAATTCTGGCAACTTTTGGACCATTTTGCCCATACAAATTTTCCAAACCATTCAAACACTTCATTCACAAAGATAAAGCCCTCCAAGGCTATCCCATACATTTCAATTACACATATGAATTACATTCTCTTGCTTCTAGCAACTTTATGTGGCCAAAATAGAATTTACAAGTAAGCAGCCTATCATTCACACTTAGGCAGCTTTGCACCACATCACATACATAGCCAAAACATTACTCAAATGTTCAAATACTTGTCTCATTTTACATACACTACATGTACATGCATGCATGCACTACAATATGGTACAGGAGGTCCTGAGACACAATGGACTCCAAAAATAGGATGCTGGACAGTTGCTGCACAACACAATAAGTACCACCACTGAAAATACCAAATGTGCTCCTAAAATCACCAAAATTTCCAGATCATAACTAGACATATGGAAGTTAATGTACCTAAAAATTTAGATTAAAAATCAAACAAAAAGGGTTAGTTTGAAAGTGATCTTTTAGCTGGACCTGAAATGACCGAATTGAGGGGAGTAAGTTTCATTAAGAAACTTAGTAAGAGTAGCACTTGAATTCAATAGGCAATGTAACTGATGCCCAGCAGCATCTTCACTGTGTGACATGGTGAAGGCAGCAAGGACTCCTGGTGAGCAAAGAAAACTTTGGAGAAGGTGAACCCTGAGGAAGACCACCTAAAATGCTCACAAAAGTGAGGGTGGTTAGGAGGTCCTCGGAGTGTTTTTTGGCCGCGGGGGGGTGGGAGCCTCCGATGCCCAAGTAAGTGTTTTGGAAGTGGAAATGAAAATGTTGAATCCAGGGAGATTCTTGCCTATGTTGTATTTTTTGGAGAGAGAGAGGCCCCGAGAGAGAGCTATTTCCTTAGTATATAAAGGGGATTTAATCTGTACTTCTTGGACATGGGGACCTCCAGCCGTTTGTAGCAGGCTCCTCGGGCCACGGTCTAGGGCCAGAATAGCCTTAGACGATAGGACGTATGCAGTCACAGCATGTCACAGCGGGTATGAGGGCGGCGTGTAGCCCATGTGGACGACATGTCAGAGGCCCATTAAATGCTTTTGCCGTACTCCGATGCTCCTCTGGCTAAGGTCACCCTTCGGAAAAAGGTCCTTCTTCTGAGGTTTCTTCAACAGCTCGGGGATTTTCTCAACACTGAAGATTCTCCTTCGGGGGTGTTCTTTCCTGCCGAAGGTGGCTGGTCTTCCTCCCCCGAGGCTGGTTCAATAGAGCTGCAGAGGTCAGCGCGTGCTTTCTTCCCGTGCTCAGTAGTGTCATTCTTACGGTAGTTGATTGACTCTCGAAGTCATGCGCTAGGGGCGCTAGGCCCCCTCCTTCCGAGGTCGATGCCTCACCTTGTAAGGGTGGAACTCGGCTTCTCAAGCACGGCGCTTTGACCGAAGCTCCTATGCTTGGAGGGCGATAGCACTTCAGCTATCAGTAACCATCATTAAAACATGCATCCAAAGACACTAAAACAAAAAAACCACAATGCATATATACAAGATATAGCAACCAAATGCAGCAGCCAAACACAAACAACAAACACATGAAATGTGGCAGCAACATATACCATAGGTTAGTCGATAAAACATGCAATAAACTTAAATAAATCACTATGGAAATCCTCATCAAGCTAATGCTTGGTCTTAGGAGGATTTTAACAGTAGTTAGTACTAACTTTTGGGCTCTAGAAATCCAGAAATTCGCTGCCATCACTATGCACTTCACACTAGGTCACAAAACCTTCAATAAGTGCACTCCCCTCACTAAGCTTGGTTCATCAAGCTCATGGCTCTTTTCCAAGCTTAGCCCTAGCTCCATGGTTGCTTGAAAATATAGAAAACAACTCATGAGAGCAAGAGAACCCTTACCTTGATGGGTATGCTAAAATTGGAGCTTGATCCTAGGTGCACTCAAGCAATAGCACCAAATAGAAATGTGTTAGTGTTGTGCCCAAAAGCCAATCATGAGATGATTGTATTTTTGCACATTGAGTCATGATATTTTATTAAGGCATTAATCCAGCAATTATGTTTGTTGTTTTGTTTCAGCATAACGTAATAAACATAATTGTAACCGTAGAATAATGATATTCTTAAACATCCCTGGTCTAGTATTATTGTGGAGCGGGTTGTAATAATACATAATGACTAGCATATGTGGAGATTAATATAAGATATGTAGTCTACATATGGGTACAAGTTGGAGAACTTGTGTACTGGATCGACCCACCATGAGAACACTTCATGGATCGTTATATGAGTGTCATAAGTGATTCTCATAGTGATCATGGTATATGTAGTCCTTCGACCTAAGATCATCAAGGTTCCCTACATGTGAGTCACATACTTTGATACTTTCCTTTGTTGCTTGTAACTGAGTGGACTTGAAGGACGTCATTGGGTATGTCACATACCATGCGGAGGGATTTGTATGATCAAGATGGGATTTGTCCCTCCTATGTAACGGGAGTGATATTTTCAGGCCCCTTGATAGAGTGAGACTTAAAAAATGCGTGGCCATGCTCAGATGAGTTGATATACGATATCAATGTCATCAGCTTAAGTTAGTCTACTCAGTAATCAAGAAACCAAAGATTGGGCTATACGAGAGTGACACATTCCATGTCTCGTGCTTAGTCTTGATATCTTGGACAAAGGGACAATGGCATATATCGGTGATGATCATAAAGGTTTAGTCGAATCATCGACAATCTTGTCACTTGGGTAGCAATGATGTGTTGCTAGACACCGCTCATTGCTTATGATCATAAATGTGATTTATGATCATTGCCAACGTGATAAGAGCCTATTGGGTCGCACAAATAGAGATATTTGGATCATTAGAGTGCATGGGCTAATTATTTGGGTTATGGTTTCACTTTAATTTCGTATTAATAATGGGCCCAAGAGTTGAGCCATTATTCAGCCCGAAATTAAATCCTAATTGGATTAGGGCTTTGAAACCCATTAGGCCTGGAAGTTGAGTCTCACTATAAATACAACTTCTAGTGAGAAATTCGCAGGTCTCCTTGCCCTAGCCTCCCAAAAGGACAACCGCACTCTTCTCTTGCAATTCCTTGGAGGACGCAAGCTAGCACTACGAACGCAAGAGAAACGCATCTGCCGGGACGTGGTGGAAGCGTGGTGATCCCGAGAAGCTCGTGTGGATACCATAGAGGGCTTGAACACGTCAACTGTTCAGGTTTTGTGATTCGACTCTACAGTTGACTGAGAGATCTCAACCAAAAATTAGGTATGAAAGTTTTTGAACACCCGGTTTACCCAGTTTCACTTGGATCCTGGAGGGTTTCGGTTAAATTCCGCTGCGCTGTTTGGCTCCCGAAACCCAACAAAATGAGCTTCCTTGACTTCAATTGCAAGTAGTTTTGAGTTTGAAGGTATTTTGGCTATGGAGGAAGTGTGGAGGAGAGGGCTGGCTTTCTTTTTGCTTGTGGACGCCCGAAATTTAGAGAAGCAAAGGTGGTCTTGACTACTTAAATAGTCAAAAGTACACTAAACACACTTAAGTAGTCTTAACCTTGTCTTATGTCATTTTCCTTGCTACAAGACTATGGTTTCTTAGTCTTAATCTCTTGGCCCACATTTGACCATCCTTATCTTCTTTTAGCAGCCCTCCTTATGTGGGATAATCCCACAAAACTTCCATTTGACTTAAGTCATAGACATACACATCTTAAGGCCTACATTAGAACACTTAGGTCCTTTATGCCTTTTTGTGTTTTCTTTATCCTTAGTTGTCTTCCATTAGCAATTTGGTCCTCCAATCACACTTTCATACCGTTCATATCTTTCCCATAACTCTCCAAATCTCTGTTGTGAAACTTTTGCAATTGAGTACCCGAATTTCTGAAATCGTACAAAAAAGTCCATAGGTTGCTTGACAAACAAGCAATCCTTAAGGCTTTATTTGGGGACCAAGTTACCAACATGGAACACTTTTAAGGAGGTGTTGATCATACCTTTTACCCCCCACACTACAATCATTATGGTAAGAATTACATAATATAATGGTTTTTAGCCATTATAACACACTTGTAATTCTCCCATTTTTGTGAGGTGGTAACACAAGGGAGTGAATGACATTGGTTTCTTCCCCCTCTGTTTCCGAGGTCTTCCCCCGCCCTCAGTTGGGTATCGAGGTTGGTGACTCTGACCTTCAGAGTGATGGTGATTAGAGTTTGCCCCTCCCATCGTCAGCTCTTCGGTTGTCATGTATTGTTCCGCCCTTTGGTAGAATTCCCCAAGGGGGGATCTTTGGAGAACTCGTAGAAGAGTTGTGAATCTCTCCAAAGTCCTTTGACCTTGGCAAGGATGCGGATTTCAGGTCGGAAGTCTGGCACCCTCAGGGCTTCTCGATTGAACCTCTCGACATAGTCCCAAATGGTTTCCCCTTTTTTTTGGGCTATGTCAAACATTTGGATGGGCATCTTCGCCATCGGTCTTCCAATGAACTGTTGAGTGAATGCGGTGGACAACTCCTGGAAACCCATTATTGTTCTGGGGGCGAGGGAGTTATACCATGCAGTCGGCAGCCCGGAGAGAGTAACTTCAAAGCACTTGCAGAGGGTGACATCATCAGCACCATGTAACACCATGTTGGGTCTATACTTCATTAGGTGGGCTTGGGCATTGATACGCCCATCATATGTTTCCAAGAGTGGTACTCGGAAGTCACTTGGCATGGGTGCCTTTATTACTGCATGGATGAAGGGTGACTCTTCTCCGGTGAACGTCTCCAACAGCCTTGACCATACAGGCTTCCAGCAAATCTATCTTTCTACTTTTTCCAACCTTTCCAGGATCTTTTCCATGAGGGTGGTAGCGCTGGTCTCTTCTTGTTGCCTGGTGGTCTCCGGTAACGGAGAGCGACGTTTCCTTTTTAGGGAGTAACTTCGTCGGCATGGGGATTGTGACTTCTCATTCGGTGATGAACTCTCCCGGTGAGAAGTTTTCTGCCCTTTTGACCCTGTTTATCCAGCACAACGACATCTAGGGGGTACATCCTCTATGGAGGACTCATCACGAAAGTCCCTACTTCCTGAACTCCGGTTAGTAGACCTAGGACTTCTCTCCCGGCGGGCGGCTTGTGAAGAGGCCCTTCGGCCCGACAGTGGTTGAGACCACCTTTGGTCAAGCTGTTATGTCATCTCAGTCACAACAGACCACTGAAAATCACTTAGGAAGCTCATCGTGATCGTCAAAGGAGGTTTGTCCTCAGGCATAGAAGTCCCTACGGCGGGTTGTTCAGTCATCGGTTGAGTTTTCCGTGCGGACGGGGACTTCAGGAGCCCCTTGTCCTTAGAATGTCGGGTCAATGACGGCGTCCTGGGATTGATTTCCCGCAGATGGCACCAAATGATGCCCGCCGGCATACTCGTTGTGTGACATAGTGGCCTAGAGTAGGGACTTCCGGTATGAAGACATCTGAATGAGAGATTTCCAATATGAGGGTGGCTGCAAAACTCAGAAAAAGAAGTGTTAGAGACTCCCCGAAATGTGTTTTTGGGGGAAGAGCCTCTGAAGCCCAAGTCAGTCTTTAGGGAATAAAGAGCAGGGAGTGAAGAGTAGAAAGTAGAGAGTAGAGTAGAGAGAGTCTCCTGTCCCTCTTACGAAGGTCATTCCCAGGTGTTTATAGGAGGGCATAGGGAGGAGGCCATTTGACACAACCCACTTAGATCATGACACATGTTTGGTCGGATGCGATCCATACCTCTGTAGACGGGTATCTTTTGCGTGTGGGAGGTCTTTGTGTCAGGGGCATGTGCGAGGTCTTTGTGTTAGAGGCTCCTTAACCATTTTTGTCGTATCTTCATGAGACCCCTTCGGCATATAAGACTTCTTTGGAATAAGAGGTACACTTCGGCGTGATATTACGACTGAGGGTTGCTGGGGGAAGCCCTTTGGTAGAGTAGGGCACCTTTAGCAAATGCTATTCCTTACCAAGGATGGCGATATCCTTTTTCGAACTTGGTGGGTTCTCCTTTCCGAGGGTGGTAGCGCACAACCTTTCCGAGGTCAAGCCCATTATTCCTTGAGGGCGGTCGTGGGTCACTGAGATCAGGGGATCAAGGATAGTACGGGCCCCCTCTTTCTCGAGGTTGGTTACTTGTCCTTTTCGAGGGTGGTGTTGGTCTTCGCCAAAGGTGGTGCTCATGAGACTAAACCTAGGAATTCTAAGGGTAATAGCCCTTTGGCTATCAGTTTGAGTATTCTTTAATTTCGGCCAACTTTCCATTAGGTAGTTTAAGTCTTATTTTCTTAAGATTAAGGTCTGGGAGGTGCCCTAAGAGGCTTATGACTTGTTCTGTGTACTTACTTGCAGCCTAAGGTAGAGCCCATAACACAAACTTGTAACACAAGGCAAGGCTATATCATTAACTTGCAACACAAGGCAAGGCATACATTTATTTCTTTAAGTGTCTAGGATGTGTGCTCATCAAGTGTGCTACTCCAATGCATGACAACCAAGAAGCCCATCATATCAAGTTTTGGAAAAACATAAGTTTTCATGCTCATATGCATTCGGCCAAGTAAGGTTCATAAGAGGTTTGTCTCACAAAAACCTTTCTATAAGCACATAACCAAGGCATAACTTGGCATTTCATCATCCATAACATGTACACAACAAAACCAAGTTCATCCGAGGCTAAAATATACATCAAAATAGCCTACATACGAGTACTAACTAGTTGGCAACAAACCAAGGTCACTCATTGTCCAAAACTAGCCCAAGTTATGCATTACAACCCAAGTTCAGCTATAATACTCGAGAAGCACCTTGAAAGTGCAATACAAGATCAAACATTGAAGTACAAGACCTATGACCAAGTTCATGGTCATGAAAGCAAACCACCACACTAGAGCCCAAGAACACACATCCATCTCCCCTAGACTTGTTCCACAAATCTACACCAAGCCCGCAAAACTTCACACAAAAGTTCTGGGCAAATACCATAAGACTTGCACATGTACTTAACTAGCCAAGTTCTCAGTTTTGGCACATACCTTAGTAAAAAGTGTACAACTTAGTACACAAGCAATGAAGCACAATCATAAACACTCAGCTCAATTCCTTTCCCCGAAACACAACCAATAAGGGCATGAGTTTTACAACTCAGTAAGGTTCATTACAACTCTTGAAGAGTTTATTTAGTTAAGCCCGAGGGCTTAACCTCCAACAAGCTAGCTTAACTTGCAAGGAAGACATGAAAACACAAGAAAACACATGCTAGTTGAGACATACATATATATATAAACGCTATCTACTTTGGTTAGCAAGCATAAACAATCAACCAATGTGCACAACTCACACACACACCAACATTTCAATCTCGGCCGAAACCACTAACAAGTACAATTCGATTTCTTGCACTTCAAGCATTTCCATTCACTCTCCAATCCACTAGAGCTCCAAGTTCAATAGTAAGTTGTCCTACTTACTAAGAACTTTAGTACTTGCCTTTAATTGACTAGCTAGCCAAACCATATGAACTGGAAAGTTCAACCATATGCCCATCTAGCAAACTAAGAGCACATAGCATAATTTACTGCCACTTAGATGCCATTAATCTACTTGAACATGGAATTATACCAAAATCAAGTAGAACCATGAACCTTACCCCAAAAATCACAAGCTTAAGTTCTCGGCCAACCTTGAATTCTTCAAATCCAAGCTTGAAAATTGAAGTACAAGGTTGCCTAATGTCGAAATCCTCAATGCCAAGCTTGATTCTTCACTCTAAGCATTAATCACCAACAATTTGGCAAAGACCTGACACCATAATCGCCAAGAACACCAAGAACACCTTTATTGACTTTCGAAATGAAGCTTTGACCGAAACTAGTTGATTTCGGCTTAAATGGTAACATGCATACCCGGCATGTGCCACATGTTCATAAAAGTGGGATTAATGCCTTTCATATCTCAAACTAAATTGCATGGCGTAATGAAACCTTCCATGCTTCTTAGTATCAAGATTAACACCCGAAAGATCTTTCAAAGTGGCCCTTAATCTTTGTTTTTCGTCATAAGCCATATAGTCACTTTTCATGCTCATTTTAGACCCGAAAGTTCTCGGTTGCACACATGCACCACCACTTACATTTTCAATTGAGTCCCTCATGTTTTTATTACATTTTCCTTACATTCTTGGCATGGGCCAAGCACAAAGGGATGGTCCTGACAGTAGCCATTGCCACAAACTTGCACGTGAAGCGTAAAGGAATCAAGAAAGGGGACCTCGTTCTTGAAAATGCTGAATTTGAAGCCCGAAGACCATCTCATGGAGTACTTCGGGCAATTATGATGGACCTTATTTGGTCCTCGAGGAAGTTTGGCCAGGAGTCTACAAGCTCGGTTATACCAAAGGTGGAGAATTGAAAAATACATGGCATTTAGACTCTTTGAAAAAATTCTACACTTAGAAAAATTTTATAGAGAGAAATGTGTGCAAAAGACACCGAAGGTAGCAAACCGAATGTGGTTGCTTCCGAAGGTGCAACTGAAATATTGTACAATTTTTTTCAAAGGTAGTCAACCGAACATGGTTTGTGCAAAAGAAGGCAAACCAAACATGGTTGTTTCCGAACATGGTGATTGTCGAGAGAGGAAAACTGAACGTGGTTATTGCCAAAGATGTATGAGTGAAATTATGCAATTTTTAACTGAAGGTGAGTGACCGAAAAAGGTTGATGCCGAAGGGTCCAATTTTTACCAAAGGTGGTTGGCCGAACACGGTTAGTCCCACAAATACTTAAACATTTTTGGAAGGAAAGTCTTCTGAAGAAGCTCGACTGAAGATGGTTGTGAAATATTCAAAAGAGACTGAAGATGCCGAATGATTGAAACTTGTTTGAAGTCGTACCAATCGTGGACTTAGCCAAAATTTCAAGCAAGAAAGTTTCAATAAAATTTCATTACAAAAGTACAAGGAGTGGATTACAAAAAAAGAGAGAAGGCGAAGAAAAAGGAGCCTATTGCTTGTCTTGCCCATCTTCAGGAACTCCAGCATCCTCGGTCTGTTCATCCTCAGCCTCATCATCTTCTTCCACGCTAACCTCAGTCGCTGAAGGAGGAAGGACAGGAAGGTTGAGGAACTCTACCTTCAACCATTCCAAAGATGGTCCCTGGGGGATGTCTAGCAGCCGAAGGAAGGAAAGGTCAAGGTCGGGAAACTTGGACAAGACTTGGTGACGAGCAAGGCAGAAACCATCCTGATAAGAAGACTTAGTCACCTCGTCAAACTTAGCCTTCTCTACCTTCAAGTCCTCCAGCTCCTTCTTCGGGACCTCAACCTCCTTCTCCAGCTTCTTCTTCTTCTTCTTCTTCTCCTTCTTCAGCCGATCGACCTCGGCTAGGAGTTCAGCATTGAGCCCTAGCATCTTCGTAAGATCGGCAATGGCTTCCTCCTTCTCCTTCTGGAAGGCTTCATTCGCTGAAGTTAAAGCCATTGCCCTCGACCCGAGGTCCGTCACCTTGGAAGAAAAGTCTTCCAAAAGCTCATTCTAGCTCTTTAACACCTCTTCCCGAGGGCTGGCCAAGTCCTCCTTAACAATTTTATTACGCTCACCGTACTTGATGACTAGCTGGCAAAAAGTTCCTTGGCTTTCACCAAGTTCTCCTCCGACCGAGTTTAGACAGAAGAATGTTTTGCTGCCTAAGCTTGGAAAAATCCACTATATGCCAAGAGTTGCAAAAGGAAACACTCTGAATAAGGGTCAAAAGGAGGAAAAGCTAAAAAAAATTCTAAGTCCTAAGGGTTTAAGGGTTACCTAGGCAGCATGTTCACTCATCCTCATGGCGTGGACCTCTTCATTCGGACACTCTTCCGTTAGGGACTGGAAGGTGGCATTAGTCATAATGCCCTTCACTATCTGAGGAACCATCTTCTGGCTATCCTTGAAGAACAAGTCCATGTCCTCCATGGAAGTCCAAAAGGGCTCCCTCGGAACCTTGTCCCTCGGGATCTTTACATCCTAAAGGGCCCTTTTTCGAGCATGCTCAGCCACCCATTGAGCCAGTGCTTGCTTCTCTACAAAGTCACGTGAAAGTCCCTTAAAATGTTATCCCTTAGCCATTCATCTACAAGGTCTAAAATACCAAAAATGCGAAAATTCATAGATGAATGACTAAGGGACAAACCTAGGGGTAGTTCAGCATCATCGGTGTTGGTATCGCTAACATCAAGGACTTTAGCGGGGACCCCTTTGCCGTTTTTCTTTTAGCATTCCTCCAGTTCTTTAACTGAAAGCTCCCCAACCGAAGTCCCGAATGTCTCAACAACTGCATTGGGACTTAGAGGGGTTGAGTGGATGGTAGGCCCTAAAGGTGGGTTAGCACGCACAGGGGTTTGGTCGAGCACCTCCACTTTTCGTTCAGGTGGAGGAGGAAGGGAATCCTCTCTGGCTTTCTTCAACTTCGACACTGAAGACGGTCCGGCTGGCGCCTTCTTGCCTTTTGGCGCTTTCTTCTTCTACTGCTCCCCATTTTCAGCCTGACCGAGGAAGAGACTATTGTAGAACGCTGCAGATTTATCACCCATCTCTGCAAAAAGAAGAACATCAATGTAAGTACGGAAGGGCATAAGTAACAAAAACTGGAAAGAGGCTTACTCTCTTTAAGTGCCGAGTACGTTAGTTCACCCCGAAGGAGCATGACCAACCATGCTTTCTTCCCCTCAACCAAGGGCTTTGGCATGCCTTCGTCAGTGACATGCTCCTTGATTACCCCAAGTTCCTGAAGGACCTTTTCGGTCATGAAACTCCATCTGATAGGGGAAAGGGTAGAAAGAATGCGGAGGGACCTCGGGATCCCAATCCACTACCGCCTGAATACAGTTGTCAAACTCTTCAAACTAGGACTCTAGCTCTAAGGTTATGAGCTTCCTCGGGTCTACTACATCGATATCAAGAGTCCCCAAACCCATTTGGCCAGCATGTCCTTTCACTGCTCATCCACCTTCAGAAAAAAGCACTTCTTCTGCCACCCTCGCCAACTGTCCTTTGTTCCGAAGGTGAACGTATATTTCTTGCTCCCAGATCCCCGAGGGAGCAAGAAGTAGAATCTGCCCTTCAAAACGGGGTGGAGTTTGTAGTATTGCATGAGAAAAATAAAGTGGGGCTTTATGCCGTAGACCCCATACATGCAAAGAAAAGCATTAAAGTAGGAGTAGGAGTTCGAGGGAAGTTGGTTGACGGCTATGCCATGGAATTGGCAAAAGTCATAAACTGTCTTTGGAAGGGGGTACCAAAGTCCCGTCTTTAGCTGAGCCCTGAAGATGTTAACCCCGTCTGAATAAGGAGCATAGCTAAGCATACCAGGACTAGGTAGCCTGGTGACGGCATAGGACTGGAGAAAAAATTTAGCCGACCACTTCTTTACTTTCTCCCAAGTGGCACAGCTTGGATGAGAGTTAAGTGGGAGCCAACTCTCAGGAATGGGATGACCTTCTATATGGTACGAAGACATGTTCGAGGATGGAGGAATCTGACCTTGGAAAGGTTAAGGGAAAAGAATTGAAACAAAAAAAAAAGGAAGAGAACTTCAGAAGGTGACCCACCTAGTTTGGGATGAAGACAAAGTCTTCAGAAATTACCATAACTCGCCAGAAATCACTCTGCCGCTAGCACCACTTCCAAAGAAAAATGAAGGAGGAGAGGCAATCAGAGAGCAAAAGGAATGGAAATTGAGAAGTGTGGAAAACTCTAAAGGAGGAAGGGTTTATATTGACCAAAGGAGGCAGGCGAAGCATCACCATAATGACCCTTCACAGGCAAAGGGACGTAACCGATGTAACAGACATTACTATTCACCAATCACCTAGTGACACGTGTCACCCAACATGAGAAACAAGGGCACACCTTCTGACATTAGCAGACCTATGTAAGCCTAGCCCGAAGTGACGTGACTATCTGGTCAGAAGACGTGACGATTCATTAGTAGCCAACAAAAGATAAAAAACTCAGAGGGGGAATATTTTCCCCATCCAAAGATACAACTTCGGGAACATCGATAGGTCGGTCAAAATCAAGGAGTCCCATTTGATGTCTAAGAAACTGCTTCAGCCGAAAGAGGCATCTTAAACCTAAAAGTTGCCCACTCCGAAGAAGGTTACTTCAGTCAGAAGTTAGCTGTGCAAACGGGGATGACTATCACCTCTAGTAAAGATCTCCATGCCATGCTGTCAAAGGCTCAAAGCCAAAGACACAGCTTTGGCTTTTCGAGGGGGGTGTGTGATAGTCGAAGGGCTATGGCCCTTAAAGATCTCCTAATCAGCTATCTTGAAACCACCCTCTATAAGGACTTAGCGCCGACCTCGGGGCACACCATCGACACCACCCTCGGAAAGGTGACATGACCAACTTCGAAAAACGGTGTCTTTCACCACCTTCAGATTTAACAACCTCAGAAAAGTAGATCTACCATCCTCAATAGTGGAAAACACCTCCTGAAGGTGACCCACTCTGCCGAAGGGCCGTCCCACTAGCCCTCAGGGAAAATCTCCTCCCGAAGGGGTCTCGTACCCCGAAAGGGTCTTACGGGGATATGACAAAATTCGAAGAAGGTTACTTCAGTCAGAAGTTAGCTGTGCAAACGGGGATGACTATCACCTCTAGTAAAGATCTCCATGCCATGCTGTCAAAGGCTCAAAGCCAAAGACACGGCTTTGGCTTTTCGAGGGGGGTGTGTGATAGTCGAAGGGCTATGGCCCTTAAAGATCTCCTAATCAGCTATCTTGAAACCACCCTCTATAAGGACTTAGCGCCGACCTCGGGGCACACCATCGCACCACCCTCGGAAAGGTGACATGACCAACTTCGAGAAATGGTGTCTTTCACCACCTTCAGATTTACCAACCTCAGAAGAGTAGATCTACCATCCTCAATAGTGGAAAACACCTCCTGAAGGTGACCTACTCTGCCGAAGGGCCGTCCCACTAGCCCTCAAGAAAAATCTCCTCCCGAAGGGGTCTCGTACCCCGAAGGGGTCTTACGGGGATATGAAAAAAATGGTTAAGGAGCCTCTAACAAAGAGACCTTCACACCCCCTGCCCTTTAGCCAGAACGGCCTATGGCTAGCTGGTGATGCCTACCTCTGAAGGTACAGATCGGATCTGACTATACACGTGTCATGATCTGGGCCAACTATGATAAATGGCCTTCTCCTTCCACCCTCTTATAAATACTTGGGAGGTGTTAATGTTGTGCCCAAAAGCCAATCATGAGATGATTGTATTCTTGCACATTGAGTCATGATATTTTATTGAGGCATTAATCCAGCAATTATGTTTGTTGTTTTGTTTCTGCGTAACGTAATAAACATAATTGTAACCCAAGAATAATGATATTCTTAAACGTCCCTGGTTTAGTATTATTGTGGAGCGGGTTGCAAAAATACATAATGACTAGCATATGTGGAGACAAATATGAGATATGTAGTCAACATATGGGTACAAGTTGGAGAACTTGTGTACTGGACCGACCCACCATGAGAACACTTCATGGATCGTTATATGAGTGTCATAAGTGATTCTCATAGTGATCATGGTATATGTAGTCCTTCAACCTAAGATCATCAAGGTTCCCTACATGTGAGTCACATACTTTGATACTTTCCTTTGTTGCTCGTAACTGAGTGAACTTGAAGGAGGTCATTGGCTATGTCACATGTAATGCGGAGGGATTTGTATGATCAAGATGGGATTTGTCCCTCCTATGTAACGGGAGTGATATCTTCGGGCCCCTTAATAGAGTAAGACTTAGAAAAATGCATGGCCATACTCGGATGAGTTGATATATGATATCAATGTCATCAGTTCAAGTTGGTCTACTCGGTAATTAAGAAACCAAAGATTGGGTTATACAAGAGTGACACCTTCCATGTATCGTGCTTAGTCTTGATATCTTGGAAAAAGGGACAATGGCATATATCGGTGATGATCATAAAGGTTTAGTCGAATTACCGACAATCTGGTCACTTGGGTAGCAATGATGTGTTGCTAGACACCGCTCATTGCTTATGATCATAAATGTGATTTATGATCATTGCTAACGTGGTAAGAGCCTATTGGGTCGCACACATAGAGCTATTTGGATCATTAGAGTGCATGGGCTAATAATTTGGGTTTTGGTTTCACAATAATTTCATATTAATAATGGGCCCAATAGTTGAGCCATTATTAAGCCCGAAATTAAAGCCTAATTGGATTAGGGCTTTGAAACCCATTAGGCCTGGAAGTTGAGTCTCACTATAAATACAATTTCTAGTGAGAAATTCCCAGGCCTCCTTGCTTTAGCCTCCCAAAAGGACAGCCGCACTCTTCTCTTGCAATTCCTTGGAGGACGTAAACTAGCACTATGAGCGCAAGAGAAACGCATTTGTTGGGACATGGTGGAAGCGTGGTGATCCCGAGAGGCTCCTGTGGATACCATAGAGAGCCTGAACACATCAACTATTTAGGTTTTGTGATTCGACTCTACAGTTGAGTGAGAGATCTCAACCGAAAATTAGGTATGAAAATTTTCGAACACCCGGTTTACCCCATTTCACTTGGATCTTGGAGGGTTTCGGTTAAATTCCGCTGCGTTGCTTGGCTCCCAAAACCCAACAAGAGGGACCTTGGTAAGAACACTGAGAACATTCTTTACTCTTTACTCTTCATTCTGTTTTGCCACTCCCAAATACTGACTTGGGTGTCGAAGGCTCCTCCCGCGGAAACACACTGCCGGGAGTCTCTAACCCTTGTTCTTCAAAGTCTTGCAAACACCTTCACACCGAAAGTCTCTCCTTCAAGCCAGCATGTCATACAACGAGGATGTCGACGAGCATCAAAACTTACCAAGGTGCACTAACGTTCCCACATCGGGACCTCAAACCTAAAGGCTAGCTAGGCTCCCGATGGCACTAAACCTTGCAACTGACTAATACTACTCTAATGTGGCCAAATATACCCTTACTTTGAAGTCAAATTTATAAAAACCAAATCAAATTCAAGCTTTGTGAAGGCATGGAAATGAGAGCCTTTGCTCTTAGTTATGTGTGGAAACTTGAATTACCTTAATCAGACACCTGAGTAATAATTTATGGCAAAAATACTATAGCATGTGAATGTTATCAATTGTTGGTGCCTAGGCACTGGAACCGGGGCTGTGGTGCTAAAGGCCATTTCACTAGGGTTCCAAATGAGTTCTTGGGCACTGTAGCACTAGGCCTCCGAGCCCTAAACCTTATCCTACTTGCTTAGGGCTTTTTGGGGGCTTCCAAAACCTCCAAATGGCTTTAGGAACACCTTCATTTGCCTTAATCCTACATGTACACATGCACTAGGCCACAATGCACTATTTAAACCAATCCTATGGTGTCCATAAACACAACACAAATCATCAAAACCTCATTAGTTCACCATGTTCATTACCATATAGCAACTAACACTATTCACAAAACTACTTGAATTCTGCCACAAGTAAGCTTTGAATGGCATAAAATATGCATGAATTATAAATCCCTTACCTTGATTGCAAAAGAATTACCAAGTATCAAGCATCACATGCCAAGAATTCCAAGTTCCAAGGCTCTACTAAGGTTTTTCCTAGGTTCCAAGCAACACAAGGCATATGGCACCAAATTAACACTAAGCCGACAAAACCCAAGCACAAAACAACTTTAGAAACAAAGAAATTTCAAGGGACAAAGAGTA
Source organism: Aquilaria yunnanensis (assembly GCA_039654915.1). Lineage (NCBI taxonomy): Eukaryota > Viridiplantae > Streptophyta > Magnoliopsida > Malvales > Thymelaeaceae > Aquilaria > Aquilaria yunnanensis. The sequence goes on along the minus strand of CM077595.1, from coordinate 41,599,902 downwards.
CCTCAGGAGTTAAAGAATGCCTAGGCATGAAAACACCCCAATAAGCTTTAAAACATGGAAAAAAATTGCAAAACATGCCTCCTTCTATTTGGGCACCAAGAAAGCTCACCAATTTCACCAAGAAGCCATGAATTTGAAGTGAATTTAGTAAGAAATGGAAAATGCAATAGAGAACTATAAAATTGGAAGGGAAATCATGAGTGAATAGTGGTAACTGACAAGAACACATTCCCTCTAACGAATTTAACAACAAATCCCCTTCCACCTAAATTTTTTTAAAAACTTACAAATTTACCCTTCCCAAATGGTAACTAGGTAATTAAACACTTAGGGAAAAATTTATAACTTGGGCTTTGGGTTTTGAAAATGTCATTTTTACTCTCAGGACTTATCCCGACCCTCTAGAGTGCAAATTGAGCATTTTGCCTCTTAGTGAACCTAGTGCCATAACCACTCAAAACCAACTAAACCTTTATTAACTTGCTTGATCTTGCTAATTTTCCTTTAATTAAGGTGTTTAAGCTAGAGATTTATGATCTTACCTTGCTCACTGAGTATTCCCCTAGGAGGGCTATAACATGAGGAGTGGGAAACCATTTTATGCATGTTTGGTATGCTTGGGAGTCCTCCTACAGTGCTTAGAGCACTATTTGTTGATGTTGGGAATAAGGGGCAAGGGATGTGTCACCAAACCCTTGTGGAACAACTAGAGACACAGGGATGTTTAATAGCAAAATTAACTTTTTCTATGGGGTTCCAACGAAAGGCCAAGGGGTGCTATGGGTGCCTAAGTGATGTTGAGCATATGGCTGAAAATTTCTTGAAACCAAAGTATTGAAAAAAGGCTAAAAAGAAGATAAAGAAATACACTCTATCATTCTAGTGCTTTATTTGTTTTGTAGTGATTTATTTCCTTGTTTTCAAGTTTCCTAGTTATCTTAGGATTCCTAGTCTTTTGGGCTATCTATTACTTTTAGGATTAGGGCTTCATGCAACTATATAAATAGACTATTAATGTCATGTTTTACAGTAGACTTGAGTGAAGAATTAGTTAACCCTTTTTTGGGAAAATTTCCAATTTTCTCTTTCATGGGCTTGGAAATGTCAGGACCCAATTCACCCCGACCCTAAATTTTCTTGGAGGTTTAGTTACTTAACCTGTTGGGTTTCAGGAGCCAAACTGCGCAGCAGAATTTAACCGAAAGCCCCCCAGGATCCAAGTGAAATCGGGTAAATCGAGTGTTTGAAAATTTTCATACCTAATTTTCAGTTGAGATCTCTCACTCAACTATAGAGTTGAATCACAAAACATGAATAGTTGACGTGTTGAAGCTCTCTATGGTATCCACACGAGCCTCTCGGGATCACCACGTTTCCACCACATCCCAACAAATGTGTTTTCCTTGCGCTCGCAGTGCCAGCTTGCGTCCTCTAAGGAATTGTAAGAGAAGAGCCCGGCTGTCCTTTTGGAAGGCTAGGGCAAGGAGACCTGCAAATTTCTCACTGAAAGTTGTATTTATAGTGAGACTCAACTTCCAGGCCTAATGGGTTTCAAAGCCCTAATCCAATTAGGCTTTAATTTCGGGCTTAATAATGGCTCAACTATTGGGCCCATTATTAATACGAAATTATTGTGAAACCAAAACCCAAATTATTAGCCCACGCACTCTAATGATCCAAATAGCTCTATGTGTGTGACCAAATAGGCTCTTACCACATTGGCAATGATCATAAATCACATTTATGGTCATAAGCAATGAGCGGTGTCTAGCAACACATCATTGCTACCCAAGTGACAAGATTGTCAGTGATTCGACTAAACCTTTATGATCATCATCGATATATGCCATTGTCCCTTTGTCCAAGATATCAAGACTAAGCACGAGCATGGAATGTGTCACCCTCGTATAGCCCAATCTTTGGTTTCTTGATTACCGAGTAGACCAACTTAAACTGATGATATTGATATCGTATATCTGTTGGGTTTCGGGAGCCAAACAGCGCAGCGGAATTTAACCGAAACCCTCCAGGATCCAAGTGAAACGGGGTAAACCAGGTGTTCGAAAATTTCATACCTAATTTTCGGTTGAGATCTCTCACTCAACTGTAGAGTCGAATCACAAAACCTGAACAGTTGACGTGTTCAGGCTCTCTATGGTATCCACACGAGCCTCTCGGGATCACCACGCTTCCACCACGTCCCGGCAGATGCGTTTCTCTTGCGCTCGCAGTGCTAGCTTGCGTCCTCCAAGGAATTGCAAGAGAAGAGTGCGGCTGTCCTTTTGGGAGGCTAGGGCAAGGAGACCTACGAATTTCTCACTTAAAAGTTGTATTTATAGTGAGACTCAACTTCCAGGCCTAATGGGTTTCAAAGCCCTAATCCAATTAGGATTTAATTTCGGGCTTAATAATGGCTCAACTCCTTGGCCCATTATTAATACGAAATTAAAGTGAAACCATAACCCAAATAATTAGCCCATGCACTCTAATGATCCAAATAGCTCTACGTGTGCGACCCAATAGGCTCTTGCCATGTTGGCAATGATCATAAATCACATTTATAATCATAAGCAATGAGCGGTGTCTAGCAACACATCATTGCTACCCAAGTGACAAGATTGTCGGTGAATCGACTAAACCTTTATGATCATCACCGATATATGCCATTGTCCCTTTGTCCAAGATATCAAGACTAAGCACGAGACATGGAATGTGTCACTCTCGTATAGCCCAATCTTTGGTTTCTTGATTACCGAGTAGACTAACTTAAACTGATGACATTGATATCATATATCAACTCATCGGAGCATGGCCATGCATTTTCTAAGTCTCACTCTATCAAGGGGCCCAAAGATATCACTCCCGTTACATAGGAGGGACAAATCCCATCTTGATCATACAAATCCCTCCGCATGATATGTGACATACCCAATGACCTCCTTCAAGTTCACTCAGTTACGAGCAACAAAGGAAAGTATCAAAGTATGTGACTCACATGTAGGGAACCTTGATGATCTTAGGTCGAAGGACTACATATACCATGATCACTATGAGAATCACTTATGACACTCATATAACGATCCATGAAGTGTTCTCATGGTGGGTCGGTCCAGTACACAAGTTCTCCAACTTGTACCCATATGTAGACTACATATCTCATATTAGTCTCCACATATGCTAGTCATTATGTATTATTGCAACCCGCTCCACAATAATACTAGACTAGGGACATTTAAGAATATCATTATTCTAGGGTTACAATTATGTTTATTACGTTACGCAGAAACAAAACAACAAACAAAATTGCTGGATTAATGCCTCAATAAAATATCATGACTCAATGTGCAAAAATACAATCATCTCATGATTGGCTTTTTGGGCACAATACTAACAATATCAACTCATCCAAGCATGGCCATGCATTTTCTAAGTCTCACTCTATCAAGGGGCCCGAAGATATCACTCCCGTTACATACGAGGGACAAATCCTATCTTGATCATACAAATCCCTCCGCATGATATGTGACATACCTAATGACCTCCTTCGAGTTCACTCAGTTACAAGCAACAAAGGAAAGTATCAAAGTATGTGACTCACATGTAGGGAACCTTGATGACCTTAGGTCAAAGGACTACTTATACCATGATCACTATAAGAATCACTTATGACACTCATATAACGATCCATGTAGTGTTCTCGTGGTGGGTTGGTCCAGTACACAAGTTCTCCAACTTGTACCCATATGTAGACTACATATCTCATATTAGTCTCCACATATGCTAGTCGTTATGTATTATTGCAACCAGCTCCACAATAATACTAGACCCAGGAGGTTTGAGAATATCATTATTGTAGGGTTACAATTATGTTTATTATGTTATTCAGAAACAAAACAACAAACATAATTGTTGGATTAATGCCTTAATAAAATATCATGACTAAATGTGCAAACAAAAAATACAATCATCTCATGATTGGCTTTTGGGCACAACACTAACAATCTCCCATTTTCTCTAAAGCCAATCATCCATGTATCTAATACCGATGGACCTAGAATGGCTATCATGCTTCTGCTGCGTAAGGGGCTTTGTCAATGGATCAGTGATGTTGCTGTCTGTCGAAGTCCTGCATATCCTTACATCAGCCCTCTCGATGATCTCCCTGATGAGATGATAGCGTTGGAGTATGTGTTTGGATCGCTGGTGAGATCGAGGTTCCTTAGCCTGTGTGATTGCTCCATTATTGTCACAATAGAGCTCTATCAGGTCGGCAATGCTTGGAACCACTCCAAGTTCAGTGATGAACTTCTTGATCCAAACTGCCTCATTCACAGCATCAGAGGCGGCAATGTACTCAGATTTTGTTGTAGAGTCAGCTGCTGTCTCTTGCTTTAAACTTTTCCAGCTCACAGCTCCACCACCTATACAATACACATAACCAGATTGCGATCTAAAATCATCCTTATTAGATTGGAAGCTTGCATCGGTGTAACCCCTGACAATGAGCTCATCTTCACCTCCAAAGACCAAGAATGCATCCTTAGTCCTTCGTAAGTACTTAAGGATGTTCTTAATAGCTGTCTAGTGACTCTCACCGGGGTTCGATTGGTACCTACTCGTCATGCTCAAGGCATATGAGACATTGGGACGAGTACATATCATTGCATACATGATAGATCCAATTGCTGAGGCATATGGGATCTTACTCAAGCACTATCTCTCCTTGGGTGTGCTCGGATATTGAGATATGGAAAGAGTTATACCATGTGACACAGGCAAGAATCCTTTCTTGGAATCTTGCATGCTAAACCTCTTTAGCACCTTGTCAATATATGTACTTTGACTTAGGCCAAGAAGCCTTATAGATCTATCTCTATAAATCCTGATGCCTAACACATAGGCTACTTCACCTAAGTCCTTCATAGAGAAACATTTCCCTAGCCAAGTCTTCATAGACTGTAGCTCAGGAATGTCATTCCTGATGAGTAGTATGTCATCTACATACAACACTAAGAAGACAATAGTGCTCCCACTAACCTTCTTGTAGACACAAGGTTCATCTTCATTTTTGATATAACCAAACTCTTTGATTGCTTCATCAAGATGAAGATTCCAACTTCGATAAGCTTGCTTCAGTCCATAAATGGACCTTTGCAACTTGCACACTTTATTGGCATTCTCAGGAGTGACAAAACCCTCAGGTTGTGTCATGTACACATCCTCAAGTAGCTTTCCATTTAGGAATGCAGTTTTGACATCCATTTACCATTTCTCATAATCATAGTGTGCAGTAATAGCGAACAAAATTTGGATGGATTTAAGCATAGCAACTGGTGAAAAAGTTTCATCATAGTCAATACCATGAATTTGCTTGAAACCTTTTGCAACCAATCGTCCCATAAAGGTAATCACATTACCATCCATGTCAGTTTTGTTCTTGAAAACCCATTTTCACCCTATGGGTTTCACCCATTCAGGTGGGTCAACCAAAGTCCATACTTGGTTTTCATACATGGATTCCATCTCGGATTTCATGGCCACTAGCCACTTCTCAGAGTCAGGCCATGACATAGCTTGTTGGTAGGTTGTAGGCTCATCCTAATCCATCAGCATCACATCACCAGTGTGAGTCACGAGAAATCCATATCTCTCAGGCTCACGCCGAATCCTACCAGACCTACATGGGCTCTGTGCAATAGGAACAGACTCTTGAACCACAACATCTTATGGTGTCTGTTCAAGTTCCATTTCAGGTTTGATGTCTCCTTGTTCTTGAATTTCTTCAAGTTCTACTTTCCTCCCACTAGTTACTTTAGAGATAAACTCTTTCTCTAGAAAGACGATTGTAGAAATAGTAACCCTTTGTTTGTTTGGGATTCCCAACAAAAAGGTATTTTTGAGATTTGGGCCCTAGTTTGTCGCAGGATTGACTTTCACATAAGCGTCACAGCCCCAAATATTCATAAAAGAGAAATTGGGATGCCTCCCGCTCCATATCTCATATGGTGTCTTTTGAACCGATTTAGATGGAATTCGGTTTAGTGTAAAATCGGCTGTCTCTAGACCATGTCCCCAAAAGGAGTTTGGAAGGTCAGCTTGACTCATCATAGAGCGAACCATGTCTAACAGAGTTCGATTTCTCCTTTCAAATACACCATTCCATTGAAGTGTACCTCGTGAAGTGAGTTATGATACTATACCATACTCCTTCAGTAGTCAAGGAATTCTCGATCCAAGTACTCTCCACCTCAATTTGATCGAAGCACTTTGATACTCTACCCGAGTTGATTCTCTACTTCATTCTTGAATTCTTTGAACTTTTCAAAGGATTCTGACTTGTGTCTCATGAGATACACATAGCCATATCTGCTGAAGTCATCAGTGAAAGTAATGAAGTATTGGAAACCTCCTCTAGCATGTGTAGACATAGGGCCACATACATCACTATGTATGAGACCTAGTAAGTCATTAGCCCTTTCACTTTGCCCTGTGAATGGGGCTTTAGTCATCTTGCCCAACAAACATGACTCAAATGTCTCATATGATTCAAAATCAAATGAGTCCAAGAGTCCATCCTTATCGAGCTTGGATATGCGGGTCTCATTTATATGGCCCAAGCAACAGTGCCAAAGATAGGTCAGGTTTGATTCATTTAATCTGACCTTCTTGGTATTCACATTATAGATTGGATCTTTGAGGTCTAGAACATACAACCCATTGCTGAGTTGAGCACTGCCATAAAGGATTTCATTCAAATAAATAGAACAACATTTGTCCTTTATTATAAATGAACAACCTTTCTTGTCCAAACAAGAAACAGAAATCAAATTTCTACTAATAGTAGGCACAAAGTAGCAGTTGTCTAATTCTAAAACTAATCCACTAGGTAAAGTGAGAACATAAGTCCCTACGGCTAAGGTAGCAACCCTCGCTCCATTTCCAACACGTAGGTCCACTTCACCTCGGGCGAATCTTCTACTTCTACTTAGATCCTGCACATTTGAACAAATGTGAGATCCACATCCAGTATCCAATACCCAAGATGAGGAAGTAGAAAAGTTAGCCTCTATAACAAAAATACCTGAAGTGGAAGTCTTACTTCCCTTTTCCTTAGCAAGTTCTTCAAGATAAAGCTTGCATTTGTGCTTCCAGTGTCCAGGTTGCTTACAATGGAAGCACTCCCCTTCCTTTGCCACACCACCCTTTGGTTTCAGTGTAGCTGAAGAAGAATTGGCATTGGACTTTCCATTAGCTTTATCTTTCTTCTTGTTTGATTTTCCCTTTCCCTTGCCTTTTTGAACCATCAAAATGGGCTTAGCCTTCTTAAGGTTTTGCTCAGCAGTTCTCAATATGTTGAGCAATTCAGTGAGGGACTTTTCAAGGTCATTCATGTTATAGTTCATGACGAACTGACTGTAGCTTTCAGGCAATGATTGCAAGACTACATCAACAGCCAACTCTTTCTAAAGAGCAAATCCCAAACTCTCAAAATTCTCAATGTACCCAATCATCTTGAGCACATGAGGACCCGCGGGACTTCCCTCAGACATCTTGCACTGAAACAATGCCTTAGAGGTCTCAAACCTCTCATGCCTACCTTGCTCTTGGAAAAGCATTTTGAGATGTTCGATCATATCTAATGCCCCCATGTTCTCATGTTGCTTCTAAAGCTCAGATTCCATGGTAATAAGCATGAGACATGCAACATCCAAAGCATCATCAGAATGCCTCTTGTGAGCATCGCTTTTAGCTCTTGGAGTAGTGGCAGCGGGCTCATTCGGAATGGGCTACTCTAGGACATAAGCCTTTCTCTCTTGCTTGAGAACTATCCTCAAGTTTCAGTACCATTTGAGAAAGTTGGTCCCATTCAGTTTTTCCTTCTCAAGGATCGATAGCAATGAAAGTGTCGATGTGTTTTGTGCCATGGTTATCTACAACAGTAAATATGCAGTGTAAGAGCCATGTATTTAATTCATTTAATAAGGAATTTTATTAAATGATACTCCCATTATTTTCCTCAAAATAATAACCCTTGATATTATTTCAGAACACCTCGAAGCTAAGGTATTCTAGTGGGCCAAGATCCATATTTGACCACAACTTGAGTCAGCTTTGGCTTTTCTCTCAAGTTACATCTATTTTGGTAGGCAAGTCCTTGCCAATTGCATCTCATGCAACTCTTGGATAGTTGGGTGAATCAACACTTGTCCAAGCTCATCTCATGAACTTAAGCCCAACTCCATGCCTCTACGTCCCTAATCCTATTAGGATGACTTAGTTAAGTGGAACCCAAAGTTAGCAATTTGGATATCACTATTATCCTATCATGCCTTACCAAGATGAGCATAGATGCTTTGCTTTGGCAAACCCACCTAATGTTGATCAAAGTCTTGACGAGCGCCAACATTTGGAAGGAATCACATTTAATGACTTAATATTTGTTTGAGGGATTTTTCCTTTGATCTCACCAATTTGTTATCTCCGGTTGTCTTATACATGCGTCACATACAAATATAAAACATGCATCTCATGCTTACAAGAAAGTAAATGTGACATGTTTATAGCCCAAACTATGCAATATTCTCAAGCCAATGAGAATATCATTAAAGCCTATGAAAAGAAAAGGGTCTTCACAAGCTTCTTCTCCTCCTTTCTTGGTTGCCCTTTTCTTGTCACCTCCTTGGACATACCACTTTGGATGATCCCATAATGTACCATTACATCAATAATAGAAACCTCGAGTTACATTCGAGGGGAGTAAGGTGAGAAGAGAATGTACAATAAGAGTAACAAGAGAAGGCACGACTCGCAGGCCGTATTTAGAAGTACAACCAATCAAGGGCTATAACCATGCACCATGCTTCAACCATCAATCAGCATAACATGCCAAATCTTATTCAACAAATGCATGCCAATTTTCGCGAGTTGATTAACCAGTTTTATTTATGTGGCACTTCGCATACGGTAGTCCTACTAGCCGGTCAGCGGGCGGTGGTTAATCTCATTCGAGCCACCAAAAATACCTTACTTTCGGTGCCCGAACAGGCCGAATCGGAACAAAGCTAGGGTTTTTGCAACTATTGCAAGAATCCTAATCCATATAGGTATCTCATACCAATCAATTTCGGGTTAATCTCATTAACCAATTAGTTTCGTTTCTTCATATATGTCATATGTTCATTACGAGTTCCAGTTTCATGCATGATGAATCAATCTAATTAATCATGGCCGAAAGCAACCGAACACATAACATCATGCGTTTCAACATTCAATCTCGATTTAGGGTTTCACCAGTAGCTCTGATACCACTATTGGGTTTCGGGAGCCAAACAGTGCAGTGGAATTTAACCAAAACCCTCCAGGATCCAAGTAAAATGGGGTAAACCGGGTGTTCAAAAATTTTCATACCTAATTTTTGGTTGAGATCTCGCACTCAACTATAGGGTCAAATCACAAAACCTGAACAATTGACGTGTTTAAGCTCTCTATGGTATCTACACGAGCCTCTGGGGATCACCGCACTTCCACCGCGTCCTGGCAGATGCATTTCTCTTGCGCTCATAGTGCTAGCTTATGTCCTCCAAGGAATTGCAAAAGAAGAGTGCAGTTATCCCTTTGGGAGGCTAGGGCAAGGAGACCTGCAAATTTCTCACTAAAAGTTGTATTTATAGTGAGACTCAACTTCCAGGCCTAATGGGTTTCAAAGCCCTAATCCAATTAGGCTTTAATTTCGGGCTTAATAATGGCTCAACTATTGGGCCCATTATTAATACGAAATTATTATGAAACCAACCCGCAATAGCTGGTGCCTCTTTTTCGAAGGCGATCTGTTTGTAACCTCGGGGGGCTAGTAGTATCCTCAAGTTTCCTGGCGTGCCGGGCTCGGACCTCTTCGGCTATCTCCCAAGGTGTATGATCCTACCTTTACTCGGGTAGCGCCAGTTTCTTCTGGCCATTCTTGTGGCAGGCAGTTCGGCCAGATAGAGGCGATAGCCTTTGGCTATCATATGCCCCCCTTTGGAAAGCTGAAGTGATGACTTCGGTTTTGCATCTCTTTCCGAGGTTGTTCTTGGGAGTCTCTTAGGAAGCTCAACCTGTTCCGAGGATGCACCTCTTGCCCAAAGGTATGGGCTGTTCGGCCTTGGCCTGTTCTTTGGTGTCTTCGAGGCGGAGCCTGTGCCGAAGATACACCTCTTGCTCGAAGGTCATGGGTTGTTTGGCCATAGCCTGTCTCTTGGTGTCCTCGAGGTAACCTGCTTTTTCTTCTTGCAGGTCTGTGTAACATCGTGTCTGATGGCCAAGCGTGTCAGTCTAAATGACGCGTCCCAGCTTTTTAGGGATGTCAGAAGACGTGTCCCCTGTTTTGGCGCGGTGATTGACATGTGGCGCTTTGCCATTGGAGGAGAGTCGCGTCGGTTACAGAGGGCGCGCCTTTTCAGGTGTAGAGGGTAGTTACGGCGACGGTTCGCCTCCAAAAGGGTACTTATGACGACGTTTCGGTTACCAACCTTTGGCCTATAAATAGCCCATTCCATCATAAATCCCATTTGCTTTTACTTCTGCTCTTTCCTCTGCTTTGCCCCTGTTTTCGTACTTTCTTGCTTTCTGTGGCCGAGCTGCCTTAATCAGAGCTTTTTTCAGCCAACTTTCACGACGGCGTCCTCAGACTTTGGCAAATCTTTTGGTGGGTTTTTGTTTTCCAGAGTGTTTTGATTCCTCTGTTCTTTTGAGTTTTTTCCGGAAACTGTTTTCTTGCCTTTTCCGAACTCATTTTCATGTCGAAATTGCCTATCCCTGAGAGCTGGCAGCCTCTTTTAGCCCATCCTTGTTGCACCACCCCCACAAAATTAGAGAGGTGGAAGAAAAAGTTCTTTCTTCCCTCTTACGCCATTACTAGGCTGCCTCACTCTAGCCATTATGCTTTTTCAAACCATAGTAACGAGGTTACCATTTTCCGAGCCCAGCTGAAGGCCGGACTTCGGTTTCCTCCCCCGAAGATGGTTTGCGAGTTCTGCCAATTTCATGGCATTGCTGTGAATCAGCTTCCCCCGAACTCGTACTGCTATTTTAACGCATTCCTCTGTATGTGTGGCGTCTTCGGGATAAAACCCCATTTTATAATCTTCATGCAGTACTACAAGCTCTTTGTGGTCCCGAAGGGTGGCTTCTATTTTATGCTACCTCGGGGATCCGGGAGCAAAAAATTCATGTTCACCTTCGCCACCAAGGACAGCTGGCGGGGGTGGCAACAGAAATTCTACTTCCTGAAGATGGAGGAGGCCTGGTCGTATGTTCCGACCAAGTGGGCTCAGGGAAAGTTAGATGTTGACGTCGTTGATCCGAGGTTGTTGCTGACTCCATAGTTGGCTTCCACTTTCGCGGACTTCGACGGCCGCATCCGTGCCGTCTCTGACTGGGCTCCCGAAGTCGCGCCGCACTCTCTGTACCCTTCCCTATCAACTGGAGGTTGATGACCGAAGAGGTCCTCCGGGAGTTAAAGGTGGTTAAAGAGCACAAGACCGACCTCGAGATGCCAGCTCCTGCCATCGCCGGGAAGGATTCCTGGTTGGTCAAGCTTCTTAAGGAGGAAATTTCTTTCGAAACGCTTGTCGAAAGTGAGTTGTCTTCTACTCCCTTGCTGTTTTTTCCTCGGACTTACGCTGATGTCTTTTTTCTTTTTCAGAAATGGGCAACGGGACTGCTGCATTTTACAACTCCCTTTTCTCCGGCCAGGTGGAGAAGGGTGATCAGACAAAGAAGGCGGCTTCCCGAAGGCGGAAGTCTACTAGCGCTGGGCCTTCGGCGAAACGGGCAAAGAAAACTGCCCAGGTTCCTCTGGAGGAAATTTCCGAGGAGGCTGCCGAGGAGCCCGGGACAGCCGAGATTCCGGCGTCCGACGCTTTTGCCGAGGTCCCTGCCGCTGTCGAGGTTCCTTCCGCCGACGTCCCTCCCCAGAGCCCTTCTGCGCCGCAGGCCCTTCTGGAGGCCATGGCAGAGGCTCCTTCTGCCGAGGAGCGGCGCAGGAAGAAAGGAAAGGCGATTTCGACCGAGGAGTCTCAGGACTTCGAGGACGTCGTGGTCGAAGTACCGCTAGGTTCGTTGTTTCCAGAACAAGCATGGCTATTTTGTTTTTCTGAATTTTCTTTTGTCTCCAACCTGCTTCTCATTTTTGCCATGCAGGGGAGTTGCTTACCCCGAACTGGGCGGCCGAACACGCGAAGGCGCGGGCCCTTCGTGACGCCAAAGTCCCGCAAGGGAAGATACCAAAAGAGCCTTTCTGGACATTCACGGAGGACATGAACTTGTACTCCGAAGACTGTCCTGAAATGGCGAAACAGATTTCGAAGGGGGTGCTTACAGAGGCCTCCTTCAAGACTATTGCGGCGGCCCATCCGGACGATGACACCCTTGCCGCGAAAGTCACCGAGCATGCTGCTCAGGTATGTTCTTCACACCTTTTTCCCTTCAATTTTTCCTAAGTGCTTGGCTCTTACTGACCTTGCGTTCATCTTTTTGCAGCTGCTGGGGTACGCCGGCTTTCTTCGAGTTCGGGTGGCCAGGCAGGCGGCGTTCCGAGCTTCGGCCTTAGAGACCTTAGAGAAAGCGAAGGTCACGTGCTCGGCATTGATCGCCAAGAACCAGCAGCTGTCAGATGCTGCGAAGAAAGAAGTTGCTGCCCTTCGGGAGGAGTTCCGGAAGGAGAAGGAAGATCTTGAGAAGAACTCCTCTCTGAAGATTGCTGACCTCGGCGATCAGGTGAAAGGGATGCTTGCTGCCAACCAAGACCTTCTCAAAGATAAGTCAGATTTTGACAATCTCATTCGGTCGTTGGTGAGTGAGAAGAAGGCTCTCGAAGCCGAGGTCCAGTCTTTGAAGAAGGAGCCCGATGCTAAGAAGAGGGTGAAGGCGCTGAAGAAGGAGGTTGCAGACTTGAAGGACGAGCTCGAGGACCTTGAGGTTGAGAAGGACAAATCTGACCAAATGACCAAGGTCGCCTTCCAAGACGGATTCTGCCTTGCTCGGCACCAAGTCCTTGAGAGGTTCCCAGGTCTGGACCTCTCTTTTTTGGAAGCTCTCAACATTCCCGAGGGGCCTTGGTGGTCCTGGTCAAAAATCGAGCACCTGAACCTGCCTTCCACAATTCTGGCGCGGAAGGTGGTGGAAAAGGGCACAGAGGCTGGTGGCTCCCGGGACGCCGAGAACCCTTAGGCTGTTTTAGGGGCCTTTTGCTTTTTCCCTCTTCGTTTTTGTGTTCCTTCTTCGGGCACTTCTTCTTTGTAAGCCTGATCATTCTCAATGAATATATATTTTTTGGCTAAGTCTTTTTGCAAGATTTTGCATTTCCATTGTCCCGAACAAGTTCGCTCAAGAGACTTCGGGAAACCTGCAATCACCAAAATTTATTATCCGCTTTTTTCGACGAGTATTTTCGCAAGATTTTTGTTTCCCACTTTCCCGAGCATGATGGCTCAAGGGACTTTGGAAAATCACATCTGCGCTTTTTGCGGCGAGTACTTTCGCAAAATTTTTGTTTTCCATTTTCCCGAGCATGATGGCTCAAGGGACTTCGGAAAATCACATCTTTGCTTTTGGCGGCGAACACCTTCACGGAATTCTGTCTTGCACCATTTTGTACACTTAAGAATTTTTTCTCAAGGACATTCTGTACTTAGGATATTTTTTGCACACCACAATCCTTCCGCTCCATCTTAAGCGTAGAATTTCTTCAAGGCATCTGAGTGCCAAGTGTTTTTCAATTCTACGCCTTCGGTATCGCCAAGTTTGTACACTCCTTTTCGTACTTCGGCAAGAACCAGATAAGGTCCTTCCCAGTTCACACGAAATACCCCGTGAGATGGCTTTCGAGGTGCAAAGTCAACCTTTCGGAGAACGAGGTCCCCTTTTTTGATTTCTTTTGGCCTGGCTCGTAAATTTATAGCCGTGGCCACTCTTTGCTGGAAAGCTTTTCTTCTCAGCTCAGCTATTTCTCTGTGTTCGTCGACGAGGTCGAGCTTCGTTCTTAGGCCGAGGTCATTTCCACCTTCATCAAATACTTGCACCCGTACTGATGGTCTAACTATCTCGATAGGGATGATGGCCTCTGTTCCGAAGACGAGTGAGAAGGGAGTCTCCCCTGTGGCTCTTCGGGGCGTCGTTCGGTAACTCCATAACACGCTTTGGAGTTCTCCTGGCCATTTCCCTTTTTCTTCCCCCAGTCTCTTCTTCAGGCCATCTTTTATGGTCCTGTTAGATACTTCCACCTGCCCGTTGCTTTGGGGGTGAGCTACTGGGGCGAAGTGCATCTTTTTTCCGAGGTTGCTGATAAATTCCTGGAATCCTTTGTCTATGAATTGGGATCCATTATCAGCCACTAGTACCCTCGGTATGCCAAATCTGCATACAATGTTCTTCCATACAAACTTCTGCACTTCTTTTGCCGAGATAGTTGCCAGTGGTTCTGCCTCGACCCATTTGGAGAAATAGTCTACCGCTACCATGCAGAATTTCACGCCTCCGAGCGTTGAGGGGAGTGGCCCAATAAGGTCTATACCCCAGACTGCGAAGGGCCAGGGATAGTCAGCCGAAGTTACCATTTCCGAGGGTGCCCTCTGGATGTTCGCGTGTTTCTGGCAACTACCGCATTTCCGGACGAACTGCCTTGCATCCTTTCTCAGGGTAGGCCAGAAGTATCCTTGGCGAAGTATCACTGCCGCCAGGGCATCGGTTCCAATGTGTGAACCACACATGCCTTCGTGGACTTCTTCAAGGATTATTTCAGTATCCTCTTTGTTCACACATCTTTGCAGTGGATTCGCGTATCCCTGTCGGTATAGTTCTTCACCGATCAGAAAGAAACGACCGGAGCGCCTTCGCAGTTTTGCAGCGTCACCGGGGTCTTCGGGGAGCACATTTTCAGTGAGGTACCTTTATATTGGATCCCACCATCCTTTTCCCGATGTCGATATGCTCAGTACTGAGATGCTCGGATGGTCTAGCACCTCGGTGTAGGTTTTTGACTTCGCCAAGCAGTCTGCCTCGGTGTTTTTCCGCCGAGGTACATTTTCGATCCGTACGGCGTCAAACTCTTGAATGAGTTTTGCTACCAGCTCGTGGTATTTTGCCAAGGTTGGGTCCTTCGCCCCATAGTCTCCTGCCGTCTGTCGAACTACTAGCTGGGAATCGCTGTAAGCCTTTAAGTTTCTCACGCCAATTTTTCTGGCCAGTTGTAATCCCGCTATGAGGGCCTCATACTCAGCTACATTGTTAGTGACGTTGAAGGTAAATTTGATAGCCTTCATTACCTCTAGGCCTTCAGAGCCTCTGATAACTACCCCCGCTCCCTGGTGCTCGGACCCCGAGGCTCCGTCAACATGTAAGGTCCATTCTGGCTCACCTTCGTTCAGATCCGGATGACTGTCCTCAGTGGTGGGTATTTCGGCAATGAATTCTGCCAGTGCTTGAGCTTTTATGGCCTTCCGAGGTTCATAGGTGATATCATGTTTGCCAAGCTCTATACACCACTTGGAGAGCCTTCCCGAATGATCCACTTTCCTCATAACGTCCCGTAGTGGCAGGCTACTTCGGACGATGATGGGGTGAGCCTGAAAGTATGGTCGCAGCCTTCTCCCTGCAAGCACCAAGGCGTATATAGCTTTTTGTAGCAGAGGGTACCTGACTTTGGCGCCATGCAGGGATTTGCTTACATAGTAGACCGGCCATTTTTTTGGCCCTTCTTCTTTCACGAGGACCGAGCTCACAGCTTTTTCCGTGACGGTGAGGTATAATACGAGGGGTTCTCCCTCGCGAGGTTGTCGCAGAGTCGGCAGGTTGGCTAGGTAGATTTTGAGTTCTTCCCAGGCTTTTTGGCAGTCTTGACCCCAAGGGTGATCGTCCCTTCCAAGGTTGCCTTCCTTTTTTGCTGCCTTAGTGAGGACTTTAAAGAAAGGCCGACACCTATCTCCGTACCTGGAAATAAACCTGCTAAGAGAGGTTATTCTTCCGGTGAGTCTCTGCACATCTTTTACTGTGGCAGGAGTTCAGAACTCGAGTGGAGCCTTAATTTTTCCGGGGTTAGCATCGATGCCTCTTTCGGATACCATGTACCCAAGGAACTTTCCCGAGGTCACCCCGAACATGCATTTTTCAGGATTGAGACGAATCCCGAAGGCTTTGAGCTTTTGGAAGGTTTCCCCTAGATCTGCAACGTGGTTGCGTGGGAGCTTGCTTTTGACTATCATATCGTCAACATACACCTCCATGTTTCTCCCCATTTGGTCCTTAAAGACCTTGTTCATCAACCTTTGGTAGGTGGCTCCTGCATTTTTAAGCCCGAAGGGCATCCTGACGTAGCAGTATGTTCCTCCCTCGGTGATGAAGGCAGTTTTTTCTTCATCTTTGGGGTCCATCCTTATTTGATGGTAGCCGCTGAAGGCGTCTAGGAAACTCAGGAGCCCGTATTCGGCAGTTGAATCTACCAGTTGGTCTATTGGCGGAAGAGGGTATGAGTCTTTCGGGCAAGCGTCGTTCAAATTTCTGAAGTCGATGCACATCCGAAGTTTGCTGCTGCCTTCTTTTGTGGCAATCACCACGTTGCTTAACCATTCGGGGTATTTGACCTCCCTGATGACTTCAGCGTCCAACAGGCGTTGGACTTCGGTTTTCACAAAGTTGCTCTTATGGGCTGAGATGCTTTGCTTCTTTTGCCGGGTAGGCTTTGCTTCCGGGCTTACTTTGAGGCTATGCTGTATTATGCCAGGGTTTACCCCTGGCATATCTTTTGGCGAGTAGGCAAACAGATCTTTATTTTTCAGCAGAAAGGATACAAGGTTTTCCTTGTCACCTTTGGCCAAGCTCTTCCCTATTCGAGTAGATTGTCCTGGGACAAGTTCTACTGTTTCCATTTCCGCTTTTGCGAGATCTTCTTCTTTGCCCTTTTCTGGCGCCTTTACCTCCATTGTTTGTGCGAAGTTGCTCGCCGGAGACTTTCGTGCTTTCACAAACACATTTCTCACCTCGGCCTGGTCTATGAAGATCTCTGCATCTCCATCCTTGGTGGCGAATGTGACAGTCAAGTACTTCACATCAGGGCGAATGTGCAGGTTTCCCTGTGTCTGCCTTCCAAGGATGGCGTTGTACGAGGACGGGACGTCCATGACGATGAACCTCGCCATTGTGGAGGCGTACAACTCAGCTACTCCATCTACCGAAGTCCCTCTCATCATCAATGGGAGGTCGACCCATCCGAGAACGGGCAGTTCGGATGGTCCAACCCCGAAGGTGGGCGAGGTGACTGGCTTAAGCTCACTGCTGGAGATGCCCAAGTTTGGCAGTAAGTGCGAGAATAGGACGTCCGCATTTGATCCGTCATCAAGTAGCACCCTTTTGACGTCCCAGTTCCCTATCCTCGCCATGATCAGCAGTGGATCGTCGTGGGGGAAGACGACGGTGGATCCATCTTTGCGGGCCAGCTTCTTTGCTGGATTTTGATATTCCATGACTGCAATTTCTCTGGTCTTCCGCTTTCTTTCCGAGGATGGGAGCCCCGTGGTGATTGTTTGGATAACCCCTGCCGGAGGTGGAGGGCGCCTTTTTGGACTTCGGTTTCTCCGCCTGTCGGAGTCATAGTCCTCATCTTCGACCCTTTCTTCCTCCACTTTTCTGCCTTTCGGGGATGGCATCCGCAGGTATTTCCGAAGTTGGCCCTGCTTTATCAGCGACTTTATGTACTTCTTCAGCTGGAAGCAGTCTTCAGTGTCATGACCATGGTCGCGATGAAACTGGCAGAACTTCTTTGCATTCTTCTTATTATCGGCGGTCATGGCCCTTGGCCGCCGAATCTGCGTCCCTTGCCTTTCCAACGCCATGAGGATGTTGGTCCGTGTAGTGCTTAGTGGTGTGAAACTTTGGGGTTTCCTTCCCCGCATCCTCCAAGGTCATCCTGCCTGTTCGGTCGGATGCCGAGCTTGTTGATTGGACCCTTCGGCGCGGTAGTGATTGGACTTCGGCCCAGCCATTCTTAGTTCCTCGACGGTCATGTGCTATTCTGCCCTTCGGTAAAATTCTCCGAGGGTCTCCGGGGGGTCCTTTGAGAACTCGTAGAATAGCTGTGAGTCTCGCCGAAGGCCCTGTGTCATGGCAAGAATGCGGATTTCGGGCCGGAAGTCTGGGATGCTCAGAGCTTCCCTGTTGAATCTTTCGACATAGTCTCGGATGGTTTCTCCGTTCCTCTGCTCTATGTCGAACATCTGGACAGGAATCTTCGCCATTGGCCGGCTTCCAATAAATTGTTGCACGAAGGCTGTAGACAACTCTTGGAACTCAGTGATGGCTCCTGGGGGCAATGAGTTGTACCACGCAGTTGCTGGTCCCGTGAGGGTGACCTCGAAGCATTTACACATGGTAGCATCATCAGCACCATGCATTATCATGCTGCGTCTGTACTTGGTCAGATGGGCCTGGGGATCAATGCAGCCATCATAAATCTCCAGCCGAGGTACCCTGAAGTCGCCTGGCATGGTTGCCTCGGCCACGGTCCTGGTGAACGGGGACCCATCTTCGCAGAAGGCTCCCGTGAGCCTGTCCCAGACGGGTTTTCTGGCCATTTGTTTCTCCACCCTTTCTAGCCGTGCTAATATCCTCTCCATAAGCACTGTGGCAGTAGGCCCTTCTTCAGGGAAGGGAGATTGCCGGCACTTCTTCTGGGATCGAGTTCGGCGCTGAGGGGACAGGGACCTCGCCTCAGGCAGCGAACTTCTTTGCTGCAAGACCCTCGGTCGCTCAGACCTCTTCTGCCCCACAGGCTGTTTCCCGAGGGGCGTATTTTATGTGGACAATACTTCGCGCGAATCTCCGCTTCCCAAACTGCAATGAGTAGACTTCGGGCTTCTCTCCCTAAGGCGTGCTGGTGAGGGAGGTCTCTGGGCCTGTGCTTGCTGTGGCCACCTTCGGTCAATCTGCTGTGTCATTTCAGACACGACCGAACACTGAAAGTCTTTCAGGAAGCTCATAGTGATCACTAAAGGGCGGTCTTCCTCGGGCACAGAAGTCCCTGGGAGTGTTTGCTCAGCACCCGGTTGTGTCTCAGGCGCGGACGGGGACTTTGGGAGCCCCTTGTCCTTAGAACGCCGAGTTTCCACGATGGCGATCTCAGAGCGGGTTCCCACAGACGGCGCCAAATGATGGCCGGGGGCCTCATCGTTTAGAGTCATGGTGATTGGTGGAGAGACTTCTAGGAGGAAGAACGCCTGGAGGATGGTTCGCCCTTGGGAGTGTGCCTGAAAGTCCATAAATAAAGGGTTAGGAGGCCCTCGGAATGTGTTTCCGGGGGGGAGCCTCCGACGTCCAAGTCAGTGGTGGCTGAGAAAGGGCAGAGGAAATAGCACAAAGGGGCTGAAGAGTCTCGCCTGGTGATTTTCTCAGAGTCTGGGAGTCAGATCTTTGCCAACCAACCTCCTGCCAAGTATTTATTTCCTGGTATTTATAGGAGTACCTAGCCCGTTCAGATCGCGACACGCATTCGGTCGGATGTTCCCTTAGTTTCTGGGCGTAGGGGATAGATAGCTAATAGCAGGTTGCCTTGAGCCTTGTGCTGAGATGGGCCATGATGTGATTTTGATGGCGTCAGCGTGTCAGAGCTCCTTTTGAGGCGGCTTATGACGTCTGTGAAAGGACGTGTCAGAGGCTTCCTTAAATGCTTCCTTAAATGCTCCTGCCGTACTCCCGAGGTCCCTGGGCGGGTCGTCCTTTGGTATGGACGGTGCCTCTTCGGGAAACATGCCCTCAGTTCGGGGGTACCCAGCTTCAGGGAGTTTCGCCTTCGAGGAGATCATGTTCGGCCCGCAATAGCTGGTGCCTCTTTTCCGAAGGCGATCTGTTTGCAACCTCGGGGGGCTAGTAGTATCCTCAAATTTCTTGGCATGCCGGGCTCGGAGCTCTTCGGCTATCTCCCGAGGTGTATGATCCCACCTTTACTCGGGTAGCGCCAGTTTCTTCTGGCCATTCTTGTGGCAGGGAGTTCGGCCAGATAGAGGCGATAGCCTTTGGCTATCACATATAAACCACCAATTTTGCTTAATAACCTACATACAAAGACAAAGAAAACACACAAAAAAAGCATATATATAATAATACATGATGCTTATACATACAAATTATGGGCTAGCACATGCATATAATCAAAGAAGCAGACAAACATATACACCACATACACACAGTTTCCTTAATATAACAGGCATGATTTTCTTTCAATTTCTTCATGTGATCACTTTGATTTGGTTCAATTAACATAGAGCTCTAGGTGATTGATCAACCTCAGCAAAACTTGAACAAAAATCCTATGCTTGCTGAAAGTAAACTAGCTAGCTTACCCTAGTGCTCAATGCACACAACCCATTACATAGCCTCTAGGTTCCTTTGGCTTTAGCCATCCCCTAGGGCAGCTTTTCCCCTTAAAAATATAGGAGAAGAAGCTTCATTTGGGACCTTACCTTGGCTAAAATGGTAGCAAGGAAGCTTGATCATATTCCATATAACTTAAACACCTTTATGAGCTAGCTTCTCATCACCATGTTTTGGTTTTGCCTTGTTCTTATTCTTCTTTTTCCTTTTTCTTTATGGTGGCTTTAGGATGTCTTGTCAGAGGATGAGAAGATAGAAACAAATAAGAAGGCATTAACCCATAAAGAGCACCATCATTGGCTTGCCATACACCACCATACTTAGTTTCGATTTTGGTTCTTTTGCTTTTTTTTTAGTCTTGTATGTATTTTGGTGCTTAACAGGTCCTTGCCCAAGTTGTTTGAGGTCATAAAGGTGCTACAAACTAGCTAAGAAGCTGCATTTGAAGCTACCTTGAAGACTACAAGTCCAAACGGTGGCTAAATGGACATGGCTGCTAAGGACTTTGATTAGTCCTTGGTCCAAACTCCTTCCAAGTAGCTTAAACCTTTTAACATTTAATTTTTCCCTGCTTTGCTCTTAAAGTAGCACATACTGAGCACACACTTTAATTATTAATTAGGTTAATTAGGACCTCAAACTTTAAATTGAATATAGGTACACTTAGAGTGCATCCGAGAGCTCCTTTGTTACCACTTGAGTATTTAAATACAGTGATCAATTTTAGTGAGCTCAAGCCCCATGCAATCCATGTCTTGTAGGCCAAGCAGAACATGTGCACTATGTTTACCCAAGTGACCCTCTTGGTCATTATGCAAAGATGTGTATATTGGTCCAACCATCACACACATATTCACATACAATTTCATCTAGAAGTAATGATGACAATGAAATTCTTTATTCCTAGCCAATATGAAATTTGAGTAAAATCCCCAAGTGCATGTACAATCATATGCACACATGATGCTATTGGTGCGTATTTTTTTTCCAAACTTTCACACCGTGTCCAACTCAAATTCTACCCATGTTCTCCTGTGCCCTAAAGGTTTTAAACCCTTTAATACCCTTAAAAATTCATAGGAAAATAGGTTTGCGACATTAAATCCATCTAAGCTTACAATTATGGATTTTACACTAAACCGGGTAAAAATGACCATATCAATAGTGCTCAGCAAAATCAGCCAATTTTGCAGTGCATAACTCTGGCTACAGGGCACCAAATCTAGTGATTCACAAGCCAAGTTATTCCTCTTGTAGTTTTATAAGTGTGGACAAAATTTCATAGCCAAATTATTTATGTATAGAATGTTATAGCAGCTAGAGTACATGGTACCAAATTTCATAATATTCATACACTTCATTTCCAGGTACAAAACCCACTTGGTAGTGTCCATATATGTCTTAAACACATGGGAAAACCATTCCCCTGAATTTAGAGCCCTTCTAACCATCATTCAGAAAAATTCCATCAAAACAGCCCATAAACACCATATGGACAACACTTTATACACATTTGAAACCATACTCCATTGATCCATATAGCCTTCTCACACTACACATACAACATAACCAGATCATTTACATGCATTTATGCACCACATACATGACAATAACTTAGTTAATATGTACACTAAGCTTCTTGGAGAACTTCAAAAGCACTAAGCATTCCAGAAACTTGAAGGGACTAGCTGCTGCGTAAAGCAGAAAGTACCATTACTAAAAAAAGCTAATGTGCCCCAAAAATCATGAAACTTTCTAGTTTACAACTAAACATATGGAGGTTAATATACCTAAAATTTCATAGAGAAATTCAAATGAAAGCTATTATTTTGAATGCTCTCGTTCAAGTGCTCCTAAAATGGACAAAAGGGGGTAAGTCTGTTTGAAGAAACTTAGTAAGGGCTTATCATTAGAAACATGAATTCCTAACAACATACCTAAAATCCAAATACATAAAAACAAAAAAAAAGGCAAATATACAAAAATATAACCATCCAAATGCACAAACAAATAGAACACAATCAAATGCAATGCTAGCAGTAATACATCATTAGGGTTAGTCCATAAACAATCAAATAAACAATATGTAATCACTATGGCAGCCCTCCTCAAGCTAATGCTTGGTCTTACGAGGTTAATTAGTCTTGGTTAGTACTAACTTGGGCTCTAGAAACCCCTGTAAACACTACCATCTTAGTGCATGAAAAACAGTAAGGCTGGAACCTTGTTCATGCGCTCCCGTTTAACCCATACTTGGTTCCTTGAACTTTTTTCTCTCTTCCAAGCATGGTTATAGCTTCATGAACGCTTGATCATCATCCTAAGACATTAAACAACCATGAAACATGAACATAAAACCCTTACCTAAGCTGTGAAGGCTAAAATCTTCAAGAGATACACAATAAACCCGAAAATTAGGGTTTTTCTCTTTCTTGTTGCATCTGATTGCCTTCCTTTATGATTTCTTGGGAGATTGAGCTATGGGGGAGCTAAGGAATAGGTTGTGACTGGTGAGGGATGAAAATGCGCAAAAAATGGCAAGAAATCAAGATATTTTACTTGACTTGCTTAGTTTAACCTTAACTCTCACTTAGGTCACTATAAGTATGTCTAAAGCAAAGAATTTTTGGCTAATCTTTAGCCCACCTTTTTGACCTTAGAACCTAGAAATAAAAGGCTAGGACAATGCTAGAAATGGCCACCTTTGACTCTTGTCAAAAATCATCCCATCCTTAAGTTATTTTTGTGAACAATTGTACACTTAGTTGTCCTAGGTTCTTGAATAATAGCTTTTTTTTCCTTTATGAAATTCAGCCTCCAAAAAGTGCTTCCATACCATTCAAATCCTTCCAAAATCTATCTTTTAGAGTTGTACAATTGAGTACCCAAGTCTTGAAATCTTGCAATAAGACCTATATATTACTTGTAAAACAAGCAATCCTTTAAGGCTCACTTTAGTACCAAGTAACCATTGTAATCTTTTAGGGAGGTGTAGATTATTCACTTTAATCCTCACATTTCATTCACTATGGAGAAAATTACGCTATATAATGGTTTATAACCATTATGCCTTTATAATGTAATTTTCCCATTTGTTGAGGTGGTAACATCCTTAGTGTTTAAGGTGTTTCCATAGGTTCCATGTGTTTTTCACCTTCTCTTAGCCCACATTGTAGCCCTCATTCCCATTTTAATGATAATCATTAACCTCATGTAATAGTTTTCAATACATTAAGCTTTAGAGGCTTCACATGCTCATGGTTGCACACAAAGGTGCACTTAAGGGTTTTCTAGTGCACCCTAGAGTGCTCTTGCTCTTTGTCATGTGTCCTTCACTTTTATTGGCCTTATGTGGCTACCTTTATTTGCCTTATAATTAGGGATTAAGCTCATACAATTCATCTTAGAGTTTTAGACTTTAGAGGCGTCAAGTTCACATGAATGCACACAAGGGTGTGCCTAAGAGTTCCTTTGTCGCCCTCCTTGGTTCCCTTCTAGTGCCCTTGGTCTCTTTGTAGTCTTTCCTCAATTTATGAGTCTTCACTTCAAGACCCAACATGGCACCACATGTTAGCCACTCTTGGCTTAGGAATAGAGCATTCTTTTCTCATGTTCCCCCTGATGTGCCCTTAGAGTGCCTCTAAGGCATATTATGAATACTTAGCCTCTTATGTTTCTTTTCTCATGACTTCCACTACCTCTTCACATCATTTTTACTTATCATACATAAGAATCATAGCCCATGGCCTATACAAGTCACAGGCATGACAGGCAAGTTTGACCATTGTTTCTTACATGAACTTGTTGCATCAAGTGGTATCGAAGTAGGTCAGATTGCCTGCTCTTCAATGGCTAACTCCACAGTGCTAGGAGTTGATGGTCATACTGATGGTGATTGCGGGGTTGGGGGTTCGCTTGATAGCATAGTGGTGTTATAGGCTTTGTACTAGCAAATTGAGTAGTGGCTTGGGAAGCAATTGGGTCATCAATTTCACTGTATAGAAGAGCACTTTGAAAAGATCATTACTCAGTTCTATGCCCTAGGGTTGGATGCCAATAGGAATCAAAATGGTGGTAGGTTGCGAGATCAGAAGGATTCACCCCTTGGCTGGCCTATTGATAGGCCCCTTTCCTACATAATGACATAGATAGAAGGCTTACGTGGATGAAGAGTTTAATGATGATGAGGGCTATTATCTAGGTCACTGCAGGCAAGGTGTCGGTCATGGTCAGAATATGGTAGAGTATCGTATTAAGGCGGATGTTTGGCTATTCAACAAAAAACTAGGCGTTGAGGCTGCCCTTAACTGGTTAAATGAGGATGATCGATTCTTTGACTATATGGACATTCTGGAGGAAAAATAGGTTAAGCTGGTTGCTTACTAGTTAAGGGAAGGTGCATTCACTTGGTGGGAGAGCCTACAAGCTGGGAGGTAGAAAGAGGATAGACCGCCAATTAGGACATTGTATCTAATGAAGTATCTGATATGTTGGGATTTTCTTCCACCGGACTACAAGCAAATTCTATTCCAACAATATCGAAGGTTGCAGCAAGGCAAGCTGTTTGTTTCTGATCATAATGAAAAGTTTTTTATGCTATCTTAAAGGAATGTTCTATGGGAATCCTAGGACTAATAGGTGTCACATTATATTGAGGGGTTGAAACCAGCAATCCAAAGAGCTATTGGCGCGCAAGTGGTGTGAGAGATGATGGACGCAAGGAACTTCACTATGCGCTTAGAGTCAATGCTACAGAAAGGTAGCCAAACAAAGCTTCATACAGAGTTCGCTCAACAAAGCGGTGGCGATGAGAATTCAGGGGCCCCAGTAGATAGGTATGTATATGGGATTGTGGAGAGGCGTGTACATTTTTAAAAAGAGAAGGTGGCCAAAAAATAAAAGGTAGCTTGGCCCAATGAAGTGCCAAAGCTGACAACTAATCCCCAACCAATGACTATAACCAATAATGCAAACCTTAGACCGAAAGGAAAAGTGTGTTATAAATGTCTCAACCTCGGTCATCTATCCAATGAGTGTCCAAGGAGGATGGCTAATGTTACCACCTCATAAAATGCGAGAATTACAAGTGTGTCGTAATGGCTAAAAACCATTATATTGTGTAATTCTCACCATAGTGATTGAAGTGTGGGGGTAAAAGGCATGATCAACACCTCCTTAAAAGTGTTCCAAGTTGGTAACTTGGCCCCCAAGAAAAGCCTAAAGGATTGCTTGTTTGTCAAGCAACCTATGGACTTTTTTGTAAGGTTTTGGAAATTCCGGTACTCAATTGCAAAACTCTCAAGAAAGAGACTTGGAGAGTTATGGGAAGGATATAAATGGTATGAAAGTGCTATTGGAAGACCAAATTACTCATGGAAGACAAGTTTGGACAAAGGAAACACTAAAGGCAATAAGGACCTAAATGTCCTAGTGCAAACCTTAAGGTGTTCAAGCTTTTGACTTAAGTCTAAGGGTGGAATTGTGGGGTTATCCCACCATGGGGGAGGCAGCCATGACTTGATAATTATTTAAAAATGTTGGGCACCTGTGTACCAATGAGTTTAAGACAAAGAAACCATGATTAGTGAGAAAGAAAATGACATAAAGCGAGGTTAAGCTTGTTAAGTGTGTTTTGTGCCCTTAAGCTCATTTAAGGCCATTTATGTGGCCAAATCACTTATCCCTGTCTCATTTCCATCCTCCCCCAGCCCAAGAAAATATTCATACTTCCTCCATAGCCACCACACCTTCAAACTTGCAATTGATTGAAATTGAAGGCAAAAGGAAGCAATTGGAAGCAAACTAGAGCTATTTCTTGCATACTTCAAGGATTAAGCTTCAAATTTGGCCTACTCACTTTGGTAAGGGTTCTCTTGCTCTCATGGGTTGTTTTCTGTATATTCAAACATCCATGGAGATATGGCTAAGCTTGGAAGAGAGCCATGAGCTTGATGAACCAAGCTTATTGAGGGGAGTGCATTTATTGAAGGTTTTGTGACCTATTGGCAAATGCACAAAGATGGCAGTAAAATGAGGGTTTCTAGAGCCCAAAGTTAGTACTAACTACTGTTAAAATCCTCCTAAGACCAATCATTATCTTGAGGAGGGCTGCCATAGTGATTTGGTTATGTTTATTATGTGTTTTATGGACTAACCTATGGTATATGTTGCTGCCACATTTCACGTGTTTGTTTGTTGTGAATGGCTGCTGCATTTGGTTGCTATATCTTGTATATATGCATTGTGGTTTTTGTGTTTTAGTGTCTTTTGATGCAGTTTTTAATGAGGATCACATTACCTTAAGAAACCAAGTGTTACCCTTACTAAGCTTCTCAATGAAACTTACTCCCCTCAATTCTGTCATTTCAGGTCCAGCTAAACGATCACCTTCAAACTAACCTTTGTGGTTTGAGTTTTATTCTTAAATTTCAGGTACATGAACTTCCATATGTCTAGTTATGATCTGGAAAGTTTTGTGATTTTAGGAGCACATTTGGTTTTTTTAATGGTGCTACTTACTGTGTGGAGCAGCAGCTGTCCAGCATCCTGTTTTTGGAGTCCATTGTGTCTCAGGACCTCCTGTAACCTAGGGTGCGTATTTAGCTGAGTTAAGACCATATTTTAGTGCATGTATGAATTTACATGTAGTGTATTTAAAATGAGACAAGTATGTGAACATTTGAGTAATGTTTTGGCTGTGAATGATGGGCTGCTACTTGTAAATTCTGTTTTGGCCACATAAAGTTGTTAAAAGAAAGGGAATGTAATTCCTATATGTAATATACATATATGGGATAGACTTGGAGGGCTTTCCCCTTGTGAATGAAGTGTTTGCATGATTTGGAAAAATTGTATGGGCAAAATGGTCCAAAAGTTGCCAGAATTTTGACTCTAGACCTAAAGTTGAATATCTCCCTGTGTAGAATGAATCTTGGTATGAAATTTTGACCACACCTAGAGGACATCTAAAGAGTTAACTGGTATTTGGAATTTATGGATTTAGAGCCCTGTAGCCAAATCTACGACGTTGCAAAGTTGGCCGAGTTACTGTTCATTTGGTCAGAATTTTGTAACCAACTTAAAAAATCTATAACTTGGTCCATAGGTGGGCTATTGATGTAAAACAAAATTCCTTGGTTTTCTCTAGGTCTCTAATTTATAATGGAGCAAATAAAATAGGGGGTATGTGGCTA
The DNA here is from genome assembly GCA_039654915.1 of Aquilaria yunnanensis. Taxonomy (NCBI): domain Eukaryota; kingdom Viridiplantae; phylum Streptophyta; class Magnoliopsida; order Malvales; family Thymelaeaceae; genus Aquilaria; species Aquilaria yunnanensis. The sequence continues at coordinate 41,572,312 of CM077595.1, read as the reverse complement.
GAATGATACAGTTTATTAGTGGAAGTTACAGGTGCAGTAGCTGGCCACTAGAACTTAACAAGATTGCCTAATGTGTGGAAGCCAAAACTAAGACTGGTGCTAGTGTTTACTTTTTTGCTGTCATGGTGTGCATGAAATGTGAATATGTGTGTGATGGTTGGACCAATATGCATGTATTTACACAGTGCCCAAGAGGGCCGCTTGGCTATGCACACTAAGGGTAATGTTCTGATGGCCTACAGAATATTACCAATCCTGGGAGTCGAAATGCACAGTTTTGGCAGCATAACTAGACTATCCCGGAGTGGGTAACATGTTACCACCTCATAAAATGGGAGAATTACAAGTGTGTCATAATGGCTAAAAACCATTATATTGTGTAATTCTCACCATAGTGATTGAAGTGTGGGGGGTAAAAGGCATGATCAACACCTCCTTAAAAGTGTCCCAAGTTGGCAACTTGGCCCCCAAGAAAAGCCTTAAGGATTGCTTGTTTGTCAAGCAACCTATGGACTTTTTTGTAAGGTTTTGGAAATTCAGGTACTCAATTGCAAAACTCTCAAGAAAGAGACTTGGAGAGTTATGGGAAGGATATAAATGGTATGACAGTGCTATTGGAGGACCAAATTACTCATGGAAGACAAGTTTGAACAAAGGAAACACTAAAGGCAATAAGGACCTAAATGTCCTAGTGTAAACCTTAAGGTGTTCAAGCTTTTCACTTAAGTCTAAGGGTGGAATTTTGTGGTTATCCCACCATGGGGGAGGCAGTCATGACTTGATAATTAGTAAAAAAATTTGGGCAAATGTTTACCAATGAGTTTAAGACAAAGAAACCATAATTAGTGAGAAGGAAAATGACATAAAGCAAGGTTAAGCTTGTTAAGTATGTTTTGGTGCCCTTAAGCTCATTTAAGGCCATTTAAGTGGCCACATCACTTATCCCACTCTCATTTTCATCCTCCCCCAGCCCAAGAACACAGCCGTACTTCCTCCATAGCCACCACACCTTCAGACTTGCAATTGATTGAAATTGAAGGCAAAAGGAAGCAATTGGAAGCAAACTAGAGCTATTTCTTGCATACTTCAAGGATTCAGCTTCAAATTTGGCCTACTCACTTTGGTAAGGGTTCTCTTGCTCTCATGGGTTGTTTTCTGTATTTTCAAACATCCATGGAGCTATGGCTAAGCTTGGAAGAGAGCCATGAGCTTGATGAACCAAGCTTATTGAGGGGAGTGCACTTATTGAAGGTTTTGTGACCTATTGTCAAGTGCACAAGGATGGTAGTGAAATGAGGGTTTCTAGAGCCCAATGTTAGTACTAAATACTGTTAAAATCCTCCTAAGACCAAGCATTAGATTGAGGAGGGCTGCCATAGTGATTTGGTTATGTTTATTATGTGTTTTATGGACTAACCTATGGTATATGTTGCTTCCACATTTCATGTGTTTGTTGTTTGTGTTTGGCTGCTGCATTTGGTTGCTATATCTTGTATATATGCATTGTGGTTTTTTTTTTTAGTGTATTTGGATGCAGGATTTAATGAGGATCACATTACCTTAAGAAACCAAGTGTTACCCTTACTAAGCATCTCAATGAAACTTACTCCCCTCAATTCTGTCATTTCAGGTCCAGCTGAAAGATCACCTTCAAACTAACCTTTGTGGTTTGATTTTTGATCTGAAATTTCAGGTACATGAACGTCTATATGTCTATTTGTGATCTGGAAAGTTTGGTGATTTTAGGAGCACATTTGGTATTTTTAATGGTGGTACTTACTGTGTTGTGCAGCAGCTGTCCAGCATCCTGTTTTTGGAGTCCATTGTGTCTCAGGACCTCCTGTAACCTAGGGTATGTATTTAGCTGAGTTAAGACCATATTGTAGTGCATGTATGCATGTACATGTATTTTATGTAAGATGAGACAAGTATGTGAACATTTGAATAATGTTTTGTCTATGTAAGTTATGTGGTGCAAAGCTGCCTAAGTGTGAATGATAGGCTGCTTACTTGTAAATTCTGTTTTGGCCACATAAAGTTTCTAGATGCAAGAGAATGTAATTAATATGTGTATTGGACATGTATGGGCTAGCCTTGGAGGGCTTTCCCCTTGTGAATGAAGTGTTTGCATGGTTTGGAAAAATTGTATGGGCAAAATGGTCCAAAAGTTGCCAGAATTTCAACCATGTACCTAAAGTTTAATATCTCCCTGTGTAGAACGAATTTTGGTATGAAATTTTGACCACACCTGGAGAACATCTATAGGTAGAACTGGAATTTGGAATTTCTGGATTTGGATCGTTGTATCCAAAGATATAACGTTTCAAAATTGGCTGAGTTACTGTTCATTTGGTCAGAATTTTGTAACCAACTTCAAAAATCCATAACTTGGTCGATAGGTGGGCTATTGAGGTAAAAAAAAATTCCTTGGTTTTCTCTAAGTATCTACTTCATAATGGAGAAAATAAAACAGGGGGTATGAGGCTAGAATGATACAGTTTCTTAGTGGAAGTTACAGGTGCAGTAGCTGGCCACTAGAACTTAACAAGATTGCCTAATGTATGGAAGCCAAAACTAAGACTTGTGCTAGTGTTTTCCTTCTTTGCTGCCATAGTGTTCATGAAATGTGAATATGTGTGTGATGGTTGGACCAATATGCATGTATTTACATAGTGCCCAAGAGGGCCACTTGGGTATGCACACTAAGGGTAGTGTTCTGATGGCCTACACAGAACATTACCAATCCTGGGAGTCTAAATGCACAGTTTTGGCACCATAAACTGGACTACCCTAGAATGGGTAACATAACAGCTAATGTTGTTGAGCATGAACATAAGGGAGAAATTACTTCCAGACCAAATAAGGAGGAAGATGAGTATGAGGAAGAGGAAGATGAAGGTGTGACCAAGGAAGATGAAGGTGTGACTTATGTAATCTAGAAGGTGATGTTAAGTCTAAAGTGGGAATAGCTATCTTAGTGACACTAGTTTCTTTTTACTCGATGTGCCATTACTATTTGCCTGTTTAATGTGATTATTGACCGCAAAAGTTGTAGGAATATTATCAATAGTGATGTGGTCAAACAGCTAGGTCTATAGATTAAGAAGCATTCAAATCCCTACACTGTTGGGGGGATCAAGGCTATAGACAAAATTAGGGTGACAGAAAGGTGTAAGGTTTCTTTTTTCATAGGGTAGTATAAAGATAAGGTTTATTGTGATAAAGTAAATATGAATGCATGTCATTTGTTGCTTGTGAGACCTTGGTGGTTTGATGTTGCAACTATCCATGATGGTTAGGATAATATTTACAAGCTAGAGAAGGACAGAAAATGATTCTCATTGAAGTCATTGAAAAGAATGACCCTTCCAAAAGCTCCTAAAGAAAAGGAGTAGGCAGCTGTGATGATAGTCCAGATTCAACAAGAGATGTAGGCTGCCATAAAGGGTTTCAGAGAAGTCTATATTGTGGTGCTCAAGTTGGTCCTAAAATGCAGATAGCAAGGAAAAAATGGTTGTTCCAAGAATGGTGTAGTCCTTATTGCAAGACTTTATTGATGTTATGCTAAGGCAGCTTCTTGAAGGGATTCCACCAATAAAGGTGATCCAACACCGTATTAATTTGGTTCCAAGGGAAAGTTTTCCAAATCTATCACACTATCGGATTGATAGCCAAAGGGCTATTGCCCTTCAAATCCCCAAGCTCTGACGAAGCGCCGCCCTCGGTAAAGGCAAGCCTCACCCTCGAAGAATGCGAGAACCAACCTCGGGAAAATAGGGTCTGGCAACCTGACCCCCTGACCTCGGTGATCTACCATCACCCTTTAGGAATGGCAATACTGACCTCGGGAGTATGGTGCACTACCACCCTCGGTAAGATGACCTGACCAGCTTCGGAAGAGGTAGACTCACCATCTCCGGCAGGAGAAAATGCCCCCGAATGGGATCATCCGTGCCGAGGGGACTCACGAATAACTGGAGCAACCTTGGCAAGAAGCCCTCTTGTCCCGAAGAGGTCTCTCTCACCGAAGGGATCTCGAGAATACGACAAAAATGGTTAAGGAGACTCTGACACGCCGCCTTCGTACACGCCCTGACACGCAGACCACCCACGGCCCTGACCTCTGGCCCAGACGGCCTATGGCCAACTAGAGGTCCCTAATCAAGAATGGTCAGCTTCCTCAGTACCTACGGATGCCTTTGCCAAAAGGAAGGAAGGAAGAGCAATGGAGGGGGGATGAGGAGGAATATGATTCGGACAGACGCCGGGACCGAAGTCCTTGAAAGAATCTGCCACCATCAGTAGGGGTTATCCAAACCATCACTACCGGAATACCCTCGGCTGAGAGGAAGAGAAAGATGAGAGAAATCTCCGTAACGGAGTACGGGAACTCGCTAAGCGGGCTCATGCGAAGAGACGGGTCTACAATAAAGTTCCCCCACAAGGACCCGCTCCTTGTCATGGCAAGGATAGGAAACTGGGACGTCAAAAGGGTACTCCTCGATGATGGCTCAAACACCAACATCATCTTTTCCCATCTACTACCTAAATTAGGCATTCCAAGAGATGATCTCAGCATAGTTAGTTCCCTCACCTTCGGCGTTGGGCAATCCGAGCTTTGTCATCGGATATGTTGATCTGCCCCTGATGTTGAAAGGGATCTCGCCCCACAGTCAGCAAGAGCTAATCGCCTCGGTAATGACAAGATTTATTGTCATTGATGTGCCCTTAGCTTACAATGCTATCCTCGGAAGGCTGACTCAAGGAAATCTCCACATCCGCTCGGACATAAAGTACTTAACAGTAACCTTCACAACCAAAGAAGGAGATGCAGAAATCTTCATCGACCAAACCGAAGTCAGGAAGATCTTCACAAAGGCCAGACAAAGCTCAGCAAAGGTCCAAGTACAGACTTCGGTGAAGGAAAAAATAGTCATGATGGTTGAAGAGACAATGAAGGAGGAAAATGAAAGCCTGGAAAAAGTAGAAACAGTAGAGCTGATCCTTGGCTGAAACACCCGAGTCTGAAAAAAACTGGCCAAGGATGACAAAAAGAGGCTTGTATCCTTCTTGTTAATGAACAAAGATCTATTCGCCTACTCGCCAAAACATATGCCTGGTGTCGACCCTAGCATAATCCACCACAGTCTTTGAGTGTGCCTGAACGTCAGGCCAGTTCGACAGAAAAAATGGAATCTATCGGCTCACAAGAACTCCTTTGTTAAAGTCGATCTTAAGCGCCTTATCGAGGCTGGGGTAATAAGAGAAGTAAAATACCCCGAATGGCTCAGCAACGTGGTTATTGCCACAAAAGAAGGGAGTGAAAAACTTCGGATGTGCATCGACTTTCGGAACCTAAATGATCCTTGCCCGAAGGACTATTATCCTTTGCCAGCCATAGACCAATTGGTGGATTCAACTGCCGAATACGGGCTCCTCAGTTTCCTCGATGCCTTCAGCGGTTATCATCAAATACGGATGAATCCTGAAGATGAAGAAAAAATGGCCTTCATCACGAAAATTGGTACCTACTGCTACGTCAGAATGCCCTTCGGGCTTAAGAACGCAGGGGCTACCTATCAAAGATTGATGAACAAAATATTCGACTCTTAAATGGGGAGGAACATGGAGGTATATGTCAATGATATGATAGTTAAAAGTAGAATGCCTAGTGATCATATCACTGACTTAGGCAAAACCTTCCAACGACTTCAGGAGTTTGGCATACGCCTCAATCCTGAAAAATGTGTATTCAGAGTAAACGCAGGAAAATTTCTCAGGTTCATGGTATCAAAAAAAGGAATAGATGCCAACCCCGAAAAAGTCAAAGCTCTGCTAAATTTCCAAACAACCACAACCACCAAGGACAAACAAAGGCTTACCGGGAGAATCACTTCTCTAAGTAGATTAATTTCCAGGTACGGCGACCGATGTCGACCATTCTTCAAAGTGCTCGCCAAAGCCCTTAAAGGCGAGGGCACCTCCAGAACCCAGGAGCATCCTTGGAATTCAGAATGTCAGAAAGCTTGGGATGAGCTCAGAAACTACCTGACTCGATTGCCAACACTTCAGCAACCCTAGGAAGGAGAACCCTTCATCCTCTATCTCGCAATCACTAAAAAAGCTGTGAGTTCAGTCTTAGTAAAAGAAGAGGGTAGGAGGCAGTGGCCAGTATACTATGTAAGCAAGTCCTTGCATGGCGCCGAGGTCAAATACCCATGGCTCCGAAAAGCCATCTACGCCTTAGTGCTTGCAGGCAGAAGGTTACGACCCTACTTGCAAGGACACGCGATCATCGTCCGAAGCTACCGGCCTCTACGCGATCTAATGAAAAAAGTAGAGCATTCGGGAAGGCTGTAAAAATGGTGCATCGAGCTCGGAGAATATGACATCACCTATGAGCCAAGAAGGGCAATAAAAGCCCAATCACTGGCAGATTTTATTGCCAAAATCCCAGAAATTGAGAATGCTGAGACCATCACGGAAGACCTAGCAAAGGTTGAACCTGTTAGTATTGTGCCCAAAAAAGCCAATCATGAGATGATTGTATTTTTGTACATTGAGTCATGATATTTTATTGAGGCATTAATCCAGCAATTTTGTTTGTTGTTTTGTTTCTGCGTAACATAATAAACATAATTGTAACCCTAGAATAATGATATTCTTAAATGTCCCTAGTCTAGTATTATTGTGGAGCGGGTTGCAATAATACATAATGACTAGCATATGTGGAGACTAATATGAGATATGTAGTCTACATATGGGTACAAGTTGGAGAACTTGTGTACTGGACCGACCCACCATGAGAACACTTCATGGATCGTTATATGAGTGTCATAAGTGATTCTCATAGTGATCATGGTATATGTAGTCCTTCGACCTTAGATCATCAAGGTTCCCTACATGTGAGTCACATAATTTGATACTTTCCTTTGTTGCTCGTAACTGAGTGAACTTGAAGGAGGTCATTGGGTATGTCACATATCATGCGGAGGGATTTGTATGATCAAGATGGGATTTGTCCCTCCTATGTAACGGGAGTGATATCTTTGGGCCCCTTGATAGAGTGAGACTTAGAAAATGCATGGCCATGCTCCGATGAGTTGATATATGATATCAATGTCATCAGTTTAATTTGGTCTACTCGGTAATCAAGAAACCAAAGATTGGGCTATACGAGAGTGACACATTCCATGTCTCGTGCTTAGTCTTCATATCTTGGACAAAGGGATAATGGCATATATCGATGATGATCATAAAGGTTTAGTCGATTCACCGACAATCTTGTCACTTGGGTAGCAATGATGTGTTGCTAGACACCGCTCATTGCTTATGATCATAAATGTGATTTATGATCATTGCCAACATGGCAAGAGCCTATTGGGTCGCACACATAGAGCTATTTGGATCATTAGAGTGCATGGGCTAATTATTTGGGTTATGGTTTCACTTTAATTTCGTATTAATAATGGGCCAAGGAGTTGAGCCATTATTAAGCCCAAAATTAAATCCTAATTGGATTAGGGCTTTGAAACCCATTAGGCCTGGAAGTTGAGTCTCACTATAAATACAACTTTTAAGTGAGAAATTCGCAGGTCTCCTTGCCCTAGCCTCCCAAAAGGACAGCTGCACTCTTCTCTTGCAATTCCTTGGAGGACGCAAGCTAGCACTGCGAGCGCAAGAGAAACGCATCTGCCGGGACTTGGTGGACGCGTGGTGATCCCGAGAGGCTCGTCTGGATACCATAGAGAGCCTGAACACGTCAACTGTTCAGGTTTTGTGATTTGACTCTACAGTTGAGTGAGAGATCTCAACCGAAAATTAGGTATGAAATTTTCGAACACCCGATTTACCCCGTTTCACTTGGATCCTAGAGGGTTTCGGTTAAATTCTGCTGCGCTGTTTGGCTCCCGAAACCCAACAGTGGTATCAGAGCTACTGGTGAAACCCTAAATCGGGATTGAGTGTTGAATCGCATGATGCTATGTGTTCGATTGGTTTTCAGCCATGATTAATTAGATTGATTCATGATGCATGAAACCAGAATTTGTAATGAACATATGAGATATATGAAGAAACGACACAAATTGGTTAATGAGATTAACCCGAAATTGATAGGTATGAGATACCTATATGGATTAGGATTCTTGCAATAGTTGCAGAAACCCTAGGTTTGTTCGGATTCGGCCTGTTCGGGCACCGAATGTAAGGTATTTTTGGTGGCTTGAATGGAGGAGTCTCGGGTGCCTACGTTCTCGAAATAGAAGATTTCGGGCTAAGCAATTGTAAGACAATTTTTTGCGCCGGGGGGCGCTGCCCCCCACGCCCCCCGCAAGGGCGGCTCCCCTTGACCCCGTCCGCTGACCGGTCAGCGGGACCGCCGTATGCGAAGCGCCACATAAATAAAACCTGGTTAATCAACACGCGAAAATTGGCATGCATCTTTGTTGAATGAGATTTGACATGATATGCTGATTGGTGTTTGAAGCATGGTGCATGGTTATAGCCCTTGATTGGTTGTACTTGTAAATACGGCCTGCAAGTCGTGCCTTTTCTTATCACTTTCATTGTACATTCTCTTCTCACCTTACTCCCCTCGAATGTAACTCGAGGTTTCTATTATTGATGTAATGGTGCATTATGGGCTCATCCAAGGTGGTATGTCCAAGGATCATGCAAGGAGGTATGTCCAAGGAGGTGACAACAAAAGGGCAACCAAGAAAGGAAGAGAAGGAGCTTGTGAAGACTCTTTTCTTTTCTTAGGCTTTTATGATATTCTCATTGGCTTGAGAATATCGCATAGTTTGGGCTATAACCATGTCACGTTTATTTCTTGTAAGCATGAGATGCATGTTTTATATTTGTATGTGATGCATGTATAAAACAACCGGAGATAACAAATTGGTGAGATCAAAAGATAAAATCCCTCAAACAAATATTAAGTCATTAAATGTGATGCCTTCCAAATGTTGGCACTCGTCAAGACTTTGATCAACATTAGGTGGGTTTGCCAAAGCAAAGCACCTATGTTCATCTTGGTAAGGCGCGATGGGATAATAGTGATATCCAAACTGCTAACTTTGGGTTCGACTTAACTAAGTCACCCTAATAGGATTAGGGACTTAGAGGCATAGAGTTGGGCTTAAGTTCATGAGATGAGCTAGGACAAGTGTTGTTCACCCAACTATCCAAGAGTTGCATAAGATGCAATTGGCAAGGAGTTGCCTACCTAAATAGCTGTAACTTGAGAGAAAAGCCAAAGCTGACTCAGGTTGTGGTCAAATATGGATCTTGGCCCACTAGAATACCTTAGCGCCGAGGTGTTCAGAAAGAATATCGAGGGTTATTATTTTGAGGAAAATAGTGGGAGTATCGTTTAATAAAAGTCCTTATTAAATGAATTAAAATACATGACTCTTACACCGCATATTTACTGTTGTAGATAACCATGGCACAAAACACATCGACACTTTCGTTGCGATCGATCCTTGAGAAGGAAAAACTGAATGGGACTAACTTTCTCAAATGGTACTGAAACTTGAGGATAGTCCTCAAACAAGAGAGAAAGGCTTATGTCCTAGAGCAGCCCATTCCGAATGAGCCTGCTGCCACTGCTCCAAGAGCTGAAAGGGGTGCTCACAAGAGGCATTCTGATGATGCTTTGGATGTTGCATGCCTCATGCTTATTACCATGGAATCTGAGCTTCAGAAGCAACGTGAGAACATGGGGGCGTTCGATATGATCGAACATCTCAAAATGCTTTTCCAAGAGCAAGCTAGGCATGAGAGGTTTGAGACCTCTAAGGCATTGTTTCAGTGCAAGATGTCTGAGGGAAGTCCCGTGGGTCCTCATGTGCTCAAGATGATTGGGTACATTGAGAATCTTGAGAATTTGGGATTTGCTCTTCAGAAAGAGTTGGCTATCGATGTAGTCTTGCAATCGTTGCCTGAAAGCTACAGTCAGTTCGTCATGAACTATAACATGAACGACCTTGACAAGTCCCTTCCTGAATTGCTCAACATGTTGAGAACTGCTGAGCAAAACCTTAAGAAGGCTAAGCCCATTTTGATGGTTCAAAAGGGCAAGGGAAAAGGAAAAGCCAACAAGAAGAAGGATGAAGCTAATGGAAAGTCTAATGCTAGTTCTTCTTCAGCTGCACTGAAACCAAAGGGTGGTGTGGCAAAGGAAGGGGAGTGCTTCCATTGTAAGCAACCTGGACACTGGAAGCGCAACTGTAAGCTCTATCTTGAAGAACTTGCTAAGGAAAAGGGAAGTAAGACTTCCACTTCAGGTATTTTTGTTATAGAGGCTAACTTTTCTACTTCTTCATCTTGGGTATTGGATACTGGATGTGGATCTCACATTTGTGCAAATGTGCAGGATCTAAGTAGAAGTAGAAGATTGGCCCGAGGTGAAGTGGACCTACGTGTTGGAAATGGAGCAAGGGTTGCTGCCTTAGCCGTAGGGACTTATGTTCTCACTTTACCTAGTGGATTAGTTTTAGAATTAGACAACTGCTACTTTGTGCCTACTATTAGTAGAAATTTGATTTCTGTTTATTGTTTGGACAAAAAATGTTTTTCATTTATAATAAAGGACAAATGTTGTTCTATTTATTTGAATGAAATCTTTTATGGTATTGCTCAACTTAGCAATGGGTTGTATGTTCTAGACCTTGAAGATCCAATCTATAATGTGAATACCAAAAAGGTCAGATTAAATGATTCAAACTCGACCTATCTCTGGCACTGTCGCTTGGGCCATATAAATGAGACCCGCATATCCAAGCTCCATAAGGATGGACTCTTGGACTCATTTGATTTTGAATCATATGAGACATGTGAGTCATGTTTGTTGGGCAAGATGACCAAAGCCCCATTCACAGGGCAAAGTGAAAGGGCTAATGACTTACTAGGACTCATACATAGTGATGTATGTGGCCCTATGTCTACACAAGCTAGAGGAGGTTTCCAATACTTCATTACTTTCACTGATGACTTCAGCAGATATGGCTATGTGTATCTTATGAGACACAAGTCAGAATCCTTTGAAAAGTTCAAAGAATTCAAGAATGAAGTAGAGAATCAACTCGGGAAGAGTATCAAAGTGCTTCGATCAGATCGAGGAGGAGAGTACTTGGATCGAGAATTCCTTGACTATCTTAAGGAGTGTGGTATAGTATCACAACTCACTCCACCAAGCACACCTCAATGGAATGGTGTTTCTAAAAGGAGAAATCGAACTCTGTTAGACATGGTTCGCTCCATGATGAGTCAAGCTGACCTTCCAAACTCCTTTTGGGGACATGCTCTAGAGACAGCCACTTTTACACTAAACCGAGTTCCATCTAAATCGATTCAAAAGACACCATATGAGATATGGAGTGGGAGGCGTCCCAATTTGTCTTTTATGAAGATTTGGGGTTGTGACACTTATGTAAAACGTCAATCCTCTGACAAACTAGGGCCCAAATCTCAAAAATGTCTTTTTGTTGGGTATCCCAAAGAAACAAAGGGTTACTATTTCTACAATCCCTCTGAGCAAAAAGTGTTTGTTGCTCGAACTGGTGTCTTTTTGGAGATAGAGTTTATCTCTAAAGGAACTAGTGGGAGGAAAGTAGAACTTGAAGAAATTCAAGAACAACAAGGAGACATCGAACCTGAAATGGAACCTGAACAGACACTACAAGATGTTGTGGTTCAAGAGTCTGTTCCTATAGCACAGAGCCCACGTAGGACTGGTAGGATTCGGCGTGAGCCCGAGAGATATGGATTTCTCGTGACTCACACCGGTGATGTGATGCTCATGGATCAAGATGAGCCTACAACCTACCAACAAGCTATGTCGGGGCCTGACTCTGAGAAGTGGCTAGTGGCCATGAAATCCGAGATGGAATCCATGTATGAAAACCAAGTATGGACTTTGGTTGACCCACCTGAAGGGGTAAAACCCATAGGGTGCAAATGGGTTTTCAAGAAGAAAACTGACATGGATGGTAATGTGATTACCTTTAAGGGACGATTGGTCGCAAAAGGTTTCAAGCAAATTCATGGTATTGACTATGATGAAACTTTTTCACCAGTTGCTATGCTTAAATCCATCCGAATTTTGTTTGCTATTGCTGCACACTATGATTATGAGATATGGCAAATGGATGTCAAAACTGCATTCCTAAATGGAAAGCTACTTAAGGATGTGTACATGACACAACCTGAGGGTTTTGTCACTCCTGGGAATGCCAATAAAGTGTGCAAATTGCAAAGGTCCATTTATGGACTGAAGCAAGCTTCTCGAAGTTGGAATCTTCGTTTTGATGATGCAATCAAAGAGTTTGGTTTTATCAAAAATGAAGATGAACCTTGTGTCTACAAGAAGGTTAGTGGGAGCACTATTGTCTTCTTGGTGTTGTATGTAGATGACATACTACTCATCGGGAATGACATTCCTGAGCTACAGTCTGTGAAGACTTGGCTAGGGAAATGTTTCTCTATGAAGGACTTGGGTGAAGCAGCCTATGTGTTAGGCATCAAGATCTATAGAGATAGATCTAGAAAGCTTCTTGGCCTAAGTCAAAGTACATATATTGACAAGGTGCTAAAGAGGTTTAGCATGCAAGATTCCAAGAAAGGATTCTTGCCCATGTCACATGGTATCACTCTTTCTAGATCTCAGTGTCCGAGTACAACCGAGGAGAGAGAGCGGATGAGTAAGATTCCATATGCCTCAGCAATTGGATCTATCATGTATGCCATGATATGTACTCATCCCGATGTCTCATATGCTTTGAGCATGACGAGTAGGTACCAATCGAACCCCGGTGAAAGTCACTGGACAGCTGTTAAGAACATCCTTAAGTACTTACGAAGGACTAAGGATGCATTCTTGGTCTTTGGAGGTGAAGATCAGCTCGTTGTAAGGGGTTACACCGATGCAAGCTTCCAATCCGATAAGGATGATTTTAGATCGCAATCTGGTTATGTGTTTTGTATTGGTGGTGGTGCTGTGAGCTGGAAGAGTTCAAAGCAAGAGACAGTAGCTGACTCTACAACAGAATCTGAGTACATTACCGCCTCTGATGCTGCGAAGGAGGCAGTTTGGATCAAGAAGTTCATCACTGAACTTGGAGTGGTTCCAAGCATTGTTGACCCGATAGAGCTTTATTGTGACAACAATGGAGCAATCGCATAGGCTAAAGAACCTCGATCTCACCAGCGATCCAAACACATACTGCGACACTATCATCTCATCAGGGAGATCATCGAGAGGGGTGATGTAAGGATATGCAGGACTTCGACAGACAGCAACATTGCTGATCCACTGACAAAGCCCCTTACGCAGCAGAAGCATGATAGCCATTCTAGGTCCATCAGTATTAGATACATGGATGATTGGCTTTTAGTGCAAGTGGGAGATTGTTAGTATTGTGCCCAAAAAAGCCAATCATGAGATGATTGTATTTTTGCACATTGAGTCATGATATTTTATTGAGGCATTAATCCAGCAATTTTGTTTGTTGTTTTGTTTCTGCGTAACATAATAAACATAATTGTAACCCTAGAATAATGATATTCTTAAATGTCCCTAGTCTAGTATTATTGTGGAGCGGGTTGCAATAATACATAATGACTAGCATATGTGGAGACTAATATGAGATATGTAGTCTACATATGGGTACAAGTTGGAGAACTTGTGTACTGGACCGACCCACCATGAGAACACTTCATGGATCGTTATATGAGTGTCATAAGTGATTCTCATAGTGATCATGGTATATGTAGTCCTTCGACCTTAGATCATCAAGGTTCCCTACATGTGAGTCACATAATTTGATACTTTCCTTTGTTGCTCGTAACTGAGTGAACTTGAAGGAGGTCATTGGGTATGATCAAGATAGGATTTGTCCCTCCTATGTAACGGGAGTGATATCTTTGGGCCCCTTGATAGAGTGAGACTTAGAAAATGCATGGCCATGCTCCGATGAGTTGATATATGATATCAATGTCATCAGTTTAATTTGGTCTACTCGGTAATCAAGAAACCAAAGATTGGGCTATACGAGAGTGACACATTCCATGTCTCGTGCTTAGTCTTCATATCTTGGACAAAGGGATAATGGCATATATCGGTGATGATCATAAAGGTTTAGTCGATTCACCGACAATCTTGTCACTTGGGTAGCAATGATGTGTTGCTAGACACCGCTCATTGCTTATGATCATAAACGTGATTTATGATCATTGCCAACATGGCAAGAGCCTATTGGGTCGCACACATAGAGCTATTTGGATCATTAGAGTGCATGGGCTAATTATTTGGGTTATGGTTTCACTTTAATTTCGTATTAATAATGGGCCAAGGAGTTGAGCCAATATTAAGCCCGAAATTAAATCCTAATTGGATTAGGGCTTTGAAACCCATTAGGCCTGGAAGTTGAGTCTCACTATAAATACAACTTTTAAGTGAGAAATTCGCAGGTCTCCTTGCCCTAGCCTCCCAAAAGGACAGCCGCACTCTTCTCTTGCAATTCCTTGGAGGACGCAAGCTAGCACTGCGAGCGCAAGAGAAACGCATATGGCGGGACGTGGTGGAAGCGTGGTGATCCCAAGAGGCTCGTGTGGATACCATAGAGAGCCTGAACACGTCAACTGTTCAGGTTTTGTGATTCGACTCTACAGTTGAGTGAGAGATCTCAACCGAAAATTAGGTATGAAATTTTTGAACACCCGGTTTACCCCGTTTCACTTGGATCCTGGAGGGTTTCGGTTAAATTCCCCTGCGCTGTTTGGCTCCCGAAACCCAACAGAACCAGAGTGGGAACTCTTTGTCGATGGAGCGTCAAGTGCAGAGCATCAGGGCGCTGGAGTAGTTCTTTTGGGGCCCGAAGGCATGGAAGCTACCGAAGCCATCAAATTCGGTTTTGATGTCACCAATAACATCACCGAATACGAGGCCCTCATAACAGGACTAAAGCTGGCCAGAAAAGTTGGTGTAAAAAACCTTATGGCCCACAGTGACTCACACCTAGTAGTCCGGCAGACGAAAGGAGAATACCTGGGAAAGGATCCAACTTTGGCAAAATATCATGACCTCGTCAAAAAGCTCATTGAAGAGTTTGACTCAGTATAGATAGAAAACATGCCCTGAAGGGATAATACTCAGGCTGACACCTTGGCCAAATCCAAGGAACCCACCAAGGTACTAAAGCAACCTAGCATAGAATTAATGTGCATAGTAGCCTCGGGGGAAGGATGGCAAGACCCCATCAAGAAATATCTAGCAACTTCGGAACTCCCCGAGGATCCCAAGGAGGCCGCAAAGGTACGAAAGTGCTCTGGGAGATACTTCCTCATCAGAGATGAACTATACAGACAAGGGTATACGAGCCCCCTACAGAAATGCATAGGTGAAAACGATGTTGGAACAATCCTCGAAGAGGTCGATGAAGGAGCCTGTGGCTCCCATATAGGAACAGACGCCCTTGCTGGGGTACTACTTTGCCAAGGTTACTTTTGGCCTACCTTGAGGAAGGATGCAAGGCAATTTGTCCGAAGATGTGACAATTGCGAAAGGCATGCCAACATCCAAAAGTTACCTTCAGAAAGAATAACTTCAGCAAATTACCCTTGCCCCTTCGCCATATGGGGTATTGATCTCATTGGACCTCTTCCAAACGCTCTCGGTGGGGTGAAGTTCTGCATAGTCGCAGTGGACTACTTCAGTAAGTGGATCGAAGCGGAGCCATTGGCATCAATCTCGATGAAGGATATCCAAAAGTTCATGTGGAAGACATCATATGCCGATTTGGCATACCAAGGGTAATAGTGGCCGACAACAGAACTCAGTTTACGGACAGAGGATTCCAGGAATTCGTGGCTGACCTCGGCATAAAAATGCATTTCGCTCCAGTAGCCCACCCTCAAACTAATGGGCAGGTCGAGGTATCCAATAGGACAATAAAAGATGGTCTGAAGAATAGGCTAAAGGAGGCAAAGGGGAAATGGCCAGGAGAGCTCCCAAGTGTGCTATGGAGCTATCGTACGACTCCTCGAAGGGCCACCGGAGCAACTCCTTTCTCGCTCGTGTATGGGACAGAAGCCATCATCCCCATTGAGGTCATACAGCCTTCAATACAAATACAAGTATTCGACGAGGGCGGAAACAACCTTGGCTTGAGGACAAAACTAGACCTCACCGAGGAACATCGCGAAATGGCCGAACTTAGGAGGAAGGCTTTCCAACAAAGAGCAGCTGACGCTACTAACTTACATGTAAGAAGAAAAGAAATAAAAAAAGGAGACCTCGTCCTCTGAAAGGCCGAATTTGAGCATCGCAAGCCATCAGAGGGGGTACTTTGGGCAAACTGGAGTGGACCTCAGCAAGAAACCCTCCGTCCCGAAGAGGTCTCTCTCACCGAAGGGATCTCGAGAATACGACAAAAATGGTTAAGGAGCCTCTAACACGCCACCCTTGCACACGTCCTGACACGCTGCCTTCGTACACGCCCTAACATGCAGACCTCCGACGGCCCTGACCTCTGGCCCAAATGTCCTATGGCCAGCTAGAGGTCCCCATTCCCGAAGGTACGGACGGCATTCGACCGAACACGTGCCATGATCTAAGTGGACTGTGTCAAACGGACTCCCCCTAACACCCTCCTATAAATACTTGGGAAACGACCTTAACAGGGGGGATTAAACTCTTAGGCAAAACACATTCTTCACTTTTGATTCAATATTCTTCATTTCACCAAATACTGACTTCGGCGTCGAAGGCTCTTCCCCGAAAAAATGCTTCGGGGACCTCCTAAACTTTGCCCTTTGTGTGTTTCAGGCAATCTCTTCCTGGAAGTCCCTCCTCTAGACACCCTCCTCACCAGAAGTCCCCTCCAGTCTTATCATGTTGTACAACGAAGATGCGAGCCGGCATCACAGATAAGTCCCTAGAAGAGCGAGGTGTTGTTGGAAAAGGTAAAAGAGCTGTTGTTTAAGGGACACATTCAGGAGAGTATGAGTCCATACATGGTTACAGCGCTGTTGACTCCAAAATCATATGGTAGTTGGAGAATGTATGCTGATAGTAGGGCAGTCAACAAAATTACCATTGGTTATAAAATTACCATTGGTTATCATTTTCCAATCCCACCATTAGATGATATGTTGGACATGTTGCATGGAGCTGTGGTGTTTTCAAAGATTAGCCTTAGAAATATGCATCATCAAATTCGTATCAGGTGAAAGGGCTGAGTGGAAGAGGCGTGTTATAGCCCTCTTAGCGAGAAGGTTGTTGAAGGTATATAAATTGGTAAATCCCTAGTTTTACACCTCATTTTAAGTTCACTTAGCAAGGTTAAGCAAGTTAGTTAAGGTTTACTAGGTTTTGAGGAAAGTATGGCAACAAAAAAGATCTGGGGGAAAATGGTAATTTTACATCTCGAGGTGTCGAGCCAAGTCCCAAGAGTCAAAAACATGTTTTAAACTTACTTGCTTAGCTTCCAAATTTTCACTAAGTGTTGAAAGATTTGACCTAAGAGTTACTATTTTAGAAAAGGGCTTTTTGACAAACTTATGAAACTTTGAGGTTTAACAAAGTAAAGGGGCTTATAACTTGTTTTGGAAGGTGTTTTGGCTGCCACTATTTATCCATTTCTTCTAAAAACCTGAGCTCTTCCTTTCCCCTTTCATTTCTCCTTCAAATTCTTCCCAAATTCTTAATTTATTGGTGGATTTTGAAGGCTCGAAGGGTACTGAAGCATTAGGTAGCTTCTTTCAAGGAAGTTTTTTTCTTTTGAAGCTTGGTATGACATTTTTCTTGCTTGGGCTAAGTTTAGGCATGAGGTACTCTTTTCCCCTTGATGATTTCATGTTTCTTGAGCTCATTCAAGCTTGGATTTTGTTGGGTTAATGTTAATTTGGTGCCATATACCTTGTCTATGTCTCAGAAGCTAGGAAACCTATTAGAGCCCTGGGAATTGGAATTTCTTGGCTTGTGTTGCTTAATGCTTGCTAGTTCTTGTGTAATTGAGGTAAGGGAATTATGATTCATGCTTGAGTTATTGGCATTCATATCTTGCTCAAGGTAGTATTCTTGTAGTTTTGTGAATGCTAGTGATTGGTTGAAAGTGAATTTTATGCTGGAATAATATGATTTTGATGGTTTGTGTGGTGTTTATGGATGCTAAAGGATTGGTTTAAGTGGTGCATTGTGGCCTAGTGCATGTGTACATGCAGGTTTAAGGCAAGTGGACGTGTTCCTGGGCCTTTGAGAGGCATTGGAAGCCCGTAAAGAGCCTTAGGCATGTAGAAGAATCTATATGGCTCGGGGGCTTAGCACTGCAGCACCCAGGACCACATTTGGAACTCGAGTGAAATGGCTCCTGGGTGATATAGCGCTGGTCATCGGCACCATAGTGCCAGTACTCGACAGCATTGACATGCTATAGTATTTTTGCCAAACTTTTCACTCGGGTGTCCAATTAAGGTGATTCAAGATTTCACACGAAGCTAAGAGAGAGACTACTATTTCTATGGTTTCCCCAAGCTTATATTTTCCTAGGTTTGGCTATATTTTAGTTCAAAGTGAAGGTGTTATAGCCCTCCTAGTAGAATGCGTGATGACCAAGGTAAATTCATAAATCCCTAGTTTAAATGCCTTAATTAGAGGTGAATTAACAAAATCAAGTAAGTTATTCAAAGGTTAGTTGGTTCCAAGTGGTTTATGGCACTATGCTTGCCCGAGGGCAAAATGGTCTTTTTGCAGCTTAGAGGCTCAAAATAAGTCTTGGTACTAAAAATGAAGTTTTTAAAACCCAAAGCCCAGGTTAGAAAGTTTTGCTTAAGTATATAATTACCTACTTACTATTTGGGGAAGGGCTAAATTTGCAAGTTTTAAAGAAGTTTAGGGGTGGAAGTGTCTTTGTTGTTTTAAAATGGTTGGAAGAGATGGGGATGTCACTATTCCCTCATCCCTTCCACTTGATTTTCGCAGCCTGTCCTCTCCTCCCCATTTCTTGCTTAATCCACTTCAAATTCATGATTTCTTGGCAAAATTGAACTGCTTTCTCGTTGCCTAAGCGGATGGGTGCTTGCTTTGCACTTGTTGTCCATGTTTTGAAGCTGGGAAGGGTGTTTTTCTTCATGGGCATGGTTTATTTATGAGGTACTCCTTTCCCTTGATGATTCCATGTTTCTTGAGTTATTGGAAGCTTGGGTTTTGTTGCATTGATGTTAATTTGGTGCCATATGCCTCGTATTTTGCTTGGAACCTAGGAACTTAGTGGAACCCTTTGGAGATTGGTTTATATGGTTTGTTTTTGCTTTATTATGCTAGTTCAAGGTCAATTGAGTAAGGGATTTATGATTCATACTCATTTCAGGCCATTCATAGCTTGTTTGTGGAGAAATTCTTGTGAATTTGATGATTGGAACTAGTTGTGGAAGAAGATGTTCATGGTGGACTAGTTGGATTTCCAGGCTTAATATGATGTTTGTATGTGTTGCAAGCTTAGAATGAATGGTGCATAGTGGCCTAGGAAGTGTGTTTTTTTGGTTTGCAAAGTGGGAAGGCATTCCCAACTCGTTTGGGAGCCTTTGGAGTCCTAAGGTGCTTTGGACATGTTTTTAAAGTTCAGGCCTCAGGGGTGGTGCCGCAGCACCCAAGACCCCATTTGGAACCCAAAAATAAATGGCAGCTCGCACCTCAGCACCTATTTTGGCACCTAGGTGCCAGCACTCGATAGCATTGACATGCTATTGTTAGTGTTATGCCCAAAAAGCCAATCATGAGATGATTGTATTTTTGCACATTGAGTCATGATATTTTATTAAGGCATTAATCTAGCAATTATGTTTGTTGTTCTCTTTCTGCATAATGCAATAAACATAATTGTAACCCTAGAATAATGATATTCTTAAACATCCCTAGTCTAGTATTATTGTGGAGCGGGTTGCAATAATACATAACGACTAGCATATGTGGAGACTAATATGAGATATGTAGTCTACATATGGGTACAAGTTAGAGAACTTGTGTACTGGACCGACCCACCATGAGAACACTACATGGATCATTATATGAGTGCCATAAGTGATTCTTATAGTGATCATGGTATATGTAGTCCTTTGACCTAGGATCATCAAGGTTCTGTACATGTGAGTCACATACTTTGATACTTTCCTTTGTTGCTTGTAACTGAGTGAACTTGAAAGAGGTCATTGGGTATGCCACATATCATGCGGAGGGATTTGTATGATCAAGACGGGATTTTTCGCTCCTATGTAATGGGAGTGATATCTTCGGGCCCCTTGATAGAGTGAGACTTAGAAAATGCATGGCCATACTCGGATGAGTTGATATACGATATCAATGTCATCAGTTTAAGTTGGTCTACTCGGTAATCAAGAAACCAAAAATTGAGCTATACGAGAGTGACACATTCCATGTCTCGTGCTTAGTCTTGATATCTTGGACAAAGTGACAATAGCATATATCGGTAATGATCATAAAGGTTTAGTCGAATCACCGACAATCTTGTTTGGGTAGCAATGATGTGTTGCTGGACACCACTCATTGCTTAAGATCATAAATGTGATTTATGATCATTGCCAATGTGGTAAGAGCCTATTGGGTTGCACACATAGAGCTATTTGGATTATTAGAGTGCATGGGCTAATTATTTGGGTTATAGTTTCACTTTAATTTCATATTAATAATGGGCCCAAAAGTTGAGCCAATATTGGGCCCAAAATTAAAGCCTAATTGGATTAGGGCTTTGAAACCCATTAGGCCTGGAAGTTCAGTCTCACTATAAATACAACTTTTAGTGAGAAATTCGCAGGTCTCCTTGCCCTAGCCTCCCAAAAGGATAGCCGCACTCTTCTCATGCAATTCCTTGGAGGACGCACGCTAGCACTGCGACCGCAAGAGAAACACATCTGCTGGGATGCGATGAAAGCGTGGTGATCCTGAGAGGCTCGTGTGGATACCATAGAGAGCTTGAGCACATCAACTGTTCAGGTTTTGTGATTCGACTCTACAGTTAAGTGAGAGATCTCAACCAAAAATTAGGTATGAAAATTTTTGAACACTAGTTTACCCCGTTTCACTTGGATCCTAGAGGGTTTCGGTTAAATTTTGCTATGCTGTTTGGCTCCCGAAACCCAACAGCTATAGTATTTTTTCCATAACCTTTCGCTAGGGTGTTCGATTAAGGCGATTCAAGATTCCACATGAAGGTAAGAGGGAGTACTATAATTTCCATGCCTTACACAATCTTGAATTGGCCTAGGATTTTCTTCATTTTTTTTGAAAGAGAGGAGATATTTGGCCACAATAGAGCACCATTAGTTAGGTAGAAGGTTTAGTTCCATCGGAAGCCAAGTTGAGCCTTCAAATTTGAGGCTTCATTGTGGGAGCCTTAGTGCACTTAGGTGGGTTCCAAAGAACCTTGTAAACGACTCCAACCATGGTCTTTGTCATTACACTAGGTTGAACCAACTAATGGTGGATGGGTATGTGCCTTGAGTGAAAGTTTAGTGCACTTGTAGCCTAGGCAAGGTTACTTAAGGCACAAATGAAAACCTAGTGCACTCTTGGTAAGGTTTTGAGGTTGAAGCATAGTATACAACTAACCTAGACAAGTCTAAGGGGTTGAGGTACTATATAGAGGCTTAATACACCTAGTGAGTTCCATGGAACTCAAGTGAGGTGCATCCACCATGTTCACTTACACAATAATTAAGGGAAGGTTAAAGTTACTGAATGGATAAGCTAAGGCTTACCAGGAGTGAATTCGGGGCCAAAACTTGCTAGGCATGGTGTGACACCCATGAGAGGACTAGGAAGAGGAGGGTTCCTAAGGGACTTGAATATATGCACATATGTTAGCTCTCAAGCTACAAGCATGCGTAGTAGATTTCATATATTTTGTGTATATGTGTGTCCTCCATATTTTTCTTGGAAATTAAAGGATCCTTTACTAAGAATCTTTGATTCTCACTCCTTTAGCTTTTGTTGTGCAGTTTTGGGCGTCTTTGAGTTGACAACCATTAAGGGTTGTTAAGATATGCTCATGAGTAGCAATTATGTTTATTTGAATCCTTATGATTCTAGTTTTGTGGTTTACCTGTTGGTTACATTATGGTACTAACTATAGTTGTCTTTTTGGCTAACAGAGGCTAGTTGATAGCCGAAGTGCTATCACCCTTCAAACCTATAAGCTCGGGCAAAGCATCACCCTCGGAAACTCAAGCGTCACCTACAAGGAATGCAAGCGCCAACCTTGGAAAAAGGGGATCTAATACCTTGAGCATCCGACCTCGGTGATCCATAATCATGCCTGGGAACGACAGTACCAACCTCGGGAATACTGTGCATCGCCATCCCTGGTAAGGCGACCAAACCGGCTTTGGAAGAGAAAGACTCACCACCTTCGACAGGAGAAAGTGCCCCCGAAGGGGAGCATCCGTGACAAGGGAGCTCCCGGATTACCGAAACGATCTCGGAGGAAAGCCCTCCTATTCCGAAGAGCTCTCTTCTACTGAAGGGATCTCGGGAATACGGCAGAAACAATTAAGGAGCCTCGGACATGCCGCCCTCGTACACAACATGCCGCCTTTATACACACTCTGACATGCCGCCGCCGCACACGTCCTGTCACGCAGAACTACCCTGGCCTTGACCTTTGGCCAGAACGGTATGTAGCCGGCTAGAGGCCCCCACGCCCAAAGGTACGAATTGCATCCAACCGAACACGTGTCATAATCTGAGCGGATTACGTCAGGCAGATTTATTCACACCCTCCTATATATATATGTGTGTGTGGGAAATGGCCTTAGCAAGGTATAGACACAGGCGGAAGGGAGAGAAACAAGGTACATTCTTCATATTCTTACTACTTTCGGTCTCTCGATATACTGACTTGGGCATCAGAGGCTCCTCCCCGGAAAAATACTCCGGGGACCTCCTACCTTTTACCCTTTGAGTGTTTCAGGCAATCTCTCCCCGGGAATCTCTCGTTCAAGCGTTCCTCCCTCACCAGAAGTCCCTCCTAGTCTCACTATGTCATACAGTGAAGATGCCGATGGGCATCATTAGTGAAGCATAAGGCAAGGCTTTGGAGCTTGCCACCGGGAGTTGCTCTAAGGTGGGAGTTGGATCTTAGTAGAGTTGTTCAGTGTATAGTTCTCATACACTAGTTTGGCTGCAATGCTCATGTATGAGTAGTGTACTCTAAAGTCACTTTTGGGTGTGAGCATAATTTGTTTTTGCTTGGATCTTCACACATGGTTGATTATGTGTAGTTAACTACATAAATGCCTTGTATGCTTTGATGGTTTTGATGCTCAACTTTAAAGAAATGTCATGGTAATGTTTTATGTTTTTATTACCTATTTAATCATCAAAGTCAAAGTATACACTCATGCATGATTGCATAGAAGGATTAATTAACCATAAGCATGAAGGTTTTAACTAATGTGCACGTAATTAACTAGCCAATTACAACTAGTGTGGGACAAGTTCCCATAGGCTCCCTAGATAGGTCTGCAAGGGGCCGTGTCAAAAGGCATGATTGGCCCCAATAGAGCACAATTAGTAGGGTGCAAGGTTTTGTACCATCAAGAGCCAAGCCAGGCCTTTGGGTTTGAGGTTTTGATATCGGAACCTTAGTGCACCTAGGTGGGTGCTAAAAAACATAGTAATGCATCTAACCTTGGTCATTGCTACTCCACTAGTGTGACACAAGTAATGGTGGATAAGTATATGCCTTGAGTGAAGGTTTAGTGCACTTATAGCCTAGGCAAGATTACTTGAGGTGAAAGTGAGAACCTAGTGCACTCTTGGAGAGGGTTTAAGTGTATGTCTTGAGTGAAGGTTTAGTGCACTATTTGGATGCTTAGTAGACCTAGTAAGTTCCTTTGAACTCAAGCGAGGTGCATCCACCATGTTCATCGCTAGAACATAAGGGAGGTTGAAAGTAGTGGTGAACTTCACTAGTTAGGCTAGTAAGCAATGCTTACTAGTAGATAAGACTTTCCCTTGTAGTTAAGGTGACACAGCCCCTCATGGGGCTACCCAGGAAGCCTATGGGAACATGTCCCACACTAGTCGCAATTGGCTAATTGATTACGTGTGCACTAGTTAAAACCTTTATCCTTCTAGTTGTTTAATCCTACTATGGAAATATGCATAAGTAATGCTTTGACTTAAATAAGAGTTATAGAATATAAACATAAATCATAAAACATTGCCCGAGCCTTTCATTAAGATCCAAGTTCAAAGTAGTCAAAGCACACAAAATGCTTGTAGAATTAACTACACATAATCAATCGTGTGCAAGCACCCGAACGAGAGTATACTATGCTCGCACCCAAGAACGACTATAAAGTAGACTACTCAAACATGAACATTGGATGTAAACTAGTGTATGAAAACTATGCACTAAATTATACTACTAAGATCCATAACCAAGCTTTCACCCTAAAGCAAACTCCCAATGCCAAGCTTTAAAGCCTTGCCTTGTGCTTCACTAGCCTCTGTAGGCCAAAAAATGGCTATAGTTACTACCATAACTTAACCAGCAAGCAACCTGATAGCTGAAGAGCTATCACCCACATGACCTTCTTATTGGCAGACCAAACACCACCCTCAGGGATTTATATGACCAACCCTGGGAGATGGATCTACACCACCCTTGGAAAGGTACACGACCGACTTCAGGAAAAATACTTTTTGTCATCCTTGAGAGTGTATATTACAAACCTCAGGAATGTGAGTCTATCATCCTCAATAGAAGAAATGCCTCCTAAAAATAGTTCATGCATCTGAAGGGTTTTCTCCAGCCACCCTTAGGGGAAATCCTTGTCCGAAAGGGCCTTAGATCCCATCGGGGTCTTAGAAAGAAATGACAAATACAGTTGGGGGATCTTTGACAGAAACCTCACACACACCTTTACCTTATGGGCGTAACCACCTATGTCCAGTTGTAGACACCTCTCCCCGAAAGTATGGACCAAATTCGGCCGAATGCATGTCCTAATCTACTTAGGCTGGGCATGACAACCTCCTCCTCCCGGCCTCCTAGAAATATTTGGGGGAGGCTCCCAGGTAAGACACATGAGGTATCCTCCTTTTTTGTTCTCTACTGTTAACTTCTAATGACTTCTCCCCTCACATACTGACTTAGGTCTCGGAGATCCCTCCCCCGAAAACACACTCCGGGGAGCTTCTAACCTTTATTCTTCACGTGCTGCAGCTACTACTCAGGTGAAGGTCTACCAAAGGTTCAACAAGTCCTACATTGAATATGTGCTAGAGCATCATTTGCCACCATCTATGGGAATGAGTTCCTAAGTCACTGTCATGGAGACTAGGCATTCTACGAATAAGGGCATTCCAAAGTCCCAATCCATGCCTGAGCCTCCACCAGCAAACAATGAAGCGGCCCTAGAGCCTTCCCTTCCAAAGGATCAACATCCTCTGATGGTCACTATGTGACATGGCCACCCTCAACCCTGCCTAGGAAGCCTGTGAGAACAAGTGTCATGGTTGTTGCAATTGGCTAGTTAGATATGTGTGCGGATTAAAACTCCATGATACTAGTTGATTAACCTAGAATATGCAAGATGCATGCTCTTTGTGCTTTGACTTAAGCTAAAGGAAATCATAAGAGCATTCACTTGGCCAAGTATTTTCATAAAAAACATGCTCAAAAAGCCAAAACATACAAAATCAACATTGATATAAATTTACTACACATAACAACTGTATGGGAGCATTCATACATAAAGTCGACTAATACCCTCACCCAAGAGCAACCCTAGAGTCTAGGACTCCATCCATAAATATAAGAGGCAACTAGTGCATATAATATACACAAGGCAATCCTACTGAGATCTTTTTATCTAACTCCCACCTTAGATACAATCTCAGTGGCAAGCCTAACAAAGTCCTCCACGTGCATAACTAGCCACTAGAGCCAAGAAAGACTATAGTTAGTAGTGCTGCTTGACCAACAAGTAGCTAATAAAACTAGAATCATACACATTCTCAAACCTAAGTACCTGCAAAAGCAAACTACCATGACCACCCTTAGTGGTTATCGGGTCTAACACCATCGGAATCTGCACAACATAAACTAGGGAGTGAGAATTGTAATTCTCAATAAGGGTCTTCACCTACAAGAAAAAATACTAAGGACAACACATATATAACCATATGTAATCTGTTGTTAGCTCGTACAGCATGACGTTAAACTTAATACGCATAAGTTTCAGTCCCTTAAGACTTGTCCTCTACTTAGTCCTTGAACTACAAGGCAAAGCCTTGTCCACTAGCAAGCATTACTTACTAGCCTAACTAGTGAAGTTCTCAACTAGTTGAACCTTCATTATGTTGTACAGGGTATTATTGTCGGACTGAAAGTTCTTAGGTCCCAAAGAATCCACTAGGTATAGGTTGCCTCATCAAGACCTTGAAGCCAAAGATACATCTAAGGTCTTAATGGTGCTAAACCTTCCACCTTATCACTAGGTGTACCAAGGTTTCCTCATCAAGACCTTGAACCCGAAGGCACAACCAAGGTCTCAATGGTGCTAAACCTTCCACCTCATCTAATAGTGTATTATTATGGCCAAATAACTAGTTTTCTCATGAGGTGCATTTAACATTTAAAAAACTATGAGAAAACCCTTAGATCACGAGAGAGATTTTGGATGTTTCAGAGTGTCATTGTACCATTACAACCCTTAGGCACCCCTAAGACCATCCCCCTAGATCTCATTTGAAAAAGATGAAATTTGCTGAAAAAGGCCTCTAGCCCTAAGTGCCAGGAGGGGTGTCTTTGGGGCCTAAACACTAGGAGCACCTGAGGCCTAGGCACTAGGAGCACTCTGTTCTATGGAGAGAAAAATGCAACTTTAGCATTGAGGCACCGGATGGCGCCTAGGCATCAGGACCTTGTGTCCTGAATCTTGAAAACTCTCTCCTAAGCCTTTTAGAGGTTTCCTATGAGTTTAAGGCATACAATAGATGCCTGAACTCACCATAAACCTGTACAACAACTTACATGGGCCACAAATACAGCATCACAAACTTCCTATGATGCATCAAGACATCACACAGTCCACAATTCCAAGCCTAGTCCACCATAAACACACTTGCTCATAATCAATGCTATTTATGAAACTACTTGATTCCATCAATCGTCAACACTCAAATAGCATCAATTGAACTTGAAACACTTAATCCCTTACCTCAACTTCAAGTAACAACCAAGAATTATGCAACTCTTTCGAACCAACCAAGTTCCACAAAGTTCAACCTAAATTCCGAGCAAATATGGGCACAAAACAACAAGTTACTAACTTGTAACCAAAACCCGAACTCCCAATCAACTAATAAACATGAAATCAATCAAGAACACGTTGATTACCTCATATCAAAAATAGGGGGTGGGAGGAAACATGCTTCCAAGCTCCAAAACCATGACTTTATACTTGAAATAAGCTTCCAATGGCCTATATACTTATGGTGGCTTCTCTTTTCACTAAAAACTCTTGATTTTGGGCCCAAATGGATGAAGAAATGATGGTGTGAAGGATGAACTCGGGTTATGGCATCCATCCCCCACTTTACCATGTTATAACCCAAGTTTAAAACCTAAGCTGCCAGGACACTATTTCAGTGCTTGGCCCATGCCAAAAATGTAAGGGAAAATCTACAAAAACAATGAGGGACTTGAGTGGAAGTGAAGGAGGTGATGTATATGTACAACTGAGAACTATCAGGTTCAAATCCACAATTAAAATGGCCTAATTGTTAATGGCGAGAAACAAAGTTTAAGGGCCAAATTGAACCTTCTTTCGGGTTCTAAAAATGAAGCAAATACACACAAAGGGACTTAACGCACAACGCAAAAGTGTATGAGGCTGTGAAGGGCATTAAAGCCATCTTTAAGTACATGTGGCACATGGCCGGTTAATGCATGCTTCCACTTAACCGAAAATCTTTAGTTTCAGTCAAAACTTTATTTTGCAAGTCAAAGCATGTTCTTCATGTTCTTGTGTTGAAAGCTGCGGGTTCATGCCAAATTGGTGGTGATTGAAGCTTGAATTAGAGAATCAAGCTTGTATTTGGTGTTCTTGGCCTTAGGCAACCTTGTCATTGAATTTTCAAGAGGAGACTTGAAGATTCAAGTTGGTCGAGAGTTTTAGAGCAAAGAATTGGTAAGGTTTCATGAAATCTACTTGATTTTGGTAATGTTCCATGTTCAAGTAGACTAATGGCTTCTAAGTGATAGTATTATTGAGCTATATGATCTTAGATTGCTAGATGGGGCATATTTGGAACCTTTAGGTTTATGTGATTTCTTAGCTAGCTAGTCATTAATGGCAAGTACTAAGGTTCAAAGTGGGTAGGGCATCCTGTCTTTGAACTTGGAGCTCTAGTGGAATAGTGTTGGAATGGCGAAGCTTGGAGTGAAATTTATGTGTATGCTTGCTAGTTGGCTTTGGCCGAGAAGGACATTGTGTTGTGGCGTGTGTGTTGTGTGCTTGGTCACTTGGATGTGCTTGCTAACCTTTCATAGTGGTAGTTATTATGTGTATATGGAATTGTACTTGTGTTTTGGTCTTTTCTTGTTTTCCTTGGAGGTTAAGTAAAGCTATAAGGAGGTTAAGCTTTTGGGGTTAACTAAATTAGCTCCTTGGAGCTGTAGTGAACCTTACTGAGTTTATAAAACTCATGCCTTTTATTGCATATGTTTCAAGAAAAGGCTTAGAGCTTGAGTGATTGTGTGTTGCTTGTGTGCTAAGTTCTTGCACGTTTTGCCAATGTATGTGTTATCACTGAAAGCTTGGCTTGTGAGTACATTGTGCAAATCTTATGGTTGCTGCTACAACTTATGTGTTTGAGTTTTGTAGGCTTTTGTGTAGAGTTATGGAGTAAGTATAGGACCAATGGATGTGTGGTCATGGGCATTAGTATTTTGGTTTGCGTTTATGACCATGAACTTGGTGATAGGACTTTTTCTACAATCTTTGATCTTGTATTGCACCTTTAAGGTAGCTCTCAAGTATTATCGGTAGTTGGATATGTAAAGCATAACTTGTGGCCTTTTTGGATTATGAGTACTATTGGTATGATTCTAAGTAGGTAGTACTTATGTGGAGGCTATTTTGTGTATGTATAGCCTCGGTTGCACTATAGAACTTTATGTATATATGTGAATGAATGGAATGCCAAGTTATGCTATTGATTCTTATTTGCCCGAATGTGCATTGGCATGAAAAACATGTTTTTAAACCTCTACAGTTGTGGGCTTCTTTTTTGACATGCACTAGAATGTCACACTTGATGAGCACACACTTTAGACACTTAAAGATAAAAAGTGTGCATGCCTTGCCTTGTGTTGCAAGTAACTTTTAAAGCTTTGCCTTAAAATGCAAGTAAGCACACAGAGCTACCTAGTAAGCCTCTTGGGGCACCTCCCAGGCCTTGGACTTAAGCAAATAAGACTTGAGTTACAGAAATAAAGGTTGGCCAAAACCTAAGCCTACTCCTAATACATACTAGTGTAAGAGTTAAATAACATTTATGGTAGCTTACACAAGTGGCACTGTAGGTGCACAGGCTAGGGCCTATGTGGGGTATGGCATGCTTTGTTGGTATCAGAGCTTTGGTTTACAACTTCTAATTAAGTATAGTATTTTGCATAAACTTGCTCCCACATAGGTTTATATAAGACTTGTACTTATTGAGCATATGTGAATAGATGCATCTTGAGTGCAGGATGAGAACTCAAGGCAGGGAAAGAGAATTCCTTGAATAGGAAGAAAGTAGGGCAAACCATCCTAGAGATGGAATGCATATAGGTGAGCCTGAAAGGTAACTAGAGGCCATAGAGCCTAAGTTGGCTGAAGAGCCAAATGCCAGGGTACATATACCTAGACCTAGCAGAGGCTGATAGGATAGAATGGAACAGATGATGGAAACACTACAAGCTACTGTGGCACAACTTGTGGTGGGAATGCAAGCCTTCGCTAGAGGCCAAGCCTAGCCCAGGAGAGCCCAGAATAAGGGCAAGAGAAGACATGGAAGGTGATGGTAGAAGAGGTAGAAGGCCTGGTAAAGAACTAATTGATAGCCAAAGGCTATCGCCTCAATCTGGCCGAACACCCTGCCACAACAATGGCCAGAAGAACTGGCGCTTCCCGGGAACAGGTGGAATCATGCACCTCGGGAGATAGCCGGAGAGCTCCGAGCCTCGGCACGCCAGTAAAACTTGAGGACTCTATTCGCCCCCCAAGGTTGTGAACAGCGCGCCTTCGGAAAAGTGGCACCAGACATTGCTGCCCGAACATGATATCCCCGAAGGCGGAACCCCCTGGAACTGGGAACCCCCGAACTGAGGGTATGCTTCCCGAAGAGGCTCTGTCCGAACTAGAGGACGACCTCGCCCAGGGACCTCGGGAGTACGGCAGGAGCATTTAAGGAAGCATTTAAGGAAGCCTCTGACACGTCCCACCACAGACGTAAAAAGCCGCCCTGACGCACAGACGCCATCAGAATCACATCATGGCCCGTCTCAGCACAAGGCTCGAGGCCATTTGGTTACCAACTATTTGTCCCCTACGCCCAGAAGTTCAGGAGCATCCGACCGCACACGTGTCATGATCTGAACGGGCTAGGTATTCCTATATATACAGGAAATAAATACTTGACAGGAGGTTGGTAGGCCGGAGATACAGCTCCCACACTCTGAGAAAATACCAGGCGAGACTTTTCTGCCTTTCTCTTTGAGCTAGTGACTTTCTCCTTTTTCCGGCCACCACTGACTTGGGCGTCGGAGGCTCCCCCCCCGGAAAAACACTCCGGGGGCCTCCTAACCCTGTTTACCAGCTTTTCAGGTGCTCTCCTTGGGGCGATCCACCTTCCAGGCGTTCTTCCTCCTAGAAGTCTCCTCAACAGTCATCATGACTCACAACGATGAGGCCCCCGGCCATCATTTGGCACCGTCTGTGGGAACCCGCTCACAAATCGCCGTCATTGAGACTCGGCGTTCTAAGGACAAGGGACTCCCAAGGTCCTCGTCCGCGCCTGAGATACAACCGGCCGCTGAGCAGACACTCCCAGAGACTTCTACGCCCGAGGAAGATCGCCCTCTGGTAATCACCATGAGCTTCTTGAGGGACTTTCAGCGCTCGGTCATTGCTGAAATGACTCAGCAGATCGACTGAAGATGGCCACAGCAGTCACAGGCCCAGAAACCCTCCTCATCAGCACGCCCCCGGGAGAGAAGCCCCAAGTCTACATACCGCAGTTCAGGAAGTGGAGAGCCTCGCGGAGAATCATCCACAGAAGATATAGCCCTTGGGAAACGGCCTGTGGGACAAACCGGGTCCAAGCGACCGAGAGTCTCACAGCGAAGCAGTTCGTCGCCCGAGGCGAGGTCCTTGACCCCTCCGCGCCGAACTCGCTCCCTGAAGAGGCGCCGTCGATCTTCTTCCCGCGAAAATGGTCCTAGCGCCACTGCGCTTATGGAAAGGATATTGGCACGGTTGGACAGAGTGGAGAAGCAAGTGGCCAGAAAACCCGTTTGGGACAGGCTGTCGGGGGCATTATGCGAAGATGACTCCCCGTTTATTCGCGCCGTCGTTGAGGCAGCTATGCCAGGCGACTTTAGAGTGCCCAGGCTGGAGATCTATGATGGCCGGACTGATCCACAGGCCCATCTGACGAAGTACAGACAGAGCATGATAATGCACGGAGCTGATGACGCTACCATGTGCAAATGCTTCGAAGTCACCCTCACGGGCCCAGTAACAGCATGGTACAATTCCTTGCCCCCAGGGACTATCACTGAGTTCCAGGAGTTGTCCACAGCCTTCACCCAGCAGTTCATTGGGAGCAGGCCGACGGCCAAAATGCCTGTGCAGATGTTCGACATAGAGCAGAGAAACGGAGAGACAATCCGAGACTATGTCGAACGATTCAACAGGGAAGCACTCAGCGTCTCGGACTTCCGGCCCGAAATCCGCATCCTCGCTATGACACGGGGCCTTCGGCGTGACTCACAGCTGTTCTACGAGTTCTCAAAGGACCCCTCAGAGACCCTCGGAGAATTTTACCGAAGGGCAGAGCAGCACATGACAGCCGAGGAATTGAGGATGGCGGGGCCGAAGTCTGATCATCACCGCACCGAAGGGTCCAGTCAGCAAGCTCGGCATCTTTCTGAACACACAGGCCGACCGCGACGAATGCGAGGAAGGAAACCTCAAAGTTTCACGCCCTTGAGCACGACACTGACCAACATTCTCATGGCGCTGGAAAGGCAAGGGACGCAGATTCGGCGGCCAAAGGCCATGGCCGCTGATAATAAGAAGAATGCCAAGAAGTTCTGCCAGTTTCATCGCGACCACGGCCATGACACCGAAGACTGCTTCCAGCTGAAGAAGTACATAGAGTCGCTGATCAAACAGGGCCAGCTTCGCAAATACCTGCGGATGCCCTCCCCAAAGGGCAGAAAAGAGGAGGAAGAGAGGGCCGAAAACGAGGACTATGACTCCGACAGGCGGAGAAACAGAAGTCCAAAAAGGCGCCTTCCACCTCCAGTAGGGGTCATCCAAACCATCACCACGGGGCTCCCATCCTCAGAAAGAAAGCAGAAGGCCAGAGAAATTGCAGTTATGGAGTATCAAAGTCCATCAAAGAAACTGGCTCGCAAAGATGGCTCCACCGTCGTCTTCCCCCACGACGACCCGCTGCTGATAATGGCGAGAATAGGGAGCTGGGACGTCAAGAGAGTGTTGTTTGATGATGGCTCAAATGCTGACGTCCTATTCTCGCACTTACTGCCGAGCTTGGGCATCTCCAGCAGCGAGCTTCAACCTATCACCACGCCCACCTTCGGCGTTGGGCCATCCGAACTACCCGTCCTCGGATGGATCGACCTCCCCTTGATGATAAAAGGCACTTCGGTAGACGGAGCAGCTGAGTTGTACACGTCCACAATGGCAAGATTCATCGTCATGGACATCCCGTCTTCGTACAACGCCATCCTTGGAAGGCAGACTCAGGGGAACCTGCACATTCGCCCCGATGTGAAGTACTTGACTGTCACATTCACCACCAAGGATGGAGATGCAGAGGTCTTCATCGACCAAGCCGAGGTAAGAAAGGTGTTTGTAAAAGCACGAAAGGCTCCGGCAAACAACTCTACACAAACAGTGGAGGCAAAGGCGCAGGAGAAAGGCAAAGAAGGAGATCCCGCAGAAGCAGAAACGGAAGCAGTAGATCTTGTCCCAGGACAATCTACCCGAATAGGGAAGAACTTGGCCAAAGGTGACAAGGAAATTCTTGTATCCTTTCTGCTGAAAAATAAAGATCTGTTTGCCTACTCGCCGAAAGACATGCCAGGAGTGAACCCTGGCATAATACAGCACAGCCTCAAAGTAAGCCCGGAAGCAAAACCTATCAGGCAAAAGAAACGAAGCATCTCAGCCCACAAAAGCAACTTCGTGAAAACCGAAGTCCAGCGCCTATTGGACGCTGAAGTTATCAGGGAGGTAAAATACCCCGAATGGTTAAGCAACGTGGTCATCGCCACAAAAGAAGGTAGCAGCAAACTCCGGATGTGCATTGATTTCAGAAACTTGAACGATGCTTGCCCGAAAGACTCATTTCCCCTCCCGCCAATAGATCAACTGGTAGATTCAACGGCCGAATACGGGCTCCTGAGCTTCCTAGATGCCTTCAGCGGCTACCATCAGATAAAGATGGACCCCAAAGATGAAGAGAAAACTGCCTTCATCACCGAGGGAGGAACGTACTGCTATGTCAGAATGCCCTTCGGGCTCAAAAATGCAGGAGCCACCTACCAGAGACTGATGAACAAGGTCTTCAAGGACCAAATGGGGAGAAACATGGAGGTATATGTTGATGATATGATAGTCAAAAGCAAGCTGCCCGGCTACCACGTTGCAGATTTGGAGGAAACCTTCCAAAAGCTCAGCGCCTTCGGGATTCGCCTTAACCCCGAGAAGTGTATCTTCGGCGTGACCTCGGAAAAATTCCTTGGGTACATGGTATCCGAAAGAGGCATTGACGCCAATCCTGAGAAGATTAAGGCTCTGCTTGAGTTCCGAACTCCTGCCACAGTCAAAGACGTGCAGAGACTAACCGGAAGAATAACCTCTCTGAGCAGGTTTATTTCCAGGTACGGAGATAGGTGTAGACCTTTCTTCAAAGTCCTCACAAAGGCAGCAAAGATGGAAGGCGACCTCGGAAGAAACAATCATCCTTGGGATGAAGATTGCCAAAAGGCCTGGGAAGAACTCAAAGTCTACCTGGCCAGCCTGCCGACTCTGCGACAACCTCGGGAGGGAGAACCCCTCGTACTGCACCTCGCCGTCACAGAAAAGGCCGTAAGCTCGGTCCTGGTGAAAGAAGAAGGGCCGAAACAATGGCCGGTCTACTACCTCAGCAAGTCCCTGCATGGCGCCGAAGTCAGGTACCCTTTGCTTCAAAAAGCTATATACGCCTTGGTGCTTGCAGGAAGAAGACTGCGACCATATTTCCAGGCTCACCCCATCATCGTCCGAAGTAGTCTACCACTACGGGATGTTATGAAGAGAGTTGATCATTCGGGAAGGCTCTCCAAGTGGTGCATAGAGCTTGGCGAACACGAAATCACGTATGAGCCTCGGAAGGCCATAAAAGCCCAAGCATTGGCAGATTTTATCGCCGAAATACCCACCACTAAGGAGAACCACTCAGATCCGAAAGAAGGTGAGCCAGAATGGACCTTGCATGTTGACGGAGCCTCGGGGTCCGAACACCAGGGAGCTGGAGTAGTTATCAGAGGACCCGAAGGCCTAGAGGTGATGAAGGCTATCCAGTTCAGCTTCGACGTCACCAATAATGTGGCTGAGTATGAAGCCCTCATAGCGGGATTACGCTTGGCCAGAAAGATTGGCGTGAGAAACTTAAGGGTTCACAGTGATTCCCAGCTGGTAGTTCGGCAGACGGCAGGAGATTATGGGCGAAGGACCTAATCTTGGCAAAATACCACGAGCTGGTAACAAAACTCATCCAAGAGTTTGACGCCGTGCGGATCGAAAATGTACCCCGGCGGAATAACACTGAGGCAGATTGCTTAGCGAAGTCCAAAACATACACCGAGGTGCTAGACCATCCAAGCATCTCCGTGCTAAGCGTAACGACCTCGGGAACAGGGTGGAAGGACCCCATAAAGAGATACCTCGCAGAGAATGAGCTTCCCGAAGACGCTGGCAATGCTGCAAGACTGCGAAGACGCACCGGAAGATTCTTCCTGATTGGTGAAGAGTTATATCGGCAAGGATATGCAAATCCGCTGCAGAGATGTGTGGGCGAAGAGGATACTGAGATGGTCCTCGAAGAAGTTCACGAAGGCATGTGCGGGTCGTACATTGGAACTGATGCCCTTGCAGCAGTGATACTCCGCCAAGGATACTTCTGGCCTACCCTGAGAAAGGACGCAAGGCAGTTCGTCCAGAAGTGCGGTAGTTGCCAGAGACATGCAAAAATCCAGAGGATACCCTTGGAAATGGTAACTTCGGCAGACTATCCTAGGCCCTTCGCAGTCTGGGGTATAGACCTTATTGGGCCACTCCCCACAGCGCCCGGAGGCGTGAAATTCTGCGTGGTAGCAGTGGACTATTTCTCAAAGTGGGTAGAGGCAGAACCACTAGCAACTATCTCGGCAAAAGAAGTGCAGAAGTTCGTATGGAAGAACATCGTATGCAGATTTGGCATACCGAGGGTACTAGTAGCTGATAATGGATCCCAGTTCATAGACAAAGGATTCCAGGAATGCATCAGCGACCTCGGAATAAAGATGCACTTCGCCCCAGGAGCTCACCCCCAAAGCAATGGGCAAGTGGAAGTATCAAACAGGACCATAAAAGATGGCCTGAAAAAGAGACTTGGGGAAGCCAAGGGAAAATGGCCAGGAGAACTCCAAAGTGTATTGTGGAGCTACCGAACGACGCCACGAAGAGCCACAGGGGAAACTCCCTTCTCACTCGTCTTCGGAACAGAGGCCATTATCCCAATAGAGATAGTTCAGCCTTCAATACGGGTGCAAGTATTTGATGAAGGCGGAAACGACCTCGGTCTGAGAACTAAGCTCGATCTTGTGGCCGAACACAGAGAAATAGCCGAGCTGAGAAGAAAAGCTTTCCAGCAAAGAGTGGCCGCGGCTATCAATTTAAAAGCAAGGCCAAAAGAAATCAAAAAAGGAGACCTCGTTCTCCGAAGGGCCGACTTTGCACCCCGAAGGCCATCTCACGGAGTACTTCGCGCAAATTGGGAAGGACCTTATTTGGTTCTCGCCGAAGTACGAAAAGGCGTGTACAAGCTTGGCGACACCGAAGGCATAGAATTGAAAAACACTTGGCATTCAGACGCCTTGAAAAAATTCTACGCCTAAGGTTGAGCGGAGGAGATATATTGTACAAGAAATATTCTAAGTACAGAATGGTCTGGAGAAGAATGGTCTTGAGAAAAATTCTTAAGTATACCAAATTGTCCAAGACAGAATTCCGCAAAGGTGCTCGCCACGAAAAAAGCAGATGTGACTTCCCGAAGTCCCTTGAGCCACTATGCTCGGGAAAAATGGGAAACAAGAATCTTGCAAAGGTACTCGGCATAATCAATGCAGAGAAAATTTTCCGAACACCCTTGAGTGAACATGCTCGAGAAAAAGGGAAAGCAGGAATCTCGCAAAAGTACACGCCAAAACAAAAGCAGAGGTAATTTCCGAACACCCTTGAGCGAACGTGCTCGGGAAAAATGGAAACAAGCAATCTCGTGAAAATTTTCCTAAGTCCCTTGAGCAAATATACTCGGAACAATAGGAAGACAGAAAAATTTGGCTGAAGGTTTTCCGAAGTCCCTTGAGCGAACATGTTCGGGATAAAAGGGAACAAAAAGCCTGCAAAAGACTTAGCCAAATTTTTGCAAACTTTCCAGAAAGTCTCTTGAGCAAGCACACTCGGGACAAAGGAAGGTAAAAAGTTTCTTTGGTTGCAGGTTTTCCGAAAGTCTCTTGAGCAAACGTGTTCGGGACAGTGGAAATGAAGAAACTTGCAAGAAAGGACTTAGCCAAAAGATTGTTCATTTAGAGCAAACGCTGCCTTACAAAAGAAGTGCCCAAAGAAGGAGCACAAAGGAGAAAAATAAGAGGAGCCCTAAAACAAACTAGGGAGAGCCGGGCGGACGAAGACCAGGAAGCTTCAGATGCTCGACCTTGGACCACTGCCACCGGGGTCCCTCAGGAATATTTAGGCCCTCCAGAAAAGAGAGGTCCAAATCTGGGAACCTCTGCAGGACCTGGTGCCGAGCAAGGCAGAAGCCGTCCTGAAAGGCGACCTTGGCCATTTGATCAGAAGTATGTTTTTGAATGCCAAGGTCGTTGAGCTCGTCCCTCAGCTCAGCAATCTCCTCCTCCAGCTCGCTGATGCCCAGCGTCCCTTCGGACTCCTTCTTCAGAGCCTCGACCTCGGCCCGGAGAGCATTGTTCTCATCCGTCAACCTCACCGCAAGACTGTCGGCAACCGCCTTGTCCTTGACAAGATCTCCGTTGGCGGCGAGCAGCCCCTGTACTTGGTCGCCGAGGTCGGCAATCTCCCGGGAGGAGTCCTTTTCAAGTTCTTCTCTCTTCTTCGTGAACTCCTCCCGAACGGCGGCGATTTGCTGAGAACAATCCGCTGCCAGCTGCTGGTTGCTGGCGATCACCTTCGCAAGCGAAGCCTTCGCTTCACTGAGTTCCCGCGAAGTCGCATCCTTAGAGGCAGCCTGTCTGGCCACCCGAACTCGGAGGTAACCAGCGTACTCCAGCAGCTACGGCAAGGCAAAAGTCCAGGTTAGTACAAGTCTAAACACTTAGAAAATTGAGGAAAAAAAGTGTAAAGACTATACCTGAGCAGCATGCTTGGTGACTTTTGCGGCGAGGGTATTATCCCCCGGGTGAGCCGCCGCAATGGCCCGGAAGGAGGCGTCAGTGGTCATCCCCTTCCAAATCTCCTTTGTCATTTTTGGACAATCGTCAGAGAGGAAATTCATATCCTCCGTGATTGTCCAAAAAGGCTCCAAGGGGATCTTCCCCTCAGGGATTGTGGCATCGCGGAGGGCCCGTTTCCTCTCATGAATGGCCCTCCAGCCAGCAGCAAGAGGCTCCTCTGAAAGTAAGAAGGAAGTTAGGAGTAGAAGAAAAATTCGCGAAAAGCAAAGGAGCTGAACTTCGCCCGAAGGCATACCTGGAGGAACCTCGGAGATAGTGTCCTCGGGATCCTCGGGCCCCTCGGTAGAAAGACCCTTACCCTTCTGCCGATACCGCTCCTCGGCAGTAGGTACTTCTACCACTACAGTGTTTCTGGGGGCCTCGAGGTCGGGAGGAGGCACCTCGGCTGAAGTAGCAGGGACCTCGGCCGGTGGAATTTCAACAAGACCAGCCTCTTCGCCAGCTTCTTCTTCCGAAAGCTCTGGCTGAGGAGGCTGGATAGCCTTCCTAGCTCGCTTCGCCGAGGGCCCCGCCCCTGTCGACTTCCTTCTTCGGGAAGCCGCCTTCTTTGTCTGCTCCCCCTTCTCCACTTGGCCAGAAAAGAGGGCCTTGTAATAGGCGGCAGCCCCATCGCCCATCTCTGAAAAAGAGAAGAAATATCAGCGTAAGTCCGAGAAAAAGATATAAAGGGGTGGAAGATTACTCACTTTCGGCAAAAGATTCGAAAGAAGTCTCCCCCTTAAGGAGCTTGACCAGCCAGGAGTCCTTTCCGGCGATGGCGGGAGCGGGCATATTGAGGTCAGTCTCGTGTTCCTTAACCACTTTCAGCTCCCGAAGGACTTCTTCGGTCATCAACCTCCAGTTGATAGGAAAGGGGTAAAGAGCACGAGGAGAGACCTCGGGAACCCAGTCAGCGACTGCCCGAATGCGGGCGTCGAAATCCGTGAACACGGAAGCCAACAGTGGGGTCAGCAGCATCCTCGGATCAACGACGTCTGCGTTCAGCACTCCCTGAGCCCATCTGGTCGGGACACCAGACCAGTTCTTATCCACCTTCAGGAAAAAGAGCTTAGGCTGCCACCCCCGCCAGCTATCCTTCGTGTCGAAGGTGAAGGTGAATTTTTTGCTCCCGGATCCCCGAGGCAGCAGGAAATAGAAGCCACCCTTCGGGACCACGTAGAGCTTGTAGTACTGCATGAAAATGATGAAGTGGGGCTCTATCCCGAACACGCCACACATGCAGAGGTGGGCGTTAAAATAGCAGTACGCGTTCGGGGGAAGCTGGTTCACAGCAATGCCATGGAATTGGCAGAACTCGCAAACCACCTTCGGGGGAGGATACCGAAGTCCGGCCTTCAGTTGGGCTCAGAAGACGGTAACCTCGTCGCCGCGGTTTGAAAAAGCAAAATGGCTAGAACGAGGCAGCCTAGTCACAGCGTAAGACGGAAGAAAGAATTTTTTCTTCCACCTCTCTAGTTTTTCGGGGGTGGTACAGCAAGGATGGGCCAGAAGAGGTTTCCAGCTCTCGGGAACAGGCATCGTAGACATGAAAAAGAGTTTAAGATGGAAAAGAAAATAGTTTCCAGAAAAAACTCAGAAGACGAGTTTGGAAAAAACAACAGTTTTCCAGAAAAACTCAGAAAAATAGAGGAATCAGAGTACTCTGGAAATCAAAACCCACCAAAAGATTTGCCTGAGGACGCCGTCGTGAAAGTTGGTAGGAAAAGCTCTGATTAAAGAAGCTCCGCCACAGAAAGAAAGATAAAACGCAAGAACAGAGGGCAAAGCAGAGAGAGAGCAGAAAAACAGTAAGTGGGACTTATGATGGAATGGGCTATTTATAAGCCAAAGGTGGGTAGCCGAAAAGAGATCATAAGTACCCATTGGAGGCGAACCGTCGCCGTAACTGCCCACTGCACCCGAAAAGGCGCGCCCTCTGTAACTGACGCGTCTCTCTTCCAATGGCAAGAAGCCGCGTGTCAACCGCTACGCAGAAATAGGGGACGTGCCTCCCCAAACGTCCCTGGAAAACCGGGACACACCTCCTGATTGGGACACGTCGTTTGACATCCCTGAAAAGTGGAGACGCGCCGCTCAGTCTGACGCGCTTGGCCATCAGACCTGCAGAAATAAAGAGCAGGCCACCTCGACGACACCAAGAGACAGGCTATGGCTGAACAGCCCATGACTTTTGGGCAAGAGGTGTATCTTCGGTACAGGCTTCGCCTCGGAGACACCAAAGAATAGGCCAAGGCCGAACAGCCCAGACCCTCGGGCAAAAGGTGCGACCTCGGAACAGGTTATGCTTCCCAACAAGACTCCCAACGACAACCTCGGAAAGAGATGCAAACCGAAGTCTTCACTTCGGCTTTCCAGAGGGGGGCATGTGATAGCCAAAGGCTATCGCCTCAATCTGGCCGAACACCCTGCCACAACAATGGCCAGAAGAACTGGCGCTTCCCGGGAACAGGTGGAATCATGCACCTCGGGAGATAGCCGGAGAGCTCCGAGCCTCGGCACGCTAGTAAAACTTGAGGACTCTATTCGCCCCACAAGGTTGTGAACAGCGCGCCTTCGGAAAAGTGGCACCAGACATTGCTACCCGAACATGATATCCCCAAAGGCGGAACCCCCTGGAACTGGGAACCCCCGAACTGAGGGTATGCTTCCCGAAGAGGCTCTGTCCGAACTAGAGGACGACCTCGCCCAGGGACCTCGGGAGTACGGCAGGAGCATTTAAGGAAGCATTTAAGGAAGCCTCTGACACGTCCCACCACAGACGTAAAAAGCCGCCCTGACGCGCAGACGCCATCAGAATCACATCATGGCCCGTCTCAACACAAGGCTCGAGGCCATTTGGTTACCAACTATCTGTCCCCTACGCCCAGAAGTTCAGGAGCATCCGACCGCACACGTGTCATGATCTGAACGGGCTAGGTATTCCTATATATACAGGAAATAAATACTTGACAGGAGGTTGGTAGGCCGGAGATACAGCTCCCACACTCTGAGAAAATACCAGGCGAGACTTTTCTGCCTTTCTCTTTGAGCTAGTGACTTTCTCCTTTTTCCGGCCACCACTGACTTGGGCGTCGGAGGCTCCCCCCCCGGAAAAACACTCCGGGGGCCTCCTAACCCTGTTTACCAGCTTTTCAGGTGCTCTCCTTGGGGCGATCCACCTTCCAGGCGTTCTTCCTCCTAGAAGTCTCCTCAACAGTCATCATGACTCACAACGATGAGGCCCCAGGCCATCACCAATGAACTATGACCAATCAAGCAAGAATAAAGGGAACCAAGAGGAAGATGAGGTTGATGAAAAGAGGAGACACCCAAGGGCTAGGAGAATGAGGTCTGAGGTGAGACAGGAACCTAGAGCTGACGTGGAAAAGAGTCCAGAAGTGGAGGAGCTGGACACTTATTTGTCTTCAAGGAGGATTGAGCCTCCTACTGAAGTTACAGTTAGAAGAGGCCCACTCAAAAGTGAAACCTGAGACTCAAAGGCTATAAAGGAAAGATTGAAGAGAGGTGGCTTGAAGGAGGGCCAGTTGGAAGGATTCATGGCATTGAAATCTCTAGTGTTCAATGGTGGATGTGACCCTGATGAAGCTGAGTTCTTGGTATACCAGGTGGAAAAGATATTTGAGAGGATGGATGTGTCCTCTACCCAGAAAGTTCTTCTAGCTACTTTCAGGCTGGAAGGAAATGCAGAGCTCTGGTGGAGAGCTGTATAGAGAACTTACCAGGAAAGAAATTAGAGGAAGCCACCTGCAAGGAGGAGGTCCATGAGATGGGCTGATTTCCTCCAAGTCTTCCAACAGCAATATGTGAGTGAGGCTCAAAAAGATCAAAAGCAGGTGGAATTTGACCAGTTAGAGTAGGGAGACCTTAATGTGATGGAGTATGAGCAGAAGTTCAGTAGCTTGATCAGATATGCTCCTCAGTATGATGGGCAAAAGGAACTGAAGACCAAAAGATTTTTGAGAGGCTTACAGCCTGAGTTGAGACAAATCCTCAGAGCTGTGGGAGCCAGAGATTACTATTCAGTAATGTAGAGTGCTATTGTCCTTGAGCAGGAATTCAAGGAGCAAACCAGGAGTGGTCTAGGAAGTGGAAGTGGATCATAGAAGGGACATAAGAAAAGGCCGAGAGAAGAGGCTGAGCCAAGTGGGGGAAAGAAAGGAAACAAGAAAGAGAAGGGGCCATAGCAATATGGTACTCAGTGCAATACTTGTGGAAAATTTCATGGGAACAAGCCATGCTTCAAAATTTCTAGTGGATGCCACAAGTGTGGAGCCCCAAATCACTGGGTGAGGGGTTGCCCTAAAAGAGGGGATGATAAGAGAATGCAAGGCAGGTACAACCCTAGAGGACCTGGTGGGCAGATGCCTAAGGACAAATTTGCCTAACCCAGGGGGGAAACAAGCACCAAGGCTGCCTCAGGATCAAAGAAGGCCAAATGCACCCCCTAGTAATGTGTTTTAGTTGAAGACTTCTAAGAAGGTGCAGGAAGCACCAGAGGCCGAGGCAGCTGGCAAGGAAACTAGTTAGCAGAGGACTAGTATGAGAGCCTTGAAAGGTACTATCTATCTTAATGGCCAGTTAGTGTTTGCACTATTTGATACTGGAGCTTCATTGTCCATAATTTTTGCTAGTTTGGTTAAGACCATGAATTTAGAAGTAAGGTACATGACAAACATGTATTTGGTTAAAACTGCTAGCAATGAAGTCTTATTTATATATCACATGGTTGAAAATTGTGTGATTCAAATACACAAGCTGAAACTGAGAGCAGATTTAATAGTGCTAGATACTTATGATTATGAAGTGATATTGGGCATGAACTGGCTAAGTGAGAAAAAAGTAATGATAGATTGTCATGCTAGACAATTACTGATGCCTAGTTGTGAACCAAATGAACTAGATAAGTCACTAGAGTTAGCCTTGGACTACCAAGTTGAAGTGTTGAAATTAATAACTCTAGAAGATGAATATGAATGCCTGGAATTAAATGAACAGGGAGTGGCTAGTAAACTTAGGCAGATACCTATAGTTCAGGATTTTCCAGAGGTTTTCCTTACAGACCTACCTAGACTGCTACCAATGAGGGGGGTAGAATTTGAAATCAAACTAGTGCCAGGATGATATGATTAAAGAAGGCACAATCAAGGAAGGGAAGGACCCATTAAAGGTTTCTACTGGACCAATGACAAGGAAGAAGGTTAAGGAGCTTTCAAGTGCACTACAAGCCTTTTTTTCAAGCTTCTTCATGGAGAATGGACATGGAATTTGCAAGGAGCTGCTGGAACATGCAAGGAATCATATGGAGATGATGGCCAAGCTTGGATGTTGACAGATTGGCGATCTTCTGGTAGAAAAATCAT
The DNA here is from genome assembly GCA_039654915.1 of Aquilaria yunnanensis. Taxonomy (NCBI): domain Eukaryota; kingdom Viridiplantae; phylum Streptophyta; class Magnoliopsida; order Malvales; family Thymelaeaceae; genus Aquilaria; species Aquilaria yunnanensis. The sequence continues at coordinate 41,528,892 of CM077595.1, read as the reverse complement.
ATAGAGTTAAACAGATCAGAATTGGGTAATTTTTAATTCATTGGAAAGCTAATATCTGGAGCTACAAATCATATGAAGACAATGAAACCCAGTTTTCATGTTAAAGGGGGTCCAATTTAGCTTCAAAGTCGCGATTTCCGAGTTATCGCTGGTTCAAAAGCAGTTGCAGTATTTTGGGCATATCTTTGGCTATAGATGTCTGTTTTGTGTAATTCAAGTGTCATTTCAAAGCTACAAAGAGATATACAACTTTTATACTTTGCATTTTGAGAAATCATGGCTGCATCAAGTTCTAATTTCATCTTGAAGTTGAAGACACAAGCAAGAACCACCCGAGAAGACCAATTTGGGGTTTTTATGGCCAATCTTGTGTTGTAATGTATTTTTTATTATTTTTCTGTTTACTTACATTATTTAGGATGTTATTTAGGCCATGGAAGTGATTCAAGTCACTTAGGATAAATGGAATTCGCTGCACACCTTAAACATGTGTTAAAAGTGTGTAGGAATCCTAGTTTGACTAGGTTTTCTTGAGTCCTTTGAAACTAGGTTTCCTAGGTGACTTCGGCTGCAAATTTTGTTGAGTCTTTTACCCTAGTTTAGGCCTATAAATAGGCACATATTCTGGTTGTAAAATAGCCTTGACATGAAATAATATTGCTACTTTGGAGAGAATTTCTCTTTGGTTCTTTGTGGACTACCTTGGTGCACAAGTGTGCTTGTGTTCTTGGTGTTCTTATACTTCTTGTTTCTAGTCACAGGTTGATTAGGGGTGGGGGTCTTCAAATTTAGTCTCTTTGATGTCTTGTGGAGCTTGAAAAACATCTTGGGCATGTTTCATGGTCTTTATACCATCGGGGTTCGCATTAGTTGGTATCAAAGCCACAAGTTCCATTAAAGGACATATCTTTGTGTTCTTGTTTCTCTGCATTTTTCTTTCAATTTTGTTCAATAAATTCATGCTTTAATTCTCTGTTTTAATCCTTTTTCATCTTGTTTCAGGTCTATGTCCTTTTTTTCCAGCCTTGTTTCCAATCAAACAACCAAAAACAACAAAAAGAAGTCAATCCGTGTCACCTTGTGTTCTCGGTTTCAAATTGTTTGTTCCTGATTATTTCTTATCTTTCTGCTTCATGTCCAGCCCAATTAATCTTTCTTGTTTTCATTGTTTCCAGCATCCTAGAGTCAAGAAAACACCAAAAAAAGAAGGATCCAAGTTCAGGAAGTTTCGGTATCAAAAAAGTTGTTGCAAATTGTGCATGTTTTCATAGTTTCTTGTCTTGGCCGAAAAGAAATCTAACTTTTTGTCTTCGGCAACAAGGAACTTCAATGAAAAAGTTGTTTTAGCATCAAAACAGCAAGCAAAAAAAAAATTAAAGAAAGAAAAAAGAAAAGAAAAAGAAAGAACAAAAGAGATTGCAAAAAGAAGTTTTCTCAAAGTGCTGAAAGTTTTGCACCCCAAAAACCTATCCCATTGTTTTTGAGCAAAAAAGCTTTCTTTGTGGTTCTTGTAATCATCAATTGCAAGGGCTTCCTAGAGTCTTTTAAAGCTTGTTTAGCCCACCTCTTTTGGAGTCAAAATAGTTCTTCAAAAATTCAAGTTTTGTTGTGTGCTTTGAGGATAGTTTTCTTAGAACTTTTGAGAACTCTTTGAATAGCAATATCTCACTAACAAATTGAGTGTTTGAGTGTTCATCTTTGAGTGAAACACGTGAGGTGAGTGTTTGTGAGGATCTTTGTTTTTCAGGAGTATGGAGGGCCAGGAGGATAAGAGGATGGAAGTGAGACACAATGAGGAGCCAACCATGAGAGAGCTTCAAGAAACTCTCAATAGACTTGTGGCAAGGATTGAGGACATTGACTTGAGATAGCCAAGGAGACCAAATCCTATCTTGCAACCAAGGAGAGGTCCAAGGAAAGAAGAACCCGAGGAGGAAGAAGGACATTGGCATGACCATGGGCTTCCAAGGAGGGGGGAGCCAAGAGAGGACAGCAATCTAAGCTCCATTAAACTCACTATTCCACCTTTCCAAGGAAGCAGTGATCCCGGTGCCTATTGGGAATGGGAGCAAAAGATTGAGATGGTGTTTGATTGCCATCATTACTCTGAGGAAAAGAAGGTTAAATTGGCTACCATAAAGTTCACTAATTATGCTCTTTTATGGTGGAATCAGGATGTTTTTTCTAGGAGAAGGAATGAGGAGGAGCCCATACACACATGGAGAGCCCTTAAAGCCTTGATGAGGAGGAGATTTGTTCCTAGCTACTATACTAGAAATCAATGCCTTAAGCTTCAAAGGCTAGTGCAAGGCCAAAGGAGTGTGGATGACTACCATAAAGACTTGGAGATAACCTTGACTTGAGCCAACATTATGGAGGATAAGGAGACCACCATTGTTAGATTCATTAACGGTCTCAATCCTGAGATTCCCAACAAAGTGGAAATGGCGCCTTATTTCAACATGGAGGATTTGCTTCATCATGCCATTAAGGCTGAGAGGAGCATCAAGAGAGCAAAGGCATCCAAGATGTCTCAAGGAGGAATTTCCACATGGAGAGGAGCATGGAGTAAGGATGTAAGAGAAGCACCCAAGCTAAAAGTGGAGGCCATAAGAGGAGACTTGTCTTAGCCTCAACAAGAAAAGTCAATCATGCCTGTACCACTTTCACCACAACAAGTCTTGGAAGATCAAAGAAAACATCAAAGTGAGGTTGAGAGAAAAGAAAAAGAGGGGAAAGTTAAGGGCAAGAATGATGAGGGGAAAGCCGAGAGAACAACCGAGAGATTAAGTGAGAAGAGTGAACATGAGGGGAAGAAGAGTGGAGAGTTCCCGAGAGAAGAAATTGAGTGTGAAGTTGAGAGAAGACAAGAGTGCAATGAACCCAAGCTGAGTAAAGAGAGAAAGACCTACAGAGAAGCTATACATTCATCTAACATAACAAAGTCTTTTTCTAGTGTTATGTTGTCTTCTTTTCAGGGACTTAAGTGGAGATAAGCTACAAGAATCAAGTGAGTTGCTGTCCATCCAAGAAATTGGTGTTCCTAATATTCTAATCCATGTCCCATGCATCAAACCAATGAAGGAGGTTGAAAAGGAACAATTTGAGGTAAGTCCAAGTGATTTCATATGCAAAAGTTTGCCTAACATTGTTTCTTATCCTATGTTTCAAGGGGATAAAATTAATGCAACTCCAATCGAAGCCATTGAGTGCAAAGGTAAAAATTTTGTGGTTCGAAAGGAAGATACTTAGAGACTAAGTCCAACCACTGTAATGTATTTCTTCCTAACACCTAAATTTGATGTGGTTTTGCATGAAAATCTCAAAGAATGTGTGTTTGCTTGCAATGTTATTTTGAAGAATGGTTTTCATGAAACTAGATTAAGGGAAGGAAGTAAGCATGAAACTTTGACAAAATATGGTTTTAAGCCTTCTAATTCTTTGGTTTTGTCAAATCATCTTTTGAATTCCATGAGTTTCTCTAGAGGAAAATCTGTTTTTGAGTCTTTTGTTTTTGAATTTGTTTGTTTTGCATCCATTTCACATTGTTTTGTTTTGCCTCAAGTTAAATTTGCTTCTTTGGAATTTTTCATGCATAAATTGGATGTTACCCATGCATTACATATTTCTTTGATTTCCATTCATGTTCAGGCCATTTTTGTGTGTCAATCTTTAATTTCTAGCAAGCATTTTTTTGTCATGACACATGCATTACACAAACTTTTGAGTCTTGATATTTTTGCTTTATGCCCAAACTTGAAAGTTTTTATTTTGAGTGAAAATTCTGGTTTTAAATTTAGCCGTTTAAGGAGGTATGTTGAGTCCTTTTTTTTGTGTCACATCCCATTCACAAATTTCATGCATTGTTGTGTATATACATGCAAAAATAAGTTTGCTACTGAATTGGTTTCGCTTAATCCTATCCACTCCAATCTTGTTTCATTTAAAATGCTTAGGATTTTTGTGAAATTCGTGCATCCTTGTTTTGTTATTAGTTTAGGCCACATTGTGTTCAATTCTTGTTTGTTTGAATGGCCTACTCAAACTATTCTCTTGACATGCATAACTTATGTTTTTCATAACCATGACACTTATGTGAGTTTAGGCCCATTTGTTTTAAGTGCATACAACATCCCTAAGATAAATTCTTCCAACACTTTTCCTAGTTTTGTCAATAATGTTTTTGAGATGGCAAAGGCAATGAAAGTGATGCCTAGAGTTAAAATGAAAATTGTGCTAACTTTTAAATTTTTTATGCTAATTGATTCTAACTTTTTTTTTGAACCTAGAGGTATCAAAATTATCATTACATTTGGATATTGGTTCAGGTTTTTCATAAGATTAAAGCTCCATACACAAGCATTCCATGCTATTAGTGCTTATGTGAAAGGTAAGTGCTTATGTGTTGATTATTTCATTGTTATTGATTCAATTCCCTTTTCTAATGCAGGTTTTGATTCGAGGATGAATCCTTCTAAGGAGGGGGGAGATGATATGATCAAAGAAGGCACAATCAAGGAAGGCAATGACCCATTGAAGATTTCTACTGGACCAATGACAAGGAAGAAGGCTAAGGAGCTCTCAAGTGCACTACAAGCCTTTTTTTCAAGCTTCTTCATGGAGAATGGACATGGAATTCGAAAGGAGCTTCTGGAACATGCAAAGGAGTCATATGGAGATGATGGCCATTGGATGTTGACAGATTGGCGATGTACTGGTAGAAAAATCATATATTGAGTTAAACAGATCAGAATTAGGTAATTCTTGATTCATTGGAAAGCTAATATCTGGAGCTACAAATCATATGCAGATCATGAAACCCAGTTTTCAGGTTAAAGGGGGTCCAATTTAGCTTCAAAGTCGCAATTTACGAGTTATCGCTGGTTCAAAAGCAGTTACAATATTTTGGGCATATCTTTGGCTATAGAGTATGTTTTGTGTGATTCAAGTGTCATTTCAAAGCTACGAAAGATATATACAACTTTAATGCTTTGAATTTTGAGAAATCATGGCTGCATCAAGTTCTAATTTCATCTTGAAGTTGAAGACACAAGCAAGAACCACCCGAGAAGACCATTTTGGGGTTTTTATCGCCAATCTTGTGTTGTAACATTTTTTTTTATTTTCCTATTTATTTACTTTATTTAGGATGTTATTTAGGCCATGGAAGTGATTCAGGTCACTTAGGATAAACGGAATTTGCTGCACACCTTAAACATGTGTTAAAAGGGTGTAGGAATCCTAGTTTGACTAGGTTTTCTTGAGTCCTTTGTAAATAGGTTTCCTAGGTGACTTTGGCTGCGAATTTTGTTGAGTCTTTTACCCTAGTTTAGGCCTATAAATAGGCACATATTCTGGTTGTAAAACAGCCTTGACATGAAATAATATTGCTACTTTAGAGAGAATTTCTCTTTGGTTCTTGGTGGCTACCTTGGTTCACAAGTGTGCTTGTGTTCTTGCTGTTCTTATACTTCTTGTTTCTAGTCACAGGTTGATAAGGGGTGGGGGTCTTCATATTTAGTCTCTTTGATGTCTTGTGGAGCTTGAAAAACATCTTGGGCGCGTTTCATGGTCTTTATACCATCAGGGTTCGCATCACAAGAGCAGCAAGAGTGTCTACTGCTCCATATAGGATGGCATTACCTAAAATGGTAGAACTGAGAAAGCAGTTAGATGAATTGCTGGAAGAAGGGTTGATCAGACCCAGTGCGTCTCCTTGGAGAGCACTTGTATTATTTGTGAAAAAGATGGATGGAACCCTTAGGCTTTGTATATATTATAGAAAGCTTAATGCCTTGACCATTAAGAACAAGTACCCCCTCCCAAGAATTGAAGATCTATTTGACCAGTTGAAAGGAGCAAGAATATTCTCTAAAATACATTTAAGGTCTGGTTATTTCCAGCTAAGGGTTAAAGAGAAAGACATACCTAAGACTGCTTTCAATACTAGGTATGGACACTTTGAATATACAATGATGCCATTTGGGCTTACAAATGCACCTGCATTTTTCATGGACTTAATGCAGAGGGTATTCAAAGCACACCTAGACCACTTTCTGGTAGTTTTTATTGATGATATTTTGGTGTACTCAAAAGATGAGGAAACTCATAAAGAACACCTAAAAGTGGTGCTTGGCTTGCTCCAAGAACATAGACTTTATGGGAAGCTGAGCAAATGTAAATTCTAGACTCAAGAAATTGGGTTTCTGGGTCATGTGATAAATGATCAAGGATTGGCAGTGGATCCTGAAAAGGTAAGGTCAATCTTGGATTGGAATGAACCCCAAAATGTAAGAGAAGTTAGAAGTTTCCTAGGCTTAGCTAGCTATTGCAGGAGATTTGTGCCAAAATTTTCTGTTATAGCAGCACCCATGACCCTATTAACCAGAAAGAACCAAAAAATTTTCTGGGAAAACAATTGTGAGGAAAGCTTCCAAGAGCTGAAAAGGAGGCTGACCACAACTCCTCTGTTAGTTTTACCAGATCCTGAGAAGGACTATGAAGTGTACACTAATGCATCCCATATAAGGCTAGGATGTGTCCTAATGCAAGAAAAACAGGCTATTGCTTTTGGATAAAGACAATTGAGACCACATGAACAGAAGTATCCAGTGCATGACCTAGAACTAGCTGCATTAGTCTTCGCTCTTAAGCAATGGAAACATTACGTATTGGGTAATAAATTTCAGGTCTATACAGACCATAAAAGTCTCAAGTACCTTTTCACTCAAAAGGACTTGAACATGAGATAGAGGAGATGGTTAGAATACCTGAAGGATTTTGACTGTGTGATTGAATACACAGCTTAACTAAATTAACTGCTTGGAGCTGTAGTGAACCTTACTGAGTTTATAAAACTCGTGCCCCTTATTGTTTATGTTTCAGGAAAATGCTTAAAGCTTGAGTGATTGTGAGTTGCTTGTGTGCGAAGTTCTTGCAAATTTTGCCAAGGTATGTGTTATAACTGAAAGCTTGGCTTGTGAGTACATTGTACAAGTTTTATTGTTGCTGCTCCAACTTATGTGTTTGAGTTTTGCAGGCTTTTGTTTAGAGTTGTTGGACAAGTCTAGGACCAATGGATGTGTGCTCATGGGCATTAGTATTTTGGTTTGCATTTATGACCATGAACTCGGTGATAGGACTTTTCCTACAAATTTGATATTGTATTGCACCTTTAAGGTAGTTCTCAGGTACTATTGGTAGTTGGATATGTAAAGCATAACTTGTGGCCTTTTTGGATTATGAGTGCTCATGGTATGATTCCAAGTAGGTAGTACTTATGTGGAGGCTGTTTTGTGTATGTACAGCCTTAGTTGCACTATAGAACTTTATGTATATATGTGAATGAATGGAATGCCAAGTTTTGCTGTTGTTTTTTATTTGCTCGAATGTGCATTGGCATGAAAAACATGTTTTTAAACCTCCATAGCTATGGGCTTCTATGTTGGCATGCATTGGAATGTATTACTTGATGAGCACACACTTTAGACACTTAAAGATAAAAAGTGTGCATGCCTTGCCTTGTGTTGTAAATAACTTTTAAAGCTTTGCCTTGAAATGCAAGTAAGCACACAGAGCTACCTGGTAAGCCTCCTGGGGCACCTCCCAGGCCTTGGACTTAAGAAAATAAGACTTAAGTTACAGAAATAAAGGTTGGCTAAAACCTAAGCCTACTCCTAATACATACTAGTGCAAGAATTAAATAACATTTATGGTAGCTTACTCAAGTGGCACTAAGGTGCACAGGCTAGGGCCTGTGTTACCACCTCACAAAATGAGAGAATTACAAGTGTGTCATAATGGCTAAAAACCATTATATTGTGTAATTCTCACCATAGTGATTGAAGTGTGGGGGGTAAAAGGCATGATCAACACCTCCTTAAAAGTGTTCCAAGTTGGTAACTTGGCCCCCAAGAAAAGCCTAAAGGATGGCTTGTTCGTCAAGCAACTTATGGACTTTTTTGTAAGGTGCTGGAAATTCGGGTACTCAATTGCAAAGCTGTCAAGAAAGAGCCTTGGAGAGTTATGGGAAGGATATAAATGGTATGAAAGTGCTATTGGAGGACCAAATTACTCATGAGAGACAAGTTTGGACAAAGGAAACACTAAAGGCAATAAGGACCTAAATGTCCTTGTGTAAACCTTAAGGTGTTCAAGCCTTTGACTTATGTCTAAGGGTGTAATTGTGGGTTTATCCCACCGTGGGGGAGGCAGCCAAGACTTGATAATTAGTCAAAAATTTTGGTCACTTGTGTACTAATGAGTTTAAGACAAAGAAACCATAATTAGTGAGAAAGAAAATGACATAAAGCAAGGTTAAGCTTGTTAAGTGTGTTTTGTGCCCTTAAGCTCATTTAAGGCCATTTAAGTGGCCAAATCACTTATCCCTCTCTCATTTTCATCCTCCCCCATCCCAAGAACATAGACATACTTCCTCCATAGCCATCACACCTTCAAAATTGCAATTGATTGAAATTGAAGGCATAAGGAAGCATTTGGAAGCAAACTAGAGCTATTTCTTGGATACTTCAAGGATCAAGCTTGATTTTTGGCCTACCCACTTTGGTAAGGGTTCTCTTACTCACATGGACTATTTTCTAAAATTTTCAAACATCCATGGAGCTAGGACTAAGCTTGGAAGAAAGCCATGACCTTGATGAACCAAGCTTAGTGAGGGGAGTGCACTTATTGAAGGTTTTGTGACCTAGTGTGAAGTGCACAGTGATGGCAGCAAATTTCTGGGTTTCTAGATCCAAAAAGTTAGTACTAAATACTATTAAAATCCTCCTAAGACCAAGCATTAGCTTGAGGAGGGCTGCCATAGTGATTTATTTAAGGTTGTTGCATGTTTTATGGACTAACCTATGGTATATGCTGCTGCCACATTTCATGTGTTTGTTGTTTGTGTTTGGCTGCTGCATTTGATTGCTATATCTTGTATATATGGATTGAGGTTTTTGTGTTTTAGTGTCTTTGGATGAAGGTTTTAATGATGGTTACATTGCCTATTGAATCCAAGTGCTACCCTTACTAAGTTTCTCAATCAAACTTACTCCCCGCAATTCTTTCATTTCAGGTCCATCTGAAAGATCATCTTCAAACTAACCTTTGTCATTTTTTTAAGCTAAAACTTCAGCTATATTAACTTCCATATGTCTAGTTATGATCTAGAAATTTTGGTGATTTTAGGAGAACATTTGGTAATTTTAATGGTGGTACTTATTGTGTTGTGCAGTAGCTGTCCAGCATCCTGTTCTGAAGTCCATTGTGTCTCAGGCACTCCTGTAACTTAGGGTACATATTTAGATGAGTTAAGACCATTATGTAGTGCATGTATGCATGTACATGTAGTGTATGTCTAATGAGACAATTATGTGAACATTTGAGTAATGTTTTGGCTATGTAAGTGATGTGGTGCAAAGCTGCCTAAGTGTGAATGATGGCCTACTTACTTGTACATTCTGTTTGGCCACATAAAGTTGTTAAAAGAAAGGGAATGTAATTCCTTTGTGTAATGGACATATGTGGGATAGCCTTGGAGGGCTTTCCCCTTGTGAATAAAGTGTTTGCATGGTTTGGAAAAATTGTATTGGCAAAATAATCCAAAAGTTGCTAGAATTTCGACTCTAGACCTAAAGTTTAATATCTCCCTGTGTACAATGAATCCTGGTATGAACTTTAGACCACACCTAGAGGACATCTATAGGGTTAACTAAGATTTTTAATTTCTAGATTTAGAGTCCTGTAGCCAAAGATATGACATTGAAAAATTGGCTGAGTTACTGTTCATTTGGCCAGAATTTTGTAACCAACTTAAAAAATCCATAACTTGGTCCATCGGTGGGCTATTGATGTAAAAAAAAATTGCTTGGTTTGCTCTAAGTCTCTACTTGATAATGGAGCAAATAAAATAGGGGGTATATGACTAGAATGATACAGTTTATTAGTGGAAGTTACAGGTGCAGTAGATGGCCACTAGAACTTAACAAGATTGCCTAATGTGTGGAAGCCAAAACTAAGACTTATGCTAGTGTTTTACTTCTTAGCTGCCATAGGGTGCATAAATGTAAATATGTGTGTTATGGTTAGATGAATATGCATGTATTTACATAGTGCTGAAGGGGGTCACTTGAGTATGTACACTAAGGGTGTTGTTCTGATGACCTACAGCACAAAAACCTGGGAGTTTAAATGTACAGTTTTGGCACCGTAACTGGACTACCCCAGAATGGGTAACAGCCTATGTGGGGTGTGACATAAGCCACCAAAGTATTAGACATGGAATAGTTAAGCCCCCTTCTTTTGGTAACCTTAGTCATTCTTGGCCAATTATTGTTTATTTTAACTAAGTTCAGGTTAAAGTTAAAAGTTAGGTTATAAAACCTCATTTTTAACACTCAAGATCTGCCCTAACTATTTAGGATGCAAAATTACCATTTTCCCTCTAAACCTCTTTTAGTCCCTAAACTTCCTTGAAATTTAGTGAACTTTGGTATAATTCCTTATTCTTTCTATGTGAACTTGAAATAAAGTTACAATCTATAAATTTAACTAATTCACCTCCCTTAACTAAGTTTTTTGCTAGGAGGGCCGTAACATTGTGGGCTTTCTACGTGACTTCTAGTGCTCCATAGTGGCCGAAATGACACAGCAACTACACCAAAGATGGTCACGTGCACGTTCTCATGTAAGGACCCCTTCACCAAAGGTCTACTCGGAGAAAGGGCGCTAGTCATCTCACCGGAGTTCCCCAAATAGGAGCTACCATAAGGAGTTCTCAATAGAGAACCCTTCATCTCGTGGGTGGTACATGGTAGGGTCTAGATCAAAAAAGGCAAGGACTTGCCATCGTTGGAGCCTTTCTCTGATGAAGAAGTCCCTTTCACCAAGGCATTGAAGTTACTCGCCGAGAAGAAGACATCATTCTCTCTTGCCTGTGATTGCCAAGCAACGAGGAGAGGACGGCACTTCCGTCCTGATGCAGAAAATTTTGGAATGGTTGGATAAGCTAGAGAAACAAGTCTCCCAAAAACTAGTTTGGCTGAGGTTATTGAAGACCTTCATTGGAGAGGAATCCCCCTTTATCAGGGCAATAGCGGAAGGCCCTATGCTTACTGACTTCTGAGTACCACACTTGGAAACAAATGATGGGCGAAGTGACCCTCAAGACCAGTTAACAAAATACAAAAGGAGCATGGTGTTGCATGGTACCGATGACGCCTCCCTCTGCAAGTGCTTCGTGGTCACCTTATCTGGGCCAGCAACTGCGTGGTGATAGCCAAAGCACTATTGCCCTTCAAACCCAAAAGCTCGGGCAAAGTGCCACCCTCGGCAAAGGTAGACATCGCCCCAGAGGACTAAAGCACCAACCTCAAGAAAATAGGGTCTGACACCCTAACCCCTCGACCTCGGTGGTCCATCATCACCCTCGGGGAGTGACAGTACTGACCTCGGGAATATGGTACACTACTAGGCTCGATAAGATGACCTAATTGGCTTCAGGAGAGGTAGACTTACCATCTTCGGTAGGAAAAACACCTCCGAAGGGAATCATCCGTGCCGAAGGGACTTGCGAATAACTGGAGCAACCTCGGAAAGAAGCCCTCCTATCCCGAAGAGGTCTCTTTCATCGAAGGGATCTCGAGAGTACAATAGAAATGGTTAAAAAACCTCTAACATGCTGCCCTCACATACATCCTGACATGCCACCCTCGTACACGCCCTGAGGCACAGACCTACTACGGTCCTGGCTTCTGGCCAAGACAGCCTATGGCCAGCTAGAGGTCCCCATTCCCGAAGGTACGGACTACATCTGACCAAACACGTGTCATGATCTGAGCGGGCTATGTCAGGCAAACTTCTCCTTACATCCTCCTATAAATACTTGGGAAATGACCTCAGTAAGGGGGGAGACAGGACTCTCACAAGAGACATATTTTCTATTCTCTACTTATCACTCTTTATTTCACTAAATACTGACTTGGGCATCGGAGGCTCCTTCCCCGGAAAAACGGTCCGGGGACCTCCTAACCTTTGTTCTTTGAGTGTTTCAGGCAATCTCTCCCCAAAAGTCTCTTCTTTAGACGCCCTTCTCCCCGGAAGTCCCTTCTAGGCTTATGATGTTATACAACAAAGATGCCAACGGGCATTATTTGGCACCATCTGTGGGAACCCACTCTCAGGTGGCCGTCGTTGAGACTCGGCGTTCTAAGTACAAGTGACTCCTGAAGTCCCCGTCCGCGCTGGAAGCTCAACCGGCGGCCGAACAACCAGCTGCTGGGACTTCCTTGCCTGAGGACGAACGTCCTCCAACTGTCACGATGAGCTTTCTACATGATTTTCAACACTCCGTTGTGGCTAAAATGACGCAACAACTGGACCAAAGGTGGTCACAACAGCCTTCGCGACAAAGGTCACCTTCGCCAACACCCCATCGGGAGAGAAGCCCAAAATCTACTCACCAGAGTTCGAGGAGCGGGAACATCCGTGATGAATCCTCGACGGTGGACTTGCCTCCCAGAGTCCGATGTACTAGAGAAACAGGGTTAAAAGGGGCTAGGTCTTCCCACCAGTGAAAACTTTTGTGAGTTACTTACTTACTTACCTAAGGTAAGCTAGCTTAACAACTTTTGAAAACTTGTCCACTAACCTTGCACTAATAGTTACTTACTTAAAACTCTGCACTGACCAAATTCCTCTGTTTTAGCCTCTATGCCAAACCTAATAGTGTAAGCTAACTTAACAAGTTAAACTTGTATGTTAGCACTTACACTAAAAAAGACTTACTCTAGGTTTGACACCCAATGTCTCCATACCAAACCACTTAGTGCAAGCTAGCTTTATGAGCATAACACTCATCCACTATCTCTCACACAAGCTATTCCTTACTCTAGGTTTGGTACCCAACAACTCCTTACAATCACTAGACCAAATGTGCCTCACTAGTGTATTATGGCCTCACAACATACATTACCAACACTCCAAGGCATACTCCACTATAAAGTCCACTATGCTCTAGGGCTCTTCCAAATGAGTAAACTACCAAGAGTTGTTAGTCCTGGCCCACCCTAGAGTACTTGTGTTCAAAGGCTCCCCTCAGCTTAGGCCGCCCAACACTTGCCGATTTAGCTACCAAGAGGCTACCCAAGTCGAAGGTCTTGATGCTTTAGCTGCTCCATTCAAAGTATCCTAGGTGTCCAAAGCCTGCACACTAAGTCTTTCCACTTCCATACACTTGGATTCTAATACCCTGCATACATAAGATTAGCTTCTTGGGTATGTCCCCAGTACACTTGCTTCCCAGCCATTAATACTCACCCTATGCCTGAATCCCCTATGGGTTCCTTTGCCGAGTTACAAGGTATTACCAAATCCTAGGCCAACTTAGGTATCTTTCACTAGCTAGTGAACTAGACACCTTGTTCTCTGTCCCTATGCTCCACAACACTTCCTAACCTCCAACTTTGTCAAGCAAGCTCTCATCGACCATCCATCACGTCAATTAACTATCAAAAGGTGGTTAGCTGTGTAAAATATTTTGGGTGGCTCATCCACAGCAAATTTACTTAGCACACCCACTAGCCTTTAACTAATCTTGCAAATCACAAACCCATCCTTTTGAAGGCACTAGGGTTAAGTGAAATGCTCTTACTCTAGGCTTTACCTAGCTCAACCAAAATCCTCACCGATCAGGTTTCCAACTATTGACTTCTTGGATATGCCTTCTTTCTGGCATCACTTGGTCATTTCGACCTGATAATTCAATGTTCCACTAGCTTACTGGCACTAACATACAACATCAAATGATCACCAGAGTATCCTTGGTTCCACTTAGGATTTAGTTCTTTACCTACCCGGCTAGTTTCACTAGTCGAATCTTTCTTCCTCCATTAGTCAACTCTCTGGCCCCCGACTCTTCTTAACCTTGGGATGATGAGTAATAGCGAAAGGGCTATTACCATTAGAATTCCTAGGTTGTCTGGTGAGCACCACCCTCAGGAAAGACCAGCACCACCCTCGGAAAGGACGAGTAACCAACCTCGGGAAAAAGGGGGCCCGCACTATCTTTGGTCCCCTAACCTACGTGACCCACCATCGCCCTCGGGGAATGGCGGGACTGACCTCAGAAAGGTTGTGCACTACCACCCTCAGAAGGGAAGACCCAGCAAGTTCGGAAAAGAATATCACCATCCCCGGTAAGGAATAGCATCTGCTAAAGGTGCTCCACTCTACCGAAGGGGTTCCCCCAGCAGCCCTCGGTCGTAATATCGGACCGGAGGGGACCTCCTATTTCGAAGAAGCCTTATACACCGAAGGGATCTCACGAAGACATGACAAAAATGGTTAAGGAGCCTTTGACACAGGGACCTCACACACGCCCCTAACACGAAGGCCTCCCACACGGCCCTAACCTCTGGCCAGAACAAGTTAAGGGCTAGCAGGAGATACCCGTCTACGGAGGTATGGATTGCATCCGACCGAACATGTATCATGATCTAAGTGGGTTGTGTCAAACGGCCTCCATCCTACGCCCTCCTATAAATACCTGGGAGCAACCTTGGTGTTGGGTTCCGGGAGCCAAACAGCGCAGCGGAATTTAACCGAAACCCTCCAGGATCCAAGTGAAACGGGGTAAACCGGGTGTTCGAAAATTTCATACCTAATTTTCGGTTGAGATCTCTCACTCAACTGTAGAGTCGAATCACAAAACCTGAACAGTTGACGTGTTCAGGCTCTCTATGGTATCCACACGAGCCTCTCGGGATCACCACGCTTCCACCACGTCCCGGCAGATGCGTTTCTCTTGCGCTCGCAGTGCTAGCTTGCGTCCTCCAAGGAATTGCAAGAGAAGAGTGCGGCTGTCCTTTTGGGAGGCTAGGGCAAGGAGACCTACGAATTTCTCACTTAAAAGTTGTATTTATAGTGAGACTCAACTTCCAGGCCTAATGGGTTTCAAAGCCCTAATCCAATTAGGATTTAATTTCGGGCTTAATAATGGCTCAACTCCTTGGCCCATTATTAATACGAAATTAAAGTGAAACCATAACCCAAATAATTAGCCCATGCACTCTAATGATCCAAATAGCTCTACGTGTGCGACCCAATAGGCTCTTGCCATGTTGGCAATGATCATAAATCACATTTATAATCATAAGCAATGAGCGGTGTCTAGCAACACATCATTGCTACCCAAGTGACAAGATTGTCGGTGAATCGACTAAACCTTTATGATCATCACCGATATATGCCATTGTCCCTTTGTCCAAGATATCAAGACTAAGCACGAGACATGGAATGTGTCACTCTCGTATAGCCCAATCTTTGGTTTCTTGATTTCCGAGTAGACTAACTTAAACTGATGACATTGATATCATATATCAACTCATCGGAGCATGGCCATGCATTTTCTAAGTCTCACTCTATCAAGGGGCCCAAAGATATCACTCCCGTTACATAGGAGGGACAAATCCCATCTTGATCATACAAATCCCTCCGCATGATATGTGACATACCCAATGACCTCCTTCAAGTTCACTCAGTTACGAGCAACAAAGGAAAGTATCAAAGTATGTGACTCACATGTAGGGAACCTTGATGATCTTAGGTCGAAGGACTACATATACCATGATCACTATGAGAATCACTTATGACACTCATATAACGATCCATGAAGTGTTCTCATGGTGGGTCGGTCCAGTACACAAGTTCTCCAACTTGTACCCATATGTAGACTACATATCTCATATTAGTCTCCACATATGCTAGTCATTATGTATTATTGCAACCCGCTCCACAATAATACTAGACTAGGGACATTTAAGAATATCATTATTCTAGGGTTACAATTATGTTTATTACGTTACGCAGAAACAAAACAACAAACAAAATTGCTGGATTAATGCCTCAATAAAATATCATGACTCAATGTGCAAAAATACAATCATCTCATGATTGGCTTTTTGGGCACAATACTAACAATCTCCCACTTGCACTAAAAGCCAATCATCCATGTATCTAATACCGATGGACCTAGAATGGCTATCATGCTTTTGCTGCGTAAGGGGCTTTGTCAGTGGATCAGCAATGTTGCTGTCTGTCGAAGTCCTGCATATCCTTACATCACCCCTCTCGATGATCTCCCTGATGAGATGATAGCGTCGGAGTATGTGTTTGGATCGCTGGTGAGATCGAGGTTCCTTAGCCTGTGCGATTGCTCCATTGTTGTCACAATAGAGCTCTATCGGGTCAACAATGCTTGGAACCACTCCAAGTTCAGTGATGAACTTCTTGATCCAAACTGCCTCCTTCGCAGCATCAGAGGCGGCAATGTACTCAGATTCTGTTGTAGAGTCAGCTACTGTCTCTTGCTTTGAACTCTTCCAGCTTACAGCACCACCACCAATACAAAACACATAACCAGATTGCGATCTAAAATCATCCTTATCGGATTGGAAGCTTGCATCGGTGTAACCCCTTACAACGAGCTCATCTTCACCTCCAAAGACCAAGAATGCATCCTTAGTCCTTCGTAAGTACTTAAGGATGTTCTTAACAGCTGTCCAGTGACTTTCACCGGGGTTCGATTGGTACCTACTCGTCATGCTCAAAGCATATGAGACATCGGGATGAGTACATATCATGGCATACATGATAGATCCAATTGCTGAGGCATATGGAATCTTACTCATGCGCTCTCTCTCCTCGGTTGTACTCGGACACTGAGATCTAGAAAGAGTGATACCATGTGACATGGGCAAGAATCCTTTCTTGGAATCTTGCATGCTAAACCTCTTTAGCACCTTGTCAATATATGTACTTTGACTTAGGCCAAGAAGCTTTCTAGATCTATCTCTATAGATCCTGATGCCTAACACATAGGCTGCTTCACCCAAGTCCTTCATAGAGAAACATTTCCTTAGCCAAGTCTTCACAGACTGTAGCTCAGGAATGTCATTCCCGATGAGTAGTATGTCATCTACATACAACACCAAGAAGACAATAGCGCTCCCACTAACCTTCTTGTAGACACAAGGTTCATCTTCATTTTTGATAAAACCAAACTCTTTGATTGCATCATCAAAACGAAGATTCCAACTTCGAGAAGCTTGCTTCAGTCCATAAATGGACCTTTGCAATTTGCACACTTTATTGGCATTCCCAGGAGTGACAAAACCCTCAGGCTGTGTCATGTACACATCCTCAAGTAGCTTTCCATTTAGGAATGCAGTTTTGACATCCATTTGCCATATCTCATAATCATAGTGTGCAGCAATAGCAAACAAAATTCGGATGGATTTAAGCATAGCAACTGGTGAAAAAGTTTCATCATAGTCAATACCATGAATTTGCTTGAAACCTTTTGCAACCAATCTTCCCTTAAAGGTAATCACATTACCATCCATGTCAGTTTTCTTCTTGAAAACCCATTTGCACCCTATAGGTTTTACCCCTTCAGGTGGGTCAACCAAAGTCCATACTTGGTTTTCATACATGGATTCCATCTCGGATTTCATGGCCATTAGCCACTTCTCAGAGTCAGGCCCCGACATAGCTTGTTGGTAGGTTGTGGGCTCATCTTGATCCATGAGCATCACATCACCGGTGTGAGTCACGAGAAATCCATATCTCTCGGGCTCACGCCGAATCCTACCAGTCCTACGTGGGATTTGTGCTACAGGAACAGACTCTTGAACCACAACATCTTGTGGTGTCTGTTCAGGTTCCATTTCAGGTTCGATGTCTTCTTGTTGTTCTTGAATTTCTTCAAGTTCTACTTTCCTCCCACTAGTTCCTTTAGAGATAAACTCTTTCTCCAAAAAGACACCAGTTCGAGCAACAAACACTTTTTGCTCAGAGGGATTGTAGAAATAGTAACCCTTTGTTTCTTTGGGATACCCAACAAAAAGACATTTTTGAGATTTGGGCCCTAGTTTGTTAGAGGATTGACGTTTTACATAAACATCACAGCCCCAAATCTTCATAAAAGACAAATTGGGACGCCTCCCACTCCATATCTCATATGGTGTCTTTTGAACCGATTTAGATGGAACTCGGTTTAGTGTAAAAGCGGCTGTCTCTAGAGCATGTCCCCAAAAGGAGTTTGGAAGGTCAGCTTGACTCATCATGGAGCGAACCATGTCTAACAGAGTTCGATTTCTCCTTTCAGAAACACCATTCCATTGAGGTGTACCTGGTGGAGTGAGTTGTGATATTATACCACACTCCTTCAGATAGTCAAGGAATTCTCGATCCAAGTACTCTCCACCTCGATCTGATCGAAGCACTTTGATACTCT
This sequence comes from Aquilaria yunnanensis, assembly GCA_039654915.1. NCBI lineage: Eukaryota > Viridiplantae > Streptophyta > Magnoliopsida > Malvales > Thymelaeaceae > Aquilaria > Aquilaria yunnanensis. The sequence goes on along the minus strand of CM077595.1, from coordinate 41,510,597 downwards.
TCCCGAGTTGATTCTATACTTCATTCTTGAATTCTTTGAACTTTTCAAAGGATTCTGACTTGTGTCTCATAAGATACACATAGCCATATCTGCTGAAGTCATCAGTGAAAGTAATGAAGTATTGGAAACCTCCTCTAGCTTGTGTAGACACAGGGCCACATACATCACTATGTATGAGTCCTAGTAAGTCATTAGCCCTTTCACTTTGCCCTGTGAATGGGGCTTTGGTCATCTTGCCCAACAAACATGACTCACATGTCTCATATGATTCAAAATCAAATGAGTCCAAGAGTCCATCCTTATGGAGCTTGGATATGCGGGTCTCATTTATATGGCCCAAGCGACAGTGCCAGAGATAGGTCAAGTTTGAATCATTTAATCTGACCTTCTTGGTATTCACATTATAGATTGGATCTTCAAGGTCTAGAACATACAACCCATTGCTAAGTTGAGCACTACCATAAAAGATTTCATTCAAATAAATAGAACAACATTTGTCCTTTATTATAAATGAAAAACCTTTCTTGTCCAAACAAGAAACAGAAATCAAATTTCTACTAATAGTAGGCACAAAGTAGCAGTTGTCTAATTCTAAAACTAATCCACTAGGTAAAGTGAGAACATAAGTCCCTACGGCTAAGGCAGCAACCCTTGCTCCATTTCCAACACGTAGGTCCACTTCACCTCGGGCCAATCTTCTACTTCTACTTAGATCCTGCACATTTGCACAAATGTGAGATCCACATCCAGTATCCAATACCCAAGATGAGGAAGTAGAAAAGTTAGCCTCTATAACAAAAATACCTGAAGTGGAAGTCTTACTTCCCTTTTCCTTAGCAAGTTCTTCAAGATAGAGCTTGCAGTTGCGCTTCCAGTGTCCAGGTTGCTTACAATGGAAGCACTCCCCTTCCTTTGCCACACCACCCTTTGGTTTCAGTGCAGCTGAAGAAGAACTAGCATTGGACTTTCCATTAGCTTTATCCTTCTTCTTGTTGGCTTTTCCCTTTCCCTTGCCCTTTTGAACCATCAAAATGGGCTTAGCCTTCTTAAGGTTTTGCTCAGCAGTTCTCAACATGTTGAGCAATTCAGGAAGGGACTTGTCTAGGTCGTTCATGTTATAGTTCATGACGAACTGACTGTAGCTTTCAGGCAACGATTGCAAGACTACATCGATAGCCAACTCTTTCTGAAGAGCAAATCCCAAATTCTCAAGATTCTCAATGTACCCAATCATCTTGAGCACATGAGGACCCACGGGACTTCCCTCAGACATCTTGCACTGAAACAATGCCTTAGAGGTCTCAAACCTCTCATGCCTAGCTTGCTCTTGGAAAAGCATTTTGAGATGTTCGATCATATCGAACGCCCCCATGTTCTCATGTTGCTTCTGAAGCTCAGATTCCATGGTAATAAGCATGAGGCATGCAACATCCAAAGCATCATCAGAATGCCTCTTGTGAGCATCCCTTTCAGCTCTTGGAGCAGTGGCAGCAGGCTCATTCGGAATGGGCTGCTCCAGGACATATGCCTTTCTCTCTTGTTTGAGGACTATCCTCAAGTTTCGGTACCATTTGAGAAAGTTGGTCCCATTCAGTTTTTCCTTCTCAAGGATCGATCGCAACGAAAGTGTCGATGTGTTTTGTGCCATGGTTATCTACAACAGTAAATATGCAGTGTAAGAGTCATGTATTTTAATTCATTTAATAAGGACTTTTATTAAACGATACTCCCACTATTTTCCTCAAAATAATAACCCTCGATATTATTTCGGAACACCTCGGCGCTAAGGTATTCTAGTGGGCCAAGATCCATATTTGACCACAACCTGAGTCAGCTTTGGCTTTTCTCTCAAGTTACAGCTATTTAGGTAGGCAACTCATTGCCAATTGCATCTTATGCAACTCTTGGATAGTTGGGTGAACAACACTTGTCCAAGCTCATCTCATGAACTTAAGCCCAACTCTATGCCTCTAAGTCCCTAATCCTATTAGGATGACTTAGTTAAGTCGAACCCAAAGTTAGCAGTTTGGATATCACTATTATCCCATCGCGCCTTACCAAGATGAACATAGGTACTTTGCTTTGGCAAACCCACCTAATGTTGATCAAAGTCTTGACGAGTGCCAACATTTGGAAGGCATCACATTTAATGACTTAATATTTGTTTGAGGGATTTTATCTTTTGATCTCACCAATTTGTTATCTCCGGTTGTTTTATACATGCATCACATACAAATATAAAACATGCATCTCATGCTTACAAGAAATAAACGTGACATGGTTATAGCCCAAACTATGCGATATTCTCAAGCCAATGAGAATATCATAAAAGCCTAAGAAAAGAAAAGAGTCTTCACAAGCTCCTTCTCTTCCTTTCTTGGCTGCCTTTTTGTTGTCACCTCCTTGGACATACCACCTTGGACGATCCCATAATGCACCATTACATCAATAATAGAAACCTCGAGTTACATTCGAGGGGAGTAAGGTGAGAAGAGAATGTACAATGAGAGTGATAAGAAAAGGCACGACTCGTAGGCCGTATTTACAAGTACAACCAATCAAGGGCTATAACCATGCACCATGCTTCAAACACTAATCAGCATATCATGTCAAATCTCATTCAACAAAGATGCATGCCAATTTTCGCGTGTTGATTAACCAGTTTTTATTTATGTGGCGCTTCGCATACGGCGGTCCCGCTGGCCGGTCAGCGGGCGGTGGTTCCGCTGACCGGTCAGCGGACGGGGTCAAGGGGAGCCGCCCTTGCGGGGGGCGTGGGGGGCAGCGCCCCCCGGCGCAAAAAATTGTCTTACAATTGCTTAGCCCGAAATCTTCTATTTCGAGAAAGTAGGCACCCGAGACTCCTCCATTCGAGCCACCAAAAATACCTTACTTTCGGTGCCCGAACAGGCCGAATCCGAACAAACCTAGGGTTTTTGCAACTATTGCAAGAATCCTAATCCATATAGGTATCTCATACCTATCAATTTCGGGTTAATCTCATTAACCAATTTGTGTTGTTTCTTCATATATCTCATATGTTCATTACGAATTCCGGTTTCATGCATCATGAATCAATCTAATTAATCATGGCCGAAAACCAATCGAAGACATAGCATCATGCGATTCAACACTCAATCCCGATTTAGGGTTTCACCAGTAGCTCTGATACCACTGTTGGGTTCCGGGAGCCAAACAGCGCAGCGGAATTTAACCGAAACCCTCCAGGATCCAAGTGAAACGGGGTAAACCGGGTGTTCGAAAATTTCATACCTAATTTTCGGTTGAGATCTCTCACTCAACTGTAGAGTCGAATCACAAAACCTGAACAGTTGACGTGTTCAGGCTCTCTATGGTATCCACACGAGCCTCTCGGGATCACCACGCTTCCACCACGTCCCGGCAGATGCGTTTCTCTTGCGCTCGCAGTGCTAGCTTGCGTCCTCCAAGGAATTGCAAGAGAAGAGTGCGGCTGTCCTTTTGGGAGGCTAGGGCAAGGAGACCTACGAATTTCTCACTTAAAAGTTGTATTTATAGTGAGACTCAACTTCCAGGCCTAATGGGTTTCAAAGCCCTAATCCAATTAGGATTTAATTTCGGGCTTAATAATGGCTCAACTCCTTGGCCCATTATTAATACGAAATTAAAGTGAAACCATAACCCAAATAATTAGCCCATGCACTCTAATGATCCAAATAGCTCTACGTGTGCGACCCAATAGGCTCTTGCCATGTTGGCAATGATCATAAATCACATTTATAATCATAAGCAATGAGCGGTGTCTAGCAACACATCATTGCTACCCAAGTGACAAGATTGTCGGTGAATCGACTAAACCTTTATGATCATCACCGATATATGCCATTGTCCCTTTGTCCAAGATATCAAGACTAAGCACGAGACATGGAATGTGTCACTCTCGTATAGCCCAATCTTTGGTTTCTTGATTTCCGAGTAGACTAACTTAAACTGATGACATTGATATCATATATCAACTCATCGGAGCATGGCCATGCATTTTCTAAGTCTCACTCTATCAAGGGGCCCAAAGATATCACTCCCGTTACATAGGAGGGACAAATCCCATCTTGATCATACAAATCCCTCCGCATGATATGTGACATACCCAATGACCTCCTTCAAGTTCACTCAGTTACGAGCAACAAAGGAAAGTATCAAAGTATGTGACTCACATGTAGGGAACCTTGATGATCTTAGGTCGAAGGACTACATATACCATGATCACTATGAGAATCACTTATGACACTCATATAACGATCCATGAAGTGTTCTCATGGTGGGTCGGTCCAGTACACAAGTTCTCCAACTTGTACCCATATGTAGACTACATATCTCATATTAGTCTCCACATATGCTAGTCATTATGTATTATTGCAACCCGCTCCACAATAATACTAGACTAGGGACATTTAAGAATATCATTATTCTAGGGTTACAATTATGTTTATTACGTTACGCAGAAACAAAACAACAAACAAAATTGCTGGATTAATGCCTCAATAAAATATCATGACTCAATGTGCAAAAATACAATCATCTCATGATTGGCTTTTTGGGCACAATACTAACACTTGGTAAGTAAGACACAAAACTCTCTCTACTCTTTTACTCTATACTTTCTGCTCCTTACTTGCCAAATACTGACTTTGGCGTCGGAGGCTGCTGCCCCAGAAACACATTCCAGGGCGCTCCTAACCCTTGTTCTTTTAAGCATTTCAGGCATCCTCACGCCGAAAGTCTCTCCTTCAGGCACCCTTACACCGGAAGTCTCTCATCCAGGTCAGCATGTCATATAACGAAGATGCCGCCAAGCATCATTTGGCGCCATCTGTGGGAACTCACTCCTAGGTCGCCATCATTGAGACCCGACGTTCTAAGGACAAAGGACTCCCGAAGTCCACGTCCACGTCGGAAACTCAACCAGTGACTAAACAACCTGCCGTAGGGACTTCTTTGCCTGAGGACGAGCGTCCTCTGACGGTCACGATGAGCTTCTTGTGTGATTTTCAATGCTTTGTTGTAGTTGAAATGACACAACAACTGGACCAAAGGTAGTCTCAACCACCTTTGGGGAGAGAAGTCCTAAGTCTACTCACTAGAGTTCAGGGAGTGGGGACTTCCGCGATGAGTCCTCAACAGAAGACGTACCCCCCAGAGGTTGACGTGCTAGAGAAATGGGGCCAAAAGGGCCCAGGACTTCCCACCGGTGGAGTTCATCACCAGATGAGAAGTTACAATCCCCCCGCCGGTGAAGTTATTCCCCAAAAAGGAGACGTCGCTCTCCATTGCCGGAAGCCTCCACGCAATGAAAAGAGACCAGCACTGCCATCCTCATGGAGAATATCCTAGAGAGGTTGGAAAAAGGGGAAAAACAAGTTGCTCGGAAGCCTGTCTGGTCAAGGTTGTCGAAGACCTTCAGTGAGGAAGAGTCAACCTTCGTCCGTGCAGAAGTAGAGGCACCTATGCCAGGTGACTTCCGAGTACCATGCTTGGAGACACACGATGGCCATAGCGATCTCCAAGCCCACCTCATGAAGTATAGATGTAGCATGGTGCTACATGGTGTTGATGACGCCACCCTCTACAAATGCTTTGAGGTCACCCTCTTCGGGCCGACGACTGCGTGGTATAACACCCTGACCCTCGGAACGATAATGGGTTTCCAGGAGTTGTCCACTCCCTACACTCAGCAGTTCATTAGAAGCACACCAACAGCGAAGATGCCCGTCCAGACGTTCGATATAGCGCAAAGGAATGGAGAGACTATTCACGGCTATGTCGAGAGGTTCAACAGGGAAGCCCTGAGTGTGCTAGACTTCTACCCCAAAATTTGCATCCTCACAATGATCAAGGGACTTTGGAGAGATTCACAAATCTTCTATGAGTTCTCCAAAGATCCCCCCAACACCCTCAGTGAATTATACCGAAGGGTGAAGCAACACATGATAGCTGAGGAACTAAGGATGGGAGGGCTGAAATTTGACCATATTCGCTCTGAGGATCCAAGCCATCATCCTCACTATCCAACTGAGGCTGGAGGTAGACCTCAAAAGCAAAGGGGCAAGAAGCCAATGACGTTCACCCCCCTGAACACCACCAGAACAAACATACTACTGGCCATGGAAAGGCAAGGGAGCCCTATTCCACGTCTGAAGGCCATGACCTCAGAAAACAAGAAAAACATGAAGAAGTTTTGCTAGTTCCATCGGGACCATGGGCATGATACTGAGGATTGCTTCCAGCTGAGGAAGTACGTGGAGTCTCTAATAAAGCAGGGCCAACTTCGGCGTTACCTGCACATGCCCTCCCCGAAGGGAAGGAGGAAGGAGGAAAGAAAACCAAAAGATGAGGACTACGATTATGACCGACGTTGAAACCGAAGTCCTAGAAAGCACCTACCACCTCCGGCTGGAGTGATCCAAACAATCACTACTGGGATACACTTGGCCGAGATGAAAAGGAAAGTTCGTGAAATCTCAACAATGGAGTTCAAGAACCCATCAAACAAGCTCGTTCGAAAAGATGGGTCTACCGTTAAATTCTTTCATGACAATCCCCTCCTAATCATGGCAAGGATAGGAAGTTGGGACGTCAAAAAAGTGCTCATCGATGATGGCTCCAATGTCGACGTACTATTCTCGCCCCTCTTACCGAACTTGGGAATCTTAAAAGGCGATCTCAAACCTGTCACCTCCCCTACCTTCAGGGTAGGTCCGTCTGAACTCCCTGTCCTTGGGTGGATCGACCTACCTCTGATGTTAAAAGGAACTTCAGTTTAGAGCAAGAAAAAGCTCTTCGCTTCCACAATGACAAGGTTCATCATCATAGTGTTAGTATTGTGCCCAAAAAGCCAATCATGAGATGATTGTATTTTTGCACATTGAGTCATGATATTTTATTGAGGCATTAATCCAGCAATTTTGTTTGTTGTTTTGTTTCTGCGTAACGTAATAAACATAATTGTAACCCTAGAATAATGATATTCTTAAATGTCCCTAGTCTAGTATTATTGTGGAGCGGGTTGCAATAATACATAATGACTAGCATATGTGGAGACTAATATGAGATATGTAGTCTACATATGGGTACAAGTTGGAGAACTTGTGTACTGGACCGACCCACCATGAGAACACTTCATGGATCGTTATATGAGTGTCATAAGTGATTCTCATAGTGATCATGGTATATGTAGTCCTTCGACCTAAGATCATCAAGGTTCCCTACATGTGAGTCACATACTTTGATACTTTCCTTTGTTGCTCGTAACTGAGTGAACTTGAAGGAGGTCATTGGGTATGTCACATATCATGCGGAGGGATTTGTATGATCAAGATGGGATTTGTCCCTCCTATGTAACGGGAGTGATATCTTTGGGCCCCTTGATAGAGTGAGACTTAGAAAATGCATGGCCATGCTCCGATGAGTTGATATATGATATCAATGTCATCAGTTTAAGTTAGTCTACTCGGTAATCAAGAAACCAAAGATTGGGCTATACGAGAGTGACACATTCCATGTCTCGTGCTTAGTCTTGATATCTTGGACAAAGGGACAATGGCATATATCGGTGATGATCATAAATGTTTAGTCGATTCACCGACAATCTTGTCACTTGGGTAGCAATGATGTGTTGCTAGACACCGCTCATTGCTTATGATTATAAATGTGATTTATGATCATTGCCAACATGGCAAGAGCCTATTGGGTCGCACACGTAGAGCTATTTGGATCATTAGAGTGCATGGGCTAATTATTTGGGTTATGGTTTCACTTTAATTTCGTATTAATAATGGGCCAAGGAGTTGAGCCATTATTAAGCCCGAAATTAAATCCTAATTGGATTAGGGCTTTGAAACCCATTAGGCCTGGAAGTTGAGTCTCACTATAAATACAACTTTTAAGTGAGAAATTCGTAGGTCTCCTTGCCCTAGCCTCCCAAAAGGACAGCCACACTCTTCTCTTGCAATTCCTTGGAGGACGCAAGCTAGCACTGCGAGTGCAAGAGAAACGCATCTGCCGGGACGTGGTGGAAGCGTGGTGATCCCGAGAGGCTCGTGTGGATACCATAGAGAGCTTGAACACGTCAACTGTTCAGGTTTTGTGATTCGACTCTACAGTTGAGTGAGAGATCTCAACCGAAAATTAGGTATGAAATTTTCGAACACCCGGTTTACCCCGTTTCACTTGGATCCTGGAGGGTTTCGGTTAAATTCCGCTGCGCTGTTTGGCTCCCGAAACCCAACACATAGATCTCCCTTCATCACACAATGCCATCCTCAGGAGGCAGACATAGGGGAATCTCCACATCCGTCCAGACATGAAATACCTAACTGTCACCTTCACGTCGAAGGACAGGGACGCTGAGATGTTCATCGACCAAGCCGAAGTGAGAAAGGTCTTTATGAAAGCAAGACAAGGCCCAATAAAGATCCATGCACAGAGTTCAGGAGAAAAGACCATGCTCGGAGAAGAGGCAAGGGGGGAAGAAACAGGAGACCTTGAAAAAATAGAAATAGAAGATGTAGAACTTGTCCCAGGCTGAAATACCCGAGTAGGGAAACAACTGGCCGAAGGTGACAAGGAAAAGCTTGTATATTTTCTGTTAATGAACAAAGGCCTGTTTGCCTACTTTACGAAGGACATGCCTGGGGTAGATCCTCGCATAATCCAACATAGCCTTAAAGTGCGCCCGGAGGTGAAGCTTGTTCGACAAAAAAAGCGAAGCCTCTCGGCACATAAGAACAACTTCATCAAGACCAAAGTCCGACGTTTAATGGAAGCAGGCGTAATAAGATAGGTCAAGTACCCCGAATGGCTTAGCAATGTTGTCATTGCTATGAAAGAAGGGAGTAATAAACTCTGAATGTGCATCAATTTTTGAAACATAAACGATGCTTGTCCTAAGGATTCGTATCCTTTGCCACCAATAGATCAATTAGTTGACTCCACGCCAAATACGGTCTACTCAACTTCCTCAACACTTTCAATAGATACCACCAAATTCGGATAGATCCCGAAGATGAGGAAAAAACCACCTTCATCACCGAAGTCGGGACCTACTGCTATGTCAGAATGCCTTTCGGTCTGAAGAATGCAGGGGCGATGTACCAAAGGCTGATGAACAGGGTGTTTGACACCCAAATCGGGAGGAATATGGAAGTATATGTTGACGATATGATAGTAAAGAGCAAACTGCCTAGTAGTCATATCTTAGACTTAGAGGAAACATTTCACCGACTTCGGGAATTCGGAATCCGTCTCCACCCGGAGAAGTGTGTGTTCAAGGTGAATGCGGACAAGTTCCTTGGATTCATGGTATTGGAAAGAGGAATCGACACCAACCCAGAAAAGGTTAAGGCCCTGCTAGGATTCCGAACTCCCACAACAATCAAGGACGTGCAAAGGCTGACTGGGAGAATCACTTTGCTCAGTAGATTCATCTCCAGATGTGGGGATCGGTGCCGACCATTCTTCAAAGTGCTCACCAAAGCAGCCAAAAATGAAGGTACCTTAGGCACAGGGGAACATCCTTGGACAGAAGACTGCCAAAAGGCCTGGGATGATCTCAAAAGTTACCTAACCCATCTGCCAACACTTCGACAGCCGAAGGAAAGAGAACCTCTCATCCTTTACCTCACCATCAGCAAAAAAATGGCAAGTTCGGTGCTTGTAATGGAAGAGGGAAGAAAGTAGTAGCCGGTATACTGTATAAGTAAATCCCTACATAGCGCTGAAGTTAGGTACCCTATTCTACAGAAGGCTATTTATGCCTTAGTATTGGCGAGCAGAAGGTTGCGACCTTATTTCCAAGGACATCCTATTACTGTCCGAAGTAACCTACCTCTTCGGGACGTCATGAGGAAAGTAGATCACTCTAGAAGATTATCAAAGTGGTGTATTGAGCTTGGTGACTACGACATCACTTACGAGCCAAGAAGGGCAATAAAAGCCCAAGCACTGGTAGACTTCATCGCCGAAGTCCCAAAAGTCAAGGATACCCTTATGGACCTCAGGAAGAACAAACCTGAGTGGACACTATTTGTTGATAGAGCCTCTGGTTCTGAACATGAAGGAGCCGGAGTGATCCTTTGTGGTCCCGAAGGTATGAAAGCCATAAAGGCCATCAAATTTAGATTCAACGTCACCAACAACACTGCCGAATATGAAGCCCTCATAGCAGGCTTGCGCTTGGCAAAAAGAGTTGGTGTGAGAAATCTGAAGGCCCACAGCGATTCCCAGTTAGTCATTCGGCAGATGGTAGGAGACTATGTCACAAAGGACCCAACCATGGCAAAGTGCCATCAGCTCGTTAAAAAGCTCATCCAGGAGTTCTACACAGTGCATATAGAAAATGTACCTTGATGAGATAATACGGAGGCCGACACTCTGGCCAAATCAAAAAAGTCTACTGAGGTACTGCATCAGCCGAGTATAGCAGTAATGTTCGTAACAACCTCGGGACAAGGGTGGAAGGACCTTATCAAAAAATACCTCTTAACCTTGGAACTTCCCGAGGACCCTCTTGAAGCAGCCAAAGTGCGAAAGCATTCAGGATGATACTTCCTGATTGGGGAGGAGCTATACTGGCAAGGGTATGCAAGTTCATTACAAAGGTGTATCAGTGAAGAGGATGTTGAAATAATCCTCGAAGAAGTCCATGAGGGAGCCTGTCGTTCGCACATAGGAACCGATGCCCTTGCCGGGGTCTTCCTCCGGAAAGGATGTTTCTAGCCTATTCTGAGGAAGGATGCAAGGCAGTTCATCCAAAAGTGTAACAATTGCCAAAGACACGCACCTATCCAAAGACTACCCTCGGAAATGATGACTTCGGCAAACTACCCCTGCCCCTTCACCATACGGGGTATAGACCTCATCGGCCCCCCCCAATAGCTCCAAGAGGAGTAAAGTTCTATGTAGTCGCAGTAGATTATTTCACCAAGTGGATCGAGGTAGTGCCTCTAGCGACAATCTCGGTGAAGGACATACAGAGGTTTGTTTGGAAGAACATGATATGCAGATTCGGTATACTGAGGGCAATAGTAGCCAATAATGGCTCCCAGTTTACCAATAAAGGTTTCCAAGAATTCATAGTCAACCTCGGGACAAGGTTGCACTTCACTCCAGTGGCCCACCCTTAGAACAATGGACAAGTTGAAGTGTCCAACAGAACAATAAAGGATGGCCTGAAGGGAAGGTTAAAGGAAGCAAAGGGAAAATGGCCAGGAGAGCTTCTGAACGTGTTGTGGAGCTATCGAACCAATTTAAGGAGAGCCACGTGTGAAACACCCTTCTCACTCATGTTTGGCTTAAAGGCCATTATTCCTGTCGAGGTTATACAACCATCAGTCAGGATACAAGTGTTCGACGAAAAAAGGAACAGCCTCAGTTTGAGAACCAAGTTAGACCTCATTGATGAGCATAGAGAAATGGCCGAGCTCAGAAGAAAAGCTTTCCAGCAGAGAGTAGCCATCGCTACCAACCTGTATGTAAAGCAAAAAAGAATTAAAAATGGGGATCTCGTCCTCCGAAAAGCCGAGTTCGAACCCCGAAGACCATCTCACGGAGTAGTTCGAGTGAACTGGGATGGACCCTATTTGGTGCTCGAGGAAATTCATCCTAAAGTCTACAAGCTTGGTGACAACAAAAGTAGAGAATTGAAAAATACATGGCATTCAGATTCCTTGAAAAAATTCTATACTTAGAAGAAATTTCTAAGGAAAAATTGTACAATTCTCCCCAAGGGTGACCAACTAAACATGGTGAAAAACCAAAAGAGGTCTTTTCTGAAAATGTCTGTGCGAAACTATTTCCATTTTTCATCAAAGGCATATTTGACCGAACATGTTCGCTTCCGAACGAGAAAATTGAAAACGCTCGATTCCGAGGTGGAAGACCGAACATGGTCATGCTGAAGGGGTAAACTCGTGAAAATGGTCAATCTTTGCCAACCGAACATTGTTGTTAAGAAAGTGATAAAACTGCGATGGAGGTTAAGTTGTGCCGAAGATGGTCAACCGAGCATAGTTGCTCATCCCCTAAAAGCGCCTAAGTGCACACTTAGAAAAATTTTCAAGTAGAAAGTCATGCAAAAACACGGAGGAGGTATGATCGAAGATGGTTACTTCCGAAGATGAATATCTCCTTCTCTCGAACATGGCTGCCGAATGGGAGCATTTTCTAAAATGCATGACTAGAACTTAGAAAAATATTCAAAAATGAAAAGATGCTAAGTATGACGAAAGTGGTTGTCCGAATGAGGGTATGACCGAAGGGCAACTTTGCCCGAAAGACATTGATCGAACGTGATCGGTGCAAAAGGCACTTGACTGATTTGAACAGGGGTTAAATTCCACAGAGGTTGATGTTTTCCGGAGGGGTACTGACCGAATATGGTTGTGACACCCTTCGCATCCGAAGATGGCCCATTAAGGACCTTAGCCAAAATTTTGAAGAAAAGAGAAACTTCATTAATATGGTGGTAAGAGTACAAAAGATGGATTACAAAAGAAAAAGAAGAAAAATAAGGCCTATTCGTGATCCTGGGCATCCGTCGACTGCTCACCATCCTCAGCATCATCACCTTCAGAGTCTTTATCGGTGACAGCTACTTTAGGCGCCGGAGGTGGAATGGCAGGAACATTGAGGAACTCTGCCCTCGACCACTGCCAGGATGGTCTTTCGAGGATGTCCAGGGCCGCCAAAAAGGAGAGGTCAAGGTCGGGAAAGCTGGACAAGACTTGGTGACGGCCAGGCAGAAGCCGTTCTGATAAGACCTCTTGGTTGCCTGATCAGACTTAACCTTCTCCACGTCTAGGTCCGCCAGTTCTTTTTTGAGCTCCACGACCTCCTTCCCCAACTTTTTCTTCTTCTTCTTTCCCTCCATCTCTAGCTTATCGACCTCAGTCTGAATCTTGGAGTTGAGGTCGACTTCCTTCACCACTTCGGCAGCGTCGTCCTCCTTCTCCTTTTGAAGAACCTCATTGGCTGAGGTCAGAGCTATCACCTTCCCACCGTGGTTTGACATCTTCGCAGAGAAGTCCTGGATGAGCACCCTTTGGCTTTTGAGTATCTCCTCCTGAAGAATAGCCAGATCCTCCTTGGCTATTTTATTCAGCTCGCCGTACTTGGCGACAGAGCTAGCCAAAAGTTCCTTGGCCTTTGCCAAGGACTCCTCGGACCGACTGTGGACTGAAGATTTCTTGGCTGCCCAAGCACGGAAGTACCCAGTGTATGCCAAAAGCTGCAAAAGGGAAAGACCCCAAGTAAGGAACAAAATCCAAACAACAGCACAAAAATTCCTAAGTATTAAAGGGTAGGAGTTTACCTGGGCAGCCTGCTCACTCACCTTCGCGGTGAGGATCTCCTCGTTCAGACACTCCTTAGTTAGAGACTGAAAAATGGCGTGTGTGATAACACCCATTGCCATCTGGGGAGCCATCTTCTAGCTATCCTCAGAGAACAAGTTCATGTCCTCCGTGAAGGTCTAGAAGGGTTCCATCGGAACCTTCCCTTTCGGGATCTTGGTGTCCCGAAGGGCCCTCTTTTGGGCGTGATCTTCCACCCAGGGAGCCTGTACTACTTCACCTACAAAATCACACCGAACTTCCATCAGTACGTTATCCCTTAGCTACTCATCTATAAAGTCTAAAATACCAAATATTCCCAAACTCATAGAAGAATGGCTAACGGACAAACTTGGTGGAAGCTCGGCGTCATCACCCTCGGAGTCACTGACCTCGAGGACCTCTGTGGGAATGTGTTCGACTTTCCTCCTTTGGTGCTCCTCAAGCTCCTCAGCCGAAAACCCCCCAACCGAAGTCCCCAAGGTCTCCGCCGCAGTATTTGGACTCAAGGTAGTTGAACAGATGGCGGGCTCCGAAGGCGGGTCCGCTCGAATAGGGGTCTGTGTTACTATTGTGCCCAAAAGCCAATCATGAGATGATTGTATTTTTTCACATTGAGTCATAATATATTATTAAGGCATTAATCCAGCAATTATGTTTGTTGTTTTGTTTCTGCCTAACGTAATAAATATAATTGTAACCCTAGAATAATGATATTCTCAAACGTCCCTAGTCTAGTATTATTGTGGAGCGGGTTTTAATAATACATAATGACTAGCATATGTAGAGACTAATATGACATATGTAGTCTACATATGGGTACAAGTTGGAGAACTAGTGTACTGGACCGACCCACCAAGAGAACACTACAAGGATCATTATATGAGTGTCATAAGTGATTCTCATAGTGATCATGGGATATGTAGTCCTTCGACCTAAGATCATCAAGGTTCCCTACATGTGAGTCACATACTTTGATACTTTCCTTTGTTGCTCATAACTGAGTGAACGTGAAGGAGGTCATTGGGTATGTCACATATCATGCGGAGGGATTTGTATGATAAAGATGGGATTTGTCCCCCTATGTAACGGGAGTGATATCTTTGGGCCCCTTGATAGAGTATGTTACCCACTCCGAGGTAGTCCAATTATGGTGCCAAAATTGTGCATTTAGACTCCCAGGATTGGTAATGTTCTGTAGGCCATCAGAACACTACCCTTAGTGTGCATACCCAAGTGGCCCTCTTTGGCACAATGTAAACACATGCATATTGGTCCAACCATCACACACATATTCACATTTCATGCACACCATGGCAGCAAAGAAGGAAAACAGTAGCACAAGTCTTAATCTTGGCTACCACACATTAGGCAATCTTGTTAAATTCTAGTGACCAGCTACTGCACCTGTAACTTCCACTAATAAACTATATCATTCTAGCCACATACCTGTTGGGTTTCAGGAGCCAAACAGCGCAGTAGAATTTAACCGAAACCCTCCACGATCCAAGTGAAATGGGGTAAACCGGGTGTTCAAAAATTTCATACCTAATTTTCGGTTGAGATCTCTCACTCAACTGTAGAGTCGAATCACAAAACCTGAACAGTTGACGTGTTCAGGCTCTCTATGGTATCCACACGAGCCTCTCGGGATCACCATGCTTCCACCACATCCCGGCAGATGCGTTTCTCTTGCGCTCGCAGTGCTAGCTTGCGTCCTCCAAGGAATTGCAAGAGAAGAGTGCGGCTGTCCTTTTGGGAGGCTAGGGCAAGGAGACCTGCGAATTTCTCACTTAAAAGTTGTATTTATAGTGAGACTCAACTTCCAGGCCTAATGGGCTTCAAAGCCCTAATCCAATTAGGATTTAATTTCGGGCTTAATAATGGCTCAACTCCTTGGCCCATTATTAATACGAAATTAAAGTGAAACCATAACCCAAATAATTAGCCCATGCACTCTAATGATCCAAATAGCTCTATGTGTGCGACCCAATAGGCTCTTGCCGTGTTGGCAATGATCATAAATCACATTTATGATCATAAGCAATGAGCGGTGTCTAGCAACACATCATTGCTACCCAAGTGACAAGATTGTCGGTGAATCGACTAAACCTTTATGATCATCACCGATATATGCCATTGCCCCTTTGTCCAAGATATCAAGACTAAGCACGAGACATGGAATGTGTCACTCTCGTATCGCCCAATCTTTGGTTTCTTGATTACCGAGTAGACCAACTTAAACTGACGACATTGATATCATATATCAACCCATCGGAGCATGGCCATGCATTTTCTAAGTCTCACTCTATCAAGGGGCCCAAAGATATCACTCCCATTACATAGGAGGGACAAATCCCATCTTGATCATACAAATCCCTCCGCATGATATGTGACATACCCATTGACCTCCTTCAAGTTCACTCAGTTACGAGCAACAAAGGAAAGTATCAAAGTATGTGACTCACATGTAGGGAACCTTGATGATCTTAGGTCGAAGGACTACATATACCATGATCACTATGAGAATCACTTATGACACTCATATAACGATCCATGAACTGTTCTCATGGTGGGTCGGTCCAGTACACAAGTTCTCCAACTTGTACCCATATGTAGACTACATATCTCATATTAGTCTCCACATATGCTAGTCATTATGTATTATTGCAACCCGCTCCACAATAATACTAGACTAGGGACGTTTAAGAATATCATTATTCTAGGGTTACAATTATGTTTATTACATTACGCAGAAACAAAACAACAAACAAAATTGCTGGATTAATGCCTCAATAAAATATCATGACTCAATGTGCAAAAATACAATCATCTGATGATTAAATTTTTGGGCACAACACTAACAAAACCCCCATGTTTTGTTTTCTCTATTATCAAGTAGAGACTTAGAGAAAACCAAGGAATTTTTTTTTACATCAATAGGCCACCTATGGACCAAGTTATGGATTTTTTAAGTTGGTTACAAAATTCTGACCAAATGAACAGTAACTCAGCCAACTTTGCAACTTTATATATTTGGCTACAAGGATCTAAATTCAGAAATTAAAAATCCCAGTTAAACCTCTAGATGTCCTCTAGGTATGGTCAAAATTTCATGCCAAGATTCATTCTACACAGGGAGATATTCAACTTTAGGTCCAGAGTCAAAATTCTGGCAACTTTTGGACCATTTTGCCCATACAATTTTTCCAAACCATGCAAACACTTCATTCACTAGGGAAAAGCCCTCCAAGGCTATTCCATATATGTCCATTGCACATAGGAATTAAATTCCATTTCTTTAAACAACTTTATGTGGCCAAAACAGATTTTAGAAGTAAGCAGCCCATCATTCACACTTAGGCAGCTTTGCACCACATCACTTACATAGCCAAAACATTACTCAAATGTTCACCTACTTGTCTCATTTTACATACACTACATGTACATGAATACATGCACTACAACATGGTATTAACTCATCTAAATATGCACCCTAGGTTACAGGAGGTCCTGAGACACAATGGACTCCAAAAACAGGATGCTGGACAGCTGCTACACAACACAATAAGTACCACCATTAAAAATACCAAATGTGCTCCTAAAATCACCAAAATTTCCAGATCATAACTAGACATACGGAATTTCATGTACCTGAAATTTTAGATTAAAACTCAAACAACAAGGGTTAGTTTAAAGGTGATCTTTCAGCTAGAACTGAAATGACAGAATTGAGGGGAGTAAGTTTCATTGAGAAACTTAGTAAGGGTAACACTTGGAACTAGGCAATGTGACCATCATTAAAACCTTCATCCAAAGACACTAAAACAAAAAAACCACAATGCATATATACAATATATAGCAACCAAATGCAGCAGCCAAACACAAACAACAAACACATGAAATGTGGCAGCAACAAATAACGTAGGTTAGTCCATAAAACACTTAATAAACATAATCAAATCACTATGGCAGCCCTCCTCAAGCTAATGCTTGGTCTTAGGAGGATTTTAAAAGTAGTTAGCACTAACTTTGGGCTCTAGAAACCCTCATTTTACTGCCATCTTTGTGCACTTGACAACAGGTCACAAAACCTTCAATAAGTGCACTCCCTTCAATAAGCTTGGTTCATCAAGCTCATGGCTCTCTTCCAAGCTTAGCCATAGCTCCATGGATGTTTGAAAATACAGAAAACAACCCATGAGAGCAAGAGAACCCTTACAGAAGTGGGTAGGCTGAAAATGAAGCTTGATCCTTGAAGTTTGCAAGAAATAGCTCTAGTTTGCTTCCAATTGCTTCCTTTTGCCTTCAATTTGAATCAATTGCAAGTTTGAAGGTGTGGTGGCTATGGAGGAAGCATGGCTGTGTTCTTGGGTTGGGGGAGGATGAAAATGAGAGAGGCGTAAGTGATTTGGCCCCTTAAATGGCCTTAAATGAGCTTAAGGGCACAAAACACACCTAACAAGCTTAACCTTGCTTTATGTCATTTTCTTTCTCACTAATTATGGTTTTTTTGTCTTAAACTCATTGGTACACATTTCCCAACATTTTTGACTAATTATCAAGTCTTGGCTGCCTCCCCTGTGGTGGGATTACCTCACAATTCCACCCTTAGACTTAAGTCAAAAGCTTGAACACCTTAAGGTTTACACTAGAACATTTTGGTCCTTATTGCCTTTAGTGTTTCCTTTTTCCAAACTTGTCTTCCATGAGCAATTTGGTCCTCCAGTAACACTTTCATACCATTCATATCCTTCTCATAACTCTCCAATTCTCTTTCTTGAGAGTTTTGCAATTCAGTACCCGAATTTCCAAAACCTTACAGAAAAGTCCATAGGTTGCTTGACAAACAAGCAATCGTTAAGGCTTTTCTTGGGGACCAAGTTACCAACTTGGAACACTTTTAAGGAGGTGTTGATCATGCCTTTTGCCCCCCCCCCCCACACTTCAATCACTATGTTGAGAATTACACAATATAATGGTTTTTAGCCATTATGACACTTGTAATTCTCCCATTTTGTGAGGTGGTAAGAATCCTCCCCCCCCCCCCCCCTTAAAAATTTTGGTCCTCCAAAATAGCCTTTAGCTTTGGGTATTCTTCAAGATACCTTTCCATAAGGTCTTTTTTAGTTTCCCAGGTTGTTTCTTTTTCAAATTGGTGTGACCACTGAACTTTAACCTTGGAATATGTTTGTTTCTTAACCTTCTGGTATCCTTGGCTAAGATAGCTATAGGTTTCTCTTCATATGTGAAGTTAGGTTCCAACTGTATGTCTTCCACTACAATAGCATGCTTTGTGTCTAGTAGACACTTCTTAAGCATACTGATGTGAAAAACATTATGAACACTTGACATTCTTGGCAGTAGAGCTAACTTGTATGCTTCCTTGCCAACTTTGTCCAAGATCTCATAAGGACCTATGTATCTTGGAGCTAACTTTGTTCTTGCACCAAATCTAATAGTGCCTTTGGTTGGTGCAACTTTCAGCCGAACATTGTCACCAAACTCTACTTGAGCTCCTGGAAATTCTTTTCACATTTCTCAGTCCACTCAAATGTTTGACACTTCTTGGTCAGATGAGTAAGAACTGAGGCAAACATGGAAAAGCCTGATACAAATTTCCTGTAGTATCCAGCTAATCCTAGGAAACTTCAGATTTCCTTCACAGTCTTTGGTCTTTCCCACTCTTGCACTGCCTTGACCTTTTCAGGGTCTACCTTAAAGCCTTGTGCATCTATGATGTGTCCTAGGAAAGGCACTTCCCTTATCCAGAATTCACACTTGGATAACTTGGCATAAAGCTGATGCTGCAACAGAGTCTTTAAGACAATCTTCAGATGATGTTCATGTTCATTTTCATCCTTGGAATACACTAGGATGCCATCAATGAAGACAACCACAAATTTGTCCAGATGTGGTCTGAACAACCTGTTCATCAGGTCTATGAAAGCAGCTGGGGCATTAGTCAAACCAAACGGCATGACTATGTACTCATAATGCCCATATCTGGTCCTAAATGCAGTCTTAGGAATGTCCTCTTCCTTTACTCTTAACTGAAATTATCCAGATCTCAAATCTACCTTAGAGAAGATCTTAGCTCCCTTGAGTTGATCAAAAAGATCCTCAATCCTAGGGAGTGGATACTTGTTCTTGATAATCACTGTATTAAGCTTCTTGTAGTCAATGCATAGTCTCAACGATCCATCCTTCTTGTTCACAAAGAGAATAGGAGCTCCCCATGGTGAAACACTTGGCCTTATGAACCCTTTTTCAAGAAGTTCATCAAGTTGTTTCTTGAGCTCATTCATCTCTGTGATTGGCATTCTGTAAGGAGGTATGGATATTGGACTACCTTCTGGTTGCAGCTTGATCTCAAACTCAATCTCCCTTTGTGGAGGAATACCTGGCAGGTTTTTAGGAAAGACTTGTGGAAAGTCTCTCACTATAGGTATTCTATCCACTTCTTCATCATAGTGCAATTCATTCAAAGCATAACAGTAATCATGCTCAGAAATCACAGGTATTTCATCTAGTACCTCTAGCTCCCTGCCATGCATTTCATACACTAATTCCTTAGAATTCACTAATGCATGCACTTCACCATCAGGCAATGTAATTTCCCTCTTAGCATAATCAATTCTTATGTTATGCATAGCAAGCCAATTCATAGCCAACACTAAATCATACTTAGGAATGTCCAACACTAGCAGATTAGTCATAACCTTAGTCTTTCCTACTACTAGCTCACAATCCTTAGCTAGGTCATTAGTGAAAAGACATTGACTACCTACTGTTTTCACTAAGGATATCCTAGGCATGATTTCAGTAGGTAATTTCATGGCTTCAACAAATTTCCTAGCCACTATAGACACAGATGCACCAGTATCAAATAGAACACTAACAGGCATACCATTAAGATAATGTTACCTTTTAATGTTCCTTCCTACTCTAATGTCTCTGGCCTCTCCACTTGGAAGACTCTGCCAGCTCTCTGCACTAAAAGCCGAGGCACAGGAGGAACTGGCCTCTGCTGTCCCTCCTTTAGTGCTCATCCTCTAGGTCCTGCCCCAATAGGTCTTACTAGACCTTGGTCTTCTGGCCTCCTTTGAGCCTGTAGGCAATCTTTGATCCAATGATCCATGGATCCACATCTTAGACACGATTGGGTATCAAAGTAGCAAGGTTTCTTTCCATGAAACCTCCTACACTTAGGGCACCTTAGGCTAGGGAACTTCCCCTTGACCTTGCCCTCACCACCAAAATGGGAACTCTTGGCAATTCCCTTGCCATGTGGTGGCTTCTTCTGCTTGCCTCCTGCCTAACAACTTTCCCCTAGTCCACTAGGAAAGTACTTAGTCTCATACTCCTCTTGCTCTACTATAGAGCTTTCTGCACTGCTTCATAGTATGTAACTACTCCAAAGGGTCTAACAGCCTTTCTAATGTCTGACTTTAGGCCTCTGACAAATCTTTTGGCCTTCAATTCCTCCAGTCCATGATACTGAGGAGCATACCTTACCAACTGATTGAATTTGTGTTCTTACTCTAGGACACTAATGTTGTCCTACCTTAGAGCATCAAATTCAGCTTGCTTCATATCCTTGATAGCATCACTGATGTACTGCTCCTGGAATAGCTGTGTGAACTCTAGCCAGCTCATCTCAACATCTCTTCCTGGCCTTCTCCCTTTCTAGAAAGCATACCTATCTCTGGTGCTCGACCACGATATCTCTGCACTGCCTACCAGATTGTAGGTAGCCAATGACACTCTCTTGGTGGAGCTGAGTGGCATCCTCTCAAACATTTTTTCAATCAAGATTAGCCACTCCTCAGCATTCTCTAGCCCAGCTCTTCCATCAAACTGTGGAGGTCTTAGGCCTTGAAACCTATCCAACAATCTAACCTCATCTAGGCTTTCTAGATCCTCTGATCTATGTCTTCTGGATCTGTGAGAGTCCTTTATATGGTGATGCTCTCTATGATCTCTCTGCCTCTTCCTCGATCTTCTCTCATGGCCATCCTCAATCTCATTCCTAGTTGAGGAATGGTCATAGACTAAGGGATTGGTCCTGGATACCTGACCAATCTCAGACCTTAGTCTTCTTCCTCTTGGATTTCTCCTATCTTCATCTTCCTCCTCAACAGTTTCATCATTTGTGTCTTTCAAGCTTCCAGAAGGAACATAGTCAGATCTGTTCCTAGTATCCTCTTCTAGTTGCTGCTGTGCATCTTGAACTGGTTCTGCCGGAGCTACTTGGACTCCCTGCTATTGTGCTTGAATCAACCTCATTAAGTTTTCATTGATTAGAGCTAAGTTCCTCTGAAGCTCTAACCAAACCTAAGGCACTTCAGGGTTTGGTACCCCCTGTTGCCCCTGATTCCCTCTATTCTATCCATTTCCTTGTTGCCAAGAATCAGTATGAGGCCTTTGGGGTGGTTCCCCTCTCCTTGTCGCAACCATGTTTACTTCCTGCATTGATGATCCATCATAGAGCACATATAAAGATCATAGGTATTTCAATGGTACTTGACACTAGCAGCTGACCAAACTGAGTTCACATACGTAGATGCATGCAATGCAACTATATGCAATGTACATGTATAACCCATGCTCTGATACCAACTTCTGTTACCCACTCGGAGGTAGTCCAATTATGGTGCCAAAATTGTGCATTTAGACTCCCAGGATTGGTAATGTTCTGTAGGCCATCAGAACACTACCCTTAGTGTGCATACCCAAGTGGCCCTCTTGGGCACTATGTAAACACAAGCATATTGGTCCAACCATCACACACATATTCACATTTCATGCACACCATGGCAGCAAAGAAGGAAAACAATAGCACAAGTCTTAATCTTGGCTACCACACATTAGGCAATCTTGTTAAATTCTAGTGACCAGCTACTGCACCTGTAACTTCCACTAATAAACTGTATCATTCTAGCCACATAACCCCATGTTTTATTTTCTCCATTATCAATTAGAGACTTAGAGCAAACCAAGGAATTTTTTTTTACATCAATAGCCCACCTATGGATGAAGTTATGGATTTTTTAAGTTGGTTACAAAATTCTGACCAAATGAATAGTAACTCAGCCAAATTTGCAACTTCATATATTTGGTTATAGGGCTCGAAATTAATAAATTAAAAATCCCAGTTAACCCTCTAGATGTCCTCTAGGTGTGGTCAAAATTTCATGCCAAGATTCATTCTACACAGGGAGATATTCAACTTTAGGTCCAGAGTCAAAATTTTGGCAGCTTTTGGACCATTTTGCCCAAACAATTTTTCCAAACCATGCAAACACTTCATTCACTAGGGAAAAGCCCTCCAAGGCTATTCGATATATGTCCATTGCACATAGGAATTAAATTCCATTTCTTTAAACAACTTTATGTGGCCAAAACAGATTTTAGAAGTAAGCAGCCCATCATTCACACTTAGGCAGCTTTGCACCACATCACTTACATAGCCAAAACATTACTCAAATGTTCACATACTTGTCTCATTTTACATACACTACATGTACATGAATACATGCACTACAACATGGTATTAACTCATCTAAATACGAACCCTAGGTTACAGGAGGTCCTGAGACACAATGGACTCCAAAAACAGGATGCTGGACAGCTGCTGCACAACACAATAAGTACCACCATTAAAAATACCAAATGTGCTCCTAAAATCACCAAACTTTCCAGATCATAACTAGACATACGGAATTTCATGTACCTGAAATTTTAGATTAAAACTCAAACAACAAGGGTTAGTTTAAAGGTGATCTTTCAGCTAGAACTGAAATGACAGAATTGAGGGGAGTAAGTTTCATTGAGAAACTTAGTAAGGGTAACACTTGGAACTAGGCAATGTGACCATCATTAAAACCTTCATCCAAAGACACTAAAACAAAAAAACCACAATGCATATATACAATATATAGCAACCAAATGCAGCAGCCAAACACAAACAACAAACACATGAAATGTGGCAGCAACAAATAACATAGGTTAGTCCATAAAACACATAATAAACATAATCAAATCACTATGGCAGCCCTCCTCAAGCTAATGCTTGGTCTTAGGAGGATTTTAACAGTACTTAGTACTAACTTTGGGCTCTAGAAACCCTCATTTTACTGTCATCTTTGTGCACTTGACAACAGGTCACAAAACCTTCAATAAGTGCACTCCTTTCAATAAGCTTGGTTCATCAAGCTCATGGCTCTCTTCCAAGCTTAGCCATAGCTCCATGGATGTTTGAAAATACAGAAAACAACCCATGAGAGCAAGAGAACCCTTACAAAAGTGGGTAGGCCGAAAATGAAGCTTGATCCTTGAAGTTTGCAAGAAATAGCTCTAGTTTGCTTCCAATTGCTTCCTTTTGCCTTCAATTTGAATCAATTGCAAGTTTGAAGGTGTGGTCGCTATGGAGGAAGTATGGCTATGTTCTTGGGTTGGGGGAGGATGAAAATGAGAGAGGGTTAAGTGATTTGGCCCCTTAAATGGCCTTAAATGAGCTTAAGGGCACAAAACACACTTAACAAGCTTAAACTTGCTTTATGTCATTCTCTTTCTCACTAATTATGGTTTCTTTGTCTAAAATTCATTGGTACACATGTGCCCAATGTTTTTGACTAATTATCAAGTCTTGGCTGCCTCCCCCGTGGTGGGATTACCTCACAATTCCACCCTTAGACTTAAGTCAAAAGCTTGAACACCTTAAGGTTTACACTAGGACATTTTGGTCCTTATTGCCTTTAGTGTTTCCTTTTTCCAAACTTGTCTTCCATGAGCAATTTGGTCCTCCAATTGCACTTTCATACCATTCATATCCTTCCCATAACTCTCCAAGTCTCTTTCTTGAGAGTTTTGCAATTCAGTACCCGAATTTCCAAAACCTTACAAAAAAGTCCATGGGTTGCTTGACAAACAAGCAATCGTTAAGGCTTTTTTTGGGGACCAAGTTACCAACTTAGAAAACTTTTAAGGAGGTGTTGATCATGCCTTTTACCCCCCACACTTCAATCACTATTGATAGCCAAACGCTATCGCCTCTATCTGGCCGAACTCCCTCCCACAATAACGGCCAGAAGAAGCTGGCACTACCCGAGAAAAGGTGCGATCAGGCACCTCGGGAGATAGCCGAAGAGCTCTGAGCCCGGCACGCCAGGAAACCCCGAGGACACTACTCGGCCCCCCAAGGTTGTGAACAGATCGCCTGAAGAAAACCGGCACCAGACAACGAGCCGAACATGATATCCCCGAAGGCGGAACCCCATGAAATTGGGAACCCCCGAACTGAGGGCTTGTTTCCCGAAAAGGCTCTGTCCGAACTAGAGGACGACCTCACCCAGGGACCTCGGGAGTACGGCAGGAGCATTTATGGAAGCATTTAAGGAAGCCTCTGACACGTCCTTTCACAAACGTCATAAAGTCGCCTGAATAGGCGCTTTGACATACGGACGCCATCAGAATCACATCATGGCCCATCTCAGCACGTGGCTCAGGACAACCTGCTACCAGTTATCTGTCTCCTACGCCCAGAAACTCAGGGAACATCCGACCGAACACGTGTCGTGATCTGAACGGGCTAGGCGCTCCTATAAATACCAGGAATTAATACTTGGCAGGAGGCTGGTTGGTTGGCCAAACACTGCCCCACACTCTGAGAAAACTACCAGGCGAGACTCTTCATCCCTTTGTGCTATTTCCTCTGCCTTTTCTCAGCCACCACTGACTTGGGCATCGGAGGCTCCCCCCCGGAAAAACACTCCGGGGGCCTCCTAACCCTTTGTTTCTGAGCTTTCAGGCACTCTCCTTTGGGCTATCCATTCCACCAGGCGCTCTTCCTCCCAGAAGTCTCTCCACCAGTCACCATGACTATAAACGATGAGGCCCATGGCCATCATTTGGCGCCGTCTGTGGGAACCTGCTCTGAGATCGCCGTCGTTGAGACTCGGCATTCTAAGGACAAGAGGCTCCCGAAGTCCCCGTCCGCGCCTGAGATACAACCGACTGCTGAGCAAACACTCCCAGGGACTTCTGCGCCTGAGGAAGACCGCCCTCTGGTAATCACCATGAGCTTCTTGAGGGATTTTCAGCGTTCGGTCGTGTCTGAAATGACCCAGCAGATCGACCGAAGGTGGCCACAGCAAGCACACGCCAAGAGCCCCCCCTCAGCGACACGCCCTCGGGAGAAAAGCCCCAAGTCTACACATCGCAGTTCGGGGAGCGGAGGCCCTCGCGAAGAATCATCCACAGAAGATATAGCCCTCGGGAAACGGCCTGTGGGACAAACCGTGTCCAAGCGACCGAGAGTTTCACAACGAAGCAGTTCGTCGCCTGAGCCGAGGTCCTTGTCCCCTCAGCGCCGAACTCGCCCCCCGAAGAGGCGCCAGCGATCTCCATTCCCTGAAGAAGGCCATAGCGCCACAGTGCTGATGGAGAGGATACTAGCACGGCTGGACAGAGTGGAGAAACAAGTGGCCAGAAAACCCGTTTGGGCCAGACTCTCGGGAACATGCTGCGAAGATGACTCGCCATTTATTTAGGCCGTTGTTGAGGCAGCCATGCCAAGTGACTTCAGAGTACCTCGGTTGGAGATTTATGATGGCCGTACTGATCCACAGGCCCATCTGACGAAGTACAGACGCAGCATGATAATACACGATGCTGACGACGCTACCATGTGCAAGTGCTTCAAAGTCACCCTCACAGGGCCAGCCACGGCGTGGTACAATTCCTTGCCTTCAGGAACCATCACTGAGTTCCAGGAGTTGTCCACGGCCTTCACACAGCAATTCATCGGGAGCAGACCTACGGCGAAGATGCCTGTGTAGATGTTCGACATAGAGCAGAGGAATGGAGAAATCATCCGAGACTATGTCGAAAGATTCAACAGGGAAGCTCTAAGTGTCCCAGACTTCAGGCCCGAAATCCGCATTCTTGCCATGACACAAGGCCTTCGGCGAGACTCACAGCTGTTCTACGAGTTCTCAAAGGACCCCCCGGAGACCCTCGGAGAATTTTACCGAAGAGCAGAACAGCACATGACTGCTGAAGAACTAAGAATGGCTAGGCCGAAGTCTGATCACCACCACCCCGAAGAGTCCAGTCAACAAGCCCGGCATCCTACCGAATACGCAGGACGACCTCGGAGGATGCGAGGAAGGAAACCTCAAAGTTTCACACCATTGAGCACTTCACGGACCAACATTCTGATGGCGCTGGAAAGGCAAGGGATGCAGATTCGGCGACCAAGGGCCATGACCACCGATAATAAGAAGAATGCAAAGAAGTTCTGCCAGTTTCATCGCGACCACGGTCATGACACCGAAGACTGCTTCCAGCTGAAGAAGTACATAGAGTCGCTGATAAAAAATTGCCAACTTTGGAAATACCTGAGGATGCCATCCCCGAAAGGCAGAAGAATGGAGGAAGAAAGGGCCGAAGATGAGGACTATGACTCCGACAGGAGGAGAAATAGAAGTCCAAAAAAGCGCCCTCCACCTCCAGCAAGGTTTATCCAAACCATCACCACGGGGCTCCCATCCTCGGAAAGAAAGCGGAAAGCCAGAGAAACTGCAGTCATGGAATATCAAAGTCCATCAAAGAAGCTGGCTCGCAAAGATGGCTCCACCGTCGTCTTCCCCCACGACGACCCGCTACTGATTATGGCGAGAGTAGGGAACTGGGACGTCAAAAGAGTGTTGCTTGATGATGGCGCAAATGCTGACGTCCTATTCTGGCACCTGCTGCCGAGCTTGGGCATCTCTAGCAGCGAACTGGAGCTTGTCACCTCGCCCACTTTTGGGGTTGAACCATCTGAACTCCCCGTCCTTGGATGGATCGACCTCCGGCTGATGATGAAAGGGACTTCGGTGAACGGAGCAGCTGACTTGTGCGCCTCCACAATGGCGAGATTCATCGTCGTGAACGTCCCATCCTCGTACAACGCCATCCTTGGAAGGCAGACAATGGGGAATCTGCATATTCGCCCTGATGTGAAGTACTTGACTGTCACATTTGCCACCAAGGATGGAGATGCAGAGGTATTCATAGACCAAACCGAAGTAAAAAAGGTGTTTGTAAAAGCGTGAAAAGCTCCGGCAAGCAACCTCGCGCAAACGATGGAGGCAAGGGCACCAGAAAAAGGCAAAGAACAAGATCTCGCCAAAACAGAAATGGAAGCAATAAAGCTTGTCCCAGGTCAATCTACCCGAATAGGGAAGAGCTTGGCCGAAGGTGACAAGGAAAATCTTGTATCCTTTCTGCTGGAAAATAAAGATCTGTTTGCCTACTCGCCAAATGGTATGCCGGGGGTGAACCCTGGCATAATACAGCATAGCCTCAAAGTAAGTCCGGAAGCAAGGCCTGTCCGGCAAAAGAAACGAAGCATCTCAGCCCACAAAAGCAACTTTGTCAAAACCGAAGTCCAGCGTCTCCTAGATGCTGAAGTTATCAGGCAGGTCAAGTACCCCGAGTGGTTAAGCAACGTGGTCATCGCCACAAAAGAAGGTAGCAGCAAACTCCGGATGTGCATCGACTTCAGAAACTTGAACGATGCTTGCCCGAAAGACTCATACCCTCTGCCGCCAATAGATCAACTGGTAGATTCAACTGCTGAATATGGGCTCCTAAGTTTCCTAGACGCCTTCAGTGGCTACCATCAGATAAGGATGGACCCCGAAGATGAAGAGAAGACTGCCTTCATCACCGAGGGAGGAACATACTGCTATATCAGGATGCCATTCGGGCTCAAAAATGCAGGAGCCACCTACCAGAGGTTGATGAACAAGGTCTTCAAAGACCAAATGGGGAGAAGCATGGAGTTGTATGTTGATGATATGATAATCAAGAGCAAGCTGCCTGGCTACCACGTTGCAGATTTAGAGGAAACCTTCCAAAAGCTCAGAGCCTTCGGGAACCGCCTTAATCCTGAGAAGTGCATCTTCGGGATGACCTCGGGAAAATTCCTTGGGTACATGGTATCCGAAAGAGGCATCGACGCTAACCCCGAGAAGATTAAGGCTCTGCTTGAGTTCCGAACTCCTACCACAGTCAAGGATGTGCAGAGACTCACCGGAAGAATAACCTCTCTAAGCAGGTTTATTTCCAGGTACGGAGATAGGTGTAGACCTTTCTTCAAAGTCCTCACAAAGGCAACAAAAATGGAAGGTGACCTCGGAAGAAATGATCATCCTTGGGATGAAGATTGCCAAAAAGGCCTGGGAAGAACTCAAAGTCTACCTGGCCAGCCTGCCGACTCTGCGACAGCCTCGGGAGGGAGAGCCCCTCGTACTGTACCTCACCGTCACAGAAGAAGTTGTGAGCTCGGTCCTCGTGAAAGAAGAAGGGTCAAAGCAATGGCCGGTCTACTTGTCAGCAAAGTCCCTGCATGGCGCCGAAGTCAGGTACCCCTTGCTTCAAAAAGCTATATATGCCTTAGTGCTTGCAGGGAGAAAGCTGTGGCCATACTTTCAGGCTCACTCCATCAGCGTCCGAAGTAGTCTACCGCTACGGGATGTTATGAAAAAAGTTGGCCATTCGGGAAGGCTCTCCAAGTGGTGCATAGAGCTGGGCGAACACGAAAACACGTATGAGCCTTGGAAGGCCATAAAAGCCCAAGCCCTGGCAGATTTTATCGCCGAAATACCCACCACTGAGGAGAGCCACTCGAATCCAAAAGAGCGTGAGCCAGAATGGACCTTGCACGTAGACGGAGCCTCGGGGTCCGAACACCAGGGAGCTGGAATAATTATCAAGGGCCCCGAAGGCCTGGAGAAAGATTGGCGTGAGAAACTTAAAAGCTCACAGCGATTCCCAGCTAGTAGTTCGGCAGTCGGCAGGAGATTATGGGGCGAAGGACCCAATTTTGGCAAAATACCATGAACTAGTAGCAAAGCTCATCCAAGAGTTTGATGTCGTACGGATCGAAAATGTACCTCAGCGGAATAACAGAGGCAGATTGCTGGGCGAAGTCGAAAACATATACCGAAGTGCTAGACCATCCGAGCATCTCAGTGCTGAGCACGACGTCCTCGGGAACAGGGTGGAAAGACCCAATAAAAAGATACCTCGCAGAGAATTTGCTCCCCGAAAACCCCGGCGATGCTGCAAGACTGCGAAGACGCTCCGGAAGATTCTTCCTGATTGGCGAAGAGTTATATCGGCAGGAATATGCGAATCCACTGCAAACATGTGTGGATGAAAAGGATACTGAAATGGTCCTTGAAGAAGTTCACGAAGGCATGTGTGGTTCATACATTGGAACTGATGCCCCGGCAGCAGTGATACTCCGCCAAGGATACTTCTGGCCTACCCTGAGAAAGGACGCAAGACAGTTCGGCCGGAAATGTGGTTAGTGCCAGAGACACGCGAAAACCCAGAGGACACCCTCAGAAATGGTAACTTCGGCAGACTATCCTTGGCCCTTCGCAGTCTGGGGTATAGACCTTATTGGGCCACTCCCCACAGCACCCGGAGGCGTGAAATTCTGCGTTGTAGCAGTGGACTATTTCTCAAAGTGGGTGGAAGCAGAACCACTAGCAACTACCTCGGCAAAAGAAGTGCAGAAGTTCCTATGGAAGAAAATCGTATGCAGATTTGGCATACCGAGGATACTAGTAGCTGATAATGGACCCCAGTTCATAGACAAAGGTTTCCAAGAATTCATCAGCGACCTCGGAATAAAGATGCACTTCGCCCCAGTAGCTCACCCCCAAAGCAACGGGCAGGTGGAAGTATCGAACAGGACCATAAAAGATGGCCTGAAGAAGAGACTAGGGGAAACCAAAGGGAAATGGCCAGGAGAACTCCAAAGTGTATTATGGAGCTACCGAACGACGCCCCGAAGAGCCACAGGGGAGACTCCTTTCTCACTCGTCTTCGGAACAGAGGCCATTATCCCACTAGAGGTAGTTCAACCTTCAGTACGGGTGCAAGTATTTGATGATGGTAGTAATGACCTCGGCCTGAGAACCAATCTCGATCTTATGGCCGAACACAGAGAAATAGCCGAGCTGAGAAGAAAAGCTTTTCAGCAAAGAGCGGCCGCGGCTGTAAACTTACGGGCCAGGCCAAAAGAAATCAAGAAGGGAGACCTCGTTCTCCGAAAGGCCGACTTCACACCCCGAAGGCCATCCCATGGCATACTTCGCGCAAACAGGGAAAGACCCTGTCTGGTTCTCGACGAAGTACGAAAAAGGCGTGTACAAGCTTGGCGACGCCGAAGGCGTAGAATTGAAGAACACTTGGCACTCAGACGCCTTGAAAAAATTCTGCGCTTAAGGTTGAGCGGAGGAGTTATGTTGCACAGAATGGCCTTGAGAAAAATTCTTGAGAAAAATTCTTAAGTGTACAGAAATTATGCAAAACAGAATTCCGCAAAGGTGCTCGCCATGATAAAGCGTAGATATGACTTCCCGAAATCCCTTGAGCCATCACGCTCGGGAAAGATGGAAAACAAAAATCTCGCAGAAGTACTCGCCATAGCCAGCGCAGAGATAATTTTCCGAGCTCCCTTGAGCGAACATGCTCGGGAAAATGGGAAGTGAAAAATCTCGCGAATGGTTTTCCGAAGTCCCTGGAGTAAACATGCTCGGGACAACTGGAAAAACAAAAAATTTGACTGAAGGTTTCCGAAGTCCCTTGAGCAATCATGTTCGGGGTAAACTGGAAATGCAAAAGCCTGCAAAAAGACTTAGTGAAATTTTTTCAGGCCTTCCAGAAAGTCTTACGAGCAAGCGCACTCTGGACAAAGGAAGGTATAAAAGTTTCTTTAATCGCAGGTTTTCCGAAGTCTCTTGAGCGAGCGTGTTCGGGACAATGGAAATGAAGAAACATGCAAGAAAAGACTTAGCCAAAAAATCCTCATTAAGAGCAAAGCTGCTTTAAAATAAAGAACTGCCCGAAGAAGGATTACAAAATAGAAGGGAAGGAAAAGGGGCCCTAAAATTGGCTAAGGGTTCATGGCGTCCCGAGAGCCACTCGTCTGCCCGCCCTTTTCCACCACCTTCGGTGCTGGAATTGAAGGAGGAAGTTTCAGATGTTCGACCTTGGACCATTTCCACCGAGGTCCCCCAGGAATGTTTAGACCCTCTAGAAAAGAGAGGTCCATATCTGGGAACCTCTGGAGAACCTGGTGCCGAGCAAGGCAGAAGCCGTCCTGGAACGCGACCTTGCTCATCTGATCAGACTTGTTCTTCTCAAGCTCGAGGTCGTCAAGCTCGTCCTTCAGATCCGCGACCTCCTCCTCCAGCGCCTTTATCTGCTCCTCCCCCTTCAGCTCTTTCTTCAACGACTCAACCTCGGCCCGGAGAGCGTTATTCTCACACATCAACGACACTATACGGCTGTCAGAACCAGCCTTGTGCTGAAGAAGATCTTCGTTGGCGGCGAGCATCCCCTTTATTTGGTCACCGAGGTCAGCGATCTTCCTGGAGGAGCCCTTTTGAAGTTCTTCTTTTTCCTTCCGGAACTCCTCCCGAAGGGCAGCTACTTCTTTCTCAGCAGCCTCTTTCAGCTGCTGGTTTTTGGCGACCGACTCCGCGAGTGCGGTCCTCGTCTCATTCATGGTTCGAGTGGCCGAAGTTCGAAAAGCAACCTCCCTGGCCACCCGAACTTGGAGAAAGGCGGTGTACCCCATCAGCTGCAAAAAATAAACGCAAGATCAGCAAGAGCCAAACACTTAGGAAAAAATTGAAGGGAAAAAGCTGTGAAGGATATACCTGAGCAGCATGCTCGGTGATCTTCGCGACGAGGGTGTTATCCCCCGGGTGGGCCGCCGCTATAGCCTTGAAGGAGGCCTCGGTGAGCACCCCCTTCGAAATTTCCTTAGCCATTTGAGGAACGTCCTCGGAGTACATATCCATGTCCTCCGTAAACGTCCAAAAAGGCTCCTTGGGTATCTTCCCTTGCGGGATTTTGGCATCCCGAAGAGCTCGTTTTCGAGCATGATCGGCCACCCAGCCAGGGGTAGTCAACTCCCCTGCGTGGTAAGAATGAGAAGGAGATTAAAAGACAAAGAAGCCAAAAAACAAAGGAAGTACACTTTGTCTGGAAACAAACCTGGCGGAACCTCGACAACATCGTCCTCGGAGTCCTCGGCCGAAATGCCCTTGACCTTCCGCTTGCGCCGCTCCTCGGCAGAAGGTACTTCTACCACTACATCAAGGAGGGCCTGTGACGTGGTAGGACTCTGAGGAGGAACGTCGGTTGAAGGAACCTCGGAAGCAGCAGCCTCAGACGCCGGAACTTCGGCTGTCCCAGGCTCCTCGGCGGTCTCCTCGGGGATTTCTTCTAGAACAGCTCTCTTTGCCCGTTTCCTCGAAGGCCCCGCGCCAGTAGACTTCCACCTTCGGGAAGACACCTTGTTCGTCTGATCGCCCTCCTCCACTTGGCCGGTGAAAAGGGACTTGTAATAGGCGGCAGTCGCGTCGCCCATCTCTGAAAAAGGAGAGAAACATCAGCGTGAGTCCGAGGAAAGAACAGTAAAGGAGTAGAAGATAACTCACTTTCGGCAAGCGCTTCGAAAGAAATTTCCTCCTTAAGAAGCTTGACCAACCAGGAATCCTTCCCGGCGATGGCAGGAGCTGGCATCCCGAGGTCAGTCTCGTGCTCCTTTACCACCTTTAGCTCCCGAAGGACCTCTTCGGTCATCAACCTCCAGTTGATTGGAAAAGGGTAAAGGGTGAGCGGAACGACCTCGGGATCCCAGTCAGAGACAGCCCGAATTCGGGCGTCGAAATCCGCGAACAAGGGAGCTAACTCTGGGGTCAGCAGCATCCTCGGATCAGCAACGTCCACATCCAATGTTCCCTGAGCCCATTTGGTCGGAACGTACGACCAGGCCTCGTCCATCTTCATGAAGAAAAATTTCTGTTGCCACCCCCGCCAGCTATCTTTAGTGGCGAAGGTGAACATGAATTTCTTGCTCCCAGATCCCCGAGGTAGCATGAAATAGAAGCCACCCTTCGAGACCACAGAGAGCTTGTAATACTGCATAAAAATTCTGAAATTGGGTTCTATCCCGAAGACGCCACACATGCAGAGGTAGGCGTTAAAATAGCAGAACGAGTTCGGGGGAAGCTGGTTCACAGCAATGCCATGAAATTTGCAGAACTCGCACACCATCTTCGGGGGAGGATACCGAAGACCGGCCTTCAGCTGGGCTCGAAAAACGGTAACCTCCTTACTGTGGTTTGAAAAAGCATAATGGCTAGAACGAGGCAGCCTAGTGATGGCGTAAGAGGGAAGAAAGAATTTTTTCTTCCACCTCTCTAACTTTTCAGGGGTGGTGCAACAAGGATGGGCTAAAAGAGGCTACCAGCTCTCAGGAATGGGCATTTTCGACATAAAAACGAGTTTGAAAATGGAAGAAAACAGTTTCCAGAGAAAAACTCAAAAGAACACAGGGATCAAAGCACTCTGAAAAACAAAAACCCACCGAAAGATTTGCCAAAATCTGAGGACGTCGTCGTGAAAGCTGGCTGGAAAAAAGCTCTGATTAAGGTAGCTCTACCACAGAAAGCAAGAAAGTGCAAGAACAGGGGCAAAGCAGAGAGAAGAGCATAAGAGAAAGCAAAAGGAACTTATGTTGGAGTGGGCTATTTATAAGCCAGAGATAGGTAACCGAAACATCCTCATAAGTACCCTTTGGAGGCGAACCGTCGCCGTAACTGCTCTCTGCACCTGAAAAGGCGTGCCCTCTGTAACCGACGCGATTCTCCTCCAATGGCAAAGTGCCACGTGTCAACCACTGCACGAAAATGGGGGACACGTCCTCCAAACGTCCCTTGCAAGCTGGGACACGTCTTCTGACATCCCTGAAAAACTGGGACGCGCCGCTCAGACTGACGCGCATGGCCAAACAGACCTGCAGAAACAAAGAGCAGGCCACCTCGAGGACGCCAAGAAACAGGCTATGGCCGAACATCCCATGACCTTCGGGCAAGAGGTGTATCTTCGGCACAGGCTCCGCCTCGAAGACACCAAAGAACAGGCCAAGGCCGAAGAGCCCATGATCTTCGGGCAAAAGGCGCATCCTCGGAACAGGTTAAGCTTCCAAAGAAACTCCCATACACAACCTCGGAAAGAGATGCAAAACCGAAGTCTTCACTTCGGTTTCCAAAGGCGGGCATGTGATAGCCAAACACTATCGCCTCTATCTGGCCGAACTCCCTGCCACAATAACGGCCAGAAGAAGCTGGCGCTACCCGAGAAAAGGTGCGATTAGGCACCTCGGGAGATAGCCGAAGAGCTCCGAGCCCGGCACGCCAGGAAACCCCGAGGACACTACTCGGCCCCCCAAGGTTGTGAACAGATCGCCTTCGGAAAAACGGCACCAGACAGCGAGCCGAACATGATATCCCCGAAGGCAGAACCCCCTGAAACTGGGAACCCCCGAACTGAGGGCTTGATTCCCGAAGAGGCTCTGTCCGAACTAGAGGACGACCTCACCCAGGGACCTCGGGAGTACGGCAGGAGCATTTATGGAAGCATTTAAGGAAGCCTTTGACACGTCCTTTCACAAACGTCATAAATTCGCCTGAATAGGCGCTCTGACATACAGACGCCATCAGAATCACATCATGGCCCATCTCAGCACGTGGCTCAGGACAACCTGCTACCAGTTATCTATCTCCTACGCCCAGAAACTCAGGGAACATCCGACCGAACACGTGTCGTGATCTAAACGGGCTAGGCGCTCCTATAAATACCAGGAATTAATACTTGGCAGGAGGCTGGTTGGTTGGCCAAACACTGCCCCACACTCTGAGAAAACTACCAGGCGAGACTCTTCAGCCCTTTGTGCTATTTCCTCTGCCTTTTCTCAGCCACCACTGACTTGGGCGTCGGAGGCTCCCCCCCCCGGAAAAACACTCCGGGGACCTCCTAACCCTTTGTTTCTGAGCTTTCAAGCACTCTCCTTTGGGCTATCCATTCCACCAGGCGCTCTTCCTCCTAGAAGTCTCTCCACCAGTCACCATGACTATAAATGATGAGGCCCCTGGCCATCAACTATGTTGAGAATTGTACAACATAATGGCTTTTAGCCATTATGACACACTTGTAATTCTCCCATTTTGTGATGTGATAACAGAGTAAGACTTAGAAAAATGCATGGCCATGCTCGGATGAGTTGATATACGATATCAATGTCATCAGTTTATGTTGGCCTATTTGGTAATCAAGAAACCAAGGATTAGGCTATACGAGAGTGACACATTCCATGTCTCGTGCTTAGTCTTGATATCTTGGACAAAGGGACAATGGCATATATTGGTAATGATCATAAAGGTTTTATCGAATCACCGACAATCTTGTCACTTGGGTAGCAATGAAGTGTTGCTAGACACCGCTCATTGCTTATGATCATAAATGTGATTTATGATCATTGCCAACGTGGTAAGAGCCTATTGGGTCGCACATATAGAGCTATTTGGATCATTAGAGTGCATAGGCTAATTATTTGGGTTATGGCTTCACTATAATTTCATATTAATAATGGGCCCAAGAGTTCAGCCATTATTAAGCCCGAAATTAAAGCCTAATTGGATTAGGGCTTTGAAACCCATTAGGCCTGGAAGTTGAGTCTCACTATAAATACAACTTTTAGTGAGAAATTCGTAGCTTCTTGCCCTAGCGTCCCAAAAGGACAGCCGCACTCTTCTCTTCGAATTCCTTGGAGGACGCAAGCTAGCACTGCGAAAGCAAGAAAAACGCATCTATCGGGACGTGGTGGAAGCGTGGCGATCCTGAGAGGCTCGTGTGGATACCATAGAGAGCTTGAACATGTCAACTGTTCAAGTTTTGTGATTCGACTCTACGGTTGGGTGAGAGATCTCAACCGAAAATTAGGTATGAAAATTTTCGAACACCCGGTTTACTCCGTTTCACTTGGATCCTAGAGGGTTTCGGTTAAATTCTGCTACACTTGTTTGGCTCCTGAAACCTAACAATCTGATCTATAGCCCCCACTTCATCCTCGGGCGGCGGGGGAAGGGGGTCCTCCTTAGTCTTCTTCGACCTTGGGGCCAAAGATGGTCCCCCTGGTGCCTTCTTCCTCTTTGCTATTGCCTTCTTTCTATGTTGCTCTCCCTTCTCGGCCTGACCGAGGAAGAGAGACTTGTAGAAGGCAGCAGATTTGTCACCCATCTATGCAAAAAGAAGAACATCAGTGTAAGTACAGAAGGAGATATATGAAAATTTTGGGAAGCAACTTACTCTCTTGAAGGGCTTGATAAGTGAGTTTGCCCTGAAAGAGCATTACCAACCACACCTTCTTCCCATCGAAAGGAGGCTTCGGCATATTGAGGTCGGTAACGTGTTCCTTGATCACCCCCAGCTCCAGAAAGACCTCTTCGGTCATGAGGTTCCATATAATAGGAAAGGGGTACAAAGAACTCGGAGGGACCTCGAGATCCCAGTCCACGATAGCTCGAATGCAGCTGTCGAACTCCTCAAACTGGGCTTCTAACTCTAAGGTTAGCAGTTTCTGGGGATCGACTACGTCTATATCCAAAGTCCCCCAATCCCACTTGGTTGGCGCGTGCTTCCACTGCTCAGCCACCTTCAGAAAGAAGAACTTCTTCTGTCACCCTTGCCAGCTGTCCTTCATCCTGAAGGTGAACGTGTACTTCCTGTTCCCAGATCCCCGAAGAAGTAAGAAGTAGAACCCACCCTTCGGGACGGGGTGGAGTTTGTAGTATTGCATGAAGAACTTGAAGTGAGGCTCTATCTTGAAGACCCTACATATGTAGAGGAAGGCGTTGAAGTAAGAATAGGAGTTTGGAGGAAGTTGATTCACGACTATGCCATGGAATTGGCAAAACTTGCAAACCATCTTCGGCAAAGGATACCAAAGTCCGGCCTTCAGCTGGGCCCGAAAGATGGTAACCTCATATGAATGATTCAAGTAACTAGGCATACCAGGACTAGGTAGCCTAGTAATAGCGTAAGAGTCGAGAAAGAATTTAGCTGTCCACTTCTCTAACTTTTCCGGAGTAGCACAACTTGGATGAGAGTTAAGGGGAAGCCAACTCTCAGGGATAAGTTGAACAGACATAAGTGGGACTGGAGTAGACATGTTCGGGAAAAGGAAGTCTAACCTCGAGAAGGTGAAAAATAATGGACGAGACAAAAAAAATACCGAAGAACAACTTTGGAAATGAGACTCACCTTGCTCAGAACAAGGAATGGACTTCGTAAGACACCGCAGGTAATGCTGGAAATCGCTCCGCCACTAGCGCCGCCGCTGGAAAAGAAAGAGAGGAGGAAAATTTGAGAGCAAAAGATAGCAAAAGAGCAGAAGTGTGAAAAAACTGAGGAGGAAGGGTTTATATAGGCCGAAGGAGGCAGGCGAAGCGTCACCATAATGAACCCTCAAAGACAAAGAGGCGCGACTGATGTAATGGATGCAACTGTTCGCCAGTCACCAGGTGACACGCGTCACCCGATGTAGGAAATGAGGGCACACCTCCTAACAGCTGCCAGACCTAGGCAAGTCTTTCCCGAGGAGACGCGTCTATCTATCTAGAAGATATGACAATTCATTGGCAGGCAAAAAAAAAAACCAAGAGACAAGTATACGCTTCGGATGAAAATTTAACCTCGGGAACACCAAAAGCTCTTACTACTACCTCGATTAGAAGAGGTGTTCTGAGCCGAAAAGGAACCTTCACCAAAGAAGGTAACCTCGGTCCAAAAGTCAGCTAATATTTGCTGAGATATCGATATCTACCATAGTACCACGAGACACTTGCAAAAGCTCGAATATCGAAGATACAACTTCGGCTTTCCAGGGGGGCATGTGATAGCCAAAGGGCTATTACCCTTAGAATTCCTAGGTTGTCCGGTGAGCACCACTCTCAGGAAAGACCAGCACCACCCTCAGAAAGGACGAGTGACTAACCTCGAGAAAGAGGGGGCCTGCACTATCTTTGATCCCCTGACCTCGATGACTCACCATCGCCCTCGGGGAATAGCGGGGATGACCTCAGAAAGGTTGTGCACTACCACCCTCGGAAGGGAAGACCTATCAAGTTTGGAAAAGAATATCGCCATCCCCGGTAAGGAATAGTGTATGCTAAAGGTGCCCCACTCTGCCGAAGGGGTTCCCCCAGCAGCCCTCGGTCATAATATCAGACCAAAGGGGACCTCCTATTCCAAAGAAGCCTTATACACCGAAGGGGTCTCATTCGCCGAAGGGGTCTCACGAAGACACAACAAAAATGGTTAATGAGCCTCGGACACAGGGACCTCACACACGCCCCTGACACGAAGACCTCCCACACCGCCCTGACCTCTGGCCAGAATAAGCTAAGGGCTAGCAGGAGATACCCATCTACGGAGGTACAGATCGCATCCGACCGAACACGTGTCATGATCTAAGTAGGTTGTGTCAAACAGCCTCCTTCCTACGCCCTCCTATAAGTACCTGGGAGCAACCTTTGGTAAGCAAGACACAAAACTCTCTCTACTCTTTTACTCTCCACTTTCTACTCCTTACATGCCAAATACTGACTCGGGCATCGGAGGCTCCTCCTCTGGAAACACATTTCAGGGAGCTCCTAACCCTTGTTCTTTTGAGCATTTCAGGCACCTTCATGCCAGAAGTTTCTCTTTCAGGCACCCTCACGCCGGAAGTCTCTCCTCCAGGTCAGCATGTCATACAACGAGGATGCCGCCAGGCATCAATGAGCTTAAGTCATCCACTATCCCTTGGCCCATGGCAGTCTTTCTTATTATTCAAGTCCTCTTATCGCCTTCCGACAATCAAGCCAAAGCAATGACTCCACTTATACTAGCTCACCCTTGCGTATATAGCTAACAAATGAATAAACCTATCCATCTGTTTACCCCCAGACAAGTTCCTTACTCTTTCCTTCCTTGCATGCTTACTTTCTCACACTAGCTGTGCACTACTTGCGAGTTCACTACGGCTACCCGTCACATCTGCCTAGTGGCTGCCTACTTCAACCACTAAACTGGCCAAGCAAACATCAAACTACTATTCTGGTGCACTAGGTTGACTCCTTGTGGCAACATTTCCTAGGTGCTTCATAAGAACCATTGCACTTTTTGCACCTTTGGGCCATAGCCTTCTCCTAAAGACATATTCATGTTCTTTAGTCTCAGGTCAACTTTTGCACTATGGGCATGTTGCCCATGCTCCTACTAAGTTGGATGAGCCAACCTCCACCTCGCAATCTCATGTCTTAAGCTCATCTAAAACTCTTTGGAAACTTGCTGTATCATACACCATTTAACAGTGCCCACCTCAAGCACTACCAGGGACCTTCCTATGCTAGCTCAAAGGCCTCAGGGAACCTATCCTCAAGGTCTTACTCTCAATGGAAAAGTAAGAGAATGCTACTCTTGTTGCTTTATATCCTACATGACCAAGTGCTTATCACTTAGGTCAGTGCATCTTCGGGTCTCTTTGATGTTGCCTAACCCATTCAAAATTGGCGAGTTCAAGTTCTGAAACTTCTGGAGCAATCCACCTAACCCGGTCTTACTCCCCACCTTGGAGGATTCTGTATTCTCCTACGGAGCCTACCTCATAGTTGAGGTTCAAAACAACTTCCCAGGATGGTGGTCACAACACAACCAACTACTCCAAGTTGTTGCCCTGCCTTGGAGCAAGCCAAACCAACTGCTGTAACATTGCCACACTAGATTGCTATGATCCATTCTAGGACCTCAGCATTCAAAAACAAACCAAACTCAGTTTCACCATCGCAACCTGTAGCCAAAGCCAAACAACAACTCACAAAGGTTGGTCAATACTAACTGCCGTACCACAAGGACTATCCACTAGATCTTAGCTTTTAGCCTTCAATCGCCACAACCCAGCTCTGATACCAAAAACTGACATAACCTCTCATGAGCTTGCCCGGGAAGCCTATGGGAACTTGTCCCATACTAGTCACAATTGGCCAATTGATTATGTGTGCATTAGTTAAAACCTTTATGCTTCTAGTTGTTGAATCCTACTAGGCAAATATGCATCAGTAATTCTTTAACTTAAACAAGAGTTATAAAATATAAATATAAATCATAAAACATTTCCCGGGACTTTCACTAAGATCCAAGTTCAAAGCAGTCAAAGCATAGAAAATACTTGTGGAATTAATTGCACATAATCAATTGTGTACCAGCATCCAAATGAGAATAGACTATGCTCGCACCCAAGAGCGACTCTAGAGTAGACTACTCAAACATGAACATTGGAGGCAAACTAGTGTATGAAAACTATACACTAAATTATACTACTAAGATCCATAACCACATTTCCACCCTAGAGCAAACTCCCAGTGCAAGCTTTAAAGCCCTCCCTTGTGCTTCACTAGCCTCTGTAGGTCAAAAAAATGGTTGTAGTTAGTACCATAACCTAACTAACAAGCAACTCATCCACTAGAATCATAAAGATTCAAGTAAGCCAAATACCTGTCTAAAAGCCTAGGTCAACAACCTTCAATGGTTGTTGGCTTAATGACACCCAAAAGTGCACAACAAAAGTTAAGGGAGTGAGAATCAAAGATTCTCAGTAAGAGGTCATCAACGTGTAAGAAAAATCTTGAGGACTCCACATATACAAGGATATGAAACCTGCTACATGTTCTTGCAGCCCAAGTGTCTAATATATGCATATATCTAGGTCCCTTAGGACCCCTCCTCATCCTAGTCCTCCCACGGGCATTACTCCATGCCTAGCAAGTTCTGGCCACTAACTTACTCTTAGTAAGCCCTAGCTTACTAATGCAGTCATGCAGCCTTCCCTTGGTTGTTGTGCAAGTGAATCTGGTGGATGCTCCTTACTTGCGTTGTAAAAGATCCAGTAGGTGTACTAGGCCTCCACAAAGTGCCTCAAGTCCTTGGACCTTCCTTGGCCACCTGTGTACTAAGCCTCCACCCATTAAACCTACCAAGGATGCACTAGGCTTTCACTTATGCCTCAAGGCACAAGTTGGCTAGGCCACAAATGCACTAACCCTGCATCCACGGCGCTCCTCTATCCACCATTACTTGGTTCACACTAATGGAGTGGTAATAATCATGGTTGGACTCATTTATTAGTTCCTTAGAACCTTTCTAGGTGCACTAAGGTTTCACCTTGCAACCTTGTGGCTAACCGCACGACTAGATCACCAAGCATACTAAACCTCTCTCCTAAGCTAGTGATACTTGGTTATGATCCTTCGTAAACTAGTTTTCTTGCTTTTGGTGGAAGTAACCATAAAACTCCACAAAACTCAAGAAAACTCATAGGTCTTAGAGGAGTTGAAGAAGTCTCTGAGTACCCCCGCAATGCTTAGATCCCAAGGTACCCTTGGAACCCCGTTAGGCCTTACCTTACCTTGAACCTCCTAGCAAAATTTGAAATTTTCAACCACCATGCCTATGGCGACATGTCGCTAATTGTGGTGATGCATCACCATAGTTGTCAACATGCTACCAATTTTTTTGGTAGTGGTGATGCGTCATAGGTACTGGTGCCGATTGGCGACATGTCACCAATACTTGTGATAGCCCAAAAAATTCTAGTTTTGCTGCTATGAAATTTGGAGACTTACCAAGCATATCAAATGTGCTTCGATGGTCTTCAAAATTCACACACATGTAGTACATGTTGGATAGATCACAACCAACTATCACAAGTCAATCTATGATGCATTTAAACATCATTCCGTACCCCACAAACCTCATAGTCCACCATGATCAAACTGTTGGGTTTCGGGAGCCAAACAGCGCAGCGGAATTTAACCGAAACCCTCCAGGATCCAAGTGAAACGGGGTAAACCGGGTGTTCGAAAATTTCATACCTAATTTTCGGTTGAGATCTCTCACTCAACTGTAGAGTCGAATCACAAAACCTGAACAGTTGACGTGTTCAGGCTCTCTATGGTATCCACACGAGCCTCTCGGGATCACCACGCTTCCACCACGTCCCGGCAGATGCGTTTCTCTTGCACTCGCAGTGCTAGCTTGCGTCCTCCAAGGAATTGCAAGAGAAGAGTGTGGCTGTCCTTTTGGGAGGCTAGGGCAAGGAGACCTGCGAATTTCTCACTTAAAAGTTGTATTTATAGTGAGACTCAACTTCCAGGCCTAATGGGTTTCAAAGCCCTAATCCAATTAGGAATTAATTTCGGGCTTAATAATGGCTCAACTCCTTGGCCCATTATTAATACGAAATTAAAGTGAAACCATAACCCAAATAATTAGCCCATGCACTCTAATGATCCAAATAGCTCTATGTGTGTGACCCAATAGGCTCTTGCCATATTGGCAATGATCATAAATCACATTTATGATCATAAGCAATGAGCGGTGTCTAGCAACACATCATTGCTACCCAAGTGACAAGATTGTCGGTGAATCGACTAAACCTTTATGATCATCACCGATATATGCCATTGTCCCTTTGTCCAAGATATCAAGACTAAGCACGAGACATGGAATGTGTCACTCTCGTATAGCCCAATCTTTGGTTTCTTGATTACCGAGTAGACTAACTTAAACTGATGACATTGATATCATATATCAACTCATCGGAGCATGGCCATGCATTTTCTAAGTCTCACTCTATCAAGGGGCCCAAAGATATCACTCCCGTTACATAGGAGGGACAAATCCCATCTTGATCATACAAATCCCTCCGCATGATATGTGACATACCCAATGACCTCCTTCAAGTTCACTCAGTTACGAGCAACAAAGGAAAGTATCAAAGAATGTGACTCACATGTAGGGAACCTTGATGATCTTAGGTCGAAGGACTACATATACCATGATCACTATGAGAATCACTTATGACACTCATATAACGATCCATGAAGTGTTCTCATGGTGGGTCGGTCCAGTACACAAGTTCTCCAACTTGTACCCATATGTAGACTACATATCTCATATTAGTCTCCACATATGCTAGTCATTATGTATTATTGCAACCCGCTCCACAATAATACTAGACTAGGGACATTTAAGAATATCATTATTCTAGGGTTACAATTATGTTTATTACGTTACGCAGAAACAAAACAACAAACAAAATTGCTGGATTAATGCCTCAATAAAATATCATGACTCAATGTGCAAAAATACAATCATCTCATGATTGGCTTTTTGGGCACAATACTAACAATCTCCCACTTGCACTAAAAGCCAATCATCCATGTATCTAATACCGATGGACCTAGAATGGCTATCATGCTTCTGCTGCGTAAGGGGCTTTGTCAGTGGATCAGCAATGTTGCTGTCTGTCGAAGTCCTGCATATCCTTACATCACCCCTCTCGATGATCTCCCTGATGAGATGATAGCGTCGGAGTATGTGTTTGGATCGCTGGTGAGATCGAGGTTCCTTAGCCTGTGCGATTGCTCCATTGTTGTCACAATAGAGCTCTATCGGGTCAACAATGCTTGGAACCACTCCAAGTTCAGTGATGAACTTCTTGATCCAAACTGCCTCCTTCGCAGCATCAGAGGCGGCAATGTACTCAGATTCTGTTGTAGAGTCAGCTACTGTCTCTTGCTTTGAACTCTTCCAGCTTACAGCACCACCACCAATACAAAACACATAACCAGATTGCGATCTAAAATCATCCTTATCGGATTGGAAGCTTGCATCGGTGTAACCCCTTACAACGAGCTCATCTTCACCTCCAAAGACCAAGAATGCATCCTTAGTCCTTCGTAAGTACTTAAGGATGTTCTTAACAGCTGTCCAGTGACTTTCACCGGGGTTCGATTGGTACCTACTCGTCATGCTCAAAGCATATGAGACATCGGGACGAGTACATATCATGGCATACATGATAGATCCAATTGCTGAGGCATATGGAATCTTACTCATGCGCTCTCTCTCCTCGGTTGTACTCGGACACTGAGATCTAGAAAGAGTGATACCATGTGACATGGGCAAGAATCCTTTCTTGGAATCTTGCATGCTAAACCTCTTTAGCACCTTGTCAATATATGTACTTTGACTTAGGCCAAGAAGCTTTCTAGATCTATCTCTATAGATCCTGATGCCTAACACATAGGCTGCTTCACCCAAGTCCTTCATAGAGAAACATTTCCTTAGCCAAGTCTTCACAGACTGTAGCTCAGGAATGTCATTCCCGATGAGTAGTATGTCATCTACATACAACACCAAGAAGACAATAGCGCTCCCACTAACCTTCTTGTAGACACAAGGTTCATCTTCATTTTTGATAAAACCAAACTCTTTGATTGCATCATCAAAACGAAGATTCCAACTTCGAGAAGCTTGCTTCAGTCCATAAATGGACCTTTGCAATTTGCACACTTTATTGGCATTCCCAGGAGTGACAAAACCCTCAGGCTGTGTCATGTACACATCCTCAAGTAGCTTTCCATTTAGGAATGCAGTTTTGACATCCATTTGCCATATCTCATAATCATAGTGTGCAGCAATAGCAAACAAAATTCGGATGGATTTAAGCATAGCAACTGGTGAAAAAGTTTCATCATAGTCAATACCATGAATTTGCTTGAAACCTTTTGCAACCAATCTTCCCTTAA
The DNA here is from genome assembly GCA_039654915.1 of Aquilaria yunnanensis. Classification (NCBI taxonomy): domain Eukaryota; kingdom Viridiplantae; phylum Streptophyta; class Magnoliopsida; order Malvales; family Thymelaeaceae; genus Aquilaria; species Aquilaria yunnanensis. The sequence continues at coordinate 41,465,680 of CM077595.1, read as the reverse complement.
AGGTAATCACATTACCATCCATGTCAGTTTTCTTCTTGAAAACCCATTTGCACCCTATAGGTTTTACCCCTTCAGGTGGGTCAACCAAAGTCCATACTTGGTTTTCATACATGGATTCCATCTCGGATTTCATGGCCATTAGCCACTTCTCAGAGTCAGGCCCCGACATAGCTTGTTGGTAGGTTGTGGGCTCATCTTGATCCATGAGCATCACATCACCGGTGTGAGTCACGAGAAATCCATATCTCTCGGGCTCACGCCGAATCCTACCAGTCCTACGTGGGCTTTGTGCTACAGGAACAGACTCTTGAACCACAACATCTTGTGGTGTCTGTTCAGGTTCCATTTCAGGTTCGATGTCTTCTTGTTGTTCTTGAATTTCTTCAAGTTCTACTTTCCTCCCACTAGTTCCTTTAGAGATAAACTCTTTCTCCAAAAAGACACCAGTTCGAGCAACAAACACTTTTTGCTCAGAGGGATTGTAGAAATAGTAACCCTTTGTTTCTTTGGGATACCCAACAAAAAGACATTTTTGAGATTTGGGCCCTAGTTTGTTAGAGGATTGACGTTTTACATAAACATCACAGCCCCAAATCTTCATAAAAGACAAATTGGGACGCCTCCCACTCCATATCTCATATGGTGTCTTTTGAACCGATTTAGATGGAACTCGGTTTAGTGTAAAAGCGGCTGTCTCTAGAGCATGTCCCCAAAAGGAGTTTGGAAGGTCAGCTTGACTCATCATGGAGCGAACCATGTCTAACAGAGTTCGATTTCTCCTTTCAGAAACACCATTCCATTGAGGTGTACCTGGTGGAGTGAGTTGTGATATTATACCACACTCCTTCAGATAGTCAAGGAATTCTCGATCCAAGTACTCTCCACCTCGATCTGATCGAAGCACTTTGATACTCTTCCCGAGTTGATTCTCTACTTCATTCTTGAATTCTTTGAACTTTTCAAAGGATTCTGACTTGTGTCTCATAAGATACACATAGCCATATCTGCTGAAGTCATCAGTGAAAGTAATGAAGTATTGGAAACCTCCTCTAGCTTGTGTAGACATAGGGCCACATACATCACTATGTATGAGTCCTAGTAAGTCATTAGCCCTTTCACTTTGCCCTGTGAATGGGGCTTTGGTCATCTTGCCCAACAAACATGACTCACATGTCTCATATGATTCAAAATCAAATGAGTCCAAGAGTCCATCCTTATGGAGCTTGGATATGCGGGTCTCATTTATATGGCCCAAGCGACAGTGCCAGAGATAGGTCAAGTTTGAATCATTTAATCTGACCTTCTTGGTATTCACATTATAGATTGGATCTTCAAGGTCTAGAACATACAACCCATTGCTAAGTTGAGCACTACCATAAAAGATTTCATTCAAATAAATAGAACAACATTTGTCCTTTATTATAAATGAAAAACCTTTCTTGTCCAAACAAGAAACAGAAATCAAATTTCTACTAATAGTAGGCACAAAGTAGCAGTTGTCTAATTCTAAAACTAATCCACTAGGTAAAGTGAGAACATAAGTCCCTACGGCTAAGGCAGCAACCCTTGCTCCATTTCCAACACGTAGGTCCACTTCACCTCGGGCCAATCTTCTACTTCTACTTAGATCCTGCACATTTGCACAAATGTGAGATCCACATCCAGTATCCAATACCCAAGATGAGGAAGTAGAAAAGTTAGCCTCTATAACAAAAATACCTGAAGTGGAAGTCTTACTTCCCTTTTCCTTAGCAAGTTCTTCAAGATAGAGCTTGCAGTTGCGCTTCCAGTGTCCAGGTTGCTTACAATGGAAGCACTCCCCTTCCTTTGCCACACCACCCTTTGGTTTCAGTGCAGCTGAAGAAGAACTAGCATTGGACTTTCCATTAGCTTTATCCTTCTTCTTGTTGGCTTTTCCCTTTCCCTTGCCCTTTTGAACCATCAAAATGGGCTTAGCCTTCTTAAGGTTTTGCTCAGCAGTTCTCAACATGTTGAGCAATTCAGGAAGGGACTTGTCTAGGTCGTTCATGTTATAGTTCATGACGAACTGACTGTAGCTTTCAGGCAACGATTGCAAGACTACATCGATAGCCAACTCTTTCTGAAGAGCAAATCCCAAATTCTCAAGATTCTCAATGTACCCAATCATCTTGAGCACATGAGGACCCACGGGACTTCCCTCAGACATCTTGCACTGAAACAATGCCTTAGAGGTCTCAAACCTCGCATGCCTAGCTTGCTCTTGGAAAAGCATTTTGAGATGTTCGATCATATCGAACGCCCCCATGTTCTCATGTTGCTTCTGAAGCTCAGATTCCATGGTAATAAGCATGAGGCATGCAACATCCAAAGCATCATCAGAATGCCTCTTGTGAGCATCCCTTTCAGCTCTTGGAGCAGTGGCAGCAGGCTCATTCGGAATGGGCTGCTCTAGGACATATGCCTTTCTCTCTTGTTTGAGGACTATCCTCAAGTTTCGGTACCATTTGAGAAAGTTGATCCCATTCAGTTTTTCCTTCTCAAGGATCGATCGCAATGAAAGTGTCGATGTGTTTTGTGCCATGGTTATCTACAACAGTAAATATGCAGTGTAAGAGTCATGTATTTTAATTCATTTAATAAGGACTTTTATTAAATGATACTCCCACTATTTTCCTCAAAATAATAACCCTCGATATTATTTCGGAACACCTCGGCGCTAAGGTATTCTAGTGGGCCAAGATCCATATTTGACCACAACCTGAGTCAGCTTTGGCTTTTCTCTCAAGTTACAGCTATTTAGGTAGGCAACTCATTGCCAATTGCATCTTATGCAACTCTTGGATAGTTGGGTGAACAACACTTGTCCAAGCTCATCTCATGAACTTAAGCCCAACTCTATGCCTCTAAGTCCCTAATCCTATTAGGATGACTTAGTTAAGTCGAACCCAAAGTTAGCAGTTTGGATATCACTATTATCCCATCGCGCCTTACCAAGATGAACATAGGTACTTTGCTTTGGCAAACCCACCTAATGTTGATCAAAGTCTTGACGAGTGCCAACATTTGGAAGGCATCACATTTAATGACTTAATATTTGTTTGAGGGATTTTTCTTTTGATCTCACCAATTTGTTATCTCCGGTTGTTTTATACATGCATCATATACAAATATAAAACATGCATCTCATGCTTACAAGAAATAAACGTGACATGGTTATAGCCCAAACTATGTGATATTCTCAAGCCAATGAGAATATCATAAAAGCCTAAGAAAAGAAAAGAGTCTTCACAAGCTCCTTCTTTTCCTTTCTTGGCTGCCTTTTTGTTGTCACCTCCTTGGACATACCACCTTGGACGAACCCATAATGCACCATTACATCAATAATAGAAACCTCGAGTTACATTCGAGGGGAGTAAGGTGAGAAGAGAATGTACAATGAGAGTGATAAGAAAAGGCACGACTCGCAGGCCGTATTTACAAGTACAACCAATCAAGGGCTATAACCATGCACCATGCTTCAAACACCAATCAGCATATCATGTGAAATCTCATTCAACAAAGATGCATGCCAATTTTCGCGTGTTGATTAACCAGTTTTTATTTATGTGGCGCTTCGCATACGGCGGTCCCGCTGGCCGGTCAGCCCGAAATCTTACAATTGCTTAGCCCGAAATCTTCTATTTCGAGAAAGTAGGCACCTGAGACTCCTCCATTCGAGCCACCAAAAATACCTTACTTTCGGTGCCCGAACAGGCCGAATCCGAACAAACCTAGGGTTTTTGCAACTATTGCAAGAATCCTAATCCATATAGGTATCTCATACCTATCAATTTCGGTTAATCTCATTAACCAATTTGTGTCGTTTCTTCATATATCTCATATGTTCATTACGAATTCCGGTTTCATGCATCATGAATCAATCTAATTAATCATGGCCGAAAACCAATCGAAGACATAGCATCATGCGATTCAACACTCAATCCCGATTTAGGGTTTCACCAGTAGCTCTGATACCACTGTTGGGTTTCGGGAGCCAAACAGCGCAGCGGAATTTAACCGAAACCCTCCAGGATCCAAGTGAAACGGGGTAAACCGGGTGTTCGAAAATTTCATACCTAATTTTCGGTTGAGATCTCTCACTCAACTGTAGAGTCGAATCACAAAACCTGAACAGTTGACGTGTTCAGGCTCTCTATGGTATCCACACGAGCCTCTCGGGATCACCACGCTTCCACCACGTCCCGGCAGATGCGTTTCTCTTGCACTCGCAGTGCTAGCTTGCGTCCTCCAAGGAATTGCAAGAGAAGAGTGTGGCTGTCCTTTTGGGAGGCTAGGGCAAGGAGACCTGCGAATTTCTCACTTAAAAGTTGTATTTATAGTGAGACTCAACTTCCAGGCCTAATGGGTTTCAAAGCCCTAATCCAATTAGGAATTAATTTCGGGCTTAATAATGGCTCAACTCCTTGGCCCATTATTAATACGAAATTAAAGTGAAACCATAACCCAAATAATTAGCCCATGCACTCTAATGATCCAAATAGCTCTATGTGTGTGACCCAATAGGCTCTTGCCATATTGGCAATGATCATAAATCACATTTATGATCATAAGCAATGAGCGGTGTCTAGCAACACATCATTGCTACCCAAGTGACAAGATTGTCGGTGAATCGACTAAACCTTTATGATCATCACCGATATATGCCATTGTCCCTTTGTCCAAGATATCAAGACTAAGCACGAGACATGGAATGTGTCACTCTCGTATAGCCCAATCTTTGGTTTCTTGATTACCGAGTAGACTAACTTAAACTGATGACATTGATATCATATATCAACTCATCGGAGCATGGCCATGCATTTTCTAAGTCTCACTCTATCAAGGGGCCCAAAGATATCACTCCCGTTACATAGGAGGGACAAATCCCATCTTGATCATACAAATCCCTCCGCATGATATGTGACATACCCAATGACCTCCTTCAAGTTCACTCAGTTACGAGCAACAAAGGAAAGTATCAAAGTATGTGACTCACATGTAGGGAACCTTGATGATCTTAGGTCGAAGGACTACATATACCATGATCACTATGAGAATCACTTATGACACTCATATAACGATCCATGAAGTGTTCTCATGGTGGGTCGGTCCAGTACACAAGTTCTCCAACTTGTACCCATATGTAGACTACATATCTCATATTAGTCTCCACATATGCTAGTCATTATGTATTATTGCAACCCGCTCCACAATAATACTAGACTAGGGACATTTAAGAATATCATTATTCTAGGGTTACAATTATGTTTATTACGTTACGCAGAAACAAAACAACAAACAAAATTGCTGGATTAATGCCTCAATAAAATATCATGACTCAATGTGCAAAAATACAATCATCTCATGATTGGCTTTTTGGGCACAATACTAACACAAACTAATCCACTAACTAATGCTATTGCCAAAACTATTTGAATTCATCAAGCAAACTCAAACCAATAGCATCAATTAAGCTTGAAAACGTAACTCCCTTACCTCATATTCAAGCCACAAGCAAGAATCAACCAACTCTTCCACCAAAAGCCATGTTCCTCAAAGTCTACTTAAGTTCCAAGCAAACAAATGCACAAAACACCAAATTACTAACTTCCAAATAAAACGCAAGCATCTAAACACTTCCTAAATAAGAAACAGCCAAGAAATCTCAAGTTACCTTAACATCAAAATAGGGGTAGGTTGAAAACAATGTTTTAAGCTTCAAAAACATGAAATTGTACTTGGAACAAACTCCTTTTGGCATAAACACCCTTGGTGGCTACCATTTTCACCAAAATCTCTCAGTTTTGAGTTTGGATTCAAGAAGAAATCAAAGGATGGAGGGTGAACTCGGGTTTTGCAATGGAAATGGAAGCCACCTCCACCTTTACTAAGCTTTTATACCCATTTTAAATCCAAGCCACCAAGGGTTTAAAAAGTTGCAAAATGGCCCTTCTTTAGGTAACCATAGTCAACTGTGATCAAATCTTATTAAGTTGAAGCTAAAATTAGGTTAAAAGTAAAATTTCATTTTTCAAAACTCATTTTTAACTCTCGGGACCTAGCTTGACACTTTGGGAAGCAAAATTACCATTTTGCCCCGAGTCCTATTTGGTGCCTTAAAGTTCTCAGAACTTAGTAAACTTTGCTAAACTTACCTATTCTTGCTGGGTGAACTTGAATTAAGTCTCCAAATTAGGTTTCCACTAGGAGAGCAATAACATGAGCACTAGCTAGAAGACAAGTCCCAAGGGACTAAAATGGTATGTGCATAGGTTTAGCCTCACACTGTATGAGCTCACAGTAGATTATATGTACATATATATCTGTTGTCCTTAGTTTTTTCCTTATAGGTTGAAGAACCCTTACTATGAATCATAAGATTCTCACTATCTTAGTTTCATATTGTGCAGATACTGAGGTTGATAGAACCGATAATCATTAACAATTGTGTTGGTAATTTCTATTATAGTTATATTGCTTTGAGAATACTTAAGATTCTAGTTATTTGGCTACTTTATAGTTAAGTTTTCATTGTACTAACTATAGTTTCTTGGCCATAGATGGTAGTAAGCACATGGAGAGTAATGAGGCTTGCCGCTAAGATTTTCATCTTAGGTGGATGCTAGTTGATTGGATCTCAGTAGTACTAGTCTTATATATACCTAATGTATGGTAATGGCCACCAATATGCTTGAATCCAAATATGAACTCTAAGGTTGCCTTTGGGTGTAGGGCATAGTCTTATTTGGTTTGGATGCCTATGCGCGATTAATTATATGTAGGATTATGAGGACATTTTTTATGCTCTAGCACATCTTCGATGTAGGACATGTTGATTGGGCCTCCGATAGAACTTCGCCTGAGTAGTAGCTGTCGCACTTGAAGAACAATGGTTAGGAGCTGCTCGGAGTGTTTTTCTAGGGAGAGATCTCCGATGCCCAAGTTAGTATGCAAAGGGAGAAGTCGTTTAAGAGTAGAGAACAAAAAAGGAGGATACCTCTTGTTCTTTACCTGGGAGCCTCCCTCAAGTATTTATAGGAGACCAGGAGGATGAGGCTATTATGCTTAGCCTAAGTAGATCAAGACATGTGTTCGGCTGGATTTGGTTTGCACTTTCGAGGAGAGGTGTCTATAGCTAACCATAGGCGGTTATACCTAGAGGGTAGGGGCATGTGTGAGGTTTCTGTCAGGGATCCCCCCAACTATATTTGTTGTTTCTCTCTAAGACCCCTCCAAGATCCGAGAGACCTTTGAACAATGATTTCCCTCGATGAAGACTAGAGAAAGCCCTTCGGATGCACGGACCATTTTCAAGAGGCATTTCTTCTGTCAAGGATGATAGACCTATGTTCCTGAGGTTGGTAATATACACTCCCGAGGATGGCAAAAAGTCTTTTTCCAGGAGTTGGTTGTATATGTTTCTAAGGGTGGTGTAGATAGTTCTCCCAAGGTTGGTCGTATAAATTCCTGAGGGTGGTGTCAGGTTTGCCAAGAAGAAGGTCATGTAGGCGATAGCCCTTCGGCTATCACATGCCCCCATCTGAGAAACCAAAGTTGTCTCTTCGGTACTAACCATTCAAGAACATGTTACAAAAATCCTACCCTTGGGAAGCTGAGGCTATCCTTGGCAAAAGAATATTTTTCTACCGAGGTTGCTTCTTCATCCAAACTAGCTTTTTGGTCTGAGATCCTTTCTTTTACAGAGGTTGTACTCTCGACATTCTCCTTGACTCTTTGTTTGTGTTCCATTTTTTGAATTTTAAACCCTTGGTGTGGACATTACTTCAAGCCAAATTCTTATTTTTGGCGAGGTCAAATCTTTGGCATGTAAGGAGTTACTTTGTCCTTAGGGTTTTTATTCTTGCCTTCTATAAATGGATCATCCTATGTTTTGATTGAGCAGCGAGTCACCTCAGGTTACGCAATATAGCCTTACTAGATCAGAAGGCATTCATTTGTTTCTCGCACCGTTTGACATGTGTCATCAGGTCATTGGCTATCCTTCGCGTCCATTACATTGGTTATGTCTCTTCGCCTATAGAGGGTCATTATTGCGTCATTTCGCCCGCCTTCTTTGGGCTATATAAAGCCTTTTCTCCCTAAGGCCTCCTTACTCATTTACCTTTAGCTCTCTATTGTTCTCTCAACTTTCTTATTTTCTTGCAGCGGTGTCTTAGCGGTGGAGCAGTTTTCGGCCACCATTTACTACGGTTTTCCTACGTTTAGTAGGTAGGTATCTTCCGCAATTGATTTTTCACTTTGATTCCTCTTCCCTTAGCATTTTAGAGGTTAGGATCCTAGATTACCAAAGATGTCTTCTTCATAAGCTGAAGTCTAATCCATTCCCGAGATTTGGACTCCACTCAACTTTCATTTGAGCTGTGCCACTTCAAAAAAGATGAAGAAGTGGTCAGCAAAATTTTTCCTTCCCTTTTATGCCATGATTAGGCTTCTTGGCCCTGGCAAACTGAGCTACCTTGCTTGGCATAACAAGGTTACTGTCTTCAGAGCATAGCTGAAGGTGGGGTCATTGGTATTCACCACCAAAGATGGTGAGTGACTTTTGCCAATTTCACGGCATAGCTGTTAACTAGCTACCTCTGAACTCCTAGTCTTATTTCAATGCCTTTCTTTGCATGTGTGGGGTCTTCAAGATAGACCCTCACTTAATCTTTTTCATGCAATACTACAAGCTTTATCCTCTCCTAAAGGGCGGGTTTTACTTCTTGCTACCTTGGGGATCCGGGAGCAAGAAATTCACTTTCACCTTCGGCACGAAGGATAGTTGGCAAGGATGGTAGAATAAGTATTTCTTCATGGAGGTAGACAAGAAATGGAAAGACATGCCTATGAAGTGGGCTTCTAGGACCCTTGATATCAATGTGATGGATTCGTTGAAGTTGCTTACCCTTAAATTAGAGTCTCAATTCAAGGAATTCAACTACTTTATTCAAGCAGTAGCTGATTGGTCAGACCAGGCTCTTTCACGTCCATTGTACCCTTTTTCGATTAGATGGAACTTCATGACCGAAGTGGTACTTTGGGAGCTCAGGGTCATTCAAGAGCATGTTACTGACAAGAACATGCCAGAAGCAATAGTGGATGGGAAGAAGTCATGCCTGGTCATGCTCTTTCGGGGTGAACTTTCCTATTTGGCCCTTTTAGAGAGTAAGCTTCTTTCCAACTTATCTTTTTGGATTTTTTGGTGCTTACATAGATATTTTCCTTTTTCTAGAGATGGGTGACAAATCAGTAACCTTCTACAAGAGTTTATTTCTCGACCAAGCCAAAAAAGGGGAGCAGAAGAAGAACGCCCCGAAAAGAAAAAAGGGACCAGTTGGGTAGTCTTCAATGGCACCGAAGACTAAGAAAATGGAGGAGGACTCTTTTCCTCCTACCCCCAAAGACCGGACCATAAGTCTGGACCATTCCATCGAAGGCATGGATCCTTCGAAAGAGGCACCGATCTTATGCATCCCTCTAAGCCCCAATGTTTCCATAGAGACCCTTGGGACTTCACTGGGGGTGGTCTTAGTTGAGGACTTAGAAGAAAGGCAATGAATGAAGGGTAAAGAGGTCCCAGCTGAGGTACTCAATGTCAGTGATTCTGAAAAGGAATACACCGAAGTCCTACCAAGTTTTCCTCTTAGTCATTCATCTATGAATTTTAACTTTTTTAGCATTTTAGATTTTGTAGATGAATGCCTAAGAGACAATGTGATAAAGGAACTTTGTCACGATGTTACAGAGGACCGGGCTCAAATAAAGTTCATGATGGACCAAACTCAGAAGCAAGCCATTTGAGATGCAAAGATCCCTAAAGATAAAGTGCTGAATGAGCCCTTCTAGACTTTTACCAAAGAATGGACCTGTTTTTGGAGGACTAGCACAAGATGGTCCCTCAAATGGCGAGGGGTATTATCATAAATGCCACTTTTCAGACTCTAACAGAGGATTGCCCAAATGAGGAGATCCTTACTGCTTGGATTTCCGAGCACGTTGCTTAGGTAATCCTTAGTCCTCAAGTACTTAGAAAAATTTTGGGTCTATAAGTTGTTGTAACTCACATCAGGTCTTTTCTCCCTACAGCTATTAGCATACGGTGGCTACCTTCAAGCCTAGGCATCCAAGCAATCCTCCATCTGAAGTTAGGAGGAGGAAAACTTGGCCAAGGCCAAGGAGATGTTTTTGAGCTCATGCATGAAATATGGCAACCTCAACAAGATCGCCAAGGAGGACCTGGCCAAGGTTAACCAAGAGGTGCTCCTCCAAGATATTTGATCTCAGGGCGAAGGTGGAGGAGCTGAGTTCTACCTTACCCATGTTCAATTCCAAGGTCAAGACCCTAAGGACAATGTCACTTGGCTCTGACTCGACCTTCTACCTGAAGGACCAAAAGTGGCATAGTCTAGCTTCAAAAATTTGAATTTTGGTAAGGGCCTAGCTAGTGCTCCACCCATCAATTGAGTTTAGCCTTCTCTGTGATTGTTTTCTATTTATCTTGTTATGGGTTACACCTCGATAATGTAAGATAGTGAATAATTTGTTGGAAAATTATTTTGAGACAGATTTTTGTAACAATTTTTCTTTTTCTTTCTTTCACCACGTTTTTAGGCAATTTCTCTTTTAGGGTGCTTTTGAGACCAATGATTGTGCTTTTTTCAAATTGCTCCTTTACTCAGAAAATACAATCGAGGCTAGTTTTAGATACACTAGTTTTGAGCATCGCCTAAGTATCTGCTATGCCAAACACATTTATGAGCTCGTGGGTTCATTGACCTAATAGGCTATCTAGAAACTAACTCGATGTGTAGGAGCTTACGTTAAGTTTAGCCTTAGTTTTTTTCTTGACGGTGGCATTCCACAATTATTTCAAGTACCCTACTGAGGTTTTTCTTTGATGTCTTCTGTAAAGATTCATTCATGGCATTTTTGCTTCTATAGAATTTTATTTGTAAAGCCCATTTGGGATCATCTATAAAATTCTATTCAAGCTGTAACAAGATACTAGTACTATCATGATAAAAAGTTGAGTAATGCTAAGAACGGAGCAACTTTTTTTTCCATAATTGAAGTACTATGTTATGTAAAACATTTTCTCAGTGTATCGACGTTCCAAGTGTTTTTCAACACCTCACCAAATTGGTCGATCAACTCATATACTTTTTTTTTTATATTCTTAGTGACTATGCATGATTTTTTCTAGTTTTCATTCAGTGTCCCTGCCCTAAAATCCCTGTTTCAAGGTCTATTATTATCAAGACCAAGTCTCTTTCTTTTATTCCTTTAGGCCTTACCTTCACGTTTGCTGCTTGGCTTGTTATCTGCTAAAAGGCTATTCTTCTCAACTTAGTTATTTCCTTGTGTTCTTTCAAGAGATGTAGGTGTGCCTCCATGCCTTGGTCATTTATGGTTGGGGCATATGCCTTAATCTGAGCAATAGGGTTTGCAATTTCAATAGAGATCACTACCTCTGTTCCATATATAAGGGAAAATGGGATTTCTCGATTTGATTTCAGAGGAATGGTTCTATGTGCCAAAAATACACTCAGTAGCTCTTTCGTCCATCTGCCCTTTACCTTATCTAACCTTTTTTTAGGCCATCCTTTATGGTCACATTTGTAACTTTGTCCTACCCGTTACTCTGTGGGTCACTAATAGGAGCACAGTGTATTTTGGTTCTCAAGCCTTCCATGAATTCTTGAAAACTTTGGTCTATCAATTGACTCTTAGTTTCCACTACCAATTCATGTGGGCACCCAAATTGGCAAATAATGTATTGCCAGACAAATGATCATATCTCAACAATGGTTATTTTTGCTAACAGTTTTTCCTTCACCTAGTTGGTGAAATAGTTAATGGCTACCACATAGTACTATACTCCCCCCGAGGTAGCGGGCATTTGGCCTATAAGGTCAATGCCCCAAACAACAAACGGGCATGGGTAGGATGTCAAATTAATGAATTTGAATGGAAGTCTTTGGATATTGGCATGTCTCTGGCATTTTTTTGCTTTTTTGCACAAATTTGTTCGCATCTTCTCAGAGTGTTGGCTAGAAATAACCTTGTCTCAAAACTATTGATGCAAATGCATTTGGGCTGACATGCATGCCACGTACTCATTCACAGATTTTAGACAAGATCTCCTTAATTCTATCTTCACCAACATAGACCTGTACGAGGTAGGAATACCATTGTGTGTATAGCTCATCTCCGATCAAGGTAAATCTTCTAGCTCGCTTCTTGATCATTATTGCTTTGTTTTTATCTTTGGTACGAACTTTGTCACTTAAGTATTTCACTAGTGGTGTTCTCCAACCCTACGTTTTGGTCATTATATGTAATTCACATATGCTAGGTTCTGACAGCTCCTTTAACACTTGCTACTTTGATATGCTATCAACTTTCCCTATTTTGCTCTCAATGTATCCCTTTCACTTTTACAAGGTAAAAATTTTTTGTTACCACCTTTGTGAAGTCATAGTATTGACGTACCCTAAGTTCCTTGACCTCATAATCCCCTTTTAGTAATTGGACCAACAATAACGAGTCACTACAACCTGTGAGGGTTCTTATCCCTACCCTTTTATGAGCTAGAGCCAAGCTATAAGGGCTTCATACCCTGTCGCATTATTGGTTATAAGAAGAGGAAGCATAAGGACTTTGTTACCTCTATCCCCTCTAGCTTGAGTAGGATTATACTAGCTCCTTGGTGATTCTTTCCCAATGCGCCATCAACGAACATTTTCCAAACAGTTCAAGTCCTCAACTTCTTCTTCAGTTGATCCCTTAGTTATGAAGTTAATGTCGCCTGACTTTTAATAACTTTCTGGCTTTATACATTATGTCATACTCCCTCAACTCTATGCACCATTTAGATAACCTACGAGAGTGATCTACTCTATCCAACACATCTCAAAGTGGGAAATTGGTTCACACAACTATAGGGCGACTCTGGAAGTAGGGTCTTAGATGCATCGTTGATAATACCATACCACATGAGGGTTTTTGTAGGATGGGGTATCTCACCACAGTATCATGCAAAGCCCTGCTAAAATAGTAACCTAGCCATTGTTTTCCAGACTCATTTTCCTAGATAAGAACTAAGCTCAATGGCTTGTCATTTACTGACATGTACAACACCAGGGATTCTCCTCACTTAGGTTGTCCTGGCTAGGCAACTCAACCAAGTGTTTCTTGAGCCCTTTGAATGCTTTTTTTTCTTTCACTCAAACTCAATCTTGGTAGGCACCTTAGAGAGGATTTGGAAAAAATGGTTTGCACTTTTCCCTGTACTTCAGAAGGAATTTATTGTTAGTATTGTGCACAAAAGCCAATCATGAGATGATTGTATTTTTGCACATTGAGTGATGATATTTTATTGAGGCATTAATCCAGCAATTTTGTTTGTTGTTTTGTTTTTGCGTAACGTAATAAACATAATTGTAACCCTAGAATAATGATATTCTTAAACGTCCCTAGTCTAGTATTATTGTGGAGCGGGTTGCAATAATACATAATGACTAGCATATGTGGAGACTAATATGAGATATGTAGTCTACATATGGGTACAAGTTGGAGAACTTGTGTACTGGACCGACCCACCATGAGAACACTTCATGGATCGTTATATGAATGTCATAAGTGATTCTCATAGTGATCATGGTATATGTAGTCCTTCGACCTAAGATCATCAAGGTTCCCTACATGTGAGTCACATACTTTGATACTTTCCTTTGTTGCTCGTAACTGAGTGAACTTGAAGGAGGTCATTGGGTATGTCACATATCATGCGGAGGGATTTGTATGATCAAGATGGGATTTGTCCCTCCTACGTAACGGGAGTGATATCTTTGGGCCCCTTGATAGAGTGAGACTTAGAAAATGCATGGCCATGCTCCGATGACTTGATATATGATATCAATGTCGTCAGTTTAAGTTGGTCTACTCGGTAATCAAGAAACCAAAGATTGGGCTATACGAGAGTGACACATTCCATGTCTCGTGCTTAGTCTTGATATCTTGGACAAAGGGACAATGGCATATATTGGTGATGATCATAAACGTTTAGTCGATTCACCGACAATCTTGTCACTTGGGTAGCAATGATGTGTTGCTAGACACCGCTCATTGCTTATGATCATAAATGTGATTTATGATCATTGCCAACATGGCAAAAGCCTATTGGGTCACACACATAGAACTATTTGGATCATTAGAGTGCATGGGCTAATTATTTGGGTTATGGTTTCACTTTAATTTCGTATTAATAATGGGCCAAGGAGTTGAGCCATTATTAAGCCCGAAATTAAATCCTAATTGGATAGGGCTTTGAAACCCATTAGGCCTAGAAGTTGAGTCTCACTATAAATACAACTTTTAAGTGAGAAATTCGTAGGTCTCCTTGCCCTAGCCTCCCAAAAGGACAGCCGCACTATTCTCTTGCAATTCCTTGGAGGACGCAAGCTAGCACTGCGAGCGCAAGAGAAACGCATCTGCCGGGACGTGGTGGAAGCGTGGTGATCGAGGTAGAAAGTACTTGGATCGAGAATTTCTTGACTATCTGAAGGAGTGTGGTATAATATCACAACTCACTCCACCAGGTACACCTCAATGGAATGGTGTTTCTGAAAGGAGAAATCGAACTCTGTTAGACATGGTTCGCTCCCTGATGAGTCAAGCTGACCTTCCAAACTCCTTTTGGGGACATGCTCTAGAGACAGCCGCTTTTACACTAAACCGAGTTCCATCTAAATCGATTCAAAAGACACCATATGAGATATGGAGTGGGAGGCATCCCAATTTGTCTTTTATGAAGATTTGGGGCTGTGACGCTTTTGTGAAACGTCAATCCTCTGACAAACTAGGGCCTAAATCTCAAAAATGCCTTTTTGTTGGGTATCCCAAAGAAACAAAGGGTTACTATTTCTACAATCCCTCTGAGAAAAAAGTGTTTGTTGCTCGAACTGGTGTCTTTTTGGAGAAAGAGTTTATCTCTAAAGGAACTAGTGGGAGGAAAGTAGAACTTGAAGAAATTCAAGAACAACAAGGAGACATCAAACCTGAAATGGAACCTAAACAGACACCACAAGATGTTGTGGTTCAAGAGTCTGTTCCTGTAGCACAAAGCCCACGTAGGACTGGTAGGATTCGGCGTGAGCCCGAGGGATATAGATTTCTCGTGACTCACACCGGTGATGTGATGCTCATGGATCAAGATGAGCCCACAACCTACCAACAAGCTATGTCGGGGCCTGACTCTGATAAGTGGCTATTGGCCATGAAATCCGATATGGAATCCATGTATGAAAACCAAGTATGGACTTTGGTTGACCCACCTGAAGGGGTAAAACCCATAGGGTGCAAATGGGTTTTCAAGAAGAAAACTGACATGGATGGTAATGTGAGTACCTTTAAGGGACGATTGGTCGCAAAAGGTTTCAAGCAAATTCATGGTATTGACTATGATGAAACTTTTTCACCAGTTGCTATGCTTAAATCCATCCGAATTTTGTTTGCTATTGCTGCACACTATGATTATGAGATATGGCAAATGGATGTCAAAACTGCATTCCTAAATGGAAAGCTACTTGAGGATGTGTACATGACACAACCTGAGGGTTTTGTCACTCCTGAGAATGCCAATAAAGCTTCTCGAAGTTGGAATCTTCGTTTTGATGATGCAATCAAAGAGTTTGGTTTTATCAAAAATGAAGATGAACCTTCTGTCTACAAGAAGGTTAGTGGGAGCACTATTGTCTTCTTGGTGTTGTATGTAGATGACATACTACTCATCGGGAATGACATTCCTGAGCTACAATCTGTGAAGACTTGGCTAGGGAAATGTTTCTCTATGAAGGACTTGGGTGAAGCAGCCTATGTGTTAGGCATCAGGATCTATAGAGATAGATCTAGAAAGCTTCTTGGCCTAAGTCAAAGTACATATATTGACAAGGTGCTAAAGAGGTTTAGCATGCAAGATTCCAAGAAAGGATTCTTGCCCATGTCACATGGTATCACTCTTTCTTGATCTCAGTGTCCGAGTACAACCGAGGAGAGAGAGCGCATGAGTAAGATTCCATATGCCTCAGCAATTGGATCTATCATGTATGCCATGATATGTACTCGTCCCGATGTCTCATATGCTTTGAGCATGACGAGTAGGTACCAATCGAACCCCGGTGAAAGTCACTGGACGGCTGTTAAGAACATCCTTAAGTACTTACGAAGGACTAAGGATGCATTCTTGGTCTTTGGAGGTGAAGATCAGCTCGTTGTAAAGGGTTACACCGATGCAAGCTTCCAATCCGATAAGGATGATTTTAGATCGCAATCTGGTTATGTGTTTTGTGTTGGTGGTGGTGCTGTGACCTGGAAGAGTTCAAAGCAAGAGACAGTAGCTAACTCTACAACAGAATCTGAGTACATTGCCACCTCTGATGCTGTGAAGGAGGCAGTTTGGATCAAGAAGTTCATCACTGAACTTGGAGTGGTTCCAAGCATTGTCGACCCGATAGAGCTCTATTGTGACAACAATGGAGCAATCGCACAGGCTAAGGAACCTCGATCTCACCAGCGATCCAAACACATACTTCGACGCTATCATCTCATCAAGGAGATCATCGAGAGGGGTGATGTAAGGATATGCAGGACTTCGACAGACAGCAACATTGCTGATCCACTGACAAAGCCCCTTACGCAGCAGAAGCATGATAGCCATTCTAGGTCCATCGGTATTAGATATATGGATGATTGGCTTTTAGTGCAAGTGGGAGATTGTTAGTATTGTGCACAAAAAGCCAATCATGAGATGATTGTATTTTTGCACATTGAGTCATGATATTTTATTGAGGCATTAATCCAGCAATTTTGTTTGTTGTTTTGTTTCTGCGTAACGTAATAAACATAATTGTAACCCTAGAATAATGATATTCTTAAACGTCCCTAGTCTAGTATTATTGTGGAACGGGTTGCAATAATACATAATGACTAGCATATGTGGAGACTAATATGAGATATGTAGTCTACATATGGGTACAAGTTGGAGAACTTGTGTACTGGACCGACCCACCATGAGAACACTTCATGGATCGTTATATGAGTGTCATAAGTGATTCTCATAGTGATCATGGTATATGTAGTCCTTCGACCTAAGATCATCAAGGTTCCCTACATGTGAGTCACATACTTTGATACTTTCCTTTGTTGCTCGTAACTGAGTGAACTTGAAGGAGGTCATTGGGTATGTCACATATCATGTGGAGGGATTTGTATGATCAAGATGGGATTTGTCCCTCCTATGTAACGGGAGTGATATCTTTGGGCCCCTTGATAGAGTGAGACTTAGAAAATGCATGGCCATGCTCCGATGACTTGATATATGATATCAATGTCGTCAGTTTAAGTTGGTCTACTCGGTAATCAAGAAACCAAAGATTGGGCTATACGAGAGTGACACATTCCATGTCTCGTGCTTAGTCTTGATATCTTGGACAAAGGGACAATGGCATATATCGGTGATGATCATAAAGGTTTAGTCGATTCACCGACAATCTTGTCACTTGGGTAGCAATGATGTGTTGCTAGACACTGCTCATTGCTTATGATCATAAATGTGATTTATGATCATTGCCAACATGGCAAAAGCCTATTGGGTCGCACACATAGAGCTATTTGGATCATTAAAGTGCATGGGCTAATTATTTGGGTTATGGTTTCACTTTAATTTTGTATTAATAATGGGCCAAGGAGTTGAGCCATTATTAAGCCCGAAATTAAATCCTCATTGGATTAGGGCTTTGAAACCCATTAGGCCTGGAAGTTGAGTCTCACTATAAATACAACTTTTAAGTGAGAAATTCGCAGGTCTCCTTGCCCTAGCCTCCCAAAAGGACAGCCGCACTCTTCTCTTGCAATTCCTTGGAGGACGCAAGCTAGCACTGCGAACGCAAGAGAAATGCATCTGCCGGGACGTGGTGGAAGCGTGGTGATCCCGAGAGGCTCGTGTGGATACCATAGAGAGCCTTGATAGCCAAAGGCTATTGCCTCCTCGGTAGTAACTCCCTGCCAGAATATTGGCCGAGGAGTCTGACGTCACCCAAGAGAGGATCTTTTTACTGACCTCGGAAGGTGCGAAGTCAAACACTATGAGCTCGAGACTTCGGTTAGCCCGTCAGGAATTCCGAGGATAACACCGTCTCCATCGAGGGGCCAAACTGACCGTCTTCGGGTAAGAGAGCCATCTCTCTGGAGCAAGGAAGAATCTCCCCGAAGGCAGAGGCCCCGAAGAGGATCTTCCCCGAACAAGAAACACCTGAACAAGGGAATCCCCTAACTATGGGTATGAGGCCCGAAGGAGGTGTTCATCAAGGGAACTCCCAGAGCTATGGGATAGATCCCGAAAGAGGCACTCGCACCGAAGGACGGATAGAATCCAAAGAGGGTGCACGCACCGAAGGGCGACCTTGCCCAGGGGACCTCGGGAGTACGGTATGAGCATTTAAGGAGCCTCTGACTTGTCGCCCACAAGCCCTACACGTCACATCTGAACGGCGAACTGACACGCCGCAGCCCCCCCAGTCCTGACACAACCTGTCCGGGTTCAGGGCTAAAGGAGGCTGCAAACGGCTGCCTGTCCCCTAGGTCCAAAAGTACAGATCAAATCCGACCGAACACGTGTCATGATCTGAACGGACCAGCTACTCTTATAAATACTAGGAAATGGGACTGGGCAATGGATGGGCATTTTTCCTCCCTCTGAGAAAACACAAAACTGGCAAGACACTTGATCCCCTAGTGTTCTTCCTCCACTTTCACTCAAAAAACTGACTTGGGCGTCGGAGGGTCCTCCCTGGAAAAGCAATCCGGGGACCTCCTAACCTCTTCTTTGAGCTTTTCAGGCACACTCAGCAGGGAAACCAGAGCTCCAGGCGCTCGCCTCCTCAGGAAGTCTCTCCACCTGTCAACATGGCAGCAAACGAAGATGCCTTGGGGCATCATTTGGCGCCGTCTGTGGGAAACTACTCCCAGGTAGCTGTTGTCGAAACTCGGCGTTCGAAGGACAAAGGACTCCCGAAGTCCCCGTCCGCGCCTGAGACCCAACCAGCTACCGAACAAAGTCCCCCAGAGACTTCCTTACCTGAGGAGGAACGCCCTCTTGTCATCACCATGGGTTTTTTACGAGACTTTCAGAGGTCTGTTGTGGCTGAAATGACACAACAGATAGACCGAAGGTGGCCGCAACCAGCCCAGGCGCAAAAACCCACTTCGCCAGCACGACCTCGGGAGAAAAGCCCAAGGGCAACCCGTCATAGCTCGGGAAGTGGGGAGCCACGGGAAGAGTCCTAGACAGATAACTTACCCCTCGGAGCACGGCTGGCGAAAAGAGCGAGGTCTGAACGACCTGAAGTCCCGTCCAGGAGAAGTTTGTCGCCAGAGGCAAGGTCCCCCTCACCTCGGTACCGAAGTCGCTCCCCAAAGAAACGGCAACAGTCCTTTTACCCAAGAACCTCCAAGCACCAGGAAGAGGAGCCCAGTACTACGCTCCTCCTGGAGAAAGTCTTGGCAAGACTGGAGAGATTCGAACAGCAGGTGGCACGCAAGCCTGTTTGGGCCAGGCTAACTGAAACCGTCTCTGGATATGAAACTCCTTTCGCCCGAACAGTGGTCGAGGCGGCCATGCCAAGTGACTTCAGGCTACCTCGGCTTGAGACCTATGAGGGTCGGACTGATCCCCAGGCCCACCTAACAAAGTATAAACGCAGCATGGTGCTACACGGGGCTGACGATGCTACGCTC
Organism: Aquilaria yunnanensis; assembly: GCA_039654915.1. Taxonomy (NCBI): domain Eukaryota; kingdom Viridiplantae; phylum Streptophyta; class Magnoliopsida; order Malvales; family Thymelaeaceae; genus Aquilaria; species Aquilaria yunnanensis. The sequence continues at coordinate 41,445,862 of CM077595.1, read as the reverse complement.
TGCAAGTGCTTCGAAGTCACCCTCACAGGACCAGCAACTACCTGGTACAATTCCCTGCCTCCCGGAAATATCAAAGGGTTCCAGGAGCTGTCCACAGCGTTCACCCAACAGTTCATTGGGAGCAAGCCGACGGCGAAGATGCCCGTCCAGATGTTCGACATAGCACAAAGAAACGGGGAGACCATCCGTGACTATGTCGAGAGGTTCAACAGAGAGGCCCTCAGTGTTCCGGACTTTCGTCCCGAAATCCGCATCCTCGCCATGACAAGGGGCCTCCGGAGGGATTCGCACTTGTTTTATGAATTCTCCAAAGACCCCCCGGACACGCTGGGAGAATTCTACCGAAGGGCTGAACAACATATGACAGCCGAAGAACTGAGAATGACTGGACCGAAGGGTGACCATATTCACGCTCGTGGCGAAGGGTCCAGCCAGCAAGCCTGGTGTCCAACGGAACAGTTAGGCCGACCTCGGAGAATGCGAGTAGGAGGAAGGAAGCCCCAAAACTTTACACCACTGAGCACCACGAGGGCTAACGTCCTCATGGCGTTGGAAAAACAGGGTGCTCAAATCCAACGACCGAGGGGCATGACTGCTGACAACAGAAGGAACATGAAAAAGTTCTGTCAGTTCCACCGTGATCACGGTCATGACACCGAAGACTGCTTTCAGTTGAAAAAGTACATTGAATCACTAATAAAGCAGGGCCAGCTTCGGCGTTATTTGAGAATCCCTTCCCCGAAGGGGAAAAAAGAGGAAGAAGGAAAACCCGATGACGAGGATTACGATTCAGACAGGCGAAGGAACCGAAGTCCGAGAAGGCGTCCTCCACCTTCGGCAGGAGTAATACAGACGATCACAACCGGACTTCCATCCTCGGAAAGAAAAAGAAGGGCCAGAGAGATAGCGGTGATGGAATATCAGAGCCCAACGAAAAATTGGCCCGAGAGGATGGCTCCACCATCATATTTCCCCATGACGATCCATTGCTGATAATGGCGAGGATAGGAAACTGGGACGTCAAGAGGGTACTGCTGGACGATGGGTCAAACGCAGACGTCTTGTTCTCACATTTGCTGCCAAGCTTGGGCGTATCCAGGAGTGACCTCAAGGCTGTTACTTCACCCACGTTCGGCGTAGGACCATCTGAGCTACCTGTCCTCGGGTGGATCGACCTCCCCTTGATGATGAAAGGAACTTCGGAGAAAGGAACTGCTGAGTTGTTCGCCTCTACCATGGCAAGATTCATAGTCATGGACGTTCCTTCGTCATACAACGCCATCCTCGGCAGACAGACACAGGGAAATTTGCACATTCGCCCTGATGTAAAGTACTTGACCGTCTCCTTCGCCACCAAAAACGGAGACGCAAAGATCTTCATTGATCAAAGCGAGGTGAGAAAGGTGTTCGTCCGAGCACGAAAGGCTCCAGCAAGCAACTTAGCACATGCTGTAGAAGCAAAAGAGCTGGAAAGGGGCAAGGCAGAAGATCCCACAAAAGCGAAAACAGAAAAAGTAGAGCTTGTCCCAGGCCATAGTACCCGAATAGGGAAAAGCATGGCCGAAGGAGACAAGGAAAAACTTGTATCTTTTCTGCTTACAAATAAAGATCTGTTCGCCTACTCGCCGAAGGACATGCCAGGGGTAAACCCTCGCGTAATCCAGCGGTAAACCCTCGCGTAATCCAGCATAGCCTCAAAGCGAGCCCGGAAGTAAAACCTGTCCGGCAAAAGAAACGGAGCATCTCAGCTCACAAAAGTGACTTCGTCAAGACCGAAGTCCAGCGTCTAATAGACGCTAGCGTTATCCGGGAGGTAAACTACCCCGAATGGCTAAGCAACGTGGTAATTGCCACAAAAGAAGGAAGTAGTAAGCTCCGGATGTGCGTCGACTTCAGAAATTTGAATGATGCTTGCCCGAAAGATTCATATCCTCTTCCGCCAATAGACCAACTGGTAGACTCAACTGCCGAGTACGGGCTCCTAAGTTTCCTGGACGCTTTCAGTGGCTACCATCAAATAAGGATGGACCCCGAAGATGAAGAGAAGACTGCCTTCATCACCGAGGGAGGAACATATTGCTATATTAGGATGCCCTTCGGGCTCAAGAATGCAGGAGCCACCTACCAGAGGCTGATGAACAAAGTCTTCAAAGACCAAATGGGGAGGAACATGGAGGTGTATGTTGATGATATGATAGTCAAGAGCAAACTGCCTGGCCACCACGTTGCAGATTTAGAGGAAACCTTCCAAAAACTCAGAGCCTTCGGGATCCACCTTAATCCTGAGAAATGCATCTTCGGGGTGACCTCGGGAAAGTTCCTTGGGTACATGGTATCCGAAAGAGGCATCGATGCTAACCCCGAGAAGATTCAGGCTCTGCTTGAATTCCGAACTCCTGCCACAGTCAAAGACGTGCAAAGACTCACCGGAAGAATAACCTCTCTGAGCAGGTTTATTTCCAGGTACGGAGATAGGTGTCGACCCTTCTTCAAAGTGCTCACAAAGGCAGCAAAAATGGAAGGCGACCTCGGAAGGAATGGTCATCCTTGGGATGAAGATTGCCAAAAAGCCTGGGAAGAACTCAAAGTCTACTTGGCCAGCCTGCCGACTCTGCGGCAACCTCGGGAGGGAGAGCCCCTCGTGTTATACCTCGCCGTCACAAAAAAAAAGCTGTGAGCTCGGTCCTCGTGAAAGAACAAGGGCCAAAGCAATGGCCGGTTTACTATGTCAGCAAGTCCCTGCATGGCGCCGAAGTCAGGTACCCTTTGCTTCAAAAAGCTATATATGCCTTAGTGCTTGCAGGGAGAAGGCTGCGGCCATACTTTCAGGCTCACCCCATTATCGTCCGAAGTACCCTGCCTCTACGGGATGTTATGAGGAAAGTTGATCACTCGGGAAGGCTTTCCAAGTGGTGTATAGAGCTTGGCGAACACGACGTCACGTATGAACCCCGGAAAGCTATAAAAGCTCAAGCTTTGGCAGACTTCATCGCCGAAGTACCAAACACCGAGGAGGGACATTCATTTTCGGGTGAAGACGAGCCAGAATGGACGTTATATGTTGACGGGGCCTCAGGATCCGAACACCAGGGAGCTGGAGTGATTATCAGAGGCCCCGAAGGCCTAGAAGTAATGAAGGCCATCAAGTTCAGTTTCAACGCCACCAACAATATGGCCGAATATGAGGCCCTCATTGCGGGATTGCGCCTGGCCAGAAAAATTGGCGTGAGGAACTTGAAAGCCCATAGTGATTCCCAGCTGGTAGTCCGGCAAATGGCAGGGGACTATGGCGCGAAAGACCCGACCTTGGCGAAATACCATGAGTTGGTAAAAAAGCTTATTCGGGAGTTCGACGTCGTGAAAATCGAGAACATACCCCGACCGGAAAATGCTGAGGCAGACTGTTTGGCGAAGTCGAGAACTTGCACCGAGGTGCTAAGCCACCCCAGCATCACGGTATTAAGCATAGCGACCTCGGGGAAAGGATGGAAAGAACCAATCAAAACGTATCTCGCAACTAACACACTCCCCGAAGACCCCAGCGAAGCCGCAAAAGTGCGAAGGCGCTCCGGACGTTTCTTCTTAATTGGAGAGGAACTATATCGGCAAGGATATGCAAATCCACTACAGAGGTGTGTTAGTGAAGAGGATACTGAAATGATCCTCGAAGAAGTTCACGAAGGTGCCTGTGGTTCGCACATCGGAACCGACGCCCTAGCAGCAGTGATACTTCGCCAAGGATACTTCTGGCCTACCCTGAGAAAGGACGCCAAGCAGTTCGCCCAGAAATGTGGTAGTTGCCAGAGACATGCGAACATCCAAAGAACACCCTCAGAGTTCGTGACTTCGGCAGACTATCCTTGGCCCTTCGCAGTTTGGGGCATAGATCTCATTGGGCCACTCCCAACGGCGCCTGGAGGCGTAAAGTTCTGCGTAGTAGCAGTTGACTATTTCTCTAAGTGGGTCGAGGCAGAACCCCTGACAACTATCTCGGCAAAAGAAGTGCAGAAGTTTGTATGGAAAAACATCGTATGCAGATTCGGCATACCGAGGGTACTCGTAGCGGACAACGGATCCCAGTTCATAGACAAAGGATTCCAAGAGTTCATTAGTGACCTCGGGACAAAAATGCACTTCGCCCCAGTAGCTCACCCCCAAAGTAATGGGCAGGTGGAAGTATCTAACAGGACCATAAAAGATGGTCTGAAAAAGAGATTGGGAGAAGCAAAAGGGAAATGGCCAGGAGAACTCCAAAGCGTGTTATGGAGCTACCGAACAACACCCCGAAGAGCCACAGGGGAAACGCCTTTTTCACTCGTCTTCGGTACAGAGGCCATCATCCCTGTCGAGGTAGTACAACCGTCAATACGAGTCCAAGTGTTCGATGAAAAAGGAAATGACCTCGGCCTGAGAACCAAGCTCGACCTCGTCAGCGAACACAGAGAAGTAGCCGAGCTGAGAAGGAAAGCTTTCCAGCAAAGAGTGGCAGCAGCCATAAACCTACGTGCCAGGCCAAAAGGAATAAAGAAGGGAGATCTCGTTCTCCGAAAGGCTGAATTTGCACCCCGAAAGCCGTCCCACGGGGTACTTCGCGCAAATTGGGAAGGACCCTACCTGGTGCTTGCCGAAGTACGAAAAGGAGTTTATAAGCTCGGAGATGCCGAAGGCATAGAATTAAAAAACACTTGGCACTCAGAGGCCTTGAAAAAATTCTATGCCTAAAAAGTTTGGTGGGAAAGTTGTATTGCACAAGTTGGACAAATTTGTCTAAGTAAAAAGATTCTGAAGAAGTGCAAAACAAGAGTCTCACGAAAGCAATCGCTGAGGAAAGCAAAAGTATGGTTTTCCGAAGTCCCTTGAGCGAATATGTTCGGGACAAAGGAAAGCAAAAGTATGGTCTTCCGAAGTCCCTTGAGCGAATATGTTCGGGACAAAGGAAAGCAAAAGTATGGTCTTCCGAAGTCCCTTGAGCGAAAATGTTCGGGACAAAGGAAAGCAAGAGTATGGTTTTCCGAAGTCTCTCGAGCGAATTATGTTCGGGACAAAGGGAAAACAAAGGGATCTGGCAAAAAATACTTAGCCAAATTTTTATCTATTGAGCCAAAGAGTGCTTACAGAGAAGAAAGTTGCTGAAAGACTACAAAAAAGAAGAAGAAAATGAAGACAAAAGGCCCTATTACAAACTAAGGAACCTCGGCGTCTTGAGAACTGCCAGCCTCTGTGCTTTTGTCAGCAGCCTTCGGCGCCGAGAAAGAAGGAGGCAGTTTCAAGTGCTCGATCTTGGACCAAGTCCACCGAGGCTCCTTCGAGATGTTCATGCCTTCGAGGAAGGAGAGGTCGAAATCGGGGAACTTCTGCAGAATTTGGTGCCGAGCAAGACAGAAGCCGTCTTGAAAGCCCAACTTCGTCATATCATCGGACTCCCGCTTTTTGACCGCCAAATCTGCATAGTCCTTCTCCAGATCCGCGTAATCCTTCTCCAGATCCTTAAGCTTTTTCTTCAATGCCTTCATCTTCTTCTTCTCTTCTGAAGGCTTCTTCAGAGATGCGACCTCGGCTTCGAGCTGGGCCTTTTCCTCGAGCGTCTTCGCAAGGATTGCGTCACTTTCTGACTTATCCTTTTGAATCGCTTCTACGGTCGAAGTCAGCTCCGCCACCCGAGAACCGATGTCGGAAAGTTTCTGGGAGGTGCTTTTCTCAAGTTCCTCTTTCTCTTTTATGAACCCCTCCCGAAGTTCAGCAACTTCCTTCTCCGAAGACTGCTTCAGCTGGGCATTATCGGCAGCCAACGCCGAACACTGGGCCTTCGTCTTGGTGTAAAGGTCCCAAAGTGACGCCCTCCTTTCTGACTCTCACGCCACCCGAACACGGAGCAACCCGGCGTACCCCATCAGCTGCAAAAAAAGCAAACAAAGGGAAAATGATGCTAAGTAAAAAGCAAAGGCGAAATTGGCACTAAGGAAACAGTGAAGCATACCTGGGCGGCGTGTTCAGTGAGTTTGGCGGCCAAAGAGATGTCGCCAGGGTAAGCCTCCGTAAGGGCCTTGTAAGAGGCCTCAGTAAAAACCCCTTTGCACATCTGCCTGGCCATCTCGGGACAGTCCTCGGAGTACATATTCATGTCCTCCGTGAACGTCCAGAAGGGCTCCTTCGGAACTTTCCCTGCTGGGACTTGGGCATCCCGAAGGGCCCTCTTGCGGGCATGTTCGGCAACCCAGTCAGGAGCGGCCACCTCCGCTGCGCAACAAAGCAGAAAAATTGGTTAAGGCCAGAAAACTCTTAAGGATTTACAAGAGAAAAAAGTTTCTTCGGCAAAATACAAACCTGCTGGCAGCTCGGCAACGTCGTCGTCAAGAATCGACGTCGCCTCAGTAGAGATCCCCTTGCCTTTTATTTGGCGCTGTTCCTCGGCAGAAGGGGTCTCCTCCCCACCACCCTCCAGAAGAGCATGCGAAGGCGTGGGGCTTTGAGGAAGGACGTCGGAAGAAGGGACGTCGACAGAAGGAACCCCGGGCAAAGGGGCAGCAGGGACTTCGGGCTCCTCGCCTACCTCCTCCGGAATTTGCGGAAGAGAGGAAGGAGCAGCTTTCTTGGCCCGTTTGGAAGGAGGGCCGCCCGAAGTCTGCTTCCGCCTCCGAGAGGCAGCCTTCTTTGTCTGTTCGCCCCTCTCGGCCTGCCCCGTAAAAAGAGCCTTATAGAAGGCAGCCGTGTCGTCGCCCATCTCTGAAAAAAGGAAGAGAAGATCAGTGTAAGTCCAAGAAGAAGTTATAAAGGAAAAAATGAGAAAGTAACTTACTCTCGTAAAAAGACTCATAAGTCTCTTTCCCCCGAAGGAGTTTCACGAGCCAGGAGTCCTTCCCCGAAGAAGCCGGTTTCGGCATATTGAGGTCTGTCACATGCTCCTTTACCACCTTGAGTTCCCGAAGGACCTCTTCTGTCATAAGCCTCCAGTTAATTGGAAAGGGGTAAAGGGCACGAGGAGAGACCTCAGCAGCCCAGTCAGAGACGGCCCGGATGCGCCTGTCGAAGTCCTCAAAGATAGGTGCTACGTCGGCGTCTAGCAGTATCTTCGGGTCAACAACATCCATCTTGAGCCTCCCCTGAGCCCACTTGGTCGGGACGTGCGACCAAGCCTCCGACTTCTTCAGGAAAAAGAATTTTTGTTGCCACCCTCGCCAGCTGTCTTTGGTGGCGAAGGTGAACGTATACTTTTTGCTCCCGGATCCCCGAGGTAGCATAAAGTAGAAGCCACCCTTCGGGACCACGAAGAGCTTGTAGTACTGAAGAAAAACCACAAAGTGAGGTTTTATTTTGAAAACGCCGCACATACAGAGGAAGGCGTTGAAATAGCAGTACGAGTTCGGTGGGAGTTGGTTAACGGCAATGCCATGGAAGTTGCAGAACGCACTAACCATCTTCGGGGGGGGATACCGAAGTCCAGCCTTCAGTTGGGCTCGGAAAACGGTGATTTCATCACTTCGGTTGGAGAAAGGAAATTGGTCAGGACGGGGCAACCTCGTCACAGAGTAAGAGGGTAAGAAAAACTTTTTCTTCCACTTCGCTAGTTTTGCCGCAGTAGTGCAGCAGGGGTGAGAAAGAAGAGGTTGCCAACTCTCGGGAACAGGCATGATGAAAACGAGTTCGGGAAAAACAAAGAAGAAGCTTTGAAAAAAGCAAAAGGACTAAAACCCACCAAAGGTCTTGCTGGAATCTGGATTCCTGGAAGCCGTCGTGAAAAGTGGTCAGAAAAACGCCTGAAAAAGGACAACCGCCGCGGAAAATCGGGAGAAAATTAGAAGGCAAAAGAAAGCAAAAACAGAAGAAGAAAGAGGGTTATGACAGGACTGATATATATAGGCCGAGAAGGCCAGGAGAACCGTCGTCATTAGTACTCCTCGGAAGGCGAAGCGTCGCCATAACTGCTAAGAGCGCCTCAAAAGTCGCGCGTGCCGTACTCAGTGCATTCTTACCCAATAAAAGTGTGCCATGTGTCGGTCATCGCGCAGCAAACGTGCCACGTGTCGTCCATCACGTCGAGCACGCCCTCTGACACCATTTGGTCTAGAGGCGCCGCCCTAGACTGACTCTGTTCGATACAGGACGCGACGCATGAGCAGACCTATAAAGGCAAAAAAGTAGGTTACCTCGAAGACACAAAAAGACAGCCTGTGACTTCGGGCAAAAGGTCTATCTTCGGTACAAGGTTATCCTATTTCCCCTCGCCACGAAGACACCAAGAGACAGCCTATGACCTTGGGCAGAAGGTGTATCTTCGGCACAGGGACAGCCTATCTTCTCGCGCCTCGAGGACGCAAAAAGGGCTGCCCATCGCTTCAGGCAGAAGAAGGCGTCTTCGGCGCGGATATCACAACCACAGGACCCGAGACCGATGAACCGAAGTTCCTCACTTCGGCTTTTCGAAGGGGGGCCTGTGATAGCCAAAGGCTATTGCCTCCTCGGTAGTAACTCCCTGCCAGAATATTGGCCGAGGAGTCTGACGTCACCCAAGAGAGGATCTTTTTACTGACCTCGGAAGGTGCGAAGTCAAACACTATGAGCTCGAGACTTCGGTTAGCTCGTCAGGAATTCCGAGGATAACACCGTCTCCATCGAGGGGCCAAACTGACTGTCTTCGGGTAAGAGAGCCATCTCTCTGGAGCAAGGAAGAATCTCCCCGAAGGCAGAGGCCCCGAAGAGGATCTTCCCCGAACAAGAAACACCTGAACAAGGGAATCCCCTAACTATGGGTATAAGGCCCGAAGGAGGTGTTCATCAAGGGAACTCCCAGAGCTATGGGATAGATCCTGAAAGAGGTGCTCGCACCGAAGGACGGATAGAATCCGAAGAGGGTGCACGCACCGAAGGGCGACCTTGCCCAGGGGACCTCGGGAGTACGGTATGAGCATTTAAGGAGCCTCTGACTTGTCGCCCACAAGCCCTACACGTCACATTTGAACGGCGAACTGACACGCCGCAGCCCCCCCAGTCCTGACACAACCTGTCCGGGTTCAGGGCTAAAGGAGGCTGCAAACGGCTGCCTGTCCGCTAGGTCCAAAAGTACAGATCAAATCCGACCGAACAAGTGTCATGATCTGAACGGACCAGCTACTCCTATAAATACTAGGAAATGGGACTGGGCAATGGATGGGCATTTTTCCTCCCTCTGAGAAAACACAAAACAGGCAAGACACTTGATCCCCTAGTGTTCTTCCTCCACTTTCACTCAGAAAACTGACTTGGGCATCGGAGGGTCCTCCCCGGAAAAGCAAACCGGGGACCTCCTAACCTCTTCTTTGAGCTTTTCAGGCACACTCAACAGGGAAACCAGAGCTCCAGGCGCTCGCCTCCTCAGGAAGTCTCTCCACCTGTCAACATGGCAGCAAACGAAGATGCCTTGGGGCATCAAGCCTGAACACGTCAACTGTTCAGGTTTTGTGATTCGACTCTACAGTTGAGTGAGAGATCTCAACCGAAAATTAGGTATGAAATTTTCGAACACTCGGTTTACCCCGTTTCACTTGGATCCTGGGGTTTCGGTTAAATTCTGCTGCGCTGTTTGGCTCCCGAAACCGAACATTTATTGAAGGTGGTTACTCTTCCTACCAATCTCTACACTAGTTTTCTGGGATGTAGGTGATGACATTTTAAGTAAAGCTTTTTATTTCTCGGGAATGGCATTGACCCCTTGCTCTAATACAATATACCCAAGAAAATTCCTTGATCCTACACTGAAGGTGCAATTATCAGGATTCAACCTTAAGCTATACTTCCTGAGTTGGCTGAACACTCCCTAATGATCTGCTAGGTGGTTTATGTACTAATGACTTTTTGCTATCATGTCATCTACATAAACCTCCATGTTCTTCATTATCTAATCCGTGAAGATCTTGTTCAACAACCATTGATACATGGCACCAACATTCTTTAAACCAAAGTGCATCCTAACAAAGTAAAATGTACCTTCATCCGTGATGAAGGTCATTGCCTCCAAATCCTCTAGCACCATACGTATCTGGTGGCAGCCATTGAAAACATCCATGAAGCTGAAAACCTTGTAATCGATTGTAGAATTTACTAATTGATCTATGGATGGTAAAGGATAAGAGTATTTTTGGCATGCAATGTTAAGGTTAGTAAAGCCTACACACATTCTTAGCTTCACTCCCTCTTCTTTGTTGACCAAAACAATGTTGGACAACCATACCGGGTTTTGCATTGTAGGGTTTTGGGAGCCAAACAATCGCAGCGGAATATAACCAAAACCCTCCAGGATCCAAGTAAAATGGGGTAAACAAGGTGTTCGAAAATTTTATACCTATTTTGGTTTAGATCTTTCACTCAACTGTTGAGTTGAATTACAAAACTTGAACAGTTGATGTGTTCAAGCTCTCTACAGTATCCACACGAGCCTTTTGGGATCACCATGCCTCCACCACATCGCGATATATGTGTTTTTCTTGTGCCCACAGTGCTAGCTTGTGTCCTCCAAGGAATGAAAAGAGAATAGTGCGGCTAAAACTTTTGGGAGGTTAGGGCAAGAGCTACAAATTTCTCACTATATGATGTATTTATAGTAAGACTCAACTTCCAAGCCTAATGGGTTTCAAAGCCCAAATCCAATTAGGTTTAATTTTAGGCTTAATAATGGCTCAACTTTTAAGCCAATTATTAACATGAAATTATCATGAAACCATAACCTAAATAAATTAGCCCATGCACTCAAATAATTCAAATAGCCTTTATGTGTACGAGCCAATATGCTCTTACCACATTGGCAATGATCATAAATCACATTTATGATAAAAAAAAACAATGAGAGGTGTCTAGCAACACATCATTGCTACCCAAGTGACAAGATTGTTGGTGATTCGACTAAACCTTTATGATCATTATACATATATGTTATTGTCCCTTTATCCAAGATATCAAGACTAAGCATGAGACATGGAATGTGTCATTCTCGTATAGCCCAATCTTTGGTTTATTGATTATTGAGTAAACTAACTTAAATTGATGAAATTGATATCGTATATCAACTCATCTGAGCATGGCCATGCATTTTCTAAATCTCACTATATCAAGGGGCCCAAAGATATCACTCCCATTGCATAGGAGGGACAAATACCATCTTGATCATGCAAAACCCTCCGCATGATATGTGACATGCCCAATGACCTCCTTCAAGTTCACTCAATTACAAGCAACAAAGGGAAGTATCAAAATATGTGACTCACATGTAGGGAACCTTGATGACCTTAGGTCAAAAGATTATATGTACCATGATCACTATGAGAATCACTTATGACACTCATATAACGATCCATGTAGCGTTCTCATGGTGAGTCGGTCCAGTACACAAGGTCTCCAACTTGTACCCATACGTAGACTACATATCTCATATTAGTCTCCACATATGCTAGTCATTATGTATTATTGTAACCCAGTCCACAATAATACTAGACCAAGGACATTTAAGATTATCATTATTCTAGGGTTATAATTATGTTTATTACGTTATGCAAGAACAAAACAACAAACATAATTATTGGATTAATTCCTTAATAAAATATCATGACTCAATGTACAAAATATAATCATCTCATGATTGGCTTTTGGGCACAACACTAACATGCACCTCTATGATGACTCCTACTTTGAGGAGTCTTTGTATTTCCTCCTTCACAAAGGCTCTCTTTTAAAGGGCCACCATTTGTTTTTCTACTTAATGGGTTGAGCACTAGGGTTTATTCTAAGCTTATGTTCAATGGCACTAGGATTGACCCCTCACATATTCTTGGGAGAGAGTAACAATGTCTACATTAGAATGTAAAAGATCAATGAGGGTAGACTTTATCTCCAGTTGACGTGCAACACCAATTTTTGTAGTGTGTTTGACTTTGAGCTCCAATCTTGCATTTCTCCTCTATCTTACCCTTCTTGACAGTTGTTTTTGCCATTTTTTGAACATATTTTGCCCTTCTAGGGTCCAAGGCTGCCTACTCCAATCCTACCATTGCATTGTTATCCCTTCGGAAGAAGAACCACCTGGCCTCTTCCACATGCATACGTGTGTACCCTTCTTGGGTACTGAACATAAGAGTAATATTCTTTGCATTTCAATGGATGTGAAATATGCCCTGTGTTCTTTTTCCTAGGAGGACATTGTATGTAGAGTAAGCATCTATGAAAAGAAATTTCATTGTCGTAGATGCACACACCTTACGCCTGTTATAAACTATGATCTCAAATATTGTAAGGGAAAATTCTACCCACCTAGTATAGGAATGTAAGATCAGCCACTAGTTTTAACTAGTTGGTTGGGATGCCTAGCTCCAAGAGTATTTTGGTGAATAGTATATTTCCATTTGAGCCGCTATAAAAAAGGTCCTTCCTAACTTTCCACCCAAAAATCCTAATTGAAATAACTACGCATTCATCATATAGGATGCTTCGGGCAGCTCCGTTGGTTTTCACCAATTATGATGGAGGCCCTCCATACTTAAGTTAGCTCTGCTCCCTATTTCTCTTACCTCTCCTTACTAGGGAACTGCTAGCTGTACAAAGACAAATGATGCCAACCGTATCTTTAGACTTTGGTGAAGGTAGAAATCCTATCTTAAGGGTTGGCTGGTTGCAACTAGTCACGCCTGTTTGGAGAAAAAGAGTTCTAGTGCGCTTTGTTTGCCATTCTCACATTGTTGACAATGAAGACCCACCATAGTATTTCCCACAATTCCAACAGATGATGCCATTTTGGTAGTGGACCAACTCAAAAGTGCCAATTAGACTCTTGGAAGGCTACCTTGGGAAGAGTTCATATGGAACTATGGATGTGCTGTGGCAAGCTTGCAAAAGTAAAAATAGTAGAATAGAGGAGGGCAGGCCAGCAAATTTTATTTAGTAGAAGTCTCTTATGCTCAAGTTAGTTTTATAATAGATTTATGCTATAATCAAAGGGATTCTATGATCATACCTCTAAAATGGTGAAATTCTAACTATATATAGCAGTTTGAAGAAGAGATCATAAGTTGGTTGGCTCACCAAATGTTCCCCATTGCGTAATCCATGAAAGTAAAGTTGGTGCAGATGGGACATTGCTGCACTCTAGCAATTATAATCCAAGTGTAGGTTGTCACAAGTAATAAAATCTCGGGAGTCCGAGTGTCGAATCACAGGCAAGTGAATTAAGAAATACAAATTATAGATTTGGTAATAAGGAAAGATTTTTGTGCAAGGTGTGAACATATGCTGATTACAAAACTCAAATTCAAATAAATAGCTAAGGTTAGGGGATCTACTTTTAGTATATCGGTTATGATTAATTTTAACCCATCTTACCACTCAATTGAGATCCACACATAAAGGAGGTCTCAATTGGGAAATTTAGTTAGTATTAACTTTCATTGATCTTAAAACGCCAACACTTACTAATGGGTTCAAGTATCAATCACGCCAACCTTTGTCTACAATAACTCAAGATTCCAATATAGCCGGTAGAGCCATGTTCTATAGAGGGAATCAAGTAGCTTTTATGCCAATGATTGACTATGATAAACCAAGACTGCAAGGAGGGAAGTTAAAAAGATTAAGGAAGAAAATACCATTTACATTGTGATCCATTCAAATCAATCATAACCTTTATACCAAAAGCTTCACCCTTTCACCTTAGCAAAAGAAAGATTAGTTTACCATGATAAAATTAAACAACATATAAAAAGAGAAAATGAACATGAATTGAAAGATTAAAGGAAGAACAAGAAGAAGAACGAGAAAACACTTGCACAGAGCTTCGGTATTGAAAACTAGAACAAAACTAAAGAAGAAAAGCTAAAGATGATACAAGAACATAAAGGAGGCCTAAGAAATGGCATGAATCCGTCCTCCCCTACAAGGTTCCTATTTATAGAGTTTTTGGGGTGGGTGAAATGGTAAAATAGTAAAATGTTGGTAAATACAAATCAACAAAGGTAGGCTGCAACTTCTTTTAATTATTTGACCATCGTAGACATCGAATTAGCTCTTCATCAAAGAATGAAACTTGTAGATCACTTCTTTAGCTTCGAATCGATAGCTTGTTCACTCAAATTGAACATTTGTAACTCAAGTTATGATTTTTCTACCGAAACTATTCTTCAGCACATGAAAGAACAAATGATCTCATCTATAATCAGATTTCGGCAATGAAAATAATGAAACTAGCTTATGGAATGAAGCAAAGTTGAAGATCTATGTGTTAGCTTTTAGATGAATTTCGAATCAGTCAATTCTGATCTCCACAGCTTTGGATATGATTTTTCTCGTGAAGGGTCGCCAAGTGATGATTTTATCTACATAAAAAAATAATTATTTAATATATATATTTTAATATTAATGAACAGTAAACTGCATATATACAGTAAATATGAGTATGAACAGTGAGTCGGTTAATAGTAATTATGAATAGTAAAAATGCATAAATAGTAACCTAGAGGGAAAAATGCTCAGAATATAGAAATTAATTATACTCAAAGTGTATAATGATGATTTAAACCCTTAATAGCAACACATTTATGAGTATTCATCACACCCCCTAACCAGGTTCTTGTTAGTCTCTAGCAAGTAAGACGATGTACTCAATGAATACTCAGGTTTCATCCAATGTTTTCTACTATCAATCTCTATACTATAGATTAGAAACCATTGATGTAATGAGCATCAAAATTATAGTACTGAAAATAAAATAAAAATTTCATAATGATTTATGCTCTTTTCAACCACTCAAACAAGGGAAAAAGTGTGAAAAATTACGAGTTACTAAGTGCAGTAAGTGTATGACTGACTATCAGGAGTGTCTAAAAGACTTTAGTAAATCATACCAACATTTGCGGCTTATCAGAACAAATCTAATTCAAAACTATCACTTTAGCGGTCTTTCACACTATTACACTATAAAAGGATGTTTTTTTTTTTATAACTTTGGCTCAAGCCTTATTTGGAAAACCCCGGTAATATGTAGCCCTTTCCAGGAGTGAACATCGCTTGTTATTATTTTTTCCTTTTTCATTTTCCAAATCTTTTCAACACTTCTTGGTGTTGTTTTTTTTTTCTTTTTTTCATATTATTTTATTCAAGTCAAGCTAAGATATGGTTCTTTAGAAGTCCCAACAGCCACATAGTTAGAGTATTCTTTGAAATCTAAAAGACAATAAAGATTTTCAGCATGTGTAAAAATACCAATAATTCATAACTTAAATATCCTAATCCCTTGTCAAAGTGAATAAAATTTGACTAAATCATTATGTCAAATAAGATTTCAAACATGTAAACTTTAATGTAGCTCATCACCTCAACAATTTCATCACCAAGTATAAAAATTTTCAAGATCGAAAATATAGGTTACTAGTGAGTGTGTCATCTTGTACGGGTTAAAAAACCTACTAAAAAAATGTTATAACTAGCATGCCTAATAAGATGCATCTCAAGAATAAGATTACTCCTTACTTAGCCATCCTAAACTAAGGGCTTTGTCCAAAGGTTTTAATATCAGCATGAGAAAAACTACCCTAAAAGAAGAAAAGAGAAAAAAAATGTGTCAACTATCCCTCCCCCCAACTAGATTAAGACATTGTCCCCAATGTCAAAATATAGATAAGAAAAGTGAAGAAGAAATTACCTGAAATGGAAATTATTGAAAATGAAAAACCTGAAATAACTTAAACCAAAATAAAGAAAATGCTGATAGTAAAACTAAAAGACAAGATAAACAGATCCACAAGTCCGATCACTCTCTTCCACAATGCTTGATCACTTATTAAGGATTGACAACCTGTAAAAGAAAGAAAAATAAATAAAAATAAAATGACATTAATGTATAGTAGTTGTGATTGTGGCTCACATCTTCCACTGATTTTACGTCTAGTAATGGCTTCAACACTTTCTATGAGTCAGGGATATGCTTCCCATCCAGTTTTCTTACAAACTGGCAAACATGGTCGTTTAAAGTCAGATTCCCAAGACTGCAACACTCTCATTCTCTATGAAAAATACTCCATAAACCAAGAAGTTCATGTTGCACTAATCCACAAGAATGCATATCAAGAGCCAACGGGATATTATCCAAAGAATCCTTACTCAGGCCATTCTTAATGAATTGTATTTTATCTTCTCGATTATCAGACATCATTCCTAAAGAACGACATCTAGTATCACAAGTCCATCAACCACATTTATGACAAACTCATAACTTTTTCACTCTTAGCTTTTTGGCATAAGAGCTTTTGGCTAAGCCAAACATGTGAGACACAAATGCATATGGGATTTCACCAGCCAAATGAACCTTAGCTTCAATTAACCAACGCACATCTTCATGAATGCCTTTGTGCATCAAAACTCTTAATCATTCACATCTAGCTTGGTAAATCCTTTTAAGAACATTCAATGGGAGAGAAGGAAAGTATTTTCGCAAAGCAGAAATAGCAGAATCCATTTTTTTAGAATAAATTGAAAGAAGAGAGAGAGAAAGAAATTAGTTATTATGGGAAACTAAAACAACCGACTTGAGAGTCACGGAGTACCGTATCCACCACTTAATTGGGAAAAGATGAAAAGCCAAAAAAAAAAAAGCTATCTAAGAAAAGAAAATTTATTTGTATTTACTTACCATGATCATTGTGAGGGTCACTGAGATAAACAACTTCTTCCTACAAATCATGGTTCTCTAAAAATAATTTAAGTCTTTGCCCATTTACTTTAAACACATTACCATTTTTAGGATTTTTAATGTCAATGGCCCCATAAGGATAAACATGTTTCACAACAAAAGGACCACTCCATCTAGATCTCAGTTTTCCAAGAAATATGTGAAGTCGAGAATTATAAAGCAAAACCTTTTGACCAACCTCAAATGTTTTTCTTAAGATTGTTTTGTCATGAAGAGCTTTGATTCTAGCTTTATAAATTTTTGAATTCTCATATGCATCATTTCTCAACTTTTCAAGCTCATTTAGTTGCAACCTGCGCAAAACACCAGCATCATTAAGATTTGAATTGAAAGCTTTAATAGCCCAATAAGCTTTATGTTCAAGTTCCATAGGCAAACGACAAGGTTTTCCATAAACTAACCTATACAGATACATGTCAAGTGATGTTTTAAAAGCAATGCGATAAGCCCAAAGTGCATCGGTTAGTTTCAAAGACTAATCCTTTCGATTTGGGTTGACTGTTTTTTCAAGGATTTGTTTTATCTCCCTATTTGCTAATTCTACTTGTCTACTTGTTTGTGGGTGATAAGGGGTGGCAACCTTATGTGTGATACCATATTCCTTCAACAATGATTCAAATGGTTTGTTACAAAAATGTGTTCCTCCATCACTTATTATGGCCCGAGGAATCCCAAATCGACTTAAAATATTTTCCTCCAAAAGTTTAATTACAGTTTTATGATCATTATTTCGAAACGGAATTGTTTCTACCCATTTTGAAACATAATCTACTGCAACTAAAATGTACACAAATTCAAATGATGGTGGAAATGGTCCCATGAAATCTATTCCCCAATAGTAAAAAATTTCAATCACAAGGATAGGAATCAAAGGCATCATATTTCTTTTTTGAAATTGATCCTAATTTCTAACAATTTTCACAGGCTTTGCAGAATGCATGTGTGTCTTTGAACAAAGAGGGCCTGTGAAATCCAAACTGCAAAATCTTTGCAGCTGTTTTCTTTGAGGAAAAATGCCCCCCGCATGCTTCTGAATGACAAAATTCAATGACACTTTTTACCTTATTTTCAGGTATGCATCTCCGGAATATCTGATCAGGACAATATATGAAAAGATAAGGATTATCCCATTAAAATTTTTCCACCTCATGCAAAAATTTCTTCTTTTCTTGAGCACTCTATTGAGTTGGCATCCGTCCTATCACAAAAAAATTGACAATATTAGCAAACCAAGGTACTGTAGTGATAGAGAATAAAAATTTATCAGGAAAACAATCATTTATGGGTGTAGCCTCAATTGTTGAATCCATTGTTAGCCTTGACAAATGGTCAGCGACAACATTTTTTGTGCCCTTCTTATCCTTGATCACAATGTTGAATTCTTGAAGTAATAAGAACCAGCGTATCAATCTTGATTTAGCATTTTACTTTGACATTAGGTACTTGACAGCAAAATGGTCGGTGTAAACAATGGTTTATCCAATGCAAATATTACTGCAAGTAGTTCTTTCTCAGTTGTAGTGTAGTTCATTTGTGCGCTATTCAAAGTTTTACTTGCATAATAAATTACATATGGCATACCTTCCTTTCTTTGTCCTAAAATAGCACCAACGGCATAATCACTAGCATCACACATTACCTCAAAAGGCAAGGACTAGTTCGGGGGTTGCATAATTGGAGAACATGTTAGAAAGCCGATTAACTTATCAAAGAATTTTGGCATTCTTGAGTCCATTCAAATGAAACATCTTTCACAAGGAGGTTACAAAGAGGTCTAGATATTTCACTAAATCCTTTAATGAACCTTTGATAAAAGTTTTAGGTGAAAGTACCTGAGTAATGAGCTCCACTTTTGCTTTTTCAACTTCAATCCCTTTGGAAGATACAACATGACCCAAAACAATTCCAGAGGTGACCATGTAATGACATTTTTCCCAATTTAGTACCAAACCTTTTTCTTCACATCTTTTTATAACCTTTTCTAAGTTTTAAAGACAATTATCAAAAGAATTTCCATAAACGATTAAATCATCTATGAAAACTTCAAGATATTTTTCAATCATGTCACTAAAAATACTCAGCATACATCTTTGAAATGTTGTTGGGGCATTGCAAAGTCCAAAAGGCATGTGTATAAATGCAAAGGTTCTAAAAGGACATATGAGTGTGGTCTTTTCTTGGTCCTCAAGAGCTACTGGAATTTGATAATAACCTAAGTAGCCATCAAGAAAGCAATAAAAAAGATGTCCTGCTACCCTTTCTAATATTTGGTCCAAGAAAGGTAATGGAAAATGATCTTTTCTAGTGGCAAGATTTAATTTCCTATAATCAATGCACATTCTCCAACTAGATGGTATTCGAGTTGGTAAAGATTCACCTTTTTCATTTATCACCACTATGATGCCAGACTTCTTTGGAACAACTTGGGTTGGACTAACCCATTTGCTGTCAGAGATAGGGTAAATAATTCCCACATCAAGTAATTTGAGAACTTCAGATCTTACTACCTCTTTCATGTGTGGATTGAATCTTTTCTGAAGTTGTTGACAAGATTTAGGATTATCCTCTAAATTTAATCTATGTGAACAAATTAAAGGATTAATGCCCTTTATGTCCTTTAATGTCCATCCAATTGCACTTTTATGCCTCTTAAGTAACTCAATCAATTTACCTTCTTGCACGAATGTGAGAGTAGATGAAATTACCATCGGGTAAGAAGAATTTTCCCGAACAAATGCATACTTTAGTTTTTTGGGCAATGGCTTCAACTCTGGTGTGGATATTTCGTCTTGCTCTTCAACTTCAGGTTTTTCCAACTCCTCAATTTTTGGCTTCCAATGTGTGTTTCCTTCCACCTATGAAGAATCAAGTAATGCACATATGTTAGAAGTATCCTAATCCATTTGCATACTTGATTCAAATGAATTAACTAAACACCTTTCAAGAGGATAAAAAATACTCCCTTCTTGGATATAGTTTTCTACAATTTCACCAATGATGCAGACATCTTCACTTTCATCTTCTTTTTTAGGAGGTTGTTTAAGCAAATTGAAAATATTTAGCTCCAATGTCATATTTCCAAATGACAACTTCATCAGTCCATTCCTGCAATTAATCAAAGCACTAGATGTTGCTAAAAATGGATGTCCCAAAAGAACAAGTATTGAATTTTTAATTTCCACTGATAGTGTGTCCAAAACAATAAAATTCATAGGATATATGAATTTATCGACTTGGACTAACACATCTTCAATGACTCTTCTTGGCACTTTCACTAATCTGTCAACAAGCAAAAGAGTTACTTCGGTTGGTTTTAACTCACCCAAATTTAGTTTTTGGTAAACTGAATATGGAAGTAAGTTTACACTAGCCATAAGATCAAGTAATGCTTGCTCAATTTTATGTTCTCCAATAAAACATGAAATTGTTGGACAACCAGGATCCTTGTATTCCAAAGCAATGTTATTTTGAATAACAGAACTTACTTATTTGGCCAAGAAGACTTTCTTTTTCATATTCAGTTTTCTTTTAACAGTGCACAAATCCTTTAAAAATTTGGCATAAGAAAGTACATGTTTGATTGTATCCAACAAAAGGATATTGATCTTTACCTACTTGAAAATATTCAAAATTTTAGGATTTTGAATCACCTTCTTAGGAACAGTTAACGCCGACGAAATAGAGGTGCTGGTAGAGATTCAATTTATTATTTACTTGGTATGGGTTCAACCCATGCTTTATTCTTGGAAGTTGACTCATCATCTTCTTCACAAAGATCAGGAATGGATTTTTCAATAACCTTACCATTGTGGAGTGTAATGATTGACTTCACTTGATTCATAGTTTGACATTTGGGATTTGGTTGTGGTTGAGAAGGAAATTTTCCTTTCTCTTGAATGTTGAGTGTAGATGCAAATTTTGCAAAAATATCTTTCAAATCAATCAAGTTTTGGCTTGTTTGAGCATTGATGGACTCTTGCTTCTCAATGAATGAATGCAATGTTTCTTCAAGATTTTTCCTAAGAGGAGGAACATATGGTGCATACCCTTGCGATGGTTGAAAATTTTGTTGGGTGTGGCAAGGTGGTTGTGACGAGTGAGCATGATTATCACCTCTCCAACTGAAATTTGGATAATTCCTCCAACCAGGACTGTAAGTTTGCGAGTATGGATTTTGGGTTGGTCTCTCAAGTTGTTCAATGCATTGACTTGTTCATGGAAACATTCTTTGAAAGAGGACAAGGTTGGGCAATTTCTAGTGGGATGGTCATTGGTCTCACAAATGTGACAAACAATTTTTTCAACAGATTTTAATTAACCAATTTTCTTCATTTCTAAAGCCTTAACCTTTTTAGCTAGAGATGTGAATTTTTCTTGAAGGTCATCATCTTCTTTAAGATTATATATGCCTCCACTAGATGCAGGGATTGAGTTTTACCTAGAGC
Organism: Aquilaria yunnanensis; assembly: GCA_039654915.1. NCBI lineage: Eukaryota > Viridiplantae > Streptophyta > Magnoliopsida > Malvales > Thymelaeaceae > Aquilaria > Aquilaria yunnanensis. The sequence continues at coordinate 41,424,718 of CM077595.1, read as the reverse complement.
CTCATAAGTACCAGCAGTGTCCCAATTCTGTGCATTTTTTGCTAGCAAGTCTAGGTAATTCATTGCCTCGTCACGATCCTGATCATCAAATGTTCCATTACACATTATTTCCACTATTTGTCTTTCCCTAGGTATCAAACCTTCGTAAAAATGTGAGACTAATCTCAAAGTTTCAAAACCATGGTGTTGGCATGTGTTAAGTAAATCTTTGTATCTATCCCAATACTAGTAAAAAGTTTCTCCTGATTTTTGTGTGAAAGTTGTGATTTGCCTTTTGAAATAATTTGTTCTGTGGGCAGGAAAAATTTTTTTCAAAAATTGTTGTTGCAGTTCATCCCATGAATTAACGGAGCCTGACCTAAGATACTGTAGCCAAGTTTTAGCTTTATCTTTTAAAGAAAAAGAAAAAAGCTTAAGCCTGATAGTGTTCATGCTACAGTTTAGGTTGTTATATATGTGACAGACTTCCTCAAATTCTCTCAAATGCAAGTAAGGATTTTTGGAATCAAAGCCATGAAAAGTCGGTAAAAGTTGAATAATACATGGCTTGAAGTTGAAGTTACATGCATCAGCACAAAAAATTAGACATGATGGTGTGCTATTTCTTATGGGATTCATGTGTTCTTTAAGTGTCCTGGGCTGATATTGGTCATTATGTAAGGAATGATTATCTTCTTGTTCATTAATGTGTTCAGCCATATTTGAAAAAGATGAAGATTCTCTTACCAGTCTACCACTTGATGTACGTAACAAAGCTTTTATGCATAAACAAAATAATAACAAGAAAAACAAATATCAACAACAAGTTAGGTAGGAGGCTCAACCTTCCATATAATAAACAAAAGAGATAGGAGGCTCAGCCTGCCATATGATGAACAAAAAAAAATGAAATAAAATAAAAAGGAACAAAAATAAAAAAAAAATTGAACTTGTACTCTAATTTTACTTCCTCGGCAACGACGCCAAAAACTTGTTGCACTCTAGCAGTTGTAACCTAAGTGTAGGTTGTTGCAAGTAATAAAATCTCGAGAGTACGAGTGTCGAACCATAGGGAAGTGAATTAAGAAATAAAAATTACAGATTTGGTAATAAAGAAAGATTTTGGTGCAAGGTGTGAACAGATGTTGATTACAAAACTCAAATTCAAATAAATAGCTAAGGTTAGGGGATCCACTTTTAGTATATCGGTTATGATTAATTTTAACTCATCTTACCACTCAATTGAGATCCACACATAAAGAATGTCCCAATCGGGGAATTTAGTTAGTATTAACTTTCATTGATCTTAAAATGCCAACACTTGCTAATGAGTTCAAGTATCCATCATGCCAACTTTTGTCTATAATAACTCAAGATTCCAATATAGCCAGCATAGCCATGTTCTACAGAGGGAATCAAGTAGCTTTTGTGTCAATGATTGACTATGATAAATCAAGACTCCTACTTAACAAGGAGGGAAGTTAAATAGATTAAGGAAGAAAATATCGTTAATATTGTGATCCATTCAAATCAATCATAATCTTTATACTAAAAGTGTCACCCTTTCACCTTAATAAAAGAAAGATTAGTTTGCCATGATAAAAGTAAACAACATATAAAAAGAGAAAATGAACATAAATTGAAAGATTAAAGCAAGAATAAGAAGAAGAACGTGAAAACACTTGGACGGGCTTTGGTATTGAAAACTAGAACAAAACTAAAGAAGAAAAGCTAAAGATGGTACAAGAACATAAATGAGGCCTAATAAATGGCATGAATCCATCCTCCCCCCCCCCAAGGTGCCTATTTATAGAGTTTTTGGGGTTGGTGAAATGGTAAAATAGTAAAATGTTGGTAAATACAAATCAACAAAGGCGAGCTGCAACTTCTTTTAATTTTTTGACCATCTTAGACATTGAATTAGCTCTTCATCAAAACACAGAACTTGTAGATCTCTTATTTAGCTTCGAATTGATAGCTTGCTCATTCAAATTGGACATCCATAGCCCAAGTTATGATTTTCTACCGAAACTGCTCTTCAACATACGAAAGAACAAATGGTCTCATTTATAATCAGATTTCGGCAATGAAAATGATCAAACTAGCTTGTGGAATAAAGCAAAGTTGAAGATCTATGTGTTGGCTTTCAGATGAATTTGGAATCACTCAACTCTGATGTGCACAGCTTCAGATATAATTTTTCTCGTAAAGGGTTGCCAAGTGATGATTTTACCTACATAAAAAATAATTATTTAATATATATATTTTAATATTAATGAGTAGTAAACTGCGTATGTACAGTAAATATGCGCATGAACAGTGAAATACATATATGAACAGTGAGTCGGTGAATATTAACTATGAATAGTAAAAATGTGTGAATAGTAACCTAGAGGAAAAAATGCTTAGAATATAGAAATTAATTATACTCAAAGTGTATAATGATGATTTAAACCCTTAATAGCAATACACTTATGAGTATTCATCAGACATGTAGCAACCTTTCCCAAATTACCTAGATGGAAGTAAGACGGGCTCCTCGACACCTTAGATTAATCTGGGGTGCTAAGTTCATGAGGAGCCACAACAACATGTCTTTAGTGAGTTCCATCCAGAAAAGCTCATTTTGGGGACCAAAGGCACTTTACTTGTTAACTTATCCCCATGATTCCATTAGGTTCTCCACCTTAGATGATGTCTGAGGTAGCCCTTAGCCTATGGGGATCGTAGTCACAAATATACTATCATTTAACACTGATGGCCCTTTGAGCAAGGACAGCAATGCTACTGTCAAATGGCTATGATCACCTAAGGGGTTGGATCGCTGGTTTTGCTGCAAACTTAGGTAGGTTGGTGTGCTACAAGCTGAATTACTCAACTTATGAGAAGGGCTTTATTTGGCAGAAGGATCTTGGGGTGAGTTTTGTTTTGATGGAAGTTAAAAACCTATCTTTAGTTTTCTGTCACGTCAAGGCACTTGTACCCAACCTTTGGGTACAACCCTTGAGGATTGTCGTAGGCTCCTTTCAAAGTTGAATGTGGATAGACTGGACCACACTCTTTAGTTTTTGAATTTTTGTGCAGATTATCTCACATTAATTGGACATTTCATGAATCTAGGAGTTACAGGGATTCAGAATCCCCCTATAGGACAAGTGTACCATCTCCTTACTGACATGCAAGGGGTGGGTTTCATTCATCTTTCATAAATGTACCCGCAAAAAAAGAAAGATTCATAGATGCATTTTCAGTTTAAATTTTTTTAATATGTTATAGGGCCCACCATCGTAACGCATGCCAGGCAGAGTTAGCTAGGGAGGGGTTTAGTGTAGGTTTTGGAATATATATAGGAAGCTAAATATAGGTTATGCCCTGCCATGGGGTTTTTATAAATTTCCCTACATTTTATGTTGATTTGAGTCAAATTCAGGTCTTGCTAGGTCAAGTTATAGGGTCATTTCGGGCTTGTCTTGATTTCAAGTCATTTCTGGCTTAATTCCCTATGAGCACTGTTATTTTTCTTTAACTTAGAATTGAAAAAACTAAAAAAAAAAAAATGCAAACACATGGTAGCCCGCGATGCCCCTTTAGGAAGCTAACTACTGGATGATTACCCATGAGTACTGTTAAATTAAGGTTTATTTGCTCTAGTATATTATTCCCTCTGTCCCATATTCTTTGAAAAACTCACTTTTGAGCAATTAATCTATGATTTTTTATTTTCAATTTTTAGTATATAAATAAAAAAAATTTATATAAATGATAAATAAAAACCTATAGTTTCCAAATATATTTTTTTTAATTTTTTTCTAAACCAATAATATAAATAAATTCAAGTCAAATTATAGCCAAAAGTTAACTGTTTCAAACAATATGGGACGGAGGTAAGATTTGGGTAAAAGAGGAAATTTTATCACTAAAGCATAGGGTCTAGAATAGTTTGGGCACTACGCTTCGAGCTTTTGGTGGTGACGCAAATGACTTCTTCACAAACACGAACTCCAGAGTTTATCTTGCATGAACACAAATCGATGTTCTTGCCACTTCCATTGGATCTAAAGTTGAACATTATGCAACACCGCCTAGTATTCTTCGCATTCCTCATCGTGTGCTTCAAATCTAGCATTAAAACTTGGATTTGATCTTTCTTAAAATTGATTTCTCCCCTACGTTTATACTTGATCCACTTGAAGAGCTGGGAAGAGTTTTTTGTAGAGAAATTTTCTTTTTCCCTGGTTATGTTTCTCCAAATCTTTTAGCTTAGAAGACCTATTTATAGGTGTAGAGAAAAGGTGATTTGATTTAAAAAAACTACATGTAATAATTATCACATATTTATCTCAAGAGAATATAAATACTTTATCCGTTTTACATTAATTGACCATTTTTTTATTTTTTGACTAAAGCTTGATTTGAACATATTCATATTGATATATATTGAAAAAATTTCTTAAAAATAATATTTAGAAACCACAATTTTTAAAGTTTCATTTCCATTTCAAATATTCATACTTTTATAATAAATTTTGAAAGAAATAAAATAATAAATTAACTACTATAAATTGTAAAAAGATCAATTTTTGTGAAACAGATGAAATATGATACTTATCTCTCTTTAATTACTCTAACTATTTAATTTAAAAAGATAATTAATAGAACATTTTATAATATTCTAAAATATTTAAGCTAAATAATGAGTATGCTTGAGCTTTAATCATTTTGGTTTTTAAGACCTAATTTGTCAAAAATAAATTTTGACTAAGATAACAAAGTGAGTTTTCATTCAGGGACTTTGTTTGTATATTTAGGCTTAAAAAATTGTTCTTATTTGACTTGTAGTTTCCAAATTTGATGGATTTTTAAATTTAGGGCATTAATTTTGAAACGAGCCAGACAATTTATATTAGGTTTAATTTATTTTTAACTTAATTAAATTTTGATGTCTACAAGACCAACCTTCAATAGAATAAAGCTACCAGTCCTCTAGCTTGAAACATAGACTGTTCGTCGGACCAAAACTACGCTTACCATCAAGAAAAAGTCATTGCTGAAACCCAAATGAGATCCACCTACAAACAACCAAACAGGAAACAACCCCCTGTCAGTATATCTCAACGAAAATGCCATTAAACTTTTGCCTTCACTCATAACTGGACCATCTTAATTATGCAAACCCTGAAGAATCTTGCCGGCACTAACAATCCAAATTACCCATCGGAGCCTTGCTTCTCCGCTTTCTGCAGAAATGAAAACTCAATGCTCAGTTAAAGAATTCAGCAACTAGAGAGGCTCCCTCTACAAAGAGATGTACTATAATAATGATCAAAACATAATATAGACATTGGAACTTCATCAATCAGAAGAAAGGATGAATCATATGAAACAAGCTGCGGTTCTAGTTCTTCCAAAAATTTACATGAACCAAGTTCGTTTATGTAACTATTTTGAGTACACACCAAATGAGACGATGCAGAAATGATAACCTCAACCGGAGGTGTGAGCAAACAAATGCCATTCGCTAGGTATATACCACTTAACACTAATTTCGCTCTTAAAAAACCAAGAGAAGGAAAATTACAATGCTTCGAAGTTCTAATGCCCTCAATGTGCAGGTTTATTTATTTGTACTTAATTTGTCCAACTCTTCCTATGATATATGATATACAAATGTGGTAAGCATGCAATGGATATTGGAGTAAAGCAAAAACAGAGTAAATATGAAGATGTCGCAAAGCATCTATAGATTCAAAGACCAAGAGGAAAATGACACCATTTTTTAAGGCAGAGAAACGTGCAAGTAAAAAGGAATGCCAGATTTCTTGATGTATAGGAACTGATGATTGATAAACTATGCTAAAAGCGAAAGAGACGAAAGGACAATGAGTAGAGGCCAGAATAGAACTTAAGCAATTAAGATGAAATACTTGAAAAGCACAAGTGTAATCATATTACTAAAGCATCTAAATGGATCAATATGTGAATTAAAAAAAAAAGGAACACAGAATTAAGGATGATTAAACAGGAGCAAGTTCACTGCTCTAAATTAGCTAGACAGTTGTGCTGAAGGTCAATAAGGGTAATCCAGAAGAAAGTAGCTAGGAAAGATAACCAACAGACTTGAAAACAGAATGTTACCATTGATTAAGTGGAATTAACATCAATTAAATCACCTATACGTGAAGTGTTTTAATAGCTAAGCAATTTTATTCAGGCGACGTGCTGCAATAAGCGATAACAACCCCTTCAATCAGAGCCAAGAAAATTATGACCAAACTAGAAAACCAAACTAACATGAGAAAGCAGCAACTCAAGTATTAGATCAAAGAAAAATAAAAAGGGATGCATGATCAGGTAACTGTAAGAAAAAAAGTTGACCATAAAGCCCTCTATCAGAGGCAAAAGAAAAATGATCAAGCTAAACTAAAATACTGATGATACCGTTGCATCTCAAACATAGAAGCAAAGAAGCAAAGGAAACTGCAAAAGGGTGCATAACAACCATAAGGGAAAGAAAAAGGGTTGGCCATGGAAAAGAATACCCAACTTCAGTGCAATCCTAATTTCAAGTGCTTTTCAATCAATAAGCGTTGGCACAAAAGCTTCATGAATCCAAATCACAGAAAGACCTTCAATGTTGACATCAATCAAAGGACTGACATACATTGCGACCCTCACTTTTACAAAGAAAGGAGACGGGGGTTTCTGCAATTAGGATGTTATGAAGATTTCACTTGACTGGAGAAACAGCGGGGTGGATGGCTGAAGCACGAAGGAGGAATAGTGATTTACTACCATCAAAATGAGGTGACGTGGAAAAAATGACATATTATCTCCTGCCCTAAGATTCAATCAATGGACAAGTGGGAGTAAGTCTGTCCAAAGAAATAATTTCTTCTTGACAAAAACAATTAACGTCAATTTCTTTTTTTCCTCTAGTTCTTTCCCTACCCTTGTCTGGAAGGATTGAAACTTAAATTCCCTCTTCCTTCTAGTTTCCACTTATCACTGCTCCTTAGCAAGTCAAATTAAACACAAAAGAACATCAAGTCTCCTTGCTGTTAGCCTTCAACAGTTTATTCTACATAAATTTGCCAGTCATTGCCCCCATTACTGTTTATATTCTCAAACAGAAAACTGACACAAATATTGAGTAGCATGTGCAAAACTCAGATTCTTCTATAATGTAGTTCCACTGTGACTATCAATTAAAAGACAGCTATGTACAATTAAAAAAATTAAACAGCTAGCTCTATAACATTTCTAGATAAGTCCATATTCATTATAGCCACTACAAACAAAGGAAGCAACATGTGCAGATGCAGTAAATATGGCTCCCCCACAAAAATGTACTCAAGCACCTAGGCTATTCAAAAGCGAAATGTGAAACCAAGGCCGTAACACCATGTCTCTCTTGAGAGACAAGTCATAACAGGAAGCATTCACCAGAGCAGAGAGAAGTACATGATGAAATAAAGACATCATTATCCCTTAAAACTTACACATATATAAGATAATACAAGGAATCAAGTTTAGAAACTTGGATTCTAGTATTCAATAGTTAAGGATCGGTGAATGAATTCTTATTATTATGATTTTCCAATGATACCAAGCTGGATTCTTTTAGTATTAATCTTCCTACTCAAATCATGTGATCTCATTCTCATCATTTATTTCTGTTGTTTTTCGGGGATAAATACAAACACAAAATCAGTTAAAACAAAACACTAGGACAAAATAGCACACCATGGCATTTTGTATCCAAGCACGCATAAGCAATAGAATGATATAATATTGGAATTATGATCTCTAGCATAAAGAAGATACTTGTAATGTAAAAGAAATGAGATGATAGTGTCAAAGCATATATAGTTTATGTTCTACTAATAAACAGTAATGCACAAGTTGAGTAGTAGGTATTGCCTTTAAAATGACTGGAGCTTTATTCACTCCACTGTTCACCTGTACACTTTGGTTGTCCCAAAATTATTCTCTTGCTAAAATGGGGTAATGCAGCCTTAAAACAGAGCCTTCACAATGATATGCAAGTTCTTTTCCCACTCAAGACTTCAATATAAACATAAACATGATTGGACGGCAGACTTGAGAAACGTGCGTGCCTTTGTGTCTAGTTTCTTTGCACCTGAGGCTACCCCAGGTGGTTCGAGTGCCCTTGCTGCGTCCTAGCACCTAGGCAAGTGCTTTTTTCCCGTTGGAAAACCTTGCGGACATAGAAACAAGCAAGAGAGAGAGAGAGAGCTGTCTCTAGCAGTTAATCATCATTAAGACGCAAGACAACCAGCCGATGGCATAATGAAGGAAAACCTATTACATGTCCTCCTGAGAAAGCACACATACACATTGCGACATGTTAACCTCTTTTTCTCTCAACTGAAAAGAGTTCGTTTACAAATTAGATTGATTAGTACTTGGAATAATTCAAGAACCACATAACAGAAGTCCAACAAAGGGTTCAAACAATGTTTGGTCAAGAAAAATCTTATCTTCAAGACTGAAAACCATAGTTAGAGGACCAGAAACAGAAACAAATCAAAACTCCAAACTACTCTTTGATCCTTGGTCAACCGAATTCAAAAAAACACAGGAAATAAAACAACAAGTTATCGTAGAAACTGGTGTAGGCCCTAAAGACGAAACAGCCACCAGGCATAATCCAGAAGGAAGCCAACCACAGTAGGGTACACATAATTTCTTTTATCTGGCAGAAATTCTAACCGCAAATTTGGACAAATATGATTTTACTAGCAACAGAGAAAGAGGGATGATTACGGATTGAGCGTTGTGCCAGGCGAGGCCTTTGTAAACGTTGACGGAGAAAGTGGCGGTGAGGTAAATAGTGGTGATGCAGAGAGCCGCAGTGAAACTTCTGAACGCCAAATCTCCTACCTTGCTCGCCAATCCCATGTTTGGCTTCTTTCCTCTCTGCTCGCCTTCGCTCAAGGGTCAGATAAGGCCATAGAATTCAGACTCAGAAATCAGCAGGCCAGCGGCCCACCGCTCGCGACGAGACGACTGGAGTGAAACCGAGGGTCGGTTCGATTTTGGTTTGAACCGATCCAAGTTAGTTGTCAAAGGTTCGTTTAGCTCTGAAACTATACTCACTGGAACGAAATTAACCAGAAAATTAGTTTACTTACATAGCGTTGCGTCCTTTTATTGAGCTTACAAAATGAAAATATATTTAAATGGTATCCAAATATTGATAGCCGAAGAGCTGTCACCCACAGTACTTTTGGACAAGAGGACCTGACATCACCCTCGGAATAGAATACAACCAACCTTGGAAAAATGCTCTACACTACCTTAGGAGGGTCACATGACCAACGTCGAAAATAGAAGTCTGCAACCGATAGGCTTCCCTAATTACCTTTGGAGGAAATCCTACGCCCAAAGGGGTCTCAAGTCCTCTAAGGGACCTAAGGTAACACGACAAATACGCAGTTTTGAGGGACCACTGACTAGAACTTTGCACACACCTTTATCCTCTCAGCATCACCGCCTACGAATAGCTGAAAACACCTCTCCATAGAGGTATGGACTAATCTGGCCGACCACGACCACGTGTCCTGATCTGCTCAACTTGGGTATAACGGTCTTCTCTTCCAAGCTTCCTATAAATACTTGGGGAGACTCCCAAGTAATACACACAAAACACCCTCTCCTTCTATTCTTTACTCTTAGCAACTTCTCCCTTACACACAAACTTAGTCATCGGAGATCCCTCCCTCAGAAAAAAACTCTAGGGAGCTCATAACCCACATTCTTTAAGTGCTACAGATATCACTGGGGCGTGGCTGTATTGGAGGTCCAACATGTCCTACATCGAAGACGTGTTAGAGTGATAGCCGAAGGGATATTACCCTTGGAGGTCTCCCAAACTGATCTGATGAGCACCACCCTCGAGAAACGCAGGTGACCAATGATAGCCAAAGGCTATCGCCTCTATCTGGCCGAACTCCCTGCCACAAGAATGGCCAGAAGAAACTGGCGCTACCCGAGAAAAGGTAGGATCATACACCTCGGGAGATAGCCGAAGAGCTCCGAGCCCGGCACGCCAGGAAACTTGAGGATACTACTAGCCCCCCCGAGGTTGTGAACAGATCCCCTTTGGAAAAGAGGCACCAGCTATCGCGGGCCGAACATGATCTCCCCGAAGGCAGAACTCCCTGAAGATGGGAACCCCCGAACTGAGGGCATGTTTCCCGAAGAGGCACCGCCCGTACCAGAGGACGACCTCGCCCAGGGACCTCGGGAGTACGGCAAGAGCATTTAAGGAAGCCTCTGACATGTCGCCCACAGACATCACAAGTCGCATCAAACGGCGCCCTGACAAGCCGATGCCATCAAAGTCACGTCATGGCCCGTCTCGGCTCAAGGCTCAAGGGGCCTGCCACCGGCTACTTGCCCCCTACGCCCAGAAATTCAGGAACATCTGACCGTACACTTGTCAAGATCTGAACGAGCTAGGCACTCCTATAAATACCAGGGAATACACCCTGGCAGGAGGCTGGCAAAAATCCTGACTCCTCACTCTGAGAAAGTACTACCAGGCGAGTTCACTGAACCCCTCAGTGTTATTTCCTCTGCCTTCTTTCGGCACCACTGACTTGGGCGTCGGAGGCTCCTCCCCGGAAAAACACCCCGGGGACCTCCTAACCCACTTTTTCTGAGCATCTCAGGTACTCTCCCTTGGGCGAAACGGCCACCAGGCGTTCTTCCTCTCCGGGAGTCCCTCCATCAGTCACCATGACTACCAACGATGAAGCCCCCGGGCATCATTTGGTGCAGTCTGTGGGAACCCGCTCTGAGATTGCCGTCATTGAAACTCGGCGTTCTAAGGACAAGGGACTCCCGAGGTCTCCGTCCGCGCCTGAGACACAACCGGCTGCTGAGCAAACACTCCCAGGGACTTCTGCGTCCGAGGAAGACCGCCCTCTAGTAATCACTATGAGCTTTATGAGGGAGTTTCAGAGTCCGGTCGTGGCCGAAATGACACAGCAGATCGACCGAAGATGGTCACAGCAGACACAGGCCCAAAGACCTCCCTCACCTGCATGCCCTCGGGAGAAAAGTCAGAGGTCGACTCATCGCAGTTCTGGAAGCGTGGACCCGCGCGAAGAGTCGTCCACGGAGAATATACCCCTCGGGAAACGGCCTGTGGGACAAACTGGGTCCAAGCGACCGAAAGCCTCACAGCGAAGGAGTTTGTCGCCTGAGGCGAGGTCCCTGTCCCCTTAGCGCCAAACTCGCTCCCCGAAGAGGCGCCGACGATCTCCCTTCCCAGAAGAAGAGCCTAATGCCACAGTTCTCATGGAAAGAATACTAGCGCGGCTAGACAGGGTGGAAAAGCAGGTAGCTCGCAAACCCGTCTGGGACAGGCTCACGGGAGCCTTCTGCGAAGATGGGTCCCCGTTCACCCGGACCGTGGCCGAGGCAACCATGCCAGGCGACTTCAGGGTACCTCGGCTGGAGATTTATGATGGCCGCACTGATCCCCAGGCCCATCTGACCAAGTACAGATGTAGCATGATAATGCATGGTGCTGATGACGCTACCATGTGTAAATGCTTCGAGGTCACCCTCACGGGACCAGCTACTGCGTGGTACAACTCATTGCCCCCAGGAGCCATCACTGAGTTCTAGGAGTTGTCTACGGCCTTCGCTCAACAATTTATTGGAAGCCGGCCAACAGCGAAGATGCCTGTTCAGATGTTCAACATAGAGCAGAGAAACGTAGAAACTATCCGAGACTACGTCGAAAGATTCAACAGGGAAGCTCTAAGTGTCCCGGACTTCCGGCCCGAAATACGTATCCTCGCCATGACACGGGGCCTTCGGCGAGACTCACAGCTGTTTTATGAGTTCTCAAAAGACCCCCCAGACACCCTCGGAGAATTTTACTGAAGGGCCGAACAGCACATGACTGCCGAGGAGTTGAGAATGGCTGGGCCAAAGTCCGGTCACAACCGCGCCGAAGGGTCCAATCAGCAAGCCCGGCATCCAACTGAACAGGCAAGCCGACCTCGGAGGATGCGGGGAAGCAAACTTCAAAGCTTCACACCTCTGAGCACTACACGGACAAACATCCTTATGGCACTAGAAAGGCAGGGGACGCAAATTCGACGGCCAAGGGCCATGACCGCTGATAACAAGAAAAACATCAAGAAGTTCTGCCAGTTCCATCGCGACCACGACCACGACACTGAAGACTGCTTCCAACTGAAGAAGTACATTGAGTCGTTGATAAAACTCGGCCAACTTCGGAAATATCTGCGGATGCCTTCCCCAAAAGGAAGAAAAGATGAGGAAGAAAGGGCCCAAGATGAGGACTATGACTCCGACAGACGGAGAAACAGAAGTCCGAAAGAGCGCCCTCCTCCTCCTGCAGGGGTGATACAAACCATCACCACAGGGCTCCCATCCTCGGAAAGAAAGCGGAAGGCCAGAGAGATTACGGTCATGGAATATGAGAGCCCGGCAAAGAAACTGGCTCGCAAGGACGGATCCACCGTCATCTTCCCCCATGACGATCCGCTGCTAGTCATGGCAAGGATAGGGAACTGGGACATCAAGAGAGTGTTGCTTGATGATGGATCAAATACTAACGTCCTATTCTCGCATTTACTGCCGAATTTGGACATCTCCAGCAGCGAGCTCAAGTCTGTCACCTCGCCCACCTTCGGGGTTGGACTGTCCGAACTCCCTGTTCTCGGATGGATCGACCTCCCCCTAATGATGAAAGGAATTTCGGTCGACGGAACAGCTGAGTTGTACGCCTCCACAATGGCGAGATTTATTGTCATGGACGTTCCTTCTTCGTACAACGCCATCCTTGGAAGGCAGACACAGGGAAACCTGCACATTCGCCCTGATGTGAAGTACTTGACTGTCACATTCGCCACCAAGGATGGGGATGCAGAGGTCTTCATAGATCAAGCCGAGGTAAGGAAGGTGTTTGTGAAAGCACGAAAAGCTCCGGCAAATAACCTCGCACAAACAATAGAGGCAAAGGCACCAGAGAAGGACAAAGAAGGAGAACCCCCAAGAGCGGAAACAGAAACAGTGGAACTTGTCCGAGGACAATCTACCCGAATAGGGAAGAGCTTGCCCGAAGGTGACAAGAAAAACCTTGTATCTTTTCTACTGGGAAATAAAGATCTCTTTGCCTACTCACCGAAAGACATGCCAGGTGTGCACCCTGGCATAATACAGCATAGCCTCAAAGTAAGCCCGGAAGCAAAGCCTGTCCGGCAAAAGAAGCGAAGCATCTCAGCCCATAAGAGCAACTTTGTGAAAACCGAAGTCCAACGCCTGTTGGACGTTGAAGTCATCAGGGAGGTCAAATACCCCGAATGGTTAAGCAACGTGGTGATTGCCACAAAAGAAGGCAGCAGCAAACTTCGGATGTGCATCGACTTCAGAAATTTGAACGACGCTTGCCCGAAAGACTCATACCCTCTTCCGCCAATAGACTAACTGGTAGACTCAACTGCCGAATACGGGCTCCTGAGTTTCCTAGACGCCTTCAGTGGCTACCATCAAATAAGGATGAATCCCGAAGATGAAGAAAAAACCGCCTTCATCACCGGGGGAGGAATGTACTGCTACGTCAGGATGCCCTTCGGGCTTAAAAATGCAGGAGCCACCTACCAAAGGTTGATGAACAAAGTCTTTAAGGACCAAATAGGGAGAAACATAGAGGTGTATGTAGACGATATGATAGTCAAAAGCAAGCTCCCTCGCAACCACTTTGCAGATCTAGAGGAAACCTTCCAAAAGCTCAAAGCCTTCAGGATTCGTCTCAATCCTGAAAAATGCATGTTCGGTGTGACCTCGGGAAAGTTCCTTGGGTACATGGTATCCGAAAGAGGCATCGATGCTAACCCCGAAAAAATTAAGGCTCTACTCGAGTTCCGAACTCCTGCCACAGTAAAAGATGTACAGAGACTCACCGGAAGAATAACCTCTCTTAGCAGGTTTATTTCCAGGTATGGAGATAGGTGTCGGCCTTTCTTCAAAGTCCTCACTAAGGCAGCAAAAAAGGAAGGCAACCTTGGAAGGGACGATCACCCTTGGGGTCAAGACTGCCAAAAAGCCTGGGAAGAACTCAAAATCTACCTAGCCAGCCTGCTGACTCTGCGACAACCTCGCAAGGGAGAACCCTGTTAGTATTGTGCCCAAAAAGCCAATCATGAGATGGTTGTATTTTTGCACATTGAGTCATGATATTTTATTGAGGCATTAATCCAGCAATTTTGTTTGTTGTTTTGTTTCTGCGTAACGTAATAAACATAATTGTAACCCTAGAATAATGATATTCTTAAATGTCCCTAGTCTAGTATTATTGTGGAGCGGGTTGCAATAATACATAATGACTAGCATATGTGGAGACTAATATGAGATATGTAGTCTACATATGGGTACAAGTTGGAGAACTTGTGTACTGGACCGACCCACCATGAGAACACTTCATGGATCGTTATATGAGTGTCATAAGTGATTCTCATAGTGATCATGGTATATGTAGTCCTTCGACCTATGATCATCAAGGTTCCCTACATGTGAGTCACATACTTTGATACTTTCCTTTGTTGCTCGTAACTGAGTGAACTTGAAGGAGGTCATTGGGTATGTCACATATCATGCGGAGGGATTTGTATGATCAAGATGGGATTTGTCCCTCCTATGTAACGGGAGTGATATCTTTGGGCCCCTTGATAGAGTGAGACTTAGAAAATGCATGGCCATGCTCCGATGAGTTGATATATGATATCAATGTCATCAGTTTAAGTTAGTCTACTCGGTAATCAAGAAACCAAAGATTGGGCTATACGAGAGTGACACATTCCATGTCTCGTGCTTAGTCTTGATATCTTGGACAAAGGGACAATGGCATATATCGGTGATGATCATAAAGGTTTAGTCGATTCACCGACAATCTTGTCACTTGGGTAGCAATGATGTGTTGCTAGACACCGCTCATTGCTTATGATTATAAATGTGATTTATGATCATTGCCAACATGGCAAGAGCCTATTGGGTCGCACACGTAGAGCTATTTGGATCATTAGAGTGCATGGGCTAATTATTTGGGTTATGGTTTCACTTTAATTTCGTATTAATAATGGGCCAAGGAGTTGAGCCATTATTAAGCCCGAAATTAAATCCTAATTGGATTAGGGCTTTGAAACCCATTAGGCCTGGAAGTTGAGTCTCACTATAAATACAACTTTTAAGTGAGAAATTCGCAGGTCTCCTTGCCCTAGCCTCCCAAAAGGACAGCCGCACTCTTCTCTTGCAATTCCTTGGAGGACGCAAGCTAGCACTGCGAGCGCAAGAGAAACGCATCTGCCGGGACGTGGTGGAAGCGTGGTGATCCCGAGAGGCTCGTGTGGATACCATAGAGAGCCTGAACACGTCAACTGTTCAGGTTTTGTGATTCGACTCTACAGTTGAGTGAGAGATCTCAACCGAAAATTAGGTATGAAATTTTCGAACACCCGGTTTACCCCGTTTCACTTGGATCCTGGAGGGTTTCGGTTAAATTCCGCTGCGCTGTTTGGCTCCCGAAACCCAACAGTGGTATCAGAGCTACTGGTGAAACCCTAAATCGGGATTGAGTGTTGAATCGCATGATGCTATGTCTTCGATTGGTTTTTGGCCATGATTAATTAGATTGATTCATGATGCATGAAACCGGAATTCGTAATGAACATATGAGATATATGAAGAAACAACACAAATTGGTTAATGAGATTAACCCGAAATTGATAGGTATGAGATACCTATATGGATTAGGATTCTTGCAATAGTTGCAAAAACCCTAGGTTTGTTCGGATTCGGCCTGTTCGGGCACCGAAAGTAAGGTATTTTTGGTGGCTCGAATGGAGGAGTCTCGGGTGCCTACTTTCTCGAAATAGAAGATTTCGGGCTAAGCAATTGTAAGACAATTTTTTGCACCGGGGGGCGCTGGCCCCCACCCCCCCCGCAAGGGCGGCTCCCCTTGACCCCGTCCGCTGACCGGTCAGCGGAACCACCGCCCGCTGACCGGCCAGCGGGACCGCCGTATGCGAAGCGCCACATAAATAAAAACTGGTTAATCAACACGCGAAAATTGGCATGCATCTTTGTTGAATGAGATTTGACATGATATGCTGATTAGTGTTTGAAGCATGGTGCATGGTTATAGCCCTTGATTGGTTGTACTTGTAAATACGGCCTGCGAGTCGTGCCTTTTCTTATCACTCTCATTGTACATTCTCTTCTCACCTTACTCCCCTCGAATGTAACTCGAGGTTTCTATTATTGATGTAATGGTGCATTATGGGATCGTCCAAGGTGGTATGTCCAAGGAGGTGACAACAAAAAGGCAGCCAAGAAAGGAAGAGAAGGAGCTTGTGAAGACTCTTTTCTTTTCTTAGGCTTTTATGATATTCTCATTGGCTTGAGAATATCGCATAGTTTGGGCTATAACCATGTCACGTTTATTTCTTGTAAGCATGAGATGCATGTTTTATATTTGTATGTGATGCATGTATAAAACAACCGGAGATAACAAATTGGTGAGATCAAAAGATAAAATCCCTCAAACAAATATTAAGTCATTAAATGTGATGCCTTCCAAATGTTGGCACTCGTCAAGACTTTGATCAACATTAGGTGGGTTTGCCAAAGCAAAGTACCTATGTTCATCTTGGTAAGGCGCGATGGGATAATAGTGATATCCAAACTGCTAACTTTGGGTTCGACTTAACTAAGTCATCCTAATAGGATTAGGGACTTAGAGGCATAGAGTTGGGCTTAAGTTCATGAGATGAGCTTGGACAAGTGTTGTTCACCCAACTATCCAAGAGTTGCATAAGATGCAATTGGCAATGAGTTGCCTACCTAAATAGCTGTAACTTGAGAGAAAAGCCAAAGCTGACTCAGGTTGTGGTCAAATATGGATCTTGGCCCACTAGAATACCTTAGCGCCGAGGTGTTCCGAAATAATATCGAGGGTTATTATTTTGAGGAAAATAGTGGGAGTATCATTTAATAAAAGTCCTTATTAAATGAATTAAAATACATGACTCTTACACTGCATATTTACTGTTGTAGATAACCATGGCACAAAACACATCGACACTTTCATTGCGATCGATCCTTGAGAAGGAAAAACTGAATGGGACCAACTTTCTCAAATGGTACCGAAACTTGAGGATAGTCCTCAAACAAGAGAGAAAGGCATATGTCCTAGAGCAGCCCATTCCGAATGAGCCTGCTGCCACTGCTCCAAGAGCTGAAAGGGATGCTCACAAGAGGCATTCTGATGATGCTTTGGATGTTGCATGCCTCATGCTTATTACCATGGAATCTGAGCTTCAGAAGCAACATGAGAACATGGGGGCGTTCGATATGATCGAACATCTCAAAATGCTTTTCCAAGAGCAAGCTAGGCATGAGAGGTTTGAGACCTCTAAGGCATTGTTTCAGTGCAAGATGTCTGAGGGAAGTCCCGTGGGTCCTCATGTGCTCAAGATGATTGGGTACATTGAGAATCTTGAGAATTTGGGATTTGCTCTTCAGAAAGAGTTGGCTATCGATGTAGTCTTGCAATCGTTGCCTGAAAGCTACAGTCAGTTCGTCATGAACTATAACATGAACGACCTAGACAAGTCCCTTCCTGAATTGCTCAACATGTTGAGAACTGCTGAGCAAAACCTTAAGAAGGCTAAGCCCATTTTGATGGTTCAAAAGGGCAAGGGAAAGGGAAAAGCCAACAAGAAGAAGGATAAAGCTAATGGAAAGTCCAATGCTAGTTCTTCTTCAGCTGCACTGAAACCAAAGGGTGGTGTGGCAAAGGAAGGGGAGTGCTTCCATTGTAAGCAACCTGGACACTGGAAGCGCAACTGCAAGCTCTATCTTGAAGAACTTGCTAAGGAAAAGGGAAGTAAGACTTCCACTTCAGGTATTTTTGTTATAGAGGCTAACTTTTCTACTTCCTCATCTTGGGTATTGGATACTGGATGTGGATCTCACATTTGTGCAAATGTGCAGGATCTAAGTAGAAGTAGAAGATTGGCCCGAGGTGAAGTGGACCTACGTGTTGGAAATGGAGCAAGGGTTGCTGCCTTAGCCGTAGGGACTTATGTTCTCACTTTACCTAGTGGATTAGTTTTAGAATTAGACAACTGCTACTTTGTGCCTACTATTAGTAGAAATTTGATTTCTGTTTCTTGTTTGGACAAGAAAGGTTTTTCATTTATAATAAAGGACAAATGTTGTTCTATTTATTTGAATGAAATCTTTTATGGTAGTGCTCAACTTAGCAATGGGTTGTATGTTCTAGACCTTGAAGATCCAATCTATAATGTGAATACCAAGAAGGTCAGA
This sequence comes from Aquilaria yunnanensis, assembly GCA_039654915.1. Taxonomy (NCBI): domain Eukaryota; kingdom Viridiplantae; phylum Streptophyta; class Magnoliopsida; order Malvales; family Thymelaeaceae; genus Aquilaria; species Aquilaria yunnanensis. The sequence continues at coordinate 41,406,346 of CM077595.1, read as the reverse complement.
TTAAATGATTCAAACTTGACCTATCTCTGGCACTGTCGCTTGGGCCATATAAATGAGACCCGCATATCCAAGCTCCATAAGGATGGACTCTTGGACTCATTTGATTTTGAATCATATGAGACATGTGAGTCATGTTTGTTGGGCAAGATGACCAAAGCCCCATTCACAGGGCAAAGTGAAAGGGCTAATGACTTACTAGGACTCATACATAGTGATGTATGTGGCCCTATGTCTACACAAGCAAGAGGAGGTTTCCAATACTTCATTACTTTCACTGATGACTTCAGCAGATATGGCTATGTGTATCTTATGAGACACAAGTCAGAATCCTTTGAAAAGTTCAAAGAATTCAAGAATGAAGTAGAGAATCAACTCGGGAAGAGTATCAAAGTGCTTCGATCAGATCGAGGTGGAGAGTACTTGGATCGAGAATTCCTTGACTATCTGAAGGAGTGTGGTATAATATCACAACTCACTCCACCAGGTACACCTCAATGGAATGGTGTTTCTGAAAGGAGAAATCGAACTCTGTTAGACATGGTTCGCTCCATGATGAGTCAAGCTGACCTTCCAAACTCCTTTTGGGGACATGCTCTAGAGACAGCCGCTTTTACACTAAACCGAGTTCCATCTAAATCGGTTCAAAAGACACCATATGAGATATGGAGTGGGAGGCGTCCCAATTTGTCTTTTATGAAGATTTGGGGCTGTGATGTTTATGTAAAACGTCAATCCTCTAACAAACTAGGGCCCAAATCTCAAAAATGTCTTTTTGTTGGGTATCCCAAAGAAACAAAGGGTTACTATTTCTATAATCCCTCTGAGCAAAAAGTGTTTGTTGCTCGAACTGGTGTCTTTTTGGAGAAAGAGTTTATCTCTAAAGGAACTAGTGGGAGGAAAGTAGAACTTGAAGAAATTCAAGAACAACAAGAAGACATCGAACCTGAAATGGAACCTGAACAGACACCACAAGATGTTGTGGTTCAAGAGTCTGTTCCTGTAGCACAAAGCCCACGTAGGACTGGTAGGATTCGGCGTGAGCCCGAGAGATATGGATTTCTCGTGACTCACACCGGTGATGTGATGCTCATGGATCAAGATGAGCCCACAACCTACCAACAAGCTATGTCGGGGCCTGACTCTGAGAAGTGGCTAATGGCCATGAAATCCGAGATGGAATCCATGTATGAAAACCAAGTATGGACTTTGGTTGACCCACCTGAAGGGGTAAAACCTATAGGGTGCAAATGGGTTTTCAAGAAGAAAACTGACATGGATGGTAATGTGATTACCTTTAAGGGAAGATTGGTTGCAAAAGGTTTCAAGCAAATTCATGGTATTGACTATGATGAAACTTTTTCACCAGTTGCTATGCTTAAATCCATCCGAATTTTGTTTGCTATTGCTGCACACTATGATTATGAGATATGGCAAATGGATGTCAAAACTGCATTCCTAAATGGAAAGCTACTTGAGGATGTGTACATGACACAGCCTGAGGGTTTTGTCACTCCTGGGAATGCCAATAAAGTGTGCAAATTGCAAAGGTCCATTTATGGACTGAAGCAAGCTTCTCGAAGTTGGAATCTTTGTTTTGATGATGCAATCAAAGAGTTTGGTTTTATCAAAAATGAAGATGAACCTTGTGTCTACAAGAAGGTTAGTGGGAGCGCTATTGTCTTCTTGGTGTTGTATGTAGATGACATACTACTCATCGGGAATGACATTCCTGAGCTACAGTCTGTGAAGACTTGGCTAAGGAAATGTTTCTCTATGAAGGACTTGGGTGAAGCAGCCTATGTGTTAGGCATCAGGATCTATAGAGATAGATCTAGAAAGCTTCTTGGCCTAAGTCAAAGTACATATATTGACAAGGTGCTAAAGAGGTTTAGCATGCAAGATTCCAAGAAAGGATTCTTGCCCATGTCACATGGTATCACTCTTTCTAGATCTCAGTGTCCGAGTACAACCGAGGAGAGAGAGCGCATGAGTAAGATTCCATATGCCTCAGCAATTGGATCTATCATGTATGCCATGATATGTACTCATCCCGATGTCTCATATGCTTTGAGCATGACGAGTAGGTACCAATCGAACCCCGGTGAAAGTCACTGGATAGCTGTTAAGAACATCCTTAAGTACTTACGAAGGACTAAGGATGCATTCTTGGTCTTTGGAGGTGAAGATGAGCTCGTTGTAAGGGGTTACACCGATGCAAGCTTCCAATCCGATAAGGATGATTTTAGATCGCAATCTGGTTATGTGTTTTGTATTGGTGGTGGTGCTGTAAGCTGGAAGAGTTCAAAGCAAGAGACAGTAGCTGACTCTACAACAGAATCTGAGTACATTGCCGCCTCTGATGCTGCGAAGGAGGCAGTTTGGATCAAGAAGTTCATCACTGAACTTGGAGTGGTTCCAAGCATTGTTGACCCGATAGAGCTCTATTGTGACAACAATGGAGCAATCGCACAGGCTAAGGAACCTCGATCTCACCAGTGATCCAAACACATACTCCGACGCTATCATCTCATCAGGGAGATCATCGAGAGGGGTGATGTAAGGATATGCAGGACTTCGACAGACAGCAACATTGCTGATCCACTGACAAAGCCCCTTACGCAGCAAAAGCATGATAGCCATTCTAGGTCCATCGGTATTAGATACATGGATGATTGGCTTTTAGTGCAAGTGGGAGATTGTTAGTATTGTGCCCAAAAAGCCAATCATGAGATGATTGTATTTTTGCACATTGAGTCATGATATTTTATTGAGGCATTAATCCAGCAATTTTGTTTGTTGTTTTGTTTCTGCGTAACGTAATAAACATAATTGTAACCCTAGAATAATGATAATCTTAAATGTCCCTAGTCTAGTATTATTGTGGAGCGGGTTGCAATAATACATAATGACTAGCATATGTGGAGACTAATATGAGATATGTAGTCTACATATGGGTACAAGTTGGAGAACTTGTGTACTGGACCGACCCACCATGAGAACACTTCATGGATCGTTATATGAGTGTCATAAGTGATTCTCATAGTGATCATGGTATATGTAGTCCTTCGACCTATGATCATCAAGGTTCCCTACATGTGAGTCACATACTTTGATACTTTCCTTTGTTGCTCGTAACTGAGTGAACTTGAAGGAGGTCATTGGGTATGTCACATATCATGCGGAGGGATTTGTATGATCAAGATGGGATTTGTCCCTCCTATGTAACGGGAGTGATATCTTTGGGCCCCTTGATAGAGTGAGACTTAGAAAATGCATGGCCATGCTCCGATGAGTTGATATATGATATCAATGTCATCAGTTTAAGTTAGTCTACTCGGTAATCAAGAAACCAAAGATTGGGCTATACGAGAGTGACACATTCCATGTCTCGTGCTTAGTCTTGATATCTTGGACAAAGGGACAATGGCATATATCGGTGATGATCATAAAGGTTTAGTCGATTCACCGACAATCTTGTCACTTGGGTAGCAATGATGTGTTGCTAGACACCGCTCATTGCTTATGATTATAAATGTGATTTATGATCATTGCCAACATGGCAAGAGCCTATTGGGTCGCACACGTAGAGCTATTTGGATCATTAGAGTGCATGGGCTAATTATTTGGGTTATGGTTTCACTTTAATTTCGTATTAATAATGGGCCAAGGAGTTGAGCCATTATTAAGCCCGAAATTAAATCCTAATTGGATTAGGGCTTTGAAACCCATTAGGCCTGGAAGTTGAGTCTCACTATAAATGCAACTTTTAAGTGAGAAATTCGCAGGTCTCCTTGCCCTAGCCTCCCAAAAGGACAGCCGCACTCTTCTCTTGCAATTCCTTGGAGGACGCAAGCTAGCACTGCGAGCGCAAGAGAAACGCATCTGCCGGGACGTGGTGGAAGCGTGGTGATCCCGAGAGGCTCGTGTGGATACCATAGAGAGCCTGAACATGTCAACTGTTCAGGTTTTGTGATTCGACTCTACAGTTGAGTGAGAGATCTCAACCGAAAATTAGGTATGAAATTTTCGAACACCCGGTTTACCCCGTTTCACTTGGATCCTGGAGGGTTTCGGTTAAATTCCGCTGCGCTGTTTGGCTCCCGAAACCCAACAAACCCCTCGTATTATACCTCGCCGTCACGGAAAAAGCTGTGAGCTCGGTCCTCGTGAAAGAAGAAGGGCCAAAACAATGGCCGGTCTACTATGTAAGCAAATCCCTGCATGGCGCCGAAGTCAGGTACCCTCTGCTACAGAAAGCTATATACGCCTTGGTGCTTGTAGGGAGAAGGCTACGACCATACTTTCAGGCTCACCCCATCATCGTCCGAAGTAGCCTGCCACTACGGGACGTTATGAGGAAAGTGGATCATTCGGGAAGGCTCTCCAAGTGGTGTATAGAGCTTGGCGAACACGATATCACCTATGAACCTCGGAAGGCCATAAAAGCTCAAGCATTGGCAGAATTCATTGCCGAAATACCCACCACTGAGGATAGTCATCCGGATCTGAATGAAGGTGAGCCAGAATGGACCTTACATGTTGACGGAGCCTTGGGGTCCGAGCACCAGGGAGAGTGGGTACTTATCAGAGGCCCCGAAGGCCTAGAGGTAATGAAGGCTATCAAGTTTACCTTCAACGTCACTAACAATGTGGCTGAGTATGAGGCCCTCATAGCGGGATTACTACTGGCCAGAAAAATTGGCGTGAAAAACTTAAAGGCTTACAGCGATTCCCAGCTAGTAGTTCGACAAATGGCAGGAGACTATGGGGCGAAGGACCCAACCTTGGCAAAATACCACGAGCTAGTAGCAAAACTCATTCAAGAGTTTGACGCCGTACGGATCGAAAACGTACCTCGGCAGAAAAACACCAAGGCAGACTGCTTGGCGAAGTCAAAAACCTACACCGAGGTGCTAGACCATCCGAGCATCTCAGTACTGAGCATATCGACCTCGGGAAAAGGCTGGAGGGATCCAATAAAAAGGTACATCACGAAAAATGTACTCCCCGAAGACCCCGGTGACGCTGCAAAACTGCGAAGGCGCTCCGGTCATTTCTTTCTGATCGGTGAAGAACTATACCGACAGGGATACGCAAATCCACTGCAAAGATGTGTGAACGAAGAGGATACTGAAATAATCCTTGAAGAAGTCTACGAAGGCATGTGTGGTTCACACATTGGAACCGATGCCCTGGCGCCAGTGATACTTCGCCAAGGATACTTCTGGCCTACCCTGAGAAAGGACGCAAGGCAGTTCGTCCGAAAATGCGGTAGTTGCCAGAAACACGCGAACATCCAGAGGGCACCCTCGGAAATGGTAACTTCGGCTGACTATCCCTGGCCCTTCGCAGTCTGGGGTATAGACCTTATTGGGCCACTCCCCTCAGCGCCCGGATGCGTGAAATTCTGCGTAGTAGCGGTAGACTATTTCTCCAAATGGGTCGAGGCAGAACCACTAGCAACTATCTCGGCAAAAGAAGTGCAGAAGTTTGTATGGAAGAACATTGTATGTAGATTCGGCATACCGAGGGTACTAGTGGCTGATAATGGATCCTAATTCATAGACAAAGGATTCCAGGAATTTATCAGCGACCTCGGAATAAAGATGCACTTCGCCCCAGTAGCTCACCCCCAAAGCAACTGGCAGGTGGAAGTATCTAACAGGACCATAAAAGATGGCCTGAAGAAGAGACTGGGGGAAGGAAAAGGGAAATGGCCAGGAGAACTCCAAAGCGTATTATGGAGTTACCGAACGACGCCCCGAAGAGCCACAGGGGAGACTCCCTTCTCACTCGTCTTCGGAACAGAGGCCATCATCCCTATCGAGATAGTTAGACCATCAGTACGGGTGCAAGTATTTGATGAAGGTGGAAATGACCTCGGCTTAAGAACGAAGCTCGACCTCGTCGGCGAACACAGAGAAATAGCTGAGTTGAGAAGAAAAGCTTTCCAGCAAAGAGTGGCCGCGGCTATAAATTTACGAGCCAGGCCAAAAGAAATCAAAAAAGGGGACCTCGTTCTCCGAAAGGCTGACTTTGCACCCCGAAAGCCATCTCACGGGGTATTTCGCGTGAACTGGGAGGGACCTTATCTGGTTCTTGCCGAAGTACGAAAAGGCGTGTACAAACTTGGCGACACCGAAGGCGTAGAATTGAAAAACACTTGGCACTCAGATGCCTTGAAGAAATTCTACGCTTAAGATGGAGCGGAAGGATTGTGTTGTGCAAAAAATATCCTAAGTACAGAATGTCCTTGAGAAAAAATTCTTAAGTGTACAAAATGATGCAAGACAGAATTCTGCGAAGGTGTTCGCCATAAAAAAGCGCAGATGTGATTTTCCGAAGTCCCTTGAGCCATCATGCTCAGGAAAGTGGGAAACAAAAATCTTGCGAAAATATTCGTCTAAAAAAGCGGATAATAAATTTTGGTGATTGCAGGTTTCCCGAAGTCTCTTGAGCGAACTTGTTCGGGACAATGGAAATGCAAAATCTTGCAAAAAGACTTAGCCAAAAAATATATTCATTGAGAATAATCAGGCTCACAAAGAAGAAGTGCCCGAAAAAGGAACACAAAAATGAAGAGGAAAAAAGGAAAAGGCCCCTAAAACAGCCTAAGGGTTTTCGGCGTCCCGGGAGCCACCAGCCTCTGTGCCCTTTTCCACCACCTTCGGCGCTGGAATTGTGGAAGGCAGGTTCAGGTGCTCGATTTTGGACCAGGACCACCGAGGCCCCTCGGGAATGTTAAGAGCTTCCAAAAAAGAAAGGTCCAGACCTGGGAACCTCTCAAGGACTTGGTGCCGAGCAAGGCAGAATCCGTCTTGGAAGGCGACCTTGGTCATTTGGTCGGATTTGTCCTTCTCAACCTCAAGGTCCTCGAGCTCGTCCTTCAAGTCTGCAACCTCCTTCTTCAGCACCTTCACCCTCTTCTTCGCATCGGGCTCCTTCTTCAAAGACTGGACCTCGGCTTCGAGAGCCTTTTTCTCACTCACCAACGACCGAATGAGATTGTCAGAATCTGACTTATCTTTGAGAAGGTCTTGGTTGGTAGCAAGCATCCCTTTCACCTGATTGCCGAGGTCAGCAATCTTCAGAGAGGAGTTCTTCTCAAGATCTTCCTTCTAATTCCGGAACTTCTCCCGAAGGGTAGCAACTTCTTTCTTCGCAGCATCTGACAGCTGCTGGTTCTTGGCGATCAACGCCGAGCGCGTGACCTTCGCTTTCTCTAAGGTCTCTAAGGCCGAAGCTCGGAACGCCGCCTGCCTGGCCACCCGAACTCGGAGAAAGCCGGCGTACCCCAGCAGCTGCAAAAAGATGAACGCAAGGTCAGTAAGAGCCAAGCACTTAGGAAAATTTGAAGGGAAAAAGGTGTGAAGAACATACCTGAGTAGCATGCTCGGTGACTTTCGCAGCAAGGGTGTCATCGTCCGGATGGGCCGCCGCAATAGCCTTGAAGGAGGCCTCTGTAAGCACCCTCTTCGAAATCTGTTTCGCCATTTCAGGACAGTCTTCGGAGTACAAGTTCATGTCCTCCGTGAATGTCCAGAAAGGCTCTTTTGGTATCTTCCCTTGCGGGACTTTGGCGTCGCGAAGGGCCCGTGCCTTCGCATGTTCTGCCGCCCAGTTCGGGGTAAGCAACTCCCCTGCATGGCGAAAATGAGAAGCAGGTCAGAGACAAAGGAAAATTCAGAAAAACAAAAGAGCCATACTTGTTCTGAAAACAACAAACCTGGCGGTACTTCGACCACGACATCCTCGGAATCCTGAGACTCCTCGGTCGAAATCGCCTTGCCTTTCTTCTTGCGCCGCTCCTCGGCAGAAGGAGCCTCTGCCACGGCCTCCAGAAGGGCCTGCGGCGCAGAAGGGCTCTGGGGAGGGACGTCGGCGGAGGGAACCTTGGCAGTGGTAAGGACCTCAGCAGAAGCCTCGGTCGGCGGAATCTCGGCTGCCCCAGGCTCCTCATCAGCCTCCTCGAAAATTTCCTCCAGAGGAACCTGGGCAGTTTTCTTTGCCCGTTTCGCCGAAGGCCCAGCGCCAGTGGACTTCCGCCTTCGGGAAGCCGCCTTCTTTGTCTGATCGCCCTTCTCCACCTGGCCGGAGAAAAGGGACTTGTAAAATGCAGCAGTTCGTCGCCCATCTCTGAAAAAGAAAAAAGACATCAGCGTAAGTCCGAGGGAAAAATAACAAGGGAGTAGAAGATAACTCACTTTCGACAAACGTTTCGAAAGAGATTTCTTCCCGAAGGAGCTGCACCAACCAGGAATCCTTCCCGGCGATGGCAGGAGCCGGCATCTCGAGGTCGGTCTTGTGCTCCTTAACCACCTTTAACTCCCGGAGGACCTCTTCGGTCATCAACCTCCAGTTGATAGGGAAGGGGTACAAAGAGCGCGGAGCGACCTCGGGAGCCCAGTCAGAGACGGCGCGGATGCGGCAGTTGAAGTCCGTGAAAGTGGAAGCCAACTCTGGAGTCAACAACAACCTCGGATCAACGATGTCCACATCTAGCCTTCCCTGAGCCCACTTGGTCGGAACATACGACCAGGCCTCCTCCATCTTCAGGAAGAAGAATTTCTGTTGCCACCCCCGCCAGCTGTCCTTGGTGGCGAAGGTGAACATGAATTTTTTGCTCCCGGATCACCGAGGTAGCATAAAGTAGAAGCCACCCTTTGGGACCACGAAGAGCTTGTAGTACTGCATGAAGATTATAAAATGGGGTTTTATCCCGAAGACGCCACACATACAGAGGAAGGCGTTAAAATAGCAGTACGAGTTCGGGGGAAGCTAATTCACAGCAATGCCATGAAATTGGCAGAACTCGCAAACCATCTTCGGGGGAGGATACCGAAGTCCGGCCTTCAGCTGGGCTCGGAAAATGGTAACCTCGGTACTACGGTTTGAAAAAGCACAGTGGTCAGGTCGTGGCAGCCGGGTAATGGCGTAAGAAGGAAGAAAGAACTTCTTCTTCCACCTCTCTAATTTTTTAGGGGTAGTGCAACAAGGATGGGATAAAAGAGGCTGCCAGTTCTCAGGGATAGGCATTTTGGACAGAAAAACGAGTTTGGAAAAGACAAGAAAACAGTTTCCGGAAAAAACTCGAAAGAACAGAGGGATCAAAACACTATGGGAAACAAAAACCCACCAAAAGATTTGCCAAAATTTGAGGTCACCGTCGTGAAAGGTTGCCGGAAAAAAGCTCTGTTAAGACAGCTCCGCCGAAGCAAGAGAAAGCGCAGAGAAAAGGACAAGCAGGGAAAAAGCAGAAGCAAAAGCAAAAGGGCCTATGACGGAATGGGCTATTTATAGGCCAAGGGTGGGTAACCGAAACGTCGTCATAAGTGGCCTTTGAAGGCGAACCATCGCCATAACTGCTCTCTGCGCCTGAAAAGATGCGCCCTTTGCAACCGACGCGACTCTCCTCCAATGACAGAGTGCCACGTGTCAAACCGCCGCTCCAAAATAGGGGACGCGTCTTTTGATATCCCTAAAAAACTGGGACGCGTCACTCAGACTGACATGCTTGGCCATCAGACGCGACTCTGCACAGACCTGCAAAAGCAAAGAAGCAGGTTGCCTTGAAGACACCAAAAGACGGGCTATGGCCGAACAGCCCGTACCTTCGGGCAAAGGGTGTATCTTCGACACAGGCTTTGCCTCGGAGACACCAAAAAATAGGCCAAGGCCGGGCAGCCCACACCTTCGGGCAAGAGGTGTACCTTCAGCACAGGCGTTACTCTCTATAGACTCCTACAGAACAACCTTGGAAAGAGATGCAAAACCGAAGTCTTCACTTCGGCTTTCCAAAGGGGGGGCATATGATAGCCAAAGGCTATCGCCTCTATCTAGCCGAACTCCCTGCCACAAGAATGGCCAGAAGAAACTGGCGCTACCCGAGAAAAGGTGGGATCATACACCTCGGGAGATAGCCGAAGAGCTCCGAGCCCGGCACGCCAGGAAACTTGAGGATACTACTAGCCCCCCCGAGGTTGTGAACAGATCGCCTTCGGAAAAGAGGCACCAGCTATCGCGGGCCGAACATGATCTCCCCGAAGGCAGAACTCCCTGAAGATGGGAACCCCCGAACTGAGGGCATGTTTCCCGAAGAGGCACCGTCCGTACCAGAGGACGACCTCGCCCAGGGACCTCGGGAGTACGGCAAGAGCATTTAAGGAAGCCTCTGACATGTCGCCCACAGACATCACAAGTCGCATCAAACGGCGCCCTGACAAGCCGATGCCATCAAAGTCACGTCATGGCCCGTCTCGGCTCAAGGCTCAAGGGGCCTGCCACCGGCTACTTGCCCCTTACGCCCAGAAATTCAGGAACATCTGACCGTACACTTGTCAAGATCTGAACGGGCTAGGCACTCCTATAAATACCAGGGAATACACCCTGGCAGGAGGCTGGCAAAAATCCTGACTCCTCACTCTGAGAAAGTACTACCAGGCGAGTTCACTGAACCCCTCAGTGTTATTTCCTCTGCCTTCTTTCGGCACCACTGACTTGGGCGTCGGAGGCTCCTCCCCGGAAAAACACCCCGGGGACCTCCTAACCCACTTTTTCTGAGCATCTCAGGTACTCTCCCTTGGGCGAAACGGCCACCAGGCGTTCTTCCTCTCCGGGAGTCCCTCCATCAGTCACCATGACTAGCAACGATGAAGCCCCCGGGCATCAACCAACCTCGGAGAAAAGGGGGCCCTCACTACCATCGGAGAGGCTTAGCACCGACCTCAGGGACACTCATACCACCCTTAGAAAGGTTACATGACTAACTTCAGGCAGGGGTGTCTTTCACAACCCTTGGGTTTTACGAACTTACCAACCTCAAAAAATTAACTCCCATCCTCGGTGATGGGGAGAACGTCTCCCGAAGGTACCTCGCTCTACCGAAGGACCTTTCCTGACGGCCCTCGATGGTGATATCTAGTTGAAGGAACCTCATACCCTGAGGGGGTCTCGTTCTCCGAAGGGGTCTTGCAAAGGATACGACAAAAACGGTTAAGAAGCCTCTGATAGAGAGACCTCGCACATGCCCCTACCCTTTGGCCGGAACGGCCTACGGCCAACTGGAGATACCTATCTCCGAGGGTACGGATCAAATTTGACCGAACACAAGTCACGATCTGAACAGGCTATGTTAAACGGCCTCCTCCTTGCACCCTCCTATAAATACTTAGGAAGGACCTTGGTAAGGAAGAGACAGAGAACTCTGGCTATTCCCCATTTTCTACTCTTTACTACTCTTACTATTGCAAACACTAACTTGGGCGTCGGAGGCTCCTCCCCCGGAAACACATTCTGATGAGTCTCTAACCCTTGTTCTTTAAAGTCTTGTAAGCGCCCTCATACTAAAATTCTCTCCTTCAAGCTAGCATGTCGTACAACGAGGATGCCGACGGGCATCATTTGGTGCCATCTATGGGAAATCCCTCTCAGGTCGCCGTTGTTGAGACCCGGCGTTCTAAGGACAAGGGACTCCCAAAGTCCCAGTCTGTGCTGGAAGCTCCAATAGCAACTGAACAACCTGCGGTAGAGACTTCTTTGCCTGAGGATGAACATCCTTCGACGGTCACGATGAGCTTTCTGCAGGACTTTCAGCACTCTGTTGTGGCTGAAATGACCCAACATCTCAACCAAAGGTGGTCACAACCACCTCCCGGGGGAAATGCGCCTTCTCCTAGGACCTAGCAATAGAAGAGCCCAAAGTTACCCCACTGGAGCTCCGAAAGCGGGGGCTCTCAAGATGATCCTCCAACAGAGAACATACCCTCCAGAGGACGTCGTGCTAGAGAAACGGTGTCAAAAAAACCCAAGACTTCCTGCCGGCTAAGTCCATCCTCGTACGGGAAGTCCCAGTCCCCATGCCGACGAACTTACTCTCCCAAAAGGAGACGTTGCTCTCCGTTGCCGGCGACCACCAGATAGTGAGCGAAAGACAATGCTACCACCCTCATGGAGAAGATCCTAGAGAGGTTGGGAAAGGTAGAAAGATAGATCTCCCAGAAGCCTGTTTGGTCGAGGTTGTCGGAAACATTCACAGGAGAAGAGTCACCCTTCATCCGTGCAGTGGTAGAGGCACCTATGCTGAGTGACTTCTGAGTACCATGCTTGGAAACATATGATGGACGTAGTGACTCCCAAGCTCACTTGACGAAGTATAGGCACAATATGGTGTTGCATGGGGCTAATGATGCCACCCTCTACAAATGCTTCGAAGTCACCCTTTCAAGGCCCACAACTACGTGGTATAACTCCCTGGTTGCAAGGACCATAATGTGTTTTCAGGAGTTATCCGCTGCATTCACCCAGCTGTTCATCGGAAATAGATCGACGGTGAAAATGCCCGTCCAAATGTTTGACATAGCCCAAAAGAATGGGGAGACCATTCGGGACTATGTTGAGAGGTTCAATCGAGAAGCGCTGAGTGTGCCTGACTTCCGCCCCGAAATCCACATCCTTGCCATGATCAGGGGACTTCAGAGAGATTCACAACTTTTCTACGAGTTCTCCAAAATCCCCCTGATACCCTCGGTGAATTCTATTGAAGAGCAGAACAACACATGATGGCCGAAGAACTGTGGATGGGAGGGCTGAAGTCTGATCACAATCATCTCGAGGGTCAGGCTCACCAACCTCGGTATCCGACCGAGGGTGGGGGCAGACCTCGGAAGTAGAGAGGGAAGAGGCCGGTGTCATTCACTCCCTTGAACACCACAAGGACAAACATACTGATGGCCATGGAGAGGCAAGGGACTACTATCCAAGGTCTGAAGGCCATGGCCTCAGAAAATAAAAAGAACATGAAAAATTTTTGTCAGTTTCACCAAGACCATGGGCACGACACTAAGGACTACTTCCAGCTGAAAAAGTACATTGAATCTCTAATCAAATAAGGCCAACTGTGGCGATAGCTGCGAATGTCGTTCCCTAGAGGAAGAAGGGAAGAAGAAAGGAAATGGGAAAATGAGGACTACGATTCTGACCGACGTCAGAATTGAAGTCCCAGAAAGCATCCACCACCTCCGGTGGGAGTAATCTAGACAATCACTACTGGGATACCCTCAGCCAAGAGAAAAAGGAAAGTCCGGGAAATCTCAATGATGGAGTTCGGAAACCCAGCGAACAAGCTTGTTCGGAAGGATGGGTCTACCATGAAGTTCTCTCATGATGACCCCCTCCTAATCATGGCAAGGATAGGGAGTTGGGACGTAAAAAGAGTGCTCATTGATGATGGTTCCAATGCTGATGTTTTGTTCTCCCACCTGTCGCTGAACTTGGGCATCTCTAAGGGTGATCTCAATCCCGTTACTTCCCCTACGTTCGGTGTAGGTCCCTTCAAACTCCCTGTGCTCGGGTGGATTATTCTACCCTTGCAGCTAAGGGGAACTTTGGTTCAGGACAAGAAAGAGCTCTTTGGTTCCATAATGACAAGGTTCATTTTCATATATGTCCCTTCTTCATACAATGCCATCCTCGGAAGGCAGACATAAGGAAATCTCCACATTCGTCCAGATGTGAAATACCTAGTAGTCACCTGTGACACGAAGGAAGGGGACGCAGAGATATTCATTGATCAAGCTGAGGTGAGGAAAGTCTTCGTGAAGGCAAGACAAAGTCCAATGAAAGTTCATGCACAGACTTTGGAAGAAAAGAGCATACTCGCTGAAGAGGCAATAGGAGAAGGAGTAGGTGACTTCAAAAAAATAGAAATAGAAGATGTAGAACTTGTCCTAGTCCGAAGTACCCGAGTGCGGAAACAATTGGCTGAAGGTGACAAGCAAAAACTTGTATCTTTTCTATTAATGAACAAAGATCTGTTTGCCTACTCTCCGAAAGACATGCCTAGGTTAGACCCCCGGATAATTCAACATAGCCTTAAAGTGAACCTAGAGGTGAAGCCTGTTCGGAAAAAAAAGCGCAGCCTCTCAACGCATAAGAACAATTTCATCTGAACCAAAGTCCAACGGTTAATGGAGGCAAGCGTAATAAGAGAGGTCAGGTACCCCGAATGGCTTAGCAATATTGTTATTACCACAAAGGAAGGAAGTGATAAACTCTGAATGTGCATCGAGTTCTGAAACATAAACGATGCCTGTCCCAAGGATTCATATCCTCTCCCACCGATAGATCAATTGGTGGACTCAATTGCCAAATATGGTTTGCTTAGCTTCCTCGACGCCTTCAATGGATACCACCAAATTCGGATGGATCCCGAAGATGAGGAGAAAACTGCCTTCATCACTGAAGTCGGGACCTTCTACTACATCAGAACACCCTTTGGCCTTAAGATGGTAAGTCTACCTCTCCCGAAGCTAGTCAGGTCATCTTATCGAGGGTGGTAGCGCACCCTGTTCCCGAGGTCAGTATTGTCATTCCCCGAGGGTGATGGTGGATCATCGAGGTCGAGGAGTTAGGGGGTCGGGCCCTATTTTCCCGAGGGTGACGCTTGCCTTTGCCGAGAGTGGCACTTCGCCAGAGGTTGGGGGTTTGAAGGGCAATAACCTTTTGGCTATCACAAGGAACCTTTTTCCTCTCCTGATTTCTTTTTCAATTCAAAATCTATTTTTTGAGCCTTTTTGACCTCTTCAATCCATTCTGATTAGATTGTCAATGTGTAGATTTGGGCTTCCTCCCACTTATGCCATTTTTTCCATAGGCATAGCAAACTATTCTACTCATCATGATCAGCTATGGATCCTCCTTTCAGAAGACCCATGTAATTCTTGCTCAAGGCGTCTGCTACCAGATTACCTTTGCCCTCTGTGTACTCTATATAGCAGTCATAGTCCTTGATATACTCTAACCATCTCCTTTGCCTCATGTTCAACTCTTTCTGAGTGATTAAGTACTTTAGCCTTATATGGCCAGTGTAGATCACAAAGGAACAAGTACTCGCGGGATCGCCCTATGCAAAGCGCCACATAAATAAAAACTGGTTAATCAACTAGCGTTAATTGGCATGCATTTGTTAAATCAGATTTGACATGTTATGCTGATTGGTGGTTGTAGCATGGTGCATGGTTGTAGCCCTTAATTGGTTGTACTTGTAAATACGGCCTGCAAGTCGTGCCTTCTCTTGTTACTCTCATTGTACATTCTCTTCTCACCTTACTCCCCTTGAATGTAACTCGAGGTTTCTATTATTGATGTAATGGTACATTATAGGATCATCCAAGGTTGTATGTCTAAGGATTATCCAAGGTGGTATGTCCAAGGAGGTGACAACAAAAGGAGCAACCAAGAAAGGAGGAGAAGGAGCTTGTGAACACCCTTTTCTTTTCTTAGGCTTTTATAATATTCTCATTGACTTGAGAATATCACATAGTTTGGGCTATAATCATGTCAAGTTTACTTTCTTCTAAGCATAAGATGCATGTTTTATATTTGTATGTGATGCATATATAAGACAACTGGAAATAACAAATTGGTGAGATCAAAAGAAAAATCCCTCAAACAAATATTAAGTCATTAAATGTGATGTCTTCCAAATGTTGGCACTCGTTAAGACTTTGATCAACATTGGGTGGGTTTGCCAAAGCAAAGCACCTATGTTCATCTCGATAAGGCGCGATAGGATAATAGTGATATCCAAATTGCTAACTTTGGGTCCAACTTAACTAAGTCATCCTAATAGGATTAGGGACTTAGAGGCATAGAGTTGGGCTTAAGTTCATGAGATGAGCTTGGACAAGTGTTGTTCACCTAACTATCCAAGAGTTGCATAAGATGCAATTGGCAAGGAATTGCCTACCTAAATAACTGTAACTTGAGAGAAAAGTCAAAGCTGACTCAGGTTGTGGTCAAATATGGATCTTGGCCCACTAGAATACCTTAACACTGATGTTAGGACCATCCCTTAGTACTTGGCTTAGGCCAAGAATATAGAGAAATCACCAATTAAACATAAGGGACTTGATTGAAAATGAGGATAAGGCTATAAGTGCAAACCTAAGAAAGTTTGGGTTTTAAGTGTACATGAAAAATTAGACTATGATGTCTATGGCATGAAACAAAATTTAGGGGCCATATTGTACACTTAAACTAGTGCTACAAGTGAAACTATGAAACTTAAACTAGCAATTTCGGCCATGCAAATAAGTACAAGGAAAAGTGGAGAATTAAACCAACTTTTGGTAGCTTTTTATGGCCGGTCAAATCTTGTCTCCACCAAGGATTTAAGCCATCATTTCTTTGGTTTGTTTAATTAGTAATTGTCTTGGTACTTGGCCAAAACATGCATGGGATAATGGCCATTTTCAGCCATTTTAAATAATGCTTGGCAATGTAGGCCATAAAACAATGTTAATGCCGAAATGAACATGTGTTTTAGTGACTAAAATGAAGCCATGGATTCTTGAAGGGCTAAATGAACCATGCAAACTAGTATAAGGTTAAGTGGAGCATTAAGCCAATTTTTGGACATGTGTCCATGGCCGGCTGCCCATGTCTCCCATTAAGGAATTAAATTAGCATTTTTGGTCATGATGAAGGCCATTGTGTGTGTTTTGTTTTGATAGCTGAAATCGAAATGGTTCTTGGTGTTCTTGAATGTTTGCTGTCAAATTGATGCCAAATTTTGGTGCAATTGAAGTTTAAAAGCAAGAATCAAGCTTGGTTAATCACTTTCTGCATTAGGTGACCAAGAAGCTCAAGTTGAAGTTTGGTTTTTGAAGTTATAAGGGGGGGCCGAGACATTCAAGCTAGTTCTTGAGGTATAGATTCATAAATTCACTTATTTTCTTGGTAATAATCCATGATCAAGTGATTATGATAGCTAATTGAAGGCATTGTTGTGCTTAGCAACCTTAGTTTGGAGGAATGGTTTCGGTTTTGGATGCTTAATTACAACCGAAAGCTTGAGCTTTGTATTTGAGGTAGGAATTCACAAAAGTTACTTGTTTACTTGGTAAGGATTCAATGAGCAAGTAATTTTGATGGCCAATTCATGAACAAATTATGCTAGGTAATTTCGGTTTGGAAGCTCAAGTTGAACTTGAATGTTCAAGGAATAATCGAGAACTCAAGCTTTGTATTGTTGAGGTAGGATTCACGTTCTACTTGCTTGCTTGGTAAATATTCCATGAACAAGTAGTATGAGTAGCTAAGTGATAGTCAATGTGTGCTATGTGATCTTAGTTGCTTGATGGGCTTATGGAAGAACTTTCGGGTTTTTGTTGTTTTGGCTAGCTAGTCAAGTTAATGATATGTGTTAGAAACTTTAGTGAGGGAGGCCAACTTACTAATGTTTCGGAGCTCTAGTGGAAGGAGGATTGGAATGGTGAAGTTAGGTGTACAAAGACACCATGGGCACATACTAGTGGTTTCAGCCTATTGTGAACTTATGGTGTGTGTGTGAGTTGTGTGCTTGATTGTTTGTTTGTGTGTGCTAACCAATTATAGGTAGCTTAATTATGCTTATTATGTCTTAGTTACTATATGTGTATATTGTGCTCCTGTGTTTTCAATGCCTTTCTTGCAGGATAAGTAAGCTAGTGGAGGTTAAGTCTTGGAGTTAACTAAATAGACCAAATATGGTCAGTTGTGAATCCTACTGAGTAATTATTACTCATTGACCATATATATTTCTTGTTTTAGGAAAGGATATTCAGCTTGAGTAGTTTTGCTTGAGTTGCTAGCTTTTGTGTGCTAGTGGTGCTTTTGTGCTTAAGGTATGTGCCAATGATGTACTTGGCTTAATTGAATTATTCTTACAAGTCTTATGTTTATGGTTTATGCCCAAAACTTATGGTACAAGTTTTGCAGGCTGTGATTAGATTGTGGGACTTGTCTAGCTGAGGAGATGGGTGTGTGTTCTTGGGCTCTAGTGTGGTGGTTTGCTTTTATGACTATGAACTTGATCATAGGTTTAGTACTTTAGACTATGGTCATGTATGTAGTCTTTAAGATCCTTCTCGGGTATTATAGGTAAACTTAAATGCAATGCATAACTTTGGCTGATTTTGGACAATGGGTACTCTTGGTATGTTGCCAAGTTAGTTTACTTGTATGTAGGCTACTTTTGTGTATATTAGCCTCGGTTGAATTATGGTTTTGTGTAAGTATTTTGGATGCTTGAATGCCAAGTTATGCTATGTTATATGGAAGGATGAGTATTGATGTATGGAATCTCTTATGTTCCTTACTTGACCAAATGTTCATGAACATGGAAATTGATTTCCAAAACTTGATGAGATGGGCTTCTTTGTTGACATGCATAGGAGTAGCACACTTGATGAGCACACATCCTAGACACTTAATAGAATAAGTGTATGCCTTGCTTGTATTGCAAGTTACAGACTTACAACCTTGCCTTGAGTTGCAAGTTAGTGGTTGGGCCTTACTTAAGCTACAAGTAACTATTCTACTCAACTTATAAGCCTCCTAGGGCACCTCCCAGGCTCTTAGCTTAAGAAAATAGGACTTAAAACTACCTAACAAACAATAGCCAAAATAAAAGGTAGTTAATAACACCTGAACATAAGAGTATTTAAATAACTCTTGGGTAGAAATGGTGAGTGGCACTGAGAGTGCACAGGCTGGGGCCTATGTAGGGTGTGACAGTTGAGGTGTTCCGAAATAATATCAAGAGTTATTATTTTGAGTATAATAGTGGGAGTATCATTTAATAAAATTCTTTATTAAATGAATTAAAATACATGGCTCTTACACTGCATATTTATTGTTGTAGATAACCATGGCACAAAACATATCGACACTTTCGTTGCGCTTGATCCTTGAGAAGGAAAAATTGAATGGGGCCAACTTTCTCAAACGGTACCAAAACTTGAGGATAGTCCTTAAGCAAGAGAGAAAGGCTTATGTCCTAGAGCAAACCATTCCAAATGAGCCTGTTGCCACTGTTCCAAGAGTTGAAAGGGATGCTCACAAGAGGCATTCTGATGATGCTTTGAATGTTGCATGCCTCATGCTTATTACCATGGAATCTAAGCTTTAGAAACAACATGAGAACATGGGGGCATTCGATATGATCGAAAATCTCAAAATGCTTTTCCAAGAGCAAGCTAGGCGTGAGAAGTTTGAGACCTCTAAGGCATTGTTTCAGTGCAAGATGTCTGAGAGAAGTCTCGTGGGTCCTCATGTGCTCAAGATGATTGGGTACATTGAGAATCTTGAGAGTTTGGGATTTGCTCTCTAGAAAGAGTTGGCTGTTGATGTAGTCTTGCAATCATTGCCTAAAAGCTACAATAAGTTTGTCATGAACTATAACATGAACGACCTTGACAAGTCCCTCCCTGAATTGCTCAACATGTTGAGAACTGCTGAGCAAAACCTTCAGAAGGCTAAGCCCATTTTGATGGTTTAAAAGGGCAAAGGAAAGGGAAAGGCCAACAAGAAGAAGGATAAAGCTAATGGAAAATCCAATGCTAATTCTTCTTCAGCTGCATTGAAACCAAAGGGTGGTGTGGCAAAGGAAGGGGAGTGCTTCGATTGTAATCAACCTGGACACTGGAAGCACAACTGCAAGCTTTATCTTGAAGAACTTACTAAGGAAAAGGGAAGTAAGACTTCCACTTCAGGTATTTTTGTTATAGAGGCTAAATTTTCTACTTCCTCATCTTGGGTATTGGATACTGGATGTAGATCTCACATTTGTGCAAATGTGCAGGATCTAAGTAGAAGTAGAAGATTGGCCCGAGGTGAAATGGACCTACATGTTGGAAATGGAGCAAGGGTTGCTGCCTTAGCCGTAGGGACTTATGTGCCTACTATTAGTGGATTAGTTTTAGAATTAGACAACTGCTACTTTGTGCCTACTATTAGTAGAAATTTGATTTCTGTTTCTTGTTTGGACAAGAAAAGTTTTTCATTTATAATAAAGGACAAATGTTGTTCTAATTATTTGAATGAAATCTTTTATGGCAGTGCTCAACATAGCAATGGGTTGTATGTTCTAGACCTCGAAGATCCAATCTATCATGTGAATACCAAGAAGGTCAGATTAAATGATTCGAACCCGACCTATCTGTGGCACTGTCGCTTGGGCCATATAAACGAGACCCGCAAATCTAAGCTCCATAAGGATGGACTTTTGGACTCATTTGATTTTGAATCATATGAGACATCTGAGTCATGTTTGTTGGGCAAGATCACAAAAGCCCTATTTACAGGGCAAAGTGAAAGGGCTAATGACTTACTAGGACTCATACATAGTGATGTATGTGGCCCTATGTCTACACATGCTAGAGGAGGTTTCCAATACTTCGTTACTTTCACTGATGACTTCAGTAGATATGGCTATGTGTATCTCATGAGACACAAGTCAGAATCCTTTGAAAAGTTCAAAGAATTCAAGAATGAAGTAGAGAATCAACTTGGGAAGAGTATCAAAGTGCTTTGATTAGATCGAGGTGGAGAGTACTTGGATCGAGAATTCCTTGACTATCTGAAGGAGTGTAGTATAGTGTCACAACTCACTCCACCAGGTACACCTCAATGAAATGGTGTATTTGAAAGGAGAAATCAAACTCTGTTAGACATGGTTCGCTCCATGATGAATCAATCTGACCTTCCAAACTCCTTCTGGGGACATGCTCTAGAGACAGCCGCTTTTAGACCAAACCTAGTTTCATCTAAATCGGTTCAAAAGACACCATATGAGATATGGAGTGGGAGGTGTCCCAATTTGTCATTTATAAAGATTTGGGGCTGTGATGCTTATGTGAATCGTCAATCCTCTAACAAACTAGGGCCTAAATCTCAAAAATGCCTTTTTGTTGGGTATCCCAAAGAAACAAAGGGTTACTATTTCTACAATCCTTCTGAGCGAAAAGTGTTTGTTGCTCATGTCAGTGTTGTGCCCAAAAAGGCCAATCATGAGATGATTGTATTTTTGCACATTGAGTCATGATATTTTATTGAGGCATTAATCCAGCAATTTTGTTTGTTATTTTGTTTCTACGTAACATAATAAACATAATTGTAACCCTAGAATAATGATATTCTTAAACGTCCCTAGTCTAGTATTATTGTGGAGCGGGTTGCAATAATACATAATGACTAGCATATGTGGAGACTAATATGAGATATGTAGTCTACATATGGGTACAAGTTGGAGAACTTGTGTACTAGACCGACCCACCATGAGAACACTTCATGGATCGTTATATGAGTGTCATAAGTGATTCTCATAGTGATCATGATATATGTAGTCCTTCGACCTAGGATCATCAAGGTTCCCTACATGTGAGTCACATACTTTGATACTTTCCTTTGTTGCTCGTAACTGAGTGAACTTGAAGGAGGTCATTGGGTATGTCACATATCATGCGGAGGGATTTGTATGATCAAGATGGGATTTGTCCCTCCTATGTAACGGGAGTGATATCTTTGGGCCCCTTGATAGAGTGAGACTTAGAAAATGCATGGCCATGCTCCGATGAGTTGATATATGATATCAATGTCGTCAGTTTAATTTGGTCTACTCGGTAATCAAGAAACCAAAAGATTGGGCTATACGAGAGTGACACATACCATGTCTCGTGCTTAGTCTTGATATCTTGGACAAAGGGACAATGACATATATCGGTGATGATCATAAAGGTTTAGTCGATTCACCGACAATCTTGTCACTTGGGTAGCAATGATGTGTTGCTAGACACCGCTCATTGCTTATGATCATAAATGTGATTTATGATCATTGCCAACATGGCAATAGCCTATTGGGTCGCACACATAGAGCTATTTGGATCATTAGAGTGCATGGGCTAATTATTTGGGTTATGGTTTCACTTTAATTTCGTATTAATAATGGGCCAAGGAGTTGAGCCATTATTAAGCCTGAAATTAAATCCTAATTGGATTAGGGCTTTGAAACCCATTAGGCTTGGAAGTTGAGTCTCACTATAAATACAACTTTTAAGTGAGAAATTCGCAGGTCTCCTTGCCCTAGCCTCCCAAAAGGACAGCCGAACTTTTCTCTTGCAATTCTTTGGAGGACGCAAGCTAGCACTGCGAGCGCAAGAGAAACGCATCTGCCGTGACGCGGTGGAAGCGTGGTGATCCCGAGAGGCTCGTGTGGATACCATAGAGAGCCTGAACACGTCAACTGTTCAGGTTTTGTGATTCAACTCTACAGTTGAGTGAGAGATCTCAACCGAAAATTAGGTATAAAATTTTCAAACACCCGGTTTACCCAGTTTCACTTGGATCCTGGAGGGTTTCGGTTAAATTCCGCTGCGCTGTTTGGCTCCCGAAACCCAACAGTGGTATCAGAGCTACTAGTGAAACCCTAAATATAGATTGAGTGTTGAATCGCATGATGCTATGTGTTCGATTGGTTTTCGGCCATGATTAATTAGATTGATTCATGATGCATGAAACCGGAATTCGTAATGAACATATGAGATATATGAAGAAACGACACAAATTGGTTAATGAGATTAACCCAAAATTGATAGGTATGAGATACCTATATGGATTAGGATTCTTGCAATAGTTGCAAAAACCCTAGGTTTGTTCGGATTCGGCCTGTTCGGAACCACCGCCTGCTGACCGGCCAGCGGGACCGCCGTATGCGAAGCGCCACATAAATAAAACCTGGTTAATCAACACACGAAAATTGGCATGCATCTTTGTTGAATGAGATTTGACATGATATGCTGATTGGTGTTTGAAGCATGGTGCATGGTTATAGCCCTTGATTGGTTGTACTTGTAAATACGGCCTGCAAGTCATGCCTTTTCTTATCACTCTCATTGTACATTCTCTTCTCACCTTACTCCCCTAGAATGTAACTCGAGGTTTCTATTATTGATGTAATGGTGCATTATGGGCTCATCCAAGGTGGTATGTCCAAGGATCATGCAAGGAGGTATGTCCAAGGAGGTGACAACAAAAGGGCAGCCAAGAAAGGAAGAGAAGGAGCTTGTGAAGACTCTTTTCTTTTCTTAGGCTTTTATGATATTCTCATTGGCTTGAGAATATTGCATAGTTTGGGCTATAACCATGTCACGTTTATTTCTTGTAAGCATGAGATGCATGTTTTATATTTGTATGTGATGCATGTATAAAACAACCGGAGATAACAAATTGGTGAGATCAAAAGATAAAATCCCTCAAACAAATATTAAGTCATTAAATGTGATGCCTTCCAAATGTTGGCACTCGTCAAGACTTTGATCAACATTAGGTGGGTTTGCCAAAGCAAAGCACCTATGTTCATCTTGGTAAGGCGCGATGGGATAATAGTGATATCCAAACTGCTAACTTTGGGTTCGACTTAACTAAGTCACCCTAATAGGATTAGGGACTTAGAGGCATAGAGTTGGGCTTAAGTTCATGAGATGAGCTTGGACAAGTGTTGTTCACCCAACTATCCAAGAGTTGCATAAGATGCAATTGGCAAGGAGTTGCCTACCTAAATAGCTGTAACTTGAGAGAAAAGCCAAAGCTGACTCAGGTTGTGGTCAAATATGGATCTTGGCCCACTAGAATACCTTAGCGCCGAGGTGTTCCGAAATAATATCGAGTGTTATTATTTTGAGGAAAATAGTGGGAGTATCGTTTAATAAAAGTCCTTATTAAATGAATTAAAATGCATGACTCTTACACTGCATATTTACTGTTGTAGATAACCATGGCACAAAACACATCGACACTTTCGTTGCGATCGATCCTTGAGAAGGAAAAACTGAATGGGACCAACTTTCTCAAATGGTACCGAAACTTGAGGATAGTCCTCAAACAAGAGAGAAAGGCATATGTCCTAGAGCAGCCCATTCCGAATGAGCCTGCTGCCATTGCTCCAAGAGCTGAAAGGGATGCTCACAAGAGGCATTCTGATGATGCTTTGGATGTTGCATGCCTCATGCTTATTACCATGGAATCTGAGCTTCAGAAGCAACATGAGAACATGGGGGCGTTCGATATGATCGAACATCTCAAAATGCTTTTCCAAGAGCAAGCTAGGCATGAGAGGTTTGAGACCTCTAAGGCATTGTTTCAGTGCAAGATGTCTGAGGGAAGTCCCGTGGGTCCTCATGTGCTCAAGATGATTGGGTACATTGAGAATCTTGAGAATTTGGGATTTGCTCTTCAGAAGGAGTTGGCTATTGATGTAGTCTTGCAATTGTTGCCTGAAAGCTACAGTCAGTTCGTCATGAACTATAACATGAATGAACTTGACAAGTCCCTCCCTGAATTGCTCAACATGTTGAGAACTGCTGAGCAAAACCTTAAGAAGGCTAAGCCCATTTTGATGGTTCAAAAGGGCAAGGGAAAAGGAAAAGCCAACAAGAAGAAGGATAAAGCTAATGGAAAGTCCAATGCTAGTTCTTCTTCAGCTGCACTGAAACCAAAGGGTGGTGTGGCAAAGGAAGGGGAGTGCTTCCATTGTAAGCAACCTGGACACTGGAAGCGCAACTGTAAGCTCTATCTTGAAGAACTTGCTAAGGAAAAGGGAAGTAAGACTTCCACTTCAGGTATTTTTGTTATAGAGGCTAACTTTTCTACTTCCTCATCTTGGGTGTTGGATACTGGATGTGGATCTCACATTTGTGCAAATGTGCAGGATCTAAGTAGAAGTAGAAGATTGGCCCGAGGTGAAGTGGACCTACGTGTTGGAAGTGGAGCAAGGGTTGCTGCCTTAGCCGTAGGGACTTATGTTCTCACTTTACCTAGTGGATTAGTTTTAGAATTAGACAACTGCTACTTTGTGCCTACTATTAGTAGAAATTTGATTTCTGTTTCTTGTTTGGACAAGAAAGGTTTTTCATTTATAATAAAGGACAAATGTTGTTCTATTTAATTGAATGAAATCTTTTATGGTAGTGCTCAACTTAGCAATGGGTTGTATGTTCTAGACCTTGAAGATCCAATCTATAATGTGAATACCAAGAAGGTCAGATTAAATGATTCAAACTCGACCTATCTCTGGCACTATCGCTTGGGCCATATAAATGAGACCCGCATATCCAAGCTCCATAAGGATGGACTCTTGGACTCATTTGATTTTGAATCATATGAGACATGTGAGTCATGTTTGTTGAACAAGATGACCAAAGCCCCATTCACAGGGCAAAGTGAAAGGGCTAATGACTTACTAGGACTCATACATAGTGATGTATGTGGCCCTATGTCTACACAAGATAGAGGAGGTTTCCAATACTTCATTACTTTCACTGATGACTTCAGCAGATATGGCTATGTGTATCTTATGAGACACAAGTCAGAATCCTTTGAAAAGTTCAAAGAATTCAAGAATGAAGTAGAGAATCAACTCGGGAAGAGTATCAAAGTGCTTCAATCAGATCGAGGTGGAGAGTACTTGGATCGAGAATTCCTTGACTATCTGAAGGAGTGTGGTATAGTATCACAACTCACTCCACCAGGTACACCTCAATGGAATGGTGTTTCTGAAAGGAGAAATCGAACTCTGTTAGACATGGTTCGCTCTATGATGAGTCAAGCTGACCTTCCAAACTCCTTTTGGGGACATGCTCTAGAAACGGCCGCTTTTACACTAAACCGAGTTCCATCTAAATCGGTTCAAAAGACACCATATGAGATATGGAGTGGGAGGCGTCCCAATTTGTCTTTTATGAAGATTTGGGCCAGTGGCACTTATGTAAAACGTCAATCCTCTAACAAACTAGGGCCCAAATCTCAAAAATGTCTTTTTGTTGGGTATCCCAAAGAAACAAAGGGTTACTATTTCTACAATCCCTCTGAGCAAAAAGTGTTTGTTGCTCGAACTGGTGTCTTTTTGGAGAAAGAGTTTATCTCTAAAGGAACTAGTGGGAGGAAAGTAGAACTTGAAGAAATTCAAGAACAACAAGGAGACATCGAACCTGAATAGGCACCACAAGATGTTGTGGTCCAAGAGTCTGTTCCTGTAGCACAAAGCCCACGTAGGACTGGTAGGATTCGGCGTGAGCCCGAGAGATATGGATTTCTCTTGACTCACACCGGTGATGTGATGCTCATGGATCAAGATGAGCCCACAACCTACCAACAAGCTATGTCGGGGCCTGACTCTGAGAAGTGGCTAGTGGCCATGAAATCCGAGATGGAATCCATGCATGAAAACCAAGTATGGACTTTGGTTGACCCACCTGAAGGGGTAAAACCCATAGGGTGCAAATGGGTTTTCAAGAAGAAAACTGACATGGATGGTAATGTGATTACCTTTAAGGGACGATTGGTTGCAAAAGGTTTCAAGCAAATTCATGGTATTGACTATGATGAAACTTTTTCACCAGTTGCTATGCTTAAATCCATCCGAATTTTGTTTGCTATTGCTGCAGACTATGATTATGAGATATGGCAAATGGATGTCAAAACTGCATTCCTAAATGGAAAGCTACTTGAGGATGTGTACATGACACAACCTGAGGGTTTTGTCACTCCTGGAAATGCCAATAAAGTGTGCAAATTGCAAAGGTCCATTTATGGACTGAAGCAAGCTTCTTGAAGTTGGAATCTTCGTTTTGATGATGCAATCAAAGAGTTTGGTTTTATCAAAATGAAGATGAACCTTGTGTCTACAAGAAGGTTAGTGGGAGCGCTATTGTCTTCTTGGTGTTGTATGTAGATGACATACTACTCATCGGGAATGACATTCCTGAGCTACAGTCTGTGAAGACTTGGCTAGGGAAATGTTTCTCTATGAAGGACTTGGGTGAAGCAGCCTATGTGTTAGGCATCAGGATCTATAGAGATAGATCTAGAAAGCTTCTTGGCCTAAGTCAAAGTACATATATTGACAAGGTGCTAAAGAGGTTTAGCATGCAAGATTCCAAGAAAGGATTCTTGCCCATGTCACATGGTATCACTCTTTCTAGATCTCAGTGTCCGAGTACAACTGAGGAGAGAGAGCGCATGAGTAAGATTCCATATGCCTCAGCAATTGGATCTATCATGTATGCCATGATATGTACTCCTCCCGATGTCTCATATGCTTTGAGCATGACGAGTAGGTACCAATCGAACCCCGGTGAAAGTCACTGGACAGCTGTTAAGAACATCCTTAAGTGCTTACGAAGGACTAAGGATGCATTCTTGGTCTTTGGAGGTGAAGATCAGCTCGTTGTAAGGGATTACACTGATGCAAGCTTCCAATCCGATAAGGATGATTTTAGATCGCAATCTGGTTATGTGTTTTGTATTGGTGGTGGTGCTGTGAGCTGGAAGAGTTCAAAGCAAGAGACAGTAGCTGACTCTACAACAGAATCTGAGTACATTACCGCCTCTGATGCTGCGAAGGAGGCAGTTTGGATCAAGAAGTTCATCACTGAACTTGGAGTGGTTCCAAGCATTGTTGACCCGATAGAGCTCTATTGTGACAACAATGGAGCAATCGCACAGGCTAAGGAACCTCGATCTCACCAGCGATCCAAACACATACTCCGACGCTATCATCTCATCAGGGAGATCATCGAGAGGGGTGATGTAAGGATATGTAGGACTTCGACAGACAGCAACATTGCTGATCCACTGACAAAGCCCCTTACGCAGCAGAAGCATGATAGCCATTCTAGGTCCATCGGTATTAGATACATGGATGATTGGCTTTTAGTGCAAGTGGGAGATTGTTAGTGTTGTGCCCAAAAAAGCCAATAATGAGATGATTGTATTTTTGCACATTGAGTCATGATATTTTATTGAGGCATTAATCCAGCAATTTTGTTTGTTATTTTGTTTCTGCGTAACATAATAAACATAATTGTAACCCTAGAATAATGATATTCTTAAACGTCCCTAGTCTAGTATTATTGTGGAGCGGGTTGCAATAATACATAATGACTAGCGTATGTGGAGACTAATATGAGATATGTAGTCTACATATGGGTACAAGTTGGAGAACTTGTGTACTGGACCGACCCACCATGAGAACACTTCATGGATCGTTATATGAGTGTCATAAGTGATTCTCATAGTGATCATGATATATGTAGTCCTTCGACCTAAGGTCATCAAGGTTCCCTACATGTGAGTCACATACTTTGATACTTTCCTTTGTTGCTCGTAACTGAGTGAACTTGAAGGAGGTCATTGGGTATGTCACATATCATGCGGAGGGATTTGTATGATCAAGATGGGATTTGTCCCTCCTATGTAACGGGAGTGATATCTTTGGGCCCCTTGATAGAGTGAGACTTAGAAAATGCATGGCCATGCTCCGATGAGTTGATATATGATATCAATGTCGTCAGTTTAATTTGGTCTACTCGGTAATCAAGAAACCAAAAGATTGGGCTATACGAGACTGACACATACCATGTCTCGTGCTTAGTCTTGATATCTTGGACAAAGGGACAATGGCATATATCGGTGATGATCATAAAGGTTTAGTCGATTCACCGACAATCTTGTCACTTGGGTAGCAATGATGTGTTGCTAGACACCGCTCATTGCTTATGATCATAAATGTGATTTATGATCATTGCCAACATGGCAAGAGCCTATTGGGTCGCACACATAGAGCTATTTGGATCATTAGAGTGCATGGGCTAATTATTTGGGTTATGGTTTCACTTTAATTTCGTATTAATAATGGGCCAAGGAATTGAGCCATTATTAAGCCTGAAATTAAATCCTAATTGGATTAGGGCTTTGAAACCCATTAGGCCTGGAAGTTGAGTCTCACTATAAATACAACTTTTAAGTGAGAAATTCGCAGGTCTCCTTGCCCTAGCCTCCCAAAAGGACAACCGCACTTTTCTCTTGCAATTCCTTGGAGGACGCAAGCTAGCACTGCGAGTGCAAGGGAAACACATCTGCCGGGACGCGGTGGAAGCGTGGTGATCCCGAGAGGCTCGTGTGGATACCATAGAGAGCCTGAACACGTCAACTGTTCAGGTTTTGTGATTCGACTCTACAGTTGAGTGAGAGATCTCAACCGAAAATTAGGTATGAAATTTTCGAACACCCGGTTTACCCAGTTTCACTTGGATCCTGGAGGGTTTCGGTTAAATTCTGCTGCGCTGTTTGGCTCCCGAAACCCAACAGCTCAAACTGAAGTCTCTCTAGAGAAAGAGTTTATCTCTAAAGGAACTAGTGGGAGGAAAGTAGAACTTGAAAAAATTCAAGAACAACAAGGAGACATCGAACCTGAAATGGAACCTGAATAGCCACCACAAGATGTTGTGGTTCAAAAGTTTGTTCCTGTAGCACAGAGCTCACGTAGGTCTGGTAGGATTTGGCGTGAGTCCGAGAGATATGGATTTCTCGTGACTCATACTGGTGATATGATGCTTATGGATCAGGATGAACCCACAACCTACCAACAAGCTATGTCGGGGCCTAACTCTGAGAAGTGGCTAGTGGCCATGAAATCCGAGATGGAATCCATGTATGAAACCAAGTATGGACTTTGGTGGCCCCAGCTGAAGGGGTGAAACCCATAAGGTGTAAATGGGTTTTCAAGAAGAAAACTGACATGGATGGTAATGTGATTACCTTTAAAGGACGACTGGTTGCAAAAGGTTTCAAGCAAATTCATGGTATTGACTATGATGAAACTTTTTCACTAGTTGCTATGCTTAAATCCATCCGAATTTTGTTCGCTATTGCTGTAGACTATGATTATGAGATATGGTAAATGGATGTCAAAACTACATTCCTAAATGGAAAGTTACTTGAGGATGTGTACATGACACAACCTGAGGGTTTTGTCACTCTTGAGAATGCCAATAAAGTGTGCAAGTTGCAAAGGTCTATTTATGGACTGAAGCAAGCTTCTCAAAGTTGGAATCTTTGTTTTGATGAAGCAATCAAAGAGTTTGGTTTTATCAAAAATGAAGATGAACCTTGTGTCTAAAAGAAGGTTAGTGGGAGCACTATTGTCTTCTTGGTGTTGTATGTAGATGACATACTACTCATCGGGAACGACATTCCTGAGCTACAGTCTGTGAAGACTTGGCTAGGGAAATGTTTCTCTATGAAGGACTTGGGTGAAGCAGCCTATGTGTTAGGCATCAAGATCTATAGAGATAGATCTAGAAAGCTTCTTGGCCTAAGTCAAAGTACATACATTGACAAGGTGCTAAAGGGGTTTAGCATGCAAGATTTCAAGAAAGTATTCTTGCCCATGTCACATGGTGTAACTCTTTCTAGATCTCAGTGTCCGAGTACACCCGAGGAGAGAGAGCGCATGAGTAAGATTCCATATGCTTCAGCACTTGGATCTATCATGTATGCCATGATATGTACTCGTCCTGATGTCTCATATGCCTTGAGCATGACGAGTAGGTACCAATCGAACCCCGGTGAGCGTCACTGGACAGCTGTTAAGAACATCCTTAGGTACTTATGAAGGACTAAGGATGCATTCTTGGTATTTGGAGGTGAACATGAGCTCGTTGTAAAGGGTTACATTGATGCAAGCTTCCAATCCGATAAGAATGATTTTAGATCAGAATCTGGTTATGTGTTTTGTATTGGTGGTGGTGCTGTGAGCTGGAAGAGTTCAAAGCAAAAGACAGTAGCTGACTCTACAACAGAATCTGAGTACATTGCCGCCTCTGATGCTACGAAGGAGGCAGTTTGGATCAAGAAGTTCATCACTAAACTTGGAGTGGTTCGAAGCATTCTTGACCCAATAAAGTTCTATTGTGAAAATAATGGAGCAATCACACAAGCTAGGGAACCTCGATCTCAGCAGCAATCCAAATACATACTCTGATGCTATCTTCTCATCAGGGAGATCATCAAGAGGGGTGATGTACAGATATGCAGTACTTCGACAGACAGCAACATTGCTGATCCACTGACAAAACCCCTTACACAGTAGAAGCACGATAGCCATTCTAGGTCCATCGATATTAGATACATGGATGATTGGCTTTTAGTGCATGTGGGAGATTGTTAGTGTTGTGCCCAAAAGCCAATCATGAGATGATTGTATTTTTTGGACATTGAGTCATGATATTTTATTAAGGCATTAATCTAGCAATTATGTTTGTTGTTTTGTTTCTGCGTAACGTAATAAACATAATTGTAACCCTAGAATAATGATTTTCTCAAATGTCTCTGGTCTAGTAATATTGTGGAGTGAGTTACAAAAATACATAATGACTAGCATATGTGGAGACTAATATGACATATGTAGGCTACATACGGGTACAAGTTGGAGAACTTGTGTACTAGACCAACCTACCATGAGAACACTACATGGATCGTTATATGAGTGTCATAAGTGATTCTCATAGTGATCTTGGTATATGTAGTCCTTCGACCTAAGATCATCAAGGTTCCCTACATGTGAGTCACATACTTTGATACTTTCCTTTGTTGCTCATAACTGAGTGAACTTGAAGGAGGTCATTGGGTATATCACATATCATGTGGAGGGATTTGTATGATCAAGATGGGATTTGTCCCTCCTATATAACGGGAGTGATATCTTCAGGCCCCTTGATAGAGTAAGACTTAGAAAAATGCATGGCCATGCTCGGATGAGTTTATATACGATATCAATGTCATCAGTTTAAGTTGGTATACTTGGTAATCAAGAAACCAAAGATTGGGCTATACGAGAGTGACATATTCCATGTTTCGTGCTTAGTCTTGATATCTTGGACAAAGGGACAATGACATATATCGGTAATGATCATAAAGGTTTAGTCGAATCACTGACAATGTTATCACTTGGGTAGCAATGATGTGTTGCTAGACACTGCTAATTGCTTATGATCATAAATGTGATTTATGATCATTTCCAACGTGGTGAGTGCCTATTGGGTCACACACATAGAGTCATTTGGATCATTAGAGTGCATGGGCTAATTAGTTGGGTTATGGTTTCACAATAATTTCGTATTAATAATGGGCCCAAGAGTTGAGCCACTATTAAACCCGAAATTAAAGCCTAATTCGATTAGGGCTTTGAAACCCATTAGGCCTGGAAGTTGAGTCTCACTATAAATACAACTTTTAGTGAGAAATTCGTAGCTTCTTGCCCTAGCCTCCCAAAAGGACAGCCGCACTCTTTTCTTGCAACTCCTTGAAGGATGCAGGTAGCACTGTGAGGGCAAGAGAAATGCATCTGTCGGGACGTGGTGGAAGCATGGTGATCCCGAGAGGCTTGTGTGGATACCATAGAGATCTTGAACACGTCAACTGTTCAAGTTTTGTGATTCGACTCTACAGTTGGGTGAGAGATCTTAACCAAAAATTAGGTATGAAAATTTTTGAACACTCGGTTTACTCCATTTCACTTGGATCTTGGAAGGTTTCGATTAAATTCCATTGCGCTTGTTTGGCTCCCAAAACCCAACACTTTGCTCGTTTAGGCACATAGATTCGGTCCTTGAAGTACAATAATCGTTGTTTGTAGTCAAAGGATTCATACAAGGAACGTTTTTCCTCTCCTAATATCCTTTTCAATTCAAAATCTGTCTCTTGAGCCTTTTTGACCTCTTCAATCCATTCTAATTAGATTGTCAACATGTAGATTTGGGCTTCCTCCCACTTATGCCATTTATTCCATAGGCATAGCAAACTATTCTACTCATCATGGTCAGCTATGGATCCTCCTTTCAGAAGACCCATGTAATTTTTGCTCAAGGCATCTGCTACTAGATTACCTTTGCCCTCTGTGTACTCTATATAGCAGTCATAGTCCTTGGTGTACTCTAATCATCTCCTTTGCCTCATGTTCAACTCTTTCTGCATGAACAAATACTTTAGCCACATATGGTTAGTGTAGATCACAAAGGAACTACACATCAAGTAATGCCTCCATTGCTTCAAAGCAAAACTCACTACTGCTCGTTCTCGGTCATGGGTAGGATAATTTTGCTCATGAGGTCTCAACTGCCATGACCCATAAGTATTGACATTTCTGTCTTGCAAAAGTGCACAACCTAACCCAAATCTAGAAGCATCTATATAGATGATGTAGTGCTTTCTTAGGCTAGGAAGAATCAATACGGCAACTTCAATCAACCTCTACTTGAGCTCCTAGAAACTCTTTTCACATTTCTCAGTCCACTCAAACCTTTGAACCTTCTTAGTCAGAGGAGTAAGAATTAAGGCAATCATGGAAAGGCTTGAAACAAATTTTCTATAGTATCTACCTAATCCTAGGAAACTCCTGATTTCCTTTACAGTCTTTGGTCTTTCTGATGGGTTTCGGGAGCCAAATAGCACAGCGGAATTTAACCAAAACCCTCCAGGATCCAAATGAAATGGGGTAAACCGGGTGTTCAAAAATTTTCATACCTAATTTTCGGTTGAGATCTCTCACTCAACTGCAGAGTTGAATCACAAAACCTGAACAGTTGACGTGTTCAGGCTCTCTATGGTATCCACACGAGCCTCTCGAGATCACCACGCTTCCACCACCTCCCGGCAGATGCGTTTCTCTTGCGCTCACAGTGCTAGCTTGCGTCCTCCAAGGAATTGCAAGAGAAGAGTACGGCTGTCCTTTTGGGAGGCTAGGGCAAAGAGACCTGCGAATTTCTCACTAGAAGTTGTATTTATAGTGAGACTCAACTTCCAGGCCTAATAGGTTTCAAAGCCCTAATCCAATTAGGCTTTAATTTCAGGCTTAATAATGGCTCAACTATTAGGCCCATTATTAAGAAGAAATTATTGTGAAACCAAAACCCAAATTATTAGCGCATGCACTCTAATGATCCAAATAGCTCTATGTGTGCGACCCAATAGGCTCTTACCACGTTGGCAATGATCATAAATCACATTTATGATCATAAGCAATGAGCGGTGTCTAGCAACACATCACTGCTACCCAAGTGACAAGATTGTCGATGATTCGACTAAACCTTTATGATCATCACCGATATATGCCATTGTCCCTTTGTCCAAGATATCAAGACTAAGCACGAGACATGGAATGTGTCACTCTCGTATAGCCCAATCTTTGGTTTCTTGATTACCGAGTATACCAACTTAAACTGATGACATTGATATCGTATATCAACTCATCTGAGCATGGCCATGCATTTTTCTAAGTCTTACTCTATCAAGGGGCCTGAAGATATCACTCCCGTTACATAGGAGGGACAAATCCCATCTTGATCATACAAATCCCTCCGCATGATATGTTACATACCCAATGACCTCCTTCAAGTTCACTTAGTTACGAGCAACAAAGGAAAGTATCAAAGTATGTGACTCACATGTAGGGAATCTTGATGATCTTAGGTCGAAGGACTACATATACCATGATCACTATGAGAATCACTTATGAAACTCATATAACGATCCATGTAGTGTTCTCATGGTGGGTCGGTTCAGTACACAAGTTCTCCAACTTATACCCATATGTAGACTACTTATTTCATATTAGTCTCCACATATGCTAGTCATTATGTATTATTGCAACCTGCTCCACAATAATACTAGACCATGGACGTTTAAGAATATCATTATTCTAGGGTTACAATTATGTTTGTTAAGTTACGCAGAAACAAAACAATAAACATAATTGCTGGATTAATGCCTTAATAAAATATCATGACTCAATGTGCAAAAAATACAATCATCTCATGATTGGCTTTTGGGCACAACACTAAGACTTTCCCATTCTTGCACTACCTTAACCTTTTCAGGGTCTGCCTTAAGGCCTTATGCATCTATGATGTATCCTAGGAAAGACACTTCCTTGATGCAAAATTGGTACTTGGATAACTTGGCCTAAAGCTGATGTCCCAATAGAGTCTTTAAGACAATCTTCAGATAATGTGCATGTTCATTTTCATCCTGGGATTACACTAGGATGCCATCAATGAATACCACCACAAATTTGTCCAGATGTGGTTTGAACACCCTGTTCATTAGGTCCACGAAAGTAGCTGGGGCATTAATCGAACCAAATGGCATGACAGTGTGTTCATAATTCCCATATCTAGTCTTGAATGTTGTGTTAAGAACATCCTATTGCTTTACTCTCAACTGAAAATATCTAGATATCAAGTCTTTCTTGGGGAAGATCTTAGCTCCCTTGAGTTGATCAGAAAAATCCTCAATCCTAAGGAGTGGATACTTGTTCTTGATTGTTACTACATTAAGCTTCCTGTAGTCAATGCATCGTCTCAATGATCCATCCTTCTTCTTCACAAAAAGTACTGGAGCTCTCCACGTTTAAACACTTGGCCTTATGAACAGTTTTTCAAGAAGTTTAGCAAGTTGTTTCTTGAGCTCATTCATCTCTGTGATAAGTATTCTATAAGGAGTAATTGATATTGGACTAGCTCCTAGTTGCAGCATGATCTCAAACTCAATCTCCCTTAGTAGAGAAATACCTGGCAAGTCTTTAGGAAAGACTTCTAGGAAGTCTCTCACTGCAGGTATTTTGTCCACTTCCTCATCACAGTGCAATTCATTCAATGCGTAACAATAACCATTCTAAAAATCACAGGTACCTTATCTAGTACCTCTAATTCCATGCCATGCATTTGATACACTAATTCTTTAGAATTCACTAATGCATGCACTTCACTGTAGGGTTTCGGGAGCCAAACAAGGAATTTAACCGAAACCCTCTAAGATCTAAGTGAAACGGGATAAACCAGGTGTTCAAAAATTTTCATACCTAATTCGGTTGAGATATTTTGACCAACTGTAGAGTTGAATCACAAAAACCTGAACAGTTGATGTGTTCAAGCTCTATATGCTATCCATACAAGCTTTTCGGGATCACCACGCTTCCACCATGTCCTGGTAGATGCATTTCTCTTGTGCTCGCAGTGCTAGCTTGTGTCCTCTAAGGAATTGCAAGAGAAGAGTGCGGTTGTCCTCTTTGGGAGGATATGGAAAAAAAATGTGAATTTCTCACTAAAACTTGTATTTATAGTGAGACTCAACTTCCAGGCCTAATGGGTTTCAAAGCCCTAATCAAATTAGGCTTTAATTTCAGGCTGAATAATGGCTCAACTTTTGGGCCCATTATTAATATGAAGTTATTATGGGCCCATAACCGAAATATTTAGCCTATGCACTCGAATAATCCAAATAACTCTATGTGTGCGGCCTAATAGGCTCTTACCATGTTGGCAATGATCATAAATCACATTTATGATCATAACCAATGAGCGGTGTCTAGCAACACATCATTGCTACCTGATAGCCAAATGGCTATCACGCTCGGATAACCTCTAATGATGACTGACAAAGTACCATCCTCGGAAGCACATCTGACCCACCTCGGAAAAAAGGGGACCCTCACTACCCTCGGCTAATGACACCAGCACCCTCGGGTTGGCATGATATGCCATCCTCGGTCAAGTTGTCCGGCGACCTCGGGGATCATCTCCCCACTCTCGTAAGAATATGGCATCCTTTGAAGGTCCTCTACATTGCCGAGCGGCCTTCCTTCGTGGTCCTCGGGGAGCAAAGTCAGACCGAAGGGGGTCGCCCATCAAAGGGGTCTTACTCCCCGAAGAGAGTCCATCACCGAAGGAGTTCTCAGCTAGATAAGAAAAAAATGGTTAGGTGCCTCTAACACAGAGGACCTCGCACACGCCTCTGACACACAGCCCTCCCACATGGCCCTAACCTTCGGTCAGAATGGCTACAGCCAGTTGGGGGTGCCTGTCCCCGAATGTACGAGTCAAATCTAGCCAACCATGTGTCGTGATTTGGGACAAGCTGTAACAGGATGCCTCATCCTACGGACCTCCTATAAATACCTGTGGAGAACCTTGGTAAGGACAAGGGGGAAAAACAAGACAATAAGTAAGAGAGAGGGAACTCTAGCCATCATCTCTTCACTCCTTCTTACTTTCATCCTCAAAAGATTGACTTGAGCGTCGGAGGCTCCTCCCCTGGAATCACACAACTTCTGTTTTACTAAGCCTTGCAGCCACACCTTTGTCAGAAGCCCCTCTCCAAGGCACCTTCTTCACCGGAGGACTTTTTATGAACACCTTAATACCAGAAGTCCCATTTGCAGCTACACCATGCCATATAACAAAGATACCGACGGGCATCACTACCAAAGTGACAAGATTGTCAATATTCGACTAAACCTTTATGATCATTACTTATCTATGCCATTGTCCCTTTGTCTAAGATATCAAGACTAGGCACGAAACATGGAATGTGTCACTCTCGTATAGCCTAATCTTTGGTTTATTGATTACTGAGTATACTAACTTAAATTCATCGCATTGATATCGTATATCAACTTATCCAAGCAAGGCCAAACATTTCCTAAGTCTCACTCTATCAAGGGGCCCAAAGATATC
Organism: Aquilaria yunnanensis; assembly: GCA_039654915.1. Taxonomy (NCBI): domain Eukaryota; kingdom Viridiplantae; phylum Streptophyta; class Magnoliopsida; order Malvales; family Thymelaeaceae; genus Aquilaria; species Aquilaria yunnanensis. The sequence goes on along the minus strand of CM077595.1, from coordinate 41,369,180 downwards.
ACTCCCATTACATAGAAGGGACAAATCCCATCTTGACCATACAAATCCCTCCGCATGATATGTGACATACCCAATGACCTCCTTCAAGTTCACTTAGTTGCGAGCAATAAAGGGAAGTATCGAAGTATGTGACTCACATGTAGGGAACCTTGATGACCTTAGGTCAAAGAACTACAGATACCATGATCACTATGAGAATCACTTATGACACTCATATAACGATCCATGTAACGTTCTCATGGTGGGTCGGTCCAGTAACAAGTTCTCAAACTTGTACCCATATGTAGACTACATATCTCATTTTAGTCTCCCATATATGCTAGTCATTATGTATTATTGTATCCTGCTCCACAATAATACTAGACCAAGGACATTTGAGAATATCATTATTCTAGGGTTACAATTATGTTTGTTACGTTACGTAGAAACAAAACAACAAACATAATTGCTGGATTAATGCCTTAATAAAATATCATGACTCAATGTGCAAAAATACAATCATCTCATGATTGGCTTTTGGGCATAACACTAACATTCACCAACAGGCAATGTGATTTCTCTTTTAGCAGAATCAATTCTTATGTTATGTATAGCAAGCCAATTCATACCCAGTACTATATCATACTTAGAAACGTCCAACACTAGCAGATTAGTCATAACCTTAGTCTTTCCTACTACTAGCTCATAGTCCTTAGCTAGTTCATTAGTGAAAAGACATTGACTACTTGTTATTTTCACTAAGCATATTCTAGGCATGATTTCAATAAGCAAATTCATGGCATCAACAAATTTCCTATCTACTTTAGACACAGATGCACCAGTATCAAGCAGAAGACTAACAGGTATACCAATAAGGTAAATGTTACCTCTTAGTGCTCCTCCTCAATGTGATGTCTCTAGCCTTTCTGGTTGGAACACTCTACCAGCTCTTTACACTGGAGGCCATTGCATTAGAGGAACTGATCTCTGATGTCCCTCCTTAGGTGCTACCTCTCTTGGTCCTACTCCAGTAGGTCTCACTAGACCTCGGTCTTCTGGCCTTCTTTCTTGCACATGTGGGTAATCTTTGATCCAATAATCCATTGTACCACACCTTAGGCAAGCTTGAGTATCGAAATAGCAAGGTTTGTTTGCATGAAACTTCTTGCATTTAGGGTACCTTAGGCTAGGGGACTTCCCTTTAACCTTGCCCTCACCACCAAGATGGGAACTCTTGGAAATTCCCTTGCCATGTGGTGGCTTTTTTTGCTTTCCTCCTACCTGGCTACTTTCCCCTGGTCCATTAGGAAAATACCAAGTTTCATACTCCTCTTGCTCTACTAATAGAGCTTTCTGCATTACTTCATAGTATATAACTGCTCCAAAAGGTCTTACAGCATTTCTGATGTCTGACCTTAGGCCTTTGACAAATCTTTTGGCCTTTAACTCCTATAGTCCATGATATTGTGGAGCATACCTCACCAACTAATTGAATTTATGCTCATACTCTAAGACACTGAGATTGTCCTTACTTAGAGCATCAAATTCAGCTTGCTTCATATCCTTGATGGCATCACTAATGTCCTGCTCTTGAAACAGCTGAGTGAACTCTGGCCAGCTTATCTCAATATCTCTTCTTGGCCTTATGCCCTTCTGGATAGTATACCTATCTCTAGTGTTTCTCTACCACATCTCCGTACTGTCAACCAAGTTATAAGTAGCCAATGACACATTCTTGGTAGAGCTGAGTTGCATCCTATCAAACATCTTCTCAATGAAGATTAACCACTCCTCAGGTCTCTCAGGCCCAGCTCTTCCATCGAACTGTGGAGGCTTGAGTCCTTGGAACCTCTCCAGTAGTTTGACCTCAGCTCTATGTCCTTTGGATCAATGAGAACCCCTCAGCATGGTGATACTCTCCATGGTCACTATGTGTTCTCCTACCTCTTCTCTCAAGATCTTCCTCAATCTCGTTCCTAGTAGAGAAATGTTCATAGACTAAAGGATTAGTCCTAGATACCTACCCAATCTTAGATCTTACTCTTCTTCCTCTTGGATTTCTTCTATCCTCATCTTCCACTTCATCAGTTTCATCATTTCTGTTTCCTACTCTTCTAGAAGGAACATGTTCAGATGTGTTCCTAGCTTCCTTTTCTGGTTGCTGCCATGGATCCTAAACTGCTTCTTCTTGTGCTGCTGGGACTCTTTGATGTTGTGCTTGAATCAGCCTTTCTTAGTTTTCCTTGACTAGAGCTAAGTTCCTCTGAAGCTCTAACCAAACTTATGTCACTTCAGGATTTGGTGCCACCTTTTGACCCTGATTCCCCCTTTCCTGGCCATTTTTTTGTTGCCTTGGTTTTGTTGGAGGCTTTAGGGGTGGTTCCACTCTCCATGTGGCAACCATGTTTACTTCCTGTTCATGATTCATTATAGAACACATATAAAGATCATAGACATTTTAATGGTACTTGACATTAGCAGTTGACCAAATTGAGTTCATGTATGTAGCTAGCATGCAAATGTAACTATATGTACATGTATAAACTATGCTCTGATACCAACATCTATTACGCACTTTGGGGTAGTCCAGTTATGGTGCCAAAATTGTGCATTTAAAACTCCTAGGGTTGGTATGTTCTGTAGGCCATCAAAACAATATCCTTAGTGTGCATACCCAAGTTGCCCTCTTGGGCACTATGTAAATGAATGCATATTGGTCCAGCTATTACACACATATTTACATTTTATGCACACCAGGGTAGTAAGGAAGGAAAACACTAGCTCAAGTCTTAAACTTGGCAACCACACATTAGGCAATCTTGTGAAGTGTAAGTGACTAGCAATTGCACCTAAAACTTCTTACAAAAAACTGCATTAATGTAGCCATGTAACTGTTAGTGTTGTGCCCAAAAGGCCAACCATGAGATGATTGTATTTTTGCACATTGAGTGATGATAGTTTATTGAGGCATTAATCCAGCAATTATGTTTGTTGTTTTGTTTCTGCGTAATGTAATAAACATAATTGTAACCCTAGAATAATGATATGCTTAAACATCCCTAGTATAGTATTATTGTGGAGTGGGTTGCAATAATACATAATGACTAGCATATGTGGAGACTAATATGACATATGTAGTCTACATATGGGTACAAGTTGGAGAACTTGTGTACTGGACCGACCCACCATGAGAACACTTCATGGATCGTTATATGAGTGTCATAAGTGATTCTCATAGTGATCATGGTATATGTACTCCTTCTACCTAAGATCATCAAGCTTCCCTACATGTGAGTCACATACTTCGATACTTTCCTTTGTTGCTCGTAACTGAGTGAACTTGAACGAGGTCATTGAGTATGTCACATATCATGCGGAGAGATTTGTACGATCAAGATGGGATTTGTCCCTCCTATGTAACGGGAGTGATATCTTCGGGCCCCTTCATAGAGTAAGACTTAGAAAAATAGATGGCCATGCTCGGATGAGTTGATATACGATATCAATGTCATCAGTTTAAGTTGGTATACTCGGTAATCAAGAAACCAAAGATTGGGCTATACGAGAGTGACACATTCCATGTCTTGTGCTTAGTCTTGATATCTTGGACAAAGGGACAATGGCATATATCGGTGATGATCATAAAGGTTTAGTCGAATCACCAACAATCTTGTCACTTGGGTAGCAATGATGTGTAGCTAGACACCACTCATTGCTTATGATCATAAATGTGATTTATGATCATTGCCAACGTGGTAAGAACCTATTGGGTCGTACACATAGAGCTATTTGGATCATTAGAGTGCATGGGCTAATAATTTGGGTTTTGGTTTCACAATAATTTCATATTAATAATGGGCCCAATAGTTGAGCCATTATTAAGCCCGAAATTAAAGCCTAATTAGATTAGGGCTTTGAAACCCATTAGGCATGGAAGTTGAGTCTCACTATAAATACAACTTCTAGTGAGAAATTCACAAGTCTCCTTGCCCTAGCTTCCCAAAAGGACAGCCGCACTCTTCTCTTGCAATTCCTTGGAGGACGCAAGCTAGCACTGTGAGCGCAAGAGAAACGCATCTGCCGGGATGTGGTGGAAGCGTGGTGATCCTGAGAGGCTCGTGTGGATACCATAGAGAGCCTGAACATGTCAACTCTTTAGGTTTTGTGATTCAACTCTACAGTTGAGTGAGAGATCTCAACCACCAGCCTTGACACCAGAATGAGGGGGGAAGGCCTAAAAAATCAGGGGGTAAAAGACCAATGACGTTCACTCCCCTGAATGCCATAAGAGCTAGCATCCTCATGGCACTAGAAAGGCCGGTAGCTACAGTTCCAAGGCCAAAAGCCATGACCTCGGAAAACAAGAAGAACATGAAGAAATTCCGCCAATTTCACCGAGATCACGGCCATGACATTGAAGATTGTTTTCAGCTAAGGAAATACATCGAGTCCCTGATAAAGCAAGGCCAACTTTGCCGATAGTTGCGGATGCCTTCGCTGAAACGAAGAAAGGAAGAACAAAGAGGGGGGACGAGGAGGACTATGATTCCGACAGACGTTGGCATCGAAGTCCTCGAAAGAATTCGCCGCCATCAGCAGGGGTCATCCAAACCATCACTACTGGGATACCCTCGGCTGAGAGGAAGAGAAAGATAAGAGAAATCTCCATAATGGAGTATGGGAACTCGCCAAGTAGGCTCATTCCCAGAGATGGTTCTATAGTAAAGTTCCCCCATGACGACCCATTCCTTGTTATGGCAAGGATAGGGAACTGGGACGTCAAAAGAGTACTCCTCGAGGACGGCTCCAACATTGACATCATCTTTTCGCACCTACTGCCTAAATTAGGCATCTCAAAAGATGATCTCAACATAGTCAATTCCCCCACCTTCAGAGTTGGGCCATCCGAGAGCTTCCAGTCCTCGGATACATTGATCTGCCCCTAATGTTGAAAGGGACGTCGCCCCAGAGGCAGGAGGAGCTGATCGCCTCCGTTATGACAAGATTCATTGTCATTGATGTTCCTTCAGCTTACAATGCTATCCTCGGAAGCCAGACCCAAGGCAATCTCCACATCCGCCCAGATGTAAGGTACCTAACAATCACCTTTGCAACCAAAGAAGGAGATGCAGAAATCTTCATTGACCAAACCGAAGTCAGAAAGGTCTTCAAAAAGGCCAGACGAAGCCCAGCAAAGGTCCAAGTACAGACTTCGGTTAATGAAAAAGCAGTCATGACGGGTGAAGAGACAACAAGGGAGGAAATGGAAAAGTTGGAAAAAGTAGAAACAGAAGATGTAGAGCTGATCCCTGGCCGAAACACCCGAGTGGGGAAAAAATTGGCCAAGGGTGACAAAGAAAGGCTTATATCCTTTTTGTTAATGAATAAAGATCTATTCGCCTACTCGCCGAAAGATATGCCTGGGGTCGACCCCAGCATAATCCAGCACAGTCTCAGAGTACGCCCGGACGTCAGACCAGTTCGACAGAAAAAATGGAACCTATCGGCTCATAAGAACTTCTTTGTTAAAGCCAATGTTAAGCGCCTTATTGAGGCAGGGGTAGTAAGAGAAGTAAAATACCCCGAATGGCTCAGCAACGTGGTTATTGCCACAAAAGAGGGGAGTGAAAAGCTCCAAATGTGCATTGACTTTTGGAACCTGAATGACGCCTGTCCAAAGCACTCTTACCCTTTGCCAGCCATAGACCAGTTGGTGGATTCAACCGCTTAATACGGACTCCTCAGTTTCCTTGATGCCTTCAACGGGTATCACCAAATTTGGGTGGACCCTGAAGATGAAGAGAAAACGGCCTTCATCACAAAAATTGGTACCTACTGCTATGTCAGAATGCCCTTCGGGATTAAGAATGCAAGGGCTACCTATCAAAGGTTGATGAATAAAGTATTCGACTCTCAGATCGGGAGGAACATGGAGGCATATGTCGATGATATGATAGCTAAGAGCAGAATGCCTAGTAATCATATCACCGACTTAGGCAAAACCTTCCAATGACTTTGGGAGTTCGGCATACGCCTCAATCCCGAGAAGTGTGCATTTGGAGTAAGCACAGGTAAGTTCCTTGGGTTTATGGTATCAGAAGGCGGAATAGACGCCAACCCCGAAAAGGTCAAAGCCCTGCTAAATTTTTGAACACCCACAACCACTAAAGATATACAAAGGCTTACCGGGAGAATCACTTCCCTTAGTAGATTCATTTTCAGGTATGGCAACCGATGTCAACCGTTCTTCAAAGTGCTCACCAAAGTTCCTTGGAACGCAGAATGTCAGAAAGCTTGGGACGAGCTTAAAAACTACCTGACCCGTTTGCCAACACTTCGGCAAGCTCAGGAAGGAGAACCCCTTATCCTCTACCTCGCAGTCACTGAAAAAGCTGTGAGTTCAATCCTAGTGAAAGAAGAGGGTGGGAGGCAGTGGCTAGTATATTATGTAAGCAAGTCCCTGCACAGCTCTGAGGTCAGATACCCATTGCTCCAAAAGGCTATCTACGCCTTAGTACTTGCGGGCAGGAGGTTATGACCCTACTTTCAAGGACACGCTATCATTGTCCGAAGGAACCTGGCTCTTCGCGACATAATGAAAAAAGTAGAGCATTCGGGAAGGCTGTCAAAATGGTGTATCGAGCTTGGGGAATATGACATCACTTATGAGCCAAGAAGGGCAATAAAAGCCCAAGCATTGGCAGACTTCATTGTCAAAATTCCATAAATTGAGAATGCTGAAGCTACCTCGGAAGACCTAACAAAGATTGAACTAGAGTGGAAACTCTTTGTCGATGGAGCCTTAGGTGCCGAGCATCAAGGCGTCGGGGTAGTTCTTCAGGGACCCGAAGGCATGGAAGCCACCAAAGCTATCAAATTTAGTTTTGATGTCACCAATAACATCGCTGAATATGAGGCCCTCATAGCAGGACTAAAACTGGCCAGAAAAGTTAGTTTAAAAAACCTTATGGCCCACAGTGACTCACAATTAATAGTCTGGCAGACGAAAGGAGATTACGCTGCAAAGGATCCAACCTTGGCAAAGTATCATGACCTCGTCAAAAAACTCATTGAATAGTTTGACTCGGTACAAATAGAAAACGTGCTCCGAAAAGACAATACTTAAGTCGATACCTTAGCCAAATCCAAGGAACCCACCGAGGTACTAAGGCAACCTAGCATAGAATTAATGTGCGTAGCAACCACGGGACAAGGATGGCAAGACCCCATCAAGAAATGTCTGGCAACTTCGGGACTCCCCGAGGATCCCAAAAAGGCCGCAAGAGTACGAAAATGCTCTGAGAGATACTTCCTCATCGGGGATGAACTATACTGACAAGGGTATGCAAGTCCCTTGTAGAAGTGCATAGGTGAAAACGATGTCAGAACAATCCTCGAAGAGGTTCCTGAGGGGGCCTGTGGTTCCCACATAAGAACAGACGCCCTCGCTGGAGTACTACTTCACCAAGGTTACTTTTGTTAGTGTTGTGCCCAAAAAGCCAATCATGAGATGATTGTATTTTTGCACATTGAGTCATGATATTTTATTGAGGCATTAATCCAGCAATTTTGTTTGTTGTTTTGTTTCTGCGTAACGTAATAAACATAATTGTAACCCTAGAATAATGATATTCTTAAACGTCCCTAGTCTAGTATTATTGTGGAGCGGGTTGCAATAATACATAATGACTAGCATATGTGGAGACTAATATGAGATATGTAGTCTACATATGGGTACAAGTTGGAGAACTTGTGTACTGGACCGACCCACCATGAGAACACTTCATGGATCGTTATATGAGTGTCATAAGTGATTCTCATAGTGATCATGGTATATGTAGTCCTTCGACCTAAGATCATCAAGGTTCCCTACATGTGAGTCACATACTTTGATACTTTCCTTTGTTGCTCGTAACTGAGTGAACTTGAACGAGGTCATTGGGTATGTCACATATCATGCGGAGGGATTTGTATGATCAAGATGGGATTTGTCCCTCCTATGTAACGGGAGTGATATCTTTGGGCCCCTTGATAGAGTGAGACTTAGAAAATGCATGGCCATGCTTCGATGAGTTGATATATGATATCAATGTCATCAGTTTAAGTTGGTCTACTCGGTAATCAAGAAACCAAAGATTGGGCTATACGAGAGTGACACATTCGATGTCTCGTGCTTAGTCTTGATATCTTGGACAAAGGGACAATGGCATATATCGGTGATGATCATAAAGGTTTAGTCGATTCACCGACAATCTTGTCACTTGGGTAGCAATGATGTGTTGCTAGACACCGCTCATTGCTTATGATCATAAATGTGATTTATGATCATTGCCAACATGGCAAGAGCCTATTGGGTCGCACACATAGAGCTATTTGGATCATTAGAGTGCATGGGCTAATTATTTGGGTTATGGTTTCACTTTAATTTCATATTAATAATGGGCCAAGGAGTTGAGCCATTATTAAGCCCGAAATTAAATCCTAATTGGATTAGGTCTTTGAAACCCATTAGGCCTGGAAGTTGAGTCTCACTCTAAATACAACTTTTAAGTGAGAAATTCGCAGGTCTCCTTGGCTTAGCCTCCCAAAAGGACAGCCGCACTCTTCTCTTGCAATTCCTTGGAGGACGCAAGCTAGCACTGCGAGTGCAAGAGAAACGCATCTGCCGGGACGTGGTGGAAGCGTGGTGATCCCGAGAGGCTCGTGTGGATACCCTAGAGAGCCTGAACATGTCAACTGTTCAGGTTTTGTGATTCGACTCTACAGTTGAGTGAGAGATCTCAACCGAAATTAGGTATGAATTTTCGAACACCCGGTTTACCCCGTTTCACTTGGATCCTGGAGGGTTTCGGCTAAATTTCGCTGTGCTGTTTGGCTCTTGAAACCCAACAACTTTTGGCCTACCCTAAGAAAGGATGCAAGGCAATTTGTCCGAAAAAGTGACAATTGCCAAAGGGATGCCAACATCCAGAAGTTACCTTCGGAAAAAATAACTTCAACAAATTACCCTTGCCCTTTCGCCGACTGGGGTATCGACCTCATCAGACCTCTCCCAAGCGCCCCAGGTGGGGTGAACTTCTGTATAGTTGCGGTGGACTACTTCACTAAGTGGATCGAAGCAGAGCCGTTGGCATCAATCTCAGCGAAAGATACCCAAAAGTTCATTTGGAAAAACATCATATGCCAATTTGGCATACCAAGGGTAATAGTGACCGACAATGGTACCCAGTTTATTGACAGGGGGTTCCGAGAATTTGTGGCTAACCACGGCATAAAATTACATTTCGCCCCGGTAGCCCATCCTCAAACCAGTGGGCAAGTCAAGGTATCCAATAGGACGATAAAAGATGGCTTGAAGAAGAGGCTAAAGGAGGCAAAAGGGAAATGGCCAGGAGAGCTCCCAAGTGTACTATGGAGCTATCGCACGACTTCCCGAAGGGCCATCGGAGAAACTTCTTTCTCACTCGTGTACGGCACAGAAGCAATTATTCCCATTGAGGTCATATGACCTTCGATAAGAATACATGTATTCGACGAAGGAGGAAGCAACCTCGGCTTGAGGGCAAAACTAGACCTCGTCGAAGAACATCGCGAAATGGCCGAACTCAGGAGGAAGGCTTTCCAACAAAGAGTAGCCGATGTTGCTAACTTGTATGTGAAGAGAAAAGAAATAAAAAAAGGGGACCTCGTCCTTCGAAAGGCCAAATTTGAGCCTTGTAGGCCATCAGATGGGGTACTTCAGGAAAATTGGAGCTAACCTTATTTGGTCCACGATGAAGTCCGCCCAAGGGTCTACAAATTGGGCGATACCGAGGGAGTAGAGTTGAAAAACACATGGCATTCAGATTTTCTGAAAAAATTCTACACTTAGACATTTTTTTTCTAAATAAAAGCTTGTGATTACTCCTCCCCGAAGTCACCAATAAAAATGTGGATTATAAACCGAACATGGTCACGTTACTAAAAAGGGCTTCTAGCATGTTGGCCTTCTTCCGAAGGTGCTAGCCCCTTAGCAGAGCCTAAAACTCGACAAAATACGTTCAAAAAAGCTAAAATAGTCCACATATCGGAAAAGTCTCACTAAAGGAAGAACAGTATGATACTTCCCGAAAGCCTGGTTTCAAACATTCGCCAAAGATACGTATATAGAATTACACAAACTTCTGAAGAATTGTATTCGGAGGAAAGAATGGAGACTTAAGAAAAAATCTTCGTTATAAATTTTGAGGGAACGCTACAGAAGAGCAAGGTTACAAGAGAAATAAATAAGAAAAAAGTCTATTGCTAAACCAGAGCGTCCAGTGCCTCCTTGGCATCGGCATCTTCTTGGGTAGGATCATTTGTAGGCGTAGGCGTAGTAGGAGGAAGGTTGAGGAACTCCAGCTTTGACCATGTCCACCTGGGCGCCTTGGGAAAATCCAGAGCGGACAGGAAGGAGAGGTCGAGCTCGGGGTACCGAGAGAGGACCTGATGTTGCGCCAAACAAAAGCCGTCTTGATAAGACACCTTCGTCATCTGGTCGAATTGGTCCTTCTTGGCACTCAGAGCTGATAGCTTGGCCGTAAGCTTAGCAACCTCCTTCTCGATCTTTTTTTTCTTCTTCTTACTCTTGGCCTCCTTCCTCAATGAGTTAACTTCGGCCTGGGGATCGGCATTCAAAGCGAGTGCCTTCGTAAGGTTCTCACCATCTTTTTACTCTTGGCCTCCTTCCTTAATGTGTGTGTGATGGTTGGACCAATATGCATGTGTTTACATCATGCTCAAGAGGGCCACTTGGGTATGCACATAAGGGTTGTGTTCGGATGGCCTATAGAACATTACCAATCTTGGGAGTCTAAATGCACAATTTTGGCACCATAATTGGACTACCCCGGAGTGGGTAACAGATGTTGGTATCAGAGCATGGTAAGAGCATGGTTTGTAGATGTATATAGCATATAGTTGCATTGCATGCATCTACATACATGAACTTAGTTTGGCCAGCTGCTAGTGTCAAGTACCATTGAAATACCTATGATCTTTATATGTGCTCTATGATGAATCATCAATGCAAGAAGTAAATACGGTAGCCATAAGAAGAGGGGTACCACCCCAAAGGCCTTCTACTCACTCTGGGCAACAATAGAATGGACAAAATAAAGAGAATCAGGGGCAACATGGGGTACCAAACCCTGAAGTGCCTTAGGTTTGGTTAGAGCTTTAAAGGAACTTAGCTCTAATCAATGAAAACTTAGTAAGGTAGATTGAAGCCCAATAGCAAGGAGTCCAAGTAGCTCCAGCAGAACTCGTTCAAGATCCACAATAGCAACTAGAAGAGGATACTAGGAACACATCTAAATATAATCCTTTTGGAAGCATAGAAGATACAAATGATGAAATTGTTGAGGAGGAAGATGAGGATAGGAGAAATCCACAAAGAAGAAGACTAAGGTCTGAGATTGGTTAGGTGTCTAGGACCAATCCCTCAGCCTATGACCATTCCTCCACTAGGAATGAGATTGAGGAAGGCTATAAGAGAAGATCCAGGAGAAGGTGAAGAGATCATAGAGAGCATCACCATACATAGGGTTCTCACAGATCTAGGAGACATAGATTAGAGGATCTAGAAGGCCTAGATAAAGTCAAACTGTTGGAGTGGTTCTAAGGCCTAAGACCTTTATAGTTTAATGGAATAGCTAGGTCAGAGAGAGCTAAGGAGTGGTTAATCTTCATTTAAAAAATGTTTGAGAGGATGCCACTCAAGTCCGCCAAGAGAGTGTCACTAGCTACCTACAATCTGGTAGGCAGTGTAGAGATATGGTAGAGGAGCACCAAAGATAGATATGTTGTCCAGAGGGGTAGAAGGGTACAAGAACACATGGAAATGACTTAGCTAAAGTTCATCCAGCTGTTTCAGGAGCAGTACATCAGTGATGCCATCAAGGATATGAAGCAAGATGAATTTGATGCTCGAAGGCAGGACAACCTCAGTGTCCTAGAGTATGAGCACAAATTCAATCAGTTGGTGAGGTATGCTCCTCAGTATCATGGACTGGAGGAGTTAAAGGCGAAAAGATTTTTCAGAGGCTTAAGGTCAGATATCAGAAAGGCTGTAAGACCTTTTGGAGCAGTCAAATATTGTGAAGTAGTGTAGAAAGCTTTATTAGTAGAGCAAGAGGAGTATGAGAGTAGCTACTTTCCCAGTGGACTAAGGGAAAGTAGCCAGGCATGAAGAAAGTAGAAAAAGCCAGCACATGGCAAGGGAATTGCAAAGAGTTCCCATCTTGGTGGTGAGGGCAAGGATAAATGGAAGTACCCTGGCCTAAAGTGCCCTAAGTGCAAAAGGTTTCATGGAAAGAAACCTTGCTATTTTGATACCCAAGAGTGTCTAAGATGTGGATCCGTCGATCATTGGATTAAAGACTATCCACAAGGTCAAAAGAGGCCAGAAGACCAAGGTCCAGTAAGGCCTATTGGGGCAGGACCAGAGGGCGAGCATGTAGGGTGGAACAGCAGAGACCATTTCCTTCAGTGCCTCGGCCTCTAGTGCAGAGACATGGTAGTGTCTTCCAAGTGGAGAGGCCAGAGAGGGAGGAGCACTAAGAGTTAACATTTACCTTAATGGCATGCCTATTAGTGTTCTATTTGATACTGGTGCATCTGTGTCTATAGTGGCTAGGAAATTTGTTGATGCCATGAAATTGCCTACTAAAATCATGCCTAGGATATCCTTATTGAAAACAGCAGGTAGTCAATGTGTTTTTACTAATGTCCTAGTTAAGGATTGCGAGCTAGTATTAGGAAAGACTAAGGTTATGACTAATCTACTAGTGTTTGACATTCCTAAGTATGATATAGTGCTGGGCATGAATTGGCTTGCTATGCATAACATAAGAATTGGTTGTGCTAAGAGAGAAATAATATTGCTTGATGGTGAAGTGCATGCATTAATGAATTCTAAGGAATTAGTGTATGAAATGCGTGGCATAGAACTAGAGGTACTAGATGTGATACTTGTGATTTCTAAGTATGATTGTTGTTATACATTGAATGAATTGTTCTATGATGAGGAAGTGGACAGAATACCTGTAGTGAGAGACTTTCCAGAAGTCTTTCCTAAAGAGCTGCTAGGTATTCGTCTACTAAGGGAGACTGAGTTTGAGGTCAAGTTGTAACCAGGAGCTAGTCTAATATCCATTCTTCCTTACAGAATGCCTATAACAGAGATGAATGAGCTCAAGAAACAACTTGATAAACTTCTTGAAAACATAAGCCTAAGTGTTTCACCATGGGGAGCTCCTATTCTCTTTGTGAAGAAGAAGGATGGATCATTGACACTATGCATTGACTATAGGAAGCTTAATGCAGTGACTATCAAGAATAAGTATCCACTCCCTGGGATTGAGGATATTTTTGATCAACTCAAGGGAGCTAAGATCTTCTCCAAGAAAGATTTGAGATCTGAATACTTCCAGCTGAGAGTAAATGTTATGGACCTCCTAGTAGTCAGCACTCCCAAGAGAGATAAAATGTTCTAAATTAAGTTTAGAACTTTAATTTCAAGTTTACAAAGCTAGAATAAAGGAGTTACAAAAAATTCACTAAGTTCCAAGGAGGTTTAAGCACTAGATGAGGAGCAGGGGCAAAATGGTAATTTTGCATCCTGAGTAACCGGGCGGGGTCCCGAGTGTTTTAAGTTAAGTTTTGTAACTTAACCTTTAACCTTAACTCAAACTTGAAACAATAACAAGAATTAATCAAGAAATGAGCATGTGTTAAAAGATGGGGGTTTATGTGTTTAAGGGTTGTAACTTGGAGGGGTTAAGGGGTTAAGTGAGGGTTTAAGAAGGGAAAGGTGGCTAATGGCTACCATAACCACGTTTTCCCCTCTCAAGCACTCATTTCTCTCTCAATTCAAGCTAGAAGTCAAGTGATCTTGATTCCTAGAGTTGCCATCCAAGGATACCAACCAAGAGGAACTTGTTTCAAGCTAGAAAATAAGGTTCGGAGGCTTGGAAGCATGATTTCTCTACTCCCCTGCTTTTGATATGTGGTAAGCATTGTGTTCTTGGTTAATTCTATGTTATTTGAGTGAATTGACGCTTGGGTTTTGGTTAGAGAGGAAGATTGTGATGTTTGGTGCTTTGGTTTTGATTGGAACTTAGGTGAGGATTTCTTGCACTTGGTTGCTTGAAAAGAGGAGTGATTCTAGCTTGTATCTTGGATTTGAGGTAAGGGAGTAGTGTTTTTAAGCTTGAACAATGCTTGTGGCTTGAGTTTGTTGTAAGAAATTGATTGAAATTAGCCATAGCATTGAGTATGAGTTTTGGTTGAATTGTGGCGAACTATGAGGTTTGAGGAAGATTTGATGATGTTATATAGCATCATTAATGGCATTGTGATAGTTGGTTATGTTCCTTGCAACATGAACTAAGTGTGTGTGAAGTTTGGTGGCTTTTTATGCATGTTTGATATGTGTACTAAGTAGCCAAAGGTCATAGCAGCAAAATGCGTGCCAATTCTGTAGTTTCACAGATTGGTGACGCGTCGCCAAGAGGTACCCATAATTGGTGACGTGTCGCCAAGAGGTACCCTTAATTGGCGACGCATCATCAATTGGAAAAAGAATCACTGAACGTCGGCAAAACAGCATTGGAGACCCGATTTTGTTTTTAGCATAACTTTTCGCTCGGGTGTTCGATTAAGGTGATTCAAAGTTCCACACAAAGCTAAGAGGGAGTACTATCATTTAAAATTTTAGAAACATCTAAAATGCCCCAAATTTAAAGCTATTTTGAATCAAGGTGAGGATAATTTTTAAAGGCAGAATTTTGCACATTTTGCTAGGATGATTGAGGTGAGTCCCAAAGAGGTCCTTTGGGTACCTTGGCCCTCAAGTATGCCGGGGGTACTTTGAGACTTCCTGAAGTCCCTCGAGAAGTGGGAGTTTCCTTGAGTTTTGAAAAGTTTTGAGGTTACTTGTTGAGTAAGCAAGGAAACTAAGTTGCAAGCGAATATAACCAAGTGTCATGAGCTTGAGGTGTAAGTTTTAGAACCCTTGGCAACCTGGCAGTGTTGGAAATCATGGGGTTGTAAGGAGAGGCTTCAAATGCACCGAGGTTATGGTGTTTAATAACCTAGTTACATAGTTCTCACCACAAATCCCCTGCACAACAAAGTTAAGGAGAGGTTATATAATAAGTCAGGCGTAAGCTAAGGCTTACGAGGCACAAGTCGAGGGCTAGACTTGTGAGCCACGGAGTGATGCCCGTGAGAAAGTAAGAAAATTATGTGAGGAGTGGTCCTTCGGGATCCGAGCATGCATATCCATATATTTACATATATGAGAGGTCCCTCACACTGCGAGAGCCATCAGAGAGTATGCATGAGTTATTTCATATCTGTCCACAGTTTTACTGTTGGTACATGAGGTTACCCCTTACTGAGAATCTTGGATTCTCACCCTTACTATTTTGTTGTGCAGATACAGAAGGAGTCGGACCGAGTGACCGTTGAAGGTTACTCTGGTAGTAGTTTTTGGTGCACAGGTAGAATACCTGAGTTTTGATGATTCTAGTACTTATTGTTTGGATGCTTGTTGGTCTTGCACAGTACTAACTAAATTGCTCATTGGTTATAGAGCCTAGTGCACATTGGACATAGTCAGGCATAGCTAGACCTAGTTGGGTCCAGAGGAGTCTCTAAAGCTCGCCACTGGGGTTCACATCCAAGGTGGGAGTTAGTATGAGAAGATCTCAGTAGAGGATTTTGTGTTTATACACAGTACTTAGTTGCCTCCTTAGTTATGAAATGAAGAGTCATGGATTTGAGGATTGCTTTCTGGGCGGGGGCATTAGCTACTATATGTATGAATGCTCACGCATGTTGCTATGTGTAGTTAACTCATATAAAGGTTGATTTGTATGCTTTGACTGCTCTACTTGTTTTATATGAAAAATTGTGGCCACATTAACATTTTATGGTTTTAAATAACCCGTCAAAGCATAAAGAGCATGCATATTGCATATTCTAGGATAATCAACTAGTGACATGGATTTAATCCCTGCACATATCAATGAGTCCAACTGCAATCCGCCGTGAGACCAAGTTCTCACAGGTGTCCTGGGCAGGGGCCAGGGACGGCCGTGTCAGTAAAGGAATAGGACATTCCTAAGACTGTATTCAGTACCAAATATGGACATTCCTAAGACTGAATTTAGGATCACATTTTGACAAATTTGTGGTTGTTTTTAGTGATGAAACCTTAGTGTATTCCAGGGATGAAAATGAACATGAACATTATCTAAAGATTATCTTAAAGACTCTATTGGAACATTAGCTTTATGCCAAGTTATCCAAGTGTGAATTCTAGATAAGGGAAGTGTCTTTCCAATGACATATCATAGATGCACAAGGCCTTAAGGTAGACCCTGAAAAGGTCAAGGCAGTGCAGGAGTGGGAAATACCAAAAACTGTAAAGGGAATCAGAAGTTTCCTAGGATTAGATGGATACTATAGGAGACTTGAATTAAGCTTTTCCATGATTGCCTCAGTTCTTACACATCTGACCAAGAGTGGTCAAAGATTTATGTGATTGCCTCAGTTATTACACATCTGACCAAGAGTGGTCAAAGATTTAAGTGAACTGAGAAGTGTGAAAAGAGTTTCTAGGAGCTCAAGCAAAGGTTGATTGAAGCTCTAGTATTGATTCTTCCTAAGCCAAGCAAGCCCTACATTATATATGTTAGTGTTGTGCCCAAAAGCCAATCATGAGATGATTGTATTTTTTGCACATTGAGTCATGATATTTTATTAAGGTATTAAACCAGCAATTATGTTTGTTGTTCTTTTTCTGCGTAACGCAATAAACATAATTGTAACCCTAGAATAATGATATTCTCTAACATCTTTAGTCTAGTATTATTGTGGAGCGGGTTGCAATAATACATAACGACCCACCATGAGAGTACTACATGGATCGTTATATGAGTGTCATAGGTGATTCTCATAGTGATCATGGTATATGTAGTCCTTCAACCTAAGATCATCAAGGTTCCCTATAGGTGAGTCACATACTTTGATACTTTCCTTTGTTGCTCGTAACTGAGTGAACTTGGAGGAGGTCATTGGGTATGTCACATATCATGCAGAGGGATTTGTATGATCATGATGGATTTGTCCCTCATATGTAACGGGAATGATATCTTCGGGCCCCTTGATAGAGTAAGACTTAGAAAAATGCATGGCCATGCTCGGATGAGTTGATATACGATATCAATGTCATCAGTTTAAGTTGGTCTACTCGGTAATCAGGAAACCAAAGATTGGGCTATACGAGAGTGATACATTCCATGTCTTGTGCTTAGTCCTGATATCTTAGACAAAGGGACAATGGCATATATCGATGATGATCATAAAGGTTTAGTCAAATCATCGACAATGTTGTCACTTGGGTAGCAATGATGTGTTGCTAGACACCGCTCATTGCTTATGATCATAAATGTGATTTATTATCATTGCCAACGTGGTAAGAGCCTATTGGGTCGCACGCATAGAGCTATTTGGATCATTAGAGTGCATGAGCTAATAATTTGGGTTTTGGTTTCACAATAATTTCATATTAATAATGAGCCCAATAGTTGAGCCATTATTAAGCCCGAAATTAAAGCCTAATTGAATTAGGGCTTTGAAACCCATTAGGCCTGGAAGTTGAGTATCACTATAAATACAACTTTTAGTGAGAAATTCACAGGTCTCCTTGCCCTAGCCTCCCAAAAGGACAGCTGTACTCTTCTCTTGCAATTCCTTGGAGGACGTAAGCTAGCACTGCGAGCGCAAGAGAAACTCATCTGCTGGGATGTGGTGGAAGCATTGTGATCCCGAGAGGCTCGTGTGGGTACCATAGAGAGCCTGAACACATCAACTGTTCAGGTTTTGTGATTCGACTTTATAGTTAAGTAAGAGATCTCAACCGAAAATTAGGTATGAAAATTTTTGAACACCTGGTTTACCCCGTTTCACTTGGATCCTGGAGGGTTTCGGTTAAATTCCACTGCGCTGTTTGGCTCCCGAAACCCAACAGTATATACAGATGCATCTAGATCTGGGTTAGGTTGTGTGCTTATGCAAAACAGAAATGTCATTGCTTATGGGTCAAGGTAGTTAAGACCTCATGAGCAACTTTATCCTACCATGAGCTAGGACTGGCAGTAGTGATTTTTGCTTTGAAGTAATAGAGGCGTTACTTGATGGATAGTTCCTTTGTGATCTACACTGACCATAAGAGCCTAAAGTACTTGTTCACTCAGAAAGAGTTGAACATGAGGCAAAAGAGATGGTAGAATACATCAAGGACTATTACTACTGTATAGAGTACACAAAGGGAAAAGGCAATCTAGTAGCAGATGCCTTGAGTAGGAAGCACACGGGTCTTCTGAAAAGAGGATCTATAACTGATTATGATGAGCAAAATAGTCTGTTATGCCTATGGAATAAGTGGCATAAATGGGAGGAAGCCCAAATCTACTTATTGACAATTCAGTCTGGATGGATTCATGAAGCCAGAAAGGCATAAGAGACAGATCCTGTTCTGAAAAAGATTTCAAGAGAGGAAAAGGGTCCTTTGCATCAATCCTTTGTCTACATGCAAGGATTACTGTATTTCAAGGGTCGAATCTATGTGCCTAAAAGAGCAAAGCTCAGGGATGAAATACTTGAAAAAGCTCACACAAGTAAGTTGAACATACATCCAGGAAGTGAGAAAATGTATAAAGACTTGAAGACTCACTTCTACTGGCCAAACATGAAGAGAGACATAGCTACTTATGTTTACAAATGTGCCACATGCCAGAAAGTAAAGGTAGAGCACCAGAAGCCAATTGGTACCCTACAAACTCTAGCTATACCAGTGAGAAAATGGGGCAACATAACCATGGACTTCTTGACTGGGTTGTCTATGACCAGATGAAGTCATGATACAATCTGGGTCATTGTGGATAGGCTAACCAAATGTGCCCACTTCTTACCTATGAAACTCACAAACTCCTTGGAGAAGTTAGCCCATAAGTAAGTCCAGGAGATAGTGAGGCTCCATTGTATCTGATAAAGACCCAAGATTTACAGCTCAGTTTTGAAGTGTTTTTCATAAAGCACTAGGAACCAAAATCCACCTGAGTACTGCTTATCACCCTTAGATTGATGGGCAAACTGAAAGGGTGATACAGATATTGGAAGACATGCTTAGGAGTTGTGTGTTAGATTTCAAAGGTGAATAGGACCAACACTTGCCATTGGTGGAATTCTCATATAACAATAGTTACTAAAGCACCATTAGCATGGCACCTTATGAAGCATTATATAGAAGAAGGTGCATCACACCCCATTATTGGGTGGAAGCCTCAGACAAGCTAGAGTTGGGTCCCAAAATTATTGACGAGACTATTGCCAAAATCAAGAAAATTCAAGAGAGATTAAAGCCAACCAATGAAATAACCACAACCTCTGTGAATAAAAGAATAAGAGACTTGGAATTTGAGGTTGGTGGCAATGTTTGGCTGAAAGTTGCACCAACCAAAGGCACTAACAAATTTGGCAGAAGAACCAAGTTGGCTCTAAGATACATAGGTCCTTATGAGATCTTGGATAGAGTTGGTAAGGTAGCATACAAGTTAGCTCTACCGCCAAGCGTGTCAAGTGTTCATAATGTTTTTCACATCAGTATGCTTAAGAAGTGTCTATTGGACACAAAGCATGCTATTGTAGTTGAAGACGTATAGTTGGAACCTAACTTGATAGATGAAGAGAAACCTAGAGCTATCTTAGCCAAGGATACCAGAAGGTTAAGAAACAAACTTATTCCCATGGTTAAAGTTCAGTGGTCACACCACTCTGAAAAAGAAGCAACTTGGGAAACTGAAAAAGACCTTATGGAAAGTATCCTGAAGAATACCTGAAGCTAAAGGCTATTTTGGAGGACCAAAATTTTTAAGGGGGGAGGATTGTTACCACCTCACAAAAATTGGAGAATTACAAAGTATGGCATAATGGTCAAAAACCATTATATTATGTAATTCTCTTCATAGTGATTGAAGTGTGAGGGATAAAAGGTATAATGAACACATCCTTAAAGGTGTTCCAAGTTGGTAACTTGGCCCCCAAGAAAAGCCTTAAGGATTGCTTGTTTGTCAAGCAACCTATGGACATTTTTGTAAGATTTTAGAAATTTGGGTACTTAATTGTAAAATTGTCACAAAAGAGCTTTGAAGAGTTAGGGGAAGGATATGAATGATATGAAAGTGCTATTGGAGGATGAAATTGCTTATGGAACACAACTAAGGACAAAGAAAAAACAAAAAAGACTTAAAGGACCTAAGCGTTCTAATTTAGGACCTAAGGATATGTATGTCCTTGACTTAAGTCAAACGGAGTAATTTGGAATTTTCCTACCTAAGGAGCAGCGGTCATGGCTTGTAAATGGGTAAAAAATGTTGGGCACATGTGTACCAATGAGTTTAAAACAAAAAAATGAAATTAGTGAGAAGAAAAATAACATAAAGCAAGGTTAAGCTTGTTTAAGTCTGTTTTGTGCCCTTAAGCTCATTTAATGCCATTTAAGTGGCCAATTCTCTTGTCTCTCTCCCATTTTCAGTGTTGTCTAGCCCAAGAACATAGCCACACTTCCTCCATAGCCACCACACCTTCAAACTTACAATTGATTGAAATTGAAGCAAAAGGAAGCAATTGGAAGCAAATTAGAGCTATTGCTTGGATACTTCAAGGATTAGGCTTGATTTTTGGCCTACCTACTTTGGTAAGTGTTCTCTTGCTCTCATGGGTTGTTTTTTGTATTTTCAAGCAACCATGGGGCTAGGGCTAAGTTTGGAAGAGAGCCATGAGCTTGATGAACCAAGCTTAGTGAGGGGAGTGCACTTATTGAAGGTTTTGTGACCTAGTGTAAAGTGCACAATGAAGGAAGTGTAATGAGGCTTTCTAGAGTTCAAAGTTAGTACTAACTAGTGTTAAAATCCTCCTAAGACCAAGCATTAGCTTGAGGAGGGCTTCCATAGTGATTTGGTTATGTTTATTATGTGTTTTATAGACTAACCTATGCTTTATGTTGCTGTTGCATTTCATGAGTTTGATGGTTGTGAATGGCTACTGCATTTGGCTATATATCTTCTATATATGCAATGTAGATTTTGCATTTTAGTGTCTTTGCATGCAGGTTTTGATGATGATTATATTGCGTATTGAATCCAAGTGCTACCCTTACTAGGTTTCTCAATGAAACTTGCACCCCTCTATTCTGTCATTTCAGGTCCAGCAGAAAGATCACATCCAAAATAACATTTTTGGTTTGATTTTTGATCTGAAATTTTAGGTGCATAAACTTCCATATGTCTGTTGGGTTTCGGGAGCCAAACAGGGCAGTGGAATTTAATCGAAACCCTCCAGGATCCAAGTGAAACGGGGTAAACCGGGTGTTCAAAAATTTCATACCTAATTTTCGGTTGAGATCTCTCACTCAACTGTAGAGTCAAATCACAAAACCTGAACATTTGACGTGTTCAGGCTCTCTATTGTATCCACACGAGCTTCTCGGGATCACCACGCTTCCACCACGTCCCGGCAGATGCGTTTCTCTTGCGCTCGCAGTGCTAGCTTGCGTCCTCCAAGGAATTGCAAGAGAAGAGTGCGGCTGTCCTTTTGGGAGGCTAGGGCAAGGAGACCTGCGAATTTCTCACTTAAAAGTTGTATTTATAGAGAAAGTCAACTTCCAGGCCTAATGGGTTTCAAAGCCCTAATCCAATTAGGATTTAATTTCGGGCTTAATAATGGCTCAACTCCTTGGCCCATTATTAATACAAAATTAAAGTGAAACCATAACCCAAATAATTAGCTCATGCACTCTAATGATCCAAATAGCTCTATGTGTGCGACCCAATAGGCTCTTGCCATGTTGGCAATGATCATAAATCACATTTATGATCATAAGCAATGAGCGGTGTCTAGCAACACATCATTGCTACCCAAGTGACAAGATTGTCGGTGAATCAACTAAACCTTTATGATCATCACCGATATATGCCATTGTCCCTTTGTCCAAGATATCAAGACTAAGCCCAAGACATGGAATCTGTCACTCTCGTATAGCCCAATCTTTGGTTTCTTGATTACCGAGTAGACTAACTTAAACTGATGACATTGATATCATATATCAACTCATCGGAGCATGGCCATGCATTTTCTAAGTCTCACTCTATCAAGGGGCCCAAAGATATCACTCCCGTTACATAGGAGGGACAAATCCCATCTTGATCATACAAATCCCTCCACATGATATGTGACATACCCAATGACCTCCTTCAAGTTCACTTAGTTACGAGCAACAAAGGAAAGTATCAAAGTATGTGACTCACATGTAGGGAACCTTGATGATCTTAGGTCGAAGGACTACATATACCATGATCACTATGAGAATCACTTATGACACTCATATAACGATCCATGAAGTGTTCTCATGGTGGGTCGGTCCAGTACACAAGTTCTCCAACTTGTACCCATATGTAGACTACATATCTCATATTAGTCTCCACATATGCTAGTCATTATGTATTATTGCAACCCGCTCCACAATAATACTAGACTAGGGACGTTTAAGAATATCATTATTCTAGGGTTACAATTATGTTGATTTCGTTACGCAGAAACAAAACAACAAACATAATTGCTGGATTAATGCCTCAATAAAATATCATGACTCAATGTGAAAAAATACAATCATCTCAGGATTGGTTTTTTTTTTGGGCACAACACTAACAATGTCTAGTTAGGATCTGGAAAGTTTGGTGATTTTATGAGCACATTTGGTATTTTTAATGGTGGTGTTTATTGTGGTATGCAGTAGCTATCCAACATCCTGTTCTGGAGTCCATTCTGTCTCTGGCACTCCTGGAACTAAGGGTGTGTTTTTAGCTGAGTTAAGACCATTTGTAGTGCATGTATGCATGTACATGTAGTGTATGTAAAATGAGACAAGTATGTGAACATTTGAGTAATATTTTGGCTATGTAAGTGATGTGGTGGAAGGCTGCCTAAGTGTGAATGATGGGCTGCTTACTTGTAAATTCTGTTTTGGCCACATAAAGTTGCTAGATGGAAGAAAATGTATTTCCCATGTGTATTGTACATGTATGGGATACCTTAGAGGGCTTACACCATGTGAATGAAGTGTTTACACACTTATGAAATTTTGTATGGGCAAAATGGTTATAAAGTGACCAGAATTTTGACTTTGTACTTAAAGATTAATATCTCCCTGTGTAAAGGGAATCTTGGTTTGAAATTTTGACTACACCTAGAAGACATCAAGAAGTTTAACTGAGATTTTGAATTTTGGAATTTGGAACCCTTTAGCCAAAGTTATGATGCTGCAAATTTTGCTAAGTTACTATTCATTTGGTCCAAAGTTTATAACCAATTTAAAAAATCCATAACCTGGTCCATAGGTGGGGTATTGATGTAAAACAAAATTTCTTGGTTTGTTTTAAGTCTCTATTTGAGAATGGAGAAAATAAAATAGGGGGTACATGGCTATAATGATACAGTTTATTAGAGGAAGTTACTGGCGCAATGGCTGGTCACTAGAAATTAACAAGATTGCCTAATGTGTGGTAGCCAAAATTAAGACTTGTTGACACAATCCCTAGTAGGCCTGCCTAGGAAGCCTATGGGAACTTGTCCTGTGCTACTCACAATTGGCTAATTGATTACATGTGCACTAGTTAAAACTTTCATGCTTCTAGTTATTTAGTCCTACTATCCAATCATGCATGAGTTTATGCCTTGACTAATCAATAAAATAAACAAAGAATACTTAAAACATTGACTAGGCATATTTTGATAAAAAAAATTATCAAAACTACCAAAGCAATCAAAGCAATTAAGTGGAATTAACTACACATAATCAATTGTGTGCAAGCATCCAAACAAGAGTAGACTATGCTCGCACCCAAGAGCAACTCTAGAGTAAATTACTCAACATGACTTTTGGAAGCAAACTAGTGTATCAGAACTATACATTGACTGACTGTACTAAGATCCAGAACTAAGCTTCCACCTCAGAGCAAACTCCCAGTGGCAAGCTTGGCAAGCCCTCCCTTGTGCTTTACTCGCCTCTGTAGGCCAAAAAGATGACTGTAGTTAGTACCATAACTTAACCAACAAGCAACCCAAAATTTAGAATCATAAAGATTCAAATAAACCAATGACCTACTCACAAGCCTAGCTCAACAATCCTCAAACAGTTGCTGGCTCAATAACGCCTAAAACTGCACAACAAAAAGTAAAGGAGTGAGAATCAAAGATTCTTAGTAAGGGGTCTTTAACCTGTAAGAAAATCCTGAGGACTCCACATATACAAGGATATGACACCTGCTGTGCGCACTTGCAGCCTGAGGGTCTAATATATGCATATACCTAGGTCCTTTGGGATCCTTCCTCATCCTAGTCCTGCTCAGGTGGCGTCACTCTGTGCCTAATGAGTTCTGGCCACTAACTTGCTCCTAGTAAGCCTTAGCTTACTGATTGATGTGGTAATGTAGCCTTCCCTTAGTTGTTGTGCAGGTGAACATGGTGGATGCTCCTTGTTTGTACTGTAAGAAATCCACTAGGTGTACTAGGCCTCCACATAGCACCTCAAGTCTTAGACTTAACTAGGTCACTTGCGTACTAAGCCTCCACCCATTTAACCTACCAAGGATGCACTAGGCTTTCACTTGTGCCTCAAGGCATAGCTTGGCTAGGTAATAAGTGCACTAAGCCTTCATCCATGGTGCTTCCTTATCCACCATTACTTGGTTCACACTAGTGCAGTGGCAATGATCATGGATGCACTCATTTACTAGGTTATTTGGGAACTACCTTATTGTGCTAAGGTTCATGCATTAGAACCTTAAATACAAAGGCCCAACTAGGCTTTTGATGGAACTAAACCTTAAACCCAACTAATGGTGCTGTATTGTGGCAAACATGCATTCAAAACTTACCTTCACTTTGAATTGAAATAACATTAAAATTGAGCCATTTTAAATGTATTGAAGGCATGAAGGTGATAGTACTCCCTCTTAGGTTCACATGAAAATTAGAATCACCTGAATCAGACACCCGAGTGAAAAGTTACGAACAAAACAAAACCGGGTGTCAATGTTGGCTCCAACTATGGCAACACGATTGTTGACATTTTGCCATTTTTTGAGGTATTGGCGATGCATCGTGGGAATTTGTATTGATTGGCGATGCATCACCAATGCTGTGAAGTACCCATAAAGTTTTCTGTTTTGCTACTATGAACTTTGGGCACTTCCCAAATGTATCAAACATGTATGGATAGCCTTCAAACTTCACATACATGTAGTATATGTTACAAAGACCACAACTAACCATCACAAGCCTTCCTATGATGCATTATAACATCATTACAATCAAGCCAAACACACTAGTCCACCATGATCAAAGCAGACTAGTAACTAATGCTATTGCCAAAACTACTTGATTTCATCAAGCAAACTCTATCCAATAGCATTAATGAACCATGAAAACATAACCCCCTTACCTTAGTTTCATCCATAAGCAAGAATTACTCCTGTCTTCAACCAAAAATTGAGTTCTTCAAAGTCTACCTAAGTTTCAAGCAAACAAAGTGATAGCTGAAGTGGTATCGCCCTTTAAACCCATAAGCTCGGGCAAAGCACCACCCTCGGTAAGTCAGGCATCACCCACAAGGAATGCAAGCACCAACCTTAGAAAAAGGGGGTATGACTCCTTAAACGTCCGACCTCGGTAATCCATCATCACCCCTGGGAACACCAGTACCAACCTCGAGAATAAGGTGCGTTGCCATCCTTGGTAAGGTGACCGAATCGGCTTCGGAAGGGAAAGACTCACCACCCATGGTCGAAGAGAACGGCCCCGAAGGGGAGCATCCGTGACGAAGGGACTCCCATATCACTAAAATGACCTCGAAAGAAAGCCTTCCTATTCCGAAGAGCTCTATTCTACCGAAGGGATCTCAGGAGTACGGCAGGAACAATTAAGGAGCCTCTGACATGCCACCCTCGTACACAACACGCCGCCCTCATATGCACTCTGACATGCTGCCGCTGCACATGTCCTGTCACGCAGACCTACCCCAGCCTTGACCCCTGGCCAGAACGGCCTGTAGTCGGCTAGAGGCCCCCACGCCCAAAGGTATGGATTACATCCGACCGAACACATGTCATAATCTGAACAGGTCACATCATCCTATATATATTAAGGAAATGGCCTCAATAGGGAGCATCCCCGGGGGGAAAAAGAGATACATTTTACATTCTTACTACTTCCCATCTCTTAAAATACTAACTTGGGCGTCGGAGGCTCCTCCCCGAAAAAATACTCCGGGGACCTCCTAACCTTTGCTCTTTGAGTGTTTCAGGCAATCTCTCCTGGGAAGCCTCTCCTTTAGGCGTTCCTCTATCACCGGAAGTCCCTCCCAGCCTCACCATGTCATACAGTCATAATGCCGATGGGCATTATGTGGCGCCGTTTGTGGGAACCCACTCCCAGGTGGCCGTCATTGAAACTCAGCGCTCTAAGGACAAGGGGCTTCCGAAGTCCCCTTCCGCGCCAGAGGTTCAACCGGCAACCGAGCAACCTGCCATAGGGACTTCCTTGCCTGAGGATAAACATCCTCTAACCATTACCATGAGCTTCCTGCGCGATTTTCAATGATCCATTGTGGATGAAATGAGGCAGCAACTGGATCGAAGATGGCCATAGCTGCGTTCAGACCGAAGGCCTCCTTCACCAGAACCTCGTCGAGAGAGAAGCCCGAAGTCAACTCACCGGAGTTCAGGAAGTGGGGACCAACGTGATGAGTCCTCGACAGAAAACATACCCCCTAGGGTTCGACCTATGGGAGAAACGGGGCCCAAATGGCCCAGGTCTCCCTGCCGAAGGAGTTCTTCACCAGAAGAGATATCACAATCCCCTCGGCATCGAAGTTACTCCCCAAAAAGGAGGCGTTGCTCTCCATTTTCGGAGGCCCCCAGGAATCAAGAAGAATAGCCCAGCGCCACACTTGTCATGGAAAAAATCCTAAAGAGGCTAGACAGGGTGGAAAGACAGGTAGCTTGGAAGCCCGTCTGGTCTAGGTTGTCGTAAACCTTCAACGAAGACGAATCGCCGTTTACCCGAGTCGTAGTCGAAGCACCTATGCCGAGTGACTTTCGGGTGCCTTGTTTGGAGAGCTACGATGGTCGAAGTGAACCCTAGGCTCACCTAACCAAATACAGGCGCAGCATGGTATTGTATAGTGCTGATGACGCCACCCTATGCAAATGCTTCGAGGTTACCCTCGCTGGATCGGCAACGGCATGGTTTAACTCGTTAGCCCCCAGAACCATCATGGGATTCCAAGAGTTGTTTACCGCTTTCACGTAGTAGTTCATCGAAAGCAAGCCAATGGCGAAGATTCCAGTTCAAATGTTCGGCATAGTGTAGAAGAATGGAGGAACTATTTGTGACTATGTCAAAAGGTTCAATCAAGAAGCCCTAAGCGTGCTGGACTTCAGGCCAGAAATACGTATCCCCGCCATGATACGGGGACTTCAGAGAGACTCACAGTTGTTCTACGAATTCTCGAAGGACCCCCCAGACACCCTCGGTGAATTTTACCGAAGGGCGGAGCAACATATGACTGCTGAAGAGCTGAGGATAGGGGGCCCAAAGCTCGACCATGTCCGTACCGAGGGGTCAAGCCAACAAACTCGCTACCCAACCGAATCAGGGGGTCGACCTCGGAAGCTGAGAGGGAAGAAGCCATTGACTTTTACTCCCTTGAACACCACAAGGACGAACATTCTCATGGCCATGGAAAGGCAGGGAACTCAAATTCAACGACCGAAGGCCATGACCTCGGACAACAAAAAGAACATGAAAAAGTTGTGCTAGTTCCATTGGGATTATGGGCATGATACCGAGGATTGCTTCCAGCTGAGGAAGTACATAGAGTCCCTGATAAACCAGGGCCAACTTCAGCGTTACCTGCAGATGCCCTCCCTAAAGGGGAGGAGGGAAGAGGAAAGGAAAGGAGATGACGAGGAATATGACTCCGACAGACGCCGGAACTGATGTCCCAGAAGACATCGACCACCTCTGGCAGGAATAATACAGACGATCACCACAGGACTATTGTCGACAGAAAGGAAAAGAAAAGCCAGGGAGATCTCAGTGATGGAATACGGTAACCCATCAAAAAAGCTTGTTCGGAGAGATGGGTCTACCATAATATTCCCACATGATGACCCACTCCTGGTCATGGAAAGGATATGGAGTTAGGACGTCAAGAGAGTACTCCTTGATGATGGTTCTAATGCTGATGTCTTGTTTTCTCATCTGCTGCCGAGTTTGGGTATCCCAAGGGGGGATCTCAAGCCTGCCACCTCTTCTACTTTCGAAGTGGGTCTGTCCGAACTCCTTGTCCTCGAATGGATTGACCTTCCTTTGATGTTAAGAGGAATTTCACTACAGAACAAGGATGAGCTTTTTGCCTCCACAATGACAAGGTTCATCGTCATAGATGTCCCTTTGTCGTATAATGCCATCCTTGGAAGACAGACACAAGGAAACCTCCATAGTCACCCAGATGTGAAATATTTGACTGTCACCTGCACCACAAAAGATGGAGATGTTGAGATCTTCATCGACCAATGGGAAGTGAGAAAGGTGTTTGTGAATGCAAGAAAGGCCCCGGCGAAGAGTTGGGCACAGACTGTGAGAGCAAAGGCTGTACTCGTAGGAGAGGCAAAGAGAGAAGAAACAGAAGTCCCCGCGAAAATAGAAACGAAAGATGTAGAACTTGTCCCAGGCCAAAATACCCGAATAGGAAAAAAAGTGGCCGAGGTGATAAGGAAAAACTTGTATCTTTTTTGTTAATGAACAAAGATCTGTTCACCTACTCACCGAAGGACATGCCTGGGGTAGACCCTCGCATAATTCAGCATAATCTTAAGATACGCCCCGACGCAAAGCCCGTGCGCCAAAAGAAAAGAAGCTTTTCTACACACAAGAACAGCTTTGTAAAATCCGAAGTCTAACGGTTAATGGAGGCCGGCGTAATAAGGGAAGTTAAATACCCTGAATGGCTTAGTAACATGGTCATCGCTATGAAGGAAGGGAGTGACAAACTCTGAATGTGCATCGACTTCTGAAACGTGAACGATGCTTGTCCTAAAGATTTATATCCACTACCGCCAATAGACCAGTTGGTAGACTCAACCGCTGAGTATGGCCTCGTAAGTTTCCTCAACGCCTTCAGTGGGTATCACCAAATCAAGATGGACCTCGAAGACGAGGAAAAAACCGCCTTCATGATCAAAGTTGGTACATACTGCTACATCAGAATGCCATTCGGGCTTAAGAATGCAGGAGCCACCTACTAGAGGTTAATGAACAGGGTCTTCAACTCCCAAATAGGGAGGAACATAGAGGTCTATGTCGATGATATGATAGTTAAGAGCAAACTGCCTAGTAGTCATATCACGGACTTGGAGGAAACATTCCGCCAGCTGAGGATCTTCGGAATCTGTCTCAACACCAAAAAATGCGTGTTTGGGGTGAACGTGGGTAAGTTCCTTGGATTTATGGTGTCAGGAAGAGGTATCGACGCCAATCCAGAAAAGGTCAAAGCCGTATTAAGATTCTAAACTCCTACAATGACGAAGGATGTGCAAAGACTCACAGGGAGAATCACGTCCCTTAGCAGATTCATCTCCAGATATGGGGATCACTGCCAACCATTCTTCAAGGTCCTTACTAAAGCGGCAAAAAATGGTGGTAGCCTCGGTAGCAAGACACATCCTTGGAATGAAGACTTCTAAAAGGCCTGGGAAGAGCTTAAGGTCTACCTGACTCGCCTGCCGACACTCCGGCAACCACGGAAAGGGGAACCCCTCATACTATAGCTGACCGTCACCGAAAAGGCGCTAAGTTCGGTCCTTGTGAAGGAAGAAGGGGCGGAGCAATGGCCAGTATATTATGTGAGCAAGTCTCTGCATGGTACCGAAGTCAGGTACCCCTTATTACAAAAGGCCATTTATGCCCTGATACTTGCAAGCAGAAGGCTACGTTCGTATTTCCAAGGCCACCCCATTATTGTCTGAAGTAACCTACCTCTTCGGGATATTATGAAGAAGGTAGACCATTCGGGAAGGCTTTCCAAGTGGTGCATAGAGCTCGGCGAGTATGATATCACCTATGAGCCGAGGAAGGCAATAAAAGCTCAAGCTTTGGCGGATTTCATTGCCAAAGTACCCATTACCAAAGATGGTCAACCAGACCTGGGAAAAATGAACCGGAGTGGACTCTGTTTGTAGATGGGGCCTCCCACTTCGAACACCAGGGAGCTGGAGTAATCATTTGCGGTGCCGAGGGTATGGAAGTCATGAAAGCCATCAAATTTGGGTTTAACGTCACCAACAATATGGTAGAATATGAAGCTCTCATAGCAGGGTTACGCCTTGCTAAAAGAATTGGCGTAAGAAACCTGACGGCCCACAGTGATTCTCAGCTAGTGGTCCAACAGATCGCAGGAGACTGTAGCGTGAAGGAACCAACTTTGAAAAAATATCATGAGCTCGTATCAAAGCTCATTTAGGAGTTCGACGCAGTGCACATTGAGAACGTGCCTCGCCGAGACAATGCTGAAGCGGATAGTCTGGCCAAATCAAGAAAGTCCACTGAAGTGTTAAGCCACCCGAGCATAGCAACCTCGAAAAAAGGATGGAAAAGTCCCATAAAGAGGTATCTTACAACCTCAGAGCTTCCTGATGACCGTTTTAAAGGAGCAAAAGTGTGAAGACGCTACGGACGATATTTCCTAATCGGGGAATAATTGTACCGACAGGGGTATGCAAGTCCGCTATAAAGGTGTGTCAGTGAAGAGGACACTAAGAAAGTCCTTAAAGAAATCCACGAGGGAGATTGTGGTTCCCACATTGGAACTGACACCTTGGCAGAAGTAATACTCCGCCAGGGGTACTTCTAGCCTGCCCTAAGAAAGGACGCAAGGCAGTTTGTCCAGAACTGTGATAATTGCCAAAGACACGCCAATGTCTAGAGGTTACCCTCGGAATCGATAACCTCGGCTAATTAACCCTGTCCCTTTGCAGTATGGGGCATTCACCTCATCGGGCCACCCCCGACTGCACCTGGAGGAGTGAAGTTCTGCGTGGTCGCGGTGGATTACTTCACTAAATGGGTCGAGGCAGAGCCCCTGGCAACTATTTCGGCAAAGGACATACAAAAATTCACTTGGAAGAGCATTGTATGCGGATTCGGCATACCGAGGGTGATAGTGGCCGACAATGGTTCCCAGTTTATTGACAAGGGATTCCAAGAATTCATCACCGACCTCAGGATAAAAATGCAGTTCGCCCCGGTAGCTCATCCTCAGAGCAACGGATAGGTAGAGGTATCTAACATAACCATAAAAGATGGTCTGAAAAAGAGATTGAGGGAAGCAAAGCGAAAATGGCAAGGGGAACTTCCCAGTGTGCTATGGAGCTATCGGACAACACCCCGAATGGCCACGGGTGAGACACCTTTCTCGCTCATCTTCGGCATAGAGGCCATTAATCCTGTCGAGGTAGTCCAGCCATCGGTCAGGGTAGAAGTGTCCGACGAGGAAGGGAATGACCTCGGATTAAGAACTAAGCTTGACCTAATTGACGAACACAGAGAAGTGGCTGAACTTCGAAGAAAAGCCTTTCAGCAAAGAGTGGCCATCGCAGCAAACCTGCAAGTTAGGCAAAAAGGAATTAGGAAGGGAGACCTCGTTCTTCGAAAGGCTGACTTTGAACCCCGAAGACCGTCTCACGGGGTACTTCGGGCGAACCGGGGAGGGCCTTATTGGGTCCTTGATGAGGTTTGGAATGGAGTCTATAAGCTCAGCGATACTTGATGGGTTTCGGGAGCCAAACAGCGCAGCGGAATTTAACCGAGACCCTCCAGGATCCAAGTGAAACGGGGTAAATCGGGTGTTCAAAAATTTCATACCTAATTTTTGGTTGAGATCTCTCACTCAACTGAAGAGTCGAATCACAAAACCTGAACAGTTGACGTGTTCAGGCTCTCTATGGTATCCACACGAGCCTCTCGGGATCTCCACGCTTCCACCACGTCCCGGTAGATGTGTTTCTCTTGCGCTCGCAGTGCTAGCTTGCGTCCTCCAAAAATTGCAAGAGAAGAGTGCGGCTGTCCTTTTGGGAGGCTAGGGCAAGGAGACCTACGAATTTCTCACTTAAAAGTTGTATTTATAGTGAGACTCAACTTCCAAGCCTAATGGGTTTCAAAGCCCTAATCCAATTAGGATTTAATTTCAGGCTTAATAATGGCTCAACTCCTTGGCCCATTATTAATACGAAATTAAAGTGAAACCATAACCCAAATAATTAGCCCATGCACTCTAATGATCCAAATAGCTCTACGTGTGCGACCCAATAGGCTCTTGCCACGTTTGCAAAGATCATAAATCACATTTATGATCATAAGTAATGAGCGGTGTCTAGCAACACATCATTGCTACCCAAGTTACAAGATTGTCGATGATTCGACTAAACCTTTATGATCATCACCGATATATGCCATTGTCCCTTTGTCCAAGATATCAAGACTAAGCACGAGACATGGAATGTGTCACTCTCGTATAGCCCAATCTTTTGGTTTCTTGATTACCGAGTAGACCAACTTAAACTGATGACATTGATATCGTATATCAACTCATCCGAGCATGGCCATGCATTTTTCTAAGTCTTACTCTATCAAGGGGCCCGAAGATATCACTCCCGTTACATAGGAGGGACAAATCCCATCTTGAACATACAAATCCCTCTACATGATATGTGACATACCCAATGACCTCCTTCAAGTTCACTCAATTACGAGCAACAAAGGAAAGTATCAAAGTATGTGACTCACATGTAGGGAACCTTGATGATCTTAGGTCAAAGGACTACATATACCATGATCACAATGAGAATCACTTATGACACTCATATAACGATCCATGTAGTGTTCTCATGGTGGGTTGGTCCAGTACACAAGTTCTCCAACTTGTACCCATATGTAGACTACATATCTCATATTAGTCTCCACATATGCTAGTCGTTATGTATTATTGCAACCCGCTCCACAATAATACTAGAACAGGGACGTTTAAGAATATCGTTATTCTAGGGTTACAATTATGTTTGTTAAGTTACGCAGAAACAAAACAACAAACATAATTGCTGGATAAATGCCTTAATAAAATATCATGACTCAATGTGCAAAAATACAATCATCTTATGATTGGCTTTTGGGCACAACATTAACAATACCGAAGGTGGAGAACTGAAAAATACATGGCACTCAGACGCCTTGAAGAAATTCTACACTTTGAATTTTGATAAGAAATTATACAGTTAGAAATTTTTTCTAAGTATAGAAAATTTGCAGGAAAATAGCCCCACCTAAGAGCTCTCGTCGAACAAGGTTCAAGTATGTACTTGTAAAAATTATGTATTTTCTTCGAAGTTGATTGGGTCATTTTCCCAAAAGGTGCGTCTACCGAACACGATTGATGAAAATAGGCAAAACTTTGCAAAAAGGTATTCGCCAGAGCTAGTGCTTTGCCGAAGACGGTCGATAAAAAGAATGAAAAATAGCTTCCCAAGGGTCATAGACCGAAAGTGGTCAAGACAGCCCTTGGAAACGAAAATTGTTGCTTAAGGGACTTAGCCAAATTTTAAAGGAAGGAAAAATGCCATTGAGAAGGCCTTATTACAAGGAGGAGATTACAAGAAGAAGATTACAAAGAAAAAGAAGAAGACAAAGTAAAGCCCTAGACACCTAAGGGACCTCGGCATCATGAGATGCTCCATCGCCAACATCCTTTTTTGCGACGTTCGGCGCCGGATGAGTGGCAGATGGCAGGTTAAGGAGCTCAATCTTTGACCAAGTCCAGCGAGGCCCCTCAGGGATGTTCAGGGCAGCCAAGAAGGAGAGGTCGAGGTCTGGATATTTCGCCAAAACATGGTGTGAAGGCAGACAGAAGCTGTCTTGGAAGGCAACTTTAGTCACCTGAACAGCCTTGTCTTTCTCAACAGACAAGTCTTCCACCTCATTCTGCAAATCGGTGACCTCCTTCTCCAGCTTCTTAGTCTTATTCTTCTTCTTTGTCGCCTTCTTCAGGGCCTCAACCTTGGCCTGAAGTTCGGCATTGTCGGCGTGGGCCTTTGTCAAGAGAGCAGAACCTTATTCCTTCTCCTTCTGAAAGGCCTCATTGGCAGAAGTAAGCTTGACGACCTTCGCGTTGAGGTCAGACATCTTTTGGGAGAAGTCCTTCAAGAGCTCCTCTTGGCCCTTCAAAAACTCCTCCCGAAGTTTGGCAGTCTCCTCCTTGGCTATTCTGCTCAACTCGGCATTCTTGACGACCGAGTTGGCACAAAAAACCTTGGCCTTCTCCAGACGCTCTTCGGCCCAAGATTGGACCGAAGACTGTTTTGCTGCCCAAGCTCTGAAGTATCCGCTGTACACCAAGAGTTGCAAAAAAAAAATGGAGGGGGGGGGGGGGGAGGACATTCGGTAAAATTGCACAAGGAAAGCCAAACAGTCAGAAAAATTGGGAGAAAAAATAAAGGGTATGAAGAGTACTTGAGCAGCGTGCTCGGACATCCTCGCAGTAAGGATCTCCTCGTTCGCGCACTCTTCATCCACGGATTTAAATGTGGCCTGGGTGAGCACGCCCCTCATCATTTAGGGACCATTTGCTGGCAGTCTTTGGAGAACAAATTCATGTCCTCCATAAAACACTAGAAAGGCTCCCTCGGCACCTTATCCTTCAGGATATGAGATTCCTGAAGAGCCCGCCTCCGGGCGTGCTCCACCATCCATGACAAGGGCGCCAATTCCTCCCCAACATCAAAACACAGTTCCATTAAGACATTGTCCCTTAGCCATATATCTATAAGATTAAGAGTGCTAAAAATGTCTAAGGGACAAACCTAGCGGCACCTCGGTGACATCATCATCGGATTCTTGGACCTCCTCCACTTCGGCAGGGACGTGTTTGCCCTTGCTTCTTCTGCGCTCCTCGAGTTCTTCAGTAGAGGGGCCTCCTGCCAAAGAACCCAAGAGGTCCTGCGAAGTGGCAGGACTTCGGGCTGGCCCCCGACCTCCTCAACGTCCTCCGGCGATGTTGGGTTTTGCGAATCAAACAGCGCAATGGACTTTAATCGAAACCCTCCAGGATCCAAGTGAAATAGGGCAAACCGAGTGTTCAAAAATTTTCATACCTAATTTTCGGTTGAGATCTCTCACTCAACTGTAGAGTCGAATCGCAAAACCTGAACAGTTGATGTGTTCAAGCTCTCGATGGTATCCACACAAGCCTCTTGGGATCACCATGCTTGCACCACGTCCCGGAAGATGCGTTTCTCTTTCGCTCGCAGTGCTAGCTTGCGTCCACCAAGGAATTGTAAGAGAAGAGTGCGGCTGTCCTTTTGGGAGGCTAAGGCAAGGAGACCTGCTAATTTCTCACTAAAAGTTGTATTTATAGTGAGACTCAACTTCCAGGCCTAATGGGTTTCAAAGCCCTAATCCAATTAGGCTTTAATTTCGGGCTTAATAATGGCTCAACTCTTGGGCCCATTATTAATATGAGATTAAAGTGAAACCATAACCCAAATAATTAGCCCATGCACTTTAATGATCCAAATAGCTCTCTGTGTGCGACCCAATAGGCTCTTACCACGTTGGCAATGATCATAAATCACATTTATGATCATAAGCAATGAGCGGTGTCTAGCAACACATCATTGCTACCCAAGTGACAAGATTGTCAGTGATTCGACTAAACCTTTATGATCATCACCGATATATGCCATTGTCCCTTTGTCCAAGATATCAAGACTAAGCACGAGACATGGAATGTGTCACTCTCGTATAGCCCAATCTTTGGTTTTTTGATTACCGAGTAGACCAACGTAAACTGATGACGTTGATATCGTATATCAACTCATCCGAGCATGGCCATGCATTTTTCTAAGTCTTACTCTATCAAGGGGCCCGAAGATATCACTCCCGTTACATAGGAGGGACAAATCCCATCTTGAACATACAAATCCCTCTGGATGATATGTGACATACCCAATGACCTCCTTCAAGTTCACTCAATTACGAGCAACAAAGGAAAGTATCAAAGTATGTGACTCACATGTAGGGAACCTTGATGATCTTAGGTCAAAGGACTACATATACCATGATCACAATGAGAATCACTTATGACACTCATATAACGATCCATGTAGTGTTCTCATGGTGGGTTGGTCCAGTACACAAGTTCTCCAACTTGTACCCATATGTAGACTACATATCTCATATTAGTCTCCACATATGCTAGTCGTTATGTATTATTGCAACCTGCTCCACAATAATACTAGACCAGGGAAATTTAAGAATATCACTATTCTAGGGTTACAATTACGTTTATTATGTTACGCAGAAATAGAACAACAAACATAATTGCTGGATTAATGCCTTAATAAAATATCATGACTCAATGTGCAAAAATAGAATCATCTCATGATTGTCTTTTGGGCACAACACTAATAGGGGGTGGGGGAAGGAGGTCCTTCTTCGCATTCTTAGCCGAAGATGGCCCGCCTCCAGACGTTTTTCGTCTCTTCGAAGCCCCCTTCTTCGTCTGTTCCCCTTTCTCGGCCTGACCGAGGAAGAGGGATTTGTAGAAAGCGGCTGACTGATAGCCCATTTCTGAAAAAGAAGAAAAATATCAGTGTAAGTCAAAAGGGATACTTATACCAAAAATTTGGAAAGTAACTTACTCTAAAAAAGGGCTTCGTAAGTGAGCTCCCCCCGAAGAAGCATCACCAGCCAGGACTTCTTCCCGTCGGTGGCAAGAGCTGGCATGCCGAGGTCTGTCTTATGCTCCTTGAGCACCCCCAGCTCCCAAAGAACCTCATCAGCCATGAGGTTCCACTTAATGGAGAGGGTGTACAAGGAGCGTGGTGGGACGTCGACATCCTAGTAGGCGACATCTCGGATACGCCTATCGAAATCCTCAAACCTCATTGCCAACTCAGGAGTTAGGAACTTCTTGGGATCAACGACATCTGTCTCCAGCTTCCCCGGGCCTACCTTGTCGGTACGTGTGACCATGCCTCTGCCACCTTCAGGAAGAAGAACTTCCTTTGTCACCCTTGCCAACTATCTCTAATGCCAAAGGTGAACATATCTTTTTTGCTCCCAGACCTCGGAGGCAGAATGAAATAGAAGCCACCATTCGGGACCAGATAGAGCTTGTGGTACTGCATGAAAATGATGAAGTGGGGTTCTATTTTGAAAACCCCACACATGCAGAGAAAAGCGTTGAAGTAATAGTAAGAGTTGGGTGGAAGCTGATTCACGGCTGTGCCATGGAATTGGCAGAAGTCGCAAATCATCTTCGGCGGAGGAAACCGAAGTCCGGCCTTCAGTTGGGCCCAGAAAACGGTAACCTAGTCACCTCTGTTCATGAAGCTTAAATGGCCGGGATGGCGTAGTCTGGTGGTGGCATAAAAGGGAAGAAAGAACTTAGTTGTCCACTTCGCTAATTTTTCCAAAGTGGAACAACATGGGTGAGACATGAGAGGTTGCCAACTCTCGGGAATAGCTTGGATAGACATGAGGGGGATAGGGGAAGACATGTTTAGCAAAAGAAA
Source organism: Aquilaria yunnanensis (assembly GCA_039654915.1). Classification (NCBI taxonomy): domain Eukaryota; kingdom Viridiplantae; phylum Streptophyta; class Magnoliopsida; order Malvales; family Thymelaeaceae; genus Aquilaria; species Aquilaria yunnanensis. The sequence goes on along the minus strand of CM077595.1, from coordinate 41,331,426 downwards.
ATGACTTCGGTGAAATGAGTGAGAGGACTTTGGGAAAAAGGAAAAAGGCTTCGGGGACTAGAAAAAATAGAAACCGAAGAGACCGAAGGGCCTATGGAAGGGAAACCCACCAAAATGTTTGCCGAAGTCGGGATTAGAAGACGCCATCGTAAATGGTGGCCGGAAATCGCTCCGCCACTTGTTCTGCCGCAAAAAAGAAAGAAGAGCTCGAAAACAAACGACAACAAGGTAGAGGCAAAGGAGAGCGAATGAGGGTCCTGAGGGGGAGGAAGGTTTATATATACCGAAGAAGGGTAACCAAATCATCGTCACAACTACTCTGTGAAGGCGAATTGTTGCCAAAATTACCCCTTGAAGGCGAAAAGACGTAGCTGGTGTAACCGACACGACTACCCCCAATCACCGCGGGCCACGTGTCATCCAATGTGTGAAATAAGGACACACTTTCTGACACTCCTGGGTACGAAACGTGACGGTCCACTGACCTACAACAGAAAAAGTAAAAATAAAAAGAGTGCGCACCTCGAGAACACCAAGGGACTAACCAAAGGGCAAGTAACAACACCTCGGCTTGGGAGGCAAGCCCTCAGGTGGCGAAGTGTCCCCTTGTACGATGTCCCACTCTGAGTCCTGTGAGGTGCCCCAGAGATTCTACAAGCCGAAGTCTCCACTTCGACTTCCCGAGGGTGGGCATGCCATAGCCGAAGTGTTATCGCCCTTTAAACCCATAAGCTCCGGCAAAGCACCACCTTCGGTAAGTCGAGCATCACCCACAAGGAATGCGAGCACCAACCTCAAAAAAAAGGGGTCTGACGCCTTGAACATCTGACCTCGGTAATCCATCATCACCCCTAGGAACACTAGTACCGACCTCGGGAATAAGGTGCATTGCCATCCTCGGTAAGGTGACCGAACCAGCTTCGGAAGGGAAAGACTCACCACCCTTGGCAGGAGAGAACACTTCCGAAGGGGAGTATCCATGACGAGGGGACTCCCATATCACTAAAATGACCTCGGAAGAAAGCCCTCATATTCTGAAGAGCTCTCTTCTACCGAAGAGATCTCAAGAGTACGGCAGGAACAATTAAGGAGCCTCTGACATGCCACCTTCCTACACAACACACCACCCTCATATGCGCTCTGACATGCGGCCACCGCACACATCCTGTCACACAGACCCACCCCGGCCTTGACCCCTGGCCAGAACGGCCTGTAGTCGGCTAGAGGCCCCCATGCCCAAAGGTACGGATTACATCTGATTGAACACGTGTCATAATCTGAACGGGTCACATCCTCCTATATATATTAAGGAAATGGCCTCAATAGGGAGGATCCCCGGGGGGAAAAAGAGATACATTTTACATTCTTACTACTTCCCGTCTCTCAAAATACTAACTTGGGCGTCGGAGGCTCCTCCCCAAAAAAATACTCTAGGGACCTCCTAACCTTTGCTCTTTGAGTGTTTCAGGCAATCTCTCCTGGGAAACCTCTCCTTCAGGCGTTCCTTTCTCACCGGAAGTCCCTCCCAGTCTCACCATGTCATACAGTGATAATGCCGATGGGCATTACAAAGGCATAAAACACCAAATTACTAACTTTTAACCAAAACCCAAGCATCTAATCACTTCCTAAACAAGAAACAAGCAAGAAATCAAAAGTTACCTCGCATAAAAAATAGGGGATGGATGGAAATAAGGTTCCAAGCTTCAAAAACATGAAATTCCACTTAGAACAAGCTTCCTTTGGCATAAACACCCTTGGTGGCCTCCATTTCCACGAAAATCACTTGATTTTGAGCTTCAATTGCTGGAGAGTTGGTAGAGAGAAGGGTCAGCTTGGGTCTAGGAAGCAAATGGTGGCCTCCCCCCTCATTGACAAATTTATATGCTCGTTTAAACCCCAAGCCACCAAACTATTTAAAATGTTACAAATAAGTCCCCTCATTTTGGTAACTTTAATCAAATTTTGTCAAATATTGTTTATTTGAACTAAACATGAGTTAAAAGTAGAAGTTAGGGTTTTAAAAACTCGTTTTCAACTCTCGGGACTTAGCCTAACTCTTTGAGATGAAAAATTACCATTTTTCTCCCGAACCTCATTTGGTGCCTTAAACTTCTGGAAACTTAATAGACTTTGCCCAACATACCTATTCTTACCATGTGAACCTGAAATAAGGTTCCAAATTAGCTTTCCACTAGGGGAGCCATAACATTCTCCCCACCTTGGAGAATTTGGTGCTCCAAATTCAATCTCCCCACCTTAAGTCACTATACTAGGATACTGTGCCAACATATCCCGATCAAACCTACCAAGGGATGTCAGTCATACTACAACTCACTTGGTGACAAACTACTCAACCCATTATGCTAATGCCCTCAGAACACTTGAGTCAGGCCCTATCTCATATAGGTATTATGGCTAATTCTATTCCTTTGTGATCACTCTTAATTAGAGTTTGGTTACTTATGACAGCCCTCGGAGTTGTAGGTCTAATTGACAAGGTAATTACAAAAATCTCAGCTTACCAGGTAATTAGTTAATTTAACAAATTATAGTTTAGATAATTTATTTGCAACTTAAGTCTCGGGAATATAGGGTCTAGTAGTTAAAAATGAATAAAATTGATCATTTAAGCAAGCCGGGCCGAGAGGGGTATTTTGGTAATTTCATATAGTGACCCATTTTTATTGCACGGTTAGATAGAGCATGAGAAAATATTAAATTTAAGGTATTATAGTTTTTTGTGATTTTCACGAAATCATCGTGAACATTTTGGATTGACTAGATTGTACATAAGTGGTTTAAATGTAATCTTTAAAGAGACAGGGATTAAATTAGATGTTGTAAAAAAGCTGGAGATTGGCGTGTAATTATATCTGTGAAGAAACAAGCTATGGCGTAATACTAAACTTAGTTCTATTTGTTTAGCATTTTATCACTTAAGGGTCAAGTGTTAAAAGTATGCACTTAGGCTCTGCATGCGCCTTGCACATGCCAGCTTACTTAATGAGCTTTATTAATCGGCCAACTTGTTTCCTCCTTGACCCAGAAGCTCCAGCCAGCCAAAACCTCTCTTATCTTCGAACCACCATACCCAAGATCCCTCCAAGCTCAATTCACCCAAATTGAAGCACAAATAATCAAGATTTTGAAGGAAAATGAAGTTTTGTACTATCCTAAGCTAGGATTTCTTGCTTCTTGCCTGAGTAAGTTTGGTTCTATTATTTCCCCTATTTTGAGCTTTAGTTTCACTCTGTAAATTCTGGAAATTAATGTTAGACTTGGTGGTTAAGAGAAATCAAAGGTGCTCAACATGTTTGAAGGTGTTTAAGAGCTTAACCATGGTGAATTTTGCTCTTATGGTGTAGTTTTCATCATCTTTGGATTTCTGGCACTATTCATGCAATTTTTATGGAAAAAATCATGGTTAGGATAATTTTTTGATGTGTTTCCTAGCTGTAATATATGAGTTGAGACGTAAATGAGCTACAAACCCAAGAGAACTAAGGCTGAAATTTTGGTGTAGCTGAAACTAGGAGTGTTGTGCTAGGTGTGGTTTAATTCTTTTATAGCTAGCCATAATTTCATGTTCCAGGGGCTTTGGTAGCTCAATAAGGTTGTTATCTTACTTATGAACTAGTATTTGAAGGCTAAGATGCAAGGGAACATTTATTTGGAAGTCAATTACCAATGAATGCCATGAATGTGCATTAGTGAAGTTTTGTGGTTGTTGTAATTATGGTTACTTCTCGGAATAAACTGTGTTATTCCAATGAGATTGGTGGCTGTTGGTTATTATAATGTTTCTTATACACTAGTATACAAGGCATAAAAAATAAGAGAGCAAGATTTGGGCTGCATTTATGCTATTAAAAGTGTAAAGAACCACAAGATAGGCAAACCGGAGATAGAAAATTTTGGGCTATTGGAGGTTGTTTCAGGGGCTGTTTCCATGTGTTAAAATTGCTAAATTATGCTTAAAATGATCAATATAGGTGATGGGGATAAGCTACTAAGAGAGTTCCTAAGTTTGGCTTGAAATCGAGACAAAAAGGCTAAGTACTTGAAGCTTGCAGACTAAGTTATCTAAGGTAAGAGTTACTTGATTTGTATGCTTATGTGTTAAATAAATTTGTCTAAGATACTTGTATATCAAGTGGATGAATTATTGATGGATTTAACAAGCATGTAAATTGAGTATTGATGGCTATTTAAGAAGCTTATATGATTGGGTTTGGTAGGAAACCAAACTATGAAGTGCATATGAAGTGTGTAAGTGCATATTTCTAAACTTCCATGTATAGGCAATATGGATCTTAGTATGGTCTAATTTATGGAGAGTATGATGGTTTGAGAACCTAAGATGTTATGGCCCTTCTAGTGGGAAGCATTGTTGAGGAAGGTAAAGTGTTTTAAATTAAGGTTGGAACCTTAATTCAAGTATACTTAGCAAGAATAAGGAAGCTTAGCAAAGTTCACTAAGTTCCTAAGAGATTTAGGCACTAAATGGGTTTAGGGGCAAAATGATAATTTTGCACCTTGAAGAGCCGGGATGAGTCCCGAGTGTTTTAAAATGAGGTTTTATAACTTAACTTTCAACCTTAATCCAAACTTGGAAGAAAGAAACAAGAATTACTCAAGAATCACTAAGTTACCAAAGATGGGGGACTTAAGTGAATTAAGCTTAATACTTTGATGGCTTGTGTGTTAAGTGAGGGTTTATGAAGGGGAAAGTGAGGGTGTGGCTACCATAACCACATTTTCAACCTTCCCACCCTCATTTTGCTCTCAAATTCTCCTTGGAATCAAGGTTTTCTTGGTGGAACAAGAAGCTTTGAAGGTTTATAAGCTAGGAGGAGTGCATTTCAAGCACAAAACCATGATTTTGGAGCTTGGAAGTGTGTTTTCTCCCATCCCCTATTTTTAGCACATGGTAAGCATTGTGTTCTTGATTGAATTCATGTTTATTAGTTAGTATGGAGCTTGGGTTTTGGTTAGGAAGCAAGGTTTTGATGTTTGGTGCTTGTGTTTTGCTTGGAACTTAGGTGATACTTTGGTGAGCTTAGTGGTTTGAAGGAGAGCTTGATTCTTGCTTGTTACTTGGAGTTAAGGTAAGGGAGTTATGGTTTTAAATTCAATTAATGTTATTGAGATAAGTTGGCTTGAAGAATTTGAGTAATTCTAGCAATAGCATTAGTTGGTGATTTTTGTTGAATCATGATGGACTAGGAGATTTGGGAGGATTGGATTGATGTGACAAGGCATCATAGATTGGCTTGTGATAGTTGGTTGTGATCTATGCAACATGTTCTACGTGTATATGAAATTTGGAGGCATTCCATGCATGTTTGATATGTTTGGAGAGTGTTCAAAGTTCACAGCAGCAAAACTGGATATTTTCTGGGTATTTTCCAGGTTTGGCGATGTGCCGCCAATTGACATGAGTTCCCATGATGCATCGCCAAGACCTCAAAAATTGGTAGAACATTGACAATTGTTGGCAACACGTCACCAAGACAGCATTTGACACCTGGTTTTGTTTTTGGGATAACTTTTTGCTCCGGTGTCCGATTGAGGTGATTCAAAATTTCACGCGAAGCTAAGAGGGAGTACTATCACCTCCATGTTTTAAAAACACTTAAAATGGCCTAGTTTTGGATTTATATTAACTCAAAGTGAATGAAATTTTTAAAGGAAACTATGTTGCAATGATCACAACAAGGTATTACTAGCCCAGGTGAGAGGTTTAGAACTCTTGGAATCCTAGCCGTGCCATAGCCATGAGGTTGCAAGGTGAAACCTTGTTCATCTAGTCTACAAGGAGGTCTTATGGGCTAGTCTACAAAAGTTCCATCATGATTCCCCTGCACAACAACTAAAGAAAGCCTACATGATTGTGTCAGTAAGCTATGGCTTACTAGGAGCGAGTTAGTGGCCAGAACTTGCTAGGCACGGAGTGACACCCCATGAGGAGGACTAGTTTGAGGAAAGGTCTCAAAGGCCTAGTTCTATGTGCATATATCAGACCTTCATGCTGTGTGAGCTTGCAGCAAGTTACATATGTTATCTTATGTAGAGTCCTAGTAATTTTCTTACAGGTACACTGAAGACCCTTACTAAGAATGTTATATTCTCACTCCCTAGTTATGTTCTATAGAGACTAAAGTTGTTAGGCCGGGTAATCATTGAGGATTATCATGGTAATGCTCTTTTGTGCGTACAGGTATGGCACTTGAGAATCTCTATGATTCTAGTCTACATGGGTACTTGTTGGTTAAGTAACAGTACTAACTTAGGCTTCCCCTTGGCTACAAAGACTAGTAGCACTTGGAAAAAGCTTTTGAGACTCACCACTGGGACGTGTATCCAAGGTGGGAGTTAAGTCGAGAAGATCATAGTAGAGGCTTGTATTTATAGAGTACACTTAGCTGCCTCCATAAACTATGTTTTGAGGAGTCCTAAACTCTGGGATTGCTCTTGGGTGAGGGCATTAGCCTACTTTATGTATGAATGTTCTCACAAGTTGATATGTGTACTAAACTCATACAAATGTTGATTTTGTATGCTTTGGCTATTTGTACTTAGTTTTTATGAAATTACTTGGCCAAGTTAATGTTTTATGGTTTTAATAAACCATGTCAAAGCATAAAGAGCATGCATCTTGCATATTCTAGGTTAATCAACTAGTATCATGGGATTTAATCCGCGCACATATACAATTGCAAACCATTGTGAGACCAGTTCTCACAAGCTTCATGGGCAGGGGCCAAGGACGGCCGTGACATAAGATACCTAAGGTCACCATGATGGGGCAAGGCTTAGGTGAACCTAAGAGGGGGTGGTGTCCTCAACCACTCACAAAATGTTGGAATGCTAGCACTAACACATGCATTTAAATAAGCAAATAGTTCACTCCTATACATAAAATAAGGGAGTTTAGCAAATACTAAGAAGCTTTGAAAGCAGCATTTGTATGGACAAGTTGGGCTTGTCAATTGCAAGACAAATAGGTAAAGGAATTATGAGAATTAGCTACTCCCATGATTATTGGCCAATAATACGAATTCCTAGCACTATGGTTTGAGCTCAAGTGCATGAGGCATATATATAGACATCCTTATGGATATTATGCATGGTCCTATATTGTTATTTTTCTTGCAGGTTATAACCCTTACCGGGAATCTCTGGTTCTCACATCCCTTATATGTTTTATGTGCAGATACTAATACATTTGGGGCTAACAACTAATAGAAGGAGTGGTCATTAGTATTTTAATATTAGAGGCAAGAAGTAGGAGGTACCTGAACACTGTAGTGATCCATTGTGGTAGTGTAACTCAGGTGGGAGCAGATTCCCAGATTCTCAGTGTGTAGCATATGTATAACACTTTTGTGTATGATGTATACATGTGTGCAGAAGTTATGCCTTTGGTAAATGCTATGGAACTATTGGTTATGTTCCCTAGTAGCTTGTATGGATTCACAGTGCATAACAGTGTGTTTTATATGAATGCATTTTTGAAATGATGGCCAGCTGCATTGAGTATATTTTATTTTTATGGTTATTGACCTACAGCCATAGTAAGGCATAGTATAAAACAGTAATGCATTAAGGATTTAATTAATTAGTAGGCCCACTAAGGAGCAACTTGTGCATGCCTAGCACTAAATTAGTGTAAGGTTCCTGGGGTCCTATATGACCAAGTTAGGATTAAGGGTAAAGGCCTATGACATTACAGCCAGTTGTTCTCCCCACCTTAGCCTGACCATACTCGGTCCGAAACACCTTATTGTAATTTTTACTCTTGGAGATTATGGTATGGGCTCTCTATACCTTTAGCACACAGTGCTGCTAAGGCATAGCTGACTACTCCAAGCTATCCTAACAAGTCTAGTGATCATGAATCCTCCACCATAACCTCTATGCTAAGTCCTCTTGTGTAAGATAGCTTAACATGCTTTTAAAAGCCTGTCCACTACCCTTACACTATTACGGTTTTACTGAAAGTTCAGCACCAACAAACTTCCTTCACTTACTCCTCTATGCCAAAACCCACTAGTGTAAGCTAACTTAACAAGTTAAACTTGTCCATTAACACACGCACTAGGAAAAGTTCCACTCTAGGTTCAACACCCAATGCCATATACCAAATCCCTTAGTTTAAGCTAGCTTAACAAGTATATAACTTGTCCACTAACTGTTACATAGTTAATTCCTTACTCTAGGATTGGTACCTGACAACTTCTAAACTTCACTAGGCTAAGTGTGTCACTAGTGTTCTATAGCCTTGGCATATATTCAACTAACACCCTTATGACATTATCTGCTTCAAGCTACACTATACTCTAGGGCTCTTTCGAATGAGTGAACTACCAAGAATTGCAAGTCCCAGCCCACCTTAGAGTACCATTCTTCAAATCCTCCCTTTGGATGGCTCTTATGCATCAGGTATACAGGTGCATTGGGTAGGATACCCATACACCACCTGAGCATCATGATTCTACTACTTTCGCTACTCTGGAGCCTCTTACACCCATATGCCGGCAAGAGAAAATCTCTTTGGCATGAGTGCCAAGACCTACAAGCAACTAGCAGCCTTTGGGCCTTATCCATGTGCCCTTGGCTCAGGCCACCTAGCACTCAGCAATTCAGCTATTGAGAGGCTATTCAAGTCAAAGATCTTGACGCTTTAGGTGCTCCACTAGGAGTATTCTAGGTGCCCGAAGCCTACACACTTAGTCTTTTCACTTTCCTGTACTCTGAGCATAATACCCTTCACATGTCGAATTAGCTCCTTAGGTGTGTCCTTGGGTTGGTAGTCAATTAGACACCTCGGCCCATTCACTAGGCTCCAATGTGCCTCCCATTCTTACTCGACTTCTTGATCACTTAACTATGGTTACAAAGAACCATCTTTACCCTCAATATTCAACTACCATACCATGACTACACTGTGTCATCCATGTGTCGAAACAATAAATTTTCTTAGCATATTTGCTAGCCCTTAACCAATCTCATAGATCACGAGCCCTTCCTTTTAAAGGCACTAGGTTCACATGAAATGCTTTAACTCTGGGCTGTAACTAGCTCAACCAGTAACCTCATTGACTAGGCCTCAAACTGTTGACTTCTCCCTACTTTCGTAGTCACAATAACTACCAAAGCCACAAAATAGATGCTTGAGCACAACTGTACCTATACTATACTTGGCACTTTGATTATTGAGTATAACACTAAACTAGGTGGGAGATTAATTCACATTGTGACTTCTTGTGAGTTACCTCTTTACTAGACATAGTAAACTCTTTCTCTTTCATGGGCACTCCTCGAACATTACCTTATAAGGTTAAAAAAAAGTATCCCCTTTCCGGCATCACTTAGGTATCCCAAATTGACACTTCAATGTTCTACTAGCTTACTGGCACTAACATAAGGCATTAAGTGATCACTATAGTTTCCTTGGTTCCACTTGGGACTTAGTCCCTTACCTACTCAACTAGGCTCACTAGTCGAGTCTCTCTTCTTCAATAAATCAACTTAATGGTCCTTGACTCCACTTAACCATGTAGTGATGAGCTTAAGTCATCCACTATCCCCTCGTCCATGGTAGTCCTTCCTATTGCTTAGGTCCTCTTATTGCCTTTAGATAGTCAAGCCGAACCCTAGCAATGGTTCTCCTCTTACTGGCTTAACCCTAGTGTATATAGCTATCGAACGAACAAGTCTATCCATCTATTTACCCCTAGATGAATCCTTACTCCTTTCTTCTTTGCAGGGTCACCTCTTACATTTTCTGCTTAGAAACAAAATAAAAACTTACCAACTTATGTTTGCGGAATCAAATTGAACTACTATTTTGGTTGATGACTTTAAGCAACTCATCCATTCGACTAGCCAGTCATTCGCTAATAACTAGGCCACTAAACAAACTCATGCAAGAAGATAACCTATGGAACTCGAGAACATTTTCAATCTAAGGCATTTAAGCCTCCACTTATGTGGTTTCATGTACTAGCAAGTGGGTCCTAGGGTGCCGGGGATTAACCCAATACTTTGGTGCATTATTAGGTTCTTAATGCACTTGAGTTAGCCCTTAACCCTACTAAAAACTACTACCCAACAAGCAAAGCAAAACTATGCCAGTAAACTGAAGCTAGAACTCCAACAAAGTAACTAGACTATTAGTGAAAGGTTAAAAACTTACCTCACACAAGCTATGCATTGCTCAAAAATTCACTATGGCTACCTTTACATCTGGCTAGTAACTGCCTACTTCAACCACTTGACTGGCCAAGCAACCTCAAACTATTGCTCTAATGTACTAGGTCAACTCTTTATGGAAATAGCTGTTGGGAATAAACTTCCTAGGCTGGTCTTAACTTAACCAAGCCCAAATATGAAACTAGTCAGATGACCACTCAGACCGCTGGCAACACTTCTTAGGTGTAAGCTAAAAGTGATACGTTCTTTACACCTCTAAGCCTTACCCTTCACCTCATAATCAACTCTAATTCCTTGGTGTCATGTCAACTTTCGCACTCATGTTGCCCTTGCTCCTACTAGGTCGGATGAGCCAACCTCTACCTCGTAGTCTCATGTCTTCAACTCATCTAACTCTGTTCTAAGAGCTAGTTCATCCTCCACCACCTACCGGTGCCTACCTCGAAGATTGTCAAGTGCCCTCATATACTAGCTTAAGGCCATGGGGAACTTATCCTCAGGCTCAAACTTTCAATGGAAAAGTACGAGTGTGCAACCCTTTATTGCATTGTAGCCCACATGATGAAGTGTTTATCACTTAGGTTAGTGCATCCTTAGGTCTTTTCAGTGTAGCCTAACCCATTCAAGCTAGTGGGTTCAAGTTCTAGAACCTCTCGAGTAATCCAACTTGCTAGATTATAGTCCTCACCTTGGGAGAATCCATATCCTTCTACATAGCCTACCTTATAAATAAGGTCCAAAACAACTTCCTAGGATGGTGGTCACATCCTGACTACTTGCACCAAGGTGTTACGCTACCTCGGAGCATGATAAACCAACTACCCTAACATTGCCACACTAGACTACTAAGATCCATTCCTGGACCTTAGTATCCAAAAGCAAACCTGACCCACTTTCACCATCACAACCTGCAGGCAAACGCAGACAAAAACTCATAGATATTGGTTAGTACTAACTACGTTACCATAAGGACAAACCACTAGATCTCAGTAACTAGCCTCCAATGACCATGACCGAGCTCTGATACCAAAACCTGACACAACCCCTCGTGGGCCTGCCCAGGAAGCCTTTGGGAACTTGTCGCATGCTAGTCGTAATTGGCTAATTGATTACGCGCACACTGGTTAAAACTTTCATGCTCCTAGTTATTTAGTCCTACTATGCAATCATGCATGAGTTTATGCTTTAACTAATCAACAAAATAAAGAAACAATACTTAAAACATTGCCTAGGCATATTTTGATAAAAACAAATATCAAAACTATCAAAGCATTCAAAGCAATTAAGTGGAATTAACTACACATAATCAATTGTGTGCAAGCATCCAAACAAGAGTAGACTATGCTTGCACCCAAGAGCAACTCTATAATAAATTACTCAACATGACCATTGGAGGCAAACTAGTGTATCAGAACTATACGCTAAATAACTGTACTGAGATCCAAAACTAAGCTTCCACCTTAGAGAAAACTCCCAATGGCAAGCTTTGTGAGCCCTCCCTTGTGCTTTACTCACCTTTATAGGCCAAAAAGATGATTGTAGTTAGTACCATAACATAACCAACAAACAACCTAAAAATTAGAATCGTAAAGATTCAAATAAACCAAATGCCTACTCACAAGCCTAGCTCAACAACCCTCAACGGTTGCTAGCTCAATGACGGCTAAAACTGCCCAACAGAAAGTAAAGGAGTGAGAATCAAAGATTCTCAAAAAAGGGTATTCAACTTGCAAGAAACATCCAAAGGACTCCACATATACAAGAATATGAAACTTGCTACGTGTGCTTGTAGACTAAGGGTCTAATATATGCATAGGTCCCTTGGGACCCCTCCTCATCCTCGTCTTCCTTATGGGGCATCACTTCATGACTAGCAAGTTCTGGCCACTAACTCACTCCTAGTAAGCCTTAGCTTACTGACTAACGCAGTAATGTAGCCTTCCCTTAGTTGTTGTGCAGGTGAACATGGTGAATGCTTCTTGCTTGCACTGTAAGAAATCCACTAGGTGTACTAGGCCTCCACATAGTGCCTCAAGCCTTAGACTTGACTAGGTCACTTATGTACTAAGCTTGCACCCATTTAACCTACCAATGATGCACTAGACTTTCATTGTGCCTCAAGGCATAACTTGGCTAGGCAATAAGTGCACTAAGCCTTCATCCATGGTGCTCCCCTAGCCACCATTACTTGGTTCACACTAGTAGAGTGGCAATGATGATGGATGGACTCATTTACTAGGTTCTTGGGAAACTACCTTATTCGACTAAGGTTCTTGCATTAGAACCTTAAATATGAATGACCAACTAGGCTTTTGATGGCACTAAACCCTACACCCAACTAATGGTGCTCTATTGTGGCCAAACATGCATTCAAAACTTACCTTCACTTTGAGTTGAAATCACTTTAAAACTAAGCCATTTTAAACATATTGAAGGCATGTAGGTGATATTACTCCCTCTTAGCTTCATGTGGAATCTTGAATCACCTGAATCGGACACCCGAGCAAAAACTTATGAAGAAAACTAAACCGGGTGTCAATGTTGTCTTGGCGATGCATTGCTACTGTTGTTGGCATTTTGCCAATTTCTTAGGTATTGGCGACATGTCATGAGAATTCGTATTGATTGGCGATGCATCCCTAATCCTGTGAAATGCCCAAAAGGTTTCCCATTTTGCTGCTATGAACTTTGGGCACTTCCCAAATATATCAAACATGTATGGATAGCCTTCAAATTTCACATACATGTAGTACATGTTGCAAAGACCACAAGTAATGATCACAAGCCTTCCTATGATGCAATATAATATCATTCCTGATAGCCGAAGTGCCCATCACCTTCCGGACCCCCAGACCCGGACAAAGTACTAACCTTGGCAGAGAAACTACCTGCCACGGAAATAAGGGTGTTTGACCTCCCTAGTCCGACCTCGGCGATGCTCCGTTCCAGGAAAAGACAGTGCCAACCTCAGGGGGACGATTAAACCATCCTCGGAAGTGGGGGTATCCCTAAGAAAGACCACCCTCGGGAAACATGCTCCTGTGATACTACAGTAACCTCGGAAAGTACGACAGGAGCAATTAAGGAGCCTCTAACACATCCCCGATACGTCGCCCCCAGACACATTCTGACACGCCGCTTGCAGGGACACCCTAATACGCCACTCTCGGGTTGCCTAGGCACCTAGCCAGGTGGCCTATGATCAGTTGGGTGTCCCCTCGTACCCCGAAGACGTGGATCGCATCCCACCAAACACGTGTCACGATCTGGGACGGCCACAAGAGGAGAACTACTACTGTTCGTTCCTCTATAAACATTCGGTGAACACCCTAGGTAAAGGGGGGTCTTTTGAACACTAGAGACCATACTTCTCTGCTATTTATCACTTCCATATCTCCCAAATACTGACTTGGGCGTCGGAGGCTCCTCCCCGGAAACACACTCCGGGGACCTCTTAACCTCTGTCTTCTAAGCATTTCAGCTACCCTCCCCTGGGAAACCTTCTCCTCAACCTTTCTCCTCCACTGGAAGTCCTCCTCGCTCCTACCATGTCACATGATGAAACTGCCACTGGGCACCATTTGGCGCCGTCTGTGGGAACTCTTCCTCAGGTCACCATTGTGGAGACAAGGCGCTCAAAGGACAAGGGGCTTCCAAGGTTCCCCTCAGCGCCTGGAGCTCAACAGGCGACCACGCAGCCTACGGTAGAGACTTCTATACTGGAGGATGACCGCCCTGTAATGGTGACGATGGGCTTCCTACGAGACTTCCAACGCTCCATCGTCGTCGAAATGACTCAACAGCTTGATCAGAGGTTACCCCAACCTCCTCTAATCCGAAGGGCCTCGCCCCTGGCTGCTCGTCGGGAAAGGAGTTCAAGGTCCACCCACCGAAGTTCAGGGAATGGGGACTCCCTTGATGCCTCCTCAACAGAAAACAAACCTGTTGAGGTTCGGCCTACCAGGAGGGGAGCCCCAAAAGAGACTAGGGCCTCATGCCAACGAAGTGCATCCCCCTACTAGAGGTCCCCGTCTCCTCCTTGCCGAAGTCGCTCCCCAAGGAGAAGGAGGAATTCGCCGTTACCGACGAACACGCCGCAGCAGGGAGAAGTCAACACGGCTGTCCTCGTGGAAAAAATCCTGGGAAGATTGGAGAAGGTCGAGAGACAGATCTCCTGAAAACCAGTCTGGTCCAGGCTATCTGACTCTTACACCGGAAAAGAGTCACCTTTTGTGCGCGAGGTGGTGGAGGCACCCATGCCCAGCAATTTCTGGGTACTTCACCTAGAAATGTATGATGGACGAAGTGACCCTCAGGCGCACCTGACGAAATATAAGCGAAGCATGGTACTCCATGGCGCAGATGATGCTACGCTCTGTAAATGCTTCGAAGTAACACTTTCGGGTCCAGCAACGGCATGGTATAACTCTCTGGCCCACGGAAGCTTGCTAAGCTTTGAAGAGCTATCCACTGCCTCCACTCAGCAGTTCATCGGTAGCAGACCAACTACCAAAATGCCAGTACAAATGTTTGATATAGCTTAGCGAGGGGGGGAGACCATTCGCGACTACGTTGAGAGGTTTAACTGAGAAGCACTGAGCGTGCCCGACTTTCCACCAGAAATTCGCATCCTCGCGATGGTCAGAGGACTTCGAAAGGACTCCCAACTGTTCTATGAGTTTTCCAAAGACCCCCCAGAAACTCTTGGGGAGTTCTATAGAAGAGCCGAACAGCATATGACGGCCAAAGAACTCAGGATGGGAGGACCCAAAGGAGAACACCCTCACGCCGAAGGGCCCAGCCATCAGCCTTGACATCAGAACGAGGGAGAAAGGCCCCGAAAGCAGAGGGGGAAAAGGCCCATGACATTCACCCCCTTGAACACCACAAGAACTAGCATCCTTATGGCGCTAGAAAGGCAAGGGACCACAGTCCCAAGATCAAAGGCCATGACCTCGAAAAACAAAAGAAACATGAAAAAATTCTCTCAGTTTCACCGAGACCATGGCGATGACATCGAAGATTGTTTCCAGCTAAAGAAATTTATCGAGTCCTTAATCAAATAGGGTCAACTCCGTTGATACTTGTGGATGCCTTCCCCAAAAGGAAGGAAGGAAGAACAAAGGAGGGGGGATGATGAGAGATATGACTCGGACAGACGTCGGGACAAAAGTCCTCAAAAAAATCTGCCACCATCAGCAGGGGTTATCCAAACCATCACTACCGGGATACCCTCGGCTGAGAGACAGAGGAAGATAAGAGAAATCTCCATAATGGAGTATGGGAACTCCCCAAGTAGACTCACTCATAGAGATGGGTCAACAGTAAAGTTCCCCCACGATGATCCACTCCTTGTCATGGCAAGGATAGGAAACTAGGATGTCAAAAGGGTACTCCTCGATGAGGGCTCAAACATCGACGTCATCTTTTCTCATCTGCTGACTAAATTAGGCATTCCGAGAAGCGATCTCAGCCCAGTCAGCTCCCCCACCTTCGGCGTCAGACCTGCCAAATTTCTAGTCCTCGGATATATCGACCTGCCTTTGATGCTGAAAGGGGTCTCACCCCATAGCCAGGAAGAGTTAATTGCCTCCGACAGGACGAGATTTATAGTCATTGATGTGCCATCAGCTTACAATGCTATCGTCGAAAGGAAGATTCAGGGCAACTTCCACATCTGCTCGGACGTAAAGTACTTAACGGTCACCTTCGCTACCAAAGATGGAGACGTAGAGATCTTCATTGACTAAGCCGAAGTAAGAAAAGTCTTCACAAGGGCCAGACAAAGCCCAGGAAAGATCCAAGTACAGACTTCGGCAAAAGAAAAAATGGTCTCGATGGATGGGGAAGCAATAAAGGAGGAAGTTGAAAGCCTCAAAAAAATAGAAACAGAGGATGTAGAGTTGATCCATGGCCGAAACACCCGAATCGGGAAAAAAACTGGCCGAGGAAGACAAAATGAGGCTTGTATCCTTCTTGTGTATGAACAAAGATCTATTTGCCTACTCGCCGAAGGATATGCCTTGGGTCTACCCCAGCATAATCCACCACAATCTTAGAGTGCAACCAAACGCTAGACCAGTTCTACAGAAAAAACGGAGTCTATCGGCTCACAAGAATTCCTTTGTTAAAGCCGAAGTTAATTGCCTCATTGAGGCTGGGGTAATAAGAGAGGTAAAATACCTCGAATGGCTCAGTAACGTGGTTATTGCCACAAAAGAGGGAAGTGAAAAACTCTGAATGTGCATCGACTTCCGAAATCTGAATGACGTCTGCCCAAAAGATTCTTACCCTTTGCCAGCCATAGACCAGCTGGTAGATGCAACCGCCGAATACGGCCTTCTCAGCTTCCTCAATGCCTTTAGCGGATGTCATCAGATTCGGATGAACCCTGAGGACGAAGAAAAAACAGCCTTCATCATGGAAATAGGCACCTACTGCTACGTCAGAATGCCCTTCGGGCTTAAAAACGTAAGGGCCACCTATCAAAGGCTGATGAACAAGGTATTCGATTCACAGATCGGGAGAAATATGGAGGTATACATTGATGATATGATAGTCAAGAGCAAAATGCCTGGTAATCATATCACCGACCTAGCCGAAACCTTCCAACGCCTTCGGGAGTTCGGCATACATCTTAATACTGAAAATGGTGTGTTTGGGGTAAGTGCAGGAAAGTTTCTCGGGTTTATGGTATCAAAAAGGGGAATAGAAGCTAACCCTGAAAAAGTCAAAGCCCTGCTAAATTTCCGAACACCTACATCCATCAAAGACATACAAAGGCTTACCGGAAGAATCAGCTCTCTTAGTAGATTCATCTTTAGGTACGGCGACCGATGTTGTCCATTTTTCAAAGTACTCACCAAAGTCCCCAAGGGCGATAACACCTCCGAGACCCAGGAGCATCCATGGAGCACAGAATGCCAGAAAGCTTAGGATGAGCTTAAAAGCTACCTGACCCACCTGCCAACACTTCGGCAACCTCGGGAGGGAGAGCTTCTCATCCTCTACCTCGTGGTCACTAAAAAAGCGGTGAGTTCGTCCTAGTAAAAGAAGAAGGTGGGAGGCAATGGCCAGTATATTATGTAAGGAAGTCCCTACATGGTGCCGAGACCAGATACCCGTTGCTCCAAAAGGCTATCGATGCCTTAGTACTCGCAGGCAGAAGATTGTGACCCTACTTTCAAGGACACGCCATCACCGTCCGAAGTAGCCTGCCCCTACGCGATGTGATGAAAAAAGTGGAGCATTCGGGACGACTATCAAAATGGTTCATCGAACTCGGAGAATACGACATTACTTACGAACCTAGAAGGGAAATAAAGGCCCAGGCACTGGCAGACTTCATTGCGAAAATCCCTGAGATCGAAAATGTTGAAGCCGTCGTGGAAGATCGAACAGAGGCTGATCCAGAATGGAAGCTCTTTGTCGATGGAGCGTTAGGCGCAGAGCATCAGGGAGCTGGAATAGTCCTTCGGGGGCCCAAAGGCATGGAAGCCTCTAAAGCAATCAAGTTTAGTTTTAATGTTACCAATAACATCGTCGAGTATGAGGCCCTCATAGCTGGACTAAAGATGGCCAGAAAGGTCGGTGTAAAAAACCTTATGGCCCACAGTGATTCACAGTTAATAGTTCAGCAGACGAAGGGAGAATACGCGGCAAAAGATCCAACATTGGCAAAATATCACGACCTTGTCCAGAAACTCATTGGAGATTTTGACTCGGTACACATAAAGAACGTGCCCCGAAGTGATAATACCCAAGCCTACGTCTTGGCCAAATCCAAGGAACCCATTGAAGTGCTGAAGCAACCCAGTACAGAATTAATGTGCATAGAAACCTCGGGGGAAGGATGGCAGGATCCCATCAAGAAATATCTAGCAACCTTGGAACTCCCTAAGGACCCTAAAGAAGACGCAAAAGTACGGAAGCGCTCGGGAAGATACTTCCTCATTGGAGAAGAACTATACAACCAAGGGTATGCGAGCCCCCTACAAAAATGTGTAGGCGAAGATGATGTCAGAACAATACTTGAAGAAGTCCACGAAGGAGCGTGTGGCTCCCATATAGGAACAGACACCCTCACCGAGGTACTACTCTGCCAAGGTTATTTTTGGCCTACCTTGAGGAAAGATGCAAGGCAGTTTGTCCGAAGATGTGACAATTGCCAAAGGCACGCCAACATCCAAAAGCTACCTTCGGAAAGAATAAACTCAGCTTATTATCCTTGCCCCTTTGCTGTATGGGGTATTGATCTCATCGGACATCTCCCAAACGCTCTCGGTGGGGTAAAGTTCTACATAGTCACAGTGGACTACTTCACTACGTGGAGAAAAGTAGAACTACTGGCATCAATCTCGGCAAAGGATGCCCAAAAGTTTGTATGGAAGAACATCATATGCCGCTTTGGCATACCGAGGGTAATAGTCACCGACAATGGAACTTAGGTTACGGATAGAGGGTTCTAGGAATTCACAGCTGACCTCGGCATAAAAATGCATTTTGCTCCAGTAGCCCACCCTCAAAGTAACAGGCAGGTCAAAGTATCCAACAGGACAATAAAGGATGGCTTGAAGAAAAGAGTAAAGAAGGCAAAGGGGAAATCGCTAGGAGAGCTCCCGAGTGTGCTGTGGAGCTACCGTGCGACTCCCCGAAGAGGTATGGGGGAAACTCCTTTCTCGCTTGTGTACGGAACAGAGGCCATTATCCCCATTGAGGTCATACAGCCTTCGGTAAGAATACAAGTGTTCGACAAGGGAGGAAATGATCTCGGTTTGAGGACAAAACTGTACCTCGCCAAGGAGCACCGCGAAATGGCCGAACTAAGAAGGAAGGCTTTCCAACAAAGAATAGCTCACGCTGCTAACTTACACATAAGAAGAAAAGAGATCAAAAAAGGAGACCTTGTTATCCGAAAGGCCGAATTCGAGCCACGAAGGCCATCAGAAGGGGTACTTCGGTGAAACTGGAGTGGACCTTATTTGGTCCTCGACGAAGCTCGCCCAGGGGTCTATAAATTGGGTGACACTAAGGGAGTAGAGCTAAAAATACTTGGCATTCAGACTCTTTGAAAAAATTTTATACTTAGACATTTTTTCGAAGAAAACTTGTAACTGCTCCTCCCCGATGTCATCAATGAGAATACATGTCGAATATGGCCGCGTTACTGGAGAAATGTTCCTTAATGGTTTTCCTTTTGGAACAAACTCCTTGCTGGAGTCTAAAAACTCGACAGAATACGGAAAAAGTCTAAAAAGACTCTTTCTGAAAATGTAGGCGCAGGCGTCCGCCAAAGATGCATAGTTAGGATTACACTAACTTCTGATGACTCACATTCGGAAGAAAGAATGGAGAATGGAGAAAAAATCTTCATTAAAAATCTTAAGGCAAAAAAAGTACAAAGCAGTAGGAGTACAAGGAAGAAAGAATAAGCCTATGGCTGAGCAGGGGCATCCGACGTCTCTTCGACATTATCATCTTTGGTTGGCTCAGCCGAAGGCACAGGCCCAACCGGAGGGAGATTGAGAAACTCGATCTTAGACCATGTGCACCTGGGCTCTTTGGGGGAGTCTAGGGCAGACAGGTAAGAGAGGTCAAGCCCGGGGTGTTGAGCAAGGACTTGGTGGCGCGCCAAGCAGAAGCCGTCTTGGTAAGACACCTTTGACATCTTCTCGGTCTGATCCTTCTCGGCACTAAAAGCCGCCAGCTTGGCCTTAAGCGCATCAATCTTCTCCTCTAGTTTCTTTTTCTTTTGCTCTTAGCCCCCTTCTTCTTCAGCGAATCAACCTCAGCTTGGAGCTCGGCATTTAAAGCAAGCACCTTCGTAAGATTCTCGCTATCTTGAGCGTTCTCCTTCCGACGGGCCTCGTTCTCCGAGGAGAGAACGGCACACTTTGAGCTGAGGTCTTCAACCTTGGCTAAGAAGTCAAGAAGTAGCTCCTGCTTGCTAGCCACGAGCTCAGCCCGAAGATTCACAATGTCCTCCTTCGCAATCTTGTTCAACTCGCTGTATTTGAGGACATATTTGGCACAGAACTCCTTCGCCTTGCGCAGAGAATCTTCGGACTGAGAACGAAAGTCTGTTTGCTTTGCCGCCCAGGCACGAAAGTATCCGCTATATGCCAAGCTGCAGGAAAAAAGAGCCCCGAGTAAGTATCAGAAGGAGATAAAAACATAGAAGAAAATTTTCTAAGTAAAAAATAAGAAAGAATCACCTAGGCGGCATGCTCGGTCATCCTCGCTGCGAGGATCTTTTCACTGGGGCACTCGGTGACAAGCGACTGAAAGGTGGCATTGGTCATCACCCCCGTCGCCATCTGCGGAGCCATCAGCTGGCTATCCTCAGAGAACAAATTCATGTCCTCTGTGAATGTCCAGAAGGGCTCTTTCGGCACCTTATCTTGCGGGATCCTCCTGTCCTGAAGAATCCTCCGACGAGCGTGAGTCTCCATCTAGGGAGCAGCGAGCATGTCCTCTGCAATATCACGCCAAAGTTCCGTCAAAACATCATCCCTTAGCCATTCATCCAAAAAATCGTAGACACGAAAAATACTAAGATTTGTAGAGGAATGGCTAAGGAACCAACCTGGTGGAACTTCGACGATGTCATCTTTAGACTCGCCTTCCTGGACTTCGCCGGGAACATTCTTCCCCTTCCTTCTTCTACTCTCTTCGAGCTCCTGAGCAGACCTTCACTCGGCCTGAGTCTCGGCAGTAAGAACGAGGCTTAGTGCAGCCCCGACGACGGCAGGATTCGAAGGAGGGTCCACGGGGGTTAGAGGTTAGGCAGGGGACCGATCTTCCACCTCGACCACATCTTCGGGGGTAGGAGGAGTAGTAGCCTTAGCCTTGTTGGACTTAGAAGGACCGCCGGGCATCTTCTTCCTCTTGGCAGGCGCCTTCTTGCACGTTTGCTCCCCCCTCTCGGCCTCGCCGAGGAAGAGTGACTTGTAGAAGTCAGCGGATTGATCACCCATCTTTGCAAAAGGACAAAATATCAATGTAAGTCCAAAAGGAAAACAGATAACAAACCCTGAAAAGTGACTTACTCTCGGCAAAAGCCTCATATGAAATTTCACCCCGAAGGAGCATGACTATCCAAGCCTTCTTCCCTGAAAGAATGGGCACGGGCATGCCGGGGTCACTCTTGTGTACATTCACCACTCCTAGTTCCCGAAGGACCTCCTCTGTCATGAGGTCCCACTTGATGGGAAAAGGGTAGAATGAACGCGGAGGGACCTCGGGGTCCCAGTCTGCCACAGCCTGAATAAGTCTATCGAACTTATCGAACTCGGCAAGCAGCACTGGAGTTAGGAGCTTCCGAGGATCGACGATGTCAATCTTCAGGGTCCCTGAAGCCCATCTGATCGGCACGTGGCTCCACAACTCGAGGACTTGAAGAAAGAAAAACTTCTTCTACCACCCTCGCTAGCTGTCCTTGTTGTCAAAGGTAAAGGTAAACTTCTTACTCCCGGACCCTCGGGGAAGCAGGAAGTAAAAGCTGCCCTTCGGGACCAGGTGGAGTTTGTAATACTGCATGAAGAAAAGAAAGTGGGGGTTTATCTTAAACACCCCACACATGCAGAGGAAAGAATTGAAGTAAGAGTAAGAATTTGGGGGGAGTTGGTTCACGGCAATCCCGTGGAACTTACAAAACTCACATATTACACGATGGGGAGGATATCGAAGACCAGCCTTCAGCTGAGCTCGATAAACGGTAACCTCACCCGAAGGGGCCGAATAACCGTACGAACTCGGGATAGGTAACCTCGGGATAACGTAGGAAGGAAGGTAATATTTGGCCACCCACTTCGTCATCTTTTCCGAAGTGGTGGAAGAAAGGTGAGACTCAAGAGGAAGAAAGCTTTCAGGGAGAGGCCAGACAGTCATCAATAGGGTCGGATTCGACATTTTTTGAAAGAAAAGAAGGAGGAAGCAAATAAAGAGGCTTCGAAAAAGCAACCTCGGAGGAAAAAAGAAAGAGAACTACAAAGGGGAACACCCACCAAAAGCTTTGCTGGAGTCGGGGTTCCTAAACCCGTCGCACAAGATGCCGGAAATCACTCCGCCGTAGAAACCGTTGCCGGAAAAAGGAAAAAGACAAAAGAAGGCTCTAGAGCAGATGAGATCTAAAGCAAAGAGTGAGGCAAAAATGAGACAAGAGGTGCTTATATAGACTGAAAAGGGTAAGCGAAACGTCGTCATTATTATCCCTCAAAGACGCAACAACCTCATTATTAGTTCTCAAAGGCGAAGAGACGCAGTTAGCGTGACCGGCGTAACTATTTCACCATTCACTAGTGGCCACGTGTCATCCAACGTGAGGAACTAGGGCACATCCCTCTGACATCACGAAAACCCAAGCACGCTGATCCATAACTGACATGTCTGACCAAAGGATGCGACGATTCACAAACCCGTTGCAGAAAAAGTAAAAAAAAAAATGGAACGCATCCCGAGGTCACCAAGAGAACTAGGGAAGGGTGCCTCGGCTATGAAGGAATGCCTTCTGGAGAAGAGTAATTCCTTGAGTGGAGTTCCTGTTAGTGTTGTGCCCAAAAAGCCAATCATGAGAGGATTGTATTTTTGCACATTGAGTCATGATATTTTATTAAGGCATTAATCCAGCAATTTTGTTTGTTGTTTTGTTTCTGCGTAACGTAATAAACATAATTGTAACCCTAGAATAATGATATTCTTAAACGTCCCTAGTCTAGTATTATTGTGGAGCGGGTTGCAATAATACATAATGACTAGCATATGTGGAGACTAATATGAGATATGTAGTCTACATATGGGTACAAGTTGGAGAACTTATGTACTGGACCGACCCACCATGAGAACACTTCATGGATCGTTATATGAGTGTCATAAGTGATTCTCATAGTGATCATGGTATATGTAGTCCTTCGACCTAAGATCATCAAGGTTCCCTACATGTGAGTCACATACTTTGATATTTTCCTTTGTTGCTCGTAACTGATTGAACTTGAAGGAGGTCATTGGGTATGTCACATATCATGCGGAGGGATTTGTATGATCAAGATGGGATTTGTCCCTCCTATGTAACAGGAGTGATATCTTTGGGCCCCTTGATAGAGTGAGACTTAGAAAATGCATGGCCATGCTCCGATGAGTTGATATATGATATCAATGTCGTCAGTTTAAGTTGGTCTACTCGGTAATCAAGAAACCAAAGATTGGGCTATACGTGAGTGACACATTCCATGTCTCGTGCTTAGTCTTGATATCTTGGACAAAGGGACAATGGCATATATCGGTGATGATCATAAAGGTTTAGTCGATTCACCAACAATCTTGTCACTTGGGTAGCAATGATGTGTTGCTAGACACCACTCATTGCTTATGATCATAAATGTGATTTATGATCATTGCCAACATGGCAAGAGCCTATTGGGTCGCACACATAGAGCTATTTGGATCATTAGAGTGCATGGGTTAATTATTTGGGTTATGGTTTCACTTTAATTTCGTATTAATAATGGGCCAAGGAGTTGAGCCATTATTAAGCCCGAAATTAAATCCTAATTGGATTAGGGCTTTGAAACCCATTAGGCCTGGAAGTTGAGTCTCACTATAAATACAACTTTTAAGTGAGAAATTCACAGGTCTCCTTGCCCTAGCCTCCCAAAAGGACAGCCGCACTCTTCTCTTGCAATTCCTTGGAGGACGCAAGCTAGCACTGCGAGTGCAAGAGAAACGCATCTACCGGGATGTGGTGGAAGCGTGGTGATCTTGAGAGGCTCGTGTGGATACCATAGAGAGCCTGAACATGTCAACTGTTCAGGTTTTGTGATTCGACTCTACAGTTGAGTGAGAGATTTCAACCGAAAATTAGGTATGAAATTTTTGAACACCCGGTTTACCTCGTTTCACTTGGATCCTGGAGGGTTTCGGTTAAATTCCGCTGCGCTGTTTGGCTCCCGAAACCCAACAGTTCCGACCCCGAATTCGGCAAAAAATCCTTCCCATAAGCATAAAGCCGAAGTCTCCGCTTCGACTTCCCGGGAAGGGGGCATGTGATAGCCGAAGTGCCCATTACCTTCCGGACCCCCAGACCCGGACAAAGTACTAACCTCGGCAGAGAAACTACCTGCCACAGAAAGAAGGGTGTTCGACCTCCCTAGTTCGACCTCGGCAATCCTCCGTTCCAAGAAACGACAGTGCCAACCTTGGGGGGATGATTAAACCATCCTCGGAAATGGGGGTATCCCTGAGAAAGACCACCCTCGGGAAACATGCTCCTGTGATACTAGAGTAACCTCGGAAAGTACGACAGGAGCAATTAAGGAGCCTCTGACACATCCCCGATACGTCGCCCCCAGACACGTTCTGACACGCTGCATGCAGGGACACCCTAGTACGCCACTCTTGGGTTGCCTAGGCACCTAGCCAGGCGGCCTATGATCGGCTGGGTGTCCCCTCGTCCCCCGAAGATGTGGATCGCATCCCACCGAACACTTGTCAGGATCTGGGACGGCCACAAGAGGAGAACTACTGCTGTTCGTTCCTCTATAAACATTCAGTAAACACCCCAGGTAAATGGGGGTCTTTCGAACACTAGAGACCATACTTCTCCGCTATCTATCACCTCCATATCTCCCAAATACTGACTTGGGCATTAGAGGCTCCTCCCCGGAAACACACTTTAGGGACCTCCTAACCTCTGTCTTCTAAGCATTTCAAGTACCCTCCCCTGGGAAACTTTCTCCTCAGGCGCTCTCCTCCACTGGAAGTCCTCCTCGCTCCTACCATGTCACATGATGAAACTGCCACCGGGAACCAATTCCAATCAAGCCAAACACACTAGCCCACCATCATCAAACCAGACCACTAACTAATGGTATTGACAAAACTGCTTGATTTCATCAAGCAAACTCTATCCAAATTGCATTAACGAAGCTTGAAAACATAACTCCCTTACCTTAGTTTCAATCCATAAGCAAGAATCACTCCTATCTTCAATTGAAAATTGAGTTCCTCAAAGTCTACCTAAGTTGCAAGTAAATAAAGGCATAAAACACCAAATTACTAACTTCTAACGAAAACCCAAGCATCTAATCACTAACTAATGCTATTGCCAAAACTGCTTGATTTCATCAAGCAAACTCTATCCAATAGCATTAACGAATGTTGAAAACATAACTCCCTTACCTTAGTTTCAATCCATAAGCAAGAATCACTTCCTAAACAAGAAACAACCAACAAATCACAAGTTACCTTGCATAAAAAATAGGGGATGGTTGGAAACAAGGTTCCAAGCCTCAAAAACATGAAATTCCACTTGGAACAAGCTCCTTTGGCATAAACACCCTTGGTCACTTGATTTTGAGCTTGAATTGACAAAGAATTGGTAGAGAGAAGGGTGAGCTCGGGTTTGGGAAGCAAATGGCAGCCTCCCCCTACTTTACTAATTTATATGCTTTTTTAAACCCCAAGCGACCAAACTATTTAAAAAGTTACAAGTAAGTCCCCTCCTTTGGGTAACTTGAATCAAACTTGGTCAAATCTTGTTTATTTGAACTAAACTTGAGTTGAAAGTAGAAGTTAGGGTTTTAAAAACTTATTTTGAACTCTCAAGACTCACACTGATTCTTTGAGATGCAAAATTACCATTTTACCCCCATTTGGTGCCATAAATTTCTTGGAACTTAATAAACTTTGCCCAACATACCTAGTCTTGCTATGTAAACTTGAAATAAGGTTCCAAATTAACTTTCCATTAGGGGAGCCATAACACTTGTGCTAGTGTTTTCCTTCTTTGCTGCCATGGTGTGCATGAAATGTGAATATGTGTGTGATGGTTGGACCAATATGCATGTATTTACGTAGTGCCCAAGAGGGCCACTTGGGTATGCATACTATGGGTAGTGTTCTGATGGCCTACAGAACATTACTTATCCTGGGAGTCTAAATGCAAAATTTTTGCACCATAATTTGACTACCCCGGAGTGGGTAATAGGGAAAGTTAAGAAGGACCTTAGTTGGTCCTCGAGAAAGTTCGGCCAAGGGTCTATAAGTTCAGAAATGCTGAAGGATAAAATTTGAAGAACACATGGCATTCTAACTCTTTGAAAAAATTCTACACTTAGAGTTTTCCAAAGGAGTTTAACCAATTATGGTTGCTTCTGAAAGTACATGAGTGATATTGTACAAGTATTGCCGAAGGTGGATGATTGAATATGGTTAATCTCGAAAGTACCTAATTGTTTTTGTACAAAGCAAGTTCTCTGAGTAGGGTTGATTCCAAATATGGTTGATTCTATTCTGAAACACTTAGAATGAGATCCATAACTCACCAAAGATAATTGGAAATTACCTTCAGAAAAGAGTAAGGTTGTGAATCCTTGGTAGAATTTTTTAAAAAGGTAGTATGCAACCGAAAGTGTTGAGCCCTACACTACCGAATATAGTAAACTAGTCAAAGATGGTTAAACGCCGAAGGTTGGAATAGTACCAGAGGTCTTACCCACTGTGGACTTAGCCAAAATTTTGGAAATAAATCCCATTAAGAAAGGTAGTAGAAAAAAAAAAGAGAGAAGAACCGACGTCTTATGGGTTATTTGGCCCATCTTGGGGGTCCTCGGCATTTGTTTCCTCGATGTCTACAGCTTCAGCGTCATCCTCATCTTCATCACTCACACCTTTAGCCTAAGGAGGAGGGGCAGGATGGTTGAGATATTCAATCTTTGACCATGGCAAGGATGGTCCTTCAAGGATGTCAAAGGCTCTTAGGAAGGAGACCTCGAGGTCGGGATATTGCAAAAGGACCTGGTAGCGGGCGAGGCAGAAGCCATCTTGGAATGAGGACTTGGTTGCCTCATCTACCTTAGCTTTCTTAGCCTTAATGATATGATCAAGGAAGGCACAACCAAGAATGGCAAGGATCCATTGAAGATAACTAGTGCACCATTGACAAGGAAGAAGGCTAAGGAGCTCAAAGTGTACATACAAGCCCTAATGGTGCAAGTTCAAGCTCAACAGTTCTATAGCCATTCAAAAGGAGCTAGTCCATATGGCTTTCTTAAGTTATTTACTAGCTATCCAAGCTAAGAGAAGGTAGCATACTTGGAGGGAGGACAAATGTCATAGTCTCCATTTCATCATGCTCAAATGGAGCCTAAAGGGAGTCTGATTTGTGTCAATTCATATCCATGGTGCCAAGGATGTATCTTATGCTTATTATAGAATTTTTTGGATCATATATTATGGAAGGGAAACCAATATAGAAGCTTGGATACATTCTCCACATCTAAGTGCAGAATTTCAAAGCTTGGAGCCAACACATGCACCTTTGGAGCCACCTTGAAGTGTTCGTGAGCCAATTTCTTCCACAAGCTGAATCTTTGAGCTCTAAAGTTTCAAAACCACTTTTCAACATCTAAAAGAAGGTCTTAAGCCAATGGAACTCAATTATTCAAGTTGGAAATTGAAGACCCGAGTAAAAACCCTACAGAGCCTTTAAAGTGCACCCGAGAATACTATTTAGGGGTTTTTAGGGCCAATCTTGTGTTGCAAGGTATTTCATTTTATTTTCCTATTTATTTACATTACTTAGGATGTTATTTAGGCTATGGAAGTGATTTATGTCACTTTGGATAAAGGGAATCGCTGCACACATTACACATGTGCATATTAGGTGTTAGAATCCTAGTTGGACTAGGTTTTCTTAAGTCATTTCTACCTAGGTTTTCTGTGTGACTTGGGATGTGAATTTTAATGAGTCTATTACCCTAGTTTATGCCTATTAATAGGCATATATTTTGGATGTAAAACACAACCTTCATATGAAATAATATTGCTACTTTGAAGAGAAAATCTCCTTTGTTCTTTGAGGACTACCTTGGTGTACAAGTTGCTTGTGTTCTTGGTTTTCTTATACTTCTTGTTTCTAATCATAAGTTGATTAGGGGTGGGGGTTTAAATCTAGTCTCTTTGATGTCTTTTGGAGCTTGAAAACTATCTTGTTTGGGTTTCTTGGTCATTATACCAAAGTGGTTCGCATCACTTAAGGTGCTCCGGCTCTTTCTTTAGCACCTCGACCTCCTTCTCCACCTTCTTCTTCTTCTTCTTCTTCTTCTTCTTCTTCTTCTGCTTCTTCAATCAGTCAATGTCAAAGAGGAATTCAGCATTGATCCCCAATGCCTTGTAAGGTCAGCTATGGCATCTTCTTTCTCTTTCTAAAGGACCTCCCCTGTTGAACTCAATTCTATGACCTTCATGCCGAGGTCGCTAATTTTGGAGGAACAATCCTCACAGAGCCCGCACTATCTCTTCAGCACTTCCTGGTGAAGCTTGGCTAGGTCCTCCTTCATAATCTTGTTGAGCTCACCGTATTTCATGCACGAGCTTGTAGACAATTCCTAGGCCTTAGTTAAGTTCTCCTCTGACTGACTTCAAATGGTAGATTGTTTGCTTGCCCTGGCCTGAAAGTAGCCTCTGTATACCAGTAGCTGTAAGTGAAAAATACCTAATGTGAGCTACAATAACATTGAAGACTTTCATAAATCAAAATTTTTTTAGGTACTGGGGATTACTTGAGTAGGATGCTCGGTCATCCAAGCTATGTGGATCTCCTCATTCGGGCAGTCCTCGATCAAAGTTTGAAACATGGTACTGTGCATGATGCCCCTCACCATCTTTGGGACCATCTTCTGGAAATCTTCAAAAAAAAGGTCCATGTCCTTGGTAAAGGTCTAAAAGGGTTCCCTCAGGACCTTGTCCTTCAGAATCTTCGAGTCCTGAATGGCCCTCTTCCGAAGGTGGTCCACCATCCACACCATTTGGGCCCTTTCCTCTGCAAAATCATGCCGAAGTTCCTTTACTAAATTATCTCTCAGCCATTCATCTACAAATTCTAAAATACCAAAAGATCTGAAACTCATAGATGAATGGCTAAGAGACAAACTTGGTGCAAGATTGGCATCTTCTTCAATAGAATCATCGATGTCAAGTACTTTGGCAAGGATCTCTTTCCTTTTGCATCTTCGGCTCTCTTGGGCCTCATTTATTGAAATCTCCCCAAACAAGGTCCCTAAGGTTTCGACAGCGGCATTGGGACTTAGAGGGGTTAAGAAGATGGCTACCTCTGAGGATGGCTCAGCACCCACGAATGTTTGCTCCAACGCCTCAGCTTGGTTTTTGGGGGTAGAGGGGGCAGGGAGTCCTCCTTAGTTTTCTTCGACTTCGTCACTGATGGTGGACTTGCTGGTCCCTTCTTTCTCTTTGGAACCTTATTCTTCTGCTCTTCTTTCTCAACTTGACCGAGGAACAAACTCTTGTAGCAAGTTACAGACTTATCACCCATCTCTACAATGGAGAAAATATCAATGTAAGTATAAAAAATTCTAACACTATGGTTGAAGGATCAGCTTACTTTCCATATGCTGAGGGCTTTGGCACATCTTTGTCGGCAATGTATTCAGTGATAAACCCAAGCTCTTGAAGAACTTCCTCAGTCAGAAAGCTCTATCTAATAGGGAATGGGTAGAAAGAGTGCAAAGATCCCTGGGCATCCTAGTCCACGATGGCCTGAATACGGCTGTCGAACTCCTCAAATTGAAACTCCAGTTCTAAAGTTAACAACTTCTTTGGCTCCACTACATCGGTGGCCAGGGTTCCCGAAGCCCATTCAGCTGGAAGATCTTTCTACTTCTCATCAATCTCCATGAAAAAGTACTTCTTTTTCCATCCTCGCCAGCTGTCTTTGGTGCCGAAGGTGAAAGCAAATTTCTTGCTCCTGGATCACCGAGTGAGCAAGAAGTAAAATCCCCCCTTCAAGATAGGATGAAGTTTGTAATATTGAAGAAAGAATATAAAGTGTGGGACAATTTTGAAAACTTCATACATACACAGGAAGGCATTAAAGTAGGCATAGGAGTTCAAGGGCATCTGATTGATAACTATGCTGTGGAAATAGCAAAGGTCGAAGACTACCCTCGGAGGAGGATAACGGAGACCTGCCTTTAGTTGCGCTCTAAAGACAGTAACCTCCTTCCACTGAGGATGATAGCTCGGTTCATTATGACCGGGAAGCCTAATTTTTGCATAAGAAGGAAGAAAGAACTTTAGTCTCAACTTCTCCAACTTTTCTGAAGTCGCACAGCTCATATAGGAGTCGAGAGGGATCCAACTTGATAGCCAAATAACTATTACCCTCCAAACCCCTGAGCTCTGACGAAGCACCGCCCTCAGAAAAGACGAGCATCACCCTCGAAGAATGCGAGCACCAACCTCGGGAAAAGAGGGTCCGCAGTCCTTGACCCCTTGACTTCGGTAATCCACCATCACTCTCAGGGAAAAACAGGACTGACCTCGGGAACATGGTACACTACCACCATCGGTAGGATGACCTGACCAACTTCGGGAGGAGTAGGCTCACCATCCTCGGCAGGTGAAACCATCATTCAAAAGGGATCCTCTATGCTAAGTGGCCTTCCGAGTGACTGGAGCAACCTCGGCTAGAAGCTCTCATATCCTGAAGAG
The DNA here is from genome assembly GCA_039654915.1 of Aquilaria yunnanensis. Classification (NCBI taxonomy): domain Eukaryota; kingdom Viridiplantae; phylum Streptophyta; class Magnoliopsida; order Malvales; family Thymelaeaceae; genus Aquilaria; species Aquilaria yunnanensis. The sequence goes on along the minus strand of CM077595.1, from coordinate 41,300,700 downwards.
GTCTCTTTCACCGAAGGGGTTTTCTGAACACGACAAAAATGGTTAAGGAGCCTTTGTAATAGAGACCTCACACACGGCCTTGACACATAGGCCTCCCACGGCCCTGACTTCTGGCCGAAACAGCCTATGGCCAGCTGGAGATCCCCATCCTCCAAGGTACGAACCGCATCTGGCTGAACATGTGTCATGATCTGAGCGGGCTGTGTCAAATGGACTTCTCCCAATGTTGTCCTATAAATACTTTGGGAAACGACCTTGCTAAGGACACATGATAAACTCTCAAGAGAACTCTACTCTTTACTCTCCATTCACTACTCTTTACTTTCCAAATACTGTCTTGGGTACCAAAGGCTCCTCCCCCGGGAACACACTCTGGGGACCTCCTAACCCCTATTCTTTTGATCATTTTAGGCAATCTCATGACGGAAGTCTTTTCTACCAGCATCTCCATACCGGAAGTCCTTCTCAGGCCTACCATGTCGTACAACAAAGATGTCGACGGGCATCATTTGGCGCCGTCTGTGGGAACTCACCCTTAGGTAGCCATTGTTGAGACTCGGTGTGTTACCCACTCTCGGGTAGTCCAGTTATGGTGCCAAAACTGTGCATTGAAACTCCCAGGTTTGGTGTGTCCTGTAGGTCATCAGAACAACATCCCTAGTGTACATACTCAAGTAACCCTCTTGAGCACTATGTAAATACTAGTATATTGGTATAACCATAACACACATATTTACATTTATGCACACTATGGCAGCTAAGAAGGAAAACACTTGCACAAGTCTTAGTTTTGGCTTCCACACATTAGGCAATCTTGTTAAGTTCTAGTGACCAGCTACTGCACCTGTAACTTCCACTTATAAAATGTATCATTCTAGCCTCATAGCCCCTTGTTTTATCTACTCCATTATCAAGTAGAGACTTAGAGCAAACCAAGGAATTTTTTTTTCCATCAATAGCCCACCTATGGACCAAGTTATGGATTTTGAAGTTGGTTACAAAATTTTCACCAAAATAAACAGTAACTCAGCCAAATTTGTAATGTCATATCTTTGGCCATAGGGCTCTAAATCCATAATTTTGAAAGCCAAGTTAACCCTCTAGATGTCCTCTAGGGGTGGTCAAAATTTCATACCAAGATTCATTCTACACATGGAGAAATTAAACTTTAGGTCTAGAGTCGAAATTCTGGCAACTTTTGGACCATTTTACCCATACAATTTTTCCAAACCATGCAAACACTTCATTCACAAAGGGAAGACCCTCAAAAGATATCCCATATATTTCCATTAGACATAGGAAGTACATTCCCTTTCTTTTAACAAATTTATGTGGCCAGAATAGAATTTACAAGTAAGCTGCCTATCATTCGTACTTAGGCAGCTTTGCACCACATCACTTACATAGCCAAAACATTACTCAAATGTTCACATACTTGTCTCATTTTACATACACTACATGTACATGCATACATGCAATACAATATTATCTTAAATTAGCTAAATACGCACCCTATGTTACAGGAGTGCTTGAAATGCAATGGACTCCAGAAACAGGATGCTAGACAGCTGCTGCACAACACAGTAAGTACCACCATTAAAAAACCAAATGTGATTCTAAAATCCCCAAACTTTCCAGATCATAACTAGACATAGGGAAGTTCATGTACCTGAAATTTCAGATCAAAAATCAAACTACAAAGATCAGTTTGAATGTGATCTTTCTGCTGGACCTGAAATGACAGAATTGAGGGGAGTAAGTGTCGTTGAGAAACTTAGTAAGGGTAGCACTTGGATTCAATAGGAAATGTAACCATCATTAAAACCTGCATCCAAATACACTAAAACAAAAAAAACCACAATGCATATATAAAAGATATAGCAACCAAATGCGGCAGCCAAACACAGACAACAAACACATGAATTGTGGCAGCAGCATATACCATAGGTTAGTCCATAAAGCACATAATAAACATAACCAAATCACTATAACAGCCCTCCTCAAGCTAATGCTTGGTCTTAGGAGGATTTTAACAGTAGTTAGTACTAACTTTTGGGCTCTAGAAACCCAGAAATTCACTACCATCACTGTGCACTTCACACTAGGTCACAAAACCTTCAATAAGTGCACTCCCCTTACTAAGCTTGGTTCATCAAGCTCATGGCTTTCTTCCAAGCTTAGCCCTAGCCCCATGGTTGCTTGAAAATATAGAAAACAACCCATGAGAGCAAGAGAATCCTTACAAAAGTGGTTAGGCCAAAAATCAAGCTTGATCCTTGAAGTATCCAAGAAATAGGTCTAGTTTGCTTCCAATTGCTTCCTTTTGCCTTCAATTTCAATCAATTGCAAGTTTGAAGGTGTGGTGGCTATGAAGGAAGTGTGGCTGTGTTCTTGGGCTGGGGGAGGATGAAAATGAGAGAGGGATAAGTGATTTGGCCACTTAAATGGCCTTAAATGAGCTTAAGGGCACAAAACACACTTTAAAAGCTTAACCGTGCTTTATGTCATTTTCATTCTCATTAATTATGGTTTCTTTGTCTTAAACACATTGGTACACACGTGCCCAACATTTTTGACTAATTATCAAGTCTGGCTGCCTCTCCCATGGTGGGATAACCCCACAATTCCACCCTTAGACTTAAGTGAAAAGCTTGAACACCTTAAGGTTTACACTAGGACATTTAGGTGCTTATTGCCTTTAGTGTTTCCTTTGTCCAAACTTGTCTTCCATGAGTAATTTGGTCCTCCAATAGCACTTTCATACCATTCATATCCTTCCCATAACTCTCCAAGTCTCTTCTTTGAGAGTTTTGCAATTGAGTACCCGAATTTCCAAAACCTTACAAAAAAAGTCCATAGGTTGCTTGATAAACAAGCAATCCTTTAGGCTTTTCATGGGGGCCAAGTTCCCAACTTGGAACAGATTTAAGGAGGTGTTGATCATGCCTTTTACCCCTCACACTTTAATCACTATGGTGAGAATTACACAATATAATGATTTTTTTCCATTATGACACATTTGTAATTCTCCCATTTTTGTGAGGTGGTAACATGGCATTCTAAGGATAAGGGACTCCTGAAGTCCCCATCTGCGCCGGAGAATTAACCGAGAACCAAACAACCCACCACAGGGACTTCTTCCCTTAAGGATGAATGTCCTCTAACAATCACGATGAACTTCCAACGTGATTTTCAGCGCTTTGTTATGGCTAAAATGACGCAACAGTTGGACCAAAGGTGGTCACAACCACCCTCGGGCCAAAGGGCCTCTTCACCAACTCCCCATCGGGAAAGAAGCCCGGAATCCACTCACCGAAGTTTAGGGAGTGGGGACTTTCATGACAAGTCCTCAACGGAGGACGTACCCCCCAGAGGCCGACGTACTGGAGAAATGGGGTCCGAAGGAGCTAGGACTTTTCACCGGTGAAGTTCTTCACCGGAAGAGAGATCACAATCCCCCCGCCGCCAAAGTTACTCCCCGAAAAGGAGGTGTCATTCTCCATTGTTGGAGGCCTCCAGGCAGCGAGAAGAGCCCAGCGTGTTAGTGCTGTGCCCAAAAGCCAATCAAGAGTTGATTGTATTTTTTGCACATTGAGTCATAATATTTTATTAAAGCATTAATCCAGCAATTATGTTTGTTGTTCTTTTTGTGTAACGCAATAGACATAATTGTAACCCTAGAATAATGATATTCCCAAACATCCCTAGTCTAGTATTATTGTGGAGTGGGTTGCAATAATACATAACAACTAGCATATGTGCAGACTAATATGAGATATGTAGTCTACTTATGGGTACAAGTTGGAGAACTTGTGTACTGGACCGACCTACCATGAGAACACTACATGGATCGTTATATGAGTGTCACAAGTGATTCTCATAGTGATCATGCCGTATGCGAAGCACCACGTAAATAAAAAATGGTTAATCAACTCGCGAAAATTGGCATGCATTTGTTGAATGAGATTTGACATGTTATTCTGATTGATGGTTGTAGGATGGTGCATGGTTATAGCCCTTGATTGGTTGTATTTGTAAATACGGCCAGCGAGTCATGCCTTCTGTTGTTACTCTCATTGTACATTCTCTTCTCACCTTAGTCCCTTCTAATGTAACTCGAGGTTTCTATTATTAATGTAATAGTACATTATGGGATCATCGAAAGTGGTATGTCCAAGGAGGTGACAACAAAAGGGCAACCAAGGAAGGAGGAGAAGGAGCATGTGAAGACCTTTCTCTTTTCTTAGGCTTTTATGATATCCTCATTGGCTTGAGAATATCGCATAGTTTGGGCTATAACCATGTCACGTTTACTTTCTTGTAAGCATGAGATGCATGTTTTATATTTGTATGTGATGCATGTATAAGACAACCGGAGATAACAAATTGGTGAGATCAAAAGAAAAATCCCTCAAACAAATATTAAGTCATTAAATGTGATGCCTTCCAAATGTTGGCATTCGTCAAGACTTTGATCAACATTAGGTGGGTTTGCCAAAGCAAAGCACCTATGTTCATCTTTGTAAGGCGCAATGGGATAATAGTTATATCCAATTTGCTAACTTTAGGTCCGACTTAACTAAGTCATTCTAATAGGATTAGGGACTTAGAGGCATAAAGTTGGGCTTAAGTTCATGAGATGTGCTTGGACAAGTGTTGTTCAATCAACTATCCAAAAGTTGCATAAGATACAATTGGCAAAGACTTGCCTACCTAAATAACTTAAACTTGAGGGACAAGCCAAAGCTGACTCAGGTTGTGGTCAAATATGGATCTTGGCCCACTAGAATACCTTAACGCTGAGGTGTTCTGAAATAATATCGAGGGTTATTATTTTGAGGAAAATAGTGGGAGTATCATTTAATAAAAGTCCTTATTAAATGAATTAAAATACATAGCTTTTACGCTGCATATTTATTGTTGTAGATAACCATGGCATAAAACACATCGACACTTTCGTTGCGATTGATCCTTGAGAAGGAAAAACTGAATGGGACCAACTTTCTCAAATGGTACCAAAACTTGAGGATAGTCCTCAAGTAAGAGAGAAAGGCTTATGTCCTAGAGCAGCCCATTCCGAATGAGCATGTTGCCACTGCTCCAAAAGCTGAAAGGGATGCTCATAAGAGGCATTCTGATGATGCTTTGGATGTTGCATGCCTCACGCTTATTACCATGCAATCTGAGCTTCAAAAGCAACATGAGAACATGGGGGCGTACGATATGATCAAACATCTCAAAATGCTTTTCCAAGAGCAAGCTAGGCATAAGAGGTTTGAGACCTCTAAGGCATTGTTTCAGTGCAAAATGTCTGAGGGAAGTCCTGTGGGTCCTCATGTGCTCAAGATGATTAGGTACATTGAGAATCTTGAGAGTTTGGGATTTGCTCTTCAGAAAGAGTTGCCTGTTGATGTAGTTTTGCAATGATTGCCTGAAAGCTACAATCAGTTTGTCATGAACTATAACATGGATGACCTTGACAAGTCCCTTCCTGAATTGCTCAACATGTTGAGAACTACTAAGCAAAACCTTAAGAAGGGTAAGCCCATTTTGATGGTTCAAAAGGGCAAGGGAAAGGGAAAAGCCAACAAGAAGAAGGATAAAGCTAATGAAAAGTTCAATGCCAATTCTTCTTCAGCTGTACTGAAACCAAAGGGTGGTGTGGCAAAGGAAGGGGAGTGCTTCCATTGTAAGCAACTTGGACACTGGAAGTGCAACTCAAGCTCTATCTTGAAGAACTTGCTAAGGAAAAAGGGAGTAAGACTTCCACTTCAGGTATTTTTGTTATAGAGGCTAACTTTTCTACTTCCTCATCTCGGATATTGGATACTGGATACGGATCTAACATTTGTGCAAATGTGCATGATCTAAGTAGAAGTAGAAGATTGGCCCGAGGTGAAGTGGAGTTGGAAATGGAGCAAGGGTTGCTGCCTTAGCCGTAGGGACTTATGTTCTCACTTTACCTAGTGGATTAGTTTTAGAATTAGACAACTGCTACTTTGTGCCTACTATTAGTAGAAATTTGATTTCTGTTTCTTGTTTGCACAAGAAAGGTTTTTCATTTATAATAAAGGACAAATGTTGTTCTATTTATTTGAATGAAATCTTTTATGGTAGTGCTCAATTTAGCAATGGGTTGTATCTTCTAGACCTCAAAGATCCAATCTATAATGTGAATACCAAGAAGGTCAGATTAAATGATTCGAACCCGACCTATCTCTGGCACTGTCTCTTGGGCCATATAAATGAGACCTATATATCCAAGCTCCGTAAGGATGGACTCTTGGACTCATTTGATTTTTAATCATATGAGACACGTGAGTCATTTTTTGTTGGGCAAGATGACCAAAGCCCCATTCACAGGGCAAAGTGAAAGGGCTAATGACTTACTAGGACTATACATAGTGATGTATGTGGCCCTATGTCTACACATGCTGGAGTAGGTTTTCAATACTTCATTACTTTCACTGATGACTTCAGCAGATATGGCTATGTGTATCTCATGAGACATAAGTCAGAATCCTTTGAAAAGTTCAAAGAATTCAAGAATGAAGTAGAGAATCAACTCGGGAAGAGTATCAAAGTGCTTCGATCAGATTGAGGTGGAGAGTACTTGGGTCGAGAATTCCTTGACTATCTAAAGGAGTGTATTATAGTATCACAACTCACTTCACTAGGTACACCTCAAGGGAATGGTGTATCTGAAAGGGGGAATCAAACTCTGTTAGATATGGTTCGCTCTATGATGAGTCAACCTGACCTTCCAAACTCCTTTTGGGGACATGCTCTAGAGACAGCCGCTTTTACACTAAATCGAGTTCCATCTATATCGGTTCAAAAGACACCATTTGAGATATGGAGTGGGAGGCATCCCAATTTATCTTTTATGAAGATTTAGGGCTGTGACGCTTATGTGAAATATCAATGCTCTGACAAACTAGGGCCCAAATCTCAAAAATGCCTTTTTGTTGGGTATGCCAAAGAAACAAAGGGTTACTATTTCTACAATCCTTCTGAGCAAAAAGTGTTTGTTGCTCGAACTGGTGTCTTCTTAGAGAAAGAGTTTATCTCTAAAGGAACTAGTGGGAGGAAAGTAGAACTTGAAGAAATTCAAGAACAACAAGGAGACATCAAACCTGAAATGGAACCTGAATAGACACCACAAGATATTTTGGTTCAACAGTCTGTTCCTGTAGCATAGAGCCCACGTAGGTATGGTAGGATTCTGGGTGAGCCCGAGAGATATGGATTTCTCGTGACTCACATCGGTGATGTGATGCTCATGGATAAGGATGAGCCCACAACTTACCAAGAAGCTATGTCGAGGCCTGACTCTGAGAAGTGGCTAGTGGCCATGAAATCCGAGATGGAATCCATGTATGAAAACCAAGTATGGACTTTGGTTGACCCACCTGAAGGGGAAAAACCCATAGGGTGCAAAAGGGTTTTCAAGAAGAAAACTGACATGGATGGTAATGTGATTACCTTCAAGGGACAATTGTTTGCAAAAGGTTTCAAGCAAATTCATGGTATTGACTATGATAAAACTTTTTCACCAGTTGCTATACTTAAATCCATCCGAATTTTGTTCGCTATTGCTACACACTATGATTATGAGAAATGGAAAATGGATGTCAAAACTGCATTCCTAAATGGAAAGCTGCTTGAGGATGTGTATATGGCACAACCTGAGGGTTTTGTCACTCCTGAGAATGCCAATAGAGTGTGCAAGTTGGAAAGGTCTATTTATGGACTTAAGCAAGCTTCTCGAAGTTGGAATCTTTGTTTTGATGAAGCAATCAAAGAGTTTGGCTTTATCAAAAATGAAGATGAACCTTGTGTCTACAAGAAGGTTAGTGGGAGCGATATTGTCTTCTTGGTGTTGTATGTAGATGACATACTACTCATCGGAAATGACATTCCTGAGCTACAGTCTATGAAGACTTGGATAGGGAAATGTTTCTCCATGAAGGATTTGGCTGAAGCAGCCTATGTGTTAGGCATCAGGATCTATAGAGATAGATCTAGAAAGCTTCTTGGCCTAAGTCAAAGTACATACATTGACAAGTGCTAAAGAGGTTTAGCATGCAAGATTCCAAGAAAGGATTCTTGCCCATGTCACATGGTATAACTATTTCTAGATCTCAGTGTCTGAGTACACCCGAGGAGAGAGAGTGCATGAGTAAGATTCCATATGCCTCGGTAATTGGATCTATCATGTATGCCATCATATGTACTCATCCCGATGTCTCATATGCTTTGAGCATGATGAGTAGGTCCCAATCGAACCCCGGTGATAGTCGCTAGACTGCTGTTAAGAACATCCTTAAGTACTTACGAAGGACTAAGGATGCATTCTTGGTCTTTAGAGGTAAGGATGAGCTCATTGTAAGGGGTTACACCGATGCAAGCTTCCAATCCGATAAGGATGATTTTAGATTGCAATTTGGTTATGTGTTTTGTATTGGTGGTGGTGCTGTGAGCTGGAAGAGTTCAAAGCAAGAGACAATAGCTAACTATACAACAAAATATGAGTACATTACCGCCTCTGATGCTGCGAAGGAGGCAGTTTGGATCAAGAAGTTCATCACTAAACTTGGAGTGGTTCCAAGCATTGCCGACCCGATAGAGCTCTATTGTGACAACAATGGAGCAATCGAACAGGCTAAGGAACCTCGATCTCACTAGCGATCCAAACATATACTCTGACGCTATCATCTCATCAAGGAAATCATCGAGAGGGGTGATGTAAGGATATGCAGGACTTCGACAGACAGCAACATTGCTGATCCAATGACAAAGCCCCTTACGCAACAGAAGCATGATAGCCATTCTAGGTCCATCGGTATTAGATACATGGATGATTAGCTTTTAGTGCAAGTGGGAGATTGTTAGTGTTGTGCCCAAAAAGCCAATCATAAAATGATTGTATTTTTTGCACATTGAGTCATGATATTTCATTAAGGCATTAATCTAGCAATTATGTTCATTTTTTTGTTTCTGCCTAACGTAATAAACATAATTGTAACCCTAGAATAATGATATTCTTAAACGTCCCTAGTCTAGTATTATTGGAGGGGGTTGCAATAATACATAACGACTAGCATATGTGGAGACTAATATGAGATATGTAGTCTACATATGGGTACAAGTTGGAGAACTTGTGTACTGGAACAACCCACCATGAGAACACTTGATGGATCGTTATATGAGTGTCATAACTGATTCTCATAGTGATCATGGTATATGTAGTCCTTCGACCTAAGATCATCAAGGTTCCCTACATGTGAGTCACATACTTTGATACTTTCCTTTGTTGCTCGTAACTGAGTGAACTTGAAGGAGGTCATTGGGTATGTCACATATCATGCGGAGGGATTTGTATGATCAAGATGGGATTTGTCCCCCCTATGTAATGGGAGTGATATCTTCGGGCCCCTTGATAGAGTGAGACTTAGAAAATGCTTGGCCATGCTCGGATGAGTTGATATACGATATCAATGTCATCAGCTTAAGTTAGTCCACTCGGTAATCAAGAAACCAAAGATTGGGCTATACGAGAGTGACACATTCCATGTCTCGTGCTTAGTCTTGATATCTTGGACAAAGGTAAAATGGCATATATCGGTGATGATCATAAAGGTTTAGTCGAATCACCGACAATCTTGTCACTTGGGTAGCAATGATGTGTTGCTAGACACCGCTCATTGCTTATGATCATAAATGTGATTTATGATAATTGCCAACGTGGCAAGAGCCTATTGGGTCGCACACATAGAGCTATTTGGATCATTAGAGTGCATGGGCTAATTATTTGGGTTATAGTTTCACTTTAATTTCGTATTAATAATGGGCCCATGAGTTGAGCCATTATTAAGCCCAAAATTAAAGCCTAATTGGATTAGGGCTTTGAAACCCATTAGGCCTGGAAGTTGAGTCTCACTATAAATACAACTTTTAGTGAGAAATTCACTGGTCTCCTTGCCCTAGCTTCCCAAAAGGACAACCACACTCTTTGATAGCCAAGGTGCCGATCACCCTCCGAACCCACTGGCTCGGACGAAGCACCATCCTCGAAAGGGAAACCACCGACCACGGAAAGAAGGATGCCCGACCTCCCAAATTCCAACTTTGGCATTTCCCCATTCCTTGAAATAATAGTACCAACCTCAGGAGAACGAGTAAGCCATTCTCGGAAGTGGGGGTGCCTCCGAGAAAAGCCACCCTCGGGAAATATACTCCTGCGATACTAAAGTGACCTCGGAGGACAAGTTCTCCGAAGAGCTTTCCTCTACCCAAAGGGGACCTCGTGAGTACGACATCAGCATTTAAGGAGCCTCTGACACATCCCCGATAATCCCCACTGGCCATGCCCTGACACGCCGTTTGCAGGGACACTCTAGCACGTCACTCTCGGGTTGACTAGACTCCTCGCCCAGAGGCCCATGCCCTGCTAGGAGTCCCCTATTGTCCAAAAGATGTGGCACGCATCCCGCCAAACACGTGTCACAATTTGGGCTGGCCACACGAGAAGAACTATCACTATTCGCCCCTCTATATGTACTCGGTAATTATTCCAGGTAAAGGGGAGGACGTTACTTGAGATAAGATACTCCTTTACTCTTAAAATCATCTCATTACCTCCAAAATACTCACTTGGGCGTCAGAGGCTCCTCCCCGGAAAAACACTCCGGGGACTTCTTAACCCTTGCTTCCTGTGACTTTCAGGTGATCTTCTCAGAGTACATTCGTCCCGGACCTTTCTCCATTTCCATAAGGCCCTACTGCCTTCACCATGACACACGAAGGAGATGCCGAAGGGCATCATTTGGCGCCGTTTGTGGGAACCCACCCTCAGGTTGCCGTCGTTGAAACTCGGTGTTCTAAGGATAAGGGACTCCCGAGGTCCCCGTCCGTGCCAGAAACTCAACCGGCAACCGAACAAACTGTGGCAGGGACTTCCTCGCCCGTGGATGAGCATCCACTGACTGTTACTATGGCCTTCCTGTGTGAATTTCAGTGCTCCGCTATGGCCGAAATGACGCAGTAGTTAGACCAAAGATGGTCATAGCCAACCCCAGGACGAAGGCCCTCTTCACCGGCACCTTGGCGTGAAAAGAGCCCCCGATCAACTCATCAGAGCTCGGGAAGTGGGGATCAACACGATGAGTCCTCAATGGAAAACATACCCCTCACGGCGCGACTTGTGGAAGAAACGGGGCCAAAATAACCCAAGGCCCCCCGCCGAAGGAGTTCCACACCTGAGGCAAAGTCACCATCTCCTCGGCGCCGAAGTCATTCCCCAAAGAGAAGATGTCAGTCTCCATTCCCAGAAGCCTACAGATAGCAGGAAGAAGAACCCAGTGCCATACTCCTCATGGAAAAAATTCTAAAGAGGATAGAAAGAGTGGAGAGACAAGTAGCTCGGAGACCTGTCTGGGCTAGATTGTCAGAAACCTTCAACGGAGACGAGTCACCATTCACCCGAGCAGTGGTTGAGGCACCTATGCCAAGCGATTTTTGGGTACCTCTACTAGAAACCTATGATGGCCGAACCGACCCCCAGGCTCATCTGACCAAGTATAAGCGCAGTATGGTGCTGCACGGAGCTGATGATGCTACCTTGTGCAAATGCTTTGAGGTGACCCTTGCTGGGCCGGCCACGGCATGGTACAACTCGCTGGCTCCTGGAGGCATCATGGAGTTCCAAGAACTGTTTGCTGCCTTCACGCAGCAGTTCATCGGGAGCCGCCCAACGGCGAAAATGCCAATGCAAATGTTCGATTTAGCACAGAAAAGTGGTGAAACCATACGCGACTATGTCGAAAGGTTCAACAGGGAAGCCCTGAGTGTCCCAGACTTCAGGCCGGAAATACGTATCTTGGCCATGACCCAAGGACTCCGGAGAGACTCCCAGCTGTTCTACGAGTTCTCCAAAGATCCCCCCAACACGCTCGGTGAATTCTATCGAAGAGCAGAGCAGCACATGACCGCCGAAGAACTAAGAATGGGAAGCCTGAGGTCTGATCATGTCCGCGCCGAGGGACCAAGTTAGCAAACTCGCTACCTAGTTGAAACGAGTGGGCGTCCTCAAAAGTTTAAGGGGAGGAAGCCAATTGCCTTCACTCCCCTGAGCACCACGAGGACGAACATCCTGATGGCGATGGAAAAGCAAGGGACTCAGATTCAACGTCGGAGGGCCATGACCTCGGACAACAAGAAGAATATGAGAAAATTCTGCCAATTCCATCGAAACCACGGGCATGATACTGAAGATTGCTTCCAGCTGAGAAAGTACATAGAAATGCTGATAAAGCATGGACAACTTTGGCGTTACCTGCGCATTCCCTCCCCGAAGGGAAGGAGGGAAGAAGAAGGAAAGGTAGAGGACGAGGAGTATGACTCCGACAGGCATCGAAATCGAAGTCAGAAAAGGCGTCCCCCGCCCCCGGCAGGAGTAATACAAATGATCACCACAGGGCTGCCGTCGACGGAAAGAAAAAGAAAAGTCAGAGAAATTTCGGTAATGGAGTACGGGAATCCATCAAAGAAGCTCACCTGAAAGGACGGATCCACCGTCATTTTTCCCCATGATGATCCTTTGCTGATTATGGCAAGGATAAGAAGCTAGGACGTCAAGAGAGTACTACTTGACGATGACTCAAACGCAGACGTCCTATTCTCACACCTACTACCAAACTTGGGGATATCGAGAAGCGACCTCAAATCCGTCATTTCCCCTATTTTTGGAGTGGGGCCATCCGAACTTCCCATCCTCAGATGGGTAGATCTTCCTCTGATGCTGAAGGGAACTTCAGCAAACAACAGAAAGGAGCTGTTTGCCTTCGTAATGACAAGGTTCATCGTCATCGATGTCCATTCGTCATATAACGCCATTCTTGGAAGGCAAACGCAAGGAAACCTCCACATTCGCCTAGATGTGAAGTACCTAACTGTCACCTTCGCCACCAAGGATGGAGATGCTGAGATCTTCATCGACCAGGGGGAGGTGCGAAAGGTGTTTGTAAAGGCAAGAAAAGCCCCAGCGATGAATTGTGTGCAGACTACAGAAACGAAGGCTCTGCCCGCACAAGAGTCAGAAGAACAAGGAATAAAGGATCCCAAGAAAGTGGAAACGGAAGAGATAGAGCTTGTCCCAGGCCGAAACACCCGAATAGGGAAAAAATTGGCCAAAGGAGACAAGGAAAAGCTTTTATCCTTCCTACTAATGAATAAAGATCTGTTCGCCTACTCGCCGAAAGACATGCCTGGGGTAGACCCTTGCATAATACAACATAGCCTCAAAGTAAATCCAGAGGCAAAACCGTTCCGCCAAAAGAAGCGAAGCCTCTCGGCGCACAAAAGCAATTTCATCAAAACCGAAGTCCAACACCTGTTAGACGCAGGTGTAATCAGGGAAGTCAAATACCCGAATGGCTAAGCAATGTAGTCATCACCAAGAAAGAAGGGAGTGACATGCTCCGAATGTGCATCGACTTCCGAAATGTAAATGATGCTTGTCCTAAACATTCATATCCTCTCCCGCCGATAGATCAACTGGTGGACTCGACCACTGAATATGGACTCCTGAGCTTCCTAGATGCTTTCAGTGGGTATCACCAAGTTAGGTTGAACCCCGAGGATGAGGAAAAAACCGCCTTCATCACCGAAGTCGGTACGTATTGTTATGTCAGAATGATCTTCGGGCTTAAAAATGCAGGAGCTACCTACCAGAGGCTGATGAACAAGGTATTCAGCAGTCAAATAGGGAGAAACATGGAAGTCTACATAGATGACATGATAGTCAAAAGCAGATTGCCCGACAGCCATATTTCCGACTTGGAGGAAGCTTTCCACCAACTTAGAGTATTCAGAATTCGTCTCAATCCCGAGAAGTGTGTCTTCGGCGTAAGTTTGGGAAAGTTCCTTGGATTTATGGTATCAGAAAGGGGTATCGATGCCAACCCAGAAAAAGTCAAAGCTCTGCTTGAATTCCGAACTCCTGTCAGAATGAAAGATGTGCAAAGGGTTACGGGCAGAATAACCTCCCTTAGCAGGTTCATCTCCAGATATGGAGATTGCTGCCGAGCATTCTTTAAGGTACTCACTAAGGCAGCAAAAAATAGTGACAACCTCGAAAACAATGATCATCCTTGGAATGAGGATTGCCAGAAGGCCTGGGAAGAGCTCAAAGTTTATCTGGCCCAACTACCCACTCTTCGGCAACCTCGAGAGGGAGAACCCCTTGTGCTGTACCTTTCTGTTGCTGAAAAAGCACTGAGCTCGGTCCTCTTAAAGGAAGAAGGAGCGGTGCAATTGCCAGTCTATTACGTGAGCAAATCTCTGCTTGGAGCCGAAATTAGGTACCCATTACTACAAAAAGCTATCTATGCCTTAGTACTAGCAAGTAGGAGACTGCGTCCATATTTTCAGGCTCATCCCATCATTGTCCGAAGTAATCTACCCCTTCGGGATGTCATGAAGAGGGTAGACCATTCGGGAAGGCTTTCCAAGTGGTGCATAGAGCTCGGTGAGTATGATATCACTTACGAACCAAGGAAAGCAATAAAAGCCCAAGCCTTGGCAGACTTCATTGCCGAAGTACCTTTCACCGAGAATGATCAGTTTGACCTTGGCAAAAGTGAGCCAGAATGGACTCTGTTCATAGATGGGGCCTCCGGCTCTGAACATCAGGGAGCTGCAGTAGTCATTCGCGGCCCCGAAGGCATGGAAGTAATGAAAGCCATCAAATTCGGGTTAGTGTCACCAACAACGCGGCAGAGTACGAGGCTTTCATAGCAGGGTTGCGCATTGCTAGAAAGATTGGTGTGAGAAACCTAAAAGCCCACAGTGATTCTCAACTGGTGGTCCGACAGATGGCCGTGGACTACAGTGCAAAATATCCAACTTCGGCAAAATACCATGAACTCGTGTCAAAGCTCATCCAGGAATTCGACGTAGTGCATATTGAAAATGTGCCTCGATGAAGCAACACCGAGGCAGATAGTCTGGCGAAGTCAAAAAACTTCACCGAAATACTGAGTCACCCCAGCATTGTGGTAATGAGCACAACAACCTCGGGGGAAGGACGGGAAAATCCTATAAAGAGGTATCTTACAACCTCGGAGCTTCCCCAAGACCCTCGTGAAGCGGCAAAAGTGCGAAGACGTTCCAGACGATACTTCTTGATAGGGGAAGAACTATATCGACAAGGATATGCAAGTCCATTGCAAAGATGTATTGGTGAAAAAGACACTCGGGCAATTCTCGAGGAAGTCCATGAGGGAATCTGTGGTGCCCACATCGGGACTGACGCATTGGCAGGAGTGATACTTCGCCAAGGGTATTTTTGGCCCACGTTAAGAAAGGACGCAAGACAATTCATCCAAAAATGCGACAGTTGCCAGAGACACGCAAAAGTTCAAAGATTGCCCTCGGAACTAATAAACTCAACTGACTACCCCTGTCCCTTTGTAGTATGGGGCATTGACCTCATCGGCCCATTCCCGACAACACCCGGAGGAGTGAAATTCTGCATGGTCGCAGTGGACTACTTCACCAAGTGGGTAGAGGCAGAGCCCCTAGTAACTATCACAGCAAAGGTGATGGCCGGGGGCCTCATCGTTTAGAGTCATGGTGACTGGTGAAGAGACTTCTAGGAGGAAGAACGCCTGGAGGATGGTTCGCCCTTGGGAGAGTGCCTGAAAGTCCAGAAATAAAGGGTTAGGAGGCCCCCGGAATATGTTTCCGAGGGGGGAGCCTCCGATGCCTAAGTCAGTGGTGGCTGAGAAAGGCAGAGGAAATAGCACAAATGGGTTGAAGAGTCTCGCCTGGTGATTTTCTCAGAGTCTGGGAGTCAGACCTCTGCCAACTAACCTCCTGCCAAGTATTTATTTCCTGGAATTTATAGGAGTGCCTAGCCTGTTCAGATCGCGACACGTGTTGGGTCGGATGTTCCCTGAGTTTCTGGGCGTAGGGGACAGATAGCTAGTAGCAGGTTGCCTTGAGCCTTGTGCTGAGATGGGCCATGATGTGATTTTGATGGCGTCAGCGTGTCAGAGTGCCTATTGAGGCGGCTTTATGACATCTGTGAAAGGATGTGTCAGAGGCTTCCTTAAATGCTCCTGCCGTACTCCCGAGGTCCCTGGGCGAGGTCATCCTTTGGTACGGACGGTGCCTCTTCGGGAAACACGCCCTCAGTTCGGGGGTACCCAGCTTCAGGGAGTTTCACGTTCGGGGAGATCATATTCAGCCCGCAATAGCTGGTGCCTCTTTTCCGAAGGCGATCTGTTTACAACCTCGGGGGGCTAGTAGTATCCTCAAGTTTCCTGGCGTGCCGAGCTCGGAGCTCTTCGGGTATCTCCCGAGGTGTATGATCCCACCTTTTCTCGGGTAGCGCCAGTTTCTTCTGGCCATTCTTGTGGCAGGGAGTTCGGCCAGATAGAGGCGATACCCTTTGGCTATCACATGCCCCCCTTTGGAAAGCCGAAGTGAAGACTTCGGTTTTGCATATCTTTCCGAGGTTGTTCTTGGGAGTCTCTTAGGAAGCTCAACCTATTCCGAGGATGCACGTCTTGCCCAAAGGTCATGGGCTGTTCGGCCTTGTCCTGTTCTTTGGTGTCTTCGAGGCGGAGCCTGTGCCGAAGATACACCTCTTGCCCGAAGGTCATGGGCTGTTTGGCCATAGCCTGTCTCTTGGTGTCCTCGAGGTAACCTGCTTTTTCTTCTTGCAGGTCTGTGTAACGTCGCGTCTGATGGCCAAGCGTGTCAGTCTAAGTGACGCGCCCCAGCTTTTTAGGGATGTCAGAAGACGTGTCCCCTGTTTTGGTGCGGCGATTGACACGTGGTGCTTTGCCATTGGAGGAGAGTCGCGTCGGTTACAGAGGGCGCACCTTTTCAGGTGCAGAGGGCAGTTACGGCGACGGTTTGCCTCCAAAAGGGTACTTATGATGACGTTTCGGTTACCAACCTTTGGCCTATAAATAGCCCATTCCATCATAAGTCCCATTTGCTTTTACTTCTGCTCTTTCCTCTGCTTTGCCCCTGTTTTTGTACTTTCTTGCTTTCTGTGGCGGAGCTACCT
This sequence comes from Aquilaria yunnanensis, assembly GCA_039654915.1. Lineage (NCBI taxonomy): Eukaryota > Viridiplantae > Streptophyta > Magnoliopsida > Malvales > Thymelaeaceae > Aquilaria > Aquilaria yunnanensis. The sequence continues at coordinate 41,283,617 of CM077595.1, read as the reverse complement.
TAATCAGAGCTTTTTTCAGCCAACTTTCACGACGGCGTCCTCAGACTTTGGCAAATCTTTTGGTGGGTTTTTGTTTTCCAGAGTGTTTTGATTCCTCTATCCTTTTGAGTTTTTTTCAAAAACTATTTTCTGGCCTTTTCTGAACTCATTTTCATGTCGAAAATGCCTATCCCTGAGAGCTGGCAGCCTCTTTTAGCCCATCCTTGTTGCACCACCCCCGCAAAATTGGAGACGTGGAAGAAAAAGTTCTTTCTTCCCTCTTACGCCGTTACTAGGCTGCCTCGCTCTAGCCATTATGCTTTTTCAAACCATAGTAACGAGGTTACCGTTTTCTGAGCCCAGCCGAAGGCCGGACTTCGGTATCCTCCCCCGAAGTTGGTTTGCGAGTTCTGCCAATTTCATGGCATTGCTGTGAACCAGCTTCCCTCGAACTCGTACTACTACTTTAACGCCTTCCTCTGTATGTGTGGCATTTTCGGGATAAAACTCCATTTTATAATCTTCATGCAGTACTACAAGCTCTTTGTGGTCCCGAAGGGTGGCTTCTACTTTATGCTACCTCGGGGATCCGGGAGCAAAAAATTCATGTTCACCTTCGCCACCAAGGACAGCTGGCGGGGGTGGCAACAGAAATTCTTCTTCCTGAAGATGGAGGAGGCCTGGTCGTATGTTATGACCAAGTGGGCTCAGGGAAGGCTAGATGTGGATGTCGTTGATCCGAGGTTGTTGCTGACTCCAGAGTTGGCTTCCACTTTCGCAGACTTCGACAGCCGCATTCGTGCCGTCTCTGACTGGGCTCCCGAGGTCGCGCCGCGCTCTCTATACCCCTTCCCTATCAACTGGAGGTTGATGACCGAAGAGGTCCTCCAGGAGTTAAAGGTGGTTAAGGAGCACGAGACCGACCTCGAGATGCCAGCTCCTGCCATCGCCGGGAAGGATTCCTAGTTGGTCAAGCTTCTTAAGGAGGAAATCTCTTTCGAAACGCTTGTCGAAAGTGAGTTATCTTCTACTCCCTTGTTGTTTTTCCCTCGAACTTACGCTGATGTCTTTTTTCTTTTTCAGAGATGGGCGACGGGACTGCTGCATTTTACAAGTCCCTTTTCTCTGGCCAGGTGGAGAAGGGCGATCAGACAAAGAAGGCAGCTTCCCGAAGGCGGAAGTTTACTGGCGCTGGGCCTTCGGCAAAACGGGCAAAGAAAACTGCCAAGTTCCTCTAGAGGAAATTTCCGAGGAGGCTGCCGAGGAGCCTGGGACAGCCGAGATTCTGGCGTCTGAGGCAGCTGCCGAAGTCCCTGCCGCTGCTGAAGTTTCTTCCGCCGACATCCCTCCCCAGAACCTTTCTGTGCCGCAGGCCCTTCTGGAGGCCATGGTAGAGGCTCCTTCTGCCGAGGAGCGGCGCAAGAGGAAAGGCAAGGCGATTTCGACCGAGGAGTTTGAGGATTCCGAGGACGCCGTGTTCGAAGTGCTGCCAGGTGTGTTGTTTTCAGAACAAGTATGGCCCTTTTTGTTTTTCTAAATTTTCCTTTGTCTCTGACCCGCTTCTCATTTTTGCCGTGCAGGGGAGTTAGTTACCCCGAACTGGGCGGCCGAACACGCAAAGGCGCGGGCCCTTCGCGACGCCAAAGTCCCGCAAGGGAAGGTACCAAAAGAGCCTTTCTGGACATTCACGGAGGACATGAACTTGTACTCCGAAGACTGTCCTGAAATGGTGAAACAGATTTCAAAGGGGGTGCTTACAGAGGCCTCCTTCAAGGCTATTGCGGCGGCCCATCCGGACAATGACACCCTTGCCGCGAAAGTCACCGAGCATGCTGCTCAGGTATGTTCTTCACACCTTTTTCCCTTCAATTTTTCCTAAGTGCTTGGCTCTTACTGACCTTGCGTTCATCTTTTTACAACTGCTGGGGTACGCCGGCTTTCTCCGAGTTCGGGTAGCCAGGCATTCGGTGTTCCGAGCTTCGGCTTTAGAGACCTTAGAGAAAGCGAAGGCCACGCGCTTGGCATTGATCGCCAAGAACTAGCAGCTGTCAGATGCTGTGAAGAAAGAAGTTGCTGCCCTTCGGGAGGAGTTCCGGAAGGAGAAGGAAGATCTTGAAAAGAACTCCTCTCTGACGATTGCTGACCTCGGCGATCAGGTGAAAGGGATGCTCGCTGCCAACCAAGACCTTCTCAAAGATAAGTCAGATTCTGACAATCTCATTCAGTCGTTGGTGAGTGAGAAAAAGGATCTCGAAGCCGAGGTCCAGTCTTTGAAGAAGGAGCCCGATGCGAAGAAGAGGGTGAAGGCGCTGAAGAAGGAGGTTGCAGACTTGAAGGATGAGCTCGAGGACCTTGAGGTTGAGAAGGACAAATTCGACCAAATGACGAAGGTCGCCTTCCAAGACAGATTCTGCCTTGCTCGGCACCAAGTCCTTGAGAGGTTCCCAGGTCTGGACCTCTCTTTTTTGGAAGCTCTCAACATTCCCGAGGGGCCTCGGTGGTCCTGGTCCAAAATCGAGCATCTGAACCTACCTTCTACTATTCCAGCGCCGAAGGTGGTAGGAAAGGATGGGGAAGCGGGTGGCTCTTGGGACGCCGAGAACCCTTAGGCTGTTTTAGGGCTCCTTTTCCCTATTCTTTATTTTTGTACTCCTTCTTCGGGCACTTCTTCTTTGTAAGCTAGCTTTCTTGTAAATGAAGATCTTTTTTGGCTAAGTGTTTTTGCAAGTTTCTTTATTTCCATTGCCCCGAACGCATTTGCTCAAGAGGCTTCGAAAAACCTGCGATCAAAGAAACTTGACTAAGTGTGAAAGATCTTTCCATTGGCCGAGCCTGTTCGCTCAAGAGGCTTTTTGGAAAGTCTGAAAAATTTGACTAAGTCTTTTTGCAGGTTTTTGCATTTCCATTTTGTCCCGAACACGTTCGCTCGAGGGACTTCGGAAACCCCTTAGTCGAAATTTTTCATTTTCCCTTGTCCCGAGCATGTTCGCTCAAGAGACTTAAGAAACTTTTTGCGAGATTTTTTGTTTTCCATTTTTCCCGAGCATGATGGCTCAAGGGACTTCGAAAAGTCATATCTGCGCTTATTACGGCGAGTACCGCTGAGAGATTTTCCCATCTTTCTCGAGCGTGATGGCCCAAGGGACTTCGGAAAGTCATATCTGCGCTTATTACGGTGAGTACTGCTGAGAGATTTTCCCATCTTTCCCGAGCGTGATGGCTCAAGGGACTTCGAAAAGTCATATCTGCGCTTGTGGCGAGCATCTTCGCGGAATTCTATACAATTCTGTACTTAAGAAATTTTCTCAAGGCACTTCTGTACTTAGAATATTTTTCGTACAGTATGATTCCTTTGCTCAAGCTTAGGCGTAGAATTTTCTCAAGGCATCTGAGTGCCAAGTGTTTTTCAATTCTACGCCTTCAGCATCGCCAAGTTTGTACATGCCTTTTCGTACTTCGGCGAGGACCAGATAAGGTCCTTCCCAGTTTGCGCGAAGTACTCCGTGGGATGGCCTTCGGGGCGCAAAGTCAGCCTTTCGGAGAACGAGGTCTCCTTTCCTGATTTCCTTTGGCCTAGCTCGCAAATTTATGGCCGTGGCCACCCAACGAGGTCAAGCTTCGTTCTTAGGCCGAGGTCATTTCCACCTTCATCAAATACTTGCACCCGTACTGATGGTCTAACTATCTCGATAGGGATGATGGCCTCTGTTCCGAAGACGAGTGAGAAGGGAGTCTCCCCTGTGGCTCTTCGGGGCATCGTTCGGTAACTCCATAATACGCTTTGGAGTTCTCCTGGCCATTTCCCTTTTGCTTCCCCCAGTCTCTTTTTCAGGCCATCTTTTATGGTCCTATTAGATACTTCCACCTGCCCGTTGCTTTGGGGGTGAGCTACCGGGGCAAAGTGCATCTTTATTCCGAGGTCGTTGATAAATTCCTGGAATCCTTTGTCTATGAGCTGGGATCCATTATCAGCAACTAGCACCCTCGGTATGCCGAATCTGCATACTATGTTCTTCCATACAAACTTTTGCACTTCTTTTGCCGAGATAGTTGCTAGGGGTTCTGCCTCGACCCATTTGGAGAAATAGTCCACTGCTACCACGCAGAATTTCATGCCTCCGGGCGCTGAGGGGAGTGGCCCAATAAGGTCTATACCCCAGACTGCGAAGGGCCAGGGGTAGTCAGCCGAAGTTACCATTTCCGAGGGTGCCCTCTGGATATTCCCGTGTTTCTGGCAACTACCGCATTTTCGGACGAACTGCCTTGTATCCTTTCTCAGGGTAGGCCAGAAGTATCCTTGGCGAAGTATCACTGCTGCAAGGGCATCAGTTCCAATATGTGAACCACACATGCCCTCGTGGACCTCTTCAAGGACCATTTCAGTATCCTCTTCATCCACGCATCTTTGCAGCGGGTTTGCATATCCCTGTCGGTATAACTCTTTGCCAATCAGGAAGAATCGGCCGGAGCGTCTTCGCAGTCTTGCAGCGTCGCCGGGGTCTTCGGGGAGCACATTTTCTGTGAGGTATCTTTTTATGGAATCTTTCCATCCTTTTCCCGAGGTCGCTATGCTTAGCACTGAGATGCTCGGGTGATCTAGCACCTCGGTGTATGTTTTTGACTTCGCCAAGCAATCTGTCTCAGTGTTATTCCATCGAGGTACATTTTCGATCCGTACGGCGTCAAACTCTTGGATGAGCTTTGCTACCAGCTCGTGGTATTTTGCCAAGATTGGGTCATTCGCCCCATAATCTCCTGACGTCTGCCGAACTACCAGTTGGGAATCGCTGTGAGCCTTTAAGTTTCTCACGCCAATCCTTCTGGCCAAGCGTAATCCCGCTATGAGGGCTTCATACTCAGCCACATTGTTAGTGACGCTGAAGCTGAACTTGATAGCCTTTTTTACCGCTAGGCCTTCGGGTCCTCTGATAATTACTCCAACTCCCTGGTGTTCGGATCCCGAGGCTCCGTCAACATGCAAGGTCCACTCTGGCTCACCTCCGTTCGCATCCAAATGGCTTTCCTTAGTGGTGGGTATTTCAGCGATAAAATCGGCCAGTGCTTGAGCTTTAATGGCCTTCCGAGGTTCATATATGATTTCGTGTTTGCCAAGCTCTATGCACCATTTGGAGAGCCTTGCCGAATGATCAACTTTCTTCATAACATCCCGTAGTGGTAGACTACTTCGGACGATGATGGGGTGAGCCTGAAAGTATGGTCGCAGCCTTCTCCCTGCAAGCACCAAGGCGTATATAGCTTTTTGAAGCAGAGGGTACTTGATTTCGGCGCCATGCAGGGATTTGCTGACGTAATAGACTGGCCATTGCTTTGGCCCTTCTTATTTAACGAGGACTGAGCTTACAGCTTTCTCCGTGACGGCGAGGTACAAAACGAGGGGTTCTCCCTCCCGAGGTTGTCGCAGAGTCGGCAGGCTAGCCAGGTAGACTTTGAGTTCTTCCCAGGCCTTTTGGCAGTCTTCGTCCCAAGGGTGATCATTCCTTCCGAGGTCGCCTCCCATTTTTGCTGCCTTTGTGAGGACTTTGAAGAAAGGTCGACACCTATCTCCATACCTGGAAATAAATCTGCTCAGTGAGGTTATTCTTCCGGTGAGCCTTTGCACGTCTTTGACTGTGGCAGGAGTTCGGAACTCAAGCAGCGCCTTAATCTTCTCGTGGTTAGCGTCAATGCCTCTTTCGGATACCATGTACCCAAGGAATTTTCCCGAGGTTACGCCGAAGATGCATTTTTCAGGATTGAGCCGAATCCCGAAGGCTCTGAGCTTTTGGAAGGTTTCCTTTAGATCTGCAACGTGATAGCGAGGCAGCTTGCTCTTAACTATCATATCATCAACATACACCTCCATGTTTCTCCCCATTTGGTCTTTAAAGACCTTGTTCATCAACCTTTGGTAGGTGGCTCCTGCATTTTTGAGCCCAAAGGGCATCCTGACATAGCAGTATGTTCCTCCCTTGGTGATGAAGGCAGTTTTTTCTTCATCTTCGGGATCCATCCTTATTTGATGGTAGCCACTGAAGGCGTTTAGGAAGCTTAGGAGCCCGTATTCGGCAGTTGAGTCTACCAGTTGGTCTATTGGCGGAAGAGGGTATGAGTCTCTCGAGCAAGCATCATTCAAGTTTCTGAAGTCGATGCACATCCGAAGTTTGCTGCTGCCTTCTTTTGTGGCAATCACCACGTTGCTTAACCATTCGGGGGTACTTCACTTCCCTGATGACTTTGGCGTCTAACAAACCCTGGACCTCGGTTTTGACAAAGTTGCTATTATGAGCTGAGATGCTTCGTTTCTTTTGCCGGACAGGTTTTGCTTTCAGGCTTACTTTGAGGCTATGCTGTACTATGCCAGGGTTTACCCCTGGCATATCTTTCGGCGAGTAGGCAAACAGATCTTTATTTTTCAGCAGAAAGGATACAAGGTTTTCCTTCTCACCTTCGGCCAAGCTCTTCCCTATTCGGGTAGATTGTCCTGGGATAAGTTCTACTGTTTCCATTTCCGCTTTTGCGAGATCTTCTTCTTTGCCTTTTTCTGGCGCCTTTGCCTCCATTGTTTGTGCGAAGTTGCTCGCCGGAGCCTTTCGTGCTTTCACAAACACCTTTCTCACCTCGGCCTGGTCTATGAAGATCTCTGCATCTCCATCCTTGGTGGCGAATGTGACAGTCAAGTACTTCACATCAGGGCGAATGTGCAGGTTTCCCTGTGTCTGCCTTCCAAGGATGGCGTTGTACGAGGATAGGACGTCCATGACGATGAACCTCGCCATTGTGGAGGCGTACAACTCAGCTGCTCCATCTACCGAAGTCCCTTTCATCATCAGTAGGAGGTCGATCCATCCGAGAACGGGCAGTTCGGATGGTCCGACCCCGAAGGTGGGCGAGGTGACTGGCTTAAGGTCGCTGCTGGAGATGCCCAAGCTCGGCAGTAAGTGCGAGAATAGGACGTCCGCATTTGATCCGTCATCAAGTAGCACCCTTTTGACGTCCCAGTTCCCTATCCTCGCCATGATCAGTAGTGGATCGTCGTGGGGAAAGACGATAGTGGATCCATATTTGCGGGCCAGCTTCTTTGCTGGATTTTGATATTCCATGACTACAATTTCTCTGGTCCTCCGCTTTCTTTTCGAGGATGGGAGCCCCGTGGTGATCGTTTGGATAACCCCTGTCGGAGGTGGAGGGCACCTTTTTGGACTTCGGTTTCTCCGCCTGTCGGAGTCATAGTCCTCATCTTCGGCCCTTTCTTCCTCCACTTTTCTGCCTTTCGGGGATGGCATCCGCAGGTATTTCCGAAGTTGGCCCTGCTTTATCGGCGACTCTATGTACTTTTTCAACTGGAAGCAGTCTTCGGTGTCATGACCGTGGTCGCGATGAAACTGGCAGAACTTCTTTGCATTCTTCTTATTATCGGCAGTCATGGCCCTTGGCCGCCGAATTTGCGTCCCTTGCCTTTCCAGCGCCATGAGGATGTTGGTCCGTGTAGTGCTCAGTGGTGTGAAACTTTGGGGTTTCCTTCCCCGCATCCTCCGAGGTCGTCCCCCCTGTTCGGTCGGATGCCGAGCTTGTTGATTGGACCCTTCGGCGCGGCGGTGATCGGACTTCAGCCCGGCCATTCTTAGTTCCTCGGTGGTCATGTGCTATTCTGCCCTTCGGTAAAATTCTCCAATGGTCTCGGGGGGGTCCTTTGAGAACTCGTAGAATAGCTGTGAGTCTCACCGAAGGCCCCGTGTCATGGCAAGAATGCGGATTTCGGGCCGAAAGTCTGGGACGCTCAGAGCTTCCCTGTTGAATCTTTCGACATAGTCTCGGATGGTTTCTCCGTTCCTCTGCTCTATGTCGAACATCTGGACAGGCATCTTCGCAGTAGGTCGACTCCCAATGAATTGCTGCGTGAAGGCCGTGGACAACTCCTGGAACTTAGTGATGGTCCCTGAAGGCAATGAATTGTACCATGCAGTTGCTGGCCCTGTGAGGGTGACTTCGAAGCACTTGCACATGTTAGCGTCATCAGCACCGTGCATTATCATGCTGCGTCTGTACTTCGTCAGATGGGTCTGTGGATCAGTACGGCCATCATAAATCTCCAACCGAGGTACTCTGAAGTCACCTGGCATTGCTGCCTCAACAACGACCTGAATGAATGGGGAGTCATCTTCGCAGAATGTTCCCGAAAGTCTGGCCCAAACGGGTTTTCTGGCCATTTGTTTCTCCACCCTTTCTAGCCGTGCTAATATCTTCTCCATAAGCACTGTGGCACTAGGCCCTTCTTCAGGGAAGGGAGATTGCCGGCGTCTCTTCGGGGAGCGAGTTCGGCGCTGAGGGGACAGGGACCTCACCTCAGGCAGCGAACTTCTTTGCTGCAAGACCCTCGGTCGCTCAGACCTCTTCTGCCCCACAGGCTGTTTCCCGAGGGGCGTATTTTCTGTGGACGATTCTTCGCACGGATCTCCGCTTCCCAAACTGCAATGAGTAGACTTCGGGCTTCTCTCCCGAGGGCGTGCTGGTGAGGGAGGTCTCTGGGCCTGTGCTTGCTGTGGCCACCTTCGGTCGATCTGCTGTGTCATTTCCGACACGACCGAACGCTGAAAGTCTTTTAGGAAGCTCATAGTGATTACTAGAGGGCGTTCTTCCTCGGGCACAGAAATCCCTGGGAGTCTTTGCTCAGCAGCCGGTTGTGTCTCAGGCGCGGACGGAGACCTCGGGAGTCCCTTGTCCTTAGAACGCCGAGTTTCAACGACGGCAATCTCAGAGCGGGTTCCCACAGACGGCGCCAAATGATGGCCAGGGGCCTCATCGTTTAGAGTCATGGTGACCGGTGGAGAGACTTCTAGGAGGAAGAACGCCTGGAGGATGGTTCGCCCTTGGGAGAGTGCCTGAAAGTCCAGAAATAAAGGGTTAGGAGGCCCCCAGAAAATGTTTCCGGGGGGGAGCCTCCGACGCCCAAGTCAGTGGTGGCTGAGAAAGGCAGAGGAAATAGCACAAAGGGGCTGAAGAGTCTCGCCTGGTGATTTTCTCAGAGTCTGGTAGTCAGACCTCTGCCAACTAACCTCCAGCCAAGTATTTATTTCCTGGTATTTATAGGAGTGCCTAGCCTTCAGATCGTGACACGTGTTCGGTCGGATGTTCCCTGAGTTTCTGGGCGTAGGGGACAGATAGCTGGTAGCAGGTTGCCTTAAGCCTTGTGCTGAGATGGGCCATGATGTGATTTTGATGGCGTCAGTGTGTCAGAGCGCCTATTGAGGCGGCTTTATGACGTCTGTGAAAGGACGTGTCAGAGGCTTCCTTAAATGCTTCCTTAAATGCTCCTGCCGTACTCCCGAGGTCCCTGGGCGAGGTTGTCCTTTGGTACGGACGGTGCCTCTTCGGGAAACACGCCCTCAGTTCGGGGGTACCCAGCTTCAGGGAGTTCCGCCTTCGGGGAGATCATATTCGGCCCGCAATAGCTGGTGCCTCTTTTCCGAAGGCGATCTGTTTACAACCTCGGGGGGCTAGTAGTATCCTCAAGTTTCCTGGCGTGCCGGGCTCGGAGCTCTTCGGCTATCTCCTGAGGTGTATGATCCCACCTTTTCTCGAGTAGCGCAAGTTTCTTCTGGCCATTCTTGTGGCAGGGAGTTCGGCCAGATAGAGGCGATAGCCTTTGGCTATCAAAAGGATATACAAAAATTTTTCTGGAAAGGAATTATATGCAGGTTTGGCATACCAAGGGTGATAGTCACCGATAATGGTTCCCAGTTTATTGACAAAGGGTTCCAGGAATTCATCACCAACCTCGGAATAAAGATGCACTTCGCCCCCGTAGCTCATCCCCAGAGCAACGGACAAGTAGAGGTGTCTAACAGGACCATAAAAGATGGTCTGAAAAAGAGATTGGGGGAGGCAAAGGGAAAATGGCCAGGAGAACTTCCTAGTGTGCTGTGGAGCTATCGGACAACGCCCCAAAGGGCAACGGGTGAAACACCTTTTTCGCTCATCTTCGGCACAGAGGCTATTATCCCTATGGAGGTAGTGCGGCCATCAATTAGAATACAGCTGTTCGACGAAGGAGGAAATGACCTCGGGTTGAAAACCAAGCTCGACCTAGTAGATGAGCACAGAGAGATGGCCGAGCTCAGAAGAAAGCCCTTTCAGCAAAGAGTGGCAATAGTCACAAACTTGCATGCTAGGCCTAAAGAAATAAGGAAAGGAGACCTCGTCCTCTGAAAAGCCAAGTTTGAACCCTGAAAACCGTCCTATGGGGTACTTCGGCCAAATTGGAAAGGACCTTACTTGGTCCTGGACGAGGTCCGAAAGGGAGTATACAAGCTCGGTGGCACGGAAGGGGGAGAATTGAAAAATACCTAGCATTCGGTTGCCCTAAAGAAATTCTATACTTAGAACTTTTTTCAGAAAGATTGTAGTTACTCTTCCCCGCAGTCGTCAATAAAGACACAAGCCGAATGTTGTCGCCATAGTTCCTTAATGGTTCTCCTTTTGGAACTAACTCCTCGATGGAGTATAAACTCGGCGGAGATTCGCAAAAAGTCTAAAACTACTCTTCCCGAAGAAGTAAGAGCGAACAATTCGCCGAAAGTGCGTGCTTAGAATTACTTCTGAAGAATCCTATTCGGAAGAATGAATGGAGATTGGAGAAAGAATCTTCATTAAAAAATTCTAAGGCAAAGATGTACAAGCAAGCAGGAGTACAAGAAAATAAGAAGAAGCCTATGGCTGAGCCGGGACATCCGTTGTCTCATCATCATCATTATCGTCATTAGGCTCAGTCGGAGGCACCGGCTTAGCTGGAAGAAGATTAAGAAAATCTGGCTTTGACCAAACCTCCTGGGGCCCCTCGGGAAAATCCAGAGCGGACAGGTAGGAAAGGTCGAGCTTAGGGTGCCGAGCAAGAACCTGGTGGCGCGCCAGGCAGAAGCCGTCTTGGAAAGCCACCTTCGCCCTTCGCCCAGACTTGTCCTTCTCGGCACTAAGAGCATCCAGTTCGGTCTTAAGCTTGGCGATCTTATCCTCCAACTTCTTCTTTCTCTTGCTCTTGGCCCCCTTCTTCAGAGATTCAACCTTAGCCTCGAGCTCGGCTTTCAAAGTGAGCACCTTCGTCAGGTTCTCGCCATCTTGAGTGTTCACCTTTCGAAGGGCCTCGTTCTCTGAAGAAAGAACAGCACACTTTGAGCCGAGGTCCTCGACCTTGGCCAAAAAATTAAGAAGAAGTTCCAGCTTGCTCATCGCGAGTTCAGCTTGAAGATTGACAACGTCCTCCTTCACAATCTTGAGCTCATCATATTTGAGGACGTGCCTGGCACAAACCTCCTTCATTTTGCTCAAAGAATCTTCGGACTGAGAACGGGCAACTGTTTGCTTCGATGCCCAAGTGCGGAAATACCCGCTGTATGCCAAAAGCTGTGAAAAGGAAGGCCCCGAATGAGTATCAAAAGAATGATGGAAACTTAGAAGGAAAATCTCTACACAAACAAAGGGGTGAGAAATACCTGGGCGGCGTGCTCGGTCATCCTTGCCGCGAGGATCTCCTTGTTGGGACATTTGGTAATGAGTGACTGAAAGGTGGCCCCTGTCATCACCCCCGTCGCCATTTGAGGAGCCATCAACTGGCTATCCTCAGAGAACAAGTACATGTCCTCTGTGAACGTCCAGAAGGGCTCCCTTGGCACCTTGTCGAGAGGGATCCGCTTGTCCCGAAGAGCCCTTCGCCGGACGTGAGCATCCATCCAGGGCACCGCAGGCATATCCTCTGCAAGTTTACGTCGAAGTTCTGTCAGTACATCATCCCTTAGCCATTCATCCAAAAAATCATAGATAAAAAAAATACTAAGGCTTGCAGGAGAATGGCTAAAGAACCAACCAGGTAGAACTTCGGCGATGTCATCTTCAGACTCGCCCTCCCGGACTTCACTGGGAATGTTCTTCCCCTTGCTTCTTCTGCTCTCTTTAAGTTCCTGAGCAAGTCTTTGCTCGGAAGAAGGCTCGGTGGGAAGAATGGGGCTCAGTGTTGCCCCAAGAAGGGCAAGGTCCGAAGGAAGGTCCGCTGGCATTGAGGGAAGAGCATGTTGGGTTTCGGGAGCCAAATAGCGCAGCGGAATTTAACCGAAACCCTCCAGGATCTAAGTGAAACGGGGTAAACCGGGTGTTCGAAAATTTCATAGCTAATTTTTGGTTGAGATCTCTCACTCAACTGTAGAGTCGAATCATAAAACCTGAACAGTTGACGTGTTTAGGCTCTCTATGGTATCCACACGAGCCTCTCGGGATCACCACGCTTCCACCACGTCCCGGCATATGCGTTTCTCTTGCGCTCGCAGCGCTAGCTTGCGTCCTCCAAGGAATTGCAAGAAAAGAGTGCGGCTGTCCTTTTGGGAGGCTAGGGCAAGGAGACCCTGCGAATTTCTCACTTAAAAGTTGTATTTATAGTGAGACTCAACTTCCAGGCCTGATGGGTTTCAAAGCCCTAATCCAATTAGGATTTAATTTCGAGCTTAATAATGGCTCAACTCCTTGGCCCACTATTATTACGAAATTAAAGTGAAACCATAACCCAAATAATTAGCCCACGCACTCTAATGATCCAAATAGCTCTATGTGTGCGACCCAATAGGCTCTTGCCATGTTGGCAATGATCATAAATCACATTTATGATCATAAGCAATGAGCGGTGTCTAGCAACACATCATTGCTACCCAAGTGACAAGATTGTCGGTGAATCGACTAAACCTTTATGATCATCACCGATATATGCCATTGTCCCTTTGTCCAAGATATCAAGACTAAGCACGAGACATGGAATGTGTCACTCTCGTATAGCCCAATCTTTGGTTTCTTGATTACCGAGTAGACCAACTTAAACTAACGACATTTATATCATATATCAACTCATCGGAGCATGGCCATGCATTTTCTAAGTCTCACTCTATCAAGGGGCCCAAAGATATCACTCCCGTTACATAGGAGGGACAAATCCCATCTTGATCATACAAATCCCTCCGCATGATATGTGACATACCCAATGACCTCTTTCAATTTCACTCAGTTATGAGCAACAAAGGAAAGTATCAAAGTATGTGACTCACATGTAGGGAACCTTGATGATCTTAGGTCGAAGGACTGTATATACCATGATCACTATGAGAATCACTTATGACACTCATATAACGATCCATGAAGTGTTCTCATGGTGGGTCGGTCCAGTACACAAGTTCTCCAACTTGTACCCATATGTAGACTACATATCTCAAATTAGTCTCCACATATGCTAGTCATTATGTATTATTGCAACCCGCTCCACAATAATACTAGACTAAGGACGTTTAAGAATATCATTATTCTAGGGTTACAATTATGTTTATTACATTACGCAAAAACAAACAACAAACAAAATTGCTGGATTAATGCCTCAATAAAATATCATGACTCAATGTTCAAAAATACAATCATCTCATGATTGGTTTTTTGGGCACAACACTAACAGAGCAGGGGATTGATCCTGTACCTCCATAACGACTTCAGGAGGGGGACTAACAGCCTTAGCCTTCTTGGCCCTAGAAGGCCCGCTGCCGATCGACTTCTTCCTCTTAACAGGCACCTTTTTGCGCGTCTGCTCCCAACTCTTGGCCTGGTCGAGGAAGAGCGACTTGTAAAAATCAGCAGATTGATCACCCATCTCTGCAAAAGGAAAAAGTATCAGCGTAATTCCAAAAGGAAAAAAGGTATCAAAACCAGGAAAGAGGCTTACTCTCGGCAAAATACTCATATGTGATCTCGCCCCGAAGGAGCATGACTATCCAAGCTTTTTTTCCCGGAAGAATGGGCACGGGCATCCCGGGATCACTCTTGTGTGCGTTCACTACTCCCATCTCCCGAAGGACCTCCTCGGTCATGAGATCCCACTTGATGGGAAAAGGGTAAAATGAATGCGGCGGGACCTTGGGGTCCCAGTCTACCACGGCTCGGATGAGCCTATCAAATTGATCAAACATAACAGCCAGCTCCGAAGTCAGAAGTTTTCGGGGGTCAACGACCTCCATCTTCAGGGTCCTCGAACCCATCTAGTGGGGATGTGATGCCAAAGCTCGGGGACCGGCAGGAAGAAAAACTTCTTCTGCCACCCCCGCCAGCTGTCCTTGTTGTCGAAGGTGAAGGTAAACTTTTTGCTCCCGGACCCTCGGGGAAGCAGGAAATAAAAGCCGCCCTTCGGGACTGGGTGGAGTTTGTTGTACTACCTGAAGAAAAGAAAGTGGGGCTTTACCATAAACACCCCACACATGTAGAGAAAAGAATTGAAGTAGGAGTAAGAATTTGGGGGAAGTTGGTTCACGGCAATCCCGTGGAATTTACAAAATTCACAGATTACGTGGTGAGGAGGTTACCGAAGACCGACTATCAATTGAGCTCGGTAAATGGTAACGTCATGCGAACCTGACATAAAGCCTTAGGTGCCCGGGATAGGCAACCACGGGACGAGAAAAGAAGGAAGGTAATACTTAGCCATCCACTTCCTCACCTTCTCTGGAGTGGTAGTACAAGGATGAGATTCGAGAGGAAGAAAGCTCTCGGGGAAAGGTCAGACAGTTAGCAACGGGGACGAATTCAACGGGGTCGGATCAGACATTTTTCACAAAAGAAAATAAGGACGACTCCGGAAAGGTAAGGAAACAAAGAGACCTCAAAAAAATGACCTCGAAAGAAAAAAGAGAAAAGAAATTACAGGAGGGAGCACCCACCAAAAGTCTTGCTGAAATTACTTAACGCCGCTGCAAAAATTGCCAGAAATCGCTCCGCCATAGAAACCACTGCCAGAAAAAAGGAGAAAGACAAGATAAGGCACTAGAACAGATGAGAGCAAAGGCAAAGAGTGAGGCAAAAAATGAGGCGAAAGGCGCTTATATAGACCTAAGAGGGTAAGCGAAACGTCATCATTATTATCCCTCGGAAGCGCAACAGATTCATTATTACTCCTCGAAGGTGAAAAGACGCAATTAGTATGACCGGCATAACTATCCCGCCATCCACTAGCGGCAACGTGTCATCCAACGCGAAAGACTAGGGCACGCCCCTCTGACATCATGAAAACCCAAGCATGCTGATCCATAACTGACATGTTTGACCAAAGGATACGACAGTTCACGAACCTGCAGCAGAAGAAAGCAAAAGCAAAAGCTGAATGCGCGTTGAGGTCACAGAAGGAATTAGGGAAGGGTACTTCGGCTATGAAGGAACACCTTCTGAAAAAGAGCAACTTCTTGAGTAGAGCTCTAACCATGAGTTCGGTAAAGAAGCCTTCCCAAAACCATAAAGCCGAAGTCTCCGCTTCAACTTCTCGGGAGGGGGCGTGTGATAGCCAAGGTGCCGATCACCCTCCAAACCCACTTGCTCAGACGAAGCACCAACCTCGGAAGGGAACCACCTGCCATGGAAAAAAGGATGCCCGACCTCCCAAAATCCAGCCTCGGCATTTCCCCATTCCTAGAAACAATAGTACCAACCTTGGGAGAATGAGTAAGCCATTCTCAGAAGTGGGGGTGCCTCCGAGAAAAGCCACCCTCGGGAAATATACTCCTGCGATACTAAAGTGACCTCAGAGGACAAGTTCTCCGAAGAGGTTTCCTCTACCCAAAAGGGGACCTCGTGAGTACGACATCAGCATTTGAGGAGCCTCTCACACATCCCCGATAATCCGCCCCGGCCATGCCCTGACACGCCGTTTGCAGGGACACTCTAGCACGTCACTCTCAGGTTGACTAGACTCCTAGCCCAAAGGCCCATGCCCTGTTAGGAGTCCCCTGTTGTCCAAAAGATGTGGAACACATCCCGCCGAACACGTGTCACGATCTGGGCTGGCCACACGAGAAGAACTATCACTATTCGCCCTTCTATATGTACTCGTTAATTATTCCAGGTAAAGGGGAGGACGTTACTTAAGATAAGATACTCCTTTACTCTTGAAATCATCTCATTACCTCCAAAATACTCACTTGGGCGTCGGAGGCTCCTCCCCGGAAAAACACTCTGGGGACCTCCTAACCCTTGCTTCCTATGACTTTCAGGTGATCTTCTCATAGTACGTTTGTCCCGGACCTTTCTCCATTTCCATAAGCCCCTGCCGCCTTCACCATGACAGACGAAGGAGATGCCGAAGGGCATCACTCATCTCTTGCAATTCCTTGGAGGACGCAAGCTAGCACTGCGAGCGCAAGAGAAACACATCTGTCGGGATGTGGTGGAAGCGTGGTGAGCCCGAGAGGCTCGTGTGGATACCATAGAGAGCTTGAACACATCAACTGTTCAAGTTTTGTGATTCGACTCTATAGTTGAGTGAGAGATCTCAACCAAAAATTAGGTATGAAAATTTTTGAACACCCGGTTTACCGCGTTTCACTTGGATCCTGGAGGGTTTCGGTTAAATTCCGTTGCGCTATTTGGCTTCCGAAACCCAACACTTCCGATGAGAGGTTGCCTGGATGAGGGACCTCTGGTTGGAGAAGGACTGCAAGGACTCAGAAAAGCAAGGGTTAGGAGCTCCCCGGAGTGTTTTTCCCGGGGAGGAGTCTCCAACGCCCAAGTCAGTGTTTGAAGGTAGAGGTTAAGTAAGGAGCAGAGAGATTCTTCCTTTTTTGTGGGGATCCCCCTTTTTTTGAGGCCATTTCCTTAATTTATATAGGAGGATGTGACCCGTTCAGATGATGGCACGTGTTCGGTCAAATGTAATCCATACCCTTGACCGACCAGTGGGACCGCCATATGCGAAGCGCCACATAAAGAAAAACTGGTTAATCAACGCACAAAAATTGGCATGCATCTTTGTTGAATGAGATTTGACATGATATGCTGATTGGTGTTTGAAGCATGGTGCATGGTTATAGCCCTTGATTAGTTGTACTTGTAAATCCGGCCTGCAAGTCGTGCCTTTTTCTTATCACTCTCATTGTACATTCTCTTCTCACCTTACTCCCCTCGAATGTGACTCGAGGTTTCTATTATTGATGTAATGGTGCATTATGGGCTCATCCAAGGTGGTATGTCCAAGGATCATCAAAGGAGGTATGTCCAAGGAGGTGACAACAAAAGGGCAGCCAAGAAAGGAAGAGAATGAGCTTGTGAAGACTCTTTTCTTTTCTTAGGCTTTTATGATATTCTCATTAGCTTGAGAATATCGCATAGTTTGGGCTATAACCATGTCACGTTTACTTTCTTGAACGCATGAGATGCATGTTTTATATTTGTATGTGATGCATGTATAAGACAACCGGAGATAACAAATTGGTGAGATCAAACGAAAAATCCCTCAAACAAATATTAAGTCATCAAATGTGATGCCTTCCAAATGTTGGAACTCGTCAAGACTTTGATCAACATTAGGTGGGTTTGCCAAAGCAAAGCACCTATGTTCATCTTGGTAAGGCGCGATGGGATAATAGTGATATCCAAATTGCTAACTTTGGGTCCGACTTAACTTAGTCATCCTAAAAGGATTAGGGACTTAGAGGCATGGAGTTGGGCTTAAGTTCATGAGATGAGCTTGGACAAGTGTTATTCACCCAACTATCCAAGAGTTGCATAAGATGTAATTGGCAAAGAGTTGCCTACCTAAATAGCTGTAACTTGAGAGAAAAGCCAAAGCTGACTCAGGTTGTGGTCAAATATGGATCTTGGCCCACTAGAATACCTTACCGCCTAGGTGTTCTAAAATAATATCGAGGGTTATTGTTTTGAGGAAAATAGTGGGAGTATCGTTTAATAAAAGTCCTTATTAAATGAATTAAAATACATGACTCTTACACTGCATATTTACTGTTGTAGATAACCATGACACAAAACACATTGACACGTTCGTTGCGATCGATCCTTGAGAAGGAAAAACTGAATGGGACCAACTTTCTCAAATGGTACCGAAACTTGAGGATAGTCCTCAAGCAAGAGAGAAAGGCCTATGTCGTAGAGCAGCCCATTCCGAATGAGCCTGCTGCCACTGCTTCAAGAGCTAAAAGGGATGCTCATAAGAGCCATTCAGATGATGCTTTGGATGTTGCATGCCTCATGCTTATTACCATGGAATCTGAGCTTCAGAAGCAACATGAGAACATGGGGGTGTTCGATATGATCGAAGATCTCAAAAGGCTTTTCCAAGAGCAAGCTATGCATGAGAGGTTTGAGACCTCTAAGGCATTGTTTCAGTGCAAGATGTCAGAGGGAAGTCCCGTGGGTCCTCATGTGGTCAAGATGATTGGGTACATTGAGAATCTTGAGAATTTCGGATTTGCTCTTCAGAAAGAGTTGGCTATTGATGTAGTCTTGCAATCGTTGCCTGAAAGCTACAGTCAGTTCGTCATGAACTATAACCAGAACGACCTTGACAAGTCCCTTCCTGAATTGCTCAACATGTTGAGAACTGCTGAGCAAAGCCTTAAGCAGGCTAAGCTCATTTTGATGTTTCAAAATGGAAAAGGAAAGGGAAAAGCCAATAAGAAGAAGGATAAAGCTAATGGAAAGTCCAATGCTAGTTCTTCTTCAGTTGCACTGAAACCAAAGGGGGGTTGTGGCAAAGGAAGGGGAGTGCTTCCATTGTAAGCAACTTGGACATTGGAAGCACAACTGCAAGCTCTATCTTGAAGAACTTGCTAAGGAAAAGGGAAGTAAGACTTCCACTTCAGGTATTCTTGTTATAGAGGCTAACTTTTCTACTTCCTCATCTTGGGTATTGGATACTGGATGTGGATCTCACATTTGTGCAAATGTGCAGGATCTAAGTAGAAGTAGAAGATTGGCCCGAGGTGAAGTGGACCTACGTGTTGGAAGTGGAGCAAGGGTTGCTGGCTTAGCCGTAGGGACTTATGTTCTCACTTTACCTAGTTGATTAGTTTTAGAATTAGACAACTGCTACTTTGTGCCTACTATTAGTAGAAATTTGATTTCTATTTCTTGTTTGGACAAGAAAGGTTTTTCATTTATAATAAAGGACAAATGTGGTTATATTTATTTGAATGAAATCTTTTATGGTAGTGCTCAACTTAGCAATGGGTTGTATGTTCTAGACCTTGAAGATTCAATCTATAATGTGAATACCAAGAAGGTCAGATTAAATGATTCAAACCTGACCTATCTCTGGCACTGTCGCTTGGGCCATATAAATGAGACCCGCATATCTAAGCTTCATAAGGATGGACTCTTGGACTCATTTGATTTTGAATCATATGAGACATGTGAGTCATGTTTGTTGGGCAAGATGACCAAAGCCCCATTCACAGGGCAAAGTGAAAGGGCTAATGACTTACTAGGACTCATACATAGTGATGTATGTGGTCCTATGTCTACACAAGCTAGAGGAGGTTTCCAATACTTCATTACTTTCACTGATGACTTCAGTAGATATGGCTATCTGTATCTTATGAGACACAAGTCAAAATCCTTTGAAAAGTTTGAAGAATTCAAGAATGAAGTAGAGAAATAACTCTGGAAGAGTATTAAATTGCTTCGATCAGATCGAGGTGGAGAGTACTTGGATCGAGAATTCCTTGACTATCTGAATGAGTGTGGTATAGTATCACAATTCACTCCACCAGGTACACCTCAATGGAATGGTGTATCTGAAAGGAGAAATCGAACTCTGTTAGACATGGTTCGCTCTATGATGAGTCAAGCTGACCTTCCAAACTCCTTCTGGGGACATGTTCTAGAGACAACTGCTTTTACACTAAACTGAGTTTCATCTAAATCGGTTCAAAAGACACCATATGAGATATGGAGTGGGAGGCGTCCCAATTTGTCTTTTATGAAGATTTGGGGCTGTGACGCTTATGTGAAACATCAATCCCCTGACAAACTAGGGTCCAAATCTCAAAAATGCCTTTTTGTTGGGTATCCTAAAGAAACAAAGGGTTACTTTTTCTACAATCCTTTTGAGCAAAAAGTGTTTGTTGCTCGAACTGGTGTCTTTTTAGAGAAAGAGTTTATCTCTAATGAAACTAGTGGGAGGAAAGTAGAACTTGAAGAAATTCAAGAACAACAAGAAGACATTGAACCTAAAATGGAAACTGAACAGACACCACAAAATGTTGTGGTTCAAGAGTCTGTTCCTGTAGCACAGAGCCCACGTAAGTCTGGTAGGATTCGGCATGAGCCTGAGAGATATAGATTTCTCATGACTCACACTGGTGATGTGATGCTCATGGATCAAGATGAGCCCACAACCTACCAACAAGCTATGTCGGGGCCTGACTCTGAGTAATGGCTAGTGGCCATGAAATCCGAGATGGAATCCATGTATGAAAACCAAGTATGGACTTTGGTTGACCCACCTGAAGGGGTAAAACCCATAGGGTGCAAATGGGTTTTCAAGAAGAAAACTGACATGGATGGTAATGTGATTACCTTTAAGGGACGATTGGTTGCAAAAGGTTTCAAGCAAATTCATGGTATTGACTATGATGAAACTTTTTCACCAGTTGCTATGCTTAAATCCATCCGAATTTTGTTCGCTATTGCTGCACACTATGATTATGAGATATGGCAAATGGATGTCAAAACTGCATTCCTAAATGGAAAGCTACTTGAGGATGTGTACATGACACAACCTTAGGGTTTTGTCCATCCTGAGAATGCCAATAAAGTGTGCAAGTTGCAAAGGTCCATTTATGGACTAAAGCAAGATTCTCGAAGTTGGAATCTTCGTTTTGATGAAGCAATCAAAGAGTTTGGTTTTATCAAAAATGAAGATGAACCTTGTGTCTACAAGAAGGTTAGTGGGAGCACTATTGTCTTCTTGGTGTTGTATGTAGATGACATACTACTCATCGGGAATGACATTCCTGAGCTACAGTCTGTGAAGACTTGGCTAGGGAAATGTTTCTCTATGAAGGACTTGGGTGAAGCAGCCTATGTGTTAGGCATCAGGATCTATAGAGATAGATCTAGAAAGCTTATTGGCCTAAGTCAAAGTACATATATTGACAAGGTGCTAAAGAGGTTTAGCATGCAAGATTCCAAGAAAGGATTCTTGCCCATGTCACATGGTATAACTATTTCTAGATCTCAGTGCCCGAGTACACCTGAGGAGAGAGAGCGCATGAGTAAGATTCCATATGCCTCAGCAATTGGATCTATCATGTATGCCATGATATGTACTTGTCCCGATGTTTCATATGCTTTGAGCATGACGAGTAGGTACCAATCGAACCCCGGTGAGAGTCACTGGACAGCTGTTAAGAACATCCTTAAGTACTTATGAAGGACTAAGGATGCATTCTTGGTCTTTGGAGGTGAAGATGAGCTCATTGTAAAGGGTTACACCGATGCAAGCTTCCAATCCGATAAGGATGATTTTAGATCGCAATCTGGTTATGTGTTTTGTATTGGTGGTGGTGCTGTGAGCTAGAAGAGTTCAAAGCAAGAAACAGTAGCTGACTCTACAACAGAATCTGAGTACATTGCCACTTCTGATGCTGCGAAGGAGGCAATTTGGATCAAGAAGTTCATCACTAAGCTTGGAGTGGTTCCAAGCATTGCCGACTCAATAGAGCTCTATTGTGACAATAATGAAGCAATCGCATAGGCTAAGGAACCTCAATCTCACCAGCGATCCAAACACATACTCCGACACTATCATCTCATCAAGGAGATCATCGAGAGGGGTGATATAAGGATATGCAGGACTTCGACAGATAGCAACATTACTGATCTGCTGACAAAGCCCCTTACGCAGCAAAAGCATGATAGCCATTCTA
This sequence comes from Aquilaria yunnanensis, assembly GCA_039654915.1. Classification (NCBI taxonomy): domain Eukaryota; kingdom Viridiplantae; phylum Streptophyta; class Magnoliopsida; order Malvales; family Thymelaeaceae; genus Aquilaria; species Aquilaria yunnanensis. The sequence goes on along the minus strand of CM077595.1, from coordinate 41,261,913 downwards.
GGTCCATCGGTATTAGATACACGGATGATTGGCTTTAGTGCAAGTGGGAGATTGTTAGTGTTGTGCCCAAAAGCCCATCATGAGATGATTGTATTTTTTCACATTGAGTCATGATATTTTATTAAGGCATTAATCTAGCAATTATGTTTGTTGTTTTGTTTCTGCGTAACTTAACAAACATAATTGTAACCCTAGAATAATGATATTCTTAAACTTCCCTGGTCTAGTATTATTGTATAGCGGGTTGCAATAATACATAACGACTAGCATATGTGGAGACTAATATGAGATATGTAGTCTACATATGGGTACAAGTTGGAGAACTTGTGTGCTGGACCGACCCACCATGAGAACACTACATGGATCGTTATATGAGTGTCATAAGTGATTCTAATAGTGATCATGGTATATGTAGTCCTTCAACCTAAGATCATCATGGTTCCCTACATGTGAGTCACATACTTTGATACTTTCCTTTGTTGCTCGTAACGGAGTGAACTTGAAGGAGGTCATTGGGTATGTCACATATCATGCGGAGGGATTTCTATGATTAAGATGGGATTTGTCGCTCCTATGTAATGGGAGTGATATCTTCGGGCCTCTTGATAGAGTAAGACTTAGAAAAATGCATGGCCATGCTCGGATGAGTTGATATACGATATCAATGTCATCAGTTTAAGTTGGTCTACTCGATAATCAAGAAACTAAAGATTGGACTATACGAGAGTGACATATTCCATGTCTCGTGCTTAGTCTTGATATCTTGCACAAAGGGGAAATGGCATATATCGGTGATGATCATAAAGGTTTAGTCAAATCATCGACAATCTTGTCACTTGGGTAGCAATGATGTGTTGCTAGACACCGCTCATTGCTTATGATCATAAATGTGATTTATGATCATTGCCAACGTGGTAAGAGCCTATTGGGTCACACACATAAAGCTATTTGGATCATTAGAGTGCATGGGCTAATAATTTGGGTTTTGGTTTCACAATAATTTCATATTAATAATGGGCCCAATAGTTGAGCCATTATTAAGCTCGAAATTAAAGCCTAATTGGATTAGGGCTTTGAAACCTATTAGTCCTGGAAGTTAGGTCTCACCATAAATACAACTTCTAGTGGGAAATTCGCAGGTCTCCTTGCCCTAGCCTCCCAAAGGGATAGCCGCACTCTTCTCTTGCAATTCCTTGGAGGACGCAAGCTAGCATTGCGAGTGCAAGAGAAACGCATCTGCCGGGACGTGGTGGAAGCGTGGTGATCCCGAGAGTCTCATGTGGATACCATAGAGAGCCTGAACACGTCAATTGTTCAGCTTTTGTGATTCGACTATACAGTTGAGTGAGAGATCTCAACTGAAAATTAGGTATGAAAATTTTTGAACACCCGGTTTACCCCGTTTCACTTGGATCCTGGAGGGTTTCGGTTAAATTCCGCTGCGCTGTTTGGCTCCCGAAACCGATCAAAGAACACATGGCATTCAAACTCTCTAAAAACACTTTACACTTAGAAAGTGCTAAAACTTAGAAATTCCCAAGAAAGTGTTCTATAGCTCCCAAAGGAGATTAACCAAATGTGGCAATCTCTAAGGTTGCCTGAGTGTTTTGTACATAGCAAGTTTCCCAAAAACATTGCTTGAATTGAATTTCACAACACTTAGAAAAATAATCATTACTCATAATTTTTTGAAAGTGATAGAATATCACTTTTGAAATAGAATATCACTTTTGAAAAAGGTTAAGGTTTTGAATCCTTAATAATATTTTTGTAAAGGAAAGTACTCAACCGAATGTGTCAAACTGTAGAATACCAAAGATGCAAACTAGCTGAAAATGGCTAACAGGTTCAGTGAACAACTTAAAGGTTAAGGCATTTCACCGAAAGTGATGAAAAATTTTATCAAGCAAGGAAAAGCTAACCAAAGTTGTGTAAGAAGCAATGCTTGTCGTGGACTTAGCCAAAAGTTTGTAGAGACAAAAAGAGGGTATTCTATTCAAAAGAAGATAAGGAGTACAAAGGAAGAGGAAAAAAATTGGGGGGGGGGGGAGGGGGGAGGTACGAAGGCCCTATGGCTTTTCTTTTCCATCTTCAGGCTCCTCAACTCCAACATATTCAGAGTCATTATTGCCTTCAACTGAAGAAGGATGCTTAAGAAGGTTGAGGAACTCCTTTTTTGATCATGGTGAAGATGGTCCCTTGGGAATATCAAGGGCTCTAAGGAAGGAGATATCGAGGTCCATAAAATATGAGAAAATTTGATGGCGAGTGATAGCCCCACAAGACCTTCAGATACATGTACTTGACACTATCTTCAGAAGAGAATACAACCAACCTTGAGAAAGGGCTCTACACCACCCTTGGAAGTGTACATGACCAATCTCAAAAACATAAGTTTACCATTCTTGACAAAGAAATATCTCCCAAAAATGGCCTGTGCAACCAATGGGCTTCCTCCGGTCACCTTTAGTAGAAATCCTTCCTGCGAAGGTGTCTCAGGCCCCTGATGGATCCTAGGGGAAAAATGAAAAATATAGTTAAGGGATCTCTGGCAGGAAGCTTGTTCATGCCTCTTGATGCCCCAAGGCATCTTCGTTTGCTGTCATGTTGACAGGTGGAGAGACTTCCTGAGGAGGCGCGCGCCTGGAGCTCTGGTTTCCTAGCTGAGTGTGCCTGAAAAGCTCAAAGAAGAGGTTAAGAGGTCCCTGGTTTGCTTTTCCGGGGAGGACCCTCCGACGCCCAAGTCAGTTTTCTGAGTGAAAGTGGAGGAAGAACACTAAGGGATCAAGTGTCTTGCCTGTTTTGTGTTTTCTCAGAGGGAGGAAAATGCCCATCCTTTGCCCAGTCCCATTTCCTAGTATTTATAGGAGTAGCTGGTCCGTTCAGATCATGACACGTGTTCGGTCGGATTTGATCTGTACTTTTGGACCTAGGGGACAGGCAGCCGTTTGCAGCCTCCTTTAGCCCTGGACCCGAACAGGTTGTGTTAGGACTGGGGCGGCTGCGGCGTGTCAGTTCGCCGTTCAGATGTGACGTGTAGGGCTTGTGGGCGACATGTCAGAGGCTCCTTAAATGCTCATACCGTACTCCCGAGGTCCCCTGGGCGAGGTCGCCCTTCGGTGCGTGCACCCTCTTCGGATTCTATCCGTCCTTCGGTGCGAGCACCTCCTTCGGGATCTATCCCATAGTTCTGGGAGCGCCCTTGATGAACACCTTCTTCGGGACTCACACCCATAGTTAGGGGATTCCCTTGTTCAGGTGTTTCTTGTTCGGGGAAGATCCTCTTCGGGGCCTCTGCCTTCGGGGAGATTCTTCCTTGCTTCAGAGAGATGGCTCTCTTACCCGAAGACGGTCAGTTTGGCCCCTCGATGGAGACGGTGTTGTCCTCGGAATTCCTGACGAGCTAACCGAAGTCTCGAGCTCATAGTGTTTGACTTCGCACCTTCCGAGGTCAGTAAAAAGATCCTCTCTTGGGTGACGTCAGACTCCTCGGCCAATATTCTGGCAGGGAGTTACTACCGAGGAGGCAATAGCCTTTGGCTATCACCTCTAACCGTTGAGCATAATCACCTATGGCTAGCTAGAGACACCTTTCTCTGAAGGTAGAGGCAAAATCTGGCTGACCACGTGTCCTGACCTACTCAGACTCGGCATAACGGCCATCTTTTCCAGGCCTCCAACAAATACTTGGGGAGGCTCCCAGGTAATACGCAGAAGAAAAATACTCTCACTGTTGGGTTTCGGCACCAAACAGCGCAGCGGAATTTAACCGAAACCTTCCAGGATCTAAGTTAAACGAGGTAAACCGGGTCTTCGAAAATTTTCATACCTAATTTTTGGTTGAGATCTCTCACTCAACTATAGAGTCCAATCACAAAACCTGAAGAGTTGACGTGTTCAGGCTCTCTATGGTATCCACACGAGCCTCTCAGGATCACCACGCTTCCACCACGTCCCGGCAGATGCGTTTCTGTTGCGCTCGCAGTGCTAGCTTGCGTCTTCCAAGGAATTGCAAGAGAAGAGTGCGACTGTCCTTTTGGGAGGCTAGGCCAAAGAGGCCTGCAAATTTCTCAATAAAAGTTGTATTTATAGTGAGATTCAACTTCCAGGCCTAATGGGTTTCAAAGCCCTAATCCAATTAGGCTTTAATTTCGGGCTTAATAATGGCTCAACTTTTGGGCCCATTATTAATACAAAATTAAAGTGAAACCATAACCCAAATAATTAGCCCATGCACTCTAATGATCCAAATAGCTCAATGTGTGTGACCCAATAGGCTCTTCCCACATTGGCAATGATCATAAATCACATTTATGATCATAAGCAATGAGCGGTGTCTAGTAACACATCATTGCTACCCAATTGACAGGATTGTCGGTGATTCGACTAAACCTTTATGATCATCACCGATATATGCCATTGTCCCTTTATCCATGATATCAAGACTAAGCATGAGGCATGGAATGTGTCACTCTCGTATAGCCCAATCTTTGGTTTCTTGATTACCGAGTAGACTAACTTAAGCTGATGACATTGATATCATATATCAACTCATCTGAGCATGGCCACGCATTTTCTAAGTCTCACTCTATCAAGGGACCCGAAGATATCACTCCCGTTACATAGGAGGGACAAACCCCATCTTGATCATACAAATCCCTCTGCATGATATGTGACATACCTAATGACCTCCTTGAAGTTCACTCAGTTACGAGCAACAAAGGAAAGTATCAAAGTATGTGACTCACATGTAGGGAACCTTGATGATCTTAGGTCGAAGGACTACATATACCATGATCACTATGAGAATCACTTATGACATCATATAGTGATCCATGAAGTGTTCTCATGGTGGGTCGGTCCAGTACACAAGTTCTCCAACTTGTACCCATATGTAGACTACATATCTCATATTAGTCTCCACATATGCTAGTCATTATGTATTATTGCAACCCGCTCCACAATAATACTAGACTAGGGACGTTTAAGAATATCATTATTCTAGGGTTACAATTATGTTTATTACGTTACGCAGAAACAAAACAGCAAACATAATTGCTAGATTAATGCCTCAATAAAATATCATGACTGAATGTGCAAAAATACAATCATCTCATGATTGGCTTTTTGGGCACAACACTAACACTCAATTCATTCTCTGCTATTAGCAATCTCTCCCATGTATACTGACTTGGGCATCATAGATCCTTTCCCCAAAAAAACACTGTAAGGAGCTCCTAACCCTTATTCTTCAAGTGCTATAGATAGCTTTCAGGTGAAGTTCTACCTGAGGTCCAACCAACATGTCCTACATTGAAGATGTGCTGGAGCATCATTTGGTTCCGTCTGAGGGAAACATCTCCTAGGTTACCATCGTGGAGACTCAACAATCTAAGGATAAGGGCATTCTGAATTTGCAGTCTGCACCTGAGCCTCCATTGGCAGATGACCAAGGACCCCCGTAGCCTTCCCTTCCAGAGGATGAACGTCCTCTAATAGTCTCTATGAGCTTCTTGCCTGACTTCCAGCAATCCACAGTGGCCAAAATAATGCAGCAATTCAACCAAAGATGGTCACGTGCATGTTCTTATGTAAGGACGCTCTCCCTTGAGGTTCATCCAAAGAAGGGGCATCGGTCATCTAGCTAGAGTTCCCCGAATAGGAGCTTCCATGGGGAGTCTTCAATAAAGAACTGTCCATCTTGTCGGTGGTATGTGGCAAGTTCTAGATCTAAAAAGCTAAGTACCTCTCATTGCTAGAGCCATTCCCCACTGGAGAAGTCCCTCTTACCATCACGTCAAAGTTACTAGCCAAGAAGAAGACATCATTCTCCTTTACCTATCACTCCCAAGTAATGGGGAGAGGGCAGAACTACCATCCTCATGGAGAGAATCTTGGAAAGATTGGACAAGGTGGAGAAAAACCTCTTCCAAAAGCTAGTCTGGTCAGGTTTATTGGAGACCTTCACCAGAAAATAGTCCCTTTTCATTAAGGCGATAATGGAAGCCCTAATACCTAGGGATTTTTTAGTACCACCCTTGGAGACGTACGATGGGTGCAGCGACCCTCAGGCCCACCTAACAAAATACAGGAGGAGTACGGTGCTACATAGGGCTGACGAAGCCACCCTTTGCAAGTGCTTTGAAGTTACCTTATCTGGGCCAGCAATCATGTGGTATAACTCCTTGGCGCTGGAACCATAATGGGTTTCCAGGAGTTGTCTACTACCTTTACCTAGTAATTTATAGAGAGCAAGGTGACGGCAAAGATACCTATTCAAATATTCGACATAGCCTAAAACAATAGGGAGACCATTTGGGACAATGTCGAGGGATTCAATGGAGAAGCACTTAGTGTTCCAGGCTTCTGCCCTGAGATCCGAATCCTCACAATGATTATAGGGTTGATGAAGGATTCACAGCTCTTCTACAAGTTCTAAAAATCCCTCGGACACCCTCGGTGAATTTTACTGAAGAGTAGAACAACGTATGAGAGCAAAGGAATTGAGAATGAGAGGGCCGAAGTCTGAGCATCATCAACCTGAAGGTCATAGTCACCAACCTGTTGGGTTTCGAGAGCCAAACAGTGCAGCGGAATTTAACCGAAACCCTCTAGGATCCAAGTGAAATGGGGTAAATAGGGTTTTCAAAAATTTTCATACCTAATTTTTGGTTGAGATCTCTCACTCAACTGTAGAGTCGAATCACAAAACCTGAACAGTTGATGTGTTCAGGCTCTCTATGGTATCCACACGAGCCTCTTGGGATCACCACGCTTCCACCACATCTCGGCAGATGCGTTTCTCTTGCGCTCGCAGTGCTGGCTTGCATCCTCCAAGGAATTGCAAGAGAAGAGTACGGCTGTCCTTTTGAGAGGCTAGGGCAAGAAGACCTGTGAATTTCTCACTAGAAGTTGTATTTATAGTGAGACTCAACTTCCAGGCCTAATGGGTTTCAAAACCCTAATCCAATTAAGCTTTAATTAATATGAAATTATTGTAAAACCAAAACCCAAATTATTAGCCCATGCACTCTAATGATCCAAATAGATCTATGTGTGCGACCCAATAGGCTTTTCCCACGTTGGCAATGATCACAAATCATATTTATGATCATAAGCAATGAGCGGTGTCTAGCAACACATCATTGATACCCAAGTGACAAGATTGTCGATGATTCGACTAAACCTTTATGATCATCACCGATATATGCCATTGTCCTTTTGTCCAAGATATCAAGGCTAAGCACGAGACATGGAATGTGTCACTCTCGTATAGCCCAATCTTTGGTTTCTTGATTACCTAGTAGACTAACTTAAGCTGATGACATTGATATCATATATCAACTCATCCGAGCATGGCCATGCATTTTCTAGGTCTCACTTTATCAAAGGGCCAAAAGATATCACTCTCGTTACATAGGAGGGACAAATCCCATCTTGATCATACAAATCCCTTCGCATGATATGTGACATACCCAATGACCTCCTTCAAGTTCACTCAGTTACGAGCAACAAAGGAAAGTATCAAAGTATGTGACTCACATGTAGGGAACCTTGATGATCTTAGGTCGAAGGACTACATATACCATGATCACTATGAGAATCACTTATGACACTCATATAATGATCCATCAAGTGTTCTCATTGTGGGTCAGTCCAATACACAAGTTTTCCAACTTGTACCCATATACAGACTACATATCTCATATTAGTCTCCACATACGCTAGTCGATATGTATTATTGCAACTCGCTCCACAATAATACTAGGCTAGGGACGTTTAAGAATATCATTATTCTAGGGTTACAATTACGTTTATTATGTTACGCAGAAACAAAACAATGAACGTAATTGTTGGATTAATGCCTTAATAAAATATCATGACTCAATGTGTAAAAATACAATCGTCTCATGATTGGCTTTTTGGGCACAACACTAACACAACCTTGGTGTTAGTCCGAAAGAGGAGGCAGACCATAGAATTCTAGGGGATGAAAGCCAATAAATTTCAACCCCTCAACACTATAAGGAAAAATATTCTCATGGCCTTGAAATGGGAAAGAACTTTAATTAAACCACCGAAGGCCATGATCTCAGAAAACAAAAAGAACATGAAGAAGTATTATCAGTTTCACCATGACCACGGGCATACATTGAAGATTGCTTCCAACTAAGGAAGTACATTAAATCCCTGATCAAACAAGCACAACTTTGACATTACTTAAGGTAGTCGTCACCTAAGGATCGGGAAAAACAAATGATGAGAGAAAAGGAGAAGATGAGGAATATGACTCCGACATGTGATGAAATAATAAGAGCCTAGAAAGTGTTGGGTTACGGGAGGCAAATAGCGCAGCGAAATTTAACCGAAACCCTCCAGGATCCAAGTGAAACGGGGTAAACCGGGTGTTCAAAAATTTTCACACCTAATTTTCGGTTGAGATCTCTCACTCAACTGTAGAGCCGAATCACAAAACTTGAACAGTTGAGGTGTTCAAGCTCTCTATGGTATCCACACGAGCCTCTTGGGATCACCACGCTTCCACCGCATCCCGACAAATGCGTTTCTCTTGCGCTCACAGTCCTAGCTTGCGTCCTCCAAGGAACTGCAAGAGAAGAGTGCAGCTGTCCTTTATGAAAGCTAGGGCAAGGAAACCTACAAAGTTCTTACTAGAAGTTGTATTTATAGTGAGACTCAACTTCTAGGCCTAATGGGTTTCAAAACCCTAATCCAATTAGGCTTTAATTTCGGGCTTAATAATGGCTCACCTATTGGGGCCATTATTAATACGAAATTATTGTGAAACCAAAACCCAAATTATTAGCCCATGCACTCGAATGATCCAAATAGCTCAATGTGTGCGACCCAATAGGCTCTTCCCACGTTGGCAATGATCATAAATCACATTTATGATCATAAGCAATGAGCGGTGTCTAGCAACACATCATTGCTACCCAAGTGACAAGACTGTCGATGATTTCACTAAACCTTTATGATCATCACCGATATATGCCATTGTCCCTTTGTCCAACATCTCAAGACTAAGCACGAGACATGGAATGTGTCACTCTCGTATAGCCCAATCTTTGGTTTCTTGATTACCGAGTAGGCCAACTTAAACTGATGACATTCATATCATATATCAACTCATCCGAGCATGGCCATGCATTTTTCAAAGTCTTACTCTATCAAGAGGCCCGAAGATATCACTCCCGTTACATAGGAGGGACAAATCCCATCTTGATCATACAAATCCCTGTGCATGATATGTGACATACCCAATGACCTCCTTCTAGTTCACTCAGTTACGAGCAACAAAGGAAAGTATCAAAGTATGTGACTCACATGTAGGGAACCTTGATGATCTTAGGTCGAAGGACTACATATACCATGATCACTATGAGAATCACTTATGACAGTCATATAATGATCCATATAGTGTTCTCATGGTGGGTTGGTCCAGTACACAAGTTCTCCAACTTGTACCCATATGCAGACTACAGATTTCATATTAGTCTCCACATATGCTAGTCATTATGTATTATTGCAACCAGCTCCACAATAATACTAGACTAGGGACGTTTGAGAATATTATTACTCTAGGGTTACAATTATGTTTGTTAAGTTACGCAGAAACAAAACAACAAACATAATTGCTGGATTAATCTCTTAATAAAATATCATGACTCAATGTGCAAAAATACAATCATCTCATGATTGGCCTGTTGGGCACAACACTAGCAATCTCCCACTTGCACTAGAAGCCAATCATCCATGTATCTAATACCGATGGACATAGAATGGCTATCATGCTTCTGCTACATAAGGGGCTTCGTGAGTGGATCAGTAATGTTGTTGTCTGTCGAAGTCCTGCATATCCTTATATCACCTCTCTTGATGATCTCCCTGATGAGATGATAGCATCGGAGTATGTGTTTGGATTGCTGGTGAGATCGAGGTTCCTTAGCCTGTGCGATTGCTCCATTGTTGTCACAATAAAGCTCTATCGGGTCGGCAATGGTTGGAACCACTCCAAGTTCAGTGATGAACTTCTTGATCCAAATTCCCATCCAAATTCCCTCCTTCGCAGCATCAGAGGCAGCAATGTACTCAGATTCTGTTGTAGAGTCAGCTACTGTCTCTTGCTTTCAACTCTTCCAGCTCACAGCACCACCACCAACACAAAACACATAACTAGATTGCGATATAAAATCATCCTTATCAGATTGGAAGCTTGCATCGGTGTAACCCCTTACAACGAGCTCATCTTCACCTCCAAAGACCAAGAATGCATCCTTAGTCCTTCGTAAGTACTTAAGGATGTTCTTAACAGCTGTCCAATGAATCTCACTGGGCTTCGATTGGTACCTACTTGTCATGTTTAAGGCATATGAGACATCAGGACGAGTACATATCATGATATACATGATAGATCCAATTGCTGAAGCATATGGAATCTTACTCATGCGCTCTCTCCCCTCGATTGTACTCGGAAATTGAGACCTAGAAAGAGTTATACCATGTGACATGGGCAAGAATCCTTTCTTGGAATCTTGTATGCTAAACCTCTTTAGCACCTTGTCAATGTATGTACTTTGACTTAGGCCAAAAAGCTTTCTAGATCTATCTCTATAGATCCTGATGCCTAACACATAGGCTGCTTCACCCAAGTCCTTGATAGAGAAACATTTCCCGAGCTAAGTCTTCACAGACTGTAGCTCAGGAATGTCATTCCCGATAGTAGTATGTCATCTACGTACAACACCAAGAAGACAATAGCGCTCCCACTAACCTTCTTGTAAACACAAGGTTCATCTTCATTTTTGATAAAACCAAACTCTTTGATTGCTTCATCAAAATGAAGATTCCAACTTTGAGAAGCTTGCTTCAGTCCATAAATGGACCCTTGCAACTTGCACACTTTATTGGCATTCTCAGGAGTGACAAAACCCTCAGGTTGTGTCATGTACACATCCTCAAGTAGCTTCCCATTTAGGAATGCAGTTTTGACATCCATTTGCCATATCTCATAATCATAGTGTGCAGCAATAGCAAACAAAATTTGGATAGATTTAAGCATAGCAAATGGTGAAAAAGTTTCATATTAGTCAATACTATGAATTTGCTTGAAACTTTTTTTGCAACCAATCATCCCTTAAATGAAATCACTTTACCATCTGATAGCCAAAGGCTATCACCTCAATCTGGCCGAATACCCTGCCACAACAATGGCCAGAAGAACTGGCGCTTCCCGGGAACAGGTGGAATCATGCACCTCGGGAGATAGCCGGAGAGCTCCGAGCCTCGGCACGCCAGTAAAACTTGAGGACTCCATTCGCCCCCTAAGGTTGTGAACAGCGCGCCTTCGGAAAAGTGGCACCAGACATTGCTGCCCGAATATGATATCCCCGAAGGCGGAACCCCCTGGAACTGGGAACCCCCGAACTAAGGGTATGCTTCCCGAAGAGGCTCTGTCCGAACTAGAGGACGACCTCGCCTAGGGACCTCGGGAGTACGGCAGGCGCATTTAAGGAAGCATTTAAGGAAGCCTCTGACACGTCCCACCACAGACGTAAAAAGTCGCCCTGACGCGCAGACGCCATCAGAATCATATCATGGCCCGTCTCAGCACAAGGCTCGAGGCCATCTAGTTACCAACTATCTGTCCCCTACGCCCAGACGTTCAGGAGCATCCGACCGCACACGTGTCATGATCTGAACGGGCTAGGTATTCCTATATATACAGGAAATAAATACTTGACAGGAGGTTGGCAGGCCGGATATACAGCTCCCACACTCTGAGAAAATACCAGGCGAGACTTTTCTGTCTTTCTCTTTGAGCTAGTGACTTTCTCCTTCTTCCGGCCACCACTAACTTGGGCGTCGGATGCTCCCCCCCCGGAAAAACACTCCGGGGGCCTCCTAACCCTGTTTACCAGCTTTTCAGGTACTCTCCTTGGGGCGATCCACCTTCCAGGCGTTCTTCCTCCTAGAAGTCTCCTCAACAGTCATCATGACTCACAACGATGAGGCCCAAGGCCATCACCATCAATGTCAGTTTTCTTCTTGAAAACCCATTTGCACCCTATGGGTTTTACCCCTTTAGGTGGGTCAACCAAAGTCCATACTTGGTTTTCATACATGGATTCCATCTTGGATTTCATGGCCACTAGCCACTTCTCAGAGTCAGGCTCCGACATAGCTTGTTGGTAGGTTGTGGGCTTATCCTGATCTATGAGCATCACATCACCAGTGTAAGTCATGAGAAATCTGTATCTCTCAGGCTCACACCGAATCCTACCAGACCTACGTGGGCTCTGTGCTACAGGAACAGACTCTTCAACCACAACATCATGTGGTGTCTGTTCAGGTTCCATTTCAAGTTTGATGTCTCCTTGTTGTTCTTGAATTTCTTGAAGTTCTACTTGTTGGAATTCTTGGCACACCAAGATCCTTTTAAGATAGGATTTGAGCTCATTGAGCTAACTCCAGCTTGAATAGCTATCTAAGGCAGCTAGAAGTAGCTCCCTGTAGCTCAAGTCAGCTCACTTCAGCTATAAGTAGCTCAAAGTAGCAGGACTTCAGCTCAAGTTAGCTCAAGTCAGCTAAAGTCAGCTCACTTCAGCTTTTGGTAGCTGAGTGTAGCTGGACTTCAGTTCACTTCAGCTGAGAGCAGCTAACTCCAGCTCTAGGTCAGCTCTAGGAGCTGGACCTCAGTTCATGGTGCTTCGTTGGAGCTCAAAGGAGCTCAATGGTGCATAAGTAGTATAGTGAGCTAGCTTTGTGCCAGCTCACCTTGCTTTTAGCTCAAAACCACCAAGAGACACATCTTTTGTGTAAAGGTATGTCTCTTCATCAAAAGAGATGACTATTGGCTAAAAGAACATGTCCTTTCATCCAAAGGAAGTGTTCCTTGAGTGAATAGACATGTATATTCACCCATGAGGTGGTTGGGGTGGTTATTGCACCAAGAATGATGTCTTTTGACATCAAGAGACATGTATTTTTGCCCATAATGTAGTTATGGGGTGGTTATAGGCCAAAGGAAGTGTTCCTTGGCTAAAAGACATGTATTTTCGCCATAAGGTAGTTATGGGGTGGTTATAGGCCAAAGAAAGTGTTCCTTGGCTAAAAGACATGTATTTTCGCCACCATACATGACCCTTAGCCAAAGGAAGTGTTCTTTGGCTTAAAAGACACCCTTCTTGCTGTAAAGGTGTGCCTTTTGGTCATCTATAAATAGCCTTTAGTGGCTGGCCATTTGAAGAACGAATTTGGCACTCCATTTGCTCCATTTTCTTGTGAGAAAATTATTCTCCTCCTATTTCCTTTAAAGGCTGAAATATTAAACACCTTTTGAGAGCATTGTGGGTGGATTTACATTGAGATTGTTCATCTCAATTCAAGCCTCAAAGTGCTCCTCCAAGATCAAGTTCTTCCTCTTTTCTTCACACATAACCAAGAAGGAAGGTACACATTGTTTCTTGATTTAGTAGCATGCTAGGATTCATTCATTATTTACATGAATGTTCTTAGTAGCATGCTAGGATTTGTTTACCACAATATGTATGTAAAACTAACATGCTATATCAAATGCATAAAATATGTTAAACAAATTAGAATGATGCATGCTTGTATTCATGTTGAACTCAAATGATAAAAAATGCATGTGGCATGTACATGAGTAGATAACATAAAGATATGTTATCATGAGATCCTAAAATTTTCAATTGGTATCAGAGCCTAGGTCATGAATATGTATATGTTGCATGTAGTGAGCATGATTTAGGATCATACATTTGTGTATGATTGTGATAAGGCTAATGAAGGATATGTGTATGGAGCAATGAAGGCATGTTTGTGTATTTCTAATTGAATGCTATATGCATCTCTTTTGCCATATATGAGCATGCTAGAAGTTGTTTCATACACATGTTGCTTTGTTGAGTCTTGTTGTGTAAATTGAACTAAAACATGTGAATTGCATCAATGTAGATGGCTTGTAAGAATATAATTGTTGAATTAAACCGTGACCTCAAATTGGATGGTGAAAACTATTCAATTTGGCAACAGAAGGTCAAATTCATTTTAACTGAGCAAGATACTCTTGATGTGCTCACTCAAGAGATCATGCCTCCTGCTGAAGGACAGGATAAGACTGCCTATGAGGCATTCCTTAAGAAGAACTCTATGTGTAGAGTCACTCTCCTCTCAACTATGATGGATGAGATTATGGTGGAATTCTCCATGCTTGAAGGGCTAAGGCCATATGGGACTCAGTCAAGGCCAAGTATGGAGATGTTTCTGTAGAGAAACAACACTCAATGATTCTCAGGTTTGAGAATTATGTGAAGCATGCTGATCACTCTATGAGTGCTCACTTGTAAGAGATGTCACGCATGATCCTCCAACTCAAGACAGCAGGGCACGTGTTCACTGATGAGCAACAAGTGCAAGCAATAATCCATTCCCTGCCCGATGAAGAATGGTAGTTGATGAAGGTCAACTTACGCCATAACCCTCAAATAATGTCATTTGATGACATTGCTCGTCACCTCCTGCTTGAGGCTAAGGTGATGGCGCTTAAGGACCATTCTAAGGCATATGTTGCCTCATCCTTTATCCAGAAAGGATGGAAGAAGAGTGGTGGCAAAGGAGGGCCAGGGAAGGGCAAGGGAAAAGGTCCTGCTTCCAAGAAAAGGTTCAAGAAGAAGCGGGACAAAAGCAAGCTAAAGTGCTTCAACTGTGGGTATAAAGGACACTTTGCAAAAGATTGCAAGGGTCCCCCCAAGGTACATACATACCCTTCTACTTCCTTTGTACATGTTGTGTCATGTACATTACTAACTGAGTGCAATTCTTTGTGGATTGTAGACTCGGAAACAACAGACCACATAGCTCGGGACAAGTCCTGGTTCATGGCCTACAGGAACCTCTCAAAAGGAGCTAAGCACGTTTCAGTGGGAAATGATGCCAGGCTGGAAGTGGAAGGCATAGGAACATGTAGAATTCCTATAGATATTGGATATTTGTATCTAATAGATGTATTGTATGTACCAAACATTTGTAGAAATTTGATTTCTATAAGTTGTATATTGAAGTACAATTATTGCTTTAATTTCTTTAATAATAATGTGTCTATTATTAAAGATAATAAGATAGTATGCACTTGCTCAGTTAATAATGGGCTTTATGAGTTAAAGCCAACTGACCATTCTGTTGCAAGTCCTAGTTGCTATGTGACAGAGGTCATAAATGAAATGAGATGGCATGAGAGGTTGGGTCATATTGGTCAAGATAGAATGGACAAGCTAGCTAATAGTGGATTGCTAGGTTCCTTGACCAAGGTTGTCCTTCCAAGTTGCCAATCATGGCTAGAGGGCAAAGCCACAAGAAAGCCTTTTGGCGAAGCAACTAGGAGAAGTGAGGCACTAAGTTTAGTTCACTCTGACTTGTGTGGGCCAATGAGGGTTGAATCCAGAAATGGATTCAAGTACTTCAACACATTCACAGATGATTATACTTGATTCACCCACATCTATTTACTCAGAAACAAGGCAGAGGCCTTGGCATGCTTTGAGAAGTATGTGCACTTGGTTGAGAACCAAGTAGGTAAGAAGGTTAATTCCTTAAGGATAGATAGGGGTGGAGAGTATACATCAAATGCATTCAAGGCATTTTGTGACTTGAAGGGTATTGAGAGGGAGTTCACCCTTCCTTGGACACCCCAACAGAATGGAGTGTCTGAGAGGAAGAATATAACTCTTATGGACATGGTACGTTCCATGATAGCAAAGGCCAATTTAGACATCACTTATTGGAGTGATGCACTACTGTGTGCAGTTCATGTCCTTAATAGAGTACCCACCAAGAATGTGAACTCTTCTCCATATGAGTTATGGAAGAAGAAAACTCCTAATCTAAGCTATTTACACCCTTGGGGTTGTTTGGCTTATGTTCACATAACGGACCATCCTTTGGGAAAGTTGGGTCCAAGAGGGAGGAGGTATGCCTTCCTTGGTTATGCTGAACAATCTAGGGGTTATGTGTTCTTGGATATAAGTCACAAAACTGGGAACATCTTTGATGCAAGGAATGCTAACTTTGTGGAGGATGAGTTCCCCAAAGTTGGTGAGCGTGGTGACTTAACCTCATTAAGCCAGATCCTAGATGAGGATCAACCAAGTGTCATAAGGACACCTGGGACACATGCACCTACTCTAGAGCGAGTACCTCAACCACATGGAGCATTGGCTCCAAAAATGCCTGTTGTTGTGGACCAACATGAGCAAGACCTCCAAGAGGAAGGTTTTGTTCAAGAGGGAGTTGAGGATACTCAAGAGCAAAATGCTGAGCCTCAAGAGATGGAGCATGAGATGCCTCCATCTCAGCCTACATTGTGAAGATCAATGAGGAAATTTGGACCACCTAAAGAATGGTGGATCTTGGATAGTGAGGCAAATTTGGTTGCATCTGAGATAGATGAGACAAGTAACATTAAGGAGGCTCTTGAGGGTGCACAGAGGGAAGAGTGGCTAAATGCAATGAAGGATGACTTGCATTCAATGCATCCCAATGGGGTTTGGGAGCTAAGTGATCTTCCTCCAGGCCATAAGGCAATTGGGAACAAGTGGGTTCTCAAGATCAAGGTGAACTCTGATGAAAGTATTGAAAGATACAAGGCCCATTTGGTGGCCAAGGGTTTTTCACAGAATGAGGGTGTTGATTTCAAAGACACCTTCTCTCCTGTTGTAAAATTCACTTCCATCAAGATATTACTTGCCATCGTGGCAAATCTAGACCTAGAGTTACGTCAGATGGATGTAAAGACCACCTTTCTCAATGGTGATTTGAGTGAGGAGATATATATGAGACAACCTGAGGGGTTTGTCCAAAAGGGTCAAGAGGACAAGGTATGTAGACTAAAGAAGTGTATCTATGGTCTTAAGTAAGCTTCAAGGTAGTGGTACTTGAAGTTTCACCATGCAATCACAAGCTATTGCTTTGTGATGATGCATGAAGACCATTGTGTATACTTGTACTCTTCTGGGTCTAGTTTTACAGTATTGACTCTATATGTAGATGATATACTGATTGCAAGTAATGGGCTTGTGTTGTTAAGTACCATCAAGAGATGGTTGTCTTCCACCTTTGACATGAAGGACATGGGAGAGGCAGCCTTTATCCTAGGGGTTAAAATCCTGAAGGATAGAAAGGCAAGGTTGTTGGCCCTTTCTCAAGAACCTTATATTGATAAGATTCTTGCAAGGTTCAACTTAACAAATGCAAATCCCATGAGTACACCTCTTGCATATGGTTGCAAGATTGGAGAGCACTTGTGCCCTAAGACTCCAAAGGAGAAGGAAGAGATGGCTCAGGTCCCCTACCTAAGTGCCATTGGTAGCTTGATGTACACCATGTTATGTACAAAGCCAGACATCAGCCAAGCGGTTGGACTTCTAGCAAGGTATTCTTCCAACCCTGGTCTCGAGGATTAGAAGAGTGTCAAGAGGATCCTAAGGTACCTCAAGGGTACTAAGGATTATTGGCTTTGTTAACAAGGTAAATACCTTGGTTTACGTGGCTATTCTGATGCTGATTGAGGAGGAGATAGAGACTCCAGCAAGTCTACATCTGGTTAGATTTTCATGCTAAATGGTGGGGCTACTACTTGGTGTAGTAAGAATCAAACTTGTACAGCATTATCCACAATGGAGGCTGAATTTGTTTCATGTGCCTCAGCTGTACAGGAAGCCCTTTGGCTAGGTTATTTCCTTAAGAATTTGGAGTCCAGGGTTTCTATTGAGAAACCTATTACTATCTATAGTGACAGTATGGCAGCCATGGCTTATACCAAGGACCCCAAATACCATGGAAAAACCAAGCACATTAGCATGAAATATAACTTCGTGCGGGATGCAATTGAAGAGGGTGAAGTTAGGATTGAGTACATTTCTACAGACCTGATGGTGGCAGATCCTCTCACTAAGCCATTGCCACCACTTGTATTTGCTCGACATGTTAGAGCAATGGGTCTTAAAAGATTGTGAATGTTGGGTGTACTTCACCTCTTTGGTGTCACACATGTTATGTATTTCTTTGAAATAATACCGATTATTTTATGAAATACTTAGTTCAATTTTATGAAACACAACGAACAAATGAACATGTCAAACATAGGCAGAGGATGACTTTCTCACACAAGTCATCCGCCCTTGATCTTTGTGTAAGATTAAGGATGAGACTGGCTAAAGACTTAAATGAAACTTAAGTGAATGATACATTTAAGTGGGAGTCATGTTCAAACACATGACAATTTAGCTTTTATGGTCGCCTTGATTATGAGTAATCAAGATTCAATGCTTTGGTGCATTCAGTTTATATGACCATTCATACATCCTAGCCTATGTTAAATGTAAGCTAAGGCTTACATGGAGAAATTTCATGGTTATTGACATGTCCTCCTTTTATGTGTTAAGAGGAGTACACTTCATGGTGTTTTAAGAGGGAGAAATGACACACTCCTCAATTGGAATGGAGATCACTCCAAGTGGGAGTGACATGAGTAAAACACCTTAGAAGTGTATTATGGAAATTTAATAGATGTGTTTTCAAGTGTTCCATGACCATGAAATATGACCAGAGAAGAATTTAAGCAAGTTGTCTCTGTTCTTGCTTTGTGTGAGATTCTTCAAATTAGACTCTTAGTGACTATGGCTTGCTATTAGGAAGTTGAGTTAATTATGATTACTTTGATTGGTTGTCGAAGGTCTTAGAGAAATGAGACTGGAGTATCCTCCTTTTGGGTAATCATGTTAACTCATTGACCTAAGTAGTTGAAGCTAAAAGGAAAGACATTAAGATGATACACATTCACTAAATTCAATCCTGGGCCCACATATTACAGTGAGTAGTATGCTAGATTGAATGACAAGTGATTGAAATGAGTACTCAATGCTTAATACAATCATGGATTTCAAGGAGTTGAAATTCTAAGAAAGAGACTGATTGTGATTAAGAAGTGTCTCATATGTCTGGGGTCTGAAAGGCATAACTTGATGTGTTCAAGCAAGCTTGATGTGTTTAAGTGACACACTTGAATTTGATGTGTTCAAAGGAAAGTTTGCAGAAGTTCAAACTATGAGGAGAGGACAATCTTCTATTGAGAGTCTAACAACCTCAATGGAAGAGATTTAGTGTGTGTGCCTGAGGTTGCACCCACAACTCTATATATGTAGAAGTGTTTGGATTATTTTGGCTATAAGGATTAAGGAGTTTTTTTTTTTAGTGGGAGTTGGAAGTTTAAAAGCATCTTAGTGCGAGTGGGAGTTTGTTGGAATTCTTGGCGCACCAAGATCCTTTTAAGATAGGATTTGAGCTCATTGAGCTAACTCTAGCTTGAATAGCTATCTAAGGCAGCTAGAAGTAGCTCCCTGTAGCTCAAGTCAACTCACTTCAGCTATAAGTAGCTCAAAGTAGCTGGACTTCAGCTCAAGTTACCTCAAGTCAGGTCAAGTTAGCTCACTTCAGCTTCTGGTAGCTGAATGTAGCTAGACTTCAGCTCAAGTAAGCTTACTTCAGCTATAAGTAGCTCAAAGTAGCAGGACTTCAGCTCAAGTTAGCTCAAGTCAGCTCAAGTCAGCTCACTTCAGCTTTTGGTAGCTGAGTGTAGCTGGACTTCAGTTCACTTCAGCTGAGAGCAGCTAACTCCAGCTCTAGGTTAGCTCTAGGAGATGGGCCTCAGTTCATGGTGCTTGGTTGGAGCTCAAAGGAGCTCAATGGTGCATAAGTAGTATAGTGAGCTAGCTTTGTGCCATCTCACCTTGCTTTTAGCTCAAAACCACCAAGAGACACATCTTTTGTGTAAAGGTATGTCTCCTCATCAAAAGAGATGACTATTGGCTAAAAGAACATGTCCTTTCATCCAAAGGAAGTGTTCCTTGAGTGAATAGACATGTATATTCGCCCATGAGGTGGTTGGGGTGGTTATTGCACCAAGAATGATGTCTTTTGACATCAAGAGACATGTATTTTCACCCATAAGGTAGTTATGGGGTGGTTATAGGCCAAAGGAAGTGTTCCTTGGCTAAAAGACATGTATTTTCGCCATAAGGTAGTTATGGGGTGGTTATAGGCCAAAGGAAGTGTTCCTTGGCTAAAAGACATGTATTTTCGCCACCATACATGACCCTTAGCCAAAGGAAGTGTTCTTTGGCTTAAAAGACACCCTTCTTGCTGTAAAGGTGTGCCTTTTGGTCATCTATAAATAGCCTTTAGTGGCTGGCCATTTGAAGCACGAATTGGGCACTTCATTTGCTCCATTTTCTTGAGTGAAAATTATTTTCCTCTTATTTCCTTTAAAGGCCGAAATATTAAACACCTTTTGAGAGCATTGTGGGTGGATTTACATTAAGATTGTTCATCTCAATTCAAGCCTCAAGGTGCTCCTCCAAGATCAAGTTTTTCCTCTTGCTCAATTGAGATTGTTCATCTCAATTGAAGTCTAATTCTAAAACTAATCCACTAGGTAAAGTGACAACATAAGTCCCTACGGCTAAGGCAGCAACCCTTGATCCATTTCTAACATGTAGGACCACTTCACCTAGGGCCAATCTTCTACTTCTACTTAGATCCTGCACATTTGCACAAATGTGAGATCCACATCCAGTATCCAATACCCAAGATGAGGAAGTAGAAAAGTTAGCCTCTATAACAAAAATACCTGAAGTGGAAGTCTTACTTCCCTTTTCCTTAGCAAGTTCTTCAAGATAGAGCTTGTAGTTGCGCTTCCAGTGTCCAGGTTGCTTACAATGGAAGCACTCCCCTTCCTTTGCCATACCACCCTTTGGTTTCAGTGCAGCTAAAGAAGAATTAGTATTGGACTTTCCATTAGCTTTATCCTTCTTCTTGTTGGCTTTTCCCTTTCCCTTGCCCTTTTGAACCA
Source organism: Aquilaria yunnanensis (assembly GCA_039654915.1). Classification (NCBI taxonomy): domain Eukaryota; kingdom Viridiplantae; phylum Streptophyta; class Magnoliopsida; order Malvales; family Thymelaeaceae; genus Aquilaria; species Aquilaria yunnanensis. The sequence goes on along the minus strand of CM077595.1, from coordinate 41,240,969 downwards.
TCAAAATGGGCTTAGCCTTCTTAAGGTTTTGCTCAGCAGTTCTTAACATGTTGAGCAATTCTCAATGTGGGACTTGTCAAGGTCATTCATGTTATAGTTCATGACGAACTGACTGTAGCTTTCAGGCAACGATTGCAAGACTACATCAATAGCCAAGTCTTTCTGAAGAGCAAATCCCAAATTCTCAAGATTCTCAATGTACCCAATCATCTTGAGCACATGAGGACCCACAGGACTTCCCTCAGACATCTTGCATTGAAACAATGCCTTAGAGGTCTCAAACCTCTCATGCCTAGCTTGCTCTTGGAAAAGCATTTTGAGATGTTCGATCATATCAAATGCCCCCATGTTCTCATGTTGCTTCTGAAGCTCAGATTCCATGGTAATAAGCATGAGGCATGCAACATCCAAAGCATCATCAGAATGCCTCTTGTGAGCATCCCTTTCAGCTCTTGGAGCAATGGCAGCAGGCTTATTCGGAATGGGCTGCTCTAGGACATAAGCCTTTCTCTCTTGCTTGAGGACTATGCTCAAGTTTCAGTACCATTTGAGAAAGTTGGTCCGATTCAGTTTTTCCTTCTCAAGGATAGATCGCAACGAAAGTGTCGATGTGTTTTGTGCCATGGTTATCTACAACAGTAAATATGCAGTGTAAGAGTCATGTATTTTAATTCATTTAATAAGGACTTTTATTAAACGATACTCCCACTATTTTCCTCAAAATAATAACCCTCGATTTTATTTTGGAACACTTCGGTGCTAAGGTATTCTAGTGGGCCAAGATCCATATTTGACCACAACCCGAGTCAGCTTTGGCTTTCCTCTCAAGTCATAGCTATTTAGGTAGGAAACTCCTTGCCAATTGCATCCCATGCAACTCTTGGATAGTTGGGTGAACAACACTTGTCCAAGCTCACCTCATGAACTTAAGCCCAAATCTATGCCTCTAAGTCCCTAATCCTATTAGGATGACTTAGTTAAGTCGAACCCAAAGTTAGCAGTTTGGATATCACTACTATCCTATCGCGCCTTACCAAGATGAACATAGGTGCTTTGCTTTGGTAAACCCACCTAATGTTGATCAAAGTCTTGACGAGTGCCAACATTTGGAAGGCATCACATTTAATCACTTAATAATTGTTTGAGGAATTTTTCTTTTGATCTCACCAATTTGTTATCTCCGGTTGTCTTATACATGCATCACATACAAATATAAAACATGCATCTCATGCTTACAAGAAAATAAACATGACATGGTTATAGCCCAAACTATTCAATATTCTCAAGCCAATGAGAATATCATAAAAGCCTAACAAAAGAAAAGGGTCTTCACAAGCTCATTCTCTTCCTTTCTTGGTTGCCCTTTTGTTATCACCTCCTTGGACATACCACCTTGGATGATCCTTGGACATACCACCTTGGATGATCCCATAATGTACCATTACATCAATAATAGAAACCTCGAGTTACATTCGAGGGGAGTAAGGTGAGAAGATAATGTACAATGAAAATAACAAGAGAAGGCACGACTCGCAGGCCGTATTTATAAGTACAACCAATCAAGGGCTATAACCATGCACCATGCTTCAAACACCAATCAGCATATCATGTCAAATCTCATTCAACAAAAATGCATGCCAATTGACGCACGTTGATTAACCAGTTTTTATTTAAGTGGCGCTTTGCATACGGCGGTCCCGCTGGCCGGTCAGCGGGCGATGGTTCCGCTTACTAGTCAGTGGACAGGGTCAAGGGGAGCCGCCCTTGCGGGGGGCGACAGCACCCCCGGCGCAAAAAATTGTCTTACAATTGCTTAGCCAGAAATCTTCTATTCCAAGCAAGTAGGCACCCGAGACTCCTCCATTTGAGTCACCAAAAATACCTTACTTTCGGTGCCCGAACAAGCTGAGTCCAAGCGAAGCTAGGGTTTTTGGAACTATTGCAAGAATCCTAATCCATATAGTTATCTCATACCATCCAATTTGGGGTTAATCTCATTAACCAATTAGTGTCATTTCTTCATATACATCATATGTTCATTACGAGTTCCAATTTCATGCATCATGAATCAATCTAATTAATCATCGCCAAAAAGCAACCGAACACATAACATCATCCGATTCAACACTCAATCCCAATTTAGGGCTTCACCAGTAGCTCTGATACCACTATTCGGTTTCGGGAGCCAAATAGCGCAGCAGAATTTAATCGAAACCCTCCAGGATCCAAGCAAAACGGGGTAAACCGGGTGTTCAAAAATTTTCATACCTAATTTTCGGTTGAGATCTCTCACTCAACTATAGTGGCGAATCACAAAACTTGAACAGTTGACGTGTTCAAGCTCTCTATGGTATCCACACAAGCCTCTTGGGATCACCACGCTTCCACCGCGTCCCGGCAACTATGTTTCTCTTGCGCTCACAGTGCTAGCTTGCGTCCTCCAAGGATTTGCAAAAGAAGAGTGCGGCTGTCCTTTTAGGATGCTAGGGCAAGGAGACCTACAAATTTCTCACTAGAAGTTGTATTTATAGTGAGACTCAACTTCCAGGCCTAATGGGTTTTAAAACCCTAATCCAATTAGGCTTTAATTTCGGGCTTAATAATGGCTCAACTATTGGGCCCATTATTAATACGAAATTATTGTGAAACCAAAACCCAAATTATTAGCCCATGCACTCTAATGATCCAAATATCTCAATGTGTGCGACCCAATAGGCTCTTCCCACGTTGGCAATGATCATAAATCACATTTATGATCATAAGCAATGAGCGGTGTCTAGCAACACATCATTGCTACCCAAGTGACAAGATTGTCGATGATTCAACTAAACCTTTATGATCATCACCGATATATGCCATTGTCCCTTTGTCCAAGATATCAAGAATAAGCACGAGACATGGAATGTGTCACTCTCGTATAGCCCAATCTTTGGTTTCTTATTACCGAGTAGACCAACTTAAACTGATGACATTGATATCGTATATCAACTCATCCGAGCATGGCCATGCATTTTTCTAAGTCTTACTCTATCAAGGGGCCCAAAGATATCACTCCCGTTACATAGGAAGGACAAATCCCATCTTGGTCATACAAATCCCTTCGCATGATATGTGACATACCCAATGACCTCCTTCAAGTTCACTCAGTTACGAGCAACAAAGGAAAGTATCAAAGTATGTGACTCACATGTAGGGAACCTTGATGATGTTAGGTCGAAGGACTACATATACCATGCTCACTATGAGAATCACTTATGACATTCATATAACGATCCATTTAGTGTTCTCATGGTGGGTCAGTCCAGTACACAAGTTCTCCAACTTGTACCCATATGCAGACTACATATCTCATATTAGTCTCCACATATGCTAGTCGTTATGTGTTATTGCAACCCACTCCACAATAATACTAGACTATGGAAGTTTGAGAATATTATTATTCTAGGGTTACAATTATGTTTGTTAAGTTACGCAGAAACAAAACAACAAACATAATTGCTGGATTAATGCCTTAATAAAATATCATGACTCAATGTGCAAAAATACAATCATCTCATGATTGGCCTTTTGGGCACAACACTAACAGAAAGTACCCCCACCTTTGGCTGGGGTTATCCAAGCCATAACCACTAGACTATCCTCAGCTAAAAGAAAGGGAAAAGTGAAGGAGATTGCAATGACAGAGTTCGACAACCCGATGAACAAGCTGACTTGAAGTGATGGGTCGATTGTGAAGTTCCCACATGATATCTTCTCCTAATCATGGCAAGGATAAAAAACTGGGATGTGAATGGGGTGCTCATTGATGATGGGTCAAATGCCGACGTCCTGTTCGCCCACCAAATTGCCAAACTTGGAAATTTCTGAGGGTGATCTCAAGCCTGTGACCCCACCCACCTTCAGAGTTGGTCCCTCAAAACTCTCTATCCTTCGATGGATTAACCAGCCGTTGATGCTCAGGGATACCTCAATCCTGACCAACAAAAAAATATTTGCTTCTACTATAAAGAGGTTCATCATCATTGATATCCCATCTTCCTACAGTGCAATTCTTGGAAGACAGACACAGGGCAACCTTCACATCTGAGCAAATGTGAAATACCTAACTGTCATACTGAAGGCAAAAGAGGGTGATGCAGAAATATTCATCGACCAAGCCAAAGTTAGGAAATTGTTTGTCAAAGTAGGGTAGAATCTGGCCAAAGTCTACATGCAGACCTTAGGGAAAAGAGCATGGCTGGTGAAGATGCAATAGAAGGGGAAAAAGGAGATGTTGAAAAATTGAAACTGAGGATATAGAACTAGTCCCTGGCTGAAGTACCCAAGTGAGGAAAAACTGGCCAAAGGTGACAAGGAAAAACTTGTATCCCTTCTACTAATGAACAAAGATCTATTTGCTTACTCCTTGAAGGATTTGCCCAGAATACATCTGAGTATCATTCAACACAGTCTTAAAGTACACCATGAGGTGAGGCCCACTCGACAAAAAAAGTGTAGCCTCTTGGCACATAAGAAGAATTTCATAAAAATAAAAGCTTAACGATTAATGGAAGTAAACATAATAAGGGAAGTCCGGTAGCCGAGTGGCTTAGCAACATTGTTGTTGCCACTAAGGAAGGCAGTGACAAACTCTGAATGTGCATTAACTTCCAAAATATTAATGATGCCTCTGCCATGAACATACTAAATGGTAGAGTCCACAACCGAATATGGCCTATTTACCTTCCTCGATACTTTTAGTGGGTACCACCAAATTTCAATAAATTTCAATGATGAGGAAAAAACCGCCTTCATTACTGAAGTCGGGACCTACTACTATGTTAGAATGCCTTTCGGCCTCAAGAATGCAGGAGCCACTCATCAAAGGCTGATGAAGAGGGTGTTCGGTTCTCAAATTGGGAAAAACATGGAAGTGTACGTCAATGATGTGAGAGTTAAAAGTAAAGTACCTAGTAGTCATATCAAAGACTTAGGGGAAACATTCCAGCAACTTTGAAAATTTGGAATCCGTCTTAACCCGAAAATGTGTGTTTGTGGTAATTGTTGGCAAATTATTTGACTTTATGGTATCCGAAAGAGGTATTAATGCCAATCCGGAGAAGGTTAAGGCCTTACTTGTCACACCCAATACAGGCCCTACCCTAACTACAGCTTTCCCAACTAGGTGTGCTTATCTGGCACCTACTGAGTGCTTAGGGGCACTAGGTCACACACACACATCTACAAGCGTGGCTAGGCACTGGTGAGCACCTTAAGAGCCTACTAATCTGACCTTAGGTCAAAGTTGTGCAGCAAGTAAGCTTCTCATACAACTTTTCAAGTAATGTGCTCTTGTGCATATCACGTGTGCATACCATTCATGTCAACCAGGATGCCCATTCTCAAGTTTTGAAAACCGTTTTCATATGCAAGTGAGGTTAACTAGACACATTTGGCTAAGTTTACACAAGCCATTCCACACATATGCACACATCTGAAACTACGTAAGCATAACACATCACCAAGAACATTCATACATTTCACAACCGAGGTACTTAGTTACATGCCATAATTAATACACAAACAAGTTCTTGGAATCATATCGAGACCAACATAAAAGCTAAAATCATCTCCTTTCATGAAGGTTCACCTAAAGTGCACATACATGATAAGCACAACCACTCAATAGATAAGCTTGGTAACAACCAAGGACATAAAAAATGCCCTAAAATCTGATAGGAGAAGTTCACGAAGCTATGTACCTAAACATACCTGAAAGCCACTAACACCACATAAATTACAACTATAATTTGAAGTACAAGACCAACCATCAAACTCATGGTCATAAGAGCAATCCACATCACATAGGCTAAGGAGTACATGTCCATAACACTAAACTTGTCCCACAATCTACTCACAAAACCTGTAAGCAACATAACCGTATGAGTTTGCATATTCTCAAAGGCTTGTACCTACACTCATTGAGCCACAACCATAAGTTAGTGATCATACCTTTGAGACACCTGAATACATAATCCTTAGCATACAAGCTACTCGAGCACAATATCCTTCCCTAAAAACACATAATTATGGGGCATGAGTTATATACATAACCCAATAAGGATTCACACAGCTCTTATGAGCCTATTTAGTTAAGCCTGAAGGCTTAACCCCCCATACCATAGCTTAAACCTACGCTAAGACATGAAAACAAAAAAAAACACAAGCTATACATAACAATATATCAACTAGCTAGCTAATAAGGGTTAGCATGCACATACAAAGAACCAAAGCACACAACACACACACCACACACATAGCCATTGGTCTCGGCCAATAAGAACACTAGCAAGTATACACCATAACATGTTCAAGTCCAACTTCCTATGATCACTAGTTCAAATAGAGCTCCAGGTTCTCTAATAGGTTGGCTGACCTATGTAAGAACCCCAGTACTTGCAATTACTTAGCTAGCCAGCACACACATCACTTATACCCAAAGGTAAAACATAGCTGGTGGCGATGGGGGCCATTAGCATCTCCACTGTGTGTCATGGACAATGTAGCAGGAGCTTCCGGAGGTGTAAGCGAGCCCTGAAAGAAGGTACTCTGTGTGGATTACCTGTGATGGCCGGCAACATCTTCACGTGGCAGGCACAGTGAGGCTGAGAAGGACTTCCGGTATGAGAGAGAGGTCTGAAACGGGGTTCCTCAGGAGGACTGGCCTGAAACACTCAGAAAAGAGGGGTTAGGAGGTCCACGGAGTGATTTTCCGAGGAGGAGCCTCCGACGCCCAAGTCAGTGCTTTTGGAGGGGTGGAAAGAGAGAGAGTAGGAAGTACCAGAGTAGAGAGAAGAGAGAAAGAGCTCCCTTGCCTGTGACCATTCCCCTGGTATATATAGGAGGGGGTGAGCCCTTCAGATTGTAGCACGTGTTTGGACGAACACCATCTGTACTTCTGGGAGTGGGGGGCCCCTAGCCGCCTGCAGGCTCCTCAGGCCACGAGCTGCGATAATCATAGCCCTACATGACAGGACGTAGGCAGTGGCGATGCGTCAGTGTGCCTGCGAGGACGGCATGTAGGGTGTACAGGTGTAGTGTTAGAGGCTCCTTGATGGCTCCTGCCGTACCTCCGAGGTCCCCTTGGTTGATGTCTCACTTTGGAGTGAGGAACCTTTTCCCGGAGTCGCAGTGGTACTTCGGGGCTTTCCCTGGCTCCGTAGTTAGCCCTTCGGGGGACTTTCGCCTGCAGAAGGTGGTTGGCACTTCTCCCCGAAGCTGACTCGGTCGCCTTCCCGATGGAGGCGATATGGTAGTTTCCCGAGGTTTGTATTGGCGGGTTGCCAAGGTCGCGTGCCCCAGGCATTTGTATCCCTTCTTTCCGGGGTCTTTAGGTGTTCGGGGCGATAGCACTTCGGCTATCAATAGCCCCTACAGCATTCTTGTAGGGTCTTAGGAGCCAAACAAGCGTAGAAAAATATAACCAAAACCCTTCAGGATCTAACTAAAATGGGGTAAACCGAGTGTTCCAAAATTTTCAAACCTAATTTCGGTTGAGATTTCTCACCCAACTATAGAGTTGAATCACAAAACCTGAACAGTTGACATGTTCAAGCTATCTATGGTATCCACATGAGCCTATCAGGATCACCACGCTTCCACCATGTCCCGGCAGATGCATTTCTCTTGCGCTCACAGTGCTAGCTTACATCCTCCAAGGAATAGCAAGAGAAGAGTGCAGTTGTCTCTTTTTGGGTGGCTAGGGCAAGGCTTCAAATTTCTCACTATATGTTGTTTTTGTTGGGTTTTGGGAGCCAAATAGCGCAGCGGAATTTAACCGAAACCTTCCAGGATCCAAGTGAAACGGGGTAAACCGGGTGTTCGAAAATTTCACACCTAATTTTTGGTTGAGATCTCTCACTCAACTGTAGAGTCGAATCACAAAACCTAAACAGTTGACGTGTTCAGGCTCTCTATGGTATCCACACGAGCCTCTCGGGATCACCACGCTTCCACCACGTCCCGGCAGATGCGTTTCTCTTGTGCTCGCAGTGTTAGCTTGCGTCCTCCAAGGAATTGCAAGAGAAGAGTGCGGCTGTCCTTTTGGGAGGCTAAGGCAAGGAGACCTACGAATTTCTCACTTAAAAGTTGTATTTATAGTGAGACTCAACTTCCAGGCCTAATGGGTTTCAAAGCCCTAATCCAATTAGGATTTAATTTCGGGCTTAATAATGGCTCAACTCCTTGGCCCATTATTAATACGAAATTAAAGTGAAACCATAACCCAAATAATTAGCGCATGCACTCTAATGATCCAAATAGCTCTATGTGTGCGACCCAATAGGCTCTTGCCATGTTGGCAATGATCATAAATCACATTTATGATCATAAGCAATGAGCGGTGTCTAGCAACACATCATTGCTACCCAAGTGACAAGATTGTCGGTGAATCGACTAAACCTTTATGATCATCACTGATATATGCCATTGTCCCTTTGTCCAATATATCAAGACTAAGCACAAGACATGGAATGTGTCACTCTCGTATAGCCCAATCTTTGGTTTCTTGATTACCGAGTAGACCAACTTAAACTAACGACATTGATATCATATATCAACTCATCGGAGCATGGCCATGCATTTTCTAAGTCTCACTCTATCAAGGGGCCCAAAGATATCACTCCCGTTACATAGGAGGGACAAATCCCATCTTGATCATACAAATCCCTCCGCATGATATGTGACATACCCAATGACCTCCTTCAAGTTCACTCAGTTACGAGCAACAAAGGAAAGTATCAAAGTATGTGACTCACATGTAGGGAACCTTGCTGATCTTAGGTCGAAGGACTACATATACCATGATCACTATGAGAATCACTTATGACACTCATATAACGATCCATGAAGTGTTCTCATGGTGGGTCGGTCCAGTACACAAGTTCTCCAACTTGTACCCATATGTAGACTACATATCTCATATTAGTCTCCACATATGCTAGTCATTATGTATTATTGCAACCCGCTCCACAATAATACTAGACTAGGGACGTTTAAGAATATCATTATTCTAGGGTTACAATTATGTTTATTACGTTACGCAGAAACAAAACAACAAACAAAATTGCTGGATTAATGCCTTAATAAAATATCATGACTCAATGTGCAAAAATACAATCATCTCATGATTGGCCTTTTGGGCAGAATACTAACATTTTTTATAGTGGGACTCAACTTCTAGGCCTAATGGGTTTCAAACTCCTAATCCAATTAGGCTTTAATTTTGGGCTTAATAATGGCTCAACCTTGGGCCAGTTATTAATGCAAAATTATCATGAAACCATAGCCCAAATAATTAGCCCATGCACTCTAATAATCCAAATAGGCTTTATGTGTGCAACCCAATAGGTTCTTACCACGTTTATAGTAATCATAAATCACATTTATGATCATAAGTAATGAGCGCTATTTAGCAACACATCATTGCTACCCAAGTGACAAGATTGTCGGTGATTCAACCAAACCTTTATGATCATTACCCATATATGCTATTGTCCCTTTGTCCAAGATATCAAGACTAGGCAAGAGACATGGAATGTGTCACTCTTATATAGGCCAGTCTTTGGTTTATTGATTACCAAGTATACTAACTTAAATTGATGACATTGATATCATATATCAACTCATCCGAGCATGGCCAAGCATTTTCTAAGTCTCACTCTATCAACGGGCCTGAAGATATTACTCTCGTCACATAGGAGGGACAAATCCCATCTTTGATCATACAAAACTGTCCACATGATGTGTGACATGCCCGATGAGCTCCTTCAAGTTCACTCAATTATGAGCAACAAAGGAAAGTATCAAAGTATGTGACTCACATGTAGAGAACCTTGATGACCTTAGGTCAAAGGATTACATATACCATGATCGCTGTGAGAATCACTTATGACACTCATATAACGATCCATGTAGCATTCTCAAGGTGGGTCAGTCCAGTACACAAGTTCTCCAAGTTGTACCCATATGTAGACTACATATCTCATATTAGTCTCTATATGCTAGTCATTATGTATTATTGTAACCTGCTCCACAATAATACTAGACCAAGGACAGTTGAGAATATCATTATTCTAGGGTTATAATAATGTTTACTATGATACGTAGAAACAAAACAGCAAATATAATTGCCGGATTAAGGTGTTCATAAAATATCATGACTCAATGTGCAAAAATACAATCATCTCATGATTGGATTTTGGGCACAACACTAACAATTCTGGCTCATCTAGCTCAATAACCATCACTTAGAAGCCTGCTCACTTAAACATGGAATGTAACTAAAACCAAGCAACGTATAGTGAAACCTTTACCAAACCTTGACCTTAGCTTTTGGCCAAGCACTCAAAATAAAGAACCAAGCTTCAAATGCCACCTCTAAGGTCACCTTTGGCCAAAATGCTTTTAATCAAGCTCAATTCTTTAAATGTAGCTTAAATCATCAAGGAATCACCATGAATCACCATGAACGCGATGGTCCTCTATCGAGAACACTAGCTTTGACATTTATTAAGAGTTTTGACCCATTTAGACAACCAATAAAGTAGTGGAAGCATGCAAAATTTAGCCGTGAGCCATATGGCGTGAAAAATGGGCAAAATGCTAGCCTTGGTAGAGTCATTTTCTTGCATGGCACCATGTAGCTCTCCAAAAATATTTAGTGTGATTTACGATACCTGAAAACATGAATAATTAGGTCCCCAAATTAGTTAACTCGCCACTAGCCTTCTTAGGTCACCAACTATGCACAAATGCACATCCGGGTAGGCCTATCTTTGCTATTGCTTCATGTTTCCTTGGGGCCCATCAAGTGCACTAGTTAATCTTGTGCTAGGCTTAGTCTTTTATTCCTAATTAGTTTAGATCTAGAACAAAATGTATGTTGTGACAGTATAACTCATGATTTTTAAGTTGTCATGTCTTAATGCAGCTTTAAGCTATGGTATGTGAGGTTAAGCCTTCGGGCATAACTAAATAGGCTTATAGGAGTTGTGTGAATGCTTACTAAGTTTTGTATATAACTCATACCCTATAATTATGTGTTTTTAGGAAAGGATATTGAGCTTGAGTAGCTTGTGTGCTAAGGATTATGTATTCAGGCATCTCAGAGGTATGGTCACTAACTAATGGTTATGGCTCAATGAGTGTTGGTATATGTCTTTGTGAATATGCAAGCTCATATGGTTATGTTGCTTGCAAGTTTTGCGAGTAGATTGTGGGACAAGTTTAGTGTTATGGACATGTGCTCCTTAGCCTATGTGATGTGGTTTGCTCTTATGACCATGAGTTTGATGGTTGGGTTTGTACCTTAACCATAGTTTTAATTTATGTGGTGCTAGTGGCTTTTGGGCATGTTTAGGTACATAGTTATGTGAAATTCTCCTTTTAGATTTTGGGATATTTTTTAATGTCCCTGGTTGTTACCAAGCTTATGTATTGAGTGGTTGTGCTTATCATGTATATGCACTTTAGGTGAACCTTCATGAGAATAGATGACTTTAGGTTAGGTTTTTTGTCTTGGTATGATTCCAAGAACTTGTTTGCGTATAAATTATGGGATGTAACTAAGTACCTAAGTTGTGAAATGTGTGACTGTTCTTTGTGATGTGTCATGCTTATGTAGTTTTAGATGTGTGCATATGTGTAAAATGGCTCGTGTAAACTTAGCCAAATGTTTCTAGTTAACCTCACTTACATATATGAAATGGTTTTCAAAACTTGAGAATGGGCATCTTGGTTGACATGAACGGTATGCACACTTGATATGCACAAGAGCACATTACTTAGAAAGTTGTATGAAAGGCTTGCTTATAGCACAAGTTTGACTTAAGGTCAAATCAGTAGGCTCCTGGGGCATTCACTAGTGTCCTACCCATGCTTGTATATGTGTGTGTGTGACCTACTACCCTTAGGCGATCGGTAAGGGCTAGATAAGCACACCTAGTTGGGAAAGGTGTAGTTAAGGTAAGGCCTGTGTGTGGTGCGACAGCTTTGTTGGTATTATAGTAGGTTAAGACTTAAGGGTCTATTTAGACTTTTCCCACTTAAGTTTACGTAGACTTGTACTTATTGAGCATGTGTATGTGTATCTGACCTACTATATAGGATGAGAACCCGAGGCAAGGATAGAGGAGTTCTTGAGCAGGATGAAAGTAGGGCAGCCCATCTGAGGGACGGACAACCTACATATGAGCTTGGAAAGCAGTAAGAGGCTTTAAAGTCTGATTGGGTGAAAGGGCTTAATGCCAAGGATAACCTACTTGGACCTAGTAGAGGCAGACAAGAGAATATGGAATAAATGACGGAAGCTATGCAAGCCACCATTGCTCAGTTGGTGGTGAGCATGCAAACCTTGGCTATAGGGCAAGCTCAGGCACATGATAGTGCTAAAGAAGTTAGAGAAATTGAAGAAGGGCAAAAAAGTAGCAGGCCTAGAAAATAGCCTATGCATTATGACTAAGCAAGTAAAAATAGGAAAGATGGAGATAAAGATAAGGGTGAGGATGAAATGAGGCACCCAAGAGTAAGCAAAGTCAGATTTGAGGTGAGGCAAGAAGCAAGAGTGGAGGTGTAAGAAAGTCTAGAGGTGAAAGACCTAAACACTGATATGGTCCCAAGGAGGACTGACCCTCCTACAGAGGTTACTACAAGAGGAGGGCTACTAAGAGGTGGAACCGGAGACATTGAAGTAGGAAGAAGAAGACCTAAAAGAGGTGGACTTAGGGAGGGTTAGTTAGAAGGATTCCTGGCGTTGAAACCTCTCATATTCAAGGGTGGCTGTGATCCTGAATAAGCAAAATTTTGGGTTTACCAGTTGGAAAAAATTTTTTAGAGGATGAAGGTGTCCTGTAGATAGAAAGTCCTGCTGGCCACCTTCAGACTTGAAAGGAATGCAGAGCTCTAGTGGAGGGCTGTACAGAGGACTTATCAGGGTAAGAATCAGAGGATGCCACCTGCTAGAATGAGGTCTATAAGGTCAGTTGAATTCCTCCAAGCCTTTCAACAACATTATGTGAGTGATGCCTTGAAGGATCAGAAGCAAGTGGAGTTTGATCAATTGGAGCAGGGAAGCTTTAGTGTGATTGAGTAGGAGGAGAAGTTTAATAACTTGATATGATATCCTCCAAATTTTGATGGACATGAGAAGCATAGAACCAAGAGGTTCTTGAGGGGTTTGAGGCCTGAGCTGAGGCAAATTCTCAAAGTTATGGGTACTAAAGAGTACTACCAGGCAGTACAATGTGCCATAGCACTTAAGCAGGAGTTTAAGGGGTAAACAAAGAGTAGCCTAGGAAGTGTGAGTGGTGTACACAAAGGGCATAAGAAGAAAGTCAAATAGGAGGCTAAAACTGAATAGTGGATAAGGGTAGATTAGGGAGAAAGGGGACCTCAGTAATATGGACCCTAACGCACCACTTGTGGGAAGTTCCATGGAAATAAGCCATGGTTCAGACTTTCCAATGGTCACCTCAAATGTGGGGCTCAAGACCATTGCGTGAAGGACTACCCAGCTAAGAAAGATGACAAGAAAATGACACGGGACTTTAACCCCAGGTGGGCTATGGGGCAACCACCAATGAGAGGGAAGAATGTGCCTAACCCAAGAAGGGATCAACTACCTAAGCTGCAACATGACCAAAGGAGGTAGAATCCACCTCCAAGTAAGATGTTTCAGCTTAAAACATCTAAGAGGGTGTAGGATGCACTACAAGTAGAGATAGTAGCGGATGAGACTAGCCACCAAAGGTTGAGTAGAAAAGCCTTAAAAGGTACCATTTACCTAAATGGCCATATAATTTCTGCATTATTTGATATTGAAGCTTTATTGTCTATTGTTTCTTCTAAGCTTGCAAAAGAAATGAATTTAGAAATAAGAAACATGACAAGTATGTACCTAGTCGAAATGGCTGGTAATGAAATTATGTTCATTAACCACATTGTTGAGAACTATGTGATAAGACTTGGGGAACTTGAACTTAAAACCAACCTAGTACTCTTGGAAGTGTATGATTATGACAAACACTAGGAATGAATTGGTTGAGTGAACATAAAGTGGTAATAGATTGCTCTGCAACATAACTCATATTACCAAAAGGTGAACCATATAACCTTGAAAGTACACTTAATATGGTCTCGGATTGTCAAGTTGACATAGTGCAACAAATACCAATAGTTGATCAACAAGAGTTTATGGGACTGAATAAGGATGGAGTAATGGATGAACTGAGTAGAATACCCATTGTGCAAGAATATTCGAAATTTTTTACTACAGACTTACTTAGATTACCATTTACTAGGGAAGTAGAGTTTGAAATCAGACTAATGCGAGGTGCAACACCTATATTTACTACTCCCTATAAAATGGCCATACATGATATGGTTGAGCTAAAGAAGCAACTAGATGAGTCACTAGAGAAAGGCTTCATAAGACCTAATGTGTCTCCATAGGGCGCACTTGTCTTGTTTGTGAAGAAAAAGGTTGGAACCCTCAAACTCTATATAGATTACAAAAAGCTTAAAGCCTTAACCATTAAGAACAAGTACCCTCTCCCAAGAATTGAGGACTTGTTTGACTAGCTAAAAAGAGCAAGCGTATTCTCCAAGATAGACCTTAGGTCTGGTAACTTTTAGCTAGGAGTTAAAGAAGAAGACATACCTAAAACTTCTTTCAGAACTAGGTATGGACACTATAGGTATACAGTGATGCCATTTGGGCACTAATGCACCTTCCTTCTTTATGAACTTATGCAAAGAGTGTTCAAGGCATATTTGGACAACTTTGTGGTGGTGTTTATTCATGATATATTGGTGTACTCAAAAGATGAGGAAACCCATAAAGAGCATTTGAGGCTTATACTTGGCTTGCTCCAAGAAAATAAATTATATGGAAAGATGAGCAAAAGTAAGTTTTGGACACTAGAGATTGGATTTCTAGGCCATGTGATTAACAATCAAGATGTGATAACCTTTATTTTGTGCTACGCCTAAGCTAAATTGGAGTTAAAGACTAAGCTTAGTAGAAGTTTAACTAGTGCACATGACTGGCTTTGGTGTTACATGAAACCATAATGAAGGCAGGCCTACTTAGGTTGACACTTGTGCACATTTGATGACTTGATAGTGTCGGTGACAGAAACAAAATTTTTGGGGTTAGCTCGCGCACGTATTCGGGCGATGAAAGTGGAGCTAAATTGTGTTGGAAGGTCACTTGGCGTTGGAAGCATTAATCCATTTTTTATGCCATGTGGCACACGTGGGAATTTTGCATGTTTCCACTTTGTTTGACCTAGTATACTTGGGTTTCGACTTCATTTTGCAAGTCCACTATTGTTCTTGGTGTTGGAAGCTTTGGGTTCATGTCAAATTCTTAAAGGTTTGAGATTTGAAATTCAAGCACACTAATGTGAATTTCGGCCATTGGCAACCTTGGAGTTGCATTTCCAAGCTTGAATTGCCTTGCAAGGCTTGCCCGACAGAAAAAAGGGGCAAGAGTTAGTAAGAGATTCGTTATACTCATCTTGATTTTGGTTAATTTCCATGTTCAAGTGAGTATTAGGCAATCTAGGTGATAGCTTGTGAGCTAAGTAAACATAGGTTGTTGCAGGGCTATGGTTTACCTTTGGATTTATGAGTTTGGTTTGCTAGCTAGCTACGTTAATGGCAAGTATGAAAGTTCTCATTGTTAGTGTTGTGCCCAAAAAGCCAATCATGAGATGATTGTATTTTTGCACATTAAGTCATGATATTTTATTGAGGCATTAATCCAACAATTATATTTGTTGTTTTGTTTCTGCGTAACGTAATAAACATAATGGTAACCCTAGAATAATGATATTCTTAAACGTCCCTAGTATAGTATTATTGTGGAGCGGGATGCAATAATACATAATGACTAGCATATGTGGAGACTAATATGAGATATGTAGTCTACATATGGGTACAAGTTGGAGAACTTGTGTATTGGACCAACCTACCATGAGAACACTTCATGGATTGTTATATGAGTGTCATAAGTGATTCTCATAGTGATCATGGTATATGTAGTCCTTCGACCTAAGATCATCAAGGTTCCCTACATGTGAGTCACATACTTTGATACTTTCCTTTGTTGCTCGTAACTGAGTGAACTTGAAGGAGGTCATTAGGTATGTCACATATCATGTGGAGGGATTTGTATGATCAAGATGGGATTTGTCCCTCCTATGTAACGGAAGTGATATCTTCGGGCCCCTTGATAGAGTAAGACTTAGAAAAATGCATGGCCATGCTCGGATGAGTTGATATACGATATCAATGTCATCGGTTTAAGTTGGTCTACTCGGTAATCAAGAAACCAAAGATTGGGCTATACGAGAGTGACACATTCCATGTCTCGTGCTTAGTCTTGATATCTTGGAAAAAGGGAGAATGGCATATATCGGTGATGATCATAAAGGTTTAGTCGAATCACCGACAATCTTGTCACTTGGGTAGCAATGATGTGTTGCTAGACACCGCTCATTGCTTATGATCATAAATGTGATTTATGATCATTGCCAACGTGGTAAGAGCCTATTGGGTCCTACACATAGAGCTATTTGGATCATTAGAGTGCATGGGCTAATAATTTGGGTTTTGGTTTCACAATAATTTCGTATTAATAATGGGCCCAATAGTTGAGCCATTATTAAGCCCAAAATTAAAGCCTAATTGGATTAGGGCTTTGAAACCCATTAGGCCTGGAAGTTGAGTTTCACTATAAATACAACTTCTAGTGAGAAATTCGCAGGTCTCCTTGCCCTAGCCTCCCAAAAGGACAGCCACACTCTTTTCTTGCAATTCCTTGGAGGATGCAAGCTAGCACTACGAGCGCAAGAGAAACGGAACTGCCGGGATGTGGTGGAAGTGTGGTGATCCTGAGAGGCTCGTGTGGATACCATATAGAGCCTGAACACATCAACTGTTCAGGTTTTGTGATTCGACTCTACAGTTGAGTGAGAGATCTCAACCGAAAATTAGGTATGAAAAATTTTGAGCACCCGGTTTACCCCGTTTCACTTGGATCCTGGAGGGTTTCGGATAAATTTTGCTCTGCTGTTTGGCTCTCGAAATCCAACACTCATGTGGGTCGGCCAACTCATGTGAGGGCTTAGAGCTCTGTGTGATATGTTTAACGAATATGTGTGTACTTGCTAGTGCCATACTAGGCCGAGACCATGGCTTGCATTTGTGGTGTGTGTGAGTTGCTTACTTTGGTGATTGGATGCGTGTGCTAACCCTTACTATTATTAGTTGTTATATTCTTATGAGTTTTCTATGTTTTCATGTCTATTTTGCAGGTACTTATGAGATAACTAAGAGGTTAAGCATTTGGGCTTAACTAAATAGGCACAAAGTGCCATATGTTTCCCTTACTAAGTTATGTATACAACTCACACCCCCTATAAGTACTTATTTCAGGAGAGGATATTGACTCTTGAGTTGCTTGAGTGACAAGGAGTGTGTATTCAGATACCTTGGAGGTATGGATATTAGCTTGGTAAATTAGCTCAATAAGTGTAAGTGAATGTGTAAGTACCAATCTAATGAATGTGCAAGCTCATATGTTGTGTGTTGCTTGCAGGCTTTGTATGTAGTTATGGGAACAGTCTAGAGTTATGGATGTGTGCTCTTGCGCATTAGGGTTGTGCTTTGCTCTATTAATCATGGGCATGGTAGTCAGTTGTGTTTTGCAAACCATTATTCTATACTACATGTTTAAGGTAGCTTTCGGGCATATGTAGTACCATGTCTTGTGTTGGCTACTTAGGGAGGTTACGTATTTGGAGTGCTCTTGGAAGTGTTCAAAGGACATATGCACTAGTTTGGTTTGTTTTGTAGGGTTGGCCATGGTAGGTCTTCCATGACTTGTATGTATACAAAATATGTATGTTAAACCTTGTGATGGTGCCTTGTTGCTAATGTGATAGGTATGTAAAGTTTTAGTTATGGTGCATTGTGTTATAAACCTCCTACGAATATGTTTGAGCATAAAACATGGAGGCATGTGTGTTCAAAATTTATTGGATTGGGCTTCTTTGTTGTCATGGATTATGTGTGCATTTTTTAAGAGCAGACAACTTCCTCACTCAACAAATAAGTTTCGGTCTTGCCTTGTGAAGCAAGTAATTGACAGGGCTACACTGGTAGATCCTTGGGGCACTCCCTAGTGTCCTGGTTTGGTGTTTTGTGTGTGTATGCCTTGGCGGGTGCTCGGCAGTGCACTTGGTCGAGCGCTAGACACAAATTTCAGTCTCTCGCTTATGTGCTTAGGACATATAAGTTTTAGTGTCTTAGGAATGCATTTTGAGTTAGATATAGGCGCATTCGGCACACTTGAATTGCACATGGCCGAGGCCCATGTGGGGCGTGACACTTGGGCTGGCAGTAGACCTTGAAAAGGTTAAGGCAATCTTAGACTGGAAGCAACCCCGGGATGTTAAAGTGGTTTGCAGTTTCTTAGGGTTAGTTAGCTATTACATGAGGTTTGTACCAAAATTTTTTGTGATAGCAGCTACTCTGACCTAACTAATAAGAAAAGACCATAAGTTTGCCTAGGAAAGTGAATGTGAAAATAGCTTTCAAGAGCTGAAAAGGAGATTGACTATGGATCTTATATTAGTGTTATCAAACCCTGAAAAGTTGTATGAGGGATACACTGATGCATCCTAAGTGGGATTAGGCTGTGTCTTACTGCAGGATAGGCAGGCAATTGCTCATGCTTTAGGACAACTAAGACCACATGCAAAGAATTATACAGTACATGACCTAGAACTAGTAGCTATGGTTTTTATAGTCAAACAATGGAGGCACTATTTACTGGGTAACAAATTTTGGGTCTACATTGACCATAAGAGCCTCCAATATTTATTTACTCAGAAAGACCTCAATATGAGACAAAGGAGATGGTTGGAGTACCTTAAGGACTTTGATTGTGTGATTGAATACGCAACTGGCAAAGCCAATGTGGTGGCAGATGCCTTGATTAGGAGTTACACTGAAGTGCTTAAAGGTGGTGAAGTTGAAGATAAGGCTGAGAGCCTAAGCTTAACTTGCCTAGAAAGACAATGGTTGAGATGGGAATTGGATCAGCTAAGTGTGCTTACCATTACCTTGAATGGAAAGAAATCGCTAGGGAGGCATAAATTAATGATAAAAAGATTCATTTTGTGTTTGGTCAAAGGAGGGGAGAACTATTCCATGGCTTCTCCTATAAGCAAGGATTGTTGTACTTCCAAAATAGGTTGTTTGTACCTGAAAAGGATAATTTGAGACCTTCAATCCTGGAAGAAGCACACCTCAAGTAAGGACAGTATGCATCCAAAAGCTACTAAGATGCATCATGCTTTTGAAGTTTATTTTTTGTGGCCATACATGAAGCATGATATTGGAACTTATGTAGCTAAGTGTGAAGTATGCCAACAAGTAAAGGTCGAACACCAAAAACCAGGAAGGAAGCTTTAAAGCTTACCTATACATGAGAAAAAGTAGGAGTCCATATGCATGGACTTTTTCATGAGAATGCCATTAACAAAGGGGAAACATAATGCCATTTGGGTCATTGTAGATAAATTGACCAAGGTAGCCCATTTTCTACCTATGAACCTTAAAGACTCACTGAATAGACTTGCCCAGCTTTACATAAAGGAAATAGTGAGGCTTCATGAAATGCCTGATGGCATTATTTCAGATAGGGATCATAGGTTTGTTTCTATGTTATGGAAATCCTTACATCATGTCGTAGGCACTAAAATCAAGTTTAGCTCAGCATACCAACCACAGACTAATGGACAGATAGAGCAAACAATTCAAATTATAGAGGACATGTTGAGGTGTTGTGTAATTGACTTTCAAGGGGAATGGAATGTCCACCTACCATTAGTGGAATTTTCATACGATAATGGGGTACCATTTAGCGATAAAAGTGGCACCCTATGAGGCCCTCTATGGTAGAAAATGTATCACTCCCGATTGCTGGCATGAATTAGGGGATGAGTTGGAGTTATGATTAGAATTGATCAAAGAGACCAATAAAAAGATAAAGCTAATCTAGGCTAGGATCAAAGCTGCTAATGATAGGCAGCAGTCCTATGCAGACTTGAAAAGGAGAATAGGCCTGGAATTTCATAAATGAGACTAGGTGTGGCTCAAGGTTTCTCCTATGAAAGGAGTGATACGGTTTGGTAAGAAGGGGAAGCTAGTCCCAAGATACATTGGGCCATACAAAGTGTTGGCTCAGATTGGAAATGTGGCATACAAGTTCGAGCTACCACCTGACCTTGGGCATGTTCATGGTACTTTTCCTGTAAGCCTACTAAAGAAGAATGTTCCAAGTTTTAAGCAAGTGGTTCTACCCACTAGTGCACCTATGACACCAAATTTGTCTTATGAAGAGGAACCTATTCAAATCTTAGCAAAATACACAAGAAAGTTGAGAACTAGATGGATTTCCATGGTAAAGGTCCAGAGGAGTATCCACACTCAAGAAGAGGCTACTTGGGAACTGGAAGATGAGATTGCAAAGAATTACCCAAGTGTTTACCCAAAGCTAATGAAGAATTTGGAGGGCCAAATTCTTTAAGGAAAGGAGGTTGTCACAACCTTCATTTTGTGCTAGACCTAAGCTAATTAGGAATGAAAGACTAAGCCTAGCACAAGATTAACTAGTGCACTTGATGGGTGCCAAGGACACATGAGGCAAAAGCGAAGGCAGGCCTTCCCGGATTTGCACTTGTGCACTGTTAGTGCTATAAGAAGGCTAGTGGTAGGTTAACTAATTTAGGGACCTAATTGCTCATGTTTTCAAGTGTCATAAAAGACACTAAATATTGTTGGAGAGCTATATGGCACAATGCAAGAAAATGACTCTACTAAGGCAAGCATTTTTCCCATTTTCATGCCATATGGCTCTTTGCCAAATTTTGCATGCTTCCACTACTTGGCCGATTGTCTAAGTGGGTCAAAACTCCTAATAGAAGTCAAAGCTAGTGTTCTTGGTGCAAGAGTGTCAGGTTCGTGGCAATTCATGGTGATTCCTTGATGATTTAAGCTACATTCAAAGAATTGAGCTTGATTAAGAGCATTTCGGCAATAGGTGACCTTGGAGGTGGCATTTAAAGCTTGGTTCTTTGCTTTGAGTGCCTGGCCGAGAGCTAAGGGCAAGCTTTGGTAAGGTTTTCACTATACTCTACTTGATTTTGGTTACGTTCCATATTAAAGTGAGCGTTAGGCTTTTATGTGATGGTTATTAAGCTAGATGAGCTTAGAATGTCATAGGGGCTTTGTTTTACCTTCGGGTATAAGTGATGTGTGTGCTAGATAGCTAAGTAATGGCAAGTACTAGGGTTCTTGATAGCCAAAGGGCTATTAACCCTTCTAGAATTCCCAATGTGACCTGAGAAGCACCACCTTAGGAAAGAGGGGGCTCTTACCATCCTCGGGAAGGAGACTACCTTATAACCGAGGTGCCACGATACCCAAGATCTCCAAATCACCTAGGCAAAAACCTCCTACGGCGAAGACCTAGCACCAACCTCAGTGAATGACAACCACCCTCGGTAGGTAATAGAACCGACCTCAAAAAATCTATATACTACCACCTTCGGAATAGCGAACTCACCAAGATCGGGAAAGTATATCCCCATCCTCTGCAAGGAAGAACGTCTTCCGATGGTACCCCACTTTGGCGAAGGGCCTTTCCTAATAGCCTTCGGATGCTATATTGAGTCGAAGGGGGCCTTCTATTCTGAAGGAGTCTTATACTCGGAAGGGGACTCATTGTCCAAAAGGGTCTTGCGGAGATACAACAAAAACGGTTAAGGAGCCTCTGATAGAGAGACCTCACACATGCCCCTGCCCTTTGGCCAGCTGGAGATGCCAATCTCTAAGAGTACAGATCAAATCTGATAGAACACATGTCACAATCTGAATAGGCTGTGTCAAATAGCCACCTCCCTCCATCCTCCTATAAATACTTAGGAAGGACCTTGGTAAGAAAAAAGACAGAACTCTGGCTACTCCCCACTCTTTGCTCCATACAACTCTTACTCTCAATACTGTGTTGGGCGTCAAAGGATCCTCCCCCTAAAACACATTCTGGGGAGTCTCTAACCCCTGTTCTTCAAAGTCTTGTAGACACCATCCTACTAGAAGTCTCCCATTCAGGCACCTTCACACCGGAAGTGTCTCCCTCAGGCTAGCATGTCATACAATGAGGATGCCACTAGGGATCATTTGGCACCGTCTATGGGAACTCCCTTTCAAGTTTCCATTGTTGAGACTCAGTGTTCTAAGGACAAGGGACTCCCGAAGTCCCAAGCCGCACTGGAAGCTCCAACAGCGACTAAAGAACCTACGGTAGAGACTTCTTTGCATAAGGATGAACATCCTCTGACAGTCACAATGAGCTCTCTCCAGGACTTTCAGCCTTCTATTATGGCTGAAATGACCCAACAGCTCAACCAAAGGTGGTCAAAACCACCTCCCGACGGAAGGCTACCTTCTCCTCTCACCTGGCAAGAGAGGAGCCCAAAGTTAGCCCACTGGAGCTTCGAAAGCGGGGGCTCTCACAATGAGTCTTCAACAAAGCATGTACCCTCTAGAGGACATTGCGTGGGAGAGACAGTGTCAAAAGAACCGAAGACTTCCTGCTGGTGAAGTCCGTCCCCATACGGGAGGTTCCAGTCACCCCAGTGATGAAGTTATTCTCCGAAAAGGAGACGTTGTTCTCTGTTGTCGGCGGCCACTAGACAGCGAGTAGATGACAGCGCTACCTCCCTCATTGAAAAGATCCTAGAAAGGTTGGAAAAAGTAGAAAGATAGATCTCCCAGAAGCCTGTTTGGTCGAGGTTGTCAGAGACGTTCACCAGAGAAGAGTCACCCTTCATCTGTGCAGTGGTGGAAACACCTATGCCAAGTGACTTCCGAGTACCTCGCTTGGAAACATATGATGGACGTAGTGACCCCCAAGCTCACTTGATGAAGTATAGATGCAGCATGGTGTTGCATGGTGCTAATGATGCCACCCTTTGTAAATGCTTTGAAGTCACCCTTTCAGGCCTGGCAACTGCGTGGTATAACTCCCTGGCTCCCGGAACCATAAAGTGTTTCCAGGATTTATCTACCGCATTCACCTAGCAATTCATCAGAAGTAAGCCGATGGTGAAGATGTCAGTCCAAATGTTTGACATAGCCCAAAAGAATGGGGAAACCATTCGGGACTATGTTGAGAGGTTCAACTGAGAAACCCTGAACGTGCCCGACTTCCACCCCATAATTCACCTACTCGCCATGATTAGAGCACTTCGGAGAGATTCACAACTGTTCTATGAATTCTCCAAAGATCCCCCAGACACGTTTGAGAATTTTCCAAAAGGGCTGAACAACACAAGACAACTGAGGAATTAAGGATGAGGGGCCCGAAGTTCGACCACCATCACTTTGAAGGTCAGAGTCACCACTAGCGGTATCCTACGAAGGGTGGAGGTAGACCTCAAAAACAAAGAGGGAAGAGGTAGGTGTCGTTCATGTTGGGTTTCGGGAGCCAAACAGTACAGCGGAATTTAACCGAAACCCTCCAGGATCCAAGTGAAACGGGGAAAACCGGGTGTTCAAAAATTTTCATACCTAATTTTCGGTTGAGATCTCTCACTCAACTGTAGAGTCGAATCACAAAACTTGAACAGTTGATGTGTTCAGGCTCTCTATGGTATCCACATGAGCCTCTCGGGATCACTACACTTCCACCACGTCTCGGCAGTTGCATTTCTCTTGCGCTCGCAGTGCTAGCTTGCGTCCTCCAAGGAATTCCAAGAAAGGAGTGCGGCTATCGTTTTGGGAGGATAGGGCAAGGAGACCTGCGAATTTCTCACTAGAAGTTGTATTTATAGTGAGACTCAACTTCCAGGCCTAATGGGTTTCAAAGCCCTAATCCAATTAGGCTTTAATTTCGGGCTTAATAATGGCTCAACTAATGGGCCCATTATTAATACGAAATTATTGTGAAACCAAAACCCAAATTATTAGCCCATGCACTCTAATGATCCAAATAGCTCTATATGTGTGACTCAATAGGCTCTTACCATGTTGGCAATGATCATAAATCACATTTATGATCATAAGCAATGAGTGGTGTCTAGCAACACATCATTGCTACCAAAGTGACAAGATTGTCGATGATTCGATTAAACCTTTATGATTATCACCGATATATGCCATTGTCCCTTTGTCGAAGATATCAAAACTAAGCACGAGACATAGAATGTGTCACTCTCATATAGCCCAATCTTTGGTTTCTTGATTACCGAGTAGACCAACTTAAACTGATGACATTGATATCGTATATCAACTCATCCGAGCATGGCCATGCATTTTTCTAAGTCTTACTCTATCAAGGGGTCCAAAGATATTACTCCCGTTACGTAGAAGGGACAAATCCCATCTTGATCAAACAAATCCCTCCGCATGATATGTGACATACCCAATGACCTCTTCCAAGTTCACTCAGTTATGAGCAACAAAGGAAAGTATCAAAGTATGTGACTCACATGTAGGGAACCTTGATGATCTTAGGTCGAAGGACCACATATACCATGATCACTATGAGAATCACCTATGACAGTCATATAACGATCCATGAAGTGTTCTCATGGTGGGTCGGTCCAGTACACAAGTTCTCCAACTTGTACCCATATGTAGACTACATATCTCATATTAGTCTCCACATATGCTAGTCATTATGTATTATTGCAACCCGCTCCACAATAATACTATACTAGGGACGTTTAAGAATATCATTATTCTAGGGTTACAATTATTTTTATTACGTTATGCAGAAACAAAACAACAAACATAATTGCCGGATTAATGCCTCAATAAAATATCATGACTCTATGTGCAAAAATACAATCATCTCATGATTGGCTTTTTTGGCACAACACTAACAATCTCCCACTTGCACTAAAAGCCAATCATCCATGTATCTAATACCGATGGACCTAGAATGGCTATCATGCTTCTGCTGCGTAAGGGGCTTTGTCAGTGGATCAGCAATGTTGCTGTCTGTCAAAGTCCTGGATATCCTTACATCACCCATCTCGATGATCTCCCTGATGAGATGATAGCGTCGGAGTATGTGTTTGGATCACTGGTGACATCGAGGTTCCTTAGCCTGTGCGATTGCTCCATTATTGTCACAATAGAGCTCTATCGGGTTGGCAATGCTTGGAACCAGTCCAAGTTCAGTGATGAACTTCTTGATCCAAACTGCCTCATTCACAGCATTAGAGGTGGCAATGTTCTCAAATTCTATTGTAGAGTCAGCTATTGTCTCTTGCTTTAAACTCTTCCAGCTGACAGCACCACCACCAATACAAAACACATAACCAGATTGCGATCTAAAATCATCCTTATCGGATTGGAAGCTTGCATCGGTGTAACCCCTTACAACGAGCTCATCTTCACCTCCAAAGACCAAGAATGCATCCTTAGGCCTTCGTAAGTACTTAATGATGTTCTTAACAGTAGTCCAGTGACTCTCACCGGGGTTCGATTGGTACCTACTCATCATGCTCAAAGCATATGAGACATCGGGATGAGTACATATCATGGCATAAATGATAGATCCAATTGCTGAGGCATATGGAATCTTACTCATGGGCTTTCTTTCCTCGGTTGTACTCAGACACTGAGATCTAGAAAGAGTGATACCATGTGACATGGGCAACAATCCTTTCTTGGAATCTTGCATGCTAAACCTCTTTAGCACCTTGTTAATATATGTACTTTGACTTAGGCCAAGAAGCTTTCTAGATCTATCTCTATAGATCCTGATGCCTAACACATAGGCTGCTTCACCCAAGTCCTTCATAGAGAAACATTTCCCGAGCCAAGTCTTCACAGATTGTAGCTCAGGAATGTCATTCCCGATGAGTAGTATGTCATCTACATACTACACCAAGAAGGCAATAGCGCTCCCACTAACCTTCTGTAGACACAAGGTTCATCTTCATTTTTGATAAAACCAAACTCTTTGATTGCATAATCAAAAAGAAGATTCTAACTTTGAGAAGGTTGCTTCAGTCCATAAATGGACCTTTGCAACTTGCACACTTTATTGGCATTCTCAGGAGTGACAAAACCCTCAGGTTGTGTCACGTACACATCCTCAAGTAGCTTTCCATTTAGGAATGCAGCTTTGACATCCATTTGCCATATCTCATAATCATAGTGTGCAGTAATAGCAAACAAAATTCAAATGGATTTAAGCATAGCAACTGGTGAAAAAGTTTCATCATAGTCAATACCATGAATTTGCTTGAAACCTTTTGCAACCAATCGTCCCTTAAAGGTAATCACATTACCATCCATGTCAGTTTTCTTCTTGAAAACCCATTTGCACCCTATGGGTTTTACCCCTTCTGGTGGGCCAACCAAAATCCATACTTGGTTTTCATACATGGATTCCATCTCGGATTTCATGGCCATTAGCCACTTATCAGAGTCTGGCCCCGACATAGCTTGTTGGTAGGTTGTGGACTCATCCTGATCCATGAGCATCACATCACCAGTGTGAGTCATGAGAAATCCATATCTCTCGGGCTCATGCCAAATCCTACCAGACCTACGTGGGCTCTGTGCTACAGGAACAGACTCTTGAACAACATCTTGCGGTGTCTATTCAGGTTCCATTTCAGGTTCGATGTCTCCTTGTTGTTCTTGAATTTCTTCAAGTTCTACTTTCCTTCCACTAGTTCCTTAAGAGATAAACTCTTTCTCCAAAAAGACACCAGTTCGAGCAACAAAAACTTTTTGCTCAGTAGGATTGTAGAAATAGTAACCCTTTGTTTCTTTGGGATACCCAACGAAAAGACATTTTTGAGATTTGGGCCTTAGTTTGTCAGAGTATTGACATTTCACATAAGCGTCACAGCCCCAAATCTTCATAAAAGACAAATTGGGACGCCTCCCACTCCATATCTGATATGGTGTCTTTTGAACCGATTTAGATGGAACTCGATTTAGTGTAAAAGCGGCTGTCTCTAGAGCATGTCCCTAAAAGGAGTTTGGAAGGTCAGCTTGACTCATCATAGAGCGAACCATGTCTAACAGAGTTCAATTTCTCCTTTCAGATACACCATTCCATTGAGGTGTACCTGGTGGAGTGAGTTGTGATACTATACCACAGTCCTTCAGATAGTCAAGGAATTCTCGATCCAAGTACTCTCCACCTCGATCTGATTGAAGCACTTTAATACTGTTCGCAAGCTGATTCTCTACTTCATTCTTGAATTCTTTGAACTTTTCAAAGGATTCTGACTTGTGTCTCATGAGATACACATAGCCATATCTGCTAAAGTCATCAGTGAAAGTAATGAAGTATTGGAAACCTCCTCTAGCTTGTGTAGACATAGGGCCACATACATCACTATGTATGAGTCCTAGTAAGTCATTAGCACTTTCACTTTGCCCTGTGAATGGGGTTTGGTCATCTTGCCCAACAAACATGACTCACATGTCTCATATGATTCAAAATCAAATTAGTCCAAGAGTCCATCCTTATGGATCTTGGATATGCGGGTCTCATTTATATGGCCCAAACGACAGTGCCAGAGATAGGTCAGGTTCGAATCATTTAATCTGACCTTCTTGGTATTCACATTATAGATTGGATCTTCAAGGTCTAGAACATACAACCCATTGCTAAGTTGAGCACTACCATAAAAGAATTCATTCAAATAAATAGAACAACATTTGTCCTTTATTATAAATGAAAAACTTTCTTGTCCAAACAAGAAACAGAAATCAAATTTCTACTAATAGTAGGCACAAAGTAGCAGTTGTCTAATTCTAAAACTAATCCACTAGGTAAAGTGACAACATAAGTCCCTACGACTAAGGCAGCAACCCTTGCTCCATTTCCAACACGTAGGTCCACTTCACCTCAGGCCAATCTTTTACTTCTACTTAGATCCTGCACATTTGCACAAATATGAGATCCACATCCAGTATCCAATACCCAAGATGAGGAAGTAGAAAAGTTAGCCTCTATAACAAGAATACCTGAAGTGGAAGTCTTACTTCCCTTTTCCTTAGCAAGTTCTTCAAGATAGAGCTTGTAGTTGCGCTTCCAGTGTCCAGGTTGCTTACAATGGAAGCACTCCCCTTCCTTTGCCACACCACCCTTTGGTTTCAGTGCAGCTGAAGAAGAACTAGCATTGCACTTTCCATTAGCTTTATCCTTCTTCTTATTGGCTTTTCCTTTTCCCTTGCCCTTTTGAACCATTAAAATGGGCTTAGCCTTCTTAAGGTTTTGCTCAGCAGTTCTCAACATGTTGAGCAATTCAGGGAGGGACTTGTCTAGGTCATTCATGTTATAGTTCATGACGAACTGACTGTAGCTTTCAGGCAACGATTGTAAGACTACATCAATAGCCAACTCTTTCTGAAGAGCAAATCCCAAATTCTCAAGATTCTCAATGTAGCCAATCATCTTGAGCACATGAGGCCCCACGGGACTTCCCTCAGACATCTTGCACTGAGACAATGCCTTAGAGGTCTCAAACCTCTCATGCCTAGCTTGCTCTTGGAAAAGCATTTTGAGATGTTCGATCATAACGAACACCCCCATGTTCTCATGTTGCTTCTGAAGCTCAGATTCCATGGTAATAAGCATGAGGTATGCAACATCCAAAGCATCATCAAAATGCCTCTTGTGAGCATCCCTTTCAGCTCTTGGAGCAACGGCAGCATGCTCATTCGGAAAGGGCTGCTCTAGGACATAAGCTTTTCTCTCTTGTTTGAGGACTATCCTCAAGTTTCGGTACCATTTGAGATAGTTGGTCCCATTTAGTTTTTCCTTCTCAAGGATCGATCGCAATGAAAGTGTCGATGTGTTTTGTGCCATGGTTATCTACAACAGTAAATATGCAGTGTAAGAGTCATGTATTTTAATTCATTTATTAAGGACTTTTATTAAATGATAGTCCGACAATTTTCCTCAAAATAATAACCCTCGATATTATTTCGGAACACCTTGGCGCTAAGGTATTCTAGTGGGCCAAGATCCATATTTGACCACAACCTGAGTCAGCTTTGGCTTTTCTGTCAAGTTACAGCTATTTAGGTAGGCAACTCCTTGCCATTTGCATCTTATGCAACTCTTGGATAGTTGGGTGAACAACACTTGTCCAAGCTCATCTCATGAACTTAAGCCTAACTCTATGCCTCTAAGTCCCTAATCCTATTAGGATGACTTAGTTAAGTCGAACCCAAAGTTAGCAATTTGGATATCACTATTATCCCATCGCACCTTACCAAGATGAATATAGGTGCTTTGCTTTGGCAAACCCACCTAATGTTGATCAAAGTCTTGTTGAGTGCCAACATTTGGAAGGCATCACATTTAATGACTTAATATTTGTTTGAGGGATTTTTCTTTTGATCTCACCAATCTGTTATCTCCGGTTGTCTTATACATGCATCACATACAAATATAAAACATGCATCTCATGCGTACAAGAAAGTGAACGTGATATGGTTATAGCCCAAACTATGCGATATTCTCAAGGCAATGAGAAAATCATAAAAGCCTAAGAAAAGAAAAGAGTCTTCACAAGCTCATTCTCTTCCTTTCTTGGTTGCCATTTTGTTGTCACCTCCTTGGACATACCACCTTGGATGATCCTTGGACATACCATTACATCAATAATAGAAACCTCAAGTTACATTTGAGGGGAGTATGGTGAGAAGAGAATGTACAATGAGAGTGATAAGAAAAGGCACGACTCGCAGGCCATATTTACAAGTACAACCAATCAAGGGCTTTAACCATGCACCATGCTTCAAACACCAATCAGCATATCATGCCAAATCTCATTCAACAAAGATGCTTGCCAATTTTCATGCGTTGATTAACCAGTTTTTATTTATGTGGCGCTTCGCATACGGCGGTCTCGCTGGCCGGTCAGCAAATGGGGTCAAGGGGAGCCGCCCTTGTGGGGGGTGTGGGGGGCAGTGCCTCTCGGCGCAAAAAATTGTCTTACAATTGGTTAGTCCGAAATCTTTTATTTTGAGCAAGTAGGCACCCGAGACTCCTCTATTCGAGCCACCAAAAATACCTTACTTTCGGTGCCCGAACAGGCTAAATCCGAACCAAGCTAGGTTTTCTGCAACTATTGCAAGAATCCTAATCCATACAGGTATCTCATACCAATCAATTTCGGGTTAATCTCATTAACCAATTTGTGTCGTTTCTTAATACATCTCATATGTTCATTACGAGTTTCGGTTTCATGCATCATGAATCAATCTAATTAATCATGGCCGAAAAGCAGCTGAACACATAACATCATGCGATTCAACACTCAATCCTGATTTAGGCTTTCACCAGTAGCTCTGATACCACTGTTGGGTTTCGGGAGCCAAACAGCGCAGCGAAATTTAACCGAAACCCTCCAAGATCCAAGTGAAACAGGGTAAATCGGGTGTTCAAAAATTTTCATACCTAATTTTTGGTTGAGATCTCTCACTCAACTATAGAGTCGAATCACAAAACCTGAACAGTTGACGTGTTCAGGCTCTCTATGGTATCCACACGAGCCTCTCGGGATCACCATGCTTCCACCACGTCCGGCAGATGCGTTTCTCTTGCGCTCGCAATGCTAGCTTGCATCCTCCAAGGAATTGCAAGAGAAGAGTGCGGCTGTCCTTTTGGGATGCTAGGGCAAGGAGACCTGCAAATTTCTCACTATAAGTTGTATTTATAGTGAGACTCAACTTCCAGGCCTAATGGGTTTCAAAGACCTAATCCAATTAGGCTTTAATTTCGGGCTTAATAATGTCTCAACTATTGGGCCCATTATTAATATGAAATTATTGTGAAACCAAAACCCAAACTCTTACCACGTTGGCAATGATCATAAATCACATTTATGATCATAAGCAATGAGCGGTGTCTAGCAACACATCATTGCTACCCAAGTGACAAGATTGTCGATGATTTAATTAAACCTTTATGATCATCACCGATATATGCCATTGTCCCTTTGTCTAAGATATCAAAACTAAGCATGAGACATGGAATGTGTCACTCTCGTATAGCCCAATCTTTGGTTTCTTGATTACCGAGTAGACCAACTTAAACTGATGACATTGATATCGTATATCAACTCATCCGAGCATGGCCATGCATTTTTCTAAGTCTTACTCTATCAAGGGGCCCAAAGATATCACTCCCGTTACATAGGAGGGACAAATCCCTCTGCATGATATGTGACATACCCAATGACCTCCTTCAAGTTCACTCAGTTACGAGCAAGAAAGGAAAGTATCAAAGTATGTGACTCACATGTAGGGAACCTTGATGATCTTAGGTCAAAGGACCATATATACCATGATCACTATGAGAATCACTTATGACACTCATATAATGATCCATGAAGTGTTCTCATGGCCGGTCGGTCCAGTACACAAGTTCTCCAACTTGTACCCATATGTAAACTACATATCTCATATTAGTCTCCATATATGTTAGTCATTATGTATTATTGCAACCCGCTCCACAATAATACTATACTAGGGACGTTTCAGAATATCATTATTCTAGGGTTACAATTATGTTTATTACGTTACGCAAAAACAAAAAAACAAACATAATTGCTGGATTAATGCCTCAATAAAATATCATGACTCATTGTGCAAAAATACAATCATCTCATGATTGGCTTTTTGGGCACAACGCTAACAGTTCACTCCCTTGAACACCACAAGGAAAAACATACTGATGGCCATGGAAAGGCAATGGACTACTATCCAACTTCCAAAGGCCATGACCTCGAAGAACAAGAAGAACGTGAAGAAGTTTTGCCAGTTTCACCGAGACCATGGGCACGACACTGAGGACTGCTTCCAACTGAAAAAGTACATCAAATCTCTGATCAAACAAGGCCAACTGCGATGATACTTGCGAATGACATCGCCCAAAGGAAGAAGGGAAGAAGAAAGGAAAGGGGAAGATGAGGACTACAATTCTGACCGATGTCAAAATCAAAGTCCTAGAAAGCATCCACCACCTCCGGTGGGAGTAATCTAGACAATCACCACTGGGCTACCCTCAGCCGAGAGAAAAGGAAAGTCTGGGAAATCTTGATGATGGAGTTCGGAAACTTAGCGAAGAAGCTTGTTCAGAAAGATGGGTCTACCGTAAAGTTCCCTCATGATGATCCCCTCCTAATCATGGAAAGGATAGGGAGTTGGGACATCAAAAGAGTGATCATTGATGATGGTTTCAATGCCAGTGTTCTGTTATCCCACCTGTTGCCGAACTTGGGCATCTCCAAGGGTGATCTCAAACCCGTCATTTCCCCTACATTTGGTGTAGGTCCCTCCGAACTCCCTGTGCTTGAGTGGATTGACCTGCCCTTGATGCTAAGGGGAACTTCGGTTCAGAAAAAGGAAGAGCTCTTTGGCTCCACAATGACAAGGTTCATTGTCATAGATATCCCTTCTTCATAAAATGCCATCCTTGGAAGGAAGAGATAAGGAAATCTCCACATTCATCTAGATGTGAAGTACGAAACGGTCACCTTCGGTGTGAAAGAATGGGACGTGGAGATATTTGTTGATCAAGCTGAGGTGAGGAAAGCCTTCGTGAAGGCAAGACAAAGTCCAATGAAAGTTCATGCACAGACTTTGGAAGAAAAGAGCATACTCTCTAAAGAGGCAATAGGAGAAGGAGTAGGTGACTTCAAAGAAATAGAAACAGAAGTTGTAGAACTTATCCTAGGCCGAAGTACCCGAATGGGGAAATAACTGGCTGAAGGTGAAAAGCAAAAACTTGTATCTTTTCTGTTAATGAACAAAGATCTGTTTTCCTACTCTCCGAAGGACATGCCTAGGGTAGTCTTTGGACAATTCAACATAGCCTTAAAGTAAGTCCAGAGCTAAAGCCTGTTCGACAAAAAAAGCACAGCCTCTCGGCGCATAAGAACAACTTCGTCAGGGCTGAAGTCCAACAGTTAATGGAGGCAGTGTAATAAGAGAGGTCAGGTACCCCAAATGGTTTAGCAATGTTGTCATTGCTACAAAGGAGTAGAGTGATAAACTCTGAATGTGCAAAGACTTCCGAAATGCAAACGATGCTTGTCCCAAGGATTCATATCCTCTACCACTGATAGAGCAATTGGTAGACTCAGCCGCCGAATATGGTCTACTTAGCTTCCTCGATGCCTTCACTGGATATCATCAAATCTGGATGGATCCCAAAGATGAGGAAAAAACTGCCTTTATCACCAAAGTTAGGACCTACTTCTACATTAAAATGCCCTTCGGTCTTAAGAATGCAGGGGCCACATACCAAAGGCTAATGAACAGGGTGTTCAACTCCCAAATTGGGAGAAATATGGAAGTATATGTCGACGATATGATAGTTAAGAGCAAACTGCCTAGTAATCATATCCTAGACTTAAAGGAAACATTCCACTGCCTTCAGGAATTTAGAATCCGTCTCAACCCTGAGAAGTACATATTCAGGGTGAAGGTGGGCAAGTTCCTCAGATTCATGGTATCAGAAAGAGGTATCGATACCAACCCAGAAAAGGTTAAGGCCCTACTAGGATTCTGAACTCCCACAAGGACAAAGCACATGCAAAGACTCACAGGAAGAATCACGGCTCGTAGCAGATTCATCTCCAGATACGGGGATAGGTGCCGACCATTCTTCAAAGTGCTCACCAAAGCAACAAAAACTGAAGGTGACTTCGGTTCCAAGGAACACCCTTGGAATGAAGACTACTAAAAGGCTTGGGTTGAGCTCAAAAGCTACCAAACCAGTCTGCCGACACTTCAGCAGTCCCAAGAGGGTGAACCCCTTATCCTCTACCTCGCCGTCACTGAAAAGGCAGTAAGCTCGGTATTAGTAAAGGAAGAGGGAGGAAAGCAATTACCAGTGTATTATGTGAGTAAGTCCCTGCACGGTTCCGAAGTTATGTACCTTCTTCTGCAAAAGGCCATCTATGCCCTAGTACTAGCAAGTAGAAGGTTGCGACCTTACTTCCAAGGGCAATGTAGCATAGTCCGAAGTAACCTACCTCTTCGAGATGTCATGAGAAAAGTGGACCACTCAGGAAGATTGTCAAAATGGTGCATTGAGCTCGGTGAATACGACATCACCTATGAGCTGAGAAGGCCAATAAAGGCCCAAGCATTGGCAGACTTCATTACCGAAGTCCCAAAAATTGAGGATACCCTAGAAGACCTCGGAAAAGATGAACCGGAGTGGACAGTCTTTGTTGATGGAGCCTCTAATTATGAACTCCAAGGAGCTGGATTAATCCTCCACGGGCCCGAAGGTATGGAAGCCAGGAGGGCCATCAAATTCAGATTCAATGCCACCAACATTGTCATGGAATATGAAGCCCTTATAGTAGATCTATGCAAGCCTAGCCCGAAGTAATGCGTCTATTTGATCAAAAGATGTGACAATTTGCTGACAGGCAACAAAAAATCCAGGAGGGGAATGTACACTTCTGTCCGAAGGAACAACTCCAGGAACACCAAAATCTTGGGCAAAGAATGAGTACCACTTAATGCGATGGCACTACCTTGGCTAGGAAAGGCGTCTTGAACCAAAGAAGGGCCCTCATCCGAAGAAGGTAACCTCAGTCAAAAATTTAGTTAATAATTGCTGAGACGACTCTCATCTACCACAAAGAGTTCCATGAAACATTTGCAAAAGCTCAAGTACCAAAGATAGAACTTCGGCTTTCCAAGGGGGGCATGTGATAGCCAAAGGGCTATTAACCCTTTTAGAATTTCAAAAGTGACCTGAGAAGCACCATGTTGTGAAAGATGAGTAACCAACCTCGAGAAACAAGGGCACCACCTTATAACTGAGGAGCCATGATCCCTGAGATCTCCAGATCCTCTAGCCAAAAACCACATTCGGCAAAGACCTAGCACCAACCTCGGTGAACGACAACCACCCTCGGTAGGTAACAGAACTGACCTAAAAAAATCTATATACTACCACCTTCAGAATAGTGAACTCACCAAGTTTGGGAAAGTATATCCCCATCCTTGGCAAGGAAGAACTTCTTCCGAGGGTGCCCTACTCTGCCGAAGGGCCTCTCCTAATAGCCCTCGGTGGCTACATTGAGTCGAAGGGGGCCTCCTATTCCGAAGGAGCATTATACCCCTAAGGGTTCTCATTCTCCGAAGGGGTCTGGCAGAGATACGAAAAAAATGGTTAAGGAGCCTCTGATAGAGAGACCTCGCACACGCCCCTACCTTCTAGCCGGGACGGCCTACGGCCAGCTGGAGATACCTATCTCTGAGGGTACAAATCAAATCTGACCGAACACGTGTCACGATCTAAACAGGCTATGTCAAATGGCCTCCTCCCTCCACCCTCCTATAAATACTTAGGAAGGACCTTGGTAAGAAAAGAGACAAAAGTTTGGCTACTCCCCACTCTTTGCTCCTTACAACTCTTACTCTCAAATACTGACTTGGGGATCGGAGGCTCCTCCCCCAGAAACACATTCCGGGGAGTCACTAACCCCTGTTCTTCAAAGTCTTACAGACACCATCCTACCGGGAGTCTCTCATTCAGGCACCTTCACACTGAAAGTCTCTCCCTCAAGCTAGCATGTCATACAACGAGGATGCTGTCGGGCATCAGTTCTTGCATGGGTTGACCAACATATAGGAGAACTTGGAGCTCTATGTGAACTAGTGAGCAAAGGATGTAGGAGTTGAACATGTTATGGTGTGTACTTGCTAGTGTTCTTATTAGCTAGGAACAATGGCTATATGTGTGGTGTGTGTGTTGTGTGCTTTGGTGCATTCTATGTGCTTGCTAACCTTTATTACCTAGCTAGTTGATATATTATTGTCACTTACGACACCCGAACAAATGAGTCATTGGGTACAAAAATTAGTTAACTTGCTAATAGCCTTCTTCGGTTACCAACCATGCACAAGTGCACATCTGGGTAGGCCTACCTTTGCTATTGCGTCATGTGTCCTTGGGGCCCATCAAGTGCACTAGTTAATCTTATGCTACGCTTAGTCTTTCATTCCTAATTATCTTAGGTCTAGCATAAAATAAAGGTTGTGACATTACTGGGATTCCAAACTCCCACAACTACCAAGGACGTACAGAGGCTTACAGGGCAAATAACGGCCCTTGGTAGATTCATCTCCAGATACGAAGATCAGTGTTGACAATTCTTTAAAGTGCTCACCATAGCAGCGAAAAAGAAGGCAACCTCAGTGATAGCCAAAGGCTATCGCCTCTATCTGGCCGAACTCCCTGCCACAAGAATGGCCAGAAGAAAACTGGCGCTACCCGAGAAAAGGTGGAATCATACACCTCGTGAGATAGCCGAAGAGCTCCGAGCCCGACATGCCAGGAAACCTGAGGATACTACTAGCCCCCTAAGGTTGTCAACAGATCACCTTCGGAAAAGAGGCACCAGCTATTGCGGGCCGAACATGATCTTTCCGAAGGTGGAACTCGCTGAAGCTGGGAACCCCCGAACTGAGGGTATGTTTCCCGAAGAGGCACCGTCCGTACTAGAGGACGACCTCGCCCAGGGACCTCGGGAGTACGGCAGGAGCATTTAAGGAAGCCTCTGACATGTCGCCCACAGACATCACAAATCGCCTCAAACGGCGCCCTGACACACCGACGCCATCAAAGTCACGTCATGGCCCGTCTTGGCTCAAGGCTCAAGGGGCCTGCCACCGGAGACTTGCCCCCTACGCCCAGAAATTCAGGAATCATCTGACCGTACATGTGTCAAGATCTGAACGGGCTAGGCACTCCTATAAATACCAGGGAATACACCCTGGAAGGGGGCTGGCAAAAAATCCTGACTCCTCACTCTGAGAAAGTACTACCAGGCGAGTTCACTGAACCTCTCAGTGTTATTTCCTCTGCCTTCTTTCAGCACCACTGACTTGGGCGTCGGCAGCTCCTCCCAGGAAAAACACCCCGGGGACCTCCTAACCCACTTTTTCTGAGCATCTCAGGTACTCTCCCTTGGGCGAAACGGCCACCAGGCGTTCTTCCTCTTCGGGAGTCCCTCCATCAGTCACCATGACTACCAACGATGAAGCGCCCGGGCATCATTTGGCGCCATCTATGGGAAACCACTCTGAGATTGCCATCGTTGAAACTCGGCGTTCTAAGGACAAGGGACTCCCGAGGTCTCCGTCCGCGCCTGAGACACAACTGGCTGCTGAGCAAACACTCCCAGGGACTTCTGCGTCCGAGGAAGACCGCCCTCTAGTAATCACTATGAGCTTTATGAGGGAGTTTCAGCGTTCGGTCATGGCCGAAATGACATAGCAGATCGACCGAAGATGGTCACAGCAGACACAGGCCCAAAGACCTCCCTCACCTGCACGCCCTCGGGAGAAAAGTCAGAGGTCGACTCATCGCAGTTCGGGAAGCGTAGACCCGCGCGAAGAGTCGTCCACGGAGAATATACCCCTCGGGAAACGGCCTGTGGGACAAACTGGGTCCAAACGACCAAAAGTCTCACAGCGAAGGAGTTCGTCGCCTAAGGCGAGGTCCCTGTCCCCTCAGCGCCAAACTCGCTCCCCGAAGAGGCGCCGACGATCTCCCTTCCCAGAAGAAGAGCCTAATGCCACAGTTCTCATGGAAAGAATACTAGCGCGGCTAGATAGGGTGGAAAAGCAGGTAGCTCGCAAACCCGTCTAGGACAGGCTCACGGGAGCCTTCTGCGAAGATGGGTCCCCGTTCACCCGGACCGTGGCCGAGGCCACCATGCCAGGCGACTTCAGGGTACCTCGGCTGGAGATTTATGATGGTCGCACTGATCCCCAGGCCCATCTGACCAAGTACAAATGCAGCATGATAATGCATGGTGCTGATGACGCTACCATGTGTAAATGCTTCGAGGTCACCCTCACGGGACCAGCAACTGCGTGGTACAACTCATTGCCCCCAGGAGCCATCACTGAGTTCCAGGAGTTGTCTACGGCCTTCATGCAACAATTTATTGGAAGCCGGCCAACGGCGAAGATGCTTGTTCGACATAGAGCAGAGAAACGTAGAAACTATCTGAGACTACGTTGAAAGATTCAACAGGGAAGCTCTAAGTGTCCCGGACTTCTGGCCCGAAATACGCATCCTCGCCATGACACGGGGCCTTCGGCGAGACTCACAGCTATTTTATGAGTTCTCAAAAGACCCCCCGGACACCGTCGGAGAATTTTACCGAAGGGCCGAACAGCACATGACTGCCGAGGAGCTGAGAATGGCTGGGGCGAAGTCTGGTCACAACCGCGCCGAAGGGTCCAATCAGCAAGCCCGGCATCCAACTGAACAGGCAAGCCGACCTCGGAGGATGCGGGGAAGCAAACTTCAAAGCTTCACACCCCTGAGCACTACACGGACAAACATCCTTATGGCACTAGAAAGGCAGGGGACGCAAATTCGACGGCCAAGGGCCATGACCGCTGATAACAAGAAAAACGTCAAGAAGTTCTGCCAGTTTCATCGCGACCACGGCCACGACACCGAAGACTGCTTCCAACTGAAGAAGTACATTGAGTCGCTGATAAAACTCAGCCAACTTCGGAAATATCTGCGGATGCCTTCCCCAAAAGGAAGAAAAGATGAGGAAGAAAGGGCCTAAGACGAGGACTATGACTCCGACAGACGGAGAAACAGAAGTCCAAAAAAGTGCCCTCCTCCTCCTGTAGGGGTGATACAAACTATCACCACGGGGCTCCCATCCTCGGAAAGAAAGCGGAAGGCCAGAGAGATTGCGGCCATGGAATATGAGAGCCCGGCAAAGAAACTGGCTCGCAAGGATGGATCCACCGTCATCTTCCCCCATGACGATCCGCTGCTAATCATGGCAAGGATAGGGAACTGGGATGTCAAGAGAGTGTTGCTTGATGATGGATCAAATACTGACGTCCTATTCTCGCATTTACTGCCGAATTTGGACATCTCCAGCGGTGAGCTCAAGCCTGTCACCTCGCCCACCTTCGGGGTTGGACTGTCTGAACTCCCTGTTCTCGGATGGATCGACCTCCCCCTGATGATGAAAGGAACTTCGGTCGACGGAACAGCTGAGTTGTACGCCTCCACAATGGCGAGATTTATCGTCATGGACGTTCCTTCTTCGTACAACGCCATCCTTGGAAGGCAGACACAGGGAAACCTGCACATTCTCCCTGATGTGAAGTACTTGACTGTCACATTCGCCACCAAGGATGGGGATGCAGAGGTCTTCATAGATCAAGCCGAGGTAAGGAAGGTGTTTGTGAAAGCACGAAAAGCTTCGGCAAATAACCTCGCACAAACAATAGAGGCAAAGGCACCTGAGAAGGGCAAAGAAGGAGAACCCCCAAGAGCGGAAACAGAAATAGTGGAACTTGTCCAAGGACAATCTACCCGAATAGGGAAGAGCTTGCCCGAAGGTGACAAGAAAAACCTTGTATCTTTTCTACTGGGAAATAAAGATCTCTTTGCCTACTCGCCGAAAGACATGCCAGGTGTGCACCCTGGCATAATACAGCATAGCCTCAAAGTAAGCCCGGAAGCAAAGCCTGTCTGGCAAAAGAAGCAAAGCATCTCAGCCCATAAGAGCAACTTTGTGAAAACTGAAGTCCAACGCCTGTTGGACGCTGAAATCATCAGGGAGGTCAAATACCCCGAATGGTTAAGCAACGTGGTGATTGCCACAAAAGAAGGCAGCAGCAAACTTCGGATGTGCATCGACTTCAGAAATTTGAACGACGCTTGCCCGAAAGACTCATACCCTCTTCCGCCAATAGACCAACTGGTAGACTCAACTGTCGAATACGGGCTCCTGAGTTTCCTAGACGCCTTCAGCGGCTACCATCAAATAAGGATGAATCCGGAAGATGAAGAAAAAACCGCCTTCATCACCGAGGGAGGAACGTACTGCTACGTCAGGATGCCCTTCGGACTTAAAAATGCAAGAGCCACCTACCAAAGGTTGATGAACAAAGTCTTTAAGGACCAAATGGGGAGAAACATGGAGGTGTATGTAGACGATATGATAGTCAAAAGCAAGCTCCCTCGCAACCACGTTGCAGATCTAGAGGAAACGTTCCAAAAGCTCAAAGCCTTCGGGATTCGTCTCAATCCTGAAAAATGCATGTTCGGGGTGACCTCGAGAAAGTTCCTTGGGTACATGGTATCCGAAATAGGCATCGATGCTAACCCCGAAAAAATTCAGGCTCTGCTCAAGTTCCGAACTCCTGCCACAGTAAAAGATGTGCAGAGACTCACCGGAAGAATAACCTCTCTTAGCAGGTTTATTTCCACGTACGGAGATAGGTGTCGGCCTTTCTTCAAAGTCCTCACTAAGGCAGCAAAAAAGGAAGGCAACCTTGGAAGGGATGATCACCCTTGGGATCAAGACTGCCAAAAAGCCTGGGAAGAACTCAAAATCTACCTGGCCAGCCTGCCGACTCTGCGACAACCTCGCAAGGGAGAACCCCTCGTATTATACCTCACCGTCATGGAAAAAGCTGTGAGCTCGGTCCTCGTGAAAGAAGAAGGGCCAAAACAATGGCCGGTCTACTATGTAAGCAAATCCCTGCATGGCGCTGAAGTCAGGTACCCTTTGCTGCAAAAAGCTATATACGCCTTGGTGCTTGCAGGGAGAAGGCTACGACCATACTTTCAGGCCCACCCCATCATCGTCCGAAGTAGCCTGCCACTACGGGACGTTATGAGGAAAGTGGATCATTCGGGAAGGCTCTCCAAGTGGTGTAGAGAGCTTGGTGAACACGATATCACCTATGAACCTCGGTGTTAGTATTGTGCCCAAAAAGCCAATCATGAGATGATTGTATTTTGCACATTGAGTCATGATATTTTATTGAGGCATTAATCCAGCAATTTTGTTTGTTGTTTTGTTTCTGCGTAACGTAATAAACATAATTGTAACCCTAGAATAATGATATTCTTAAATGTCCCTAGTCTAGTATTATTGTGGAGCGGGTTGCAATAATACATAATGACTAGCATATGTGGAGACTAATATGAGATATGTAGTCTACATATGGGTACAAGTTGGAGAACTTGTGTACTGGACCGACCCACCATGAGAACACTTCATGGATTGTTATATGAGTGTCATAAGTGATTCTCATAGTGATCATGGTATATGTAGTCCTTCGACCTAAGATCATCAAGGTTCCCTACATGTGAGTCACATACTTTGATACTTTCCTTTGTTGCTCGTAACTGAGTGAACTTGAAGGAGGTCATTGGGTATGTCACATATCATGCGGAGGGATTTGTATGATCAAGATGGGATTTGTCCCTCCTATGTAACGGGAGTGATATCTTTGGGCCCCTTGATAGAGTGAGACTTAGAAAATGCATGGCCATGCTCCGATGAGTTGATATATGATATCAATGTCATCAGTTTAAGTTAGTCTACTCGGTAATCAAGAAACCAAAGATTGGGCTATACGAGAGTGACACATTCCATGTCTCGTGCTTAGTCTTGATATCTTGGACAAAGGGACAATGGCATATATCGGTGATGATCATAAAGGTTTAGTCGATTCACCGACAATCTTGTCACTTGGGTAGCAATGATGTGTTGCTAGACACCGCTCATTGCTTATGATTATAAATGTGATTTATGATCATTGCCAACATGGCAAGAGCCTATTGGGTCGCACACGTAGAGCTATTTGGATCATTAGAGTGCATGGGCTAATTATTTGGGTTATGGTTTCACTTTAATTTCGTATTAATAATGGGCCAAGGAGTTGAGCCATTATTAAGCCCGAAATTAAATCCTAATTGGATTAGGGCTTTGAAACCCATTAGGCCTGGAAGTTGAGTCTCACTATAAATACAACTTTTAAGTGAGAAATTCGTAGGTCTCCTTGCCCTAGCCTCCCAAAAGGACAGCCACACTCTTCTCTTGCAATTCCTTGGAGGACGCAAGCTAGCACTGCGAGCGCAAGAGAAACGCATCTGCCGGGACGTGGTGGAAGCGTGGTGATCCCGAGAGGCTCGTGTGGATACCATAGAGAGCCTGAACACGTCAACTGTTCAGGTTTTGTGATTCGACTCTACAGTTGAGTGAGAGATCTCAACCGAAAATTAGGTATGAAATTTTCGAACACCCGGTTTACCCCGTTTCACTTGGATCCTGGAGGGTTTCGGTTAAATTCCGCTGCGCTGTTTGGCTCCCGAAACCCAACACTCGGAAGGCCATAAAAGCTCAAGCACTGGCAGAATTCATTGCCGAAATACCCACCACTGAGGACAGTCATCCGGATCTGAACGAAGGTGAGCCAGAATGGACCTTACATGTTGACGGAGCCTCGGGGTCCGAGCACCAGGGAGCTGGGGTAATTATCAGAGGCCCCGAAGGCCTAGACGTAATGAAGGCTATCAAGTTTACCTTCAACGTCACTAACAATGTGGCTGAGTATGAGGCCCTCATAGCGGGATTACGACTGGCCCGAAAAATTGGCGTGAGAAACTTAAAGGCTTACAGCGATTCCCAGCTAGTAGTTCGACAGACGATAGGAGACTATGGGGCGAAGGACCCAACCTTGGCAAAATACCACGAGCTAGTAGCAAAACTCATTCAAGAGTTTGACGCCGTACGGATCAAAAATGTACCTCGGTGGAAGAACACCGAGGCAGACTGCTTGGCGAAGTCAAAAACCTATGCCGAGGTGCTAGACCATCCGAGCATCTCAGTACTGAGCATATCGACCTCGGGAAAAGGCTGGAGGGATCCAATAAAAAGGTACCTCGCGGAAAATGTACTCCCCGAAGACCCCGGTGACGCTGCAAAACTATGAAGGCGCTCCAGGCGTTTCTTTCTGATCGGTGAAGAACTATACCGACAGGGATACGCGAATCCACTGCAAAGATGTGTGAACGAAGAGGATACTGAAATAATCCTTGAAGAAGTCCACGAAGGCATGTGTGGTTCACACATTGGAACCGATGCCCTGGCGGCAGTGATACTTCGCCAAGGATACTTCTGGCCTACCCTGAGAAAGGACGCAAGGCAGTTCATCCGGAAATGCGCTAGTTGCCAGAAACACGCGAACATCCAGAGGGCACCCTTGGAATTGGTAACTTCGGCTGACTATCCCTGGCCCTTCGCAGTCTGGGGTATAGACCTTATTGGGCCACTCCCCTCAGCGCCCGGAGGCGTGAAATTCTGCGTGGTGGCGGTAGACTATTTCTCCAAATGGGTCGAGGCAAAACCACTAGCAACTATCTCGGCAAAAGAAGTGCAGAAGTTTGTATGGAAGAACATTGTATGCAGATTCGGCATACCGAGGGTACTAGTGGCTGATAATGGATCCCAATTCATAGACAAAGGATTCCAGGAATTTATCAGCAACCTCGGAATAAAGATGCACTTCGCCCCAGTAGCTCACCCCCAAAGCAACGGGCAGGTGGAAGTATCTAACAGGACCATAAAAGATGGCCTGAAGAAGAGACTGGGGGAAGCAAAACGGAAATGGCCAGGAGAACTCCAAAGCGTGTTATGGAGTTACCGAACGATGCCCCGAAGAGCCACAGGGGAGACTCCCTTCTCACTTGTCTTCGAAACAGAGGCCATCATCCCTATCGAGATAGTTAGACCATCAGTACGGGTGCAAGTATTTGATGAAGGAGGAAATGACCTCGGCCTAAGAACGAAGCTCGACCTCGTTGGCGAACACAGAGAAATAGATGAGCTGAGAAGAAAAGCTTTCCAGCAAATAGTGGCTGTGGCTATAAATTTACGAGCCAGGCCAAAAGAAATCAAAAAAGGTGACCTCGTTCTCCGAAAGGCTGACTTTGCACCCCGAAAGCCATCTCACGGGGTATTTCGCGCGAACTGGGAAGGACCTTATCTAGTTCTTGACGAAGTATGAAATGGCGTGTACAAACTTGGCGACACCGAAGGCGTAGAATTGAAAAACACTTGGCACTCAGATGCCTTGAAGAAATTCTACGCTTAAGATGGAGCGGAAGGATTGTGTTGTGCAAAAAATATCCTAAGTACAGAATGTGCTTGAGAAAAAATTCTTAAGTGTACAAAATGGTGCAAGACAGAATTCCGCGGAGGTGTTCGCCCTAAAAAAGCGCAAATGTGATTTTCCGAAGTCCATTGAGCCATCATGCTCGGGAAAATGGAAAACAAAAATTTTGCGAAAGTACTCACCGCAAAAAGCGCAGATGTGATTTTCTGAAGTCCCTTGAGCCATCATGCTCGGGAAAATGGAAAACAAAAATCTTGCGAAAGTACTCGCCGCAAAAAGCGCAGATGTGATTTTCCGAAGTCCCTTGAGCCATCATGCTTGGGAAAATGGAAAACAAAAATTTTTCAAAAGTACTCGCCGCAAAAAGCGCAGATGTGATTTTCCGAACTCCCTTGAGCCATCATGCTCGGGAAAGTGGGAAACAAAAATCTTGCGAAAATACTCGTCGAAAGAAGCGGATAATAAATTTTGGTGATTGCAGGTTTCCCGAAGTCTCTTGAGCGAACTTGTTCGGGACAATGGAAATGCAAAATCTTGCAAAAAGACTTAGCCAAAAAAATATATTCATTGAGAATGATCAGGCTTACGAAGAAGAAGTGCCCGAAGAAGGAACACAAAAATGAAGAGGAAAAATGGAAAAGGCCCCTAAAACAGCCTAAGGGTTCTCGGCGTCCCGGGAGCCACCTGCC
This sequence comes from Aquilaria yunnanensis, assembly GCA_039654915.1. Lineage (NCBI taxonomy): Eukaryota > Viridiplantae > Streptophyta > Magnoliopsida > Malvales > Thymelaeaceae > Aquilaria > Aquilaria yunnanensis. The sequence continues at coordinate 41,196,192 of CM077595.1, read as the reverse complement.
TCTGTGCCCTTTTCCACCACCTTCGGCGCCGGAATTGTGGAAGGCAGGTTCAGGTGCTCGATTTTAGACCAGGACCACCGAGGCCCCTCGGGAATGTTGAGAGCTTCCAAAAACGAGAGGTCCAGACTTGGGAACCTCTCAAGGACTTGGTGCCGAGCAAGGCAGAATCCGTCTTGGAAGGTGACCTTGGTCATTTGGTCGGATTTGTCCTTCTCAACCTCAAGGTCCTCGAGCTCATCCTTCAAGTCTGCAACCTCCTTCTTCAGTGCCTTCGCCCTCTTCTTTGCGTCGGGCTCCTTCTTCAAAGACTGGACCTCGGCTTCGAGAGCCTTTTTCTCACTCACCAATGACCGAATGAGATTGTCAGAATCTGACTTATCTTTGAGAAGGTCTTGGTTGGCAGCAAGCATCCCTTTCACCTAATCGCTGAGGTCAGCAATTTCAGAGAGGAGTTCTTCTCAAGATCTTCCTTCTCCTTCCGGAACTCCTCCCGAAGGGCAGTAACTTCTTTCTTCGCAGCATCTGACAGCTGCTGGTTCTTGGCGATCAATGCCGAGCGCGTGACCTTCATTTTCTCTAAGGTCTCTAAGGCCGAAGCTCGGAACGCCGCCTGCCTAGCCACCCGAACTCGGAGAAAGCCGGCGTACCCCAGCAGTTGCAAAAAGATGAACGCAAGGTCAGTAAGAGCCAAGCACTTAGGAAAAATTGAAGGGAAAAAGGTGTGAAGAACATACCTGAGCAGCATGCTCGGTGACTTTCGCGGCAAGGGTGTCATCGTCCGGATGGGCTGCCGCAATAGCCTTGAAGGAGGCCTCTGTAAGCACCCCCTTCGAAATCTATTTCGCCATTTCAGGACAGTCTTCGGAGTACAAGTTCATGTCCTCCGTGAATGTCCCGAAAGGCTCTTTTGGTATCTTCCCTTGCGGGACTTTGGCGTCGTGAAGGGCCCGCGCCTTCACGTGTTCGGCCGCCCAGTTCGGGGTAAGCAACTCCCTTGCATGGCGAAAATAAGAAGTAGGTCAGAGACAAAGGAAAATTAAGAAAAACAAAAGAGCCATACTTGTTCTGAAAACAACAAACCTGGCAGTACTTCGACCACAACATCCTCGGACTCCTGAGACTCCTCAGTCGAAATCGCTTTGCCCTTCTTCTTGCGCCGCTCCTCGGCAGAAGGAGCCTCTGCCACGGCCTCCAGAAGGGCCTGCGGTGCAGAAGGGCTCTGGGGAGGGACGTCGGCGAAAGGAACCTCGACAGTGGCAGGGACCTCGGCAGAAGCCTCGGTCGGCGGAATCTCGGCTGCCACAGGCTCCTCATCAGCCTCCTTGGAAATTTCCTCAAGAGGAACCTGGGCAGTTTTCTTTGCCCGTTTCGCCGAAGGCCCAGCGCCAGTGGACTTCCGCCTTCGGGAAGCCGCCTTCTTTGTCTGATCGCCTTTCTCCACCTGGCCGAAGAAAAGGGACTTGTAAAATGCAGCAGTCCCGTCGCCCATCTCTGAAAAAGAAAAAAGACATCAGCGTAAGTCCGAGGGAAAAAAAACAAGGGAGTAGAAGATAACTCACTTTCGACAAACGTTTCGAAAGAGATTTCGTCCCGAAGGAGCTACACCAACCAGGAATCCTTCCCGGAGATGGCAGGAGCCGGCATCTCGAGGTCGGTCTCGTGCTCCTTAACCACCTTTAGCTCCCGGAGGACCTCTTCGGTCATCAACCTCCAGTTGATAGGGAAGGGGTACAGAGAGCGTGGAGCGACCTCGGGAGCCCAGTCAGAGACGGCGCGGATGCGGCCGTCGAAGTCCGCAAAAGTGGAAGCCAACTCTGGAGTCAGCAACAACCTCGGATCAACGACGTCCACATCTAGCCTTCCCTGAGCCCATTTGGTCGGAACATACGACCAGGCGTCCTCCATCTTCAGGAAGAAGAATTTCTGTTGCCACCCCCGCCAGCTGTCCTTAGTGGCGAAGGTGAACATGAATTTTTTGCTCCCGGATCCCCGAGGTAGCATAAAGTAGAAGCCACCCTTTGGGACCATGAAGAGCTTGTAGTACTGCATGAAGATTATAAAATGGGGTTTTATCCCGAAGACGCCACACATACAGAGGAAGGCGTTAAAATAGCAGTACGAGTTCGGGGGAAGCTGATTCACAGCAATGCCACGAAATTGGCAGAACTCGCAAACCATCTTCGGGGGAGGATACCGAAGTCCGGCCTTCAGCTGGGCTCGGAAAACGGTAACCTCGGTACTACGGTTTGAAAAAGCATAGTGGTCAGGTCGTGGCAGTCGGGTAATTGGCAGAACTCCTCACTCTGAGAAAGTAGTACCAGGCGAGTTCACTGAACCCCTCAGTGTTATTTCCTCTGCCTTCTTTCAGCACCACTGACTTGGGCGTCGGAGGCTCCTCCCCGGAAAAACACCCCGGGGACCTCCTAACCCACTTTTTCTGAGCATCTCAGGTACTCTCCCTTGGGCGAAACGGCCACCAGGCATTCTTCCTCTTCGGGAGTCCCTCCATCAGTCACCATGACTACCAACGATGAAGCCCCCGGGCATCACTCAGTTCCAAAGAACACCCTTGGAACGAAGATTGCCAAAAAGCTTAGGATGAACTCAAAAATTTTTTAACCTACTTGCTGACCCTGCAACAACCAAGAGAGGGAGAACCTCTCATTCTCTACCTTGTGGTTACTATGAAAGCAATAAGTTTGGTATTGCTAAGGGAAGAGTGAGGAGGAAAGCAATGGCCTGTATATTACGTTAGTAAGTGCAAGGACATCTTATGACAGTACGAAGTAACCTACCCCATCAGGATGCCATGAAAAAGGTGGGCCATTTAAGCCGACTGTCAAAGTGGTGTATCGAGCTCGAGGAGTATGACATCACATATGAAGCGGGAAAGGCCATAAAAGGCTAGGCTTTAGTAGATTTTATTGCCGAATTGCCCAAGAACGAGGATAACCCCGATGGCCATGGTGATGAAAAGCATGAATGGGCACTGTTTGTAGATGGCACTTCAAGTTCAGAACACCAAGGAGCTGGCATAATACTCCAAGGCCCCAAAGGAATGGAAGCGATGAAAGCTATCAGGTTCAAATTCCAAGTCACCAACAACGTCGCAGAACATGAAGCCCTTGTAGTAGGATTATGATCGGCAAAGAGAGTTGGTATGAAAAATCTGAAGGCTTATAGTGGCTCACAGTTTGTGGATTAGTAGACGATGGAGGAATATAGTGCCAAGGATCCTAACCTGGCAAAATATCATGAACTCATCAAAAAATTGATCCAAGAATTTGATAAGATAAAGATAAAAAAGCTACCTAAAAAATAGAACATCGAAGTAGACATATTGGCTAAGTTGAAACAATCCACTGAGGTACTTGATTGCCCGAGCATAGCCAGAATGGCACTCACTATACCAAACAAGGGGTGGAAAGACTCTATAAAGGAATATCTGATTAGTTCATCCTTACCCAAAGACCTTAAGGAAGTTGTGAAGGTATGGAGGTGTTCAGAAAGGTACTTCATGGCCGGGGAAAAATTGTACCGATAAGGGTATGTAAATCCCCGGTAATGATGTATTAGTGAATAGGACATGGATGTAGTCTTAAAAGGAGTTCATGAAGGAGTCTGTGGGTCTCACATCGGGACTGATGCCATTACTAGAGTACTACTTCAGTAGGGATATTTTTGGCCTATTCTAAGGAAGAAAAGCACTACAGTTTGTCAAGTGATGTGATATGTGTCAGTGGCACACACCCATCCAAAGGGCACTTTTGGAAGCAAGCATTTCCACTAGTTATCCTTGCCCCTTTGTTGTTTAGGGTATTGAGCTCATTAGTCCTTTCCCAAATGGACCTTGGAGGAGTGAAGTTCTATGTATTTGTAGTAGATTATTTCAAAAAGTGGATTAAGGCAAAACCCTTGACAACAATTTCAGCAAAAGACATCTAGAAGTTTTTCTGGAAAAACATCATATGTAGGTTCAGCAGCTTTAGGGTGATAGTAGTAGATAATGGTTCGTAGTTCATTGATAAGGGTTCCAGGAATTTGTCACCAACGTTGGGGTAAAATTACACTTCACTCTGGTAGCCCACCCATAGAGTAATGGACAAGTCGAAGTATCCAATAGAACATTAAAAGATGGACTAATGAAGAGGTTGAAAGATCTTACCACCTCACAAAAATGGGAGAATTACAAAGTGTGGCATGAGGGTCAAAAACCATTATATTGTGTGTTTCTCACAATAGTGATTGAAGTGTGAGGGGTAAAAGGCATGATCAACACCTCCTTAAAAGTGTTCTAAGTTGGTAACTTGGCCCCTAAGGAAGGCCGTAAGGATTGTTTGTTTGTCAAGCAACCTATCGACTTTTTTGTAAGGTTTTGGAAATTCAAGTACTCAATAACAAAACTCTCAAGAAAGAGCTTCAAAGAGTGATGGGAATGATATGAATGATATGAAAGTGCTATTGGAGGACCAAAATGCTTATGGAGGACAATTGTGGACAAAGAAAAGCACGAAGAGCTTTAAGGACTTAAGTGTCCTAGTGTAAGCCTTTGCTTGTTTATGCTTATGAATTAAGTCAAATGGAGACATTTTGGAGGTATCCCACTCAAGAAAAGAGAGCCAAAGCAAGATAAGGATGGTCAAATCTGGGCCAGGAGATTAAGACTAAGAAACCATAGTCATGTAGCAAGGAAAATGACATAAAGCATAGTTAATGCTAGTTAAGTGTGTTTTGGGCACTAAAGTCTTTATAAGTGGTTATCTTTGTCTTTATCTCCCACACTTGGTCTTTTCCAGTAGCAAAAACATAGCCCCTCTACCTCCACCCTTCCTCCATAGCTACCATACCTCCAAGCAAGCAACTAGTTGCAATTGAAAGCAAGAAAAGGCAATTGGAATCTATGTACTGCTAAGACTTTAGTGCACCTAGGATCAAAGTCCAATTTTTGCATACACTCAAGGTAAGGGTTCTCTTGCTTTCATGGATTGTTTACTATATCTTCAAGCATCCATGGAGCTAAGGCTAAGATTGGAAGAGAGCCTAGCTTGATGAACCAATCTCAGAGAAGGGAGTGCACTTATTGAAGGCTTTGTGACATAGTGTGAACTGCACAATAATGGCAGCGAAGTGAGTGTTTATAGAACCTAAAGTTAGTACTAACTAGTGTTAAAATTCTCCAAAGGCCAAGCATTAGCTTGAGGAGGGCTACCATAGTGATTTACTTAAGTTTATTGCATGTTTTATGGACTAACCTATGGTTTATGTTGTTGCCGCATTTCATGTGTTTGTTGGTTGTGAATGGCTGCTGCATTTGGTTACTAAGTTTCACAATAAAACTTACTCCCCTTAATCCTAGCATTTTAGGTCCAGCAGAAAGATCACATTCAAACTAACCTTTGTCATTTGAGTTTTTTATCTGAAATTTTAGGTATTTTAATGTCCATGTATCTAATTGTGACCTGGAAAGTTTGGTGACTTTAGGAGCACATATGGTATTTTTACTGATAGTGCTTCTTGTGTTATGCAGCAGCTGTCAAGCATCCTGTTTCTGGAGTTCATTGTGTCTCAAGTACTCCTGTAACTTAGGGTGCGTATTTAGCTAGGTTAAGACCATTATGTAGTGCATGTATGCATGTACATGTAGTGTATGTAAAATGAGACAAGTATGTGAACATTTGAGTAATGTTTTTGTCATGCCCAGCCTAGCCACTGGCCCATTCGGATCCAATTACCTAATCATGTAACGGAATTTTATAAAGGGGCATTTGTCCATTACCAAAACATACGGGCATGAACCCCAGGATATTACTAGTACTAGCTCATTAACTATTTACTTAAAGGTTTATATTGTGCTATCTAAAACAAGCTAGTACTTATGTGGAACTAGTGTGCTTATTTCAAGCTCGTCATCAAACATAGCCAAGTATCTACATGGCAACCAAAACACCAATCCAAGTTTTGGAACTTGTTTAATATGCACATGTTTTTCATAATCAAGCATAGGCTTATAAACATACTATTATGCAAATCCATCATCAACATTATGTAGGCCCAACCATCCATGTACAAGCCATTAACACATATTATGGCCGAATGTTCTTAAGGTCCATTTTTAACACAAGTTTGGTCATTTAGATAAGACCAACATCATAGCACATGTGCAAACATGGCAAACCACACAAAGAGCACAAGAACACACTTTCCACCTTAGAGACTTTGTTCCCACAATCTAGACTCCAAGTCCTGCACATAAAGTCAACACTTATTAGCTTGATACACAAGTAACCCATCACACTTAGAATACTAAGAATATTGAGCAAATACATATGTACACAAACCTTTACCAACAGAAAGAGTATAAAATACTCTTGACCTTAGTGCCTTTCAGGTAAGCCTTTTTCCTAAAAAAAAAAAATACAAAAGGGCGAGCGAGTTATAAACTCAGTAAGGATTCCATACAGCCCATAGAGCCTACATAGCACAAGTATATCTTGGCAAACATAATCCAAGCTCCTACAAAGAAAACATTAAGACAAAGAAAATACAGGATATATGCATATAATAATAATCAGGGTTGGCAAGCACAACCAAACATAGAAGCACACAAATACACACACCACTTAACACCATATTCCCATGAAGGGCAGAGCGAGAATGAGCATATTTTCTTTAATTTTGGTTAACCATTTATTAGTCTATATTAATCTGAGATCTCTTTATGCTTGGGAATTGAGTTGGCCAGCTCAATTCCTAGCCGGAATGCTTGCATGGAGCTAGCTACCACAAAGTTGTGTAAGCAACAAAACATAGCCCTCTGTAGCACCTTAGGATCACATGACATTCTTTATCCATCACCTAAAGGCACTGAATACTCAAAGAGTATAAGAATCCTTATGACAAAACCCTTAGTAACTTTGTTGCCTGAAAGCTTTAGAAGCTTGTTTCTTTGCCTTTTCCTTGCTTGTCGTAGCTAGAACTTAATTTCTAGCATGAGAACCTCAACCAAATAAGGTATGGCTGAATCATTTGGTTTGTTTTCCGTAGAGCTCCTGTTCATCTTTTCTTGAAACCACCACTTGATTCCTAGCCTTGGAAGCTTATGTGCATCATGAACACAAGCTTCAAACACGAGAATGCCAAGAACAAGACATGGCCGAAACTTACCTTAGTTGATGGCTTCCAAAAATGTCTCCTTCTTTCAATCTTCTTCTTGATTCTTTCTTGGAATGTTCTTAAGAGCTTATAGACACCAAGAACACTTGGTAAAAGCTCAATAATGCTCAAGAATGAGCTATGGCCGAATGGTATTTCGTAGAAAAGAGTTGGAAGAGTTTGACAGCAAACTTAGAGAGAGATTGAAGAAAAAGATGGGGAAGAGTGAATGAATGAATTTGGGAGCTTAATGGGCATGTAATGGATGAATTTGGGAGGGGAGAATGAATGTATCATGTGCTTGGATGAGTGGGAGACAAGTGGGGGACAAATTGGAAGACTTTTGTGGGTGGTGGGTGAGATAGTCAAAAGTGGGGACAAATTTGAAGACTTTGGTGAAAGTTGGTTGAATTTGTCAAAAGTAGGGGGCAAGTAGGTGGAGGAAAGAATCCTAAGTGATGAGTTGGATTACAATAATAGGAAATGGAGGAAGGTGGCAGCCATGGATCCAATGCCTTTAAAATTGGCTAATACCCCCCTAGTCCCTTAATTCCTTGTATTTGGGCAATTAAGCCCAACCACCAAAAGTCCCTTTTTGTCCAATTGAGTCCCTCACATTAAATTTTCATCATTTTACTTGCCCTAGGCCAAGTTTAAATTCTAAGAGTGTCCAACACTTATCATACTCCCCAGTCCCACTTAATTTTGTGTTTGTCTCCCAAACTCAATGAGATTAATTCCCAATTTAGGAAAAATTCTTAAGCCTTGAATCCTCATAGGTCGAGGCTTAATTACTTAGGATTTTTTGGCATTATAGTTTTGGCTATGTATGTTATGTGGTGCAAAGCTGCATAAGTGTGAATGATAGGCTACTTACTTGTAAATTTTGTTTTGGCCACATAAAGTTGCTAGATGCAAGAGCATGTAATTCCTATGTGGATTTGACATGTATGGGATAGTGTTGGAGGGCTTACCCTTTTACCACCTCACAAAAATGGGAGAATTACGAGTGTGTCATAATGGCTAAAAACCATTATATTGTGTAATTGTTACCATAGTGATTGAAGTGTGAGGGGTAAAAGACATGATCAACACCTCCTTAAAAGTGTTCCAGGTTGGTAACTTGGCCCTCAAGAAAATCCTTAAGGGTTGCTTGTTTGTCAAGCAACCTATGGACTTTTTTGTAAGATTTTGGAAATTTGGGTACTCAATTGCAAAACATTCACAAAAGAGATTTGGAGAGTTATGAGAAAGATATGAATGGTATGAAAGTGCTATTGGAGGACCAAATTGCTCATGGAAGACAACTTGTTACCCACTCTGGGGTAGTCCAGTTATGGTGCCAAAACTGTGCATTTAAACTCCCAGGTTTGGTGTATCCTCTAGGTCATTAGAACAACACCCCTAGTGTGCATACTCAAGTGACCCTCGTAAGCACTATGTAAATACATGCATATTGGTCTAAACATAACATACATATTTACATTTATGCACACTATGGCAGCTAAGAAGGAAAACACTAGCACAAGTCTTAGTTTTGGCTTCCACACATTAGGCAATCTTGTTAAGTTCTAGTGACCAGACACTGCACCTGTAACTTCCACTAATAAACTGAATCATTCTAGCCACATACCCCACTATTTTATTTGCTCCATTATAAATTAAAGACTTAGGGAAAATCAATGAATTTTTTTTTACATCAATAGCCCACCTATGGACCAAGTTATGGATTTTTTAAGTTGGTTACAAAATTCTGACCAAATGAACAGTAACTCAGCCAAATTTGCAACGTCATATCTTTGGCTACAAGGCTCTAAATCCAGAAATTCAAAATCCCAATTAACCATCCCGATTTCTTATAGGTGTGGTCTAAATTTTATAACAAGATTCATTCTACATAGGAAGATATTAAACTTTAGGTCCAGAGTCAAAATTCTAGCAACTTTTGGACCATTTTGCCCATACAATTTTTCCAAACCATGCCAACACTTCATTCACAAGGGGAAAGCCCTCCAAGGCTATCCCATATATGTCCATTACACATAGGAATTACATTCCCTTTCTTTTAACAAATTTATCTAGCCAAAACAGAATTTACAAGTAAGCAGCCCATCATTCACACTTAGGCAGCTTTGCGCCACATCACTTACATAGTCAAAACATTACTCAAATGCTCACATACTTGTCTCAGTTTACATACACTACATGTAGATGCATACATGCACTACAATATGGTCTTAACTCACCTAAATACGCACCCTAGGTTACAGGAGGTCCTGAGAGACAATGGACTCCAAAAACAGGATGTTGGACAGCTGCTACACAACACAATAAGTACCACCATTAAAAATACCAAATGTGATCCTAAAATCACCAAAATTTCCAGGTCATAACCAGACATACGGAAATTCATGTACCTGAAATTTCAGATTAAAAATAAAAGTACAAAGGTTAGTTTCAAGGTCATCTTTCAGCTGGACCTGAAATGACAGAATTGAGGGGAGTAAGTTTCATTGAGAAACTTAGGAAGGGTAGCACTTGGATTCAATAGGCAATGTAACCATCATTAAAACCTACATCCAAAGATACTAAAACACAAAAACCACAATGCATATATACAAGATATAGCAACCAAATGGAGCAGCCAAACACAAACAACAAACACATGAAATGTGGCAGCAGCATATACCATAGGTTAGTCCATAAAACACATAATAAACATAACCAAATCACTATGGGAGCCCTCCAAAAGCTAATTCTTGGTCTTAGGAGAATTTTATCAGTATTTAGCACTAAATTTGGGCTCTAGAAACCCTCACTTTACTGCCATCATTGTGCACTTCACACTAGGTCACAAAACCTTCAATTAGTTCACTCCCCTCACTAAGCTTGGTTCATCAAGCTCATGGCTCTCTTCCAATCTTACCCCTAGCTCCATGGATGTATGAAAATTGTATAAAACAGTCCATGAGAGTAATAGAACCCTTACCAAAGTGGGTAGGCTGAAAATCAAGCTTGATCCTTGAAGTATGCAAGAAATAGCTCTAGTTTGATTCAAATTGCTTCCTTTTGCCTTCAATTTCAATCAATTGCAAGTTTGAAGGTGTGGTGGGTATGGAGGAAGTATGGCTGTGTTCTTGGTCTGGGGGAGGACGAAAATGAGGGAGGGATAAGTGATTTGGCCACTTAAATGGCCTTAAATGAGCTTAAGGGCACAAAACAGACTTAACAAGCTTAACCTTGCTTTATGTCATTTTCTTTCTCACTAATTGTGGTTTCTTTGTCTTAAAATCTTTGGTACACATATACCCAACATTTTTGAATAATTATCAAGTCTTCGCTGCCTCCCCCTAGGTGGGATAACCCCTCAATTTTGCCCTTAGACTTAAGTCAAAAGCTTGAACACCATAAGGTTTACACTAGGACATTTAGGTCCTTATTGCCTTTAGTGTTTCCTTTGTCCAAACTTGTCTTCCATGACAAATTTGGTCCTCCAATAGCACTTTCATACCATTTATATCCTTCCCATAACTCTCCAAGCCTCTTTCTTGAGAGTTTTGCAATTGAGTACCCGAATTTCCAAAACCTTAGAAAAAAAGTCCATAGGTTGCTTAACAAACAAGCAATCCTTTAGGCTTTTCTTGGGGGCCAAGTTACCAACATGGAACACTTTTAAGGAGGTGTTGATCATGCCTTTTACACCCCACACTTCAATCACTCTGGTGAGAATTACACAATATAATGGTTTTGAGCTATTATGACACACTTGTAATTCTCCCATTTTGTGAGGTGGTAACAATCCTCCCCCCCTTAAAAATTTTGGTCCTCCAAAATAGCCTTTAGCTCTGAGTATTCTTTAGGATACCTTTCCATAAGGTCTTTTTCAATTTCCCAGGTTGCTTTTCTTTCAGAGTGGTTTGACCACTGAACTTTAACCATGGGAATATGTTTGTCTTAACCTTCTGGTATCCTTGGCTAAGATAGCTATAGGTTTGTCTTCATTTGTCAAGTTAGGTTCCAACTGTATGTCTTCCACCACAATAGCATGCTTTGTGTCCAATAGACACTTCTTAAGCATACTAATGTGAAAAACATTATGAACACTTGATATGCTTGGTGGTAGAGCTAACCTGTATGCCACCTTGCCAACTCTGTCCAAGATCTCATAAGGGTCTATGTATCTTGGAGCTAACTTGGCTCTTCTACCAAATCTAACAGTGCCTTTGGTTGGTGTAACTTTTAGCCAAACATTGTCACCAACCTCAAATTGCAAGTCTCTCCTTCTTTTGTTGACATAGGCTGTGGTCCTTTCATTGGCTGCCTTTAATCTCTCTTGAATCTTCTTGATTTCGGCAGTAGTCTCTTCAATAATTTTGGGACCCAACTCTAGCCTATCTGAGGCTTTCACCCAACAGTGGGGTGTCATGCACCTTCTTCCATAGAATGCTTCATAAGGTGCCATGCCAATGGTGCTTTGGTAACTATTGTTATATGAGAATTCCACCAATGGCAAGTGTTGGTCCCATTCACCTTTGAAATCCAACACACAGCTCCTGAGCATGTCTTCCAGTATTTGTATCACCTTTTCAGATTACCCACCTGTCTGAGGATGATAAGCAGTACTCAAATAGATTTTGGTTCCTAGTGCTTTATAAAAAGCACTCCCAAACCGAGCTGTAAATCTTGGATCTCTATCAGATACAATGGAGTCTGGCACTCCATGTAGTCTCACTATCTCCTGGACATAGATCTGAGCTAACTTATCCGAGGAATCTGTGAGTTTCATAGGTAAGAAGTGGAAACATTTAGTCAGCCTATCCACAATGACCCAGATTGTATCATGCCTTAATTTGGTCATAGGAAACCCAGTCAAAAAGTCCATGGTTATGTTGCCCCACTTCCTCACCGGTATAGGTAGAGTCTGTAGGGTATCAGCTAGCTTCTGGTGCTCTATGTTTACCCTCTGGCATATGGCACATTTGGAGACATAAGTAACTATGTCTCTCCTCATGTTTGGCCACCAGAAGTGAGTCTTCAAGTCTTTATACATTTTCTCACTTCCTGGATGGATGTTCAACTTGCTTGTGTCAGGTTCTTCAACTATTTCATCCCTAACCTTTGCTCCTTTAGGCACATATATTCAGTCCTTGAAGTGCAGTAATCCTTGCTTGTAGGCAAAGGATTGATACAAGGAACCTTTTTCCTCTCTTGAGATCTTTTTCAGATCAGGATCTGTCTTCTGTGCCTTTTTAGCTTACTCAATCCATCCAGAATGAATTGTGAATGTGTAAATTTGGGCTTCCTCCCACTTATGCCATTTATACCATAGGCATAGCAGACTATTTTGCTCATCATGATCAACTATGGATCCTCCTTTCAAAAGTTCTGTGTACTTCCTGCTCAAGGCATCTGCCACTAGATTGCCTTTGCCCTCTGTATACTCTATACTGCAGTCATGGTCCTTGATGTACTCTAACCATCTCCTTTTCCTCGTGTTCAACTCTTTCTGAGTGAACAAGTAGTTTAGGCTCCTATGGTTAGTGTAGATCACAAAGGAACTTCCCATCAAGTAATGTCTCTGATAGCCGAAGGACTATCGCCTCTCCTAGAAGGTACCTCCTACCAAACGCATGCTCTGGAAACCTGGCACCATCCGAGGGAGGCACTAGTACTGACCTCGGACTAGGTGAATTCCAGTGCCTCGAACTCAGGATTTAGCCTAGTACCCCAGAGAACTCCAAAGGTGTAGACAGCCCCCTCGGGGGATTAAACGGATCGCCTTCGGCATAGAAGAACCAGCTACCACAAGCAAGAGAGGATCTCTCGAAGGCAGAACCTCCGAGCTAGGCAGCTCCCCGAACTGCGAACATAACTCCTGAAGAAGGGTGTTCGTCTCAGAGAACGACCTCGCCCGAAGGACATCGGGAGTACGGTAGGAGCATTTAAGGAGCCTCTGACACATCGCCCACAGACGCACCATGTCACCTCAAACGACGCTCTGACACGCCGACGCCGCCCAGGCCTTGTCACAACCTGTCTCGGACCAAGGCTCGAGGGAGCCTACAAACAGCTACTTGTCCCCTATGCCCGAAGGTACATAGCAGATCTGGCCGAACACGTGTCACGATCTGAACGGGCCAGATACTTCTATAAATACCAAAGAGCAGCTCCTTGCAAACGGTTGTTGGTCAGTCAGTTGAGAAGATACGAACAGGCAAGGCCACAAAACCCTTGAGTGCTCTCTTTCCTTCACCTCTCAGAAAACTGACTTGGGCGTCGGAGGCTCCTCCCCGGAAAAACACCCCGGGGACCTCCTAACCTTTCCTTTTGGGCTCTTCAGGTACCACTCCCTGGGAAACCTTCACTCCGGGCGTTCTCCTCCTCAGGAAGTCCTTCCAGAAACCACCATGTCCTCCAGCGAAGATGTTTCCGGACATCAGTCTCCATTGCTTTAGAGCAAAAATCACTGCTACCAGTTTTAGGTCATGGGTAGGATAATTTTGTTCTTAGGGTCTTAATTGCCTTGACCCATAAGCAATGACATTTTTGTCTTGCATAAGCACACAGCCTGACCCAGATCTAGATGCATCTGTATATATGATGTAGGGCTTACTTGGATCAGGAAGAATCAACACTGGAGCTTCAATCAACCTCTGCTTAGGCTCCTAGATACTCATTCCACACTTCTCAGTCCACTCAAATCTTGGACCTTCTTGGTCAAATGAGTAAGAACTGAGGCAATCATGGAAAAGCCTGTTACAAATCTCCTGTAGTATCCAGCTAATCCTAGGAAACTTCTGATTTCCTTCACAGTCTTTGGTCTTTCCCACTCTTGTACTGCCTTGACCCTTTCAGGGTTTGCCTTAAGGCCTTGTGCATCTATGATGTGTCCTAGGAAAGACACTTCCCTTATCCAGAATTCACACTTGGATAACTTGGCATAAAGCTGATGTTCCAATAGAGTCTTTAAGACAATCTTCAGATGATGTTCATGTTCATTTTCATCCTTGGAAAACACTATGATGTCATCAATGACCAGAACCACAAATTTGTCTAGATGTGGTCTAGACACCCTATTCATTAGGTCCATGAAAGCAGTTGGGGCATTAGTCAAACCGAATGGCATGACTCTGTACTCATAATGCCCATATCTGGCCCTGAATGCAGTTTTAGGAAAATCTTCTTCCTTACTCTCAATTGGAAGTACCCAGATCTCAAATCTATCTTAAAGAAGATCTTAGCTCCCTTGAGTTGATCAAACAGATCCTCAATCATAGGGAGTGGATACTGTTAGTGTTGTGCCCAAAAGCCAATTATTAGATGATTGTATTTTTGCACATTGAGTCATGATATTTTATTAAGGCATTAATCCAGCAATTATGTTTGTTGTTTTGTTTCTGCGTAACTTAACAAACATAATTGTAACCCTAGAATAATGATATTCTTAAACATCCCTGGTCTAGTATTATTGTCGAGCGGGTTGCAATAATACATAACGACTAGCATATGTGGAGACTAATATGAGATATGTAGTCTACATATGGGTACAAGTTGGAGAACTTGTGTACTAGACTGACCCACCATGAGAACACTACATGGATCGTTATATGAGTGTCATAAGTGATTCTCATAGTGATCATGGAATATGTAGTCCTTCGACCTAAGATCATCAAGGTTCCCTACATGTGAGTCACATACTTTGATACTTTCCTTTGTTGCTCGTAACTGAGTGAACTTGAAGGAGGTCATTGGGTATGTCACATATCATGCGGAGGGATTTGTATGATCAAGATCAGATTTGTCCCTCTTATGTAACGGGAGTGATATCTTCGGGCCCCTTGGTAGAGTAAGACTTAGAAAAATGCATGGCCATGCTCAGATAAGTTGATATACGATATCAATGTCATCAGTTTAAGTTGGTCTACTCGGTAATCAAGAAATGAAAAATTGGGCTATACGAGAGTGACACATTCCATGTCTCATGCTTAGTCTTGATATCTTGGACAAAGGGACAATGGCATATATCGGTGATGATCATAAAGGTTTAGTCGAATCATCGACAATCTTGTCACTTGGGTAGCAATGAAGTGTTGCTAGACACCGCTCATTGCTTATGATCATAAATGTGATTTACGATCATTGCCAAAGTGGTAAGAGCCTATTGGGTCGCACACATAGAGCTATTTGGATCATTAGAGTGCATGGGCTAATAATTTGGGTTTTGGTTTCACAGTAATTTCGTATTAATAATGGGCCCAATAGTTGAGCCATTATTAAGCCCGAAATTAAAGCCTAATTGGATTAGGGCTTTGAAACCTATTAGGCCTGGAAGTTGAGTCTCACTATAAATAGAACTTCTAGTGAGAAATTCGCAGGTCTCCTTGCCCTAGCCTCCCAAAAGGACAGCCGTACTCTTCTCTTGCAATTCCTTGGAGGACGCAAGCTAGCACTGCGAGCGCAAGAGAAACGCATCTGCTGGGATGTGGTGGAAGCGTGGTGATCTCGAGAGGCTCGTGTGGATACCATAGAGAGACTGATCACGTCAACTATTCAGGTTTTGTGATTCGACTCTACAGTTGAGTGAGAGATCTCAACCAAAAATTAGGTAAAATTTTCAAACACCTGGTTTACCCCGTTTCACTTCGATCCTGGAGGGTTTCGGT
This sequence comes from Aquilaria yunnanensis, assembly GCA_039654915.1. Taxonomy (NCBI): domain Eukaryota; kingdom Viridiplantae; phylum Streptophyta; class Magnoliopsida; order Malvales; family Thymelaeaceae; genus Aquilaria; species Aquilaria yunnanensis. Next base: position 41,180,377 of record CM077595.1, on the reverse strand, counting down.
TAAATTCCGCTGTGTTGTTTGGCTCCCGAAACCCATCAGATACTTGTTCTTGTTAGTCACTGCATTAAGCTTTATGTACTCAATGCATACTCTCAACGATCCATCCTTCTTCTTCACAAAGAGAACAAGAGTTCCCCATGGTGAAACACTTGGCCTTATGAACCCCTTTTCAAGAAGTTCATCAAGTTGTTTCTTGAGCTCATTCATCTCTGTGATTGGCATTCTGTAAGGAGGTATGGATATTAGACTAGCTCTTGGTTGTAACTTGATCTCAAAATCAATTTCTTTCAGTGGAGGAATACCTGGCAGGTCTTTAGGAAAGACTTTTCGAAAGTCTTTCACTATAGGTATTCTATCTACTTCTTCTTCACAGTGCAATTGATTCAATGCATAACAATAATCATGCTCAGAAATCACAGGTATCTCATCTAGTACTTTGAGCTCTAGGCCATGCATTTCATACACTAATTCCTTAGAATTCATCAATGCATGCACTTCACCATCAGGCAATGTGATTTCCCTATTAGCACAATCAATTCTTATGTTATGCATAGCAAGCCAATTCATACCCAGCACTAAATCATACTTAGGAATGTCCAACACTAGCAGATTAGTCATAACCTTAGTGTTTCCTACTACTAGCTCACAATCCTTAGCTAGGTCATTAGTGAAAAGACATTGACTACCTGCTGTTTTCACTAAGGATATCCTAGGCATGATTTCAGTAGGTAAATTCATGGCATTAACAAATTTCCTAGACATTATAGATACAGATGCACCAGTATCAAACAGAACAGTAATAGGCATACCATTAAGGTAAATGTTACCTCTTAGTGCTCCTCCCTGCTCTGATGTCTCTGGCCTCTCCACTTGGAAGACTCTGCCAGCTCTCTACACTGGAGGCCGAGGAACTGGAGGAACTGGCCTCTGCTGTCCCTTCCTTAGTGCTCCTTCTCTAGGTCCTGCCCCAATAGGTCTTACTGGACCTTGGTCTTCTGGCCTCCTTTGAGCTTGTGGGCAGTCTTTTATCCAATGATCCATGGATCCACATCTTAGATAAGCTTGGGTATCAAAGTAGCAAGGTTTCTTTCCATGAAACCTCCTACACTTAGGGCACCTTAGGCCAAGGAACTTCCCTTTAACCTTACCCTCACCACCAAAATGGGAAATCTTGGCAATTCCCTTGCCATGTGGTGGCTTCTTCTGTTTGCCTCCTACCTAACTACTTTCCCCTGGTCCATTGGGAAAGTATTTAGTCTCATACTCCTCTTGCTCTACTAATAGAGCTTTCTGCACTGCTTCATAGTATGTAACTGCTCCCAAAGGTCTAGCAGCCTTTCTAATGTCTGACTTTAGGCCTCTAACAAATCTTTTGGCCTTCATTTCATTCAGTCCGTGATACTGAGGAGCATACCTCACTAACTGATTGAATTTGTGCTCATACTCTAAGACACTCAGGTTGTCCTGCCTTAGAGCATCAAATTTAGCTTGCTTTATATCGTTGATAGCATCACTAATATACTGCTCCTGGAATAGCTGTGCGAACTCTAGCCAGCTCATCTCAATATCTCTTCCTAGCCTTCTCCCCTTCTGGAAAGCATACCTATCTCTTGTGTTTCTCCACCACATCTCTACACTACCTACCAGATTGTAGGTAGCTAGTGACACTTTCTTTGTGGAGCTGAGTAGCATCCTCTCAAACATTTTTTCAATGAAGATTAACCACTCCTCAGCTCTCTCTAGCCCACCTCTTCCATCAAACTGTAGAGGTCTTAGGCCTTGCAACCTCTCCAACAGTCTAACCTCATCTAGGCCTTCTAGATCCTCTAATCTATGTCTCCTGGATCTGTGAGAGCGCTCTATATGGTGATGCTGTCTATGATCTCTATGATCTCTCTGCCTTTTCTTGGATACTCTCTCATGGCCATCCTAAATCTCTTCCCTAGTGGAGGACTGGTCATAGACTGATGGATTGGCCTTGGATACCTGACCAATCTCAGACCTTAGTCTTCTTCCTCTTGGATTTCTCCAATCTTCATCTTCCTCCTCAACAGTTTCATCATTTGTGTCTTATAAGCTTCCAGAAGGAACATATTTAAATGTGTTCTGAGTATCCTCTTCTGGTTGTTACAGTGCATCCTGAACTGGTTCTACTAGAGTTACTTGGACTCCCTGCTATTGTCCTTGAATCAGCCTCATTAAGTTTCGTTGATTAGAGCTAAGTGCCTCTGAAGCTCTAACCAAACCTGAGGCACTTCAGGGTTGGGTACCCCCTGTTGCCCCTGATTCCCTCTATTCTGTTCATTTCTTTGTTGCCCAAAATTAGTTTGAGGCCTTCGGGGTGGTTCCCCTCTCCTTGTGGCAAGCATGTTTACTTCCTGCATTGATGATCCATCGTAGAGCACGTATAAAGATCACAGGTATTTCAATGGTACTTGACACTAGCAGCTGACCAAACTGAGTTTATATATGTAGATGCATGCAATGCAACTATATGCTATGTACATGTGTAAACCATGCTCTGATACCAACTTCTGTTACCCACTCCAGGGTAGTCTAGTTATGGTGGCAAAACTGTGCATTTAAACTCCCAGGTTTGGTGTATCCTGAGGTCATCAGAACAACACAATAGTGTATATACTCAAGTGACCCTCTTGAGCACTATGTAAATACAAGCATATTGCTGTTAGTATTGTGCCCAAAAAGCCAATCATGAGATGATTGTATTTTGCACATTGAGTCATGATATTTTATTGAGGCATTAATCCAGCAATTTTGTTTGTTGTTTTGTTTCTGCGTAACGTAATAAACATAATTGTAACCCTAGAATAATGATATTCTTAAATGTCCCTAGTATAGTATTATTGTGGAGCGGGTTGCAATAATACATAATGACTAGCATATGTGGAGACTAATATGAGATATGTAGTCTACATATGGGTACAAGTTGGAGAACTTGTGTACTGGACCGACCCACCATGAGAACACTTCATGGATCGTTATATGAGTGTCATAAGTGATTCTCATAGTGATCATGGTATATGTAGTCCTTCGACCTAAGATCATCAAGGTTCCCTACATGTGAGTCACATACTTTGATACTTTCCTTTGTTGCTCGTAACTGAGTGAACTTGAAGGAGGTCATTGGGTATGTCACATATCATGCGGAGGGATTTGTATGATCAAGATGGGATTTGTCCCTCCTATGTAACGGGAGTGATATCTTTGGGCCCCTTGATAGAGTGAGACTTAGAAAATGCATGGCCATGCTCCGATGAGTTGATATATGATATCAATGTCATCAGTTTAAGTTAGTCTACTCGGTAATCAAGAAACCAAAGATTGGGCTATACGAGAGTGACACATTCCATGTCTCGTGCTTAGTCTTGATATCTTGGACAAAGGGACAATGGCATATATCGGTGATGATCATAAAGGTTTAGTCGATTCACCGACAATCTTGTCACTTGGGTAGCAATGATGTGTTGCTAGACACCGCTCATTGCTTATGATCATAAATGTGATTTATGATCGTTGCCAATATGGCAAGAGCCTATTGGGTCGCACACATAGAGCTATTTGGATCATTAGAGTGCATGGGCTAATTATTTGGGTTATGGTTTCACTTTAATTTCGTATTAATAATGGGCCAAGGAGTTGAGCCATTATTAAGCCCGAAATTAATTCCTAATTGGATTAGGGCTTTGAAACCCATTAGGCCTGGAAGTTGAGTCTCACTATAAATACAACTTTTAAGTGAGAAATTCGTAGGTCTCCTTGCCCTAGCCTCCCAAAAGGACAGCCGCACTCTTCTCTTGCAATTCCTTGGAGGACGCAAGCTAGCACTGCGAGCGCAAGAGAAACGCATCTGCCGGGACGTGGTGGAAGCGTGGTGATCCCGAGAGGCTCGTGTGGATACCATAGAGAGCCTGAACACATCAACTGTTCAGGTTTTGTGATTCGACTCTACAGTTGAGTGAGAGATCTCAACCGAAAATTAGGTATGAAATTTTCGAACACCCGGTTTACCCCGTTTCACTTGGATCCTGGAGGGTTTCGGTTAAATTCCGCTGCGCTGTTTGGCTCCCGAAACCCAACAGTGGTATCAGAGCTACTGGTGAAACCCTAAATCGGGATTGAGTGTTGAATCGCATGATGCTATGTCTTCGATTGGTTTTCGGCCATGATTAATTAGATTGATTCATGATGCATGAAACCGAAATTCGTAATGAACATATGAGATATATGAAGAAACGACACAAATTGGTTAATGAGATTAACCGAAATTGATAGGTATGAGATACCTATATGGATTAGGATTCTTGCAATAGTTGCAAAAACCCTAGGTTTGTTCGGATTCGGCCTGTTCGGGCACCGAAAGTAAGGTATTTTTGGTGGCTCGAATGGAGGAGTCTCGGGTGCCTACTTTCTCGAAATAGAAGATTTCGGGCTAAGCAATTGTAAGACAATTTTTTGCGCCGGGGGGCGCTGGCCCCCACGCCCCCCGCAAGGGCGGCTCCCCTTGACCCCGTCCGCTGACCGGTCAGCGGAACCACCGCCCGCTGACCGGCCAGCGGGACCGCCGTATGCGAAGCGCCATATAAATAAAAACTGGTTAATCAACACGCGAAAATTGGCATGCATCTTTGTTGAATGAGATTTCACATGATATGCTGATTGGTGTTTGAAGCATGGTGCATGGTTATAGCCCTTGATTGGTTGTACTTGTAAATACGGCCTGCGAGTCGTGCCTTTTCTTATCACTCTCATTGTACATTCTCTTCTCACCTTACTCCCCTCGAATGTAACTCGAGGTTTCTATTATTGATGTAATGGTGCATTATGGGATCGTCCAAGGTGGTATGTCCAAGGAGGTGACAACAAAAAGGCAGCCAAGAAAGGAAGAGAAGGAGCTTGTGAAGACTCTTTTCTTTTCTTAGGCTTTTATGATATTCTCATTGGCTTGAGAATATCACATAGTTTGGGCTATAACCATGTCACGTTTATTTCTTGTAAGCATGAGATGCATGTTTTATATTTGTATATGATGCATGTATAAAACAACCGGAGATAACAAATTGGTGAGATCAAAAGAAAAATCCCTCAAACAAATATTAAGTCATTAAATGTGATGCCTTCCAAATGTTGGCACTCGTCAAGACCTTGATCAACATTAGGTGGGTTTGCCAAAGCAAAGCACCTATGTTCATCTTGGTAAGGCGCGATGGGATAATAGTGATATCCAAACTGCTAACTTTGGGTTCGACTTAACTAAGTCATCCTAATAGGATTAGGGACTTAGAGGCATAGAGTTGGGCTTAAGTTCATGAGATGAGCTTGGACAAGTGTTGTTCACCCAACTATCCAAGAGTTGCATAAGATGCAATTGGCAATGAGTTGCCTACCTAAATAGCTGTAACTTGAGAGAAAAGCCAAAGCTGACTCAGGTTGTGGTCAAATATGGATCTTGGCCCGCTAGAATACCTTAGCGCCGAGGTGTTCCGAAATAATACCGAGGGTTATTATTTTGAGGAAAATAGTGGGAGTATCGTTTAATAAAAGTCCTTATTAAATGAATTAAAATACATGACTCTTACACTGCATATTTACTGTTGTAGATAACCATGGCACAAAACACATCGACACTTTCATTGCGATCGATCCTTGAGAAGGAAAAACTGAATGGGACCAACTTTCTCAAATGGTACCGAAACTTGAGGATAGTCCTCAAACAAGAGAGAAAGGCATATGTCCTAGAGCAGCCCATTCCGAATGAGCCTGCTGCCACTGCTCCAAGAGCTGAAAGGGATGCTCACAAGAGGCATTCTGATGATGCTTTGGATGTTGCATGCCTCATGCTTATTACCATGGAATCTGAGCTTCAGAAGCAACATGAGAACATGGGGGCGTTCGATATGATCGAACATCTCAAAATGCTTTTCCAAGAGCAAGCTAGGCATGAGAGGTTTGAGACCTCTAAGGCATTGTTTCAGTGCAAGATGTCTGAGGGAAGTCCCGTGGGTCCTCATGTGCTCAAGATGATTGGGTACATTGAGAATCTTGAGAATTTGGGATTTGCTCTTCAGAAAGAGTTGGCTATCGATGTAGTCTTGCAATCGTTGCCTGAAAGCTACAGTCAGTTCGTCATGAACTATAACATGAATGACCTTGACAAGTCCCTCCCTGAATTGCTCAACATGTTGAGAACTGCTGAGCAAAACCTTAAGAAGGCTAAGCCCATTTTGATGGTTCAAAAGGGCAAGGGAAAAGGAAAAGCCAACAAGAAGAAGGATAAAGCTAATGGAAAGTCCAATGCTAATTCTTCTTCAGCTGCACTGAAACCAAAGGGTGGTGTGGCAAAGGAAGGGGAGTGCTTCCATTGTAAGCAACCTGGACACTGGAAGCGCAACTGTAAGCTCTATCTTGAAGAACTTGCTAAGGAAAAGGGAAGTAAGACTTCCACTTCAGGTATTTTTGTTATAGAGGCTAACTTTTCTACTTCCTCATCTTGGGTATTGGATACTGGATGTGGATCTCACATTTGTGCAAATGTGCAGGATCTAAGTAGAAGTAGAAGATTGGCCCGAGGTGAAGTAGACCTACGTGTTGGAAATGGAGCAAGGGTTGCTGCCTTAGCCGTAGGGACTTATGTTCTCACTTTACCTAGTGGATTAGTTTTAGAATTAGACAACTGCTACTTTGTGCCTACTATTAGTAGAAATTTGTTTTCTGTTTCTTGTTTGGACAAGAAAGGTTTTTCATTTATAATAAAGGACAAATGTTGTTCTATTTATTTGAATGAAATCTTTTATGGTAGTGCTCAACTTAGCAATGGGTTGTATGTTCTAGACCTTGAAGATCCAATCTATAATGTGAATACCAAGAAGGTTAGATTAAATGATTCAAACTTGACCTATCTCTGGCACTGTCGCTTGGGCCATATAAATGAGACCCGCATATCCAAGCTCCATAAGGATGGACTCTTGGACTCATTTGATTTTGAATCATATGAGACATGTGAGTCATGTTTGTTGGGCAAGATGACCAAAGCCCCATTCACAGGGCAAAGTGAAAGGGCTAATGACTTACTAGGACTCATACATAGTGATGTATGTGGCCCTATGTCTACACAAGCAAGAGGAGGTTCCCAATACTTCATTACTTTCACTGATGACTTCAGCAGATATGGCTATGTGTATCTTATGAGACACAAGTCAAAATCCTTTGAAAAGTTCAAAGAATTCAAGAATGAAGTAGAGAATCAACTCGGGAAGAGTATCAAAGTGCTTCGATCAGATCGAGGTGGAGAGTACTTGGATCGAGAATTCCTTGACTATCTGAAGGAGTGTGGTATAGTATCACAACTCACTCCACCAGGTACACCTCAATGGAATGGTGTTTCTGAAAGGAGAAATCGAACTCTGTTAGACATGGTTCGCTCCATGATGAGTCAAGCTGACCTTCCAAACTCCTTTTGGGGACATGCTCTAGAAACAGCCGCTTTTACACTAAACCGAGTTCCATCTAAATCGGTTCAAAAGACACCATATGAGATATGGAGTGGGAGGCGTCCCAATTTGTCTTTTATGAAGATTTGGGGCTGTGACGCTTATGTAAAACGTCAATCCTCTAACAAACTAGGGCCCAAATCTCAAAAATGTCTTTTTGTTGGGTATCCCAAAGAAACAAAGGGTTACTATTTCTACAATCCCTCTGAGCAAAAGTGTTTGTTGCTCGAACTGGTGTCTTTTTGGAGAAAGAGTTTATCTCTAAAGGAACTAGTGGGAGGAAAATAGAACTTGAAGAAATTCAAGAACAACAAGAAGACATCGAACCTGAAATGGAACCTGAACAGACACCACAAGATGTTGTGGTTCAAGAGTCTGTTCCTGTAGCACAAAGCCCACGTAGGACTGGTAGGATTCGGCGTGAGCCCGAGAGATATGGATTTCTCGTGACTCACACCGGTGATGTGATGCTCATGGATCAAGATGAGCCCACAACCTACCAACAAGCTATGTCGGGGCCTGACTCTGAGAAGTGGCTAATGGCCATGAAATCCGAGATGGAATCCATGTATGAAAACCAAGTATGGACTTTGGTTGACCCACCTGAAGGGGTAAAACCTATAGGGTGCAAATGGGTTTTCAAGAAGAAAACTGACATGGATGGTAATGTGATTACCTTTAAGGGAAGATTGGTTGCAAAAGGTTTCAAGCAAATTCATGGTATTGACTATGATGAAACTTTTTCACCAGTTGCTATGCTTAAATCCATCCGAATTTTGTTTGCTATTGCTGCACACTATGATTATGAGATATGGCAAATGGATGTCAAAACTGCATTCCTAAATGGAAAGCTACTTGAGGATGTGTACATGACACAGCCTGAGGGTTTTGTCACTCCTGCGAATGCCAATAAAGTGTGCAAATTGCAAAGGTCCATTTATGGACTGAAGCAAGCTTCTCGAAGTTGGAATCTTCGTTTTGATGATGCAATCAAAGAGTTTGGTTTTATCAAAAATGAAGATGAACCTTGTGTCTACAAGAAGGTTAGTGGGAGCGCTATTGTCTTCTTGGTGTTGTATGTAGATGACATACTACTCATCGGGAATGACATTCCTGAGCTACAGTCTGTGAAGACTTGGCTAAGGAAATGTTTCTCTATGAAGGACTTGGGTGAAGCAGCCTATGTGTTAGGCATTAGGATCTATAGAGATAGATCTAGAAAGCTTCTTGGCCTAAGTCAAAGTACATATATTGACAAGGTGCTAAAGAGGTTTAGCATGCAAGATTCCAAGAAAGGATTCTTGCCCATGTCACATGGTATCACTCTTTCTAGATCTCAGTGTCCGAGTACAACCGAGGAGAGAGAGCGCATGAGTAAGATTCCATATGCCTCAGCAATTGGATCTATCATGTATGCCATGATATGTACTCGTCCCGATGTCTCATATGCTTTGAGCATGACGAGTAGGTACCAATCAAACCCTGGTGAAAGTCACTGGACAGCTGTTAAGAACATCCTTAAGTACTTACGAAGGACTAAGGATGCATTCTTGGTCTTTGGAGGTGAAGATGAGCTCGTTGTAAGGGGTTACACCGATGCAAGCTTCCAATCCGATAAGGATGATTTTAGATCGCAATCTGGTTATGTGTTTTGTATTGGTGGTGGTGCTGTAAGCTGGAAGAGTTCAAAGCAAGAGACAGTAGCTGACTCTACAACAGAATCTGAGTACATTGCCGCCTCTGATGCTGCGAAGGAGGCAGTTTGGATCAAGAAGTTCATCACTGAACTTGGAGTGGTTCCAAGCATTGTTGACCCGATAGAGCTCTATTGTGACAACAATGGAGCAATCGCACAGGCTAAGGAACCTCGATCTCACCAGCGATCCAAACACATACTCTGACGCTATCATCTCATCAGGGAGATCATCGAGAGGGGTGATGTAAGGATATGCAGGACTTCGACAGACAGCAACATTGCTGATCCACTGACAAAGCCCCTTACGCAGCAGAAGCATGATAGCCATTCTAGGTCCATCGGTATTAGATACATGGATGATTGGCTTTTAGTGCAAGTGGGAGATTGTTAGTATTGTGCCCAAAAAAGCCAATCATGAGATGATTGTATTTTGCACATTGAGTCATGATATTTTATTGAGGCATTAATCCAGCAATTTTGTTTGTTGTTTTGTTTCTGGGTAACGTAATAAACATAATTGTAACCCTAGAATAATGATATTCTTAAATGTCCCTAGTATAGTATTATTGTGGAGCGGGTTGCAATAATACATAATGACTAGCATATGTGGAGACTAATATGAGATATGTAGTCTACATATGGGTACAAGTTGGAGAACTTGTGTACTGGACCGACCCACCATGAGAACACTTCATGGATCGTTATATGAGTGTCATAAGTGATTCTCATAGTGATCATGGTATATGTAGTCCTTCGACCTAAGATCATCAAGGTTCCCTACATGTGAGTCACATACTTTGATACTTTCCTTTGTTGCTCGTAACTGAGTGAACTTGAAGGAGGTCATTGGGTATGTCACATATCATGCGGAGGGATTTGTATGATCAAGATGGGATTTGTCCCTCCTATGTAACGGGAGTGATATCTTTGGGCCCCTTGATAGAGTGAGACTTAGAAAATGCATGGCCATGCTCCGATGAGTTGATATATGATATCAATGTCATCAGTTTAAGTTAGTCTACTCGGTAATCAAGAAACCAAAGATTGGGCTATACGAGAGTGACACATTCCATGTCTCGTGCTTAGTCTTGATATCTTGGACAAAGGGACAATGGCATATATCGGTGATGATCATAAAGGTTTAGTCGATTCACCGACAATCTTGTCACTTGGGTAGCAATGATGTGTTGCTAGACACCGCTCATTGCTTATGATCATAAATGTGATTTATGATCGTTGCCAATATGGCAAGAGCCTATTGGGTCGCACACATAGAGCTATTTGGATCATTAGAGTGCATGGGCTAATTATTTGGGTTATGGTTTCACTTTAATTTCGTATTAATAATGGGCCAAGGAGTTGAGCCATTATTAAGCCCGAAATTAATTCCTAATTGGATTAGGGCTTTGAAACCCATTAGGCCTGGAAGTTGAGTCTCACTATAAATACAACTTTTAAGTGAGAATTCGTAGGTCTCCTTGCCCTAGCCTCCCAAAAGGACAGCCGCACTCTTCTCTTGCAATTCCTTGGAGGACGCAAGCTAGCACTGCGAGCGCAAGAGAAACGCATCTGCCGGGACGTGGTGGAAGCGTGGTGATCCCGAGAGGCTCGTGTGGATACCATAGAGAGCCTGAACACGTCAACTGTTCAGGTTTTGTGATTCGACTCTACAGTTGAGTGAGAGATCTCAACCGAAAATTAGGTATGAAATTTTCGAACACCCGGTTTACCCCGTTTCACTTGGATCCTGGAGGGTTTCGGTTAAATTCCGCTGCGCTGTTTGGCTCCCGAAACCCAACAATTGCTCTAACCATAACACACATAATTACATTTACGCACACTATGGCAGCTAAGAAGGAAAACACTAGCACAAGTCTTAGTTTTGGCTTCCACACATTAGGCAATCTTGTTAAGTTCTAGTGACCAAATTCTGCACCTATAACTTCCACTAACAAACTATATCATTCTAGCCATATACCCCCTTGGTTTCTTTCCTCCATTATCAAGTAGAGACTTAGAGCAAACCAAGGGATTTTTTTTTACATCAATAGCCCACCTATGGACCAAGTTATGGATTTTTTAAGTTGGTTACAAAATTCTGACCAAATGAACAGTAACTCAGCCAAATTTGTAATTTCATCTCTTTGGCTATAGGGCTCTAAATCCAAAAATTGCAAATCCCAGTTAACTCTCTGGATCTCCTCTATGTGTGGTCCAAATTTCATACCAAGATTCATTCTACACAGGAAGATATTAAACTTTAGGTCCATAGTCAAAATTCTAGCAACTTTTGGACCATTTTGCCCATACAATTTTTCCAAACCATGCCAACACTTCATTCACAAGGGGAAAGCCCTCCAAGGCTATCCCATATATGTCCATTACACATAGGAATTACATTCCCTTTATTTTAACAACTTTATGTGGCCAAAAAATAATTTACAAGTAAGCAGCCTATAATTCACACTTAGGCAGCTTTGCACCACATCACCTACATAGCCAAAAAATTACTCAAATGTCCACATACTTGTCTCTGTTTACATACACTACATGTAGATGAATACATGCACTACAATATGGTCTCAAATTATCTAAATACACACCCTAGGTTACAGGAGGTCCTGAGAGACAATGGACTCCAAAAATAGGATGCTGGATAGCTGCTGCACAACACAATAAGTACCACCATTAAACATACCAAATGTGCTACTAAAATCACCAAAATTTGCAGATCATAACTAGGCAAATGTAAGTTCGTGTACCTGAAATTTAAAATTAAAAATCAAACTACAAAGGTTAGTTTCAAGGTTATCTTTCAGCTGGACCTGAAATGACAGAATTGAGGGGAGTAAGTTTCATTGAGAAACTTAGGAAAGGTAGCAATTGGATTCAATAGGCAATGTAACCATCATTAAAACATGAATCCAAAGCTACTAAAACACAAAAACCACAATGCATATACACAAGATATAGCAAGCAAATGCAGCAGCCAAACACAAACAACAAACACATGAAATGTGGCAGCAGCATATACCAAAGGGTTAGTCCATAAAACACATAATAAACATAACCAAATCACTATGGCAGCCCTCCTCAAGCTAATGCTTAGTCTTAGGAGGATTTTATCAGTATTTAGTACTAAATTTGGGCTCTAGAAACCCTCACTTTACTGCCATCATTGTGCACTTCACACTAGGTCACAAAACCTTCAATAAGTGCACTCCCCTCACTAAACTTGGTTCATCAAGCTCATGGCTCTCTTCCAAGCTTACCCCTAGCTCCATGGATGTTTGAAAATTGTAGAAAATAGTCCATGTGAGCAATAGAACCCTTACCAAAGTGGGTAGGCCGAAAATCAAGCTTGATCCTTGAAGTATCCAAGAAATAGCTCTAGTTTGCTTCCATTTGATTCCTTTTGCCTTCAATTTCAATCAATTGCAAGTTTGAAGGTGTGGTGGATATGGAGGAAGTATGGCTATGTTCTTGGGCTGGAGGATGATGAAAATGAGAGAGGGATAAGTGATTTGGCCACTTAAATGGCCTTAAATGAGCTTAAGGGCACAAAACAGACTTAACAAGCTTAACCTTGCTTTATGTCATTTTCTTTCCCACTAATTATGGTTTCTTTGTCTTAAAATCATTGGTACAAATGTGCCCAAAATTTTTGACTAATTATCAAGTCTTGGCTGCCTCCCCCATGGTGGGATAACCCCACAATTTTGCCCTTAGACTTAAGTAAAAAGCTTGAACACCATGAGGTTTACACTAGGACATTTAGGTCCTTATTGCCTTTAGTGTTTCCTTTGTCCAAACTTGTCTTCCATGACTAATTTGGTCCTCCAATAGCACTTTCATACCATTTATATCCTTCCCACAACTCTCCAAGTCTCTTTCTTGAGAGTTTTGCAATTGAGTACCCGAATTTCCAAAACCTTATAAAAAAAGTCCATAGGTTGCTTAACAAACAAGCAATCATTTAGGCTTTTCTTGGGGGCCAAGTTACCAACTTGGAACACTTTTAAGGAGGTGTTGATCATGCCTTTTACCCCCACACTTCAATCACTATGATGAGAATTACACAATATAATGGTTTTTAGCCATTATGACACACTTGTAATTCTCCCATTTTGTGAGGTTGTACCACAACTAAAGACAAAGCAAACACAAAAATGCATAAAGGACCTTAGAGTTCTCATGTAGGCCTTAGGATGTGTATGTTTTTCACTTAAGTCAAATGGAGCAACTTGGATTTTGCCATTGTGGGGAAGGTAGCCAAGGCTTGATAATTGGGTAAAAACTGTTGGGCACATGTGTAGCAATGAGTTTAACACAAAGAAATGACAATTAATAAGAAGGAAAATGACATAAAGCAAGGTTCAGCTTGTTAAGTGTGTTTTGTGCCCTTAATCTCATTTAAGTCCATTTAAGCGGCCAAATCACTTATCTCTCTCCCATTTTTGTCCTCCTCCAGCCCAAGACCACAACCACACTTCCTCCATAGCCACCACACCTTCAAAGTTGAAATTCATTGAAATTGAAGGCAAAAAGAAGTAATTGGAACCAAACTATAGCTATTTCTTGGCTACTTCAAGAATCAAGCCTGATTTTTGGCCAACCCACTTTGGTAACGGTTCTCTTACTCTCATGGTTTGTTTTCTATACTTTCAAGAAACCGTGGTGCTAGGGCTAACATTGGAAGAGAGCCATGAGCTTGATGAACCAAGCTTAGCGAGGGGAGTGCACTTATTGAAGGTTTTGTGACCTAGTGTGAAGTGCACAATGATGGTAGCAAAAATTGGGGTTTCTAGAGCACAAAGTTAGTATTAACAAGTGTTAAAATCCTTCTAAGACCAAGCATTAGCTTGAGGTGGGCTGCCATAGTGATTTGGTCATGCTTATTACATGTTTTATGGATTAATCTATGGTTATTGTTATTGCTGCATATCATGTGTTTGTTGGTCGTGAATGGGTGCTACATTTGGTTGTCACATTTTGTCATTTCAGGTCCAGCTGAAAGATTAACTTTAAACTAACCTTTTGTGGTTTGAGTTTTGATCTGAATTTTTAGGTACATGAACTTTGATATGTTTAGTTATGATTTGGAAAGTTTGGTGATTTTAGGAGCACATTTACTATTTTTAATAGTGGTACTTATTGTGTTGTGTAGTAGCTATGCAACATCCTATTCTGGAGTCCATTGTGTCTCAGGCACTCCTGTAACCTAGGGTGTGTATTTAGCTGAGTTAAGGCCATTTTTTAGTGTATGTTTGCATGTACATGTAGTGTATGTAAAATGAGACAAGTATGTGAACAATTCAGTAATGTTTTGGCTATGTAAGTGATGTGGTGCAAAGTTGCCTAACTGTGAATGATGGGCTGCTTACTTGTAAATTCTGTTTTCGCCACATAAAGTTGTTAAAAACAAGGGAATATAATTCCTATGTGTAATGGACATATATGGGATAGCTTTGGAGGGTTTTCACCTTGTGAATGAAGTGTTTGCACACTTACGAAATTTTGTATTGGCAAAATGGTCATAAAGTGACCAAAATTTTGACTCTACACTTAAAGTTCTATATCTCTCTGTGTATAAGGAATAATTGTATGAAATTTTGACCACAACTAGAGAACATCTAGAGGTTGAATTTGGAGCACTGTAACCAAGGATATGACATTGAAAAGTTGGCTAATTTACTGTTTATTTGGTCAGAATTTTGTAACCAACTTGAAAAGTCCATAACTTGGTCCATAGGTGGCTATTGATGTAAAACAAAATTCCTTGGTTTTCTCTAAGTCTCTACTTGATAATGGAGTAGAGAAAATAGGGGTACATGGCTAGAATGATACATTTTATTAGTGGAACTTGTAGGTGCAGTGGCTGGTCACTAGAACTTACAAGATTGCCTAATGTGTGGTAGCCAAGATTAAGACTTATGCTACTATTTTCCATCTTTGCTGCCATGGTGTGTATGAAATGTGAATATGTGTGTGATGGTTGGACCAATATGCATGTGTTTACATAGTGCCCAAGAGGGCCACTTAGGTATGCACACTAAGGGTAGTGTTCTGATGGCCTATAGAATATTACCAATCTTGGGAGTCTAAATGCATAATTTTGGCAGCATAATTGGACTACCCCGAGGTAGGTAACATACCCCTTGTGAATGATGCATTTGCACATTTATGAAATTTTGTATGGGCGAAATGGTCATAAAGTGACTAGAATTTCAACTCTACACTCAAAGCCCTATATCTACTTACATAGAATGAATCTTGGTATGAAATTTTGACCACATCTAGAGAACATCTAGTAGCTGAACTGGGATTTTGAATTTTTGAATTTGGAGCTCTGTAGCTAAAGATATGGTGTTGCAAAATTGGCTAAGTTACTGTTTATTTGGTCTGAATTTTGTAACCAACTTAAAAAATCCATAACTTGGTCCATAGGTGGGCTATTGATGTACACCTAAATTCCTTGGTTTGCTTAAAGACTCTACTTGGTAATGAAGCAAAGAAAACATGGGGTTACATGGGTAGATCAACATTGTTTTTTGGTAGAAGTTTCAGGTGCAGCGGCTGGTCGCGTACACTTAATCAGATTCCCTAATGTATGGTAGCGACGATTAAGACTTGTGCTAGTGTTTTCCTTCATTGCTACCATGGTGTGTATAAAGTGTGAATATGTGTGTAATGGTTTGACCAATATGCATGCATTTAAATAGTGCCCGAGAGGACCACTTGGGTATGCACACTAAGGGTATTTTTTTTATGGCTTATAGAACATGCCAATCTTAGGAGTTTTAAATACACAATTTTGGCACCATAACTGAACTACCCCATAGTGGGTAACAGATGTTGGTATCAGAGCATGGTCAGAGCATGGTTTATACATGTACATATAGTTCCATTTGCATGCTAGCTACATACGTGAACTTAGTTTGGTCAGCTATTAGTGTCAAGTACCATTAAAATACCTGTGATTTTTATATGTGCTCTATGATGAATCATGAATAGGAAGTAAACATGGTTGCCACAAGGAGAGAGGAACCAACCCTAAGGCATCCTACTGAACGTAGGCAACAAAGATATGGATAGGAAAGGGGGAATTAGGGCCAATAAAAGGCACCAAACCCTAAAGTGCCTCAGGTTCGGTTAAAGCTTCAGAGATACTTAGCTCTAATCAATGAAAAATTAGTAAGATTGATTCAAGCAGAACATCAAGAAGACCAAGTAGCACCAGTTGAAGTAGTTTAGAATATACAACAACAATTAGAAGAGAAATCTAGGAGCACATCTTAACATAATCCTTCTAAAAGATTGGCAAATAGAAATGATGAAGCTAATGAAGTGGAAGATGAAGATAGGAGAAATCCTAGAGGAAGAAGAGTGAGATCTGAGATTGGTTAGCTGTCCAGGGCTAATCCCTTAGTCTATGACCATTCCTCCACCAAGAATGAGATTGACGAAGGTCATGAGAGAAGGGGTAGGAGAAGGCATAGAAAGCATCACCGTGCTGAGGAGTCTCACAGATCTAGGAGACAAGGAGTAGAGGATTTAGAGGGCCTAGATGAGGTTAGACTATTGGAGAGGTTCCAAGGACTACGGCCTCCACAGTTTGATGGAAGAGGAGGACCAAAAAGAGCTAAGGAGTGGTTAATCTTCATAGAAAAGTTGTTTGAAAGGATGCCACTCAGCTTCACCAAGAAGGTGTCACTAGCTATTTACAATTAGCTAGATAGTGTAGAGTTATGGTGGAGAAACACCAGGGATAGATATGCTGTCCAGAAAGGCAGAAAGGCAGGAAGAGATATTGAGATGACCTAGCTAGAGTTCACTCAGCTTTTTTAGGAGCAGTATATTAACGATGCTATCAAAGATATGAAACAAGCTGAATTTGATGCTATAAGGTAAGACAACTTAAGTGTCATAGAGTATGAGCACAAACTTAAATAGTTAGTGAGATATGTTCCTCAGTATCATGGACTGAAGGAGTTTAAAGCAAAGAGATTTGTCAGAGGTCTAAGATCAGACATCAGAAAGGCTATAAGGCCATTTGGGCTAGTGACACATTATGAAGCAGTGCAGAAGGCTCTGTTAGTAGAGCAAGAGGAGAATGATACTAGGTACTTTCCTAGTGAACTAGGTGAAAGTAGTCAGACAGGAAACAAGCATAAGAAGCCACCACATGGCAAAGGAATTGCCAAGAATTCCCATTCTGGTGCCCTAAGTGCAAGAAGTTTCATGGAAAGAAACCTTGCTACTTTGACGCTCAAGCACGTCTGAGATGTGGTGGAATGGATCACTAGATCAAGGATTGCCCACATGTTCAAGGAAGAAGGCTAGAAAACGAAGGTCCAGTGAGGCCTACTGGAGTAGGACCTAGAACGGGAGCACCCAGGGAGGGACCTCAAAGACAAGTTCCTCTAGTGCCAAGGCCACCACTGCAAAGAGCTAAAAAAGTGTTCCCAGTAGAGGAACCAGAGACATCATAGCAGGGAGGATCACTAAAAGGTAACATTTACCTAAATGGTGTACATGTTAGTGTTCTACTTGATATCAGTGCGTCCATATCTATAATGGCTAGGAAATTCATTGGTTCCATGAAATTTGCTATTAAAATCATGCTTAGTATATCCTTAGTAAAAACAGAAGGTAGTCAATGTGACACCCCACACAGGCCCCAGCCTGTGCACTCTCAGTGCCACTCACCATTTCTTCCCCAAGAGTTATTTGGATAATCTTAAGTTCAGGTGTTATTAACTACCTTTTTATTTAGGCAATTATTTGTTAGGCATTTTTAAGTCTTATTTTCTTAAGCTAAGAGCTGGGAGGTGCCCCAGGAGGCTTATGAGTTATTTAGAACAATTACCTGTAGCTTAAGTAGGGCCCAACCACTAACTTGCAACAGAAGGCAAGGCTGTAAATCAATAACTTGCATTACAAGCAAGGCATACACCTAATCAATTAAGTGTCTAGGATGTGTCCTCATCAAGTGTGCTACTTTCATGAATCACAACCAAGAAGCCCACATCTTTGTAGTTTTGAAAATCAAGGTTTCCATGCACATGTATATTCGGCCAAAAAAAATACATCAAGAGATTTCTTACATGAAACATAACCATGAGCTCATAAACTTAACTTAACTTGGCACATAAGCATCCAACATATGTACATACAAAACCATGTACAACAAAGGCTACATATACACATAAAATAGCCTAAGTACAAGCATCACTAGCGTGGAAGCATTGCAAGGATGCTACAAGTCCAAAATATAGCCAAGGTTAAGTTTTACAAGCTAAGTTTTCGTACTCCCCAAAAAATACCTAAGTGTGCAATATAGCAGCACACACTGAAGCACCAACCTAATGACCATGTTCATGGTCATGAAAGTGAACACTACAATCAAAGCCATAGTCCATAGATCCATCTTGCACCTAGACGTGTCCCACAACTACACAAGCCTGCAAAACTTAGTATATAAGTTTCAGCCTTAACCCATAAGACTTGTAATGAAAGTAATCAAGCCAAGATTGAGTTGGCACATACCTTGAGCAATAAAGGTACTACCTAGCACACAAACAAGCAACTCAAGCAAACCTACTCAAGCTGTATATCCTTTCCCGAAACAAGAAATATATATGGGCATGAGTACTAATACTCAGTAGGATTCACAAACAACCATACCTGGTTTATTTAGTTAAGTCCAAGACTTAACCTCCATAACTTACTTGTCCTACAAGAAAACATGGGAAAACACAAAAACACAATATACACATATAGTAACCGAGACGTATTAGTTAAACTAAGCTATCTACAATTGCTTAGCACACACAAACAAACAATCAAGCACACAAAACACACACATACACCACCAGATACATTCGGCCATATTCACTAGCATGTGTCCATCTGCACTTTTTGCACTTCCATCTTCACAACATCACTCCCATTCCACTAGAGCTCCAAATTCACTAGCAAGTTGGCCTCCCTCACTAGGAATTCTAACACATGCCCATAATTGATTAGCTAACCAAATCATAAACTGAATCTCCTCAATAATGCCCATCAAGTAACTAAGATTACATAACAAATTTTAACCATCACTTAGTGACTTTATTTACTTATTCATGGAATAATTACCAAGCAAATAAGTAAAATGTGAATCCTACCTCAATATATGAGCTTCAATAGTCTCGGGTTTGCTTGAACATTTCAAGATTGAGAATGAACCTCACTATTTCCTTCCCTTTCCTTGCTTCCACGCTTGATTACACCTTCAAGCTTTCATCCTTTCTATAAAACATTAAGGACATGGCAGCAACATTCCAAAAACAACCATGAATGTCTCGACTGCCCATGTATATATTCAAGACTAAGCTTCAAGAAACTGAAGAAGGAAGTCACCTTAGGCCGAAATCAAGGAAGACAGCCTAATTCTTGCTTTCAATAGTTCAATTGCTTATAAATGGCATCAATTCGGCAGCAACTTCTTCAAGAACAACGAAGCTCTCAAGAACCTTAATGTTTCGGTCGATAAAACAAATCCCACTCAAAGGCCAAAATGCTAGTTTAATTTGGTTAATGGGAGAGATGGCAGCTGGCCATGGACACATGTCCAAAAAATGGTCTAATACTCTATTTAATCTCATACTAGTTTGCATGGTGCATTTCACCCCTCAAGAATCCATGGCTTCCTTTTAGTCACTAAAACATATGCTCTTGTCGGCATTAACCTTAATTCATGGCCTACATTGCCAAGGATTAATAGAAATGGCTGAAAATGGTCATTATCCCATGCATATTTTTGGTTAATTACCAAAATCTTTATTAATTAAACTACGTAATTTATGGTATGGTGGAAGACATTGATAGCCAAGGTGCCGATCACCCTCCGGATCCACTAGTTCGGACAAAGCACCAACCTCGGAAAGGAAACCACTGCCATGGAAAGAAGGATGCTCGACCCTTCCCCCGAAGTCCAGCCTCGAGGTTTCCCCATTCCTGGAAATAACAACGCCAACCTCGGGAGAATGAGTAGGCCATCCTCGGGAGGAAGGGTGCTTCCGAGGAAGGCCACCCTTAGGAAAAACACTCCTGCTATATTAAAGTGACTTCGGAGGACAAGTTCTCCGAAGAGGTCTCCTTTACCTAAAGAGGGCCTCGGGAGTACGACATCAGCATTTAAGGAGCCTCTGACACATCCCCGATAATCTGCCCCGGCCATGCCCTGACACGCCGTTTGTAGGGACACCCTAGCACGTCACTCTCGGGTTGACTACACTCCTAGCTCAGAGGCCCATAACCTACTAGGAGCCCCCTGTTGTCCAAAAGATGTGGAACGCATCCCGCCGAACACGTGTTACAATCTGGGCTGGCCACATGGGAAGAATTATCACTATCCGCCCCTCTATATGTACTCGGAAAAGATTCCAGGTAAAGGGGGACGTTCCTTAAGCTAAGATACTGGCTTACTCTAAAAATCAGGGGATTACCTACAAAGATACTAACTTGGGCGTCGGAGGTTGCTCCCCGGAAAACCACTCCGGGGACCTCCTAACCTCTGCTTCCTTTGACTTTCAGGTGACCTTCTCAGAGTACGTTCGTCCCGGATCTTTCTCCGTTTCCATAAGTCCCTAACGCCTTCACTATGACACACGAAGGAGATGCCGAAGGGCATCAGACATAATCATAATCGGCCATCAAAGTCATAAAGAAGTTGGTCTAATTCTTCATTTCTCCTCGCACTTATTTGCATCGCCGAAATTGCTAATTTAAGTTTCATAGTTTTAATTTCATCACTAGTTCAAGTGTGCATTGTAGTCCTCCAACTTTATTTCATGGCAAAAACATCATGGTCCATTTTTCCATGTACACTTAGAACCTAAACTTTCTTAAGGTTGCACTTACACCCTTATCCTCATTTTCAATCAAGTCCCTTATGTTTATTTTGTGTTTTCTCTACATTCTTGGCCTAAGCCAAGTACTGAGGGATGGTCCTAACAACTCCTCCCTCCTTAAAGAATTTGGTCCTCCAAATTCTTCACCAGTCTAGAGTATAGCTAAGGGTACTTGTTGGCAATTTCCTATTGCATTTCCCAGGTTGCCTCTTCAGGAGTATGGTTACTCCACTGAACTTTAATCATGGAGATCCACCTGCTTCTCAATTTCCTGGTATCTCTTGCTAGAGACTGAATTGCCACTTGCTCATATGAAAGGTTTGGTGCCACAGTTACACTAGCACGTATCTCTATCTGCTTCGAACTGGGAACATATTTCTTGAGTAAGCTCACATGAAACACATTGTGTATGTTACCAAGTGCTGGTGGTAAATCTAGCTGATAAGCCACATTTCCAACTTTGGCCAGTATTTGATATGGCCCAACATATCTGGGTGCTAGTTTTCCCTTTTTTCCAAATCTGATTACTCCCTTCATGGGAAAAACCTTGAGCCACACCCAGTCTCCTTCCTGGAATTCTAGGTCCCTTCTCCTCTTCAGGTTGGCATAGGCTTGCTGCCTATCATTTGCAGTCTTGATCCTGGCTTGGATCAATTTTATTTTCTCTGTAGTTTCCTTAATAATATCTGGTCCCAACTCCAACTTGCCCTCTGGCTGATGCTAGCAATGAGGAGTAATACATCTTCTGCCATACAAGGCTTCATAAGGAGCCATTCGTATCATTGAATGATAGCCATTATTATAGGAAAACTCTATTAGTGGAAGATGTACATCCCACTCTCCCTGGAAGTCAATTACACAGCATCTCAACATGTCTTCCAGAGTTTGTATTGTTCTTTCTGTCTGTCCATACGTTTGTGGATGGTAAGCAGGACTAAACTTGAGCTTATTGCCCAATGCCTGATGTAGGGACTTCCAAAACCTAGAAACAAACCTAGGATCCTTATCTGACACTATGTCATCTGGTACTCCATGCAATCTTACTGTTTCTCTTATATAGAGTTGTGCTAGTTTGTCCAAAGAATGAGTAAGATTCATGGGAAGGAAGTGAGCTGCCTTGGTCAGTCTATCTACAATGACCCATATAGCATCATGCTTCCTTCTTGTTTGTGGCATTCCTTCCACAAAATCCATTGATATGGATCCCCATTTCCTCTCAGGTATTGGCAAGCTTTGCAGCTTTCCTCCTGGTTTCTGGTGTTCAACCTTTAGTTGTTGGCACACTTCATAACTAGCTACATGTGTGCTAATATCCTTCTTCATGTATGGCCACCAAAAATATACTCT
The DNA here is from genome assembly GCA_039654915.1 of Aquilaria yunnanensis. NCBI lineage: Eukaryota > Viridiplantae > Streptophyta > Magnoliopsida > Malvales > Thymelaeaceae > Aquilaria > Aquilaria yunnanensis. The sequence goes on along the minus strand of CM077595.1, from coordinate 41,157,926 downwards.
AAGGATGTGATACATCATTGTGGCCCCTTGATGCATGCTCAATTTACTAGAGTGAGCCTCTTCCAGAATTTGAATCCTCAGGTTGTCCTTTTCAGGCACATATAACCTATTCTGGAAGTATAGCATCCTTTGTTTAAAGGAAAAACCTTGGTACAGTTCTCCCTTTTTTTGCCCAGATGTCAGTTCCATATTCTCACCACCAGCTTGAGCTTCATTGACAAGCTTCTTCCATTCTGGTGTAATGGTGAGTACATTTAGTTGCTCACTTTCCTTAGCTAGCCATTGACTTGCCAAGCAAGTAAAGCTCAGGCTCTCGGCCTTTTGCTCACTTTCACCACCTTTGAGCACCCTAGTGTAGCTTCTACTAAATGCATCTGCCACTACATTGGCCTTCCCAGGTGTGTATTCAATTACACAGTCAAAATCCTTCAAATATTCCAACCACCTTCTTTGTCTGATATTTAAATCCTTTTGTGTAAAAAGATATTTGAGACTTTTGTGGTCTGTAAAAACATGGAATTTATTGCCAAGAAGATAATGTCTCCATTGCTTGAGGGCAAAGACCACTGCTGCCAACTCCAAATCATGTACAGGATACTTCTTTTCATGTGGTCTTAGTTATTTGGACCCAAAAGCAATGGCTTGCTTTTCCTACATCAGGACACATCCTAGTCCTACATGAGATGCATTAGTATACACTTCAACTTCCTTTTCAAGGTCTGGTAAGACTAATATAAAAGCTGTGGTCAGTCTCCTCTTAAGCTCGTGAAAGCTCTCTTCACATTTTGTTTCTCAGACAAACTTCTGGTTTTTTCTGGTTAATTGAGTCATTTGGTACAAATCTTCTGTAATAACCAGCGAACCCCAGGAAACTCCTGACTTCTCTCACATTCTGGGGCTGTTTCCAATCCAGGATTGACCTTACCTTTTTAGGATCCACGGCCAGCCCTTGATCATTTATTACATGACCCAAAAACCCAATTTCTTGAGTCCAGAATCTACACTTACTCAGCTTTCCACAAAGCTTATGTTCTTGGAGCAAGCCAAGCACTGTTCTTAGGTGTTCTCTATGAGTTTCCTCATCTTTTGAGTACACCAAAATATCATCAATGAATACTACCACAAAGTGGTCTAGATGTGCTCTGAACACCCTCTACATTAAGTGCATAAACAATGCAGGTGCATTAGTAAGCCTAAATGGCATTACTGTATACTCAAAGTGTCCATACCTAGTTCTGAAAGCAGTCTTAGGTATGTCCTCTTCCTTAACTCTTAACTAGACATATCCAGATCTCAGATCTATTTTGGAGAACACTTTTGCTCCCTTTAACTGATCAAATAGATCTTCTATTCTTGGAAGGGGGTATTTGTTCTTTATGGTTAATGCATTCAGTTTTCTGTAATCAATACAGAGCCTAAGAGTTCCATCATTTTTCTTTACAAACAACACAGGTGCCCCCCAGGGAGACACACTAGGTCTGATGAAACCTTTCTCAAGTAGTTCATCTAATTGCTTCCTCAGCTCTACCATTTCAGGTAGTGCCATCCTATATGAAGTAGTGAATACTGGTGCTGCTCTTGGTAGCAGCTTCATTTCAACCTCCACCTCCCTCACGGGTGGTAATCCAGGTAGGTCTGTAGGAAAGCCCTAGAAAATCCTGAACTATGGGTATCTACCTAAGTTCATTAGCTACTTCCTAGTCATTTAGTTCCAGGCATTCACAGTCACTTTCTAGAGCCATTTGTTTTAACACTTCAATTTGACAATCCATAGCTAACTCTAGTGACTTACCTAAGTCATATGGTATACAACTAGGCATTATTAATTGTCTGGTATGACAATCAATAACTACTTTATTTTCTCCTAGCCAATTCATGCGTAGAATCACATCGTAATCATATGTGTCTAGCACTATGAGATCTACTCTCAGTTTCAGCTTGTCTATCTGGATTTCACAGTTTTCAACCATATGGTATGTGAATAAAACTTCATTGCCAGCAGTTTTAACTAAGTACATGCCTGTTGTATACCTTACTTCTAAATTCATGGCCTTAACCAAGCTATTAGAAATCACAGATGATGAAGCTCCAGTATCAAATGATCCAAATACTAAATAGCCATTAAGGTAAATAGTACCTTTTAAGGCTCTCCTGGTAGTCCTTTCCTGACTAGTCTCCTTGTCTCCAGTAGCCTTTGGTGCTCCCTGCACCTTTCTGGATGATTCTAGCTGAAATATCCTGCCTGAAGGTGCATTAGGCCTTCTCTGCTCCTAAGGAGGCTTTTGTTCCTACCTTCCTCCTGGATTGGGCAGATTGGTCCTCAATTGGGGCATGGGTATCTGTTGCCTCCCTTGCCCTCTGGGATTAAACCTTCCCAGAAATTTCTTTTCATCTCCTCTCTTTGGGCAATCTCTTACCCAATGGTCTGGTGCCCCACACTTGTGGCAACCAGTAGCAGTTTTAAAACATGGTTTATTTCCATGGAATTTCAAACAAGTGTGCCATTGTGGACCATACTACTATGGTCCCTTCTCTTTCTTGCTTCCTTTTCTTCCTCCACTGGCTTCTACCTCTTCCTAGGGTCTTTTCTGTGTCCCTTTCTGGGAGCCACTTCCACTACCAAGTCTACTTTTGGCTTGTTCTCTGAACTCCTGTTCCAGTGCAATCGCACTATGCATCACAAAGTAGTAGTCCCTAGTCCCCACTGCTCTGAGAATCTATCTCAGCTCAAGCCTCAAGCCTCTCAAAAACCTCTTGGTTCTCAATTCTTCCTATCCCTCATACTGTGGGTCATATCTGATCAGATTACTGAATCTTTGTTCATATTCCAGAACAGTGAGATGCCCTTGCTCCAGCTGACCAAAGTCCACCTACTTCGGATCTTTCTGGGCCTCACTGACATATTGCTGGTGGAAAACCTGCAGAAGATCTGCCTACCTCATGGATTTCCTTCTAACTGGTGGTTTCCTTTGATTTCTTTCCTGATATGTCCTCTACACAGCCCTCCACCATAGCTCTGCATTTCCCTCTAGCCTGAAGGTAGCTAGAAGTACTTTCTAGGAGGATGATACCTTCATCCTCTCAAAAATCTTCTCTACCTGATACACCCAAAACTCTGCTTCATCAGGGTCACTGCCACCCCTGAATACTAGAGGTTTTAGTGCCAGGAACCCTTCTAGCTGGCCCTCCTTAAGTGCACCCCTTCTGGACCTCTCTCATCTTACTTCTGTACTGCTAGTTCTGTCTCTGAAGATTCTCCCTCTTGTTGTACTTTCTGTAGGAGGCTCAGTCCTCCTTGAGTAAATATAAGCATCTAGCTCTTCAATGTCAGGGCTCTCCTCATCCTCTTCCTGTGTCTTGGGCTCTTGGCTAACCTCTGATCTCATCCTTCTAGCCCTGGGATGTCTTCTCTCCTCATCACCTTCTTCTTCTTCCTGATTGCCTCCATTATCACTATGCTGATCATGATTCATCGGCTCTTTGCTAGGCCTTATCTTTCATCTTTTACCTTCTGCTTCTAAGTTTTCTCCTACTCCCATCTACTCTGGGTTTCCATGTATTGGGGGTTGGCCTTTAGCCAAGAATCTCATTCCTTCCACAATTTGTGCCATAGTTAGATGTAGTGACTCCATCATTTCTTCTATCCTATCTGGCCTCTCCCTGCTGGGTCCAGGTACAGGTAATGTAAAACCCTGCATTTGGCTTTTCGGCCACATTATGCTCAATGACACCTGCCTGTATCTCAGGCACCTCTGTATCCATGCCATCTCTAGGATGGGTTGTTACATTCTCTATTTGCTTTTGGGATTCTCTTTCCCTGCCTCTTGTTCTCATCCTGCACTTTAAAATGTAGCTATTCACATATACCAATAATACAAGTCTTATATAATCCTATGTGGGAACAAGTCTAGGCTATACTTTCCTCTAAATCAGAAGCTTCTAAACCATAAGCTTCGATACCAAACATAGCCTGTCACACCTCACACAGGCCCCAGCCTATGCACTCTCAGTACCACTCACCATTTCTTCCACAAGAGTTATTTGTATACTCTTAAGTTCAGGTGTTATTAACTACCTTTTTATTTAGGCTTTTATTTGTTAGGTATTTTTAAGCCTTATTTTCTTAAGCTGAAAGCTGGGAGGTGCCCTAGGAGGCTTATGAGTTATTTAGAACAACAACCTACAGCTTAAGTAGGCCCAACCACTAACTTGCAACACAAGGCAAGGCTGTAAATCAATAACTTGCATTACAAGCAAAGCATACACTTAATCAATTAAGTGTCTAGGATGTTTGCTCATCAAGTGTGCTACTTTCATGAATCACAACCAAGAAGCCCACATCTTTGTAGTTTTGAAAATCAAGGTTTCCATGCACATGTATATTCGGCCAAACAAAATACATCAAGAGATTTCTTACATGAAACATAACCATGAGCTCATAAACTTAACATAACTTGCCACATAAGCATCCAACATATGTGCATACAAAACCATGTACAACAAAGGCTACATCTACACACAAAATAGCCTAAGTACAAGCATCACTAGCCTAGAAGCATTCGAAGGGTGTTACAAGTCCAAAATATAGCCAAGGTTAAGTTTTATAAGCTAAGGTTCCTTACTCCCCGAGAAGATACCTAAGTGTGCAATACAACAGCACACACTGAAGCACCAACCCAATGACCATGTTCATGGTCATGAAAGTGAACACTACAATCAGAGCCATAGTCCACAGATCCATCCTACACGTGTCCCACAACTACACAAGCCTGCAAAACTTAGGATATAAGTTTCGGCCTTAACCTATAAGACTTGTAATGCAAGTAATCAAGCCAAGATTGAGTTGGCACATACCTTGAGCAATAAAGGTACTACCTAGCACACAAACAAGCAACTTAAGCAAACCTACTCAAGCTGTATATCCTTTCCTGAAATAAGAAATATAAATGGGCTTGAGTACTACTACTCAGTAGGATTCACAAACAACAATACTTGGTTTATTTAGTTAAGTCTAAGACTTAACCTCCATAGCTTACTTGTCCTGCAAGAAAACATGGCAAAACACAAAAACACAATATACACATATAGTAACCGAGACATATTAGCTAAACTAAGCTATCTACAATTGCTTAGCACACACAAACAAACAATCAAGCACACAAAACACACACACACATCACCAGATACATTCGGCCATATTCACTGGCATGTGTTCATCTACACTTTTTGCACTTCCATCTTCACAACATCACTCCCATTCCACTAGACCTCCAAATTCATTAGCAAGTTGGCCTCCCTCACTAGGAATTCTAACACATGCCCATAATTGATTAGCTAACCAAATCATAAACCGAATCTCCTCAATAATGCCCATCAAGTAAGTAAGATCACATAACAAATTTTAACCATCACTTAGTCACTTTATTTACTTGTTCATGGAATAATTACCAAGCAAACAAGTAAAACGTGAATCCTGCCTCAATTATGAGCTTGAATAGTCTCGGGTTTGCTTGAACACTTCAAGACCGAGAATGAACCTCACTATTTCCTTCCCTTTCCTTGCTTCCAAGCATGATTACACCTTCAAGCTTTCATCCTTTCTACAAAACATTAAGGACATGACAGCAACATTCTAAAAACAACCATGAATGTCTCGGCTGCGCATGTATATATTCAAGACTAAGCTTCAAGAAAATGAAGAAGGAAGTCACCTTAGGCCGAAATCAAGGAAGACAAGCCTAATTCTTGCTTTCAATGCTTCAATTGCTTGTAAATGGCATCAATTCGGCAGCAACTTCTTCAAGAACAACGAAGCTCTCAAGAACCTTAATGTTTCGATCAATAAAACAAATCCCACTCAAAGGCCGAAATGCTAGTTTAATTTGGTTAATGGGAGAGATGGCAGCCGGCCATGGACACATGTCCAAAAAACTGGTCTAATACTCTATTTAATCTCATACTAGTTTGGATGGTGCATTTCACCCCTCAAGAATCCATGGTTTCCTTTTAGTCACTAAAACATATGCTCCTTTCGACATTAACCTTAATTCATGGCCTACATTGCCAAGCATTAATCCAAATGGATGAAAATGGTCATTATCCCGTGCATATTTCGGTTAATTACCAAAATCTTTATTAATTAAACTACGTAATTTATGGTATGGTGGAAGACATAATCATAACCGGCCATCAAAGTCATAAAGAAATTGGTCTAATTCTTCATTTCTCCTTGCACTTATTTGCATGGCCAAAATTGCTAATTTAAGTTTCATAGTTTCAATTTCATCACTAGTTCAAGTGTGCATTGTAGCCCTCCAACTTTATTTCATGCCAAAAACATCATGGTCTAATTTTCCATGTACACTTAGAACCCAAACTTTCTTAGGTTTGCACTTACACCCTTATCCTCATTTTCAACCAAGTCCCTCATGTTTATTTTGTGTTTTCTCTGCATTCTTTGTCTAAGCCAAGTACTGAGGGATGGTCCTAACAGTCAATGTCTTTTCACTAATGAACTAGCTAATGAGCTAGTAGTAGAAAAGACTAAGGTTATGACTAATCTGCTAGTGTTGGACATTCCTAAGTATGATATAGTGCTGCATATGAATTGGCTTACTATGGATAACATAAGAATTGGTTGTGCTAAAAGGGAGATCACATTGGTTGATGGTGAAGTGCATGCATTAGTAATTCTACCGAATTAGTGTATGAAATACATGGCATAGAACTAAATGTACTAGATAAGATACTAGTGATTTCTGAGCATGATTACTATTATGCATTGAATAAATTGCACTATGAGGAAGAAGTGGACAAAATACCTGTAGTGAGAGACTTTCCATAAGTTTTTCCTAAAGACCTGCCAATTATTCCTCCACCAAGTGGGATTGAATTTGAGATCAAACTGCAACCAGGAGCTAGTCCAATATCCGCTTCTCCTTATAGAATGCCTATCATAGAGATGAATGAACCAAATAAACAACTTGATGAACTTCTTGAAAAGGGGTTCCTAAGGCCAAGTGTTTCACCTTGGGGAGCTCCAATGCTTTTTGTGAAAAAGAAGGATGGACCATTGAGACTCATTGACTATAGGAATCTTAATGTTGTGAGAGTCAAGAACAAGGATCCACTCCTTAGGATTAAGGATCTATTTTATCAACTCAAGGGAGCTAAGATCTTTTTCAAGGTAGATTTGAGATTTGGATCTTTCCAATTGAGAGTAAAGGAAGTGGAAATTCCTAAGACTGCATTCAGGACCAGATATGGGCATTGTGAGCATATAGTCATGCCATTTGGTTTGACTAATGCCCTAGCTACTTTCATGGACTTGATGAATAGGGTGTTCAAACCCCAATTGGAAATTTTTTTTAATGTGTTCATGGATGACATCCTAGTGTATTCCAAGGATGAAAATGAACATGAACATCATCTGAAGATTGTCTTAAAGACTTTGTTAGAACATCAACTTTATGCCAAGTTATCCAAGGGCCAGTTTTGGATAAAGGAAGTGTCTTTCCTAGGACACATCTAATATGATCAAGGAAGGCACCACCAAGGATGGCAAGGACCTATTGAAGATAACTAGTGGAGCAATGATAAGAAAGAAGGCTAAGGAGCTCACTAGTGCACTTCAAGCTTTTTTCTCAAGCTTTTTCCATGGAGAATGGACTTGGAATTTCACAGGGTGATACTAGAATATTTAGGAAATCATGTGGAGATGATGGGCAAGCTGGGAATTCAATTCTAGAGTTACTAGATAAGTCAAAGAATAAGGAACCCCAAGGGCACCCCTCAAATGAACCCTTGAAGCCACGATGAAGTGTTTCAAGGCCATTTTTCTTCTATACGCTGGGTCTTTGAGCTCTAACATTTCCAAACCTATTTTGTACATTTGAGAGGAAATATCAAGCCAATGGAACTTAAATATTCAAGCTTTCAACTGAAGATACAAGAAAAAACCCTAAAGAGCCCATAAGTGCACCTAATAAGACAATTTTGGTGTTTTTAGGGCCAAACTTATATTGGCACTTTATTTTATTTAATTTCCAAATTATTTACATTATTTAGGACATAATTATGGCCATGTAAGTGGTTTAGGTTGCATAGGTTGATAAGAATTCACTACACACATTAAACATGTGCGAATTAGGTGTTTGAGTCCTAGTTTGACTAGGTTTTCTTAATTCCTTTAAACTTAGGTTTTGGCTGAGATTTTGGCTGAGTCTTTTACCCTAGTTTAGGCCTATAAATAGGTACATATTCTGGTTGTAAAACACATCCTTCGGATGAAATAATATTGCTACTTTGAAAAGAAAATCTATATTGTTCTTTGAGGACTACCTTGGTCCGCAAGTTACTTATGTTCTTGGTTTTCTTATACTTCTTGTTTCTAATCACAAGTTGATTAGGGGTGGGGGTTCAAATCCAGTCTTTTTTATGTCTTGTGGAGCTTAAAAAACATCTTGGGTGGGTTTCTTGGTCATTATACCAAACGGGTTTGCATCAATTGGTATCAGAGCCACAAGTTCCATCTGAAGGACATATATTTGTGTTCTTGTTTCTCTTCATTTTTCTTTCAATTTTTTTCGGTAATTTTGTGTTTTAATTCACTATTTTAATCCTTTTTATTCTTGTTTTAGGTTTGTGTTCTTTTATTATAGCCCTCCTAGCAGAACGCTCAATGGGTATGGTAAGTTCATAAATCCTAGTTTAAATGCCTTTATTAAAGGTTAATTAGCAAGATCAAGTAAGTTATCTAAAGGATAGATGGTTCCTAGTTTAACTTGGCACCTAACTGTCACTAGGGGCAAAATGGTCATTTTGTACCCTGAGGTGATGAGTTTGGTATTTAAGCTAATAAGTTGATCTTTTGGACCTAAGTGACAAGAAACCGAAGACTTGGATAAAATTGCCATGTTTTAAGACACTATTTGAACATGGGGTCTTTTTGGAAAAACTAAAGAACTTGAAGGGCTTAAGTGAAAAGTTAGATATTGAAGCCATTTTGGAACCATTTTCAGCCACTATTCATCTTCTTCCTCCTTCTGAACCCGTACGTTACCACCTGACAAAAATGGGAGAATTACAAGTATGTCATAATGATTAACAACCATTATATTGTGTAATTCTCACCACAGTGAATGTAGTGTGGGGGGTAAAAGGTATGATCAACACCTCCTTCAAAGTGTTCCAAGATGGTGATTTGGCCCGCAAGAAAAGCCTAAAGGATTGCTTGGTAGTCAAGCAACCTATGGACTTTTTTGTAAGGTTTTGGAAATTCGGGTACTCAATTGCAAAACTTTCACAAAAGAGATTTGGAGAGCTATGGGAAGGATATGAATGGTATGAAAGTGCTATTAGAGGACCCAATTACTCATAGAAGACAAGTTTGGACAAAGGAAACACTAAAGGCAATAAGGACCTAAATGTCCTAACGTAAACCTTAAGGTGTTCAAGCTTTTGACTTAAGTCTAAGGGTGGAATTGTGGGGTTATCCCAGCATGGGGGAGGCAGCCAAGACTTGATAATTACCCAAAAATTTTGGGCACATGTGTACCAATGATTTTCAGACAAAGAAACCATAATTAGTGAGAAGGAAAATGACATAAAGCAAGGTTAAGCTTGCTAAGTGTGTTTTGGTGCCCTTCAGCTCATTTAAGGCCATTTAAGTGGTCAAATCACTTATCCCTCTCTCATTTTCTTCCTCCCCCAACCCAAGAACACAGCCATACTTCCTCCATAGCCACCACACCCTCAAACTTCCAATTGATTGAAATTGAAGGCAAAAGGAAGCAATTGGAAGCAAACTAGAGCTATTTCTTGCATACTTTAAGGATCAAGCTTGATTTTCGGCCTACCCACTTTCGTAAGGGTTCTCTTGCTCTCATGGGTTGTTTCCTGCATTTTCAAGCAACCATGGAGCTAGGGCTAAGCTTGGAAGAGAGCCATGAGCTTGATGAACCAAGCTTAGTGAGGGGAGTGCACTTGTTGAAGGTTTTGTGACCTAGTGTGAAGTGCACAAAAATGGCAGTAAAATGAGGGTTTCTAGAGCCCAAAGTTAGTACTACCTAGTGTTAAAATCCTCCTAAGACCAAGCATTAGCTTGAGGAGGGCTGCCATAGTGATGTGGTTATGTTTATTATGTGTTTTATGGACTAACCTATGTTATATGTTGCTGCTACATTTCATGTGTTTGTTGTTTGTGTTTGGCTGCTGCATTTGGTTGCTATATCTTGTATATATGCATTGTGGTTTTTTTGTTTTAGTGTCTTTGGATGAAGGTTTTAATTATGGTTACATTGCCTATTGAATCCAAGTGCTACCCTTACTAAGTTTCTCAATGAAACTTACTCCCCTCAGTTCTATCATTTCAGATCAAGCTGAAAGATCACCTTCAAACTGACCTTTGTGGTTCGATTTTTAATCTGAAATTTCAGATACATGAACTTCCATATGTTTTGCTATGATCTGGAAATTTTGGTGACGTTAGGGGCACATTTGGTATTTTTAATGGTGGTACTTATTGTGTTGTGCAGCCGCTGTCCAGCATCCTATTTTTGGAGTCCATTGTGTCTCAGGACCTCCTGTAACCTAGGTTGCATATTTAGCTGAGTTAAGACCATATTGTAGTGCATGTATGCATGAAAATGTAGTGTATGTAAAATGAGACAAGTATGTGAACATTTGAGTAATGTTTTGTCTATGTAAGTGATGCGGTGCAAAGCTGCCTAAGTGTGAATGATGGGATGCTTACTTGTAAATTCTGTTTTGACCACATAAAGTTGTTAAAAGAAAGGGAGTGTAATTCCTATGCGTAATGTACATATATGGGATAGCGTTGGAGGGCTTTCCCCTTGTGAATGAAGGGTTTGCATGGTTTGGAAAAATTGTATGGGCAAAATGGTCCAAAAGTTGCCAGAATTTTGACTATGGACCTAAAGTTTAATATCTCCCTGTGTAGAATGAATCTTGGTATGAAATTTTGACCACACCTAGAGTACATCTAGAGGGTTAATTGGGGTTTTGAATTTATGGATTTAGAGCCTGGTAGCCAGTGATATGATGTTGCAAATTTGGCTGAGATACTGTTCATTTGGTCAGAATTTTGTAACCAACTTCAAAAATCCATAACTTGGTCCATAGGTAGGCTATTGATGTAAAACAAAATTTCATGGTTTTCTCTAAGTCTCTACTTGATAATGGAGCAAATAAAATAGGGGGCTATGTGGCTAGAATGATAAATTTTATTATTGGAAGTTACAAGTGCTGTAGCTTGCCACTAGAACTTAACAAGATTGCCTAATGTGTGGAATCCAAAACTAAGATTTATGCTAGTGTTTTCCTTCTTAGCTGCCATAGTGTGCATAAATGTAAATATGTGTGTTATGGTTAGACCAATATGCATATATTTACATAGTGCTCAAGAGGATCACTTGAGTATGTACACTAGGGGGTGTTATTCTAATGACCTACAGGACACACCAAACCTGGGAGTTTAAATGCACAGTTTTGTCACCATAACTGGACTACCCGAGAGTGGGTGATAGAAGTTGGTATCAGAGCATGGTTTATACATGTACATAGCATATAGTTGCATTGCATGCATCTACATATATGAACCCAATGTGGTCAGCTGCTAGTGTCAACTACCATTGAAATACCTGTGATCTTTATATGTGCTCTATGATGTATCATCAATGCAGGAAGTAAACATGGCTGCCACAAGGAGAGGGGAACCACCCCGAAGCCCTCCTACTGATTCTGGGCAACAAAGAAATGAACAGAATAGAGGGAATCAGGGGCCACAGAGGGTACCAAACCCTGAAGTGCCTCAGGTTTGGTTAGAGCTTCAGAAGAACTTAGCTCTAATCAACGAAAACTTAATGACGCTGATTCAAGGACAATAGTAGGGAGTCCAAGTAGCTCCAGCAAAACCAGTTCAGGATGCACGGCAATAACCAGAAGAGGATACTAGGAACACATCTGAATATGTTCCTTCTAGAAGTGTAGAAGATACAAATGATGAGACCATTGAGGTGGAAGATGAGGATAGGAGAAATCCAAGAGGTAGAAGAGTAAGATCTGAGATCGGTCAAGTGTCTACGACCAATCCCTCAGTCTATGACCATTCCTCCACTAGGAATGAGATTGAGGAAGGTCGTGAGAGAAGATCCAGGAGAAGGCAGAAAGATCATAGAGAGCATCACCATACAGAAGACTCTCACAGATCTAGGAGACATAGATCAGAGGATCTAGAAGGCCTAGATGAGGTCAGACTATTGGAGAGGTTCCAAGGCCTAAGACCTCCACAGTTTGATGGAAGAGCTGGGCCAGAGAGAGCTGAAGAGTGGTTAATCTTCACAGAAAAGATGTTTGAGAGGATGCCACTCAGCTCCACCAAGAAGGTGCCACTGGCTACTTACAACTTGGTAGGCAGTGCAAAGATGTGGTGGAGAAACACCAGAGATAGGTATGCTTTCCAGAAGGGCAGAAGGCCAGGAAGAGATATTGAGATGAGCTGGCTAGAGTTCACATAGTTGTTCTAGGAACAGTACATCAGTGATGCCATTAAAGATATGAAGCATACTGAATTTGATGCTCTAAGGCAGGACAACCTCAATGTCCTAGAGTATGAGCACAAATTCAATCAGTTGGTGAGGTATGCTCCTCAGTATCATGGACTAAAGGAGTTAAAGGCCAAAAGATTTCTTAGAGGCCTAAGGTCAGACATACAATGAAGTAGTGCAGAAAGCTTTATTAGTAGAGCAAGAGGAGTTTGACACTAAGTACTTTCCCAGTGGACCAGGGGAAAGTAGTCAAGCAGGAGGCAAGCAGAAGAAGCCACCACATGGTAAAGCAATTGCCAAGAATTTTCATATTGGTGGTGAGGGCAAGGTTAAGGGGAAGTTCCCTGGCCTAAGGTGCCCTAAATGCAAGAAGTTTCATGGAAAGAAACCTTGCTATTTTGACACCCATGTGTGTCTATGATGTAGATCCATGGATCATTGGATCAAAAACTACCCACAGGTGCAAAGGAGGCAAGAAGACCAAGGTCTAGTAAGGCCTATTGGGGCAGGACCTAGAGGGGGAGCACCTAAGGAGGGACAGGAAAGGCCAATTCCTCCAGTGCCTCGACCTCTAGTGCAGAGAGCTGGCAGAGTCTTCCAAGTGGAGAAGCCAGAGACATCAGAGTAGGGAGGAGCGATAAGAGGTAACATTTACCTTAATGGTATGCTTGTTAGTGTTCTGTTTGATACTGGTGCATATGTGTCGATAGTGGCTAGGAAATTTGTTGAAGCCATGAAATTGGCTACTGAAATCATGCCTAGGATATCCTTAGTGAAAACAGCAGGTAGTCAATATCTTTTCATTAATGACCTAGCTAAGGATTATGAGCTAGTAGTAGCAAAGACTAAGGTTATGACTAATCTGCTAGTGTTGGATATTCCTAAGTATGATTTAGTGCTAGGTATGAATTGGCTTGCTATGCATAACAGAAGAATTGATTGTGCTAAAAGGGAAATCACATTACCTGATGGTGAAGTGCATGCATTAGTGAATTCGAAGGAATTAGTGTGTGAAATGCATGGCACGGAGCTAGAGGTACTAGATGAGCTACCTATGATTTTTAAGCATGACAATTGTTATGCATTGAATCAATTGCACTCTGAAGAAGAAGTGGATAAAATACCTATAGTGAGAGACTTTCCACAAGTCTTTTCTAAAGATCTGCCAAGTATTCCTCCACAAAGGGATATTGAGTTTGAAATCAAGCTGCAACCGGAAGCTAGTCCAATATCCATACCTCCTTACAGAATGCCAATCACAGAGATGAATGAGCTCAAGAAATAGCTTGATGAATTTCTTGAAAAAGAGTTCATAAGGCCAAGTGTTTCACCATGGGGAGCTCCTATTCTCTTTGTGAAAAAGAAGGATGGATATTTGAGACTATGCATTGACTACAGGAAGCTTAATGCAGTGACTATCGAGAACAAGTATCCACTCCCTAGGATTGAGGATCTGTTTGATCAACTCAAGGGAGCTAAGATCTTCTCCAAGATAGATTTGAGATCTGGATACTTCCAATTGAGAGTAAAGGAAGAGGACATTGCTAAGACTGCATTTAGGACCAGATATGGGCATTATGAGTACACAATCATGCCGTTTGGTTTGACTAATGCCCCAGTTGTTTTCATGGACCTGATGAACAGGGTGTTTAGACCACATCTGGACAAATTTGTGGTTGTGTTCATTGATGACATCCTAGTGTTTTCCAAGGATGAAAATGAACATGAACATCATCTGAAGATTGTCTTAAAGACTCTGTTACAGCATAGCTTTATGCCAAGTTATCCAAGTGTGAATTCTGGATAAGGGAAGTGTCTTTCCTAGGACACATCATAGATGCACAAGGCCTTGCAGACCCTGAAAAGGCCAAGGCAGTGCAAGAGTGGGAAAGACCAAAGACTGTGAAGGGAATCAGAAGTTTCCTAGGATTAGCTAGATACTACAGGAGATTTGTATCAGGCTTTTCCATGATTGCCTCAATTCTTACTCATCTGACCGAGAAGGGTCAAAGATTTGAGTGGACTGAGAAGTGTGAAAAGAGTTTCCAGGAGCTCAAGCAGAGGTTGATTGAAGCTCTAGTTTTGATTCTTCCTTATCCAAGTAAGGCCTACATCAGATATACAGATGCATTTAGATTTGGATTAGGTTGTGTGCTTATGCAAGACAGAAGTGTCATTGCTTATGGGTTAAGTTAGTTAAGACCCTATGAGCAAAATTATCCTACCCATGACCTAGAACTGGCAGCAGTGATTTTTGCTCTGAAGTAATGGAGACATTACTTGATGGGTAGTTCCTTTGTGATCTACACTGACCAAAAGAGCCTAAAGTACTTGTTTACTCAAAAAGAGTTGAACATGAGGCAAAGGAGATGGTTAGAGTACATCAAGGACTATGACTGCAGTATACAGTACATAGAGGGCAAAGGCAATCTAGTAGCAGATGCCTTGAGCAGGAACTACACAGGACTTTTGAAAGGAGGATCCATAGCTGATCATGATGAGCAAAATAGTCTGCTATGCCTATGGCATAAATGGCATAAGTGGGAGGAAGCCCAAATTTACACATTGACAATTCAGTCTGGATGGATTGAAGAAGCTAGAAAGGCACAGGAGACAGATCCTTATCTGAAAAAGATCTCAGTAGAGGAAAAAGGTTCCTTCTATCAATCCTTTGCCTATAGGCAAGGATTACTGTACTTCAAGGACCGAATCTATGTGCCTAAAGGAGCAAAGCTCAGGGATGAAATACTTGAAGAAGCTCACACAAGCAAGTTGAACATCCATCCAGGAAGTGAGAAAATGTATAAAGAATTGAAGAGTCACTTCTGGTGGCCAAACATGAGGAGAGAGATAGTTACCTATGTCTCCAAATGTGCCACATGCCAGAGGGTAAAGGTAGAGCACCAAAAGCTAGCTGGTACCCAACAGACTCTACCTATACCAATGAGGAAGTGGGGCAACATAACCATCGACTTTTTGACAGGGTTGCCTATGACCAAGTTAAGGCTTGATACAATCTGGGTCATTGTAGATAGGCTAACCAAATGTGCCCACTTCTTACCTATGAAACTCACAGACTCCTTGGAGAAGTTAGCTCATATCTATGTCCAGGGGATAGTGAGATTACGTGGAGTGCCAAACTCCATTGTATCTGATAGAGATCCAAGATTTATAGCTCAGTTTTGGAGTGTTTTTCATAAAGCACTAGGAACCAAAATCCATTTGAGTACTGCTTATCATCCTCAGACAGATGGGCAATCTAAAATGGTGATACAGATACTGGAAGATATGCTCAGGAGCTGTGTCTTGGATTTCAAAGGTGAAAGGGACCAACACTTGCCATTGGTGGAATTCTCATATAACAATAGAGACCAAAGCACCATTGGCATGGCACCTTATGAAGCATTATATGGAAGAAGGTGCACGACACATCACTGTTGGGTCGAAACCTCAGACAGGCTAGAGTTGGGTCTTGAAATTATTGAAGAGACTACTGCAAAAATCAAGAAAATTCAAAAGAGATTAAAGGCAGCCAATGAAAGGACCACAGCCTATGTGAACAGAAAAAGGAGAGACTTGGAATTTGAGGTTGGTGCCAATGTTTGACTGAAAGTTACACCAACCAAAGGCACTGTCAGATTTGGCAAAAGAACCAAGTTAGCTCGAAGATACATCGGTCCTTATGAGATCTTGGATAGAGTTGGCAAGGTAGCATACAGGTTAGCTCTACCGTCAAGCTGTCAAGTGTTCATAATGTTTTTCACATCAGTATGCGTAAGAAGTGTCTATTAGACACAAAGCATGCTAATGTAGTGGAAGATATACAGTTGGAACCTAACTTGGCATATGAAGAGAAACCTATAGCTATCTTAGCCAAGGATACTAGAAGGTTAAGAAACAAACATATTCCCATGGTTAAAGTTCAATGGTCACACCACTCTAAAAGAGAAGCAACCTAGGAAACTGAAAAAGACCTTATGGAAAGGTATCCTGAAGAATACCCGAAGTTAAGGGCTATTTTGGAGGACCAAAATTTTTGAGAGGGGAGGATTGTTACCACCTCACAAAAATTGGAGAATTACAAGTATGTCATAATGGCTAAAAAGCATTATATTGTGTAATTCTCACCATAGTAATTGTAGTGTGGGGGGTAAAAGGTATGATCAACATCTTCTAAAAAGTGTTCCAAGTTGGTAACTTGGCCCCCAAGAAACATCTAAAGGATTGCTTGGTTGTCAAGCAACCTATGGACTTTTTTGTAAGGTTTTGGAAATTCGGGTACTCAATTGCAAAACTTTCACAAAAGAGATTTGGAGAGCTATGGGAAGGATATGAATGGTATGAAAGTGCTATTGGAGGACCAAATTGCTCATGGAAGACAAGTTTGGACAAAGGAAACACTAAAGGCAATAAGGACCTAAATGTCCAAGCGTAAACCTTAAGGTTTTCAAGCTTTTGACTTAAGTCTAAAGGTGGAATTGTGGGGTTATCCCACCATGGGGGTGGCAGCCAAGACTTGATAATTAGTAAAAAATGTTGGGCACATGTGTACCAATGATTTTAAGACAAAGAAACCATAATTAGCGAGAAGGAAAATGACATAAAGCAAGGTTAAGCTTGTTAAGTGTGTTTCGGTGCCCTTAAGCTCATTTAAGGCCATTTATGTGGCCAAATCACTTATCCCTCTCTCATTTTCATCCTCCCTAAGACAAGAACATAGCCATACTTCCTCCATAGCCACCACACCTTCAAACTTCCAATTGATTGAAAATGAAGGCAAAAGGAAGCAATTGGAAGCAAACTAGAGCTATTTCTTGCATACTTCAAGGATCAAGCTTGATTTTTGGCCTACCCACTTTGGTAAGGGTTCTCTTACTCTCATGGGTTGTTTTATATATTTTGAAGCACCCATGGAGCTAGGGTTAAGCTTGGAATAGAGCCATGAGCTTGATGAACCAAGCTTAGTGAGGGGAGTGCACTTGTTGAACGTTTTGTGACCTAGTGTGAAGTGCACAAAGATGGCAGTAAAATGAGGGTTTCTAGAGCCCAAATTTAGTACTAACTGGTGTTAAAATCCTCCTAAGACCAAGCATTAGCTTGAGGAGGGCTGCCATAGTGATTTGGTTATGTTTATTATGTGTTTTATGGACTAACCTATGGTATATGTTGCTGCCACATCTCATGTGTTTGTTGTTTGTGTTTGGCTGCAGCATTTGGTTGCCATATCTTGTATATATGCATTGTGGTTTTTGTGTTTTAGTTTCTTTGGATGCAGGTTTTAATGATGGTTACATTGCCTATTGAATCCAAGTTCTACCCTTACTAAGTTTCTCAATGAAACTTACTCCCCTCTATTCTGTCATTTCAGGTCCAGCTGAAAGATCACCTTCAAAGAAACCTTTTTCATTTGAATTTTAATCTGAAATTTCAGGTACATTAACTTCCATATGTCTAGTTATGATCTGGAAATTTTTATGATTTTAGGAGCACATTTAGTATTTTTAATGGTGGTACTTATTGTGTTGTTCAGCAGCTGTCCCGCATCCTGTTTTTGGAGTCCTTTGTGTCTTAGGACCCTCTGTAACCTAGGGTGCGTATTTTGCTGAGTTAATACCATATTTTAGTGCATGTATGCATGTACATGTATTGTATGTAAAATGAGACAATTATGTGAACGTTTGAGTAATGTTTTGGCTATGTAAGTGATGTGGTGCAAAGCGGCCTAAGTGTGAATGATGGGCTGCTTACTTGTAAATTCTGTTTTGACAACATAAATTTTTTAAAACAAAGGTAGTGTAATTCCTATGTGTAATGGACATATATGGTATAGACTTGGAGGTCTTTCCCCTTGTGAATGAAGTGTTTGCATGGTTTGGAAAAATTGTATGGGCAAAATGGTCTAAAAGTTGCCAGAATTTGACTCTGGACCTAAAGTTTAATATCTCCCTGTGTAGAATGAATGTTGGTATGAAATTTTGACCACACCTAGAGGAAATCCAGAGGGTTAAATGGGTTTGTAATCTGTTGATTTAGAGCCCTGTAGCCAATGATATGATGTTGCAAATTTGGTTGAGATACTGTTCATTTGGTCAGAATTTTGTAACCAACTTAAAAAATCCATAACTTGGTCCATAGGTGGGCTATTGATCTAAAAAAAAATTCCTTGGTTTTCTACAAGTCTATACTTGATAATGGAGCAAATAAAATAGGGGGCTAGAATGATATATTTTATTAGTGGAAGTTACAGGTGCAGTAGCTAGCCACCAGAACTTAACAAGATTGCCTAATGTGTGGAAGCCAAAACTGAGACTTATGCTAGTGTTTTCCTTCTTAGCTGCCATCGTGTACATAAATGTAAATATGTGTGTTATGGTTAGACCAATATGCATGTATTTACATAGTGCTCAAGAGGGTCACTTGAGTATGTACACTAGGGGCGTTGTTCTGATGACCTATAAGAGACACCAAACCTGGGAGTTTAAATGCACAGTTTTGGCAACATAACTGGACTACCCCATAGTGGGTAACACTGTAGCTCTTCTCCTTCTCTCAAATTCCATAGACAAATCTCACCCAAAACCTCAATTCTTGGTGGAATTGAAGTTTCATGAAGTACACAAGTGGAAAAGAGCTTGTTTTTGCATGGGTTACTTGGTTTGAGCTCAAAATCACATTTTTGTGCTAGGTAAGCTGTAAATTCTGCTGCACTTGTTGTTCTTTGAGTTGCTCTTGGTTTCTTGAGCTTCGATAAGCTTGGTTCTAGTTAGAATAAGCTTGAATTGGTGCATTATAAGTTGAATTTGCTTGGAACCACAGGAAATGTTAGTAGAGCTTGGCGCTCGAAGCTTGAAGCTTTTGGTGCTTGGTTCTTGCCAGTCCATATGTAATTGAGGTAGGGGATTTATGATTCAAGCATAATTGATGTCATTCCAAGCTTGTTTGCTTATTAAATTCAGGTAATTTTATGAATGGCATTAGTTGGTGGATGGTAATGAACATGTTGGACTAGTGAGTTTCTAAGGATTTGTGTGGTATTTATGGACACCATAGGATTGGTTTAAATGGTGCATTGTGGTCTTCGCAACGTGTACTACACATATGTGAAGTTTGAAGGCTATCCATGCATGTTTGATATGTTTGGAGAGTGTTCAAAATTGATAGCTGTAAAATGGGAAGTTTTCTAGGCATTTCACAGGTTTGGCATGCATCACCAATCCATATGTGTTCCCATGACGCGTCACCAATACCTCAAAAATTGGCAGAACGTCGACAACTATGGCGACACGTCGACAACTGTGGCGACGCATCGCCGAGACAGCATTGACACCCGGTTTTGTTTTCTTCATAACTTTTCGCTCGGGTGTCCGATTGAAGTGATTCAAGATTCCATGCGAAGCTAATAGGGAGTAATATCAACTGAATGCCTTCACTAAACTTAAAATGGCCCAATTTTAATGTTATTTTAACACAAAATAGAGCAAATTTTTAAAGGAAAATATGGCCACAATAAAGCACCATAAGTGGGTACAATGTTTAGTACCATTAGAAGCCTAGTTAAGACTTCGGATTTAAGGCTTTGATGTGGAAACCTTAGTGCACCTAGTTTGGGTTCCAAAAAAAAACCTAGTAAATGAGTCCAACCATGATCATTGCCACTCCACTAATGTGAACCAAGTAATGGTGGATATGGGAGGACCATGGATGAAGGCTTAGTGCACTTGTTGCCTAGCCAAGCTATGCGTTGAGGTACAAGTGGAAGCCTAGTACATCCTGTTGGGTTTCGGGAGCCAAACAGTGCAGCGGAATTTAACCGAAACCCTCTAGGATCCAAGTGAAACGGGGTAAATCGGGTGTTCGAAAATTTCATACCTAATTTTCGGTTGAGATCTCTCACTCAACTGTAGAGTCGAATCACAAAACCTGAACAGTTGACGTGTTCAGGCTCTCTATGGTATCCACACGAGCCTCTCGGGATCACCACGCTTCCACCACGTCCCGGCAGATGCGTTTCTCTTGCGCTCGCAGTGCTAGCTTGCGTCCTCCAAGGAATTACAAGAGAAGAGTGCGGCTGTCCTTTTGGGAGGCTAGGGCAAGGAGACCTGCGAATTTCTCACTTAAAAGTTGTATTTATAGTGAGACTCAACTTCCAGGCCTAATGGGTTTCAAATCCCTAATCCAATTAGGATTTAATTTCGGCCTTAATAATGGCTTAACTCCTTGGCCCATTATTAATACGAAATTAAAGTGAAACCATAACCCAAATAATTAGCCCATGCACTCTAATGATCCAAATAGCTCTATGTGTGTGACCTAATAGGCTCTTGCCATGTTGGCAATGATCATAAATCACATTTATGATCATAAGCAATGAGCGGTGTCTAGCAACACATCATTGCTACCCAAGTGACAAGATTGTCGGTGAATCGACTAAACCTTTATGATCATGACCGATATATGCCATTGTCCCTTTGTCCAAGATATCAAGACTAACCACGAGACATGGAATGTGTCACTCTCGTATAGCCCAATCTTTGGTTTCTTGATTACCGAGTAGACTAACTTAAACTGATGACATTGATATCATATATCAACTCATCGGAGCATGGCCATGCATTTTCTAAGTCTCACTCTATCAAGGGGCCTAAAGATATCACTCCCGTTACATAGGAGGGACAAATCCCATCTTGATCATACAAATCCCTCCGCATGATATGTGACATACCCAATGACCTCCTTCAAGTTCACTCAGTTACGAGCAACAAAGGAAAGTATCAAAGTATGTGACTCACATGTAGGGAACCTTGATGATCTTAGGTCGAAGGACTACATATACCATGATCACTATGAGAATCACTTATGACACTCATATAACGATCCATGAAGTGTTCTCATGGCGGGTCGGTCCAGTACACAAGTGCTCTAACTTGTACCCATATGTAGACTACATATCTCATATTAGTCTCCACATATGCTAGTCATTATGTATTATTGCAACCCGCTCAACAATAATACTAGACTAGGGACGTTTAAGAATATCATTATTCTAGGGTTACAATTATGTTTATTACGTTACGCAGAAACAAAACAACAAACAAAATTGCTGGATTAATGCCTCAATAAAATATCATGACTAAATGTGCAAAAATACAATCATCTCATGATTGCCTTTTTGGGCACAACACTAACAATCTCCCACTTGCACTAAAAGCCAATCATCCATGTATCTAATATCGATGGACCTAGAATGGCTATCATGCTTCTGCTGCGTAAGGGGCTTTGTCAGTGGATCAGCAATGTTGCTGTCTGTCGAAGTCCTACATATCCTTACATCACTCCTCTCGATGATCTCCCTGATGAGATGATAGCGTCGGAGTATGTGTTTGGATCACTGGTGAGATCGAGGTTCCTTAGCCTGTGCAATTGCTCCATTGTTGTCACAATAGAGCTCTATCGGGTCGACAATGCTTGGAACCACTCCAAGTTCAGTGATGAACTTCTTGATCCAAACTGCCTCCTTCGCAGCATCGGAGGCGGCAATGTGCTCAGATTTTGTTGTAGAGTCAGCTACTGTCTCTTGCTTTGAACTCTTCCAGCTCACAGCACCACCACCAATACAAAACACATAACCAGATTGCGATCTAAAATCATCCTTATTGGATTGGAAGCTTGCATCGGTGTAACCCCTTACAACGAGCTCATCTTCACCTCCAAAGACCAAGAATGCATCCTTAGTCCTTCGTAAGTACTTAAGGATGTTCTTAACAGCTGTCCAGTGACTTTCACCGGGGTTCGATTGGTACCTACTCATCATGCTCAAAGCATATGAGACATCAGGACGAGTACATATCATGGCATACATGATAGATCCAATTGCTGAGGCATATGGAATCTTACTCATGCGCTCTCTCTCCTTGGTTGTACTCGAACACTGAGATCTAGAAAGAGTAATACCATGTGACATGGGCAAGATTCCTCTCTTGGAATCTTGCATGTTAAACCTCTTTAGCACCTTGTCAATATATGTACTTTGACTTAGGCCAAGAAGCTTTCTAGATCTATCTCTATAGATCCTGATGCCTAACACATAGGCTGCTTCACCCAAGTCCTTCATAGAGAAACATTTCCCTAGCCAAGTCTTCACAGACTGTAGCTCAGGAATGTCATTCCCGATGAGTAGTATGTCATCTACATACAACACCAAGAAGACAATAGTGCTCCCACTAACCTTCTTGTAGACACAAGGTTCATCTTCATTTTTGATAAAACCAAACTCTTTGATTGCATCATCAAAACGAAGATTCCAACTTCGAGAAGCTTGCTTCAGTCCATAAATGGACCTTTGCAATTTGCACACTTTATTGGCATTCCCAGGAGTGACAAAACCCTCAGGTTATGTCATGTACACATCCTCAAGTAGCTTTCCATTTAGGAATGCAGTTTTGACATCCATTTGCCATATCTCATAATCATAGTGTGCAGCAATAGCAAACAAAATTCGGATGGATTTAAGCATAGCAACTGGTGAAAAAGTTTCATCATAGTCAATACCATGAATTTGCTTGAAACCTTTTGCGACCAATCGTCCCTTAAAGGTAATCACATTACCATCCATGTCAGTTTTCTTCTTGAAAACCCATTTGCACCCTATGGGTTTTACCCCTTCAGGTGGGTCAACCAAAGTCCATACTTGGTTTTCATACATGGATTCCATCTCGGATTTCATGGCCACTAGCCACTTCTTAGAGTTAGGCCCCGACATAGCTTGTTGGTAGGTTGTGGGCTCATCTTGATCCATGAGCATCACATCACCGATGTGAGTCACGAGAAATCCGTATCTCTCGGGCTCACGCCGAATCCTACCAGTCCTACGTGGGCTTTGTGCTACAGGAACAGACTCTTGAACCACAACATCTTGTGGTGTCTGTTCAGGTTCCATTTCAGGTTCGATGTCTCCTTGTTGTTCTTGAATTTCTTCAAGTTCTACTTTCCTCCCACTAGTTCCTTTAGAGATAAACTCTTTCTCCAAAAAGACACCAGTTCGAGCAACAAACACTTTTTGCTCAGAGGGATTGTAGAAATAGTAACCCTTTGTTTCTTTGGGATACCCAAAAAAAAGGCATTTTTGAGATTTGGGCCCTAGTTTGTCAGAGGATTGACGTTTCACATAAGCGTCACAGCCCCAAATCTTCATAAAAGACAAATTGGGACGCCTCCCACTCCATATCTCATATGGTGTCTTTTGAATCGATTTAGATGGAACTCGGTTTAGTGTAAAAGCGGCTATCTCTAGAGCATGTCCCCAAAAGGAGTTTGGAAGGTCAGCTTGACTCATCATGGAGGGAACCATGTCTAACAGAGTTCGATTTCTCCTTTCAGAAACACCATTCCATTGAGGTGTACCTGGTGGAGTGAGTTGTGATACTATACCACACTCCTCCAGATAGTCAAGGAATTCTCGATCCAAGTACTCTCCACCTCGATTTGATCGAAGCACTTTGATACTCTTCCCGAGTTGATTCTCTACTTCATTCTTGAATTCTTTGAACTTTTCAAAGGATTCTGACTTGTGTCTCATAAGATACACATAGCAATATCTGCTGAAGTCATCAGTGAAAGCAATGAAGTATTGGAAACCTCCTCTAGCTTGTGTAGACATAGCGCCACATACATCACTATGTATGAGTCCTAGTAAGTCATTAGCCCTTTCACTTTGCCCTGTGAATGGGGCTTTGGTCATCTTGCCCAACAAACATGACTCACATGTCTCATATGATTCAAAATCAAATGAGTCCAAGAGTCCATCCTTATGGAGCTTGGATATACGGGTCTCATTTATATGGCCCAAGCGACAGTGCCAGAGATAGGTCGAGTTTGAATCATTTAATCTGACCTTCTTGGTATTCACATTATAGATTGGATCTTCAAGGTCTAGGACATACAACCCATTGCTAAGTTGAGCACTACCATAAAAGATTTCATTCAAATAAATAGAACAACATTTGTCCTTTATTGTAAATGAAAAACCT
Source organism: Aquilaria yunnanensis (assembly GCA_039654915.1). Lineage (NCBI taxonomy): Eukaryota > Viridiplantae > Streptophyta > Magnoliopsida > Malvales > Thymelaeaceae > Aquilaria > Aquilaria yunnanensis. The sequence goes on along the minus strand of CM077595.1, from coordinate 41,133,334 downwards.
TTCTTGTCCAAACAAGAAACAGAAATCAAATTTCTACTAATAGGAGGCACAAAGTAGCAGTTGTCTAATTCTAAAACTAATCCACTAGGTAAAGTGAGAACATAAGTCCCTACGGCTAAGGCAGCAACCCTTGCTCCATTTCCAACACGTAGGTCAACTTCACCTCGGGCCAATCTTCTACTTCTACTTAGATCCTGCACATTTGCACAAATGTGAGATCCACATCCAGTATCCAATACCCAAGATGAGGAAGTAGAAAAGTTAGCCTCTATAACAAAAATACCTGAAGTGGAAGTCTTACTTCCCTTTTCCTTAGCAAGTTCTTCAAGATAGAGCTTACAGTTGCGCTTCCAGTGTCCAGGTTGTTTACAATGGAAGCACTCCCCTTCCTTTGCCACACCACCCTTTGGTTTCAGTGCAGCTGAAGAAGAACTAGCATTGGACTTTCCATTAGCTTTATCCTTCTTCTTGTTGGCTTTTCCTTTTCCCTTGCCCTTTTGAACCATCAAAATGGGCTTAGCCTTCTTAAGGTTTTGCTCAGCAGTTCTCAACATGTTGAGCAATTCAGGGAGGGACTTGTCAAGGTCGTTCATGTTATAGTTCATGACGAATTGACTGTAGCTTTCAGGCAACGATTGCAATACTACATCGATAGCCAACTCTTTCTGAAGAGCAAATCCCAAATTCTCAAGATTCTCAATGTACCCAATCATCTTGAGCACATAAGGACCCACGGGACTTCCCTCAGACATCTTGCACTGAAACAATGCCTTAGAGGTCTCAAACCTCTCATGCCTAGCTTGCTCTTGGAAAAGCATTTTGAGATGTTCGATCATATCGAACGCCCCCATGTTCTCATGTTGCTTCTGAAGCTCAGATTCCATGGTAATAAGCATGAGGCATGCAACATCAAAAGCATCATCAGAATGCCTCTTGTGAGCATCCCTTTCAGCTCTTGGAGCAGTTGCAGCAGGCTCATTCGGAATGGGCTGCTCTAGGACATAAGCCTTTCTCTCTTATTTGAGGACTATCCTCAAGTTTCGGTACCATTTGAGAAAGTTGGTCCCATTCAGTTTTTCCTTCTCAAGGATCGATCGCAACGAAAGTGTCGATGTGTTTTGTGCCATGGTAATCTACAACAATAAATATGCAGTGTAAGAGTCATGTATTTTAATTCATTTAATAAGGACTTTTGTTAAACGATACTCCCACTATTTTCCTCAAAATAATAACCCTCGATATTATTTCGGAACACCTCGGTGCTAAGGTATTCTTGTGGGCCAAGATCCATATTTGACTACAACCTGAGTCAGCTTTGGCTTTTCTCTCAAGTTACAGCTATTTAGGTAGGCAACTCCTTGCCAATTGCATCTTATGCAACTCTTGGATAGTTGGGTGAACAACACTTGTCCAAGCTCATCTCATGAACTTAAGCCCAACTCTATGCCTCTAAATCCCTAATCCCATTAGGATGACTTAGTTAAGTCAAACCCAAAGTTAGCAGTTTGGATATCACTATTATCCCATCGCACCTTACCAAGATGAACATAGGTGTTTTACTTTGGCAAACCCACCTAATGTTGATCAAAGTCTTGACGAGTGCCAACATTTGGAAGGTATCACATTTAATGACTTAATATTTGTTTGAGGGATTTTTTCTTTTGATCTCACCAATTTGTTATCTCCGGTTGTTTTATACATGCATCACATACAAATATAAAACATGCATCTCATGCTTACAAGAAATAAACGTGACATGGTTATAGCCCAAACTATGCAATATTCTCAAGCCAATGAGAATATCATAAAAGCCTAAGAAAAGAAAAGAGTCTTCACAAGCTCCTTCTCTTCCTTTCTTGGTTGCCCTTTTGTTGTCCCCTCCTTGGACATACCACCTTGGACGATCCCATAATGCACCATTACATCAAAAATAGAAACCTCGAGTTACATTCGAGGGGAGTAAGGTGAGAAGAGAATGTACAATGAGAGTGATAAGAAAAGGCACGACTCGCAGGCCGTATTTACAAGTACAACCAATCAAGGGCTATAACCATGAACCATGCTTCAAACACCAATCAGCATATCATGTCAAATCTCATTCAACAAAGTTGCATGCCAATTTTCACGTGTTGATTAACCAGTTTTTATTTATGTGGTGCTTCGCATACGGCGGTCCCGCTGGCCGGTCAGCGGGCGATGATTCTGCTGACCAGTCAGCGGACGGGGTCAAGGGGAGCCGCCTTTGCGGGGGGCGTGGGGGGCAGCGCCCCCCGGCGCAAAAAATTGTCTTACAATTGCTTAGCCCGAAATCTTCTATTTCGAGAAAGTAGGCACCCAAGATTCCTCCATTCGAGCCACCAAAAATACCTTACTTTCGGTGCCCGAATAGGCCGAATCCGAACAAACCTAGGGTTTTTGCAACTATTGCAAGAATCCTAATCCATATAGGTATCTCATACCTACCAATTTCGGGTTAATCTCATTAACCAATTTGTATCGTTTCTTCATATATCTCATATGTTCATTACGAATTCCGGTTTCATGCATCATGAATCAATCTAATTAATCATGGCCGAAAACCAATCGAAGACATAGCATCATGCGATTCAACACTCAATCCCGATTTAGGGTTTCACCAATAGCTCTGATACCACTGTTGGGTTTCGGGAGCCAAACAGCGCAGCGGAATTTAACCGAAACCCTCCAGGATCCAAGTGAAACGGGGTAAACCGGGTGTTCAAAAATTTCATACCTAATTTTCGGTTGAGATCTCTCACTCAACTGTAGAGTCGAATCACAAAACCTGAACAGTTGACGTGTTCAGGCTCTCTATGGTATCCACACGAGCCTCTCGGGATCACCACGCTTCCACCACGTCCTGGCAGATGCATTTTTCTTGCGCTCGCAGTGCTAGCTTGCGTCCTCCAAGGAATTGCAAGAGAAGAGTGCGGCTGTCCTTTTGGGAGGCTAGGGCAAGGAGACCTGTGAATTTCTCACTTAAAAGTTGTATTTATAGTGAAACTCAACTTCTAGGCCTAATGGGTTTCAAAGCCCTAATCCAATTAGGATTTAATTTCGGGCTTAATAATGGCTCAACTCCTTGGCCCATTATTAATACGAAATTAAAGTGAAACCATAACCCAAATAATTAGCCCATGCACTCTAATGATCCAAATAGCTCTATGTGTGTGACCCAATAGGCTCTTGCCATGTTGGCAATGATCATAAATCACATTTATGATCATAAGCAATGAGCGGTGTCTAGCAACACATCATTGCTACCCAAGTGACAAGATTGTCGGTGAATCGACTAAACCTTTATGATCATGACCGATATATGCCATTGTCCCTTTGTCCAAGATATCAAGACTAACCACGAGACATGGAATGTGTCAATCTCGTATAGCCCAATCTTTGGTTTCTTGATTACCGAGTAGACTAACTTAAACTGATGACATTGATATCATATATCAACTCATCGGAGCATGGCAATGCATTTTCTAAGTCTCACTCTATCAAGGGGCCTAAAGATATCACTCCCGTTACATAGGAGGGACAAATCCCATCTTGATCATACAAATCCCTCCGCATGATATGTGACATACCCAATGACCTCCTTCAAGTTCACTCAGTTACGAGGAACAAAGGAAAGTATCAAAGTATGTGACTCACATGTAGGGAACCTTGATGATCTTAGGTCGAAGGACTACATATACCATGATCACTATGAGAATCACTTATGACACTCATATAACGATCCATGAAGTGTTCTCATGGCGGGTCGGTCCAGTACACAAGTTCTCCAATTTGTACCCATATGTAGACTACATATCTCATATTAGTCTCCACATATGCTAGTCATTATGTATTATTGCAACCCGCTCCACAATAATACTATACTAGGGACGTTTAAGAATATCATTATTCTAGGGTTGCGATTATGTTTATTACGTTACGCAGAAACAAAACAACAAACAAAACTGCTGGATTAATGCCTCAATAAAATATCATGACTAAATGTGCAAAAATACAATCATCTCATGATTGCCTTTTTGGGCACAACACTAACACATCCTTGGTAGGTTAATTGGGTGGAGGCAGAGTACATAAGTGACCTAGCCAAGTCTAAAGACTTGGGCCACTATGTGTAGGCCTAGTACACCTAATGGATTTCTTACAGTGCAAGCAAGGAGCATCCACCATGTGCACCTGCACAACAACTAAGGGAAGGCTACATTATTGCGTTAGGCAGTAAGCTAAGGGTTACTAGGAGCAAGTTAGTGGCCAGAACTTGCTAGGCACGAAGTGTCACCTCATGAGGAAGACTAGGATGAGGAGAGGTCTTAAGGGACCTAGTTATATGTGTTGGGTTTCGGGAGCCAAACAGCGCAGCGGAATTTAACCGAAACCCTCCAGGATCCAAGTGAAACGGGGTAAACCGGGTGTTCAAAAATTTCATACCTAATTTTCGGTTGAGATCTCTCACTCAACTGTAGAGTTGAATCACAAAACCTAAACAGTTGATGTGTTCAGGCTCTCTATGGTGTCCACACGAGCCTATCGGGATCACCACGCTTCCACCATGTCCCGGCAGATGCGTTTTTCTTGCGCTCGCAGTGCTAGCTTACGTCCTCCAAGGAATTGCAAGAGAATAGTGTGGCTGTCCTTTTGGGTGGCTAGGGCAAGGAGACCTGTGAATTTCTCACTTAAAAGTTGTATTTATAGTGAGACTCAACTTCCAGGCCTAATGGGTTTCAAAGCCCTAATCCAATTAGGATTTAATTTTGGGCTTAATAATGGCTCAACTCCTTGGCCCATTATTAATACGAAATTAAAGTGAAACCATAACCCAAATAATTAGCCCATGCACTCTAATGATCCAAATAGCTCTATGTGTGCGACCCAATAGGCTCTTGCCATGTTGGCAATGATCATAAATCACATTTATGATCATAAGCAATGAGCGGTGTCTAGCAACACATCATTGCTACCCAAGTGACAAGATTGTCGATGAATCGACTAAACGTTTATGATCATCACTGATATATGCCATTGTCCCTTTGTCCAAGATATCAAGACTAAGCACGAGACATGGAATGTGTCACTCTCATATAGCCCAATCTTTGGTTTCTTGATTACCGAGTAGACCAACTTAAACTGATGACATTGATATCATATATCAACTCATCGGAGCATGGCCATGCATTTTCTAAGTCTCACTCTATCAAGGGGCCCAAAGATATCACTCCCGTTACATAGGAGGGAAAAATCCCATCTTGATCATACAAATCCCTCCGCATGATATGTGACATACCCAATGACCTCCTTCAAGTTCACTCAGTTATAAGCAACAAAGGAAAGTATCAAAGTATGTGACTCACATGTAGGGAACCTTGATGATCTTAGGTCAAAGGACTACATATACCATGATCACTATGAGAATCACTTATGACACTCATATAACGATCCATGAAGAGTTCTCATGGTGGGTCGGTCCAGTACACAAGTTCTCCAACTTGTACCCATATGTAGGCTACATATCTCATATTAGTCTCTACATATGCTAGTCATTATGTATTATTGCAACCCGCTCCACAATAATACTAGACTAGGGACGTTTAAGAATATCATTATTCTAGGGTTACAATTATGTTTATTACGTTACGCAGAAACAAAACAACAAACAAAATTGCTGGATTAATGCCTCAATAAAATATCATGACTCAATGTGCAAAAATACAATCATCTCATGATTGGCTTTTGGGCACAACACTAACAATATGTACATATATCAGACCCCTAGGCTGCAAGCGTGCACAACAGGTTTCATAAACTTGTATATGTGGAGTCCTTAGGATTTTTGTTATAGGTTGAAGACCCCTTATTGAGAATCTTTGATTCTCAGTCCCTTACTTTTTATTGTGCAGATTTAGGCATCGTTGAGCCAACAACCGTTGAGGATTGTTGAGCTAGGCTTGTGAGCAGGTATTTAGTTTATTTGAATCTTTATGATTCTAGTTTATGGGTTGGTTGTTGGTTAAGTTACGGTACTAACTACAGTTCTCTTTTTGGCCTACAGATGCTAGTGAAGCACAAGGGAGGGCTTACGAAGCTTGCCACTGGGACTTTGCTCTAAGGTGGAAGCGTGGTCCTGGATCTCAGTATAGTCATTTAGCGTATAGTTTTAATACACTAGTTTGCCTCCAATGGTCATGTTAAGTAGTCTACTCTAGAGTCGCTCTTGGGTGCGAGAATAGTCTACTCTTGTTTGGATGCTTATACACAATTGATTATGTATAGTTAATTCCAATTAATTAATTTGAATGCTTTGACATTTTTTATATTTTTTTTTATTAAATTATTCCATTGCAATGTTTTAAGTATTTTTTATTTATTTTATTGATTATTCAAAACATAAACTCACGCATGATTGCATAGTAGGATTAAATAACTAGAAGCATAAAGGTTTTAACTAGTGTGCATGTAATCAATTAGCCAATTGTGACTAGCATGAGACAAGTTCCCATAGGCTTCCTAGGCAAGCCAATGAGGGGTCATGTCAACTTTTCGTATCAGAACTCGGTCATGGTCATTGGAGGCTAGTTACTGAGATCTATTGGTTTGTCCATGTGCTAAGGTAGTTAGTGATAGCCAAAGTGTTATCACCTTGGTCAACCACCGACCAAGGAGAAGGATTCCGGAGTAAAGGAAGTCATACACTTGAGGCACTCGACCTCGATAGCTCGCCAATTCCAACTTCAGAAGCCAGCGTAGCACCTCCTTCAGAACGCCGGCCAAACCACCCTCGGGGAGAAGGATCGACAACCCCCTGTGCGAAAAAGCCCCCCGAAGACGAATAGACCGAAGTTCTAACCGGACCGCCCGAAGTGAGACATCAGCCAAAGGGACCTCGGTTGTACGACAATAGCCATTAAGGTGTCTCTGACACTCCGCTTACACAAGTCATCAACACGCCACCTCCAAGCATGCTCTGGCATGACGTCACTATCCAACGTCCTGTCACATAGGGCTGCACCTACTCTGGCTCGTAACCCGAAGAGCCTGTAGATGACTAGGGGCTCAACGCCTAGAAGTACGAACACCATCTAAACCATACACGTGCCGAACACGTGTCGTCATCTGAAGGGGTCATCCTCTTCCTTTTATACAAGGGAAGTCATCACCGAGAGGGGGGCTTCCTGGAGGAGATTCTCCGCCCGGAGGACCAAAAAGACAAGAGGATGCTCTCCTCTCTCCGCCTGAACACTCTCCCTTCAGCCCTCAGAAAGACACGCCAGGCAAGAGTCCTTTGTGCTTATTACTAAGTATCTCTCATTCTCACAGCACTGACTTGGGCGTCAGAGGTTCCCCTAGGAAAACCACCCCGGGGGCCTCCTAACCCCTGTTTTTTGAGTGTTTCAGCCAGGTCTCCCTGAAGGATCTCCGCCCCGGGTTCTCTCCCGTGCCGGGAGCCTTTCCCGTCCTCACCAGCTACGGTACCAGAAAACTACCGGCCTTTACCTCATGTAACCCTCTCAGGGTGCCTCCGTGTCTATCCAGGAGTCCCTGCTGCCCACACAATTGCACAATAGTAAAGATGCGGTCTCCGCCTAACCGGACCCGCATCATTTTGGCACCATCTGTGGGAACCCAGCTCCAGGTCACCGTCGTTGAAACTCGGCGTTCTAAGGACAAGGGACTTCCGAGGTCTCCGTCAGCGCCAGAAATTCAACCGGCAGCCGAACAAGCGGCAGCAAGGAATCCCTCGCCTGAGGACGAACGTCCTCTGACTATCACTATAGGCTTCCTGCGCGAATTCCCACATCCTGGCGTGGTCGGAATGACGCAGTAGTCAATCCATGGAAGGCCACAGCAAAAATTCGGGCCGAAGGCCCTTCTCATTAGTACCTCGTGAGGTGGAGAATCCCATCCTGATTCACAGGAATTGGGAAAACGGAGATCAACGTGATGAGTCCTCGGCGGGAACCATGCTACCCGGAGTACGACCTATGGGAAAAGCAGGGTCACGATGACCTAGACTTCCCCGCCGAAAGAGTTCTGCACCCGAGGAATCTCGCGACCAAGAAGTTCCGAAAATCCTCATGAAGAGGCAGGAAGTGCGAAGACATTCCGGACGATATTAAGGAAAAGCTATACAGGCAAAGGTGCGCAATTCTGTTATTAAGTTATATCAGTAAAATGGGTGCAGGACAATTCATGCAAGAGGAGGGAAAATGGCCAAAAACACGACAGCACCCGAAGATGTGAAGTTCTGCGTAACAGCAGACGACTACTTCACTAAGTGGGGAAAGGCAAAACTCCTAGTAGCTATGCCGGCAAAAGAGGATTTCAAGAATCCGTCACAACCCTCGGAATAAAAAGGCCCTTCAGCCCACTAGCTCAACCACTGAGCAACAAATGAGTAGAGTGGCCGAAAAAGCAACAAAAGAGGGACTATTAGAGATGCAAAGGGAAAGTGGCCAGGAGAACTTCCTATTGTACTAAGGAGTTGTCACTTATCTCCAGTACAGAAGCCACTTTCCATTTGAACGAGTTCGGCCATCACACAGATGTTTGATGAAAGTTGAGAACTAACCTCGACTTCGTTGGCAAATGGCCGAGCTCGAAATCACACCGTTTCGGCAAAAGGGGCCCATAAGTACAAAACTGCATAATAGGCCAAGAAGGAAAGGAACAAGGAAAAAGAGACCTCACCCCCGAAAGGCCGAATTGTAACCCCGAAGGCCGTCTTGTGGGGTACTTCGGCCAAATAGGAAAGGACCTTATCTGGTCTTAGGGAGTATACAAGCTCGGCAACACCAAAGAATGAAAACTGCAAAGAACAAGGCATTCGGGCGCCTTAAAGAAATTCTACACTTAGAATTTTTAGACAAGAAATGGTGAATGCCAGAAATTTGTCTAAGTATAGAAAATTTTCCTGTATGAGAATGTTTGCCGAACAGAGCTGAAGCATGGAACTCCCGAAAGTCTCCGGTTCCTTCCGAAGTTGGTTATGCGCCCCAAAAGAAGGCAAGTCTATCGAACATGGCCGACAAGGGATAGGCTAAACTTTGCCTAAAGGGACTTCGCAAACGGTGAAAGACCTCCCGAAGAATGGTCGACGAAATGAGCAAAGAAAGTACCGAAGTCCCTCGACCGAAAATGATTGGGACATGTGGGAAACAAAATTGCTCAAAAAGACTTAGCCAAAGTAATTCATTGAAGAAGGTCTTGGTACAAGAAGAAGATTACAAAATGGAAAGTAGAAAGAAGAAGAAGGAGGAAAAGGTCCTAGAATATCTAAGGGACCTCGGCGTTATGGGAAGCTTCGGCTCCTGAGCTCTTCGCCACAGCCTTCGGTGCAGGAGGAAGCGGCGGCAAGTTGAGGAACTTGACTCTTGACCACATCCACCAAGGCCCCCCGGGAATATCCAGGGTAGCCAGAAAAGAAGGATCGAGGTCCGGATACTTCTTCAGAAAATGATAACGAGCAAGGCAGAAACCGTCCTGAAAAGCAACCTTTGACGTCTTGACGGCTTTATCTCTTTCAACGTCCAGCTTGTCTGCCTCATGATGAAGATCCGAAACCTCCTGCTGAAGCTCAGAAATCTCCTTCTCCAGCTCCTCAGTTTTCTTCTTCTTCTCTAAACTCTCCTTCAATGAGCCGACCTTGGCCTGGAGTTCGGCATTCTCAGCCATTGCCTTCGCCAGGAGGGCAGACTCCCCTTCCTTTTCCTTTTGGAGGGTCTCGTTGGCCAAAGTCAGGCTGATTAATTTGTTGCCATTGTCGGACATCTTCTTGGAAAAATCATTCAAGAGCCCCTCTTGGCCCTTCAAGAACTCCTCCCAAAGACCGGCAACCTTCCCCCTGCATATTTGGTTCTACTTGGTGTTCATCAGCACCGAGTTGGCACAGAAAACTTTGGCCTACTCTAGTTTGTCTTCAGCCCAAGCTCGGGCCGAAGACTGCTTTGCTGCCCAAGTTTGGAGGTATCTGCTATACCCCAAAATTTGCAAAAAAGAGAGAGAAAGTACTTAGCAAAATTTGCACAAGGAAAGCCAACAAACACTTAGGCAAAAAGTGGCAAGGAAAAGTGAAGAGCCTGAGAGTTACCTGAACAGCATGCTGGGAAACTTTTGCAGCAAGGGCATTCTCGGAGGCACACTCCTCGGCGACCGCCTTGAAGGATGCCTGAGTAAGCACACCCCTCGCCATTTGGGGAGCCATTTCCCGACAGTCTTCGGAGAACAGATTCATGTCCTCCGTAAAGGACCAAAACGGCTCCCTCGGGATTTTGTCCTTCGGGACATAAGAATCCCAAAGATCCCTCCTTCGGGCGTGTTCAATCTTCCAAGCAAGGGGCGCCGAGTCCTCTGCAAAAGAAACACACATCTTATCAGGTAAAATTTCCTTGGTTATAAAAAATATATAAGTTGATTGCAGGAAAAATGAGACAAACCTAGCACGACCACGACACAGTTGTCATCAGAGCCACCGACCTCTTCCACGTCGGCAGCAATATGTTTGCCCTTGGCCCTTTGGTGCTTTTCTAAATCTTCAGCAGGAAGATCCGCCGAAGAGCCCACAAGATCTGCCGGCGTGGCGGGACTCAGAGAAGCAGGAAGGGCAATCACCCCGGCAGAAACTTCGACGGCAGTTTCAGGCTCCGCGATAGTTGCAACCTTGGTGGAAGTTGCAATGACATCGCCAACCTTAGTGGAAGTAGCAGTAACATCGCTGAATTCCGAAACGTCCTCCGAAGGGGGAAGAGGGGTGTCCTTCTTGGCCTTCTTAGCCGAAGATGACCCGCTCCTAGACGCCTTGTGCATCTTCTTTTGTTCTCCCTTCTCGGCCTGGACAAGGAAGAGAGACCAGTAGTAGGCGGCAGAGTCGTCGCCCATCTCTGAAAAAAGGGAAGAAATCAGTGTAAGTCCACAGGCACTTATGTTGAAAAAACTTTGAAAGAAACTTACTTTCAAAAAAGGTTTCGAAAGAAAGCTCGCTCTGAAGGAGCTTCACCAGCCAAGAGTTCTTTCCCTCGGTAGCAGGAGCTGGCATGCCGAGATCCATCTTATACTCTGTAACCACCCCCAGCTCTCGAGGGACATCCTCGGTCATGAGTTTCCACATGATCGGGAAAGGGTAGAGAGAGCGCGAAGGGACCTCGGCATCCCAGTCGGCGACAGCACGGATTCGTCTGTCAAAATCCCTAAACCACGCTACCAACTCTGGAGTTAACAGCTTCCTGGGATCCATGACATCCGCCTCCAGCTTTCCCCGAGCCCACTTAGTCGGGACGTGCGACCAGGTCTTCGCCACCTTCAGGAAAAAGAACTTCCTTTACCACCCTCGCCAGCTATCCTTGGTAGTAAAGGTAAACATAAATTTCTTGCTCCCAGATCCCCGAGGCAGCATGAAATAAAAGCCACCCTTCGAAACTGGATAGAGCTTATAATACTACATGAACAGGATGAAATGGGGTTCTACCCCGAAGATCCCCCACATGCAGAGAAAGGCATTGAAATAGCAAAATGAGTTGGGAGGAAGCTGATTCACGGCTATGCCATGAAACTGGCAAAAGTCACAAATCATCTTCGTAGGAGAAAACCGAAGTCCGGCCTTCAGTTGGGGCTCGGAAAATGGTAACCTCGTCACCTTGATTCATAAAGCTAAACTGGCCAAGGTGAGGTAACCTTGTGGTGGCATAAGAAGGAAGGAAAATTTTGGTCTTCCATATTTCTAATTTTTCAGGAGTGGTGCAGCAAGGGTGAGACAAAAGAAGTTGCCAGCTCTTGGGAATAGGCATGGTTGACAGAAAAATGACTTCAGAAGAAGGGAAAATGATTTTCGAGAGACGACTTCAGAAAGCAAAAAGAAAAACAAAACACCGAAGGAACTCTAGAAGTCAGAACCCACCGAAAGTCTTGCCGAAGTTGGGGTTTGAGGACGTCATCATGAAAGGTTGCCGGAAATCGCTCCGCTGCTAGGATCGCCACACAAGAAGGAGAAAAAGCAAGAGCGGAGCAAGAGCAAAGTGAGAGCAAAAGAAACACAAATCAAGAGTATGACAGGAGGAAGGCTTATATAGATCGAGGAAGGGTAGCCAGAAAGGCGTCATAAATGCTGCGCGAAGGTGAAGCATCGCCATGGTTATCCCTCGCACATGAAAAGGCGTGCCCATCCCAACTGATGCCTGCCACGTGTTGCCCGTCACGAGAGACTGACACGCCTCGTTTCAAAACGCAACGATTCACTAGCTTATGGCGGGAAAGGTGAACAAGTTGGGAATCTGGAGGCCACCAAAGAGCAGACAGATCACACCTATTCGAATAAGGTTCATCACCTAGGTGGTGAGGTGCCTCCTCAGCCAACGTCACACTCTGGGTGTAAATCAGGTCCAATGTTCAAAGCTCCGCGCCGCCCTGTTCGACCGAAAATGGAGATACTGCAACGCGGACCTCTGGGAGTCCACAAGGCTATTCTGTCAAAGACTGCCAGTTGAGCAATAGACAGATGCCGGAAGAGCTACTTGCCGAAGTCTTCACTTTGACTTTTCAAGGGGGGCATGTGATAGCCAAAGTGTTATCACCTTGGTCAACCACCGACCACGGAGAAGGATTCTGGAGTAAAGGAAGTCATACACTTGAGGCACTCGACCTCGGTAGCTCACCAATTCCAACTTCGGAAGCCAGCGTAGCACCTCCTTCGGAACGCCGGCCAAACCTCCCTCGGGGAGAAGGACCGACCATCCCCTGTGGGAAAAGGGCCCCCGAAGACGAATAGACCGAAGTTCTAACCGGAACCCCAGAAGTGAGACATCAGCCAAAGGGACCTCGGTTGTACGGCAAGAGCCATTAAGGAGTCTCTAACACTCCGCTTACACAAGTCATCAACACGCCACCTCCAGGCATGCTCTGGCACAACGTCACTATGCAACGTCCTGTCACATAGGGCTACACCTACTCCGGCTCGCAACCCGAAGAGCCTGTAGATGACTAGGGTCTCCACGCCTAGAAGTACGAACACCATCTAAACCATACACGTGTCGTCATTTGAAGGGGTCATCCTCTTCCTTTTATACAAGGGAAGTCATCACCGAGAGGAGGGCTTCCGGGAGGGGATTCTCCGCCCGGAGGACCAAAAAGACAAGAGGACGCTCTCCTCTCTACGCCTGAACACTCTCTCTTCAGCCCTCAGAAAGACACGCCAGGCAAGAGTACCTTGTGCTTATTACTGAGTATCTCTCATTCTCACAGCACTGACTTGGACGTCGGAGGTTCCCCCCCGGAAAACCACTTCGGGGGCCTCCTAACCCCTATTTTCTGAGTATTTCAGCCAGGTCTCCCTGAAGGATCTCTGCTCCGGGTTCTCTCCCGTGCCGGGAGCCTTTCCCGTCCTCACCAGCCACGGTACTAGAAAGCTGCCGGCCTTCACCTCAGGTAAGCCTCTCAGGGTACCTCCGTGTCCATCCAGGAGTCCCTGCTGCCCACACAATTGCACAATAGTAAAGATGCGGTCTCCGCCTATCCGGACCCGCATCAGTTAGTACTAACTAACATTTATGACTTGTTGTCTGACTTGCAGTGTTGTACCCAAAAGCCAATCATGAGATGATTGTAATTTTTGCACATTGAGTCATGATATTTTATTAAGGCATTAATCCAGCAATTATGTTTGATTTTTGTTTCTGCACAGCTTAACAAACATAATTGTAACCCTAGAATAATGATATTCTTAAATGTCCCTGGTCTAGTATTATTGTGGAGTGGGTTGCAATAATATATAATGACTAGCATATGTGGAGACTAATATGAGATATGTAGTCTATATATGGGTACAAGTTGGAGAACTTGTGTACTGGACCGACCCACCATGAGAACACTTCATGGATTGTTATATGAGTGTCATAAGTGATTCTCATAGTGATCATGGTATATGTAGTCCTTCGACCTAAAATCATCAAGGTTCCCTACATGTGAGTCACATACTTTGATACTTTCCTTTGTTGCTCATAACTGAGTGAACTTGAAGGAGGTCATTGGGTATGTCACATATCATGCGAAGGGATTTGTATGATCAAGATGGGATTTGTCCCTCCTATGTAACGGGAGTGATATCTTCGGGCCCCTTGATAGAGTAAGACTTAGAAAAATGCATGGCCATGCTCGGATGAGTTGATATACGATATCAATGTCATCAGTTTAAGTTGGTCTACTCGGTAATCAAGAAACCAAAGATTGGGCTATACGAGAGTGACACATTCCATGTCTCGTGCTTAGTCTTGATATCTTGGACAAAAGGACAGTGGCATATATCGGTGATGATCATAAAGGTTTAGTCGAATCATCGACAATCTTGTCACTTGGGTAGCAATGATGTGTTGTTAGACACTGCTCATTGCTTATGATCATAAATGTGATTTACGATCATTGCCAACGTGATAAGAGCCTATTGGGTCGCACACATAGAGCTATTTGGATCATTAGAGTGCATTGGCTAATTATTTGGGTTATGGTTTCACTTTAATTTCGTATTAATAATGGGCCCAAGAGTTGAGCCATTATTAAGCCCGAAATGAAATCCTAATTGGATTAGGGCTTTGAAACCCATTAGGCCTAGAAGTTGAGTCTCACTATAAATACAACTTCTAGTGAGAAATTCGTAGGTCTCCTTGCCCTAGCCTCCCAAAAGGACAGCCGCACTCTTCTCTTGCAATTCCTTGGAGGACGCAAGCTAGCACTACGAGCGCAAGAGAAACACATCTGCCGAGACGTGGTGGAAGCGTGGTGATCTCGAGAGGCTCGTGTGGATACCATAGGGAGCCTGAACACGTCAACTGTTCAGGTTTTGTGATTCGACTCTACAATTGAGTGAGAGATCTTAACCAAAAATTAGGTATGAAATTTCCAAACACCCGGTTTACCCCGTTTCACTTGGATCCTGGAGGGTTTCGGTTAAATTCCGCTGCGCTATTTGGCTCCCGAAACCCATCAGTGGTATCAAAGCTACTGGTGAAACCCTAAATCGGGATTGAGTGTTGAATCGCATGATGCTATGTGTTCGATTTGTTTTCGGCCATGATTAATTACATTGATTCATGATGCATGAAACCGGAATTCATAATAAACATATGAGATATATGAACCACCGCCCGCTGACCGGCCAGCGGGACCGCCGTATGCGAAGCGCCACATAAATAAAAAATTGGTTAATCAACGCGCAAAAATATGCATGCATCTTTGTTGAATGAGATTTGACATGATATGATGATTGGTGTTTGAAGCATGGTGCATGGTTATAGCCCTTGATTGTTTGTACTTGTAAATACAGCCTGTGATTCATGCCTTCTCTTATCACTCTCATTGTACATTCTCTTCTCACCTTACTCCCCTCGAATGTAACTCGAGGTTTCTATTATTTATGTAATGGTGCATTATGGGCTCATCCAAGGTGGTATGTCCAAGGATCATGCAAGGAGGTATGTCCAAGGAGATGACAACAAAAGGGCAGCCAAGAAAGGAAGAGAAGGAGCTTGTGAAGACTCTTTTCTTTTCTTAGGCTTTTATGATATTCTCATTGGCTTGAGAATATCACATAGTTTGGGCTATAACCATGTCATGTTTATTTCTTGCAAGCATGAGATGCATGTTTTATATTTGTATGTGATGCATGTATAAAACAACCGGAGATAACAAATTGGTGAGTTCAAAAGAAAATTCCCTCAAACAAATATTAAGTCGTTAAATGTGATGCCTTCCAAATGTTGGCACTCGTCAAGACTTTGATCAACATTAGGTGGGTTTGCCAAAGCAAAGCACCTATGTTCATCTTGGTAAGGCGCGATGGGATAATAGTGATATCCAAACTGCTAACTTTGGGTTCGACTTAACTAAGTCATCCTAATAGGATTAGGGACTTAGAGGCATAGAGTTGGGATTAAGTTCATGAGATGAGCTTAGACAAGTGTTGTTCACCCAACTATCCAATAGTTGCATAAGATGCAATTGGCAAGGAGTTGCCTACCTAAATAGTTGTAACTTGAGAGAAAAGCCAAAGCTGACTCAGGTTGTGGTCAAATATGGATCTTGGCCCACTAGAATACCTTAGCGCCGAGGTCTTCCAAAATAATATTGAGGGTTATTATTTTGAGGAAAATAGTGGGAGTATCGTTTAATAAAATTCCTTATTAAATGAATTAAAATACATGACTCTTACACTGCATATTTACTGTTGTAGATAACCATGGCACAAAATACATCGACACTTTCGTTGCAATCGATCCTTGAGAAGGAAAAACTGAATGGGACCAACTTTCTCAAATGGTACCGAAACTTGAGGATAGTCCTCAAACAAGAGAGAAAGGCTTATGTCCTAGAGCAGCCCATTCCGAATGAGCCTGCTGCCTTTGCTCCAAGAGCTGAAAGGGATGCTCACAAGAAGGATTCTGATGATGCTTTGGATGTTGCATGCCTCATGCTTATTACCATGGAATCTGAGCTTCAGAAGCAACATGAGAATATAGGGGCGTTCGATATGATCGAACATCTCAAAATGTTTTTCCAAGAACAAGCTAGGCATGAGAGGTTTGAGACCTCTAAGGCATTGTTTCAGTGCAAGATGTCTGAGGGAAGTCCCCTGGGTCCTCATGTGCTCAAGATGATTGGGTTCATTGAGAATCTTGAGAATTTGGAATTTGCTCTTCAGAAAGAGTTGGCTATTGATGTAGTCTTGCAATCGTTGCTTGAAAGCTACAGTCAGTTCGTCATGAACTATAACATGAACGACCTTGACAAGTCCCTTCCTGAATTGCTCAACATGTTGAGAACTACTGAGCAAAACCTTAAGAAGGCTAAGCCCATTTTGATGGTTCAAAAGGGCAAGGGAAAGGGAAATGCCAACAAGAAGAAGGATAAAGCTAATGGAAAGTCTAATGCTAATTCTTCTTCAGCTGCACTGAAACCAAAGGGTGGTGTGGCAAAGGAAGGGGAGTGCTTCCATTATAAGCAACCTGGACACTGGAAGCGTAACTGCAAGCTCTATCTTGAAGAACTTGCTAAGGAAAAGGGAAGTAAGACTTCCACTTCAGGTATTCTTGTTATAGAGGCTAACTTTTCTACTTCCTCATCTTGGGTATTGGATACTAGATGTGGATCTCACATTTTTGCAAATGTGCAGGATCTAAGTAGAAGTAGAAGATTGGCCCGAGGTGAAGTGGACCTACATGTTGGAAATGGAGCAAGGGTTGCTGCGTTAACCGTAGGGACTTATGTTCTCACTTTACCTAGTGGATTAGTTTTAGAATTAGACAACTGCTATTTTGTGCCTACTATTACTAGAAATTTGATTTCCGTTTCTTGTTTGGACAAGAAAGGTTTTTCATTTATTATAAAGGACAAATGTTGTTCTATTTATTTGAATGAAATCTTTTATGGTAGTGCTAAACTTAGCAATGGGTTGTATGTTCTAGACCTCAAAGATCCAATCAATAATGTGAATACCTAGAAGGTCAGATTAAATGATTCGAACCCGACCTATCTCTGGCATTATCGCTTGGGCCATATAAATGAGACCCGCATATCCAAGCTCCATAAAGATGGACTCTTGGACTCATTTGATTTTGAATCATATGAGGCATGTAAGTCATGTTTGTTGGGCAAGATGACCAAAGCCCCATTCACAGGGCAAAGTGAAAGGGCTAATGACTTACTAGGACTCATACATAGTGATGTATGTGGCCCTATGTCTACACAAGCTAGAGGAGGTTTCCAATACTTCATTACTTTTACTGATGACTTCAGCAGATATGGCTATGTGTATCTCATGAGACATAAGTCAGAATCCTTTGAAAAGTTCAAATAATTCAAGAATGAAGTAGAGAATCAACTCGGGAAGAGTATTAAAGTGCTTCGATCAGATCGAGGTGGAGAGTACTTGGATCGAGAATTCCTTGACTATCTGAAGGAGTGTGGTATAGTATCACAACTCACTCCACTAGGTACACCTCAATGGAATGGTGTATCTGAAAGGAGAAATCGAACTCTGTGAGACATGGTTCACTCTATGATGAGTCAAGCTGACCTTCCAAACTCCTTTTGGGGAAATGCTCTAGTGACAGCTGCTTTTACACTAAACCGAGTTCCATCTAAATCGGTTCAAAAGACACCATATGAGATATGGAGTTGGAGGCATCCCAATTTGTCTTTTATGAAGATTTGGGCCTGTGACACTTATGTGAAACGTCAATCCTCTGACAAACTAGGGCCCAAATCTCAAAAATGCCTTTTTGTTGGGTATCCCAAAGAAACAAAGGGTTACTATTTCTATAATCCTTCTGAGCAAAAAGTGTTTGTTGCTCGAACTGGTGTCTTTTTGGAGAAAAAGTTTATCTCTAAAGGAACTAGTGGGAGGAAAGTAGAACCTGAAGAAATTCAAGAACAACAAGGAGACATCGAACCTGAAATGGAACCTGAACAGACACCGCAAGATGTTGTTCAAGAGTCTGTTCCTGTAGCACAGAGCCCACGTAGGACTGGTAGGATTTGGCGTGAGCCCGAGAGATATGGATTTCTCGTGACTCACACCGGTGATGTGATGCTCATGGATCAGGATGAGCCCAGAACCTACCAGCAAGCTATGTCGGGGCCTGACTCTAAGAAGTGGCTAGTGGCCATGAAATCCGAGATGGAATTGATGTATGAAAACCAAGTATGGACTTTGGTTGACCCACCTGAAGGGGTAAAACCCATAAGGTGCAAATGGGTTTTCAAGAAGAAAACTGACATGGATGGTAATGTGATTACCTTTAAGGGACGATTGGTTGTAAAAGGTTTCAAGCAAATTCATGGTATTGACTATGATGAAACTTTGTCACCAGTTGCTATGCTTAAATCCATCCGAATTTTGTTTGCTATTGCTGCACACTATGATTATGAGATATGGCAAATGGATGTCAAAACTGCTTTCCTAAATGGAAAGCTACTTGAGGATGTGTACATGACACAACCTGAGGGTTTTGTCACTCCTGAGAATGCCGATAAAGTGCGCAAGTTGCAAAGGTCCATTTATGGACTGAAGCAAGCTTCTCGAAGTTGGAATCTTTATTTTGATGATGCAATCAAAGAGTTTGGTTTTATAAAAAATGAAGATGAACCTTGTGTCTACAAGAAGGTTAGTGGGAGCGCTATTGTCTTCTTGCTGTTGTATGTAGATGACATACTACTCATCGGGAATGACATTTCTGAGCTAGAGTCTGTGAAGACTTGGCTAAGGAAATGTTTCTCTATGAAGGACTTGGGTGAAGCAGCCTATGTGTTAGGCATCAAGATCTATAGAGATAGATCTAGAAAGCTTCTTGGCCTAAGTCAAAGTACATATATTGACAAGGTGCTAAAGAGGTTTAGCATGCAAGATTCCAAGAAAGGATTCTTGCCCATGTCACATGGTATCACTCTTTTTAGATCTCAGTGTCCAAGTTCAACCGAGGAAAGAGAGCGCATGAGTAAGATTCCATATGCCTCAGTGATTGGATCTATCATGTATGCCATGATATGTACTCGTCCCGATGTCTCATATGCTTTGAGCATGACGAGTAGGTACCAATCGAACCCCGGTGAGAGTCACTGGACAGGTGTTAAGAACATCGTTAAGTACTTACGAAGGACTAATGATGCATTCTTGGTCTTTGGAGGTGAAGATGAGCTCATTGTAAGGGGTTACACCGATGCAAGCTTCCAATCCGATAAGGATGATTTTAGATCGCAATCTGGTTATGTGTTCTATATTGGTGGTGGCGCTGTGAGCTGGAAGAGTTAAAAGCAAGAGACAGTAGCTGATTGTACAATAGAATCTGAGTATATTGCTGCCTCTGATGCTGCGAAGGAGGCAGTTTGCATCAAGAAGTTCATCACTGAACTTGGAGTGGTTCCAAGCATTACCGACCCGATAGAGCTCTATTGTGACAACAGTGGAGCAATCGCACAGGCTAAGGAAGCTCGATCTCACCAGAGATCCAAACACTTACTCCAATGCTATCATCTCATCAGGGAGATCATCGAGAGGGGTGATGTAAGGATATGTAGGACTTCGATAGATAGCAACATTGCTGATCCGCTGACAAAGCCCCTTACACAGCAAAAGCATGATAGCCATTCTAGGTCCATCGATATTAGATACATGGATGATTGGCTTTAGTGCAAGTGGGAGATTGTTAGTGTTGTACCCAAAAGCCAATCATGAGATGATTGTAATTTTTGCACATTGAGTCATGATATTTTATTAAGGCATTAATCCAGCAATTATGTTTGATGTTTTGTTTCTACGTAACTTAACAAACATAATTGTAACCCTAGAATAATGATATTCTTAAATGTCCTTGGTCTAGTATTCTTGTGGAGCGGGTTGCAATAATACATAATGAGTAGCATATATGGAGACTAATATGAGATATGTAGTCTACATATGGGTACAAGTTGTAGAACTTGTGTATTGGACCGACCCACCATGAGAACACTTCATGGATCGTTATATGAGTGTCATAAGTGATTCTCATAGTGATCATGGTATATGTAGTCCTTCGACCTAAAATCATCAAGGTTCCCTACATGTGAGTCACATACTTTGATACTTTCCTTTGTTGCTCGTAACTGAGTAAACTTGAAGGGGGTCATTGGGTATGTCACATATCATGCGGAGGGATTTGTATGATCAAGGTGGGATTTGTCCCTCCTATGTAACGGGAGTGATATTTTCGGGCCCCTTGATAGAGTAAGACTTAGAAAAATGCATGGCCATGCTCGGATGAGTTGATATACGATATCAATGTCATCAGTTTAAGTTGGTCTACTCGAAAATCAAGAAACCAAAGATTGGGCTATACGAGAGTGACACATTCCATGTCTTGTGCTTAGTCTTGATCTCTTGGACAAAAGGACAATGGCATAGATCGGTGATGATCATAAAGGTTTAGTCGAATCATCGACAATCTTATCGCTTGGGTAGCAATGATGTGTTGCTAGACACCACTCATTGCTTATGATCATAAATGTTATTTATGATCATTGCCAACGTGATAAGAGCCTATTGGGTCACACACATAGAGCTATTTGGATCATTAGAGTGCATGGGCTAATTATTTGGGTTATGGTTTCACTTTAATTTCGTATTAATAATCGGCCCAAGAGTTGAGCCATTATTAAGCCTGAAATTAAATCCTAATTGGATTAGGGCTTTGAAACCCATTAGGCCTGGAAGTTAAGTCTCACTATAAATACAACTTCTAGTGAGAAATTCGTAGGTCTCCTTACCCTAGCCACCCAAAAGGACAGCTACACTCTTCTTTTGCAATTCCTTGGAGGACGCAAGCTAGCACTGTGAGCGCAAGAGAAACGCATCTGCCAGGACGTGGTGGAAGCGTGGTGATCCCGAGAGGCTCGTGTGGATACCATAGAGAGCCTGAACACGTCAACTGTTCAGGTTTTGTGATTCAACTCTACAGTTGAGTGAGAGATCTTAACCGAAAATTAGGTATGAAATTTTTGAACACCCAGTTTATCCCGTTTCACTTGGATCCTGGAGGGTTTCGGTTAAATTTTGCTGCGCTGTTTGGCTCCCGAAACCCAACATGACTTTGGCTACAGGTTGTAGTGGTGAAACTAGGTTAGGTTTGCTTTCGAATGCTAAGGTCTAGGAATGGATCCTAGCCGTCTAGTGTGGCAATCTTAGGGCAGTTGGTTTGGCTTTCTCCAAGGTAAGGCAACACATTGGTGGAGGTAGTCAGCATGTGACCACCATCCTAGGAAGTTGTTTTGGACCTCATTCATGACATAGGTTATGTAGAAGGATATGGATTCTTCCAAGGTGCGAGTACCAACGAGACAGGTGGATTACTCCAGATGTTCCAGAATTTGAACCCACCAACTTGAAGGGGTTAGGCTACACCCAAGAGACTTAAGGATGAGTTGAAGACATAAAACTATAAGGTGGAGGTTGGCTCATCTGACCTAGTAGGAGCAAGGGTAACATGCCTATAGTGTAAAAGTTGAGTTGAGACCGAGGAATAAGAGTAGATTATGTAGTGAAGGGCAAGGTCTAGAAGTGTAAATAGTGTATCACTTTTAGCTTACACCTAAGAAGTGTTGCCAGTGGTCCGAGTGGTGATCGGACTAGTTTTGTATTTGGGCTTGGTTAAGTTAAGACCAACCTAGGAAGCTTAACCCCAACAGTTGTTGCCACAAGGGGTCAACCTAGAGCACCAGAGCAATCGTTGAAGTTGTTTGGCCAGTCTTGTGGTCGAAGTTCGCAGCCATTAGCCAGGTGTGAAAGGTAGCCATAGTGAACTCGTGGGCAGTGTATAGCTAGTGTGAGGTAAGTTTTTAACCTTTCACTAGTAGTCTAGTTACTTTGTTGGAGTTATGGCATCAGATTACTGGCATAGTTTTGTTTTGCATGTTGGGTAGTTGTTTTGAGCAGGGTTGAGGGCTAACCCAAGTGCATTAAGAACCGAATGATGCACCAAGTATTGGGATAGTACCCGATAGCCTAGGACCCACTTGCTAGTGCATGGAATCACAAAAATGGAGGCCTAAATGGCATAGATTAGAAAAGGTTCCAGCGTTCCATTGGTTATCTTCTTGCCTAAGTTTGTTTAGTGGTCTAGTTGTTAGTGAACGACTGGCTAGTCGAATGGATGAGTTCCTTAAAGTCATCAACTAAAGGAGTAGTTCAATCTATGCCACAAAGGTAAGTAGGCAAGTTTCTATTTTCTTTCTAACTAGTAGAGGTAGGAGGTCATCATGCAAAGAAGAAAGGAACAAGGAATTCATCCAGGGGTAAACGGATGGATAGGCTTGTTCATCCGTTAGCTATATACCTTAGGGTTGAGCCAGTAAAAGTGGAACCATTACTAAGCTTCGACTTGACTACTTGAAGGACTGCCATTGACCAAGGGATAGCGGATGAATTGAGCTCATCACCCTAAGGTTAAGTGGAGTCAAGGGCCACTAAGTTGATTCATGGAAGAAGAGAGACTTGACTAGTGAAACTAGCTGAGTAGGTAAGGGACTAAGTCCTAAGTGGAACCAAGGACACTATGGTGATCACTTGATGTTTATGTTAGTGCCAGTAAGCTAGTGAACATTGAAGTATCAATTTGGGGTGCCTAAGTGATACCAGAAAGTGTATACTTTGCTTTAACCCTTTGGGGTAGTGTCTGAGGAGCGCCCGTGAGAGAGAAAGATTTCACTATGTCTAGTCAAGAGGTGACTCATAAGTAGCCATAAGATGAAGTAATCTCCCACCTAGTTGAGTGTTATACTCAATAATTAAATAACCAAATATATGTTAGTGTTGTGCCCAAAAGCCAATCATGAGATAATGGTAGTTTTGCACATTGAGTCATGATATTTTGTTAAGGCATTAATCCAGCAATTATGTTTATTGTTTTGTTTCTGCGTAACGTAATAAACATAATTGTAACCCTAGAATAATGATATTCTTAAACGTCCCTGGTCTAGTATTATTGTGGAGCGGGTTGCAATAATACATAACGACTAGCATATGTGGAGACTATTATGAGATATGTAGTCTACATACGGGTACAAGTTGGAGAAGTTGTGTACTGGACCGACCCACCATGAGAACACTACATGGATCGTTATATGAATGTCATAAGTGATTCTCATAGTGATCATGGTATATGTAGTCCTTCAACCTAAGATCATCAAGGTTCCCTACATGTGAGTCACATACTTTGATACTTTCCTTTGTTGCTCATAACTGAGTGAACTTGAAGGAGGTCATTGGGTATGTCACATATCATACGGAGCCATTTGTATGATCAAGATGGGATTTGTCCCTCCTATGTAACAGGAGTGATATCTTCGGGCCCCTTGATAGAGTGAGACTTAGAAAATGCATGGCCATGCTCAGATGAGTTGATATATGATATCAATGTTATCAGCTTAAGTTAGTCTACTCGGTAATCAAGAAACCAAAGATTGGACTATATGAGAGTGACACATTCCATGTCTCATGCTTAGTCTTGATATCTTCGATAAAGGGACAATGGCATATATCGGTGATGATCATAAAGGTTTAGTCGAATCATCGACAATCTTGTCACTTGGGTAGCAATGATGTGTTGCTAGACACCGCTCATTGCTTATGATCATAAATGTGATTTATGATTAATACCAACGTGATAAGAGCATATTGGGTCACACACATAGAGCTATTTGGATCATTAGAGTGCATGGGCTAATTATTTGGGATATGGTATCACTTTAATTTCATATTAATAATGGGCCCAAGAGTTGAGCCATTATTAAGTCCGAAATTAAATCCTAATTGGATGAGGGCTTTGAAACCCATTAGGCCTGGAAGTTGAGTCTCACTATAAATACAACTTCTAGTGAGAAATTCGCAGGTCTCCTTGCCCTAGCCTCCCAAAAGGACAGCCGCACTCTTCTTTTGCAATTCCTTGGAGGACGCAAGCTAGCACTGCGAGAGCAAGAGAAACGCATCTGCCGGGATGTGGTGGAAGCGTGGTGATCCCGAGAGGCTCGTGTGGATACCATAGAGAGCCTGAACATGTCAACTATTTAGGTTTTGTGACTCGACTCTACAGTTGAGTGGGAGATCTCAACCGAAAATTAGGTATGAAAATTTTCGAACACCCGGTTTACCCCGTTTCACTTGGATCCTGGAGGGTTTCAGTTAAATTCTGCTGCGCTGTTTGGCTCCCGAAACCCATCAATATAATATAGGTATACTTGTGCTCAAGTATCTGTTTTATGGCTTTGGTAGTTGTTGTGACTACCAAAGTAGAGAGAAATCAGTAGTTTGAAGCATAGTCGATGAGGTTATTGCTTGAGTTAGTTAAATCCTAGAGTTAGAGCATTTCATGTGACCCTAGTGCCTTTAAAAGGAAGGGCTTATGATCTGCGAGATTGGTTAAGGGCTAGTGAGTGTGCTAAGCAAAATTTCTCATTTCGACACATGGTTGACACAGTACAGTCATGGTATTGCAGTTGAACATTGAGGCTAGAGATGGTTCTTTGTAACCATAGTTAAGTGATCAAGAAGACGAGTAAGAATGAAAGGCATGTTAGAGCCTAGTGAATGGGTTGAGGTGTTTAGTCGACTACTAACCAAAGGACACACCCGAGGAACTAATCCGACGTGTATAGAGTATTGTGCTCAGAATACAGGGAAGTGAAGGGACTGAGTGTGTAGGCTTCGAGCACCTAGAATACTCCGAGTGGAGTAACTGAAGCGTCAAGACCTTTGACTTAGGTAGCCTATCGATAGTTAAATTGCTGAGTGCTGGGTGGCATGAGCTGAGAAGATATGGATAAGGCCCAAAGGCTACTAGTTGCTTGGAGGTCTCGACACTCATGCCAGAGAGATTTTCACTTGTGGGCATGTGGGTGTAATAGGCTCCAGAGTAGCAAAAGCAGTAGGATGATGATGCTCGGGTGGTGTATGGGTTTCCTGCCCAGTGCACCAGTATACCTGATGCATAGGGGCAATCCAAAGGGAGCATTTAAAGAATTGTACTCTAGGGTGGGCTGGGACTTGCAACTCTTGGTAGTTCACTCATTTGAAATAGCCCTAGAGCATAGTGGAGCTTGGAGTGGAGTATGTCTTAAGGGTACTAGTGGAATATATGCCATGGCTATAAAACACTAGTGACACACTTAGCCTAGTAAAGGTTAAGAGTTTTCGGGTACCAATCCTAGAGTAAGGAATTAACAGTGCAAGAGTTAGTGGACAAGTTACATACTTGTTAAGCTAGCTTACACTAAGGGGTTTGGTATCCGGCATTCAATGTTGAACCTAGGATGGAACTTTTTCTAGTGTGAGTGTTAACTGACAAGTTTAACTTGTTAAGTTAGCTTACACTAGTGGGTTCTGGCATAGAGGAGTGAATGAAGGAACTTTGTCGGTGTTGAACATTCAGAAAAACCCTAACAATGTAAGGTAGTGGACAGGCTTTTAAAAGCATGTTAAGCTGTCTTACACTAGAGGACTCAACATAGAGGTTGCGGTGGAGGATTCGTGATTCACTAGATTTGTTAGGGCAGCTTGGAGTAGTCAGCTGTGCTCTGGCAGTACTGTGTGCTAAAGGTATGGAGAGGCCATGCCATAGTCTTCAAGAGCAACGTTGTAGTAATGTGTTTCAGGCTGTGTAAGCTCAGACAAAGTTGGAGAGGATAGTTAACAACAACCAAACTATAGTTAGGAGTAAGCACAAAGAATGGCATTAGCCATAGTACCTATACGAGACAGGGCCCAACTCAACTGGCCTGACAGCATCAGCTGAATGGGTCAAGTAGTGTGTCACCAAGTGGGTTGTTGTATAACTGACATCCCTTGGTAGGTTTGATTGGGAAATGCTGGCACCATATCCTAGTATAGTGACTTAAGGTGGGGAGATTGAATTTGTAGGACCAAATTCTCCAAGGTGGGGAGAATGTTATAGCCCTTCTAGCATAACGCTCAATGGGTAAGGTGATAGCCGAAGTGCTATCACTCTTCAAACCCGTAAGCTCGGGCAAAGCACCACCCTCAGAAAGTAGAGCATCGACCGAAAGGAACGCGAGCACCGACTTCGGAAAGAAGGGTGTCCGGCCCCTCTAACATCCGACCTCAGTGATCCTTCATCACCCCTGGAGATCACAGTACCAACCTCGGGAATACGGTGCATCGCCATCCTTGGTAAGATGACCAAACCACCTTCGGCAGGGAAGAACATCCTCGAACGGGACCACCCTTGGCAAAGATATTCCCGGATTGCTGAAATGATCTTGGAAGGAAGTCCTCCTGTTCCGAAGAGCTCTCTTCTACCGAAGGGATCCCAGGAGTATGGAAGAAACAATTAAGGAGTCTCTGACACACTATACTCGTACAACCTCGACACGCCGCCCTCGAACACGCTCTGACATGCTGCCCTAGGCTCCTGACCAGGTGGCCTATGGCCGGCTGGAGGCCCCCAACTCCTAAAGGTACAAACCACATCTGACCGAACACGTGTCACGATCTGGGCCGGTTGTGACAAATGGACTTCTTCTTTACACCTTCCTATAAATATTCGGTAAACACCCCTAGGTAAAGGGACCTGGCTCTAATAGGAAAATCTCTCTACTCCTCGCTCAGTTTCCCTTTCAAAACACTGACTTGGGCATCAGAGGATCTTCCCCCGGAAAAGCATTCTGGGGACCTCATAACCCTCGTTCTTTGAGCATTTTAGGCAGCCTCTCTTAGCAAGGTCCCTCATCCAGCCGTCCCCCGACTGGAAGTTTCTGCTCCAGGGTCATCATGTTTCATGACGAAGATGCGGAAGAGCATCATTTGGCGCCATCTGTGGGAACCCTTTCCCAGGTCGCTGTCGTAGAGACTCAGCGTTCAAAAGATAAGGGGCTCTCAAAGTCCACCTCTGCGCCGGAGCCTTAGCCGGTGACCCAGCAGCCCACTGCAGAAGCTCCTACGCCAGAGGATGACCGCCCTTTAACAGTGATGATGGGCTTCTTACGAGACTTCTAGCGCTCCATTGTCGCTAAAATCACCCAGCAACTCGACCGGAGGTGGCCCCAGGCTACTTCGGTCCGAAGGACCTCCACCTCGACAACCCGTCGGGAGAGGAGCCTGAGGACTACCCACCAAAGTTCCAGGAGTGAGGGCTCCCATGACACATCTTCGACAGAGGACGCGCCCCCTAGGGCACAACCCACAAAAGAAAGGACCCAAAAAGAAACTAGGACCTCCAGGAGGAGGAGTCCGTCCCTATACCGAAGGCCCTAGTCTCCTCGCTGCCGGAGTTACTCTTCAAAAAGGAGAAGAAGCTTGCCATTGCCGATGACCACCAGGCAGCAGGGGGAAGCTAACACAGCTACCCTCATGGGAAAGATACTTGAAGGATTGGAAAAGGTTGAGAGGCAGATCTCCCGAAAACCAGTCTAGTCAAGATTGTTTGATGCTTATACCGGAGAGGAGTCACCCTTTGTACGGGAAGTGGTGGAGCTGCCCATGCCTAGTGACTTCAGGGTGCCGCACTTGGAAACCTACAATGGCCGTAGTGACCCCCTGGCGCACCTAACAAAGTACAAGTGAAGTATGGTGCTCCATGGTGCAAATGATGCCACCCTCTGCAAGTGTTTCGAGGTGACCCTCTCCGGTCCAGCGATGGCATGGTATAACTCCCTGGCCCATGGAACCTTGCTGAATTTCCAGGAGCTGTCCACCGCCTTTACCCAATAGTTCATTGGCAGCAAGCCAACGGCCAAGATGCCGGTACAAATGTTCAACATAGCACAGCGAAGTAGGGAAGCCATCCGCGACTATGTCGAAAGGTTCAACTGGGAAGCACTAAGCGTACCTAATTTTTGGCCCGAGATTTGTATCCTCGCAATGATAAGGGGACTTCGGAGAGACTCCCAGCTCTTTTATGAGTTCTCCAAAGACCCTCCATACACTCTTGGTGAATTTTATTGAAGGGCCAAACAGCATATGACGGCCGAGGAACTTCGGATGGGGCGACCAAAGGTGGAACATCCTCGACCCGGAGGACCAAGGCACCATCCTCGTTACTAGAATGAGGTTGGAGGAAGGCCCCAAAAACAAAAAAGGATGATGACATTTAGTCCCTTAAACGCCACCAGGGCCAGCATTCTCATGGCCTTAGAAAGGCAAGGGACAACAGTTCCAAGGCCAAAGGCCATGACTTCGAAAAATAAGAAGAACATGAAGAAGTTCTACCAATTCCACCGAGATCATGGCCATGACACTGAAGACTGCTTCCAGCTAAGAAAGTACATCAAGTCTCTGATAAAGCAGGGACAACTTTGCCGGTACTTGTGGATGCCTTCTCCGAGAGGAAGAAAGGAAGAACAAAAAAGGGCGGACGAGGAGGACTACGATTCCGACAAGCATTGGGATCAAAGTCCTCGAAAGAATCCGCCACCATCAATAGGGGTCATCGAAACCATCACTACAGGGATACCATCGGCTAAGAGGGAAAGAAAGATAAGAGAAATCTTCGTAATGGAGTATGGGAACTCGCCAAACAGGCTTGCTGGTAAATACGGATCCATAGTGAAGTTCCCCCACGATGACCCACTCCTTGTCATGGCAAGGATAGGGAGTTGGGACGTCAAAAGAGTACTCCTGGATGACGGCTCCAACACTGACGTCATCTTTTTGCACCTACTGCCTAAATTAGGCATCTCAAAAGCTGACCTCAACACAATTAATTACCCCACCTTTGGGGTAGGGCCATCCGAGCTCCCAGTCCTCAGATACATCGATCTGCCCCTAATGTTGAAAGGAACCTCGCCTCAAAATTAGGAAGAATTATTTGCCTCCATTATGACGAGATTCATCGTCATTGATGTTCCCTCATCATACAATGCCATCCTCGGGAGGCAAACTCAAGGCAATCTCCACATCCGCCCGGATGTATAATACTTAACGGTCACCTTTGCAACCAAAGAAGGAGATGCGGAGATCTTCATTGACCAAGCCGAAGTCAGGAAGGTCTTCACCAGGGTTAGAAAAAGCCCAGCCAAGGTCCAAGTACAGACTTCAGCTATGGAAAAAGCAGTCATAACAGGTAAAGCGACCACAAAGGAGGAAACATAAGAGTTGGAGAAAGTAGAAACAAAAGATGTAGAGCCGATCCCCGGCCGGAACACTCGAGTAGGGAAAAACTTTGCCAAGGGTGGCAAAGATAGGCTTGTATCTTTCTTGTTAATGAACAAAGATCTATTCGCCTACTCTCCGAAAGACATGCCTGGGGTCGACCCCAGCATAATCCACCAAAGTCTCAAACTTCGCCCAGACGCTAGGCCGGTTCGGTAGAAAAAATGGAACCTATTGTCTCATAAGAATTCCTTCGTTGAAGCCGAGATTAGGCACTTGATTGAGGCAGGGGTAATAAGAGAGGTCAAATAGCCTGAATGGCTTAGTAACGTGGTTATCGCCACAAAGGAAGGGAGTGAAAAGCTCCGAATGTGCATCGATTTTTGGACCTTGAATGATGCCTGTCCAAAGGACTCCTACCCTTTGCCAGCCATAGACCAATTGGTGGATTCAACCGCCGAGTACGGTCTTCTTAGTTTCCTCAATGCCTTCAGCGGGTATCATCAAATTCGGATGAACCCCAAAGATGAAGAAAAAATGCCTTTCATCACCGAAGTTGGTACTTACTACTACGTCAGAATGCCCTTCGGGCTTAAAAATGCAGGGGCTACCTATCAGAGGTTAATGAATAGAGTGTTCGACTCTCAGACTGGGGGAAACACGGAGGCATATGTTGATGATATGATAGTTAAGAGCATAATGCCTAGTAATCATATCGACGACTTAGGCGAAACCTTCCAATGACTTCGGGAGTTCGGCATGCACCTTAATCCCGAGAAGTGCGTGTTTGGAGTGAGTGCAGGTAAGTTCCTCGGGTTTATGGTGTCAAAGAGGGGAATAGATGCCAACCCCGAAAAGGTCGAAGCCCTGCTAGGTTTCCAAACACCTACGACCATTAAGGATATATAAAGGCTTACCGGAAGAATCACTTCCCTTAGTAGATTCATTTCCAGGTACGGTGACCGATTTCGACCATTCTTCAAGTTGCTCACTAAAGCAGCCAAAGGCGAAGGTAACTTCGGAACCGAAGAACACCCTTGGAACCAAGAATGTTAGAAAGCGTGGGATGAGCTTAAAAGCTACCTAACCTGCCTGCCAACACTTCGACAACCGCGGGATGAAGAGCCTTTCATCCTCTACCTCGTCGTCACTGAAAAAGCTATGAGTTCAGGCCAAGTGAAAGACGAGGGTGGGAGGCAGTGGCCAATTTGTTATGCAAGCAACTCTAACAACCAAGAGTTAGAGTGAGAAGAGTGAACATAGAGGGAAGAAGAGTGGAAAGTTCCCGAGAGAAAAGAATGAGGGGAAGCTGAGTGGAAAGAAAAAGTGTGAAATAGCAAAAGTGAGTGATGTATAGAAAGCCATAGTTTCATCTAACATAATAAAGTCTTCTTCTTTTATTGTGTTGTCTTTTCTTCAGGACTTAAGTGGAGAGGAGCTACAAGAATCAAGTAAGTTGCTACCCATCAAAAAAGTTGGTGTTCCTAACATTCCAAGTCATGTTTCATGCATCAAACCAACTAAAAAGGTTGAAAAGGAACAACTTGAGGTAAGTCCTAGTGATTTCAATTGCAAAAGTATGCCTAAAATTGTTTCTTACTTAATGGTTCAAGGGGAAAAAGATGTTGCAACTCCACCCGAAGTCATTGAGTGCAAAAGTGAAAATTTTGTGGTTTCTACACATAAGAAAGATACATGCAGACTAAGTCCAAGCACTGTAATGTATTTCTTCCTTACACCTAGATCTGATGTGGTTTTGCATGAAATCTCAAACAATGAGTGTTCGCTATGGAAGTTGCATCGAAGAATGGTTTTCATGAAACTAGATTAAGAGAAGGAAGTAAGCATCAAAATTTGACAAAATATGGATTTAAATCTTCTAATTCTTTGGTTTTGTCAAATGCTCTTTTGAATTCCATGAGTTTCTTTAAAGAATAGTCCATTTCAGAGATTTTTGTTTTTAACTTTGTTTATTTTGCATTGATCCCACATTGGTTTGTTCTATCTCAAGTTAAATCTACTTCTTTGGAATTTTTCATGCATAAATTGGTTGTTACCCATGCATTACATACTTCTTTGATTCACATTCATGTTCAGCCTATTTTTTGTGCATCAATCTTTAATTTCCAGTAATCATTTTTTGGTGATGACACATGCATTACATAAACTTTTGTGCCTTGACATTTTTGCTTCATGTCAAAACTTAAAAGTATCTATTTTGAGTGAAAATTTTGGTTTTAAATTTAGCCATTTAAGGAGGTATGTTGAGTCCTTTTTTTTGTCTCACATCCCATTCACAAATTTCATGCATTATGGTGCATATACTTGCAAAAATAAGTTTGCCACTAAATTGGTTTCACTTAATCCTATCTATTCCAATCTTATTTTCTTTAAAATACTTAGGATTTTTTTGAAATTTTTGGATCCTTGTTTTTTTATTAGTTTAGCCCGGATTATGTTCAATTCTTGTTTGTTTGAATGGTGTATGCAAACTATTGTCATGACATGCATAACTTGTGCTTTTCATAACATTGACACTTATGTGAGTTTAGGTCCATTTGTTTTGAATGCATATAGCATCCTTGATGTAAATTCTTCCTACACTTTTCCTTGTTGTGAGAATAATTTTTTTGAGATAGCAAAGGCAATGAAAGTGCTGCCTAGAGTTAAGATGAAAATTGTGCAAACAATTTGATTTTTTGTGCTAATTGCTTCAATATTTATTTTAGAGCCCGAAGGTATGAAAGTTAACATTGTGTTGGGATATTGGTTTAGGTTTTACATAGGAGTAAAGCTCCATACACAGCGATTCCATGCTCTTGGTGCTTATGTGCAAGGTAAGCGCTTATGTATTGACTATTTCATCCTTATTGATTTAATTCCCTTTTCTAATGTAGGTTTTGATTTGAGGATGAATCTTTGTAGGGAGGAAGGAGTTGATATGATCAATGAAGGCACAATGAAGGATGGCAAGGACCCATTTAAAATGACTAGTTGACCAATGACAGGAAAGAAGGCTAAGTAGCTCACTAGTGCATTTCAAGCTTTTGTCTCAACCTTCTTCATGGAGAATGGACTTGGAATTTCACAAGGAGGTGCTGGAATATTCAAGCCAACATGTGAAGATGATGTCCAAGCTTGGAATTCAATTATAGAGTGCCTAGATAAGTCAAAGAACAAGGAATTCCAAGGGCACCCCTTAAGTGCACCCTTGAGGCCACCTTGAAATGTTTCCAGGCAATTCTTGTTCTATAAGATGGATCTTTGAGCTCTATCATTTCAAGATCTATTCTCAAAATTTAAGAGGAATTATCAAGCTAAGGGAACTCAAATATTCAAGGTTGGAGCTGAAGATACAAGCAAAAACCCTAAAGAGCCCATAAGTGCACCCGAGAAGACCATTTTGGTGTTTTTAGGGCCAAACTTGTATTTGTACTTTATTTTATTTAATTTATTAATTATTTAAATTATTTAGGATGTAATTAGGGTAATGGAAGTGGTTTAGGTCACATAGGATGAGAGGAATTCACTGCACAGATTAAACATGTGCAAATTAGGTGTTTGAGTCCTAGTTTGACTAGGTTTTCTTTATTGCTTTGAACTTAGGTTTTGGCTGTAATTTGGTTGATTTTTTTACCAAAGTTTAGGCCTATAAATAGACACATATTTTGGTTGTAAAACATGGGCTTTGGACAAACTAATATTGCTACTTTGAAAAGAAAATCTATTTTGTTCGTTGAGGACTACCTTGGTGTGCAAGTTGCTTGTGTTCTTGGTTTTCTTATACTTCTTATTTCTAATCACAAGTTGATTAGGGGTGGGGGTTTAAATCTAGTCTCTTTGATATCTTGTGGGGCTTAAAAAACATCTTGGGCCAGTTTTTTTGCCATTATGCCAAAAGGGTTCGCATCAACATCATAGATGCACTAGGCCTTAAGGCTGACCCTGGAGAGGTCAAGGTAGTGCAAGAACGGGAAAGACTGAAGATTGTAAAGAAAATAAGAATTTTTCTAGGATTAGCTGGATACTATAAAAGATTTGTATTAGGCTTTTCCCTGATTGCCTCAATTCTTACTCATCTAACCAAGAAAGGTCAAAGGTTTGAGTGGAATGAGAAATGGGAAAGGATATTAGGAAAGGAAAAAGGTTCCTTGTTTGAATCCTTTGCCTAGAAGAAGGGATTACTATAATTCAAGGACTGAATTTATGTTCCTAAAGGACCAATGCTCAAGGATGAAATACTTGAAGAAGCTCATACAAGCAAGTTAAACATCCATCCAGGAAGTGAGAAAATGTATAAGGACATAGCTACATATGTCTCCAAATGTGCCACATGCCAGAGGGTAAAGGTAGAGTACCAGAAGCCGGCTAGTACCCTACAGACTACCTATACTTGTGAGGAAGTGGGGTAGCCTAACCATCGACCTTTTGACTATGTTGCCTATAACTAGATTAAGGCATGATACAATCTGGGTCATTGTAGATAGGCTAACCAAATCTGCCAACTTTTTACCCATGAAACTCACAGATTCTCAAGAAAAGTTGGCTCAGATGTATATGCAAGAGATAGTGAGACTACATGGAATACTAGATTTCATTCTATTTGATAAAGATCCAAGATTTACAGCTCAGTTTTGGAGTTCTTTTTACAAAGGACTAGGTACCAAAATCCACCTCAATACTGCTTATCACCCTCAGACTGATGGGCCAACTGAAAGGGTGATACAAATACTATAAGACATGCTCAGGAGTTATGTGTTGGATTTCAAGGGTCAATGGGAACAACTCTTGCCATTGGTAGAATTTTCCTATAACAATAGTCATCAAAGCACCATTGGCATGGCACCTTAGGAAGCGTTAAATGGAAGAAGGTGCATGAAAAACCATTATTGGGTGGAAGCCTCAGATAGGCTAGAGTTGGGTCCTAAAATCATTGAGGGGACTATTGCCATGATTAACAAGATTCAGGATAGATTAAAGGAAGCCAATGAAAGAACCACAACCTATGTGAAAAAAAGGAGTGACTTGGAGTTTAGGAAGACATCGAAGTCCTCCTAGGTTTGGCTCTTAGTCATTCATCAATGAATTTAAGCTTTTTTTGCATTTTAGATTTTGTAGATGAATGGCTAAGAGACAATGTGATAAGAGAACTTCATCATGATTTTGCAGAGGACCAGGCTCAGGTAGGGTGGATGATGGATCATGCTTGGAAGAGGGCTACTCGGGATTCAGAGATCCCAAAGGATAAGGTGCCGAGGGTTCTATACTTTCACTGAAGACAAGGACTTGTTTTCAGAGGACTGCCAGAAGATGGTTCCTTAAATGGTGAGGGGCATCATCATGAATGCCACCTTTCAATCTCTAATGGACGATTGTCCGAATAAGGAGATTCTTATTGCTCAGATTTCTAAGCATGCTACCTAGGTAACCCTTCATCCCTTTGTACTTAGAATTTTAGGCCTTTAAACTGCTATATCTCACATTAGGCTTTCTTTCCTTATAGCTATTAGCATACAAAGGCTACCTTCAGGCTTGGTCATCCAAGCAGTCCTCCATCCAAAGTCAGGCAGAGGAAAAATTGGCCAAGGCCAAGGAGATGTTTGCGAGCTCATGCACGAAATATGGCAAGAACAACAAGATTGCTAGGGAGGAGCTAGCCAAGCTTTGCCAGGAGGTGCTGGAGAGCTAAAGGGGGCTTTTTGATGAATGCGCCTCCAAGATATCAGACCTCGAGGCAAAGGTGGTGGAGCTGGGTTCAGTGAGGGAGGTCCTTCGAGAGGAGAAAGAGGATGCCATAGCTGATTTTACTAAGGCATTGGAAATCAATGCTAAGCTTACAGCCAAGATTGATCAACTGAAGAAGTGAAAGAAAAGAAAAAGAATGTGAAGAAGAAGATAGAGGTGCTAAAGAAAGAGGTAGAAAATCTAAAAACTGAGAATGCCAGGGTAGATGAGGCAATAAAGTCCTCTTTTCAAGATGGTTTCTGCCTTGCTCGCCATCAGATTCTTTTAAGCTTTCTTGACGTCAACGTCTCCTTCCTTAGAGCCCTTGATATCCCTGAAGGACCGTCCTCACCATGGTTAAAGAGGGAGTACCTGAACCTTCCCGGGCATCCTCCTTAAGCTGAAGATGTTGCCGATGATGAGGATGGTACCAAGGATGCTGATGCTGAAGAGCCCGATGATGGGCAAAATAACCCTTAGGTTTTTTTTTTTGTGTTCCTTCCCTTGTACTTTGTCCTTTTGAATGGAATAACCTTATTTTTCAATCTTTGAAGACTTTTCAACCTTCAGCATATTAATTACTTTAGCTAGCATTCATTGCTCGTGAAGATTTTTAGTTGATTCACCATATTCAGCAAATTTACCATCTTTGGTACTACAAGGCTCAACACATTCGATCATGTACTATCTTTGACAAAAATACTATCAAGGATTCAAAACCTTCACTACTTTCAAAAGTAATATCGTATCACTTTTAGAGAGTAATGAATATTTTCCTAAAGTGTTTTAGAATAAAATTCATGTAATGTTTTTAGGAAACTTGCTATGCACAAAAACACTTAGGTACCTTTGGAAACACCCACATTTGGTTAACCTACTTTGGTAGGCTTCCTCGTGATAAGACTCCTAACACTTTAGGCAACTTAGGAGATCATCACATTCGGTTGATCTATTTGGGGGAGACTTCTCAAAATATGGCTATTCCCTTGGAAATGTCTAAGTGTAGAATTTTTTCGAAGAGTCTGAATGACATGTCTTTTCAGCTCTTCTCCTTCACCATTTCCAAGTTTATAGACTACTGGCCGAACTTCTTCGAGGACCAAATAAGGTCCTTCCCAATTTGCCCAAAGTATGTCATGAGATGGTTTTTAGGATCCCAGTTTAGCCTTTTGGGGCATAAGGGCTCCTTTCTTGATCCCTTTAGATCCAACATACAAGTTCATAGCAATGGCTACCTTTTGCTGGAAAGCTTTTGTGACGGCCTGGGCGCTTACCAACCCCTTTGGGGTGAACCCACTAGCACCGCACAGCCTGGACTTGGGCGCTTACCAAGCCACTTTGGGCCGAACCCACCAGCATCTTGTATTGTCCTGTTTGGTATCAACGAGCTGACGAATCGAACTTGCAACCTCAAGGATTTACTCTCCCTGGGGGAAGACGCGTCTAACCATCAGACCTAAGCACCCAGGTCCAGGCTGTGCGATGCTGGTGGGTTCGCCCCAAAGGGGTTGGTAAGCGCCCAGGCCGTCACATTTCTAGAGCCCAAAGTTAGTACTAACTACTGTTAAAATCTTCCTAAGACCAAGCATTAGCTTGAGGAGGGCTTCCATAGTGATTTGGTTATGTTTATTATGTGTTTTATGGACTAACCTATGGTATATGCTGCTGCCACATTTCATGTGTTTGTTGTTTCTGTTTGGCTGCTGCATTTGGTTGCTATATCTTGTATATATGCATTGTGGTTTTTGTGTTTAAGTGTCTTTGGATGCAGGTTTTAATGATGGTTACATTGCCTAGTGAATCCAAGTGCTACCCTTACTAAGTTTCTCAATGAAACTTACTCCCCTCAATTCTGTCATTTCAGGTCCAGAAGAAAGATCACCTTCAAACTAACCTTTTTGGTTTGAGTTTTGATCTGAAATTTCAGGTATGTGAACGTCCATATGTCTAGTTATTATCTAGAATTTTTGGTGATTTTAGGAGCACATTTGGTATTTTTAATGGTGGTACTTATTGTATTGTGCAGCAGCTGTCCAGCATCCTATTTTTGGAGTCCATTGTCTCTCAGGACCTCCTGTAACCTAGGGTGCGTATTTAGCTGATTTAAGACCATATTGTAGTGAATGTATGCATGTACATGTAGTGTATGTAAAATGAGACAAGTATGTGAACATTTGAGTATTGTTTTGGCTATGTAAGTGATGTGGTGCAAAGCTGCCTAAGTGTGAATGATGGGCTGCTTACTTGTAAATTATATTTTGGCAACATAAAGTTGTTAAAAGAAAGGGAATGTAATTCTTATGTGTAATGTACATATATGGTATAGCCTTGCAGTGCTTTCCCCTTGTGAATGAAGTGTTTGCATGGTTTGGAAAAATTGTATGGGCAAAATGGTCCAAAAGTTGCCAGAATTTTGACTTTGGACCAAAAGTTTAATATATCCATGTGTGGAATGAATCTTGGTATGAAATTTTGACCACACCTATAGGACATCTAGAGGGTTAACTGGGATTTGGAATTTCTAGATTTAGAGCCCTGTACCAAAGATATGATGTTGCAAAGTTGGCTGATTTACTGTTCATTTGGTTAGAATTTTGTAACCAACTTAAAAAATCCATAACTTGGTCCATAGGTGGGCTATTGATGTAAAACAAAATTCCTTGGTTTTCTATAAGTCTCTAATTCATAATGGAGCAAGGAAAACAGGGGGGTATGAGGCTAGAATGATACAGTTTATTAGTGGAAGTTACAGGTGCAGTAGCTGGCCACTAGAACTTAACAAGATTGCCTAATGTGTGGAAGCAAAAACTAAGACTTATGCTAGTGTTTTCCTTCTTAGCTGCCATAGTGTGCATAAATGTAAATATGTGTGTCATGGTTAGACAAATATGCATGTATTTACATAGTGCTCAAGAGGGCCACTTGAGTATGTATACTAGGGGTGTTGTTCTGATGACCTACAAGACACGCCAAACCTGGGAGTTTAAATGCACAGTTTTGGCACCATAACTGGACTACCCCAGAGTGGGTAACACAATACCTAGGGAGGGATTTCAAAGACCAATTCCTCCAGTGCCACAGCATCTAGTGCAAAGAGCTGGCAGAGTGTTCCAAATGGAAAGGTCATAGACATTATAGTAAGGAGGAGTAGTAAGAGGTAACATTTACCTAAATAGTATGCCTGTTAATCTTTTGTTTGATATTGGTGCATCTATGTCTAAAATGGCTAGGAAATTGGTTGATTCCATGAATTTGCCTATTGAATCATGCCTAGAATATCATTAGTGAAAACAACATGTAGTCAAATGTCTTTTAACAAATGAACTAGCTAAGGATTGTGAGCTTGTAATAGGAAAGACTAAGGTTATGACTAATCTGCTAGTGATGGACATTCTTATGTATGATATAGTGTTGGGTATGAATTAGCTTGCTATGCATAACATAAGAATTGTTTGTGCTAAGAGGGAAATCACATTGCTTGATGGTGAAGTGCATGCGTTAGTGAATTCTAAGGAATTAGTGTATGAAATGCATGGCGTGGAACTAGAGGTACTAGATGAGATACCTGTGACTTCTGAGCATGATTAATGTTATGCATTAAATGA
The DNA here is from genome assembly GCA_039654915.1 of Aquilaria yunnanensis. Taxonomy (NCBI): domain Eukaryota; kingdom Viridiplantae; phylum Streptophyta; class Magnoliopsida; order Malvales; family Thymelaeaceae; genus Aquilaria; species Aquilaria yunnanensis. The sequence goes on along the minus strand of CM077595.1, from coordinate 41,094,370 downwards.
ATTGTGCTGTGATAAAAAAGTGGACAGAATACCTGTAGTGAGAGACTTTCCACAAACCTTTCCTAAAGACCTGCCACGTATTCCCCCACCATGGGAGATTGAGTTTGAATCAAGCTGCAACTAGGAGCTAGTACAATATCCATTCCCCCTTATAGAATGCCTATCATAGAGATGAATGAGCTCAACAAACAATTTGATGAACTTCTTGAAAATGGTCCATAAGGCTAAGTGTTTCAGCATGGGGAGCTCTAGTGCTCTTTGTGAATAAGAAGGATGGATCATTCAGACTATGCATTGACTATAGGAAGCTTAACATAGTGACAGTCAAGAACAAGTATCCACTCCCTGGGATTAAGGATTTATTTGATCAACTTAAGGGAGCTAAGATATTCTCCCAGATAGATTTGAGGTCTGGATACTTCCAATTGATAGTAAAGGAAGAGGATAATCCTAAGACTGCCTTCAGGACCATATATGTGCATTGTTAGTACAGTCATGCCATTTGGTTTGACTAATGCCCTAGCTGCTTTCATGAACTTGATGAACATGGTGTTCAGACCGCATTTGGAAAAATTTGTGGTTATGTTCATTGATGAAATCCTAGTGTGTTCCAAGGATGAAAATTAACATGAACAACATCTGAGATTGTCTTACAGACTTTGTTGCATCATCAACTTTATGGCAAGTTATCTAAGTGTGAGTATTGGATAAGGAAAGTGTCTTTCCTAAGACACATTATAATGCATAAGGCCTTAAGGCAGTGCATGGATGGAAAGGACCAAAGACTATAAAGGAAATTAGAAGTTTCCTAGGATTAGCTAGATACTACAGACGATTTGTATCAGGCTTTTCGATGATTACCTCAGTTCTTACTAATCTGACCAAGAAGGGTTAAAGGTTTGAGTGGACTGAGAAATGTGAAAAGAGTTTCCATGAGCTCAAGAAAAAGTTGATTGAAGCTCTAGTATTAATTCTTCCTGGTCCAAGCAAGCCCTACACCATCCATACAGAGGCATCTAGACTTGGGTTAGGTTATGTACTTATGCAAGACAGAAATGTCATTACTTATGGGTTGAGGCAATTGAGACCTCATGAGCAAAATTATCCCACCCATGACCAAGAACTGGTAGTAATGATTTTTGCTTTAAAGCAATTGAGGCATTACTTGATGTGTAGTTCCTTTATGATCTACACTGACCATAAAAGCCTAAAGTACTTGTTCACTCAAAAAGAGTTGAACATGAGGCAAAGGAGATAGTTAGAGTACATCAAGGACTATGAATGTAGTATAGAGTACACAAAGGGCAAAGACAATATGGTAGCATATGCCTTGAGGTGGAAGTACACGGTTCTTCTGATGAGGATCCATAGCTGATCATGATGAGCAGAATAGTCTACTATGCCAGTGGCATAAGTGGCAAAAGTGGGTGGAAGCCTCAACGAGGCTAGGGTTGGGTCCCAAAATCATTAGGAAGACTACTTCCAAGATAAAGATGATTCAAGAGAGATTGAAGGCGGCCATTGAAATAACCGTAGCCTATGTGAATAACAAAATGAGACACTTGGAGTTTGAGGTTGGTGACAATGTTTGGCTGAAGGTTGTACCAACCAAAGGCATTATCAGAGTTGGAAAAAGAACCAAGTTAGCTCCAAGATATATAGGTCCTTATGAGATCTTGGACAAAGTTGACAAGGTCATAAGGGTTAGCTCTAATGCCAAGCATATCAAGTGTTCGTAATGTTTTTAACATCAGTATGCTTAATAAGTGTCTATTGGAGACAAAACATGCTATTGTTGTTGAAAAAATACAGTTGGAACCTAACTTGACATATGAAGAGAAACCTATAGCTATCTTAGCCAAGGATACCAAAAGGTTAAGAACCTATGGTTAAAGTTCAGTGGTCACACAACTCTAAAAGGGAAGCAACCTGGGAAACTGAGAAAGACCTTATGGAAACGTATCCTACATAATACCTAAAGCTAAAGGCAATTTTGGAGGACTAAACTTTTTGAGGGGGGGGGGGAGGATTGTTACCACCTCACAAAAATGGGAGAATTACAAAATGGGGCATAATGGCCAAAAACCATTATATTGTGTAATTCTCACCATAGTGACTGAAGGGTGAGGGATAAAGGGCATGACCAACACCTCCTTAAAAGTGTTCTAAGTTGGTAACTTGGTCCTCAAGATAAGCCTTATGAATTGCTTGTTTGTGAAGTAATCTATGGACCTTTTTTGTAAGATTTTGAAAATTTGGGTACTTAATTATAAAACACTCAAAAGAGAGCTAATGAAAGTTATGAGATAGTTATGGATGGTATGAAAGTGCTATTAGAGGATCAAATTGCTCATAGAAGACAAGTTTGGACAAAGAAAACATAAAAGCATTAAGGATTTAAGTGCCCTAGTGTAGGCCTCTAGATGTCTATGTCTTTGAATTAAGTTAAAAGGAGACATTTTGGAGTTATCCCACTCAAGAAAAGCCAGCCAAAGCAAGATAAGGATGGTCAGATGTAGGCCAAGTGATTAAGCTTAAGAAATGATGATCATGTAGCAAGGAAAATGACATAAGACATGATTAAGGCTATTAAGGGTGTTTAGTGCACTAAAGCTTGGTTAAGCCCCTTAAAGTAGCTGATTTTTTCTTTGCTTCTCCCATATTTGACTCACACTTGAAACCTTCACCTCCATAGCTCCTCCATAGCCACCATATCTCCAATCTTGAAGCTAGAAGGAATTGAAAGTAAGAAAGGGCAATTGGAAGTTATTTGGTGCTAAGACATGAGTGCACCTAGGATCAAGCTCAAATTTTGGCATACACTTAGGGTAAGGAGTTCTCTTGCTCTCATGGAATTTTTACTATATTTTCAAGCATCCATGGAGCTAGGGTTAGGCTTTGAGGAGAGCCATTAGCTTGATGTACCAAGCTTAAAGAGGGGAGTGCACTTAGTGAACGTTTTGTGACCTAGTTTGAAGTGCATAGTGATGGCAGCAAATTTAAGGGTTTCTAGAGCCCAAATCTAGTACTAACTAGTGTTAAAACTCTCTTAAGACCAAGCTTATGCTTGAGGATGACTGCCATAGTGATCTACTTGTGTTTATTGCATGTTTTTTGAACTAACCAATGTTACTTGTTACTGCTGCATACATGTGTTTGTTGTTTATGTTTGGCTACTGCATTTGATTGCTATATGTTGGATATATGCATTATGTTCCTTGTGTTTTAGTGTCTTTCGATGTAGGTGATACCAAGGGTTATGCTACCTTGTGACTATAAGTGTTCTCCTTACTAAGTTTCACAATGAAACTTACTCCCCTCAAATATGCCCATTTCAGGTCTAGTAGAAAGATCACTTTCAAACTAACCTTTGTCGTTCGATTTTTGATCTAAAATTTTAAGGACTTGAACATCAATGTATCTAGTTGTGATCTACGAATTTTGGTGATTTTAGGAGCACATTTGGTATTTTTAGTGATGGTGCTTACTATACTATGCAACAGCTATCTGGCATCCTATTTCTAGAGTGCATTGTGTCTAAAGCTCTCCTGTAAGTTGGGTGTGTGTTTTAGGTGAGTTAGGGCCATTATATAGTGCATGGATGCATGTACATATAATACATGTAAGGTTTGGATAATGTGTGTGAACATTTGAGGACTGTTTTGCTATGTATGTGAATGTGGTGCACAAGCTATCTAGCTGTGAATGATAGGCTGCTTGTTTGTAAATTCTATTTTGGCCACATAAAGTTGCTAGATGTAAGAGCATGTAATTTCTATGTGTATTGGACATTTATGGGATAGTCTTGGAGGGAGTACCTCTTGTGAATGAAGTGTTTGCCCACTTATGAAATTTTGTATGGGCAACATGTGAAGATTTCAGGATCTCATGATAACATATTCTTATGTTATCTACTCATGTATATGCCACATGCATATTTTTTCATTTCAATTCAACATGGATATAGGCATGCATAACATATTATATAACATATCAAGATCACATACAAGTTGTGTTAAATAAATCCTAGCATGCTACTAAGAATATACAAAAATGAAACCTAACATGCTGCTAAACCAAGAAAAATGTGCACCTTTCTTCTTGGTTATCTTTAGCGGAAAACTTGAGGGAGAACTTGATCTTAGAGGAGTGCCTTGAAGCTTGAAATAGAGATGAACAATCTCTATGTAAATCCACCCATAATGCTCTCAAGAAGTGTTTAATATTTCGGCGTCTAAAGGAAATAGGAGGAGAACAATTTTCTCTCAAGAAAATGGAGCAAATGGAGTGCAAATTCGTGCTTAAAATGGCTGGCCTTTAAAGGCTATTTATAGATCACCAAAAGGCACACCTTTACACCAAGAAAGGTGTCTTTTAAGCCAAAGAACACTTCCTTTCGCCAAGGGTCATGTATGGTGGCGAAAATACATGTCTTTTAGCCAAGGAACACTTCCTTTGGTCTATAACCACCCCATAACTACCTTATGGCCGAATATACATGTCCCTCAAAGTCATAGGATGCAATAACCACCCCAACCACACTCATGGCCAAATATACATGTCTTTTCACTCAAGGAACACTTCCTTTGGATGAAAAGACATGTTCTTTTAGCCAATAACATGGTCATAAATTGGACCGAATTTTGACCCTGCAGTAAAAGTTCTATATCTTCCTACATCTATTGAATCTTGGTATGAAATTTTTAGCATACTAGAGCACATCTAGATGTTTAATAGGGTTTTGGAATTTCTGCATTTAGAGCCTTGTAGCTAAAGTTATGACATTGCAAAGTTGGCTGAGTTATTGTTCATTTGATTAGAATTTTGTAATGAACTTCCAAAATCTATAACTTGGTCCATAGGTAATCTATTGATGTAAAATGAAATTCTATGGTTTGGTTTAAGTCTTTAATTGGTATTTAAGCAAATAAAATAGGGGGTGCATGGCTAGATTAATAAATTTTTTTGGAGGAAATTTTGGGTTCATGGCTGGTTACCTAATGTGACAAGATTGCCTAATGTGTGGTAGCCAAGATTAAGACTTGCGCTAGTGTTTTTCTCCGTTGCTGCCATGGTGTGCATAAAATGTAAATATATGGGTAATGGTTGGACTAATATGCATGCATTTACATAGTTCCCAAGACGCTGACTTAGGTATGTACACTAAGGGTATTCTTCTGTTGGCCTATAGAACATACCAACCCTGAGGGATTTAAATGCACAATTTTGGCACCATAACTGGACTACCCCAGAGTGGGTAGCATTGTTAATAACTAAAATTTGACTTAATATCCTGGTTGTCATGCTTTAATTCAACCAATGTAACTAAAACTGGAAATAGCCTCTATGGGTAATAGGCTGGTGATGAATTAGGGCCTGACAGAGGAAATGCCTTCTAACCTTTCTCTTGACCTTCGAGGTTTCAAGTGGGTCATCAAGCATCTTTCCTTCGGTGAGATATTTCCATAGTGGTGTTGTCAACCCTTCTTGAATGTTCATTATGTAGTTTACATCAATGCTTGTCACTTTTTGCTCTTCGATGCACCTGTCTGTCTAAGCTAGAGCATCTGCTTGTGCATTCTCTTATCAGGGAACTTTCTCTATGGGCACTTTGTCAAACCAGTCCATCATCTCTTTTTCTAGGTCAAAATACTTCTTGAGTGGCAGCTCCCTGACCTCATACTCCCCTTTTAACTGCTGAACTAACAGCCACGAGTTCCTATAAGCCCGAAGAAACTTAATGCCTACACTCCTGGTGAGGCATAGTCTGGTGATGAAGGCTTCATATTCAGTCACATTGTTTGTCATTTGGAAGCAAAATTTGGTAGCCTTGGAAATTTTCATTCCTTCCAGCCCCCTCAAGATTATACCTACATGTTGGTGTGGCATTCCTGATGCTCCATCAACAAATAGGTCTACTTCAGCTCATAATCTTCATCGATTGAAGCTCGCTTTTCAAAATTTAGGGGTACTTCAGTGATAAAATCTATGCCTGATTGTGCCTTGATCACTTTCTTTGGTGCATAACTTACATCGTACTACCGAGCTTTATGCACCATTTTGAAAGTCTTCCTGAAGAATCTACTTTCTTCGTCACATCCCATAGAAAGAGGTTACTAACACAACTATCCTTAGCCCCTGCCTAAGATGCCTGTGAGAGCTGGTCTCACGGTGGTTGCAATTGGCTAGTTGTATATGTGTGGGGATTAAAATTTCGTGATACTAGTTGATTAACCTAGAATATACAAGATGCACGCTCTTCATGCTTTGACTTGGATTAACAAAATTCCATAAACCATTGACTTGGCCAAAACATTTCCAAAGAAAACAAGTTCAAATAGCCAAAGCATACAAAATCAACATATATGTGAGTTTGCTACACATAACAACTGTGTGGGAGAATTCATACATAAAGTAGACTAATGCCCTCACCCAAAAGCAACCCTAAAGTCTAGGACACCTCAAAACATAGACAATGGAGGCAACTAAAAGTACTATATATACAAGCCTCAATTGAGATCTTCTTGAACTAACTCCCATCTTTGATGCAATTCCTAGTGGCGAGTCACAAAAGTTCTTGTGCATGTGCTACTAGGCTCTACAGGCAAAGGAAGACTGTAGTTAGTGCAACTACCATGATAACCCTCAATGGTTCCCTGGCCCAACAACTTCAGAATCTGTACAACAACATAACTAGGGAGTGAGAATTCAGTAATTCTCAGTAAGGGTCTTCACTGTACCTGCAAGAAAATTACTAATGACTCCACATATGATAACATATGTAACCTCCTATGAGCGCATATAGCTTGATGGTCTAATATATGCATATACCTAGGTCCCTTGAGACCACTGCTCATCCTTGTCGTTGAACTACAAGGCATTGCCTTGTCCACTAGCAAGCTTAGCTTGCCAGCCTAACTAGTGATAAATCAACAGTTGAACCTTTCCCAATTATGTTGTACAAGGGCATTATGGTGGGACTACTATAGACTAGGCCATAAAGACCTTGCAGATTAGGTGCACTAAGGTTTCACCTTGCAACCTCGTGGCTAAATGGATGGCTAGGCTACCAAGGGTTCTAAACCCTTCCCCCAAGCTAGTGATACTTAGTTGTGATCTTTTGTAAACTAGTTTTCTTGCTTATGGTACAAGTAACCATAAAACTTTACAAAACTCAAGAAAACTCCTAGGTCTTGAAGGACTTTTGAAAGTCTCAGAGTACCCTCGGAATGCTTAGACCCCAAGGTACCCTAAGAACCCCTTAGGTCTCCCCTTGACCTTCCTAGCAAAACTTAGAAAATTCAGCCAACATGCTTGTGGTGACGTGTCACCACAGTTGCTAATGTTCTACCAGTTTTTTCTATAATGGTGACACGTCGCGGGTTCTGGCAACGATTGGCGACATGTCCGAATATCTGCGATAGCCCAGAAAATTCCCAATTTGACTCCTATGAACTTTGGACACTTCCCAAACATATCAAACATGCGTGGATAGCCTCCAAACTTCACATACATGTAAACACATGCTGTATAGATAACAACCAACTATCTCAAGCCAAGCTATGATGCCTTAGAACATCATTCCAATCATCACAAACCTCATAGTCCACCATAATCCATCCTTGCCCACTAACTAATGCTTTTGCTAGAACTACTTGAATTCCTCAAGCAAACACATTCCAATAGCATTAATTGAACTCAAAAATACAACTCCCTTACCTTAACTCCAAGTAACAAGCAAGAATTATGCAACTCTTTTGTACCAAGCAAGTTCGACAAACTCCAACCTAAGTTCCAAGCAAATATGGGTGCAAAACATCAAGCTACTAACCCCTAACCAAAACCCAAGATCCCAATCAATTAATAAACATGAAATCAATCAAGAACACATAGATTACCTCGTATAAAAAATAAGGGATAGAAAGAAGCATGCTTTCAAGCTCCAAAACCATAATTTTATGCCTGAAACAAGCTTCCAATGGCCTATATACTTGTGGTAGCTCCTCTTTTCACTAAGAACTCTTGATTTTGGGCTCAATTGGATGAAGAAATGATGGTGTGAAGGATGAACTCGGGTTATGGCAGCCACCCTTCACTTTACCATCTTATAAACCATATAAACCATATTTAAAATTCATGCCACCAAAGTATTAAACATGGAACACTTTGACCCCCTCCTTTCGATAACCTTAGTCATTCTTGATCAACTTTGTTTATTTCAATTAAGTTTGGGTTAAATTTAAAAGTTAGTTTATTAAAACTCATTTTAACCACTAGGGACCTAGCCCGACTAATTGGGATGAAAAATTACCATTTTGCCCCTGAACCTCATTTAGCACCTTAACCTTCTTGAAACTTAGTGAACTTTGCTAAACTTTCCTATTCTTGATATGTAAACTTGAATTAAGGTTCCAAACTTAATTTTGAGCAATTTACCTTTCTTGTGCATGCTTCCCACTACGAGAGCCATAACGATTACTATGGACGATGATTGAATAGCTTTGAAAATAAGGCCAAAGGCATCACCTTGCTAGGACCAAAGCATAAATGGCCTTCTGAGGCATCGGGTAGTTTACCTCAGCCCTGTTAAGTGATTTGCTCACATAGTATACAGGCCATTGTTTTCCAACTATGCCTTTGTACACCAAGATAGAGCATACTGCCTTTTCATTGATGGCCAAGTATACGATGAGGGACCCATCTTTTTTCAGTTGCTTAAGAAAAGGTAACTCAGCCAGACGTGCCTTGATTCTTTCCGAGGGCATGTGGCATTCTTTGTTCTAGGGATTTGGAAGACCTTTGGTTCCAATGTCTTTTTTTGCCACTTTTGTAAGAGTCCTGAAGAATGGCCTACATTTGTCACCATAACGTGAGATAAAATGAATCAAGGTTGTTATTTTTCCTGTAAGAATCTATATGTCCTTAACAGAGCTCGAAGTTCAGGATTCAAGGAGCACCTTCAATTTACTTGGATTTACCTTTATGACATGCTTGGAGACCATAAAACCAAAGAATTTACCTACCCCTATGCCGAAGGTGCATTTTTTGGGATTCAAATGTATGCCAAATTTTCTGAGCTATTGGAATGTCTCCTATAGATCCTCAATGTGATCTGGGCTACTTCAGCTTTTAGCTATAATATTGTTGAAAAAAACCTCATTGTTTTTTCTTACTAGCTTTACGAACACTACTTTTATTAGCCATTCATATATGGCCCCTGTGTTTTTCAGTTTGAAAGGTATTAATACATAGCGAAAGGTGTCATCATCACTAATGACCAAGGTTTTTTCTTCATCAGCTAGATTCATTCAAATATGATGATATCTACTAAAAGCATCTAGAAAACTCAATATCCTATACCTAGAAGTGAAATCTACAAATTGATCCATCGCAGGTAGTTGGTATGAGTCTTTCATGCATCATTTACTCTGGTGAAGTCAATGCACAGTTGGAGTTTATCACGTCCTTGTTTGTAAAAACTACCATGTTACTCAACCAATGAGGATACTCGACCTCCCTCATCATCGGCACTTAAAGGAGCCATTCTATCTCTTATTTGGCCATGACTCTCTTTTTTGGGGCTATGTTTCATTTCTTTTGCCTTATAGGCTTTGGAAGAGGATCAGCATTCAAAACTATATTGAATTATGCTTGAATTTATTCTTGGCATATACTTTAGTGAGTAAGCAAAGAGATCTTTGTTTGATTTCAAGAAACCTACAAGCTCGGCCTTTTTCTCTACAGGCACATCTTTCTCAATTTTGGTTCTTTGGCCTTTAGTTAGATCTTGGCACTTTGTGCCAACATCTACTCCTTCAGCCTTTGGTTCAACATTTGGTAGTGGCCCTTTTGGTGTCATTGCTATGGAGGTGTGAACCTTCTTCTTTGCAGAAGTCTAGCATGGCCTTAGTAATATCTTTTTGACCATAGGCTGGTCAATGAAAATGACTGCATCTCCTTTATCAGCTTCAAAGGTCACCGTTAGGAACTTCACATCCATCATTATGTGTAACATCCCTTGGTTTTGCCCCCAAACTATGGCATTGTTTGGTGAGAGAACATCAATGACAATAAGCTTTGCCACCACCGAGGCATATATCTCCTTATTGCTCCTGACACCTTTTCCCTTGACCATTAATGGTAGATCAATGATGCCTGGAAATAGAAGTCCATCAGGGCCTACCCCATGTGTTGGTGACAACATCGGTTTTAGGATTTCAGCTAATATACCCAACATTGGCAATATGTGTGCGAGCAAAACATCAACATTTGACCTATCACTGCAGATGTCCCTTTTGCATCCTAATTTCCTATCGGGGCAATGATTAAGAGAGGATCATCATGGGGAAAATTGATAATGGTCCCATAAGGTCTCATTAGTTGGTTTTGCTCCTTCCTGAAGTTAAGGGTAGCTATATCCTTTGCCTTCTTTTTTCTTTCCAACAAGGGGAGATCCATTGTAATACTCTAGATTACCCCTACGGTAGGAGGAGGCTGCCTTCAGGGTCTTTGGATATTCCTTCATCGATTAGAATCGTACTCATCCTCTTCGTACTTTGTCTCTTCATCCTTGCCTCCCGCCTTCAGTTGGTGGCATTCTTCAGTGTCATGGCCATGGTCCCGATGATATGTTGCTGATGGCCACCAGCAACATATCATCGGGACCATGGCCATGACACCGAAGAATGCTGGTTGCTGCACTCCTCTTTGCTTTTCTAAAGTTGCCAAGATGTTAGCTTGAGAAGTGTTAAGGGTTGAGTGGATCAACCCCTCCCTTTTTCCTTTGTTTTTCTTAGACTGCTTGACTCATCCGCTCTCCCTGCAGGGTTGGCTCTAGAACCAGTGTTTCATTTGGCAAGTATCCATCCTCTCTTCATTGGTGGTCATCTCCTTGGTGATCATGTACTGTTCTACCAGTTGCTGGAGTTCTTTGAATGTGGCTTTCATCTACTTCAAAAGTTTGAAGGTGAAGTTAAAGCATTTTTTGAGGCCGCCTATTATTGTGAGGATATGGACCTCGGGAGACAAGGCAAAGATTTTCAGGGCCTACTAGTTAATGATGTTAATATAATCTCATCGATACTCATTCTCCCTTGCAACTACGTTAAACAGTTAGGCCGTTTTTTTCATTGAAGGATGGCTCCTGATGAATTGATGGGTAAAAGCCACAGATAGTTCATGAGAAGAAGCAATAAAAGAAGGGGACAAGGTGTTGTACCAAGTAGTAGCAAGTCTAAAGAGTGTTACCTTGAAGCATTTGCATAGGGTGGCTTTATCAGTGCCACTCAATACCATGTTCTTCTAGTATTTGGTTAGATGCGCTTGAGGGTCACCTTTCCTATCATATGAGTCTAGACATGGTACTATAAAGTCAAGCAGGATTGGATCAGTTTTGATGGCCGGGCCAAAATAAGCCTCATCACCGATGGGACTTCAAACAAGTGAGTCAACACTGGCTTTCTTGTAATTTACTCCTCCATTCTATCCATCCTTTCCAATATTTTTTTCAAATGTTGGTCTAATTTTAGGAAATAGTTAAGTTTAGCAAGTAGATTTCTGTTCTGAAGTGGCCGGACCATTTTCCTTGTGATTGCACTTTACGTTACAAGGTTGTAGGCTATCAGCACTAGACTCACTTCAGGTGCTACCTTCTGACATAAATGGAGTATTTTTTGCTGGAGTTAGAGATTTTTCAGGTGAGGATTTTCTCCTTAATAGCCTTCTGGGAATATTTTGATCAAAATGCTGAGCCATTTCAGTGGCTATATTACAATCAAATTGAAGCAAGAACCCCATCATCAATGTCACTGGGCGATCATCTTTGGGCAAGATCGATGGGTCACTTGTCTGTTCCCCTAGCAAGGATATAATTTTTTTCGATGAGAAATCATGGTGAGGCTTGTTCTTTGATGCCCAAGTGGTTGCCACGGTGATGTGTGCCCAGGTTCCTACAGATGGCACCATTTGGTGACCTTGGGAATTTTGATCATTTGAGCTTTGCATCTATAACTAGACATAGTAATTCCAGGTAGCTACAATTTCTGAAAGACATCAGAAATGGGCAAAGGGAGTCCTCGGAATGTTTTTAGAGGGGAACTCTTTGATGCCCAGGTAAGGAAATATATATAGTTGGGAGAGTGTGAATGGCTTAATAGAATAGCCTCTTGTCCATGAGTACCTGCAAATGGATCCCTTTATACCTATTTTGAAAGGTTTAGCCCCCTAAATCTACCATCCATGTGTTTAGCCATATTGTAGAACAGGGATCCATGTCATCCTAACTATCTCTATAGCCAGCTGTTTTGAGAAAAACTTGAGTGAGCATTTCGCACACACCCGGGAGTACTTACCTAACGGTATTTGTCTATATTTGGCATTTTTTTTGTCGAGGCATTCAGCGTGTCCTTCGGCCAAATGGCTTTCTGAAGTAATACATGCTGAAGAAGCCATGGCATAAGGCTGAGGCCTAGTACTAAACCACTTTGGCCATGCAAGGATCTTAGGCAGACCTTAAGGCCTATGGCTTCAGCCATCATACCCTTTTGACATCCTAGTTCTTGATCCTAGCTATGATTAAACATGGGTCATCATGAGGAAATTTTACCACTGAGCCATCTCTTTGAATAAGCTTGTTTGTAGGATTGTTAAATTCCATGATGCCTATTTTCCTTACTTTTCTATTTGTTTCAATCAAAGGCATACCGGTGGTAATTGTTTGGATGACTCAAACAGAAAGAGGTGGGTTTCTCCTGGGACTTCAGTTTATATGAAATTTGTAAGAATCATAGTCTTCATCTTCACCCTTCATTTCCTCTTCTTTTTTCTCACAGGCCTTCAGCAAAGGAATTCAAAAGTATCATCGAAGCTGTCCTTGTTTGGTGAGGGACTTAATATACTTCCTTAACTAAAAGCAATCTTCAATGTCATGTCCATGATCTCTGTGAAATTGACAATGTTTTCTCGTATTCTTCTTATTGTCTGAAGTCATGGGTTTTAGCCATTGAATTGACACCCCTTGCCTTTCCAAGGCCATCAAGATGCTAGTCCTTATTGTGTTCAAAGAAGTGAAAAACAGTCACCTATTACCTTGTTTTTGTTTCAGGCCTTCCTCCTTCTTTGCTTTGGTATTAAGGTTGTTGATTTTTCCCCTCTGGAGATTGATGGTCCACCTTCAATCCTCCCACTCTTATTTCTTTAGTCGTCATATGCTGTTCGGCCCTTTAGTAGAATTCCTCAAGTGTTTCTAAAGGGTCTTTCAAAAATTTATAGAAGAATTGGGAGTCCTTTTTTAGCCCTTGGATCATTGCCAAAATCCAAAGTTTAAGATGAAAGTCAAGGACATTGAGGGCCTCACGAATGAATCTTTCAGCGGAGTCGTGAATGGTTTCCCCATTCTTCTATGATATATCAAACATCTAAATGGGCATCTTCTCCATTGGCCTACTTTCAATAAATTACTAAGTGTACGCTGTACATAACTCTTAGAACCTAGTAATCATCCCAGGTGTAAACAAATTATACCAAGCTGTTGCAAGTGCTGATATGGTTACTTTAGAGCATTTGTAAAGTATAGCGTCATCGACTGCATGTAGCTTGATGCAATTTTTGTAGCTAGTCAGAAGAGCCTAGGGGTCACTTCATCCATCATAACTTTTAAGGTGAGGTACCTAGAAGTAAGCAACCATGGGCCATTCTACCATAGCACGAATGAATGGAGACTCATCTTGTATAAAATTTTTAGAAAACTTTGACTAGATTGGCTTTCAAGAAAGTTACTTCTCAGCCTTATCCAGCCTGTCTCAAATTTTTTCCATGAGGGTGGTAGTATTGGCTTCTTCTCACTGCCGGGAATAATCTGGTAAAGGGGAGTGATGTCTCCTTCTAGGTGAATAACTTTGGTGATGATGGGGAGGAGTTTTTCTCTGAGGAGAAAAGACATGGCCATCCTTGGCACCTACCCAGGAAGCCTATGAGAGCTAGTCTCACGGTGGTTGCAATTGGCTAGTTGTATATGTGCGTGGATTAAAACTCCATGATACTAGTTTATTAACCTAGAATATGCAAAATGCATGCTCTTTATACTTTGGCTTAGATTAACAAAATCCATAAAACATTGACATGGCGAAGACATTTCCAAAGAAAACAAGTTCAAATAGCCAAAGCATACAAAATGAACATTTATGTGAATTTACTACACATAACAATTGTGTGGGAGGATTCATACATAAAGTAGACTAATGCCCTCACCCAAGAGCAACCCTAGAGTCTAGGACTCTCCAAAACATAGACAATGAAGGCAACTAGGAGTACTATATATACAATCCTCAACTAAGATCTTCTTCAACTAGCCCATACCTTGGACGTGAGTCCAAGTGGTGAGTCACAAAAGTCTTTGTCCATGTGCTGCTAGGCTATACAGCCAAAGGAAAACTATAGTTAGTACTATTACTTGACCAACAAGTAACTTAAGTAGACTAAAATCAGAAAGATTCCCAAGCAAGGTACTTGCAGTAGCAACAAACTACCCTGACAACCCTCTATGGTTATCTACTCCAGTAACATCAGAATCTACACAACATAACTAAGAAGCGAGAAAAGTTACTATGGACTCCACATATGAGAACATATGTAACCTGCTGTGAGCTCATACAGCCTGGGGATATGCATATACCTAGGTCCCTTGGGACCACTTCTCATCCTCATCCTTCAACTACATGGCATAGCCTTGTCCTTTAGCAAGTTTAGATTGCTAGCCAAACTAGCCATAAATCACTACTTGAACCTTTCCCCTTTATGTTCTACAAGGGCATAATGGTGGGACTATTTGTAGACTAGGCCATAAAGCCCTCGTAGACTAGGTGCACTAAGGTTCCACCTTGCAACCTTGTGGCTAATGGCTAGGTCGCCAAGGGTTCTAAATCTTTCACCCAAGCTAGTGATACGTAGTTGTGATCTTTTGAAAACTAGTTTCCTTGCTTCAGGTAAAAGCAACTATACAACTCAAGGAAACTCTTAGGTTTTGAAAGAATTTTGGAAGACTCTGAGTAACCCCCGAAATGCTTAGACCCCAAGGCTCCCTGAGAAATCGCTTAGGCCTTTGCTTGACTTCTCTAGCAAAATTGAAAGATTTTAGTCATTATGCATGTGTCGATGTGTCCCTACATTTGGTAACAAGCTGCTAATTTTTGTGGTAACAGCGATGCATCGTGGGTACTGGTGAGATTGGCAACATGTTGCCAATAATTGCGACATCCCAGAAAATTTCCAGTTTTGTTGCTATGAACATTGGACACTTTCCAAACATATCAAATGTGCATGGATAGCATCAAAACTTTACATACATAAAACACATGCTACATAAATGGCAACCAACTATCACAAGCCAACCTATGATGCAATATAACATCATTCGAATCATACCAAACCTCATAGTCCACCATGACTCAATCTTACCCATTAACTAATGTTGTTGTTAGAACAACATAAATTCATAAAGCAAACTCATTCTAATAGCATCAATTAATCTCCACCTAGTTCTTCAAGAACTCAAGTTCTATAAAGCTCCACCTAGTTTCAAGCAACCAAAGGCACAAATCACATAATTACTACTGTCTAACTAAATCCCAAGCTTCCAAACATTTAACAAACAAGAATCTACCAAGAACATAAGTATTACCGTGCATCAAACATAAGGGATTGTGGAAACTAGGTTCCAAGCTTCAAAAACTTGAAATCACCCTTGAAACTAGATTTCCATAGCATGCACATCCTTCGTGGCTTCCATTTTCATCAAAATCTCTTGGTTTTAGGCTTAAATTTGTAGAAAATTGGTAGGGTGAAGGAGGAACTCGGGTTTAAGCAGCAAATATGGCCTCCTCCTTCACTTTACCAAGTTTAATAGCCTCTGAAATAAAAAGCCATCCAGGAATTTAAAAGTTACAAATAAGTCCCCATCTTTTAAATAGCCTTAGTCAAACATGGTCAAATCTTGTTTATTTTAACTAAGTTTGGGTTAAAGTTAAAAGTTAGGTTATCAAAAACTCATTTTCAACATTCAAGACCTTGTCTGATTATTTGGAATGCAAAATTACCATTTTACCACTAAACCTCATTTAGAGCCTTAATCTCCTCGGAACTTAGTGAACATTGCTAAACTTACCCATTCTTCCTACATGAACGTGAATTATATTAAAAAATTAATTCAAACACCTTCATTTCTTAAAAAATACATTCAACAAGGAGAGCCATAACATTCTTCCCTCTTTCTGAAATTTGGTCCTCCAAATTCCACTGTAACTCTACAAAAACCCTAGGATACCTTTTCAACATATCTTGCTCTGTCTCCCAAGTAGCTTCTTTTTCACTATGGTTTGACCAAAGAATCTTAACCATTGAGATCCACTTGGTTCGGAGTTTCTTAACTTGCCTATCAAGTATCTAAATGAGTTTCTTTTCATAGGTCAACTGTTCCTGAATGGGTACCACTAAAGGATTAACTACCTGTCTCGGTTCCACTATGCAATTTCTCATAAGACTAACATGAAATCTTACCCACCATAAATGTGTTTTTAGGTCATGATCCATCCTACTAACACCAAGGTGCACATTCAAAGTACTATTATATGCCTCTTGCAGGACTTGCTACCTCAGTCCCTCCACATTTGGTACATAGAGATGATCTCCATGGTATAGTATCCAGTCTTTGTACTAGAAGTCCTTCTACACAGCACCAACTTCACTTCTCCCAAAATTTTCTTCAATAATGGATCTTTCATTTGAGCATCTTTAACTCTGGCAAACCAAGTTGATTGTATTTCCAGAATGTAGACCAGGGATTTCTATTGGTTTTTCCAAAAATGTTGCAAAGTCGAGAAATAATCCCCCAAAGCTCCTCCTGAAGAATTCGTAGCCTAATCCTTAGATAGGATCACTCCTGTGTACTTCTGGCTCAATGCATCTACTACTACGTTTCTTTTTCCAACACAATACACAATTGAACAATCAAAATCTTTTATGTATTCAATCCATCGATGTTGCCTCATGTTTAGACCCTTCTGTGTGAACAAATATTTCAAACTTTTTGTGATCAGTGAAGATCTTGAATGATCTTGAAAGACCTCCCCATCAAATAATGCCTCCACAGCTTAAGTGTGAAGATTACTGCTGCTAGCTCAAGGTCATGAACTGGGTAGTTTAATTCATTAGGCCTCAACTATCTCGAACCTTAGGCGATCACTTGACTCCCATACATCAATACACACCCTATACCAGAACCTGATGCATTTGTGTACACCGTAAAAGCCTTGTTTGAATCTGGTAGAATAAGTATCGGTGCACTAGTCAATCATTTCTTCAACTCCATGTAAGCTTCCTCACACTTTGGTGTCCATTCAAACTTCTAAGTTTTCTTGGTCAAGGCCGTACATGATGGAGGTAGCTTAGAGAATTTGTCTATGAATCACATGTAATAGCCTGCCAAGCCCAAGTGTTACCCACTCTGGGGTAATCCAGTTATGGAGCCAAAACTGTGCATTTTAAACTCCCAGGTTTGGTGTGTCCTGTAGGTCATCAGAACAACACCGCTAGTGTACATACTCAAGTGACCCTCTTGATCACTATGTAAATACATGCATATTGGTCTAACCATAACACAAATATTTATATCTATGCACACTATGGCTACTAAGAAGGAAAACGCTAGCACAAGTCTTAGTTTTGGCTTCCACACATTAGGCAATCTTGTTAAGTTCTAGTGACCAACTACTGCACCTGTAACTTCCACTAATAAACTGTATCATTATAGTCTCATAACGCCATATTTTCTTTGGTCCATTATCAAGTAGAGACTTAGAGAAAACCAATTAATTTTGTTTTACATCAATAGCCCACCTATGGACCAAGTTATAGATTTTTTAAGTTGGCTACAAAATTCTGATGAAATGAATAGTAACTCAGCCAACTTTGCAAGTCATATCTTTGGTTACAGGGCTCTAAATCCATAAATTCAAAATCTCAGTTAACCTTCTGGATGTCCTCTAGGTGTGGTCAAAATTTCATACCAAGATTCATTCTACACAGGGAGATATTAAACTTTTGGTCCAGAGTCAAAATTCTGGCAACTTTTGGACTATTTTGCCCATACAATTTTTCCAAACCATGCAAACACTTCATTCACAAGGGGAAATCCGTCCAAGGCTATCCCATATATGTCCACTACACATAGGAATTATAGTCCCTTTCTTTTAACAACTTTATATGGTCAAAACAGAATTTACATGTAAGCAACCGATCATTCACACTTAGGCAGCCTTGCACCACATCACTTACATAGCCAAAACATTACTCAAATGTTCACATACTTGTCTCATTTTACATACACTACATGTACATGCATACATGTACTACAATATGGTCTTAACACAGCTAAATACGCACCCTAGGTTATAGGAGGTCCTGAGACACAATGGACTCCAAAAACAGGATGCTGGACAGCTGCAGCACAACACAATAAGTGCCACCATTAAAATTACCAAATGTGCTCCTAGAATCCCCAAACATTCAAATCATAACTAGATATATGGAAGTTCACGTACCTGAAATTTTAGATCAAAAATCAAAATAAAAATGTCAGTTTGAATGTGATCTTTCTGCTGGACCTGAAATGACAGAATTGAGGGAAGTAAGTTTCATTGAGAAATGTAGTAAGGGTAACACTTGGTTTCTTAAGGTAATGTGATCCTCATTAAAACATGCATCCAAAGAAACTAAAAAAAAAAATCCACAATGCATATATACAAGATATAGCAACCAAATGCAGCAGCCAAACACAAACAACAAACACATGAAATGTGGCAGCAACATATACCATAGGTTAGTCCATAAAACACATAAAAAACATAATCAAATCACTATGGCAGCCCTCCTCAAGCTAATGCTTGGTCTTAGGAGGATTTCAACACTATTTAGTATTAACTTTGGGCTCTAGAAACCCTCATTTCACTGCCATCTTTGTGTACTTGACAATAGGTCACAAAACCTTCAATAAGTGCACTCCCCTCAATAAGATTGGTTCTTCAAGCTCATGGCTCTCTTCCAAGCTTAGCCATAGCTCCATGGATGTTTGAAAATACAAAAAACAACCCATGAGAGCAAGAGAACCCTTACTAAAGTGGGTAGGCCGAAAATCAAGCTTGATCCTGGAAGTATGCAAGGAATCGCTCTAGTTTGCTTCCAATTGCTTCCTTTTATCTTCAATTTCAATCAATTCCAAGTTTGAAGTTGTGGTGGCTATGGAGGAAGTATGGTTGTGTTCTTGGGCTGGGGGAGGACGAAAATGGGAGAGGGATAAGTGATTTGGCCACTTAAATGGCCTTAAATGAGCTTAAGGGCACCAAAACACACTTAACAAGCTTAACCTTGCTTTATGTCATTTTCCTTCTCACTAATTATGGTTTCTTTGTCTTAAAACCATTGGTACACATGTAACCAACATTTTTGACTAATTATCAAGTCTTGGCTGCCTCCCCCATGGTGGGATAACCCCACAATTCCACCCTTAGACGTAAGTAAAAAGCTTGAACACCTCAAGGTTTACACTCAGACATTTAGGTCCTTATTGCCTTTAGTGTTTCCTTTGTCCAAACTTGTCTTCCATGAGCAATTTGGCCCTCCAATAGCACTTTCATACCATTCATATCCTTCCCATAGCTCTCCAAATCTCTTTTGTGAAAGTTTTGCAATTGAGTACCCAAATTTCCAAAATCTTACAAAATAGTCCATAGGTTGCTTGACAAACAAGCAATCCTTAAGGCTTTTCTTGGGGACCAAGTTACCAACTTGGAACACTTTTCAGGAGGTGTTGATCATGCCTTTTACCCCCCCACACTTCAATCACTATGGTGAGAATTACACAATATAATGGTTTTTAGCCATTATGACACACTTGTAATTCTCCCATTTTGTGAGGTGGTAACACAAGAAACTTTTAATCTACTCGCCACATCTTGCCTTCTTGATTTGTTTTCAAATTTGTAACGCACAAATCAAGAAAGCAGTTTTGCTTTCTTGATTTGTGCATTACAGATTTGATAACTTAGGAGGCGTGCCTCATTTTATGCATTAGGTGACAAGTGTCACCATTTTAATGGTTGTTCTCTTCATCAATTTTGTCAGTTACGTCGCTTCTATAGGAGTAAGTCATTATGGTGTTTTTTGACATGGCCCCTTGAGGGCTTGCCCTGGAAATCTATGGGTACTTTCCCCATACAAGTCACAATTGGCTAAGTGATTATGTGCACACTAGTTAAAACCTTTACGCTTCTACTTATTTAATCCTACTATACAATCATGCATGAGTTTGTGCTTTGACTTGAATGATAGAACAAGTAATAAAAATGTAAAACATTGCTCATGCTTTTCACTAAATTCCAAGTTTCAAAACAATAAAAGCATACAAAATATCTGTGGAATTAGCTTCATATAATCAATCATGTGCAAGCATCAAAACAAAAGTATACTATGCTCATACCCAAGAGCAACTCTAGAATAGACTACTCATACATGACCATTGGAGGCAAAAGCTAGTGTATGAAAACTATACACTTAACAACATTACTAAGATCCATAACTAAGCTTCCACCTTAGAGCAAACTCCCAGTGGCAGGCTTCAAATCCACTAGCCTCTGTTGGCGAAAAAGATGATTGTAGTTAGTACTGCAACTTAACCAACAAGCAACCCAAAAACTAGAATCATAAAGATACACATAAACCAACTACCTACTTGAGAGCCTAGCTTAAAAACCCTCAACGGTTACTAGCTCAATGACACAGAAAAGTGCACTACAAAAGCTAAGGTAGTGAGAATTGAAGATTCTTAGTACAGCATCCTTCAACCTGCAAGAAAAATACTGAGGACGCACATATATAAAGATATGTAATCTACTACGCATGGTTGTAGTCTAAGGGTGTAATATATATGCATATACTTAAGTCCTGTAAGACTCCTCCTCATCTTAGTCCTCCCACAGGGGTCACTCCATGCCTAGCGAGTTCTTGCCACTAACTCGCTCCTAGTAAGCCTTAACTTACTAATGAAGTAATTTAACCTTCCCTTGGTTATTGCATCGGTGAACATGGTGGAAGCTTCTTGCTTGCACTGTAAAAAACCCACTGGGTGTACTAGGCCTCCACATAGTGCATCAAGTCCTTAGACTTGGCAAGGCTACTTGTGTACTAGGCCTTTACCCAAATAGGCACACTAGGCTCCCAGTTGGTGTCTTGAGCTAATAAGCTCACCTAGACCACCTAGGTACTAAACTTCACCATTTAACCTACCAAGGATGTACTAGGCTTTCACTTGTTCCACAAGGCACAACTTGGCTAGGCAACAAGTGCATTAAGCCTTCATCCATGGTGCTCCCCTATCTACCATTACTTGGTTCACACCAGTGGAGTGGCAATGATCATGCTTGGACTCATTTAATATGTTCTTTGGAACCCACCTAAGTGTACTAAGGTTCCTACATCGAAGACTTAAATATGAAGGCACAACTAGGCTTTTGATGGTACTAAACCTTGCACCCAACTAATAGTGCTCTATTGTGACCAAACATGCCTTCATGTTGAACTAAAATATCTCTATGCCTAGACAATTCTAGGCTTGTTGAAGGCGTGGAAATGATTATGCTGCCTCATAGCTTTACGTAGAATCTAGAATCATCTTAACCGAACACTCGAGTGAAAAATTGTGTTGAAAACAGTACTAGGTGTCAAAGCTGTCACGACGACACATTGGAAATGATCAAAGATGCATCATGATAGTACAAAACATGTTGTGGCTTTCATGAAAAGCTTGGAAATGCATCCTCGACTATTTTGTGCCCAGAGTGAACTAGACCAAAAAGAACTATTTATAACACAACCCCTCATGGGCCTGCATAGGAAGGCTATGGGAAATTGTCCCACACTAGTCACAATTGGCTAATTGATTCATGCACACAAGTTAAAACCTTTATGCCTCTAGTTAGTTAAACCTACTATGCAGTCATGCATGAGTAATGCTTTTAAAATAAGCAAATGATACGTAAAACACTGCCATGCCATTTCATTAAAACCTGACATCAAAATTGTCAAAGCATACAAGGCATTTATGTGGTTAGCTATACATAATCAACCACGTGTGAACATCCAAGAAAAAGTAGACCATGCTTACACCTAAGAACGATTCTAGCGTACATTACTCATGTTACCACCACACAAAAATGGTAGAATTACCAGTGTGGCATAATGGTGAAAAAACCATTATATTGTGTTATTCTCTTCATAGTGATTGAAGTATGAGGGGAAAAAGGTATAATGAACACCTCCTTAAAAGTGTTCCAAGTTGATAACTTGGCCCCCAAGAAAAGCCTTAAGGGTTGCTTGTTTTTCAAGCAACCTATGGAATTTTTTTTGTAAGGTTTTGAAAATTCGGGTAGTTAATTGCAAATCTCAAGAAAGCGCTTTGGATAGTTATGGGAAGGATATGAATGGTATAAAAGTGCTATTGGAAGGAAAATTGCTCATGGAATGCAACTAAGAACAAGGAAAACACAAAAGGCATAAAGGACCTAAGTGTTCTAATGTAGGCCTTAGGATGTGTATGTCTTTGACTTAAGTCAAATGAAGCATTTGGAGTTTTCCCATTTAGGGAGGGCTAGCTATGGCTTGTAAATGGGTCAAAAATGTTGGGCACATGTGTACCAATGAGTTTAATACAATGAAACCATAATTAGTGAGAAGGAAAATGACATAAAGCAAGGTTAAGCTTGTTTAAGTGTGTTTTGTACCCTTAAGCTCATTTGAGGCCATCTAAGTGGCCAATTCACTTATCTCTCTCTCATTTTTGGCGTCCTCTAGGCCAGGAACACAGCCACACTTTCTCCATAGCCACCACACCTTCAAACTTGCAATTAATTGAAACTGAAGGCAAAAGGAAGCAATTGGAAGCAAACTAGAGCTATTGTTTGGATACTTCAAGGATCAAGCTTGATTTTTTGCCTACCCACTTTGGTAAGGGATCTCTTGCTCTCATGGGTTGTTTTCTATATTTTCAAGAAACCATGGAGCTAGGGCTAAGCTTGGAAGAGAGCCATGAGCTTGATCAAGCAAACTTAGTGAGAGGAGTGCACTTATTCAAAGTTTTGTGACCTAGTGTGAAGTGCACAATGATGGCAGTGAAGTGAGGGTTTCTAGAGCCCAAATTTAGTACTAACTAGTGTTAAAATCCTCCTAAGACCAAGCATTAGCTTGAGGAGGGCTGCCATAGTGACTTGGTTATGTTTATTATGTCTTTTATGGACTAATCTATGGTTATTGTTGCTGTTGCATTTCATGTCTTTGTTGGTTGTGAATGGCTGCTGTATTTGATTGCTATATCTTGTATACATGTAGTGTGGTTTTTTTGCTTTAGTGTCTTTGGATGTAGGTTTTAATGATGGTTACATTGCCTATTGAATCTAACTGCTACCCTTACTAAGTTTCTCAATGACACTTACTCCCTTCAATTCTGTCACTTCAGGTCTAGTAGAAAGATCTGATTCAAATTGACATTTGTGGTTTGATTTTTGATCTAAAATGTTAGGTACATTAACCTCCATACGTCTTGTTTTGATCTGGAAATTTTGGGGGTTTTAGGAGCACATTTGATGTTTTCAATGGTGGTGCTTATTGTGGTATGCAACAGTTATCCAACATCCTGTTCTGGAGTCCATTGTTTCTCAGTCACTCTTGTAACTTAGGTTGTGTATTTAGCTAAGTTAAGACCATTATGTAGTGCATATGTGCATGTACATGTGGTGTATGTAAAATCAAACAAGTATGTGAACATTTGAGTAATGTTTTGGCTATGTAAGTGCTGCCTAAGTGTGAATGACGGGCTGCTTACTTGTAAATTTTGTTTTGGTCACATATGATTGTTAAATGCAAGGGAATGTACTTCCTATGTGTAATGGAAATATATGGGGTAGCCTTGGAGGGCTTTCCCTTTGTGAATGAAGTGTTTGCACGCTTATGAAATTTTGCATGGGCAACATGGTCATAAAGTGACCCTAATTTTGACTCTGTACTTAAGGTTTTATTTATCCTTGTGTAGAAGAAATCTTGATATGAAGTTATAACCATAATCAAAGAAGATCTAGAGGTTGAAATGGGATTTGGAATTTCTAAATTTGGAGCCCTGTAGCCAAAGGTATGATGTTGCATATTTGGCTAAGTTACTGTTCATTTGGTCAAAATTTTGGAACCAATTTACAAATTCCATAACTTGGTCCATAGGTGGGCTATTGATGTAAAGCAAAATTTCTTGGTTTTCTCTAAGTCTCTACCTAATAATGGAGCAAGGAAAATAGGGGGTACATGTTAGTGTTGTGCCCAAAAAGCCAATCACGAGATGATTGTATTTTTGCACATTGAGTCATGATATTTTATTGAGGCATTAATCCAGCAATTTTGTTTGTTGTTTTGTTTCTGCGTAACGTAATAAACATAATTGTAACCCTAGAATAATGATATTCTTAAACGTCCCTAGTCTAGTATTATTGTGGAGCGGGTTGCAATAATACATAATGACTAGCATATGTGGAGACTAATATGAGATATGTAGGCTACATATGGGTACAAGTTGGAGAACTTGTGTACTGGACCGACCCACCATGAGAACACTTCATGGATCGTTATATGAGTGTCATAAGTGATTCTCATAGTGATCATGGTATATGTAGTCCTTCAACCTAAGATCATCAAGGTTCCCTACATGTGAGTCACATACTTTGATACTTTCCTTTGTTGCTCGTAACTGAGTGAACTTGAAGGAGGTCATTGGGTATGTCACATATCATGCAGAGGGATTTGTATGATCAAGATGGGATTTGTCCCTCCTATGTAACGGGAGTGATATCTTTGGGCCCCTTGATAGAGTGAGACTTAGAAAATGCATGGCCATGCTCCGATGAGTTGACATATGATATCAATGTCGTCAGTTTAAGTTGGTCTACTCGGTAATCAAGAAACCAAAGATTGGGCTATATGAGAGTGACACATTCCATGTCTCGTGCTTAGTCTTGATATCTTGGACAAAGGGACAATGGCATATATCGGTGATGATCATAAAGGTTTAGTCGATTCACTGACAATCTTGTCACTTGGGAAGCAATGATGTGTTGCTAGACACCGTTCATGGCTTATGATCATAAATGTGATTTATGATCATTGCCAACATGGCAAGAGCCTGTTGGGTCACACACATAGAGCTATTTGGATCATTAGAGTGCATGGGCTAATTATTTGGGTTATGGTTTCACTTTAATTTCGTATTAATAATGGGCCAAGGAGTTGAGCCATTATTAAGCCCGAAATTAAATCCTAATTGGATTAGGGCTTTCAAACCCATTAGGCCTGGAAGTTGAGTCTCACTATAAATACAACTTTTAAGTGAGAAATTCGTAGGGTCTCCTTGCCCTAGCCTCCCAAAAGGACAGCCGCACTCTTCTCTTGCAATTCCTTGGAGGACGTAAGCTAGCACTGCGAGCGCAAGAGAAACACATCTGCCGGGACGTGGTGGAAGCGTGGTGATCCTGAGAGGCTCGTGTGGATACCATAGAGAGCCTGAACACGTCAACTGTTCAGGTTTTGTGATTCGACTCTACAGTTGAGTGAGAGATCTCAACCGAAAATTAGGTATGAAATTTTCGAACACCCGGTTTACCCCGTTTCACTTGGATCCTGGAGGGTTTCGGTTAAATTCCGCTGCGCTGTTTGGCTCCTGAAACCCAACAGTACATGGCTAGAATGATACAATTTGTTTGTGAAAGTTACAGGTGCAATGGCTGGTCATTAGAACTTAATAAGATTGCCTAATGTGTGGTAGGTAAGATTAAGACTTGTGCTACTGTTTTCCTTCTTTGCTGCCATGGTGTGCATGAAATGTGATTATGTGTGTGATGGTTAGACCAATAGGCATGTGTTTACATAGTGCCCAAGAGGGCCACTTGGGTACGCAAACTAAGGGCAGTGTTTTGATGTCCTACAGAACGTTACCAATCCTGGGAATCTAAATGCACAATTTTGGCACCAAAATTGGACTGCCCCAAAGTGGGTAACAACTGACACATGAACATTGGAGAAAAACTAGTGTATAAAAACTACACACTGAACCATGCTACTAAGACCCATAACTAACCTTTCATCTTAGAGCAAACTCCCAATGGCAAGCCTTAAAAGCCCTCCCTTGTCCTTCACTAGCCTCTGTCGGCCAAAAGACAACTATAGTTAGTACTGTAATGCAACCAACAAGCAAACCACTAAATAAAATCATAAGGATTCAAATAAACTACATACTTGCTTAAGAGCCCAGTTCAACAACCCTTAATGGTTGCCAGCCTTATGGAAGATATCTACACAACAAAGACTAAGGGAGTGAGAATTAATGATTCTCAGTAAGGCATCCTTGCACTTGCAAGAAAAATATTACAGACACACATATATATAATCTGTGAAATATAATTCACACTTGTAGTATGAGGGCTAACATGTGCACATACATTTGAGTCCATTGGCACCCCTCCTCTTCCTACTCCTCCCAAGGGCCTCATTCCGTGCCTAATGAGTTCTAGCCTCTAACTTGCTCCTAGTAAGCCTTACCTTACCGACATAGTAACTTTAAACTTCCCTTGATTGTTGTGCATGTTACCCACTCCATGAAAGTCCAATTGTGGTGCCAAAATTATGTATTTAGACTCCCAGGATTGATAATGTTCTGTAGGCCATCATAACACTACTCTTAATATGCATACCCAAGTGGCCCTCTTGGGCATTATGTAAACACATGCATATTGGTCCAACCATCACACACATATTCACATTTCATGCACAACATGTCAACAAAGAAGGAAAACACTAGCATGAATCTTAATCTTGGCTACCACACATTAGGCAATCTTGTTAAGTTCTAGTGACCAGCCACTGCGCTTGTAACTTCCCCTAATAAACTGTATCATTCTAGACACACACCCCCTATTTTCTTTAGTCCATTACTACACAGAGACTTAGAGCAAACCAAAGAATTTTGTTTTACATCAATAGCCCACCTATGGACGAAGTCATGGATTTTTTAAGTTGGTTACAAAATTCTGACCAAATGAACAGTAACTCCGCAAACTTTGCAACATCGTATCTTTGGTTAGAAGAGTGCCTGAGACACAATGGACTCCAAAAACAGGATGCTGGATAGTTGCTGCACAACATAATAAGTACCATCACCGGAAATACTAAATGTGCTCCTAAAATCACTAAACTTTCTAGATCATAACTAGACACATGGAAGTTCATGTACCTGAAATTTCAGATTAGAACTCAAACCACAAAGGTCAGTTTGAATGTTATCTTTCTACTGGACCTCAAATCACAGAATTGAATGGAGTAAGTAACACTTGAATTCAATAGGCAATGTGACAATAATTAAAACCTGTATCCAAAGACACTAAAACACAAAAAACACAATGCATATATACAAGATATAGTGACCAAATGTAGCAACCATTCATAACCAACAAACACATGAAATGCAACAGCAACAATGACCATAGATTGGTCCATAAAACATGCAATAAACTTAAATAAATCACTATGGCAGCCCTCCTCAAGCTAATGCTTGGTCTTAGGAGGATTTTAACAGTAGTTAGTACTAACTTTTGGGCTTTAAAAATCCAAAAATTCACTACCATCACTGTGCACTTCTCACTAGGTCACAAAACCTGCAATAAGTGCACTGCCATCATTAAGCTTGGTTCATCAAGCTCATGGTTGCCTTCCAAGCCTAGCCCTAGCTCCATGGTTTCTTGAAAATATAGAAAACAACCCATGAGAGCAAGAGAACCCTTACCTTGATGGGTATGTTGAAATTGGAGCTGATCCTAGGTGCAACCAAGCAATAGCACCAAATAGCTTCTAGTTATGCTTCCTTGACTTCGATTGGTAGTAGTTTTGAGTTCAAAGGTATGGTGGCTATGGAGGAAGTGTGGAGGAGAGGGCTGGCTTTTTTTTTGCTGGTGTAGGCAGAAATTTGGGAGATAAGGACCAAGAATGGACACTTATATGGTCTTAAGTGCACTAAACACACTTAACAAGCTTAACCAAGCTTTATGTCATTTTCCTTGCTACAAAACTATGGTTTCTTTACCTTAATCTCTTGGCCCACATTTGAGCTCCTTAACCCATGCCATAACAGCCCTCCTTATGTGGGATAAGCCCACAAAACTTCCATTTGACTTAAGTCATAAGCATGGACAACCAAAGGCACACAATAGGACACTTAAGTCCTTAAAGCCTTTTGTGTTTTCCTTTGTCCATACTTGTCTTCTATAAGTAATTTGGTCCTTTAATAGCACTTTCATACCATTTATATCCTTCCCATAACTCTCTAAATCTGTTTTGTGAAAGTTTTGCAATTGAGTACCCGAATTTCCAAAATCTTACAAAAAAGTTCATAGGTTGCTTGACAAACAGGCAATCCTTAAGGCTTTTCGTGAAGACCAAGTTACCAACTTGGAACACTTTTAAGGAGATCTTGATCATGCCTTTTACCCCCACACTTCAATCACTATGGTGAGAATTACACAATATAATGGTTTTTGGCCATTATGACACACTTATAATTCTTCCATTTTTGTGTGGTGGTAACAGTGTAGTTGAACATGGTGGATGCACCTTGTTTGAGTTCCAAGCAACTCATTAGGTGAACTAAGCCTCCACATTGTACCTCAAGTCCTTAGGCATGCCTAGGTTACTTGTGTACTAAGCTTTCACCTTAAACCCTTAAGAAGGGTGCACCAGGCTTTCACTTGCACCTCAAGTAACGTTGCTTAGGCTACAAGTGCACTAAGCCTTCACTTAAGAAACATGCCTATCAACCATTACTTGGTGCACCCTAGTAGAGTGGCAATGACCATGGTTGGACACATTCCCTAGGTTCTTTCAAACCTACCTAGGTGCACTAACCTACCTAGAGTTTTTTTTTAGGGGAGGAGCCTTCGACGCCCAAATCAGTATATGGGAGAAAAATTGTTTAAGAGTAGAGAGTATGAAGGAGAGGTCCTATGTCCTTTACCTGGGAGTCTCCTAAGTATTTATAGGAGGATGGAGGGAGAAGGCCATTTTACATAACCTGTTCAGATCAGGACACGTGTTCGGCTAGATCAGAATCATACATTTGGAGATAGGCATATCTAGTTGGCCATAGGTAGTTCTGACTAGAGGGTAGGGGCATGTATGAGGCTTTTGTGCTAGAGACCCCTCAACTGTATTTTTCATTCTTCTATGAGACCCCTTCGAAAGTGTGAGACCCATTCAGACAGCGACATTCCCCGAGGGCTAGCGTGAAAGGGCCTTCGAAATGGCAGACCATCTTCGGGACACCTTCTCCTTTGTCGAGGAAGGTTGGCTTACAATCCTGAGGTTGGTAGTGTTCAAATCTGATGGTGGCAAGAAGACTTCTTCCTGGAGTTAGCCATGTGTTTTACCGAGCGTGGTGGAGAGATTCCTCCCAAGGTTGGTGTTATAAAGTCCCAAGGGTGGTGTTAGATTCCCTAGAGCAAGAAGGTCTTCGTGGGTGATAGCCCTTCGGCTATCACATGCCCCCTCTCCGGAGTACTGAAGTGGTATCTTCGGTACTAATCATCTGGGACAATGTTTACTAGGATCCTTACTTTGGGAAGCTACTATTTTCTCTATTAGAAGAACTTCTTTTATCCAAGGTTGTTTCCTCAGGATAACCAGCTTTCTTAGGCCTAGACACTTGCTTTTGCCGATGTTGTTCCTTCGGCATTTTCTAGGACTTTGTTATTTGTGTTCTTACTTCTGGTGAGGTAACACCTTCGGAATTTGATAAGCTATTCTGCTCCTCAAGTTGAACTATCGAGTTATTTGAGGTTGTATCTTCGACAGTGAGGAGCTATTTTTCCCTCAAACTTTTTTGTTCTTGCCTTCTAATAGTGAACTTTCCTATCTTCTAACCGAGCGGTCGTGTCACTTCGGGATAGGCAAATATAGACTTGCCAGTGTCAGAAGCAGTGCCCTTGTTTCTTGCACCGTGTGACACCTGTCTTCAGATCATTGGTGATCAGTCACGTCTGTTACATCGGTTATGTCCCTTTGCTTGTGAAGGGTCATTATGGTGATGCTTCACCTGCCTTATTCTGGCTATATAAAGCCATCTCCTTTTACAGTTTTTTTCACTCTTCTACTTTCATTCTTCTTGCTTTCTAGCTCTCTCTTGCTCTGTGATTTTTTCCTACGGCAGTGTTAAGGGAGGAGCGATTTTTGGCAGCCTATTGTGATAGTCTTCATAGGTTAGTGCCCCCAAAGTACTTCTTTAATAGCACTTCCGAGGTTAGGGTCTTAGATCTCTAAGAAGGTCTTCTACATAAGCCAAAGTTCATTCAGTTCCTGAAAGTTGGCATCCTCTCAACTCACATTCGAGCTACGCTACTTAGAAAAAACTAAAGAAGTGATCACCCAATTTTTTCTTTCCTTCTTACTATGTCACTAGGCTCACTGGTCTTGGTGAGCCAAGCTACCTTCATTGGCATAACGAGATTACCATCTTCATAACACAGCTAAAGGCGGGTCTTCATTATCCTCAACTGAGGATGGTTTGCAACTTTTGCCAATTTCATGGCATAGCCGCTAACCAACTTCCCCCGAATTCCTATTCCTGCTTTAATGTTTTTCTTTGCATGTGTGGGGTCTTTAGAATAAAGGCCCACTTCACCTTTTTTATGCAATACTACAAACTTCACCACGTCCTGAACAGTGGGTTCTACTTCTTACTTCCTCAGCGATCTAATGGCAAGAAATGTACCTTCAGCTTCGGCACCAAAGATAGTTGGTGAGGGTGACACAAGAAGTATTTTTTTCCTGAAGGTAGATGAGATGTGGAAGGAGATGCCCATGAAGTGGGCTTTGGGAATGCTTAACATCGACGTAACGGACCCGGCAAACCTGCTCACTCTCGAACTTGAATATAAGTTCAAGGAATTTGACACCTGTATTCGGCAAGTTACTGACTGGTTAAACCAAGCTTCTTTGCATCCACCGTACCTTTTCCTGATTAGATGGTGCCTTATGACAGAAAAGGTAGTTCGGTAGGTTGGGGTCATCAAGGGACACATTGCAGACAAGAAAATGCTAAAACTAGCGGTGGACAGGAAGAAGTCTTGGCTAGTCATGCTTCTTCAGTGTGAACTTACTTACTCAGCATTTGTAGAGAGTAAACTTTTTTCCCACTATTATTTTTGGAATTTATCCGTACCTACACTGATGTTTCTTTCTTTACAGAGATGGGCAATTAATCAGTGGCCTTCTACACGAATCTCTTCCTTGATTAAGTTGAGAAAGGGGAGCAAAAGAAGAGGCTTACAAAAGAAAGAAGGGTCTCTCTTGTCAGTCTTCAGTAACACCAAAGATGAAGAAGATGAAGGAGGACGCTCTCCCTCCTCCCCCCAAAGACACTATTGCAGATAAGGGTACTTTTACCGAGGGCACAAATCCCCCTTGAGGACTAGCAGTCTTTTTTGTCCCCCTAAACCCTGATGCTGTTGCAGAGACCAAATTCCCCCTGAGGACTAGCAGTCTTTTTTGTCCCCCTAAACCCTGATGCTGTTGCGGAGACCTTAGGGACTTTTCTCGCAGAAATTTTGGCAGAAGAACACCGAAAGAGGAAGGGCAAGGAGGTTCCTGCCGTGGTCCATGATGTCAGTGACTCTGACAGAGATGATGCCAAACCCGTACCAGGTTTGTCTCTTTGCCATACATCTATGAGTTTTGGATTTGTTGGTATTTTAGACCTTGTAGATGAATGGCTAAGGGATAATGTAATAAGGGAGCTTTGGTATGACTTTGCAAAGGATAGGGCTCAAACTGTGTGGAGGATGGACCATCTTCGGTGGAGGGCCATTTGGGACTCAAAGATTCCGAAGGGCAAGGTCCCGAGGGAACCCTTCTAGACCTTGACCGAGGACATGGACCTTTTTTCTGAAGACTACAAAAAGATGGTCCCACAACGGTGAGGGGCATCATGAATAATGCCACCTTCCAAACACTGACTAAGGACTGCTCGAATAAGGAGATCCTTACTGCTCGAATGACCGAGCATACTACTCAGGTGATCCCTGGTGCTAAGGAAAATTTTGATTTTTCAAAGTCTTCAAACTTGTTGTGGCTCACATTAGGTAAGTTTCCACTTGTAGGTACTGGCATATGGGGACTACTTTCAGGCTTGGGCAACCAAACAGTGGCCAAGGAATTATTTGTGAGCTCGGTCATGAAATACAGTGAGTTTAACAAGATCGTGAGGAAGGACCTAGCCATGATTCGCCAGGAAGTGTTGGCGAAATAGATGAGGCTTGATGAGTGCTCCTAGAAAATATCTGACCTCGGGCAGAGGGTTGTGAAGCTGACTTTAGAAGGGGAGGCCCTTCGGATGCAAAAGGAAGAAAGAGAGGAAACCTCACTAAGTCGCTGGAGAGGAATGCTGAATTCCTCACCGAGATTGAGTGACTGAAAAAAGAGAGGAAGAAGAAGAATAAATAGTTGGAGAAGGAGGTTGAGGTGTTGAAGAAGGAGTTGGAGGACCTAAAGGCTAAAAAGGCAAAGTCACATGAGGCAACCAAGTCCTCATTTCAAGATGGCTTCTAGCTTGCCCGCCCTTAAGTCTTTTCCCTAAACCCAAACCTCGATATCTCCTTTTTAAAGGCCCTTGACATCCCCGAAGGACTATCTTCACCCTGGTTGAAGATTGAGTGCCTAAACATCCCTGCCCTCCACCTTCTGTCATGCCTGAAACTGCCGTAAGCCTATGTACTTTTTGCATTCTTACAAAAATAATAATTTATTTGATAATGTAAACATAGCTTGGCAATTTAAGAACAGGACTTTATCGAAAAGCTTTATTAGACAAGAATTACAAAATGCATTTCTGAAGATTCATATAGAAAACATCTTTATTACCCATGTTAATGTTCAACAATTGGGTATAGAGTAATAACTTTATAGCCTATATACAATTTTGAAACATGGCACAAATGCCAGGTACATTACATAACAAACCAGCTTTTCAGCCTATGCACATAAAGTGCTACATAATCATACTAAGGACCTTGGACTCAAAAGTCCATAATCCAGGACTCAGTGTTCAAATCATCATCCAGTATAGAAGAGAGGTTTGTTCAGCTCCAAGCCAATTTTAGCCACAGCAGTAGTTAAATGAACTACAAAAACTGTAAACATAAGGGGGGTGAGTTTCTAATGAAACTCCATAAGAGACAATAACAACTTTAAAGTCTAAATTCAGTTTAACAGCAATGTACCTACAAACAAAGGAAAACATAGAAAACAAAATATACAGGCATTATATATATATAATAACAACAATAGATAAGGTCAACACATGCAACCAATGCAACAAAGCACACATAACTCACATACTAGCTACCCTCAGGCAGCCTACAAGGCTGAGCAAGCATTTCCTTAATCTATTTTCATTTCATTAACTTTATTAACCAAACTATACCTAAAACATAGGGCCCCCGACTTTGAATTTGGGTCAGCCTAACCCAAAAATAGAATCCTAATGCTTGCTCATAATGTAGCTAGCTAGCAAAATTCATCGACACTCCCGGGTGTCGTTAGCCCTTACAACTCTTAGGTTTATTTGACTCCATGTCAGCTCCTAAGACCTACCAATTGTGATCCTTGCATTTAGCCATTTTGGCCTATGTCTCTTTACCCCCTTACATATAGCCATTTTTCCTAGCATGGTAATCCATGCATCTCAGCCATTCGACCAAGCAGATTAATCCATTACAGCCTTTCGGCCTAATAGTTGCTTCCTTAGATGTCCAATAACATTCAATTCCAGCATTTCTTGCACTTTTAGCAAAAAAAGTATTAAACTAAATTAGATTCACAAGTTGTAGAAATTGTCCCTTACCTTAACTTTGCTATTCGATTTTGGCTTTAAAGTTGCGTGAACCAAAAATGCCACTCGGTTGTCAAGTAAGCATCCTTACAAGCAATTTAAACTTGATTTTCATTAACCTTCCAACAAATTCCTCCTCTTAGCTCCATCGGGCTTCCCTAAACCCAAAAATTTTGGTTCTTAGATATGAAAGCAGGCTAAAATCACAAAGAAGCATTAAACCTTACAGACCTAAGACATGCAGTTTCAATCTCAGACAAAATCTGCAATTGGATCTCAAATTCCAATTTTTTTATTATTTTCAATCAGGAACTGGGCTTATGAAATTTTAGAATTAAAAAAAACTCAATTCCATAGCAATTTATGAAGTCCTTGACAATGCAAAATTGTTTATATGCAAAATGGGGTTCAAATCTCAACTTGATCCCTCATCTTCTTAATTTATGCCACTTAAAACCTCAAGCCTTACTTCTGGTCATTTGAGAGCTTCACTAAAATCAATTGATATTCTCCTCAAACTTGTCAAGTACATTCCCCAAGGTTCTATTCTTAGGAATCCAGTTAACTAGGCTTATCAAATAATCCACATTGCCCCATTATTGAGAAACTCAGTCAAACCAGCCCTCAATTAACCTCCTTGTCAAATAAGTCCCTGACTTTATAGGTCTGGCCACAGGGTCTTCTTTTCCTTGTAATTCAGCCTCCTAATGTAACTTTCTTTACAAAACCTCCTTTTTTTCATAGTTTTTCCCATCACCTTCTATTCATTGCAAATTTCAAGTAATCTCTTCTCTTTTTCTTATAGCCTCATGCCTATGCAAGGAAGGAGCATGATACCTTCGGCTACTAATAATGAAGATTATGACAGTGCCAATGATAAAGACATGGGGGAAGTAGGTGAAAAGGGTACTAATGTCGATGAGCACGATGATGGGCCCGATGTTGGGTTTCGAGAGCCAAACTAGCGCAATGGAATTTAACCGAAACCCTCCAGGATCCAAGTGAAACGGGGTAAACTGGGTATTCAAAAATTTTTGTACCTAATTTTCGGTTGAGATCTCTCACCCAACTATAAAGTCGAATCACAAAAACCTAAATAGTTGATTTGTTCAAGCTCTTTATGGTATCCACATGAGCCTTTCTGGATCACCACACTTCCACCACGTCCCGGCAGATGCGTTTCTCTTACTTTCACATTGCTAGCTTGCATCCTCCAAGGAATTGCAAAAGAAGAGTGCGGCTGTCCTTTTGGGAGGCTAGGGCAAGAAGCTATGAATTTCTCACTAAAAGTTGTATTTATAGTGATACTGAACTTCTAGGCCTAATGGTTTCCAAAGCCCTAACCCAATTAGGCTTTAGTTTCGGGCTTAATAATGGCTCAACTCTTGGGCCCATTATTAATATGAAATTATTGTAAAACCATAACCCAAATAATTAGCCCATGCACTCTAATGATCCAAATAGCTTTATGTGTGCAACCCAATAGGCTCTTACCACGTTGGCATTGATCATAAATCACATTTATGATCATAAGCAATGAGCGGTGTCTAGCAACACATCATTGCTACCCAAGTGACAAGATTGTCGGTGATTCGACTAAACCTTTCTAATCATTACCAATATATGTCATTGTCCCTTTGTCCAAGATATCAAGACTAAGCACGAGACATGGAATGTGTCACTCTCGTATAGCCCAATCTTTGGTTTCTTGATTACCGAGTAGACCAACTTAAACTAACGACATTGATATCATATATCAACTTATTCGAGCATGGCCATGCATTTTCTAAGTCTCATTTTATCAAGGGGCCCGAAGATATCACTCCCGTTACATAGCAGGGACAAATCCCATCTTGATCATACAAATCCCTCCACATGTAATGTGACATACCCAATGACCTCCTTCAAGTTCACTCAGTTATGAGCAATAAAGGAAAGTATCAAAGTATGTGACTTACATGTAGAGAACCTTGATGATCTTAGGTCGAAGGACCACATATACCATGATCGCTATGAGAATCACATATGACACTCATATAACGATCCATGTAGTGTTCTAATGGTGGGTCAGTCCAGTACACAAGTTCTCCAACTTGTACCCATATGTAGACCACATATCACATATTAGTCTCCACATATGCTAGTCATTATGTATTATTGCAACCCGCTCCACAATAATACTAGACCAGGGATGTTTGAGAATATCATTATTCTAGGGTTACAATTATGTTTATTACATTACGCAGAAACAAAACAACAAACATAATTGCTGGATTAATGCCTTAATAAAATATCATGACTCAATGTGAAAAAAATACAATCATCTCATGATTGGATTTTGGGCACAACATTAACACCCGATAACAAATAGGACATAGTTTCTTCTTCTTTTTCTTCTTCTTTTTTTTTTCTTGTATTACCTCTCTTAATGGAACTTTATTTGCATAATTTTGGCTAAGCCCATGATGGGTATGACCTCTAGTACTGTTTTAACCTTCAACCTTTAACCATCTTCAGTGTTTGGCACTTTCGGCCATATATTATCCTTAAAAAATACTATCAAAGATTCACAACCTTAGTCTCTCCAAAGGCAATGCCCTGTTATCTTTGGTGAGTAATCCATATCATCCTACTTGTTTAAGAATATATTCAACCGTATTTAGCTAATTATATTTGGAAGCAACCAAATTCGGATAACCAT
The DNA here is from genome assembly GCA_039654915.1 of Aquilaria yunnanensis. NCBI lineage: Eukaryota > Viridiplantae > Streptophyta > Magnoliopsida > Malvales > Thymelaeaceae > Aquilaria > Aquilaria yunnanensis. Next base: position 41,057,660 of record CM077595.1, on the reverse strand, counting down.
ATTCGGACAACATGCTTAAAACACTTTAGGTACTTTCAGGATGAACCATGTTCGGTCACCCAACTTCGGTGATACTTGTACTATATCATATTCAAAAGCAACAATATTAGGTTAAAACTCCTTTGAAAAAGAGTCAGAGTGCCATGTGTTTTTCAATTCTTTTCCTTCAACATTTTCAAACATATAGACATAGACGCCTGGCTGAACTTCATCAAGGATAAAATAAGATCATTCCCAATTTGCCCAAAGTACACCATGAGAAGTTCATTAGGGTTCCAATTTAGCCTTTTGGAGGACAAGGTCTCCTTTCTTGATCCCTTTGGGTTTAACATGCGAGTTTGTAGCAATTGCTACCCTCTATTGAAAGGCTTTTCTTCTAACAGCAATCTCTTTATGTTCATCAATCATGTCTAACTTAGCCCTTGAACCAAGGTTGTTCCCTTATTCGTCGAACACCTGTATTCTAATAGATGGTTGCATGACTTCGATAGGGATAATGGCCTCTATGCCGGAAACAAGTGAGAAAGGTGTCTCACCAATAGCCCTCCTAGGAGTTGTTCAGTAACTTCACAGCACACTTGGAAGTTCTCCTAGCCATTTTCTCCTTACTTCTTTCAACCTTGTCTTAAGACCATCTTTTATTGTCCTATTAGACACTTCAACTTGTCCATTGCTTTGAGGATGGGCAACTGGGGTGAAGTGGAATTTTACGCCAAAGTTAGTTATGAATTTCTGAAATCCTTTATCAGTGAACTGGGAACCATTATTTGCTACAATCACCCTCGGCACACCTAATCTACATATGATGTTCTTCTAGATGAATTTTTGTATGTCCTTCACCGAAATTGCTGCCAAAGGCTCTACAACGATCTACTTAATGAAATAATCCACTGTGACTATGCAAAACTTCACTTTTACTAGAGTCATTGGGAGAGGCCCAATGAGGTCAATACCCTAAATAGTCAAGGGGCAAGAATAGTTCATCAAAGTTATCACCTTCGATGGTATTCTCTGGATGGGTGCAAGCATATGGCACTTGTCACATTTATTGATGAACTACCTTGCATCTTTCATTAAAGTAGGCTAGAAATATCCTTGCTGAAGTAGAACCCCAGCAAGGGTGTCAATCTCGATGTGAGACCCATAAGCCCCCTCATGAACTTCTTTAAGGACTGTCTCGATGTCATTTTCACAGATGCACCTTTGAAGTAGGTTCGCATACCCTTTTTGGTACAATTCTTCTCCAATTAGGAAGTATCTACCAGAGCACTTTCTCACGTTCATTGCCTCCAGACGGTCTTTAGGCAATTCTGAAGTCACAAGAGTTCTTTAATTGGATCCTTCCACCCTTTCTCCAAAGTTTTGATGGATAATATCAGGACCATCCTTCAATGCTTGGCCCAGTCCAAAAATGTGAGGAAAATGTGATAAAAACATAAGGGACTCAAGTGAAAATGTGGATAGTGGTGCATCTATAGAACCGAGGACTATTGGGTCCAAATTGCACATGAAAGATGGTCTAAGTGCTCATGGCGGAAACTAAAGTTTAAGGGCCATTTTGAATGTACCTTCAGGTGCTAATCATGGCACTAATAGTTATGGAAGGACTATAGTGAGCCATATAACTAATGGAAGTATTAAGGTTAGAATTAGCCCACTTTTAATGCCATTTGGCACTAACCTGGAATGCATGACTCCACTTAAGCCGAAAGCCATTAGTTTTGGTCAAAACTTTAATTTTCAAGTCAAGGAAGTGTTCTTCGTGTTCTTGGGTGGAAGGTTTCGGGTTCATGCCAAATTGTTGGTGATTAAAGCTTGAATTGAAGAATCAAGCTTGGAATTGATTATTTCGGCACTAGGTGACCTTGGACTTGAAGTTTCAAGCTTGGTCTTGGACATTCAAGTGTTAATCGAGAGCTTAAGCTTGTGTTTGGTTAAGGTTTCATCAATTCTATTTGATTTTGATATTAATTCTATGTTCAAGTAGATTAATGGCATCTAAGTGATAGTATATTGAGCTATATGATCTTAGTTTGCTAGATTGGGCATATGGAAACCTTCAGGTTTATATAGACTTGATTAGCTAACCAGTAATGGCAAGTACTAAAGTTCTTGGTAAGTAGGCCAACTTGTCTTTGAACTTGGAGCTCTAGTGGATTGGTGATTGAATGGTAAAGCTTGGAGTGCAAGGATTATGTTTGCACTTGCTAGTGGTTTCAGCCGAGAAGGGCTTTGTGGTGTGTGTGTGTGTGTGTTATGTGCTTTGTTTGATTAGATGTGCTTGCTAACCATTTGTAGTTAGTGTCATTGTTACCACCTTACAAAATGGGAGAATTACAAGTGTGTCATAATGGCTAAAAACTATTATATTGTGTAATTCTCACCATAGTGATTGAAGTGTGGGGGCGTAAAAGGCATGATCAACACCTCCTTAAAAGTGTTTCAAGTTGGTAACTTGGCCCTTAAGAAAATCATAAAGGATTGCTTGTTTGTCAAGCAACCTATGGACTTTTTTGTAAGGTTTTGGAAATTCGTGTACTCAGTTGCAAAACTCTCAAGAAAGAGACTTGGAGAGTTATGGGAAGGATATAAATGGATGAAAGTGCTATTGGAGGACCAAATTACTCATGGAAGACAAGTTTGGACAAAGGAAACACTAAAGGAAATAAGGACATAAATGTCCTAGTGTAAACCTTAAGGTGTTCAAGCTTTTGACATAAGTCTAAGGGTGGAATTGTGGGGTTATCCCGCCATGGGGGACACTGCCAAGACTTCATAATTAGTCAAAAATGTTAGGCACATGTGTACCAATGAGTTTAAGACAAAGAAACCATAATTAGTGAGAAAGAAAATGACATAACGCAAGGTTAAGCTTGTTAAGTGTGTTTTGTGCCCTTAAGCTTATTTAAGGCCATTTAAGTGGCCAAATCACTTGTCCCTCTCTCATTTTCATCCTCCCCCAGTGCAAGAACATAGCCATACTTTCTCCATAGCCACCACACCTTCAAACTTGTAAATGATTGAAATTGAAGGCAATAGGAAGCAATTGGAAGCTATGTTGTGCTACGACTTGAGTGCACCTAGGATCAAGCTCCAATTTCAGCATAAACTCAAGGTAAGGGTTCTCTTGCTGTGATGGTTTGTTTTCTGTATTTTCAAACATCCATGGAGCTATGGCTAAGCTTGGAAGAGAGCCATGAGCTTGATGAACCAAGCTTATTGAGGGGAGTGCACTTATTGAAGGTTTTGTGACGTATTGTCAAGTGCACAAAGATGGCAGTGAAATGAGGGTTTCTAGAGCCCAAAGTTAGTACTAATTAGTGTTAAAATCCTCCTAAGACCAAATATTAGCTTGGGGATGGCTGCCATAGTGATTTGGTTATGTTTATTATGTGTTTTATGGACTAACCTATGGCTGTTGCCGCATTTCATGTGTTTGTTGTTTGTGTTTGGCTGCTGCGTTTGGTTGCTATATCTTGTATATATGCATTGTGGCTTTTGTGTTTTAGTGTCTTTGGATGCAAGTTTTAATGATGGTTACATTGCCTAGTGAATCCAAGTGCTACCCTTACTAAGTTTCTCAATGAAACTTACTCCCCTCAATTCTGTCATTTCAGGTTCAGCAAAAAGATCACCTTCAAACTAACCTTTGTGGTTTTATTTTTGATCTAAAATTTCAGGTACATGAACTTCCATGTGTCTAGTGATGATCTGTAAATTTTGGTAATTTTAGGAGCACATTTGGTATTTTTAATGGTGGTACTTATTGTGTTGTGCGGCAGCTGTCCAGCATCCTATTTTTGGAGTCCATTGTGTCTCAGGACCTCCTGTAACCTAGGGTGAATATTTAGCTGAGCTAAGACCATTATATAGTGCATGTATGCATGTACATGTATTGTATGTAAAATGATACAATTATGTGAACATTTGAGTAATGTTTTGGCTATGTAAGTGATGTGGTGCAAAGCTGCCTAAGTGTGAATGATGGGCTGCTTACTTGTAAATTCTGTTTTGACCATGATAGCCAAAGGCTATTGCCTCCTCGGTAGTAACTCCCTACCAAAATATTGGCCGAGGAGTCTGGCATCACCCAAGAGAGGATCTTTTTACTGACCTCGGAAGGTGCGAAGTCAAACACTATGAGCTCGAGACTTCGGTTAGCTCGTCAGGAATTCCGAGGACAACACCATCTCCATCGAGGGGCCAAACTGACCGTCTTCGGGTAAGAGAGCCATCTCTCTGAAGTAAGGAAGAATCTCCCCAAAGGTAGAGGCCCCGAAGAGGATCTTCCCCGAACAAGAAACACCTGAACAGGGAATCCCCTAACTATGGGTGTGAGTCCCGAAGAAGGTGTTCATCAAGGGAGCTCCCAGAACTATGGGATAGATCCCGAAGGAGGTGCTCGCACCGAAGCACGGATAGAATCTGAAGAGGGTGCACGCACCGAAGGGCGACCTCGCCCAGGGGACCTCAGGAGTACGGTATGAGCATTTAAGGAGCCTCTGACATGTCGCCCACAAGGCCTACACGTCACATCTGAACGGCGAACTGACACGCCGCAGCCGCCCCAGTCCTGACACAACCTGTCCGGGTCCAGGGCTAAAGGAGGCTGCAAACGGCTGCCTGTCCCCTAGGTCCAAAAGTACAGATCAAATCCGACCAAACACGTGTCATGATCTGAACGGACCAGCTACTCCTATAAATACTAGGAAATGGGACTGGGCAAAGGATGGGGCATTTTCCTCCCTCTGAGAAAACACAAAACAGGCAAGACACTTGATCCCTTAGTGTTCTTCCTCCACTTTCACTCAGAAAACTAACTTGGGCGTCGGAGGGTCCTCCCCGGAAAAGCAAACCGGGGACCTCCTAACCTCTTCTTTGAGCTTTTCAGGCACACTCAGCTGGGAAACCAGAGCTCCAGGCGCTCGCCTCCTCAGGAAGTCTCTCCACCTGTCAACATGACAGCAAACGAAGATGCCTTGGGGCATCATTTGGCGCCGTCTGTGGGAACCTACTCCCAGGTAGCTGTTGTCGAAACTCGGCGTTCGAAGGACAAAGGACTCCCGAAGTCCCCGTCTGCGCTTGAGACCCAACCAGCTACCGAACAAAGTCCCCCAGAGACTTCCTTGCCTGAAGAGGAACGCCCTCTTGTCATCACCATGGGTTTTCTGCGAGACTTTCAGAGGTCTGTTGTGGCTGAAATGACACAACAGATAGACCGAAGGTGGCCCCAACCAGCCCCGGTGCAAAAACCCACTTCGCCAGCACGACCTCGGGAGAAAAGCCCAAGGGCAACCCATCATAGCTCGGGAAGTGGGGAGCCACGGGAAGAGTCCTCGACAGATAACTTGCCCCTCGGAGCACGGCTGGCGGAAAGAGCGAGGTCTGAACGACCCGTAGTCCCGTCCAGAAGAAGTTTGTCGCTAGATGCAAGGTCCCCATCACCTCGGTACCAAAGTCGCTCCCCGAAGGGACGGCAACAGTCCTTTTACCGAAGAACCTCCAAGCACCAGGAAGAGGAGCCCAGTGCTACGCTCCTGCTGGAGAAAGTCTTGGCAAGACTGGAGAGAGTGGAACAGCAGGTGGCACGCAAGCCTGTTTGGGCCAGGCTAACTGAAACCGTCTCTGGAGATGAGACTCCTTTCGCCCGAGTAGTGGTCGAGGCGGCCATGCCAAGTGACTTCAGGCTACCTCGGCTAGAGACCTATGAGGGTCGGACTGATCCCCAGGCCCACCTAACAAAGTACAAACGCAGCATGGTGCTACATGGGGCTGATGATGCTACACTCTGCAAGTGCTTTGAAGTCACCCTCGCAGGACCAGCAACTGCCTGGTACAATTCCCTGCCTCCCGGAAACATCAGGGGGTTCTAGGAGCTCTCCACAGCGTTCACCCAACAGTTCATCGGGAGCAAGCCGACGGCGAAGATGCCCGTCCAGATGTTAGACATAGCACAAAGAAACGGGGAGACCATCCGTGACTATGTCGAGAGGTTCAACAGAGAGGCCCTCAGTGTTCCAGACTTTCGTCCCGAAATCCGCATCCTCGCCATGACGAGGGGCCTCCGGAGGGATTCGCACTTGTTTTATGAATTCTCCAAAGATCCCTCGGACACGCTGGGAGAATTCTACCGAAGGGCTGAACAACATATGACAGCCGAAGAGCTGAGAATGACTGGACCGAAGGCTGACCATATTCACGCTCGTGGCGAAGGATCCAGCCAGCAAGCCCGGTGTCCAACGGAACAGTTAGGCAGACCTCGGAGAATACGAGTAGAAGGAAGGAAGCCCCAAAACTTTACACCTCTGAGCACCACGAGGGCTAACGTCCTCATGGCGTTGGAAAAACAGGGGGCTCAAATCCAACGACCGAGGGGTATGACTGCTGACAACAGAAGGAACGTGAAGAAGTTCTGTCAGTTCCACCGTGATCACGGTCATGACACCGAAGACTGCTTTCAGTTGAAAAAGTACATTGAATAACTGATAAAGCAGGGCCAGCTTCGGCGTTATTTGAGAATGCCTTCCCCGAAGAGGAAAAAAGAGGAAGAAGGAAAGCCCGATGATGAGGATTACGATTCAGACAGGCGAAGGAACCGAAGTCCGAGAAGGCGTCCTCCACCTTCGGCAGGAGTAATACAGATGATCACAACCGGACTTCCATCCTCGGAAAAGAAGGGCCAGAGAGATAGCGGTGATGGAATATCAGAGCCCAATGAAAAAATTGGCCCGCGAGGATGGCTCCACCATCGTATTTCCCCATGACGATCCATTGCTGATAATGGCGAGGATAGGAAACTGGGACATCAAGAGGGTACTGCTGGACGATGGGTCAAACGCATACGTCTTGTTCTCACATTTGCTGCCAAGCTTGGGCGTATCCAGGAGTGACCTCAAGGCTGTTACTTCACCCACGTTCGGCGTAGGACCATCTGAGCTACCTGTCCTCGGGTGGATCGACCTCCCCTTGATGATGAAAGGAACTTCGGAGAAAGGAACTGCTTAGTTGTTCGCCTCTACCATGGCAAGATTCATAGTCATGGACGTTCCTTCGTCATTCAACGCCATCCTCGACAGACAGACACAGGGAAATTTTCACATTCGCCCTGATGTAAAGTACTTGACCGTTACCTTCGCCACCAAAGACGGAGACGGAAAGATCTTCGTTGATCAAAGCGAGGTGAGAAAGGTGTTCGTCAGAGCACGAAAGGCTCTAGCAAGCAACCTAGCACATGCTGTAGAAGCAAAAGAGCTGGAAAGGGGCGAGGCAGAAGATCCCACAAAAGCGAAAACAGAAAAAGTAGAGCTTGTCCCAGGCCATAGTACCCGAATAGGGAAAAGCATGGCCGAAGGAGACAAGGAAAAACTTGTATCTTTTCTGCTTACAAATAAAGATCTGTTCGCCTACTCGCCGAAGGACATGCCAGGGGTAAACCCTCGCGTAATCCAGCATAGCCTCAAAGCGAGTCCGAAAGTAAAACCTGTCCGGCAAAAGAAACGGAGCATCTCAGCTCACAAAAGTGACTTCGTCAAGACCGAAGTCCAGCGTCTGATAGACGCTAGCGTTATCCGGGAGGTAAACTACCCCGAATGGCTAAGCAACGTGGTAATTGCCACAAAAGAAGGAAGTAGTAAGCTCCGGATGTGCATCGACTTCAGAAATTTGAACGATGCTTGCCCGAAAGATTCATATCCCCTTCCGCCAATAGACCAACTGGTAGACTCAACTGCCGAGTACGGGCTCCTAAGTTTCCTGGACGCTTTCAGTGGGTATCATCAGATAAGGATGAACCCCGAAGATGAAGAGAAGACTGCCTTCATCACTGAGGGGGGAACATATTGCTATATCAGGATGCCCTTCGGACTCAAAAATGCAGGAGCCACCTACCAGAGGCTGATGAACAAAGTCTTCAAAGACCAAATGGGGAGGAACATGGAGGTGTATGTTGATGATATGATAGTCAAAAGCAAACTGCCTGGCTACCACGTTGCAGATTTAGAGGAAACCTTCCAAAAACTCAGAGCCTTTGGGATCCACCTTAATCCTAAGAAATGCATCTTCGGGGTGACCTCGGGAAAGTTCCTTGGGTACATGGTATCCGAAAGAGGCATCGATGCTAACCCTGAGAAGATTAAGGCTCTGCTTGAATTCTGAACTCCTGCCACAGTCAAAGACGTGCAAAGGCTCACCGGAAGAATAACCTCTCTGAGCAGGTTTATTTCCAGGAACGGAGATAGGTGTCGACCCTTCTTCAAAGTCCTCACAAAGGCAGCAAAGATGGAAGGCGACCTCGGAAGGAATGGTCATCCTTGGGATGAAGATTGCCAAAAAGCCTGGGAAGAACTCAAAGTCTACTTGGCCAGCCTGCCGACCCTGCGGCAACCTCGGGAGGGAGAGCCCCTCGTATTATACCTCGCCGTCACAGAAAAAGCTGTGAGCTCGGTCCTCGTGAAAGAAGAAGGGCCAAAGCAATGGCCGGTCTACTATGTCAGCAAGTCCCTGCATGGCGTCGAAGTCAGGTACCCTTTGCTTCAAAAAGCTATATATGCCTTAGTGCTTGCAGGGAGAAGGCTGCGGCCATACTTTCAGGCTCACCCCATTATCGTCCGAAGTACCCTGCCTCTACGGGATGTTATGAGGAAAGTTGATCACTCGGGAAGGCTTTCCAAGTGGTGTATAGAGCTTGGCGAACACGACATCACGTATGAACCCCGGAAAGCTATAAAAGCTCAAGCTTTGGCAGACTTCATCGCCGAAGTAACAAACACCGAGGAGGGACATTCATTTTCGGGCGAAGACGAGCCAGAATGGACGTTATATGTTGACGGGGCCTCAGGATCCGAACACCAGGGAGCTGGAGTGATTATCAGAGGCCCCGAAGGCCTAGAAGTAATGAAGGCCATCAAGTTCAGTTTCAACGCCACCAACAATATGGCCGAGTATGAGGCCCTCATAGCAGGATTACGCCTGGCCAGAAAAATTGGCGTGAGAAACTTGAAAGCCCATAGTGATTCCCAGCTGGTGGTCCGGCAAATGGCAGGGGACTATGGCGCGAAAGACCCGACCTTGGCGAAATACCATGAGTTGGTAACAAAGCTTATTCGGGAGTTCGACGTCATGAAAATCGAGAACGTACCCCGACGAGAAAATGCTAAGGCAGACTATTTGGCGAAGTCCAAAACTTGCACCGAAGTGCTAAGCCACCCCAGCATCGCGGTGTTAAGCATAGAGACCTCGGGGAAAGGATGGAAAGAACCAATCAAAACGTATCTCGCAACCAACACACTCCCCGAAGACCCCAGCGAAGCCGCAAAAGTGCGAAGGCGCTCCGGACGTTTCTTCTTAATTGGAGAAGAACTATATCGGCATGGATATGCAAATCCACTACAGAGGTGTGTTAGTGAAGAGGATACTGAAATGATCCTCGAAGAGGTTCACGAAGGTGCTTGTGGTTCGCACATCGGAACCGACGCCCTAGCAGCAGTGATACTTCGCCAAGGATACTTCTGGCCTACCCTGAGAAAGGACGCCAAGCAGTTCATCCAGAAATGTGGTAGTTGCCAGAGACATGCGAACATCCAAAGAACACCCTCAGAGTTCGTGACTTTGGCAGACTATCCTTGGCCCTTCGCAGTTTGGGGCATAGATCTCGTTGGGCCACTCCCAACGGCGCCTGGAGGCGTAAAGTTCTGCGTAGTAGCAGTTGACTATTTCTCTAAGTGGGTCGAGGCAGAAACTCTGACAACTATCTCGGCAAAAGAAGTGCAGAAGTTCGTATGGAAAAACATCGTATGCAGATTCGGCATACCGAGGGTACTCGTAGCGGACAATGGATCCCAGTACATAGACAAAGGATTCCAAGAGTTCATTAGCGACCTCAGGACAAAAATGCACTTCGCCCCAGTAGCTCACCCCCAAAGTAATGGGCAGGTGGAAGTATCTAACAGGACCATAAAAGATGGTCTGAAAAAGAGATTGGGAGAAGCAAAAGGGAAATGGCCAGGAGAACTCCAAAGCGTGTTATGGAGCTACCGAACAACACCCCGAAGAGCACAGGGGAAACGCCTTTTTCACTCGTCTTCGGTACAGAGGCCATCATCCCTGTCGAGGTAGTACAACCGTCAATACGAGTCCAAGTGTTCGATGAAAAAGGAAATCACCTCAGCCTGAGAACCAAGCTCGACCTCGTCAGCGAACACAGAGAAGTAGTCGAGCTGAGAAGAAAAGCTTTCCAGCAAAGAGTGGCAGCAGCCATAAACCTACGCGCCAGGCCAAAAGGAATAAAGAAGGGAGATCTCGTTCTCCGAAAGGCTGAATTTGCACCCCGAAAGCCGTCCTATGGGGTACTTCTCGCAAATTGGGAAGGACCGTACCTGGTACTTGCCGAAGTACGAAAAGGAGTTTATAAGCTCGGTGATGCCGATGGCATAGAATTGAAAAACACTTGGCACTCAGAGGCCTTGAAAAAATTCTATGCCTAAAAGTTTGGTGGGAAGGTTGTATTGCACAAGTTGGACAAATTTGTCTAAGTAAAAAGTTCTGAAGAAGTACAAAACAAGAGTCTCACGAAAGCAATCACCGAGGAAAGCAAAAGTAAGTTTTCCGAAGTCTATTGAGCGAATATCTTCGGGACAAAGGAAAGCAAAAGTATGGTTTTCCGAAGTCTCTTGAGCGAATATGTTCGGGACAAAGGAAAGCAAGAGTATGGTTTTCCGAAGTCCCTTGAGCGAATATGTTCGGGACAAAGGAAAGCAAAAGTATGGTTTTCCGAAGTCTCTCGAGCGAATTATGTTCGGGACAAAGGGAAACAAAGGGATCTGGCAAAAAATACTTAGCCAAATTTTTATCTATTGAGCCAAAGAGTGCTTACAGAGAAGAAAGTTGCTGAAAGACTACAAAAAAGAAGAAGAAAATGAAGACAAAAGACCCTAGTACAAACTAAGGAACCTCGGTGTCTTGAGAACTGCCAGCCTCTGTGCTTTTGTCAGCAGCCTTCCGCGCCGGGAAAGAAGGAGGCAGTTTCAAGTGCTCGATCTTGGACCAAGTCCACCGAGGCTCCTCCGGGATGTTCATGCCTTCCAGGAAGGAGAGGTCAAAATCTGGGAACTTCTGCAGAATTTGGTGCTGAGCAAGACAGAAGCCGTCTTGGAAGCCCAACTTCGTCATATCATCGGACTCCCGCTTCTTGACCGCCAAATCTGCATAGTCCTTCTCCAGATCCGCGTAATCTTTCTCCAGATCCTTAAGCTTTCTCTTCAATGCCTTCATCTTCTTCTTCTCTTCTGAAGGCTTCTTCAGAGATGCGACCTCGGCTTCGAGCTGGGCCTTTTCCTCGAGCGTCTTCGCAAGGATTGCGTCACTTTCTGACTTATCCTTTTGAATCGCTTCTACGATCGAAGTCAGCTCCGCCATCCGAGAGCCGATGTCGGAAAGTTTCTGAGATGTGCCTTTCTCAAGTTCCTCTTTCTCTTTTATGAACCCCTCCCGAAGTTCAGCAATTTCCTTCTCCGAAGACTGCTTCAGCTGAGCATTATCGGCAGCCAACGCCGAACACTGGGCCTTCGTCTTGGTGTAAAGGTCCTAGAGTGACGCCCTCCTTTCTGACTCTCGTGCCACCCGAACACGGAGCAACCCGGCATACCCCATCAGCTGCAAAAAAAGCAAACAAGGGGAAAATGATGCTAAGTAAAAAGCAAAGGCGAAATTGGCACTAAGGAAACAGTGAAGCCTACCTGGGCGGCATGTTCAGTGAGTTTGGCGGCCAAAGAGATGTCGCCTGGGTAAGCCTCCGTAAGGGCCTTGTAAGAGGCCTCAGTAAAAACCCCTTTGCACATCTGCCTGGCCATCTCGGGACAGTCCTCGGAGTACATATTCATGTCCTCCGTGAACGTCCAGAATGGCTCCTTCGGAACTTTCCCTGCTGGGACTTTGGCATCCCGAAGGGCCCTCTTGCGGGCGTGTTCGGCAACCCAGTCAGGAGCGGCCACCTCCGCTGCACAACAAAGCAGAAAAATTGGTTAAGGCCAGAAAACTCTTAAGGATTTACAAGAGAAAAAAGGTTCTTCGACAAAGTACAAACCTGCTGGCACCTCGGTAACGTCGTCGTCAAGAATCGACGCCGCCTCAGTAGAGATCCCCTTGCCTCTTATTTGGCGCCGTTCCTCGGCAGAAGGGGTCTCCTCCCCATCGCCCTCCAGAAGAGCATGCGAAGGCGTGGGGCTTTGAGGAAGGACGTCGGAAGAAGGGACGTCGACAGAAGGAACCTCGAGCAAAGGGGCAGCAGGGTGTTCGGGCTCCTCGCCTACCTCCTCCAAAATTTGCGGAAGAGAGGAAGGAGTAGCTTTCTTTCCCCGTTTGGAAGGAGGGCCGCCCGAAGTCTGCTTCCGCCTCCGAGAGGCGGCCTTCTTTGTCTGTTCGCCCCTCTCGGCCTGCCCGGTAAAAAGAGCCTTGTAGAAGGCAGCCGTGTCATCGCCCATCTCTGAAAAAAGGAAAAGAAGATCAGTGTAAGTCCAAGATGAAGTTATGAAGGAAAAAATGAGAAAGTAACTTACTCTCGTAAAAAGATGTTGGGTTTCGGGAGCCAAACAGCGCAGCGGAATTTAACCGAAACCCTCCAGGATCCAAGTGAAACGGGGTAAACCGGGTGTTCAAAAATTTCATACCTAATTTTCGGTTGAGATCTCTCACTCAATTGTAGAGTCGAATCACAAAACCTGAACAGTTGACGTGTTCAGGCTCTCTATGGTATCCACACGAGCCTCTCGGGATCACCACGCTTCCACTACGTCCCGGCAGATGCGTTTCTCTTGCGCTCGCAGTGCTAGCTTGCGTCCTCCAAGGAATTGCAAGAGAAGAGTGCGGCTGTCCTTTTGGGAGGCTAGGGCAAGGAGACCTACGAATTTCTCACTTAAAAGTTGTATTTATAGTGAGACTCAACTTCCAGGCCTAATGGGTTTCAAAGCCCTAATCCAATTAGGATTTAATTTCGGGCTTAATAATGGCTCAACTCCTTGGCCCATTATTAATACGAAATTAAAGTGAAACCATAACCCAAATAATTAGCCCATGCACTCTAATGATCCAAATAGCTCTACGTGTGCGACCCAATAGGCTCTTGCCATGTTGGCAATGATCATAAATCACATTTATAATCATAAGCAATGAGCGGTGTCTAGCAACACATCATTGCTACCCAAGTGACAAGATTGTCGGTGAATCGACTAAACCTTTATGATCATCACCGATATATGCCATTGTCCCTTTGTCCAAGATATCAAGACTAAGCACGAGACATGGAATGTGTCACTCTCGTATAGCCCAATCTTTGGTTTCTTGATTACCGAGTAGACTAACTTAAACTGATGACATTGATATCATATATCAACTCATCGGAGCATGGCCATGCATTTTCTAAGTCTCACTCTATCAAGGGGCCCAAAGATATCACTCCCGTTACATAGGAGGGACAAATCCCATCTTGATCATACAAATCCCTCCGCATGATATGTGACATACCCAATGACCTCCTTCAAGTTCACTCAGTTACGAGCAACAAAGGAAAGTATCAAAGTATGTGACTCACATGTAGGGAACCTTGATGATCATAGGTCGAAGGACTACATATACCATGATCACTATGAGAATCACTTATGACACTCATATAACGATCCATGAAGTGTTCTCATGGTGGGTCGGTCCAGTACACAAGTTCTCCAACTTGTACCCATATGTAGACTACATATCTCATATTAGTCTCCACATATGCTAGTCATTATGTATTATTGCAACCCGCTCCACAATAATACTAGACTAGGGACATTTAAGAATATCATTATTCTAGGGTTACAATTATGTTTATTACGTTACGCAGAAACAAAACAACAAACAAAATTGCTGGATTAATGCCTCAATAAAATATCATGACTCAATGTGCAAAAATACAATCATCTCATGATTGGCTTTTTGGGCACAATACTAACAAAAGACTCATAAGTCTCTTTCCCCCGAAGGAGTTTCACGAGCCAGGAGTCCTTCCCCGAAGAAACCGGTTTCGGCATGTTGAGGTCTGTCACATGCTCCTTTACCACCTTGAGTTCCCGAAGGACGTCTTCAGTCATGAGCCTCCAGTTGATCGGAAAGGGGTAAAGGGCACGAGGAGAGACCTCGGCAGCCCAGTCAGAGACGGCCTGGATGCGCCTGTCGAAGTCCTCAAAGATAGGTGCTACGTCGGCGTCTAGCAGTATCTTCCGGTCAACAACATCCATCTTGAGCCTCCCCTGAGCCCACTCGGTCGGGACATGCGACCAAGCCTCCGACTTCTTTAGGAAAAAGAATTTTTGTTGCCACCCTCACCGGCTGTCTTTGGTGGCGAAGGTGAACGTATACTCTTTGCTCCCGGATCCCCGAGGTAGCATAAAGTAGAAGCCACCCTTCGGGACCACGAAGAGCTTGTAGTACTGAAGAAAAACTACAAAGTGAGGTTTTATTTTGAAAACGCCGCACATACAGAGGAAGGCGTTGAAATAGCAATACGAGTTCAGTGGGAGTTGGTTAACGGCAATGCCATGGAAGTTGCAGAACGCGCTAACCATCTCCGGGGGGGGGATACCGAAGTCCGGCCTTCAGTTGGGCTCGGAAAACGGTGATTTCATCACTTCGGTTGGAGAAAGGAAATTGGCCAGGACGGGGCAACCTCGTCACAGAGTAAGAGGGTAAGAAAAACTTTTTCTTCCACTTCGCTAGTTTTGCCGGAGTAGTGCAGCAGGGGTGAGAAAGAAGAGGTTGCCAACTCTCGGGAACAGGCATGATGAAAATGAGTTCGGGAAAAACAAAGAAAACAAGTTCGGGAAAAACAAAGAAGAATCTTTGAAAAAAGCAAAAGGACTAAAACCCACCAAAGGTCTTGCCGGAATCTGGATTTCTGGAAGCCGTCGTGAAAAGTGGTCAGAAAAATGCCTGAAAAAGGAGAACCGCCGTGGAAAATCGGGAGAGAATTAGAAGGCAAAAGAAAGCAAAAGCAGAAGAAGAAAGAGGGTTATGACAGGACTAATATATATAGGCCGAGAAGGCCAGGAGAACCGTTGTCATTAGTACCCCTCGGAAGGCGAAGCGTCGCCATAACTGCTAAGAGCGCCTGAAAAGTCACGCCTACCGTACTCAGTGCATTCTTACCCAATAAAAGTGTGCCATGTGTCGGTCATCGCGCAGCAAACGTGCCACGTGTCGTCCATCACGTCGAGCACGCCTTCTGACACCATTTGGTCTAGAGGCGCCGCCCTAGACTGACTCTGCTGGACACAGGACGCAACGCATGAGCAGACCTATAAAGGCAAAAAAGTAGGTTACCTCGAAGACACCAAAAGACAGCCTGTGACTTCGGGCAAAGGGTCTATCTTTGGTACAAGGTTATCCTATTTTCCCTCGCCACGAGGACACCAAGAGACAGCCTGTGACTTCGGGCAGAAGGTGTATCTTCGGCACAGGGACAGCCTATCTTCTCGCGCTTCGAGGACGCAAAAAGGGCTGCCCATCGCTCCAGGCAGAAGAAGGCGTCTTCGGCGCAGATGTCACAGCCACGGGACCCGAAAACCGATGAACCGAAGTTTCTCACTTCGGCTTTTTGGAGGGGGGCCTGTGATAGCCAAAGGCTATTGCCTCCTCGGTAGTAACTCCCTGCCAGAATATTGGCCGAGGAGTCTGGCGTCACCCAAGAGAGGATCTTTTTACTGACCTCGGAAGGTGCGAAGTCAAACACTATGAGCTCGAGACTTCGGTTAGCTCGTCAGGAATTCCGAGGACAACACCGTCTCCATCGAGGGGCCAAACTGACCATCTTCGGGTAAGAGAGCCATCTCTCTGAAGCAAGGAAGAATCTCCCCGAAGGCAGAGGCCCCGAAGAGTATCTTCCCCGAACAAGAAACACCTGAACAAGGGAATCCCCTAACTATGGGTGTGAGTCCCGAAGAAGGTGTTCATCAATGGAGCTCCCAGAACTATGGGATAGATCCCGAAGGAGGTGCTCGCATCGAATGACGGATAGAATCCGAAGAGGGTGCACGCACCGAAGGGCGACCTCGCCCAGGGGACCTCGGGAGTACGGTATGAGCATTTAATGAGCCTCTGACATGTCGCCCACAAGCCCTACACGTCACATCTGAACGGCGAACTGACACGCCGTAGCCGCCCCAGTCCTGACACAACTTGTCCGGGTCCAGGGCTAAAGGAGGCTGCAAACGGCTGCCTGTCCCATAGGTCCAAAAGTACAGATCAAATCCGACCGAACACGTGTCATGATCTGAACGGACCAGCTACTCCTATAAATACTAGGAAATGGGACTGGGCAAAGGATGGGGCATTTTCCTCCCTCTGAGAAAACACAAAACAGGCAAGACACTTGATCCCTTAGTGTTCTTCCTCCACTTTCACTCAGAAAACTGACTTGGGCGTTGGAGGGTCCTCCCCGGAAAAGCAAACCGGGGACCTCCTAACCTTTTCTTTGAGCTTTTCAGGCACACTCAGCTGGGAAACCAGAGCTCCAGGCGCTCGCCTCCTCAGGAAGTCTCTCCACCTGTCAACATGACAGCAAATGAAGATGCCTTGGGGCATCAGACCACATAAAGTTGTTAAAAGAAAGGGAAGGTAATTCCTATGTGTAATGGAAATATATGGCATAGCCTTGGAGGGCTTTCCCCTTTTGAATGAAGTGTTTGCATGGTTTGGAAAAATTGTATGGGCAAAATGGTCCAAAAGTTGCCAGAATTTTGACTCTGGACCTAAAGTTTAATATCTCCATGTGTAGAATGAATCTTGGAATAAAATTTTGACCACACCTTTAGAACATCTAGAGGGATAACTGGGTTTTCTAATTTTTGGATTTAGAGCCCTGTAGCCAAAGATATGATGTTGCAAAATTGGCTGAGTTACTGTTCATTTGGTCAGAATTTTGTAACCAATTTCAACAATCAATAAATTGGTCCATAGGTGGGCTATTGATGTAAAAAAAAATTACTTGGTTTGATCTAAGGCTCTACTTGATAATGGAGCAAAGAAAATAGGGGGTATGTGGCTAGAATGATAGAGTTTGTTAGTGTAAGTTATAGGTGCATAAGCTGGTCACTAAAACTTAACAAGATTGCCTAATGTGTGGAAGCCAAAACTAAGACTTGTGCTAGTGTTTTCCTTCTTAGCTACCATGGTGTGCATGAAATGTGAATATGTGTGTGATGGTTGGACCAATATGCCTGTGTTTACATAGTGCCCAAGAGGGCCACTTGGGTATAGACACTAAGGGTAGTGTTCTAATGGCCTACAGAACATTTCCAATCCTGGGAGTTTAAATGCATAGTTTTGGTACCATAATTGGACTACCATGGAGTGGGTAAGAGTTATCATGTATATATGTGTCTCGGCTAGCATGTGTATATGTTATTATGCTTGTATTTTGGTGTTTTCCTTGCTTTTCTTGTAGGTTAAGTAAAGCTAGTGGTAGTTAAGCTTTCGGGCTTAACTAAACAAACTCTTTGGAGTTGTAGTGAACCTTACTGAGTTATATACTCATGCCCTTTATTGATTGTGTTTCAGGGAAAGGATTAAAGCTTGAGTGATTGTGATTGTTTTGCTTGTGCGCTAAGTTAGTACACTTTTGTCAAGGTATGTACTAAAACTAAGAGCTTTGCTTGTTAAA
Source organism: Aquilaria yunnanensis (assembly GCA_039654915.1). Taxonomy (NCBI): domain Eukaryota; kingdom Viridiplantae; phylum Streptophyta; class Magnoliopsida; order Malvales; family Thymelaeaceae; genus Aquilaria; species Aquilaria yunnanensis. The sequence continues at coordinate 41,039,977 of CM077595.1, read as the reverse complement.
GTACAATGTGCAAGCCTTATGTTTATTGCTCAAACTTATGTGTTTGAGGTTTGCAGGCTTTGAGTGGAGTTGTGGGACAAATCTAGGAGGAGCTATGGATGTGTGTTCATGGGCACTAGTATGGTGATTTTCTTTTATGACTATGAACTTGATCATAGGACTTTTTATTCAAAGTTTGATCTTGTATTGTACCTTTAAGGTACTTCTTGGGTACTATAGGTGAACATGGTTATAATGCATAACTTGAGCTTGGTTTTGGTTTATAAGTACTCTTGGTATGTTGCCAAGTGGGTAGTACTTATGTGTAGGCTATTTTTGTGTATATTTAGCCTTGATTGAACTACGGTTTTGTGTATATACTATGGATGGATGGAATGTCAAGTTATGCTTAATTACATGCCTTGGAATTGTCCTTTGACTTAAACCTCTTATGTTCTTGGTTTGGCCGAATGTACATGGGCATGAAAAGTGTGATTTCAAAAAAGTGAAATGATATGAGCTTCTTGGTTGCCATGCATTGAATAGCACACTTGATGAGCACACATCTTAGACACTTAAAGATATAAAAGTGTAATGCCTTGCCTTGTGTTGCAAGCAACTCGAAAAGCCTTGCCTTGTGTTGCAAGAAATCTATGGGCCTTACCTTGTGGTACAAGTTAAGTACATAGAACTACTTAGTAAGCCTCCTGGGGCACCTCCTAGGCCTTAACCTTAAGAAAATAAGACTTAAGCTATCAAATTGAAAGTTGGCCGAAACTAAAGTCCACTCATAACACTTAAAATTGCTTATGTTTAATAACTTTCTTGGTAATATGGTGAGTGGTATTGTGAGTGGATAGGATGGGGCCTGTGCGGGGTGTGACAGCTAATACTGCTATGCTCGGGCAATCTACTACCTCAGTGGATTGCTTAGGTTTTGCCAAAGTATCTACTTCCACAATATCTCATCAAGGTACATTTTCTATTTGTACCCTACCGAACTCTTGAATGAGCCCCTTCATGATATTATGGTACTTTGCCAACATTGTGTTAGTGTTGTGCCCAAAAGCCAATCATGAGATAATCGTATTTTTGCACATTGAGTCATGATATTTTATTAAGGCATTAATCTAGCAATTATGTTTGTTGTTTTGTTTCTGCGTAACTTAATAAACATAATTGTAACCCTAGAATAATGATATTCTCAAATGTCACTGGTCTAGTATTATTGCGGAATGGTTGCAATAATACATAATGACTAGCATATGTGGACACAAATATGAGATATTTAGTCTACATATGGGCACAAGTTGGAGAACTTGTGTACTGGACCGACCCACAATGAGAACACTACATGGATTGTTATATGAGTGTCATAAGTGATTCTAATAGTGATCATGGTATATGTAGTCCTTCGACCTAAGATCATCAAGGTTCCTATTGCGTAGCAATGATGTGTTGCTACACACCGCCCATTGCTTATGATCATAAATGTGATTTATGATCATTGCCAACGTGGTAGGAGCCTATTGGGTCGCACACATAGAGCTATTTGGATCATTGGAGTGCATGGGCTAATTATTTGCGCTATAGTTTCACTTTAATTTTGTATTAATAATGGGCCCAAGAGTTGAGCCATTATTAAGCCCAAAATTAAAGCCTAATTGGATTAGGGCTTTGAAACCCATTAGGCCTGGAAGTTGAGTCTCACAATAAATACAACTTTTAGTGAGAAATTCACAGGTTTCCTTGCCCTAGCCTCCCAAAAGGACATCCGCACTCTTCTCTTGCAATTCCTTGAAGGACGCAAGCTAGCACTGCGAGCGTAAGAGAAACGCATCTGTCGAGATATGGTGGAAGCATGGTGATCTCGAGAGGCTCGTGTGGATACCATAGAGAGCTTGAACATGTCAACTGTTCAGGTTTTGTGATTCAACTTTACAATTGAGTGGGAGATCTCAACCAAAAATTAGGTATGAAAATTTTCAAACACTCTGTTTACCTCGTTTCACTTGTATCCTAGAGACTTTTGGTTAAATTCTGCTGCATTGTCTGGCTCCTGAAACCCCAACACATTGGGTCTTTTTCCCTATAATCTCCTTTCATATGCTCGACTAACAATTGAGAGTCATTATGGGCCTTCAGATTTTTCATGCTAACTCTTTTTGCCAATTGTAAGCTTGCTATAAGGGCTTCATATTTGGCAACGTTATTGGTGACATTAAAACTGAATTTGATGGCCTTTAAAGCTTCCATACCTTCTGATCTTTGGAGAATTACTCTGGCTCCCTTGTGTTTGGATCCTACGGCTCCATCAACAAATAATGTTCACTTACGTTTTTCATTTACAAGGTCTCCTAGGATACCTTTAGTTTCAGGTACTTCAGTAATAAAATCTACCAATGCTTGGGCTTTTATTGCCTTTCTTGGCTTGTAAGTGACATCGTACTCACCAAGCTTGATGCACCACTTTGATAATTGGCCAGAGTGGTCTACCTTCCGCATGACATCTCAAAGAGGTAAGTTACTTCAAACTATGATGGGATGTCCTTGGAAATAAGGCTAAAGCCTCCTGCTTGCCAATACTAGGGCATAGATTGCCTTTTGCAGAAGAGGGTACCTAACTCTGGTGCCATGTAGGGACTTGCTCACATAGTACACTGGCCACTACTTCCTTCCTTCCTCCCTAACCAGAACTGAACTAACAGTTTTCTTGGTTTCCGCAACATAGAGGATGAGCAATTCTCCTTCCCTTGGTTGCTGAAGTGTTGGCAAACGGGTCAAGTAATTTTTGAGCTCCTCCCATGCATTCTGGCATTCCTCATTCCAAGGGTGTTCCTTGGTTATGAGGTTGCCTTCGTTTTGGCTACTTTTGCAAGCACTTTAAAGAATAACTGTCACCAGTCTCCATATCTAGATATAAATCTCCTCAAAGAAGTTATTCTTCTAGTGAGCCCTTATATATCCTTGATTGTTGTTGGAGTTTGGAATGCCAAGAGAGCATCGTCTTTTTTGGTGTTGGCATTTATACCTTTTTCAGATACCATGAATCCAAGGAACTTTGTTATTACTATGAGAGCTTAATTACAGTGACAATATTTAATGTGTCAATCTCCTAGGAGCTATGCATGTTCTGTAGGCCATCAGAACAATGCTCACTATATTACCCAAGTAGCTATCTTGGTCTTTATGCAAATATATGTATATTGGTCAAACCATAACACACATATTTACATTTATGCACTCTATGGCCGCTAACAAGGAAAACACTAGCACAATTTTTATTTTGGCTTCCACACATTAGGCAATCTTGTCAAGTTCTAGTGACTAGCCACTGCACCTATAACTTCCACTATTAAATTGTATCATTCTAGCCATGTAACCCCTTCTTTCTGTTGTTTCATTACCAAGTAGAGACTTAGCAAACCAATAAATTTTTTTTACATCAAAAGCCCACCTATGGACCAAGTTATGGATTTTTGAAGTTGGTTACCAAATTCTGACCAAATCAACAGTAACTTAGCCAAATTTGGAATGTCATATCTTTGGCTACAGGACTCCAAATTTAGAAATTCCAACTTCCAGTTCAACCTCTATATGTGATATAGGTGTGGTCAAAAGTTCCTTCTGATATTCGTTCTACACAGGGAGTTATCGAGCTTTAAATACAAAGTCAAAATTTCGGTCACTTTATGACCATTTTGCCCGTACAAGATTTCATAAGATTTATACACTTCATTTCCAGGTGCAAAACCAACATTGGCAGGTTATTACATGTCTCAAACACTTGGGAAAGTCATTCCCTTGAATTTAGAGGCATTCCATAAACATTAAGCATAATTTTCTTTGGAACAGCTAATGAGTTGCAAAATGGACAGAATTGAACATTCAACCTCAAACACCACTTTATTGCTTCATATATCATCCATACACCATACATAGTGTATTTACATGCATAGATGCATCATACATATGTCTTAGATTAGTTGGGTATGTGTACTAGCTTCTTGGAGAGCCTTACAAACACAATGTACTCCAGAAACTTCAAAGGACAGCTGCTGCGTAAGGCCGAATGTACCAACACTAAAATTAGCAAATGTGCTCTAAAAGTCATGAAACAATCCAGTTTAATACTAAAAATATTGAAGTTCATGTACCCAAAAGTTCACAGGAAAAATCAAACTAGTACTATTAGTTTGAACAATTTCTTTGAGGTGTTCCTGAAAATGGACAGAAAGGGGAGTAAGCTCTTTGTAAAGAACTTAGTAAGGGCTTTCAATGTAAAGTATTCCATAGCAACGTACCACCTGAAATCTGAAGATATAAAAACATACAAAAACAATGCATACACACAAATATGGCAACCACATGCACCAACAAACACAGCTACAAACACATGTAATGTTGGCAGCAATAACACATTAGGGTTAATCCATAATCATTCGATAAAACAATGAGATATCACTTTAGTAACACTATGGCAGCCCTCCTCAAGCTTTTTCCTGGTCTTAGGATTCTTTTAGGTCTTAGTTAGTACTAACTTGGGCTCTAGAAACCCTTCTTTCTTGCTGCCATCTTTAGCATGGTAACACTAAGCCCGAAACCTTGCCACGCTTCATTCCCCTTAACCCATCTTGGTTCCTTGAGTTATTTTCTATCTTCCAAGAATGGTCTTAGCTTCATGGAAGTTTGGAAATACAGTAAACAATCCAAGAAGCTTTAGAAAACCCTTACCTTTTGCTATGAAATCTGAAAGCCCAAATAGAACCAAAATTAGGTTTTCTTGCACTATTTGATGTCTTCTTTGCTTTCTCTTGCTTCCTCTTGATTTCTTAACTTATGGTGGCTATGGAGGATGGTGGAGAAGGTAAAGGAAGAACCCTTGGCTACCAAGGGATTAGATTTAGATGAAATGGCAAGAAAATGAAGATTTTTCTTCATTTATACATCATTTTGACCTTGGTGGCATGTATGCAAATTTTTGAAACTTTGGCCAACACTTGAACAGATTATATCTAGCTATTTTGGCTGGGAAAATGATGTTTTTGACCACCTTGAACCTCATCAAAGGTCATTATAGCTTTTAGAAAAAAAGGTGGTGTTAGTGTTGTGCCCAAAAGCCAATCATGAGATAATTGTATTTTTGTACATTGAGTCCTGATATTTTATTAAGGCATTAATCTAGCAATTATGTTTGTTGTTTTGTTTCTGCATAACATAATAAACATAATTGTAACCCTAGAATAATGATATTCTCAAACGCCCCTGGTATAGTATTATTGTGGAGTGGGTTGCAATAGTACATAACAGCTAGGATATGTGGAGACTAATATGAGATATGTTGTCTACATATGGGTACAAGTTGGAGAACTTGCATACTGGACCGACCCATCATGAGAACACTACATGGATCATTATATGAGTGTCATAAGTGATTCTCATAGTGATAATGCTATATATAGTCCTTTGACATAAGATCATCAAGGTTCCCTACATGTGAGTCACATACTTTGATACTTTCCTTTGTTGCTCGTAACTGAGTGAACATGAAGGAGGTTATTGGGTATGTCACATATCATGTGGAGGGATTTGTATGATCAAGATGGGATTTGTCCCTCCCATGTAATAGGAGTGATATCTTCGGGCCCTTGATAGAGTGAGACTTAAAAAAATGCATGGCCATGCTCGGATGAGTTGATATACGATATCAATGTCATCAGTTTAAGTTGGTTTACTCGGTAATCAAGAAACCAAAGATTGGGCTATACGAGAGTGACACATTCCATGTCTCGTGCTTAGTCTTGATATCTTGGACAAAGGGACAATAGCAGATATCTGTAATGATCATAAAGGTTTAGTCAAATCATCGACAATCTTGTCACTTGGGTTGCAATGACGTGTTGCTAGACACTGCTCATTGCTTATGATCATAAATGTGATTTATGATCATTGCCAATGTGGTAACAGCCTATTGGGTCACACACATAGAGCTATTTCGATCATTAGAGTGCATTGGCAAATAAATTGGGTTTTGGTTTCACAATAATTTCGTATTCATAGTGGGCCCAATAGTTGACCCATTATTAAGCCCAAAATTAAAGCCTAATTGGATTAGGTCTTTGAAACCCGTTAGGCCTGGAAGTTGAGTCTCACTATAAATACAACTTTAAGTGAGAAATTCACACGTCTCCTTGCCCTAGCCTTCGAAAAGGACAGCTGCACTCTTCTCTTGCAATTCCTTGGAGGACGCAAGCTAGCACTACGAGCGCAAGAGAAATGCATCTACCGGGATTCGGTGGAAGCGTGGTGATCCCGATAGGCTCGTGCGGATACCATAGAGAGCTTGAACACGTCAACTATTCAGGTTTTGTGATTCGACTCTATAGTTGAGTGAGAGATCTCAACCAAAAATTTGGTATGAAAATTTTCAAACACCCGGTTTACCCCGTTTCACTTGGATCCTGGAGGATTTCGATTAAATTCCATTGCGCTGTTTGGCTCCTGAAACCCAACAGTGGTATCAGAGCTACTGGTGAAACCCTAAATCGGGATTGAATGTTGAATCGCATGATGTTATGTGTTCGGTTGCTTTCAGCCATGATTAATTAGATTGATTCATGATGCATGAAACTGAAACTCGTAATGAACATAAGACATATGTGAAGAAACGACACTAATTGGTTAATGAGATTAACCCAAAATTGATAGGTATGAGATACCTATATGGATTAGGATTCTTGCAATAGTTGCAAAAACCTTGGCATTGTTTGGATTCGGCCTATTCGGGCACCGAAAGTAAGGTATTTTGGTGGCTCGAATGGAGGAGTCTCAGGTGCCTACTTGCTCAAAATAGAAGATCTTGGGCAAACAATTGTAAGATAATTTTTTGCGCTGGGGGGGCGCTAGACCCCTCGCAACCCCCCACAAGGGCGGCCCACTGACCGGCCAACGGGACCGCTGGATGCAAAGCGCCACATAAATAAAAACTGGTTAATTAACACGCGTCAATTGGCATGCATTTTTTTGAATGAGATTTGGCATGATATGCTGATTGGTGTTTGAAGCATGGTACATGGTTATAGCCCTTGATTGGTTGTACTTGTAAATATGGCCTGCGAGTCGTGCCTTTTGTTATCATTCTCATTGTACATTCTCTTCTCACCTTACTCCCCTTGAATGTAACTCGAGGTTTCTATTATTGATGTAATGGTACATTATGGGATCATCCAAGATGGTATGTCCAAGGAAGTGACAATAATAGGGCAACCAAGAAAGGAAGAGAAGGAGTTTGTGAAGACCCTTTTCTTTTCTTAGGCTTTTATGATATTCTCATTGGCTTGAGAATATTGCATAGTTTGAGCTATAACCATGTCACGTTTACTTTCTTGTAAGCATGAGATGCATGTTTTATATTTGTATGTGAAGCATGTATAAGACAACCAGAGATAACAAATTGGTGAGATCAAAAGAAAAATCCCTCAAACAAATATTAAGTTATTAAATGTGATGCCTTCCAAATGTTGGCACTTGTCAAGACTTTGATCAACATTGGGTGGGTTTGCCAAAGCAAAGCACCTATGTTCATCTTGGTAAGGCGTGATGCGATAATAGTGATATCCAAACTGCTAACTTTGGGTCTTAACTAAGTCATCCTAATAGGATTAGGGACTTAGAGGCATAGAGTTGGGCTTGAGTTCATGAGATGAGCTTGGACAAGTGTTGTTCAGCCAACTATCCAAGAGTTGCAAGAGATGCAATTGGCAAGGAGTTGCCTACCTAAATAACTGTGACTTGAGAGAAAAGCCAAAGCTGACTCAAGTCGTGGTCAAATATGGATCTTGGCCCACTAGAATACCTTAGCGCCGAGGTGTTCTGAAATAATATCGAGGCTTATTATTTTGAGGAAAATAATGGGAGTATCATTTAATAAAAGTCCTTATTAAATTAATTAAAATACATGACTCTCACACTGCATATTTACTATTGTACATAACCATGGCACAAAACAGATCGACATTTTCGTTGCGATCGATCCTTGAGAAGGAAAAACTGAATGAGACCAACTTTCTCAAATGGTACCGAAACTTGAGGATAGTCCTCAAGCAAGAGAGAAAGGCTTATGTCCTAGAGCAGCCCATTCCGAATGAGCCTGCTGCCACTGCTCCAAGAGCTGAAAGGGATGCTCACAAAAGGCATTCTGATGATGCTTTGGATGTTGCATGCCTCATGCTTATTACCATGGAATCTGAGCTTCAGAAGCAACATGAGAACATGGGGGCATTCGATATGATCGAACATCTCAAAATGCTTTTCCAAGAGCAAGCTAGGCATGAGAGGTTTGAGATCTATAAGGCATTGTTTTAATGCAAAATGTCTGAGGGAAGTCCCATGGGTCCTCATGCGCTCAAGATGATTGGGTACATTGAGAATCTTGAGAGTTTGGTATTTGCTCTTTAAAAAGAGTTGGCTGTTGATGTAGTCTTGTAATCATTGCCTGAAAGCTACAGTCTGTTCGTCATGAACTATAACATGAACAACCTTGACAAGTCCCTCCCTGAATTGCTCAACATGTTGAGAACTGCTGAGCAAAACCTTAAGAAGGCTAAGCCCATTTTGATGGTTCAAATGGGCAAAGGAAAGGGAAAAGCCAACAAGAAGAAGAATAAAGGTAATGGAAAGTCCCATGCTAATTCTTCTTCAGCTAAACTGAAACCGAAGGGTGGTGTGGCAAAGGAAGGGGAGTGCTTCCATTGTAAGCAACCTAGACACTGGAAGTGCAACTGCAAGCTCTATCTTGAAGAACTTGCTAAGGAAAAGGGAAGTAAGACTTCCACTTCAGGTATTTTTCTTATAGAGGGTAACTTTTCTACTTCCTCATCTTGGGTATTGGATACTGGATGTGGATCTCACATTTGTGCAAATGTGCAGGATCTACATAGAAGTAGAAGATTGGCCCGAGGTGAAGTGGACCTATGTGTTAGAAATGGAGCAAGGGTTGCTGCCTTAGCCGTAGGGACTTATGTTCTCACTTTACCTAGTGGATTAGTTTTAGAATTAGACAACTGCTACTTTGTGCCTACTATTAATAGAAATTTTATTTCTGTTTCTTGTTTGGACAAGAAAGGTTTTTCATTTATAATAAAGGACAAATGTTGTTCTATTTATTTGAATGAAATCTTTTATGGCAGTGCTCAACTTAGCAATGGGTTGTATGTTCTAGACCTCAAAGATCCAATCTATAATGTGAATACCAAGAAGGTCAAATTAAATGATTCGAATCGGACCTATCTCTGGCACTGTCACTTGGGCCATATAAACGACACCCGCATATCCAAGCTCCATAAGGATGGACTCTTGGACTCAGTTGATTTTGAATCATATGAGACATGTGAGTCATGTTTGTTGGGCAAGATTACCAAAGCCCCATTAATAGGGCAAAGTAGAAGGGCTAATGACTTACTATGACTCATACATAGTGTTGTATGTGGCCCTATGTCTACACATGCTAGAGGAGGTTTTCAATACTTCATTACTTTCATTGATGACTTCAACAGATATGGCTATGTGTATCTCATGAGAAACAAGTCGGAATCCTTTGAAAAGTTCAAAGAATTCAAGAATGAAGTAGAGAATTAACTTGGGAAGAATATCAAAGTCTTTGATTAGATCGAGGTGGATAGCACTCGGATCAAGAATTACTTAACTTTCTAAAGGAGTGTGGTATAGTATCACAACTCACTCCACTAGGTACACCTCAATGGAATGGTGTATCTAAATGGAGAAATCAAACTGTGTTAGACATGGTTCGCTCTATGATGAGTCAAGCTGACCTTTCAAACTCCTTTTGGGGACATGCTTTAGAGACAACTGCTTTTACACTAAACCGAGTTCCATCTTGTCATTTTCCCATTTTTTGAAGGTGTAACAAACTTCCCCACTATTACCCTGAACATTCACTTTTCGAGGTTAAGACGGATTCCAAATTTCCAAAGCTAGAGGAATGTTTCAACCAAATCAAGTAGGGATGAAGGGGGACTCCTGTCTAGTGAAGGTCTCCGACAACCTTGAACAGACAGGATTTTAAAAGACTTGTTTTTCCACCTTTTTTAACCTCTCCAAGATTTTCTCCATCAAGATGGTAGTACCGTCCTTTCCTTGTTGCCTGGCAGCCACAGTCAACGGAGAATGACGTCTTCTTTTTCGGTGAGTAACCTCTTTGGTGTGGGGATAGGGACTTCTCGTATAGGGATATACTTCACCGATGGGAAGTTCTAGACTCTTTTGACAGAGTTCCCATAGTGTGACTTCCTCGAGATGGTATGTTCTCCGTTGTGGACTCATTATGGGAACTCTTACTTCTAGAGCTCTGATGAGGTGACTTGTGATGCTCCTCATTTTGGAAGTGCTCCTGACCACCTTTGGTCTAGTTGCTGTGCCATTTTAGCTATGATAGAACACTAAAAATCATGGAGGAAGCCCATTGTGACTGTCAGAGTTGATAGGGATGTCTCCACGGTAGGCTATTTAGTTGTTCCTTGAGTTTCCAGCGTGGACTGGGATGTTGGGAATCCCTTGTCCTTTGAACGCTAGGTCTCAACAACAGTGACTTGAGAATGAGTTCCCAGACACAACGCCAAATGATACCTATTGGCATCTTCATCATATGACATACTGGCCTGAGAGAGACTTTCGGTGAGAAGTTATTTGCAAGATCTTGAAGAAAGTGTGTCAGGAGCTCCCCAGAGTGTGTTTCCAAGGGAAGAGCCTCCTATGCCCAAGTCAGTATATAGGAGAGAAGTTGTTTAAAACCAGAGAGTATGAAGGTGAGGGTCCCGTGTCCTTCACCTGGGAGCCTCTTGAGTATTTATAGGAGGATGGTGGGAAAAGGCCGTTTTGCACAACTTGTTCAGATCAGGACATGTGTTCAGCTAGATCAAATTTGTACCTTTAGAGACAAGCATCTCCTACTGGCCATTGGCAGTTCCAGCCAGAGGGTAGGGGCGTGTACGAGGCTTCTATGTCAAAGATGCCTTAACTATATTTTTTGTTTTTCTGTGAGACCCCCTCAGAAGTGTAAGACCTCTTCAGACAGGGACATTCCGTGAGGGCTAGTGCAGAAGGCCCTTCGGAAGGGTGGACCATCTTCAAAAGACCTTCTCCTTTGTCGAGGAAGGCAGGCTAACAATCCTGAGGTTGGTAGTCTTCAAATTTGATTGTGGTGAGGAGGCTTCTTCATGGAGTTGGCCATGTGTATTACCAAGGGTGGTAGAGTGATTCCTCCTAAGGTTAGTGTTATAGAGTCCTGAGGGTGGTGTTAGATTCCCCGGAGGGTGAAGGTCTTCATGGGTGATAGCCCATTGACTATCAGAGGTAAAACATCTTCTTTCTGGTAGTCCTTGATCATTTCTGGCCTGATAGTTCAATGTTCAACTTACTTACTTGCATTAACATAAAGCGTCAATGAACACCAGAGCATCCTTGGTTCCATTTAGGACTTAGTCCTTTACCTACTCGGCTAGTTTCACTAGTCGAGTTTCACTTCTTCCATAAGTCAACTCGGTGGCCCTGGACTCTACTTAACCTTGATATGATGACCATAAGTCACCAACTATCCCTAGGTCCATGGCAGTCCTTCCTATTCCTTAGGTCATCAAATGACATTACGGCTATCAAGTAAAACCCTAGCAATGACTCTACTCTTATTGGCCCTACCCTAGTGTTTATAGCTAGCAGATGAATAAACCCATCCATTTGCTTACCCCTGGATGAGTTCCTTTCACCATGCTTCATTGCATGGTTATCTCCTGCACTGAATGGTTAGAAATAAAAATTAATACTTACCTTTACAACATCTGACTAAATTTCTTCATTACTTGATTACTCTAAGGAATTCATCCATTCAACTAGCTAGTCATTCGCTATCAACTAGGCCACTAAACTAACTCTTGTAAGAAAACAACCTATGGAACTCTAGGATGTTTCCAATCTAGACCATTTAGGCATCTACTTATGTGGTTTCATCCACTAGCAAGAAGGTCCTAGGGTGCCGCAAATTAACCCAATACTTGGTGCATCATTAGGTTCCAAATGCACTAGGGTTAGCCCTTAACCCTAGTCAAAACAACTACACAACAACACAAAATAAAACTATCCCAATAAACTAATGCCAGAACTCCAACAAAGTAACTAGACTACTAGTGCAAGGTTAAAGACTTACAACTCAGACTAGCCATGCATTGCCCATGAGTTCACTATGGTTAGCCATCATACCTAGCTGGTGGCTGTGTTACCACCTCACAATATGGGAGAACTACAAGTGTGTCATTATGGCTAAAAACCATTATATTGTGTAATTCTCACCATAGTGATTGAAGTGTGGGGGGTAAAAGACATGATCAACACCTCCTTAAAAGTGTTCCAAGTTGGTAACTTGGCCCCCAAGAAAATCCTTAAGGCTTGCTTGTTTGTCAAGCAACCTATGAACTTCTTTGTAAGGTTTTGAAAATTCAGGTACTCAATTGAAAAACTCTCAAGAAAGAGACTTGGAGAGTTATGGGAAGGATATAAATGGTATGAAAGTGCTATTGGAGGACCAAATTACACATGGAAGACAAGTTTGGACAAAGGAAACACTAAAGGCAATAAGGACCTAAATGTCCTAGTGTAAACCTTAAGGTGTTCAAGCTTTTGACTTAAGTCTAAGGGTCGAATTTTGGGGTTATCCCACCATGGGGGAGGCTGCCAAGACATGATAATTAGTCAAAAATCTTGGGCACATGTGTACCACTGAGTTTAAGACAAAGAAACCATAATTAGTGAGAAAGAAAATGACATAAAGCAAGGTTAAGCTTGTTAAGTGTGTTTTGTGTGCTCAAGCCCATTTAAGGCCATTTAAGTGGCCAAATCACTTATCCCTCTCTCATTCTCATCCTGTCCCAGACCAAGAGCACATCCATACTTCCTCCATAGGCACCACACCTTCAAAATTGCAATTGATTGAAATTCAAGCCAAAAGGAAGCAATTAGAAGCAAACTAGAGCTATTTTTTGGATACTTCAAGGATGAAGCTTGATTTTCAGCCTACCCACTTTGGTAAGGGTTTTCTTGCTCTCATGGGTTGTTTTCTGTATTTTCAAGCAACCATGGAGCTAGGGATAAACTTGGAAGAGAGCCGTGAGCTTGATGAACCAAGCTTAGTGAGGGGAGTGCACTTATTGAAGGTTTTGTGACCTAGTGTGAAGTGCACAGTGATGGCAGCAAATTTATGGGTTTCTAGAGCCCAAAAGTTAGTACTAACTACTGTTAAAATCCTCCTAAGACCAAGCATTATCTTGAGGAGGGCTTCCATAGTGATTTGGTTATGTTTGTTATGTGTTTTATGGACTAACCTATGGTATATGTTGCTGCCACATTTCATGTGTTTGTTGTTTGTGTTTGGCTGCTGCATTTGGTTGCTATATCTTGTATATATGCATTGTGATTTTTTGTTTTAGAGTCTTTGGATGTAGGTTTTAATGATGGTTACATTGCCTATTGAATTCAAGTGCTACCCTTACTAAGTTTCTCAATGAAACTTACTCCCCCCAATGCTGTCATTTTAGGTCCAGCAGAAAGATCACATTGAAACTGACCTATGTAGTTTGATTTTTTATCTGTATTTTTAGGTACATGAACTTCCATATGTCTAGTTATGATCTGAAAATTTTTGCGATTTTAGAAGCACATTTGGTATTTTTAATGGTGGTACTTATTGTGTTGTGCAGCAGCTGTCCAGCATCCTGTTTTTGGAGTCCATTGTGTCTCAGGACATCCCGTAACCTAGGATGTGTATTTAGCTGAGTTAAGACCATATTGTAGTGCATGTATGCATGTACATGTATTGTATGTAAAACAAGACAAGTATGTGAACATTTGAGTAATGTTGAGGCTATGTAAATGATATGGTGCAGAGCAGCCTAAGTGTGAACGATGGCCTGCTTAGTTGTAAATTCTGTCTTGGCCGCATAAAGTTGTAAAAAGAAAGGGAATGTAATTCATATGTGTAATGGACATATATGGGGTAGCCTTGGAGGGCTTTCCCCTTGTGAATGAAGTGTTTGCACAATTATGAAATTTTGTATGGGCAAAATGGTCATAAAGTGACCAGAATTTCGACTCTGCACTTAAAGGTATATATCTACCTATGTAGAAGGAATCTTGGTATGAAATCTTTACCAAACCTAGATAACATCTATAGGTTGAATAGAGACTTGGAATTTATGGATTTAGAGCCCTGTGGCCAAAGACATGATGATGCAAAGTTGGCCAAGTTACTGTTCATTTGCTCAGAATTTTGTAACCAACTTAAAAAATCTATAACTTGGTCCATAGGTGCGCTATTGATGTAAAAAAAATTATTTGGTTTTCTCTAAGTCTATACTTGATAATGGAGGAAAGAAAATAGGGGGTATGAGGATAGAATGATACAATTTATTAATGGAAGTTACAGGTGTAGTTGCTGGTCACTAGAACTTAACAAGATTTCCTAAAGTGTGGTAGCCAAGATTAATACTTATGCTAGTGTTTTCCTTCTTTGCCACCATGGTATGCATGAAATGTGAATATGTGTGTGATGGTTGGACCAATATGCATGTGTTTACATAATGCCCAAGAGGGCCACTTGGGTATGCACACTAAGGGTAGTGTTCTGATGGCATACAAAACATTACCAATCCTGGGAGTCTAAATGCACAATTTTGGCACCATAGCTGGACTACCCCGGGGGTGGGTAACAGGCTGCCTACTTCGACACTTGACTAATCAAAGAAAAACCTGAACTACTGCTCTGGTTCACTAGGTCAAATCCTTGTGGCAACAACTATTAGCAACAAACTTCCTAGGCTGGTCTTAACTTAACCAAGCCTAAATATGAGGCTAGTCCGATGACCACTTGGACTGTTGATGACTATTTCCTAAGTGCAAGGCTTAGAGCCATGTGCTCCTTAAAGCCTGGACATCAGCCCCTATTCCTCATGATCCATTCTTGCACCTTAGTCTCAGGTGAACTTTCGCACTATGGGCATGTTACCCATGCTCCTACTAGGTTGGATGCGCCAACCTCTACCTCGTAGTCTTGTGTCTTTAGCTTGTCTAACTATCTTTCTAGAGCCGCTGCATCATGCACCACTTGCCAGTGCCCACCTTGATGATTGTCAAGCACCTTCATATGCTAGGTCACGGCCTTAGGGAGCTTGGCCTCAATCTCCTACTCTCGATGGAAAAGTACAAGAGTGCTACTCTTGTTGCTTTGTAGCCTATTTGACCAAGTCATTGTCACATAGGTCAGCACATCCTCAGCTATTTTCTATGTTGGCAAACCCATTTAGGTTTATGCGTTCAATTTTTAGATCTTTTGGAGTAATCTACCTGCCCTAATGGTACTCCCCACCATGGAGGATTCTATATCCCCCTGTGTATCCTACCTCACTATTGTGGTCCAAAACAACTTCCTAATATGGTTCTCACATCCCAACTACTTGCTTCAAAATGTTGCCCTAGCTTGGTGAAAGCCAAACCAACTACCCCAAAATTTGCCACACTAGATTGCCAAGATCCATTCTAGCACCCTAGCATCTGAAAGCAAACTTGACCCAGTTTCACCATTGCAACCTACATCCAAAGCCAGATGACAACTCATAGGTGTTGGTTAGTACTAACTACCCTAGCACAAGGACAATCCACTAGATCCTCGTTCCTAGGCCCCAATGACCATGACCGAGCTCTGATACCAAATTGACAGGACCCCTCATGGGCCTGCCTCGGAAGTCTATGGGAACTTGTCACACATGAGTCGTAATAGGCTAATTGATTATGTGCACACTAGTTAAAACCTTAATGCCTTTACTTTGTTAGTCCTACTATGCAATCATGCATGAGTATTGCTATTACCCACTCTAGGGTAATCCAGTTATCATGCCAAAATTGTGCATTTAGAATCCCATGACTGGTATGTCCTGTAGGCCACCAGAACAATACCCTTAAAATGCATACCCAAGTGGGCCTCTTGGGCACTATGTGAATACATGCATATTGGTCCAACCATTACACACATTCACATTTTATGCACATCATGGCAGCAAGAAAGAAAAACACTAGCACAAGTCCTAATCTTGGCTACCATAGATTGGGCAATCTTGTAAAGTTCATGTTTCCAGCCACGGAACACGAACTTCTCTAAAAAAACTATATCAATCTAGCCATGTATCCCCCTATTTTTTCACTCTATTTTCAAGTAGAAACTTATACCAAACAAAGAATTTTGGTTTTTCATTAATAGCCCACCTATGGACCAAGTTATGGATTTTTTAAGTTGGTTACAAAATTCTAACCAAATAAACAGTAAATTAGCCAAATTTTCAACATCATAACTTTGGCTACAAGGCTCCAAATGAAAGAATTTAATCCCTGTTAAACCTCTACATGTTATTTAGGGTTGCTCAAAATTTCATACCGAGTTTCACTCCACATAGGAAGATATAGAACTTTGAGTGCAGGGTCAAAATTCTATCCACTTTATGACCATTATGCTCATACACAATTTCATAAGTGTGGAAACATTTCATTCACAAGGGGTAAGCCCTCCAAGGCTATCCATTACATGTCTA
The DNA here is from genome assembly GCA_039654915.1 of Aquilaria yunnanensis. Lineage (NCBI taxonomy): Eukaryota > Viridiplantae > Streptophyta > Magnoliopsida > Malvales > Thymelaeaceae > Aquilaria > Aquilaria yunnanensis. The sequence continues at coordinate 41,023,355 of CM077595.1, read as the reverse complement.
ATACACATTAGAATTACATGATCTTGTATATAGAAACTTTATGTGGTCAAAATAGAATTTACAAACAACCAGCCCATCATTCACACTTAAACAGCTTGCGCACCACCGTAACATACATAGCAAAACCGTCCTCAAATGTTCACATAATTGTTCCAAATTTACATGCCTTACACGTACATGAATCCATTCACTACATCATGGCCTTATCTTAGCTAAAGACACATACCCAAGTTACAGGAGATGCTTGAGACACATTGTACTCCAAAATAGGATGCTGGGCAACTGCTGCGTAAGAAAATATGCACCATCACAAAAAATAAAAAATGTGCTCATAAAATCCCCAAAATTTTAGATCATAACTAGACACATAGAAGCTTATTTAATTTAAATTTTACATTAATAATCATATGAAAAAGGTCAATTTGAATGTGATCTTTCTGCTGGACCTGAAACGGGAAGATTTGAGGGGAGGTAAGTTTCATGGAGAAACTTAGTAAGGATAGCACTTTAACACTAAGTTAATGTAACCATTAGCAATCACCTACATCGAAATACACTTAAAAAAAAGGAAACACAATGCAAATATCAAATATAGAGCATCCAAATGCAGCGATCAAACACAAACAATAGACACATGTATGTGGCAGGAACAACATGTGTTGGTTAGTTCACAAAACATGTAATAAACATATTTAGATCACTATGTGATGCCCAGTGGCATCTTCATTGGAAGACATCGTGACTTCGGGAGCCTAGATTTCCCAGGGGAGTGTGCCTGTAAAACTCGTAAAAAAGGGTTAGGAGGTCCCTGGGATCTTTTCCAAGGGAGAAGCCTCCGACGCCCAAGTCAGTGTCCTGAGAGGTGAAAGAAGGCGAGCACTAAGAGGGTTAGTGGCCTTGCCTGTTTGTATTTTCTCAGGGGGAGAGGGTCGGATTGGGGATCCATTTGCCAGGGACTGTTCCTTGGTATTTATAGGAGTTCCCAGCCCGTTCAGATCATGACACGTGTTCGGTTGGATGTTCTCTGTGTTTTCGGGTGTAGGGGACAAGTAGCCATTTGCAGGCTCCTTGAGCCTTGAGCCGAAACAGGTCGTGACAAGACCTGGACAGCGTCGGCATGTCAGACTGCCATTTGGGGCGGCGTGTAACACCTGTGGGTGACATGTCAGAGGCTCCTTAAATGCTCATGCCGTACTCCCGAGGTCCTCTGGGCGAGGTCGTTCTTTGGGACGGATGACCTTCTTCGGTAGTTATGCTTGTAGTTCGGGAAGTCCCCTGGTTCGAGGATTCCGCCTTCAGGTTAGTTCTCTCCTGCTTGCAATAGCTAGTTCTTTATCACCGAAGGTAATCCGCTTGGTCCCCCGAGGGAGCCGGCGATACCTTTGAAATGCCTAGCGTATTAGGCAAAGTCCCAACTTCATGGTATCTGACTTCACTCCTTCCGAGGTCAATGATAGTGGCTCTTTCTGATGACGCCAGGCTTCCAGACCATGTTTTCGTCAGGAAGTATGTACTGAGAAAGGCGATAGCCCTTCGGCTATCACAGGCACCCCTCCAAAAAGCTGAAGTGGGAACTTCGGTTTGCCGACTTTCAGATGGCATCCTTCGGGACCTCGGTTGTAATACCTGTGCCGAAGATGTACCTTTTGTCCAAAGACATGGGCTGTTCGATTATAGCCCATCCTTTGGTATCTTCGAGGTCACCCACTTCTCTCCTTTTGCAGGGCTCCGTAACGTCGCATCTTGTAACCAGGCGTGTCAGTCTGGAGCGGCGCACCCAGGGTCTAGGGGCGTCAGAAAGCGTATCCCTCTTTTGGCGCGATGGCTGACATGTGGCAGCTTGTTATTGGCGGGGACAGCGTCGGATACAGCAGGTGCGCCTTTTTATGCGCAATGAGCAGTTATGGCAACTGTTCACCTTTGTGGAGTACTTTATGACACCGGTTCGCCTACCCTCCTCGGCATATATATACCTCTGTTCCATCATAACCTTCTTTTGCTTCTGCTTTTGCTTTCAACTGCTTTCATGTTTTCTCCTGCTTTTTGTGGCGATCCTCTTTGACGGAGTGTTTTCCAACAACCTTTCGTGACGGCGTCTTCAAATCCAGATTTTGGCAAAACATTTGGTGGGTTTTAACTTCCAGAGTCTTTTGCTTTTTAAGCTTTCCCGAAGTCGATTTTTTGGCCTTTTTCCGAAATTGCTTTTCAGCCGACCATGCCTATTCTCGAGAGCTGGCAACCTCATTTGTCTCACCCTTGCTGCACCACTTCTAAAAAATTAGAAAGATGGAAGACCAAATTCTTTCTTCCCTCATATGCCATTACAAGGTTGCCACGTTCTGACCAGTTTAGCTTTTCGAACCGTGGTGACGAGGTTACCATTTTTCGAGCCCAACTGAAGGCCGAACTTCGGTACCCTCCTCCGAAGATGATTTGCGACTTTTTCCAATTCCATGGCATTGCCGTAAATCAGCTTCCATCGAACTCGTACTGCTACTTCAACGCCTTCCTCTGTATGTGCGGCATTTTCAGAATAGAGCCCCACTTTATTCTTTTCATGCAGTACTATAAGCTCTTTGTGGTCCCAAAAGGTGGCTTTTACTTCATGCTACCTCGGGGATCAAGGAGCAAAAAGTATATGTTCACCTTTGCCACCAAGGACAGCTGGCGAGGGTGGCAACAAAAGTTTTTCTTTTTGAAGATGGAGGAGGCCTGGTCGCACGTCCCCACCAAGTGGGCTCGGGGAAGGCTGGAGATGGACGTCGTTGATTCGAGGATAATGCTGACTCCTGAGTTGGCACCCATATTCGCGGACTTCAATAAACGGATCCGAGCAGTCTCCGATTGGGATTCCAAGGTTCCTTCGCGCCCCCTTTACCCCCTCCTCATCAATTGGAAACTGATGACCGAGGAGGTTCTTTAGGAACTAGGGGTGGTGAAGGAGCACAAGACGGACCTCGGGATGCCGGCTCCTGCTATCACTGGGAAAGACTCTTGGATGGTGCAACTCCTTAGGGAGGAAGTCGTTTATGAGTCCTTTTTTGAGAGTGAGTTATCTCAGGATTCTTTTGTTATAGTTTTACCTTGGACTCACACTGATGTTTTCTTTCTTTTTCAGAGATGGGCGACGACTCCGCTGCCTACTACAAGTCCCTTTTCCTCGGTCAAGCCGAGAAGGGCGAGCAAACGAAGAAGGCCGTCTCCCGAAGGCGGAAATCATCTGGGGCTGGGCCATCAGTGGCCAAACGGGCAAAGAAAGACGCGCCTCCTCCTCAGGCGGAAATTCCCGAGGAGGCGCGCGAAGAGTCGGAAGGTGCTGCTGCTGTTCTGCCGGCCGAGGTTGCCGCTGCCGCCCCTTGTCAGAGTCCCTCTTCCTCGGCGTCTCTTCTGGACGCCTTGGTGGAAGTCCCTTCTGCCGAGGAGCGCTGTAAGAGTAAAGGTAAGGAGATTCCTGCCGAAAAGGTCCGGGACTCCGATGATGACATCGCGGAGGTGCCGCCCGGTTCATTTTCTTAGACAAGCTGTGGTACCTTTATTTCTTTAAGGGTTCCTTGTCTTGATAAATTTCTTGCTTTGCTGTGTAGGGGAGCTGCTATACCCGAATTGGGCAGCCGAGCACGCCCGGAAACGGGCTCTTCAGGATGCCCATGTCCCGAAGGGGAAGATCCCGAGGGAGCCCTTTCGGTCGTTTACGGAAGACATGAACTTGTACTCCGGCAACTGCCCATGCATGGCCAACCAAATCTCGAGGGGGATCCTCACCAAGGCCTCATTCAGATCTGTTTCCGAAGCATTCCCGAGCGATGAGTCCCTCGCTGTGAAGGTTTCCGAGCACGCTGCCCAGGTATACTTCAGGCCTTTGTTTTGTTTCCCTTTGATTTCTTCTAAGTGTTTGGCCCACTTTTTGCCTTACTAACTTTTGCTCTTACTTCTTTGCAGCTGCTGGGGTACACCAGCCTCCTGAGGGTCCAGGTGGCGAAGGAAGCGGCATTCCGAGTCTCGGCCTTAGATCACAAAGAAAAATCTAAAGCAAGTGCTCTGAATTGGCCGCCAAGAACACGGAGATGGCTCAAGCTGCAAAGATGGAGGTCGCTGCCATTCGGGAGGAGTTCGCGAAGGAGAAGGAGGAACTTTTGAAGGACTCCTCCCAAAAGATTTCTGACCTCGGTGCCAAGGTGGCGGAGCTGACCTCGGTGAATGAATCATATCAAAAAGAGAAGTCAGATTCTGAGGCTCTCCTAGCGAAGGTCCTTGCCGAGAAGGCCAAGCTCCAGACTAAGGTCGAGTCTTTGAAGAAGGAGCCAAAGAAAAAGAAGACGAAGGCACTGAGGAAGGAGATTGCCGATCTGGAGAGGGAACGTGATGAGCTGGCGGTCAAGAAGAAGAAAGCCGACGAAATGACCAAGGTCGGTTTTCAAGACGACTTCTGCCTCGTTTGTCACCAAGTGCTTCACAGGTTCCCAGATCTGGACCTTTCTTTCTTGGAGGCCCTAAACATTCCCGAGGGGCCTCGGTGGTCTTGGTCGAAAATCAAGCACCTGAACTTGCCCCTTTCTTTCCCAGCGCCGAAGGTGGTGGAAAAGGACGCAGGAGCTGGTGGTTCTCGAGACGCCGAGATTCCTTAGTTTGTTTTAGGTCCTTTGCCTTCTTTTTCTTCTTTTTTGTATTTCTTCTTTTGGCGAGCTTTCTTCTTTGTAAGCAGATCCATCTCAATAAAGACTCTTTCTTAAAAATTTTGGCTAAGTCTTTTTATAAGATTTTTCGTTTTCCATTGTCCCGAACATGTTCGCTCAAGAGACTTCAGAAAATACGGCGATCTTCTTCGCGAAATTCTGACTTGTACAACTTATGCTCAAGAATTCTGGCTAAGTCTTTTGCGAGATTTTTCATTTCCCATTGTTCCGAACATGTTTGCTCAAGGGACTTTGGAAAATCATATCTTCACTTATGTCAGCGGTCACCTTCGTGAAATTCAGACTTGTATAACTCATGCTCAAGATCTTTGGCTAAGGAACTTTTGTACTTAGAAATTTTTCTGTATAATACAATCTTCTTACCGAAATCTTAAGCATAGAATTTTCTCAAGGCGTCCGAATGCCATGTATTTTTTAACTCTATGCCTCCAGCATCGCCGAGCTTGTAAACCCCTTTTCGCACTTCGGCAAGTACCAGATAAGGTCCTTCCCAATTTGCGTGAAGTAACCCGTGGGATGGCCTTCAGGGTCCAAATTCAGCCTTTCGGAGAACGAGGTCACCTTTCTTTATTCCTTTTGGCCTGGCGCGCAAGTTTATAGCCGTGGCCACTCTTTGCTGAAAAGCCTTTCTCTTCAGCTCGGCTATTTCTCTGTGTTCGCCGACGAGGTCAAGCTTGGTTCTCAGGCCGAGGTCATTTCCCCTTTCATCGAACACTTGCACTCGCACCGATGGCTGCACTACCTTGACTGGGATGATAGCCTCTGTACCAAAAACAAGTGAAAAAGGTGTTTCCCCTGTGGCTCTTCGGGGTGTTGTTCGGTAGCTCCATAACACACTTGGGAGCTCTCTCGGCCATTTCCCTTTTGCTTCCCCCAGTCTCTTTTTCAGACCATCTTTGATAGTCCTGTTGGATACTTCTACTTGCCCATTACTTTGGGGGTGAGCTACTGGGGCGAAGTGCATTTTTATTCCGAGGTTGTTGATAAATTCTTGGAACCCTTTGTCTGTAAACTGGGACCCATTGTCGGCTACTAGTACCCTCGGTATGCCAAATCTGCATACAATGTTCTTCCATACGAACTTTTGCATATCTTTTTCCAAGATAGTCGCCAAGGGTTCCGCCTCAACCCATTTAGAGAAATAGTCTACTGCAACTACGCAGAACTTCACGCCTCCAAGCGCTGTTGGGAGTGGCCCAATGAGGTCTATGCCCCAAACTGCGAAGGGCCAGGGATAGTCAGCCGAGGTTACCATTTCCGAGGGTGTCCTCTGGATACTCACGTTTCTTTGGCAATTACCACATTTCCAGACGAACTGCCTAGCGTCCTTTCTTAGAGTAGGCCAAAAGTATCCTTGCTGAAGTATTACTGCTGCAACGGCGTCAGTTCCAACGTGCGAACCACAAGCACCTTCGTGAACTTCTTTGAGGATCATTTCAGTATCCTCTTCGCCCACACACCTCTGCAATGGGTTTGTATATCCCTGCCGATATAATTCTTCGCGAATTAGGAAAAATCGACCGGAGCGTCTTCGAACTTTTGCAGCTTCGTGGGGTTCTGCGGGGAGTGCATTGGTTGCGATATATCTTTTTGTTGGGTCTTTCCAGCCTCTTCCCGAAGTTACTATGCTTAGCACTGTGATGCTCGGTTGATTTAGCACCTCGGTGCATGTTTTTTATTTCGCCAAGCAGTCTACTTCGGCATTATCTCGTCGAGGTACATTTTCAATTCGTACGGTGTCGAACTCTCGAATGAGCTCTGCTACCAGTTCATGGTATTTTGGCAAGGTCGAGTCCTTCGCCCCATAATCCCCTACTGTTTCCCGAACTACCAGCTGGGAATCGCTGTGGGCTTTTAAGTCTCTTACACCAATTTTTCTGGCTAGGCGCAATCCTGCTATGAGAGCTTCATACTCGACCACATTGTTGGTGACGTTGAAGCTGAACTTGACGGCCTTCATTACTTCTAGACCTTCAGGACCTCTGATAATTACCCCAACGCCCTGGTGTTCAGACCCCGAGGCTCCGTCAACATACAAAGTCCATTCTAGCTCACCTTCGCTGGGATCCGGATGGCTGTCCTCGGCGATGGGCACTTCGGCAATGAAGTCTGCCAGGGCCTGAGCTTTTATGGCTTTCCGAGGTTCATAAGTAATGTCGTGTTCGCCAAGCTCTATGCACCATTTGGAGAGCCTTCCTGAATGATCAACTTTTCTCATGACATCCCGCAGAGGTAGACTCCTTCAGACGATGATAGGGTGAGCCTGAAAATATGGTTGCAGCCTCCTTCCTGCTAGCACCAAGGCAAATATAGCTTTTTGCAGCAAAGGATACCTGACTTCGGCGCTGTGCAGGGACTTGCTTACATAATAAACCTGCCATTGCTTCGGCCCTTCCTCTTTCACGAGGACCGAGCTTACTGCTTTTTTTGTGACGGCGAGGTATAATACGAGGGGCTCTCCCTCGCGAGGTTGTCACAAAGTGGGCAGACGTGCTAAGTAGATTTTGAGTTCTTCCCAGGCCTTTTGGCAGTCTTCGTTCCAAGGATGATCGTCACTTTCGAGGTTGACCTCCTTTTTTGCTGCCTTAGTGAGGACTTTGAAGAATGCTCGGCACCGATCTCCATATCTGGAAATAAACCTACTAAGAGAGGTTATCTGTTAGGCACCTCCTAAGTGCTTGGCTTAGGCCAAGGAATATCAAGGAAAACCAAGGAAAATGAGAGAAAATAGAAAGGGGAAGTAAGAGAAGCTCTGGAGACTGGTACAGTGACTTATGTGCAAAACTGGAGACTTTCAGAACTTAATTGCACATAGAAAATGTACTATAGGGAAGCTGACAGAAAACAAAGAAAGGGGACTAAATTGAGCACTAAGTTGAGTGGTACAAGTGAAACCACAAACTTAAGGATGGCATTGTTGGCCATGCAAAATTCTGTGATGGCTAGTCCAAGACTAGACCATTTTTGGGAGACAACAATGATTGCTAGTCACATTCTTGTCTACCACTAAGTGTACTATTCACTAGTCAACTAAACAAATTAACTAGTTTGTGATCTAGTCATGGCCGGTTATGCATGTGTGTATATAACACCTTGGTACTTGTGTTGTTTATTTGCTTGGCATCTTGGGCCAAGAATGGACTAAAGTGTCATTGGAATCAAGGATTTAATGGCGGTTTTGTGGGCTTGTAAGCTTGGAAGACTACTTTGCACCATGCATTTTATTGGAAGGCCAAAGTTAGCATTTTAGCTAACAAAACTTAAAGACATTCGGCCGAAACTACCAAGGCCATTTTACTTAGTTCATTTTCGGGTTTCCATGCTTTGTTTGGCCAAGAGTTCTTCCTTGAGTGCTCATCCAAATTTCTCCTCAAAATCAAGCTAATCTTGGAAGCTTTTGAAGAATTCAAGCTTGGGAGACTTGTTTCGGCCTTAGTTCACTTGAAAATCAAGCTTGCTCTTGAAGGTTGAAGGAAGGCCGAGCCAATTGAGCTAGGGTTTTGAGGTAAAGTCCATATCTCCTTGAATTCATGGTAGTTCTTCCATGTACAAGGACCCTAAGTGCTCAATTGAAGATGTATTAAGTTAAATGAGCAAGAAATGTTTCGGTATGAAAGTGAAATGTTGGCCGAATGTGATGAACAAGTGTTCTTGGTGTTCTTCTTGGAATTCATGGAAATTAATCCATGTGTGATGCTTGTTAATGATTATTTCACCTTGTGTTAGGTTGTTGGGGTGAAGAACACCAAGTTTGTGAAAGTTAGTGTGTTGACCGAAAGTTGGATTTGAGGTAATTCATGTTCTACCTCTAATTACATGGCATTGATGCCATGAGCTTTGATTATTGATGATATAGTGATCATATGTTGGATTGAATGGGTGGAGAGCATTGTTATGTGAAGTTGAGCTATATGGCCGAGAGTGAACATTACTTGAATATATGGTGACGGTACTATAAAACCATAGTCATTGATGATTTGATGTTTATGTGTGGAGTTAGTTGATAAAGAACATGGTTATGTGAAAAAGGGGCATTAGGCCGAGAGCCTGAACTATTGAAGTTAAATGTTCTTTACTTAATGCATGGTAATTGTACCATGAGCAAGCCTTATAGATGATTGGAAGGTAATATAGTGAATAAAATGATGGGTAACCCAAACATATGTGAAAGTGAGCATCATGGCCGAAAGCTTGATTTAGAGTGAAATGGTGCATTTCACTTCGTTACTTGGCAATAATGCCATGGATGATGTTCATTGGTGATTAGAATATCATGTGGAATGACAGAATGATGGGCATTACATATATGGACATATTGGACACTTTGGTCGAGGGCTAAAGTGTGTGCATTCTAGTGTTCTTCTATTGAGTCATGGTAGTTTAATCCATGGATGTGTTTAATGATGCCTATATGTTGTTATGCTAGGCATTGGGATTGAAGAGCACATGGACATTTGAAACTTGGTTGAGACCGAGAGCTATTTGAGGTAGGGTTCATTGGCACTTGACTTTACTTGGTAATGTATACCATGATTCAAGTGTCTAAAGTGGCTAAGTGATGGTTAAATGTTCCATATGACCTTAGTTGCTTGATGGGCTTAATGCTTATACTTGGTTGTTTTGTTGATTAGCTAATTAACTATGGTACATGTACTAGAAATGCAAGTAAATGTGGCCTATTTGCTTGGCATTTTGGGAGCTCCAAATGGAAATGGTGTATTGGTAAGTTTGTGTGCAAGAAATGCACATGGGTACATGTATGGCTTATATGGCCGAGAGCAACATTGTGGAGTGTGTGTGTGTACTTGTGTGCTTTGGTGTTTCCTTGTGCATGCTAACCCCACTTATGAAATATTTGACTTATTTATCTGTCTTGTATATGTATATGCCTATTTTTCTTGTCTTGGTGTTTGTTTTGCAGGTTGAGCTAACTAATGGGAGGTTAAGCTTTGAGTGATTACTCAGCTTAACTAAATAGACTCAATATGAGTTGTATATGTTTTAAGTGAATCCTACTGAGTTATATGCTCACCGCCCATCCTTTATTTTTCAGGCAAGGATATTCGGCCTGAGTAGTGCTAAGCTGCCTTATGTGTGTGCTTAGTGTTTATTTGCTTAGTTACCAAGGTATGTGCCAATGTGTCCTTGGCGTAGCATTTTGGTTTCATTAGAAGTCTTATTTACCTATGGTTGGCTGAGACTTATGTTTTAAGTTTACAGGCTGTGGAGTGGGAACTGTCTAGGAGAGCATGGATACTTGGACTTTAGCTCTGATTGTGGTATTCACCTTTATGACCATGAATATGGCCATAGGTTTGGTGTTGCAGTGTGTACTTCTGTATGGGATTCTCAAGGTTTTGTTTGACCATTAGGAGTATGGTCTCGGGTTGTATGTAACTTGGCATGAACAACTTATGGATGCTTGGCATTTATAGCCATGGTAGATACTAGGTAGACTACCATTTTGATTTGTACATATATGTAGTCTTGGACACCTAGTTTGTGGATGTTTTGGTGGATTTTGGATGCCAAGTTATGTATGGACTTATGGATGGCATTATGCTTGCCTAGGCATGCTGGATATTATGGGACAAAGTTGCCACTTTTATGTGAATGGTTATGGACCTAGTTATGTGGAATTGTGGTGCATAATGGCATGTACATTAGTAGGCCGAGAGCATCATGCATTTTTACTTGTTGTTTTCAGAAATCTAAACCAACCTTGTGGGCTTCTTGGTTGCCATATAGTTAGTACACTTGATGCACACCATGTATGCACTTAAATTGCATTTAAGTGTTGCCTTGCTTGTTATGCAAGTAATTAATTGAAACCTTGCTTGTTGTGCAAGTTAGGGGTTTTGGGCCTTGCCCTTGCTGCAAGTTGTTAATGGGTCTTGTTAAAGCCACCTGGGCCCCCTCCCACGCCTCTTAACTTAAGAAAATAAGACTTAAAAGTTGCCATTACTTGCTTGGCCGAACCAAACACTTTGAGATTAAATATTGGGTTTGGGAGTTAAGTTTGTAAATGATAGGCCAGGGCCTGAGTGAGGTGTGACATTATCCTTCCAATGAGTCTCTGCACATCTTTTATTGTGACGGGAGTTCAGAATTCGAGCAGAGCCCTGATTTTTTCCGGGTTAGCATCAATGCCTCTTTCTGATACCATGTACCCAAGAAACTTTCCTGAGGTCACTCCAAAGATGCACTTTTCAGGATTAAGGTAGATCCCGAAGGTTTTGAGCTGGTGGAAAGTTTCCTTTAGATCTGCGACATGGTCGTTAGACAGCTTGCTCTTGACTATCATGTCGTCGACGTAGACTTACATGTTTCTCCCTATTTGGTCACTGAAGACCTTACTTATCAACCTCTGGTAAGTGGCTCCTGCATTTTTGAGCCCGAAGGGCATCCTGGTGTAACAATATGTTCCACCCTCGGTGATGAAGGCAGTTTTTTCCTCATCTTCGGGGTCTATCCTTATTTGATGATACCCACTGAAAGCGTCGAGGAAAGTTAGGACCTGTATTCGGCAGTTGAGTCTACCAATCGGTCTATTGGGGGGAGAGGGTATGAATCCTTTGGGCAAGCATCGTTCAAGTTTCTGAAGTCGATGCACATTTGGAGCTTGCTGGTCCCTTCTTTTGTGGCAATAACCACATTGCTCAACCATTCGGGGTACTTGACCTCCCTGATTACATCAGCGTCCAATAAACGCTGGACTTCGGTTTTGATGAAGTCATTTTTGTGGGCCAAGATGCCCCGTTTCTTTTGTCGGACAGGTTTTGCTTCTGAACTTACTTTAAGGCTGTGCTGTACTACGCGAGGACTTACCCCCGGTACATCTTTCGGTGACTAGGCAAACAAGTCTTTGTTCATCAGTAGAAAGGATACAAGTTTTTTCTTGTCACCTTCGGCCAAATTTTTCCCTATTCGGGTACTTCGGCCTGGGACAAGTTCTACTTCTTCCATCTCTCCCTTCGCGGAATCTTCTGCCTCGCCCCTTTTCGCTTTAAAGCCTCTGCCTCTACAGCTTGTGCGAAGTTGTTTGCTGGAGCTTTTCGCGCTTTGATGAACACCTTCCTTACTTCGCCCTGATCAATGAAGATTTCCGCGTCTCCATCCATGGTGGCAAAAGTGACAGTCAAGTATCTTACATCAAGGCGAATGTGCAGATTTCCCTGTGTTTGTCTCCCAAGGATGGCGTTGTATGATGAAGGGACATCGATAATGATGAATCTTGCCATTGTGGAGGTGAATAACTCGGTTGTCCCATCAACCGAAGTCCCTTTCATCATTAGGGGAAGATCGATCCATCCGAGGACAGGCAGTTCGGATGGTCCTACCCCGAAGGTGGGTGCAGTGATGGGCTTGAGGTCGCTATTGGATATGCCCAAGTTCGGCAGCAAATGTGAAAACAGGACGTTTGCGTTTGATCCATCGTCAAGCAAGACTCTCTTGACGTCCCAGTTTCCTATCCTCACCATGACCAACAACAGGTCGTAATAGGGAAAGACGACAGTGGAACCATCCTTCTGGGCTAGCTTCTTTGTCGAGCTCTGATATTCCATGATTGATATTTCTCTAGCCTTCCTCTTCCTTTCCGAGGATGGGAGTCCTGTTGTGATTGTTTGTATTATCCCCGCCGGAGGTGGAGGGCACCTCTTCGGACTTCGGTTCCTCCGTCTGTCGGAGTCATAATCTTCGTCATCTGCCTTTCCTTCCTCCTCTTTCCTCCCCTTGGGGGAAGGCATTCGCAGATAACTTCGAAGTTGGCTCAGTTTTATTAGCGACTCTATGTACTTCTTCAATTGGAAGCAGTCTTCGGTGTCGTGGCCGTGGTCGCGGTGAAACTGGCAGAACTTCTTCATATTTTTCTTATTATCAGCGGTCATGGCCCTTGGCCGCTGGATCTGGGTTCCCTGCCTTTCCATTGTCATGAGGATGTTGGTCCTCATGGTGTTCAGGGGCGTAAAGTTTGGGAGTTTCCTTCCCCGCACTCTCCGAGGTCGGCCTGCTTGGTCGGCCGAACACCGTATTTGGTGGCTGGACCCTTCGGCACGGGCGTGGTCGAACTTCGGTCCAGCCATCCTCAGCTCTTCGGCTATCATGTGCTGCTCGGCCCTTCGGTAAAACTCGCCTAGCGTGTTCGGAGGGTCTTTGGAAAATTCGTAAAAGAGCTGTGAGTTCCTCTGAAGGCCCCGTGTCATGGCGAGGATGCGTATTTCGGGCCGAAAGTCTGGGAGACTCAAGGCTTCTCTGTTAAACCTTTCGACATTGTCGCAGATGGTTTCTTTGTTTCTCTGCGCTATGTCGAACATCTGGACAGGCATCTTCGCCGTCGGCCGACTTTCAATGAATTGCTGCGTGAAGGCTGTAGATAACTCCTGGAACTCCCTGATCGTTCCTGGAGCCAATGAATTGTACCATGCAGTTGCTGGTCCTGTGAAGGTGACCTCAAAACATTTGCACAAGGTAGCATCATCTGCACCGTGTATCATCATGCTGACCGAAGGTGACCTCTACTATAGTTCGGGTGAACGGGGACTCATCCCTACAGAAGGTTTCAGATAGCCTGGCCCAGACCGGCTTGCGAGCTACTTGTTTTTCGACTCTGTCTAACCTCGCTAATATTTTGTCCATAAGGATCGTGGCACTAGGTTCTTCTTCTGGGAAGGGAGATTGCCGGTGCCTCTTCGGGGAGTGACTTCGCCGCTGAATGGATGGGGACTTCGCCTCAGGTGATGAGCTCCTTCGGTGTGGGATTTTGGGTCGCTTGGACCCAGCTCGTCCTATAAGCCGTGCCCCGAGGGGCATATTTTCTGTTGAAGACTCCTCACGTGGGTCCCCATGTCCCGAACTACGATGGACTGGTTTGAGGCTTCCTTCCCGAGGGCGTGCAGGCGAGGGAGGCCTTTGGGCCTGAGTTTGTTGTGGCCACCTTTGGTCTATCTGCTATGTCATTTCAGCCACAATAGAACGTTGAAAGTCGCGTAGAAAGCTCATGGTTATTACTAGAGGACGCTCTTCCTCAGGCGTGGAAATCCCTGGAAGGGTTTGCTCAGTAACCGGTTGAGCTTCAGGCGTGGATGGGGACCTCGGGAGTCCCTTGTCCTTCGTACGCCAAGTTTCAACAACGGCGACCTGAGGGTAATTTCCCACAGACGGCGCCAAATGATGCCCAGCGGCATCTTTGTTGGAAGACATCATGACTTCGGGAGGGACTTCCTGAGAGGGAGAATGTCTGGAGCCTAGATTTCCCTGGGGAGTGTGCCTGTAAAACTCATAAAAAAGGGTTAGGAGGTCCCCGGGATCTTTTCCCGGGGAGGAGCCTCCGACGCCGAAGTCAGTGTCCTGAGAGGTGAAAGAAGGGGAGCACTAAGCGGTTTAGTGGCCTTGCCTGTTTGTATTTTCTCAGGGGGAGAGGGTCAGATTGGGGATCCATTTGCCAAGGCCTGTTCCCTGGTATTTATAGGAGTTCCCAGCCCGTTCAGATCATGACACGTGTTCGGTCGAATGTTCTCTGTGTTTCCGGGCGTAGGGGACAAGTAGCCATTTGCAGGCTCCTTGAGCCTTGAGCCAAAACAAGTCGTGACAAGACCTGGACGGCGTCGACGTGTCAGACTGCCTTTTGGGGCGGCGTGTAATGCCTGTGGGCAACATGTCAGAGCCTCCTTAAATGCTCATGTTGTACTCCCGAGGTCCTCTAGGTGAGGTCGTTCTTTGGTACGGATGACCTTCTACGGTAGTTATGCTTGTAGTTCGGGAAGTCCCCTGGTTCGAGGGTTCCACCTTCGGGGAAGTTCTCTCCTGCTTGCAATATCTTTATCCTCGAAGGTGATCCGCTTGGTCCCCCGAGGGAGCCGGCGATACCTTCGAAACGCCTAGCGTATTAGCCGAAGTCCCGACTTCGTGGTATCTAACTTCGCTCCTTCCGAGGTCAATGATAGTGCCTCTTTTTGATGACGCCAGACTTCCCAACCATGTTTTCATCAGGAAGTATGTACTGAGAAAGGCGATAGCCCTTCGGCTATCACTATGGTACCCCTCCTTAAGCATAACCTTGGCCTTAGGAGAGTTTTAACACTAGTTAGTACTAACTTTGGGCTTTAGAAACCCTAAAATTTGCTGCCATCACTATGCACTTCACACTACGTCACAAAACCTTCATTAAGTGCACTCCCCTCACTAAGCTTGGTTCATCAAGCTCATGGCTCCCTTCCAAGCTTAGCCTTAGCTCAACAGATGCTTGGAAATGCAGTAAAAATTCCATGAGGGCAAGAGAACTCCTGACCTTTTTCTGGAAATCCAATAAACGTTAGATAAACCCAGAAACTAGGGTTTATGCTATTCCTTGATGCTTTGGTTGTCTTCTCTTGCCTTCTATTGATTCTTTATAGTAAGGTGACTATGGAGGGATGTCAACGAGTTCAAGGAAGAACCCTAGCAGGTGGAGGTCAAATTTTTGGAGAAAATGATTTTTTTTCTAGCTTTATTTACTTCTTGGTCTTTAGTAATGGCATGTTTGCAAATTTTGCAAACTTTAGGCCACACTTGGACAACATTTTTACCAACCTTTTGGGATGGGAAAGTGATAGTTTTTAACCTATTTTAACCATGGTAAAGGGTCATTTTCACTTTTAGAAAATGTTGGGACACTTAATCCCTTAATTGTGTTTAAGTATTAAATGAATAACTTTGCCTCATTGAGCAGTTTAGTCCCCAACAATATCGTAAATTCCATGCATGTGCTTTCTTCATAATTCCATCCATGTCCTTTCTTCACAATTTCATCCATGTTCTTTCCTCACAATTCCATCCATCTCCTTTCCATAGCCATCTTTGGAAAATTGTGCAATTGAGCACCCAACTATTGTAACCTTACAATTTAGTCCATAGGTTACTTGAAAATTAGGCAATATGCCAATGCTTTTTGAAGGACCAAATTATCATTGTTTGTGCCACTTAGGGGAGTGTATATTCAATACTTTACACTTCACAATTCATACATTATGGTGAAAATTAAAGCATATAAACTTTGGTCCTTACGTTGTAATGCTTCCATTTTGTGAAGGTGGTCACAATTGCTTTGACTTGATCAATAAAATAAGCAAATGATACTTAAAACATTGCCATGGCATTTCATTAAAACCTGACATCAAATTTGTCAAAGTATAGAAAACATTTATGTGGTTAACTACACATAATCAACCGTGTGTGAACATCCAAGCAAAAGTAGACTATGGTCACACCCAAGAGCGACTGTAGAGTACATTACTCAACCATGAACATTAGAGGCAAACTAGTGTAAGAAAACTATGCATTGAACCATGCTACGGAGGGCCATAACTAAGCTTCCACCTTATAGCAAACTCCCAGTGGCAAGCCTCGACAGCCCTACCCTATGCTTCACTAGCCTCTGTCGGCTAAGAGACAATTGCAGTTTGTACTATATCACAGCCAGCAAGCAAACCACAAACCAGAATCGTAAAGATTCGATTAAATTGTATACCAGCTCATGAGCCTATCTTAGTAACCCTTAATGGTTGCAAACCTTACAGAAGATATCTGCACAACAAAGACTAAGGGAGTGAGAGTCAACGATTCTTTGTATGGATCCTTCAACGTGCATGAAAAATATTAAGGGCACACATTTATATGATATATGAAATGTATTGTGCGCACTTGCAATTTAAGGGCTAACATGTGCATATACATTTAAGTCCCTTGGGACTCCTCCTGTTCCTAGTACTTTCATGGGCATCACTTTGTGCCTACTGAGTTCTGCCCTCTAACTTGCTTCTAGTAAGCCTTAGCTTACCGATGCAGTAACTTTAAACTTTCCTTGATTGTTGTGCAGGTGAACATGGTTGACGTACCTCGATTGAGTTCCAGGGACCTCACTAGCTATACTAAGCCTCCACATAGTCCCTGAAGTCCTTAGACTTGTCTAGGTTACTTGTGTACTAAGCTTCCACATTAAACCACCATTACATGGTTCACCCTAGTGTAATGGCAATGACCATGGTTGTACTCATTCCTTACGTTCTTTAAAACCCACCTAGGTGTACTAAGGTTTCCAAATCAAGACACCAAACCTAAAGGTCTAACTAGGCTCTCGATGGTACGAAACCTTGCACCTAATTAATGGGGCTCTAATGTGGCCAAATATACCCTCACTCTGAAGATAAATAAGGCAAAACCTAGGTGCATTCAAGCTTATGGAAGGCATGGAAATGATAGTGCTCTCTCTTAGCTTCACATGGAAACTTGAATTGCCTTAATCGGACAACCGGGAAAAACGTTATGGTGAAAATACTATAGCATGTCACCTGATGCCCCAAAGCATCTTCATTTGCTGTCATGTTGACAGGTGGAGAGACTTCCTAAGGAGGCGAGCGCCTGGAGCTCTAGTTTCCTAGCTGAGCATGCCTGAAAAGCTCAAAGAAGAGGTTAGGAGGTCCCCGGTTTGCTTTTCCGGGAAGGACCCTCCGACGCCCAAGTCAGTTTTCTGAGTGAAAGTGGAGGAAGAACACTAAGGGATCAAGTGTCTTGCCTGTTTTGTGTTTTCTCAGAGGGAGGAAAATGCCCCATCCTTTGCCCAGTCCCCTTTCCTAGTATTTATAGGAGTAGATGGTCCGTTCAGATCATGACACGTGTTCAGTCGGATTTGATCTGTGCTTTTGGACCTAGGGGACAGGCAGCCATTTGCAGCCTCCTTTAGCCCTGGACCCGGACAGGTTGTGTCAGGACTAGGGCGGCTGCGGCGTGTCAATTCGCCGTTCTGATGTGACGTGTAGGGCTTGTGGGCGACATGTGCAGAGGCTCTTTAAATGCTCATACCGTACTCCCGAGGTCGCCCTTCGGTGCGTGCACCCTCTTCGGATTCTATCCGCCCTTCGGTGCGACCACCTCCTTCGGGATCTATCCCATAGTTCTGGGAGTTCCCTTGATGAACACCTTCTTCGGGACTCACACCCATAGTTAGGGGATTCCCTTGTTCAGGTGTTTCTTGTTCGGGGAAGATCCTCTTCGGGGCCTCTGCCTTCGGGGAGATTCTTCCTTGCTTCAGAGAGATGACTCTCTTACCCGAAGACGGTCAGTTTGGCCCCTCGATGGAGACGGTGTTGTCCTCGGAATTCCTGACGAGCTAACCAAAGTCTCGAGCTCATAGTGTTTGACTTCGCACCTTCCGAGGTCAGTGAAAAGATCCTCTCTTGGGTGATGTCAGACTCCTCGGCCAATATTCTGGCAGGGAGTTACTATCGAGGAGGCAATAGCCTTTGGCTATCATCACCAGTGCCGAGTGCTAGGGCCTAGGCACCAGAACCACCATTGAGGTGCCAGAGGCTATTTCTCCTCGGATTCCAAATGGGATCTTGGGTGCTGCAGCGCCACCTCGTGCCTAGGCACTAGGCATTAAGGCCTGTACCTTCTCCTACATGCCGAAGGCTTTCTGGGGGCTTCCGTTGCCTCCGAAACGCATAGGAACGCCTCAACTTACCTCAAACCTACAAGTGCACGTGCACTAGGCCACAATGCACCATTCAAACTGATGCCTCATGACATCTTCATTGTATGACATGCTTGGCCTAAGAAAGAGACTTCTGCTAAGATATATCCAAGTCCTTGAAGAATGTGGGTTAGGAGCTCCCCGTATTGTGTTTCTGGGGGAGGGATCTCCAACTCCCAAGTCGGTATATGGGAGAGAAGTTGCAAAAAGCAAAGTGTAGAAAGGAGAAAGTCTGATGTGTGTTATTATCTATGAGCCTCCTAAGTATTTATAGGAGGACTAGGAAAGAAGGCCATTGTGCCTAGCCTGAGCACATCAGGACACATTGTGTTACCCACTCCGGGGTAGTCCAATTACGGTGCCAAAATTGTACATTTCGACTCCCAGGATTGGAAATGTTCTGTAGGCCATCAGAACACTACCCTTAGTGTGCATACCCAAGTGGCCCTATTGGACACTATGTAAACACATGCATATTGGTCCAACCATCACACACATATTCACATTTCATGCACACCATGGCAGCAAAGAAGGAAAACACTAGCACAAGTCTTAATCTTGGCTACCACACATTAGGCAATCTTGTTAGGTTCTAGTGACCAGCCACTGCACTTGTAACTTCCACTAATAAATTGTATCACTCTAGCCACATACCCCCATAGTTTATTTGCTCCATTATCAAGTAGAGACTTAGAGAAAACCAAGGAATTTCTATTTACATCAATAGCACACCTATAGACCAAGTTATGGATTTTTGAAGTTGGTTACAAAATTATGACCAAATGAACAGTAACTCAGCCAAATTTGAAATGTCATATCTTTGGGTACAGTGCCTTAAATCCAGAAATTCAAATTCCTAGTTAACCCTCTAGATGTAATCTAGGTGTGGCAAAAATTTCAAACCAAGATTCATTCTACACAGGGAGATATTAAACTTTAGGTCCAGAGTCAAAATTCTGGCAACTTTTGGACCATTGCCCATACAATTTTTCCAAACCATGCAAACGCTTCATTCTCATGGGAAAATCCCTCCAAGGCTATACCATATATGTAAATTACACATAGGAATTACATTCCATTTCTTTTAATAACTTTATGTGGCCAAAACAGAATTTACAAGTAAGCAGCCCATCATTCACACTTAGGCAGCTTTGCACCACATCACTTACATTGCCAAAACATTACTCAAATGTTCACATACTTGTCTCATTTTACATACACTACATGTACATGAATACATGCATAGATTCACTACAATATGGTCTTAACTCAGCTAAATACGCACCCTAGGTGACAGGAGGTCCTGAGACACAATGTACTCCAAAAACAAGATGCTGGACAGCTGCTGCACAACACAGTAAGTACCATCATTAAAAATACCAAATGTGATCATAAAATCACCAAAATTTCCAGATCATAACTAGACATATGGAAGTTCATGTACCTGAAATTTCATACTAAAAGTAAAATCAGAAAGGTTAGTTTGAAGGTTATCTTTCAGCTGGACCTGAAATGACAGAATTGAGGGGAGTAAGTTTCATTGAGAAACTTAGTAAGGGTAGCACTTGGATTCAATAGGCAATGTAACAATCATTAAAACCTTCATCCAAAGACACTAAAACATGAAAACCACAATGCATATATACAAGATATAGCAACCAAATGCAGCAGCCAAACACAACCAACAAACACATGAAATGCAGTAGCAACAATAACCATAGATTAGTCCACAAAACTTGTAATAAACTTAACCAAATCACTATGGCAGCCATCCTCAAGCTAATAGTTGGTGTTAGGAGGACTTTAAAACTAGTTAGTACTAACGTTTGGCCTCTACAAACCCAGAAATTCGCTGCCATCACTGTGCACTTCACACTAGGTCACAAGACCTTCAATAAGTGCACTCCCTTCACTAAGCTTGGTTCATCAAGCTCATGGATCTCTTCCAAGCTTAGGCCTAGCTCCATGTGATGGCCAGGGGCCTCATCGTTTATAGTCATGGTGACTGGTGGAGAGACTTCTGGGAGGAAGCACGCCTGGTGGAATGGATAGCCCAAAGGAGAGTGCCTGAAAGCTCAGAAACAAAGGGTTAGGAGGTCCCCGGAGTGTTTTTCCGGGGGGGGAGCCTTCGACGCCCAAGTCAGTGGTGGCTGAGAAAAGGCATAGGAAATAGCACAAAGGGCTAAAGAGTCTCGCCTGGTAGTTTTCTCAGAGTGTGGGAGCAGTGTTTGGCTAACCAACCAGTCTCCTGCCAAGTATTAATTCCTGGTATTTATAGGAGCGCCTAGCCCGTTCAGATCACGACACGTGTTCGGTCGGATGTTCCCTGAGTTTCTGGGCGTAGGAGACAGATAACTGGTAGCAGGTTGTCCTAAGCCACGTGCTGAGATGGGCCATCATGTGATTCTGATGGCGTCCGTATGTCAGAGCGCCTATTCAGGCAACTTTATGACGTCTGTGAAAGGACGTGTCAGAGGCTTCCTTAAATGCTTCCATAAATGCTCCTGCCGTACTCCCGAGGTCCCTGGGTGAGGTCGTCCTCTAGTTCGGACAGAGCCTCTTCGGGAAACAAGCCCTCAGTTCGGGGGTTCCCAGTTTCAGGGAGTTCCACCTTCGGGGATATCATGTTCGGCTCGCTATGTCTGGTGCCGCTTTTCCGAAGGTGATATGTTCACAACCTTCGGGGGCGAGTAGTGTCCTCGGGGTTTCCTAGCGTGCCGGGCTCGGAGCTCTTCGGCTATCTCCCGAGGTGCCTGATCGCACCTTTTCTCGGGTAGCGCCAGCTTCTTCTGGCCATCATTGTGGCAGGGAGTTCGGCCAGATAGAGGCGATAGCGTTTGGCTATCACATGCCCCCCTTTGGAAAGCCGAAGTGAAGACTTCGGTTTTGCATCTCTTTCCGAGGTTGTGTATGGGAGTTTCTTTGGAAGCTTAACCTGTTCCGAGGATGCGCCTTTTGCCCGAAGATCATGGGCTCTTCGGCCTTGGCCTGTTCTTTGGTGTCTTCGAGGTGGAGCCTGTGCCGAAGATACACCTCTTGCCCGAAGGTCATGGGCTGTTCGACGATAGCCTGTTTCTTGGCGTCCTCGAGGTGGCCTGCTCTTTGTTTCTGCAGGTCTGTTTGGCCAAGCGTGTCAGTCTGAGCGGCGCGTCCCAGTTTTGTCCCAGTTTTCCAGGGATGTCAGAAGACGTGTCCCAGCTTTCAAGGGATGTTTGGAGGACGTGTCCCCCATTTTCGCGCAGCGGTTGACACGTGGCGCTTTGCCATTGGAGGAGAGTCACGTCGGTTACAGAGGGCGCGCCTTTTCAGGTGCGGAGAGCAGTTACGGCGACGATTCGCCTCCAAAGGGTACTTATGACGATGTTTCGGTTACCCATCTCTGGCTTATAAATAGCCCACTCCATCATAAGTTCCTTTTGCTTTCTCTTCTGCTCTTCTCTCTGCTTTGCCCCTGTTCTTGCACTTTCTTGCTTTCTGTGGCGGAGCTACCTTAATAGGAGCTTTTTTTCCAGCCAGCTTTCACGACGACGTCCTCAGATTTTGGCAAATCTTTCGGTGGGTTTTTGTTTTTCAGAGCGCTTTGATCCCTGTGTTCTTTTGAGTTTTTCTCTGGAAACTGTTTTCTTCCATTTTCAAACTCATTTTTATGTCAAAAATGCCCATTCCTGAGAGCTGGCAGCCTCTTTTAGCCCATCCGTTTTCCGAGCCCAGCTGAAGGCGGGTCTTCGGTATCCTCCCCCGAAGATGGTGTGCGAGTTCTGCAAATTTCATGGCATTGCTGTGAACCAGCTTCCCCCGAACTCGTTCTGCTATTTTAACGCCTACCTCTGCATGTGTGGCATCTTCGGGATAGAACCCAATTTCAGAATCTTTATGCAGTATTACAAGCTCTCTGTGGTCCCGAAGGGTGGCTTCTATTTCATGCTACCTCGGGGATCCGGGAGCAAGAAATTCATGTTCACCTTCGCCACTAAAGATAGCTGGCGGGGGTGGCAACAGAAGTTTTTCTTCATGAAGATGGACGAGGCCTGGTCGTACGTTCTGACCAAATGGGCTCAGGGAACACTGGATGTGGTCGTTGCTGATCCGAGGATGCTGTTGACCCCAAAGTTAGCTCCCTTGTTCGCGGATTTCGACGCCCGCATTCGGGCTGTCTCTAACTGGGATCCCAAGCTCGTTCTGCTCACCCTTTACCCTTTTCCAATCAACTGGAGGTTGATGACCGAAGAGGTCCTTCGGGAGCTAAAGGTGGTAAAGGAGCACGAGACTGACCTCGAGATGCCAGCTCCTGCCATCACCGGGAAGGATTCCTGGTTGGTCAAGCTTCTTAAGGAGGAAATTTCTTTCGAAGCGCTTGCCGAAAGTGAGTTATCTTCTACTCCTTTACTGTTCTTTCCTCGGACTTACGCTGATGTTTCTCTCCTTTTTCAGAGATGGGCGACGCGACTGCCACCTATTACAAGTCCCTTTTCACCGGCTAGGTGGAGAAGGGCGATCAGACGAACAAGGCGTCTTCCCGAAGGCGGAAGTCTACTGGCGTGGGACCTTCGAGGAAACGGGCAAAGAGAGCTACCCAGGCTCCTTTAGAGGAAAATCCCGAGGAGACTGCCGAGGAGCCTGGGGCAGCCGAGATTCCAGAGTCTGAGGCTGCTGCTTCCGAGGTCCCTTCAACCGACGTCCCTCCTCAGAGTCCTACCACGTCACAGGCCCTCCTTGATGTAGTGGTAGAAGTACCTTTTGCCGAGGAGCGGCGCAAGCGGAAGGGCAAGGGCATTTCGGCTGAGGACTCCGAGGACGATGTTGTCGAGGTTCCGCCAGGTTTTTTTCCAGACAAAGTGTACTTCCTTTGTTTTTTCTGGATTCGCTTCTTTGTCTTTAATCTCCTTCTCATTCTTATCACGCAGGGGAGTTGACTACCCCTGGCTGGGTGGCCGATCATGCTCGGAAATGAGCTCTTCGGGATGCCAAAATCCCGCAAGGGAAGATACCCAAGGAGCCTTTTTGGACATTCACGGAGGACATGAATATGTACTCCGAGGACGTTCCTCAAATGGCTAAGGAAATTTCAAAGGGGGTGCTCACCGAGGCCTCCTTCAAGGCTATAGCGGCGGCCCACCCGGGGGATAACACCCTCGCCGCAAAGATCACCGAGCATGCTGCTCAGGTATATCCTTCACAGCTCTTTCCCTTCAATTTTTTCCTAAGTGTTTGGCTCTTACTGACCTTGCGTTTATTTTTTTGCAGCTGATGGGGTACACCGCCTTTCTCCAAGTTCGGGTGGCCAGGGAGGTTGCTTTTCGAACTTCGGCCACTCGAACCATGAGTGAGACGAGGACCGCACTCGCGGAGTCGGTCGCCAAAAACCTACAGCTGAAAGAGGCTGCTGAGAAAGAAGTAGCTGCCCTTCGGGAGGAGTTCCGGAAGGAAAAAGAAGAACTTCAAAAGGACTCCTCCAGGAAGATCGCTGACCTCGGTGACCAAATAAAGGGGATGCTCGCCGCCAACGAAGATCTTCTCCAGCACAAGGCTGGTTCTGACGGCCGTATAGTGTCGCTGACGTGTGAGAATAACGCTCTCCGGGCCGAGGTCGAGTCGTTGAAGGAGCCGAAGGGGGAGGAGCAGATAAAGGCGCTGGAGGAGGAGGTCGCGGATCTGAAGGACGAGCTTGACGACCTCGATCTTGAGAAGAACAAGTCTGATCAGATGAGCAAGGTCGCATTCCAGGACGGCTTCTGCCTTGCTCGGCACCAGGTTCTCCAGAGGTTCCCAGATCTGGACCTCTCTTTTCTAGAGGGTCTAAACATTCGTGGGGGACCTCCGTGGAAATGGTCCAAGGTCGAACATCTGAAACTTCCTCCTTCAATTCCAGCGCCAAAGGTGATGGAAAAGGGCGGGCAGACTAGTGGCTCTCGGGACGCCGCGAACCCTTAGCCAATTTTAGGGCCCCTTTTCCTTCCTTTCTATTTTGTAATCCTTCTTCGGGCAGTTCTTTATTTTAAAGCAGCTTTGCTCTTAATGAGGATTTTTTGGCTAAGTCTTTTCTTGCAAGTTTCTTCATTTCCATTGTCCCGAACACGTTCGCTCAAGAGACTTCGGAAAACCTGCGATTAAAGAAACTTTTTTTACCTTCCTTTGTCCCGAGTGCGCTTGCTTGTAAGACTTTCGGGAAGGCCTGAAAAAATTTGACTAAGTCTTTTTGCAGGCTTTTTCATTTCCAATTTACCCCGAACATGATTGCTCAAGGGACTTCGGAAACCTTTAGTCAAATTTTTTGTTTTTCCAGTTGTCCCGAGCATGTTTGCTCAAGGGACTTCGGAAAACCTTTCGCGAGATTTTTCACTTCCCATTTTCCCGAGCATGTTCGCTCAAGGGAGTTCGGAAAATTATCTCTGCGCTGGCTATGGCGAGTACTTCTGCGAGATTTTTGTTTTCCATCTTTCCCGAGCGTGATGGCTCAAGGGACTTCAGAAAGTCATATCTACGCTTTATCATGGCGAGCACCTTTGCGGAATTCTGTTTTGCATAATTTCTGTACACTTAAGAATTTTTCTCAAGGCCATTCTGTACAACATAACTCCTTCGCTCAACCTTAAGCGTAGAATTTTATCAAGGCGTCTGAGTGCCAAGTGTTCTTCAATTCTACGCCTTCGGCGTCGCCAAGCTTGTACACGCCTTTTCGTACTTCGTCGAGAACCAGATAGGGTCCTTCCCAGTTTGCGCGAAGTACGCCATGGGATGGCCTTCGGGGTGCGAAGTCGGCCTTTCGGAGAACGAGGTCTCCCTTCTTCATTTCTTTTGGCCTGGCCCGTAAGTTTACAGCCGCGGCCACTCTTTGCTGAAAAGCTTTTCTTCTCAGCTCGGCTATTTCTCTGTGTTCGGCCACAAGATCGAGATTGGTTCTCAGGCTGAGGTCATTACCACCTTCATCAAATACTTGCACCCGTACTGAAGGTTGAACTACCTCTAGTGGGATAATGGCCTCTGTTCCGAAGACGAGCGAGAAAGGGGTCTCCCCTGTGGCTCTTCGGGGCGTCGTTCGGTAGCTCCATAATACACTTTGGAGTTCTCCTGGCCATTTCCCTTTGGCTTCCCTTAGTCTCTTTTTCAGGCCATCTTTTATGGTCCTGTTCGATACTTCCACCTGCCCGTTGCTTTGGGGGTGAGCTACTGGGGTGAAGTGCATCTTTATTCCGAGGTCGCTGATGAATTCTTGGAATCCTTTGTCTGTGAACTGGGATCCATTATCAGCTACTAGTACCCTCGGTATGCCAAATCTGCATACGATGTTCTTCCATAGGAACTTCTGCACTTCTTTTGCCGAGATAGTTGCTAGTGGTTCTGCCTCCACCCACTTTGAGAAATAGTCCACCGCTACAACGCAGAATTTCACGCCTCCGGGTGCTGTGGGGAGTGGCCCAATAAGGTCTATGCCCCAGACTGCGAAGGGCCAAGGATAGTCTGCCAAAGTTACCATTTCCGAGGGTGTCCTTTGGGATTTTCGCGTGTCTCTGGTAGCTACCACATTTCCGGACGAACTGTCTTGTGTCCTTTCTCAGGGTAGGCCAGAAGTATCCTTGGCGGAGTATCACTGCTGCCAGGGCATCAGTTCCAATGTGTGAACCACACATGCCTTCGTGAACTTCTTCAAGGACCATTTTAGTATCCTTTTCATCCACACATCTTTGCAGCGGATTCACATATCCCTGCCGATATAACTCTTCACCAATCAGGAAGAATCTTCCGGAGCGTCTTCGCAGTCTTGCAGCATCGCCGGGGTCTTCGGGGAGCAAATTCTCTACGAGGTATCTTTTTATTGGGTCTTTCCATCCTGTTCCCGAGGTCGTCATGCTCAGCACTGAGATGCTCGGATGGTCTAGCACCTCGGTATATGTTTTCGACTTCGCCAAGCAATCTGCATCAGTGTTATTCCGCCAAGGTACATTTTCGATCCGTACGGCGTCAAACTCTTGGATGAGCTTTGCTACTAGCTCATGATATTTTGCCAAGATTGGGTCCTTCGCCCCATAATCTCCTGCCGTCTGCCGAACTACCAGCTGGGAATCGCTGTGAGCCTTTAAGTTTCTCACGCCAATCTTTCTAGCCAAGTGCAATCCCGCTATGAGGGCTTCATACTCAGCTACTTTGTTGGTGACGTTGAAGCTGAACTTGATAGCCTTCATTACCTCAAGGCCTTCGGGGCCCCTGATAATACGCCTTGAGCTTTTATGGCCTTCCGAGGCTCATACGTAATTTCGTGTTCGCCCAGCTCTATGCACGACTTGGAGAGCCTTCCCGAATGATCTACTCTCTTCATGACATCCCGTAGCGGTAGACTACTTCGGACGATGATGGGGTGAGCCTGAAAGTATGGTCGCAGCCTTCTCCCTGCAAGCACCAAGGCGTATATAGCTTTTTGAAGCAAAGGGTACCTGACTTCGGCGCCATGCAGGGACTTGCTGACATAGTAGACCGGCCATTGCTTTGACCCTTCTTCTTTCACGAGGACCGAGCTCACAGCTTTTTCTGTGACGGCGAGGTACAGTACAAGGGGCTCTCCCTCCCGAGGTTGTCGCAGAGTCGGCAGGCTGGCCAGGTAGACTTTGAGTTCTTCCCAGGCCTTTTGGCAATCTTCATCCCAAGGACGATCATTTCTTCTGAGGTCGCCTTCCATTTTTGTTGCCTTTGTGAGGACTTTGAAGAAAGGTCTACACTTATCTCCGTACCTGGAAATAAATCTGCTCAGAGAGGTTATTCTTTCGGTGAGTCTCTGCACATCTTTGACTGTGGCAGGAGTTCGGGACTCAAGCAGAGCCTTAATCTTCTCGGGGTTAGCGTCGATGCCTCTTTCGGATACCATGTACCCAAGGAATTTTCCCGAGGTCACCCCGAAGATGCACTTCTCAGGATTAAGGCGGATCCCGAAGGCTCTGAGCTTTTGGATGGTTTCCTTTAAATCTGCAACATGGTAGTCAGGTAGCTTGCTCTTGACTATCATATCATCAACATACACCTCCATGTTTCTCCCTATTTGGCCTTTGAAGACCTTGTTCATCAGCCTCTGGTAGGTGGCTCCTGCATTTTTGAGCCCCAATGGCATCCTGATATAGCAGTATGTTCCTCCCTCGGTGATGAAGGCAGTCTTCTCTTCATCTTCGGGGTCCATCCTTATCTGATGGTAGCCACTGAAGGCGTCTAGGAAACTTAGGAGCCCATATTCAGCAGTTGAATCTACCAGTTGATCTATTGGCGGCAGAGGGTATGAGTCTTTCGGGCAAGCATCGTTCAAGTTTCTGAAGTCGATGCACATCCGGAGTTTGCTGCTACCTTCTTTTGTGGCGATGACCACGTTGCTTAACCACTCGGGGTACTTGACCTCCCTGATAACTTCAGCATCTAGGAGACGCTGGACTTCGGTTTTGACAAAGTTTCTTTTATGGGCTGAGATGCTTCGTTTCTTTTGCCGGACAGGCCTTGCTTCCGGACTTACTTTGAGGCTATGCTGTATTATGCCAGGGTTCACGCCCGGCATATCTTTTGGCGAGTAGGCAAACAGATCTTTATTTTCCAGCAGAAAGGATACAAGATTTTCCTTGTCACCTTCGGCCAAGCTCTTCCCTATTCGGGTAGATTGACCTGGGACAAGCTCTATTGCTTTCATTTCTGTTTTGGCGAGATCTTCTTCTTTGCCTTTTTCTGGTGCCCTTGCCTCCATCTTTTGCGGGAGGTTGCTTGCCGGAGCTTTTCGCGCTTTTACAAACACCTTTCTTACCTCGACTTGGTCTATGAATACCTCTGCATCTCCATCCTTGGTGGCGAATGTGACAGTCAAGTACTTCACATCAGGGCGAATATGCAGATTCCCCATTGTCTGCCTTCCAAGGATGGCGTTGTACGAGGACGGGACGTTCACGACGATGAATCTCGCCATTGTGGAGGCGTACAACTCAGCTGCTCCGTTCACAGAAGTCCCTTTCATTATCAGCCGGAGGTCGATCCATCCGAGGACGGGGAGTTCGGATGGTCCAACCCCAAAAGTGGGCGAGGTGACAGGCTTTAGTTCGCTGCTGGAGATGCCCAAGCCCGGCAGCAGATGCGAGAATAGGACATCAGCATTTGAGCCATCATCAAGCAACACTCTTTTGACGTCCCAGTTCCCTACTCTCGCCATAATCAGTAGCGGATCGTCGTGGGGGAAGACGACGGTGGAGCCATCTTTGCGAGCCAGCTTCTTTGATGGACTTTGATACTCCATGACTGCAATTTCTCTAGCTTTCCGCTTTCTTTCCGAGGATGGGAGCCCCGTGGTGATGGTTTGGATAACCCCTGCTGGAGGTGGAGGGCGCTTTTTTGGACTTCTATTTCTCCGCCTGTCAGAGTCATAGTCCTCATCTTCGGCCCTTTCTTCCTCCATTTTTCTGCCTTTCGGGGATGGCATCCTCAGGTATTTCCGAAGTTGGCCATTTTTTATCAGCGACTCTATGTACTTCTTCAGCTGGAAGCAGTCTTCGGTGTCATGACCGTGGTCACGATGAAACTGGCAGAACTTTGCATTCTTCTTATTATCGGCGGTCATGGCCCTTGGTCGCCGAATCTGCGTCCCTTGCCTTTCCAGCGCCATGAGAATGTTGGTCCGTGAAGTGCTCAATGGTGTGAAACTTTGAGGTTTCCTTCCTCGCATCCTCCGAGGTCGTCCTGCGTATTCGGTAGGATGCCGAGCTTGTTGACTGGACTCTTCGGGGCGGTGGTGATCAGACTTCGGCCCAGCCATTCTTAGTTCTTCGGCGGTCATGTGCTGTTCTGCTCTTCGGTAGAATTCTCCGAGGGTCTCCGGGGGCTCCTTTGAGAACTCGTAGAACAGCTGTGAGTCTCGCCGAAGGCCTCGTGTCATGGCAAGAATGCGGATTTCGGGCCTAAAGTCTGGGACACTTAGAGCTTCCCTGTTGAATCTTTCGACATAGTCTCGGATGGTTTCTCCATTCCTCTGCTCTATGTCGAACATCTGCACAGTCATCTTCGCCGTAGGTCTGCTCCCAATGAATTGCTGTGTGAAGGCCGTGGACAACTCCTGGAACTCAGTGATGGTTCCTGAAGGCAAAGAATTGTACCACGCCGTGGCTGGCCCTATGAGGGTGACTTCGAAGCACTTGCACATGGTAGCGTCGTCAGCACCGTGTATTATCATGCTGCGTTTGTACTTCATCAGATGGGCCTGTGGATCAGTACGGCCATCATAAATCTCCAACCGAGGTACTCTGAAGTCACCTGGCATGGCTGCCTCAACAACGGCCTGAATAAATGGCGAGTCATCTTCGCAGCATGTTCCCGAGAGTCTGGCCCAAACGGGTTTTCTGGCCACTTGTTTCTCCACTCTGTCCAGCCGTGCTAGTATCCTCTCCATCAGTACTGTGGCACTAGGGCCTTCTTCAGGCAATGGAGATCGCCGGCGCCTCTTCGGGGGGCGAGTTCGGCGCTGAGGGGACAAGGACCTCGACTCAGGCGACGAACTGCTTCGCTGTGAGACTCTCGGTCGCTTGGACCCAGTTTGTCCCACAGGTCATTTCCCGAGGGCTATATTTTCTGTGGATGATTCTTCGCGAGGGTCTCCACTCCCCGAACTGCGATGTGTAGACTTGGGGCTTTTCTCCCGAGCGCGTGTCGGTGAGGGGGGTCTCTGGGTCTGTGCTTGCTGTGGCCACCTTCGGTCGATCTGCTGGGTCATTTCAGACACGATCGAACGCTGAAAGTCCCTCAAGAAGCTCATGGTGATTACCAGAGGGCGGTCTTCCTCAGGCGCAGAAGTCCCTGGGAGTGTTTGCTCAGCAGCCGGTTGTATCTCAGGCGCGGACGGGGACTTCGGGAGCCTCTTGTCCTTAGAACGCCGAGTCTCAATGACTGTGATCTCAGAGCGGGTTCCCACAGACGGCGCCAAATGATGGCCATGGGCCTCATCGTTTATAGTCATGGTGACTGGTGGAGAGACTTCTGGGAGGAAGAACGCCTGGTGGAATGGATAGCCCAAAGGAGAGTGCCTGAAAGCTCAGAAACAAAGGGTTAGGAGGTCCCCGGAGTATTTTTCCGGGGGGGGAGCCTCCTATGCCCAAGTCAGTGGTGGCTGAGAAAAGGCAAAGGAAATAGCACAAAGGGCTGAAGAGTCTCGCCTGGTAGTTTTCTCAGAGTGTGGGAGCAGTGTTTGGCTAACCAACCAGCCTCCTGCCAAGTATTAATTCCTGGTATTTATAGGAGCGCCTAGCCCGTTCAGATCACGACATGTGTTCGGTCGGATGTTCCCTGAGTTTCTGGGCATAGGAGACAGATAACTGGTAGCAGGTTGTCCTAAGCCACGTGCTGAGATGGGCCATCATGTGATTCTGATGGCGTCCGTATGTCAGAGCGCCTATTCAGGCGACTTTATGATGTCTGTGAAAGGACGTGTCAGAGGCTTCCTTAAATGCTTCCATAAATGCTCCTGTCGTACTCCCGAGGTCCCTGGGTGAGGTCGTCCTCTAGTTTGGACAGAGCCTCTTCGGGAAACAAGCCCTCAGTTCGGGGGTTCCCAGTTTCAGGGAGTTCCGCCTTCGGGGATATCATGTTCGGCTCGCTATGTCTGGTGCCGCTTTTCCGAAGGCGATATGTTCACAACCTTGGGGGGCGAGTAGTGTCCTCGGGGTTTCCTGGCGTGCCGGGCTTGGAGCTCTTCGGCTATCTCCCGAGGTGCCTGATCGCACCTTTTCTCGGGTAGCGCCAGCTTCTTCTGGCCATCATTGTGTTAGGGAGTTCGGCCAGATAGAGGCGATAGCGTTTGGCTATCACCATGGTTGCTTGAAAATATAGAAAACAACCCATGAGGGCAAGAGAACCCTTACCAAGCTGAAACAGAAAAACCACAATGCATATAGACAAGATATAGCAACCAAATGCAGCAGCCATTCACAACCATCAAACATATGAAATGCTGCAGCAACAATAACCATAGACTAGTCCATAAAACACATAATAAACATAACCAAATCACTATGGAAGCCCTTGTCAAACTAATGCTTGGTCTTAGGAGGATTTTAACACTAGTTAGTACTAACTTTGTGATCTAGAAACCCTCATTTCACTGCCATCATTGTGCACTTGACAATAGGTCACAAAACCTTCAATAAGTGCACTCCCCTCAATAAGCTTGGTTCATCAAGCTCATGGCTCTCTTCCAAGCTTAGCCTTAGCACCATGGCTGCTTGGAAATACATAAAATAACCTATGAGAGTAAGAGATCCCTTACTGAAGTATCTAGGCCAAATTTGAAGCTTGATCCTTAAAGTATCCATGCAATATATCTAGTTTGCTTCCAATTGCCTCCTTTTGCCTTCAATTTCAATCAATTGCAAGTTTAAACGTGTGGTGGCTATGGAGGAAGTGTGGTTGTGTTCTTGGGCTGGAGGAGGTTGGAAATGAGATAGAGATAAGTGAATTGGCCACTTAAATGGCCTTAAATAAGCTTAAGGGTACAAACACAGTTAAACAAGCTTAACTGTACTTTTTGTCAGTTTCCTTCTCACTAATTATGGTTTCTTTGTCTTAAACACATTGGTACACATGTGCCCAATATTTTTGACCCATTTGCAAGCCATAGCTGCCCCTCCCTAGGTGGGAAAACTCCAAATTGCTTCATTTAACTTAAGTCAGAGACATACACATCCTAAGGCCTAGATTAGCTTTATGTCTTTTTGCATTTTCTTTGTCCTTATTTGTCTTCCATCAGCAATTTGATCCTCCAATAGCACTTTTATGCCTTTCATATCCTTCACATACTCTCCAAAGCTCTTTTGTGAAAGTTTTGCAATTGAGTACCCAAATTTCTAAAATCTTACAAAAAAGTCCATAGGTTGCTTGACAAACAAGGAACCCTTAAAGCTTTTCTTGGGGGGCCAAGTTACCAACTTGGAACACTTTTAAGGAGGTGTTCATTACACCTTTTACCCCTCATGTTAGGATCATTCCTTAGTACTTGGCCCAAGCCAAGAATGCAAGGAAAATGTAAAATAAACATGAGGGACTTGATTGAAAATGATAATGGTGGTGTAAGTGCAAAACTAAGAACTTTCGGGTGCTAATTGTACATGAAAAATGACTATGTGGCTAATGGCCAGAAACAAAAGTTAAGGACCATTTTAGTTACTCTTTCGGGTGCTAATCTTAACACTAAGATGCATGGGAGTATTACAATGGAGCATGCAAAATTAAGTAAGTCAGAGAAGGTGACTAAGACCAATTATTGAGCCATGTGGTAATTAAACAAAATTTGCATGCCTCCACTCAAGCTAAAAATGTAATTTCGGGTTTGACTTCCTTGTTCTTGCAAGTTTCAGTTGTTCTTGGTAAGGGAAGGCCAAGTTCTTGACGGGTTCATGCCAAATTACAGTGGAATTGAAGCTTGAAGGAGGAATCAAGCTTGGAATTGTTGGTTTCGGCACTAGGCAACCTTGAGTTTCCATTTTCAATCTTGGAGTTGAAGACTTCAAGGTTGGCTGAAAACTCAAGCTTGTGATTTTGTGGGTCAGGTTCATGATTCTACTTGTTTCTTGGTACAATTCCATGTTCAAGTAGTTAATGGCGTCTAAGTGATAGTAAATTATGCTATGTGATCTTAGCTTGCTAGATGGGCATAAGGTTGAACTTTTGGATTCATATGGTTTGGCTAGCTAGTCCAATTAAAGGCAAGTACTAGAGCTTATGTTAAGAAGGCCAACTTAACCTGAAACTCGGAGCTCTAGTGGATTGGAGAAGATTCGGTGAAGTTTAGAGTGCAAGGTTGCATATGTGTACTTGCTAGTGAAATTGGCCAAGAAGAACAATGTGTTTTGTGTGTGAGTTGTGTGCTTGAATGATTGTTTGTGCTTCCTAACCTTTGTAGTTAGTATTATTATGCTTATATGCCTCGGGTAGCTTATGTGTACATGTATTATGCTTGTGTTTTCCTTGTTTTCTTGTCTTTCTTGCAGGTTATGTTATGCTTATTGATAGCCGAAGGGCTATTACCCTTGGAGGTCTCCCAAACTAGCCCGATGAGCACCACCCTCGGGAAACACAGGTGACCAACCTCGGGGAAAAGGGGGCCCTTCCCACCCTCGGAGAGGGCTCAGCACCGTCCTCAGGGGACACTAATGTTGGGTTTCAAGAGCCAAACAGGACAGTGGAATTTGACCGAAACCCTCCAGGATCCAAGTGAAACGGGATAAACCGGGTGTTCAAAAATTTTCATACCTAATTTTCAGTTGAGATCTCTGACTCAACTGTAGAGTTGAATCACAAAACCTGAATAGTTGACATGTTTAGCCTCTCTATGGTATCCACACGAGCCTCTCGAGATCACCACGCTTCCACCACGTCCCGGCATATGCGTTTCTCTTGCGCGTGCAGTGCTAGCTAGCGTCCTCTAAGGAATTGCAAGAGAAGAGTGCGGCTGTCCTTTTGGGAGGCTAGGGCAAGGAGACCTGTGAATTTCTTACTAGAAGTTGTATTTATAGTGAGACTCAACTTCCAGGCCTAATGGGTTTCAAAGCCCTAATCCAATTAGGCTTTAATTTTGGGCTTAATAATGGCTCAACTGTTGGGCCCATTATTAATACAAAATGATTGTGAAACCAAACCCCAAATTATTAGCCCATGCACTCTAAGGATCCAAATAGCTCTATGCGTGTGACCCAATAGGCTTTTACCACGTTGGCAATGATCATAGATCACATTTATGATCATAAGCAATGAGCGGTGTCTAGAAACACATCATTGCTACCCAAATGACAAGATTGTCGGTGATTCGACTAAACCTTTATGATCATCACCGATATATGCCATTGTCCCTTTGTCCAAGATATCAAGACTAAGCACGAGACATGGAATGTGTCACTCTCGTATAGCCCAATCTTTGGTTTCTTGATTACCGAGTAGACCAACTTAAACTGATGACATTGATATCGTATATCAACTTATCCGAGCATGGCCATGCACTTTTCTAAGTCTTACTCTATCGAGGGGCCCGAAGATATCACTCCCGTTACATAGGAGGGACAAATCCCATCTTGATCATACAAATCCCTCCGCATGATATGTGAAATACCCAATGGCCTCCTTCAAGTTCACTCAGTTACGAGCAACAAAGGAAAGTATCAAATTATGTGACTCACATGTAGGGAACCTTGATGATCTTAGGTCGAAGGACTACATATACCGTGATCACTATGAGAATCAATTATGACACTCATATAACGATCCATGAAGTGTTCTCATGGTGGGTCGGTCCAGTACACAAGTTCTCCAACTTGTACCCATATGTAGACTACATATCTCATATTAGTCTCCACATATGCTAGTCATTATGTATTATTGCAACCCGCTCCACAATAATACTAGACCAAGGATGTTTGAGAATATCATTATTCTAGGGTTACAATTATGTTTGTTAAGTTACGCAGAAACAAAACAACGAACATAATTGCTGGATTAATGCCTTAATAAAATATCATGACTCAATGTCTCATGATTGTATTTTTGGGCACAACAATAACAATCTCCCACTTGCACTAAAAGCTAATCATCCATGTATCTAATATCGATGGACCCAGAATGGCTATCATGCTTCTACTACGTAAGGGGCTTTGTCAGTGGATTAGCAATGTTGTTGTCTGTCGAAGTCCTGCATATCCTTACATCACCCCTCTCAATGATCTCCCTGATGAAATGATAGCATCGGAGTATGTGTTTGGATCGCTGGTGAGATCGAGGTTCCTTAGCCTGTGTGATTGCTCCATTATTGTCACACTAGAGCTCTATCGGGTTGGCAATGCTTGGAACCACTCCAAGTTCAGTGATGAACTTCTTGATCCAAACTGCCTCCTTCACAGCATCAGAGGCGGCAATGTACTCAGATTCTATTGTAAATTCAGCTACTGTATCTTGCTTTGAACTCTTCTAGCTCACAGCACCACCACCAATACAAAACACATAACCAGATTGCGATCTAAAATCATCCTTATCGGATTGGAAGCTTGCATCGGTGTAACCCCTTACAACGAGCTCATCTTCACCTCCAAAGACCAAGAATGCATCCTTAGTCCTTCGTAAGTACTTAAGGATGTTCTTAACAGCTGTCCAGTGACTCTCACCGGGGTTCGATTGGTACCTACTCGTCATGCGCAAAGCATATGAGACATCGGGACGAGTACATATCATGGCATACATGATAGATCCAATTGCTGAGGCATATGGAATCTTACTCATGCGCTCTCCCTCCTCGGTTGTACTCGGACACTGAGATCTAGAAAGTGTGATACCATGTGACATGGGCAAGAATCCTTTCCTGAAATCTTGCATGCTAAACCTCTTTAGCACCTTGTCAATATATGTACTTTGACTTAGGCCAAGAAGCTTTCTAGATCTATCTCTATAGATCCTAATGCCTAACACATAGGCTGCTTCACCCAAGTCCTTCATCGAGAAACATTTCCCTAGCCAAGTCTTCACAGACTGTAGCTTAGGAATGTCATTCCCGATGAGTAGTATGTCATCTACATACAACACCAAGAAGACAATAGCGCTCCCACTAACCTTCTTGTAGACACAAGGTTCATCTTCATTTTTTATAAAACCAAACTCTTTGATTGCATCATCAAAATGAAGATTCCAACTTCGAGAAGCTTGCTTCAGTCCATAAATGGACCTTTGCAACTTGCACACTGTATTGGCATTCTCAGGAGTGACAAAACCCTCAGGTTGTGTCATGTACACATCCTCAAGTAGCTTTCCATTTAGGTATGC
Source organism: Aquilaria yunnanensis (assembly GCA_039654915.1). Taxonomy (NCBI): domain Eukaryota; kingdom Viridiplantae; phylum Streptophyta; class Magnoliopsida; order Malvales; family Thymelaeaceae; genus Aquilaria; species Aquilaria yunnanensis. The sequence goes on along the minus strand of CM077595.1, from coordinate 40,987,355 downwards.
AGTTTTGACATCCATTTGCCATATCCCATAATCATAGTGTGTAGCAATAGCAAACAAAATTCGGATGGATTTAAGCATAACAACTGGTGAAAAAGTTTCATCGTAGTCAATACCTTGAATTTGCTTGAAACCTTTTGCAACCAATCGTCCCTTAAAGGTAATCACATTACCATCCATGTCAGTTTTCTTCTTGAAAACCCATTTGCACCCTATGGGTTTTACCCGTTCAGGTGGGTCAACCAAAGTCCATACTTGGTTTTCATACATGGATTCCATCTCGGATTTCATGGCCAGTAGCCACTTCTCAGAGTCAGGCCCCGACATAGCTTGTTGGTAAGTTTGTGGGTTCATCCTGATCCATGAGCATCACATCACCGATGTGAGTCATGAGAAATCCAAATCTCTTGAGCTCACGCCGAATCCTACTAGACCTACGTTGGCTTTGTGCTACAAGAACAGACTCTTGAACAACATATTGCGGTGCCTATTCATTTTCCATTCCAGGTTCGATGTCTACTTGTTGTTCTTGAATTTCTTCAAGTTCTACTTTCCTCCCACTAGTTCCTTTAGAGATAAACTCTTTCTCCAAAAAGACACCAGTTCGAGCAATAAACACTTTTTGCTCAGAAGGATGGTAGAAATAGTAACCCTTTGTTTCTTTGGGATACCCAACAAAAAGACATTTTTGAGATTTGGGCCCTAGTTTGTCAGAGGATTGATGTTTCACATAAGCGTCACAACCCCAAATCTTCATAAAAGACAAATTGGGATGCCTCCCACTCCATATGTCATTTGGTGTCTTTTGAACCAATTTAGATGGAAGTCGGTTTAGTGTAAAAGCAACTGTCTCTAGAGCATGTCCCCAAAAGGAGTTTGGAAGGTCAGCTTGACTAATCATAGAGCGAACCATGTTTAACAGAGTTCGATTTCTCCTTTCAGATACACCATTCCATTGAGGTGTACTTGGTGGAGTGAGTTGTGAAACTATACCACACTCCTTCAGATAGTCAAGGAATTCTCGATCCAAGTACTCTCCACCTCGATTTCATCGAAGCACTTTAATACTCTTCCTGAGTTGATTCTCTACTTCATTCTTGAATTCTTTGAACTTTTCAAAGGATTCTGACTTGTGTCTCATGAGATACACATAGCCATATCTACTGAAGTCAACAGTGAAAGTAATGAAGTATTGGAAACCTCCTCTAGCTTGTGTAGACATAGGGCCACATACTTCACTATGTATGAGTCCTAGTAAGTCATTAGCCCTTTCACTTTGCCCTGTGAATGGGGCTTTGGTCACCTTGCCCAACAAACATGACTCACATGTCTCATATGATTCAAAATCAAATGAGTCCAAGAGTCCATCCTTATGGAGCTTGGATATGCGGGTTTCATTTATATGGCCCAAGCGACAGTGCCAGAGATAGGTCGGGTTCAAATCATTTAATCTGACCTTCTTGGTATTCACATTATAGATTGGATCTTCGAGGTCTAGAACATACAACCCATTGCTAAGTTGAGCACTACAATAAAAGATTTCATTCAAATAAATAGAACAACATTTGTCCTTTATTATAAATGAAAAACCTTTCTTGTCCAAACAAGAAACAGAAATCAAATTTCTGCTAATAGTAGGCACAAAGTAGCAGTTGTCTAATTCTAAAACTAATCCACTAGGTAAAGTGAGAACATAAGTCCCTACGCCTAAGGCAGCAACCCTTGCTCCATTTCCAACATGTAGGTCCACTTCACCTCGGGCCAATCTTCTACTTCTACTTAGATCCTGCACATTTGCACAAATGTGAGATCCACATCCAGTATCCAATACCCAAGATGAGGAAGTAGAAAAGTTAGCCTTTATAACAAGAATACCTAAAGTGGAAGTCTTACTTCCCTTTTCCTTAGCAAGTTCTTCAAGATAGAGCTTGCAATTGCGCTTCCAGTGTCTAGGTTGCGTACAATGGAAGCACTCCCCCTCCTTTGCCATACCACCCTTTGGTTTCAGTGCAGCTGAAGAAGAACTAGCGTTGGACTTTCCATTAGCTTTATCCTTCTTCTTGTTGGCTTTTCCTTTTGCCTTGCCCTTTTGAACCATCAAAATGGGCTTAGCCTTCTTAAGGTTTTGCTCAGCAGTTCTCAACATGTTGAGCAATTCTGGAAGGGACTTGTCAAGGTCATTCATGTTATAGTTCATGACGAATTGACTGTAGCTTTCAGGCAACTATTGCAAGACTACATCAATAACCAACTCTTTCTGAAGAGCAAATCCCAAATTCTCAAGATTCTCAATGTACCCAATCATCTTGAGCACATGAGGACCCACGGGACTTCCCTCAGACAACTTGGACTGAAACAATGCCTTAGAGGACTCAAACCTCTCATGCCTAGCTTGCTCTTGGAAAATCATTTTGAGATGTTCAATCATATTGAACGCCCCTATGTTCTCATGTTGCTTCTGAAGCTCAGATTCCATGGTAATAAGCATGAGGCATGCAACATCCAAAACATCATGAGAATGCCTCTTGTGAGCATCCCTTTCAGCTCTTGGAGCAGTGGCAGCAAGCTCATTCGGAATGGGCTGCTTTAGGACATAAGCCTTTCTCTCTTGTTTGAGGACTATCCTCAAGTTTCGGTACCATTTGAGAAAGTTGGTCCCATTCAGTTTTTCCTTCTCAAGGATCGATCGCAATGAAAGTGTCGATGTGTTTTGTGCCATGGTTATCTACAACAGTAAATATGCAGTGTAAGAGTCATGTATTTTAATTCATTTAATAAGGACTTTTATTAAACGATACTCCCACTATTTTCCTCAAAATAATAACCCTCGATATTATTTCGGAACACCTCGGCACTAAGGTATTCTAGTGGGCCAAGATCCATATTTGACCACAACCTGAGTCAGCTTTGGCCTTTCTCTCAAGTTACAGCTATTTAGGTAGGCAACTCCTTGCCAATTGCATCTTATGCAACTCTTGGATAGTTGGGTGAACAACACTTGTCCATGCTCATCTCATGAGCTTAAGCCCAACTCTATGCCTCCAAGTCCCTAATCCTATTAGGATGACTTAGTTAAGTTAGACCCAAAGTTAGCATCACATTTAATGACTTAATATTTGTTTGAGGGATTTTTCATTTGATCTCACCAATTTGTTATCTCCGATTGTTTTATACATGCATCACATACAAATATAAAACATGCATCTCATGCGTTCAAGAAAGAAAACATTACATGCTTATAGCCCAAACTATGCGATATTCTCAAGCCAATGAGAATATCATAAAGCCTAAGAAAAGAAAAGAGTCTTCACAAGCTCTTTCTCTTCCTTTCTTGGCTGCCCTTTTGTTGTCACCTCGTTGGACATACCTCCTTGGATGATCCTTGGACATACCACCTTGGATGATCCCATAATGCATCATTACATCAATAATAGAAACCTCGACTTACTTTTGAGGGGAGTTGATATGATCAAGGAAGGCACACATGGAGAAGGTAAGGACCCATTGAAGGTTTCTAGTGGACCTATGACAAGGAAGAAAGCTAAGGAGCTCTCAAGTGCACTACAAGGCTTTGTTTCAAGTTTCTTCATGGAGAATGGACATGAAACTTCACAAGGAGCTGCTGGAACTTTCAAGACACCATATGGAAATGATGGACATGCTTGGTACTCAATTCTGGAGTGCTTAGACAAGTCTCAAAACAAGGACATCAAGGGCAACACTCAAAGTGCACCATTTGAGCCACCTTAAGTGTTCTTATTGCATTTTGTGTCCACAAGCTGGATTTTTGAGCTCTAACTTTCCAGACCTTCATTACCACATCTAAGATGAAGATTCATGCCATTGGAACTCAAAGATTCATGCTTGGAGCTGAAGATACAAGAGAGAACCTTAAAGTGTCCAAAATGCACCCAAAAAGGCTATTTGGGAGTTTTTGGGTTTAATCTTGTATTTATATTTTATTTTCGTTCAACTCCTATTTAGATACATTATTTAGGAAGTTATTTAGGCTATGGAATAGTTTTAAATCGTTTTGGACAAGTGGCATACGCTGCATTCATTAAACTTGTTCAAACTAGGAATTAGAGTCCTAATTTGACTAGGATTTCCTATGTCTTTGTATCTAGGATTCCTAAGGGATTTAGGCTGCGAATTTTTCCCAGCTTTTAACCCTAGTTTAGGCCTATATAAAGGCACATATTCTGGATGTAAACACACAAAAAATTTTCGAAATAATATTGCTCTTTGGAGAGGTTATCTCTTTGGTTCTTTGCGGACTGCCTTGGTGCACAAGTGTGCTTGTGTTCTTGGAGTTCTATACTTCTCGTTTCTAATCACAGGTTGATTAGGGGTGGGGGTTTTAAACCTAGTCTCTTTGATGTCTTTTGGAGCTTGAATCACATCTTGGGCGCGTTTCATGGTCTTTATACCATCGGGGTTCGCATCAGTTGGTATCAGAGCCACAAGTTCCATTGAAGGACATATCTTGTGTTCTTGTTTCTCTTCATTTTTCTTTCAATTCTGTCCAGTAATTTTCGTGTTTTAATTCTCTGTTTTAATCTGTTTTCTTCTTGTTTCAGGTCTGTTCTTTTTATTCCATCCTTGTTCAAGTCCAAAAATCACAAAAACAACAAAAACAGTCAATCCATGTCACCTTGTGTTCTTGGTTTCTACTTGTTTGTTCTTGTTTAATTCTCGTCTTTCTGTTTTGTTTCCAGCCCTATTAATCTCTTCTGTTTTCATTGTTTCCAGCATCTTAGAGTCCAGAAAACACCAAAAAAAAAGAGAAGGATCCAAATTGAGGAAGTTACGGTACAACCAACGTTGATTTCAAATTGGTTTCGTATAACCAACGTTGATTTCCAGTTGTGCAAACTTCAATAGTTTCTTGTCTTGGCCGAAAACAATTCTAACTTTTTGTCTTCGACAGTCAGGAATTTCAAAGAGAACGTTTGGTTAGCATGAAAATAGCAAGCAAAAAGAGGAAAGAAAAAAAAAAGAAAGAAGAAAAAAAAAAGAGAGAGAAAAGAGAAAAAGAACAAAGCAAGGTAAAGAAAAGAACAAAGACAGAAAAGGAAAAGTACAAAGGAAAGAACTTGCTGAAAAGAAGGTTTTTTTTTTACAAAGTGTTGAAAGTTTTCGTGCCCAAAACCTATCCCATTGTTTTCCAGCCAAAAAGCTTTCTTTGTGGTTCTTGTGATCATCAATTGCAAGAGCTTCCTAGAGTCTTTTAAAGCTTGTTTAGCCCACCTCTTTTGGAGTCAAAATAGTTCTTCGAAAATTCAAGTTTTCTTGTGTGCTTTAAGGATAGTTTTCTTAGAACTTTTGAGAACGTCTCTTGAAGGTGCCACGCTATGCCGAAGAACCTTTCCTGATGGCCCTTGATGGTGATATCTAGTCGAAGGGGCCTGTTATTCCGAAGGAGCCTTATACCCGAAGGGGTCTCATTCCCCGAAGGGGTCTTACGAAGATATGAAAAAAATGGTTAACAAGCCTCGGACAAAGAGACCTTACACATGCCCCTACCCTCTACACAGAACGGCCTATGGCCAGCTACAGATCACATCTAACCGAACACATGTCATGATCTGAATGGGTTGTGTCAAATGGCCTCCCCCCTTTGCCCTCCTATAAATACTTAGGAAGGACCTTCATAAGGACAAGACAGAGAACTCTGGCTATTCCCCCGCTTTCAACTACTTTTACTCTTGCAAACACTGACTTGGGTGTTGAAGGCTCCCCCCCTCCCGAAAACACATTCCAAGGAGTCTCTTACCCTTCTTCTTCAAAGTCTTGCAGGTGCCCTCATACTAGAAGTCTCTCCCTCAAGCCCGTATGTCCTACAACGAGGATGTCATCGGGCATCACTTATGGAGGTTAAGCTTTGGCTTAACTAAATACACTCATTATGAGTTGTAATGAACCTTACTGAGTTGTAAAACTCATGCCCATATTATTTGTATTTCAAGAAAAGGAATTGAGCTTAAATGATTGTGGTATTGCTTGCTTGCTTATGTACTAAATTAGAACATTATTGCTCAAGGTATGTGCCAAACTAAAACCTGGCCTGTTAAACTACTTGTGCAAGTCTTATGTTAGGTGCCCGAAACTTATGTGTTAAGTTTTGCAGGCTTAAGTAGATTGTGGGAGTTGTCTAGGAGAAAGATGGATGTGTGGATTTTGGCTTTGGTATTGGTATTCACTTTTATGACCATGAACATGGTCATAGGTCTTGTACTCTAGTGAGTGCTCCTGTATTGTACACTTAAGGTGCTTTTTGGGTAACGTAAGTAGTATGTCTTATAATGCATAATCTTGGCTACTTTTGGATATTGAGCACACTTGGTATGTTGGCAAGTAGGTAGTGCTTGTACTTAGGCTATTTTTGTGTATATGTGGCGTCGGATCACTTTGTTTTTTTTCGTACATATGTTGGATGCTTGAATGCCAAGTTATGCTTTGTTTATGAGTTATTGGAATTACCTTTATGGATTAAACCTCTTGTGCCCCTTACTTGGCCGAATGCTCATGGACATGAAAAACTTGTTTTCTAAAATTGTCAAGATGTGGGCTTCTTGGTTGTCATGCATGGAAGTAGCAGACTTGATGAGCACAGATCTGAGACACTTAAAGTATTAAGTGTATGCCTTGCTTATGATGCAAGTTATTGTTATAGCCTTGCCTTATGATGCAAGTAAGTGTTGTGGACCTTGCCTTATGCTACAAGTAACTATACAGAACAACTCATAAGCCTCCTAGGGCACCTCCAAGGCCGTATGCTTAAGAGAATAAGACTTAAACTACCTAAGAGAAAGTTGGTTGAACTAATGCTCATTCATAACACTGAAGTACACAAGTGTTTAATAACTTTCTAGGTAGAATGGTGAGTGGCATTGAGTGTGCACAGGCTGGGGCCTGGGCGGGGTGTGATGGGCTTTGTTGGTATCAGAGCCTAGGTTTTACATCTTCTAATTAAGTAGAGTGTTTAGCCTAGACTTGTTCCCATATAGGATTTATATAAGACTTGTACATATTGGGCATATGTGAATAGCTGCATCTTAAAGTGCAGGATGAGAACAAGAGGTAGGGAAAGAGAATCCCTGGTACAAGCAAAGGATACAGTAGCCCATCCTATAGATGGTATGCATATAAATGTGGCTGAGAGGCAGGTAAAGGCCAATGAGCCTAATTTGGCCGAGGAGCCAAATGCTAGGTTGTAAGAACCTGGACCTAGAATAGGAAAACAAGACAGGACGGAACCGATGATGGAGACACTGTAGGCTATGGTAGCTCAGCTTGTAGTGGGAATGCAAGCCCTGGCTAGAGGCCAAGCTCAGCCACAAGAAACTCCAGAACAAGTAGGAGCAGGAGAGAACTTTCAGGTCGAGGGCAGGAGAGGAAGGAGAAGGCCTGGCAAAGAGCCAGTTGACTAGGACCAGTTTAGTAAAAATGAGGGAAATCAGGAAGAAGAAGAAGGTGATGAAAAGAGAAGACATCCGAGGGCTAAAAAGTTAAGGTCAAAAGTTAACAAAAGCCCAGGACTGAGGAGAAGGATACGATGAGTCCAGATATAGAGGAACTCGATACCTACATATATTCAAGCAGGAATGAACCTCCTACATAGCTCACAGCCAGAGCAAGGACATCCAGAGATAGAACTAGAAACACAAAAGCCAGAGAAGAAAGGTCAAGGAGAGGTGGACTAAATGAGGGCCAGCAGGAAGGGTTCATGGCACTAAAACCTATAGTTTTTAGGGGTGATTGTGACCCTGATGAAGTAGAATTCTGGGTGTACCAAGTGGGGAAAATTTTGTAGAGGATGGATGTATCTTCCACCCAAAAAGTACTGCTAGCCATCTTCAGACTTGAAGGTAATGTAGAGCTCTGGTGCAGAGTTATGCAGAGGACATACCAAGAGAGAAATTAGAGGAGACCACCAGGTAGGAGGAGATCTATGAGGTTGGTAGACTTTCTTTAGGTCTTCCACCAGCAGTATGTCAGTGAAGCTCAGAAAGACCAGAAATAAGTAGAGTTTGATTAGCTAGAGCAAGAAGACCTCAATGTCCTGGAGTATGAGCAAAGGATAAACAGTCTGATCAGATATGCTCCATAATATGATGGGTAGGAGGAGCTGAAGACTAAGAGGTTTTTGAGAAGCTTGAGGCCTGAGTTGAGACAAATTCTCATAGTAGTAGGAGCCAGAGACTACTACTCTATGATGTAGAGTGCCATTGCACTGGAGCAGGAGTTCAAAGAATGAACCAGGGGTGGACCTGGAAGTGATAGTGGATCCCAGAAAAGGCAACAGAAAAGGCTGCCGAGAGAAGAGGTGGAGCCTAGTGGAGGAAGAAAAGGAAATAATAAGGAGAAAGGACCACAGCAATATGGTCCTTAGTGCAACACTTGTGGGAAATTCCATGGCAATAAGCCATGTTTGAAAGCTTCTGCTGGATGTCACAAGTGTGGGGCACCAGACCATTGGGTGAGAGATTGCCCAATGAGGGGAGATGATAGGAAAATGCTGGGAAGGTTCAATCCCAGAGGACCTGGGGGACAAATGCCTATGCCACAGTTAAGGACAAATATGCCAAATCAAGGAGGGAGACAGAGCCTATAGTTTAGGATTTTCCAGAGATTTTTCCTATAGACCTACCTGGATTACCACCTTTGAGAGAAGTGGAGTTTGAAATTAGACTGGTACCAGGAGTAACACCAGTATCTACTGCTCCATATAGGATGGCACTACCTGAAATGGTAGAACTAAGGAAGCAGTTTGATGGACTACTTGACAAAAGGTTCATTAGACCTAGTGTGTCTCCTTGGGGAGCACCTGTATTGTTTGTAAAGAAGATGGATGGGACCCTTTGACTCTATATAGACTAGAAAAAACTTAATGCTCTGACCATTAAGGACAAGTATCCCTTCCCATGAATAGAAGATCTATTTGACCAGTTGAATGGAACAAGGGCATTTTCCAAAATAGATCTAAGGTCTGGATATTTTTAGTTAAGAGTTAAGGAGGAGGACATACCTAAGACTGCATTCAGAACTAGGTATGGACACTTTGAGTACACGGTAATGCCATTTGGGCTTACTAATGCACCTGCATTCTTTATGGACTTAATGCAAAGGGTGTTCAGAACGCACCTAGACCACTTTGTGGTAGTATTCATTGATGATATTTTGGTGTACTCTAAAGATGAGGAAAGTCATAAAGAACACATAAAAGTAGTGCTTGGCTTGCTCCAAGAACATAAGCTTGATGGGAAGCTAAGTGCGTGCAAATTTTGGACTCAGGAAATTGGGTTTTTGGGTCATGTGATAAATGATCAGGGGTTGGCTGAGGATCCTAAAAAGGTAAGGTCAATCCTGGATTGGAAGCAGCCCCAGAATGTGAGGGAAGTTAGGAATTTCCTGGGGTTCGCTAGCTACTACAGGAGATTTATGCCAAAATTCTCTATGATAGCAGCACCCATGACCCAACTGACTAGAAAGAACCAGAAATTTGCCTGGGAAACCAAATGTGAGGAAAGCTTCAGAGAGCTTAAAAGAAGGCTGACAACAGCTCCTGTGTTAGTCCTACCAGACCCTGAAAAGGAATATAAGGTGTATACTAATGCCTCTCATGTAGGACTAGGATGTGTTCTAATGCAGGAAAAGCAAGCTATTGCTTTTGGGTCAAGACAATTAAGACCACATGAGAAGAAATACCCAGTACATGATCTAGAATTAGCAGCAGTAGTCTTTGCACTTAAGCAATGGAGACATTACCTACTAAGTAATAGATTTCAGGTTTATACAGACCACAAAAGTCTCAAATACCTTTTCACTTAGGATGACTTGAATATGAGATAGATAAGGTGGTTGGAGTACCTGAAAGATTTTGACTATGTGATTGAATACACAGCTGGGAAAGCCAATGTAGTGGTTGATGCCCTGAGCAGGAATTATATAGGGGTGCTCAAGGGTGGAGAAGTAGAGCATAAGGCCGAGAGCCTTAGCCTTACTTATTTGGCAAGTCAATGGGTAGCTTAGGAATGTAAGCAGCTTAGTGTACTCACTATTACACTAGGGTGGAAAAAGCTTATCAGGGAAGCTCAGGCTGGTGATGAGCACATGGGACTAGTGTTTTGACAAAATAAGGGTGAACTTTTTCAAGGATTCTCCTATAAGTAGGGGATGTTTTACTTCCAGAATAGGTTGTATGTGCCTGAAAAGGATGACTTAAGATTTCAAATTCTGGAAGAAGCACACTCTAGCAAGTTGAGTATGCATCCAAGAGCCATAAAAATGTACCATGCTCTTAGAGCTTATTTTTGGTGGCCATATATGGAAAAAGACATTAATGCTCATGTAGCAACATGCGAAGTGTGCGAAAAAGTGAAAGTTGAGCACCAGAAACCAGGAGGGAAGCTTCAAAGCTTGCCTATACTTGAGAGAAATTGGGGATCCATATCTATGGACTTTGTGGTGGGAATGCCACTGACAGGGAGAAAGCATAGTGCCATTTGGGTCATTGTGGATAGATTGACCAAGGTAGCTTATTTTCTTTCCATGAATCTCACTAATTCTATGGATAAGCTTGCAGAACTCTATATAAGGGAAACAATGAGATTACATGGTGTGCCTAATGACATTGTATCAGATAGGGATCCTAGGTTTCTTTCTAGGTTCTAGAAATCCCTACACCAGCTACTAGGTACTAAACTCAAGTTTAGCTCAGCATACCATCCTCAGACTGATGGACAAACTGAGAGAACCATTCAAACTCTAGAGGACATATGTAGGCGTTGTGTCATTGACTTCTAGGGAGAATGGGATGTACATCTCCCATTAGTGGAGTTTTCTTATAACAATGGGTATCACTCAGCAATTGGAATGGCCCCATATGAAGCCTTGTTTGGCAGGAAATGTATCACTCTTCATTGCTGGCATCAGCTAGAAAATAAGTTGGAGCTGGGGCCAGACATTGTTAAAGAGACCATATAAAAGATAAGACTAATTCAGTTAGGAATCAAAGCTGCCAATGATAGACAACAGTCTTATGTCAACTTGAAAAGGAGGAGAGACCTGGAATTCCAGGAAGGAGACTGGGTGTGGATTAAAGTTTCTCCTATGAAAGGAGTCATAAGATTTGCAAAGAAAAGAAAACTTACAGCCAGATACATAGGGCCATATCAAGTATTGGCCAAAGTTGGAAATGTGGCATACCAGCTGGACTTGCCACTAGAACTTGGTAACATACATGATGTGTTTCATGTAAGTCTACTCAAGAAATATGTTGCAAGTTCTAAATAGATAGAGATACCTACTAGTGTACCTGTGGCACCAAATATTTCTTATGAGGAAGTACCAATCCAATTCCTAGCTAGAGATACTTGGAAAGTAAAAAGCAGGTAGATCTCTATGATAAAGGCTTAGTGGAGTAACCATACTCCTAAAGAGGCAACCTAGGAAGTAGAATAGGAAATTTCCAAAAGTTACCCTCAGTTATATCCTAAATTGGTGAAGAATTTGGAGGGCTAAATTCTTTAAGGAGGGAGGAGTTGTCAGGATCATTCCTCAGTACTTGGCCCAGGCCAAGAATGCAAGAAAACTGTAAAATAAACATGAGGGACCTGATTGAAAAGGAGAATGATGGTGTAAATGCAAAACTGAGAACTTTCGGGTCCTAATTGTACATGAAAAATGACTATGTTGCTAATGACAAGAAACAAAACTTAAGGACCATTTTGATTACTCTTTTAGGTGCTAATCTTAACACTAAGATGCATATAAGTATTACAATGGATCATGCAAAATTAAGTGAGGTCGAGAAGGTGATTAAGACCAATTATTGAGCCATGTGGCAATTAAACAAAATTTGCATGCCTCAACTCAAGCCGAAAACATAATTTTGGGTTTGACTTCCTTATTCTTGCAAGTTTCGGTTGTTCTTGGCAAGGGAAGGCCAAGTTCTTGATGGGTTCATACCAAATTGGAGTGGAATTGAAGCTTTAGTTTCCATTTTCAAGCTTGGAGTTGAAGAATTCAAGGTTGGTTGAAAGCTCAAGCTTGTGATTTTGTGGGTAAGGTTCATATTCTACTTGATTCTTGGTACAATTCCATGTTCATGTAGTTAATGGCATCTAAGTGATAGTAAATTATGCTATGTGATCTTAGCTTACTAGATGGGCATATGGTTGAACTTTCGGGTTCATATGGTTTGACTAGCTAGTCCAATTAAAGGCAAGTACTAGAGTTCATGTTAGAAAGGCCAACTTTACTTGAAACTAGGAGCTCTAATGGATTGGAGATGATTCGGTGAAGTTTAGAGTGCAAGGTTGCATATGTGTACTTGCTAGTGAAATTGGCCAAGAAGAACAATGTGGTGCGTGTGTGAGTTGTGTGCTTGAATGATTGTTTGTGCTTGCTAACCTTTGTAGTTAGTATTATTATGCTTATATGCCTCGGGTAGTTTATGTGCACATGTATTATGCTTGTGTTTTCCTTGTTTTCTTGTATTTCTTGCAGGTTAGGTTATGCTTATGGAGGTTAAGCTTCAACTTAACTAAATAAACACATTATGAGTTGCAATGAACCTTACTGGGTTGTAAAACTCACGCCCATATTATTTGTATTTCAGGAAAAGGAATTGAGCTTGAGTGATTGTGGTTTTGCTTGCTTGCTTATGTACTAAGTTAGTACATTATTGCTCAAGGTATATGCCAAACCGAAACTTGGCTTGTTAAAGTACTTGTGCAAGTCTTATGTTATATGCCCAAAACTTATGCATTAAGTTTTGCAGGCTTGAGTAGATTGTGGGAGTTGTCTAAGAGAAAGATGGATGTGTGGATTTTGGCTTTGGTATTGGTATTCACTTTTGATAGCCAAAGGCTATTGCCTCCTCGGTAGTAACTCCCTGCTAGAATATTGGCCGAGGAGTCTGACGTCACCCAAGAGAGGATCTTTTTACTGACCTCGGAAGGTACGAAGTCAAACACTATGAGCTCGAGACTTCGGTTAGCTCGTCAGGAATTCCGAGGATAACACCGTCTCCATCGAGGGGCCAAACTGACCGTCTTCGGGTAAGAAAGCCATCTCTCTGAAGCAAGGAAGATTCTCCCCGAAGGCAAAAGCCCCGAAGAGGATCTTCCCCGAACAAGAAACACCTGAACAAGGGAATCACCGGACTATGGGTATAAGTCCCGAAGAAGGTGTTCATCAAGGGAACTCCCAGAACTATGGGATAGATCCCGAAGGAGGTGCTCGCACCAAAAGACGGATAGAATCCGAAGAGGGTGCACGCACTGAAGGGCGACCTCGCCCAGGGGACCTCGGGAGTACGATATGAGCATTTAAGGAGCCTCTGACATGTCGCCCACAAGCCCTACACGTCACATCAGAACGGCGAACTGACACGCCGCAGCCGCCCCAGTCCTGACACAACCTGTCCGGGTCCAGGGCTAAAGGAGGCTGCAAACGGCTGCCTGTCCCCTAGGTCCAAAAGTACAGATCAAATCTGACCGAACACGTGTCATGATCTGAACGGACCAGCTACTCCTATAAATACTAGGAAATGGGACTGGGCAAAGGATGGGCATTTTCCTCCCTCTGAGAAAACACAAAACAGGCAAGACACTTGATCCCTTAGTGTTCTTCCTCCACTTTCACTCAGAAAACTGACTTGGGCGTCGGAGGGTCCTCCCCGGAAAAGCAAACCGGGGACCTCCTAACCTCTTCTTTGAGCTTTTCAGGCACACTCAGCTGGGAAACCAGAGCTCCAGGCGCTTGCCTCTTTAGGAAGCCTCTCCACCTGTCAACATGACAGCAAACGAAGATGCTTTGGGGCATCAACTTTCATGACCACGAATGTTATGGCCCTACTGGTGGGAAACATACTTGAGGAAGGTAAAGTGTTTTAAATAAGTTTGGAACCTTAATTCAAGTTTACATGTCAAGAATAGGAAAGTTTATCAAAGTTCACTAAGTTCTGGGGAAGTTAAGGCACTAAATGAGGTTCAGGGGCAAAATGGTAATTTTACATCCTGGATAGCCAGGCTTGGTCCCGAGTGGTTAAAATGAAGTTTTATAACTTAACTTTCAACCTTAACCCAAACTTGAAGAAATAAAGAAGAATTATTCAAGAATAAGTAAGTTACCAAAAGATGGGGGCTTAAGTGTATTAAGTCTAACAGTTTTGTGGCTTTTGTGTTAAGCAAGGGTTATAAGAAGGGAAAGGGGGGATGGCTGCCACAATTTCGAGTTCATCCTTCCCAACCTCATTTTGCCTTCCAATTGACCATGAAATCCAAGTTTCTTGGTGCAAAGAGAAGCCATCAAAGGTATATAGACTATTGGGAGCCCATTTCAAGTGTTAAACCATGGTTTTGGAGCTTGGAGGCATGTATTCTCACATCCCCTATTTTTAGTACGAGGTAACCAATGTGTTCGTGATTGAATTCATGTTTATTGGTTGGTTAGGAGCTTGGGTTTTGGTTAGGAACAAGAATTTGATGCTTGGTGCCTATGTTTTGCTTGGAACTTATGTGGTACTTTGGTGAGCTTAGTGGATTGAAAAAAAGTTTGATTCTTGCTTGTTACTTGGAATTAAGGTAAGGGAGTTGTGTTTTGAAGTTCAATTAATGCTATTGGCATGAGTTTGCTTGAAGAAATTGAGGGATTCTAGCTATAGCATTAGTTAAAGGATATGGTTGAATTGTGGTTGACTATGAGGTTTGTGAGGATTAGAATGATGTTATAAGGCATCATAGATTGTGATAGCCGAAGGACTATCGCCTCCACCTGGCCGAACTCCCTGCCACCAGATGGCCAGGAGATCTGGCACTACCCGGAAAAAGGTGGGATCATACACCTCGGAGAAAAGCCGAAGAGCCCGAGTCGGCACGCCAGGGAACTTGAGGATACTATTAGCCCATACCTTCGGGCAAAAGGTGTATCTTCGGCACAGGCTTTGCCTCGGAGACACCAAAAAAGTAGGCCAAGGCCGAGCAGCCCACACCTTTGGGCAAAAGGTGTACCTTCGACACAGGTGTTACTCTCTATAGACTCCCAAAGAACATCCTCGGAAAGAAAACAAAACCGAAGTCTTCACTTCGGCTTTCTGAAGGGGGGCATGTGATAGCCGAAGGACTATCGCCTCCACCTGACCGAACTCCCTGCCACCATAATGGCCAGGAGATCTGGCGCTACCCGAAAAAATGTGGGATCACACACCTCGGAGAAAAGCCGAAGAGCCCGAGCTCGGCACGCCAGGGAACCTGAGGATACTATTAGCCCCCCCGAGGTAGTAAACAGACCGCCTTCAGAAAAGTGGCACCAGCTAGGGCGGGCCGAACATGATCTTCCCGAAGGCAGAACTCCCTGAATCTAAGAACCCCCAAACTAGGGGCATGTTTCCCGAAGTGGCACGGTCCGTACTAGAGGATGACCTCACCCAGGGACCTTGGGAGTACGGCAGGAGCATTTAAGCAAGCCTCTGACATGTCACCCACAGACGTCACAAGCCACCTCAAACGGAGCTCTGACACGCCGACGCCATCAAAGTCACATCATGGCCCGTCTCGGCTCAAGGCTCAAGGAAGCCTGCCACCAGCTACTTGTCCTCTACGCCCAGACATTCAAAGAACATCCGACCGAACACGTGTCATGATCTGAACGGGCTGGACACCTCTATAAATACCAGGGAATACACCCTGGCAAACGGCTGGCAAATATCCTGACTCCTCACTCTGAGAAAATATGACTAGGCGAGTTCACTGAACCCCTCAGTGCTATTTCCTCTGCCTTCTCTCAGCACCACTGACTTGGATGTCGGAGGCTCCTCCCCGGAAAAACACCCCGGGGACCTCCTAACCCACTTTTTCTGAACATCTCAGGCACTCTTCCTTGGGCAAACCGGCCACCAGGCGTTCTTCCTCTCCGGGAGTCCCTCCATCAGTCACCATGACTGCTAACGATGAAGCCCCTAGGGATCATTTGGCGCCGTCTGTGGGAACCCGCTCCGAGATCGCCGTCGTTGAAACTTGGCGTTCTAAGGACAGGGGACTCCCGATGTCCCCATCCGCGCCTGAGACACAACCGGCTGCCAAGCAAACACTTCCAGGGACTTCTGCGCCCGAGGAAGACCGCCCTCTAGTAATCACTATGAGCTTTATGAGGGAGTTTCAACATTCGGTCATGGCCGAAATGACACAGCAGATTGACCGAAGGTGGTCACAACAGGCACAGGCCCAAAAACCTCCCTCACCTGCACGCCCTCGAGATAAAAGCCCGAGATCGACTCATCGCAGTTCGGGAAGCGGAGACCCATGCGAAGAGTCGTCTACGGAGAATATACCCTTCGGGAAACGGCCTGTGGGACAAACTGGGTCCAAGCGACCGAAAGTCTCACAGCGAAGGAGTTCGTCGCCAGAGGCGTGGTCCCTGTCCCCTCAGCGCCAAACTCGCTCCCCGAAGAGGCGCCGACGATCTCCCTTCCCAGAGGAAGAGCCTAACGCCACAGTTCTCATGGAAAGGATATTAGCATGGCTGGACAGGGTGGAAAAGCAAGTAGCTCGCAAACCCGTCTGGGACAGACTGACGGGAGCCTTCTGTGAAGATGGGTCCCCATTCACCCGGGTCGTGGCCTAGGCAGCCATGCCAGGCGACTTCAAGGTAGCTCGGCTGGAGATTTATGATGGCCGCACTGATCCGCAGGCCCATCTGACCAAGTACAGACGGAGCATGATAATGCATGGTGCTGACGACGCTACCATGTGTAAATGCTTCGATGTCACCCTCAAGGGACCAGCGACTGCGTGGTACAACTCATTACCCCCAGGAGCCATCACTGAGTTACAGGAGTTGTCTACGGCCTTCGCGCAACAATTCATTGGAAGCCGGCCAACGGTGAAGATGCCTGTTCAGATGTTCGACATAGAGCAGAGAAACGGAGAAACCATCCGAGACTATGTCGAAAGATTCAACAGGGAAGCTCTAAGCGTCCCGGACTTCCGGCCCGAAATACGCATCCTCGCCATGACACGGGGCCTTCAGCGAGACTCACAACTGTTCTATGAGTTCTCAAAGGACCCCCCGGACACCCTCGGAGAATTTTACCGAAGGGCCGAACAGCACATGACCGCCGAGGAGTTGAGAATGGCTGGGCCAAAGTCCGATCACAACCGCGCCGAAGGGTCCAATCAGCAAGCCCGACATCCAACTGAACAGGCAGGCCGACCTCGGAGGATGGGGGGAAGCAAACTGCAAAGCTTCACACCCCTGAGCACTACACGGACAAACATCCTCATGGCGCTGGAAAGACAGGGGACGCAGATTCGGCGGCCAAGGGCCATGACCACTGATAACAAGAAAAACATCAAGAAGTTCTACCAGTTTCACCGCGACCACGGCCACGACACCAAAGACTGTTTCTAACTGAAGAAGTACATTGAGTCGCTGATAAAACTCGGCCAACTTCAGAAATATCTGCGGATGCCTTCCCTAAAAGGAAGAAAAGATGAGGAAGAAAGGGCCGAAGATGAGGACTACAACTCTGACAGATGGAGAAACCGAAGTCCGAAAAAGCGCCCTCCTCCTCCTGCAGGGGTGATACAAACCATCACTACGGGGCTCCCATCCTCGGAAAGAAAGCGGAAGGCCAGAGAGATTGCGGTCATGGAATATCAGAGTCCGGCAAAGAAACTGGCTCGTAAGGATGGATCCACCGTCATCTTCCCCCATGACGATCCGCTGCTAATCATGGCAAGGATAGGGAACTGGGACGTCAAAAGAGTCTTGCTTGATGATGGATCAAATACTGACGTCCTATTCTCGCATTTACTGCCGAATTTGGACATCTCTAGCAGCGAGCTCAACCCTGTCACCTCGCCCACCTTCGGGGTTTGACCGTCGGAACAACCTGTCCTCGGATGGATTGATCTACCCCTAATGATGAAAGGAACTTCGGTCAATGGAACAACTGAGTTGTACGCCTCCACAATGGCAAGATTTATCGTCATGGACGTTCCTTCATCGTACAACGCCATCCTTGGAAGGTAGACACAGGGAAACCTCCACATTCGCCCTGACGTGAAGTACTTGACTGTCACATTCGCCACCAAGGATAGGGCTGCAGAGGTCTTCATAGATCAAGCCGAGGTAAGGAAGGTGTTTGTAAAAGCGCAAAAACCTCTGGCAAGTAACCTCGCACAAACAATGGAGGCAAAGGCACCAGAGAAGGACAAAGAAGGTGATCCCACGAGAGCGGAAACAGAAACAGTGGAACTTGTCCCAGGACAATCTACCCGAGTAGGGAAGAGCTTGCCCGAAGGTGACAAGAAAAACCTTGTATCTTTTCTACTGGGAAATAAAGATCTCTTTGCCTACTCGCCGAAAGACATGCCAGGGGTGCACCCTGGCATAATACAGCATAGCCTCAAAGTAAGCCTGGAAGCAAAGCCTATCCGGCAAAAGAAGCGAAGCATCTTAGCCCATAAGAGCAACTTTGTGAAAATCGAAGTTCAGCGCCTGTTAGACGCTAAAGTTATCAGGGAGGTCAAATACCTCGAATGGTTAAGCAACGTGGTGATTGCCACAAAAGAAGGCAGCAGCAAACTCTGGATGTGCATCGACTTCAGAAACTTGAACGATGCTTGCCCGAAAGACTCATACCCTCTCTCGCCAATAGACCAACTGGTAGACTCAACTGCCGAATACGGGCTCCTAAGTTTCCTAGACGCCTTCAGCGGCTACCATCAAATAAGGATGGACCCCGAAGATGAAGAAAAAACCGCCTTCATCACCGAGGGAGGAACATACTGCTACGTCAGGATGCCCTTCGGGCTTAAAAATGCAGCAGCCACCTACCAAAGGTTGATGAATAGGGTCTTTAAGGACCAAATGGGGAGAAACATGGAGGTGTATGTTGACGATATGATAGTCAAAAGCAAGCTCCCTCGCAACCACGTTGCAGATCTAGAGGATACCTTCCAAAAACTCAGAGCCTTTGGGATTCATCTTGATCCTAAAAAATGCATGTTCGGGGTGACCTCGGGAAAGTTCCTTGGGTACCTGGTATCCGAAAGAGGCATCGATGCTAACCCCGTAAAAATTAAGGCTCTGCTCGAGTTCCGAACTCCTGCCACAGTAAAAGATGTGCAGAGACTCACCGGAAGAATATCCTCTCTTAGCAGGTTCATTTCCAGGTACGGAGATAGGTGTCGGCCTTTCTTCAAAGTCCTCACTAAGGCAGCAAAAAAGGAAGGCAACCTTGGAAGGGATGATCATCCTTGGGATCAAGACTGTCAAAAAGCCTAGGAAGAACTCAAAATATACCTAGCCAGCCTGCCGACTCTGCGACAACCTCGTGAGGGAGAGCCCCTCGTGTTATACCTCCCCGTCACGGAAAAAGCTGTGAGCTCGGTCTTCGTGAAAGAAGAAGGGCCAAAACAATGGCCGGTCTACTATGTAAGCAAATCCCTGCATGGCGCCGAAGTCAGGTACCCTCTGCTGCAAAAAGCTATATACGCCTTTGTTGGGTTTCGGGAGCCAAACAGCGCAGCGGAATTTAACCGAAACCCTCCAGGATCCAAGTGAAACGGGGTAAACCGGGTGTTCGAAAATTTCATACCTAATTTTCGGTTGAGATCTCTCACTCAACTGTAGAGTCGAATCACAAAACCTGAACAGTTGACGTGTTCAGGCTCTCTATGGTATCCACACGAGCCTCTCGGGATCACCACGCTTCCACTGCATCCCGGTAGATGCGTTTCTCTTGCGCTCGCAGTGCTAGGTTGCGTCCTCCAAGTAATTGCAAGAGAAGAGTGCGGCTGTCCTTTTGGGAGGCTAGGGCAAGGAGACCTGCGAATTTCTCACTTAAAAGTTGTATTTATAGTGAGACTCAACTTCCAGGCCTAATGGGTTTCAAAGCCCTAATCCAATTAGGATTTAATTTCGGGCTTAATAATGGCTCAACCCCTTGGCCCATTATTAATACGAAATTAAAGTGAAACCATAACCCAAATAATTAGCCCATGCACTCTAATGATCCAAATAGCTCTATGTGTGCGACCCAATAGGCTCTTGCCATGTTGGCAATGATCATAAATCACATTTATGATCATAAGCAATGAGCGGTGTCTAGCAACACATCATTGCTACCCAAGTGACAAGATTGTCGGTGAATCGACTAAACCTTTATGATCATCACCGATATATGCCATTGTCCCTTTGTCCAAGATATCAAGACTAAGCACGAGACATGGAATGTGTCACTCTCGTATAGCCCAATCTTTGGTTTCTTGATTGCCGAGTAGATCAACTTAAACTAACGACATTGATATCATATATCAACTCATCGGAGCATGGCCATGCATTTTCTAAGTCTCACTCTATCAAGGGGCCCAAAGATATCACTCCCGTTACATAGGAGGGACAAATCCCATCTTGATCATACAAATCCCTCCGCATGATATGTGACATACCCAATGACCTCCTTCAAGTTCACTCAGTTACGAGCAACAAAGCAAAGTATCAAAGTATGTGACTCACATGTAGGGAACCTTGATGATCTTAGGTCGAAGGACTACATATACCATGATCACTATGAGAATCACTTATGACACTCATATAACGATCCATGAAGTGTTCTCATGGTGGGTCGGTCCAGTACACAAGTTCTCCAACTTGTACCCATATGTAGACTACATATCTCATATTAGTCTCCACATATGCTAGTCATTATGTATTATTGCAACCCGCTCCACAATAATACTAGACTAGGGACATTTAAGAATATCATTATTCTAGGGTTACAATTATGTTTATTACGTTACGCAGAAACAAAACAACAAACAAAATTGCTGGATTAATGCCTTAATAAAATATCATGACTCAATGTGCAAAAATACAATCATCTCATGATTGGCTTTTTTTTGGGCACAACACTAACAGCCTTGGCGCTTGCAGGGAGAAGGCTGCGACCATACTTTCAGGCTCACCCCATCATCGTCCGAAGTAGCCTACCACTACGGGACGTTATGAGGAAAGTGGATCATTCGGGAAGGCTCTCCAAGTGGTGTATAGAGCTTGGCGAACACGATATCACCTATGAACCTCGGAAGGCCATAAAAGCTCAAGCACTGGCAGAATTCATTGCTGAAATACCCACCACTGAGGACAGTCTTCCGGATCTGAATGAAGGTGAGCCAGAATGGACCTTACATGTTGACGGAGCCTCTGGGTCCGAACACCAAGGAGCTGGGGTAATTATCAGACGCCCCGAAGGCCTGGAAGTAATGAAGGCTATCAAGTTTAACTTCAACGTCACTAACAATGTGGCTGAGTATGAGGCCCTCATAGCGGGATTACGACTGGCCAGAAAAATTGGCGTGAGAAACTTAAAGGCTCACAGCGATTTTCAGCTAGTAGTTCGGCAGATGGCAGGAGACTATGGGGCGAAGGACCCAACCTTGGCAAAATACCACGAGCTGGTAGCAAAACTCATTCAAGAGTTTGATGCCGTACGGATTGAAAACGTACCTCGGCAGAAAAACACCGAAGCAGACTGCTTGGCGAAGTCAAAAACCTACACCGAGGTGCTAGACCATCCGAGCATCTCAGTACTGAGCATACCGACCTCGGGAAAAGGATGGAGGGATCCAATAAAAAGGTACCTCACGGAAAATGTGCTCCCCGAAGACCCCGGTGATGCTGTAAAACTGCGAAAGCGCTCCAGCCATTTCTTCCTAATCGGTGAAGAACTATACCGACAGGGATACGCGAATCCGCTGCAAAGATGTGTGAACGAAGAGGATGCTGAAATGATCTTTGAAGAAGTCCACAAAGGCATGTGTGGTTCACACATTGGAACCGATGCCCTGGCGGCAGTGATACTTCGCCAGGGATACTTCTGGCCTACCCTAAGAAAGGACGCAAGGCAGTTCATCCAGAAATGCGGTAGTTGCCAGAGACACGCGAACATCCAGAGGGCACCCTCGGAAATGGTAACTTCGGCCGACTATCCCTGGCCCTTCGCAGTCTGGGGTATAGACCTTATTGGGCCACTCCCCGTAGCGCCCGGAGGCGTGAAATTCTGCGTGGTAGCAGTAGACTATTTCTCCAAATGGGTCGAGGCAGAACTGCTAGCAACTATCTCGGCGAAATAAGTGTAGAAGTTTGTATGGAAGAACATCGTATGCAGATTCGGCATACCAAGGGTACTAGTGGCTGATAATGGATCCCAATTCATAGACAAAGGATTCCAGGAATTTATCAGCGACCTCGGAATAAAGATGCACTTCGCCCCAGTAGCTCTCCCCTAAAGCAACGGGCAGGTAGAAGTATCTAACAGGACCATAAAAGATGGCCTGAAAAATAGGCTGGGGGAACCAAAAGGGAAATAGCTAGGAGAACTCCAATGCGTATTATGGAGTTACCGAACGACGCCCCGAAGAGCCACAGGGGAGACTCCCTTCTCAATCGTCTTCAGAACAGAGGCCATCATCCCTATCGAGATAGTTAGACCATCAGTACGGGTGCAAGTATTTGATGAAGGTGGAAATGACCTCGTCCTAAGAACGAAGCTTGACCTTGTCGGCGAACACAGAGAAATAGCTGAGCTGAGAAGAAAAGCTTTCCAGCAAAGAGTGGCTGCGGCTATAAATTTACGAGCTAGGCCAAAAGAAATCAAGAAAGGGGACCTCATTCTCCGAAAGGCTGACTTTGCACCCTGAAAGCCATCCCACGGAGTACTTTGCGCGAACTGGGAGGGACGTTATCTGGTTCTTGCCAAAGTACGAAAAGGCATGTACAAACTTGGCGACACTAAAGGCGTAGAATTGAAAAACACTTGGCACTCAGACTCCCTGAAGAAATTCTACGCTTAAGATGGAGCGGAAAGATTGTGTTGTGCAAAAAATATCCTAAGTACAGAATGTCCTTAAGAAAAATTCTTAAGTGTACAAAATGGCGCAAGACAGAATTCGCGAAGGTGTTCGCCGTGATAAAACGCAGACGTGATTTTCCGAAGTCCCTTGAGCCATTACGCTCGGAAAAATGGAAAAAATCTCAAAAGCACACGTCGCAACAAGCGCAGAATAGTTTTTCGAAGTCCCTTGAGCCATCACGCTCGGAAAAATGGAAAACAAAAAATCTTGCGAAAGTACTCGCCGCAAAAAGCGCAGAATAATTTTTTGTGATTGCAGGTTTCCCGAAGTCTCTTAAGCGAACTTGTTCAGGACGATGGAAATGCAAAATCTTGCAAAAAGACTTAGCCAAAAAATATTCATTGAGAATGATCAGGCTTACAAAGAAGAAGTGCCCGAAGAAGGAGCACAAAAGCGAAGAGAAAAAAAAAAGGGGAAAAGGCCCCTAAAACAGCCTAAGGGTTCTCGGCGTCCTGAGAGCCACCAGCCTCTGTGCCCTTTTCCACCACCTTCGGCGCTGGAATTGTGGGAGGCAGGTTCAGGTGCTCAATTTTTTACCAGGACCACCGAGGCCCCTCGGGAATGTTCAGAGCTTCCAAAAAAGAGAGGTCCAGACCTGGGAACCTCTGAAGGACCTGGTGCCGAGCAAGGCAGAACCGTCCTGGAAGGCGACCTTAGTCATTTGGTGGGATTTGTCCTTCTCAACCTCAAGGTCCTCCAGCTCGTCCTTCAAATCTGAAACCTCCTTCTTCAGCGCCTTCATCTTCTTATTCGCGTCGGGCTCCTTCTTCAAAGACTTGACCTCGGCTTCAAGAGCTTTTTTCTCAGTCACCAATGACCGTATGAGATTGTCAGAATCTGACTTATCTTTGAGAAGGTCTTGGTTGGCAGCAAGCATCCCTGCCACCTGATCGCCGAGGTCAGCAATCTTCAGGGATGAGTCCTTCTGAAGGTCTTCCTTCTCCTTCCAGAACTCCTCCTGAAGGGCAGCAACTTCTTTTTTCGCAGCATCTGCCAGCTGTTGGTTCTTGGCGGTCAATTCCGAGCACGTGACCTTCGCTTTTTCTAAAGCCTCTAAGGCCAAAGCTCGGAACGCTGTCTGCCTGGCTACCCAAACTCGGAGAAAGCCGGCGTACACCAGCAACTGCAAAAAGATGAACGCAAGGTCAGAAAGAGCCAAGCACTTAGGAAAAATTTAAGGGAAAAAGATGTGAAGAACATACCTGAGCAGCATGCTCGGTAACTTTCATGGTGAGGGTGTCATCGCCGGAATGGGCCGCCCCAATAGCCTTGAAGGAGGCCTCTGTAAGCACCCCCTTCGAAATCTGCTTCACCATTTCAGGACAGTCCTCGGAGGACAAGTTCATGTCGTCCGTGAATGTGCAGAAAGGCTCTTTGGGTATCTTCCCTTGCGGGACTTTGGCATCACGAAGGGCCCGCAACTTCGCATGTTCGGCTGCCCAGTTCGGAGTAAGCAACTCCCCTGCATGGCAAAAATGAGAAGCAGGTAAGAGACAAAGGAAATTTCAGAAATACAAAGAGCCATACTTGTTCTGAAAACAACAAACCTGGCGGCACTTCGATCACGACGTCCTTGGAGCCCTGAGACTCCTCTGTCGAAATCCCGTTGCCTTTCTTCCTGCGCCGCTCCTCGGCAGAAGGAGCCTCTACCACGGCCTCCAGAAGGCCCTGCGGCGCGGAAGGGCTCTGGGGAAGGACGTTGGCAGAAGGAACCTCGGTAGCGGCAGGGACCTCGGCAACAGCCTCGGGCGGTGGAATCTCGGCTGCCCCAGGCTCCTCAGCAGCCTCCTCAGAAATTTCTTGAAGCTAGGCAGTTTTCTTTGCCCGTTTCGCCGAAGGACCAGCGCCAGTAGACTTCTGCCTTCGGGAAGCCGCCTTCTTTGTCTGATCGCCCTTCTCCACCTGGCCGGAGAAAAGGGACTTGTAGAATGCAGCAGTCCAGTCCCCCATCTCTGAAAAAGAAAAAAGACATCAGCGTAAGTCCGAGGGAAAAACAGCAAGGGAGTAGAGGATAACTTACTTTTGGAAAACGTTTCGAAAGAAACTTCCTCCCGAAGGAGCTGTACCAACCAGGAGTCCTTCCCGGCGATAGCAGGAGCTGGCATCTCGAGGTCAGTCTCATGCTCCTTGACCACCCCTAACTCCCGAAGGACCTCTTCGGTCATCAACCTCCAGTTAATGGGGAAGGGGTAGAGGGAGCGTGGAGCGACCTTGGGAGCCCAGTCGGAGACGGCTCGAATACGTTCGTCGAAGTCCTCGAACACGGGAGCCAACTCTGGAGTCAGCAGTATCCTCGGATCAATGACGTCCACATCCAGCTTTCCCCGAGCCCATTTGGTCGGAACATACGACCAGGCCTTATCTATCTTCAGGAAGAAGAATTTCTGTTGCCACCCTCGCCAACTGTCCTTAGTGGCAAAAGTGAACATGAATTTTTTGCTCCCGGATCCCCGAGGTAGCATGAAATAGAAGCCACCCTTCGGGACCACGAAGAGCTTGTAGTACTGCATGAAAATTACAAAATGAGGTTTTATCCCAAAGACGCCACACATACAGAGGAAGGCGTTAAAATAGCAGTACGAGTTCGGGGGAAGCAGATTCACAACAATGCCATAAAATTGGCAGAACTCGCAAACCATCTTCGAGGGAGGATACCGAAGTCCGGCCTTCAGCTGGGCTCAAAAAATGGTAACCTCGGTACTATGGTTTGAAAAAGCATAGTGGTCAGGTCGTGGCAACCGGGTAACGGCGTAAGAAGGAAGAAAGAACTTTTTCTTCCACCTCTCTAAATTTTTAGGGGTGGTGCAACAAGGATGAGATAAAAGAGGCTGCCAGCTCTTTAGGATAGGCATTTTGGACAGAAAAATGAGTCAGAAAAAGGCAAGAAAACAACTTCCGGCAAAAACTTGAAAAAACAGAGGTATCAAAAGACTCTGGAAAGAAAAAACCCACCAAAAAACTTGCCAAAATCGGAGGTCGCCATCGTAAAAGGTTGCTGGAAAAAGCTCTGTTAAAACAACTCCGCCGCAAAAGCAAGAGAAAGCGCAAAGAAAAGGACAAGCAGGGAAAGAGCAGAAGCAAAAGCAAAAAGGACTTATGATGGAATGGGCTATTTATGGGCCAAGGGTGGGTAACCGAAACGACGTCATAAGTGCCCTTTGAAGGTGAACCGTCGCCGTAACTACACTCTGTGCCTGAAAAGACGCGCTCTCTGTAAACGACGCGACCATCCTCCAATGACAGTGTGCCACGTGTCAACCGCCGCACCAAAATAGGGGACACATCTTCTGACATCCCTAAAAAACTGGGACGCGTCGCTCAGACTGACGCGCTTGGCCATCAGACGCGACACTGCACAGACCTGCAAAAGCAAAGAAGCAGGTTGTCTCGAAGACACCAAAAGACGGGCTATGGCCGAACAGGCCATACCTTCGGGCAAGAGGTGTATCTTCGACATAGGCTTTGCCTCGGAGACACCAAAAAAGTAGGCCAAGGCCGAGCAGCCCACACCTTTGGGCAAAAGGTGTACCTTCGACACAGATGTTACTCTCTATAGACTCCCAAAGAACATCCTCGGAAAGAAAACAAAACCGAAGTCTTCACTTCGGCTTTCTGAAGGGGGGCATGTGATAGCCGAAGGACTATCGCCTCCACCTGGCCGAACTCCCTGCCACCATAATGGCCAGGAGATCTGCCGCTACCTGAAAAAATGTGGGATCACACACCTCGGAGAAAAGCCGAAGAGCCTGAGCTCGGCACGCCAGGGAACCTGAGGATACTATTAGCCCCCCCGAGGTAGTAAATAGACCGCCTTCAGAAAAGTGGCACTGGCTAGGGCAGGATGAACATGATCTTCCCGAAGGCAGAACTCCCTGAATCTAGGAACCCCCGAACTAGGGGCATGTTTCCCGAAGTGGCACGGTCCGTACTAGAGGATGACCTCACCCAGGGACCTCGGGAGTACGGCAGGAGCATTTAAGGAAGCCTCTGACATGTCACCCACAGACGTCACAAGCCGCCTTAAACGGCACTCTGACCCGCCGATGCCATCAAAGTCACATCATGGCCCATCTCGGCTCAAGGCTCAAGGAAGCCTGCCACCAGCTACTTGTCCTCTACACCCAGACATTCAGAGAACATCTGACCGAACACGTGTCATGATCTGAATGGGCTGGACACCTCTATAAATACCAGGGAATACACCCTGGCAAACGGCTAGCAAATATCCTGACCCTTCACTCTAAGAAAATACGACCAGGCGAGTTCATTGAACCCCTCAGTGCTATTTCTTCTGCCTTCTCTCAGCACCACTGACTTGGGCGTTGGAGGCTCCTCCCCGGAAAAACACCCTGGGGACCTCCTAACCCACTTTTTCTGAACATCTTAGGCACTCTCCTTTGGGCAAACCGGCCACCAGGCGTTCTTCCTCTCCGGGAGTCCCTTCATCAGTCACCATGACTACCAATGATGAAGCCCCTGGGCATTAGATTCACTTGTGATAGTTGGTTGTGATCTATGCAACATGTGTTATGTGTATGTGAAGTTTGGAGGCATTCCAAGCATGTTTGAAATGTTTGGGAGGTGTCCAAAATTCATAGCAGTAAAATGCGTGAGAATTCTGCAGAAACATAGATTGGCGATGCATAGCCAATTTAATGCTCTAATCAACTACGTGTCGCCAATCCCAAAAAGAGTCGGCAGAACGTCACCAACTGTGGCAATGCATCGCCAATATAGGAGAAAGTTGGCAGAAAGTTACCAACTCTGGTGACGCGTCGCCACAGGCAAGTTGGCAAAATTTTCCATGTTTTATTAGGAGGGTCGAGGGGAAACCTAAAGGGGTTCTTAGGGTACCTTGGGGTCTAAGCATTTCGGGGGTACTCTGGGACTTCCGAAAGTCCTCCAACACCTAGGCGATTTCTTGAGTTTTGTAAGGTTTGATGGTTACTTGTGCCAAAAGCAAGAAAACTAGTTTACAAGGGATCACAACTAGGCATCACTAGCTTGGGCGAAAGGTTTAAAACCCTTCGCAACCTAGCCATGCTGGTAGCCACAAGGTTGCAAGGTGAAACCTTAGTGCACCTAGTTTACAAGATCTTTATGGCCTAGTCTACAATAGTGCCATCATAATTCCCCTATATAACATAATAAGGGAGAGGTTCAACTGGTGATTTATCACTACTTAGGTTGGCAAGCTATGCTTGCTAGAGGACAAGGCAATGCCTTATAGTTCAAGGACTAGGATGAGGAGAGGTCTCAAGGGACATAGTTACATATGCATATATTTTAGACCCTCAAGCTGTATGAGCTCACAGCAGGTTATATATGTTATTATTTGTGGAGTCCTTGGTAATTTTCTTGAAGGTACAATGAAGACCATTACTAAGAATGCTTATGTTCTCATTCCCTAGTTATGTTGTGCAAATTCTGAAGTTGGTGGGCCAGGTAACCGCTTAGGGTTATCCCGGTAGTAGCTTTTGTACAGGTATTGTACTTGAGAATCCCTATGATTCTTGTCTACATGGGTAACTTGTTGGTCAAGTAACAGTACTAACTAGAGTCTTCCTTTGACTGCAGAGCCTAATAGCACTTGGACCAAGGATTTTTCAGACTCGCCATTAGGATTAGCATCCAAGGTTGGAGTTAAATGAAGAAGATCTTAGTAGAGACTCTAGGATTGCTCTTGGGTGAGGGCAATAGTCTACTTTATGTGTGAATGTTCTCACGAGTTGTTATGTGTAGTAAACTCACATAAATGTTGATTTTGTATGCTTTGGCTGTTTGAACTTATTTTCTATGGAAATCTCGTCGCCAAGTTAATGTTTTACGGGTTTTGTTAATCCATGTCAAAGCATGAAGAGCATGCATCCTGCATATTCTAGGTTAATCAACTAATATCATGAAGTTTTAATCCGCACACATATACAGCTAGCCAATTGTAGCCACCGTGAGACCAGCTCTCACATGCTTCCTAAGCAGGGCCCAAGGACGGCCATGTTAGTTTTTGGTGTCAGAGCTTAGAGCTCATTTAAGATCTAGTTTTGGAAAGTGCATGCGCTAGGAAAGTTAGTACTGAGCAATATTTGGGGAACGTTGTATGGCTTTGGTTACAGGTTGCTATGGTTGACAATAGGTCAGAAGCTTCGAGAGAGGCTAGAGCACCTGAGGAGGGTTCTAGTGATCCAGTTGTGGCAAGGTTTGATGAGATATCTAGGGTGCTTCATGGGTTGACTCAGACTATGGCCCAAGTGGCACAGGGCATGAATACTATCATGACTGAGTTGTTCCAACATTAAGAGGACAGAGAAGCTGTCCAAGAAGAAAATGATCTATGCCAGAATCAGGAGAGGCATGCTGAGCAGCAGCAGGTGCCTAGGGCTTATGAATAGAGAAATCTTGTTCATGAGGAGGAGGAAGAGCTAGAGGTTATGGAGGCTCCAAGGAAGGGAGACACCCTACATCAGTTAAGGTTGTCAGAAAAATTTAAAACTATTGACCCACCAAGCTTTGATGGGACAAGTGATCCCATTCAAGCAGAGGATTGGTTATCTAGAATGAGTTGACTTTTCACCTGTGGAGGCTATGAGTCGAAGCAAATGATGGCCTTGGTACCTTTCTTTTTTAGAGGGAGGGCTAGTTTGTGGTGGGTTGATGTGATGGAAATGTTGAAGGAAAGCAATGGTACCTAACTTGAGCACAAGAAAAAGGTGCTCAAGTGGTCAAACTTTGAAAAGAAGTTTCAACAGGAATACATTAGTGAAGCTACATAAGACCAAAAGAGGATTCAGTTTGAGAACCTAATATAAGGAAAAATGTCTGTGCGAGAGTATGAGGAATGCTACAATTCACTCATTTGGTATGCTCCTTATATGGTTGGTAATGATGAATTGAAGGCTAAGAAGTTCTTCCAAGGTTTAAAACCCGTGCTTCTGAGGTATATGGTGATGGTAGATATTAGGAGCAATTGCCAAGTAGTTCAGAAGGCATTAGCCTTAGAACGGGAATTTGAGGATACCTAGCAAAAAAGTGGAGGTTAGACTAGCCAACCTAGGAAAGAGTGTCAAAAAGCAACCGATGGTTGAAAACCAAGGTCCTTTCAAGAGAAGCAAGATGGGCTTATGTCCTAAGTGTAGACGATTCCATGGCATGAGACCATGTACCTTGGGTACTGATATTTGTAATATCTGTGGTCAGAAAGGACATTGGATGAGAGACTGCCCAAGGGCTCCACCTTTGCCAGGTCCGCCCAAGAATTTACCCCTTACACCCCTTGGCATAGGAAATCGACCTGGTGTAGCCGCAGCAGTAGTTGACCCAAGGGTTTTCACCTTGGCGAGTCAGGTGACCAAAGAACCAGCCACTGTTCGACGTAATTTTACTCTTCAAGATAGTAGTGTTAGAGTGTTTTTGATACAAGAGATACTCTTTCAGTGATATCATCTGCCTTGGTAGGTAAGTTTAAATTGCAACAAGAAATCTCCAGTGAGTTAAGACTCATCAGAACTACAAGGAGGAGTTTTATTGTGACCAATGAAGTGATTACTAGGTATCCCTTGCAGTTAGGCAAATATGATTTTTGTTGTGAGTTATGGGTGATAGAATTGAGGTCTGATGACCTAGTGTTAGGAATGGATTGGCTAAGTAAGCATAAGGCACAAATTGAATGTACGAATCACTTAGTTGACATTACTGATGCTCAGGGAACTAAAGTGACTTGCACAGGAGGAATAGCATCTAGTGCTAAAAGTTTACATCTTAGGCTCATGGATACCATCCCCATAGTTGGTGAAGAAAAGTATTATTCATTGAATAGGGTGGCCATGAAGGAGGAACTTGGGAAGATTGCTATAGCCAATCAGTTTCCTGAAGTGTTTCCAATAGAATTGCCTGGGTTACCACTTAAGAGGGACACTGAGTTTGCAATCCATCTTCAGCTTGGGGTAGAACCTATTTTAATACCAACTTAAAGGATGTTAGCTCCTAAGATGGATGAGTTAAAGAAGCAATTAGAGGAACTACTAAAGAAAGGCTTTATAAGGCCTAGTGTATTGCCTTGGGGAGCCTCGGTGTTGTTTGTGAAGAAAAATGATGGAACTTTTAGATTGTGCATCGACTATAGAAAGTTGAATGTAGTAACAATCAAGAATAAATATCCACTTCTTAGAATTGATGATCTATTTGTGATGGCCAGGGGCCTCATCGTTTATAGTCATGGTGACTGGTGGAGAGACTTCTGGGAGGAAGAACGTCTGATGGAATGGATAGGCCAAATGAGAGTGCCTGAAAGCTCAGAAACAAAGGGTTAGGAGGCCCCCGGAGTGTTTTTCCGGGGGGGGAGCCTCCGACGCCCAAGTCAGTGGTGGCTGAGAAAAGGCAGAGGAAATAGCACAAAGGGCTGAAGAGTCTTCCCTGGTAGTTTTCTCAGAGTGTGGGAGCAGTGTTTTGCCAAGCGACCAGCCTCCTCCCAAGTATTAATTCCTGGTATTTATAGGAGTGCCTAGCCCGTTCAGATCGCGACACGTGTCCGGTCGGATGTTCCTGAATTTCTGGGCATAGGGGACAGATAGCTGGTAGCAGGTTGGCTTGAGCCACGTGCTGAGATGGGCCATGATGTGATTCTGATGGCATCCGTGTGTCAGAGCGCTTATTCAGGCGGCTTTATGACGTCTGTGAAAGGATGTGTCAGAGGCTTCCTTAAATGCTTCCATAAATGCTCCTGCCGTACTCCCGAGGTCCCTGGGTGAGGTCATCCTTTAGTTCGGACAGAGCCTCTTCGGGAAACAAGCCCTCAGTTCGGGGGTTCCCAGTTTCAGGGAGTTCCGCCTTCGGGGATATCATGTTCGGCTCGCTGTCTGGTGCCGCTTTTCCGAAGGCGATCTGTTCACAACCTTGGGGGGGCGAGTAGTGTCCTCGGGGTTTCCAGGCGTGCCGGGCTCGGAGCTCTTCGGCTATATCCCGAGGTGCCTGATCGCACCTTTTCTTCGGTAACGCCAGCTTCTTCTGGCGATCATTGTGGCAGGAGTTCGGCCAGATAGAGGCGATAGCGTTTGGCTATCACATGCCCCCCTTTAGAAAGCCGAAGTGAAGACTTCGGTTTTACATCTCTTTCTGAGGTTGTTATGGGAGTTTCTTTGGAAGCTTAACCTGTTCCGAGGATGTGCCTTTTGCCCGAAGATCATGGGCTCTTCGGCCTTGGCTTGTTCTTTGGTGTCTTCGAGGTGGAGCCTGTGCCGAAGATACACCTCTTGCCCGAAGGTCATGAGCTGTTCGGCCATAGCCTGTTTCTTGGCATCCTCAAGGTGGCCTGCTCTTTGTTTCTGCAGGTCTGTTTGGCCAAGCGTGTCAGTCTGAGCGGCGCGTCCCAGTTTTCCAGGGATGTCAGAAGACGTGTCCCAGCTTTCAAGGGACGTTTGGAGGATGTGTCCCCCATTTTCGCGTAGCGGTTGACACGCGGCGCTTTGCCATTGGAGGAGAGTCATGTCGGTTACAGAGGGCGCGCCTTTTTAGGTGCAGAGAGCAGTTACGGCGACGGTTCGCCTCCAAAGGGTACTTATGATGATGTTTCGGTTACCCACCTCTGGCTTATAAATAGCCCACTCCATCATAAGTTCCTTTTGCTTTCTCTTCTGCTCTTCTCTCTGCTTTGCCCCTGTTCTTGCACTTTCTTGCTTTCTGTGGCGGAGCTACCTTAATCAGAGCTTTTTTCCAGCCAGCTTTCACGACGGCGTCCTCAGATTTTGGCAAATCTTTTGGTGGGTTTTTTTTTCAGAGCGCTTTGATCCCTGTGTTCTTTTGGGTTTTTCTCTGGAAACTATTTTCTTCCATTTTCAAACTCATTTTCATGTCGAAAATGCCCATTCCTGAGAGCTGGCAGCCTCTTTTAGCCCATCCTTGTTGCACCACCCCTGAAAAGTTAGAGAGGTGGAAGAAAAAATTCTTTCTTCCCTCTTACGCCATTACTAGGCTGCCTCGTTCTAGCCATTATGCTTTTTCAAACCACAGTAAGGAGGTTACCGTCTTCCGAGCCCAACTGAAGGCCGGTCTTCGATACCCTCCCCCGAAGATGGTGTGCGAGTTCTGCAAATTTCATGGCATTGCTGTGAACCAGCTTCCCCCGAACTCATTCTGCTATTTTAACGCCTACCTCTGCATGTGTGGCGTCTTCGGGATAGAACCCAATTTCAGAATCTTTATGCAGTATTACAAGCTCTCTGTAGTCCCGAAGGGTGGCTTCTATTTCATTCTACCTCGAGGATCCGGGAGCAAGAAATTCATGTTCACCTTCGCCACTAAAGATAGCTGGCGAGGGTGGCAACAGAAGTTTTTCTTCATGAAGATGGACGAGGCCTGGTCGTACGTTCCGACCAAATGGGCTCAAGGAACACTGGATGTGGACGTTGCTGATCCGAGGATGCTGCTGACCCCAGAGTTAGCTCCCTTGTTCGCGGATTTCGACGCCTGCATTCGGGCTGTCTCTGACTGGGATCCCGAGGTCGTTCCGTGCGCCCTTTACCCTTTTCCAATCAACTGGAGGTTGATGACCGAAGAGGTCCTTCGGGAGCTAAAGGTGGTAAAGGAGCACGAGACTGACCTCGAGATGCCAGCTCCTGCCATCGCCGGGAAGGATTCCTGGTTGGTCAAGCTTCTTAAGGAGGAAATTTCTTTCGAAGCGCTTGCTGAAAGTGAGTTATCTTCTACTCCTTTACTGATTTTTTCCTCGGACTTACGCAGATGTTTCTCTCCTTTTTCAGAGATGGGCGACGTGACTGCCGCCTATTACAAGTCCCTTTTCACCGGCCAAGTGGAGAATGGCGATCAGACGAAGAAGGCATCTTCCCGAAGGCGGAAGTCTACTGGCGCGGGGCCTTCGAGGAAACGGGCAAAGAGAGCTGCCCAGGCTCCTCTAGAGGGAATTCCCGAGGAGACTGCCGAGGAGCCTGGGGCAACCGAGATTCCGGAGTCTGAGGCTGCTGCTTCCGAGGTCCCTTCAACCGACGTCCCTCCTCAGAGTCCTATCGCGTCATAGGCCCTCCTTGATGTAGTGGTAGAAGTACCTTCTGCCGAGGAGCGGCGCAAGCGGAAGGGCAAGGGCATTTCGGCCGAGGAGGCCGAGGACTCCGAGGACGTTGTTGTCGAGGTTCCGCCAGGTTTGTTTCCAGACAAAGTGTACTTCCTTTGTTTTTTCTGGATTGGCTTCTTTGTCTTTAATCTCCTTCTCATTCTTATCATGCAGGGGAGTTGACTACCCCTGGCTGGGTGGCTGAACATGCTCGGAAACGAGCTCTTCGGGATGCCAAAATCCCGCAAGGGAAAATACCCAAGGCGCCTTTCTGGACGTTCACGGAGGACATGAATATGTACTCCGAGGACGTTCCTCAAATGGCTAAGGAAATTACGAAGGGGGTGCTCACCGAGGCCTCCTTCAAGGCTATAGCGGCGGCCCATCCGGGGGATAACACCCTCGCCGCAAAGATCACCGAGCACGCTGCTCAGGTATATCCTTCACAGCTCATTCCCTTCAATTTTTTCCTAAGTGTTTGGCTCTTACTGATCTTGCGTTTTATCTTTTTGCAGCTGATGGGGTACGCCGCCTTCCTCCGAGTTCGGGTGTCCAGGGAGGTTGCTTTTCGAACTTCGGCCACTCAAACCATGAATGAGACGAGGACCGCACTCGCGGAATCGGTCGCCAAAAACCAGCAGTTCAAGGAGGCTGCTGAGAAAGAAGTAGCTGCCCTTCGGGAGGAGTTTCGGAAGGAAAAAGAAGAACTTCAAAAGGACTCCTCCAGGAAGATCGCTGACCTCGGTGACCAAATAAAGGGGATGCTCGCCGCCTACGAAGATCTTCTCCAGCACAAGGCTGGCTCTGACAGCCGTATAGTGTCGTTGATGAGTGAGAATAACGCTCTCCGGGCCGAGGTCGAGTCGTTGAAGAAGGAGCCGAAGGGGGAGGAGCAGATAAAGGCGCTGGAAGAGGAGATCGCGGACCTGAAGGATGAGCTTGACGACCTCGAGCATGAGAAGAACAAGTCTGATCAAATGAACAAGGTCGCGTTCCAGGACGGCTTCTACCTTGCTCGGCACCAGGTTCTCCAGAAGGTCCCAGATCTGGACCTCTCTTTTCTAGAGGGTCTAAACATTCCTGGGGGACCTCGGTGGAAATGGTCCAAGGTCGAACATCTGAAACTTCCTCCTTCAATTCCAGCGCTGAAGGTGGTGGAAAAGGGCGGGCAAACGAGTGGCACTCGGGACGCCGCGAACCCTTATGCTATTTTAGGGCCCCTTTTCCTTCCCTTCTATTTTGTAATCCTTCTTCGGGCAGTTCTTTACTGTAAAGCAGCTTTGCTCTTAATGAAGATTTTTGGCTAAGTCTTTTCTTGCAAGTTTCTTCATTTCCATTGTCCCGAACACGTTCGCTCAAGAGACTTCGGAAAACCTGTTATTAAAGAAACTTTTTTACCTTCCTTTGTCCCGAGTGCGCTTGCTCGAAAGACTTTCTGGAAGGCCTGAAAAAATTTGACTAAGTCTTTTTGCAGGCTTTTGCATTTCCAAATTACCCCGAACATGATTGCTCATGGGACTTCGGAAAACCTTCAGTCAAATTTTTTGTTTTTCCAGTTGTCCCGAGCAAGTTTGCTCAAGGGACTTCGGAAAACCTTTCGCGAGATTTTTCACTTCCCATTTTCCCGAGCATGTTCGCTCAAGGGAGTTCAGAAAATTATCTCTGCGCTGGCTATGGCGAGTACTTCTGCGAGATTTTTGTTTTCCATCTTTCCCGAGCGTGATGGCTCAAGGGACTTCGGAAAGTCATATCTACGCTTTATCATGGCGAGCATCTTTGCAGAATTCTATTTTGCACAATTTCTGTACACTTAAGAATTTTTCTCAAGGCCAATCTGTACAACATAAGTCCTCCGCTCAACCTTAAGCGTAGAATTTTTTCAAGGCGTCTGAGTGCCAAGTGTTCTTCAATTCTACGCCTTCGGTGTCGCCAAGCTTGTACACGCCTTTTCGTACTTTGGCGAGAACCAGATAGGGTCCTTCCCAGTTTGCGCGAAGTACGCCATGGGATGGCCTTCGGGGTGCGAAGTCGGCCTTTCGGAGAACGAGGTCTCCCTTCTTCATTTCTTTTGGCCTGGCCCGTAAGTTTACAGCCGCGGCCACTCTTTGCTGAAAAGCTTTTCTTCTCAGCTCGACTATCTCTCTGTGTTCGGCCACAAGATCGAGATTGGTTCTCAGGCCGAGGTCATTACCACCTTCATCAAATACTTGCACCCGTACTGAAGGTTGAACTACCTCTATTGGGATAATGGCCTCTGTTCCGAAGACGAGTGAGAAAGGAGTCTCCCCTGTGGCTCTTCGGGGCGTCGTTCGGTAGCTCCATAATACACTTTGGAGTTCTCCTGGGCATTTCCCCTTGGCTTCCCCTAGTCTCTTTTTCAGGCCATCTTTTATGGGCCTGTTCGATACTTCCACCTGCCCGTTGCTTTGGGGGTGAGCTACTGGGGCGAAGTGCATTTTTATTCCGAGGTCGCTGATGAATTCTTGGAATCCTTTGTCTGTGAACTGGGATCCATTATCAGCTACTAGTACCCTCGGTATGCCAAATCTGCATACGATGTTCTTCCATAGGAACTTCTGCACTTCTTTTGCCGAGATAGTTGCTAGTGGTTCTGCCTCCACCCATTTTGAGAAATAGTCTACTGCTACCACGTAGAATTTCACGCCTCCGGATGCTGTGGGGAGCGGCCCAATAAGGTCTATGCCCCAGACTGCGAAGGGCCAAGGATAGTCTGCCGAAGTTACCATTTCCGAGGGTGTCCTCTGGATTTTCGCATGTCTCTGGCAGCTACCACATTTCCGGACGAACTGTCTTGCGTCCTTTCTCAGGGTAGGCTAGAAGTATCCTTGGCGAAGTATCACTGCTGCCAGGGCATCAGTTCCAATGTGTGAACCACACATGCCTTCGTGAACTTCTTCAAGGACCATTTCAGTATCCTTTTCATCCACACATCTTTGCAGCGGATTCGCATATCCCTGCCGATATAATTCTTCGCCAATCAGGAAGAATCTTCCGGCGCGCCTTCGCAGTCTTGCAGCATCGCCGGGGTTTTCGGGGAGCAAATTCTCTATGAGGTATCTTTTTATTGGGCCTTTCCACCCTGTTCCCGAGGACGTCATGCTCATCACTAAGATGCTCCGTTGGTCTAGCACCTCGGTATATGTTTTCGACTTCGCCAAGCAATCTGCCTCAGTGTTATTCCGCCGAGGTACATTTTCGATCTGTACGACGTCAAACTCTTGGATGAGCTTTGCTACTAGCTCATGATATTTTGCCAAGATTGGGTCCTTCGCCCCATAATCTCCTGCCGTCTGCCGAACTACCAGCTGGGAATCGCTGTGAGCCTTTAAGTTTCTCACGCCAATCTTTCTGGCCAAGCGCAATCCCGCTATGAGGGCTTCATACTCAGCTACATTGTTGGTGACGTTGAAGCTGAACTTGATAGCCTTCATTACCTCCAGGCCTTCGGGGCCCCTGATGATTATTCCAGCTCCCTGGTGTTCGGACCCCGAGGCTCCGTCTACATGCAAGGTCCATTCTGGCTCACCCTCTTTTGGATCCGAGTGGCTCTCATCAGTGGTGGGTATTTCGGCGATAAAATCTGCCAGTGCTTGAGCTTTTATGGCCTTCCGAGGCTCATACGTGATTTCGTGTTCGCCCAGCTCTATGCACCACTTGGAGAGCCTTCCCGAATGATCAACTCTTTTCATGACATCCCGTAGCGGCTGACTACTTCGGACGATGATGGGGTGAGCCTGAAAGTATGGTCGCAGCCTTCTCCCTGCAAGCACCAAGGCATATATAGCTTTTTGAAGCAAAGGGTACCTGATTTCGGCGCCATGCAGGGACTTGCTGACATAGTAGACCGGCCATTGCTTTGACCCTTCTTCTTTCACGAGGACCGAGCTCACAGCTTTTTCTGTGACGGTGAGGTACAGTACGAGGGGCTCTCCCTCCCGAGGTTGTCGCAGAGTCGGCAGGCTGGCCAGGTAGACTTTGAGTTCTTCCCAGGCCTTTTGGCAATCTTCATCCCAAGGATGATCATTTCTTCCGAGGTCGCCTTCCATTTTTGTTGCCTTTGTGAGGACTTTGAAGAAAGGTCTACACCTATCTCCGTACCTGGAAATAAACCTGCTCAGAGAGGTTATTCTTCCGGTGAGTCTCTGCACATCTTTGACTGTGGCAGGAGTTCGAAACTCAAGCAGAGCCTTAATCTTCTCAGGGTTAGCGTCGATGCCTCTTTCGGATACCATGTACCCAAGGAATTTTCCCGAGGTCACCCCGAAGATGCATTTTTCAGGATTAAGGCGGATCCCGAAGGCTCTGAGCTTTTGGAAGGTTTCCTCTAAATTTGCAACGTGGTAGCCAGGCAGCTTGCTCTTGACTATCATATCATCAACATACACCTCCATGTTTATCCCCATTTGGTCTTTGAAGACCTTGTTCATCAGCCTCTGGTAGGTGGCTCCTGCATTTTTGAGCCCGAATGGCATCCTGATATAGCAATATGTTCCTCCCTCGGTGATGAAGGCAGTCTTTTCTTCATCTTCGGGGTCCATCCTTATCTGATGGTAGCCACTGAAGGCGTCTAGGAAACTTAGGAGCCCATATTCAGCAGTTGAATCTACCAGTTGATCTATTGGCGGCAGAGGGTATGAGTCTTTCGGGCAAGCATCGTTCAAGTTTCTGAAGTCGATGCACATCCGGAGTTTGCTGCTACCTTCTTTTGTGGCGATGACCACGTTGCTTAACCACTCGGGGTACTTGACCTCCCTGATAACTTCAGCATCTAGGAGACGCTGGACTTCGGTTTTGACAAAGTTGCTTTTATGGGCTGAGATGCTTCGTTTCTTTTGCCGGACAGGCCTTGCTTCCGGACTTACTTTGAGGCTATGCTGTATTATGCCAGGGTTCACGCCCGGCATATCTTTTGGCGAGTAGGCAAACAGATCTTTATTTTCCAGCAGAAAGGATACAAGATTTTCCTTGTCACCTTCGGCCAAGCTCTTCCCTATTCGGGTAGATTGACCTGGGACAAGCTTTATTGCTTCCATTTCTGTTTTGGCGAGATCTTCTTCTTTGCCTTTTTCTGGTGCCCTTGCCTCCATCTTTTGCGGGAGGTTGCTTGCCGGAGCTTTTCGCGCTTTTACAAACACCTTTCTTACCTCGGCTTGGTCTACGAACACCTCTGCATCTCCATCCTTGGTGGCGGATGTGACAGTCAAGTACTTCACATCTGGGCGAATATGCAGGTTCCCCATTGTCTGCCTTCCAAGGATGGCGTTGTACGAGGACGGGACGTTCATGACGATGAATCTCGCCATCGTGGAGGCGTACAACTCAGCTGCTCCGTTCACCGAAGTCCCTTTCATCATCAGCGGGAGGTCGATCCATCCGAGGACGGTGAGTTCGGATGGTCCAACCCCAAAAGTGGGCGAGGTGACAGGCTTTAGTTCGCTGCTGGAGATGCCCAAGCCCGGCAGCAGATGCGAGAATAGGACATCAGCATTTGAGCCATCATCAAGCAACACTCTTTTGACGTCCCAGTTCCCTACTCTCGCCATAATCAGTAGCGGATCGTCGTGGGGGAAGACCTTCTTTGATGGACTTTGATACTCCATGACTGCAATTTCTCTAGCTTTCCGCTTTCTTTCCGAGGATGGGAGCCCCGTGGTGATGGTTTGGATAACCCCTGCTGGAGGTGGAGGGCACTTTTTTGGACTTCTATTTCTCCGCCTGTCGGATTCATAGTCCTCATCTTCATCCCTTTCTTCCTCCATTTTTCTGCCTTTCGGGGATAGCATCCTCAGGTATTTCCGAAGTTGGCCCTATTTTATCAGCGACTCTATGTACTTCTTCAGTTGGAAGCAATCTTCGGTGTCATGACCGTGGTCGCGATGAAACTGTCAGAACTTCTTGGCATTCTTTTTGTTATCGGTGGTCATGGCCCTTGGTCGCCGAATCTGCGTCCCTTTCCTTTCCAGCGCCATGAGAATGTTGGTCCGTGAAGTGCTCAATAGTGTGAAACTTTGAGGTTTCCTTCCTCGTATCCTCCGAGGTCGTCCTGCGTGTTCGGTAGGATGTCGAGCTTGTTGACTGGACTATTCGGCGCGGTGGTGATCAGACTTCGGCCCAGCCATTCTTAGTTCTTCGGCGGTCATGTGCTGTTCTGCTCTTCGGTAAAATTCTCCGAGGGTCTCCGGGGGGTCCTTTGAGAACTCGTAGAACAGGTGTGAGTCTCGCCGAAGGCCTCGTGTCATGGCAAGAATGCGGATTTCGGGCCTGAAGTCTGGGACGCTCAGAGCTTCCCTGTTGAATCTTTCGACATAGTCTCGGATGGTTTCTCCATTCCTCGGCTCTATGTCGAACATCTGCACAGGCATCTTCGCCGTAGGTCTGCTCCCAATGAATTGCTGTGTGAAGGCCGTGGACAACTCTTGGAACTCAGTAATGGTTCCTGAAGGCAAGGAATTGTACCACGCCGTGGCTGGCCCTGTGAGGGTGACTTCGAAGCACTTGCACATGGTAGCGTCGTCAGCACCGTGCATTATCATGCTGCGTCTGTACTTCGTCAGATGGGCCTGTGGATCAGTACGGCCATCATAAATCTCCAACCGAGGTACTCTGAAGTCACCTGGCATGGCTGCCTCAACAACGGCCTGAATAAATGGCGAGTCATCTTCGCAGCATGTTCCCGAGAGTCTGGCCCAAACGGGTTTTCGGGCCACTTGTTTCTCCACTCTGTCCAGCCATGCTAGTATCCTCTCCATCAGCACTGTGGCGCTAGGGCTTTCTTCAGGGAATGGAGATCGCCGGCGCCTCTTCGGGGGGTGAGTTCGGCCCTGAGGGGACAAGGACCTCGCCTTAGGCGACGAACTGGTTCGCTGTGAAACTCTCGGTCGCTTGGACCCGGTTTGTCCCACAGGCCGTTTCCCGAAGGCTATATCTTCTGTGGATGATTCTTCGCGAGGGTCTCCACTCCCCGAACTGCGATGTGTAGACTTGGGGCTTTTCTCCCGAGGGCGTGTCGGTGAGGGGGGTCTCTGGGCCTGTGCTTGCTGTGGCCACCTTCGGTCGATCTACTGGGTCATTTCAGACACGACCGAACGCTGAAAGTCCCTCAAGAAGCTCATGGTGATTACCAGAGGGTGGTCTTCCTCAGGCGCAGAAGTCCCTGGGAGTGTTTGCTCAGCAGCCGGTTGTATCTCAGGCGCGGACGGGGACTTCGGGAGTCCCTTGTCCTTAGAACGCCGAGTCTCAACGACGGCGATCTCAGAACGGGTTCCCACAGACGGCGCCAAATGATGGCCAGGGGCCTCATCGTTTATAGTCATGGTGACTGGTGGAGAGACTTCTGGGAGGAAGAACGTCTGATGGAATGGATAGCCCAAAGGAGAGTGCCTGAAAGCTCAGAAACAAAGGGTTAGGAGGCCCCCGGAGTGTTTTTCCGGGGGGGGAGCCTCCGACGCCCAAGTCAGTGGTGGCTGAGAAAAGGCAGAGGAAATAGCACAAAGGGCTGAAGAGTCTTGCCTGGTAGTTTTCTCAGAGTGTGGGAGCAGTGTTTTGCCAACCGACCAGCCTCCTGCCAAGTATTAATTCCTGGTATTTATAGGAGTGCCTAGCCCGTTCAGATCGCGACACGTGTTCGGTCGGATGTTCCTGAATTTCTGGGCATAAGGGACAGATAGCTGGTAGCAGGTTGCCTTGAGCCACATGCTGAGATGGGCCATGATGTGATTCTGATGGCATCCGTGTGTCAGAGCGCCTATTCAGGCAGCTTTATGATGTCTGTGAAAGGACGTGTCAGAGGCTTCCTTAAATGCTTCCATAAATGCTCCTGCCGTACTCCCGAGGTCCCTGGGTGAGGTCGTCCTTTAGTTCGGACAGAGCCTCTTCGGGAAACAAGCCCTCAGTTCGGGGGTTCCCAGTTTCAGGGAGTTCCGCCTTCGGGGATATCATGTTCGACTCGCTGTCTGGTGCCGCTTTTCCGAAGGCGATCTGTTCACAACCTTGGGGGGGCGAGTAGTGTCCTCGGGGTTTCCTGGCATGCCAGGCTCAGAGCTCTTCGGCTATCTCCCGAGGTGCCTGATCGCACCTTTTCTCGGGTAGCGCCAGCTTCTTCTGGCCATCATTGTGGCAGGGAGTTCGGCCAGATAGAGGCGATAGCGTTTGGCTATCAATTTGATAGACTCAGAGGAGCAAAAGTGTTTTCTAGGATTGACCTCCGGTCTGGATACTTTCATATCAGAGTTAAGGAGGAAGATATGCCAAAAACTGCTTTTAGGACAAGGTATGGACACTATGATTATACAGTTATGCCTTTCGGTGTAATGAATGCTCCAGTAGTATTAATGGAAGCTATGAATCAGATCTTCAAACCATTTTTGGATCAGTTTGTTGAAGTATTCATTGATAACATTTTGGTATATTTACAGTCTTCATCAGAACATGAAAGACACCTTAGGACAGTTTTGCAAGTGCTGAAGGATAAACAGTACTATGCAAAGTTGTCTAAGTGTGAGTTTTGGTCTGAAATGATTTAGTTTTTAGGGCACATCATCAATGCTCCTTGTCTATTAGTTGATTTTGAAAAAGTTCAGGCGATAGTTGAGTGGAAGAAACCAACTACAGTTATAGAAGTGATGAGTTTTTTAGGCTTGGCAGGCTACTACAGGCGATTCATAGAGAAATTCTTTGTCATAGCTACACCGTTAACGGCCTTGACCAAGAAAACTTAGAAGTTTGAATGGACACCAAAGTGTGAAGAAGCTTATATGGAGTTGAAGAAAGGATTAACTAGTGCACCTATACTTATTCTACCAGATCCGAATAGAACTTTTACAGTATATACTGATGCATCAGGTTCTAGTCTAGGGTGTGTGTTGATGTAGGACAGTCAAGTAACAGCCTATGGTTCAAGA
Organism: Aquilaria yunnanensis; assembly: GCA_039654915.1. NCBI lineage: Eukaryota > Viridiplantae > Streptophyta > Magnoliopsida > Malvales > Thymelaeaceae > Aquilaria > Aquilaria yunnanensis. The sequence continues at coordinate 40,944,450 of CM077595.1, read as the reverse complement.
TAGTTGAGACCTAATGAATTGGACTATCCTGTTCACGATCTTGATCTAGCAACAGTAATTTTTTCACTTAAGCTGTAGAGACATTACTTGATGGAAAGGTCAGTCAGAATCTTCACTGATCATAAGAGTTTGAAGTATCTGTTTACATAGAAAGATCTGAACATAAGGCAACGTCAATGGATTGAATACATAAAAGATTATGATTGTTCAGTTGAGTACTGTGCTGGCAAGGGAAATCTGGTAGCAGATGCATTGAGTTAGAAGTACATAAGAGCAATCCCATCTAAGGATCAAGCTATGAATTCTTCTGAAGGAGTGTTGAGGGATTGTTTCCTAGTGTTGCATGAGGTTTGGCAAAACCAAGAGAAATCCCTAGTCTACATTCTGGAAATACAATTAGCTTGGTTAGCCAGAGTTAAGGAAGCTCAGATGAAAGATCCATTGTTGAAGAAAATTTCAGGAAAAGTGAAACTTGGTACTGTGAGAAAGGAATTCCAATATAAGGATGGAATACTACACTATGGAGATTGTCTCTATGTACCGAATTTGGAAGGACTTAGGCAACAAGTCCTACAAGAGGCACATAGTAGTACTTTGAATATTCACCCTATTGTTAGTAAGATGTATCATGATCTGAAGACGCATTTTTGGTGGCCAGGACTGAAAAGAGATGTAACAGGACATGTGGCAAAGTGTCTAAGATGCCAAATGGTTAAAGCTGAACATCATAAACCAACAGGTACACTTCATAGTTTACCTCTTCCAGTAAGGAAATAGGAATCCATTACTATGGATTTTCTAGTAGGATTGACAAATGCCTGAAGTCAGCATGATGCTATATGGGTAGTCATTGATCGGTTGATGAAGTCGGCACACTTTATACTTATCAAGATCACTTATACATTGGAGAAGTTGGCTCAGTTGTATCTCAAAGAAATTGTGAGACTCTATGGCATTCCGGATCAGATTATATCTGAGAAAGATCCTCGGTTCACGTCACGAGTTTGGAATGCTTTCCAGGAAGCATTGGGAAGCAAGGTTTGTCTTAGTACCGCTTTCCATCCTCAGACTGATGGGCAATCTGAGAGGATATGTTACGTATGTTTGCTATTGATTTCAAAGGTGATTAGGATCAGCATTTACCCCTCATCAAGTTTGCTTATAATAACAGTCATCAAATTGTTATTGGTATGGCACCATACAAGGCTTTGTATGGAAGGCATTCTATGACGCCCCATTGTTAGGCAGACCCTGCAGATAAAGTAGTTATCGGACCTGAAACCATAGCTGATAGCCTGATACCACAGCTAAGATCAAGTTAATCCAGAAATGGATTAAGGTAGCCAATGACTGGCAAACTAAATATGCAAATTTAATAAGAATAGACTTGAGTTTCAAAGTTAGGGACAAAGTACTTCTTAAAGTATCACCCATGAAAGGAGTTAGCCATTTTGGGCAAAGGGGTAAGTTAGCCCCTAGGTACTTTGGACCCTATGAAGTATTGGAAAAGATAGGGAAAGTTGTTTATCGATTGGCATTACCACCTAACCTATTCCAAGTGCATAACATGTTTCACATTAGTCTACTCCAAAAATGCATAGTGGATCTGGGACAGGTAGTTAATGCTTTAGTGGTCCCAATTCAAGAAGATTTGTCCTACAAAGAAAAGCCCAATCAAATACTTGATAGGCAAATCAAGAAACTTTGAACTAAGTGTTAGTATTGTGCCCAAAAAGCCAATCATGAGATGATTGTATTTTTGCACATTGAGTCATGATATTTTATTGAGGCATTAATCCAGCAATTTTGTTTGTTGTTTTGTTTCTGCGTAACGTAATAAACATAATTGTAACCCTAGAATAATGATATTCTTAAATGTCCCTAGTCTAGTATTATTGTGGAGCGGGTTGCAATAATACATAATGACTAGCATATGTGGAGACTAATATGAGATATGTAGTCTACATATGGGTACAAGTTGGAGAACTTGTGTACTGGACCGACCCACCATGAGAACACTTCATGGATCGTTATATGAGTGTCATAAGTGATTCTCATAGTGATCATGGTATATGTAGTCCTTCGACCTAAGATCATCAAGGTTCCCTACATGTGAGTCACATACTTTGATACTTTCCTTTGTTGCTCGTAACTGAGTGAACTTGAAGGAGGTCATTGGGTATGTCACATATCATGCGGAGGGATTTGTATGATCAAGATGGGATTTGTCCCTCCTATGTAACGGGAGTGATATCTTTGGGCCCCTTGATAGAGTAAGACTTAGAAAATGCATGGCCATGCTCCGATGAGTTGATATATGATATCAATGTCGTCAGTTTAATTTGGTCTACTCGGTAATCAAGAAACCGAAGATTGGGCTATACGAGAGTGACACATTCCATGTCTTGTGCTTAGTCTTGATATCTTGGACAAAGGGACAATGGCATATATCGGTGATGATCATAAAGGTTTAGTCGATTCACCGACAATCTTGTCACTTGGGTAGCAATGATGTGTTGCTAGACACCGCTCATTGCTTATGATTATAAATGTGATTTATGATCAATTGCCAACATGGCAAGAGCCTATTGGGTCGCACACATAGAGCTATTTGGATCATTAGAGTGCATGGGCTAATTATTTGGGTTATGGTTTCACTTTAATTTCGTATTAATAATGGGCCAAGGAGTTGAGCCATTATTAAGCCCGAAATTAAATCCTAATTGGATTAGGGCTTTGAAACCCATTAGGCCTGGAAGTTGAGTCTCACTATAAATACAACTTTTAAGTGAGAAATTCGCAGGTCTCCTTGCCCTAGCCTCCCAAAAGGACAGCCGCACTCTTCTCTTGCAATTCCTTGGAGGACGCAAGCTAGCACTGCGAGCGCAAGAGAAACGCATCTGCCGGGACGTGGTGGAAGCGTGGTGATCCCGAGAGGCTCGTGTGGATACCATAGAGAGCCTGAACACGTCAACTGTTCAGGTTTTGTGATTCGACTCTACAGTTGAGTGAGAGATCTCAACCGAAAATTAGGTATGAAATTTTTCGAACACCCGGTTTACCCCGTTTCACTTGGATCCTGGAGGGTTTCGGTTAAATTCCGCTGCGCTGTTTGGCTCCCGAAACCCAACAGTGGTATCAGAGCTACTGGTGAAACCCTAAATCGGGATTGAGTGTTGAATCGCATGATGCTATGTCTTCGATTGGTTTTCGGCCATGATTAATTAGATTGATTCATGATGCATGAAACCGAAATTCATAATGAACATATGAGATATATGAAGAAACGACACAAATTGGTTAATGAGATTAACCGAAATTGATAGGTATGAGATACCTATATGGATTAGGATTCTTGCAATAGTTGCAAAAACCCTAGGTTTGTTCGGATTCGGCCTGTTCGGGCACCGAAAGTAAGGTATTTTTGGTGGCTCGAATGGAGGAGTCTCGGGTGCCTACTTTCTCGAAATAGAAGATTTCGGGCTAAGCAATTGTAAGACAATTTTTTGTGCCGGGGGGCGCTGCCCCCCACGCCCCCCGCAAGGGCGGCTCCCCTTGACCCCGTCCGCTGACCGGTCAGCGGAACCACCGCCCGCTGACCGGCCAGCGGGACCGCCGTATGCGAAGCGCCACATAAATAAAAACTGGTTAATCAACACGCGAAAATTGGCATGCATCTTTGTTGAATGAGATTTGACATGATATGCTGATTGGTGTTTGAAGCATGGTGCATGGTTATAGCCCTTGATTGGTTGTACTTGTAAATACGGCCTGCGAGTCGTGCCTTTTCTTATCACTCTCATTGTACATTCTCTTCTCACCTTACTCCCTTCGAATGTAACTCGAGGTTTCTATTATTGATGTAATGGTGCATTATGGGATCGTCCAAGGTGGTATGTCCAAGGAGGTGACAACAAAAAGGCAGCCAAGAAAGGAAGAGAATGAGCTTGTGAAGACTCTTTTCTTTTCTTAGGCTTTTATGATATTCTCATTGGCTTGAGAATATCGCATAGTTTGGGCTATAACCATGTCACGTTTATTTCTTGTAAGCATGAGATGCATGTTTTATATTTGTATGTGATGCATGTATAAAACAACCGGAGATAACAAATTGGTGAGATCAAAAGAAAAATCCCTCAAACAAATATTAAGTCATTAAATGTGATGCCTTCCAAATGTTGGCACTCGTCAAGACTTTGATCAACATTAGGTGGGTTTGCCAAAGCAAAGTACCTATGTTCATCTTGGTAAGGCGCGATGGGATAATAGTGATATCCAAACTGCTAACTTTGGGTTCGACTTAACTAAGTCATCCTAATAGGATTAGGGACTTAGAGGCATAGAGTTGGGCTTAAGTTCATGAGATGAGCTTGGACAAGTGTTGTTCACCCAACTATCCAAGAGTTGCATAAGATGCAATTGGCAATGAGTTGCCTACCTAAATAGCTGTAACTTGAGAGAAAAGCCAAAGCTGACTCAGGTTGTGGTCAAATATGGATCTTGGCCCGCTAGAATACCTTAGCGCCGAGGTGTTCCGAAATAATATCGAGGGTTATTATTTTGGGGAAAATAGTGGGAGTATCGTTTAATAAAAGTCCTTATTAAATGAATTAAAATACATGACTCTTACACTGCATATTTACTGTTGTAGATAACCATGGCACAAAACACATCGACACTTTCGTTGCGATCGATCCTTGAGAAGGAAAAACTGAATGGGACCAACTTTCTCAAATGGTACCGAAACTTGAGGATAGTCCTCAAACAAGAGAGAAAGGCATATGTCCTAGAGCAGCCCATTCCGAATGAGCCTGCTGCCACTGCTCCAAGAGCTGAAAGGGATGCTCACAAGAGGCATTCTGATGATGCTTTGGATGTTGCATGCCTCATGCTTATTACCATGGAATCTGAGCTTCAGAAGCAACATGAGAACATGGGGGCGTTCGATATGATCGAACATCTCAAAATGCTTTTCCAAGAGCAAGCTAGGCATGAGAGGTTTGAGACCTCTAAGGCATTGTTTCAGTGCAAGATGTCTGAGGGAAGTCCCGTGGGTCCTCATGTGCTCAAGATGATTGGGTACATTGAGAATCTTGAGAATTTGGGATTTGCTCTTCAGAAAGAGTTGGCTATCGATGTAGTCTTGCAATCGTTGCCTGAAAGCTACAGTCAGTTCGTCATGAACTATAACATGAACGACCTAGACAAGTCCCTTCCTGAATTGCTCAACATGTTGAGAACTGCTGAGCAAAACCTTAAGAAGGCTAAGCCCATTTTGATGGTTCAAAAGGGCAAGGGAAAGGGAAAAGCCAACAAGAGGAAGGATAAAGCTAATGGAAAGTCCAATGCTAGTTCTTCTTCAGCTGCACTGAAACCAAAGGGTGGTGTGGCAAAGGAAGGGGAGTGCTTCCATTGTAAGCAACCTGGACACTGGAAGCGCAACTGCAAGCTCTATCTTGAAGAACTTGCTAAGGAAAAGGGAAGTAAGACTTCCACTTCAGGTATTTTTGTTATAGAGGCTAACTTTTCTACTTCCTCATCTTGGGTATTGGATACTGGATGTGGATCTCACATTTGTGCAAATGTGCAGGATCTAAGTAGAAGTAGAAGATTGGCCCGAGGTGAAGTGGACCTACGTGTTGGAAATGGAGCAAGGGTTGCTGCCTTAGCCGTAGGGACTTATGTTCTCACTTTACCTAGTGGATTAGTTTTAGAATTAGACAACTGCTACTTTGTGCCTACTATTAGTAGAAATTTGATTTCTGTTTCTTGTTTGGACAAGAAAGGTTTTTCATTTATAATAAAGGACAAATGTTGTTCTATTTATTTGAATGAAATCTTTTATGGTAGTGCTCAACTTAGCAATGGGTTGTATGTTCTAGACCTTGAAGATCCAATCTATAATGTGAATACCAAGAAGGTCAGATTAAATGATTCAAACTTGACCTATCTCTGGCACTGTCGCTTGGGCCATATAAATGAGACCCGCATATCCAAGCTCCATAAGGATGGACTCTTGGACTCATTTGATTTTGAATCATATGAGACATGTGAGTCATGTTTGTTGGGCAAGATGACCAAAGCCCCATTCACAGGGCAAAGTGAAAGGGCTAATGACTTACTAGGACTCATACATAGTGATGTATGTGGCCCTATGTCTACACAAGCTAGAGGAGGTTCCCAATACTTCATTACTTTCACTGATGACTTCAGCAGATATGACTATGTGTATCTTATGAGACACAAGTCAGAATCCTTTGAAAAGTTCAAAGAATTCAAGAATGAAGTAGAGAATCAACTCGGGAAGAGTATCAAAGTGCTTCGATCAGATCGAGGTGGAGAGTACTTGGATCGAGAATTCCTTGACTATCTGAAGGAGTGTGGTATAATATCACAACTCACTCCACCAGGTACACCTCAATGGAATGGTGTTTCTGAAAGGAGAAATCGAACTCTGTTAGACATGGTTCGCTCCATGATGAGTCAAGCTGACCTTCCAAACTCCTTTTGGGGACATGCTCTAGAGACAGCCGCTTTTACACTAAACCGAGTTCCATCTAAATCGGTTCAAAAGACACCATATGAGATATGGAGTGGGAGGCGTCCCAATTTGTCTTTTATGAAGATTTGGGGCTGTGATGTTTATGTAAAACGTCAATCCTTTAACAAACTAGGGCCCAAATCTCAAAAATGTCTTTTTGTTGGGTATCCCAAAGAAACAAAGGGTTACTATTTCTACAATCCCTCTGAGCAAAAAGTGTTTGTTGCTCGAACTGGTGTCTTTTTGGAGAAAGAGTTTATCTCTAAAGGAACTAGTGGGAGGAAAGTAGAACTTGAAGAAATTCAAGAACAACAAGAAGACATCGAACCTGAAATGGAACCTGAACAGACACCACAAGATGTTGTGGTTCAAGAGTCTGTTCCTGTAGCACAAAGCCCACGTAGGACTGGTAGGATTCGGCGTGAGCCCGAGAGATATGGATTTCTCGTGACTCACACCGGTGATGTGATGCTCATGGATCAAGATGAGCCCACAACCTACCAACAAGCTATGTCGGGGCCTGACTCTGAGAAGTGGCTAATGGCCATGAAATCCGAGATGGAATCCATGTATGAAAACCAAGTATGGACTTTGGTTGACCCACCTGAAGGGGTAAAACCCATAGGGTGCAAATGGGTTTTCAAGAAGAAAACTGACATGGATGGTAATGTGATTACCTTTAAGGGACGATTGGTCGCAAAAGGTTTCAAGCAAATTCATGGTATTGACTATGATGAAACTTTTTCACCAGTTGCTATGCTTAAATCCATCCGAATTTTGTTTGCTATTGCTGCACACTATGATTATGAGATATGGCAAATGGATGTCAAAACTGCATTCCTAAATGGAAAGCTACTTGAGGATGTGTACATGACACAACCTGAGGGTTTTGTCACTCCTGGGAATGCCAATAAAGTGTGCAAATTGCAAAGGTCCATTTATGGACTGAAGCAAGCTTCTCGAAGTTGGAATCTTCGTTTTGATGATGCAATCAAAGAGTTTGGTTTTATCAAAAATGAAGATGAACCTTGTGTCTACAAGAAGGTTAGTGGGAGCGCTATTGTCTTCTTGGTGTTGTATGTAGATGACATACTACTCATCGGGAATGACATTCCTGAGCTACAGTCTGTGAAGACTTGGCTAGGGAAATGTTTCTCTATGAAGGACTTGGGTAAAGCAGCCTATGTGTTAGGCATCAGGATCTATAGAGATAGATCTAGAAAGCTTCTTGGCCTAAGTCAAAGTACATATATTGACAAGGTGCTAAAGAGGTTTAGCATGCAAGATTCCAAGAAAGGATTCTTGCCCATGTCACATGGTATCACTCTTTCTAGATCTCAGTGTCCGAGTACAACCGAGGAGAGAGAGCGCATGAGTAAGATTCCATATGCCTCAGCAATTGGATCTATCATGTATGCCATGATATGTACTCGTCCCGATGTCTCATATGCTTTGAGCATGACGAGTAGGTACCAATCGAACCCCGGTGAAAGTCACTGGACAGCTGTTAAGAACATCCTTAAGTACTTACGAAGGACTAAGGATGCATTCTTGGTCTTTGGAGGTGAAGATGAGCTCGTTGTAAGGGGTTACACCGATGCAAGCTTCCAATCTGATAAGGATGATTTTAGATCGCAATCTGGTTATGTGTTTTGTATTGGTGGTGGTGCTGTAAGCTGGAAGAGTTCAAAGCAAGAGACAGTAGCTGACTCTACAACAGAATCTGAGTACATTGCCGCCTCTGATGCTGCGAAGGAGGCAGTTTGGATCAAGAAGTTCATCACTGAACTTGGAGTGGTTCCAAGCATTGTTGACCCGATAGAGCTCTATTGTGACAATAATGGAGCAATCGCACAGGCTAAGGAACCTCGATCTCACCAGCGATCCAAACACATACTCCGACGCTATCATCTCATCAGGGAGATCATCGAGAGGGGTGATGTAAGGATATGCAGGACTTCGACAGACAGCAACATTGCTGATCCACTGACAAAGCCCCTTACGCAGCAGAAGCATGATAGCCATTCTAGGTCCATCGGTATTAGATACATGGATGATTGGCTTTTAGTGCAAGTGGGAGATTGTTAGTATTGTGCCCAAAAAGCCAATCATGAGATGATTGTATTTTTGCACATTGAGTCATGATATTTTATTGAGGCATTAATCCAGCAATTTTGTTTGTTGTTTTGTTTCTGCGTAACGTAATAAACATAATTGTAACCCTAGAATAATGATATTCTTAAATGTCCCTAGTCTAGTATTATTGTGGAGCGGGTTGCAATAATACATAATGACTAGCATATGTGGAGACTAATATGAGATATGTAGTCTACATATGGGTACAAGTTGGAGAACTTGTGTACTGGACCGACCCACCATGAGAACACTTCATGGATCGTTATATGAGTGTCATAAGTGATTCTCATAGTGATCATGGTATATGTAGTCCTTCGACCTAAGATCATCAAGGTTCCCTACATGTGAGTCACATACTTTGATACTTTCCTTTGTTGCTCGTAACTGAGTGAACTTGAAGGAGGTCATTGGGTATGTCACATATCATGCGGAGGGATTTGTATGATCAAGATGGGATTTGTCCCTCCTATGTAACGGGAGTGATATCTTTGGGCCCCTTGATAGAGTAAGACTTAGAAAATGCATGGCCATGCTCCGATGAGTTGATATATGATATCAATGTCGTCAGTTTAATTTGGTCTACTCGGTAATCAAGAAACCGAAGATTGGGCTATACGAGAGTGACACATTCCATGTCTTGTGCTTAGTCTTGATATCTTGGACAAAGGGACAATGGCATATATCGGTGATGATCATAAAGGTTTAGTCGATTCACCGACAATCTTGTCACTTGGGTAGCAATGATGTGTTGCTAGACACCGCTCATTGCTTATGATTATAAATGTGATTTATGATCAATTGCCAACATGGCAAGAGCCTATTGGGTCGCACACATAGAGCTATTTGGATCATTAGAGTGCATGGGCTAATTATTTGGGTTATGGTTTCACTTTAATTTCGTATTAATAATGGGCCAAGGAGTTGAGCCATTATTAAGCCCGAAATTAAATCCTAATTGGATTAGGGCTTTGAAACCCATTAGGCCTGGAAGTTGAGTCTCACTATAAATACAACTTTTAAGTGAGAAATTCGCAGGTCTCCTTGCCCTAGCCTCCCAAAAGGACAGCCGCACTCTTCTCTTGCAATTCCTTGGAGGACGCAAGCTAGCACTGCGAGCGCAAGAGAAACGCATCTGCCGGGACGTGGTGGAAGCGTGGTGATCCCGAGAGGCTCGTGTGGATACCATAGAGAGCCTGAACACGTCAACTGTTCAGGTTTTGTGATTCGACTCTACAGTTGAGTGAGAGATCTCAACCGAAAATTAGGTATGAAATTTTTCGAACACCCGGTTTACCCCGTTTCACTTGGATCCTGGAGGGTTTCGGTTAAATTCCGCTGCGCTGTTTGGCTCCCGAAACCCAACACTAAGTGGATTCCAATGGTTAAGATCCTTTGGTCTAACCATAGTGAAGAGGAAGCTACCGGGGAAATGGAGTGGGATATACAGAAAAAATATCCTAGTGTTTTTCCTGAGTTGCAGCAGAATTTTGGGGACCAAATTCCCGAAGGAAGGGAGAATGTTATGGCCCTACTGGTGGGAAACATACTTGAGGAAGGTAAAGTGTTTTAGATTAAGTTTGGAACCTTAATTCAAGTTTACATGTTAAGAATAGGAAAGTTTATCAAAGTTCACTGAGTTCCGAGGAAGTTAAGGCACTAAATGAGGTTCAGGGGCATAATGGTAATTTTGCATCCTGGATAGCTAGGCTTGGTCCCGAGTGGTTGAAATGAAGTTTTATAACTTTAACTTTCAACCTTAACCCAAACTTGAAGAAATAAAGAAGAATTATTCAAGAATAACTAGGTTGCCAAAAGATGCGAGCTTAAGTGTATTAAGTCTAATACTCTTGTGGCTTTTGTGTTAGGCAAGGGTTATAAGAAGGGAAAGTGAGGGATGGCTGCCACAATTTCGAGTTCATCCTTTCTACCCTCATTTTGCCTTCCAATTAAGCTTGAAATCCAAGTTTCTTGGTGCAAAGAGAAGCCATCAAAGCTATATAGACCACTGGGAGCCCATTTCAAGTGTTCAACCATGGTTTTGGAGCTTGGGTGCTTGTGTTCTCTCATCCCCTATTTTTAGTCCGAGGTAACCAATGTGTTCTTGATTGAATTCATGTTTATTGGTTAGTTAGGAGCTTGGGTTTTGGTTTGGAAACAAGAATTTGGTGCTTGGTGCCTATGTTTTGCTTGGAACTTAGGTGGTACTTTCGTGAGCTTAATGGATTGGAAAAGAGTTTGATTCTTTCTTGTTACTTGGAGTTGAGATAAGGGAGTTATTTTTTAAAGTTCAATTAATGCTATTGGCATGAGTTTGGTTGAATAAATTGAGTGATTCTAGTAATAGCATTAGTTACAGGACATGGTTGAATTATGGTGGACTATGAGGTTTGTGAGGATTGGAATGATGTTATAAGGCATCGTAGATTGGCTTGTGATAGTTGCTTGTGATCTATGTAGCATGTTTGATATGTTTAGGAGGTGTCCAAAGTTCATAGCAGCAAAATGCATGAGAATTCTGCAGAAATGCAGATCGGTGACGCGTTGCCAATTTCGTGCTCCAGTCCACAATGAGTTGCGAATCCCAAAAAAAGTCGGCAGAACGTCACCAACTGTGGCGATGTGTTGCTAATATAGCAGAAAGTTGGCAGAACGTTACCAACTGTGGCGATGCATCACCACAGGCAAGTTGGCAGAATTTTCCAGGTTTTGTTAGAAGGGTCGAGGGGAAACCTAAGGGGGTTCTTAGGGTACCTTGGGGTCTAAGCATTCTTGGGGTACTCCGGGACTTTCAAAAGTCCTCCAAGACCTATGAGTTTTCTTGAGTTTTGTAAGGTTTTATGGTTACTTGCGCCATAAGAAACAAAACTAGTTTACAGGAGATCAGAACTAGGCATCACTAGCTTGGGTGAAAGGTTTAGAGCCCTTGGTGGCCTAGCCATACCGGTGGCCACGAGGTTGCAAGGTGAAACCTTAGTACACTTAGTCTACAAGGTCTTTATGGCCTAGTCTACAATAGTCTCATCATAATTTCCCAGTATAACAAAATAAGGGAGAGGTTCAACTGGTGTTTTATCATTAGTTAGGTTCGCAAGCTATGCTTGCTGGAGGACAAGGCAACGCCTTGTAGTTCAAGGACTAGGATGAGGAGAGGTCTCAAGAAACCTAGTTATATATGCATATATTTCAGACCCTCAAGCTGTATGAGCTCACAGCAGGTTACATATGTTATCATATGTGGTGTCCTTAGTAATTTTCTTGTAGGTACAATGAAGACCTTTACTGAGAATGTTTATGTTCTCACTCCCTAGTTGATACGATCAAAGAAGCCACAACCAAGGAAGGCAAGGACCCACTGAAGGTTTCTAGTGGACCATTGACAAGGGAAAAGGCTAAGGAGCTCACTAGTGCACTTCAAGCTCGGATGTTGACAGATTGGCGATGTTCTGGTGGAAAAATCATATATTGAGCCAAACAGATCATAATTGAGTGATTCTGGATTCATTGGAAAGATAACATATGGAGCTACAAGTCATATGAAGACCATCAAACCCAGTTTTCACGTTAAGGAGGTGCAATTTAGCTTCAAAGTCGCGATTTACGAGTTATCGCAGGTTCAGAAGCAGTTGCAGTATTTTGGGAATATCTTTGGCTTTAGATGTCCGTTTTGTGTGGTTCAGGTGTCATTTCAAAGATAAGAAAGAGATCTACAACTTTTATGCTTTGAATTTTGGGAAATCATGGATGCATCAAGTTCGAATTTCAGCTTGAAGTTGGAGACACAAGCCAGAATCACCCAAGAAGGCTATTTTGGAGTTTTTATGGCCAATCTTATTTTGTAACGTATTTTATTTTATTTTCATATTTATTTACATTATTTAGGATTTTATTTAGGCCATGGAATTGATTCAGGTTATTTAGGATAAAAGGAATTCGCTGCACACCTTAAACACGTGTTAAAAGTGTGTAGAGTCCTAGTTTGACTAGGTTTTCTTGAGTCCTTTGTAACTAGGTTTCCTAGGTGACTTGGGCTGCGAATTTTGCCCAGCTTTTAACCCTAGTTTAGGCCTATATAAAGGCACATATTCTGGATGTAAACATACAAAAAAATTTTGAAATAATATTGCTCTTTGTAGAGGTTTTCTCTTTGGTTCTTTGTGGACTGCCTTGGTGCACAAGTGTGCTTGTGTTCTTGGAGTTCTATACTTCTCGTTTCTAATCACAGGTTGATTAGGGGTGGGGGTTTTAAACCTAGTCTCTTTGATGTCTTGTGGAGCTTGAATCACATCTTGGGCGAGTTTCATGGTCTTTATACCATCGGGGTTCGCATCAGTTGGTATCAGAGCCACAAGTTCCATTGAAGGACATATCTTTGTGTTCTTGTTTCTCTTCGTTTTTCCTTCAATTTTGTCCAGTAATTTCGTGCTTTAATTCTCTGTTTTAATCTATTTTCTTCTTGTTTCAGGTCTGTCCTTTTTGTTCCATCCTTGTTCAAGTCCAAAAATCACAAAAACAACAAAAAGAAGTCAATCCGTGTCACCTAGTATTCTCGGTTTCAATTCATTTGTTCTTGTCTAATTCTTATCTTTCTATTTCGTGTCCAGCCATAGTAATCTCTTTTGTTTTCATTGTTTCCAGCATGTTAGAGTCCAGAAAACTTCAAAAAAGAAGGATCCAAGTTCAGGAATTTTCGGTATCAAAAAGTTGCTTCAAATTGTGCCAATTTCACTAGTTTTCCTGTCTTGGCCGAAAAGAATTCTAACTTTTTGTCTTTGGCAGCAAGGAGTTTCAAGGAGAACGTTTGGTTAGCATCAAAACAGCAAGCAAAAAAAAAAGAAGGAAAAAAAAAGGAAGGAAAAGAAAAGAAAAAGAAAGAGCAAAGAAAAGAAAAGAAAAGAGCTTGCAAAAAAAGAAGTTTTCTCAAAGTGTTGAAAGTTTTGCGCCCCAAAACCTATCCCATTGTTTTTAAGCCAAAAAGCTTTCTTTGTGGTTCTTGTGATCATCAATTGCAATAGCTTCCTAGAGTCTTTTAAAGCTTGTTTAGCCCACCTCTTTTGGAGTCAAAATAGTTCTTCGAAAATTCAAGTTTTCTTGTGTGCTTTGAGGATAGTTTTCTTAGAACTTTGGAGAACTCTTTGAATAAGCAATATCTCACTAACAAATTGAGTGTTTTGAGTGTTCATATTTTGAGTGAAACACGTGAGGTGAGTGTTTGTGAGGATCTTTGTTATTTTCAGGAGTATGGAGGGCCAGGAGGATAGGAGGATGAAAGTGAGACACAATGAGGAGCCAACCATGAGAGAATTTCAAGAAACTCTCAATAGACTTGTGGGGAGGATTGAGGACATTGATTTGAGGTTGCCAACGAGAGGTCCAAGGAGAAAAGAACCCGAGGAGGAAGAAAGAGTTTGGCATGACCATGGGTTTCCAATGAGGTCTGAGTCAAGAGAGGATAACAACCTAAATTCCATCAAGCCTACCATTCCACCTTTCCAAGGGAGGAGTGATCCCGATGCATATTAGGAGTGGGAGCAAAAGATTGAGATGGTGTTTGATTGCCATCATTACTCCGAGGAAAATAAGGTTAAATTGGCTACCATAAAGTTCACTAATTATGCTCTTGTATGGTGGAATCAGGATGTTACTTCTAGGAGAAGGAATGAGGAGGAGCCCATACATACATGGAGAGCCCTTAAAGCCTTAATGAGGAGGAGATTTGTGCCTAGCTCCTACTATAGAGATCAACGCTTAAAGCTTCAAAAGCTAGTGCAAGGCCAAAGAAGTGTGGAGGACTACCATAAAGACTTGGAGAGGACCTTGACCCGAGCCAACATCATGGAGGATGAGGAGACCACCATTGCTAGATTCATTAATGGTCTCAATCTTGAGATTGCCAACGAAGTGGAGATGGTGCCATATGTCAACATGGATGATTTGCTTCATCATGCCATTAAGGCCGAGAGGAGCATCAAGAGAGCAAAGGCATCCAAGATGTGTCAAGGAGGAATTTCCACATGGAGAGGAGCATGGAGTAAGGATGTGAGAGAAGTGCCCAAGCCAAACATGGAGGCCACAAAAGGAGACTTGTCTCGGCTGCAACAAGAAAAGTCAATCATGCTTGTACCATTTTCACCACAACAAGTCTTGGAGGATCAAAGAAAAATTCAAAGTGAGGTTGAGAGAAAAGTAAAAGAGAGGAAAGTTGAGGGCAAGAGTGATGAGGGGAAAGTTGAGAGAACAACCGAGAGATTAAGTGAGAAGAGTGAACATGAGGGGAAGAAGAGTAGAGAGTTCCCGAGAGAAGAAATTGAGTGCGAAGTTGAGAGAAGACAAGAGTGCAATGAACCCAAGCTAAGTGAAGAGAGAAAGACCTACAAAGAAGCCATACTTTCATCTAACATAACAAAGTCTTTTTCTAGTGTTGTGTTGTCTTCTTTTCAGGAATTAAGTGGAGATGAGCTACAAGAATCAAGTGAGTTGCTGCCCATTAAAGAAGTTGGTGTCCCTAATATTCCAAGCCATGTCCCATGCATTAAAACAAAAAAAGAGGTTGAGAAGGAACAAGTTAAGGTAAGCCTAAGTGATTTCATATGCAAAATTTTGCCTAACATTGTTTCTTATCCTATGTTTCAAGGGGATGAAATTGATGCAACTCCAACCGAAGCCATTGAGTGCAAAGGTGAAAATTTTGTGGTTCCTACACCAAAGGAAGATACTTGGAGAGTAAGTCCAACCACTGTAATGTATTTCTTCCTTACACCGAAATATGATGCAGTTTTGCATGAAAATCTCAAACAATGTGTGTTTGCGAGTAATGTTATTTTGAAGAATGGTTTTCATGAAACTAGATTAAGAGAAGGAAGTAAGCATGAAACTTTGACAAAATATGGTTTTAAAGCTTCTAATTCTTTGGTTTTGTCAAATCATCTTTTGAGTTCGATGAGTTTCTCTAAAGAAAAATCTGTTTTGGTGTCTTTTGTTTCTGAATTTGTTAGTTTTGCATTCATTTCACATTGTTTTGTTTTGCCTCAAGTTAAGTCTACTTCTTTGGAATTTTTTATGCATAAATTGGTTGTTACCCATGCATTACATATTTCTTTGTTTCCCATTTCTATTCAGCCCATTTTTGTGTGTGAATCTTTAATTTCCAGCAAGTATCTTTTTGTCATGACACATGCATTACACAAACTTTTGAGTCTTGATATTTTTGCTTTATGTCCAAACCTAAAAGTTTTTATTTTGAGTGAAAATTCTGGTTTTAAATTCAGCCTTTTAAGGAGGTATGTTGAGTCCTTTGTTTTATGTCACATCCCATTCACAAATTTCATGCATTGTTGTGCATATACATGCAAAAATAGGTTTGCTACTGAATTGGTTTCACTAAATCCTATCTACTCCAATCTTGTTTCATTTAAAATGCTTAGGATTTTTGTGAAATTCGTGCATCCTTGTTTTGTTATTAGTTTAGGCCATATTGTGTTCAATTCTTGTTTGTTTGAATGGCCTATGCAAAGTATTGTCTTGACATGCATAACTTGTGCTTTTCATAACCATCACACTTGTGTGAGTTTAGGTCCATTTGTTTTGAGTGCATACAGCATCCCTAAGGTAAATTATTCCTACACTTTTACTTGTTGTGAGAATAATGTTTTTGAGATGGTAAAGGCAATGAAAGTGATGCCTAGAGTTAAGATGAAAATTGTGCAAACATTCAGATTTTTTGTGCAAATTGTTTCAAGCTTTGTCTTTGATCCAGGAGGTATCATTGCATTTGGATATTGGTTCAGGTTTTGCTCAAGATTAAAGCTCTATACACAAGCATTCCATGTTATTGGTGCTTATGTGAAAGGTAAGTGCTTATATGCTGATCATTTCATTGTTACTGATTCAATTCCCTTTTCTAGTGCAGGTTTTGATTCGAGGACGAATCCTTCTAAGGAGGGGGGAGCTGATACGATCAAAGAAGGCACAACCAAGGAAGGCAAGGACCCACTGAAGGTTTCTAGTGGACCATTGACAAGGGAAAAGGCTAAGGAGCTCACTAGTGCACTTCAAGCTCGGATGTCCTTTATTATAAATGATTTCATTCATTTATACAACCCATTACTAAGTCGAGCACTACCATAAAAGATTTCATTCAAATAAATAGAACAACATTTGTCCTTTATTATAAATGAAAAACCTTTCTTGTCCAAACAAGAAACAGAAATCAAATTTCTACTAATAGTAGGCACAAAGTAGCAGTTGTCTAATTCTAAAACTAATCCACTAGGTAAAGTGAGAACATAAGTCCCTATGGCTAAGGCAGCAACCCTTGCTCCATTTCCAACACATAAGTCCACTTCACGTCGGGCCAATCTTCTACTTCTACTTAGATCCTGCACATTTGCACAAATGTGAGATCCACATCCAGTATCCAATACCCAAGATGAGGAAGTAGAAAAGTTAGCCTCTATAACAAGAATACCTGAAATGGAAGTCTTACTTCCTTTTTCCTTAGCAAGTTCTTCAAGATCGACCTTACAGTTGCGCTTCCAGTGTCCAGGTTGCTTACAATGGAAGCACTCCCCTTCCTTTGCCACACCACCCTTTGGTTTCAGTGCAACTGAAGAAGAACTAGCATTGGACTTTCCATTAGCTTTATCCTTCTTCTTGTTGGCTTTTCCTTTTCCCTTGCCCTTTTGAACCATCAAAATGGGCTTAGCCTTCTTAAGTTTTTGCTCAGCAGTTCTCAACATGTTGAGCAATTCAGGGAGGGACTTGTCAAGGTCGTTCATGTTATAGTTCATGACGAACTGACTGTAGCTTTCAGGCAACGATTGCAAGACTACATCGATAGCCAACTCTTTTTGAAGAGCAAATCCCAAATTCTCAAGATTCTCAATGTACCCAATCATATTGAGCACATGAGGACCCACGAAACTTCCCTCAGACATCTTGCACTGAAACAATGCCTTAGAGGTCTCAAACCTCTCATGCCTAGCTTGCTCTTGGAAAAGCATTTTGAGATGTTCGATCATATCGAACGCCCCCATGTTCTCATGTTGCTTCTGAAGCTCAGATTCCATGGTAATAAGCATGAGGCATGCAACATCAAAAGCATCATCAGAATGCCTCTTGTGAGCATCCCTTTCAGCTCTTAGAGCAGTGGCAGCAGGCTCATTCGGAATGGGCTGCTATAGGACATAAGCCTTTCTCTCTTGTTTGAGGACTATCCTCAAGTTACGGTACCATTTGAGAAAGTTGGTCCCATTCAGTTTTTCCTTCTCAAGGATCGATCGCAACGAAAGTGTCGATGTGTTTTGTGCCATGGTAATCTACAACAGTAAATATGCAGTGTAAGAGTCATGTATTTTAATTCATTTAATAAGGACTTTTTATTAAACGATACTCCCACTATTTTCCTCAAAATAATAACCTTCGATATTATTTCGGTACACCTCGGTGCTAAGGTATTCTAGTGGGCCAAGATCCATATTTGACCACAACCTGAGTCAGCTTTGGCTTTTCTCTCAAGTTACAGCTATTTAGGTAGGCAACTCCTTGCCAATTGCATCTTATGCAACTCTTGGATAGTTGGGTGAACAACACTTGTCCAAGCTCATCTCATGAACTTAAGCCCAACTCTATGCCTCTAAGTCCCTAATCCTATTAGGGTGACTTAGTTAAGTCGAACCCAAAGTTAGCAGTTTGGATATCACTATTATCCCATCGCGCCTTACCAAGATGAACATAGGCGCTTTGCTTTGGCAAACCCACCTAATGTTGATCAAAGTCTTGACGAGTGCCAACATTTGGAAGGCATCACATTTAATGACTTAATATTTGTTTGAGGGATTTTATCTTTTGATCTCACCAATTTGTTATCTCCGATTGTTTTATACATGCAGCACATACAAATATAAAACATGCATCTCATGCTTACAAGAAATAAACGTGACATGGTTATAGCCCAAACTATGCGATATTCTCAAGCCAATGAGAATATCATAAAAGCCTCAGAAAAGAAAAGAGTCTTCACAAGCTCTTTCTCTTCCTTTCTTGGCTGCCCTTTTGTTGTCACCTCCTTGGACATACCACCTTGGACGATCCCATAATGCACCATTACATCAATAATAGAAACCTCGAGTTACATTCGAGGGGAGTAAGGTGAGAAGAGAATGTACAACGAGAGTGATAAGAAAAGGCACGACTCGCAGGCCGTATTTACAAGTACAACCAATCAAGGGCTATAACCATGAACCATGCTTCAAACACCAATCAGCATATCATGTCAAATCTCATTCAACAAAGATGCATGCCAATTTTGGCGTGTTGATTGACCAGTTTTTATTTATGTGGCGCTTCGCATACGGCGGTCCCGCTGGCCGGTCAGCGGGTAGTGGTTCCGAAATCTTCTATTTCGAGAAAGTAGGCACCCGAGACTCCTCCATTCGAGCCACCAAAAATACCTTACTTTCGGTGCCCGAACAGGCCGAATCCGAACAAACCTAGGGTTTTTGCAACTATTGCAAGAATCCTAATCCATATAGGTATCTCATACCTATCAATTTTGGGTTAATCTCATTAACCAATTTGTGTCAATTCTTAATATATCTCATATGTTCATTATGAATTCTGGTTTCATGCATCATGAATCAATCTAATTAATCATGGCCGAAAACCAATCGAACATATAGCATCATGCGATTCAACACTCAATCCCGATTTAGGGTTTCACCAGTAGCTCTGATACCACTGTTGGGTTTCGGGAGCCAAACAGCGCAGCGGAATTTAACCGAAACCCTCCAGGATCCAAGTGAAACGGGGTAAACCGGGTGTTCAAAAATTTCATACCTAATTTTCGGTTGAGATCTCTCACTCAACTGTAGAGTCAAATCACAAAACCTGAACCGTTGACGTGTTCAGGCTCTCTATGGTATCCACACGAGCCTCTCGGGATCACCACGCTTCCACCACGTCCCGGCAGATGCGTTTCTCTTGCGCTCGCAGTGCTAGCTTGCGTCCTCCAAGGAATTGCAAGAGAAGAGTGCGGCTGTCCTTTTGGGAGGCTAGGGCAAGGAGACCTGCGAATTTCTCACTTAAAAGTTGTATTTATAGTGAGACTCAACTTCCAGGCCTAATGGGTTTCAAAGCCCTAATCCAATTAGGATTTAATTTCGGGCTTAATAATGGCTCAACTCCTTGGCCCATTATTAATACGAAATTAAAGTGAAACCATAACCCAAATAATTAGCCCATGCACTCTAATGATCCAAATAGCTCTATGTGTGCGACCCAATAGGCTCTTGCCATGTTGGCAATGATCATAAATCACATTTATGATCATAAGCAATAAGCGGTGTCTAGCAACACATCATTGCTACCCAAGTGACAAGATTGTCGGTGAATCGACTAAACCTCTATGATCATCATCGATATATGCCATTGTCCCTTTGTCCAAGATATCAAGACTAAGCACGAGACATGGAATGTGTCACTCTCGTATAGCCCAATCTTTGGTTTCTTGATTGCCGAGTAGATCAACTTAAACTAACGACATTGATATCATATATCAACTCATCGGAGCATGGCCATGCATTTTCTAAGTCTCACTCTATCAAGGGGCCCAAAGATATCACTCCCGTTACATAGGAGGGACAAATCCCATCTTGATCATACAAATCCCTCCGCATGATATGTGACATACCCAATGACCTCCTTCAAGTTCACTCAGTTACGAGCAACAAAGGAAAGTATCAAAGTATGTGACTCACATGTAGGGAACCTTGATGATCTTAGGTCGAAGGACTACATATACCATGATCACTATGAGAATCACTTATGACACTCATATAACGATCCATGAAGTGTTCTCATGGTGGGTCGGTCCAGTACACAAGTTCTCCAACTTGTACCCATATGTAGACTACATATCTCATATTAGTCTCCACATATGCTAGTCATTATGTATTATTGCAACCCGCTCCACAATAATACTAGACTAGGGACGTTTAAGAATATCATTATTCTAGGGTTACAATTATGTTTATTATGCTATGTTGAAACAAAACAACAAACAAAATTGCTGGATTAATGCCTCAATAAAATATCATGACTCAATGTGCAAAAATACAATCATCTCATGATTGGCTTTTTTGGGCACAACAGTAACAGATGGGGCATATTTGGAACCTTCGGGTTTATGTGATTTCTTGGCTAGCTAGTCATTAATGGCAAGTACTAAGGTTCAAGGTAAGCAGGCCAGCTTATCTTTGAACTTGGACCACTAGTGGATCGGAGTTGGATTAGTGAAGCTTGGAGTACAAACTATGTGTGTGTACTTGTTAGCTGGTTTCGACCGAGAAGGGCATTGTGTTATGGTGTGTGTGTTTTGTGCTTGTTTGCTTGGATGTGTTTGCTAACCCCTTGTAGTTATTGTTATCATGTATATATGTTGCTGTTATCATGTGTACATGTTATTATGCTTGTGTTTTTGGTGTTTTTGTGTCTTTCTTATGGGTCAAGGAAACCTATAAGGAGGTTAAGCTTTCGGACTTAACTAAATTAGCTCCTTGGAGCTATAGTGAACCTTACTGAGTTTATAAACTCATGCCCGTTATTGTGTATGTTTCATGAAGAGGCTTCGAGCTTGAGTGATTGTGTGTGTTGCTTGGGTGCTAAGTTAGTGCACTTTTGTCAAGGTATGTGCCAAAACTGAATGCTTGGCTTGTGAGTACATTATGCAAGTCTTATGGTTATTTCTCAAACTTATGTGTTTGAGTTTTGCCAGCTTTTGTGTAGATTGTGGGACAAGCCTAGGACAATGGATGTGTGCTCATGGGCATTGGTGTTTTGGTTTGCTTTTATGACCATGAAGTTGGTGATAAGACTTTTCCTAGAATCTTTGACCTTGTATTGTATATTTAAGGTAGCTCTTGGGTATTATCATTAGAGTGCATATGTAAAGCATAATTGTTACCCACTATGGGGTAATCCAATTATGGCGCCAAAAGTGTGCATTTAAACTCCCAGGATTGGTGTGCCCTGTAGGTCACCAGAACAATGCCCCTAGTGTACATACTCAAGTGACCCTCTTGAGCACTATGTAAATACATGCATACTGATCTAACCGTAACTCAAATATTCACATTTATGAACATAGTGGAAGCTAAGAAATAAAACACTAATACAAGTCTTAGTTTTGGCTTCCATGCATTAAGCATTCTTACTAGGTTCAAAAATTCCAGCCACCGCAGCCAAACTTCCTCCAATAAACTGTATCATTCTAGCCATGTGACCCCATGTTTTCTTTACTCCATTATCAATTAGAGACTTAGATCAAACTAGGGAATTTTTTTTCACATCAGTAACCCACCTATGGACCAGGTTATGGATTTTTTAAGTTGGTTACAGAATTCTGACCAAATGAATAGTAACATAGCCAACTTTGAAACAGCATATCTTTGGCTACAGAGCCCCAAATTTAGAAATTCTAAATCCTAGTTCAACATCTAGATGTGCTCTAGGTGTGGTCAAAGTTTCATACCAATATTCATTCTACACAGGGAGATATAGAACTTTTAGTGTAGAATCCAAATTCTGATCACTTTACGACCATTTTGCCCATACAAAATTTTATAAGCTTGCAAACACTTCATTCACAAGGGGTAAGCCACTTAAGGCTATTCCATACATGTCCAAGACACCTAGGAATTACATTCCCTTATAGTTAGCATCTTTACATAGCCAATACAAAAATTTATAAACAAGCAACCTATATTACACACTTAGTGATGCGGTCCGGGGATGCGGAGCTAGCATCTAATGCGGTCCAGTTAGTCAGAGCCAGCATCTCCACTATGTGTAGTGGTGTGGGTAGCAGGGGGTCTTGGAGGTACAAGAAGGTACCCTGAGAGGGTCACCTTAAGTGGTGGCTGGCAGTTTCCTGGTACCATGGCTGGTGAGGACGGGAAAGACTTCCGGCACGGGAGAGAGCCCGGAGCGGAGATCCTTCAGGGAGACCTAGCTGAAACACTCAGAAAATAGGGGTTAGGAGCCACCCGAGGTGGTTTTTCGGGGGGGAACCTCCGACGCCCAAGTCAGTGCTTCGAGAAAGAAAGAGAGACGTAGTAATAAGCACATGAGACGCTTGCCTAGCGTGTCTTTCTGAGGGCTGAAGGGAGAGTATTCAGGTGGAGAGAGGAGAGCGTCCTCTTGTCCTTTTGGTCCTCCAGGTGAAGAACCCCCTGCCTGTGACCATTTCCCTGGTCTATAAGGGAGGGGGTGATCCCTTCAGACTGTGACACGTGTATGGTCGGATGGTGTTTGTATTTTTGGGCGTGAGGGCCCCTAGCCAGCTACTGGCTCCTTGGTCCGTGAATCGTGGTAGGTGTATCCCTATGTGACAGGACGTATGCTGCGATGCCGTGTCAGAGCGGGTCTGGTGGTGGCGTGTCGAAGACGTATATGAGCGGAGTGTCAGAGACTCTTTAATGGCTCTTGCCGTACAACCGAGGTCCCTTTGGTTGATGTCTCACTTCGGGGTGAGGGGCCCTTTCCTGGAGTCGGATGAAACTTCGTGATATGATCAAGGAAGGCACACATGGAGAAGGCAAGGACCCATTGAAGGTTTCTAGTGGGCCTATGACAAGGAAGAAAGCTAAGGAGCTCTCAAGTGCACTACAAAGCTTTGTTTCAAGTTTCTTCTTGGAGAATGGACATGAAACTTCACAAGGAGCTGCTGGAACTTTCAAGACACAATATGGACATGATGAATATGCTTGGTACTCAGTTCTAGAGTGCTTAGATAAGTCACAAAACAAGGACACCAAGGACACCACTCAAAGTGCACCATTTGAGCCACCTTAAGTGTTCTTGATGCATTTTGTGTCCACAAGCTGGATTTTTGAGCTCTAACTTTCCAGACCTTCATTACCACATCTAATATGAAGATTCATGCCATTGGAACTCAAAGATTCAAGCTTGGAGCTGAAGATACAAGAGAGAACCTTAAAGTGCCCAAAATGCACCCAAAAAGGCTATTTGGGAGTTGTCGGGTTTAATCTTGTATTTATATTTTATTTTCGTTCAAATCCTATTTAGATACATTATTTAGGAAGTTATTTAGGCTATGGAATAGTTTTAAATCGTTTTGGGAAAGTGCCATACGCTGCATTCATTAAACTTGTTCAAACTAGGAATTAGAGTCCTAATTTGACTAGGATTTCCTATGTCTTTGTATCTAGGATTCCTAAGGGATTTAGGCTGCGAATTTTGCCCAGCTTTTAACCCTAGTTTAGGCCTATATAAAGGCACATATTCTGGATGTCAAGACACAGATTATTGCCGAAATAATATTGCTCTTTGGAGAGGCTTTCTCTTTGGTTCTTGGCGGACTGCCTTGGTGCACAAGTGTGCTTGTGTTCTTGGAGTTCTATACTTCTCGTTTCTAGTCACAGGTTGATTAGGGGTGGGGGTCTTTAAACCCAATCTCTTTGATGTCTTGTGGAGCTTGAAAAACATCTTGGGCGAGTTTCATGGTCTTTATACCATCGGGGTTCGCATCAGTTGGTATCAGAGCCACAAGTTCCATTGAAGGACATATCTTTGTGTTCTTGTTTCTCTTCGGTTTTTCTTTCAATTCTGTCCAGTAATTTTTGTGTTTTAATTCTCTGTTTTAATCTGTTTTCTTCTTGTTTCAGGTCTGTTCTTTTTATTCCATCCTTGTTCAAGTCTGAAAATCACAAAAACAACAAAAAGAAGTCAATCCATGTCACCTTGTGTTCTCGGTTTCTACTTGTTTGTTCTTGTTTAATTCTCGTCTTTCTGTTTTGTTTCCAGCCCTATTAATCTCTTTTGTTTTCATTGTTTCCAGGATCTTAGAGTCCAGAAAACACCAAAAAAAAAAAAAAGAGAAGGATCCAAATTGAGGAAGTTACGGTACAACCAACGTTGATTTCAAATTGGTTTCGTATAACCAATGTTGATTTCTAGTTGTGCAAATTTCAATAGTTTCTTGTCTTGGCCGAAAAGAATTCTAACTTTTTGTCTTTGACAGTCAGGAATTTCAAAGAGAACGTTTGGTTAGCATCAAAACAGCAAGCAAAAAGAGGGAAAAAAAAAGGAGAAAAAAAAAAGAAAGAAAAGAGAAAAAGAACAAAGCAAAGGAAAGAAAAGAACAAAGACAGAAAAAGAAAAGTACAAAGGAAAGAGCTTGCTGAAAAGAAGGTTTTTTTTACAAAGTGTTGAAAGTTTTCGTCCCCAAAAACCTATCCCATTGTTTTCCAGCCAAAAAGCTTTCTTTGTGGTTCTTATGATCATCAATTGCAAGAGCTTCCTAGAGTCTTTTAAAGCTTGTTTAGCCCACCTCTTTTGGAGTCAAAATAGTTCTTCAAAAATTCAAGTTTTCTTGTGTGCTTTGAGGATAGTTTTCTTAGAACTTTTGAGAACTCTTTGAATAGCAATATCTCACTAACAAATTGAGTGTTTTGAGTGTTCATATTTTGAGTGAAACACGTGAGGTGAGTGCTTGTGAGGATCTTTGAATTTTCAGGAGTATGGAGGGCCAAGAGGATAGGAGGATGGAAGTGAGAAACAATGATGAGCCAACCATGAGAGAGCTTCAAGAAACTCTCAATAGGCTTGTTGGGAGGATTGAAGACATTGACTTGAGGTTGCCAAGGAGACCAAATCCCATCTTGCAACCAAGGAGAGGTCCAAGGAGAGAAGAACCCAAGGAGGAAGAAGGACATTGGCATGACCATGGGCTTCCAAGGAGGGGGGAGCCAAGGGAGGACAACAATCTAAGCTCCATCAAATTGTCCATTCCACCTTTTCAAGGGAGGAGTGATCCGGATACATATTGGGAGTGGGAGCAAAAGATTGAGATGGTGTTTGAGTGCCATCACTATTCTGAGGAAAAGAAAGTTAAATTGGCTACTATTGAATTCACTGATTATGCTCTTGTATGGTGGAACCAGGTTGTCACTTCTAGAAGGAGGAATGAGGAGGAACCCATCAATACATGGAGAGCTCTTAAAGCCATGATGAGAAGGAGATTCGTCCCAAGTTATTACTATAGAGATCAACACCTCAAACTTCAAAGGCTTGTGCAAGGCCAAAGGAGTGTGGAGGACTATCACAAGGACTTGGAGATGACACTAACCCGAGCCAATATCATTGAGGATGAGGAGGCAACCATTGCTAGATTCATCAATGGCCTTAACCATGAGATTGCCAACAAAGTGGAGATGGTGCCATATGTCAACATGGAGGATTTGCTTCACCATGCCACCAAGGCTGAAAGAATCATCAAGAGGTCTAAGGCATCCAAGATGGCTCAAGGAGGGAGTTCCACATGTAGGGGAACATGGAGCAAGGAGGCACCAAAGCCAAGAATGGAGGCTACCAAGGGAAGCATGTCTCGGCCTCAACAAGACAAGCCCAAGGTGCCACCCAAAGATGTGCCAAAGTCAAGGGAGATTGAGTGCTTCAAGTGTAGAGGCAAGGGGCACTACATGAGAGATTGTCCTAACAAAAAGGTGATGATTCTCAAAGATGATGGTGGGATCACATCCGAGGAGGAGGATGCCATGGAGGAGACCCCACCATTGGAGGAGGATAAGCAAGACACACTTGAGCCCGAGGAGGGTGACTTTGCTTTTGTTGCTAGGAGAGCTCTAAGTGTGCAAGCCAAGGAGGAGGCCAATCAAAGAGAGTGCATCTTTCACACTAGATGCCGAATTAAAGAACAAGTGTGCAGCCTCATTGTTGATGGAGGGAGTTGCACCAATGTAGCAAGTTCAACCATGGTGGAGAAATTGAAGCTTCCAACAAAAAAACACCCACAACCATATAAGCTTCAATGGTTGAATGATGCCGGGGAGGTAAAAGTGGTAAAGCAAGTTTCGGTTAAATTCAAAATTGGTACTTACCATGATGAAATTCTTTGTGATGTTGTTCCTATGCATGCTTGCCATATTTTGCTTGGAAGGCCGTGGCAATTTGATAAGAAGGTGACACATGATGGAGAGAAAAACTTGTACTCATTTTTCCATGAAGGAAGGCCGGTTACACTTAGCCCACTTTCACCACAACAAGCTTTGGAGGATCAAAGGAAACTTCAAAGTAAGGTTGAGAGAAAAATAAATGAGGGGAAAGTTGAGGGCAAGAGTGAAGAGGGGAAAGCCGAGAGACAAAATGAGAGAACAAGTGAGGTTAGTGACCATGAGGGGAAGAAGAGTGGAGATTTCCCGAGAGAAAAGAATGAGAGGAAGTTGAGTGGCAAAAAAGAGTGCTATATTGCTAAAATGAGTGATGTGAGGAAAGCCATTCAATCACAAAGACCAGTGCTTCTTTTAATTTA
Organism: Aquilaria yunnanensis; assembly: GCA_039654915.1. Taxonomy (NCBI): domain Eukaryota; kingdom Viridiplantae; phylum Streptophyta; class Magnoliopsida; order Malvales; family Thymelaeaceae; genus Aquilaria; species Aquilaria yunnanensis. Next base: position 40,917,430 of record CM077595.1, on the reverse strand, counting down.
CAAAGAATCTTTACTTGTTGTCAATGATCTAACACATCTTCCTAGTGTCGTTGTGTCTTTGTTGCAGGACTTTGAAGATGTTTTCCCTGAAGATCCGAGGGGTTTGCCTCCAATTAGAGGCATTGAACATCAAATAGACCTAGTCCCGGGAACACCAATTCCAAATAGGCTAGCCTATAGAACCAATCCCGAGGAGACTAAAGAGATTGAGAAGCAAGTAAAGGAGTTGTTGGACAAAGGCCTTGTGAGGGAAAGTTTGAGTCCTTGTGCCGTGCCTGTACTTTTGGTGCCAAAGGAGGATGGCTCATGGCGCATGTGCATGGATTGTAGGCCTGTCAACAAGATCACTGTAAAGTATAGACATCCTATTCCTAGACTTGATGATATGCTTGATGAGTTGCATGGTTCTACTTTGTTTTCAAAGATTGATTTAAAAAGTGGGTACCATCAAATTAGAATGAGGGAAGGGGATGAATGGAAAACTGCTTTCAAAACCAAGTTTGGACTTTATGAATCGTTAGTTATGCCTTTTGGACTAACTAATGCTCCTAGTACTTTCATGAGACTTATGAATCATGTCTTGCGTGACTTCATTGGAAAGTTTGTTGTTGTGTACTTTGATGATATCCAAGTATATAGCAAGAACTTAGAAGAGCATGTTGGACACCTCACACAAGTACTAAGCACCTTAAGAGGACAAAAGTTGTATGCTAACTTGAAGAAGTGCTCTTTTTGTGTTGACAAAGTTGTTTTCCTTGGATTTGTTGTGAGTTCACATGGAATTGAGGTAGATCAAGAGAAGGTGAGAGCCATACAAGAATGGCCGACGCCAACATCCATTACTGAGGTGAGATCATTCCATGGGTTAGCTAGCTTCTATAGGAGGTTTGTTAGAAATTTTTCTACCATTGCTGCACCTCTAACTGAAGTTATAAAGAAGAATGTGGGATTTAAGTGGGGAAAAGCTCAAGAAGATGCTTTCGGGTTGTTAAAAGACAACTTATGCCATGCACCACTTTTAGCTTTGCCTAACTTTGCTAATACTTTTGAAGTTGAGTGTGATGCTTCAGGTATAGGCATTGGAGCTGTGTTGATGCAATGAGGCCGCCCCATTGCATACTTTAGTGAGAAGTTGAATGGTGCTAGCTTGAACTATCCCACATATGACAAGGAGCTCTATGCTTTGGTAAGAGCTTTGGAGACGTGGCAACATTATTTGTGGCCAAGAGAGTTTGTGATTCACACTGATCACCAAGCCCTTAAGTTTCTTAGTGGGCAAGGTAAGTTGAATAGAAGGCATGCTAAATGGGTAGAGTTTATTGAGTCATTCCCATATGTTATCAAATACAAGCAAGGTAAGGATAATATAGTGGCGGATGCACTCTCAAGAAGGTATGCTTTACTTTCGGCTTTAGATGCAAAAGTTTTGGGTTTTGAACACTTGAAGGATTTGTATGCTAGTGATGATGATTTCGGTGAGATTTATTCTAAGTGTTCTAAGTTTGCTTTTGAGAAGTTCTACCAAGTTAATGGCTTTCTTTTCAAAGAAAACAGGTTGTGCATACCAAAGACATCTTTGAGGGAATTGCTCACAAAGGAAGCTCATTGTGGAGGACTTATGGGTCACTTTGGACAAGCCAAGACTTTGCATACTTTGAAGGAACATTACCATTGGCCGAATATGGTAAAGGATGTGAAGAAGGTATGTGAGCAATGCATTGCATGTAGGAAGGCAAAATCCACTCACACTTCACATGGGTTATACACACCACTTCCTACACCTAGTCATCCATGGGTAGATATTTCTATGGACTTCATTGTTGGATTGCCTAGGACTAAAGGAAACCGTGACTCAATCTTTGTTGTTGTTGATAGGTTTTCTAAAATGGCTCATTTTATTCCATGCAATAAAACTGATGATGCTATTCATGTGGCTGAATTGTTTTTCAAAGAAATTGTTAGACTTCATGGTGTTCCTAGAACAATAGTTTCGGATAGAGATACTAAGTTTCTAAGCCACTTTTGGAGGACTTTGTGGGGTAAGTTAGGAACTAAGCTTTTGTTTTCTACATCTTGTCACCCACAAACTGATGGGCAAACTGAGGTAACTAATAGGACTTTAGGTTCCATGCTTAGGGCTATCATTGGTAAAAATTTGAAAGCTTGGGAAGATTGTTTGCCTCATGTAGAATTTGCTTATAATAGATCCATGCATTCTACTACTAATTTGTCACCTTTTGAGATTGTTTATGGTTTTAATCCTTTAACTCCATTGGATCTTTTACCATTACCTACTCATGAGGTATCTAGTTTGGATGGTAGTAAGAAGGCCGAGAGCATCAAGAAGTTGCATGAGAAGGTTAAGCAACAAATTGAACTCAAAAATCAACAAGTTGCTAAAAAAGCCAATCAAGGTCAAAGGAGAGTTGTGTTTGAGCCTGGAGATTGGGTTTGGTTACACATGAGAAAAGAAAGATTTCCAGCTGCAAGGAGGACTAAGCTTCATCCAAGAGGAGATGGTCCATTCCAAGTCATTAAAAAGATCAATGACAACGCATAGATGCTAGACTTGCCGGGTGAGTATAATGTGAGTGCTACTTTTAATGTTTCTGATTTGTCTCTATTTGAACATGCAGATTCGTGGATGAATCCTTCTAAGGTGGGGGGAGTTGATATGATCAAGGAAGGCACACATGGAGAAGGCAAGGACCCATTGAAGGTTTCTAGTGGGCCTATGACAAGGAAGAAAGCTAAGGAGCTCTCAAGTGCACTACAAGGCTTTGTTTCAAGTTTCTTCATGGAGAATGGACATGAAACTTCACAAGGAGCTGCTGGAACTTTCAAGACACAATATGGACATGATGAATATGCTTGGTACTCAGTTCTGGAGTGCTTAGATAAGTCACAAAACAAGGACACCAAGGACACCACTCAAAGTGCACCATTTGAGCCACCTTAAGTGTTCTTGATGCATTTTGTGTCCACAAGCTGGATTTTTGAGCTCTAACTTTCTAGACCTTCATTACCACATCTAATATGAAGATTCATGCCATTGGAACTCAAAGATTCAAGCTTGGAGCTGAAGATACAAGAGACAACCTTAAAGTGCCCAAAATGCACCCAAAAAGGCTATTTGGGAGTTTTCGGGTTTAATCTTGTATTTATATTTTATTTTCGTTCAAATCCTATTTAGATACATTATTTAGGAAGTTATTTAGGCTATGGAATAGTTTTAAATCGTTTTGGGCAAGTGCCATACGCTGCATTCATTAAACTTGTTCAAACTAGGAATTATAGTCCTAATTTGACTAGGATTTCCTATGTCTTTGTATCTAGGATTCCTAAGGGATTTAGGCTACGAATTTTGCCCAGTTTTAACCCTAGTTTAGGCTTATATAAAGGCACATATTCTGGATGTAAAGACACAGATTATTGCCGAAATAATATTGCTCTTTGGAGAGGTTTTCTCTTTGGTTCTTGGCGGACTGCCTTGGTGCACAAGTGTGCTTGTGTTCTTGGAGTTCTATACTTCTTGTTTCTAGTCACAGGTTGATTAGGGGTGGGGGTCTTCAAACCTAGTCTCTTTGATGTCTTGTGGAGCTTGAAAAACATCTTGGGCGAGTTTCATGGTCTTTATACCATCGGGGTTTGCATCACTTCGGTGTCTACGTCTTCGAGGGGTTTCTCCCACAGGGGGTGCTTGGTCTTTCTCCCCCGAAGCTGGTTTGGTCGCCCTCCCGAAGCAGGCACTACGCTGGCTCCCGAAGTTGAAATTTGGTGAGCTATCGAGGTTGTGCGCCTCAGGTGTATGACTTCCTTCACTTTGGAGTCCTTTCTGAGGTCGTATGCCTTAGCTGTGATGGCTCTCCTAGTAAATTAATCAAGTAAGTGTTTATTTTACTTTGATTAAGTGTTTATTAAATTAAGTACCTCAAGTTAGCACTTTGATAAGCGAGTAAGGTAAGCTTAATTAAGTAAGTGAGTTCCTAAGTGTGATTTGGCATAGTTAAATCAAGACCATTAGTTATTCTAGCATTTAGAACCATCCTTGTAAGTTTTGAGAACTTGTGGCACTAAGTGTTCTTTTTGAGCCATTTAGAACTTAAGTGGCTAAGGTGTCCAAGAAAATTAAGTTTGAGAAACTTTAAGCATCCATTAGAGCAAAGGAAAGTTGGTTTTAAGTGTGAGTTAGTGACCTATTTAAAGCAAATGAGAGTTTGTGGGCTTAAGTGCAAGAGAGGAAGAAGTTCTTAAGTGAAGGGGAAAGAAAGTATAAGTTTGCTAAGTTTCATCCTTAGCCATTTGTTTTTCAAGCACCAAATTCGTAGCTTCACTTTCCTTCTCCAAAATCCCAGCCTAAAACTTCTTTTCCTGCAATTCTTCATCAAATTGTGGAAGCCCAAGGTGTTGGTAGGAATCCTCAAGCTTGTTTGTTGGTGTTCTAGCTCAAGTTGCTCTTTGGTGCTAGTTTGGATTCGAAATTCGTGGGTAAGCTTCTTGGGATCATTTGGATTGATTCTAGGTTGTTTCTAGAGCTAGAAATGGTCTTAGTTTGATTGGGTTGGATGCCAAATTGCATTGGTTTTAGGTGTGGAACTCAAGGAAGCTTGAGGAAGCTTAATTGAGCTAAGGAGGCTTTGTGTCAATGCTTGCTTGTGTGGCTAAATTGAGGTAAGGGTTCAAGTAATTAAGCTCAAATAATGCATGGTTTGGTAGTTTTGTGTGTGGGAATGAGTTAGGAACAAGACCCATTTAGTTTGGATTAGAAATGAGAGAGTTTGAGCAGTTGGTGTTCAAGAACGCGGCTGTCGCGCAACGCAGAAAACTGCGTTGGCGCCACAGCGCCAGAGGTATGTACACTGGAGCCTAGGCGCCAGAGCGCGATTTTGCACACAGAAAGTCTTATTCTTTGGTGCTGCGTCAGGGGGGCTCTGGCGCTGCAGCGCCAGAGGCAACTTCATGAAGTGTTGGCCCATTTTTCTGGCCATCTTAAGAGTAACTTAGACTCTCGGTTTCTATTCCTAGGCTATCCTAAGACGTTCCATAGCCTCGGTTGGGTCTAGAATTCATTCCTAAGGCGGGAATTATGCGTTATTTGGAAGGTAGTCAAGTTGTGTGGTTAAGAACAAAAATATGACTTGCTGGCTAAGTAACTCATAGTACTTAAGCTTTTAAATGATTACTAAGGGGATTAAGAGGGTTTTTAGACTCTTTATTGGCCGTATAGAGCGTCATTTGCATACGGTCAATGAAGAGAAAAACCTAAGTCGATCCCAACCAAACCATTTGGTTTGGTAAGTGAGCCACTAGTAGTGTTTTGAGTTAAACCTAGAGGGTTTGGCTAGTAAAACCACATAGGAGGACTACCCTGTACAATAAGTTAAGGGAAAAGGCGGGTAAGTTGAGGTAGGTGACGACCTACTCTAGAACCCGTAAGTGGGACTTAAGTGAGGTAAAGTATCCAGGATACGAGGGCCAGTATCTCAAGTACCTCCGCCGTTTGAGCTCACGGCAAAGTTTTAAGGCACCTAGAGTGCAGAAAGTCCTAAGTGCATATATTGTGTGCATTTCATACCATACATTCATACATTGCATATTTTATATTTTGTTGATTGTTTGAGTTGTTTGATGATTGAATTGTTTGTTTGAGTGCTTGGTTGCCATATTGCATTGTTGCTACATTTTTCCTTGCAGGTATTTAAGGGATCCTTACTGAGTACTTTCAAGTACTCACTCCCTTAAGTTTTATTGTGCAGGACCTAACTCCGGGCCTAATCACTGAGTGATAGTCAAGGCCTAAGCTTTCTGTTTTTGCAGGTATTTCTATTGAGAATCCTAGTGATTCTAGTTTACTTGTGAAATAAGTTATGTACTAACCAAGTTGTGTCTTTACAGTGTAGAGGCTAAGAGTACACAAGAACAAGATCTAGTGAAGGGTTTACACTTGGAGCTTGGTATAGCTCAAGGTGGGACTCAAGTAGTTGATCTTAGTTAGTAATTTTTGTCTCTTGTACATAGTACTTTGTGTACTAAGTAAGTTGCCTCTAATAGGATACATTATGATGTAAATCCATCTTGTTACTTTTGGGTGCATGCTAGAGGTGTAATGTATGCACAAACTGTTACTTGTAGTTAAAGCAACCAGTATTTTCAAGGTCTTGGCACGTTTTATATATATTTTAGTGAAATGCTCGAGCAATGTTTTTAATCCACGATTTATAAAATTCGTTTGCATTGCCAGGACAGAAGCATGCATAACTTAAACTGAGTAGGCTAAGAAACTAGTTGCATATAAATTGTTTAATTTATATTGACAAGTAATAGTTAGCCAATAGTAACTAGTGGGATTCATAAATCCCTAAGGCCTACAAGTTTAAGGGGCACTGGGGCCCCGTTTCGCGACATTAGCTGTCTGGCTCCCTCTTTCCCGTGGTCGGTAGGTGGTCAAGGCGATAGCACTTCGGCTATCACTTAGGCAGCAGGTGCATAGCATCGTCATACATAGCAAAACAGCCCACAAATGTTCACAAACATTGTCCAAACTTCACATGCATTATATGTACATGCACCCATACACTACATAATGTTCTTAACTCAGTTAAAAACACACCCTAGTTATAGGAGAGCTTTAGACACAATGCACTTCAGAAACAGAATGCTAGACAGCTGATGCATAACACAATAAGCACCATCACTAAAAATAGCAAATGTACGCCTAAAATAACCAAAATTTCCCGATCATAACTAGGCACATGGAAGATCATGAACCTAAAATTTTAGATCAAAACTCAAATGAGAAAGGTTAGATTGAATGTGATATTTCTGTTGTACATGAAGTGGACAGAAAGGGGTTAAGTTTCTTGAATGAAACTTAGTAAGGGCTTATCAATAAAATCTTTAAACTCCAGTCATATACCTAAAATCCAAAGAAACTAAAACACAAATGTATAGTACAAATACACAAACATAGCCATGCAAATGCACAAACAACACAGCGACAAACAAATGTAATGGTGGCAGAAATAAACACATTAGGGTTAGTTCAGAAACAATCAAATAAACATTATGTAATCAATATCACAGCCTTCCTCAAGCTAATGGTTGGAATTAGGATATTAATTGGTCTTAGTTAGTACTAATTTGGGCTCCAAAAACCCCTGTCAACACTACCATCTCAGTGCATGAAAAACTATAAGGCTACAACCTTGTCCATGCACTCCCCCTTAACCCATTCTTGGTTCCTTGAGCTTTTTGATTTATTCCAAGCATGGTCTTAGCATCATGGATGCTTGATCATTATCTGAGAATAGTAAAAAGCCATGAACATCAAGATAAAACCCTTACCTAAGCTGTGAAAGCTGAAAATAGCGAAGGAGGCTCAGTAAACCTAAACACTAGGGTTTTTCTCTCTCCTATTGAATCTGATTGTTTTCCTTTTTGATTTCTTGGGAGATTGAGCTATGGTGGCTATGGAAGGTTATGGAGGAGATAAGGGAGGAACTCTTGCTAGTGAGGGCTGAAAATGACTAAGGAAAGGTAAAGAAATCAAGATATTTATCTGACTTGATTAGTTTAACCTTAACCTTCCCTTAGGTCACTATAAGTATATCTTAAGCAAAGAATTTTTGGCTAATCTTTAGCCCACATTTTTGACCTTACAACCTGGAAATGAAAGGCTAGGATAATGCTAGAAATGGCCATCTTTGACTCTTATAAAAAATCATCCCACCCTTAAGATATTTTTGTGAACAATTATAAACGTAGTTGTCCTAGGTTCTTAAATAATAGACTTCGCTTGCTTTATGCAATTTAGCATCCAAAAATTTCTTCCATACCTATAAAATGCTTCCAAAATCTCTTCTTTAGAGTAGTACAATTGAGTACCCAAGTCTTGAAATATTGCAATAAGACCCATAGATTACTTGTAAAACAAGCAATCCTCTAGGGCTTCTCTAGTACCAAGTAACTATTGTAATCTCTTAAGGAGGTGTAGATTATTCACTTTACCCCTGACATTTCATTTACTATGGTGAAAATTATGCTATATAATGGTTTATTACCATTATGCCTTTATACTGTAATTTTCTCATTTGTTGAGGTGGTAACATTTCTCCCCCCCTTAAAAGTTTTGCTCCTTCAAAATTGTCCTTAGCTTGGGATACTCATATGGATACCTTCATAGGATTTCTTTCTTAGTTTCACATGTTGCCTCTCTTTCAAAATAGTTTGACCATTGTACTTTAACCGTGAGAATCAGTTTATTCCTTAGCCTTCTGGTATCCTTAGCTAAGATCGCTATAGGTTTCTCCTCATATGTTAGATTTGGCTCTAACTATATTTCTTCCACTACTATAGCATGGTTTGCATCCAATAGGCAATTCTTAAGCATATTGACATGGAAAACATTATGAACACTTGACATACTTTGCGGTAGAGCTAACCTATAAGTTACCTTGTCGACCCTTCCTAGTATCTCATAAGGACCAATGTACCTTGGAGCTAACTTACTTCTTTTCCCAAATCTGATAGTGCCTTTGGTTGGTGCTACTTTGAGTGACACTTTATCACCAACCTCAAACTCCAAGTCTCGTCTTCTTTTATTCACATAAGTAGTGGTCCTTCCATTGGCTATCCTTAAGCTTTCTTGTATCTTCTTGATTTTATTTTTTGTTTCTTCAATGATCTTAGGACCCAACTCTAGTCTATCTAAGGCTTACACCCAATAGTGGGGTGTCATACACCTTCTTACATATAATGCTTCATAAGGTGCCATGCCAATGGTACTTTAGTAACTACTGTTATATGAGAATTCGACCAATGGCAAATGTTAGTCCCATTCACCTTCGAAATCCAACACACAGGTCCTGAGCATGTCTTCCGATATCTGTATCACCCTTTCAGATTGCCGATCTTTTTTAGGATGATAAGCAGTACTCAGGTGGATTTTGGTTCCTTGTGCTTTTTGAAAAGTACTCCAAAATTTAGCTGTAAATCTTGGATCTCTATCAGATACAATGGAGTCTGGCACTCCATGTACTCTTACTATCTCCTGGAAATACGTTTGAGCTAACTTCTCCAAGGAATCTATGAGTTCCATAGGTAAGAAATGGGCACATTTAGTTAGCCTATCCATAATGACCCAAATTGTGTCATGCCTTAATCTGGTCATAGGCAACCCAGTCAAAAATTTCATGGTTATGTTGCCCCACTTCCTCACTGGTATAGGTAGAGTTTGTAACGTACCAACTGGCTTCTGGTGCTCTACCTTTACCTTCTAGCATGTGGCATATTTGGAGACATAAGTAGCTATGTCTCTCTTCATGTTTGGCCACCAGAATTAAGTCTTCAAGTCTTTATACATTTTCTCACTTCTTGGATGGATGTTTAACTTGCTTGTGTGAGCTTCCTCAAGTATTTCATCCCTGAGCTTTGGTCCTTTAGGCACATAGATTCGGTCCTTGAAGTACAATAATCCTTGCTTGTAGGTGGCCCTTGAAGTACAGTAATCCTTGCTTGTAGGCAAAGGATTGATACAAGGAACCTCTTTCCATTCCTGAAATCTTTTTCAGATTAGGATATGTGTCCTATGCCTTTCTGGCTTTCTCAATCCACCTAGATTGAACTGTCAATGTGTAAATTTAGGCTTCCTCCCATTTATGCCACTTATGCCATAGGCATAGCAGATTATTTTGCTCATCATGATCAGCTATGGATCCTCCTTTCAGAAGACCCAAGTACTTCCTACTCAAGGCATCTGCTACTAGATTGCCTTTGCCCTCTGTGTACTCTATACTGCAGTCATAGACGTTGACGTACTCTAACCATCTCCTTTGCCTCATGTTCAACTCTTTCTGAGTGAACAAGTACTTTAGGATCTTATGGTCAATGTAGATCACAAAGTAACTACCCATCAAGTGATGCCTCCACTGCTTCAAAGAAAAAATCACTACTGCCAGTCCTAGGTCATTGGTAGGATAATTTTTCTCATGGGGTCTCAACTGCCTTGACTCATAAGCAATGACATTTCTGTCTTGCATAAGTACATAGCCTAACCCAGATCTAGATGCATATGTAGATGATGCAGGGCTTGCTTGTATCAGGAAGAATCAATATTGGAGCTTCAATCAGCCTCTGCATAAGCTCCCGGAAACTCTTTTCACATTTCTTAGTCGACTCAAACCTTTAACCCTTCTTGGTCAAATGAGTAAGAACTGAGGCAATCATAGAAAAGCCTGATACAAATCTTCTGTAGTATCCAGCTAATCCTAGGAAACTTCTGATTTCCCTAATAGTCTTTGGTCTTTCCCATTCCTGCACCGCCTTTACCTTTTCAGGGTCTACCCTATGGCCATGTTCCTCTGTGATGTCTCCTAGGAAAGACACTTCCTTTATCCAGAATTAGCACTTGGCATAAAGCTGATGTTCTAATAGAGTCTTTAAGACAATCTTTAGATGATGTCCACGTTCATTTTCATCCTTGGAATATAGTAGGATGTCATCAATGAACATGACTATAAATTTATCCAGATGTGGTCTAAACACCCTGTTCATCAGGTCCATGAAAGCAGCTGGGCATTAGTCAAACCAAATGGCATGACTGTGTATTCATAATGCCCATATTTGGTCCTGTATGCAGTCTTAGGAATGTCTTCTTCCTTTACTCTCAACTGGAAGTATCCATATCTCAAATCTATCTTGGAGAAGATCTTAGCTCCCTTGAGTTTAGCAAAAAGATCCTCAATCCTAGGGAGTGGATACTTGTTCTTGATAGTCATTGCACTAAGCTTCCTATAGTCAATGCATAGTCTCAATGATCCATCATTCTTCTTTACAAAGAGCACTAGAGCTCCCCATGGTGAAACATTTGGCCTTATGAACCCTTTTCCAAAAAGTTCATCAAGTTGTCTCTTGAGCTCATTCATCTTAGTGATAGGCATTCTGTAAAGAGGTATCGATGTTGGACTAGCTCCTGGTTGTAGATTCATCTCAAACTCAATCTCCCTTGGTGGAGGAATACCTAGCAAGTCTTTAGGAAAGACTTGTTGAAAGTCTCTCACTACGAGTATTCTATCCATTTCTTCTTCATAGTACAATTCATTAAATGCATAACAATAATCACGCTCAGAAATCACATGTATCTCATCTAGTACCTCTAGGCCCACGCCATACAGTTCATACACTAATTCATTAGAATTCACTAATGCATGCACTTCACCATCAGGCAATGTGATTTATCTTTTAGCATAATAAATTCTTAAGTTATGCATAGCAAGCCAATTCATACCCAGCACTATATCATACTTAGGAATGTCCAACACTAGCAGATTAGTCATAACCTTAGTCTTTCCTACTACTAGCTCACAATCCATGGCTAGGTCATTTGTGAATAGACATTGACTACCTGCTGTTTTCACTAAAGATATCATAGGCATGATTTTAGTAGGGAACTTTATGGCATCAACAAATTTCCTAGCCATTATAGACACAGATGCACCAGTATCTAACAGAAGACAAACAGGCATACCATTAAGGTAAATGTTACCTCTTAGTGCTTCTCCCTACTGTGATGTCCCTGGCCTTTCCACTTAAACACTCTGGCAACTCTTCACACTGGAGGCCTCTGCACTAGGGGAACTGGTCTTTAATGTCCTACCCTTGGTGCTGCCTCTCTAGGTCCTACTCCAATATGTCTCACTAGAACTTGGTTTTTTGGCCTTCTTCCTTGCACATGTGGGCAATCTTTGATTCATTGCACCACACCTTAAGGAAGTTTGAGTATCAAAATAGCAAGGTTTCTTTGCATGAAACTTCTTTCATTTAGGGCACCTTAGGCCAGGGAACATCCCCTTCACCTAGCCCTCACCATGAAAATGGGAATTCTTTGTAATTCCCTTTCCATGTGGTGTCTTTTTCTACTTGCCTCCTACCTGGCTACTTTCCCCTAGTCCACTAGGAAAGTACCTAGTCTCATACTCCTCTTGCTCTACTAATAAAGCTTTCTGCATTGCTTCATAGTATGTGACTTCTCCAAAAGGTGTTCAACCTTTTTTATGTCTAACCTTAGGCCTCTGACAAATTTTTTGGCATTTAACTCCTCTAATCCATGATACTAAGGAGCATACCTTACCAATTAATTGAACTTGTGCTCATACTCTAGGACACTGAGGTTGTCCTCCCTTATAGCATCAAATTCACCTTGCTTCATATCCTTGATGGCATCACTGATGTATTACTCCTGAAACAGCAAAGTGAACTCTGGCTAGCTCATCTCAATATCTTTTCCTAGCCTTCTGTCCTTTTGTACAACATAACTATCTCTGGTGGTTCTCCACTAAATCTCTATGCTGCCTACCAAGTTGTAAGTAGCCAGTGACACCTCCTTGGTGGAGATGAGTGGCATCCTCTCAAACATCTTCTTAATGAAGACTAACCACTCCTCAACTTTCTCAGGCCCAGCTCTTCCATCAAATTGTGGAGGCCGGAGTCCATGGAACCTCTCCAACAATCTGACCTCATCTAGGCCCTCTAGATCCTCAGCTCTATGTCTTCTAGATCTATGAGAACCCTTAGCATGGTGATGCTCCCCACGGTCTTTATGTCTTTTCCTACTACTTCTCTCAAGATTTTCCTCAATCTCATTCCTAATAGAGGAATGGTTATAGACTAAGGGATTGGTCCTAGATACCTGACCACTCTCAGATATCACTCTTCTTCCTCTTGGATTCCTTCTATCCTCATCGTCCACCTCAATAGTTTCATCATTTGTATCTTCTGATCTTCCAGAAGGAACATATTTAGTTGTGTTCCTAGTCTCCTCTTCGGCTTGTTGATGCACATTTTGAACTGGTTCTTTTTGTGTTTGTGATTGTATTAGCCTTACTAAGTTTTCATTGATTAGAGCTATGTTCTTCTAAAGCTCCAACCAAATTTGTGGCACTTTAGGGTTTGATACCCCTTGTTGGCCTTGATTCCCCATTTCCTATCTATCCCTTTGCTGCCTAGGTTTAGTAGGAGGCCTTACGGGTGGTTCCCCTCTCCTTCTGGCAACCATGTTTACTTCCTTGTTCATGATTCATCATAGAGCACAAATAAAGATCATAGGTATTTTTATGGTACTTGATACTAGCAGCTGACCAAACTGATTTCATCTATGTAGCTAGCATGCAAAATGCAACTATATGTACATGAATAAACCATCCTCTAACCATGCTCTGATACCAACATCTATTACCCACTATAGGGTAATCTAGTTATGGTGCCAAAACTATGCATTTAAACTCCCAGGATTGGTGTGTCTTGCAGGTCACCAGAACAACGCCCCTAGTGTACATACTCAAGTGACCCTCTTGAGAACTGTGCAAATACATGCATATGGGTCTAAACATAGCACACATATTCACATTTATGAACAATGTGGCAGCTAAGAAATAAAACACTAACACAAGTCTTAGTTTTGGCTTCCACGCATTAAGCATTCTTACTAGGTTCAAAAATTCCAGCCACTGCACCCAAACTTCCTCCAATGAACTGTATCATTCTAGCCATGTAACCACATGTTTTCTTTGCTCCATTATCAATTAGAGACATAGATCAAACCAGGGAATTTTTTTTACATCCATAGACCCCCTATGGACCAAGTTATGGATTTTTCAAGTTGGTTACAAAATTTTGACCAAATGAACAGTAACTTGCCAACTTTGAAACATCATATCTTTGGCTACAGGGCTCCAAATTCAGAAATTATAAATCCAAGTTCAACCTCTTGATGTGTTGTAGGTGTGGTCAAAGTTTCATACCAACATTCATTCTACATAGGGAGATATAGAACTTTAAGTGTAGAGTCCAAATTCTAATCACTTTATGACCATTTTGCCCATACAAAATTTTATAAGCATGCAAATACTTCATTCACAAGAGGTAAGCCACTCAAGGGTATTCCATACATGTCCAAGACACCTGGGAATTACATTCCTTTACAGCTAGCATCTTCACATAGCCAATACCAAAATTTACAAACAAGCAGCCTATATTGCACACTTAGGCAACCCATGCATAGCATCCTCATACATAGCAAAACAGCCCACAAATGTTCACATGCATTGTCCAAACTTCACAAACATTACATGTACATGCATCCATGCACTACATCATGTTCTTAACTTAGTTAAAACACACACCCTAGTTACAGGAGAGCTTTAGAAACAATGCACTTCAGAAACAGAATGCTGGATAACTGTTGCATAACCCAATAAGCACCATCACTAAATATACCAAATGTGCTCCTAAAATTGCAAAACTTTCCAGATCATAACTAGACACATGGAAGTTCATGTGCTTGAAATTTTAGAGGAAAATCCAAATGATAAAGGTTAGCTTGAATGTAATCTTTCTGCTGGACTCGAAATGGAAAGAAAAGGGGTAAGTTCCTTGAATGAAAGTTAGTAAGGGCTTTCAATAAAATCTTCAAACTCTAGTCATGTACCTAAAATCCAAACATGCTAAAACACAAAAACACAATATAAATACACAAACACAACCATCCAAATGCAGAAACAGCATAGCAACAAACAACTCTAATGCTGGCAGAAGCTAACACATTTAGGTTAGTTCATAAACAATCAAATAAACATTATGTAATCAATATGGCAGCCCTTTTCAAGCTAATTCTTAGCCTTAGGAGATTAATTGGTCTTATTTAGTACTAACTTGGGCTCTAGAAACACCTTTAGCCATAGCCATCTTAGTGCATGAAAAACAGTAAGGCTGGAACCTTGTTCATGCACTCCCCTTTAACCCATACTTGGTTCCTTGGGCTCTTTGCTCTGTTCCAAGCATTGTCTTAGCTTCATGGATGCTTGCTCATCACCTTAGAATAGTAAACAACTATGAAACATGAAGTTAAAACCCTTACCTAAGTTGTGAAAGCTGAAAATAGTGAAGGAAGCTCAATAAACCCGAAAACTAGGGTTTTTCATTTTCTTGTTGAATCTAATTGCTTTCCTTTGTGATTTCTTGGGAGATTGAGCTATGATGGCTATGGAAGGTTATGGAGGAGCTAAGGCAGGGACTCTGGCTGGTGATGGCCAAACATGACCAAGGAAAGGTAAAGAAATCAAGATATTTACTTGACTTGATTAGTTTAACCTTAACCTTCCTTTAGGTCACTATAAGTATGTCTTCAGCAAAGAATTTTTGGCTAATCTTTAGCCTACCTTTATGACCTCACAACCTGGAAATAAATGGCTAGGATAATGCTAGAAATGGCCATCTTTGACTTTTATAAAAAATCATCACACCCTTAAGTTATTTTTGTGAAGAATTGTAAACGTAGTTGTCCTAGGTTCTTAAATAATAGCCTTTGCTTGCTTTATGCAATTTAGCATCCAAAAATTTATTCCATACCAATCAAATCATTCCAAAATATCTTCTTTAGAGTATATAATTGAGTACCCAAGTCTTGAAATCTTACAATAAGACCCATAGATTACTTGTAAAACAAGCAATCCTGTAGGGCTTCCTTTAGTACCAAGTAACCATTGTAATCTCTTAAGGAGGTGTAGATTATTCACTTTACCCCTAACATTTCATTCACTATGGTGAAAATTATGCTATATAATGGTTTATTACCCTTATGCCTTTATACTGTAATTTTCCCATTCATTTAGGTGGTAACAATAACTTGTGGCCATTTTGGATAGTGAGTACTCTTAGAATGTTTCCAAGTGATTAGTACTAGTATGGAGGCCATTTTGTGTATATATAGCCTTCGTTGAACTATGGACTTGTGTATATTTTATGAATGGATGAATGAAAAGTTATGCTTTGTTTATGTGTTCTTGGAATTGTCCTTATTGAGTTAAACCTTTATGTTTCCTGTTAGGCTGAATGTACATTGACATAAAAACATGTTTTTAAACATCTACAATTGTGGGCTTGTTGGTTGCCATGCATTAGAATGCCACACTTGATGAGCACACAACCTAGACACTTAAAGAAAAAAAGTGTGTATGCCCTGCCTTATATTGCAAGTAACTTTTAAAGCCTTGCCTTGTGTTGCAAGTAACTTATGGGCCTTGCCTTGAAATGTAAGTAAAGTGTATAGTGCTACCTAGTAAGCCTCCTGGGCCACCCCCTAGGCCTTAACATTAAGAAAATAAGACTTAAGCTACAAAGGTGAAAGTTGGCCGAACCTAAGCTTAACCATAACACATTCAAGCGCTTGTGTTAATTAACTTTTATGGTAGCTTAGTTGAAGGGCATAGTAGGTGCACTGGCTAGGGCCTGTGTTGGGTGTGACAGGTGTAATCCAACATTGTCTTAAAGTGTGTCCGGAGGTGATGCCTATTTGGCAAAAAAAATGTAGCCTCTCGGAGCATAAGAACAACTTTGTTAAAACTGAAGTCCAACAGTGAATGGAGGCGGGAATAATAAGGGAGGTCAAGTACCCTGAATGGCTAATAAATGTAGTTGTTGCGATGACGGAGGGTAGCGATAAGCTCCAGATGTGCATCAACCTCTGAAACATAAATGATGCTTGTCTAAAGGACTCATATCCTTTGCCACCAAAAAACTAATTGGTAAACTCCACTGCCAAATATGGTCTGCTTAGCTTCCTCGATGCCTTTAGCAAATATCACCAAATTTAGATGAATCCTGAAAATAAGGAAAAAATCACCTTCATTACCGAAATTAGGACTTACTGCTACGTCAGAATGCCCTTTGGCCTTAAAAACGCGGGAGCAACTTACCAAAGGCTGATGAACAAGGTATTCAGCTCCCAAATTTGGAGAAATATGGAAGTATATGTCGAAGATATGATAGTCAAGAGCAAACAGCCGGGTAGTCATATCATAGACTTGGAGGAAACATTCCACCACCTTCGGGAATTCGGGATCCGTCTTAGCCCCGAGAAATGTGTGTTCGAGGTATCGATGCCAACCCAGAAAAGGTTAAGGTCCTGCTAGGATTCTGAACTCCCATGACGACCAAGGATGTGCAAAGGCCTACCGGAGAATCTGGGCCCTTAGCAGATTCATCTCCAAATATGGGGACCGGTGCCGATCATTCGTCAAAGTTCTCACCAAAGCAGCAAGGAATGAAGGTAACCTTGGTTACGAGGAACACCCTTGGAATGAAGATTGCCAAAAGGCTGGGGAGGAACTCAAGAGCTACTTAACCCACCTACCGACAGTTTGGCAACTGCTGGAAGGTAAGTTCGGTACTTGTAAGGGAAGAGGGAGGAAAATATTGGCCAGTATACTGTGCAAGCAAGTCCCTTCATGGTGCCAAAGTTAGGTACCCTATCCTGCAAAAGGCCATCTATGCTTTAGTGTTGGCAAGCAGAAGGCTGTGGCCTTACTTCCAAGGACATCCGACCCTTGTTCGAAGTAAGCTACTTCTTAGGGATGTCATGAGGAAGGTAGACCACTTTGGAAGATTATCAAAGTGGTGCATCAAGCTTAGTGAATACGGCATCACCTATTAGCCAAGAAGGGCAATAAAGGCCCATGTATTGGCAGATTTCATCGCCAAGGAACCAAAAACCTAAGATACCCCGGAGGACCTCCATAGTGATGAACCTGAGTACACACACTTCGTCGATGGTGCCTCCAGTTCAGAACATCAAGGAGCTGGAGTAATTCTGTGAGGACTCAAAGGTATGGAAGCATCAAAGTCCATCAAGTTCAGTTTCAACATCACCAATAACGTCGCCGAATATGAAGCCCTCAGAACAGGCTTACGGTTGGCATAAAGAGTAGGTGTGAGAAATCTGAAGGCCTACAGCAATTCTAAGCTGGTTGTTTAACAGATGGTGGGGGAGTACGTGACAAAAGACTTGAATTTGCCAAAGTACCATGACCTCATAAAAAGGCTTATCCAAGAATTCAACAGGGTATAGATAAAAAATGTACCTCGACGGGACAGTATGGAGGCGGATACTTTGGCCAAATTAAAGGAGTCCACCAAAGTACTTTATCAGCCAAGCATAGCATTAATGTGCATAGCAACCTCAGGTACAGGGTGGAAAGATCCTATCAAGAAATTTCTCGCAACTTCAGAACTTCCCGAAGACCCTCTTGAAGTTGCGCAAGTGTGAAAGCGCTCAGGTAGATACTTCCTGATCAGAGAAGAGCTGTACCAACAAGGGTACGCAAGTCCACAACAAAGGTGTGTCAGCAAAGTGGACGTTGAGATAGTCCTCAAAGAAATCCATGAGGGGGCCTATGGTTCTCACATCGGGACTGATGCCCTTGCTGGAGTGCTACTCCGCTAGGGATATTTCTGGCCTACCTTAAGGAAGGATGCAAAGCAGTTTTTCTAGAAATACGACAAGTGCTGTCACACCCCACACAGGCCCTAGCTTGTACACCTACAGTGCCACTCAATTATGCTACCATGAAAGTCATTTAGTTCTTGCACTTATATGTGTTATGAGTAGGTTTAGATTTCAGCCAACTTTCACTTGTGTAGCTTAAGTCTTATTTTCTTAAGGTTTAGGCCTGGGAGGTGCCCTAGGAGGCTTACTAGGTAGCTCTGTATACTTTACTTGCATTACAAGGCAAGGCATGTACACTTTTTATCTTTAAGTGTCTAGGTTGCGTGCTCATCAAGTGTGGTATTCTAATGCATGGAAACCAAAAAGTCCAAAATTGTAGATGTTTGAAAACATATTTTTCATGTCCATGTACATCCGGCCTAATAAGAGTCACAAGAGGTTTAACTCATTAAGGAAAATTCCAAAAAACACATAATCAAAGCATAACTTGGCATTCCATTCATCCAAAATATACACAAAGTTCCATAATCCACCGAGGTCATAAATACACAAAAACAACCTTCACAAAAGTACTATCTACTTGGAACAAGACCAAGAGTACTCATAATCCAAAATGGGCAAAAGTTATACTTTACATACCCAACTTAATTGTAATACCCGAGAGCCACCTTAAACGAACAATACAAGATCAAAGATTGTAAGAAAAGTCCTATCACCAAGTTCATGGTCATAAAAGCAAACCAAAACACTAATGCCCATGAGCACACATCCATTGTCCTAAACTTGTCCCACAACTCTACACAAAGGCCTGTAAAACTCAAACACATAAGTTTGAGCAATATCCATAAGACTTGCACAATGTACTCACAAGCTAGGCTTTTGGATTTGGCACATACCTTGGCAAAATATGCACTAACTTAGCACACAAGCCACACACAGAATCACTCAAGCTCTAAGCCTTTTCCTAAAACATACACAATAAAGGGGCATGAGTTTATAAACTTAGTAAGGTTCACTACAGCTCCAAGGAGCTTATTTAGATAAGCCTGAAAGCTTAACCTCCTTTAACTTTTCTTAACATGCAAGAAAACAAGAAAACACCAAGAAAACTACAAACATAATAACATATGGGCATGATAACAATAACTACAAATGGTTAGCAAGCACATCCAAACAACCAAGCACACAACACACACACCACAACACAATGTCCTTCTCAGCCAAAGCCAACTAGCAAGTACACAAACATAGTTTACATTCCAAGCTTTGCCAATCCAACACCATTCCACTAGAGTTCCAAGTTCAAAGATAAGTTGGCCTACTTACCTTGAACCTCAGTGCTTGCCATTAATGACTAGCTGGCCATCAAATGACATAAACCCAAAGGTTCCATATATGCCCCTTCTAGTAATCTAAGATCATATAGCTCAATAATACTATCACTTAGAAGCCATTACGCTACTTGAACATGGAACATGACCAAAATCAAGTAGAATTTATGAAACCTTAGCAATTACTAGCATGAGCTCTCAGTTACCACTTGAACCTTCAAGACCATGCTTGAAAACACACGTCTAAACTCGCCTTGGGATGAAAACACCAAATACAAGCTTGATTCTTCAACTCAAGCTTCAATCACCATCAATTTGGCAAGAACCTGAGACTTAAATGCCAAGAACACGAAGAACATGGTTTTGACTTGCAACAATGAAGTCAAACCCTAGATTAACATTTTTAGCTTGAGTGCAGACATGCAAAATTCACTTAGGTGCCACGTGGCATACTAGTTGGCTTTAACATCTTCGTCGACCTTGCATAAATTTGCATGGTTTAATGTAATCTAGAAATAAGACAAAATGTGGGATAATTTTGAAGACTCCACACATGCATAAGAAGGCATTAAAATAGGCATAGGAATTCGGGGTCATCTGGTTGATGGCTATTCTATGGAATCGGTAGAAGTCTGAAACCACATTCGGTGGTGGATAGTGAAGACCCGCTGTTACCACCACACAAAAATGGGAGAATTACAAGTGTGTCATAATGGCCAAAAACCATTATATTGTGTAATTCTCACCATAGTGATTGAAGTGTGGAGGTTAAAAGGCATGATCAACACCTCCTTAAAAGTGTTCTAAGTTGATAACTTGGCTCCCAAGAAAAGCCTTAAGGATTGCTTGTTTGTCAAGCAACCTATGGATTTGTAAGGTTTTGGAAATTCGGGTACTCAATTGCAAAACTCTCAAGAAAGAGACTTGGAGAGTTATGGGAAGGATATAAATGGTATGAAAGTGCTATTGGAGGACCAAATTGCTCATGCAAGACAAGTTTGGACAAAAGAAACACTAAAGGCATTAAGGACCTAAACATCTTAGTGTAAGCCTTAAGGTGTTCAAGCTTTTGACTTAAGTCTAGGGGTGGAATTGTGGGGTTATCCCTCCATAGGGGAGGCAGCCAAGCCTTGATAAATAGTAAAAAATGTTGGGTACATGTGTACCAATGAGTTTAAGACAAAGAAACCATAATTAGTGAGAAGGAAAATGACATAAAGCAAGGTTAAGCTTGTTTAAGTGTGTTTTGTGCCCTTAAGCTAGTTTAAGGCCATTTAAGTGACCAATTCACTTATCTCTCTTCATTTTTGGCCTCCTCCATCCCAAGAACACAGCCACACTTCCTCCATAGCCACCACACCTTCAAACTTGCAATTGATTGAAATTGAAGACAAAAGAAAGCAATTGGAAGCAAACTAGAGCTATTGCTTGGATGCTTCAAAGATCAAGCTTGATTTTAGACCTACCCACTTTGGTAAGGGTTCTCTTACTCTCGTGGTTTGTTTTCTATATTTTCAAGCAACCATGGAGCTAGGGCTGAGCTTGATGAAAGGCTTGAGCTTGATGAAGCAAGCTTAGTGAGGGGAGTGCACTTATTGAAGGTTTTGTGACCTAGTGTGAAGTGCACAATGATGGCAGTGAAAATACTCCTAATACCAAGCATTAGCTTAAGGAGGGCTGCCATAGTGATTTATTTAAGTTTATTACATGTTTTATGGACTAATCTATGGTTATTATTGCTGCCGCATACATATGTTTGTTGTTTGTGTTTGGCTGCTGCATTTGGATGGTCTATATTGGATATTTGCATTGTGGTTTTTTTGTTTTAGTGTCTTTAAATCAAGGTTTTAATGATGGTAACATTGCCTATTGAATCCAAGTGTTACCTTAACTAAGTTTCTCAAAGAAACTTACTCCCCTCAATTCTGTCATTTCAGGTGCAGCAGAAAGATCTCATTCAAAATGACATTTTTTGTTTGATTTTTGATCTGAAATTTCAGGTAAATGAACTTCCTTATGTCTAGTTATGATCTGGAAAGTTTAGTGATTTTAGGAGCACATTTGGTATTTTTAATGGTGGTACTTATTGTGTTGTGCAGCAGCTGTCCAGCATCCTGTTCTAGAGTCCATTGTGTCTCAGGCACTCATGTAACCTAGGGTGCATATTTAGCTGAGTTAAGACCATTCTGTAGTGCATGTATGCATGTACATGTGGTGCATGTAAAATGAGACAAATATGTGAACGTTTGGGCAATGTTTTGGCTAGGCAAGTGATGTGGTGCAAAGCTGCCTAAGTGTGAATGATGGGCTGCTTACTTGGTAAATTCTGTTTTGGCCACATAAAGTTTCTAGATGCAAGAGAATGTATTTCCCATGTGTATTGGACATGTATGGGATAGCCTTGGAGGGCTTACCCCTTATGAATGAAGTGTTTGCACACTTATGAAATTTTGTATGGGCAAAATGGTCATAAAGTGACCAGAATTTTCAATCTGCACTCAAAATGCTGTATCTCCTTGTGTAGAATGAATCTTGGTTTGAAATTTTGACCACACCTAGAGAACATATAGAGGCTGAACTAGATTTTGGAATTTCTAAATTTGGAGCCCTGTAGCCAAAAATATATTATGCTGCAAAGTTGGCTAAGTTACTGTTCATTTGATCAGAATTTTGTAATCAACTTACAAAATCCATAACTTGGTCCATAGGTGGGCTATTGATGTAAAACAAAATTCCTTGGTTTGAGCTACGTCTCTACTTGATAATGGAGCAAATAAAATAGGGGGTACATGGCTAGAATGATACAGTTTATTAGTAGAAGTTACAGGTGCAGTGGCTGGTCACTAGAACTTAACAAGATTGCCTAATGTGTGGTAGCCAAGATTAAGAGTTGTGCAAGTGTTTTCCTTATTTTTTTCCATGGTGTGCATGAAATGAGAATATGTGTGTGATGGTTGGACCAATATGCATGTGTTTACATTGTGCCTAAGAGGGCCACCTGGGTATGCACACTAAGCATAGTGTTTTGATGGCCTACAAAAAATTACCAATCCTAGGAGTCTAAATACACAATTTTGGCACCATAATTGGACTACCCTAGAGTGGGTAACACCCGCCTTCAATTGAGCTCTAAAGATGATGATCTCCTTCGGATGAGGGAGATAGCTCAGTTCATTAGGACAGGGTAACCTAATTTTTGACTAAGAAAGGAGGAAGAACTTGAATCTCCACTTCACCAACTTCTCTGAAGTCACACAGCTCAAGTGGGAGTTAAGAGGAAACCAGTTCTCGGGAATAGCTCTAACCGTGGCTTGTTCGGATGACATCCTCAATGACTAAGACAATAACCTTGGAAAGATGGAGGAAAAAAGAAAAGAAAGGGGAAGAAGAGCAACCACTTCAGAAATAAACCCACCTAATTCGTTAAGAGAACGAGAACTTTCGAGAACACCATAAACCTCACCGAAAATTGCTCCGCCGCTTGCACCGCCACTAAACATAGCTGGAAGGTGAGAGGAAATCTAAGAGCAAAAGAAATGAAAGTTGAAGAAGTATGGAAACTCTGAAGGAGAAAGGCTTTATATAGACCGAAGCAAGCAGGCGAAGCATCGCCATAATGACCCTTCATAGGTGATGGGACGCAACTGACGTAACGGACATGATGGATCACCAATTAGCTAAAGACACGTGCCAAACAATGCAAAAACCAAGTGTATGCTTCCTAACACTAGCAGGCCTATATCCGCCTAACCCGAAGTGATGCAATTGCCTCATCAGAAGACAGGACAGTTCACTGACAAGAAAGGAAAAATGAAAAAAAACAACATTAAAGAGGTTATAGCTCTTTATCTCCAAAGATGCAAATTTGGCTAGATGGAGAATTTGGACTAAGGACATGAAATAGCTATTTTGATTCCAAAGGTGTGACCACATTGAAAAATAAGAAACTGGTTCGAAGCAACATCCTCATCAAGAGCTCAAAATAGAAGGCAAATAAGTAGCCATCGAAAAAGCCAAGAATGCAATTTCAGCAAAAAGGGGGGCCTTCACCCGAAAAGCTAACAAGATTAAGGTTTCTTGGCCAAAGGATAGCTTTAGCTTCTTATTACATACTCCCAAATGACTAACACCGAAGAACACGACTTCGGCTTCTCCGAATGGAGCATGTGATAGCCGAATGGCTATTGTCCTCAAGACCTCTGAATCTACTATCTTGGCACTACCCTCGGAAGGAACTTAGCCCTCAACCTTAGGGGATTCTTCGTACCACCCTTGGAAAGTAACATGACCAACTTCGGGAAAAAGGTGTCCACACCAACCTCAGATTGGGAAACTACCAACATTGGAAAAGTAGATCCATCGTCCTTGACAGAGGACATAGTCTCCCGAAGGGTCTTCCCCAGTAGCCCTCGAGGATAAATCTCTACCTGTAGGGGTCTCACACCTCTGAAGGGGTCTCACTGAGAGATAACAAAAATGGTTAAAGAGCCTCTGACAAAGAAACCTCTCACACGCCCTTGCCCTCTGGCCAGAATGGCATATGGCCAGCTGGAGGCACCTACCTCCAAAGGTGCGGACCCGATCTAACCGAACACATGTCATGATCTGGATGGGCTACGTAAAACGGCCTCCTCCCTCCACCTTCCTATAAATACTTAGGAGTCCTTGGTAAGAACAACAGGACTCTCTCTTTTCTACTATTTACTCTTGACTACTGCTTTCATGTGTACTGACTTGAGCATCGGAGGCTCCTCCCTCGAAAACACACTCCAAGGAGCTCCTAACCCACGTTCTTCAAGGTATTGCAAATATCTTTTTAATGGAAGTCCTCCCTTCAAGCCAACATGTCATTCAATGAGGATGCCACAGGGCATCAATAAGTTCCAATATCATGCTTCATGTATGGCCACCAAAAATAAACTTTAAGACCATGATACATCTTAGTAGCTCCTGGATACATACTGAGCTTACTTGAGTGTGCTTCTTGTCACACCCCACACAGGCCCGAACCTGTGCACCTACAATGCCACTCAACTATGCTACCAAGGCACTAATAAATTTATTCCATTCTTACACTTATAATGTTTTATTTGTAAGCTTAGGTTTCGGCCAATTTACCTTTTTATTGTTCAAAACATATAATCTAAGACCAAGGCCTGGGACGTGCCCTAGGAGGCTAATTAGTTAGCTCTTAGTTCATTACTTGCATTACAAGGCAAGGCATAATTAGTTACTTGCAACTCAAGCAAGATTTCTATATTTTCATGGTTAAGAGTTTTGAATGTGTGCTCATCAAGTGTGGTATTCAAATGCATGGCAACCAACAAGCCCATCTCATCTCAATTTTTTGAAAACACAACTTTTCATGTTTATGCACATTCGGCTTAACAATAACTAAGAGAGGTTTAGCACATTGTGGACAAATCCATGAACAAATACTTATGGCATAAGTTGGCATTTCATTCATGATACTTACACAAAAGTTCCATTAGTCATCCGAGGCTATATGTACACAAAATAAGCTCCACATTATACTTACATGTTAGTGTTGTGCCCAAAAGCCAATCATGAGATGATTGTATTTTTTGCACATTGAGTCATGATATTTTATTAAGGCATTAATCCAGCAATTATGTTTGTTGTTCTTTTTCTACGTAACGCAATAAACATAATTGCAACCCTAGAATAATGATATTCTCAAACGTCCCAAGTCTAGTATTATTGCGGAGCGGTTTGCAATAATACATAACGACTAGCATATGTCGAGACTAATATGAGATATGTAGTCTACATATGGGTACAAGTTGGAGAACTTGTGTATTGGACCGACCCACCATGAGAACACTACATGGATCGTTATATGAGTGTCATAAATGATTCTCATAGTGATCATGGTATATGTAGTCCTTTGACCTAAGATCATCAAGGTTCCCTGCATGTGAGTCACATACTTTGATACTTTCCTTTGTTGCTCATAATTGAGTGAACTTGAAGGAGGTCATTGGGTATGTCACATATCATGCGGAGGGATTTGTATGATCAAGATGGTATTTGTCCCTCCTATGTAACGGGAGTGATATCTTTGGGCCCCTTCATAGAGTGAGACTTAGAAAATGCATGGCCATGCTCAGATGAGTTGATATACGATATCAATGTCATCAGTTTAAGTTGGTCTACTCGGTAATCAAGAAACCAAAGATTGGGCTATATGAGAGTGACACATTCCATGTCTTGTGCTTAGTCTTGATATCTTGGACAAACGTACAATGGCATATATCGATGATGATCATAAAGGTTTAGTCGAATCACAGACAATCTTGTCACTTGGGTAGCAATGATGTGTTGCTAGACACCATTCATTGCTTATGATCATAAATGTGATTTATGATCATTGCCAACGTGGTAAGAGCCTATTGGGTCGCACACATAGAGCTATTTGGATCATTAGAGTGCATGGGCTAATAATTTGGGTTTTGGTTTCCCAATAATTTCGTATTAATAATGGGCCCAATAGTTGAGCCATTATTAAGCTCGAAATTAAAGCCTAATTGGATTAGGGCTTTGAAACCCATTAGGCCTGGAAGTTGAGTCTCACTATAAATACAACTTTTAGTCAGAAATTCGTAGGTCTCCTTGCCCTAGCCTCCCAAAAGGACAGCCGCACTCTTCTCTTGCAATTCCTTGGAGGACGCAAGCTAGCACTACAAGCACAAGAGAAACGCATCTGCTGGGACGTGGTGGAAGCGTGGTGATCCCGAGAGGCTCGTGTGGATACCATAGAGAGCTTGAACACGTTAACTGTTCAGGTTTTTTGATTCGACTCTACAGTTGAGTAAGAGATCTCAACCGAAAATTAGGTATGAAAAATTTTGAACACCCGGTGTACGCTGTTTCACTTGGATCCTTGAGGGTTTCGGTTAAATTCTGTTGTACTCTTTGGCTCCCGAAACCCAACATTACATGCTTGGAACAATACCAAGAGTATTCAAACTACAAAATGGCCAATGTTATGCATTACATACCCATAATCCTACTAGTACCTGAGAGCTACCTTAAGAGTGTAATACAAAACCAATGTTTGTAGAAAAAGGCCTACAACCATGCCCATACCCATAAGTGCAAGCCACATTACTAAAGCCCATGAGCACACATCCATTGATTCTAGACTTGTCCCACAAACCTACACAACCTTGCAAAACTCAAACACATGAGTTTATACCTTAACATAAGACTTGCACTAAGTACTTAATAAGCCAAGCATTTAATCTAGCACATACCTTGGCAAAATTGAGCAATTACTTATCACACAAGCAACTAACCAACCTCACTCAAGCTCAAGACCTTTTCCTGAAATATATATAATAAGGGGCATGAGTTTCATAAACTCAGTAAGGTTCACTACAGCTCCAAGGAGCTTATTTAGTTAAGCCCGAAGGCTTAACCTCCCTTAAGCTTACTATACCTGCAAAAAAGACAATAAAACACCAAAACCACAAGTACAATAGCATATAAACATAATGTCTACAACTAAGAGAGGTTAGCAAGCACAACCAAGCAACCAAGCATGCAACTCACACACCACACATATAATGTCCTTCTCGGCCGAAGCCAAACTAACAAGTATGCCATAACTTTGCAATCCAAGCTTTACCATTTCAACACCCATTCCACTAGAGCTCCAAGTTCATAGATAGGGTGCCGTACCTACCATGAACCTTAGTACTTTCCATTAGTAACTAGCTAGCCAACATATCACATAAACTCATAGGTTCCATATATGCCCCATATAGCATTCTAAGATCACATAGCTCAATAATACGATCACTTAGAAGCCAATTCTCTACTTGAACATGGAACAATACCAAAATCAAGTAGATTACATGAATGCTTACCAATTTCTTGTCTTGAGCTCTTGGTTACCACTTGAATCTTCAAGTCCACTCTTGAAAATTGATTCATAAAGACGCCAATGGCCGAGAACACCAAATACTAGCTTGTTTCTTCACTTCAAGCCTCCATTGCCAAGATCATGGCATGAACCCGAAGCTTCCAACCCAAGAACGACAATGAACTCAGTCAAGCTCAGCAAAGAAGAGCTTTGACCCAAAATCATGGTATTAGCCTTAGTGGAAGCATGCATTTCCGGTAAATGGCCATGTGGTGCATAATTGGACATAATGCCCTTCTTGATTACACCACTTTTTTGCGTGGCAGCATATAATCCATCATCAACATAAGTTTAAGTTTAAACACCTAAGTATATGTGCAATTTGGCCCTTAAACTTTGTTTCTCACCATTGCCAGACAAGCCATTCCACATGTGCACTTTGAACCTGATAGTTCTCCATTACACATGTACATAATTTTCCTCATTTTCATTTGAGTCCCTCATGGTTCCAATGTATTTCTCTTACATTTTTGGCATGGACCAAGCACTGAGGTAAGGTCCTGACACTTCTTCCAAGATTTGTGGTCTCAAATTATCCTTTTTAGGCACATGCAACCTATGTTGGAAGCACAACAATCCTTGCTTGTAGGAGAAGCCTTGGGATAGTTCTCCCCTTCTTTGACCAGACACCAAATCAATCTTTTTATCATTAATTTGTGCATCCCTAATGATTTTTTTCCATTCCAAGGTAATGGTAAGCACACTTAGCTGATCCAATTACCATCTCAACCATTGTCTTTCTAGGCAAGTTAATCTTAGGCTCCTAGCCTATTCTCCAACATCACCACCTTTTAGCACTCCAGTGTAGCTCGTATTCAATGCATTTGCCACCACATTGGCTTTTCCAGTTGTGTATTCAATCACACAGTCAAAGTCCTTAAGGTATTCCAACCATATCCTTTGTGTCATGTTGAGGTCTTTCTAGGTAAATAAATATTTGAGGCTCTTATGGTTAGTGTAAACCTAAAATTTTTTACCTACTAAATAGTGCCTCCATTGTTTGAGTGCAAAGACCAAAGTTGCTAGTTCCAGGTCATGTACTGGATAATTCTTCTCATGTGGTCTTAGTTGTCTTGAACCATAAGCAATTGCCTGCCTATCCTGCATTAAGACACAACTTAATCCCACTTGGCATGCATCAATGTATACCTTCTACGCCTTTTCAGGGTTTGGTAACACTAATATAGCAGACATAGTCAATCTCTTCTTCAGCTCTTAAAAGCTATTTTCACATTCACTTTCCCAGACAAACATCTGGTCTTTTCTTGTCAGTTGGGTCCTAGGAGCTGCTATCATAGAAAATTTTAGTACAAACGTCCTGTAATAGCCAGCTAACCCTAAAAAACTCCTAACGTCTTTAATTTTTTGGGTTTGCTTCCAGTCCAAGATTTCCTTAACCTTTTCAGGGTCTACTACCAACGTTTGATCATTAATCTCTCGGGTACAAAACTTACATTTGCTCATCTTTCCATATAATTTATGTTTTTGGAGCAAGCCAAGTAGAAGCCTCAAATGCTCTTTATGGGTTTCCTCATCTTTTGAGTACACTAATATATCATCAATAAACACCACCAGAAAGTGGTCTATATATGCCTTAAACATTTTTTTTGTGAGGTCCATAACAGAGGCAAGTGCATTAATGAGCTCAAATGTCATCACTGTATACTCATAGTGTCCATACATAGTTCTTAAAGCAGTTTTAGGTATGCCTTCTTCTTTAACTCTCATCTAAAAGTAACCAGAGCTAAGTTCTATCTTGGAGAATACTCTTGCTTCTTTTAGCTGGTTAAACAAGTCCTTAATCCTTGGGAGAGGATACTTGTTCTTAATGTTTAAGGCATTAAGCTTTCCGTAACCTATACAGAGTCTGAGGGTTCCATTCTTTTTCTTCACAAACAAGACAGGTGCTCCCCATGGAGACACCTTAGGTCTTATGAAGCCTTTCTCAAGTAACTCATCCAGTTGCTTCTTAAGCTCTACCATCTCAAGTATGGCCATTCTATAGGGAGCAATAGATACAAGTGTTGCACTTGGCAATAGTTTGATTTCAAACTCTACTTCCCTAGTAGGTGATAATCCAAGTAAGTTTTGTTAGTATTGTGCCCAAAAAGCCAATCATGAGATGATTGTATTTTTGCACATTGAGTCATGATATTTTATTGAGGCATTAATCCAGCAATTTTGTTTGTTGTTTTGTTTCTGCGTAACGTAATAAACATAATTGTAACCCTAGAATAATGATATTCTTAAATGTCCCTAGTCTAGTATTATTGTGGAGCGGGTTGCAATAATACATAATGACTAGCATATGTGGAGACTAATATGAGATATGTAGTCTACATATGGGTACAAGTTGGAGAACTTGTGTACTGGACCGACCCACCATGAGAACACTTCATGGATCGTTATATGAGTGTCATAAGTGATTCTCATAGTGATCATGGTATATGTAGTCCTTCGACCTATGATCATCAAGGTTCCCTACATGTGAGTCACATACTTTGATACTTTCCTTTGTTGCTCGTAACTGAGTGAACTTGAAGGAGGTCATTGGGTATGTCACATATCATGCGGAGGGATTTGTATGATCAAGATGGGATTTGTCCCTCCTATGTAACGAGAGTGATATCTTTGGGCCCCTTGATAGAGTGAGACTTAGAAAATGCATGGCCATGCTCCGATGAGTTGATATATGATATCAATGTCATCAGTTTAAGTTAGTCTACTCGGTAATCAAGAAACCAAAGATTGGGCTATACGAGAGTGACACATTCCATGTCTCGTGCTTAGTCTTGATATCTTGGACAAAGGGACAATGGCATATATCGGTGATGATCATAAAGGTTTAGTCGATTCACCGACAATCTTGTCACTTGGGTAGCAATGATGTGTTGCTAGACACCGCTCATTGCTTATGATCATAAATGTGATTTATGATCGTTGCCAATATGGCAAGAGCCTATTGGGTCGCACACATAGAGCTATTTGGATCATTAGAGTGCATGGGCTAATTATTTGGGTTATGGTTTCACTTTAATTTCGTATTAATAATGGGCCAAGGAGTTGAGCCATTATTAAGCCCGAAATTAATTCCTAATTGGATTAGGGCTTTGAAACCCATTAGGCCTAGAAGTTGAGTCTCACTATAAATACAACTTTTAAGTGAGAAATTCGGAGGTCTCCTTGCCCTAGCCTCCCAAAAGGACAGTCGCACTCTTCTCTTGCAATTCCTTGGAGGACGCAAGCTAGCACTGCGAGCGCAAGAGAAACGCATCTGCCGGGACGTGGTGGAAGCGTGGTGATCCTGAGAGGCTCGTGTGGATACCATAGAGAGCCTGAACACGTCAACTGTTCAGGTTTTGTGATTCGACTCTACAGTTGAGTGAGAGATCTCAACCGAAAATTAGGTATGAAATTTTCGAACACCCGGTTTACCCCGTTTCACTTGGATCCTGGAGGGTTTCGGTTAAATTCCGCTGCGCTGTTTGGCTCCCGAAACCCAACAGTGGTATCAGAGCTACTGGTGAAACCCTAAATCGGGATTGAGTGTTGAATCGCATGATGCTATGTCTTCGATTGGTTTTCGGCCATGATTAATTAGATTGATTCATGATGCATGAAACCGAAATTCGTAATGAACATATGAGATATATGAAGAAACAACACAAATTGGTTAATGAGATTAACCCGAAATTGATAGGTATGAGATACCTATATGGATTAGGATTCTTGCAATAGTTGCAAAAACCCTAGGTTTGTTCGGATTCGGCCTGTTCGGGCACCGAAAGTAAGGTATTTTTGGTGGCTCGAATGGAGGAGTCTCGGGTGCCTACTTTCTCGAAATAGAAGATTTCGGGCTAAGCAATTGTAAGACAATTTTTTGCGCCGGGGGGCGCTGCCCCCCACGCCCCCCGCAAGGGCGGCTCCCCTTGACCCCGTCCGCTGACCGGTCAGCGGAACCACCGCCCGCTGACCGGCCAGCGGGACCGCCGTATGCGAAGCGCCACATAAATAAAAACTGGTTAATCAACACGCAAAAATTGGCATGCATCTTTGTTGAATGAGATTTGACATGATATGCTGATTAGTGTTTGAAGCATGGTGCATGGTTATAGCCCTTGATTGGTTGTACTTGTAAATACGGCCTGCGAGTCGTGCCTTTTCTTATCACTCTCATTGTACATTCTCTTCTCACCTTACTCCCCTCGAATGTAACTCGAGGTTTCTATTATTGATGTAATGGTGCATTATGGGATCGTCCAAGGTGGTATGTCCAAGGAGGTGACAACAAAAAGGCAGCCAAGAAAGGAAGAGAAGGAGCTTGTGAAGACTCTTTTCTTTTCTTAGGCTTTTATGATATTCTCATTGGCTTGAGAATATCACATAGTTTGGGCTATAACCATGTCACGTTTATTTCTTGTAAGCATGAGATGCATGTTTTATATTTGTATGTGATGCATGTATAAAACAACCGGAGATAACAAATTGGTGAGATCAAAAGATAAAATCCCTCAAACAAATATTAAGTCATTAAATGTGATGCCTTCCAAATGTTGGCACTCGTCAAGACTTTGATCAACATTAGGTGGGTTTGCCAAAGCAAAGTACCTATGTTCATCTTGGTAAGGCGCGATGGGATAATAGTGATATCCAAACTGCTAACTTTGGGTTCGACTTAACTAAGTCATCCTAATAGGATTAGGGACTTAGAGGCATAGAGTTGGGCTTAAGTTCATGAGATGAGCTTGGACAAGTGTTGTTCACCCAACTATCCAAGAGTTGCATAAGATGCAATTGGCAATGAGTTGCCTACCTAAATAGCTGTAACTTGAGAGAAAAGCCAAAGCTGACTCAGGTTGTGGTCAAATATGGATCTTGGCCCGCTAGAATACCTTAGCGCCGAGGTGTCCCGAAATAATACCGAGGGTTATTATTTTGAGGAAAATAGTGGGAGTATCGTTTAATAAAAGTCCTTATTAAATGAATTAAAATACATGACTCTTACACTGCATATTTACTGTTGTAGATAACCATGGCACAAAACACATCGACACTTTCGTTGCGATCGATCCTTGAGAAGGAAAAACTGAATGGGACCAACTTTCTCAAATGGTACCGAAACTTGAGGATAGTCCTCAAACAAGAGAGAAAGGCATATGTCCTAGAGCAGCCCATTCCGAATGAGCCTGCTGCCACTGCTCCAAGAGCTGAAAGGGATGCTCACAAGAGGCATTCTGATGATGCTTTGGATGTTGCATGCCTCATGCTTATTACCATGGAATCTGAGCTTCAGAAGCAACATGAGAACATGGGGGCGTTCGATATGATCGAACATCTCAAAATGCTTTTCCAAGAGCAAGCTAGGCATGAGAGGTTTGAGACCTCTAAGGCATTGTTTCAGTGCAAGATGTCTAAGGGAAGTCCCGTGGGTCCTCATGTGCTCAAGATGATTGGGTACATTGAGAATCTTGAGAATTTGGGATTTGCTCTTCAGAAAGAGTTGGCTATCGATGTAGTCTTGCAATCGTTGCCTGAAAGCTACAGTCAGTTCGTCATGAACTATAACATGAACGACCTAGACAAGTCCCTTCCTGAATTGCTCAACATGTTGAGAACTGCTGAGCAAAACCTTAAGAAGGCTAAGCCCATTTTGATGGTTCAAAAGGGCAAGGGAAAGGGAAAAGCCAACAAGAAGAAGGATAAAGCTAATGGAAAGTCCAATGCTAGTTCTTCTTCAGCTGCACTGAAACCAAAGGGTGGTGTGGCAAAGGAAGGGGAGTGCTTCCATTGTAAGCAACCTGGACACTGGAAGCGCAACTGCAAGCTCTATCTTGAAGAACTTGCTAAGGAAAAGGGAAGTAAGACTTCCACTTCAGGTATTTTTGTTATAGAGGCTAACTTTTCTACTTCCTCATCTTGGGTATTGGATACTGGATGTGGATCTCACATTTGTGCAAATGTGCAGGATCTAAGTAGAAGTAGAAGATTGGCCCGAGGTGAAGTGGACCTACGTGTTGGAAATGGAGCAAGGGTTGCTGCCTTAGCCGTAGGGACTTATGTTCTCACTTTACCTAGTGGATTAGTTTTAGAATTAGACAACTGCTACTTTGTGCCTACTATTAGTAGAAATTTGATTTCTGTTTCTTGTTTGGACAAGAAAGGTTTTTCATTTATAATAAAGGACAAATGTTGTTCTATTTATTTGAATGAAATCTTTTATGGTAGTGCTCAACTTAGCAATGGGTTGTATGTTCTAGACCTTGAAGATCCAATCTATAATGTGAATACCAAGAAGGTCAGATTAAATGATTCAAACTTGACCTATCTCTGGCACTGTCGCTTGGGCCATATAAATGAGACCCGCATATCCAAGCTCCATAAGGATGGACTCTTGGACTCATTTGATTTTGAATCATATGAGACATGTGAGTCATGTTTGTTGGGCAAGATGACCAAAGCCCCATTCACAGGGCAAAGTGAAAGGGCTAATGACTTACTAGGACTCATACATAGTGATGTATGTGGCCCTATGTCTACACAAGCTAGAGGAGGTTCCCAATACTTCATTACTTTCACTGATGACTTCAGCAGATATGGCTATGTATATCTTATGAGACATAAGTCAGAATCCTTTGAAAAGTTCAAAGAATTCAAGAATGAAGTAGAGAATCAACTCGGGAAGAGTATCAAAGTGCTTCGATCAGATCGAGGTGGAGAGTACTTGGATCGAGAATTCCTTGACTATCTGAAGGAGTGTGGTATAATATCACAACTCACTCCACCAGGTACACCTCAATGGAATGGTGTTTCTGAAAGGAGAAATCGAACTCTGTTAGACATGGTTCGCTCCATGATGAGTCAAGCTGACCTTCCAAACTCCTTTTGGGGACATGCTCTAGAGACAGCCGCTTTTACACTAAACCGAGTTCCATCTAAATCGGTTCAAAAGACACCATATGAGATATGGAGTGGGAGGCGTCCCAATTTGTCTTTTATGAAGATTTGGGGCTGTGATGTTTATGTAAAACGTCAATCCTCTAACAAACTAGGGCCCAAATCTCAAAAATGTCTTTTTGTTGGGTATCCCAAAGAAACAAAGGGTTACTATTTCTACAATCCCTCTGAGCAAAAAGTGTTTGTTGCTCGAACTGGTGTCTTTTTGGAGAAAGAGTTTATCTCTAAAGGAACTAGTGGGAGGAAAGTAGAACTTGAAGAAATTCAAGAACAACAAGAAGACATCGAACCTGAAATGGAACCTGAACAGACACCACAAGATGTTGTGGTTCAAGAGTTTGTTCCTGTAGCACAAAGCCCACGTAGGACTGGTAGGATTCGGCGTGAGCCCGAGAGATATGGATTTCTCGTGACTCACACCGGTGATGTGATGCTCATGGATCAAGATGAGCCCACAACCTACCAACAAGCTATGTCGGGGCCTGACTCTGAGAAGTGGCTAATGGCCATGAAATCCGAGATGGAATCCATGTATGAAAACCAAGTATGGACTTTGGTTGACCCACCTGAAGGGGTAAAACCTATAGGGTGCAAATGGGTTTTCAAGAAGAAAACTGACATGGATGGTAATGTGATTACCTTTAAGGGAAGATTGGTTGCAAAAGGTTTCAAGCAAATTCATGGTATTGACTATGATGAAACTTTTTCACCAGTTGCTATGCTTAAATCCATCCGAATTTTGTTTGCTATTGCTGCACACTATGATTATGAGATATGGCAAATGGATGTCAAAACTGCATTCCTAAATGGAAAGCTACTTGAGGATGTGTACATGACACAACCTGAGGGTTTTGTCACTCCTGGGAATGCCAATAAAGTGTGCAAATTACAAAGGTCCATTTATGGACTGAAGCAAGCTTCTCGAAGTTGGAATCTTCGTTTTGATGATGCAATCAAAGAGTTTGGTTTTATCAAAAATGAAGATGAACCTTGTGTCTACAAGAAGGTTAGTGGGAGCGCTATTGTCTTCTTGGTGTTGTATGTAGATGACATACTACTCATCGGGAATGACATTCCTGAGCTACAGTCCGTGAAGACTTGGCTAGGGAAATGTTTCTCTATGAAGGACTTGGGTGAAGCAGCCTATGTGTTAGGCATCAGGATCTATAGAGATAGATCTAGAAAGCTTCTTGGCCTAAGTCAAAGTACATATATTGACAAGGTGCTAAAGAGGTTTAGCATGCAAGATTCCAAGAAAGGATTCTTGCCCTTGTCACATGGTATCACTCTTTCTAGATCTCAGTGTCCGAGTACAACCGAGGAGAGAGAGCGCATGAGTAAGATTCCATATGCCTCAGCAATTGGATCTATCATGTATGCCATGATATGTACTCGTCCCGATGTCTCATATGCTTTGAGCATGACGAGTAGGTACCAATCGAACCCCGGTGAAAGTCACTGGACAGCTGTTAAGAACATCCTTAAGTACTTACGAAGGACTAAGGATGCATTCTTGGTCTTTGGAGGTGAAGATCAGCTCGTTGTAAGGGGTTACACCGATGCAAGCTTCCAATCCGATAAGGATGATTTTAGATCGCAATCTGGTTATGTGTTTTGTATTGGTGGTGGTGCTGTAAGCTGGAAGAGTTCAAAGCAAGAGACAGTAGCTGACTCTACAACAGAATCTGAGTACATTGCCGCCTCTGATGCTGCGAAGGAGGCAGTTTGGATCAAGAAGTTCATCACTGAACTTGGAGTGGTTCCAAGCATTGTTGACCCGATAGAGCTCTATTGTGACAACAATGGAGCAGTCGCACAGGCTAAGGAACCTCGATCTCACCAGCGATCCAAACACATACTCCGACGCTATCATCTCATCAGGGAGATCATCGAGAGGGGTGATGTAAGGATATGCAGGACTTCGACAGACAGCAACATTGCTGATCCACTGACAAAGCCCCTTACGCAGCAAAAGCATGATAGCCATTCTAGGTCCATCGGTATTAGATACATGGATGATTGGCTTTTAGTGCAAGTGGGAGATTGTTAGTATTGTGCCCAAAAAGCCAATCATGAGATGATTGTATTTTTGCACATTGAGTCATGATATTTTATTGAGGCATTAATCCAGCAATTTTGTTTGTTGTTTTGTTTCTGCGTAACGTAATAAACATAATTGTAACCCTAGAATAATGATATTCTTAAATGTCCCTAGTCTAGTATTATTGTGGAGCGGGTTGCAATAATACATAATGACTAGCATATGTGGAGACTAATATGAGATATGTAGTCTACATATGGGTACAAGTTGGAGAACTTGTGTACTGGACCGACCCACCATGAGAACACTTCATGGATCGTTATATGAGTGTCATAAGTGATTCTCATAGTGATCATGGTATATGTAGTCCTTCGACCTATGATCATCAAGGTTCCCTACATGTGAGTCACATACTTTGATACTTTCCTTTGTTGCTCGTAACTGAGTGAACTTGAAGGAGGTCATTGGGTATGTCACATATCATGCGGAGGGATTTGTATGATCAAGATGGGATTTGTCCCTCCTATGTAACGGGAGTGATATCTTTGGGCCCCTTGATAGAGTGAGACTTAGAAAATGCATGGCCATGCTCCGATGAGTTGATATATGATATCAATGTCATCAGTTTAAGTTAGTCTACTCGGTAATCAAGAAACCAAAGA
Organism: Aquilaria yunnanensis; assembly: GCA_039654915.1. Classification (NCBI taxonomy): domain Eukaryota; kingdom Viridiplantae; phylum Streptophyta; class Magnoliopsida; order Malvales; family Thymelaeaceae; genus Aquilaria; species Aquilaria yunnanensis. The sequence continues at coordinate 40,880,217 of CM077595.1, read as the reverse complement.
TTGGGCTATACGAGAGTGACACATTCCATGTCTCGTGCTTAGTCTTGATATCTTGGACAAAGGGACAATGGCATATATCGGTGATGATCATAAAGGTTTAGTCGATTCACCGACAATCTTGTCACTTGGGTAGCAATGATGTGTTGCTAGACACCGCTCATTGCTTATGATCATAAATGTGATTTATGATCGTTGCCAATATGGCAAGAGCCTATTGGGTCGCACACATAGAGCTATTTGGATCATTAGAGTGCATGGGCTAATTATTTGGGTTATGGTTTCACTTTAATTTCGTATTAATAATGGGCCAAGGAGTTGAGCCATTATTAAGCCCGAAATTAATTCCTAATTGGATTAGGGCTTTGAAACCCATTAGGCCTAGAAGTTGAGTCTCACTATAAATACAACTTTTAAGTGAGAAATTCGGAGGTCTCCTTGCCCTAGCCTCCCAAAAGGACAGCCGCACTCTTCTCTTGCAATTCCTTGGAGGACGCAAGCTAGCACTGCGAGCGCAAGAGAAACGCATCTGCCGGGACGTGGTGGAAGCGTGGTGATCCCGAGAGGCTCGTGTGGATACCATAGAGAGCCTGAACACGTCAACTGTTCAGGTTTTGTGATTCGACTCTACAGTTGAGTGAGAGATCTCAACCGAAAATTAGGTATGAAATTTTCGAACACCCGGTTTACCCCGTTTCACTTGGATCCTGGAGGGTTTCGGTTAAATTCCGCTGCGCTGTTTGGCTCCCGAAACCCAACAAGTTTGTAGGAAAAACTTCTAGATATTCTTGCACAATGGGTATTCTACCCAGTTCATCCATTACCCCATCTTCATTCAGTCCCATAAACTCTTGTTCATCAACTATGGGTATTTCTTGCACTATGTCCATTTGAAAATCTGAGACCATATTAAGTATACTTTCAAGGTTATATGGTTCACCCTTAGGTAATATGAATTGCCTTACATAACAATCTATTACCACTTTATGTTCACTCAACCAATTCATTCCTAGTACTATGTCATAATCAAACAATTCGAAGACTACTAAGTTGGTTTTAAGTTCAAGTTCACCAAGTCTTATCACACAGTTCTCAACAATGTGGTTAGTGAACATAATTTCTTTACCAGCCATTTTGACTAGGAACATACTTGTCATGTTTCTTATTTCTAAATTCATTTCTTTTGTAAGCTTAGAAGAAACAATAGGCAATGAAGCTCCAGTACCAAATAGCGTAGAAACTATATGGCCATTTAGGTAAATGGTACCTTTTATGGCTTTTTTGCTCAGTCTTTGGTGGCCGGCCTCATCCTCTACTACCTCTATTTGTAGTGCATCCTACACCATCTTATATATTTCAAGCTAAAACACCCTGCCTAGAGGTGGATTCTGCCTCCTTTGGTCATGTGGCAGCTTACGTAGTTGATCCCTTCTTCGGTTAGGCACATTCTGCCCTCTCATTGGTAGTTGCCCCTAGCCCACCTAGGGTTGAACTCCTTTATCATCTTCCTGTCATCTCTCTTAGCTAGGAAGTCCTTCACCCAATGGTCTTGAGCCCCACATTTGAAGCAACCAATGGAAAGTCTGAAGCATGGCTTGTTGCCATGGAACTTCCCACAAGTGGTGCACAGGGGTCTATATTGCTGAGGTCCCTTTTCTCTCTTGGCCTCCCTTCTCCATTCTGCAGGTTCAGCCTCCTCTCTCATTTTCTTCTTATGCCCTTTATGTGTACCACTCATACTTCCTGGGCCACTCTTTATTTGCCCATTAGACTCCTACTCAAGTGCTATGGCACTTTGTACTAACTGGTAGTACTCTTTAAAACCCATAGCTTTGAGGATTTGCCTCATATTAGGCCTTAAACCCCTTAAGAACCTCTTCATTCTAGGCTCCATCTGCCCATCATACTATGGAGCATATCCTATCAAGTTATTAAACTTCTACTCATACTCCATCATAATGAGGCTTCCCTACTCCAGTTGATCAAACTCCACTTGCTTCTAATCCGTTAGGGCCTTACTTACATATTCTTATTGAAAGACTTGGAGGAATTTGGCCCACCTCACAGACCTCCTTCTAGCAGCTAGCCTCCTTTAATTCTTTCCCTGATAAGTCCTTTGTATAGCTCTCCACCAGAGCTCTGTATTCTTTTCAGGTCTAAAGGTGGCCAACAAGACTTTCTGTGTAGAGGACACCTCCATCCTCTCAAAAATTTTCTCGAACTAGTAAAACTAGAAATTTGTTTCTTCAGGGCCACACCCAAACTTGAATATAAAAGGTTTCAATGCCATGAATCCTTCCAACTAGCCTCCCTGAGTCCACTTCTTGTGGGTATTCTTCCTTCCACTTCAATGTCTCGGGTTCCACCTCTTAGTGGCCCTCCTTTTGTAGTAACCACTATAGGAGGCTCACTCTTCTTTCTTGCCTCACCTTATATTTGACTCTTTTTGCTCGCGGGTGCCTTCTTTCATCCTCACCCTCATCTTCATCTCCATCTTTCCCATTCTTACTTGCTTGGTCATAATGCTCTGGCTCTTTGCCATGCTTCTTACTTTTTTGCCCTTCTTCAACTTCTTTAACTTCTTCAACACTATCATGTGCCTAAGCTTGGCCTCTAGCCAAGGCTTGCATGCCCACCACCAACTCAGCAATGGTTGGTTGCATAGCTTCCATCATCTGTTTCATCTTCTCTGATCTACCTCTACTGGGTCCCAGTAGGTTATCCCTAGCATTAGGACCTTCCACCCCATCAGGCTCTAAAGCCTCCTGCTACCTTTAAGGCTTATGTGTAAATTGCCCAAACCTCATATGCGCTGCCCTAGTCTAATCTTGCTCAAAAACTCCTTCATCCTTGGCTCGGGTTTTGATCTTACATGTATATCACATACGTACACACATGCTCAATGAGTACAAGTCTACTTAAACTTAAGTGGGAACAAGTCTAGATAGACCCTTAGGTCCTAACCTGCTCTGATACTAACAAAGCTGTCATCCCCACTCATGCCCTACCATAACTGCAACTTTCCCAGCTATGTGTCCTTGTTTGGTACCTACTAAGTGCCTAGGGGCAGTAGGTCACAAACACACATCTACAAGCATGGGTAGGACACTGGTGAGCACCCCAGGAACCCACTAATCTGACCTTAAGTCAAACTTGTGCCGCAAGCAAGCTTTTCATGCAACTTTTCAAGTAATGTGCTCTTGTGCATATCAAGTATGCATACCATTCATGTCAACCAAAATGCCTATTCTCAAGTTTTGAAAACCATTTTCATATGCAAGTGAGGTTAACTAGACACATTCAGCTAAGTTTACACAAGCCATTCCACACATATCCACACTTCCAAAACAACAAAAGCATAACACATCGTAAACAACATTCATACATTTCACAACCGAGGTACATAGTTACATGCCATAATTTATACACAAACAAGTTCTTGGAATCATACCAAGACCAACACAAAACCTAAAGTCATGTCCTCTCATGTAGGTTCACCTTAAGTGCACATACATGATAAGCACAACCACTCAATACATAAGCTTGGTAACAGCCAAGGATATTAAAAAATGCCCCAAAATCCAAAAGGAGAAGTTCACATAACTATGTACATAAACATACCCAAAAGCCACTAAAACCACTTAAATTAAAACTATGGTTTGAAGTACAAGCCCGACCATTAAAATCATGGTCATAAGAACAAACCACACCACATAGGCTAAGGAGCACATGTCCATAACACTAGACTTGTCCCACATTCTACTCACAAAACCTCTAAGATGCCCGAATACACAATCCTTAGCACACAACTACTCAACCTCAATATACTTTCCTAAAAGTACATAATTATAGGACATGAGTTATATACCTAACTTAGTAAGGATTCACACAGCTCTTATGAGCCAATTTGGCTAAGCCCGAAGGCTTAACCTCCCATACCATAGCTTAAACCTACATTAAGTCATGAAAACACGAAAAACACAAGCTATACACAATAATATATCAACTAGCTATCTAATAAAGGTTAGCATGCATATACAAAGCGCGAAATCTCACAACACATACACTACACAGATAGCCATTGGTCTCGGCCAATACGAACACTAGCAAGTACACACCATAACATGTTTAAGTCCTACTTTCTTTGATCACTAGTTCACATCTGGGTTTCCCTATAGGTTGGATGACCTATGTAAGAACCCTAGTGCTTGCCATTACTTAGCTAGCTAGCACACACATCACTTTTACCCAAAGGTAAAACATAGCCCCTATGGCATTCTAAGCTGATCTAGCTCAATAACCATCACTTAGAAGCCTAACACTCACTTGAACATGGAATGTAACCAAAATCAAGTAGAGTATAGTGAAACCCTTACCAAACCTTGCCCTTAACTCTCAACCAAGCACTCAAAGAAAACAATAAAGCTTGAAATGCCACCTCCAAGGTCGCCTGTGGCTAAAATGCTATTAATTAAGCTCAATTCTTAAAATGTAACTTAAATCATCAAGGAATCACCATGAACCCAATGCTCCTCTACCAAGAACACTAACTTTGACATCCATTAGGAGTTTTGACCCACTTAGACAACTAGCCAAGTAGTGGCAGCATGCAAAATTCAGCCATGACCCACATGGCATGAAAATGGGCAAAATGCTAGCCACGGTAGAGTCATTTTCTTGCATGGTGCAATGTAGCTCTCCAACAATATTTAGTGTCATTTATGAGACCTGAAAACATTAGCAATTTGGTCCCCAAATTAGTTAACTCGCCACTTACCTTCTTAGGTCACCAGCCATGCAAAAGTGTACATCCGGGTAGACCTACCTTCGCTATTGCCTCATGTGTCCTTGGGGTCCATCAAGTGCACTAGTTAATCTTGTGCTAAGCTTAATCTTTCATTCCTAATTAGGTTAGGTCTACCACAAAATGAAGGTTGTGATAGCCATCCCCTAAGGAAGCTTTTCCCCTTCAAAATCCGAAAGAAGAAGCCTCTTATAAACCCTTCTAGTTTTGAAATGGTAGCAAAGAATCTTGAACATACATCATGTACCATATGCGCCACCACGAGATTACCCAAAAGGCTTCATGCTTTGATTTTGCTCTTTTTTGTTCTTGCTTGCTTTAATTCTTTTTGGTGGCTTTGCTAAAGGTTTTGCTGAGGGTTTGGATGTCAAGATTATAGTAAGAAATTACTAAGAAGTGGCCTCAATTGAAGCCTAGTTAGGTGGTGAAGTTTTCAACCAAAATGGCCTTGGCAGCTAGGAATTTTGATCAACTTTTTTGTCTAACTTCCTCCAAATTGCTTAAGTCATTTTACATATCATTTTGACCTACTTAGATCTTTAAGTGGTGTGTTTTGACCACCCAATTTATGCATTAGTTCATCAAATTAGGCTCTTAAACTTCCATTTGAACCTAGGTGCACTTTAAGTGCATTTTAGGGCTTTTTAGTGTACTCTAGAGTGCTTCCCATGGTTTGTGTCTTTGTCTGGAGTACTTTAGTTTCTCCCCCATTTCTACGTTGGATTGTAATTCCCCTTCTTGTTTTACAATTTTGTACCCATCCTACCTTTTTTTCCCCTTGATGTACTTGTTTTTTAAAGGCTTCAATGGGTACGTAAGTGCTTACAAAAGTGTGCTCAGGAGTCCCTATGGTCCGACTTGGTGCTCCTTGAGTTTTATTGGGCTTTTTTCCACTTGTCTTCTCATTGTAAGCCTTTACTTCAAGGCCTACCTTGGCACTTAATTTGAGCCATCCTCAGCTCATAAGTACAACATTTTCCTAGATTTTTTTATTCCACCAAACTGCACTTAGGGTATCTTCAGATATCCCATAGGTGTTTGTTCTACTTGTAGCCCTTCTCTTCATGTCTATGACTTGTACCACTCATATACAATTCATGCACCTCTTATTGTTACCACCTCACAAAAATGGGAGAATTACAAGTGTGGCATAATGGTCAAAAAATCATTATATTGTGTAATTCTCACCATAGTAATTGAAGTGTGGGGGGTAAAAGGCATGATCAAAACCTACTTAAAAGTGTTCCAATTTGGTTACTTGTTCCCCAAGAAAATCCTTACGAATTACTTGTTTGTCTAGCAACCTATGGGTTTTTTTATAAGGTTTTGGAAATTTGGGTACTCAATTGCAAAACTCTCAAGAAAGAGACTTGGAGAGTTATGCGAAGGATATGAATGGTATGAAAGTGCTATTGGAAGGCCAAATTGCTCATGGAAGACAAGTTTGGACAAATGAAACGCTAAAGGCATTAAGGACCTAAATGTCTTAGTGTAAACCTTAAGGTGTTCAAGCTTTTGACTTAATTCAAAGTGTGAGATTGTGGAATTATCCCACCATGGGGGAGGTAGCCAAGGCTTTATATATAGTTAAAAATTTTTGGAACATGTGTACCAATGAGTTTAAGACAAAGAAACCATAATTAGTGACATGGAAAATGACATAAAGTAAGGTTAATCTTGGTTAAGTGTGTTTTGTGCCCTTAAGCTCATTTAAGGCCATTTAAGTGGCCAAATCACTTATCCCTCTCACATTTTCATCCTCCTCTAGCCCAAGAGCACAGCCACACTTCCTCCATAGCCACCACACCTTCAAACTTGCAATGGATTGAAATTGAAGGCAAAGGAAGCAATTGGAAGCAAACTAGACCTATTGCTTGGATGCTTCAAGGATCAAGCTTGATTTTTGGCCTACCCACTTTGGTAATGGTTTTCTTACTCTCATGGGTTATTTTCTGTATTTTTTAAGAAACAATGGAGCTAGGGCTAAGCTTGGAAGAGAGCCATGAGCTTGATGAACTAAGCTTAGTGAGGGGAGTGCACTTATTGAAGGTTTTGTAACCTAGTGTGAAGTGCACAAAGATGGCTATGAAATGAGGGTTTCTAGAGCCCAGAGTTAGTACTAACTAGTGTTAAAATCCTCCTAAGACCAAGCATTAGCTTGAGGAGGGCTGCCAAAGTGATTTGGTTATTGTTGCTGCTGCATTTCATGTGTTTGTTGGTAGTGAATGGCTTCTGCATTTGGTTGTTATGTCTTATATATATCCATTTTGGTTTTTGTGGTTTAGTGTCTTTGGATTCAGGTTTTAATGATGGTCACATTCCCTATTGAATCAAAGTGCTACCCTTAGTAAGTTTCGTTAGTTCTGAACGAAACTTACTCCCCTCAATTCTGTCATTTCAGGTCCAGCAAAAAGATCACATTCAAACTGACCTTTTTCATTTTCATTTTGATCTAAAATTTCAGGTACTTTAACTTCGATATTTCTATTTTGGATCTGGAAAATTTGGTGATTTTAGGAACACATTTGTTATTTTTAGTGGTGGTACTTATTGTGTTGTGCAACAGCTGTCCAACATCCTATTTCTGGAGTCCATTGTATCTCAGGCAATCCTATAACTTAGGTTGTGTATTTAGCTGAGTTAAGACCACTGTGTAGTGCATGTGTTCATTTACATGTAGTGTATGTAAAATGAGACAAGTATGTGAACATTTGAGTAATGTTTTGGCTAAGTAAGTGATGTGGTGCAAAGCTGCGTAAGTGTGACTAATGGGCTGCTTACTTGTAAATTCTGTTTTAGCCACATATGGTTGTTAAATGCAAGATAATGTAATTATTATGTGTAATGGACATGTATGGGATAGCCTTGGAAGTCTTTCCCCTTGTGAATGTAGTGTTTGCACACTTATGAAATTTTGTATGGGCAAAATGCTCATAAAGTGACCAAAATTTTGAATCTGCACTTAAAGTTCTATATCTCTCTATGTAGAAGGAATCTTCGTATGAGATTTTGACCACACCTATAGAACATCTAGAGGTTGAATTGGGTTTTGGAATTTCTAAATTTAGAGCCCTGTAGCCAAAGATATGGCCTTGCAAATTTTACTAAGTTCCTGTTCATTTGGTCAGAATTTTGTACCAACTTTAAAAATCCATAACTTGACCATAGGTGGGCTATTTATGTAAAAAAAAATTCCTTAGTTTGATCTAAGTCTGTACTTGATAATGGAGCAAATAAACTAGGGGGTACATGGCTAGAATGATATAGTTTATTAGTGGAAGTTACAGGTGCAGTAACTGGTCACTAGAACATAACAAGGTTGCCAAATGTGTGGTAGCGAAGATTAAAACTTGTGCTAGTGTTTTCCTTCCTTGCTTCCATGGTGTGCATGAATTGTGAAAATGTGTGTGATGGTTGGACTAATATGGTTTACATAGCACGCAAGAGGGCCACTTGGGTATGCATACTAAGGGTAGTGTTCTAATGGCCTACAGAACATTACCAATCTTGGGAGTCTAAATGCACAATTTTGGCACCATAATTGGACTACCCCAGAATGGTTAACAGAAGTTGGTATCAGAGCATGGTTTGTATATGTACATAGCATATAGTTAGATTTCGTGCATCTACTTACATGAACTCAGTTTGGTCAGCTGCTAGTGTCAAGTACCATTGAAATACCTATGATCTTTATATGTTCTCTATGATGAATCATCAATTTAGGAAGTAAACATGGTTGCCACAAGGAGAGGGGAACCACCCCGAAGGCTTCCTACTGATTTTCGGCAACAAAGGAATGGACAGAATAGAGGGAATCAAGGGCAACAGGGGGTACCAAACCCTAAAGTGCCTCAGGTTTGGTTAAAACTTCGAACAAACTTAGCTCTAACCAATGAAAACTTAGTAAGGCTTATTCAAGCAGAACAGCATGCAGTCCAAGTAGCTCGAGCAGAACCAGTTTAGGATGCACAGTAGCAACCAGATGAGGATACTAGGAACACTTCTAAATATGTTCCTTCTGAAAGCTTAGAAGTTACAAATGATGAGACCATTGAGAAGGAAGATGAGGATATGAGAAATCCAAGAGGAAAAAGACTAAGGTCTGAGATTGGTCAGGTATCCTGGACCAATCCCTTAGTCTATCACCATTCATCCACTAAGAATGAGATTAAGGAAGGCCATGAAAGAAGATCCAGGAGAAGCTACAGAGATCATAGAGAGCATCACCATACATAGGGCTCTCAAAGATTCTGGAGACATAGATCAGATGACCTAGAAGGCATAGAAGAAGTCAGACTGTTGGAGAGGTTGCAAGGCCTAAGACCTCTATAGTTTGGTAGAAGAGCTGGGCCAGAGAGTGCTGATGAGTGGTTAATCTTCATAAAAATGATGTTTGAGAAGATGCTACTCAGCTCCACCGATAAGGTGTCACTAGCTACCTACAATCTGGTAGGCAGTGCAAAGATATGGTGAAGGAGCACCAGAGATAAATATGCTATCCAAAAGGGAAAAAGGCCAGGAGAAGACATGGAAATGACTTGGCCAGAGTTTACACAGCTGTTTTGGGAACAGTACATCAGTGATGCCACCAAGGATATGAAGCAAGCTGAATTTGATGCTCTAAGGCAGGAGAACCTCTGTGTCCTAGAGTATGAGCACAAATTCAATTAGTTGGTGAGGTATGCTCCTCAGTACCATGGATTGGAGGAGTTGAAGGCCAAAAGATTTGTTAGAGGCCTAAAGTCAGACATTAGAAAGGCTGTTAGACCTTTTGGAGCAATTACATACTATGAAGCAGTGCAGAAAGCTCTACTAGTAGAGCAAGAGGAGTATGAGACTAAGTAAATTCCCAGTGGGCTAGGGGAAAGTAGTCAGGCAAGCGGGAATCAGAAGAAGCCACCACATGGCAAAAGAATTGCCAAGAATTCTCATTTTGGTAGTGAGGCCAATGTTAAGGGGAAGTTCCCTGGCCTAAGGTGCCCTAAATGCAAGAAGTTTCATGGAAAGAAACCTTGCTATTTTGACACCCAAGTGTGTCTAAGATGTAGATCCATGGATCATTGGATCAAAGACTGCCCACAGGCTTAAAGAGGCCAGAAGACCAAGGTCTAGTAAGGCTTATTGGGGCAGGACCTAGAGGAGGAGCACCTAGGGAGGGATAGCAGAGGCTGGTTCCTCTAGTGCCTCGGCTTCCAGTGTGGAGAGCTAGCAGAGTCTTCCAAGTGGAAAGGCTAGAGACATTAGAGCAGAAAGGAGCACTAAGAGGTAACATTTACCTTAACGGTATGCATGTTAGTGTTCTGTTTGGTACTGGTGCATCTGTGTCTATAGTGGCTAGGAAATTTGTTGAAGCCATTAAATTGCCTACAAAAATCATGCCTAGGATATCCTTAATGAAAACAGCAGGTAGTCAATTTCTTTTCACTAATGACCTAGCTAAGGATTGTGAGCTAGTAGTAGGAAAGATTAAGGTTATGACTAATTTGCTAGTGTTGGACATTCCTAAGTATGATTTAGTACTAGTTATGAATTGGCTTGCCATTCATAACATAAGAATTGATTGTGCTAAGAGGGAAATCACATTGCCTGATGGTGAAGTGCATGCATTAGTGAATTCTAAGGAATTAGTGTATGAAATGCATGGCATGGAGCTAGAGGTACTAGATGAGATACCTGATAGCTGAAGTGCTGTTGTCTTTCGAACCCATAAGCTCGGGCAAAGCCCCACCCTTGTTAAGGGTGGGCGTCATCCCCAAGGAACAGAGTACCAACCTCGGGAAGGTAGACACCTCGACCATTCGATCTTGGTGATCCATCATTGCCCCCCGGGAGTGATAGTACCAACTTCGGGAATCTGGCGCACCACCATCCTCGGTAAGATGACCTAACCGGCTTCAGAGGAAGAAGAGTCACCACCTCTGACTGGGGAAGACACCCCCAAAGGGGATCATCCGCACCGAGGGGACTCGCGGATGATCGAAGTGACCTCGGATAAAAACCCTCCTGTTCCGTAAAGGTCTCTTTTACCGAAGGGATCTCGAGAATACGACAAAAATGGTTAAGGAGCCCCTGACACGTCGCCGTCGTACACGTCCTGACACGCCGCCCTCAGACACGCCCTAACACGCAGACCTACTATGGCCCCGGTTCTTGGACAAGATGGCTTATGGCCGACTAGAGGTCCCCATTCCTGAAGGTACGGATTACATCCGACCGAACACGTGTCATGATCCAAGCAGGCTATGTCAGGCAAATTTCTCCTTACATCCTCCTAGAAATATCTAGGAAATGGACTCAGTAAGGCGTGGTGAACTCTTAAGGAAAAACATATTTCCTATTCTTACCATTCTCCATTTCATTAAATACTGAGTTAGGCGTCGGAGGCTTCTTCCTAACCCTTGTTTTTTTAATGTTTCAGGCATTCTTTCCAAGGAACTCTCTCTTTCAGATATCTTCCTCACCGGAAGTCACTTCCAGGCTTACCATGTCGTACCGTGAAGATGCCAATGGGCATCATTTGGCATCGTCTGTGGGAACCCACTCTCAAGTGGCTGTCGTTGAGACTCAGCGTTCTAAGGACAAGGGACTCCCGAAGTCCTTGTCCGCGCCAGAAGCTCAACTGGCAACCGAGCAACCCGCTGTAGGGACTTTCTTACTTGAGGACCAATGTCCTCTAACCGTTACGATGAGCTCCCTATGGGATTTTCAATGCTCCATTATGGCTAAAATGACCCAACAACTGGATCAAAGGTGGTCACAACAGCCTTCGGGACGAACGGCATCCTTGCCAATGCCCCGTCGAGAGAAAAGCCCGAAATCAACTCAATGGAGTTCGGGCAATATGGACATCCATGAGGAATCCTTGACGGAGGATGTGCCTCCCAGAGTCCGACGTACTACAGAAATAGGCTCAAAAGGGGCTAAAACTTCCCATCAGCAAAGTTCTTCGCCAGAGGAAAGTTCACAATCTCCTCGTTACCTAAGTCACTCCCCGAAAAGGCAGCATCATTTTCCGTTGTCGGAGGCCTCTAGGCAGTGAGACGAGCCTAGGGCCACCATCCTCATGGAAAAAATCCAAGAGGGGCTAGAAAAGGTAGAGAGGCAGATTGCCCGAAAGCCAGTATGGTCAAGGTTATCTGAGACCTTCACGGGAGAATAGTCACCCTTCGTCCGGACGGTAGTAGAAGTGCCAATGCCGAGCGACTTTTGAGTCCCTCACTTAGAAACCTATGATGGACGAAGTGATCCTCAGGCCCACCTAACCAAATATAGAGGCAGCATGGTGCTACATGGTGCCGATGATGCCACCCTTTGCAAATGCTTTAAGGTCACCCTTTCCGATCCTGCGACGGCGTGGTACAACTCCCTCGGCCCTGGAACAATAATGAGTTTCCAAGAGCTGTCCCCAGCATTCACATAGCAGTTCATCGGCAGTAGGCTGACAACAAATATGCCCATCTAGATGTTCGACATAGCACAGAGGAATGGGGAAACCATCCGCGACTATGTCAAAAGATTCAACCGAGAGGCCCTGAGCGTGCCAGACTTTCGTCTTGAAATATGTATCCTCACCATGATACGGGGACTTTGGCGAGACTCATAGCTCTTCTACAAGTTCTCAAAAGACCCCCCGGACACCCTGGGAGAGTTTTACCGAAGAGCCGAACAGCACATAACAGCCAAAGAACTAAGAATGGGAGGGGCAAAGCCTAATCATCACCATGCCGAAGGCGAAAGCCATCAACAACGGTATCCTGTTGAGGGTGGTGGAAAAACTCAAAAACAAAAGGGGAAAAGACCCATATCGTTTACTCCCCTAAACACCTCCCGAACAAACATATTGCTGGCCATGGAAAGGCAAGGAAACCAGATCCAACGTCCCAAAGCCATGACTTCCGAAAATAAGAAAAATATGAAGAAGTTTTGCCAATTTCATTGGGATCATGGGCATGACACCAAGGATTGCTTCCAGCTGAGGAAGTACATAGAGTCCCTAATAAAGCAGGGCCAACTTCGGCGTTACCTGTGGATGCCCTCCCCGAAAGGGAAGAGGGAAGAGGAAAGGAAAGGAGATGACAAAGAATATGACTCCGATGGACGCCGGAACCGAAGTCCCAGAAGACATTCACCACCCCCGGCTGGAGTAATACAGATGATCACCACTGGACTACCCTCGGCAGAAAGAAAAAGAAAAGCAAGGGAGATCTTAGTGATGGAATACAATAACCCATCAAAAAAGCTTGTTCGGAAAGATGGGTCTACCATAGTATTCCCTCATGATGACCCACTTCTAGTCATGGCAAGGACAGGGAATTGGGACATCAAAAGAGTACTCCTTGATGACGGTTCTAATGCTGATGTCTTATTCTCTCATCTACTGCCGAATTTGGGTATCCCAAAGGGCAATCTCAAGCCAGTCACCTCCCCTACCTTCGAGGTCGGTACATCCGAACTCCCTTTCCTCAGGTGGATTGACCTTCCTCTCCTGTTAAGGGGGACTTCACTATAGAACAAGGATGAGCTTTTTGATTCTGCAATGACAAGGTTCATCGTTATAGATGTCCCTTCATCATATAATGCCATCCTTGGAAGACAGACGCAATGAAACCTCCACATTCGCCCAGATGTGAAATACTTGACTGTCACCTTCGCCACGAAGGACAGAGATGCTGAGATCTTCAGCGACCAAGGGGAAGTAAGAAAGGTGTTTGTCAGGGCAAGAAAGTTCCCAGTGAAGAGCTATGCACAGACTTCGGGAGCAAAGGCCATGCTCGCAGGGGAGGCAAATGGGCAAGAAATAGAAGACCCCGAGAAAATATAAACAAAAGATGTAGAACTTGTGCTAGGCTGAAGTACCCAAATAGGTACAAAATTGGCCAATTGTGACAAGGAAAAACTTGTATCTTTCCTGTTACCACCTCACAAAAAGGGAGAATTACAAGTGTGTGATAATGGCTAAAAACCATTATATTGTGTAATTCTCACCATAGTGATTGAAGTGTGGGGGGTAAAAGGCACGATCAACACCTCCTTAAAAGTGTTCCAAGTTAGTAACTTGGCCCTCAAGAAAATCCTTAAGGATTGCTTGTTTGTCAAGCAACCTATGGACTTTTTTGTAAGATTTTGGAAACTCGGGTACTCAATTGTAAAACTCTCAAGAAAGAGATTTGGAGAGTTATGAAAAGGATATGAATGGTATGAAAGTGCTATTGGAGGACCAAATTGGTCATGGAAGACAACTAAAGACAAAGAAAACACAAAAAGGCATAGAGGACCTAAGTGTCCTAATGTAAGCCTTATGATGTGTGCATTTTTTACTTAAGTCAAATGGAGCAATTTGGAGTTTTCCCACCATGGAGGAGGTAGCCAAGACTTGATATTTAGTCAACAATGGTGGGCACATGTGTACCAATGAGTTTAAGACAAAGAGACCATAATTAATGAAAAGGAAAATGACATAAAGCAAGGTTAAGCTTGTTAAGTGTCTTTTGTGCCCTTAAGCTCATTTAAGGCCATTTAAGTGGCCAAATCACTTATCCCACTCAAGGGATGGCTGGCGAAACCATGGCAAGAAAGTCAAATGTGGGCCAAGAAATTAAGACTAAGAAACCATGGCCTTGTAGCAAGGAAAATGACATAAAGCTTAATTAAGGCTATTAAGTGTGTTTTGTGCACTAAAGTCATTATAAGTGGTTATCCTTGTCTTTATCTCCCACATTTGGTATCTTCCAGCAGAAAAAATGCAGCATCTCCACCCCCACAGTTCTTCCATAGCCACCATACCTCCAAGAGTAAAATTGAAGGCAAAAGAAAGCAAGAAAGGGCAATTGGAAGCTATGTGGTGCTAGGACTTGGGTGCACCTAGGATCAAACTCCAATTTCAGCATACACTCAAGGTAAGGGTTCTCTTGCTCTCATGGGTTATTCTTTACAATTTTCAAACATCCACGGAGCTAGGCGCTAAGCTTGGAAGAGAGCCATGAGCTTGATGAACCAAGCTTAGTGAGGGGAGTGCACTTATGGAAGGTTTTGTGACCTACTGTCAAGTGCACAAAGATGGCAATAAAATGAGGGTTTCTAGAGCACAAAGTTAGTACTAACTACTATTAAAATCCTCCTAAGGTTTTTCCATGATTGCCTCAGTTCTTACTCATCTGACTAAGAAGGGTCAAAGATTTGAGTGGACTGAAAAGTGTGAAAAAAGTTTCTAGCAACTCGAGCAGAGGTTGATTAAAGCTCCAGTATAGATTCTTCCTGATCCAAGTAATCCCTACATTATATATACAGATGCATCTAGATCTGGGTTAGGTTGTGTGATTATGCAAGACAAAAATGTCATTGCTTATGGGTCAAGTCAGTTAAGACCCCATGAGCAAAATTATCCTACCCATGACCTAGAACTGGGAGCAGTGGTTTTTGCTTTGAAGAAATGGAGACATTACTTGATAGGTAGTTCTTTTGTGATCTACACTAATCACAAAAGCCTAAAGTACTTGTTCACTCAGAAAGAGTTCAACCTGAGGTAAAGGTGATGGTTGGACTACATCAAGGACTATGACTGTAGTATAGAGTACACAGAGGGCAAAGGCAATCTAGTAGCAGATGCCTTGAGCAGGAAGTACACAGGACTTCTAAAATGAGGATCCATAACTGATTATGATGAGCAGAATAGTCTGCTATGCCTATGGAATAAGTGGCATAAGTGGGAGGAAGCCAAATCTACACATTGACAATTCAATCTGGATGGATTGAATAAGCCAAAAAGGCACAGGAAATATATCCTGATCTGAAAAAGATTTCAGGAGAGGAAAAATGTTCCTTGTATCAATCCTTTGCCTACAAGCAAGAATTACTTTATTCCAAGGACCGAATCTATGTGCCTAAAGAACCATAGCCTATGTGAATAAAAAAAGGAAAGACTTGGGGTTTAAAATTGGTAACAATGTTTTGCTGAAAGTTGTACCAACTAAATGCACTGTCAGATTTGGCATAAGAACCAAGTTAGCTCAAAGATACATCGGTCCTTATGAGATCTTGGACAGAGTTGGCAAGGTAGCATACAGGTTAGCTCTACCACTAAGCATGTCAAGTGTTCATAATGTTTTTCACATCAGTATGCTTAAAAAATGTCTATTGGACACAAAGGATGCTATTGTAGTAAAAGACATACAGCTGGAACTAACTTGGCATATGAAGAGAAACTGATAGCCGAAGTGCTATCGCCCCGAACACCTAAGGACCCTGGAAAGGAGGGAGCCAAACGCCTAAGGCACGCAACCTCGGCAGCCCGCCAATACCAACCTCGGGAAACTACCGTATCACCTCCATCGGGAAGGCGACCGAGTCAGCTTCGGGGAGAAATGCCAGCCACCTTCTGCATGTGAAAGTCCCCCAAAGGGCTAACTTCGGAGCCAGGGAAAGCCCCGAAGTACCACTGCGACTCCAGGAAAAGGTCCCTCACTCTGAAGTGGGACATCGACCAATGGACCTCGGAGGTACGGCAGGAGCCATCAAGGAGCCTCTGACATTACGGCCGTACACCCTACACGCCATCCTCAGAGGCACAGTAACGCATCGCCACTGCCTACGACCTGTCATGTAGGGCTATGATTATTGCAACTTGTAGCCCGAGGAGCCTGCAGGCGGCTTGGCGCCCCCCACGCCCAGAAGTACGGATGGGGTTCGTCCATACACGTGCTACAATCTGAAGGGCTCACCCTCTCCTATATATACCAGGGGAATGGTCAAAGGCAAGAGAGCTCTCTCTCTCCTCTCTCCGCTCTGGTACTTACTACTCTCTCTCTTTCCACCCCTCCAAAAGCACTGACTTGGGCGTTGGAGGCTCCTCCCCGGAAAATCATTCCGGGGACCTCCTAACCCCTATTTTCTGAGTGTTTCAGGCCAGTCCTCCTGAGGAATCCGCGTTTCAGACCTCTGTCTCATACCGGAAGTCCTTCTTGGCCTCATCGTGCCTACCACACGAAGATGCTACTGGCCATCACAGGTAATCCACACAGAGCACCTTCTTTCAGGGCTCGCCTACACCTCCGGAAGCTCCTACTGCATTCTCCACGACACACAGTGGAGATGCTAATGGCCCTCATCGCCATCATTTGGCGCCGTCTGTTGGAAATCACTACCAGGTCACCGTTGTTGAAAACTTGGCGTTCTAAGGACAAAGGACTTTCGAGGTCCCCGTCCGCGCCAAAGGTTCAACCGGCAACCGAACGACTGCAGCAGGGACTTCTGTGCCCGAGGATGAACGTCCTCTGACTACTATCATAGGCTTCCTGTGCAAGTTCTCACGCCCTATCGTGGCTAGAGTAATGCAGCAGTTAGACCGAAGATGGCTGCAGCTAAGTTCGAGCCGAAGGCCCTCCTGACCAGTACCTCGTCGGGAGAAGGATCCCACGTCAACTCATGGGATTTCGGAAGAAGAGATCATTGAAGATGAGTCCTCGATGGGAAACATACCCTTCAAAACACAACCTGTGGAAGAAGCAGGGTCGAAACAACCCCGAATTCCCCGTCGAAGAAGTTCTGCCCCCAAAGAAAAGTTGTCGTCTCCTCGGCAACAAGGGCATATGCCCATTACCCAAAAAATCCATCTACGCCTTGCTATTTGTAGGAAGAAGGCTATGACTCTACTTCCAAGGTCACGCTACCACTGTCCGGAGTAACTCGCCCCTGGGCGACGTCATGAAAAGGGTCGAGCATTTGGGGAAGATCATCAAAAGGGTGCATCGAGCTCAGAGAATACTACAGCACATATGAGCCTAGAAGGGCAATGAAAGCCTAGGCACTGGCAGACTTCGTTGCCGAAATCCCAGGAGTAGAAAATGTTGAAACCAACGAGGGAAACTGAGCAAAGGTAGATCTAGAGCAAGGGGAAACACAGTGGAGATGCTGATGGCCCTCATCGCCATCAGAAACCTATAGCTATCTTAGCCAAGGATACCATAAGGTTAAGAAACAAACTTCTTCCCATGGTTAAAGTTCAGTGGTCATACCACTCTGAAAGAGAAGCAACCTGGGAAACTAAAAAAGACCTTATGGAAAGGTATCCTGGAGAATACCCAATGGTAAAGGCTATTTTGGAGGACCAAAATTTTTACTTGGCGGGGGGGGGGGGGAGGATTGATACCACCTCACAAAAATGGGAGAATTACAAATGTGGCATAATGGTCAAAAAACCATTATATTGTGTAATTCTCACCATAGTAACTAAAGTGTGGGAGCTAAAAGGCATGATCAACACCTCTTTAAAGTGTTCCAAGTGATTACTTGGCCCCCAAGAAAAGCTTTAAGGATTGCTTATTTTTCAAGCAACCTATCAACTTTTTTGTAAGGCTTTGAAAATTCGGGTACTCAATTGCAAAACTCTTAAGAAAGAGACTTGGAGAGCTATGGGAAGGATATGAATGGTATGAAAGTGTTATTGGAGGACCAGATTGCTCATGGAAGACAAGTTGGGACAAAGGAAACACTAAAGGCGTTAAGGACCTAAATGTCTTAGTGTAAACCTTAAGGTGTTCAAGCTTTTAACTTAAGTCAAAGTATGAGATTGTGGAATTATCCCACCATGGGGGAGGCAGCCAAGGCTTGATAAATAGTTAAAAATGTTGGGCACATGTGTACCAATGAGTTTAAGACAAAGAAACCATAATTAGTGAGAAGGAAAATGACATAAAGCATGGTTAAGCTTGTTTAAGTGTGTTTTGTGCCCTTAAGCACATTTAAGGCCATTTAAGTGGCCAAATCACTTATCCCTCTCTCATTTGCATCCTCCTCTAGCCCAAGAACATAGCCACACTTCCTCCATAGCTACCACACCTTCAAACTTAAAATTGATTGAAATTGAAGGCAAAAGGAAGCAATTGGAAGCAAACTAAAGCTATTGCTTGGATGCTTCAAGGATCAAGCTTGATTTTTGGCCTATCCACTTTGGTAAGGGTTCTCTTGCTCTCATGGGTTATTTTATTTATTTTTCAAGCAACCATGGAGCTAAGGCTAAGCTTGGAAGAGATCCATGAGGTTGATGAAGCAAGCTTAGTGAGGGGAGTGCACTTATTGAAGGTTTGTGACCTAGTGTGAAGTGCACAAAGATGGCAGTGAAATAAGGGTTTCTAGAGCCCAGAGTTAGTACTAACTAGTGTGAAAATCCTCCTAAGACCAATCATTAGCTTGAGGAGGGCTACCATAGTGATTTGGTTATGTTTATTATGTGTTTTATGGACTAACCTATGGTTATTGTTGCTACTGCATTTCATGTGTTTGTTGGTTGTGAATGGCTGCTGCATTTTGTTGCTATATCTTGTATATATGTATTGTGGTTTTTACATTTTAGTGTCTTTGGATTCAGGTTTTAATGATGGTCACATTTCCTATTGAATCCAAGTGCTACCCTTACTAAGTTTCTCAATGAAACTTACTCCCCTCAATTTTTTCATTTCAGGTCCAGCAGAAAAATCACATTCAAAGTGACCATTTTTGTTTGAGTTTTGATCTGAAATTTGGGGTACTTTAACTTTCATATGTCTAGTTGGGATCTGGAAATTTTGGTGATTTTAGGAGCACATTTGGTATTTGTAGTGGTGGTACTTATTGTGTTGTGCAGCAGCTATCCAGCGTCCTGTTTCTGGAGTCCATTGTATCTCAGGCACTCCTGTAACATAGGGTGCTATTTAGTAGAGATAAGACCATTGTGTAGTGTATGTGTGCATCTGCATGTACATGTTTTGTATGTAAAATGAGACAAGTATGTGAACATTTAAGTAATGTTTTGGCTAGGAAAGTGATGTGGTACAAAGCTGCCTAAGTGTGAATGATGGGCTGCTTACTTGTAAATTCTGTTTTAGCCACATATGGTTGTTAAATGTAAGAGAATGTAATTCCCATGTGTAATGGACATGTATGGGATAGCTTTTGATGACTTTCCTGTTGTGAATGAAGTGTTTGCACACTTATGAAATTTTGTATGGGCAAAATGGTCATAAAGTGACCAGAATTTTGAATCTGTACTTAAAGTTCTATATCTTCTTGTGTAGAAGGAATCTTGGTATGAGATTTTGACCACACCTATAGAAAATCTAGAGGTTGAATTGGGTTGTAGAATTTTTTATTTTGGAGCCCTGTAGCCAATGATATGGCCTTGCAAATTTTCCTAAGTTACTGTTCATTTGGTCAAAATTTTGTAACCAACTTAAAAAATCCATAACATGGTCCATAGGTGGGCTATTGATGTAAAAAAAATTCCTTGGTTTTTTCTATGTCTTTACTTGATAATGGAGCAAATAAAATAGGGGTGTACATGGCTAGAATGATACAGTTTGTTAGTGGAAGTTACGGGTACAATGGTTGGTCACTAGAACTTAACAAGATTGCCTAAAGTGTGGTAGCCAAGATTAAGACTTGTGCTAGTGTTTTCCTTCTTTGTTTCCATGCTGTGCATGAAATGTGAAGATGTGTGTGATGGTTAGACCAATATGCATGCGTTTACATAGTGCCCAAGAGGGCCCCTCGGGTATGCACACTAAGGGTAGTGTTCTGATGGCCTACAGAACATTACCAATCTTGGGAGTCTAAATGCACAATTTTGGCACCATAATTGGACTACGCTGGAGTGGGTAACACTTATACCCACCATATGCACAGCCATGGCCTACACAAGTCATAGGCATGATACCCTAGGCCATTTTTCATTGGCTTTTCCCAGTCATTTTTTCAGGCAATCTTTTAGAGTTTGATTAGACATTTCCACTTGCCTATTACTCTAGGGATGTTCTACCAGGGCAAAGTGTATCTTGATGCCATACTCACTATCAAACTTTTAGAATCCTTTATTGGTGAACTGTGTTCCGTTATTGGCTAGCAGCACCTTAGGGCAACCGAACCTACATATGATATTTTTCCACAGGAATGTTTGGATTTATTTTGCTAATATGGTTGTTAAAGGCTTCACTTCCATCCATTTTGTAAAGTGACTTCACCCCTTCTGGGATAATAGGGAGCGGCCTATAAGGTCTATACCCTAAACAGAGAAGGGACAAGCGTACTTTGCCGATGTCACTACCTTGGATGGTGCCCTTTGTTGTGGTGCATGTTGTTGGCACTTTCATAACTTCTATTGAGCTTTTGTGCATCTTGCCTTAGGGTTAGCCAAAAATAGCCTTACCGGAGTTTCACTCTCACCATTGCATCTGTACCGATTTGGTAACCACATCTCCCTTTGTGTACTTCTCTTGTGATGGGTTTTGTTTCTCCTTCTCTAACACATATCTATAAAGGATTAGAATAACCATGTCAATAAAGTTCTTCACCTATGAGGAAATATCTTCCAACATGCCTTCGACCTTTGAAGCTTCTAACGGTTCATCAGGCATTTTTCCCTCAGTGAGGAACTGCCAAGGCTGTGTACTCCACCCTTTCTTAATGCTCATTAGGTGGATTGTATCTATGCTCAGCATTTTTTACTTTTTAGCATACTCTTCTAATTGGCTAAGGCTTTTCACTCAAGTGTTTTCTCATTGTGGAACCTTTTTTACGAGCACTTTGTCAAACTTTTCCATCATTTTCTTTATGAGGTCAAAATATTTTCTAAGCCCCATCTCCTTGACCTCGTACTCCCCTTTCAATTTTTGAGCTAAAAATTACGAGTCACTGTAAGCTAGGAGAGACTTAATGCCTATATCTCCCACGAGGCATGGTATGACAATGAAGGCTTCGTATTTGGCCACATTGTTTGTGATTTGAAATTCAAATTTGATGGCCTTGGATGCTTTCATCCCTTTTGGCCCTTTTGGGACTATACCTGCTCCTTGGTGCTATATTCCTAATGTTCCATCGACGAACAGCAACCATTTATGTTCACTATCTTTGTCTACTGAGATTTCTCCTACATAATTTTTCAGGACCCTGCCTCAGTGATTGGCCCATGCCAAAAATGTGGGAAAAATACATTAAAAATCATGAGGGACTCAATTGAAAAATGTGGAAAGTGATGTATATGTGCAACCGAGAACTACCAAGTTTAAAATGCACATGAGAAATGGCCTAAGTACTAATGGCGAAAAACAAAGTTTAAGGGTTAAACTCAATGTTCTTTTGGGTACTAGTGCTAATAGTGATACTAAGTGGCATGGGAGGAATCATTAAGCGATGCAAAATTTTTTAAGCCGGGAAGGGTATTAAGCCCATTTTTGTGCACATGTGGCACGTCACCAGCTGATGCATGCTTCCACTTAACTGAAAATCATTAGTTTTGGTCAAAACTTCATTTTTACAAGTCAAAGTGTGTTCTTCATGTTCTTGGGTTGAAAGCTTCTGGTTCATGCCAAATTGGTGATGATTGAAGCTTCAATTGAAGAATCAAGCTTGTAATTGTTGTTTTTGGCCTAAGGCGACTTTGGACTTGTGTTTTCAAGCGTGATCTTGAAGATTCAAGTGGTAACTGAGAGCTCAAGCTAGTAATTGGTAAGGTTTCATGAATTCTACTTGATTTCGGTCATGTTCCATGTTCAAGTCTAGTAATGGCTTCTAAGTGATAGTATTATTGAGCTATATGATCTTAGATTGCTAGGTCGGGCATATATGGAACCTTCGGGTTTATGTGATTTCTTGGCTAGCTAGTCATTAATGGCAAGTACTAAGGTTCAAGGTAAGTAGGCCAGCTTATCTTCGAACTTAAAGCTCTAATGGATTGGAGTTGGATTAGTGAAGCTTGGAGTGCAAACTATGTGCGTGTACTTGCTAGTCAGTTTTGACTGAGAAGGGCATTGTGTTGTGGTGTGTGTGTTGTTTCCTTGTTTGCTTGGATGTGCTTGCTAACCCCTTGTAGTTATTGTTATCATGTATATATGTTGCTGTTATCATGTGTACATGTTATTATGCTTGTGTTTTTGTGTTTTCTTATCTTTCTTGCAGGTTAAGCAAAGCTATACGGAGGTTAAGCTTTCGGGCTTAACTAAATTAGCTCTTTAGAGCTGTAGTGAACCTTACTGAGTTTATAAACTCATGCCCCTTATTGTGTATGTTTGAGGAAAAGGCTTAGAGCTTAAGTGATTGTGTGTTTTGCTTGTGTGCTAAGTTAGTGCACTTTTCTCAAGGTATGTGCCAAAATCGAATGCTTGGCTTGTGAGACATTGTGCAAGTCTTATGGTTATTGGTCAAACTTATGTGTTTGAGTTTTGCAAGCTTTTGTGTAGATTGTGGGACAAGTTTAGGACAATGGATGTGTGCTCATGGGCATTAGTGTTTTGGTTTGCTTTTATGACCATGAACTTGGTGATTGGACTTTTCCTACAATCTTTGATCTTGTATTCTACTTTTAGGGTGGCTCTCGGGTATTATTGTTAAGTTGGGTATGTAAAACATAACTTGTGGTTGTTTTGAACAATGAGTACTCTTGGTATGTTTCCAAGTGATTAGTACTAGAATGGAGGCCATTTTGTGTATATATAGCCTTGGTTGAACTATGGACTTGTGTATATTTTATGAATGGATGGATGACAAGTTATTCTTTGTTTATGTGTTCTTGGAATTGTCCTTATTGAGTTAAACCTCTATGATTCTTGTTAGGCCGAATGTACATTGACATGAAAACATGTTTTTAAACATCTACAATTGTGGGCTTCTTGGTTGCCATGCATTATAATGCCACACTTGATGAGCACAGAACCTAGACACTTAAAGATAAAAAGTGTGTATGCCTTGCCTTGTATTGCAAGTAACTTTTAACGCCTTGCCTTATGTTGCAAGTAACCTATGCGACTTACCTTGAAATGCAAGTAAAGTGTACAGTGTTACCTAGTAAGCCTCCTGGGGCACCTCACAGGCCTTAACCTTAAGAAAATAAGACTTAAGTTACAAAGGTGAAAGTTGGCCGAACCTAAGTTTAACCATAACACATTCAAGTGCTTGTATTAATTATCTTTTATGGTAGCTTAGTTTAAGGACATAGTAGGTGCACTGGCTAGGGCCTTTGTAGGGTGTGACATAATTTGATGGCAGTTCAACAATGAAATCTGCTAAACCAACGCTTTTTTTGCTTTTCTCAACTCATAACTTATGTCATATTCTCCAAGTTCTATACACCATTTTAAAAGCTTGCCTAAATGATCTACTCTCTTCGTCACATCCTAGAGAGGAAGGGCACTCTGGACTATGATTAAATGACCTTGAAAGTAAGGTTGAAGGTGTTGTCCTGCCAACACCAGGGTGTATTTGGCCTTCTGTAGCACTAGGTACTTCACCTCGGCTCTATGAAGCAACTTGCTCACAAAATAGATAGGCCATTGCTTTCCTACTTCGTCCTTATATACCAAGACTGAACTAACAACCCTTTCACTAATGGTGCAGTAAAGGATGAGGGGTTCACCCTCTTTCAATTGCCTGAGGGTATGTAGTTTGCCAAGGTATGTATTGATTCCTTCCCAACTAGCCTAGCATTGTTCATTCTAGGGGCTTGAAGGATCATTGGCACTGAAGCTACCCTTGGCTTCTTTTGTAAAGGTCTTAAAGAATGGCCTACACTGATCGCTATAGAACAAGATAAAATGGCTCAAGGCTGTTATTCTTCTTGTGAGCCTCTAAATATCCTTGACCATCTTCAAAGCTGGGGAATCAATCAAAGCTTTAACTTTGTTGGGGTTTGCCTCTATGCCCCGACCCAAAACCATGAAGCCTAAAAATTTTCCTGGCTTTACATCAAATGGGCATCTCTCCAAATTTAGGCATATGCTAAACTTCCTTAGTTGTTTAAACATCTTGCGTACATCATTGATGTGGTCGAAAGTATCCCAATTTTTTAGGATCATGTCATCAACGAACACTTCCATATTCCTCCCGATCTATTCTGTGTACACCTTATCCATCAACCGTTGATATATGGCCCCCGTATTTTTTAGGTCAAAAGATATCTACACATAGTATAAGGCTCCTTCATCGGTTATGAACGAAGTCTTTTCTTCATCAGTAGGGTTGAACCGAATTTGACAGTAGGTGCTGAATGCATCTAGGAAGCTTAGCACTCTCTACCCTAAAGTAGAATCCACCAATTGGTTTATTGAAGGTAATGGGCACGAGTCTTTTCCGTATGCATCATTGACTTCCATGAAGTCGATGCACATTCAGAGTTTATCACTTTCTTCCTTCATAATAATGACTATGTTACTTAACCAGCATGGATACTCAACTATCCTTATTACACTTGTCATAACATTCATTTTGTGGTAGACCTAAGCTAATTAGGAATGAAAGACTAAGCCTTGCACAGGACTAACTAGTGCACTTGATGGGCCCTAAGGACACATGGGGCAATAGAGAAGCTAGGCCTACCCGAATGTGCACATGTGCATGATTGGCAACCTAAGAAGGCTAGTGGCGAGTTAACTAATTTGGGGACCTAATTGCTCATGTTTTCACGTGTCAAAAATGACACTAAATATTGTTGGAGAGCTACATGGCACCATGCAAGAAAATGACTACCGAGGCCAGCATTTTACCCATTTTCATGCCATGTGGCTTATGGCCAAATTTTGCATGCTTCCACTACTTGGCCGGTTGCCTAAACAAGTCAAAACTCCTAATAGAAGTCAAAGATAGTGTTCTTGGTGGAGGAGCTTTGGGTTCACGGTGATTCATGGTGATTCCTTGATGATTTAAGCTACATTTAAAGAATTAAGCTTAATTAAGAGCATTTCGGCCATAAGTGACCTTGGAGGTGGCTTTTGAAGCTTGGTTCTTTGCTTTGAGTGCTTGGCCAAGAGCTAAGGGCAAGGTTTGGTAAGGGTTTCACTATACTCTACTTGATTTTTGTTACATTCCATGTTCAAGTGATTGTTAGGCTTCTAAGTGATGGTTATTGAGCCATATGAGCTTAGAATGCCATAGGGGCTATGTTTTACCTTCGAGTATAAGTGATTTGTGTGCTAGCTAGCTAAGTAATGGCAAGTACTAGGGTATTACATGGGTCGGCCAACCTATCGGGGAACCTGAAGCTTAATGTGAAATAGTGATCAAAGGAAGTAGGACTTGAACATGTTATGGTGTGTACTTGCTAGTGTTCTTATTGGCCAAGACCAATGGCCATGTGTGTGTTGTGTGCTTTGGTGCTTTGTATGTGCATGCTAGCCCTTGTTAGCTAGCTAGTTGATAAATTGTTGTGTATAGCTTGTGTTTTTCATGTTCTCATTTTATAATGTAGGTTTAAGCTATGGTACAGGAGGTAAGCCTTTGGGCTTAACTAAATAGGCTCATAAGAAGAGCTATGTGAATCCTTACTGAGTTATGTATATAACTCATGCCCTGTAATTATGTGTTTTCAAGAAAGGATATTGAGGTTAAGTAGCTTGTGCGCTAAGGATTGTGTATTCGGGTATGTCGAAGGTTTTGTGAGTAGATTGTGTTAGTGTTGTGCCCAAAAAGCCAATCATGAGATGATTGTATTTTTTCACATTGAGTCATGATATTTTATTGAGGCATTAATCCAGCAATTTTGTTTGTTGTTTTGTTTCTGCGTAACATAATAAACATAATACCTAGAATAATGATATTCTTAAACATCCCTAGTCTAGTATTATTGTGGAGCGGGTTGCAATAATACATAACGACTAGCATATGTGGAGACTAATATGAGATATGTAGTCTACATATGGGTACAAGTTGGAGAACTTGTGTACTGGACCGACCCACTATGAGAACACTTCATGGATCATTATATAAGTGTCATAAGTGATTCTCATAGTGATCATGGTATATGTAGTCCTTCGACCTAAAATCGTCAAGGTTCCCTACATGTGAGTCACATACTTTGATACTTTCCTTTGTTGCTCATAACTGAGTGAACTTGAAGGAGGTCATTGGGTATGTCACATATCATGCGAAGGGATTTGTATGATCAAGATGGGATTTGTCCCTCCTATGTAACGGGAGTGATATCTTCGGGCCCCTTGATAGAGTGAGACTTAGAAAATGCATAGCCATGCTCGGATGAGTTGATATACGATATCAATGTCATCAGTTTAAGTTAGTCTACTCGGTAATCAAGAAACCAAAGATTGGGCTATACGAGAGTGACACATTCCATGTCTCGTGCTTAGTCTTGATATCTTGGACAAAGGGACAATGGCATATATCGGTGATGATCATAAAGGTTTAGTCGAATCATCGACAATCTTGTCACTTGGGTAGGAATGATGTGTTGCTAGACACCGCTCATATTGCTTATGATCATAAATGTGATTTATGATCATTGCCAACGTAATAAGAGCCAATTGGGTCACACACATAGAGCTATTTGGATCATTAGAGTGCATGGGCTAATTATTTAGGTTATGGTTTCACTTTAATTTCGTATTAATAATGGGCCCAAGAGTTGAGCCATTATTAAGCCCGAAATTAAATCCTAATTGGATTAGGGCTTTGAAACCCATTAGGCCTGGAAGTTGAGTCTCACTATAAATACAACTTCTAGTGAGAAATTCGCAGGTCTCCCCGCCCTAGCCTCCCAAAAGGACAGTGGCACTCTTCTCTTGTAATTCCTTGGAGGACGCAAGCTAGCACTGCGAGCGCAAGAGAAACGCATCTACCAGGATGTGGTGGAAGCGTGGTGATCCCGAGAGGCTCATGTGGATACCATAGAGAGCATGAACATGTCAACTGTTCAGGTTTTGTGATTCGACTCTACAATTGAGTGAGAGATCTCAACTGAAAATTAGGTATGAAATTTTTGAACACCCGGTTTACCCTGTTTCACTTGGATCCTGGAGGGTTTCGGTTAAATTCCGCTACGCTGTTTGGCTCCGGAAACCCAACAGTGGTATCAAAGCTACTGGTGAAACCCTAAATCGGGATTGAGTGTTGAATCGCATGATGCTATGTGTTCGATTGGTTTTCGGGCATGATTAATTAGATTGATTCATGATGCATGAAACCAGAATTTGTAATGAACAAATGAGATATATGAAGAAACGACACAAATTGGTTAATGAGATTAACTTGAAATTGATAGGTATGAGATACCTATATGGATTAGGATTCTTGCAATAGTTGCAAAAACCCTAGGTTTGTTCGGATTCGGCCTGTTCGGGCACCGAAAGTAAGGTATTTGTGGTGGCTCGAATGGAGGAGTCTCGGGTGCCTACTTTCTCGAAATAAAAGATTTCAGGCTAAGCAATTGTAAGACAATATTTTGCGCAGGGGGGCACTGCCCCCCACGGACCCCACAAGGGTAGCTCCCATTGACCCCGTCCACTGACCAGTCAGCGGAACCACCGCCCGCTGACCGGCCAGTGGGACCGCCGTATGCGAAGCGCCACATAAATAAAAACTGGTTAATCAACATGCAAAAATTGGCATGCATCTTTGTTGAATGAGATTTGACATGATATGCTGATTGGTGTTTGAAGCATGGTTCATGGTTATAGCCCTTGATTGGTTGTACTTGTAAATACGGCCTGCGAGTCATGCCTTTTCTTATCACTCTCATTGTACATTCTCTTCTCACCTTACTCCCCTCGAATGTAACTCGAGGTTTCTATTATTGATGTAATGGTGCATTATGGGATCGTCCAAGGTGGTATGTCCAAGGAGGTGACAACAAAAGGGCAACCAAGAAAGGAAGAGAAGGAGCTTGTGAAGACTCTTTTCTTTTCTTAGGCTTTTATGATATTCTCATTGGCTTGAGAATATCGCATAGTTTGGGCTATAACCATGTCACGTTTATTTCTTGTAAGCATGAGATGCATGTTTTATATTTGTATGTGATGCATGTATAAAACAACCGGAGATAGCAAATTGGTGAGATCAAAAGAAAAAAAAAACCCCTCAAACAAATATTAAGTCATTAAATGTGATGCCTTCCAAATGTTGGCACTCGTCAAGACTTTGATCAACATTAGGTGGGTTTGCCAAAGCAAAGCACCTATGTTCATCTTGGTAAGGCGCGATGGGATAATAGTGATATCCAAACTGCTAACTTTGGGTTCGACTTAACTAAGTCATCCTAATAGGATTAGGGACTTAGAGGCATAGAGTTGGGCTTAAGTTCATGAGATGAGCTTGGACAAGTGTTGTTCACCCAACTATCCAAGAGTTGCATAAAATGCAATTGGCAAAGAGTTGCCTACCTAAATAGCTGTAACTTGAGAGAAAGGCCAAAGCTGACTCAGGTTGTGGTCAAATATGGATCTTGGCCCACTAGAATACCTTAGCGCCGAGGTGTTCCAAAATAATATCGAGGGTTATTATTTTGAGGAAAATAGTGGGAGTATCGTTTAATAAAAGTCCTTATTAAATGAATTAAAATACATGACTCTTACACTGCATATTTACTGTTGTAGATAACCATGGCACAAAACACATCGACACTTTCATTGCGATTGATCCTTGAGAAGGAAAAACTGAATGGGACCAACATTCTCAAATGGTATCGAAACTTGAGGATAGTCCTCAAACAAGAGAGAAAGGCTTATGTCCTAGAGCAGCCCATTCCGAATGAGCCTGCTGCCACTGCTCCAAGAGTTGAAAGGGATGCTCACAAGAGGCATTCTGATGATGCTTTGGATGTTGCATGCCGTATGCTTATTACCATGGAATCTGAGTTTCAGAAGCAACATGAGAACATGGGGGCGTTCGATATGATCGAACATCTCAAAATGCTTTTCCAAGAGCAAGCTAGGCATGAGAGGTTTGAGACCTCTAAGGCATTGTTTCAGTGCAAGATGTCTGAAGGAAGTCCCGTGGGTCCTCATGTGCTCAAGATGATTGGGTACATTGAGAATCTTGAGAATTTGGGATTTGCTCTTCAGAAAGAGTTGGCTATTGATGTAGTCTTGCAATCGTTGCCTGAAAGCTACAGTCAGTTCGTCATGAACTATAACATGAACAACCTTGACAAGTCCCTCCCTGAATTGCTCAACATGTTGAGAACTGCTGAGCAAAACCTTAAGAAGGCTAAGCCCATTTTGATGGTTCAAAAGGGCAAGGGAAAGGGAAAAGCCAACAAGAAGAAGGATAAAGCTAATGGAAACTCCAACGCTAGTTCTTCTTCAACTGCACTGAAACCAAAGGGTGGTGTGGCAAAGGAAGGGGAGTGCTTCCATTGTAAGCAACCTGGACACTGGAAGCGCAACTGTAAGCTCTATCTTGAAGAACTTGCTAAGGAAAAGGGAAGTAAGACTTCCACTTCAGGTTTTTTTTTTATAGAGGCTAACTTTTCTACTTCCTCATCTTGGGTATTGGATACTGGATGTGGATCTCACATTTGTGCAAATGTGTAGGATATAAGTAGAAGTAGAAGATTGGCCCGAGGTGAACTGGACCTACGTGTTGGAAATGGAGCAAGGGTTGCTGCCTTAGCCGTAGGGACTTATGTTCTCACTTTACCTAGTGGATTAGTTTTAGAAATAGACAACTGCTACTTTGTGCCTACTATTAGTAGAAATTTGATTTCTGTTTCTTGTTTGGACAAGAAAGGTTTTTCATTTATAATAAAGGACAAGTGTTGTTCTATTTATTTGAATGAAATCTTTATGGTAGTGCTCAACTTAGCAATGGGTTGTATGTTCTAGACCTTGAAGATCCAATCTAAAATGTTAATACCAAGAAGGTCAGATTAAATGATTCAAACTTGACCTATCTCTGGCACTGTCGCTTGGGCCATATAAATGAGACCCGCATATCCAAGCTCCGTAAGGATGGACTCTTGGACTCATTTGATTTTGAATCATATGAGACATGTGAGTCATGTTTGTTGGGCAAGATGACCAAAGCCCCATTCACAGGGAAAACTGAAAGGGCTAATGACTTACTAGGACTCATACATAGTGATGTATGTGGCCCTATGTCGTGACTCACACCGGTGATGTGTGCTCATGGATCAGGATGAGCCTACAACCTACCAGGAAGCTATGTCGGGGCCTGACTCTGAGAAGTGGCTAGTGGCCATAAAATCCGAGATAGAATCCATGTATGAAAACCAAGTATGGACTTTGGTTGACCCACCTGAAGGGGTAAAACCCATAGGGTGAAAATGGGTTTTCAAGAAGAAAACTGACATGGATGGTAATGTGATTACCTTTAAGGGACGATTGATTGCAAAAGGTTTCAAGCAAATTCATGGTATTGACTATGATGAAACTTTTTCACTAGTTGCTATGCTTAAATCCATCCGAATTTTGTTTGCTATTGCTGCACACTATGATTATGAGATATGGAAAATGGATGTCAAAACTACATTTCTAAATGGAAAGCTACTTGAGGATGTGTACATGACACAACCTGAGGGTTTTTTCACTCTTGAGAATGCCAATAAACTGTGCAAGTTGCAAAGGTCCATTTATGGACTGAAGCAAGCCTCTCGAAGTTGGAATCTTCGTTTTGATGATGCAATCAAAGAGTTTGGTTTTATCAAAAACGAAGATGAACCTTGTGTCTACAAGAAGGTTAGTGGGAGCGCTATTGTCTTCTTGGTGTTGTATGTAGATGACATACTACTCATCGGGAATGACATTCCTGAGCTACAGTCTATGAGGACTTGGCTGGGGAAATGTTTCTCTATGAAGGACTTGGGTGAAGCAGCCTATGTGTTAGGCATTAGGATCTATAGAGATAGATCTAGACGGCTTTTTGGCCTAAGTAAAAGTACATATATTGACAAGGTGCTAAAGAGGTTTACCATGTAAGATTCCAAGAAAGGATTCTTGCCCATGTCACATGGTATCACTCTCTCTAGATCTCAGTGTCTGAGTACAACCGAGGAGAGAGAGCGCATCAGTAAGATTCCATACGCCTCAGCAATTGGATCTATCATGTATGTCATGATATGTACTCATCCCGATGTCTCATATGCTTTGAGCATGGCAAGTAGGTACCAATCAAACCCCGGTGAAAGTCACTGGATAGCTGTTAAGAACATCCTTAAGTACTTACGAAGGACTAAGGATGCATTCTTGGTCTTTGGAGGTGAAGATGAGCTCGTTGTAAGGGGTTACACCGATGCAAGCTTCCAATCCGATAAGGATGATTTTAGATCGGAATCTGGTTATGTGTTTTGCATTGGTGGTGGTGCTGTCAGCGGGAAGAGTTTAAAGCAAGACACAGTAGCCGACTCTACAACAGAATCTGAGTAAATTGCCACCTCTGATGCTGCGAAGGAGGTAGTTTGGATCAATAAGTTCATCACTGAACTTGGAGTGGTTCCAAGCATTGTCGACCCAATAAAGCTCTATTGTGACAACAATGGAGCAATCGCACAGGCTAAGGAACCTCAATCTCACCAGCGATCCAAACATATACTCCGATGCTATCATCTCATTAGGGACATCATCGAGAGCGGTGATGTAAGGATATGTAGGACTTCGACAGACAGCAACATTGCTGATCCACTGACAAAGCCCCTTACGCAGCAGAAGCATGATAGCCATTCTAGGTCCATCGGTATTAGATACATGGATGATTGGCTTTTAGTGCAAGTGGGAGATTGTTAGTGTTGTGCCCAAAAAGCCAATCATGAGATGATTGTATTTTTGCACATTGAGTCATGATATTTTATTGAGGCATTAATCCAGCAATTTTGTTTGTTGTTTTTTTTCTGCGTAACGTAATAAACATAATTGTAACCCCTAGAATAATGATATTCTTAAATGTCCCTAGTCTAGTATTATTGTGGAATGGGTTGCAATAATACATAACGACTAGCATATGTGGAGACTAATATGAGATATGTAGTCTACATATGGGTACAAGTTGGATAACTTGTGTACTGGACCGACCCACCATGAGAACACTTCATGGATCGTTATATGAGTGTCATAAGTGATTCTCATAGTGATCATGGTATATGTAGTCCTTCGACCTAAAATCATCAAGGTTCCCTACATGTGAGTCACATACTTTGATACTTTCCTTTGTTGCTCATAACTGAGTGAACTTGAAGGAGGTCATTGGGTATGTCACATATCATGCGAAGGGATTTGTATGATCAAGATGGGATTTGTCCCTCCTATGTAACTGGAGTGATATCTTCGGGCCCCTTGATAGAGTGAGACTTAGAAAATGCATGGCCATGCTCGGATGAGTTGATATACAATATCAATGTCATCAGTTTAAGTTAGTCTACTCGGTAATCAAGAAACCAAAGATTGGGCTATACGAGAGTGACTCATTCCATGTCTCGTGCTTAGTCTTGATATCTTGGACAAAGGGACAATGGCATATATCGGTGATGATCATAAAGGTTTAGCCGAATCATCGACAATCTTGTCACTTGGGTAGGAATGATGTGTTTCTAGACACCGCTCATTGCTTATGACCATAAATGTGATTTATGATCATTGCCAATGTAATAAGAGCCTATTGGGTCACACACACAAAGCTATTTGGATCATTAGAGTGCATGGGCTAATTATTTGGGTTATGGTTTCACTTTAATTTCGTATTAATAATGGGCCCAAGAGTTGAGCCATTATTAAGCCCGAAATTAAATCCTAATTGGATTAGGGCTTTGAAACCCATTAGGCCTGGAAGTTGAGTCTCACTATAAATACAACTTCTAGTGAGAAATTCGCAGGTCTCCTTGCCCTAGCCTCCGAAAAGGACAGTCGCACTCTTCTCTTACAATTCTTGAAGGACGCAAGCTAGCACTGCGAGTGCAAGAGAAACGCATCTGCCAGGATGTGGTGGAAGCGTGGTGATCCCGAGAGGCTCGTGTGGATACCATAGAGAGCCTGAACATGTCAACTATTCAGGTTTTGTGATTCGACTCTACAATTGAGTGAGAGATCTCAACCGAAAATTAGGTATGAAATTTTCGAACACCCGGTTTACCCCATTTCACTTGGATCCTGGAGGGTTTCGGTTAAATTCCGCTGCGCTGTTTGGCTCCCGAAACCCAACAGATTGTAGGACAAGTCTAGTGTTATGGACATGTGCTCCTTAGCCTATGTGATGTGGTTTGCTCTTATGACCATGACTTTGATGGTTGGGCTTTGTACTTCAAGCCATAGTTTCAATTTATGCGGTGTTAGTGCCTTTCACGTTTGTTTAGGTGCATAGTTATGCGAACTTCTCCTCTCGGATTTTGGGGCATTTTTTAATGTCCTTTGTTGTTACCAAGCTTATGTATTGAGTGGTTATGCTTATCATGTATGTTCACTTTAGGTGAACCTTCATGAGAGGAGATGACTTTATGTTTTGTGTTGGTCTTAGTATGATTCAAAGAACTTGTTTGTCTATAAATTATGGCATGTAACTAAGTACCTCGGTTGTGAAATGTATGAATGTTCTTGGTAATGTGTTATGGTTATGTAGTTTCAGATGTGTGCATATGTGTGGAATGGCTTGTGTAAACATAGCCAAATATGTATAGTTAACCTCACTTGCATATGAAAACGGTTTTCAAAACTTGAGAATGGGCATCTTGGTTGACATGAATGGTATGCACACTTGATACGCACAAGATCACATTACATGAAAAATTGTATGAGAAGCTTGCTTGTGGCATAGGTTTGACTTAAGGTCAGATTAGTAGGCTCCTGGGGCATTCAGCAATGTCCTACCCATGCTTATAGATGTGTATGCATGGCCTAGTGCCCCTAGGCACTCAGTAGGTACCAAATAAGCACACATAATTGGGAAAGGCGTAGTTAGGGTAAGGCCTGTGTGGGGCGTGACAATGGCTATGGCTAAAGGAACCTAGAGGCTACATTTATGGGCTATGCATGCATTAAGCACTATGGTGAGCTAGCTAGTTTACTTTTGGCAAGCATTAGAGTTTTTAACAAGCATGGCCAAATTTTCTAATTTACCTGGAGCTCTAAGCTAAATTGGATTTAATTAAAGCGATCTCCTGCAAAATTGGGAGAAAATGCATGCTTGCTATGTTAAGTGAAGTTGAGTGTGTGGTGTGTGTGTGTTTACATGCTTCTCTAATTGCTTGTGTGCACTAACCTTTAGAGTGTTCATATAAGTATCATGTATTATGTTATGCTTTGTTGTTCTTTTGTCTCCTTTGTCTTTAGATGCAGGTCATAATGAGAATATGGAAGCTTACATATATAACAATGTTTAGAACATTGTGAATAAACTAGGTGCCAAATTGAATTTGATAGCTGAAAGGCTATCACCCATAAAGAACTCCCAATTGGCTTGTTGAACACCACCCTCGAAGAATTTGTAACACTGCCCTTAGGGAATTCGTGACACCAATCGAGGACTCTTGGCATCCACCCTTGGAAAATATATGTGACCAACTTCAGGAAAAAAGGGTCTCTCCTACCTTCGAGGGGACACTAACAACCTCGATAGCATGGGTTCTCCACCCTCGACAGAGGAAAAAGACTCCCAAGGAAGGTCCACCCATCTGAAGGGCCTTCTCTGAAAGCCCTTGGGGGAGATTCCTCCTCGAAGGAGTCTTGCACCTCTAAAGGTGTCTTACAGGGAAATGACAAATACGGTTAGGGAACCTCTGACATGTGGACCTTGTACACACCCCTACCCTCTGGCCGGAACTACCTACAGCCAATTGGGGATGCCTACCTTTGAAGGTACGGACCAGATCTGGCCGAACATGTGTCATGATTTGGGTATGTTGTGCAAAACAACCTCCTCCCTCCAACCTCCTATAAATACTTAGGAGGCTCCTTGGTAAGAACAATGAGACTCTCTTCTTTGTACTCTACACTCTTAAACAACTTCTCTCCCGTAAACTGACTTAGGCATCAGAGGCTCCTCCCTCAGAAACATACTCCGGGGAGATCCAAACCTGTTCTTTTTAAGATCTTGTAGATACCTTCTCATCAAAATTCTTCTTCAGGTCCTACATGTCAAAAAATGATGATGCCACCGGGTATCATTTGGTGCTCTCTATGGGAACTCATCCCTAAGTCACTATTGTTGAGACTTAGTGCTCAAAGGACAAGGGACTTCTGAGGTCCCAGCTTGCGCCGGAAACTCAAGCAATAACTGAATAACCTGCAGCAGAGACTTCCCTACTTGAGGATGAGCGTCCTCTGATGGTTACATTGGGATTCCTCCACAATTTTCAGTGCTCTATCATGGCTGAAATGACATAGCAGCTCGACCAAAGGTGGTTGCAAGCACCTTCAAAGAGAGCATCCTCTCTAGATGCACGTCCAGAGAAAAGTCACAAGTCACCTCGTCGGAGCTCTAGAAGTGGGGTTCTCAAGATGAGTCCTCAATAGAGAACATACCGTTCTAGGGATGTCGTATTGCAGGAACTGGGTCAAAAGAGCCTAGAATATCCTGCCGGTGAAGTCCATCCCCAAACGGGAAGTCCCTATCCCCGCGCCAAAGAAGTTGCTCGCCGAAAAGAAGATGTCATTATCTGCTACTAGTGACTACCAAGTAACGGGAAAAGGATGGTACTACTGTCCTAATGGGGAAAATACTTGAGAGGTTGGAAAAGGTGGAAAGACAGGTCTCCCGGAATCCTGTTTGCTCAAGGCTATCGGAGACCTTCACCGGAGAAGTGTGCCCCTTCATCTGTTCTGTTGTAGAGGCACCAATGCCCAACGACTTTTGAGTACCACGTCTGGAAACATATGATGGGTGTAGCGATCCCCAAGCTCACTTGATGAAATATAAGAGGAGCATGGTGCCGATGATGCCACTCTTTGCAAATGTTTCAAGGTCACCTTGTTAGGGCCACCAACTGTGTGGTACAACTCCTTAGCCCCTGGTACCATAATGGGTTTCTAGGAGTTGTCCACTGCCTTCACCCAGCAGTTCATCGGAAGTAGGCTGACAGTGAAGATGCCTGTCCAAATGTTTGACATAGCCCAAAATAATAGGGAGAGCATTTGATACTATGTCGAGGGGTTTAACTGAGAACCCTCAGTGTGCCTAACTTTTGCCCGGAAATTTGCATCCTCACCATGATCAGGGGGCTTAAAAGGGACTCACAACTCTTCTATGAGTTCTCCAAAGACCCACTTGACACTTTCAGAGAATTCTACCAAAGGGTAGAGCAACACATGATAGCGGAGGAGTTACAGATGAGTGGCCCAAAATTTGACCACAATCTTTCCAAGGGTTAAAGTCACCAACCTCGGTATTCAACCGAGGGAGGGGGCAAACCTTAGAAAGCAAAGGGGAAAAGGCCAGTATCATTCACCCCTCTAAGCACTACAAGAACAAACATCTTGATGGGCATGGAAAGGCAAGGAACCATAATCCAACGTCTGAAGGCCATGACCTCAAGCAACAAGAAGAACATGAAGAAATTTTTTAATTTCATCGAGGCCACGGGCATGATACTTAGGATTGCTTCAAGTTTAAAAAGTATATTGAATCTTTAATCAAGCAAGGGTAACTTTGATGCTACTTGTGGATGCCATCACCCAAAAGTTGACAAAGAAAACAAGAAGAGAGGAAAGGAAATGATGAGCACTATGATTCCAACTGACATTGGATCCGAAGTCCCAAAAAGCACCCACCACTTCTGGCAGGAATAATCCAGACAATCACAACCACAGTACCCTCGAGTGAGAGAAAAAGGAAAACTTAGGAAATCTTGATGATGAAACTCAATAACCCAGCAAACAAACTTGTTCGAAAAGATGGGTGTACAGTGAAATTTTTGTACGATGACCCTCTCCTAATCATGGCAAGGATAGGAAGAGGGGATGTCAAGAGGGTGCTCATTGATAAACGCTGGCATTTTGTTCTCCCATTTGTTGCCAAACTTAGGCATCTCCAATAGTGATCTTAAACCCATTACCTCGCCTACCTTCGGCGTTGGTCCCTCAAAACTCCTAGTGCTCAAGTGGATCGATCTACCCTTGATGTTAAAGGGAACCTCGGTCTAGACCAGGGAAGAACTTTTCGGTTCCACTATGACAAGGTTCATCATCATAGATGTCCCTTCTTCACATAATGCCATCCTAAGGAGACAAACGCAGGGCAATCTTCACATTTACCCAAATGCAAAATACCTGATGGTCACATTCAGCACGAAGGCAAGTGATGCAGAAATATTCATCAACCAAGCCGAAGTGAGAAAATTTTTTGTGAAACCAAGACAGAGCTCGATGAAAGTTCACGAATAGACTTTGGGAAAGAAAAGCGTGATCGGTGAACATGTGAATGAAGAAGAAAGGAGTGACCTCGAGAAAATAGAAATAGAGTGTGTAGAACTTGTCATTGGCAGAAGTACCCAAGTAGGAAAATAACTGGCTGAAGGTGACAAGGAAAAGCTTGTATCCATTTTATTAATGAACAAAGATCTATTTGTTTACTCTTTGAATGATATGCTCGTAGTAGACCCAGGTATAATTCAGCATAGTCTTAAAGTATGCCCGGAGGTGAAGCCTATTTGGCAGAAAAAGCGTAGCCTCTCGGTGCTTAAGAACAATTTTGTTAAAACAGAAGTCCCATGACTAACAGAGGTAGGCATAATAAGGGAGGTCAAGTATCCCGACTGGCTCAGCAACATTGTTGTCACAACCAAGGAAGGGAGCAATAAACTCCAAATTTGCATTGACTTCTGAAATATAAATGATGTGTAACCAAAAGACTCATATCCTCTACCACCAATAGACCAATTGGTAGACTCCACTACCAAATACAGTCTACTTAGCTTCCTCGACTATTTTTATGGATACCACTAAATTCGGATGGAACCTGAAGATGATGAAAAAATTGCCTTCATCACCGAAGTCGGACTGACTACTACGTCAGAATGCCGTTCGGCCTAAAAAATGTAGGAGCCATATCCCAAAGCCAAATGAACAAGGTGTTCGGCTCCCAAATTGGGAGAAATATGGAAGTATATGTCAATGATATGATAGTTAATAGTAAAATACCTAGTACTCATACCGTTGACTTGGGGGAAACATTCCACCAGCTTTGGAAATTTGGAATCCATCTTAACCCTGAAAAATAAGTGTTCGGGGTAACAGCAGGGAAATTCCTCGGATTCATGGTATCCGAAATAGGCATAAATGCCAACTCAAAAAAAGTTGATGCTCTGTTAGCATTCCAAACACCAACAACAAGGAAGGATATACAAAGGCTCACTTGAAAAATAACTTCCATTAGCAGATTCACATCTAGATACGAAGACCAATGCTGACCGTTCTTTAAAGAACTTATGAAAGTGGCCAAAAATGAAGGCAACCTCGAAACCAAGGAACACCCTTGGAATGCAAAATGTCAGAATCCATGGGAAGAGCTAAAAAATTACTTGACCCATTTCCCGACACTGCAACAACCAAGGGAAAGAAAACCATTCATCCTCTTCCTCGCAGTAACTAAGAAAGTGGTAAGTTCGGTTCTTGTTAGGGAGGAAGGAGGGAAGCAATGGCTAGTGTACTATATGAGCAAGTCCCTGCATGGTGCCAAAGTTAGGTACCCTATACTGCCAAAACCCGTCTATGCCCTAGTATTGGCAGAAAGGAGGCTCCAGCCATACTTCCAAGGACATCCTATCACAATCCAAAGTAATTTACCTCTCCGAGATGTCATATGGAAGGTGGACCACTCAGGCATATTATTGAAGTGGTGCATCAAGCTAGGTGGGCATGATATGACTTATGAGCCAAGAAAAGCAATAAAAGCCCAAGTGCTAGCAAATTTTATTGTTGAGGTTCCTAAAACCGAAGGCACCCTAGAATACCTCAGAAATGACGAAGCTAAGTGGACATTATTCATCGATGGGGCCTAAGGATTTGAGCCCCAAGAAGTCAGAGTAGTTCTCAGTCGACCCGAAGGTATGGAGGCCTCAGAGTCCATCAAATTCGGATTCAAAGTCAGCAATAATGTTGCTTAATACAAAGCCCTTATAGCAGGCTTACAGTTGGCAAAAAAAGTTGGCGTGAGAAATCTGAAGGCACACAGTGACTCTCAACTGGTGGTCCAACAGATGATAAAAGATTACGGGGAAAAAGACCTAATCTTGGCAAAGTACCATAATATCGTGAAGGCGCTCATTCAAGAGTTCAACAGGGTACAAATAGAAAATGTACCCTGATGAGATAATATGGAAGCAGACATTTTGCCAAAATCTAAGTAGTCCACCGAGGTACTAGATTGACCAAGCAGAGCAATATTAGCCATCATAACTTTGGAGAAAGGGTGGAAGGATCCAATTAAAGAATATCTCATGACTTCAGAATTTCCCAAAGATCGTCTGGAGGCGACGAAGGTGCGAAAGCACTCTAGTAGATACTTCCTAATCGAAGAAGAATTGTACCAACAAGGGTACACAAGCCCA
Organism: Aquilaria yunnanensis; assembly: GCA_039654915.1. Taxonomy (NCBI): domain Eukaryota; kingdom Viridiplantae; phylum Streptophyta; class Magnoliopsida; order Malvales; family Thymelaeaceae; genus Aquilaria; species Aquilaria yunnanensis. The sequence continues at coordinate 40,840,186 of CM077595.1, read as the reverse complement.
CTGCAGAGGTGCATTAGTGAAAAGGACATCGAGACAGTCCTTAAAAAAGTCCATGAGAGGGCTTGTGGGTCTCACATCGAGATTGACACCCTTGCTGGGGTATTACTTCAGCAAGAATATTTCTGGCCCACTTTAAGGAAAGATGCAAGGCAGTTCATCAAGAAATATGAAAAGTGCCAAACACATGCACCCATCCAGAGAATACCCTTGGAGGTGATAACTTCGATGAACTACCCTTGCCCATTCACTATTTGGGGTATTGAACTCATTGGACCTCTCCCAACAGCTCCAGGACGAATGAAGTTCTACGTTGTCATAGTAGATTATTTCACTAAGTGGATTGAGGCTGAGCCTCAAAGGACATACAAAGATTTGTCTGGAAGAACATCATATGTAGATTCGGTGTGCTAAGGGTGATAGTAGTGGATAATGGTTCCCAATTCACTAACAAAGGATTTCAGGAATTCGCAACCAACCTCCGGGTAAAATTGCACTTCGCCCCAATTGCCCATCCTCAGAGCAATGGAGAAGTTGAAGTATGTAATGGGACAATAAAAGATGGTTTGAAAAATAAGTTGATAAAGGCTAAGGGAAAATGCCTAGGAGAACTCCCAAGTGTGCTATGGAGTTACTAAACAACCCCTAGAAGAGATACTGGATAAACACCTTTCTCACTTGTCTTTGGCATTAAAGCCATCATCCCTGTCAAACTCATACAACCGTCTGTCAAAATACAGGTGCTTGACAAAGAGGGGAACAACCTCGGTCTAAGAGCTAACGTAAACATGATTGACACACATAGAGAGATGGCCGAACTCAGAAGAAAGCCATTGCTACAAACTTTTATGTCAAACCTAAAGGGATCAAGAAAGCAGACCTTGTTCTCCGAAAGGCTGAACTGGAACCCCGAAGACCACCTCATGGCATACTTCGGACAAATTGGGAAGGACCTTATTTGGTGCTCGAAGAAGTTCGGCCAGGAGTCTATAAGCTCAGAAATACAAAAGGAGAAATGTTGAAGAACTCATGGCATTTTGACTCTCTGAAAAAAATTTACAGTTAGAATTTTCCAAAAATTCTACACTAAGTGTTGCCAATGGTGGATGACCGAATGTGGTTAATCCTAAAAGTACCTAAGTGTTGTCTGAATGTGGTTAACCGAATATGGTTGATTTCAAAAATAGTTAATTCTGAAATTGGTTGACCGAATATGATTGATTCTATTCTTAAACCTTAGAATGATATCCATATATTAGTGAAGATAATTAGATGTCACCATCAGAATAGACTAAGGTTGTGAATCCTTGGTAAAATCTTTTTTTTAAGGTAGTACACTATCGAAGGTGTTAAGCCCTGCGCTATCGAATATGGTAAAATAACAGAAGATGGTTAAATGCCGAAGGTCATACCAGAGGTCATATCCATCATGGAGTTGGCCAAATTTTTGGAAATAAAGTTCCATTAAGAAGCATCGTGCACAAAAAAAAAAAGAAAAAAAATAAGTCAAAAGCAGCTAAGCCCTATGGGTTTTCTTCCCAATCATCGTCTTCTTTGGCATTGGCGCCCTTGGCATCCTCCTCATCCTTGTTAGCTGCCAAATGAGGGAGCTCAGGTAGATTGAGGAACTCCACCTTTGACCATGACGAGGAGGGTCCTTTGGGAATATAAAGCACCCGGAGAAAGGAAACGTCAACATCGGGGTACTGAAGGAGCATCTAATGACGATCGAGGCAAAAGCCATCTTGATGTTATGACTTCACCGCCTTCTCTACCTTAGCCTTCTTGGCCTTCAGATGTTCCACTTCCTTCCTAAGCACCTCCATCTCCTTCTCAGCCTTCTTCTTCTTCTTCCTCTCCTTCTTTAGTCGCTCAATCTCGATGAGGAATTTGGAATTACTCTCCTACAACTTGGTAAGGTCTACTACTGCATCTTCCTTTTGCATCCATGGGGCATCCCCTTCCAAAGTCAGCTCAACCACCCTCGCCCAGAAGTCAGATATTTTCTGGGAGCACTCATCAAGAAGCCTCATCTGGCCTTCCAGCACTTCCTGGAGAAGCTTGGCCAGGTCCTCCCTCGCGATGTTATTGAGCTTGCCATATTTCACGACCGAGCTCACAAATAATTCCTTGGACTTGGCCAAGTTCTCCTCTAACTGACTCTGGTGGAAGGTTGTTTGGCTGCCCAAGCCCAAAAGTAGCCTCCATATGTCATTAGCTGCACGTGGAAAAATACCTAATGTGAGCCATAACAAGTTTGAAGACTTTGGCAAATCAAAATTTTGCTTAAGTAAAATTGATTAACTGAGCAGCATGCTCTGTCATCTGAGCAGCATGCTCTATCATCTGAGCTGCAAGGATCTCCTCATTGAATCAGTCCTCAGTCAAAGTTTGGAAGGTGTTGTTGGTCATGATGCCCCTCACCATTTGAGGGGCCATCTTCTAGATGTCTTCAACAAACAAGTCCACATCCTCAATGAAGGTCTACAAGGGCTCCTTCGGGACCTTGTCTTTCGGGATTTTGAGTACCGAATGGCCCTCCACCGAAGGTGGTCCATCATCCACACTATGTAGGCCCTATCTTCTACAAAGTCACACCAAAGTTTCATTATTACATTATCTCTTAGCCATTCATCTAAAAGGTCTAAAATACCAAAAAATCCAAAACTCATAGATGAATGGCTAAAAGACAAACCTGGTGCAAGCTCAGCATCAAAATCACTAATGTTGAGGACTTTGGCAAAGATCTATTTCCCTTTGTGCCTCCACCTCTCCTGGGCCTCCTCTATTGAAATCTCCCCTAACGAGGTCCCTAATGTTTCTACAGCAGCAACAGGACCTAAGGGGGTTGAGAAGATGGTCATGCCTGAAGGTGTGTCAGCATTGGCGGGTGTTTGGCCCGACACCTCCGCCTAGCCTTCAAAGGGAGGGGTAGGGCATCCTCTTTGGTTTTCTTCGACCTCGGCACTGAAGATGGACCAGCTAGCCCCTTCTTTCTCTTCGGAGCTGTTTTCTTCTGCTATTGTAATAGGCTGCAGACTTGTCACCCATCTCTACAAAGGAGAAAATATCGGTGTAAGTATCAAAAATTCTACACTATGTTTGAACAATCAGCTTACTTTCTACAAGGCTGGAGTAAGAGAATTCTGCCTGAAGGAGCAAAACAAGCCACGACTTCTTTCCATCCATCGAAGGCTTTGGCATATATTGGTCGGTAACGTCTTCGATGTTAACTACAAGCTCCCAAAAAACCTTCTTGGTCGTCAAGCTCCATCTAATGGGAAAGGCATGGAGAGGGCACGAAGGTGCCTAGGCATCCATGTCCACGACGGCCCGAATGCAGCTATCGAACTCCTCAAATTGAGACTTTAGTTCTAGTGTTAATAGCTTCCTCGGATCCACTACATCGGTGGCCAAGGTACCCAAAGCCCATCGGGTAGGAAGATCTTTCCACTTCTCATCCACCTTCATGAAGAAATACTTCTCCTGCTACCCTTGCCAACTGTCTTTAGTGCTGAAGGTAAAAGTAAATTTCTTGCTCCTGGATCCTCGAGGGAGTAAAAAGTATCATCCTCACTTCGGGATAGGATGGAGTTTGTAATATTGGAGAAAAAAGATAAAGTGTTGAACAATTTTGAAAACCCCACACATACAAAGGAAGGCATTCAAGTAGGCATTCAAGTTCAGGGGCATCTGATTGACGGCTATGCCGTGGAATAGTAGAAGTTGGAGACAAGCTTCAGGGAAGGATAACGGAGGCCTGCCTTCAGTTACGCTTTGTAGACGGTAACCTCCCTTTGGCAAGCAAGGTAGCTTGGTTCATTATGACCAGGGATCCTAATTTTTGCATAAGAAGGGAGAAAGAACTTTAATCCCCACTTCTCCAACTTCTCTGAAGTCGCACAACTCATATGAGAGTCGAGAAGGATCCAACTCTTAGGAAAAAGCCCAAACTTTAGGTTGTTCGACAGACATCCTCAGTGACTAAAACCCTAACCTCAGATAGCTGAAGCAAAAAGCAAAGAAAAATGAAGAAGAAGAGTAACTTCAAAGAAACCCACTTATTTAGAAAATAAAGGAGAGTTCAGAAAACACCGTGAAACTTGTCAAAAATTGCTCCGCCACTAACACCGCCACAAGAAAAGTTACGAAGCAAGAGGAAGTCCGAGAGCAATAGGAATGAAAGTAAAAGAAATGAGGAAACTCTGAAAGTGATAGGGTTTATATAGACCAAAGGAGGGAAGTGAAGCATTGCCATAATGACCCTTCGCAAGTGAAGGGGTAGAAATGATGTAATGGACATCACTGATCACCAATGCTCTGATGACACATGTCACACAATGTGAGAAACAAGGGCACACCTTTTGACACTTGCAGGCCTATATTTCCCATTTCGAAGTGATGCGATGGCTTGGTCAGAAGATAGGAGAGTTCACTAACAGAAGGCAGGAACAAAAACCCCAAGTGGTAAATAGTTCCTCACCTCATACAACCTCAGTTAAATTGAGAATTTGGCTAGCGGGTTGAACACCTCCTTATATTCCAAAGGTGTGCCCTTACCAAAAGTAAGGAGCCCCGGAGGATGCCGAAGACACTACATTAACAAAAGAAAGTATCATGGGCTAAGGGAGCCAAATTGAGCTAAGGAGTTGACCTCGGTTAAAAGAAGTTCTTCTATCTTGCACAGCTATAGCTTCCCAAAAAGCAAGATTTCCATGACATGCTTGTGGAAGATTAATGCTGAAGATACAACTTTAGCTTCCTGAGGGGGGCATGTGATAGCCGAAGGGCTATCACCCATAAAGAACTCCTAATTGGCCTGTTGAACACCACCCTTAGAGAATTTATAACACCAACCTCAGGGAATTCGTGACACCAATCGAGGACTCTTGACATCCACCCCCGGAAAATATATGTGACCAACTTTGGGAGAGGAGGTCTCTTGTACCTTCAAGGGGACACTACCGACATCAGTAGCATGGGTTCTCCACCCTCGATAGAGAAAAATGCCTCCTAAGGAAGGTCCGCCCATCCGAAGGGCCTTCCCTAATAGCACTCGGGGAAGATTTCTCCCCAGAGGGGTCTTGCACCTCTGAAGGGGTCTTACGGAGAAACGGCAGATATGGTTAGGGAACCTCTGACATAGAGCCCTCACACATGCCCCTACCTTCTGGCCAGAACTACCTATAGCCAATTAGGGATGCTTGCCTCTGAAGGTACAAACCAGATTTGGCCGAGCAAGTGTCATGATCTGGGTAAGCTGTGCAAAACGGTCTTCTCCCTCCATCCTCCTATAAATGCTAAGGAGGCTCCTTGATAAGAATAGTGGGACTCTTTTCATTGTACTCTCTACTCTTAAACAACTTCCCTCCTGTAAATTGACTTGGGCATCAGAATCTCCTCCCCCAGAAACACACTCTAGAGAGCTCCTAACCCGCCTTCTTCAAGATATTGCAGATACCTTTTGACCAGAAGTCTTCCTCGGGTCCAACATGTCATACAATGATGATGCCATCAGGCATTAGAATCCTCACTAAGTGCTTGTGTACTCATGCCTTATATGCCCATTTCAGGTAAGGAAGAGGAAGAGTAAGGGCTAGGAAACCTTTTGGAAATGCTTATATACAAGGAGGTATGATTCAGATCAATGGCTTATGGAAGGACACTTGGAAAGTATATAAGATTGAACTAATGGTTGTGTTGTGTATTGGTTATATGCCCTAATGGCTGCAGTGGGACTTACTATATTTGGATCCATCTTAGTTTGGGCTAGGACTAGAAGAATAATAAGGCAACTATGGCCTAAGTGCCATATGAAAGTAGAAGTCAAAGTTACTATGGGCATAGAAACAGTTTGAACTAAGCCATGTATCATACATGACATCTAGTGAACCAACTTTTGGTTGTATCTAATTTTGGGACATGTACTCCCTATCTGCCCAATTTTGGCCTATAAATATTTGTAATTAACTAATGGCAAGGGGACTTAGAGTAGAACATGGCTTGTACCTTGTATGTATATTTTAGGCTTAGGAAAGCCTTAAGGCACTAAATGTGGCAAGCTAGGAAAAATGGATGCATGGTTCGTAACTAACTAATCTAGGTTGTATGCATACTTGAACGTGTGTTTTGGTAGCTACACTAAGTAGTCTTCCAATAGGCCTCCTAAGGACACAAAACACACACATCAAGAACCTAGGCTTAGTAAACCCCACATGTACTCACTAAACACAAAGGTAAGTTCCACCGGGTGAAAGAGTTCAACTGGATAAAACTCAATCAATTGGGAGAAACAAGAAATTCTTAATAGAGTTTCAAAAGCTTAAGGAAGAACTCCCACCTAAGTAAGTAAAAAGTTGGGGCAAAGAATTATGGGTGTCATGGCCTGATCCACCATATGTTAGTAAATCAATTAAACCTTAAAAAATGGTTTAAGGTGGCGGTGAATTGGGCCCTAACATGGGGAGTTGCCTAGTGTCTTATGCAGCTACCGGAGAACCCCAAATAAGGCGACCAAGGAGACCTCGTTCTCTTTGGCATATGGAAGTGAGGCCTTGATTCCTGTTGAAATAGCGCACCCATCCTTGAGAGTGCAAATCTTTGACCTGGGACTTAATAAAACAAGCTTGAAGGGCAAGTTATACCTACTGGAAGAACATAAGGAATTTGTTGAGCTTCGTATAAGGGCATTCTAGCAAAGAGTTGCCACTTCCACGAATTAGAAAGTTAAGCTGAAAAGAATCATGGTTGGACATATGGTGCTCTAAAGTTCTGAAGTTGAACCCTAAAGGCATGAACATAAAGTGCTTAGGGCAAACTAGGAAGAGCTTTACCTAGTTATTGTTGAAGCCAGGCCCGGAGTCTTCAAATTAGAAGACACATTCGAGGAAGAACTAAAAAATACTTGACATGCAGATTGCCTAAAACAGTAATTTGCCTAATTTAGCTGATGTATTTCTTTGAAAAGACATAAGCTAGTGCAAAAAATGGGCCTTTAGTGATAGAATACGCTAGGCCAAAAGGGGCTACGACAAAGAAATAACTTCTATGGGATGAGCATGCCTAAAGTCATAAATCTAGTCTCTATGCTTTGAAAAATTATGAAGGTAACAAAAGTTCATCGTATAGCCAAAGTAGGTACATCGAGACCTTAGTCCTAAGGATACCTTAGCCTGAAAACCAAGCAATGAAACTTGATTAAGTACAAAAATGCTTGAGTAAAGAGCAAAAAGATAATGAAAGACTTAGAAAATCATTCTACATCCAAAAAGCATGAGAAATAGATTATAGACATGCACAAAGAAAATGCAATACACTGCTAAAAAAGAAAATGTACTATAAAAAATCTTTTAGTGCAAAGATCGACAAGCAAAAGTATGAAGACAATGAGCACAAAAAGGTTAAAGATCACAGCTGGAGAGATAGAAGGAGGAAAAATTATCTAAATAAGGGTCTTACTATATTAGACAATCAACCAACAGTTGAAGGAAGTACAATAAAAAAAACAAAGAGGAAGAAGCAAGAATGAAAGTCCTAGCATAAGGGAGCAATGAATTCAAGGATCTACACCCATGTTGTCTCTTTCTATTTCTTCTTCTTCCTTATCCTTCCCCTTAATCTCTTCATCATCTTATACGCCTTTAGGCTCAATGAGGTATTCATCTTTGGACCACACGAAAGCATCACCCTTGGGCCTCCAGAAAGCATTCAAGCATGAAATGTCAAGATGGGGTACCTCTCCAAGAATTGGTAATGGGCAAGACAATAGCCATCCTGAACTCTAGAAATGGTGATGGTAGTAATCTTTTATAGCTCCTCTCCCATCCCTTTTTTATCTAGCTCAAACTCCTTGATCTTCCTTTGCACTTTCTAGAGCTCTTGCCAAAGGTCCTTCCTGTCCTTTGAATATAACTTCACCTTGTGGTGAAGTTCATCATCATTCACCTTGATGATGTCCCAATTAATTAACATGACGGTGAGCCAGCAATCAAGGTCCTCAACACAAGAGTTGGCCTCTTGGGCAGTTGCCCTCACTTCCTCTCTGACCTGCCATTTTAGCTCACCAATCTTGGTGGAGGCTTTATGCTTCAGTTTGCTGAACTTGATCTCCATGTCAGTAAGAACCCCTTTGGCCCTCACCAAACTCTCATCGGCCTGGTTCTAGATATGCATTTGCCTTATAAAAAACTCCCAAAAGTATCCGAATATGGTAAAGAACTGCCAAGAAAAATGGCTAACCATCAACAAAGGCAAGGGATAAGGCAAACTCCTAATCATAATAATTGAACCTTAGAAAAATTTACCCTAGAAAAGTAGTCTATCAAGGATGCGGCAATGCGTTCCTCATTTGGGAGTTGTTCCATAAACTCCTGGAATGTGGCATTAGCAGTCATGCCCTAATTGAGCTACGATATCATCCTTCCTGAGATGTCATGATTGAATAAAGACACGTTGTTGGTAATATCCCAAACAGGTGACTTTAGAATAGCTCCCTTCAGCAAAAGCGCATTTCCTGCCATAGGACAAGCCTCATGGTCCACCATCTACTCCAGTCCTGAGGCTTCCCTTTGTCAGTCACACCAAAGTCCATTAACTATGTCAGTCTTCAGCCAATCTTCAAAAAAAATATAGGTAAAAAAATAACCAAGAAAGATGGAAGTTAAGGTGACTGAACCTTGTGGAGGAACTTAAGCATGATAGGAGGTATCCTCGCTGTCTGAAATCTCAACAATGTCAACAATGACTACGGCAAGCTCCTTGGCCCCCCTTATAGCCAGGGCCTACTCAGTATTGGCCCCAAAAACCTGCTGTAGTGTGTGGCCATGGCTTGGGAGTGGAAAATTCCTTCTTGGAGTCTTCTAGCTTGGCAACCTTAAAATCCTCTAGAAAAATGATCCAGATGTCCAAGGTAGCTCTTAGTGTTGTGCCCAAAAGCCAATCATGAGATGATTGTATTTTTTGCACATTGAGTCATGATATTTTATTAAGGCATTAATCCAGCAATTATGTTTGTTGTTTTGTTTCTGCGTAACTTAACAAACATAATTGTAACCCAAGAATAATGATATTCTTAAACGTCCCTAGTCTAGTATTACTGTGGAGCGGGTTGCAATAATACATAACGACTAGCATATGTGGAGATTAATATGAGATATGTAGTCTACAAATGGGTACAAATTTGAGAACTTGTGTACTGGACCGACCCACCATGAGAACACTACATGGATCGTTATATGAGTGTCATAAGTGATTCTCATAGTGATCATGGTATATGTAGTCCTTTGACCTAAGATCATCAAGGTTATGTACATGTGAGTCACATACTTTGATACTTTCCTTTGTTGCTCATAACTGAGTGAACTTGAAGGAGGTCATTGGGTATGTCACATATCATGCGAAGGGATTTGTATTATTGAGATAGGATTTTTCCCTCCTATGTAACGGGAGTGATATCTTCGGGCCCCTTGATAGAGTAAGACTTAGAAAAATGCATGGCCATGCTCAGATAAGTTGATAAACGATATCAATGTCATCAGTTTAAGTTAGTCTACTCGGTAATCAAGAAACCAAAGATTGGGCTATACAAGAGTGACACATTCCATGTCTTGTGCTTAGTCTTGATATCTTGGACAAAGGGATAATGGCATATATCGGTGATGATCATAAAGGTTTAGTTGAATCATCGACAATCTTGTCACTTGGGTAGCGATGATGTGTTGCTAGACATCACTCATTGCTTATGATCATAAATGTGATTTATGATCATTGCCAACGTGGTAAGAGCCTATTGGGTTGCTCACCTAGAGCTATTTGGATCATTAGAGTGCATGGGCTAATAATTTGGGTTTTGGTTTCACAATAATTTCGTATTAATAATGGGCCCAATAGTTGAGCCATTATTAAGCCCGAAATTAAAGCCTAATTGGATTAGGGCTTTGAAACCTATTAGGCCTGGAAGTTGAGTCTCACTATAAATACAACTTCAAGTGAGAAATTCGCGAGTCTCCTTGCCCTAGCCTCCCAAAAAGGATAGCCGCACTTTTCTCTTGCAATTCCTTGGAGGACGCAAGCTAGCACTGCGAGCGCAAGAGCAACGCATCTGCCGGGACGTGGTGGAAGCGTGGTGATCCTGAGAGGCTCATGTGGATACCAGAGAGAGCCTGAGCACGTCAACTGTTCAGGTTTTGTGATTCGACTCTACAGTTGAGTGAGAGATCTCAACCGAAAATTAGGTATGAAAATTTTTGAACACCCGGTTTACCCCGTTTCACTTGGATCCTGGAGGGTTTCGGTTAAATTCCGCTACGCTATTTGGCTCCCAAAACCCATTAGTGGTATCAGAGCTACTGGTGAAACCCTAAATCGGGATTGATGTTGAATCGAATGATGTTATGTGTTTGGTTATTTTTCTGCCATGATTAACTAGATTGATTCACATTTTATTAGTGGAAGTTACAGGTACAGTGGCTGGTCACTAGAACTTAACAAGATTGCCTAATGTGTGGTAGCCAAGATTAAGACTTGTGCTTGTGTTTTCGTTCTTTGCTGCCATGGTGTGCATGAAATGTGAATATGTGTCTGATGGTTGGACCAATATGCATGTGTTTACATAGTGCCCAAGAGGGCCACTTGGGTATGCACACTAAGGGTAGTGTTTGATGGCCTACAGGACACACCAATCCTGGGAGTTTAAATGCACAGTTTTGGCACCATAATTGGATTACCCTAGAGTGGGTAACAAGTGGGGCTTTAGAGCTTGCAACTAGGAGTTGCTCTAAGGTGGAAGGTTAGTTATGCATCTTAGTAATGTTATTCAGTGTATAGTTCTCATACAGTAGTTTGCCTCTAATATTCATGTATAAGTAATCTACTCTAGAGTCACTCTTGGGTGTAAGCATAGTCTACTTTTGCTTGGATGTTCACACATGATTGATTAAGTGTACTTAGTCCCATAAATGCTTTGTATGCTTTTACAGTTCTATTGTTTGTTTTTAAAGAAATGCCATGGCAATGTTTTAAGTATCATTTCTTTATTTTATTGATCAAGCCAAAGCACAAACTCAAGCATGGTTGCATAGTAGGTTTAAATAACTAGCAGCATGAAGGTTTTAACTAGTATCCACATAATCAATTAGCCAATTGCTACTAGTGTAGGACAAGTTCCCATAGGTTTCCTGAGCAGGCCTGTGAGGGGCCGTGTCAATTTGGTATCAAAGCAGGGTCATTGTCATTAAAGGCTAAGTACTGGGATCTAGTGGATTGTCTTTGGGCTAGGGTAGTTAGTACTAACCAACATCTATGAGTTGTCAACTAGCTTTTCCTACAGGTTGTGATGGTGAAATTGGATCAAGTTTGTTTTTGGATGCTAAGGTCTAAGAATGGATTACAGTAGCCTAGTGTGGCAATGTTAGGGTAGTTGGTTTGCCTTGTTCCAAGGAAAGGCAACACCTTAGTGCAAGAAGTTGGGATGTGACCACCATCCTAGGAAGTTGTTTTGGACCTTAATCACAAGGTAGGCAACATGGAATCCTCCAAGGTGGGGAGTACCATCAGGCCAGGTGGATTACTCTAGATGATCCAGAACTTGAACCCACAAACTTGGATGGTTATACAACACCGAAAAGAGTTGAGGATGCACTGAACTAAGTGATAAACACTTGGTCATGTACGCTACAAAGCAACAAGAATAGCACTCTCATACTTTTCTAGCAAAAGTAGAAGGTTAAGGCCAAGTTCCCCATGGCCTTAAGCTAGCATATGAAGGTGCTTAACAAACATCGAGGTGGGCACCGACAAGTGGTGCAGGATGTAACAACTCTAAAAAAAGAGTTAAATGAGCTAAAGACATGAGACTGTGAATTGGAGATTAGCTCATCCAACCTAGTAGGATCATGGGCGACATGCACATATTACGAACATCAACCTGAGATTGAGGAATAAGAAAGGATCATGAGGATAAGGGCTAAGGCCCTGGGGGTGCAAAAAGTGCATCACTCTTAACTTGCACCTAATAAATCTTGTCATTGGTCCGAGTAGTCATCGAACTAGTCTCATATTTGGGCTCAATTAATTTAAGAATAGCCTAGGAAGTTTGTCCACAATAGCTGTTGCCAGAAGAAGTTGGCCTAGTGCACCAGAGCAAAAGTTTGAGCTTTGCTCAGCTAGTTAAGTGGTCAAAGTAGGCAGCCACTAACCGATGTGATGGGTAGCTGTAGTGAACTCACGGACAGTGCAAGGCTAGTGTGAGGTAAGTCTTTACCCTTTCACTAGTTGTCTATTACTTTGTTGGAGTTCAGGCATCAGTTTACTGACATAGTCTTCCTTGGCATGTTGGGTACTCATTTTCAGTAGCATTAAGGGCTAACCCAAGTGCATTAAGAACCTAATAATGCACCAAATGTTGGGTTAATACCCAACACCCTAGGATCCACTTGTATGCATGAAACCACATAAGTTGAGGTCTAAATGCCTTAGATTGGAAACCTTCTAGAGTTCCATAGGTTGTCTTCTTGCATGAGTTTGCTCAGTGGCCTAGATGACATAAAATGATTGACTAATTGATTTGATGAATTCCTTAGAGTAACCAACGAATTGAGCAATTGAGTCAGATGTTGCAAAGGTAAGTAAGTAAGTTTTATTTTTTATTCCTAATTGTTGAATGTAAGAGGTAACTATGGAAGGAAGCAAGGAGAAAGCAACTCGTCCAAGGGTAAACAGAAGAATAGGCTTGTTCGTCCATTAGCTGTATACCCTACGGTTGAGCCAATAGGAGTAGATCATTGCTAGGGTTTGAAATGACTGTTGGAATGTAGTAAGAAGACCCGAGCAATAGAAAGGTTTCCATGGACCATGGGATAGCCAGTGACTTATGGTCATCATCTTGAGGTTAAGTGAAGTCGAGGGCCACTAAGTTGATTTATGGAAGAAGAGACACTCAACTAGTGAAACAAGCCAAGTACGCAAAGCACTAAGTCCTAAGTAGAACTAAGAGCATTAGGGTGATCGCTTGATGTTTTATGTTAGTGCCAGCAAGTTAGTGGAACATTGAACTATTAGGTCAGAAAAGACCAAGTGATGCTAGAAAGATGATGTTTTGCCTTAACCCTATGAGGTAGTGTCCGGGGAGTGCACGTGAGGGAGAGTTCACTACAACCAGTCGAGAGTCAACTCATAAGTAACAATAAGGTGAAGTAATCTCCCACCCAGTTAAGTGTTGGGTTTCAGGAGCCAAACAGCGCAGCGGAATTTAACCGAAACCCTCCAGGATCCAAGTGAAACAGGGTAAACCGGGTGTTCAAAAATTTCATACCTAATTTTCGGTTGAGATCTCTCACTGAACTGTAGAGTCAAATCACAAAACCTGAACAGTTGACGTGTTCAGGCTCTCTATGGTATCCACACGAGCCTCTCGGGATCACCACACTTCCACCACGTCCCGGTACATGCGTTTCTCTTGCGCTCGCAGTACTAGCTTGCGTCCTCCAAGGAATTGCAAGAGAAGAGTGCGGCTGTCCTTTTGGGAGGCTAGGGCAAGGAGGCCTGTGAATTTCTCACATAAAAGTTGTATTTATAGTGAGACTCAACTTCCAGGCCTAATGGGTTTCAAAGCCCTAATCCAATTAGGATTTAATTTCGGGCTTAATAATGGCTCAACTCCTTGGCCCATTATTAATACAAAATTAAAGTGAAACCATAACCCAAATAATTAGCCCATGCACTCTAATGATCCAAATAGCTCTATGTGTGCGACCCAATAGGCTCTTGCCATGTTGGCAATGATCATAAATCACATTTATGATCATAAGCAATGAGCTGTGTCTAGCAACACATCATTGCTACCCAAGTGACAAGATTGTCGGTGAATTGACTAAACCTTTATGATCATCACCGATATATGCCATTGTCCTTTTGTCCAAGATATCAAGACTAAGCACGAGACATGGAATGTGTCACTCTCGTATAGCCCAATCTTTGGTTTCTTGATTACCGAGTAGACCAACTTAAACTGATGACATTGATATCATATATCAACTCATCGAAGCATGGCCATGCATTTTCTAAGTCTCACTCTATCAAGGGGCCCAAAGATATCACTCCCGTTACATAGGAGGGACAAATCCCATCTTGATCATACAAATCCCTTCGCATGATATGTGACATACCCAATGACCTCCTTCAAGTTCAATCAGTTACGAGCAACAAAGGAAAATATCAAAGTATGTGACTCACATGTAGGGAACCTTGATGATCTTAGGTCGAAGGACTACATATACCATGATCATTATGAGAATCACTTATGACACTCATATAACGATCCATGAAGTGTTCTCATGGTGGGTCGGTCCAGTACACAAGTTCTCCAACTTGTACCCATATGTAGACTACATATCTCATATTAGTCTCCACATATGCTAGTCATTATGTATTATTGCAACCCGCTCCACAATAATACTAAACTAGGGACGTTTAAGAATATCATTATTCTAGGGTTACAATTATGTTTATTACGTTACGCAGAAAGAAAACAACAAACAAAATTGCTGGATTAATGCCTCAATAAAATATCATGACTCAATGTGCAAAAATACAATCATCTCATGATTGGCTTTTTGGGCACAACACTAACAATCTCCCACTTGCACTAAAAGCCAATCATCCATGTATCTAATACCGATGGACCTAGAATGGCTATCATGCTTCTGCTGCGTAAGGGGCTTTGTTAGTGGATCAGCAATGTTGCTGTCTGTCGAAGTCCTGCATATCCTTACATCACCCCTCTCGATGATCTCCCTGATGAGATGATAGCATCGGAGTATGTGTTTGGATCGCTGGTGAAATCGAGGTTCCTTAGCCTGTGCGATTGCTCCATTGTTGTCACAATAGAGCTCTATCGGGTCGACAATGCTTGGAACCACTCCAAGTTCAGTGATGAACTTCTTGATCCAAACTGCCTCCTTCGCAGCATCAAAGGTGGCAATGTACTCAGATTCTGTTGTAGAGTCAGCTACTGTCTCTTGCTTTGAACTCTTCCAGCTCACAGCACCACCACCAATACAAAACACATAACCAGATTGCGATCTAAAATCATCCTTATCGGATTGGAAGCTTGCATCAGTGTAACCCCTTACAACGAGCTGATCTTCACCTCCAAAGACCAAGAATGCATCCTTAGTCCTTCGTAAGTACTTAAGGATGTTCTTAACAGCTATCCGGTGACTTTCACCGGGGTTCGATTGGTACCTACTCATCATGCTCAAAGCATATGAGACATCGGGACGAGTACATATCATGGCATACATGATAGATCCAATTGCTGAGGCATATGGAATCTTTCTCAAGCGCTCTCTCTCCTCGATTGTACTCAGACACTGAGATCTAGAAAGAGTGATACCATGTGACATGGGCAAGAATCCTTTCTTGGAATCTTGCATGCTAAACCTCTTTAGCACCTTGTCAATATATGTACTTTGACTTAGGCCAAGAAGCTTTCTAGATCTATCTCTATAGATCCTGATGCCTAACACATAGGCTGCTTCACCCAAGTCCTTCATAGAGAAACATTTCCCTAGCCAAGTCTTCACAGACTGTAGCTTAGGAATGTCATTCCCGATGAGTAGTATGTCATCTACATACAACACCAAGAAGACAATAGTGCTCCCACTAACCTTCTTGTAGACACAAGGTTCATCTTCATTTTTGATAAAACCAAACTCTTTGATTGCATCATCAAAATGAAGATTCCAACTTCGAGAAGCTTGCTTCAGTCCATAAATGGACCTTTGCAATTTGCACACTTTATTGGCATTCTCAGGAGTGACAAAACCCTCAGGTTGTGTCATGTACACATCCTCAAGTAGCTTTCCATTTAGGAATGCAGTTTTGACATCCATTTGCCATATCTCATAATCATAGTGTGCAGCAATAGCAAACAAAATTCGGATGGATTTAAGCATAGCAACTGGTGAAAAAGTTTCATCAGAGTCAATACCATGAATTTGCTTGAAACCTTTTGCGACCAATCATCCCTTAAAGGTAATCACATTACCATCCATGTCAGTTTTCTTCTTGAAAACCCATTTTCACCCTATGGGTTTTACCCCTTCAGGTGGCTTAACCAAAGTCCATACTTGGTTTTCATACATGGATTCCATCTCGGATTTCATGGCCACTAGCCACTTCTCAGAGTCAGGCCCCGACATAGCTTGTTGGTAGGTTGTGGGCTCATCTTGATCCACGAGCATCACATCACCGGTGTAAGTCACGAGAAATCCATATCTCTCGGGCTCATGCCGAATCCTACCAGTCCTACGTGGGCTCTGTGCTACAGGAATAAACTCTTGAACCACAACATCTTGTGGTGTCTGTTCAGGTTCCATTTCAGGTTCGATGTCTACTTGTTGTTCTTGAATTTTTTCAAGTTCTACTTTCCTCCCACTAGTTCCTTTAAAGATAAACTCTTTCTCCAAAAAGACACCAGTTCGAGCAACAAACACTTTTTGCTCAGAGGGATTGTAGAAATAGTAACCCTTTGTTTCTTTGGGATACCCAACAAAAAGGCATTTTTGAGATTTGGGCCCTAGTTTGTCAGAGGATTGACGTTTCACATAAGCGTCACAGCCCCAAATCTTCATAAAAGACAAATTGGGACGCCTCGCACTCCATATCTCATATGATGTCTTTTGAATCAATTTAGATGGAACTCGGTTTAGTGTAAAAGCGGCTGTCTCTAGAGCATCTCCCCAAAAGGAGTTTGGAAGGTCAACTTGACTCATCATGGAGCTAACCATGTCTAACAGAGTTCGATTTCTCCTTTCAGAAACACCATTCCATTGAGGTGTGCTTGGTGGAGTGAGTTGTGATACTATACCACACTCCTTCAGATAGTCAAGGAATTCTCGATCCAAGTACTCTCAACCTCGATCTGATCGAAGCACTTTGATACTCTTCCCGAGTTGATTCTCTACTTCATTCTTGAATTCTTTGAACTTTTCAAAGGATTCTGACTTGTGTCTCATAAGATACACATAGCCATATCTGCTGAAGTCATCAGTGAAAGTAATGAAGTATTGGAAACCTCCTCTAGCTTATGTAGATATAGGGCCACATACATCACTATGTACAAGTCCTAGTAAGTCATTAGCCCTTTCACTTTGCCCTGTGAATGGGGCTTTGGTCATCTTGCCCAACAAACATGACTCACATGTCTCATATGATTCAAAATCAAATGAGTCCAAGAGTCCATCCTTATGGAGCTTGGATATGCGGGTCTCATTTATATGGCCCAAGCGACAGTGCCAGAGATGGGTCGAGTTTGAATCATTTAATCTGACCTTCTTGGTATTCACATTATAGATTGGATCTTCAAGGTCTAGAACATACAACCCATTGCTAAGTTTAGCACTTCCATAAAAGATTTCATTCAAATAAATAGAACAACATTTGTCCTTTATTATAAATGAAAAACCTTTCTTGTCCAAACAAGAAACAGAAATCAAATTTCTACTAATAGTAGGCACAAAGTAGCATTTGTCTAATTCTAAAACTAATCCACTAGGTAAAGTGAGAACATAAGTCCCTACGGCTAACGCAGCAACCCTTGCTCCATTTCCAACACGTAGGTCCACTTCACCCCGGGCCAATCTTCTAATTCTACTTAGATCCTGCACATTTGCACAAATGTGAGATCCACATCCAGTATCCAAACCCAAGATGAGGAAGTAGAAAAGTTAGCCTCTATAACAAAAATACCTGAAGTGGAAGTCTTACTTCCCTTTTCCTTAGCAAGTTCTTCAAGATAGAGCTTACAGTTGCGCTTCCAGTGTCCAGGTTGCTTACAATGGAAGCACTCCCCTTCCTTTGCCACATCACCCTTTGGTTTCAGTGCAGCTGAAGAAGAACTAGCATTGGACTTTCCATTAGCTTTATCCTTCTTCTTGTTGGCTTTTCCTTTTCCCTTGCCCTTTTGAACCATCAAAATGGGCTTAGCCTTCTTAAGGTTTTGCTCAGCAATTCTCAACATCTTGAGCAATTCAGGGAGGGACTTGTCAAGTTCGTTCATGTTATAGTTCATGACGAACTGACTGTAGCTTTCAGGCAACGATTGCAAGACTACATCAATAGCCAACTCTTTCTGCAGAGCAAATCCCAAATTCTCAAGATTCTCAATGTACCCAATCATCTTGAGCACATGAGGACCCACGGGACTTCCCTCAGACATCTTGCACTGAAATAATGCCTTAGAGGTCTCAAACCTCTCATGCCTAGCTTGCTCTTGGAAAAGCATTTTGAGATGTTTGATCATATCGAACGCCCCCATGTTCTCATGTTGCTTCTGAAGCTCAAATTCCATGGTAATAAGCATGAGGCATGCAACATCCAAAGCATCATCAGAATGCCTCTTGTGAGCATCCCTTTCAGCTCTTGGAGCAGTGGCAGCAGGCTCATTCGGAATGGGCTGCTCTAGGACATAAGCATTTCTCTCTTGTTTGAGGACCATCCTCAAGTTTCGGTACCATTTGAGAAAGTTGGTCCGATTCAGGTTTTCCTTCTCAAGGATCGATCGCAACGAAAGTGTCGATGTGTTTTGTGCCATGGTTATCTACAACAGTAAATATGCAGTGTAAGAGTCATGTATTTTAATTCATTTAATAAGGACTTTTATTAAACGATACTCCCACTATTTTCCTCAAAATAATAACCCTCGATATTATTTCGGAACACCTCGGCGCTAAGGTATTCTAGTGGGCCAAGATCCATATTTGACGACAACCTGAGTCAGCTTTGGCTTTTATCTCAAGTTACAGCTATTTAGGTAGGCAACTCCTTGCCAATTGCATTTTATGCAACTCTTGGATAGTTGGGTGAACAACACTTGTCCAAGCTCATCTCATGAACTTAAGCCCAACTCTATGCCTCTAAGTCCCTAATCCTATTAGGATGACTTAGTTAAGTCGAACCCAAAGTTAGCAGTTTGGATGTCACTATTATCCCATCACGCCTTACCAAGATGAACATAGGTGCTTTGCTTTGGCAAACCCACCTAATGTTGATCAAAGTCTTGACGAGTGCCAACATTTGGAAGGCATCACATTTAATGACTTAATATTTGTTTGAGGGGTTTTTTTTTGTTTGATCTCACCAATTTGCTATCTCCGGTTGTTTTATACATGCATCACATACAAATATAAAACATGCATCTCATGCTTACAAGAAATAAACCTGACATGGTTATAGCCCAAACTATGCGATATTCTCAAGCCAATGAGAATATCATAAAAGCCTAAGAAAAGAAAAGAGTCTTTACAAGCTCCTTCTCTTCCTTTCTTGGTTGCCTTTTTGTTGTCACCTCCTTGGACATACCACCTTGGACGATCCCATAATGCACCATTACATCAATAATGGAAACCTCGAGTTACATTCAAGGGGAGTAAGGTGAGAAGAGAATGTACAATGAGAGTGATAAGAAAAGGCATGACTCGCAGGCCGTATTTACAAGTACAACCAATCAAGGGCTATAACCATGCACCAGGCTTCAAACACCAATCAGCATATCATGTCAAATCTCATTCAACAAAGATGCATGCCAATTTTCGCGTGTTGATTAACCAGTTTTTATTTATGTGGCGCTTCGCATACGGCGGTCCCGCTAGCCTGCGAAGGACTACATATACCATGATCACTATGAGAATCACTTATGACACTCATATAACGATCCATGAAGTGTTCTCATGGTGGGTCGGTCCAGTACACAAGTTCTCCAACTTGTACCCATATGTAGACTACATATCTCATATTAGTCTCCACATATGCTAGTCATTATGTATTATTGCAACCCGCTCCACAATAATACTAGACTAGGGACATTTAAGAATATCATTATTCTAGGGTTATGTTGGGTTTCGGGAGCCAAACAGCGCAGCGGAATTTAACCGAAACCCTCCAGGATCCAAGTGAAACGGGGTAAACCGGGTGTTCGAAAATTTCATACCTAATTTTCGGTTGAGATCTCTCACTCAACTGTAGAGTCGAATCACAAAACCTGAACAGTTGACGTGTTCAGGCTCTCTATGGTATCCACACGAGCCTCTCGGGATCACCACGCTTCCACCACGTCCCGGCAGATGCGTTTCTCTTGCACTCGCAGTGCTAGCTTGCGTCCTCCAAGGAATTGCAAGAGAAGAGTGTGGCTGTCCTTTTGGGAGGCTAGGGCAAGGAGACCTACGAATTTCTCACTTAAAAGTTGTATTTATAGTGAGACTCAACTTCCAGGCCTAATGGGTTTCAAAGCCCTAATCCAATTAGGATTTAATTTCGGGCTTAATAATGGCTCAACTCCTTGGCCCATTATTAATACGAAATTAAAGTGAAACCATAACCCAAATAATTAGCCCATGCACTCTAATGATCCAAATAGCTCTACGTGTGCGACCCAATAGGCTCTTGCCATGTTGGCAATGATCATAAATCACATTTATAATCATAAGCAATGAGCGGTGTCTAGCAACACATCATTGCTACCCAAGTGACAAGATTGTCGGTGAATCGACTAAACCTTTATGATCATCACCGATATATGCCATTGTCCCTTTGTCCAAGATATCAAGACTAAGCACAAGACATGGAATGTGTCACTCTCGTATAGCCCAATCTTCGGTTTCTTGATTACCGAGTAGACCAAATTAAACTGACGACATTGATATCATATATCAACTCATCGGAGCATGGCCATGCATTTTCTAAGTCTTACTCTATCAAGGGGCCCAAAGATATCACTCCCGTTACATAGGAGGGACAAATCCCATCTTGATCATACAAATCCCTCCGCATGATATGTGACATACCCAATGACCTCCTTCAAGTTCACTCAGTTACGAGCAACAAAGGAAAGTATCAAAGTATGTGACTCACATGTAGGGAACCTTGATGATCTTAGGTCGAAGGACTACATATACCATGATCACTATGAGAATCACTTATGACACTCATATAACGATCCATGAAGTGTTCTCATGGTGGGTCGGTCCAGTACACAAGTTCTCCAACTTGTACCCATATGTAGACTACATATCTCATATTAGTCTCCACATATGCTAGTCATTATGTATTATTGCAACCCGCTCCACAATAATACTAGACTAGGGACATTTAAGAATATCATTATTCTAGGGTTACAATTATGTTTATTACGTTACGCAGAAACAAAACAACAAACAAAATTGCTGGATTAATGCCTCAATAAAATATCATGACTCAATGTGCAAAAATACAATCATCTCATGATTGGCTTTTTGGGCACAATACTAACAATCTCCCACTTGCACTAAAAGCCAATCATCCATGTATCTAATACCGATGGACCTAGAATGGCTATCATGCTTTTGCTGCGTAAGGGGCTTTGTCAGTGGATCAGCAATGTTGCTGTCTGTCGAAGTCCTGCATATCCTTACATCACCCCTCTCGATGATCTCCCTGATGAGATGATAGCGTCAGAGTATGTGTTTGGATCGCTGGTGAGATCGAGGTTCCTTAGCCTGTGCGATTGCTCCATTGTTGTCACAATAGAGCTCTATCGGGTCAACAATGCTTGGAACCACTCCAAGTTCAGTGATGAACTTCTTGATCCAAACTGCCTCCTTCGCAGCATCAGAGGCGGTAATGTACTCAGATTCTGTTGTAGAGTCAGCTACTGTCTCTTGCTTTGAACTCTTCCAGCTTACAGCACCACCACCAATACAAAACACATAACCAGATTGCGATCTAAAATCATCCTTATCGGATTGGAAGCTTGCATCGGTGTAACCCCTTACAACGAGCTCATCTTCACCTCCAAAGACCAAGAATGCATCCTTAGTCCTTCGTAAGTACTTAAGGATGTTCTTAACAGCTGTCCAGTGACTTTCACCGGGGTTCGATTGGTACCTACTCGTCATGCTCAAAGCATATGAGACATCGGGACGAGTACATATCATGGCATACATGATAGATCCAATTGCTGAGGCATATGGAATCTTACTCATGCGCTCTCTCTCCTCGGTTGTACTCGGACACTGAGATCTAGAAAGAGTGATACCATGTGACATGGGCAAGAATCCTTTCTTGGAATCTTGCATGCTAAACCTCTTTAGCACCTTGTCAATATATGTACTTTGACTTAGGCCAAGAAGCTTTCTAGATCTATCTCTATAGATCCTGATGCCTAACACATAGGCTGCTTCACCCAAGTCCTTCATAGAGAAACATTTCCTTAGCCAAGTCTTCACAGACTGTAGCTCAGGAATGTCATTCCCGATGAGTAGTATGTCATCTACATACAACACCAAGAAGACAATAGCGCTCCCACTAACCTTCTTGTAGACACAAGGTTCATCTTCATTTTTGATAAAACCAAACTCTTTGATTGCATCATCAAAACGAAGATTCCAACTTCGAGAAGCTTGCTTCAGTCCATAAATGGACCTTTGCAATTTGCACACTTTATTGGCATTCCCAGGAGTGACAAAACCCTCAGGCTGTGTCATGTACACATCCTCAAGTAGCTTTCCATTTAGGAATGCAGTTTTGACATCCATTTGCCATATCTCATAATCATAGTGTGCAGCAATAGCAAACAAAATTCGGATGGATTTAAGCATAGCAACTGGTGAAAAAGTTTCATCATAGTCAATACCATGAATTTGCTTGAAACCTTTTGCAACCAATCTTCCCTTAAAGGTAATCACATTACCATCCATGTCAGTTTTCTTCTTGAAAACCCATTTGCACCCTATAGGTTTTACCCCTTCAGGTGGGTCAACCAAAGTCCATACTTGGTTTTCATACATGGATTCCATCTCGGATTTCATGGCCATTAGCCACTTCTCAGAGTCAGGCCCCGACATAGCTTGTTGGTAGGTTGTGGGCTCATCTTGATCCATGAGCATCACATCACCGGTGTGAGTCACGAGAAATCCATATCTCTCGGGCTCACGCCGAATCCTACCAGTCCTACGTGGGCTTTGTGCTACAGGAACAGACTCTTGAACCACAACATCTTGTGGTGTCTGTTCAGGTTCCATTTCAGGTTCGATGTCTTCTTGTTGTTCTTGAATTTCTTCAAGTTCTACTTTCCTCCCACTAGTTCCTTTAGAGATAAACTCTTTCTCCAAAAAGACACCAGTTCGAGCAACAAACACTTTTTGCTCAGAGGGATTGTAGAAATAGTAACCCTTTGTTTCTTTGGGATACCCAACAAAAAGACATTTTTGAGATTTGGGCCCTAGTTTGTTAGAGGATTGACGTTTTACATAAACATCACAGCCCCAAATCTTCATAAAAGACAAATTGGGACGCCTCCCACTCCATATCTCATATGGTGTCTTTTGAACCGATTTAGATGGAACTCGGTTTAGTGTAAAAGCGGCTGTCTCTAGAGCATGTCCCCAAAAGGAGTTTGGAAGGTCAGCTTGACTCATCATGGAGCGAACCATGTCTAACAGAGTTCGATTTCTCCTTTCAGAAACACCATTCCATTGAGGTGTACCTGGTGGAGTGAGCTGTGATATTATACCACACTCCTTCAGATAGTCAAGGAATTCTCGATCCAAGTACTCTCCACCTCGATCTGATCGAAGCACTTTGATACTCTTCCCGAGTTGATTCTCTACTTCATTCTTGAATTCTTTGAACTTTTCAAAGGATTCTGACTTGTGTCTCATAAGATACACATAGCCATATCTGCTGAAGTCATCAGTGAAAGTAATGAAGTATTGGAAACCTCCTCTAGCTTGTGTAGACATAGGGCCACATACATCACTATGTATGAGTCCTAGTAAGTCATTAGCCCTTTCACTTTGCCCTGTGAATGGGGCTTTGGTCATCTTGCCCAACAAACATGACTCACATGTCTCATATGATTCAAAATCAAATGAGTCCAAGAGTCCATCCTTATGGAGCTTGGATATGCGGGTCTCATTTATATGGCCCAAGCGACAGTGCCAGAGATAGGTCAAGTTTGAATCATTTAATCTGACCTTCTTGGTATTCACATTATAGATTGGATCTTCAAGGTCTAGAACATACAACCCATTGCTAAGTTGAGCACTACCATAAAAGATTTCATTCAAATAAATAGAACAACATTTGTCCTTTATTATAAATGAAAAACCTTTCTTGTCCAAACAAGAAACAGAAATCAAATTTCTACTAATAGTAGGCACAAAGTAGCAGTTGTCTAATTCTAAAACTAATCCACTAGGTAAAGTGAGAACATAAGTCCCTACGGCTAAGGCAGCAACCCTTGCTCCATTTCCAACACGTAGGTCCACTTCACCTCGGGCCAATCTTCTACTTCTACTTAGATCCTGCACATTTGCACAAATGTGAGATCCACATCCAGTATCCAATACCCAAGATGAGGAAGTAGAAAAGTTAGCCTCTATAACAAAAATACCTGAAGTGGAAGTCTTACTTCCCTTTTCCTTAGCAAGTTCTTCAAGATAGAGCTTGCAGTTGCGCTTCCAGTGTCCAGGTTGCTTACAATGGAAGCACTCCCCTTCCTTTGCCACACCACCCTTTGGTTTCAGTGCAGCTGAAGAAGAACTAGCATTGGACTTTCCATTAGCTTTATCCTTCTTCTTGTTGGCTTTTCCCTTTCCCTTGCCCTTTTGAACCATCAAAATGGGCTTAGCCTTCTTAAGGTTTTGCTCAGCAGTTCTCAACATGTTGAGCAATTCAGGAAGGGACTTGTCTAGGTCGTTCATGTTATAGTTCATGACGAACTGACTGTAGCTTTCAGGCAACGATTGCAAGACTACATCGATAGCCAACTCTTTCTGAAGAGCAAATCCCAAATTCTCAAGATTCTCAATGTACCCAATCATCTTGAGCACATGAGGACCCACGGGACTTCCCTCAGACATCTTGCACTGAAACAATGCCTTAGAGGTCTCAAACCTCTCATGCCTAGCTTGCTCTTGGAAAAGCATTTTGAGATGTTCGATCATATCGAACGCCCCCATGTTCTCATGTTGCTTCTGAAGCTCAGATTCCATGGTAATAAGCATGAGGCATGCAACATCCAAAGCATCATCAGAATGCCTCTTGTGAGCATCCCTTTCAGCTCTTGGAGCAGTGGCAGCAGGCTCATTCGGAATGGGCTGCTCTAGGACATATGCCTTTCTCTCTTGTTTGAGGACTATCCTCAAGTTTCGGTACCATTTGAGAAAGTTGGTCCCATTCAGTTTTTCCTTCTCAAGGATCGATCGCAATGAAAGTGTCGATGTGTTTTGTGCCATGGTTATCTACAACAGTAAATATGCAGTGTAAGAGTCATGTATTTTAATTCATTTAATAAGGACTTTTATTAAATGATACTCCCACTATTTTCCTCAAAATAATAACCCTCGATATTATTTCGGAACACCTCGGCGCTAAGGTATTCTAGTGGGCCAAGATCCATATTTGACCACAACCTGAGTCAGCTTTGGCTTTTCTCTCAAGTTACAGCTATTTAGGTAGGCAACTCATTGCCAATTGCATCTTATGCAACTCTTGGATAGTTGGGTGAACAACACTTGTCCAAGCTCATCTCATGAACTTAAGCCCAACTCTATGCCTCTAAGTCCCTAATCCTATTAGGATGACTTAGTTAAGTCGAACCCAAAGTTAGCAGTTTGGATATCACTATTATCCCATCGCGCCTTACCAAGATGAACATAGGTACTTTGCTTTGGCAAACCCACCTAATGTTGATCAAAGTCTTGACGAGTGCCAACATTTGGAAGGCATCACATTTAATGACTTAATATTTGTTTGAGGGATTTTATCTTTTGATCTCACCAATTTGTTATCTCCGGTTGTTTTATACATGCATCACATACAAATATAAAACATGCATCTCATGCTTACAAGAAATAAACGTGACATGGTTATAGCCCAAACTATGCGATATTCTCAAGCCAATGAGAATATCATAAAAGCCTAAGAAAAGAAAAGAGTCTTCACAAGCTCCTTCTCTTCCTTTCTTGGCTGCCTTTTTGTTGTCACCTCCTTGGACATACCACCTTGGACGATCCCATAATGCACCATTACATCAATAATAGAAACCTCGAGTTACATTCGAGGGGAGTAAGGTGAGAAGAGAATGTACAATGAGAGTGATAAGAAAAGGCACGACTCGCAGGCCGTATTTACAAGTACAACCAATCAAGGGCTATAACCATGCACCATGCTTCAAACACTAATCAGCATATCATGTCAAATCTCATTCAACAAAGATGCATGCCAATTTTCGCGTGTTGATTAACCAGTTTTTATTTATGTGGCGCTTCGCATACGGCGGTCCCGCTGGCCGGTCAGCGGGCGGTGGTTCCGCTGACCGGTCAGCGGACGGGGTCAAGGGGAGCCGCCCTTGCGGGGGGCGTGGGGGGCAGCGCCCCCCGGCGCAAAAAATTGTCTTACAATTGCTTAGCCCGAAATCTTCTATTTCGAGAAAGTAGGCACCCGAGACTCCTCCATTCGAGCCACCAAAAATACCTTACTGTCGGTGCCCGAACAGGCCGAATCCGAACAAACCTAGGGTTTTTGCAACTATTGCAAGAATCCTAATCCATATAGGTATCTCATACCTATCAATTTCGGGTTAATCTCATTAACCAATTTGTGTTGTTTCTTCATATATCTCATATGTTCATTACGAATTCCGGTTTCATGCATCATGAATCAATCTAATTAATCATGGCCGAAAACCAATCGAAGACATAGCATCATGCGATTCAACACTCAATCCCGATTTAGGGTTTCACCAGTAGCTCTGATACCACTGTTGGGTTTCGGGAGCCAAACAGCGCAGCGGAATTTAACCGAAACCCTCCAGGATCCAAGTGAAACGGGGTAAACCGGGTGTTCGAAAATTTCATACCTAATTTTCGGTTGAGATCTCTCACTCAACTGTAGAGTCGAATCACAAAACCTGAACAGTTGACGTGTTCAGGCTCTCTATGGTATCCACACGAGCCTCTCGGGATCACCACGCTTCCACCACGTCCCGGCAGATGCGTTTCTCTTGCACTCGCAGTGCTAGCTTGCGTCCTCCAAGGAATTGCAAGAGAAGAGTGTGGCTGTCCTTTTGGGAGGCTAGGGCAAGGAGACCTACGAATTTCTCACTTAAAAGTTGTATTTATAGTGAGACTCAACTTCCAGGCCTAATGGGTTTCAAAGCCCTAATCCAATTAGGATTTAATTTCGGGCTTAATAATGGCTCAACTCCTTGGCCCATTATTAATACGAAATTAAAGTGAAACCATAACCCAAATAATTAGCCCATGCACTCTAATGATCCAAATAGCTCTACGTGTGCGACCCAATAGGCTCTTGCCATGTTGGCAATGATCATAAATCACATTTATAATCATAAGCAATGAGCGGTGTCTAGCAACACATCATTGCTACCCAAGTGACAAGATTGTCGGTGAATCGACTAAACCTTTATGATCATCACCGATATATGCCATTGTCCCTTTGTCCAAGATATCAAGACTAAGCACAAGACATGGAATGTGTCACTCTCGTATAGCCCAATCTTCGGTTTCTTGATTACCGAGTAGACCAAATTAAACTGACGACATTGATATCATATATCAACTCATCGGAGCATGGCCATGCATTTTCTAAGTCTTACTCTATCAAGGGGCCCAAAGATATCACTCCCGTTACATAGGAGGGACAAATCCCATCTTGATCATACAAATCCCTCCGCATGATATGTGACATACCCAATGACCTCCTTCAAGTTCACTCAGTTACGAGCAACAAAGGAAAGTATCAAAGTATGTGACTCACATGTAGGGAACCTTGATGATCTTAGGTCGAAGGACTACATATACCATGATCACTATGAGAATCACTTATGACACTCATATAACGATCCATGAAGTGTTCTCATGGTGGGTCGGTCCAGTACACAAGTTCTCCAACTTGTACCCATATGTAGACTACATATCTCATATTAGTCTCCACATATGCTAGTCATTATGTATTATTGCAACCCGCTCCACAATAATACTAGACTAGGGACATTTAAGAATATCATTATTCTAGGGTTACAATTATGTTTATTACGTTACGCAGAAACAAAACAACAAACAAAATTGCTGGATTAATGCCTCAATAAAATATCATGACTCAATGTGCAAAAATACAATCATCTCATGATTGGCTTTTTGGGCACAATACTAACAGGTTACAATTATGTTTATTACGTTACGCAGAAACAAAACAACAAAC
This sequence comes from Aquilaria yunnanensis, assembly GCA_039654915.1. NCBI lineage: Eukaryota > Viridiplantae > Streptophyta > Magnoliopsida > Malvales > Thymelaeaceae > Aquilaria > Aquilaria yunnanensis. Next base: position 40,811,929 of record CM077595.1, on the reverse strand, counting down.
AAAATTGCTGGATTAATGCCTCAATAAAATATCATGACTCAATGTGCAAAAATACAATCATCTCATGATTGGCTTTTTGGGCACAACACTAACATTAAGTACTATACTCAATAATCAAAGTGCCAGGCCTATTATAGGTATAGTTGTGGTTAGGCATATGTTTTATGACTCTAGTAGTTGTCATGTTTCCTTTGTAGAAAGGAGTCAATGATTGGAAGCCTAGTCAGTGAGGATATTGGATGAGCTAGTTAAAGCCCAAAGTTAGAGCATTTTACTAGACCCTAGTGCCTTCAAAAGGGAAGACTTGCGATCTGCAAGAGTGGTTAAGGGCTAGCAGGTGCGCTAAGCAAATTTACCGAAGATGAGCCACTTGAGAGATTTTACATGGCTAACCACCTCCCAATCATTAATTGATGTAGTGGTGAAATTGGTTTGTCCACCAAGTTGGTTGGTTGTTGTGGCAAAAGCCATGTGTGCATCATTTCGATGTGAGGATGATACAGTGTAATCATGGTATGGTAGTTAAGTATCAAAGGTGGAGATGGTTCTTTGTAATCGTAGTTAATTGAGGAACAGTTGTTGTTGGAGTGCTTGATACTATTGAAAGCCGAGAGGCCTAGAAGGTGGTCAAGGAGTCACGTAAGATTGGAGGCATATTGGAGCCTAGTGATTGGGGCCAAGTTGTCTAGTTTGCTACCAATCAAAGGGTGCCTAGGTTGGCCTAGGATTGTGTAGTACCTTGTAACTCAACTAAGGACCCCAAAGGTGCTTCAAGCACCGAGCGAGTATTGATGGCCGGGAAGCAAGCGTACTAAGGACACACTTGAAAAGCTAATCTTGCATGTGTAAGGTGATCAACTCTGTGTGTAGAGAAGAAAAGAGACTGAGTGTGTAGGCTGTTAGTGTTGTGCCCAAAAGCCAATTATGAGATGATTGTATTTTTGCACATTAAGCCATGATATTTTATTAATCCATTAATCCAGCAACTATGTTTCTTGTTTTGTTTTTGCGTAACATAATAAACATAATTGTAACCCTAGAATAATGATATTCTCAAATCTCCCTAGTCTAGTATTATTGTCGAGCGGGTTACAATAATATAAAATGACTAGTATATGTGGAGACTAATTTGAGATATGTAGTCTACATATGGGTACAAGTTGGAGAACTTGTTATAGGACTGACCCACCATGAGAACACTACATGGATCGTTATATGAGTGTCATAAGTGATTCTTATAGTGATCATGGTAGATGTAGTCCTTTGACCTAAGGTCATCAATGTTCCCTACATGTGAGTCACATACTTTGATACTTCCCTTTGTTGCTCATAACTGAGTGAACTTGATGGAGGTCATTGAGTATGTCACATATCATGTGGAGGGATTTGTATGATCAAGATGGGATTTGTACCTCCTATATAATCGGAGTGATATCTTCGAGCCCCTTGATAGAGTGAGACTTAGAAAATGCATGGCCATGCTTGGATGAGTTTATATACGATATCAATGTCATCAATTTAAGTTAATCTACTCGGTAATCAAGAAACCAAAGATTGGGCTATACAAGAGTGACACATTCCATGTCTCATGCCTAGTCTTGATATCTTAGACAAAGGGACAATCGCATATATGGGTAATGATCATAAAGGTTTAGTCGAATCACCGACAATCTTGTCACTTGGGTAGCAATGATGTGTTGTTAAACACCGCTCATTGCTTATGATCATAAATGTGATTTATGATCACTGCCAACGTGGTAAGAGCCTATTGGGTCACACACATAGAGCTATTTGGATTATTAGAGTGTACGAGCTAATTATTTGGGTTATGGTTCCATGATAATTTCGTGTTAATAATCGGCCCAAAGGTTGAGCTATTATTAAGCCCGAAATAAACGCCTAATTAGATTAGGGCTTTGAAACTCATTAGGCCTAGAAGTTGAGTCTCACTAGAAATACAACTTTTAGTGAGAAATTCGCTATTTTGCCCTAGCGTCCGAAAAAGAACACCACACTCTTCTTTTGCTATTCCTTGGAGGATGCAAGCTAGCACTGCGAGCGCAAGAGATATGCATCTGCCAGTAGATGGTGGAAGTGTGGTGATCCCAAGAGGCTCGTGTGGATACCATAAAGAGATTAAACACGTCAACTATTCAGGTTTTGTGATTCGACTCAATAATTGGGTGAGTGATCTTAACCAAAATTAGGTATGAAAATTTTCAAACACCCGGTTTATCCCATTTCACTTGGATCCTGGAGGGTTTCAATTGAATTCTACTACTCTTGTTTGGCTTTCGAAATCTACAGTGGTATTAGAGCTACTGGTAAAACCCTAAATCGGGATTGAATGTCGAATTGCATGATATTGTGTGTTCGGTTGCTTTCGGCCATGATTAATTAGATTGATTCATGATGTATGAAACTAGAACTCATAATGAATATATGATATATATGAAGGAATGACACAAATTGGTTAATAAGATTAACCTAAAATTGATTGGTATGAGATACCTATATGGATTAAAACTCCTGCAATGGTTGCAAAACCCTAGCATGGATCGGATTCGGCCTCTTTGGGCACCGAAATTAGACTACTTTTGGTGGTTCGAATGAAGGTGTCTCGAGTGCCTACTTGCTCTAAATAGAAGATCTCACGCAACACAATTGTAAGACAATTTTTTATGCCGGGGGTGCTGGCCCCTCGCAACCCCCTACAAGGGCGCTGATAGACCAACAGGACTGCCGTATGTGAAGTGCCACATAAATAAAAAATGGTTAATCAATGAACATTAATTAGCATGCATTTTTGCTGAATGAGATTTGACATGTTATGCTGATTGGTGGTTGAAGCATGGTGCGTGGTTATAACCCTTGATTGGTTGTACTTGTAAATACGGCCTACGAGTCATGCCTTTTCTTGTTACTCTCATGGTACATTCTCTTCTCACTTTACTCCCCTCGAATGTAACTTAAGGTTTCTATTATTGATGTAATGGTACATTATGTGATAATCCAAGGTGGTATGTCCAAGGAGGTGACAACAAAAGGGCCTCCAAGAAAGCAAGAGAAGGACCTTGTGAAGACCATTTTCTTTTCTTAGGCTTTTATGATATTCTCATTGGATTGAGAATATCACATAGTTTGGGCTATAACCATGTCACATTTACTTTTTTGTTAGCATGAGATGCATGTTTTATATTTGTATGTGATGCATGTAGAAGACAACCGGAGATAACAAATTGGTGAGATCAAAAGAAAAAATCCCTCAAACAAATATTAAGTCATTAAATGTGATGCCTTCCAAATGTTGGCACTCATCAAGACCTTGATCAACATTGGGTGGGTTTGCCAAAGCAAAGCACCTACGTTCATCTTTGTAAGGCACGATGGGGTAATAGTGATATCCAAATTAATAACTTTGGGTCCAACTTAACTAAGTCATCCTAATAGGATTGGGGACTTAAAGGCATAGAGTTGGGCATAAGTTCATGAGATGAGCTTAGACAAGTGTTGTTCACCCAACTATCCAAGAGTTGCATGGGATGCAATTGGCAAGGAGTTGCCTACCTAAATAGCTGTGACTTGAGAGGAAAGCCAAAGCTGACTCAGGTTGTGGTCAAATATGGATCTTGGCCCACTAGAATACCTTAGCGCCGAGGTGTTCCAAAATAATACCGAGGGTTATTATTTTGACAAAAATAGTGGGAGTATCGTTTAATAAAAGTCCTTATTAAATGAATTAAAATACATGACTCTTACACTGCATATTTACTGTTGTAGATAACCATGGCACAAAACACATCGACACTTTCATTGCGATCGATCCTTGAGAAGGAAAAACTGAATGGGACCAACTTTCTTAAATGATACCGAAACTTAAGGATAGTCCTCAAACCAGAGAGAAAGGCTTATGTCCTAGAGCAGCCCATTCCGAATAAGCCTACTGCCACTGCTCCAATAGCTGAAAGGGACGCTCACAAGAAGCATTCTGATGATGCTTTGGATGTTGCATGCCTCATGCTTATTACCATGGAATCTGAGCTTCAGAAGAAACATGAGAACATGGGGTTGTTCAATATGATCGAAGATCTCAAAATTCTTTTCCAAGAGCAAGCTAGGCATGAGAGGTTTGAGACCTCTAAGGCATTGTTTTAGTGCAAGATGTCTGAGGGAAGTCCCGTGGGTCCTCATGTGCTCAAGATGATTGGGTACATTAAGAATCTTTAGAATTTGGGATTTGCTCTTCAGGAAGAGTTGGTTATTGATGTAGTCTTGCAATCGTTGCCTGAAAGCTACAGTCAGTTCGTCATGAACTATAACATGAATGACCTTCACAAGTCCCTTCCTGAATTGTTCAACATGTTGAGAACTGTTGAGCAAAACCTTAAAAAGGCTAAGCCCATTTTGATGGTTCAAAAGGGCAAAAGAAAGGGAAAAGCCAACAAGAAGAAAGATAAAGCTAATGGAAAGTCCAATGCTAGGTCTTCTTCAGCTGTACTGAAACCAAAGGGTGGTGTGGAAAAGGAAGGGGAGTGCTTCCATTGTAAGCAACCTGGACATTGGAAGCGCAACTACAAGCTCTATTTTGAAGAACTTGCTAAGGAAACGGGAAGTAAGACTTCCACTTCAGGTATTCTTGTTATAGAAGCTAACTTTTCTACTTCCTCATCTTAGGTATTGGATACTAGATGTGGATCTCACATTTGTGCAAATGTGCAGGATCTAAATAGAAGTAGAAGATTGGCCCCAGGTGAAGTGGACCTACGTGTTGGAAATGGAGCAAGGGTTGCTGCCTTAGCCGTAGGGACTTATGTTCTCACTTTACCTAGTGGATTAGTTTTAGAATTAGACAACTATTACTTTGTGCCTACTATTAGTAGAAATTTGATTTATGTTTCTTGTTTGGACAAGAAAGGTTTTTCATTTATAATAAAGGAAAAATGTTGTTCTATTTATTTGAATCAAATCTTTTATGGTAGTGCTCAACTTAGCAATGGGTTGTATGTTCTAGACCTCAAAGATCCAATCTATAATCTGAATACCAAGAAGGTCAGATTAAATGATTCAAGCCCGACCTATCTTTGGCACTGTCGCTTGGGCCATATAAATGAGACCCGCATATCCAAGCTCCATATGGATGGACTCTTGGACTCATTTGATTTTGAATCATATGAGACATGTGAGTCATGTTTGTTAGGCAAGATGACAAAAGCCCCATTCACAGGGCAAAGTGAAAGGGCTAATGACTTACTAGGACTCATACATAGTGATGTATGTGGCCCTATGTCTACACAAGCTAGAAGAGGTTTCCAACACTTCATTACTTTCACTGATGACTTCAGCAGATATGGCTATGTGTATCTCATGAGACGCAAGTCAGAATCCTTTGAAAAGTTCAAAGAATTCAAGAATGAAGTAGCGAATCACCTCGGGAAGAGTATTAAAGTGCTTCGATCAAATCGAGGTGGAGAGTACTTGGATAGAGAATTCCTTGACTATCTGAACGAGTGTGGTATAGTATCACAACTCACTCCACTAGGTACACCTCAATGGAATGGTGTATCTGAAAGGAGAAATCAAACTCTGTTAGACATGGTTCACTCTATGATGAGTCAAGCTGACCTTCCAAACTCCTTTTGGGGACATCCTCTAGAGACAGCCACTTTTACACTAAACCGGGTTCCATCTAAATCGGTTCAAAAGACACCATATGAGATATGGAATGGGAGGCGTCCTAATTTGTCTTTTATGAAGATTTGGGCCTATGACGCTTATGTGAAATGTCAATCCTCTGACAAACTAGGGCCCAAATCTCAAAAATGCCTTTTTGTTGGGTATCCCAAAGAAATTAAACTATTTCTACAATCCTTCCGAGAAAAAAGTGTTTGTTGCTCGAACTAGTGTCTTCTTAGAGAAAGAGTTTATCTCTAAAGGACCTAGTGGGGGGAAAGTAGAACTTGAAGAAATTCAAGAACAACAAAGAGACATTGAACCTGAAATGGAACCTGAACAAACACCGCAAGATGTTGTTCAAGAGTCTGTTCCTGTAGCATAAAGCCCACGTAGGTCTGGTAGGATTCGGCGTGAGCCTGAGAGATATGGATTTCTCGTGACTCACACTGGTGATGTGATGCTGATGGATCAGGATGAGCCCACAACCTACCAACAAGCTATGTCGAGGCCTGACTCTGAGAAGTGGCTAGTGGCCATGAAATCCGAGATGGAATCCATGTATGAAAACCAAGTATGGACTTTGGTTAACCCACCTAAAGGGGTAAAACCCATAGGGTGCAAATGGGTTTTCAAGAAGAAAACTGACATGGATGGTAATGTGATTACCTTTAAGGGACTATTGGTTGCAAAAGGTTTCAAGCAAATTCATGGTATTAACTATGATGAAACTTTTTCACCAGTTGCTATGCTTAAATCCATCCGAATTTTGTTTTGCTATTGATGCACACTATGATTATGAGATATGGAAAATGGATGCCAAAACTGCATTCCTAAATGGAAAGCTACTTGAGGATGTGTACATGACACAACCTGAGGGTTTTATGACTCCTGAGAATGCCAATAAAGTGTGCAAGTTGCAAAGGTCCATTTATGGACTGAAGCAAGCTTCTCGAAGTTGGAATCTTCATTTTGATGATGCAATCAAAGAGTTTGGTTTTATCAAAAATGAAGATGAACCTTGTGTCTACAAGAAGGTAAGTGGGAGCGCTATTGTCTTCTTGGTGTTGTATGTAGATGACATACTACTCATCAGGAATGACATTCCTGAGCTATAGTCTATGAAGACTTGGCTAGGGAAATGTTTCTCTATGAAGGACTTGGGTGAAGCAGCCTATGTGTTAGGCATCAGGATCTATAGAGATAGATCTAGAAAGCTTCTTGGCCTAAGTCAAAGTACATATATTGACAAGGTGCTAAAGAGGTTTAGCATACAAGATTCCAAGAAAGGATTCTTGCCCATGTCACATGGTATAACTCTTTCTAGATCTCAATGTCCGAGTACACCCGAGGAGAGAGAGCGCATGAGTAAGATTCCATATGCTTCAATAATTGGATCTATCATGTATGCCATGATATGTACTCATCTTGATGTCTTATATGCCTTAAGCATGACGAGTAGGTACCAATCGAACCCCGGTGAGAGTCACTGGACAGCTGTTAAGAACATCCTTAAGTACTTACGAAGGACTAAGGATGCATTCTTGGTCTTTGGAGGTGAAGATGAGCTCGTTGTAAGGGGTTACACCGATGCAAACTTCCAATCCAATAAGGATGATTTTAGATCGCAATCTGGTTATGTGTTTTGTATTGGTGGTGGTGCTGTGAGCTGGAAGAGTTCAAGGCAAGAAACAGTAGCTGACTCTACAAGAGAATCTGAGTACATTGCCGCCTCTGATGCTGCAAAGGAGCCAGTTTGGATCAAGAAGTTCATCACTAAACTTGGAGTGGTTCCAAGCATTGCCAACCCGATAGAGCTCTATTGTGACAATAATGGAGCAATCGCACAGGCTAAGGAACCTCGATCAGACCAGCGATCCAAACACATACTCCAACACTATCATCTCATTAAGGAGATCATCGAGAGGGCTGACGTAAGGATATACAGGACTTCGACAGACAGCAACATTGCTGATCCACTGACAAAGCCCCTTACGCAGTAGAAGCATGATAGCCATTCTAGGTCCATCGGTATTAGATACATGGATGATTGGCTTTTAGTGCAAGTGGGAGATTGTTAGTGTTGTGCCCAAAAAGCCAATCATGAGATGATTTTTATTTTTTGCACATTGAGTCATGATATTTTATTAAGGCATTAATCCAGAAATTATGTTTGTTGTTTTGTTTTTGTGTAACATAACAAACATAATTGTAACCCTAGAATAATGATATTCTTAAATGTCCCTAGTCTAGTATTATTGTGGAGCGGGTTGCAATAATACATAACGACTAGCATATGTGGAGACTAATATGAGATATGTAGTCTACATATGGGTACAAGTTGGAGAACTTGTGTACTGGACCGACCCACAATGAGAACACTTCATGGATTGTTATATGAATGTCATAAGTGATTCTCATAGTGATCATGGTATATGTAGTCCTTCGACCTAAGATCATCAAGGTTCCCTACATGTGAGTCACATACTTTGATACTTTCCTTTGTTACTCGTAACTGAGTGAACTTGAAGGAGGTCATTGGGTATGTCACATATCATACGGAGGGATTTGTATGATCAAGATGGGATTTTTCCCTCCTATGTAATGGCAGTGATATCTTCGAGCCCCTTGATAGAGTGAGACTTAGAAAATGCATGGCCATGCTCGGATGAGTTGATATACGATATCAACGTCATCAGCTTAAGTTAGTCTACTCAGTAATCAAGAAACCAAAGATTGGGCTATACAAGAGTCACACATTCCATGTCTCATGCTTAGTCTTGATATCTTGGATGAGGGGACAATGGCATATATCGGTGATGATCATAAAGGTTTAGTCGAATCACCGACAGTTTTGTCGCTTGGGTAGCAATGATGCGTTGCTAGACACCGTTCATTGCTTATGATCGTAAATGTGATTTATGATCATTGCCAATGTGGCAAGAGCCTATTGGGTCGCACACATTGAGCTATTTGGATCATTATCGTGCATGGGCTAATTATTTGGGTTATGGTTTCACTTTAATTTCGTATTAATAATGGGCCCAAGAGTTGAGCCATTATTAAGCCCGAAATTAAAGCCTAATTGGATTAGGGCTTTGAAACCCATTAGGCCTGGAAGTTGAGTCTCACTATAAATACAACTTTTAGTGAGAAATTCGCAGGTCTCCTTGCCCTAGCCTCCCAAAAGGACAGCCACACTCTTCTCTTGCAATTCCTTAGAGGACGCAATCTAGCACTGCGAGCACAAGAGAAACACATCTGCCGGGACATGGTGGAAGCGTAATGATCCTGAGAGGCTCATGTGGATACCATAGAGAGCCTGAACACGTCAACTGTTCAAGTTTTGTGATTCGACTCTACAGTTGAGTGAGAGGTCTCAACCAAAAATTAGGTATGAAAATTTTTGAACACCCTATTTACCCCATTTCACTTGGATCCTGGAGGGTTTCGGTTAAATTCTGCTGCGCTATTTGGCTCCCGAAACCCAACAATTCACAACCAACAAACACATGAAATGCAGCAGCAACAATAACCATAGATTAGTCTGTAAAACGTGCAATAAACTTAAATAAATCACTATGGCAGCCCTCCTTAAGCTAATGCTTGGTCTTAGGAGGATTTTAACAATAGTTAGTACTAACTTTGGGCTCTAGAAACCCTCATTTCACTGACATCTTTGTGCACTTGACAATCGGTCACAAAACCTTCAATAAGTGCACTCCCCTCAATAAGCTTGGTTCATCAAGCTCATGGCTCTCTTCCAAGCTTAGCCATAGCTCCATGGATATTTTAAAATTGCAGAAAACAATCCATGAGAGAAAAAGAACCCTTACCTTGATGGGTATGCTAAAATTGGAGCATGATCCTAGGTGCACTCAAGCAATAGCACCAAATAGCTTCCAATTGTGCTTCTTTGACTTCCTTGTGGATATGGAGGAAGTGTGGAGGAGAGGGTTGGATTTCTTTTTGCTAGTGGAGCCTGAAATTTAGAGAAGAAAGGTGGTCTTGACTACTTAAATAGTCAAAAGTACACTAAACACACTGAAGTAGTCTTGACCTTGTCTTATGTCATTTTCCTTGCTACAAGACTATGGTTTCTTAGTCTTAATCTCTTGACCCACATTTTACTATCCTTATCTTCCTTTAGCCGCCCTCCTTATGTAGGATAACCCCACAAAACTTCCATTTGACTTAAGTCATAGACACACTTAGGCCCTTTATGCCTTTTTGTGTTTTCTTTGTCCTTAGTTGTCTTCCATAAGCAATTTGGTCCTCCAATAGTACTTTCATGCCATTCATATCCTTCTCATAACTCTCCAAATCTCTTTTGTGAAATTTTTATAGTTGAGTACCCGAATTTCCAAAACCTTACAAAAAAGTCCATAGGTTGCTTGACAAACAAGCAATCCTTAAGGCTTTTCTTTGGGGCCAAGTTACCAGCTTGGAACACTTTTAAGGAGGTGTTGATCATGCCTTTTACCCCCCATACTTCAATCACTATGGTGAGAATTACACAATATAATGGTTTTTAGCCATTATGACACACTTGTAATTCTCCTATTTTTGTGAGGTGGTTACACCAGTGATCCAAACACATACTCCAATGCTATCATCTCATCAGGGAGATCATTGAGAGGGGTGATGTAAGAATATACCGGACTTCGACAGACAGCAACATTGTTAATCCGCTAACAAAGCCCCTTACGCAACAGAAGCATGATAGCCATTCTAGGCCATTGGTATTAAATACATGGATGATTGGCTTTAGTGCAAGTGGGAGATTGTTAGTGTTGTGCCCAAAATCCACTCATGAGATGATTGTATTTTTGCACATTGAGCCATGATATTTTATTAAGGCATTAGTCTAGCAACTATGTTTGTTGTTTTGTTTCTACATAACATAATAAACTGAATTGTAACCCTAGAATAATTATATTCTCAAATCTCGCTGGCCTAGTATTATTGTCAAGCGGGTTACAATAATACAAAACAACTAGCATATGTGGAGACTAATATGAGATATGTAATCTACATATGGGCACGGTTGGAGATCTTGTTACTAGACCGACTCACCATGAGAACGTTACATAGATTGTTATATGAGTGTCATAAGTGAGTCTCATAGTGATCATGGTATATGCAGTTCTTTGACCTAAGGTCATCAAGGTTCCCTACATGTGAGTCACATACTTTGATACTTCCCTTTGTTGCTCGTAACTGAGTGAACTTGAACAAGGTCATTAGGTATGTCACATATCATGTGGAGGGATTTGTATGATCAAGATAGGATTTGTACCTCCTATGTAACGGAGGTAATTTCTTCGGGCCCCTTGATAGAGTGAGACTTAGAAAATGCATGGCCATGCTTGGATGTGTTGATATACAATATCAATGTCATCAATTTAAGTTAGTCTACTCTGTAATCAAGAAACCAAAGATTAGGCTATACGAGAGTGAGACATTCCATGTCTCGTGCCTAGTCTTGATATCTTGGACAAAGGGACAATGGGTAATGATCATAAAGGTTTAGTAGAATCACTGACAATCTTGTCATTTGGGCAGCAAAGATGTGTTGCTAGACGCTGCTCATTGCTTATGATCATAAATGTGATTTATGATCATTGCCAACGTGGTAAGAGCCTATTGGGTCGCACACATAGGGGTATTTGGATTATTATAATGCATGGGCTAATTATTTGTGTTATGGTTTCATGATAATTTCATGTTAATAATTGGCCCAAAGGTTGAGCCATTATTAATCCTGAAATTAAAGCCTAATTGGATTAGGGCTTTAAAACCCATTGGGCTTGGAAGTTGAGTCTCACTATAAATACAACTTTTAGTGAGAAATTCACTACTTTGCCCTAGCCTCCTAAAAAGGATAACCGCACTTTTCTTCTACTATTCCTTGGAGGACTCAAGCTAGCACTGCAAGCACAAGAGATACGCATCTACCGAGATGTGGTGGAAGCATGGTGATCCCGAGAGGCTCGTGTAGATACCACAGATGGCTTGAACATGTCAACTATTCAAGTTTTGTGATTTGACTCAACAGTTGGGTGCGGGATCTCAACCGAAATTAGGTATGAAAATTTTTGAACACCCGGTTTACCCCATTTCATTTAGATCCAAGAAGGTTTCAATTAAATTCCACTGCACTTGTTTGGCTCCCAATTGCTACGAATCAAAGGATGCCTAGGTTGGCCTAGGATTGGGCAGTGCCTTGTAACTCGGCCAAGGACCTTATAGGTGCTTCAATCACTGAGCGAGTATTGATGGCCGAGAAGCAAGCGTACTAAGGACACACCTGAGAAGCTAATCTTGCATGTGTAAGGTGTTCGGCTCTTTGTGGAGAGAAGTAAAGAGACTGAGTGTGTAGGCTTCGGGCACCTAGGATACTCTGACTGAAACAGTTGAAGCATCAAGACCTTTGACTTAGGTAACCGCTCGGTAGCTAAATCGTCGAGTGTTAGGTGGCCTAAGACGATGGGGCACAAATAAGCCCCAAAGGCAACTAGCTGCTTGAAGGTCTTGGTACTCATGCCAGATAGGTTTTCTCTTATAGGCTTGTAGGTGTAAGAGGCTCTAGAATAGTGAAAGCAGTATGATTATCATGATCGGGTGATGTGTGGGTATCTTGCCAAATTCACCAGTATGCCTGACGCATAGGGGCCATCCAAAGGGAGCATTTAAAGACTCATGCTCTAGGGTGGGCCAAGACATTCAACTCTAGGTAGTTCACTCATTTGGAAGAGCCCTAGAGCATAGTGGAGCTTAAAGCAAAGTATCCCTTAGGGTCTTTTTGATGTATGTGTCTTGCCATAGTACACTAGTGACACACTTAGTCTAGTGATCGTTAGGAGCTGTTAGGTACCAAACCTAGAGTAAGGAACCAACTATGTAAGAGTTAGCGGACAAGTTTTATACTTGTTAAGCTAGCTTGCACTAAGGGGTTTGGTATAGGAGTATGGGTGTTGAACCTAGAGTGGAACTTTTTAGTGTGAGTGTTAACGGACAAGTTTAACTTGTTAAGTTAGCTTACATTAGTGGGTTCTGGTACAAAGGAGTGAGTGAAGAAGGTTTGTTGATGTTGAGCTTTTAGTAAGATCTTATCAGTGTAAGGGTAGTGGACAGGCTTCTAAAAGCTTGTTAAGCTATCTTACACTAGAGGACTCAACATAGACTTTGGTGTGAAGGATTCATGATCACTAGATTTGTTGGGAGAACTTGCAATAGTCAGATTTCCATTAGCACTACCATGTGCTAAAGGTAAGGAGAGACCATACTATGGTCTTTAAAAAAAATTGCATTAAGTGTCTAGATCAAGTAAGGTCAGGCTCAAGTGGGGAGAACAGTGAATAGTAATTGGACTATGATAGCCGAAGTGCTATCGCCCTGGTCCACTGACTTTGGTGAAAGAGGGAGCCAAACACCTGAGGTATACGACCTCGGAAGCCCCATCGTACCAACCTCGGAAAACTACCATATCGCCTCTCCAGCAGAGGACGAATGAACTGACTTCAGAAGAATAAGAACACCACGAAGAAATGGTATCACCCCGGGGAGAGGTCCTTGCTCGTCCCCCTAAAAGGTAACATCGGCCGAAGGGACCTCGGAGAAGAGATGGGTGCCACGAAGAAGTCTCTGACATTTTCGCCCGTACGCACTAGATGTCGACCTCAAGCACTCCGACAGGCCAATGCAGTCTGCGCTCTGACACGCAGAGACACGCTTCTCGACAAACCACTGCCCGAGAAAGCCTGCAGGCAGCTGACCACTCTTTTGCTCAGAGGTACGGACGGCATCCGTCCATACACGTGTCACAATCCGAGGGGCTCATTTTCTCCTATTTACAGTAGGGGAGGCTCTCGGTAAAAGGGGGTCGGGCTGGGGCTGGACAGGGATTTTTGGGCTCAAGGTTCTAGCTTCCCCCCCTCTTTCCTCTGGACATGCCAGAAAAACGCCTCCGGCGAGATTCTTTCCCTTCTGTGCATACCAGAGAAACACTCCCGACAAGTCTATTTTGTGCTTACTCTTCATCATTTAGAGACACTGACTTGGGCGTCGGAGGCTCCACCCCGGAAAACCACTCCGGGGACCTGCTAACCCCTGTTTTCTGCATGTTTCAGGCCGGACTACTTGGGGGCATCCCCGTTTCAGGCTCTCTCCAGCACCGGAAACCCTTCTCGGCCACCGCTATCCATCAATGGACGGCCACGAATGACATTCCTCAGGAGGTCCCTGTTACCCCCGTCGTGGAGCCACGGCAGGAACATCTACGATGGCTAACCCAACGCCATCATTTGGCGCCATCTATCCTCGGTGTCTCTAGCCGTCGCCTTCGGCGCAAGTAGAGGAACAGGTGGCAAGTTGAGGTGATCAACTTTCGACCAAGTCCACCGAGGACCCACGGGAATATCCAGGGCCACAAGAAAAAAGGTCTTGAGGTTCGGGTATCGTCGCAGAAATTGATGACGATCTAGACAGAAGCCGTCCTGAAAGGACACCTTCGACATTTGGACGGCTTTGTCCTATTCTACGTCTATCGAGTCCGCCTCATTCTCAAGACCAACAACCTCTTTCTTGAGACCCAGGACCTCCTCCTTAAGATCAGCAATCCTCCTCACCAATCCCTTTATGTTCCTTTTCTTCATCGCACTCCTCCTCAGAAAATAGACCCTGGCTTGAAGAGCCGCTTTTTCGGCGAAAGTTTTCTTCAGAAGGGCAGCTTCTTCTTCTTTCTCCTTCTGAATAACCTCATTGGCCGAAGTCAAGCGCACAACCTCCTCGCCAAGGTCAGGCATTTTGCGGGAAAGTCCTTCAAGAGGTCTGATTGGCTTATCAGGAACTCATCACGGAGTTGGGCCACCTTCTCCCTGGCTATGCGCCTCAACTCGACATTAGCTATGTCCGAGTTAATACAGAAGAGCCTGGCCTTCTCCAGTTCACTTTCAGCCCGAGCTCGGGCAGAAGACTGCTCTGCCGCCCAAACTCGGAGGTGCTCACTGTACCCCAAAAGCTGCGAAAAAGAAGGAGAAAATCCTCAGTGAAAGCAGCATAAGGGAAGGCAAAACACTTGGGCAAAAAAGAGAAGGCCAAAAGGATCACCTGAGCGGCGCGCTCAGAAACTCTAGTGGTGAGGATATCCCCAGAAGCACACTCCTCGGGAACTGCCTTAGAAGAAGCCTCGGTAAGAACGCCCCTCGCCATCTGGGGAGCCATCTCTTGGCAATCCTTGGAGAACAAGTTCATGTCCTCCGTGAACGACCAAAACGGCTCCCTTGGAACTTTGTCTTTCGGGAGAAGGGAGTCCCGAAGAGCCCGTCTCGGGCATGGTCAACCATCCATACTGGGGCCGCTCGGTCCTCTGCAAAATGGAGGGGTAGCGAGTCAGGAAGGGCTCCCTGAAAACACAAGTTATGAGGGAGCAGGTGTAAAAAAAGAATTCGACGCAAACCTGGCGCAACCCCGGTAGCCTCCTCCACAAAGGCTGGAATATGCTTGCCTTTATCCTTGCGATGTCTCTCCAGCTTTTTAACAGTAGGACTCTCGGTCAAAGAGCCTAAAAGCTCCACCGACGAGGTAGGACTTGACGGAGTGAAAAGGGTGACTACTTCCGCGGGCACCTCGGCTGCAGCAGTATCAGCCTCAGAAGATGTCGTAGCTACTTTGGAGGGGGCAGCAACCCTGGTGGATATCGGAGTGACATCAACCATGGCGAAGGTTGCAAAAGCGTCGGTGGAAGTAGCTATCGCATCGGTTGAGATAGCAACCTTGGTGGAAGTAGCAATAACTTCATCGACCACCACCACATCCTCCAAAGGTGGAGTAAGGGCCCTCTTCTTTGACTTCTTGGCCGAAGACGGTCCGCTCCCAGTAGACTTACGTCTTTTGGAGCCACTTTTCTTTGCTTGTTCTCCCTTCTTTACCTGACCAAGGAAGATACTCTTGTAGTAGGCGGCAGAATCATCAGCCATCTCTAAAAAAGGTGAAAAAGCATCAGTATGAGTCCAAAAAGGCACTGAAGCTGAAGATGTGAGTCCAAAAATGGTTAGCCAAAAAAAGAGCTTCTGGAAGAAAGGAAAACGTTAGCAAAAACCGAAAAAATACGACTTCGGGAGGCTGAGAAGTTAGCAGAAGTCAAACGATTCCTGATGAAGGCACTCACGAAAAGCCTTGCCAAAGTCAAGATTCCTGGATGCCGTCGTAAATAATGGCCGGAAATCGCTCCACCGTGCAAACCGTCACTGAAAGAGATGGAAAAGGTGAGAGAAAGCGAGAGCAAGGGTGAGAGCAAAGAAAAAACAAATGAGAAGAATGGCAGGAGGAGGCTTAAATAGAGCAGGGAAGGGCAATTGAAAAGGCGTCATAATGGCTGCGTAGGAGTGAAACGTCACCGTAATTACTCTTCCCGCGCAAAAAGACATGCCATCCCAATTGACGCTGGCCACGTGTCGACCATCGCGAGAAACTAGGGCATGTTTTCTGACATCCTGAAGATTTTGGTGGATCCCCAGATTGACACGCCCAGTTTCAAGGCATGACAGTCCACTAATTTAAGACAGAAAAAATAAGATTGGAAATCTCGAGGATGCCGAAAGGCAGGTATGTGACATCCGCCCGAAAAATGGCGAAGTACCTTCCTTGCAAACGATATAAGCCGGATCCTCTGAAAAGTGCTCCTAAAAGGGCTACAAGCCGAAGTTACACTCCAGCTTTCCAAAGGAGGGCATGTGATAGCTGAAGTGCTATCGCCCTGGTCCACTGACTTCGAAGAAAGAGGGAGCCAAACACCTGAGGTATATGACCTTGGAAGCCCCATCGTACCAACCTCGGAAAACTACCATATCGCCTCTCCAGCAGAGGACGGATGAACCGACTTTGGAAGAATAAGAACACCACGAAGAAATGGTATCACCCCGAGGAGAGGTCCTTGCTCGTCCCCCTAAAAGGTAACGTCGGCCGAAGGGACCTCGGAGGAGCGATGGGTGCCACGAAGAAGTCTCTGACATTTTCGCCCGTACACACTAGACGTCGACCTCAAGCACTCTGACAGGCCACTGCAGTCTGTGCTCTGACACGTAGGGACACGCTTCTTGACAAACCACTACCCGAGAAAGCCTGTAGGAGGCTTGCCACTCTTCTGCTCAGAGGTATGGATGGCATCCGTCCATACACGTGTCACAATCCGAGGGGCTCACTTTCTCCAATTTACAGTAGGGGAGGCTCTCGGTAAAAGGGGGCCGGGCTGGGGCTGGACAGGGGTTTTTGGGCTCCAGGTTCTAGCTTCCCCCCCTCTTTCCTCTGGACATGCCAGAAAAATGCCTCCGGCGAAATTCTTTCCCTTCTGTGCATACTAGAGAAACACTCCCGGCAAGTCTATTTTGTGCTTACTCTTCATCATTCAGAGACACTGACTTGGGCGTCGGAGGCTCCTCCCCGGAAAACCACTCCGGGGACCTGCTAACCCCTGTTTTCTGCATGTTTCAGGCCGGACTACTTGGGGGCATCCCCGTTTCAGGCTCTCTCCAGCACCGGAAACCCTTCTCGGCCACCGCTATCCATCACCGGACGGCCACGCACGACATTCCTCAGAAGATCCCTGTTACCCCCGTCGTGGAGCCACGGCGGGAACATCTACGATGGCTAACCCAACGCCGTCAGACTATAATTGGGAATGAGCACAAAGAATGGCATTAGCCATAGCACCTATACGAGACAAGGCCTGACTTAAGTGCCCTAAGGGCATTAGCCAAATGGGTTGGGTAGTTCGATGCCAAGTGGGTTGTTGTGACCAACACCCATTGGTAGGTTTGGTCAGGATATGTTGGCACCGTATCCTAGTGTAATGTGTTAAGGTGGAGAGATTGAATTGGGAGGAGCAAATTCTCCAAGGTGGGGAGACTGTTATAGCCATCCTAGTGGAATGCTCGATGACCAAGGTAAGTTCATAAATCCTTAGCTTAAGTACCTTAATTAAAAGTGAATTAGCAAAATCAAGTAAATTATTAAAGGTTTAGTAAGTTCCAAGTAGTTTATGACACTAGGTTTACCAGGGGTAAAAAGGTCATTTTGTAACTTGGAGGGCCAGGACATGTCTTGGGAGTAAAAATTATCTTTTTAGAAAAAAAAACCCTTGTTAGAAAGTTTTGCTTAAGTTTTTATTTACCTAGTTACTATTTTGGGAAAAGGTAAATTTGCAAAACTTAAAAAGGTTTGGGGGGATAGGACGGTTTTATGTTTAAAACACTTTTGGGGGGGAGGATTTTTGCCACTATTCATCCATTTCTAGCCCAAATTCATAACTCCCCCCCTTCCTCTCAATCTCTTGCCAAATATTTTTCAAAACCAAGAATTCTTCATGTAATTGGAAGGCTTTTGTGTTGCCCAAGTCAAAAAGAGCTTGTTTGCTTGTTTTTCATGGTGTTGGAGCTCTTGGAAACATTTTTCAGCTTGCGCAAGGTTTTGGGCATGGGGTAAGCTTTTGTTCTTGATGATGTCAAGTTTCTTGAGCTTAATCAAGCTTGGGTTTTGTTGATTTTGTGCTAAATTAGTGCCATATGTCTTGTATTTTGCTTGGAACCTAGGTAACCTAGTGGAACCCTTTGGAGCTTGTGGTTTGAGCTTGTGGTGCTTGATTATCGCTAGTTCAAGGTTAAGTGAGGTAAGGGATTTATGATTGATGCACATTTTATGCCATTCATAGCTTGTTTGCTTGTTAAATTCAAGTAGTTTGATGAATGGCATTAGTTGGTGGATGGTGATGAACATGTTGGACTAGTGAGGTTTTGTTGGTTTGTGTGGTGTTTATGGACACCATAGGATTGGTTTAAATGATGCATTGTGGCTAGTGCATTTACGCAAAAAGGTTTAAGGCATTCCAAGGCATCCTTAGGCCAATGTAAGTCCTTGGAAAGCCCCAAAGTAGCAATGGGGTGAAATCTAGAATTTTTGGGTATGAAATAGTTGGGGAAGCATCACCAACCTTTTCATGAAAATTCCAGGGGGTTTTGTACTGTGGCAACGCATCACCAACAATTTTGACACTTGGTAGTATTTTTTTCATAACTTTTCGCTCGAGTGTCCGATTGAGGCGATTCTAGATTCCATGTAAAGCTAAGAGGGAACACTATCATCTCCATACCTTCACAAGCCTAGAATTGCCTAGGTTTAAAGGTATTTTAGTTCAAGTTGAAGGCATGTTTGGCCCCAAATAGAGCACCATTAGTTGGGTGCAAGGTTTAGTACCACTGAAAATCTAGTTGGGCCTTCGGATTTAAAGCTCCAATGTGGAATCATTAGTGCACCTAGGAAGGCTCCAAAGAACCTAAAAAATGAGTCCAATCATGGTCATTGCCACTCCACTAGTGTGAACTAAGTAATGGTGGATAATGTTGCACCATGGATGAAGGCTTGGTGCATTTGTGGCCTAGCCAAGTTGTGACTTGAGGCACAAGTGAAAGCTTAGTGCATTCTTGGTAGGTTAAATGGAAAGGCTTAGTAACGTAGTGGTCTAAGTGAGCTTAGTAACTCAAGACACCAAATGGGAGCCTAATGCACCTATTTGGGTGGAGGCTTAGTACACAAGTGACCTACGCAAGTCTAAGAACTTGAGGAACTATGTGAAGGCCTAGTACACCTAGTGAATTTCTTGGAACTCAAGCAAGGAGCATCCACCATGTTCACCTATACAATAGCCAAGGAAAGGTTAAGTTACTACGTAAGTAAGCTAAGGCTTAGTAGTAACAAGTTAGTGGCCAGAACTTGCTAGGCACAGAGTGACGCCTATGGGAGGAGTAGGATGACGAGGAGTCCCAAAAGACTCAGGTATATGCACATTAGCTCTTAGACTGCAAGAGCGCACAGTAGACTTCATATATTTATATATGTGTGTGCCCTCAATATTTTTCTTGCAAGTTGAAGGATCCTTTACTAAGAATCTTTGATTCTCACTCCCTTAGATTTTGTTGTGTAGTTTTTGGCGTCATTGAGCCAGCAACCATTGAGGGTTATTGAGCTAGGCACATATGTAGGTATATGGTTTATTTGAATCTTTATGGTTCTAGTTTGTGGATCACTTGTTGGTTAAGTTATGGTACTAACTACAGTTATCTTTTTGGCCAACAGAGGCTAGTAAAGCACAAGGGAGGGCTTTGGGGCTTGCCACTAGGAGTTGCTCTAAGGTGGAAGCTTAGTTATAGATCTCAATAGTGTTGTTTAGTGTATAGTTCTCATACATTAGTTTTCCTCCAATGTTCATATATAAGTAGTCTACTCTAGAGTCGTTCTTGGGTGTGAGCATAGTCTACTTTTTCTTTGATGTTCGCACGCAATTGATTATGTGTAGTTAACCACATAAATGATTTGTATGCTTTGACAGTTTTGATGTTTGTTTTTAATTAAATGCCATGGCAATGTTTTAAGTATCATTATTTTATTTTATTGATCAAGTCAAAGTATAAACTCAAGCATGGTTGCATAGTAGGATTAAATAACTAGAAGCATAAAGGTTTTAACTAGTGTACACATAATCAATTAGCCAATTGCAACTAGTGTCGGACAAGTTCCTATAGGCTTCCTGTGTAGGCCCGTGAAGTGCCATGTTAAAAAGAGTTATGGTCATGCTTCATTTGCTTGTTACATATTATTGATGTTTTTCATACATCATACTACATTAAGTAAAAGATTTGAGGAGTAAGATAAAACACGAGACATGCAAGGTTGGCGGCAGACCATATCTGCATGACCTAACGAGTTGTAAATTTATAAGAGAGGTTTAGAATAGACTATTTGAACCTGAAACGCGTGTTATGTTATGTCTTAAACCACCCTTACCCTATGCATTGCACATGTGCATCATGAGGTTTATTAGCCTAGGTGCCTTAGTAGGCCTTTTGAGTGGCTTAAAAGACATGTGCTAAGACACTTAGCCACAATTTCCTTTAGTTTCTTAGTTTTTGTCAAGAAACAAAAAAAAAATCATTTGGGCCTCTTAATGGAGTCTATTTTGCATAAAAAATTTTGGTTAAGCTAGTTACACATTGAATTTTAAGGGAAAAATAAGTAAAATATAATATACATGAAAAAAAGTACTATACAAGTGAAACCAGTCTTGGCGGGTTCAGACTAGCACTAGGAAGGCCTCTTCTGGCCTACCATGCATCATATAGCTTAAATTTACATGATCATTTTACATGCACTTGTATACATCCTAACCTTCAAATACTAGCTTTCCTAGACACTATACAAAAGCCAAAACGCAGCTAGTTCCCACACCAGCAACAAGTGGCTACAAGCAATAAACAATGTGCTTGATCATATTATCATTGTCACCATTAACTTGGTTACCAAGACATTTACAACTAGAACATACCTGAAAATTATATACAATCAAAACTAGTAATTAAGATTCTAAATCCTATTTTCTTGCTTGAAATGAAGAAAATCAAGGCGTGAGTGATTATGCACTTAGTAAAGGCTCATGTAGCATTTAGTGCCTATAATGTCCTTGGACATTCGCATGTAAGTTTCATGATAAATTCGAGCTAGAACTTGCGATGAGAGATAAGGAAAGAAACCATAAGATGCAGGACAATATACTAAATAATGTGTAAGGGTCAACACATGCAACCAACAAGGAAAGCACACAAAGACACACACATCACACTCTCTACCTAGTGGCGTTAGGGCATTGCAAGCATTTCCTAATGCTAGGTTCATTTGTTTAGATTTATTTATGTTTTCTAGCTTATAATCAAAGAGCTCTAGATCTTGGAATGAGAAAGCCTCCCTATAACAAGATCCTAATGCTTGCCACAGTCATAGTCTAGGTAGAAATCATAGTTGCACTCTCAGCAACACATAGCCCCTACCAGCATCTAAGCTTACTTGGGTTTAAGACATCACTTAGAGCTCCTCCTTCTTCATGAATACTTAAGACATATTTGAATTCAAGAGAAAAGAGCTAAATGAATGAACCTTTACTAATAATATAGCCCTAAGCAAGCACCTCACCAAGTATGCTTTCACCCTTCTCCTTCAAGCGTTTTGCCTCGCCACTTTCCCTATTTCTCTCTAGTATTTTCTAGTCCAAGATACATGAAAATGGGTATTAAATGGGGTTAGAAACAATTGGGAAATTTGGCTTGACAAAGACGTGCTTGGTGGAGGGAACCGAGATGCCTACTTAGGCACTAACCCTTAGGTTAGGGTGCTTAATTGTGTCCTTACTTCAATTCAACTCTTAAGCCTATTTTTCATCACTTCCTAGCCTTAAGGCCTACTTTTAATTCATGAATTGAAGCCCTTCAAGTCATTTAAATGATAGTTCCACCATTAACCTCTAATGTGCATATGTGCACACCAATGCACCCTTAGGCACCCTTGTGCTCCCAAAAGCGCACCTTAGTTTCCTTCACATTTTCTCAACCAATTCTTCTTGGTTTAAGCTCCATTTTCAAAACCCACTTTGGCTCTTAATTTGGCCATCAAAGCTTTCAAATTTCCATCGCAACATAATCACACATGCACTTTAAGTGCCCAAAGCATTGTGCCCAGTCATGCCTTTCTTGGCCATGTTTTCTTACTTCCCCTTGACTTGTATGTTGTTTACTTATAACCCAAGGCCTAGTTATGATATTGTATGAAATTGTTCCTCAATTCAATTACTGAAACTTAAATTTTTTTATTCATTTGTTGTTTATTAAGGGAATATTAGAACCCTTTTTCTAACATGTTTTCTTAGGTGAGTACTATGAGGAAACAGAGTATACTAAACCATATGATGAGATTCAAGATACGAAGCAGACTAAATGAGGGCAGATTGTATCCCCTTAAAAAACTAGCTAAGATTGGATTTCTATTTTGTGTTTTTTCATTTCTAAAAACAATGTATGGTTTATTAAAATTAGATCATTTTTTGCATGTTAGTTTTCCTAATATTGTCATTTAATTACTCTAATTTAGTTTAACACTTTAATTATTTGGAAAATAGATTAAAAGAAAATGTTTTACCTCATTTTTCTCAAATTATTTTTAATTAATTGCATAATAACTTTAAGAAATTAAGATATTTTCCAAAATTAAGATTTATAAAATTGGGGGTGTTACACGGCTAGCCCCACCACACAAACCCTTTAAATATGACAAAAAAATTCTACAAACCTAGCTTCCCATTTTGTTAATCTAGTATCAAAAAACTTATTAAATTCATGATCTTCATCTTTTTTTTGGATTACAAGAAAGACAAACCAGAAAAACAAGAACTTCGCAATACAAATTAATATCCTTATAGTAAGTAAAGTTAACATTTTATTCAATATTTGCATGCCATTAAACAATGTTATTTAATTAATATTTGATTTTAATACAGTCATTCAGATTCTAGACATACTCCAATTTTACAATTTAGCACAAATTTTAGTGATATGTTTAAAATAAAGCAATGGTTATTGATGTAATTTTATTAAATTTTGGCGTTGTAATAGGTATATAGTATAAATAAAAAAATCTAAAAACCAGAACAAAAAAACCCAAAACCATGATTTTGGTTCTGTTTGGTTCTCGGTTCTCAGGTTGGGTATAAAAATTTTGAAACTGATGTCATTTTGGGTTGGTTTAGTCCCACCATAAAACTGAACCAACCTGAACCATACTCACCCCTACTAAGTGCTTATGTCGAGCTAGCATGATTTTGAAGAAATGGGTCTGCGGCCCTCATTCCCTTTCTTCGACTTAGCCTTCCCACAATGAGCTTCCATTGTCTGATGGTGAAGCTTCTAATGGTAGTGGCAAAAATTCTCAAGAAATTGAAGGAATTAAAGTTTTCAGCTTGCCCCAACTATGGTGGTTGAAAAAAGCGAGTTTGAATTTCTATTTTTTGGTTTTGCCTTCCTTTGCTGAAGACTGACTTTGTTGTGTTAAAGATATTAGAGATGTTATTAGCTATTATTATTATATGGGTCTACGCTTTTGTATTTCTTTTCTTAGACCATTAATTTCTTATTCTATATAGAGATTCAGTTTTTGGCATAATTAAGCTTAGAATTTTATTTTATCTTTTAGTAAATTTGGATGAATCAACTTTGGTCTAACTTTGCCTCCATGTTTTTAAGAAATTAGTTGTCATAGTTATTTTTGCCCAGTTCATTAAATTTAGTTTTTCTTCAAGGAAAACAAAATATTTTATAATATTTATCAATGATTTTAATTATTTTCTAATTATTTATCAATGTTTTTTCAAAATAAATATTTTCTGATTTGGTTATTTTAAAATTATTTAAGATAAACAATAAAATATTTATTTTTCTAAAAAAAAATTTAAAATTATTTTGAGTTTCTTAAAATGTAAAGTGTCAATTGGTGTACAAGTTAATTTAATAATCACTAAAAAAATTAATGTATTAGGTAGCTCATTATTTCTATTTCCTATTTCTATAGTTGCTAAAGCCTACTCAAATGTAGATTATTTTGTGCAGCTTTGTAGGTAGAATAATTTAGTATATTAAAAAAAATTTGGTTCTTAAAAAATCAATCATCACAAATGAGCTTACACTTATTTACAAAATTTGTTTGGAAGATTTGACTTTAGCTAATCATACCCAATTTTTTCCATGTTCTCCTCAACGGATGTCCTCAGATTTAAATATAAATTCTTTTAAAACATAAAGTGTAAATGATCCTATTCTACTTTATTTTGTGAGACCTTTTCATTTATTAACTATTATAAACATACATTTTTTTATAATATAAAAAAATCTATCAAAAGAAAAAATAGAAATAATATATATGTATGTGTCTCTTAACTAAATGGGTGGAAATATTTTTTAAAAATAGGAACAAAAATTGATCTAAATATCTGACATCTGGAAAGATAGTCAATGTCTATAACATAAATATACAAAAGGTATTGTGTTAACAAAGAAATTCTATTTATGATATACAATTACATATTTATAATTATACATGAGATAATGCATAAATGAAAGTGTAAACCTTAATCAATATATCATAAATATGTTGATTAATTTGTGCTTCTTTTAAAAACAAAATTCTCCCTATTTTATAATTTTAATACTTATTTATGCCCTTTACAAAAACAAATGATTAGTTTATTCAATATTTTCTTATTATTTACTTGGATATCATATAATCTATTATTTGAGTATCCTTTTATCTTTCTTTACTGATTCTTATTTAACTTTATATTACATTTTGTGTTATTTTTTATCTGATTCTCGCTCAACCATGAATCAACTTTGGTTTAACTTTGCCTCCATGGTTTTAAGAAATTAGTAGTCATGCTTATAATTGCTTAGGGCTTTAGTGAATAAGATATTTACATAAATTTTTTGTTTCTTGCAGCAATATTGTCAGTTCATGGACGCAGTACTTCATTTCTAAAGTCAAACGTGTGACCCGTAAGTACCATTTATATATTTTTACCATATTCATTCAATTTAATTTGTCTTAATGGGAAAAAAATATTTTATAATTATTTATCAATGATTTTAATTATTTTCTAGTTATTTAGCAATGGTTTTTCAAATAAAATATTTTTTGATTTAATTATTTTCAAATTATATAAGAAAAGCAATAAAAATATTTATTTTTTCAAAAAAATATTTTAAAATTTATTTGGAGTGTCTTAAAATGTAGAGTGTCAATTGGTGTACTAGTTAATTGAATTATTAGTAAAAAAATTAATGTATTAAATAACTCATTATTTCTGTTTGCTATCTCTATAGTTACTCAAACCTAATCAAATGTTGATTATTTTATACAGCTTTAAAGGTACTATCATTTAATTTATTAAAAAAATCCATTGTAAAAAATCAATCATTTGAAATTAGCTTACAGTT
The DNA here is from genome assembly GCA_039654915.1 of Aquilaria yunnanensis. NCBI lineage: Eukaryota > Viridiplantae > Streptophyta > Magnoliopsida > Malvales > Thymelaeaceae > Aquilaria > Aquilaria yunnanensis. The sequence continues at coordinate 40,786,397 of CM077595.1, read as the reverse complement.
ATTTATAGAAGTTATTTGGAAGGATTGAGTTTAGCCCATCATACCCTATTTTTTTCATATTCTCCTCAATTGGTTTCCTTGGATTTAAATATAAATTCTCTTCAAGAATAATGTGTGAATTATTCTATTCTACTTTATTTTATGAGATCTTTTCAGTTATTAACTATTATAAATGTACATGTTTTTTATAATATAAAATATATATAATTATAGAATAAAAATAATATATATGTATATATCTCTTAACTAGATTGGTGGAAATATTTATTAAAAATAGGAAAAAAGTTCATCTAAATATCTAACACTTGGAAAAAAAGTCAATGCCTATAAGATAAATATAGAAAAAGAATTATGTTGACAAATAAATTCTATTTATGATATAGAATTCCATATTTATAATTACACATGAGATAATGCATAGATGAAAGTGTAAACCTTAATCCAGGTATCATAAATATTTTGACTAATTTTAACTTCTTTGAGGAAGCAAATTTCTCGCTATTTTATAGTTTTTATACTCATTTGTGCTATTTATGAAAACATATAATTAATTTATTCAATATTTTCTTATTATCTACTTGGATATCATATAATCTATTCTTTTAGTATCATTTTCTCTTTCTTTACTAATTCTTATTTAACTTTATATTGCTGTTTGTATTATTTTGATCTGACTCTTGCTGGGCTTCACAACTTTGGGTTGCATTGTTGGTTTTGCAAGTATTGATCAAGTGAGTTCAGTTCTTTCTTTACCTTTTCTATAGTTGAATCACATATTTTTTTTCTTTCTTTGCTAATTCTTATTTAAATTTAATTTTGATATTCATTGTTATGTCTTCATATGCCATTTTAATGTGTTGTCTCCTATTTGATCTTGTTATAGTTGTTGAACAACATTTTTTGTGATTGAGAATATAGGATGAAAAAGGAAATTACCAATGACTGATGACCAATGTAGACTGGGTAATAGAAAACAAATTTGACAATATAATTATGTTACACCACTTTAGAATAGAAAAAGAATAAGAATGTTAACTTCTAAGAATGATCCCTCAGATTTATCATCAGATATCTCAACCACTTTTCACCAATTCAAAATTGGTATCTATTTACTAGGTATACTATTGAATTCTTCTATGTTATCTATTATTTCTTGTTTGTAACTTTAGTAGTTTTTTGACCTTGTATTAGGACCTCTAAATAGATATATAGACTTCGAAGATTGTTCTTATGTATGTGAACATTGCAAAGCCTTCTTCTGGTTCAGAAAGCGACTTAAAAGAATTCCTTCAAATGAACTTATTAAATTTACTAGCTATTGTAATGGAGGAAAAGTTCGACTACCCTTTGTAAAAGAACCTCCACTTTTATTAAAACAATTGCTTGGTTTAAATGGAGATCAAAGGAATGAACATTTCATGTCTAACATTAGACTTTATAATTCGATGTTTGCTATGACATCATTTGGGGCAAAAATTGATCATTCTATAAATCAAGGTTAAGGTCCCTTTATCTTCAAGATAGGAGGAGATATATTTCATAGAATGGGACATTGTGTCCTGTAGAAGAAGAACAACCAAAATTTCTTCAATTGTATATCTATGATACAGAGAATGAAGTGGTTAATGGGATGAATAAGTTTCAACAATTTGAGACATTGAATCTTGATCCTTAAATTGTCGAAGCTTTAATTCAAATGTTTGATGAGCATAATATTCTTGTGAAAGTTGTAAGAATAGCAAGAGAAAAATATTTGGATGGCACAATTCCAGATTATAGGTTGAGACTCTACCGTGAAAGAATTCTACCCCTATATGAATTACCAACAGGAAATCACATTGGAGGTTTATTGATTGAAAATGGACCTCTTGATGAAAGTGGTAAGGATATTGTTGTGGAATATAGGGGAGGTGCTTTTAAAAGAATATCAAAGTTGCATCCATCTTGCATGGCTATGCAATTTCCAATCATTTTTTGTTATGGAGAGGATGGATATCATATTAATATACCTCAAGCTTATCCAGCTGAAAATTCTTTTAACTATGATAAGCAAATCAACATGAGAATGTTTTATGCTTATCAGTTACACGATAGAGAAGGACCACCATCAATTTTGACCCAAACTGGTAGACTATTTCAGCAATACATAGTTAATGCCTATGTTTATATTGAACAAAGCAGACTTGACTATATAAGAGCTAATCAAAAGAATCTTAGAAGTGAATTTTATCAAGGTATTCATGATGCAATTGTTTGTGGTGATACTAATGGTTCAGATGCTAGTATATGTACCATTCTGCCATCAAGTTTCACTGGTGGTCCTAGATATATGTACAAACATGATCAAGATGCATTAACTATATGTAGAGTTCATGGAAATCCTCAATTCTTCATTACTTTCACATGCAATGTCAAGTGGCTAGAAATTACAAGATGTTTAAGTAAGTTTTCTGGAGCAAATTCTGAAGATAGGCCTAATATAGTAGATAAGTTTTTTAGATGAAAGTTCTAGAGCTCATCTCTTACTTAAAGCTAAAAAACCTCTTGGTGAAGTCGCAGCAGATATTCTAATACCAATAATTTTTTTAGATCAAATTTTTAATTAAAATTGATACTAAATGTTTCTATTTTTTCTTCCTTATTGTGTTTCCTCACTCTTATTTAGTACTTTACACAATTGAGTTTAAAAAATGAGGACTTCCACATTGCCATACACTACTATGGGTCCATCCTTCAACCAAAACTAACATGCCAGATGAAGTAGACAATGTGATTTCAGCTGAAATTCTTAATAAAGATCTTGATCTAGAAGGATACATAGTGGTTTCTGAATTTATGATACATGGCTCATGAGGTCTTGCAAATCCTTCATTCCCTTGCTTGAAAAACAATTCATGTTCAAAGTCCTTCCCAAAAAAATTCCAAAAAAAAACTTCAATTGACAAAAATGGATTTCTTCAATATAAAAGAAGGAATATGAGAAACTTTTTTATAAAAAAAGGAGTTCTTTTAGATAATTCTCATGCCGTATCCTATAATAGGAAACTTTGTCTGGTTTTTTATGCACACATCACTGTTGAATTTTGTGGTTATAGTATGTTAATGAAATACTTATTTAAATATGTTTCAAAAGGAGCAGCTAGGATACAAGCTAAACTCTTAGATGGACCTCAAAATGGTCATAATCTTCATACTTCTCATCATGCAAAAATCAATGAGATTCAAAATTTTGAGGATTCTAGATATATTTGTCCTTATGAAGCTGCTTGGCAAATTTTTGAATTTGACATTCATATGAGAGAGCCTGCAGTTCAGGTCTTAGCTGTCCACTTACCATTTATGAATCAAGTAACATTTCAAGATAACCAATCTTTTCAATCAATTATTGTTGATGAAATGAGCAAAAAATCCACATTAACTCAATGGATGGAAATAAATAAAGTAGATGCTAGAGCTCATGAATTAACATACATAGACTTTCCACAAAAATATGTCTAGAATAACACTGGAAAAGTTTGGTCATATAGAGTGAGTGGTAGTTCAATAGGCAGATTAGCATATGTACATCCAAATTCACAAGAGTTATTTTACTTGAGATTGCTTTTGAGCTATAAAAAAGGATGTAATTCTTTTAAGGATATAAGAATGATTATTGGTATTGTATATCCTTCATATTGACTTGCATGTGAAGCTTTAGGATTATTAGGTGATGATAGAGAATGGGCATCAACATTTTTAGAAGTAGCCACTTGTGCAACATCTTCTCCACTCAGAATGTTGTTTGTTCATATGCTTATCTATTGTGATTTATCAAATCCTAATACATTCCTTAAAAAACATTGGTGCAAGATGAGTGATGATATAGTCTATAGTTTACAAAAATCATGCAATGCAAATTATCTCAATATTGAAAATTCTTTGCTGCACAACCATGTTCTTTATGAACTTGAAATCCTTTTGAATCATCTATCAACATCATTGTCACATTTTAACCTACCAACGCCATCTGGTGAACTCATGGCTGAATTGAAGAATAAATTATTGATAGAAGAGAAAACATATGACAAACAAGCTCTCCATGAAGAAAATGAAAGATGTAAAGTCCTTTTAAATATTAAACAAAAAGTTATATATGATGTTGTTATGAGAGCATATATGAATAAAACACTTGAACTTTTTTTGTTTACGGATATGGAGGAATAGGTAAGACATTTCTTTGGAAAATGATTATAAATGCAATTTGAGTAGCTGGTCAGGTTGTCCTTGCTGTTGCATCATCTGGAATAGCATCTTTGTTATTGCCATCAAGGCGTACAGCCCACTATAGATTTAAAATCCCATTGGATTTATCAAATGAAAGTCTATGTCATATACAAAAGGGAACCCAATTGGCTAAATTACTAGAACAAATAGAGCTTATTGTTTGGGATGAAGTACCAATGAATGATAGATTATGTTTTGAAGCATTGGATAGGAGCTTACGGGATATAATGTTTAGGCCTAATGATGTATTTGGTGGCAAATCTATACTTCTGAGTGGTGATTTTCGGCAAATATTGCCTGTTAAACCAAAGGCAAACAAATATGAAATTATTTCTTCATGCATTGTTGCTTCACCACTCTAGTTTCACTTTAAAGTTTATAAATTAACACAAAACATGAGACTTCATCAACCAAATTTAGATAATAACCAGAGATTAGACATACTTAACTTCTCGATGTGGCTTTTATCTATTGGTGATGGAAATTTAGCTGCTTCTCAAGATGTAAATGATTTAGATTCTACATGGATAACAATAGCAGAAAATTTTTTGATACTAGATGATGATAATGGTTTGAAAAATCTCATAAATTTTATCTATGATAGAGACACAATAGAAAATCTAATGCTAGAATTGCTATGTGACAAGGTCATCGTATGTCCTAAAAATGAAATAGCAAATTGGCTAAATGAGCAAGTACTTTGCTTACTTAAATCTAAATCCACTATTTATCTAAGTTGTGATAGTGTTTCTACACTCAATGGAAATAATGAAGAAATATAGACATTGTTCCTAGAAGAATACCTGAATTCATTACACTTTAGTGGTTTACCTCAGCACAAATTAGAACTTAAAATTGAAGCTCCAATTATGTTGATTAGAAATTTAAATCAAATTTTGGGCCTCTGTAATGGAACAAGACTCATTGTCACTCAATTGTTATCAAAAGTCATTGAGGCAAAAAAAATTACTCGAACACGAATTGGTGAAAAAGGTTTACATTCCAAGAATAACACTTATCCACAAAAATGAAAAACTACCATTCATATTTAGGCGTAGACAATTTCCTGTAAAATTATGTTATGCCATGACTATTAATAAGGGTCAAGGACAATCATTGAATCGAGTTGGTATTTACTTGCCTGAGCCAATATTTTCACATGGACAATTATATGTTGCTGTCTCAAGAGCAACATCTATCACTGGTCTGAAAATCTTAATAAAGAAAAAAGAAGGTCATCCTGAAAGTACAACAAGAAACATTGTTTACGCTGATTTTTTACATTCTATTATTCCTTATCAGGTCAGTTTTTGTAGTATATTTATTAGATTGATTATTACTTTGAACATTATTTTTTTTTATATTTTGCTACAGGATTGCTACTAAAATAATTTGATTTATGTATTAAAACAGAATTCAATGTTTGTCTAGCATTTTTGGTTTCTAGCTTTTTTGTTCTTTAATACATAAAGATTAATTTTTTTTTCTACTAGAATCATTTTTTCTAAGGAACTACTATTTGGAACACTATATTTGTCTCATTTATCTTCATTTCTTTGCTTACTTAACTGCGGTTGGTCTCCTAAATAATAACTAGGAATTTGATTACCAAATATTTCTCTGATAATTTGGAAACAAAAAAAAATGTGTGCTTAAGATGTAAGCACATTTAAAACTATTTTGAAAAAGAATATCATGTACAAAATTTATTAGTCTCTCTCCACTTTTCATTTCTTTTCAATTAAAAATAATGATTGGAACCACACAAAAAATTAGAAAAATACTGTACCAGGTAATTAAAAAGTGTTTCTTATATAAATAATAAATAGTGTCTCAAGTGAGTCAAATAATAAAATACAAAATTACCGTTTTTTGTTGAATGGCTTCAACAACCATTCTCTCTAAGAATATAATCCCTATAAAATGATCTAGCAGTTTGGAATTAAAAAACCCACCTAATAAACTTGCCTCGAGAAGTTAGGAGGGAGGCTGAAACAAAAATAGAGAAATCATAATTTAGAAATCTAAGCACTTAGCTTTTGGTTTTGCACTCACAATTTTTTATAGGATTCAAGATTTTAAGAAAAGTTATAAATAATTTATAACTATCTTACACATAACAAAAACCTACTAATTCCTAAAACAAGGTTTGAAATATTAAATCAAAAAACCCACATTAAACATGAGATTTGAAAAATTTTATGCTTCATATAAAAGAAACAGATATTTTATCTTTTTCTTAAATAGCTTAGGTAACTGACCCTAAAGAAAACTTCATTCTTAGAAATGATCAACTCTTTAAGAAACAAAAGATTGGCCAGTTCATGAATTCACCTGGTGCGAATGTAGGATGTTTAAACATAACTACATCAAAAGAATAACAATTTTCTTTTATATCTTGCCTTTTTCAAGTTTACTTTCCAATTTGGTAACTATAGAGTTTAGAAACCTTGTATGAGAAGGGTATGGGAGGTAAGCTCAACATACAGACACACATATTCATTTCCTTGAGATATTAATCTCAAACAAAAGGCTTGCATGAGAAAATATTAACTAAATAAAAGTAATTACAAAACAAAAATACCTCATCACAGACTCACAATAATCAAGTTATTGTTCTTCTTCTTGTTGTGTATATACACATATATACAGAGATTTCTTCTCTCATTGACCTTATAAATTTTTCATTCTCCTGTGTTGATTTAGGGAAATGCTATCCAAGCATCCATGTCATTCGCCAATAGAGAACATTTTGATAATGTTGCCAAAGTTGGGAAAACATATAGAATCACAAACTTTATTTGCATCCAAGCATGGAAAACCAACAAAATCGTGCCCCACAATACTATGCTTGAATTTGGTTTGATCACAAGATTTGAAGAAATAGATGGAGCAAAGTTCCCGGTTAACAAATTCAACTTCATACAATATGTAGATCTTGCTCCAAGAATAAAGAATGATGTTCTCCTTACAGGTTTTTCCTTCACACTTAATTTTATTATTAATATTAAATTAATAATATGTATTATAATTTTTTTTAGCTTATGTCTAAATTACTTGGTCATGCTATCAGAAGTTTCAGATATCAAAATTTTACAAAATGAAAAAGGAATGAAAAAATGAAGGGAACTACAAATAACAAATCTCAGGTCTCATGACTTAACTTTGTCCCTATCTTATAAATGATTATTTATTCATTCTTTTTTATAATATTGCAGCAACCAGAAAATTCAATTAACACTTTGGGCTTGGTTTGCTGATACATTTGATAAGGAACATTTTAACAATATGGCACCTCTAATTATAATAGCAATTATTTCTACAAGAGTTGGTCTCTATAGAGGTAATAACAATCAATGCATAAGATATTTTACACTTTTCTTACATTTAATACCTTTTGAAATCCATTTTTATTTATGTAGGTGATGTCCAATTAATAGGAACTTTAGCAACACACTGGTCTCTGAATCCAGACATACTAGAAGCATGCGATTTCATTACAAGGTATTATATTTATCAAATTAAATAAATTCTATTAATCGTTAAGTTCCGGTACACATTCTACACTATTGACCAAATTTTTTTATGAATTTATTTCAGATTGGCTGCTACAACTGTGACTCCTACATAAGAAAAGTCTTCTTCCATATGCACAGTTGCTGAAATGCTACACCAAAATCTAGATGGTCTAAGGGTATAAAAATCCAATTTATTAAGATGTTACATGAATCATATCTTCTATCTATTATATTTAGATATCCTCCATTCTTAACACTAATCGTTCACTTTGTACATGAAGGCACAAAAATTCATATGCAATCCTTTCATCAAAACAATTGATGCACCAAAAGGTTGGTTTTACAAAGCATGTACCACCTGTCAACAACCGCTAAGTCCAGTAGGACACAGATTCATTTGCAAAAATCATGGAAAGCCTAACCCTGAACCTAGGCCCTTGTGAGTACTTACAAACTCATATTTTTCATCTTCACCCAACATATATAATAGTTGCTATTCCACTCTTACTATAAATTCAGATATAAATTTAGAGCTACGACTGTTGATCACATAGCTGCAACAGAAGTCAAATTCTTCAACAATGCTACACAACAACTACTGAATATCAGCTGTGTTGATATGATGAAAAAATGTGGTTTCACTGATCCGGACACATTACTAGACCCGCTAAAGCTATTTCCACAAGAAGAAAAAAAATTACAACTTTCATATGGGGAATTATACAGAGAACAACATCCAAATATTATAGTTTTTGGCATTATATTAGACTCCTCATCTGAACTTCCACAGGAAGAATCAAGCGGCAAAAAAGTTGAATCACCAACTGCCATTGCATTAATGAAGCCATTAACTCCAACTCTTCACCAGCAGATTCCCCAAAGAAGCATTACTGAATAATCCGAAAAGAAAACAATTGAAGGAATAATGAAAGTACAAATAAGACTTTTCAGCTGAACAGGTAATTTTAAAAAATCCAATATATTAATTTGTTCTTCGATTTGATTTTGTCTATGCTAAGCATGTTTAACATGTTTCATCATATCTATGTGCAAAATCACATTTTGCTATGTTTTTTCTTACCTTGTGCAAAATCACATTTCGTTCACAACTTACATATAATTTTCAATGAACAACAGATTATAAACTCAACTACCTTCTATTGATTTTTATCAGTTTTTTTACTCTCCTATATTGATTTTAACCACAGTCTATAGCTTGTTTTCTTATATTATATATTTATAATGAATAACAAATTACAAACTCAACTATGATTGTACTATTATGCATATGGAATATTTTTAGTATTCACATATATATATCATAACTTTACTACTAATCTCCCCGACAAATATACCAAGTGAACATGAACCTACCACTCCATCAGTAATAAAGAAAAGCAATAAGGATGGTCCATCAGCATAATCTTCTAAAATCACTACTTCTAATTATGTAAGTAAATACTGAATTAGAACTATAACATTCCACTTCTTTTGCATCCAATCTTTATTGTCTCATATATCTAAATTCAAGTACAATGGCTTTGCTACAAATCAATCCACCTCCTATTGAAGAACATATCCAATCAGATTTATTTTGTATCTACGCATAAACTAACCAGATCTATCTTGTATCTATATTAACTACCTAATCGCCAAAGGAGATGGATTCTTTTGAAATACTTCCCCTGATAGCATTAATATGTTATCATGTATTAGGTGTGATGAGTTCTCATTTACAAAGTAATTTATTTAAAAATTTTTAAATATGTATTAAGTTGACATGAACCAAAAGAATTATCCATTTATATTTAAATTTTTCACTAAATTTTTTACTTTACAACATTTCATATGTCTGCTACACAAGATAAGTTAGAAGAAAATCATACTATTGATCACAATGACAAAACTTCTAATAGGCAACAGGCTTAGAGGCCCAAATCCGAATGTCTTGGGACTAGGCCGATTTAGATGGCCCAAGAAGACCACAAAGGAGAACTCCTTATTCAAAGGAAACTATATCCTGTAAATACGAGATAAACTATGGGATTTTCATCCCAAAGATGAATTACTCGGAGCATACCTTAACTATATAAATCTCTCACTAATCTCGAGGTATGACATTCTAACTCTCTTATCTTTTTTCCTACCACTCCTCACCAGAAAGCTAACTTGAGAGTTAGAGGGTTCCCCTAGGAGCACACCTCAAGGCTCTGACATTGTCTTTATATGTAGGACCTGGATCTACTATTCGTAAAGCTTTTGGGCCAAGCTTTCCTAATCACTTTATCCATAAACTTGGCACCATCTATGGGAACCCAATTTAGTGAACACATGAAGATCACGATTGGAGAACTAGGACTTGCAAGAGACAGAGCAGGAAGTCATCACCCCAAGAGGTCCATAAGGCCCGCAGGTGAAGAAACACGCCAGGAGGATGACCTAGAGAATCCTGCGGAGCTCTAGAGGGACCCCGCAGGGGTAACAACCCTGCACCCCTAAATGATGAATAGTTTTAGGCACTACAGCATGCCCTGTTCAAGCAGTTAAGAGTGATGGTCCAACAAGAAATCTGAAGAGCCTTACCTAAGGCTCTAGAAAAGGCAGCTAAAAGTCACCCAGCGGAGGGGCCTCACCTAACTCCTTCAACAGGCCAACCTTTGATGATATAAACCTATGAGAAAAAGTCATTCATGGACTGCTCAGATGGTCCCAATGACATTAATGCGATGCGATCATGTAGAGACTCAACTAGATGGAGCAGTGCATGTGGGCCCTCAAGCGACAGACAAAAGGCCCTTGCATAGGCATTGACGTGGAGTACCTACGGTTCCAACCCTTCTTAGAAAAGATAATCAATGCCCCCACTCCCAAAGGCTTTTTCATGCAAACAATTAACTTATACAATGGCCTCACAAATCTAGTAAACCACCTACAAAAGTATGTTACCTCCATGAAGCTTGAAAGGACCTTTGATGCCATCATGTGTAGAGTCCCTAGCTCTACATTAACAAGAGCCGTTGAGTCCTAGTTTTGGACCAACTTGGGGCGCAGTTTCTCCTCATTTAGGCATTTTTCCCAAGTGTTCCTAAGACACTTCTTAGGAAGTCGGCCAACTCTACAGACGGTGGCCCATCTACTAAAAATTTGACAAGGTCGTGAGAAGTCCCTAAGGGACTACGCCTGGAGATTCAATGCTAAGGCAATATAAGTGCAGGGCCTACCTCTAAAGCTATACCTAGTAGCCAGTACCCAGGGATTAGCCTAAGATTTGAGACTAGCTTAAGACCTATATGAGAACCCCTTATAGGACATAGAAGAATTCATTGATCGAGCCACAAAATACATACATGTAGAAGAACTCAATTGGCCATATGTTCTTAAAGACCAACCCAAAAATAAATGAAGGTGGATCTAGGAAGGGGCATAAAAGGAATTCGAGACAGAAGCCCACCTACCTACCCTTGAAAGAAAGAAGATTGAACATCCTATATGCCCTCAAGAAAAAGAGCCAAATCATTCAGTGGCCCTCAGCATGGCCCTCTTGGGGCAAGAAAGACCTCAAAAATACTATAGATACCACAAAGACAAGGGACATGATACTGAGAAATGTTGGCAATTAAAGAAGCTGTTTGAAGAGATAATTCATGAAGGCAAGCTAAAAGAGTTCCTATTTAGGTGAACATCTCCTTGTCAAGAGGCCCCATAAAAGAAATGACAAAGGTGACAATGATAGAGGCCGAAGGCCCCAAAGGCCTTACTCTCTAAAAGACTGCCAAAATCCTAGACCCCCAACAGGGTTAGTCCACATGATCATCAAAGAAAAGGCCTCAGTGGCTCGAAAGAGATAGGAGCACAAAATCGCACAACTAGAAATAGTTGACCCTAACTTGGTTATAACCAGGGCTAATAGATCTTAGGTAGTGGCCCAGTACATGGACCTGCTCACCTTTAGGGCATGTATGAACAACTTTAACATACAAGGGGCCTACCTGGATGTGGGGGCCAACGTCAATGTCATTTTCATTGACCTATTGGAAAATACAAAGGTTAAGAAATCCTCCCTATTGCACGTGACCGGGCCCACCTTTGGGATAGGCAAGGATGAGGTCCCCACCGTCGAGACCATCAAGGTCCTATTAATGTTGGTAAGAAGAAATCACAATGGCCAAATTGCCTACAATTTACATGATACAGAATTTCTTCTCCTAGACATCCCATCGCCCTATAATGCCATCCGTGGATGACCAACCCAGGTACAATTCCATACCTGAGTCAACGTTAATAGGCTAACGGTGCATTTTATAACCCCTATTCATGACATAATTATGTTTTTCAACCAAGCGGTAGCATAGCAAGGTTATATGGCAACCTTACAAAAGCCTAGAGAAAATGCCATCGCACTAGTGGAGTCCAAAATGCACAAAAAAGGCCCTCCAAGAAAACAAGGATGGCACAACTTTTCCCAAGGGTACGAAGCTGGTAGAGGTATCCCCTAAAAAGATGATCAAGATTGGCAAAGACCTTCCACCTGAGGTAAGATAAATGTTCATTCAATTTCTTAAAAAAAACATAGACATATTTGTTTAGTACTCGAGCGAGATGCCTAAGATATACCCATATGTCATTACCCGTAGCCTGCAAGTGGACCCCTCCGCCAGACTAGTACAGTGGAAAAAAAAGTAATATGGCGCCCAAAAAATGAGAATTCAGTAGGGGACAAGTAAAAAGGCTATTGAAAGTTAGAATCATTTTGGAAGTGCGATATGCCAAATGGCTTACCAATGTGGAATTGGTAAAAAAGGAAAATGGAGACTGGTGCATGTGCGTCGTCCATACCAGTCTCAACAATGTTTGCCTAAAAGATTCATATCCCTTGCCTTCCATAGATCAATTGGCCGATACCACATTTGAGTTCAAAATATTGTCTTTTATGGATGCTTTCAGTGCCTATCACCAAATCTGGATGTGCCCCAAAGATGAGGAAAAATGGCTTTTACAATTGGTGAGGCCATCTATTGCTACTAACAAGTACCGCTCAGCTTGAAAAATGTTGGAGCCACCTACCAAAGGTTGATGGATCGCATCTGCACAAATCAGATAGGGAGAAACATGGAGGTTTAAGCGGATGATATGACTATCAAAAGAAAAGCCATCAACCAGCATTTTGATGAACTCTAAGAAACCTTCTAGGGGATGTGTTAGTATAACATGAAATTGAATCCCAATAAGTGCATCTTCGGCATTGGTGCTAGGAGATTCCTTGGTTACATGGTCTCCAAGAGGGGAATCAATGCCAACCGCAACCCTAATAAGATCAATGCCATCCTCACGATGCTTAATCCTCAAAATAAGATGGATGTTCAGAAGCTAGCTAGAAGGCTAACGATGTTGGGATGGTTCATCTCACGATTTGATGATAGATGTAAGCCATTCTTTCAAATACTAAAGAAAGAAGTGGCCTTCGAGTGGACGAACGAATATTGTGAAGCATTCCAACAAATAAAAGACTATCAACAACAACTCCCTACATTAAAACAACCAAGGCCTGATGAAGACCTTGTGCATTACTTAGCCGTCACCGAAGGCTCTGTCAGTGCAGCCCTCATCAGAAAAAATGGAATGGAACAATGGCCCATATACTATGTAAGTCAGACCCTCGAGGGGCCCGAACCTAGATACCCCACACTTCACAAAGTGGTTTTGGCCATTATTGTGGCCTCTAAAAAATTATGACCATATTTCCAAACTCATTACATAATCGTTAGAATAGAATTACCTTTACGAGATATCCTATAGAAATCAGATAAATCTAGTAAACTTGTTAAGTAATGCATTGAATTGGGGGAATATGACATTCACTACGAGCCCTAAAAAGCCATCAAGACACAAGCCATACCAGATTTTGTGGCTGAGATGATGCCAATCATAAAACCCATGAAATCAATATATCCATCTTGAAAATATAAGTGGATGGGGCCTCAGGCTTGGAATGCTAGGGCTCACACATCGTACTAAAGGGCTCGCTTAACATAGAAGTCATGTTCTGAATCATATTTTGCTTCCCCATAACTAATAATATCACGGAATATGAAGCCTTCCATGCTGGGCTATAGATGGTTAGTCGTGTGAAGGTGCAAAGTATAAAATATATAGTGACTCTCAATTAATAGTGAATCAAGTCACAAGAATAGTAGGAGCAAAAGAGCCGATCCTTTGCAAATACCTTGGCATAGAGAGAGAGAGCTAGTGAAGATGTTTGACCTTGTGTAGGTTTAGAAGATTCCCAAGCGATATAACATCAAAGCTAAGGTCTTCTCAAAGGGACGAGAATAGCCCATAGCAAAAGTACTTATGGAGCCCTCTATCCACTTGACACATGCCACAACACTTGAAAATGATTAGAGGGAGTCGATTAAAATTTACCTTGAGAGAGGTACATTGAGTGGAACTCTTAAGGAAAAGATAAAAATCAACATTCAGACAGGATACTTCCTCATTATTAGAGAGGATCTATACAAAAGAGGGTTTGGTTCCCCTTTATAGTGGCTTCTATGTTTGCCTGAGGTACATCATGTTCTACAAGAGATTTACCAGGGAGATTACGGAGCACATATAGGTGCCAACACCTTAGCCTATAAACCCTTGAGACAAGGCTACTTTTGGCCTAAAATTAGAAGGGACACCAAGGGGTTTGTTCATATATACCATAATTGCCAGCTCAATTCAAGAATACAGAGGCCGTTCTTCTTTGGTGCCTTCTTAGTAGCAGAGCCTTAGCCATTTGCTAAGTGCTGGCTTGATCTAATTGGAGCACTACCCTTAGACCTAGGTCTAGTTAAATATTATATTGTGGTGGTAGATTACTTCCCCAAGTGGGTAAAAGAAAAAGAAAAGCCTCTAGCCTCTATCACAACTCCCCAAATCACCAAATTCTTATGGAAGAATACCATTTGCTATTTTAGCTGTCCATGAGCCATCATCACTAATAATGAAAAGTAATTTGACAACCAACAAGTACAACAATTCACCAAAGACAAGGGCATCAGGCTTTACTTTGCCCTCATTAATCATCCCCAGTCCAATAGACAGGTAAAAGTCACCAATAGGACAAAAAAAGGACTAAAAAAGAGGCTAGGAGAGGCCAAAGCTAGATGGGTTGAGGAATTACCAAGCATTTTGTGGGGCTACTACATGACTCCCCAAAGGCCTACAGGAGAATCATGTTTCACAATGGCCTATGGAAGTAATGCTCTCATACATGTGGAAATCTCTTACCCTACTTTGTGAACCCAAGCCTACGATCCCACTCAAAACGAAAAGGCCTACTTGCTGGAAAAACTTAGGGAGGATGCGAGGGTTCACATGAAGTCCTTTAGACAATAAACTACCTTAACTCACCATCAAAGGATGAAACAAAAGGATATTGAAGTAGGCAGTTGGCTCCTATGAAAGCTGAATTGACTGGCAGAAACTTAAGGCACGGGGTACTAAGACCAAATTGGTATAGACCCTACCTAGTCACAAGGAAGCTCAGGGAAGGGTCTATGAGTTGGCAAATTTAGAAGGAAAAAAAGCTACCCAGAAACTATGATTCAGATGACTTATCTCCCTACATTGCTTAGATTATTGTAGAAATGATTACTTCACATTATGTACTTTGATACAAACAAAGAGACACTCCTCTAACGCTTTGGTTTGTTAACACATAAAAACAAGGCTTCATGAATTTCTCAAGCACTTAAGATCATTCGATGAGACCCCCTACTTTGTAGTAATTGAAAAATATAAAAGACAAAGGCATTGCAAAAAATAAACTTTTCATTAAAGAATTTCTTTACAAAAGAATTCCGTTACAAAAAGTGAAGGGGGATCCTAAGGGAACAGAAGCAAAAATGGGGGGACAGGGGTTAACAATAAAGGCTCCTAAAATTCATTTGGAAAAAGGTCTTCATCAAGATTTGTCATCGGCGTTTCCTCATCAAAGGTAGGAATCCTAGCTTTCCTTTCCTTTAGACAAAACATATGACACGAACCTAGATCCTTGTAAGTTAAGAGAAATGAGAGATCAACGTTTAGATTCACCTGCTCAACCTAAAAGCGGCAAGAAAGAAAGCCTTGAATTCTAGGAAGGCAATCCTTTTAAGCCCTTTCTCCACATTCAAGACAAGCGAGCCGAGCTCCTTCACACTATCATTGGCCTTCATTTGAAGGTGTTGGCATTGTACGTGGCCTTCACGCTTAACAAAACCAACCCGCTTGATGTGCTCTACAAGGGGCATTGTAAAACTAACCGAGCTTGAGCTAGCCTTGCCTACAACGGTCCTTGGGCAATACTTGTCCATTGGAAAGTAAACTTGAGAGCACCTATCTTGGACTCTACTACCTTCAGCAAGGCCACCAGATGATTGGCCTCCTTTTGGGCCTCAGCTTCCCTCTCTACAGATTGCTTTAGAGCCTTTTGTAGCTCCTTCACGTTCAACTTCAGCTCCTTCGCAACACACTCTCTACCTCTTTACCCTTTCTCTAGCTTGAGGTCCTTAGTGAGTACCTCTGTAGCACACCATTTGCTGCTTAGGTCTAGTTAAAGGAAGCTAGCTTTTTTGCGCAAAGCCTCAAGCTTAGAATGAAGGGCATTCTTCTGAGCTGCCCATCATTCCCCTAAACCATAGGCAAGATGGCCTCTTGCCAAAACTTAGGTTCATCAATAAGGAAAAACACCTCAAGTACTAAAAGTAAGTAGATGAGTATACTTGAAGAAGGCTGCCCATGCTTATCAATTGGCCCCATTTTCCCCGAAGAGGATGGGCTAGAAATTGTCGATGTCTACAGGTCCTCAACCCCTCTTGGATTTGATGGCAGATGTTAGACCAATCCTCAAAGATCAATTCTCCAACCCTCATCACCCACAGGGGGTCAAAGACATAGTCAAGGGCAATCCCCTTTAGAGCCAAATACCTTTACACCTGACTCTGTACAGGGATCAAGTTGCGCAACTAGAAGCACTCATCCAGCTTTAGTTCAGGTGGCTTGCCTCGAGTAGATAAGGCCTTTTCAAGGATGACCTCTACCGAAACTCAAGCGAGGGGAGAAGGTGAGGCAGAAGGCATGTCCTTCATTACCTTCTACTTTTTGAGAAGCCACTGGGTCTTCAATAGTAGGATTACCATATGACCTCACATGCTTCTCCGAAGCTACTAGATGGAAACACTCACAATTAGCAAAAAATGCTAAGTCTATAAAGGTAGCATGGAAAAAGTCCCCAAACGATACTATACCACTGCCTCTATCATGGAAGGCACCATCTACAGGGGCTCAGTAAGCCTTGTCCTCTAGTGGACCAACTGGGACTCTTGAGGAAACTCAAGAAGTTCCACCACTTTATATGGTGGCTTGGACGACGGGACCCCCGTAGCATGTGTTATTTTGGCAAGGAGTATGTTGGCCATACGGGCGTCCGCCAAAGCATTAGCAGCACCTTTGCACTTCTTTAAAAATTCTTTGGCATGATTTTTCATGTTCTCAGAAAGAGGAACTTGGTTAGATACTATAACCATGCATGAAAAAGTGAGAGAAATGTAACTGTTGGGACATAACTCTTTGGCGAAGTGCCCCGCTGGGCCCTGGTAGCAACCCCGTAAGCTTCAACTAGGCTCCTTATCTTAGCCTCCTCCTAAGTAAAAAGGTCCCTTACTCCTAAATATGACTGGTAGGCCTTACTGATCCTTGCCTAACTAAGGGTGGTCTTATCCATACCTGTATAGTGAATGGGAAACATATCCAAGAAATTGTTGTTTCCCACCACTTCCTCCAGCCAGTGGTGTCATGCCTCTGACTTGTATAGGCCATGTACTGTAATTAAAATGTGCATAAAATGTACCTAAGTTGTGTAGATGAATAATACAAGTCATAAATGTGAATACAATAGGCATATAAAGTTATTCGCCCAATAGGATGCCCAAGGGTGCTTTAAGTGCATATAAAGGGAAACAAGATGAAAAGTGCCATTTTTTTTGAACTAAAGATGGCTAAAACTAAGTGCTAATGTAAGTTTTAAAATAAGGATTCAAAATTAGAAAAGTGTGGCCAAGAAACCTAAGGGCACTAAGGGGCACCAAGGGAGGGGCACAAGGTGCCTCTCAGGCACACCCTTGTGTGTACCCAAATGAATGTAAGGGCTTTAAGGTCAAGTGCCTTAAGAGATATATTTCAAGATTGATGCTTAATGTTAAAATAAAGTTAAGGATTGCAATACAAGTCAAAAAGAGGTGAAGGGCACATAAGAAAAGTGATGAGCACCATTAGGTGCACTAAGGAGCTTTCGAGTGCACCTAAAAGGTCTACAAACGCATGTGAAAGTTTGATGCCCTAAATGGCTAAATTAAAAGATGAAGTGGGTGCTTAAATTATCCCACAAATTGAGTTGAATAGGTTGATCAAATCTCCTAAAATATATTGATGCCTTACAGGAGGTTAAGGCCAAGACTTAGTGAAAAGTCTTAGCCTCCAAGCTAGCTGCCTTTACCCTCAACTGCTTGGGCATTTAGTTGATTCTAAGGTAGCTTCCTTAGCATTTTACTACTGCTAACAACCTTAGAAAATCTCACCAAGAGGTCCTGCAAAATGAAGAAACAAGTTTGAGAAGCAAAAAAGCCAAACCGAGCATGGCGGCTCCAAGGTAGGCCTATGGTGGCGCGTTGGGTGTGTGGAGGTGTTCTAGCTATTAAGCTTCCAATTTCAAGCTAGGTAAAGGTTCAATTTAGGCTCCTTCACTTGGAATTTTATGGGAAGAAAACTGCCCTACGTGATGGCCATGGCTAAATGATCTTAGGAGCTAAGAAAATGGGATGTCTGCTAAGGCACTATGGTGAGCTAGCTAGTTTACTTATGGAAAGCATTAGGGTTCTCGATCAACTATGGTTGAAGTTGGTCATTAATCCGGAGCTCTATGTTAAATTGACTTTAATTCAAAGTGATCACATGCTTAATCAAAAGAAAAAAGCTTGCGGTGTCCTATGGGACCTCGACCATCTAAGTTCTACATCAACTGCTATGAATGGATGTACTCCAATCAGCTACAGCCCTTGAAAGACACCAAAAAAATGAGGTAAAGAGAGTCCCATAATTTTTTCCAGAGGGGGACTCTCTGACACCCAAGTAAAAAGGTAATATAGCTGGGAGTATTGAGTGATCTTAATAGAATAAGCTCTATAACATACCTAGGAATGGTTCCTTATATACTGGCTGCCAAGGTTAAAGCTCTCAAATCTGCCCTACACGTGTACTGCTAGATTGGGGGATAGTGGTTTACATTATTCCAACTATCTTTATAACCAGCTGTTCTAGCATAGGCCTTGGTGAGCACTTTGGACACACCTAGGAGTAGCTATATAATGGTATTTGTCTATATTAGAGTACATCAATGTTGAGGCAAGTGATTTGTCCTTCGGTCAAATGGCTTTAGGTCAAACTATAGGCCATCCGAGGTTGAGGTGTAGGGCCAAACTATTCGCGCTCTGGAAAGACTTCGGGTGAGTTTCTAGGCCTATGGCCTTCGGCCATCATATTCCCTCCCCAAAAGAGCCGATGGATGCTTTGTTCTATTGGAAACGTACTACCTCAGCGTCACTTGCTTTAGTGTTTTCTTCTTTCTTACTGATGCATCACTTGGACTTCTAAGAAGCAACGGTTATTTCTACCATAAATACATTACGTCGTTTGATCTTACGGGCATCAGTTATGTCGCTTCATCAAATGTGCCTGACATCTGTTCTTTAGCGAGCAGCTTTATGTCCCTCTGTGAATCATTGCATCAATTCCAGGTTTCTAGGCACATGTGTCATCTAGAAATTGCCGTGAGAGCTAGCATGCATTTGGATTGATTAGAGGGGATTTTTTACCTTTTCACATCTTCATTTAATGTGACACTTGATCAAACTTCTGTTAGGTTTCGGGAGCCAAACAGCACAGCGGAATTTAACTGAAACCCTCCAAGATCCAAGTGAAACGGGGTAAACCGGGTGTTCGAAAATTTCATACCTAATTTTCGGTTGAGATCTCTCACTCAACTGTAGAGTCGAATCACAAAACCTGAACAGTTGACGTGTTCACGCTCTCTATGGTATCCACACGAGCCTCTCGGGATCACCACACTTCCACCACGTCCCGGCAGATGCGTTTCTCTTACGCTCACAGTGCTAGCTTGCGTCCTCCAAGGAATTGCAAGAGAAGAGTGCGGCTGTCCTTTTGGGAGGCTAGGGCAAGGAGACCTGCGAATTTCTCACTTAAAAGTTATATTTATAGTGAGACTCAACTTCCATGCCTAATGGGTTTCAAAGCCCTAATCCAATTAGGATTTAATTTCGGGCTTAATAATTTCTCAACTCCTTGGCCCATTATTAATACGAAATTAAAGTGAAACCATAACCCAAATAATTAGCCCATGCACTCTAATGATCCAAATAGCTCTATGTGTGCGACCCAATAGGCTCTTGCCATGTTGGCAATGATCATAAATCACATTTATGATCATAAGCAATGAGCGGTGTCTAGCAACACATCATTGCTACCCAAGTGACAAGATTGTCGGTGAATCGACTAAACCTTTATGATCATCACCGATATATGCCATTGTCCCTTTGTCCAAGATATCTAGACTAAGCACGAGACATGGAATGTGTCACTCTCGTATAGCCCAATCTTTTGTTTCTTGATTACCGAGTAGACCAACCTAAACTGACGACATTGATATCATATATCAACTCATCGGAGCATGGCCATGCATTTTCTAAGTCTCACTCTATCAAGGGGCCCAAATATATCACTCCCGTTATATAGGAGGGACAAATCCCATCTTGATCATACAAATCCCTCTGCATGATATGTGACATACCCAATGACGTCCTTCAAGTTCACTCAGTTACGAGCAACAAAGGAAAGTATCAAAGTATGTGACTCACATGTAGGGAACCTTGATGATCTTAGGTCGAAGGACTACATATACCATGATCACTATGAGAATCACTTATGACACTCATATAACGATCCATGAAGAGTTCTCATGGTGGGTCGGTCCAGTACACAAGTTCTCCAACTTGTACCCATAGGTAGACTACATATCTCATATTAGTCTCCACATATGCTAGTCATTATGTATTATTGCAACCCGCTCCACAATAATACTAGACTAGGGACGTTTAAGAATATCATTATTCTAGGGTTACAATTATGTTTATTACGTTACGCAGAAACAAAACAACAAACAAAATTGCTGGATTAATGCCTCAATAAAATATCATGACTCAATGTGCAAAAATACAATCATCTCATGATTGGCTTTTTGGGCACAACACTAACAACTTCATCGGAGGCTATATATATCCCCTCCCCCAGCAAGAAATGCACATTTCACTTTCTGCTTCTTGCTCTCTACTCATACTTGCTTTCCTGCTCTATAGTGTTCCAAGTTTACCAGCAAACTTCTGGTGAAGTTTTTCCACTCTTAAATGGCCATGTTTCTAATTCTTTCTTCTCTTCTTTACCTAAAGTAGGCTAATGGCCAAGGTGATCATCACTTCTAGGGGCAATTGGGAGTCTTTAGATGCTCACCCTAGCTGTGCAATGCTTTAGAATGTTGCAAAGTGGAAGAAAAAGTACTCTCTTCTTGTCAATGTCGTTGTTTTGGTGTCGAACAAAGGGGAAATGGGTTACCAGCCCCGTGAGGGTGAGATTACTGTCTTTAAGACCCAGTTAAAGGTTGGTCTTTGGTATCCTCCTTATCTTATTGTGTAGGACTTCTACGAGTTCCACAGGATCACAATCCACCAGCTTTCTCCGAACTCTTATGCTTACTTTAACGCATACTTATGCATGAGCAGCATGTTTGGGGCTCATGCCATGCTTTCCAATCTACTTATTGTGCCAAAGGGGTCCTTCTACTTCATGTTTCCATGAGGTTCCAAAAGCAAAAAGTACTCTTTTGTGTTTGGCACTGGTGACAATTGGTGCAATTGGTAGAAGAAGTACTTTTTTATGTCCATACCGAACTTTTGGGGGATATTGGGCAAGTGGGCTTCCGAGAGTTTAGAGGTGGAGATGAAAGACCCCTCCTTGACTTTAGACAAGAATTTGATGAATTGTTTTGATGATTCTGATGGTCGAATTCGGGCAATGGCAAATTGGGGGGACCATCAGAGGGAGCTGGTCCTTTCCCATTTCCCATTAAGTAGGATTTGATGTCGGCCAATGTTCTGTGTGCTCTACACATGTACCCCCTCCTTCGGTGAAGTTAAAGCCCATTGTCGAAGATCCCCTCAAGGCTCCTGTCTTAGTCCAACTACTTGCAAAGATCTCTCTTATTCTACCTTTGTCTATCGTAAGTGTTGTTCTTAATTTGGCTTATCTTTTTTGGCAATGCACACTGATACCTTCTTTTTTATAGAGATGGGCGATGACTTCAGTGCTCAATTCTACTAGAAGGTGTTCCTTACCAAGGCATAGAAAGATGATGGCAAAAAAGCGACTAAAAAGAAGCCTATAATGAAGGCTTCCAATTGTCCACAAAACAAGGCTCGTGCTATGTCTTCACCAACCGACATTCCTACCACAGAAGTTGTTCTTAAGTTAAGGGCTGCTTTGGACACCGAGATCCCTCTTTTGGAGGGCATAGAGGCAGCTGAAGTAGAGAAGCTTAAAAAGGAGATTTCCAGTCCTCTACCAAGTCCACGCATAGCCGCAACTTTGTTGGGAGCAGTGACCGAAGAAGCCTTGGCTACTCAAGTAGTCGAGAAGAAATAGAAAAAAAGATAGCCAAGACACTGAAGGTGGGGGTTGAAGATGATGTCGAGATTTCGAATAGTGAGGGCACTTCCAAGTAAACCAAGGTTCCTCCCCAAGGTTTGGTGACCTTAACTCCCATCTTTCATGGTTACTTTTCGTCTTATGATTGGACCGAAGATTGGTTAGGAACTGACATAATAAATGAACTTCATCGTGACCATCCATAGGAGACCTCGCCTCCTAAGTGGTTGGCAGAGCATAAGGCCCGCCATGCCGCAGGAATACACGTCTGCCGAAGGGGGCAGTCCTGAGGTCGCCTGTCTGGGATGTGACCGAGGATATGTCCCTCTTCAACCATGACATATCTAGGAGGATGATTTC
Source organism: Aquilaria yunnanensis (assembly GCA_039654915.1). Lineage (NCBI taxonomy): Eukaryota > Viridiplantae > Streptophyta > Magnoliopsida > Malvales > Thymelaeaceae > Aquilaria > Aquilaria yunnanensis. The sequence continues at coordinate 40,763,460 of CM077595.1, read as the reverse complement.
ACAGTTTTACAAAGGGGTGACCACCAACACCACCTTTCAGGAACTTACAAAAGACCTCGTTAACAAGAAGTGTATTGTCACGGCACTGATAGACTACTCTGCCAAGATTGGTCCTTTTGGCCTTCGATTCTCTTTTCTGTTGGCTTTGTTTGTTTGATTTTCTGCCATTGATGACATTTTTTTTTTATGCTTTTGGGACAGTTTTTCATCATCTCTAGGTACTTTAGAGATTTCATCATAAAGCAGATAGAGATCTGGAACAAGGCAGACAAGAGTCTAGTTAAGGCAAAAGGGGTCATTGCCGACATGGCCTTCAAGTTCAGCAAGTTGAAGTGCAAGGCCACCGCTAAGCTCGCCAAACTTAAGAAGCAAGTTCGTGAGGAAGTAAAGGCCCTCACTCAGGAAGCCAACTCTTGCATCGAGGACCTTGGCCACCATATTTCCGTTGTGTCCATTGATTATGACATTGTGAAGGTCAACCCTGATGACCTTGATCGGAAGGTAAAATGATACACAAAGGACAAGAAGGACCTTCGGAAGGAGCTCCATGAAGCCAGGCTAAGGATTAGGGAACTGGAGTTAGAAAAGGAAATGATGGGGGAAGAGCTGCCAAAGGTCACCAATATCGCCATATTAGGACTTTGAGATGGGTTTCGCCTTGCCCACTACCAAGCTTGGATAGGCACCCCCATCTTGACCTTTCTCATTTAAATGCCTTCTGGAGGCCTATGGGGGAAGCATCGTTGTGGTCCAAAGACAAGTATCTTGGGGAGCCTGATGGCTTGCCTGATGACTAGGCCTGAGCATTCGGTTTATTCAATTATGCCGGATAAGTGTTTTTTTCTTTCAGTTTTTGGTTGTAGGTAAACGTAACTGAATAGACCAAATTTGTTAAATAAACCAAAAAAACCGAAAACTGAATAGACAATTTGGTTTTTGGTTATAGAACTGAATAACCTAATATACAAGTAAACATAAAATAAAATTTTTACATGGGAACAAATATATTCAGCTGGTTTTAATTGTAAATAAAACATCATTTAGAAGTTCAGCAAGCAACATTGTATGAGTCCAATCTTGTCTTAGACATTAGTAGCAACCAAATAAAAACCCAAATTCTAAATAAGCAAAATTTCCAATAAGCATCTACTACACTACAATCTACAAGTCCAACATTAGAATCCAACACTATCCAACAACAAATAAAATTTCCTATAACAAACAAACATCCAACATTGTCCTGCAACAAACAGATGATCTAGAGCCCAAAATAAGTATCACCCATTGCACCATTATAGGTGATGGCCAAAGGGCTATGACCCTCGAGATCTTTTGAATCGGCTATCCTAAAACCACCCTTGGTGGGAGCTTAGCCCTGACCTCGGGGCACTCTTAACACCACCATCGGAAAGGAACATGACTAACTTAGGGAATAGGTGTCTTTCACCACCCTTGGATGTACGAACCTACCGACCTCGAAAAATGAGATCCACCATCCTTGACAAAGGAAAAAGTCTTCCGAAGGTGACCCACTCTGCCGAAGGGCCTTCCCCTATAGCCCTCGGAGGAAAATCTCTGTCCGAAGGGGTTTCACACCTCGAAGGGGTCTCACGGAGATACAACAAACACGATTAAGGAGCCTCTGACAAAACGACCTCACACACACCCTTGCCCTCTGGCTAGAACGGCCTACGGCCAGCTGAAGATGTTTACCTCTGAAGGTACGGATCAAATTTGACCGAACACGTGTCATGATCTGGACAAGCTGTGTCAAACGGCCTCCTCCTTCCACCCTCCTATAAATACTTGGGAGGGACCTTGGTAAGGACAAAAGACACTCTTTAGTCTCCATTCTCCACTCTTTACTACCACTCTTACAAATACTAACTTGGGTAGCTCCTCCCCCGGAAACACACTTGGAGGAGCTCCTAACCCTTGTTCTTCTGAGTGTTTCAGATACTTTCCCACCGGAAGTCCTCTTTGCGGGCCAACATGTCATTCAACGAAGATGCCGCTAGGCATCATTTGGCACCGTCTGCGGGAATGCATTCTTAGGTCACTGTTGTTGAGACCTGAGGTTCTAAGGACAAGGGACTCTCGAAGTCCCAGTCCGCACTAGAAGCTCAAACAGTGACTAAACAGCCTGTAGTAGAGACTTCATTGCCTGAGGATGAACGTCCTCTAACGGTCATGATGGGCTTTTTACGCGACTTTTAGTGCTCTATCATGGCTGAAATGACCCAACAGCTCGACCAAAGGTGGTCACAACCACCTCTTAAGGGAAGGGCACCTTCTCCTAATAGCTGTCAAAAGAGAAGCTCAAGGTTACCTCGCCGGGGCTCTGGAAGTGGAGGTTCTCACAATGAGTCTTCAACGGAGAATGTACCCTCCAGAGGATGTAATGCTGGAGAAACGATGTCAAAGGGGCCTAGAACTTCCCGACGGCGAAGTCCATTCGCTGACGGGAAGTCCCAGTCCCCTCATCGGTGAAGTTACTCACCAAAAAGTTGACACCACTCTCTGTTGTCGGTGACTACCAGGCAATGAGGAGAGGACATCACTACCATCCTCATGGAGAAAATCCTTGAGAGGCTGGAGAAGGTGGAAAAACAAGTTTCTCAAAAACCTGTTTGGTCAAGGTTGTCATAGACCTTCATCGGAGAAGAGTCACCCTTCATCTGTGCAGTAGTAGAGGAGCCTATGCCAAGTGACTTCCGAGTACCACGCTTAGAGACGTATGATGGACGCAGCGACCCCCAAGCCCACCTAATGAAATGCAGGCATAGCATGATGTTGCATGGTGCTGATGACACCATTTTTTGCAAGTGTTTTGAAGTCACCCTGTCAGGGCCAGCAACTATGTGGTATAACTCCATGTCTCCCAGAACCATAATGGGATTCCAGGAGTTATCCACTGCATTCACCCAGCAGTTCATCGAAAGTGGACCAACGGCGAATATGCCTGTCGAAATGTTTGACATAGCGCAAAAGAATGGGAAGACCATTTGGGACTATGTCAAAAGGTTCAACCAAGAAGCCCTGAGTGTGCCCGACTTCCGCCACGAAGTTCGCATCCTCGCCATGATTAGGGGACTTTAGAGAGATTCACAACTCTTATACGAGTTCTCTAAAGATCCCCCTAACGCCCTCGGAGAATTTTATTGAAGGGCAGAACAGCACATGATGGCCAAAGAGCTAAGGATGGGAGGGCCAAAGTCTGATCATAACCACCCCTAAGGTCAGAGTCACCAACGTCGGTACACCACCGAGGGCGGGGGCAGACCAAGGAAACAAAGGAGGAAGAGGCAGGTGTCGTTCACTCCCCTAAACACCACAAGGATGAACATATTGATGGCCATGGAAAGGCAAGGAACATCAATCCAGCGTCTGAAGGCAATGACCTCAAACAATAAGAAGAATATGAAGAAGTTCTGCCAATTCCACTGGGACCACAGGCACGGTACCAAAGATTGCTTTCAATTAAGAAAACATTGAATCCCTAATCAAGTAAGGGCAACTTCACCATTACCTGTGGATGCCCTCTCCCAAACCCCAGGAAAGGAAGGAGGAAGATAGAAGGGGAGAGGATGAAGACTATGATTCCGACCGACATTGGCACTGAAGTCCTAGAAAACACCCACCACCTCGAGCAGGAGTAATCTAGACAATTACCATGGGAATACCCTCAACAGAGAGGAAAAGGAAGGTCCGAGAAGTTTTGATGATGGAGTTCGACAACCTGGCGAACAAGCTTTGCTTGAAAAGATGGGTATACCGTGAAGTTCCCTCATGATGACCCCCTCCTAATCATAGTAAGGATAGGGAACTGGGACATCAAAAGAGTGCTCATCGATGATGGCTCCAACGTTGACATTCTATTCTCCCACCTGTTGCTGAACTTAGGCATCTTCAAGGGTGATCTTAAACCCATTACCTCCCCTACCTTCGGCGTCGGTCGCTTCAAACTCCCTGTGCAGGTGGATCAATCTGCCTTTGATGCTAAGGGGAACCTTGATTCAGAATAAAGAAGAGCTCTTTGGCTCCACAATGACAAGGTTCATCATCATAAATGTCCTTTCTTTATACAACACCATCCTCAGAAGGTAGACACAAGGAAATCTTCACATTCGCCAAGATGTGAAGTACCTAACGGTCACGTTCGGCACAAAGGAGGGGGACGCAGAAATATTCATTAATCAAGCAGAAGTAAGGAAAGTCTTTGTGAAGGCAAGGCAGAACCTAATGAAAGTTCACACACAAACTTCGGAAGAAAGGAGCACGATCGATGAAGAGGCAATAGGAGGAGAAAAAGTGACTCTAAAAAAATAGAAACAGAGGATGTAGAGCTTGTCCTGGGCCGAAGTACCCGAGTGGGGAAAAAACTAGCCGAAGGTGACAAAGAAAAGCTTGTATCCCTTTATTAATGAACAAAGATCTGTTTGCCTACTCTCCGAGTGATATGCCTGGGGTGGACCCTGGAATAATCTAACATTGCCTTAAAGTGTGTCTGAAGGTGAAGCCTATTGGAAAAAAAATGTAGCCTCTCGGCACATAAGAACAACTTTGTTAAAATCGAAGTCCAAAGATTAATGGAGGCGGGCATAATAAAGGAGGTCAAGTACCCTGAGTAGCTCAGCAACGTTGTTTTTGCCACCAAGGAAGGGAGTGATAAGCTCCGGATGTGCATCGACTTCTGAAACATAAACAATGCCTGTCCAAAGGACTTGTATCCTATGCCACCAATAAACCAATTGGTAGACTCCACTGCCGAATACGGTCTACTTAGCCTGCTCGATGCCTTTAGCGGATATCACCAACTTCGGATAAACCCCAAAGACGAGGAAAAAACCGCCTTCATTACCGAAGTTAGAACCTACTATTACATCAGAATGCCCTTTGCCCTTTAGAACACGGGAGCAACACACCAAAGACTGATGAACAAGGTATTCAGCTTTCAAATTGGGAGAAATGTGGAAGTATATGTGATACGATAAAAGAAGGCACAACCAAGGAAGGCAAGGACCCACTGAAGGTTTCTAGTGGACCATTGACAAGGAAGAAGGCTAAGGAGCTCACTAGTGCACTTCAAGCTCGGATGTTGACAGATTGGCGATGTTCTGGTGGAAAAATCATATATTGAGCCAAACAGATCATAATTGAGTGATTCTTGATTCATTGGAAAGATAACATCTAGATCTACAAATCATATGAATACCATGAAACCCAGTTTGCACGATAAGGAGGTCCAATTTAGCTTCAAAGTTGCGATTTACGAGTTATCGCTGGTTCAGAAGCAGTTGCAGTATTTTGGGAATATCTTTCGATTCAGAAGTCCATTTTGTGTGATTCAAGTGTGGTTTCGAAGCTAAGAAAGATATCTACAACTTTTATGCTTTGAATTTTGAGAAATCATTGCTGCATCAAGTTCGAATTTCAGCTTGAAGTTGTAGACACAAGCCAGAATCACCCAAGAAGGCTATTTTCGAGTTTTTATGGCCAATCTTGTTTTGTAACGTATTTTATTTTATTTTCGTATTTATTTACATTATTTAGGATGTTATTTAGGCCATGGAATTGATTCAGGTCATTTAGGATAAAAGGAATTCGCTGCACACCTTAAACATGTGTTAAAAGTGTGTTAGAGTCCTAGTTTGACTAGGTTTTCTTGAGTCCTTTGTAACTAGGTTTCGTAGGTGACTTGGGCTGCGAATTTTGCCCAGCTTTTAACCCTAGTTTAGGCCTATATAAAGGCACATATTCTGGATGTAAATATACAGAAAAATTTGGAAATAATATTGCTCTTTGGAGAGGTTTTCTCTTTGGTTCTTGGCGGACTGCCTTGGTGCACAAGTGTGCTTGTGTTCTTGGAGTTCTATACTTCTCGTTTCTAATCACAAGTTGATTAGGGGTGGGGGTTTTAAACCTAGTCCTTTTGATGTCTTGTGGAGCTTGAGAAACATCTTGGACGAGTTTCATGGTCGTTATACCATCGGGGTTCGCATCAGTTGGTATCAGAGCCACAAGTTCCATTGAAGGACATATCTTGTGTTCTTGTTTCCCTTCGTTTTTCTTTCAATTCTGTCCAGTAATTTTCGTGTTTTAATTCTCTGTTTTAATCCTTTTTTGTCTTGTTTCAGGTCTGTCCCTTTTTATTCCATCCTTGTTCAAGTCCGAAAATCACAAAAACAACAAAAAGAAGTCAATCCGTGTTGTCTAGTTTTCTCGGTTTCAAATTGTTTGTTCCTGATTATTTCTTATCTTTCTGTTTCGTATCCAGCCTTGTTAACCTTTCTTGTTTTCATTGTTTCCAGCATCCTAGAGTCAAGAAAACACCAAAAAAAGAAGGATCCAAGTTGAGGAAGTTTCGGTATCAAAAAGTTGCTTCAAATTGTGCCAATTTCACTAGTTTTCTTGTCTTGGCCGAAAAGAATTTTAACTTTTTGTCTTTGGCAGCAAGGAGTTTCAAGGAGAACGTTTGGTTAGCATCAAAACAGCAAGCAAAAAAAAAAAAGGAGGAAAAAAAAAAGGAAGGAAAAGAAAAGAAAAAGAAAGAGCAAAGAAAAGAAAAGAAAAGAGCTTGCAAAAAGAAGTTTTCTCAAAGTGTTGAAAGTTGTGCGCCCCAAAACCTATCCCATTGTTTTGAGCCAAAAAGCTTTCTTTGTGGTTCTTGTAATCATCAATTGCAAGGGCTTCCTAGAGTCTTTTAAAGCTTGTTTAGCCCACCTCTTTTGGAGTCAAAATAGTTCTTCAAAAATTCAAGTTTTCTTGTGTGCTTTGAGGATAGTTTTCTTAGAACTTTGGAGAACTCTTTGAATAAGCAATATCTCACTAACAAATTGAGTGTTTTGAGTGTTCATATTTTGAGTGAAACACGTGAGGTGAGTGTTTGTGAGGATCTTTGTTATTTTCAGGAGTATGGAGGGCCAGGAGGATAGAAAGATGGAAGTTAGACACAATAAGGAGCCTACCATGAGAGAATTTCAAGAAACTCTCAATAAACTTGTGGGGAGGATTGAAGACATTGATTTCAGGTTGCCAAGGAAACCAAATCCCATCTTGCAACCAAGGAGAGGACCAAGGAGAGAAGAACCCGAGGAGGAAGAAAGAGTTTGGCATGACCATGGGTTTCTAAGGAGGTGTGAGCCAAGAGAGGACAACAATCTCAACTCCATCAAGTTTACCATTCCATCCTTCCAAGGGAGGAGTGATCCCGATGCATATTGGGAGTGGGAACAAAAGATTGAGATGGTGTTTGATTGCCATCATTACTCCGAGAAAGAGAAGGTTAAATTGGCTACCATAAAGTTCATTAATTATGCTCTTGTATGGTGGAATCAGGATGTTACTTCTAGGAGAAGGAATGAGGAGGAGCCCATACACACATGGAGAGCCCTGAAAGCCTTGATGAGGAGGAGATTTGTTCCTAGCTACTACACTAAAGATCAATGCCTCAAGCTTCAAAAGCTAGTGCAAGGCCAAAGGAGTGTGGAGGACTACCATAAAGACTTGGAGATAACCTTGACCCGAGCCAACATCATGGAGGATGAGGAGACCACCATTGCTAGATTCATTAATGGTCTCAATCCTGAGATTGCCAATGAAGTGGAGGTGGTGCCATATGTCAACATGGAGGATTTGCTTCATCATGCCATTAAGGCTGAGAGGAGCATCAAGAAAGAAAAGGCACCCAAGATGTGTCAAGGAGGAATTTCCACATGGAGAGGAGCATGGACCAAGGATGTGAGAGAAGTGCCCAAGCCAAACATGGAGGCCACAAAAGGAGACTTGTCTCGGCTGCAACAAGAAAAGTCAATCATGCTTGTTCCACTTTCACCACAACAAGTCTTGGAGGATCAAAGAAAAATTCAAAGTGAGGTTGAGGGAAAAGTAAATGAGGGGAAAGTTGAGGGCAAGAGTGATGAGGGGAAAGTTGAGAGAACAACCGAGAGATTAAGTGAGAAGAGTGAACATGAAGGGAAGAAGAGTGGAGAGTTCCCGAGAGAAGAAATTGAGTGCGAAGTTGAGAGAAGACAAGAGTGCAATGAACCCAAGCCGAGTGAAGAGAGAAAGACCTACAGAGAAGCCATACTTTCATCTAACATAACAAAGTCTTTTTCGAGTGTTGTGTTGTCTTCTTTTCAGGAATTAAGTGGAGATGAGCTACAAGAATCAAGTGAGTTGCTGCCCACTAAAGAAGTTGGTGTTCCTAATATTCTAAGCCATGTCCCATGCATCAAACCAATGAAGGAGGTTGAAAAGGAACAATTTGAGGTGAGTCCAAGTGATTTCATATGCAAAAGTTTGCCTAACATTGTTTTTTATCCTATGTTTGAAGGGGATGAAATTAATGTAACTCCAACCGAAGTCATTGAGTGCAAAGGTGAAAATTCTATGGTTCCTACACCAAAGGAAGATACTTGGAGACTAAGTCCAACCACTGTAATGTTTTTCTTCCGAACACCTAGATTTGATGTAGTTTTCCATGAAAATCTCAAACAATGTGTGTTTGCTTGCAATGTCATTTTGACAAATGGTTTTCATGAAACTAGATTAAGAGAAGGAAGTAAGCATGGAAATTTGACAAAATATGGTTTTAAAGCTTCCAATTCTTTGGTTTTGTCAAATCCTCTTTGGAATTGCTTGAGTTTCTCTAAAGAAAAATTTGTTTTGGTGTCTTTTGTTTTTGAATTTGTTTGTTTTGCATCCATCTCACATTATTTTGTTTTGCCTCAAGGTAAATCTACTTCTTTGGAATTTTTCATGCATAAATTGGTTGTTACCCATGCATTGCATACTTCTTTGATTTTCATTCATGTTCAGCCCATTTTTGTGTGTCAATCTTTAATTTCCAGCAAGCATTTTTTTGCCATTACACATGCATTACACAAACTTTTGAGCATTAATCCTTTTTGCTTTATGTCCAAACCTAAAATTTTTTATTTTGAGTGAAAATTCTGGTTTTAAATTCAGCCTTTTAAGGAGGTATGTTGAGTCCTTTGTTTTGTGTCACATTTCATACATATTCACAATTTTTATGCATTGTTGTGCATATACATGCAAAAATAAGTTTGCTACTGAATTGGTTTCACTTAATCCTATCTACTCCAATCTTGTTTCATTTAAAATGCTTAGGATTTTTGTGAAATTCGTGCATCCTTGTTTTGTTATTAGTTTAGGCCACATTGTGTTCAATTCTTGTTTGCTTGAATGGCCTATGCAAACTATTGTCTTGACATGCATAACTTGTGCTTTTCATAACCATAATACTTGTGAGAGTTTAGGTCCATTTGTTTTGAGTGCATACAGTATCCCTAAGCTAAATTATTCCTACACTTCTTCTAGTTGTGAGAATAATGTTTTTGAGATGGTAAAGGCAATGAAAGTGATACCTAGAGTTAAGATGAAAATTGTGCAAACATTCAGATTTTTTGTGCTAATTGTTTCAAGCTTTGTCTTTGATCCAGGAGGTATCATTGCATTTGGATATTGGTTCAGGTTTTGCTCAAGATTAAAGCTCCATACACAAGCATTCCATGTTATTGGTGCTTATGTTGAAGGTAAGTGCTTATGTGCTGATCATTTCATTGTTACTGATTCAATTCCCTTTTCAAGTGCAGGTTTTGATTCGAGGACGAATCCTTCTAAGGAGGGGGGAGCTGATACGATAAAAGAAGGCACAACCAAGGAAGGCAAGGACCCATTGAAGGTTTCTAGTGGACCATTGACAAGGAAGAAGGCTAAGGAGCTCACTAGTGCACTTCAAGCTCGGATGTTGACAGATTGGCGATGTTCTGGTGGAAAAATCATATATTGAGCCAAACAGATCATAATTGAGTGATTCTTGATTCATTGGAAAGATAACATCTAGATCTACAAATCATATGAATACCATGAAACCCAGTTTGCACGATAAGGAGGTCCAATTTAGCTTCAAAGTCGCGATTTACGAGTTATCGCTGGTTCAGAAGCAGTTGCAGTATTTTGGGAATATCTTTCGATTCAGAAGTCCATTTTGTGTGATTCAAGTGTGGTTTCGAAGCTAAGAAAGATATCTACAACTTTTATGCTTTGAATTTTGAGAAATCATTGCTGCATCAAGTTCGAATTTCAGCTTGAAGTTGGAGACACAAGCCAGAATCACCCAAGAAGGCTATTTTCGAGTTTTTATGGCCAATCTTGTTTTGTAACGTATTTTATTTTATTTTCGTATTTATTTACATTATTTAGGATGTTATTTAGGCCATGGAATTGATTCAGGTCATTTAGGATAAAAGGAATTCGCTGCACACCTTAAACATGTGTTAAAAGTGTGTTAGAGTCCTAGTTTGACTAGGTTTTCTTGAGTCCTTTGTAACTAGGTTTCCTAGGTGACTTGGGCTGCGAATTTTGCCCAGCTTTTAACCCTAGTTTAGGCCTATATAAAGGCACATATTCTGGATGTAAATATACAGAAAAATTTGGAAATAATATTGCTCTTTGGAGAGGTTTTCTCTTTGGTTCTTGGCGGACTGCCTTGGTGCACAAGTGTGCTTGTGTTCTTGGAGTTCTATACTTCTCGTTTCTAATCACAGGTTGATTAGGGGTGGGGGTTTTAAACCTAGTCCTTTTGATGTCTTGTGGAGCTTGAAAAACATCTTGGACGAGTTTCATGGTCGTTATACCATCGGGGTTCGCATCAATATGTCAACAATATGATAGTCAAGAGCAAACAGCTTGGTAGTCATATCGTAGACTTGGAGGAAACATTTCACCAACTTCAGGAGTTTGGGATCCATCTTAACCCCGAGAAATGTGTGTTCGGGGTAACGGCTGGCAAATTCCTCGGGTTTATGGTATCCGAAAGATGTATAGATGCCAACCCAGAAAAGGTTAAGGTCCTGCTAGGATTTTGAACTCCCACGATGACCAAGGATGTGCAAAGGCTTATTGGGAAAATCATGACCCTTAGCAGATTCATCTCTAGATACCGGGGCCGGTGCCAACCATTCTTCAAAGTGCTCACCAAAGTAGCAAAGAATGAAGGTAACCCGGTTCCGAGGAACATCCTTGGAATGAAGATTGCCAAAAATCTTGGGACGAACTCAAGAACTACTTAAGCCACATACCAACACTTTAGCAGCCACTGGAAGAAGAACCCCTTGTCCTCTAACTCCCCGTTACTGAAAAGGCGCTATAAGTTTGGTACTTGTAAGGAAAGTGGAAGGAAAATAGTGGCCAATATACTATGCAAGCAAGTCCCTGCTCGGTGCCGAAGTTAGGAACCCTCTCCTGTAAAAGGCCATCTATGCTCTAGTGTTGGCAAACAGAAGGCTACTACTTTACTTCCAAGGACATCCTATCATTGTTCGAAGTAACCTACCTCTTAGGGATGTTATGAGGAAGGTAGACCACTCTAAGAGATTATCAAAGTGGTGCATCGAACTCGGTGAATACGACATCACCTATGAGCTGAGAAGGGCAATAAAGGCCCAAGCATTGGCGGATTCATCGTTGAAGTACCAAAAATCGATGATGCCCTGGAGGACCTTGGTAGTGACGAGCCTAAGTGGACACTCTTTGTTGATGGTGCCTCCAGTTCTGAACATCAAGGAGCCAGAGTAATTATGCGGGGACCTGAGGCTATGGAAGCATCAAAGTCCATCAAGTTCGGTTTCAATGTCACCAATAACATTGCCGAATATGAAGCCCTCATACCAGGCATACGGTTGGCAAAAAGAGTTGGTGTGAGAAATCTGAAGGCCCACAGTGATTCTCAACTGGTCGTCTGATAGATGGCGGGGGACTATAGGGCAAAATACCCAAACTCGGCAAAGTACCATGACCTCGCAAAAAGGCTTATCCAAGAATTTGACAAGGTACAGATAGAAAATGTACCTCAGTGGGACAACATAGAGGCGAATACTTTGGCCAAATCAAAGGAATCCACCGAAGTACTTTATTAGCTGAGTATACCATTAATGTGTATAGCAACCTCGAGTACAGGGTGGAAAGATTCTATCAAGAAATATCTCATAACTTCGGAACTTCCCGGAGATCCTCTTGAAGCTGTGAAAGTACAAAAGCACTCAGGTAGGTACTTCCTAATTAGAGAAGAGTTGTACTAACAAGGGTATGTAAGTCCACTACAAAGGTGTCTCTGCGAAGAAGACAATGAGATAGTCGTCAAAGAAGTCCATGAGGGGGCCTGCGGTTCTCACATTGGGACTGATGCCCTTGCCGGAGTGCTACTCCACCAAGGATATTTCTGGCCTACCTTGAGGAAGGATGTAAGGCAGTTTGTCCAGAAATGCGACAAGTGCCAGGGACACGATTCCATCCAGAGACTACCCTCAGAAGTAATAACTACGGTAAACTATCCTTGCCCCTTCGCTGTTTAGGGTATAGACCTCATTGGGCCTCTCCCAACAACTCCAAGAGGAGTGAAGTTCTGTGTAGGCGCAGTAGACTCTTTCACGAAGTAGATCCAGGCAGAACCTTTAACAACAATATCGACAAAGGACATACAAAGATATGTCTGGAAGAATATTATATGCAGATTTTGCATACGAAGGGTGATAGTAGCTAATAATGGTTCCCAGTTTACCGATAGAGGTTTCCAGGAATTTGCAACTGACCTCGAGATAAAATTGCACTTTGCCTCGGTTGCCCATCCTTAGAGCAATGGACAAGTTGAAGTGTCTAACAGAACGATAAAAGATGGTCAGAAAAAGAGGTTGAAGGAAGCAAAGGGAAAATGGCTAGGAAAGCTTCCGAGTGTGCTGTGGAGCTACCGAATGTTGGGTTTCGGGAGCCAAACAGCACAGTGGAATTTAACCGAAACCCTCCAGGATCCAAGTGAAACGGGGTAAACCGGGTGTTCGAAAATTTCATACCTAATTTTCGGTTGAGATCTCTCACTCAACTATAGAGTTGAATCACAAAACCTGAACAGTTGACGTGTTCAGGCTCTCTATGGTATCCACACGAGCCTCTCGGGATCACCACACTTCCACCACGTTCCGGCAGATGCGTTTCTCTTGCGCTCACAGTGCTAGCTTGCGTCCTCCAAGGAATTGCAAGAGAAGAGTGCGGCTGTCCTTTTGGGAGGCTAGGGCAAGGAGACCTGCGAATTTCTCACTTAAAAGTTATATTTATAGTGAGACTCAACTTCCAGGCCTAATGGGTTTCAAAGCCCTAATCCAATTAGGATTTAATTTCGGGCTTAATAATTTCTCAACTCCTTGGCCCATTATTAATACGAAATTAAAGTGAAACCATAACCCAAATAATTAGCCCATGCACTCTAATGATCCAAATAGCTTTATGTGTGCGACCCAATAGGCTCTTGCCATGTTGGCAATGATCATAAATCACATTTATGATCATAAGGAATGAGCGGTGTCTAGCAACACATCATTGCTACCCAAGTGACAAGATTGTCAGTGAATCGACTAAACCTTTATGATCATCACCGATATATGCCATTGTCCCTTTGTCCAAGATATCAAGACTAAGCATGAGACATGGAATGTGTCACTCTCGTATAGCCCAATCTTTGGTTTCTTGATTACCGAGTAGACCAACTTAAACTGACGACATTGATATCATATATCAACTCATCGGAGCATGGCCATGCATTTTCTAAGTCTCACTCTATCAAGGGGCCCAAAGATATCACTCCCGTTATATAGGAGGGACAAATCCCATCTTGATCATACAAATCCCTCCGCATGATATGTGACATACCCAATGACCTCCTTCAAGTTCACTCAGTTACGAGAAACAAAGGAAAGTATCAAAGTATGTGACTCACATGTAGGGAACGTTGATGATCTTAGGTCGAAGGACTACATATACCATGATCACTATGAGAATCACTTATGACACTCATATAACGGTCCATGAAGTGTTCTCATGGTGGGTCAGTCCAGTTACACAAGTTCTCCAACTTGTACCCATATGTAGACTACATATCTCATATTAGTCTCCACATATGCTAGTCATTATGTATTATTGCAACCCGCTCCACAATAATACTAGACTAGGGACGTTTAAGAATATCATTATTCTAGGGTTACAATTATGTTTATTACGTTACGCAGAAACAAAACAACAAACAAAATTGCTGGATTAATGCCTCAATAAAATATCATGACTCAATGTGCAAAAATACAATCATCTCATGATTGGCTTTTTGGGCACAACACTAACACCGAACAACTCCTAGAAGGGCCACGAGTGGGACACCCTTCTCACTCGTCATTGGCATAGAGGCCATTATCCCTGTCGAGGTCGTATAGCCATCTGTTAGAATACAAGTGTTCGATAAAGAAGGGAACAACCTCGGTTTAAGAACCAAGTTGGATATGATTGACGAGCATAGAGAGTTGGCCGAGCTCAGAAGAAAAACTTTCCAATAGAGAGTAGCCATTACTACAAACTTGCATGTCAAGTGTAAAGGAATCAAGAAAGGGGACTTCGTTCTCCAAAAGGCTAAATTCGAAGCCCGAAAACTATCTCATGGAGCACTTCAGGCAAATTGGGATGGATCTTATTTGGTCCATGAGGAAGTTTGGCTAGGAGCCTATAAGCTCGATAATACCGAAGGTGAATAATTGTAAAATACATGGCATTCAGATTCTTTGAAAAAATTCTACACTTAGAAAAATTTTCAAGGGAAAAATTGTGCAAAAGATATCAAAGGAGGTGAACCGAATGTGGTTGCTTCCGAAAGTGCATAAGTGATATTGTACAATTCCTACCGAAGGTGGCCGACTGAACATAGTTGGTCCTAAAGGCACTTAACTATTTTTTCAGAAATTAAGTTTCACAGAACATGGTCGACTGAACATGGCTGGTCCCAAAGGTACTTAACTCTTTTTGAAAAGCAAGTCTTCCAAAGAAGGTTGACTGAAGATGGTTGTGAAACCTTCAAAGAAACCAAGGTTGTAAATCCTTAAAGGATAATATGACTCATCACCGAAGATGGTTAATCGCCGAAGGTTGAAACTTGTCCGAAGTTGTATCAGTCATGGACTTAGCCAAAATTTCGAGCAAAAAGGTTCCAATAAAATTTCATTGCAGAAGTACAAGGTGAGGAATACAAAAAAACATAAGAAGAAGAGGAGGCCTATTTGTTGTCCTGACCATCTTCAGGCTCCTCAACATCTTTGGTGCCATCACCTTCGGCGTCATCTTCATTTACACCAGCTTCAATAGTCGAAAGGGGAGGAATTGAAAGGTTGAGAAATTCTATGCTCGACCATTTCGAAGATGGTCCTTCCGGAATGTCAAGCACCTGAAGGAAGGAGTGGTCCAAGTTAAGATACTTGGAAAGGACCTGGTGATGGGCAAGGCAGAACCCGTCTTGGTTATGAGGACTTAGTTGCCTCATCTGACTTGGCATTTTCATCTTTTAGGTCCTCCAGCTCCTTCTTCCACACCTCCACCTCCTCCTCAAGTTTCTTTTTCTTTTTCTTCTTCTCCTTCGTCAGTTGATCGATCTCGGCTATGAATTCGGCGTTAAGCCCCAACGCCTTTCTGAGATCGGCTACAGCCTCTTCCTTCTCCCTCTGAAAGGCTTCATTTACTGAAGTAAGCACCACCACCCTCATGCTAAGGTCTAACACTTTGGAAGATAAATCTTCCAAAAGCTCATTTTTGCTCTTTAGCACCTCTTCCCGAAAACTGGCCAGGTCCTCCTTCACAATTTTGTTGAGCTCACCATAATTAACGACTGAGCTCACAAACAGTTCCTTGGCCTTGGCCAATTGTTCCTCCTATTGACCTTGGATAGAAGATTGTTTGGCTGCCCAAGCCTAAAAATATCCACTATATGCCAAAAGCTGCAAAAAGAAGGATTCCAAATGTGGGTCAAAAGCAACAAAAGCTCAAAATTTTTCAAAGTCCTAAAGGGCTAAGGTTTACCAGGGTAGCATGCTCGGTCATCCTCAAAGGGAGGACCTCCTCATTCAGGCACTTCTCCCTCAAAGATTAGAAGGTAACATTAGTCATAATACCCCTCACCATCTAAGGGGCCATCTTCTGACTATCCTCCGAGATTAAGTCCATGTCTTCCATGAAGGTCTAGAAGGGCTCCCTCGGGACTTTGTCCTTCGGGATTTTTGAATCCCGAAGGGCCCTCTTTCGAACGTGCCTGGCCATCCACTAAGCCTAGGCTTGGTCATCTACAAAATCACACCAAAGTTCAGTTATAACGTTATCCCTTAACCATCCATCTACAAGGTCTAAATTACCAAAAAATCCTAAACCCATAGACGAATGGCTAAAGGACAAACCTTGTTGGAATTCGGGGCCCTCTTCATCAGAATCACTGATGTCCAACACCTCGGCAGGGATGTCCTTGCCTTTCCTCCTTCGCAGCTCCTGAGCCTATTTCGTAGACACCTCCTTCAACGAAGTCCCCAGTGCCTCGATAGTAGCATCAGGACTTAAAGGGGTAGAGTGGATCGCTAGCCCCGAAGGTGGGTCAGCACGCACAAGAGTTCAGTCGAGTACCTCCATTTGACCTTCGGGCGAAGGTGGAAGGGAGTCTTCTTTAACTTTCTTTAACTTCAATGCAGAAGATGGTCTAGCCGGCGCCTTCTTTCTCTTCGGCACTTTCTTCCTCTGTTGCTCCCCCTTCTCGGCCTAAACAAGGAAAAGACTCTTGTAGAAGGCTGCAGATTTATCGCCCATCTCTGCAAAAAAAAGAACATTAGTGTAAGTATAGAAAGGCATATGCAACAAAAATTGGAAAGAAGCTTACTTTTTTTAAGTGCTGAATATGTAAGCTCACCCCGAAGGAGCATGAGCAACCACGACTTCTTCCCGTCCACTACCGGTTTAGGCATATTTAAATCAGTGATGTGCTCCCTAACAACCCTGAGTTCCTGAAGTACTTCTTCGGTCATCAAGCTCCATCTAATGGGGAAGGGGTAGAGAAACCGTGGGGGAACCTCAGCATCCCAATCTGCAACAACCCAAATACGGCTATTAAACTCCTTTAATTGAGACTCTAGCTCCAAGGTTAACAACTTCCTCGGGTCAACTACATCAACGGCCAAGATACCCGAAGCCCATTTAGATGGCATGTCTTTCCACTACTCATCCACCTTCAAAAAAAAGAACTTATTTTGCCACCCTCACCAACTATCTTTCGTTCCGAAGGTGAACGTGAATTTTTTGCTCCCAAATCCCTGAGGGAGCAAGAACTAGAACCCGCCCTTTGGAACGGGGTGAAGTTTGTAGTATTGCATGAAAAAGATGAAGTGGGGCACTATTTTGAAGACCCCGTACATACAAAGAAAGGCATTAAAGTAGGACTCGGAGTTTGGGGGAAGTTGGTTGACAATAATGCCATGAAATTGGCAAAAGTCGCAAACCATCTTTGAAGGGGGATACCGAAGTCCCGCTTTCAGCTATGCCCTGAAGACAGTGATCTCATTTTTCCAAGGGGCATAGCTAGGCATACTAGTACTAGGGAGCCTGGTGATGGCATAGGAAGGGAGAAAAAACCTAGCTGACCACTTCTTTACTTTCTCCCAAGTGGCACAACTCGGACGAGAGTTGAAAGGAAGCCAACTCTCAAGAACTGGATGAGCTTCAGCTTGGAGGGAAGATATGTTTGGAAGTAAAAGGCCTAACCTCAGAAAGGCGAAGGGGAAAGAAATAAGATGAAAAATAACTACTTCGGAGATAAATCCACCTAATTCGGAATGAAAATAGGAACTTCGGAGAACGACACATACTTGCTGAAAATCGCTCTGCCGTGAAGACCACTGTCAAAGAAAGATGGAAGATGAAAGGAAATTAAAGAGTAGAAGGAATGAAAATTAAAGAAGTGTGGAAACTTGGAAGGGCAAAGGCCTTATATAAACCGAAGAAGGTAGGCAAAGTGTCGCCATAATGACCCTTCACAAGCGAAGGGACATAACCGATGTAACGGATGTGACTATTCACCAATCACCTAATGACATGTGTCACCCGATGTGAGAAACAAGGACATGCTTTCTGACATTAGCAGGCCTATATAAGCCTAGCCTGAAGTGATTCGACTACCTAGTGAGAAGACGTGATGATTCATTGGCAGGAAACAAGGAACAAGAAACTCATAAAGGGAAATATTTCTTCGAAGATACAACTTTGGAAAGATCAGGAGCTCAGAAAAAAGCGAGGAGTCCCATTTGATGCCGAAGACACTACTTCGGCCAAAAGAGGCATCTTGAACCAAAGAGATGCCCACCTCGAATAAGGTGACCTCGGTCAAAATTAAGCTCTACTAACTAGGACGTCTGTTGCCTCCAAAAAAGATTTCCATGCCATGTTCGCAAAGGCTTAACGCTGAAGATACAACTTCGGCTTCCCGACGGGGGCATGTGATGGCCGAAAGGCTATGGCCCCTGAGATCTCCTAAATCAGCTATCCTGAAACCACCCTTGGTGGGAGCTTAAAGCTAACCTTGGGCACTCTCAACACCACCCTCGGAAAGGAACATGACTAACTTAAGGAATAGGTGTCTTTCACCACCCTCAGATTTACGAACCTACCAACCTCGGAAAAGGAGATCCACCATCCTCGACAAAGGAAAAATTCTCCCGAAGGTGACCCACTTTACCGAAGGGCCTTCCCATATAGCCCTCGGAGGAAAATCTTTATCTGAAGGGGTCTTACACCTCGAAGGGTTCTCATGGAGATACGAAAAAAATGGTTAAGGAGCCTCTGACAAAGAGACCTCACACGCACCCTTGCCCTCTGGCCAGAGCAGCCTACAGCCAGCTGGAGATGTCTACCTTTGAAGTTACGGATCAGATCTGACCGAACACGTGTCATGATCTGGACAAGCTGTGTCAAACGGCCTCCTCCCTCCACCCTCCTATAAATACTTGGGAAGGACCTTGTTAAGGATAAGAGACACTCTTTATTCTCTGCTCTCGCTCTTTACTACCACTCTCACAAATACTAACTTGGGCGTCGGAGGCTTCTCGCCCGGAAACAGACTCCGGGAAGCTCCTAACCCTTGTTCTTCTAAGTGTTTCCGATACTCTCCCACTGGAAGTACTCTCTACGGGCCAACATTTCATTCAACGAAGATGCCCCTGGGCATCAGAAGGGCAGCTATTAACATCAAAATGGGGAAAAATACTACAATTAAATGTCAATATAAACATAACTCACTGAAAAAGTCTAAACCAAATAACATAACTGGTTTTCCTTCAAATATTCAACACTGAAGGACCAAATGTCACTTTGGAAATTTCTAAGGCAAAGAAATAAACAAGCCCCCAAAAAAATTAATCCACAAAATTAGAAAATCTAATCTTAAACTGTTTTATTGAAAAATCCAATTTTATAAAAGCAAGTACCTTTCTTCAAGTTTTTCAATCTCCTCTATGTCCTCCTCAACACCATGAGTTATTTGTCTCTTAAGCCAATATTGAGTGCAAATCATTACTTGCACCATCTTAGGAGTAAGTGAACTCCTAAATGCATCAAGAACTCTTCCCCTAATGCTAAATGTTGATTCAAAAGAGACAATAGATATAGGGACAGCCAACACATCATGGGACACTTCACTAAGGACAAGCAAATGTACACTATTCACTTTCGACCACTATAAGATATCAAAATTATTATCATCAGGTTCACACTGCTCATTCAAATACCTAATCAAATTCAACAAGTTCTCATCATTTCCTATCAATGACCAGAACTTCTTTTTCATTTCCTTTCAAATTTTTCCTCTCTTATGTTGGATTTCACTTTCAGCTACACTTGGTTTGGAGGATGAATCCCTATTTGCAGTACTTGACTCACCTTAATTTGGTTCAAATTGTTGATCATACCAAGTAAACAACTAATTCTCACCTTGTGTATTAACCGTGCCCCTTGTTCTTTCTTAGATTGATACATGTCATTCAAAACAAACTCAATATACTTTAATTTGTCATGTGGATCACGAACAATAGCAATATATATCAACATATTCATCTTCTCAATATTGCCCCAATATTCTTCATATTTTTCCTTCATCTTGTAAGCCATTAAGAAAAAATCTTCATCCACACTTGCTTGCCACTCTTGGAGGAGACCATCCAGTTCAAAAATTTCATGAAAAAAAAAAAATTCTATGTAACATATAATAAACCAGAAATCCTACAAGTCAACTAATAAAAATTTTCTAAGAAAGTGACCAATCTTCTTACATTAGCCCAATATTAGCACAATCAATACCCCGTAATCATCCTAACTATATCGATTAGTTCTAGAACAAAAAAACGATCCTCATCAACATATGCCCCTCTTAAATTTCTGGGCAGTATTCAACATCAAATAGGTGCAATTCCACCTAGTACTAACATCCAACCACAACAAAAATTTGCTCTCAATCTTTTCTTTCTCACACTTTATTTGAACTTAGCATATCTTTGTGGAGATCGCCTCACAAATTTAACAGTAGCTCTAATCTTTAAAATAGAATGATGCATATCTTTCAATCCATCAACAACAACAAGATTAATGATATGTGCTATGCATCTCATATGCAAGTAATTACAATTGACAACACTTGTTGTCCAGTTGTTGAATTTTTTTTTAAGAACTCAATTGCTACATCATTTAAACTAGCATTATCAACAGTAATAGTGAATATCTTATCAAGACCCTAGTCAAGAAGACAATTTCAATAGCCCTTCCAATAGTCTCATCCTTATGAAAGGTTATTGGACAAAAATTCAAAATCTTCTTATGCAATTTCCAAATTCTATCAATGAAATGAGTAATGGACACATATATTTCACTCTTTGTAAAAAAGTCTAAGTATCAATCGTAAGACAAACTCTTTGGGATGTGTTCTTAAACAACTCTTTCAAATGTTTCATCTCCTCTTCATATTGCGCAAATATATCTTTAGCAATAGTATGTCTTGATGCAACATGGAATCTAGAACATGCAACATTTAGGAAATGCCTAAATCCTTCATTTTCCATAAATTTGAAAGGCAATTGATCAACAATTATCATGAAAGCTAGCCATTTTCGTACATTAGCTTGATCAAACTTCTAGCATGTTAGCCCCCCTTCCCCTTCCCCATTTTTCCCACCAAATACTTGTTAGTGTTGTGCCCAAAAGGCCAATCATGAGATGATTGTATTTTTGCACATTGAGTCATGATATTTTATTGAGGCATTAATCCAGCAATTTTGTTTGTTGTTTTGTTTCTGCGTAACGTAATAAACATAATTGTAACCCTAGAATAATGATATTCTTAAATGTCCCTAGTCTAGTATTATTGTGGAGGGGGTTGCAATAATACATAATGACTAGCATATGTGGAGACTAATATGAGATATGTAGTCTACATATGGGTACAAGTTCGAGAACTTGTGTACTGGACTGACCTACCATGAGAACACTTCATGGGTTGTTCTATGAGTGTCATAAGTGATTCTCATAGTGATCATGGTATATTTAGTCCTTCGACCTAAGATCATCAAGGTTCCCTACATGTGAGTCACATACTTTGATACTTTCCTTTGTTGCTCGTAACTGAGTGAACTTGAAGGAGGTCATTAGGTATGTCACATATCATGCGGAGGGATTTGTATGATCAAGATGGGATTTGTCCCTCCTATATAACGGGAGTGATATCTTTGGGCCCCTTGATAGAGTGAGACTTAGAAAATGCATGGCCATGCTCTGATGAGTTGATATATGATATCAATGTCGTCAGTTTAAGTTGGTCTACTCGGTAATCAAGAAACCAAAGATTGGGCTATACGAGAGTGACACATTCCATGTCTCATGCTTAGTCTTGATATCTTGGACAAAGGGACAATGGCATATATCGGTGATGATCATAAAGGTTTAGTCGATTCACTAACAATCTTGTCACTTGGGTAGCAATGATGTGTTGCTAGACACCGCTCATTGCTTATGATCATAAATGTGATTTATGATCATTGGCAACATGGCAAGAGCCTATTGGGTCGCACACATAGAGCTATTTGGATCATTAGAGTGCATGGGCTAATTATTTGGGTTATGGTTTCACTTTAATTTCGTATTAATAATGGGCCAAGGAGTTGAGCCATTATTAAGCCCGAAATTAAATCCTAATTGGATTAGGGCTTTGAAACTCATTAAGCCTGGAAGTTGAGTCTCACTATAAATACAACTTTTAAGTGAGAAATTCGCAGGTCTCCTTGCCCTAGCCTCCCAAAATGACAGCCGCACTCTTCTCTTGCAATTCCTTGGAGGACGCAAGCTAGCACTGCGAGCGCAAGAGAAACGCATCTGCCGGGACTTGGTGGAAGCGTGGTGATCCTGAGAGGCTCGTGTGGATACCATAGAGAGCCTGAACACGTCAACTGTTCAGGTTTTGTGATTCGACTCTACAGTTCAGTGAGAGATCTCAACCGAAAATTAGGTATGAAATTTTTTAACACCCGGTTTACCCCGTTTCACTTGGATCCTGGAGGGTTTCGGTTAAATTCCGCTGCTCTGTTTGGCTCCCGAAACCCAACAATACTAACTGAGATTGCCTTGATTCTAATTCATATCATTTTGCACAAGAATTGAAGTGATTCCTAAGAGAACTAGTTCTATTTCCTTTAGAATGACCTCTTAACAATCTCTTACAACACTTGCACTTAGCGTTATGTTCCCTAGTTTCAGTCTTTACATTATCAAAGTGGCCCTACACATGAGACCTTGGCTGCGTTTGCTTTCTCTTCCTTTCTCTTCCTTTTCTAGCAACTCCATATTTAGTTGAAGCCGCTCTTACTAAATTTTGTGGCTAGGCAGGGTCCATAAGGAGCAAATCAACTGTATTCTCTAGTTCAGGAAAGTGAGACCCACCATGACTTCCTTGTTAAACCATCTATTACTAACAACAAGTAGAAAACAACATCAATAACAACATCAAGTATGAGAAACATCAACACAAATAATCAATTAACTAGATAACAAATAACATGAAAATGCACAATCTCCATGTGGACAAGTAACATGAAAAATCCATAAATCATACTACCAGCTACAGAATAGATGCTCTGATGATGATATTCTTATCTTTTGTTTCTATAGATTTTATTTAATATTTGGGTGAAACAAACATTAATGTCTTTGGTTTAACAAACATTGTATAATGTAGATAAGAAAAAGAACAAAAAATATACAAGTTGACCTTGAAGAATATAACAAAAAGAAAGAATATAACAAAAATATTCAGGTTGACCTAGAAGAATATTAAGGAAATTATATTTGTTTTAATAGTATCTTTATCAATCTTCCTTCAACTTGGGCTTTTTGACTATTCCTTTTGTGTTGCTTCACTACTCAGTCACCAAAGATTTTAGAACAGAAGATTGAAAGGATCGTAAAGAAGCTAAGAGAGAGGGAAGAAATAAGCAACTTGTTTAGTAAAATGAGAAGATTCCATGAAGAAAGGAATATTGACTCTATCAATGATCATAATAAGCATTTCAACAAGAATATCAAAGCTGGTGCTAAACCAAAACAAAAATCAAAACAATAAAAGAACATAAAAATTGTCTAACTCTGACCAATTCCTAATTCATCTCAAATTGAATCTTAAAGACCTAAAACCAGAAGGTAAAAGGGAGAATGAAATAGAAATTAAGAACACTATAATCTAACCTTTATTCACTAGCTAAGCTGAATGCTTCTCAAAGCTTTTGATTTCTGAATGAACCAGGGGCCGCCAGCCACAAAATGGAGGCTAAGAAGGACAAATTGGCCTGTTTCGGTGAAATGGAGACTAAGAAACACAAAAAAGTAAGTGTAAGGAAGAGAAAATAGAAAGAGAAGCTACTAACCTTCGAAAGCACCAAAGAAGAATTACGTCAAATCTGACAAGAAACACTAAAGCGCTCTTAAGTGCACTCTAAAGTGCACTTGTGTTTAATGCAAAGTTTGAGGGCTTAATTGGCAAAATAATTTGGCAAAGTGGGTGCTTAAAATGTCCACTTGAGAAGCTAAGTAGGAAAAAACAAATTCCAAAAATACTTAAGCCACTTGGAAGAAGGTTTGACCAGTAAACAATTAAGAATTCATGGCAGCTTGGACCAAATTCAGCCACCGTTTGATCTTTGGTCTTCAAGACCAATTTATGGCAATTTTTTAGTTGTTTCTTGGTAGATTCATGGGCTCATTAAGTCAAGCAAACTGCCTGGTGAAGGTTGAAACCAAAAGAGAACAAACTAAAGACCAACCTAAACTAAAGACTTGGAAACCAAGTCATTCAACCACCAAATGTAACCAAGTCATTCAAGGCAGCTTCCTAAACTATTTCCAAGCAATTTATAGCCCTATTTACTACCTAATACTTGGTACTAAGTGTTGCCAATGACCACCAAAAAGAAGAGAAAGAAAAGAAGAAAGAAGACTAAACTAAGCAAGGAAAATCTTAACGTCTTGAATAAGCCATTCAGCCACAGTCAACTTCCAAGTCTTTTTAAGGCAGCTTCCTTGTAGCTACCTAGCTATTTCTTGGCTATTTCCTACTCATTTATATCTTGGAAATATAGCAAAAAAAATCCAAAAAATAGTTAGAGACCAAAACATAAGCAAGAAACCAAAAAACAACACAAGTTAGCGAAAACCGAAGCTAAACTAGCACACCGTCTTTGGTGTCCTTCATGAACTATTCTTTTCTTCCTTTATTGTTGATTTTTCACCATCATCTACTTGGCCATACCCCTACCTAATTACCCTTGAGTTGCTGGAAAGAGAAGAAGTGGAGAATCTACGACAAGATTAAGCAAGAGTAGCACATGGTGTTACCTATGTTGATGCCTATGTTTATGGTCTTGTGATCAAACTTCCTTACTACCTTCTTTAGCATAGGTGATGACCCAGTATAAGGCTTTTCTCCTATATTTTGAAAGGGAAAAGTTGCCCTAGGTGATAGCTTAAGCCAAAGGAACCTAGAGGCTATGGTCATGGGCTATATGTGCGTAAAGCACTTTGGTAAGCTAGCTAGTTTGCTTTCAGCAAGCATAGCTTTTTTGTTCAAGTTGGGCCAAGCTTAAAAATCACTTGGAGCTCTATGATAAATGAACTTAATCAAAGTGATCACATGAAGAAATTGCCAAGAAATCATGCTTGCTATGTTATGGAAACCCAATGTTTGTGGTTTGTATGTCTGTGTGCTTCTCTAATTCCATGCGTGTGCTAACCCATTTATCAATTATATATGTATTATGTATTATGTTGTACTTGTTGCTTTTTGTTTCTTCTATGTCTTTGGATGTAGGTTACCAAAGGACCTTGGAGATTTTAAGTATATTAATATTTTAAACATTGAATAAGGCACTAGGTGCTGTTTGGGTTCTTCACTAAGTACCTATGTACTCATGCCCTTTTTTGCCCATTTCAGGTAAAGAAGTGGAGGACTAAAGGGCTAAGGAACATCTACTGGAGGTCTATGTGTAGAGAGGTATACTCTCTAAATTATGGCTTATGAAAAAAGAAGCATGAAAAGTTCATCAAAGTGAACTAATGATTGTGTTTATATTCTTGTGATTGTAGGCCCTAATGGCTGCCATGGGAGTTGTTGTTTTTGGCTTGATCCTAGTATGGGCTAGGACCATGAGGGTTGTGAGAAACCTATGGCCCAAGTGCTAGGTTAAAGTAGAAGTTAAAACCTCAGTTGGCTTGAAGACTATTTGAACAAAAAGTGCACCATGCATGAGAACTTTTAGTACATCAAACTTTTGATGTTTTGGGCCATGTAGTCCATCTTGAAATTTTGGCATGTACATAACTGTATATATATGGAAGGCAAGAAAACTAGGCAAGAATAATTCACAACTTCTGCCTGGTATGTATATTTTAGGCCTGGGTAGGCCATAAGGCCTTAAGTAAAGGAAGCATGCATGGTTTGAAATCTATGACGTATGCACGTATGTATGGTTATGTGTATGAATATGGCTAGCTTTAGGCAGACTGTAATGAACTCCCAGAAGACACTAACACATACTTTCACGTGCATACCAAATCCCCTAAGTAAGTTCAACTAATTAAAAGCCCACCAGTTGAGTAAGACTAAGTAAACTCTACTAAAACTTCAAAAGCTTGAGATTTCCACTTGTGTAAGTAACAAGTTGGGGTTAAGAATCCTGGGGGTCAAAATCCAAATCACCATATGAAAACAACTGAGAAATTAAAAATAATCAGTTGGTATAAACCTCTTAAAAAGGTTTAAGGTGGGGGTGAGTTGGGCCTTGACACCTTCAATATTTGATTCCCTATCGAAAATTTGCACTATTAAGGGCGAGTGCACTATCTCAATGCGAAAAAGTTCTTTGGTGCCATAGGCGAGGAAAAATGACATTTCCTGGGTTGCCTTTCTCAGAGTTGTCTAATAACTCCATAAAACACTAAGCAACTCCCTTGGCCATTTTCCTTTAGCTTCTCCTAGCCATTTTTTCAGACCATCTTTGATGGTTCAATGGGGACTTTTACTTGGCCATTGCTTTAGGGATGTGCAACTGGAGAAAAATGTATCTTGATCCCAAAGTAAGTGGTGAACTTCTGGAATCCTTTATCGATCATCTAAGTTCCGTTGTCAGCCACCAATATCCTCAGGCAGTCAAATCTGCATATAATGTTTTCCCAAAAAACTTTTGGATTTCCTTAGCTGGTATAGATGCTAATGGTTTCACTTCTATCCATTTTGTGAAATAATTTACTATCACCACGCAGTACTTCACCCTTTCTAGGCAGTTGGGAGTGGACCTAAGAGATCTATGCCCCATATTATAAAAGAACAAGGGTAATTTGCTGACATCATAATTTTGAAGGGTACCCTTTACCTAAGGGCATGGCGTTGGCACTTGTCACAGGTTTTTATGAGTTTGCGTGCATCCTACCTTAAGGATGGCCAAAAGTATCCTTGCCATAGCATGATAACGGCTAAAGCATCTGTACCAATGTGAGAAACACACCTCCTTTCATGTAACTCTCTAAGGGAAAATACTATTTCGGTCTCTCCGACACACTTTTAGAGGGGATCCCAATAGCCTTGCCAAAAAATTTTCTCGCCAATGAGGAAATATCTCCAAGCAGTTCTCTTGAGCATTGAGGTGTCCAACTATTACCTACTCTGGGGTAGTCCAGTTATGGTGCCAAATTTGTGTATTTAAAATCCCAGGATTTGTATGTCCTATAGGCCATCAGAACAATACTCTTAATGTGCATACCCAAGTGGCCTTCTTGGGCACTATGTGAATACATGCATATTGGTCCAACCATTAGCACATATTCACATTTTATGCACATCATGGTAGCAAGGAAGAAAAACACTAGCACAAGTCTTAATCTTGGCTACCATACATTAGGCAATCTTGTTAAGTTCATGTTTCCAGCCATTGCACCTGAACTTCTCTAAAATTTTTTTATTAATCTAGCCATGTACCCCCATATTTTATTTTCTCAATTATCAAGTAGAAAATTAGACCAAACCAAGGAATTTGGTCTTACATCAATAGCCCACCTATGGTGTTACCACCTCACAAAATGGGAGAATTACAAGTGTGTCATAATGGCTAAAAACCATTATATTGTGTAATTCTCACCATAGCGATTAAAGTGTGGGGGGGGTAAAAGGTATGATCAACACCTCCTTAAAAGTTTTTCAAGTTGGTAACTTGGCCGCCAAGAAAAGCCTTAAGTATTTCTTGTTTGTCAAGCAACCTATGGACTTTTTTGTAAGGTTTTGGAAATTCAGGTACTCAATTGCAAAACTCTCAAGAAAGAGACTTGGAGAGTTATGGGAAGGATATGAATGATACGAAAGTGCTATTGGAGGACCAAATTGCTCATGGAAGACAAGTTTGGACAAAGGAAACACTAAAGGCAATAAGGACCTAAATGTCCTAATGTAAACCTTAAGGTGTTCAAGCTTTTGACTTAAGTCTAAGGGTGGAATTGTGGGGTTATCCCACCATGGGGGAGGTAGCCAAGACTTAATAATTAGTCCAAAATGTTGGCCACATGTGTACCAATTATTTTAAGACAAAGAAACCATAATTAGTGAGAAGGAAAATGACACAAAGCAAGGTTAAGCTTGTTAAGTGTGTTTTCTGCCCTTAAGCTCATTTAAGGCCATTTAAGTGGCCAAATCACTTATCCCTCTCTCATTTTCGTCCTCCTATAGCCCAAGAACACAGCCATACTTCCTCCATAGCCACCACACCTTTAAACTTGGAATTGATTGAAATTGAAGGCAAAAGGAAGCAATTGGAAGCAAACTAGAGCTATTGCTTGGATACCTCAAGGATCAAGCTTGATTTTTGGCCTACTTGCTTTGGTAAGGGTTCTCTTACTCTCATGGGTTATTTTCCATATTTTTCAAGCAACCATAGGGCTAAGCTTGGAAGAGAGCCATGAGCTTGATGAACCAAGCTTAGTGAGGGGAGTGCACTGCACATTTGAAGGTTTTGTGACCTAGTGTGAACTGCACAAAAATAGCAGTGAAGTGAAGGTTTGTAGAGCCCAAAGTTAATACTAACTAGTGTTAAAATCCTCATAAGACCAAGCATTAGCTTGAGGAGTGCTTCCATAGTGATTTGGTTATGTTTATTACATGTTTTATCGACTAACCTATGGTATATGTTGCTCCCACATTTCATGTGTTTGTTTGTTGTGAATGGATGCTGCATTTGATTTCTATATCTTGTATATATGCATTGTGATTTCTTTGTTTTAGTGTCTTTGGATGCAGGTTTTAATGATGGTTACATTGCCTATTGAATCCAAGTGCTACCCTTACTAAGTTTCTCACTGAAACTTACTCCCCTCAATTCTGTCATTTCAGGTCCAGCAGAAAGATCACCTTCAAACTAACCTTTGTGGCTTTAGTTTTGATTTGAAATTTCGGGTACATGAACTTCCATATGTCTAGTTATGATCTGGAAATTTTGGTGATTTTAGGAGCAGATTTGGTATTTTTAATGGTGGTACTTATTATGTTGTGCAGCAGCTGTCCAGTATCTTGTTTTTGGAGTCCATTGTGTCTCAGGACCTCCTATAACCTAGGGTGCATATTCAGCTGAGTTAAGACCATATTTTAATGCATGTACGTATGTACATGTATTGTGTGTAATATGAGACAAGTATGTGAACATTTGAGGAATGTTTTGGCTCTATAAGTGATTTGGTGCAAAGCTGCCTAAGTGTGAATAATAGGCTGCCTACTTGTAAATTCTGTTTTGAGCAAAAGTTGCTAGATGCAAGAGCATGTAATTCCTATGTGTAATAGACATTTATGGGATATCCTTGGAGGGTTTTCACCTTGTGAATGAAGTGTTTGCACAGTTATGAAATTTTGTATAGGCAAAATGGTGATAAAGTGACAAGAATTTTGACTCTGCACTTAAAGTTATATATCTCCCTGTGTAGAAGGAATCTTGGTATGAAAATTTGACCACATCTAGATAACATCTAGAGGTTGAACTAGGATTTAGAATTTATAAATTTTGAGCTCTATACCCAAAGTTATGATGTAGCAAATTTGGCTAAGTTACTGTTCATTTAGTCAGAATTTTGTAACCAACTTAAAAAATCCATAACTTGGTCCATAGTGGGCTATTGATGTAAAAAAAAATTCCTTGGGTTGCTCTAGATTTCTAGTTGGTAATGGAGCTAAGAAAATAGGGGGGTATATAGCTAGAATGATATAGTTTATTAGTGAAAGTTACAGATGCAGTGACTGGTCACTAGAACTTAACAAGATTGCCTATTGTGTGGAAGCCAAAACTAAGACTTGTGCTGGTGTTTTTCTTCTTATCTGCCATAGTGTGCATAAATGTAAATATGTGTTATGGTTGTACCAATATGCATGTATTTGCATAGTGCTCAAGAGGGTCACTTGAGTATGTACACTAGGGGTGTTGTTCTAATGACCTACTGGACACACCAATCCTGGGAGTTTAAATACACAGTTTTGGCACCATAACTAGACTACCCCGGAGTAGGTAACATATGGACCAAGTTATGGATTTTTTAAGTTGGTTACAAAATTTTGACCAAATGAACAGTAAATTAGCCAAATTTGCTACGTCATAACTTTGGCTACAGGGCTCCAAATGTGAGAATTCCAAGTCCCAGTTGAACATCTAGATGTTCTCTAGGTGTGGTAAAAATTTTATACCAAGATTCACTCTACACAGGGAGATATAAAACTTTGAGTGTAGGCTCAAAATTCTGTCCACTTTATGACCATTATGCCCACACAAAATTTTATGTGTGCAAACACTTCATTCACAAGGGGTAAGCCCTCCAAGGCTATCCCATACATGCCCAAACACATAGGAACTACATGCTCTTGCATATACTAACTTTATGTGGTCAAAACTGAATTTACAAACAAGCACCCAGCATTCACACTTAGAAAGCTTGTGCACCACCTTCACATACATAGCAAAACCATCCTCAAATGTTCACATACTTGTTCCAACTTTACATGCCTTACATGTACATGCATCCGTACACTACATCATGGCCTTAACTTATCCAAATACATGCACCCAAGCCACAGGAGATGCTTCAGACACAATGCACTCCAAAATAGGATGTTGGACAACTACTGCGTAACACAATAAGAACCATGACTAAAAATACCAAACATGCTCCTAACATTTCCAAACCTTCCAAATCATAACTAAACACCAGGAAGTTCATCTATGTGAAATTTTAGATCAAAAATAAAAGGAAAAAAGTCATTTTGAATGTGATCTTTCTACTAAACCTTAAATGGGCAGCTTTGAGGGGAGGTAAGTTTCATGGAGAAACTTAGTAAGGAGAACACTTTAACACTGAGGTAATGTAACCTTTAGCAATCACCTACATACAAAGACACTAAAACACAAGAAAACACAGTGCAAATATCCAATATAGAGCTTCCAAATGCAGCAATCAAACACAAACAACAAACACATGTATGCAGCAGCAACAACATTCATTGGTTCGTCCATAAAACATGTAATAAACATAAGTAGATCACTATGGTAGCCCTCCTCAAGCATAAGCTTAGCATTAGGAGAGTTTTAACACTAGTTAGTACTAACTTCGGGATCAAGAAACCCTTAAATTCGCTGCCATCACTGTGCACTTCATACTAGGTCACAAAAACTTCACTAAGTGTACTCCCCTCACTAAGCTTGATTCATCAAACTCATGGCTCTCTTCCAAGCTTAACCCTAGCTCCATGGATACTTGGAAATACAGTAAACATTCCATGAGAGCAAGAGAACTATTAGTGTTGTGCCCAAAAACCCAATCATGAGATGATTGTATTTTTGCACATTGAGTCATGATATTGAGGCATTAATCCAGCAATTATGTTTGTTGTTTTGTTTCTGCGTAATGTAATAAACATAATTGTAACCCTAGAATAATGATATTCTTAAACGTCCCTAGTCTAGTATTATTGTGGAGCGGGTTGCAATAATACATAATGACTAGCATATGTGAAGACTAATATGAGATATGTAGTCTACATATGGGTACAAGTTGGAGAACTTGTGTACTGGACCAACCCACCATAAGAACACTTCATGGCACGTTATATGAGTGTCATAAGTGATTCTCATATTGATCATGGTATATGTAGTCCTTCGACCTAAGATCATCAAGGTTCCCTACATGTGAGTCACATACTTTGATACTTTCCTTTGTTGCTTGTAACTGAGTGAACTTGAAGGAGGTCATTAGGTATGTCACATATCATGCGGAGGGATTTGTATGATCAAGATGAGATTTGTCCCTCCTATGTAACGGGAGTGATATCTTTAGGCCCCTTGATAGAGTGAGACTTAGAAAATGCATGGCCATGCTCAGATGAGTAGATATACGCTATCAATGTCATCAGCTTAAGTTAGTCTACTCGGTAATCAAGAAACCAAAGATTGGGCTATACGAGAGTGACACATTCCATGTCTCGTGCTTAGTCTTGATATCTTGGACAAAGGGACAATGGCATATATCGGTGATGATCATAAAGGTTTAGTCGAATCACCGACAATCTTGTCACTTGGGTAGCAATGATGTGTTGCTAGACACCGCTCATTACTTATGATCATAAATGTGATTTATGATCATTGCCAACGTGGCAAGAGCCTATTGGGTCGCACACATAGAGCTATTTGGATCACTAGAGTGCATGGGCTAATTATTTGGGTTATGGTTTCACTTTAATTTCATATTAATAATGGGCCCAATAGTTGAACCATTATTAAGCCCGAAATTAAAGCCTAATTGGATTAAGGCTTTAAAACCCATTAGGCCTGGAAGTTGAGTCTCACTATAAATACAACTTTTAGTGAGAAATTCGTGGGTCTCCTTGCCCTAGCCTCCCAAAATGACAACCGCACTCTTCTCTTGCAATTCCTTGGAGGACGCAAGCTAGCACTGCGAGCACAAGAGAAATGCATCTGCCGGCACATGGTGGAAGCGTGGTGATCCCAAAAGGCTCGTGTGGATACCATAGAGAGCCTGAACACATCAACTGTTTAGGCTTTGTGATTCGACTCTACAGTTGAGTGAAAGATCTCAACCAAAAATTAGGTATGAAAATTTTCAAACACCCGATTTACCCTATTTCACTTGGATCCTGGATGGTTTCAGTTAAATTCCGCTGTGCTGTTTAGCTTCTAAAACCCAACAAGAACTCCTTACCTTTTGCTGGAAATCCAACAAACCTTAGATAAACCCGAAAACTAGGGTTTACGGTGTTCCTTGATGCTTTGGTTGTCTTCTCTTGATTGTTTGTAGTAAGGTGGCTATGGAGGGATGTTAAGGAGTTCAAGTAAGAACCATAGCAAGTAGAGGTCAAAATATTGGAAGAAAATTGGGAGAAAATGATTTTTTTCTAGCTTTATTTCTTTCCTAGTCTTTAGTAATGGCAAGTTTGCAAAATTTGAAAACTTTAGCCATACTTGGACAACATTTTCATCTGTCATTTCGGATGGGAAAATCACAATTTTTGACCTATTTTAACCTTGGTCAAAGGTCATTTTCACCTTTAGAAAGTTTAGGGCACTTAAGCCCTTAAGTATCCTTAAGCATTAAATGACTAACTTTTCCTCCTTGAGCACTTTGGTCCCCAACAATGTCCTTAATTTCATCCATGTCCTTTCTTCACAAGTCCATCCATGTCCTTTCCATAGCCATCTTTGGAAATTTGTGCAATTGAGTACCCAACTTTTGTAACCTTACAATTTTGTCCATAGGTTACTTGAAAACTAGGCAATATGCCGATGCTTTCTTAAGGACCAAATTATCATTGTTTGTGCCACTTAGGGGAGTCTCTATTGAATACTTTACACTTCACATTCATACACTATGGTGAAAATTAAAGCATACAAGTTTAGGTCCTTATGCAGTAATTTTCCCATTTTGTGAAGGTGGTAACATTCTTCCCCCTTAAAAATTTTGGTCCTCCAAAATTGCCTTTAGCTTGAGGTACTCTTCTGGATATCTCTCTTACATTTCTTTCTTAGTTTCCTAGATCATCTCTATTTGAAAATGGTGTGACCATTGAACTTTGACCATGGGAATAAGCTTATTCCTTAACTTTTTGTTATCCTTGGCTAAGATAGCTATAGGTTTCTCTTCATATGTCAGGTTAGGTTCCAATTGTATGTCTTTCATTATAATAGCATGCTTTGTATCCAATAGACACTTCTTAGGCATACTGATGTGGAATACATTATGAACACTTAACATGCTTGGTGGTAGAGCTAACCTGTATGCTACCTTGCCCATCAGTCTAAGGGTGATAAGCAATACTCAGGTGGATTTTGGCACCTAGCAAAGCACTAAAAAATCAAGCTGTAAATCTTAGATCTCTGTCTGACACTATGGAGTCTAGCACTCCATGTAGTCTTACTATCTCTTGGATATACATCTAAGCCAACTTCTCCAACTAGTCTGTGAGTCTCATAGGTAATAAGTGGGCACATTTGGTTAGCCTATCCACAATGACCTAGATTGTATCTGATGGCCGGGGGCCTCATCGTTTAGAGTCATGGTGACTGGTGGAGAGACTTCTAGGAGGAAGAATGCCTGGAGGATGGTTCGCCCTTGGGAGTGTGCCTGAAAGTCCAGAAATAAAGGGTTAGGAGGCCCCCGAAATGTGTTTCCGGGGGGGGAGCCTCCGACGCCCAAGTCAGTGGTGGCTGAGAAAGGGCAGAGGAAATAGCACAAAGGGGCTGAAGAGTCTCGCCTGGTGATTTTCTCAGAGTCTAGGAGTCAGATCTTTGCCAACCAACCTCCTGCCAAGTATTTATTTCCTGGTATTTATAGGAGTACCTAGCCCGTTCAGATCGCGACACGCGTTCCGTCGGATGTTCCCTGAGTTTCTAGGCATAGGGGACAAATAGCTGGTAGCAGGTTGCCTTGAGCCTTGTACTGAGATGGGCCATGATGTGATTTTGATGGCGTCAGCGTGTCAGAGCGCCTTTTGAGGCGGCTTATGATGTCTGTGAAAGGACGTGTCAGAGGCTTCCTTAAATGCTTCCTTAAATGCTCCTGCCGTACTCCCGAGGTCCCTGGGCGAGGTCGTCCTTTGGTACGGACGGTGCCTCTTCGGGAAACACACCCTCAGTTCGGGGGTACCCAGCTTCAGGGAGTTCCGCCTTCGGGGAGATAATGTTCGGCCCGCAATAGCTGATGCCTTTTTTCCGAAGGCGATCTGTTTGCAACCTCGGGGGGCTAGTAGTATCCTCAAGTTTCCTGGCGTGCCGGGCTTGGAGCTCTTCGGCTATCTCCCGAGGTGTATGATCCCACCTTTACTCGGGTAGCGCTAGTTTCTTCTGGCCATTCTTGTGGCAGGGAGTTCGGCCAGATAGAGGCGATAGCCTTTGGCTATCACATGCCCCCCTTTGGAAAGCCGAAGTGAAGACTTCGGTTTTGCATCTCTTTCCGAGGTTGTTCTTGGGAGTCTCTTAGGAAGCTCAACCTGTTCCGAGGATGCGCCTCTTGCCCAAAGGTATGTGCTGTTCGGCCTTGGCCTGTTCTTTGGTGTCTTCGAGGCGGAGCCTGTGCCGAAGATACACCTCTTGCCCGAAGGTCATGGGCTGTTTGGCCAAAGCCTGTCTCTTGGTGTCCTCGAGGTAACCTGCATTTTCTTCTTGCAGGTCTGTGTAACATCGTGTCTGATGGCCAAGCGTGTCAGTCTAAGTGACGCGTCCCAGCTTTTTAGGGATGTCAGAAGACGTGTCCCCTGTTTTGGTGCGGTGATTGACACGTGGCGCTTTGCCATTGGAGGAGAGTCGCATCGGTTACAGAGGGCACGCCTTTTCAGGTGCAGAGGGCAGTTACGGCGACGGTTCACCTCCAAAAGTGTACTTATGACGATGTTTCGGTTACCAACCTTTGGCCTATAAATAGCCCATTCCATCATAAGTCCCATTTGCTTTTACTTTTGCTCTTTCCTCTGCTTTGCCCCTGTTTTCGTACTTTCTTGCTTTCTGTGGCGGAGCTGCCTTAATCAGAGCTTTTTTCAGCCAACTTTCACGACGGCGTCCTCAGACTTTGGTAAATCTTTTGGTGGGTTTTTGTTTTCTAAAGTGTTTTGATTCCTCTGTTCTTTTGAGTTTTTTCCGGAAACTGTTTTCTTGCCTTTTCCGAACTCGTTTTCATGTCGAAAATGCCTATCCCTGAGAGCTGGCAGCCTCTTTTAGCCCATCCTTGTTGCACCACCCCCGCAAAATTAGAGAGGTGGAAGAAAAAGTTCTTTCTTCCCTCTTACGCCATTACTAGGCTACCTCGCTCTAGCCATTATGCTTTTTCAAACCATAGTAACGAGGTTACCGTTTTCCGAGCCCAGCTGAAGGCCGGACTTCGGTATCCTCCCCCGAAGATGGTTTATGAGTTCTGCCAATTTCATGGCATTGCTGTGAATCAGCTTCCCCCGAACTCGTACTGCTATTTTAACGCCTTCCTCTGTATGTGTGGCATCTTCAGGATAAAACCCCATTTTATAATCTTCATGCAGTACTACAAGCTCTTTGTGGTCCCGAAGGGTGGCTTCTATTTTATGCTACCTCGGGGATCCGGGAGCAAAACATTCATGTTCACCTTCGCCACCAAGGACAGCTGGCGGGGGTGGCAACAGAAAGTCTTCTTCCTGAAGATGGAGGAGGCCTGGTCGTATGTTCCGACCAAGTGGGCTCAGGGAAAGTTAGATGTGGACGTCGTTGATCCGAGGTTGTTGCTGACTCCAGAGTTGGCTTCCACTTTCACGGACTTCGACGGCCGCATCCACGCCGTCTCTGACTGGGCTCCCGAGGTCGCGCCGCGCTCTCTGTACCCCTTCCCTATCAACTGGAGGTTGATGACCGAAGAGGTCCTCCGGGAGTTAAAGGTGGTTAAGGAGCACGAGACCGACCTCGAGATGCCAGCTCCTGCCATCGCCGGGAAGGATTCCTGGTTGGTCAAGCTTCTTAAGGAGGAAATTTCTTTCAAAACGCTTGTTGAAAGTGAGTTGTGTTCTACTCCCTTGCTGTTTTTTCCTCGGACTTACGCTGATGTCTTTTTTCTTTTTCAGAAATGGGCGACGGGACTGCTGCATTTTACAAGTCCCTTTTCTCCGGCCAGGTGGAGAAGGGTGATCAGACAAAGAAGGTGGCTTCCCGAAGGCGGAAGTCTACTGGCGCTGGGCCTTCGGCGAAACGGGCAAAGAAAACTGCCCAGGTTCCTCTGGAGGAAATTTTTGAGGAGGTTGATGAGGAGCCTGGGGCAGCCGAGATTCCGCCGACCGAGGCTTCTGCCGAGGTCCCTGCTGCTGCCGAGGTTCCTTCCGCCGACGTCCCTCCCCAGAGCCCTTCTACGCCACAGGCCCTTCTGGAGGCCGTGGCAGAGGCTCCTTCTGCCGAGGAGCGACGCAGGAAAAAAAGAAAGGTGATTTCGACCGATGAGTCTCAGGACTCTGAGGACGTCGTGGTCGAAGTACCGCCAGGTTCGTTGTTTTCAGAACAAGTATGGCTCTTTTGTTTTTCTGAATTTTCTTTTGTCTCCGACCTGCTTCTCATTTTCGCCATGCAGGGGAGTTGCTTACCCCGAACTGGGCGGCCGAACACGCGAAGGCGCGGGCCCTTCACGACGCCAAAGTCCTGCAAGGGAAGATACCAAAAGAGCCTTTCTGGACATTCACGGAGGACATGAACTTGTACTCCGAAGACTGTCCTGAAATGGCAAAACAGATTTCGAAGGGGGTGCTTACAGAGGCCTCCTTCAAGGCTATTGCGGCGGCCCATCCGGACGATGACACCCTTGCCG
Organism: Aquilaria yunnanensis; assembly: GCA_039654915.1. Lineage (NCBI taxonomy): Eukaryota > Viridiplantae > Streptophyta > Magnoliopsida > Malvales > Thymelaeaceae > Aquilaria > Aquilaria yunnanensis. The sequence continues at coordinate 40,726,176 of CM077595.1, read as the reverse complement.
CGAAAGTCACCGAGCATGCTGCTCAGGTATGTTCCTCACACCTTTTTCCCTTCAATTTTTCCTAAGTGCTTGGCTCTTACTGACCTTGCGTTCATCTTTTTGCAGCTGCTGGCATACGCCGGCTTTCTCCGAGTTCGGGTGGCCAGGCAGGCGGCGTTCCGAGCTTCGGCCTTAGAGACCTTAGAGAAAGCGAAGGTCACGCGCTCGGCATTGATCGCCAAGAACCAGCAGCTGTCAGATGCTGCGAAGAAAGAAGTTGCTGCCCTTCGGGAGGAGTTCCGGAAGGAGAAGGAAGATCTTGGGAAGAACTCCTCTCTGAAGATTGCTGACCTCGGTGATTAGGTGAAAGGGATGCTTGCTGCCAACCAAGACCTTCTCAAAGATAAGTCAGATTCTGACAATCTCATTCGGTCGTTGGTGAGTGAGAAGAAGGCTCTCTAACCCGAGGTCCACTCTTTGAAGAAGGAGCCCGACACGAAGAAGAGGGTGAAGGCGTTGAAGAAGGAGGTTGCAGACTTGAAGGACGAGCTCGAGGACCTTGAGGTTGAGAAGGACAAATCCGACCAAATGACCAAGGTCGCCTTCCAAGATGGATTCTGCCTTGCTCGGCACCAAGTCCTTGAGAGGTTCCCAGGTCTGGACCTCTCTTTTTTGGAAGCTCTCAACATTCCCGAGGGGCCTCGGTGGTCCTGGTCCAAAATCGAGCACCTGAACCTGCCTTCCACAATTTCGGCGCCGAAGGTGGTGGAAAAGGGGACAGAGGCTGGTGGCTCCCGGGACGCCGAGAACCCTTAGGCTGTTTTAGGGGCCTTTTCCTTTTTTCCTCTTCGTTTTTGTGTTCCTTCTTCGGGCACTTCTTCTTTGTAAGCCTGATCATTCTCAATGAATATATATTTTTTGGCTAAGTCTTTTTGCAAGATTTTGCATTTCCATTGTCCCGAACAAGTTCGCTCAAGAGACTTCGGGAAACCTGCAATCACCAAAATTTATTATCCGCTTTTTTCGACGAGTATTTTCGCAAGATTTTTGTTTCCCACTTTCCCGAGCATGATGGCTCAAGGGACTTCGGAAAATCACATCTGCGCTTTTTGCGGCGCGTACTTTCGCAAAATTTTTGTTTTCCATTTTCCTGAGCATGATGGCTCAAGGGACTTCGAAAAATCACATCTGCGTTTTTTTATGGCGAACACCTTCGTGGAATTCTGTCTTGCACCATTTCGTACACTTAAGAATTTTTTCTCAAGGACATTCTGTACTTAGGATATTTTTTGCACAACACAATCCTTCCGCTCCATCTTAAGCGTAGAATTTCTTCAAGGCATCTGAGTGCAAGTGTTTTTCAATTCTACGCCTTCGGTGTCGCCAAGTTTGTACACGCCTTTTCATACTTCGGCAAGAACCAGATAAGGTCCTTCCCAGTTCGCGCGAAATACCCCGTGAGATGGCTTTCGGGGTGCAAAGTCAGCCTTTCGGAGAACGAGGTCCCCTTTTTTGATTTCTTTTGGCCTGGCTCGTAAATTTATAGTCGCGGCCACTCTTTGCTGGGAAGCTTTTCTTCTCAGCTCAGCTATTTCTCTGTGTTCGTTGACGAGGTCGAGCTTCATTCTTAGGCCGAGGTCATTTCCACCTTCATCAAATACTTGCACCCGTACTGATGGTCTAACTATCTCGATAGGGATGATGGCCTCTGTTTCGAAGACGAGTGAGAAGGGAGTCTCCCCTGTGGCTCTTCAGGGCGTCGTTCGGTAACTCCATAACACGCTTTGGAGTTCTCCTGGCCATTTCCCTTTTGCTTCCCCCAGTCTCTACTTCAGGCCATCTTTTATGGTCCTGTTAGATACTTCCACCTGCCCGTTGCTTTGGGGGTGAGCTACTGGGGCGAAGTGCATCTTTATTCCGAGGTTGCTGATAAATTCCTAGAATCCTTTGTTTATGAACTGGGATCCATTATCAGCCACTAGTACCCTCGGTATGCCGAATCTGCATACAATGTTCTTCCATACAAACTTCTGCACTTCTTTTGCCGAGATAGTTGCTAGTGGTTCTGCCTCGACCCATTTGGAGAAATAGTCTACCGCTACCACGCAGAATTTCACGCCTCCGGGCGCTGAGGGGAGTGGCCCAATAAGGTCTATACCCCAGACTGCGAAGGGCCAGGGATAGTCAGCCGAAGTTACCAATTCCGAGGGTGCCCTCTGGATGTTCGCGTGTTTCTAGCAACTACCGCATTTCCAGACGAACTGCCTTGCGTCCTTTCTCAGGGTAGGCCAGAAGTATCCTTGGCGAAGTATCACTGCCGCAAGGGCATCAGTTCCAATATGTGAACCACACATGCCTTCGTGGACCTCTTCAAGGACCATTTCAGTATCCTCTTCATCCACGCATCTTTGCAGCGGGTTTGCATATCCCTGTCAGTATAACTCTTTGCCAATCAGGAAGAATCGGCCGGAGCATCTTCGCAGTCTTGCAGCGTCGCCGGGGTCTTCGTGGAGCACATTTTCTGCGACGTATCTTTTTATGGGATCTTTCCATCTTTTTCCCGAGGTCGCTATGCTCAGCACTGAGATGCTCGGGTGATCTAACACCTCGGTGTATGTTTTTGACTTCGCCAAGCAATCTGCCTCAGTGTTATTCCGCCGAGGTACATTTTCGATCCGTACGGCGTCAAACTCTTGGACGAGCTTTGCTACCAGCTCGTGGTATTTTGCCAAGCTTGGGTCCTTCGCCCCATAATCTCCTGCCGTCTGCCGAACTACCAGTTGGGAATCGCTGTGAGCCTTTAAGTTTCTCACGCCAATCCTTCTGGCCAAGCGTAATCCCGCTATGAGGGCTTCATACTCAGCCACATTGTTAGTGACGCTGAAGCTGAACTTGATAGCCTTCTTTACTGCTAGGCCTTCGGGTCCTCTGATAATTACTCCAGCTCCCTGGTGTTCGAATCCCGAGGCTCCGTCAACATGCAAGGTCCACTCTGGCTCACCTCCGTTCAGATCCAAATGGCTTTCCTTAGTGGTGGGTATTTCGGCGATAAAATCTGCCAGTGCTTGAGCTTTTATGGCCTTCCGAGGTTCATATATGATTTCGTGTTCGCCAAGCTCTATGCACCATTTGGAGAGCCTTCCCGAATGATCAACTTTCTTCAAAACATCCCGTAGTGGTAGACTACTTCGGACGATGATGGGGTGAGCCTGAAAGTATGGTCGCAGCCTTCTCCCTGCAAGCACCAAGGCGTATATAGCTTTTGGAAGCAGAGGGTACCTGACTTCGGCGCCATGCAGGGATTTGCTGACGTAATAGACTGGTCATTGCTTTGACCCTTCTTCTTTCACGAGGACCAAGCTTACAGCTTTCTCCGTGACGGTGAGGTACAAAACGAGGGGCTCTCCCTCCCGAGGTTGTCGCAGAGTCGGCAGGTTAGCCAAGTAGACTTTGAGTTCTTCCCAGGCCTTTTGATCATTCTTTCCGAGGTCGCCTTCCATTTTTGCTGCCTTTGTGAGGACTTTGAAGAAAGGTCGACACCTATCTCCGTACCTGGAAATAAATCTGCTCAGGGAGGTTATTCTTCCGGTGAGTCTCCGCACGTCTTTGACTGTGGCAGGAGTTTGGAACTCAAGCAGCGCCTTAATCTTCTCGGGGTTAGCGTCAATGCCTTTTTCGGATACCATGTACCCAAGGAATTTTCCCGAGGTTACCCCAAAGATGCACTTTTCAGGATTGAGCCGAATCCTGAAGACTCTGAGCTTTTGGAAGGTTTCCTCTAGATCTGCAACGTGATAGCTAGGCAGCTTGCTCTTGACTATCATATCATCAACATACACCTCCATGTTTCTCCCCATTTGGTCTTTAAAGACCTTGTTCATCAACCTTTGGTAGGTGGCTCCTGCATTTTTGAGTCCGAAGGGCATCCTGACATAGCAGTATGTTCCTCCTTCGGTGATGAAGGCGGTTTTTTCTTCATCTTCGGGGTCCATCCTTATTTGATGGTAGCCGCTGAAGGCGTCTAGGAAACTTAGAAGCCCGTATTCGGCAGTTGAGTCTACCAGTTGGTCTATTGGCGGAAGAGGGTATGAGTCTTTCGGGCAAGCATCGTTCAAGTTTCTGAAGTCGATGCACATCCGAAGTTTGCTGCTGCCTTCTTTTGTGGCAATCACCACGTTGCTTAACCATTCGGGGTATTTGACCTCCCTGATGACTTCAACGTCCAACAGGCGTTGGACTTCGGTTTCACAAAGTTGCTCTTATGGGCTTAGATGCTTCGCTTCTTTTGCCGGACAGGCTTTGCTTCCGGGCTTACTTTGAGGCTATGCTGTATTATGCCAGGGTCTACCCCTGGCATGTCTTTCGGCGAGTAGGCAAAGAGATCTTTATTTCCCAGTAGAAAAGATACAAGGTTTTTCTTGTCACCTTCGGGCAAGTTCTTCCCTATTCGGGTAGATTGTCCTCGGACAAGTTCCACTGTTTCTGTTTCCGCTCTTGGGGGTTCTCCTTCTTTGCCCTTCTCTGGTGCCTTTGCCTCTATTGTTTGTGCGAGGTTATTTGCCGGAGCTTTTCGTGCTTTCACAAACACCTTCCTTACCTCAACTTGATCTATGAAGACCTCTGCATCCCCATCCTTGGTGGCGAATGTGACAGTCAAGTACTTCACATCAGGGCGAATGTGCAGGTTTCCCTGTGTCTGCCTTCCAAGGATGGCGTTGTATGAGGACGGGACGTCCATGACGATGAACCTCGCCATTGTGGAGGCGTACAACTGAGCTGCTCCATCTACCGAAGTCCCTCTCATCATCAGTGGGAGGTCGATCCATCCGAGAACGGGCAGTTCGGATGGTCCAACCCCGAAGGTGGGCGAGGTGACTGGCTTAAGCTCGCTGCTGGAGATGCCTAAGCTCGGCAGTAAGTGCGAGAATAGGACGTCCGCATTTGATCCGTCATCAAGTAGCACCCTTTTGACGTCCCAGTTCCCTATCCTCGCCATGATCAGCAGCGGATCGTTGTGGGGAAAGACGACGGTGGATCCATCTTTGCAGGCCAGCTTCTTTGCTGGATTTTGATATTCCATGACTGCAATTTCTCTGGCCTTCCGCTTTCTTTCCTAGGATGGGAGCCCCGTGGTGATTGTTTGGATAACCCCTGCCGGAGGTGGAGGGCGCCTTTTTGGACTTCGGTTTCTCCACCTGTCGGAGTCATAGTCCTCATCTTCGGCCCTTTCTTCCTCCACTTTTCTGCCTTTCGGGGATGGCATCTGCAGGTATTTCTGAAGTTGGCCCTGCTTTATCAGCGACTCTATGTACTTCTTCAGCTGGAAGCAGTCTTCGGTGTCATGACCGTGGTCGCGATGAAACTGGCAGAACTTCTTTGCATTCTTCTTATTATCGGTGGTCATGGCCCTTGGCCGCCGAATCTGCGTCCCTTGCCTTTCCAGCACCATGAGGATGTTGGTCCGTGTAGTGCTCAGTGGTGTGAAACTTTGGGGTTTCCTTCCCCGCATCCTCCGAGGTCGTCCTGCCTGTTCGGTCGGATGCCGAGCTTGTTGATTGGACCCTTCGGCGGGGTGGTGATCGGACTTCAGCCCAGCCATTCTTAGTTCCTTGGCGGTCATGTGCTGTTCTGCCCTTCGGTAAAATTCTCCGAGGTTCTCCGGGGGGTCTTTTGAGAACTCGTAGAATAGCTGTGAGTCTTGCCGAAGGCCCCGTGTCATGGCAAGAATGCGGATTTCGAGCCGAAAGTCTGGGACGCTCAGAGCTTCCCTGTTGAATCTTTCGACATAGTCTCGGATGGTTTCTCCGTTCCTCTGCTCTATGTCGAACATCTGGACAAGCATCTTCGCAGTAGGTCGACTCCCAATGAATTGCTACGTGAAGGCCGTGGACAACTCCTGGAACTCAGTGATGGTCCCTGAAGGCAATGAATTGTACCATGCAGTTGCTGGCCCTGTGAGGGTGACTTCGAAGCACTTGCACATGGTAGCGTCGTCAGCACTGTGCATTATCATGCTGCGTCTGTACTTCGTCAGATGGGCCTATGGATCAATACGGCCATCATAAACCTCCAACCGAGGTACTCTGAAGTCACTTGGCATGGCTGCCTCAACAACGGCCTGAATGAATAGGGAGTCATCTTCGCAGAATGTTCCCGAAAGTCTGGCCCAAACGGGTTTTCTGGCCATTTGTTTCTCCACCCTAGCTAGCCGTGCTAATATCCTCTCCATAAGCACTGTGGCACTATGCCCTTCTTTAGGGAAGGGAGATTGTCGGCGCCTCTTCGGGGACCGAGTTCAGCGCTGAGGGGACAGGGACCTCGCCTCAGGCAGCGAACTTCTTTGCTGCAAGACCCTCGGTCGCTCAGACTTCTTCTGCCCCACAGGCTGTTTCCCGAGGGGCGTATTTTCTGTGGACGATTCTTCGCACGGAACTCCGCTTCCCAAACTGCAATGAGTAGACTTCGGGCTTCTCTCCCGAGGGCGTGCTGGTAGGGGAGGTCTCTGGGCCTGTGCTTGCTGTAGCCACCTTCGGTCGATCTGCTGTGTCATTTCAGACACGACCGAACGCTGAAAGTCTTTCAGGAAGCTCATAGTGATTACTAGAGGGCGGTCTTCCTCGGACGCAGAAGTCCCTAGGAGTGTTTGCTCAGCAGCCGGTTGTGTCTCAGGCGCGGACGGAGACCTCAGGAGTCCCTTGTCCTTAGAACGTCGAGTTTCAACGATGGCAATCTCAGAGCGGGTTCCCACAGACGGCGCCAAATGATGGCCAGGGACCTCATCGTTTAGAGTCATGGTGACTGGTGGAGAGACTTCTAGGAGGAAGAACGCCTGGAGGATGGTTCGCCCTTGGGAGTGTGCCTGAAAGTCCAGAGATAAAGGGTTAGGAGGCCCCCAGAATGTGTTTCCGGGGGGGGAGCCTCCGACGCCCAAGTCAGTGGTGGCTGAGAAAGGGCAGAGGAAATAGCACAAAGGGGCTGAAGAGTCTCGCCTGGTGATTTTCTCAGAGTCTGGGAGTCAGATCTTTGCCAACCAACCTCCTGCCAAGTATTTATTTCCTGGTATTTATAGGAGTACCTAGCCCGTTCAGATCGCGACACGCATTCGGTCGGATGTTCCCTGAGTTTTTGGGCGTCGAGGACAGATAGCTGGTAGCAGGTTGCCTTGAGCCTTGTACTGAGATGGGCCATGATGTGATTTTGATGGCGTCAGCATGTCAGAGCGCCTTTTGAGGTGGCTTATGACGTCTGTGAAAGGACGTGTCAGAGGCTTCCTTAAATGCTTCCTTAAATGCTCCTGCCGTACTCCCGAGGTCCCTGGGCGAGGTCATCCTTTGGTACGGATGGTGCCTCTTCGGGAAACACACCCTCAGTTCGGGGGTACCCAGCTTCAGGGAGTTTCGCCTTCGAGGAGATCATGTTCGGCCCGCAATAGCTGATGCCTCTTTTCCGAAGGTGATCTGTTTGCAACCTCGGGGGGCTAGTAGTATCCTCAAGTTTCCTGGCGTGCCGGGCTCGAAGCTCTTCGGCTATCTCTCGAGGTGTATGATCCCACCTTTACTCGGGTAGCGCCAGTTTCTTCTGGCCATTCTTGTGGCAGGGAGTTCGGCCAGATAGAGGCGATAGCCTTTGGCTATCAGTATCATGCCTTAATCTGGTCATAGGCAACCCAGTCAAAAAGTCCATGGTTATGTTGCCTCACTTCCTCACTTGTATAGGTAGAGTCTGAAGGGTACCAACTGGCTTCTGGTACTCTACCTTTACCCTTTGGCATGTGGCACATTTGGAGACATAAATGGCTATGTCTCTCTTCATGTTTGGCCACTAGAAGTGAGTCTTCAAGTCTTTATACATTTTCTCACTTCCTGGATGGATGATCAACTTGCTTATGTAAGCTTCTGGAAACTCTTTTCACATTTCTCAATCTAGTCAAACCTTTGACCTTTCTTGGTCAGATGAGTAAGAGCTTAGGCAATCATGGAGAATCTTGATACAAATCTTCTGTAGTATCCAACTAATCCTAGGAAACTTCTGATTTCCTTTACAATCTTTGGTCTTTCCCATTCTTGCACTGCCTTGACCTTTTTAGGTTCTACCTTAAGGTCTTGTGCAATTATAATGTGTCGTAGGAAAGTCACTTTCCTTATCTAGAATTGACACTTGGATAAATTAGCACAAAGCTAATGTTCCAACTGAGTCTTTAACACAATCTTCAGATGATGTTCATGTTCATTTTCATCCTTGGAATACACTAGGATGTCATCAATGATCACAACCACAAATTTATCCAAATATGGTTTGAATACCCTGTTCATCCAATCCATGAAACTAGCTAGGCCATTAGTCAAACCAAATGGCATGACTGTGTACTCATAATGCCCATATATGGTCCTGAATGCAGTCTTAGAAAGATCCTCTTCCTTTACTCTCAACTAAAAGTACCCAGATCTCAAATCTATCTTGGAGAAGATCTTAGCTCCCTTGAGTTGATCAAATAGATCCTCAATCCTAGGGAGTGGAAACGTGTTCTCGATAGCCACTACATTAAGCTTTAAGCTTCCTGTAGTCAATGCATAGTCTCAATGATCCATCCTTCTTCTTCAAAAAGAGCATTGGATGTTATGAACCTCCTAGTAGCAGGCACTCCCGAGGAAGGTAAAGTGTTCTAAATTAATTAGGAACCTAATTTCAAGTCTACATAGCAAGCATAGGCAAGTTTAGCAAAGTTCACTAAGTTCTGAGAGTTTAAAATGAGACAAGTAATTTTGCACCCTGGATACCCGGGATGAGTCCCGAGTGTTTAAAATGAGATTTTCTAACTTAACTTTCAACCTTAACCTAAACTTGGAAGAAATAAACAAGAATTTAATAAAAAATAACTAAGTACCAAAAGATGGGGGTTTAATTGAACTAAGCTTAATACTTTGGTGGCTTGTGGGTTAAGTGACGGTTTAAGAAGGGGAAAGTGAGGCTATGGCTGCCATAATCACGTTTCCAACCTTCTCACTCTCATTTTGCTGTTAATATAACCTGGAAATCAGGATTTCTTGGTGCGAAGAAGAGCTATCAAGAGTATATAAGTTAGGAGGAGCTCATTTCAAGCATTAAACCATGGTTTTGGAGCTTGGAAGTATGTTTCTCACAGCCCCTAGTTTTTATACGAGGTAACCAATGTGTTCTTGATTGAATTCATGTTATTTGGTTAGTTTGGAGCTTAGGTTTTGGTTAGGAAGCAAGGTTTTGATGTTTGGTATCTATGTTTTTGTTTGGAACTTAGGTGACACTTTGTTGAGCTTAGAAAATTGGAAAGGAGGTTGATTCTTGCTTGTTACTTAAATTTGAGGTAAGGGAGTTATGACTTAAAGACCAATTAATGCTATTGACATGAATTTGCTTGAAGAATTTGACTGATTCTAGCAATAACAATAGTTAGAAGAGTTGGTTGAATTGTGGTGGACTATGAGGTTTAAGAGGATTTGGATGATGTTATGAGACATCATAGATTGGTTTGTGATAGTTGGTTATGTTCTATTCAACATGGTCTATGTGTGTGTGAAATTTGGAGGCTTTCCAAGGATGTTTACTATGTTTGCTAAGTGTCCAAAGTTCGTAGTAGTAAAATGCGTGCCAATTCTGCAGATTCGCAGATTGGCGACACGTCGCCAATTTCGTGCACCAGTTCGCGATGCATCGCCAATTGTTCAAATGTGGTCCGAACGTTACCAACTGTGGTAACACATAGCCATAGGCAAGATGGCAGAATTTCTAACATTTTGCTAGGGTGATCGCGGTGAGACCTAGGGGAGTTCTTAGGGTGCTTTGGGGCCTAAGTATGCCGGAGGTACTCCGAGACTTCCGAAAGTCCCTCAAGACTTAAGCATTTCCTTTAAGTTTTGAAAGATTTTATGGTTGCTTGAGCCATTAGCAAGGAAACTAGTTGCAAATGAGCATAACTAAGTACCATTAGCTCAGGTGAAAGGTTTAGAACCCTTGGCGACCTAGCCGTGCCATAGCCACGAGGTTGCAAGGTGAAACCTTAGTGCACCTAGTCTACAAGGTCTAAATGACCTAGTCTACAATAGTCTCACCATAATTCCCTTGCATAACATACTAAGGGAGAGGTTCAACTGGTGCTTTATCACTAGTTAGGCTGGCAAGCGCAGCTTGCTAGTAGGCAAGGCAATGCCTTGTAGTTTAAGGACAAGGATGAGGAGAGGTCTCAAGGGACCTAAATATATGCATATATTAGACCCTCAGGCTATATGAGTTCACAGTAGGTTACATATGTTATCATATGTAGTGTGCTTAGTAATTTTCTTGCAGGTACATTGAAGACCCCTTACTGAGAATGTTATCTTCTCACTCCCTAGTTATGTTGTGCAGATTTATAAGTTGTTGGGCCGGGTAACTGTTGAGAGTTATTGTGGTAGTGGCTTTTTGTGCACAGATATTGCACTTGAGAATCCTTGTGATTCTAGTGTCACACCCCACACAAGCCCCAGCCTATGCACTCTCAGTGCCACTCACCATTTCTTCCCCAAGAGTTATTTGGATACTCTTAAGTTCAAGTGTTATTAACTACCTTTTTATTTGGGCTATTATTTGTTAGGTAGTTTTAAGTCTTATTTTCTTAAGCTGAGAGCTGGGAGGTGGCCCAGGAGGCTTATGAGTTATTGAGAACAATTACCTGTAGCTTAAGTAGGGCCCAACCACTAACTTGCAACACAAGGCAAGGCTGTAAATCAATAACTTGCATTACAAGCAAGGCACACACTTAATCAATTAAATGTCTAGGATGTGTGCTCATCAAGTGTGCTACTTTCATGAATGACAACCAAGAAGCCCACATCTTTGTAGTTTTGAAAATCAAGGTTTCCATGCACATGTATATTCGGCCAAACAAAATATATCAAGAAATTTCTTACATGAAACATAACCATGAGCTCATAAACTTAACATAACTTCACACATAAGCATCCAACATATGTACATACAAAACCATGTACAACAAAGGCTACATATACACACAAAATAGCCTAAGTACAAGCATCACTAGCCTGGAAGCATTCCAAGGATGCTACAAGTCCAAAATATAGCCAAGGTTAAGTTTTACAAGCTAAGTTTCCTTACTCCCCGAGAAGATACCTAAGTGTGCAATATAGCAGCACACACTGAAGCACCAACCCAATGACCATGTTCATGGTCATGAAAGAGAACACTACAATCAGAGCCATAGTCCACACATGTTAGTGTTGTCCCCAAAAGCCAATCATGAGATGATTGTATTTTTTGCACATTGAGTGATGATATTTTATTAAGGCATTAATCCAGCAATTATGTTTGTTGTTTTGTTTCTGCGTAACTTAACAAACATAATTGTAACCCTAGAATAATGATATTCTTAAACATCGCTGGTCTAGTATTATTCTGGAGCGGGTTGCAATAATATATAATGACCAGCATATGTGAAGACTAATATGAGATATGTAGTCTACATATGGGTACAAGTTGGAGAACTTGTGTACTGGACCGACCCACCATGAGAACACTACATGGATCGTTATATGAGTGTCATAAGTGATTCTCATAGTGATCATGGTATATGTAGTCCTTCGACCTAAGATCATCAAGGTTCCTTACATGTGAGTCACATACTTTGATACTTTCCTTTGTTGCTCGTAACTGAGTGGACTTGAAGGAGGTCATTCGGTATGTCACATATCATGCGGAGGGATTTGTATGATCAAGATGGGATTTGTCCCTCCTATATAACGGGAGTGATATCTTCGGGCCCCTTGATAGAGTGAGACTTAGAAAATGCATGGCCATGCTGGGATGAGTTGATATACGATATCAATGTCATCAGCTTAAGTTAGTCTACTCGGTAATCAAGAAACCAAAGATTGGGCTATATGAGAGTGACACATTCCATGTCTCGTGCTTAGTCTTGATATCTTGGACAAAGGGACAATGGCATATATCGGTGATGATCATAAAGGTTTAGTCGAATCATCGACAATCTTGTCACTTCGGTAGGAATGATGTGTTGCTAGACACCGCTCATTGCTTATGATCATAAATGTGATTTATGATCATTGCCAACGTAATAAGAGCCTATTGGGTCGCACACATAGAGCTATTTGGATCATTAGAGTGCATGGGCTAATTATCTGGGTTATGGTTTCACTTTAATTTCATATTAATAATGGGCCCAAGAGTTGAGCCATTATTAAGCCCGAAATTAAATCCTAATTGGATTAGGGCTTTGAAACCCATTAGGCCTGGAAGTTGAGTCTCACTATAAATACAACTTCTAGTGAGAAATTCGCAGGTCTCCTTGCCCTAGCCTCCCAAAAGGACAGCCGCTCTCTTCTCTTGCAATTCCTTGGAGGACGCAAGCTAGCACTACGAGCGCAAGAGAAAAGCATCTGCCAGGATGTGGTGGAAGCGTGGTGATCCCGAGAGGCTCGTGTGGATACCATAGAGAGCCTGAACACATCAACTGTTCAGGTTTTGTGATTCGACTCTACAATTGAGTGAGAGATCTCAACCAGGTATGAAATTTTTCGACCACCCGGTTTACCCCGTTTCACTTGGATCCTGGAGGGTTTCGGTTAAATTCTGCTGCGCTGTTTGGCTCCCAAAACCCAACAGTGGTATCAGAGCTACTGGTGAAACCCTAAATCGGGATTGAGTGTTGAATCGCATGATGCTATGTGTTCGATTGGTTTTCGGCCACGATTAATTAGATTGATTCATGATGCATGAAACCAAAACTCGTAATGAACATATGGGATATATGAAGAAATGACACTAATTGGTTAATGAGATTAACCCGAAATTGAATGGTATGAGATACCTATATGGAGTAGGATTTGATAGCCAAAGGCTATTGCCTCCTCGATAGTAACTCCCTGCCAGAATATTGGCCGAGGAGTCTGACGTCACCCAAGAGAGGATCTTCTTACTGACCTCGGAAGGTGCGAAGTCAAACATTATGAGCTCGAGACTTTGGTTAGCTCCTCAGGAATTTCGAGGACAACACCGTCTCCATCGAGGGGCCAAACTGACCGTCTTCGGGTAAGAGATCCATCTCTCTGAAGCAAGGAAGAATCTCCCCGAAGGCAGAGGCCCCGAAGAGGATCTTCCCCGAACAAGAAACGCCTGAACAAGGGAATCCCCTAACTATGGGTGTGAGTCCCGAAGAAGGTGTTCATCAAGGGAGCTCCCAGAACTATGGGATAGATCCCGAAGGAGGTGCTCGCACCAAAGGACAGATAGAATCCGAAGAGGGTGCACGCACCGAAGGGCGACCTCGCCCAGGGGACCTCGGGAGTACGGTATGAGCATTTAAGGAGCCTCTGACATGTCGCCCACAAGCCCTACACGTCACATCTGAACAGCGAACTGACACGCCGCAGCCCCCCCAGTCCTGACACAACCTGTCCGGGTCCAGGGCTAAAGGAGGCTGCAAACGGCTGCCTGTCCCCTAGGTCCAAAAGTACAGATCAAATCCGACCGAACACGTGTCATGATCTGAACGGACCAGCTACTCCTATAAATACTAGGAAATGGGACTGGGCAAAGGATGGGCATTTTCCTCCCTCTGAGAAAACACGAAACAGGCAAGACACTTGATCCCTTAGTGTTCTTCCTCCACTTTCACTCAGAAAACTGACTTGGGCGTCGGAGGGTCCTCCCCGGAAAAGCACACCGGGGACCTCCTAACCTCTTCTTTGAGCTTTTCAGGCACACTCAGCTGGGAAACCAGAGCTCCAGGCGCCCGCCTCCTCAGGAAGTCTCTCCACCTGTCAACATGACAGCAAACGAAGATGCTTTGGACATCTGCCTCCGTAAGGGCCTTGTAAGTGGCCTCAGTAAAAACCTCTTTGGACATCTGCCTGGCCATCTCGGGACAGTCCTCGGAGTACGTATTCATGTCCTCCGTGAACGTCCAGAAGGGCTCCTTCGGAACTTTCCCTGCTGGGACTTTGGCATCCCGAAGGGCCCTCTTGCGGGCGTATTCGGCAACCCAGTCAGGAGCGGCCACCTCCGCTGCACAACAAAGTAGAAAAATTGGTTAGGGCCAGAAAACTCTTAAGGATTTACAAGAGAAAAAAAAGGTTCTTCGACAAAGTACAAACCTGCTGGCACCTCGGTAACGTCGTCGTCAATAATCGACGTCGCCTTAGTAGAGATCCCCTTGCCTCTTATTTGGCGCCGTTCCTCGGCAGAAGGGGTCTCCTCCCCATCGCCCTCCAGAAGAGCATGCGAAGGCGTGGGGCTTTGAGGAAGGACGTCGGAAAAAGGGACGTCGACAGAAGGAACCTCGGGCAAAGGGGCAGCAGGGTGTTCGGGCTCCTCGCCTACCTCCTCCAGAATTTGCGGAAGAGAGGAAGGAGCAGCTTTGTTTGCCCGTTTGGAAGGAGGGCCGCCCGAAGTCTGCTTCCGCCTCCGAGAGGCGGCCTTCTTTGTCTGTTCGCCCCTCTCGGCCTGCTCGGTAAAAAGAGCCTTGTAGAAGGCAGCCGCGTCGTCGCCCATCTCTGAAAAAAGGAAAAGAAGATCAGTGTAAGTCCAAGATGAAGTTATGAAGGAAAAAATGAGAAAGTAACTTACTCTCGTAAAAAGACTCATAAGTCTCTTTCCCCCGAAGGAGTTTCACGAGCCAGGAGTCCTTCCCCGAAGAAGCCGGTTTCGGCATGTTGAGGTCTGTCACATGCTCCTTTACCACCTTGAGTTCCCGAAGGACCTCTTCGTTCATGAGCCTCCAGTTGATCGGAAAGGGGTAAAGGGCACGAAGAGAGACCTCGGCAGCCCAGTCAGAGACGGCCCGGATGCGCCTGTCGAAGTCCTCAAAGATAGGTGCTACGTCGGCGTCTAGCAGTATCTTCGGGTCAACAACATCCATCTTGAGCCTCCCCTGAGCCCACTTGGTCGGGACGTGCGACCAAGCCTCCGACTTCTTCAGGAAAAAGAATTTTTGTTGCCACCCTCACCAGCTGTCTTTGGTGGCGAAAGTGAACGTATACTTTTTGCTCCCGGATCCCCGAGGTAGCATAAAGTAGAAGCCACCCTTCGGGACCACGAAGAGCTTGTAGTACTGAAGAAAAACTACAAAGTGAGGTTTTATTTTGAAAACGCCGCACATACAGAGGAAGGCGTTGAAATAGCAGTACGAGTTCGGTGGGAGTTGGTTAACGGCAATGCCATGGAAGTTGCAGAACGCGCTAACCATCTCCGGGGGGGGGATACCGAAGTCCGGCCTTCAGTTGGGCTCAGAAAACGGTGATTTCATCACTTCGGTTGGAGAAAGGAAATTGGTCAGGACGGGGCAACCTCGTCACAGAGTAAGAGGGTAAGAAAAACTTTTTCTTCCACTTCGCTAGTTTTGCCGGACTAGTGCAGCAGGGGTGAGAAAGAAGAGGTTGCCAACTCTCGGGAACAGGCATGATGAAAACGAATTCGGGAAAAACAAGGAAAATGAGTTCGGGAAAAACAAAGAAGAATCTTTGAAAAAAGCAGAAGGACTAAAACCCACCAAAGGTCTTGCCGGAATCTGGATTTCTGGAAGCCGTCGTGAAAAGTGGTCGGAAAAATGCCTAAAAAAGGAGAACTGCCGCGGAAAATCGGGAGAGAATTAGAAGGCAGAAGAAAGCAAAAGCAGAAGCAAAAAGAGGGTTATGACAGGGCTGGTATATATATAGGCCGAGAAGGCCAGGTGAACCGTCGTCATTAGTACCCCTCGGAAGGCGAAGCGTCGCCATAACTGCTAAATGCGCCTGAAAATTCACGCCTGCCGTACTCAGTGCATTCCCACCCAATAATAGTGTGCCATGTGTCGGTCATCGCGCAGCAAACATGCCACGTGTCATCCATCACGTCGAGCACGCCCTCTAACACCATTTAGTCTAGAGGCGCCGCCCTAGACTGACTCTGCTGGACACAGGATGCGACGCATGAGCAGACCTATAAAGGCAAAAAAGTAGGTTACCTCGAAGACACCAAAAGATAGCCTGTGACTTCGGGCAAAAGGTCTATCTTCGGTACAAGGTTATCCTATTTTCCCTCGCCACGAGGACACCAAGAGACAGCCTGTGACTTCGGGCAAAGGGTGTATCTTCGGCACAGGGACAGCCTACCTTCTCGCGCCTCGAGGACGCAAAAAGGGCTACCCATCGCTTCAGGCAGAAGAAGGCGTCTTCGGCGCAGATATCACAACCACAGGACTCGAAAACCGATGAACCGAAGTTTCTCACTTCGGCTTTTCGGAGGGGGGCCTGTGATAGCCAAAGGCTATTGCCTCCTCGGTAGTAACTCCCTGCCAGAATATTGGCCGAGGAGTCTGACGTCACCCAAGAGAGGATCTTCTTACTGACCTCGGAAGGTGCGAAGTCAAACATTATGAGCTCGAGACTTCGGTTAGCTCGTCAGGAATTCCGAGGACAACACCGTCTCCATCGAGGGGCCAAACTGACCGTCTTCGGGTAAGAGAGCCATCTCTCTGAAGCAAGGAAGAATCTCCCCGAAGGCAGAGGCCCCGAAGAGGATCTTCCCCGAACAAGAAACGCCTGAACAAGGGAATCCCCTAACTATGGGTGTGAGTCCCGAAGAAGGTGTTCATCAAGGGAGCTCCCAGAACTATGGGATAGATCCCGAAGGAGGTGCTCGCACCAAAGGACGGATAGAATCCGAAGAGGGTGCACGCACCGAAGGGCGACCTCGCCCAGGGGACCTCGGGAGTACGGTATGAGCATTTAAGGAGCCTCTGACATGTCGCCCACAAGCCCTACACGTCACATCTGAACGGCGAACTGACACGCCGCAGCCCCCCCAGTCTTGACACAACCTGTCCGGGTCCAGGGCTAAAGGAGGCTGCAAACGGCTGCCTGTCCCCTAGGTCCAAAAGTACAGATCAAATCCAACCGAACACGTGTCATGATCTGAACGGACCAGCTACTCCTATAAATACTAGGAAATGGGACTGGGCAAAGGATGGGCATTTTCCTCCCTCTGAGAAAACACGAAACAGGCAAGACACTTGATCCCTTAGTGTTCTTCCTCCACTTTCACTCAGAAAACTGACTTGGGCGTTGGAGGGTCCTCCCCGGAAAAGCACACCGGGGACCTCCTAACCTCTTCTTTGAGCTTTTCAGGCACACTCAGCTGGGAAACCAGAGCTCCAGGCGCCCGCCTCCTCAGGAAGTCTCTCCACCTGTCAACATGACAGCAAACGAAGATGCTTTGGGGCATCAGGATTCTTGCAATAGTTGCCAAAACCCTAGCTTTGTTCGGATTCGGCCTGTTCGGGCACCGAAAGTAAGGTATTTTTGGTGGCTCGAATGGAGGAGTTTCGGGTGCCTACTTGGTCAAAATAGAAGATTTTGGGCTAAGCAATTGTAAGACAATTTTTTGCGAAGCGCCACATAAATAAAAACTGGTTAATCAATGCACAAAAATTGGCATGCATCTTTGTTGAATGAGATTTGATATGATATGCTGATTGCTGTTTGAAGCATGGTGCATGGTTATAGCCCTTGATTGGTTATACTTGTAAATACGGCCTGCAAGTCGTGCCTTTTCTTATCACTCTCATTGTACATTCTCTTCTCACCTTACTCCCCTCGAATGTAACTCGAGGTTTCTATTATTGATGTAATGGTGCATTATGGGATCATCCAAGGTAGTTTGTCCAAGGATCATCCAAGGTGGTATGTCCAAGGAGGTGACAACAAAAGGGCAACCAAGAAAGGAAGAGAAGGGGCTTGTGAAGACTCTCTTCTTTTCTTAGGCTTTTATGATATTCTCATTGGCTTGAGAATATCGCATAGTTTGGGCTATAACCATGTCACGTTTATTTCTTGTAAGCATGAGATGCATGTTTTATATTTGTATGTGATGCATGTGTAAAACAACTGGAGATAACAAATTGGTGAGATCGAAAGAAAAAATCCCTCAAACAAATATTAAGTCATTAAATGTGATGCCTTCCAAATGTTGGCACTCGTCAAGACTTTGATCAACATTAGGTGGGTTTGCCAAAGGAAAGCACCTATGCTCATCTTGGTAAGGCGTCATGGGATAATAGTGATATCCAAATTGCTAACTTTGGGTCCGACTTAACTAAGTCATCCTAATAGGATTAGGGACTTAGAGGCATAGAGTTGGGCTTAAGCTCATGGGATGAGCTTGGACAAGTGTTGTTCACCCAACTATCCAAGAGTTGCATAAGATGCAATTGGCAAGGAGTTGCCTACCTAAATACCTGTAACTTGAGAGAAAAGCCAAAGCTGACTCAGGTTGTGGTCAAATATGGATCTTGGCCCACTAGAATACCTTAGCGCCGAGGTGTTCTGAAATAATATCGAGGGTTATTATTTTGAGGAAAATAGTGGGAGTATCATTTAATAAAAGTCCTTATTAAATGAATTAAAATACATGACTCTTACACTGCATATTTACTGTTTTAGATAACCATAGCACAAAACACATCGACACTTTCGTTGCGATCGATCCTTGAAAAGGAAAAACTGAATGGGACCAACTTTCTCAAATGGTATCGAAACTTGAGGATAGTCCTCAAGCAAGAGAGAAAGGCCTATGTCCTAGAGCAGCCCATTCCAAATGAGCCTGCTGCCACTGCTCCAAGAGCTGAAAGGGATGCTCACAAGAGGCATTCTGATGATGCTTTGGATGTTGCATGCCTCATGCCTATTACCATGGAATCTGAGCTTCAGAAGCGACATGAGAACATGGGGGCGTTCGATATGATCGAACATCTCAAAATGCTTTTCCAATAGCAAGCTAGGCATGAGAGGTTTGAGACCTCTAAGGCATTGTTTTAGTGCAAGATGTTTGAGGGAAGTCCCGTGGGTCCTCATGTGCTCAAGATGATTGGCTACATTGAGAATCTTGAGAATTTGGGATTTGCTCTTCAGAAAGAGTTGGCTATTGATGTAGTCTTGCAATTGTTGCCTGAAAGCTATAGTTAGTTCATCATGAACTATAACATGAATGACCTAGACAAGTCCCTCCCTGAATTACTCAATATGTTAAGAACTGCTGAGCAAAACCTTAAGAAGGCTAAGCCCATTTTGATGGTTCAAAAGGGCAAGGGAAAGGGAAAAGCCAACAAGAAGAAGGATAAAGCTAATGGAAAGTGTAATGCTAATTCTTCTTCAGCTACACTGAAACCAAAGGGTGGTGTGGCAAAGGAAGGGGAGTGCTTCCATTGTAAGCAAACTGGACACTGGAAGCGCAACTGCAAGCTCGAACTTGAAGAACTTACTAAGGAAAAGGGAAGTAAGACTTCCACTTTAGGTATTCTAGTTATAGAGGCTAACTTTTCTACTTCCTCATCTTGGGTATTGGATACTAGATGTGGATCTCACATTTGTGCAAATGTGCAGGATCTAAATAGAAGTAGAAGATTGGCCCGAGGTGAAGTGGACCTACGTGTTGGAAATGGAGCAAGGGTTGCTGCCTTAGCTGTAGGGACTTATGTTCTCACTTTACCTAGTGGATTAGTTTTAGAATTAGACAACTGCTACTTTGTGCCTACTATTAGTAGAAATTTGATTTCTGTTTCTTGTTTGGACAAGAAAGGTTTTTCATTTATAATAAAGGACAAATGTTGTTCTATTTATTTGAATGAAATCTTTTATGGCAGTGATCAACTTAGCAATGGGTTGTATGTTCTAGACCTCGAAGATCCAATCTATAATGTGAATACCAAGAAGGTCAGATTAAATGATTCAAACCCGACCTATCGCTGGCACTGTCGCTTGGGCCATATAAATGAGACCCACATATCCAAGCTCCATAAGGATGGACTCTTGGACTCATTTGATTTTGAATCATATGAGACATGTGAGTCATGTTTGTTGGGCAAGATGACCAAAGCCCCATTCACAGGGCAAAGTGAAAGGGCTAATGACTTACTAGGACTCATACATAGTGATGTATATGGCCCTATGTCTACACAAGCTAGAGGAGGTTTCCAATACTTCATTACTTTCACTGATGACTTCAGCAGATATGGTTATGTGTATCTCATGAGACACAAGTCATAATCCTTTGAAAAGTTCAAAGAATTCAAGAATGAAGTAGAGAATCAACTCGGGAAGAGTATTAAAGTGCTTCGATCAGATCGAGGTGGAGAGTACTTGGATCGAGAATTCCTTGACTATCTGAAGGAGTGTGGTATAGTATCACAACTTACTCCACCAGGTACACCTCAATGGAATGGTGTATCTGAAAGAAGAAATCGAACTCTGTTAGACATGGTTCACTCTATCATGAGTCAAGCTGACCTTCCAAACTCCTTTTGGGGACATGCTCTAAAGACAAATACTTTTACACTAAACCGAGTTCCATCTAAATCGGTTCAAAAGACACCATATGAGATATGGAGTGGGAGGCATCCCAATTTGTCTTTAATGAAGATTTGGGGCTGTGACGCTTATGTGAAACATCAATCCTCTGACAAACTAGGGCCCAAATCTCAAAATGCCTTTTTGTTGGGTATCCCAAAGAAACAAAGGGTTACTATTTCTACAATCCTTCTGAGCAAAAAGTGTTTGTTGCTCGAACTGGTGTCTTTTTGGAGAAAGAGTTTATCTCTAAAGGAACTAGTGGGAGGAAAGTAGAAGTTGAAGAAATTCAAGAACAACAAGGAGACATCGAACCTGAAATGGAACCTGAACAAACACCACAAGATGTTGTTCAAGAGTTTGTTCCTGTAGCACAGAGCCCATGTAGGACTGGTAGGATTCGGCGTGAGCCCGAGAGATATGGATTTCTCGTGACTCACACCGGTGATGTGATTCTCATGGATCAGGATGAGCCCACAACCTACCAGCAAGCTATGTCGGGGTCTGACTCTGAAAAGTGGCTAGTTGCCATGAAATCCGAGATGGAATCCATGTATGAAAACCAAGTATGGACTTTGGTTGACCCACCTGAACGGGTAAAACCCATAGGGTGCAAATGGGTTTTCAAGAAGAAAACTGACATGGATGGTAATGTGATTACCTTTAAGGGACGATTGGTTGCAAAAGGTTTCAAGCAAATTCATGGTATTGACTATGATGAAACTTTTTCACCAGTTGCTATGCTTAAATCCATCCGAATTTTGTTCGCTATTGCTGCACACTATGATTATGAGATATGGCAAATGGATGTCAAAACTGCATTCCTAAATGGAAAGCTACTTGAGGATGTGTACATGACACAACCTGAGGGTTTTGTCACTCCTGAGAATGCCAATAAAGTGTGCAAGTTGCAAAGGTCCATTTATGGACTGACGCAAGCTTCTTGAAGTTGGAATCTTCGTTTTGATGATGTAATCAAAGAGTTTGGTTTTATCAAAAGTGAAGATGAACCTTGTGTCTACAAGAAGGTTAGTGGGAGCGCTATTGTCTTCTTGGTGTTGTATGTAGATGACATACTACTCATCGGGAATGACATTCCTGAGCTACAGTCTGTGAAGACTTGGCTAGGGAAATGTTTCTCTATGAAGGACTTGGGTGAAGCAGCCTATGTGTTAGGCATCAGGATCTATAGAGATAGATCTAGAAAGCCTCTTGGCCTAAGTCAAAGTACATATATTGACAAGGTGCTAAAGAGGTTTAGCATGCAAGATTCCAAGAACGGATTCTTGCCCATGTCACATGGTATCACTCTTTCTAGATCTCAGTGTCCGAGTACAACTGAGGAGAGAGAGCGCATGAGTAAGATTCCATATGCCTCAACAATTGGATCTATCATGTATGCCATGATATGTACTCGTCTCGATGTCTCATATGCTTTGAGCATGATGAGTAGGTACCAATTGAACCCCGGTGAGAGTCACTGGACTGCTGTTAAGAACATCCTTAAGTACTAACGAAGGACTAAGGATGCATTCTTGGTCTTTGGAGGTGAAGATGAGCTCGTTGTAAGGGGTTACACCGATGCAAGCTTCCAATCCGATAAGGATGATTTTAGATCGCAATCTGGTTATGTGTTTTGTATTGGTGGTGGTACTGTGAGCTGGAAGAGTTCAAAGCAAGAGACAGTAGCTGACTCTACAACAGAATCTGAGTACATTGCCGCCTCTGATGCTGTGAAGGAGGCAGTTTGGATCAAGAAGTTCATCACTGAACTTGGAGTGGTTCCAAGCATTGTCGACCCGATAGAGCTCTATTGTGACAACAATGGAAAAATCGCACAGGCTAAGGAACCTCGATCTCACCAGCGATCCAAACATATACTCGGACACTATCATCTTATCAGGGAGATCATCGACAGGGGTGATGTAAGGATATGTAGGACATCGACAAATAGCAACATTGCTGATCCACTAACAAAGCCCCTTATGCAGCAAAAGCATGAGAGCCATTCTAGGTCCGTTGGTATTAGATACATGGATGATTGGCTTTAGTGCAAGTGGGAGATTGTTAGTGTTGTGCCTAAAAGCCAATCATGAGATGATTGTATTTTTTGCACATTGAGCCATGATATTTTATTAAGGCATTAATCCAGCAATTATGTTTGTTGTTTTGTTTTTGCGTAACGTAATAAACATAATTGTAACCCTAGAATAATGATATTCTTAAACATCCCTAGTCTAGTATTATTGTGGAGCGGGTTGCAATAATACATAATGACTAGCATAAATGGAGACTAATATGAGATATGTAGTCTACATATGGGTACAAGTTGGAGAACTTGTGTACTGGACTGACGCACCATGAGAACACTTCATGGCTCATTATATGAGTGTCATAAGTGATTCTCATAGTGATCATGGTATATGTAGTCCTTCAACCTAAGATCATCAAGGTTCCCTACATGTGAGTCACATGCTTTGATACTTTCCTTTGTTGCTCGTAACTGAGTGGACTTGAAGGAGGTCATTGGGTATGTCATATATCATGCGGAGGGATTTGTATGATCAAGATGGGATTTGTCCCTCCTATGTAACGGGAGTGATATCTTCGGGCCCCTTGATAGAGTGAGACTTAGAAAATGCATGGCCATGCTCGGATGAGTTGATATACGATATCAATGTCATCAGCTTAAGTTAGTCTACTCGGTAATCAAGAAACCAAAGATTGGGCTATACGAGAGTGACACATTCCATGTCTCGTGCTTAGTCTTGATATCTTGGACAAAGGGACAATGGCATATATCGGTGATGATCATAAAGGTTTAGTCGAATCATCGACAATCTTGTCACTTGGGTAGCAATGATGTGTTGCTAGACACCGCTCATTGCTTATGATCATAAATGTGATTTATGATCATTGCCAACGTGGTAAGAGCCTATTGGGTCGCACACATAGAGCTATTTGGATCATTAGAGTGCATGGGCTAATAATTTGGGTTTTGCTTTCACAATAATTTCGTATTAATAATGGGCCCAATAGTTGAGCCATTATTAAGCCCGAAATTAAAGCCTAATTGGATTAGGGCTTTGTGATGGCCTGAGGCCTCATCGTTGTGAGTCATGATGACTGTTGAAGAGACTTCTAGGAGGAAGAACACCTGGAAGGTGGATCGCCCCAAGGAGAGTACCTGAAAAGCTGGTAAACAGGGTTAGGAGGCCCCCGGAGTGTTTTTCCGGGGGGGGAGCCTCCGACGCCCAAGTCAGTGGTGGCCGGAAAAAGGAGAAAGTCACTAGCTCAAAGAGAAAGGCAGAAAAGTCTCGCCTGGTATTTTCTCTGAGTGTGGGAGCTGTATCTCCGGCAAACCAACCTCCTGTCAAGTATTTATTTCCTGTGTATATAGGAATACCTAGCCCGTTCAGATCATGACACGTGTGCGGTCGAATGCTCCTGAACTTCTGGGCGTAGGGGACAGATAGTTGGTAACCAGATGGCCTCGAGCCTTGTGCTGAGACGGGCCATGATGTGATTCTGATGGCGTCTGCGCGTCAGGGAGGCTTTTTACGTCTGTGGTGGGACGTGTCAGAGGCTTCCTTAAATGCTTCCTTAAATGCTCCTGCCGTACTCCCGAGGTCCCTGGGCGAGGTCGTCCTCTAGTTCGGACAGAGCCTCTTCGGGAAGCATACCCTCAGTTTGGGGGTTCCCAGTTCCAGGGGGCTCCGCCTTCGGGGATATCATGTTCGGGCAGCAATGTCTGGTGCCACTTTTCCGAAGGCGCGCTGTTCACAACCTTGGGGGGCGAATAGAGTCCTCAAGTTTTACTGGCGTGCCGAGGCTCGGAGCTCTCCGGCTATCTCCCGAGGTGCATGATTCCACCTGTTCCCGGGAAGCGCCAGTTCTTCTGGCCATTGTTGTGGCAGGGTGTTCGGCCAGATTGAGGCGATAGCCTTTGGCTATCACATGCCCCCCTCTGGAAAGCCGAAGTGAAGACTTCGGTTTGCATCTCTTTCCGAGGTTGTCGTTGGGAGTCTTGTTGGGAAGCATAACCTGTTCCGAGGTCGCACCTTTTGCCTGAGGGTCTGGGCTGTTCGGCCTTGGCCTATTCTTTAGTGTCTCCGAGGCAAAGCCTGTACCGAAGATACACCTCTTGCCCAAAAGTCATGGGCTGTTCAGCCATAGCCTGTCTCTTGGTGTCCTCGAGGTGGCCTGCTTTTTATTTCTACAGGTCTAATGGCCAAGCGTGTCAGACTGAGCGGCGTGTCTCCACTTTTCAGGGATGTCAAACGACGTGTCCCAATCAGGAGGTGTGTCCCGGTTTTCCAGGGACGTTTGGGGAGGCATGTCCCCTATTTCTGCGCAGCGGTTGACACGCGGCTTCTTGCCATTGGAAAAGAGACGCGTCAGCTACAGAGGGCGCGCCTTTTCGGGTGCAGCGGGCAGTTACAGCGACGGTTCGCCTCCAATGGGTACTTATGATCTCTTTTCGGCTACCCACCTTTGGCCTATAAATAGCCCATTCCATCATAAGTCCCACTTACTGTTTTTCTGCTCTCTCTCTGCTTTGCCCTCTGTTCTTGCGTTTTATCTTGCTTTCTGTGGCGGAGCTTCTTTAATCAGAGCTTTTCCTACCAACTTTCACGACGGCGTCCTCAGGCAAATCTTTTGGTGGGTTTTGATGTCCAGAGTACTCTGATTTCTCTGTTTTTCTGAGTTTTTCTGGAAAACTGTTGTTTTTTTCCAAACTCGTCTTCTGAGTTTTTTCTGGAAACTATTTTCTTTTCCATCTCAAACTCTTTTTCATGTCTACGATGCCTGTTCCCGAGAGCTGGAAACCTCTTCTGGCCCATCCTTGCTGTACCACCCCTGAAAAACTAGAGAGGTGGAAGAAAAAATTCTTTCTTCCCTCTTACGCTGTGACCAGGCTGCCTCGTTCTAGCCATTTTGCTTTTTCAAACCACGGCGACGAGGTTACCGTCTTCCGAGCCCAACTGAAGGCCGGACTTCGGTATCCTCCCCCGAAGGTGGTTTACGAGTTCTGCCAATTCCATGGCATTGCTGTGAACCAGCTTCCCCCGAACGCGTACTGCTATTTTAACGCCTACCTCTGCATGTGTGGCGTGTTCGGGATAGAGCCCCACTTCATCATTTTCATGCAGTACTACAAGCTCTACGTGGTCCCGAAGGGTGGCTTCTATTTCCTGCTGCCTCGGGGATCCGGGAGCAAAAAATTCACCTTCACCTTCGACACGAAGGATAGCTGGCGGGGGTGGCAGCCTAAGTTCTTTTTCCTGAAGGTGGATAAGAACTGGTCTGATGTCCCGACCAGATGGGCTCAGGGAGTGTTGAACGCAGACGTCATTGATCCAAGGATGCTGCTGACCCCACCGTTGGCTTCCGTGTTCACGGATTTCGACGCCCGCATTCGGGCAGTCGCTGACTGGGTTCCCGAGGTCTCTCCTCGTGCTCTTTACCCCTTTCCTATCAACTAGAGGTTGATGACCGAAGAAGTCCTTCGGGAGCTGAAAGTGGTTAAGGAGCACAAGACTGACCTCAATATGCCCGCTCCCGCCATCGCCGGGAAGGACTCCTGGCTGGTCAAGCTCCTTAAGGGGGAGACTTCTTTCGAATCTTTTGCCGAAAGTGAGTAATCTTCCACCCCTTTATATTTTTTCCTCGGACTTACGCTGATATTTCTTCTCTTTTTTAGAGATGGGCGATGGGGCTGCCGCCTATTACAAGGCCCTCTTTTCTGGCCAAGTGGAGAAGGGGGAGCAGACAAAGAAGGCGGCTTCCCGAAGAAGGAAGTCGACAGGGGCGGGGCCCTCGGCGAAGCGAGCTAGGAAGGCTATCCAGCCTCCTCAGCCAGAGCTTTCGGAAGAAGAAGCTGGCGAAGAGGCTGGTCTTGTTGAAATTTCACCGGCCGAGGTCCCCGCTACTTCCCCCGAGGTGCCTCCTCCCGACCTCAAGGCCCCCAGAAACACTGTAGTGGTAGAAGTACCTACTGCCGAGGAGTGGTATCGGCAGAAGGGTAAGGGTCTTTCTACCGAGGGGCCGGAGGATCCCGAGGACACTATCTCCGAGGTTCCTCCAGGTATGCCTTCAGGCGAAGTTCAGCTCCTTTGCTTTTCGCGAATTTTTCTTCTGCTCCTAACTTCCTTCTTACTTTCAGAGGAGCCTCTTACTGCTGGCTGGAGGGCCATTCATGAGAGGAAACGGGCCCTCCGCGATGCCAAAATCCCTGAGGGGAAGATCCCCTTGGAGCCCTTTTGGACAATCACGGAGGATATGAATTTGTTCTCCGACGATTGTCCAAAAATGACAAAGGAGATTTGGAAGGGGATGACCACTGACGCCTCCTTCCGGGGCATTGCGGCGGCTCACCCGAGGGATAATACCCTCGTCGCAAAAGTCACCGAGCATGCTGTTCAGGTATAGTCTTTACACTCTTTTTCCTCAATTTTCTAAGTGTTTAGACTTGTACTAACCTGGACTTTTTTGCCGTAGCTGCTGGAGTACGCTGGTTACCTCCGAGTTCGGGTGGCCAGAGAGGCTGTCTCCAAGGATGTGACTTCGCGGGAACTCAGTGAAGCGAAGGCTTCGCTTGCGAAGGTGGTCGCCAGCAACCAGCTGCTGGCAGTGGATTGTTCTCAGCAAATCGCCGCCGTTCGGGAGGAGTTCTCGAAGAAGAGAGAAGAACTTGAAAAGGACTCCTCCCGGAAGATTGCCGACCTCGGCGACCAAGTGAAGGGGCTGCTCGGCGCCAACGGAGATCTTGTCAAGGACAAGGCTGTTTCTGACAGTCTTGCGGCGAGGTTGACGGATGAGAACAATGCTCTCCGAGCCGAGGTCGAGGCTCTGAAGAAGGAGTCTGGAGGGACGCTGGGGATAAGCGAGCTGGAGGAGGAGATTGCTGAGCTGAGGGACGAGCTCAACGACCTTGGCGTTCAAAAACATACTTCTGATCAAATGGCCAAGGTCGCCTTTCAGGACGGCTTCTGCCTTGCTCGGCACCAAGTCCTGCAGAGGTTCCCAGATTTGGACCTCTCTTTTCTGGAGGGCCTAAATATTCCTGAGGGACCTCGGTGGCAGTGGTCCAAGGTCGAGCATCTGAAGCTTCCTGGTCTTCGTCCGCCCGGCTCTCCCTAGTTTGCTTTAGGGCTCCTCTTATTTTTCTCCTTTGTGCTCCTTCTTTGGGCACTTCTTTTGTAAGGCAGCGTTTGCTCTAAATGAACAATCTTTTGGCTAAGTCCTTTCTTGCAAGTTTCTTCATTTCCACTGTCCCGAACACGTTTGCTCAAGAGACTTTCGAAAAACCTGCAACCAAAGAAACTTTTTACCTTCCTTTGTCCCGAGTGTGCTTGCTCAAGAGACTTTCTGGAAAGTTTGTAAAAATTTGGCTAAGTCTTTTGCAGGCTTTTTGTTCCCTTTTATCCCGAACATGTTCGCTCAAGGGACTTCGGAAAACCTTCAGCCAAATTTTTCTGTCTTCCTATTGTCCCGAGCATATTTGCTCAAGGGACTTAGGAAAATTTTCACGAGATTGCTCATTTCCCTTAGTCCCGAGCACGTTCGCTCAAAGGTGTTCGGAAATTACCTCTGCTTTTGTTTTGACGTGTACTTTTGCGAGATTCTTGCTTTTCCTTTTTCTTGAGCATGTTCGCTCAAGGGTGTTCGGAAAATTTTCTCTGCACTGATTATGCCGAGTACCTTTGCAAGATTCTTGTTTCCCATTTTTCCCGAGCATAGTGGCTCAAGGGACTTCGGGAAGTCACATCTGCTTTTTTCGTGGCGAGCACCTTCGCGGAATTCTGTCTTGGATAATTTGGTATACTTAAAAATTTTCTCAAGACCATTCTTCTCCAGACCATTCTGTACTTAGAATATTTCTTGTACAATATATCTCATCCGCTCAACCTTAGGCGTAGAATTTTTTTAAGGCGTCTGAATGCCAAGTGTTTTTCAATTCTACGCCTTCGGCGTCGCCAAGCTTGTACATGCCCTTTCGTACTTCGACGAGAACCAGATAAGGTCCTTCCCAATTTGCGCGAAGTACTCCGTGAGATGGCCTTCGGGGTGCAAAGTCGGCCTTTCGGAGAACGAGGTCTCCTTTTTTGATTTCTTTTGGCCTGGCTTTTAAGTTGATAGCCGCGGCCACTCTTTGCTGGAAAGCTTTTCTTCTCAGCTCGGCTATTTCTCTGTGTTCGGCCACAAGGTCGAGCTTAGTTCTCTGACCGAGGTCGTTTCCGCCTTCATCAAATACTTGCACCCGTATTGAAGGCTGAACTATCTCTATTGGGATAATGGCCTCTGTTCCGAAGACGAGTGAGAAGGGAGTTTCCCCTGTGGCTCTTCGTGGCGTCGTTCGGTAGCTCCACAATACACTTTGGAGTTCTCCTGGCCATTTCCCCTTGGCTTCCCCAAGTCTCTTTTTCAGGCCATCTTTTATGGTCCTGTTTGATACTTCCACCTGCCCATTGCTTTGGGGGTGAGCTACTAGGGCGAAGTGCATCTTTATTCCGAGGTCGCTGATGAATTCCTGGAATCCTTTGTCTATGAACTGGGATCCATTATCAGCTACTAGTACCCTCGGTATGCCAAATCTGTATACGATGTTCTTCCATACGAACTTCAGCACTTCTTTTGCCGAGATAGTTGCTAGTGGTTCTGCCTCTACCCACTTTGAGAAATAGTCCACTGCTACCACGCAGAATTTCACGCCTCCGGGCGCTGTGGGGAGTGGCCCAATAAGGTCTATACCCCAGACTGCGAAGGGCCAAGGATAGTCTGTCGACGTTACCATTTCCGAGGGTATCCTCTGGATTTTTTCATGTCTCTGGCAACTACCACACTTCTGGACGAACTGCCTTGCGTCCTTTCTCAGGGTAGGCCAGAAGTATCCTTGGCGGAGTATCACTGCTGCAAGGGCATCAGTTCCAATGTGCGAGCCGCACATGCCTTCATGAACTTCTTCGAGGACCATCTCAGTATCCTCTTCGCCCACACATCTCTGCAGCGGATTTGCATATGCTTGCCGATATAACTCTTCACCAATCAGGAAGAATCTTCCGGCGCGTCTTCGCAGTCTTGCAGCATTGCCGGCGTCTTCGGGAAGCTCATTCTCTGCGAGGTATCTCTTTATGGGGTCCTTCCACCCTGTTCCCGAGGTCATTACGCTTAGCACGGAGATGCTTGGATGGTCTAGCACCTCGGTGTATGTTTTGGACTTCGCTAAGCAATCTGCCTCAGTGTTATTCCGCCGGGGTACATTTTCGATCCGCACGGCGTCAAACTCTTGGATGAGTTTTGTTACGAGCTCGTGGTATTTTGCCAAGATTGGGTCCTTCGCCCCATAATCTCCTGCCGTCTGCCGAACTACCAGCTGGGAATCGCTGTGAGCCCTTAAGTTTCTCACGCCAATCTTTCTGGCCAAGCGTAATCCCGCTATGAGGGCTTCATACTCAGCCACATTATTGGTGACGTTGAAGCTGAACTTGATAGCCTTCATCACCTCTAGGCCTTCGGGTCCTCTGATAACTATTCCAGCTCCCTGGTGTTCGGACCCCGAGGCTCCGTCAACATGCAAGGTCCATTCTGGCTCACCTTCTTTCGGATCTGAGTGGTTCTCCTCAGTGGTGGGTATTTCGGCGATAAAATCTGCCAATGCTTGGGCTTTTATGGCCTTCCGAGGCTCATACGTGATTTCGTGTTCGCCAAGCTCTATGCACCACTTGGAGAGCCTTCCCGAATGATCAACTCTCTTCATAACATCCCGTAGTGGTAGACTACTTCGGACGATGATGGGGTGAGCCTGGAAATATGGTCGCAGTCTTCTTCCTGCAAGCACCAAGGCGTATATAGCTTTTTGAAGCAAAGGGTACATGACTTCGGCGCCATGCAGGGACTTGCTGACGTAATAGACCGGCCATTGTTTCGGCCCTTCTTCTTTCACCAGGACCGAGCTCACGGCCTTTTCTGTGACAGCGAGGTACAGTACGAGGGGTTCTCCCTCCCGAGGTTGTCGCAGAGTCGGCAGGCTGGCCAGGTAGACTTTGAGTTCTTCCCAGGCCTTTTGGCAATCTTCGTCCCAAGGATGATTGTTTCTTCCGAGGTCACCTTCCATCTTTGCTGCCTTTGTGAGGACTTTGAAGAAAGGTCTACACCTATCTCCGTACCTGGAAATAAACTTGCTCAGAGAGGTTATTCTTCCGGTTAGTCTCTGCACGTCTTTGACTGTGGCAGGAGTTTGGAACTTAAGCAGAGCCTTAATCTTCTCAGGATTGGCGTCGATGCCTCTTTTGGATACCATGTACCCAAGGAATTTTCCCGAGGTCACGCCGAAGATACACTTCTCGAGATTAAGGCGAATCCCGAAGGCTCTGAGCTTTTGGATGGTTTCCTCCAAATCTGCAACGTGGTAGCCGGGCAGCTTGCTTTTGACTATCATATCATCAACATATACCTCCATGTTTCTCCCCATTTGGTCCTTGAAGACCTTGTTCATCAGTCTCTGGTAGGTGGCTCCTGCATTTTTGAGCCCGAAGGGCATTCTGACATAGCAGTACGTTCCTCCCTCGGTGATGAAGGCAGTTTTCTCTTCATCTTCGGGGTCCATCCTTATCTGATGGTAGCCGCTGAAGGCATCTAGGAAGCTCAGGAGCCCGTATTCGGCGGTTGAATCTACCAGTTGATCTATTGGCGGGAGGGGAAATGAGTCTTTCGGGCAAGCATCGTTCAAGTTTCTGAAATCAATGCACATCCGGAGTTTGCTGCTACCTTCTTTTGTGGCGATGACCACGTTGCTTAACCATTCGGGGTATTTTACCTCCCTGATAACTTCAGCATCCAGTAGGCGCTGGACTTCGGTTTTCACGAAGTTGCTTTTGTGGGCTGAGATGCTTCGTTTCTTTTGCCTGATAGGTTTTGCTTCCGGGCTTACTTTGAGGCTGTGCTGTATTATGCCAGGGTTCACTCCTAGCATGTCTTTCGGCGAGTAGGCAAATAGATCTTTATTTTTCAGCAGAAAGGATACAAGATTTTCCTTGTCACCTTTGGCCAAGCTCTTCCCTATTCGGGTAGATTGTCCTGGGACAAGATCTACTGCTTCCGTTTCTGCTTCTGCGGGATCTCCTTCTTTGCCTTTCTCCTGCGCCTTTGCCTCCACTGTTTGTGTAGAGTTGTTTGCCGGAGCCTTTCGTGCTTTTACAAACACCTTTCTTACCTCGGCTTGGTCGATGAAGACCTCTGCATCTCCATCCTTGGTGGCGAATGTGACAGTCAAGTACTTCACATCGGGGCGAATGTGCAAGTTCCCCTGAGTCTGCCTTCCAAGGATGGCGTTGTACGAAGACGGGACGTCCATGACGATGAATCTTGCCATTGTGGACGCGTACAACTTAGCTGCTCCGTCTACCGAAGTGCCTTTCATCATCAAGGGGAGGTCGATCCATCCGAGGACGGGTAGTTCGGATGGCCCAACGCCGAAGGTGGGCGTGGTGACAGGTTTAAGCTCGCTGCTGGAGATGCCCAAGCTCGGCAGTAAGTGCGAGAATAGGACATCAGCATTTGAGCCATCATCAAGCAACACTCTCTTGACGTCCCAGTTCCCTATTCTCGCCATTATCAGCAGCGGGTCGTCGTGAGGGAAGACGACGGTGGAGCCATCTTTGCGAGCCAGTTTCTTTGATGGACTTTGATACTCCATAACTGCAATTTCTCTGGCCTTCCACTTTCTTTCCGAGGATGGGAGCCCCGTGGTGATGGTTTGGATGACCCCTACTGGAGGTGGAAGGCGCCTTTTTGGACTTCTGTTTCTCCGCCTGTCGGAGTCATAGTCCTCATTTTCGGCCCTCTCTTCCTCCTCTTTTCTGCCTTTTGGGGAGGGCATCCGCAGGTATTTGCGAAGTTGGCCCTGTTTGATCAGCGACTCTATGTACTTCTTCAGCTGGAAGCAGTCTTCGGTGTCATGACCGTGGTCGCGATGAAACTGGCAGAACTTCTTGGCATTCTTCTTATTATCGGCGGCCATGGCCTTTGGCCGCCGAATCTGCGTCCCTTGCCTTTCCAGCGCCATGAGAATGTTGGTCCGTGTCGTGCTCAAGGGGGTGAAACTTTGAGGTTTCCTTCCTCGCATTCGTCGTGGTCGGCCTGTGTGTTTAGAAAGATGCCGATCTTGCTGACTGGACCCTTCGGCGCGGTGATGATCAGACTTCGGCCCCGCCATCCTCAATTCCTCGGCTGTCATGTGCTGCTCTGCCCTTCGGTAAAATTCTCCGAGGGTCTCCGGGGGGTCCTTTGAGAACTCGTAGAACAGCTGTGAGTCACGCCGAAGGCCCCGTGTCATAGCGAGGATGCGGATTTCGGGCCGGAAGTCCGGCACGCTGAGTGCTTCCCTGTTGAATCGTTCGACATAGTCTCGGATTGTCTCTCCATTTCTCTGCTCTATGTCGAACATCTGCACAGGCATTTTGGCCGTCGGCCTGCTCCCAATGAACTGCTGGGTGAAGGCTGTGGACAACTCCTGGAACTCAGTGATAGTCCCTAGGGGCAAGGAATTGTACCATGCTGTTGCTGGGCCCGTGAGGGTGACTTCGAAGCATTTGCACATGGTAGCGTCATCAGCTCCGTGCATTATCATGCTCCGTCTGTACTTCGTCAGATGGGCCTATGGATCAGTCTGGCCATCATAGATCTCCAGCCTAGGCACTCTGAAGTCGCCTGGCATAGCTGCCTCAACGACGGCGCGAATAAACGGGGAGTCATCTTCGCACAATGCCCCCGACAGCCTGTCCCAAACAGGTTTTCTGGCCACTTGCTTCTCCACTCTGTCCAGCCGTGCCAATATCCTTTCCATAAGCGCGGTGGCGCTAGGACCATTTTCACGGGAGGGAGATCGACGGCGCCTCTTCAGGGAGCGAGTTCGGCGCGGAGGGGTCAGGGACCTCGCCTTGGGCGACGAACTGCTTTGCTGTGAGACTCTCGGTCGCTTGGACCCGGTTTGTCCCACAGGCCGTTTCCCGAGGGCTATATCTTCTGTGGATGATTCTCCGCGAGGCTCTCCACTTCCTGAACTGCGGTATGTAGACTTGGGGCTTCTCTCCCGAGGGCGTGCTGATGAGGAGGGTTTCTGGGCCTGTGACTGCTGTGGCCATCTTCGGTCGATCTGCTGAGTCATTTCAGCAACGACCGAGCGCTGAAAGTCCCTCAAGAAGCTCATGGTGATTACCAGAGGGCGGTCTTCCTCGGGCGTAGAAGTCTCTGGGAATGTCTGCTCAGCGGCCGGTTGTATCTCAGGCGCGGACGAGGACCTTGGGAGTCCCTTGTCCTTAGAACGCCGAGTCTCAACGACGGCGATTTGCGAGCGGGTTCCCACAGACGGCGCCAAATGATGGCCTGGGGCCTCATCGTTGTGAGTCATGATGACTGTTGAAGAGACTTCTAGGAGGAAGAACGCCTGGAAGGTGGATCGCCCCAAGGAGAGTACCTGAAAAGCTGGTAAACAGGGTTAGGAGGCCCCCGGAGTGTTTTTCCGGGGGGGGAGCCTCCGACGCCCAAGTCAGTGGTGGCCGGAAAAAGGAGAAAGTCACTAGCTCAAAGAGAAAGGCAGAAAAGTCTCGCCTGGTATTTTCTCAGAGTGTGGGAGCTGTATCTCCGGCCAACCAACCTCCTGTCAAGTATTTATTTCC
This sequence comes from Aquilaria yunnanensis, assembly GCA_039654915.1. Taxonomy (NCBI): domain Eukaryota; kingdom Viridiplantae; phylum Streptophyta; class Magnoliopsida; order Malvales; family Thymelaeaceae; genus Aquilaria; species Aquilaria yunnanensis. The sequence continues at coordinate 40,692,152 of CM077595.1, read as the reverse complement.
TGTGTATATAGGAATACCTAGCCCGTTCAGATCATGACACGTGTGCGGTCGAATGCTCCTGAACTTCTGGGCGTAGGGGACAGATAGTTGGTAACCAGATGGCCTCGAGCCTTGTGCTGAGACGGGCCATGATGTGATTCTGATGGCGTCTGCGCGTCAGGGCGGCCTTTTACGTCTGTGGTGGGACGTGTCAGAGGCTTCCTTAAATGCTTCCTTAAATGCTCCTGCCGTACTCCCGAGGTCCCTGGGCGAGGTCATCCTCTAGTTCGGACAGAGCCTCTTCGGGAAGCATACCCTCAGTTCGGGGGTTCCCAGTTCCAGGGGGCTCCGCCTTCGGGGATATCATGTTCGGGCAGCAATGTCTGGTGCCACTTTTCCGAAGGCGCGCTGTTCACAACCTTGGGGGGCGAATAAAGTCCTCAAGTTTTACTGGCGTGCCGAGGCTCGGAGCTCTCCGGCTATCTCCCGAGGTGCATGATTCCACCTGTTCTCGGGAAGCGCCAGTTCTTCTGGCCATTGTTGTGGCAGGGTGTTCGGCCAGATTGAGGCGATAGCCTTTGGCTATCACTTTGAAACCTATTAGGCCTGGAAGTGGAGTCTCACTATAAATACAACTTCTAGTGAGAAATTCGCAGTTCTCCTTGCCCTAGCCTCCCAAAAGGACAGCCGCACTCTTCTCTTGCAATTCCTTGGAGGACGCAAGCTAGCACTGCGAGCGCAAGAGAAACACATCTTCCGGGACGTGGTGGAAGCGTGGTGATCCCGAGAGGCTCGTGTGGATACCATAGAGAGCCTGAACACATCAACTATTCAGGTTTTGTGATTCGACTCTACAGTTGAGTGAGAGATCTCAACCAAAAATTAGGTATGAAATTTTTCAAACACCCGGTTTACCCCGTTCACTTGGATCCTGGAGGGTTTCGGTTAAATTCCACTGCGCTGTTTGGCTCCCGAAACCCATCAACACATCCATCCTGCACCTAGACGTGTCCCACAACTATACAAGCCTGCAAAACTTAGGATATAAGTTTCGGCCTTAACCCATAAGACTTGTAATGCAAGTAATCAAGCCAAGATTGAGTTGGCACATACCTTGAGCAATAAAGCTACTACCTAGCACACAAACAAGCAACTCAAGCAAACCTACTCAAGCTGTATATCCTTTCCTGAAACAAGAAATATATAGGCAGTGAGTAACAATTACTCAGTAGGATTCACAACAACCATACTTGGTTTATTTAGTTAAGTTCAACACTTAACCTCCATAGCTTACTTGTCCTACAAGAAAACATGGGAAACACAAAACACAATATACACATATAGTAACCGAGACATATTAGCTAAACTAAACTATCTACAATTGGTTAGCACACACAAACAAACAATCAAGCACACAAAACACACACACACACCACTAGATACATTCGGCCATATTCACTAGCATGTGTCCATGTGCACTTTTTGCACTTCCATCTTCACAACATCACTCCCATTCCACTAGAGCTCCAAATTCACTAGCAAGTTGGCCTCCCTCACTAGGAATTCTAACACATGCCCATAATTGATTAGCTAACTAAATCATAAACCGAATCTCCTCAATAATGCCCATCAAGTAACTAATATCACATAGCAAATTTTAACCATCACTTAGTTACTTTATTTTCTTGTTCATGGAATAATTACCAAGCAAACAAGTAAAATGTGAATCCTACCTCAATATATGAGCTTGAATAGTCTCGGGTTTGCTTGAACACTTCAAGACCGAGAATGAACTTCACTATTTCCTTCCCTTTCCTTGCTTCCAAGCTTGATTACACCTTCAAGCTTTCATCCTTTCTCTAAAACATTATGGACATGGTAGCAACATTCCAAAAACAACCATGAATGTCTCAGCTGCCCATGTATATATTCAAGACTAAGTTTCAAGAAAAGGAAGAAGGAAGTCACCTTAGGCCGAAATCAAGGAAGACAAGCCTAATTCTTGCTTTCAATGCTTCAATTACTTGCAAATGGCATCAATTCAGCAGCAACTTCTCCAAGAACAACAAAGTTCTCAAGAACCTTAATGTTTCGGTCAATAAAACAAATCCCACTCAAAGGCCGAAATGCTAGTTTAATTTGTTTAATGGGAGACATGGTAGCCGGCCATGGACACTTGTCCAAGAAAATGGTCTAATACTCCATTTAATCTCATACTAGTTTGCATGGTGCATTTCACCCCTCAAGAATCCATGGCTTCCTTTTAGTCACTAAAACATATGCTCCTTTCGGCATTAACCTTAATTCATGGCCTACCTTGCCAAGCATTCCTCAAAATGGCTGAAAATGGTCATTATCCCATGAAAAATTTTCCCAATTACCAAGACATTAACTATTAATTAAACTAAGTGATTTATGGCATGGTGGAAGACATAATCATAACCATGTTGGGTTTCGGGAGCCAAACAGCGCAGCGGAATTTAACAGAAACCCTCCAGGATCCAAGTGAAACGGGGTAAACCGGGTGTTTGAAAATTTCATACCTAATTTTCGGTTGAGATCTCTCACTCAACTGTAGAGTCGAATCACAAAACCTGAATAGTTGACGTGTTCAGGCTCTCTATGGTATCCACACGAGCCTCTCGGGATCACCACGCTTCCACCACGTCCCGGCAGATGCGTTTCCCTTGCGCTCGCAGTGCTAGCTTGCGTCCTCCAAGGAATTGCAAGAGAAGAGTGCGGCTGTCCTTTTGGGAGGCTAGGGCAAGGAGACCTGCGAATTTCTCACTTAAAAGTTGTATTTATAGTGAGACTCAACTTCCAGGCCTAATGGGTTTCAAAGCCCTAATCGAATTAGGATTTAATTTCGGGCTTAATAATGGCTCAACTCCTTGGCCCATTATTAATACGAAATTAAAGTGAAACCATAACCCAAATAATTAGCCCATACACTCTAATGATCCAAAAAGCTCTATGTGTGCGACCCAATAGGCTCTTGCCATGTTGGCAATGATCATAAATCACATTTATGATCATAAGCAATGAGCGGTGTCTACCGACACATCATTGCTACCCAAGTGACAAGATTGTCAGTGAATCGACTAAACCTTTATGATCATCACCGATATATGCCATTGTCCCTTTGTCCAAGATATCAAGACTAAGCACGAGACATGGAATGTGTCACTCTTGTATAGCCCAATCTTTGGTTTCTTGATTACCGAGTAGACCAACTTAAACTGACGACATTGATATCATATATCAACTCATCGGAGCATGGCCATGCATTTTCTAAGTCTCACTCTATCAAGGGGCCCAAAGATATCACTCCCGTTACATAGGAGGGACAAATCCCATCTCGATCAAACAAATCCCTCCGCATGATATGTGACATACCCAATGACCTCCTTCAAGTTCACTCAGTTACGAGCAACAAAGGAAAGTATCAAAGTATGTGACTCACATGTAGGGAACCTTGATGATCTTAGGTCGAAGGACTACATATACCATGATCACTATGAGAATCACTTATGACACTCATATAACGATCCATGAAGTGTTCTCATGGTGGGTCGGTCCAGTACACAAGTTCTCCAACTTGTACCCATATGTAGACTACATATCTCATATTAGTCTCCACATATGCTAGTCATTACGTATTATTGCAACCCGCTCCACAATAATACTAGACTAGGGACATTTAAGAATATCATTATTCTAGGGTTACAATTATGTTTATTACGTTACGCAGAAACAAAACAACAAACAAAATTGCTGGATTAATACCTCAATAAAATATCATGACTCAATGTGCAAAAATACAATCATCTCATGATTGGCTTTTTTGGGCACAACACTAACAAACCGGCCATCAAAAGTCACCAAAAAAAAATTGGTCTAATTCCTCATTTCTCCTTGCACTTATTTGCATGGCCAAAATTACTAGTTTAAGTTTCATAGTTTCAATTGCATCACTAGTTCAAGTGTGCATTGTAGTCCTCCAACTTTATTTCTTGCCAAACTCAACATAGTCTTCCATTTAAGTGCACTTAAGGCACATAGTTTTGTAGTCTTGCATTCACATCACTATTACCATGTTCAATTGAGTCCCTCTTGTATTTAATTGTATGTTTCTTATTTTTCTTGGCCTTAGCCAAGTACTGAAGGGTGGTCCTAACATCTAGTCTACATGAGTATGCTTGAGTAGTTTGTTGGTCAAGTAATAGTACCAACTAGAGTCTTCCTTTGACTACAGAGCCTAGTAGCACTGGACAAGGGTTTTTGAGACTCGCCACTGGGATTTACTTCCAAGGTGGGAGTTAGTTAAAGAAGATCTCAGTAGAGGCTTGTATATATATAGTACTCTAGTTGTCTCTATAGTCTATGTTATTAAGAGTCCTAGACTTTAGGGTTGCTCTTGGGTGAGGTCATTAGTCTACTTTATGTATGAATGCTCCCACAAGTTGTTATGTGTAGTAAACTCACATAAATGTTGATTTTGTATGCTTTGGCTATTTGTACTTATTTTCTGTAGAAATTGGTTGGCCAAGTTAATGTTTTATGTTTTTATTAATCCGAATCAAAGCATGAAGAGCATGCATCTTGCATATTCTAGGATAATCAACTAGTATCATGGGATTTTAATCCGCACACATATACAGCTAGCCAATTGCAACCACCGTGAGACCAGCTCTCACAGGGCTTCCTGGGCAGAGGCTAGGGACGGCCGTGTCAGTTTTTGGTATCAAAGCTTAGAGCTCATTTCATAGATATTGAAGGCTAAGACTGGGGGCTAGATTGGAATGTCCATGTGCTAGGAAGTTAGTACTGACCAACATCTGGGGAATGTTTTCTGGCTTTGGTTGCAGGTTGCTATGGTTGACACTAGGTCAGGAACTTCAAGGGGAACTAAGGAACCTGGTGAGGGTTCTGGTGACCCAGTTGTGGCAAGGCTGGATGAGATATCTAGGGTACTACAGGGGTTGACACAGACTATGGCCCAAGTGGAATAGGGTATGAATACTATTATGATTGAGATGTTTAAAGATTACGAGGACAGAGATGTTGCTCAAGAGGAAAATGATGTACACCAGGATCAAGAAAGGCATGTTGAGCAGCAGCAAGTGCCTAGGGCTCATGAACGGAGAAATCATGTTCAGGATGAGGAGGAGCCAGAAGTTATGGAGGCTCCAAGGAAGGGAGACACCCCATACCAGATGAAATCGCTAGAGAAATTTATGACTTTGGATCCACCGAGCTTTGATGGGATAAGTGATCCTGATCGAGCAGAAGATTGGTTGTCTAGGATGAACCGACTTTTTACTTGTGGAGGATATGAGTCTAAGCAGAGGATGACCCTAGTACCTTTCTTTTTAAGAGGAAGGGCTAGTTTATGGTGGGATGATGTGATGGAAATGCTAAGGGAGAGTAATGGTACCCGACCAGAGCACAAGAAAAAGGTGCTCAAGTGGTCAGATTTTGAGAAGAAGTTCAGACATGAATATATCAATAAGGCTGCACAAGACCAAAAGAGGGTTCAGTTTGAGAACCTAGTGTAGGGAAAGATATCTGTATGGGATTATGAGCAACGTTACAATTCACTTATTCAGTATGCTCCGTACATGGTTGGTAATGATGAGTTGAAGGCCAAGAAGTTCTTCCAAGGTTTGAAACCCATGATTAGGAGGTATATGGCGATAGTGGATATCAGAAGCTATCGCCAAGTGATCCAAAAGGCGTTATCCTTGGAAAGAGAATTTGAGGACTCAAGGACACCTAGTAAAAATGTGGAGCTAGGACCAGCCAACCTAGGAAAAAGTGCCGGGAAATGACCGATGGTGGAAAGCCAAGGTCCTTTCAAGAAAAGGAAGATGGACTTATGTCCTAGGTGCAGACGGTTTCATGGTGCAAGACCATGCACACTGGGGACAGATATCTGCAATATCTGTGATCAAATAGGACATTGGGTGAGAGATTGCCCGAGGGCTCGACCTTTCCCAGGTTCACCTAGGAATCTACCCCCTGTCCCCCTTGCCAAAGGAAATCAACCTGGTGTAGCCGCAGTAGCAATGAAGTCGAGGGTTTTCACCCTGGCAAGTCAGGTGACTAGAGAACCAGTCGCCGTTCGAGGTAATTTTACTTTTCAGAACGGTAGTGTTAGAGTGTTTTTTGATACAGGAGCTACTCTTTCAGTGATATCATCTGCTTTGGTAGACAAGTTTAAATTGCAACTAGAAATCTTAACTGAGTTAAGACTCATCAGGACTGCAGGGAGGAGTTTTATTTTGACCAATGAAGTGGTTACTAGGTATCCCTTGCAGTTAGGCGACCATGATTTTTATTGTGAGTTATGGGTGATAGATTTGAGGTTTTATGACCTAGTGTTGGGAATGGATTGGCTAAGTAAGCATAGGGCGCAAATTGACTGTACGAATCACTCAGTCGACATTACTAATGCTCTGGGAGTTAGAGTGACTTGCACAGGAGGATTGGCATCTAGTGCTAAGAGTTTGCATCTTAGATTTATGGATACCATCCCTATAGTTAGTGAAGCAGAGTATTATTCATTGATTGGGGTGACCATAGAGGAGGAACTTGAGAAGATTCCTGTAGGCAATCAGTTTCCTGAAGTGTTTCCAATAGAGTTACCTGGGTTACCACCCAAAAGGGATACTGAGTTTGTAATCCATCTACAGCTAGGGGTTGAGCCTATTTCAATACCACCTTATAGGATGTCAGCTCTTGAGATGGATGAGTTAAAGAAGCAATTGGAGGAACTACTAGAGAAAGGCTTTATAAGGCCTAGTGTGTTACCATGGGGAGCTCCGGTGTTGTTTGTGAAGAAAAAGGATGGAACTTTTAGATTGTGCATTAACTATAGAAATTTGAATGCAGTAACAATCAAGAATAAGTATCCGCTTCCTAGAATTGATGATCTGTTTGATAAACTTAGAAGAAAAAAAGTGTTTTCTAGGATTGACCTTCAGTCTGGGCACTTTCAAATCAGAGTTAAGGAGGAAGATATCCTGAAAACTGCCTTCAGAACGAGGTATGGACACTATGAATATATAGTTATGCCATTCGGTGTAACGAATGCTCCAGCAGTATTCATGGAAGCTATGAAATGGATCTTTAAACCATTTTTGGATCAGTTTGTTGAAGTATTCATCGATGACATTTTGGTATATTCATAGTCTTCATCAAAGCATGAAAAGCACCTTAGAATAGTTTTGCAAGTACTAAAGGATGATCAATACTGTGCAAAGTTGTCTAAGTGTGAGTTTTGGTCTAAAAAGATTCAATTCTTAGGGCACATTATCAATGCTCAGGGATTGTCAGTTGATCCTGAAAAGGTTCAGGCAGTAGTTGAGTAGAAAAGACCAACTACAGTTACAGAAGTTAGAAGTTTCTTAGGTTTGGCAGGTTACTATAGACGATTCATAGAGAAATTCTCTGTGATAGTTGTACCATTAACGGCCTTGACTAAGAAAACTCAAAAATTTGACTAGACACCAAAGTGTGAAGAAGCTTATATGGAATTGAAGGAAAGATTGACTAGTGCACCTGTACTTATTCTACCGAATCAGAACATAGCTTTTATAGTTTACACTGATGCATCAAGTTCTGGTTTAGGATGTGTGTTGATGCAAGACAGTCAAGTGATTGCATATGGTTCGAGGCAGTTGAGGCCTAATGAATTCAACTATCTTGTTCATGATCTTGAGCTAGCGGCAATAATTCTCACATTGAAGTTGTGGAGACATTATTTGATGGGGAGGTCGTTCAGGATCTTCACTGATCATAAGGGTTTGAAGTATCTGTTTACACAGAAGGATCTGAATATAAGACAACAACGATGGATTGAATACATCAAAGATTATGATTGTTTGTTTGAGTGCTGTGCTAGTAAAGGAAATGTGGTAGCAAATGCATTAAGCCGGAAGTACACAGGAGTGATCCTATCTAAGGGTCAGGCTATGAGTTCCTCCAAAGGAACATCGAGGGATTGTTTCTTAGTTTTGCATAAATTATGGCAAAGCCGAGAGAAATCCCTAGTCTATGTTCTGGAAGTGCAATCAGCTTGGTTAGTCAGAGTTAAGGAAGCTCAGATGAAAGATCCATTGTTGAAGAAAATTTCAGGAGAAGTGAAACTTGGTACTATGGGGAAGGAATTTAGATACAAGGATGAAATACTACATTATGGAGATCGTCTCTATGTACCGAATGTCGAAGGACTTAGGCAGCAAGTCCTATAGGAGGCACATAGTAGTACTTTGAATGTGTTAGTAAGATGTATCATGATCTGAAGATGCATTTTTGGTGGCCAGGATTGAAAAGAGATGTTGCAAGACATGTGGCAAAGTGTCTGACATGCTAAATGGTTAAAGCAGAACATTAGAAAGCAGCGGGCGCACTTCAGAGTTTACCTCTTCTAGTGAGGAAAATGGGGTCCGTTACTGTGGATTTCTTAATGGGGTTACCGAATACCTGGAGTCAGCATGATGCTGTATGGGTAGTAGTCGATCGACTGACGAAGTCGGCACACTTCATACCTATCAAGATTACGTATACATTGGAGAAGTTGGCTAAGTTGTATCTCAAGGAGATTGTGAGACTCTATGGGATACCGGATCAGATTATATCTGACAGAGATCTTCGATTCATGTCACAATTTTGGAATGCTTTTCAAGAAGCATTGGGAAGTAAGGTTAGTCTTAGTACCACTTTTCATCCTCAGACTGATGGGCAATCTGAAAGAGTGATTCACACTTTGGAGGATATGTTACGTATGTGTGCTATTGGCTTCAGAGGTGATTGGGATCAACATCTACCACTCATTGAGTTTGCTTATAATAATAGTCATCAAACTATTATTGGTTTGGCACCATACGAGGCTTTGTATGGGACGCGATGTATGACGCCCCATTGTTGGGTAGACCCTGCAGACAAGGTAGTTATTGGTCCTGAGATCATAGCTGATACCACAGCTAAGATCAAGTTAATCCAGGCATGGATTAAGGTAGCCAATGACCAACAGACTAAGTATGTAAATTTGAGAAGAAGAGATTTGAGTTTTGAAGTTGGGGACAAAGTGCTTCTCAAAGTGTCGCCCATGAATGGAGTTAGTCGTTTTGGACAGAGGGGAAAGTTGGCCCCTAGGTTTATTGGACCCTATGAAATATTGGAGAAGATAGGGAAAGCTACTTATCGGTTAGCATTACCACCTAACCTATCTCAAGTGCATAACGTGTTTCACGTTAGTCTACTCAAAAATGCACAGTGGAACCGAGACAGGTAGTCAATCCTTCAGTGATACCCATTCACGAAGACTTGACGAGGAGAAACCTGTTCAGATACTTGATTGGCAAGTCAAAAAACTTTGAACTAAGTGGATTCTGATGGTTAAGATCCTTTGGTCTAACCATAGTGAGGAGGAAGCTACCCAGGAAATGGAGCAGGATATGCTGAAAAGATATCCTAGTATTTTTCCTGAGTTGCCGTGAAATTTAGGGGACCAAATTCCAGAATGAGGGGAGAATGTTATGGACCTCCTAGTAGCAGGCACTCCGTAAAGTGTTCTAAATTAAGTTGGAACCTAATTTTAAGTTTACATAGCAAGCATAGGCAAGTTTAGCAAAGTTCACTATGTTCCGAGGAAGATAAGGCACTAAATGAGGTTTAGGGGCAAAATGGTAATTTTGTACCTTCGATAGCCAGGACGAGTCTCGAGTGTTTAAAATGAGTTTTTATAACTTAACTTTCAACCTTAACCCAAACTTGGAAGAAATAAACAAGAATTTAATCAAGAATAACTAAGTACTAAAAGATGGGGGTTTAATTGAACTAAGCTTAATACTTTGGTGGCTTGTGGGTTAAGTGAGGGTTTAAGAAGGGGAAAGTGAGGCTATGGCTTCCATAATCACGTTTCCAACCTTCTCACTCTCATTTTTCTCTCAATTCAACCTTGAAATCAAGATTTCTTGGTGCCAAGAAGAGCTATGAAGAGTATATAAGCTAGGAGGAGCTCATTTCAAGCATTAAACCATGGTTTTGGAGCTTGGAAGTGTGTTTCTCACACCCCCTATTTTTTATACGAGGTAACCAATGTGTTCTTGATTGAATTCATGTTATTTGGTTAGTTTGGAGCTTAGGTTTTGGTTAGGAAGCAAGGTTTTGATGTTTGGTATCTATGTTTTTGTTTGGAACTTAGGTGACACTTTGTTGAGCTTAGTAGATTGGAAAGGAGGTTGATTCTTGCTTGTTACTTGAGGTTGAGGTAAGGGAGTTATGACTTGAAGACCAATTAATGCTATTGACATGAAGTTACTTGAACAATTTGAGCGATTCTAGCAATGGAATTAGTTAAAGGATTTCGTTGAATTGTCGTGGACTATGAGGTTTGAGAGGATTTGGATGATGTTACGAGACATCATAGATTGGCTTGTGATAGTTGGTTATGTTCTATGCAACATGGTCTATGTGTATGTGAAGTTTGGAGGCTTTCCAAGCATGTTTACTATGTTTGCTAAGTGTCCAAAGTTCATAGCAGTAAAATGCGTGCCAATTCTGCAGATTCACAGATTGGCGGCGCGTCGCCAATTTCGTGCACCAGTTTGTGACACGTCGCCAATTGTGCAAATGTGGTTCAAACGTTACCAACTGTGGCGACGTGTCGCTAGAGGCAAGATGGCAGAATTTCTCACATTTTGCTAGGGTGATCGAGGTGAGACCTAGTGGAGTTCTTAGGGTGCTTTGGGGCCTAAGTATGCCATGGGTACTCTGAGACTTCCAAAAGTCCCTCAAGACTTAAGCATTTCCTTAAAGTTTGAAAGATTTTATGGTTGCTTGAGCCACTAGCAAGGAAATTAGTTGCAAATGAGCATAACTAAGTACCATTAGCTCGGGTGAAAGGTTTAGAACCCTTGGCGACCTAGCCATGCCGTAGCCACGAGGTTGCAAGGTGAAACCTTAGTGCACCTAGTCTACAAGGTCTAAATGACCTAGTCTACAATAGTCCCACCATAATTCCCTTGCATAACATACTAAGGGAGAGGTTCAATTGGTGCTTTATCGCTAGTTAGGCTGGCAAGCGCAGCTTGCTAGTAGGCAAGGCAATGCCTTGTAGTTTAAGGACAAGGATGAGGAGAGGTCTTAAGGGACCTAAATATATGCATATATTAGACCCTCAGGCTGTATGAGCTCATAGCAAGTTACATATGTTATCATAAGTGGTGTCCTTAGTAATTTTCTTGAAGGTACACTGAAGACCCCTTACTAAGAATGTTATGTTCTCACTCCCTAGTTATGTTTTGCAGATTCAGAATTTGTTGGGTCGGGTAACTGTTGAGAGTTATTGCGGTAGTGGCTTTTTGTGCATAGGTATTGCACTTGAGAATCTTTGTGATTCTAGTCTACATGAGTATGCTTGAGTAGTTTGTTCGTCAAGTAACAGTACTAACTAGAGTATTCCTTTGGCTGCAGAGCCTAGTAGCACTGAACAAGGGTTTTTGAGACTCACCACTGGGATTCAGATCCAAGGTGGGAGTTAGTTAAAGAAGATCTCAGTAGAGGCTTGTATATATACAGTACTTTAGTTGTCTCCATAGTCTATGTTATGAAGAGTCTTAGACTCTAGGGTTACTCTTGGGTGAGGGCATTAGTCTACTTTATGTATGAATGCTCCCACGAGTTGTTATGTGTAGTAAACTCACATAAATGTTGATTTTGTATGCTTTGGCTATTTGTACTTATTTTCTATAGAAATTGGTTGGCCAAGTTAATGTTTTATGTTTTTATTAATCTGAGTCAAAGCATGAAGAGCATGTATCTTGCATATTCTAGGATAATCAACTAGTATCATGGGATTTTAATCCACACACATATACAACTAGCCAATTGCAACCACCGTGAAACCAGCTCTCACAGGTCTTCATGGGCAGAGGCCAGGGACAGCCGTGTCATTGGAGCTCCCCATGATGAAACACTTGGCCTTATGAACCCTTTTTCAAGGAGTTCATCAAGTTGTTTCTTGAGGTCATTCATCTTTATGATAGGCATTCTGTAAGCAGAAATGAATATTGGACTAGCCCCTAGTTGCAGCTTGATCTCAAACTCCATCTCCCTTGGTGGAGGAATACCTAACAGATCTTTAGGAAAGACTTGTGGAAAGTCTCTCACTACAAGTATTCTATCCACTTCTTGATCACAATCCAAGCCATTAAATGCATAACAGTAATAATGTTCAGATATTTCATCTAATACCTTTAATCCCATATCATGCATTTCATACACTAATTCCTTAGAATTCACTAATGCATGCACTTCAACAACAGGTAATGTGATTTCCCTCTTTACAAAATCAATTTTTATGTTATGCATAGTAAGCCAATTCATACCCAGTACTATATCATACTTAGGAATATCCAACACTAGCAGATTAGTCATAACCTTTGTCTTTCCTACTACTAGCTCACAATCCTTAGCCAGATCATTAGTGAAAAGACATTGACTACCTGCTGTTTTCACTAAGGATATCCTAGGCATGATTTCAGTGGGCAACTTCATGGCATCAACAAATTTCCTAGCCACTATAGACACAGATGCACCAGTATCAAATAGAACACTAACAGGCACATCATTTAAGTAAATGCTACCTCTTAGTGCTCCTCCCTGCTGTGGTGACTCTGGTCTCTCTATCTGGAACACTCTGCTAGCTCTTTACACTAGAGGCCATGGCACTGCCAGGGACTGGTCTTTCTTGTCCCTCACAAGGTGCTCTAGGAGGTCTCACTGGAGCTTGGTCTTCTAGTCTTCTTTCCTGATCATATGGGCAATCTCTAATCCAATGATCCATTGCACCTTATCTCAAACACGCCTGGGTGTTAAAGTAACAAGGTTTCTTCCCATGAAACCTCTTACAATTAGGGCACCTTAGGCCAGGAGGCTTTCCCTAAACCTTGCCCACACCACCTGGATGGGAACTCTTGGTTATTTCTTTTCTATATGGTGGTTTCTTCTTCTAGCCTCCTGTGTGGCTACTTTCCCCAACTCCACTAGGAAATTACCTACTCTCATACTCCTCTTGCTCTACCTAGAGGGCCTTTTGGACTGCCTCCTAATATGTCACTACGCCAAATGGCGTCACAGCTCTTCTAATGTCTAATCTTTGGCCTCGGACAAATCTTTTAGCCTTCAACTCTTCCACTCCCTGATACTGAAGAGCATACCTCACCAACCAATTGAATTTGTGCTCATACTCTAGGACATTCAAGTTATCCTGCCTTAGAGCATCAAATTCAACTTGCTTCAAGTCCTTGATCGCATCACTGACATACTGCTCCTGAAAAAGCTTAGTGAACTCTGGCTAGCTTATCTCTATATCTCCTCTTGGCCTTCTGCCCCTCTAAATAGCATATCAATCTCTGGTGCTCCTCCATCACATCTATGCACTGCCTACTAAATTATAAGTAGCTAGTGACACTTTCTTGGTGGAGTTGAGTGGCATCCTCTCAAACATCTTTTCTATAAAGATTAGCCACTCCTCAGCTCTTTCTAGTCCTCCTCTTCCGTCAAACTATGGAGGTCTTAGTCCTTAGATCCTCTCCAACAATCTGACCTCATCTAGGCCTTCCAGATCCTCTGCTCTCTGTCTCCTGGATTTGTCAGAACCTTTAGCATGATGATGCTCTCCATGATCTCTATGCCTTTTCCTGCCTCTTCTCTCATGGCCTTCCTCAATCTCATTTCTAGTGGAAGGATGGTCATAGACTGAGGGATTAGGCCTGGACACTTGACAAACCTTAGATTTTACTCTTCTTCCTCATGGATTTCTCCTATCCTCATCTTCCACCTCAACAGTTTCATCATTTATATCTTCTCATCTTCTAGAAAGAACATATTCAGATGTGTTCCTAGTCTCCTCTTCTTCTTGTTGTTGCACATTTTGAACTAATTCCCTTCGTGGTTGTGCTTGTATCAGCCTTACTAAGCTTTCATTGATTAAAGCTAAGTTCCTCTAAAGCTCTAACCAAATATATGGCACTTTAGGGTTTGGTGCCCCTTGTTATCCCTGATTCTCCCCTTCCTATCCATTTCTTTGTTGCCTATGTTCAGTAGGGGGCCTTCAGGTTGGTTCTCTTTTCCTTCTCACAACCATAATTACTTCCTGTGTTCATGATTCATCATAGAACACATATAAAGATCATAGGTATTTTAATGGTACTTGACATTAGCAGCTGACCAAATTGAGTTCATGTATATAGCTAGCACGCATGATGCAACTATATGCTATGTACAAGTACAAACCATGCTCCAATACCAACAACTGTTACCCACTCTAGGGTAGCCTAGTTATGGTGCCAAAACTGTGCATTTAAAATTCCAGGATTGGCATGTCGTGTAGGCCATCAGAATAATACACTTAATGTGCGTACCCAAGTGCCCCTCTTAGGCACTATGTGAATACATGCATATTGGTCCAGGCATTACACACATATTCACATTTTATGGACATCATGGTAGCAAGGAAGAAAAACACTAGAACAAGTCTTAATCTTGGCCACCATACATTAGGCAATCTTGTTAAGTTCATATTTCCAGCCACTGCACCCAAACTTCTATCAAAAAAATGTATTAATCTAGCCATGTACCACCATTTTTTCCTTACTCCATTATCAATTAGAAACTTAGACCAAACCAAGGAATTTGGTTTTATATCAATAGCCCACCTATGGACCAAGTTATAGATTTTTTAAGTTGGTTACAAAATTCTGACCAAATGAACAGTAAATTAGCCAAATTTGCAACATCATAAATTTGGCTATAATACTTGAAATGTAGGAATTCAAATTCACAATTAAACCTCTAGATGTGATCTAGGTGTGATCAAAATTTCATACCAATATTCACTCAGCACAAGGAGATATAGAACTTTGAGTGCAAGGTTGAAATTCTATCCACTTTATGACCAATATGCCCATACAAAATGTCATAAGTGTGCAAACACTGCATTCAGAAGGGGTAAACCCTCCAAGGCTATCCTATACATGCCTAATACACATAGGAATTACATACTCTTGCATATAGCAACTTTATGTGGTGAAAATAGAATTTACAAACAAGCAGCCCATGATTCACACTTAGATAGCTTGTGCGCCACCTTCACATACATAACAAAACCATCCTCAAATGTTCACATACTTGTTCCAAATTTACATGCCTTACATGTACATGCACCCATGCACTACATCATGGCCTTAACTCAGCTAAAGACACACACCCAAGTCACAATAGATGCTTGAGACACAATACACCCCAAAACAGGATGTTGGACAGTTGCTACGTAACACAATAAGCACCATCACTAAAAATACCAAATGTGCTCCTAAAAATTTTCATATCATAACTAGACACCTGGAAGTTCATTTACCTAAAATTTTAGATAAAAAATAAAAGGAGAAAGGTCATTTTGAATGTGATCTTTTTGCTAAACTTGAAATGGGCAAATTTGAGGGAAGGTGATGTAACCTTTAGCAATCACCTACATCCAAAGACACTAAAACACAAGAAAACACAATGTAAATATACAATATAGAGCATGCAAATGCAAAAATCAAACACAAACAACAAACACATGTATGCAGCAGCAACAACAGTCATTGGTTAGTCCATAAAACATGTAATAAACATAAGTAGATTACTATGGCAGCCCTCCTCAAGCATAAGCTTGGCCTTAGGAAAGTTTTAACACTAGTTAGTACTAACTTTGGGCTCTAAAAACTATTAAATTCACTGCCATTACTGTGCACTTCACACTAGGTCACAAAACCTTCACTGAGTGCACTCCCCTCACAAAGCTTGGTTCATCAACCTCATGGCTCTCTTCCAAGCTTAGCCCTAGCTTCATGGATACTTGGAAATATAGTAAACATCCCATGAGAGCAAGAGAACTCCTTGCCTTTAGCTGGAAATCCACTAAACCTTAGATAAACCCAAAAACTAGGATTTATGGCCTTCCTTAATGCTATGGTTGTCTTCTCTTGCCTTCTCTTGATTGTTTGTAGTAAGGTGGCTATGGAGGGACGTGGATGAGTTTAGGGAAGAACCCTAGCAGGTAGAGGTCAAATTTTTGGAATAAAATGGGGAGAAAATGATTTTTTTCTAACTTTATTTCTTTCTTGATCTTTAGTAATGGCAAGTTTACAAATTTTGCAAACTTTAGGCTACACTTGGACAACATTTTTACCCGCCATTTGGGATGGGAAAATGATAGTTTTTGACTTATTTTAACCTTGGTCAAGGGTCATTTTCACCTTTAGAAAAGTTTGGGACACTTAAGCCCTTAAGTGTCCTTAAGCATTAAATGACTAACTTTGCCTCCTTGAGCACTTTGGTCCCCAACAATATCCTGAATTTCATCCACGTCCTTTCTTCATAATTCCATCCATGTCCTTTCCTCACAATTGCATACATGTCCTTTTCATAGCCATCTTTGGAAATTTGTGCAATTGAGTACCCAAATTTTGTAACCTTACAATTTAGTCCATAGGTTACTTGAAAATTAGGCAATATGCAAAATGCTTTCTTAAGGACCAAATTATCCATGTTTGTGCCACTTAGGGGAGTGTATATTGAATACTTTACAATTCACAATTCATACACTATGGTGAAAATTAAAGCAAACAAGTTTAGCTCCTTATGCTGTAATTTTCCCATTTTGTGAAAGTGGTAACACTAGTGGTCGTCAGCCATCTTCCCTTCAGCGAGATATTTCTAGAGTGGTGCTCTCCACCCTTCTTGAATGTTCAATATATAGTTTCCACCTATGCTCGACACTTTTTGCTCTTCAGTTTTCCCATCTGTCTAAGCTAAAGCATCTACTTGCTCATTCTCTCATCGGGGGACCTTTTCTGTGAGCACTTTATCAAATTTCTCCACCATCTCCTTTGCAAGGTCAAAATATTTATTGAGTCTCGGCTCCCTAACTTTATACTTCCCCATTAGCTACCGAACTAATCACTATGAGTCGCGGCAAGCTTGAAAAGACTTAATGCCTACACTTCAAGTGAGGCATAACCCGATGATGAAGGCTTTGTATTCGGCAACATTGTTTGCCACTTGGAAGCCAAATTTGATGGCCTTAGACGCTTATATTCCCTCTGGTCCCCTTAAAATTATACCTACACCTTGAGGTGCCATTCCTGATGCACCATCAACAAACAATTCCCACTTCAGCTAGCAATTTTCTTTGGCCGAAGCTTGCTTTTCAAGATTTGGAGGTAGTTTGGTAATAAAATCTATAAGCACTTGTGCCTTGATTGCTTTCCTTGGCTCATAACTTATTTCATATTCAACGAGCTCTATGCACCATTTCGAAAGAGTTCCTGAATGATCTACTTTCTTCATCACATCTCTGAGAGGGAGGTTACTTTAGACAATGATTCAATGGCCTTGAAAATAAGGCTGAAGGCATCGCCCAGCTAGAACCAAAGCATATATGGCCTTCTGTAGCATTGGGTAGTTTACCTTAGCCCCGTGAAGTGATTTTCTCACATAGTATATAGGCCATTGTTTTCCAGCCTCATCTTTGTACACCAAAATGGAGCTTATTGTTTTTTCGCTGATGGCCAAGTATAGAACGATGGGTTCACTTTCTTTTGGCTATTTAAGAATGAGTTTGAACTAATGGTTGTATAATGATTTGTAGGCCCTAATGGTTGCAGTGGGTCTACCTGACATGGCCGTCCCCGGCCCTGCCTAGGAAGCCTGTGAGAACTAGTCTCACAGTGATTGCAATTAAATAGCTGTATATGAGTGCAAATTAAAACTTCTTGATACTAGTTGATTAACCTAGAATATGCATGATGAATGCTTTTATGCTTTGACTAGAGTAAATAGAAATCATAAAAACATTCACTTGGCCAAGATACTTTTCATAGAAAACAAGTTCAAGCAGCCAAAGCATACAAATCAACATTTATATGATTATTACTAAACATATCAATCATGTAAGGTCATTCAACATAAAGTAGACTAATGCACCTCACCCAAGAACAACCCTAGAGTCTAAGACTCAAAATATAGAGATGGGAGGTGACTAGGGAAATTGTATATACGAGCCTCTATTAAGATCTCCTCAAACTAACTCCTACCTTGGGGGTAAGTCCCAATGGCGAGTCACAAAAGTCCTATCCACGTGTTGCTAGCCTCTGTGGAGAAGAAAACACTATAGTTAGCATTGTTACTTAACCAATACGTAACCAAAGTAGACTAAAATCACAAGGATTCTCAAGCAAAGTACCTACAATAACAAATTACCGTGACAACCCTCAGTGGTTATCTGGCCTAACAACGTCAGAATTTCCACAACATAACTAAGGAGTGAGAATTCAAGAATTCTCAGTAAGGGGTCTTCACCTGCAAGAAAAGTTACTAAGGGCAACATATATGTGAACATACGTAATCTGCTAAGAGCTCTTTCAGCTTGAGGCTAAACTTATGCATAAAGGTCTCAGTCCCTTGCGACTTTTCCTCAACCTAGCCCTTGAACTACAAGGTAGAGCCTTGCCTACTGGCAAGCATAGCTTACTAGCCTAACTAGTGATAAATCACTAATTGAAACTTCCTTATGTTGTACAGGGGCTCTATGGTGGGATTATTGTAGACTAGGCATTAAAAACCCACTAGGTTCACTAAGGTTCCACATCACAACCTCATGCCCAATAGCACAGCTAGGTCACCCATGGTACTAAACCTTTCACCCAAGCTAGTGAAACTTAGTTATGGTCCTTTTGTTAACTAGTTTTCTTGTTTATGGTGAAAGTAACCATAAAAACTCAAGAAAACTCCTAGGTCTCAGAGGAGTTTTGGAAGCCTCAGAGTACCCCTGGAATACTTAGACCCCTAGGTACCCTAAGCAGCCCCTCAGGCCTCCCCTTGAACCATCTAGCAAAATTGGAAATTTTCAACCAACATAACTATGGTGATGAGTCGCCACAGTTATTTCCTTGCTGTGTAATTTTCATGGCATTTGCAATGCATCGCTAGTATTGGTGACACGTCACCAATACCTGTGATGCCCAAAATTTTCCAGTTTTGCTGCTATGATCTTGGAAGACTTACCAAACATGTTAAAAATGCTTGGATGGCCTCCTAACTTTATATACCTGTAAAACATATTGCAAAGACCACAACCAACTATCACAAGCCTACCTATGATGCATTGTAACATCATTCCAAGCTCTTAAAACATAATAGTCCATCACGATCAAACTAGCCTACTAACTAATGCTATTTCCAAAACTACATGATTTCATCAAGCAAACACACTCCAATAGCATTAATCATACTTGAAACTATAACTCCCATACCTTAACTTCAACTTGCAAGCAAAAATCAAGCAACTCTTCCACAAAAACCAACTTCCACAATGTTCTTCCTAGTTCCAAGCAACCAAAGGCACAGCACACAAAATCACTAACTTCAAACCAAAACTCAGGCTCCCAATCATCAAATAAATAAGAATTCACCATTGAATCACAAGTTACCTCACATTAAAAACAGGGGATGGCTAGAAACATGGTTCCAAGCTTCAAAAACATGAAATTGCACTTGAAACAAGCTTCCTTTAGCAACTATACCCTTGGAAGCTTTAAATTTAACCAACAACTCTTAGTTTTGAGCTCAATTTCATGAAGAAATCAATGAAGGAATGATGAACTCGGGTTAAAGTGCAAAAATGGTAGCCATCATCCCTTTACCAAGTTTATATCCTCCTTTTAAATCCAAAGCCACCATAGTTATTAACAAGTTGCAAAAAGCCCCCCCTTTTTTCTTAAAACTTGGTCAAATCTTGTTTATTTAAGCTAAACCTGGGTTAAAAGTGAAAGTTAGGTTTTTAAAACTCATCTTCAATTTTCAAGACTCAACCCGACTATAATGCCCTAAAATCCAAAGTGTTTAAGCCATGGGCTATGTGGATTACGGCCTTGTAAAACATAGGGAAATTAGGATTTGCGGTCATTGAACCTAAAAGGTGATGTTTTGATTCAAGCTTGGGTGTAGCTTAATTGCTTGAACCTTTCAAGTTCATGTGTTGCTTGGCCGAGGAGGAAGGGATGCAAAGGATGATTTGTGAACTTGAGGGACTCAATTGAGAATTTATTCAGGTGATTAAAATGAAGGAATCTTTTGAGTGGAGGCTTAAGTGCTTCATGCAAGTTTAATGCTTGGTTAAGCTAGCAATTAAGCCATTTTTAGTACTAACTGTCATTTTTAGCTAATGCATGCGTCCACTAAGCCATCTTCCTCCCTAAACCAATTGTTCCGCCATGTATGAAGGCTTAAGCATACAAGGAAAGATTTTAGTGGAGGAATTCGAATGGTGAGCAATTCTAGCCAAAGAAGAGGATTCAAACAACAAAGAGCTAAGAGGAGCATAAATTGAGCTTATCAAGCTTCGAGCAACAAGGTTGCTAAGTGGAGGTAAGGACTTTAAGGATTCACTAAGCAATTCACAGTTATACTATGTTGTTCTAGTGAATTATGTGCACTTAGGTGATGGTAGAATAGCCAATGTATCCTAAGTAGCTATGGAGGCTAGGGTTGCTTTGACAACTAAGTATATTGTGCTAATTAGCTAAGTATGGAAAGCATTAGGGCTAGGAATTGAGAAGGCCAACTTGATTCCCAAGCTTGTGAGCTATCGGATTAGTTTAAGAATCACTTAGGAGGTTAACCGAAATACTATGGATTTGAAATCATGCTTGCTAGGCCCCATTTGGCTGGTGCTTGTGGTGTGTGAGTTGTGTGCTTTAATGTCCGCTTGTGCGTGCTAACCCCTCTTAAATAGCTTATATTGTTATGTGTATACTTGTACTTTTTTTGTCTTAGTGTTTACTTCGTAGGGGCATGGATAGGTATCAGTTAAGCTTGAGCTTAACTTATGTTTAGGCCTTGGAGGCCATAAGAAGTCCTTATTGAGTTGTATAACTCATGCCCCGACCCTTTGTGTTACAGGAAAAGGATTGCTTGAAAATCCAAGGGACTAGTGTTTTGTGATTGCTCTTTCAGGTTTAGTAAGGTAACGGATTAGTGTAGTTTTTTGCTCAATATTCTAAGCATGTGACTTACTTGTGTAGCAAGCTAATGTGTGGAAATCCACTACTTGTAGGCTTCTTGAGCTATGTGTCATGGGAACAAGTCATAGTGGTAATGGTTATGCTTAGGATTTGAATATATGGTGGTTGTATATGTATGTGCACTTTTGGGTTTGTAGTGCACTAGGGTGGCCATTAGTAGGCTTACCGAGACTTGTGTGTTGTACATGGCGTGTAAAGACTTATGTTTTCAAAACTGAAGCTGGTGGTTTTGGTTGCCATGCATGAATTGAATGAATGAATGATGTTTATATGTTCTAAGCATGTTTCCATCTAGGCATCATAGTCTTTCCACTTGAACATTGGGAGTTAGGACTTGTAGCTTAAGTAGGGTACTATAAATGTCCTAGGGTGCATGCCTATGTATCCTGGCAGTGTCCAAGCACACCCTGGTGCCCTTCCCATCTACCCTAGTGTACTAGCGATAACCTCCTATGTGCACTAAAGGCATGTAAGTAGTGGATTTCCACACATTAGCTTGCTACACAAGTAAGTCACATACTCAAAATATTGAGCAAAGAACTACACTAATTCGTTACCTTACTAAACCCGAAAGAGTAATCACAAAACACTAGTCCGTTGGCTTTTCAAGCAATCCTTTTCTTGTAACACAAAGGGACGGGCCATGAGTTATACAACTCAATAAGGACTTCTATGGCCTCCAAGGCCTAAACATAAGTTAAGCTCAAGCTTAACTGAGACCTATCCATGCCCCTACAAAGAAAACACTAAAACAAAGAAAAGCACAACTATACACATAACAATATAAGCTATCTAAGAGGTACTAGCCAGGATTGGTAACGTGGTATATAAGCTGGATTTATCTTTAGAGTTGGGTCATATACATAATACTTTTCATGTTAGTATGATTAAAAAGTATGTATCTAACCCACATCAATCCATACCAGCTTCTAATACCCCAATGACCCCTAGCTTCACTTATGAGGAGGAACCCATAAAGGTTATAATTAGAGATGTAAGAAAGTTAAGAAGTAAATGGATAAACATGGTGAAGATCCAGTGGTCTCACCATTCTGGACAAGAATATACCTAGGAAATAGAGACTGAGATGCTCAAGAGGTACACAGAGCTACTCCCCACATTGCTTGAGAATTTGGAGGACCAAATTCTTTAATGGGGAGAGAATGTCATGCCTGTGACTAGTATAGGCCATGGGCTATGCTTATGATGGGCATAAAATGTGCATAAATTGTGTATATGGGTGCTACAAGTCATGGACATGAAGAGAAGAGATAAAAATAGTACAAGCACTCATAGGGTGTGCTAAGAAACCCCAAGTGCATTGTAGTGGAACATAAGGGAAAATGTTGTACTTGTGAACAAAGAATCACTCAAATTATTTGCCAACGTAGACTTTGAATTTAGAACTTAAAGGTTGAAGAAAAAGTTCCTAAGAACTTAAAGGTACTAAGAGGGCACCGAGAAGGGCACAAGGTAGGTCTCATGCACACTGTTGTGAAATACAAGCAAAATTTGTAACCCTTTATCACTTGCAAGCATATGATTAATTACGTTGTGTGCAAAGATAAGGAAGGGTATCCTCCCAAAGGATAATGTGATCTTACCAAGAAATGAGAATTAGTTACCTAAATTACTTGAACTATTAAAGTAAAAGTGACAAGTAAAACCTAAGACCAAGTGAATGAATGAGTGATTAAGGCGTAGAGGACATGAGCAAATGACCCTACTAATTACCTAGTCAACTCTAATGTGGGTACCTAAATAAAAGCACAAGTTACTAAAGGAATTTAAACTAAAGAGGTTAAAGGGGGAAAGTCATATCTCTAGGAATCCACCCTATTACTTGCTATCTAGGTTAATTGCACCCTAGAACATTTACCCCCTTGTGTGGAGTCAGACCTAAAACTCAAAAACTCACTTTCACAAGTTAAGTCTTTGCTCACCCAGAATCAAACAAAACATTTCTCAATCTCATAACTAATCCTAGATGGGTTAAGCTATTAATCCCTTTCCAACACCTAATGTAATTGTAAATTATCTCTAATCAACAATACCCATTATATCCTATTCCCAGTTTCTATCCCTCTTTTTTCTCTCTCAACAACTAAATGGGACTAGTGAGTGTATGGAGAGGCCAATCAATCACACAAGCATTAGGCTCAAGAATAGGAAACACAAAAAGATAAACATCTATGAAAGAGCATCAAATAACCATTAGATATCAAGTAATAGAAGTTTCATCCTAGAAAGATACAAAAATCTACTCAAAACCCATGCTTTCTTCCAACATTAAACCCATAATCGAATAATCCATGAAAAAACACAAAATAAGAATAGGAGAAGAAGAAACCCAAGATGGATCCTAGTGACCTAAGTCTCCTTGGCTCTTAGTTTCCCTCTTTAAGCTTCAAACCTTGCTCCAATGGTGGTTCTCACAAAAAGAGATGAGAAGAAGAGTATCCAAGGTTCAACATGGGCTCCTTCTTTCCTCTAGCTATTTATACCCAAGGGCTATCCTCTTGTCTGGGTTTAATTCTCAAACCCTAAAAGGATAAAAACCCTTCCTTCAAGGAAAACTCACTAGGTGGGAAAATGCGAGGGACCATCAAAATACAACATTCAAGCGAAACATGGGAATGAGTGGTGATGCATCGCCATTAGGTTGAATTGGTGGCGACACGTAGCCAGAAGTGGAAAATTAGCAAAGTGCTCGTAACGCTGGCAATGCATCGTTAGTGCCTCTTACTTCAGCTTGAATTTTGCACGCCCAAATTTTGTTTCACTTAATCCCGCTCCACACTGACACATCCGCAATATACTCCCACCTGCAGGAAGTAAAGCAAAACAAGAAAAACTAAGAAAGAAAGGAAGAAATGAATGAAATTGGCGGTCAAAGTTGCCAAAAATTCAACCACTTTGACCGCTAAATTATGCGCTTAAAACTTATACAATGCTTCTTTCCATAGGCTTGCCCTACTAAATTCCCCTAAGGGAGTTGTATAAAACTCAAAGCTCAAATAATTTTTCCAAAGGTTGAAATGGGGCCGAGCTACAAAAGGAAGAGGAACTGGATGAAGGCTTTCTAAGTGGAACAAAAAAGGTGAGCAAGTATAAACCAAGGGCTCTAAAATATGAACTGATCAAGCGCTCAACCCAAAGTCCACAAGCACAATACACCACTTAACCAACTCAGAATGCCCCCAATTATTCAAAAGTACAAACACGTTGTTCTTTTTTTTTTTTTTTTTGATAAATCCTTTTCATGTATTTTTCCTTTTAGCAAATGTACAAAAAAGAGCTCTATCTATACCCAAGCTACTAACTCAATACAATCCAAGGTGATTTTTATTATATTTTTTTTATCATACTCATGTTTCATGCATCTTTTAGAGCAGTGATCAACTCTTGCCTTAGGCGAAAACCCCAACCTACTTCAATACTACGAGATAGAGGAGTAGTTTTTTTTTTTTTAAAGACTAGCCACCCCAAAGATGAACATATATACTTAAGGTACAAGCTGACCCAACTTCTCCAAGCTCCCTCCCCCCCAAAACTTGTTCTTATTTCACAACCTCACTTAACCCAATGCACCCTCATCTAAGCCCATGATTTACACTTCCACCTTGGGTGAAGGAAAGGATACAAAGATAGTGAAAGCTCAAAGTGAGGGTGAAACAAAGAAATAGGCACAAAGGGGCTTACTAAAGGAAAGTATAATAGCATTAGCCAACTATGAAAGTAGTTCATCCTAAGAAACCAAATGAGCTTCAAATAGTTATAATTCTCTTACAATAACAGTTATCACTTAGTGATAAAGATTGCACCTTATGAAGCTTTGTATGGAAGAAGGTGCACCACTTCTTATTATTGGCAAGACCCTAAGGATAAGATTGAAATATGGCAAGAACTGATTCATAAAACTGCTAAAAAGATTAAAGTGATCCAAGAAAGGATCAAAGCTACCAACAATCGAGAAGAAACCTATGCCAACCAAAAGAAAAGAAGGGAGTTAGAATTTCAAACTGAAGATTATGTATGGATCAAAATATCCCCAATGAAATGAGACATGAGATTTGGCAAGAAAGGTAAACTGGCTCCTAGATACATTGGGCCATTTTAAATATTGGCTAGAATTGGCAATGTAGATTATAAGCTAAACTTACCTTTAGAATTGGGTCACATACATGATCTTTTCATGTCAGTGTGCTCAAAAGATACCTACCTGATCCACATCAAGCAGTGCCAACTTTTGACATCCTAATAAACCCTAATCTCACTTATGAAGAAAAGCCTATAAAGGTTCTAGCTATGAATGTATGGAAAAAAAGGAATAGATGGGTTAATAAGGTAAAAATTTAGTGGACTCACCACTTTGAACAAGAAGCCACATGGGAAACTAAAACTGAAATGCTCAAGAAATACCTAGAGTTGTTTCCCAAACTGCTTGAGAACTTAGAGGACCAAATTCTTTAAGGGGGAGAGAATGTCATGCCTATGACTTATATAGGCCATGGAATATAATTAGAATGTGGATAAAATGTACCTAAGTTGTGTAGATGAATAATACAAGTCATAAATGTGAATACAATAGGCATATAAGGTTATGTGCCTAATAGGATACCCAATGGTGCTTTATGTGCACATAAAGGGAAACAAGAAGAAAAGTGCCATTTTTATGAACTAAAAAAGGCTAAAAACTAAGTGCCAATGTAGGTTTTGAAATAAGGAATCAAATGAGAAATGAATGGCCAAGAAACCTAAAGGCACTCAGGGGCACCAACGGAGGGGCACAGGGTGGCTCTTGGGCACACTTTTGTGTGCACCCATATGAATGTAAAGGCGTTAAAGCCAACTTCCTTAAAACAAATTGTGCAACATTGATGTGCAATGTTAAAATGAAGATAAGGATTTCAATTTAAGTCAAAAAGAGGTGAAGAGCACATAAGAAAAGTGATGAGCACCATTAGGTGCACTAAGGAGCTCTCGGGTGCACCTAAAGGGTCTATAAGTGCATGTGAAAGTTTGATGCCCTAAATAGCTGAATTAAACGAAAAAGTGGGTGCTTAAATTTTCCCATAAATTGAGTTGAATAGGTTGACCAAATCTCTTAAAATATATAGATGGTTTATGGGAGGTTAAGGCTAAGACTTAGTCAAAAGTCTTCATCGCCAAGCCAACCGGCCTTACCTTCCACCGCTTGGGCATTTAGTTCATTCTAGGGAAACTTCCTAGGCATTTTAATGTAGCTGCCAACCTTAGAAAATCTTGCCAAGAGGTACTACAAAATGAAGAAACAAGTTTAAGAATCAAATAAGCCAAGCCGAGCATGGCGGCTCCAAGGTAGGCCTATAATGGCGCGTTGGGTGCGTGGAGGTGTTCCTGCCATTAAGCTGCCAATTTTGAGCTAGGTAAAGGTTCAATTTAAGCTCCTTCACTTGAAATTTTATGGGAAGAAGACTGCTCTAGGTGATGGCTATGGCCGAATGATCCTAGGAGCTAAGAAAATGGGCTACATGTGCTAAGGCACTATGGTGAGCTAGCTAGTTTACTTATGGAAAACATTAGGGTTCTTCATAAAGTATGACCAAACTTATTCATTAACCTAGAGCTCTTTGTTAAATTGGCTTTAATTCAAAGTGATCACATGCTTAATCAAAAGAAAAATGCTTGCTAAGTCCTAAATGGAAACCGTGTATATGGTGTGTGTGTTTTGCATGGTTCTTTGTTGGATCCATGTGCTAACCCCATATTATGTGTATAGTTATCTTATATTATATTGTTCTATGCTTCTTTTGTGCCTTCTTTGTCTTTGGTTATAGGTACTTGAAAAATAAATCACATGTTTATGTATATGACAATGTTTTAAACATTATAAGCACTAGGTGTCATATTGAACCCTTTTTTAGTATAAGTGTGCTTATGCCCTGTTTCTACCTATTTCACATAAAAAAGTGGAGGAATAGGTGCTAAGGAACCTCTTTAGAAGTATATGTATAATTTGGTAAGGCACAATTATATTGGCTTATGAAAAAAAGGTTGAAAAGTTCATGTTATGAACTAATGGTTTGCGAATTGAATTATAGGCTTTAATGGCTACTGCGGGGTTGGCTGCCTTGGATCTATCCTAGTTTTTGTAAAGACTAGAAGGTTTATAAGACAACTACTACCTAGGTGCCAAATAAAAAAAGAAGTTTGAGTAATAGTGGGCAATAAAACTGTTTAGCCCATAATGTGTAACATGCATGCTACTTAAGTAGCCTAACTTTTGGGTGCATGTAATTCTGGCCATGTAGTCCCTAGAATGCCAAATTTTGAACTTGTAAATGCATGTACATATAGCTGGCATATGGACCTAGAGCAGTACATAGCATGTGCCTTAGAGTTATATAGTGGGCTTAGGTAAGCCTCCTAAGGCACTAAGTGTAACTGGCTAAGTAGTGCATGCATGGCTTGTACTATAAAGACTTAAGATCAAAAATAGAAATCATGTATGTATGAATAGTGAAGTTTGGCAAGCACTCTAAGAGGGCCTAAGGTAAACCTCCTAGGCACACCAATGCACACACAAACACACTCACACATGCTCGCTAATCCACACCTAGTAGGCCTCCAAGGCGCCCAGCACTTAAGACATACATGCATACCCTGCTTATGCACCTAGCACACCAAGGTAAGCCTATTTGGGTGTGTTCACAAACTTAACACGTTAAACTTGAAACTTAATAGAACTTCATATAATGGTTTAATTAGTAACCTTCACCCAAGTCTTACCTTGTTAACAACTAAAATTTGAATCAAGCATCCTAGTTGTCATGCTCTAATTCACCCTATGGAACTTAATAATTTAATTAACCTCTTAAGCGTTATAAGGTGTGGGTGAATTGTGGTTTGACAAGCGGACCAACCCAAGAAGCGAACAATGGCCTTCTTGTTGGGTTTCGGGACCCAAACAGCCTAGCGGAATTTAACCGAAACCCTCCAGGATCTAAGTGAAACGAGGTAAACCGGGTGTTCAAAAATTTTCATACCTAATTTTCGGTTGAGATCTCTCACTCAACTGTAGAGTCGAATCACAAAACTTGAATAGTTGACGTGTTCAAGCTCTCTATGGTATCCACACAAGCCTCTCGAGATCACCATGCTTCCACCGCATCCCGGCAAATGCATTTCTCTTGCGCTCGCAGTGCTAGCTTACGTCCTCCAAGGAATTGCAAGAGAAGAGTGCGGTTGTCCATTTGGGAGGCTAGGGCAAGGAGACCTACGAATTTCTCACTAGAAGTTGTATTTATAGTGAGACTCAACTTCCAGGCCTAATGGGTTTCAAAGCCCTAATCCAATTAGGCTTTAATTTCGAGCTTAATAATGGCTCAACTGTTGGGCCCATTATTAATACGAAATTATTGTGAAACCAAAACCTAAATTATTAGCCCATGCACTCTAATGATCCAAATAGCTCTATGTGTGTGACCCAATAGGCTCTTACCACGTTGGCAATGATCATAAATCACATTTATGATCATAAGCAATGAGCGGTGTCTAACAACACATCATTGCTACCCAAGTGACAAGATTGTCGATGATTCGACTAAACCTTTATGATCATCATCGATATATGCCATTGTCCCCTTGTCCAAGATATCAAGACTAAGCATGAGACATGGAATGTGTCACTCTCGTATAGCCCAATCTTTGGTTTCTTGATTACCGAGTAGACCAACTTAAACTGATGACATTGATATCGTATATCAACTCATCCGAGCATGGCCATGCATTTTTCTAAGTCTTACTCTATCAAGGGGCCCGAAGATATCACTCCCGTTACATAGGAGGGACAAATCTCATCTTGATCATACAAATCTCTCCGCATGATATGTGACATACCCAATGACCTCCTTCAAGTTCACTCAGTTACGAGCAACAAAAGGAAAGTATCAAAGTATGTGACTCACATGTAGGGAACCTTGATGATCTTAGGTTGAAGGACTACATATACCATGATCACTATGAGAATCACTTATGACTCTCATATAACGATCCATGTAATGTTCTCATGGTGGGTCGGTCCAGTACACAAGTTCTCCAACTTGTACCCATATGCAGACTACATATCTCATATTAGTCCCCACATATGCTAGTCGTTATATATTATTGCAACCCGCTCCACAATAATACTAGACTAGGGACATTTGAGAATATCATTATTCTAGGGTTACAATTATGTTTGTTAAGTTGCGCAGAAACAAAACAACAAACATAATTGCTGGATTAATGCCTTAATAAAATATCATAACTCAATGTGCAAAAAATACAATCATCTCATGAGTGGCCTTTTGGGCACAACACTAACACTTCTGAGCCTTCATATATGGGCACCGTCCTGACCAAAGCATGTTGGGGAGTGACTGCAAAATCACAAAGGAAGCCCCATGACTGCTCCCTTAATGTGAAAAAGAAGTGCTCCTTCCACCCGACCATAAATCCTTGCAAGACATGAACGCAAAGGATTTTTTCCTGCTTCAATTGATGGGGGTAGTGTGGAAGAAGCTGGCATCTTTCTTTAGGTCCAACAAGTAAAATTAGAGGAAGACCTCCAACAGGGGAGACACCCCTGCCAACTTGCAACAAATAATGAAGCCATTAATGTGGGCA
Organism: Aquilaria yunnanensis; assembly: GCA_039654915.1. Lineage (NCBI taxonomy): Eukaryota > Viridiplantae > Streptophyta > Magnoliopsida > Malvales > Thymelaeaceae > Aquilaria > Aquilaria yunnanensis. Next base: position 40,662,387 of record CM077595.1, on the reverse strand, counting down.
AATGAGTTTGGCATTAACTACGAAGGTGGAATCTAGTAGTGCTCATAGATCTGCTTTACCAAAAGATGTAGGGCGAAGCAGAGCCCTAAGTGAAGCTGATCCATAAAAATAAAAAGGACATCTTTTCTTTTGCTTCCCTCTTCTAAACCCCCATTCTTGAGAGCCTTCACATGGGAGAACGCTGAACCCATGACATTAGGCCAAAAATGTCTAGCAAGATTTATTGCCAGCGTGCCTTCACTGTCCTAGGTCATGACCCCTTTTATCACCTTGATGTTAGGGAAGAAATGCGCCTTAGAAGAATCACCCCTATTGGTGACAGCCCTAAACAATGCTTTTGAAGAAACCATCTAGAAAAATTGGCGGGGAACACGTCAAGGCTACCGCCAACACGTAGTGGAAAAATGGGAACCTAGAACAACGCAAGAACACCTAAAACCCAAAAACTTGAAAAATGAAAACTAGATGGAAAATGGGGCAAGATCCTACTACCTAAATGTAATGAAGAAGGATGAACATAGCAGGAAGAAGGGGAACTTTGGAGGAAAAATCTCTAGAGAACTTCGACACTAACAAAAGTAAGAAATCCTAGTAAAAACAACAGGATATGCTAAACAATGAAATGGCAAGGTAGAAACCCTTATGCTACATATATAGGGAAACTTATGATCCTTGGGTTTCCCCTCAAAAACCACCACTACAAATAATGGGCCAATCACTGAAGGACGCATGGCAACTAACAACCGCTAGAATAGTCACACCCGGTCACTTCCTTGAAGAACATTTAATGAACGTTGCCTTGCCTTCCCTTCAACTGACATGTTTGGCACGTGTTATAACCATATAGGAGTGGCAAAAAAAAAACTTAGAATGATAACATTCACCCATCTTCCCTAGGAAGCTAGCAGAAGGGGGGCATCACACCCTCACCTTAAACAACGTTGCCTGAACACACCCATAAAATAGCAAGGGAGAAGAGGGCCCGCACTTCCTCTCTAGAAAAAGCACGATGACGCACCTGGGAATGTGGGGCCCTCAGCCTACAATCCCTCATGGGAAGGGAACTATTGGTAGACAACAGGCCCAGAGGCCCAAATTCAAAAGTCTTGGAACTAGGCTGATTTAAGAGGTCCAAAAAGACTTGGAAGTCTTTGAAAGAAACTTAAGCTATGGGATTTTTAACCTAAAGACAAATTACTCGGAGCACACCTTGACTATATAAACCCCTCACCAATCCTAAAGTATGACATTTGAACTCTTCTCTCTTTCTCCCTACTGCTCCTCACTAAAAAGTTAACTTAAGCGTCGAAGGGTTTCCCCTGAGGGCACACCTTAGGACTCTAATGCTGTCTTAGTACACAAGACCCTGATCTGCTGTTCGCCAAGCTCTTGGGCCCAACTTGCCTGATCACTTTACCTATCAACTTTATTACAAGATATTCAGATAAAAAAGTCAAGCTATATGGATGCAAGGACATATAGAAAATGGGTTCAATGTCTAAAATCCAAAGTTATTGACTCCAATAATAACTTGGGAAAAGATCAAGAGAATGAAGTTTTTGATAATCTTCATTTATTAAAGTTATTAGGTAATTAATTAAATATTTTTTTAAATTACATATTCATGGTAATTTTAAATTTAGAAAATTCAAGTTATTAGACACTAATTTTAGGTATACAAAATATGATTCTTTACCATTACTAGCAATAATTTATATGACATAATTACAATAGTTGACTACCTTATAATTTATCGTATACAATACAAACCAATGCTTCTATTTAAACTTTGTTACAAAAGCCATATATTATGATTTAATAGATAAATATTCAATTATTTTCATAGGTCAATCAAAGGTCCAAGCAATTAAATTGAAAGTTTATTTTATTATTATTATTATTAGCAAAATTTTAAAACTTGAACAATTGTGTGACGTGTGTACAATAATTGACTAACATAAAAGTAATGATATATTTTTAAATAATGTTTATTTCACAACTTCATTTAAAATGCAACATATTGTCATTTAATTGTTAAAAGTAATAAAATACTTCAAAAAAAATTAAATACAGTTATACTTCTTTAAATGTGGTTAGGTCAATGACCATCTAGGTAATAAATTCAAAAATAATATTTTCAAAATAAGTAAATTGTAAATTTAATTATAAATTAATCAAATTAACCTTTTACTTGATAAGATATTTATATGCTAGTGTTTTAGATTTTTCATAATGTGTTACATAATTATATAAGTGCTAAAGTAATTATTACTTAAGTTAGACCCTATACACACACACACACAGAGAGGTGTGTGGGTATGTGTTAGAATGAGATTATTTTAATTTTTCTATTTTCATTTTGATATAGTTCTTTGTCAATTATTCATTAGTATTATGATTATAAATTATAACAACAATGTAGTCTAAAGACAAACATGCAAACCATATTCGAGTTTTAGCTTCATGAAGACAAAAGAGAAGTAGACATATTATTTCTGAGAATAGTGTTCATATTCCCATTATCACACCTACTACACATACCTATTTTACAAGTAGTAGTCTCAATGTGCTCCACTCCGCACTCGATATTCCTGATGGTGTAAGCCAATTACTAGGTGGGAGTTTAAGTGATCTTACAATCATGTCCACAATTAATTTGTCATTAAATACAAATAGTATGTTTGTTTCCAACCCAATGAGGAGCTCATTGCAAGACATAACAGACCTAAATTCTTCAACTATTAGTCATACTAAAACTAAAGGAGGATTAGCAACAACTAAAGAACTTTCATGCATCACCAATGTTCGTATGCACCAATCCCCACTGCATAAGAACTTTGAACATGGAGAATCTTCTAATACTAGATATTCATATTCAAAGAGGCATAGGCCAATAATCCCTAAGCTTGAACCATTCCCTTCATGGACATTGACAACAATGGAATTATGGATGAAAGTATTATTGGAATTCTTAATCAAGCATTATATATTTTGACTCAATACTCTTATTAACCCAATCACTTCTTTATTTAGATACAATGCTTCCCTATGGGTCAATTGAAGATGCCACATTTATATCAGGATGGGCTGTTATATGACATCTAAGTAATACCCTTTCACAGTTCCATGCCATATTCATTTTGATTATCTACAAAATTCTAAAACTTAGTAAAAATAAATTACTTATTTTAGGATGATACTTTGAAAAATAAGACTTTGAGCCATCAAATTGTATATGTCCTCACTAGCACTTTTAGGCAATTGTTTGGTATGCTGAGATGAGTGTTTGCCCATCATGTCCATGAATCTGACGTTCTCTATTTGTTGTCAGATTGGAAAAGTGGAATTGCCTCATGAAGCACCACCACCAAAATTAATTCGAAGATTAATGGATTACAATGGTGACATGGAAGTAAGGCATTTTCACTGACACATTTGGGAGTTCAATTTTCATTTCTCATTCATTTCAACTGGAGGTGAAATAAATATGGTTATTAATGATGGAGGAGATCTTTATGTGTTCTAAGTTAGGGGTAAGAGTCATCATCGAATTGGTAATTTGGTGCCATTTGAAGATAATCCACTAAGGTTTGCATAATTGTACATCCACAATTCAAAACATGAAATGAAAATTTGCAATAAGAGTATTGGAAATGGGAATGCAAGCGCTATCAATGTAATCTTCACTAAAGCATTTACACGCATGTTTGATGAGCATAATTAGCTCATAAGGGAGTTTAAGAGGGCTCGGGACTTGTTTTGGGAATCTAGTGGATCTCCTATTAGATTGAGGTTGATGATATCTAGATCTGGAGATGATCAACATTACAATCTACCAGAGTCGAGTGAGGTTGCTAGCTTAACAGTTGGACTAGAGGAGGATGAGGGCAATAAAATTGATGTCTTTACACTTCCTTATCTTGTACCCATGTCGTACTGATTGGTATTTCTAGGAAATTATGCATCATAAAGTACCATTGACTGTTATTGTACACAATAAGCTTACAATGAGGGAGATTTATGCTTTTCAACTACAACAACATTTTGTCTATTCATTGGTGCTTCAAGGTGGCCATCTTCTGTAGGAATATGTTGTGTATGCATATTATTGTATTCTCGAAAAGCACTTTAGTTGGATTAGAACACATCAAGCTAAACTCTATTATGAAGTATTGTATGATTTGAAAAATACAGTTAATAAGGGAGATGTACAAGCATCCTTGACTGGTAGGCCTTGTATTTTACCAACATCCTTCAGTAGTGATCCTTACTACATGGCTCAATCTTATCAAGTTGCAATGTCTATTTGTCATTGAATTAGTCAGCCTAATTTATTAACTATGACTTACAATCCAAATTAGAATAAGATTACGAAGTGTTTGGAATTAATTTCAGGATAGACTGCTTATGACAGACCTAATGTTGTTGACAAAGTTTTTTCGAAAAAGTATCACTCTTTTGCTTGATGACACCAATAAGGGACAACATTTTGGTAGATTTGTAGTAGGTAGTATAACCTTACCATATTGACATCTCTATTTACAATAGTTCCTTTACTAGTATTATTAATCGCCCATGCTAATTGATTATTGTGCCATTTTTATTTACTAGTTGTTACAATAGAGACCCAAAAATGTGGTTTACCTCTTACGCATATTGCTTTATTCCTACATCTAAAGGATAAGTTTAATGACTCGGTATTTTTTGATAAATACATATCTACTGAGTTGCCAAACAAAGATGTTAACCCGATTCGTTATGCTACAATAGCTAAGTATATGATGCTTGGGATTTGTAGAAGTGCTAATATGAGATCTCTATGCATGGTCAAAGGAAGATGTAAGAAAAAATATCCATGGCTATTTTAGTCTAAAACATCGATTGGTGAATACGATATCCAATTTATATACCTTATCATACACAATCTATAGTCTCTAAAAATGAAGCACTTCTCGACAATCGCTATGATGTTCCTCATAATGTTGACTTGGTTGTGAAGTATGATTGTCATGTTAATGTTGAGAAGAATAATAAGGATAATTGCATGAAGTATCTTTGTAAATACATGTCAGTGTTGTGCCCAAAAGCCAATCATGAGATGATTGTATTTTTGTACATTGAGCCATGATATTTTATTAAGGCATTAATCCAGCAACTATGTTTGATGTTTTGTTTCTACGTAACGTAATAAACATAATTGTAACCCTAGAATAATGATATTCTCAAATGTCCTTAGTCTAGTATTATTGTAGAGTGGGTTACAATAATACATAACGACTAGCATATATGGATACTAATATGATATATGTAGTCTACATATGGGTACAAGTTGGAGAACTTGTGTACTGGATCGACCCACCATGAGAATTCTACATGGATCGTTATATGAGTGTCATCAGTGATTCTCATAGTAATCAAAGTATATGCAGTCCTTTGACCTATGGTCATCAGGGTTCCCTACATCTGAGTCACATACTTTGATACTTCCCTTTGTTGCTCATAACTGAGTGAACTTGGAGAAGATCATTGGGTATGTCACATATCATGCGGAGGGATTTGTATGATCAAGATGAGATTTGTCCCTCCTATGTAAGGGGAGTGATATCTTTGGGCCCCTTAATAGAGTGAGACATAGAAAGTACATGACCATGCTCGAATGAGTTGATATACAATATCAATGTCATCAATTTAAGTTAGTCTACTCGGTAATCAAGAAACCAAAGATTGGGCTATATGAGAATGACACATTCCATGTCTCATGCATAGTCTTGATATCTTGGACAAAGAGACAATGGCATATATGGGTAATGATCATAAAGGTTTAGTCAAATCACCGATAATCTTGTCACCTGGGCAGCAATGATGTGTTGCTAGACACCGCTCATTGCTTATGACCATAAATGTGATTTATGATCATTGCCAACGTGGTAAGAGCCTATTGGGTCACACACATAAAACTATTTGGATTATTAGAGTGCATGGGCTAATAATTTGCGTTATGGTTTTATGATAATTTTGTGTTAATAATTGGCCCAAAGGTTGAGCCATTATTAAGCCCGAAATTAAAGCCTAATTGGATTAGGGCTTTAAAACCCATTAGGCCTAGAAGTTGAGTCTCACTATAAATACAACTTTTAGTGAAAAATTTGCAACCTTCCCCTAGCCTGCCAAAAGAGACAGTCGCACTCTGCTTTTTCTATTCCTTGGAGGACGCAAGCTAGCACTGCGAGCGTAAGAAAAATGCATTTGTCAGGATGTGGTGGAAGCGTGGTGATCCCAAAAGGCTCGTGTGCATACCATAAAGAGCTTAAACACGTCAACTGTTCAGGTTTTATAATTCGACTCTACAGTTGGGTAAAAGATCTTAACTGAAATTAGGTATGAAAATTTTTTAACACTCAGTTTACCCCATTTCACTTGGATTCTGGAGGGTTTCAGTTAAATTTTGCTAGACTTATTTGGCTCCTGAAACCCTACAGTGGTATCAGAGCTACTAGTGAACCCTAAATCAAGATTGAATGTCGAATCGCATGATATTGTGTATTCAGTTACTTTCGATCATGATTAATTAAATTGATTCATAATGCATGAAACCGGAACTCGTAATGAATATATAAGATATATGAAGAAATGACACAAATTAGTTAATGAGATTGACCCAAAATTGATTGGTATCAGATACCTACATGGATTCGGACTCTTGCAATAGTTACAAAACCCTAGCATGGATCGGATTTAGCCTATTCGGGCATCAAAAGTATAGTACTTTTGGTGGCTCAAATGGAGGTGTCTCGGGTACCTACTTGCTGATCGGCCAACGGGACCGTTGTATGTGAAACGCCACATAAATAAAAACTGGTTAATTAACGCGCGTTAATTGGCATGCATTTTTGTTGAATGAGATTTGGCATGTTATGCTGATTGGTGGTTGAAGCATGGTGTGTGGTTATAGCCCTTGATTTGTTGTATTTGTAAATAAGGCCTATGAGTCATGCCTTTTCTGGTTACTCTCATTGTATATTTTCTTCTCAACTTACTCCCCTCGAATGTAACTCAAGCTTTCTATTATTGATGTAATGGTACATTATGGGATCATCCAAGGTGCTATGTCCAAGGAGGTGACAACAAAAGGGCAACCAAGAAAGGAGGAGAAGGAGCTTGTGAAGACCCTTTTCTTTTCTTAGGCTTTTATGATATTCTCATTGGCTTGAGAATATCACATAGTTTGGGCCATAACCATGTCATGTTTACTTTCTTGTTAGCATGAAATGCATGTTTTATATTTATATGTGTTGCATGTATAAGACAACTAGAGATAACAAATTGGTGAGATCAAAAGGCAAAATATCCCTCAAACAAATATTAAGTCATTAAATGTGATGCCTTCCAAATGTTGGCACTCGTCAAGACTTTGATCAACATTAGGTGGGTTTGCCAAAGCAAAGCACCTATGTTCATCTTAGAAAGGCACGATGGGATAATAGCGATATCCAAATTGCTAACGTTGGGTCTGACTTAACTAAGTCATCCTAATAGTATTGGGGACTTAGAGGCATAGAGTTGGGCTTAAGTTCATGGGATGAGCTTGGACAAGTGTTGTTCACCTAACTATCCAAGAGTTGCATGAGATGCAATTGGCAAGGAGTTGCCTACCTAAATAACTGTAACTTGAAAGAAAAGCCAAAGTTGACTCAAGTTGTGGTGAAATATGGATCTTGGCCTACTAGAATACCTTAGTGTCGAGGTGTTCCGAAATATTATCGAGGGTTATTATTTTGAGTAAAATAGTGGGAGTATCATTTAATAAAAGTCCTTATTAAATGAATTAAAATGCATGACTCTTACACTGCATATTTACTATTGTAGATAACCATGACACAAAACACATCGACACTTTCATTGCGATCGGTCCTTGAAAAGGAAAAACTGAATGGGACCAACTTTCTCAAATGGTATCGAAACTTGAGGATAGTCCTCAAGCAAGAGAGAAATGCTTATGTCCTAAAGCAGCTCATTCCAAATGAGCATGCTGCCATTGCTCCAATAGCTGAAAGGGATGCTTACAAGAGGCATTCTGATGATGCTTTGGATGTTGCTTGCCCCATGCTTATTACCATGGAATCTAAGCTTCAGAAGCAACATGAAAACATGGGGTTGTTCGATATGATCGAACATCTCAAAATGCTCTACCAAGAGCAAGCTAGGCATGTGAGGTTTGAGACCTTTAAGGCATTGTTTTAGTGCAAAATGTATGAAAAAAGTCCCGTGGGTCCTCATGTACTCAAGATGATTGGGTACATTGGAAATCTTGAGAGTTTGGGATTTGCTCTTCAGAAAAAGTTGGCTGTTGATGTAGTCTTGCAATCATTGCCCTAAAGCTACAGTCAATTCGTCATGAACTTTAACATGAACGACCTTGACAAGTCCCTCCCTGAATTGCTCAACATGTTGAGAACTGTTGAACAAAACCTTAAGAAGGCTAGGCTCATTTTGATGGTTCAAAAGGGCAAGGGAAAGGGAAAAGTCAATAAGAAGAAGGATAAAGCTAAAGGAAAGTCTAATGCTAATTCTTCTTCAGCTGCACTGAAACCAGAGAGTAAGTGGCAAAGGAGGGGGAGTGCTTCTGTTGTAAGCAACCTAGACACTGGAAGTGCAACTACAAGCTCTACCTTTAAGAACTTGCTAAGGAGAATGGAAGTAAGACTTCCACTTCAAGTATTTTTGTAATAGAGGCTAACTTTTCTACTTCCTCATCTTGGGTATTGGAAACTAGATGTGCATCTCACATTTGTACAAATGTGCAGGATCTAAGTAGAAGTAGAAGATTGGCCCGAGGTGAAGTGGACCTACGTGTTCGAAATGGAGCAAGGGTTGCTACCTTAGCCATAGGAACTTATGTTCTCACTTTATGTAGTGGATTATTTTTAGAATTAGACAACTACTACTTTGTGTTACTATTAGTAGAAATTTTATTTCTATTTCTTGCTTGGACAAGAAAGGTTTTTCATTTATAATAAAGGACAAATGTTGTTCCATTTATTTGAATGAAATCTTTTATGGTAGTGCTCAACTTAGCAATGGGTTATATATTCTAGAACTCAAAGATCCAATCTATTATATGAATACCAAGAAGGTCAAATTGAATGATTTGAACCCGACCTATCTCTGGCACTGTTGTTTGGGCCATATAAACGAGACCCGCATATCCAAGCTTCATAAGGATGGACTCTTGGACTCATTTGATTTTGAGTCATATGAGACATGTGAGTCATGTTTATTGGGCAAGATGACCAAAGCCCCATTCACAGGGCAAAGTGAAAGGGCTAATGACTTACTATGACTCATACAAAGTGATGTATGTGGCCTTATGTCTACACATGCTAGAGGAGGCTTCCAATACTTCATTACCTTTACTAATGACTTCAGTAGATTTGGCTATGTGTATCTCATGAGACACAAGTTAGAATCCTTTAAAAAGTTCAATGAATTCAAGAATAAAGTAGAGAATCAACTTGGGAAAAGTGTCAAAGTACTTCAATCAAATTGAGGTGGAGAGTACTTGGATTGAGAATTCCTTGACTATCAAAAGGAGTGTGGTATAGTATCACAACTCACTCCACCGAGTACAGCTCAATGGAATGGTGTATCTTAAAGGAAAAATTGAACTTTGTTAGACATGGTTCGCTCTATGATGAGTCAAGATGACCTTCTGAACTCCTTTTGGGGACATACTCTAGAGACAGCTGCATTTACACTAAACTAAGTTCCATCTAAATCGATTCAAAAGACACCATATGAGATATGGAATGGGAGGCATCGCAATTTATCTTTTATGAAGATTTAGGGTTGTGAGGCTTATGTGAAACGTCAATCCTCTGACAAACTAAGGCCCAAATCTCATAAATGCCTCTTTGTTAGGTATTCCAAAGAAACAAAAGGTTACTATTTCTACAATCCTTCTGAGCAAAAAGTGTTTGTTGCTCGAACTTGTGTCTTTCTAGAGAAAGAGTTTATCTCTAAAAGAACCAGTGGGAGGAAAATAGAACTTGAAGAAATTCAAGAACAACAAGGGGACATAGAACCTGAACAAACACCACAAGATGTTATGGTTCAGGAGTCTATTCCTGTAGCATAGAGCCCAAGTAGGTCTAGCAGGATTCGACGTGAGCCCGAGAGATATGGATTTCTCATGACTCACACTGGCGATGTGATCCTCATGGATCGAGATGAGCCCACAACCTACCAACAAGCTATGTTGGGGCCTGACTCTGAGAAGTGGCTAGTGGCCATGAAATCCGAGATGGAATCCATGTATGAAAACCAAGTATGGACTTTGGTTGATCCACCTGAAGGGGTCAAACCTATAGGGTGCAAATGGGTTTTCAAGAAGAAAACTCACATGGATGGTAATGTGATTACCTTTAAGGGATGATTGGTTGCAAAAGGTTTCAAGCAAATTAAAAGTATTGACTATGATGAAACTTTTTCACCAGTTGTCATGCTTAAATCCATCCAAATTTTGTTGGCTATTGCTGCACACTATGATTATGAGATATGGCAAATGGATGTCAAAACTGCATTCATAAATGGAAAGTTACTTAAGGATGTGTACATGACACAGCCTGAGGGTTTTTTCATTCCTGAGAATGCCAATAAAGTGTGCAAGTTACAAAGGTCCATTTATGGATTGAAGCAAGCTTCTCAAAGTTGGAATCTTTGTTTTGATGTAGCAATCAAAGAGTTTGGTTTTATCAAAAATGAAGATGAACTTTGTGTCTACAAGAAGGTTAGTGGGAGCGCTATTGTCTTCTTAGTGTTGTATGTAAATGACATAATACTCATCTAGAATGACATTCCTGAGCTACAGTCTCTAAAGACTTGGCTAGGAAATTGTTTCTCTATGAAGGACTTCGGTGAAGCAGCCTATGTGTTAGGCATCAGGATCTACAGAGATAGATCTAGAAAGCTTCTCAGCCTAAGTCAAAGTACATACATTGACAAGGTGCTAAAGAGGTTTAGCATGCAAGATTCCAAGAAAGGATTCTAGCCCATGTCACATGGTATAACTCTTTCTAGATCTTGGTGTCCAAGTACACCTAAGGAGAGAGAACGCATGAGTAAGATTCCATATGCCTCAGCAGTTGGATCTATCATGTATGCCATGATATGTACTCATCCCGATGTCTTGTATGCCTTGAGCATGACAAGCAGGTTCCAATCAAACCCCGGTGAAAGTCACTGGACAGCTATTAAGAACATCCTTAAGTATGTATGAAAGACTAAAGATGCATTCTTGGTCTTTGGAGGTGAAAATGAGCTCGTTGTAAGGGGTTACACCGATGCTAGCTTACAATATGATAAGGATGATTTTACATCGTAATCTGGTTATGTGTTTTGTATTGGTGGTGGTGCTGTGAGCTGGAAGAGTTCAAAGCAAGAGATAGTAGCCGACTCTACAACAAAATCTAACTACATTGCCGCCTCTGATGCTGCGAAGGAGGAAGTTTGGTTCAAGAAGTTCATCACTAAACTTGGAGTGGTTTCAAGCCTTGCTAACCCGATAGAGCTCTATTGTGACAACAATGGAGCAATTGCACAGGCTAAGGAACCTTGATCTCACTAGTGATCGAAACACATACTCCGATGCTATCATCTCATCAGGGAGATCATCGAAAGGGGTGATGTGAGGATATCTAGGACTTCGACAGACAACAACATTTCTGATCTGCTGACAAAGCCCCATATGCAGCAAAAGCATGATAGCCATTCTAGGTCCATCGGTATTAGATACATGGATGATTGCTTTAGTGCAAGTGGGAGATTGTTAGTGTTGTGCCTAAAAGCCAATTATGAGATGATTGTATTTTTACACATTGAGCCATAATCTTTTATTAGGGCATTAATCCAGCAACTATGTTTGTTGTTTTGTTTCTGCGTAACATAATAAACATAATTGTAACCCTAAAATAATGATATTCTCAAATGTCCCTAGTCTAGTATTATTGTGGCGCGAGTTACAATAATACATAATGACTAGCATATGTGGAGACTAATATGAGATATGCAGTCTACATATAGGTACAAGTTGGAGAACTTGTGCACTAGACTGACCTACTATGAGAACACTACATGGATCATTATATGAGTGTCATAAGTGATTCTCATAGTGCTCAAAGTATATGTAGTCCTTTGACCAAAGGTCATCAAGGTTCCCTGCATCTGAGTCACATACTTTGATACTTCCCTTTGTTACTCATAACTGAGTGAACTTGAATGAGGTCATTGGGTATGCCACATATCATGCAGAGGGATTTGTATGATCAAGATGAGATTTGTCCCTCCTATGTAACGGGAGTGATATCTTCGGGCCCCTTGATAGAGTGAGACTTAGAAAATGCATGGCCATGCTTGGATGAGTTGATATACGATATCAATGTCATCAATTTAAGTTAGTTTGCTCTAGAAACCAAAGATTGGGCTATACGAGAGTGACACATTCCATGTCTCGTGCCTAGTCTTAATATCTTGGACAAAAGGACAATGGCATATATGGGTAATGATCATAAAGGTTTAGTCGAATCACCGACAATCTTGTCACTTGGACAACAATGATGTGTTGCTAGACACCGCTCATTGCTTATGATCATAAATGTGATTTATGATCATTGCCAACATGGTAAGAGTCTATTGGTCGCACACATAGAGCTATTTGGATTATTAGAGTGCATGGGCTAATTATTTGGGTTATGGTTTCATGATAATTTCATGTTAATAATTGGCCCAAAAGTTGAGCCATTATTAAGCCCGAAATTAAAGCCTAATTGGATTAGGGCTTTGAAACCCATTAGGCCTGGAAGTTGAGTCTCACTATAAATACTACTTTTAGTGAGAAATTCATAGCCTTGCCCTGCCTCCCAAAAGAGACAGTTGCACTCTTCTTTTGCTATTCCTTGGAGGATGTAAGCTCGCACTGCGAGCGCAAGAGACACGTAACTGCCAGGATGTGGTGGAAGCATGGTGATCCCGAGAGGCTCGTGTGGATACCATAGAGAGCTTGAACACGTCAACTATTTAGGTTTTGTGATTCGACTCTACAGTTGGGTGAAAGATCTTAATCAAAATTAGGTATGAAAATTTTTGAAAACCTGGTTTACCACGTTTCACTTGGATCCTGGAGGGTTTTGGTTGAATTCCACTATGCTTGTTTGGCTCCTGAAACCCTACAATACATGCATAAGGTTACTGATAGATTAACGATCATGATAAAAAACACTAAGAGTGGTCACACTGTAACTCATGAGCAAAATAGTTTTGACATTGATGAAATTAAATAATACATGGACTACATGTGCATTTTTTCATCAGAGGTTTATTAGAGAATTTTTGGATTTGATATCCATTATCATGCCCCACTTGTTGAACATCTTTATTTCCATCTACCAAATGAGCAAAATATTGTCTACCCTCAGTGTGCTAATATTCGTATTGTGGTCTAGCAATAGAGGAAAAGTGTTACTAAGTTTTTAGCATGGATGAAGCACAATGAGAATGATGATATTGCAAAGATGTTCACATATGCTGTGCTACCACCTCATAAAAATGGGAGAATTACAAGTATGACATAATGGTCAAAAAATCATTATATTGTGTAATTCTCTTCATAGTGATTGAAGTGTGAGGAGTAAAAGGTATAATGAGCACCTCCTTAAAAGTGTTCCAAGTTCATAACTTGGCCCCCAAGAAAAGCCTTAAGGATTGCTTGTTTGTCAGGCAACCTATGGACTTTTTTGTAAAGTTTTGAAAATTCAGGTACTTAATTGTAAAACCCTCTAGAAAGAGCTTTAGAGAGTTATGAGAAGGATATAAATGGTATAAAAGTGCTATTAGAGGACCAAATTGCTCATGGAAGATAAGTTTGGATAAAGGAAACAGTAAAGGCATTAAGAACCTAAATATCTTAGTGTAAACTTTATGGCATTCAAGCTTTTGACTTAAGTCAAAATGGAGCAATTTGGAGTTTTTCCACCTAGGGAGGGGTGGCTATGGCTTGTAGATGGGTAAAAAATGTTTGGAACATGTGTACCAATAAGTTTAAGATAAAGAAACCATGCTTATGGGCAAAGAAAATGACATAAAGCATGATTAAGGCTAGTAAGGGTGTCTAGTGCCCTAAAGGTAATTTAAGAAGCCTAACTTGAATTTTCTTCTCCCATATTCAACCCACACAGCCACCACCCTCCTCCACACTTCTTCCATAGCTCCTCTATAGCCACCAAACCTCCAAGATTGAAATTGAAGGCAAAAGGAAGCAATTGGAAGCAAACTAGAGCTATTGCTTAAGTACTTTAAGGATCAAGCTTGATTTTTGGCATACCCACTTTGGTAAGGGTTCTCTTGCTCTCATGGGGCTTTTTCTATATTTTCAAGCAACCATGGAGCTAGGGCTAATCTTGGAGGAGATCCATGAGCTTGATGAACCAAGCTTAGTGAGGGGAGTGCACTTATTGAAGGTTTTATGACCTAGTACAAAGTGCACAAAGATGGCAATGAAATGAGGGTTTCTAAAGCCCAGAGTTAGTACTAACTAATGTTAAAATCCTCCTAACACCAAGCATTAGCTTGAGGAGGCCTGCCATAGTGATTTATTTATGTTTATTATGTATTTTATGGACTAATCTATGGTATATGTTGCTATAGCATTTCATGTATTTGTTGGTTGTGAATGGCTGCTGCATTTGGCTGCTATATATATTATATTTATGTATTGTGATTTTGTGTTTTAGTTTCTTTGGATGCATATTTTAATGATGATCACATTGCCTATTGAATACAAGTGCTATCCTTACTAAGTTTCTCAATGAAACTTACTCCCCTCAATTTTGTCATTTCAGGTCTAGTTGAAAGATCACCTTCAAACTAACCTTGTGGTTTGATTTTTGCTCTGAATTTTCAGGTATTTAAACTTCCATATGTCTAGTTCTGATCTAGAAATTTTAGTGATTTTAGGAGCACATTTGGTATTTCTAAAGGAGGTGCTTATTGTGCCATGCAGCAGCTGTCCAGTATCCTGTTCTGGAGTTCATTGTGTCTCAGGCACTCCTGTAACTAAGGGTGTGTATTTAGCTAAGTTAAAACCATTATGTAGTGCATGTATGCATGTACATGTAGTGTATGTAAAATGAGACAAGTATATGAACATTTGAGTAATGTTTTGGCTATGTAAGTGATGTGGTGCAAAGCTGCCTAAGTGTCAATGATGGGCTACTTACTTGTAAATTCTATTTTGGCCACATATTATTGCTAGATGCAAGAGAATGTATTTCCCATGTATATTGGACATATATGGGGTAGCCTTGGAGGGCTTTCCCCTTGTGAATGAAGTGTTTGCACACTTATGAAATTTTGTATGGGCAAAATGGTCATAAAGTGACCAAAATTTTGACTTTGCACTTAAAGCTCTATAACTCCCTGTGTAGAGGGAATCTTGGTATGAAATTTTGACCACACCTAGAGCACATCCAAAGGTTGAACTAAAATTTAGAATTTCAGAATTTAGAGCCCTATAGCGAAGGATATGACATTGCAAATTTGGCTAAGTTACTGTTCATTTGGTCAAAATTTTGTAACTAACTTCAAAAATCCATAACTTGGCCCATAGGTAGGCTATTGATGTAAAACAAAATTCCTTCATTTTCTCTAAGCCCCTACGATAATGGAGCAAAGAAAATAGGGGGTTACATAGCTAGAATGATACAGTTTATTAGTGGAAGTTACAAATACAGTGGCTAGTCACTAGAACTATTGCATAATGTGTGGAAGCCAAAACTAAGACTTGTACTACTATTTTCCTTCTTAGCTTCCATAGTGTGCATAAATGTAAATATGTGTGTTATGGTTAGACCAATATGCATGTTTTTACATAGTGCTCAAAAGGGTCACTTGAGTATGTACTCTAGGGGTGTTGTTTTGATGACCTACAGGACACACCAATCTTGGGAGTTTAAATGCACAATTTTGGCAGCATAACTAGATTAGCTCGGAGTGGGTAACATGTTGAGTTTCTAATGCATTATGTTTGGAATGAACAATTGAAGGAATGGGCTCCACGTGTTAGGCAATGAACCATTGGTAAACTATAAAATGTACACCCAACTACTGGTGAGAAGTATTATCTGTGTATGCTACTAAATGTACAATGAAGGAAGACCTAATTTAAGGATTTTCACATAGTTCATTATAACGGCCCAATTCTAAAACCAGCCAACGAAACACCTACCCACACCACATGGGCTATCCTTAATGAAAAGGATAAGCGCCAAGTTCTTATGTTCTGGAATTGAAGCTTATATATCCACATAAGACTTCCCACAATTCACCCATGTGGGATACAGGGGTATTACAAACTCCCCCCCCCCCCTTATGTACCCAACGTCCTCATTGGGGTTAGTCAGATTACTTGGTAGCCCAGACCAAGTAACCTTTATAATCAAGCTACTTAGCCTCTCACTAAATAGCCTCTCAAATCCAGGATCAATCCTAGTAGATGATGCATGTGCACACCCATAATGCCACACCATCGTGGTCCTAGGTTGGCTCTAATACCATCTATAACATCCCAAGTCCAAAACCGATCAATGAAACACCTGCCCACACCACATGGGCTATCCTTTATGAAAAGGATAAGTGCTAGGTGCTTATGTTCTCGAATTGCAGCCTATATATCCACATAAGGCTTCCCATAATTCACCCATGTGGGATATGAGGGTGTTACATTCATGATGTTGTGTATCCTTCATTTAAAGAAATGTGTCTTGCACTTGGGTTGTTAGGTGGTGATGGAGAAGGGCTTTAAGCATTATGTGAGGCTTTAGAATGGGTGATGCCCTTATACTTATAGGAACTCTTTATTATATTATTATTGTCTTGTTAGGTTGTAGACCATTTGAATTTGTGAAGCCAGCACCATGATGTATTATCTAATAATGTTATCGAGCTTTATAGAAGAATTCGAAATTATCATAATTTATTATTGTCAAATGTGAATAGGTATAATTACACATTATATGATATTGAGAAAATCATTAATAAGAATGGCAAAAGTTTGAAAGAAATTCCTAGCATGCCTTTCCCTAATCTTAGTATATTGGTTATTGAAGAAAATTCGTTATTGATAGAGGAATTGAATTATGGTCAGGATGTATTGTCAGCTAAACATTCATCTTTGTTTCAAGGGTTAATCGGAAGCCAGTTATGTGTCTATAATTTTATTATTAGATCAATTGACTTCAGAGCTGATGGATTTTTTTTTTATGTATAGAAGTGGTGGTATGGGGAAGATGTATCTTTGGTGCATAATTCTCTCACCTATTTGATTTGAGAAAAAGATAACCCTTGTTGAATCGTCTAGTATTGTAGTGCTACTTTTGCCAAGGAGTTATGCTACACATTTACAGTTGTAAATTGCTATTAAGTTGTATAAGAATTTTATTTGCAATGTCAAACAATCAACACCATTAGTGAATCTGCTATGTAAGATGACTCTAATGATATGTGATATGGCCCCCATGATATGTCAAAATACTTTTGAGACTTTAGATTAGATCATGCATGATATTATTCTTCTACATGATCCTACCTCTACAGATAAAGTGTTTAGCGGTAAAACTATGGTTCTTGGAGGTGATTTTTGTCAGATTTATTAGTCATCAATCATAGAAGTCGAGGTGATATTGTTGCCGCTTTAATACCTTATTGCCATTTTGGTCACACTGTTGTGTCCACACTCTTGATCAAAATATGAGATTGGGGAATTCAACAAAGTGTTGAAGTTGTAAAATTTTGCCAATGGATTTTGAGCCTAGTGGAAGGATATTTGCGGTTGGATAAGGTACATGACAATGAAGAATAACCATTTTGGACAAGAATACCCGATAAATTTTTAATTCAATTCAATAAGGACTCGATTTGTGATACTATCTTATATATATATCTTGAGTTACATGTAAGAATCAATGATAGAAAGTATATAAAAGAAAAGGATATACTTGTAACAAAAAATGAGGTTATTGATAATGTCAATGGTCATCTACTTGCACATCTCTTGTGGAATACAACAACGTACTTGAGTGTAGATCATATATCTCCATAATTGAATAATACTAAGGCACAAACTAGGTTACACCCAGTCAAATATCTTAACAATTTGAAGTTTTCTAAACTTACGAATCATGTATTGGAACTGAAGATCGGAATTCCTATTATATTATTAGGGAACATCAATTAGGCAAGTGGTTTGCGCAATAGTACAAAGCTTATTGTTACTCAAATGCTGACAGAGTAATTAAGACTGAGATCTTAGTTGGTAGAAATATCAGCAATCATTGTCTAATTCCATGGATCAAAATGGTTTCTTTGGACACTCAATTACCATTTGATCTTTTACGGTGACAATTTCTCATTAAACATTGTTTTCCAACGACGATAAATAAGAGCTAAAGTTAAAATTTTAATCATGTCAATCTCTGCCTTCCAAAACCGGTGTTTAGCCATGGACAATTATGTGTTGCTACTTCTCGTGTGACATCAACAAATGATTTTCATATATTGTTACAGAATAAGGAGTCGAGATATATCTCATACATGAAGAATATTGTATACATGAAAGTATTTGATCACTTATATCATTGGCATTCTTGAGCAATTAATTCTTTATAATGATCATTGGTGTGATTTATTAACATATTATGTTATTCCTTTACATAAACATAGAAAAATGTTATGGATGTTACCATATTTGTATTATATTGCGATTGTGTTTTTAAATTTTAGAAAATGTTGTTTGTTTTGCAGCTACTATTATGTCATCATGAGTAGCAGTAGTATCATTTCATCCAGCACCCTCCAAGTGTTTAGTATAATTAGAATCTAATGGTTCGTATAAAGAGTGTTTGAGATACAATCACGACTAGAGATCAAAGCTTTATCGGGATAGAGATGATCCTTCAACATTAAAATGTATAATTTCAAACTATATAAATATTGGATTATTATAGTCATGGTTCCATTGTTTTGTTAATGTAATTATAATTTTATTTTGCAGAATGAACATATATGTGCAAGAATCCCAAACGAGCATGTTCACAAGTTTCACAGTGTCTTTAATGAATATGGTGTTTATGTTGTTAAAAACTTAACATAGCTTAAGCATTTAAAATGTGCAAACCTGTTGTGTGTAACTTGAGAATATTCTTTTTCAAATACACATTTTTTACTAAAGTGCCTAGTGATTGTCCATTGGTCATAAGACACAAATTCGAGTTTGTTCAGTACTCAGGTGTTCGAACATAGTATCATCTTAATGTTAACCATAAATGTTATTTTTTATTTGAATGTAGATTTTAAAATTTAGATACTATATTATAAGCTAAATGTAACACGTTTACATGTGTATTTTTTTAATGGTATATTAAACAATATATACAAATGTCATTGGGAAGCTATCGAAATGCACACCTATTATTGTTTAATATAATAATGATGATGTTACAACACAAAGGTGTACATTATACTTAAGGAATCATGAGTATGTAATTCTCTTGAATTCTTTTGTTTCTCCTACTATATTATAAGACGATGTGGCTTTCATACAAGTAGTGATGTAGTAATTAAAGTTATGTTGTGGGGAGATTGAGTTAACATTCTCAATTATAAGATTATTGTACATATGATAGATGAACATGTTATTTTGGTGGTGACATATACATATGTGAAACCATATAAAGGTAGGAGTACTAAGAGTTTTTATGTTTGAGTTTCTATTCTATAACTATTGTATTTGAATTCCAGTTTATAATTAGTTTATGAAAGATTTGCACTAATTGGAGTTCAAATGTATTTTTAGGAAAATAGCTTTTATATTCAACTTGTGGAATCAAAATATCCATAACCTTGGACATTCCGATGGTTCATGATCTAAAACAGTTGTAAGTTTCTGTATTGAATTATAATTTTGGCTTAATTTTAATAATATGACAAATGAGTAGCCTATTATGCATAAAGATTTACAAGCAAAATATTAGTAATATTGGCATTATAATAGAGAATTTGGATAAGCAAATTCTTCAACAATCACGTATTGAGAAAGTCATTGATTACTTGGTAACATTAGATATTTAGAATAGGCATTTTGATCCTATTATAGAGGTACATTTTCTTTCTCATTTTTATTAGTATTTAATTGTTAGAATTTTAATATTTATTACATTATAAAGTACTACTTATTACAAGACAAAGTTTTCAAGTGTCATGCAATAATTTTATAGCTTTAACTATATAAATTGCCTACAAATAAATATCTCATATTAACTAATTTCATGAATATTATTCTACTACCTATAGCATGACTCGATGTGTCAAGGGAGTTCTAATTTGAAAAAGGCAATTTTCAGATGACTTGGAGCTAAGTGTCAAACATGCTAGACAATATTACTACATGGGTTTAAATTACAAGCCTATCTTATATTATATTTGACTATTTTTGTATATTTTGCAATGCAGGTATTCTGACTTTTTTTTTTAATTTGCTTATTGAAATGTGTGGTTCGTTGATTCATCGTGATGCCTGTGGTATAATCACTTTTCAGAAAGATGGTTTTTGCAATATGCTTAGCACAACTAACAATAAGTACCTCCACGAATAATCTAAACTATTTAATTAGTTAAATTTATCATTTATTTATCAAGTTATAACCAGAGACTACATAAATATTATATTTGTGTCATTATTTAAAACATATAGGTGTACATTTATTCACAATATTTTGGTTTTCCTTATGTAGGACTTTTATGTTTTATTATTGTTGATATTAGATAGAAATTTAACTTATGTCTATGTTATGATATATATAGTGTTGGGTTTCGGGAGCCAAACAGCGCAGCGGAATTTAACCGAAACCCTCCAGGATCCAAGTGAAACGGGGTAAACCGGGTGTTCGAAAATTTCATACCTAATTTTCGGTTGAGATCTCTCACTCAACTGTAGAGTCGAATCACAAAACCTGAACAGTTGACGTGTTCAGGCTCTCTATGGTATCCACACGAGCCTCTCGGGATCACCACGCTTCCACCACGTCCCGGCAGATGCGTTTCTCTTGCGCTCGCAGTGCTAGCTTGCGTCCTCCAAGGAATTGCAAGAGAAGAGTGCGGCTGTCCTTTTGGGAGGCTAGGGCAAGGAGACCTACGAATTTCTCACTTAAAAGTTGTATTTATAGTGAGACTCAACTTCCAGGCCTAATGGGTTTCAAAGCCCTAATCCAATTAGGAATTAATTTCGGGCTTAATAATGGCTCAAATCCTTGGCCCATTATTAATACGAAATTAAAGTGAAACCATAACCCAAATAATTAGCCCATGCACTCTAATGATCCAAATAGCTCTATGTGTGCGACCCAATAGGCTCTTGCCATATTGGCAACGATCATAAATCACATTTATGATCATAAGCAATGAGCGGTGTCTAGCAACACATCATTGCTACCCAAGTGACAAGATTGTCGGTGAATCGACTAAACCTTTATGATCATCACCGATATATGCCATTGTCCCTTTGTCCAAGATATCAAGACTAAGCACGAGACATGGAATGTGTCACTCTCGTATAGCCCAATCTTTGGTTTCTTGATTACCGAGTAGACTAACTTAAACTGATGACATTGATATCATATATCAACTCATCGGAGCATGGCCATGCATTTTCTAAGTCTCACTCTATCAAGGGGCCCAAAGATATCACTCCCGTTACATAGGAGGGACAAATCCCATCTTGATCATACAAATCCCTCCGCATGATATGTGACATACCCAATGACCTCCTTCAAGTTCACTCAGTTACGAGCAACAAAGGAAAGTATCAAAGTATGTGACTCACATGTAGGGAACCTTGATGATCTTAGGTCGAAGGACTACATATACCATGATCACTATGAGAATCACTTATGACACTCATATAACGATCCATGAAGTGTTCTCATGGTGGGTCGGTCCAGTACACAAGTTCTCCAACTTGTACCCATATGTAGACTACATATCTCATATTAGTCTCCACATATGCTAGTCATTATGTATTATTGCAACCCGCTCCACAATAATACTATACTAGGGACGTTTAAGAATATCATTATTCTAGGGTTACAATTATGTTTATTACGTTACGCAGA
This sequence comes from Aquilaria yunnanensis, assembly GCA_039654915.1. Classification (NCBI taxonomy): domain Eukaryota; kingdom Viridiplantae; phylum Streptophyta; class Magnoliopsida; order Malvales; family Thymelaeaceae; genus Aquilaria; species Aquilaria yunnanensis. The sequence goes on along the minus strand of CM077595.1, from coordinate 40,640,173 downwards.
AACAAAACAACAAACAAAATTGCTGGATTAATGCCTCAATAAAATATCATGACTCAATGTGCAAAATACAATCATCTCATGATTGGCTTTTTGGGCACAATACTAACAATCTCCCACTTGCACTAAAAGCCAATCATCCATGTATCTAATACCGATGGACCTAGAATGGCTATCATGCTTCTGCTGCGTAAGGGGCTTTGTCAGTGGATCAGCAATGTTGCTGTCTGTCGAAGTCCTGCATATCCTTACATCACCCCTCTCGATGATCTCCCTGATGAGATGATAGCGTCGGAGTATGTGTTTGGATCGCTGGTGAGATCGAGGTTCCTTAGCCTGTGCGATTGCTCCATTGTTGTCACAATAGAGCTCTATCGGGTCAACAATGCTTGGAACCACTCCAAGTTCAGTGATGAACTTCTTGATCCAAACTGCCTCCTTCGCAGCATCAGAGGCGGCAATGTACTCAGATTCTGTTGTAGAGTCAGCTACTGTCTCTTGCTTTGAACTCTTCCAGCTTACAGCACCACCACCAATACAAAACACATAACCAGATTGCGATCTAAAATCATCCTTATCGGATTGGAAGCTTGCATCGGTGTAACCCCTTACAACGAGCTGATCTTCACCTCCAAAAACCAAGAATGCATCCTTAGTCCTTCGTAAGTACTTAAGGATGTTCTTAACAGCTGTCCAGTGACTTTCACCGGGGTTCGATTGGTACCTACTCGTCATGCTCAAAGCATATGAGACATTGGGACGAGTACATATCATGGCATACATGATAGATCCAATTGCTGAGGCATATGGAATCTTACTCATGCGCTCTCTCTCCTCGGTTGTACTCGGACACTGAGATCTAGAAAGAGTGATACCATGTGACATGGGCAAGAATCCTTTCTTGGAATCTTGCATGCTAAACCTCTTTAGCACCTTGTCAATATACGTACTTTGACTTAGGCCAAGAAGCTTTCTAGATCTATCTCTATAGATCCTGATGCCTAACACATAGGCTGCTTCACCCAAGTCCTTCATAGAGAAACATTTCCCTAGCCAAGTCTTCACAGACTGTAGCTCAGGAATGTCATTCCCGATGAGTAGTATGTCATCTACATACAACACCAAGAAGACAATAGCGCTCCCACTAACCTTCTTGTAGACACAAGGTTCATCTTCATTTTTGATAAAACCAAACTCTTTGATTGCATCATCAAAACGAAGATTCCAACTTCGAGAAGCTTGCTTCAGTCCATAAATGGACCTTTGCAATTTGCACACTTTATTGGCATTCCCAGGAGTGACAAAACCCTCAGGTTGTGTCATGTACACATCCTCAAGTAGCTTTCCATTTAGGAATGCAGTTTTGACATCCATTTGCCATATCTCATAATCATAGTGTGCAGCAATAGCAAACAAAATTCGGATGGATTTAAGCATAGCAACTGGTGAAAAAGTTTCATCATAGTCAATACCATGAATTTGCTTGAAACCTTTTGCGACCAATCGTCCCTTAAAGGTAATCACATTACCATCCATGTCAGTTTTCTTCTTGAAAACCCATTTGCACCCTATGGGTTTTACCCCTTCAGGTGGGTCAACCAAAGTCCATACTTGGTTTTCATACATGGATTCCATCTCAGATTTCATGGCCATTAGCCACTTCTCAGAGTCAGGCCCCGACATAGCTTGTTGGTAGGTTGTGGGCTCATCTTGATCCATGAGCATCACATCACCGGTGTGAGTCACGAGAAATCCATATCTCTCGGGCTCACGCCGAATCCTACCAGTCCTACGTGGGCTTTGTGCTACAGGAACAGACTCTTGAACCACAACATCTTGTGGTGTCTGTTCAGGTTCCATTTCAGGTTCGATGTCTCCTTGTTGTTCTTGAATTTCTTCAAGTTCTACTTTCCTCCCACTAGTTCCTTTAGAGATAAACTCTTTCTCCAAAAAGACACCAGTTCGAGCAACAAACACTTTTTGCTCAGAGGGATTGTAGAAATAGTAACCCTTTGTTTCTTTGGGATACCCAACAAAAAGACATTTTTGAGATTTGGGCCCTAGTTTGTTAGAGGATTGACGTTTTACATAAGCGTCACAGCCCCAAATCTTCATAAAAGACAAATTGGGACGCCTCCCACTCCATATCTCATATGGTGTCTTTTGAACCGATTTAGATGGAACTCGGTTTAGTGTAAAAGCGGCTGTTTCTAGAGCATGTCCCCAAAAGGAGTTTGGAAGGTCAGCTTGACTCATCATGGAACGAACCATGTCTAACAGAGTTCGATTTCTCCTTTCAGAAACACCATTCCATTGAGGTGTACCTGGTGGAGTGAGTTGTGATACTATACCACACTCCTTCAGATAGTCAAGGAATTCTCGATCCAAGTACTCTCCACCTCGATCTGATCGAAGCACTTTGATACTCTTCCCGAGTTGATTCTCTACTTCATTCTTGAATTCTTTGAACTTTTCAAAGGATTCTGACTTGTGTCTCATAAGATACACATAACCATATCTGCTGAAGTCATCAGTGAAAGTAATGAAGTATTGGGAACCTCCTCTAGCTTGTGTAGACATAGGGCCACATACATCACTATGTATGAGTCCTAGTAAGTCATTAGCCCTTTCACTTTGCCCTGTGAATGGGGCTTTGGTCATCTTGCCCAACAAACATGACTCACATGTCTCATATGATTCAAAATCAAATGAGTCCAAGAGTCCATCCTTATGGAGCTTGGATATGCGGGTCTCATTTATATGGCCCAAGCGACAGTGCCAGAGATAGGTCAAGTTTGAATCATTTAATCTGACCTTCTTGGTATTCACATTATAGATTGGATCTTCAAGGTCTAGAACATACAACCCATTGCTAAGTTGGGCACTACCATAAAAGATTTCATTCAAATAAATAGAACAACATTTGTCCTTTATTATAAATGAAAAACCTTTCTTGTCCAAACAAGAAACAGAAATCAAATTTCTACTAATAGTAGGCACAAAGTAGCAGTTGTCTAATTCTAAAACTAATCCACTAGGTAAAGTGAGAACATAAGTCCCTACGGCTAAGGCAGCAACCCTTGCTCCATTTCCAACACGTAGGTCCACTTCACCTCGGCCCAATCTTCTACTTCTACTTAGATCCTGCACATTTGCACAAATGTGAGATCCACATCCAGTATCCAATACCCAAGATGAGGAAGTAGAAAAGTTAGCCTCTATAACAAAAATACCTGAAGTGGAAGTCTTACTTCCCTTTTCCTTAGCAAGTTCTTCAAGATAGAGCTTGCAGTTGCGCTTCCAGTGTCCAGGTTGCTTACAATGGAAGCACTCCCCTTCCTTTGCCACACCACCCTTTGGTTTCAGTGCAGCTGAAGAAGAACTAGCATTGGACTTTCCATTAGCTTTATCTTTCTTCTTGTTGGCTTTTCCCTTTCCCTTGCCCTTTTGAACCATCAAAATGGGCTTAGCCTTCTTAAGGTTTTGCTCAGCAGTTCTCAACATGTTGAGCAATTCAGGAAGGGACTTGTCTAGGTCGTTCATGTTATAGTTCATGATGAACTGACTGTAGCTTTCAGGCAACGATTGCAAGACTACATCGATAGCCAACTCTTTCTGAAGAGCAAATCCCAAATTCTCAAGATTCTCAATGTACCCAATCATCTTGAGCACATGAGGACCCACGGGACTTCCCTCAGACATCTTGCACTGAAACAATGCCTTAGAGGTCTCAAACCTCTCATGCCTAGCTTGCTCTTGGAAAAGCATTTTGAGATGTTCGATCATATCGAACGCCCCCATGTTCTCATGTTGCTTCTGAAGCTCAGATTCCATGGTAATAAGCATGAGGCATGCAACATCCAAAGCATCATCAGAATGCCTCTTGTGAGCATCCCTTTCAGCTCTTGGAGCAGTGGCAGCAGGCTCATTCGGAATGGGCTGCTCTAGGACATATGCCTTTCTCTCTTGTTTGAGGACTATCCTCAAGTTTCGGTACCATTTGAGAAAGTTGGTCCCATTCAGTTTTTCCTTCTCAAGGATCGATCGCAATGAAAGTGTCGATGTGTTTTGTGCCATGGTTATCTACAACAGTAAATATGCAGTGTAAGAGTCATGTATTTTAATTCATTTAATAAGGACTTTTATTAAATGATACTCCCACTATTTTCCTCAAAATAATAACCCTCGATATTATTTCGGAACACCTCGGCGCTAAGGTATTCTAGTGGGCCAAGATCCATATTTGACCACAACCTGAGTCAGCTTTGGCTTTTCTCTCAAGTTACAGCTATTTAGGTAGGCAACTCATTGCCAATTGCATCTTATGCAACTCTTGGATAGTTGGGTGAACAACACTTGTCCAAGCTCATCTCATGAACTTAAGCCCAACTCTATGCCTCTAAGTCCCTAATCCTATTAGGATGACTTAGTTAAGTCGAACCCAAAGTTAGCAGTTTGGATATCACTATTATCCCATCGCGCCTTACCAAGATGAACATAGGTACTTTGCTTTGGCAAACCCACCTAATGTTGATCAAAGTCTTGACGAGTGCCAACATTTGGAAGGCATCACACTTAATGACTTAATATTTGTTTGAGGGATTTTATCTTTTGATCTCACCAATTTGTTATCTCCGGTTGTTTTATACATGCATCACATACAAATATAAAACATGCATCTCATGCTTACAAGAAATAAACGTGACATGGTTATAGCCCAAACTATGCGATATTCTCAAGCCAATGAGAATATCATAAAAGCCTAAGAAAAGAAAAGAGTCTTCACAAGCTCCTTCTCTTCCTTTCTTGGCTGCCTTTTTGTTGTCACCTCCTTGGACATACCACCTTGGACGATCCCATAATGCACCATTACATCAATAATAGAAACCTCGAGTTACATTCGAGGGGAGTAAGGTGAGAAGAGAATGTACAATGAGAGTGATAAGAAAAGGCACGACTCGCAGGCCGTATTTACAAGTACAACCAATCAAGGGCTATAACCATGCACCATGCTTCAAACACTAATCAGCATATCATGTCAAATCTCATTCAACAAAGATGCATGCCAATTTTCGCCTGTTGATTAACCAGTTTTTATTTATGTGGCGCTTCGCATACGGCGGTCCCGCTGGCCGGTCAGCGGGCGGTGGTTCCGCTGACCGGTCAGCGGACGGGGTCAAGGGGAGCCGCCCTTGCGGGGGGCGTGGGGGGCAGCGCCCCCCGGCGCAAAAAATTTTCTTACAATTGCTTAGCCCGAAATCTTCTATTTCGAGAAAGTAGGCACCCGAGACTCCTCCATTCGAGCCACCAAAAATACCTTACTTTCGGTGCCCGAACAGGCCGAATCCGAACAAACCTAGGGTTTTTGCAACTATTGCAAGAATCCTAATCCATATAGGTATCTCATACCTATCAATTTCGGGTTAATCTCATTAACCAATTTGTGTTGTTTCTTCATATATCTCATATGTTCATTACGAATTCCGGTTTCATGCATCATGAATCAATCTAATTAACCATGGCCGAAAACCAATCGAAGACATAGCATCATGCGATTCAACACTCAATCCCGATTTAGGGTTTCACCAGTAGCTCTGATACCACTGTTGGGTTTCGGGAGCCAAACAGCGCAGCGGAATTTAACCGAAACCCTCCAGGATCCAAGTGAAACGGGGTAAACCGGGTGTTCGAAAATTTCATACCTAATTTTCGGTTGAGATCTCTCACTCAACTGTAGAGTCGAATCACAAAACCTGAACAGTTGACGTGTTCAGGCTCTCTATGGTATCCACACGAGCCTCTCGGGATCACCACGCTTCCACCACGTCCCGGCAGATGCGTTTCTCTTGCGCTCGCAGTGCTAGCTTGCGTCCTCCAAGGAATTGCAAGAGAAGAGTGCGGCTGTCCTTTTGGGAGGCTAGGGCAAGGAGACCTACGAATTTCTCACTTAAAAGTTGTATTTATAGTGAGACTCAACTTCCAGGCCTAATGGGTTTCAAAGCCCTAATCCAATTAGGAATTAATTTCGGGCTTAATAATGGCTCAACTCCTTGGCCCATTATTAATACGAAATTAAAGTGAAACCATAACCCAAATAATTAGCCCATGCACTCTAATGATCCAAATAGCTCTATGTGTGCGACCCAATAGGCTCTTGCCATATTGGCAACGATCATAAATCACATTTATGATCATAAGCAATGAGCGGTGTCTAGCAACACATCATTGCTACCCAAGTGACAAGATTGTCGGTGAATCGACTAAACCTTTATGATCATCACCGATATATGCCATTGTCCCTTTGTCCAAGATATCAAGACTAAGCACGAGACATGGAATGTGTCACTCTCGTATAGCCCAATCTTTGGTTTCTTGATTACCGAGTAGACTAACTTAAACTGATGACATTGATATCATATATCAACTCATCGGAGCATGGCCATGCATTTTCTAAGTCTCACTCTATCAAGGGGCCCAAAGATATCACTCCCGTTACATAGGAGGGACAAATCCCATCTTGATCATACAAATCCCTCCGCATGATATGTGACATACCCAATGACCTCCTTCAAGTTCACTCAGTTACGAGCAACAAAGGAAAGTATCAAAGTATGTGACTCACATGTAGGGAACCTTGATGATCTTAGGTCGAAGGACTACATATACCATGATCACTATGAGAATCACTTATGACACTCATATAACGATCCATGAAGTGTTCTCATGGTGGGTCGGTCCAGTACACAAGTTCTCCAACTTGTACCCATATGTAGACTACATATCTCATATTAGTCTCCACATATGCTAGTCATTATGTATTATTGCAACCCGCTCCACAATAATACTATACTAGGGACGTTTAAGAATATCATTATTCTAGGGTTACAATTATGTTTATTACGTTACGCAGAAACAAAACAACAAACAAAATTGCTGGATTAATGCCTCAATAAAATATCATGACTCAATGTGCAAAATACAATCATCTCATGATTGGCTTTTTGGGCACAATACTAACATATAGTGAACCAAATTTTAGTACTAGTGATGATACTAGTGTAATCAAAGTTTTCTATGCCAAGGAAAATTGCACACATTGTCATGACAAGATGATGAATGCTTTAAAATAATGTGAGTATGATTAATATGAAATAAACATTAGCATGACAAAATTTTGTTTACATAATAAATCATTTTGTTTGTTTTAACTAGCATGGAACGTCATTTTTGACACTTCTTCCTCTTTGATTTTCAATTGATAGTACCTGAAATTCAAATCAATCTTAGAGAACACTAATGCTTCATTCAGCTGATCAAACAGGTCATCAATCCATGGTAAAAGGTACCTATTCCTTATAGTCTCCAGATTCAGCTATTGATAATCAATGTACATCCTCAAGCTGCCATCTTTTTTTTTCACAAATAAAACTGGAGCACCCCAAGTTGAAGTACTTGGATGCATGAATCCCTTTTTAAGTAGCTCTTGTAATTGACTCTGTAGTTCCACCATTTCTTACAAAGCCATACACTAAGGTGCTTAAGATATAAGAGCCATTCCTGGTAATAAATCGATGGTGAATTCAATATCTTTTCTAGGTGTCATTCCAGGTAACTCATCAAGAAACACTTCTAGAAATTCTTCCACAATGGGAATACCAACTACTGATTCAAGCTTCTCTAACTCTATCCGCACATAAGCTAAATAGCCAACATAACCTTTATAAAGATATCTATCAGCTTGCAAAGTAGAAATTAAGATTGAAGTAGAAATCTTTTTATCCCCAACAAACTGCACTTCTAACCCATTGGGCAATGAGAAGGAAACTATCTTCTGGTAGCAATCCACCTTAACATGGTACCAATATGGCCAGTCTATGCCTAAGATACAGTCAAATTCAAATATCCCAAGCACAAAGAGGTCAATGTCTAGATCATGTCCTCTGATAGATATCAAGCAAGATTGAAGTACACGAGTAAAACTTGTACTAGTGTCCGATGGTGTATAAACCATTAGTATGAAAGGAAGCTCTTTAATAGGCATGCCTTACCGATTAGCTAATTTAGGAGACATAAAAGAATGTGTAGATCCCAAGTCTATAAGAACTTTAGCAGGAAATCCAAAAATAGAAAAAGTACCTATGATCAATTCAAATAATTACTGACCTAAGCATGCCACTACTATGAACTTGAAATTAAAAGTTATAAATAACAACATACCTTGCACCACTTTTGGAGCATCTTTTACCCCTTCGGCTATCACTATATAAACATGTCCTGCCACACAAGGTTTTTTTCGTAATGCTCATCGTGGTGTTGCTAGTGGAGCATCCTTCTTAGGACATTGCTTGGATAGATGTCCTATCTCTTAGCAATAGAAGCAAGTCACACACTGCCCTCCTACTGGGTGAAAGAAATGATAAGTATGGCATCTAGGGTCTCCCAAGCCCTGAACAACTCGTCGTACTATTGTAACACCCCCATATCCCACATGGGTGAATTGTGGGAAGCCTTATGTGGATATATAGGTTCCAATTCCAGAACATAAGCACCTAGCGCTTATCCTTTTCATAAAGGATAGCCCATGTGGTGTGGGCAGGTGTTCCGTTGACTAGTTCTGGACTTGGGTCATTACAGATGGTATCAGAGCTGACCCGGGACCACGATGGTATGGCATAGTGGGTATGCACATGCATCGTCTACCGGGACTGATCCTGGATTTGAGAGGCTACTTAACTAGGGGCTAAGTAGTCCGATTAGAGAGGTTACTTGGTCCGGGGAACCAAGTAATCCGATTGACCCCAACGGGGACGTTGGGTACATAAGGGGGGGAGTTTGTAACACCCCTATGTCCCACATGGATGAATTGTGGGAAGCCTTATGTGGATATATAGGCTCTAATTTCAGAACGTAAGCACCTAGCGCTTATCCTTTTCCAAATGGTAGCCCATGTGGTGTGGGCAGGTGTTCCGTTGACTAGTTCTGGACTTGGGTCGTTACAGATGGCATCAGAGCCAACCCGGGACCACGATGGTGTGGCATAGTGGGTATGCACATGCATCGTCCACCGGGATTGATCCTGGATTCGAGAGGCTACTTGGCCAGGGGCTAAGTAGTCCGATTAGAGAGGTTACTTGGTCCGAGAAACCAAGTAATCCGATTGACCCCTACGGGGATGTTGGGTACATAAGGGGGGAAGTTTGTAACACCCCAATATCCCACATGGGTGAATTGTGGGAAGCCTTATGTGGATATATAGGCTCCAATTCCAGAACATAAGCACCTAGCGCTTATCCTTTTCATAAAGGATAGCCCATGTGGTGTGGGCAGGTGTTCCGTTGACTAGTTCTGGACTTGGGTCATTACAACTATAGGCCTTCCTACCCCCATTAAGTTATAGTCGGGTAGCTCTATTATAAATTGGCTGTCTTCAGCCAAATTGTCCTCACCCTTAAACAGACATCGGTTTTTCTATAGGGCAGAAATTGCCAAAATGCGTAGGTCATGATGCCATATGACTAAGGCTCGAGTAAAAAGGTCTAGCTAATTGTTTGCTACTCATCCTCTCCTTACCCCATTAGGCTAGGGATACTGCCTTCTCAAAGCTATCAATCTCCTACATAATCAGCCTATCTTCCAGGTCATCATTCAAACCATTAACGTACCTCTTGATTTTCCTCGATTCATGTGCTACAATGTGCATGGCATAGTGGACCAAGGCATTAAATTTAGACGTGTACTAATCTACAGTCATGCTTCCCTGTACCAGTACAAGAAACTTTTGCTCTTTCCTGTCCCCCATGGCCTCAGAAAAATATCAACCATAGAAACTCTACATGAAAGTCTCCCCAGTGATATATCCACCCTTAGTCCTCGGAACCCTTAGTTGAGTGGCCTCCCACCATATCTGTGCCTCCTCAACCAAGCTAAAAGTGGCTAAATCCATTTTTTCCTCATCTGGAATTCTCAAAGCTAAAAGTATTCACTCTAAAGCCCTAATCCACTCCTCGGCTTTGGTAGGGTTAACCCCACCAGTATACTCATCAGTTAGCCTCTTGAACCCAAGTAGATCGCCCCTATGCTGACATCTAGCTAGGGCAAGGGGCAACTACTTCTGCTTATTCACATTCTAAAGTACTAGCCCAAAGCAATAACTATTTAATGTAATGAATCATCGTTGGCCTGCTGACCAAGATTCTAAGCTTGTTGCCCATGATTCAACATGTATTGTCAATGCACTTGAACATGCTGACCTTGATCCAATTGAAGTCATCCTTAATCCCAAGCTTACAGCTCATCTTGTGCACCTCGTCCATAACTTAAGGTTGGATACTCATGAGGGTCCATGACCTAAAAAAGGAAAGGTTTAGCCGAGCATAGTTAAACAATTTTAGAAGTAACTTTTAATGTATAACCCTAGGTGAGGCTTTAAGTAACTCCTATCTTATTTAAGTTGTTAAATTAATTAGTATATTATTTTATAAGTCCCTTTACTAAAAGCTAAGTTGTCAACTTTTGTTTCTAAACTTGCTAGTATATTATGCTCAATTGTGAAAACTTTCTAAAACCTATCCAAGGTCTATAACTTAGGCAACAAACAAGAACCATACTTACCAAGTGAGGTTACTGCCTTCCTTGAATCTGGCTTTGATACTAAACTGCAACACCCTTAATTTTATAAATCTTAATTTCAAAAAATATCTTAATTTCCTAGATTTATTAAGAAATTAATTAAAAAAATAATTTAAGAGATGTAAAACATTTTCTTTTAATCCATTTTCCAAATAATAAAAATATTAAACTAAATTAGAGTAATTAAATGACAATCCCAAGAAAACCAATATATGAATAATGATTCAATTTCAACAAATAATATGTTTCTTTTCAAAATGAAATAACGTAAAATAAAAAATTCAATTCCAGCCAATTTTTTGAGGGGCTACAGTATGCCTTCATTCAGTTTGCTCCACATCCTAAACCTCATCATATGGTTTAGTATACTCTATCTTCTCATAGTACTCACCTAAAAAAAACATTTAGAAGAAGAGGTGAGCACCACTTACTCAGCAAAAGAGAAGTATTATCCCTATCACGTGAGTCATAACATCCCCTTAACAAATAACAAATAACTAACAAATTTTAAGTTACAGTAATTTAATCAAGGAACAATTTCATGCAACTAATATGCATATGCATAGTTCATTTTAATGATTAGATCATATCACATTAATCATTTTAGTTAATCAAATATTGGAATGCCACTAGACAAATCTAAAGTGGTGAGTGTGTACATCACCCACTATCGGGATAAGTTTTAGGCAATGCCACTAGGGATGCCACTAAGTCATAGCCTTTTGGGATACCTACTCCAAAGTTGAATCTCTCCTAATACCAGTCATAAACATGTTCCCCCACCAACTATGGTCCAGTAGCGCACAAATCAGATCTCCAAACTCTATATCAATATCTGGTCATGACTAGGGATGGTCCGTCGCCACCCCAACATGCCTCTCGTGTTTAAATTGTCCATTTCAAACCTCTTTTCTAAATTTACGGCTCATCAGGTCATGTACATATGGTCCACCACCAACCTTGTATGCCTCATGTTTTATCTTACTCCTTAAATCTTTTACTTAATGCAGTCTCATATATAATAAATATCAATCATATGTAATAACTAATTGATGCATGACCCTAGCTTATTTTATTTTAACCTTTTTTAGTAAAGTGTCATGATTCTAATGCATCCTATAACTTTTATCTTTTTTTGTCTTGGTTTAGTTTTGCACAATGACATGATAATCAATATTATCTTTTTAAGTATTTTTTTTATAAATGTCCACCTCCACTCTCGTGAATTCTTTCAAAGTTAGTCATTTAGTATTTACATGCCTAATCATTTATTTACTGGCTTATAATATGTTACCACCACACAAAAATGGGAGAATTACAAATGTGGCATAATGGTCAAAAAGCCATTATATTATGTAATTCTCTTCATAGTGATTGAAGTGTGAGGGGTAAAATGTACAATGAACACATCCTTAAAAGTGTTCCAAGTTAGTAACTTGGCCCCTAAGAAAAGCCTTCAAGATTGCTTGTTTGTCAAGCAACCTATGGACTTTTTTTTAAGGTTCTGGAAATTTGGGTACTCAAATGCAAAACTTTCACAAAAGAGCTTTGGAGAGTTATGGGAACAATATAAATGGTATAAAAGTGCTATTGGAAGACCAAATTGCTCATGGAAGACAAGTTTGAACAAATGAGACACTAAAGGCATTAAGGACCTAAATGTCCTAGTGTAAACCTTAAAGTGTTCAAGCTTTGGTCTTAAGTCAAAGGGTGGAATTGTAGAATTATCCCACCATGGGGGAGGCAGCCAAGGCTTCATAAATAGTCAAAAATATTGGGCACATGTGTACCAAAGAGTTTAAGACAAAGAAACCATAATTAGTGAGAAGGAAAATGACATAAAGCAAGATTAAGCTTGTTTAAGTGTGTTTTGGTGCACTTAAGCTCATTTTAGCCCATTTAAGTGGCCAATTCACTTATCTCTCTCCCATATTCAACCCAGATAATGACCACCCTCCTTCACATTTCTTCTATAGCTCCTCCATAGCCATCATACCTCCAAGATTGAAATTAAAGGCAAAAGAAAACAAGAAAAGGCAATTGGAAGCTATGTGGTGCTAAGACTTGAGTGCACCTAGGATCAAGCTCCAATTTCAACATACCCATCAAGATAAGGGTTCTCTTGCTCTCATGGGTTGTTTTCTATATTTGCAAGCAACCATGGAGCTAGGGCTAAGCTTGGAAGAGAGCCAAGAGCTTGATGAACCAAGCTTAGTGAGGAGAGTGCACTTATTGAAGGTTTTGTGACCTAGTGTGAAGTGCACAAAGATGGTAGTGAAATGAGGGTTTCTAAAGCCCAAAGTTAATACTAACTAGTGTTAAAATCCTCCTAAGACCAAGCATTAGCTTGAGGATGGCTACCATAGTGATTTAGTTATGTTTCTTATGTGTTTTATGGGCTAATCTATTTGCTGTTGCATTTCATGCGTTTGTTGGCTGTGAATGGCTGCTGCATTTAGTTGCTATATATTGTATATATGCATTGTGGTTTTTGTGTTTTAGGGTCTTTGGATACAGGTTTTAATGATGGTTACATTGCCTATTGAATCCAAGTGCTACGCTTACTAAGTTTCTCAATTAAACTTATTACCCTCAATTTTGTCATTTTAGGTCCAGCAGAAAGATCACATTCAAACTGACATTTTTTGTCTGAGTTTTGATCTGAAATTTCAGGAACATAAACTTCCATATATCTAGTTGTGATCTGGAAGTTTTAGTGATTTTATAAGCACATTTGGTATTTTTAAAGGTGGTACTTATTGTGTTATGTAGCAGCTGTTCAGCATCTTGTTTTGGAGTCCATTGTCTCTCAGGCACTCTTGTAACCTAGGGTGCATATTTAGCTGGGTTAAGACCATTTTGCATTGCATGTATACATGTACATGTAGTGTATGTAAAATGAGACAAGTATGTGAACATTTGAGTAATGTTTTGGCTATGTAAGTGATGTGGTGCAAAGCTGCCTAAGTGTGAATGATGGGCTGCTTACTTGTAAATTCTATATTAGCCACATATGGTTGTTAAATTCAAGGGAATGTATTTCCCATGTGTAATGGACATATATGGGGTAGCCTTAGAGGGCTTTCCCTTTGTGAATGAAGTGTTTGCACACTTATGAAATTTTATATGGGCAAAATAGTCATAAAGTGACTAGAATTTTGACTCTGCACTTAAAGTTCTATATCTCCCTATGTAGGAGGAATATTGGTATGAAATTTTGATCACACCTAGAGAACATCTAGGGGTTGAACTGGGATTTTTAATTTTTTAATTTGAAGCCCCATAGCCAAAGATATGATATTGCAAATTTGGCTAAGTTACTGTTCATTTGGTCAAAATTTTGTAACCAATTTCAAAAATCCATAACCTGGTCCATAGGTGGGCTATTGATGTAAAACAAAATTATGTGATTTGCTCTAAGTCTCTACTTGATAATGGAGCAAATAAAACATAAGGGTATATGGCTAGAATGATATAGTTTATTAGTGGAAGTTACAAGTGCAGTGGCTGGTCACTAGAACTTAACAAGATTGCCTAATGTGTGGTAGCCAAGATTAAGACTTGTGCTAGTGTTTTCCTTCTTTGCTGCCATGGTGTGCATAAAACGTGAATATGTGTGTGATGGTTGGACTAATATGCATGTGTTTACATAGTGCCCAAGTGGCCACTTTGGCATGCACACTAAGGGTAATGTTCTGATGGCCCACAGAACATTACCAATTCTAGGAGTCTAAATGCACAATTTTGGCACCAGAATTGGACTACCCTGAAGTGGGTAACATAATAGTTTTTTGCTACCCTAGCATGCCACTATCGGTTTCTCTCGATTCTAATCATGATGCTAGCAAGTTTTTTAACCCTATATATAGTACTAGCATTGTTTGTCTTATCGGCCCTAAACATAGTACTAACAGGGTTTATTCAAATAACCCTAGCATATTTCTAACTTTATTCTTGTTGTAGGTGGTCCTAGCATGATATTAGCACAAAAAATATATCATATATCACATCATTACAACCATGTAACCAACCAATAAAAATTACATCTCAATGGGAAAAAAACTAAATAACATAAAATTTTAGAAAATTTAATTTAATTAATCTACCCACATTGCCTATGCTTTTATAGATTTTATTTAGTCCAATTGTTTACTTAAAATTTATTATTCAAGTTTATGCTTATTTTTTTCCTAAAAAGGTTCACAAGAGCTAACCTGTTCTTTTCCCTTACCTAATATTGAATAACCCGGTGAAAAGGCACAGTTTCTTAGAATAGGCCCTACAAAAGATTAAAAAGGTAGAAAATTAAATATACTAGAATTTGGAAACTTCCTAAATGGTACTTGGAAGGTTCACGTTTTTTATATCTATGCCAAAATTTTACATAGTTGGTAAAAAGGGTCGTAGGGTGTCTCCGATGGCCTTCTGCCTAATTGGGATCATGTCAAGAGCATTTCTTGATTGTGATCCTAAATTACAACAAGTAACACAATGAGTTATATACTCATTTTACGATGGTAAAAATTGAGCTTGGAAAAACAAAATTTGATTTCAATTCCTGATGTGTTTTTTGGATCTCTAGCACTCCTGGAGTCTAAAAAAGCGCTAAACCTTTCAGTAAGGATTTCTGGGGCCTTTGTAACAACATGGACAGTAAAGAAAAAAGACTTAATAGGAGCTATAACGTTCAAAATCGGCAACAAAAAAAATTCCAAAGAGACTACAGTGACTTATCGGGGCTCAGGTGTAAGTAGGAGTTTAATAGCATTGGAAACAAGTGCACAAACCCAAAATTTTAAATAAGGATGATCTACTAGGGATAAAAAGAAAAATATAAGGTATTTAGGTGCTTGAAATAAAAAATAAAAAAAAAGTAAGACAGAAGCATTTAGACTCACATAAACGAATTTGGAATCACAGGTACGCGTAGGATCATTTTTGGGTCCCGATGGGGTTTCCCCCCAATCTAATGAACCTATGAAAGAATATGAAATTAAATTAATGTTCCAATACTTTGAAATAACTCAGAATCAAAGCATAAAGGGTTGGACTAACACGGTTTGATAGAGGAATAAGTGAAGACAAATAACCCATCAAAAGAGGACCGAAGTATTGTGGACGGCTTTCTTGCAAAAAAATCCAATTTTTATTGTTGTTGTTTAAGTGGACATGGTGGTTGGTATTTGCAAGTGGAATGGAAGAGGAGCAGAATTCTTGAAAATTTAGGATTGAGTTAAACTCCAAGGCAATTAAAAGTTTGGCAAAAAGAAAGAATAATAGATACAGTAATAGGTTAATGATGGTTGATGTAATTAAATAGGAAAAAGTAGATAGGGTAAGCTATAAACTTAGAGTTTCTAAGAATTATAGTAGGTGCATACGGCTAGAAGATTTTATGATATAGAAATTAGGGTTAGGTGGGAAATTATCCCATGTAACAAAAGTACAAACCTTATCTAAACTATGCACTATTATAGGCTAAATTTTTTAAAATCGAAGCAAATGAATTCAAAATTGAGTAAGACAAAGTTCTTTTAGCTCGTTTTCACAAGGATATTCTAATGGCATGTCTGGATTTTTAGTTTGATGCTTGGGTGACGTAGGGTTTCGGGAGCCGAACAAGCGCAGTGGAATTTAACCGAAACCCTCCAGGATCCAAGTGAAATGGGGTAAACCGGGTGTTCGAAAATTTTCACACCTAATTCGATTGAGATATTTTGCCCAATTGTAGAGTCGAATCACAAAAACCTGAACAGTTGACATGTTCAAGCTTTCTATGGTATCCACATGAGCTTCTCGGGATCACCACACTTCCATCACGTCCCAACAGATGTGTTTCTCTTGCGCTCACAGTGCTAGCTTGCGTCCTCTAAGGAATTGCAAGAGAAGAGTGCGACTGTCCTCTTTGGGAGGCTAGGGCAAAAGCCTATGGATTTCTCACTAAAAGTTGAATTTATAGTGAGACTCAACTTCTAGGCCTAATGGGTTTCAAAGCCCTAATCCAATTAGGCTTTAATTTTGGGCTTAATAATGGCTCAAATTTTGGGCCCATTATTAACATGAAATTATTATGAAACCATAACCCAAATAATTAGCCCATGCACTCAAATAATCCAAATAGCTCTATGTGTATGACCCAATAGGCTCTTACCACGTTGGTAATGATCATAAATCACATTTATAATCATAAGCAATGAGTAGTGGCTAGCAACACATCATTGCCGTCCAAGTGACAAGGTTGTTGATGATTCGACTAAACCTTTATGATCATTACTCATATATGTTATTGTCCCTTTGTCCAAAATATCAAGACTAAGCACAAGACATGGAATGTGTCACTCTCGTATAGCCCAATCTTTGGTTTCTTGATTACTGAGTATACTAACTTAAACTGATGACATTGATATCATATATCAACTTATCCGAGTATGGCCATGCATTTTCTAAGTCTCACTTTATCAAGGGGCCCGAAGATATCACTCTCGTTACATAGGAAGGAAAAATCCCATCTTGATCATACAAATCCTTCTGCATGATATGTGTCATACCCAATGACCTCCTTCAAGTTCACTCAGTTACGAGCAACAAAGGGAAGTATCAAAGTATGTGACTTACAAGTAGGGAACCTTGATGACCTTAGGTCAAATGACTATATATACCATTATCACTATGAGAATCACTTATGACACTCATATAACGATAGCATTCTCATGGTGGGTCGGTCCAGTACACAAGTTCTCCAACTTGTACCTATATGTAGACTACATATCTCATATTAGTCTCCACATATGCTAATCGTTATATATTATTGTAACCCGCTCCATAATAATACTAGACTAGGGACATTTGAGAATATCATTATTCTAGGGTTACAATTATATTTATTACGTTACGCAGAAACAAAAAAAAACATAATTGCTGGATTAATGCCTTAATAAAATATCATGACTCAATGTGCAAAAATACAATCATCTCATAATTGGCTTTTGGGCACAACACTAACAATTGAAAAATGATAAAAATGCCCCTAGCCTAAAGAAGATAACTTTGAGTTTCTGGCTTGGAATTTGACTTAGTGACCACCAAAGGAATTATCTAAAGATCAAGATTATTAGTTTTATATTGTTTTTCTAAATTGAAAGGAAAAATTATGAAAATACCCTCAAGGGAAAAATGGTAATTTTTACCTTTAGGGTAATTTTATAATTTTCTTTTTCTTCGTTTCTGGGGTTATTACAAATTGAGTCTAGTTTGGCACTATTATTATTATTTGTATTAGTTAAATGATAATATTTGTGTTCATAATTTTTTCATACCATTTAAATATACATTCATTCATGAAGTGTTAAAATGAAAGAACCACTCAAATGAGGCCAAGGACAATTTTTTATGTACATGTTTGTGTTGGCAAATACCCACCTTCAATTATTGCCTCTTCCTATTTGCTAAGTGAACTTTTAGGAATTTTTTGACCCCTCTTATGTATTCCCAGTTGAGTATTTGACTTAATAATATATGTACAATTTATCTTAAAATGTTACCCCTCACTGAATTAGTTGTAACATGTGGGCACTTTGTACCTTGTATTCTTTCATGTATTGTTGGTATAGACCCATGCTAGACATTAATTTTTTAGTTCTTCACATGCACTTTTTTCATGTTTATATAATTTTAATTCAATAATTTTTTTTTCAAAAACTACAAAAAAAAGAACCTCATGCAATGCCAGGTATGTAAACTAGTTTTAAAAATTAGGATACAATTCCTTTTTTAAACTTCTACCCATGCATGAATTATCAATCTAGGGCTAGATTGTTTTAGGTTTATAGGTTTGGTTTCACATGTTTTTTGGGCTGGCCCACACACAAATAATTTGGTTATAATTTACATGCCATAAAGTTGCTTAATATTACAAGCTGAACCAGATAGTAGGTACAACTACTTTACTGATTTTGCTCGATTGCATGCAACTCTGATGGCTTGTGTCCGTTTACGTAATAAAACCATGGCTTGCCACTGACTAAAGGGTTAAAGAGATTCAAACAGGCAGAAGAGGAGATCATATAAAGACAGAGTCCAGGCAGCATTAGAACAAGGATGGCCGCCTTGTCCTTTATTGGCAGCCTTACGTCGTGGAGAGCATTTTGAACCTGATTTTTTGCTGGAGATCCATAGTAGTAGTCTGCAAAATCCTCATTTGAGCTAGTGACAGAGCCCCCCAATGTCTGGTTAGGTCGATTGTAACTCCATTTCCTGGCCATTTGAGTTCCATTACTGACAACTAGTAATTTGTCGAACCATAGCCTTATTTTGTCTTAAGTGAGGTTTTACTAGTTGTAGAGTTTTTTTTACCTTTTGTTTTTAAAATTTTTAGTTGTTATGGTGCCCTAATTGCAACTACGGATGGTACCATTCACATGAAATCATGCTTGCCCACGATCAACATTTTTTATATGTGTTAAGAATGTTCTCTACGCATTTCGGGAACACAGCTTCTTTTACTTGATTTTACATGTGCTATAGATGCTTCACTGGTTTTTTAGTTGCTGCCTCAATATTTGCTCTGGAACACCCCATGTTGTTTGTGTTCATTCTTTGTTTATATATGAGTGCATGTACATTTGTGCATTGATTGGTCTTGTTGCAGGGCTTTGATTGTATCTAATTAGAGCATGGTCAAATAGGTTGTTATACAAGCTTGACTATAGCATGGTTTGCGTATGCTTTTGTCTGTTCATAATAATCTATGATGTGGTCCTTGTGCATAATAGAGTACTAATAACCATTGTTGGCTAATCGGAAGTGTGTGCACTTGTCTCTTCTATTTGTGTCATAGTTGCTCTTGTCATGCTCTATTCATGGTTTCCTACACCATATGTCATTCATGTTGCATATATGTTATGTGAGAAAATGTGAGGGGTGTTTTGGACTTTGGGGTAGGTCCTATTATGTCAAAGAGCCAAATTGCTTGGGTTTCTTGTCCTTCTGTGTCACAATTTGCTTCTCGTCAAGATAGGGTGAAATGGAATCACAATGCCATTATTGTGTTTTGTCGAATAGGTTCACATGTTGTTAGTATTGGCCATGTTACTGGTGGAAATCCAACCAAGTCTGGTTGGCAAATGATACTTCACCAGTTCTGCATTGAAACAGGAAGGCAATACATAATGTATCAAATAAAACACAATTTTCGATCTCTAAAGATTCAATGGTGGCATTGGAAGCAATTGCTTCAGTCTATAACTGGCCTCAGATGGGACCTAACTATGGCCATATTTAGGTATATTGCATTCATGTCAAGAGGTTAAGGGCTTTAGTTAATATTAAGTAGTTTTTTACTATATATTCATGTACTTGTGATATTTCTTGTGTTGGCATAAAATCATCACTACTTTGTATCTTGACTTTGGTCCCTGTAGGTTACCTGATGTTGTTGGGCTTCGATACATGAGGATGCCAAATTAGGAGGATTTGTATTGCATGTTTGGTCCAAGTAAAGATTTCTCGGCATATGGTCACACATCCCAACCCCCGATTGACGGAGGTGTCAGCTTTGCATGTCATGATGGTGGCATTATTGGTTTAGCCCCTATAGGTGGCCTTTAAAGGTTGTTCATACTAGGGTACCATTTAAGTGTGTAAGGTTCGGGGTATAGACATCCACTATGGGTTGATGGATCCTATGCTCTTCCTCAAGATGTCCCTACTGATGTTATGGACAAGAGCACCCTTATTGAGAATCTGGTCACCCCTCCTAAGGTTCACCATTCCTTTCCTCACCCATGACATTCTAACTCCTCTCCACTACTCAGAAATGGTCGTGGTCCTAGTGCTTCTTTCCAACTACCTAAGGGAAATGGCTGGATATGCTATTACTGATGCAAAAGGTTCTAATAGCGAGAAGAGGTTCTAAACCATCCGTGGCAGCGATCCTAATGATACAAAATAGATGTTGTCTATTCTTTAAGACAGTTAGGACCAACCCAGTGAGATATCTAGTGCGTCTACTTCTCGACATACTGACACTTCCATTGGGATGGTGATGGCCATCATTTCTGAGCTTCTTAGTATAACAGTTAGGGCCATACTTGGATTGCTACTTCTATGTTACTCACTTGGGATTTAGCTCTAAAGGAGTGCTTCATCTATGGTTGTGACATGCCAGTCATTTATGTGGCTTGGTTTGAGGCTAGGATTGGTCATGCCAAAGAAGTGGGGTTCTTCAAGAGAGTTCTGGGGATGTGATGTGATTCTTTTAGTCATAGACTATGTTGTTTGGAGCCATCTCGGTTGTTACTTTCAAGACTTAAACTAGTTATCCTTGGTTATGTTGCTAGTAGAACTTGAGCGTTGTGTTGGTTCTATCTTCCCAGTTATTACTTGTTAGAACTTGAGTCACAGGTGCCTTCTTGTGATGTTTGTAGTTAATGCATGCATGTGTTAATAAACGGGAAGAGTTGATCTTTCCCCTGGTGATCTAAAACTATTTTGTCTATTAATGCAAATGTCATCACCGCTAGGGCTGGGCGTGGATTTAGACATTTCATCGGTCACCCTACTTTATTCACCCTCTAATTTTCCATGAAGAGGTTTTCAATTGGAGGATAATGTCAAAGTGGAGAAGGCATGGCACCATCATTTCTTCCAACTTGCAATTAGGTTGGTTTGGTTTACAAATGACGAAGGTTTGACATTTGGACACTAACATAAGGAGCCTCTTTTCGTAGAACTCAGTACTTGTTCCACTTGGGTCAGAATAAACGTAAATTCTATGAAAGGTTTTGCAGTCAACACAATTCTTTTGGCAACTTCATACCTATTTGGTTAATAAACACAATCTACAGAACTCCCATTGAATTACCTTGTATGAGGTTTTGGCAATGTTTCTAACAATGTGCACTCATGGTTTCAAATATTGTAATGTTAGGCAAATGTTCCCAAACTTGATAAGCAAGAATTATAGGTGGTTTCATCAAGTTCTAGCTTCAGTTGTATCACTTGCTGGTGCAATTATCCATACTAACAAAAGGTAGGCTAGTGATGTGCATCCATATGTGGCAAATACTTGGGGTGCTGCCTTCTTCGGTGCAGTATGTGTAACAAATGAGACTTATGTAGGCAAGATTTTCCCTTGAATCAAAAAGGAATTCTATTAGGGCAGTCAAGACGCCCAACGCATTTGTACTGATTGCTTGTGACTTTAACATGATATATACTCACATTTATGCAAGGATCCCAGGTTCAATGCATGATAGCTATGTTTTTCGCGGTTTGCCCTGAACAACCAAGATATTTTTTTCCAAAGCCCCTCAAGTATGCCCCTAACTTTTTCCCCATTACCTAGCAAGCTGTTATTCATGATAATCTGCCACATAGCTTGACTATTTTGGTGTAGGGTGTTACTATTTGGTCAATTCAGGCTACACCAACATGGAGGATTTCCTAACACCATATAAGGCTGTGGATTATCACCACAATGATTTCAGTGGTAAGATCCTAGCAAGTGACATAGAGATATTCAATTATGCCCACAAATCATTACGAATTGTGGTAGAATGAATAATAAGTGTCACCAAGATGAAGTGGAAGATCTGGGGTCAGTTCGTCTCCAACTAATCTAATTAATTGGTCAAATTTTTTGTTTCGGTCAAAGAAGGCTTCAGTTAAGTAAGTAATAAGTAATAATAGGGCTGTGCTTTGTCAAAATTACGTCAATTGCCATTCCGATTTAATGTCCCCATCTGGTTTCGCACAGCCGCATTGCAACAACTCCTGTTCCTATTTGTGAGCTTCTGTTCCTTGAGCTCCCTATCCCCCATGTGCACTGTAGCTGGTAGAGATCCGGCTCCCCCACACTGGATTTGACCTTTCTTTTGTTGCATTCATCTGACATCGTCTCCGTCGCAGTCTTGCTGAGGTAAGCCCCCTCATCCAGCCCATCCATCATTAACCTCGTCCTCCCCTTATTCCAGTGAGCTTTGCTATCTAACCACCCTTCATTTGTTCTGTTATGGGGTCCATCAGGCAAGGGTAGTCGGAGAACACTCCCGAAAGTTGATTTCGATCCATTCGTCATCTCCGCCAACTGTCGTCAAGCTGAGGCCGCCCCTCTCCTTTGGCC
Organism: Aquilaria yunnanensis; assembly: GCA_039654915.1. Taxonomy (NCBI): domain Eukaryota; kingdom Viridiplantae; phylum Streptophyta; class Magnoliopsida; order Malvales; family Thymelaeaceae; genus Aquilaria; species Aquilaria yunnanensis. Next base: position 40,617,426 of record CM077595.1, on the reverse strand, counting down.
TACTGTTTTTATCCCACTTAATAATTACTAAACCCCCAAATCCAACTTTTACTTCTTTGTGCCTTCCAAAAATTTTCACTCATTGCATTAATTCTTACATCAGGAAGGAAAATTGGAAAAAAAAAACATGTTCAAAAAATAGAGCATAGACATTGATGCGAACCCCAATGGTATAAAGACCCAGAAATGCACCCAAGATATTTTTCAAGCTCCACTAGACATCAAAGAGATTGGATTTAAATCCCTACCCCTAATCAACCTGTGATTAGAAACAATAAGTATAAGAAAACCAAGAACACAAGCAACTTGTGCACCAAGGTAGTCCGCAAAGAACCAAAGATAATTTCTCTTCAAAGTAGCAATATTATTCATATCAAGGCTATCTTTTTTTGACCCAGAATTTGTGCCTATTTATAGGCCTAAACTAGGGTAAAAAACTTAGCAAAATTCGCAACCCAAGTCACCTAGGAAACCTAAATACAAAGGACTTAAGAAAACCTAGTCAAACTAGGACTCTAACACCTAGTTTGAATGTGTTTAATGTGTGCAACGAACTCCTCTCATCCTATGCGACCTAAATCACTTCCATGGCCCTAATTACATCCTAAATAATGTAAATAAACAGAAAAATAAAATAAAATACGTTATAACAAAAAATTGGCCATAAAAACCCCAAAATAGTCTTCTCAGGTGCACTTTAAGGGCTTGGTAAGGTTTTTACTTGTGTCTTTAACTTGCAACTTGAATAATTGAGTTCCATTGGCTTGAGACCTTCTTTTAGATGTTGAAAAGAGAACTTGAAACTTTAGAGCTCAAAGCTTCAAGTTGTGGAATAAAATTGGCTTATGAATACTTCAAGGGGGCTCTAAAGGTGCATGTGTTGGCTCCAAGCTTTGAAATTGTGCACTTAGGTGTGTAGAATGTATCCAAGCTGCTGTATTGGTTTTCATTCCATAATATATGGTCCAAAAAATCTAGAATAAGAAAAATATACATCCTTGGCACCATGGATATGAATTGACACAAATCAGACTCCTTCTAGGCTTCATTTGAGTATGATGAAACAAAGACTTCGGCATTTGTCCTCCTTCAAAGTATGCTACCTTCTCTTGGCTTGGATAGCTAGTAAATAACTTAATAAAGGAATATGGACTTGAAATAGCTCCTTTTGAATGGCTATAGATCTGTTGAGCTTGAACTTGCACCATTAGGACTTGTATGTGCACTTTAAGCTCTTTAGCCTTCTTTCTTGTCAATGGTCCACTAGTTATCTTTAATGGGTCCTTACTATCGTTGGTTGTGCCTTCCTTAATCATATCAGACATCATTTCGAACAATTACTTTATTCAACTGGACTACTGTTTATGTAAACTTTGAATCCACATGGCTCTTATCTTATTCATTTATAATTACTATTTTTTTGCTATTTTTGTATTGCATTTGTAGTTTGGGCTAATAGTGGTTTAGTGTAGAGTTTGGTAAGTACAAAAGTTAGAACTCAAAACTTGAAAACAAGAAAATGATAGCATGCCAAACGTGGGTTCATGATGACATTGTAACAAACTCAGGAAATCAGACAAATTTGAACAGAATTGGATCTATATTTGCTCAAACTAAAACATCAAAGAAAAAAAACAAAAAGTCAAACATGTAGCTCTTTGGCCACAAAAAACAATGTAAGCTTATTTATACGAAAGAACAAACAAAAAAATAATTACATACAAAAAAAACATGTGGAATAATTGCTCTGGGAAAAACTAAATAAAATTGCATTGAGGCTTACATTTACAATCTCAGAAGTTTTAAGTTCTCTGATGTTACTGTGAGGTATCTCTATGAGTTTTCTGTGCCTCTCCTGGTAAAACTCAGAGCAATTAGTGAAAATGATAATGGTATGAAGTTTAGAGCTAATAACATAAAAATATATGAAATCTTACACAGAAAAGGACAGAGATCATGTTTATAGCTAGTACAACAGCATTGTTAACAATTTGTAAAGCTTCATCTAGTGTTACTAGCTCTCTGTTTAGAAGCATGCTCCCATCAATATCTGAAATAAAAGTTCATAAGGTAATGGTAGCCATCAACAAAAATAAACATAGTAATAAAATCACCATTATTGTTCTACTTAATGATGTTCAACAACATGCAACAGAATAAGCTTTGACATCCACTACATGCATTGTGAAAAACTATTGCCATCACCCCGTACCGTCCCCAGTAAAATTGAAAATTTCAATCTGAAGACCTTCGAATCATCAATAGTAAATCAACTTTAAGCTTTACTAGGAATTTCTTTTTTTTTTCATTGAAATGAGGAAAGAAATGGTAAGGTAAAGCAAAAAACAAATAAGGACATGCAACTGATCAGAAGGCAGATAAACATTACTCAGGACATGTGGTGGCCTGCGGTGGCTTCATCATGTGTCATTGTACGGGTAGGGAAAACTTCTGATGGAGGAGAGCACTTTTGGAGGAGATTCCCCAGTGGAATGTACCTAAAATACTTCAGAAAACACAGGTCAGGAGGTCCCCGGTGTGTATTCCCGGGGAGGAGTCTCCAACGCCCAAGTTAGTATTTTCAGATAACTGGATTATGTGCTCTTTTGTGTATTCAAAGAGAACTTTTTTCCTCACCCCGCTAGGATGCTTTCTGGGTGTTTTATAAAGGAGGCATACAGAAGCCATTTTCCTCTTGTGGTCGTTCCAGATCACGACACGTGTCCGGTGGGATGCGATCCCTGCTTTTCCGAGAATGAAGGGATGTTTATCTCAGCAAAAGTCGCCTGGTTGACAGCCTAGGCATTCCAAGAGTGTCATATCGAGGCGTCCCTCTGATGGCGTGCTCCAGTGATAGCGTGTCAGAATGTACTTGGGGGACGACTTTTATGGGGAGGTGTCAGAGGCTCCTTAAATGCTTTGTTCGTACTTTCCGAGGTTACTCTAACATTTCGGGGAATGTATCCCCCGAGGATGGGTCCTCCGAGGGATACTTCTCTTTCCGAAGAGGGTCTGACCGCTCTACCGAGGTTGGTCATACCATTTCCTAAGGAAGCGAATTCCCTATATTAGGCCAGGGGGATCGTTCATCCTTCCAACCTCGGCTGGCTGTTTCCCTCTGGCGAAGTCGGTACTCCGTCAGGTCTGGGAGCTCAGCCAGTGATGGGCACCTCCTTCCCCGAGGGTCCGGGAGTAAGAAGTTCATGTTTACCTTCGACACTAAGGACAGTTGGCGAGGGTGGCAGAAGAAGTTTTTCTTTTTCCGGATTCCCGAGTCTTGGAGACATGTTCCTATTAGATGGGCTTCGGGGACTTTGAAGGTCGATGTCGTCGATCCCCGGAAGCTCCTCACTCCAGTATTGCTTGCCGATTTTGACAACTTCGACAAGCGTATTCGGTTGGTGGCGGACTGGGACTCTAGTACTCCGTCACGTTCACCCTACCCTTTTCCCATTAAGTGGGATCTTATGTCAGAGGAAGTTCTTCAGGAACTGGGAGTGATAACTGCCCACAAGAGTGACCCCGGCATGCCCGTGCCTGTTCTTCAAGGGAAGAAAGCCTGGATAGTCATGCTCCTTCGACGTGAAATTTCTTATCAATTTTTTTTCAAGAGTCACCTTCCAGGGTTTGTTATCTGCTTTCCTTTTGGACTTACACTGATATTTTACCTTTTTGCAGAGATGGGCGATCAGTCTGCCGAGTTTTATAAATCAATCTTCGACAGTCAGGCTAAGCGGGGAGAGAAAGTACGCAGGAAGACTTCTGGTAAGAGGAAGAAGTCGACTGCCGGCCCTTCTAAGTCTAAGAAGGCCAAGGCTACCACTCCTCCTCCCCCCGAGAACGTAGTTGAGGTGGAAGATCAGTCCTCTGCTCAACTTCCGACCGCCAAGAACCCTTCTTCGGACCCTGACATCCTCGTGGAGACACTGAGTCCTGCCCCTGCTACCGAGATTCCAGCAGAGCGAACGTCTGCCCAGGAGTTTGAAGAGGGCAGAAGGAGGAAAGGAAAGAATGTCACTGAGGATGTTCGGGAGGTCGGTTCTGAGGAGTGCGTCCCCGAAGTTCCACCAGGTTGGTTTCTTAGCCATTCCGCTACCAACCTCAGTATTTTTCGTATCTACAATTTTTTGGATGAATGGCTAAGGGATGATGTCTTGATGGAACTTCGGCGTGACCTTGCAGAAAACGCCCCTACTGCTTCCTAGGTGGAAGCTCATGCCCGTCAGAGGGCTCTTCGGGACCGACGGATTCCACGGGACAAGGTGCCATGGGAGCCCTTCTGGACGTTCACAAAGGACATGGATTTGTTCTCTGAGGATAGCCAGCTGATGGCTCCGCAAATGGCGGTGGGGGTGCTGACTAATGCCACTTTTCAGTCACTTACCACCGAATGTCCCAGCGAAGAGATCCTCACGGCGAGGATGACCGAGCACGCTGCTCAGGTGATCCTTTCTTTTCTTGTATCTTAGAAAATTGTTCATCTAAGCCATCACTGCCTTCCGATACTTATTTGGTGCCTCTGTCTTCCGCAGCTTTTGACATATAGCAGGTACTTCCACGCCTGGTCAGCAAAACAAACGGAGACCCACTCTCGGTCTGAAGATTCCCTGCGGAAGACAAAGGAGTCTCTCGCCCAATATGCCCTAAAATATGGCGAGTTAAACAAAATCGCGAAAGAGGACCTTGGGAGTCTTCAGGCCGAGGTTGTGTCCAGCAGGCAGGAGCTTCTTACTGACTTCTCAGCCAAGCTTGGAGACCTCGGGTCAAAGTGCGTGTCTCTTTCTTTAGAGAATGAGGCCCTTCAGAAAAAGACCGCTCAAGACGGCGAGGATCTTGCGAAGGCACTCGCTTTGAATGCGGATCTCCAGGCTGAGACTGCGTCGCTGAAGAAGAAGAAGTCGAAAGGCAGGAAGAAAAGGAAGCTGGAGGAGAAGATTGTCGCGCTAAAAGCTGAGCTGGCGGCTCTTGGCGACGAGAAGGACCGTAGCGAGCAAATGTCGAAGACGTCTTACCAAGATGGTTTTTGCTTAGCTCGTCACCAGGTCCACGCTCGACACCCTGGGCTTGACCTTTCTTACTTGTCTGCTTTGGATTTTCCCAAAGAGCCCAGATCTTCATGGTCCAAAGTTGAGTTCCTCAATCTTCCTCCAGCTCGGCCTGCGTCTTTGACTGAGCCCTCTAGAGATGATAACGTTGGCGAAACGTCGGATACCCCTGCTCAGTCATAGGCTTTCTTCTTCCTTCTTTGTATTTTTTGCCTTAGGATTTTTTAATGAAGAATTTTTTCCTCCATTCTCCGTTCTTTGTCCCGAATATGCCTTATCAGAAGCTGGTACGATTTTAGGTGTGCACTTTTGGCGAACACCTGCACCTTATCTTTCGGAAGGAACCTTTTTGAACTTCTTTCGTGTTCGAACGAGTTTTTAAGCTTAGTAAGGAATTTTGTAAGGCAGAATCATCAAGGCGCACTCTTTCGATAACGAGGGCAAATTCGTCATGTATTTTACTGACGACTTCAAGGAGGAGTATCTTACCGGCTTTCTTCGAAAAAATGTCTAAGTATAAAATTTTTTCAAAGAGTCTGAATGCCAAGTATTCTTCAACTCCACTCCCTCAATAATACCCAACTTAAAGACCCCTGGGCGGACTTCGTCGAGAACCAAATAGGGTCCACTCCAATTTGCCCAAAGTACCCCTTCTGATGGCCTTTGCTGTTCGAACTCGGCCTTTCGGAGAACGAGGTCTCCCTTTTTTATCTCCTTTTTTCTTACATGTAAATTGGCGGTGCGTGCTATCCATTGCTGGAAGGCCTTTCTCCTTAACTCGGCCATTTCACGGTGTTCTTCGAGGAGGTCCAGTTTTGCTCTCAGTCCAAGATCATTTCCTCCTTCATCGAACACCTGTACTCTTACCGAGGCCTGCATGACTTCAATAGGAATAATGGCCTCGGTCCTGTATACGAGCGAGAAAGGAGTCTCTCCCGTGGCTCTTTGTGGAGTCGTTCGGTAGCTCCACAGCACACTTGGGAGCTCTCCTGGCCATTTTCCTTTTGCCTCTTTTAGCCTTTTCTTCAGGCCATCTTTTATTGTTCTGTTAGATACCTCGACCTACCCATTGCTCTGAGGGTGAGCCACTGGGGCAAAATGTATCTTGACGCCAAGGTCCCCCATGAATTCCTGGAACCCCTTATCCGTGAATTGAGTCCCGTTATCGGCCACTATTACCCTCGGAATGCCAAATCGGCATATAATGTTTTTCCATACGAATTTTTTAGCGTCCTTCGCCGAGATTGATGCTAGCGGTTCTGCCTCTATCCACTTAGTGAAATAGTCCACTGCGACGATGCAAAATTTTACTCCGCCGGGGGCGTTTGGGAGAGGTCCGATGAGGTCAATGCCCCAGACGGCGAAGGGGCAGGGATAGTCTGTTGCATTTATTCTCTCCGAAGGTAGCTTTTGGATACTGGCATGCCTTTGGCAGTTGTCGCATCTTCGGACGAATTGCCTTGCGTCCTTCCTTAGGGTAGGCCAAAAGTAACCTTGGCGGAGTATTACTCCTGCAAGGGCGTCCGTTCCTATATGGGAGCCACACACTCCTTCGTGTACTTCTTCAAGTATTACTTTGATGTCATCCTTGCCTATACATCTTTGTAGAGGGCTTGCGTACCCTTGTCTGTACAGCTCTTCCCCAATGAGGAAGTACCTTCCTGCACGCTTTCGTATCTTTGCGGCTTCTTTAGGATCCTCGGGAAGCTCTGAAGTTGCCAAATATCTTTTGAGGGAGCTTTGCCATCCCTCCCCCGAGGTTTCTATGCACATTAACTCTGTGCTGGGGTGTTTTAGCACTTCGGTGGGTTCCTTAGCCTTGGCCAAGGCATCCGCTTGGGTATTATCCCTTCGGGGCACGTTCTTTATGTGCACCGAGTCGAAATCCTCAATGAGATTCTGAACGAGGTCGTGATACTTAGCCAAAATTGGGTCCTTTGCCGCATATTCTCCCTTTGTCTGTCGGACTATTAACTGTGAATCACTGTGGGCCACAAGGTTCTACACACCTACTTTTCTGGCCATTTTCAGTCCGGCTATGAGGGCTTCATATTCAGCAATGTTATTGGTAACATTAAAACCGAATTTGACTGCTTTAGAAGCTTCCATGCCTTCGGGACCCTGAAGGACTATTCCAGCTCCTTGATGCTCTGCGCCTGACGCTCCATCGACGAAGAGTTTCCATTCTGGATCAGTCACTATTTTACCTCCCGCGAGTGCTTTGGTCTTTTCAATCTCGGGGATCTCGGCAATAAAGTCTGCAAGTGCCTGAGCCTTTATTGCCCTTCTAGGCTCGTATGTAATGTCATATTCACCGAGCTCAATGCACCATTTTGAGAGTCTTCCCGAATGCTCCATTTTTTCATCACATCTCGCAGGGGCAAATTACTTCGTACGGTGATGGCCTGTCCTTGGAAGTAGGGTCGCAATCTCCTACCCGCCAGTACTAACGCGTAGATAGCTTTTTGGAGCAACGGATACCTCGTCTCGGCGCCATGTAGGGACTTGCTTACATAATACACCGGCCATTGTTTCCCACCCTCTTCTTTCACTAAGACGGAACTCACCGTCTTTTCAGTGACTGCGAGGTAAAGAATGAGAGGTTCCCCCTCCCGAGGTTGCCGAAGTGTTGGGATGCGAGTTAGATAACTTTTGAGCTCTCCCCAGGCTTCCTGGCATTCTGTATTCCATGGATGTTCCTGGATTCCGGAGGTACCACCTTTCTTGGAGACTTTGGTGAGTACCTTGAAAAACGGGCGACATCGGTCACCATACCTAGAGATGAATCTACTTAGGGAGGTGATCCTCCCGGTAAGCCTCTGTATGTCTTTGATAGACGTAGGTGTCCGGAAATTCAACAGGGTTTTCACTTTCTCAGGGTTAACGTCTATTCCCCTTTCTGACACCATGAACCCGAGAAATTTTCCTGCGTTTACCCCGAACACACACTTTTCGGGATTAAGGCGAATACCGAACTCTCAAAGTCATTGGAAGGTTTCGGTTAAGTCAGTGATATGATTTTTGGGTACTTTGCTCTTGACTATCATAGCGTCGACGTACACTTCCATGTTCCTACCGATTTGTGCGTCGAATACCTTGTTCATCAGTCTTTGGTAGGTGGCTCCTGCGTTTTTTAGTCCGAAGGGCATTCTGACATAGCAGTATGTACCTATCTCTGTGATGAATGCCATTTTTTCCTCATCCTCGGGGTTCATTTGGATCTGATGATACCCGCTAAAGGCGTCGAGGAAGCTAAGCAGTCCGTACTCGGCAGTTGCGTCTACCAGCTGATCTATGGCCGGTAATGGGTAGGAGTCTTTTGGGCAGGCATCATTTAAGTTTCGGAAGTCGATGCACATTCGGAGCTTTTCACTACCCTCTTTTGTGGCTATAACCACATTGCTAAGCCATTCGGGGTATTTTACTTCCCTTATTACCCCGGCCTCAATGAGGCGACTAACTTCGGCCTTGACGAAGGACTTTTTGTGAGCTGATAGATTTCGTTTTTTCTGTCGAACTGGTCTGACGTGTGGTTGTACTCTAAGATTGTGCTGGGGTCAACCCCAGGCATATCCTTCGGCGAATAAGCAAATAGATCTTTGTTCATGCACAAAAAGGATACAAGCCTCTTTTTGTCCCCTTCGGCCAGTTTCTTCCCAATTCGGGTGTTTCGGCCGGGGATCAACTCTATATCTTCTGTTTCTATTTTTTCGAGGCTTTCCGTTTCTTCTGCCGTTGCCTTTTCATCCATCAAGACCTTTTTTCCTTCTGCCTAAGTCTGTACCTTGATCTTGGTCGGGCTTTGCCTGACCCTTGTGAAGACTTTCCTAACCTCGGCCTGATCTATGAAGATTTCAGCATCTCCATCTTCAGTGGCGAAGGTGACCGTCAGGTACCTTACATCTGGCCGAATGTGAAAATTGCCTTGAGTCTATCTTCCCAGAATGGCGTTATATGCTGACTACACATCGATGACTATAAATCTTGTCCTGCCGGAGGCGATTAACTCTTCTTTGCTCTTAGGTGAGACCCCTTTTAGCATCACAGGCAGGTCGATGTACCCAAGGACTGGAAGTTCATATGGTCTGACGCTGAAGGTGGGGGAACTGACTAGGCTAAGATCACTTTTCGAGATGTTTAATTTACCCAACAGATGAGAAAAAATGACGTCGGTGTTCGAGCCGTCGTCGAGGAGCACTCTCTTGATGTCCCAGTTCCCTATCCTTGCCATCACAAGGAGGGGGTCGTCGTGAGGGAACTTTATTACATACCCATCCTTACGGGTGAGCTTTCGCGAGGAGCTCCCGTACTCCATGATGGAGACTTCTCTCATCTTTCTTTTTCTCTCGGCCGAGGGTATCCCAGTAGTGATGGTTTGGATAATCCCTGCCGAGGGTGGCAGACTTTTCTGGGGACTTCGGTCCCCCCGTCTATTTGAGTCATACTCTTCATCGTCTGCTCTCCTCTACTCTTCCTTTCTCCCTTTTGAAGAAGGCATCCGCAGATATCGCCGAAGTTGACCCTGTTTGATCAGGGACTCGATGTACTTCTTCAACTGGTAACAGGCTTCAGTGTCATGGCCATGATCCCGGTGAAATTGACAGAATTTTTTCATATTCCTTTTATTCTCCGGGGTCATGGCCTTTGGCCTTGGGACTGTGGTCCCTTGCCTTTCTAGCGCCATTAGAATGCTAGCTCTTGTGGTGTTCAAGGGAGTGAATGCTGCGGGCCTCTTTCCTCTTTGCCTGCGGGGCCGCTCTCCCTCGTTCTGCTGGCACGGCTGATGGCCAGGCCCTTCGGTGCGAGGGTGTTCGCCCTTAGGTCCTCCCATTCTGAGTTCTTCGGCCGTCATGTGTTGCTCGGCTCTTCTGTAAAATTCCCCAAGAGTTTCTGGAGGGTCTTTGGAGAACTCGTAGAACAACTGGGAGTCCCTCCGCAGTCCTCTGACCATTGCCAGGATGCGAATTTCCGGCCGAAAATCTGGTACACTCAGTGCTTCTCGATTGAATCTTTCAACATAGTCGCGGATGGTCTCCCCTCCTTTCTGCGCTATGTCAAACATTTGCACTGGCATTTTGGCAGTTGGCCTACTACCAATAAACTGTTGGGTGAAAGCAGTAGATAGTTCTTGGAAGCTCAACAAACTTCCCTGTGGCTAAAAGCCATACCACGCTGTTGCTGGTCCTGAGAGCGTCACCTCAAAGCATTTACAGAGCGTGGCGTCGTCCGCGCCATGGAGCACCATACTACGCTTATATTTTGTCAGGTGCGCCTGGGGGTCACTTCGCCCGTCATATGTTTCCAGGCGAAGAACCCTGAAATCACTGGGCATAGGTGCCTCTACTACCTCACGTACGAAATACGACTCCTCTCCGGTGTAGGAGTCGAACAACCGGGACCAGACTGGTTTTCGGGAGATCTGTTTCTCGACCTTTTCCAGCCTTCCTAGGATCCTTTCCATAAGGGCAGCAGTGCTGGTTCCTTCCTGCCGTCGTGTGCTTGCTGGTAGTGGCGAATTTCTTCTTCGCCTTGGGGAACGACTCTGGCGATGGGGAGAGGGGGACCTCTGGTAAGGGGATGCGCTCCATTAACAGGAGGCCCTGGTCTCTTTTGGGGCTCCCCCTCTGGCGGGGCGCGCTTTAACGGGTTCACCATCTGTTGAATATGTATCAAGGGAGTCTCCACTCCCTGAACTCCGGTGAGTAGATCACGAGCTCATTTCCCGCCGAATGGTCGGGGGTGAGGCTCTTTGAGTGGGTAGTGGTTGGGGCAACCTCTGATCAAGCTGCTGAGTGATTTCGGCAACGATAGAACACTGGAAATCCCGTAGGAAGCTCATCGTTACGGTTACAGGACGATCGTCCTCCATCATAGAAGTCTCTGCCACAGGCAGAGTGGTCGCCTGTTGAGTCTCAGGTGCGATGGGGGATCTTGAAATCCCTTTGTCCTTCGAGCGCCGAGTCTCCACGACGGTGACATGGGATAGAGTTCCCACAAACGGCGCCAATTGGTGGCCTGCGGCGGCTTCATCATGTGTCATTGTACGGGTAGGGAAAACTTCTGATGGAGGAGAGCACTTTTGGAGGAGATTCCCCAGTTGGATGTACCTGAAATACTCCAGAAAACACAGGTCAGGAGGTCCCCGGTGTGTATTCCCGGGGAGGAGTCTCCGACGCCCAAATCAGTATTTTCAGATAACTGGATTATGTGCTCTTTTGTGTATTCAAAGAGAACTTTTTTCCTCACCCCGCTAGGATGCTTTCTGGGTGTTTTATAAAGGAGGCGTACAGAAGCCATTTTCCTCTTGTGGTTGTTCCAGATCATGACACGTGTCCGGTGGGATGCGATCCCTGCTTTTCCGGGAACGAAGGGACGTAGCAAAAGTCGCCTGGTTGACAGCCTAGGCATTCCGAAAGTGTCGTATCGAGGCGTCCCTCTAATGGCGTGCTCCAGTGATAGCGTGTCAGAATGTACTTGGGGGACGACTTTTATGGGGAGGTGTCAGAGGCTCCTTAAATGCTTTGTTCGTACTTTCCGAGGTTACTCTAACGTTTCGGGGAATGTATCCCCCGAGGATGGGTCCTCCGAGGGATACTTCTGTTTCCGAAGAGGGTCTGACCGCTCTACCGAGCTTGGTCCTACCATTTCCTAAGGAAGCAAATTCCCTACATTAGGCCAAGGGGATCGTTCATCCTTCCGACCTTGGCTGGCTGTTTCCCTCTGGCAAAGTCGGTACTCCGTCAGGTCTGGGAGCTCGGCCAGTGATGGGCACCTCGGCTATCAACATGTTTCAAGGCAGACTTCAAAAGAAAGTGCGGCCCTTTTATAGCCTAATATTTGTTGTGCTGCTGGATGAAGTGTCTTATGATTTGATTCCTCTAACTCAACATGTTCCCAGTATTGATGAACTCAAGGCAGTAAAGTTTGAGAATTTCTAAGTTACATATTTCACATATAGATTGATAACATTGACAGTTTTAAATAATCATCATTAAAATTTAAAGTTTATAGAATATTGACTATGCAACTCACATCATTCGTACGTATATTCACTATGCAACCTAGTATATTGAAAATGTAAAGGAAAAAGGTCTCACTTTTATTTAACCCATAGTAAGTCAGTAACCTATGAAATGGTTGCATGCATTACCTTTGAGATTTGAAGCTTCAAAGAAAATGCCAAATTTATACCAAATCTAGGTGGATGGGCCAAACTGAACTGGAACAGTAGAGCATTAGTGATAGCCGAGGTGCCCATCACTAGCTGAGCTCCCAGGTCTGACGGAGTACCGACTTCGCCAAAGGTAAACTGCCAGCCGAGGTCGGAAGGATGAACGATCCCCCTGGCCTAATGTAGGGAATTCGCTTCCTTAGGACATGGTAGGACCAACCTCGGTAGAGCGGTCAGACCCTCTTCGGAAACAGAAGTATCCCTCGGAGGACCCATCCTCGGGGGATACATTCCCCGAAATGTTAGAGTAACCTCGGAAAGTACGAACAAAGCATTTAAGGAGCCTCTGACACCTCCCCATAAAAGTCGTCCCCCAAGTACATTCTGACACGCTATCACTGGAGCACGCCATCAGAGGGATGTCTCGATATGACACTCTCGGAATGCTTAGGCTGTCAGCCAGGCGACCTTTGCTGAGATAAACGTCCCTTCGCTCGCGGAAAAGCAGGGATCACATCCCACCGGACACGTGTCGTGATCTGGAGCGACCACAAGAGGAAAACGGCTTCTGTACGCCTCCTTTATAAAATACCCAGGAAGCGTCCTAGCGGGGTAAAGGGCAAAGGAGAGAAGGAAAAGAGTTCTCTTTGAATACACAAAAGGGAACGTAATCCGATTATCTAAAAATACTGACTTGGGCGTCAGAGGCTCCTCCCCGGGAATACACACCGGGGACCTCCTGACCTGTGTTTTCTGGAGTATTTCAGGTACATCCAACTGGGGAATCTCCTCCAAAAGTGCTCTCCTCCATCAGAAGTCTTCCCTACCCGTACAATGACACATGATGAGGCCGCCGCTGGCCACCAATTAGGAGTTCAACCATGCAAACTGATGTTAAAATATAAAAATACTTGTTCCAATAAATCACTGATTCTAACATTCTTCTCGCTTCATAATCAGTTGCAAGTGGAAGTTTGCATGCAGTAAAGGTTTGGGCTGGAACCGTGATACTCAAAGGAGACGATGCGTGCAACGATGTCTTTGGAAACCCAATCAGGTACATGTTATTATTTTTTTTTTAGGGTCAATTCATAAGTTTATGGTCATGCATAAACATGGTCGTGCATCACATGCTACGTATATGTACTATTAGTTGTGTAGTGTTGTTATGTACATTTATTTGGTCTATGAACCAAATGGTTCGTGTCCTATATGTCAATGGTGGTTGCTTTTATGTAATGTAACAATTAGGGTATTGTAGTCAATGAGTGGATAGGTTGATTCCCAAGCCTTTGGACAATCATCTATGTGTTTTGCCGGCACTAAGCGTGATCGTGCTCTTTGGGACCAAGCAGCAACAATTGCATTTTGTTGCATCCCTACTTGTGTTGTCCAAAGAGGACTTGTTGAGGGTGGCCATCCATCAAGGATAGGATGGGAGATGATCCAAGGACAATTCCAGGCCGAGACTAGGCGACCTTACACTATTGGTCAATTCAAGAACAAGTGGCTACTTCTGAAGAAGCAGTACAACACTTGGAAGCGACTACTCGGTGTAACCACTGGTTTGGGTTGGAACCCTGACACAAGAACTGTTGTTGCAGATGATGACTGGTGGGCTGCGGGTATACAGGTGACTTATGAAGTAATTTTTTTTTCACTGCCACTCATGCCTCTCTATGAACCAATCATTTTTATGTTGGATTTATTTGCCTCGTCATATTGACATTTTGTATGATATGCACCTCCTCTTGCTTTGGCTTTTTCATGCAGAACAATCCAGATGTTACTGCCATCAGATATAAACAAACTGCAAACTGGGCAGATTCAGAGAGTATGTTCATGCCAGTTAAAGATTTCTCACGCCATGGACTTTCTTCCTAGCCCCCTGTGGACAATGCAAGCTTTGGCACATCTAGCAATCCATGCCTTCTCGGGCCAACTAGGGTTCATGTGCCAGTAGACCGTTATGGGACCTCATCACCACTATCCCCTCGTGCAGGGTCATGTAGTCCACCACCTGCCCAGAATTTGACAACTTCACCCACAGCTGCCCAGAACGTGACCGTTAGCCCACGTTCATTGCAAGCTGCAAGGAGAGCTGCAACTTCAGAGCCTTCTACTACTAGACATAATAACTTAACTCTAGTTTCTCCTCGCACTGCCTTACATTGCACTCTTCTTTCCAGTGTGGTGGCCTGCGGCGGCTTCATCATGTGTCATTGTACGGGTAGGGAAAACTTCTGATGGAGGAGAGCACTTTTGGAGGAGATTCCCCAGTGGAATGTACCTGAAATACTTCAGAAAACACAGGTCAGGAGGTCCCCAGTGTGTATTCCTGGGGAGGTGTCTCCGACGGCCAAGTCAGTATTTTCAGATAACTGGATTATGTGCTCTTTTGTGTATTCAAAGAGAACTTTTTTCCTTACCCCGCTAGGATGCTTTCTAGGTGTTTTATAAAGGAGGCGTATAGAAGCCATTTTCCTCTTGTGGTCGTTCCAGATCACGACACGTGTCCGGTGGGATGCGATCCCTGCTTTTCCGAGAACGAAGGGACGTTTATCTCAGCAAAAGTCGCCTGGTTGACAGCCTAGGCATTCCGAGAGTGTCGTATCGAGGCGTCCCTTTGATGGCGTGCTCCAGTGATAGCGTGTCAGAATGTACTTGGGGGACGACTTTTATGGGGAGGTGTCAGAGGCTCCCTAAATGCTTTGTTCATACTTTCTGAGGTTACTCTAATGTTTCGGGGAATGTATCCCCCGAGGATGGGTCCTCCGAGGGATACTTCTGTTTCCGAAGAGGGTCTGACCGCTCTACCGAGGTTGGTCCTACCATTTCCTAAGGAAGCGAATTCCCTACATTAGGCCAGGGGGATCGTTCATCCTTCTGACCTCGGCTGGCTGTTTCCCTCTGGCGAAGTCGGTACTCCGTCAGGTCTGGGAGCTCGGCCAGTGATGGGCACCTCGGCTACCACAGTGCTACAGGAAGGTCGGCACAACTTGAAGGATATGCTCTCACAAGAAATCATGGTGGCTCTTCATCATCTGGAAAATGCTGGGCTCGTTCCCCCGACCACACAGTAGCCATTAGTGAATGGTTCTCATTGTTAAGGGATAGTCAGGAGTGGATTGATTCGGCATCGGCAACATCTCTTCAGTCTTAGCATGACACCAGTATTGCTCAATGTTTGGAGGTTGTGTCAGCTCTACCTGGTATTGTTGAGGGTGATGAAACCTGGATTGATGCATCTTCCATGTTTGTGTCAGATGAGGAGCTGTGAGAGTGCTTCATAAATGGTTGTCACACGCCAGAAATCAAGGTACTATGGCTTTAAGTAGAGATTGCACAATGAAAAAGGTTGGGCAAGCTTTGAGTTCAATATGGATTAATGTGTCAATGTTGACATGTTTAATCATGTTGTATCATGTGTATTTGTTCCTTCGTTGTGTGTTACATAGTTAATGTGTGGAGAATGTTACATCGTTGTAATATATGTATGGACTTGAATTGTAATGACTTTGTAGCAAGAAATGTATAACACTTGTTCTATATGCTGTTAGTCATGTTACATATGTCCACTACTAGTGTTAGATATTCTCATGAATGTCATTATGTAGGTTCCTTCTTCGCATGCATGTGCATTCATTATTATTCTTTTTTAGAAATGATTTTAATCAGTAAGTGCTGCTTATGCACCATGTCAGGGTATGGAGCATGGCACCGTTGTTGGAGCAGATGGGGTCTTAATTAGCTCGGATGTTTTTGGGATTCATGTTAATATACCTTGGGACACCCCCATTCAACTCCACCAACAACACCCCCAAGGGCTTTCCGACCCACACAACCAATGGAAAGGCAACGTCTACATCATGGAATGGTACTTCTTTCTGGGTTGCCAACTCTTTTACATTTGGCTCAATCATCTCATTGAGCAGATGAACAGCAACAACCACAGTACTTGTTGCATCTATTATCAAGTGAGAATGAGTTCTATGCATGAATGCGTATGACAAGAGAATGTTTTTGGGATCTCCACACCGACTTGTGGGTTAGACATACCTTAAAGGGGACACGTTACATTTTAGCATATAAGGGTTTAGCAATGTTTTTGACAGTGCTTGCGCACGGTTGGAAGTATTGAGACGTTGGGCAAGTTTTTGAGCATTCTATTAATACCATTTGTCAATGGTTTTGCAAGGTGTTAGATGTAGTTGTTTCTCTTGCCGAATCAATCATTCTCCCAGACAACCCCTCCTTCAGATCTCCACACCAATCTATTCTTACTCGTTGGGGTGGTGTATTCTCAGGGGCAATTAGTGCGGTCGATGGGACGCATATTTATGGAATATATGGTGGACCTGAAAGGGAGTATTATTGGGGTCGGTCTGGCCACACATGTCAAAATGTCATGGTCGCTGTGGATTTTGGCATGTACTTCACCCATGTATTCACCAGTATACTTGGTAGTATGCATGATAGTCTTGTCCTTTGCACATGCCTTAACCAACCGCGGTCCAGATTTCCACGTGCCCCTCTTGGTGAGTGGTGCACGTTACAAGTATGACATAATAGTTATTGTCTCATTTATAACCAAATTTCACATCTTTTTCGTGAATTAAAATATAGGGCATTATTACTTGGTAGATTCTGGATACCTGAACATGGAGGGATTTCTAGCACCTTACTGAGGGGACAGATACCACCATAATGACTTTGGTGGACGCTGCCCAACTGGATCCCAAGAAATATTCAACTGGGCACATGCATCATTCAGAAATGTTGTTGAACGTGTGATTGGCGGTGTGAAGGGAAAATTTCCAATACTACTTCGACTGTGACGCTTTGACCTAGAAGTTAAGAAGCGAATTGCCATAGCATGTTGCGCATTATACAACTACATTCGACGTCATCAGTCTAAGGATCCGGAGCAATTAACTTATGACATAAATCAATCATATGAGCCTAACACAGCGCACCCAAATACAGAACGGTTAGAAAAGGAAGATCTACAGGCAGAGAAATATTCTATGGTGCAAACACATGATGAGATTGCAACTTGTGTGGCAGTAGAATACAATGCAAGACATGGAGGGCGATAGTTGAGTGGAAGCTACTTCAATGGGAGCTTCAGTGACTACTTCTAGTTTGTTCGAAGCTATAGTTTTGTGTAACATAACTCTTCATTATTGTCATTTTATTGTTTATGACATATGATGTGGTAATTATATCTAGTAAAGTGGCAAGTGCTTTTTATTGTTCTTGGAATAGTAAATTGCGCTTGATACAGTCCAATTTTTTTTTTGTGCATTTGCTTTTTACTTGTTTTTTTATATTTTTTTTCATTTTGATCTTTTTTTCCAATTAGGGTTATCTTTGGGCGTAGGGCATAATAGTTACAGTACACGTTTTGCTACTGTGACATTTGTTTTAGGCAATTTTTTTTATTGTTTGGGTTGTTTTTTTCTCCATTTTGGTTATATTTTTAAATTGAGTTTCTTGTTTGTCTGGGACATGCTAGATACACGCCCCTTTGCTACAGTAATTTTTTTTTGTAGGCTGTTTTTTTTTTTTCACTTGGGTTGGGTTTTTTCTCATTTAGATTTTCTTTGGGTTTGGGATGTTGGGAATAGTACCATGTCTTGCTAAATTTTTTTTTTAGTTCATGTTGAGAATAGTGTCACGCCTTGTTACATTTTATTTTGCATTCGGTTTTCTTTTTGTTTGAGTTGTTTTTGTTTTCAATTGGGTTGTTTCCTTTTTCTTTTTAGCCTATATTTTATTTTTTGTGTTTGATTTTTTCCCTGAAATATAGTTCTAAAATAACGTAAATGCAAAAAAAAATTGTAAAAAAAATCCCAAGAAAAAAATATCCCCCATTGTTTTTATTTTGTTGCCCCAAAATATGTCCACATTAATAAAAATGGCAACACTAAGTAATAGATACCTTATTTATGTCTAATAATATCTTTTACGAATCAAATATAAAAATCAAGCAATTTTATTAATCTAACATAATAAACACAAAAGATATTCTAAATTTTTAATTTTTGCATCTTTTTCCTACTTGATTATTTTTTTGGTCTTTTTTCATTCGGTTCGTTTTTTAATTTGTGTTTTTTCTATGTTTGAGGAGTTGTAGCTGAAGTACATGTGTTCATATAATAAAATTTTTTTTCCTGCACCTGTTTTTTTTCGTTTGGGTTGGTTATTTTTTTACATGTTTGGATCTTTTTTTTTGTTAGGTTTTCTTTGGGTCTAGGACATATTAGATACAGTACATACATTGCTATAGTACTTATTTTTTTGTGACCCTGGGTTTTTTTAGCATTGATGTTGGGTTTTTTTTTCCCATCTAGATCTTTTTTTTTTCATTATGTATAATAATATCTTCTCATTCTCAAATTTTAAAATCAGACATTTTTATTACTCTAACCTAACAAACACAAAATATATTCTAAACTTTTAATTTTAATGTTTTCAGACCCCAAACTACAAATTACATTGAAAACTTAATTTTGATTATAAGTTCATTTCGAATCTATTTTGTTAATATTTTTTTCATTATGGAGTATAGATGCATTGGGTATGAAAAATTTGTACATTTGTTGATAACCCTAAAACAAAGAATAGCTTTATACAACCTTTACTCATATATCTATGCATCTTTCATGTTTTTTAAAATCAATCATTCTATATATTTTCACTATCGGTGATATAGTTTTTATTTTTTTATTTCTAGAACCTTTTTTTTTTTTGCATATGATTTTTTCTATTGTCTATATTTTTTCCTTTCATTTGGAGGGTTTTTTTTAAATGAAATTGTTTCTTTTTTTTCACAGCTTCTCTTTGGGGGTTTTGGGTTTGGGGTAGTTGTACCTTTTTTCAAAATTTTGTTTCGCTGCACTTTAATATTTTAATCTTATGTCGTTATTTCCTATTTACCAAAATTAATGCCAAAACCTTTCAATTATTTAAATTTTATACTTCATTTGGATTGATCATACCTTATTTTGAAATTTATGTCTTTTTTACCATTTTTTCCCATAAATATAATAGGTATCTTCATCGGACATCCCGCAACAACATGCGGGTCGCCATCTAGTTAGTTAGCTAAACATTATATATAATCTATGCCTCCCTGTTGGCAAATGATTAATTGTTTCATACCCTAACTACTTATCAACTAATCTGTCAAATTCATGAAATAGCTCTATGCATCAATGCACACACAGTAAAATATTAGCATAACCGTCCATATAACATATAACAACAAGAACAGATTCTAACAACAGTAGTCAGGTACATTTGAGCCTTAGACTGATGGCATGGGCATATGTGACAAGTTATCGCCCCAAACTTATCCTAATACTTACAAAACAAGGTAGTTGGTTAACCACCAAGAAAAGTAGGATGAGAGCAGCATAAAACGCCAAAGCAAAATAACTACCAACAATATGCAAGGAGATAGCACATCCAGTTATGACAGTTATATATACATTATCCCAACCATGTATGGGCAGGCGGCTAGTCACCGTGAAGCTCCAGCTCCATGCGAAGCCATGTAAGGTACACAGCTGGGTCTTTTGTCCTATTGACCAATATGTCACGTGCGTTCTCATTCCGCGTCAAGAATGACGCGGCGCACAACCAAAAAGTATCACCCTCGACCACTCCAAGAAGTTGGCCAACCAGCTTTATTACATACCTGATGCTTGTGGACTCCTTCTTAATGGGGGATGCCGATGAAGTAGAAGAGTGATGTGTTAGTGTTGTGCCCAAAAAGTCAATAATGAGATGATTGTATTTTTGCACATTGAGTCATGATATTTTATTGAGGCATTAATCCAGCAATTATGTTTGTTGTTTTGTTTCTGCGTAATGTAATAAACATAATTGTAACCCAAGAATAATGATATTCTTAAATGTCCTTAGTCTAGTATTATTGTGGAACGGGTTGCAATAATACATAATGACTAGCATATGCGGAGACTAATATGAGATATGTAGTCTACATATGGGTACAAGTTGGAGAACTTGTGTACTGGACCGACCCACCATGGGAACACTTCATGGATCGTTATATGAGTGTCATAAGTGATTCTCATAGTGATCATAGTATATGTAGTCCTTCGACCTAAGATCATCAAGGTTCCCTACATGTGAGTCATATACTTTGATACTTTCCTTTGTTGCTCGTAATTGAGTGAACTTGAAGGAGGTCTCCTTGCCCTAGCCTCCAAAAAGGACAGCCGCACTCTTCTCTTGCAATTCCTTGGAGGACGCAAGCTAGCACTGCGAGCGCAAGAGAAATGCATCTGCCGGGACGTGGTGAAAGCGTGGTGATCCCGAGAGGCTCGTGTGGATACCATAGAGAGCCTAAACACGTCAACTGTTCAGGTTTTGTGATTCGACTCTACAGTTGAGTGAGAGATCTCAACTGAAAATTAAGTATGAAATTTTTCGAACACCAGGTTTACCTCGTTTCACTTGGATCCTAGAGGGTTTCGGTTAAATTCCGCTGTGCTATTTGGCTCCCGAAATCCAACATGATGTTTCACAGAGGTGGTGACACATGTAGTAACAGGTGGCCACTGCGAGGTTGATGAGTCTGATGAAATGTGAATGACTGTGTTCACTAGCACAATTTACTCCGTAAGTTGGTGCCTGCTCTGGCGACCCACTGGTGACACCTGACTAAGATCATCAAATAGGGCATCCATGTGATTGAGGTTTGGGAGGCGTTTGTGGCGTAAGCTGGCAACTAAGGGCTCAATTTGTAATGTTATGTAATAACCATAACCAATAGAAACCCTTAACTAACAAGCAAATAGCACAACAAAAAATTTGTATAATCATAATAAAATTGTATATTAGAACTACACATACCCGAATGCGCTTCACCCACTAATCATCATCGGTGACAATAAGACCTTCATCCTCATCAAAAGTCCATCCATCACGTGGCCCTTCATCCAATTAGAGTATTCCTGCTACAGTGAGTCCCATTTACAGTGTTGGTAATAGTCGTTCCAAGGGTATCCAGTTTGATTACACATTTTCTTGGCAACCAACTTCTAACCAGCTTTAGTTAAAAATCTATCCTCGGTCAAGCCTTTCTCATACACTCCAGTAACGCATCATAGAAATGTTGGACTGTATGTGGCAACCTAGGCAGGGACACCCGTGGCCTCATCCCAGGAAGTATTGACAGTTTTTTCCTTTAACATGGCTGCAATAACTCAATATATATCATCAAATATTTACGTGTTTGGCAACAAAAGGACAACAATCTTAAGCCAAAACATTTTCTCACACAAGAGCGATGCAAATATTGAAAAAGAAAGAGTACAAATGAATTCATCTCCAGTAAGTTATACATAGGTAATAAAAACAATACATTCAACCACATGGATTATTTGATATAAAATTTATACAAATAATAATTAAAACATGGGCGAAGTTGTTGTAAAGCCAAATCATGTGCATCTGTCAATTGTGTGACTAATAATAATAATAATAATAATTGTAAACCTATGTATTAACAATATATATATATATATATATATATATTGTTATCCATCCCATGTCTGTCTGTGTGTGCAACAAAAACGATGAAGGTATATACAAGTAAAAAAATCTATGGACAGAAGTATTAGCAGAGCATCTGAATCCATTATGTAAAATGCTATTAATACTGGCAACTAAAGTCATTGCTTGTTGCATGAGAACCGTAAATTTGATCTAGTGCCCACAATTAAACTTGAGGCAAATACTGTTTTAGAAGGATAAATTTACACATTGTATTGTCAAACTAAAAAGTAGGGAAAATGCCTTCTCAAACTAGGGTGTGTTATCAGAATTATGGGAAAGTCCATATATTTTCATAACAAACCTCTCTAAGACTCTTAAGGGCTTAAAAATAAAAAAATAATTTATGCATTATCATCACATCCATGCTTTTAAGCTGATGTTTGTTAACTGTAATTGAATTTGCAGATCAATACTTTGGTGGGAGAACCCAAAGGGTGCACAAGTTTTTGCATTGGTTGGTGACTATTGCCCTATTTTAAGGGTTGGAGTATTTTTATTTCGTCTACTTTTGTGGTACAAAACTATAAGATTTAATAACGTGGCCACATGCAATGATACTAATTCCTCAAAGCTAGCTCCACAGTAAACTACTAATATACTTCACAAAGTCTTTTTGTTCTATTGTTTTTTTTGTCCTATTGGTGAGTATTGCCTTGTTGTTTTTTCGTTTGTTCTTTCATATAAATAAGCTAACATTGTTTTTTTCTCAGCCAAAGAGCTTACATGTTTGACTTTTTGTTTTTTTTTGCTTTTATGTTTTAGTTTGAGCAAATATAGATCCCATTCTTACATGCTGACTGATCATAAAAATGATGACGTTATTAGAATCCAATGGAGAATCCACCAAACCAAAGGCAATACACAGCCACAGAAATGGGAAACAAAAGACTCACCCTACAGACGGAAGGATGAACCACGATAGACGGAGTGATAATGACTAGAAATCTACAGCAGCTGGCCTTTGAAGCTTCAAGTTTGGAGGGTTGGTAGGTGGGGAAAAGAGAAAGCCAGATGAACATGTGGGAAGAGTTTTAACAGCACACGAGGTAAAACCATGTAAAAACAATGATAACCAGGGGCATTTATGAAAAGAAAACATGGGACAATGTTGCCAGCTTAGCCGATTAAACAAAAAACATGGAAACTGATTTGTATTAATGTTGGCTGAACGGGCTGCTAGCTTAGCTACTAGTTCGGTTGATGTTAACGCACATGCATTAACGCGTTTTCATAAAAAAAAAAGTGATTGCTTTACACTTTTAGCCCCCAGGTTCTCTTATATTACCGCTGTCCTACTAGACCTGCCGCTACCGTTGCAGAGGTAGTTGGAGATAATCAAGTGAGATCGGTGATGATCAGAGCCAGTCAAAGCAAGATTGGAGCAAGTCGAAGCAAGATCAGAGCAAAGTCGAAGCCAGATCGGAGCAAGATTGGAGTAAGTCGAACCAAATCGGAGCAAGATCGGAGCCAGGCGAAGCAAGATTGTAGCAAGTCGAAGCAAATTGAAGCAAGGTCAGAGCAAAATTGCAGACAAGGCCACTGCTGGGTTTTGGGGAAAAAGATAAATGGGAGTAAAAAAAAAATAAATTTATGAGTTTCAAACAAAACATGTCAACGGAATTGAGTTAAATTAAGCCGAACTGGCCTGGATTAATAGGAAATTTTCCTTGTTTTCAAGGGAAAGAAAAAAAAAAGAAAGAAACTCGTACTCAATCATCCCTCGTAGTCTTTAATCCAAAATTTCCTCTCTTCGATAATCAAACCTCACCCCCTTCCTTGGGTTGGGTTGGTGCTTGTCTGTCTCTCACAAACAGGAGCGACTTCGACTCTTCGAGTCTCTCCCTTCGATTTCGTTGCCGATCCCCTCCGTGACGCCGTCCTCCGGCGAAATCCCTCTGTCGCCGGTCGCATTTTCCGAGTAAGTCACTTCACTTCCTCTATATTGTTCTCCCTCGGCGGGAAGACGAAATACCTACACTTCATTTATGCATGTGAATCCGATTCAACTCCAAATCCATGGGGCACAAGAAAAAAACAGCTGCTCCACGGTTGAGGCAGGCGCCGGCATCGGAGACGGCTGTCGATGTTGCTGAAGCTGAGCCAATCGAGTCGTCCGCCGTTGAGTCCGATGGCTCCTCTTATGCATCTATCAAGCTCGAGTGCGAGCGGGCTCTCACTGCTATCCGGCGTGGCAACCATACCAGGGCGCTCCGGTTGATGAAAGAGTCATGCTTGAGGCACGAAAACTCGCCACACGCAGCGCTCATCCACCGTGTCCAAGGAACCGTCTGCACCAAGGTCGCCTCCATCATCGATGATCCGAATGCTAAGCAGCGACATTTGAGAAATGCTATCGAGTCTGCTAAGAAGGCTGTCGAGTTGTCACCCAACTCGATCGAGTTCGCATATTTCTATGCGAATATGCTGTACGAAGCTGCCAACGACGCGAAGGACTACGAAGAAGTGGTTCAGGAATGCGAACGCGCTTTGGCGATAGAGAATCCAATTGATCCTGCGAAGCAAAATTTGCAGGGGGAGAATCAACAGAGGGCATCCACAGCAGAGGTTCGTATTGCGCAGGTTCAAGGTGAGCTCCGGTCTCTGATACAGAAGTCCAATATCGCCTCAATTTCTACGTGGATGAAAAATTTAGGTACTGGAGAGGAGAAGTTTAGGTTGATTCCGGTTCGGAGAGTGACTGAGGATCCGATGGAGGTTAAGGTACTCGCCACAACGCGGAGGCCTAATGAGATAAAAAAGGCTACAAAGACGCCTGAGGAGAGGCGGAAGGAGATTGAGGTTAGAGTTGCTGCTGCCAGGCTTTTGCAGCAGAAGTCTGAGATTTCTTTGCCACAATTGCAGAATGAAGTGGAGAGAAATGGTGGGGGTGTGGATTCAGTTTCAGGAAGTGGGCAGAGAGGGGAGCGAAGGAGGAGGAAGAATGGTTCAACTGCTGAAAGAAAAGATTGGGTTCGTTCTTTTTGGAACTCTATGACTATTGATGCAAAGAGGAATTTGCTTACGATTAAGGTTTGCAATCTAAAAGCACATTTTGGTCCATCCAAGGATGGCTTTGCAAGTGAGGTTTTGCTAGAGGCTCTTGAATTTGGTGAGGCTAATAAGACCTGGAAATTCTGGGTGTGTTGCAAATGTAAAGAGAAGTTTGCAGACTCTGAATCCCATATGCAGCATGTTGTGCGAGATCACATGGGGAGCCTCCTGCCCAAGATGCAGGCGGTGTTACCACAGGGTATTGACAATGAATGGATTGAGATGCTCATCAACTATTCATGGAGACCTCTTGATATATCTGCTGCAGTTAAAATGCTTGATGGCCAATCTAAATTCCTGGATTCTGGGTTTGTTGAGGATTCCTATTCCATTAATCAAAGTTATGAGTGTGAGGATTGCTTCAAAGATGCATGGGATTCCTCACCTGTAAAAGGAAATGTAGTTGGTTACAATTGTGATAATTCTAAAGGAAATGTAGGTAGTTACAATTGTGATAATTCTAATGAAAATGATTGTGACAAGGTTCCAAGCATTGAGTGTAAGGAATGTGACAGGAGCCAGGGAGCTGTTGCTTATCCTCTTGTTGATAATTGGCCAATAGCTGATGACACAGAGCGTGAGAAGTTATTGCAAAGAATTCATGCTGCATTTGAACAGCTTATTCGGCATAAATGCCTTGCTGTGAGCCATCTAAACAAGGTGATGCAATTTACAATGGATGAGTTGCAAAGTCTGGCTTCTGATTCACAGCTTCTGAATCATGGCATGGACCAAACACCCATATCAATGTGCTTTCTAGGAGCGACCCAGCTTAGAAAAATCCTAAAGTTCTTGCAGGAATTGTCTCATTCATGTGGTTTGGGTAGATATCCTGAGAAGAATAGTTCAGTAGATGATGTGAATGGGAGCACTACTGATTCAGAGGTAAAGGAGAAGATTGTCCTTAATGGAGATGCTTCTTGTCTCATCCTTGATGAACATTGGTTGGTTAATACTACAGGTGATGATTCTGTGTTTACAATTGCTAATGGTGACGATGGAAATGGAGCTTCACAGTGTGGCGATACATTGCTTTCCTGGATCTTTTCTGGCCCCTCATGTGGGGATCGAGTGACATTGTGGTTGAGCTCAAAGGAAGAGAAAACACAACAGGGAATTGAAATACTCCAGACTCTTGAGAAGGAATATTATCATCTTCAAAGCTTTTGTGAGAGAAAATGTGACCATGTAAGCTATGAAGAAGCATTGCAGGCAGTTGAGGATCTTTGTCTGGAGGAAGGTAAGAAGAGGGAGACTGTTGCTGAATTTGCTCATCAAAGCTATGAAGCTGTTCTTAAAAGGCGAAGGGAAGAGCTTATTGAGAATGAGAATGATGTTGTGTTTCTCAGCAGTAGGTTCGAGTTAGATGCTATATCCAATGTCTTAAAAGTATCAGAAAGTCTGAATGTTCAGTTTGGTTATGAGGATACTTACATTGGTATGACTTCCCAGTTATGTGATTTGGAGTCTGGTGAAGATGATGATTGGAGAACTAGGGATTATTTGCATCAAGTGGACAGCTGCATAGAAATTGCCATCCAGAGACAAAAAGAGCAACTATATGTGGAGGTTAGTACTTTGATTTTATGGTAACTTTCAATTTAGTATATCTATGGAGCACTTGTTATCTTGACTTACTGGTATTTCTGAAGCAGCTTAGCAAAATTGATGCACGGATAATGCGAACTGTAAACCGGATGCAGCAGTTAGAATTGAAACTCGAGGCTGTGTCTGCTTATGATTACCGGTCAATATTGTTACCTCTAGTGAAGTCATACTTGAGGGTTTGTATCAAATTTTATGAATTCTTTAATGGTTGCTTTATTATATCCTAAAGCATTTTTTTTATGTGCTGAATGTACTGTGATAACTAACTAAAGAAAAATTTCAGGCACACTTGGAGGATCTTGCTGAGAAAGATGCAACTGAAAAATCTGATGCTGCCAGAGAAGCATTCCTGGCAGAACTTGCCCATGACTCTAAGAAAGGTCTTCGTGGAGGAAATGATAATGCAAAGCATGGGCAGGAGAAGAGCAAGGATAAGAAAAAGAACAGAGATCAAAGAAAATTCAAGGATCCAAAGGTCTGAACTATTTTCTGATGTACATTTTCTTGGTGACTACATTTAAATGTTTGAACTACATTTTATAACATGCACAACAGGCTGCCAGTGGGAACGAACTGCACATGCTTACAAGTGAGGGCACTGAGCAAGAGTATGCCTTTGTTTTATGCAATTTCTTCAGTAGCTTTCCATAAAATGTAGAACTTCCTAAAAATGTCTCTTCTAATATGTGCTTTTGATGTGCCTAGCTTCAGTTCTTTCCCTGTTACATATGATGTCGATCAATTGGAATTGGAGGTTGTTTCAGCTGTAAGTGATGACTCAAAACAACATGAAGAAGATGAACTCAGGCGTAAAATAGAGCTTGAAGCAGAGGAAAGGAAGCTTGAAGAAACTTTGGAGTATCAGAGAAGGATTGAGAATGAGGCTAAACTGAAGCATCTTGCAGAGCAAAATAAGAAATCTAATCATAGCTCTGCAGAGCAAGTGCCTGAGAAGTCGCTTGGGTACACTGTAGTCTCTGTTGGTCACATAGGCAGTCAGGTAATCTTCTTCCTTTTCCCTCAGTTCTGGGTTTATAAATTGTTTTGTTTATTAGTTTTGGGCAATGGCTTCTGAGTTGTAATCAGAACCTAAGTCAGGTGCTGTAATTTATGTTTCCAGGAGGATTTAGCATTGAAGAACAGGTTCCTGAACGATTTTGACAGCACAGAGGTGGACAATCTTAGTTTTGCTGCGCCAGGCAAATCTGTTAACTTGTCTGATACCCAAGTAATGGATGGCACACATGTAAAAGCCGAACAAGGTGAGGAAATTGCTAGTTTCTTGCGGGCATCAAGTTGACCTGTAGCACCTGTAGCCTTTTCTAACATTCATGATTATGCAGGACTCCCCAATGGTAAGCTTCCTGATGATCCTTTGCCCCGTGAGCACCGATCTGGAAGGAGAGGTAGGCGCCAGAAGAGTTCCACAAAATCTCTGGATGGGAAGTATCAAGCTTTGCCATTTAATCACAATGCAGATGAGAATGGTTCACTTCTTGATGGAGGCCACGTGGAAAGTGGTTAGTATAAAAGATCCCATTTTTAACCATAGCATATTATAGGTTATGAGGCACTCTGTCTGCATAATGTTTATGGCATTATGTTTTTTTATTTACGGGATTACAAAGAACCCACTGATGTTAGGCCGAAAATACAGTCATAACCCCATTTTTGAAATAAGGCGATTTACCCCTGAATCCTCACCTACATCCACCAGATCATAAGCTTCAATTTGACATGACCAAAAGACAACCTTATAATGGCTTCCTGAAATAGCAGTTCTAGTTCCCAACTTTTCAAAACAACTCCAAATCCTAAACTTTTAAATTTACTACTAGTGATACTCTCATCTTCCTTTGTCCTCAAACGCATACCTAGTAAACCCAAATGTTCTACTGTCAAATTAAGTCACAGCTGCTGCTGCCACCCCTTTTACCTCCTCATCTTCTTCCCTTTTTTCTTCTTGGTTTGTCTCTCCTCTTGCTGGACGCTAGCCAACCAGGCAGTGTGCTGATCAGGCCACGGGAAGTGAGCTCACTGCCAGGTAGCCAACAGAGACCTCATGACCTTAGAACTTTGGGCAGAGAAAATACTTGGTCAATTTCTTCTCTCTTTGATCACTGGTGATATATCTAGGATTCATCTGGCAGCAAGGATTCTCAGAATTCAGCAACTACATTCACTGGCCCACCAAATCCTGTTTTCTTTCCATCACTTTTTCCAAATTTCCATCCCAAGCGATGTCTTCTAATGCTAATTCTCAAAAAGGAAAAAAGAAAAAAGAGGATGAGAGAAAAACCCCACAGGTAAGTAGTTGTCTTGGACTTTGGGAATATAAATGAACACAAAACTTCCTAGAACAGTGAAATTATGTGGAGATGATGAAGTGGTGGCTAAAAATATTTACAAAATAGGAGCAGGAAGGGGTAAATTAAGATATGAAATGAAAGGAGTGATTAGAGCCAGAGAAGGTAGTGGAGTCAGTGCCACTCTGGAGAAGTTACAAGATTGGGTCTGCTGTTGGCAGTTAGCTGAGGTTGCTATGGAGTTGCAGAGACACGGGAAGGAGAAGATGAATGGGCAATAAGGTAATTAGGCAATAAACTGTTTTCAGTAAGCACTTCTTTTTAGAGAAAACTATCAATGAGGCGATCAAAAAATCAAACATGTGAATTTGGCAATTAAGCAATTACAAGAGTGAAAGCATGGGTAAAATAAAACCTATACTAATCAGGTTGTAAATACTGAGGTATTATTTAATTTTGATAGCATATACCCCTATTAGCATGTACAATTCATCTTCTTTTCCAAGTAATTTACTGAAATTAATATTTTATTTATTTATCATTCAATAAAATGTATTCTTGTAAAAACTGAACATATTTTTGATAGCTCTTATGTATGTCTTGTTTTGCTAGTTTGACTAGAGAGAAGAGAAAGGAACAACAAAAAAGGTGAAAGAAAATAAACAAACAAATGAGACTAAAATAAGAAAGAATAGATAAAGAGAGAAGTTGAGGGCATCTTTTATGAGAGAGAGAGAGAGAGAGAGAGAGAGAGAGGGAGGGAGGGAGGGAGGTGGAGGCTGCGATCCTAGAGGGAGATCATCCCGGTTGAAGCATCACTGGCTGGCAAGCACTGAGCTAGTTGACCTTGGGTTGTCAGCGCTGGACAGTGGGTGTCTGTGAAGAGGGAAGAGAAATTGTGAATAAGAAGAAAATAAAAGAAAGGAGGAACAAAATAAGCTTTGGTGGCTATTGCTGTGGTTTTGGGTGAGTGCATGTTACCATGGGGCTGTTTTTGGTAAATGGAGATGATTAGGCATAGAGTTATTGATGGGAAAAATTGGGGACTAGAGCTGGTACCTTCGGAACTCAGTTTGGGTTCACTTGGTTGTTAGAAAGTTTTGATTGTTTGATCATTAATTGATTTAAAAAAAATTTTTTTTTGGGGGGGGGGGGGGGGTGTGGTGTTTGGGGGTAAGGATATAACTCTGAAAAATAAGGGTGACAAGTATACTTTTGACCTCACCTGAGAATAGAAGAGGGGGGAGGGAGTTGTAATTAGCCCTTTTTTTATTCATTTCGCTGCTTATGAAATTCACTTGTAAAATTGGCAAAATTGGTTGATGCGAACCAAAATTTTCTTTCTTGGCTTGCACCAAATATTTTTCACTTCTAATACTAGTTGCAAGTGCTAGATTGGGCCTCATTATGCTCACTGATGCATAATGTTATTGGTGCTCAATTATGGGGTTTTTGGAAGCTGCTAATGGTCTAATTAGAAATAGTTGGACTCGTTATTGTCATGAATATACCAGTTCATCCCTTGACTTTGGCGTCTAGATCAATTGACATGACTTTCAAATCTATCTTTTAATGTGGTTTACAGCTGTTGTTCAAAATGGACTGCTAATTTTAGCAGCAAAATCTCCCTACTTGTAACCATTTGATTGTTTGGGCATCTGCTAGAATCATGATACTTCAATACTTTATTTCGGGCCTTAATGCATTTTACTACCCTGTACTATGTTAACTTGGACACTTTCCCCCCTGAACTAGTGAATGCATCAAATTGCCTCTCAAACTATGGAAACTCAACACTTTGCTACCCTCTAACCCGTTCACGTTTTATTCCATCTTGTTCATACTTTGCCATCACCTAATTGTCCAGTTCATCACTGTGCCATCACCTAATTGTGTGAATTTTAAAGATTCTAGGCCCAAAAATAGATGAACTAGTAACTATGGGGAACATACAAACTCCTTCTTCCTTGTTCTCCAGGCCACAAAGAACTCCCCTACCCCAGATTTCAATATTCCGGAAGTATACAGAAGGACTTCATACACATTGATAGTGGATAAAGACTGCATCCTAAGTACTTGTAACTTCTGATAATCACTACCGCCTCTCGCTAATACCTATCAACATAAATAACATTTAGAGACCACCAGTGCAAGATCACATTGCATAAGTGGAAATACAAAATCCTAAGGATTTAATCAAAGCCATGAGTCTAGCCCTTCTATATGAACGCTCTTTTTTCTGGGGGGGGGGGGGGTGGGAACATCAAAAACCATGATGTCAAGAGGAGAAGGAACCAACCAATATTGGGCATCAACCTCAAGATGCAGTGGAACCATTCCAGCCTTCTCCTGTTTTTGAACTTGTTGATGTCGGAAAAAATATTCACCAATGCTGAGCCAAGGCAGCAGATTAGAACTCTCATCATAGGCGGTGAACTCCAGTTTGCGGTACCTCTGTACATTAGGAACTTGGTCAAGATGGCCTTCAACTTGGTGAATATTCCTCTAGATTTGATTCTGCTTCCGACACCATTTCCCTCCTTTCATCCTCTGAGGAAGCTAGCACACGTTCATTTGCTGCACTTTACCTAAAAACGCTTCCAGAAGCTTGCGGGTGTCTACATCTTCCTCCTGACAGATATTAACATTCCTAGCAAGACTGAGAAGGGTATAGAGCTAGGCAAGTAGCTGGAAATATAAGTGTGATCACATGTGATCGTGGTGAGTGGAGAATTGCTATTGAGTGAAAGAGTTTGCTGTAAAACATTTTGGTACTTGGCACATGTAAACTTTTGTTCTGCATTTGCTTCTCAAGCGTGGAAGTATTGTTGTGTTGGGAGGGGGGTGGAGGGTGTACATTAAAGACCATGATGTCCAGAGGAGGGGAATTAGTGACAGAAACGGGCCTCAAATCATTAAGAGCTTCAGTTGTGTGCTAATAGAGGACGAAGAGCATGAAGCCTGTGCTACAACTGTGATGAAGATCATACCCTTGGCCATTGGTGCAATCGATTTTTCAGTATAAAGGACAAAAGAGCCAGAGAGATTGTTTGAGAACAACAACAGTTGAAGAATTCCCACTTGGGGACAAGCGGATGGTTTGGGGGGGGGGGGGGGGAGGAGATGGGCCATAGTCCATAACTTTTCTTACGATATGTTTATTTTATTAGGTGATAATATGTCTTAGGACTAGGCTGTATCTTAGGATTGTTATATTGTAGGTTAAGATGTATCATCTTAGGATTGTTTTATCGTAGGTTTAGATGTATTTTCCTAGGTCGTAGGTCCTCTTCCTCTTTAGTTAGTCTAAAAAATTTGTCCCCTTTCTAATCTTTCCATTTAAAGTAAACTTTTCCCAGGACCCAGGTGAGTAAAAATCGTTTAACAATGGTGGCTAAATGTATGGGGCCTATCACTAACCAAAAAAATACAAATACTAGTGGTACAAAACTTAAAAATGCAATTTAAAATTAAGAAATGCATAAAAAGGTCTGAATATGCGTGCAACATCAAAGGGGACACCTTAAGAGGCAGAGATTTATTATACTAGGTTTCTAATTGGTATTTATGTTGATAGGTATTAGCAGGAAGTGGGTAGTGATTTTCAGAAGTTACTAGGACTTAGGATGTTATCCTTATTCACTATCAATGTGGATGAGTCCTTGTACATCGTATTGATGAATGAGAACCTGGGTAGTTGTTGCCAAAATCTCAGGATACGAAAGAGAGAAATCAAGAACTTGGGTGGCAATGCACAAGGTTATTCCTTTTTTATCAGTTGCTTATCTGATGGATGATAGATCATGTGCACATGACTTAGTGAATCAGAGCAAAGTGTCTTATTCTTAATATTTGGAGGGTTGATTTGATGCTTTTTTATAGTTTCCGGAGGGGGGAGGGGTGTCTGAATCAACATAATTCAGGGGACAAGAATGCACTTAGGCCTTAATTTACTCTGCTATAAGAACTCCTTTGATCGTATTGTTTTTGTTGCAAAAATTTGGTTGGTAAGCATTAAATTAAGTGGAAGATTTAAAAGCTGTACTGATCGGTTATGGGTGTTTCATGTAGTATAAACTATAATGAAGTCTGATGGATATGCTGAGCTTTGATCTATCATGGCGATGATTTTATGCATCTTGTGCATAATCCATCGCATGATAAAGACATTTGAACTAATTATTAAGTATTTTGATGAAAGCAGTTGGTCCTCTGGTGGGAGAGAGTGGAGCAAAGACATTGAGACAATTAAAAGCTGAGGAAGATGATGAAGAAAGGTTCCAGGCCGACCTGAAACAGGCTGTTCGACAAAGCATGGGTAATGAAATCTGCTTGCATAGGCTTTTTATTTGTTCCTCCATGGCAATTCATGTGTCTTCTGATTTTGATCTTGAAGTGATTCATACTAGATATTATGCATGTATAATGTGCAAACCATGCAGTTCAATTTTTTTCACATTGCAAATGATGATTTAAGCTTATGGGATGAGATTTAGTGGCATAAGCTTCTTCATTTAATTCTCATTTTTATGTTTTTAGGGTAAATTTCATTGAGAGTCCCTAACCTTTTAATTGTTGTCCTATTTTAATCCCTAACCCATTGATTGTGTGCTTTGGTCCTAAACCTATTAAAATTGATTGTTTCATTTTGGCCGTTGACTAGATGGAATCCATTAACTTAGAGTAACTATCTAATTTCGACTTTTGAAATCTTAATTTAAAATATTTGGTTACTATATTAAATTAAATTTAAACTGCCAACAATTTAAATCAATAGCTTTTCCTTTAAATATTTTGTTACTATTTTAGAGTCTAATTTTCAAAGAGGAAAAACTGATGATTTAAATTGTACGTTAACTATCAAAAAATTATTCCACAATTAGAATTTATTGGAAGACAATTACTATATTGTTTAATTACTGTTTCAAAAATTGATATTAGGCAGTTACCCTGAGGGATTGCATCCATGGGGGACCAAAATGAAATGCTTTTAATAGGTTTAGGACCAAAATGGAACAATCAATTCGTTGGGGATTAAAACAAAACAATAATTAAAGATTTGCAACTATTTCTACACAATTTATGTCAGCTTAGGACTATCCTTTTTAGGGTATCAAATGTCAGCCATTATTATGTGCCTGTTTGATGACGTTTCCACTGTTGAAATGTTTCTGTCCCAGTATTTATGTTACTTCAACAATACTCTTAACATTTTGTTTGCTTTTATTTTGTTTTCTGGTGCACATTTCTGTTAAACATATCGTTTGATATGCAGTTTAAATGCTCGGATACATGCCAAAATTTAATGGATGACTTTGGTTTCTTGTGCATGAGATTATGATCTAGGCTGCATCCCTCTGCTTGCCTGTGCATAAATTACCACATGAATTAAATGATTTAAACATGCGTTTGTGGACTTGTTGAAGTTGATTGTGTTGCTTCCTTCTATTTTGGTTTTCAACAAATTTAGATAGAGATTTCAAGCACACTTCAAAGATTCTTTTGAATTTTTTGAAATCACTTGGGAACTCCAATAGTTCTCAATTCTCGTCTGTTTGTTGTTATTCAGATATGTATCAAGCACATCAGAAAATGCCATTACTTTCAAAAGCGAGGATTTCTCAGAGGGTGCCTTTGGAAGCAAATGGAACTCATGTTTCTGCCAATGAGGTTCCTAGTACAGGTGTTGATGAAATTAATGTATTTGGAATGGGCCTGCAAAATGAAACTGGGGAATACAATTGCTTTCTTAATGTCATAATACAGGTAAAGTGTGCAGCAGCAAACGTATGGGTCATAATTCACTTGGCAAGAGGTGTAGATTTGAATTTACTGAGCACTGTTGTTATTTATGCAACTGCAGTCCTTGTGGCATTTGAGACAGTTCAGAGAAAGGTTCCTGAGGAGATCAGCATCAGATCACATCCATGTTGGAGTCCCTTGCGTGGTTTGTGCTCTGTATGATATTTTCAATGCACTGAATGCTGCGACATTAGACACAAGGAAAGAAGCAGTTGCACCTACATCGCTTAGGGTAGCTCTCAGCAACCTGTACCCAGATAGCAACTTCTTCCAAGAGGTGACTGCTTATTTTTGTTTCTTTTTTTTTTATTTTTCTTTTTTGAACTTTCTTGCTTGTAATACTCTTGAGTTCAGAAATGTGCACATTTGGAATCTCTCAAAACTCCTGACCAGGTAGTGATTCACAGGCCCAAATGAATGATGCTTCTGAAGTCTTAGCTGTGATATTTGACTGTCTTCATCGGTCATTTACTCCTGGATCAAGTGTCTCAGATGCTGAATCAGTGGATAGCAACTTTAAAGGGTCATGGGATTGTGCAAACAGTAATTGTTTGGTGCATTCCCTTTTTGGAATGGACATCTCTGAAAGAATGAATTGCTACAGTTGCGGTTTGGAATCTAGACATATGAAATACACATCATTCTTTCACAATATAAATGCCAGTGCCTTGCGAACAATGAAGGTTTAACTTTTGTCTGATAAACTTGGACAGAACTCTTATTTTATAAGGATCCTCAAATTGATATATCCTAACTCAATTTCCTTTGCCGTCCCAGGTTATGTGTGCAGAAAGCTCATTTGATGAACTTCTGAATTTTGTAGAGATGAATCATCAATTAGCATGTGACCCAGATGCTGGTGGCTGTGGGAAATTCAATTATATCCATCATATTCTCTCAACTCCCCCTCCTGTGTTTACAACAGGTTGTTGTTCGTTTAAATTAAATTCTTGTCAGCTAGTCAATAATTATGCATTTAATCTCATGAATTTATTTTGATTTCAGTTATAGGATGGCAAAATACTTGTGAAAGTGCGGATGACATATCAGCAACTTTGGCTGCTTTAGATACTGAAATAGATATCAGTATCCTTTATCGTGGTCTCGACCCAAAGAACAAACATCGCTTGGTTTCAGTTGTATGTATAGGCATTACTCCTCTCTCTTGGTCTTTCTCTCACTTTATCCTGCTACTGTCCTTTTGTTTCTTGTTATATTGTCGATACCAGCTCAGATATTTATACAGACAATCGAAAAGCAAATACTTGAGTGGACTATGATGTATGCAAACTTAGATGAAAAATAAATAGGTTTTTTTACTTGATAGTTGGCATTTGAGACTGAGACATGGTGGGAACATTTATATCACTGAAGTTAAAAAAGGAAAATTAAGTTAGTTTGTCTACCAGTTACCTGTTTATACCAGCAATGCAATGTCCAACATCTGATAATATTTTTTCCAACTCCCAGGTTTGCTATTATGGTCAGCATTATTATTGCTTTGCCTGTAGTCATGATCATGAAAGATGGATCATGTATGATGACAAAACTGTCAAGGTAAGTTTTCTCACATTACGTTCTGGTCGAGTAGAATGAGGTATCTTTTGTTTGGTTTGGCAGTCAGGTATATGCAGCTAATGTTTACGAGATTTTCTGGTGTTGGGTATGTAGGAAGTTGGAAGCTGGTCTGATGTTCTTGCTATGTGTGAGAGGGGGCACTTGCAGCCACAGGTTTTGTTCTTTGCAGCTGTAAACTAGACCTTTTACTGTGCCTTGTTGCTATTTGATCTGCTAGGAAGTTTCGGGGGTAAAGAACAGGCGCAACGTTTGTAAATCTGGCGAGTGTCTGCAGTTGACTGGCAAGCAAACATGGATCATGAAGAAAGTTTTCGTAGTCTTGTCACAAAATTAAACGTTATGGTGCAACGAGAAAGAAAGAAAAAGGGGAAAAAGAAAGCAGTTTTGGATGCAAAGAAGGTTTTTGGCTGGCAAAGGCAGTTTTGAGGAAGGGCGTGTGAGAAAAAGATGAAGCCGGCTGTGGACAACCATCAAGATATATAGAAACAATATAGACTATCTGTGGGGGTTTGCGGCCTCCCTTTCTTTTTTTTTTTTTCACTTTACAAATTCAAATAAGATGGGTTGGTGTTTGATATAAGGGAAAGTTGGGACTTGGGAGACTTGACTTGTTGGCTGGCCATTAATGCTTGCATCGGGAAGTTTATTGGCAAGTGGGTATAATGAATTTGTAATTTGTAAATGAGTGGGGGACATTTGCCATCAGATTCATGAATGAAGAAGAGGGGGAGATAGAGATAGGGAGAAAAGAGAAGAAATAGAAAGATGTTCTAGTGGCGTATTTTTATTTATAACTTCTTTTGGGTTCCCCAGTATTGAATCCAACCCAAAAAAAAAAAGAAGTAAAAAGGAAAAGGGGGTTTTGTATAGATCACGTCACGGCCGCTAGCTTCTGTTTTTAGGCTCCACATACTGCGACATACAACTAAATTGAAAACACTGATTCATCGGGGTTTCATCTTGCCTTGACGAATTTTCATTCCAATTGTGTCTTCCAACTATGTTTGATCTGTTCCTTTCCGGGTTCCAGGTATGTCGTCGTTCTTAAAGTCTGTTGTCATTATTAGTCACTTAATTTTGTCTTGCGTACAATTGATTTATATTTTTTATGGTATATGAGCTGGTATTTTCATTTTTGACGACACATTCTTCAGTACCTTCAAGACCTAAACGAAAGACACTAAAACTTTATAGGCAAATCTTAAGGATATGAAACTTTTTCATTGCAAACTTTTAATTGAAGAATATTCAAGAACTACTAATCAGATCATAAAAACATGATAATCTATAGGTAACCTTTTTAAGAAATTATAAAAACTAGTATATATTTTTTGTAGGTCTTAAAGATAATTTAAACAGTTAATTAAATCTCTCGTGAAAAAATGGTTAAGTAAATAAAGAATTAATATGACTATTTTTTAGTTAAACTTTACTTATTTAATTAATTATTAATTCAATAAGTGTTAATAGGGGTTAATTAGAAAAGGATTAATTAAATAACCTTCGTAATTGAAATGCAAAAAACCTCAATCTAAACCCTCTAGAAACCTCAGCTCATTTCTAACTCATATAAACACTGAAACCCCCAATCGCTTTTTAGAGGCATTTGTAGCAATGGAAGCCGAAAGGTCCCGCAAGCATTGCACGAGCCCATAAACCCTTTCCATCATCAAGACATTTGCCTTTGTTCTTGAGAATTTTCTAGCTCTGTCACATAAATTCATTGCCTGAATCTCGATGTCCTCCATTGCCTCCATTGTGATCTAATTAAACCTATCTTGATTTGTCACATTCTAATCGTCCCATATGACTGGACCCCCAATCCCTATTCCCTATCCTCAAAAACCAATCACCAATGATTGTTTTTCCTTATCATCAATAATATTCAAATTTTTTGAGTTTTACCACATTAGCCCTAAAATTCATTGGTTTGCCAAAGAAGTCCTAAACTGTTTAAGCCGCCAATCCTATTAGTCATCTTTTTTGTATACATTCCGTTTGCTAGATGGAAAATTTGAGAGTTTTAAGGCTAACATGGTTGATGGCTTTAATGTTTTAGGACTTCTTTGGCAAATCAAGAAATGTTAAAATTAATATGATAAAATGTTAAAAATATTAGGGTTGAAAATGCGCTTTCCCCTAAATCTTTTATAGATGCCAGTTTTTAAGACACTTTGGTAATACTTGATGATGAGAAATCTTAAAAGGACGTTTGGTTCATAAATTTTGACAAGCACGATATGAATGTTGATATCATAAAATTTTTTGTTTAGTTGGGGCTGGAAAATAATTCTTCGTGATTCTAATAATCCAAGAATTTCTCAACCTTCATAATTGTTTAGGATTCATTGTCCTAAGTCCATATCAGGGGAAATTACTACGTAGCCCATAAACTTTCAGATATTTATAGGTTAGTTCCTATATTTTTTAAAAAATGAAAAAGTCGTATCTTTTTAAAAGGGTGAGTATGGCTTGTGTTTGTCTAATTTTCTAGTGGAATGGAGCCAACCTGAAATAGTGAGGGTGCCAGAAAAATCTTACAAACTCGAGAATTGAGAACCTATATAGAACTAAAAACCATGGGTCTGGTTTTTTCTATTTTGGTTCTCTGGTATTTTTTGTTCCTATCATATAGATATAACAATTAACTATTTAATAATATAATAAAATTGCTTCCATAACCAGTGTAAGAAATATTCAACATAACACACAACTTAATCCACGTTTAAATGTATATGTTCTTAGTATATGAGCAATTTAATAATATCATAATTTTTAATATATATATTTAAATGTATATGTTTATACACAGATATACAAGCAATTTTGTAATGTACACATTTAAGAGTGCATGTTCATATATAAATATATCAGCAATTTAGTAATATCATAGTTTTCATTATATATTTATACATATATCTTAGGTTTAGTTTCACCTCAGGTTGGTTGGTTCCAGATGGAAAAACCGACAGTTCTCTCAGATGTGGAACCAATCTGAGAACTATAATTCATTTTTACCTAACCTAACTCAACCTAATCTAATAGGGGTGGTTTGGGTTGGCTCTCGGGTTTACCTAACCCACTCTCTATAGCGTCCCTACCCAGAATGAGGCCCTCCCAAGAAGACTATGGAATCAGAGTCCTGTGCTAGTTACAATTAGCTAGTTAATTACCTGTCCCATTTTAAAACCTTTCATGCATCTAGTTATTAACCTAATATGCATTATGCATGCACTTGCTTCGACTTGAATTTCACTTTAAAAAAATGAATAAAAAACATTGCCGACATTTATAAAACATAACTAAAGCACAAGTTAAAGCATAGAAGATAATTGTATTTACTACAAGTAATAACCGTGCACAAGCATCATTACATAAGTAAAGACTATGCACATACCCAAAAGCAACTAAAATACTACTCGACCTAGAGACATTGGAGGCCAAATTAGCATACATATGTATACTAAAAGACTACTACTGAGATCCATGGTCCATTGTGTCCTTCTTTGTGCCACAAGCCTCCACAAGGCTACAAGACGACTATAGTTAGTACAAATAACTTAACCAGTAAAACTAGAATCAATAAATGAT
The DNA here is from genome assembly GCA_039654915.1 of Aquilaria yunnanensis. NCBI lineage: Eukaryota > Viridiplantae > Streptophyta > Magnoliopsida > Malvales > Thymelaeaceae > Aquilaria > Aquilaria yunnanensis. The sequence continues at coordinate 40,577,683 of CM077595.1, read as the reverse complement.
TCACTAGGTGGTTACCTGCATGAATGTAGTAGCATAATGATAGTCGAAGGGCTATCACCCACAAAACCTTCTTATTGGCAGACCTAACACCACCCTTGGGAATTCATACGACCAACCTTGGAAGAATTCTCTATACTAACTTCGGAAGGATATGCGACCAACTCCGAAAAAAGGTTCTTTACCTTCCTCAGGAATGTACATTACCAACATCGGGAACATAGGTCTATCATCCTTGACAGAGGAAATGTCTCCCAAAGATAGGTTCGCCCATCTGAAGGGCCTTCTCCAGTTGCCCTCGGTTGAGATTCTTGACCGAAGGGGTCTCAGATCCTTGAAGGGGACTTATGGAAAAATGACAAATACAGTTGAGAGATCTCTGACAAGAGCCTTATACACGCCTTTACCCTTTGGCCAAAACTATCTACAGCCAGCTGGAGATTCCCCTCTTTGAAGGTATGAGCTAGATCCGATCGAACACGTGTCTTGATCTACTCAAGCTAGGCACAGCGGCCTTTTCCCCCAGTCCTCCTATAAATACTAGGGAGGCTCCCAGGTAAAAATATACGATACTCTTTCATTCCTACTCTTTGCTCTTAGCAACTTCCCTCCTGTATACTGATTTGGACGTTGGAGATCCCTCCCCCGGAAACACACTCCAGGGAGCTCTTAACCTATATTCTTCAAGGTCTTGCAGATATCTTACTAGAAGTCTCTCTTTCTCAGGCCCAGCATGTCATACAACAAAGATGTCACTAGGCATCATATGGCACCATCTATGGGAACTCACCCCCAAGTCGTTGTTGTCGAGACTCGGCATTCAAAGGATAAGGGACTCCCAAGGTCCTAGTCCGTGTTGGAGACTTAAGCAACAACTAAATAGCCTGCAGTGGAGACTTCCTTGTTGGAGGACGAGCGTCCTCTGACGGTTACAATGGGTTTTCTGCACGACTTTCAGCACTCTATCATGGCTGAGATGACAAAACAACTCGACTAAAGGTGGTCACAAGCACCTTCAAAAAGGGCACCCTCTCCAGATCCCCGTCTGGAGAAAGGTCATAAGTCAGTTCGCCAGAGCTCTGGTACCGAAATCCCTCATGAGGAGTCTTCAACGAAGAACATATCGTCCAGGGGACAATGTGCTGCAGGAGCACGATCAAAAGAGCCCAGGACCTCCCGCCGGTGAAGTCCATCATTGGATGAGAAGTCCCTATCCCCCGCCTGCGAAGTTACTCACCAAAAAGACGACGCTATTCTCCCTTGCCGATGGTTCCCAGGCAGCAAGGAGACCAGGGCGCTACTATCTTGATGGAGAAAATCCTGGAGAGGTTGGAAAAGGTGGAAAGACAGGTCTCTCAGAAGCCTGTCTAGTCAAGGCTATTGGAGACCTTAACCGGAGAGGAGTCCCTCTTTATCCGTGGAAATACAAGTCTCTCAGAAGCCTGTCTAGTCAAGGCTATCGGAGACCTTAACTGGAGAGGAGTCCCTCTTTATCCATATTATGGTAGGAGCACTAATGCCCAACAATTTTTGAGTACCATGACTAGAGACATATGATGGGTGTAGTGACCCCCAGGCCCATTTGACGAAGTACAGGATGAGCACGGTATTGCATGGTGCCGATGATGCCACATTCTGCAAATGTTTCGAATTAACTTTGTCAGGACTGGTGACTGCTTGGTACAACTTTCTGGCACCTGGAACCATAGTGGGTTCTAGGAGTTGTCCACCACCTTTACCCAGTAGTTCATCGGAAGCAGGCCAATGACAAAGATGCCAGTCCAGATGTTTGATATAGGCCAAAAGAATGAGGAGACAATTCAGGACTACACCGAGAGGTTTAACCGAGAAGCTCTTGGTGTGCCGAAATTCCGCCCTGAAATCTGAATCCTTGCTATGATTAGGGGGCTAAGGAGGGACTCATAGCTCTTCTATGAGTTTTCCAAGGATCCTCTTGATACCCTCGGAGAATTCTATCGAAGAGCCAAACAACACATGATAGCCGAGGAGCTAAGGATGGGCGGCCCAAAGTTCGACCATAATCACTCCGAAGGTCATGGCCACCAACATTGGTATTCCGCCAAGGGAGGGGGAAGACCTCAGAAAGCAAAGGGGAAGAGGCCAGTATCATTCACCCTCTAAACACTACAAGAACGAACATCTTGATGGCCTTAGAAAGGCAAGGAACCACAATCCAGTGCCCGAAGGCCATGGCCTCGGACAAGAAAAAGAAAATGAAGAAATTCTGTCAATTTCATCAAGACCATAGGCACGATACCAAGGATTGCTTTCAACTAAGAAAGTATATTGAATCCTTGATTAAGCAAGGGCAACTTTGTCACTAATTGTGTATGCCGTTGCCCAAAGTTTAAGAAAGAAAGGAGGAAGATAGGAAAAGAGAGGATGGGGACTATGATTTTGACTAATGTAGGAATCGAAGTCCCAGGAAATACCCGCCACCTCTGGTGGGTATAATCCATACAATCATAATAGGAATACCCTCGACTGAGAGGAAAAGGAAAGCTTGAGATATCGTGATCATGGAATTCGACAACCCAACAAACAAGCTTGTTCGGAAAGATAGGTCTGCAATGAAGTTTCCACACGATGACCTTCTCTTGATCATGGTAAGGATAGGACGTTGGGATGTCAAGAGGGTGCTCATTGATGATGGGTCAAATGCCGACGTTTTGTTCTCCCATTTGTTGTCGAACTTGGGTATTTCCAAAGGCGATCTTAAACCCATTACCTCAGCTACCTTTGGCGTTGGTCCCTCGAAACCCCCAGTACTCGGGTGGATTGATCTACCTCTGATGTTAAGGGGCACCTTGGTCCAAACCAAAGAAGAAATATTTGGTTCCACTATGACAAGGTTCATCGTCATAGATGTCCTATCTTCATATAATGCCATCCTCGAAAGGTAGACGCAGGGCAATCTTCACATTTGGCCAGATGTGAAATACCTGACTGTGACGTTCGGGACGAAGGAGGGTGACACAGAAATACTCATTGATCAAGCCGAAGTAAGAAAAGTTTTTGTGAAATCTAGATAGAGTCCGGTGAAGGTTCACATACAGACTTCGGCAAAGAAGAGTGTGTCCGGCAAAGATGAGATAGAAAGTGAAAAGAGTGATCTTGAAAAAATAGAAATAGAAGATGTCAAACTTGTCCCTGGCCGAAGTACCCGAGTAGGGAAAAAATTGGCCAAAGATGACAAGGAAAAACTTGTATCCCTTCTATTAATGAACAAAGATCTATTTGTTTACTCTTCGAAGGTTATGCTCGGAGTAAACCTGGGGATAATTTAGCACAGCCTTAAAGCATGCTCGGAGGTGAAGCCTGTTTGACAGAAAAAGTGTAAGTGTAGCCTCTCGGTGCATAGGAACAATTTTGTTAAAACTGAAGTCTAATGACTAATGGAGGTAGGCATAATAAGGGAGGTCAAGTACCCCGAATGGCTTAGCAACGTTGTTGTTGCCACAAAGGAAGGGAGCGATAAACTCCAAATGTGCATCGACTTCCGAAATATCAATGATGCCTGTCCAAAGGACTCGTTTCCTTTACCATCAATAGACCAATTAGTAGACTCCACTGCCGATTACTGTCTACTTAACTTCCTTGACACTTTTAGCGGATACCACCAAATTTGGATGGATCTCGAAGACGAGGAAAAAACTGCCTTCATTATTAAGTCGGGACCTACTGTTACGTCAGAATGCCTTTTGGCCTTAAAAATGCAGGAGCCACATATCAAAGGTTGATGAACAGGGTGTTCGGTTCCCAAATTGGGAGAAATATGGAAGTGTACGTCAACGATATGACAGTTAAGAGTAAAATACCTAGTAGTCATATCGTAGACTTGGGGGAAATATTCCACCAACTTAAAAAATTTATAATCTGTCTTAACCCCGAAAAGTGTGTGTTTGGGGTGACTGTTGACAAATTCCTTGGGTTTATGGTATCCGAAAAAGGTGTCGACGCCAATTCGGAAAAGGTTAATGCTTTGCTAGGATTCCAAACTCCTAAAATGACCAAGGATGTGCAGAGGCTTACGGGGTGAATTACAACCCTTAGCAGATTCATTTCTAGGTATGGAGATCAGTGCCAACCATTTTTTAAAGTGCTCACCAAAGCAACAAAAAATGAAGGTAACTTCGGTCCTGATGAACACCCTTGGAACGAAGATTGCCAAAAGGCTTGGGATGAACTTAAGAGCTATTTAACCCATCTGCCGACATTTCGGCAACCACAGGAAGAAGAACCTCTCATCTTGTACCTCGCGATAACTGAGAAAGCAGTAAGTTTGGTACCGATGAGGGAAGAGGGAGGAAAGTAGTGGCTGATGTACTATGTAAGCAAGTCCCTACATGGTGCCGAAGTTAGGTACGCTCTATTACAAAAGGCCATCTATGCCCTAGTACTGGCAAGCAGGAGACTTCGACCTTATTTCCAAGGACATCCCATCACAGTATGAAGTAACTTACCTCTCTGAGATGTCATGAGGAAGGTAGACCACTCAGGAAAATTATCAAAGTGGTGCATCGAGCTCGGTGAGTTTGATATCGCTTATGAGCCAAGGAGGGCAATAAAAGCCCAAGCCTTGGCGGATTTCATTGCTGAGGCGCCTAAAACTGAAGGTAGTCTAGGGAACCTTAGAAATGATGAACCTGAGTGGACATTATTCATCGATGGTGCCTTGAGATCTGAACACCAGGGAGCTGGAGTAATTCTCCGTGGACCTGAAGGCATGGAAGCTACGAAGGCCATCAAATTCGGTTTCAATGTCACTAATAATGTTGTCAAATACGAAGCCCTCATAGTAGGCTTGCGATTGGCAAAAAAGTTGGTGTAAGAAATCTGAAGGCCCATAGTGATTCCCAATTGGTGGTCCGGTAGATGACAAGGGACTATGGTGCAAAAGATCCAAACTTGGAAAAATATCATAATCTGGTAAAAGGGCTTATCCAAGAATTCAATAGGGTACAGATAGAAAACGTACCCCGACAAGATAATGTGGAAGCGGATACTTTGGCCAAGTCAAAATAGTCCACTTAACTATTAGATCACTCGAGCAGAGCAATAATGGCTATCATAACTTTGGACAAAGGATGGAAGGATCCTATCAAAAAGTATCTCACGATTTTGGAATTACCCAAAGACCCCTGTGAAAGTAGCGAAAGTGCGAAAGCACTTGAATAGATACTTCCTGATCGGGGAAGAATTATACCCACGGGGATACTTCAACCGCCTCCAAAGATGTGTTAGTGAAGGAATGGCCCAAGAAGTCCTAAAAGAGGTTCATGAAGGAGTATGTGGCTCCCACATCGACACCAACGCCCTTACAGGAGTATTACTTCAGTAAGGATATTTCTAGCCCACCCTAAGGAAAGAAGCTCGGCAGTTCGTCAAACAATGCGAAAAATGTCAAAGACACGCACCAGTCCAAACGGCACCTTCGGAAGCAATCTCCTCGGCTAACTACCCTTGCCCTTTTGTAGTATGGGGAATTGACCTCATCAGTCCTCTCCCAATGGCCCTAGGGGGAGTAAAGTTCTGCATAGTTGTAGTAGATTATTTCACCAAGTGGAATGAGGCAGAGCCTCTGGCAACGATTTTGACAAAGGACATTCAGAAGTTTGTCTAGAAGAACATCATATGCAAATTCAGTGTGCTGAGAGTGATAGTAGTAGATAATGGTTTAAAATTTGTCGATAGGGGATTTCAGGAATGTGTAGCCAACCTTGGGGTAAAATTACACTTCGCCCCAGTTGCCCATCCTCAAGGTAATGGACAAGTTGAGGTGTTCAATAGGATAATAAAAGATGGCCTTAAGAAGAGGTTGTAAGAAGCTAGGGGAAAATGGCCAGGAGAACTCTTGAGTGTAGTATGGAGTTATCGAACAACTCCTAGAAGAGCTACTGGCGAAACACCCTTTTCACTAGTATTTGGCACTGAGGCTATTATTCCTGTTGAATTCATACAACAGTCTATCAGAGTATAGGTGTTCGACGAAGAATGGAACAACCTCGGCTTAAGAACCATTGCTACAAACTTGCATGTCAAACCTAAAGGGATCAAGAAAGGAGACCTTGTTCTTCGAAAGGCGGAACTGGAATCCCGAAGACCATCTCATGGAGTACTTTGGGCAAATTAGGAAGGACCATATTTGGTCCTTAAAGAAGTTCGGCTAGGAGTCTATAAACTTGGAAATACTGAAAGATAAGAGTTGAAAAACATAGCATTCAAACTTTTTGAAAAAATTCTACACTTAGAATTTTTCAAGGAAGGAGTTGTATTATGAAAAGCATCCCCAAAGAAGTCAGCCGAATGTGTTGATCTCCTAGTTGCCCAAAGTATTAGGAATCAAGGTTACCGAAGCAGGTTAATCAAATATGGTTGCTTTCAAAGGTGCCTGAAGTGATATTGTACAAGTTTTACCAAAGGAGGTTGGTTGAATATGGTCGATCACAAAAGTGCCTAAGTGTTTTGTACATAGCAAGTTTCCCAAAAACATTGCTTGAATTCTATTATAAAACACTTAGGAAAATACTAAACTTTCCAAAAAGAAAAGGATAAGGCTTTGAACCCTCGATAGTATTTTTGTCATGGTTGGTTCATTATCGAATTTGATAAGCGTTGCTGAACCAAAGGTTATAAGTCACCCAAAGGTGGTGAATCAAAATAAAAAAAGCTTCGTAGTCAAGTAAAACTCACTGAAGATAGTGCTAATTGAGGACTTAGCCAAAATTTTGAGAAGTGAAGGCAATTCCACAAAAGGGTGCAAAGTACAACCAACAAAAAAAATTGAGCTTTTTGGCTTATTTGGCCTATCTTCGGGCTCCTTGGCATCATCCTCGTCATCATCATCAGCTGACGGAGGAAGGTCTGGAAGGTTCAGGAACTCCATCTTGGACCACGGTGAGGATGGTTCTTTGGGTATATTGAGAGCTCTTCGGAAGGAGACATTGAGGTCGAGAAACCATAAGAGCATTTGATGGCGAGCAAGGCAAAAGGCATCTTGGAACGAGGACTTCATTGCCTCATCTACCTTGGCCTTCTCAGCTTTCAGATGCTTGACTTCTTTCTTCAGAGCCTCAATCTCCTTCTCTGACTTCTTTTTCTTCTTCTTCTACTTCTTCAGCTGATCAATTTTGGCAAGAACCTTGGCGTTGATTTCCAGTGCCTTGGAGAAATCAGCTATGGCTTCCTCCATTTCCCTCTGAAGAACCTCCCCTATCGAGCTTAGCTCCACAACTTCCGTGTTGACTCTCCAACACCTCCTGCCGCAGCTTGGCCAAGTCCTTCTTCGCAATTTTGTTAAGCTCGCCATATTTCATGCCTGAGCTCGTGAACATCTCCTTGGCCTTCACCAATTTTTCCTCCGATTGACTTTGGATAGAGGACTGCTTGGGCACCTAGGCTCGAAGATAGCCCCTGTACACCAACAGCTACAAGGAGAATAGATGATGTGAGTTATAGGCAATTTACAAACCCAAAATTCTTCTAAGTACTTAAGGGCTAAAGATTACTTGAGCAGTGTGCTCGGACATCTGAACGGCAAGGATTTCCTCATTCAGCCAGTCCTTAGTCATGGTCTGGAAGGTGACATTCGTGATGATGATCCTTGCGATCTATAGGACCATTTTCTGGAAATCATCCAAAAATAGGTCCATGTCTTTGATGAATGTCCAGAAGGGTTCCCTCGGCACTTTATCCTTTGAGATCTTTGAATCCCGAACAGTGCCCTTCCAAAGATGGTCCATCATCCACACCGTCTGGGCCCGTTCCTATACAAAATCATGCTCAAGTTCCTTTACCACATCATTTCTTAGGCATTCATCTACAAAGTCTAAAATGCCAAAAAAGCCAAAATTCATAGATGAATGACTAAGGGACAAACCTGGTGGAAGTTCGGCATCTTTTCCGTCAGAGTCACTGACGTCGAAGACCTTGGCTGGAATCTCCTTGCCCTTCCTCCTTCATCATTCCTTTAACTCTTCAGCTAAAATCTCCCTTAATGTGGTCCCCAGGGGTCTCTACAGTAGCATTTGGCCTCAGCGGGACGGATAAGACCGCCACCTCTTGAGGAGGATCCACAGCTTCAGTAGAATGGTCATGATCCACTGTATGGTCTTCTGGGAGAGGAGAGAGTGAGTCCTCCTTCGCATTTTTGGTCTTCGGGGCCGAAGACTGCCCAGTTGACCCATTCTTCCTTTTTGGGCTTTCTTCTTCTGCTCCTTTTTCTCAGCTTGGCCGAGGAAAAGGCTCTTATAGAAAGCTATTGATTTATCACCCATCTCTATGAGGAGAAAAATATCAATGTAAGTACGGAGAAATCCCAAATAACAGCTTGGAAAGAACCTTACTCTTTACAAGGGCTGAATAGGAGAGTTTGCTCCGAAAAAGCATGACCAGCTAGGACTTCTTCTCGTCCACTGCAGGTTTTGGCATTTTCTTGTCAGTGATATGCTCCCTGATGACCCTGAGCTCCCGAAGTACCTCTTTAGTCATAAGGTTCCATCTGATTGGGAAAGGGTACAGTGGACGCGAAGAAGCTTGGTCTGACCAGTTAGTTACTGCCCTAATACGGATATCGAATTCCTTGAACTGAGGTTCAAGTTTGAGGGTAAGCAGCTTCAATGGATCCATCACGTCAATGTCAAGTGTCCCAGAAGAAAACTTCGCAAGCATGTCCTTCCATTTCTCATCTACTTTCATGAAGAAGTACTTTTTTTGCCACCCTTGCCAACTATCTTTGTTACTGAAGGTGAAAGTGAATTTCTTACTCCTGGATCGCTGAGGGAGCAAGAAGTAGAAGCCACCCTTCAGAACGGGATGAAGATTATAGTATTGCATGAGAAAGATGACATAAGGGGCTATCTTAGAAACCCCGTCGATGCAGAGAAAGGCGTTGAAATAAGAATAGGAGTTCAGTGGCAACTAGTTAATGACTATGCCATGAAATTGGCAAAAGTCGCTCACCATCTTCAGTGAAGGATACCGAAGTCCCGCCTTTAGCTGTGCCTTGAAGATAGTGACCTTGTTCCTCTAAGGAAGGTAGCTCGGCTCACCAGGGCCAGGGAGCCTGGTGATGGCGTAAGAAGGAAGAAAAAATTTTGCTGACCACTTCTTTAGCTTTTCTGAAGTGGCGTAGCACAGATGAGAGTTGAGAAGAACCCAACTCTTGGGAACCAGATGAACCTCAGCTTGAGAAGGAGACATGTTTGGAAAAGAAGAACCCTAACCTCAGAATTAATGGGAGAAAAGGGGACTAGAGAAACAAACCAACCTCGGAGACACTAACCTATGAAGATTGCCACAAGAGATTGCTAGAAATCGCTCCTTTGCTAACACCACCACAGGAAAAAGATGGAGAGCGAAGGAAGTTAGAAAGCAAGGGGAACAAAAGCAGAAGAATGAGGAAACCTTAAAGAGAGATGGCTTTATATAGCCTAAAGAAGGCAGGGGAAATGATGTAATTATGACCTTCTGCAAATGAAGAGATGTAACTGATGTAACAGATGTGGAGGTTGACAAATGACTTGGTGACGTGCGTCATACGGTGTAAGAAACAAGGGCACGCCTGCTGATCTAGTGTGTCTATTTTGTGTAACCTAAGGTGACGCAACTGCTTATTCAGAAGATAGGATGATTCATTTGCAGGAAGCGGGAATAAAAACCCAAAGTTGAAAATGACTCATTCCTCACCAAAGGGTATAAAATAGCTCCTTATGTTCCGAAAGTGTGACTTTGCCAAAAGTAAGAAATTGGCTTAAAGTAATGACCCCACCAAGGGTTCAAATTCAGAAAGTGGAACACAAAGGGTTGAAGATAATGTTGAAAGTACAACATTGGCAAAAAGGAAGGGTCTCAGATCGAAAAGCTAGTTACGCCAAAGAGGCAACCTTGGCAGAAGGAAGTCCTTTCACCAAGGACGGCTTCGGCTTCCCAAGGCCAGGATTTTCGTAACATGCTCCCAAATGATTAACACCGAAGACACAACTTTGGTCTTTCAGAGGGGGGCATGTGATAGTCGAAGGGCTATCACCGACAAAACCTTCTTATTGGCAGACTTGATACCACCCTTGGGAATTCATACTACCAATCTTGGAAGAATTCTCCATTTTAACCTCGGAAGTATATGCGACCAACTCTAAAAAAAGGTTCTTTGCCTTCATCGGGAATGTACATTACCAACCTCAGGAACATAGGTCTATCATCCTTGACAGAGGAAATATTTTCCAAAGATAGGCCCGCCCATCCGAAGGGCCTTCTCCAGTCGCCCTTGGTTGAGATTCCTGATCAAAGGGGTCTCAGATCCCCGAAGGGGTCTTACAGAAAAATGACAAATATAGTTGAGGGATCTCTAACAAGAAGCCTTGCACACGCCTCCACCCTCTGGCCAGAACTACCTACGGCCAGCTAAAGATTCCCCTCTCCAAAGGTACGAACCAGATCCGATCAAACATGTGTGCTGATCTGCTCAGGCTAGGCATAATGGCCTTTTTCCTTAGTGCTCCTATAAATACTAGGGAGGCTCCCAGTTAATAATATGTGGGACTCTCTCCTTCCTACTCTTTGTTTTTAGCAACTTCCCTCCCATATACTGACTTGGGCGTCGGAGATCCCTCTTCGGGAAACACACTCCAGGGAGCTCCTACCCCATATTGTTCAAGGTCTTGTAGATAACTTACTGGAAATCTCTCTCTCTCAAGCCTAGCATGTCATACAATGAAGATGTCACCAGGCATCACATAACAACCCTTAATGGTTGTCGGCTTCTTGTAGACAATGTCTACAGAACAACACTAAAGGGAGTGAGAATCCAAAGATTCCTAGTAAAGGATTTGGGTACTTGCAAAGAAAAATAAAACGTACAAACAAAAATGTGAGAATACTTACATATATGTATAGTATGAAATCTACTACAGGCCTAGTGTAGTTTAAGGGTTAACATATATGCATATATTTGAGCCCTTTGGGAACTTACCTCATCCTAGTCCTTTCACGGATGTCATGTCATGCCTAACAAGCTTTTGGCCCTTAACTCACTCCTAGCAAGTGTTCGCTTGTTGATGACCTAGTGAGCTAAGCTCACTGAAAATCCTTCCCTTTGTTGTTGTACAAGTGAACATCGTGGATGCTCATTGCCTGAGTTCTAAGGAACTCAGTTGGTGTACTATGCTCCCACATAGTTATTAAAGCCATTGGCTCACCTAGGTTGCTATAGTGCTAAGCCTCCACCCAACTAGGTACACTACGCTCCCATTTGGTGTCTTGAGCTATTGGCTCACTTAGGCCGCTATAGTACTAAGCCTCCACCCAACTAGGCATATTAGGCTCCAACTTGGTGTCTCGAGCTAATAAGTTATCCTAGATCACCAATGTACTAAGCCTCATCATTTAACCTACCAAGGATGCACTAAGCTTTCACTTGTGCCTCAAGTCACAACTTGGTTAGGCAACATGTGCACTAAGCCTTCATCCATGGTGCTCACCTATCCACCATTACTTGGTTCACTCTATCCATGGTGAGATACTAGCTCACCTAAGGCCTCAAATTAGGCTACCAATGTTGCTAAATCCTTCACTCATACTGATGGCATGTTATTGTAGTCATAGTAGTTCACTAAAGCTAGTAATCCAACCAAACTCATTCTCCCTTGTCATAATGCCCCCACTACCAACTGAAAATACTATCTCACTTGAGCTCATTTAGATTTAGGAAAAAGAAAGAAATTGTAGATTCGTCTTTTAGCTTTATGTGGAATCTTGAATCGCCTCAATCAGACACCTAAGTGAAAAGTTATGGCAAAAATACTACAACATATCAATGCTATCCAGGTCTTGGTGACGTAGTACCAAAGGCAACAATTCTTGGGTTTCGGTCGTGTTTGCTTCCTACTGATAGCTGAAGTGCTATCGCCCTGACCACCTACCGACCACGGGAAAGAGGGAGCTAGACACCTGAGGCATACGACCTCGGAAAGGACTCTGGAGTGAAGGAAGTCATACACATGAGGTGCACGACCTTGGTAGCTCACCAAATTCCAACTTCGGGAGCCAGCGTAGCGCCTCCTTTGGGAGGGCGACTGAACCAGCTTCGGGGAGAAAGACCAACCACCCCCTGTGGGAGAAAGCCCCCCGAAGACATAGACACCGAAGTTCCAGCCTGACTCCGGGAAAGGGCCCCTTACCCTGAAGTGAGACATCAACCAAAGGGACCTTGGTTGTATGGCAAGAGCCATCAAGGAGTCTCTGACACTCCGCTCATATACGTCTCCGACACGCCACCCCCAGACACGCTATGACATGGCGTCGCAGTCTAACGTCCTGTCACGTCGGGCTACACCTACCACGGCTCACGGCTTGAGGAGCCAGCAGGCGACTAGGGGCCCTCGCGCCCAAAAATACGAACTCCATCCCTCCATACACGTGCCACAATCTGAAGGGATCACCCCCTCCCTTATATACCAGGGAAATGGTCATAGACGGGGGGCTCCGGGCCAGAGGACAGTGAGAGAGGCCAAAAAACACAGGACGCTCTCCTCCCTCCGCCTGAATACTATCCTTTCAGCCCTCAGAAAGACACGCTAGGCAAGAGTCCCTTGTGCTTATTACTATGTCCCCTTCTCTCTAAAAGCACTGACTTGGGCGTCGGAGGTTCCCCCCCGGAAAACCATCTCGGGGGGCCTCCTAACCCCTGTTTTCTGAGTGTTTCAGCCAGGTCTCCCTGAAGAATCCCCGCTCCGGGCTCTCTCCCATACCGGAGGTCCTTCCCGTCATCACCCTGTCACGGGACCAGGCAGCTACCGGCCATCACTTAAGGTGATCCACCCAGGACACCAGTCTTCCTTTTGGACTAACCTGCACCTCCAGGACCCCCTGCTGCTCTCACCACTGCACACAGTGGAGATGCTGGCTCCGCCCAATCGGACCCGCATCAGATGGCGCCGTCTGTGGGAAACCACCCTCAGGTCGCTGTCATTGAAACTCGGCGTTCTAAGGACAAGAGACTCCCGAGGTCCCCGTCCGCTCCAGAAACTCAACCGGCAACCGAACAAACTGTGGCAGGGACTTCCCTGACTGAGGGCGAGCGCCCTCTCACTATTACCATAGGCTAGTCTGCGCGAATTCCAACATCCTGTCGTGGGCGAAATGATGCGGCAGTTAAGCCGAAGATGGCCGCAGGAAAATTCGGGCCAAAGGCCTTCTCAACAGTACCTCGTTGGGATGAGAGTCCCATATCAATCCACAAGAATTTGGAAAACGGAGATCAACGAGATGAGTCCTCGGCGGGAGGCGGGCTCCCCGGAGTATGTCCTACGGGAAAAGTAGGGTCGGGATGACCTAGACCTCCCTGCCGAAAGAGTTCTGCACCTGAGGAAAAAAATCACCATCTCCTCGGTAACGAAGTCAAAACCCATTGCCCCGAGACGTCATCTACAACTTGACTTGCGGGCAGAAGGCACCGACTCTACTTCCCAGGACACGACCGCTGTCCGAAGTGACCCGCCTTCGCGCAACGCCGCAAAAAAGAGTAAAGCATTCGGAAAAGACTTTCAAAATGGTGCATTGAACTCAAAGAGTACTACATCGCGTATAAGCCTAGAAGGGCGGTGAGCGCCCAGGAACTGGCAGACCAGATCGCCGAAATCCCAGAAGTAGGGAAGGCTGAAACCAACAAAGGAGACAGAGCGAAGGTAGATCCAGAGTAGAAACTCCTTGTCAGTGGAACCCTAAGTGCAGAACATCAGGGCGCTGGGATACCCCATCGGGGGCCTAAAGGCAGGGAGGCCACCAAACCGATTAAATATGATTACCAAAAGTGTTGGGCCATCCGCGCATGGCAACACTAGGTATAATAACCTTGCACAAAAGGTGGAAAGATCCTGCAAAGCGAAATCTCGCAACGAAAGAGTCCCGAAAAATCCCATGAAGAGGCAGAAAGTGCAAAGACGTTCTGGACGATGTTTCCTGATTAAGGAAAAGCTATACAGGCAAAGGTACGTAATTATGTTATTAAGATATATTGGTAAAATGGGTGCAGGACAATTCGTTCCGAAGGTATGAAAATGGCCAGAGACACACCAGCACCCAAAGACTGCCTGCGGAGTGGGTAACCTCGGAGAGATTACACCGAGCCACTCCAGACGGCACCCGAAAATGTGAAGTTCTGCGTGTTAGCAGAGGACTACGCCACTAAGTGGGATGAGGCAGGATCCCTAGTGACCATGCCGGTAAAATAAATACGAAAGTTCGTCTGGAAGAACATAATATGCTGATTTGGCATATCGACGGTGATACTGGCCAATAATGATTCCTGGTCTATGGGCAAGGGATTTCAAGAATTTGTCACCAACTTCGGAATAAAAAAGCACTTCAGCCCACCAGCTCAGCCCCCAAGCAACAGACAAGTAGAGTTGCCAAAAGAGCTATAAAAGAGGGACTATAAGAGATGCAAAGGGAAAGTGGCTAGGAGAACTTCCTACTGTACTAAGGAGTTATCAAACGACTCCCCGAGGGACCAAGGGAAACACACCTTTCTCACTTATCCCCAATACAGAAAGCCATTGTCCATTGGAAGTAGTTCGGCCAGCATAACAGATGTTTGACGAAAGAGGAAATGTCCTCGGGTTGAGAACTGAGCTCGACCCAGTTGTTAAACACTGAGAAATGGCCGAGCTCGAAAGAAGGCCTTTTCGGCAAAAGGTGGCCATAAGTGCAAGACTTGCATGATAGGCCAAAAGGAATAAGGAAAAGGAGACTTCGCCCCGAAAGGCCGAATTAGAACCTCGAAAACCGTCCTATGGGGTACTTCAGCCAAACAGGAAAGGGCCTTATTTGATCCTAAATGATGTCCGAAGGGGAGCATACAAGCTTGGTAACAGCAAAGAAGGAAAACTGAAAGGTACAAGGCACTTGGGCGCCTTAAACAAATTCTATACTTAGAATTTTTAGACAAGAAATGGTGCAAGCCAGAAATTTGTCTAAATACAGAAAGTTTTCCCTGTATGAGAATGTTCGCCGAACAAAGCTGAAGTATGGACTCCCGAAAGTCTCCTAGTCCTGCCGAAGTTAGTTGGGTTACATGCCCAAAAGAGGTGAAGTCTATCGAACACGGCCGACAAAGGGCAGGCTAAAATTCACCTAAAAGGAACTTCGCTTACTACGAAAGTTCGCCTGAAGGATGGCCGACGAAATGAGCAAAGAAGTACCGAAGTCCCTTGACCGAAAGTGGTCGGGACAATTGGGAAACAAAAATTGCTCAAAAAGACAGCCAAAATCATGAAGGAAAATCCATTGAAGAAGGTCTTGATACAAGGAGAAGATTACAAGAAGAAAAGTACAAAGAAAAGGAAGAAGGCAAAGGTCCTAGAATATCTAAGAGACCCCGGCGTCATGGTAAGGTTCGGCTCTTGAGTCTTTCGCTGCCGCCTTCGGTGCAGGAGGAGGAAACGGCAAGTTAAGGAACTCGACTCTCGACCAAGTCCACCGAGGCCCCTCGAGAATATCCAGGGCAGCCAGAAAGGAAGGATCGAGGTTCGGATACTTCTTCAGAAACTGATGACGAGCTAGGCAGAAGCCGTCCTGAAAAGAAACCTTGGACGTCTGGACGACTTTGTCTCTTTCAACGTCCAACTCGTTCGCCTCATGCTGAAGATCTGAAACCTCCTTCTGAAGGTCGGAAATCTCCTTCTCCAGCTCCTCGGTTTTCTTCTTCTTCTTCTTCTTCGAGCCTTCCTTCAGCGAGTCGACCTTGGCCTGGAGTTCAGCATTTTCAGCCATTGCCTTTGCCAGGAGGGTAGACTCCCCTTCTTTTTCCCTTTGAAGGGTCTCGTTGGCCGAAGTTAGGTTGACTAATTTATCGCCAAGGTCGGACATCTACTTGGAAAAATCCTTCAAGAGCTCCTTTTGGCCCTTCAAGAATTCCTCCCGAAGATCGGCAATCTTCTCCTTGCATATTTGGCTCAACTTGGCGTTCGTCACCACCGAGTTGTCACAGAAGACTTTGACCTTCTCCAATTTGTCTTCGGCCCAAGCTCGGACCGAAGACTGCTTTGCTGCCCAATCTCGGAGGTATCCATTGTACCCCAAAAGCTGCAAAAAAGAAAGGTACTTAGTGAAATTTGCACAAGGAAAGCCAAAACACTTAGACAAAATGTGGGAGGAAAAGTGAAGAGCCTGAAGAATTACTTGAGCAGCATGCTCGGAAACTTTTGTGGTAAGGGCATCCTCTGGAGGCACACTCCTCGGTGACTACCTTGAAGGATGCTTGAGTAAGCATGCCCTTTGCCATTTGGGGAGCCATCTCCCGGCAATCCTCGGAGAACAGGTTCATGTCCTCTGTGAAAGACTAGAACGGTTCCCTTGGGACTTTGTCCTTTGGGACATGAGAATCCCGAAGAGCCCGCCTTCGGGCATCCTCAACCATCCAAGCTGAGGGCGCCAGATCCTTTGCAAAGAAACATACGTCTCATCAGGTAAAAATTCCTTGATTATGAAAAATGTAAGATTGCAGGGGATAAGAGACAAACTTGGTGCGACCTCAGCAACATCATCATCAGAGTCATCGACCTCCTCCGCGTTGGCAGCAGTATGTTTGCATTTGGCCTTTCGGAGTTTCTCTAACTCTTCGGCAGAAGGCTCCTCGAAAGAGCCTAACAAGTCCCCCAACGTGGCGGGACTCGGAGGGGTAGGAACGGCGACCACCCCGGCAAGAACCCCCCCGGGAGTTTCAGGCTTGGAAAAAGTTGCAACCTTGGTGGAAGTTGCAATGACATCGCCAGCCTTAATGGAAGTAGCAATGGCATCGCCGACCTCCGACACGTCCTCTGAGGGGGGAAGAAGGGTGTCATTCTTTGCCTTCTTGGCCGAAGATGGCCAGCTCCCAGAAGTCTTGCGCCTCCTCTTTGTTTATTCTCCCTTCTCGGCCTGACCAAGGGAGAGAGACCTGTAATAGGTTGCAGACTCGTCGCCCATCTCTGAAAAAGAGAGAAAACATCAGTGTGAGTCCACAAGCACTTATGCTGAAATTTTTTGAAAGAAACTTACTTTCAAAAAAGGCTTCGTAAGAAAGCTCGCTCCGAAGGAGCTTCACCAGCCAAGAGTTCTTCCGCTCGGTAGTAGGAGCTGGCATGCCGAGATCCGTCTTGTGCTCCGTAACCACCCCCAACTCCCGAAGGACATCCTCGGTCATGAGTTTCCACATGATCGGGAAAGGGTAGAGAGAGCGTGGAGGGACCTCGGCATCCCAGTTGGCGACAGCACGGATTCGTCTGTCAAAATCCCCAAACCTCGCTGCCAACTCGGGAGTTAGCAACTTTCTGGGATCCATGACATCCGCCCCCAGCTTTCCCCGCGCCCACTTAGTCGAGACGTGCGACCAGGCCTCCGCCACCTTCAGGAAGAAGAACTTCATTTGCCACCCTCGCCAACTATCCTTGGTAGTGAAGGTGAACATTAATTTCTTGCTCCCAGATCCCCGAGGTAGCATGAAATAAAAGCCACCCTTCCGAACTGGATAGAACTTATAATACTGCATGAACAGGATGAAATGGGGTTCTACCCCAAAGATCCCACACATGCAGAGAAAGGCGTTAAAATAGCAGTATAAGCTGGGAGGAAGCTGATTCACGGCTATGCCATGAAATTGGCAAAAGTCACAAATCATCTTTGCAGGGGGAAACCGAAGTCCGGCCTTCAATTGGGCTCGGAAAACGGTAACCTCGTCACCCCGGTTCATAAAGCTAAATTGACCAAGGCAGGGTAACCTTGTGATGGCATACGAAGGAAGGAAAAATTTTGGTCTTCCATTTCTCTAATTTTTCAGAAGTAGAGCAACAAGGGTGAGACATAAGAGGTTGCCAGCTCTCGGGGATAGGCATGGTTGATTGAAAACGACTTCAGAAAGAGGAAAAATGACTTCGGGAAGCTAAAAGAAAAGCAGAAACTGAAGGAACTCTAGGAGTCAGAACCCACCAAAAGTCTTACCGAAGTCCTGGTTTGAGGACGCCGTCGTGAAAGGTTGTCGGAAATCGCTCCGCTGCTAAAACCGCCGCAAAAAAGGAGGAAAAGGTACAGAAGCAGACGAGAGCAAAGAAAAACACAAATGAAGAGTATGACAGAAGGAGGCTTTTATAGATCAAGGAAGGGCAGCCAAAAGGGTGTCATAACTGCTGCGCGAAGGAGAAACGTTGCCACAATTACCCCTCATGCATGAAAAGGCATGCCCATCCCAGCAGATGCCTGCCACGTGTCACCTGTCACAAGAAACTAGGACGCATTTTCTAACATCCAGAAAACCTGGGCACGTTGCTCGAGACTGGCGCGACTAGTTTCAAGACACGACGGTCCACTAGCCTATGGCGGGAAAAATAAAAAAGTTGGGTATCTCGAGAACACTGAAGGATGGATAGATGACATCTGTCCGAACAAGGCTTATCACCTAGGAGGCGAAGTGCCTCCCCAACTGACGTCATACTCCGAGTGTAAATCCATAAGGTCCGGGGTTCAAGGCTCCGTGCCACCTTGTTCGACCGAAATGGACATACTACCACGTGGGCCTCCGGGAGTTCACGAGGTCATCCTGTCAAAACTGCTAATTAGGAGATAGACGGACACCAAAAGGATTACTTCCCGAAGTCTCCATTTCGGCCTTTCCATGGGGGGCATGTGATAGCCGAAGTGCTATCGCCCTGACCACCTACCGACCACGGGAAAGCGGGAGCTAGACACCTGAGGCATACGACCTCGGAAAGGACTCCGGAGTGAAGGAAGTCATACACCTGAGGCGCACGACCTCGGTAGCTCACCAAATTCCAACTTCGGGAGCCAGCGTAGCGCCTCCTTCGGGAGGGCGACCGAACTAGCTTTGGGGGAGAAAGACCAACCACCCTCTGCGGGAGAAAGCCCCCTGAAGACGTAGACACCGAAGTTCCAGCCCGACTCTAGGAAAGGGCCCCTCACCTCGAAGTGAGACATCAACCAAAGGGACCTCGGTTGTACGGCAAGAGCCATCAAGGAGTCTCTGACACTCCGCTCATATACGTCTCCGACACGCCACCCCCAGACACACTCTGACACGGCGTCGCAGTCTAACGTCTTGTCACGTCGGGCTACACCTACCACGGCTCACGGCCCGAGGAGACAGCAGGTGACTAGCGGCCCCCGCGCCCAAAAATATGAACTCCATCCGTCCATACACATGCCACAATCTGAAGGGATCACCCCCTCCCTTATATACCAGGGAAATGGTCATAGACGGGGGGCTTCGGGCCAGAGGACAGAGAGAGAGGCCAAAAAACACAGGACGCTCTCCTCTCTCCGCCTAAATACTCTCCCTTCAGCCCTCAGAAACACACACCAGGCAAGAGTCCCTTGTGCTTATTACTATGTCCCCTTCTTTCTAAAAGCACTGACTTGGGCGTCGGAGGTTTCCCCCCGGAAAACCACCTCGGGGGGCCTCCTAACCCCTGTTTTCTGAGTGTTTCAGCCAGGTCTCCCTGAAGAATCCCTGCTCTGGGCTCTCTCCCATACCGAAGGTCCTTCCCGCCATCACCCTGTCATGGGACCAGGCAGCTGCCGGCCATCACTTAAGGTGATCCACCCAGGACACCAGTCTTCCTTCTGGACTAGCCTGCACCTCCAGGACCCCCTATTGCCCTCACCATTGCACACAGTGGAGATGCTGGCTCCGCCCAATCGGACCCGCATCACCTACCCTCTTAGGGAGTCTCTAATTGCTTCCTAAGGCCTTAGGGACATTGTCCCAAGCTCCAAAAATCTATATATGACTACAGTGAACATTTCTGTGCCATTCAACCTAGGCTTTAGGTGTGTAATCACACCACTTTAAGCCTCCAAACTAGCTAGTCCACCATGAACAATGCACACAACGTTCAATGCAACTCTCACAATTCATTTAAACCCACAAGCAAGTATGCTAGGAAATGTACCAGTGAAGTGTGTAAACTAAATCCCTTACCTCAATTGAAGTGAAACAAGCAACATCGTGCACATCCAAGCAAATTGGGCTCCTCTAAGGGGGTTCCTGTGGTTCTACACAAATTCAACACAAATGGCAATATTCAAGCTCATTCTCACATGACCTAAGCTCATACAATCTCCAGAAACCAAGACCAACAAGTGAACTATTTTGGAAAAACGTACCTAAGCTCCACAAGCCTAAAAAACGTCATTCCAAGCTCACTACACAAAAACCTTGCAGGAACAAGCTTGCCCTAGGTTGGGTATCTTTTGGGGCATCAATTTCCACCAAGAATTGATGAAAAAATGAAAGTTTGGCCATGGATTTGGAGAGGAAAAGGGGAGCTACGAGTTTGAAGGTTAGGGATGATGAATAGTGTCCTTCCAAAGCTCCCAAATTGGCTTAAAAAGCCATCTCCTCACTTTAGCCCTTCAACTTCTTTAGTTATTGCAAAAGAACCCCATGCTCAAATAGTAACACTAGCTTAGGCAAATTTTTTCCAACTCTTGGGTTGTTGTGACTTAGGTCCAAAAGAACAACTTTTGAGCTTAAATACCAAACATATCACCTTGTGAAACAAAATGACCATTTTGCCCCTGGTGACACTTAGGTGCCAAGTTGATCTAGGAACCATCTACCCTTTTAAACACTTGACTTGCTTAATCAAACTAATTGAAGCACTAAACTAGGGATTTTGACTTGTTCAACAAGTCTTACCTAACCAATAAAGGCCAGCTACCTAGAGGGCTGTAACATTCTCCCCACCTTGGAGAATTCGGTCCTTTGAATTAGATCTCCCCACCTTGAAATGAAACCTAGGATTTGTTGCCAGCATATCCCAACCAAACCTAGCAAGGGGTGTCAACTTCATAGCTGCTCACCCAGTGCTTACCTACTCGACTTTCTTAACTAATGCTCAGTTAGGCCCTTACTTGTATAAGTATTATAGCTGATGCTATACTTTATGCTCATGCATATGACAGCCTCAACTACATTGCTCACTATTCCCCCCATCTTGCTTGACCTTGCTTGGTCTAAAAGCCCATAGTGCCACTTCACTTTGAAGACTATGGTATGGTACCCCATTATACTCAGCATATAGACACTGTTGAAGGATCTCCGATAACTCAACTTTGTCCTGGTAAGTCTGGTGACCAACAACTTCTCCTCACTTCCATTAGTGCCAAACCTCCTGGCACAAGTTAGCTTAACAAGTTTAAAACTCGTCCATTAGCACTTGCATTTTAGAAGTTTTAACCTAGGTTAGGCACCTAACTTCCATTTACCAAGACCTTTTAGTGCAAGATAGCTTATCAAGCATGGAACTTGTCCACTAACTCTAGCATTGATGGTTCTTCATTGTATGCTTGGTACTTGACACTCCAACAACCACTAGACTAAGTGTGTCACTAGTATACTATGGCCTCACCATAACACACACCTAGCACCCAAGGCATACTCTACTCCATACTTCACTACACTCTAGGGCTTTTCCAATGAAATGGTCTACGAAGAGTTGTAAGTCTTGGCACACCCTAGAGTATGAGTCTTCGATGCTCCCTTCAGATGGCCCTGATGCTTCAAGCATCTTAGTGCACCGTGTGAGATATGTATAGACTACTTGAGTATTGTAATCCTACTACCTTTTCCATTTTGGAGTCCTTTACACTTGCATTACTACTAGAGAAATATTTCTCCAGCACAAGTGCCAGAACCTTGAAGTGGCTAGCAGTCCTTAGGCCTTATCTGTACCTTTTTGGCTTAGGTTTCCTAGCACCCAATAACTCGATAGCATTATGCTATCCGAACCAAGATCTTGATGCCTCAGTTGATCAACTTAGAGTATCCTTGGTGCATGAAGCCTATGCACTAAGTCTTCACTTTTTAGGTAACTCGGCCCTTCACTGCTCCCAAGTACCTCAGCACCTTCTGGTGATCATTAACTACTTGGTCTAATTGTGATAACAGGAGGGCCTCCTTTACTTCAATGCATAGCTAACATACCATGAACTACATTGTGCCAAGCTCTCATTGGGATGATGTATGGATGTGATCTAGCACCACCAACATAATCGTATTTTTTATTAGATGGGAGAATAGACTTCATCACTTTACTTGGTTTACTATTAGGAGGTGGTTAGCGATAGGAAACTCCTCAGGGGGCTCATCTGCTACAACTCCACCTAGTGCATCAAAGAGTTTCCTAAGCACCTTAGGATGCGCACTATCCCTTGGAGTTATGAGCCTTACCTATTAGCCCATTATCCAGTCTCGTAAGTCATTGGCCCTTTCTTTATAAGGTACTAAGGTCCAATGAAAATTATACTTTGGGTTCTTAACTAGCTTAACCTAACCCTTTCCAAATATGGTTTCACCCCTTGACTATCCTGTACTTTGATTAACACCAACCACTACTAGAATCACTGCACAAGCACTGCTAAGTGAGTCACTTAGCTAGGTGGGAGATTCCACAAGTCTTTCCTAATGACCTGCTAGGTATTCCTTCACTAAGGAAAATTGAGTTTGAGATCAAGTTGCAACCAGGAGCTAGTCCAATATCCATGGTGTAGACTAGAATTTTGAGTCTGCACTTAAAGTTTATATCTCCCCATGTAGAGGGAATCTTGTAATGAAATTTTGATCACACCTAGAGAACATGTAGAGGTTGAACTAGGATTTAGAATTTCTGAATTTGGAGCCTTGTAGCCAAAGATATGATGTTGCAAATTTGGCTAAGTTACTGTTCATTTGGTTAGAATTTTGTAACCAACTTGAAAAATCCATAACTTCGTCCATAGGTGGGCTATTGATGTAAAACAAAATTCCTTGGTTTTCTCTAACTTTCTACTTGATAATGGAGAAAATAAAATTGGAGGGTACTGTTGGGTTTCGGGAGCCAAACAGCGTAGCAGAATTTAACCGAAACCCTCCAGGATCCAAGTGAAATGGGGTAAACCGGGTGTTCGAAAATTTCATACCTAATTTTCGGTTGAGATCTCTCACTCAACTGTAGAGTCGAATCACAAAACCTGAACAGTTGATGTGTTCAAGCTCTCTATGGTATCCACATGAGCCTCTCGGGATCACCACGCTTCCACCACATCCCGGCAGATGCGTTTCTCTTGCCCTCGCAGTGCTAGCTTGCGTCCTCCAAGGAATTGCAAGAGAAGAGTGCGGCTGTCCTTTTGGGAGGCTAGGGAAAGGAAACCTGCGAATTTCTCACTAGAAGTTATATTTATAGTGAGACTCAACTTCCAGGCCTAATGGGTTTCAAAGCCCTAATCCAATTAGTATTTAATTTCGGGCTTAATAATGGCTCAACTATTGGGCCCATTATTAATACGAAATTATTGTGAAGCCAAAACCCAAATTATTAGCCCATGCACTCTAATGATCCAAATAGCTCTATGTGTGTGACCTAATATGCTCTTACCACGTTGGCAACGATCATAAATCACATTTATGATCATAAGCAATGAGCGGTGTCTAGCAACACATCATCGCTACCCAAGTGACAAGATTGTCGATGATTCGACTAAACCTTTATGATCATCACCGATATATGCCATTTGTCCCTTTGTCCAAGATATCAAGACTAAGCACGAGACATGGAATGTGTCACTCTCATATAGCCCAATCTTTGGTTTCTTGATTACCGAGTAGACTAACTTAAACTGATGACATTGATATCGTATATCAACTCATCCAAGCATGGCCATGCATTTTCTAAGTCTCACTCTATCAAGGGGCCCGAAGATATCACTCCCGTTACATAGGAGGGACAAATCCCATCTTGATCATACAAATCCCTTCGTATGACATGTGACATACCCAATGACCTCCTTCAAGTTCACTCAGTTACGAGCAACAAAGGAAAGTATCAAAGTATGTGACTCACATGTAGGGAACCTTGATGATCTTAGGTCGAAGGACTACATATACCATGATCACTATGAGAATCACTTATGACACTCATATAACGATCCATGTAGTGTTCTCATGGTGGGTGGATCTAGTACACAAGTTCTCCAACTTGTACCCATATGTAGACTACGTATCTTATATTAGTCTCCACATATGCTAGTCGTTATGTATTATTGCAACCCGCTCCACAATAATACTAGACCAGGGATGTTTAAGAATATCATTATTCTAGGGCTACAATTATGTTTATTACGTTACGCAGAAACAAAACAACAAACATAATTGCTGGATTAATGTCTTAATAAAATATCATGACTCAATGTGCAAAAATACAATCATCTCATGATTGGCTTTTTGGGCACAACACTAACAGGTACATGGCTATAGTGATACAGTTTATAAGTGGAAGTTACAGGTGCAGTGGCTGGTCAATAGAACTTAACATGATTGCCTAATGTATGGTAGCCAAGATTAAGACTTATGCTAATGTTTTCCTTCTTTCCTGCCATGGTGTGCATGAAATGTGAATATGTGTGTGATGGTTGGACCAATATGCATGTGTTTACATAGTGCCAAAGTGGGCCACGTGGGTATGCACACTAAGGGTTGTGTTCTGTTGGCCTACAGAAGATTACCAATCCTGGGAGTCTAAATGAACAATTTTGGCACCATAATTGGACTACCCCTATAGTGGGTAACAAAAATACTTTAGAAAAATGTATGTAAGCTCCATAAGCCTAAAAAACATCATCCTAAGCTCCCACACAAAATCCTTGCAAGAGCAAGCTTGCCCAAGGTTGGGTATCTGTTGGGGCATGAATTTCCACCAAGAATAGATAAAGAAATTGAAGTTTGGCCATGGATTTGGAGAGGAGAAGGAAAGTTATGGGTTTAAGGTTAGGTATGGTGAATAGTATCCTTCCAAAGGCCCCAAATTGGCTTAAAAAGCCATATCCTCACTTTAGCCCTTCAACTTCTTTTGTTTTTGGAAAAGAACCCCATGCTCATATAATAACACTAGCTTAGGCAATTTTTTTCCAATTTTTGGTTTATGGTCTTTTAGGTCCAAAAGAACAACTTATGAACTTAAATGCCAAACCTATCACCTTGAGGTACAAAATAACCATTTTGCCCTTGGTGACACTTAGGTGCCAAATTGATCTAGGAACCATCGACCCTTGCGAACACTTACTTGATTTCTTAATCAAACTAATTAAGGGATTAAACTAGGGATTTTGACTTGTTTAACAAGGCTTACTTGACCATTGAAGGTCCACTGCCTATAGGGCTGTAACATGCTCACCTGTACAATTTTGGCCCCTGAACTTTGAATAAAATCTGGAAATGGTCTTACAAAATTTGACATTTTGTCTTTAAACTTTTGTAATATTTGGAAACACATCACTAAAGCTAAAAGTTACATGTTGATTGTTTTACTCAAAGTTCAAAGAGAAATGTAAAATACCTTAACTATGTTAAAATTTTCATTCTTTTCAAGGTATGAACCAAACATAGAAATTTTTAGACTATATTTTTGTTGATTCTCACTTTCTATGGAATTATTTTCCTATCATTTAACTTTTCAACAATTTTGGAAATCCTTATAGCAAATACTTCCTAATGTATGGGTTCTAAATCTTATGGCTTAGACAATGAACGATTGCCATTTTAGGCACATGGAAACTAGAAACCTTTTTTTATCCGAAGGGGTTTGGTGTTTGAAACCCACCTCAAGTGCAGTTTACAAATATTTGTATCTTAGGCTAGTGAAAGGTAAACAAATATGCCTTTCCATATGTGCACCACACCTTTATAATTACTACATAAATGGCATTTATCATCCTTAAACTATGACTTATGTTGTGGATTTGTCCCTTAACTAAACAATGTTATACCAGTAGTCCTGAAACTAATTAAATTGTTGCAATCACATCTTGATGTTACCTAATATTATTAAGTGTTGATATATTTATGACATGGCATATGATGTGGCATTTGGTGGGGTACTATTTTAATTTCTTCTTGACAATCTATTAGAGAAAAGCATTCAAATTGGGTAGCAGACTTCAAATTAGGGATTTTGGGTTTGCTCAGTTTGGTGTTTTTTTTTGTAGGCTGAGGATTTTGGTGAGATTAAAATGGAAGAAGAACATCTACTCTAGGTGATCATAACCGATTATGGTAATCATGAAACAAACATAAAATAGAATGTAGGGAAAGGTAACCATCATGCTTGAATCGATTTGTATTTTTTTTGGCACATTTGGTGTTTTGGTGAATGTATTTGTAGGGAGTTAACATGAAAATCCTAAACATTTGGTTTCTAGAATAGAATTTGATGAGTAGTGAGAACCAAAATGAAGTTAAAGGTTTAACATATGAGAACAACTACTGTGGATGTGGACATTGAGCTAATAACAAGTGTGGATTTTTAGGATGGTGTGTGCCAATTCAAAAAATGCAAAGAAAAGGACAAAGTTTTGGAAGAAATGAGGATTCAGGGGTTGCTTTGGTGCTCCTAATGTTGTAGGCCATAGTGAAGTTGTGGTTGTTGTATAGAGAGCCAAGGTGATGTTAGATAGGTTAGAAGGTAGGTTAGTAAGGGTTAAAGGTGTGTTGGTGAGGATGAGGGAATGGTTTATTTTGGGATTGTTCTTCAATGTGTTTGTCATTGTTGTTGTTTTTGGATTTGTACTGACTTTGAAATAGTTTGTTGTGTACTTTGCCTAGATGAATGAAATGGTGTGTTCTCATTTTGGCTCAAAATGAACATGACTAAATTTCTATGTTCCCATGTTTGTGCACTAGTTTATGTTTGGTGAATGTGTTTAGGAGGCAGTTTATTAGTGCATTTTTCTAGGTGTTATATACAACATAAAATAAACAAATGAATAGTGCATAAAGCAAATAAGTGAACAAAGTGGAGAGGGTTACAATTGAGGGGATGTAATCTACAATTGATAACATAGATAACCAAATTGGTTTATGTTCACATTTTTGTATAAGCATGTTCATCTGTTAGCAGCGTAGATGTAGAAAGTTATTATAAGAATTTGTACAAAATTGCAACAATTCTTTTAAGAAGTCAAATTAACTACGTTGCATACATTATACAAAATGGCCTATAGTGCAGTCATAGGAAAGTACACAAAATATGTAACTCACAAGTTCATCGACTATATAAAGCCTACTTATTAAGCTGGTCATGCTACATCAATTATACAAAAGAATACTTCATAATCTAGTGTGACTACATGTTCCACAAAAAAATAGCAGCTTCATTCTTGTTCTTGGGTTTAGGGTCCTAGCCTAGTGAGTCTGTTGCATTTAACTTGCACATATCTAGAAATTTGTGTGCATTTCATCTGAACTTGTCCACACTATCCTTTTATACAATGCTAATAGTAAGATTCCTTTCCATTAGCAAGTTTATTGACATTAATTCAGCGTTTTGCACTAGCACTACTTTGTGTCAAATGAAAAATAACATATCAGTATCAGGCATACTTGCCCTAGGACTTCTCCTTGTGATTTCTGCAATTTTGCTAAAAGAAAAGTATTTTAATAGTTTCAGATCAGTCACTAGTATGGATGTCACCTAAACCAGTCACTCAATCTTAAACCTACTCTAGTACTAAATTTTTATGGCCTAGAACCCATAGCTTGTTATTTTAACAAGATTCCATTAACTAGTAAGCTAAGTTAACTAAAAAAATTGAAAAAGGATTACTAGACTATAACTACAGGATTTCTTAGAACAGTATCAATAAAATAGTAGTGCAGGAAAAATAGAATTCAGCTTAAAGGCTTGTAATACAAAAACTAGTATATTGATGAAATGTTCCATACATGTCAAGCTTATACAGAAAAATATTAGGAAACTTTGCACAATAATAATTTCATTAGAGAACTTAAAGTCAACTAAAAAGTCAACATGGTAAAAGGAATTGCTGAAATAGTAATATAAGTTGCAAGAACTAATTTAGTAGAATAAGCAAGCATGGAGTTATGGAGCCCATATCAAGTAGTTAGATTACAACTTAACTTACAAAGGCCCTTACATGGCAATGTAAGCTAGAAAAGGTTTTGAAGAAATCAAAGGAGAATTTTTTTTCTCTTCATGTCCATTTTGGTAGCCAAGGAGAATGTTTTTCACTTCTTGTCTTTGTCTGAAGCCAAATGATGTAATATATACATACAGGTTACTACAGCTAGGTTTTTGTGAGAAAGTAAATATTAGTCTTTTATGATTATGTTTATGTACATGTCTGGCACACTAGGTTTACTAATTATGATGAACCATCCCAAATAATGCCTAATTAATTCTTGAATTAGGTTAAATCATTTTGTTGCATAATCCAAACTTTTAATCAAGCCAGAAATTGTTCCTCATTTCTTGAAGTTTTTTCCAAGACTTATTATATAAGTCGTAGCCACTTTCTTAGCTTTTAATCTTTACTTGTGAGTTAAGAAAAAATTTACTTTGTTTCAATAAAGCCCATAAGTTTGTTAAAGTAAGATAGTGGTTTGGTGGCAGTTAAAGAAAATATGAATAAAATATGTCAATCCATGTAAGAAAACATTTTAATGCTCCTTATGCATGCATAAGTAATAAATCATGCCAAACCATGGATGAAAACTACACTCATAGCAAGTAAATACTACGGTAACACAATATCTAAGTGTTTTTCCTATCAACCGAAGCAAACAATGTCATGGGTTGATAAACCTAACTTGAAGTAATAATAATACATGGCCCAATTGTACTAAGTCAAAGTTAGTACTAGTAGACCTCCTACTGGCTAGTAGCACTGTGTTGTAAAATAATTGTGACCCAAATGGTCAATAGGCCCACCTTTGCCTGAGAAAGTGAAATCCAAGTGAAGAGTGACCCAAGAAGTGTGCACCCGACTACCTTGCTATATAGTGCTCTAGTTGCATCTTTTGTGATGAATAGGGTAATGCTTAGATCAAAATGGACCTGCAAGGCAGAGAAGAAGGCGATAAGGATTCCCTAAATCTTTTTTTGAGGAGGGAACCTCTGACACCCAAGTTCTCAAAGGATCCCCCGGACACCCTCAGTGAATTTTACTGAAGGGCAGAGCAACACATGACGGTCAAGGAATTAAGAATGGGAGGACCAATGCCCGAACATCATCAATCGGAGGGTCAGAGCCACCAACCTCGGTATCGTGCCGAGGGAGGAGGCAGACCTCGAAAAGCTAGAGGGAAAAGACCATTGACATTCACCCCCTAAACATCACAAGGACAAACATCTTAATGGCCCTGGGAAGGCAAAGAGCTTTCATTTGACGTCTGAAGGCCATGAACTAGGACAATAAGAAGAACATGAAGAAGTACTGCCAATTTCACTAGGACCACAGACACGATACTGAGGATTGCTTCCAGCTGAGGAAGTACATCGAGTCCTCAATCAAGCAAGGACAACTTTGGCACTACCTGCAGATGCCATCGCCCAAGTCCTGGGAAAAGAAAGATGATGATAGAGAAGGAGAAGATAAGGAGTATGACTCGAATAGGCACCAAACTAACTGAAGTCCTAGAAAACACCCCCACCTTCAATGGGTGTAATCCAAACTATAACCACTGGACTACCCTCTACTAAAAGAAAGAGGAAGGTGAGGGAGGTTGTGATGATGGAGTTCGATAACCCAACAAACAAGATCACCCAAAGTGATGGCTTGGTAGTTAAGTTCCCCCCATAATGATCCTCTCCTGACCATGGCAAGGATCAAAAATTGGGATGTGAAGATATTGCTCATTGACGATGGATCAAACGCTGACATTTTGTTTGCCTACTTATTGCCAAGCTTGGGTATTTTTGAGGGTGAGCTCAAACTCGTAACCTCACCCATATTTCAGAGTTGGTCCATCAAAACTCCCAGTGCTAGGATGGATTGACCTGCCATTAATGCTGAAGGGCACCTCTGCCAAGGAACTCTTTACTTCCACTATGACCAAGTTTATCATCTTAAATGTCCCATCATCATACAATGCTATCCTAGGAAGGCAGACACAAGGCAACCTTCACCTTTGAACAGATGTGAAATACCTAATGGTCACATTCGAGGTGAGGGAAGGGGATGCAGAGATACTCATCGACCAAGCTATAGTCAGGAAGGTGTTCATCACATATATAGACTTTAGGGGAGAAGGGCATAATTGCCGATGATACTATAGAAAGGGAAAAGGGTGATGTTGAGAAAATAAAAACTGAGGATGTAGAGCTAGTCCTTGGCCAAAGTACCCAAATTAGGAAAGGCTTGGCTGAAGGGGAAAAACAAAGACTTGTATCCCTTCTATTAATGAGCAAAGATCTATTTGCTTACTCCCCAAAGGATATGCCCAGAATAAATTCGGACATAATCCAGCATAGTCTTAAAGTACAGCTTGAGGTAAGACCCATTCGGCAGAAAAAGCATAGCCTTTCGGTCCATAAGAACAACTTCATCAAAGCAGAAATTCAACAACTAATAGAGGCGGGTATAGTAAGGGAAGTCAAATACCCAGATTGGCTCAGCAACATTGATGTTGCTACCAAAGAAAGAAGTGATAAACTCTAAATGTGCATCGACTTTCAAAACATTAGCAATGCTTGTCCTAAGGACTCATATCCTCTACCTTCAATAGACAAACTAGTTAACTCCACTGCCAAATACATGCTACTCAGCTTCATTTATGCCTTTAGCGGGTATCACCAAATTCAGATGAGCCTTAAAGATGGGGAAAAAACTACATTCATTACTGAGGTCAAGACGTATTGCTACATCATAATGCCCTTCGGCCTCAAGAATGTAGGAGCCACATATCAGAGGCTGATGGACAAGGTGTTCGACTCCCAGATTGGGAGAAATATGGAAGTATACATTGACGATATTATAGTTAAAAGCAAAGTATCCACTAATCATATCAAAGACTTACAAGAAACCTTCCAATAAGTTTTGAACTTTAGAATTCATCTTTGATGCCCGCTGGCATCTTCGTGGTATGACATGGTAAGCCTGGAAGGGACTTCCAGTGAGGAGGACGTCCAAAGGAGAGAGTTCCTAGGAGAGAACGGCTGAAAAACTCAAAAAAAGAAGGGTTAGGAGATCCCCGGAGTGTTTTTCCGGGGGAGAAGCCTCCGACGCCCAAGTCAGTATTTAGTGAGATTGAGAATGGTAAGAATAAGAGATATGTTTTTCCTCAAGAGTCCACCACACCTTACTGAGTCCATTTCCTAAATATTTACTGGAGGATGTAAAGGGAAATTTGCCTGACATAGCCTGCTCAGATCATGACACGTGTTCGGTCAGATGTAATTCGTACTTCAGGAATGAGGACCTCTAATCGGCCATAGGCCGTCTTGTCCAAGAACGGAGGCCATAGTAGGTCTGCGTGTCAGGACGTGTACGAGGGCGGCGTGTCAGGGGCTCATTAACCATTTTTTTCATATTCTCGAGATCTCTTCGGTAAAAGAGACCTTTTTGGAACAGGAGGGTTTTTATCTGAGGTCGCTTCGATCATCCTCGAGTCCCCTCAGTGTGGATGATCCCTTTTGGGGGTGTCTTCCCCTGCCGGAGGTGGTGAGTCTTCTTCCTATGAAGTTGGTTAGGTCATCTTACCGAGGATGGTGGTGCGCCATATTCCCGAGGTCGGTACTGTCACTCCCGGGGGGCAATGATGGATCACCGAGTTTGAATAGTCGAGGTGTCTACCTTCCCGAGGTTGGTACTCTATTCCTCAGGGATGACGCCCACCTTTATCGAGGGTGGGGCTCTGCCCGAGCCTATGGGTTTGAAAGCCAACAATGCCTTGGCTATCAATCTTAACCCTAAAAAATGTATGTTCGGGGTAACAATAGGCAAATTCCTTGGCTTCATGGTATCCGAGAGAGGTATAGATGCCAATTTAGAGAAAGTTAAGACCTTAATCATGTTCGAAACTCCCACAACTACCAAGTATATACAAAGGCTTACAGGGAGAATAATAGCCCTTAGCAGATTCATCTCCAGGTATGGAGATCAATGTTGACTGTTTTTCAAAGTACTCACTAAAACAGTCAAAAGTGAAGACAAGCTCAGCACCGAGGAACACCCTTGGAATGAGGAGTGTCAAAAGGCTTAGGATGAACTCAAACACTACTTATCACATTCGCCGACATTTCGGCAACCTAGGGAGGGTGAACCCCTCATCCTCTACCATGTAGTCATCAAAAAAGTAGTAAGCTTGGTTTTAGTGAGGGAAGAAGAAGGAAAATAGTGGCCGGTATAGTATGTTAGCAAATCCTTGCACAGTGCCAAAGTTAGGTACCCTATGGTGTAAAAAGCCATCTACGCTTTAGTAATGGCAAGTAGGAGACTCTGGCCTTATTTCCAAGGGCATTTTATTGCAGTCTGAAGTAGCCTACCTCTTCAGGATGTCATGAAGAAGGTCGATGATTCAGGCCACTTATCAAAATGGTGTATTGAGCTTGGGGAGTATGACATCACGTACAAACTGAGGAAGGCAATAAAAGCTCAGGCCTTAGCAGATTTTATTGCCAAATTTTTCATAACCTCTATTTTGTGCTAGGCCTAAGCTAAATTGGAGTGAAAGACTAAGCCTAGCATAAGTTTAACTAATGCACATGATGGGCCTTGGTGTTACATGAAACCATATTGAAGGTAGGCCTACTTAGGTGGACACTTGTGCACGCTTGATGACTTGATGGTGTCGGTGATGGAAACAAAATTTTGGCGGTTAACTTGCGTATGTATACGGGTGATGAAAGTGGAGCTAAATTGTGTTGGAAGGTCACATGGCACCATGCAAAAAATGTCATAGCAGAGACTAGCAGTAAGCCGTTTTTTTGCGCCATGTGGCACATGTGGAAATTTTGCATGTCTTCACTTTGTTTAGCTGGTAATACTCGGGTTTAGACTTTATTTTGCAAGTCCATTATTGTTCTTGGTGTTGGAAGTGTCAGGTTCATGTCAAATTCTTGAAGGTTTGAGCTTGGATTGGAAATTCAAGCATACTAAGGTGAATTTTGGCCATTGGAGACCTTGGAGTTGCATTTCCAAGCTTGAATTGTTTTGGAAGGCTAGGCCAAAAGCAAAAAAGGGCAAAAGTTGGTAAGAGATTCATTATACTCATCTTGGTTTTGGTTAATTTCCATGTTCAAGTGATTATTAGGCAATCTAGGTGATAGCTTGTGAGCTAAATGAACTTAGGTTGTTGTAGGGCTATGGTTTACCTTTGGGTTTATGAGTTTGGTTTGCTAGCTAGCTTTATTAATGGAAAGTACTAAAGTTCTCATGTGGGTGGGCCAACTCATGTGAGGACTTGGAGCTCTATGTGATGTGTTTAACGAATGGAAGTGAGAAATGGATGAGTTATGTGTGTACTTGCTAGTGCCCTACTAGGCCGAGACCATGGCTTGGGTTTGTGGTGTGTGTGAGTTGCTTGCTTTGGTGATTGGATGCGTTTGCTAACCCTTACTATTATTAGTTGTTATATTGTTATGTGTTTTCTATGTTTTCATGTCTATTTTGCAGGAACTTATGAGATAACAAGGATTTTAAGCATTCGGGCTTAACTAAATAGGCACATAGTGCCGTATGTTTCCCTTACTAAGTTATGTATATAACTCACACCCTATAATTACTTGTTTCAGGAAAGGATATTGAGTCTTGTGTTGCTTAAATGCCAAGGAATGTGTATTCGAATACCTTGGAGGTATGGATACTAGCTTGGTAAATTAGCTCAATAAGTGTAAGTGAATGTGTAAGTACAAGTCTTTTGAATGTGCAAGCTCATATGTTGTATGTTGCTTGCAGGCTTTGTACGTAGTCGAGGGAACAGTCTAGAGTTATGGACGTGTGCTCTTGGATGTTAGTGTTGTGGTTTGCTCTATTAATCAAGGGCATGGTAGTCGGTTGTGTTTTGCAAACCATTATTCTGTACTACATGTTTAAGGTAGCTTTCGGGCATATGTAGTACCATGTCTTGTGTGGCTACTTATGGAGGTTATGTATTTGGAGTGCTCTTGGAAGTGTTCCAAGGACATATGCACTAGTTTGGTATGTTTTGTGAGATTGCCCATGGTAGGTCTTCCATGACTTGTATGTATAGAGAATATGCATGTTAAACCTTATGATGGTGCCTTGTTGTTAATGTGATGGGTATGTAAAGTTTCGGTTATGGTGCATTGTGTTATAAACCTCCTATGAATATGTTTGAGCATGAAAAATGGAAGCATGTGTTTTCAAAAATTCTTGGATTGGGCTTCTTGGTTGTCATGCATTATGTATGCACACTTGAAGAGCACACTGATGCCCAGCGGCATCTTTGTTGAATGACATGTTGGCCGGCAAAGAGGAATTTTGGTGGGAGAATATCTGAAACACTTAGAAGAACAAGGGTTAGGAGCTCCCCGGAGTGTGTTTCCAGGGGAGGAGCCTCAAACGCCCAAGTTAGTATTTGTGAGAGTGGTAGTAAAGAGTGGAGAGCAGAGAACAAAAAGTGTCTCTTGTCCTTACCGAGGTCCCTCCCAAGTATTTATAGGAGGGTGAAGGGAGAAGGCTGTTTGGCATAACTTGTCTAGATCATGACACGTGTTCGGTCTGATCCGATTCGTACCATCGGAGGTAGACATCTCCAGCTGACTATAGGCCGTTCTGGCCAGAAGGTAGGGGTGTGTACGAGGTCTCTTTGTCAAAGGCTCCTTAACCATTTTTGTCGTATCTCTGTGAGACCCCTTCAAGGTGTGAGACCACTTCGGACAGAGATTTTCCTCCGAGGGTTATAGGGGAAGGCCTTTCGGCAGAGTGGGTCACCTTTGGGAGACTTTTTCCTTTGTCAAGGATGGTGGATCTTCTTTTCCGAGGTCAGTAGGTTCGTAAATCCGAGGGTGGTGAAAGACACCTATTCCCTAAGTTAGTGATGTTTCTTTTCGAGGGTGATGTTAAGAGTGCCTCGACGTCGGGGCCAAGCTCCCACCAAGGTGGTTTCAGGATAGCCGATTCAGGAGATCTCGGGGGCCATAGCCCTTTGGCCATCACACATAAGTTCCTCACTCAACAAATGAGTTTTGGTCTTGCCATGTTAAGCAAGTAATTGATAGGTGCACTCCCACTGTCCTGGTATGGTGTTTTGTGTCTGTGTGCCTTGGTGGGCGCTCGGTAGTGCACTTGGCCAAGCGTTAGGACATAATTTTTAGTCTCTCACTTATGCGCTTAGGACACATAAGTTTTAGTGTCTTAGGAGTGCATTTTGAGTTAGCGAAAGGCGCTTTAGGCATGCTTGAAGTGCACATGGGCTAGGTCCTGTGTGAGGCATGACAAAATTATTCAACACTGAAGATACTCCTGATAACCTCAGAGCCGAGGAACCCGAGGGGACATTGTTTGTAGATGGTGCTTCAAGATAAGGACACCAGGGTACTGGAGTCATACTCCAAGGTCTTGAAGGTATGGAAGCATGAAAGGCTATCAAGTTCAGATTCCATGTAACTAACAATGTTGCAGAATACGAAGCGCTCATAGCAGGTTTTGCGATTGGAAAAGAGAATAGACGTAGGAAATCTGATGGCCCACAGTGACTCACAAGTAGTGGTCCGACAGATGACTGGGGTATATGGGGTGAATGACCCAAACTTAGCAAGATACCATAACCTCATCAAAGAACTTATCCAAGAATTTGACAAGCTACAAATGGAAAAGGTACCTCAAAAAGAGAACATGGAAGCGAATATTTTGGCTAAGTCGAAATAGTCCACCGAAGTACTTGATTATCCAAGCATAGCCATAATGGCAATCACAACCTCAGAAAAAGGATGGAAAGCTCCAATAAGGGAATACCTAACTAGTTAATCCTTACCTAAAGACCCTTAGGAAGCCGCAAAGGTGCGAAGGCATGTAGGAAGGTATTGTATGATCAGGGATGAGTTGTACCGACAGGGGTACTCAAATCCCCTGTAAAGGTGCGTTGGTGAAGAGGAAGTTGAAGTGGTCCCTAAAAAAGTTCATGAAGGAATATGTGGTCCCATATTGGGACTCACGCCCTTGCCAAAGTACTACTTCAACAAGGATACTTTTGGCCCACTCTAAGAAAGGATGCACAATAGTTCGTCAAATGATGCAATAAGTGTCAAAAACATGCACCCATTCGAAGAATACCTTTGGAAATAATAAATTTGGTAAACTTCCTTGCCCCTTCGTAGTATGGGTAATTGACCTTATTGGCCTTCTCCGAACAGCCCCAAGAGGAGTCAAGTTCTACATCGTCGCAGTAGACTATTTCACAAAGTGGATTAAGGCAGAGCCCTTGGCAACAATCTCAGTGAAAGACATCCAGAAGTTCATCTAGAAAAACATCATTTGTAGATTTTGATGTCCAAGGGTTATACTGGCAAATAATGGTTCCCAATTCATTGACAAAGGGTTCCAAGAATTTGCCACCAACCTCGGTGTGGGGTTGGATTTCGCTCTGGTGGCCCAGCCTTAGAGTAATGGACAGGTTGAAGTGTCCAACATAATGTTAAAGGATGGCCTAGAGAAGAGGTTGAATGAGGCTAAGGGAAAATGGCCTGGAGAACCCCCAAGTGTATTGTGGAGTTACCAAACAACCCCTAGAAGAGCTACTGGGGAAACACCTTTTTTACTCATGTTTGACATTGAGGTTCTTATCCCTGTTGAAGTTGTAAAGCCTTTCATCAGAGTACAGGTATTCAACGAAGAAGGGAACAACCTCGACTTGAGAAGTGAATTGGACATGGTCGACGAACATAGAGAGATGGTCGAACTCAGGAGGAGAGCTTTTCAACAAAGAGTAGCAATTGCAACAAACTTGAAGGTCAAACCTAAGGGAAACAAGATCGGAGACCTTGTTTTCTGAAAGATAGAATTGGAACCCTGAAAACCATCCCATGGTGTACTTCAGGAAAATTGGGAAGGACCTTATTTGGTTTTAGATGAAGTTCGGCCAAAAGTCTACAAGCTCAGAAATGCCGAGGGGGAAGAATTGAAAAATACATGACATTTAGATTCTTTGAAAAGATTCTACACTTAAAAATTTTCAGACATAATTTACTAGGGAAAATTTTCTAAAGGTGATATTGAAAAATTTAATGAAGTAGTATTTGAAATCTCTGAAGTTATCGCCCAAAGTATTCTCTGAAGTCATTATTTTTCCGAAGATGTTGCTATAAGGCCAAAAGTTATTCCCATAACACTTCAAACAAATTTTAACTACTTAAAAATTGCCATAGATGGTGAAAGTACCAAAGGTGGCAAAACTACCAAAAGGCAATAATAAGTCCAAAGATGGTGGAGAGACCGAAGGTGGTGCACTCGCCAAAGATACCAGTTTGCCAAAGGTGGCGGCACAATCAAAGACGATGAATAATTTTTGAAATGAGCAAGTCTACCAACTTAAAACAATTTCACTAAAAATGTGTTCTAACTAGAATAGTTGAAGTACAAGCATCTTCGAAATGGAATATTTTAGTAGAAGGCATCTAACCTTGAAAGTGTCATTTAAGTGTTTCTAAGAAAGAATTCTTATGGACTTTGAATGCAAACTTGCAAATAAAAAATGTTTCATTGAGGTAGAATGAAGAATACAAAAAAAAAAAACTAGTTATCTACATCCTCACCTTTAACCTCTTGGGCATCATCATCCTCTTTGGTGTCTTTGGTCATTAGAGGTTGGTCCAAAAGGTTGAGGAACTCCCTCTTTGACAACTTTGAAAAAGGCCCTTCAAGATTATCCAAGGTTTGGAAAAAGGAGACATCAAGGTTAGGGAAGTGTGACAGTATTTGATGGTGAGAACGGTAGAAGCTGTCTTGAAATGAAGCTTTTGTTGCCTCATTTGCCTTGGCCTTCCTTACCTTCAAAACTTCCACCTCTGTCTTCAGGGCCTCTATTTTCTTCTCCTTTTTCTTTTTCTTTTTCTTTTTCTTCTTCTTCTTCTTCCATTTCTTTAGCTGATCGACCTCGGCAACAAGTTCGGTGTTAATCCCTAAGGCCTTGGTTAGAACAGCAATTGCATCCTCCTTCTCTTTCTGAAGAGCCTCCCCCAATGAACTCTGCTCTTCTAGCTTTGCCTTGAGGTTAGAATTTTTTTAAGAACACTCCTCAAGTAGTCCCTTCTGGCTTTCCAGCACCTCTTGAAGAAGCTTGGTTCACTCTTCCATTGCGATCTTGTTGAGTTTGTCATATTTAAGGTGAGAGTTGGCAAAGATCTTTTTGGATTTAGCTAAATTATCTTTTTATTGACTTTGGATAGAGGATTGTTTTGATGCCCAGGCCCGAAAGTAGCCTTTGTAAGTACGTAGTTGCAAAATAAAGAAGACCAAGGCATTATGAAGAAGGGAAAAACATGATCAAGACTTAGAAAATTTTTTAAGTACCAAGAGGAAGTGAAGAACACTTGAGTAGCATGCCCAGCTATCCGAGCAGCCAAAATCACATCATTCAGATAGGACTCCATTAGAGATTAAAATGTGGCATTGGTGATGATCCCCCTCACCATCTGGGGCACCATCTTTTGGCAATCTTCCGAGAACAAATCCATGTCCTCAGTGAAAGTCCAGAAAGGCTCCCTTGGGACTTTGTCAATAGGGATCTGCATGTTCCTATCAGCTCACCTTTGAGAGTGCTCCAACATCCAATCAGTCATGGGTTGGTCCTCTGCAAAATCACGCCAAAGTTTCATCTCTACATTGTGTTTAAACCATTCATCTATAAAATCTAAAATCCCAAAAATTCTGAAGTTCATAAATGAAAGGTTAAAAGACAAATGTGGTGGAACTTCGGGTTCTCTTCCTTCAGAGTCACTTACATTGAAGACCTCGATGGGGACCTCATTTCCTTTCCACCTTCTTTCTTTGGCCTCTTCAGTCAAAAGTACTGCTAGTGAAGTCCCCAAGGTTTCGGTAGCAGCATTCGGGCTAAGGGGAATTAATATTATTGCCGTCTCTGAAGTAGGATCCATGGTTTTGGAAAAATGATCCATAACCTCAGTTACAACCTCGGGGGGAGGAGAAAGAGAGTCTTCCTTCATTTTCTTGGACTTTAAATGCCCCGAAAATTGCCCAGTCTGCTCTTTCTTCCTTTTTGGAGCCTTTTTCTTTTGCTTCCCTTTTTCAGCTTGGCTAAGGAAGAGGCCCCTGTAAAAAGCAGCTGACTTGTTGCCCATTCTGCAATGTAGAAAATATCAATGTAAGTGCCAAAAATTTGAAGAAGCATAAGTTGAAAAGTAACTTACTCTCTACAAGGGCAGTGTAAGAGAGTTCGTGCTAAAAGAGTAGAACTAGCCATGACTTCTTTCCGTCAATTGCCAGCTTTGACATGTGCTTGTCAGTGACATGCTCATTGATGATGCCCAACTCCCAAATAACCTCTTCGATCATAAGGGTCCATATGATTGGAAAGGGTATACTCGTCAAGAAGGTGATTGACCCTGCTAATCAGCCACCGCCTGAATATGGCTGTCGAATTCCTCAAACTGGGAGTCTAATTCAAGGGTAAGTAACTTCGATGGATCCATCACATTGATATCTAGAATCCCAGAAGCCTGCTTCACAGGTAGATCCTTCCCTTTCACATATATCTCCATGAAAAAATACTTCTTCTACCAACCTTGCCAGCTTTCCTTGGTCCCAAAGGTTAAAGTGAACTTTTTGGTTCTAGATCCCTGACGGAGCAAGAAGTAGAATCCCCCATTTGGGATGGGATGAGGTTTGTAGTATTGCATGAAAAAAATTAAAGTAAGGGACTATCTTGAAAACCCCACACATGCAAAGAAAATCGTTAAAGTAATAATAGGAATTCGGTGGCATCTAGTTGATTGCCATGCCTTGAAATTGGCAATAATTAGAAACCATTTTTAAAGGAGGATACTAAAGACCTGCCTTCAACTACGCCCAAAAAATGGTAATCTCTTTCACACGAGGTAGCTAGCTTGGCTCGCGACAGCCAGGGAGCTTAGTCTTGGCATAAGAAGGGGGATAGAACTTTGTCATCCATTTCTTCAATTTGTCTGAAGTGGCATAGCTCAAGTGTGAGTTAAGTGTGCTTCAACTCTCTAGGATAGAACTAACCTCGACACTCTAAACAAACATCTTTGCAACCTAGTGCTCTAACTTCGAAAAGGGCCAAGGGAGGACAGAAGAAAAAAAAAGTACAAACCAAATTTAGGAAGAATACCCACCTATTCTGCAACTAAAAAAATTTGCAAAGCACTATGAAAGGCTACCAAAAATTGCTCCTCCACTAGGACTACCATAGGAAAGGAAGAAAGTGAGAGGAAAGGTAAAGTCTCAGAGGAAAAGAGCAGGAAGTAAATATGAGAAGTGAGGAACTTCTAAAGCAAAGAAGGGATTATATAGCCCGAAGAGGGAAAGTGAAAAGATGCCATAATGACCCTCTAAAGGTGAAGGGATGTAACTGATATAATGGATGAAAAAGATGACCATTGGACTGACAACATGTGTCACCTAGCATGTAGATCGAGGGCATGCCTCTTTATCTGTCAAGTCTGGGTGATGCGTAAATTGAGGGGATAGGCCTACTCCCTCTTGATGGTGGGAAATAAAAAACCCTGGAAGGGACGAGTATAAGATCTTGATCAAATATGTAACCTCACTAACAAAGATGTAACTTTGCTAAAGAGCGTTTTGGCCAGAAATATCTCATCTTGCTGAAGGTGTAACTTCACTGAAAGATTGAGAACTTTTTTTTTTTTGAAATGTAGCCCTTGTAAGATGAAGGCACGACTATGTTCGAATTGGTAAATCTTGGACTGAAAAGAAGCATCATTGTGCCAAAGATGTGACCTCAGAAAGGCAAAGACTCTTGACAAAAGGGTGATATGTTAAAATCAAAGATACAACCTTGCTTCTTTTGGAAGGGGTGCATGTGATAGCTGAAGGGCTATCACCCACTAGACCTTCAGATAGATATAACAAATACCACCCTCGGAAGTCCTCATGGCTGACCTCGGAAAGTCACATAACCAACTTTGTCCGTTCGCTGAATCGCCATCCTTGGACATGGGGGATCTCTCCTGAACATGGTCTAGGCCTCTGATAGGCTTCCATTAACCAACTTCCATCAACCACCTTTAGAGAAGGATTCAACCTCTGAAGGGGTCCTCAAGTCCCTGAAGGGCTCCACCAGAAGATGACAAATACAATTCTGAGGGAATACTGGCAGGAACCTTGCACACACCCCTACCCTTTGAGCATAACTACTTATAGACAACTAGAGACACCTCTCCCCGAGGGTATGGACCAAATTTGGACATCCATGTGTCCTCATCTGCTCCACTTGGGCATAATAGTCTTCTCCTCCAAGCCTTCTATAAATACTTGGGGAGGCTCCTAGGTAACACGCATGGGACACCCTCATTCTGTTCTCTACTCTTAGCAGCTTTTCTCCCACATACTGACTTGGGCGTCATAGATCCCTCTTCCAAAAAACACTACAAGGAGCTCTTAACCCAGATTTTTGAAGCGCTACAGATAGTACTCAGGTGAAGTTCTACTGGAGGTCCAACATATCATACATCGAAGATGTCCTTGAGCATTAATGTATGTGTTGGATCTTTAAGGTGGATCCCCACTTTATCCTTTTCATGCAATATTATAAGCTTCATCCCCATTTGAAGGGCTCATTCTATTATGATATACTTTTTTTTATGCAAGTTTCCTATATGTTTTTCCCTAAAGTTTGTTTGTGTTTTGATATGTTTTTAGTAAATTTTGGTGCATAATTGATTTATATTTTGTTTTTAGGTCATATATCAACTCTATTTGGGTTAGGAAGAGGTTTGTACAAGTATTGGAGCTGGACTGTAAGTTTTGGAAAAGAATGGATCAAACACGGTCTAGATCATGCCAATGTTAGCTATAAACATGCTCGTGTTCCTTTTTAAACATGCTTGTGTTCGTTGTCACACCTATGTTCTTAACTGTGTCATTGAAGTACATGATTTTTATATCCCAGAGGTCAACATTGGCTGTGTTAGAAATTGTGTTTACCAGTTATTAAGTCAATTCTGCAGGAGAAAATAGAAGAAAAGTAAGGAGGCAAGAATACTCAGAAAGAGAGTTGAGTTTTCATAGGAGATGGCTTCCAGAGATAGTTTTGATAATCAACACTGATTAATGCGCATCAGATCAAGGATTAGAGGAGAAGCAATTCAGAGATTGAAACTTCTTTCCTTAGGTTTTTTTTTGTTTTTGTTGTGTTTTTTTTTTAGCATGATGAACTAAATTATTTGCTCATAGTTGGAGTAGATGAACCTTAGGATGATATTGTGATTGTTATTACTT
This sequence comes from Aquilaria yunnanensis, assembly GCA_039654915.1. NCBI lineage: Eukaryota > Viridiplantae > Streptophyta > Magnoliopsida > Malvales > Thymelaeaceae > Aquilaria > Aquilaria yunnanensis. The sequence goes on along the minus strand of CM077595.1, from coordinate 40,535,449 downwards.
TTGGTTTAATATGATTATGGTTTTCTTGCGATTTATTCAATGTGCTTTTTTGTATTGATTGATAGTAGTTAGCCTATTAATTCAATGAAAGATGATGAACATATGTAAGTAGTATCCAATATGTTTGTTGTTGATCACCATTGGGTAGAAGGGGTATTATCATAATCGAGGATAGTAGATACTGTTGGGTTTCTGGAGCCAAACAGCGCAGTAAAATTTAACCGAAACCTTCCAGGATCCAAGTGAAACGGGGTAAACCGGGTGTTTGAAAATTTCATACCTAATTTTCGGTTGAGATCTCTCACTCAACTGTAGAGTCGAATCACAAAACCTGAACAGTTGACGTGTTCAGGCTCTCTATGGTATCCACACGAGCCTCTCGGGATCACCACGCTTCCACCACATCCCGGCATATGCGTTTCTCTTGTGCTCGCAGTGCTAGCTTGCGTCCTCCAAGGAATTGCAAGAGAAGAGTGTGGCTGTCCTTTTGGGAGGCTAGGGCAAGGAGACCCTTCGAATTTCTCACTAAAAGTTGTATTTATAGTGAGACTCAACTTCCAGGCCTAATGGGTTTCAAAGCCCTAATCCAATTAGGATTTAATTTCGGGCTTAATAATGGCTCAACTCCTTGGCCCATTATTAGTACAAAATTAAAGTGAAACCATAACCCAAATAATTAGCCCATGCACTCTAATGATCCAAATAGCTCTATGTGTGTGACCCAATAGGCTCTTGCCATGTTGGCAATGATCATAAATCACATTTATGATCATAAGCAATGAGCGGTGTCTAGCAACACATCATTGCTACCCAAGTGACAAGATTGTCGGTGAATCGACTAAACCTTTATGATCATCACCGATATATGCCATTGTCCCTTTGTCCAAGATATCAAGACTAAGCACGAGACATGGAATGTGTCACTCTCGTATAGCCCAATCTTTGGTTTCTTGATTACCGAGTAGACCAACTTAAACTGACAACATTGATATCATATATCAACTCATCGGAGCATGGCCATGCATTTTCTAAGTCTCACTCTATCAAGGGGCCCGAAGATATCACTCCCGTTACATAGGAGGGACAAATCCCATCTTGATCATACAAATCCCTCCGCATGATATGTGACATACCCAATGACCTCCTTCAAGTTCACTCAGTTACGAGCAACAAAGGAAAGTATCAAAGTATGTGACTCACATGTAGGGAACCTTGATGATCTTAGGTCGAAGGACTACATATACCATGATCACTATGAGAATCACTTATGACACTCATATAATGATCCATGAAGTGTTCTCATGGTGGGTCGGTCCAGTACACAAGTTCTCCAACTTGTACCCATATGTAGACTACATATCTCATATTAGTCTCCACATATGCTAGTCATTATGTATTATTGCAATCCGCTCCACAATAATACTAGACTAGGGACATTTAAGAATATCATTATTCTAGGGTTACAATTATGTTTACGTTACGCAGAAACAAAACAACAAACAAAATTGCTGGATTAATGCCTCAATAAAATATCATGACTCAATGTGCAAAAATACAATCATCTCATGATTGGCTTTTTGGGCACAACACTAACAGATACAACATAATACCTCTAGACTAGGGTGAAACCTAGTAGTTAGATTGTAGGACTATTAATGCACTCTTAAGAAGCATGATAGGACTATTCACCCTACCAATGACTTAAGAATATAGGTTAGTGAACGGGGAATAATAGGGAGCTAATCTATTTTTTATAGTACTTCATAGTCCAAGTTGATCATATGCCCGTTAAAATAAAGTAAGAATAGCACAATAGATTTCTAGGGGGATTTAATTCTAAGTATGACATATCTTATTATTGATTATCTGATTGTTTTCCATTACTGGTAATTAGTTAATTAATTATTTTTATTGCATTACCTAGGTAGCTCAATTAGTAGGTAATTAGTTAAAGAAAACTTCTTAATTATTAGTTAGATAGTAGAGAAAGGTTGAGTATGGTAGATAAATCCATTCTTTGGGAAAGATGATCGTGATACTTACCACTGCTATACTTTGATGATAGATGTGCTTGCCTGTGGGCTCACAAAGTTATAAGTATACAAAGTTATAAGTATAGAGAGATTTGACACATCCATATTATTCATTAGTGTAGTGGGAAGCGTTGTGAACTAATCGAACACATTAGATTACCTCCTTCTCTAGGGCACAGGAAGCAAGAAGTATACATTCACCTTTGCCGCCAATGATAGCTGGAGGAATTGGTAAAAGAAGTACTTCTTTTTGAAGTTTCCAAATTCCTAGGGAATGCCAGCCAAGTGGGCATTGGGGTGATTTTTAGCTAACGTGGGGGATCTGTTGAAGTTATTGATCAAATACCTTTAGAAAAAGTTTCACTGACTTTGATGCCTAAATTCGACAAGTGGCAGACTTGGCTAAAACTATAATCCTTGTGACCCATACCCTTTGTCATGCCTATAACTTATATAGGCCCTAGGCTACAATGAAATGTAGATTTCATGTACATTATGTAAATATGTGATTAATACAAGTTACAAGTGTAACATTAGGGGTTACACAATGTAAGTGCCCCATGAGGGTACCTTAGAGGCACTCTGTTTGAACTCCAAAAGAAAATTAATGCAATATGGTGAAACCATGACCTAGATGAAGCTATATCATAACATTAAAACAAAAAAGTGGGATCCTTAGGCACACCCCAGTGTGTGCTTATATGTGAACTTAGAAGTGTTAAAGCCCAAAAGCTCCAAAAGACAATGCAAGACTGAAGTGCTTATGATGGAGATACCAATGTGGATAACCATACACCCATAAAAATGTGGTGACATCATGGAGAGTGGCAAGGACCCCCAAGAGTGCACTTGAAAACTCTTAAATGCACCATTGTGTACCATTACGTGCAAGTGTGTGCCTGTTGTGGCTTTGAAGCCTATGGACTTAAAGGGCATTTTATGGGAATGATATCTATCATTCAAATGGCAATGTGGGCTAACATGTGGATGACTAAGAGGTGGAAAACACTAAGGCAACAAGAAGCCACTTTAAGAAACATTAAAATGCTCTTTGGTGCACTCCTAAGTGCACTTGTGTTCAGAACAAAGTTTAAGGGCCTAATTGGCTGAATGATGTTGGGTTTCGGGAGCCAAACAGCACAACGGAATTTAATCAAAACCCTCTAGGATCCAAGTGAAATAGGGTAAACCGGGTGTTCAAAAATTTTCATACCTAATTTTCGGTTAAGATCTCTCACTCAACTGTAGAGTCGAATGACAAAACTTAAACAGTTGATGTGTTCAAACTCTCTATGGTATCCACACGAGCCTCTCGGGATCACCACGCTTCCACCCCGTCCCGGTGGATGTGTTTCTCTTGCGCTTGCAGTGCTAGGTTACGCCCTCCAAGGAATTGGAAGAGAAGAGTGCGACTGTCCTTTTGGGAGGCTAGGGCAAGGAGACCTGCGAATTTCTCACTAGAAGTTGTATTTATAGTGAGACTAAACTTCCAGGCCTAATGGGTTTCAAAGCCCTAATCCAATTAGGCTTTAATTTCGGGCTTAATAATGGCTCAACTATTGGGCCCATTATTAATACGAAATTATTGTGAAACCAAAACCCAAATTATTAGCCCATGCACTCTAATGATCCAAATAGCTCTATGTGTGCGACCCAATAGGCTCTTACCACATTGGCAATGATCATAAATCACATTTATGATCATAAACAATGAGCAATGTCTAGCAACACATCATTGCTACTCAAGTGACAAGATTGTCGATGATTCGACTAAACCTTTATGATCATCACCGATATATGCCATTGTCCCTTTGTCCAAGATATCAAGACTAAGCACGAGACATGGAATGTGTCACTCTCGTATAGCCCAATCTTTGGTTTCTTGATTACCGAGTAGACCAACTTAAACTGATGACATTGATATCGTATATCAACTCATCCGAGCATGGCCATGCATTTTCTAAGTCTCACTCTATCAAGGGGCCCGAAGATATCACTCCCGTTACATAGGAAGGACAAATCCCATCTTGATCATACAAATCCCTCCGTATGATATGTGACATACCCAATGACCTCCTTCAAGTTCACTCAGTTACGAGCAACAAAGGAAAATATCAAAGTATGTGACTCACATGTAGGGAACCTTGATGATCTTAGGTCGAAGGACTACATATACCATGATCACTATGAGAATCACTTATGACACTCATATAACGATCCATGTAGTGTTCTCATGGTGGGTCGGTCCAGTACACAAGTTCTCCAACTTGTATCCATATGCAGACTACATATCTCATATTAGTCTCCACATATGCTAGTCGTTATGTATTATTGCAACCCGCTCCGTAATAATACTAGACTAAGGACATTTGAGAATATCATTATTCTAGGGTTACAATTATGTTTGTTAAGTTACGCAGAAGCAAAAACAACAAATATAGTTGCTGGATTAATGCCTTAATAAAATATCATGACTCAATGTGCAAAAATACAATCATCTCATGATTGGCCTTTTGGGCACAACACTAACAAATGAAGTGTCAAAGTGGGTGCTTAATATGCACCACTTGAGAAGTTAAGTAGGTTAAAACAAATTCCAAAATGACTTAAGCTACTTGGAGGAAGGTTGGACCAAAAGTCCAAAGTCAATGGTCATGGTGGCTACACATTCGGCCAAGTTTGTTTGCATACTTCTCAATTGCTCTTAAAGGCAGCTTCTTGGCTACTTCTTGGTAGCTTCCTAAGCTCATTCAACCTAGCTAAGCTCCTACCATGTGTTAGTATTTGTGCCCAAAAGGCAATCATGAGATGATTGTATTTTGCGCATTGAGTCATGATATTTTATTAAGGCATTAATCCAATAATTATGTTTGTTGTTTTATTTCTACGTAACATAATAAACATAATTATAACTCTAGAATAATGATAATCTTAAATGTCCCTAGTCTAGTATTATTGTGGAGCGGGTTATTATAATACATAATGACTAGCATATGTAGAGACTAATATGAGATATGTAGTCTACATATGGGTACAAGTTGGAGGACTTGTGTATTGGACTGACCCACCATGAGAACACTACATGGATCATTATATGAGTATCATATGTGATTGTCATAGTGATCATGGTATATGTAGTCCTTTAACCTAAGATCATCAAGGTTCCCTACATGTGAGTCACATACTTTGATACTTCCCTTTGTTGCTCGTAATTGAGTGAGCTTGAAGGAAGTCATTGGGTATGTCAAATATCATGTAAAGGGTTTTGGATGATCAAGATGGGATTTGTCCCTCATATGTAATGGGAGTGATATCTTCGGGCCCCTTGATAGAGTGAGACCAAGAAATGTAGGCCACGTTTGGATGAGTTGATATACGATATCAATGTCATCAGTTTAAGTTATTCTACTCAGAAATCAAGAAACCAAAGATTGGGCTATATGAGAGTGACACATTTTGTGTCTCATTCTTAGTCTTGATATCTTGGACAAAGGGACAATGGAATGCATGGATAATGATCATAAAGGTTTAGTTAAATCACCGACAATCTTGTCACTTGGGTAGCAATGATGTGTTTCTAGACACCGCTCATTGCTTATGATCATAAATGTGATTTATGATCATTGTCGACATGGTAAGAGCCTATTGGGTCACACACATAAAGCCTATTTGGATTATTTGAGTGCATGAGCTAATTTATTTGGGTTATGGTTTCATGCTAATTTTGTATTAATAATTGGCCCAAAAGTTGAGCCATTATTAAGCCTAAAATTAAAGCTTAATTGAATTAGGGCTTTGAAACACATTAGGCTTGAAAGTTGAGTCTCACTATAAATACATCTTATATTGAGAAATTCACAGCTTTGCCCTAGCCTCCCAAAAGTGACAGTCGCACTCTTCTCTTGCTATTCCTTGGAAGACACAAGCTAGCACTGCGAGCGTAAGAGAAATGCATCTGTTGGGATATGGTGGAGGTGTGGTGATCTTGAGAGGCTTTTTTGGATACCATAGAGAGCTTGAACACATCAATTGTTCAGGTTTTGTGATTCAACTCAACAGTTGGGTGAAAGATGTCAACCAAAATTAGGTATGAAAATTTTTTAACACCCGGTTTACCTTGTTTTACTTGGATCCTAGAGGGTTTCAATTATATTCCACTACACTTGTTTAGCTCCTAAAACCTTGCACCATGTGTCAAAAAGAATGCCAAAGCAAAGAAAGAAAATAAACTAGTCAAAACACTAGAATGGTGGCTTGGTTGGTCTTTCCAAGCATCATTTGTTTTTGGCCTCTAAAGACCAATTCATGGTAACTTCTTGGCTATTTCTTGGCAACCATAAGAGGGCATTAATTTAAGAAAATGACCTATTAAAGGTCGATAAAAAAAAAGGAAAAAAAAACCAACTAAATGACTTGGTTGTAAAGCGATTCAGCCAACATTGGTTACCAAGTCTTTCAAGGCAATTTCCAAGCTATTTCCTAGAAAATTCTTACATCATTAACTACCCAAGACTTAGCCCTAATACCTGCTAAAGACCATTAAAAATAATGAGGAGAAAAGGGACCAAAAGAATGGCCAAAACAAATAAAGAAATTGTGAATGACTTATTCAAGTCATTCGGCCACTGCAAACTTTCAAGCCTCCTTAAGGAAATTTCTTTGCAAATTTTTAGCCATTTCTTGGCCATTCTCTACTCTTTTATCTCTTAGAAACACCTTAAACATAATCCAAGAGCACATGGAGGGCGAGACATAAGCAAGAAACCCAATACTACACCAACAAGCCAAAATCAAAGCTATGTTGATACATCCAAGATGGTGTCCTTCTAAATCTACTTTCTTCTTCCTTTTTTCCCAAATTCTCATCACCACCTACCTATTGGTACTCCTGTCTAAGTACCCTCAAGTTTTGGGAAAGAATTCTATGGAGAAGGATGGATAAAGAGTGAATCTGAGACAAACATCATGCAAGCCTTTCACTTGGTGTTACCTAAGTTGGTGCCTATGGTTTTAGTCAAATGATCAAGCTTCCTTACTACTTCTTGAGTATAGGTGAGGAACTAATATGAAGCTTGTTCTCTTGTATTTTGAAGGAGGAAAGCTGCCTTAGGTGATGGCTTAAGCCAAGGGAACCCAGAGGCTATGTTAATGGGCTATGTGTGCTTAAAGCACTATGGTAAGCTAGCTAGTTTGCTTTTGGCAAGCATAGGTTTTTTGCTCAAGTTGGGCCAAGCTTGACAATTGCCTAGAGCTCTATGATAAATGACCATTAATTGAAGTGATCACAAGAAAAAACTGCCAAAGAATCATGCTTGCTATGTTATGGAAACCTAGTGTTGTGGTGTGTGTGTCTATATGCTTATCTAATTCCATGTGTGTGCTAACCCCTTTATCATTTATATATGTATTATGTATTATGTTATACTTTCTATGTTTGGTGTCTTTTATGCCTCTGGATGCAGGTTACCAAAGATGTTTGGAGGTTTATGTGTATTAATGTTTTAAATATTGAATAAGGCACTAGGTGCTGTTTAGGTTCTTCACTCAGTACTTTTGTACTCATTCCTTCTTTTGCCCATTTTAGATAAAGAAGTAGAGGACTAAGGGGCTCAGGAACCTTTTCTTAGAGTCTATGAACAAAGAGGTAAAACTCTTAATTATGGCTTATGCCAAAGGAAGCATACAGAAGTTCACCAATCTGGACTGATGATTGTGTTTCTGGGTTATGTAGACCCTATTGGCTGTGGTGGGTATTGCTGTTGCTGGAACAATCTAGGTTTGGACCAAAACTAGGAGGGTCATGAATAATTTATGGCCTAAATGTGAAGTTAAAGTGAAAGTAGAAGTCTTAGTGGGTCTGGAGACTGTGTGATAGGAAATGAGTGTACCATGCATAACATATTTTGAAACATCAAACTTTGATGTTTTAGGCCATGTAGTGCTTCTTGAAATTTTTTCTTGTATATAGCTATATATGTAAAATAAGAGGACTAGGCTAGAACAAATGTGTGCCTGTACATATTTTTGGGCCTAGGTGGGTCATAGGCACTAAGAAAAAGAAAAATGCATCATTTAAATCCTATGAAGTATGCATGTATGTATAAGCATGATTAACTCTAATGAAACCCTAAAACATGTAGAACCTATGATTACATGCATACTTAGCCCCTAAGCAATGTCAATCAAACCCATTTGTTGGTAAAAATTAAATAAATTCCACTAAAATTTCAAAGGCTTGAGATTCCCAATAAGGTAAACTTTAAGTGGGCTAAAGAATCTTGGGAGTTAGAGCCCAAGTCACTATTTGGAATCAAATGAGTAACTAAAATCCACCAGTTGATAAGAATCTAATGAAAGGTTTAGGGTAGGGGTGAGTTGGGCCCTGACACCTTGGCCCCATCTTGTGGGATCTTATGACAGATGGGCTGTTATGGGAGTTTGGGGTCATGAAAGAGCTCCTAACTGACCTCGATATGTGCAAGCCTAAGCTAGATGGTGCAAAGTCCCTTTTGGTGTTGCTCTTCAGGAGGTGCTTTCCTATTCTAAATTTTTAAAGAGTTTGTTGATCTTAGTTTTTGTTTCTCTTAGTTTGTTGATCAATGTGTACATTAATGTATTTCTATTTTTTCAAAGATGGCTGATAAATCAACTGACTTCTACAAGAGAATGTTCCTTGAGCAAGGGAAGGAAGAAAAGGAAAAGAAGAAGGCCCCTAAAAGGAAGAAGAGGAAATACTTGGGAGCCTAGCTCGAAGAAGGCTAAATAGGATACCTTTTTGGCTATCATGGTAACTTAGACAACTGTAGGGTTTTGGGAGCCAAACAAGTGTAGTGGAATATAACCGAAACCCTCTAGGATCCAAGTGAAATGGGGTAAACCAGGTGTTTGGAAATTTTCATACCTAATTTTGGTTGAGATTTCTCACCCAATTGTAGAGTTGAATCACAAAACCTGAACAATTGACGTGTTCAAGCTCTCTATGGTATCCACATGAGCCTTTCGGGATCACCATGCCTCCACCACGTTCTAGTAGATGCATTTCTCTTGCACTCGTAGTGCTAGCTTGCGTTCTCTAAGGAATAGCAAGAGAAGAGTGTGGCTGTAACTTTTGGAGACTAGGGAAAAAGCTTCAAATTTCTCACTATATGATGTATTTATAGTGAGACTCAACTTCCAAGGCGAATGGGTTTCAAAGCTGTAATCCAATTAGGCTTTAATTTTGCACTTAATAATGGCTCAACTTTTGGCCCAATTATTAATGCGAAATTATCATGAAACCATAACCCAAATAATTAGCCCATGCACTCTAATAATCTAAATAGGCTTTATGTGTGCGAACCAATAGGCTCTTACCACATTGGCAATGATCATAAATCACATTTATGATCATAAGCAATGAACGGCGTCTAGCAACACATCGTTGCTACCCAAGTGACAAGATTGTTGGTGATTTGACTAAACCTTTATGATCATTATCCATATATGCCATTGTCCCTTTGTCCAAGATATCCAGAGTAAGCACGAGACATGGAATGTGTCATTCTTGTATAGCCTAATCTTTGGTTTCTTGATTACCGAGTAGGCTAACTTAAATTGATTACATTGATATCATATATCAACTCATCCAAGCATGGCCATGCATTTTCTAAGTCTCACTCTATCAAGGGGCCCGAAGATATCACTCCCATTACATAGGAGGGACAAACCCCATCTTGATCATGCAAAACCCTTCACATGATATGTGACATACCCAACGACCTCTTTCAAGTTCACTCAGTTACAAGCAACAAAGGGAAGTATCAAAGTATGTGACTCACATGGTCAGTCTAGTACACAAGTTCTCCAACTTGTACCCATATGTAGACTACATATCTCATATTAGTCTCCACATATGCTAGTCATTATGTGTTACCACCTCAACAAATGGGAAAATTATATTATAAAGGCATAATGGTTATAAACCATTATATAGCATAATTTTCACCATAGTGAATAAAATGTGAGGGATAAAGTGAATAATCTACACCTCTCTAAAAGATTACAATGGTTAGTTGGTACTAAAGAGAGCCCTAAAGGATTGCTTGTTTTACAAGTAATCTATAGGTCTTATTGCAAGATTTCAAGACTTGAGTACTCAATTGTACAACTCTAAAAGAGAGATTTTGGAAGGATTTGAATGGTATGGGAGCAATTTTTGGAGGCTGAATTTCCTTAAGGAAAAAAAAGCTATTATTCAAGAATCTAGGACAACTAGGTGTACAATTGTTCACAAAAATAACTTAAGGATGGGATGATTTTTGACAAGAGTCAAAGGTGGCCATTTCTAGAATTGTCCCAGCCTCTTATTTCTAGGTTCTAAGGTAAAAAATGTGGGCTAAAGATTAGCCAAAAAGGCTTTGCTTAAGACATACTTATAGTGACCTAAGTGAGGGTTAAGGTTAAACTAATCAAGTTAAGTAAAATATCTTGATTTCTTGCCATATCTTGCCCATTTTCATACCCCACTAGGTACAACTTGTTCCTTAGCTCCTCCATAAGCTTCCGGAGCCACCATAGCTCAATCTCCCAAGAAATCATAAAGGAAGGCAATCGGATGCAACAAGAAAGAGAAAAAGCCTAATTTTCGGGTTTATTGTGTATCTCTTGAAGATTTCAGCCTTCACAACTTAGGTAAGGGTTTTATCTTCATGTTTCATGGTTGTTTATTGTGTTAAGATGATGATCAAGCATCCATTAAGCTATGACCATGCTTGGAAGAGAGTAGAAGGCTCAATGAACTAGGTATGGGTTAAAGGGGAGTGCATGAACAAGGTTCTAGCTTTACTATTTTTCATGCACTAAGATGGTAGTGTTTACAGGGGTTTCTAGAGCCCAAGTTAGTACTAACTAAGACCAATTAACCTCCTAAGACCAAGTATTAGCTTGAGGAGGGCTGCCATAGTGTTTACATATTGTTTATTTGATTGTTTATGGACTAACCCTAATGATGTATTGCTGCCAGCATTGCATTTGATTGTGTTCTGTTTGTTTGTGCATTTGGATGGCTATATTTTTGTATATGTGCTTTGTTTTTGTGTTTTTATGTCTTTGGATTTCAGGTATGTTTCTGGGAATTGAAGTTTCTAATGATAAGCCCTTATTAAGTGTCTTCAAAGAGACTTACACCCTTTCTCTCCATTTCAGGAGCACCTGAAAGAGAGCATTCAAAATAATAGCTGTCATTTTAATTTCTATGTGAAATTTCAGGTATATTAACTTCCATATGTTTAATTGTAAAATGGAAATTTTCATGAGTTTTGGAGCACATTAGCTATTTTTAGTAATGGTACTTTCTGCCTTACGCAGCAGCTGGTCCCATCAAGTTTCTGGAGTGCTTAGTACTTTTGAAGTTCTCCAAGAAGCTTAATGTACGTATTAACTAATTTATTGTCATGCATGTGGTGCATAAATTCATGTAAATGATCTGGGTATGTTCTATGTGTAGTGTGAGAAGGATATATGGATCAATGGAGTGTGGTTTGAAGTCTGTATACAATGCTGTCCATATGGTGTTTTTGGGCTATTTTTGATGGCGTTTTTATGAATGATGGTTAGAAGGGCTCTAAATTTAGAGGAATGGTTTTCCCATGTGTGTACAACATATATGGACACTACCAAGTGGGTTTTGCACCTGGAAATGAAGTGTATGAATCTTATGAAATTTTGTAGGGGCATAATGGTCAATAGTGGCTAAAATTTGGTACCCTACACTGCAGCTGCCATAACTTTCTGTACATAAATAATTTGGCTATGAAATTTTAACCACACTTAGAAAACTTAAAGAAGAATAACATAGCTTTCGAATCACTAGATTTGGTTCCCTATAGCGAGAGTTATGGGCTGTCCAAATTGGCTGATTTTGCTAAGCACTATTCATATGGTCTTTTTTACCCTGTTAAGTGTAAAATCCATAATTGTAAAATTAGATGGATTTAATGTCTCAAACCTGTCTCGCTATGAAGGTTTAAGGGTATTAAAATGTTTAAAACCTTTTGGGCATAGGAGAACACAGGTAGAATTTGAGTTGGACACGGTGTGAAAGTTTGGGAAAAAAAAATGCGCACCAATAACATCATGTGTGTTTATGATTGTACATGCACTTGGGGATTTTATTCAAATTTCATATTGGCTAGGAATAAATAATTTCATTGTCATCATTACTTCTAGATAAAATTGTATGTGAATATGTGTGTGATGGTTGGACCAATATACACATCTTTGCATAATGACCAAAAGGGCCACTTAGGTAAACATAGTGCACATGTTCTGCTTGGCCATTAGGACATGGACTGGCTGGGGCTTGAGCTCACTAAAATTGATCACTGTATTTAAATACTCAGAGTAGTAACAGAAGTTGGTATCAGAGCATGGTTTGGACTGGAGTTGCATATAGTTCCATCATGCATGCACATAGTTACATACATAGAACTTAGTTGGGTCAGCTGCTAGTGTTAAGTACCTAACGTACTGTATATATTATGCTCTTTTATTGATCATGAAACAAGAAAATGGTAGCCACAAAGAGAGGGGATCAAGGACCCCTAAGACCTCCCACTAACCAAATATTGGCCAACATAAATGGAAGGGGTGTACAAGAGCAACCAACTGTTCAGGGAGTGGAAATCCCAGCACTTGAAATGAATGTACCACAAGTGTAGGTCGAACTACAAAGAAATCTGGCCCAAGTAAATGAAAACTTAGTAAGGCTTCTGCAAGCTCAACAACAAGGAGTCTAAGTAGCAGAACCATTACCACAGGAGCAGAACCAGGAAGTTGTTAGGAACAACCTAATGAATGTTCCTTATGAAAGAAATGAAGATGAAGAATTTGAGGAAGATGAGGATAGAAGACATCCTAGAGGCAGAAGAATCAGGTCTGAGGTTCGCCAAGTGTCAAGGGCCAATCACTTAGAAGCTATGAACCTTAGTAAAAGGAGAGAAAGAAGGAGGCCTAGAGAGTGTCAAGAGTTTAAGGGATCACATGGGTCTAGGAGGCACAGAGCTAAAGATCTTGAGTGCTCTGATGATGTCAGATTGTTGGAGAGGTTTCAAGGCCTTAGACCTCCACAATTTGATGGCAGAGTTGGACTGGAGAAAGCTGAAGAGTGGCTAAGATTCATTGAGAAGATGTTTGATAGGATGCATTTGAGCTCCACAAATAAAGTATCTTTGGCTACCTACAATCTTGTAGGTAGTGTAGAAATGTGGTGGAGAAGTGTTAAAGATAGGTATTCTGCCTAGAGAGGTAGAAGAGTAGATCATGAGCTAGAGATGACATAGTTTGAATTTACAAGGATGTTCTAAGACCAGTATGTAAGTGATGCCATCAAAGACCTAAAAAAGGCTGAGTTTGATGCACTGAAATAGGACAATCTCAGTGTTTTGGAATACAAACACAAGTTCAACCAACTTGTGAGGTATGTACCACAATACCATGGGTTGGAAGAACTTAAAGCAAAGAGGTTTGTCAGAGGTCTGAGACTTGATATCCGGAGAGCTGTTAGGCCTTTCAATGCCATTACCTATCATGATACTATTCAGAAGGCTTTACTGGTGGAACAGGAAGAGTATGAAAGCAAATGGTTTCTTAGTGGACCAGAAGAGACCAGCCAGGCTGGAAGACTGCAGAAGCCAATGAAAGGCAAGGACACTACCAAGTTTGGAAAACCTAGTTTGGATGGCAAGGCCAAGAGTAAGTTTGTTGGCCTAAGGTGTCCTCGATGTTAGTATTGTGCCCAAAAAGCCAATCATGAGATGATTGTATTTTGCACATTGAGTCATGATATTTTATTGAGGCATTAATCCAACAATTTTGTTTGTTGTTTTGTTTCTGCGTAACGTAATAAACATAATTGTAACCCTAGAATAATGATATTCTTAAACGTCCCTAGTATAGTATTATTGTGGAGCGGGTTGCAATAATACATAATGACTAGCATATGTGGAGACTAATATGAGATATGTAGTCTACATATGGGTACAAGTTGGAGAACTTGTGTACTGGACCGACCCACCATGAGAACACTTCATGGATCGTTATATGAGTGTCATAAGTGATTCTCATAGTGATCATGGTATATGTAGTCCTTCGACCTAAGATCATCAAGGTTCCCTACATGTGAGTCACATACTTTGATACTTTCCTTTGTTGCTCGTAACTGAGTGAACTTGAAGGAGGTCATTGGGTATGTCACATATCATGCGGAGGGATTTGTATGATCAAGATGGGATTTGTCCCTCCTATGTAACGGGAGTGATATCTTTGGGCCCCTTGATAGAGTGAGACTTAGAAAATGCATGGCCATGCTCCGATGAGTTGATATATGATATCAATGTCATCAGTTTAAGTTAGTCTACTCGGTAATCAAGAAACCAAAGATTGGGCTATACGAGAGTGACACATTCCATGTCTCATGCTTAGTCTTGATATCTTGGACAAAGGGACAATGGCATATATCGGTGATGATCATAAAGGTTTAGTCGATTCACCGACAATCTTGTCACTTGGGTAGCAATGATGTGTTGCTAGACACCGCTCATTGCTTATGATTATAAATGTGATTTATGATCATTGCCAACATGGCAAGAGCCTATTGGGTCGCACACGTAGAGCTATTTGGATCATTAGAGTGCATGGGCTAATTATTTGGGTTATGGTTTCACTTTAATTTCGTATTAATAATGGGCCAAGGAGTTGAGCCATTATTAAGCCCGAAATTAATTCCTAATTGGATTAGGGCTTTGAAACCCATTAGGCCTGGAAGTTGAGTCTCACTATAAATACAACTTTTAAGTGAGAAATTCGCAGGTCTCCTTGCCCTAGCCTCCCAAAAGGACAGCCGCACTCTTCTCTTGCAATTCCTTGGAGGACGCAAGCTAGCACTGCGAGCGCAAGAGAAACGCATCTGCCGGGACGTGGTGGAAGCGTGGTGATCCCGAGAGGCTCGTGTGGATACCATAGAGAGCCTGAACACGTCAACTGTTCAGGTTTTGTGATTCGACTCTACAGTTGAGTGAGAGATCTCAACCGAAAATTAGGTATGAAATTTTCGAACACCCGGTTTACCCCGTTTCACTTGGATCCTGGAGGGTTTCGGTTAAATTCCGCTGCGCTGTTTGGCTCCCGAAACCCAACAGTCGATGCAAGAAATTCAATGGCAAGAAGCCATGTTACTTTGTGACACAAGCATGTCTTAGATGTGGTGCTTTGGATCACTAGATCAAAGACAGCCCTTTGGTCCAAAGAAGAGGGCAAGATGAGCAAGGCCATAATAGGCCTAATATGCTAGCTGTCAGAGATGTTCAGCCAAGGGGTGCTCCAACAGTACCAAGGCCACAAGTGCAGAGAGCTGGAAGAGTATTCCATATTGACAAAGGGGAGACATCCCAACAATGGGCACTTAGAGGTAACATTTATTTAAATGGTATGTTTGTTAATTCATTGTTTGATATTGGTGCCTCAGTGTCCATTGTGGCTAAGAAGTTAGTTGAATATATGAAATTGCCTATTGAATTCATGCCTAACATATCATTAATAAGAACAACAGGTAGTCAATGTCTTTTAACGAATGAACTAGCTAAGGACTGTGAGCTAGAAGTAGGAAAGACTAAGATTATGACTGATCTACTAGTGTTGAATATTCCACAATATGATATTGTTTTGGGTATGAACTGGTTGGCTATGTATGGTACAAAGATTGATTGTGCTAAAAGAGAAATCAGAGGCTTCCTATGATTAGCAGGCTATTATAGGAGATTTGTATCAAAATTCTCCATGATTGCCTCAGTCCTTACTCAACTGACCAAAAAGGGTCAAAAGTTTGAGTTAAAGAGCAAGTTGATTCAAGCTCCAGTGTTAATCCTACCAAATCCAAGTAAGCCTGTTAATCCTACCAGATCCAAGTAAGCCTTACATTATTTATATAGATGCATCTAGATATGGTTTGGGATGGTGTTAATGTAAAAAAGGAATGTGATTGCTTATAGGTCAAGGAAATTGAGATCCCACGAGCAAAATTACCCTAACCATGAGCTAGAGCTTGCTGTAGTGATCTTTGCCTTAAAGCAATGGAGGCATTACCTAATGGGAAGCTCATTTTTGATATACACTGACCATAAAAGCCTAAAGTACTTGTTCACTAAGAAAGAGTTGAACATGAGGCAAAGAAGATGGTTGGAGTATATTAAAGACTATGACTGTAGCATTGAGTATACAGAAAGCAAAAACAATCTAGTGGCAGATGCCTTAAGTAGGAAATACACTGGGTTGCTAAAAGGTGGATCTTCAGCAGATGCCAATGAGGAGAATAGTTTTCTATGCCTTTGGCATAAGTGGCAACAGTGGGAAGGAGCATAAGTGAATATGTTAACTATTTAGTCTGGGTGGATTAAGGAGATAAGGAAGACATAGGAAGCAGACCCAAATCTGAAGAAGATTTCTAGAGAAGAAAAAGGGTCCTTGTATGAATCCTTTACCTACAAGCAAGGACTATTGCACTTTAAGGATATAATATATGTGCCTAGTGAGCAAGAACTCAGAAATGAGATACTTGAGGAAGCTCACACTAGTAAACTAAATATCCATCTTAGAAGTGAGAAGATGTACAAAGACTTGAAAACACATTTCTGGTGCCCAAACATGAAGAAGGACATAGCCACATATGTCTCTAAATGTGCCACATGCTAAAGGATAAAATTAGAGCATCAGAAGCCAGCAGGAACACTGCAGACTCTACCCATTCCAGTGAGAAAGTGGTTAACATAATTATAGACTTCTTAACTAGGCTGCCTATGACCAGATTAAGGCATGACATAATCTGGGTCATTGTAGATAGGCTAACCAAATGTGCCCACTTCTTACCAATGAAGATCGTAGACTCACCAGAAAAGTCAGCACAAATGTACATCAAAGAGATAGTAAGGTTGCATGGAGTGCTAGACTCCATAGTGTCGGAAAGAGATCCAAGGTTTACAACTAGACTTTGGAGCGCATTTCACAAAGCATTAGGAACCAAAATCCACCTGAGCACTGCATACCACCCTTAGATAGATGGATAGACTGAGAGGGTGATTCAGATACTTGAAGACAAGCTCAGGAGCTGTATCTTGGATTTCAAAGGAAAATGGGACTAACCTTTACCTTTGGTGGAATTTTCTTACAACAATAGTTATCAAAGCGCCATTGGTATGGCACCTTATGAAGCTCTTTATGGTAGAAGGTGCATGACACCTTATTGTTGGGTGGAAGCCTTAGATAGGCTAGAGCTGGGTCCTGAGATCATTGAAGAAACAACAAATAAAATCAAGAAGATACAAGAAAGATTAAGGGTAGCCAATGAAAGGACCACTACTTATGTGAACAAAAGAAGACGAGACTTGGAGTTTGAGGTTGGTGATAAAGTGTGGGTCAAAGTAGCACCAACCAAAGGCACTATCAAATTTGGGAAAAGAAGTAAGTTAGCTCCATGGTACATTGGTCCTTATGAGATATTGGACAGAATTGGGAAGGTGGCTTATAGGTTAGCTATACCGTCAAGTATGTCAAGTGTTTATAATGTTTTCCATGTCAGTATCCTTAAGAAGTGTCTACTAGATGCAAAGCATGCTATAGCAGAGGAAGATATACAGTTAGAACCAAATCTAACATATGACGAGAAACCTATAGCTATCTTAGCTAAGGATACCAAAAGGCTAAGGAACAAACTGGTTCCCATAATGTTCAAACCATTCTGAAAGAGAGGCAACCTACGAAACTAAGAAAGAAATTCTAGAAAGGTATCCAGATGAGTATCCTAAGCTAAGGGCAATTTTGGAGGACCAAAGTTTTTAAGGGGGAGGGGGGAAAATGTTACCACCTCAACAAATGGGAAAATTGCATTATAAAGGCATAATGGTTATAAACCATTATATAGCGTAATTTTCACCATAGTGAATGAAATGTGAGGGGTAAAATGAATAATCTATACCTCCCTAAAAGATTACAATGGTTAGTTGGTACTAAAGGGAGCCCTAAAGGATTGCTTGTTTTACAAGTAATCTATAGGTCTTATTGTAAGATTTCAAGACTTGGGTACTCAATTTTACAACTCTAAAAGAGAGATTTTGGAAGGATTTGAATGGTATGGAAGAAATTTTTGGAGGCTGAATTTTATTGAGGAAACAAAAGCTATTATTCAAGAACCTAGGACAACTAGGTATACAATTGTTCACAAAAATAACTTAAGGATGGGATGATTTTTTACATGTGGTGGCCTGCGACGGCTTAATCATGTGTCATTGTACGGGTAGGGAAAACTTCTGATGGAGGAGAGCACTTTTGGAGGAGATTCCCCAGTGGAATGTACCTGAAGTACTCCAGAAAACACAGGTCAGGAGGTCCCCGGTGTGTATTCCCGGGGAGGAGTCTCCGACGCCCAAGTCAGTATTTTCAGATAACTGGATTATGTGCTCTTTTGTGTATTCAAAGAGAACTTTTTTCCTCACCCTGCTAGGATGCTTTCTGGGTGTTTTATAAAGGAGGCGTACAGAAGCCATTTTCCTCTTGTGGTCGTTCCAGATCACGACACGTGTCCGGTGGGATGCGATCCCTGCTTTTCCGGGAACGAAGGGACGTTTATCTCAGCAAAAGTTGCCTGGTTGACAGCCTAGGCATTCCGAGAGTGTCGTATCGAGGCGTCCCTCTGATGGCGTACTCCAGTGATAGCGTGTTAGAATGTACTTAGGGGACGACTTTTATTGGGAGGTGTCAGAGGCTCCTTAAATGCTTTGTTCGTACTTTCCGAGGTTACTCTAACATTTTGGGGAATGTATCCCCTGAGGATGGGTCCTCCGAGGGATACTTCTGTTTCCGAAGAGGGTCTGACCGTTCTACTGAGGTTGGTCCTACCATTTCCTAAGGAAGCAAATTCCCTACATTAGGCCAGGGGGATCTTTCATCCTTCCGACCGCTGCTGGCTGTTTCCCTCTGGCGAAGTCGGTACTCCTTCAGGTCTGGGAGCTCGGCCAGTGATGGGCACCTCGGCTATCAACATGAGTCAAAGGTGGCCATTTATAGCATCATCCCAGCCTTTTATTTCCAAGTTCTAAGGTCAAAAAGGTGGGCTAAATATTAGCCAAAAATTCTTTGCTTAAGACATACTTTTAGTGACCTAAGTGATGGTTAAGGTTAAGCTAATCAAGTCAAGTAAGATATCTTGATTTCTTGCCATTTCTTGCCCGTTTTTGTCCCCCACCAGGAAAAACCTATTGCTTAGCTCCTCCATAAGCTTCCATAGACACCATAGCTCAATCTCCCAAGAAATCATAAAAGAAGGCAATCAGATGCAACAAGAAAGAGAAAAACCCTAACTTTCGGGTTTAT
Organism: Aquilaria yunnanensis; assembly: GCA_039654915.1. NCBI lineage: Eukaryota > Viridiplantae > Streptophyta > Magnoliopsida > Malvales > Thymelaeaceae > Aquilaria > Aquilaria yunnanensis. The sequence goes on along the minus strand of CM077595.1, from coordinate 40,516,019 downwards.
TGTGTATCTCTTGAAGATTTCAGCCTTCACAGCTTAGGTAATTTACCTTCATGTTTCATGTTGTTTACTATGTTAAGATGATGATCAATCATCCATTAGCTATGACCCTGCTTGAAAGAGAGAAAAAACCTCAATGAATCAAGTATGGGTTAAGGGGGAGTGCATGAACAAGGTTCCAGCCTTATTGTTTTTCATGCCCTAAGATGGTAGTGTTTACAGGGGTTTCTAGAGCGCAAGTTAGTACTAACTAAGACCAATTAACCTCCTAAGACCAACAATTAGCTTGAGGAGGCCTGCTATAGTGATTACATATTGTTTATTTGATTGTTTATGGATTAACCCTAATGAGGTATTGCTGCCAGCATTGCGTTTGATTGTGTTCTGTTTGTTTGTGCATTTGGATGGCTATATTTTTGTATATGTGCTCTTTTTTTCTGTTTTTATGTCTTTGGATTTCAGGTATGTTTCTGGGAATTCAAGTTTCTAATGATAAGCCCTTACTAAGTTTCTTCAAATAGACTATCCCCCTTTTTGTCCATTTCAAAAGCACCTGAAAGAGAGCATTCAAAATAATAGCTGTCGTTTTAATTTCTATGTGAAATTTAATTTATATTAAATTCCATATGTTTAATTATAAACTAGAAATTTTCATGATTTTTGGAGTACATTAGCTATTTTTAGTAATGGTACTTTCTGCCTTACGCAGCAGCTGGTCCCTTCAAGTGCTTTTGAAGTTCTCCAAGAAGCTTAGTGTACGTATTAACTAAGTTATTTTCATGTATGTGGTGCATAAATGCATGTAAATGATCTGGGTATGTTGTATGTGCAGTGTGAGAAGGATATATGGAGCAATGGAATGTGGTTTGAAGTGTGTGTACAATGTGTGCATGTGATGTTTATAGGCTGTTTTTTATGGCATTTTTATGAATGATGGTTAGAAGGGCTCTAAATTCATGGGAATGATTTTCCCAAGTGTGTAAGACATATATGGACACTACCAAGTGGGTTTTGCACCTGGAAATGAAGTGTATGAATCTTATGAAATTTTGTATGGGCATAATGGTCAATAGTGGCTAAAATTTGGTACCCTGTACTCCAGCTACCATAACTTTTTGTACATAAATAATTTGGCTATGAAAATTTGACCACAATTAGAAAAATTAAGGATAAATAACTTGGCTTTTGAATCATTAGATTTAGTGCCCTATACCCAGAGTTATGGGTTGTCAAAATTGGCAGATTTTGTTGAGCACTGTTCATATGGTCATTTTTACCCTGTTAAGTGTAAAATCCATAATTGTAAACTTATATGGATTTAATGTATCAAACCTATTTCCCTATAAAGGTTTAAGGGTATTAAAGGGTTTAAAGCCTTTAGGGCACAGGAGAACACAAGTAGAATTTGAGTTGGACATGGTGTGAAAGTTTAGGAAAAAAAATGCGCACCAATAGCATCATGTGTGCATATGATTGTACATGCACTTGGGTATTTTATTCAAATTTCATATTGGCCAGGAATAAAGAATTTCATTGTCATCATTACTTCTAGATAAAATTGTATGTGAATATGTGTGTGATGGTTGGACCAATATACACATCTTTGCATAATGACCAAGAGGGCCACTTGGGTAAACATAGTGCACATGTTCTACTTGGCCTATAGGACATGGACTGCCTAAGGCTTGAGCTCACTAAAATTGATCACTATATTTAAATACTCAAAGTGGTAACATTATGTATTATTGTAACCCGCTCCACAATAATACTAGACTTGGCACATTTGAGAATATCATTATTCAAGGGTTATAATTATGTTTGTTACATTACACAGAAACAAAACAACAAACATGATTGCTGGATTAATGCCTTAATAAAATATCATGAATTAATGTGCAAAAATACAATCATCTCATGATTGGCTTTTGGGCATAACACTAGTAACAGCTCCCATTGAGACTGCCTCTTAGCCCTACAATGGCTGTGGAGACGTTAGGTTCGACCCTTCAAGTAGTTGAAGTTTCTGAGGCCGAATGGCGGTGGTAGAAGGGGAAGATGATCCTCGCTAAGATTCAAGAGTCGAGTGACTCTAAAATGGTGGCTCCCGCTAAGGTTCCCATAGGTTTAGTCCCTGAATTTTCATTTATAAGTTTTGGTTTGTTTGACATAGTAAGATTTATAGATGACTGGTTGGGGACTGACCCCATAATGGAACTTTAATGTGATTGTGCATAGGAAACACTAGAGGAAGACTGGGTTGTGAACCATGAAAGCAAGTGTCAGCTGAGAGTTACTAATAATGTTCTAAGGGAACCTTTTTGTTGGTTCATGGAGGACATGGACTTGTTATCCAAAGATTGCCAAAAGATGGTCCCTCAGATGGCACTGCAGATTATGACAAATGCCACTTTCCAGGCTCTGATGAACATTTGTCCGAAGGAAGAGATTCTGGCAGTTTGTCTTACTTAACTTCCTGCTAAGGTAACACTTAGAATTTTTTCTCAGCTTAGTTTCCTTTATTTCCTCTATTTTGAATTGCATCCTCTTCATAAATGCTCGCAATGTTAGGGCATTTCCTGGCTTTATCAGCTAAGCAGACAAAAAATTGTTCTAACATGGAGGAAACACTCCAAAAAACTAAATGTGCCTTGGTGACCACTTAGTATAAGTTTCGCCTATTGGAGAAGATAGCTGAGGATAAGGTGTCTTTTATCCACCAGGAGATTGCTAAGGGGATGAGGATGCTGATCGAGGACATTTCCTTGAAGGTGGATGAACTTGGGCAAAAGCTCATTATTCATACTTCCAACTACAAGGTTCTCTAGAAAGAAATGATGATCTAGCTTCTCATATTGCTAATCTCCTTAATGATAAGTAAAAGCTTGAAGGGAATATCAAGAAAATGAAGAAGTTCAAGATGAAGAACAAGGAGATGGATGACCTCATCCAGGCAAAGGAAAAGGCTAATGAGATGTCAAAATAGAGTTACTAGAACAAATTTTGCTTGGCTCGACATGAAATTCTCAGTCATTATCCCAACCTTGATACTTTCTTCTTAAACACCCTTAATATTCCTAAGGGTAACTTTTGGTTGAAAAGAGAATTCTTTGATATTCCAAAGGACAAGAAGCAAAAAAGGGGTGACAAAGGGAGGTTGCAAGAAGTTCTTATGAGGATCAACCAGAAGATCCAGTAAAGGATCCATAGCAGTAGCCTAGGATCTCCCTTTTTCTTTGTTGCCATTACAATTCTTGTAAAAATTAACTCAAGTAATGAAGTTCTTTTTCTGGTACTTAGCATTTTTCTTGGCATAGTTCATGTCCTAATTTCACTTTTGCATTATTGCTCCATATTTAGACTTAATCATAAGTCATTCATGCTAGTTAGTTTTGTTGGAACTTTATGAATTAATTTCCTTTTCTGGTGTCAATGGAAGGACCTGGTAGGTTAGTCAATTTCTGCTGGCCTTCCTCCCCAAGAAAAAATTTATGGAAAATTTTCTAAGTGTTAGATTTCATTCTTTCAAGAAAACTACGTTGGCATTCAAGTATAAACATCCTTCTAGGTAAATTTGTCTAAGTATTTCTTATGCATAGTACCTATTTAGGGAGTCTGAATGCCAAGTGTTTTTCAATTCTTCTCCTTTGGCATCTTGAAGTTTATAGACTCATTGTCCAACTTCTCTGCTAACAACGAAAGGGCCTTCCCAATTAGGCCAAAGGACATTGTGGGACTGTCATCGAGGTTTGAGCTTGGAAGTACAAAGTACCTTGTCTCCTATGTTTATCCCTTTAGGTTTGACCTTTAGATTTTCAGTGGCAAGCACTCTTTGCTGGAAGGCTTTTCTTCTCAACTATGTAGTTTCTTTATGTTCTTCAATCATGTATAGTTTTGCTTTTAAGCTAAGGTCATTTTGTTCTTGATCAAAGATTTGTACTCGGATGGAGGGGTTTATGATTTCAATTGGTATGAGTGCTTCAATTTCAAATGCTAGTGAGAATGGACTCTCTTTTGGTGCCCTCCTGGGCATCATTCAGTAGCTCCACAACACACTAGGGAGTTCTCCATGCCATCTTCCCTTAGCTTCTCCCAGGCTCTTCTTTAGTCCATTTTTCAAGTTCTATTGGATGCCTTAACTTGTCTATTACTTTATGGATGGACTACTAGGGAAAAGTGTAGTTTTATGCTGAGGTTGGCTGTGAATTTGCATATAGTTGGAGATTACTATCAGCTCGAAGGAATACGTCCAAACTACCTTTCAAATGTTGCACAACCCATAAAGCTGCATCCTAGTGCTCCTACTTCTGATTCTGCATAAACTATGTAAGAATATTTATAGAGTAATTGAGCTCTAGTTGTGTAAATGCAAAATATATCAGCTTTCCCACCAAACATTGAAAGTTCTCAAGATCGCTAAAGGGATCACCACTTGCTAGAGCAAGGTTGTAATTTTGCTAAATTGGAAACCCTACAAGCCTCGCACCTAACAATCCAGTTTTAGAAATAACATCAAGTGCATATTTTTGCTGACTAAGAAATATACCATCAAGTTTACGGCAATCTTAATCCCTAAGAAATATTTAAGAGCACCAAGCTTTTTCATGTGAAAACAGTTGCTAAGGCACAATTTAACTCTATTGCCAACTTATTTATCATTGCTTGCGATAATCAGATCATCTACATAGACAAGCACATGCAGCATGGTAACAGGTGACATGGCCACCTTTGGCCCTACCCAGGAAGCCTGTCAGAATGAATCTAACCGTGGTTGTAATTGGCTAGTTATATATGTGTGTGAATTAAAACTTTATGATACTAGTTGATTAACCTAGAAAATGTGAGATGCATGCTCTTTTAGCTTTGACTTGAGTACATGGAAATCATAAAACATTCACTTGGCCAATGCAACTTTACATAGAAATCTAGTTCAAATAGTCAAAGCTTATAAAATCAACATCTGAATTAATATTACTACACATAATAACCATGTTAGGGCATTCAATAAAATGTAGACTAATGCTCTTCACCCAAGAGCAACCTAGAGTCTAATGCTCTGAACATAGACATAGGAGGTGATTAGGCATACAATATATACAAGCCTTATACTGAAATCCTCTTGACTAGGTCCCACCTTGGAGACAAGTCCTAGTAGCGAGTCACAAAAGCCTGTCCACGTATTGCTAGCCTCTGTGGCCAAGAAAATACTATAGTTATCACTATTTCTTAACCTACAAGTAACCATGAAGACTAGAATCATGAAGATTCTTGAAATGAAGTAGCCACAACAACAAACTACCACAACAACCCTCAATGGTTATTGGGCCCAACAACGTCAGAATCTGCACAACATAGACTAGGGAGTAAGAATTTAGAATTCTCAGTAAGGGCCTTCACTTGCAAGAAAGTTACTAAGGACAATATATATATGAGCATATGTAATCTGCTATGAGCTCATATAGCTTGAGGCTAAACTTATGTGCATAGGCTTCAGTCCCTTGGGACTTGTCCTTAATCTAGTCTTTAAACTACAAGGCAAGGCCTTGTCCACTAGCAAGCATGGCTTACTAGCCTAACTAGTGAAAATTCACTAGTTAAAACTCCCTTATGTTGGACAGGGCCATTATGGTAAGACTAATGTTGACTAGGCCTTAAGGACCCATTAGGTGCACTAAGGTTTGACATTGAAGCCTCAGGCCCGATGGCACAGCTGGGTCACATTCACCTAAGCTAGTGACACCTTATTGTTGTACTTTATAAACTAGTTTTCTTACTTATGGTAAAAGTAACCATTAAACCTCAATAAAACTCCTAGGTCTTGGAAGAGTTTTAGAAGTCTCGAAGTACCCCTGGGATACTTTAACCCATAGGTACCCTAAGCACTCCTCTGGCATCCCCTTAAACCCTTAAGCAAAATTGAAAATTTTTGGCCAACATAATTGTGGTGACTCGTCACCACTGTACGCAACTTCTTGGAACTTTTCGTGGTGCTGGCGATGCATCGCCAATACCTGCGAGCCTAGAAAATTTCTAGTTTTGCTTTATACACCTTGGAAGACTTCCTAAGCATATCAAACATGCTTGGATGGCCTTTCAACTTCATATATCTATAAAACATGTTGTAAAGACCACAACAAACTATCACAAGCATAACTATGATGCATTAAAACATCATTCCAGACTCCATCAAACACATTGTCCACCATGATAAAACTTGCCCACTAACTAATGCTATCGCCAAAACTACTTGAATTCATCGAGCAAACATTTTATGCAATACTATAAGCTTTACCTCTGTTCAGAGGGGGGATTTTATTTTTGACTTCCTCAGGGATCTAGGAGCAAGAAGTTCACTTTCACCTTCACCACCAAGGATAGTTGGTGAGGGTGGCAGAAGAAATACTTCTTCATAGAGATAAACAAGAAGTAGAAAGATTTACTGGTGAAATGGGCTTTAGGGACTTTGTCCATCGATGTGATGGATCCATCAAAGTTGTTTACCCTTAAACTAGAGTCCCAGTTCAAGGATTTTAATAGCCGTATTCAGGCGGTAGCCAATTAGCATGATTAGTCACCCTTGTGGCCACTTTACCCTTTTCCCATTAGGTGGGATCTAATGACCGAAGGGGTTCTTTGAGAGTTGGGGGTTATCAAGGAGCATATTACTAATGCTGAGATGCCCAAGCCAAAGATAGATGGGAAGAATTCCTGGCTTGTCCTCCTTCTTTGAGGGGAACTGTCTTATGCCACCCTCATGGAGAGTAAGTTACTTTTCACTTGTTACTTCTTGAATTTTTGTACTTACACTGATGTTTTTTACTTTGTAGAGATGGGTGACAAGTCAGCTATCTTTTACAAGAGTCTTTTCCTTAGCTAAGCCGAGAAGGGGGAATAGAAAGAAAAGCCCTCGAAGAGGAAGAATGGGACAATTTTTGGGGGCACCGAAGTAGAAAAATACTAAGGAGGATCCTCTTCTTCCTCCCCTCGAAGATGTAATCAAGGTTGTAGAACCCTCATTGGAAGCAGCTATACAATCCGTTCCTTTTAGACCGAATTCAGGTACTGAGACCTTGGGAAATTCCTTGGCAGTATTTTCATCCAAAAAGGTCAAAGAGAGGAGAAGGAAAAAGGGGAAGGATGTTCTCCTGAACATCCTCAACCCAAGTGACTTCGAAGCAGGGGGCCCCAAAGTCCCATTTCGAAGTGTGGCTTTTAACCTTTCATCTATGAGTTTCAGGTTTTTTTGTAATTTTAGACTTTATAGATGAATGGTTAAGGGATAATTTGGTAATGGAACTTCATCATGATTTTGTAGAGGAGCTACCCACGCTAGATTAGGTAGTAAATCATGCAAGGAAATGGGAACTATGGGACACGAAGATCTATTTCAGCATCATCTCAAGGGAGCCACTATAATGCCCTTAAATTCCTAAATGATAGGCCTTGGCTATGAGGATTAAGGGTTTAAGAAATGTGGGTGACTTAAGAGTTGGGCTCATTGAACTTGGGAAATAATGTTTTGAATGACGTTTGAGTGTAGTTTGAAAGGTAAAACCTTTCAGGTTCACAAATAACTTGGCCGAGAAGTAAGAGTTGCAAATGATGATTTAAGGAGTTGAAGAGCTAAATTGTATGATTATTCAGGTGCTTAATTTGGAGGAATCAATTCTGTGCGAGGTTAAGTGTTTAATGCAAGATTTACACTTGCCCAAGTTAACGATTAACCCACTTCTAAGGACACTTCACCATGTCTGGTTCTTAAATGCTCCCACTTGAATATGTTCCTCCTTAACCAGTTGAATCTTCTTTGGTTGAAGGCTTGAGCTCATTTTCATGGTGAATTCATGAAGTTTCAAGCATAATCGAGACCAACTAAGAGGAATTGGTTTCGGGTTTTGGTGGAATTATGCGCCAATTGAGTTAAGGAAGAGGTTTAGAGCTACAAGGAGTCAAGGAAAGCACACTTCAAGCTTCCAAGCTTTCAGGCAAAGAGAGTTGCTAAGTCAAGGTAAGGATTCATTATAGTCACTAAGTTCCATGGTGAATCTATGTTAGATTAGTGAGTATTTGGGCTCATAGGTGATGGATTTGAAACCAAGGGATCCTAAGGAGGCTATGAGGGCTACGGTTGTTAGACAACTAAGTTTAGGATTGCTAATTAGCTAAGGATTGGCAAGTATTAGGGCTAAGGATTGAGGAGGCCAACTCAATCCCTTAGCTTGTAAGCTCTCAGGTTAGTGTAGGTAAAGTTGGAAGGTTAACCGAAAGGATTGATTATGGAATTATACTTGCTAGGTCCTTCAGCTGGTGTTAGTGGTGTGTGTGTAAATGTGTGCTTCTTTGCTTGTGTGTGCATGCTAACTCTTTTAGATTACCTACATTGTTCTATATATATGTTACTGTGTTCTTCGTGTTTTAGTGTTGTCTTTCTAGGTGCTTGGAAATATATTCGGTTAGGCAAGTACTTAACCTATGTTAGGCTTTGGAATACATAAAGGATCCATACTGAGTTTTATACTCATTTTCCTACCTTTTATGTATGTAGGAAAAGGGTTACTTGATAGGCAAGGAAACTAAGAGTAGTATATACTTTTTTGGGTTTCGAAAGGTATAGTGTTGGGTTGTGATTTTGCTTAATATTCTAAGTGTTAAGGATTGCTTGTGTATCAAGCTAATGTCTATGAACTCATTTTCTTGCAGGCCTTGTGTGTTTAGAGTTGAGGGAACAAGGTCTAGTGAGGTTGGATGTGTACCAGGCATTTATGTTGTGGCTTGCCTTGTTGGTTATCTGTATAGTGATTGGACTTATTTTAGAGTGTATAATCATGTTTCAGTTGGTATTGATCACTTTCGGGTGCACTTAGGTGTAATAGCATGTTTATGTGAACTTTCGGGTTGTAGTGCATTTTGATGTTCTTGGTAGGTTTACCAAGTTCTATGTGCTTGTTGATGATCCTATGTAAGTTGGGTACTTGTTCACACTTGGTGGTTAAGCTATGTTCAGATAAAGATGCTAATGATGTGTATGTAAGTTGAACAAATCGAGGATGGATGCATATGTATGATGTGCTTTTATGTTTTCTAATAAAGTTATGTGCACTAGTATGTGTATAAGTAGTTTCAAGCACTATCCGTATTAGGGTGGTCAATGGTAAGCTTACCTAAACATGTGTGTATATGCAAGACATGTGCAAGTCAACCTATGTTTTTAAAACTAAAGCTGGTGTTTTGGGTGTCATGCATATACTTGATGAATGAACAACTTTTGAGATGAATCTAGCATGAAATCCACCTAGGTACTTAGCTTGTTCTATGAGCATAAAATTTGAGTAGGTAACAAGCTAGGTACTATGTATGTGTCCTGTGTACATGCCCTTGTGTCCTGGCAGTGTACAGGCATTCCCTAGTGCCCCTACCACTGTGTCCTAGTGCACCTAAGGTGCGTAAGTGCTTATGTCTAGTACACCCTAAATACTTAGGAGCTAAAGTACTAGTCCAAACTTGATAGACATAACCTTGTGTCTTAACCTCTTATTTGGGGTTCTAAACCTCTGAAATGGGTTAACCTCTTCTTTGGGGTTCTAAACCTCCTAAATGGGTTAGGGGCCATGTTGCGCATGATAGTAGTCCTTTGACCTAAGATCATCAAAGTTCCCTACATGTGAGTCACATACTTTGATACTTCCTTTTGTTGCTTATAATTGAGTGAACATGAAGGTGGTTTTTGGATATATTACATATCATGTGAAGGGTTTTGTATGATCAAGATGAGACTTATCCCTCATATGTAATAGGAGTGATATCTTCAGGCCCCTTGATTGAATAAGATTGAGGAAATGCATGGCCATTCCTAGATGAGCTGATATGGGACGTCAATGTCATAAGTTTTAGTCAGTTACTTGGTAATAAAAAAACCTTAAATTAGGCTATATGATAATGACACATTCCATGTCTCATGGATTAGGCTATACGAGAGTGACACATTCCATGTTTCATGCTCGGTCTTGATATCTTGGACAAAGAGATAATGACATTTACAAACAATGATCATAGAGTTTTAGTTGAATGATTGACTATCTTGCCACTTGGGTAGCAATGATATGTTGCTAGACACCGCTTATTGTTTATGATCATAAATGTGATTTATGATTATTGGCAATGTGATAGGAGCATATTGGGTCATACACTTAGAGCCAATTGGATTGTTTGAATATATGAGCCGAATTGGTTTCACGATACTTTTGAATTAATAATTGGCCCAAAGTTTGAGCCATGATGAAGCTTGAAATTAGGCCTAATTCTATTAGTGTTTTGAAACCTCTCTATCTCTCTCTCTCTCTATATATATATAGTAAGGATTTTGAGCCCTAGCCTCCGTAAGGATGAAATCAAAAGGGTTCTAAAAAGTTCTAGCCGCACTCTCTTTCTTACTTTTTCTTGGAGGACGTAGGCTAGCACTGTGAGTGTAAGATGAACGCACCTACTGGAACGTAAGGGAGGCATGATGATATGAGCGGTTCATATACTTCTAGTGGCCTAATATGAAAATGAAAATTTACGCATTTATGTCCAAATGTGTGGTATGCCACCAAGTGAAAGTTAAGCATAAAAAACCAGAGGGCAAGTTACAAAGTGTGCCTATACCTGAAATAAAATAGGGATCTATATCGATGGACTTCTTAGTAAGCATGTTGATGGTCGAGGACATTTTCGATGTATGACATGTTGGACCTCTAGTAGAACTTCACCTGAATGGTATCTGCAACACTTGAAGAATGTGGGTTAAGAGCTCACCGGAGTGTTTTCTGAGGGAGGGATCTTCGGCCCCTAAGTCAGTATATGAGGGAGAGATTGTTAAAAGTAGAGAGCAAAAAGAAGGTGTCTTTCTTGTGTATTAACTAGGAGCCTCCCAAGTATTTATAGGAGGCTTGGAGGAGAAGGCTATTATACCTATGCCAAGTAGAATAGGACACATTGTTGGCCAAATTTTTTGGATGTTTGGTCTGTACCTCAAGGAGAGGTGTGCCCACTTGTTCATAGGCGGTTAAACTCAGAGGGTAGAGATGTGTGCAAGGTTCCTATCAGTGGTCCCTCAAAATTGTGTGTTTGTCATCTTTCCTTCGGACCCCTCATGGACCTAAGACCCCTTTTGACGTACGGTCTCCTCCGAAGGTGGTTGGGGGAAGCCTATTGGGGGTATAAACCGTGTTTGGAAGGCATCTTTCCTATCGAGGGTGGTAGACTTCTATTTTTGAGGTTGGTTAGGCTAATATCCAAGGGTGGTGATTCATATTTTCCAAGGTCAACTGTGTTAGCGTCCGAGGGTGGCATCGAGTCCTCTTCTGAGGTTGGTCATGCGAACTTTTGAGGGTGGTGCTGAGCCCCTCTTTCGAGGTTGGTCATATGGCCCTCCAAGGGTGGTGTCATGTTCACCAATCTGAAAGTCCTATGGGCAATAGCCCTCCAGCTATCACATGCACCCTCCAGGAGAAGCAAAGTTATATGTTCAGTTCTTTCACAATGGTAATCAGGGCTACTCTTATTCCAAGATTTTTTTCTTCTTTTGCCAAAGTCACACCCTCAGTAGGGTAGGAATTTTTAAGCAAAGGTTGATTTTTCTACCAAGGTTGCACCCTCAAGATTACACCTTCAGTGTACATGGATTATTTCTAGCCAAAGGTGGAATTTTCCTTTAGTGAGATTATGCCTTCGGTAAGCTTGGGCTATTTTTAGCCAAAAGCCTTCTTTGAAGTTGTTCCTTTGGTAAGGCTAGGCTTTATAATTTTGAGATCTAATTGTTTACCAAGGTTGTACTTTCGGCGATTATGAGCCAAAAAAGAGGTTCAAAGTTTCTTGTGACGTTGTACTCTCGGCAAGCTTTTAAGATGCTATTTTGGTGAAGTTGCACCTTCAACAAAGATGTGACATTTCTAGCCATGCTTTTTTCTTGGCGCAGTTACACCTTCAGCAGATATGTGTCACTTCAAGCCAAACTCTCTCTCTCAGGATTTTTATTTCTTGCCGTCTGCAAGGTATACTATCTCCAAAGATCGTTTCATCTTCACGAGTGAATAGGCCCGTCATCTTGATTTGTGTGTCATATAGGCTTGACAAATCAAAGAGGCATGCCCTTGTTTTACGCATTAGGTGACATTTGTCACTAGATCAATGGCTAACTTTCCCATCAGTTACATTGGTTATGTCTCTTTGCCTGTAAAGGGTCATTATGGCATCTTTCATTTGCCCTCTTCAAGCTATATAATCCTCCATCTATCTTAGAAGTTCCTCACTTCTCATTTGTGTTCCTTACTTCCTTTCCCTCTTTTCCAAGTTTCTTATTTTTTCTTGGTGGTGGTTCTTATGACAGAGTGAATTCTGACAGTATTCTAGGGCAGTTTGTGAGTTTCTCCAACAATTTCATAGGTGGGTATTCTTTCTAAAGTCACACTTTTCTTCCTACCCCCTTTTTCCTATAAAAGTTAGTACCTTAGGGTCTTAGGATGGAGGTTCAAAGTGCCAAAATTGGTGTAGCTAAAGAGAGTTGGTTTTCTCTTGATGCCCATTCGAGCTATGCCACCCCTGAGAAGGTGTAGAAGTGGCGAAGTAAGTTCTTGTTACCCTCTTATGCCAAAGTTAGGGTTTCCGGTTGCCCCGAACTCATACTTTTATTTCAATGTTTTTTTGTGTATGTGCAGAGTTTTCAAAATAGCCGCCCACTTTATCTTTTTTATGGAATACTACAAACTTTACCCCGTCCCGAAGGGAGGGTTTTATTTCACTCTTTTGGGAGTCGGTGAGCAGGAAGTTCACCTTTACCTTCAGCACTAAGGATAGTTGGCAAGGGTGGCAGAAGAAATATTTTTTCATGGAGATATACAAGAAGTTGAAGGATTTACCAGCAAAGTGGGCTTCTAGGAGCTTGGCAATTGACATGATGGACTCGTTGAAGTTGCCCTCGAACTGGAGTCCTAGTTCAAGGAGTTTGATAGTCGTATTCGGGTGGTAGCCAACTGGCAGGATTAGGCACCTTCATGGCCACTCTACCCATTTCTATTTAGATGGAACTTAATGACCGAGGAGGTCTTTCAAGAGTTGGACATCATCAAGGAACATCTTACTGACAAGGATATGCCAAAGCCAGTGATAGATGGAAGGAGCTCCTAATTGGTTTTGCTTCTTCAGGGTGAACTGTCTTATGCAGACCTTGTAAAGAGTAAGTTACTTTTCAAGTGTTACTTAGTGAATTCTTGTACTTACACTGATACTTTTTAGTTTGTAGAGATGGGTGACAAATCCATTGTGTTCTACAAGAGCCTCTCCCTTGGCCAAGCTGAGATGGGTGAACAGGGGAGAAAAAAAGCCCCAAAGAAGAAGAAGGGTTAGTCTTTAGGGGCACTGAAGCTCAAAAGGGTTAAGGAAGCCCTTCTTTCTCCTTCCCCTGAAGATGCTACCAAGGTTGTGGAACCCTTGTCTGAGGTGGCCATACTTTCCATCCCCGTCAGCCCGACTTTAGAGGCGGAGACCTTGGGCACTTCCCTAAACTTGCTTTCACCTGAAGAAGCTAAAGAAAGGTGGAAGTGAAAAGGAAAAGATATCCCTGTGGATATCCTTGAAGTGAGTGATTCTGGGTGCGGAGTCCCCGAGGTCCCTTTACCAAGTTTTTCCTTTAACCCTTTAACTATGAATGTTGGTTTTTTTAATTCTAGACTTTGTAGATGAATGGCTAAGGGACATTGTGGTAATGGAACTTTAGCGTGATCTTGTAGAAGAGCTGCACCTGATTGACTGGATGATGAAGCACTCTCAGAAGCGGGTTGCTCGGGATTTGAATATCCCCATTAATAAAGTTCTAAGGGAGCCTTTCTAGACTTTTACTGAGGACATGAATTTGTTCTTGGAAGACTACCAGAGGATGGTTCCTCAGATGGCCAGGGGCATTATGATGAATGCCGCTCTTCAGTCTTTGATGGACTCACGTCCGAATGAGCAGATTTTGGCTGTATGGATTACTGAGCATTCTGCTCAGGTAATCCCTTTGTCTTTGGTACTTGGAAAAAATTTTGTTAACTAAGCCTTTGCATTACACTTAGTGCATTCTTTTGTTTTTGCAGCTACTAGCCTATGAAGGATACTTTCGGGCATGGGTGGCAAAGCAGTCCTCAGTCCGAAGTTAGTCGGAGGAAAATTTGGCTAAGTCAAAAGAATTTTGCTAGTATTTGCCTTAAGTATTGCGAGCTTAATAAGATTGCGAGGGAAGGTCTGGTGCAACTTGACCAATGAGTGACATAAAGCTAGTAGGCTCTCTTGGATGACTACTCCTCCAGGGTTTCGAACCTTAGAGTGAAGGTGGCAGAAATGGATATTGCCATAGAGGCTCTTCGGAAAGAATGGAAAATCTGATGGCTAACCTGACCAAGGCCTTTGCAATGAATGCCGAGCTTGGTGCCGAGGTCAACCAGTTGAAGAAGTGGAAGAAAAGAAAAAAGAAGGAAACAAAGACTCTAAAGAAGGAGGTGGAAGCCTTTAAGGTGAAGAAGGCAGAGGCCAATGAGGCTACAAAGACCTCTTTCCAAGATGGTTTTTGCCTGGTTCGCCATCAAGTGCTTTCATGTTACCTGGACTTGGATGTCTCTTTCCTTCAGGTACTCGGCATTTCCAAAGGCCCTTCTTCAGATTGGTTGGAGGTTGAGTACTTGAACCTGCCTAGCCTCCTCCAAAGATAGTTGATGACGATGATGATGAAGATGATGCTGAAAAGCTTGGAGATGCGTAGGAGTAGTCATAGTTTTTTTTTTTGTACTCATCTTCCTCGAAATTCCTTTTATTTGAAAATTTTGGGTAAGTCCATAAGAAGCATTTATACTTCAAGTTGTTTTAGCCACCTTTGGCATTTTTACTACTTTCACCAAAAACATTCACCATCTTCGGTATTACCTTTGGTTTAGAATATACTTTTTCCAATGTTCAGCAAAATGATTAACGTATCCACCATCTTTGGCTAGCTATGTCTACTCAGGTAGCTTATTTGCCATCTTCATTTAAGCTATTATCTTTGGTAAACTTGCTTGCTCAGACAGCTTATTTGTCATCTTCGGGTAAGCTATTATCTTCGATAAACTTGCTTACTCAGACAGCTTATTCCCTATCTTTGGTGAAACTACCGCCTTTTGCCAATGCCTAGTTTGGCTTGCTTAGATTTCCATCTTCAGTCAATGCCAATAGTGGGATCCTCAGCAATGTGTATCACCTATGGTAAAAGTGTTATAAGGAACAACATTTTACCATCTTCGGCAAATTTAGGCAAATTTAGGGAATAATTCTTTGGCATCCGAGCAACATCTTCAAACCATTTGTATTTGTAAAACACTTGTATAACTTTGGAAATTCCCAATATCAACTTCGGCAATTTACCTATAAGTACAATGTTTCTTTGAAAATTTCTAAGTGTAGAAATTCCCAATATCAACTTCGGCAATTTCTTAGTCTTTGGAGAATTTCTAAGTGTAGAATTTTTTCAAAGAATCCGAATGCCAAGTGTTTTTCAATTCCTCTCCTTCGGCATTTCCAAGTTTGTAGACTCTAGGCCGGACTTCATCTATGACCAAATAAAGTCCTTCCCAATATGGCCAAAGTACAACATGAGACTGTTTTCTGGCTTCCAACACAGCTTTTTAGGGAACAAGGTCTCCTATCTTGATTCCTTTAGGTTTGACCTTTAAGTTTGTGGCGATCGTGGCTCATTGTTGGAAAGCTTTTCTTCTAAGTTCGGCTATCTCCCTATGTTCATCAACCATGTCAAGTTTGGCTCTTAAGCCGAGGTTGTCCCCTTATTCGTCAAATACTTGTATTCTTATGGAAGACTTTATAACCTCGATAGGGGTTAGAGCCTCTATGCCGAGCACGAGTGAAAAAGGAGTTTCCCTAATGGCTCTTCTAGGGGTTGTTCAGTAACTCCATAGCACGCTTGGTAGTTCACTAAGCCACTTTCCTTTGGCTTCATTCAGCGTATTCTTCAAACCATCTTTCAATGTCCTTTTCGACACTTTAACTTGCATGTTTCCTTAAGGATGGGCAACTGGGGTGAAGTGGAATTTCATCCCGAGGTTGGTGGTGAATTCCTGGAACCCTTTGTTGATAAATTGAGAACCATTATCTGCTACTATCACCCTTGGACAACCGAATTTGCATATGATGTTTTTCTAGATGTACTTCTAAATGTCTTTCACCAAAATTATTTCCAAGGGTTCTACCTCGGTCCACTTTGTGAAGTAGTCTACTGTAATGACGTAGAACTTGACTCCTCCTTGAGCCATCAAGAGAGACCAATAAGGTCAATTCCCCATACGGTGAAGGGGCAAGGGTAGTTTGCTAAAGTTATTGCTTCTGAAGATGCCCTGTGGATGGGTGCATGTTGTTGACACTTGATGCATCATTTGACAAACTTCCAAGCATCCTTTCTTATGGTGGGCCAAAAATATCCTTGTTAAAGTAGTATTGCGGCAAGAGCATTTGTCCCAATGTGGGATCCATATATTCCTTTGTGGACTTCTTTTAGGACTACTTTGGTTTCCTATTCACTGGCACACCTTTGCAGGGGATTTGAGTACCCCTGTCTGTATAACTCTTCCCCAATCATGAAGTACCTTCTAGACCAGGTTCGCACCTTCACAGTTTCCCGAAAGTCCTCAGGTAAGGAGGAACTTGTAAAGTATTCCCTTATAGGATCCTTCCATTTTTCGAGGTTGAGAGTGCCATTATGGCTATGCTCATATAATCAAGTACTTCGGTGCACTTTTTTGACTTAGCTAATATATTTGCTTCCATGTTCTCTTTCCAAGGTACCGTTTTTATTTGTACCTTGTCAAATTCTTGGATTAGCTCTTTAACGAGGTCATGGTATTTTGCCAAGTTAGGGTCCTTGGCCCCGTATTTCCCTGTTGTCTGCTGAACCACTAGTTGTGAATCACTGTAAGCCTTCAAATTTTTTACATCAACTCTCTTTGACAATTGTAAGCATGCTATGAGTGCTTCATATTCAGCAGTATTAATAGTCACATAGAATCCGAATTTGATAGCCTTTGACTTTTCCATTCCTTTGCGACCTTAGAGTATTACTCTGGCACCCTGGTGTTCTGATCTTGAAGCACTATCTATGAGGAGCTTCCATTTGGGTTGCTCATCTCCAAGGTTACTCGACACACCCTTGGTCCCGGGTAATTCAGCAATAAAATCAACTAAGGCTTGAGCTTTTATTGCCTTCCTTGGTTGATATGTAATATCGTACTCACAAGCTCGATACACCATTTTGATAATTGACCTGAATGATCTACCTTCTTCATGATATCCCGAAAAGGTAGGTTACTTCGCATTGTAATAGAGTGTCGTTGGAAGTAAGGCCAAAGTCTTCTACTTGCCAAGAGTAAGGCATATATTGCTTTTTGCAACATTGGATATCTTACTTCAGCTCCGTGCAAGGACTTGCTAATGTAATATATAGGCCACCATTTTCGTCCTCCCTCCTTGACAAGCACTGAACTCATGACTTTTTTGCTGACAGCAAGGTAGAGGATGAAGGGTTCTCCTTCCTTGGATTGCCAAAGTGTAGCACTACTAGAAAAATGGGATTTAGTAACGGCCAAATTAGCAACGGCTAAAAATGGCCACTCATTAGAGACAGCAAATCGTCGCAAAATATCTGGTGAAAGTTTAGTGAAGGGTGCTCGTCACTAAATATTAGTAATGGCTAGCCTTTGTTAATTTAGCAACTGTTAATAATTGTTAATATTAGCGACAACTTTCCTTTGCTAATTTAGTGGCAGTTAATAGTCGCTAATATTAATGACGGCTTGCCTTTGCTAATTAGCAACGGTTAACAGCCGCTAATATTAGTAATGGCTTCCCCTTGCTAAATTAGTGACAGTTAGCCATTGCTAAATTTAGTCATGGCTTGCCCTAATTATAATGCCAAAAAATAGTGATAACTTGCCCTCGCTAGGTTGTCAAAGACTAGCATTGCCTTACTATCACTAGCTTTTATTTATATTTCTCTCTCATTTTCATTTCACTTTTTTTAAGACTAATTAATTGTAATTGAGTTCAATTTCTTTTTCAATTAAGATGTGTGGATCAATGTATATATGTATTTATAAAAAATTATTGATTACAATTTAGGAAAAAAATTTGTTTTATCATTACAAGATTCATTATCATAGTTATTTTTCAAAAAATTAAGGAACAAATGTTAGCGCAGGTTGTCCGTCACTAAGTTTAGCGATGGCTTACCCTCGCTGAATTAGTGACGGTTAGTAGTCATTAAAATTAGTGACTTCTTGCCCTTGCTAATTTAACCGTCGCTAAGTTGTCATAGACTACATAATCTTTTTCCCAATTTTTCATTGCATTTGTTTTAAGAATGAGGAATTCCAATTAATTTCGGTTTCCTTTTCGATTGAGATTTATGGATCCGTGGATGTATGTGTCTATAAAAAAATTTAAATTAGAGTTTATTTTATTGTTAATTTTTTTTTTGTTGTTATAAAATGTATGGATCTTAGTTATTTTTCTAGAAAGAAAAAAAGTTGACGCTGAAATTTCTGGAACAGAAATTGATTTTTTTGCTAGGACCTTAGCAATATTGTTTTGTTTATCAATATTAATCATCTGCATATGGGGAAAGATCTTAGTAGTTCATGATAAATTTTGTACTTTATTAATTAAAAAAATAAAAAAACAAAGAAAATAGGTTTTTTAGTGTCAACTAGGTGTCACTAAATTTTTTACAGATGTAGCAATGACTTGCAGTTATTAATTAACCATAAACTAGTGACAATGAGCAGTTGTGAGCTAAATTAATTATTTTAGTTTATTTTTGGTTTTTATACAAGTTAGCCACATCATCCCATTTTATGGACTCTTAATTAATTATGAATTGTTTAACTGGCTAAGTAAAATAGTTGAAAAATTATTTTTTTAAACATGTTTATTGGTAGATGAATAGTTTTGTTTATCCATTATTTAGTAGCATAGAGTCTTATTGTAGCTTTGACTTATTATTAGAATAAATTGTTATAATAAAATCAATATTAGCGATTGCTATGTGTTGCTACATTTTTGCAACTGATTGCCCATATTATTTACCAAAAGTTAACCGTCACTAGTTAGAGTCGCTAATATTAGCAACGGTTAGCCTTTGCTAATGTTGTGATAGTGAGCCTTCACTATCACGTGTCCTTAAATTGTTCACATTTTAGTTTAGTTATTGTTTATGTTAATCAACTTCACCCAAACCAATTATGCTTTTCATATCTCACTCATTGTAGTTGCATAATTATAAATTTGAATTTGATTAATTCAAATTATGAATTTTGTAATATATTTTAAATAATTAACAAAAAATCTACTAAATGAAAAATAAATTCATTTGAATTGGTTTATTGGCATATGAGGATTAGCAATTTTTCAATATTTTATCATCTTATTGTAGCCTAAACTTATTATAAAAAGGTTAATATGTTAAGAATTAGCAAAGGCCAGAAGTTACTAGTTTTAAATACCTACACGACAGCTTGCCGTCGCTGATCAAAATGATGTCATTTTATTTAGGCCTCTTTAACTTGCCAGGTCCTTCTCCCTAGGTCGTTCTCTCCAGTCCTGAATTCTACTGGCCTGCTCGAGTCTTCCCACTCTCACACTTCTTCTCTTCCCTCTCAATTTTGAACAAACAAGAAAGGCGACTAGATCCTCTACTTTGCCTCTGCTTCTCACGTTTAGTTCTATGCATGCACACTCTCAGTCTTCTTCCCTAGCCTCTCAATTTCCAATGAGCAAACAAGGAAGGCTAAGGTTTGTCAATCCTATGGTTCCACTCAATTGAAGCACAATTACATGCAATTTCACTCATTCATCTCCAATTCCTCTCTGATTTGTCAGGATTTGGTGCAATTCCTCTATTATTCGATTACTCTTCTATGCTGGATTGAGAGATTTGTACCATTTGCTACAAAATTCCTGGTTTCTCTTTGTCGTACACACATATTTATGTTTATTAGTGTCGGGGGCCAACTTACCCCCACCCTAAACCTTTTTTTAATAAATTCTTACCAACTGGTGGTTTATGGTGATTTGCTTGATTTCATATGGTGACTTGGACTCTGACTCCTAGGATTTTGAATCCCTATTTAAAGTTTATCTTACTGGGAATCTCAAGCTTTTGAAGTCTTAGTAGAATTTACTTAATTTTACCAACAAGTGGGTTTTCATTCACTTGAGATTGCTTAGGGGCTAAGTATGCATGTAGTAGTGGTCCTTACAGGTTTTTAGAGTTTCATTAGAGTTAGCCATGCTTATACATACATGCATAGACCATAGGATTCAAACCATGCATATTTCTTTTTCTTAGTGCCCTATGGCCCACCTAGGCCCAAAAATACGTACAGGAACACAATTATTCTAGCCTAGTCCTGTTATTTTACAGATACAGCTATATACAAGCCAAAATTTCAAAAAGGACTACATGGCCTAAAACACCAAAGTTTGATGTTTCAAAAGGTTTTATGCATGGTGCAATTCTTTCTGCTGATATAGTCTGCAGGCCTACTGAGACTTCTACTTTCACTACTTTCACTTTAACTTGATACTTAAGCCACAGGTTGTTCATGAGCCCCTAGTTTTGGCCCATACCAGGATTGATCCAGCAATAGCAACACTCACCACAGCTATTAGGGCCTACATAACACAGAAACGCAATCATTAATGCAGATTAGTGAACCTTTTTATGCTTTCTTTTTCATAAGTCATAACCGAGAGTTTTACCTCTTTGTACATAGACTTTCTGTAGAGGTTCCTGAGCCCCTTAGTCCTCCACTTCTTTACCTAAAATGGGCAAAAGATGGCATGAGTACATAGGTACTTAGTGAAGAACCAAAACAGCACCAAGTGCCTTAGTCAATGTTTAAAACATCGATACATATAAACCTCTAACTTCTTTGGTAACCTACACCCAAAGACATAAAAGAAACCAAGAACAACAAGTATAGCATAATACATAATCCATATATATATATGATAAAGGGGTTAGCACATGCATGGAATCAGAGAAGCACACAGACACACACACCATAACACTAGGTTTCCATAGCATAGCAAGCATGATTCTTTGGCAGTTTCTTCTTGTGATCACATAAATTAATGTTCATTTATCATAGTGCTCTAGGTGATTGCCAAGCTTGGCCTAACTTGAGAAAAAACCCTATGCTTTCCAAAAGCAAACTATCTAGCTTCCCATAGTGCTTTAAGCAGACACAGCCCATTAACATAACCTCTAAGTTACTATGGATTAGGCCATCACCTAGGGTAGTGTTTCCACTCTGAGAGCTTAAATACAGTCACAATATTTAATATGTCAATCTCCTAGGAGCTATGCATGTTCTGTAAGCCATCAAAACAATGCTCACTATATTACCGAAGTGGCCATCTTGGTCTTTATGCAAATATATGTATATTGGTGAAATCATAACACACATATTTAAATCTATGCACACTATGAAAGCTAAGAAGGAAAACACTAGCACAATTCTTAGTTTTGGCTTCCACACGTTAGGCAATCTTGTTAAGTTCTAGTGACCAGTCACTGCAGCTATAACTTCCACTAAAAAACTATATCATTCTAGCCATGTAATCCCTTATTCCATTATTAAGTAGAGACTTAGAGCAAACCAATGATTTTTTTTACATCAAAAGGCCACCTATGGACCACGTTATGGATTTTTTAAGTTAGTTACCAAATTTTGACCAAATGAACAGTAAGTTAGCCAACTTTGGAATGTCATATCTTTGGCTACAGGGCTCAAAATTTAGAAATTCCAAATTTTAGTTCAACCTCTATATGTGCTATAGGTGTGGTCAAAATTTCCTACCAATATTCCTTCTACACAGGGAGTTATGGAGCTTTAAGTATAGAGTTAAAATTCTGTTCACTTTATGACCATTTTGCCCATACAAAATTTCATAAAATTCATACACTTCATTTCTAGGTGAAAAACCACATGTGAAAGTTCTTACATGTCTTAAACACTTGAGAAAGTAATTCCCCTAAATTTAGAGGCATTCCATAAACATTAAACATAATTTTCTTGGGAATAGCTAATGAGTTGCAAAATGGACAAAATTGAACATTCAACCTCAAACCTCATTTTATTGCCCCATATATCATCCATACACCATCCATAGTGCATTTACATGCATAAATGCATCATACATATGTCTTAGCTTAGTTGGGTATGTACACTAGCTTCTTGGAGAGCCATACAAACACAATGCACTCCAAAAACTTCAAAAGGCAGCTGCTGTGTAAGGAAGAAAGTACCAACACTAAAATTAGCAAATGTGCTCTAAAAATCATGAAACACTCCATTTTAATGCTAGACATATTGAAGTTAATGTACCTAGAATTTCATAAGAAAACTAAAACTAGAAGTATTAGTTTGAACGTTCTTTTTCAGGTGTTCCTGAAAATGGACATAAAGGGCTTTCAATGTAAAGTCTTCCATAGCAACGTACCACCTAAAATCCAAAGACATAAGGACATACAAAAACAACACATATAGAAAAATATGGCAACCATATGCACCAACAAACACAGCAACAAACACATGTACTGCTGCCAGCAATAACACATTAGGATTAGTCCATAATGATTCAACAAAACAATGAGATATTACTTTAGTAACACTATGGCAGCCCTCCTCGAGCTTTTGCTTGGTCTTATGAGTCTTTTAGGTCTTATTTAGTACTAAGTTGGGCTCTAGAAACCCTTCTTTTGTTGCTTCCATCTTTAACATGGTAACACTAAGGCCGAAACCTTGCCATGCTTCTTTCCCCTTAACCCATACTTGGTTCCTTGAGCTTTTTGCTCTCTTCCAAGCATGGTCTTAGCTTCATGGATGGTTGAAAATATAGTAAACAATCCAGGAAACTTTAGGAAACCCTTACCTTTTGCTATGAAATCTGAAAACCCAAATAGAACCAAAATTAAGTTTTCTTGCACTCTTTGATCTTTTCTTTGCTTTCTCTTGCTTCCTCTTGCTTTCTTAAGGTATGGTGGCTATGGAGGGTGGTGGAGAAGGTTAAGGAAGAACCCTTGGCTACTGGCGGATGAAATTTAAAGGAAATGGCAAGAAAATGAAGATTTTCTTCATTTATACATCATTTTGACCTTGGTGGCATATATGCAAATTTTTGAAAATTTTGCCAACACTTGGACAGATTATATCCAGCTATTTTGGTTGGGAAAATGATGTTTTTTACCATCTTGAACCTTGGCAAAGGTCATTATAGCTTTTAGAAAAGAAAGGTGGACACTTGAATCCTTAGTTGGCATTATGCCATAAATGATCAACTTTGCCTTCTTAAGCGCTTTGGTCCCTAACAATATCCTTAATTCCATCCATCTCCTTTCTTCATAATTTCAACCATGTCCTTTCCTTAGCCATCTTTAAAAATTTGTGCAATTGAGTACCCAACTTTTGTAACCTTACAATTTAGTCCATAGGTTACTTGAAAATTAGGCGATGTGCCAATGCTTTCTTAAAGACCAAGCTATCATTTTTTTTGCCACTTAAGGGAGTGTATATTGAATACTTTACAGTTCAGAAATCATGAACTATGGTGAAAATTAAAGCATATAAGTTTAGGTCCTTATGCTGTAATTTTCTCATTTTATGAAGGTGTAACAGGCAGACTTTCCCCTTTAAAATATAAGAGAAGAAGCTTTATATTGGGTCTTTACCTATACTCAGAAAGTAGTAAGGAAGCTTGATCACACGCCCACAAACATAGGCACCAACATAGGTAGCACCAAGTAAATGGCTTGCTTGATGTTGCCTCGGATTTACTCTTCATCCAACCTTCTCCATAACTTTTCTGTGCCAAAACTTAAGGGTACTTAGACAAGGGTACCACTAAGCAGATGGTGATGAGAATTTAGGAAGAAAGGAAGAAGAAAGTAGCTTGAGAATGACACCATCTTGGATGTATCAACATAGCTTTGGTTTTGGCTTGTTGGTGTCGTATTGGATTTCTTGCTTATGTCTTAGCCTCCATCTACTATTGGTTTATGTCTAAGTGTTTGCAAGAGATAGGATAGTAGAAAATAGCCAATAAATGGTTAAACACTTGTAAAGAAATTGCCTTAGGGAGGCTTGGATGTTGGTGGTGGTCGAATGACTTGAATAAGTCATTTACATTTTCTTTATTTGTTTTGGTCTTTCTTTTGGTTTTTTTTCCTTGTATTATTTTTGGTGGTCTTTGGCAGGTTTTAGGACTAAGTCTTAGGTAATAAATGGTGTAGGAAATTGCTAGGAAATGGCTTAGGAAGTTGTCTTAAATGACTTAGTGACAAGGTTGGCCGAATGGCTTCCTAACCAAGTCATTTAGTTAGTTTTGCTTCTTTTATGTTTTATTCTTGATTTGGTCCTTTATAGGTCTTTTCCTTAAATTAATGCACTGAGAAGCTACCAAGAAATATCTAAGAACTTACCCCACATTGTTCTTAGAGACCAAAATCCAATGGTGGCCGAATAGACCAACCAAGCTGCCAACCTAGTCTTTTGACTAGCTTATTTCCTTTCTTTGTTTTGGCATTTCTTTTGGTGCATGGTAGGTGATTGGCTAGGTTAAATGGGTTTAGGAAGTTGACAAGAAATGGCCAAGAAGCTACCTTGAATAGCCATTGAAGACTATAAAACCAAACTTGGCCGAATGTATAGCTTCGATGACCATTGACTTAGGATTTTTGGCCCAACCTTTTTCCAAGTAACTTAAGTCCTCATGGACCTTGTTTAAACCTACTTAGCTTCTTAAGTGGTGTATATTAATACCCCACTTTGACAATTCATTTGGCCAATTAGGCCCTTAAACTTTGTCTTGAACATAAAGTGCACTTAAGAGTGCACCTAAGAGCACTTTAGTGTCTCTTGAGGTGTCTTCATGTTGCCTTAGTGTTTTCCACCTTTTATTGATCCACATTGTAGCCCAGATTTCCTTTTGAATGATAGATATCATTTCAATAGAATGCCCCGAGTCCATAGGCTTTAAAGTAATGATAAGCACACGCTTGCACATAATGGTGCACAATGGTGCACATATGGTTGTATGGTTCTAGTGCACTCTTGTGTGTCTCTACCATTTTCCTTGGAGTCACCACATTTTTATGGGTATATGGTTTCCCACATTGGTATCTCTGCCATAGTCATTGTATCCATGTATTGTCCTTTGGTGCCTTTGGGGTTCAGAGCCTCTAAGTTCACATGGGAGCACACTGGGTTGTGGTCCCCTTTTTGTATCTTAGCACATGTCGCTCAGATTCTTGGTTGAGAGACCAATTTTACTCATCAAATTGAGTTCCATTATCACAATGTGCCTTAGCACTATGATATGGCTTCATTTAGGTCATGGTTTCACTACATTTCATGAAATTATACTTTGGGTCTCAGATAGAATGCCTTTAGGGCACCTCATGGGCCACTTACATTATGTAGCCCTTAATGTTACACTGGTGACTTTTACTAAGCATATATTCACATAATGTACTTGATATGTAATTCTCAGTACAGCCTAGGGCCTATACAAGTCATAGGTATGACAATCAATCTCCATTTCACTAAAACAAGTCGTGTTAATAAGCTGGGGTTAACTTGGTGTCAGCTTCCTTCTAGTGGTGCTTGAAAGAATCAAAAGCAGTCAGCAACTAAGTGCCTACTTCGGCTTAACTGCTGGTGATTAAGGTTAGTTTAGTACAGTTTTGTTTATTTCTAGTTCTTTGAGCCTTTTATTTTGGCTTCCAATTTTAGGTTTGATTCTATCATTTGATTAAGGTTGAAGCAATAGCTTCTATTTTTTGTTAGGGATGTGAACTACGTTTTCAATAAATGTTTAAGGGTATTGTACTGGATTCATTGTTCCGTGGATTTCTTCAAATAATTACTAATGAGTCTCTATCTCTGCCTAATTTTGGATTTATCTCTGTCTGATTTAGTCTCTATCTTTGCTAATTTTAATAAATGTAATTTAATTGTTAGATACATGTCCAGAGGTTGTTTTCATTTGAGATTGTCATTTGTGTTTTGGTTAATCTTTCTCCTAACTTACTATCAAATGATTGGCCCGTGGAATGCCGAAAATTTTACTATTCCCTCACAGTAAAGCCTGGTCTCTGCAGACTAGATTCTAGAATGTTTGTGTAGTGTCAGGGGTGGTTGTTAACTCTTGTTACTTGCTTGGGTTGGTTCCTTGTTCAGTGTATTAACTACTTGTTTCTTATCTACTATTCGTTATGCGGTGCTTTTTTTATCACAACTAATCTTCTTTGTTCTTGCACTTGGTTGCTTCCTATCATATGTAAGGTCTTGAGATGTGTCCTTGTGGATAACGGTTGCATTACTCTTGTTTATATCTCTATTCCCTAGTGTAGTGTTTTATCTATATTTTGTTTTGTTTGTTGCAGTGTATGTTCTGTCTGCATGTCATTTTCAGGTTCTATCGCCTCAATCTGCTCGTGTAAGTTTCTTTCTTGTTTTGTTGTGGGTTACGAGTCATTGGTTTTCCTCTGTTTTTTCCTTTCAATTTTTTTTTGTGGTTTCCTCCATTCCTCTGTGCCTGTTAAGATTTGTTAGTGTTGATGTCTTGGTGGGTGCTACATGCAGTTTCACCATTGTTAGTCTCATGCTGCACCGTTCTCTTCCCTACTATTGGACATTTTTCCCATGTCTTTCTTTTATTTCTAGTTTGTCATCTTACATAGGGACCATTTTGTGTGTTCATATTTTGTTTTTGTGTTGTAGTTTATGTCATCCCTCTATGAGTGGTTGTTGTAACCTCTGTTCAGCAGTGTCTTATCTCTGCCATCATGTCTTCATAGATTACCTTCCCTATACTTCTCCCATCTCTGATGAGTAATTTGCTTTACTTGTCTTTCTATTATTCTTTCTTCAAGTTGAATTAGTTTAGGATATTAGTAATGGTTTTCTATGTTCCCACCTATTAGTGTCCGCAGTTGATGTATTTCAACCATTTCATACATTTTTCTTCCCACATGATCATTTTGAATGCCAAATTTATCATGCTATTTCATTCATCAATTAATAGAAACTGACTTACACCACCTGTTTTGGTGTTACAGGTTTTTCTCATTTGATATATTCATTGCTGTATCAGAGCCATTTTTTGTTCAAGCATTGTCAGGAGGTAGGTAAGTGGACATGAATCATTTCATACGAAACTCCTATGCTTCTATTTAACCCCATGGTAACTATATAAATAGTAAGTAAGGAAATAGATCAATATTGTGTCAGGAAATAGATAAACACCGACCCTTGCTTAGTGGAAAGTGAAGTTGAATAAAAATTCATAGTAAAACTAAAATATTGCTTACATTGTTTATAAGTTTCAAATTGCTAATGACTGACCTTAAGAAACTTCTAAATGATGTTTGGTTTGTTTTGAGATTTGATGTTTACATTGGGAAGAGATTTGTAACTATGTTAAGCTAACTCTTGTTAGTATTTCTAGTTTACACTTTTAGAAACTAATGGATCATCAACAATGCCTCATGTAGTCCTGTGCATGCTGAATAATCAAGCATGTAAAGGTATATACTTAATGCAATTGTGGTATGGTAATTATTAAACCTCATTTTGGTAACTTAAGTTTTTGTTGGTGCACAGGTTGTTGACAACATCGAAATATGCGTTCATTTTCTAGCTTTGTTCCATGCATTGCCCAGGACCATACTGCTTGCACTAAGGGTCATTTTTCGTGGACCATATAGGTCATGGGAGGAGGTTGCCATGGCCGACACTATTGACCAATGGTTTAGTGTTTTCCAGGTTCATATAGTGCTATAGTTATTGCAATTATTATCTAAAAGCAAAGGTTAATTGAATTTGTTGATAATTTTCAGACTAAATGTTCATGGGATCCTTCTTATCATAATCGGATATTTGCCACTTTCTACAAATTGGGAAAAAGGCGCTTGATGTAGGCTTATGAAAAAATAAGATGGGGCACTTGAAGCTTGGTGGGCTTCACCTGACTTCAAGGATATGTCATCTAGGATGAGCTAGATTTGATGTGTATTTGGTGAAGAGATGGCAATATATGCTGGAGGTAGAGTCTCAGTTTCAAGACATAGGCTGAAGATGGTAAGAAAGAAAAATGTTGGTTAATACTTTTTGAAAATTGTCAATATAAGTATGTAACTAAGAAATTTTGAATGCCTATTACCATGTAGAAGGAGGAAGATCTAGAGAAAAAGGATCCCAGTTTCTTCAAACCATGGAACAAGTGCTACACGAAGAAAGATGGAAAGAAGGTTATAAGAAGATGGAAATTTTTTAGGTAAGTATTAATGACTTATTAGCTAGTTCTTAAGAAGATCTTAACCATATACTGATGTTGGTTACTTACTTAACATGGGGCATTATACAAGTTCAATATCTTGCAGAGGTGGAGGAGATAACACAATGTTCAAACAGTAAGGCTGAGTTCGATGAGACATTGGTTTTTGTAAAGATTGCTGGGGGGAAAAAAAGGGGCGCGTCCTAGGAATGGGTTTAGAGAGTAATTTGGTGGTGCCTGGTCATCATCGTTCATACCATGGTGATGGGTCTAGTGTGCCTATCCCATCCACACAAACAGCCCAATTCTAGGAAGAGGTTGACCAGTGGGTGGAGGAGAGATTCTTTGAGAGAATGAGCTAGTTGCAGTCACAGGTACAAGACATGGATAGGTGTACTGCATAGAGCGAGCGTCACTATCAGGATTAGTTAGCAAACACTGTTGCACAAATGAAGCTCAGACACTAGGATCAAATGGCATCCTTATGGCAAGCAATTGGGAAGACTCCACCAGTTGCACCAGAGATTGATGGTTAGGTACTATTCATCACAAAATTGCATGGCATTAGAGTAGAATTATCTCCAATGTACTTTTTTTACTATAATTATTAAGGCTGTACATTTGCCAAAATACATTCTGACACTATATGCGTTATAAATATTAATTGCCATGTTTATGCATTAATTATTTCATATTAATGGGAACAACTTATGTTTATGGTTTTTGGAAATGTATGGCATTTGTTTGGATTAATGGGAACTAGTTCTGTGTTTGGTTGTCGGAGCTATATGGAATATATGTGTATAGTGGAGGTCTGCAGATGAAATTGTTAAGGCCAAGATTTGTGAACTAGCAACGGCTATTAGTCACAAACTATAAACAAGTAGCAACAGCCACGGATTGCTAACTAGCAATGGTTATCACTAACTAGCAATGGCTATGCGTGACTAACTAGCGAGGGCTACCCGTCACTAACTTGCGATGGCCACTTGTCACTAACTTAGTGACGGCTGACTGTCACTACATAGTGATGGCCAATTCTCATTAAATCTCCAACAGCTCACTGGTGCCAGTAATATGTGACAGTCTACATTGCAATGATTTAGTGTTGCTAATTTGCGATGGTAGTCCTGACTAAAAAATTAGTGGTAAGAACACTAGAAATGGACATATTACTATCGCTAAATCCAAAATAGCGATGATCAGCCATCGCTGTGGACCGTCACTAAATCAATTTTTCCTAGTAGTGTTAGTAGGTGGGATAGGTAATTCTTAAGTTCATCCTAAGCCTTTTGACATTCTTCATTCCAATGGTGTTCTTTGGTACTAAGCTTATCTTTGCTTCTAGCTGCTTTGGTGAGCACCTTAAAGAAGGGTTGGCACCGATCCCCATATCTGGAAATGAATCTGATAAGTGCCATTATTCTTCCAGTAAGCCTTTGGATGTCCTCGGTGGCTGTAGGAGTTTGGAATTTGAGCATGGCCTTGAGTTTTTCTAGATTGGCATCTATGCCTCTCTTGGACACCATAAAGCCAAGGAATTTGTTGGCTGTTACCCCGAATATGCGCTTTTTGGGGTTGAGACGGATTCCAAATTTTTGATGTTGTTGGAAGGTTTCTTGTAAGTTTATAGTATGATCATTAGGTACTTTGCTTTTAACTATAATATCATCAACATATACTTCTATGTTTTTCCTAATCTGGGAATCGAACACCTTGTTCATGTTACGATACTCGTAGCAAAAAGCTTGATCAAGGAAGTTAAATATTTAAAAACCCAGTTTAGAACCTTATTTCAAGTTCACATAGCAAGAATAAGTATGATGGACAAAGTTTTCTAAATTCTGAAGAGTTTAAGGAACCAAATAGAGTTCGAGGGTAAAATGGTATTTTTTTCATCCTGAAAAGTTGGGCCGAGTCTTGAGAGTTAAGAATGATTTTTAGAAACCTAACCCTTGCTTTAAGCCCAAACTTAGCTCAATAAACAATATTTGACCAAAGTTTGACTAGTTACGATTTAAGGAAGGGGACTTTTCCTAACTTTTTAAAAACTTCGGTGGCTTT
Source organism: Aquilaria yunnanensis (assembly GCA_039654915.1). Taxonomy (NCBI): domain Eukaryota; kingdom Viridiplantae; phylum Streptophyta; class Magnoliopsida; order Malvales; family Thymelaeaceae; genus Aquilaria; species Aquilaria yunnanensis. The sequence continues at coordinate 40,485,569 of CM077595.1, read as the reverse complement.
TGGTTTGAAGGGGTATAAAACTTGCTAAAGTTGGAGGTGGCTGCCAATTTACACTTCAAACACGAGTTCATCCTCCAACCCTTGATTTTTCCATGAAATTGAGCTCAAAACCAATAGATTTTGGTGAAAATTGAGGCCAGCAAGGGTACTTATGCATTAGGAGGCTTGACTCAAATGGGATTTCATGTTTTTGAGGCTTGGAATCATGTTTCCAGCCATCCCCTATATTTGGTGTGAGGTAACAAGTGTGTTCTTGATGATTTTCTTGTTTATTTGATGATTTGAAGCTTGGGTTTTGGTTAGAAGTTAGTAATTTGATGTCATTTATATTAGTTTTGCTTGGAACTAGGTAGAACTTTGTGGAACTTTATTCTTGGTGAAAAGTTTCTTGATTCTTGCTTGTGACTTAAAATCAAGGTAAGAGATTTGTAATTGAAGCATATTTAATGCCATTCATAGCTTATTTGTTTATTAAATTCAAGTAGTTTTATGAATGGCATTTGTTGGTGGATGGTGATGAACATGTTGGACTAGTGTGGTTTTGATGATTTGTGTGGTGTTTATTGACACCATAGAATTGGTTTAAATTATGCATTGTTGTTTAGTGCATGTGTACTTGAAGGTTTGAGGCATTTCAAGGTGTCCCTAAGACCATTAGATCATCTTGGAAGGCCCAAAAGTAGCTATGGAGCAAAATCTAGAATTTGGGGGCATGAAACAGTTGGGGACGCATTTTCGATCATTGGTGACACATTTTGTACTATGGTAACATGTCTTCGATCATTTGCGACGGATTGCCACAATAGCTTTGACAGTCGGTATTGTTTTTAGCATAACTTTTTCACTTAAGTGTCCAATTGAGGTGATTCTAGATTCCACACGAAGCTAAGAGGGAGTACTATTACATCGATGCCTTCACCAAGCCTATAATTTCCCAAGTTTAAAGGTATTTTAGATCAAAATGAAGGTATGTTTAGTACCATCGAAAGCTTAGTTGGGCCTTCAAAATTAAGGCTCCAATGTAGAAACCTTAGTGCACCAGGTGGGTTTCGAAGAACCTAGTAAATGAGTCCAACTATGGTCATTACCACTTCACTAGTGTGGACCAAGTAATGGTAGAGAGGGGAGAACCATGGATGAAAGCTTAGTGCACTTGTTGCCTAGCCAAGCTATGCCTTAAGGCACAAGTGAAAGCCTAGTGCATTTTTGGTAGGTTAAATGGAGAGGCTTAGTACCTTGGTGGTCTAGGTGAGCTTATTAGCTCAAGGTAGTAAATGGGAGCCTATTGTGCCTATTAGGGTGGAGGCTTAGTACACAAGTGACCTAGCCAAGTCTAAAGACTTGAGGCACTATGTGGAGGCCTAGTACACCTAGTGTGTTTCTTACTGGGCAAGCAAGGAGCATCCACCATGTTGACTTGCACAACAACCAAGGGAAGATTAAGTGATTGTGTGAATAAGCTAAGGCTTACTAGGAGCGAGTTAGTGGTTAGAACTCACTAGGCATGAATTAACACCCGTGGGAGCACTAGGATGAGGAGGACTCCCATAGGACTCAGATATATGCGCATATATTAGATCCTCAGACTACAAATGCGTGCAATAGATTACCTATCTTTGTATATGTGTGTCCTCAGTATTTTTGTTGCAGGTTGAAGGATCCCTTACTAAGAATCTTTGATTCTCACTCCCTTAGCTTTTTTTTTGTAGTTTTGGGTATCATTGAGCTAGCAACCATTAAGGGTTATTGAGCTAGGCTAATGAGCAGGTATATGGTTTATTTGAATCTTTATAATTCTAGTTTGTGGGTTGCTTGTTGGTTAAGTTATGGTACCAACCACAGTTGTCTTTTTAGCCAACAAAGGCTAGTGAAGCATAACTGAGGGCTTATGAAGCTTGCCACTGGGAATTTTCTCTAAGGTGGAAGCTTAGTTATGGATCTCAGTAGTGTTGTTTTGTTACCCACTCTGAGGTAGTCCAATTATGGTGCCAAAATTGTGCATTTAGACTCCTGGGATTATGAATGTTTTGTAGGCCATCAAAACACTACCCTTAGTGTGCATACCCAAGTGGCCCTTTCGGGCACTATGTAAACACATGCATATTGGTCCAAACATCAAGCGCATATTCCCATTTCATGCACACCATGGCAGCAAAGAAGGAAAACACTAGCACAAGTCTTAATCATGGCTACCACAAATTAGGCAATCTTGTTAAGTTCTAGTGACCAGCCACTGCACCTATAACTTCAACTAATAAACTGTATCATTCTAGGCATGTACACCTACATTTTCCTTGCTCCATGATCAATTAAAGACTTAGGTCAAACCAAGGAATTTTGTTTTATATCAATAGCCCACCTATGGACCAAGTTATGCATTTTTTAAGTTGATTACAATATTCTGACCAAATGAATAGTAACTTAGCCAACTTTCAAACATCATATCTTTGGCTACAGGGCTCTAAATTCTAAAATTTCGAATCCCAATTTAACCTATAGATGTTCTCTACGTGTGGTCAAAATTTCACACCAAGATTCTTTCTACATAGGGAGATATAGAACTTTAAGTGTAGAGTCAAAATTCTGATCACTTTATGACCATTTTGCCCATACAAAATTTCATAAATGTGCAAAAACTTCATTAACAAGGGGAAAGCCCTCCAAAGTTATCCCATATATGTCCAATACACATGAAATACATTCCCTTTCATTTAACAACCATATGTTGCTAAAACAGAATTTACAAGTAAGCAGCCCATCATTCACACTTAGGCAGCTTTGCACCACATCACTTACATAGCCAAAATATTATTCAAATGTTCACATACTTGTATCATTTCACATACACTACATGTACATGCATACATGCACTAAAAAATGGTCTTAACTCAGATAAATATGCATCCTAGGTTACAGAAGTGCTTGAGACACAATGGACTCCAGAACAGGATGCTAGACAGCTGCTGCACAACATAATAAGTACCACCATTAAAAATACAAAAATGTGCTCATAAAATCACAAAACCTTCTAGATGATAACTAGAAATATGGAAGTTCATGTACCTGAAATTTCAAATCAAAACTCAAGCCAAAAATGTTAGTTTGAATTTGATCTTTCTGCTGGACCTGAAATGACAGAATTGAGGGGAGTAAGTTTCATTGAGGAACTTAGTAAGGGTAGGACTTGGATTCAATAGGCAATGTAACCATAATTAAGACCTGCATCTAAAGACAATAAAACAAAAAAACCACAATGAATATATACAAGACATAACAACCAAATGCAGCAACCATTCACAACCAACAAACACATGAAATACGACAGCAACATAAACCATAGATTAGTCCATAAAACACATAATAAACATAATCAAATCACTATGGCACCCCTCCTCAAGCTAATTCTTTGTCTTATGAGGATTTTAACACTAGTTATTACTAACTTTGGGCTCTAGAAACTCTCATTTCACTACCATCTTTGTCCACTTCAAACTAGGTCACAAAACCTTCAATAAGTGCACTCCCCTCACTAAGCTTGGTTCATCAAGCTCATGGCTCTCTTCCAAACTTAGCCCTAGCTCCATGGTTTCTTGAAAATATAGAAACCAACCCAGGGGAGCAAGAGAACCCTTACCTTGATGGGCATGCTGAAATTGGAGCTCGATCCTAGGTGCTCCCAAGTAATAGCACCAAATAGCTTCCAATTGTGGTTCATTGACTTCAATTTGAATCAATTACAAGTTTGAAGGTGTGGTGGCTATGGAGGAAGTATGGTTGTGTTCTTGGGCTGGAAGAGGTAAAAAATGGGAGAGAGATAAGTGAATTGGCCACTTGAATGGCATTAAATAAGCTTAAGGGCACAAAACACACTTAAACAAGCTTAACCTTGCTTTATGTCATTTTCCTTCTCACTAATTATGGTTTCTTTATCTTAAACTTGTTGGTACACATTTGCCAAACATTTTTGATCCATTTACCAAGCCTTGGCTGCCTCCTCGATGGTGGGATAATTCCACAATCGCAAACTTTGACTTAAGTTAAAAGCTTGAACACCCTAAGGTTTACACTAGGACATTTAGGTCCTTACCGCCCCTGGTGTTTCCTTTGTCCAAACTTGTCTTCCATAAGAAATTTGGTCCTCCAATAGCACTTTTATACCATTCATATCCTTCCCATAAATCTCCAAAGGTCTTTCTTGAGAGTTTTACAATTAAGTACCCAAATTTTCAAAACCTTACAAAAAAGTCCATAGGTTGCTTGACAAACAAGCAACCCTTAAGGCTTTTCTTGGGGTCCAAGTTACCAACTTAGAGCACTTTTAAGGAGGTGTTCATTATACCTTTTACTCCTTACACTTCAATCACTATGAAGAGAATTACACAATATAATGGCTTTTCGACCATTACGCCACACTTGTAATTCTCTCATTTTTGTGTGGTGGTAACAATCCTCCCCACCTTAATAATTTTGGTCCTCCAAAATAGCCTTTAACTTTGGGTATTCTTCAGGATGCCTTTCAATTAGGTCTTTTTCAGTATCCCAGGTTGCTTCTCTTTCAGGGTAGTGTGACTGTTGAACTTTAACCATGGGAATAAGTTTGTTTTTTAACCTTCTGGTATCCTTGGCTAAGATAGCTATAGGTTTCTCATCATATGTCAAGTTAGGTTCCAACTGTATGTCTTCCACTATAATAGCATGCTTTGTGTCTAATAGACACTTCTTAAGCATACTGATGTGAAAAACATTATGAACACTTGACATGCTTGGTGGTAGAGCTAACCTGTATGCTACCTTACCAACTCTGTCCAAAATCTCATAAGGACCAATGTATCTTGGAGCTAAATTGGTTCGTCTGCCAAATCTGACAGTGTCTTCGGTTGCTACAACTTTTGGCCAAACATTGCCACCAGCCTCAAATTCCAAGTCTCTCACTCTTTTGTTCACATAGGCTGTGGTCCTTTCATTGTCTGCATTTAATCTCTCTTGAATTTTCTTAACTTTGGTAGTAGTCTCTTCAATAATTTCGGGACCCAACTCTAGCTTGTCTGAGGCTTACATCCAAGAGTGGGGTGTCATGCACCTTCTTCCATATAATGCTTCATAAGGTACCATGCCAGTGGTGCTTTATAAACTATTGTTATATGAGAATTCCGCCAATGGCATGTGCCATTCACCCTTGAAATCCAACACACAGCTCCTGAGCATGTCTTCCAATACCTGTATCACCCTTTCAGTTTGCCCATCAGATTGAGGGTGGTAAGCAGTACTCGGGTGTTTTTTGGTTCCTAGTGCTTTGTGAAAAAAACTCCAAAACTGAGCTATAAATCTTGGATCTCTATTAGATACAATGGAATCTGGCACTCCATGTATTTCACTATCTCTTGGACATATATCTGAGCCAACTTCTCCAAGGAGTCTATGAGTTTCATGGGTAAAAAGTGGGCACATTTGGTTAGCCTATCCACAATGACCTAGATTGTATCATTCCTTAATTTGGTCATAGGCAACCCAGTCAAAAAGTCCATGGTTATGTTGCCCCACTTCCTCATTGGTATAGGTAGAGTTTATAGGGTACCAACTAGCTTCTGGTGCTCTACCTTTACTGTCTGGTATGTGCCACATTTGGAGACATAAGTAGCTATGTCAATATTCATATTTGGCCACCAGATGTGAGTCTTCAAGCCTTTATACATTTTCTCACTTCTTGGATGGATGTTCAACTTGCTTGTGTGAGCTTCTTCAAGTATTTCATCCCTGAGCTTTGCTCCTTTAGGCACATAGATTCGGTCCTTCAAATATAATAATCCTTGCTTGTTGGCAAAGGATTGAAACCAAGAAAAATTCTTTGTCTCCTAAAATCTTTTGCAGATTAGGATTTATCTCCTGTGCTTTTTTGGCTTCTTCAATCCATCCAGACTGAATTGTCAATGTGTCGATTTGGGCTTCCTCCCACTTATGCCACTTATGCCATAGGGATAGTAGAATATTCTACTCATCATAATCAGTTAGGGATCTTCTTTTTAGAAGACCCATGTACTTCCTGGTCAAGGCATCTGCTACTAGATTGCCTTTGCCCTTTGTGTACCCTATAGAATAGTCATAGTCCTTGATGCATTCTAACCGTTAGGTAATGCCTCTATTTCTTTAGAGCAAAAATCACTACTTCCAGTTCTAGGTCATGGGTAGGATAATTTTGCTCATGGGGTCTCAACCGCCTTGGCCCATAAGCAATGACATTTCTGTCTCGCATAAGCACACAACCTAACCCAGCTCTAGATGCATCTGTATCTATGATGTAGGGCTTACTTGGATCATAAAGAATCAATACTAGAGCTTCAATCAACCTTTGCTTGAGCTCCTGGAAACTCTTTTCACACTTCTCAGTCCACTCAAACCTTTGACCCTTCTTGGTCACGTGAGTAAGAACTGAGGCAATCATGGAAAAGCTTGATACAAATCTCCTGTAGTATCCAACTAATCCTAGGAAACTTCTAATTTCCTTCACAGTCTTTGGTCTTTCACACTCTTGCACTACCTCGACCTTTTCAAGGTCTGCCTTAAGGCTTTGTTCATCTACGATGTGTCCTAGGAAAGACACTTCCTTTATCCAAAATTGGCACTTGAATAACTTGGCATACAGTTGATGTTCCAACAGAGTCTTTAAGATAATCTTCAGATGATGTTCATGTTCATTTTCATCCTTGGAATACACAAGGATGGCATCAATGAACACAACCACAAATTTGTCCAGACGTGGTCTGAACACTCTGTTCATCAGGTCCATGAAAGAAAATGGGGCATTAGTCAAACCAAATGGCATTACTATGTACACATAATGCCCATATCTAGTCCTAAATGTAGTCTTAGGCATGTCCTCTTCCTTTACTCCCAACTGGAAATATCCAGATCTCAAATCTATCTTGGAGAAGATCTTAGCTCCATTGAGTTGATAAAAAGATCCTCAATCCTAGGGAGTGGATACTTGTTCTTGATAGTCACTGCATTGAGCTTCCTATAGTCAATGCATAGTCTGAAAGATCCATCCTTCTTTTTCACAAAGAGAAGAGGAGCTTCCCATGGTGAAACACTTGGCCTTATGAACCCATTTTCAAGTAGTTTATCAAGTTGTTTCTTAAGCTCATTCATCTCTGTGATTCGCATTCTGTAAGGAGGTATGGATATTGGACTAGCTTCTAGTTGCAGCTTGATTTCAAACTTAATCTGCCTTTGTGGAGGAATGCCTGGCAGGTCTTTAGGAAAGACTTGTGGAAAGTTTCTCACTACAGGTATTCTATCCATTTCTTCTTCACAGTGTAATTCATTGAATGCATAACAGTAATCTTGCTTAGAAATCACAAGTATCTCATCTAGTACCTCTAGCTCCATGCAATGCATTTCATACACTATTTCCTTAGAATTCACTAATGCATGCACTTCACCATCAGGCAATTTGATTTCCCTCTTAGCGCACAATCAATTCTTTTGTTATGCATAGCAACCCAATTCATACCCAGTACTAAATCATACTTAGGAATGTCCAATACTAGCAAACTAGTCATGACCTTAGTCTTTCCTACTACTAGCTCACAATCCTTAGCTAGGTCATTAGTAAAAAGACATTGACTAGCTACTATTTGCACTAAGGATATCCTAGGCATGATTTTAGTAGGCAATTCCATGGCATCAACAAATTTCCTAGCCACTATAGACACAGATGCACCAATATCAACCAAAACATTACCAGGCATACCATTAAGGTAAATGTTACCTCTTAGTGCTCCTGCCTACTCTGATGTCTCTGGCCTCTCCACTCAGAAGACTCTGCAAACTCTCTGCACTAGAGGTCGAGGCACTGGAAGAACTGGCCTCTACTGTCCCTCCCTTGGTGCTCCCCCTCTAGGTCCTGCCCCAGTAGGCCTTACTGGACCTTGGTCTTCTGGCCTCTTTTGAGCCTATGGGTAGTCTTTGATCCAATGATCCATGGATCCACATCTTAGACATTCTTGGGTGTCAAAATAACAAGGTTTGTTTCCATGAAAATTCTTGCATCTAGGGCACTTTAGGCTAGGGAACTTCCCCTTAACCTTGCCCTCACCACCAAGATGAGAATTCTTGGTAATTCCCTTACTTTGTGGTGGCTTTTTTTGCTTGCCTCATGCCTGGCTACTTTCCCCTGGTCCACTGGGATTGTACTTAGTCTCATACTCCTCTTGCTCTACTAATAGAGCTTTCTACATTGCTTCATTGTATGTAATTGCCAAAAGGTTGTAGGGTTTCGGGAGCCAAACAAGCATAGCAGAATTTAACCAACACCCTCCAGGATCCAAGTAAAACGGGGTAAACTAGGTGTCCAAAAATTTTCATACCTAATTCGGTTGAGATATTTCGCCCAACTGTAGAGTGAAATCACAAAAACTTGAACAGTTGACATGTTCAAGCTCTCTATGGTATCCACATGAGCTTCTCGGGATGACCACGGTTCCACCACATCCCGGCAGATGCGTTTCTCTTGCGCTTGCATTGCTAGCTTGCATCTTCGAAGGAATTGCAAGAGAAGAGTGCAGCTGTCCTCTTTGGGAGGCTAGGGCAAAAGGCTGCAAATTTCTCACTAAAAATTGTATTTATAGTGAGACTCAACTTCTAGGCCTAATGAGTTTCAATGCCTTAATCGAATTAAGCTTCATTTTTGGGCTTAATAATGGCTCAACTTTTGGGCCCATTATTAACACAAAATTATTATGAAACCATAACCCAAATAATTAGCCCATGCACTCTAATAATCTAAATAACTCTATGTGTGCAACCCAATAGGCTCTTACCACGTTGGCAATGATCATAAATCACATTTATGATCATAAGCAATGAGCCGTGTCTAGCAACATATCATTGCTACCCAAGTGACAAGATTGTCGATGATTTGACTAAACCTTTATGATCATTACTCATATATGCCATTGTCCCTTTGTCCAAGATATCAAGACTAGGTACGAGACATGCAATGTGTCACTCTCGTATAGCCCAATCTTTGGTTTCTTGATTACTGAGTAGACTAAATTAAATTGATGACATTGATATCGTATATCAACTCATCCAAGCATGGCCATGCATTTTCCAAGTCTCACTCTATCAAGGGGACCGAAGATATCACTCCCATTACATAGGAAGGAAAAATCCCATCTTGATCATACAAATCCCTCTGCATGATATGTGACACACCCAATGACCTCCTTCCAGTTCACTCAGTTACAAGCAACAAAGGGAAGTATCAAAGTGTGTGACTCACATGAAGGGAACCTTGATGACTTTAGATCAAATGACTATAAATATGATGATCACTATGAAAATCATTTATGACACCCATATAACGATCCATGTAGCGTTCTCATGGTGGGTCGGTCCAGTAACAAGTTCTCCAACTTGTACCCATATGTAGACTACATATCTCATATTAGCCTCCACATATGCTGGTCGTTATGTATTATTGTAACCCGTCCACAAAAATACTAGACTAGGAATATTTGAGAATATCATTATTCTAGGGTTACAATTATGTTTATTACGTTACGCAGAAAACAAAACAACAAACATAATTGCTAGATTAATGCCTTAATAAAATATCATGACTCAATGTGCAAAAATATAATCATCTCATGATTGAATTTTGGGCACAACACTAACAAAGGTCTAACAGCCTTTCTAATGTTTGACTTTAGGCCTTCGATAAATCTCTTGGCCTTCAACTCCTCCAGTCCATCATACTAAGGAGCATACCTCACCAACTGATTGAATTTGTGCTCATACTCTAGGACACTAAGGTTGACCTGCCTTAGATCATCAAATTCAGCTTGCTTCATATCCTTGAGAGTATCACTAATGTACTACACCTAAAACAGCTAGGTGAACTCTGGCCAAGTCATTTCCATGTCTTATCCTGGCTTTCTGCCGTTCTGGACAACATATCTATCTCCGGTGCTCTTCCACCATATCTCTGCACTGCCTACCAGATTGTAGGTAGCTAGTGACACTCTCGTGGTGGAGCTGAGTGGCATCCTCAATCTCATTCCTAGTGGAGGAATGATCATAGACTGAGGGATTGTTCATGGATACCTAGCCAATCTCAGACCTTAGTCTTCTTCCTCTTCGATTTCTCCTATCTTCATCTGCTTCAATAGTTTCATCATTTGTATCTTCTACTCTTCCAAAAGGAACATATTTAGATGTGTTCCTAGTATCCTCTTCTAGTTGTTATTGTTGCTATTGTGCATTCTGAACTAGTTCTATTGGAGCTACTTGGACTCCTTACTATTGTGCTTGAATCAAGCTCATTAAGTTTTCATTGATTAGAGCTAAGTTCCACTGAAGCACTAACCAAACCTAAGGCATTTCAGGGTTTAGTACCCCCTGTTGCCCCTGATTCCCTCTAATCTGTCAACTTCTTTGTTGCCCAAAATCAGTAGGATGCCTTTAGGGTGGTTCCCCTCTTCTTGTGGCAACCATGTTTACTTCATGCATTGATGATTCATCATAGAGCACATATAAAGATCATAGGTATTTCAATGGTACTTGACACTAGCAGCTGACCAAACTGAGTTCATGTATGTAGATGCATGCAATGCAACTATATGCATTGTACATGTACAACCCATGCTTTGATACCAACTTCTTTTACCCACTCTAGGGTAGTCCAATTATGGTGCCAAAATTGTGCATTTAGACTCCCAGGATTGGTAATGTTATGTAGGCCATTAGAACACTATCCTTAGTGTGCATACTCAAGTGGCCCCCTTGGGTACTATGTAAACACATGCATATTGGTCCAACCATCACACACATATTCTCATTTCATGCACACCATGGTAGCAAAGAAGGAAAACACTAGCACAAGTCTTAATCTTAGCTACCACACATTAGGCAATCTTGTTAAGTTTTAGTGACCAGCCATTGCACCTGTAACTTCAACTAATAAACTGTATCATTTTAGCCATGTACCACCATTTTTTCCCTACTCCATGATCAAGCAGAGACTTAGATCAAACCAAGGAATTTTTTTTTACATTAATAGCCCACCTATGGACCAAGTTATGGATTTTTTAAGTTGGCTACAAAATTCTAACCAAATGAAGAGTAACTTAGCCAAATTCACAACATCATATCTTTCGCTACAGGGCTCTAAATTCCAAAATTACAAATCCCAGTTCAACCTCTAGATGTTATCTAGGTTTGGTAAAAATTTCATGCCAATATTATTACTAGACTGAGAGATATTGAACTTTAAGTGCAGACTCAAAATTCTGGTCACTTTATGACCATTTTGCCCATACAAAATTTCATCAATGTGCAAACACTTCATTAACAAGGGGAAAGCCCTCCAAAGTTATCCCTTATATGTCCATTACACATATGAAATACATTCCCTTGCATTTAACAACCATATGTGGCTAAAACAGAATTTACAAGTAAGCAGCCCATCATTCACACTTGGCAGCTTTGCATCACATCACTTACATAGCGAAAACATTACTCAAATGTTCACATACTTGTATCATTTTATATAAACTACATGTACATGCATACATGCACTACAAAATGGTCTTAACTCAACTAAATACACACCTTTGATTATAGAAGTGCCTGAGACACAATGGATTCCAGAACAGGATGCTGGACAGCTGCTACATAACACAATAAGTACCCCCATTTAAAATACAACATGTGCTCCTAAAATCACAAAACTTTCCAGATCATAACTAGACATAGGAAGTGCACCGACCTAAAATTTTAGATCAAAACTCAAACCAAAAATGTCAGTTTTAATGTGATCTTTCTACCGGACCTGAAATGACAGAATTGAGGGGAGTAAGTTTCATTGAGAAACTTAGTAAGGCTAGCACTTGGATTCAATAGACAATCTAACCATCATTAAAACCTACATTCAAAGACACTAAAATGCAAAAACCACAATGCATATATACAAGATATAATAACCAAATGCAGCAGCCATTCACAACCAACAAACACATGAAATGCGGTAGCAACATAAACCATAGATTAGTCCTTAAAACACATGATAAACATAATCAAATCACTATGGCAGCCCTCCTCAAGATAATTCTTGGTCTTAGGAGGATTTTAACACTAGTAAGTACTACCTTTGGGCTCTAGTTTTACTGCCATCTTTGTGCACTTCACACTAGGTCACAAAACCTTCAATAAGTGCACTCCCCTCACTAGGCTTGGTTCATCAAGCTCATGGCTCTCTTCCAAACTTAGCCCTAGCTCCATGGTTTCTAAAAAATACATAAAACAACCCATGGGAGCAAGAGAACCTTTACCTTGATGGATATGCTGAAATTGGAGCTCGATCCTAGGTGCTCCTAAGCAGTAGCACCAAATAGCATCTAATTGTGCTTTGTTGACTTCAATTTCAATCAATTGCAAGTTTGAAGGTGTGGTACCTATGGAGGAAGTGTGGCTCTATTCTTGGATTGGAGGAGGCCAAAAATGGGAGAGAGATAAGTGACTTGGCCACTTAAATAGCCTTAAATGAGCTTAAGGGCACAAAACACACTTAAACAAGCTTAACCTTGCTTTATGTCATTTTCCTTCTCACTAATTATAATTTATTTGTCTTAAACTCATTGGTACACATGTGCCCAGCATTTTTGACCCATTTACCAAGCCTTGGCTGCCTCCGCTATGGTGGAATAATTTAACAATCTCACACTTTGACTTAAGTCAAAAGCTTGAACACTTTAAGGTTTACGCTAGGACATTTAGGTCCTTAACGCCTTTAGTGTTTCCTTTGTCCAAACTTGTCTTCCATGAGCAATTTGGTGCTCCAATAGCACTTTTATACCATTCATAACCTTCCCATAATTCTACAAAGGTTTTTCTTGAGAGTTTTATAATTAAGTACCCGAATTTCCAAAACCTTACAAAAAAGTCCATAGTTTGCTTGACAAATAAGCAACCTTAAGGCTTTTCTTGGGGGCCAAGTTACGAACTTGAAACATTTTTAAGGAGGTGTTCATTATACCTTTTACCTTTCACACTTCAATCACTATGAGGAGAATTACATAATATAATGGCTTTTTCACCATTATGCCACACTTGTAATTCTCCCATTTTTTTGTGGTGGTAACATGTTCATTGTATAGCTTTCATATACTAGTTTGCCTCCAATGTTCAGGTATAAGTAGTCTACTCTCGAGTCGTTATTGGGTGCAAGCATAGTCAATTCTTGTTTGGATGCTTGCACATGATTGATTATGCATAGTTAATTGCCTTGTTATTTTGTATGCTTTGATTGCTTTGAAACTTGGACTTTAGTGAAAAGCCCGAGCAATGTTTTATCTTTTTATTACTTGTTTTACCATTCAAGTCAAAGCACATACTCATGCATAATTTTTTGCCACCTCACAAAAATGGGAGAATTACAAAGTGTGGCATAATGGTAAACAACCATTATATTGTTTAATTCTCACTATAGTGATTGAAGTGTAAAGGGTAAAGGGTATGATCAATACCTCCTTAATCGTGTTCTCAGTTAGTAACTTGGCCCCCAACAAAAGCCTTAAGGATTGCTCGTTTGTCAAGCAATCTACAAACTTTTTGTAAGATTTTGAAAATTTGGGTACTTAATTGCAAAATCTCAAGGAAAGCTTTGGAGAGTTATAGGAAGGATATGAATGGTATGAAAGTGCTATTAGAGGACCAAAATGCTTATGGAAGACAATTATGGATAAAGAAAAGGATAAAGGGCTTTAAGGACTTAAGTGTCTTAGTGTAAGCCTTTGCTTGTTTATGCTTATGACTTAAGTCAAATGGAAGCATTTTAGAGCTATCCCACTCAAGAAAAGGTAGCCAAACCAAGTTAAGGATGGTCAAATGTGGGCCAAGAAATTGAGTTTAGTAAACCATGGTCTTGTAGCAAGGAAAAAGACATAAAGCAAGGTTAAGACTACTCAAGTGTGTTTAGTGTACTTTTGACCATTTAAGTAGTCAAGACCACCTTTTCTTCTCTCATATTCGGCCATACCAGCCAAGGTACGTAGCCCACCCACCTCCACACTTCCTCCAAAGCCACCATACCTCCAAGCTTGCAATTAGTTGAAATTGAAAAGCAAGAAAGGGTAATTGGAAGCTATTTGGTGCTAAGACTTGAATGTACCTAGGATCAAGCTCCAATTTTAGCATACACTCAAGGTAAGGAGTTCTCTTTCTCTCATGGAATGTTTACTGTATTTTGAAACATCCATGGAGTTAGGGCTAGGCTTGGAAGAGAGCCATGAGCTTGATGAACCAAACTTAGTGAGGGGAGTGCACTTAGTGAAGGTTTTGTGACCTAGTGTGAAGTGCACAGTGATGGCAGTGAATTTAAGGGTTTCTAGAGCCTAAAGTTAGTACTAACTAGTGTTCAAACTCTCCTAAGACCAAGATGATGCTTGAGGAGGGCTGCCATAGTGATTTGCATATGTTTATTGCATGTTTTATGGACTAACCTATGGTTTATGTTGCTGCTGCATTTCATGTGTTTGTTGGTTGTGAAAGGCTGCTACATTTGGTTGCTATATCTTGTACATATGCATTATGGTTTTGTGTTCTAGTGTCTTCGGATGTAGGTTTTAATGAGGGTCACATTTCCTTAAGAGTACAAGTCTTGTCCTTACTAAGTTTCACAATGAAACTTATTTCCCTCAAATTTGCCCATTTCAAGTCTAGTAGAAAGATCAAATTCAAACTAACCTTTCTTGTTTGATTTTTTATCTGAAATTTTAGCAACTTAAACATCCCTTTTTCTATTTGTGATCTAGAAAGTTTGATGATTTTAGGAGCACATTTGGTATTTTTAGTGACGGTTCTTATTATGTTATGCAACAGCTGTCTAGCATCCTATTTCTGGAGTCCATTGTGTCTCAGGCACTCCTGTAACCTAGGGTCTGTATTTAGCTAAGTTAATACCATTATGTAGTGCATGTATGGATGTACATGTAGTGTATGTAAAATGAGACAAGTATGTGAACTTTTGAGTAATGTTTTGGCTATGTATATGATGTCGTGCAAAGCTGCCTAAGTGTGAATGATAGGCTGCTTACTTGTAAATTCTGTTTTGGCCACATATTATTGTTAAATGCAAGAGCATGTATTTACTACGTGTATTGAACATATATGGGATACCCTTGGAGGGCTTACCCCTATGAATGAGGTGTTTGCATTGTTTGGAAAATTTGTATGGGCAAAATGGTCCAAAAGTGGACAGATTTTTGACCCTACACATAAAGTTTAATATCTCCCAGTGTAAAATTAATCTTGGTATGAAATTTTGACCATATATACAGCACATCTAGAGGTTGAATTAGGGTTTATAATTTCTGAATTTGGAGCCCTGTAACCAAAGATATGATGTTGCAAGTTTACCTAAGTTACTGTTCATTTCGTCAGAATTTTGTAACCAACTTAAAAAATCCATAACTTGGTCCATAGGTGGGCTATTGATGTAAAAAAAAATTTCTTGGTTTGATTAAACACTCTACTTGAAAATGAAGAAAATAAAATAGGGGGTTATATGTCTAGATTAATACAAATTTTCAAAAGGAGTTTCAAGTGCAGCGGCTGGTCACTTACACTTAATAAGATTGCCTAATGTAAGGTAGCCAAGATTAAGACTTGTGCTAGTGTTTTCCTTCCTTGCTGCCATGGTGTGCATAAAATCTGAATACGTGTGTAATGTTTGGACCAATATGCATGCATTTACATAGTGCCTAAGAAAGCCGCTTGGATATGCACACTAAGGGTATTGTTCTGATGGCCTACAAAACATACCAACCCTGGGAGTTTGAAATGCACAATTTTGGCACCATAACTGGACTATGCCTGAGTGGGTAACATAATTACATAGTAGGATTAATCAACTAGAACCATAAAGGTTTTAATTAGTATGCATATAATCAATTAGCCTATTGCGACTAGTGCGGGACAAGTTCCCATAGGCTTCTTGGGTAGGCATGAAGGGGGCCGTTTTAGTTCATCAGCCTCTAATATGTAGCTCCTGCATTCTTGAGCTCAAAGGGCATTCTTACATAACAATACGTCCAGACATCGATAATGAATGTAGTTTTTTCTTCATCTTCGGGGTTCATCCGAATTTGGTGGTACCTACTAAATGCGTTAGGGAAACTCAATAGCCTATATTCAGTGGTGGAGGCTACTAGTTGGTCTATTGAAGGCAGAGGATACGAGTCCTTGGGACAAACATCGTTGATGTTTTAGAAGTCGATGCACATTCAAAGTTTATCACTCCCTTCCTTGGTACCACTGACATTGTTGCTAAGGCAGTTGAGGTATTCGACTTCCCTTATTTTATTAGCTTCCAATATTCATTAAATTTATTTTTTGATGAAGTTGTTCTTATGCACTGAGATGTTGTGCTTTTTCTGTTGAACAGGCATTGCCACGGGTCATACTTTAAGACTATCCTGGATTATGTCTAGATTTATTCTAGGCATACCCTTTGGGGAGTAAATGAATAGATCTTTGTTCATTGATAGAGGGGATACAAGTCTTTCTTTTTCACCTTCGGCCATTTTTTTCCCAATTCAGGTACTTCAGCCAAGGATTATTTCTATATCTTCAGTTTCTATTTTCTCAATATGATTATTTTCCTTTTCTGTATCATCTTCGGCTACTACGCTCTCTTTCCCATAACTCTGTAGGTGGACTTTGGCAGGTTTCTTTCTTGCTTTGACAAACACCTTCCTAACCTCAGGTTGATTGATGTATATTTCAGCATCTCCTTCTTTTGCTTCAAATGTGATAGCAAGGCACTTTACGTTAGTTCGAAGGTGAAGGTTACCCTGTGTCTGTCTGCCAAGGATAGCATTCTAAGATGACAGAACATCTATTACTTTGAACCTTGTCATAGTGGAGGTGAAAAGCTCCTATCTTGTCTTTACCAAAGTAGCTTTCAACATAAATGGGAAGCGAATCCACCCCAATGTTAGTGTTGTGCCCAAAAGCCAATCATGAGATGATTGTATTTTTTGCACATTGAGTCATGATCTTTTATTAAGGCATTAATCCAGCAATTATGTTTATTTTTTTGTTTTTGTAATGTAATAAACATAATTGTAACCTTAGAATAATGATATTCTCAAACGTCCCTGGTCTAGTATTATTGTGGAGCGGGTTGCAATAATACATAACAACTAGCATATGTGGAGACTAATATGAGATATGTAGTCGACATATGGGCACAAGTTGGAGAACTTGTGTATTGGACCGACCCACCATGAGAAAACTACATGGATCGTTATATGAGTGTCATAAGTGATTCTCATAGTGATCATGGTATATGTAGTCCTTTGACCTAAGGTCATCAAGGTTCCCTACATGTGAGTCACATACTTTGATACTTTTCTTTGTTGCTCGTAACTGAGTGAACTTGAAGGAGGTCATTGGGTATGTCACATATCATGCAGAGGGATTTGTATGATCAAGATGGGATTTGTCCCTCCTATGTAACGAGAGTGATATCTTCGAGCCCCTTGATACAGTAAGACTTAGAAAAATGCATGGCCATGCTCGGATGAGTTGATATACAATATCAATGTCATCAGTTTAAGTTGGTCTACTCGATAATCAAGAAACCAAAGAATGGGCTATACGAGAATGACACATTCCATGTCTCGTGCTTATTCTTGATATCTTGGACAAAGGGGCAATGACATGTATCGGTAATGATCATAAAGGTTTAGTCAAATCACCGACAATCTTGTCACTTGGGTAGCAATGATGTGTTGCTAGACACCGTTCATTGCTTATGATCATAAATGTGATTTATGATCATTGCCAATGTGATAAGAGCCTATTGGGTCCCACACATAGAGCTATTTGGATCATTCGAGTGCATGGGCTAATTATTTGGGTTATGGTTTCACAATAATTTTGAATTAATAATGGCCCAAAAGTTGAGCCATTATTAAGCCCAAAATTAAAGCCTAATTGGATTAGTGTTTTGAAACCCATTAGGCTTGGAAGTTGAGTCTCACTATAAATACAAATTTTAGTGAGAAATTCCTAGCTTCTTGCCCTAGCCTCCCAAAAGGACAGTCGCACTCTTCTCTTGCAATTTCTTGGAGGACGTAAGCTAGCACTGCGAGTGCAAGAGAAACGCATCTGCTGGCATATGGCGGAAGCATGGTAATCCTGATAGGCTCTTGTGGATACCATAGGGTGCTTGAGCATGTTAACTGTTCAGGTTTTGTGATTCAACTCTACAGTTGGGTGAGAGATCTCAACCGAAAATTAGGTATGAAAAATTTTTAGCACATGATTTACCCCATTTCACTTGGATCCTAGAAGGTTTTGGTTAAATTCCGCTGTGCTTGTTTGGCTCCTGAAACCCAACACCCAACACGGCAAGTTCGGCAGGTCTAACCTCGAATGTGGGTGAAGTCATCGATTTGAGCTCACTCTTGATAATACCCAAGCTTGGTAATAGATGGGCAAAAAGGACATCGATGTTTGAACCATCATCTAAGAGCACTCTCTTGACATCCTAATTTCTGATCCTAGCCATGATCATAAACTTCGCCATAGACCCATCTATTGGGTGAGCTTGTTTGTTTGGCTGTCGAACTCCATCAATGCTATCTCCCAAACCTTTATTTTCCTTTCAGCCGGAGGTAATCTAGTGGTGATTATCTAAACTACCCCAGTCGAAGGTAGTGGGTTTTTCTTCTCCCTTCTGCTCCTCCTCTCTTTTGCCCCTTTTGTTTGGGTTAGGGTATTCTCAGATACTTTTGAAGTTGGCCTCATTTGATGAAGGACTCAATGTATTTCCTGAGTTGGAAACAATCTTCTGTGTCATGGCCATGGTCTTGATGGAATTGACAGTATTTTTTCATGTTCTTCTTATTTTCTGAAGTCATGGGCTTCGGCCGTTGTATTAATGTTCCATTTCTTTCATAGGCCATCAAAGTATTTGCCATTGTAGTGTTCATGGGGGTGAACATCATTGGCCTATTGCTTCTAGTTTTCAGAGGTCGGTCACTAAGGAACCATGGTTGGTGACCCTGACCTTTAGTGTATTGATGGTCTGTCTTCTGCCATCCCATCCTTAGCTCTCCTATAAAACTCCCCTAAGGCTTTCGGAGGGTCCTTAGAGAACTCATAGAAGAGCTAAGAGTCTCTTCTGAGACGTTAGATCATTGCCAGTATTCGGATCTTGGAACGGAAGTCAAGGATGCTGTGGGCCTCTTGGTTGAACCCTTTGACATAGTCCCGCATGGTGTCCCCATTCTTCTGGGATATGTCAAACATTTGTATGGGCATCTTCACCATCAACCTACTCCCTATGAACTACTGGGTGAAGGCGGTGGACAATTATTGTAAACCCATAATGGTTCTGGGTGTTAGGGAGTTGTACCACGCAGTTGCTAGCCCAGAGAGAGTCACATTTCGAAGCATTTGTAGAGGGTGCGTTATCAGCACTGTGGTGTACCATACTTCTTTTATACTTGGTCAAATGAGCTTGAGGATCGCTTCACCCATCATAGGTCTTGAGGCAAGGTACCCAGAAGTCACTAGGCATTGGTGCCTCAACTACTGCTCGGAAAAATGGTGACTCGTCCTTAGTAAAGGTCTTAGATAACCTTGAATAAACAAGTTTTTGGGAGACTTGTCTATCAACCTTGTCAAACCTCTCCAAGATTTTGTCCATCAGGATAGTTGCCCTATCTTCTCGCCATTGCCAGGGATGTTGTGGCAAGGGGGAGTGACATCTTCTCCTAGGTAAGTAACTTCGACAGCGAGGAGACGGGGTTTTCTCACAAGGAGAAAGACTCCGACGTCTGGAGAATTTTGTTTCCTTTGATTTGGACCGTGACATGTATCATTCACGAGATGGTGAGCTCTCCATTAAAGACTCCTTATGGAGGCTCCTATTAGGGGAGCTCTAGCGAGATGACCGGTGCCCTCTTTCCGGATGAACCTCTGGAGAGGGGGTCCTTGCATGTGAACGTGCATGTGACCATCTCTAGTTGAGCTGCTGTGTCATTTTGGCCACTATGGAGTGCTATAAATCACGTAGGAAGCCCATAGTGACCGTCAGAGGATGCTCGTTCTCCCGTAGGGAAGGCTCTGGAGGTGCTTGATTGTTTGCCGCTAGCGGCTTAAGGACGGACTAAGACTTTGGAATAACTTTGTCCTTGGAATGCTGAGTCCCTATGATGGCAACTTGGGAATGATTTCCCACAAATGGTGCCAAATGATGCTCGAGGACATCTTTGATGTAGGACATGTTGGACCTTTGGTAGAATTTCACTTGGATGGTATCTACAACACTTGAAGAATGTAGGTTAGGAGCTCCCAGAATATTTTTCCAGGGGAAGGATCTCTGATGCCCAAGTCAGTATATAAGGGAGAGGTTGTTAAGAGTAGAGAGCAGAAAGAACGTGTCTCTCTTGTGTATTACCTGGGAGCCTACCAAGTATTTATAGGAGGCTTGGAGAAGAAGGCCGTTATACCCAAGCTAAGAAGATTAAGACATATGGTCAGCTAGATTTGTTGGATGTTTGGTCTGTACCTCAGGGAGAGGTGTGTCCAGTTATCCGTTGGTGCTTATGCTAGGAGGGTCGAGGTGTGTGCATGGTTCCTATCAATGGTCCCTCAAAATATGTGTTTGTCATCTTCCCTTAGGACCCCTTATGGACTTAAGACCCCTTCGGAAGTAGTGTCTCCTCCAAAGGTAGTTGGGGGAAGACTATTAGGGGCATAAACTGTGTTCAAAAGGCATCTTTCCTACCAAGGGTGGTAGACTTCCATTCTGAGGTTGGTTAGGCTAATATCTGATGGTGGTGATTCACCTTTCCCAAGGTCAACTCTGTTAGTATCTGAGCATGGCACCGAGTCCTCTTCTGAGGTTGGTCATGTGACTTTCTAAGGGTGGTGCTGAGCCCCTCTTCCAAGGTTGGTAACATGGCCTTCCATGGGTGGTGTCAGGTCCACCAATTTGAAAGTCCCATGGGTGATAGTTCTCTGGCTATCACTTGCCTATAAAAAGAAGAAAGCATGATACCATCTGGGTAATAGTGGATAGACTTACAAAGTTAGAACACTTTTCCCCCATTAATCTCACAGATCATCTAGATAGGCTGCCACAGCTATACATTAAAGAAATAGTGAGATTACATGGCATCCCAGATGATATTGTTTCAAATAGAGACCCATGATTTGTGTGTAGATTTTGGAAATCACTACATTAGGCTATAAGGCCTCAATTGAAATTAAGTTTAGCTTACGACCCCTAAACTAATGGACAAACTAAAAGAACCATATAAATTATGGAAGATATGTTAAGGTGCTATGTATTGGACTTTAAAGGAAAATGGGACTGACTCTTACCCCTGGTAGAGTTCTCTTACAACAACAGTTATCATTTAGTGATAAGAATGGCACCTTATGAAACTCTGTATAGGAGGAGATGTATTGCTCCTCATTATTGGCATGATCCTAAGGACACAATTGAGGTAGGACCAGAACTAATCTAGATGCCACTAAGAAGATCAAAATGATCGAAGAAAGGATCAAGGCTGCCAATGATAGAGAGGAAGCGTATGCCAACCAAAGAAGAAGAAGGGACTTGGAGTTCTAAGTGGGAGACTATGTGTGGATCAAGGTCTTTCGTATGAAAAGAGTTATGAGATTTGCAAAAAAAGGAAAGCTAGCCCTAAATATATTCGACCATTTCTAATAGTGTCTAAAGTTAGTAATGTGGCATATAAGCTAGAGCTACCTCTAGAGTTAGGTCATATACAAGATACTTTTCATGTCAGTATGCTTAACAGATACCTATCTGACCCACAACAAGCCATACCAACTTTTGATATTTCAGTAGCCCCTAAGCTCTCTTATGAAGAAGAACCTATGAGGGTTCTAGCTAAGGATATGAGAAAGTCAAGGAGTAAGTGGATAAACATGGTGAAGGCCTAATGGTCTCACCATTCTAAGCAATAAGCAACTTAGGAAATAGAAACTGAAATGCTTGAAAAGTACCCAAGGCAATTCCCTGCATTGCTTGAGAATTTAGAGGAGCAAATTCTTTAAGGGGGGAAGAATGCCATGCCTGTGACTTGTATGGGCCTTGAACTATAAAGAGATGTACACATAAAGTGCATTATGTGAATATATGAGTAATACAAGTCACAAGTATGGAAATAAGGGCTACACAATGTAAGTGCTCTATGATAGTGCCCTAGAGGCACTCTATTTGAACTTCAAGATGAATCTAATGAAAGGTGGAAAAATAATGAGCCAAACAAGACTATGCTTAATTCCTAAGTTCATTGTGATGATGGGACCCAAAATTGTGAGCAAACTTCATTAAGAAACCAAGAAATCAAGTGACTTAAGCTCAGGCACAAAAGGGTTAAACCCTTAATCGTACCCTAATGTGCTTCTATGTGAAATCAAGGGCTCTAAAGATAAAGGAATTTGTATAGATACAATTCCTAAAGTGGTGATACCAATGTAGGTAGCTAGACACACACAAAAATGTGATGAATGGATGAAAGGCAGAGACACAGTAAAACACTTTTAAGTGCACCTGTGTGTGCAACTATGTGCTTATGGTGACTCTAAAGCCTAATTCCATGAAAGGCATTATGTGGGAATGATGCCTATCATTTAGATGGGAATGAGGGGTACAATGTGGGCTAATAAAAGATGAAAAACACCAAGGAACCATGGCGACACCTCAAGAAACACTAAAATGCTTTTAATGCACTCTAAAGTGCACTTGTGTTCGATGCAAAGTTTGGGGGCTTAATTGGTCAAAAAATTTTGGCAAAGTAGGTGCTTAAAATGTGCCACTTGAGAAGCTAAGTAGGAAAAAAAATTTGAAAAAACTTAAGCCACTTGGAAGAAGGTTTGACCAAGAAACAATTAAGAATTCATGGCGGCTTGATAAAATTCAGCCACCGTTTGATCTTTGGTCTTCAAGACCAATTTATGGAAATTTCTTAGCTATTTCTAGGTAGCGTCATGGGCTCATTATGTTAATAAAACTACCTACCAAAGGCCAAAAACAAAAGAGAACAAACTAAATACCAACCTAGACTAAAGACTTGGCAACCAAGTCATTTAGCCACCAAATGTTACCAAGTCATTCAAGGTAGCTTCCTAAGCTATTTCCAAGGAATTTCTAGCCCTATTGATTACCTAAGACTTGGTAATAAGTCCTATCAATGACCATAGAAAATGATAGAAAGAAAAACAAGCAAAAAGAAGACTAAACTAAGCAAGGAAAATCTTAATGGCTTCAATAAGCCATTCGGCCACCGCCAACTTCCAAGTCTTCTTAAGGCAGCGTCCTTGTACCTACATAGCTATTTCTTGGCTATTTATTACTCATTCCCATCCTAAAAACATATCAAACACATGCCAAAAATATTTAGAGGCCGAAACATAAGTAAGAAACCAAAAATAACACAAGTTAGCCAAAACTAAAACTAAACTAGCACACCATCTTTGGTATCCTTCAAGATCTACTTTCTTGTTCCTTTCTTCTTGATTTCTCACCTTCATCTACTTGGCCATACCCTACCTAATTACCCTTGAGTTTTTTGAAAGAAAAAAAGTGGAGAAGGATGAATAGAAGGTGAATCCTAGATAAAATCAAGTAAGTGTCACACATGGTGGTACCTATGTTGGTGCCTATATTTATGGGCATGTGATCAAGCTTCCTTACTACCTTTTTGAGTAAGGGTGGGGACCTAAAATAAGGATTTTATCCCTATATTATGAAGGGTAAAAGCTACCCAAGGAAATGGCTTAAGCCAAAGAAACCTAGAGGCTATGTTAATGGGCTATGTGTGCATAAAGCACTATGGTAAGCTAGTTAGTTTGCTTTCAGCAAGCATAGGGTATTTGTTCAAGTTGTGCCAAGCTTGATAATCACCTAGAGCTCTATGATAAATGAACTTAATCAAAGTGATCACATGAAAAAACTACCAACAAATCATGCTTCCTATGTTATGGAAACCCAATGTTTGTGGTGTGTGTGCTTGTGTGCTTCTCTAATTCCATGCATGTGCTAACCCATTTATCACTTATGTATGTGTTATGTATTATGTTGTACTTTTTGCTTTTTGTACTTTCTATGTCCTTGGATGTAGGTTACCAAATGAGCTTGGAGGATTTATGTATATCAATGCTTTAAACATTAAATAAGGCACGAGGAGCTGTTTGGGTTCTTCACTGAGTACCTATATACTCATGCCCTCATTTGCCCATTTTAGGTAAAGAAGTGGAGGACTAAGGGGCTAACAAACCTCTACTAGAGGTCTATATATAGAGAGGTATACTATATAAATTATGGCTTATGAGAAAAGAAGCATGAAAAGTTCATCAATGTGAACTAATGATTGTGTTTCAGTCCTTGTGGTTGTAGGCCACGATGACTGCTATGGGAGTTGCTATTTTTTGCTCAATCCTAGTGTGGGATAGGACTAGGAGGGTTATGAGAAATTTGTGGCCTAAGTGCCAGGTTAGTGTAGAATTTAAAGTCCAAGTTAGCCTGGAGACTGTTTGAACAAAAAGTGTACCATGCATGAGAACTTTTAGTACATCAAACTTTTCATGTTCTAGGCCATGTAGTCCTTTTTGAAATTTTGGCATGTACATAACTATATATATGGAAGGAAAGAGAACCAGGCTAGAATAATTCACAACTTGTGCCTAGTATGTATATTTTGGGCCTGGGTAGGCCACAATGCACTAAGTAAATGAAGCATGCATGGTTTGAAATCTATGACGTATGCTTGTATGTATGGTTATGTGTGTGAATATGGTTAGCTTTAGGCAGACCTTAATGAACCCCTTGAAGAAACTAAGGCACACTTTCACATGCATACCTAAACCCTTAAGTAAGTTTAACTGATTAAAAGCCCCCGAGTTGAGTAAGGCTAGGTAAACTCTACTAAAACTTCAAAAGCTTGAGATTCCTACTTGAGTATGGAACAAGTTGGGGTTAAGAATCCTAGAAATTATAGTCCAAATCAACATATGAAAACAACTGAGTAATTAAAGACAATTAGTTGGTATAAACCTCTTAAAAAGGTTTAGGGTGGGGGTGAGTTGGACCTTGACATTAGGGTTTTTTTTTAGCCTCAAGAGCTATGGCTTTCCCCCCAAATTTTTCTACTTTCATGGGTAAATGAGTTGATTACTTCAATTCATGTGTTGTTGTTATAATAGTTTTAGGAGGTGTGCCCTCGATTTACGTGATGTTTAACTCATGTCAATGAAAGATTGGTTATCTTTCTCATCGGTTACATCGGTTATGGCTCATCGACAAAAGGTAGTCATTATTGTGACTCCTTGTTTGCCTTCCTTGGGCTATATATTCCCTTGTCTTAGACATAATTCACTCACTTCTCATTCTGCTCCTTGCTTTCCTTTTATCTTTTATAAATTTTTCTTTTCTCTTTGCGGAGGTTTTTTGTGATGGAGCAATTTCTAATAGCCTTCGTGGTGGTGCTTCAGCTTCTTAAAAAAAAAAGAATAGGTGGGTGTTCTGCCAGGGATGCTTTTCCCTTTCCTCTTTTTCACTTTTTTTCTTTTGAAGTTAGAGCTTCAGGATTCTAGGATGGAGGTTCGAAGTGCCGAAGTTAGTGCTATCGAAGAGAGTTGGTGTCATGCCAGTGACTTGTATAGGCCCTAGGCTATAATGAGATGTACACATAAAGTAGATTATGTGAATATATGTGTAATACAAGTCACAAGTATGGAAAGAAGAGCTAGACAATGTAAGTGCTCCATGAGAATGCCCTGGAGGCACTTTGTTTGAACTTCAGAAGGAATTTAATGAAAGGTGGAAAAATAATAAGCCAAACAAGACTATACTTAAGTCCTAAGTGCATTGTGAGGATGGGACTCAAAATTGTGAGCAAACTTGGTTAAAAAACCAAGAAATCAAGTGACTTAAGCTAAGGCACAAAAAGGGGAAACCCCTAAGGATGCCCTAGTGTGTTTCTATGTGAACTCAGGGGCTCTAAGGCCAAAGGGCATTATATAGTTACAATGCCTAAAGTGGTGATACCAATGTAGGCAGCTATACACACACAAAAATATGATGAATGCATGAAAAATGGTAGAGACACACTAGAGTGCACTAGAACACTTTTAAGTGCACCATTGTGTGCAACTAGCTTACGGTGACTCTAAAGCCTAATGCCTTGAAAGGAATTGTATGGGAATGATACATATCATTTAGGTGGCAATGAAAAATACAATGTGGGCTAATAAAAGGGGGAAAGCACCAAAGAACCATGGAGACACCTCAAGAAACACTAAAATGCTCTTAAGTGCACTTATGTTTAATCGAAAGTTTGAGGGCTTAATTGGCCAAATAATTTGGAAAAGTGGTTGCTTAAAATGTTCCACTTGAGAAGCTAAATAGGACAAAACAAATTCCCAAAATACTTAAGCCATTTGGAAGAAGGTTTAACCAAGAAACAATTAAGAATTCATGGTGGCTTAGACTAAATTCGGCCACCATTTGATCTTTGGTCTTCAAGAAAAATATATGGCAATATTTTTACATTTTTCTAGGCAACTTCATGAGCTCATTAAGTCAAGGAAATTGCCTGCCAAAGGCCAAAATCAAAAGAGAACAAACTAAAGACCAACCTAGACTAAAGACTTGGAAACCAAGTCATTCAGCCACCGAATGTAACCAACTCATTCAAGGCAGCTTCCTAAGCTATTTCCAAGCAATTTATAGCCCAATTAACTACCTAAGACCTGGTACTAAGTCCTACCAATGACCACCAAAAAGGAGAGAAGGAAACCAATGCAAAAAGATGACTAAGCTAAGCAAGGAAAATCTTAATGGCTTGAATAAGCCATTAAGCCACCGCCAACTTCCAAGTATTCTTAAGGTAACTTCCTTGTAGCTACCTAGCTATTTCTTGGCTATTTAGTACTCATTTCCATCCTAAAAATATATCAAACATAAGCCAAAAATAGTTATAGATAGAAACATAAGCAAGAAACCAAAAACAACACAAGTTAGCCAAAACTAAAACTAAACTAGCACACCATATTTGGTATCCATCATGAACTACTTTATTCTTCCTTTCTTCTTGATTTATCACCATCATCTACTTGGGAATACCCATACCTAAGTACCCTTGAGTTTTTGGAAAGAAAAGAAGTCAAGAAGGATGAATAGAAAAGAGTAGCACGTGTTGTTACCTATGTTGGTGCCTATGTTTATGGGTCTGTGATCAAGCTTCCTTAGTATCTTTTTGAGCATAGGTGAAGACTTAATAAGAGGCTTTTTCTTCTATTTTTTGAAGGGGACAAGTTGCCCTAGGTGATGGCTTAAGCCAAAGGACCCGAAAGGCTTTGCTAATGGGCTATGTGTGCATAAAGCACTATGGTAAGCTAGCTAGTTCATAGGGTTTTTGTTCAAGTTGGGCCAAACTTGACAATCACCTAGAGCTCTATGATAAATGAACATAATCAAAGTGATCATATGAAGAAATTGCAAAGAAATTGTGCTTGCTATGTTATGGAAACCCAGTGTTTGTGGTGTATGTGTCTGTGTGTTTCACCGATTCCATGTGTGTTCTAACCCATTTATAACTTATGTATGTATTATTTATTATGTTTTACTTGTTAATTTTTGTGTTTTCTATGTATTTGGATGCAGGTTACCAAAGAAGCTTAGAGGTTTTAAGTATATTAATGTTTTAAACATTGAATAAGGCATTAGGTGTTGTTTGGGTTCTTCACTGAGTGCCTATGTACTCATGCCCTTTTTTGCCCATTTCAGGTAAATAAGTGGAGGAATAAGGGGCTAAGGAACCTCTAGTAGAAGTCTATCTATACAGAGGTATACTCTCTATATTATGGCTTACAAAAAAGGAAGCATGAAAAGTTCATCAAAGTGAACTAATGATTGCTTTTATGTTCTTGTGATTGTAGGCCCTAATGGCTACCGTTGGAGTTGCTATTTTTGGCACAATCTTGGTATGGGCTAGGACCAAAAGGGTTATGAGAAATCTGTGGCACAAGTGTCAAGCTAAAGTAGAAGTTAAAGTCTTAGTTGGCCTAGAGACTATTTGAACAAAAAGTGTATGAGGTATGAGAACTATTAGTATATCAAACTTTTGATGTTTTGGGCCATATAGTCCTTCTTGAAATTTTGGCATGTACATAACTATATATATGGAAGGCAAGAGGACTAGGCTAGAATAATTCACAACTTGTGCTTGGTATGTATATTTTGGGCCTAAGTAGGCCGTAACACACCAAGTAAAGGAAGGATGCATGGTTTAAAATCTATGATGTATTCATGTATGTATGGTTATGTGTGTGTATATGGTTAGCTTTAGGTAGACTATAATGAACTCCCTGAAGACTCTAAAGCACACTTTCACATGCATTCCTAAACTCCTATGTAAGTTCAACTGATTAAAAGCCCCCCAGTTGAGTAAGACTAAGTAAACTCTATTAAAACTTAAAAAGCTAGATATTCTTACTTGAGCAAGTAACAAGTTGGGGTGAAGAATCCTGGGAGTCAGAGTCCAAATTACCATATGAAAACAACTAAGTAATTAAAATAAATTAGTTGGTATTAACCTCTTTAAAAGGTTTTGGGTCGGGGTGAGTTGGGCCCTGACAAAGTTTGTATCAAAGCTCTAGGTTTCACAGAGCTCTTGGATATATAGGACCTATATGGCATGGTATTCATTATGTATGACCTTTATGGTCTGATATATAAGACCTTATGGTCTGATAGGCAAATTACCACTATGATACACAATCATTGTTCTGATTGCAAGGATAAATGGCCAGAGGTAGAAACAAAGGAATAAGGAACCATATCAACACTAGGGCTGATTAGTTGCTTGATCAATAACCTAAGATTGAGGAAGTATTTGAAAGCAACACAGGACTTCCTAATAGGGCCACAAAAACTGAACCCAGTATGCAGGGTTAGCACAAGATAGAACACATGATGGAAATGATGCAAGCTAATATTGCTCAGCCTATGGTAGGCATGCAAGCTCTTACTAGGGACCAGACCCAGGCACCTAAAGCCACTATTGCTAATGAAGAGAAGAAAATTGGAGAAAGAATAGGCAGAAGTCCAGGTAAAGACCCAATAAGAGAAAAGAAAGCAAGCAGGCTTGTAGACAAGGAACAAGAACAGGATTAGGAGAGGAGACATCTAAGAAATAGAAGACTGAGATCAGAAATCAATAGGATCATTAAGAACAAAAAAGGGTAGCAATTAGGCACTAATGCTAGAAAAATGGAGCGAATCTCAGAAAGCTTCAAAGAAATGGCTTCTTAGAGGAGGACAAGGACCCCTAGAAGAAGAAGAGAAAGATCAAGAAAGAAGGGCTTAAAGGAAGGCTTGCTAGAAGGCTTCCTGGCATTTAAACCTCCAGCATTTAAAGGAAGTGGTGACCCAGAATAAGCTAAATTTTGGATTTACTAGATAGAGAAGGTGTTTGAAAGAGTGAAGGTGACTTCAATCTAGAAAGTGCTATTGGCCACCTTTAAGTTGGAAGGTAGTGTAGAGCTTTGGTGGAGGATAGTGTTGAGGGCTTCTATGAGCATAAATGAAAGAAAGGCCATAGGAGAAAGAAGACCCATGAGATGGCTGAGTTCCTTCAGGTGTTTCAGTAACAATATGTAAGTGAGGCTTCCAAGGATCAGAAACAAATGGAGTTTGACTTGTTGGAGTAAGGAGACTTGACAGCCAGAAAATATCAGCATATATTTAGTAGCCTCCTAAGGTATGCCCCACAGTATGATGGGTAGGAAGAATTAAGCACCAATAGGTGCATAAGATGACTAAGGTCTGAATTGAGGTAGATATTGAGGGCCAATGGAATCAAGACCTATTATGAGGCTGTTCAGAGGGCTTTAATTTTGGAGCAGGAATTTTAGCATCCACTGGCAGGAAACACAAAAGGGGCTCCCATAGGACATCAAAGTTGAAGAAAAAGAGCCAAGGATAGGTTGTGAAAAACTGAATTGGGCAAGGAACAAAAGAAGCCTAGAAGTTTTGACCTCAATGCCAAACTTGTGGAAAGTACCATGTTTTTAAACCAAGCTACAAAATCACTAAAGGATGTCTGAAGTGTGGCTGTCAGAATGACTGGGTTAGAGCTTGCCTAGTTAAGAAAGAAGGGATAAAAATGTTGGACAAATTTGGGGCTCCTTGGCCAAGAAACCAAAAAGGCAAATGAAAAAGGATGGCAACACCTCAGCCTCCTAGATAGATACGGAATGGGCAGGTCAACCTGTGCCAAACAAAGTCTAGCCTCCAGTTGGAAGAGTATACCAAATTAAGGGCTTAAGGAGAAGAGGTTGTAAGCCACAAGAAACAGAGGAAGGAAGCACTGAAAGAGCAACTGGAAATGAATTGATGTTTTCACAACACATAGTCAAAGACTGTGTGATTAGGCTAAATAAGCTAGAATTAAGGGATAATCTAATCATTCTAGAAACCACGTGTTATGATATGATATTAGGCATGAATTGGTTAGCTGAAACTAATGTTATCTTAAATTACCAAGATAGGAAGCTAATATTGCCCGGA
The DNA here is from genome assembly GCA_039654915.1 of Aquilaria yunnanensis. NCBI lineage: Eukaryota > Viridiplantae > Streptophyta > Magnoliopsida > Malvales > Thymelaeaceae > Aquilaria > Aquilaria yunnanensis. The sequence continues at coordinate 40,454,947 of CM077595.1, read as the reverse complement.
CCAGTAGAATACTCAATAACAAACTTAATAAAATGTGTTGTTAGGCAAGTAAAGGTGATGGACTGCATACCTATACATTTTGAAGAAGAATATATGGGCTTGAATGATAAAGAATCCAAAGTTGAATTGGACAGAATTCTTGTTGTGAAAGAATTTTCAGAAGTATTCCCTTCTGAGTTACTAGGTTTACCCCTTCTGAGAAAGATAGAATTTGAGATCAAATTGACTCCAGGAGCAGTTCCTGTATTCACTACACCCTACAAGATGTCAATTCCTAAAATGAATGAACTGAAAAAGCAATTGGATCAGCTCCTTGAAAGAGGTTTCATTAGGCTAAGTGTGTCCCCTTGGGGAGCACTAGTGCTATTTGTGAAAAAGAAAGATGGAACTCTTAGGTTGTGCATTGACTATAGAAAGCTCAATGCTATGACTGTGAAGAATAAGTATCATCTCCCCAAGATTGAGGACTTATTTGATCAACTAAAAGAAGCCACAATGTTCTTAAAGATTTATCCTAGATCAGGATACTTTCAATTGAGAGTCAAAGAAGTATACATTCCTAAGACTGCTTTCAGAACCGGATATGGACATTTTGAGTATACTATAATGCCATTTTGGCTTACTAATGCCCTAGCTTTCTTTATGGATCTGATGCAAAGAATATTTAAATGCCATCTGGATCACTTTGTAGTGATCTTTATAGATGATATCCTAGTATATTCTGAGGATAAGGAGGAGCATGAAAGGCACTTAAAAATAGTACTGGATGTGTTAAAGACACATTAATTTATGGCAAGCTGAATAAATGCCATTTCTGAACTAATCAGATTGAATTTTTATGCTATGCAATCAATGGACAAGGAATGGCTGTAGACCCAACAAAATTGAAGCTATCTTATAGTGGAAACAACCACAGAACGTCAGAGAGATAAGAAGCTTCCTAGGTCTAGCTGGGTATTATAAAAGATTTGTGCCAAAATTTTATGTAATGGCAGCTACTCTGACTAAGTTGACCAGAAAGGGGCAAAAGTTTGAATGGTTTAAGGAATGTGAAGAAAGCTTTCAGGGGCTTAAAAGCAAGCTCACTTCCATTCCTATACTGATACTTCCTAATCCTAACAAACCTTTTTATTTTTATATAAATGCATCTATTGTGGGATTGGGATGTGTATTGATGTAAGAAAAATAGGCCATAGCTTATCGATCAAGGCAATTGAGGCCACATGAAAAGAATTATCCAATGCATGATCTAGAACTTGCAGCTGTGATTTTTGCCCTAAAATAGTGGAGACATTACCTACTAGGTAATAAGTTTCAAATCTTCACTGATCACAAAAGTCTGAAATATCTTTTTACTCAAAAGGAGTTAAATATGAGACAAAGAAGATGGCTTGAATACCTCAAAGATTTTGACTGTACCATTGAGTACACTGAAGGCAAGGCCAACAAAGTGGTTGACGCTATGAGTAGAAAGTATACAGCAATCTTAAAACATTGAAAGGAGGAACCAATTGAACTTAATAGCTGGGCTTGTTTGGCTAACATGTGGCTAGATTGAGAGAAAGCCCAACTAAAGGTAATAACTATCCAGTCATCTTGGAAAGCTAAAATACTAGATGTTAGTGTTGTGCCCAAAAGCCAATCATGAGATGATTGTATTTTTTGCACATTGAGTCATGATATTTTATTAAGGCATTAATCCAACAATTATGGTTGGTTGTTTTGTTTCTGCTTAATGTAACAAACATAATTGTAACCCTAGAATAATGGTATTCTCAAATGTCCCTAGTCTAGTATTATTGTGGAGCGGGTTGCAATAATACATAGTGACTAGCATATGTGGAGACTAATATGAGATATGTAGTCTGCATATGGGTACAAGTTGGAGAACTTGTGTACTAGAACGACCTACCATGAGAACACTACATGGATCGTTATATGAGTGTCACAAGTGATTCTCATAGTGATCATGGTATATGTATGTTAGTGTTGTGCCCGAAAGCCAATCATTAGATGATTGTATTTTTGCACATTGAGTCATGCTATTTTATTAAGGCATTAATCCAGCAATTATGTTTGTTGTTTTGTTTCTGCGTAACTTAACAAACATAATTGTAACCCTAGAATAATGATATTCTTAAACGTCCCTGGTCTAGTATTATTGTGGAGCGGGTTACAATAATACATAACGACTAGCATATGTGGAGACTAATATGAGATATGTAGTCTACATATGGGTACAAGTTGGAGAACTTGTGTACTGGACCGACCCACCATGAGAACACTACATCGATCGTTATATGAGTGTCATAAGTGATTCTCATAATGATCATGGTATATGTAGTGCTTCGACCTAAGATCATCAAGGTTCCCCACATGTGAGTCATTACTTTGATACTTTCCTTGTTGCTCGTAACTAAGTGAACTTGAAGGAGGTCATTGGGTATGTCACATATCATGCAGAGGGATTTGTATGATCAAGATGGGATTTGTCCCTCCTATGTAACGGGAGTGATATCTTCGGGCCCCTTGATAGAGTAAGACTTAGAAAATGCATGGCCATACTCGGATGAGTTGATATACGATATCAATGTCATCAGCTTAAGTTAGTCTACTCGGTAATCAAGAAACCAAAGATTGGGCTATACGAGAGTGACACATTCCATGTCTCGTGCTTAGTCTTGATATCTTGGATAAAGGGACAATGGCATATATCGGTGATGATCATAAAGGTTTAGTCGAATCATCGACAATCTTGTCACTTGGGTAGCAATGATGTGTTGCTAGACACCGCTCATTGCTTATGATCATAAATGTGATTTATGATCATTGCCAATGTGATAAGAGCCTATTGGGTCGCACACATAGAGCTATTTGGATCATTAGAGTGCATGGGCTAATTATTTGGTTTATGGTTTCACTTTAATTTTGTATTAATAATGGCCCCAAGAGTTGAGCCATTGTTAAGCCGAAAATTAAATCCTAATTGGATTAGGGCTTTGAAACCTATTAGGCCTGGATGTTGAGTCTCACTATAAATACAACTTCTAGTGAGAAATTCACAGGTCTCCTTGCCCTAGCCTCCCAAAAGGATAGCCGCACTCTTCTCTTGCAATTCCTTGGAGGACGTAAGCTAGCACTGCGAGAGCAAGAGAAACGCATCTGCCGGGATGTGGTGGAAGTGTGGTGATCCCAAGAGGCTCGTGTGGATACCATAGAGAGCCTGAACACGTCAATTGTTAAGGTTTTGTGATTCGACTCTATAGTTGAGTGAGAGATCTCAACCGAAAATTAGGTATGAAAATTTTCGAACACCCGGTTTATCCCGTTTCACTTGGATCCTAAAGGGTTTCGGTTAAATTCCGCTGCGCTGTTGGGCTCCCGAAACCCATCAATGTAGTCCTTCGACCTAAGATCATCAAGGTTCCCTACATGTGAGTGACATACTTTGATACTTTCCTTTGTTGCTCGTAACTGAGTGAACTTGAAGGAGGTCATTGGGTATGTCACATATCATGCGGAGGGATTTGTATGATCAAGATGGGATTTGTCCCTCCTATGTAACGGGAGTGATATCTTCGGGCCCCTTAATAGAGTAAGACTTAGAAAAATGCATGGCCATGCTCGGATGAGTTGATATACAGTATCAATGTCATCAGTTTAAGTTGGTCCACTTGGTAATCAAGAAACCAAAGATTGGGCTATATGAGAATGACACACTCCATGTCTCGTGCTTAGTCTCGATATCTTGGACAAAGGGACAATGGCATATATCAGTGATGATCATAAAGCTTTAGTCGACTCACCGACAATCTTGTCACTTGGGTAGCAATGATGTGTTGCTAGACACCGCTCATTGCTTATGATCATAAATGTGATTTATGATCACTGCCAACATGCTAAGAGCCTATTGGGTCGCACACATAGAGCTATTTGGATCATTAGAGTGCATGGGCTAATTATTTGGGTTATGGTTTCACTTTAATTTCATGTTAGTAATGGGTCTAAGAGTTGAGCCATTATTGAGCCCAAAATTAAAGCTTGATTGGATTAGAGCTTTGAAACCAATTAGGCTTGGAAGTTGAGTTTCACTATAAATACAAATTTTAGTGAGAAATTCACAGGTCTCTTTGCCCTAGCTTCCCAAAAGGATAGCCGCACTCTTCTCTTGCAATTCCTTGGAGAACGCAAGCTAGCACTGTGAGCGCAAGAGAAACGCATCTTCCGGGACGTGGTAAAAGTGTGGTGATCCTGAGAGGCTCGTGTGGATACCATAGAGAGCTTGAATGCGTCAACTGTTCAGGTTTTGTGATTCGACTCTACAGTTGAGTGAGAGATCTCAACCGAAAATTAGGTATGAAAATTTTTGAATACCCGGTTTACCCCGTTTCACTTGGATCCTAGAGGGTTTCGATTAAATTCCGCTACACTGTTTGGCTCCCAAAACCCAACACTAAATGCACAAGAATAGGATGAAGACCTTACTAGAATATCTCAGCAAGCACATGGAAAGTTATTCCAAAAATTCTCTTATAGGCAAGGATTGCTATACTTTGAGGATAGAATTTATGTACCCAAAGGGTATGAACTAAGGGAATGAATTATGAAAGAAGCCCATTCTAGGAAAATGAACATACGTCCTGATACCACAAAAATGTACCAAGATCTGAAAGAACACTTCTGGTGGCGTAATATGAGAAAGGAAATTTACGCATTTGCTTCCAAATGTGTGGTATTCCAACAAGCAAAAGTTGAGCATAAAAAAATAGGGGACAACTTACAAAGTTTGCGTATACCTGAAAGAAAATAGGGATTCATATTTATGGACTTCCTAGTAAGCATGCCTATGACAAGAAGAAAGCATGATACCATCTGGGTAATAGTGGATAGACTTATAAACTCAACACAATTTTTGCCCATTAATCTCATAAATCCCCTAGATAGGCTAGCACAACTGTACATTAAAGAAATAGTGAGATTACATGGCATCCCAGGTGATATAGTTTTAGATAGAGACCTAATATTTGTGTCGAGATTCTGGAAATCATTATATCAAGCACTGGGGACCTAACTAAAACTAAGTTCAGCTTACCACCCTCAAATTGATGGACAAACTGAAAGAACCACACAAATTTTGGAAGATATGTTAAGGTGCTGTGTATTGGACTTTGAAGGAGAATGGGATCAACTTTTACCCCTGATAGAGTTCTACTACAACAACAGTTATAACTCAGTGATAAGAGTGGTACCTTATGAAGCTTTGTATGGGAGGAGGTGTGTTACTTCTCATTGTTGGCATGATCCTAAGGACACAATTGAAGTAGGACCAGAACTGATGTTGGATACCATTGAGAAGATCAAAATGATCCAAGAAAGGATCAAGGCAGCCAATGACAGAGATCAAGCCTATGCCAACCAAATAAGGAGAAGGGACTTGGAGTTCCAGGTGGGAGGCTATGTATGGATCAAAGTCTCTCCTATGAAGGAAGTTATGAGATTTGGAAACAAGGGAAAGCTAGCCCCTAAATATATTGGACCATTTCCAATCATGGCTAGAGTTGGTAATGTGGCATAAAGTTGGAGCTACCTCTAGAGTTGGGTCATATACATGATACTTTTGATGTCAATATGCTTAAGAGATACCTATATGACCCACAACAAGCCATACCAACTTTTGATATTCCAGCTGCTCCTAACCTCTATTACGAAGAAGAACTTGTGAGGGTTCTAACTAAGGTTGTGAGAAAGTTAAGGAGTAAGTGGGTAAACATGGCGAAGGTCCAATGGTCTCACCATTCCAAACAAGAAGCTACTTGTGAAATAAAAACAGAAATGCTCAGAAAGTACCCAAGGCAAGCATAGGCTTTTGTTCAAGTTGTGCCAAGCTTGACAATCACCTAAAGCTCTATGAGAAATGAACTTAATCAAAGTGATCACATGAAGAAACTTCCAACAAATCATGCTTGCTATGTTATGGAATCCCAATGTTTGTGGTGTGTGTGTCTATGCGCTTCTTTGATTCCATGCGTGTGCTAACCCATTTATTACTTATGTATGTGTTATGTATTATGTTATACTTGTTGCTTTTGGTGTTTTTTTATGTCTTTGGACGCAGATTACCAAAGGATCTTGGAATTTTTAAGTATATCAATGTTTTAAAGATTGAATAAGGCACTAGGTGTTGTTTAGGCTCTTCTTTGAGTACCATATACTCATGCCCTCTTTTGCCAATTTCAGGTAAAGAGGTAGAGGACTAAGGGTTTAAAGAACCTCTACTAGAGGTCTACGTACAGAGAGGTATACTCACTAAATTATGGCTTATGAAAAAGAAGGCATGAAAAGTTCATCAAAGTGAACTAATGATTGTGTTCCTGTTCTTGTGATTGTAGGCACTGATAGCTGCCATGGGTGTTACAACCTCATAAAAATGGGAGAATTACAAAGTGTGGCATAATGGTAAAACACTATTATATTGTGTAATTCTCACCAAAGTGATTGAAGTGTGAGGGGTAAAAGGCTTCATCAAGACCTCCTTAAAAGTGTTCAAAGTTGGTAACTTGGCCCCCAGGTAAATCCTTAAAGATTGCTTGTTTGTCAAGCAACCAATGGACCTTTTTGTAAGCTTTGGAAATTCAGGTACTCAATTGCAAAAATCTCAAAAGATAGCTAAGGAGAGTATAAGAAGGATATGGATGGTATGACAGTACTATTGGAAGACCAAAATTCTTATGGAAGACAATTTTTGGGCAAAGAAAACACAAAAAGGGCTTTAAGGACCTAAGTGTCATAGTGTAGGGCTCTGGATGTCTATGCCTTTGAGTTAAGTCAAATGGAGACATTTTGTAGTTATTGCACTCAAGGGAAGGCTGGCCAAAGCATGGTAAAGAAGTCAAATGTGGGCCAAAAAATTAAGACTAAGAAACCATGTTCTTGGAGCAAGGAAAACGACATAAAGCATGGTTAAGGCTTGTTAAGGGTGTTTATGCACCTTAGTCCTTATAAGTGGCAATCTTTATCTTATTTCTGCCAATGTTGGCCTTTTCTAGTGTAAAAAAAATTTAGCTCTCCACCTCCACACTCTCCATAGCCACCATACCTCCATGCTTACAATTACTTGCAATTGAACTCAACGAAGCACAATTGATGGCACACTAGTCCTACTACTTGGGTGCATCAAGAATCAAGTTCAAATTTGGCCTACCCAACAAGGTAAGGAGTTACCTTGCTCTCATGGACTATTTAATATATTATTCAAACATCCATTGGGCTAGGGCTAAGCTTTTAAGAGATCCAAGTGCTTGATGAACCAAGCTTAGTTAGGGGAGGTGCACTTAGTGAAGATTTCAGCCTTAGTGTGAAGTGCACAGTGATGGCAGCAACAATTGGGGTTTCTAGAGCCCAAGGTTAGTACTAACTAGTGTTAAAACTCTCCTAAGACCAAGAATAAGCTTGAGGAGGGCTGCCATAGTGATTTGCATATGTTTATTGCATGTTTTATGGACTAACCAATGATACTTTTTGTTGCTGCATATATGTTTTTGTTGTTTGTGTTTGGCTACTGTATTTGGTTGTTTTTTGTTGGATATATGCATTGTGTTTCTTGTGTTTTAGTGTCTTTGAATGTAGGTAATATCAACACTAATATGAGCTTAAGCACCTAAGTTTGCTCCTTACTAAGTTTCCAAGTGAAACTTACTTCCCCTCAAATTTGTCCCTTGTAGGTGCTGCCGATAGATATCATTCAAACTGACCCTTTTTGTTTGAGTTTTGATCTAAAATTTCACTTACTTGAACTTCCATGTATCTAGTTGTGATCTGTGGTTTTCGGTGATTTTAGGAGTACATTTGGTATTTTTAGTGATGGTGCTTACTATGTTATGCAGTAGATGTCTAGCATCCTTTTTCTAGTGTGCATTGTGTCTAAAGCTCTCCTGTAACTGAGTTGCATGTTTCAACTAAGTTAAGAACATTATGTAGTGCATGGATGCATGTACATGTAAGGCATGTAAAGTTTGGACAAGTATGTGGACAATTATTAGCTGTTTTGCTATGCATGTGGATGGTATGCACAGGTTGCCGAAGTATGCAGGATGGGCTGCTTGTTTGTAAACTTGTATTGGCTATGTAAAGATTCTATCTACAAGGGAATGTAATTCCTAGGTGTCTTGGACATGTATGGAATAGACTTGAGGGGCTTACCCCCTGTGAATGAAGTGTTTGCATGCTTTTAAAATTTTGTCTGGACAAAATGGTCATAAAGTGACTAGACTTTTGACCATGTACTCTAAGTACTATAACTCCCTGTGTAGGATGAATCTTGGTACAAAATTTTGGCCACACTAGAACACATCAAGAGGTTTGATTGGGCTTTGGAATTTCTACATTTGGAGCCCTGCAGCCAAATATATGATGTTGCAAAGTTGGCTAAGTTACTATTCATTTGGTTAGAATTTTGTAAGCAACTTAAAAAATCCATAACTTGGTCCATAGGTGGGCTATTGATGTAAAACTGATTTCCCTAGTTTGTTTAAAGGCTCTACTTGATATTAGGATCAAGAAAACATAGGGGTACATAGCTAGATTAATATGGTTTTTTGGAGGAATTTTCAGGTGTAGTGGCTGGACACATGAATCTAGTAAGATTGCATATTGTGTGGTAGCCAAGATTAAGACTTGTGCTAGTGTTTTCCTTCCTTACTACCATAGTGTGCATAAAATATGAATATACGTGTAATGGTTGGACTAATATGCTTGTATTTACATAAAGCCCAAGAGGGCCACTTGGGTATGCACACTAAGGGTATTGTTTTGATGGCCTACAGGATATACTAAACCTGGGGGTTTAAATGCACAATTTTGGCACCATAACTGGACTACCTCGGAGTGGGTAATAGTGGGAGTCACTATTTTTGGTCGAATACTGGTATGGGCTAAGACCAGGAGTGTTGTGAGAAATCTATGGCCTAAGTGGCAAGTTAAAGTAAAAGTTAAAATCTCTATTGGCCTGGAGACTGTTGAACAAAAAGTGTACCATGCATGAGAATTTTTAGTACATCAAACTTTTGATGTTTTGGGCCATGTAGTCCTTCAAATTTTTGCATGTACATAATTGTATATATGGAAGGCAAGAGGATTACGCTAGAATAATTCACAACTTGTGCTTGGTTTGTATATTTTGGGCCTGGGTAGGCCATAAGGCACTAAGTAAAGGAAGCATGCATGGTTTGAAATCTATGATGTATGCATGTATGTGATGCTCAAGGACATCTTCAATGTATGACATATTGGACCTTTGGTGGAACTTCGCCTGAGTGATATCCACAGCACTCGAAGAATATGGGTTAAGAGCTCCCCATAGTGTTTTTCTTGCGGAAGGATCTCCGACGCCTAAATTTTGTATTGTTACCCACTCCGGAGTAATCCAATTATGGTGCCAAAATTATGCATTTCGACTCCTAGGATTGGTAATATTTTGTAGGCCATCAGAACACTACCCTTAGTGTGCATACCCAAGTGGCCCTCTTGGGCACTATGTAAACACATGCATGTTGGTCCAACCATCACAAAAATATTCACATTTCATGCACACCACGGCAGCAAATAAGGAGAACACTAGCACAAGTCTTAATCTTGGCTACTACACATTAGACAATCTTGTTAGGTTCTAGTGACCAGCCACTGCACCTGTAACTTTCACTAATAAACTATATCATTCTAGCCACATACCCCCCCTATTTTCTTTACTCCATTATCAAGTAGAGACTTAGATCAAACCAAGGAATTTTTTTTTACATCAATAGCCCACCTATGGACCAAGTTATGGATTTTTTAAGTAGGTTACAAAATTCTAACCAAATGAACAGTAACTCATCCAACTTTGAAACGTCATATCTTTGGGTACAAGGCTCTAAATCTAGAAATTCCAAATCCCAGTTAACCCTCTATATGTTCTCTAGGTGTGGTCAAATTTTCATACCAACATTCATTCTACACAGGGAGATATTAAACTTTAGGTCCAGAGTCAAAATTCTGGCAACTTTTGGACCATTTTGCCCATACAATTTTTCCAAACCATGCAAACATTTCATTCACAAGGGGAAAGCCCTCCAAGGCTATCCAATATATGTCCATTACACATAGGAATTACATTCCCTTTTTTTTAACACTTTATGTGGCCAAAACAGAATTTACAAGTAAGAAGCCCATCATTCACACTTAGGCAGCTTTGCACCACATCACTTACATAGCCAAAACATTACTCAAATGTTCAAATACTTGTCTCATTTTACATATAATACATGTACATGAATATATGCACTAAAATATGGTCTTAACTCAGCTAAATATGCACCCTAGGTTACAGGAGTTCCTGAGACACAATGGACTCCAAAAACAGGTTGCTGGACAGCTGCTGCACAACACAATAAGTACCACCATTAAAAATACTAAATGTGCTCCTAAAATCACAAAAATTTCCAGATCACAACTAGACATATGGAAGTTAATGTACCTTAAATTTCAGATCAAAAATGAAACCAAAAAGGTTGGTTTGAAGGTGATCTTTCAGCTGGACCTGAAATGACAGAATTGAGGGGAGTAAGTTTTATTGAGAAAATTAGTAAGGGTAGCACTTGGATTCAGTAGGCAATGTGACCATCATTAAAACCTGCATCCAAAGACACTAAGAAAAAACAACCAAAATACATATATACAAGATATAGCAACCAAATGCAGCAGCCATTCACAACCAACAAACACATGAAATGCAGCAACAACAATAACCGTAAATTAGTCTATAAAACATGCAATAAACTTAAATAAATCACTATGGCAGCCCTCCTCAAGCAAATGGTTGGCCTTAGGAGGATTTTAAGAGTATTTAGTACTAACTTTTGGGCTCTAGAAACCCAGAAATTCGCTGCCATCACTGTGCACTTCACACTAGGTCACAAAAACTTCAATAAGTGCGCTCCCCTCACTAAGCTTGGTTCATCAAGCTCATGGCTCTCTTCCAAGTTTAGCCCTAGCTCCATGGTTTCTTGAAAATATAGAAAACAACCCATGAGAGCATGAGAACCCTTACCAAAGTGGACAAGCTGAAAATCAAGCTTGATCTTTGAAGTATCCAAGAAAAAGCTCTAGTTTGCTTCCAATTGCTTCCTTTTGCCTTCAATTTCAATCAATTGCAAGTTTGAAGGTGTGGTGGCTATGGAGGAAGTATGGCTGTGTTCTTGGGCTGGGGGAGGACGAAAATGAGAGAGGGATAAGTGATTTGGCCGCTTAAATGGCCTTAAATGAGCTTAAGGACACAAAACACACTTAACAAACTTAACCTTGCTTTATGTCATTTTCTTTCTCAGTAATTATGGTTTCTTTGTCTTAAACTCATTGGTACACGTGTGCCTAACATTTTTGATGAATTATCAAAGTTAGTGTTGTGCCCAAAAGGGCAATCATGAGATGATTGTATTTTTCCACATTGAGTCATGATATTTTATTAAGGCATTAATCCAGCAATTATGGTTTGTTGTTTTGTTTCTACGTAACTTAACAAACATAATTGTAACCCTAGAATAATGATATTCTCAAATGTCCCTAGTCTAGTATTATTGTGGAGTGGGTTGCAATAATACATAACGACTAGCATACGTGGAGACTAATATGAGATATGTAGTCTGCATATGGGTACAAGTTGGAGAACTTGTGTACTGGACCGACCCACCATGAGAACACTACATCGATCGTTATATGAGTGTCATAAGTGATTCTCATAGTGATCATGGTATATGTAGTTCTTCGACCTAAGATCATCAAGGTTCCCTACATGTGAGTCACATACTTTGATACTTTCCTTTGTTGCTCGTAACTGAGTGAACTTGAAGGAGGTCATTGGGTATGTCACATATCATGCAGAGGGATTTGTATGATCAAGATGGGATTTGTCCCTCCTATGTAATGGGAGTGATATCTTCGGGCCCCTTGATAGAGTAAGACTTAGAAAAAAGCATGGCCATGCTCGGATGAGTTGATATACGATATCAATGTCATCAGTTTAAGTTGGTCTACTCGGTAATCAAGAAACCAAAGATTGGGCTATACGAGACTGACACATTCCATGTCTCGTGCTTAGTATTGATATCTTGGACAAAGGGACAATGGCATATATCGGTGATGATCATAAAGGTTTAGTCGAAACATCGACTATCTTGTCACTTCGGTAGCAATGATGTGTTGCTAGACACCGCTCATTGATTATGATCATAAATGTGATTTATGATCATTAGCAACGTGGTAAGAGCCTATTGGGTCGCACACATAGAGCTATGTAGATCATTAGAGTGCATGGTCTAATAATTTGAGTTATGGTTTCGCTTTAATTTCATATTAATAATGGGCCCAATAGTTGAGCCATTATTAAGCCCGAGATTAAAGCCTAATTGGATTAGGGCTTTGAAACCCATTAGGCTTGGAAGTTAAGTCTCACTATAAATACAACTTCTAGTGAGAAATTCGCAGGTGTCCTTGCCATAGCCTCCCAAAAGGACAGTTGCACTCTTCTCTTACAATTCCTTGGAGGACGCAAGCTAGCACTACGACCGCAAGAGAAATGCATCTGCCGGGACGTGGTGGAAGCGTGGTGATCCCGAGAGGCTCGTGTGGATACCATAGAGAGTTTGAACATGTCAACTATTCAAGTTTTGTGATTCGACTCTACAGTTGAGTGAGAGATCTCAACCAAAAATTAGGTATGAAAATTTTCGAACACCCGGTTTACCCCGTTTCAGTTGGATCCTGGATGGTTTCGGTTAAATTCCGTTGCGCTGTTTGGCTCTCGAAACCCAACAATCAAGTCTTGGTTGCCTCCCCTATGGTGGGATAACCCCACAATTCCACCCTTAGACTTAAGTCAAAAGCTTGAACACCTTAAAGTTTACACTAGGACATTTAGGTCCTTATTGCCTTTAGTGTTTCCTTTGTCCAAACTTGTCTTCCATGAGTAATTTGGTCCTCCATTAACACTTTCATACCATTTATATCCTTCCCATAACTCTCCAAGTCTCTTTCTTGAGAGTAATGCAATTGAGTACCTGAATTTCCAAAACCTTACAAAAAAGTCCATAGGTTGCTTGACAAACAAGCAATCCTTTGGGCTTTTCTTGGGGGCCAAGTTACCAACTTGGAACACTTTTAAGGAGGTGTTGATCATGCCTTTTACCCTTCACACTTCAATCACTATGGCGAGAATTACACAATATAATGGTTTTTAGCCATTATGACACACTTGTAATTCTCCCATTTTGTGAGGTGGTAACATGTATTACATGGGAGCCTCCTAAGTATTTATAGGAAGCTTGGAGGAGAAGGCCATTATACGTAAGTTGAGCAGATCCGGACACATGATCAACTAGATTTGTTGGACATTCGGTTCATACCTTCAAGGAGAGGTTTCTCCAACTACCCACAGGCAGTTATGCTCAGAGGGTAGGGGCATATGCAAGGTTCCTGTTAGTGGTCCCTCCAAACTGTGTTTGTCATTTTCCCTTAGGACCCCTCATGGGCTTGAGAACCCTTTCAATAGTAGAAACCCTCCCAAAGGTTGTTAGGAGAAGACTATAGGAGGCATAAATCGTGCTCGGGAGATCTCTATGCTACCAAAGGTGGTAGTTCCCCTTCTTCCAAGGTTGCTTGTGTTATCTTCTGAGGGTGGTGTTGAGCCTTCTTCTGAGATTACTCACATAAGGGTGGTTCTACGCCCTTTTTCTGAGGTTGATCATTCCTCTGAGGTTGGTTATGTGGATCTCTAAGGGTGGTGCCAAATCTGTCAATCCAAGGGTCTTGTGGGTGATAACCCTTCGGCTATCACATGCCCTTTCAAAAGAAGCAAAGTTGTATCTTTGATTCTTTCATTTTGTCAATCAGTCAAAAAATATAATAAAAAAGTTGCAACCTCGGCCACTCAGGGTTATTCTTAGTTCATGATTTTTATCTTTTGCTGAAGTCACACCTTTGGCACAGTAGGGCTTAGTCAAAGGTTTATCCTTCTTTCGCCAGAGTTATAGCCTTAACGTTCAAGGACTACTTTTTATCAAAAGTTTACATTTAGTTATACCCTTGGCACAAAATGGAAATTTTTAGGTCAAGATTCCTTCTTTTACTGAGGTTACACCTTTAAGATTACCCCTTCCAAATACATGGGTTACTTATAGCCAAACATGAACTTTCTATGGTGAAGTTAGGCCTTCAGCAAGTCTAGGCTACTTTCAGCTAAAAACCCTTGTCTTTTTATGGAGTCATACATTTGGAATATATTTTTTTCTTCAAGCCAAACTTTTTCTTGGTGAAGTTACACCTTTGGTGGAGATGAGATATTTTTCCTCTTAGGGTTTCTATTTCGCACCATTTGAAAGGTGCACATTTTCCAAAGATCATTTCAACTTTGAGAGGAAGTAGGTCTACTGTCTCGGTTTGAGCATCACAAGGACTTGACAGATCAAGAGGCATGCCCTCATTTTGCGCATTAGGTGACACATGTCACTAGTAAATTGGTCAGCTTTCTTGTCTGTTACATCAGTTATGTCTCTTCGCCTGTAGAAGCTCATTATGGCATCCTTTCATTTACCCTTTTTGGGCTATATAATCTTCACTTTGCCTCAGAAGTTCCGCATTCCTTGCTTCATTCTCGCTCTCCTATTCTTTTTCAATAGCTTTCTTTCTTTCTTAGTGACAGCTTCCTTTGGCGAGGTAATTTTGGCAACCATGGATGGTGGTTTTCCATCATTCTCAAGTTCTGAACAGGTGGATCTGTGCCGAAGTAGCTCACTCTTTGCACTTCCTTTCCTCTTTTCTTCCTGAGGGTAGGCCTTTAGGTTTTATGGCATCTTCAAGAGATGAAGTGTGTGTAGCTGAATAGGGTTGGATTTCCCTAGACAGCCACTTAAGTTGTGCAACTTCAGAGAAGGTAGGGAAGTGGCGTGTGAAGTTTTTGCTTCCTTCGTACGATAAAGAAGAGTTTTTGAATGTGTTGAGCCGAACTACTGTCCCCAGGAAAATGTGGTAACTGTATTTACGTTCAAGGTAAAGGCGGGTCTTCGATATCCCCCTCAAAGATGGTGAGCAACTTTTGCCAATTTCGTGGCACAACTGTTAACCAAATGCCATAAAACTTGTACTCCTATTTCAATGCATTTCTTTGCATGCGTGGGGTTTCCAAAATAGTTCCTCACTTCATTTTTTTCATGTAATACTACAAACTCCACCTCATCCCGAAAGGGGGATTTTATTTCTTACTTCCTCGAGGATTCGGGAGCAAAAAATTCACCTTCACCTTCGGTACCAAAGATAACTGGCGAGGATGGCAAGAAAAGAACTTTTTTTTGGAAATAAATGAGAAGCAGAAGGAAGTTCTGGTGAAGTGGGCCTTGGGAACTTTGACAATCGACGTGATGGATCCGTCGAAGTTGCTGACCCTTGAAGTAGAGTCCCAGTTTACGGTGCTTATAGCCGTATTTGGGTGGTAGTTGACTGGCAGGGTCAGGCACCTTCACGGCCACTCTACCTGTTTCCAATTAAATGGAACTTAATGACTAAAGACATCCTTCAAGAATTGGACGTCATCAAGGAACACCTTACTGACAAAGATATGCCCAAGCCAGCGATTGATAGGAAAAAGTCCTGGCTAGTTCTACTTCTTCAGAATGAACTATCTTATTCGGCTCTTGTAGAGAGTAATTTACTTTTCAAGTATTACTTAGTGAATTTTTTTACTTACACTGATATTTTTTACTTTGCAGAAATGGGTGACAAGTCTGCTGCATTCTACAAGAGCCTATTCCTCGGTCAAGCAGAGAAGGGGGAAAAGAAGAAGAAAGGCCCAAAGAGAAAGAAGGGCCAGTCCTTAGTGGGGTAATCTTCAACGGCCCTAAGGTAGAAAAAAGCTAAGGAAGATCTCCTTCCCCCTCCCCAGAATATGCCACTACGGTTGTGAAGCCCTTATTTGAAGTGGCCATACTTTTCGACCCTGTCAGTCCAACTTCGATGGTGGATACCTTGGCCACTTCTCTAGCTATTATTTTAGCTGAAGAGGCCAGGAAGATAAGAGGACAAAAAGGTAAAGAGGTCCCTATTGAAATCCTTGACCTTAGTGATTCTGAGATCGGTGACATCGGTGATGACAAAGTCCCTCCACCACCAGGTTCATCTCTTACTCTTTCGTCTATGAATTTTGGGTATTTAGGGATTTTAAACTTTATAGATGAATGGTTACCAAACAATGTGGTAACAAAACATTGGCATGACTCTGTAGAGGAGTTGGCCTTTCTCGACTGGATGATTGATCATGCTCAGAAGTGAGCCATACGGGACGCAAAGATTCCCATGAACAAAGTCTCGAATTTTATCGAGGATATGGACCTATTGTTAGAGGATTGTCAGAAGATGGTTCCCCACATGGCAAGGGGAATCATGACTAGCACCACATTCCAATCTCTGATGGATTCTTGTCCGAATGAAGAGATTCTCACTACTCGGATGGCCGAGCATGTGGCTCAGGTACTTTTTCATCCCTGGCACATAAAATAATTTTTTATGTCGAAACATCTGTTCCACCCTTGGCACTATTTTTGGTAGATGATCTATTACCCACTCCGGATAATCCAATTATGATGCCAAAACTGTGTATTTAAACTCCCATGATTGGTGTGTCCTGTAGGTCATTAGAACAACACCCCTAGTGTACATACTCAAGTGACCCTCTTGAGCACTATGTAAATACATGCATATTGGTCTAACCATAACACACATATTTCAAATTTATGCACACCATGGCAGCTAAGAAGAAAAACACTAGCACAAGTTTTAGTTTTGGCTTCCACACATTAAGCATTCTTACAAGGTTCAAAAATTCCAGCCACTGCATCCAAACTTCCTCCAATAAACTGTATCATTATAGCCATGTAACCCCATATTTTATTTGCTCCATTATCAAATCGAGACTTAGGGAAAATCAATGAATTTTTTTTTACATCAATAGCCCACCTATGGACCAAGTTATGAATTTTTTAAGTTGGTTACAAAATTCTGACCAAATGAACAGTAACTTAGCCAATTTTACAACATCATAACTTTGGCTACAGGGATCTAAATCCATAAATTCAAAATCCCAGTTAACTCTCTATATGTCCTCTAGGTTTGGTCAAAATTTCATACCACCATTCATTCTACACAGGGAGATATTAAACTTTAGGTCCAGACTCAAAATTCTGGCAACTTTTGGACCATTTTGCCCATAAAATTTTTCCAAACGACGCAAACACTCATTCACAAAGGGAAAGCCATCCAAGGCGATCCCATATATGTCCACTACACATAAGAATTATATTACCTTTCTTTTAACAACTTTATGTGGCCCAAACAGAATTTACAAGTAAGCAGCCCATCCTTCGCACTTAGGCAGCTTTGCACCACATCACATACATACCCAAAACATTACTCAAATGTTCACATACTTGTCTCATTCGACATACAATACATGTACATGCATACATGCACTACAATATGGTCTTATCTCAGCTAAATACGCACCCTAGGTTACAGGAGGTCCTGAGACACAAAGGACTCCAAAAACAGGATGTTGGACAGCTGCTGAACAACACAATAAGTACCACGATTAAAAATACCAAATGTGCTCCTAAAATCACCAAAATTTCAAGATCATAACTATACATATGGAGGTTCATGTACCTGAAATTTCACATTAAAACTCAAACCAAAAAGGTTAGTTTGAAGGTGATCTTTCAGCTGGACCTGAAATGACAGAATTAAGGGGAGTAAGTTTCATTGAGTAACTTAGTAAGGGTAGCACTTGGATTCAATAGGAAACGTAACCATCATTAAAAACTGCATCCAAAGACACTAAAACAAAAAAATCACAATACATATATACAAGATATAGCAACCAAATGCAGCAGCCAAGCACAAACAACAAACACATGAAATGTGGCAGCAACATATACCATAGGTTAGTCCATAAAACATGCAATAAACTCACATAAATCACTATGGAAGCCCTCCTCAAGCTAATGCTTGGTCTTAGGAGGATTTTAACAGTAGTTAGTACTAACGTTTGGGCTCTAGAAACCCAGAAATTCGCTGTCAGCATTGTGCACTTCACACTAGGTCACAAAACCTTCAATATGTGCAGTCCCCTCACTAAGCTTGGTTCATCAAGCTCATGCCTCTCTTCCAAGTTTAGCCCTAGCTCCATGGTTTCTTGAAAACATATAAAAAAACCCATGAGAGCAATAGAACCCTTACCTTGATGGGTATGCTGAAATTGGAGCTTGATCCTAGGTGGACTCAAGCAATAGCACCAAATAGCTTCAAATTGTGCTTCCTTGACTTTAATTGCAAGTAGTTTTGAATTTTAAGGTATGGTGGCTATGGAGGAAGTGTGGTGGAGAGGGCTGGCTTTCTTTTTTCTGGTGGAGGCCGAAATTTAGAGAAGCAAAGGTGGTCTTGACTAAAGTACACTAAACACAGTTAAGTAGTCTTCGCCTTGTCTTCTGTCATTTTCCTTGGTACAAGACCATGGTTTCTTAGTCTTAATCTATTGGCCCACATTTGACCATACTTATCTTCCTTTAGCAGCCCTCCTTATGTTGGATAACCCCACAAAACTTCCATTTGACTTAAGTCATAGACATACACATCTTAAGGCCTACATTAGAACACTTAGGTCCTTTTTGCCTTTTTGTGTTTTCTTTGTCCTTATTTGTCTTCCATAAGCAATTTGGTCCTCTAATAGCACTTTCATACCATTCATATCCTTCTCATAACTCCCCAAATCTCTTTTGTGAAGGTTTTGCAATTGAGTACCCGAATTTCCAAAATCTTACAAAAAAGTCCATAGATTGCTTGACAAACAGGCAATCCTTAAGGCTTTTCTTGGGGAAGAAGTTACCAACTTGGAACATTTTTAAGGGGGTGTTGATCATACCTTTTACCCCCCACACTACAATCACTATGATGAGAATTACACAATATAATGGTTTTTAGCCATTATAAAATACTTGTAATTCTCCTATTTTTGTGAGGTGGTAACAATCCTCCCCCCCCCCTTAAAAATTTTGGACTTCCAAAATAGCCTTTAACTTTGGGTATTCTTTAGGATACCTTTCTATAAGGTCTTTTTCAGTTTCCCAAGTTACTTCTCTTTCTGAGTAATGTGACCACTGAACTTTAACCGTGGGAATAAGTTTGTTTCTTAACCTTCTAGTATCCTTGGCTAAGATAGCTATAGCTTTCTCTTCATATGTCAAGTTAGGTTCCAACTGTATGTCTTCCACTACAATAGCATGCTTTGTGTCTAATAGACACTTCTTAAGCATACAGATGTGAAAAACATTATGAACACTTGACATGCTTGGTAGTAGAGGTAACCTGTATGCTACCTTGCCAACTCTATCCAAGATCTTGTAAGGACCGATGTATCTTGGAGTTGACTTGGTTCTTTTTCCAAAGCTGACAGTGCCTTTGGTTGGTGCAACTTTCAGCCAAACATTGTCACCAACCTCAAATTTCAAGCCTTTCCTTCTTTTGTTCACATAGGCTGTGGTCCTTTCATTGGCTGCCTTTAATCTCTCTTGAATTTTCTTGATTTTGGCAGTAGTCTCTTCAATAATTTTGGGACTCAACTCTAGCCTGTTTGAGGCTTCCACCCAACAGTGTGGTGTCATGCACCTTCTTCCATATAATGCTTCATAAGGTACCATGCCAATAGTGCTTTGGTAACTATTGTTATATGAGAATCCCACCAATGGCAAGTGTTGGTCCTATTCACCTTTGAAATCCAACACACAGCTCCTAGCATGTCTTCCAGTATCTGTATCACCCTTTCAGATTGCCCATCTGTCTGAGGATGATAAGCAGTAGTCAGGTGGATTTTGGTTCCTAATGCTTTATGAAAAGCACTCCAAAACCGAGCTATAAATCTTGGATCTCTATCAGATACAATGGAGTCTGGCACTCCATGTAGTCTCACTATCTCTTGCACATACATCTGGGCTAACTTCTCCAAGGAGTCTATGAGTTTCATAGGTAAGAAGTGGGAACATTTGGTTAGCCTATCCACAATGACCCAGATTGTACCATGCCTTAGTCTGGTCATAGGCAACCCAGTCAAAAAGTTCATGGTTATGTTGCCATTCTTCCTTACTGGTATAGGTAGAGTCTGTAGGGTACCATCCTAGCTTCTGGTGCTCTACCTTTATCCTCTACCATATGGCACATTTGGGGACATAAGTAGCTATGTCTCTATTCATATGTGGTCACCAGAAGTGAGACTTCAAATCTTTATGCATTTTCTCACTTCCTAGATGGATGTTCAACTTGCTTGTGTGAGCTTCTTCAAGTATTTCATCCCTGGGCTTTGCTCCTTTAGGCACATATATTCAGTAATGAAGTACAGTAATCCTTGCTTGTAGGCAAAGGATTGATACAAGGAACCTTTTTCCTCTCCTGAAGTCTTTTTGAGATCAAGATTTGTCTCCTATGCCTTTCTAGCTTCTTCAATCCATCCAGACTGAATTGTCAATGTGTAAATTTGGGCTTCCTCCCACTTATGCCATTTATGCCATAGGCATTGCAAACTATTATGCTCATCATAATCAGCTATGGATCCTCCTTTTAGAAGTCCTGCTTACTTCCTGCTTAAGGCATCTGCTACTAGATTGCCTTTGCCCTCTGTGTACTGTACACTACAATCATAGTCCTTGATGTATTCTAACCATTTCCTTTGCCTCATGTTCAACTCTTTCTAAGTGAACAAGTACTTTAGGATTTTATGGTCAATGTAGAACACAAAGGAACTACCCATCAAGTAATGTCTCCATTGCTTCAGAGTAAAAATCACTACCACCAATTCTAGGTCATGGGTAGGATAATTGCTCATGGGGTCTTAATTGCCTTAACCCATAAGCGATGACATTTATGTCTTGCATAAGCACACAACCTAACCCAGATGTAGATGCATCTGTATATATGATGTAGGGCTTACTTGGATCAGGAAGAATTAATACTGGAGCTTCAATCAACCTCTTCTTGAGCTCTTGGAAACTCTTTTCACGCTTTTCAGTCCATTCAAATCTTTGACCCTTCTTGATCAGATGAGTAAGAACTGAGGCAATCATGGAAAAGCCTAACACAAATCTCCTGTAGTATCCAGCTAATCTAAGGAAACTTCTAATTTCCTTCACAATCTTTGGTCTTCCCTACTCTTACACTGCCTTGACCTTTTCAAGGTTTGTCTTAATGCCTTGTGCATCTATGATGTGTCCTAGGAAATACACCTCCCTTATCCAGAAGTCACACTTGGATAACTTAGCATAAAGCTGATGCTGCAACAGAGTCTTTAAGACAATCTACAGATGATGTTCATGTTCATTTTCATCCTCGGAATACACTAGGATGTCATCAATGAACACAACCACAAATTTGTCCAGATGTGGTCTGAACACCCTGTTCATCAGGTCCATGAAAGCAGCTGGGGCATTAGTCAAACCAAATGGCATGACTGTGCACTCATAATGCCCATATTTGGTCCTGAATGCAGTCTTAGGAATATCTTCTTCCTTTACTCTCAATTAGAATTATCCAGATCTCAAATCTATCTTGGAGAAGATCTTAGCTCCCTTGAGTTGATCAAACAGATCCTCAATCCTAGGGAGTGGATACTTGTTCTTGATAGTCAATGCATGGTCTCAAAGATCCATCCTTCTTTTTCACAAAGAGAACAAGAGCTCCCCATGGTGAAACACTTGGCCTTATGAAGCCTTTTTCAAGAAGTTCATCAAGTTGTTTCTTGAGCTCATTCATCTCTATGATTGGCATTCTGTAAGGAGGTATGAATATTGGACTAGCTTCAGGTTGCAACTCAATTTCAAACTCAATCTCCCTTTGTGGAGAAATAGCTGGCAGGTCTTTAGGAAAGACTTGTGGAAAGTCTCTCACTATAGGTATTCTATCCACTTCTTCTTCATAGTGCAATTGATTCAATGCATAACAATAATCATGCTTAGAAATCATAGGTATCTCATCTAGTACCTCTAGCTCCATGCCATGCATTTCATACACTAATTCTTTAGAATTCACTACTGCATGCACTTCACCATCAAGCAATGTGATTTCCCTTTTAGCACAATCAATTCTAATGTTATGCATAGCAAGCCAATTCATACCTAGCACTAAATCATACTTAGGAATGTCCAACGCTAGTAGATTAGTCATAACCTTAGTCTTTCCTATTACTAGCTCATAATCCTTAGCTAGGTCATTAGTGAAAAGACATTAACTACCTGCTATTTTCACTAAGGATATCCTAGGCATGATTTCAGTAGGCAATTTCATGGCTTCAACAAATTTCCTAGCCACTATAGACACAGATGCACCAGTATCAAACAGAACACTAACAGGCATACCATTAAGGTAAATGTCACCTCTTAGTGCTCCTCCCTGCTCTGATGTCTTTGCCCTCTCCACTTCGAAGACTCTGCCAGCTCTCTACACTGGAGGTCGAGGCATTGGAGGAACTGGCCTCTGTTGCCCCTCCCTAGGTGCTCCCCCTCTAGGTCCTGCCCCAATAGGCCTTACTGGAGCTTGGTCTTCTAGCCCCCTTTGAGCCTGTGGGCAGTCTTTGATCCAATGATCCATGGATCCACATCTTAGACAAGCTAGGGTGTCAAAATAGCAAGGTTTCTTTTCATAAAACTTCTTGCATTTAGGGCACCTTAGGCCAGAGAACTTCCCCTTAACCTTGCCCTCACCACCAAGATGAGAATTCTCAGCAATTCCTTTGCCATGTGGTGGCTTCTTCTGCTTGCCACTTGCCTGACTACTTTCCCCTGGTCCACTGGGAAAGTACTTAGTCTCATACTCCTCTTGCTTTACTAATAGAGCTTTCTGCACTACTTCATAGTATGTAACTGCTCCAAAAGGTCTAACAGCCTTTCTAATGTCTGACCTTAGGCCTCTGACAAATCTTTTGGCCTTCAACTCCTCTAGTCCATGATACTAAAGAGCATACCTCACCAACTGATTGAATTTGTGCTAGTACTCTAGGACACTGAGGTTGTCTTGCCTTAGAGCATCAAATTCAGCGTACTTCATATCCTTGATGGCATCACTAATGTACTGTTCCTGGAACAGCTATGTGAACTTTGGCCAGCTCATCTTAATATCTCTTCCTGGCCTTCTGCCCTTCTAGAAAGCATACCTATCTCCTGCGTTTCTCCACCACATCTTTGCACTGCCTACCAAGTTGTAAGTAACAAGTGACACCTTCTTGGTGGAGTTGAGTGGCATCCTCTCAAACATGTTTTCTTTGAAGATTAACCACTCTTCAGCTCTCTCTGGCCTTGCTCTTCCATCAAACTATGGAGGTCTTAGGCCTTGGAACCTCTCCAACAGTCTGACTTCAGCTAGGCCTTTTAGATCTTTTGTTTTGTTTCTCCTGTTGTGATAGCCCTCTGTATGGTGATGCTCTCTATGATCTCTCTGTCTTCTCCTGGATCTTCTCTTATGGCCATCCTTAATCTCATTCCTAGTGGAAGAATGGTCATAGATTGAGGGATTGGTCCTGGACACCGACCAATCTTAGATCTTACTTTTCTGCCTCTTGGATTTCTCCTATCCTCATCTTCCACCTCAATGGTCTCATCATTTGTGTCTTCCAAGCTTCCAGAAGGAACATATTCAGATGTGTTCCTTGCATCCTCTTCTGGTTGCTGTTGTGCATCCGGAACTAGTTCTACTGGAGCTACTTGAACTCCCTGCTGTTGTGCTCGAATCAGCCTCATTAAGTTTTCATTGATTAGAGCTAAGATCCTCTGAAGCTCTAACCAAACCTGAGGCACTTCAGGGTTTGGTACCCCCTGTTGCCCCTGATTCCCTTTATTCTATCCATTTCCTTGTTGCCCAGAGTCAGTTCAAGGCCCTTGGGGGGGTTCCCCTCTCCTTGTGGCAACCATGTTTACTTCCCTGCATTTATGGTCCATCATAGAGCACATATAAAGATCATAGGTATTTCAATGGTACTTGACACTAGCAGTTGACCATACTGAGTTCATGTATGTAGGTGCATGCAATCCAACTATATGCTATGTACATGTATAAACCATGCTCTAATACCAACTTCTGTTACCCACTCCGGGTAAACCAATTATGGTGTCAAAACTGTGCATTTAAACTCCCAGGATTGGTGTGTCCTGTAGGTCATTAGAACAACACCCCTAGTGTACATACTCAAGTGACCCTCTTGAGCACTATCTAAATATATGCATATTGGTCTAACCATAACACACATATTCACATTTATGCACACCATGCCAGCTAAGAAGAAAAACACTAGCACAAGTTTTAGTTTTGGCTTCCACACATTAAACAATGTTACTAGGTTCAAAAATTCCAGCCACTGCATCCAAACTTCCTGCAATAAACTGTAACATCCTAGCCATGTAACCCCCTATTTTATTTATTCCATTATCAATTAGAGACTTAGGGAAAATCAAGGCATTTTTTTTTACATCAATAGCCCACCTATGGACCAAGTTATGAATTTTTTAAGTTTGTTACAAAATTCTGACCAAATGAACAGTAACTTAGCCAATTTTGCAACATCATAACTTTGGCTACAGGACTCTAAATCCAGAAATTCAAAAAGCCCCGTTAACCCTCTAGATTTCCTCTAGCTGTGGTTAAAATTTCATACCACCATTCATTCTACATAGGGAGATATTAAACTTTAGGTCCAGATTCGAAATTCTGGCAACTTTTGGACCATTTTGCCCATACAATTTTTCCAAACGACGCAAACACTTCATTCACAAAGGGAAAGCCCTCCGAGGTGATCCCATATATGTCCATTACACATAAGAATTACATTCCCTTTCTTTTAACAACTTTATGTGGCCCAAACAGAATTTACAAGTAAGCAGCCCATCCTTCGCACTTAGGCAGCTTTGCACCACATCACATACATACCCAAAACATTACTCAAATGTTCACATACTTGTCTCATTTTACATACAATACAATGTACATGCATACATGCACTACAATATGGTCTTATCTCAGCTAAATACGCACCCTAGGTTACAGGAGGTCCTGAGACACAAAGGACTCCAAAAACAGGATGCTGGACAGCTGCTGAACAACACAATAAGTACCACAATTAAAAATACCAAATCTACTCCTAAATTCACTAAAATTTCCATATCATAACTATACATATGGAGGTTCATGTACCTAAAATTTCAGATTAAAACTCAAACCACAAAGGTTAGTTTGAAGGTGATCTTTCAGCTGGACCTGAAATGACAGAATTTAGGGGAGTAAGTTTCATTGAGAAACTTAGTAAGGGTAGCACTTGGATTCAATAGGCAATGTAACCATCATTAAAATCTGCATCCAAAGACACTAAAACAAAAAAATGACAATACATATATACAAGATATAGCAACCAAATGCAGCAGCCAAGCACAAACAACAAACACATGAAATGTGGCAGCAACATATACCATAGGTTAGTCCATAAAACATGCAATAAACTCACATAAATCACTATGGAAGCCCTCCTAAAGCTAATGCTTGGTCTTAGAATGATTTTAACAGTAGTTAGTACTAACTTTTGGGCTCTAGAAACCCAAAAATTTGCTGCCATCGCTGTCCACTTCACACTAGGTCACAAAACCTTCAATAAGTGCAGTCCCCTCACTAAGCTTGGTTCATCAAGCTCATGGCTCTCTTCCAAGCTTAGCCCTAGCTCCGTGGTTGCTTGAAAACACAAAAAACAACCCTTGAGAGCAAGAGAACCCTTACCTTGATGGGTAGGCTGAAATTGGAGCTTGATCCCAGGTGCACTCAAGCAATAGCACCAAATAGCTTCGAATTGTGCTTTCTTAACTTCAATTGCAAGTAGTTTTGAATTTTAAGGTATGGTGGCTATGAAGGAAGTGTTGAGGATAGGGCTGGCTTTCTTTTTTCTAGTGGAGGGTGAAATTTAAAGAAGCAAAGGTGGTCTTGACTACTTAAATAGTCAAAAGTACACTAAACACACTTAAGTAGTCTTAATTTTCCTTGCTACAAGACCATGGTTTCTTAGTCTTAATCTCTTGGCTCACATTTGACCATCCTTATCTTTCTTTAGTAGTCCTCTTTATGTTGGATAACCACACAAAACTTCCATTTGACTTAAGTCATAGACATACACATCTTAAGGCCTACATTAGAACACTTAGGTCCTTTATGTCTTTCTGTGTTTTCTTTGCCCTTATTTGTCTTCCATAAGCAATTTGGTCCTCCAATAGCACTTTCATACCATTCATATCCTTCTCATAACTCTCCAAATCTCTTTTGTGAAAGTTTTGCAATTGAGTAGCTCTCCCCCCTCCTCATTTCTTTTTGTAATCTGCCTTCGTACTCTTCTTCTTTAATGGAATAGCTATTGTTCTAAAATTTTGGCTAGGTCCATGAGAAGTGTTGGTAGTTTAAGTCATTTTAGCCTTCTTTGGCATTTTGACCACCTTTTTCTAGCTTCGTTTACTTAGAAAATTTATTCACTGTCTTTGGAGAAACCACTAACTCCTTATTTACTCAACTTATTCACCATTTTTGGTAAAATTACCATCTTCAACAATGTGTACCTCCTTCAGTAACTTCATTATGAGGCACAAGGTCTTACCACCTTCAATAAAGCCAAGAGTAACATCTTCGGCAGTGTATGTCCCCTTCGGCAAAAATGGTTAAGAGGCACAACAGTATACCTTCTCGTAAAGAGTTCAATGAAAATTTGCTTTAAGTGTTGGATAATTTTTTATGTTCATACAACGTCTTCAGAAAATGCTTGCATATCTTCAGGAATTTCTAACACTAACTTCGACAAATTATCAATATTTCATTCAGAATTTCTTTTTTTTAATACATTTTTTCTGAAATTTTCTAAGTATAGAATTTCTTCAGAGAATCTGAATACCATGTGTTTTTCAACTTTCTCCTTCAACATTTCCAAGTTCATAAACTCTATGCCAAACTTCATCTATGAGCAAATAAGGTCCTTCCTAATTTGCCCGAAGTACACCATGAGATGGTTTTCGGGCTTCCAACTCTACCTTTCAAAGGACAAGGCCTCCTATCTTGATTCCTTTAGGTTTGACCTTTAGGTTTGATGTGATGGCTACTCTTTGCTAGAAAGGTTTTCTTCTAAGTTTGGCCATCTCCCTATGCTCATCAACCATGTCATGTTTGGTTCATAAGCTAAGATTGTTCCCTTTTTCGTTGAATACCTGTACTCTGATAGAAGGCTTTATAACTTTAATAGGGATAAGAGCCTCAATACTGAACATGATTGAAAAAGGTGTTTCCTAGTCGCCCTACGAGGGTTTATTCGGTAACTCCGTAGTACACTCGAGAGTTCTCTAGACCATTTTCCCTTAGCCTCATTCAACCTTTTCTTTAGGCCATCTTTTAGTGTTCTATTGGACACTTTAACTTGTCCATTGCTCTAAGGATGGGCAATTGGGGGGAAGTGTAATTTTATGCAAAGGTTGGTGCTGAATTTCTGGAACCCTTTGTCAATGAGTTGGGAACCATTGTCCACTACTATCACCTTTGGGCAACCGAATCTGCATATGATGTTTTTCTAGGTGAACTTCTGAATGTCCTTGGCCAAAATTATGGCCATGGGTTCTGCCTCAATCTACTTTATCAAGTAATCTACTACCACAACACATTACTTAACACCTCCTAGAGCCGTAATGAGACAACTAATAAGGTCAATTCCCCATATGACGAAGGGGCAAGGGTAGTTTGCCAAAGTTATTGCCTCTAAATGTGCTCTTTGGATGGGCGCATGCCTTTGACACTTGCTGCATCATTTGAAAAACTACCAAATATCCTTTCTTATGCTGAGCCAAAAATATCCTTACTGAAGCAATACTCTAGCAAGGGTGTCTGTGCCAATTTAGGATCGACATATTCCTTTATGAACTTCCTTTAGGCAGCTTCAGCATTTTCTTTGCTGACGCAACTTTGCAAGGGATTTGAGTACCCTTGTCGGTACAACTCCTCCCCAATAACAAAGTATCTCCTTAACCAACTTCACACCTTTGCAACTTCCTGAGGGTGTTTGGGTAAAGAGGAACTTGTCAGGTAGTCCCTTATAGGGTCTTTCCATCCTTTTTTCGAGGTCATGAGTGCCATTACAGTGATGCTTGAGGAATCAAGTACTTCGATTGACTGTTTTGACTTAGCCAATATATCTGCTTCCAAGTTTTCCTTCTGAGGTACCTTTTCTATTTGTGCTTTGTCAAATTCTTGGATTAATTCTTTGACAAGGTCATGGTATTTTGCCAAGTTAAGGTCCTTGGGCTCATACTCTCCCGTCATCTGGCAAACCACTAGTTGTGAATCACTGTAGGTCTTCAGATTTTTCACACAGACTCTTTTTGCCAATCTTAAGCCTACTATGAGAACCTCATATTCTGCAATATTATTGGTGATGTGGAATCCAAATTTGGTAGCCTTTGATGCTTCCATACCTTCGGGTGTTACCCACTCTAGGGTATTCCAGTTATGGTGCCAAAATTGTGCATTTAAAACTCCCAGGTTTGGTATGTTCTGTATGCCATTAGAACAATACCCTTAGTGTGCATAACCAAGTGGCCTTCTCGGCCATTATGTAAATGCATGCATATTGGTCCAACCATTATGCACATATTCACATTTTATGCACACCATGGCAGCAAGGAAGGAAAACATTAGCGCAAGTCTTAATCTTGGCTACCACACAATAGACAATTTTGTTAAGTTTAAGTAACTAGCCACTGCACCCAAAACTTCCTCCAAAAAACTATTTTAATCTAGAGATGTAACCCCTATTTTTGTTTAATTCATTATCAACTAAAGACCTAAATCAAACCAGGGAATTTGGTTTTACATCAATAGCCCACCTATGGACCAAGTTATAGATTTTTTAAGTTGGTTACAAAATTCTAACCAAATAAAGAGTAACTTAGCCAACTTTGAAACATCATAACTATAGCTAAAGGGATAAAAATAAAGAAATTCTAAATCCTAGTTAAACATATAGATGTAATCTAGATGTGGTCAAAAATTCATACAAAGATTCACTTTCAACATGTAGATATAGAACTTTGAGTGCAGGGTCAAAATTTTGTCCACTTTACGACCATTATGCCCATACAAAATTTCATAAGTGTGAAAACACTTTATTCACAAGAGGTAAGCCCTCCAAGACTATCCCATACATGTCCAATACACATAAGAATTACATGCTATTGCCTCTAGCAACTTTAACCGGCCAAAACAGAATTTACAAACAAGCAGCCTATCATTCACACTTAGATAGCTTGTGCATAGCTTCACATACATAGCCATTTAGCCCACAAATGTTCACATACATTGTCCAAATGCTACATGTACATGCATCTATGCACTACATCATAGCCTTAACTTAGCTAAATACATGCACTCAAGTCACAGGAGATGCCTGAGACACAATGTACTCCAAAATAGGATGGTGGACGGCTACTGCGTAACACAATAAGCACCATCACTAAAAATACCAATTGTGCTCCTAAAATTAGCAAAATTTCCACATCATAACTAGATAAATGCAAGCTCATGTGCCTAAAATTTCAGAACAAGACTTAATTGAAAACGGTTAGTTTCAATGTGATCTTTCTGCTGGACCTGAAATGGGCAAATTTGAGGGTAGGTAAGTTTCATGGAGAAGCTTAGTAAGGAGAACACTTTAACACTAAGTTAATGTAACCTTTATCAATCACCTGCATCCAAAGACACTAAAATGAAAGAAAATGCAATTCATATATCCAATACAGAGCAATCAAATGCAACAATCATTAACGAACACCAAACATATGTAATGCGGCAGCAACAACATTCATTGGTTAGTCCATAAAACATGTAATAAACGTAAGTAGATTACTATGACGTCCTTCCTTAAACATAAGCTTAGACTTAGGAGAGTTTTAACACTAATTAGTACTATGTTTGGGATCTAGAAACCCTTAAATTTGCTACCATCACTGTGCACGTCACACTAGGTCACAAAACCTTCACTAAGTGCACTTCCCTCACTAAGCTTGGTTCATCAAGCTCATGCCTCTCTACCAAACCTAGCCCTAGCTCCATGGATGCTTGTAAATATATTAAACATTCCATGAGAGCAATAGAACTCCTTACCTTGTGGGTATGCTGAAATTGAAGCTTGACTCTTGGTGTACCAAAGCAATAGCACTAGTATGCTACCAATTGCTCTTTCTTGCTTTTAATTGCAACTAGTTGCAAGATTGGAGGTATGGTGGCTATGGAGGAGCTATCTAGGAAGTGTGGAGGTGGGTGATGGCTATTTAGGTCGAATATGAAGAGGCAAAATTGAGTTTGGCTTCTTGAATTGGCTTTAGGGCACTAAACACCCTTATTAGCCTTAACCATGCTTTATGTCATTTATCTTCTCACTAACAACGGTTTTTTGTCTTAAACTCATTGGTCCACATTTTGCCCACATTTTTTTACCATTTTTCAAGCCATAGCTTGTTGGGTTTCGGGAGCCAAACAGTGAAGTGGAATTTACCGAAACCCTCCAGGATCCAAGTGAAATGAGGTAAACCGGGTGTTTGAAAATTTTCATACCTAATTTTCGGTTGAGATCTCTCACTCAACTATAGAGTCGAATCACAAAACCTGAATAGTTGATGTGTTTAGGCTCTCTATGGTATCCACATGACCCTCTTGGGATCACCACGCTTCCACCATGTCACGGCAGATGCGTTTCTCTTGCGTTCGCAGTGCTAGCTTGCGTCCTCCAAGGAATTGCAAGAGAAGAGTGCGGTTTTCCTTTTGGGAGGCTAGGGCAAGGAGACCTGCAAATTTTTCACTAAAAGTTATATTTATAGTGAGATTCAACTTCCAGGCCTAATGGGTTTCAAAGCCCTAATCCAATTAGGCTTTAATTTCGGGCTTAATAACGGCTCAACTATTGGCTCATTATTAATACGAAATTATTGTGAAACCAAAACCCAAATTATTAGCTCATGCACTCTAATGATCCAAATAGCTCTAAGTGTGTGACCCAATAGGCTTTTACCACGTTGGCAATGATCATATATCACATTTATGATCATAAGCAATGAGCGGTGTCTAGCAACACATCATTGCTACCCAAGTGACAAGATTGTCAATGATTCGACTAAACCTTTATGATCATTACTGATATATGCCATTGTCCTTTTGTCCAAGATATCAAGACTAAACACGAGGCATGGAATGTGTTACTCTCGCATAGCTCAATCTTTGGTTTCTTGATTACTGAGTAGACCAACTTGAACTGATGACATTGATATCATATATCAACTCATCCAAGCATGGCCATGCATTTTTGTAAGTCTCACTCTATCAAGGGGCCCGAAGATATCACTCCCGTTACATAGGAGGGACAAATCCCATCTTGATCACACAAATCCCTCTGCATGATATGTGACATACCCAATGACCTCCTTCAAGTTCACTCAGTTACGAGCAACAAAGGAAAGTATCAAAGTATGTGACTTACATGTAGGGAACCTTGATAATATTAGGTCGAAGGACTACATATACCATGATCACTATGAGAATCACTTATGTCACTCATATAATGATCCATGTAGTGTTCTCATGGTGGGTCGGTCCAGTACACAAGTTCTCCAACTTGTACCCATACGTAGACTACATATCTCATATTAGTCTCCACATATGCTAGTCGTTATGTATTATTGCAACCCGCTCCACAATAATACTAGGCTAGGGATATTTGAGAATATCATTATTCTAGGGTTACAATTATGTTTATTACGTTACGCAGAAACAGAACAACAAACATAATTGCTGGATTAATGCCTTAATAAAATATCATGACTCAATGTGAAAAAATACAATCATCTCATGATTGGCTTTTGGGCACAACACTAACATAGATGACCTCCCTCATGGTAGGATAACTCCATAATTTCACCCTTTAACTTAAGTCAAAAGCTTGAGCGTCTTAAGGTTTACAGTAGGGCATTTAGGTCATTGATGCCTTTAATGTTTCCTTTGTCCAAACTTGTCTTGTATAAGCAATTTGGTCCTCCAAAAGTATTTTCACACCACTTATGTCCTTCCCATAACTCTCCAAAGCTCTTTCTTAAGAGTTTTGCAATTAAGTACCCGAACTTCCAAAACCTTAGAAAAAGGTCCCTAGGTTACTTGACAAACAAGAAATCCTTAAGGCTTTTCTTGGAGGCCAAGTTACCAACTTAGAACACTTTTAAAGAGGTGTTGATCATTCCCTTTACCCCTTGATGCCCTTCGGCATCTCCTTCGTGTGTCATGGTGAAGGCGGCAAGGGCTTATGGAAATGGAGAAAGGTTCAAGATGAACGTACTCTGAGAAGATCACCTGAAAGTCACAGGAAGCAAGGGTTAGGAGGTCCCCGGAGTGTTTTTCCGGGGAGGAGCCTCCGACACACAAGTGAGTCCTTTTTGAGCTAATGAGATGATGTTTTTAGAGTAAAGGAGTACCTTATCTCAAGTAACGTCCCCCCCTTCCCTGGAATAATTCCCCAGTACATATAGAGGGGCGGATAGTGATAGTTCTTCTCGTGTGGCTAGCCCAGATCGTGACACGTGTTCGGCGGGATGCGTTCCACGTCTTTTGGTCAACAGGGGACTCCTCCCACGGCACGGGCCTCTGGGCTAGGAGTCTAATCAACCCGAGAGTGACGTGCTAGAGTGTCCCTGCAAATGGCGTGTTAGGGTATGGCCAGGGCGGATTATCGGGGATGTGTCAGAGGCTCCTTAAATGCTTATGCCGTACTCCCGAGGTCCCTTTTGGTAGAGGAGGCCTCTTCGGAGAACACATCCTCCGATGTCACTTTAGTACCGCAGGAGTATATTTCCCAAGGGCGACCTTTCTCGGAGGCACCCCCACTTCCGAGGATGGCTTACTCGTTCTCCCGAGGTTGGCACTATTGTTTCCAGGAATGGAGAAATGCCGAGGCAGGATTTCGGGAGGTCGGGCATCCTTCTTTCCGTGGTAGGTGGTTTCCCTTCCGAGGTTGGCACTTTGTCCGAACCAGTGGGTTCTGAGGGTGATCGGCACCTTGGCTATCACCCCTCACACTCCAGTCACTTTGGTGAGAATTACACAATATAATGGTTTTTGACCATTATGCCACACTTTGTAATTCTCCCATTTTTGTGAGGTGGTAGCAATCTTCCCCATCTTAAAAATTTGGTCCTCCAAAATTGCCTTTAGGTTCAGGTATTCTGTAGGATATCTTTCCATAAGGTCTTTCTCAGTTTTCTAGGTTGTTTTGTTTTCAAAGTGGTGTGACCACTGAACTTTAACTATGTGAATAAGCTTGTTTCTTAACCTTCTGGTATCCTTAGCTAATATAGCTATAGGTTTCTCTTCATATGTCAAGTTAGGTTCCAATTGTATGTCTTCCACTCCAATGGCATGCTTTGTGTCCAAGAAACACTTCTTAAGCATATTGATGTAAACAACATTATGAACACTTGACATGTTTGGTGGTAGAGCTAACCTGTATGCTACCTTGCCAACTCTATCCAAGATCTTATAAGGACCTATATATCTTGGAGGTAACTTGGATCTTTTCCCAAATATGATAGTGCAAATAGTTGGTGCAACTTTTAGTCAAACATTATCCCCGCTCTCAAACTCCATGTTTCTCCTTCTTTTATCCACATGAGCTATAGTTCTTTCATTGGATGCTTTCAATCCTTCCTAAATTTTCTTGATCTTGACAGCAGTTTGCTCAATGATTTTAGGACCCAACTCTATCGTGTTTGAAGCTTCCATCCAACAGTGGGGTGCCATGCACCTCCTTCCATATAATGCTTGAAAAGGTGACATGCTAATGGTGCTCTAATAAATGTTGTTATATGAAAATTCTATTAATGGCAAGTGTTGGTCTCATTCACCCTTGAAATCCAACACACAACTCCTAAGCATATCTTCCAATACATGTATCACCCTTTCAGTTTGCCCACCAGGCTGAGAGT
The DNA here is from genome assembly GCA_039654915.1 of Aquilaria yunnanensis. Classification (NCBI taxonomy): domain Eukaryota; kingdom Viridiplantae; phylum Streptophyta; class Magnoliopsida; order Malvales; family Thymelaeaceae; genus Aquilaria; species Aquilaria yunnanensis. Next base: position 40,420,814 of record CM077595.1, on the reverse strand, counting down.
GATAAGTAGTACTTAGGTGGATTTTGGTAGCTAGAGCTTTGTGAAAAGCACTCCAAAACTAAGTTGTAAATCTTGGATCTCTATTAGATACAATGCAGTCTGGTACTGCATGTAATCACACTATCTCCGAGATGTACATCTGAGCCAACTTCTCTAAGGTGTTTGTAAGTCTCACAGGTAAGAAGTGGGCACATTTGGTTAGCCTATCCACAATGAACCAGATTTTATCATGGCTTAATTTGGTCATAGGCAACCTAGTCAAAAAGTCCATGGTTATGTTGCCCTACTTCTTCATTGGTACAGATAGAATCTAAAGGGTACTAACTAGCTTCTAGTGCTCTACCATTATCCTTTGGGATGTGGCACAATTAAAGACATAAGTGGCTATGTGTTTCTTCATGTTTGGCGACTAAAGACATAAGTGGCTATGTGTTTCTTCATGTTTGGCGACCAGAAATAAGTCTTCAAGTCTTTACACATTTTCTCACTTCCTGGATGGATGTTCAACTTGCTTGTGTGAGCTTCTTCAAGTCTTTCATCTTTGAGCTTTGGCCCTTTAGGCACATAGATTCTTTTCTTGAAGTACAGTAATCCTTGCTTGTAGACAAAGGATTCATGCAAGGAACCTTTTTTCTTTTTTGAAAATTTTCTGAACTCAGGATCTATTTCTTATGCCTTTCTAACCTTTTCAATACATCCAAATTGGATTGTCAATGTGTAGATTTGGGCTTCCTCCCACTTCTACCACTTATGCCATAGCCATAGTAGACTATTTTTCTCATCATGATCAGCTATGGATCCTCCTTTCATAAGACTTGTGTACTTGCTACTCAAGGCATTTAGTACCACATTGCCTTTGCACTCATACTGTATACTGCAATCATAGTCCTTGATGTACTCTAACCATCTCCTTTTCCCCATGTTCAACTTTTTCTGAGTGAACAAGTACTTTAGGCTTTTATGGTTAGTGTAGAGCACAAAAGAAGCTACCCATCAAGTAATGCCTCTATTGCTTCAAAGAAAAAATCACTACAGCTAGTTCTAGGTCATGGGTAGGATAATTTTGGTCATGGGTTCTCAACTGTCTTGACCCATAAGCATTGACATTTCTATATTGCATAAGTACATAACCTAACCCAGATCTAGGTGCGTCTGTATAGATAATGTAGGGCCTGCTTAGATCAGGAAGAATCAACACTGGAGCTTCAATCAACCTGATGCCCTTCCACATCTTCATCGTGAAACATGATGAGCCCGAAGCAGAAACTTTTGATGGGGGGACACCTGGATGAGGAACCTCGCTTGGAGAGACTGCCTGAAATGCTCAAAGAATGAAAGTTAGGAGGTCCCCGGAGTATTTTTCTAAGGAGGAGCCTCCGACGCCCAGGTCAGCATTGGGAAATGGAGAGTAAGTAAAATGTGGAGAGATTTCCCCCTTCGAGTCCGATCCCCTCACCTGGGGCATTTCCCGAATATTTATAAGGAGGTGTACAGGAGAAGTCCATTTGCCACAACCGGCCTAGATCGTGACACGTGTTCGATCGGATGTAGTCTGTACCTTCGGGAGTGGGGGGCCTCCAGTTGGCCATAGGCCGCCTTGGTCAGGAGCCTAGGGCGGCGTGTCAGAGCATGTCCTAGGGCGGTGTGTCGAGATCGTACGAGTATGGTGTGTCAGAGGTTCCTTAATTGTTTCTGTCACACTCCTGAAATCCCTTTGGTAGAAGAGAGCTCTTCGGAACAGGAGGACTTCCTTCTGAGATCATTTTAGCAATCCGGGAATATCTTACTAAGGATGACGATGCACCGTATTCCCGAGGTCGGTGCTGTCGTCTCCAGGGGTGATGAATGATCGTCGAGGTCGGATGTAAGAGGGGTCAGATAGCCTTCGTTCCGAAGTCGGTGCTCGCATTCCTTTCTGTTAACGCTCTACTTGCTGAGGGTGGTGCTTTGCTCGAGCTTATGGGTTTGAAGGGTGATAGCACTTCAGCTATCACATGCCCCCCCTTGAAAAGTCGAAGTGGAGACTTCGGCTCTAGACTCTCCGAGGACGTCTTGCCGGATTCCTAGCGGGACACTGTTCAAGGAGATGCTTCAGCCCCCGAAGGCGTTCCTTCCTAGCCGAGACATCATCACTTGCCCTCTGGTCAATCCCTTGGTGATCTCGGGGCGCGCACTCCCTTTATATTTATTTTTTCTGTTGCAGGTCAATGGACTGCTGCGTCTCACAACCAGGCGTGTCAGTTTGGATAGGCGTGCCTGGGTTTTCGAGGTGTCAGAAAGTGCGTCCTAGTTTCTTGCGTTGGATGACATGTGGCATGCGATGGTTAGGGGTAGTCACGTCGGTTACACCAGCCACCTCCTTTCGCCTTCGAGTGGCAATTATGGCGATGGTTCGCCTTCGCAGGGTAGTTATGGCGACGATTCGGCTACCCCTGTTCGGCCTATATAAACCCTTCCTTCCCCTTATTTTCTTTCCTTTATCCTTCTCTTGCTCTCATCTGTCTTTGAGATTTTCCCTCTCTTCCTTCTCTTTTTGCGGCGGTGCAAGCGGCGGAGGGATTTCTGGCAACCATTGACGACGGCATCTTCTAATCCCAACTTCGGCAAGCATTTTGGTGGGTTTGTTTTTCAAAGGTCCTTTGGGCATTTCGGTTTCTATTTTATTTTTCTAGTCCCCGAAGCTTCTTTCTTTTTTCCCGAAGTCCTTTGGCTCTCTTTTCTGAAGTGGTTCTCTCTTGCCGAACATGTCTTCCCTTATTCCTTTTATATCCATCCAATCCATCCCCGAGAGCTAGCAGCCTCTCATGTCCCACCCTTGTTGCTCTTCCCCGAAAAAATTAGCAAAGTGGACGACCAAATTCTTTCTTCCCTCCTATGCCACCACCAGGCTGCCCCATCCTAGCCACTTTAGCTTTATGAACGGTAAGGACGAGGTTACCGTCTTCCGTACCCAACTGAAGGCCGGCCTTTGGTTTCCTCCGCCAAAGATGATTTGTGACTTTTGCCAATTCCATGGCATAGCCGTGAATCAGCTTCTGCCCAACTCCTACTGTTATTTCAACGCCTTTCTCTGCATGTGTGGGGTTTTCAAGGTAGAACCCCACTTCATCATTTTTCATGCAACATTACAAGCTCTATCTGGTCCCGAAGGGTGGCTTTTATTTCATGCTGCCTCGGGGATCTGGCAGCAAAAAATATATGTTCACCTTCGGCACTAAAGACAATTGGCAAGGGTGGCAAATGAAGTTCTTCTTCTTGAAGGTGGCGGAGGCATGGTCGGGCATGCCGACTAGGTGGGCTCGGGGGAAGCTGGAGACGGACGTCGTTGACCCCAAAAAGTTGCTAACTCCTTAGTTGGCAGCGAGGTTGGAGGACTTTGACAGCCGTATCGGGGCTTTCACCGACTGGGATGTGAGGTCCCACCGCGCTCCTTGTATCCCTTCCCCATTAAGTGGGACCTCATGACCAAGGAAGTCCTTTGAGAGCTAAAGGTGCTCAAGGAGCATAAGACGGACCTCGGCATGCCAGCTCCTGCTGCCGACTGGAAGAAGTCCTTCCTGGTGATGGTCCTACGGGGGGAGCTCTCTTACAAAGCTCTTTTTGAGAGTAAGTTTCTTCCCAGTTTTTAGTATAAGTGTCCTTTTGGACTTAGACTAATATTTTCCTGCTTTTTCAGAGATGGGCGATCAGTCGGCCACTTTCTACAAATCCCTCTTCCTTGGCCAAGCTGAGAAGGGGGAACAGACGAAGAATGGGGCCCCAAAATGGCGGAAGACGACTGGGGCCGGTCCGTCTTCGGCTAAGAAGGCAAAAAAGGACCCCCTTCCTCCGCCTCTGGAAGATGTTGAAGAGGCTGAGGATCAGCTCGAGGTCCAGGCTGACTAGCAACCGGAACCTGCCATTAGCTCCATCCCCCAGAGTCCCACTACTTCGGTGGACCTTCTAGGCTCTTTGGCGGGGGGCCCTTCTGCTGAGGAATTTGAAGAGTGCAGAAGAAGCAGGGCCAAATACGTCCCTGCCAAAGTAGAGGAGGTTCGAGACTCCGATGATGACGTCGCCAAGGTTCTACCAGGTTTGTCCCTTAGACAATTTTTAGTGCTCTCCATCTTATTAATGTATGACTAAGGAACAATGTCTTATTGGAACTATGCCTTGGCTTTATAGAGGAATTGGCGCCCTCGGCGTGGATGGTGGAGCATGCCCGAAAACGGGCCCTTCGGGATTCTCACATCCCAAGGATAAGGTCCCGAGGGAGCCTTTCTGGTCTTTCACGGAGGACATGAATTCATTCTCCGAAGACGGCCAGCAAATGGCTCCTCAAATGGCGAGGGGCATGCTCACCCAGGCTACCTTCAAGTCTGTGGCCGAAGAGTGCGTGAATGAGGAGATCCTCATCGTGAAGATGGCCGAGCATGCTGCCCAAGTACTCCTTTATACCCTTCATTCTTTCTCCCAATTTTTCTAAGTGTTCAGCTTTCCTTCTGCAACTTTACCAAGTGTTCTGCTCTCCTTATTTTTTGCAGCTCTTGCCATATAGCGGATACTTCAGAGCTTAGGCAGCAAAACAGCCTTCGGTCCGAACTTAGACCGAATAACGTTCCGAGAAGGCCAAGGTGTTCTGTGCTAACTCGATCATGAAGAATGCTGAGTTGAGCAGAATTGCCAAGGAGGAAGTCACCAAACTTCGGGAGGAATTTCTGAAGGGCCAGGAGGAGCTCTTGAAGGATTTCTCCCAGAAGATGTCTGACCTTGGCGTGAAGGTTGTCGAGATCAATTCTTCCAACGAGGCTTATGAAAAAGAAAAGGAAGAAAAATTTGCTATCCTGAAGAAGGCCCTCGCCAACAACGCCGTCCTTCAAGCCGAGGTTGAGGCTCTGAAGAAGGAAACGAAGAAGAAGAAGAAGACGAAGAAGTTGGAGAAGGAGGTGGTCGATCTGGAAAGTGAAGTGGAAGACCTGTAGGTCGAGTTGGACAAGGCTAACCAGGCAACCAAGGTTGGCTTCCAAGATGGTTTTTGCCTGGCTCGACACCAAGTCTTGGCCAAATATCCAGACCTCAACCTCTCCTCACCGCGAAGATGGTTGAGCATGCTGCCCAGGTACTCTTTTATACCGTTCATTCTTTCTCCCAATTTTTCTAAGTGTTCATCTTTCCTTGTGCAACTTTACCAAGTGTTCTACTCTCCTTATTTTTTGCAGCTCTTGGTGTATAGCGGATACTTCAGAGGTTGGGCAGCAAAACAGTCTTCGGTCCGAACTTGGACCGAACAATGTTTGCAGAAAGCCAACGTGTTCTGTGCTAACTCGGTCGTCAAGAACGCTAAGTTGAGCAGAATTGCCAAGGAGGAAGTCGCCAAACTTCGGGAGGAATTTCTAAAGGGCCAGGAGGAGCTCTTGAAGGATTTCTCCCAGAAGATGTCTGACATCGGCACAAAGGTCGTCGAGCTCAATTCTTCCAACGAGGCTTATCAAAAGGAGAAGGAAGAGAATTTCGCTATCCTGACGAAGGCCCTTGCCGACAATGCCGTCCTTCAAGTCGAGGTTAAGGCTCTGAAGAAGGAAACTAAGAAGAAGAAGAAGACGAAGAAGTTGGAGAAGGAGGTGGCCAATCTGGAAAGCGAAGTGGAAGACCTGTCGGTCGAGTTTGACAAGGCTAACCAGGCAACCAAGGTTGGCTTCCGAGATGGTTTCTGCCTGGCTCGATACCAAGTCTTGGCCAAATATCCAGACCTCGACCTTTCCTTCCTAATTGCCCTAAACATCCCTGAGGGACCTCGCTGGACCTGGTCGAAGATTGAGTTCCTCAACCTGCCCTTTGTCCCCCCTCCGGCGCCGAAGGATGCTAGGGACGGAGCTTCTCACGATGCTGGGGTCCCTTAGATGTCTAGGGCTTCACTTTTTCTTTTTCTTCTTCCTTTTGGTAATCTTATTCTTGTAACTTCCTCCATGTAATAAGGCCTTCTTAATAACACTTTTCCTCCTTTTAAAATTTGGCTAAGTCCCCAAGCAATAATTTTCATCTCTGAGGGTTGTCTTGACCATTCTCGATCTGGGACCCTTGGTAAGATACTTTTTTATTTTTATCGACCATCCTCGGGAGAATGCTATCTTTGGCGAATACCTTTAGTCAATGTTTGACTTATTTTCATCAGTCGTGTTCGATCGATGCACCCTTTGGGGAAAATGACCCAACCAACTTTGGAGGAAATATGCCATTTTTGCAAGTACTTGTTTGCATCTTGTTCGGCATGATTTCTTAGGTGGAGTTACTCTTCCAGAAAATTTTCTGTACTTAGAAAAATTTCTAACTGTACAATTTCCAGACAAGATTCTAAACGTAGAACTTCTTCAAGGTATCTGAGTGCCAAGTATTCTTCAGCTCTCCACCTTCGGGATAGCCGAGCTTATGGACTCCTTTCCGACCTTCGTCAAGGACCAGATAAGGTCCTTCCCAGTTTGCTCGAAGTACTCCGTGAAACGGTCTTCGGGGTTCAAACTTAGCTTTTGGAGAACAAGGTCTCCCATTTTGATTCCTTTTTTCCTAACGCGTACGTTCGCGGTCATATCCACTCTTTGCTGGAAGGCTTTTCTCCTAAGCTCAACCACTTCTCTGTGTTCGTCAATTAGGTCGAGCTTAGTTCTCAATCTGAGGTCATTCCCTCATTCGTTGAACACTTGTACCCTGACCAATGGCTGGGCTACCTTGATGGGGGTGATGGCCTCTATGCCGAAGATGAGCGAAAAAGGCGTCTCACCTGTGGCTCTTCGGGGTGTTGTCCGATAGCTCCATAGCATAGTAGAAAGTTCCCCTGGCCATTTTCCCTTTGCCTCCCTCAATCTCTTTTTCAGGCCATCTTTTATGGTTCTATTAGATACCTCTACCTATCCGTTTCTTTGAGGATGAGCTACCGGGGCGAAATGTAGCTTTATGCCAAGGTTAGCCACAAATTCTCGAAACCCCTTGTCAGTAAACTGGGTACCATTGTCAGGCATTATTACCCTCGGTATGCTGAATCGGCATATGATGTTCTTCCAAATGAATTTTTGTATGTCCTTAGCCGAGATTGCTGCCAGGGGCTCTGCCTTGACCCATTTGGTTAAGTAATCCACTGCGACCACGCAGAACTTCACTCCTCCAGGCGTAGTCGAGAGCGGCCCGATGAGGTCAATGCCCTATACTGCAAAGGGACAGGGATAATTGGCCGAGGTTATTAACTCCGAGGGTAACCTCTGGATGTTGCCGTGTCTTTGGAACTTGTCACATTTTCGGACAAATTGTCTTGCATCCTTCCTTAAGGTAGGCCAAAAGTAACCCTGGTGAAGTATCACTCCGGCGAGGGCGTCTGTTCCTATGTTGGAACCACAGGCCCCCTCATGAACTTCTTCAAGGACTGTTCTGACATCCCTTTCACTTATGCGCCTCTGCAAGGGACTTGCATACCCTTGTCTGTATAGTTCATCCATGATGAGGAAGTATCTCCCGGAGTGCTTTCGCACCTTTGTAGCCTCGGTGAGGTCTTCGGGGAGTGCCAAAGTTGCCAGGTATTTTTTTATGGAATCTTGCCATCCTTTTCCCAAGGTTGCTATGCACATTAACTCCGTGCTAGGTTGTTTTAGCACCTCGGTGGTTTCCTTCGATTTGGCCAAGGTATCGGCTTGAGCGTTATCTATTCGAGGCACGTTTTCTATTTGTACCAAGTCGAACTCTTTAATGAGCTTCTCGACGAGATCATGATACCTTACCAAGGTTGGATCCTTTGCAGTGTAATCCCCTTTTATCTGCCAGACTACTAGCTGCGAGTCATTATGGGTCGTAAGGTTTTTTACACCAACCTTTCTGGCCAGTTTTAGTCCTGCTTTGAGGGCCTCATATTCAGCGATGTTGTCCGTGACATTAAAATCAAATTTGATGGCTTTGATGGCTTCCATACCTTCGGGCCCCCGAAGGACTACTCCAGCGCCTTGGTGTTCGGCGCCTAAGGCTTCATTGACGAAGAGTTTCCACTCTGGTTCAATCCTTATCAGATCTTTCGAGGTAAGTTCAGCATCCTCGATTCCTGGGATTTCGATGATGAAATCTGCCAATGCTTGGGCCTTTTTTTCTCTTCTTGGCTCGTAACTGATGCCATACTCTCTGAGCTCGATACACCATTTTGACAGCCTTCCCGAATGCTCTTCCTTTTTCATTATGTCGCATAGAGGTAGGTTGCTTTGGACAATGATGGGATGTCCTTGAAAGTAGGGCCGTAGCCTTCTACCCACGAGCACTAAGGCATTGATGGCTTTTTGGAGCAATGGGTATCTGACTTCGGTGCCATGCAGAGACTTGCTTACATAATATACTGACCACTACCTTTTTCACTAGGACTAAACTCACAGCTTTTTCAGTGATGGAGAGGTAGAGGATGAGAGATTCTCCTTCCCGCGGTTGCCAAAGTCTTGGTAGGCGGGTTAGGTAGCTTTTAAGCTCATCCCAAGCTTTCTGACATTCTTGGTTCCAAGGTTGTTCCTTGGTTCTGGAGTTACCTTCGCCTACACCTTGAAGAATGGTCGACATCGGTCGCCATACTTGGAAATGAATCTACTAAGGGAAGTGATTCTTCCGGTAAGCCTTTGTAGATCTTTAATGGTTGTAGGTGTTCAAAAACCTAGCAGGGCTTTGACCTTTTCAGGGTTGGCATCTATTCCCCTCTCTAACACCATAAACCCGAGGAAGTTACCTGCACTCACTCCAAACACGCACTTCTCAGGATTAAGGCGAATGCTGAACTCCCGAAGCCGTTGGAAGGTTTCGGCTAAGTCGTCGATATGATTACTAGGCATTCTGCTCTTAACTATCATATCATCAACATATGCCTCCATGTTTCTCCCAATTTGAGAGTCGAACACTCTATTCATCAACCTCTGATAGGTAGCCCTTGCATTCTTAAGCCCGAAGGGCATTCTGACGTAGCAATAGGTACCGACTTCGGTGATGAAGGCGGTTTTTTCTTCATCTTCGGGGTTCATCCAAATTTGATGATACTCGCTGAAGGCATAGAGGAAACTGAGAAGACCATACTCGGTGGTTGAATCCACCAATTGGTCTATGGCTGGCAAAGGGTAAGAGTCCTTTGGACAGGCATCATTCAGGTTCCGAAAATCGATGCACATTCGGAGCTTTTCACTCTCTTCCTTTGTGGCGATAACCACGTTACTAAACCATTCAAGGTTTTTAACCTCTCTTATTACCCCTACCTCAATTAGGCGCCTAACCTCAGCTTTAATGAAGGAATTCTTATGAAACGATAGGTTCCGTTTTTTCTACCGAACCGGCCTAGCGTCCGGGCGAACTTTGAGACTATGGTGGATTATGCTGGGCTCGACCCCAGGCATTTCTTTCGAAGAGTAGGCGAATAGATCTTTGTTCATTAACAAGAAAGATACAAGCCTGTCTTTGTCACCCTTGGCCAATTTTTTCCCTACTCGGGCGTTACGGCCGGGGATCAGCTCTACACCTTCTGTTTCTACTTTCTCCAACTCTTCTGTTTCGTCCCTTGTGGTCACTTCGCCTATTATGACTGCTTTTTTTGTAGCCAAAGTCTATACTTGGACCTTGGCCGGGCTTTGTGTAGCCTTGGTGAAGATCTTCCTGACTTTGGCTTGGTCAATAAAGATCTCTGCATCTCCTTCTTTGGTTGCGTAGGTGACCGTTAAGTATTTTACATCCGGGTGGATGTGGAGATTGCCTTGAGTTTTGTTATGGACCTCCTAGTAATCAGCACTCCCGAAAGAGGTAAAATGTTCTAAATTAAGTTTAGAACTTTAATTTCAAGTTTACAAAGCTAGAATAAAGGAGTTAGAAAAAATTCACTAAGTTCCAAGGAGGTTTAAGCACTAGATGAGGAGCAGGGGCAAAATGGTAATTTTGCATCCTGAGTAACCGGGTAGGGTCCCGAGTGTTTTAAGTTAAGTTTTGTAAATTAACCTTTAACCTTAACTCAAACTTGAAACAATAACAAGAATTAAGCAAGAAATGAGCATGTGTTAAAAGATGGGGGTTTATGTGTTTAAGGGTTGTAACTTGGATGGCTTAAGGGGTTAAGTGAGGGTTTAAGAAGGGAAAGGTGGCTAATGGCTGCCATAACCACGTTTTCCCCTCTCAAGCACTCATTTCTCTCTCAATTCAAGCTAGAAGTCAAGTGATCTTGATTCCTAGAGTTGCCATCCAAGGATACCAACCAAGAGTAACTTGTTTCAAGCTAGAAAACAAGGTTTGGAGGCTTGGAAGCATGATTTCTCTACTCCCCTATTTTTGATACGTGGTAAGCATTGTGTTCTTTGTTAATTCTATGTTATTTGAGTGAATTGAGGCTTGGGTTTTGGTTAGAGAGGAAGATTGTGATGTTTGGTGCTTTGGTTTTGATTGGAACTTAGGTGAGGATTTCTTGCACTTGGTTGCTTGAAAAGAGGAGTGATTGTAGCTTGTATCTTGGAGTTGAGGTAAGGGAGTAGTGTTTTTAAGCTTGAACAATGCTTGTGGCTTGAGTTTGTTGTAAGAAATTGATTGAAATTAGCCATAGCATTGAGTATGAGTTTTGGTTGAATTGTGGTGAACTATGAGGTTTGAGGAAGATTTGATGATGTTATAGAGCATCATTAATGGCATTGTGATAGTTGGTTATGTTCCTTGCAACTTGAACTAAGTGTGTGTGAAGTTTGGTGGCTTTTTATGCATGTTTGATATGTGTACTAAGCAGCCAAAGGTCATAGCAGCAAAATGTGTGCCAATTCTACAGTTTCACAGATTGGCGACGCGTCGCCAAAAGGTACCCATAATTGGCGACGCGTCGCCAATTGGAAAAAGGATCACAAAACGTTGACGACGACGCGTCGCCAAAACAGCATTGGAGACCCGATTTTGTTTTTAGCATAACTTTTCGCTCGGGTGTCCAATTGAGGTGATTCAAAGTTCCACGTGAAGCTAAGAGGGAGTACTATCATTTACAAGTTTTAGAAACATCTAAAATGCCCCATATTTAAAGTTTTTTTGAATCAAACTGAGGATAATTTTTAAAGGCAGAATTTTGCACATTTTGCTAGGATGATTAAGGTGAGTCCCAAAGGGGTCCTTTAGGTACCTTGGGCCTCAAGTATGCCATGGGTACTTCGAGACTTCCTGAAGTCCCTCGAGAAGTGGGAGTTTCCTTGAGTTTTGAAAAGTTTTGAGGTTACTTGTTGAGTAAGCAAGGAAACTAAGTTGCAAGCGAATATAACCAAGTGTCGTGAGCTTGAGGTGTAAGTTTTAGAACCCTTGGCAACCTGGCAGTGTTGGAAATCACGGGGTTGTAAGGAGAGGCTTCAAATGCACCGAGATTATGGGGTTTAATAACCTAGTTACATAGTTCTCACCACAATTCCCCTGCACAACAAAGTTAAGGAGAGGTTATATAATAAGTCAGGCGTAAGCTAAGGCTTACGAGGCACAAGTCGAGGGCTAGACTTGTGAGCCACGGAGTGACGCCCGTGAGAAAGTAAGAAAATTATGTGAGGAGTGGTCCTTCAGGATCCGAGCATGCATATCCATATATTTACATATATGAGAGGTCCCTTACACTGCGAGAGCCAGCAGAGAGTATGCATGAGTTATTTCATATCTGTCCACAGTTTTACTGTTGGTACATAAGGTTACCCCTTACTGAGAATCTTGGATTCTCACCCTTACTGTTTTGTTGTGCAGATACAGAAGGAGTCGGGCCGAGTGACCGTTGATGGTTACTCTAGTAGTAGTTTTTGGTGCACAGGTAGAATACCTGAGTTTTGTTGATTCTAGTACTTATTGTTTGGATGCTTGTTGGTCTTGCACAGTACTAACTAAATTGCTCATTGGTTACAGAGCCTAGTGCACATTGGACATAGTCAGGCATAGCTAGACGTAGTGGGGTCCAGAGGAGTCTCTAAAGCTCGCCACTGGGATTCACATCCAAGGTGGGAGTTAGTATGAAAAGATCTTAGTAAAGGATTTTGTATGTGTACAAAGTACTCTAGTTGCCTCCCTAGTTATGAAATGAAGAGTCATGGACTCGAGGATTGCTTTCTGGGCGGGGCATTAGCTACTATATGTATGAATGCTCGCGCATGTTGCTATGTGTAGTTAACTCATATAAAGGTTGATTTGTATGCTTTGACTGCTCTACTTTTTTTATATGAAAGATTGTGGCCACATTAACATTTTATGGTTTTAAATAACCCGTCAAAGCATAAAGAGCTTGCATATTTCATATTCTAGGATAATCAACTAGTGACAAGGATTTAATCCGCGCACATATCAATGAGTCCAACTGCAATCCGCCGTGAGACCAAGTTCTGACAGGTGTCCTGGGCAGGGGCCAGGGACGGCCGTGTCAAGTTTGCCTCCCGAGGATGGCATTGTATGATGAGGGAACATTAATGACGATGAATCTCGTCATAATGGAGGCAAATAGTTCTTACTGATTTTGAGGCGAGGTCCCTTTCAACATTAGGGGTAGATCGATGCATCTGAGAACTGGGAGTTCGGATGGCCCAACCCCAAACATGGGGGAATTGACTATGTTGAGATCGCCTGTTGAGATGCCTAATTTAGGCAGTAGGTCCGAGAAGATGGCATCGGCGTTGGAGCCATCGTCCAGGAGTACCCTTTTGACGTCCCAACTCCCTATGCTTGCCGTGACAAGGAGTGGGTCATCGTGGGGGAACTTTACAGTAGACCCATGTTTTCGGACAAGCCTTTTCGGCGTGTTGCCATACTCCATCGTGGAGATTTCTCTTATCTTCCTTTTCCTTTCGGCCGAGGGTATCCCTGTAGTGATGGTTTGGATGACCCCTACCGATGGTGGCGGATTATTTTGACGACTTTGGTCCCGACGTCTGTCGGAATCATAGTCCTCCTCGTCCCCCCTTCTTTGTTCTTCCTTTCTTCCTTTGGGCGAAGGTATCCGCAAGTACCGATGGAGTTGCCCCTGCTTTATCAGAGACTCGATGTATTTCCTTAGTTGGAAGCAGTCTTCAGTGTCGTGGCCGTGATCTCGGTGGAATTGGCAGAATTCTTCATGTTCTTCTTGTTTTCCGAAGTCATGGCCTTTGGCCTTGGGACCATAGTCCCTTGCCTTTCTAAGGCCATGAGAATGCTGGCCCTTGTGGCGTTTAGGGGAGTGAATGTCATTGGTGTTTTACCCCTTTGTTTTCGGGGCCTTTCTCCGACTTCATTCTGGTGACGAAGCTGGTGGCTTGGTCCTTCGGGCCCAAGCTATTCCACCTTAGGCCCTCCCATTCTGAGCTCTTCGACCGTCATGTACTGTTCGGCCCTTCGGTAAAATTCACCAAGAGTGTCTGGGGTGACTTTGGAGAACTCATAAAAGAGCTAGGAGTCTCTCTGAAGTCCCCTTATCATTGCGAGGATGCGAAAATTGGGTCAAAAATCAGGTACGCTTAGTGCTTCTCGGTTGAACCTTTCAACGTAGTCGCGGATGGCTTCCCCACTTCACTGTGCTATGTTGAACATTTGTACCGGCATCTTGGCCATTGGCTTGCTACCAATGAACTGTTGGGTAAAGGCAGTGGACAGCTCCGGGAAATTCAGCAAGGTTCCATGGGCCAGGGAGTTACACCATGCCATTGCTGGACCGGAGAGGGTCACCTCAAAACACTTTCAAAGGGTGGCATCATCGGCGCCGTGGAGCACCATGCTTAGCTTGTACTTTGTCAGGTGTGCCTGGGGGTCGCTGCGCCCATTGTAGGTTTCTGAGCATGGCACCCTGAAGTCACTGGGCATGGGCGCCTCCACCATTTCTCGGACAAAAGGTGACTCTTCTCCGTTATAAGCGTTAGACAATCTTGACCAGACTAGTTTTTGGGAGATCTGCCTCTCAACCTTTTCCAGTCTTCCCAGGATCTTCTCCACAAGGGCAGTTGTGCTAGCTTCCCTCTGCTGCCTAGTGATCGTTGGCAATGGCAAACTTCTTCTCCTTTTTGGAGAGTAACTCCGGCGGCGAGGAGACTGGGAAATTCGGCATAGGGACAGACTCCTCCAATGGGAAGTCCTAGTTTCTTTTTGGGTCCCTTCTTTCGTGGGTTATGCCCTAGAGGGCACGTCCTCTGTCGAAGATGTGTCATGAGAGCCCTCACTCCTGGAACTCTGGTGGGTAGTCCTCGGGCTCTTCTCCCGGCGGCTTGTCGAGGGGGAGGTCCTTCGGACCAAAGTAGCTTGGGGCCACCTTCGGTCGAGCTGTTAGGTCACTTCAGTGACAATGGAGTGCTGGAAGTCTCATAAGAAGCCCATCGTCACTGCTAGAGGGCGGTCGTCCTCCAACGCAGGAGCTTCTGCAGTGGGCTACTGGGTCGCCGGCTGAGCCTCCGGCGCAGAGGTGGACTTTGAGATCCCCTTGTCTTTTGAACGCTGAGTCTCTACCACGGCGACCTGGGAAAGGCTTCCCACAGACGGCGCCAAATGATGCCATTCCACATCTTCGTCGTGAAACATGATGAGCCCGGAGCAGAAACTTTCGGTGGTGGGACGACTGGATGAGGAACGTTGCTCGGAGAGATTGCCTGAAATGCTCAAAGAACGAACGTTAAGAGGTCCCAGGAGTATTTTTCCGGGGTGGAGCCTCCGACGCCCAAGTCAGCGTTGGGAAATGGAGAGTAAGTAAAAAGTGGAGAGATTTCCCCCTTCGAGTTTGATCCCCTCACCTGGGGCATTTCCCGAATATTTATAGGGAGGTGTACAGGAGAAGTCCATTTGCCACAACCGGCCCAGATCGTGACACGTGTTCAGTCGGAAGTGGTCCATAGTTTTGGGAGTGGGGCGCCTCCAGTCGGCCATAGGCCGCCTTGGTCAGGAGCCTAGGGCGGCATGTCAGAGCGTGTTTGAGGGTGGTGTGTCGAGATTGTATGAGTACGATGTGTCAGAAGTTCCTTAATTGTTTCTGTCGTACTCCTGAGATCCCTTCGGTAGAAGAGAGCTCTGCGGAACAGGAGGACTTCCTTCCGAGATCATTTCAGCAATCCGGGAATATCTTTGCCAAGGGTGGTCACGTTCCAAGATCATTTCAGCAATCCAGGAATATCTTACCGAGGACGACGATGCACCGTATTCCCAAGGTCAGTGCTGTCGTCTCCAGGGGTGATGAAGGATCGCCGAGATCGGATGTAAAAGGGGTCAGATACCCTTCTTTTCGAAGTCGGTGCTCGCGTTCCTTTCGGTCAATGCTCTACTTGCCGAGGGTGGTGCTTTGCCCGAGCTTATGGGTTTGAAGGGTGCTAGCACTTCAGCTATCACAACCTTTTCTTGAGCTCCTAGAAACGCTTTTCACATTTTTCAGTCCACTCAAACCTTTGGCCTTTCTTGGTCAGATGAGTAAGAGATGAGGCAATGATGGAGAATCCTTGTACAAATCTTCTATAATATCCAGCTAATCGTAGGAAACTTTGATGAGGCAATGATGGAGAATCCTGGTACAAATCTTCTATAATATCCAGCTAATTGTAGGAAACTTTTGATTTCCTTTACTGTCTTTGGTCTTTCCCATTCTTGTACTACCTTGACTTTTTCAGGGTCTGCCTTAAGGCCTTCTACATCTATAATGTGTCCTAGGAAAGGTACTTCCTTTATCCAGAATTCACACTTGGATAACTTGGCATAAAGCTAATGATCCAACAAAGTCTATAAGACAATCTTCAAGTGATGTTTATGTTCATTTTCATCCTTGGAATACATTAGGATGTCATCAATGAACACAACTACAAATTTATCTAGATGTGGTCTAAACACCCTATTCATCAGGTCCATGAAAGTAGTTGGAGCATTAATCAAACTAAATGGCATGACTGTGTAATCATAACGCCCATATCTGCTCCTGAATGTAGTCTTAGGAATATCCTTTTGTTTTACCTTAATTGGAAGTATCTAGATCTCAAATCAATCTCGGAGAACATCTTAGCTCTCTTGAGTTGATAAAAAAGATCCTCAATCCTAGGAAGTGGATACTTGTTCTTCATAGTCACTGCATTAAGTTTCCTGTAGTCAATGCGTGGTATTAATAATCCATCCTTCTTCTTCTTCACAAAGAGCACTAGAGCTCTTCATGGCCTTATGAACCCTTGTTCAAAGAAGTTCATCAAGTTGTTTCTTAAGCTCATTCATCTCTATGATAGGCATTCTATAAGGAGGAATGGATATTGGACTAGCTCTTGGTTGTAGCTTGATCTTAAACTCAATCTCCTTTGGTGGAGGAATACCTGGAAAATCTTTAGGAAAGACTTGTGGAAAGTCTCTCACTATAGGTATTCTATCCACTTCTTCATCACAATCCAAGCCATTAAATGCATAATAGTAACGATAGCCGAAGTGCCATCGCCCTGGTCCACTGACTTTGGAGAAAGAGGGAGCCAAACACATGAGGTATACGACCTCGGAAGCCCCATCGTACCGACCTCGGAAAACTACCATATCGCCTCTCCATCAGAGGACAAATGAACCGACTTCGGAAGAATAAAAACACCCTGAATAAATGATATCACCTCGGGGAGAGGTCCTTGCTCGTCCCCCTAAAAGGAGCGATGGGTGCCACGAAGGAGTCTCTGACATATTCGCCCGTACGCATTAGACATCGACCTCAAGCACTCTGACAGGCCACTGCAGTCTGCGCTCTGACACGTTGAGACACGCTTCTCGACAAACCACTGCCCGAGAAAGCCTACAGGCTGCTGGCCACTCTTCTGCTCAGAGGTACGGACGGCATCCGTCCATACACGTGTCACAATCAAAGGGGCTCATTTTCTCCTATTTACAGTAGGGAAGGCTCTCGGTAAAAGGGGGGGCCGGACGGGAGCTGGACGGGGGCTTTTTTTTGGGGCTCCAGGCTCTAGCTTCCCCCCCCTCTTTCCTCTGGAGATGCCAAAAATACGCCTCCGGCGAGATTCTTTCCCTTCTGTGCATACCAGAGGAACACTCCCGGCAAGTCTATTTTGTGCTTACTCTTCATCACCATTTAGAGGCACTGACTTGGGCGTCGGAGGCTCCTCCCCGGAAAACAACTCCGGGGACCTCCTAACCACTGTTTTCTGCATGTTTTAGGCCGGACTACTTGGGGACGTCTCCATTTCAGGCTCTCTCTAGCACCGGAAACCTTTCTCGGCCATCGCTATCCATCATCGGACGGCCACGCGCGACATTCCTCAGGAGGTCCCTATTACCCCCGTCGTGGAGCCACGGCGGGAACATCTATGATGGCCACCCAG
Source organism: Aquilaria yunnanensis (assembly GCA_039654915.1). Lineage (NCBI taxonomy): Eukaryota > Viridiplantae > Streptophyta > Magnoliopsida > Malvales > Thymelaeaceae > Aquilaria > Aquilaria yunnanensis. The sequence goes on along the minus strand of CM077595.1, from coordinate 40,403,556 downwards.
CGCCATCATTTGGCGCCGTCTGTGGGAACTTTCCAGGCAGCCGTGGTCGAAAACTCGGCGTTCTAAGGAAAAAGGCTCCCTAAGGCCCCCGTCCGCGGCGGAGATTCGCCCGACGGCCGAACAATTAAGAGCAGGGACTTCCCATCCCGAGGATGATCCTCCTCCGGATATTGCCGTGGTTTTCCTGCATAGTTTCCCACGGGTAGCCGTGGTCGAAGTAGTGCAGCGGATAAACCGAAGATGTTCGTGTGCAAATTCGAGCCGAAGTCTCCTCTCTCAATCCTTTCGACGAGAGAAGTAGTGGTGACCCAAGAGTTCAGGGGGAAAAACAAAGAGTAATGGGATGAGTACCCAAAGGGCGTGCTTCCCTACAGAACATGATGGACGGGAAAAAGTAGGGTCGGTGCTATCCAGACCTCCCCGTCGAAAGAGTTCGGGCCAAAGAAAGGTTGCTGTTCCTCCGGCAGCAACACCGAATCCACTACCCTGAGAAGACGCCTATGCTTTGATATTAAACAGGCAAAAGGCTATGATCCTACTCCAACGGACACATTACCATCGTCCAAAAATGAGCCGCCCCCACGCGACATCAGAGGGAATAGGGTAATCGGGCAAGTGCACCGAACTCCAAAGATATTACATCGCCCACGAGCCCAGAGGGGCAATATAACCCCAGGCGCTAGCAGACTATTGCCGAAATTCCAGAAACAGAAAAAGGGAAATCCAACGAGGACCAAATATAGATGAAATCCAAAAGAAGGAACCCCCAACCGAAGAAATCCCAGGCGCAAAAACACTGCAGCGTGGGAACGGTACCTCGGAGGCCCGAGGATAGGGAAGTCACCTGAGTTAGCATATTCGGTTAATAAAGTGTTGGACCACCCAAGCTCGGCATTTGCTAGGAATGAAAACATAGGACAAGGGAAGGAAGAACTCCACAAAAAGGCATCTCCCAAGAGTCCCGAAAAACCCTCGCGAAGTGGTGAAGAATGCAAAAAATGCCCCGCAAAGTGGCATCTCCCAGGAAGCCTGAAAAATCTTCATGATATGGCGGAAAGTACAGAAAATGTTCCAGATAGTCTTCCTTGATTGAAGAGGAAGAACATCGGTAGGGAAGCTCAGACCCGCTATAGAAAGGCATTGGCAGAAAGAGGTGCAGAACAGTGCGCAAAAAAAAGAGGTGCGAACAAAAATGCGTCCAAAAAAGGACGAGAATGTCGAAAAATGCACCAGCACCCGAAAGACTGCCTTCGGAATAAAATACCCGAAAGACTCCCATCGGAGTGGGTAACCCCGAGAGACTGCCCTCAGCCCTCTACAAAAAAGGGCAAATACGGTCCACTGCCAACAACGCCTGAAGTATAATGCTATGAGAAAGAAGTAAACTACTTCGTTTCGCAAGACAAGACAGAACCCCTACTGATTAAGCAGGCAAAAGGTATACAAAAGCCTGCTTAAAGGAACATGACGCACGAAGATGGCATATTATTGCCAGTACCATAATGGCTTCAGTCTTTAGACGAAGGAGGCCAAAAAGTTTGCCATTAGCCCCGGAGTGAAATGACATTTCAGTCCACCAGCTTAGTTCTGAAGCAACAAGCAAGTAGAGCCCCCAAATAGAATTGTACGTAAGGGACTACGGAAAAGATAGGAGAAGCAAAGGGGAGAAGGTCCAGAATGGCTGAGAAAATTCCTCGTGGGAATAATCAGACAAACTTCCCGAAAAACCATAGGGAGAAAAAACCTTCCTTACTCGCCTGCAAAGACTAGTGCCCACTTGGAGCAATACAGCTACCGAGTGAAGTGCGAGTGTTCGGTGGAAGAAAGAAGAGCTCGGGAGGAATGCTCGGCAAAGGAAGAAATAGCCTCGAATTGGGGAACCGAACTCGAGCCACTCCACGAAGCATGAACGAGCTCAAGAGAAGTGTTTTCTCCGTAAAAAGTGGCCGTGAGCGCAAAATTGCGCCGAACGCCAAAAGGAAATCTCATTCTCCGAAAGGCCAAGACAGAACCCCAAGAACTACCTCAGGGGAGAACTTCGGCCACTAGGAAAAAGGACCTCGCTTGATCCAGGGCGAGGTCTGAAAGAAAGCATTATCAGCTTGGCAGCGTCAAAGGGAGAAAATCGAGAAATACCCTAGAAGAGTTCTACACTTAGAATTTCATTCTATACTTAGAATTTTTAGATGAACAAGCTATACTTAGAGAAATTTCTCTTTTCTCCTCTACAGGTTACCCGCCGAACAAAGCTGAAGCACACGTGCTCGAAGGCTATGTTTTCCTTCTAAAAAAAAAAAAAGAGAAGAAGCACGAAGTCCATCAAAGGCAATCAACGAGGACAGACTAGTGTTCGCTTGAAAAGTCTTTGTCAAATTAGGGTGGCCAAGAAAGCGAGATCGGCCAACAGAAAGGGCAAGGAATGGCTTTCCGAAATCCCCTAGCCGAAAGTAGCCAGGGCAACTGGAAAACAAAAATTGTTCAAGCCAGTCAAAGCAAAGAAATGAAGAGGAATCCATTAAAGAAGGTCTTTTGTACAAGAGGAGTACACAAGAGAAGCACGAAAATGAAAAACCCTAGGATGTCTAAGGATCCCCAGTGACGCGAGAAGTTCCGACTCCCGTGTCTCTAGCCGTCGCCTTCGGCGCAAGTAGAGGAACAGGTGGCAGGTTGACGTGATCAGCTTTCGACCAAGTCCACCGAGGACCCTCAGGAATATCTAGGGCCACAAGAAAGGAGGTCTCGAGGTCTGGGTATCATTGCAGAAATTGATGACGAGCTAGACAGAAGCCGTCCTGAAAGGACACCTTCGACATTTGGACGACTTTGTCCTTTTCTACGTCTAGCAAGTCCGCCTTGATAGCCAAAGGCTATTGCCTCCTCGGTAGTAACTCCCTGCCAGAATATTGGCCGAGGAGTCTGACGTCACCCAAGAGAGGATCTTTTTACTGACCTCGGAAGGTGCGAAGTCAGACACTATGAGCTCGAGACTTCGGTTAGCTCATCAGGAATTCCGAGGACAACACCGTCTCCATCGAGGGGCCAAACTGACCGCCTTCGAGTAAGAGAGCCATCTCTCTGAAGCAAGGAAGAATCTCCCCGAAGGCAGAGGCCCCGAAGAGGATCTTCCCCGAACAAGAAACACCTGAACAAGGGAATCCCCTAACTATGGGTGTGAGTCCCGAAGAAGGTGTTCATCAAGGGAACTCCCAGAACTATGGGATAGATCCCGAAGGAGGTGCTCGCACCGAAGGACGGATAGAATCCGAAGAGGGTGCACGCACCGAAGGGCGACCTCGCCCAGGGGACCTCGGGAGTACGGTATGAGCATTTAAGGAGCCTCTGACATGTCGCCCACAAGCCCTACACATCACATCTGAACGGCGAACTGACACGCCGCAGCCGCCCCAGTCCTGGCACAACCTGTCCGGGTCCTGGGCTAAAGGAGGCTGCAAACGGCTGCCTGTCCCCTAGGTCCAAAACTACAGATCAAATCCGACCGAACACGTGTCATGATCTGAACGGACCAGCTACTCCTATAAATACTAGGAAATGGGACTGGGCAAAGGATGGGCAATTTCCTCCCTCTGAGAAAACAGAAAACAGGCAAGACACTTGATCCCTTAGTGTTCTTCCTCCACTTTCACTCAGAAAACTGACTTGGGCGTCGGAGGGTCCTCCTCGGAAAAGCAAACCGGGGACCTCCTAACCTCTTCTTTGAGCTTTTCAGGCACACTCAGCTGGGAAACCAGAGCTCCAGGCGCTCGCCTCCTCAAGAAGTCTCTCCACCTGTCAACATGACAGCAAACGAAGATGCCTTGGGGCATCATTTGGCGCCGTCCGTGGGAAACTATTCCCAGGTAGCTGTTGTTGAAACTCGGCATTCGAAGGACAAAGGACTCCCGAAGTCCCCGTCCGCGCCTGAGACCCAACCAGCTACTGAACAAAGTCCCCCAGAGACTTCCTTGCCTAAAGAGGAACGCCCTCTTGTCATCATCATGGGTTTTTTACGAGACTTTCAAAGGTCTGTTGTGGCTGAAATGACACAACAGATAGATCGGAGGTGGCCGCAACCAGCCCAGGCGCAAAAACCTACTTCGCCAGCACGACCTCGGCAGAAAAGCCCAAGGGCAAGCCATCATAGCTCGGGAAGTGGGGAGCCACGGGAAGAGTCCTCGACAGATAACTTGCGCCTCAGAGCACGACTGGCGGAAAGAGCGAGGTCTGAACGACCCGAAGTTCCGTCCAGAAGAAGTTTGTCGCCGGAGGCAAGGTCCCCCTCAGCTCGGTACCGAAGTCGCTCCCCGAAGAGACGGCAACCGTCCTTTTACCCAGGAACCTCCAAGCACCAGGAAGAGGAGCCCAGTGCTACGCTCCTCCAGGAGAAAGTCTTGGCAAGACTGGAGAGAGTGGAACAGCAGGTGGCACGCAAACCTGTTTGGGCCAGGCTAACTGAAACCGTCTCTGGAGATGAAACTCCTTTCGCCCGAACAGTGGTCGAGGCGGCCATGCCAAATGACTTCAGGCTACCTCGACTAGAGACCTATGAGGGTCGGACTGATCCCCAGGCCCACCTAATGAAGTACAAACACAGCATGGTGCTACACGGGGCTGATGATGCTACACTCTGCAAGTGCTTCGAAGTAACCCTCGCAGGACCAGCAACTGCCTGGTACAATTCCCTGCCTCCCGGAAACATCAGGGGGTTCCAGGAGCTGTCCACAGCGTTCACACAACAGTTCATTGGGAGCAAGCCGACGGCGAAGATGCCCGTCCAGATGTTTGACATAGCACAAAGAAACGGGGAGACCATCCATGACTATGTCGAGAGGTTCAACAGAGAGGCCCTCAGTGTTCCGGACTTTCGCCCCGAAATCCGCATCCTCGCCATGACGAAGGGCCTCCGGAGGGATTCGCACTTGTTTTATGAATTCTCCAAAGATCCCCCAGACACGCTGGGAGAATTCTACCGAAGGGCTGAACAACATATGACAGCCGAAGAGCTGAGAATGACTGGACCGAAGGCTGACCATATTCACGCTCATGGCGAAGGGTCCAGCCAGCAAGACCGGTGTCCAACGGAACAGTTAGGCCGACCTCGGAGAACGCGAGTAGGAGGAAGGAAGCCCCAAAACTTTACACCTCTGAGCACCACGAGGGCTAACGTCCTCATGGCGTTGGAAAAACAGGGGGCTCAAATCCAACGACCGACGGGCATGACTGCTGACAACAGAAGGAACATGAAGAAGTTCTGTTAGTTCCACCGTGATCACGGTCATGACACCGAAGACTGCTTTCAGCTGAAAAAGTACATCGAATCACTGATAAAGCAGGGCCAGCTTCGGCGTTATTTGAGAATGCCTTCCCCAAAGGGGAAAAAAGAGGAAGAAGGAAAGCCCGATGACGAGGATTACGATTCAAACAGGCGAAGGAACCGAAGTCCGAGAAGGCGTCCTCCACCTTCGGCAGGAGTAATACAGACGATCACAACCGGACTTCCATCCTCGGAAAGAAAAAGAAGGGCCAGAGAGATAGCGGTGATGGAATATCAGAGCCCAACGAAAAAATTGGCCCGCGAGGATGGCTCCACCATCGTATTTCCCCATGATGATCCGTTGCTGATAATGGCGAGGATAGGAAACTGGGACGTCAAGAGGGTACTGCTGGACGATGGGTCAAACGCAGACGTCTTGTTCTCACATTTGCTGCCAAGCTTGGGCGTATCCAGGAGTGACCTCAAGGCTGTTACTTCACCCACGTTCGGCGTAGGACCATCTGAGCTACCTATCCTCGGGTGGATCGACCTCCCATTGATGATGAAAGGAACTTCGGAGAAAGGAACTGCTGAGTTGTTCGCCTCTACCATGGCAAGATTCATAGTCATGGACGTTCCTTCGTCATACAACGCCATCCTCGGCAGACAGACACAGGGAAATCTGTACATTCGCCCAGATGTAAAGTACTTGACCGTCACCTTCGCCACCAAGGAAGGAGACGCAAAGATCTTCATTGATCAGGGCGAGGTGAGAAAGGTGTTCATCAGAGCACGAAAGGCTCCAGCAAGCGACTTAGCACATGCCGTAGAAGCAAAAGAGCTGGAAAGGGGCGAGGCAGAAGATCCCACAAAAGCGGAAACAGAAGAAGTAGAGCTTGTCCCAGGCCATAATACCCGAATAGGGAAAAGCATGGCCGAAGGAGACAAGGAAAAACTTATATCTTTTCTGCTCGCAAATAAAGATCTCTTCACCTACTCGCCGAATGACATGCCAGGGGTAAACCCTCGCGTAATCCAGCATAGCCTCAAAGCAAGTCCGGAAATAAAACCTGTCCGGCAAAAGAAACGGAGCATCTCAGCTCACAAAAGTGACTTCGTCAAGCCCGAAGTTCTGCGTCTGATAGACGCTAGCGTTATCTGGGAGGTAAACTACCCCGAATGGCTAAGCAACGTGGTAATTGCCACAAAAGAAGGAAGTAGTAAGCTCCGGATGTGCATCGACTTCAGAAATTTGAACGATGCTTGCCCGAAAGATTCATATCCCCTTCCGCCAATAGACCAACTGGTAGACTCAACTGCCGAGTACGGGCTCCTAAGTTTCCTGGACGCTTTCAGTGGGTATCATCAGATAAGGATGAACCCCGAAGATGAAGAGAAGACTGCCTTCATCACTGAGGGAGGAACATATTGCTATATCAGGATGCCCTTCGGACTCAAAAATGCAGGAGCCACCTACCAGAGGCTGATGAACAAAGTCTTCAAGGACCAAATTGGGAGGAACATGGAGGTGTATGTTGATGATATGATAGTCAAAAGCAAACTGCCTAGCTACCACGTTGAAGATTTAGAGGAAACCTTCCAAAAACTCAGAGCCTTCGGGATCCGCCTTAATCCTGAGAAATGCATCTTCGGGGTGACCTCGGGAAAGTTCCTTGGGTACATGGTATCCGAAAGAGGCATCGATGCTAACCCCGAGAAGATTAAGGCTCTGCTTGAATTCCGAACTCCTGCCACAGTCAAAGACGTGCAAAGACTCACCGGAAGAATAACCTCTCTGAGCAGGTTTATTTCCAGGTACGGAGATAGGTGTCGACCCTTCTTCAAAGTGCTCACAAAGGCAGCGAAAATGGAAGGCGACCTCGGAAGGAATGGTCATCCTTGGGGTGAAGATTGCCAAAAAGCCTGGGAAGAACTCAAAGTCTACTTGGCCAGCCTGCCAACCCTGCGGCAACCTCGGGAGGGAGAACCCCTCGTATTATACCTCGCCGTCACAGAAAAAGCTGTGAGCTCTGTCCTCGTGAAAGAAGAAGGGCCAAAGCAATGGCCAGTCTACTATGTCAGCAAGTCCTTGCATGGCGCTGAAGTCAGGTACCCTTTGCTTCAAAAAGCTATATATGCCTTAGTGCTTGCAGGGAGAAGGCTGCGGCCATATTTTCAGGCTCACCCCATTATCGTCCGAAGTACCCTACCTCTACAGGATGTTATGAGGAAAGTTGATCACTCGGGAAGGCTTTCCAAGTGGTGTATAGAGCTTGCCGAACACGACATCACGTATGAACCCCGGAAAGCTATAAAAGCTCAAGCTTTGGCAGACTTCATCGCCGAAGTACCAAACACCAAGGAGGGACATTCGTTTTCGGGTGAAGACGAGCCAGAATGGACGTTATATGTTGACGGGGCCTCAGGATCCGAACACCAGGGAGCTGGAGTGATTATCAGAGGCCCCGAAGGCCTATAAGTAATGAAGGCCATCAAGTTCAGTTTCAATGCCACCAACAATATGGCCGAGTATGAGGCCCTCATAGCAGGATTACGCCTGGCCAGAAAAATTGGCATGAGAAACTTGAAAGCCCATAGTGATTCCCAGCTGGTGGTCCGGCAAATGGCAGGGGACTATGGCGCGAAAGACCCGACCTTGGCGAAATACCATGAGTTGGTAACAAAGCTTATTCGGGAGTTCGACGTCGTGAAAATCGAGAACGTACCCCGACGAGAAAATGCTGAGGCAGACTGTTTGGCGAAGTCCAAAACTTGCACCGAAGTGCTAAGCCACCCCAGCATCGCGGTGTTAAGCATAGAGACCTCGGGGAAAGGATGGAAAGAACCAATCAAAACGTATCTCGCAACTAACACACTCCTCGAAGACCCCAGCGAAGCCGCAAAAGTGCGAAGGCGCTCCGGACGTTTCTTCTTAATTGGAGAAGAACTATATCGGCAAGGATATGCAAATCCACTAGAGAGGTGTGTTAGTGAAGAGGATACTGAAATGATCCTCGAAGAAGTTCACGAGGGTGCCTGTGGTTTGCACATCGGAATCGACGCCCTCGCAGCAGGGATACTTCGCCAAGGATACTTCTGGCCTACCCTGAGAAAGGACGCCAAGCAGTTCGTCCAGAAATGTGGTAGTTGCCAGAGACATGCGAACATCCAAAGAACACCCTCAGAGTTCGTGACTTCGGCAGACTATCCTTGGCCCTTCGCAGTTTGGGGCATAGATCTCATTGGGCCACTCCCAACGGCGCCTGGAGGCGTAAAGTTCTACGTAGTAGCAGTAGACTATTTCTCTAAGTGGGTCGAGGCAGAACCTCTGACAACTATCTCGGCAAAAGAAGTGCAGAAGTTCGTATGGAAAAACATCGTATGCAGATTCGGCATACCGAGGGTACTCGTAGCGGACAACGGATCCCAGTTCATAGACAAAGGATTCCAAGAGTTCATTAGCGACCTCGGGACAAAAATGCACTTCGCCCCAGTAGCTCACCCCCAAAGTAATGGGCAGGTGGAAGTATCTAACAGGACCATAAAAGATGGTCTGAAAAAGAGATTGGGAAAAGCAAAAGGGAAATGGCCAGGAGAACTCCAAAGCGTGTTATGGAGCTACCGAACAACACCCCGAAGAGCCACAGGGGAAACGCCCTTTTCACTCGTCTTTGGCACAGAGGCCATCATCCCTGTCAAGGTAGTACAACCGTCAATACGAGTCCAAGTGTTCGATGAAAGTGGAAATGACCTCGGCCTGAGAACCAAGCTCGACCTCGTCGGCGAACACAGAGAAGTAGCCGAGCTGAGAAGAAAAGCTTTCCAGCAAAGAATAGCAGCAGCCATAAACCTACGAGCCAGGCCAAAGGGAATAAAACAGGGAGACCTCGTTCTCCGAAAGGCTGAATTTGCACCCCGAAAGCCATTCCACTGGGTACTTCGCGCAAATTGGGAAGGACCGTACCTGGTACTTGCCGAAGTACGAAAAGGAGTTTATAAGCTCGGTGATGCCGAAGGCATAGAATTAAAAAACACTTGGCACTCAGAGGCCTTGAAAAAATTCTATGCCTAAAACGTTTGGTGGGAAGGTTGTATTGCACAAGTTGGACAAATTTGTCTAAGTAAAAAGTTCTGAAGAAGTACAAAACAAGAGTCTCACGAAAGCAATCGCCGAGGAAAGCAAAAAGTTTGGTTTTCCAAAGTCTCTTGAGCGAATATGTTCGGGACAAAGGAAAGCAAGAGTATGGTTCTCGGAAGTCCCTTGAGCGAATATGTTCGGGACAAAGGAAAGCAAGAGTATGGTTTTCCGAAGTCCCTTGAGCGAATATGTTCGGGACAAAGGAAAGCAAAAGTATGGTTTTTCAAAGTCTCTGGCAAAAAATACTTAGCCAAATTTTTATCTATTGAGCCAAAGAGTGCTTATAGAGAAGAAAGTTGCTGAAAGACTACAAAAAAGAAGAAGAAAATAAAGACAAAAGGCCCTAGTACAAACTAAGGAACCTCGGCGTCTTGAGAACTGCCAGCCTCTGTGCTTTTATCAGCCGCCTTCGGCGCCGAGAAAGAAGGAGGCAGTTTCAAGTGCTCGATCTTGGACCAAGTCCACCAAGGCTCCTTCGGGATGTTCATGCCTTCCAGGAAGGAGAGGTCAAAATCTGGGAACTTCTGCAGAATTTGGTGCCGAGCAAGACAGAAGCCGTCTTGAAAGCCCAACTTCGTCATATCATCGGACTCCCGCTTCTTGACCGCCAAATCTGCATAGTCCTTCTCCAGATCCGCGTAATCCTTCTCCAGATCCTTAAGCTTTCTCTTCAATGCCTTCATCTTCTTCTTCTCTTCTGAAGGCTTCTTCGGAGATGCGACCTCGGCTTCGAGCTGGGCCTTTTCCTCGAGCGTCTTCGCAAGGATTGCGTCACTTTCTGACTTATCCTTTTGAATCGCTTCTACGGTCAAAGTCAGCTCCGCCATCCGAGAGCCGAGGTCGGAAAGTTTCTGGGAGGTGCCTTTCTCAAGTTCCTCTTTCTCTTTTATGAACCCCTCCCGAAGTTCAGCAACTTCCTTCTCCGAAGACTGCTTCAGCTGAGCATTATCGGCAGCCAACGCCGAACACTGGGCCTTCGTCTTGGTGTAAAGGTCCCAGAGTGACGCCCTCCTTTCTGTCTCTCGCGCCACCCGAACACAGAGCAACCCGGCATACCCCATCAGCTGCAAAAAAAGCAAACAAAGGGAAAATGATGCTAAGTAAAAAGCAAAGGCGAAATTGGCACTAAGGAAACAGTGAAGCCTACCTGGGCGGCATGTTCAGTAAGTTTGGCGGCCAAAGAGATGTCGCCAGGGTAAGCCTCCGTAAGGGCCTTGTAAGAGGGCTCAGTAAAAACCCCTTTGCACATCTGCCTGGCCATCTCGGGACAGTCCTCGGAGTACATATTCATGTCCTCCGTGAACATCCAGAAGGGCTCCTTCGGAACTTTCCCTGTCGGGACTTGGGCATCCCGAAGGGCCCTTTTACGGGCGTGTTCGGCAACCCAGTCAGGAGCGGCCACCTCCGCTGTGCAACAAGGCAGGAAAATTGGTTAAGGCCAGAAAACCCTTAAGGATTTATAAGAGAAGAAAAGGGTTCTTCGACAAAGTACAAACCTGCTGGCACCTCGGTAACGTCGTCGTCAAGAATCGACGTCGCCTCAGTAGAGATCCCCTTGCCTTTTATTTGGCGCCGTTCCTCGGCAGAAGGGGTCTCCTCCCCATCGCCCTCCAGAAGAGCATGCGAAGGTGTGGGGCTTTGAGGAAGGACGTCGGAAGAAGGGACATCGACAGAAGAAACCTCGGGCAAAGGGGCAGCAAGGCCTCCGGGCTCCTCGCCTACCTTCTCCGGAATTTGCGGAAGAGAGGAAGGAGCAGCTTTCTTTGCCCATTTGGGGGGAGGGCCGCCCGAAGTCTGCTTCCGCCTCCAAGAGGCGGCCTTCTTTGTCTGTTCGCCCCTCTCGGCCTGCTCGGTAAAAAGAGCCTTGTAGAAGGCAGCCGCGTCGTCGCCCATCTCTGAAAAAAGGAAGAGAAGATCAGTGTAAGTCCAAGATGAAGTTATGAAGGAAAAAATGAGAAAGTAACTTACTCTCGTAAAAAGACTCATAAGTCTCTTTCCCCCGAAGGAGTTTCACGAGCTAGGAGTCCTTCCCCGAAGAAGCCGGTTTTGGCATGTTGAGGTCTGTCATATGCTCCTTTAGCACCTTGAGTTCCCGAAGGACCTCTTCGGTCATGAGCCTCCAGTTGATCGGAAAGGGGTAAAGGGCACGAGGAGAGACCTCGGCAGCCCAGTCAGAGACGGCCCGGATGCGCCTGTCGAAGTCCTTGAAGATAGGTGCTACGTCGGCGTCTAGCAGTATCTTCGGGTCAACAACATCCATCTTGAGCCTCCCCTGAGCCCACTTGGTCGGGACGTGCGACCAAGCCTCCGACTTCTTCGGGAAAAAGAATTTTTGTTGCCACCCTCGCCAGCTGTCTTTGGTGGCGAAGGTGAACGTATACTTTTTGCTCCCGGATCCCCGAGGTAGCATAAAGTAGAAGCCACCCTTCGGGACCACGAAGAGCTTGTAGTACTGAAGAAAAACTACAAAGTGAGGTTTTATTTTGAAAACGCCGCACATACAGAGGAAGGCGTTGAAATAGCAGTACGAGTTCGGTGGGAGTTGGTTAACGGCAATGCCATGGAAGTTGCAGAACGCGCTAACCATCTCCGGGGGGGATACCGAAGTCCGGCCTTCAGTTGGGCTCGAAAAACGGTGATTTCATCACTTCGGTTGGAGAAAGCAAATTGGTCAGGACGGGGCAACCTCGTCATAGAGTAAGAGGGTAAGAAAAACTTTTTCTTCCACTTCGCTAGTTTTGCCGGAGTAGTGCAGCAGGGGTGAGAAAGAAGAGGTTGCCAACTCTCGGGAACAGGCATGATGAAAACGAGTTCGGAAAAAAACAAGGAAAACGAGTTCGGGAGAAACAAAGAAGAAGCTTTGAAAAAAGCAAAAGGACTAAAACCCACCAAAGGTCTTGCTGGAATCTGGATTTCTGGAAGCCGTCGTGAAAAGTGGTCAGAAAAATGCCTGAAAAAGGAGAACCGCCGCGGAAAATCGGGAGAGAATTAGAAGGCAAAAGAAAGCAATAGCAGAAGAAGAAAGAGGGTTATGACAGGACTGATATATATAGGCCGAGAAGGCCAAGAGAACCGTCGTCATTAGTACCCCTCGGAAGGCGAAGCGTCGCCATAACTGCTATGAGCGCCTGAAAAGTCGTGCCAGCCGTACTCAGTGCATTCTTACCCAATAAAAGTGTGCCATGTGTCGGTCATCGCGCAGCAAACGTGCCACGTGTCGTCCATCACGTCGAGCACGCCCTCTGACACCATTTGGTCTAGAGGCGCCGCCCTAGACTGACTCTGCTGGATACAGGACGCGACGCATGAGCAGACCTATAAAGGCAAAAAAGTAGGTTACCTCGAAGACACCAAAAGACAGCCTGTGACTTCGGGCAAAAGGTCTATCTTCGGTACAAGGTTATCCTATTTCCCCTCGCCACGAGGACACCAAGAGACAGCCTGTGACTTCGGGCAGAAGGTGTATCTTCGGCACAGGGACAGCCTATCTTCTCACGCCTCGAGGACGCAAAAATGCTGCCCATCGGTACAAGCAGAAGAAGGCGTCTTCGGCACAGATATCACAACCACAGGACCCAAAAACCGATGAACTGAAGTTTCTCACTTCGACTTTTCGGAGGGGGGCCTGTGATAGCCAAAGGCTATTGCCTCCTCGGTAGTAACTCCCTGCCAGAATATTGGCTGAGGAGTCTGACGTCACCCAAGAGAGGATCTTTTTACTGACCTCGGAAGGTGCGAAGTCAAACACTATGAGCTCGAGACTTCGGTTAGCTCGTCAGGAATTCCGAGGACAACACCGTCTCCATCGAGGGGCCAAACTGACCGCCTTCGGGTAAGAGGGCCATCTCTCTGAAGCAAGGAAGAATCTCCCCGAAGGCAGAGGCCCCGAAGAGGATCTTCCCCGAACAAGAAACACCTGAACAAGGGAATCCCCTAACTATGGGTGTGAGTCCCGAAGAAGGTGTTCATCAAGGGAACTCCCAGAACTATGGGATAGATCCCGAAGGAGGTGCTCGCACCGAAGGACGGATAGAATCCGAAGAGGGTGCACGCACCGAAGGGCGACCTCGCCCAGGGGACCTCGGGAGTACGGTATGAGCATTTAAGGAGCCTCTGACATGTCGCCCACAAGCCCTACACGTCACATCTGAACGGCAAACTGACACGCCGTAGCCGCCCCAGTCCTGGCACAACCTGTCCGGGTCCCGGGCTAAAGGAGGCTGCAAACGGCTGCCTGTCCCCTAGGTCCAAAACTACAGATCAAATTCGACCAAACACGTGTCATGATCTGAACGGACCAGCTACTCCTATAAATACTAGGAAATAGGACTGGGCAAAGGATGGGCAATTTCCTCCCTCTGAGAAAACAGAAAACAGGCAAGACACTTGATCCCTTAGTGTTCTTCCTCCACTTTCACTCAGAAAACTGGCTTCGGCGTCGGAGGGTCCTCCCCGGAAAAGCAAACCGGGGACCTCCTAACCTCTTCTTTGAGCTTTTCAGGCACACTCAGCTGGGAAACCAGAGCTCCAGGCGCTCGCCTCCTCAGGAAGTCTCTCCACCTGTCAACATGACAGCAAACGAAGATGCCTTGGGGCATCACGCCTCATTCTCAAGACCAGCAACCTCTTTCTCGAGACGCAGGACCTCCTCCTTAAGATCGGCAATCCTCCTCACCAATCCCTTTATGTTCCTTCTCTTCATCGCACTCCTCCTCAGAAAATAGACCCTGGCTTGAAGAGCCGCTTTTTCGGCAAGAGTTTTCTTCAGAAGGGCAGCTTCTTCTTCTTTCTCCTTCTGAATAACCTCATTGGCCGAAGTCAAGCGCACAACCTCCTCGCCAAGGTCCCGCATTTTGTGGGAAAAGTCCTTCAAGAGGTCCGATTGGCCTATCAGGAACTCATCCCGGAGCTGGACCACCTCCTCCCTGGCTATGTGCCTTAACTCGACATTAGCTATGTCTGAGTTAATATAGAAGAGCCTAGCCTTCTCGAGTTCACTTTCAGCCCGAGCTCGGGCAGAAGACTGCTCTACCGCCCAAACTCGGAGGTGCTCACTGTACCCCAAAAGCTACGAAGAAGAAGGAGAAAAATCATCAGTGAAAGCAGCATAAGGGAAGGCAAAACACTTGGGCAAAAAAGAAGAGGCCAAAAGGATCACCTGAGCGGCGCGCTCAGAAACTCTAACGGCGAGGATATCCCCAGAAGCACATTCCTCGGCAACTGCCTTAGAAGAAGCCTCAGTAAGAACACCCCTAGCCATCTGGGGAGCCATCTCTTGGCAATCCCTGGAGAACAAGTTCATGTCCTCCGTGAAAGACCAAAACGGCTCCCTCGGAACCTTGTCTTTCGAGAGAAGGGAGTCCCGGAGAGCCCGTCTTCGGGCATGGTCAACCATCCATACTAGGGCTGCTCGGTCCTCTGCAAAATGGAGGGGCGCAAGTCAGGAATGGCTCACTGAAAACACAAGTTATGAGGGAGGAGGTGCAAAAAAGAATCCGACGCAAACTTGGCGCAACCCCGGTAGCCTCCTCCACAAAGGCCGGAATGTGCTTGCCTTTGTCCTTGCGACGTTTCTCCAGCTTTTTAACAGTAGGACTCTCGGGCAAAGAGCCTAAAAGCTCCACCGATGAGGTAGGACTCGACGGAGTGAAAAGGGTGACTACTCCGGCCTGCACCTCGGCTGCAGTAGTATCAGCCTGAGAAGATGTCGCAGCTACTTCGGAGGGGACAGCAACCCTGGTGGATATCGGAGTAACATCAACCATGGCGAAGGTTGCAATAGCATCGGTGGAAGTGGCTATCGCATCGGTTGAGATAGCAATCTTGGTGGAAGTAGCAATAACTTCATCGACCTCCACCACATCCTCCGAAGGTGGAGTAAGGGCCCTCTTCTTTGACTTCTTGGTGGAAGACGGTCCACTCCCAGTAGACTTACATCTTTTGGAACCACTTTTCTTTGCTTGTTCTCCCTTCTCTACCTAACCAAGGAAGAGACTCTTGTAGTAGGCGGCAGAATCGTCAGCCATCTCTGAAAAAGGGGAAAAGCATCAGTCTGAGTCCAAAAAGGCACTAAAGCTGAAAATGTGAGTCCAAAAATGGTTAGCCAAAAAAAGGAGCTTCGGGAAGAAAGGAAAACGTCAGCAAAAACTGAAAAGATACGACTTCGGGAGGATGAGAAGTTAGCAGAAGTCGAATGATTCCCAAGGAAGCCACTCACGAAAACCTTGCCAAAGTCAGGATTCCTAGATGCCGTCGTAAATAATGGCCGGAAATTGCTCCGCCATGCAGACCGTCACTGAAAAAGATGGAAAAGGCGAGAGAAAACGAGAGCAAGGGTAAGAGCAAAGAAAAAACAAATGAGAAGAATGGCAGGAGAATGCTTATATAGCGCAGGTAAGGGCAATTGAAAAGGCGTCATAACTGCTGCGTAGGAATGAAACGTCACCGTAATTACCCTTCCCGCGTAAAAACACGTATTGACGCTTGCCACGCGTCGACCATCGTGAGAATCTAGGGCATGTTTTCTGACATCCTGAAGATTTGGGTGCATCTCCAGATTGACACGCCCAGTTTCAAGGCATGACAGTCCACTAATTTAAGACAGAAAAAATAAGATTGGAAGTCTCGAGGACGCCGAAAGGCAGGTATGCGACATCCGCCCGAACAAACTACGCCCTTAAAATGGCGAAGTACCTTCCTTGCAAATGATATAAGCTGGATCCTCTGAAAGTGCGCCTGAAAGGGCTACAAGCCGAAGTTACACTCCGGCTTTCCGAAGGAGGGCATGTGATAGCCGAAGTGCCATCGCCCTGGTCAACTGACTTCGGAGAAAGAAGGAGCCAAACACATGAGGTATACGACCTCAGAAGCCCCATCGTACCGACCTCAGAAAACTACCATATCGCCTCTCCATCAGAGGACGAATGAACCGACTTCGAAAGAATAAGAACACCCCAAAGAAAAGGTATCACCCCGGGGAGAGGTCCTTGCTCGTCCCCTTAAAAGGTAACGTCGGCTGAAGGGACCTCGGAGGAGCGATGGGTGCCACAAAGTAGTCTCTGACATATTCGCCCGTACGCACTAGACGTCGACCTCAAGCACTCTGACAGGCCATTGCATTCTGCACTCTGACACGTTGAGACACGCTTCTCGACAAACCACTGCCCGAGAAAACATGCAGGCGGCTGGTCACTCTTCTGCTCAGAGGTACGAACGGCATCCATCCATACACGTGTCACAATCAGAGGGGCTCATTTTCTCCTATTTACAGTAGGGAAGGCTCTCGGTAAAAGGGGGGGCTGAACGGGGGCCGGACGGGAGCTGGACGTAGGTTTTTTTTTTTTGGCTCCAGGCTCTAGCTTCCCCCCCCCCCTTTTTCCTCTGGAGATGCCAAAAATACGCCTCCGGCGAGATTCTTTCCCTTCTGTGCATACCAGAGGAACACTCCCGGCAAGTCTATTTTGTGCTTACTCTTCATCACCATTTAGAGGCACTGACTTGGGCGTCGGAGGCTCCTCCCCGGAAAACCACTCCGGGGACCTCCTAACCCCTGCTTTCTGCATGTTTTAGGCCGGACTACTTGGGGACATCTTCGTTTCAGGCTCTCTCCAGCACCGGAAACCTTTCTCGGCCACCACTATCCATCATCGGACGGCCACGCGCGACATTCCTCAGGAGGTCCCTGTTACCCCCATCGTGGAGCCACGGCGGGAACATCTACGATGGCCACCCAGCGCCATCATTCATCTAGGATGGCCACCCAGCGCCATCAAGTAATTATGCTCAGAAATCACAGGTATCTCATCTAGTACCTCTAGTTCCATTCTATGAATTTCATACACTAATTCCTTAGAATTCACTAATGTATGCACTTCACCATCAGGCAATGTGATTTCCTTCCTAGCACAATCAATTTTTATGTTATGCATAGCGAGCCAATTCATAGCCAACACTATATCATACTTAGGAATGTCCAACACTAGCAGATTAGTCATAACCTTAGTTTTTCCTACTATTTGCTGACAATCCTTATCTAGTTCATTAGGGCAAAGACATTGACTATCTGCTGCTTTCACTAAGGATGTCCTATGTATGATTTCAGTGAGAAACTTCATGGCATCAACCAATTTCCTAGCCATTATAGACACAGATGCACCGGTATCAAACAGAACACTAACAGGCATACTATTTAGGTAAATGTTACCTATTTGTTATCCTCCCTGCTGGAGGTGACTCTGGTCTCTCTATCTAGAACACTCTACCAATTCTTTACACTAGAGGTCATGGAACTAGAGGAACTGGCTCTACTGTCCTTCCTTGGGTGCTCTAGGAGGTCTCATTGGACCTTGGTCTTCTAGTTTTTTTTTCTGAGCATGTAGGCAATCCTGATCCAATGATCTATTGCACAACATCTCAAACACACTTGGGTGTCAAAATAACAAGGTTTCTTCCCATGAAACCTCTTACACTTAGGGCACCTTAGGCATTCTTTGAGATGTCATGAGGAAGGTAGACCACTTGGGAAGATTATCAAAGTGGTGCATTGAGCTCAGTGAATACGACATCACCTATGAGCCGAGAAGGGCAATAAAGGCCCAAGCATTGGTAGACTTCATCACCGAAGTACCAAAAATTGAAGATACCTTGGAGGACCTCAGAAATGATAAGCCTGAGTGGACACTCTTTGTTGATGGAACCTCTAGTTTTGAACATCAACGAGCAAGAGCAATCCTCCACGGGCCTAAAGGTATGGAAGCCATGAAGGCCATCAAATTCGGATTCAATGTCAACAACAATGTCGTCGAATATGAAGCCCTTATAGCAGGCTTGCGGCTGGCAAAAAGAGTGGGTGTGAGGAATCTGAAGGCCCACAACGACTCTCAATTAGTAGTCCGACAGATGGCGGGGGACTATGGCGCAAAGGACCCAAACTTGGCAAAGTACCATGACCTCGTGCAAAAGCTCATCCAGGAGTTTGACACAGTACATATAGAAAATGCACTGAGACGAGATAATATGGAGGCAGATACTCTGGCCAAATCGAAGAAATCCACCAAAGTGCTGTATCAACCAAGCATAGCGGTAATGTGCATAGCAACCTCAGGCAAAGGGTGGAAAGATTCTATCAAGAAGTACCTCACAACTTCGGAACTTCCCGAAGACCCTCTTGAAGCTGCTAAAGTGTGAAAGTGCTCAAGAAGATACTTTCTGATTGGAGAAGAGTTGTACCGACAAGGTACGCAAGTCCATTACAGAGGTGTGTCAGCGAAGAAGACGTGGACACGGTCCTCAAATAAGTCCATGAGGGGGCCTGTGGTTCACACATAGGAACTGATGCCCTTGCCGGGGTACTACTCCGCCAAGGATACTTCTGGCCTACCTTAAGGAAGGATGCGAGGCAATTTGTCCAGAAATGCGACAAGTGCCAAAGACACGCGCCCATCCAAAGACTACCATCAGAAGTGATAACTTCGACAAACTATCCTTGCCCCTTCGTTGTTTGGGGTATTGACCTAGTTGGACGTCTCCCGATAGCTCCAGGAGAAGTAAAGTTCTGCATAGTCGCAGTAGATTATTTCACCAAGTGGATCAAGGTAGAGCCTTTAGCATCAATATCCACGAAGGACATACAAAGATTTGTCTGGAAAAACATCATATGCAGATTTGGCGTGTCGAGGGTGGTAGTAGTTGATAATGGTTCATAGTTTACCGATAAGGGTTTCCAAGAATTCGCTGCTGACCTCGGGATAAAATTGCACTTCACCCCAATCGCCCACCCTCAGAGCAATGGACAAGTTAAAATGTCCAACATAACGATAAAAGATGGTCTGAAAAAGAGGTTGAAAGAAGCAAAGGGAAAATGGCCAGGAGAGCTTTCGAGTGTTCTGTGGAGCTACTGAACCACTCCTAGAAGGGCCACGGGAGAGACACCCTTCTCACTCATCTTTGGCATAGAGGCCATTATCCCTGTTGAGGTTGTACAACCATCTATTAGAATACAAGTGTTCGATGAAAAAGGGAACCATCTCAGATTATGAACGAAATTGAACATGGTTGACGAGCATAGAGAGATGGCCGAACTCAAAAGAAATGCTTTTCAGCAAAAAGTAGCCGTTGCTACGAACCTGCATGTCAAGTGTAAAGGAATCAAGAAAGGGGACCTTGTTCTCCGAAAGGCTGAATTCGAAGCCCGAAGACCATCTCATGGATTACTTCGAGCAAATTGGGATGGACCTTATTTGGTCCTCAAGGAAGTTCACCCAGGAGTCTACAAGCTCGGTGATACCGAAGGTGGAGAATTGAAAAATACATGGCATTCAAACTCTTTAAAAAAAATTCTACACTTAGAAAAATTTTCAAGGGAAAAATTGTACTGGTTCTACCGAAGGTGACTGACTGAACATGGTTGCCATCGAAGGGGGAAAAATCGAATGAGGATGTTTTCGAAAGTGCATGAGTAAAATTGTGCAATTTTCATCAAAGGTAATCAACTGAACATGGTTTGTCCTGAAGATGGAATATGGCCGTTCTCGAATATGGCCGATTCTGAAGGTGCTTAACTTTTTTTCCATAAATTAAGTTTAATCGAAGGTGATCGACCGAATACAGTTGGTGCCAAAGGTAGTTATCTATTCTTGAAAGCCAAGTTTTCCAAAGAAGGTTGACCGAAGGTGGTCATCAAACCTTCAAAGGGACTAACTTTCTAAGTCTTTACAAGAATAATATGACTCATAGTCGAAGATGGTTAAAATGCCGAAGGACGAAGACAGTATCCGAGGTCATAATAATCAGGAACTTAGTCAAAATTTTGAAGAAAAGTTCCATTTCATTAACATTTCATTATGAAAAGTACAAGGTGTAGAACTTCCCAAACAAAGAAGAAAGAGGGCAAGGAAAAGAAGGCGCCTATTGCTTGTCTTGCCCATGTTCAAGGTCTTTAGCATCTTCGGCTGGGTCATCTTCTGACTTAGCCTCTTGGTCCGCACCAACTTCAGTTGCTGAAGGAGTGGGAATGGGAAGGTTGAGAAACTCTACCCTCAACCATTTTGAAGATTGTCCTTCGAGCCGGCAGGAAGGAAAGGTCGAGGTCGGGGAACTTGGACAAGACCTAGTGTCAAGCAAGGCAAAAACCGTCCTAATAAGAAGACTTAGTCACCTCATCGGACTTAGCCTTTGCTTCCTTCAAGTCCTCCTGCTCCTTCTTGAGGACCTCAACCTCCTTCTCCAGCTTTTTGTTCTTATTCTTCTTCTCCCTCTTCAGCCGATCGACCTCAGCTTGGAGTTAGGCATTGAGCCCCAATGTCTTCAGAAGGTCAGCAACAGCTCCCTCCTTCTCTTTCTGGAAAGCCTCATTCACCGAGGTCAGCGATATCACCTTCACGCCGAGGTCAAACACCTTGAAGGAAAAATCCTCTATAACTTCACCTTGGCTTTTCAGCATTTACTACCGAAGATTTGCCAACTCCTCTTTGGTGATTTTATTAAGCTCGTCGTATTTAATGACTAAGCTGGAAAAAAGTTCCTTGGCCTTGGCCAAGCACTCCTCCAACCGACTTTAGACAAAAGATTGCTTAGCCACCCAAGCCCGAAGGTACCCACTATATGCCAACAGCTACAAAAGGTGAAGATTCCGAATAAGGGCAAAGGCTCAGAAATTTTCTAAGTCCTGTAGGGTTAAAGTCTACCTGGGTAGCTTGTTCACTCATCCTCGTGGTGAGGACCTCCTCATTTGGACACTCTTCTGTGAGGGACTAAAAGATGGCATTCGTCATAATGCCTTTCACCATCTGAGGGGCCATCTTCTGGCTATCCTCGAAGAACAGGTCCATGTCCTCCGTGAAAGTCTAGAAAGGCTCCCTCAGAACCTTCTCCCTCAGGATTTTGGAGTCTCAAACTACCCTCTTCCAAGCATGGTCCTCCACCCATGGAGCCTACGCTCTTCGCCTGCAACGTCACACCGCAGTTCCATCAAAATGTTATCCCTTAGCCATTCGTTTATAAGGTCTAACATGCCAAAAATTCCTAAACTCATAGAGAAATGGCTAAGGTACAAACCTAGGGGAAGTTCAGCATCGTCTCCCTTGGAGTCACTGATGTGAGGACCTCGTGATATGATCAAAAAAGGCACAACCAAGGATGGCAAGGGTCCATTGAAGATAACTAGTGGACCATTGACAAGGAAGAAGGCTAAGGAGCTCATTAGTGCACTTCAACCTTTTGTCTCAAGATTTTTCATGGAGAATGGCCTTGGAATTTCACAGGGAGCTACTCGAACATGCAAGGAATCATACGGAGATGATGGACGAGCTTGGATTTTGATAGATTGGCGATGTTCCGGTAGAAAAATCATATCTTGAGTTAAATAGATCAACATTGGGTGATTCTTGATTCATTGGAAAGCTAACATCTGGAGTTGAAAATCATATGAAGACCATGAAACCGATTTTGCACGTTAAGTGGGTCCAATTTAGCTTCAAAGTCGTGATTTGCAAGTCATCGCTGGTTTGAAAGTAGTTGCAGTATTTTGGGCATATCTTTGGCTTTAGATGTCCGTTTTGTGTGATTTAGGTGTTGTTTCGAAGCTAAGAAAGAGATCTACAACTTTCATGCTTTTAATTTTAAGGAATCATGGATATATTAAGGTCTAATTTCATCTTTAAGAGCTAATAAGCGCACCCAAGAAGACCATTTGGGGGTTTTAGGCCCAAACTTGTGTTTGCACTTTATTTTCAGTAATTTCTTGGTTATTTACATTATTTAGGATGTTATTAGAGCCATGAAAGTGATTCAGGTTACTTACGATAAAGGGAAATTGTTGCACACCTTAAACGTGTGTTAAAAGGGTGTAGGAATCCTAGTTTGACTAGGTTTTCTTAAGTCTTTTGTATCTAGGTTTCCTAGGTGACTTGGGCTGCAATTTTGCTGAGTCTTTTACCCTAGTTTAGGCCTATAAAAAGGCACATATTCTGGTTGTAAAACATAGCCATTACTGAAATAATATTGCTACTTCGGAGAGAAATTCTCTTTGGTTCTTTGTGGACTACCTTGGTGCACAAGTTGCTTGTGTTCTTGGTTTTCTTATACTTCTTGTTTCCAATCACAGGTTGATTAATGGTGGGGGTTTTAAATGCAGTCTCTTTGATGTCTTGTGGAGCTTAAAAAATATCTTGGGTGCATTTCATGGTCTTTATACCATTGGGATTCACATCAGTTTGTATCAAAGCCACAAGTTTCCATTGAAGGACATATCTTTGTGTTCTTGTTTCTCTTCATTTTTCTTTCAATTTTGTTTAGTAAATTCATGTTTTAATTCTCCATTTTAATCTTTTTTTTTTCTTGTTTTAGGTCTATGTGATTTGTTTCCACCCTTGTTTCCAATCAAACAAACAAAAACAACAAAAAGAAGTCAACTAGTGCTACCTTGTGTTCTCAATTTTCATCCGTTTGTTCTTGTTTGTTTCTTATCTTTCTGTTTCATGTCTAGCCATATTAATCTTTCTTGTTTTCATTGTTTCCAGCATCCTAGAGTCAAGAAAACAACAAAAAAATAAGGATCCAAGTTTAGGAACTTTCAGTATCAAAGAAGTTGTTTCAAATTGTGCATGTTTTCATAGTTTCTTGTCTTGGCTGAAAAGAAATCTAACTTTTTGTCTTTGGTAGCAAGTAACTTCTAGGAGAAAGTTGTTTTAGCATCAAAACAAAAAGCAAAAAAATAAAAATAAAAATAAAAATAAAGAACAAAGAAAAGAAAAGAAAAAAGCTTGCAAAGAAGTTTACACAGTGCTGAAATTTTTGCGCCACAAAACCTATCCCATTGATTTGAGCCAAAAAACTTTCTTTGTGGTTCTTGTGATCATCAATTGCAAGAGCTTCCTAGAGTCTTTTAAAGCTTGTTTAGCCCACCTCTTTTGGAGTCAAAATTGTTTTCAAGAATTCAAGTTTTCTTGTGTGCTTTGAGGACAGTTTTCTTAGAACTTTTGAGAACTCTTTGAATAGCAATATTCTCACTAAAAAATTGAGCGTTTGAGCACTCATATTTTGAGTGAAACATGTGAGGTGAGTGTGTGTGAGGATCTTTTTTTTTAGGAGTGTGGAGGGCTAGGAGGATAGGAGGATGGAAGTGAGACATAATGAGGAGCCTACCATGAAAGAACTTCAGGAAACTGTCAATAGACTTATGGGGAGGATTGAGGACATAGACTTAAGGTTACCAAGGAGGCCTAATCCCATTTTGCAACCAAGGAGAGGTCTAAGAAGAGAAGAGCCCAAGGAGGAAGAAGGAATTTGGCACGACCATGGGCTTCCAAGGAGAAGGGACCCAAGGGAGCACAACAATTTCAACTCCATCAAGCTTACCATTCCATCCTTCCAAAGGAGGAATGATCTGGATGCATATTAGGAATGGGAGCAAAAGATTGAGATGGTGTTTGATTGTCATCATTATTCTGAGGAAACGAAGGTTAAATTGGCTACCATAAATCATTGATTATGCTCTTGTATGGTGGAATCAGGATGTTACTTCTAGGAGAAGGTAGGAGGAGGAGCCCATACGCACATGGAGAGCCCTTAAAGCCTTGATGAGGAGGAGATTTGTTCCTAGCCACTACACTAAAGATCAACGCCTTAAGCTTCAAAAGCTAGTGCAAGGAAAAAGGAGTATGGAGGTCTACCACAAAGAATTGGGATAACTTTGACCCAAGCCAACATCATGGAGGATGAGGAGACCACCACTGTTAGATTCATCAATGATCTCAACCATGAGATAGCCAATAGAGTGGAAATTGTGCCTTATTTCAATATGGAGGACTTGCTTCACCATTCCACTGAGGCTGAAGGAAGCATCAAAAGAGCAAAGGCATCCAAGATGCCTCAATGAGGAATTTCCACATGGAAAGGAGCATGGACCAAGGATGTGAGAGAAGTACCCAAGCTAAAAGTGGAGGCCACAATAGGAGGCTTGTCTCAACTGCAACAAGAAAAGTCAATCATGTTTGTACCACTTTTACCACAACAAGTCTTGGAGGATCAAAGAAAACTTCAAAGTGAGGTTGAGAGAAAAGAAAAAAAGGGGAAAGTTGAAGGCAAGAGTGATGAGGGGAAAGCTGAGAGAACAACCAAGAGATTAAGTGAAAAGAGTGAACATGAGGGGAAGAAGAGTGGAGAGTTCCCGAGAGAAGAAATTGAGTGTGAAGTTGAGAGAAGACAAGAGTGTAATGAACGCAAGCCGAGTGAAGAGAGAAAGACCTATAGAGAAGCCATACTTTCATCTAACATAACAAAGTCTTTTTCTAGTGCTCTGTTGTCTTCTTTTCAGAACTTAAGTGGAGATAAGTTACAAGAATCAAGTAAGTTACTGCCCATCCAAAAAGTTGGTGTTCCCAATATTCCAAGTCATGTCCCATGCATCAAACCAATAAAGGAGGTTGAGAATGAACAATTTGAGGTAAGACCTAGTGATTTCATATTCAAAAGCTTGCCTAACATTGTTTCTTATCCTATGGTTTAAGGGGATGAAATTATTGCAACTCCACCCAAAGTCAATGAGTGCAAAGGTGAAATTTTTGTGGTTCCTACACCAAAGGAAGATACTTGGAGACTAAGTCCAACCACTGTAATGTATTTTTTCCGAACACTTAGATTTGATGTAGTTTTGCATGAAAATCTCAAACAATGTGTGTTTGCTTGCAATGTTATTTTGACAAATGGTTTTCATGAAACTAGATTAAGAGAAGGAAGTAAGCATGAAAATTTGACAAACTATGGTTTTAAGCCTTCTAATTCTTTTGTTTTGTCAAATGCTCTTTTGAATTCCATGAGTTTCTCTAGAGAAAAATCTGTTTTGGTGTCTTTTGTTTTTGAATTTGTTTGTTTTGCATCCATTTCACATTGTTCTATTCTATCTCAAGTTAAATCTACTTCTTTGGAATGTTTCATGCACAAATTGGTTGTTACGCATGCATTACATATTTCTTTGTTTCCCATTAACGTTCAGCCCATTTTTGTGCATCAATCTTTAATTTCCAGCAAGCATTTCTTTAACTTGACACATACATCACACAAACTTTTGAGCATCAATCTTTTTGCTTTATGTCGAAACTTAAAAGTTTTTATTTTGAGTGAAAATTCTGGTTTTAAATTCAGCCTTTTAAGGAGGTATGTTGAGTCCTTTGTTTTGTGTCACATCTTATTCACAAATTTCATGCATTGTTGTGCATATACATGCAAAAATAAGTTTTCTATTGAATTGGTTTCACTTAATCCTATCTACTCCAATCTTGTTTCATTTAAAATGCTTAGGATTTTTGTGGAATTGGTGCATCCTAGTTTTGTTATTTTTATAGGCCACATTGTGTTCAATTCTTGTTTATTTGAATGGCCTATGCAAACTATTGTCTTGACATGCATAACTTGTGCTTCTTATGACCTTGACACTTACATGAGTTTAGGTCCATTTGTTTTAAGTGCATATAGCATCCCTAAGGTAAATTCTTCCAACACTTTTCGTAGTTTTGGGAATAATGTTTTTGAGATGGCAAAGGCAATGAAAGTGATGCCTAGAGGTAAGATGAAAATTGTGCTAACTTTCAGATTTTTTGTGCTAATTGCTTCTAACTTTGTTTTTGAACCTGGAGGTATCATTGCATTTGGATATTGGTTCAGGTTTTTCACAAGATTAAAGCTCCATACACAAGCATTCCATGCTATTGGTGCTTATGTGAAAGGTAAGTGCTTATGTGTTGATTATTTCAATGTTATTGATTCAATTCCCTTTTCTAATGTAGGATTTGATTTGATGATGAATCCTTCTAAGGAGGGGGGAGCTGATACAATTAAAGAAGGCACAACCAAGGATGGCAAGGATCCATTGAAGATAACTAGTGTACCATTGACAACGAAGAAGGCTAAGGAGCTCAGTAGTGCACTTCAAGATTTTGTCTCAAGATTTTTCGTGGAGAATGGCCTTGGAATTTCGCAGGGAGCTGCTCGAGCATGCAAGGAATCATATGGAGATGATGGCCAAGCTTGGATTTTGACAGATTGGTGATGTTCTGGTAGAAAACTCATATCATGAGTTAAACATATCATAATTGAGTGATTCTTGATTCATTCGAAAGGTAACATCAGGAGCTGAAAATCATATGAAGACCATGAAACCCATTTCGCACGTTAAGGGGGTCCAATTTAGCTTCAAACTCAAGATTTGCGAATCATCGCTGGTTCAGAAGCAGTTGTAGTATTTTGGGCATATCTTTGGCTTTAGATGTCTGTTTTGTGTGATTTAGGTGTTGTTTTGAAGCTAAGAAAGAGATCTACAACTTTCATGCTTTGCATTTTGAGGAATCATGGATATATCAAGGTAGAATTTCATCTTGAAGAGCCCATAAGTGCACCCAAGAAGACCATTTTGGGGTTTTAGGGCCAAACTTGTATTTGCACTTTATTTTCATTAATTTTCTGGTTATTTACATTATTTAGGATGTTATTATAGCCATGGAAGTGATTCAGGTCACTTAGGATAAAGGGAATTCACTGCACACCCTAAACGTGTGTTAAAAGGTTGTAGGAATCCTAATTTGACTAGATTTTCTTGAGTCTTTTGTATCCAGGTTTCCTAGGTGACTTGGGCTACAAATTTTGCTGAGTTTTTTTACCCTAGTTTAGGCCTATAAAAAGGCACATATTCTGGTTGTAAAACATAGCCATTACATGAAATAATATTGCTACTTTGGAGAGTAATTCTCTTTGGTTCTTTGTGGACTACTTTGGTGCACAAGTTGCTTGTGTTCTTGGTTTTCTTATACTTCTTGTTTCTAATCACTGGTTGATTAGGGGTGGGGGTTTTAAATCCAGTCTCTTTGATGTCTTGTAGAGCTTGAAAAACATCTTAGGCACATTTCATGGTCTTTATACCATTGGGGTTCGCATCACCTCGGTAGGAATACCTTTGCCCTTTCTTCTTTTGCACTTTTACAGGTCTTCAGCTGAAAGCTCCCCGACCGAAGTCCCCAACACCTCGGTAGCCGCATTGGGACTCAAAGGGGTAGAACTGATGGCCTATTCCAAAGGTGGGTCAGCACGAATGGAAGTTTGATCTAGCATCTCCACTTCCCTTTAGGGCGAAGGTGGAAGGGAGTCCTCCATGGCTTTCTTTGACTTCGACACTGAAGAAGAACCACCAAGTGCCTTCTTCCTCTTAGGGGCTGCCTTCTTATTTTGCTCCTCTCCCTTCTCAACCTGATCGAGGAGCAAACTTTTGTGAAAAGAAGTAGACTTGTCACCCATCTCTGCAAATAGAAGAACATCAGTGTAAGTACAGAATGGTATAAACGACAAAATCTGGGAAGGAGCTTACTCTGTTGAAGTGCCGAGTATGTGAGTTTACCCTGAATGAGCTTCGCCAACCATGCATTCTTCCCATCAACCAAGGGCCTTGGCATACCTTCATCAGTATCATGCTCCTTAACTACCCCAAGTTCCCAAAGAACCTCTTCGGTCATGAAATTCCATCTGATGGGAAAGGGGTATAACGAACATTGAGAGGCCTCGAGGTCCCAATCCGTGACATACATAATATGGTTGTCAAATTCTTCAAATTGGGACTCTAGCTCTAAGGTTAAAAGCTTCCTCGGGTCTACTACGTCGGTATCAAGAGTCCCCAAAGCCCATTTGGTCTGCACATACTTCCATCGCTCATCCACCTTCAGAAAAAAGAACTTCTTCTACCACCCTTGCTAGTTATCTTTTGTTCTGAAGGTGAACATATATTTCTTGCTCCCAGATCCCCAAGGGAGCAAGAAATAGAATCTGCCCTTTGGAACGGGGTGGAGTTTGTAGTATTGCATAAAAAAGATAAAGTAGGGCTCTATGCCGAAGACCCCACACATGCAAAGAAAAGCGTTAAAGTAGGAGTAAGAGTTCGGAGGAAGTTGGTTCATGGCTATGCCATGAAATTGGAAAAAGTCACAAAGCATCTTCAGAATGAGGTACCGAAGTCCTGCCATTAGGTGATCGTTGAAGATGGTAACGTCATCTGAATGAGGAGCATAGATGGGCATACCAGGACTAGGTAGCCTGGTCCTGGAGTAGGAAGGGAGAAAAAATTTAGCCGACCACTTCTTCACTTTCTCCGAAGTGGCACAGCTCGGATGAGAGTTAAGTAGGAGCCAACTCTCAAGAACGGGGTGAGCTTCTATATGGTAAAAGGACATGTTCAGAAAGAATACCCTAACCTCGACAAGAAGAAGGGGAAAGAATTGAAACAAAAAAAGCACTTTGGTAGGAAACCCACCTAGTTCAAAATGAAGATAGTAACCTTGGAAACCACCCCAAACTCGTCAGAAATCTCTCGGCCGCTAGCGCCACTACCAAAGAGGGAAAAAGACAAGAGGAAATCAGAAAGCAAAAGAGAGTGAAAGTGAGAAGTGTGGAAAATTTTGAAAGAGGAAGGGTTTAAATAGACCGAAGAAGGTGATGGCCGGGGGCCTCATCGTTTAGAGTCATGGTGACTGGTGGAGAGACTTCTAGGAGGAAGAACGCCTGGAGGATGGTTCGCCCTTGGGAGTGTGCCTGAAATTCCAGAAATAAAGGGTTAGGAGGCCCCCGGAATGTGTTTCCGGGGGGGGAGCCTCTGACGCCCAAGTCAGTGGTGGCTGAGAAAGGGCAGAGGAAATAGCACAAAGGGGCTGAAGAGTCTCGCCTGGTGATTTTCTCAGAGTCTAGGAGTCAGATCTTTGCCAACCAACCTCTTGCCAAGTATTTATTTCCTGGTATTTATAGGAGTACCTAGCCCGTTCAGATCGCGACACGAGTTCGGTAGGATGTTCCCTGAGTTTCTGGGCGTAGGGGACAGATGGCTGGTAGCAGGTTGCCTTGAGCCTTGTGCTGAGATGGGCCATGATGTGATTTTGATGGCGTCAGCGTGTCAAAGCGCCTTTTGAGGCGGCTTATGACCTCTGTGAAAGGAAGTGTCAGAGGCTTCCTTAAATGCTTCCTTAAATGCTCCTGCCGTACTCCCGAGGTCCCTGGGTGAGGTCAACCTTTGGTACGGACGGTGCCTCTTCGGGAAACACGCCCTCAGTTCGGGGGTACCCAGCTTCAGGGAGTTCCGCCTTTGGGGAGATCATGTTCGGCCCGCAATAGCTGATGCCTCTTTTCCGAAGGTGATCTGTTTGCAACCTCGGGGGGCTAGTAGTATCCTCAAGTTTCCTGGTGTGCCGGGCTCGGAGCTCTTCGGCTATCTCCCGAGGTGTATGATCCCACCTTTACTCGGGTAGCGCCAGTTTCTTCTGGCCATTCTTGTGGCAGGGAGTTCGGCCAGATAGAGGCGATAGCCTTTGGTTATCATATGCCCTCCTTTGGAAAGCTGAAGTGAATACTTCGGTTTTGCATCTCTTTCCGAGGTTGTTCTTGGGAGTCTCTTAGGAAGCTCAACCTGTTCCGAGGATACGCCTCTTGCCCAAAGGTATGGGCTGTTCGGCCTTAGCCTGTTCTTTGGTGTCTTCGAGGCGGAGCCTCTGCCGAAGATACACCTCTTGCCCGAAGGTCAGGGGCTGTTTGGCCATAGCCTGTCTCTTGGTGTCCTCGGGGTAACCTGTCTTTTCATCTTGCAGGTCTGTGTAACGTCGTGTCTGATGGCCAAGCGTGTCAGTCTAAGTGACGCGTCCCAGCTTTTTAGCGATGTCAGAAGACGTGTCCCCTGTTTTGGCGCGGTGATTGACATGTGGCGCTTTGCCATTGGAGGAGAGTCACGTCGGTTACAGAGGGCGTGCCTTTTCAGGTGCAGAGGGCAGTTACGGCGACGGTTCGCCTCCAAAAGGGTACTTATGACGATGTTTCGGTTACCAACCTTTGGCCTATAAATAGCCCATTCCATCATAAGTCCCATTTGCTTTTACTTCTGCTCTTTCCTCTGCTTTGCCCCTGTTTTCATACTTTCTTGCTTTCTATGGCGGAGCTGCCTTAATCAGAGCTTTTTTCAGCCAACTTTCACGATGGCGTCCTCAGACTTTGGCAAATCTTTTGGTGGGTTTTTGTTTTCCAGAGTGTTTTGATTCCTCTGTTCTTCTGAGTTTTTTCTGGAAACTGTTTTCTTGCCTTTCCCGAACTCGTTTTCATGTCGAAAATGCCTATCCCTGAGAGCTGGCAGCCTCTTTTAGCCCATCCTTGTTGCACCACCCCCGCAAAATTAGAGAGGTGGAAGAAAAAGTTCTTTCTTCCCTCTTACGCCATTACTAGGCTGCCTCTCTCTAGCCATTATGCTTTTTCAAACCATAGTAACGAGGTTACCATTTTCCGAGCCCAGCTGAAGGCCGGACTTCGGTATCCTCCCCTGAAGATGGTTTGCGAGTTCTGCCAATTTCATGGCATTGCTGTGAATCAGCTTCCCACGAACTCGTACTGCTATTTTAACGCCTTCCTCTGTATGTGTGGCATCTTCGAGATAAAACCCCATTTTATAATCTTCATGCAGTGCTACAAGCTCTTTGTGGTGCCGAAGGGTGGCTTCTATTTTATGCTACCTCGGGGATCCAGCAGCAAAAAATTCATGTTCACCTTCGCCACCAAGGACAGCTGGCGGGGGTGGCAACAGAAATTCTTCTTCCTGAAGATGGAGGAGGCCTGGTCGTATGTTCCGACCAAGTGGGCTCAGGGAAAGTTAGATGTGGATGTCGTTGTTCCGAGGTTGTTGCTGACTCCAGAGTTGGCTTCCACTTTCACGGACTTCGACGGCCGCATCCGTGCCGTCTCTGACTGGGCACTCGAGGTCGCGCCGCGCTCTCTGTACCCCTTCCCTATCAACTGGAGGTTGATGACGGAAGAGGTCCTCCGGGAGTTAAAGGTGGTTAAGGAGCACGAGACCGACCTCGAGATGCCAGTTCCTGCCATCACCGGGAAGGATTCCTGGTTGGTCAAGCTTCTTAAGGAGGAAATTTCTTTCGAAACACTTGTCGAAAGTGAGTTGTCTTCTACTCCCTTGCTGTTTTTTCCTCGGACTTACGCTGATGTCTTTTTTCTTTTTCAGAAATGGGCGGCGGGACTGCTGCATTTTACAAGTCCCTTTTCTCCGGCCAGGTGGAAAAGGGCGATCAGACAAAGAAGGTGGCTTCACGAAGGCGGAAGTCTACTAGCGCTGGGCCTTCGGCGAAACGGGCAAAGAAAACTGCCCAGGTTCCTCTGGAGGAAATTTCTGGGGAGGCTGATGAAGAGCCTGGGGCAGCCGAGATTCCGCCGACTGAGGCTTCTGCCGAGGTCCCTGCCGCTGTCGAGGTTCCTTCCGCCGACGTCCCTCCCTAGAGCCCTTCTGCACCGCAGGCCTTTCTGGAGGCCGTGGCAGAGGCTCCTTCTGCCGAGGAGAGGCGCAGGAAGAAAGGAAAGGCAATTTCGACCGAGGAGTCTCAGGACTCCGAGGACATCGTGGTCGAAGTACCGCCAAGTTCGTTCTTTTCAGAACAAGTATGGCTCTTTTGATTTTCTGAATTTTCTTTTGTCTCCGACCTGCTTCTCATTTTCGCCATGGAGGGGAGTTGCTTACCACGAACTGGGCGGCCGAACACGCGAAGGCGCGGGCCCTTCGCGACGCCAAATTCCCGCAAGGGAAGATACCAAAAGAGCCTTTCTGGACATTCACGGAGGACAAGAACTTGTACTCCGAAGACTGTCCTGAAATGGCGAAACAGATTTCGAAGGGGGTGCTTACAGAGGCCTCCTTCAAGGCTATTGCGGCGGCCCATCCAGACGATGACACCCTTGCCGCGAAAGTCACTGAGCATGCTGCTCAGGTATGTTCTGCACACCTTTTTCCCTTCAATTTTTCCTAAGTGCTTGGCTCTTACTGACCTTGCGTTCATCTTTTTGCAGCTGCTGGGGTACGCCGGCTTTCTCCGAGTTCGGGTGACCAGGCAGGCAGCGTTCCGAGCTTCGGCCTTAGAGACCTTAGAGAAAGTGAAGGTCACGCGCTCGGCATTGATCGCCAAGAACCAGCAGCTGTCAAATGCTGCGAAGAAAGAAGTTGCTGCCCTTCGGGAGGAGTTCCGGAAGGAGAAGGAAGACCTTGAGAAAAACTCCTCTCTGAAGATTGCTGACCTCGGCGATCAGGTGAAAGGGATGCTTGCTGCCAACCAAGACCTTCTCAAAGATAAGTCAGATTCAGACAATCTCATTCGGTCGTTGGTGAGTGAGAAGAAGGCTCTCGAAGCCGAGGTCCAGTCTTTGAAGAAGGAGCCCAATGCGAAGAAGAGGGTGAAGGCGCTGAAGAAGGAGGTTGCAGACTTGAAGGACGAGCTCGAGGACCTTGAGGTTGAGAAGGACAAATCTGACCAAATGACCAAGGTCGCCTTCCAAGACGGATTCTGCCTTGCTCGGCACCAAGTCCTTGAGAGGTTCCCAGGTCTGGACCTCTCTTTTTTGGGAGCTCTCAACATTCCCGAGGGGCCTCGGTGGTCCTGGTCCAAAATCGAGCACCTGAACCTGCCTTCCACAATTCCAGCGCTGAAGGTGGTGGAAAAGGGGACAGAGGCTGGTGGCTCCCGGGATGCCGAGAATCCTTAGGATGTTTTAGGGGCCTTTTCCTTTTTTCCTCTTCGTTTTTGTGTTCCTTCTTCGGGCACTTCTTCTTTGTAAGCCTGATCATTCTCAATGAATATATATTTTGTGGCTAAGTCTTTTTGCAAGATTTTGCATTTCCATTGTCCCGAACAAGTTCGCTCAAGAGACTTCGGGACACCTGCAATCACCAAAATTTATTATCCGCTTTTTTCGACGAGTATTTTCGCAAGATTTTTGTTTCCCACTTTCCCGAGCATGATGGCTCAAGGGACTTCGGAAAATCACATCTGCGCTTTTTGCGGCGAGTACTTTCACAAAATTTTTGTTTTCCATTTTCCCGAGCATGATGGCTCAAGGGACTTCGGAAAATCACATCTGCGCTTTTTTATGGCGAACCCCTTCGCGGAATTCTATCTTGCACCATTTCGTACACTTAAGAATTTTTTCTCAAGGACATTTTGTACTTAGGATATTTTTTGCACAACACAATCCTTCCGCTCCATCTTAAGCGTAGAATTTCTTCAAGGCATCTGAGTGCCAAGTGTTTTTCAATTATACGCCTTCGGTGTCGCCAAGTTTGTACACGCCTTTTCGTACTTCGGCAAGAACCAGATAAGGTCCTTCACAGTTCGTGCGAAATACCCCGTGAGATGGCTTTCGGGGTGCAAAGTCAGCCTTTCGGAGAACGAGGTCCCCTTTTTTGATTTCTTTTGGCCTGGCTCGTAAATTTATAGCCGCGGCCACTCTTTGCTGGAAAGCTTTTCTTCTCAGCTCAGCTATTTCTCTGTGTTCGCCGACGAGGTCGAGCTTCGTTCTTAGGCCAAGGTCATTTCCACCTTCATCAAATACTTGCACCCGTACTGATGGTCTAACTATCTCGATAGGGATGATGGCCTTTGTTCCGAAGACGAGTGAGAAGGGAGTCTCCTCTGTGGCTCTTCGGGGCGTCGTTCGGTAACTCCATAACACGCGTTGGAGTTCTCCTGGCCATTTCCCTTTTGCTTCCCCCAGTCTCTTCTTCAGGCCATCTTTTATGGTCCTGTTAGATACTTCCACCTGCCCGTTGCTTTGGGGGTGAGCTACTGGGGCGAAGTGCATCTTTATTCCGAGGTTGCTGATAAATTCCTGGAATCCTTTGTCTATGAACTGGGATCCATTATCAGCCACTAGTACCCTCGGTATGCCGAATCTGCATACAATGTTCTTCCATACAAACTTCTGCACTTCTTTTGCCGAGATAGTTGCTAGTGGTTCTGCCTGGACCCATTTGGAGAAATAGTCTACCGCTACCACGCAGAATTTCACGCCTCCGGGCGCTGAGGGGAGTGGCCCTGAGGGGAGTGGCCCAATAAGGTCTATACCCCAGACTGCGAAGGGCCAGGGATAGTCAGCCGAAGTTACCAATTCTGAGGGTGCCCTCTGGATGTTCGCGTGTTTCTGGCAACTACCGCATTTCCGGACGAACTGCCTTGCGTCCTTTCTCAGGGTAGGCTAGAAGTATCCTTGGCGAAGTATCACTGCCGCAAGGGCATCCGTTCCAATATGTGAACCACACATGCCTTCGTGGACCTCTTCAAGGACCATTTCAGTATCCTCTTCATCCACGCATCTTTGCAGCGGGTTTGCATATCCCTGTCGGTATAACTCTTCGCCAATCAGGAAGAATCGGCCGGAGCATCTTTGCAGTCTTGCAGCGTCGCCGGGGTCTTCGGGGAGCACATTTTCTGCAAGGTATCTTTTTATGGGATCTTTCCATCCTTTTCCCGAGGTCGCTATGCTCAGCACTGAGATGCTCGGGTGATCTAGCACCTCGGTGTATGTTTTTGACTTCGCCAAGCAATCTGCCTCAGAGTTATTCCGCCGAGGTACATTTTCGATCCGTATGGCGTCAAACTCTTGGACGAGCTTTGCTACCAGCTCGTGGTATTTTCCCAAGATTGGGTCCTTCGCCCCATGATCTCCTGCCGTCTGCCGAACTACCAGCTGGGAATCGCTATGAGCCTTTAAGTTTCTCACGCCAATCCTTCTGGCCAAGCGTAATCCCGCTATGAGGGCTTCATACTCAGCCACATTGTTAGTGACGTTGAAGCTGAACTTGATAGCCTTCTTTACCGCTAAGCCTTTGGGTCCTCTGATAATTACTCCAGCTCCCTGTTGTTCGGATCCCGAGGCTCCGTCAACATGCAAGGTCCACTCTGGCTCACCTCCGTTCGGATCCAAATGGCTTTCCATAGTGGTGGGTATTTCGGCGATAAAATCTGCCAGTGCTTGAGCTTTTATGGCCTTCCGAGGTTCATATATGATTTCGTGTTCGCCAAGCTCTATGCACCATTTGGAGAGCCTTCCCAAATGATCAACTTTCTTCAAAACATCCCGTAGTGGTAGACTTCTTCGGACGATGATGGGGTGAGCCTGAAAGTATGGTCGCAGCCTTCTCCCTGCAAGCACCAAGGCGTATATAGCTTTTTGAAGCAGAAGGTACCTGACTTCGGTGCCATGTAGGGATTTGCAGACGTAATAGACTGTCCATTGCTTTGGCCCTTCTTCTTTCACGAGGACCGAGCTTACAGCTTTCTCCGTGACGGTGAGGTACAAAACGAGGGGCTCTCCCTCCCGAGGTTGTCGCAGAGTCGGCAGGTTAGCCAAGTAGACTTTGAGTTCTTCCCAGGCCTTTTGGCAATCTTTGTCCCAAGGGTGATCATTCTTTCCGAGGTCGCCTTCCATTTTTACTGCCTTTGTGAGGACTTTGAAGAAAGGTCGACACCTATCTCCGTACCTGGAAATAAATCTGCTCAGGGAGGTTATTCTTCCGGTGAGTCTCTGCACGTCTTTGACTGTGGCAGGAGTTCGGAACTCAAGCAGCGCCTTAATCTTCTCAGGGTTAGCGTCAATGCCTCTTTCGGATACCATGTACCCAAGGAATTTTCCCGAGGTTACCCCGAAGATGCACTTTTCAGGATTGAGCCGAATCCTGAAGGCTCTGAGCTTTTGGAAGGTTTCCTCTAGATCTGCAACGTGATAGCTAGGCAGCTTGCTCTTGACTATCATATCATCAACATACACCTCCATGTTTCTCCCCATTTGGTCTTTAAAGACCTTGTTCATCAACCTTTGGTAGGTGGCTCCTGCATTTTTGAGCCCGGAGGGCATCCTGACATAGCAGTATGTTCCTCCCTCGGTGATGAAGGCGGTTTTTTCTTCATCTTCGGGGTCCATCCTTATTTGATGGTAGCCGCTGAAGGCGTCTAGGAAACTTAGGAGCCCGTATTCGGCAGTTGAGTCTACCAGTTGGTCTATTGGCGGAAGAAGGTATGAGTCTTTCGGGCAAGCATCGTTCAAGTTTCTGAAGTCGATGCACATCCGAAGTTTGCTGCTGCCTTCTTTTGTGGCAATCACCACGTTGCTTAACCATTCGGGGTATTTGACCTCCCTGATGACTTCAGCGTCCAACAAGCGTTGGACTTCGGTTTTCACAAAGTTGCTCTTATGGGTTGAGATGCTTCGCTTCTTTTGCCGGACAGGCTTTGCTTCTGGGCTTACTTTGAGGCTATGCTGTATTATGCCAGGGTGCACCCCTGGCATGTCTTTCGGCGAGTAGGCAAAGAGATCTTTATTTCCCAGTAGAAAAGATACAAGGTTTTTCTTGTCACCTTCGGGCAAGCTCTTCCCTATTCGGGTAGATTGTCCTCGGACAAGTTCCACTGTTTCTGTTTCCGCTCTTGGGGGTTCTCCTTCTTTGCCCTTCTTGTTAGTGTTGTGCCCAAAAAGCCAATCATGAGATGATTGTATTTTTGCACATTGAGTCATGATATTTTATTGAGGCATTAATCCAGCAATTTTGTTTGTTGTTTTGTTTCTGCGTAACGTAATAAACATAATTGTAACCCTAGAATAATGATATTCTTAAACATCCCTAGTCTAGTATTATTGTGGAGCGGGTTGCAATAATACGTAATGACTAGCATATGTGGAGACTAATATGAGATATGTAGTCTACATATGGGTACAAGTTGGAGAACTTGTGTACTGGACCAACCCACCATGAGAACACTTCATGGATCGTTATATGAGTGCCATAAGTGATTCTCATAGTGATCATGGTATATGTAGTCCTTCGACCTAAGATCATCAAGGTTCCTTACATGTGAGTCACATACTTTGATACTTTCCTTTGTTGCTCGTAACTGAGTGAACTTGAAGGAGGTCATTGGGTATGTCACATATCATGCGGAGGGATTTGTATGATCAAGATGGGATTTGTCCCTCCTATGTAACGGGAGTGATATCTTTGGGCCCCTTGATAGAGTGAGACTTAGAAAATGCATGGCCATGCTCCGATGAGTTGATATATAATATCAATATCGTCAGTTTAATTTGGTCTACTCGGTAATCAAGAAACCAAAGATTGGGCTATACGAGAGTGATACATTCCATGTCTCGTGCTTAGTCTTGATATCTTGGACAAAGGGACAATGGCATATATCGGTGATGATCAGAAAGGTTTAGTCGATTCACTGACAATCTTGTCACTTGGGTAGCAATGATGTGTTGCTAGACACCGCTCATTGCTTATGATCATAAATGTGATTTATGATCATTGCCAACATGGCAAGAGCCTATTGGGTCGCACACATAGAGCTATTTGGATCATTAGAGTGCATGGGCTAATTATTTGGGTTATGGTTTCACTTTAATTTCGTATTAATAATGGGCCAAGGAGTTGAGCCATTATTAAGGCCAAAATTAAATCCTAATTGGATTAGGGCTTGGAAACCCATTAGGCCTGGAAGTTGAGTCTCACTATAAATACAACTTTAAGTGAGAAATTCGCAGGTCTCCTTGCCCTAGCCTCCCAAAAGGACAGCCGCACTCTTCTCTTGCAATTCCTTGGAGGACGCAAGCTAGCACTGCGAGCGCAAGAGAAACGCATCTGCCGGGACGCGGTGGAAGCGTGGTGATCCCGAGAGGCTCGTGTGGATACCATAGAGAGCCTGAGCACGTCAACTATTCAGGTTTTGTGATTCGACT
Organism: Aquilaria yunnanensis; assembly: GCA_039654915.1. Classification (NCBI taxonomy): domain Eukaryota; kingdom Viridiplantae; phylum Streptophyta; class Magnoliopsida; order Malvales; family Thymelaeaceae; genus Aquilaria; species Aquilaria yunnanensis. Next base: position 40,365,595 of record CM077595.1, on the reverse strand, counting down.
CTACAGTTGAGTGAGAGATCTCAACCGAAAATTAGGTATGAAATTTTCGAACACCCGGTTTACCCCGTTTCACTTGGATCCTGGAGGGTTTCAGTTAAATTCCGCTATGCTGTTTGGCTCCCGAAACCCAACACTTCTCTGGTGCCTTTGCCTCTATTGTTTGTGCGAGGTTATTTTCCGGAGCTTTTCGTGCTTTCACAAACACCTTCCTTACCTCGGCTTGATCTATGAAGACCTCTGCATCCCCATCCTTGGTGGCGAATGTGACAGTCAAGTACTTCACATCAGGGTGAATGTGCAGGTTTCCCTGTGTCTGCCTTCCAAGGATGGCGTTGTACGAGGACGGGACGTCCATGATGATGAACCTCGCCATTGTGGAGGCGTACAACTGAGCTGCTCCATCTACCGAAGTCCCTCTCATCATCAGTGGGAGGTCGATCCATCCGAGAACGGGCAGTTCGGATGGTCCAACCCCGAAGGCGCGAGATGACTGGCTTAAGCTCACTGCTGGAGATGCCTAAGCTCGGCAGTAAGTGCGAGAATAGGACGTCCGCATTTGATCCGTCATCAAGTAGCACCCTTTTGACGTCCCAGTTCCCTATCCTCGCCATGATCAGCAGCGGATCGTCGTGGGGAAAGACGACGGTGGATCCATCTTTGTGGGCCAGCTTCTTTGCTGGATTTTGATATTCCATGACTGCAATTTCTCTGGCCTTTCGCTTTCTTTTCGAGCATGGGAGCCCCGTGGTGATTGTTTGGATAACCCCTGCCGGAGGTGGAGGGAGCCTTTTTGGACTTCGGTTTCTCCGCCTGTCGGAGTCATAGTCCTCATTGTTGGCCCTTTCTTCCTCCACTTTTCTGCTTTTCGGGGATGGCATCCACAGGTATTTCCGAAGTTGGCCCTGCTTTATCAGCGACTCTATGTACTTCTTCAGCTGGAAGCAGTCTTCGGTGTCATGACCGTGGTCGCGATGAAACTGGCAGAACTTCTTTGCATTCTTCTTATTATCGGCGGTCATGGCCCTTGGCCGCCGAATCTGCGTCCCTTGCCTTTCCAGCGCCATGAGGATGTTGGTCCATGTAGTGCTCAGTGGTGTGAAACTTTGGGGTTTCCTTCCCCGCATCCTCCGAGGTCGTCCTGCCTGTTCGGTCGGATGCCGAGCTTGTTGATTGGACCCTTCGGCGGGGTGGTGATCGGACTTCGGCCCAGCCATTCTTAGTTCCTCGATGGTCATGTGCTGTTCTGCCCTTCGGTAAATTTCTCCGAGGGTCTCCGGGGGGTCTTTTGAGAACTCATAGAATAGCTATGAGTCTCGCCGAAGGCCCCGTGTCATGGCAAGAATGCGGATTTCGGGCCGAAAGTCTGGGACGCTCAGAGCTTCCCTGTTGAATCTTTCGACATAGTCTCGGATGGTTTCTCCGTTCCTCTGCTCTATGTCGAACATCTGGACAGACATCTTCGCAGTAGGTCGACTCCCAATGAATTGATGCGTGAAGGCCGTGGACAACTCCTGGAACTCAGTGATGGTCCCTGAAGGCAATGAATTGTACCATGCAGTTGCTGGCCCTGTGAGGGTGACTTCGAAGCACTTGCACTTGGTAGCGTCGTCAGCACCGTGCATTATCATGCTGCGTCTGTACTTCGTCAGATGGGCCTGTGGATCAATATGGCCATCATAAATCTCCAACCGAGGTACTCTGAAGTCACCTGGCATGGCTGCCTCAACAACGGCCTGAATGAATGGGGAGTCATCTTCGCAGAATGTTCATGAAAGTCTGGCCCAAACGGGTTTTCTGGCCATTTGTTTCTCCACCCTATCTAGCCGTGCTAATATCCTCTCCATAAGCACTGTGGCACTAGGCCCTTCTTCAGGGAAGGGAGATTACCGGCACCTCTTCGGGGACCAAGTTCGGCGCTGAGGGGACAGGGACCTCGCCTCAGGCAGCGAACTTCTTTGCTGCAAGACCCTCGGTCGCTTAGACCTCTTCTTCCCCACAGGCTGTTTCCCGAGGGGCGTATTTTCTGTGGACGATTCTTCGCGCGGATCTCCGCTTCCCAAACTGCAATGAGTAGACTTCGGGCTTCTCTCCCGAGGGCGTGCTGGTGGGGGAGGTCTCTGGGCCTGTGCTTGCTGTGGCCACCTTCGATCGAACTGCTGTGTCATTTCAAACACGACCGAACGCTGAAAGTCTTTCAGGAAGCTCATAGTGATTAGTAGAGGGCGGTCTTCCTCGGACGCAGAAGTCCCTGGGAGTGTTTGCTCAGTAGCCGGTTGTGTCTCAGGCGCGGACGGAGACCTCGGGAGTCCCTTGTCCTTAGAACGCCGAGTTTCAACGACGGCAATCTCAGAGCGGGTTCCCACAGACGGCGCCAAATGATGGCCGGGCGCCTCATCGTTTAGAGTCATGGTGACTGGTGGAGAGACTTCTAGGAGGAAGAACGCCTGGAGGATGGTTCACCCTTCGGAGTGTGCCTGAAAGTCCAGAAATAAAGGGTTAGGAGGCCTCCAGAATGTGTTTCCGGGGGGGGGGAGCCTCCGACGCCCAAGTCAGTGGTGGCTGAGAAAGGGCAGAGGAAATAGCACAAAGGGGCTGAAGAGTCTCGCCTGGTGATTTTCTCAGAGTCTGGGAGCCAGATCTTTGCCAACCAACCTCCTGCCAAGTATTTATTTCCTGTTATTTATAGGAGTACCTAGCCCGTTCAGATGGTGACACGCGTTCAGTCGGATGTTCCCTGAGTTTCTGGGCGTAGGGGACAGATAGCGGGTAGCAGGTTGCCTTCAGCCTTGTGCTGAGATGGGCCATGATGTGATTTTGATGGCGTCAGCATGTCAGAGCGCCTTTTGAGGTGGCTTATGACGTCTGTGAAAGGACGTGTCAGAGGCTTCCTTAAATGCTTCCTTAAATGCTCCTGCCGTACTCCCGAGGTCCCTGGGCGAGGTCGTCCTTTGGTACGGACGGTGCCTCTTCGGGAAACACGCCCTCAGTTCGGGGGTACCCAGTTTCAGGGAGTTCCGCCTTCGGGGAGATCATTTTCGGCTCGCAATAGCTGATGCCTCTTTTCCGAAGGCGATCTGTTTGCAACCTCGGGGGGCTAGTAGTATCCTCAAGTTTCCTAGCGTGCCGGGCTCGGAGCTCTTCAACTATCTCCCGAGGTGTATGATCCCACCTTTACTCGGGTAGCGCCAGTTTCTTCTGGCCATTCTTGTGGTAGGGAGTTCGGCCAGATAGAGGCGATAGCCTTTGGCTATCAGAAGGTAAGCGAAGCATCGCCATAATGACATTTCACAGGTGAAATGATGTAATCGATGTAACAGACGCGACCGTTCGCCAGTCACCTGATGACACATGTCACTTGACGCAAGAAACAAAGGCATGCCTTCTGACAGCTAGCAGACCTATCCAAGCCTAGCCCAAAAGTGACATGTCTACCTGGTCAAAAGATGTGATGATTCACTAGCAGGCAGCAAAAAACTCAAAGGGGGAATATTACCCTAGTCCTAAGACATTACTCCAGAAAACATCGAGTGTCCGGTCAAAGACCCTACTTCGGCCAAATGAGGCACCTTAAACCAAAAAAGGTCCCCATACCAAAGAAGGTAAACTCGGTCTGAATTTGGCTATGATGACTCGGACGTCTGCCACCTCCAACAAAGATTTTCACATCATTTTTGCAAAAGCTTAACTCCGAAGACACAACTTCGGCTTCCCGAAGGGGGCATGTGACAGCCAAAAGGCTATTACCCATAAAGAACTCCTAATTGCCTTGTTGAGCACTGCCCTCGGTAAGCATGTGCGACCAAATTTGGAGAAGGGGTGCCCTCATTATCCTTGGAGGGAACACTGCTTGATAGCAGAAGGGCGATGGCCGCCGATGTTTTCTGATTAGATAGCCGGAAACCACCCTCGGTGAGAATCTAGCCCCAACCTCGGGGAACACTCATACACCACCCTCGATAAGGTAACGTGACCAACTTTAGGAAAAAGGTGTCTTTCACCACCCTCGGATCTACAAACCTACCAACCTTGGGAAGGTTGATCAACCATCCTCGACGGAGGAGAACGTTTCCCGAAGTTAACCCACACTGCCAAAGGGCCTTTCCCAATAGCCCTCGGGGACAATCTCTGCTAGAAGGGGTCTCATGGAGATATGACAAAAATGGTTAAGGAACCTCTGACAAGGAGACCTCGCATACGCCCATGCCTTCTGGCCGGAACGGCCTACGGCCAACTAGAGATACCTATCTTTGAAGGTATGGATTGAATCTAACCAAACACATGTCATGATCTGAACAGGCTATGTCAAATGGCGTCCTCCTTCCACCCTCTTATAAATACTTAGGAAGGACATTGGTAAGGATAGGACACAGAACTCTTGTTATTTTCTCACTCTCTGTTCCTTACTACTACTACTCTCACAAATACTGACTTGGGCGTCAGAGGCTCCTTCCCCAGAAACACACTCCAGAGAGCTCCTAGCCTCTGTTCTTCTAAGTGTTTCAAGCACCTCCATACCAGAAGTCTCTCCTCCAAGCCAACATGTCATACAACGAGGATGCCTGTTATGGCCCTTCCAGTGGGAGACGAAATTGAGGAATGTAAAGTGTTTTAAATTAAGTTTAGAACCTTAATTCAAGTTTACATAGCAAGAATAGAGAAGTTTAGCAAAGTTCACTAAGTTCCAAGAAAAATAAAGCACTAAATGAAGTTTAGGGGCAAAATGGTAATTTTGCATCCTGAATAGCCAGGACAAGTCTCGAGTGTTTTAAAATGAATTTTTTTAACAACTTAACTTTCAACCTTAACTCAAAATTAAAGAATACACAAGAATTTAATCAAGAATCACTAAGTTACAAAGATAGGGGCTTAATTGTAAAAAGCTTAATACTTTGATGGCCTTTGGGGTTAAGTGAGGGTTTAGGAAAGGAAAGTGAGACTATGGCTTCCATAATCTCGTTTCCAGCCTTCTCACCCTCATTCTGCTCTCAAATTAAGCTTGGAATCAAGAAATTCTTGGTGGAACAAGAGGTTATCAAAGTATATAAGCTTGGAGGAGCAAATTTCAAGCTTGAAACCATGATTTTGAAGCTTGGAAGGACATTTTTCCATATCCCCTATTTTTGAGTGAGGTAAGTAATGTGTTCTTGATTGAATTCATGTTATTTACTTGGTTTGGAGCTTGGGTTTTGGTTAGAGAGTGAAGTTTGGTGATTAGTGCCTTGTTTTTTGATTGGAACTTGTGTAGAACTTTGGTGAGCTTGGTTGATTAAAAAGGAGATTGATTCTTGCTTGTTACTTGGAGTTGACGTAAGGGGAGTATGTTTTCAAGTTCAAATAATGCTAATAGCTTGAGTTTTCTTGAAGAATTCGAGTGGTTTTAGCTATAGCATTAGTTAAAAGTTTTGGTTGAATTGTGGTGGACTAGAGGAATTGGGAGGATTGGATTGATGTTACAAGGCATCATAGATTAGCTTGTAATAGTTGGTTATGTTCTATGCAACATGTTCTATGAGTGTATGAAATTTGGAGGCATTCCATGCATGTTTGGTATGTGTAGGAATCGTCCAAAGTTCATAGCAGCAAAATGCGCCAAATTTTGCATTTCTGCAGATTGCTGACACGTCGCCAATTACAGGTCGACGCCAGCGACACGTCACCAATCCAGAAAAATGTCACCAAACGTTGCCACGGTTGGCGACGAATCGCCACCGACATGAATGCCAAATTTTTCACATTTTGCTAGCTTGATCCAAGTAAGACCTAAGGGGGGCTCTTACCATGCCTAGGGGTCTAAGGATTCTGGGGGTACTCTGAGACTTCCAAAAGTCCCAAAAAATATAATAGTTTCCTTAAGTTTTGTAGAGTTTTGAGGTTGCTTGTGCAACCTGCAAGGAAACTGATAGCCAAAGGCTATCGCCTCCTTGGTAGTAACTCCCTGCCAGAATATTGGCCGAGGAGTCTGACGTCACCCAAGAGAGGATCTTTTCATTGACCTCGGAAGGTGCGAAGTCAAACACTATGAGCTCGAGACTTTGGTTAGCTCGTCAGGAATTCCGAGGACAACACCGTCTCCATCAAGGGGCCAAGCTGATCGTCTTCGGGTAAGAGAGCCATCTCTCTGAAGCAAGGGAGAATCTCCCCGAAGGCAGAGGCCCCGAAGAGGTCTTCCCCGAACAAGAAACACCTGAACAAGGGAATCCCCGAACTATGGGTGTGAGTCCCGAAGAGGGTGTCCACCAAGGGAACTCACAGAACTGTGGGATAGATCCCGAAGGAGGTGCTTGCACGGAAGGACGGATAGAATCCGAAGAGGGTGCACACACCGAAGGGCGACCTCGCCCAGGGGACCTCGGGAGTACGGTATGAGCATTTAAGGAGCCTCTGACATGTCGCCCACAAGCCCTACACGTCACATCTGAACGGCGAACTGACACGCCGCGGCCGCCCCAGTCCTGACGCAACCTGTCCGGGTCCAGGGCTAAAGCAGGCTGCAAACGGCTGCTTGTCCTCTAGGTCCAAAAGTATAGATCAAATCCGACCGAACACGTGTCATGATCTGAACGGACCAGCTACTCCTATAAATACTAGGAAATGGGACTGAGCAAAGGATGGGCATTTTTCCTCCCTCTGAGAAAACACAAAACAGGCAAGACACTTGATCCCCTAGTGTTCTTCCTCCACTTTCACTCAGAAAACTGACTTGGGCGTCGGAGGGTCCTCCCCGAAAAAGCAAACCGGGGACCTCCTAACCTCTTCTTTGAGCTTTTCAGGCACACTCAGCTGGGAAACCAGAGCTCCAGGCGCTCGCCTCCTCAGGAAGTCTCTCCACCTGTCAACATGGCAGCAAACGAAGATGCCTTGGGGCATCATTTGGCGCCGTCTGTGGGAAACTACTCCCGGGTAGCTGTTGTCGAAACTCGGCGTTCGAAGGACAAAGGACTCCCGAAGTCCCCGTCCGTGCCTGAGATCCAACCAACTACCGAACAAAGTCCCCCAAAGACTTCCTTGCCTGAAGAGGAACGCCCTCTTGTCATCACCGTGGGTTTTTTATGAGACTTTCAGAGGTCTGTTGTGGCTGAAATGACACAACAGATAGACCGAAGGTGGCCACAACCAGCCCAGGCGCAAAAACCCACTTTGCCAGCACGACCTCGGGAGAAAAGCCCAAGGGCAACCTATCATAGCTCGGGAAGTAGGGAGCCACGGGAAAAGTCCTCGACAGATAACTTGCCCCTCGGAGCACGGCTGGCGGAAAAAATGAGGACTGAACGACCCGAAATCCCATCCAGAAGAAGTTTGTCGCCAGTGACAAGGCCCCCCCCACCTCGGTATCGAAGTCGCTCCCTGAAAAGACGGCAACAGTCCTCTTACCAAAGAACCTCAGAGCACCAGGAAGAGGAGCCCAGTGCTGCGCTCCTCCTGGAGAAAGTCTTGGCAAGACTGGAGAGAGTGGAACAGCAGGTGGCACGCAAGCCTGTTTGGGCTAGGCTAACTGAAACCGTCTCTGGAGATGAAACTCATTTCGCCCGAACAGTGGTCGAGGCGGCCATGCCAAGTGACTTCAGGCTACCTCGGCTAGAGACCTATGAGGGTCGGACTGATCCCCAGGCCCACCTAACAAAGTACAAACGGAGCATGGTGCTACACGGGGCTGATGATGCTACACTTTGCAAGTGCTTCGAAGTCACCCTCGCAGGACCAGCAACTGCCTGGTACAATTCCCTGCCTCCCGGAAACATCAGGGGGTTCCAGGAGCTGTCCACAGCGTTCACCCAACAGTTCATTGGCAGCAAGCCGACGGTGAAGATGCCCGTCCAGATGTTTGACATAGCACAAAGAAACAGGGAGACCATCCGTGACTATGTCGAGAGGTTCAACAGAGAGGCCCTCAGTGTTCCGGACTTTCGTCCCGAAATCCGCATCCTCGCCATGACGAGGGGCCTCCGAAGGGATTCGCACTTGTTTTATGAATTCTCCAAAGATCCCCCGGACACGCTGGGAGAATTCTACCGAAGGGCTGAACAACCTATGACAGCCGAAGAGCTGAGAATGAGTGGGCCGAAGGCTGACCATATTCACGCACGTGGCGAAGGATCCAGCCAGCAAGCCCGGTGTCCAACGGAACAGTTAGGCCGACCTCGGAGAATGCGAGTAGGAGGAAGGAAGCCCCAAAACTTTACACCTCTGAGCACCACGAGGGCTAACGTCCTCATGGCGTTGGAAAAACAGGGGGCTCAAATCCAACGACCAAGGGGCATGACTGCTGACAACAGAAGGAACATGAAGAAGTTCTGTCAGTTCCACCGTGATCACGGTCATGACACTGAAGACTGCTTTCAGTTGAAAAAGTACATTGAATCACTGATAAAGCAGGGCCAGCTTCGGCGTTATTTGAGAATGCCTTCCCCGAAGGGGAAAAAAGAGGAAGAAGGAAAGCCCGATGACGAGGATTACGATTCAGACAGGCGAAGAAACCGAAGTCCGAGAAGGCGTCCTCCACCTTCGGCAGGAGTAATACAGACGATCACAACCGAACTTCCATCCTCGGAAAGAAAAAGAAGGGCCAGAGAGATAGCGGTGATGGAATATCAGAGCCCAACAAAAAAGTTGGCCCGCGAGGATGGTTCCGCCATCGTATTTCCCCATGACGATCCATTGCTGATAATGGCGAGGATAGGAAACTGGGACGTCAAGAGGGTACTGCTGGACGATGGGTCAAACGCAGACGTCTTGTTCTCACATTTGCTGCCAAGCTTGGGCGTATCCAGGAGTGACCTCAAGGCTGTTACTTCACCCACGTTCGGCGTAGGACCATCTGAGCTACCTGTCCTCGGGTGGATCGACCTCCCTTTGATGATGAAAGGAACTTCGGAGAAAGGAACTGCTGAGTTGTTCGCCTCTACCATGGCAAGATTCATAGTCATGGACGTTCCTTCGTCATACAACGCCATCCTCGGCAGATAGACACAGGGAAATTTGCACATTCGTCCAGACGTAAAGTACTTGACCGTCACCTTCGCCACCAAGGAATGAGACGCAAAGATCTTCATTGATCAAGGCGAGGTGAGAAAGGTGTTCGTCCGAGCACGAAAGGCTCCAGCAAGCAACTTAGCACATGCTGTAGAAGCAAAAGAGCTGGAAAGGGGAGAGGCAGAAGATCCCACAAAAGCGGAAACAGAAGAAGTAGAGCTTGTCCCAGGCCATAATACCCGAATAGGGAAAAGCATGGTCGAAGGAGACAAGGAAAAACTTGTATCTTTTCTGCTCGCAAATAAAGATCTGTTCGCCTACTCGCCGAAGGACATGCCAGGGGTAAACCCTCGCGTAATCCAGCATAGCCTCAAAGCGAGCCCAGAAGTAAAACCTGTCCGGCAAAAGAAACGAAGCATAACAGCTCACAAAAGTGACTTCGTCAAGACCGAAGTCCAGCGTCTGATAGACGCTAGCGTTATCCGGGAGGTAAACTACCCCGAATGGCTAAGCAACGTGGTAATTGCCACAAAAGAAAGAAGTAGTAAGCTCCGGATGTGCATCGACTTCAGAAATTTGAATGATGCTTGCCCGAAAGATTCATATCCTCTTCCGCCAATAGACCAACTGGTAGATTCAACTGCCGAGTACGGGCTCCTAAGTTTCCTGGACGCTTTCAGTGGCTACCATCAGATAAGGATGGACCCCGAAGATGAAGAGAAGACTGCCTTCATCACCGAGGGAGGAACATATTGCTATATTAGGATGCCTTTCGGGCTCAAGAATGCTGGAGCCACCTACCAGAGGCTGATGAACAAAGTCTTCAAGGACCAAATGGGGAGGAACATGGAGGTGTATGTTGATGATATGATAGTCAAAAGCAAACTGCCTGGCCACCACATTGCAGATTTAGAGGAAACCTTCCAAAAACTCAGAGCCTTCGGGATACGCCTTAATCCTGAGAAATGCATCTTCGGGGTGACCTCGGGAAAGTTCCTTGGGTACATGGTATCCGAAAGAGGCATCGATGCTAACCCTGAGAAGATTAAGGCTCTGCTTGAATTCCGAACTCCTGCCACAGTCAAAGACGTGCAAAGACTCACCGGAAGAATAACCTCTCTGAGCAGGTTTATTTCCAGGTACGGAGATAGGTGTCGACCCTTCTTCAAAGTGCTCACAAAGGCAGCAAAGATGGAAGGCGACCTCGGAAGGAATGGTCATCCTTGGGATGAAGATTGCCAAAAAGCCTGGGAAGAACTCAAAGTCTACTTGGCCAGCCTGCCGACCCTGCGGCAACCTTGGGAGGGAGAGCCCCTCGTATTATACCTCGCCGTCATAGAAAAAGCTGTGAGGTCAGTCCTCGTGAAAGAAGAAGGGCCAAAGCAATGGCCGGTCTACTATGTCAGCAAGTCCCTGCAAGGCGCCGAAGTCAGGTACCCTTTGCTTCAAAAAGCTATATATGCCTTAGTGCTTGCAGGGAGAAGGCTGCGGCCATACTTTCAGGCTCACCCCATTATCGTCCGAAGTACCATGCCTCTACGGGATGTTATGAGGAAAGTTGATCACTCGGGAAGGCTTTCCAAGTGGTGTATAGAGCTGGGCGAACACGACATCACGTATGAACCCCGGAAAGCTATAAAAGCTCAAGCTTTGGCAGATTTCATCGCCGAAGTACCGAACATCGGGGAGGGACATTCATTTTTGGGCGAAGACGAGCCAGAATGGACGTTATATGTTGACGGGGCCTCAGGATCCGAACACCAGGGAGCTGGAGTGATTATCAGAGGCCCCGAAGGCCTAGAAGTAATGAAGGCCATCAAGTTCAGTTTCAACGCCACCAACAATATGGCCGAGTATGAGGCCCTCATAGCAGGATTACGCCTGGCCAAAAAAATTAGCGTAAGAAACTTGAAAGCCCATAGTGATTCCCAGCTGGTGGTCCGGCAAATGGCAGGGGACTATGGCGCGAAAGACCCGACCTTGGCGAAATACCATGAGCTGGTAACAAAGCTTATTCGGGAATTCGACGCCGTGAAAATCGAGAACGTACCCCGACGAGAAAATGCTGAGGCAGACTGTTTGGTGAAGTCCAAAACTTGCACCGAAGTGCTAAGCCACCCCAGCATCGCGGTATTAAGCATAGAGACCTCGGGGAAAGGCTGGAAAGAACCAATCAAAATGTATGTCGCAACCAACACACTCCCTGAAGACCCCAGCGAAGCCGCTAAAGTGCGAAGGCGTTCGGGACGTTTCTTCTTAATTGGAGAAGAACTATATCGGCAAGGATATGCAAATCCACTACAGAGGTGTGTTAGTGAAGAGGACACTGAAATGATCCTCGAAGAAGTTCACGAAGGTGCCTGTGGTTCGCACATCGGAACCGACGCCCTGGCAGCAGTGATACTTCGCCAAGGATACTTCTGGCCTACCCTGAGAAAGGACGCCAAGCAATTCGTCCAGAAATGTGGTAATTGCCAGAGACATGCGAACATCCAAAGGACACCCTCAGAGTTCGTGACTTCGGCAGACTATCCGTGGCCCTTCGCAGTTTGGGGCATAGATCTCATTGGGCCACTCCCAACGGCGCCTGGAGGCGTAAAGTTCTGCGTAGTAGCAGTTGACTATTTCTCTAAATGGGTCGAGGCAGAACCTCTGACAACTATCTCGGCAAAAAAAGTGCAGAAGTTTGTATGGAAAAACATCGTATGCAGGTTTGGCATACCGAGGGTACTCGTAGCGGACAATGGATCCCAGTTCACAGATAAAGGATTCCAAGAGTTCATTAGCGACCTCGGGACAAAAATGCACTTCGCCCCAGTAGCTCACCCCCAAAGTAATGGGCAGGTGGAAGTATCTAACAGGACCATAAAAGATGGTCTGAAAAAGAGATTGGGAGAAGCCAAAGGGAAATGGCCAGGAGAACTCCAAAGCGTGTTATGGAGCTACCGAACAACACCCCGAAGAGCCACAGGGGAAACGCCTTTTTCACTCGTCTTCGGTACAGAGGCCATCATCCCTGTCGAGGTAGTACAACCGTCAATACGAGTCCAAGTGTTCGATGAAAAAGGAAATGACCTCGGCCTGAGAACCAAGCTCGACATCGTCAGCGAACACAGAGAAGTAGCCGAGCTGAGAAGAAAAGCTTTCCAGCAAAGAGTGGCAGCAGCCATAAACCTACGCGCCAGGCCAAAAGGAATAAAGAAGGGAGATCTCGTTCTCCGAAAGGCTGAATTTGCACCCTGAAAGCCGTCCCACGGGGTACTTCGCGCAAATTGGGAAGGACCCTACCTGGTACTTGCCGAAGTACGAAAAGGAGTTTATAAGCTCGGCGATGCCGAAGGCATAGAATTAAAAAACACTTGGCACTCAGAGGCCTTGAAAAAATTCTATGCCTAAAAAGTTTGGTGGGAAAGTTGTATTGCACAAGTTGGACAAATCTGTCTAAGTAAAAAGTTCTGAAGAAGTGCAAAACAAGAGTCTCACGAAAGCAATCGCCGAGGAAAGCAAAAGTATGGTTTTCCGAGGTCCCTTGAGCGAATATGTTCGGGACAAAGGAAAGCAAGAGTGTGGTCTTCCGAAGTCCCTTGAGCGAAAATGTTTGGGACAAAGGAAAGCAAGAGTATGGTTTTCCGAAGTCTCTCGAGCGAATTATGTTCGGGACAAAAGGAAAACAAAGGGATCTGGCGAAAAATACTTAGCCAAATTTTTATGTATTGAGCCAAAGAGTGCTTACAGAGAAGAAAGTTGCTGAAAGACTACAAAAAAGAAGAAGAAAATGAAGACAAAAAGCCCTAGTACAAACTAAGGAACCTCGGCGCCTTGAGAACTGCCAGCCTCTGTGCTTTTGTCAGCAGCCTTCGGCGCCGAGAAAGAAGGTGGCAGTTTCAAGTGCTCGATCTTGGACCAAGTCCACCAAGGCTCCTTCGGGACGTTCATGCCTTCGAGGAAGGAGAGGTCGAAATCTGGGAACTTCTGCAGAATTTGGTGCCGAGCAAGATAGAAGCCGTCTTGAAAGCCCAACTTCGTCATATCATCGGACTCCCGCTTTTTGACCGCCAAATCTGCATAGTCCTTCTCCAGATCCGCGTAATCCTTCTCCAGATCCTTAAGCTTTTTCTTCAATGCCTTCATCTTCTTCTTCTCTTCTGAAGGCTTCTTCAGAGATGCGACCTCGGCTTCGAGCTGGGCCTTTTCCTCGAGCTTCTTCGCAAGGATTGCGTCACTTTCTGACTGATCCTTTTGAATCACTTCCACGGTTGAAGTCAGCTCCGCCACCCGAGAACCGACGTCGGAAAGTTTCTGGGAGGTGCTTTTCTCAAGTTCCTCTTTCTCTTTTATGAACCCCTCCCGAAGTTCAGCAACTTCCTTCTCCGAAGACTGCTTCAGCTGGGCATTATCGGCAGCCAACGCCGAACACTGGGCCTTCGTCTTGGTGTAAAGGTCCCAGAGTGACGCCCTCCTTTCTGACTCTCGCGCCACCCGAACAAGAAGCAACCCGGCGTACCCCATCAGCTACAAAAAAAGCAAACAAAGGGAAAATGATGCTAAGCAAAAAGCAAAGGCAAAATTGGCACTAAGGAAAAGTGAAGCGTACCTGGGCGGCGTGTTCAGTGAGTTTGGCGGCCAAAGAGATGTCGCTAGGGTAAGCCTCCGTAAGGGCCTTGTAAGAGGCCTCAGTAAAAACCCCTTTGCACATCTGCCTGGCCATCTCAGGACAGTCCTCGGAGTACATATTCATGTCCTCTGTGAACGTCCAAAAGGGCTCCTTCGGAATTTTCGTTGCTGGGACTTGGGCATCCCGAAGAGCCCTCTTGCGGGCGTGTTCGGCAACCCAGTCAGGAGCGGCCACCTCCACTGCACAACAAAGCAGAAAAATTGGTCAAAGCCAGAGAACTCTTAAGGATTTACAAGAGAAAAAAGGTTCTTCGGCAAAGTACAAACCTGCTGGCACCTCGGTAACGTCGTCGTCAAGAATCGACGTCGCCTCAGTAAAGATCCCCTTGCCTTTTATTTGGCACCGTTCCTCGGCAGAAGGGGTCTCCTCCCCACCGCCCTCCAGAAGAGCATGCGAAGGCGTGGGGCTTTGAGGAAGGACGTCGAAAGAAGGGACGTCAAGAGAAGGAACCTCGGGCAAAGGGGCAGTAGGGACTTCGGGCTCCTCGCCTACCTCCTCCGGAATTTGCGGAAGAGAGGAAGGAGTAGCTTTCTTGGCCAGTTTGGAAGGAGGGCCGCCCGAAGTCTGCTTCCGCCTCCGAGAGGCGGCCTTCTTTGTCTGTTCGCCCCTCTCAGCCTGCCCGGTAAAAAGAGCCTTGTAAAAGGCAGCCACGTCGTCACCCATATCTGCAAAAAGAAAAAGAAGATCAGTGTAAGTCCAAGATGAAGTTATGAAGGAAAAAATGAGAAAGTAACTTACTCTCGTAAAAAGACTCATAAGTCTCTTTCCCCCGAAGGAGTTTCACGAGCCAGGAGTCCTTCCCCAAAGAAGCCGGTTTCGGCATGTTGAGGTCTGTCACATGCTCCTTTACCACCTTGAGTTCCCGAAGGACCTCTTCGGTCATGAGCCTCCAATTGATCGGAAAGGGGTAAAGGGCACGAGGAGAGACCTCGGCAGCCCAGTCAGAGACGGCCCGGATGCGCCTGTCGAAGTCCTCGAAGATAGGTGTTACGTCGGCGTCTAGCAGTATCTTCGGATCAACGACATCCATCTTAAGCCTCCCCTGAGCCCACTTGGTCGGGACGTGCGACCAAGCCTCCGACTTCTTCAGGAAAAAGAATTTTTGTTGCCACCCTCGTCAGCTGTCTTTGGTGGCGAAGGTGAACGTATACTTTTTGCTCCCGGATCCCCGAGGTAGCATAAAGTAGAAGCCACCCTTCGGGACCACGAAGAGCTTGTAGTACTGAAGAAAAACTACAAAGTGAGGTTTTATTTTGAAAACGCCGCACATACAGAGAAAGGCGTTGAAATAGCAGTACGAGTTCGGCGGGAGTTGGTTAACGGCAATGCCATGGAAGTTGCAAAACGCGCTAACCATCTCTGGGGGGGGATACCGAAGTCCGGCCTTCAGTTGGGCTCGGAAAATGGTGATTTCATCACTTCGGTTGGAGAAAGGAAATTGGTCAGGACGGGGCAACCTCGTCACAGAGTAAGAGGGTAAGAAAAACTTTTTCTTCCACTTCGCTAGTTTTGCCGCAGTAGTGCAGCAAGGGTGAGAAAGAAGAGGTTGCCAACTCTCGGGAACAGGCATGATGAAAACAAGTTCGGGAAAAACAAGGAAAACGAGTTCAGGAAAAACAAAGAAGAATCTTTGAAAAAAAAGCAGAAGGACTAAAACCCACCAAAGGTCTTGCCGGAATCTGGATTCATGGAAGCCGTCGTGAAAAGTGGTCGGAAAAATGCCTGAAAAAGGAGAACCGCCGCGGAAAATCGGTAGAGAATTAGAAGGCAAAAGAAAGCAAAAGCAGAAGAAGAAAGAGGGTTATGACAGGACTGATATATATAGGCCGAGAAGGCCAGAAGAACCGTCGTCATTAGTACCCCTCGGAAGGCGAAGCGTCGCCATAACTGCTATGAGCACCTGAAAAGTCGCGCCAGCCGTACTCAGTGCATTCTTACCCAATAAAAGTGTGCCATGTGTCGGCCATCGCGCAGCAAACGTGCCACGTGTCGTCCATCACATCGAGCACGCCCTCTGACATCGTTTGGTCTAGAGGTGCCGCCCTAGACTGACTCTACTGGATACAGGACGCGACGCATGAGCAGACCTATAAAGGCAAAAAAGTAGGTTACCTCGAAGACACCAAAAGACAGCCTGTGACTTCGGGCAAAACGTCTATCTTCGGTACAAGGTTATCCTATTTCCCCTTGCCACAAGGACACCAAGAGACAGCCCGTGACTTCGGGCAGAAGGTGTATCTTCGGCATAGGGACAGCCTATCTTCTCGTGCCTCGAGGACGTAAAAAGGGCTGCCCATCGCTCCAGGCAGAAGAAGGCATCTTCGGCGCAGATATCACAACCACAGGACCCAAAAACCGATGAACCGAAGTTTCTCACTTCGGCTTTTCGGAGGGGGACTTGTGATAGCCAAAGGCTATCGCCTCCTCGGTAGTAACTCCCTGCCAGAATATTGGCCGAGGAGTCTGACGTCACCCAAGAGAGGATCTTTTCATTGACCTCGGAAGGTGCGAAGTCAAACACTATGAGCTCGAGACTTTGGTTAGCTCGTCAGGAATTCCGAGGACAACACCGTCTCCATCGAGGGGCCAAGCTGATCATCTTCGGGTAAGAGAGCCATCTCTCTGAAGCAAGGGAGAATCTCCCCGAAGGCAGAGGCCCCGAAGAGGTCTTCCCCGAACAAGAAACACCTGAACAAGGGAATCCCCGAACTATGGGTGTGAGTCCTGAAGAGGGTGTCCACCAAGGGAACTCCCAGAACTATGGGATAGATCCCGAAGGAGGTGCTTGCACGGAAGGACGGATAGAATCCGAAGAGGGTGCACGCACCGAAGGGCGACCTCGCCCAGGGGACCTCTGGAGTACGGTATGAGCATTTAAGGAGCCTCTGACATGTCGCCCACAAGCCCTACACATCACATCTGAACAGCGAACTGACACGCCGCAGCCGCCCCAGTCCTGATGCAACCTGTCCGGGTCCAGGGCTAAAGCAGGCTGCAAACGGCTGCTTGTCCCCTAGGTCCAAAAGTATAGATCAAATCCGACCGAACACGTGTCATGATCTGAACGGACCAGCTACTCCTATAAATACTAGGAAATGGGATTGAGCAGAGGATGGGCATTTTTCCTCCCTCTAAGAAAACACAAAACAGGCAAGACACTTGATCCCCTAGTGTTCTTCCTCCACTTTCACTCAGAAAACTGACTTGGGCGTCGGAGGGTCCTCCCCGGAAAAGCAAACCGGGGACCTCCTAACCTCTTCTTTGAGCTTTTCAGGCACACTCAGCTGGGAAACCAGAGCTCCAGGCGCTCGCCTCCTCAGGAAGTCTCTCCACCTGTCAAAATGGCAGCAAACGAAGATGCCTTGGGGCATCAGAAACTATGTTGCAAATGAGCATAACTAGCTACCGCTAGCTCAGGTGAATGGTTTAGAACCCTTGTCGACCTAGCCGTGCCATACCCATGAGGTTGCAAGGTGAAACCTTGTTCATCTAGTCTACAACAAAGAGGTCCTATGGCCTAGTCTACAAAGTTCCACCATAATTCCCCTACATAACGACTATGGGAAGGCTACATGATTGCATCCAGTAAGCTTCGGCTTGCTAGGAGCGGGTTAGTGATCAGAACTCGCTAGGCACGGAGTGATGCACCGTGAGGAGGACTAGTTGAGGACAGGTCTTTATGGCCTAGTTATATGTGCATATAATAGACCCTCATGCTGTGTGAGCTCGCAGTAAGTTTACATATGTTCATCATATGTCCAGTCCTCATAATTTTCTTGCAGGTTCACTGAAAACCCCTTACTGAGAATTGTCGAATTCTCACTCCCCAGTTTCGTTATGCAGAGACTGAAGTTGCTGGACCGGGTAATCATTGAGGATTATCACGGTAGTGTTCTTTTGTGTGTACAGGTACGGCATTTGAGAATCTTGATGATTCTGGTATATTCAGTTGGCTTGTTGGTCAAGTAACAGTACTAACTAGTATCTTCCTTTGGTTGCAGAGCCTAGTAGCACTTGGCAAAGGACTTTTGAAACTCGCCACTAGGACGTGTATCCAAGGTGGGAGTTAAGTCAAAGAGATCTCAGTAGAAGCTTGTATTTATACAGTACCTTTAGTTGCCTCCGTAGCCTATGTTATGAGGAGTCCTCGACTCTAGGATTGCTCTTGGGTGAGGGCATTAGTGTACTTTATGTATGAATGTTCTCACGAGTTGTTATGTGTA
Source organism: Aquilaria yunnanensis (assembly GCA_039654915.1). Taxonomy (NCBI): domain Eukaryota; kingdom Viridiplantae; phylum Streptophyta; class Magnoliopsida; order Malvales; family Thymelaeaceae; genus Aquilaria; species Aquilaria yunnanensis. The sequence continues at coordinate 40,347,727 of CM077595.1, read as the reverse complement.
GTAAACTCACGCAAATGTTGATTTTGTATGCTTTGGCTATTTGTACTTATTTTTGTGTATAAATTACTTGGCCAAGTTAATGTTTTATGGTTTTAATAAACCAAGTCAAAGCATCAAGAGCATGCATATTGCATATTCTAGGATAATCAACTAGTATCATGGGATTTAATCCGCACACATACACAACTAGCCAATTGCAATCCACCGTGAGACCAGCTCTCACAAGGGTTCTTGTGCAGGGACCAAGGACGACCGTGTCAATGCCACCGAGCATCAATAGGGAACATCAATACAACAGCCGAAGCCTATGACTTCAAAAATTAGTAAGAACATGGAAAAATAGTATCAATTCCATTGGGACAAAGGCTATGACACAAAAGATTGTTTTCAATAAAGGAAATACATTGAGTCCTTCATCAAACAAGGTCAACTTCGGAAGTATCTGAGAATACCTTCACCCAAACAAAGAGACAAAAAATAGGATCGACAGGAGGGAGAAGATAAGGAGTATGATTTAGTTAGACACCAGACAAACCAAAGTCCACAAAAAAACCCACCACCTTTCACTGGGGTAATCAAGACAATCACCACTGGAATACCCTTGGTTGTGAGAAAGAAGAAAGTGCGGAAGATAGGAATGATGGAGCTTGACAGCCCCGCAAAGAAGCTCACCCGAAAGGATGGATTTGTGGTAAAATTTATACATAATGATCCTCTCCTGATCATGGCTAGGATCGAAAGTTGGGATGTCAAGAGAGTACTCTTGGACGATGGTTCAAATGTCGACATCCTTTTTGCCCATCTACTACCAAGCTTGGGTATTACTAAGAATGAGCTCAAATCGATGACTTTACCCACATACGGGGTAGGACCTGCTGAACTCCCCATGTTGGGATGGATTGACTTACCACTCATGATGAAAGGCACTTCAATAAAGGAAGGGGATGAGCACTTTGCCTCTACTATGACAAGATTCATAGTCATAGATGGTCCATCATCTTGCAATGCTATCCTTGTCAGATAGACACAGGGCAAGCATCATCTTTAAACTAATGTAAAGTACTTGACTGTCACGTTCGAGGCAAAAAAAGGAAATGCCAAAAAATATATCGATCAAGCAGAGGTTAGGAAAGTGTTTATTGAAGCAAGGCAAAGTCCTGCCAAAGTCCACCTACAGAGTTCGGGGAACAAGTGCACACTTGCTAAAGATGGTATAGAAGGGGAAAAAGGTGATATTGAGAAAATAAAAACTGAGGAAATAGAGTTAATCCCAGGCCGAAGTACCAGAATTGGGAAAAAAAACTAGCCAAAGGTGAAAAAGAAAAACTTGGATCCTTTTTATCAATGGACAAAGATCTATTTGCTTACTCCTTAAAGGATATGCCCAGAATAAATCTTGACATAATCCAGCATAGTCTTACAGTACATCCTAAGGCAAGGCTTATTCAATAGAAAAAGTGCAGCATCTCTATTAAGGCTCTCCTAGCTGAAGGCTTAGTTGAGGAAGGTAAGGTGTTTGAAATTAAATTTTTAAACTTAATTCACATTCACCTAGCAAGAATGGGTAAGTTTAGCAAAGTTCATTAAGTTCCGAGGAGATTAAGGCACTAAATGAGATTTGGGGGAAAAATGGTAATTTTGTGTCCCAAATAGTTGGGCTAGATCCCGAGTGTTGAAAATGAGTTTTTGATAACCTAACTTTTAACTTTAACCCAAACTTAGTTGAAATAAACAAGATTTGACTAAGTTTGACTAAGGTTACCTAAAGGAGGGGACTTATTTGTAAATTTTAAAATTCTTGGATGGCTTCTTGGCTAAGAAGCTATAAAACTTGATGAAGTGATGGAGGAGGCCATATTTACTGCTGAAACCTGAGTTCCTCCTTCACCTGAGCAATTCTCTATCAATCCAAGCACAAAACTAAGAGATTTTGATGAAAATGGAAGCCACCAAGGATGTAAATGCTATGGAAAGCTTGTTTTAAAGGCGATTTCATGTTTTTCAAGCTTGGAACCAAATTTTCCACCATCTCTTATTTTTGATGTGAGGTAACACTTATGTTCTTGGTAGATTCTTGTTTATTAGATGTTTGGAAGCTTGGGTTTTAGTTATAAGGTAGTAATTATGTGATTTGTGCCTTTGGTTGCTTAGACTACATAGAGCTTTGTAGAACTTGAGTTCTTGAGAATTTTTTCTTGCTTATGAGTTGTAGTTAAGGTAAGCGAGTTAAGTTTTGATGCTTAATTGATGCTATTGGAATGAGTTTGCTTGATGAGTTCAAGTAGTTCTTGCAATAGCATTAGTTAGTAGGCAAGGTTGAATCATGGTGGACTATGAGGTTTATGATGATTGGAATAATGTTATAATGCATCATAGGAAGGCTTGTAATGCTTAGTTATGAACTATGCAACATGTACTACATGTATGTGAAGTTTGAAGGCTATCCATGCATGTTTGATATGTTTGGAAAGTGTCCAAAGTTCATACCAGCAAAACTGGAATTTTCTAGGCATTTCGTAAGATTGGCAATGTGTCGCCAATCATTATCAGATCCCACGACTTATTGCCAATACCACAACAATAGGCAACACGTTGACAACTATGGCGACGCGTCACAGCAGGCATAACGACTAAAAATTTACAATTTTGCTAGAGAGGTCGGGGGAAGATCTAAAGGGTACCTTGGGGTCCAAGCATTCCTAAGGTACTCAGAGTCTTTCAAAATTCCTTTAAGACCAGGAGTTTCCTTGAGTTTTATAGTTACTTTTACCATAAGCAAGGAAAGTAGTTTTCAAAAGATCACAACTAAGTACTACTAGCTTGGGTGAAAGGTTTGGAACCCTTGGCGACCTAGCCCTATCGTTAGCCACGAGGTTGCAAGGTGAAACCTTAGTGCACCTAGTCTATGAGGATAGCCTAGTTTACAAGGTTTTTACGGCCTAGTCTGCAATAGTCCCACCATAGTGCCCCTGTACAACATAAAAGAGAGGTTTAACTAGTGATTTATCACTAGTTAGGATGGCAAGCTAAGCATGCTAAAGGAAGAGGCTATGCCTTGTAGTTTATGGACTAGGACTAGGAGGGGTCCCAAGGGACCCAGATATATGCATATATTAGACCCTCAGGCTATGTGTGCTCATAGCAAGTTACATATATTCTCACATGTGAGTCCTTAGTAACTTTTCTTGTAGGTGAAGTGAAGACCTTTACTGAGAATGTCTGAATTCTCACTCCCTAGTTATGTTATGCAGATTTTGACGTTACTAGACCAGATAACCACTAAGGGTTGTCATGGTAGTTTGTTGTTGCTACAGGTACCTTGCTTGAGAATCTTTCTAATTCTAGTCTATTTGGGTGACTTGTTGGTTAAGTAACAATACTAACTACAGTCTTCCTCCATCAGCAAAGCCTAGCAGCATGTGGACAATGACTTTGGTGACTCACCACTTGGACTTGCATCTAATGTGGGAGTTAGTTCAAGAAGATCTCAGTCAACGCTTGTATATATAGTACTCCTTGTCACCTTCGTTGTCTATGTTTTGAGGAGTCTTAGCCTCTAGGGTTGCTCTTGGGTAAGGGTATTAGTCTACTTTATGTATGAATGCTCCCACACAGTTGCTATGTGTAGTAAATTCATACAAACATTGATTTTGTATGCTTTGGCTATTTGAACTTGTTTTCTTTGGAAATATCTTGGCCAAGTCAATTTTTTATGGATTTTGTTAATCCAAGTCAAAGTATAAAGAGCATGCATTTTGCATATTCTAGGTTAATCAACTACTATCATGGAGTTTTAATCCACAGCTAGCTAACTGCAACCACCGTGAGACCATATACAACTAGCTAACTACAACCACCTGATGGCTGGGGGCCTCATCGTTTAAAGTCATGGTGACTGGTGGAGAGACTTCTGGGAGGAAGAACGCCTGGAGGATGGTGCGCCCAAGGGAGAGTACCTGAGATGCTCAGAAAAAGTGGGTTAGGAGGCCCCCGAAATGTGTTTCCGGGGGGGAGCCTCCGACGCCCAAGTCAGTGGTGGCTGAGAAAAGGCAGAGGAAATAGCACAAAAGGGGCTGAAGAGTCTCACCTGGTGATTTTCTCAGAGTCTGGGAGTCAGACCTTTGCCAACCAACCTCCTACCAAGTATTTATTACCTGGTATTTATAGGAGTGCCTAGCCCGTTCAGATCGCGACATGTGTTCGGTCGGATGTTCCCTGAGTTTCTGGGCGTAGGGGACAGATAGCTGGTAGCAGGTAGCCTTGAGCCTTGTGCTGAGATGGGCCATGATGTGATTTTGATGGCGTCAGCGTGTCAGAGCGCCTATTGAGGCGGCTTTATGACGTCTGTGAAAGGACGTGCCAGAGGCTTCCTTAAATGCTTCCTTAAATGCTCCTGTCGTACTCCCGAGGTCCCTGGGCGAGGTCGTCCTTTGGTACGGACGGTGCCTCTTCGGGAAACCCGCCCTCAGTTCGGGGGTACCCAGCTTCAGGGAGTTCCGCCTTCGGGGAGATCATATTCGGCCCGCAATAGCTGGTGCCTCTTTTCCGAAGGAGATCTGTTTACAACCTCGGGGGGGCTAGTAGTATCCTCAAGTTTCCTGGCGTGCCGGGCTCGGAGCTCTTCGGCTATCTCCCGAGGTGTATGATCCCACCTTTTCTCGGGTAGCGCCAGTTTCTTCTGGCCATTCTTGTGGCAGGGAGTTCGGCCAGATAGAGGCGATAGACTTTGGCTATCACATGCCCCCATTTGGAAAGCCGAAGTGAAGACTTCGGTTTTGCATCTCTTTCCGAGGTTGTTCTTGGGAGTCTCTTAGGAAGCTCAACCTGTTCCGAGGATGCACCTCATGCCCGAAGGTATGGGTTATTCGGCCTTGGCCTGTTCTTTGGTGTATTCGAGGCCGAGCCTGTGCCGAAGATACACCTCTTGCCCGAAGGTCATGGGCTGTTTGGCCATAGCCTGTCTCTTGGTGTCCTCGAGGTAACCTGCTTTTTTCTTCTTGCAGGTCTGAGTAACATCGCGTCTGCTGGCCAAGCGTGTCAGTCTAAGTGACGCGCCCCAGCCTTTTAGGGATGTCAGAAGACGTGTCCCCTGTTTTGGCGCGGCGGTTGACACATGGCGCTTTGCCATTGGAGGAGAGTCGCGTCGATTACAGAGGGCGCGCCTTTTCAGGTGCAGAGGGCAGTTACGGCGACGGTTCGCCTCCAAAAGGGTACTTATGACGATGTTTCGGTTACCAACCTTTGGCCTATAAATAGCCCATTCCATCATAAGTCCCATTTGCTTTTACTTCTGCTCTTTCTTCTGCTTTGCCCTTGTTTTCTTACTTTCTTGCTTTTTGTGGCGGAGCTACCTTAATCACAGCTTTTTTCAGCCAACTTTCACGACGGCGTCCTCAGACTTTGGCAAATCTTTTGGTGGGTTTTTGTTTTCCAGAGTGTTTTGATTCCTTTGCTCTTTTGAGTTTTTCCCGGAAACTGTTTTCTTGCCTTTCCCGAACTCATTTTCATGTCGAAAATGCCAATCCCTGAGAGCTGGCAGCCTCTTTTAGCCCATCCTTGTTGCACCACCCCCGCAAAATTAGAGAGGTGGAAGAAAAAGTTCTTTCTTCCCTCTTACGCCGTTACTAGGCTGCCTTACTCTAGCCATTATGCTTTTTCAAACCATAGTAACGAGGTTACCGTTTTTCGAGCCCAGCTGAAGGCCGGACTTCGGTATCCTCCCCCGAAGTTGGTTTGCGAGTTCTGCCAATTTCATGGCATTGCTGTGAACCAGCTTCCCCCGAACTTGTACTGCTACTTTAACGCCTTCCTCTGTATGTGTGGCGTCTTCGAGATAAAACCCCATTTTATAATTTTCATGCAGTACTACAAGCTCTTTGTGGTCCCGAAGGGTGGCTTCTACTTTATGCTACCTCGGGGATCCAGGAGCAAAAAATTCATGTTCACCTTCGCCAGAAAGGACAGCTGGCGGGGGTGGCAACAGAAATTCTTCTTCCTGAAGATGGAGGAGGCTTGGTCGTATGTTTTGACCAAATGGGCTTAGGGAAGGCTAGATGTGGACGTCGTCGATCCGAGGTTGTTGCTGACTCCAAAGTTGGCTTCCACTTTCACGGACTTCGACGGCCGTATCCGCGCCGTCTCTGACTGGGCTCCCGAGGTCGCACCGCGCTCTCTATACCCCTTCCCTATCAACTGGAGGTTGATGACCGAAGAGGTCCTCCGGGAGTTAAAGGTGGTTAAAGAGCACGAGACCGACCTCGAGATGCCAGCTCCTGCCATCGCCGGGAAGGATTCCTGGTTGGTCATGCTTCTTAAGGAGGAAATTTCTTTCGAAACGCTTGTCGAAAGTGAGTTGTCTTCTACTCCCTTGCTGTTTTTTCCTCGGACTTACGCTGATGTCTTTTTTCTTTTTCAGAGATGGGCGACGAGACTGCTGCATTTTACAAGTCCCTTTTCTCCGGCCAGTGGAGAAGGGCGATCAGACAAAGAAGGCGGCTTCCCGAAGGCGGAAGTCTACTGGCGCTGGGCCTTCGGTGAAACGGGCAAAGAGAACTGCACAGGTTCCTCTAGAGGACATTTCCGAGGAGGCTACCGAGGAGCCTGGGGCAGCCGAGATTCCGGCGTCTGAGGCAGCTGCCGAAGTCCCTGCCGCTACTGAAGTTTCTTCCGCCAACGTCCCTCCCCAGACCCGTTCGGCATCGCAGGCCCTTCTGGAGGCCGTGGAAGAGGCTCCTTCTGCAGAGGAGCGGCGCAAGAGGAAGGGCAAGGAGATTTCGACTGAGGAGTCTCTGGATTCCGGGGACGCCGTGTTCGAAGTGCCGCTAGGTCTGTTTCTTTTAGAACAAGTATGGCTCTTTTTTTTTTCTTTGTCTCTGACCCGCTTCTCGTTTTCGCCGTGCAGGGGAGTTACTTACCCCGAACTGGGCGGCCGAACACGCGAAGGTGCGAGCCCTTCGCGACGCCAAAGTCCCGCAAGGGAAGGTACCCAAAGAGCCTTTCTGGACGTTCACGGAGGACATGAACTTGTACTCCGAGGACTGTCCTGAAATGGCAAAGCAAATTTTGAAGGGGGTGCTTACTGAGGCCTCCTTCAAGGCCATCATGGCGGCCCATCCGGATGATGATACCCTCGCCGGAAAAGTCACCGAGCATGCTGCTCAGGTATGTTCTTCACACCTTTTTCCCTTGAATTTTTCCTTAGTGCTTGGCTCTTACTGAGCTTGCGTTCATCTTTTTGCAGCTGCTGGGGTACGCCGGCTTTCGCCGAGTTCGGGTGGCCAGGCAGGCGACGTTCCGAGCTTCGGCCTTAGAGACCTTAAAGAAGGCGAAGGACACGCGCTCGACACTGATCGCCAAGAACCAGCAGCTGTCGGATGCTGCGAAGAAAGAAGTTGCTGCCCTTCGGGAGGAGTTTCGGAAGGTGAAGGAAGATCTTGAGAAGAACTCCTCTCTGACGATTGCTGACCTCGGCGATCAGATGAAAGGGATGCTCGCTGCCAACCAAGACCTTCTCAAAGATAAGTCAGCTTCTGACAATCTCATTCAGTCGTTGGTGAGTGAGAAAAATGCTCTCGAAGCCGAGGTCCAGTCTTTGAGGAAGGAGCCCGATGCGAAGAAGAGGGTGAAGGCGCTGAAGAAGGAGGTTGCAGACTTAAAGGACGAGCTCGAGGACCTTGAGGTTGAGAAGGACAAATCCGACCAAATGACCAAGGTCGCCTTCCAAGACGGATTCTGCCTTGCTCGGCACCAAGTCCTTGAGAGGTTCCCAACTATGGACTTCTCTTTTTTGGAAGCTCCCAACATTCCCAAGGGGCCTCGGTGGTCCTGGTCCAAAATCGAGCACCTGAACCTGCCTTCCACAATTCTAGTGCCGAAGGTGGTAGGAAAGGATGGGGAAGCGGGTGGCTCTCGGGACGCCGAGAACCCTTAGGCTGTTTTAGGGCTCCTTTTCCCTTTTCTTTATTTTTGTACTCCTTCTTTGGGCACTTCTTCTTTGTAAGCTAGCTCTCTTGTAAATGAAGATCTTTTTTGGCTAAGTGTTTTTGCAAGTTTCTTTATTTCCATTGCCCCAAACGCATTTGCTCAAGAGACTTCGGAAAACCTGCTGATGGCCGGGGGCCTCATCGTTTAGAGTCATGGTGACTGGTGGAGAGACTTCTGGGAGAAAGAACGCCTGGAGGATGGTTTGCCCTTGGGAGAGTGCCTGAAAGTCCAGAAATAAAGGGTCAGGAGGCCCCCGGATGTGTTTCCGAGGGGGGAGCCTCCGACGCCCAAGTCAGTGGTGGCTGAGAAAGGCAAAGGAAATAGCACAAAGGGCTGAAGAGTCTCGCCTGGTGATTTTCTCAGAGTCCGGGAGTCAGACATTTTTGCCAACCAACCTCCTGGCAAGTATTTATTACCTGGTATTTATAGGAGTGCCTAGATCGTTCAGATCGCGACACGTGTTCAGTCGGATGTTCCCTGAGTTTCTGGGCATAGGGGACAGATAGCTGGTAGCAGGTTGCCTTGAACCTTGTGCTAAGATGGGCCATGATGTGATTTTGATGGCGTCAGCGTGTCAGAGCGCCTATTGAGGCGGCTTTATGACGTCTGTGAAAGGACGTGTCAAAGGCTTCCTTAAATGCTTCCTTAAATACTCCTGCCATACTCCCGAGGTCCCTGGGCGAGGTTGTCCTTTGGTACGGACGGTGCCTCTTCGGGAAACACGCCTTCAGTTCGGGGGTACCCAGCTTCAGGGAGTTCCACCTTCGGGGAGATCATGTTCGGCCCGCAATAGCTGGTGCCTCTTTTCCGAAGGCGATCTGTTCAGAACCTTGGGGGGGCTAGTAGTATCCTCAAGTTTCCTGGCGTGCCGGGCTCGGAGCTCTTCGGCTATCTCCCGAGGTGTATGATCTCACCTTTTCTCGGGTAACGCCAGTTTCTTCTGGCCATTCTTGTGGCAGGGAGTTCGGCCAGATAGAGGCGATAGACTTTGGCTATCACATGCCCCCCTTTGGAAAGCCGAAGTGAAGACTTCGGTTTTGCATCTCTTTTCGAGGTTGTTATTGGGAGTCTCTTAGGAAGCTCAACCTATTCCGAGGGTGCACCTCTTGCCCAAAGGTCATGGGCTGTTCGGCCTTGGCCTGTTCTTTGGTGTCTTCGAGGCCGAGCCTGTGCCGAAGATACACCTCTTGCCCGAAGGTCATGGGCTGTTTGGCCATAGCCTGTCTCTTGGTGTCCTCGAGGTAACCTACTCTTTTCTTCTTGCAGGTCTGTGTAACGTCGCGTCTGCTGGCCAAGCGTGTCAGTCTAAGTGACGCGCCCCATCTTTTTAGGGATGTCAGAAGACGTGTCCCCTGTTCTGGCGCGGCTATTGACATGTGGCGCTTTGCCATTGGAGGAGAGTCGCGTCGGTTACAGAGGGCGCGTCTTTTCAGGTTCAGAGGGCAGTTACGGCGACGATTCACCTCTGAAAGGGTACATATGACGACGTTTCGGTTACCAACCCTTGGCCTATAAATAGCCCATTCCATCATAAGTCCCATTTGCTTTTACTTCTGCTCTTTCCTCTGCTTTGCCCCTGTTTTCGTACTTTCTTGCTTTCTGTGGCGGAGCTACCTTAATCAGAGCTTTTTTCAGCCAACTTTCACGACGGCGTCCTCAGACTTTGGCAAATCTTTTGGTGGGTTTTTGTTTTCTAGAGTGTTTTGATTCCTCTGTTCTTTTGAGTTTTTTCCGGAAACTATTTTCTTGCCTTTCCCGAACTCGTTTTCATGTCGAAAATGCCAATCCCTGAGAGCGGGCAGCCTCTTTTAGCCCATCCTTGTTGCACCACCCCCGCAAAACTAGAGAGGCGGAAGAAAAAGTTCCTTCTTCCCTCTTACGCCGTTACTAGGCTGCCTCGCTCTAGCCATTATGCTTTTTCAAACCATAGTAACGAGATTACCATTTTTCGAGCCCAGCTGAAGGCCGGACTTCGGTATCCTCCCCCGAAGTTGGTTTGCGAGTTCTGCCAATTTCATGGCATTGCTGTGAACCAGCTTCCCCCGAACTCGTACTGCTACTTTAACGCCTTCCTCTGTATGTGTGGCGTCTTCGGGATAAAACCCCATTTTATACTCTTCATGCAGTACTACAAGCTCTTTGTGGTCCCGAAGGGTGGCTTCTATTTTATGCTACCTCGGGGATCCGGGAGCAAAAAATTCATGTTCACCTTCGCCACAAAGGACAGCTGGCGGGGTTGGCAACAGAAATTCTTCTTCCTGAAGATGGAGGAGTCCTGGTCGTATGTTCCGACCAAATGGGCTTAGGGAAGGCTAGATGTGGACGTCGTTGATCTGAGGTTGTTGCTGACTCTAGAGTTAGCTTCCACTTTCGCAGACTTCGACGGCCATATCCGCGCCGTCTCTGACTGGGCTCCCGAGGTCACGCCGCGCTCTCTCTACCCCTTCCCTATCAACTGGAGGTTGATGACCGAAGAGGTCCTCCAGGAGTTAAAGGTGGTTAAGGAGCACGAGACCGACCTCGAGATGCCAGCTCCTGCCATTGCCGGGAAGGATTCCTGGTTGGTCAAGCTTCTTAACGAGGAAATCTCTTTCGAAACGCTTGTCGAAAGTGAGTTGTCTTCCACTCCCTTGCTGTTTTTCCCTCGGACTTACGCTGATGTCTTTTTTCTTTTTCAGAGATGGGCGACGGGACTGCTGCATTTTACAAGTCCCTTTTCTCCGGCCAAGTGGAGAAGGGTGATCAGACAAAGAAGGCAGCTTCTCGAAGGCTGGGACTCCGGCGCTGGGCCTTCGGCGAAACGGGCAAAGAAAACTGCCCAAGTTCCTCTGGAGGAAATTTCCGAGGAGGCTGCTGAGGAGCCTGGGACAGCCGAGATTCCGGCGTCTGAGGCAGCTACCGAAGTCCCTGCCGCTGCCGAGGTTCCTTCTGCCGACGTCCCTCCCCAAAGCCCTTCGGGGTCGCAGGTCCTTCTGGAGGCCGTGGAAGAGGCCCCTTCTGCCGAGGAGCGGCGCAAGAGGAAGGGCAAGGAGATTTCGACCGAGGAGTCTCAGGATTCCGAGGACGCCGTGTTCGAAGTGCCGCCAGGTCTGTTTCTTTCAGAACAAGTATGGCTCTTCTTATTTTTCTGAATTTTCCTTTGTCTCTGACCCGCTTCTCATTTTCGCCGTGCAGAGGAGTTAGTTACCCCGAACTGGGCGGCCGAACACGCTAAGGTGCGCACCCTTCACGACGCCAAAGTCCCGCAAGGGAAGGTACCCAAGTAGCCTTTCTGGACCTTCACAGAGGACATGAACTTGTACTCCGAGGACTGTCCTGAAATGGCAAAGCAAATTTTGAAGGGGGTGCTTACAGAGGCCTCCTTCAAGGCTATTGCGGCGGCCCATCCGGACGATGACACCCTTGCCGCAAAAGTCACCGAGCATGCTGCTCAGGTATGTTCTTCACACCTTTTTCCCTTCAATTTTTTCCTAAGTGCCTGGCTCTTACTGACCTTGCGTTCATCTCTTTGCAGCTGCTGGGGTACGCCAGCTTTCTCCGAGTTCGGGTAGCCAGGAATTCGGCGTTCCGAACTTCGGCCTTAGAGACCCTAAAGAAGGCGAAAGAAACGAGCTCGGAACTGATCGCCAAGAACCAGCAGCTGTCAGATGCTGCGAAGAAAGAAGTTGCTGCCCTTTGGGAGGAGTTCCGGAAGGAGAAGGAAGATCTTGAGAAGAACTCCTCCCTGAAGATTGCTGACCTCGGCGACCAAGTGGCGGGGATGCTCGCCGCCAACCAGGACCTTCTCAAAGATAAGTCAGATTCCGACCATCTGATTCGGTCGTTGGTGAGCAAGAAAAAGGCTCTTCAGGCCAAGGTCCAGTCTTTGAAGAAGGAGCCCCATGCGAAGAAGAGGGTGAAGGCGCTGAAGAAGGAGGTTACAGATTTGAAGGACGAGCTCAAGGACCTTGAGGTTGAGAAGGACAAATCCGACCAAATGACCAAGGTCGCCTTCCAAGACGGATTCTGCCTTGCTCGGCACCAAGTCCTTGAGAGGTTCCCAGGTCTGGACCTCTCTTTTTTGGAAGCTCTCAACATTTCCGAAGGGCCTCAATGGTCCTGGTCCAAGATCGAGCACCTGAACCTGCCTTCCACAATTCCGGCGCCGAAGGTGGTGGAAAAGGGCACAGAGGCTGGTGGCTCCCGGGACGCCGAGAACCCTTAGGCCTTTTCCTTTTTTCTTCTTCGTTTTGGTGTTCCTTCTTCGGGCACTTCTTCTTTGTAAGCTAGCTTTCTTGTAAATGAAGATCTTTTTTGGCTAAGTGCTTTTGCAAGTTTCTTTATTCCCATTGCCCCGAACACATTTGCTCAAGAGACTTCGGAAAACCTGCGATCAAAGAAACTTGACTAAGTGTGAAAAATCTTTCCATTGGCCGAGCTTGTTCGCTCAAGAGGCTTTTTGGAAAGTCCGAAAAATTTGACTAAGTCTTTTTGCAGGTTTTTGCATTTCCATTTTGTCCCGAACACGTTCGCTCGAAGGACTTCGGAAACCCCTTAGTCAAAATTTTTCATTTCCCCTTGTCCCGAGCATGTTCGCTCAAGAGACTTAGGAAACCTTTTGCGAGATTTTTTGTTTTCCATTTTTCCCGAGCGTGATGGCTCATGGGACTTTGGAAAACTGTCTCTGCTTATTTCGGCGAGTACCACTGAGAGATTTTCCCATGTTTCCCGAGCGTGATGGCTCAAGGGAGTTCGGAAAGTCATATCTGCGCTTGTGGCGAGCATCTTCGCGGAATTCTGTACAATTCTGTACTTAAGAAATTTTCTCAAGGCACTTCTGTACTTAGAATATTTTTCGTACAGTATGATTCCTTCGCTCAAGCTTAGGCGTAGAATTTTCTCAAGGCATCTGAGTGCCAAGTGTTTTCAATTCTACGCCTTCGGCATCGCCAAGTTTGTACACGCCTTTTCATACATCGGCGAGGACCAGATAGGGTCTTTCCCAGTTTGCGCGAAGTACTCCGTGGGATGGCCTTCGGGGCACAAAGTCAGCCTTTCGGAGAACGAGGTCTCCTTTCCTGATTTCCTTTGGCCTAGCTCGTAAATTTATGGCCGCGGCCACCCTTTGCTGGAAAGCTTTTCTTCTCAGCTCAGCTATTTCTCTATGCTCACCGACGAGGTCAAGCTTCATTCTTAGGCTGAGGTCGTTTCCACCTTCATCAAATACTTGCACCCGTACTGATGGCCTAACAATCTCGATAGGGATGATGGCCTCTGTTCCGAAGACGAGTGAGAAGGGAGTCTCCCCTGTGGCTCTTCGGCGCGTCGTTCGGTAACTCCATAATACGCTTTGGAGTTCCCCTGGCCATTTCCCTTTTGCTTCCCCTAGTCTCTTTTTCAGGCCATCTTTTATGGTCCTATTAGATACTTCCACCTGCCCGTTGCTTTGGGGGTGAGCTACCGGGGCGAAGTGCATCTTTATTCCGAGGTCGCTGATAAATTCCTGGAATCCTTTGTCTATGAACTGGGATCCATTATCAGCCACTAGCACCCTCGGTATGCCGAATCTACATACTATGTTCTTCCATACAAACTTTTGCACTTCTTTTGCCGAGATAGTTGCTAGGGGTTCTGCCTTGACCCATTTGGAGAAATAGTCCACTGCTACCACGCAGAATTTCACGCCTCCGGGCGCTGAGGGGAGTGGCCCAATAACGTCTATACCCCAGACTGCGAAGGGCCAGGGGTAGTCAGCCAAAGTTATCATTTCCGAGGGTGCCCTCTGGATGTTCTCGTGTTTCTGGCAACTACCGCATTTTCGGACGAATTGCCTTGCATCCTTTCTCAGGGTAGGCCAGAAGTATCCTTGGTGAAGTATCACCGCCGCAAGGGCATCAGTTCCAATATGTGAACCACACATGCCTTCGTGGACCTCTTCAAGGACCATTTCAGTATCCTCTTCATCCACGCATCTTTGCAGCGGGTTTGCATATCCCTGTCGGTACAACTCTTCGCCAATCAGGAAGAATCGGCCGGAGCGTCTTCGCAGTCTTGCAGCGTCGCCGGGTTCTTCGGGGAGCACATTTTCTGCGAGGTATCTTTTTATGGGATCTTTCGATCCTTTTCCCGAGGTCGCTATGCTTAGCAGTGAGATGCTCGGGTGATCTAGCACCTCGGTGTATATTTTTGACTTCGCCAAGCAATCTGCCTCAGTGTTATTCCGCCGAGGTACACTTTCGATCCGTACGGCGTCAAACTCTTGGATGAGTTTTGCTACCAGCTCATGGTATTTTGCCAAGTTTGGGTCATTCGCCCCATAATATCCTTACGTCTGCCGAACTACCAGCTGGGAATCGCTGTGAGCCTTTAAGTTTCTCACGCCAATCCTTCTGGCCAAGCGTAATCCCGCTATGAGGGCTTCATACTCAGCCACATTGTTAGTAACGCTGAAGCTGAACTTGATAGCCTTTTTTACCACTAGGCCTTCGGGTTCGCTGATAATTACTCCAGCTCCCTGGTGTTCGGATCCCGAGGCTCTGTCGACATGCAAGGTCCACTCTGGCTAACCTCCGTTCGGATCCAAATGGCTTTCCTTAGTGGTGGGTATTTCGGCGATAAAATCTGCCAGTGCTTGAGCTTTTATGGCTTTCCGAGGTTCATATATGATTTCGTGTTCGCCAAGATCTATGTACCATTTGGAGAGCCTTCCCGAATGATCAACTTTCTTCATAACATTCCGTAGTGGTAGACTACTTCGGACGATGATGGGGTGAGCCTGAACGTATGGTCGCAGCCTTCTCCCTGCAAGGACCAAGGCGTATATAGCTTTTTGAAGGAGAGGGTACTTGATTTCGGTGCCATGCAGGGATTTGCTGACGTAATAGACTGGCCATTGCTTTGGCCCTTCTTCTTTCACGAGGACCGAGCTTACAGCTTTCTCCGTGACGGCGAGGTACAAAACAAGGGGCTCTCCCTCCTGAGGTTGTCGTAGAGTCGGCAGGCTAGCCAAGTAGACTTTGAGTTCTTCCCAGGCCTTTTGGCAATCTTTGTTCCAAGGGTGATTATTCCTTCCGAGGTCGCCTTCCATTTTTGCTGCCTTTGTGAGGACTTTGAAGAAAGGTCGACACCTATCTCCGTACCTGGAAACAAATCTGCTCAGAGAGGTTATTCTTCCGGTGAGCCTCTGCACGTCTTTGACTGTGGCAGGAGTTCGGAACTCAAGCAACGCCTTAATCTTCTCGGGGTTAGCATCAATGCCTCTTTCGAATACCATGTACCCAAGGAATTTTCCCGAGGTTACCCCGAAGATGCACTTTTCAGGATTGAGCCGAATCCCGAAGGCTCTGAGCTTTTGGAAGGTTTCCTCTAGATCTGCGACGTGATAGCTAGGCAGCTTGCTCTTGACTATCATATCATCAACATGTACCTCCATGTTTCTCCCCATTTGGTCTTTAAAGACCTTGTTCATCAACCTTTGGTAGGTGGCTCTTGCATTTTTTAGCCCAAAGGGCATCCTGACATAGCAGTATGTTCCTCCCTCGGTGATGAAGGTGGTTTTTTCTTCATCTTCGGGGTCCATCCTTATTTGATGGTAGCCACTGAAGGCGTCTAGGAAACTTAGGAGCCCGTATTCGGCAGTTGAGTCTACCAGTTGGTCTATTGGCGGAAGAGGGTATGAGTCTTCGGGCAAGCATCGTTCAAGTTTCTGAAGTCGATGCACATCTGAAGTTTGCTGCTGCCTTCTTTTGTGGCAATCACCACGTTGCTTAACCATTCGGGGTATTTCACTTCCCTGATGACTTTGGCGTCTAACAGTCGCTGGACCTCGGTTTTGACAAAGTTGCTCTTGTGAGCTTAGATGCTTCGTTTCTTTTGCCGGACAGGTTTTGCTTTCAGGCTCACTTTGAGGCTATGCTGTACTATGCCAAGGTTTACCCCTGGCATATCTTTCGGCGAGTAGGCAAACAGATCTTTATTTTTCAGCAGAAAGGATACAAGGTTTTCCTTCTCACCTTCGGCCAAGGTCTTCCCTATTCGGGTAGATTGTCCTGGGATAAGTTCTATTGTTTCCATTTCCGCTTTTGCGAGATCTTCTTCTTCACCTTTTTCTGGCGCCTTTGCCTCCATTGTTTGTGCGAAGTTGCTCGCCGGAGCCTTTCGTGCTTTCACAAACACCTTTCTCACCTCGGCCTGGTCTATGAAGATCTCTGCATCTCCATCCTTGGTGGCGAATGTGACAGTCAAGTACTTCACATCAGGGCGAATGTGCAGGTTTCCCTGTGTCTACCTTCCAAGGATGGCGTTGTATGAGGACGGGACGTCCATGACGATGAACCTCGCCATTGTGGAGGTGTACAACTCAGCTGCTCCCTCTACCGAAGTCCCTTTCATCATCAGTGGGAGGTCGATCCATCCGAGAACGGGCAGTTCGGATGGTCCGACCCCGAAGGTGGGTGAGGTGACTAGCTTAAGGTCGCTGCTGGAGATGCCCAAGCTCGACAGTAAGTGCGAGAATAGGACGTCCGCATTTGATCCGTCATCAAGTAGCACCTTTTTGACGTCCCAGTTCCCTATCCTCGCCATGATCAGCAGTGGATCGTCGTGGGGAAAGACGATGGCGGATCCGTCTTTGCGGGCCAGCTTTTTTGCTAGATTTTGATATTCCATGACTGCAATTTCTCTGGCCTCCCACTTTCTTTCCGAGGATGGGAGCCCCGTTGTGATTGTTTGGATAACCCCTGACGGAGGTGGAGGGCGCCTTTTTGGACTTCGGTTTCTCCGCCTGTCGGAGTCATAGTCCTCATCTTCGGCCCTTTCTTCCTCCACTTTTCTGCCTTTCGGGGATGGCATCCGCAGGTATTTCCGAAGTTGGCCCTGCTTTATCAGCGACTCTATGTACTTCTTCAGCTGGAAGCAGTCTTCGGTGTCATGACCGTGGTCGCGATGAAACTGGCAGAACTTCTTTGCATTCTTCTTATTGTCAGCGGTCATGGCCCTTGGCCGCCGAATCTACGTCCCTTGCCTTTCTAGCGCCATGAGGATGTTGGTCCGTGTAGTGCTCAGTGGTGTGAAACTTTGGGGTTTCCTTCCCCGCATCCTCCGAGGTCGTCTTGCCTGTTTGGTCGGATGCCGAGCTTGTTGATTGGACCCTTCGGCGCGGTGGTGATCGGACTTCGGCCCAGCCATTCTTAGTTCCTCGGCGGTCATGTGCTGTTCTGCCCTTCAGTAAAATTCTCCGAGGGTCTCCGGGGGGTCTTTTGAGAACTCATAGAATAGCTGTGAGTCTCGCCGAAGGCCCCGTATCATGGCATGAATGCGGATTTTGGGCCGAAAGTCTGGGGCGCTCAGAGCTTCCCTGTTGAACCTTTCGACATAGTCTCGGATGGTTTCTCCGTTCCTCTACTCTATGTCGAACATCTGGACAGGCATCTTCGCAGTAGGTCGACTCCTGATGAACTGCTGCGTGAAGGTCGTGGACAACTCCTGGAATTCAGTGATGGTCCCTGAAGGCAATGAATTGTACCATGCAGTTGCTGGCCCTGTGAGGGTGACTTCGAAGCACTTGCACATGGTAGCGTCATCAGCACCGTGCATTATCATGCTGCATCTGTACTTCGTCAGATGGGCCTGTGGATCAGTACGGCCGCCATAAATCTCTAACCGAGGTACTCTGAAGTCACCTGGCATGGCTGCCTCAACAACGGCCTGAATGAATGGGGAGTCATCTTCGCAGAATGTTCCCGAAAGTCCGGCCCAAACGGGTTTTCTGGCCATTTGTTTCTCCACCCTATCTAGCCGTGCTAATATCCTCTCCATAAGCACTGTGGCACTAGGCCCTTCTTCAGGGAAGGGAGATTGCCGGCACCTCTTCGGGGACCGAGTTCGGCGCTGAGGGGACAGGGACCTCACCTCAGGCAGCGAACTTCTTTGCTGCAAGACCCTCGGTCGCTCAGACC
This sequence comes from Aquilaria yunnanensis, assembly GCA_039654915.1. Lineage (NCBI taxonomy): Eukaryota > Viridiplantae > Streptophyta > Magnoliopsida > Malvales > Thymelaeaceae > Aquilaria > Aquilaria yunnanensis. Next base: position 40,329,809 of record CM077595.1, on the reverse strand, counting down.
TCTTCTGCCCCACAGGCCGTTTCCCGAGGGGCATATTTTCTATGGACGATTCTTCGCGCGGATCTCCGCTTTCCGAATTGCGATGAGTCGACCTCTGACTCTTCTCCCGAGGGCGTGCAGGTGAGGGAGGTCTTCGGGCCTGTGTCTACTGTGACCACCTTCGGTCGATCTGCTGTGTCATTTCATCCACGACCGAACGCTGAAACTCCCTCATAAAGCTCATAGTGATTACTAGAGGGCGGTCTTCCTTGGGCACAGAAGTCCCTGGGAGTGTTTGCTCAGCAGCCGGTTGTGTCTCAGGAGCGGACGGGGACCTCGGGAGTCCCTTGTCCTTAGAACGCCGACTTTCAACGACGGCGATCTCAGAGAGGGTTCCCACAGACGGCGCCAAATGATGGCCATGGGCCTCATCGTTTAGAGTCATGGTGACTGTTGGAGAGACTTCTAGGAGGAAGAACGCCTGGAGGATGGTGCGCCCAAGGGAGAGTACCTGAGATGCTCAGAAAAAGTGGGTTAGGAGGCCCCCGGAATGTGTTTCCGGGGGTGGAGCCTCCGACGCCCAAGTCAGTGGTGGCTGAGAAAGGCAGATGAAATAGCACAAAAAGGGGCTGAAGAGTCTCGCCTGGTGATTTTCTCAGAGTCTGGGAGTCAGACCTTTGCTTACCAACCTCCTGCCAAGTATTTATTTCCTGGTATTTATATGAGTGCCTAGCCCGTTCAGATCGCGACACGTGTTCGGTCAGATGTTCCCTGAGTTTCTGGGCGTAGAGGACAGATAGCTGGTAGCAGGTAGCCTTGAGCCTTGTGTTGAGATGGGCCATGATGTTATTTTGATGGCGTCAGCGTGTCAGAGCGCCTATTGAGGCGGCTTTATGACGTCTGTGAAAGGACGTGCCAGAGGCTTCCTTAAATGCTTCCTTAAATGCTCTTGCCGTACTCCCGAGGTCCCTGGGCGAGGTCGTCCTTTGGTACGGACGGTGCCTCTTCGGGAAACGAGCCCTCAGTTCGAGGGTACCCAGCTTCAGGGAGTTCCGCCTTCGAGGAGATCATATTCGGCTCGCAATAGCTGGTGCCTCTTTTCCGAAGGCGATCTGTTTACAACCTTGGGGGGGCTAGTAGTATCCTCAAGTTTCCTGGCATGCCGGGCTCGGAGCTCTTCGGCTATCTCCCGAGGTGTATGATCCCACCTTTTCTCGGGTAGCGCCAGTTTCTTCTGGCCATTCTTATGGCAGGGAGTTCGGCCAGATAGAGGCGATAGACTCTGGCTATCACCACCGTGAGACCAATTTTCATAGGCTTCCTGGGCAGGGGCCAAGGATGGCCGTGTCAATCTCAACGCATAAGAAAAAATTTAAAAAAATAAAATTGAACGATTAATGGAAGTCGGTATAATAAGGGAAGTCAAATACCCTGACTGGCTCAGGAACATCATTGTTCCTATCAAGGAAGGGAGTGATAAACTCTGAATGTGCATTGACTTTTGAAAAGTCAACGACGCTTGTCCCAAGGACTCGTACTCTGCCTTTAATAGACCAGCTGGTAAACTTCACTGCCGAATATGGGTTATTGAGTTTCCTTGATGCATTTTATAGGTATCACCAAATTTAGATGATGAGGGAAAAACTTCATTCATCGTCGATGTTGGGACATATTGTTACGTAAGAATGCCCAAAGATGAGCCACATATCAGAGGCTGATGAACAAGGTGTTCAACTCCCAGGTTGGGAGAAATATGGAAGTATATGTCGACGATATGATAGTTAAAAGAAAAGAACCCAACGATCATATTGCAGACTTACAAAAAACCTTCCAACAACTTTGGACATTCAAATTCTGTCTTAACCTCAAAAAGTGCGTATTCGGGGTAGCAGCTGGCAAATTCCATGGCTTTATGGTGTTTGAGAGAGGCATAGATGCCAATCCATAAAAGTTAGGACCTTGCTCGAATTTCAAACTCCCACAACCACCAAGGACATACAAAGGCTCACTGGAAGAATAATGGCACTTATCTGATTCATCTCCAAATATAGAGATTGATGCCGACCTTTCTTCAAGATGCTCACCAAAGCAGCCAAAAGTGAAGATAAGCTTAGTGCCAAAGAACACCCTTGAAATGAAAAATGTCAAAGTCTTGGGATGAACTTAAGAATTACTTATCCCATCTACCGACACTTTGGCAGCCAAGGAAGGAGAACCCCTCATCATCTACTTCACCATTAGTGAAAAGGTAGTAAATTCGGTGCCTGTTAAAGAGGAAGGGGGAAAATTTTGGCTGGTTTATTATGCCAGTAATCCTTATGCGGTGTTGAAGTTAGATATCCAACATTGCAAAAAGTGATCTGTGCCCTAGTCATGGCAAGTAGAAGACTTCAGCCTTACTTCTAAGGACACTTCATCACGGTTCAAAGTAACCTACCTCTTCGGGATATTATGAAGAAAATGGATCATTAGGGACGATTGTCCAAATGGAGTACTAATCTCGGTGAATATGATATTACATATGCACCAAGGAAGGCAATAAAGGCTTAGGCTTTAGCAAATTTTATTGCTGAAATACCAGAAATCGAGGGTACCTTGATTAAACTCGGTGACGAGGAACCTGAATGGGCGCTATTCGTAGATGGCACTTCAGGATCATAACACCAAGGTGCCAGAGTAATGGTCCAACATCCCAAAGTTATAAAATCATTGAAGGCCATCAAATACGAATTCTATGTCACTAATAATATTGCCGAATGTGAAGCTTCCATAGCAAGCTTCCAACTGACAAAAAGAGTTGGTGTACAAAATCTAAAAGCTTACAAAAACTCGTAACTAATGGTTCGGCAAACAATGGGAGAATATGAGGCCAAGGACCCTAGCCGAGCAAAATATCATGACCTTATCAAGGAATTGATTCAAGGATTTGACAAGGTACAAACAGAAGAGGTACCTACAAAAAACACGAAAGCAGACGTGTTGACCAAATCAAAAAAGTCTATTGGAGTGCTTGACTCTCCAAGTATAGTCGTCTTAATGGCAACAACCTCGGAAAGAGGATGGAAAGACATAAGAAGAGAATTCTTGACAAATTCTTCCTTACCTGAAGGCCCTTGGGAGGCCACGAAGGTGCAAAAGCGGTCAGGAAGGTACTTCATGATCGGGGAAGAGTTGTATATGCAAGGATACTCCAACCCCTTGCAAAGATGCATTAATGAATAAGATGCCGAAGCAGTATTGAAGGAAGTTCATAAAGGGATTTATGGATCCCACATCAGGGTAGATGCCTTAGCTGAAGTCCTACTTCGATAAGGATATTTCTGGCCTACCATAAAAAAGGACACTCAACAGTTCGTCAGAAAGTTCTATGTTGACAGTCCCAGCAAGAGTTAAGTTCTATGTTTTTGGGGTAGACTACTTCACTAAGTGGATTGAGGCAGAACCGTTGGCAACAATCTCCATGAAAGACATTCAAAAAGTTCATCTGAAAAAACATCATATGTAGATTTGGTTGCCTGAGGATGATAGTAGCAGACAATGGTTCTTAATTTATTGACAAAGGGTTCTAGGAATTTGCCACCAACCTCGGGGTGAAATTGCACTTTGCCACAGTTGCCTATCCTCAAAGAAATGGGCAAGTTGAAGTGTCCAACAAGACATTAAAAGATGGTCTAAAGAAGAAAATGGATGAAGCCAAGGGAAAGTGGTCTAGTCAACTGCCAAAAGTGCTATGGAGTTACCGAACAACCCCTAGAATAGCCATTGGGGAAACTCCTTTTTCATTTGTGTTCAACATAGAGGCTCTGATCCCTATTAAATTTATAAAACCTTTAACAAGAATACAAGTTTTAGACAAATAGAGGAAAAACCTTGACTTAAGAGCTAACCTTGACATTGTTGATGAGCATAGGGAGATGGCCAAACTTAAAATAAAAGCTTTCCAACAAAGAGTAGCCATTGCAGCGAACTTGAAGGTTAAACCTAAAGGGATCAAGATAGGAGAACTTGTTCTCCAAAGGGCTGAGCTGGAAGCCCGAAAACCATCTCATGGTGTACTTCAAGCAAATTGGGAAAGACCTTATTTGGTGACAAATGAAGTACAGCCCAAAGCTACAAACTCAGAAATGCCAAAGTAGAAGATTTGAAAAACACATGGCACTCAGATTCTTTGAAAAAATTCTACACTTAGAAACCCTCCAAAGGCTTAGAAATTTTTCAAAGAGGCATTGCACTTACAAGAAATTTCCTAAAGTTGATATAATTTTTTTTTGAAAATATACAATGCTTTACAAATACAAATTGTCTGAAGATGTCGTTTGGATACCCAAAATTATCCCCAAAATACTTAAGACAAATTTTAATTGCTTAGAATTGCCAAAGATGCTACATATCGTTGAAGATGCCATTCTTGGTATTGACCGATGATGATAAAATGTTGTTCTTTATAACATTTTTTCCGAAGATGGCACCCTAAGCATTGATCGAAGATGGTAAAGTGAATATTTTTGAAATGCGAACGCCTAAACAGTTTACCGAAGATGGTGAATGAATGGTCTAGTGAGAAACTTTACCAAAGATGAATGAGCTATCTGATCTAACAATTTAAAGGTAGTGGCTTCACCAAAGATAGTGAACAAGTTGTATAAATGAACAAGTTTACCGAAGGTGGTAATTTCACCAAAAATGGTAAATATGTTACTGGACTAAAGATTTTCACTAGAGGTGGTGAAAGTGTTTTGGCTGAAACATTCTTAGCCGAAGGTGTTTAACCTTGGAGGCATTATTCAGCATTCTTTAAGAAGAAAATTTTTGTGGACTTAAGGAATTTCAAACATAGTTTCAATAACAGAAGGCATTCCATTAAACCAGGAGAAGAAGATTACAAAAGAGGGTGTATGAATTCCCTAGCTACTCTTCCTCTTTATCTCCTTGAGACCTTTTGGCATCCAAGTCTTCTAAGGATGCTAAAGGTTGCTCAGGAAGGTTAGAAACTCCCTCTCTAACCACTTTGTGGAAGGCCCTTTGGGAATTTTGAGGGCTTGAAGAAAAGAGAAATCAAGGTCGGGGTGGCACAAAAGTATTTGATGGCGAGCCAAGGAGAAACCATCCTGGAAGGAGTTCTTCATTACCTCATCGACCTCTACCTTCCTCACCTCCTGGAAATCCACCTCCTTCTACTAAGCCTCAAATTCCTTCCTTTTCTTATTCTTCAACTTCTTCAACTGATCAACCCTGACGCCAAGCTCAACATTCATTCCAAGAGCCTTGGTTAGACCAGTAATAGGATCTTCCTTCTCCTTTTGAAGAGCCTCCACCAATAAAGTTTGCTCTATTAAATTTGAGCCAGGGTCAAAAACTTTTGAAGAATACTCTTCAAAGAGTTTTTTCTTACTCTCTATCACTTCTTGGCGAAGCTTTGCTAGCTCTTCCTTGGTAATTTTATTAAGTTCTCCATACTTAAGGCAAGAGTTCATGAAAATATCTTTGGCCTTAGCTAGTTTTCTTCCGATTGGTTTCGCACTGAAGTCTGTTTTGCCAACCATGCTCGGAAGTATGCCCAATAAGTGAGCATTTATAAACTGGAAAGTACTAAGGGTGAAATAAAAGTTCAGACAACAAAAATTATTCTAAGTACCAAGAAGGAAAAAGTACCTAACTTGCATGCTCAATCATCTGAGCAGCGAGAATCTCTTCATTCGGACAAGAGTCTGTCAGAGATTAGATACGTCACATTCATCATAATGCCCCAGGTCATTTAAGGAACCATCCTCTAGCAATCTTCCAAGAATAAATCCATGTCCTGAGTAAAAGTCTAGAAAGGCTCACTCATAACTTTACTAGTAAGGATCTTCACATCCTAAACATCCCATTTCCAAGCATGCTCGATCATCTAGTCAATTGGGGGCAGCTCCTCTGCAAGATTATGCAGAAGTTCCATCACCACATTGTCCCTTAGCCATTCATCTACGAAATCCAAACTCCCAAAAAAACCAAAATTCACAAATGAAAGGTAAAGGGATAAACCTAGCAAAGGGACCTCGGGGACTCCACCCTCAGAATTACTTAGGTCAAGGACCTCGATAGAAACCTCTTTCCTTTTTTTTCTTCTTTTTTCCTCAACATCTTTGGTAGAAATCATAGCCAAGGATGTCCACAACATCTCAGCGATTAAAGAAGGGTTGACAGGGATAGAAAGAATAGTGGCCTCAAGCAAAGGATCGACAACTTCGGTCACAACTTTGGGCGGAAAGGGAATCCCCTTTGGACTTTTTCTACTTTCCTTCACCCAAAGGCTACTTTTTCTTCTACTTTGGGGCCTTCTTCTTCTGTTCTCCTTTCTCTGCTTGGCCGAGGAACAGACTCATGTACAAGCCAATTAATTTTTCACCAATTTTTACAAAGTAAAAAACATCAATGTAAGTATAACAAATTCAACGAGTACAAATTGAAAAATAACTTACTCTCTACAAGGGCGGCTCAGGACAATTCCCCTCAAAGGAAGAGAACAAGCCAAGACTTCTTCCCATCCACCGCTAGCTTTGGAAAATCCTTGTCAGTGATGTGCTCCTTAATGATGTCTAATTCCCAAAGGACATCTTTAATCATAAAGTTCCATCTGATTGGAAATGGGTAAAGTGGTCATAAAGGTAACTAATCTTGCCAGTCAGCTACTGCCTGAATACAGCTGTCAAGTTACCCGAACTAGGACTTCATTTTGAGTATCAACAACTTCGACAGATCCATCACAACGATTGCCAAGGACCCAGAAGCCCACTTCACTAATAGATGCTACCACTTCTCATTTATCTCCATGAACAAGTACTTTTTCTGCCAACCTCTCCAACTATCCTTGGTGGTGAAGGTGAAGGTGAACTTCCTGCTACCTGACCCCTGAGGAAGAAGAAAATAAAACCTCCCATTCTGAATAGGGCGGAGTTTGTAGTATTGCATGAAAAACATGAAGTGGGGAACTATTTTGAAAACCCCACACATGCATAAGAAAGCATTAAAATAGGAATACAAGTTCAGGGGAAGTTGGTCGATAGCTATGCCATGTGATAGCCAAAGTGCTATCGCCTTAACCACCTACCGACCACGGGAATGAGGGAGGCAGACACCTGAGGCATACGACCTCAAAAAGGACTCCGGAGTGAAGGAAGTCATACACCTGAGGCACACAACCTCGGTAGCTCACCAATTCCAACTTCGGAAGCCAGCGTAGCCCTTCATTCGGGACGGCAACCGAACCAGCTCCAGGGGAGAAAGACCAACCACCCTCTACGGGAGAAAGCCCCACAAAGACGGGGATGCCGAAATTTCAGTCTGACTCCAGGAAAAGGCCCCTTACCCCGAAGTGGGACACCAACCAAAGGGACCTCGGTTGTATGGCAAGAGCCATCAAGGAGTCTTTGACACTCCACTCACATACGCCTCCAGACACACTCTAACACACCGTCGCAGTCTAACGTCATGTCACGTCGGGCTACACCTACCACGGCTCAAAGCCCGAGGAGCCAACAGGCGACTAGGGGCCCTCGCGCCCAAAAATATGAACACCATCCGTCCATACACGTGCCACAATCTGAAGGGATCACCCTCTCCCTTATATACCAGGGAAATGGTCACAGATAGGGGGCTCCTCTAGAGAGAAAAAGAGGATAGAGAGGCCGGAAAACAGAGGACGCTCTCCTCCCTCCGCCTAAATACTCTCCCTTTAGCCCTTAGAAAGACACACCAAGCAAGAACTTTTCGTGCTTATTACTATGTCCCCTTCTCTCTAAAAGCACTGACTAAGGCGTCGGAGGCTCCCCCCCCCCGGAAAACCACTCCGGGGGCCTCCTAACCCCTGTTTTCTGAATGTTTCAGCCCGGTTTCCCTGAAGAATCTCCCCTCAGTGCTCTCTCCCATACCGGAAGTCCTTCCCGTCATCACCCTGTCATGGGACCAAGAAGCTGCCAGCCATCACTTAAGGTGATCCACCCAGGACACCAGTCTTCCCTCTAGACTAGCCTGCACCTCCAGGACCCCCTGCTGCCCTCGCCACTGCACATAGTGGAGATGCTGGCTCCACCAATCGGACCCGCCATCAGATGGCACCGTCCGTGGGAAACACACCCAGGTTGCCAAAGTTGAAGCTCGGTGTTCTAAGGAGAAGGGACTCCTGATGTCCCCGTCCGCGCTAGAGATTCAACGGGCAACCGAATAATGGCAGCAGGGACTTCCCTAACCGAGGGCGAGCGCCCTCTGACTATTACCATAGGCTAGTCTGCGTGAATTCCCACGCCCTATCGTGGCCGAAATGACGCGACAGTTAAGCCGAAGATGGCCACAGCAAAATTCGGGCCGAAGGCCCCCTCATCAGTACCTCGTTGGGATGAGAGTCCCATATCAACTCACAGGAATTTGGGAACGGAGATCAACGAGATGAGTCATCGGTGAGAAGCGTGCTCCCCGGAGTATGACCTACGGGAAAAGCAGGGTCAGGATTACCCAGACCTCCCCGCCTAAAGAGTTCTGCACCAGAAAAAAAATCGCCATCTCCTCGGCAATGAAGTCAAAACCCATTGCCTTGAAAGGTCGTCTACGACTTGACTGGTGGGCAGAAGGCGCCGACTCTACTTCCTTGGACATGCTATCGCTGTCCGAAGTGACACGCCTCTGATCAATGTCGTGAAAAAGAGTAGAGCATTCGGAAAAGACTATCAAAATGGTGCATCAAACTCGGAAAGTACTACATCACGTATGAGCCTAAAAGGGCAGTGAACGCCCGGGTACTGGCAGACTACATCGCCGAAATCCCAGAAGTCGGGAAGGCTGAAACCAATAAGGGAGACAGAGCGAGGGTAGATCTAGAATGGAAACTCCTTGCCAGTGGAACCCGTAGCACAGAACGTTAGGGCGCTGAGATGCCTCCTCGGGTGCTCGGAGGCAGGGAGGCCACCAAAACGATCAAATTTGATTACCAAAAATGTTGAGCCTTCCGAGCATGACAACACTAGGTATAATAACCTCGTACGAAAGATGGAAAGATCCTACAAAGAGGAATCTCGCAACTAAAGAAGTCCCAAAAATCCTCATGAAGCGGCAGAAAGTGCAAAGACGTTCCGGACGATATTTCCTGATTAAGGAAAAACTATGTAGGCAAAGGTACGCAACACCGTTATTAAGATATATTGGTAAAAAGGGTGCAGGACAATTCGTCCAAGAGGTGTGAAAATGGCCAGAGACAGGCCAACACCCGAAGACTGCCTTTGGAACGGATAACCTCGGAGAGATTACACCGAGCCACTCCAGGCAGCACCCGAAGATGTGAAGTTCTGCGTGATAGCAGAGTACTACTTCACTGAGTGGGATGAGGCAGGACCCCTAGTGACCATGACGGTAAAAGAAACACAAAAATTTGTCTGGAAGAACATAGTATGCTGATTTGGCATAACGACGGTGACACTGGCCAAATAATGATTTCCAGTCCATGAACAAAGGATTTCAAGAATTCGTCACCGACCTCGGAATAAAAAGGCACTTCCATCCACTAGCTTAACCTCCGAGCAATAGACAAGTAGAGGTAGCCAAATGAGGGACTGAGGGACTAAAAGAGAAGCAAAGGGAAGTGGCCAGGAGAACTTCCTACTGTACTAAGGAGTTATCAAACGACTCCCCGAGGGACCAAAGGAGACACACCTTCCTCACTTATACCCAATACAGAAAGCCATTGTCCATTGGAAGTAGTTCGGCCAGCATAACAGATGTTTGTTGAAAGAGGAAATGTCCTCGGGTTAAGAACTGAGCTTGACCCAGTTGTCAAACACTGAGAAGCGGCCGAGCCCAAAAGAAGAGCCTTTTCGGCAAAAGGTGGCCATAAGTGCAAGTCTGCATGATAGGCCAAAAGGAATAAGGAAAAGGAGACCTCGCCCCCGAAAGGCCGAATTAGAACCCTGAAAACCGTCCTATGGGGTACTTCGGCCAAACAAAAAAGGGCCTTATTTGGTCCTAAACGATGTCCGAATGGGAGCATACAAGCTTGGCAACACCGAAGAAGGAAAACTAAAAAGTACAAGGCACTCAGGCGCCTTAAAGAAATTCTATACTTAGAATTTTTAGACAAGAAATGGTGCAAGCCAGAAATTTGTCTAACTACAGAAAGTTTTCCCCTGCATAAGAATGTTCGCCGAACAAAGCTGAAGTATGTACTCCCGAAAGTCTCCTGTTCCTTCCGAAGTTAGTTGGGTTATATGCCCAAAAGACGTAAAGTCTACCGAACACGGCCGACAAGGGTAGGCTAAAATTCGCCTAAGGGAACTTCGCCAACTGCGAGATTTCACCCGAAGGATGGCCGACGAAATGGGCAAAGAAATACTTTTCCGAAGTCCCTTGACCAAAAGTGGTCGGGACAACTGGGAAACAAAAATTGCTCAAAAAAGACTTAGCCAAATTATGAAAGAACATTTCATTGAAAGGGAAAATTCATTGAAGAAAGTCTTGGTACAAGGAGAAGATTACAAGAAGAAAAGTACAAAGAAAAAGAAGAAGGCAAAGGTCCTAGAATATCTAAGAGACCCCAGCGTCATGGGAAGCTTCGGCTCCTGAGCCTTTCGCCGCCGCCTTCGGTGCAGGAGGAGGAAACGGCAAGTTAAGGAACTCGACTCTCGACCAAGTCCACCGAGGCCCCCCAGGAATATCCATGGTAGCCAGAAAGGAAGGATTGAGGTCCGGATACTTCTTCAGAAACTGATGACGAGCTAGGTAGAAGCCATCCTGAAAAGCAACCTTGGTCGCCTGGACGACTTTGTCTCTTTCAACGTCTAACTCGTCCGCCTCATTATGAAGATTCGAAACCTCCTTCCGAAGGTCGGAAATCTCCTTCTCCAGCTCCTCGGTTTTCTTCTTCTTCTTCGAACCCTCCTTCAGTGAGTCGTCCTTGGCCTGGAGTTCAGCATTTTCAGCCATTCCCTTCGCCAAGAGGGTCCCCTTCTTTTTCTTTCTAAAGGGTCTCATTGGCCGAAGTCAGGCTGACTAATTTGTCACCAAGGTCGGACATCTTCTTGGAAAAATCCTTCAAGAGCTCCTCTTGGCCCTTCAAGAATTCCTTCCGAAGACTGGTTCTCCTTGCATATTTGGCTCAACTTGGTGTTTGTCAACACCGAGTTGGCACAAAAGACTTTGGCCTTCTCCAATTTGTCTTCGGCCCATCGAACCAAAAACTGCTTTGCTGCCCAAGCTCGGAGGTATCCACTATACCCCTAAAGCTGCAAAAAAGAAAGGTACTTAGTGAAATTTGCGCAAGAAAAGCCAAAACACTCAGACAAAAAAGTGGGGAGGAAAAGTGAAGAGCCTAAAGAATTACCTGAGCAGCATGCTCGGAAACTTTTGCGGCAAGGGCATCCTCGGAGGCACACTCCTCGGCGACTGCCTTGAAGGATGCCTGAGTAAGCACGCCCCTCGCCATTTGGGGAGCAATCTCCCGGCAATCCTCGGAGAACAGGTTCATGTTGGGTTTCGGGAGCCAAACAGCGCAGCGGAATTTAACCGAAACCCTGCAGGATCCAAGTGAAACGGGGTAAATCGGGTGTTCAAAAATTTCATACCTAATTTTCGGTTGAGATCTCTCACTCAACTGTAGAGTCGAATCACAAAACCTGAACAGTTGACGTGTTCAGGCTCTCTATGGTATCCACACGAGCCTCTCGGGATCACCACGCTTCCACTACGTCCCGGCAGATGCGTTTCTCTTGCGCTCGCAGTGCTAGCTTGCGTCCTCCAAGGAATTGCAAGAGAAGAGTGCGGCTGTCCTTTTGGGAGGCTAGGGCAAGGAGACCTACGAATTTCTCACTTAAAAGTTGTATTTATAGTGAGAATCAACTTCCAGGCCTAATGGGTTTCAAAGCCCTAATCCAATTAGGATTTAATTTCGGGCTTAATAATGGCTCAACTCCTTGGCCCATTATTAATACGAAATTAAAGTGAAACCATAACCCAAATAATTAGCCCATGCACTCTAATGATCCAAATAGCTCTATGTGTGCCACCCAATAGGCTCTTGCCATGTTGGCAATGATCATAAATCACATTTATGATCATAAGCAATGAGCGGTGTCTAGCAACACATCATTGCTACCCAAGTGACAAGATTGTCGGTGAATCGACTAAACCTTTATGATCATCATCGATATATGCCATTGTCCCTTTGTCCAAGATATCAAGACTAAGCACGAGACATGGAATGTGTCACTCTGGTTTCTTGATTACCGAGTAGACCAACTTAAACTGACGACATTGATATCATATATCAACTCATCGGAGCATGGCCATGCATTTTCTAAGTCTCACTCTATCAAGGGGCCCAAAGATATCACTCCCGTTACATAGGATGGACAAATCCCATCTTGATCATACAAATCCCTCCGCATGATATGTGACATACCCAATGACCTCCTTCAAGTTCACTCAGTTACGAGCAACAAAGGAAAGTATCAAAGTATGTGACTCACATGTAGGGAACCTTGATGATCTTAGGTCGAAGGACTACATATACCATGATCACTATGAGAATCACTTATGACACTCATATAATGATCCATGAAGTGTTCTCATGGTGGGTCGGTCCGGTACACAAGTTCTCCAACTTGTACCCATATGTAGACTACATATCTCATATTAGTCTCCACATATGCTAGTCATTATGTATTATTGCAACCCGCTCCACAATAATACTAGACTAGGGATGTTTAAGAATATCATTATTCTAGGGTTACAATTATGTTTATTACGTTACGCAGAAACAAAACAACAAACAAAATTGCTGGATTAATGCCTCAATAAAATATCATGACTCAATGTGCAAAAATGCAATCATTTCATGATTGGCCTTTTTGGGCACAACACTAACAGTTCATGTCCTCCGTGAAAGACCAGAACGGTTCCCTTGGGACTTTGTCCTTCGGGACATGAGAATCCCAAAGAGCCTGCCTTCGGGCATGCTCAACCATCCAAGCTGAGGGCGCCAGATCCTCAGCAAAAAGAAACATACATCTTATCAGGTAAAAATTCTTTGGTTATAAAAGATGTAAGATTGCAGGAGAAAAGAGACAAACCTAGCGCAACCTCAACGACGTCACTTCCTCCACGTCGGCGGGAGTATGTTTACCTTTGGCCCTTCGGCGTTTTTCTAACTCTTCAGCAGAAGGATCCTCCGAAGAGGCTAGCAAATCCACCGACGTAACGGGACTCACAGAGGCAGTAGCGGAGACCTGCGCAAGAACCCCCCCGGGAGTTTCAAGCTAGGAAAAAGTTGCAACCTTGGTTGAAGTTGCAATGACATCACTAGCCCCAGTGGAAGTAGCAATGACATCGGCGACCTCCGAAACGTCCTCCGAGGGGGGAAGAATGGTGTCCTTCTTTGCCTTCTTGACCGAAGACGGTCTGCTCCTAGAAGTCTTGCACCTCTTCTTTGTTTGTTCTCCCTTCTCGGCCTGATCAAGGAAGAGAGACTTGTAGTAGGCGGCAGACTCGTCGCCCATCTTTGAAAAAGAGGGAAAACATTGTTGGGTTTCGGGAGCCAAACAGCGCAGCGAAATTTAACCGAAACCTTCCAGGATCCAAGTGAAACGGGGTAAACTGGGTGTTCGAAAATTTTCAAACCTAATTTTCGGTTGAGATCTCTCACTCAACTGTAGAGTCGAATCAGAAAACCTGAACAGTTGACGTGTTTAGGCTCTCTATGGTATCCATACGAGCCTCTCAGAAGCACCATGTTTCCACCACGTCCCGGAAGATGCGTTTCTCTTGTGCTCACAGTGCTAGCTTGCATCCTCCAAGGAATTGAAAGAGAAGAGTGCGGCTGTCCTTTTGGGAGGCTAGGGCAAGGAGACCTGCAAATTTCTCACTAGAAGTTGTATTTATAGTGAGAATCAACTTCCAAGCCTAATGGGTTTCAAAGCCCAAATCCAATTAGGATTTAATTTCGGGCTTAATAATAGCTAAACTCTTTGGCCCATTATTAATACGAAATTAAAGTGAAACCATAACCCAAATAATTATCCCATGCACTCTAATGATCCAAATAGCTCTATGTGTGCGACCCAATAGGCTCTTACCATGTTGGCAATGATCATAAATAACATTTATGATCATAAGCAATGAGCGGTGTCTAGTAACACATCATTGCTACCCAAGCGACAAGATTGTCAATGATTCGACTAAACCTTTATGATCATCACCGATATATGCCATTGTCCCTTTGTCCAAGATATCAAGACTAAGCACGAGACATGGAATGTGTCACTTTCGTATAGCCCAATCTTTGGTTTCTTGATTACCGAGTAGACCAACTTAAACTGATGACATTGATATTGTATATCAACTCATCTGAGCATGGCCATGCATTTTTCTAAGTCTTACTCTATCAAGGGGCCTGAAGATATCACTCCCATTACATAGGAGGGACAAATCCCATCTTGATCATACAAATCCCTCCGCATGATATGTGACATACCCAATGACCTCCTTCAAGTTCACTCAGTTACGAGCAACAAAGGAAAGTATCAAAGTATGTGACTCACATGTAGGGAACCTTGATGATCTTAGGTTGAAGGACTACATATACCATGATCACTATGAGAATCACTTATGACACTCATATAACAATCCATGGAGTGTTCTCATGGTGGGTCAGTCCAGTACACAAGTTCTCCAACTTGTACCCATACGTAGACTACATATCTCATATTAGTCTCCACATATGCTAGTCGTTATGTATTATTGCACCCCGCTCCACAATAATACTAGACCAGGGATGTTTAAGAATATCATTATTCTAGGGTTACAATTATGTTTGTTAAGTTACGCAGAAACAAAACAACAAACATAATTGCTGGATTAATGCCTTAATAAAATATCATGACTTAATGTGCAAAAATACAATCATCTCATGACTGGCTTTTAGGCACAACACTAACAAACATCAGTGTGAGTCCACCGGCACTTATGCTGAAAAACTTTGAAAGAAACTTACTTTCAAAAAAGGTTTCGTAAGTGAGCTCGCTCCAAAGGAGCTTCACCAGCCAAGAGTTCTTCCCCTCGGTAGTAAGAGTTGGCATGCCAAGATCTGTCTTGTGCTCCGTAACCACCCCCATCTCCATAAGGACATCCTCGGTCATGAGTTTCCAGATGATCGGGAAAGGGTAGAGAGAGCGTGGAGGGACCTCGGCATCCCAATCGGCGACAGCATGGACTCGTCTATCAAAGTCCCCAAACCTCGCCGCCAACTCGGGAGTTAGCAGCTTCCCGGGATCCATGACATCCGTCTCCAGCTTTCCCCGAGCCCACTTAGTCGGGACATGCGACCAAACCTGGCCGCCAACTCGAGAGTTAGTAGCTTCCTGGGATCCATGGCATCCGTCTCCAGCTTTCCCCGAGCCCACTTAGTCGGGACGTGCGACCAGGCCTCCGCCACCTTCAGGAAGAAGAACTTCCTTTTCCACCCTCGCTAGCTATCCTTGGTAGCAAAGGTGAACATAAATTTCTTGCTCCCAGATCCCCGAGGTAGCATGAAATAAAAGCCACCCTTTGGAACCGGATAGAGCTTATAATACTGTATGAATAGGATGAAATGGGGTTCTACCCGGAAGATCCCACACATGCAGAGAAAGGCGTTGAAATAGCAGTTTGAGTTGGGAGGAAGCTGATTCATGGCTATGCCATGAAATTGGCAAAAGTTGCAAATCATCTTCACAGGGGAAAACCAAAGTCCGGCCTTCAGTTGGGCTCAAAAAATGATAACCTCGTCACTCCAGTTCATAAAGCTAAATTGACAAAGGCGGGGTAACCTTGTGATGGCATACGAAGGAAAGAAAAATTTGGTCTTCCATTTCTCTAATTTTTCAAAAGTAGAGTAACAAGGGTGAGACATAAGAGGTTGCTAGCTCTTGGGGATAGGCATGGTTGACTGAAAATGACTTTGGAAAGAGGAAAAATGACTTCGGGAAGCTAAAAGAAAAGCAGAAATCGAAGGAACTCTAGAAGTCAGAACCCACCAAAAGTCTTGCCGAAGTCGGGGTTTGAGGACGCCATCGTGAAAGGTTGCCAGAAATCGCTCCGCCGCTAAAGCCGTTGCAAAAAAGAGGAAAAGGCACAGAAGCAGACGAGAGCAAAGTGAGAGCAAAGAAAAACACAAATGAAGAGTATGACAAGAGGAGGCTTTTATAGATCAAGGAAGGGCAGCCAAAAGGGTGTCATAACTACTGCGCGAAGGTGAAACATCTCCATAATTACCCCTCGCGCGTGAAAAGGCGTGCCCATCCCAGCAGATGCCTGCCACGTGTCACCCGTCATGAGAAACTAGGACGCATTTTCTGACATCCAGAAAACCCGGGCACGCTGCTCGAGACTGGCACGACTAGTTTCAAGACACGATGGATGGATAGATGACATCTGTCCGAACAAGGCTTATCACCTAGGTCACGAGGTGCCTCCCTAATCGACGTCACAGTCCGACTGTAAATCCATAAGGTCCGGGGTTCAAGGCTCCGTGCCGCCCTGTTCGACTGAAATGGACATACTACCACGTGGGGCTCCGGTAGTCCACGAGGTCGTCCTGTCAAAACTGCCAATTGGGTGATAAACAGACACCAAAAGGACTACTTGCCAAAGTCTCCACTTCGGCCTTTCCAATGGGGCATGTGATAGCCGAAGTGCTATCGCCTTGACCACCTACCGACCACGGGAAGGAGGGAGCCAAACACCTGAGGCATACGACCTCAGAAAGGACTCTGGAGTGAAGGAAGTCATACACCTGAGGCACACGACCTCGGTAGCTCACCAATTCCAACTTCGGGAGCCAGCGTAGCGCCTCCTTCGGGATGGTGAACGAACCAGCTTCGGTGGAGAAAGACCAACCACCCTCTGCGGAAGAAAGCCCCTCGAAGATGGGGACGCCGAAATTTTAGTCTGAATCCGGGAAAAGGCCCCTTACCATGAAGTGGGACACCAACCAAAGGGACCTCAGTTGTATGGCAAGAGCCATCAAGGAGTCTCTGACACTCCACTCATATACGCCTCCAGACACGCTCTAACACGCCATTGCAGTCTAACGTCCTATCACGTCGGGCTACACCTACCACGGCTCACGGCCCGAGGAGCCAGCAGGCGACTAGGGGCCTCCATGCCCCTGTGCCCAAAAATATGAACACCATCCATCCATACACGTGCCACAATCTGAAGGGATCACCCCTCCCTTATATACCAGGCAAATGGTGACAGACAGGGGCCTCCTCTAGAGAGAAAAAGAGGACAGATAGGCCAGAAAACAGAGGACGCCCTCCTCCCTCCACCTGAATACTCTCCCTTCAGCCCTTAGAAAGACACGCCATGCAAGAACTTTTGGTGCTTATTACTATGTCCCCTTCTCTCTAAAAGCACTAACTGGGGCGTTGGAGGTTCCCCCCCCGGAAAACCACACCGGGGGCCTCCTAACCCCTTTTTTCTGAGTGTTTCAGCCAGGTTTCCCTCAAGAATCTCCCCTCCATGCTCTCTCCCATACCGGAGGTCCTTCCCGTCATTACCCTGTCACGGGACCAAGAAGCTGCCGGCCATCACTTAAGGTGATCCACCCAGGACACCAGTCTTCCTTCTGGACTACCCTGTACCTCCAGGACCCCCTGCTGCCCTCACCACTGCACACAGTGGAGATGCTGGCTCCACCAATCGGACTCGCCATCACCATGAAATTGGTAGAAGTCAGAAACCATCTTCGGGGGAGGATACCAAAGACCTATTTTACTTGGCACCTAAACATGGTTACCTCTTTTTCTCAAGGGCAGTAGCTTGGCTTGCAACAGTCAGGAACTCTTATCTTAACGTACGAAGGAAGGAAAAACTTGACATGCCACTTATTTAACTTCTCCGAAGTTGCACAGCTTAAGTGGGTATCTAGGGAACTCTAACCTTTTTCAGTGACACGTACTTCAGTTCCCGAAGATGCCATGAATCCTAGAGAATCTATTCTAAAAAAGAATGAGAAGGAAAGCGTAAAAAAAAAAGCAACTTTGGCAGAGACCCACCTATTTGGATTCTGAAGATGCAACTAGAGCCACCGCTTATGGTTGCCAAAAATTGCTCCGCTGCTAAGAACCACCACAGGAAAAAGAGGAAAATGAGAGATCCAAAGGAGAAGAACAAGAAGCAGAAGTGAGAATTGAGGAACTTCTAAGGCAAAATGAGGTTTATAGCTTGAAGAAGGGTAAGCGAAAGGATGCCATAATGACTGAGGTCTGTTGAAGAGATGTAACCGATGTAACAGATGCGAAGAGTGGCCATTGATTTGGTGAGACGTGTCACCTAGTGCATAAAATGAGGGCTTTCCTCTTGATCTGTCAGGCCTATGTAACATCTAAACCTAGATGACAGACCTATTCCCTCTCATAAGTGAAACGATCTTCAGAAATCATGTACCTTGTGGAGGACGAGAATTAAAAATACTTGGAGAAAAAAATAGCTTATCTTCGTTGAAGGTGCAACTTCACCAAAATAGAATTTTGAAGTTGACGCCCAGCAGCATCTTCATAGGGTGACACTGAGACTTGTGGAGGGACCTCATGAGAGGGAGACCGCCGGGACGCCAGATTGCCCAGGAGGGCGTGCCTGAAAAGCTTAGGAAAAGAGGATTAGGAGGTCCTCGGGGTGTGTTTCCGGGGAGGAGCCTCCGACACCCAAGTCAGTGGTGCTGAGAGAAAATGGAGGAATAGCACTAAGAGGCTTGGTGGGCTTGCCTGTTTGTATTTTCTCAGAGAGGGAGAGCTGGATTGTTTTCCAACCGTTTGCCAGGGCTTGTTTCCTGGTATTTATAGGAATGTCCAGCCCGTTCAGATCGTGACACGTGTTCGGTCGGATGTTCTCTGAATTTCTGGGCGTAGGGGATAAGTAGCTGGTGGCAGGCTCCTTGAGCCTTGAACCGAGACAGGCCGTGACGTGACCTGGATGGCGTCGGCGTGTCAGGCCGCCATTTGAGGCGATCTGTAGCGTCTGTGGGTGACACGTCAGAGGCTCCTTAAATGCTCCTGCCGTACTCCCGAGGTCCCTGGCCGAGGTCGTCCTCTGGTACGGACGATGCCCCTTTGGGAAATATGCCCGCAGTTTGGGGGTTCCCTAATTCAGGGGTTCCGCCTTCGGGGGATCTTCTTCGGCTTGCACTAGCAGATGTTTCTTCTCCGAAGGTGATCTGTTTAGTACCTCGGGGGGGCTAATAGTATCCTCAAGTCTCCTGACGTCCCGAGCTCGGGATCTTCGGCTTTGCTTCCGAGGTGCGTGATTCCACCTTTCCTTGGGTAACGCCAGGTTTCCAGGCCGTTCTCCCGGCAGGGAGTTCGGCCAGATAGAGGCGACAGCCCTTCGGCTATCACATGCCCCCCTCTGGAAAGCCGAAGTGATAACTTCGGTTTTGTGGTCTTTCCGAGGATGTTCTTTGGGAGTTTTTTCAGGGAGCACAACCTGTTCCGAAGATGCACCTTTTGCCCGAGGTTATGGGTTGTTTGGCCATAGCCTGTCTTTTGGTGTCTTCGAGGTAACCTGCTCATTTCTTTTTACAGGTCTGTGTAACGTCGCGTCTTGTGACCAGGCATGTCAATCTAAACGGCGCATCCCAGTTTTTTAGGGATGTCAGAGGGCGCGTCCCCTAGTTTGGCGCGACGGCTGACACGTGGTACACTATCATTTGAGGGGAGTCGTGTCGGTCACAGAGAGTGCGTCTTTTCGGGCGCAGAGAGCAGTTATGGCGACGGTTCGCCTTCAAAGGGTACTTATGACACCGATTCGACTAGCCACTTCCGGCCTATATATCGCCCATTCCATCATAAGTTCCCTTTTTGCTTTTGGTTCTGCTCTTTTCCCTGCTTGCCACTGCTTTTGCGCTTTCTCTTGCTTTTTGCGGTGGAGCTGTCTTAACAGAGTTTTTCCGGCAACCTTTCACGACGGCGACTTCAAATCCAGATTTTGGCAAGCCTTTTGGTGGGTTTTTTTTTTATAGACTCTTCTGATTTTTAGAGTTTTTTCCGGAACTTGTTTTCTTGCCTTTTTCCGAACCCATTTTTCTGCCAATATGCCTATTCCCGAGAGCTAGCAGCCTCTTTTATCTCATCCTTGCTGCACCACCCTCGAGAAATGGAAGAAAAAATTCTTTCTCCCCTCGTATGCCGTTACGAGGCTTCCACGATCTGACCATTTTAGTTTTTCAAACCATAGTAACGAGGTTACCGTTTTCTGAGCCCAGCTGAAGGCCGGACTTCGGTACCCTCCTCCGAAGATGGTTTGCGACTTTTGCCAATTTCATGGCATTGCCGTAAATCAGCTTCCCCCGAACTCGTACTGCTATTTTAACGCCTTCCTCTATATGTGTGGCGTCTTTGGGATAAACCCCCATTTTGTGATTTTTATGCAGTACTACAAGCTCTCTGTGGTCCCGAAGGGTGGCTTTTACTTCATGCTACCTCGGGGATCCGGGAGCAAAAAGTATATGTTCACCTTTGCCACCAAGGACAGCTGGCGAGGGTGGCAACAAAAATTCTTCTTCCTGAAGATGGAGAAGGCCTGGTCAGATGTTCCGACCACATGGGCTCGGGGAACGCTAAAGATGGACGTCGTAGATCCGAGGATACTGTTGACTCCAGAGTTGGCTCCTGTATTTGCGGACTTCAACGGCCGTATTCGTGCCATTTCCGACTGGGGTCCCAAGGTCCCTTCGCGCTCTCTCTACCCCTTCCCAATCAATTGGAGGTTGATGACCGAAGAGGTTCTTCGGGAGTTAGGGGTAGTGAAGGAGCACAAGACGGACCTCAAGATGCCAGCTCCTTCCATCACCGGGAAAGATTCCTGGTTGGTGCAGCTCCTTCGGGATGAAGTTTCTTATGAAACTTTTTATGAGAGTAAGTTATCTCTGACTCCCGTTGTTATAGCTTTCGTCTCAGACTTACGTTGATGCTTTCTTTCCTTTCCAGAGATGGGCGACAACACTGCTGCCTTCTACAAGTCCCTCTTCTCCGGCCAAGTTGAGAAGGGCGAGCAGACGAAGAAGGTGGCTTCCCGAAGGCGGAAAACCACTGGTGCTGGACCTTCGGCTAAACGGGCGAAGAAGACTACTCTTCCTCCCCTTTTGGAAAGTATTGGGGAGGCAAGCGAGGACCCCGAGGTCGCTGCCATTCCGCCTCCCGAGGTTGCTGCCGACATCCCTTCAGCCGACATCCCTCCTTAGAGCCCCACTCCGTCGCAGGCTCTTCTGGATGCCGTGGTGGAGGCTCCTTCTGCCGAGGAGCGGCGTAAACGTAAGGGTAAAGGGATCTCTACCGAAGAGGCCCCGACTTCGGATGATGACGTCGTCGAGGTACCGCCAGGTTTGCTTTTTCCACCGAAGTGTAATGCCTTTATTTTCTGAAGTTCTTTTTGTTCTCACCAGCTGCTCGTTTTGCCAAGAAAATGAGTCACTTACTCCAAGTTGGGCGGCAGAACATGCCCAGAAGCGAGCCCTTCGTGATGCCAAAGTCCCGAAAGGGAAGATCCTTGATAGCCAAAGGCTATCGCCTCCATCTGGCCGAACTCCCTGCCACAAGAATGGCCAGAAGAAACTGGCGCTACCCGGGTAAAGGTGGGATCTTACACTTCGGGAGATAGCCGAAGAGCTCCGAGCCCGGCACGCCAGGAAACTTGAGGATACTACTAGCCCCCCGAGGTTGCAAACAGATCGCCTTCGGAAAAGAGGCACCAGCTATTGCGGGCCGAACATGATCTCCCCGAAGGCGGAACTCCCTGAAGCTGGGTACCCCCGAACTGAGGGCATGTTTCCCGAAGAGGCACCATCCGTACCAAAGGACGACCTCGCCTAGGGACCTCGGGAGTACGGCAGGAGCATTTAAGGAAGCATTTAAGGAAGCCTCTGACACGTCCTTTCACAGACGTCATAAGCCCCCTCAGAAGGCGCTCTGACATGCTGACGCCATCAAAATCACATCATGGCCCATCTCGGCACAAGGCTCAAGGCAACCTGCTACCAGCTATCTGTCCCCTACGCCCAGAAACTCAGGGAACATCCGACCGAACACGTGTCGCGATCTGAATGGGCTAGGTACTCCTATAAATACCAGGAAATAAATACTTGGGAGGAGGTTGGTTGGCAGAGGTCTGACTCCTAGACTCTGAGAAAATCACCAGGCACACTCCCAAGGGTGAACCATCCTCCAGGCGTTCTTCCTCCTAGAAGTCTCTCCACCAGTCACCATGACTCTAAACGATGAGGACCCCGGCCATCATTTGGCCCCGTCTGTGGGAACTCGCTCTGAGATCGCCGTCGTGGAAACTCCGCGTTCTGAGGACAAGGGGCTCCCAAAGTCCCCGTCCGCGCCTGAGACACAACCGGCTACTGAGCAAACACTCCCAGGGACTTCTATGCCCGAGGAAGACCGCCCTCTAGTAATCACTATTAGCTTCCTGAAAGACTTTCAGCGTTCGGTCGTGTCTGAAATGACACAGCAGATCGACCGAAGGTGGCCACAGCAAGCACAGGCCCAGAGACCTCCCTCACCAGCACGCCCTCGGTAGAGAAGCCCGAAGTCTACTCATTGCAGTTTGGGAAGCCGAGATCCGCGCGAAGAATCGTCCACAGAAAATACGCCCCTCGGGAAACAACCTGTGGGGCAAAAGAGGTCTGAGCGACCGAGGGTCTTGCAGCAAAGAAGTTTGCTGCCTGGGGCGAGGTCCCTGTCCCCTCAGCGCCGAACTCGGTCCCCGAAGAGGCGCCGGCAATCTCCCTTCCTTGAAGAAGGGCCTAGTGCCACAGTGCTTATGGAGAGGATATTAGCAAGGCTAGATAGGGTGGAGAAACAAATGGCCAGAAAACCCATTTGGGCCAGACTTTCGGGAACATTCTGCGAAGATGACTCCCCATTCATTCAGGCCGTTGTTGAGGCAGCCATGCCAGGTGACTTCAGAGTACCTCGGTTGGAGATTTATGCTGGCCGTACTGATCCACAGGCCCATCTGACGAAGAACAGACGCAGCATCATAATGCACGATGCTGACGACGCTACCATGTGCAAGTGCTTCGAAGTCACCCTCATAGGGCCAGCAACTGCATGGTACAATTCATTGCCTTCAGGGACCATCACTGAGTTCTAGGAGTTGTCCACGGCCTTCACGTAGCAATTCATTGGGAGTTGACCTACTGCGAAGATGCCTGTCCAGATGTTCGACATAGAGCAGAGGAACGGAGAAACCATCCGACACTATGTCGAAAGATTCAACAGGGAAGCTCTGAGCGTCCCAGACTTTCGGCCCGAAATTCACATTCTTGCCATGACACGGGGCCTTCGGCGAGACTCACAGCTATTCTACGAGTTCTCAAAGGACCCCCCGGAGACCCTCGGAGACCAAAGGGCAAAACAGCACATGACCGCCGAGGAGCTAAGAATGGCTGGGCTGAAGTCCGATCACCACCGCGCCGAAGGATCCAATCAACAAGCTCGGCATCCGACCGAACAGGCAGGACGACCTCGGAGGATGCGGGGAAGGAAACCCCAAAGTTTCACACCACTGAGCACTACACGGACCAACATCCTCATGGTGCTGGAAAGGCAAGGGACGCAGATTCGGCGGCCAAGGGCCATGACCGCCGATAATAAGAAGAATGCAAAGAAGTTCTGCCAGTTTCATCGCGACCACGGTCATGACACCGAAGACTGCTTCCAACTGAAGAAGTACATAGAGTCGCTGATAAAGCAGGGCCAACTTCGGAAATACCTGCGGATGCCATCCCCGAAAGGCAGAAAAGTGGAGGAAGAAAGGGCCGAAGATGAGGACTATGACTCCGACAGGCGGAGAAACCGAAGTCGAAAAAGGCGCCCTCCACCTCCGGCGGGGGTTATCCAAACAATCACCACGGGGCTCCCATCCTCGGAAAGAAAGCGGAAGGCCAGAGAAATTGCAGTCACGGAATATCAAAATCCAGCAAAGAAGCTGGCCCGCAAAGATGGATCCACCGTCGTCTTTCCCCACGACGATCCGCTGCTGATCATGGCGAGGATAGGGAACTGGGACGTCGAAAGTGATGGCCTTGGGCCTCATCGTTGTGAGTCATGATGACTGTTGAGGAGACTTCTAGGAGGAAGAACGCCTGGAAGGTGGATCGCCCCAAGGAGAGTACCTGAAAAGCTGGTAAACAGGGTTAGGAGGCCCCCGGAGTGTTTTTCTGGGGGGGGAGCCTCCGACGCCCAAGTCAGTGGTGGCCGGAAGAAGGAGAAAGTCACTAGCTCAAAGAGAAAGGCAGAAAAGTCTCGCCTGGTATTTTCTCAGAGTGTGGGAGCCGTATCCCCGGCCTACCAACCTCCTGTCAAGTATTTATTTCCTGTACATATAGGAATACCTAGCCCATTCAGATCATGACACGTGTGCGGTCGGATGCTCCTGAACGTCTGGGCGTAGGGGACAGATAGTTGGTAACTAGATGGCCTCGAGCCTTGTGCTGAGACGGGCCATGATATGATTCTGATGGCGTCTGCGCGTCAGGGCGACTTTTTACGTCTGTGGTGGGACGTGTCAGAGGCTTCCTTAAATGCTTCCTTAAATGCGCCTGCCGTACTCCCGAGGTCCCTGGGCGAGGTCGTCCTCTAGTTCGGACAGAGCCTCTTCGGGAAGCATACCCTCAGGTCGGGGGTTCCCAGTTCCAGGGGGTTCCGCCTTCGGTGATATCATATTCGGGCAGCAATGTCTGGTGCCACTTTTCCGAAGGCGCGCTGTTCACAACCTTGGGGGGCGAATAGAGTCCTCAAGTTTTACTGGCGTGCCGAGGCTCGGAGCTCTCTGGCTATCTCCCGAGGTGCATGATTCCACCTGTTCCCGGGAAGCGCCAGTTCTTCTAGCCATTGTTGTGGCAGGGTGTTCGGCCAGATTGAGGCGATAGCCTTTGGCTATCACATGCCCCCCTCTGGAAAGCTGAAGTGAAGACTTCGGTTTGCATCTCTTTCCGAGGTTGTTGTTGGGAGTCTTGTTGGGAAGCATAACCTGTTCCGAGGTCACACCTTTTGCCCGAGGGTCTGGGCTGTTCGGCCTTGGCCTATTCTTTGGTGTCTCCGAGGCAAAGCCTGTACCGAAGATACACCTCTTGCCCAAAAGTCATGGGCTGTTCAGCCATAGCCTGTCTCTTGGTGTCCTCGAGGTGGCCTGCTTTTTATTTCTGCAGGTCTGATGGCCAAGCGTGTCAGACTGAGCGGCGCGTCTCCATTTCTCAGGGATGTCAAACGACGTGTCCCAATCAGGAGATGTGTCCCGGTTTTCCAGGCACGTTTGGGGAGGCACGTCCCCCATTTCTGCGCAGCGGTTGACACGCGGCTTCTTGCCATTGGAGGAGAGGCGCGTCATTTACAGAGGGCGCACCTTTTCGGGTGCAGCGGGCAGTTACGGCGATGGTTCGCCTCCAATGGGTACTTATGATGTCTTTTCGGTTACCCACCTTTGGCCTATAAATAGCCCATTCCATCATAAGTCCCACTTACTGTTTTTCTGCTCTCTCTCTGCTTTGCCCTCTGTTCTTGCGTTTTATCTTGCTTTCTGTGGCGGAGCTTCTTTAATCAGAGCTTTTCCTACCAACTTTCACGACGGCGTCCTCAGGCAAATCTTTTGGTGGGTTTTGATTTCCAGAGTACTCTGATTCCTCTGTTTTTCTGAGTTTTTCTGGAAAACTGTTGTTTTTTCCAAACTCGTCTTCTGAGTTTTTTCTGGAAACTACTTTCTTTTCCATCTCAAACTCTTTTTCATGTCTGCGATGCCTGTTCCCGAGAGCTGGAAACCTCTTCTGGCCCATCCTTGCTGTACCACCCCCGAAAAACTAGAGAGGTGGAAGAAAAAATTCTTTCTTCCGTCTTACGCTGTGACCAGGCTGCCTCGTTCTAGCCATTTTGCTTTTTCAAACCGCGGCGACGAGGTTACCGTCTTCCGAGCCCAACTGAAGGCCGGACTTCGGTATCCTCCCCCGAAGGTGGTTTGCGAGTTCTGCCAATTCCATGGCATTGCTGTGAACCAGCTTCCCCCGAACGCGTACTGCTATTTTAACGCCTACCTCTGCATGTGTGGCGTGTTCGGGATAGAGCCCCACTTCATCATTTTCATGCAGTACTACAAGCTCTATGTGGTCCCGAAGGGTGGCTTCTATTTCCTGCTGCCTCGGGGATCCGGGAGCAAAAAATTCACCTTCACCTTCGACACGAAGGATAGCTGGCGGGGGTGGCAGCCTAAGTTCTTTTTCCTCAAGGTGGATAAGAACTGGTCTGATGTCCCGACCAGGTGGGCTCAGGGAGTGGTGAATGCAGACGTCGTTGATCCGAGGATGCTGCTGACCCCACCGTTGGCTTCCGTGTTCGCGGATTTTGACGCCCGCATTCGGGCAGTCGCTGACTGGGCTCCCGAGGTCTATCCTCGTGCCCTTTACCCCTTTCCTATCAACTGGAGGTTGATGACCGAAGAAGTCCTTCGGGAGCTGAAAGTGGTTAAGGAGCACGTGACTGACCTCAATATGCCCGCTCCCGCCATCGCCGGGAAGGACTCCTGGCTGGTCAAGCTCCTTAAGGGGGAGACTTCTTTCGAAACTTTTGCCGAAAGTGAGTAATCTTCCATCCCTTTATACTTTTTCCTCGGACTTACGCTGATATTTCTTCTCTTTTTCAGAGATGGGCGATGGGGTTGCCGCCTATTACAAGGCTCTCTTTTCTGGCCAAGTGGAGAAGGGGGAGCAGACAAAGAAGGCGGCTTCCCGAAGAAGGAAGACGACAGGGGCGGGACCCTCGGCGAAGCGAGCTAGGAAGGCTCTCCAGCCTTCTCAGCCAGAGCTTTTGGAAGAAGAAGCTGGCGAAGAGGCTGGTCTTGTTGAAATTCCACCGGCCGAGGTCCCCGCTACTTCCGCTGAGGTGCCTCCTCTCGACCTCGAGGCCCCCAGAAACACTGTAGTGGTAGAAGTACCCACTGCCGAGGAGCGGTACCGGCAGAAGGGTAAGGGTCTTTCTTCCGAGGGGCCCGAGGATCCCGAGGACACTGTCTCCGAGGTTCCTCCAGGTATGCCTTCAGGCGAAGTTCAGCTCCTTTACCTTTCGCGAATCTTTTTTCTGCTCCTAACTTCCTTCTTACTTTCAGAGGAGCCCCTTGCTGCTGGCTGGAGGGCCATTCATGAGAGGAAACGAGCCCTCCGCGATGCCATAATCCCTGAGGGGAAGATCCCCTTAGAGCCCTTTTGGACAATCACGGAGGATATGAATTTGCTCTCCGACGATTGTCCAAAGATGACAAAGGAGATTTGGAAGGGGATAACCACTGACGCCTCCTTCCGGGCCATTGCGGCGGCTCACCCGGGGGATAATACCCTCGCCGCAAAAGTCACCGAGCACACTGCTCAGGTATAGTCTTTACACTCTTTTTCCTCAATTTTCTAAGTGTTTAGACTTGTACTAACCTGGACTTTTGCCTTGCCGTAGCTGCTGGAGTATGCTGGTTATCTCCGCGTTCGGGTGGCCAGACAGGCTGCCTCCAAGGACGCGACTTCGCGGGAACTCAGTGAAGCAAAGGCTTCGCTTGCGAAGGTGATCGCCAGCAACCAGCAGCTGACAGCGGATTGTTCTCAGCAAATCGCCGCCGTTCGGGAGGAGTTCTCGAAGAAAAGAGAAGAACTTGAAAAGGACTCCTCCCGGAAGATTGCCGACCTCGGCGACCAAGTAAAGGGGCTGCTCACCGCCAACGGAGATCTTGTCAAGGACAAGGCTGTTTCTGACAGTCTTGCGTCGAGGTTGACGAACGAGAACAAAGCTCTTCAAGCCGAGGTCGAGGCTCTGAAGAAGGAGTCCGGAGAGACGCTGGGGATAAGCGAGCTGGAAGAGGAGGTTGCTGAGCTGAGGGACGAGGTCAACGTCCTTGGCGTTCAAAAACGTACTTATGATGAAATGGCCAAGGTCGCCTTTCAGGACGGCTTCTGCCTTGCTCGGCACCAGGTGCTGCAGAGGTTCCCAGATTTGGACCTCTCTTTTCTGGAGGGCCTAAATATTCCTGAGGGACCTCGGTGGCAGTGGTCCAAGGTCGAGCATCTGAAGCTTCCTGGTCTTCGTCCGCCCGGCTCTCCCTAGTTTGTTTTAGGGCTCCTCTTATTTTTCTCCTTTGTGCTCCTTCTTTGGACACTTCTTTTGTAAGGCAGCGTTTGCTCTAAATGAACAATCTTTTTCGGCTAAGTCCTTTTTTGCAAGTTTCTTCATTTCCACTGTCCCGAACACGTTTGCTCAAGAGAGTTGCGGAAAACCTGCAACCAAAGAAACTTTTTACCTTCCTTTGTCCCGAGTGTGCTCGTTCAAGAGACTTTCTGGAAAGTTTCCAAAAATTTGGCTAAGTCTTTTGCAGGCTTTTTGTTCCCTTTTATCCCGAACATGTTCGCTCAAGGGACTTCGGAAAACCTTCAGCCAAATTTTTCTGTCTTCCTATTGTCCCGAGCATATTTTCTCAAGGGACTTAGGAAAATTTTCACGAGATTGCTCATTTCCCTTTTTCCCGAGCATGTTCGCTCAAGGGTGTTTGGAAATTACCTTTGCTTTTGTTTTGGCGTGCACTTTTGCGAGATTCTTGCTTTCCCTTTTTTCCCGAGCATGTACGCTCAAGGATGTTCGGAAAATTTTCTCTGCACTGATTATGCCGAGTACCTTTGCAAGATTTTTGTTTCCCATTTTTCCCGAGCATAGTGGCTCAAGGGACTTCGGGAAGTCACATCTGCTTTTTTCGTGGCGATCACCTACGCGGAATTCTGTCTTGGACAATTTGGTATATTTAGAATTTTTCTCAAGACCATTCTTCTCCAGACCATTCTGTACTTAGAATATTTCTTGTACAATATACCTCTTCCGCTCAACCTTAGGCGTAGAATTTTTTCAAGGCGTCTGAATGCCAAGTGTTTTTCAATTCTACGCCTTCGGCGTCGCCAAGCTTATACACGCCTTTTCGTACTTCGGCGAGAGCCAGATAAGGTCCTTCCCAATTTGCACGAAGTACTCCGTGAGATGGCCTTCGGGGTGCAAAGTCGGCCTTTCGGAGAACGAGGTCTCCTTTTTTGATTTCTTTCGGCCTGGCTTTTAAGTTGATAGCCGCGGCCACTCTTTGCTGGAAAGCTTTTCTTCTCAGCTCGGCTATTTCTCTGTGTTCGGTCACAAGGTCGAGCTTAGTTCTCAGACCGAGGTCATTTCCGCCTTCATCAAATACTTGTACCCGTATTGAAGGCTGAGCTATCTCTATTGGGATAACGGCCTCTGTTCCGAAGATGAGTGAGAAGGGAGTTTCCCCTGTGGCTCTTCGTGGCGTCGTTCGGTAGCTCCACAATACACTTTGGAGTTCTCCTGGCCATTTCCCCTTGGCTTCCCCAAGTCTCTTTTTCAGGCCATCTTTTATGGTCCTGTTTGATACTTCCACCTGCCCATTGCTTTGGGGGTGAGCTACTGGGGCGAAGTGCTTCTTTATTCCGAGGTCGCTGATGAATTCCTGGAATCCTTTGTCTATGAACTGGGATCCATTATCAGCTACTAGTACCCTCGGTATGCCAAATCTGCATATGATGTTCTTCCATACGAACTTCTGCACTTCTTTTGCCGAGATAGTTGCTAGCGGTTCTGCCTCTACCCACTTTGAGAAATAGTCCACTGCTACCACGCAGAATTTCACGCCTCCAGGTGCTGTGGGGAGTGTCCCAATGAGGTCTATACCCCAGACTGCGAAGGGCCAAGGATAGTCTGCCGACGTTACCATTTCCGAGGGTATCCTCTGGATTTTTGCATGTCTCTGGCAACTACCGCACTTCTGGACGAACTGCCTTGCGTCCTTTCTCAGGGTAGGCCAGAAGTATCCTTGGCGGAGTATCACTGCTGCAAGGGCATCAGTTCCAATGTGTGACCCACACATGCCTTCGTGAACTTCTTCGAGGACCATCTCAGTATCCTCTTCGCCCACACATCTCTGCAGCGGATTTGCATATCCTTGCCGATATAACTCTTCACCAATCAGGAAGAATCTTCCGGCGCGTCTTCGCAGTCTTGCAGCATTGCCGGCGTCTTCGGGAAGCTCATTCTCTGCGAGGTATTTCTTTATGGGGTCCTTCCACCCTGTTCCCGAGGACGTTACGCTTAGCACGGATATGCTTGGATGGTCTAGCACCTCGGTGTATGTTTTGGACTTCGCTAAGCAATCTGCCTCAGTGTTATTCTGCCGGGGTACATTTTCGATCCGCACGGCGTCAAACTCTTGGATGAGTTTTGTTACCAGCTCGTGGTATTTTGCCAAGATTGGGTCCTTCGCCCCATAATCTCCTGCCGTCTGCCGAACTACCAGCTGGGAATCGCTGTGAGCCCTTAAGTTTCTCACGCCAATCTTTCTGGCCAAGCGTAATCCCGCTATGAGGGCTTCATACTCAGCCACATTATTGGTGACGTTGAAGCTGAACTTGATAGCCTTCATCACCTCTAGGCCTTCGGGTCCTCTGATAACTATTCCAGCTCCCTGGTGTTCGGACCCCGAGGCTCCGTCAACATGCAAGGTCCATTCTGGCTCACCTTCTTTCGGATCTGAGTGGTTCTCCCCAGTGGTGGGTATTTCGGCGATAAAATCTGCCAATGCTTGGGCTTTTATGGCCTTCCGAGGCTCATATGTGATTTCGTGTTCGCCAAGCTCTATGCACCACTTGGAGAGCCTTCCCGAATGATCAACTTTCTTCATAACATCGCGTAGTGGTAGACTACTTCGGACGATGATGGGGTGAGCCTGGAAATATGGTCGCAGTCTCCTTCCTGTAAGCACCAAGGCGTATATAGCTTTTTGAAGCAAAGGGTACCTGACTTCGGCGCCATGCAGGGATTTGCTGACGTAGTAGACCGGCCATTGTTTCAGCCCTTCTTCTTTTACTAGGACCGAGCTCACTGCCTTTTCTGTGACGGCGAGGTACAGTACGAGGGGTTCTCCCTCTCGAGGTTGTCGCAGAGTCGGCAGGCTGGCCAGGTAGACTTTGAGTTCTTCCCAGGCCTTTTGGCAATCTTCATCCCAGGGATGATTGTTTCTTTCGAGGTCGCCTTCCATCTTTGCTGCCTTTGTGAGGACTTTGAAGAAAGGTCTACACCTATCTCCATACCTGGAAATAAACCTGCTCAGAGAGGTTATTCTTCCGGTTAGTCTCTGCACGTCTTTGACTGTGGCAGGAGTTCGGAACTCAAGCAAAGCCTTAATCTTCTCAGGATTGGCGTCGATGCCTCTTTTGGATACCATGTACCCAAGGAATTTTCCCGAGGTCACGCCGAAGATACACTTCTCGGGGTTAAGGCGAATCCCGAAGGCTCTGAGCTTTTGGAAGGTTTCTTCCAAATCTGCAACGTGGTAGCCGGGCAGCTTGCTTTTGACTATCATATCATCAACATATACTTCCATGTTTCTCCCCATTTGGTCCTTGAAGACCTTGTTCATCAGTCTCTGGTAGGTGGCTCCTGCATTTTTCAGCCCGAAGGGCATTCTGATATAGCAGTACGTTCCTCCCTCGGTGATGAAGGCAGTTTTCTCTTCATCTTCGGGGTCCATCCTTATCTGATGGTAGCCACTGAAGGCATCTAGGAAGCTCAGGAGCCCGTATTCGGCCGTTGAATCTACCAGTTGATCTATTGGCGGGAGGGGAAATGAGTCTTTCGGGCAAGCATCGTTCAAGTTTCTGAAATCAATGCACATCCGGAGTTTGCTGCTACCTTCTTTTGTGGCAATGACCACGTTGCTTAACCATTCGGGGTATTTTACCTCCCTGATAACTTCAGCATCCAATAGGCGCTGAACTTCGGTTCTCACGAAGTTGCTTTTGTGGGCTGAGATGCTTCGTTTCTTTTGCCTGATAGGTTTTGCTTCCGGGCTTACTTTGAGGCTGTGCTGTATTATGCCAGGGTTTACTCCTGGCATGTCTTTCGGCGAGTAGGCAAACAGATCTTTATTTTTTAGCAGAAAGGATACAAGAATTTCCTTATCACCTTTGGCCAAGCTCTTCCCTATTCGGGTAGATTGTCCTGGGACAAGATCTACTGCTTCCATTTCTGCTTCTGCGGGATCTTCTTCTTTGCCTTTCTCCTGCGCCTTTGCCTCCACTGTTTGTGTAGAGTTGTCTGCTGGAGCCTTTCATGCTTTTACAAACACCTTTCTTACCTCAGCTTGGTCGATGAAGACCTCTGCATCTCCATCCTTGGTGGCGAATGTGACAGTCAAGTACTTCACATCGGGGCGAATGTGCAGGTTCCCCTGAGTCTGCCTTCCAAGGATGGCGTTGTACGAATACGGGACGTCCATGACGATGAATCTTGCCATTGTGGACGCGTACAACTCAGCTGCTCTGTTTACCGAAGTGCCTTTTATCATCAAGGGGAGGTCGATCCATCCGATGACGGGTAGTTCCGATGGTCCAACGCCGAAGGTAGGCGTGGTGACAGGTTTAAGCTCGCTGCTGGGGATGCCCAAGCTCGACAGTAAGTGCGAGAATAGGACGTCAGCATTTGAGCCATCATCAAGCAACACTCTCTTGACGTCCCAGTTCCCTATTCTCGCCATTATCAGTAGCGGGTCGTCGTGGGGGAAGACGACGGTGGAGCCATCTTTGCGAGCCAGTTTCTTTGATGGACTTTGATACTCCATAACCGCAATTTCTCTGGCCTTCCGCTTTCTTTCCGAGGATGGGAGTCCCGTTGTAATGGTTTGGATGACCCCTACTGGAGGTGGAAGGCACCTTTTTGGACTTCTGTTTCTCCGCCTGTCTGAGTCATAGTCCTCGTTTTCGGCCCTCTCTTCCTCCTCTTTTCTGCCTTTTGGGGAGGGCATCCGCAGGTATTTGTGAAGTTATCCCTGTTTGATCAGCGACTCTATGTACTTCTTCAGCTGGAAGTAGTCTTCGGTGTCATGACCGTGGTCGCAATGAAACTGGCAGAACTTCTTGGCATTCTTCTTATTATCGGCGGCCATGGCCTTTGGCCGCCGAATCTGCGTCCCTTGCCTTTCCAGCGCCATGAGAATGTTGGTCCGTGTCGTGCTCAAGGGCGTGAAACTTTGAGGTTTCTTTCCTCGCATTCGCCGTGGTCGGCCCGTGTGTTCAGAAAGATGCCGAGCTTGCTGACTGGACCCTTCGGCGCGGTGATGATCAGACTTCGGCCCTGCCATCCTCAATTCCTCGGCTGTCATGTGCTGCTCTGCCCTTCGGTAAAATTCTCCGAGGGTCTCCGGGGGGTCCTTTGAGAACTCGTAGAACAGCTGTGAGTCACGCCGAAGGCCCCATGTCATAGCGAGGATGCGGATTTCGGGCCGAAAGTCCGGGACGCTGAGTGCTTCCCTGTTAATCGTTCGACATAGTCTCGGATCGTCTCTCCGTTTCTCTGCTCTATGTCGAACATCTGCACAGGCATTTTGGCCGTCGGCCTGCTCCCAATGAACTGCTGGGTGAAGGCTGTGGACAACTCCTGAAACTCAGTGATAGTCCCTGGGGGCAAGGAATTGTACCATGCTGTTGCTGGGCCCGTGAGGGTGACTTCGAAGCATTTGCACATGGTAGCGTCATCAGCTCCGTGCATTATCATGCTCCGCCTGTACTTCGTCAGATGGGCCTGTGGATTAGTCCGGCCATCATAGATCTCCAGTCTGGGCACTCTGAAGTCGCCTGGCATAGCTGCCTCAACGACGGCGCGAATAAACGGTGAGCCATCTTCGCATAATGCCCCCGACAGCCTGTCCCAAACGGGTTTTCTGGCCACTTGCTTCTCCACTCTGTCCAGCCGTGCCAATATCCTTTCCATAAGCGCAGTGGCGCTAGGACCATTTTCGCGGGAGGGAGATCGACGGCGCCTTTTCGGGGAGCGAGTTCAGCGCGGAGGGGTCAGGGACCTTGCCTCGGGCGACGAACTGCTTCGCTGTGAGACTCTCGGTCGCTCGGACCCGGTTTGTCCCACAGGCCATTTCCCGAGGGCTATATCTTCTGTGCATGATTCTCCGTGAGGCTCTCCACTTCCTGAACTGCGGTGTGTAGACTTGGGGCTTCTCTCCCGAGGGCGTGCTGATGAGGAGGGTTTCTGGGCCTGTGACTGCTGTGGCCATCTTCGGTCGATCTGCTGAGTCATTTCAGCAACGACCGAGCGCTGAAAGTCCCTCAAGAAGCTCATGGTGATTACCAGAGGGCGGTCCTCCTCGGGCGTAGAAGTCTCTGGGAGTGTCTGCTCAGCAGCCGGTTGTATCTCAGGCGCGGACGAGGACCTTGGGAGTCCCTTGTCCTTAGAACGCCGAGTCTCAACGACGGCAATTTGCGAGCGGGTTCCCACAGACGGCGCCAAATGATGGCCTTGGGCCTCATCGTTGTGAGTCATGATGACTGTTGAGGAGACTTCTAGGAGGAAGAACGCCTGGAAGGTGGATCGCCCCAAGGAGAGTACCTGAAAAGCTGGTAAACAGGGTTAGGAGGCCCCCGGAGTGTTTTTCCGGGGGGGGAGCCTCCGACGCCCAAGTCAGTGGTGGCCGGAAGAAGGAGAAAGTCACTAGCTCAAAGAGAAAGGCAGAAAAGTCTCGCCTGGTATTTTCTCAGAGTGTGGGAGCCGTATCCCCGGCCTACCAACCTCCTGTCAAGTATTTATTTCCTGTACATATAAGAATACCTAGCCCGTTCAGATCATGACACGTGTGCGGTCGGATGCTCCTGAACGTCTGGGCGTAGGGGACAGATAGTTGGTAACTAGATGGCCTCGAGCCTTGTGCTGAGACGGGCCATGATATGATTCTGATGGCGTCTGCGCGTCAGGGCGACTTTTTACGTCTGTGGTGGGACGTGTCAGAGGCTTCCTTAAATGCTTCCTTAAATGCGCCTGCCGTACTCCCGAGGTCCCTGGGCGAGGTCGTCCTCTAGTTCGGACAGAGCCTCTTCGGGAAGCATACCCTCAGTTCGGGGGTTCCCAGTTCCAGGGGGTTCCGCCTTCGGCGATATCATATTCGGGCAGCAATGTCTGGTGCCACTTTTCCGAAGGCGCGCTGTTCACAACCTTGGGGGGCGAATAGAGTCCTCAAGTTTTACTGGCGTGCCGAGGCTCGGAGCTCTCCGGCTATCTCCCGAGGTGCATGATTCCACCTGTTCCCGGGAAGCGCCAGTTCTTCTGGCCATTGTTGTGGCAGGGTGTTCGGCCAGATTGAGGCGATAGCCTTTGGCTATCAGAAAGGGTGCTACTTGATGACGGATCAAATGCGGACGTCCTATTCTCGCACTTACTGCCGAGCTTGGGCATCTCCAGCAGCGAGCTTAAGCCAGTCACCTCGCCCACCTTCGGGGTTGGACCATCCGAACTGCCCGTTCTCGGATCGATCGACCTCCCACTGATTATGAGAGGGACTTCGGTAGATGGAGCAGCTAAGTTGTACGCCTCCACAATGGCGAGGTTCATTGTCATGGACGTCCCGTCCTCGTACAACGCCATCCTTGGAAGGCAGACACAGGGAAGCCTGCACATTCGCCCTGATGTGAAGTACTTGACTGTCACATTCGCCACCAAGGATGGGGATGCAGAGGTCTTCATAGATCAAGCCGAGGTAAGGAAGGTGTTTGTGAAAGCACGAAAAGCTCCGGCAAATAACCTCGCACAAACAATAAAGGCAAAGGCACCAGAGAAGGGCAAAGAAGGAGAACCCCCAAGAGCGGAAACAGAAACAGTGGAACTTGTCCGAGGACAATCTACCCGAATAGGGAAGAGCTTGCCCGAAGGTGACAAGAAAAAGCTTGTATCTTTTCTACTGGGAAATAAAGATCTCTTTGCCTACTCGCCGAAAGACATGCCAGGGGTGCACCCTGGCATAATACAGCATAGCCTCAAAGTAAGCCCGGAAGCAAAGCCTGTCCGGCAAAAGAAGCGAAGCATCTCAGCCCATAAGAGCAACTTTGTGAAAACCGAAGTCCAACGCCTATTGGACGCTGAAGTCATCAGGGAGGTCAAATACCCTGAATGGTTAAGCAACGTGGTGATTGCCACAAAAAAAGGCAGCAGCAAACTTCGGATGTGCGTCGACTTCAGAAACTTGAACGATGCTTGCCCGAAAGACTCATACCCTCTTCCGCCAATAGACCAACTGGTAGACTCAACTGCCGAATACGGGCTCCTAAGTTTCCTAGACGCCTTCAGCGGCTACCATCAAATAAGGATGGACCCCGAAGATGAAGAAAAAACCACCTTCATCACCGAGGGAGGAACATACTGCTATGTCAGGATGCCCTTCGGGCTCAAAAATGCAGGAGCCACCTACCAAAGGTTGATGAACAAGGTCTTTAAAGACCAAATGGGGAGAAACATCGAGGTGTATGTTGATGATATGATAGTCAAGAGCAAGCTGCCTAGCTATCACGTTGCAGATCTAGAGGAAACCTTCCAAAAGCTCAGAGCCTTCGGGATTCGGCTCAATCCTGAAAAGTGCATCTTCGGGGTAACCTCGGGAAAATTCCTTGGGTACATTGTATCCGAAAGAGGCATTAACGCTAATCCCGAGAAGATCAAGGCACTGTTTGAGTTCCAAACTCCTGCCACAGTCAAAGACGTGCAGAGTCTCACCGGAAGAATAACCTCCCTGAGCAGATTTATTTCCAGGTATGGAGATAGGTGTCGACCTTTCTTCAAAGTCCTCACAAAGGTAGCAAAAGTGGAAGGCGACCTCGGAAAGAATGATCACCCTTGGGACGAAGATTGCCAAAAAGCCTGGGAAGAACTCAAAGTCTAGTTGGCTAACCTACCGACTCTGCGACAACCTCGGGAGGGAGAGCCCCTCGTTTTGTACATCGCTGTCACGGAGAAAGCTGTAAGCTCGGTCCTCATGAAAGAAGAAGGGCTAAAGCAATGGCCAGTCTATTACGTCAGCAAATCCCTGCATGGCGCCGAAGTTATGTACCCTCTGCTTCGAAAAGCTATATACGCCTTGGTGCTTGCAGCGAGAAGGCTGCGACCATACTTTCAGGCTTACCCCATCATCGTCCGAAGTAGTCTACCACTACGGGATGTTATGAAGAAAGTTGATCATTCGGGAAGGCTCTCAAAATGGTGCATAGAGCTTGGTGAACACGAAATCATATATGAACCTCGGAAGGCCATAAAAGCTCAAGCACTGGCAGATTTTATCGCCGAAATACCCACCACTAAGGAAAGCCATTTGGATCCGAACGGAGTTGAGCCAGAGTGGACCTTGCATGTTGACGGAGCCTCGGGATCCGAACACCAGGGAGCTGGAGTAATTATCAGAGGACCCGAAGGCCTAGCGGTAAAGAAGGCTATCAAGTTCTGCTTCAGCGTCACTAACAATGTGGCTGAGTATGAAGCCCTCATAGCGGGATTATGCTTGGCCAGAAGGATTGGCGTGAGAAACTTAAAGGCTCATAGCGAGTCCCAGCTGGTAGTTCGGCAGACGGCAGGAGACTATGGGGCGAAGGACCCAACCTTGGCAAAATATCACGAGCTGGTAGCAAAACTCATTCAAGAGTTTGACGCCGTACGGATCGAAAACGTACCTTGGCGGAAAAACACCGAGGCAGACTGCTTGGCGAAGTCAAAAACCTACACCGAGGTGCTAGACCATCCGAGCATCTCAGTACTGAGCATATCGACCTCGGGAAAAGGCTGGAGGGATCCAATAAAAAGGTACATCACGGAAAATGTACTCCCCGAAGACCCCGGTGACGCTGCAAAACTGTGAAGGCGCTCCGGGCGTTTCTTTCTGATCCGTGAAGAACTATACCGACAGGGGTACGTGAATCCACTGCGAAGATGTGTGAACAAAGAGGATACTGAAATAATCCTTGAAGAAGTCCACGAAGGCATGTGTGGTTCACACATTGGAACCAATGCCCTGGCGGCAGTGATACTTCACCAAGGATACTTCTGGCCTACCCTAAGAAAGGACGCAAGGCAGTTCGTCCGAAAATGCGGTAGTTGCCAGAAACACGCGAACATCCAGAGGGCACCCTCGGAATTGGTAACTTCGGCTGACTATCCCTGGCCCTTCGCAGTCTGGGGTATAGAGCTTATTGGGCCACTCCCCTCAGTGCCCGGACGCATGAAATTCTGCGTGGTAGCGGTAGACTATTTCTCCAAATGGGTCGAGGCAAAACCACTAGCAACTATCTTGGCAAAAGAAGTGCAGAAGTTTGTATGGAAGAACATTGTATGCAGATTCGGCATACCGAGGGTACTAGTGGCTGATAATGGATCCCAATTCATAGACAAAGGATTACATGAATTTATCAGCAACCTCGGAATAAAGATGTACTTCGCCCCAGTAGCTCACCCCCAAAGCAACGGGCAGGTGGAAGTATCTAACAGGACCATAAAAGATGGCCTGAAGAAGAGACTAGGGGAAGCAAAAGGGAAATGGCCAGGAGAACTCCAAAGCGTGTTATGGAGTTACCGAACGACGCCCCGAAGAGCCACAGGGGAGACTCCCTTCTCACTCGTCTTCGGAACAGAGGCCATCATCCCTACCGAGATAGTTAGACCATCAGTACGGGTGCAAGTATTTGATGAAGGAGGAAACGACCTCGGCCTAAGAACGAAGCTTGACCTCGTCGGTGAACACAGAGAAACAGCTGAGCTGAGAAGAAAAGCTTTCCAGCAAAGAGTGGCCGCGGCTATAAATTTACGAGCCAGGCCAAAAGAAATCAAAAAAGGGGACCTAGTTCTCTGAACGGCTGACTTTGCACCCCGAAAGCCATCTGACGGGGTATTTCGCGCGAACTGGGAAGGACCTTATCTGGTTCTTGTCGAAGTATGAAAAGGCGTGTACAAACTTGGCGACACCGAAGGCGTAGAATTGAAAAACACTTGGCACTCAGATGCCTTGAAGAAATTCTACACTTAAGATGGAGTGGAAGGATTGTGTTGTGCAAAAAAATCCTAAGTACAGAATGTCCTTGAGAAAAAAATTCTTAAGTGTACAAAATGGTGCAAGACAGAATTCCGTGAAGGTGTTCGCCATAAAAAAGCGCAGATGTGATTTTCCGAAGTCCCTTGAGCCATCATGCTTGGGAAAATGGAAAACAAAAATTTTACGAAAGTACTCGTCGCAAAAAGCGCAGATGTGATTTTCCGAAGTCCCTTGAGCCATCATGCTCGGGAAAATGGAAAACAAAAATTTTATGAAAGTCATCGCCGCAAAAAGCGCAGATGTGATTTTCCGAAGTCTCTTGAGCGAACTTGTTCGGGACAATGGAAATGCAAAATCTTGCAAAAAGACTTAGCCAAAAAATATATTCATTGAGAATGATCAGGCTTACAAAGAAGAAGTGCCCGAAGAAGGAACACAAAAATGAAGAGGAAAAAAAGGAAAAGGCCCCTAAAACAGCCTAAGGGTTCTCGGCGTCCCGGGAGCCACCAGCCTCTGTGCCCTTTTCCACCACCTTCGGCGCCGAAATTGTTGAAGGCAGGTTCAGGTGCTCGATTTTGGACCAGGACCACCGAGGCCCCTTGGGAATGTTGAGAGCTTCCAAAAAAGAGAGGTCCAGACCTGGGAACCTCTCAAGGACTTGGTGCCGAGCAAGGCAGAATCCATCTTGGAAGGCGACCTTGGTCATTTGGTCGGATTTGTCCTTCTCAACCTCAAGGTCCTCGAGCTCATCCTTCAAGTCTGCAACCTCCTTCTTCAGCGCCTTCACCCTCTTCTTCACATCGGGCTCCTTCTTCAAAGACTGGACCTCGGCTTCGAGAGCCTTTTTCTCACTCACCAACGACCGAATGAGATTGTCAGAATCTGACTTATCTTTGAGAAGGTCTTGGTTGGCAGCAAACATCCCTTTCACCTGATCGCCGAGGTTAGCAATCTTCAGAGAGGAGTTCTTCTCAAGATCTTCCTTCTCCTTCCGGAACTACTCCCGAAGGGCAGCAACTTCTTTCTTCGCAGCATCTGACAGCTGCTGGTTCTTGGAGATCAATGCCGAGCGCGTGACCTTCACTTTCTCTAAGGTCTGTAAGGCCGAAGCGCGGAACGCCGCCTGCCTGGCCACCCGAACTCGGAGAAAGCCGGCGTACCCCAGCAGTTGCAAAAACATGAACGCAAGCTCAGTAAGAGCCAAGCACTTAGGAAAAATTGAAGGGAAAAAGGTGTGAAGAACATACCTGAGCAGCATGGTCGGTGACTTTCGCGGCAAGGGTGTCATCGTCTGGATGGGCCGCCGCAATAGCCTTGAAGGAGGCCTCTGTAAGCACCCCCTTCGAAATCTGTTTCGCCATTTCAGGACAGTCTTCAGAGTACAAGTTCATGTCCTCCGTGAATGTCCAGAAAGGCTCTTTTGGTATCTTCCCTTGCGGGACTTTGGCGTCGCGAAGGGCCCGCGCCTTCGAGTGCTCGGCCGCCCAGTTCGGGGTAAGTAACTCCCCTTAACAGTGAAAATGAGAAGCATGTCAGAGACAAAGGAAAATTCAGAAAAACAAAAAGAGCATACTTGTTCTGAAAGCAACAGACCTAGCGGCACTTTGAACACGGCGTCCTCGGAATCCTAAGACTGCTCGGTCGAAATCCCCTTTCCTTTCTTCTTGCGCCGCTCCTCGGCAGAAGGAGCCTCTACCACGGCCTCCAGAAGGGCCTGCGGCGCGGAAGGGCTCTGGGGAGGGACGTCGGTGGAGGAAACTTCAGCAGAGGCAGGGACTTCGGCAGCTGCCTCAGACGCCGGAATCTCGACTGTCCCAGGCTCCTCGGCAGCTTCCTCGGAAATTTCCTCCAGAGGAACCTGGGCAGTTTTCTTTGCCCGTTTCGCCGAAGGCCCAGCGCCAGTAGACTTCCACCTTCGGGAAGCCGCCTTCTTTGTCTGATCGCCCTTCTCCACCTGGCCAGAGAAAAGGGACTTCTAAAATGCAGCAGTCCCGTCGCCCATCTCTGAAAAAGAAAAAAGACATCAGCGTAATTCCGAGGGAAAAGCAACAAGGGACTAGAAGATAACTCACTTTCGACAAACGTTTCGAAAGAGATTTCCTCCTTAAGAAGCTTGACCAACCAGGAATCCTTCCCAGCGATGGCAGGAGCTGGCATCTCGAGGTCGGTCTCGTGCTCCTTGACCACCTTTAACTCCCGGAGGACCTCTTCAGTCATCAACCTCCAGTTGATAGGGAAGGGGTTCAGAGAACGCGGCGTGACCTCGGGAGCCCAGTCAGAGACGGCGCGGATGTGGCCGTCGAAGTCCGCGAAAGTGGAAGCCAACTCTGGAGTCAGCAACAACCTTGGATCAACGACGTCCACATCTAGCCTTCCCTGAGCCCATTTGGTCGGAACATACGACCAGGCCTCCTCCATCTTCAGGAAGAAGAATTTCTATTGCCACCCCCGCCAGCTGTCCTTGGTGGCGAAGGTGAACATGAATTCTTTGCTCCCGGATCCCCTAGGTAGCATAAAATAGAAGCCACCCTTCGGGACCACAAAGAGCTTGTAGTACTGCATGAAGATTATAAAATGGGTTTTTATCCCGAACACGCCACACATGCAGAGGTAGGCATTAAAATAGCAGAACGAGTTCGGGGGAAGCTGGTTCACAGCAATGCCATGAAATTGGCAAAACTCGCAAACCATCTTCGGGGGAGGATACCGAAGTCCGGCCTTCAGTTGGGCTCGAAAAATGGTAACCTCGTTACTATGGTTTGAAAAAGCATAATGGCTAGAGCAAGGCAGCCTAGTAATGGCGTAATAGGGAAGAAAGAACTTTTTCTTCCACCTCTCTAATTTTGCGGGGGTGCTGCAACTAGGATGGGCTAAAAGAGGCTGCCAGCTCTCAGGGATAGGCATTTTCGAAATTTAAACGAGTTCGGAAAAGGCAAGAAAACAGTTTCCCGAAAAAACTCAAAAGAACAGAGGAATCAAAACACTCTGGAAAACAAAAACCCACCAAAAGATTTGCCAAAGTCCGAGGATGCCGTCGTGAAAGCTGGCTGAAAAAAGCTCTGATTAAGGCAGCTCCGCCACAGAAAGCAGGAAAGTACGAAAACAGGGGCAAAGCAGAGGAAAGAGCAGAAGTAAAAGCAAATGGGACATATGATGGAATGGGCTATTTATAGGCCAAAGGTTGGTAACCGAAACGTCGTCATAAGTACCCTTTTGGAGGCGAACCGTCGCCGTAACTGCCCTCTGCACCTGAAAAGGAGCGCCCTCTGTAACCGACGCGACTCTCCTCCAATGGCAAAGCGCCATGTGTCAATTGCAGCGCCAACACAGGGGACACGTCTTCTGACATCCCTAAAAAGCTGGGACATGTTGCTTAGACTGACACGCTTGGCCATCAGACGCGACGTTACACAGACCTGCAAGAAGAAAAAGCAGGTTACCTCGAGGACACCAAGAGACAAGCTATGGCCAAACAGCCCATGACCTTCGGGCAAGAGGTGTATCTTCGGCTCAGGCTCCGCCTCGAAGACACCAAAGAACAGGCCAATGCCGAACAGCCTATACCTTTGGGCAAGAGGTGCATCCTCGGAACAGGTTGAGCTTCCTAAGAGACTCCTAAGAACAACCTCGGAAAAAGATGCAAAACCGAAGTCTTCACTTCGGCTTTCCAAAGGGGGGCATGTGATAGCCAAAGGCTATCGCCTCTATCTGGCCGAACTCACTGCCACAAGAATGGCCAGAAGAAACTGGCGCTACCCGAGTAAAGGTGGGATCATACACCTCGGGAGATAGCCGAAGAGCTCCTAGCCCGGCACGCCAGGAAACTTGAGGATACTACTAGCCCCCCCAAGGTTGTGAACAGATCGCCTTCAGAAAAGAGGCACCAGCTATTGCGGGCCGAACATGATCTCCCCGAAGGCGGAACTCCCTGAAGCTGGGTACCCCCGAACTGAGGGCGTGTTTCCCGAAGAGGCACCGTCCGTACCAAAGGATGACCTCGCCCAGGGACCTCGGGAGTACGGTAGGAGCATTTAAGGAAGCATTTAAGGAAGCCTCTGACACGTCCTTTCACAGACATGATAAGCCGCCTCAGAAGGCGCTCTGACACGCTGACGCCATCAAAATCACATCATGGCCCATCTCGGCACAAGACTCAAGGCAACCTGCTACCAGCTATCTGTCCCCTACACCCAGAAACTCAGGGAACATCCGACCGAACACGTGTCGCGATCTGAACGGGCTAGGTACTCCTATAAATACCAGGAAATAAATACTTGGGAGGAGGTTGGTTGGCAGAGGTCTGACTCCTAGACTTTGAGAAAATCACCAGGCACACTCCCAAGGGTGAACCATCCTCCAGGCGTTCTTCCTCCTAGAAGTCTTTCCACCAGTCACCATGACTCTAAACGATGAGGCCCCCGGCCATCAATCCTGAAGGAGCCTTTCTGGACGTTTACGGAGGACATGAATTTGTTTTATGGAGACTGCCCCCAAATGGCTAAGGAGATCTCGAAGGGGGTGCTTATTGAGGCCTCCTTCAAGGCTATTGCAGCGGCTCATCTAGGCGATGACATCCTCACAGTGAAGGTTATCGAGCACGCTGCCCAAGTATGCTGGTTTGCCCTTGAAGAATTTTTTCTAAGTGTTTGGCTCTTACTGACCTCGCCTTCATCTTTTTGTAGCTGCTGGCGTACGCTGGCTACCTCAGAGTTCGGGTGGCTAGGCAGACGCAGTTCCGAAACTTGGTCTTAAAGACCTTAGAGAAAACGAAGGCCATGTGTTTGGAACTGGCCGTCAAGAACCTGCAGCTGGCTGATGCTGCGGAGAAGGAGGTTGCCGCCCTTCGGGAGGAAAAAGAGGAGATTTTGAAGGACTCCTCCCAGAAGATTTCTGACCTCAGCTCCGAGATGGCAGGACTGCTTTCGGCCAACGAAGCGCTTCTAAAGTCAAAAACAGAGTCTGAAGAACTCCTGGCGAGGTTGCTGATTGAGAAGAATGCGCTTCATGCCGAGGTCGATTCCTTGAAGAAGGAGCCTGAGAAGAAGAAAAGGATAAAGGCGCTGAAGAAGGAGGTCGTGGACCTGAAGGATGAGCTCGAGGACCTGGAGGTCGAGAAGGATAAATCCGACCAGATGACTAAGGTCACTTTCCAGGACGGGTTTTGCCTCGCTCGGCACCAAGTCCTCCAGAGGTTCCCAGATCTGGACCTCTCTTTTTTGGAGGCTCTGAAGATTCCCGAGGGGCCTCAGTGGTCCTGGTCCAAGATCAAGCATCTGAACCTGCCTTCTTATCTCCCGGTGCCCAAGGTGGTGGAGAAGGATGCAGGGGCTGGTGGCTGTCGGGATGCCGAGAATCCTTAGTCTGTTCTAGGGCCCTTCACCTTTTTCTCGTTCTTTTTTCTGTTATTCTTCTTTCTGGCAATCCTTCTTCTTTGTAAGCCGGTTTATCTTTAATAAAGA
Organism: Aquilaria yunnanensis; assembly: GCA_039654915.1. Classification (NCBI taxonomy): domain Eukaryota; kingdom Viridiplantae; phylum Streptophyta; class Magnoliopsida; order Malvales; family Thymelaeaceae; genus Aquilaria; species Aquilaria yunnanensis. Next base: position 40,285,449 of record CM077595.1, on the reverse strand, counting down.
TTTTTTTGGCTAAGTCTTCTTGCAAGTTTTTTCATTTCCCTTTGCCCCGAACACATTCGCTCAAAAGACTTCGGGAAACGGCATCTGCATTTGTTATGGCGAGTATCTTTGTGCGATTCGTTATTTCCCATTTTTCCCGAACATGATTGCTCAAGGGACTTCGGGAAATCATCTGCATTTTTTTCGGCGAGCACCTTTGTGGAATTATGGTTTTGTACTTCAAGAATTTCTCTAAGAAACTTTTGTACTTAGATTATTTCTCTAATTTGTACAACACAATTCTTCCACGAAACCTTAAGCATATAATTTTTTCAAGGCATCTGAATGCCAAGTATTTTTTAATTATATGCCATCGGCGTCGCCGAGTCTGTACACGCCTTTTCATACTTCGGCAAGAACCAGATAAGGTCCTACCCAATTCGCGTGAAGTACTCCATGGGATGGCCTTCGGGGTTCGAAGTCAGCCTTTCAGAGAACGAGGTCTCCCTTCTTGATCCTTTTTGGCCTGGCTCGTAAATTTATGGCCACAGCCACTCTTTGCTGAAAAGCTTTTCTTCTCAGCTCGGCTGTTTCTCTGTGTTCGCCGACGAGGTCAAGTTTTTTTTTTAGGACGAGGTCATTTCCACTTTCATCCAACACTTGCACCCGTACTGATGGTCGTACTACCTCGATTGGAATGATGGCCTCTGTACCGAAGACTAGCGAAAAAGGCGTTTCCCCTGTGGCTCTTCGGGGTGTTGTTCGGTAGCTCCATAATACGCTTTGGAGTTCTCCTGGCCATTTCCCTTTTGCTTCCCCCAGTCTCTTTTTCAGACCATCTTTTATGGTCCTATTAGATAATTCTACCTGCCCATTGCTTTGGGGGTGAGCTACTGGGGCGAAGTGCATCTTTATTCGGAGGTCGCTGATAAATTGCTGGAATCCTTTGTCTATGAACTGGGATCCATTGTCAGCTACTAGCACCCTCGGTATGCCAAATCTGCATATGATGTTCTTCCACACGAACTTCTGCACTTCTTTTTCCGAGATAATCGCTAGTGGTTCTGCCTCAACCGATTTGGAGAAATAGTCTACTGCTACCATGCAGAATTTCACGCTTGCAGGCGCTGTGGGGAGCGGCCCAATGAGGTCTATGCCCCAGACTGCGAAGGGCCAGGTATAGTCAGCCGAAGTTACCATTTCCGAGGGTGTCCTCTGGATATTCGCGTGTCTCTGGCAACTACCGCATTTCCGGAAGAACTGCCTTGCGTCCTTTCTCAGGGTAGGCCAGAAGTATCCTTGGCGAAGTATTACTGCTGCAAGGGCGTCGGTTCTGATGTGCGAACCACAAATGCCTTCATGGACTTCTTCGAGGATCATTTCAGTATCCTCCTCGTCCACACACCTTTGCTGCGGATTTGCGTATCCCTGTCGATATAACTCTTCGCCGATTAGGAAGAATCAGCCTGAGCGTCTTCGCAACTTTGCAGCGTCACCGGGGTCTTCGGGGAGCATATTTTCTGTGAGATACCTCTTTATTGGGTCTTTCCAACCTTTTCCCGAGGTTACTATGCTCAGCACTGCGATGCTCGGATGGTTCAGCACCTCGGTGTATGTTTTTTATTTTGCCAAGCAATTTGCCTCGGTGTTATTTCTCCGGGCTATGTTCTCAATCCGTACGGCGTCAAACTCTTGGATGAGTTTTGCTACCAGCTCGTGGTATTTTGCCAAGGTTGGGTCCTTTGCCCCATAGTCTCCTACCGTCTGTCGGACCACTAGTTGGGAATCGCTGCGGGCCTTTAAGTTTCTTACGCCAATTTTTCTTGCTAGGCACAATCCCGCTATGAGGGCTTCATACTCAGCCACATTATTAGTGACGTTGAAGCTGAACTTGATGGCCTTCATTACCTCTAAGCCTTCGGGGCCTCTGATAATTACCACAGCTCCCTGGTGTTCGGACGCCGAGGCTCCGTCAACATGCAAGGTCCACTCTGGCTCGCCTTTGTCTAGGTCTGGGTGGCTATCCTCGGTGGTGGGTACTTCGGCAGTGAAGTCTGCCAGTGCTTGAGCTTTTATGGCCTTCCGAGGTTCATAAGCGATGTCGTGCTCGCCACGTTCTATACACCACTTAGAGAGTCTTCCAGAATGATCAACTTTCCTCATGACGTCCCGTAATGGTAGACTACTTCGGACGATGATGGGGTGAGCTTGAAAGTATGGTCATAGTCTTCTCCCTGCTAGCACCAAGGCATATATAGCTTTTTGCAACAAAGGATACCTGACTTCGGCGCCATGCAGGGATTTGCTCATGTAATAGACCGGCCATTGCTTTGGCCCCTCTTCTTTTACAAGGACCGAACTCACAGCTTTTTCTGTGACGGCGAGGTATAGTATGAGAGGCTCTCCTTCGCGAGGTTGTCACAGAGTAGGCAGGCTGGCCAAGTAGATTTTCAGTTCTTCCTAGGCCTTTTGGCAATCTTCACCCCAGGGATGGTCATCACCTCCGAGGTTGTCCTCCTTTTTTGCTGCCTTTGTGAGGACTTTGAAGAATGGCCGACACCGATCTCCGTATCTGGAAATAAACCTGCCGAGGGAGGTTATCCTTCCGGTGAGTCTCTGCACATCTTTTATTGTGGCGGGAGTTCGAAACTCGAGCAGAGCCTTAATTTTTTCTGGGTTGGCATCAATGCCTCTTTCGGATACCATGTACCCCAGGAATTTTCCGGAGGTCATACCGAAGATGCATTTTTCGGGATTGAGACGGATCCCGAAGGCTCTGAGCTGGTGAAAAGTCTCCTTAAGATCCACGATGTGTTTGTCAGGCAGCTAGCTTTTGACTATCATGTCGTCGACATACACTTCCATGTTTCTCCCTATTTGGTCTTTAAAGACCTTGTTCATCAACCTTTGGTAGGTGGCTCCTGCGTTTTTGAGCCCGAAGGGCATCCTGACGTAACAGTATTGATAGCCAAAGTCTATCGCCTCTATCTGGCCGAACTCCCTGCCACAAGAATGGCCAGAAGAAACTGGCGCTACCCGAGAAAAGGTGGGATCATAGACCTCGGGAGATAGCCGAAGAGCTCCGAGCCCGGCACGCCAGGAAACTTGAGGATACTACTAGCCCCCCCAAGGTTGTGAACAGATCGCCTTCGGAAAAGAGGCACCAGCTATTGCGGGCCGAACATGATCTCCCCGAAGGCGGAACTCCCTGAAGCTGGGATCCCCCGAACTAAGGGCGTGTTTCCCGGAGAGGCACCGTCCGTACCAAAGGATGACCTCGTCCAGGGACCTCGGGAGTACGGCAGGAGCATTTAAGGAAGCATTTAAGGAAGCCTCTGACACGTCCTTTCACAGACGTCATAAAGCCACCTCAATAGGCGCTCTGACACGCTGACGCCATCAAAATCACATCATGGCCCATCTCAGCACAAAGCTCAAGGCAACCTGCTACCAGCTATCTGTCCCCTACGCCCAGAAACTCAGGGAACATCCAACCGAACACGTGTCGCGATCTGAATGGGCTAGGCACTCCTATAAATACCAGGAAATAAATACTTGGCAGGAGGTTGGTTGGCAAAACATTTGACTCCCAGACTCTGACAAAATCACCAGGCGAGACTCTTCAGCCCTTTGTGCTATTTCCTTTGCCTTTCTCAGTCACCACTGACTTGGGCATCGGAGGCTCCCCCCCCGAAAACAAATCCGGGGGCCTCCTGACCCTTTATTTCTGGACTTTCAGGCACTCTCTCAAGGGTGAACCATCCTCCCGGCGTTCTTCCTCCCAGAAGTCTCTCCACCAGTCACCATGACTCTAAACGATGAGGCCCCTGGCCATCATTTGGCGCCGTCTGTGGGAATCCGCTCTGAGATCACCGTCGTTGAAACTCGGCGTTCTAAGGACAAGGGACTTCCGAGGTCCCCGTCCGCGCCTGAGACACAACCGGCTGCTGAGCAAACACTCCCACGGACTTCTGCGTCCAAGGAAGACCTCCCTCTAGTAATCACTATGAGCTTTATGAGGAAGTTTCAGCGTTCGGTCGTGGCTGAAATGACACAGCAGATCGACCAAAGGTGGTCACAGCAGACACAGGCCCAAAGACCTCCCTCACCTGCACGCCCTCGGGAGAAAAGTCAGAGGTCCACTCATCGCAGTTCGGGAAGCGCAGATCCGTGCGAAGAATCGTCCACGGAAAATACGCCCCTCGGGAAACAGCCTGTGGGGCAAAAGAGGTCTGAGCGACCGAGGGTCTTGCAGCGAAGAAGTTCGCTGCCTGAGGCGAGGTCCTTGTCCCCTCAGCGCCGAACTCGCTCCCCGAAGAGGCGCCGGCAATCTCCCTTCCCAGAAGAAGGGCCTAGTGCCACAGTGCTTATGGAGAGGATGTTAGCACGGCTAGAAAGGGTGGAGAAACAAATGGCCAGAAAACCCGTTTGGGCCAGACTTTCGGGGACATTCTGCGAAGATGGCTCCCCATTCATTCAGGCCGTTGTTGAGGCAGCAATGCTAGGTGACTTCAGAGTACCTCGGTTAGAGATTTATGATGGCCGTACTGATCCACAGGCCCATCTGACGAAGTACAGACGCAGCATGATAATGCACGGTGCTGATGACGTTACCATGTGCAAGTGCTTCGAAGTCACCCTCACAGGGCCAGCAACTGCATGGTACAATTCATTGCCTTCAGGGACCATCACTGAGTTCCAGGAGTTGTCCACGGCCTTCACGTAGCAGTTCATTGGGAGTCGACCTACTGCGAAGATGCCTGTCCAGATGTTCGACATAGAGTAGAGGAACGGCGAAACCATCCGAGACTATGTCGAAAGATTCAACAGGGAAGCTCTGAGCGTCCCAGACTTCCGGCCCGAAATCCGCATTCTTGCCATGACACGGGGCCTTCGGCGAGACTCACAGCTGTTCTAAGAGTTCTCAAAAGACCCCCCGGAGACCCTCGGAGAATTTTACCGAAGGGCAGAACAGCACATGACCGCCGAGGAACTAAGAATGGCTGGGCCGAAGTCCGATCACCACCGCGCCGAAGGATCCAATCAACAAGCTCGGCATCCGACCAAACAGGCAGGACGACCTCGGAGGATGCGGGGAAGGAAACCCCAAAGTTTCACACCACTGAGCACTACACGGACCAACATCCTCATGGCGCTGGAAAGGCAAGGGACGCAAATTCGGCGGCCAAGGGCCATGACCGCCGATAATAAGAAGAATGCAAAGAAGTTATGCCAGTTTCATCGCGACCACGGTCATGACACCGAAGACTGCTTCCAGCTGAAGAAGTACATAGAATCGCTGATAAAGCAGGGCCAACTTCAGAAATACCTGCGGATGCCATCCCCGAAAGGCAGAAAAGTGGAGGAAGAGAGGGCCGAAGACGAGGACTATGACTCCGACAGGCGGAGAAACCGAAGTCCAAAAAGGCGCCCTCCACCTCCGTCAGGGGTTATCCAAACAATCACAACGGGGCTCCCATCCTCAGAAAGAAAGCGGAAGGCCAGAGAAATTGCAACAATGGAATATCAAAATCCAGCAAAAAAGCTGGCCCACAAAGATGGATCCGCCATCGTCTTTCCCCACGATGATCCACTGCTGATCATGGCGAGGATAGGGAACTCGGACGTCAAAAGGGTGCTACTTGATGATGGATCAAATGCGGATGTCCTATTCTCGCACTTCCTGCCGAGCTTGGGCATCTCCAGCAGCGACCTTAAGCCAGTCACCTCACCCACATTCGGGGTCGGACCATCCGAACTGCCCGTTCTCGGATGGATCAACCTCCCACTGATGATGAAAGGGACTTCGGTAGATGGAGCAGCTGAGTTGTACACCTCCACAATGGCAAGGTTCATCGTCATGGACGTCCCGTCCTCGTACAATGCCATCCTTGGAAGGCAGACACAGGGAAACCTGCACGTTCGCCCTGATATGAAGTACTTGACTGTCACATTCGCCACCAAGGATGGAGATGCAGAGATCTTCATAGACCAGGCCGAGGTAAGAAAGGTGTTTGTGAAAGCACAAAAGGCTCCGGCGAGAAACTTCGCACAAACAATGGAGGCAAAGGCGCCAGAAAAAGGCAACGAAGAAGATCTCACAAAAGCGGAAATGGAAACAGTAGAACTTATCCCAGGACAATCTACCCGAATAGGGAAGAGCTTGGCCGAAGGTGAGAAGGAAAACCTTGTATCCTTTCTGCTGAAAAATAAAGATCTGTTTGCCTACTCGCCGAAAGATATGCCAGGAGTAAACCCTGGCATAGTACAGCATAGCCTCAAAGTAAGCCTGAAAGCAAAACCTCTCTGGCAAAAGAAACGAAGCATCTCAGCTCACAAGAGCAACTTTGTGAAAACCGAGGTCCAACGCCTGTTGGACGCTGAAGTCGTCAGGGAAGTGAAATACCCCGAATGGTTAAGCAACGTGGTGATTGCCACAAAAAAAAGCAGCAGCAAACTTCGGATGTGCATTGACTTCAGAAACTTGAACGATGCTTGCCAGAAAGACTCATACCCTCTTCCGCCAATAGACCAACTGGTAGACTCAACTGCCGAGTACGGGCTCCTAAGTTTCCTAGACGCCTTCAGCGGCTACCATCAAATAAGGATGGACCCCGAAGATGAAGAAAAAACCACCTTCATCACCGAGGGAGGAACATACTGCTATGTCAGGATGCCCTTTGGGCTAAAAAATGCAGGAGCCACCTACCAAAGGTTGATGAACAAGGTCTTTAAAGACCAAATGGGGAGAAACATCGAGGTGTATGTTGATGATATGATAGTCAAGAGCAAGCTGCCTAGCTATCACGTCACAGATCTAGAGGAAACCTTCCAAAAGCTCAGAGCCTTCGGGATTCGGCTCAATCCTGAAAAGTGCATCTTCGGGGTAACCTCGGGAAAATTCCTTGGGTACATGGTATCCAAAAGAGGCATTGACGCTAACCCCGAGAAGATTAAGGTGCTGCTTGAGTTCCAAACTCCTGCCACAGTCAAAGACGTGCAGAGGCTCACGGGAAGAATAACCTCCCTGAGCAGATTTATTTCCAGGTACGGAGATAGGTGTCGACCTTTCTTCAAAGTCCTCACAAAGGCAACAAAAATGGAAGGTGACCTCGGAAAGAATGATCACCCTTGGGGTGAAGATTGCCAAAAGGCCTGGGAAGAACTCAAAGTCTACTTGGCTAGCCTGCCGACTCTGCGACAACCTCGCGAGGGAGAGCCCCTCGTTTTATACCTCGCCGTCACGGAGAAAGCTGTAAGCTCGGTCCTCATGAAAGAAGAAGGGCCAAAGCAATGGCCAGTCTATTACGTCAGCAAATCCCTGCATGGCGCTGAAATCAGGTACCCTCTACTTCAAAAAGCTATATACGCCTTGGTGCTTGCAGGGAGAAGGCTGCAACCATACTTTCAGGCTCACCCCATCATCGTCCGAAGTAGTCTACCACTACGGGATGTTATGAAGAAAGTTGATCATTCGGGAAGGCTCTCCAAGTGGTGCATAGAGCTTGGCGAACACGAAATCATATATGAGCCTCGGAAGGCCAAAAAAGCTCAAGCACTGGCAGATTTTATTGCCAAAATACCCACCACTAAGGAAAGCCATCTGGATGCGAATGGAGGTGAGCCAGAGTGGACCTTGCATGTTGATGGAGCCTCGGGATCCGAACACCAGGGAGATGGAGTAATTATCAGAGGACCCGAAGGCCTAGCGGTAAAAAAGGCTATCAAGTTCAGCTTCAGCGTCACTAACAATGTGGCTGAGTATGAAGCCCTCATAGCGGGATTACGCTTGGCCAGAAGGATTGGCGTGAGAAACTTAAAGGCTCACAGTGATTCCCAGCTGGTAGTTTGACAGACGTCAGGAGATTATGGGGCGAAGGACCCAATCTTGGCAAAATACCACGAGTTGGTAGCAAAACTCATCCAAGAGTTTGACGCCGTACGGATCGAAAGTGTACCTCGGCGGAATAACACTGAGGCAGATTGCTTGGCGAAGTCAAAAACATACACCGAGGTGCTAGATCACCCGAGCATCTCAGTGCTAAGCATAGCGACCTCGGGAAAAGGATGGAAAGATCCCATAAAAAGATACCTCGCAGAAAATGTGCTCCCCGAAGACCCCGGCGACGCTGCAAGACTGCGAAGACGCTCCGGCCGATTCTTCCTGATTGGCGAAGAGTTATACCGGCAGGGATATGCAAACCCGCTGCAAAGATGCGTGGATGAAGAGGATACTGAAATGGTCCTTGAAGAGGTCCACGAAGGCATGTGTGGTTCACATATTGGAACTGATGCCCTTGCGGCGGTGATACTTCGCCAAGGATACTTCTGGCCTACCCTGAGAAAGGATGCAAGGCAGTTCGTCCGAAAATGCGGTAGTTGCCAGAAACACGCGAACATCCAGAGGGCACCCTCAGAAATAGTAACTTCGGCTGACTACCCCTGGCCCTTCGCAGTCTGGGGTATAGAACTTATCGGGCCACTCCCCTCAGCGCCCGGAGGCGTGAAATTCTGCGTGGTAGTAGTGGACTATTTCTCCAAATGGGTTGAGGCAGAACCCCTAGCAACTATCTCGGTAAAAGAAGTGCAAAAGTTTGTATGGAAGAACATAGTATGCAGATTCGGCATACCGAGGGTACTAGTGGCTGATAATGGATCCCAATTCATAGACAAAGGATTCCAGGAATTTATCAGCGACCTCGGAATAAAGATGCACTTCGCCCCAGTAGCTCACCCCCAAAGCAACGGGCAGGTGGAAGTATCTAACAGGACCATAAAAGATGGCCTGAAAAAGAGACTGGGGGAAGCAAAAAGGAAATGGCCAGGAGAACTCCAAAGCGTATTATGGAGTTACCGAACGACACCCCGAAGAGCCACAGGGGAGACTCCCTTTTCACTCGTCTTCGGAATAGAGGCCATCATCCCTATCGAGATAGTTAGACCATCAGTACGGGTGCAAGTATTTGATGAAGGTGGAAACGACCTCGGCCTAAGAACAAAGCTTGACCTCGTCGGTGAACATAGAGAAATAGCCAAGCTGAGAAGAAAAGCTTTCCAGCAAAGGGTGACCGCGGCCATAAATTTGCGAGCTAGGCCAAAGGAAATCAGGAAAGGAGACCTCGTTCTCCGGAAGGCTGACTTTGTGCCCCAAAGGCCATCCCACGGAGTACTTCGCGCAAACTGGGAAGGACCTTATCTGGTCCTCGCCTAAGTATGAAAAGGCGTGTACAAACTTGGCGATGTCGAAGGCGTAGAATTGAAAAACACTTGGCACTCAGATGCCTTGTGAAAATTCTACGCCTAAGCTTGAGCGAAGGAATCATACTGTACGAAAAATGTTCTAAGTACAGAAGTGCCTTGAGAAAATTTCTTAAGTACAGAATTGTACAGAATTCCACGAAGATGCTTGCCACAAGCGCAGATATGACTTTCCGAAGTCCCTTGAGCCATCACGCTCGGGAAAGATGGGAAAATCTCTCAGCGGTACTCGCCGTAATAAGCGCAGATATGACTTTCCGAAGTCCCTTGAGCCATCACGCTCGGGAAAGATGGGAAAATCTCTCAGCGGTACTCGCCGAAATAAGCGCAGAGACAGTTTTCCAAAGTCCCTTGAGCCATCACGCTCGGGAAAAATGGAAAACAAAAAATCTCGCAAAAGGTTTCCTAAGTCTCTTGAGTGAACATGCTCGGGACAAGGGGAAATGAAAAATTTTGACTAAGAGGTTTCCGAAGTCCTTCGAGCGAACCTGTTCGGGACAAAATGGAAATGCAAGAACCTGCAAAAAGACTTAGTCAAATTTTTCAGACTTTCCAAAAAGCCTCTTGAGCGAACAAGCTCGGCCAATGGAAAGATCTTTCACACTTAGTCAAGTTTCTTTGATTGCAGGTTTTCCGAAGTCTCTTGCGCAAATGTGTTCGGGGCAATGGGAATAAAGAAACTTGCAAAAAACACTTAGCCAAAAAAGATCTTCATTTACAAGAAAACTAGCTTACAAAGAAGAAGTGCCCGAAGAAGGAACACAAAAACGATGAAGAAAAAAGGAAAAGGCCTAAGGGTTCTCGGCGTCCCGGGAGCCACCAGCCTCTGTGCCCTTTTCCACCACCTTCGGCGCCGAAATTGTGGAAGGCAGGTTCAGGTGCTCGATCTTGGACCAGGACCACCGAGGCCCCTCGGGAATGTTGAGAGCTTCCAAAAAAGAGAGGTCCTGACTTGGGAACCTCTCAAGGACTTGGTGCCGAGCAAGGCAGAATCCGTCTTGGAAGGCTACCTTGGTCATTTGGTCGGATTTGTCCTTCTCAACCTCAAGGTCCTCGAGCTCGTCCTTCAAATCTGCAACCTCCTTCTTCAGCGCCTTCACCCTCTACTTCGCATCAGGCTCCTTCTTCAAAGACTGAACCTCGGCTTCAAGAGCCTTTTTCTCTCTCACCAACGACCGAATCAGATTGTCAGAATCTGACTTATCTTTGAGAAGATCTTGGTTGGCGGCGAGCATCCCCGCCATTTGGTCGGCGAGGTCAGCAATCTTCAGAGAGGAGTTCTTCTCAAGATCTTCCTTCTCTTTCCGTAACTCCTCCCGAAGGGCAGCAACTTCTTTCTTCGCAGCATCTGACAGCTGCTGGTTCTTGGCGATCAATGCCGAGCGCGTGTCCTTAGCTTTCTTTAAGGTCTCTAAGGCCGAAGCTCGGAACGCCGCCTGCCTGGCCACCCGAACTCGGAGAAAGTCGGCATACCCAGCAGCTGCAAAAAGATGAACGCAAGGTCAGTAAGAGCCAGGCACTAAGGAAAAAATTGAAGGGAAAAACGTGTGAAGAACATACCTGAGCAGCATGCTCGGTGACTTTTGCGGCGAGGGTGTCGTCGTCCGGATGGGCCGCCGTAATAGCCTTGAAGGAGGCCTCTGTAAGCACCCCCTTCGAAATTTGCTTTGCCATTTCAGGACAGTCGTCGGAGTACAAGTTCATGTCCTCCGTGAAGGTCCAGAAAGGCTCCTTGGGTATCTTCCCTTGTGGGACTTTGGCGTTGCGAAGGGCGCGCGCCTTCGCGTGTTCAGCCGCCCAGTTCGGGGTAAGTAACTCCCCTGCACGGCGAAAATGAGAAGCGGGTCAGAGACAAAGGAAAATTCAAAAAAACAAGAAGAGCCATACTTGTTCTGAAAGAAACAGGCCTGGCGGCACTTCGAACATGGCGTCCTCGGAATCCTGAGACTCCTCAGTCGAAATCTCCTTGCCCTTCCTCTTACGCCGCTCCTCGGCAGAAGGGGCCTCTTCCACGGCCTCCAGAAGGACCTGTGACGCCGAAGGGCTTTGGGGAGGGACGTCAGCGGAAGGAACCTCGGCAGTGGCAGGGACTTCGGTAGCTGCCTCAGACGCCGGAATCTCGGTTGTCCCAAGCTCCTCGGCAGCCTCCTCGGAAATTTCCTCCAGAGGAACTTGGGCAGTTTTCTTTGCCCGTTTCGCTGAAGGCCCCGCGCTAGTAGACTTCCGCCTTCGGGAAGCCGCCTTCTTTGTCTGATCACCCTTCTCCACCTGGCCGGAGAAAAGGGACTTGTAAAATGCAGCAGTCCCGTCGCCCATCTCTGAAAAAGAAAAAAGACATCAGCGTAAGTCCGAGGGAAAAACAACAAGGGAGTAGAAGATAACTCACTTTCGACAAGTGTTTCGAAATAGATTTCCTCCTTAAGAAGCTTGACCAACCAGGAATCCTTCCCGGCGATGGCAGGAGCTGGCATCTCGAGGTTGGTCTCGTGCTCTTTAACCACCTTTAACTCCCGGAGGACCTCTTGGGTCATCAGCCTCCAGTTGATAGGGAAAGGGTAGAGAGAGCGCGGCGCGACCTCGGGAGCCCAGTCAGAGATGGCACGGATGCGGCCGTCGAAGTCCGTGAAAGTGGAAGCCAACTCTAGAGTCAGTAACAACCTCGGATCAACAACGTCCACATCTAGCCTTCCCTGAGCCCATTTGGTCGGAACATACGACCAGGACTCCTCCATCTTCAGGAAGAAGAATTTATGTTGCCACCCCCGCCAGTTGTCCTTGGTGGCGAAGGTGAACATGAATTTTTTGGTCCCGGATCCCCGAGGTAGCATAAAATAGAAGCCACCCTTCGGGACCACAAAGAGCTTGTAGTACTGCATGAGGAGTATAAAATAGGGTTTTATCCCGAAGACGCCACACATACAGAGGAAGGCGTTAAAATAGCAGAACGAGTTCGGGGGAAGCTGGTTCACAGCAATGCCATGAAATTGGCAGAACTTGCAAACCATCTTCGGGGGAGGATACCGAAGTCCGGCCTTCAGCTGGGCTCAAAAAACGGTAATCTCGTTGCTATGGTTTGAAAAAGCATAATGGCTAGAGCGAGGCAGCCTAGTAACGGCGTAAGAGGGAAGAAAGAACTTTTTCTTCCACCTCTCTAATTTTGCAGGGGTGGTGCAACAAGGATGGGCTAAAAGAGGCTGCCAGTTCTCAGGGATAGGCATTTTCGACATGAAAACGAGTTCGAAAAATGCCAGAAAACAGTTTCCAGAAAAAACTCAAAAGAACAGAGGAATCAAAACACTCTGGAAAACAAAAACCCACCAAAAGATTTGCCAAAGTCTGAGGACGCCGTCATGAAAGTTGGCTGAAAAAAGCTCTGATTAAGGTAGCTCCGCCACAGAAAGCAAGAAAGTACGAAAAGAGGGGCAAAGCAGAGGAAAGAGCAGAAGTAAAAGCAAATGGGACTTATGATGGAATGGGCTATTTATAGGCCAAAGGTTGGTAACTGAAACGTCGTCATAAGTACCCTTTCGGAGGCGAACCGTCGCCGTAACTGCCCTCTGCACCTGAAAAGGCGCGCCCTCTGTAACCGACGTGACTCTCCTCCAATGGCAAAGCGCCACGTGTCAATAGCCGCGCCAGAACAGGGGACACGTCTTCTGACATCCCTAAAAAGCTGGGGCGCGCCGCTTAGACTGACACGCTTGGCCAGCAGATGCGACGTTACACAGACCTGCAAGAAGAAAAAAGCAGGTTACCTCGAGGACACCAAGAGACAGGCTATGGCCAAACAGCCCATGACCTTCGGGCAAGAGGTGTATCTTCGGCATAGGCTCGGCCTCGAAGACACCAAAGAATAGGCCAAGGCCGAACAGCCCATGACCTTTGGGCAAGAGGTGCACCCTCGGAACAGGTTGAGCTTCCTAAGAGACTCCCAAGAACAACCTCGGAAAGAGATGCAAAACCAAAGTCTTCACTTCGGCTTTCCAAAGGGGGGCATGTGATAGCCAAAGTCTATCGCCTCTATCTGGCTGAACTCCCTGCCACAAGAATGGCCAGAAGAAACTGGCGCAACCCGAGAAAAGGTGGGATCATACACCTCGGGAGATAGCCGAAGAGCTCCGAGCCCGGCACGCCAGGAAACTTGAGGATACTACTAGCCCCCCCAAGGTTGTGAACAGATCGCCTTCGGAAAAGAGGCACCAGCTATTGCGGGCCGAACATGATCTCCCCGAAGGTGGAACTCCCTGAAGCTGGGATCTCCCGAACTAAGGGCGTGTTTCCCGAAGAGGCACCGTCCGTACCAAAGGATGACCTCGTCCAGGGACCTCGGGAGTACGGCAGGAGCATTTAAGGAAGCATTTAAGGAAGCCTTTGACACGTCCTTTCACAGACGTCATAAAGCCGCCTCAATAGGCGCTCTGACACGCTGACGCCATCAAAATCACATCATGGCCCATCTCAGCACAAAGCTCAAGGCAACCTGCTACCAGCTATCTGTCCCCTACGCCCAGAAACTCAGGGAACATCCGACCGAACACGTGTCGCTATCTGAACGGGCTAGGTACTCCTATAAATACCAGGAAATAAATACTTGGCAGGAGGTTGGTTGGCAAAACATCTGACTCCCAGACTCTGAGAAAATCACCAGGCGAGACTCTTCAGCCCTTTGTGCTATTTCCTTTGCCTTTCTCAGCCACCACTGACTTGGGCGTCGGAGGCTCCCCCCCCCGGAAACAAATCTGGGGGCCTCCTGACCCTTTATTTCTGGACTTTCAGGCACTCTCTCAAGGCGAACCATCCTCCCGGCGTTCTTCTTCCCAGAAGTTTCTCCACCAGTCACCATGACTCTAAACGATGAGGCCCCCGACCATCAAGTATGTTCCCCCCTCGGTGATGAAGGTAGTTTTTTCCTCATCTTCAGGGTCCATCCTTATTTGATGGTAACCACTGAAGGTGTCTAAAAAGCTTAGGAGTCCGTATTCGGCAGTCGAGTCTACCAATTGGTCTATTGGTGGGAGGGGGTATGAGTCTTTCGGGCAAGCATCGTTCAAGTTTCTGAAGTCGATGCACATTCAGAGCTTACTGCTGCCTTCTTTTGTGGCAATGACCACGTTGCTTAACCATTCGGGGTACTTGACTTCCCTGATAACCTCAGCGTCTAGCAGGCACTGGACTTCAGTTTTGACGAAGTTATTTTTATGGGCTGAGATGCCCCGTTTTTTTTGCCAGACAGGCTTTGCTTCCGGACTTACTTTGAGGCTGGCTTTTCTTGGGGGCCAAGTTACCAACTTAGAATAGTTTTAAGGAGGTATTCATTATACCATTTACTCCTCATACTTCAATCACTATGAAGAGAATTACACAATATAATGGTTTTTTTACCATTATGCCACACTTGTAATTCTCCCATTTCTGTGACATGGTAACAACTTTTACTCTTTTGTCCACCAAGGGAAGCCAATCATGCTCCTTCAACTTTTACCACAACAACTCTTGGAGGATCAAAGAAAGCTTCAAGGTAAGGTTGAGAGAAAAGAAGGAGGGGAAAGTTAAGGGCAAAAGTAATGAGGGAAAAGTTGAGAGAACAGTCAAGAGATTATGTGAGAAATGTGAACTTGAAGGGAAGAAGATTAAAGAGTTCCCAAGATAAAAGAATGAAGGGAAGTTGAGTGGAAAGAAAGAGTGTCATATAGCAAAAATGAGTGATGTGAGGAAAGCCATTCAAGCACAAAGACCGGTGCTTCTTTTACTTTGCAAATCTTCTTTGCTTGCTGTCAATGATGTAACACATCTTCCTAGTGTTGTGTTGTCTTTGTTGAAAGACTTTGAAGATTATTTCCCTAAGGATCCAAGAGGGTTGCCACATATAAGGGATATTGAGCACCAAATTGACTTAGTCTCAGGTGCACCTATTCCAAATAGGATAGCCTATAGGACCAACCTCAGGGAGACTAAGGAGATTCAAAGGCAAGTAGAGAAATTGTTGGATAAAGGCTTTGTTAGGGACAGTATGAGCCCTTGTGCTATGCCTGTCCTTTTAGTTATAAAGGAGGATGGCTTATGGTGTATGTACATAGATTGTAGGCCTGTCAACAAGATCACTGTAAAGTATAGACATCCTATCCCTAGACTTGATGATAAGCTTGATGAGTTACATGGTTCTGCTTTTGTTTCTAAGATTAATTTGAAAATGTTAGTGTTGTGCCCAAAAAAGCCAATCATGAGATGATTGTATTTTTGCATATTGGGTCATGATATTTTATTGAGGCATTAATCCAGCAATTTTGTTTGTTGTTTTGTTTCTGCGTAATGTAATAAACATAATTGTAACCCTAGAATAATGATATTCTTAAACGTCCCTAGTCTAGTATTATTATGGAGTGGGTTGCAATAATACATAATGACTAGCATATGTGGAGACTAATATGAGATATGTAGTCTACATATGGGTACAAGTTGGAGAACTTGTGTACTGGACCGACCCATCATGAGAACACTTCATGGACCGTTATATGAGTGTCATAAGTGATTCTCATAGTGATCATGGTATATGTAGTCCTTCGACCTAAGATCATCAAGGTTCCCTACATGTGAGTCACATACTTTGATACTTTCCTTTGTTGCTCGTAACTGAGTGAACTTGAAGGAGGTCATTGGGTATGTCACATATCATGCGGAGGGATTTGTATGATCAAGATGGGATTTGTCCCTCCTATGTAACGGGAGTGATATCTTTGGGCCCCTTGATAGAGTGAGACTTAGAAAATGCATGGCCATGCTCCGATGAGTTGATATATGATATCAATGTCGTCAGTTTAAGTTGGTCTACTCGGTAATCAAGAAACCAAAGATTGGGCTATACGAGAGTGACAAATTCCATGTCTCGTGCTTAGTCTTGATATCTTGGACAAAGGGACAATGGCATATATCGGTGATGATCATAAAGGTTTAGTCGATTTACCGACAATCTTGTCACTTGGGTAGCAATGATGTGTTGCTAGACACCGCTCATTGCTTATGATCATAAATGTGATTTATGATCATTGCCAACATGGCAAGAGCCTATTGGGTCGCACACATAGAGCTATTTGGATCATTAGAGTGCATGGGCTAATTATTTGGGTTATGCTTTCACTTTAATTTCGTATTAATAATGGGCCAAGGAGTTGAGCCATTATTAAGCCCGAAATTAAATCCTAATTGGATTAGGGATTTGAAACCCATTAGGCCTGGAAGTTGAGTCTCACTATAAATACAACTTTTAAGTGAGAAATTCACAGGTCTCCTTGCCCTAGCCTCCCAAAAGGACAGCCGCACTCTTCTCTTGCAATTCCTTGGAGGACGCAAGCTAGCACTGCGTGCGCAAGAGAAACGCATCTGCTGGGATGCGGTGGAAGCGTGGTGATCCCGAGAGGCTCGTGTGGATACCATAGAGAGCCTGAACACGTCAACTGTTCAGGTTTTGTGATTCGACTCTACAGTTGAGTGAGAGATCTCAACCGAAAATTAGGTATGAAATTTTCGAACACCCGGTTTACCCCGTTTCACTTGGATCCTGGAGGGTTTCGGTTAAATTCCGCTGCGCTGTTTGGCTCCCGAAACCCAACAGAAAAGTGGGTACCATCAAATTAGTATGAAGGAAAGGGATGAATGGAAAACAACTTTCAAACAAAATTTGAACTTTATGAATGATTAATAATGCCTTTTGGGTTAACTAATGCTTCTAGTACTTTTATGAGACTTATGAATCATGTCTCGCATGACTTCATTGGTAGGTTTGTTATTGTTTACTTTGATGCTATCTTAGTATATATCAATGACCTAAATAAGCATGTTGGACACCTAAAACAAGTGCTAAGTATGCTAAGAGAGCAAAAGTTGTATGCTAACTTAAAGAAGCGCTCTTTTTGTGTTGACAAAGTTATTTTCCTTTGCTTTGTTGTGTGTTCTCAATACATTAAGGTAGATCAAGAGAAGTTAAGGGCCATACAAGAAAGGGCAACCCTAACTTCCATTATTGAGGTGAGATCATTCCATGGGCTAGCTTATTTCTATCAAAAGTTTATGAGGAATTTTTTTCCAATGCTGCACTTGTAATTGAAGTTATGAAGAAGAATGTAGGATTTACGTGGGGGCAAGCTCAAGCGGAAGCTTTTAGGTTATTAAAGAAAAGGTTGTGTAATGCACCACTTCTAGCTTTGCCTAACTTTGCTAATACCTTTAAGATTTCTAGTTTGAATGGTAAGAAAAGAGCAAAGAGTACCAAGAATTTTCATGAGAAGTTAAGCAAAAAATTGAGCTCCAAAATCAACAAGTTGCTAAGAAAGCCAACCAAGGCCGAACGAGAGTTGTCTTTAAGCCTAGAGATTGGGTGTGGTTATACTTGAGAAAGGAGAGATTTCCAACTGCAAGAAGGACTAAGCTTCACCTAATAGTAGATGGCCCATTCCAAGTGATCAAGAGGATTTGTGACAATGCATACATGTTAGACTTGCCGTGTGAGTACGATGTGAATGCCACCTTCAATTTTGCTAATTTGCCTTTGTTTGAACATGGAGATTTGGGGATGAATCCTTTTCAAGAAGGGTGGATTGATTTGAGCTTGGAAGGCACACTAAAGGATCACAAGGACCCTTCTAAGATAGCTAGTGTACCTATGGCAAGGAAGAGGGCTAAAGAGCTTACTAGTGCACTTCAAGCCATTGTCACAAGCTACCTTCTGCAGGATAGACTTGGATCTTCACATGGAGCTACTAGAACACTCAATGGAGCATATGGAAAGGGTGCCCAAGCTTTTTTCTCACTTATAGAGTGCCTAGACAAGCAAAGTAACAAGGACACGAAGGACACCATTAAAAGTGCACCCTTAGAGCCCTCTCAAAATGTCTCACTGGCCATTTTGTTTAACAAGCTAAATATTTGAACCCTGAAGTTTTAAGACCTCTTTTCAACACCTAAGGGAAGGTCTTAAGCCAATGGAACTCAAAAATATCACCTCGAACTTGGAGACACTAGCATAAACCCTAAAAGCCTACTTAGGTGTTTTTAAGGCCAGTCTTGTGTACCTATGTATTTTCCTTTAATTCCTTATTCAATTACATTATTTAGGATGTTATTAATTCCAAATAAGTGATTTTAATTACATGGGATAAAGGGCATACATTGCAAATTTAAAACATGTGAAAAACATGTGTTAAAGTCCTAGTTTGACTAGGATTTCTCATGCCCTTTGTATTTAGGATTTCCAGCTGAATTTTGCTTAGTTTTACCCTAGTTTGGCCAATAAAAGGCTTATTTTTTTGTTGTAAACCATAGCTTTTGGCATTAATAATATTACTATTTTGAGAGATATTCTCTTTCGTTCTTGGTGAACAACCTGGGTGCACAAGCAAGCTTGTGTTCTTTGGTTCTTTGTACTTCTTATTTCTAATCATGAGTTGATTAGGGGTGGGGGTCTTCAATATAGTTGCTTTACTATTATTTGTGGAACTTGTAACTTCTTGGGCATGTTTCTTGGTCAATATGCCAAAGGAATTTGCATCAAAATCCACCAAGAACATTTGATTTTGGCCAAGAATCGAAGGAGAAATCAATGGGAGAAGAGGGAGCTCAAGTTTTACAAGTGAAATGAGCAAAAGCAGTAGCCTACACCCCTTCTCTTGCATGTTTATAGCCCTTAACCTATAGGCCACTTAACTTTTTAAAAAGTGTCAAAAAGCCCTTTCACCCGAATAGTAACACTAAGTCAAATTTGGCCAAATCTTTCACACTTTGGCTAAGTTTTGGGTTTTAAACTAGGATTAGGTTTTAAAACACACTTTTTACTCATGAGACTTGGCTTGACATCTCAGGACACAAATTACCATTTTACCCCTGAACCTCTTTTCATGTCATCAACTCTTCAAAACTTAGTAAACTTGCCTACATCATTTAATCTTGCTATATGAGCTTAATATGAGGTTCTAAAGTAGGATTTAATTTACTTTACATCCTTCAATTGACCTTTTTGCTAGCAGGGTCGTAACATTGAGTGTCTTTGTTTGCCAGCTCAAGGCCTTAGTGATCTCGACCTCAAGTTTTACTCCCAAGGAAAAGGTACAAGGTTCTCCACTCCACTTTATAACCTTCATGACCAAGTGCTTGTCACTTTGGTAAATGCATCCTTAGCTCCTTTCCAATGTAGCCTAACCCATCCATATTGATGGGTTCAACTTATGAAGCCTTGGGAGCAATCCACGAGGCCTAATGGTACTCCCCACCTTAGAGGATTCCATACCCTCCTAGTCTTATGGATCATGTTGCCTACCTCATTTTCAAGGTTCCACAATGGTTTCCTAGGATGGTGGTCACATGCCCAATACATACCAAGGTATTGCCCTACCTTTGAGCAAGCTAAATAATTGCCCTACCTTTTCCATACCAGACTGCTAGGATCCGATCCCAGAACCCTATATTTCAAACAACACCTGACCTAGTTTCACCATTGCAACCTGCAACAAAAGGCAGAACACAATTCACAGATGTTGGTTAGTACTAACTACCCTAGGACAAGGATAATCCACTAGATCTCAATTCCTAGCCTCATATGACCATGATTGAGCACTAATACCAACAAATGTGGCTTTTCATGGCCCTTCCCTGGAAACCAATGGGAACGTGTCCCACACTTATCATAATTAGCTAATTGATTATAGGTGCACTACTTAAGACTTTTATGCTCCTAGTTAATTGACCTACTAGGCAATCATGCATGAGTTATGCTTTGACTTAACCAACAAAACCATAACAAAACATTGCCAAGGCTTCCACTATAATCCAAGTTTTTAAAGTAGTCAAAGCATATAAAACATTTTCATGATTAACTACATATAATCAAGTGTATGCAAATATCCATAAAAAAATAAGCTATACTTACAACCAAGAGCAACTCTAGAGTCACTACTCTACCTTGTACGTTGGGGGAAATTAGTGTATGACAACTATATACAAAATTTCCACTCTTGAGGTCCACAACTAAACTCCGACTTTAGAGCAAGCTCATAATGACAAGCTCCACAAGCACTCCCTTGTGCTTCACTAGACCCTGTCAGCCAAATAAAAAACTGTAGTTAGTACCATAACTTATCCAACAAATAGACAAAAAAATTAGAATCTTAAAGATTCAAATAATCATAATACCTACTCGTGAGCTTAGCTCAAGAACCTTTATTTGTTGTCGACTCAACAAGACCAAACTCAGCATAATAAATGCTGAGTAAGAATCAAAGTTTCTCAGTAAGGAAAAGTTTCTCAGTAAGGGATCCTTCAATCTACAAAAAAAATGATGATGACATGCATATATAAATGATATGCAATCTACTACGAGCTCAAAATAGTGTGAGGCTAAACCTATGAGCATAGCATTTCAATCCCTTAGTACTTGTCCTCTACCTACTCCTCCCATAGGTGTCACCCCATGTCTAGCAAGTTCTAGCCTTTAGCTCACTTCTAGCTAGCCTTAGCTTACCAATGCAAATAGCTTAGCACATAATTTAGCATTCCCTTGATTTTTATACAGAGGAACATGGCAGATGAATCTCGCTTGAGTTCCATCAAACTTACTAGGTGCACTAAGCTGTTAGTGTTGCGCCCAAAAGCCAATCATGAGATGATTGTATTTTTTGCACATTGAGTCATGATATTTTATTAAGGCATTAATCCATCAATTATGGTTGTTGTTCTTTTTCTGCGTAACGCAATAAACATAATTGTAACCCTAGAATAATGATATTCTCAAACGTCCCTAGACTAGTATTATTGTGGAGCGGGTTGCAATAATACATAACGACTAGCATATGGGGAGACTAATATGAGATATGTAGTCTACATATGGGTACAAGTTGGAGAACTTGTGTACTGGACTGACCCACTATGAGAACACTACATGGATCGTTATATGAGTGTCATAAGTGATTTTCATAGTGATCATGGTATATGTAGTCCTTTGACCTAAGATCATCAAGGTTCCCTACATGTGAGTCATATACTTTGATACTTTCCTTTGTTGCTCGTAACTGAGTGAACTTGAAGGAGGTCATTGGGTATGTTACATATCATGCGGAGGGATTTGTATGATCAAGACGGGATTTGTCCTTCCTATGTAATGGGAGGTCATTGCTATGCATGGCCATGCTCGGATGAGTTGATATACGATATCAATGTCATCAGTTTAAGTTGGTCTACATGGTAATCAAGAAACCAAAGATTGGGCTATACGAGAGTGCACATTCCATATCTTGTGCTTAGTCTTGATATCTTGGACAAAGGGACAATGGCATATATCGGTGATGATCATAAAGGTTTAGTCAAATCATTGACAATCTTGTCACTTGCGTAGCAATGATGTGTTGTTAACACCGCTCATTGTTTATGATCATAAATGTGATTTATGATCATTGCCAACATGGTAAGAGCCTATTGGGTTGCATACATAGAGCTATTTGGATCATTAGAGTGCATGGGCTAATAATTTGGGTTTTGGTTTCACAATAATTTCATATTAATAATGGGCCCTATAGCTGAGCCGTTATTAAGCCCGAAATTAAAGCCTAATTGGATTAGGGCTTTGAAATCCATTGGGCCTAGAAGTTGAGTCTCACTATAAATACAACTGTTAGTGAGAAATTTGCAGGTCTCCTTGCCCTAACCTCCCAAAAGGACAGTCGCACTCTTCTCTTGCAATTCCTTGGAGGACGCAAGCTAGCACTGTGAACGCAAGAGAAACACATCTGTCGGGACGTGGTGGAAGCGTGGTGATCCCGAGAGGCTCGTGTGGATACCATAGAAAGCTTGAACACGTCAACTATTCAGGTTTTATGATTCGACTCTACAGTTGAGTGAGAGATTGCACTAGTTTCTCACTTACGCCTTTAAGTAACCTTTCCTAGGCTATAAGTGCACTAAACCTTCATTCAAGCCACATATCTATCCACCATTACTTGGTTTACCCTAGTTGAGTAGAAAATTGTCATGGTTGGACTCACATTCTGTTACGGCCCTAAAGACAATCAACCTTTAATGGTCAGGTAAGACTTGTTAGACAAATCAAAATCCCTAGTTTAATGCCTCAGTTATCTTCAATAAGCAAGTCAAGCAAGCATTTAAAAAGGTAGTTGGTTCCTAGTTCAATTTGGCACCTAAGTTTCACTAGGGGCAAAATCATCATTTTGCACCCTGACGTAATAGGTTTGGTTTTCTAGCTCATAAGTTATTATTTTGGACCTAAATGACAAGAAACCAAAGAATTGGGCTAAATTGCCAAATCTTAAGGCACTATTTGAGCATGGGGTCTTTTTAGCAAATTGAAGAAGTTGAAGGACTATAGTGTGAAGATGAGGTTTTAAGCCATTTTGGAACCATTTGGTAGCCACTATTCATCTTTTTGCCCTTCATGAACCCGTAGCTCTCTTCCTCTTCCCAAATTCCATAGCCAAATCTTACCCAAAACATCAACTCTTGGTGGAAATTGAAGTTTCATGACTAACCGAAGTGGAAAGGAGCTTGTTTTTACATGGGTTACTTGGTTTGAGCTCAAAATCACAATTTTGAGCTCGATAAGCTCTAAATTCGGCTGGGACTTGTTGTTCTTTGATTGTTCTTGATTTCTTGAGCTTCCATGAGCTTGAGTCTAGCCTAATTGAGTTTATTTTAGTGCCTTGTATGTTGGATTTTTCTTGGAACCATAAGAGCACCGTAGTGGAGCCATTTTGCTTGGTTAGATGCTTGATGTTGCTTGTTCTTCACAATTGAGGTAAGGGATTTAGTAATTAGATTCATATGATACAGGTCTTGGTTACTTGAATGTTAGTTTCAAGTAGTTTGGAAGATATGCATAGGTTATGGTTGGATTGGATTGTGTGGACTCGGTAGAATCAAGCTCTTCTAAGTGCAATTGAGCCCTTGATGCTTGGTTAGTTTGGCATGGAAATAGCCTATTGTAATTGTTTTAATGAACTAAGGCTTGTGGTAGCTTGGTTTGAAGGTTTGGGTGGCTTCAAATGCCCCCAAACATGCTATGGGAAAAGTTTGGAAGTGCAGGCCTCATGACCCTAGTGCTGCAGCACCCAAAACGCCATCTGGAGTCTGAGAAAAAATGCTCGACATGCTGTAGCATTTTCATCTTAACTTTTTTCTGGGATATTTGATTGACGTGATTCAACATTCCACGTGAAGGTAAGAGAAAAATTTACAACTTTCATGCTTTCACCTAAGGCTGAATTGACCTTGGTTGATGTTCATTTCGCTTCAAGTGTGAGGGGTCAACGAGTGCTTAAGGGGCTTTAGGGTGGAAAGTGACCAATGGTACCTTAGTACATCTCATAGCTCTTTAAAGCACTAGTTTTTAGATCAAGTTTTCTTGGGTACAAAGAAAGCAAGAAGGAAAGAGATCTAGGAAGAGCTTTGAGTAATACAATAAGGCCATTAGGAAAGGTTAAGGGGGTTTAGCACCATTGGTTTTCTAGTTGGAAGCTTTGAGGTTAAGGCACCAATGAGAAACCCTAGTGCACATGAGGGGTTCTATGGAACCTAGTAAATTAAGTCCATCCATAGCAAGCCTTACCATAATATTGTGAACCAAGTAATGGTGGATAGTGGAGCACCATGAATGAAGGCTTAGTGGACTTGTTGCCTAGCCAAGTTGTGCCTTGAGGCATAAGTGAAAGCCTAGTGCATCCATTGTAAGTTAAATGGGTGAAGGCTTAGTTCACAAGTGACCTAGCAAGTCTACGGTCTTAAGGAACTATATGGAAGCCTAGTACACCTAGTGGATTTCTTATAATGTAAGCAATGAGCATTCACCATGTTCACCTGCACAATAACCAAGGGAAGGCTACCTTACTACGTATATCAGTAAGCTAAGGCTTACTGTGAGTGAGTTAGTGGCCAGAACTCGCTAGGCATAAAGTGATACCCCGTAAGGAGGACTAGGTTGAGGAAGGTTCCCAAAGGACCAAGGTATATGCACATATATTAGCCCTCAAACTGCACAGAGCCCACAGTAGATTCCATATATTTTAGATATATGAGTGTTCTTAGGTTTTTGTTACAAATCTTAACGTTTCTTTGCAGGTAGCCAAATCCCTTACTAGGAATCTTTGGATTCTCACTCCCTTTAGTGTTGTTGTGCAGATTTCATCTGTTTGGAGCCGGTGACCATAAGGAGGTTGTCAAGCTAATGTTTTACTTGTAGGTAAACCATTAAGTGAATCATTATTGATTCAAGTTTTATTGGTTAAGTTGGTTGTGCTAACTATAGTTGTTTTATAGCCTTGTAGAGGCTAATGACACAAGGATGGACATAGTCAACAATGAATCTCAGTAGTCATCCTTTAGTATACCTATGTGTGCTAGTTGGCCTCCAATGTCTTTAGGTCGAGTAGTATTTCAATTGTTTTTGGGCACGTGCATAGTCTTTACTTTTTTAATGATGAACATGCATAGTTATTACTTGTAGTAAATACACTTACCTTTTATGCTTTGACTTGTGTATTAGTTACATTTTATAAGTGGCGGCAATGTTTTGATTTATTTTCTTAAAGTGAAATTCAAGTCGAAGTAAGTGCATGCATAATGCATATTAGGTTAATAACCAGATGCATAAAATGTTTAAACATGGGACAAGTAATTAACTAGCCAACCGCAACTAGTGCGAGAGTCCAGTTCCGTAGTCTTCCTATGAGGGCCCTATCCGGGATAGGCGACGTTACACATTCACTAGGTTCCATGGAACTAACCTAGGTGTACTAAAGTTCCAACATCGTGACCTTGAACCCAAAGGCCAAGCTAGGATCCAATGGCACTAAACCCTACACCCAAACTAATTTTGTACCATTATGCCCAATTGAACTAGTTTCCTCCATGGGTAAAGTTATAACCCTTAAATCTTGAGGAAACTCTAAGCTCTTATGAGACTTCCAAAACTCCTAATGCACCTCCAGGCATCTTCTACCCCTAGGTACCCTAGCCTCATTTTGCTCAGCCCTCCCCCAACACCCTCATTCAAGAAAAGCATCATTTTTTAGCCTTACACCCAAGGCCACTGCTTCCACTATCTCAGGTGCTTCTAGCACCTCCAAGGCCATGGCTTTGTGGCCCAAGTCCCTGCAATAAAAAATGGTATCTTAAGGACTTTAGGAGGCCTCTAAACCCCTCCAAACATGCTTGGGACACCTCCCCACTTCACATACCTACAAAACATCATTCATAGGCCACAATACGCTATTCCTACCAAGCTTATGATGCACATAAATGTCAAACAATGCAAGGCAAACACACTAGTCCACCATTACCTTCAAAACCACCAATTAACAGTATTCACATATCCACATGAATTCTACTACATGTAACCTATGAATGGCATCAATTATGCATATACAATAAATCCTTTGCCTCAATTAACCTTGAACTAGCATGAATTAAGCATCACAGGCCATATAAACCAAGTTCCAAAGGGTTATACTAAGTTTCTAGGTTTCAAGCAAAATACAAGGCCTATGGCACCAAAGTATTACAAACCCAACAAAAATTGAGCTTAATTAAGCTTAGGAAACATGAAAAATCATGGATTGAAACCACACATCACATACACCACAATACCCAAGCAAGAAAACGTAGTAAAGAGCTTCCAAACAAAAAAGCAAGCTTGAATTAAACTGCCTAATGTATAAATACCCTTGGAGCCTTTAATTTCTACCAAGAAATCTTGATTTGGAAGATATTTGAGTAAGAAATTAAAAGGAGAATGAGGAGCTTTGGGTTTTTCAAAAAAAAGATAGTGAAAAGTGTCTAAAAACAACATCTCCTACAAGTTTAAATAGCCTAAAATTCTCCTCCTTAATCATTTTCCCCAAACAGTAACTAGGGTAGTTAAATACTTGCGCAAAAATTCTAACCTTGGCTTGAGTTTTTAAAAACATCATTTTTGCTCCCGGGACTTGTCCTGAACTTCCAAGGTTCAAAATGACCATTTTGTCCACATGTAAACCTAGTGCCATAAACCACTCAGAACCAGCTAACCCTTGAGTAACTTACTTGATTTTGCTAATTCACTTCTAATTAAGGTGGATAAGCTAAGGATTTATGAACTTACCTTGTCCATCGAGCTTCTTGCTAGTAGCGCTATAATGTTGTCGATGTGTTGTCACTTGTTTTCATCATGGATCTTACAAATAATTTATAAACAAAAAGGGCTCATAGTTTAGCTGCATAGTTCACTAAAGGTATGCCACATCGACACCTAAAACTAATTCTCTAACCCCACCAACAGGAAAAATAGTTGGTCATGAAAGGATGAAGTACAAAATGACAATATGATCTATGTCACTGAAATAATAGTGACCATAGCTATGACCCTATCATGGGAGTAATAGTGACCCTTCAAAGAACCTATAACCTATGAATGCTTTCAAGTATGATGGTATGAATGAAGGACACATGTTTACATACATAAATAATACATGCATTTTTATGAACATGTGAATGTTTTCTAACAATAGTTTGATTTTCCTGATTTTTATTTTTCATATGAAAAACATATGCTTGATTTGGTAAAGTGTGTAAGGTGCCATGTACAAGGTTGTAAAGCTCAGACCCTTTAATATTTTTCCTATATGCATGAGGTGAATCAGAAGAGATGGGCATTAGGCTCATTGTAGCTAGTCTTTGAGGATTTGAAGGCTTATTTAGTTATGTTAGATTTGTCAAGGACCTTTTATTTAGAACATCAACTATAGTATTACTAAAATGTTATTGAGATTTAAATATTGGATTTAGTTAGGTGAGCATATGGGTTTCATTTTTTTAATGATGAGTATAAGATATGAGGTATTCTATATGCTATATTAGATTCCAAAAGAAGGTTTTGTGTTAGCCAAGCATGGATTAAGGTGGCATGGCCATATTATGCTAGATTTTAGGGTATCGCACCCTTATAAGTACTCCGAGTGTAAGGATGGCTTGGATAGGTGATAGCCAAAGGGCTATTACCCTCTGAACTCCTAAGTTCTGACAAGCACCACCCTCAGTAAAAGTCAAGCACTAACCTCGGATCGGACGAGTGGCAACCTCGAAGAAAGAGGGTACGTAATCCTTGACCCTCTAATCTCGGTAAACCACCATCCTCCGCATAGTAGAGCTTCTCCCGAAGGTGCCCCACTCCGCCAAAGTACTCATCATGACAGCTCTTAGTGATGATATCTAGCCGAAGGGGTCTCGTTCCCCGAGGTCGTCTTATGAAAATAAGACAAAAATGGTTAAGAGCCTCTGACACAGAGACCTCACACATGCCCCTGACACACAGACCTCCCACGGCCCTGACTCCTAGACAGAACAGCCTATGGCCAGCTGGAAGTCCCCCATCCCCGAAGATACGGATCACACCTGACTGAACACGTGTCATGATCTGAGCAAGCTATATCAAATGGGCTCCTCCCAACTCTCTATTATAAATACTTGGGGAATGACCTTAGTAAGGACATGGACAGAACTCTAACAGAACTCTCTCCACTCTTTTACTCTTTATTCTCTGCTCCTTACCTACCAAATACTGACTTGGGCGTCGGAGGCTCCTCCCCAAAAAATGCATTCCGGGGAGCTCCTAACCCTTGTTCTTTTGAGCATTTCAGGCACTCACACCAGAGGTCTCTCTTTCAAGAACCCTCTCACAATGGAAGTCCCTACTTTAGGCCACCATGTTGTACAATGAAGATGCTGATGGGCATCATTTGGCGCTGTCTGTGGGAACCCACTCTCAGGTAGCCGTCATTGAGACTCGACGTTCTAAGGATAAGGGACTCCCGAAGTCCCCATCCCCGCCGAAGACTCAACCGGCGACCGAACATCTAGCTGCTGGGACCTCTTTGCCGGAGGACGAGCGCCCTCTGACCATTACCATGGGCTTCCTAAGCGATTTCGAGCGTTCTATAGTGGCGGAAATGATGCAGCAACTCGACCAGAGGTGGTCTCAACCACCTTCGGTCCGAAGAGCCAACTCGCCGGCCGCCCGCCGAGAGGAGAGCCCTAAGCCTGCCCACCGGAGTTCAAGTAGTGGAGACATCCATGACGAATCCTCAACAGAGGGCGTTCTCCTCAGAGGGTGTCCTGTTGAAGAAACAACATTAAAAAGGCCTAGAGCCTCTAGCCGAAGGAGCCCGTCGTAGTACAAGAGGTTACCATCCCCTCACTGGCAAAGTTACACCCTAAAGAGGCTAGTACCACCGCCCTGATGGAGAAAATCCTTGAGTTGTTAGACAAGGTGAAAAGGTAGGTTTCCCGGAAGCCTGTTTGGTCGAGGTTGTCGGACACCTTCACAGGTGAAGAATCCCCATTCGTCCGAGCCATAGTTGAGTCACCCGTGCCCAGCAACTTCCGGGTACCTTGCCTAGAGACGTATGATGGGCAGAGTGACCCCCAGGCCCACCTGACCAAATACAAGCGTAGCATGGTGCTACACGGTGCCGATGACCCCACGCTGTGCAAATGTTTTGAGGTCACCCTCTTTAGACTGGCGACAGTGTAGTACAACTCATTGGCTCCTGGAACCATCATGGGATTCCAAGAGTTATCCATTGTGTTCACACAACAATTCATCGGCAGCAGGGCGACGATGAAGATGCCAGTTCAGATGTTCGACATAGTGCAAAGGAATGGAGAGACCATTCGCGACTATGTCAAATGGTTTAACCGAGAGGCCCTGAGCATGCCGGACTTTCAGCCCGAAATACACATCCTTGCCATGATACGGGGACTTCGGTGAGACTCACAAGTGTTTTACGAGTTCTCGAAGGACCCACCGGACACCCTCGGCGAGTTCTACCGAAGGGCCGAGTAGCACATGACTATTGAAGAGCTGAGGATGGGAGGACCAAAGCCCGACCATGTTCGGCCCGAAGGGCCAAGCCACCACCCTCGATACCTAACAGAGTCAGGGGGTCGACCTCGAAAGCAGAAGGGTAAAAAACCCATGTCGTTCACCCCCCTGAACACCTCAAGAACAAACATACTGCTACCCATGGAAAGGCAAGGGAATCAAATCTAGCGTCTGAAGGCCATGACTTCAGAAAACAAGAAAAATATGAAGAAATTCTACCAGTTCCATCGCGACCATGGGCATGACACAGAGGATTGCTTCCAGTTGAGGAAGTACATCGAGTCTCTCATAAAGTAGGGCCAACTTTGGTGCTAACTGTGGATGCCCTCCCCGATGGGGAAGAGGGAAGACTAAAGGAAAGAAGATGATGACTATGATTCCGACAGACATCGGGACCGAAGTCCCAAGAGGCATCCACCACCACCAGCAGGAGTAATGCAGACGATCAACACGGGGATACCATCGGCTGAAAGGAGGAGAATGATGAGGGAAATCTTGGTCATGGTGTTTGGTCAAGAACCGAACAAGCTTGTTCAGAAGGATGGATACACCATGATGTTTCCTCATGATGACCAACTCCTCATCATGGTGAGGATAGGAAGTTGGGATGTTAAGAGAGTACTCCTCGATGATGGTTCCAATGCCGATGTCTTATTCTCCCATTTGCTGCCAAGTTTGGGTATCACAAAAGTCTGACCTACCTATCCTCGGATGGATCGACCTACCTTTGATGCTAAGAGGAACTTCATCGGAAAACAAAGGTGAGCTCTTTGCTTCAATAATGACAAGGTTCATCGTTATAGATGTCTCTTCGTCATATAATGAAATCCTCGGGAGGCAGACGCAAGGAAATCTCCACATTCATCCAGATGTAAAATACTTGACTGTCACCTTCGCAACAAAGGATGGGGATGCCGAGATCTTTATCAACCAGGCAGAAGTAAGGAAGGTCTTTGTGAAGGCTAGACAGGGACCAGCAAAGATCCACACACAGACTTCAGGAGCAAAGATCGTGCTTGGAGAAGAGGCAAAGGGAGAAGAAACAATAGACCTTAAAAAAATAGAAACAGAAGATGTGGAACTTGTCCCAGGCAGAAGTACCCGAGTGGGGAAGAAACTGGCTGAAGGTAACAAGGGAAAACTTGTATCTTTTCTATTAATGAACAAAGATTTGTTTGCCTATTCGCCGAAGGACATGCCTGGGGTAAACCTTTGCATAATCCAACATAGTCTTAAGGTGTGCCCAAAGGCAAAGCCCGTTCGACAAAAAAAGTGAAGCCTCTCGGCGCATAAGAACAACTTCATCAAAACCGAAGTACAGCGCTTAATGAAAGCAGGTGTAATAAGGGAAGTCAAGTACCCCGAATGGCTTAGTAATGTTGTCATTGCTATGAAAGAAGGGAGTGATAAGCTCCGAATGTGCATTGATTTTCAAAACATAAATGATGCTTGCCCTAAGGATTCGTATCCTTTACCACCAATAGATTAGTTGGTGGACTCTACTGCCAAATATAGCCTATTTAGTTTCCTCGATGCCTTTAGTGGATACCACCAAATTCGGATGGATCCCAAGGATGAGGAGAAAACTACTTTCATCACCGAAGTAGGAACTTACTGTTACGTTAGAATGCCCTTTGGTCTAAAGAATGCTGGTGCCACATACCAAAGGCTAATGAACAGGCTGTTCGACACCCAGATCAGGAGGAATATGGAAGTATATGTTGATGATATGATAGTTTAGAGAAAATTGCCTCGCGGTCATATCAAGGACTTAACTGAAACATTCCACCCAATTTTGGAACTCAAAATTCATCTAAACCCGGATAAGTGCGTGTTCGAAGTAAATGCAGGTAGGTTCCTTGGATTCATGGTGTCGGAAAGAGGAATCGATGCCAATCCGGAAAAAGTCAAGGCCTTGCTGGGATTCCAAACTCCCACAACAGTTAAAGATGTGCAAAGGCTAACGGGGAGAATCACTTCTCTTAGTAGGTTCATCTCCAGATATGGGGATCGGTGTTGACCGTTCTTCAAAGTGCTCACTAAAGCTGCAAAAAATGACAATACCTTCGATGCTGAAGAGCACACTTGGAGAGAAGATTGCCAAAAAGCTTGGGATGAGCTGAAAACCTACTTAACTCATCTGCCGACACTTCGGCAGTCGAAGGATAAAGAACCCCTCATCATTTACCTCACCATCAGCGAAAAAGCAGTAAGTTCGGTGCTTGTAAAAGAAGAGGGAGGGAGACGGTTGCCGGTATACTATGCAAGCAAATCACTACATGGAACCGAGGTCAGGTACCCTCTTCTACAGAAGGCCATCTATGCCTTAGTACTGGCAAGCAGAAGGTTACGACCCTACTTCCAAGCACACCTTATTAATGTCCGAATTAACCTAGCTCTTCGGGATATCATGAGGAGGGTTGTGTTAGTGTTGTGCCCAAAAGCCAATCATGAGACGATTGTATTTTTTGCACATTGAGTCATGATATTTTATTAAGGCATTAATCCAGCAATTATGTTTGTTGTTCTGTTTTTGCGTAACTTAACAAACATAATTGTCACCCTAGAATAATGATATTCTTAAATATCCCTGGTCTAGTATTATTGTGGAGCTGGTTGCAATAATACATAACGACTAGCATATGTGGAGACTAATATGAGATATGTAGTCTACATATGGGTACAAGTTGGAGAACTTGTGTACTGGACCGACCCACCATGAGAACACTACATGGATCGTTATATGAGTGTCATAAGTGATTCTCATAGTGATCATGGTATATGTAGTCCTTCGACCTAAGATCATCAAGGTTCCCTACATGTGAGTCACATACTTTGATACTTTCCTTTGTTGCTCGTAACTGAGTGAACTTGAAGGAGGTCATTGGGTATGTCACATATCATGCGGAGGGATTTGTATGATCAATATGGGATTTGGCCCTCCTATGTAACGGGAGTGATATCTTCGGGCCCCTTGATAGAGTAAGACTTAGAAAAATGCATGGCCATGCTCAGATGAGTTGATATACGATATCAATGTCATCAGTTTAAGTTGGTCTACTCGGTAATCAAGAAACCAAAGATTGGGCTATACGAGAGTGACACATTCCATGTCTCGTGCTTAGTCTTGATATCTTGGACAAAGGGACAATGGCATATATCGGTGATGATCATAAAGGTTTAGTCGAATCATCGACAATCTTGTCACTTGGGTAGCAATGATGTGTTGCTAGACACCGCTCATTGCTTATGATCGTAAATATGATTTATGATCATTGCCAACGTGGTAAGAGCCTATTGGGTCACACACATAGAGCTATTTGGATCATTAGAGTGCATGGACTAATAATTTGGGTTTTGGTTTCACAATAATTTCATATTAATAATGGGCCCAATAGTTGAGCCATTATTAAGCCCGAAATTAAAGCCTAATTGGATTAGGGCTTTGAAACCTATTAGGCCTAGAAGTTGAGTCTCACTATAAATACAACTTCTAGTGAGAAATTCATAGGTTTCCTTGCCCTAGCCTCCCAAAAGGACAGCCGCACTCTTCTTTTGCAATTCCTTGGAGGACGCAAGCTAGCACTGCGAGCGCAAAAGAAACGCATCTGCCGGGAGGTGGTGGAAGCGTTGTGATCCTGAGAGGCTCATGTGGATACCATAGAGGGCTTGAACACGTCAACTATTCAGTTTTTGTGATTCGACTCTACAGTTGAGTGAGAGATCTCAACTGAAAATTAGGTATGAAAATTTTTAAACACCCGGTTTACCCCGTTTCACTTGGATCCTAGAGGGTTTCGGTTAAATTCCGCTGAGCTGTTTGGCTCCCAAAACCCATCAGGTTGATCACTCGGGAAGGCTGTCAAAATGGTGTATTGAGGTCGGTGAATATGACATCACCTATGAGCCAAGAAAGGACAAAGGCCCAAGCATTGGCAGACTTCATCACCGAGGTCCTAAAAATTGGAGATACCTTGGAGGAGCTCGTTAACGACGAACCTGAGTGGACGCTATTTGATTATAGAGCTTCGGGTTACAAACACCAAGGAGCTGGAGTAGTTCTTCACGGTCCTGCGGGAATAGAGGCCACAAAGGCTATCAAATTCGGGTCCAATGTCACCAACAATATTGCCGAATATAAAGCCCTCATAGCAGGCTTACGGCTAGCAAAGAGAATGGGCGTGAGAAATCTGAAGGCCCGCAGCGACTTTCAGCTAATGGTCCGACAGATGGTAGGAGAATATGGCGCAAAGGATCCAACCTTGGCAAAATATCACAACCTCATCAAAGAACTCATCCAAGAATTTGACACGGTGCACATAGAAAATGTACCTCGGCAAGATAACATGGAGGCTAACGCACTGACCAAGTTAAGAGAGTCAACAGAAGTACTGCACCATCCGAGTATAACGGTAATCGTCATAACAACCACGGGAAAAAGGTGGAAGGACCCTATCAAAAAATACCTCTCAACCTCGAAACTCCCCTAGGATTCCCTCGAAGCAGCCAAAGTGCAAAAACGATCAGGGAGATACTTCTTGATAGGGGAAGAGCTATATCAACAAGGATACCCCTCCTCATTATAGAGGTGTATCGGTGAACAGGATGTCAAAGCAATCCTTACAGAAGTCCATGAGGGAGTTTACGTGACACGGCCGTCCCCGGCCCCTACCCAGGACACCTGTGAGAACTTGGTCTCACGACGGATTGCAGTTGGTACCCATTGATATGTGTGTGGATTAAATCCATGTCACTAGTTGATTATCCTAGAATATGCAATATGCATGCTCTTTATGCTTTGATGGGTTATTTAAAACCACAAAATTTTAATGTGGCCACAATTTTTCATATAAAACAAGTAGAGCAGTCAAAGCATACAAATCAACCTTTATATGAGTTAACTACACAAAGCAACATGCGTGAGCATTCATACATATAGTAGCTAATGCCCCCGCCCAGAAAGCAATCCTCGAGTCCATGACTCTTCATTTCATAACTAAGGAGGCAACTAGAGTACTATGTACACATACAAAATCCTCTACGGAGATCTTCTCATACTAACTCCCACCTTGGATGTGAATCCCAGTGGTGAGCTTTAGAGACTCCTCTGGATCCAACTAGGACTAGCTATGCCTGACTATGTCCAATGTGCACTAGGCTCTATAACCAATGAGCAATTTAGTTAGTACCGTGCAAGACCAACAAGCATCCAAACAATAACTACTAGAATCATCAAAAGTCAGGTATTCTACCTGTGCACCAAAAACTGCTACCAAGTAACCTCAATGGTCACTTGGTCCAACTCCTTCTGTATCTGCACAACAAAACAGTAAGGGTGAGAATCCAAGATTCTCAGTAAGGGGTAACCCTATGTACCAACAGTAAAACTATGGACAGATATGAAATAACTCATGCATACTCTCTACTAGCTCTCGTAGTGTGAGGGACCTCTCATATAGTCATATATGTAAATATATGGCTATGCATGCTCGGATCCCGAAGGACCACTCCTCACATAATTTTCTTACTTTCTCATGGGCGTCACTCTGTGGCTCACAAGTCTAGCTCTCGACTTGTGCCTCGTAAGCCTTAGCTTACGCCTGACTTATTATATAACCTCTCCTTAACTTTGTTGTGCAGCGGAATTGTGGTGAGAACTATGTAACTAGGTTATTAAACCTCATAACCTCGGTGCATTTGAAGCCTCTCCTTACAACCCCATGATTTCCAACATTGCTAGGTTGCCAAGGGTTCTAAAACTTACACCTCAAGCTCATGACAGTTGGTTATATTCGCTTGCAACTTAGTTTCCTTGCTTACTCAACAAGTAAACTCAAAACTTTTCAAAACTCAAGGAAACTCCCACTTCTCGAGGGACTTCAGGAAGTCTCCAAGTACCCCCCGCATACTTGAGGTCCATGGTACCCAAAGGACCTCCTTGGGACTCACCTCAATCATCCTAGCAAAATGTGCAAAATTCTGCCTTTAAAAAAAATTATCCTCATTTTGATACAAAACAAATTTAAATATGGGGAATTTCATATGTTTCTAAAACTTGTAAGTGATAGTACTCCTTCTTAGTTTCGTGTGGAACTTTGTATCACCTCAATCGGACACCCGAGCAAAAAGTTATGCTAAAAACAAAATCGGGTCTCCAATGCTGTCTTGGCGACGCGTCGCCAATCTGCAAAACTGCAGAATTGGCACGCATTTTGCTGCTATGACCTTTGGCTACTTAGTACACATATCAAACATGCATAAAAAGCCACCACACACACTTAGTTCATGTTGCAAGGAACATAACCAACTATCACAATGCCATTAATGATGCTCTATAACAACATCAAATTGTCCTCAAACCTCGTACTTCATCACAATTTAACCAAAACTCATACTCAATGCTATGGCTAATTTCAATCAATTTCTTACAACAAACTCAAGCCACAAGCATTGTTCAAGCTTAAAAATGCTACTCCCTTACCTCAACTCCAAGATACAAGCTAGAATCACTCCTCTTTTCAAGCAACCAAGTGCAAGAAATCCTCACCTAAGTTCCAATCAAAACCAAAGAACCAAACATCACAATCTTCCTCTCTAACCAAAACCCAAGCCTTAAATCACTCAAATAACATAGAATCAACCAAGAACACAATGCTTACAATGTATCAAAAATAGGGGAGTAGAGAAATCATGCTTCCAAGCCTCCAAACCTTGTTTTCTAGCTTGAAACAAGTTCTTCTTGGTTGGTATCCTTGGATGGCAACTCTAGGAATCAAGATCACTTGATTTCTAGCTTGAATTGAGAGAGAAATGAGTGCTTGATAGGGGAAAACGTGGTTATGGCAGCCATTAGCCACCTTTCCCTTCTTAAACCCTCACTCAACCCCTTAAGCCATCCAAGTTACAACCCTGAAACAGATAAACCCCCATCTTTTAACACATGCTCATTTCTTGATTAATTCTTGTTAGTGTTTGAATTTTGAGTTAAGGTTAAAGGTTAAGTTACAAAACTTAACTTAAAACACCCGGGACCCCGCCCGGTTACTCAGGATGCAAAATTACAGTTTTGCCCCTGCTCCTCATCTAGTGCTTAAACCTCCTTAGAACTTAGTGAATTTTTGTAACTCCTTTATTCTAGCTTTGTAAACTTGAAATTAAAGTTCTAAACTTAATTTAGTTCATTTTACCTCTCTCGGGAGTGCTGACTACTAGGAAGTCCATAACATTCTCTTCTCCTTCTGGAATTTGGTCCCCCAAATTCCGTTGCAACTCCGGAAAGACATCAGGATATCTTTTCAGTATATCCTATTCCATCTCCTATGTAGCCTCTCCCTCACTATGGTTAGACCATAAGATCTTAACCATAGGAATCCACTTAGTCCTTAACTTCTTAACTTGCCTATCAAGTACCTGAACGGGTTTCTCCTCGTATGTCAAGTCTCCCTGAATGGGTATCACTGAAGAAATAATTACTTCTCCCGGTTCCATTGTGCATTTTCTAAGTAGACTCACGTGGAACACATTATGGACTTGGGACAAATTAGGTGGCAATGCCAACTGATAAGCAACTTTGCCTATCTTCTCCAATATCTCATATGGTCCAATATACCTAGGAGCCAACTTGCCCCTTTGCCCAAAATGGCTAACTCCTCTCATTGGAGACACTTTCAAAAGTACTTTGTCCCCAACTTCAAAACTCAAATCTCTTCCCCTCAAGTTTGCATACTTGGTTTGCCGATCATTGGCTGCCTTAATCCTTTGCTGGATTAACTGATCTTAGCTGTGGTATCAGCTATGACCTCTGGACCAATGACTATCTTATCTGTAGAACCTGCCCAACAATGTGGGGTCATACATCTCCTTCCATACATAGCCTCATATGGTGCCATACCAATAACAGTTTGATGATTGTTATTGTAAGCAAACTCGATCAGCGGTAGGTGCTGATCCCAATCACCTTTAAAATCAATAGCACACATGCATAGCATGTCCTCCAAAGTTTGGATCACTCTCTCAGACTGGCCATCAGTCTGAGGATGAAAAATAGTACTAAGATTGACCTTGCTCCCCAATGCCTCCTGCAAAACATTCCAGAACCTCGACGTGAATCGTGGATCTCTATCAGATATAAACTGATCTGGTATCCTGTGGACTCTCACTATCTCCTTGAGATACAACTGAGCCAACTTTTCCAAAGTATAGGAAATCTTAATAGGTATGAAGTGAGCTGACTTTGTCAGTCGGTCCATTACTACCCATATTGCATCATGTTGACTTCGGGTATTTGGTAACCCTACTATGAAATCCATAGTAACGGATCCCCACTTCCTCACTGGTAAAGGTAGACTCTGAAGTGTACCCACCGATTTTTGATGTTCTGTTTTCACCATTTGGCATGTTAAACACATCGCCACATGTTTTGCCACATCCCTATTTAATCCCGGCCACCAGAAATGTGTCTTCAAATCGTGATACATCTTACTAACACCAGGGTGAATACTCAAAGTATTACTATGTGCCTCCTGTAAGACTTGTTGCCTAAGTCCCTCAACATTCGGTACATAGAGTCGATCACCATAGTGTAGTATTCCATCCTTGTATCTAAACTCCTTATTCACAATACCAGACTTAGATTCACCTGAAATCTTCTTCAGTAACAGATCCTTCATCTAAGCTTCTCTGACTCTGACTAACCAAGCTGTCTGGACTTCCAGAGTGTAGACTAGGGACTTCTCTCGGTCTTGCCATAACTCATGTAAAATTGAGAAACAATCCCCTGCTGTTCCTTCAGAGGAACTCGTAGCCTGATCCTTAGATAGGATCACTCCCGTGTACTTCCTGCTCAATGCGTCTGCTACTACATTCCCTTTTCCAGCACAATACTCGATTGAGCAATCATAATCCTTGATATACTCAATCCATCACCGTTGCCTCATGTTCAGATCTTTCTGAGTAAATAAATACTTCAAACTTTTATGATCAGTAAAGATCCCGAACAATCTTCCCATCAAATAATGCCTCCACAATTTCAATGCAAAGATTACTGCTACTAGTTTGAGATCATGGACCGGGTAACTTAACTCATTAGGTCTCAGTTGTCTTGAACCATATGCAATAACCTGACTATCCTACATCAATACACAACCCAAACTAGAACCTGAAGCATCAGTATACACTGTAAAAGCCTTGTTCTGATCCGGTAAGACAAGTATTGGTACATTAGTCAACTTTTCCTTCAACTTCATGTAAGCCTCCTCACATTTCTGTATCCACTCAAATTTCTGAGTCTTCTTGGTCAAGGCTATCAAAGGTGTAGCTATCACAGAGAATTTCCCTATGAATTGCCTATAG
This sequence comes from Aquilaria yunnanensis, assembly GCA_039654915.1. Lineage (NCBI taxonomy): Eukaryota > Viridiplantae > Streptophyta > Magnoliopsida > Malvales > Thymelaeaceae > Aquilaria > Aquilaria yunnanensis. The sequence goes on along the minus strand of CM077595.1, from coordinate 40,246,955 downwards.
TAGCCTGCCAAGCCCAAGAAACTCTGAACTTCTGTAACTGTAGTTGGCCTCTTCCACTCAACTACTGCCTGAACTTTCTCAGGGCCAACTGATACCCCTTGAGCACTAATAATATGGCCCAGAAATTGAATCCTTTCGGACCAAAACTCACACTTAGACAACTTTGCATAGTACTGATTATCCTTCAGCACTTGCAAAACTGCCCTAAGGTGCTCCTCATGTTCTGCCGCAGACTGTGAATATATCAGAATGTCGTCAATGAAAACCTCAACAAACTGATCTAAACATGGCTTAAAGATCCGATTCATTGCTTCCATGAACACCGCTAAGGCATTCGTTACACCGAAAGGCATAACTGTATACTCATAGTGTCCATACCTCGTCCTGAAGGCAATTTTCGGGATATCTTCCTCCTTAACTCTAATCTGAAAATATCCAGATCGGAGGTCAATCCGAGAAAACAGCGTCGCTCCTTTGAGTCTGTCAAACAGATCATCGATCCTAGGAAGCGGATACTTATTGTCGCGGAACGGGGCCCTAGTGCCCCATAACCTTGTAGGCCTTAGGGATTTATGAATCCCACTAGTTACTATTGGCTAACTAAGTTTAAGTTATGCATGCTTCTGTCTTGGCAATGCAAACAAATTTTATAAGTCGTGGATTAAAAATATTGCTCAAGCATTTCACTAAAACATATATAAAACGTGCCAAGACCTTGAAAATACTGGTTGCTTTAACTACAAGTAACAGTTTGTGCATACATTACACCTCTAGCATGCACCCAAAAGTAACAAGATGGGTTTACATCACAATGTATCCTATTAGAGGCAACTTACTTAGTACACAAAGTACTATGTACAAGAGACAAAAACTACTAACTAAGATCAACTACTTGAGTCCCACCTTGAGCTATACCAAGCTCCAAGTGTAAACCCTTCACTAGATCTTGTTCTTGTGTACTCTTAGCCTCTACACTGTAAAGGCACAACTTGGTTAGCACATAACTTATATCACAAGTAACTTAGAATCACTAGGATTCTCAAGAGAAATACTTGCAAAACAGAAAACTTAGGCCTCGACTATCACTTAGTGATTAGGCCCGGAGTTAGAACCTGCACAATAAAACTTAAGGGAATGAGTACTTGAAAGTACTCAGTAAGGATCCCTTGAATACCTGCAAGGAAAAATGCAGCAACTATGCAATATAGCAACCAAGTAATCAAACAAACAATTCAATCAATCAACAACTCAAACAATCAACAAAATATAAAATATGCAATGTATGAATGTATGGTATGAAATGCACACAATATATGCACTTGGGACTTTCTGCACTCTAGGTGCCTTAAAACTTTACCGTGAGCTCAAACGGCGGAGATACTTGAGATACTGGCCCTCGTATCCCGGGTACTTTACCTCCCTTAAGTCCCACCTACGGGTTCTAGAGTAGGTCGTCACCCCTCTCAAACTTACCCGCCTTTACCCTTAACTTATTGCGCAAGGTAGTCATCCTATGTGGTTTAACTAGCCAAACCCTTAAGGTTTAACTTAGAGCACTCATAGTGGCTCACTTACCAAACCAAATGGTTCGGTCGGGATCGACTTAGGTTTTTCTCCTCATTGACCATAGGTAATTGACGCTCTCCTCGGCCAACAAAGAGTCTAAAAACCCACTTAATCCCCTTAGTGCTCATTTAGAAGCTTAAGCACTTTGATTTTCTTAACCACCAAGTCATACTCTTCCTTAACCACACAACTTAACTACCACTTAAATAATGCATAATTCCCGGCTTAGGAAGGAGTTCTAGACCCAACCAAGGCTATGGAACGTCTTAACTTAGCCTAAGGATGAAAACCGAGAGTTTGAGACACTCTTAGGATGCTCGGAGCTTAGGGGCAAAATGTCGTGGCGGCGCTGTTGGCGACGCGTCGCCACAGGCATCAGTGTTCGGAGAACTTTTTTGTTTCTCGGTGACGCGTCTTCACCAGCGACGCGTCGCCAATATGGCGTCGACACTGGCGGCGCGTCGCCAACGCTTTCCAGCGTTGCGCGACAGCGTGCGACCTTGCACGAAAACTGCTCAAACTTTCTCATCCCAAACTCAAATCACTTGGGTCTTGTTTCTAACTCATTCCCACACAAAACACTACATTTCTATGCATTATTTGAACTTAATTAACTTGAACCCTTACTTCAATTTAGCTACAAAGCAAGCATTGAAACACGAACTTCCTTAGCTCAATTAAGCTCCCTTGAGTTCCACGCCTAAAACCAAAGTCATTTGGCACCAAATACTTCAAACCAAGACCGTTTCTAGCTATGGGAACAACTTAGAACCAATCCAAATGAACCCAACAAGCTTACCCACAAATTTTGAGTCCAAACTAGCACCAAAAAGCAAATTGGAGCTAGAACACCAACAAAGAAGCTTGATGATTCCTACCCACACCTTGGGCTTCCACAAATTGATGAAGAAATGCAAGAAAATGAAAGTTTGGGCTGCGATTTTGGGAGAGGAGATGGAGCTACGAAATTTGAAGTTTGAGGCAAATGGTTAAGGGAGAAGAAGACTTAACTTATATATGTGTTTAAGGCAACTTTTTCCTCTCTTGCACTTAAGTCCACAAGCTGTCAAAAGCTTCAAATAGGTCACCAAACCCTCACTCAAAACCAACATTTCTTTGCTCTAAAGGGTGCTACAAGCTTCTCAAAACTTTCAAAGATGGTTCTAATAGCTAGGATAACTAATGGTCTTGATTCAACTATGCCAAATCACACTTAGGAACTCACTTACTTAATTAAGCTTAGCTTACTTGCTTAACGAGGTGCTAACTTGAGGTACTTAATTTAATGAAACACTTAAACAAAGTAAAATAAATACTTACTTGATTAGTCAACTAGGAGAGCTGTCACACTTATTCTTGAATATCACTGCATTCAACTTTCTATAGTCGATGCACAATCTAAAAGTTCCATCCTTTTTCTTTACAAACAACACCGGGGCTCCCCATGGTGACACAGTAGGCCTTATAAAACCCTTCTTTAGCAGTTCTTCCAACTGCTTCTTTAACTCATCCATCTCAAGAGCTGGCATCCTATAAGGTGGAACCGAAATAGGTTCAACCCCTGTCTGGAGACGAATGGTAAACTCAGTCTCTCTCTCGGGTGGTAACCCAGGTAACTCTACTAGAAACACCTCAGGAAACTGATTGGCTACTGGAATCTTTTTAAGTTCCTCCTCTATGGCCACCCTATTCAATGAGTAATACTCCTCCTCCATAACTACGGGGATGGTATCCATAAGTCTAAGGTGCAAACTCTTAGCACTAGATGCTAAACCTCCTGTGCAAGTCACTCTAGCTCCCAGAGCATCGGTTATGTCGACTGAGTGATTCGCACAGTTAATTTGCGCCTTATGTTTACTTAGCCAATCCATTTCCAGCACTAGGTCATAAGACCTCAGTTCTATTACCCATAACTCACAGCAGAAATCACGGTCCCCTAACTGCAAGGGATACCTAGTAACCATTTCATTGGTTACAATAAAACCTCTCCCTGCAGTCCTGATGAGTCTCAACTCATCTGAGATTTCTCCCTGCAATTTACACTTATCTACCAAGGTAGAAGATATCACTGAAAGAGTAGCTCCTGTATCAAAAAGCACTCTAACACTACCGTTCTGAAAAGTAAACATACCTTGAACGGCAGCTGGCTCTCTGGTGATCTGGCTTGCCAGGGTGAATACCTTCGGCAGAACTATTGCTGTGGCTACACCAGGTCGGTTTCCAATGGCAAGTGGTACAGGGGGTAAGTTCCTGGGCAGACCCTGCATCGGTCGAGCCCTAGGGCATTCTCTCACCCAATGTCCTCTCTGGCCACAAATATTACAGATATCTGTCCCCGCAATGCACGGTTTCCCAACATGAAACCGTTTGCATCTAGGACACATCCTGGACTTAATCCTCTTGGATGGACCTTGGTTCTCAACCATTGGTCTCTTTCCACCACTTTTTCCTTGGTTCGATGACCCAACCTCCATCTTTTTGGTCGATGTTCTAGAGTCATCAAACTCCCTCTCTAAGGTCAATGCCTTCTGAACAACCTCGTGATAGTTCTTAACATCCACTGTCGCCATGTACCTTCTGAGCACTGGTTTCAAACCTTGACAAAAATTCTTAGCCTTCAACTCATCATTACCCCCCATGTAAGGAGCATAGCGAATAAGTGAATTAAAGCACTGCTCATATTCTCTTATAGACATTTCTCCCTGCACTAAGTTCTCAAATTGAACCCTTCTCTGATCCTGTGCAGCTTCACTGACATACTCCAATTTGAACTTCTTCTCAAAGTCAGACCACTTAAGCACCTTCTGTTTATGCTCTGGTCTGGTACCATTACTTTCCCTAAGCATTTCCATAACATCATCCCACCATAAGCTAGCCCTTCCTCTCAGAAAGAAAGGCACCAAAATCATCCTTTGCTCAGACTCGTAGCCTCCACAGGAGAACAACCTGTTCATCCTGGATAACCAGTCCTGTGCTCTATCAGGATCACCTGTCCCATCAAAGCTAGGTGGATCAACGGCCTTAAATTTCTCCAATAGCTTCATCTGATGTGGAGTATCTCCCCTCCTTGGGACCTCCATCACTTCTGGTTCCACTACCTCTTCATGAACTTGATTTCTTTGTTCATGAGCTCTAGGCATCTGTTGTGGTTCAGCATGCCTCTCCTGACCCTGATATGGATCATTTCCTTCCTGGACTTCATCTTTGTCCTCATAATCTCTGAACATCTCAGTCATGATCATAGTCATGTTCTGTGCCATCAAAGTCATGGTCTCAGTTAACCTCTGTAATACTTTGGACATCTCATCCAGTCTTGCCATTACTGGGTCACTAGAACCTTCTCCAGGTTCCCTAGTTCCCCTTACACCTCCAAACCTAGTGTCAACCATAGCAACCTCCAACCAAAGCCAGACAACATTCCCCAGATGTTGGTCAGTACTAACTTTCCTAGCACATGGACATTCAACCTAGATCTCAGTCTTAGCCTCCAAAACTTATGAAATGAAAACCTTAGGGTCTGATACCAAAAACTAACATGGTCGTCCCAAGCCCCTGCCCAAGACACCTGTGAAAACTTGGTCTCACGGCAGATTGCAGTTCGTACTCATTGATATGTGCACGGATTAAATCCATGTCACTAGTTGATTATCCTAGAATATGCAATATGCATGCTCTTTATGCTTTGACGGGTTATTTAAAACCATAAAATGTTAATGTGGCCACAATTTTTCATATAAAACAAGTAGAGCAGTCAAAACATACAAATCAACCTTTATATGAGTTAACTACACATAGCAACATGCGTGAGCATTCATATATATAGTAGCTAATGCCCCCGCCCAGAAAGCAATCCTCGAGTCCATGACTCTTCATTTCATAACTAAGGAGGCAACTAGAGTACTATGTACACATACAAAATCCTCTACTGAGATCTTTTCATACTAACTCCCACCTTGGATGTGAATCCCAGTGGTGAGCTTTAGAGACTCCTCTGGATCCAACTAGGTCTAGCTATGCCTGACTATGTCCAATGTGCACTAGGCTCTGTAACCAATGAGCAATTTAGTTAGTACTGTGCAAGACCAACAAGCATCCAAACAATAAGTACTAGAATCATCAAAACTCAGGTATTCTACCTGTGAACCAAAAACTACTACCAGACTAACCTTCAACGGTCACTCGGCCCAACTCCTTCTGTATTTGCACAACAAAACAGTGAGGGTGAGAATCCAAGATTCTCAGTAAGGGTGAGAATCCTCACATACCAACAGTAAAACTGTGGACAGATATGAAATAACTCATGCATACTCTCTGCTAGCTCTCGCAGTGTGAGGGACCTCTCATATAGTCATATATGTAAATATATGGATATGCATGCTTGGATCCCAAAGGACCACTCCTCACATAATTTTCTTACTTTCTCACAGGCGTCACTCCGTGGCTCACAAGTCTAGCTCTTGACTTGTGCCTCGTAAGCCTTAGCTTACGCCTGACTTATTATATAACCTCTCCTTAACTTTGTTGTGCATGGGAATTTGTGGTGAGAACTATGTAACTAGGATATTAAACTCATAACCTCGGTGCATTTGAAGCCTCTCCTTACAACCCCATGATTTCCAACACTGCCAGGTTGCAAAGGGTTCTAAAACTTACACCTCAAGCTCATGACAGTTGGTTATATTCGCTTGCAACTTAGTTTCCTTGCTTACTCAACAAGTAACCTCAAAACTTTTTAAAACTAAAGGAAACTCCCACTTCTCGAGGGACTTCAGGAAGTCTCGAAGTACCCGCTATATACTTGAGGGCCAAGGTACCCACAGGATCTCCTTGGGACTCACCTCAATCATCCTAGCAAAATTGCAAAATTCTGCCTTTAAAAAAAATTGTCCTCCCTTTGATTCAAAACAAAATTTAAATCTACGGCATTTCAGATGTTTCTAAACTTGGAAGTGATAGTAATCCCTCTTAGCTTCATGTGGAACTTTGAATCACCTCAATCGGACACCCGAGCGAAAAGTTCTGCTAAAAACAAAATCGGGTCTCCAATGCTGTCTTGGCGACGCGTCGCCAATCTGCGAAACTGCAGAATTGGCACGCATTTTGCTGCTATGACCTTTGGCTACTTAGTACACATATCAAACATGCATAAAAAGTCACCAAACTTCACACACACTTAGTTCATGTTGCAAGGAACATAACCAACTATCACAATGCCATTAATGATGCTCTATAACATCATCAAATCTTCCTCAAACCTCAAAGTTCACCACAATTCAACCAAAACTCATACTCAATGCTATGGCTAATTTCAATCAATTTCTTACAACAAACTCAAGCCACAAGCATTGTTCAAGCTTAAAAACACTACTCCCTTACCTCAACTCCAAGATACAAGCTAGAATCACTCCTATTTTCAAGCAACCAAGTGCAAGAAATCCTCACTTAAGTTCCAATCAAAACCAAAGCACCAAACATCACAATCTTCCTCTCTAACCAAAACCCAAGCCTTAAATCACTCAAATAACATAGAATCAACCAAGAACACAATGCTTACCATGTATCAAAAACAGGGGAGTAGAGAAATCATGCTTCCAAGCCTCCAAACCTTGTTTTCTAGCTTGAAACAAGTTCTTCTTGGTTAGTATCCTTGGATGGCAACTCTAGGAATCAAGATCACTTGATTTCTAGCTTGAATTGAGAGAGAAATGAGTGCTTGAGAGGGGAAAACGTGGTTATGGTAGCCATTAGCCACCTTTCCCTTCTTAAACCCTCACTCAACCCCTTAAGCCATCCAAGTTACAACCCTGAAACACATAAACCCCCATCTTTTAACACATGCTCATTTCTTGATTAATTCTTGTTATTGTTTCAAGCTTGAGTTAAGGTTAAATGTTAAGTTACAAAACTTAACCTAAAACACCCGGGACCCCGCCCGGTTACTCAGGATGCAAAATTACCATTTTGCCCCTGCTCCTCCTCTAGTGCTTAAACCTCTTTGGAACTTAGTGAATTTTTGTAACTCCTTTATTCTAGCTTTGTAAACTTGAATTTAAAGTTCTAAACTTAATTTAGAACATTCTACCTCTCTCGGGAGTGCTGACTACTAGGAGGTCCATAACATTGCGGTTCGCACATAGGAACCGACACCCTTGCGAGAGTCCTCCTTCGGCAAGGGTATTTCTGGCCCACTCTGAGGAAGGACGCAAGGCATTTCGTCCAAAAATGGCATTGTTGCCAAAGTCACACTCCTGTCCAGAGACTACCCTCGAAGGAGATAACTTCGGCCAACTATCCCTGTCCCTTCGCCATATGGGGCATCGACCTCATTGGGCCTCTACCGACTGCTCTCGGAGAGGTCAAATTTTGTGTAGTTGCCATAGACTACTTCACCAAATGGATCGAGGCAAAGCCCTTAGCAGCGATATCAGCAAAGGATATACAGAGATTTGTCTAGAAAAGCATCATATGCAGATTTAGCATCCCTAGGGTAATAGTGGCCGATAATGGCTCCCAATTCACCGATAAAGGGTTTCAGGAATTCATTACTGACCTAGGAACTAAACTGCACTTCACCCTGGTAGCCCATCCTCAAAGCAATGGGCAAGTTAAAGTGTCCAACAGGACAATAAAGGATGGCCTGAAGAAGACGCTAAAAGAAGCAAAAGGGAAATGGCCAGGAGAGATCCCAAGCATGTTATAGAGCTACCAAACCACCCCGAGGAAAGCCACGGGTTAAACACCCTTCTCACTCGTATTCGGTTCAGAGGCCATTATTCCCGTGGAAATCATCCAGCCATCGGTTAGGGTGCAGGTGTTCGACAAAGAAGGAAACAACCTCGGATTAAGGACAAAATTGGACCTCATTGACGAACATAGAGAAACAGCCGAGCTGAGAAAAAAAGCTTTCCAGCAGAAAGTAGCCGTCGCTTCCAACTTACATGTAAAATGGAAAGGAATAAAAAACGGAGACCTCATTCTCCGAAAAGCGTAGCTCGAACCCCAAAGGTCATCGCATAGAGCACTTCGCGCAAACTGGGAGGGGCCCTATTTGGTTCTCGAAGAAATACGACTGGCAGTGTACAAGCTCGGTGACACCGAGGGGCCCTAATTCGGATTCTTTAAGAAGATTCTATACTTAGAATTTTCTGAGGAAAAGGAAAATTTGTATTATTCTCCCCGTAGGTAATTAACCGAAAATGGTGTAATGAAACTTCTTCCGAAAGGCATCTGAGCAAATAAATTTTGAACATACACGCTCCCAAACAACGACAACACCTGATGATTAGCCGAATTTCCGATCATGGGTATGCCGAAGCGATAAGCTCATAAAAATGACCAGCCTTCGGCAAGCATGCGACAATAGTGGGTAACAAAGGCGTTTATCCCCTAAAAGTGCCAAGATGGACACTTAGAAAAAAATTTTAGTTATGCAAAAACACCGAGGAAGCATGACCAAGGACGATTGTTCCCAAAGATAGGTGTTTCCATCAGTTAAACGAAGTTCCCGAAAGAGAATTTCCCCAAGTACGTGCCTGGAACTTGAAAATTTTTTTGGAAACAAACGCTATGAATGCCAAAGTTGGTCATCCAAGCATGTATATTGCTGAACCGTACCTTTGTATACAAAATGTTGATTAGTCATGATTCGAGCAAAGGTTAAGTTTCACAAAGGATGATGTTTTCCAAAGAAGTACTGACCCAATACAACAGAGTTTGAAGAAAGCAAATTTTATTAACATCAGTAAAAGAATACTACAAATGGATTACAAAAGGGAAAGAAGAAAAAGGAGGCGGCCTATTCGCGATCCTGGGAATCCGTCGGTGCCTCACCATCCTCAGCCTCCAAACCTTCGGAATCTTTATCACTAGATCTGGGAGCTGAAGGTGGAATAGCAGGAAGGTTGAGGAACTCTACCTTTGACCATTGCCAAGATGGCCCTTCGGGGATGTCCAGGGCTGCTAAGAATGAGAGGTCAAGATCTGGAAATCTTGATAAGACTCGGTGACAGGCGGGGCAGAAGCCGTCCTGATAAGACCTTTTCATTGCTTGGTCAGACTTCATCTTCTCCACATCCAAATCCTTCAGATCTTGCCGAAGCTCCATGATCTCTTTCTCCAGCTTCTTCTTCTTTTTCTTTCCCTCCTTCTTCAACCTCTCGACCTCGGCCTGAAGCTTGCAGTTGAGATCGAAGGCCTTCGCCACATGGGCAGTAGCATCGTCTCTCTCCTTCTGAAGAACCTCGTTGGCTGAGGTCATGGCTACCAACCTCACTCTGAGGTCTGACATCTTCGAAGAGAAGTCTTGGATAAGCTCCCCTTGGCTTTTGAGCATCTCCTCTCGAAGATTGGCTAGATCCTCCTTGGCTATCTTATTTAGCTCGCCATACTTAACGATAGAGCTAGACAAGAGTTCCTTGGCCTTCACCAAAGACTCCTTCGAGCGAGTTCGGGCCAAAGTTTGCTTGGCTGCCCAGGCCCGATAGTACCCCGTGTACGCTAAGAGCTGCAAAAGAAAGATCCTGAGTAAGGAGCATAAGGAAAATGAAAAAAAATCGCTACGTATCAAAAGGGAAAAAGTTTACCTGGGCAACATGCTCTGTCATCCTCACATATAGGATCTCTTCATTCGGGCACTCTTCAATTAGAGACTAAAAAGTGGCGTACGTGATGACCCTAGTCGCCATCTAAGGAGCCATCTTCTGGCTATCCTTGGAGAACAAGTTCATGTCCTCCGTGAATGACCAGAAGGGCTCCATCAGGGTCTTTCCCTTCAGGATTTTGGCATCCTGAATGGCCCTCTTTCGGGCATGATCTTCCACCCAGGGAGCATGCACTGCTTTGCCTGCAAAGTCCTACCAAAGTTCCATCAGTACGTTATCCCTTAGCCACTCGTCTATAAAATCTAAAACACAAAAAATTCCCAAGCTCATAGAAGAATGGCCAATGGAAAAACCTGGTGGAAGTTCCGCATCATCACCATCGGAGTCACTCATTTCAAGGACCTCGTCGGGGACATTTTTGCCTTTACTTTTTCGGTGCTCAACTAGCTCCTCGGCCGAAAAACCCCCAACCGAGGTCCCCAAAGTCTTCGCCACGGTACTGGGACTAAGGGGAGTGGAATGGATGGCTGGTTCCAAGGGAGCATCTTCCCTCGGAACATGGGTCTGAGCCTCAGTCCCCACGTCATCTTCGGGAGGTGGAGGAATGAGGTCCTCCTTCATTTTCTTCGACCTCGAAGCCAAAGATGATCCCCCGGATGACTTCTTTCTCTTCGCCATCATCTTCTTCCGGGTCTGCTCCCCCTTCTCTGCCTGGACGAGGAAAAAGGACTTGTAGAAGGTGGCAAATTTGGCTCCCATCTCTACAAAAAGAAGAATATCAGTGTAAGTACGCACAGAAAGAGATGAAAATTTTGGAGAGGAACTTACTCTCTTTAAGGGCCGTGTACGTGAGTTCGCCTCGAAGGAGCATTACCAACCACAACTTCTGCCCGTCAAAAAGAGGTTATGGCACGTTCAGGTCGGTAGTGTGCTTCTTGATCACCCCCAGTTCCCGAAGGACCTCTTTGGTCATTAAGTTCCATCTGATGGGAAAGGGGTATAGAGAACGGGGGGAACCTCGGGGTCCTAGTTTGTGACAGCCCGAATACGGCTATCTAACTCCTCGAACTGGGCCTCCAATTCTAGGGTTAGCAGTTTTCGCAACTACATCTATAGGCAGAATCCCCCACGCCCAATTGGTTGGAATGTGCCCCCACTGGTCAGCCACCTTCAAGAAGTAGAATTTCCTCTGCCACCCTCGCTAACTATCCTTAGTGTTGAAGGTAAATGTATACTTCATACTCCCAGAATCCCAAGGAAGTAGAAAATAGAAGCCACCCTTCGGGACAAGGTGGAGTTTGTAGTATTGCATGAAAAAAATAAAGTGATGTTCAATCTTAAAAACACACATGCAAAGAAAATCATTGAAGTGGGAGTAGGAGTTGGGAGGAAGCTGATTCACGGCTATACCATGGAATTGGCAGAAGTCACAAATCACCTTCGGCGAAGCAAATCGAAGTCTGGCCTTCAGTTGGGCCCGAAAGATGATAACCTCGTTTGAGTTATTTAGGTAACTAAACATGCCAGGATTAGGTAGCCTGGTAACAACATCGGAAGGAAGAAAGAATTTAGTTGTCCACTTCACTGACTTCTTCGAAGTGGTACAACAAGCATAAGAATTAAGAGGTAGCCAGCTCTTGGGGACAGTTCAGACAGACATGAGCGAAACAGGGGAAGACATTTAGAAGAGAGAAACCTAACTTTGGGAAGGCTAAAAGAAAAGAAGGAAACAATGCCGAAGAATGACTTTGGAAAAGAAGAAAGGGCTATAGAAACAAAAAATTGAAGGACTTTGGGAACAAAAACCCACCAAAACTTTTGCTGAAGTCGGGATTCCTGGACGCCATCATGAAAACTTGCCGGAAATCGCACCGCCACTACCACCGCCGCAGGAAAAAGGGAGAAAATTTGAGAGCAAAAAAGAGCAGAAAAGAGCAAGAGAGCGTAAGTGTGAAAAAAACTAATGAGGAAGGGGGGATTAATAGGCCGAAGGAGGGAGGCGAAGCGTCGCCATAATTGCTTCTCGAAGGTGAAGAGGCACGTTTGACGAAATGGATGCAACCATTCCCCAGTGATCGGCTGACACGTGTCACCTAGTGCGGGAAACGAGTGCACGCCCTTGACAATTGTCAGACTTAGGCCCTTCCCAAGAAAGCGCGTCAAGTAGACATGACGGTCCATTAACAGGCATTAAAAAGCCTGGAACCGACACACTTTGCCTAAAGAAACAACCTCGAGAACACCAGACACCTCTCCCGAAGGGATAAAATGCCATTATCCTGGCAAGAACAGATGTTCTAGATCAAAGAGACTCTCATCCAAAGAGGGTGACCATGGCCATTTCGGCTTCCAGACATAAGGGCTCCACGATTAGCTCTCAAAAGCTCAAAAGCTGAAGACATATCTTCGGCTCTCCGAGGAGGGCATGTGATAGCCAAAGGGCTATTACCCTATGAACTCCTAAGTTTTGACAAGCACCACCCTCGGTAAAAGTCAAGCACCAACCTTGGATCGGACGAGTGGCAACCACGGAAAAAGAGGGTACGCAAGCCTTGACCCTCTAACCTCGGTAAACCACCAACCTCCGCGCAGTAGAGCTTCTCCCAAAGGTGCGCTGCTCTACCGAAGTACTCATCATGACAGCTCTCGGTGATGATATCTAGACGAAGGGGTCTCCTACTTCGAAGGGGTCTCCCACTCCAAAAGGGTCTCATTCCCCGAGGGGGTCTTACGAAAATAAGACAAAAATGGTTAAGGAGCCTCTGACACAAAGACTCCGCACACGCCCCTGACACACAGACCTCCCACGGCCCTGACTCCTGGACAGAACAGCCTATGGCCAGCTGGAAGTCCCCTATCCCCGAAGATACGGATCACACTTGACCGTACATGTGTCATGATCTGAGCGAGCTATATCAGACGAGCTCATCCCAACTCTTTATTATAAATACTTGGGGAATGACCTTGGTAAGGACACAGAAAGAACCCTAATAGAACTCTCTCAACTCTTTCACTCTCCATTCTCTGCTCCTTACCTACTAAATACTAACTTGGGCGTCAGAGGCTTCTCTCCCGGATGTGCATTCTAGGGAGCTCCTAACCCTTGTTCTTTTGAGCATTTCAGGCACTCACACCGGAGGTCTCTCCTTCAAGCACCCTCTCACACCGGAAGTCCCTAGTTCAGGCCACCATGTTGTACAACGAAAATGCCGACAGGCATCAATAGGAATTTTGGTAAGTTGTGTCATAAGTTTAGCCTTAAGTTAATCTAACTTATTCTTATGTTGTAAAAGATAGTCTAGGCACTATAAAGATACACTTTAAGGCAAAAGCATGAAAGCGACTAAACATACAATCACTTTTAGTCATTACGAGCAGTTGAATTGAGACTGCAAATGTTAGTGGTAAAAGTATTAGTCACTCAATAGTTAGCAATTGAATAGCAAGTGCAGCTAATGACTGAAGTGATAGTCTCTCATTTAACACTATAAGAGGAGTGACTGAAATGCTCAATCATTATTAGTGAGTATCACTTCAGTTGTTATGAGCAACTAATATGTTAGTTGCCTACGTTAGATGCTTTTATTTTTTTAAAATGCTTATTGATATGTAATATATATATATATATATATATATATATATATATATATATATATATATATATATATAACTATAGTATGATTTAAAATGATATGAAACTTTAATAAAAAAATAAAATTTAGAATGAAAGTATTATATTGTTAGCATAAAAATCATTAAAAAAAATTACGTCCAAAAATAAAATCAAACAAGCTAAAGCAGTTAGTAGTCATGGAAGGTATGAACATCCTAATCATTGTCCTGACAGTCACTTCAATCGGGAAAATGCATCTGAGTCTACTACATTCCCTCAAGCTGATGGCCGATTGCTATCTCCTAAATCTTGGGTACCCAACTCTCAATCTGAGTTCGGTCATCAGCTAACCATGACATATCAGGAAAATAATCTTTCAACTACTACACTGTGTGTGATACCAGTGGTGCCCTACTCGATCCCAGATAAGACTGCTCAAGGGTCACCTGCACCTACTGCTAAAAACCCATCATTCTAGCCTGCTCAGTCAAAGCTAAAGGATGCTAATACAATGGCCATGGTGGCTGAGATTGTTTTTTGAATCCCATCATCCATGGATATGGTGCTAGAAGAAACATGGTCTAGGATCCTGACATTCCATAAGAACCAAGTGGTATTGAGTAAAAACCATGTGCTAGAGGATAGGATCCCTCTTCGCTCGACCAGCAAGGGATGAGGCCAAGATCAACACCGGTAATGAGGGCTCTCTGAAAAACCATGCAACCCAGGTAGGCTATAGTAGCAGCCATGAAATCGTAGGTAGCTCATGGGTGCTACATCCCAACCATCAACTGCATGAAGGCATCAAAGACTTGCACCCTTTCCGCCATCTACACCTGATAAGCATACTGAGCTGTGATGGGTTTCAGGAGCCAAACAGCGCAGCAGAATTTAACCAAAACCCTCCAGGATCCAAGTGAAACGGGGTAAACTGGATGTTCGAAAATTTTCATACCTAATTTTTGGTTGAGATCTCTCACTCAACTATAGAGTCGAATCACAAAACTTGAACAGTTGACGTGTTCAAGCTCTCTATGGTATCCATACGAGCCTCTCAGGATCACCACGCTTCCACTACGTCTCGGAGGATGCATTTCTCTTGCGCTCGCAGTGCTAGCTTGCGTCCTCCAAGGAATTGCAAAAGAAGAGTGCGGCTGTCCTTTTGGGAGGCTAGGGCAAAGAGACCTGTGAATTTCTCACTAAAAATTGTATTTATAGTGAGACTCAACTTCCAGGCCAAATGCGTTTCAAAGCCCTAATCTAATTAGGATTTAATTTCGGGCTTAATAATGGCTCAACTCTTGGGCCCATTATTAATACGAAATTAGAGTCAAACCATAACCCAAATAATTAGCCCATGCACTCTGATGATCCAAATAGCTCTACGTGTGCGACCCAATAGGCTCTTACCACGTTGGCAATGATCATAAATCACATTTATGATCATAAGCAGTGAGCGGTGTCTAGCAACACATCATTGCTACCCAAGTGACAAGATTGTCGATGATTCGACTAAACCTTTATGATCATCACTGATATATGCCATTGTCCCTTTGTCCAAGATATCAAGACTAAGCACGAGACATGGAATGTGTCATTCTCGTATAGCCCAATCATTGGTTTCTTGATTACCAAGTAGACCAACTTAAAGTGATGACATTGATATCGTATATCAACTCATCTGAGCATGGCCATGCATTTTTCTAAGTCTGACTCTATCAAGGGGCCCGAAGATATCACTCCTGTTACATATGAGGGACAAATCCCATCTTGATCATGCAAATCCCTCCGCATGATGTGTGACATACCCAATGACCTCCTTCAAGTTCACTTAGTTATGAGCAACAAAGGAAAGTATCAAAGTATGTGACTCACATGTAGGGAACCTTGATGATCTTAGGTCGAAGGACTACATATACCATGATCACTATGAGAATCACTTATGACACTCATATAACGATCCATGTAGTGTTCTCATGGTCGGTCGGTCCAGTACACAAGTTCTCCAACTTGTACCCATATGTAGACTACATATCTCATATTAGTCTCCACATATGCTAGTCATTATGTATTATTGCAACCCGCTCCACAATAATACTAGACTAGGGATGTTTAAGAATATCATTATTCTAGGGTTACAATTATGTTTATTACGTTACGCAGAAACAAAACAACGAACATAATTGTTGGATTAATGCCTTAATAAAATATCATGACTCAATGTGCAAAAAATACAATCATCTCATGATTGGCTTTTTGGGCACAACACTAACAATCTCCCACTTGAACTAAAAGCCAATCATCCCTGTATCTAATGCCGATCGACCTAGAATGGCTATCATGCTTTTGCTACATAAGGGGCTTTGTCAGTGGATCAGCAATGTTGTTGTCTGTCGAAGTCCTACATATCCTTACATCACCCCTCTCGATGATCTCCCTGATGAGATGATAGCGTCGGAGTATGTGTTTGTATCACTGGTGAGATCGAGGTTCCTTAGCTTGTGCGATTGCTCCATTATTGTCACAATAGAGCTCTATCGGGTCGGCAATGCTTGGACCCACTCCAAGTTCAGTGATGAACTTCTTGATCCAAACTGCCTAATTCGCGGCATCAGAGGCGGCAATGTACTCAGATTCTATTGTAGAGTCAGCTACTATCTCTTGCTTTGTACTCTTCCAGCTCACAGCACCACCACAAATACAAAACACATAACCAGATTGGGATCTAAAATCATCCTTATCGGATTGGAAGCTTGCATCGGTGTAACCCCTTACAACGAGCTCATCTTCACCTCCAAAGACCAAGAATGCATCCTTAGTCCTTTGTAAGTACTTAAGGATGTTCTTAATAGCTGTCCAGTGACTCTCACCGGGGTTTGATTGGTACCTACTCGTCATGCTCAAAGCATATGAGACATCGGGATGAGTACATATCATGGCATACATGATAGATCCAATTGCTGAGGCATATGGAATCTTACTCATGCGCTCTCTCTCCTCGGGTGTACTCGGACACTAAGATCTAGAAAGAGTGATACCATGTGACATGGGCAAGAATCCTTTCTTGGAATCTTGCATGCTAAACCTCTTTAGCACCTTGTCAATATATGTACTTTGACTTAGGCCAAGAAGCTTTCTAGATCTATCTCTATAGATCCTGATGCCTAACACATAGGCTGCTTCACCCAAGTCCTTCATAGAGAAACATTTCTCTAGCCAAGTCTTCACAGACTGTAGCTCAGGAATGTCATTCTCGATGAGTAGTATGTCATCTACATACAAAACCAAGAAGATAATAGCGCTCCCACTAACCTTCTTGTAGACACAAGGTTCATTTTCATTTTTGATAAAACCAAACTCTTTGATTTCATCATCAAAATGAAGATTCCAACTTCGAGAAGCTTGCTTTAGTCCATAAATGGATCTTTGCAACTTGCACACTTTATTGGCATTCTCAGGAGTGACAAAACCCTCAGGTTGTGTCATGTACACATCCTCAAGTACCCTTCCATTTAGAAATGCAGTTTTGACATCCATTTTCCATATCTCATAATCATAGTGCGCAGCAATAGCAAACAAAATTCGGATGGATTTAAGAATAGCAACTGGTGAAAAAGTTTCATCATAGTCAATACCATGAATTTGCTTGAAACCTTTTGCAACCAATTGTCCCTTAAAGGTAATCACATTACCATCCATGTCAGTTTTCTTCTTGAAAACCCATTTGCACCCTATGGGTTTTACCCCTTCAGGTGGGTCAACTAAAGTCCATACTTGGTTTTCATACATGGATTCCATCTCAAATTTCATGGCCACTACCCACTTCCCAGAGTTAGGCCCCAACATAGCTTGTTGGTAGGTTGTGGGCTCATCCTGATCCATGAGCATCACATCACTGGTGTGAGTCATGAGAAATCCATATCTCTCGGGCTCACGCCGAATCCTACCAGACCTACGTGGGCTCCGTGCTACAGGAACAGACTCTTGAACAACATCTTGCGGTGTTTGTTCAGGTTCCATTTCAGGTTCGATGTCTCCTTGTTGTTCTTGAATTTCTTCAAGTTCTACTTTCCTCCCACTAGTTCCTTTAGAGATAAACTCTTTCTCCAAAAAGACACCAGTTCGAGCGACAAACACTTTTTGCTCAGAAGGATTGTAGAAATAGTAACCCTTTATTTCTTTGGGATACCCAACAAAAAGGCATTTTTGAGATTTGGGCACTAGTTTGTTAGAGGATTGACGTTTCACATAAGCATCACAGCCCCAAATCTTCATAAAAGACAAATTGGGACGCCTCGCACTCCATATCTCATATGGTGTCTTTTGAACCGATTTAGATGGAACTCGGTTTAGTGTAAAACCGGCTGTCTCTAGAGCATGTCCCCAAAAGGAGTTTGGAAGGTCAACTTGACTCATCATAGAGCGAACCATGTCTAATAGAGTTTGATTTCTCCTTTTAGCTACACCATTCCATTGAGGTATGCCTGGTGGAGTGAGTTGTGATACTATACCACACTCCTTCAGATAGTCAAGGAATTCTTGATCCAAGTACTTTACACCTCGATCTGATCGAAGCACTTTAATACTCTTCCCGGGTTGATTCTTTACTTCATTCTTGAATTCTTTGAACTTTTCAAGGGATTCTGACTTGTGTCTCATGAGATACACATAGCCATATCTGCTGAAGTCATCAGTGAAAGTAATGAAGTATTGGAAACCTCCTCTAGCTTGTGTAGACATAGGGCCACATACATCGCTATGTATGAGTCCTAGTAAGTCATTAGCCCTTTCACTTTGCCCTGTGAATGGGGCTTTGGTCATCTTGCCCAACAAACATGACTCACATGTCTCATATGATTCAAAATAAAATGAGTCCAAGAGTTCATCCTTATGGAGCTTCGATATGCGGGTCTCATTTATATGGCCCAATCGACAGTGCCAGAGATAGGTCGAGTTCGAATCATTTAATCTGACCTTCTTGGTATTCACATTATAGATTAGATCTTCGAGGTCTAGATCATACAACCCATTGCTAAGTTGACACTACCATAAAAGATTTCATTCAAATAAATAGAAAAACCTTTCTTGTCCAAACAAGAAACAGAAATCAAATTTCTACTAATAGTAGGCACAAAGTAGCAGTTGTCTAATTCTAAAACTAATCCACTAGGTAAAGGGAGAACATAAGTCCCTACGGCTAAGGCAGCAACCCTTGCTCAATTTCCAACACGTAGGTCCACTTCACCTCGGGCCAATCTTCTACTTCTATTTAGATCCTGCACATTTGCACAAATGTGAGATCCACATCCAGTATCTAATACCCGAGATGAGGAAGTAGAAAAGTTAGCCTCTATAACAAGAATACCTGAAGTGGAAGTCTTACTTCCCTTTTCCCTAGCAAGTTCTTCAAGATAGAGCTTGCAGTTGTGCTTCCAGTGTCCAGGTTGCTTAGAATGGAAGCACTCCCCTTCCTTTGCCACACCACCCTTTGGTTTCAGTGCAGCTGAAGAAGAACTAGCATTGGACTTTCCATTAGCTTTAACCTTCTTCTTGTTGGCTTTTCCCTTTCCCTTGCCTTTTTGAACCATCAAAATGGGCTTAGCCTTCTTAAGGTTTTGCTCAGCAGTTCTTAACATGTTGAGCAATTCAGGGAGGGACTTGTCTAGGTTGTTCATGTTATAGTTCATGATGAACTGATTGTAGCTTTCAGGCAACGATTGCAAGACTACATCAATAGCCAACTCTTTCTGAAGAGCAAATCCCAAATTCTGAAGATTCTCAATGTACCCAATCATCTTGAGCACATGAGGACCCACGGGACTTTCCTCAGACATCTTGCATTGAAACAATGCCTTAGAGGTCTCAAACCTCTCATGCCTAACTTGCTTTTGGAAAAGCATTTTGAGATGTTCGATCATATCGAACGCCCCCATGTTCTCATGTTGCTTCTGAAGCTCAGATTCCATGGTAATAAGCATGAGGCATGCAACATCCAAAGCATCATCAGAATGCTTCTGGTGAGCATCCCTTTCAGCTCTTGGAGCTGTGGCAACAGGCTCATTCGGAATGGGCTGCTCTAGGACATAAGCCTTTCTCTCTTGTTTGAGGACTATCCTCAAGTTTCGGTACCGTTTAAGAAAGTTGGTACCATTCAGTTTTTCCTTCTCAAGGATTGATCACAACAAAAGTGTCGATGTGTTTTGTGCCATGGTTATCTAAACAGTAAATATGCAGTGTAAGAGTCATGTATTTTAATTCATTTAATAAGGACTTTTATTAAACGATACTCCCACTATTTTCCTCAAAATAATAACCCTCGATATTATTTCAGAACACCTCAGCGCTAAGGTATTCTAGTGGGCCAAGATCTATATTTGACCATAACCTGAGTCAGCTTTGGCTTGTCTCTCAAGTTATAGTTATTTAGGTCAGCAACTGCTTGCCAATTGCATCTTATGCAACTTTTGGATAGTTGGGTGAACAACACTTGTCCAAGCTCATCTCATGAGCTTAAGCCCAACTTTATGCCTCTAAGTCCCTAATCCTATTAGGATGACTTAGTTAAGTTGATCCCAAAGTTAGCAGTTTGGATATCACTATTATCCCATCGCGCTTTACCAAGATGAACATAGGTGGTTTGCTTTGGCAAACCCACCTAATGTTGATCAAAGTCTTGACGAGTGCCAACATTTGGAAGGCATCACGTTTAATGACTTAATATTTGTTTAAGGGATTTTTCTTTTGATCTCACCAATTTGTTATCTCCGATTGTTTTATACATGCATCACATACAAATATAAAACATGAATCTCATGCTTACAAGAAAATAAATGTGACATGGTTATAGCCCAAATTATGTGATATTCTCAAGGCAATGAGAATATCATAAAAGCCTAAGACAAGAAAAGAGTCTTGACAAGCTCCTTCTCTTCCTTTCTTGGTTGCCCTTTTGTTGTCACCTCCTTAGACATACCACCTTCGATGATCCCATAATGCACCATTACATCAATAATAGAAACCTCAAGTTACATTCGATGGGAGTAAGGTGAGAAGAGAATGTACAATGAGAGTAACAAGAGAAGCCACGACTCGCAGGCCGTATTTACAAGTACAACCAATCAGGGGCTAGAACCATGCACCATGCTTCAAACACCAATCAGCATATCATGTCACATCTCATTCAACAAAGATGCATGCCAATTTTTGTGTGTTGATTAACTAGTTTTTATTTATATGGCACTTCGCATACGGCGGTCCTGCTTGCCGGTCAGCGGACGGGGTCAATGGGGGCTACCCTTGCGAGGGGTTGCTGCCCCCCGGCTCAAAAAATTGTCTTACAATTGCTTAGCCCGAGATCTTCTATTTCGAGCAAGTAGGCACCCGAGACTCCTCCATTCGAGCCACCAGAAATACATTACTTTCGGTGCCCGAACAGGCCGAATCCGAACCAAGCTAGGGTTTTTGCAACTATTGCAAGAATCCTAATCCATATAGGTATCTCATACCTATCAATTTCAGGTTAATCTCATTAACCAATTAATGTCGCTTCTTCATATATGTCATACATTCATTACGAGTTCTGGTTTCATGGATCATGAATCAATCTAATTAATCATGGTCGAAAAGCAACTGAACACATAACCTCATGCGATTCAACATCAATCCCAATTTAGGGTTTCACCAGTATCTCTGATCCCACTGTTGGTTTTCAGGAGCCAAACAGCACAGCGGAATTTAACTGAAACCCTCCAGGATCCAAGTGATACGGGGTAAATCGGGTGTTCAAAAATTTTCATACCTAATTTTTGGTTGAGATCTCTCACTCAACTGTAGAGTCGAATCACAAAACCTGAACAGTTGACGTGTTCAGGCTCTCTATGGTATCCACACGACCCTCTAGGGATCACCATGCTTCCACCACGTCCCGGCAAATGCGTTTCTCTTGCGCTCGCAGCGCTAGCTTGCGTCCTCCAAGGAATTGCAAGAGAAGAGTGCGGCTATCCTTTTTGGGAGGCTAGGGCAAGGAAACCTACGAATTTCTCACTAAAAGTTGTATTTATAGTGAGACTCAACTTCCAGGCCTAATGGGTTTCAAAGCCCTAATCCAATTAGGCTTTAATTTTGGGCTTAATAATGGTTCAACTATTGGGCCCATTATTAATACAAAATTAAGGTGAAACCATAACCCAAATAATTAGCCCATGCACTCTAATGATCCAAATAGCTCTATGTGTGTGACTCAATAGCCTCTTGCCACGTTGGCAATGATCATAAATCACATTTATGATCATAAGCAATGAACGGTGTCTAGCAACACATCATTGCTACCCAAGTGACAAGATTTTCAATGATTCGACTAAACCTTTATGATGATCACCGATATATACCATTGTCCCTTTGTCCAAGATATCAAGACTAAGCACGAGACATGGAATGTGTCACTCTCGTATAGCCCAATCTTTGGTTTCTTGATTACCAAGTAGACTAACTTAAGTTGATGACATTGATATCGTATATCAACTCATCTGAGCATGGCCATGCATTTTCTAAGTCTCACTCTATTAAGGGGCCTGAAGATATCACTCCTATTACATAAGAGGGACAAATCCCATCTTGATCATACAAATCCCTCTGCATGATATGTGACATACCCAATGACCTCCTTCAAGTTCACTAAGTTGCGAGCAACAAAGGAAAGTATCAAAGTATGTGACTCGCATGTAGGGAACCTTGATGATCTTAGGTCGAAGAACTACATATACCATGATCACTATGAAAATCACTTATGACACTCATATAATGATCCATGAAGTGTTCTCATGGTGGGTCAGTCCAGTACACAAGTTCTCCAACTTGTACCCATATGTAGACTACATATCTCATATTAGTCTCCACATATGCTAGTCGTTATGTATTATTGCAACCCGCTCCACAATAATACTAGACTAGGGATGTTTAAGAATATCATTATTCTAGGGTTACAATTATGTTTATTACGTTACGCAGAAACAAAACAACGAACATAATTGTTGGATTAATGCCTTAATAAAATATTATGACTCAATGTGCAAAAAATACAATCATCTCATGATTGGCTTTTTGGGCACAACACTAACATGGAGAGCATTTAAGAATTCACAAACAACAACTATGGACAATTGAGCAGCGAAAGTAGGGTTTTAAGGGTTTGGAAGAACTAGTGACTGAACTGCCACTAAAACAATCAGTCGCTAGTCATGAAAAGACAAACGTGCCAAGGAGAGTAGCTAAATAATCAATCGCTAGGTAGGACAAAAGGGTAATTCAGGGAAGGAAGTAACTAAATTTTTCAGTCAATAAGTTTGAAAATAGTCCACCTTTAGCGCTTCAAACATTCACTCACTAGGTATAATGAATTTAGTCATTTGTTCATGATGAAATTCTAGAATTTTTGATATAATATATATAAGCTTATAAATTTCTTATATATTTATAAATGTTTATATATAAATATATATCTAGAAGCATATAAATATTCTGAAAGTAACATCAATAGCAAAACTTTGTGTGTAAAATAAATGCATAAAATAAAAAATACATTCGGTCAAAGTCATTCTAATTTCTCAGACATTGAAACATCTCTAGCATCTTCATCCTTGAGATTTTAAGTTTCACCAGTGTGATCAACAATTGTAAAAATGGTCTCTCACCATTCAAGAACTTCACCGACCATGTTAACATCCACTAACATGACACCTGCGAGGACATTTGAAGTATTTGGCAATATTCTAGCATGTTTTATATGAGTTTGCTAATATGGTTCATCTTCATCACTTGTTGGTTTAATGAGGCAGATGTTTGGATCATTTGGTGCCTACTCAACAGAGTCATAGTCAATGAAAGCAAATGGTTTCACCTTAATTATTGCCCACCATTGCTGTAGTGTAGTGTGTGATTATTGACAATAATACACTTGGATAGCCTAACGAGCAATGATGAAAGATTTTAGCGGACTTAATACCGATTTCCGGTTCATATCAATGACTTGAAAACCATAAGAAAGTTTAGATTTCTTCCAGAATATTAAAGTTTGATGATTTCTTCTGTCATTCCATAAAAATCATACCCTCTTGAGCCATTGGTGTCACTCTCAACATAGAATTCAATGGGTAAGAGATTTTGTCATCTCATATGTCCTGGTATGAAAGCAAAATCCATTCAACATGCACCCATTATAACTTGCACCAAAATGTAGCAAATTGTGAGATAATTCAACAAGTCATTCACCTAATCTATCAAGATGGATATCACCCTAAAAATATGGAAAAGATGATCATATATATATTAAAACATTTTGACTACTAAACCTGGTGCCAAATCTAATAGATGGAAAACATACATATTCCCGAAACCACCATGTCAAATGTTGCACTTGAAAGTTTTCCATTTCTCTATCTTTGGATTCAGGAAACTCTTGTCACATGATACCATTAAAAAATGATAGCTGTCAGTACACGATAAGTTTTGGAACAGACAACATCACCCTATGAATTTAAACATAAGCACAAATTTAAAAACTAACCAAAAGTAAGGATCAACTTTTTCACAATTTTGTAGAATGTAAAGAGACACTTGTCATAATTCATCTTCACCTAGCACCTTCTGTGTCCCATGGGATGGGAAGTTTTGGTTTTCATTGCAGAACAAGGCTAGAAGGGTGCCAAAGTTGGCCTCATTCGAACAATAATTCATCATGTTAATGTTCCTTAAGGACTAGTTAAGTCTAATTGACATATCAGAGCCAAAGTAATGTTCACAAAATAATTTCATCTCTTGAACCAAATATACCTCCGTAATTGAGCCTTCCAATTTTTCTTTCTTGTGCATCTTTCACTTAACAAACCATAGAAGCTTATAAATAAAAGAATATGAGTTAACATCCATAAATTCAAAATAATTCTATAATGTTGTATCTAATAATTATACCTCTCAAATGGATATAGCCATTGATACTAAACAGGACCACAAACCATTACCTTACAAAGTAAATGCATGGGCAGGTGTTCCATTGAATAAAAAAAAGCTAAAGGGAAGATAATCTCCTGTTTATAGATAGTGATGATGATAAAGTTCTCAAGTTTGACCATGTAATTTATTATGATTTTATGCAAACAAAGTTGCCAAAATAATGAACTACATTCAAATATAGTTGCCCACATTATTGGTGCTAAGTAGCCATGCAACAAGATGGGTAATACGTGTTGAAAAAGTATGCGAAAATTATGATTCAGAATAGTGTAGAAATTGCAATTTGTAGCATTTACATTACATAATAAATTGGATAAAAACCAATCTATAAATTTCAATCCCCTGCGTTACCACCTCACAAAACTAGGAGAATTACAAAGTGTGGCATAACGGTCAAAAACCATTATATTGTGTAATTCTCACCATAGTGATTGAAGTATGAGGGGTAAAGGGCATGATCAACACCTCTTTAAAAATGTTATAAGTTGGTAACTTGGCCCCCAAGAAAAGCCTTAAGGATTGCTTGTTTTTCAAGCAACCTATCAACTTTTTTGTAAGGTTTTAGAAATTTGGGTACTTAATTGCAAAACTCTCAAGAAAGAGCATTGGAGAGTTATGGGAAGGGTATGAATGGTATGAAAGTGCTATTGGAGGACCAAAATGCTTATGGAAGACAATTGTGGACAAAGAAAAGCATAAAGGGCTTTAAGGACTTAAGTGTCCTAGTGTAAGCCTTAGGTTTTTTATGCTTATGACTTAAGTCAAATGGAAGCATTTTGGAGTTATCCCACTCAAGAAAAGGCAGCCAAAACAAGATAAGGATGGTCAAATGTGGACCAAGTGATTAAGTTTAAGAAACCATGATCTTGTAGCAAGGTAAATGACATAGGACATGGTTAAGCTAGTTAAGGGTGTTTAGTGCACCTAAGCTAATTTAAGTAGCCAAACTCATATTTTCTTCTCCTATTTTTGGCCTCATCTAGCAGCCCACCCTCTACACACTTCCTCCATAGCTCCTCCATAGCCACCATACCTCCAAGCTCTCACCTACTTGCAATTGAAGTGAAGGAAGCAAAATTGGAAGCACACTAGTGCTATTTCTTGTGTGCCCCAAGAATCAAGGTCAAATTTCAGCACACCCATCAAGGTAAGGAGTTCTCTTGCTCTCATGGACTATTTTTTGTATTATTCAAACATCCATGGAGCTAGGGCTAAGATTGGATGAGAGCCAAGTGCTTGATGAACCAAGCTTAGTTAAGGGAGTTCACTTAGTGAAGGTTTTGTAACCTAGTGTGAAGTGCATAGTGATGCAGTGAATTTAAGGGCTTCTAGACCCCAAAGTTAGTATTAACTAGTTTTAAAACTCTCCTAAGACCAAGCTTATGCTTGAGGAGGGCTACCATAGTGATTTGCATATGGTTATTGCTTGTTTTATGGACTAACCAATGTTACTTATTCCTGCTGCATACATGTGTTTGTTGTTTGTGTTTGGCTGTTGCATTTGATTGCTATATGTTGGATATATGCATTGTGTTTCTTGAATTTTAGTGTATTTTTTTGTAGGTAATACGAAGGGTTACATTACCTTAAGAGTATAAGTGTTCTCCTCACTAAGTTTCACAATGAAACTTACTCCCCTCAAATCTGCCCATTTCAGGTCTAGCAGAAAGATCACATTCAAAATGAGCTTTGTGATTTAAATTTTGATCTGAAATTTTATGCATTTGAACTAACATGTATCTATATGTGATTTGGAAATTTTGGTGATTTTAGGAGCACATTTGGTATTTTTAGTAATGGTGCTTACTCTACTATGCAGCAGCTGTCCAGCATCCTGTTTCTGGAGTGGATTGTGTCTAAAGCTCTCCTGTAACTTGTGTGTGTGTTTTAGCTGAGTTAAGGCCATTATTTAGTTCATGGATGCATTTACATGTAATACATGTAAATTTGAAACAGGTATGTGAACATTTGAGGACTGTTTTGCTATGTATGTTAAATGGTGCACAAGCTGTCTAAGTGTGAATGATAGGCTGCTTGTTTGTAAATTCTGTTTTGGCCACATAAAGTTGCTAGATGCAAGATCATGTAATTTCTATGTCTATTTTACATGTATGGGATAGCCTTGGAGGGCTTACCCCTTGTGAATGAAATGTTTGCACACTTATTAAATTTTGTATGGCAAAATGGTCATAAAGTGGCAGAATTTTGACCCTGCACTCAAAGTTCTATATCTACCTATGTATGATAAATCTTGGTATGAAATTTTGACCTTGCCTAGAGAAAATCAATATTTTTAACTGGGATTTAGAATTTCTACATTTTGAGCCCTGTAGCCAAAGTTATGACTTTGCAAATTTGGTTGGAGTTACTGTTCATTTGGTCAGAATTTTATAACCAAGTTCAAAAATCTATAACTTTGTCCATAGTTGGCCTATTGATGTAAAACCAGATTCCCTGGTTTGTTTTATGTCTCTACTTGATGTCAAACCAAATAAAATGGGGGGTACCTAGCTAGA
Source organism: Aquilaria yunnanensis (assembly GCA_039654915.1). Classification (NCBI taxonomy): domain Eukaryota; kingdom Viridiplantae; phylum Streptophyta; class Magnoliopsida; order Malvales; family Thymelaeaceae; genus Aquilaria; species Aquilaria yunnanensis. The sequence continues at coordinate 40,219,653 of CM077595.1, read as the reverse complement.
TTAATACAGATTTTTGGAGGAAGTTTCAGATGCAATGGCTGGTTACTTAAACTTAACAAGATTACCTAATGTGTGGCAGCCAAGATTAAGACTTGTGCTAGTATTTTCCTTTCTTAATTCCATGGTGTGCATAAAATGTGAATATGTGTGTAATGGTTGGACTAATACATGTGAATTTAAAAAGTGCCCAAGAGGGCTACTTTCGTATTGTTCTGATGTCCTATAGAAATACTAACCCTGATAGTTTTAAATACACAATTTTAGCACCATAACTGGACTACCCCGGAGTGGGTAACAGATGTTGGTATCAAAGCATGGTTTATACACATACATATAGTTTCATTTGCATGTGGCTACATACATGAACTCAGTTTGGTGAGCTGCTAGTGTCAAGTACCGTTAAAATACCTATGATCTTTATATGTGCTCTATGATGAATCATGAACAGGAAGTAAATATTGTTGCCACAAGAAGAGAGGAACCACCCCTAAGGCCTCCTACTGAACCTAAGCAACAAAGAAATAGACAGGAAATGGGAAATTAGGGCCAACAAAGGGCACCAAACCCTGAAGTACCTCAGGTCTACTTAGAGCTTTAGAGAAACTTAGCTCTAATTAATGAAAACTTAGTAAGACTAATTCAAGCACAACATCAAGGAGTCCAAGTAGCACCAGCTGAAGTAGTTCAAAATGCACAGCAGTAATCAGAAGTGGAGGCTAGGAACACATTTAAGCATGGTCCTTCTAGAAGATTGGGAAATAGAAATGATGAAGTTGATGAATTGGTAGATGAAGATAGGAGAAATCCTGGAGGAAGAAAAATGAGATCTAAGATTGGTCAGGTGTCTTGGGCCAATCCCTCGGTCTATGACCATTCCTCCTCTAAGAATGAGATTGAGGAAGATCATGAGAAAAGGGGCAGGAGAAGGCATAGAGAGCATCACCATGCTAAGCAATCTCATAGATTTAGGAGATAGAGAGCAAAGGATCTAGAGGGCCTAGATGAGGTCAAACTATTGGAGAGGTTCCAAAGACTAAGGCCTCTATAGTTTGATGGAAGAGCAGGACCAGAAAGAGCTAAGGAGTGGTTAATCTTCATAGAAAACATGTTAGAAAGGATGCCACTCAGCTCCACCAAGAAGGTGTCACTGGTTACTTACAATTTGGTAGGCAGTGCAGAGATGTCGTGGAGAAACACCAAAGATAGATATGTTGTCTAGAAGGGAAAAACACCAGGAAAAGAAATAGAAATGAGTTGCCCAGAGTTTAATAAACTTTTTCAGGAATAGTGTATCAGTGATGCAACCAAGGACATGAAGCAAGCTGAGTTTGATGTTCAAAGGCAGAATAACTTCATTGTCCTAGAGTATGAGCACAAATTCAATCAGTTAGTGGGATCTGCTCCTTAGTGTCATGGACTAGAGGAGTTTAAAGCCAAAAGATTTGTCAGAGGCCTAATATCAGACATCAAAAAGGCTATAAGGCCATTTAGGCCAGTGACATATTATGAAGCAATGCAGAAAGCTTTATTAGTTGAGCAAAAGGAGAGTGAGACTAGGTACTTTTGTAATGGACCAAGGGAAAGTAGTCAGGCAGGAAGCATTTGAGGCATTACTTGATGCATAGTTCCTTTGTGATCTACACTGACCATAAAATCCTAAAGTACTTGTTCACTCAGAAAGAGTTGAACATGAGACAAAGTAGATGGTTAGAGTACATCAAGGACTATAACTACAATATAAAGTACACAGAAGGGAAAGGCAGTGTGGTAACAGATGCCTTGAGCAGGAAGTTCATGGGTCTTCTGAAAGGAGGATCCATAGTTGTTCATGATGAGCATAATAGTCTACTATGCCTATAGCATAAGTGGCATAAGTGAGAGGAAGCCAAAATCTACAAATTGACAATCCAACTAGGATGGATTGAAGAGGTCAGAAAGGCTCAGGAGACAGATTTGGAATTAAAAAGGATGCCAAGAGAGGGAAAAGGTTCCTTATATGAATCCTTTGCCTACAAGCAAGGATTACTGTACTTCAAGGACCGAATCTATGTGCCTAAAGAACCAAAGCTTAGGGATGAAATACTTGAAGAAGCTCACACAAGCAAGTTAACATCCATCTAGGAAATGAGAAAATGTATAAAGACTTGACGACTCACTTCTGGTGGCCAAACACGAAGAGAAACATAGCTACTTATGTCTCCAAATGTGTCACATGCCAGAGGGTAAAGGTAGAGCACCAGAAGCCAACTGGTACCCTATAGACTCTGCCTATACCAATGAGGAAGTGGGGCAACATAACCGTGGACTTTTTTACTGGGTTGCCTATGACCAGATGAAGGCATGATACAATCTAGGTCATTGTGGATAGGCTAACCAAATGTGCCCACTTCTTACCTATGAAATTCATAGATTCTCTGAAGAAGTTAGCTTAGATGTATATCCAAGAGATAGTGAGACTACATGGAATACCAAATTCCATTGTATCTGATAGAGATCCAAGATTTACAGCTCAATTTTGGAGTGCTTCAAGCAAAGCACTAGGTACCAAAATCCACCTGAGTACAGATTATCACCCTTAGATTGATAGGCAAATTGAAAGGGCGATACAGATATTGGAAGACATGCTTAGGAGTTACGTGTTGGATTTCAAAGGTGAATTGGACGAACACTTGCCATTGATGGAATTTTCTTATAACAATAGTTATCAAAGCACCATTAGGATGGCACCTTATGAAGCACTATATGGAAGAAGGTACATGACACCCCACTATTGGGTGGAAGCCTTAGATAGGCTAGAGTTAGGCCCTAAAATCATTAAGGAGAGTACTGCCAAAATCAAGTAGATTCAAGAAAGATTAAGGGCAGCGATTGAAAAAACCACAGCCTATGTGAATAAAAGAAGGAAAGGCTTGAAGTTTGAGGCTGGTGACAATGTTTAGCTTAAAGTTGCACCAACCAAAGGCACTGTCAGATTTGGCAGAAGAACAAAGTTAGCTCCAAGATATATAGGTCCTTATGAGACCATGGACAAAGTTGGCAAGGTAGCATACAGGTTAGCTGTGCCATTAAGCATGTCAAGTGTTTATAACGCTCTCCACATTAGTATGCTTAAGAAGTGTCTATTGGACAAAAGCATGCTATTGTAATGGAAGACATATATTTGGAACCTAACTAGACATATGAAGAGAAACCTATAGCTATCTTAGCCAAGGATACCAGAAGGTTAAGAAACAAGTTCATTCACACCACTCTGAAAGGGAAGTAACCTGGGAAACTGAGAAAGACCTTATGTAAATGTATCCTACAGAGTACCCGAAGCTAAAAGCAATTTCAGAGGACAAAAATTTTTAAGGGGGGGAGGATTGTTATCACCTCACAAAAATGGGAGAATTACAATGTGTGGCATAATGGTAAAAAAACCATTATATTCTGTTCTAAGTTGGTAACTTGGCCCCCAAGAAAAGCCTTAAGGATTGCTTGTTTGTCAAGCAACCTATCGACTTTTTTGTAAGGTTTTGCAAAATTTGGGTACTTGATTGCAAAACTCTCAAGAAAGAGATTTGGAGAGTTATGGGAAGGGTATGAATGGTATGACAGTGCTATTAGAGGGCCAAAATACTTATGGAAAACAATTGCAGACAAACAAAAGCATAAAGGGCTTTAAGGACTTAAGCGTCCTAGTGTAAGCCTTTGGTTTTTTATGCTTATGACTTAAGTCAAATGGAAGCATTTTGGAGTTATCCCACTCAAGAAAATGCAACCAAAACAAGATAAGGATGGTCAAATGTGGGCCAAGTGGTTAAGCTTAAGAAACCATGATCTTGTAGCAAGGAAAATGACACAAGACATGGTTAGGTTAGTTAAGGTTGTTTAGTGTACCTAAGCTAATTTAAGTAGCCAAACTCATCTTTTCTTCTCCTATTTTTGGCCTCATTCAACAGCCACCCTCTCAACACTTCCTCCATATCTCCTACATATCCACCATACCGACAAGCTCTCACCTACTTGCAATTGAAGTGAAGGAAGCAAAATTGGAAGCCAACTAGTGTTATTTCTTGTGTGCCCCAAGAATCAAGGTCAAATTTCAGCACACCAATCAAGGTAAGGAGTTCTCTTTCTCTCATGGAATATTTTATGTATTATTCAAACATCCATGGAGCTAGGGCTAAGTTTGGAAGAGATCCAAGTGCTTGATGAACCAAGCTTAGTGAGGGGAGTGCGCTTAGTGAAGGTTTTGTCCTAGTGTGAAGTGCATAGTGATGGCAGCGAATTTAAGGGTTTCTAGGGCCCAAAGTTAGTGCTAAATAGTGTTAAAACTCTCCTAAGACCAAGCTTATTATTGAGGAGGGCTACCATAGTGATTTGGATATGTTTATTGCATGTTTTATGGACTAACCAATGTTACATGTTCCTGCTGCTTACATATGTTTGTTGTTTGTGTTTGCCTGCTGCATTTGATTGCTATTTGTTGGATATATGCATTGTGTTTCTTGTGTTTTAGTGTCTTTGGTTTCAGGTAATACCAAGGGTTACATTACCTTAAGAGTATAAGTGTTCTCCTCACTAAGTCTCACAATGAAACTTACTCCCCTCAAATTTGCCCATTTCAGGTCTAGCAGAAAGATCACATTGAAACTGAGCTTTGTAGTTTGATTTTTTGCCTAAAATTTTAGCTACTTCTACTTCTATGTATTTGGTTATTATCTAGAATTTTTGGTGTTTTTAGGAGCACATTTAGTATTTTTAGGGATGGTGCTTACTGTACCATGAAGCAGCTATCCACCTTGTTGTTTCTGGAGTGCATTGTGTCTAAAGCTCTCTCGTAACTTGGGTGCATGTTTTAGCTAAGTTAAGGAAATTATGTAGTGCATGGATGCATGCACATGTAATAAATGTAAAGTTAAAACAAGTATGTGAACATTTGAGGACTGTTTTGCTATGTATGTGGTGCATAAGCTGTCTAAGCGTGAATGATAGGCTTCTTGTTTGTAAAGTTTGTTTTAGCCATATAAAGTTTCTAGATGCAAGATCATGTATTTCCTATGTGTATTGGACATGTATGGGATAGCCTTGGATGGCTTACCCCTTATGAATGAAGTGTTTACACACTTATTAAATTTTGTATGGGCAAAATGGTCATAAAGTGGATAGAATTTTGACCTTATGCTCTAAGTTCTATATCTCCCTGTGTAAAATAAATCTTGGTATGAAAGTTTTACCATAGCTAGATAACATCTAGAGGTTTAACAAGGCTTTACAATTTCTACATTTTGAGCCTTGTAGCCAAAGTTATGCCATTGTAAAGTTGGTTGAGTTACTGTTTATTTAGTCAGAATTTTGTAACCAAGTTCAAAAATCTATAACTTGGTCCATAGGTGGGCTATTGATGTAAAATAAAGTTCCCCAGTTTGGTTTATGTATCTACTTGATGTTGAAGGAAATAAAATAGGGGGTACATGGCTTGATTAATATAGTTTTTTTTAGGAAGTTTCACATGCAGTGGCTGGTTACTGAAACTTAACAAGATTGCCTAATGTGTGGTAGCCAAGATTAACACTTTTGCTAGTGTTTTACTTCCTTGCTGCCATGGTGTGCATAAAATGTGAATATGTTTGTAATGGTTGGACCAATATGCATGCATTTACATAGTGCCAAAGAGGGCCACTTGGGTATGCACACTAGGGGTACTGTTCTGATGTCCTACGGAACATAGCAACCCTAGGAGTTTTAAATGCACAATTTTGGTACCATAACTGAACTACCCTGGAGTGGGTAACACCCTGAGCCATAAATATATCTGCCAAACCTCCTCACTCTCTATAGGGTATGCCACTTTGGGTTTGATGCTATTATTTACATCATCAATCAAGTGGAGCTTGTGTAGCATAACTAACTTTTTTTGATCCAATTGGGCCTTCGGGTTGTCCTTTTTGTTACCTTTAGTGTCCAATAATTTATAAAAAAAAATTTGAAAATTTTTTTCTCTTTGCATGACATCAAGGTTATGTCTTATAAGTTAGTGCTTCCAATAAAACAACTCCTAAAAAATTGACCTATTCAGCAAATTACGGGTAGAGGCAAATCTAACTACGTGAAGATTGTCACTTGCTGATCCAAAAGGTGGGAATTACATTTCATCCAAGCTTTAGCTAATATCTTCAGTAGATATTGGAGGCACAACTATTTTCTTTACCCTTAATCATGGTTGAATAGCATTAATAATCCCATGAAATGCATGGTTTCTAGATAAAAACTTCCTATAATAGCCCCCAACAACATGGCTTCCTCTAGAACTTTAGTTGAAATGAATTGATGTTCTCTATGCAATATGAAAAAACCAATCTCCTATATTTCCTTTATCTCGATAGCATACCATATGCTAGAAAATCACTAATTGTCTATAATAAACAAGCTTGCATAATAAAATTTTCAATCAATATGCATCCAGGTTTAGGATTTAACTCATCAACTAGCGGTCACAAGAATATCTTTTCAACTTCATCTACGCACAATGTCTTCAACCCATCAACTAGTGGTCATAAGAATATATTGATATTTTGCCCAAGATATCTTGGACCAAGAATTAACAATGACAAAAAGATGTATGCCTCTTACATATGCATTTTGGGTGGGAAATTGTGACAACTATAAAAAATTGGCCAGATAGAATGCATTCATCTCATCGTAGAATTCAACATAAACCAATATGTGCATCACACAAGATGTGTGTTCCTGATTTCAACCAGAAAGTCAAGGAAATTTGAATCTACATGGTGCTAAGCCTCTGTTTGGCATGAATGATCCACTAAACCATTATGTGTATGTCGATTAACTGTATGCCATGTCATATGTTCAGAAGTTTAGGTTGACATAACAAACATTTTAGTTAGCTAATGATTGGTAGATACCACAATACTTTCTTTGGAATAAATTTTTTCTTATTTTTGTCTAATCTCCTTTCTTTATATCTATACTCTCCACAAACACTATAATATGTCAATTGTGAGTTCTTGCCATCACATGACATAAACATTCTTTTGACATGTATCTATTTTCATGCATAGAAGACTTGAACCCTTCATCATTTGCTTGGATTCATGTAACATCTCTCAAAACAAATTCCTTCACAAGTAACCATGTCATAAAAGCATTTATTAGTCGTATTGTGCTTGAATGCACTTTTTCACTGAGATAAAAATCTCAAATCCTGCTTCCAATGAATGAGGTTTGATACAGCTAAAATTTATTCACCAGTAGGATAAATCATAAATAGTAAAGTGCAGTTTAGATTCTTTCATTTTTGAACTATCAATGATTTTTGACCAAAGACATGTTATTCAAATGCAATAACTGAATATCATTGTTGTCAATCTATATATACTCCCTCTATTTCACAAAAGCTGACCCTTTTACTATTCATAGTAATTACTTTATAATTTTATTTCTTTCAAAATTTACAATAAAAATATGAACTTTTTATATGAAAATGGAAATTTAAACATTCTGGTTTCTAAATATAATTTTTTTTAAAATTCAATACATATTAATATGAATATGTTCAAGTTAAACTTTAGTCAAAAGAGGTAAAGGACCAACTAATATGAAATAGAGAAAGTATATTATTTTTCAACAGGTTGAAAATCATTGACAGACAATATACAATTTAACTATAAGCATATGTACGTAAACCTAAAATGTTTGACACTAATAATAAAAAATCTAGCAGTTACTATAAATGTTTTGATAAAAATATAGATTACATCTACATTGATGGGTGTGGATCGCAAAGTCACAATGGAAGGCTGCAGTGATGGAGAGACTGGGAGCGGAGGATAAGACAAACACAAAGGTGGAAGAATGAGTAAAGAGGTGGGGCGGTATAGGTTTTGTTCATATGAGTGACTAAAATGGTGATTGAATTTTCTTAAGCCATTGCCGAGTGACTGATTTTGAAATTTGGTTGAATTGAGCTGCTGACTAGTGACTGAAGAAAAGTCAAGTAGTACCCTAAGGACTCACAATAATTGTGAGAAGATAGTTAAGTGAAGGTTAAGGACCATAGCCCATCGGTCTTAGATCTATGAATTTTTGGAGTTGAGGTTCATTAAAGAGGTAATTTCATCAATTTTGGCAAGTTGGTCGAGGTTCAAGAACTAACCAAACCTTGAAGACCAAAATGTAACATTTGGGTTCCCAACAAAATGCAACTAGACATGGGAGTGTGAAAAGGAGCCATAAGGCATTAAGGACAACCTAAATGTGTTAAAAAGAGAACATGATAAAGGGTTTTAAAATCGCAACCTAGTAGTTGTTAAGGGCACCCATGGTGGTAAGAAGGACTCCAAGTAATGTGCTTTGGCCAAGTGCTTATCTTAGGGTCTATGTTCACCCAAAGCTGCTTATGAAGACTACAAGTAACATAAGAGGCATTCTCAGTTGTTTGGGAGTTCAAAGATATTAGATAGTGCGGGCTAATTGTGAGTTCAAAAGAATCAAGAAAGTCTTGAACCAAAAAGGGCTAACGGTTCTTGCCTAAGTAAATGTTAAAGGTTCGTAAAAAATAAGATCGTCGAGGCCGGAAGTATACCCAACTACTGAAAGGCTTCTAGCAGACAATGAAAAATCAACAAAGGTGTGTATGGTGGAAATTACCGAGTTAAGAACTTAAATGACCTAAGAAGCTCAAGTAGGAGCTAAGTGTGAATTAAGTTAACATCTTCTAGTGTGTGTTTGTAGTTCACAACAAACCTTTTCCATTACACCAATAAAAAATGTGGATTCATCAAATCTCTCCACACTTAAACAAACATGTAAACTCATAAGGAAGTGCACCTATCATCAAAGTATAGCAATGGTAAGTACCAAGATCATTTTTCCCTAAGGAACTGAGGTTGTCTACCATACTCCATATCTCCCAATTATCTAACCATCAATTAAGGAGTTTGTTTAACTGACTACTATGAATTAACTAAACTAAACTAAACTAATACAGTAACATAAACTACTAACAATCAGCTAGCAGCAAAAAATAACTAAGATAATCAATAATAAGAAACCTCATGCTTAGAATTAAATAACCCTAGAAACTCCTTTGCATTGCTTTTACTTTGGTTTAATAGGATTATGATTTACTTGGACTGTGAAGTATTACTTAATGTAGATTAGCTCTTGTTATGACTTTCTTAGCTAGAAGCTCATTTAAGGAAGGTAAAGTTTTTTAAACTTTGTTTGGAACCTTGTTTCAAGTTCATATAGCAAGAATAGTTGAGTTTAGCAAAGTTCACTAAGTTTCGAGAAGGTTTAGGCACTAAATGAAGCTTGGGGGTAAAATGGTAATTTTGTATTCTAAAGAGTCAAGCTAGGCCCCAAGTGTTAAAAATGAGTTTTAAAACTTAACTTTTACTTTTAAACCAAATTTAGTTTAAAAAAGCAAGATTCGACCAAGTTTGACTATAACTATCTAAAGGAATGGGGCATTTTGTAACTTTTTAAATACTCTGGTGGCTTGTTGGTTTCGAAGCTTATAAAGCTTGGTAAAGTCAAGGGAGTCTACCATTTCTCACCCAAACCCGTGTTCATCCTTCCTCTCTTGATTTCATCAAGAATTTTAGCTCAAAATCACAAGGTTTTTGTGAATATTGAAGCTACCAATGGTGCTTATGCTATAGGAAGCTTGCTCCAAGAAGAATTTCATGTTTTTAGAGCTTGGAACCATGTTTTCCACCATCCCTTATTTTTGAAGCGAGGTAACTTGTGATTTCTTGGTGAATTCTTGTTTATTAGTTGATTGGTAGCTTGGGCTTTGATTAAAAGCTAATAATTGTGTATTTTGTGCCTTTGGTTTCTTGGAACTAGGAAGAACTTTGTGGAAATTTGGTTCTTGAGGAAAGGTTGGTCGATTCTTGCTTGTGAGTTAAAGTTAAGGTAAGGGAGTTATCTTTTCAAGTTTGATTAACGCTATTGGAGTGTGATTGCTTGATGAATTCAAGTAGTTTTGGCAATAACATTAGTTAGTGGGCTAGTTTGCTCATGGTGCACTACTAGTTTTGTAGAGCTTGGAATGATGTTACAATACATCATAGGAATGCTTGTGATAGTTGGTTGTGGTCTTTGCAACAATTTTTATAGGTATGTGAAGTTTGAAGGCCATCCAAGCATCTTTAACAGTTTTGGTAAGTCTTCAAAGGTTGTAATAGCAAAACTGGAAAATTCTAGGCATCGCAAAAATGTATCCAAGTTTTTACAACTGTCATGATGCGTCATCACAGTTATCATGGCTAAAATTTTCCAATTTTGCTTGATGGCTTGAGGGCAAGCTTGAAGGGGTGCTTAGGGTCCCTAGGGGTCTAAGTATTCCGAGGGTACTCCGAGGCTTCCAAAACTTCGCTGACACCAAGGAGTTTTCTTGAGATTTTGTGGTTACTTGTACCGTAAACAAAAAAAACTAGATAACAAAGAGCCACAACCAAGGATCATTAGCTTGGGTGAAAGGTTTAGTACCATCAGTGACCTAGGCATGCCATCGGGCTTGAGGTTGCGATGTGAAAACTTAGGGCACCTAATGGGTCTTTATGGCCTGGTTGACAATAGTCCCACCATAGAGCCCCTATACAACATAAGGGAGTTTCAGCTAATGAATTATCATTAGTTAGGCTATTAAACTCTTCTTGCTAGTATGCAAGGCTTTACCTTATAGTTCAAGGACTAGGTTAAAAAGAAGTCCTAAAGAACTAAGACATATCCGCATAAGTCTACCCTTATGTTGTATCAGCTCATAGTAGATTACATATGTTCACATATGTGTTGTCCCTAGTAACTTTTTATTACCCTTACTCAGAATTCTAAATTCTCACTCCTTAGTTATGTTGTGCAGATTCTCATGCTGTTGGGCCGAATAACCGTTAAAGGTTGTCACGATAGTTTGTTGTTGCAAGTATTTCACTTGAGAATTTTTATGATTCTAGTCTACTTGAGTTACTTGTTGGTTAAGTAATAGTGCTAAAGATAGTTTTTTTCTAGGCCCTTTTTTGTGACTCACCATTAGGACTTACCTCCAAGGTGGGAGTTAGTTTGAGAAGGTATCAGTCGAGGCTTGTATATATAGTACTCCTAGTGTCCTCCTTTCTCTATGATTGAGTCCTAGACTCTAGGGTTGCTCTTGGTTAAGGAGCATTAGTCCACTTTATGTTGAATGCCCTCACACGATTGTTATGTGTTCTATTAATCATACAAATGTTGATTTTGTATGGTTTGGCCATTTGAACTTGTATTCTATGAAAAGTATCTTGGCCAAGTGAATGTGTTTATTATTTCCATTTACTCCAGCTAAAGCATAAAGAGCATGCATTCTACATATTCTAGGTTAATCAACTAGTTTCACGGAGTTTTAATCCATGCACATATACGGTAGCCAAATGCAACCACTGTGAGACTAGCTCTCACAGGCTTCCTAGGTAGCGCCAAGGGAGGGCCATGTCAACTCCCTATTGTTCCCATTACACTAACCCTATTCTTAAGTCATTGATAGTGTGTCTAGGCATACGACATGTCCTAAGAACACATTGCAAGTCCTGCAACCCATTACTAGGTTTAACCCTAGTCTGAGGTATTATATCACACCTATTACTCCCAATTATGATAATACCCCTTTTATCCAAAGGTGATCGACAAAAAACATACCGAATAATACTCGACGCATGTTCATCATCCTAAATCAAAATTAATTGGCTAGCTACTATTAATCAACATAATAGAGAATATTGGATAAATCAAAACAAAAACACATAATCATATTAAAACAAAAGCAATCACAATCATAAAATCATCCTAGGGCTCATTTACTCTAAGCATGAGTACAAAAATTTTAGCTCATAATGTCGTAAAAAAAACACCAAAGAATCCAAAGAAAATTAGGGAAAGAATAATCCATGGCTAAATTTCTTCTCATGCAAGAAATCTTCAATTCAGTGCTCATAAATTGGTGTCAATCATTCGAATTGCCTCCAACAACCTTGCTTCATCAAAAGCTCCCTTTCTTCTGTGTATCTCCACCCCCTTTTTTCTCTTTTTTTATGAATAAACCTGAAAACCCTAAAATTTAGGCAAATAGGTTTGGTACACGGTAGTGTAACAAGCCATGTTACTCTCCTAGAACTTAAAAGCTTGCTAATTTTAACATTGTTTGGAACATGGGTGTCTTAGGCACCACATGGGTGTGTAAACTCTAAAACTTTGCCAAAACATGCAATTCAACTCCAAAACTGCACAAAACGTTTTCCTAACACAAATGGAGCTAAAATATGACCTAAAAATGAAATATGAACTAATTAAGCACCTTATTCTAGCAAAAACATATCAAAAGGCAAGAAAATGAAAGGAAAAAAAAATATAAAGAACATGACTAAATTTGAGGATATCATCCTCACTAGTAGGATTCAAGGCTACTGAAGGGTGTGGTTCTTTGGAATTTAAAATGGATTGTAAAGCCTAAAGGGCATGTGGGACTCTTTATTTCCTCAAAAGGTAAGAAAGGTAGCTAAGTGGTCTAAGAGTTTATGTGTGGGTCAGTAAATGACTTAGAAAGCCTCTTGGATAAAAAGGAGGTGAAGAAAGAAATTAAAAACCTAAGGAAGAGTCATTATGCCTAGGGTGGTTAAAGCTACCTAGTGAGTCCTACAATTTTAAATTGTGAATATTGGCCTTGAATCACTAAGTGCCCATAAAAAAGAATTGTAGTAAAGAACCTAGAAGTCTTAGTGCTAGAAGAGACTTTAAGTGCCTAATTGAGGTGTTTGGCAAAGAACTGCCATGGAGTCTTCCCTAGGCATAATAGGGCTTATAGGCCTTGGTTGAGCCTAAGGCTACACACACTATGAGCTATGGTGTGTAAATCATTCTAAGTAGTCACTATGATTAATGAATAAGGATGAGCTAATGAGCTAACAACATAAGAATGTATCTAAGTATCAGAAAGTAAGATATAGGTACCACAACAGTCTCAAAGAGAGCACAAAAGTTGTAGGCCTCAGTCAGACGTAAGTATGGTTTAGGAACACTTATGGGTGGCATTCATGTTATGTTAGCCTAATAGGTTTAGGGCATTGAGAAAGAATTTATGGATTCCATGAAGAACCAGGAAAAGTATGAGGACCCTAAATGCCAAGTGCTAAGTTGAAACCAAGTGAAACAAAATTCCTATGAGAAGCCAAAGGGTATGGCATAAATTGAAAGACATAAGTGCACCAAATTATAAGAGCTAAAAAATACCATGAAAAGCAAAATTCTGAGGGTCCTAAGGGCTTTCTAAGGAGTGCTAACAATGTTCATAGAGTCCAAGAGAGCTTGATGCCAATTATACACCAAAGATGACTGAGTAATCAGAGTAAGGTTTGACAAGTCAGGGTATTGACATGTTATGGAGCATGGGGTAGTTAGAGCACCTAAAAAAATTGACTAAAGGTTCTAAGGATGGGTGTTAAGTAATCTAAAGAGACCTAAGAAAAAGCTATAATGGCTAAGAACACCCCACTATTGAAAAAGGCCAAGCTAGAGAAGTCAAGGGTTAAAGAGTTGAGTGATGGAATTCACACTATAGGACACTTGAAACTTGAGAATTCTACATGGACCAACTTGCCTTTAATAAGGCAAAATTTGTTAAGCTCATTGATTCCTTAAGGTTAAGGGATACACAGGTAGTAAGTGTTGAGAAGCTACCTAATGAGGCCAAAGGGTAAGTTATCATAAGAAGGAAATGCAAATGGCGCTAAGGGGCAACATGGTTAAAGATGTACCTAAGGATTGGTTTGAATGCCTAAGTGGAGTGTAAGTGTTCCCAAGTTAAATTTTCCCAAGTACAATAAGTGGTAGTGACTAAGAAATACCTAAATGGGGTGTGAAGGCTTAAATGTGGCGTAAGGTTGTGCCAAGTCCCACCAAGTGTTATGTTTAGAAGTGGGAGACTAATTATTCTTGAAAATGCTCTAATAGGGATAATGGCAAAGAAGGAGCAAGTTAGCTCTAAGTTACAACGGCTTGAGTGGAAAGTTGGAGTATGGGGAAGTGTCTTGTGAGCCATGGCAAAGTTTTTATCCCATAAGTAATGTCTCTAAGGAAAGGTCACCCAATGAAGACATTAAGGAGTTTTTTTACAAGTAAGTCAAAAGGATAAGAATATAAAGTAAGCTCATGGATAAAGGCTTTGGGTAGCCATAGTAAGGAGAAGACCATGAGTATAAATCGAGTGGGACACAAGAAGAACAACATCCAAGTGTTATACTTGAATACGGACCAGAATTTGGGGGACCAAATTTTTTAAGAATGGGAAAATATAAAGGCCTCCAAGTACATACCCTAGTTTAGATGCCAAGGTAAGTAAATCCAAAATTAATTTTCCCAAGTAAGTTTTCATTAGGAAAGAAAAGCAACCTAAGAAAGGTTAAGTTGAGTTTTTAAGTGTGAAATGGCACCAAGGGCAAGAAGGACCAAATGATAATTTTAGCCTAAGCCAATCGCATGGCATTATTTCAGTAAAATTAGGGTCATTTTTACTAAATAAGTTAAGACCATAAATATTTCTAGGCATTTGAACCAAAATTCGATGTTAAGGGCTAAAAATGCATTAAATGTAAATTTCACTAATTTGTGTCTTAAGTAATTAAAGGATAAGCTTGGGGGGCAAGAATACCTTACTGTACGACCAAAATGGGCAAAGTTTAAAGAATGAAAAAAGTGCCATAAGTGTTCAAAATAAAGTTTTCATAGCCAAAGTAACAAGAGAGCTAGAAAAGTTTGAGTTGCAGCAATTGGGATATTTTGGGGAAAAGGATTATACTATGATGACTCTACTAGTCAACAATTGGCTTTACCCAATAAGTGTGTTTTATTTAAGTGTTTTCATTTAAGTACCTCAAGTAAGCATCTTATGAAGCATGAAATACAAGCAAAGTATAAGTAAGGATGAGTTCCTAAATGTGATTTGGCACCTAAGAGTCAAAAGGGAAAATGGTAATTTTGACCCAAGTGAGTGGCATGACTATAATTTTGATGAAATTAGGATCATGTAAGGAATTTTAACTACTTAAGTAAAGACTAGAAGTTATCATATCTATTAGAACCACCATTTCAAGGAAAAGGACTGCATATATCATGATCACTATGAGAATCACTTATGACACTCATATAATGATCCATGTAGTGTTCTCATGGTGGGTCGGTCCAGTACACAAGTTCTCCAACTTGTACCCATATGTAGACTACATATCTCATATTAGTCTCCACATATGCTAGTCATTATGTATTATTGCAACCCGCTCCACAATAATACTAGACCAGGGACGTTTAAGAATATCATTATTCTAGGGTTACAATTATGTTTATTACGTTACGCAGAAACAAAACAACAAACATAATTGCTGGATTAATGCCTTAATAAAATATCATGACTCAGTGTGCAAAAATACAATCATCTTATTATTGGCTTTTTGGGCACAACACTAACATTGTGCAGGTTCTAATGTTGGGCCTAGTAACTAAGTGGATAGTTGTGGGCTAAGTTTCTCCTTTTTGCATGTACTTATTCAATAGAACCTTTGAGATTCTAAGTTTTCTTGTGAGTTAAGCTTTGTACTAACTAAGTGTTATGCCTTTACAGTTTAAAGGCTAACTGGTGCAGAAGGATAAGAAAGGGCTTGCACTTGGAGCTTGATAGCTCAAAGGTGAGGCTTAAGTGATGGGTCTTAGTTAAGGATTTTGTCTTGTATGTGTATAGTACTTTGTGTACTAAGATGTTGCCTCTATTAGGATACATTGTGGTGTTAAACCATTGAGTTACTTTTGGGTTCATGCTAATCTTGTAAAGTGTGCAGAAACTATTACTTGAAGTTGAAGTAACTAGTTTTTCATTGTCTTGGCATGTTTTAAGTATGTTTTAAATGAATGCTTGATTGATTTTTTCTTAAATGGTTTGCTTAATTGTTGAATTGCCAGGACAAACGCATGCATATCTTCTTGTAGGGTAGGCTAAGAAACTAGTTGCAAGTAAACTATTTGAATTTACCTACAAGTAATGGTTAGCCAATAGTAACTAAGTGGGATCACAGTCCCAAATGAGCTACAAGTTAAGCTATTCAGGGCACTAAGACCCCGCTCTGTGACATATGATATTCATCATCCTCCCCATTTTCCCATGTTTATAGCTCCCTTTCCTTCTTTTCTTTTCACCTTCATTCCTTCACAATTGGAAAAAATTTGATGAAATTTAAGTCTCAACAAGTCCTTAGCTTATTTTTGGTAGAATTGGTGCATTTAGAGTTGTCGTTGGGAGACCCTAAGGTAAGTTTCCTTTCTCCTTAAGGTTTGGTTCTATGTTAGTAAATGCTTATAAATGGTTTTGAATTCATACCATTGGTATCTAATTTTGTTCAATTTAGGCTAGGAAATCAAAGGAATCTCCATTGTGCAACATGGTGCTTTGTGTGTGTGGTTTGCTTGGATCTTGCTTAGCTTGTATTTTAGGTAAGGGATTTAAGTTTTGGCATGATCAATTGATTCATAAGTAGTGTTAAAACACATGGGGGTAAGTTTTTTTAGTCAAAAATTGATTAGAATTGGTTTGGGATGATCTTAGAACAAGGTTGACTGAGATAAGAACAAAAATGGGTGACTGTATAGGTTGGTGCAATCACACCAACATGTGTGTGTGACTATAGCAAGATCACATGAAAACTGTAGGGCTATATGATCACATTAAATTTTAGCCTTTACTCCAATTGCATGGTGTGATCATGCCAAACATTTTGTGCCATAACACCTTCCCTCCAATGCCTCCCAAATCATTTCCCACGTATTCTAAACTTCTTTTAGTGGTTAGGAAGTGTTCTAAAATGGCTCATAAGGACTCCTTAGATTAAATTATCCATCAATAACTCGGTAACAAGTAGGTGCTTAAGAGGGCTAAGAAAATGTTGATAAGTTAGGTGCCTTACATTGTAAGTGTCAAACTAAGGAAAGACCTGTAGGGTTTCAGGAGCCAAACAAGTGTAGTGTAATTTAATCAAAACCCTCCAGGATCCAAGTGAAATGAGGTGAACCAGGTGTTCAAAATTTTTCATACTTATTTTTCGTTGAGATCTCTCACCCAATTGTAGAGTCGAATCACAAAACCTGAATAGTTGACACGTTCAAGCTTTCTATAGTATCCACACGAGCCTCTTGGGATCACCACGCTTCCACCACATCCCGATAGATGCGTTTCTTTTGTGCTCGCAATGCTAGCTTGTGTCCTGCAAGAAACAACAAGAGAAGAATGTGACTGTCTTTTTTGGGAAGCTAGGGCAAGGCTATGAATTTCTCACTAAAAGTTTTATTTATAGTGCGACTCAACTTCTAGGCCTAATGGGTTTCAAAGCCCTAATCCAACTAGGCTTTAATTTCAGGCTTAATAAGGGCTCAACTTTTGGGCCAATTATTAACACGAAATTATCATGAAATCATAACCCAAATAATTAGCCCATGCATTCTAATAATCCAAATAGCTCTATGTGTTTGACCCAATATTGTCTTATCACGTTGGCAATAATCATAAATCACATTTATGATCATAAGCAATGAGCGGTGTCCAGCAACACATCATTGCTGCCCAAGTGACAAGATTGTCAGTGATTTGCTTAATATGATCATTACCCATATATGCCATTGTCCCTTTCTCCAAGATATCAAGACTAGGCACAAGATATGGAATGTGTCACTCTCGTATAGCCCAATCTTTGGTTTCTTGATTACCGAGTAGACTAACTTAAATTGATGACATTGATATCGTATTTCAACTCATCTGAGCATGGCCATGCATTTTCTAAGTCTCACTCTATCAAGGGGCCCGAAGATATCACTCCTATTACATAGGAGGGACAAATCCCATCTTGATAGTACAAATCCCTTCGCATGATATGTGACATACCCAACTTCAAGTTCACTCAGTTACAAGCAACAAAGGGAAGTATCAAAGTATGTGACTCACATGTAAGGAACCTTGATGACCTTAGGTTAAAGGGCTACATATACCATGATCATTATGAGAATCACTTATGACACTCATATAATGATCCATGTAGCATTCTCATGGCGGGTCGGTCCAGAACACAAGTTCTCCAACTTGTACCCATATGTAGACTACATATCTCATATTAGTCTCCACAAATGCTAGTCATTATGTATTATTGTAACCTACTCCACAATAATACTAGACCAGGGACATTTAAAAATATCATTATTCTAGGGTTACAATTATGTTTATTATGTTACGCAGAAAAAAAACAACAAACATAGTTGCTGGATTAATGCCTTAATAAAATATCATGGCTTAATGTGAAAAAATACAATCATCTCATAATTGGCTTGTGGGCACAACACTAACAAGACCAAGTATAGTATGAGTTCTACATTGGTCAAAGGATGAGGTCATAAACCTATGACATTGGATAGGAACCCGAGAAGTGTTCCAGACCCCTAATAGCCCAAAGGTAAAGGTCAAGTACCTACGGGCATTATTGTGGTACTCAAGAAGTCATGACTGAGTTGACGGGCTTAGTCTGTGAATCCACTAAGTTGCCTGAGTCAAGTTAGAGGGAACTTTGCAAAGTTAGGCCATTGAGTTAATTACCTAGCACAACAAGATAAGGGAATATATAAGTAAGAGGTGACTAAGTGACAACTTACTCTTGGTAGCCTATGAAAGGATAGTATGGTCAAATAAGCAATCACTTACTTCAAAATACCATAAAGAGCACTTCATGGGTTTTAATTTAACTGCTAGCATCAAATATGAGGGTTAGTACTCAAGTGCCCTAGCCACATGATCTCATGAAAGTTAAGAACAACTTCACGTGTAAGGAAATCTTAAGTGCATCTACATGTGCATCCATTCATCCATCCATCCATTCATTGCATTGCACTATTTTTTGTTATCTGTTTGTGCTTATTTTATGTTGTGCGGTTTGATTGGTCAGTTAATTTGTATATATATGTTGGTTTGCATGCTTGCATATATTCTCCTTGTAGGTGCCCAAATCCCTTATTGAGTACTTTCAATTACTTTTCTCTTAAGTATTATATAGGTACTTAAAAGGCTAGTTGGCCATAATAGTCGATGAGGGGTGACTTTTAGTGCTAAGTTACTCTCTAAGTATGAACATTATGGTTAATGAATGCTTATACTATAAGTTAGTGCTAACCAAAGCATGGTTTTTTCAACTTTCAAAGCTAAGTATGTACAAGGAAAGTGAGGCTTACCACTTAAAGCTAGGTTGCTCGAGTACAATGCTAAGGATGTATCTTACTAGATATTGTTGTCTTAATTATATGTATGACATTTTCATACTAAATGTTGCTTCGGCTAATGTCCATTGAAGTATAAAACACTTAGGCTACATTTCAGTGGATATAAGGTTAAAATGTATACATACAGTTATTATATGAAGTTAAAGCTGTAAAGGCTCTCCAAGTACTTAACCAAGCTTGAATGCTGAGGTAAGTAAATCCCATGTTATTTCCCTCAAATAAGTTTTATTAAGCAAGGAAAGCAAGCCCAGTAAGGCTAAGTTGAGTTCCAAAGTGTAATTGGCACCTAAAGGGTGAACAGGGCAAAATGGTAATTTGGCCTAAGTCAGTGGTATGGCCATAATTTCTATGAAATTAGGTTCATGCAAGGGTTTTAAGACAAGTAAGTTAAGGCCATAAGTGTTTCTAGGCATTTGAACCAACAATGAAAGTTAAGAGTGACAAATGCACTAAGTAATAAATTGAGCTATTATTTCTTATAATGGTTTAAGTGACTTAAGGGCAAAGTGTGGGTAAGAAAAATATTTCTATGGGACCAAGGAGTGATGGTGTATGAAAAGTTTTTTAAGTGGCCTAAGTGAATCAAAGTTAAGTTTGAAGGCCAAAGTGATAAGTAGAGGAGAATTAGGCTAAGTGGGGTAGTTGAGATATTTTTAGGAAGGAGGATGATACTATTCATCATCTCGTTCATTTGTAATTTCTTGGCACCATCTCCTTGATATCTCTCCATCTCCAAACCTCCTAGATCACCCAAAGCCATCCCAACAAGCCCTAGGCTCATTTTTTGTGGAATTGGTGCATTTGAGCTTGGTTTTGCAAGTTTTTGGTTCAAACACCAAGGTAAACATATTTGATCCTTGTCAGTTAGTTATAAGCTTGTTAAATATTTACAAATGGTCTTAATTTTGTGCCCTTGGTGTCCAATTTGGTTGAACTCAAGCTTGGAACTTAAAGGATCTTCATTGAGCTCAAGTGTGCTTGTTGCTTGCTTCTTGCTTTGAGGATGATTTGAGGTAAGTGATTCAAGTTAGTTTAGCTCAAATAATGCCTAGAAATGTAGTATTATATGTGGGAATAAAGTGGAAACATGAACCATGTGATTTGGCAATAGGGATTCAAAGATTAAGCAGGTTTCGTGCAAGATAGTGAGCAGCATGTTACTGGAAGAGCATTGGCGATGCATCACCAACGTGGTGTGACATGTCATCAGAACTTTCCAGGAAACCCAAGAACTAATTGATAGCCAAAGGGCTATTAACCCTTCTAGAATTCCCAAAGTGACCTAAGAAGCACCACCCTCGGGAAACATGAGTTGCCACCTTATAACCGAGGGGCCATGATCCCCGAGATCTCCAGATCACCTAGCCAAAAACCACCCTTGAGGAAGACCTAGCACCAACCTCGGTGAATAAAAACCACCCTTGGTAGGTAACGGAACCAACCTTAGAAAATCTATAAACTACCACCATCGGAATAGTGAACTCACCAAGTTCGGGAAAGTATATCCCCATCCTTGGCAAAGAAGAGCGTCTTCCAAAAGTGCCCCACTCTGTCGAAGGGCCTCTCCTATTAGTCCTCGGTAGCTATATTGAGCCGAAGGGGGCCTCCTATTCCGAATGAGCCTTATACCCCGAAAAGGTCTCATTCTCCAAAGGGGTCTTGCGAAGATAAGACAGCAATGGTTAAGGAGCCTTTGACAGAGAGACCTCGCACATGCCCCTACCCTCTGGCCGGAACGGCCTATGACCAGCTGGAGATACCTATCTCCGAGGGTACAGATCAAATCTGACCAAACACATGTCACAATCTGAGCAGGCTATGTCAAACGGCCTCCTCCCTCCACCCTCCTATAAATATTTAGGAAGGACCTTGGTAAGGAAGGACACAGAACTCTCACTATTTTCCTCACTCTCTACTCCCTTTTACTACCACTCTCACAAACACTGACTTGGGCGTCGGAGGCTCCTCCCCTGGAAACATATTCTGGGGAGCTCCTAACCATTGTTCTTCTGAGTGTTTCAGGCACCTTCATACCAGAAGTCTCTCCTTTAGGCCAGCATGTCATATGACAAGGATGTTGTCAGGCATCACTAATGCCTTTGGTAATGCGTTGCCAAGGCCTAAGTCCCTCAAGCACGAGGCATCCTAAGAATATCTCAATCTCTCGGTTATCATCCCTAGGCCATCCTAACATGTTCAGTAGCTTCAGTTGGGTCTAGAACTCATTCCTAAGTTAGGAATCATGCATTATTTAGGTAGTGGCTAAGTGATGTGGTTAAGCTAAGGTAAGGAATCGTGGCTAAGAGAGTTAAAGTGCTCAAGTTATTAAGGAGCACTAAGGGGGAGTACAGCAGATTTTAGATTTTTTTTGGCCCAAGTGAGAAGTCTTAGACCTTTGGCCAATGAAAGGGAAACCTAAGATGATCCTAACCAAACCTTTTGGTTTGCTAAGTAAGCCACTAAGGAGCCATAAACTATGCTCTAAGAGCTTGGTAAATTGGACTACACAAGGCAGTTAACTTGCATGAAAACTTAAGGGAATAGATGGGTAAGAGGGGAGTAAGTGACAACTTACTCTAAGTAACTTGTTAGTGGTGGGCAAGGGTTGAGTAAACAATGACTTACTCTAAGGCGCTCGTAAGAGGACTTCATGGGGTCGGTTAAGTACTAGCATAGGATGTAAGGGCGAGTATCCAAGTACCCCAGCCGAAAGAACTCATGACAAGTCAAGCACCTATGGGTGTAAGAAAGTCCTAAGTGCATTTGGATGCGCATATTTCATTCATCCATCCATCCATCCATCCATTATTTGTGTTGTCTATTATTCTTATTTTTACTTCTTATTGTGTTGTTGGCTGCTTGATTTGTTCTGTATCCTATATATGTGCTTGTTGTGCTTTGCATGCTTGCATTTGTTTTCCACAGTAGGTGTCGAATCCATTACTAAGTACTTTTGAGTACTCACCCTTTAAGTGTTGTGCAGGTTTTAAATGGGCTAGTCAGGCTTAATAGTTGATAATGGGTGACTGTTAAGGCTAAGTTTTATCAATTTGAAAGTATTCTCTAAGTAGGAAACTTCAAGTTTCTAAGCTACTTATACCTTAAACTAGTACTGACCAAAGTTTTTGCCTTACATTTTGAGGCTAAATGAGTACAAGGAAAGTGTTGCTCATTACTTCAAGCTAGCTTCTTGGGTGAAGAGCTAAGGACGGATCTTAGTAGATATGTGTTGCCTCTTTATATGTATTGTATTTTCATACAAATATATTGCCTCTACTAGTGTCCATTTGTGTGTATAACACTAGGGTTACATTTGGGTGCATATAAGATTAACATGTATGCACATAGTTGTTACTTAAGTTAAAGCAATTAAAGTTTTATGTCTTGGCTTGTTTTGGATTGTGTTTTTATTAATTGTCGTGGTACTATTTTCAAGGTTTTAATTTATTGTTATTACATAACTAGGACAACACATGCATATTTCTATATGTAGGGTAGGTTAAATAACTAGTTGCACATAATGATTTAAGATACTTAATGAGTAACCATTAGCCAATTGTAACAATAGTGGGATCTTAGTTCCCTAAGATCCTACCAGTGGTAGCAAATTCAAGGCCCTAGGACACTGTTCTGCCATAAAAGAAACTACAGTTTTTATGTCTTGGCTTGTTTTCACTTACATTTTCTTAATTGGCATGCCACAGTTTCCTATATTTTTTTTATTTAATTTTATTTGCATGGCAGGACCATGCATGCATACTTTTTATGCAGGATAGGCTAAGTAACTAGTTGCACATCATGATTTATTATACTTCATGAGGAATAGCTAGCCAATTATATTGTAAGTGGGATCATAGTTCCCTAAGAGCCTACTAGTGGCTATAAATGCATGGGCCTGGGACCCTGTTCCACCACAGCATAGACAACCAATGACACAAAGCTTGAGGTAGTTAAGAAGTGTTTGAAAAAGAAGCTCATATGGTGATTTGTTATAGAGGACTGGGGTAGGTAATTTTGTTGACAAGGTGGTAGTTAAAAAAGCATACAACCAACACTTGGCCAGCATAAAGGCTTGGTTAAGTTTGGTGAGACCAGCTTCTTGTTTATGTCATCATTCAATTGTGGCATTGTGCTGCGGAGTGTATGGAGGAGAAGTAGGACTGAGGAAAGGATTTTAATTTAGTAAATTCACCCCAACTGTCTAAATAAAGTGTAACAATTGGAAAACCAAAGTATTTTCCAACCAAGGCTTTAAAAATGACAAAAACATGATGCACATCAAATTTGAGTTTTGTTGGGTGAAGCCAAAAGTAACGTTCATGTTTTGAGGAGTCACTCCTATGTTCATGCCATACCCATGCTGTGGACCATGTCATTAATCAATTTGTGACTTCTTATATGCGTAAATGAGACATGACCTTGGTCATGGGTGTGTTCATGACTGTGTTAGACTGCTGTCAGGTCCTTTTCATGTTTTTTCTACAATTTCCAAAAAAAGGGGTTAGACAGTTGTAGTATATGGTCATTTTAGTTTAGGGTTCATCATAGAGGGCTAGAGAAATATTTTTGGATTATTAATATCAATTGATTTGTATTAAAGCAAAAAGATTTCTTAGATAAGAAGATTTTCAGATATAGAGCCTTTGATTTCTAGTTTTCTTTTGTTCTTATTGTGTTTTTTTTTCTCTTGATGATGGGCTAATTTTCTGCTCATGCTTAGAGTAGATAAACCATATAATGATCTTGTTTCTATGATTTTTTTGGTTTCATCAAGTATAATTTCTTGTGAGCTACCCATAAGTTGTTTATGTTGTTGGATTATTGAAAGCTAGCCTATTAATTGACGCTTAATTTTGAGCATGTTAAGCTAATTTCTTGTACGTTTGATTTGATCATCATAAGGGTGATGCCCTACGGCATCCTCATTGTATGACATGTTGGCCTAAAAGGAGGACTTCCAATGAGAAGATATCTACAAGACTTTGAAGAATGTGGGTTAGGGGTTCCCCGGAGTGTGGTTTTGGGAAAGGAGCCTCCAACACCCAAGTCAGTACATGGGAAAGCAGTAGTTAAGAGTAGAGAGTAAAAAAAAGGGAGTCTCGTTGTTCTTACCAAGGACCCTCCTAAGTACTTATAGGACGGTGGAGGGAGGAGGTCGTTTTACATAGCCTAGCCGGATCATGACACGTGTTCAGATAGATCGGGTCCGTACCTTTGGAGGCAGGTATCTCCAATTGGCTGTAGGCCGTTCTGGCCAGAGGGCAGGGCCATGTGCGAGGTCTCTTTGTCAGAGGCTCCTTAACCATTTTTTTCGTCTCTTCGTGAGACCCCTTCGGAGGTGTGAGACCCCTTCAGGTAGAGATTTATCCTCAGGGGCTACTAGGAAGACCCTTCGGTCAAGGATGGTGGATTTACTTTTCCAAGGTTGGTAGTTTCCCAATCCGAGGGTGGTGTGGACACCTTTTTCCTAAAGTTGGTCATGTTAATTTCTGAGGGTGGTACGGAGAATCCCCCGAGGTTAGGGGCTAAGACCCTCCGAGGGTAGTGCCAAGATAGCAGATTAGGAGGTCTTGAGGGCAATAGCCCTTCGGCTATCACGTGCCCCCTTCGGAGAAGCCGAAGTCATGCCTTTGGCGTTAGTCATTTGGGAGTATGTAATAAGAAGCTGAAGCTATCCTTTGGCAAAGAGATCTTACTCTTGTTAGCTCTTCGTCCAAAGACCCCACTTTTTGCCGAAGTTGCATTCTCAGCATTTTTAAAGGCTACTTATTTGGCTTCTATTTTGAGCCCTTGATGAGGATGTTACCTTAAACCAGCTTCTTATTTTTTGGCATGGTCACACCTTCGAAATCAAAGGTGTTATTTCATGTCCTTAATCCAAATTCTCCATCTAGCCAAAGTTACATCTTCGGAGATGAGGGGCTATAACCTCTTTAATGTTGTTTTTCCATTTTTGCTTTCTTGTCAGTTAACTGTCCTACTTCCGGACGGGGCAGTTGCGTCACTTCGAATTAGGTGGGTATAGGCCTGCTAGTGTCAGGAGGCGTGCCATTGGTTTTCACATCGCTCAACACATGTCTTTAGATGATTGGTGATCTATCATGTCCGTTATGTTGGTTGTGTCTTTTCGCCTACAAAGGGTCATTATGGCAATGCTTCACCTGCCTCATTTGGTCTATATAAAGCCTTTCTCCTTCAAAGTTTCCACACTTCTTCAACTTTCATTCTTTTGCTCTTGAATTTCCTCTCACCTTCCATCTTTCTTTCACAATGGTGCTAGCGGCAAAGTGATTTTCGGTGAGGTTTACGGTGTTCTTCTAAGTTCCCTTTTTTTTCTGAATTAGGTGGGTTTATTTCCAAAGTAGTTGTTCTTCTTCTTCACATCTCTTTTCTTACTATCAAGGTTAGGGTTGATCTTTTCCGAATATGTCTTCTTCCCAAGCCAAAGTTCAGTCAGTTCCCAAGAGTTAGCTTCCTCTAAATTCTCATCTAAGCTATGCCACTTCGAAGAAAGTGAAGAAGTGGCAGCCAAATATTTTTTTCCCTCCTATGCGATCACTAGGCTCCCTGGTCCCGATATCCCTAGCTATGCTCCTAAAAAAAATGAGATCACTGTCTTCAGAGCACAGCTGAAGGCAGGACCTCGGTATCCCCCTCCAAGGATGGTGAGCGAATTTTGCCAATTTCATGGCATAGCCGTTAACCAGCTACCACCAAACTCTTATTCCTACTTCAATGCCTTTCTCTGCATGTGTGGGATCATTAAAATAGAACCCCACTTCATCTTTTTCATGCAGTACTACAAACTTCACCTCATTCCGAATGGAGGGTTCTACTTCCTGCTTCTTCGAGGATCAGGGAGCAAAAAATTCACCTTCACCTTCGGAACAAAGGATAGTTGGCGAGGTTGGCAGAAGAAGTACTTTTTTCTGAAGGTGGACAAGCAGTAGAAAGACATGCCGACCAAATGGTCTTTGAGGACCCTTGATATCGATGTGATGGATCCATTGAAGCTGCTTACCCTTGAACTTGAATCATAGTTTGAAGAATTTGATAACTGTATTCGGGCAATAGTAGATTGGTCTGAAAAGTCTTATTCTCCTCCACTGTACCCCTTCCCCATCAGATGGAATTTTATGATCAAAGAGGTACTTCGGGAACTCAGTGTCATCAAAGAACATGTTACTAACTTGGACATGCCAAAACCAGCAGTGGACGTGAAGAAGTCCTGGCTTTTCAAGCTTTTTTGGAATGAACTCTCCTATTTGGAACTTGTAGAGAGTAAGCTCCTTTCCAACTTCTTTTGGGATTTGTTCGTACTTACACTTATGCTTTTCTCCCTGCAGAGATGGGCGACAAGTCAGCAGCTTTTTACAAGAGTTTCTTCCTTGGTCAAGCCAAGAAGGGAGAACAATAGAAGAAAAAAGCACTAAAGAGGAAAAAGGTGCCTGGTGGATCATCCTTGACGCTAAGGTTGAAGAAAAATAAGGAGGACTCCCTTCCCTCTGCCCCCGAAGGCCAAGCAGAGGTGGCTGACCGAACACCTGTTCATGTTGACCTGTCCTTAGAGCCGGCTATCCATTCAACCCTCTAAGTCCCAATGCTACTATAAAGACACTAGGCGCGTCGGTGGGGGATATCTCAGCCGAAGAGGCCCTAGAAAGACGAATAAGAAAGGACAAGGACATTCCCACTGAAGTGCTGGGTGTCAACGAGTTTGATGGAGAGAGCGTCAAACTCCCACCAGGTTTGTCTCTTAGTCATTCATCTATGAGTTTGGGATTTTTTGGTATTTTAGACCTTGTAGATGAATGGCTAGGAAATAATGTTATAACGAAACTTCAGCATGACTTTGCAGATGAATGAGCCTAAACTTAAAGCATGTACTGAAGAGGGCCCTTTGGGACTCAAAAATCCAGAAGCACAAGGTCCTGAGCGAGCCCTTTTGGACCTTCACAGAGGACATGGATTTGTTCTCCGAAGATAGCCAGAAGATTGCCCTTCAGATGGCGAGGAGCATTATGACCAATGCCACCTTCCAAACTCTGACAGAGGAGTGCCCCAATGAGGATGTCCTCACCACTCGGATGACTGAGCAGGCTAGCTAGGTAAACCTTACCCTTTAGGACTTAGAAAAATTTTGAGTCTCTATTGCTAGTGACCCACATTCTGACTCCTTCTCCTCCTCTCTTTTTTGGCAGCTGTTGGCATATGGAGGGTATTTTCGGGCCTAGCCAGCCAAACAGTCCTTGGTCCGAAGTTAATTAGAGGTGAAGTTGGCCAAGGCCAAGGACCTGTTTGTGAGCTTGGTCGTCAAGTACGGCGAGCTCAACAAAATTGCCAAGGAAGACTTGGCCAACGTTCGGTAGCAAATGTTGAGCATCCAAAAGAGGCTAGTCGAGGAGTTCACCTCGACGATTTCTGACCTTGGCATAAAGGTTGTGGAGCTATCTTCAGAGGGCAAGGTCCTTCGGATGGAGAAGGAAGATGTAATTGCTGACCTCAAGATGTCACTGGAGATGAATGCTGTCACACTCGCTGAGAATGAGTGACTGAAGATGGAGAGGGAAAATAAGAAAAAGAAGCTGGAAAAGGAAGTTGAGGTCTTGAAGAAGGAGCTGGAGGATCTAACGGCTAAAAAGGCCAAGTCGGTTGAGGTGCCTAAGTCCTCATTTCAAGATGGGTTCTGCCTTGCGTGCTATTAGGCCTTTTCCTAGTATCCTAATTCAGACCTCTCATTTCTGCAAGTGCTTGATATTCCTGAAGGACAATCATCGGCATGATCGAGGATTAAGTTTCTCAATCCCCCGTTCATCCCCTTTCAGCTGACAATGTTGGGGAAGATGAAAATGATGATGCTGAAGGTGATGACGCCGAGGATGCTGAAGAGCCCGAAGATGGACAAAACAAACAATAGGTTTTTTGTTTTCTTTTTTTTTGTATTCTGCACTTTGTACTTCATCATTTGAACTTAATGGAACTTTCCCATTTTTTGTTCAAAATTTTTGCTAAATCCACGATTGGTACGACTTCAATCAGTGTTTCAACCTTTGGCTTTTACCCATCTTCTGAGATGAGCCCCTTCTGTGGCATGTTATCTTTACAAGATATTATCAAGGATTCACAACCTTAGTCTCTTCGAGGGACATCATTCTAAGTGTTTTGGAATCAACCATATTTGGCTAGCCACACTTAGGATCAACCATCTTCAGTCAACCTTCCTTGGCAGATTTGCTTTTCACAAAAATAGTTAGGTACCTTTGGGATCAACTATGTTTGGTTGACCACCTTCGGTAAAACTTGTACAATACTACTAATGTATTTTCGGAAGCAACCACATTCAGTTCGCCTCCTTTGGTATATTCTGCACAATTTTTCCTTTGAAAATTTTTCTAGGGGTAGAATTTTTTCAAAGAGTCTGAATGCCACGTGTTTTTAAACTCTTCTCCTTCGGTATTCCTGAGCTTGTAGACTCCTGGCCAAACTTCTTTGAGGACAAAATAAGGTCCTTCCCAAATTTCCCGATGTGCTCTATGAGATGGTCTTCGGGGTTCTAATTCAGTCCTTTGGAGAACAAGGTCTCCATTTTTAATCCCTTTGGGCTTGCATGCATGTTCGTAGCAATGGCTACTCTTTATTGAAAAGCTTTTCTTCTGAGTTCGGCCATCTCTCTATGTTCGTCAATCATTTCCAACTTGGGTCTTAAACCGAGGTTGTTGCATTTTTTGCCGAACACCTGTACTATGATAGATGGCTGCACAACTTCGACGGGGATGATGGCCTCTGTGCTGAAGATGAGTGAAAAGGGTGTTTCTCCAGTGGCTCTTTTAGGGGTTGTTCGGTAACTCCACAGCACACTTGAAAGCTCTCCTGGCCACTTTCTCTTTGCCTCTTTTAGCTTTTTTTCAGACCATCTTTTATTGTTCTATTGGAAACTTCAACTTGTTGATTACTCTGAGGATGGGCAGCTAGGGAAAAATGCAGCTTTATCGTGAGGTTGGTTGTGAATTCCTGAAATCCTTTATCGGTGAATTGGGAACCATTATCCACTATTATCATTCTCAGCATGCTGAATCTACATATGATGTGCTTCCAAGCAAATTTCTACATGTCCTTTTCCAAAATTGCTGCAAAAGGCTCTGCGTTAATCCATTTGGTGAAGTAATGTACGGTGATTACGTAGAATTTCACACCTGTTGGAGCTATTGGGAGAGGCCCAGTGAGGTCAATACCCCAAACTGCGAAGGGGCAAGGATAATTTGCTGAAGTTATTGCCTCCGAGGGTACTCTTAGAATGGGTGCGTGTCTCTGGCACTTGTCTCATTTTCAGACAAACTACCTCGCATCCTTCCTTATAATTAGCCAAAAACATCCTGGCTGAAGTAGTACTCCAGCAAGGGCATTAGTCCCGATGTGAGAACCGCAGGCCCCCTAATGGACTTTTTTTAGGACTATCTCAATATCTTCTTTGTTGACATACCTTTGCATCATCTTTGTGTACCCTTGTTAGTACAACTCTTCCCCGATCAGGAAGTATCTACCCAAGCACTTTCGCACCTTCGCAGCTTCACTAGGGTCTTCGGGAAGTTCCAAAACTGTGAAATATTTCTTGATAGGATCCTTCCATCCTCTACCCGAGGTTGCGATGGACATTATTGCTATGCTCAGATGATACAGTACTTTGGTGGACTCCTTTGACTTGGCCAAACTATCCGGTACATTTTCTATCTGTACCCTATCGAATTCTTGGATAAGCCTTTTTGCGAGATCAAGGTACTTTTCCAAGTTTGGGTCTTTGGCCCCATAGTCCCCCGCCATTTGTCAGACCACTAGCTGAGAATCGCTGTGGGCCTTCCGATTTCTCACACCAACTCTTTTTGCCAATCGCAAGCCTGATATGAGGGCTTCATATTCGGCAATGTTATTGGTGACACTAAAACCGAACTTGATGGACTTTAAAGCTTCCATACCTTCAGGTCCCCGCAAAACTACTCTGGCTCCTTAATTTTCAGAACCGGAGGCACCATTTACGAAGAGTGTCCACTCAGGTTTGTCACTTCTGGGGTCCTCTGGAGTATCTTCAGTTCTTGGTACTTTGGCATTGAAATTCGCCAATGCTTGGGCCTTTATTGCCCATCTTGGTTCATAGGTGATGTCATATTCACCTCGATACACCACTTTGATAATCTTCTAGAGTGATCTACCTTCCTTATGACATCCCTAAGAGGTAAGTTACTTTGAACGATTATAGGATGTCCTTGGAAATAAGGCCGCAGCCTCCTACTTGCCAACACTAGGGCATAGATGCCCTTTTGTAGAAGAGGGTATATAACTTTGGCATCATGCAGAGACTTGCTCACATAGTATACAGGCAACTGCTTTCTTCCTTCCTGCCTTACAAGCACCAAACTTACTGCCTTTTCGATGAGAATG
The DNA here is from genome assembly GCA_039654915.1 of Aquilaria yunnanensis. NCBI lineage: Eukaryota > Viridiplantae > Streptophyta > Magnoliopsida > Malvales > Thymelaeaceae > Aquilaria > Aquilaria yunnanensis. The sequence goes on along the minus strand of CM077595.1, from coordinate 40,188,888 downwards.
AAGTGAAGGATGAGAGGTTATCCTTCCCACGACTGTCAAAGTATTGGTAGATACGTTAAGTATCTCTTGAGTTCATCTTAAGTTTTTTGGCAATCTTCACTCCAAAGATGTTCCTCGGGAAGTTACCTTCATTTTTTGCTGCTTTGGTGAGCACTTTAAAGAATGGTTGGCACTGGTCCCCATATATGAAGATGAATCTACTACTTGCCATAATCCTTCCTGTAAGCCTTTGCACATCCTTGGTCATTGCAGGAGTTCAGAATCCTATTAGGGCCTTAACCTTTCCTAGGTTGGCATGGATACCTCTTTCGGATACCATGAACCTGAGGAATTTGTCAGCAATCACCCTGAACACACACTTCTCGAGGTTAAGCTGAATTCCACATTCCCGAAGTTGGTTGAACGTTTCCTTCAAGTCTCTGATATGACTACTAGGCTGCTTGCTCTTAACTATCATATCGTTGACATATACTTCCATATTTCTCCCAATTTGGGAGTCGAATACCCTATTCATCAGCCTTTGGTATGTTGCTCTTGCATTTTTAAGGCCGAAGGGCATTTTGATGTAACAGTAGGTTCCAACTTCGGTAATCAAGGCGGTTTTTTCTTCATCTCTGGGATTCATCTGAATTTGGTGATATCCGCTAAAGGTGTCAAGGAAGCTAAGTAGACCATATTTGGCAGTAGGATCTACCAATTGGTCTATTGATGGCAAAGGATACGAGTCCTTCAGACAGGCATCATTGACATTTTTAAAGTCGATACACATTCAGAGTTTATCACTCCCTTCTTTCGTGGCAACAACAACATTGCTGAGCCATTCAAGGTACTTGACCTTCCTTATTGTGCCCGCCTCTATTAACCGTTGGACTTCAATTTAAACAAAACTGTTCTTATGCACCGAGACGCTATGCTTTTTCTGTCGAATAGGCTTCACCTCTGAGCATACTTTAAGACAATGATGAATTATACCAGGGTCCACCCTTGGCATATCTTTCAGAGAGTAGGCAACCAGATCTTTGTTCACTAGCAGAAGAGGTACACGCTTTTTCTTGTTACCTTCGGCCAGTTTTTTCCCCACTCGGGTGCTTTGGCCCAAGACAAGTTCTACATCCTCTGTTTCTTTTTTTCCAAGGTCACTTTTTCCCTCTTCTAATGCATCCTTGTTGGTGGTGCTCTTCTCAACTAAAGTCTATGTATGAACTTTCATTGGGTTCTGTCCTGCCTTTACGAAGACTTTCCTTACTTTAGCTTGATCGATGAATATTTCGGCTTCCCTTTCCTTCATGCCAAATGTGATCGTTAGGTATTTCACATCTGGGTGAATGTGAAGATTACCCTGTGTCTACCTTCCAAGGATGGTGTTGTATGAAGAAGGGACATCTATGATGATGAACCTCATCATAGTGGAACCAAAGAGCTCTTCCTTGGTCTGAACCGAGGCTCCCTTTAGCATTAGAGGTAGATCGATCCACCCAAGTACTGGAGCTCCGAGGGACCTACGCCGAACATAGGAGAGGTGACGGGTTTAAGGTCACCCTTGGAGATGCCCAAGTTCAGCAATAGATGGGAGAACAAAACATTGGCATTCGACCCATCATCAATGAGCACCTTTTTGATGTCCTAACTCCCTATCCTTTTGATTTTTAGGAGAGGGTCGTCATGTGGGAACTTCACGGTAGACCCATCTTTCCGAACATGCTTGTTCGATGGGTTGTCGAACTCCATCATTGAGATTTCTCGGACATTCCTTTTCCTCTCAGCCAAGGGTATTCCAGTGGTGATTGTCTGGATTACTGCTGCCAGAGGTTGTGGGTGGTTTCTTGGACTTCAATTCTGACGTCGGTCAAAATCATAGCCCCCATCCTCCCCTTTTCTCTCTTTTTCCCTCATTTCTTGGGCCTTGGGCGATGACATCCACAGGTCGCATCAGAGTTGCCCTGCTTGATTAAAGATTCAATGTACTTTCTCAGCTGGAAGCAATCTTCAGTACCATGCCGTGGTCCCAGTGAAGTTGACAAAACTTCTTCATGTTCTTTTTGTTGTCCAAGGTCATGGCCTTCGGACGTTGGATTGAGGTTCCTTCCCTTTCCATGGCCATCAGTATGTTCGTTCTTGTAGTGTTCAGGGGAGTGAATGATACCAGCCTCTTCCGCCTTTATTTCCGAGGTCTGCCCTTAACCTCGCTAGGGTACCGAGGTTGGTGACTCTGACCCTCAGTATGATTATGGTTAGACTTTGGCCCGCCCGTCCTCAGTTCTTCGGTTGTCATGTATTGCTCTACCCTTCGGTAGAATACTCTGAGGGTGTCAGGGGGTCTTTCGAGAACTCATAGAACAGTTGTGAGTCCTTCCTAAGGCCCCTTATCATGGCGAGGATGAAGATTTTGGGTGAAAGTCTGGCACACTGAGGGCTTCTCGGTTGAAGTTCTCGACATAGTCTTGAATGGTCTCCCCATTCTTCTGGGCTATGTCAAACATTTGGACTGGCATCTTCACTATCAGTCTGCTTTCGATGAACTGCTGGCTAAATGCGGTGGATAACTCCTAGAAACCCATTATGGTTCTGGGAGCCATGGAGTTATACTACGTAGTCGCCAGCGAAACAAGGTGACTTTGAAACACTTGTAGCATGTGGCATCATCAACACCATGCAACACCATGCTGATATTTCATCAGGTGACCTTAGGGGTCACTGCATCAATCATATGTTTCCAAGCGTGGTACTCAAAAATTGCTTGGCATTGTTGCCTCTACCACCGGACGGATAAAGGGTGACTATTTTCCTGTGGAGGTCTCCAACAGCCTGCACCACGCAGGCTTTCGAAAGACCTGCCTTCCTACCTCTCCTAACCTCTCTAAGATCTTCTCCATGATGATGGTAGTACTGTCCTCTCCTCATTGCCTGGTAGTCACCGGCAACGAAGAGTGACACCTTCTTTTCGATGAGTAACTTGGTTGGTGAAGGGACTAGGACTTCCCATCAGGGGATGGACATCACCGGCCGAAGGTTTTGGGCCTTTTTTATACCACTCCACCAGTGCGATGTCCTCTGGACGGTATGTTCTCCATTGAGGACTCATCATGAGAACCCCTACTTCTAGAGCTCCGGTAAGGTAACCTAGGGCTCTTCTCCTGATGGGTATTAGGAGAATGTGCCCTTCCCCTTGGCGGTGGTTGTGACCACCTTTGGTCAAGCTGTTGGGTCATTTTAGCTATGATAGAGCACTGACAGTCGCGTTGAAAGCCCATTGTGACCGTTAGAGGATGTTTGCCCTCAGGCAGGGAAGTCTCTGCTGTAGGCTATTGAGTTGCCACTTCAGCTTCTAGCGCGGGCTGGGACCTTGGGAGTCCTTGTCTTTTGAATGCCGGGTCTCAACAACAGCAACCTAGGAATGGGTTCCCACAGATGGTGCCAAATGATGCCATGCGGCATCCTTATTGTATGACATGTTGGCCTAAAGGAAGGACTTCCGATGAGAAGATATCTGCAAGACTTTAAAGAATGTGGGTTATGGGCTCCCCGAAGTGTGTTTCTGGGGGATGAGCCTCTGACGCCTAAGTCAGTACATGGGAAAGTAGTAGTTAAGAGTAGAGACTAGAAAAAAGGGAGTCCCGTTGTTACCACCTCACAAAAATGGGAGAATTTCAAGTGTGTCATAATGGCTATAAACCATTATATTGTGTAATTCTCACCATAGTAATTGAAGTGTGGGGGGTAAAAGGCATGATCAACACCTCCTTAAAAGTGTTCCAATTTAGTAACTTGGCCCCCAAGAAAAGCCTTAAAGATTGCTTGTTTGTCAAGCAACCAATGTACTTTTTCATAAGATTTTGGAAATTCGGGTACTCAATTGCAAAACTTTCACAAAAGATATTTAGAGAATTATGAGAAGGATATGTATGGTATGAAAGTGCTATTAGAGGACCAAATTGCTCATGGGAGACAACTAAAGACAAAGGAAACACAAAAAGGCATAAAGGACCTAAGTGTTCTAATGTAGGACTTAGGATGTGTATGTTTTTTACTTAAGTCAAATGGAGCAATTTAGATTTTTCCCATCATGGGGGAGGCAGCCAAGGCTTGATAAATTGGTCAACAATGTTGGGCACATAAATGGCCAAATCACTTATCTTTCTCCCATTTTTAGCCTTCTCTAGCCCAAGAACATAGCCACACTTCCTCTATAGCCACCACACCTTCAAACTTGCAATTGATTGAAATTGAAGGCAAAAGGAAGCAATTGGAAGCGAACTAGAGTTGTTGCTTGGATACTTCAATGATCAAGCTTGATTTTCAGCCTACCCACTTTGGTAAGGGTTCTATTGCTACCATGGATTTTTTACTATATTTTCAAGCATCCATGGAGCTAGGGCTAAGCTTGGATGAGAGCCATAAGCTTGATGAACCAAGCTTAGTGAGGGGAGTGCACTTACTGAAGGTTTTGTGACCTAGTGTGAAGTGCACAATGATGGCAGCGAAAATTGGGGTTTCTAGAGCCCAAAGTTAGTACTAAATAGTGTTAAAATCCTCCTAAGACCAAGCATTAGCTTGAGGAGTGTTGCCATAGTGATTTGGTTATGTTTATTATGTGTTTTATGGACTAACCTATGGTATATGTTGCTGCCACATTTCATGTGTTTGTTGGTTGTGAATGGCTGCTGCATTTGGTTTCTATATCTTATATATATGCATTGTGATTTTTGTGTTTTAGTGTCTTTGGATGTAGGTACAAGAACTTCCATGTGTCTAGTTATGATCTAAAAAGTTTGGTGATTTTAGGAGCACATTTGGTATTTTTGGTGATCGTACTTATTGTGTTGTGCAACAGCTATCCAGCATCCTATTCTAGATCCATTGTGTCTCAAGCACTCCTATAACCTAGGGTGCATATTTAGCTGAGTTAAGACCATATTGTAGTGCATGTATGCATGTACATGTAGTGTTTGTAAAATGAGACAAGTATGTGAACATTTGGATAATGTTTTGGCTATGTATGTGATGTGGTGCAAAGCTGCCTAAGTGTGAATGATAGGCTGCTTACTTGTAAATTCTATTTTGGCCACATAAAGTTGCTAGATGTAAGAGCATGTAATTCCTATGTGTAATGAACATATATGGGGTAGCTTTGGAGGGATTTCCCCTTGTGAATGAAGTGTTCGCACACTTATGAAATTTTGTATAGGCAAAATGGTCATAAAGTGATCAGAATTTTGACTTTGGACTCAAAGTTCTATATCTCCCCGTGTAGAAAGAATCTTGGTATGAAATTTTGACCACACCTAGAGAATATCTAGAGGTTGAACTGGGATTTGGAATTTCTGAATTTGGAGCCCTGTATCCAATGATATGACGTTGCAAAGTTGGCTAAATTTCTGTTCATTTGGTCAGAATTTTGTAACCAACTTAAAAAATTCATAACTTGGTCCATAGCTTGGCTATTGATGTCAAAAAAAATTCTTTGGTTTGCTCTAAGTCTCTAATTGATAATGGAGCAAATAAAATAGGGCGTACATGGCTATAATGATACAGTTTATTAGTGGAGGTGCAGTGGCTAATCACTAAAACTTAACAAGATTGCCTAATGTGTGGTAGCCAAGATTAAGACTTGTGCTAGTGTTTTCCTTCTTTGCTGCCATGGTGTATAGGAAATGTGTGTGATGGTTCAACCAATATGTATGTGTTTACATAGTGCCCCAGAGGGCCACTTGGGTATGCACACTAAGGGTAGTGTTCTGATGGCCTACAAAACATTACCAATCCTGGGAGTCTAAATGCATAATTTTGGCACCATAATTGGACTACCCAATAATGGGTAACACCCATTGTTCTTACCATGGACCCTCCAAAGTATTTATAGGAGGGTGGAGGGAGGAGGCCATTTTACATAGCCTATCTGTCAAGACCTTACCTCAGTACTTGGGCTCTGCCAAAAATGCAAGGAAAAATACATTAAAACAATGAGGGGCTTAAGTGAAAATGAGGAGAATGATGTATACGTGCAACCGAGGACTATCAGGTTCAAAATGTACATTTAAATGGCTTAAGCTACAAATGGTGATAAACAAATATTAAGGGCCAAATTGAACCTTCATTCGGGTGTTAAAAATGACACAAAGAATCATGGAAGGGTTACAACGAGCCATGCAAGTAATGAGTGCACTAAGGCTAGCATTAGCCCATTTTTAGCGGCATTTGGCATATACCCGGTAATGCATGCGTCCACTAAACAATTAAGCCATGATTTCAAGTCAAAGTTTTCCTTAGTGAGCTTGACCGAGTTCACGGTGTTCTTGGGTTGGAAAGCTTTGGGTTTGAGCCAAATCCTTGTGATTTACACTTGAATTGGAAAATCAAGTTCAAAATTGGTGTTCTCAGCCTCAAGCAATGTTGTGATTGAATTTTCAAGAGGAGTTCTAAAGCAAGAATTGGTAAGGATTCACGTAATCTACTTGATTTTGTTATTGTTCCATGTTCAAGTAGAGTATTGGCTTCTAAGTGATGGTATATTGAGCTATATGATCTTAGAATGCTATATGGGGCATATATGGAACCTTCGGTTTTATGTGATATGTTGGCTAGCTAGTCACTAATGGCAAGTACTAAGGTTCATGGTAGGTAGGCCAACGTATGTCCGAACTTGGAGCTCTAGTGGAATGGGTGTTGGATTGGTGAAGCTTGGATTGAAAAGTTATGTGTGTACTTGCTAGTTTGGCTTTAACCAAGAAGAACATTGTGTGTGTAGTGTGCGAGTTGCGTTCTTGGTTACTTGGTTGTGCTTGCTAACCTCTCATAGTCGTAGTTATTATGTATATTTGCTATTGTGTATGTGTTTTGGTGTTTTCTTGTTTTGGGTTGCAGGTATAGTAAGCTTAAGGGAGGTTAAGCCCTCCGGCTTAACTAAATAAGCTCCTTAGAGCTATAGTGAACCTTACCGAGTTTATGAAAACTTATGCCCATTATTGTATATGTTTCAGGAAAAGGTCTTGAGCTTGATTGAGGTTGTTTAGTTGCTTGTGTGCTAAGTTAGTGCACAATTTACCAAGGTATGTATTATAACCAAGAGCTTGGCTTATAAGTACGTAGTGCAAGTCTTATGTTAAGGCATAAACTCATGTGTTTGAGTTTTGCAGGATTGAGTAGGTTGTGGGACAAATCTAGGATCGATGGATGTGTGCTCATGGGCTTTAGTTATGTCGTTTGCACTTTTGGGTATGGGCATGGTTGTAGGTCTTTTCCTACAAACTTCGGTTTTGTATTACACCTTTAAGGTAACTCTCGGATACTAGTAGGATTATGGATGTGTAACGCATAACTATTGGCTATTTTGTATTTTGAATACTCTTGGTATTGTTCCAAGTATGTAAGTTTAGTGTGGAGGTTATTATGTGTACATATAGCCTCAGATGACTAACGAAACTTTTGTGTAAGTATCATGAATGAAATGCCAAGTTATGCCATAAGTATTTGTTCATGGATTAGTCCATAATGTGGTAAACCTCTCTTAATTATTGTTATGCCAAATGTGCATAAACATGAAAATTTTATATTTTCAAAACTTAAGATGAGATGGGCTTCTTGGTTGCCATGCATTGGATTGCCACACTTGATGAGCACACACTCGAATCACTTAACCTTGAAAATATAGAAACTTTGCTTGAGCTGCATGTAACTAATTATGCCTTGCCTTGTAATGCAAGTAATGACTAAGAGCTACCTAGTTAGCCTCCTGAGACACCTCCCAGGCCTTGGTCTTAAGATTATATGTTTTGAACAATAAAAAGGTAAAATGGCCGAGACCTAAACTTACACATAAAACATTATAAGTGCAAGAGTTGAATAAAATTTTAAGTGCATTGGTAGCATAGTTGAGTGGCACTGTAGGTGCACAGGCTGGGGCCTGTGTGGGGTGTGATACTATCCAGATCATGACATATGTTCGGTTAGATCGGGTCTGTACCTTCGGAGGCAGGTATCTCCAGCTGGCCAGAGGGCAGGGGCGTGTGCAAGGTTTCTTTGTCAAAGGCTCCTTAATCATTTTTGTCTTTTCTCTGTGAAACCCTTTCGAGCAGAGATTTATCCTCGGGGGCTACTAGGGAAGACCCTTCGAGAGAGTGGACCATCTTCGGGAGACTATGTCCTCTATCGAGGATAGTGGATCTACTTTTCCAAGGTTGGTAGTTTCCCAATCCGAGGGTGGTGTGGGCATTTTTTTCCCAAAGTTGGTCATGTTACTTTTTTAGGGTAGTACGGAGAATCCCTCGAGGTTGGGGGCTAAGACCCTTCTGAGGGTAGTGCCAAGACAACAGATTAGGAGGTCTGGAGGGTGATAGCCCTTCGGCTATCAAAAGGTAAAAAGGATTACGTGCAAGTTTAAAGATAGACCAACATAGGACTTCTAGACTAGGTTCAAAACTAGTAGTGTGACCCAAAGAGTGAGTAATGTGTTTTTGGGGGTGTTTCGATTAGGAAGAGATTCTGATTGATCAACTTGAGGATAGGGGCTAGCTGCCACGAGAGAGAAGTTAGTCTAATCTAGGAGTTCTCCATACTCCAAGTTAACTATATATCGGTTAAACTAAAACAATAGTAGGTAATAAGGGATTTCTAAGGGATTCATATCTAAGCAAGATTTCTGTTGACTATTGATTTGTCTAATTTGTTTCTTGTTGCTTTCGATATAATTATTGATACTGTGGTTTAGTTTTTTTTCCTTCTTAGTTATTTAAATCATAACCTAGAACTATCAATTAGATAATAGAAAGAAGAAGTAGTAAGTAGACAACTTAGACCCATGGAATATGACCTTGATACTCACCACATCTATATTATGGAGTAGTAGGCGTACTTGCCTTTCGTTCCCATATAATTGAATGTCCATAGTTGTACATATTTATTGTTAATCCTAGGAGCATTAGCATGCCCAAATCGAAGTCTATTGAAGAAGGTTGGACAAGTACATCAAAGTGAGTAAGGAAAAACACGTTTAGGAAGTTTGACAAACAAATGGTGGGCGAAAGAGTTCATGTCTGCAATAAATCATTCTCAAGAGAATTTAGTGGCATTCTCCATCAAAATCTTCATCCATATCAACTTCCTCATTTGGGTTCTTCTCTTCCTCCCCTTCATTTTGTGTGATGAAATAGCTTTTAGTTTCCGATCATGGTTTCGAAATTACCTAATGTTAAGTTTAACAAATTGACTTAGGATCTAAAAATTATTTTGAGCCCACTTTCAATGAAAGATCTACAGGAGAAAAAATTCTAATAATGTGACCCATATAACAAAAAATACAGACAATCACAAAATCCCAATTAAAAAGATCAAGAAATGCAATGGAATTGGATAAAACCAAGATTATTCCTTCATCACAGGTAGTGGCAGAACTTAGTAAGGGCAGGGGGTGCTGCTACCCCCCAAAAATTTTGGCAAGATTTAAACATAAGTGCTTAATTGGTTAATTCAAGAGAAGTTAGGGACCATATATGTATTTTTGCCCCTCTAGAAAATGACGGAAGAATATAAAGATGAGAGGCAGTAAGGTAGGCACTAAAGAAAGTAGGGACCCAATGAGTAATTATTCGCTCTAGCCTTAAGCAGATATTCTAACATGGCCTAAATGCACCATTAGTCTTGCAACGTTTCCAACTCGTACAACTTGCTCCTTGAGCTTTGAATTAGTGCGAATTAGTCTCAATCTTCAGCTTTGCCTAGCCGCCATGTCGTCCTTCTCCTCCAGGCTTGCTCCCCCGAACCAAAAATCCTAGTTCCGCCACTGATCACAGGAAAAGCTTCTACATTTCAATCAAGAACATAAGCCAATTCTCATTTTTCTCTGCAAATGGCAATAATTAAGCCAACTAGGAGTGAGATCCGAGAGATCGGAGCACCAAAGGAGAGAGATTCTTACCTTAACTAGGATTTATAACTTTCAATCAGCAATCAAGCATGCCAGAGGTGGCAACGCACCGACGTGTAGTCCAGCAAGTGCATCATCCTTCTTGCAACCTTCTTTTCACTAATCTAACCCTATCCTAATATACCAACATGTCGATTCGTTGCAAGACTAGCTCCATCGTGATGAACCCCTTTTGTTACTAATGTAACCACTTCCCTCTATAGCTAGGTCTTGGCATTTTGGGTCGGAGGATGCCCCTTAGTCCACACAAAATGGCTTCACCAAGTGGGGACAGTGGCATGGACTTCTTGCGTTGATGTGTCCCCTAGGCAATCTCTAGGGCACCTTTAGGTATGACACCATCGGAATGCTCCACGACATTTGTGTGTATGGGCTTGGAGCTTCTGACAAACCTAGCCCTAGATTTGTCAATAGTAGCACTATCCTCTCATTTGATAGAGTGTGGTTTGGGATGGCAATTGAGTGCCAGGTTGAGTTTGTCTCAGGTCATTTTGGTTCATATTTAAATGGGTTGGCATGAATTCGGGTTCCGGTCAGGTTATTTGGGTTCGTCTTGATTTAGGGTTAAGGAATTTCATGTTCAAGTTGGGTGCGGGTCAAGTTCAGTCGAGTTTGGGTTCAATTCAGGTTCAATTCAAGTTGGGTCAATTTCAATCTCAGGTAACTTCAGGTCAAGTAATTTGGGTTTTAGGCCAGATTTGGGTTAGTATTTGAGTTTAATCGGGTTACTAGTGCATAGACTAAAATGACTCAATTGTTTTAATTTTTTATTTAGATTTTTCTAAAATTTAAACCAAAAAATTCAACTTTTGATGCAAAGATTTGAAAAGTTTAGAGACCTATGTTGTAATTTTTATACGTGACTCAAATGAAATTTTTCAAAATTTAGGTACGTCATTACTAAAAAATTACTAGACATAAAAATAATAGAAAAAATTTAATTTAGCTAGATATAAATATATTATTATATAATTATCTTAATAAAATACCTAATTGAAAACATTGCAAATGTGATTAGTGAAACTATAATTTTTTCCCCTTTTTTGCAGCTGCAGCTTGCCATTTTAGTCTCATCTTTCACTAACTCTCACACTCACCACCAGTCACTTCGCCCTACTTTGCAAATAGCAAAACAAAACTGAGTAGACAAAAGTAATAAAACCCTGCCACCTGAAAAGCCTACCACCACTGTCATTACTAGCCAAACCAAGCAACCTAGCTACCTTCTTTCTTTTGCCCGCCATCAAGTACTTCATATATCTCTATAAGAGCTAATGGTTTTCCTACTTTCTTTTTTTGTTCCCTTGATTTGGGGTAAAATTTTACTGGGGAAGGAAAAAGAGGCTAATAAGTATGCAAATGCTTAATTAAGTCAATGATAAGATTTAGAGTTTTTTGCACACCAGTATACAAAATCAATGCAAAAAATAACCTCCTAGCTACATTCTATAAGTCGATAGCAACAATAACTAGTTTTTGTCCACTAAGTTAATAATAACCTCATACCTACACTCTATAAAATTGATAGGAACAATCAATAATGTTCAACATGTAAAGAAGTTGTACCAGCATAAAATTTAAATGCCAAGCATGATTGTTCAATCAATTTAAATGCCAAGAAGTTGTACCTTAACTAGGATTTATAACTTTCAATCAGCAATCAAGCATGCCAGAGGTGGCAACGCACCGACGTGTAGTCCAGCAAGTGCATCATCCTTCTTGCAACCTTCTTTTCACTAATCTAACCCTATCCTAATATACCAACATGTCGATTCGTTGCAAGACTAGCTCCATCGTGATGAACCCCTTTTGTTACTAATGTAACCACTTCCCTCTATAGCTAGGTCTTGGCATTTTGGGTCGGAGGATGCCCCTTAGTCCACACAAAATGGCTTCACCAAGTGGGGACAGTGGCATGGACTTCTTGCGTTGATGTGTCCCCTAGGCAATCTCTAGGGCACCTTTAGGTATGACACCATCGGAATGCTCCACGACATTAGTGTGTATGGGCTTGGAGCTTCTGACAAACCTAGCCCTAGATTTGTCACTAGTAGCACTATCCTCTCATTTGATAGAGTGTGGTTTGGGATGGCAATTGGGTGCCAGGTTGAGTTTGTCTCAGGTCGTTTTGGTTCATATTTAAATGGGTTGGCATGAATTCGGGTTCCGGTCAGGTTATTTGGGTTCGTCTTGATTTAGGGTTAAGGAATTTCATGTTCAAGTTGGGTGCGGGTCAAGTTCAGTCGAGTTTGGGTTCAATTCAGGTTGGGTCAATTTCAATCTCAGGTAACTTCAGGTCAAGTAATTTGGGTTTTAGGCCAGATTTGGGCTAGTATTTGAGTTTAATCGGGTTACTAGTGCATAGACTAAAATGACTCAATTGTTTTAATTTTTTATTTAGATTTTTCTAAAATTTAAACCAAAAAATTCAACTTTTGATGCAAAGATTTGAAAAGTTTAGAGACCTATGTTGTAATTTTTATACGTGACTCAAATGAAATTTTTCAAAATTTAGGTACGTCATTACTAAAAAATTACTAGACATAAAAATAATAGAAAAAATTTAATTTAGCTAGATATAAATATATTATTATATAATTATCTTAATAAAATACCTAATTGAAAACATTGCAAATGCGATTCGTGAAACTATAATTTTTTCCCCTTTTTTGCAGCTGCAGCTTGCCATTTTAGTCTCATCTTTCACTAACTCTCACACTCACCACCAGTCACTTCGCCCTACTTTGCAAATAGCAAAACAAAACTGAGTAGACAAAAGTAATAAAACCCTGCCACCTGAAAAGCCTACCACCACTGTCATTACTAGCCAAACCAAGCAACCTAGCTACCTTCTTTCTTTTGCCCGCCATCAAGTACTTCATATATCTCTATAAGAGCTAATGGTTTTCCTACTTTCTTTTTTTGTTCCCTTGATTTGGGGTAAAATTTTACTGGGGAAGGAAAAAGAGGCTAATAAGTATGCAAATGCTTAATTAAGTCAATGATAAGATTTAGAGTTTTTTGCACACCAGTATACAAAATCAATGCAAAAAATAACCTCCTAGCTACATTCTATAAGTCGATAGCAACAATAACTAGTTTTTGTCCACTAAGTTAATAATAACCTCATACCTACACTCTATAAAATTGATAGGAACAATCAATAATGTTCAACATGTAAAGAAGTTGTACCAGCATAAAATTTAAATGCCAAGCATGAGAACGAGAACAAAAACTGTAGTCATGGACACTTGAATTTCCTTACTACTCAACGACCACAGAGCTACACCATAGTCAAATTAGTATACATTTGTTATTCATAACAAAACCACTTAATCAAACACAAAAGGCATAAATTAGTATACATTAGTATCTCATTTTTCTTATTTGTTTTATGAAATTTATCACAATTGATTTAACAGTGAATATGTCTAGCATAAATGTGATCATTCCAATAATCAAGAGACTACTAGTACAAATGGTGCTAAAATATTGCAAAATAGGTCTTGGTCTAAGGTTTGGAATGAGTTTGAGTGTATTGATGGTGAGCTACATGAAGATAAAGTGAAAAGAGCCAAAGACAAACATTGCAAAGTTAAGGAGTACAAGGCAGATTCTACAGTAAGAACAAAAAACCTCTTGCACCATTTAAAGAAGTGTGCCAAATATCAAAGTTCTTTAAGTAGCAGTGGTAGTAATGAAGGATCACTAGATGGAAAATTAGATGAAGCTACCTGTAGAGAGTGGCAGTGTAGAATCACAATCAAGCATGGCCTACCATATTCTTACGTTGAATATAAAGAGTTTCATCGTTACAGTTCATATCTAAACCCAAAAATTAAGTATGTGTGTCAAAACACCCATAAAAGTGACATTGCCAAGTTCCATAAGAAATTGGGGGAACAACTTAAATCTCCTTTAGGGAACTTTTATGGAAGGATTTGCTTACCTAGTGATACATGGACTTCAATAATTGATGAAGGTTATCTTTGTGTCACTACACATTATGTAGACATTGGTTTGAAGTTGAAGGGTAAAGTCTTGACTTTTCAGCATCATGAACGACCTCATAATTATAACATAATATATGAAAAAATATTTGGTCTTTTGAAAAAATGGAAGATTATGAGAAAACATTTTTACATCACATTAGACAATGCTAGCAACATGACTGGTATGCAAACCTTGTTGTGTGCCCAAATTAACTTCTGGAATGCTTTAATTTATGGAGGAAAATATCTTTATGTTCATTGCAATGCACATATTTTGAATCTCACTATTCAAGATGAGTTGAAGTTAGTTTCTATGAATCTAAAAAAAATCAGATAAAGTGTTCTATATGTTTGTAGATTAAAAGCAAGAAGGATTATTTTTTTTTAGTGTGCTGTAGCAATTGGGGTAAATATTTCAAAATCATTATGGCTAAATGTACCTACACAGTAGAATTTCACTTATTTGATGCTTAAGATGGCACTTCTTTATCATCAAGTATTTTCCCAACTGCAAATTTTTGACATATGTTATGAACATTACCCTAGTGATGCCCAATGAGACAAAATTGCAAAAATTACAACAATTTTGAAGCCTTTTTATGAAATGATCACTATTTTCTCTAGCTTTGAGTTTCCCACTTCCCAATTTGTACTTTAAGGATGTATGGACAATGCAAAAGTTTATACTAAGGGTGATGAATAACCTAGAGTTACAAATAAGAGAAATGGCATAACAAATGAATGAAAATTTTTGGAAGTATTGGGAAGATTTTTTAGTAGTTCTCCCATTTGTAGTTATACTTGATCTTCGGCATAAATTAGCTTTTCTCAAGGACTGCTATGAGAAATTGGGTACAGCTCAGGCTTCTAAGTGGTTGGATGTTTGAAATTAATTATTTTTCCTCTTCAAAGAATATGATAAACGTAGTGGTAGTTATCTCACTCATGTGATGTTAGAACTAGTGGTGGGCAATCTTGTCGAGAAGTAAATTCAGATATTCTTGCAAGTAAAATATATTTTTTGTTGTTATGCTAATATATATTTTTTATGTTGTATAATACTCTTAAAATTAATAGATATGTTGATGTGGATATAGGATTTTGCCCATGATACAATGGGTACTTTCAACTTAAAGTCACAACTTGATCTTTCATTGGATGAGCCTAGAAAGCCAATTGAGTTGAAGTTATATGTCCTTGCTTTTTGAAAGGAAAATAAAGCACGATATCCAATTATAGCAAAATGGCAATGGACATATTGAGTACTATCACAACTATTCCTTTATAATCGATTTCTAGCATGGGTAACAAGATTCTTAACAAATATAAGAATCATCTTGTCCCTGACAATGTGCAAGTTTTACTAACATTGCATAATTGTGTGGTTGGTTAAGAAGGTATGGTTTCTCTTTCATAGTTTTTTTATTTTTGACATATTGTAGCTATTACTAATTTTGTTCCTTAACTAATGAAGCTGAGGAGTATGGTTTAAAGCATTTGAATGACGTAGAAGTGGAATTAAAGATGCTAACCAGTTCTAAAACATCTTCTAATTTTGTGTAAAGGTAAGATTGTGTTAGTGTTGTGCCCAAAAGTGAATCATGAGATGATTGTATTTCGGACACTGAGGCATGATTTTTTATTGAGGCATTAATCTAGTAACTATGTTTGTTGTTCTGTCCCTACATAACATAATAAACATAATTATAACCTTAGAATAATGATATTCTTAAATGTCCCTGGTCTAGTATTATCTTTAGTGGGTTGCAATAATACGTAAAGACTAGCATATGTGGAGACTAATATAAGATATGTAATCTACATATGGGTACAAGTTTGAGAACTTGTGTACTGGACTGACCCACCATGAGAATGCTACATGGATCGTTATATGAGTGTCATAAGTGATTCTCATAGTGATTATGTATATGTAGCCCTTTGACCTAAGGTCATCAAGGTTCCCTGCATGTGAGTCACATACTTTGATACTTCCCTTTGTTGCTCATAATTGAGTGAACTTAAAGGAGGTCATTGGGTATGTCATATATCATGCAGAGGGTTTTGTATGATCAAGATAAGATTTGTCCCTCCTATGTAATGCGAGTGATATCTTCGGGCCCCTTGATAGAGTGAGACTAAGAAAATGCATGGCCATGCTCATATGAGTTGTATACGATATCAATGTCATTAGTTTAAGTTAATCTACTCAGTAATCAAGAAACCATAGATCGGGCTATATGAGGATGACATATTCCATGTCTCATGCTTGGTCTTAATATCTTGGACAAAGGGACAATGGCATATACAGATAATGATCATAAAGGTTTAGTTGAATCATCAATAATCTTGTCACTTGGGAAGCAATGATGTGTTGCTAAACACCGCTCATTTTTTATGATTATAATTGTGATTTATCATCATAGCCAATGTGATAGGAGGCTATTAGGTGGTTCACATAAAGCCAATTAGATTATTTGAGTGCATGGGCCGAATTGTTTGGTCTTGGTTTCATGATAATTTCGTATTAATGATTGGCCCAAATGTTGAGCCATTATTGGGCCTGAAATTAAAGCCTAATTAGATTAGGGCTTTGAAACCCATTAGGCTTGGGAGTTAAGTCTCACTATAAATACATCATATAGTGAGGAATTCTTAGCTCTTGCCTTAGCCTTCTTAAGGATGAAATTAGAAGAGTTCTGAAAGTTCCAGCCGCATTCTTCTCTTGCCATTACTTGGATGACGCAAGCTACCACTGTGAGCGCAAAAGGAACGCATCTACTGATATGTGGTGGAGGCATGGTGATCCCAAGAAGCTTGTGTGGATACCATAAAGAGCTTGAACACATAAACTATTCAAGTTTTGTTATTCGACTCAACAATTGGGTGAAAGATCTCAGCCGAGCTAGGTGCAAAATTTTGAGCGCTCGATTTACCCTATTTCACTTGAATCCTAGAAGGTTTTAGTTATATTCTGCTGTCCTTGCTTGGCTCCCAAAACCCAACAATATTATCAGAGTCACTTTTGAAACCCTAAATCGAGACTGAATGTCAAATTGCATGACAAGTTCTGGTTCTAACTTTTTGATCATGATTAATTAGATTGATTTGTGATGCATGAAACTAGAACTCGTAATGTATATATGAGATATATGAAGAAATGACACAAATTGGTTAATAAGATTAACGCTAGATTGATTGGTATGAGTTACCTATATAGATTAAGATTCTTGTAATAGTTGCAAAACCCTAGCATGGATTGGATTAGGGTAGTTTGGGCACCAAGAGTAAAGTACTTTGGTGGCTCAAATGAAGGTTGTCTTGGGTGCTTAGTTGCTCAAAATAGAATTTCTCGGGAAATATACTCATAAGAAAATTTTTTGCGCTAAGGGACACTGCCCCCTAGAAACCCCCCGCAAGGGCAGCTCCCATTGACCCCACCTGCTGACCAGCCAGTGGGACCGCCGTATGGGAAGCACCACATTAACAAAAATTGGTTAATCAATGTGTGTTAATTGGCATGCTATTTTGTTGAAAGACATTTGACATGATATGCTGATTGGTATTTGAAGCATGGTGCATGGTTATAGCCCTTGTTGGTTGTACTTGTAAATACGGCTTGCGAGTCGTGCCTTATTTTTGTTATTCTCATTATACATTCTCTTATCACCTTACTCCCCTCAAATGTAAATCAAGGTTTCTATTATTGATGTAATTGTACATTATGGGATTGTCCAATATGGTGTGTCCAAGGAGGTGACAACAAAAGCGCAACCAAGCAAGGAGGAGAAAGAGCTTGTGAAGACCCTTTTCTTTTCTTAGGCTTTTATGATATTCTCATTGGATTGAGAATATTGCATAGTTTTCACAATAACCATGTCATGTTTACTTTTTTGTTAGCATGAGATGCATGTTTTATATTTGTATATGATACATGTACAAGACAACCGAAGATAATAATAGGTGAGGTCAAAAGGAAAAATCCCTCAACTGAAATATTAAGTCATTAAATGTGATGCCTTCCAAATGTTGGCACTCCTCAAGACTTTGATCAACATTGGGTGGGTTTGCCAAAGGAAAGCACCTATGTTCATCTTGGTTAGGCGCGATGGGATAATAGTGATATCCAAATTACTAACTTTGGGTCTGACTTAACTAAGTCATCCTAATAGGATTAGGGACTTAGAGGCATAGGGTTGGGCTTAAGTTCATGAGATGAGCATGGACAAGTATTGTTCACCCAACTACCCAAGAGTTGCATAAGATGCAATTAGCAAAGAGTTGCCTACCTAAATAACTGTAACTTGAGAGAAAGCCAAAACTGACTCAAGTTGTGGTGAAATATGGATCTTGTGCCCCCTGCAATACCTTAGCATCGAGGTGTTCCAAAATAATATCAAGGGTTATTATTTTGAGTAAAATAGTGGGAGTATCATTCAATAAAAGTCCTTAAGAAATGAATTAAAATGCATGACTCTTACGCTACATCTTTACTACTGTAGATTACCGTGGTGCAAAACACATCGACACTTTCATTATGATTGATCCTGGAGAAGGAAAACCTAAATGGGTCCTACATTCTCAAATGGTACCAAAATTTGAGAATAGTCCTCATGCAAGAGAGAAAGGCTTATGTCCTACAGCAGCCTATTCCGAATGAGCCTGCTGTCAATGCCCCAAGAGCTGAAAGGGAAGCTCACAAAAGGCATTCTGATGATGCTTTGGATGTTGCCTGCCTCATGCTAATAACCATGGAATATGAGCTTCAGAAGCAACATGAGAACATGGGGATGTTCGATATGATCAAACATCTCAAAATGCTCTTCTAAGAGCAATCAAGGCATGAGAGTTTTGAGACCTCTAAGGCATTGTTCTAATGAAAAATGTCTGAGGGAAGTCTCGTGGGTCCTTATGTGTTCAAGATGATTGGGTACATTGAGAATCTTGGGAGTTTGGGATTTGCTCTTCAGAAAGAGTTGGCTGTTGATGTAGTCCTGCAATCATTGCCGGAAAGCTACAGTCAGTTCATCATGAACTATAACATGAATGACCTTGATAAGTCTATCCCTGAATTGCTCAACATGTTGAGAACTGCTGAGCAAAACCTTAAGAAGGCTAAGCCCATTATGATGGTACAAAAGGGCAAAGGAAAGGGAAAAGCCAACAAGAAGAAGGATAAAGCTAAAAGAAAGTCCAATGCTAATTCTTCTTCAGCTGCACTGAAACCATCTAGCAATATGGCTTAGAAAGGAGAGTGCTTCCATTGTAAGCAACCTGGACACTGGAAGCACAACTACAAGCTCTATCTTGAAGAACTTGCTGAAGAGAAGGGAAGTAAGACTTCCACTTTAGGTATTTTTGTTATAAAGGCTAAATTTTCTACTTCCTCATCTTGGGTATTGGATGCTGGATGTGGATCTCATATTTATGCAAATGTGCAGGATCTAAGTAGGAGTAAAAGATTGGCCCGAGGTGAAGTGGACCTACACGTTGGAAATGGAGCAAGGGTTGCTGCCTTAGCCATAAGGACTTATGGTCTCACTTTGCCTGGTGGATTAGTTTTAGAATTAGACAACTACTACTTTGTGCCTACTATAAGTAGAAATTTGATTTCTATTTCTTGTTTGGACAAGAAAGGTCTTTCATTTCTAATAAAGGACAAATGTTGTTTTATTTATTTGAATAAAATATTTTATGGTAGTGCTTGACTTAACAATGGTTTGTATGTTCTAGAACTAGAAAATCAAATCTATAATATGATTACCAAAAAGGTGACAATGAATGATTCGAACTCGACCTATCTCTGGCACTATCATTTGGGCCATATAAATGAGACCTGCATATCCAAGCTTCATAAGGATGAACTCTTGGACTCATTTTATTTTGAATCATATAAGACACATAAGTCATGTTGATTAGGCAATATGACCAAAACCCCTTTCACTGGGCAAAGTAAACGAGTTAACGACTTATTAGGACTTATACATAGTGATGTATGTGGCCCTATGTCTACACATGCTAAAGGAGGTTTCCAATACCTCATTACTTTTACTAATGATTTCAGTAGATATGGCTATGTGTATCTCATGAAACACAAGTCAAAATCCTTTGAAAAGTTCAAAGAATTCAAGAATGAAGTAGAGAATCAACTCAAGAAGAGTATCAAAGTACTTCAATTAGATCGAGGTGGAGAATACTTGGATCGAGAATTTCTTAACTATATACATAAGTGTGGTATAGTATCACAGCTCACTCCACCTGGTACACCTCAATGGAATGATGTTTCTGAAAGAAGAAATTGAACTCTATTAGACATGGTTCGGTCTATGATGAGCCTAGCTGACCTTCCAAACTCCTTTTAGGGACATGCTCTAAAGACACCCGCTTTTACACTAAACTGAGTTCCATCTAAATCAGTTCAAAAGACACAATATAAGATATAGAGTGGGAGGCATCCAATTCTATCTTTTTTGAAGATTTAGGGTTGTGACGCTTAGGTGAAACATCAATCCTTTGACAAGCTAAGGCCCAAATCTCATAAATGCCTCTCTGTTAGGCATCCCAAAGAAACAAAGGGTTACTATTTCTATAATCCTTCTGAGCAAAAAGTGTTTATTGCTCAAACTGGTGTCTTTCTAGAGAAAAATTTTATCTCTAAAGGAACCAGTGGGAGGAAAGTAGAACTTGAAGAAATTCAAGAACAACAAAGGGACATCAAACCTGAAATAGACACCACAAGATGTTATGCTTCAAGAGTTTGTTCCTGTAGCACAAAGCCCATGTAGGTCTGGTAGGATTTGTCGTGAACCCAAGAGATATGGATTTCTCATGACTCACACTGGTGATGTGATGCTCTTGGATCAGGATGAGCACACAACCTACCAACAAGCTATGTTAGGGCCTGACTCTGAAAAGTGGCTAGAGACCATGAAGTCCAAGATGGAATCCATGTATTAAAACCAAGTATGGACTTTGGTTGATCCATCTAAAGGGGTAAAACCTATAGGGTGCAAATGGGTTTTCAAGAAGAAAACTGACATGGATGGTAATGTGATTACCTTTAAAGAATGATTGGTTGCAAAAGGTTTTAAGCAAATTCATGGTATTGACTATGATGAAACTTTTTCAATAGTTGCCATGCTTAAATCCATCCAAATTTTATTGGCTATTGTTGCACACTATGATTATGAAATATGGAAAATGAATGTCAAAACTTCTTTCCTTAATGAAAAGCTACTTGAGGATGTGTACATGACACAACCTAAGGGTTTTGTCACTCTTAAGAATGCCAATAAAGTGTGCAAGTTGCAAAGGTCCATTTATGGACTGAAGCAAGCTTCTCAAAGTTGGAATCTTCATTTTGGTTAAGCAATCAAAGAGTTTGGTTTTATCAAAAATGAAGATAAACCTTGTGTCTATAAGAAGGTTAGTGGGAGCGCTATTGTTTTCTTGGTGCTGTATGTAGATGACATACTACTCATTGGGAATGATATTCCTGAGCTGTAGTCTGTAAAGACTTGGCTAAGGAAATGTTTCTCTATGGAGGAATTGGGTAAAGCAGCCTATGTGTTAGGCATCAGGATCTACAGAGATAGATCTAGAAAAT
This sequence comes from Aquilaria yunnanensis, assembly GCA_039654915.1. NCBI lineage: Eukaryota > Viridiplantae > Streptophyta > Magnoliopsida > Malvales > Thymelaeaceae > Aquilaria > Aquilaria yunnanensis. The sequence goes on along the minus strand of CM077595.1, from coordinate 40,167,374 downwards.
TGCTCGGCCTAAGTCAAAGTACATACATTGACAAGGTGCTAAAGAGGTTTAGTATGCAAGACTCCAAGAAAGGATTCTTGCCCATGTCACATGGTATAACTCTTTTTAGATATCAGTGTCCGAGTACACATCAGGGGAGAGAGCACATGAGTAAGATTTCATATGCCTTGGCAATTGGATCTATCATGTATGCCATCATATGTACTCGTCCTAATGTTTCATATGCCTTGAGCATGATGAGTATGTACTAATCAAACCCGGTGAGAGTCACTGGACAACTATTAAGAACATCCTCAAGTACTTACACAGGACTAAGGATGCATTCTTGGTCTTTGGAGGTGAAGATGAGCTCGTTGTAAGGGGTTACACCAATCCTAGCTTCCAATCCAATAAGGATGATTTCAGATCGCAATCCGGTTATGTTTTTTGTTAGTGTTGTGCCCAAAAAGCCAATCATGAGATGATTGTATTTTTTTCACATTGAGTCATGATATTTTATTAAGGCATTAATCCAGCAATTATGTTTGTTGTTTTGTTTTTGCGTAACGTAATAAACATAATTGTAACCCTAGAATAATGATATTCTTAAACGTCCCTAGTCTAGTATCATTGTGGAGCGGGTTGCAATAATACATAACGACTAGCATATGTGGAGACTAATATGAGATATGTAGTCTACAAGTGGGTACAAGTTGGAGAACTTGTGTACTAGACCGACCCACCATGAGAACATTTCATGGATCGTTATATGAGTGTCATAAGTGATTCTCATAGTGATCATGGTATATGCAGTCCTTCGACCTAAGATCATCAAGGTTCCTTACATGTGAGTCACATACTTTGATACTTGCCTTTGTAGCTCGTAACTGAGTAAACTTGAAGGAGGTCATTAGGTATGTCACATATCATGCGGAGGGATTTGTATGATCAAGATGGGATTTGTCCCTCCTATGTAACGGGAGTGATATCTTCGGGCCCCTTGATAGAGTGAGACTTAGAAAATGCATGGCCATGCTCGGATGAGTTGATATACGATATCAATGTCATCAACTTAAGCTAGTCTACTCAGTAATCAAGAAACCAAAGATTGGGCTATACGAGAGTGACACATTCCATGTCTCGTGCTTAGTCTTGACATCCTGGACAAAGGGACAATGGCATATATCGGTGATGATCATAAAGGTTTAGTCGAATCACCGACAATCTTGTTACTTGGGTAGCAATGATGTGTTGCTAGACATCGCTCATTGCTTATGATCATAAATGTGATTCATGATCATTGCCAACGTGGCAAGAGCCTATTGGGTCGCACATATAGAGCTATTTGGATCATTAGAGTGTATAGGCTAATAATTTGGGTTTTGGTTTCACAATAATTTCGTATTAATAATGGGCCCAATAGTTGAGCCATTATTAAGCCTGAAATTAAAGCTTAAATGGATTAGGGTTTTGAAACCCATTAGGCCTAGAAGTTGAGTCTCACTATAAATACAACTTCTAGTGAGAAATTCGCAGCTCTCCTTGCCCTAGCCTCCCAAAAGGAAAGCCACACTCTTCTCTTGCAATTCCTTGAAGGACGCAAGCTAGCACTGCGAGCGCAAGAGAAACGCATCTGCCGGGACGTGGTGGAAGCGTGGTGATCCCGAGAGGCTCGTGTGGATACCATAGAGAGCCTGAACACATCAACTGTTTAGGTTTTGTGATTCGACTCTACAGTTGAGTGAGAGATCTCAACCAAAAATTAGGTATGAAAATTTTTGAACACCCGGTTTACCCCATTTCACTTGGATCCTGGAGGGTTTCAGTTAAATTTCACTGCGCTGTTTGGCGCCCGAAACCCAATAGTGGTATCAGAGCTACTGGTGAAACCCTAAGTCGGGATTGAGTGTTCAATCGCAAGATGTTATGTGTTCAGTTGCTTTTCGGCCATGATTAATTAGATTGATTCATGATGCATGAAACCGGAACTCGTAATGAACATATGACGTATATGAAGAAACGACACTAATTGGTTAATGAGATTAACCCGAAATTGAATGGTATGAGATACCTATATGGATTAGGATTCTTGCAATAGTTGCAAAAACCCTAGCTTTGTTCGGATTCGGCTTGTTCGGGCAACGAAAGGAAGGTATTTTTGGTGGCTCGAATGGAGGAGTCTCGGGTGCCTACTTGCTCAAAATAGAAGATCTCGGGCTAAGCAATTGTAACACAATTTTTTTCACCGGGGGGCGCTGCCCCCCTCGCAACTCCCCGCAAGGGCAGCGCCCCCTTGACCCCATCCACTGACCGGTCAGCGGAACCACCGCCCGCTAACTGGCCAGCGGGACCGCCATATGTGAAGCGCCACTTAAATAAAAACTGGTTAATCAACGCGCGTCAATTGGCATGCATTTTTGTTAAATGAGATTTGACATGATATGCTGATTGGTGTTTGAAGCATGGTGCATGGTTATAGCCCTTGATTGGTTGTACTTATAAATACGGCCTGCGAGTCATGCCTTCTCTTGTTACTCTCATTGTACATTCTCTTCTCACCTTACTCCCCTCGAATGTAACTCGAGGTTTCTATTATTGATGTAATGGTATATTATGGGATCATCCAAGGTGGTATGTCCGAGGATCATCCTAGGTTGTATGTCCAAGGAGGTGACAACAAAAGGGCAACCAAGAAAGGAAGAGAAGGAGCTTGTGAAGACCCTTTTATTTTCTTAGGCTTTTATGATATTCTCATTGGCTTGAGAATATCGCATAGTTTGGTCTATAACCATGTCATGTTTATTTTCTTGTAAGCATGAGATGCATGTTTTATATTTGTATGTGATGCATGTATAAGACAATCGGAGATAACAAATTGGTGAGATCAAAAGAAAAATCCCTCAAACAAATATTAAGTCATTAAATGTGATGCCTTCCAAATGTTGGCACTCGTCAAGACTTTGATCAACATTAGGTGGGTTTGCCAAAGCAAAGCACCTATGTTCATCTTGGTAAGGCACGATGGGATAATAGTGATATCGAAACTGCTAACTTTGGGTTCGACTTAACTAAGTCATCCTAATAGGATTAAGGACTTAAAGGCATAGAGTTGGGCTTAAGTTCATGAGATGAGCTTGGACAAGTTCATGAGATGAGCTTGGACAAAACCCTTTATATAGCAGAAGCATGGTAGCCATTCTAGGTCTATCGGTATTAGATACGTGGATGATTGGCTTTAATGCAACTGGGAGATTGTTAGTGTTGTGCCCAAAAGCCAATCATGAGATGATTGTATTTTCGACATTGAGGCATGATATTTTATTGAGGCATTAATCCAGTAATTATGTTTGTTGTTCTGTTTCTGCATAACATAACAAACATAACTATAACCCTAGAATAATGATATTCTTAAATGTCCCTAATCTAGTATTATCATGGAGTGGGTTGCAATAATATGTAAAGACTAGCTGTGTGGAGACTAATATAAGATATGTAGTCTACATATGGGTACAAGTTGAAGAACTTGTGTACTAGACCGACCTACCATGACAATGCTACATGGATCGTTATATGAGTGTCATAAGTGATTCTCATAGTGATCATGTATATGTAGTCCTTTGATCTAAGGTCATCAATGTTCCCTACATATGAGTCACATACTTTGATACTTCCCTTTGTTACTCATAACTGAGTGAACTTGAAGGGGGTCATTGGGTATGTCACATATTATACAGAGGGTTTTGTATGATCAAGATAGGATTTTTCCCTCCTATATAATGGGAGTGATATCTTCGGGCCCCTTGATAGAGTGAAACTAAAAAAGAGCATGGCCATGCTTGGATGAGTTGATATATGATATCAATGTCATCAGTTTAAGTTAGTCTACTTGGTAATCAAGAGACCATAGATCAGGCTATACGAGAGTGACACATTCTATGTCTCGTGGTTGGTCTTGATATCTTGGATAGAGGGATAATGGTGTTAGTGTTGTGCCCAAAAAAAGCCAATCATGAGATGATTGTATTTTTGCACATTGAGTCATGATATTTTATTGAGGCATTAATCCAACAATTTTGTTTGTTGTTTTGTTTATGCGTAACGTAATAAACATAATTGTAACCCTAGAATAATGATATTCTTAAACGTCCCTAGTCTAATATTATTGTGGAGCGGGTTGCAATAATACATAATGACTAGCATATGTGGAGACTAATATGAGATATGTAGTCTACATATGGGTACAAGTTGGAGAACTTGTGTACTGGACCAACCCACCATGAGAACACTTCATGGATCGTTATATGAGTTTCATAAGTGATTCTCATAGTGATCATGGTATATGTAGTCCTTCGACCTAAGATCATCAAGGTTCCCTACATGTGAGTCACATACTTTGATACTTTCCTTTGTTGCTCGTAACTGAGTGAACTTGAAGGAGGTCATTGGGTATGTCACATATCATGCGGAGGGATTTGTATGATCAAGATGGGATTTGTCCCTCCTATGTAACGGGAGTGATATCTTTGGGCCCCTTGATAGAGTGAGACTTAGAAAATGCATGGCCATGCTCCGATGAGTTGATATATGATATCAATGTCATCAGTTTAAGTTAGTCTACTCGGTAATCAAGAAACCAAAGATTGGGCTATACGAGAGTGACACATTCCATGTCTTGTGCTTAGTCTTGATATCTTGGACAAAGGGACAATGGCATATATCAGTGATGATCATAAAGGTTTAGTCGATTCACCGACAATCTTGTCACTTGGGTAGCAATGATGTGTTGCTAGACACCGCTCATTGCTTATGATCATAAATGTGATTTATGATCATTGCCAACATGGCAAGAGCCTATTGGGTCACACACATAGAGCTATTTGGATCATTAGAGTGCATGGGCTAATTATTTGGGTTATGGTTTCACTTTAATTTCGTATTAATAATGGGCCAAGGAGTTGAGCCATTATTAAGCCCGAAATTAAATCCTAATTGGATTAGGGCTTTGAAACCCATTAGGCCTGGAAGTTGAGTCTCACTATAAATACAACTTTTAAGTGAGAAATTCGCAGGTCTCCTTGCCCTAGCCTCCCAAAAGGACAGCTGCACTCTTCTCTTGCAATTCCTTGGAGGACGCAAGCTAGCACTGCGAGCGCAAGAGAAACGCATCTGCCGGGACGCGGTGGAAGCGTGGTGATCCCGAGAGGCTCGTGTGGATACCATAGAGAGCCTGAACACATCAACTGTTCAGGTTTTGTGATTGGATCTACAGTTGAGTGAGAGATCTCAACCGAAAATTAGGTATGAAATTTTCGAACACCCGGTTTACCCCGTTTCACTTGGATCCTGGAGGGTTTCGGTTAAATTCCGCTGCGCTGTTTGGCTCCTGAAACCCAACAAATGGCATATACGAATCACCAACAAACTTGTCACCTGGGAAGCAACGATGTGTTCCTAGACACCGCTCATTATTTATGATCATAAATGTGATTTATGATCATAGCCAAGGTGCTAGGAGCCTATTGGGTTGTACACGTAGAGGCAATTGGATTATTTGAGTGGATGGGCCAAATTGTTTGGTCTTGGTTTCATGATAATTACGTATTAATGATTAGCCCAAAGGTTGAGCCATTATTAGGCCCAAAATTAAAGCCTAATTAGATTAAGGCTTTGAAGCCCATTAGGCTTGGGAGTTGAGTCTCACTATAAATACATCATATAGTGAGAAATTTGCTGCTCTTACCTTAGCCTCCTTAAAGATGAAATCAGAAGAGTTATGAAAGTTCCAGCCACACTTTTCTCTTACCATTCATTGGAGGATGCAATCTAGCACTGCAAGCACAAGAGGAACGCACCTACCGTAATGTGGTGGAAGCGTGGTGATCCTTAAAGGCTCATGTAGATACCATAGAGAGGTTAAACACGTCAACTGTTCAACTCTTGTGATTCAACTCAACGGTTGGGTGAAAGATCTCAACAGAGCTAGGTATAAAATTTTGAGCACCCGATTTACCCCGTTTTACTTATATCTTGAAAGGTTTCAGTTATATTCAGCTGCGCTTGCTTGGCTCCCGAAAGCCAACAAATTGTTACTAGTTACTTTATGGTAGTTGAGTTATTTTAGTGCCTTTTAGCAAATGGTTCAATTTATAACTAACTAGCATTGTTTTTGGCAAGTCATAGGTTTACAAAATGCAAATATTTGAAGGCAAGGACTTTAGACTTTGTCATTAGCTTTGTTGCTTGAGATTTTGACTTGGCTTGTTGTCATACTTTTTTTCATTTTGATGTTTTTATTTGGTTACAAAACTTGATATTGGAACTAAGTTGTTATGTTGCTTTAGGATTTGGATTATTTTTAGTGATTATAGGCTTTTGTGGTTTTGAATGGGAAAGCATGATTTAAGTAATGTAACCTCGAGCCTATGTGAACTTTGTGAAATCAAATCATCTCAAACCCAAGTGAGCTTTATTCATAGTTTGAATTAAAATTTTATATAGTTTAGCCTTGTTATTGAATGCTAAAGGCAACTAGCGATGATAGATGTTGAAATAAGTCATTTAGATTATAAAGAATCATATTTTGATTTAGTAGCTTTATAGGATTACACTGAAATAAGTCTTTTCGGACTAAGATTGTCAAATTAAGCAGATCACTATTAGTGAGATTGCCAAATTTAGGACTACTAAAAATCATTAAGACCCCTAACCAATAAATCCTAGAAGACCCCTAAACAAACCAAAATAAGTTATTTTATTAATTTATTTTTCAAATTCCATAAGATACCTAAACAAAACATATTTTCAAAATATTTTTTTAATTTCTTAAATTGAGTGATTAAAATTAATGTACAATTTAGATAAATAATCAATATTTAAAAAATCATGAATTTTTAGATCTCTATCAATCATATATTTTATGTTGATTTAGTCCATAAAACATGCAATAAACATATGCAAATCACTATGGCAGCCCTCCTCAAGCTTAAGCTTAGTCTTAGTAGAGTTTTAACACTAGTTACTACTAACTTTGGGCTCTATAAACCCTAAATTCATTGCCATCATTGTGCACTTCACACTAGGTCACAAAACCTCCACTAAGCGTACTCCCTTCACTAAGCTTGGTTCATCAAGCTCGTGGCTCTCTTCCAAGCCTAGCCCTAGCTCTATGGATGCTTGAAAATATAGTAAACATTCTAAAAGAGCAAAAGAACTCCTTACCTTGATGGGTATGCCAAATTTTAAGCTTAATTCTTGGTGCACCCAAGCAATAGCACTAGTATGCTTCCAATTACTCTTTCTTGATTTCAATTGCAACTAATTGCATGCTCGGAGGTATGGTGGCTATGGAGGAAGTGTGGAGGTGGGTGGTGGCTAGTAAGTTCAACTATGAGAGAAGAAAAGAAGGAAATGACTACTTAAATCGGCTTTAGTGCACTAAACACCCTTAATAGCCTTAACCATGCTTTATGTCATTTTCCTTGCTAGAAAACCACGGTTTCTTGGTCTTAAACTCATGGCCCACATTTTTTACATCCTTATTAAGCCATAGCCACCCCTCCTTGTGTGGGATAAGCCCACAATTTCACCATTTGACTTAACTCAAAAGCTTGGACATGCAAAGGCTTACACTAGGACACTTATGTCCTTAATGCCTTTTGTGTTTTATTTGTCCAAACTTGTCTTCCATAAGCAATTTGGTCCTCCAATAGACTTTCATACCATTCATATCCTTCCCAAAACTCTCCAAAACTCTTTCTTGAGAGTTTTGCAATTAAGTACACGAATTTCCAAAACCGTACAAAAAAGTCTATAGGTTGCTTGACAAACAAGAAATCCTCAAGGCTTTCCTTGGGGGGCCAAGTTACCAACTTGGAACACATTTAAGGAGGTGTTGATCATGCCCTTTACCCCTTATACTTCAATCACTATGATGAGAATTACACAATATAATGGTTTTTCACCAATATGCCACAGTTTGTAATTCTCCCATTTTTGTGAGCTGGTAACAATCCTCCTCCCCTTAAAATTTTTGGTTCTCCAAAAGTGCCTTTAGCTTTGGGTATTTTGTAGGATACCTTTCCATAAGGTCTTTCTCAGTTTCCTAGGTTACTTCCCTTTCTGAGTGGTATGACCACTGAACCTTAACAATGGGAATGAGCTTGTTTCTTAAACTTCTAGTATCCTTGCCTAAGATAGCTATAAGTTTCTCTTCAAATGTCAAGTTCGATTCGAACAATATGTCTTACATTGCAATAGCATGCTTTGTGTCTAGTAGACACTTCTTAACAATACTGATGTGAAAAACATTATGAACACTCGACATACTTGGCGTTAGAGCTAACCTATATGCTACCTTGCCAACTCTGTCCAAGATCTCATAAGGACCTCTATATCTTGGAGCTAACCTGGTTCTTTTACCAAATCTAATAGTGCCTTTGGTTGGTGCAACTTTTAGCCAAACATTGTCACCAACCTCAAACTCTAAGTCTTTCATTCTTCTATTCACATAGGCTGTGATTCTTTCATTGGCTGCCCTTAATCTTTCTTGAATCTTCTTGATCTTTGGCAGTAGTTTCCTTAATGATTTCAAGACCCAACTTTAGCCTATTTGAGGCCTCTACCCAATAATGGGGTGTCATGCACCTTCTTCCATATAATGCTTCATAAGATGCCATGCCAATGGTGCTCTGATAACTATTGTTATAGGAAAATTCCACCTATGGCAAGTGTTGGTCCCATTCACCCTTAAAATCCAACACATAGCTCTTGAGCATGTCCTCCAATATCTGTATCACTCTTTTAGATTGCCCATCAGTTTGAAGGTGATAAGCAATACTTAAATGGATTTTGGTATCACAAAGCACTACAAAACCGAGCTCTAAATCTTGGATCTCTAGTAAATACAATGGAATCTGGTATTCCACATAGGCTCACTATCTCTTGGATATACATCTGAGCCAACTTCTCCAGGGAATCTGTGAGTTTCAATCAACCTTTTCTTGAGCTCCTAGAAACCCTTTTCACAATTAGCAGTCCACTCAAACCTTTGACCCTTCTTGGTCAGATGAGAAAGAGCTAAGGCAATCATAGATAAGCCTGACAAATCTTCTGTAGTATCCAGCTAATCCTAGGAAACTCCTGATTTCCTTCACAGTCTTTGCTCTTTCCCATTCTTGAACTGCTTTGACATTTTCAGGGTTTACCTTAAGGCCTTGCTCATCTATAATGTGTCCTAAGAAAGACACTTCCCTTATCAATAATTGGCACTTGGATAACTTGGCATAAAGCTAATGATCCAACAAAGCCTTTAAGACAATCTTTAGGTGATGTTCATGTTCATTTCCAACCTTAAAACACACTAGGATTTCATCAATGAACACAACCAAAAATTTCTCCAGATGTGATCTGAACACCCTGTTCATCAGGTCCATGAAAGTAGCTGGGGCATTAGTCAAACCAAATGGCATAACTGTGTACTCATAATGCCCATATATGGTCCTGAATACTGTCTTAAGAATATCCTCTTCCTCTATTCTCAACTGAAAGTATCCAGATCTCAAATCTATCTTGGAGAAGATCTTAGCTCCCTCGAGTTGATCAAATAGATCCTCAATCCTAGGGAGTGGATACTTGTTCTTGATAGTCACTGCATTATGCTTTCTATAGTCAATGCATAGTCTCAATGATCCATCCTTCTTCTTCACAAAGAGCACTAGAGCTCCCCACGATGAAACACTTGGCCTTATGAACCCTTTTTCAAGAAGTCCATCAAGTTGTTTCTTGAGCTCATTCATCTATGTGATAGGCATTATCTAAGGAGGAATGGATATTGGACTAGCTCCTGGTTGCAGCTTGATCTCAAACTCAATCTCCCTTGCTAGAGGAATACCTGGCAGGTCTTTAGGAAATACTTGTGGAAAGTCTCTCACTACAGGCATTCTATCCACTTCCTCATCACAATGCAAATCATTCAATGCATAACAGTAACCATGCTCAGAAATCACAGGTATCTTATCTAGTACCTCTAGTTCCATGGTATGCATTTCATACACTAATTCCTTAGAATTCACTAATGCATGCACTTCACCATCAGGCAATGTGATTTCCCTCTTAGCACAATCAATTCTTATGTTATGCATAGCAGGGCAGTTCATACCTAGTACTATATCATACTTAGGAAAGTCCAACACTAGCAGATTAGTCATAACCTTAGTCTTTCCTACTGCTAGCTCACAAGCCTTAGCTAGTTCATTAGTGAAAATACATTAACTACCTGCTGTTTGCACTAAGGATATACTAGGCATGATTTCAATACGCAAATTCATGGCATCAACCAATTTCCTAGCCATTATAGATACAGATGCACCATTATCAAATAGAACACTAACAGGCATACCGTTTAGGTAAAAGTTACCTCTTAGTGCTCCTCCCTGCGGTGCTGTCTTTGGTTTCTCCACTTGGAACACTTTGCAAGCTCTTTGCACCGGAGGTAGTGGCACTGGAGGAACTGATCTCTACTATCCCTTCCTGGGTCCTCCCTCTCTTGGTCCTACTCCAGTAGGCCTCACTGGACCTTGGTCTTCTGGCTTTCTTCCTTTAGCATGTGTTCAGTCCTTGATCCAATGATCCATAGCACCACATCTTAGACATACCTGGGTGTTAAAGTAGCAAGGTTTCTTTCCATGAAACTTCTTGCACTTAGGGCACATTAGGCCAGGGCACTTCTCCTTAACCTTGCCCTCACTACCAGAATGGGAATTCTTGGCAATTCCCTTGCCATGTGATGGCTTCTTCTGCTTGCTTCCTATTTGGCTACTTTACCCTAGTCCACGAGGAAAGTACCTAGTCTCATTCTCCTCTTTCTCTACTAATAAAGCCTTCTGCACTGCTTCATAATATGTCGCTGCCCCAAATGGCCTTACGGCCTTTCTGATGTCTAATCTTAGGCCTTTGAAAAACCTCTTGGCTTTCAACTCCTCTAGTCCATGATACTGAGCAGTATATCTCACTAATTGATTGAATTTTTGCTCATAATCTAGGACACTCAAGTTGTCTTGCCTTAGAGCATCAAATTTAGCTTGTTTCATGCCCTTAATAGCATTACTGATGTACTGCTCCTGAAAAAGCTGAGTAAACTCTGGCTAGCTCATCTCTATATCTTTTCCTAGCCTTCTACCCTTCTAGACAGCATATCTATCTCTGGTGTTTCTCCACCACATCTCTGCACTGCCTACCAAACTGTAAGTAGCCAGTGACACCTTCTCCATAGAGCTAAGTTGCATCTTCTCAAACATCTTTTCTATAAAGATTAGCCACTCCTCAGCTCTTTCTGCTCTTGCTTTAAACTGGGAGGCCCAAATCTAGGTTTTCCAGATCCTCAGCTTTCTATCTACTAAATCTATGAAACTCTTCAAAATGGTGATGCTCTCTATGCCTTCTCCTGCCTCTTCTCTCATGGCCTTCCTCAATCTCATTCATGGTGCAGGAATGGTCATAGACTAAAGGATTGGTTTTGTACACCTGACCAATCTCAGATCTTGCTCTTCTTTCTCTCAGATTTCTCCTATCCTCATCTTTCACCTCATCAGCCTCATTATTTTTATTTTCCAATCTTCCAGAGGGAACATGCTTAGATGTGTTCCTAGCCTTCTCTTCTAATTGCTGCTGTACATTTTGAACTGGTTCTACTGGTGCTACTTGGACTCCTTGATATTGTGCTTGTATTGGCCTTACTAAGGTTTCATTAATTAGAGTTAAGTTCCTCTGAAGCTCTAACAATACTTGAGGCACTTTAGGATTTAGTGCCCCCTATTGGCCCTAATTCCCCCTTTCCTATCTATCCCTTTGTTGCTTGGGTTCAATAAATGCCTTAGGGGTGGTTCCTCTATCATTGTGGCAACCATGTTTACTTCTTGTTCATGATTTGTCACAGAGCACATATAAAGATCATAGGTATTTTAAAGGTACTTGACACTAGTAGCTGACCAAACTGAGTTCATGTATGTAGCTAGCAAGCATAATGCAACTATATGCTATGTATATGTGCAAACCATGCTCCAATACCAACATCTGTTACCCACTTAGATGTAGTCCAGTTATAGTGCCAAAATGGTGCATTTAAAACTCCAAGGGTTGGTATGTTCTATAGGCCATTAGAATAATACCCTTAGTGTGCATACCCAAGTGGCCCTCTTGGGCACCATGTAAATGCACCGATATTGGTCCACCAATTCCACACATATTTACATTTTATGCACTTCATGCCAGCAAGGAAGGAAAACACTAGCACAAGTCTTAATCTTGGCTGCCACACATTATGCAATCTTGTTAAGTTTAAGTAACAAGCCACTGCACCCGAAACTTCATCCAAAAAAATGTATTAATCTAGCCATATACCCTTATGTTTTCTTTGCTTCATTATCAAGTAGAGACTTAAACCAAACCAGGGAATTTGGTTTTACATCAATAACCCTCCTATGGACCTAGTTATAGATTTTTTAAGTTGGTTACAAAATTCTGACCAAATGAACAGTAATTTAGCCAACTTTGCAACACCATATCTTTGGCTACAGGCTCCAAATATAGAAATTAAAATTCCCATTCAAACCTCTTGGTGTGCTCTATGTGTGGTCAAAATTTCAAACCAAGATTCATTCTACACAGGGAGATATAGAACTTTGAGTGCAGGGTCAAAATTCTATCCTCTTTTGGACCATTATGCCTATACAAAATTTTATAAGCATGCAAACACTTCATTCACAAAGGGTATGCCCCCCAAGCCTATTCCATACATGTCCAAGACACCTAGGAATTACATTTCCTTGCAGTTAGCATCTTTACATAGCCAACACAAAATTTACAAACAAGCAGCTCATCTTGCACACTTAGGCAGCTTGTGCATATCATCCATATGCATAGCAAAATAACCCATAATTGTTCACATACTTGTCCAAACTTTACATGCCTTACATGTACATACATCCATGCACTACATAATGTTCTTAACTTAGCTAAAATACACCCTAGTTACAAGAGAGGTTTAGACACAATGCACTCCAGAAACAGGAAGCTTAACAACTACTACATAGTACAGTAAGCACCATCACTAAAAATACAAAATGTGCTCCTTAAATCACCAAACACTCTAGATCACAACTAGATATATGAAAGTTCAAGTACCTAAAATTTTATATCAAAACTCAAATGAAAAGGGTTAGTTTTAATGAGATCTATCCGCAATACTTGAAATGGACAAATTTGAGGGGAGGTAAGTTTCACTTGGAAACTTAGTAAGGAGCACGCTTAGGTGCTTAAGGTCATATTAGCCTTGATATTACCTGCATTTAAAAACACTAAAACACAAGAAACACATTGCAAATATCCAACAAAAAGCAACCAAATGCAGCAGCCAAACACAAACATCAAACATATGTACGCAATAGCAACAAGTATTATTGGTTAGACTATAAAACATGCAATAAAAATATGCAAATCACTATGGCAGCCCTCCATAAGCTTAAGCTTGCTTTTAGGAGAGTTTTAACACTAGTTAGTACTAACTCTGGGCTCTAGAAACCCCAAAGTCACTGTCATCATTGTGGACTTCACACTAGGTCACAAAACCTTCACTAAGTGCACTCCCCTCACTAAGCTTGGTTCATCAAGCTCATGGCTCTCTTCCAAGCCTAGACCCAGTTCCATGGATGCTTGAAAATTTCGTAAACATTCCATGAAGGCAAGATAACTCCTTACCTTAATGGGTATGCCAAATTTTAAGCTTGATTTTTGGTGCACCCAAGCAATAACACTAGTATGCTTCCAATTAATCTTTCTTGATTTCAGTTGCAACTAATTGTACGCTTGGAGGTATGGTGGCTATGGAGGAAGTGTTGAGGTGGGTGGTGGCTGGTATGTTCAAATATGAGAGAAGAAAAGAAGGAAATGACTACTTAAATGGGCTTTAGTGCACTAAGCACTCTTAATAGCCTTAACCATGCTTTATGTCATTTTTCTTGCTACAAAACCATGGTTTTTTAGTCTTAAACTCATGGCCCACATTTTTTACATCCATATCATGCCATAGCCACCCGTCCTTATATGGGATAACCCCAAAATTTCACCATTTGACTTAAGTCAAAAGCTTGGACATCCAAAGGCTTACATTAGGACACTTAGGTTTTTAATGTCTTTTGTGTTTTCTTTGTCCAAACTTGTGTTCCATCAGGAATTTGGTCCCCCAATAGCACTTTCATACCATTCATATCCTTCCCATAACTCTCTAAAGCTCTTTGTTAAGAGTTTTGCAATTAAGTACCCGAATTTCCAAAACCTTACGAAAAAGTTCATAAGTTGCTTGACAAACAAGCAATCCTTAAGCCTTTTCTTGGGGGCCAAGCAACCAACTTGGAACACTTTTGAGGAGCTGTTGATCATGCCCTTTATCCCTCACACTTCAATCATTATGATGAGAATTACACAATACAATGGTTTTTTACCATTATGCCACACTTTGTAATTCTCCCATTTTTGTGAGGTCATAACAATTGGCTCCTATCGAGTTCATTTGCTTCCATTCAAACTCTACCCAACAATTCCTACATTTTGGTTTCTAGTCTTGATTTCAACCTAGAAACCTTTGATCCTAGTTCCAATGACCGGTCTGCCCAACTCCACCGCGTAGCAAAGGTCGCCTGGGAGGAAAGGATGAAGTTGTGGACTGAGCTTGAATCGGGTAAAGTGAGGTTCAATCCAAGTGATGTGGATGTAGAGAAAAAGGGTTATGGGGATGATCCTTGCCCTTTTTCACTCTACATTTCTAGGTCACAGTTTCTAAAGCAGCAGAAGCTCATGCCTCTGCCTTGTGGTCTTAGTCTCGGTTCCAACATAATGGTGATGGCGAAGTGAACTACAAACAACCAGAAAGCTTCACAGTTTCTGATGGAGATGCAAGGATTGAGGGCGATGCATGAGGAGTAGCCTCCCAGGATTATGCACTTTAATCCTAGGTTGAAGGGGGACTGGAGTGTTAAGCCTATGATAGAGCACAACACTTGCTACCAGATGTAACAGGGCACCTCCCAACACTATGATGGCTGGCCCTCCAAAGCCAATGATGAGATTGGTGACTCGTGTTTCCTTTTTTTGTTTGCTTCATCTATTTATCAGTTTTTACTTTCTCCACTTGATTACAACTTAAGAGTAGGAAATTGTCTTGGGATTTGTAGTTTTGGCTTTTATGTTTTTTATAGAGGAGCTCACTAAGTGTTTGTTCTATGTATCATTTGAGGGACCCAGAACTTGGCCCCTTATTTGATGAAGACCATAGAACTTTTTTCTTTTCATTAGACTCGAGGTCTGATGAAGTATGCCCTAAGAAGGGTGCCATAATTTTACTATTTGCAAGATCCATTTTTATATATAGAGTAATATTTAGGTTTAGGATAGAGGAGCATAAAAAATTTTCTACTTTATTATTGTAGTTGATGGTTTGACCAAATGTGAGAAATGAATTCTTGATGCTGGTGATAATTCAGCATCATCTAAGGCAAGATGTTGGTTGAACCGTCTAATTGGGTGAACCAAAAAAGTGAATCTTGACTAGCCATTCCCATTTACCAAAGCCAAGTTTTTTTTCCTAACTCTTGGTGCAGGTTTAAAGGGTTATCACATTAACGTTGATGGGAGGCAAGTGACTTCCTTCCCTTATCGTATAGTAAGAAACCAAATCAATCCTAGCACTTTTTTTTTTATTGTTCTTTATGCATACTTTGGCCCTGTTTGAGAAAATTTTTTATGATTAACGTTAAAGTTTCAGATAATTTATTTAATGGTGAAGATGATGACGCTAAAGCTAAAACTTGAGTGCTACAATTTGATAGTTTTTTCAAAACTCTAATATTAATCACCAATGCTAATATCAAACGAAGTCTTAAATTAGTCTTTAATTTTCCCAGGGCTTTACCCTCGAGGATGCTACTGGGCTAACCTTAAGTGAAGATGCTGAAGTCCATTCTATATTTGCTGCTTCATTGCCCACATCACTTCCTAGTTTTTCTCCTCAGAGGCATCTTAAAATGTCCACCTAATGGAAGGCTCCACCTTTTCCTAAGCAACTAGTGGAACTCTTTATTGGTATCCCTTCAGCTGGTAACCATGTTCTTGAAAGGATGGAAGTTAGGAAATCCTGGATGCAACATCCACTTGTTAAATCTTCAACGGTTGTTGCTCGCTTCTTTGTTGCATTGGTATGTTAAACGCAGCTCATACCTATCTAATCTGTTTCTCTTTTGTTGTTCTAATGCAAGAAGTTACTATATCTGAGATAAGGTCCCCTTCAAGGGCTTTGGGGTGGGTTCTGTAAGGGATTTTTCAATTCTTTGTGTCTTGGGGTGGTTTTTGTAAGGCTTTGGTTCAATTCTATGTCTGTTGTAGTTGGTTTCTTGGATGTTGGGTTTCAATTGTTCATGAGGGTTGGGGTTTGGGGTTTGTTCAATCATTTCTTTTAAGATGATCATTGTTTCTTTTTTCTATTTTCTTTCAATAAAATATTTTGTTGCAGATAAAAAGGAAAAAATAAAAAGAATACATTATCTAAGATTGTAATTATGATTCTATATGCTATAGAATGCATGAAAGGAAGTAAACATTAACTTGAAGTGAAAAGCAGAATTTTTTGATAATGTTATTATAGTGCCTTACATGGACAGTTATGATCTTGTTGTGTTAAAAACTACTGCCATCTATAAATATGGGGTGAGTAGTGGTCTAAATAGAAATTTCAAGATAAGTACTCCATATGTCCCACATTCTTTGCAACATTTATATATTATTTTGGGCCGTTCTAAAATTTCACAACATTTTCATATTTTTGAAATCATTTTACCATATAATTTTCAAACTATCATTTCATTATTCCATTGTTTGACTTTCCTTAATTTACATATAAAAAGTAAAGGTTAAAAATGAAAATGACATACAAACTCTTTCATTATTCTTAATTGTGTGTCAAATTCAACTGTTTAAAAGAACTTGAGATAAATGTAATATTTCTTATAAAATATAATTTCTTGAAGAAAATTGATGAACAGGCACATACGATCTCTACCAAATATATTATGAAATGTGATGATGATATATTTATAAGGATAGATGCTATCATAGATGAGGTGGATAAAGTTTCTGAGGAGAAGAGCTTCTATATTGGGAACATCAATCATTTCCATAAGCCCCTATCACATGGAAAAGTTTGAATATATAGAATATAAATTATTTCCTTAAGTACTTACTTTCCATGTTATTCAGTCTTCCCCATTGATAGCCTCTTTCATGCACCATCCATTATTTTACCATCCTAGAAGATTGAAATCCATTCAACCTTAGGATTTTGTCGTGGTAAACTAGCAACAATGTAGAACCTTCCAAAATTTTTACATTCCCCCACAGGAGATAATATCATAAAACATATGGATCTAAATTTCGTGTCGGATAATATAATTTTTTTTAATGGTATAGTACAATACCGATATCAATATCATATCATCTTAGATAATTAGATCCGTCTAGCTTCCAAGTTGTTATCTGTTGGCGGTCAAGGCTAGTTTTCTTGCAACATGTGGTCAACTTTACTTCATTTATTTTGGTCATGATGCCATTGGGTAGATTAATATTTCAATAGAAAATAATAGACTCGAGTCTAAGTCTTCAAAGTACAAACCAATTATGACAATGAGGCATCACTAGAAGGTAGGTAGCCTGGATCTCACACGTAAGTGCAGGTAGCCAAAATCGATGGTGTGTGAAGGCCTATGGGCAAGCTAGAGGTGTCTATGCTTATTCCTACATGGTCATCAATGATGAAAAAAGATGCTTTTGGGGTTAGTTTCTGGAGATGGATTTCGGTTCATCATGTTTGGTACAATGGGTTGGATAATGGAATTTTCATATATGCTAGAAATGGGTTTCAGAGATTAATGCTCTAGTACCATGTCATAGGAATACGAGACGAAGAAGGTTGGAGAGAGCTTGATAAGATCAATAGCTAACCTACCAATTTATATTAGAGAAATCAAGAAATATATATATGGCAAATGAATTGATTATGCAATCCTAAAAATTATTGTCAATACCTTGAAAAATCACTAGAATTACTCCTTATTTCTCTATCACATTCATATTATATCTCTAAAATGTTCCAAACTACTCTTCTAGTAATCCTTAGTATTTGGATTTACCATAGCAGAATCTCTTATAATCTTACTTATATTGGACTTTAATGGGTATGAAGCTCAAACCATTTGATTTCTCCTACTAATCATAATAGATTCTTTTTATGGTGCACTTGATTTTCGTGAGGGTAAATAACAAATTCATACAAAACAAACTATCAAAATCCAAACAAGACATTTTTCTTCGTAGAAGGAAAACTATCACTAACATAGCATTGGAAGAAACACAAGAATAGTCATAGGCTATACAAACCTTAATGCTCTAAAGCATATACATAATCCTTAAATATAATAAGCTCAAATCTTGCCTATGGGTATAACCAAATTCATAAATAATATATTATCCCTATATTTTGTGAATCTCTATATTTGAAATAAATCCTACTCTTCCCGTAGGTTGGCATTATATCTACGTTGATAAGACTATGAACTGAATATGAATATTAAGAACCAAAATTTTCCATATTTTTAGGCCTACGAAATATCCATTTCTAACATTTAACTTCATTATCTTGTTCCCATCACTATCTTATTCCCATGTTGCAGAAATTCTTGAAGAAACTCTTATTAAACTTTACACTATTTGGCTAATATCTATTCATTTTGTTTGTCATTCAAAAAAAAATTTCTTATTCCAATCAAATCACAATTTAAAAACCTCCTTGTGAGGCGGGCCATTATCTCAATGACTTGATCATAATACTTATATCATATCCATATAATGTCTTATTATGTCTCATAATACTTATATCATATCCATATAATGTCACTCTTTAATCGTATTCTCTGATAGGCCTCAATGATATTAATATTCTTTAAGTGCTTTATTTGGGTTAATTCCAAATACCCAAAATAGACTTTAGATTTAATTCCTTTCATAAGCATGCAATAATTATTTTAGAGCATCACTTATAAATCTTACTTATATACTATAAATTGCTTACTCAATTCATAATAATTGCATGCCCAAAATCCAAATAGGCATAAACTAAAGAATGAGTAAAAATTATTCCTAGACTCAAACAAATATTCAAAGTCACACTGCTGATGAAACATAAACGTTATTCATATGATGCATATTGGACTCATCTTATGGTATGTATTCTTCAACAAACATAATCAGCGACCAAATCATGCAAAATCAAAATTTTACACCCAATGTCACATAAATGTATCACCTTGTAGACTTAAGCTGTATAATAAGCCAAAGCTTATCCCTAAGATCATGTCTGCATTGGGAAATCTAAAATGTAGAGGCAATTCTCATATACTATGGCACGGGTACGTTTGGCAGCCATTAACTAATTATTACACCCATATTATAAATTATACTAACTAAAGCTGTAATCTATGAAAAGACATTAAGAATAGTAATTAAACATGCTTAAGTTAACCTTTTTTTTAGCTGAGTTTGAACCATTCCAGCTCGGCTTTCATGGTCCATTTGTTTGTTTGTGTTCCTAATCTCTTGACCTTATTTGTTTGTTTCATATCTATGGATATTCATTCAGTTGGATCTGTTTGGAATCAATCTCAATAGAACAATTTGATTTATTTTTTAATTTAATAAATTTGATCCAAACTATCTGAATTATATATTAAAACTGATTCTAACCATCCAAATTACAATTTAGTTTTTTTAATTTTTATCTAAACCATTCAAATTATGATCCAATTTATCTAATTTTTATGATTTGATCTTTTATATTAGAACTAAACACATGATACTTGAAAAAATATGGTAAAAATAGATAATATTCCATTTTATTCCAAAGTTAAGGATTGATGCATATCATATAATCCAAATTTAAACAAACTGACCTTATATATGTAGAATTGACAGGTATAATTATAAAATATATATATTTTTTCATTTATTTAGTTTATTCGATTTTAAGCTTAGGAACCAATAACTGATCCGATAACCAATGAAAATTTTAATTCAATCAAAGCCAAATAACTAAGTAACTAAACCATTTTATCCAATTCAAATACTTCATTTGAATTATTTGATTTTATCCAAATAATGAATACACTTAACCCAAGCATTTATAAACTTTTCTCTACCTGAATGTGTCATAATATTTTGGTAGTTAATAAATAATTTAAATTATCAGTTTTTTTTCCTCTCTAAATTAGGTTATTGCGTTTGCCTGTCTAGGGTTAGAGACCAATATGCAATAAATTATAAAGATTTGAAACTAATTTGCAATGAAATAAAAGTTGTGAGCAATTTGCAATGCTAGTTAAAGGTTTTGGACCATCTATGGTAGTTATTTAGTTCCATCACCTCTTTATCCCTATCTTTTGTTTTCATTTATCATTTTTATATAAAAGTGCTGGATATATATACCGAAATGTTACAGATAAAAAAAATCATAAATTGATAGTTGTGAATAATGAATAGTTGAATAAAGTTGGGGCGAGAGTAAGTGCTCACATTAATCTAAAATCTTGTTAAAACAGATAAGAAGAATTCTATCCCAATTTACTTTCCAGCCTTAAAATTTGTTTTGCATTTTCTGCTTATAAAACACGCTTATTAATATAGTAACTAAAGATCTAAGTCTTTGATGTGAAACTAAGAACAATGTTTTTCCTACTACAATAGTTTTTTCTTCCTAGGTTGAAGCCCAACTAGTTCTTCTCGACCTAGAATATATCCAAAAACCTAAAAATGCTAGAACTATATAATAGGTTCTCTGTTTATGTAAAATGACATTTGTTGCTTCTTAAATCTTGGGATGAAGCATTTCTAAAACTCTATCCCAATGAACATGGTAGATATTTTAAATTTATTTTTTCATTTTAGGCCCCTAAATCTACATGAGTTACACTCAGTTTATGCTTTAATCTCAAACCAAATTGGTTACCATCAACATTGAAACATTTTAATTTTTTCAAAACTTTTGAATTGATCATGCCCGTTTTCAATTTATGAATTTTTTAACACTTCTTTTTCTACATAAATGTAATTACAATGAAATATTTATATTTTTGTTGATCGACTCACAATAAAGTGCAAGCCTATTACTATTCTTACCCTTATTTACATCAACTCGGTCACTTCTAAAAAATTATAACAGAATCAAGATTTCACATGCAATTATGAAACAAAATTATTGTACAAGAAGCATGTGAAATGCATTGGTTTTTGAAACAAACAATTTGATTTCTATCAAGTAAATTGGCACAATTATATTAATATATGGGAAAATACACCTTGGTTCCAAATATATTATTACCATTGTAAATTGGTCTTGCATATCGATCCCAAACCTTTGAAGTCTATTGCATATTGTTCCTTAGCCTTGAAAAATTTCTTAACACTGATGTAATGGTAAAATATCAAATTTTTTAATTCTAATTTAAACTATTCGATAATAGTCTTTCCATAAATTTAAACTATATCATAATTTTTCATGGTTATTGGATCATTAAAATGATCAATGTTTTCCCTTTGTAAATCAAGTTTCTATGCTAACTCAGTCTCCCCTTAGGGTTAGAGACCAATATGCAATGCATTATAAAGATTTAGGATGATATGTAATGACATAAAGATTGAGGACCAATTTACAAATGATAATTAAAGACTTGGGACACAATTGATGAGCTCATATAAATATAAACATGCCATAAATCACTAATCAATATACTATAGGGATAGGCTTTAATACCAAAATGAAATAAAAATTACATTTTAACGCACTACAAAGACCGTAGATTGTACCTCAAGCATGATTGATGATAACGATTCTATCAAATTTAAAAAACAAGAAAATAATGTTTAGGCTTTTCTAATTAATGTCTATTATAATAGATGTTTGTTTTTTATGGGAGCTAGATATCAACATATTTATAGTATAGAAGAAGAACCCAATCTTAATGACAATTTTTGTATTCTGATTACAATTCAACCAACTATATCCTTAAGAATTGAATTTTTCAATAACTATTACCAAAATTTTCATAAAATAAATTATCACATAATATTATAATATATTTAAAAATAATAAGTAAAATACAACCCACACTTAATAAAGAATTCCTAACACACATGACTGATACTGTCTCATGAGAGTCAAGATCGTCTATGCTTATAGGTGGTCTATTAGTGTCATGAGTCTTCATACCTAAAATCAACCCAACTATGAACTGTTATATCCTTTCCTCTATGTCCCTTTCTTATTAATATGTGTATGAACAAAAAAAAAACATCAAAAAATTTGGAAGATTTTATCTCCAAGCAAATTGTCTGCCTTTTCTGAGTGTAAGAAGGTTCCTTTTTTGTTCTATTTAGGTGCTTTTAGAATATCCCTAATTCACTTTCATCACCAAATGATGATTTAATTGTCTAATTTGTCTTAAAGCTATTAGTAATTTGCCAATATTTCTAGTGCAGATATTAGCTAATTCTTATGGCATGTCAGTCAACCACTTCTTATGCTTTTTTGCACCCACTTCTTATGCTCCCATCGTCCCAAAATTTTTCACTTCTCTTATTATTTATTCATTTTTTTATGCTCCAAAAATTTTATTATTTGCATCTAATTATGCATATTTCTCCAAATATACTCCATCAGTATATAAAGCTTATGAATACTCATTTTATACTAGTTGGCAAATGGTTACATTATTAAACATGTCTAATATGCTTATGTTATACAACATAACTAATATCTATAAAAAAAAAAAAGGTCAAACGTGACAAACATTTTAGGGCTGAGAGACTAAGAAATTGATAATTGTTCTAGGAGTGGCCAGAGGAAGATTATCCTCCTTATGCCAACAGCCCTGGTTATCTTTTGTCATCTGGTATTGCACTCTTTATTGTTTCCCAGTTAGAAAGTCATCAATTACGAGTAAGTCAATTATCTCTCTCTCAGCCACACTTTCTCTCTTTCTTTCTCTCTTTGTCTATGAACATAAGCCTTTCATTTTTTGGTTATTTTTTGTTAATAGCATGGCAAAGTTGTTTTATGCAGTTTTTTAATATGGAAGATGTGAGTATGGGTATGTGGGTGGGAAAATTCAACAGCTCAAAACATGTGGAATATGGACACGGCTTAAATTTCCACCAATTTGGCTGTACAAAAGGTTATTATACTGCTCACTACCAATCTCCTAGACAGATGATATGCTTGTGGGAAAAACTGCTAAAAGAGAGAAAGTCACACTGTTGCAACATGAGATGATGATTGGCAAATATTATAATACAAGATTTTGTAGGCATAGACTTATACTATCACTTTTCTAAATTTTTTTAAACATTTAGATTTGACATGAAGATTAAGAAAGATGAAAATGTCTATGCATAACTTTGCACTCTTCTCATTCATTTTTTTGCATGTAAATCAAGAAAAGTGGAAAAAATAAATATTATAATGATAGTTTGAATACTAATATAGTGCAGTATTTACAAGATATGGAAATGCCACAAAGATTTGGAAGGGTTAAAAAAAGTAAATAGTGCAAAAAATATGAAACAAAATGAATATTATAAAATGCCAAAGTAATTATCTAACATCTTTCACACCCTTAAAATGTGAGCACCTCTAAATTGTTTGGCACCAAACGAAGTCGTAAGGCCGTTGTTAATTCATCATCCTCAATTAGAATGATGGACCATGCAGGGCCCTTGTATTTGTGTGTTTTTCAAGGTTGGGATTAATTGTAAGCAAGACCTTAAATATCATATAGAATGGTGTACTATTTTCCTAATGATATGATACAATACCAGTACTAGTATCTAGGGTTGAAAGTTTGAGTTGTAAGGTTTGGTTTGGGTTGAAACCAATTTTTACAGCATGTCACTAACCGAATGGACCTAACTAGACCTAAACCTATTTTAGATATAATTTGAACTGACCCTAACCTAATTAAAATAAGGTTAAGGTCGATTTGACTTGACATTTCCCTGAACTAAAAATTATTGTAACCTTGATTGTTGTACATAAATGAAAAAGGACAAGCCAGCGAGTATCATGTTCGATTTTACAAGATTGTGTGCTATTGGTCAATGCCATTCCACTTTCCAACCCATAATTAATTCAAAAAATATTCTATTTGTTATTTTGACATTATTAATAAGATGTAGGTAGCTAAAATAAAAATTCACTTCCATAACATATCCAAATCCAAATCCATATCAAATGAAATAACAAACATGGAATACAACATCCCAAATAAGAGAGAACAAACATGGAATAAAACATGTCCAAATGTCCACAACATGAACAAGCTTTAAAATATGATTTCAACTACGATTTGAATGAGCTAAAATGAAAATTAGGAATTCAACAAAGGATGAAATTGAAAGGCATCGCAGTTGGGTGTAGCAGAAGCATCATCATCCCTTTATGCTTTATTTCCTCCTCCTAGGTTCAACAACATGGAAGCATTACTCACGGTGTTCAGGAAAATAAGAAAATTATCAAAATAAGGATGTAAGCCGTAATCAAACATATAAGTTAAATCATTGCAGCAATTGAACTCATAACTCACTAATATAGCACTGAAATTAGACAATATCAATAACAATAGGTATAGAAGATATGGTCTCTAAATTTCAAAAAAAAAAACTGAAATAGACTAACCATAAATTCAATGGAACAAAATTTTACATATTAATATCACACCATC
Organism: Aquilaria yunnanensis; assembly: GCA_039654915.1. Lineage (NCBI taxonomy): Eukaryota > Viridiplantae > Streptophyta > Magnoliopsida > Malvales > Thymelaeaceae > Aquilaria > Aquilaria yunnanensis. The sequence goes on along the minus strand of CM077595.1, from coordinate 40,142,529 downwards.
AACAAAATTAAGCTAACCATGATCTAGTTTTTCAATTTCTTGCAATTTTTCTTCAATATTGATATGCTCCTTCCCTGAAGCTCTTACCAAATCTTGTGCACAAATAAGTGCTTTTACAATCTTTAGAGACAATGAACTCCTAAATGGATCAAGGACATGACCACCAACACTAAAGGTAGATTTCAAAGCAATAGTAGACAGCAAAATAGCCAACAAATCATGTGCAACTAAAGAAACTATAAGAAACCTAGGGCTATTGACCCTCAACCATTCATGAACATTCAGTACTCATCACCATCTTTCAATTTTTCATCTAGATACCTATCCAACTCACTTTTAGCTTCAAGACAACATATAGCTTTGAGTTGTCTGAATTAACTCTTCAAGATTGCCTTTGACTTTAACAATGCTTAAGCCTCCAAGTCTCTATTACATTAGAACTCCTACCTTGATCATTTTTTAGTCACTGGTTCTTTGGAGTAGAGTGATTCAACATGTATTCATCAAACAATTGCTTAGGTGTGAGTTTCACCTTTGCAATAAGTTTTTACCAATTGTTCTTTCTATACATCTTTGTTATTACAAACTCCAAATACCCTATTTTACTTGATGGATCAAGTACAATAGCAATAAAAATCATGAAAGTCATCTTTTCATGGTCCCCCCAATATTTTTGATGGATTGCTTGTAGCCTAAAATATTTAAGTTGCAAAGTCAACTCAAATGCATGCTCTCCAAAATTGGTCCAAGAATAAGAAATTAATTGAGAGGAAAAGAAAGGAAGCTAGAAATAAAATCAAGGAGAATAAGAATAATTGTAGAAAATAAATTAGAATAAATTTGATTGGAAAGGAAGAATTTGAAGCACAAGTGCACCAAGGAGTTGAGACAAAACAAGGAAGATAGAAATTGCACAAAGCAACTTGAAATATTATTAATCTCTACGTAATCCATGAATTAAAAGCCTTATTTAGAGTAAATGTAGCTAGGGTAGCTAGCCATAACAAATCCAAGATGAAATAGAAGTCCTAAACTACTCAAAGGATTAATTCTAAGGCTACATGGATTCCTTGGCACACTAGAACACTAGATAAATGTACAATGCATGTGACCTTTATCACATGTGGCCTGGTCCTTCACCTAAAAAATATTAGGAAATACAAATTAATAAAGAAAAACTGGTAGAAAAAGTCTGGAACACTAAAATGGTTGAAAAGGGACTTCAAATGAGCTATTAGGTGCACCCTTGGGGCCCCTTAGGGCTCATGCCTGGGCCTCCTATGTTTGGCCAAGGTTTCTTGTCATCTCTAGCTTGGACCTTCATAATATTGATAGAAATAAATGATTTGTGTACTTTACACATTTTGGCTAGCAAGAACTTTGTGTGACAAAGTTTGGCTCCAAGTGCTCCAACATTAGGGTTTGGAGTGCTTATTGGATTTTTTTGGCCTTCTTCCTTGTTATAGATCCTATATTGATCACCAAAGTGTCCTTGGATGTCATTGAGCTTGCTAGTCCTCCATCATCTCCCCTTCCTCAAAGAGATTCACTTCACATCATCACCTGCATCAAACAAATACAGGTCAGAAACATTGAATGTTGCATTAACATTGTGATCACCTCTTAAGTCCAACTTGTAGGAATTATCATTGATCTTCTCAATAAATTGAAAAGGTCAATCTACTCAAGGTTGATGCTTGGGTTTCCATTGTGCAAGAAACCTCTCTTTCCTCATATGAACCGAAACTCAATCTCTTGGCTCAAATATGATCTTCCTTCCTTTGTTGGCTTAGGTTGCATATTGTTGAGTTTTTTTCTCTATTTGTAGCATAGCCTTGAACATCTCAGCCTTCTTAGATCCATATAAGCTAGATATATCACTCATAGGCAAAGGCATTAAATCCATAAGGGTTAATGGGTTAAAACCAAAAATAATCTCAAATGGTGAAAATTCTATGGTTTTGTGCACTACCCTATTCTAAGAAAACTCAACATGTGGTAAAACCTCTCACAAAGTTTTCAAATTCTTTTAGATAGTGGCCTTAAGGATAGTAATCAAAGTTCTATTGGTTACCTCAATTTGACCATTAGTTTATGGATGACAAGTTGTAGAAAACATCAACTTAGTACCTAACTTGCTCTATAAGACTCTCCAAAAGTGACTTAGGAGTTTAACATCTCGTTCACTCATAATTATCCTTGGAATCCCATGCAATCTCACAACTACCCTGAAGAATAGGTTGACAATGTGCACAGCATTATCAGTCTTGTGACATGGAATAAAGTGAGTGATCTTTGAGAACCTATCCACAATCACAAAGATAAATTCTCTTCCATTACTTGTTCTAGGAAGTCTTACAACAAAGTCCATAGAAAGGTCAGTCCAAGGGTGAGATGGAATAGGCATAGAGTGTAAAGACCAGAAGGGTTTTGTTTAGACTTACCCCTTCTACACTCAAGACAACTAGAACAAACTTTCTCCACATCTTTCCTTATCTTTGGCCAAAAGAACTTCTTTATGAGTGCACTTAGTGTTTTCTCAACACCTAGGTGTCCCATTAGGCCTCCTCCATGAGTTTCCTATACTAACAAAGTTCTCAAAGAAGTTTTAGGAACACATAACTTATCTTGTTTAAAAAAAAATGCTATCAACTTTATAAAACATTTCATAACCTAAATTTGCATAGTTTGCATATAAATACTTAAATACTCAAATCCTAAGATCATTGCATTTGGAGTAGAAAGAAGAACAAATCACTTTGACAATGCATCAGCTATAACATTCTCGCTTGTACTCGATGTGGTATGAAAAGGTTTATATGAACTCTACCCACCTTGCATGCCTTCTACTAACCTTTCTTTGGCCTTTGAAGTGCTTAAATGATTAGTAGTATATATGGATAATGAACTCCTTTGGCCACAAGTAATGTTGCCAAGTTTCAAGTGCCCTCACCAAAGCATACATCACCTTATCACAGATTAGGTGGTTTAAGGATGCACCACTTAGTTTTTCACTAAAGTTATAGGCTACCCCTCTTGCATTAAAATAGCTCCAATACCATGTTCATATGCATTGCATTCAATTTTAAAAGTCTTAGAAAAATCAAAGAAATATAAAATATATGCATTGCTCAATTTATGCTTCAATAACCTAAATGCATCTTCTTGAGCTTTCTCCCATTTAAAGTCTACATTTTTTAAAAAAAATCTCATTCAAAGGTGCTGCAATGCTATAAAATTCATTTACAACCTCCTCTAAAAGATAGAAAGGCCATGGAAAAATCTTATCTCAGAAATTGACTCAGGATTTGGCCATTCTTGTATGACCCTCACCTTTTCTTGATGAACTTCCACACCTTCAGAACTCACAACAAAACAAAGAAATATCATATGGTCAGTACAAAAAGGAAAATTTTTAAGATTGCCATACAACTTTTGTGTTTGTCATCTCTCCAACATATGACTTAGATGCTTAACATGCTCATGCAAACTCTTACTATAAACTAGTATGTCATCAAAGTAAACCACAACAAACATCCAATGAAATATATTATAACATGATTCATGAGCCTCAAAATTGTACAAGGAGCATCAGTAAGACCAAATAAGCAACAAATTTAGTCTTAAATGCAGTTTTCCATTCATCCCTGTCCTTTATTCTAGCTTGATGATAACCATTTTTAAGATCAACCTTAGAAGAAATTGTAAAACAATGTAACTCATCAAACATGTAATCAAGCATAGGGATAAAATGTCTATACTTTACAATGATTTTGTTGACAGGCCTACAATCCATGCATATTCTCCAAGTGCCATTCTCTTTAGGCACCAAGATCACAAGCACAGTACATGGGCTCAAACTTTCTCTTACATAGCCTTTCGACATCAAATCTTCAACTTGCCTTTGAATCTCCTTTGTCTCATTGGGTTGCTCCTATATGTAGCCTTGTTTAGAATGGGTCCTCTAGGAATGAGATCAATTTGATGCTCAATGCCCCTGAAAGGTAGTAGTCCACTTGGCTTATCCAGGAACACATCTTCAAAATCCTTCAACAAAGACACAACAACACTTGAAAGTTTGTTAGTTAAGTTATTAGAAGGGAAGGAAAACTTTTTGTAAAGTAAAAAAAAACACTAGCCTTTGTGCTATAAAGGCTTTCCTCATATCACTCATTTTGATTATCAAGCTTTCTATTCTTCTATTAACTCTTCCCTCTTTGCTTTTACCTCGAGAACTCTCAACACTCATCTTCCCCTCAAGTCCACTCTTCTCACACCTCTCAAGTGTTCTCTCAACTTTTCACTCAAGTTTCTTTTCACTCAATCCCCTATATCTCTTTTTCTCCTTACTTGTTTTTCTCTTAGCCACGCCATGGATTTTCCTGTGATCCTCTATAACTTATTGTGGTATGAATGGCCGCAAGGTGATGGTCTTCTCCTTACACTTGAATGAGTATTTATTCTTAAAACCATCATGAGTCACCCTCCTATCATATTGCCAACGCCACCCCAAAAGGATGTGACTTGCTTCCATAGGAGCAACAACACATGAGACTTCATCTTTATATCTCCCAATTTTGAAATCCACCATTACTCTGACTGTCACCTTGACATCAACTTTCATTGTTAAGCCCTTGTAGCTTGTAAGGTCTTAGGTGCTTTGTGGTTCAAAGCTATAACTTATCAACCAAAGTAGTAATAACAATATTAGTACAACTTCCACCATCAATAATCATATTACATATTTTCCGTCCAATGAAGCATCTAGTGTGAAAAATGCTCTTTATTTGATCATTCTATTCTTTGATTTGAACATGTAAAGCGCTTCTCACCACAACTGTATCAACATAGTCCACATTTGAATTATCCTCTATAGGAGGCATACCTCAGAGATCATGATCTTCCTTGTCACCCTTATCAACCACAACTTTACATTGATCATTCAATACCATGAATCTTTGATTGACATATTCTCTTGCCAAATCCTCCTTCACTTGACAGTTAAAACATATTTTGTCACTGTTTCCAACACCAATCATTAAATCAAAAGTACCTTTTTGAGGTTTTTGTGATTAGCCTTTGAAGGGTGTCTCAGCCTTGCTCTTGAGCTAGTGTTTTTCAACCAAAACATTTTTTTTCTTCCTTTCAAAAGGATATCCAGCCACTATATAATTGATATTTGTTGTTTTTTTTTGTTGGACTTGGCTTTCAAAACTTCAAGACAACTTCTTGCACAAAAGAAAATGAAGGAAATCAATACTTACAACAAAAGAGAGAATGTAACCTGTATTGAAAGAATGGAATTAGTGTGAAAGAATGAAACAAAACAAAATGATAATGAATTTATTTTTTTTGGCATTTTTTGGATGTACAACATAGAGATGGAAGAATGGTAGCAAAACTTGGATAAACTTGGATAAAGGAAAAGACAATATAGCCTCAACTTTGGAATGAGTTGAACATAAATGAAAAATTTGAAAAAGGCATGAACAAAACAAGATAGAAAGGATGAAATAATGCAAGAATGTAATAATTTAAAAGCTAAATGAACATAAAAAAAAGATAGATAGGTCCTACTTCTAGAACTTTGGCTCTAATACCGCTTGATGGATTGCATGTTGCCAAAAATACTTAAGTTCCAAAGTGAACCCGAACGTATGCTCTCCAATATTGGTCCACGAACAAGAAATTGATTAAGAGGGAAAGAAAAGAAGCTAAAAATAAAATCAAGGATGAGAATAAGAATTGCAATAGAGAAATTAGAAAAAATTTGATTGGAAAAGAAGAACTTAAAGCACAAGTACAGTAAGAAGTTGAGATAGAAATTGCACAAAGGAACTTGAAATATTATTGATCTCTATCTAATTCTCGAATTATAGACCTAATTTAAATTAAATACAACTATGGTAGCCAGCCATAATAAATCTAAGATGAAATAGCAGTCCTAAACTACTCAAAGGGCTAATTCAACTGTGACTTGGATTCCCTAACACATTAGAATGCAAAAGAAGTATACAATGCATGTGCCCTTTATCCCATGTGCCCAAAATCTAGTAATTAGCCTAAAAATATGTCAGAAACATGAATTAGCTATGAAAAACTGGTAAAAATAGTCTGGAACACTAAAATGGCCAAAAGGGGCTTCAAAAGGGCTCTCAAGTGCACCCTTTGGTCTCATTGGGGCTCATGCTTGGGCCTCCTATGTCTGGCTAAGGTTTTTTATCTTCTCTAGCTTGTATCTTCATAATATTGATGGAAATGAATGAAATTTGGGTCTTGGACACATTTTTGCTGGCTGGAAGCTTGTATGATAAAGTTTGGCTCTAAGTGATCCAAGATTAAGGTTTGAAGTGCTCCTTGCTTTTCTTTGGCCTTCTTCCTTGCTATAGATCCTATATTGATCACCAAAGGTTCTTTGGATATCCTTTAGCTTGCTAGTTCTTCATTAATTTTTCCCATATTTCTCTTTCATTTTCAGGAACATATCAGTAAAGCCATTCCTGCAACAATATATTGACATTGCTTATCTCATTGAAGTAAGTATTCATAGTAATATAAAAAGAACCATATACACAAAATGTAAGATTATAAAAAACCTTAAGCACATTGTTATTAAGTCGACATTGTACCAATCCTCCCTTTCATGTTTTCCCAAACCTTCCCCCTCCAAAAGTTCACAAACTAAAAGGATCCTTATCCTCAAAAGCAACAAAAGGACCCTGAAATTTTAGAGTTGTTTCAAGTATCAGATATGTTGAATTCCACCAAGTAAGGGCATCAAGACAAAATGAACTCATTGCTTGAAATTTTTCGTCAATGATAAACACCTTAAACTTTAGTAATCATGCTAAAGATTGCCTAACATATCTTATAGCATTGCACATACAAATAATGGAATCAGAAGCAAGCTTAAGACCATCATTCACTATCGAGTTCATTATATGAGCCACACAACACATATGAAGATAGCCCCTTTCAAAACACTATTCAACCTAAGGTTATTACTCATTTTTGTCTTCAAGTAAGCAATAGTTGTATCATTTGAACTAGCATTATCCACGGTGATGGTCATCAAACTTTCTATTCCCATGAACTTAAGGCTTTTTCAATTGTCTTGCCAATTACTTCACCTTTATGACTAGAAATTGGACTAAGATTGAAGATCTCTTTTACAATTTCCAATTATTGTCAATGAAATGAGTAGCCACATACATGTAATTAATTCTTTGAACTAAAGTCCATGTACCAATAGTTAATGAATTTATTTAAGAATTGGACTTCAATAATTTGCTTAATTTTTCTCTATCAGCAAGAAATAGCTCATAACAATCTTTGGCAATAGTTATCCTAGGTAGAAACTAAAGCTTTGGTTGGACAACATTGCAAAATTGTTTAAAACTAGCATCCTTAACAAATTGAAAAGGCAAGTCATCACCAATAATCATATAAGCCAAGGCACTCCTACAAGACTTCATTTTAAACTTCTATTTACTCATAGTAGGATCCCTATAAATTCTTTTCCTCAAATTAATGGTTGCTTGTTTTGGATCATTTCGAGCCTTGCACTTATACTCAAAATTGTTTCTTAGAGTACTTGTGTCATGCTTCTTAAGGTCACTTTCATAAATTTTAGCACAATGAATGTACTTACATTTTGTTTGGTTGGTACCATCAACATATTCAAAATGACTCTGATTGCCAGCCTTATTCCTCATCTTCTTACTTTCGCTCGCTAGACCATGACCATCTCCTTCTATTTTAATTGTAGTTATTGTTTTTTACCCTATTTCTACATCTTCCACACTAACTTGACCACAAATAGCATTACCACCAATATTGTTGACTATCTAAAATTTAATCTAATAATGACTAGCTTCAAAACTCTAGCCTTGTAAATAAGATACATGAATCAAATATAACCAATACAACTACAAGTTTTCAAGTTAATTTTTCAAATTTTTTCATTACTAAAATATTAAACTAGTCCAAAATTTAAAATACCCTATAAAATGATCCATAGTGAATTTTAAAGCTAACATTTGTCACAAATATTTGGCAATTAGAGCAAAACACAGTGTTATATTAAATTTAGTGTTCTCACATACAACTTCACTCCGTCATCTCAATATTAGCAAAGCAATAAAGGGCTAAAGTGACATCTATAAACCATAAATATGAACTACTCAACTAGTAGAAAGCATAAATGTCATTTTTTCCACAGAAACAAGAGAAAAACTGAAGCCCACACAATATCACATCTTTTGACAAATCCTAGGCAATAGAATAAGTAGTGTTTCAAAAAAATAAATAAATAATAAAAGGAGACAATAATCCGTGTTTTCATTTCAAAATTATATTGTGTTCTATTCATAGTTTATATCTTCTCATCCTGAAACTTAAAGAGATGCATATTGTTGCTACATTTCTTACTTATAAAATAAATTCATGTTGAAACAAACAGCTTTATTCCAAGACAAAAAATAATGCAAAAAAATTATACAATATCAGTAACCCTAAAATCATTTAGATGTAGCAATGCACTAGTCTTGTAAATCCAAAAGGACAATTTCCTTACACATGTTCCATAATGCCAGAAAAAAGACAAGATAAATAGCCACACAACTCCTAAAGCATACTAAAAATTTTTCAATCCCACAAAACAATGTTTTCTTTTGCATCCATTTTTCATCTTTCAACTTACACATGTAAGGAACAACATCAACTTGCCCACGCAATCTTTATGAAAGGGAAAATAGATGGAATAACTAGATTATATATGGAGGTTAAATGAAAATAAGAGTTCAAGTTCTAATTTCAACAGTAGGTAAATGGAAATTCTAGTTTTCTATTTTAGAAATAAGTAAACTTCAAAAAATTACACTTGAACTCGATGAATCCTTACTACCTACTTGTCTGTGCTCTCCTTCAATGGTGAAAGAAATGATAACGAGGTGATAGGGAGGAGAAGGACACTTAACAGGTTGTGCATGGTGATAATGAGAAAGGGACAATTGATGAAGGAGGCCGATGATAACAAGGGAGAGACAATGGAGGCCAGTCCCACCACAGTGAAAAATGCTCACTTACACCTTTTTGGCTCTACCATTTACACACTATCTCTATCTCGCTATCTATTCATTTAGGACTTGGGAGGAGGAAGGGTTGAACAAATGCCAGGGTTAAAGATAGACAGGAATTAGAAATTTAGGACAATTGAGAATTAGATTCGGTTAGGCTATACAATATAATATAAGATATGGTGGTGGCTGTAAAAATATAATGGGCTATGGCAGGAATGGGGCTAAGCAAAAAAAATATAAAATAATATTGGATCCGTTATTGTTTTGGCAACCCAAAACAATGCGTGTTTAGCAGTTTTAGAAGCGGTTTAGGTTGGGTCAACCCACCTAAACACATGTTTTCCTTTCTTACAACCCAACCTGAACCCAAAAATTATGGTCATATTTGGATTAGGTTTATGCTTACACTCCTACTAGTATTGTACCATCTTAGATGTACCATTTTAAATAGTTTAGGCATATATACAAAATATGTCAATCAAATATATGTACATATAATGTATCAATATAGAGAACATACCAAAACTTGAGATTGCAAGAGTATGAAGTATATGTTATATGTATATAGGTTAATTAAAAATTTTTTCTCATTTAAATATTCTAATAAATACATTAAAACCATAGTTTTTAAGGGGTAAAAAAAATATAAAAGAACAAGCCTTCTAAAAAGAATTGATTTTTTTTTTTTTGCAAAAATAATCAATTACTTACAATATAATTTACCTAAAAATAGCAAAAACTAAAAGAACAAAAAAGTTTTATTTGACTGGCATAGAGATGGTATGATGACTGGAACAGTGCAAGATTCCCAACACACCCAGTACAACTGGTACACCTTGATACAAAAGACGGCCATTGTTTCGGCTTCCCTACGATTTTTGTACTAATACCGATATGTGTCACTCGTACCGACTGGTAAGGTACGATATCTAAAACTATGATTGTAGGTACTTCTTTCAGTTTTAGGTTGCCCAACTTTAGTTTTGCTTGTTTTATCATAGGTAGCCAAGGCGTTTTTTCATTATGATAGACTAAAACTGCCTCACAATGTAATAGCCAATAATATAAAATAACAATTATGATTGCATTCATAAAATCAATTCTATATGCTAATAACGCTCCTAATTCTCAAAAGTGTTACACTTTTAGTCCTAAAATATTTTTAAAACATAAATACATGATTAAGTGAATGGAAAACTTGCTCATTAAGTTAAGTGTGTAACGTAAGACCTTAAAACAAATTATGAATGTGCATTTTGTGTTTTTATGGTCCAATCTTAAAACTACCTATGGCTCCACGTTGAGTGGTGGATGCACTAGATCTTTAGGCTAACTTCAATTACCTAATTATAAAAGACAAGGAGAAGGGCCCTAGAAGGACCCCATATGTGTAATCCTACAAAAGCCTCTCCGATTCCTAAGTTAGTAATGTTGTTGAGTCAACCTCCACGGAAAAGAAAGAGATACTCCCTATATTTATAATGAATAATTGAGCTTTACGGACCTGTACCTAGTTTACAGGCTCACTTGATTTTATTGGGCCTCATGCTGCTAATCAAGTATTTGGGCTTAGTAACTTATTGACTTTCAAGTTTATTTAAGGTTATTAGTATCAAAATCTCTGCCCCTTAATGAATATAAGGGAGATAAGGGATCCCTGCAATTAAATATGAACTTGTTTCAGATGTAGTTCCCTGAAAAGTAGACAAGCAATTGGAGTTAAGTTTACTCTCATGTAGTTGGCTTCTAACAATTTGGCTTTTTATTATGAGTGATCCAATGGGATGGTTCTTTAGCATTTGGGGAGTCATTTCTAGTAAGAATTGATGTTTTTTAGTCCTTAATTACATGTGACGGGCTCTAGTTAATTTGCTTTGGCCTCATGGAGGCCATGTGGCCTTCATTTTGGGTTAGCTTACTAAGGCTCATAGCTTATAGGTTCCCTACTTTCAGGACCAAAATTACCTTCCTTAATAGCTTGGCTTCTATGAACAATAGACTCTTTTAAATAGGGCCAGAATATTTTAGAAGATCATCCTCTAATGGACAAAAATGATTTTAGCCTCTTTTTGGTTTAAAATTTGAAGGGCTAATAAAATCTAGAGATATTCAAGACTTTATACTTCCATTAATACTTGTGATACTAAAAATCTTAATTCCTCCAAGTATCAAATAAAAGAAGAATATACCCTTAGGAAGTAGATGTTGGGTTTCGGGAGCCAAACAGCGCAGCGGAATTTAACCGAAACCCTCCAGGATCCAAGTGAAATGGGGTAAACCGGGTGTTCGGAAATTTCATACCTAATTTTCGGTTGAGATCTCTCACTCAACTGTAGAGTCGAATCACAAAACCTGAACAGTTGACGTGCTCAGGCTCTCTATGGTATCCACACGAGCCTCTCGGGATCACCACGCTTCCACCGCGTCCCGGCAGATGCGTTTATCTTGCGCTCGCAGTGCTAGCTTGCGTCCTCCAAGGAATTGCAAGAGAAGAGTGCGGCTGTCCTTTTGGGAGGCTAGGGCAAGGAGACCTGCGAATTTCTCACTTAAAAGTTGTATTTATAGTGAGACTCAACTTCCAGGCCTAACGGGTTTCAAAGCCCTAATCCAATTAGGATTTAATTTCGGGCTTAATAATGGCTCAACTCCTTGGCCCATTATTAATACGAAATTAAAGTGAAACCATAACCCAAATAATTAGCCCATGCACTCTAATGATCCAAATAGCTCTATGTGTGCGACCCAATAGGCTCTTGCCATGTTGGCAATGATCATAAATCACATTTATGATCATAAGCAATGAGCGGTGTCTAGCAACACATCATTGCTACCCAAGTGACAAGATTGTCGGTGAATCGACTAAACCTTTATGATCATCACCGATATATGCCATTGTCCCTTTGTCCAAGATATCAAGACTAAGCACAAGACATGGAATGTGTCACTCTCGTATAGCCCAATCTTTGGTTTCTTGATTACCGAGTAGACCAACTTAAACTGACGACATTGATATCATATATCAACTCATCGGAGCATGGCCATGCATTTTCTAAGTCTCACTCTATCAAGGGGCCCAAAGATATCACTCCCGTTACATAGGAGGGATAAATCCCATCTTGATCATACAAATCCCTCCGCATGATATGTGACATACCCAATGACCTCCTTCAAGTTCACTCAGTTACGAGCAACAAAGGAAAGTATCAAAGTATGTGACTCACATGTAGGGAACCTTGATGATCTTAGGTCGAAGGACTACATATACCATGATCACTATGAGAATCACTTATGACACACATATAATGATCCATGAAGTATTCTCATGGTGGGTCGGTCCAGTACACAAGTTCTCCAACTTGTACCCATATGTAGACTACATATCTCATATTAGTCTCCACATATGCTAGTCATTATGTATTATTGCAACCCACTCCACAATAATACTAGACTAGGGACGTTTAAGAATATCATTATTCTAGGGTTACAATTATGTTTATTACGTTACGCAGAAACAAAACAACAAACAAAATTGCTGGATTAATGCCTCAATAAAATATCATGACTCAATATGCAAAAATACAATCATCTCATGATTGGCGTTTTGGGCACAATACTAACAGTAGAGGCATATGGAAGTGTATTTCAACAAACATGAGATTCTTTAGTGGTCAATTAGTGTCATTTACTAATCCTCTATAGGAGCTCATATAGGGGTTACAATCCCAGGTGTTGACAGCACCACAATGGTCTCAACTCCTATAAAATAGATAGCTTATGAATGAGCCACATTGAGGGGTGTTTTGAGTTTCAAACACTATGTTTTTACAAGTGTGATGTGCCTCTTAAGGGTTTTTCCATTTTGGGAGGCCTCTTATGGCCATTTTACTTTACTTCTCCTTGTAGGAAATATTCAAATCCTATTTTACCTTAGAGATTTAAGTGGCCTTTTTGTTTTTAGGGGCTTTTTATGCTCTCATAGTCACAAAAAAAAAAAAGTCAAGGCTTTTAAAACTTCAAGGGATATAAGCCCTATTTTATATGAGGGAAACTTAAACTTTCTTACCCTACTTGTAAGGGTAAATATGTTGGAATTCTTGGCACACCAAGATCCTTTTAAGATAGGATTTAAGCTCGTTGAGCTAACTATAGCTTGAAAAGGTATCTAAGGCAGGTAGAAGTAGCTCCCCTTAGCTCAAGTCAGCTCACTTCAGCTTATGGTAGCTGAATGTAGCTGGACTTCAGCTCAAGTTAGCTCAAGTCAGCTCAAGTCAGCTCACTTCAGCTTATGGTAGCTGAATGTAGCTGGACTTCAGCTCAAGTCAGCTCAAGTCAGCTCACTTCAGCTTATGGTAGCTGAATGTAGCTGGACTTCAGCTCAAGTTAGCTCAAGTAAGCTCAAGTCAGCTCACTTCAGCTTATGGTAGCTGAATGTAGCTGGACTTCAGCTCAAGTCAGCTCAAGTCAGCTCACTTCAGCTTTTGGTAGCTGAGTGTAGCTGGACTTCAGTTTACTTCAGCTGAAAGCAGCTAACTCCAGCTCAAGGTCAGTTCTTGGAGCTGGACCTTAGTTCATGGTGCTTGGTTGGAGCTCAAAGGAGCTCAATGGTGCATAAGTAGCATATTGAGCTAGCTTTGTGCCAGCTCACCTTGTTTTTTAGCTCAAAACCACCAAGAGACACATCTTTTGTGTAAAGGTATGTCTCTTCATCAAAAGAAATAACTCTTGGCTAAAAGAACATGTCCTTTCATCCAAAGGAAGTGTTCCTTGGGTGAATGGACATGTATATTCGGCCATAGGGTGCTTATAGCACCAAGAGTGATGTCCTTTGACTTTAAAGGACATGTATGTTCGGCCATGGAGGTGGTTGAGGTAGTTATTGCACCAAATGTGATGTCCTTTAGACTTAAAAGACATGTATTTTCGCCCATAAGGTAGTTATGGGTGGTTATAGGCCAAAGGAAGTGTTCCTTGACTTAAAAGACATGTATTTTCGCCCATAAGGTAGTTATGGGTGGTTATAGGCCAAAGGAAGTGTTCCTTGGCTAAAAGACATGTATTTTCTCCACCATACATGACCCTTAGCCAAAGGAAGTGTTCTTTGGCTTAAAGGACACCTTTCTTGGTGTAAAGGTGTGCCTTTTGGTCATCTATAAATAGCCTTTAGTGGCTGGCCATTGATGGTACGAATTTTACACTCAATTTGCACCATTTTTCTTGAGAGAAAAATTCCTCCTTTCATTCCTTTAAAGAGCCGAAATATTAGACACTTTCTTAGAGCATTGTGGGTGGAATTACATTGAGATTCTTCATCTCAATTCAAGCCTTAAGGCGTATCTCTAAGATCAAGTCCTTCCTTTTCCTTTTCGGCACAAGACTATCAAAAAGGAAGGTACGCATCCTTTCTTGCTTTAGTAGCATGCTAAGGATTTAAGTTTTATGAATGATCTTAGTGGCATGCTAAGTTTGTTTGACTGGATAAGTATGTCTATATTCATGTTGAACTCAAATAGCATGCTAGATATTGTTTTTTGAGACAATATGTATGGAAAACTTATATGCATGTGGCATATACACAAATGAATAACATAAGAGTATGTTATTATTGAGATCCTGAAAATCTTCAAAATAGTCCCTCTTCAAGAAAATCTAGACATTAAGGGCTCTTCACATGAATGGCTCCTAATGCCTACACATAACTTGTAAGGAACTTTTAAGTTTCCTTAGAACTAAAATGTCAAAGAATAAACTCTATTCTTCCCAGCATTAGGGCTCTCTATGTTTAAGCTTTCATTAGGAGTATTTATGAAGCTCTCTAGCTCTTTTTTGGTCTTGACCCTCTTATGATTTTGATTCTTTACTCAAAAGTCAAGCCACCTAGATGTTCATCTTGGGCATTACATTAAATCATCGCACTTTATTTTATAAGTCACAACATGAAGGCTTGCATTCAGCCCTTTTTTAAGCTGATCAAACTTTTTTATATGACCTTCCTTTTACCTAACCTACCAAGGCTCATAGCCTATGATATCTTTTACATCTACTTGCTGAGAGGTATATGTAGCTTGTAGTGCCTATATATTTAGGGGAAAAATATCCTTGTTAAATGTGTTTATATTATAAAATTGCTCTTCATATAGTCTCTTTATTGGGGCCAAAGAATAAAATTGGACTTAAAACTTTCATTAAAATGTGGAGGGGTCAATACACTAGTAAAGATAAAAGTCATCAAAGTAGCAGCCTCTAGTAAGCTTTTTGCCCAGAAGCCTAACTCATCTTAAAGACTCCTTTCTTATTACAAGGTCCTTACATTGGTTTGAACCACAAGAGCTCACAACTTTCATGGCTTTCTACATTAGCTCACCCTACGGGGTTCATTGCATATGGGGCTTTCTCCCTGATTTTCCTAAGAAATTTTGTAGGTTTTGAGGCCTTGTTTAACATTTGTACTTTTATGAACATAAATTTCTCTTAGGGCTCATCATCTTAGTGCCTTTCTTGAGGACTAAGGGCACCTTTGCTGAAGGCTATAGCAGATCTTGTTAAGGACCAAGGCTTTCCTATTTCAGGCCTCTCCAATATAATCTTTTAGAGTAAGGTCCTTCTTAGCCAACTTCCCCCTAAGATGAGGTTGGTGAAGACTTGATCTTTCTGGGCCTTCTTTTAGATAGGGGATAAAAAAGCAATAGCTTATGAGGTTTTTTGCATTTACATGGCCCATGAGAACTTGTAGCTTATTGCCCTTCTAAATTATGGAGTCTCCATGTCCACCCAGCCCACAAAGACAAGTAGCTTTTATGGTCTTCAGAGTTAGCTCGACCAATAAGGTTTCTAGTATACTGGCCTTCTTTTTACTTTACCAAAGAGGGCTCATAGCTTTTGAGGTTTGTTTTTTGATCCTAAATTTCTTTTAGGACTTAATCTTTATAAAGCTCATTTAATTGAGGCCAATATAACTTTTCTTAATGACTTAGCCTTTTGAGCACAAAGTTTTCAAAGGGTTAGCCTCTTTGGACCTCAATGCCAAAATATTCTCAAGAATTGTCCTTATAGGAAAAAAAATAGCCTTTCAAGGGTTGATTATAACATGTACAATTGTTTGTTCACCTCTAGAACCAAACACAAATTCTATGTTAGGCTTTAAAGAATCGCTACGTTCAAAACACAATCTCGTTATAAAGATTGCATGCCCCAAGACGTCAACCCTTATGGCCTTTTTGCTCTTATGTGAATTTAAGTTTACCTTTTCAGGAAAATTTTCAAGTTTTCCCTACACATCACAGTGTTGCATGGCATTGATTGTTGAATCTCTTAATGATCCTTAGCCACTGAATGTCAATCATCACATCCTTTTGTTCAAAACAGTCAATGTAACTTTGTGACCTAGACTAACATGTTAGGAGTTTCATTTATCTTCATATACAAGTGCGCAAAGCCTTTTGCAATGATTAAAATAATATATTTAGGCATTATGTAAAGAAAAAGGAGTATAATCGGTCTATGTTACATGACTTGTAGAACCTTCCCCTAAGACTTATCAGTGATCATTTTCACTCATGGTTGCTTGATGTTTTTTACATTTAGGACCCAATGCTTTATGCTTTACTTTTAGTGCTTGTAAGTGTGACACTCTTTTGTCTACATTCCACGTTCATAGATCTTGGTGTTCGATGCCTTTGGTTTGCACTCAAGTTTTACACTTAAGGCCCGATGGTTTTTTCTTTTGCCTTTGAAGTCGGTGCCCCTTATTCAATGCTTGGTGTCCATTGCTAATGAGAATGAGATTGTTATAGAATATTGTTTACACTTACACATAAAAATGCTAAGCCTTATATGTTGTCACATTATATAAATCGACTTATGTGATCAAAGAGAACTTGGTGAATTCATGTTGCATATCTTGGGTAGATTCCTTTTACCCTAAAATAGTTTCACTTTTGTCTTGACATGCACCTGCACACATATGAGTATCATACTCAATTTAGGATCACATGATGGTTGATTTTCACATTGTGCCTATGAGCAGCCTCAACCTCAATGGGCCTTTAAGCATGTGAGCAATTGCTGGCACAGTCTCATGCAAATCCTCAAGCTAAGGTGTAGAAAAATGAAGTCTAATTTAACTATAAAATCTAATTTAACTATAAAATAATGAGAAAGGCAAATATTACATAAAACCAAAAATTTTGAGATTAGGGATCGGGTATGAGTTATAAAGGTGCTAGGCATTGAACTTGCTTGAAAAGAACTTAAAACAAGAGAAAACTAATGTTAGCAGAAAAAAGAATACATGCATGTTTTAAATCTCAAACAATAAAGAAATTTGATATGATGGTCAATTTCATAGAAGATCGCAGCAATAGAAAATTTGATGCAATAAAAATCATTGTAGAAAAATTGTAGGAAATTTTATTGTTACAAACTACAATCTTTATAGAATCGAGGTAATATTGTGATGGTTTTAATCGTCGTACTTGTAGTGATGATGACACAATGTGGTGACCATGTGATGATTACTTATAAGATGATTACTAACATCACAATTACAGTGATGATACTACTACGATTACACTTTTTGAATTATATAATTTTAAATGATTATATTTTTTGAATTACTATATTAAAATATACATTTAATATTTTAAAAATTAATCAAAAATAAAAATTAATATTAATAATAAATATTAATTACATACAAAAATATGTCACATAATTTACAAAAAAAAATCTAAAACCCTAATCCGCACAAAGTACATGTGTCACCTAACTACTACAATTCTGGTAGACTAGCTAGAAGCTTGTTGGCTAGTGTGACTATGCATTTTTAACAATGGAACAGTAACAAAATAGCCTTAAGTAGCTTGTGAAAAATTCCTATCTTTTGCTAGACTTGTTAATGTTCTCGCTTAGGTACCTCAAAGCCTACTATCCATAATGCCTAACATAAAGGATCATGATACGACATGCCTTGGATGCATCATCAAGAAAAATAGAAGGGTCTCAAGTGTGCAATATATAATAAGACAATATGCACACGCTACTCTCATAAGGTGCCTAATAATCCTAACTTATTGCTGATACAGAAAAACAAAATAAGGGCGCAAACACATTTCCATTGCATCGACAATCCTAGGACACAATTTAGGAGTTCACAAGTCTAGTTACTACATTTTACATATCCAGAATCTAGGCATTAAAGGCTTTATATTGCTAAGCACAAAACTTCGTTGTTGTGGATGACTCTTCACTTTTCCATGGTAACACTACACACACTTGAAACAAGTCTAATTAGCTAGATATAAGTATTCCAAGGTACTAAAATTGTAGAACATAAATATCGCCAATAGCCCTATACTTGTATAGAAATAAAAAAGAAACAAGATCCTACACTACACAGAATCTCTAGCATTGATTGGACTCTATGACATGTTAAAAAGTTAGAGTAATTTCAAAAGAACTTAGTGAGAACTACACCAAGGCTAGTCATACAATAGTCAATACACAAAACATAGCAAACATAACAAATGAAAATGAGTTTAATTAACACGCATAAATATATAACTAAAATAATAAATCACTACTAAAATTTAGCGATTCTCCAACGAGCAATTTACCAACGGTCAGACCGATGGCAATTACCAACATGTTAGACTATTGGTGATGGTTATCAATGGTGAAGCCATTCATAAATTTCCAAATGGTTGATATGTTGGTAATTACTAACACGAAAAACTGTTAATATGGCCTAAGCCTTTAGAATGTGAAAAATGGGGATTATTTTGAAGCAATCATGAAAGATGTGGAACTAAAGTAGGGGTTTTCCCCTATATCATTTATTAAAACATGCCTCTCTTCTTCTTAATGTATTTTTTTTTCTATTTTTTGCTTCTCTTTCATCTAGCTTTCTTTATTTTTCTCCCTCTCTCACTCCATTGCTCTTGTATCTCTTCTTCTTCTTCTCCTTTCCCTCGCTCCCTCTCTCCTTCTCTTTCTTATAAGGTTTTGGGAGCCAAACAAGCGCAGCAGAATGTAACCAAAACACTCCAAGATCCAAGTAAAACAAAATAAATCAGGTGTTCAAAATTTTTACCTAGTTGGCTGAGATCTTTTACCCAATTGTTGACCCGAATCACAAAGACTTGAACAGTTGACGTGTTCAAGCTCTCTATGGTATGCACATGAACCTCTTGGATCACCACACCACCACCACATCCTAGCAGATGTATTCCTTTTGCGCCCGCAATGCTAGCTTACGTCCTCCAAGGAATGGCGAAAAGAGAGTGCGGCTGGAACCTTTTAGAACCCTTCTAATTTCATCATTTTTTGGAGGCTAGGATTAGGGTTAAAAAATTCTTACTATATGATGTATATATAGTGAGGCTTATAAATCTCCCAAGGCTAAAGGGTTTCAAAACTCTAATCCAATTAGGTTTAATTTTGGGCTTAATAATGGCTCAACCTTTTGGCCAATTATTAATCCGAAATTATCATGAAACCAAAACCAAATAATTCATCCCATGCACTCAAATAATCCAATTGGCTCTAAGTGTGGGACCCTATAGGCTCCTACCACGTTGGCAATTATCATAAATCACATTTATTTTCATAAATAATGAGCGATGTCTAGTAACACATCATTGCTACCTAAGTAACAAGATAGTCGGTGATTTGACTAAACCTCTATGATTATTATTCGTATATGTCATTGTTCTTTTGTCTAATATATCAAAACTAAGCATGAGACGTGGAATGTGTCACTCTCGTATAGCCCAATCTATGGTTTCTTGATTCTCGATTAGACCAACTTAAATTGATGACATTGATATTGTATATCAGCTCATTTTGAGCATGGCCATGCATTTTGTTAGTTTCACTTTATCAAGGGGCCTAAAGAGATCACTTCAATATATAGGACGAACAAATTCCATCTTAACCATACAAATCCCTTTGCATGATATGTGGCTTACTCAATGACCACTTTTATGTTCACTCAGTTACAATCAATATACAGTAGTATCAAAGTATCTAACTCATAAGGAACCTTGATGATCTCAGGTCAAAGGACTACATACAGTATGATCACTATGAGAAATACTTATGAAACTCATAGAATGATCCATGTAGTGTTCTCTTGATTGGTTGATCCAGTGCATAAGTTCTCCAACTTGTACCTATATATAGATTACATATCTCATATTAGTCTCCACATATGCTAGTTTTTTTGTATTATGGCAACCTACTCCACAATAATACTAGACCAAGGACATTTAAGAATATCATTATTCTAGGGTTATAATTATGTTTGAATATGTTACTTAGAAACAAACAACAAACACAATTGTTGGAACGATGCCTTAATAAAATATCACAACTTAATGTGTAAAACACAATCATCTTATTATTGGCTTTGGGCACAACACTAACATTTCTCACTTACATAGACACAGTCACCGGATGCTGGGCTTGTAAGGCATCGTCACCTCCTGGGTGAGTTTTCTGGCAACGCCGATGGTGGCTGAATTTTTTTCTTCATTTACATGTTTAGATTCAATGTTTCTCCTTCTTTAATTTTCCCTAAAGCCACTTCTTAAAAAAAATCAACCGATTTTTGTAGATTGAGCTTGGAAGTTTTTAAGTCAATTTTTAAAAAAAAAATTCTTGGTTTTACGCTGTATTTTTTGAAATTTTCCTTTGGAGGGTATTGTTGGCATGCGAAGATGAGCTGAATGGATAAGGAGATAATAGTGGTGGTGGCAATGGGGGAGGCGATGACTATTCATCACTCTGGACATGTCGTTTTCTTCCACTGCGAAGCACAAGGCCTTTGATCTAGTTATTTTATTTGTTTTTCTAATTTTCATCTAGTTTAGTTATTTGTGCAAATTTTTACTATTTGTAATATTATATGTAATTTTATTTGTATTTTTATTTTCCTGTAATTTAATCTGTAATTAAAAAAAACTATTTGTAATTTGATCTATATTTTTATTTTTATTTCCCTGTAATTTTATCTGAATTTCAAAAAAATATTATTTATAGATTTTTTTGGCATCGACGGTTGCCAAATTTTTTTGTTTCTAGATTTTCTTTTCATCTACATGTTTAGATTCATTGTTTCTCCCTATTTAATTTTCCCTAAAGCCACTTATTCAAAAAACAATCAACCAATTTTTGTAGATTGAGCTTGGAAGTTTTTATGTCAACTTTCTAAAAAAAAAAATTATGGGTTTTACGTTGTTTTTTTTGAACTTTTCCTTTGGAGGGTATTGTTGGCAGGTGAAGATGAGTTGAATGGATAAGGAGATGGTAGTGGTGGTGGCAATGGCGGCGACAATAGTGGTGGCAGCAGCGGCGATGGCTGTTCATCACTATGGACATGTCGTTCTCTTCCACTGCGAAGCAATAGGCCTTGGATCTAGTTATTTTATTTGTGTTTTTAATTTTCATCTAATTTATTTATTTGTGTAATTTTTTATTATTTTTAATATTATATGTAATTTTTTTTTTATTTTCTTGTAATGTTATCTATAATTTGAAAAAAAAAACTTATTTATAATTTAATCTATATTTTTATTTTTATTTTCTTGTAATTTTATTTATATTTCAAAAAAAATATTATTTGTAATATTATTCTCCATGTTAAAGCATGCTTGTCCAGCTACTATGATTGCTTGCATCTCTCAAGCAGTTAAAATCATCTTTTCAATTACTTGTATATTTATTGGTTGCTCAATATTCTCTTACTAGTAGACAACTCTAGAGTTTTTAATTTTTTTCATATTATTTTTTTTAAAAAATGTAGTTCTTACGTTGGAAATTGTTTTTATGTTTTTTAAATATTTACAATTTTACCAATGGCTAATCACGTTGGTAAAAATTAGACTGTTGGTACAAAACCTTTTAACCTAAAACATTAGTAATTTCCAACTACCTCTTTACCGACGGCCAAGCATTGGAAACATCCAACAACTTAGAATTCAACCATTGGTAAAAAAATTTTCAACACATCGATAACCAACGGCTTGCTACCAACGGTCTCATGTTGGTAATTTTGAAATTACCAATGCAAGACCATTGGTAACAGCTGTTGGTAAGTGGCATCTTTTTAGTACTAAATACTCCCATATGCAAATGTGCACATATAATTAACCAAGTAGAAATCCACATGCCGTTTTAATAGTGAAGAGGCTACATTTTCCTTCACCTACAACAATTTTTGTCTTCAAAATTTCTTATGAGCTCCAAGAACTCTTGACAATATTTGCCTTTTATTCCTTGTTTTATTTCCCATGTAGCTTCAATTTCATCATGGTTAGACCATTGAATATTGACCATAGGAATTCAACCAGTTCTAAGTTTCATGACCATCTCTAGCCAAAATCTTTGCTAGCTTTTCATTATAACTTATGTTGGGTTCTAATGATATAGTTTCTCAAAGAATCTCATGCTTAAGGTTTGAGGCGCACTTCTTAAGCATGTTAATAAGGAATATGTCCCAAATAAGGTGCCAAAGCCAATATGTAGGCTATCTTGCCTACTTTCTCCAAAATTTCAAATCGCCTTGTAAACCTAGGTGCGAATTCACTCTTCCTACCAAATCTGGTAACACATTTCACTGGTGTAGTCTTCAACCACACATTATCCCACAAAGAGAGCTTTAATTCTCTCCTTCTAACATTTGCATACTTTTCATTTTTATGACTTATAGACTTTAATATTTCTTGGATCTTTTTTATCTTCGTAGTGGTTTCTTGTCTGACTTCTAGTCCAAGAAATAACTTACTTATTGAATCAGTCCAACAATTAGGTGTCATACAACTCCTACCATATAAGACTTCAATAGGTTGGCATTTTGATGTTGGTTTACTAGCTATTGTTGTAGGAAAAGTTCACTAAGAGTAGGTGTTGGTCCTATACTCATTCAAAATCAATAGCATAATGTCTTAAAAAATAATCTAAGGCTTCTAATACCCTTTTTGTCTATCCTTCTATTTAAAGATGGAAAGGTGTAATCAAGTTTGCTTTAGTCTTAAGGCTTGTTGAAAAGACCTCTATAACCTAGAAGTAAAGCTAATATCCTTATCTAAAACAATGATCAAGTGTCCCATGCAATTTTACTCTTTCTCACATAGAGTTACACTAAATTTTTTGAGGTGTCTGCAACCTTAATAGGAAGAAAATATTCTGACGTACTCAATGTGTCTACTATAAGCCATATAACATCATGCTTTAATCTAATATGTGGCAGCCCTATAACAAAATCTGTGGATATGGCTCTCCATTTCCTTACAAGTTAAGCTCTTAGCCCCATGTTCTACTATTTCCTTTTTCATCTTAGGCCACTAGAAGTAGACTTCATGTCTTTATACATTTTCTCACCCCCTGTGTAGATTGAAAGTTAACTAGAACGAACTTCTATTAACAACTAATGTTTCACACCCTCATCATTAGAACATACAATCTCTATTTAAAGTATAAATTTTCATTCTTGTATGAAAAATGTTCAAACAATTTGCCTTTATCCTTTCCAATTAATCTCCTTAACTAAGCATCTCTTGATTGTGCTTACTTGATTTCCTCTATCGATCACAATCCTATGGTGATGGTAATTATTTATTGTTCTTCACAAATCTTCCACTTTTGGTATAATGCGATGAAGTTATTGTCTTGTTTTTTCTTTGGACTTAATGTCCCTAAAGTACTTTCTACTATTACATTCTCCTTCCTAGTAATGTACTCAATAACATGGTCATAATCCTTTATGTACTCCAGTTACCTTTTGTATCTCATGTTCAATTCTTTTAAGTGAAAACATACTTTAAGCTCTTGTGATAAGTGTAAATTTTGAAAGCCCTCCCCATTACATAATGTCTCCAATGTTTTAAGGCACAAATCACTACTATCAATTCTAGGTCATGAGTCCTAGCTATACAGTGACGACGTCTTAGCTATCCGCTACTTGTCTGTCTTGCATTAATACGCACACAATACCCTTCCCTAATGCATCTATATAGATTGTATAAGTCTTAGTCAGGTCAAGGAGGGTGAGGGTGGGTGTCATGATTAACTCTTCTTAGTTCCTAAAAATTGTGTCCACAGTCATCTCTATATCATAGCCCTTATATTTATGGTAACGAAAGTGCTTTTTTAGGTTCTTGTTAGCCTTTGTATGAATGGGTTGGGCCGCTTAATCACCATGTTTCACCTTTCCAAGGTGTACAAAATATTTTTTTCTTGTGTCGTGTAATGACATGTACAATGTCCCTTGCCATCGACCCTTCTTTTTAAACAAGGGTTCATTATCCTTTGGCCTTGGGTTCTCCTTTTGAGGTGTTGGCTTGTTGAGCTCCTCAACATGCATGTAACTTATGGCATAGCCCAAGAATTTGTTAATATTCCTTGCATGATCGTTATGTAAATCCTATGCCCACTTGAATATTTAAACATACCTTGGGTTATAGTAAGATGTAATTTAGGGGAGAGATCATGCACCTAGACTACCTCTACATTAAAGCGTCTAACATAGTCCCTTAAGGTCTCATCTCTTTTTTGTTGTATATCTTTAAAAGGTAACCCACCATTTTGAAGGTCGGTTGGTTCCCTAAAAAGTGGCGACAAAGGTTTGTGGGAAATCTTGAAAAAAGTGAACTAATGACACTTCTTCATCCTAAACCATGCTGCCACCACCCTCATTAGGGTTAAACTAAAATTTCTACACATTATGGTGTTTGTGGCTTGTTCTAGCCTCTTCAAGGTGATATATCAATGTAGATGATTAATATGGCTTGTAAATCCATTGCAGATGATTAATAGGCATTCTTGTTAATATCTTCACAAAATGTGAAAATTATAGCATAAGGACTTAAACTTATATGCTTTAATTTTCACCATAGTGTATGAATTGTGAAGTGAAAAGTATTCAATATACACTCCCTGAAGTGGCAAAAACAATGATAGCTTGGTCCTTAAGAAAGCATTTGCACATCACTTAAATTTCAAGTAACCTGTGCACTAAATTGTAAGGTTATAAAGGTTGGGTACTCAATTGCACAAATTTTCAAAGATGGCTATGGAAATGACATGGATGGAATTATGAAGAAAGGACATGGAAGGAATTAATGACATTGTTGGGGACCAAAGTGCTCAAAGAGGCAAAGTTTACCAATTATGACATAATCCCAACTAAGGTGCTTAAGTGTCCACACTTTTGCCTAAAGTTAGAATGATTTTTTGACAAGGTTAAAAGAGGCCAAAATCTATCATTTTCCCAGCCAAAATGGCTAGAAATAACCTGCCCAAGTGTTGGCCAAATTTTCAAAAATTTGCATATATGCCACCTTGGTCAAAATGATGTATAAATGAAGAAAAATCTTCATTTTCGGCCTCCAGTAGCTAAGACCTCTTCCTTAAGCTCTTCCATCATCCTCCATAGACACCATACCTTATGAAAACAAAAGGAAGCAAAAGAAATTAAAGAAGACATCAAATAGTGCAAGAAAACCTAATTTTTGTTCGATTTGGGTTTTCAGATTTCATAGCAAAGGTAAGGGTTTTCCTAATTTTCTTGGATTGTTTACTATATTTCCAAATATCCATGAATCTAAGACCATGCTTGGAAGAGAGCAAAAAGCTCAAGGAACCAAGTATGAGTTAAGGGGAAATAAGCATGGCAAGGTTTCAGCCTTAGTGTTACCATGCTAAAGATGACAGCAAGAAAGAAGGGTTTCTAGAGCCCAAGTTAGTACGAACTAAGACCTAAAAGACTCCTAAGAGCAAGCAAAAGCTTAAGGAGGGCTTCCATAGTGTTACTAAAGTGATATATTCTTGTTTTATTGAATGATTATGTGCTAACCCTAATGTGTTATTGCTGCCAGCATTACATTTGTTTGTTGCTATGTTTTTTGGTGCATATGGTTGCCATATTTGTGTGTATGTGTTGTTTTTGTATATTTTTATGTCTTTGGATTTTAGGTGGTACATTGCTATGGAATATTTTACATTGAAATCCTTTACTAAGTTCTTTACAAATAGCTTACTCCCCTTTCTGTCCATTTTCAGGAACACCTAAAAGAGAACATTCAAACTAATAGTTCTAGTTTGAGTTTTCCTGTGAAATTTTATGTACGTGAACTTCAATATGTCTAGTATTAAACTGGAGTGTTTCATGATTTTTAGAGCACACTTACTAATTTTAGTGTTGGTACTCTCTGCCTTACGTAGCAACTGCGTTTTAAAGTTTTTGGAGTGCATTGTGTTTGTAAGGCTCTCCAAGAAGCTAGTGTATATACACAACTAAGCTAGGACATATGTATGATGCATCTATGCATGTAAATACACTATGGATGGTGTATGGATGATATATGAAGCAATAAAGTGATGTTTAAGGTTGAATGTTCAATTCTATCCATTTTTGAACTCATTAGCTGTTCCAAAGAAAATTATGCCTAATGCTTATAGAATGCCTCTAAATTTAGGGGAATGACTTTTCCAAGTGTTTAAGACATGTAAGAACCTACCCATGTTAGTTTTACACCTGGAAATGAAGTGTATAAATTTTATGAAATTTTGTATGGGCATTATGGTCATTAGTTATATAGATTCGGTACCCTGTACTCCAAGAGCCATAAATTACTGTACATAATGAGTTTGGCTATGAAATTTTGAACACATTTAGAACACTTCAAGATGAAGAATTTGGCTTTTCAATCACTGGATTTGGTGCCCTGTAGCTAGAGTTATAACCGGTTAAAGTTAGCTGATTTTGCTGTGTACTGTTCATATGGTCAATTTTACCTGGTTGAGTATAAACTCCATAATTCCAAACTTGTATGGATTTAACACATCAAATTTATTTCCCTATGAAGTTTTAACTGTATTAAAGGGTTTAAGACATTCAGGCCATAGGAGAACATGGGTAGAATTTGAGTTGGAGATGGTGTGAAAGTTTAGACATGTGAAATGGGCACCAATGGTACCAAGTGTGCATATGATTGTACATGCACTTGGAGATTTTACTCAAATTCCATACTGAGTAGGAATAAAGAAATGATTGTTATCATCATTGCTTCTGGATGAAATTGTATGTAAATATGTGTGTGATGGTTGGACCAACATACATATATTTGCATAAAGACCAAGAGAGCCACTTGGGTAACATTCTTGGGTTTCGGGAGCCAAACAATGCAGCGGAATTTAACTAAAACCCTCCAGGATCCAAGTGAAATGGGGTAAACCGGGTGTTCAAAAATTTTCATACCTAATTTTCGGTTGAGATCTCTCACTCAATTGTAGACTCGAAACACAAAACCTGAACAGTTGACATGTTCAAGCTCTCTATGGTATCCACACGAGCCTCTCGGGATAACCACGCTTCCACCGCATCCCGGCAGATAGGTTTCTCTTGCACTCGCAGTGCTAGCTTGCGTCCTCCAAGGAATTGTAAGAGAAGAGTGCGGCTGTCCTTTTGGGAGGCTAGGGCAAGGAGACCTGCGAATTTCTCACTAAAAGTTGTATTTATAGTGAGACTCAACTTCCAGGCCTAATGGGTTTCATAGCCCTAATCCAATTAGGCTTTAATTTCGGGCTTAATAATGGCTCAATTATTGGGCCCATTATTAATACAAAATTATTGTGAAACCATAAGCCAAATTATTAGCCCATGCACTCTAATGATCCAAATAGCTCTATGTGTGCGACCCAATAGGCTATTACCACGTTGGCAATGATCATAAATCACATTTATGATCATAACCAATGAACGGTGTCTAGCAACACATCAGTGCTACCCAAGTGACAAGATTGTCGGTGATTCGACTAAACCTTTATGATCATTACCGATATATGCCATTGTCCCTTTGTCCAAGATATCAAGTCTAATCATGAGACATGGAATGTGTCACTCTCGTATAGCCCAATCTTTGGTTTCTTGATTACCGAGTAGACCAACTTAAACTGATGACATTGATATCGTATATCAACTCATCCGAGCATGGCCATGCATTTTCTAAGTCTCACTCTATCAAGGGGCCCGAAGATATTACTCTTGTTACATAGGAGGGACAAATCCCATCTTGATCATACAAATCCCTCCACATGATATGTGACATACCCAATGACCTCCTTCAAGTTCACTCAGTTACGAGCAACAAAGGAAAGTATCAAAGTATGTGACTCACATGTAGGGAACCTTGATGATCTTAGGTCGAAGGACTACATATACCATGATCACTATGAGAATCACTTATGACACTCATATAACGATCCATGTAGTGTTCTTATGGTGGGTCGGTCCAGTACGCAAGTTCTCCAACTTGTGCCCATATGTAGACTACATATCTCATATTAGTCTCCACATATGCTAGTCATTATGTATTATTGCAACCCACTCCACAATAATACTAGACTAGGGACGTTTGAGAATATCATTATTCTAGGGTTACAATTATGTTTATTGTGTTACGCAGAAAAAGAACAACAAACATAATTGCTGGATTAATGCCTTAATAAAGTATCATGACTCGATGTGCAAAAAATACAATCATCTCATGATTGGCTTTTGGGCACAACACTAACAATCTCCCACTTGCACTAAAAGCCAATCATACATGTATCTAATACCAATGAACCTAGAATGGCTATCATGCTTCTGCTGCGTATGGGGCTTTGTCAATGGATCAGCAATGTTGTTATCTATCGAAGTCCTGCATATCCTTACATCACCCCTCTCGATGATCTCCCTGATGAGATGATAGCGTCAGAGTATGTGTTTGGATCGCTGGTGAGATTGAGGTTCTTTAGCCTGTGCGATTGCTCCATTGTTGTCACAATAGAATCATTATTCTAGGGTTACAATTATGTTTATTGTGTTACGCAGAAAAAGAACAACAAACATAATTGCTGGATTAATGCCTTAATAAAATATAATGACTCAATGTGAAAAAATACAATCATCTCATGATTGGCTTTTGGGCACAACACTAACAATCTCCCACTTGCACTAAAAGCCAATCATCCATGTATCTAATACCAATGAACCTAGAATGGCTATCATGCTTCTGCTGCGTATGGGGCTTTTTCAGTGGATCAGCAATGTTGCTATCTATCGAAGTCCTGCATATCCTTACATCACCCCTCTCGATGATCTCCCTGATGAGATGATAGTGTCGGAGTATGTGTTTGGATCGCTGGTGAGATCGAGGTTCCTTAGCCTGAGCGATTGCTCCATTGTTGTCACAATAGAGCTTTATCGGGTCGACAATGCATGGAACCACTCCAAGTTCAGTGATGAACTTCTTGATCGAAACTGCCTCCTTTGCAGCATTAGAGGCGGCAATGTACTCAGATTCTGTTGTAGAGTCAGCTATTGTCTCTTGCCTTGAACTTTTCCAGCTCACGGCACCACCACCAATACAAAACACATAACTAGATTGCGATCTAAAATCATCCTTATCGGATTGGAAGCTTACATCGGTGTAACCCCTTACAACGAGCTCATCTTCACCTCCAAAGACCAAGAATGCATCCTTAGTCCTTCGTAAGTACTTAAGGATGTTCTTAACACCTGTCCAGTGACTCTCACCGAGGTTTGATTGGTACCTACTCGTCACGCTCAAAGAATATAAGACATTGGGGTAAGTACATATCATGGCATACATGATAGATCTAATTGCCGAGGCATATGGAATCTTACTCATGCGTTCTCTCTCCTCGGGTGTACTCGAACACTGAGATCTAGAAAGAGTTATACCATGTGACATAGGCAATAATCCTTTCTTGGAATCTTGCATGCTAAACCTCTTTAACACCTTGTTAATATATGTACTTTGACTTAGGCCAAGAAGCTTTCTAGATCTATCTCTATAGATCCTAATGCCTAACACATAGGCTGCTTCACCCAAGTCCTTCATAGAGAAACATTTCCCTAGCCAAGTCTTCACAGACTGTAGCTCAGGAATGTCATTCCTGATGAGTAGTATGTCATCTACATACAACACCAAGAAGACAATAGCGCTCCCACTAACCTTCTTGTAGACACAAGGTTCATCTTCATTTTTGATAAAACCAAACTCTTTGATTGCATCATCAAAATGAAGATTCCAACTTCGAGAAGCTTGCTTCAGTCCGTAAATGGACCTTTGCAACTTGCACACTTTATTGGCGTTCTCAGGAGTGGCAAAACCCTCAGTTTGTGTCATGTACACATCCTCAAGTAGCTTTCCATTTAGGAATGAAGTTTTGACATCCATTTGCCATATCTCATAATCATAGTATGCAGCAATAACGAACAAAATTCGGATGGATTTAAGCATAGCAACTGGTGAAAAAGTTTCATCATAGTCAATACCATGAATTTGCATGAAACCTTTTGCAACCAATCGTCCCTTAAAGGTAATCACATTACCATCCATGTCAGTTTTCTTCTTGAAAACCCATTTGCACCCTATGGGTTTTACCCCTTCAGGTGGGTCAACCAAAGTCCATACTTGGTTTTCATACATGGATTCCATCTCGGATTTCATGGCCACTAGCCACTTCTCAGAGTCAGGCCCTGACATAGCTTGTTGGTAGGTTGTGGGCTCATCCTGATCCATGAGCATCACATCACCAGTGTGAGTCACGAGAAATCCATATCTCTTAGGCTCACGCCGAATCCTACCAGACCTACGTGGGCACTGTGCTACAGGGACAGATTCTTGAACCACAACATCTTGTGGTGTCTGTTCAGGTTCCATTTCAGGTTTGATGTCTCCTTGTTGTTCTTGAATTTCTTCAAGTTCTACTTTCCTACCACTAGTTCCTTTAGAGATAAACTCTTTCTCTAAAAAGACACCAATTCGAGCAATAAACACTTTTTGCTCAAAAGGATTGTAGAAATAGTAACCCTTTGTTTATTTGGGATACCCAACAAAAAGGCATTTTTGAGATTTGGGCCCTAGTTTGTCAGAGGATTGACGTTTCACATAGGCATCACAGCCCTAAATCTTCATAAAAGATAAATTGGGACACCTCCCACTCCATATCTCATATGGTGTCTTTTGAACCGATTTAGATGGAACTCCGTTTAGTGTAAAAGTGGTTGTCTTTAGAGCATATCCCCAAAAGGAGTTTGGAAGGTCAGCTTGACTCATCATAGAGCGAACCATGTCTAACAGAGTTCGATTTCTCCTTTCAGATACACCATTCCATTGAGGTGTGCCTGGTGGAGTGAGTTGTGATACTATACCACACTCCTTTAGATAGTCAAGGAATTCTCGATCCAAGTACTCTCCACCTCGATCTGATCGAAGCACTTTGATACTTTTCCCGAGTTGATTCTCTACTTCATTCTTGAATTCTTTGAACTTTTCAAAGAATTCTAACTTGTGTCTCATGAGATATACATAGCCATATCTACTGAAGTCATCAGTGAAAGTAATGAAGTATTGAAAACCTCCTCTAGCATGTGTAGACATAGGGCCACATACATCACTATGTATAAGCCCTAGTAAGTCATTAGCCATTTCACTTTGCCCTGTGAATGGGGCTTTTGTCAGCTTGCCCAACAAACATGACTCACATGTCTCATATGATTCAAAATCAAATGAGTCCAAGAGTCCATCCTTATGGAGCTTGGATATGTGGGTCTCGTTTATATGGCCAAAGTGACAGTGCCAGAGATAGGTCGGGTTCGAATCATTTAATCTGACCTTTTTGGTATTCACATTATTGATTGGATCTTTGAGGTCTAGAACATACAACCCATTGCTAAGTGGAGCACTTCCATAAAAGATTTCATTCAATAAATAGAACAACATTTGTCCTTTATTATAAATGAAAAACCTTTCTTGTCCAAACAAGAAACAGAAATCAAATTTCTACTAATAGTAGGCACAAAGTAGCAGTTGTCCAATTCTAAAACTAATCCACTAGGTAAAGTGAGAACATAAGTCCCTACAGCTAAGGCAGCAACCCTTGCTCCATTTCCAACACGTAGGTCCACTTCACCTCGGGCCAATCTTCTACTCCTACTTAGATCCTGCACATTTGCACAAATGTGAGATCCATATCCAGTATCCAATACCCAAGATAAGGAAGTAGAAAAGTTAGCCTCTATAACAAAAATTGTTACCCACTCCGGGGTAGTCCAGTTATGGTGCCAAAACTGTGCATTTAGACTCCCAGGGTTGGTAATGTTCTGTAGGCCATCAGAACACTACCCTTAGTGTGCATACCCAAGTGGCCCTCTTGGGCACTACGTAAATACATGCATATTGGTCCAACCATCACACACATATTCACATTTCATGCACACCATGGCAGCAAAGAAGGAAAACACTAGCACAAGTCTTAGTTTTGGCTTCCACACATTAGGCAATCTTGTTAAGTTCTAGTGGCCAGCTACTGCACCTGTAACTTCCACTAATAAACTGTATCATTATAGCCTCATAACCCCATGTTTTCTTTGCTCCATTATGAATTGGAGACTTAGAGAAAACCAAGGAATTTTGTTTTACATCAACAGCCCACCTATGGACCAAGTTATGGATTTTTGAAGTTGGTTACGAAATTCTGACCAAATGAACAGTAACTCAACCAACTTTGCAACATCATATCTTTGGCTACAGGGCTCTGAATCCATAAATTCCAAATCCCCGTTAACGCTCTAGATGTCCTCTAGGTGTGGTAAAAATTTCATACCAATATTCATCCTACACAGGGAGATATTAAACTTTAGGTCCAGAGTCGAAATTCTGGCAACTTTTGGACCATTTTGCCCATACAATTTTTCCAAACCATGCAAACACTTCATTCACAAGGAGAAAGCCCTCCAAGGCTATCCCATATATGTCCAATACACATATTAATTACGTTCTCTTGCATCTAGCAACTTTATGTGGCCAAAACAGAATTTACAAGAAAGCAGCCTATCATTCACACTTAGGCAGCTTTGCACCACATCACTTACATAGCCAAAACATTACTCAAATGTTCACATACTTGTCTCATCTTACATACACTACATGTACATGCATACATGCACTAAAATATGGTATTAACTCAGCTAAATACGCACCCTAGGTTACAGGAGGTCCTGAGACACAATGGACTCCAAAAACAGGATGCTGGACAGCTGCTGCACAACACAATAAGTACCACCATTAAAAATACCAAATGTGCTCCTAAAATCACCAAACTTTCCAGATCATAACTAGACATATGGAAGTTCATGTACCTGAAATTTCAGATCAAAAATCAAACCACAAAGGTTAGTTTGAAGGTGATCTTACAGCTGGACCTGAAATGACAGAATTGAGGGGAGTAAGTTTCATTGAGAAACTTAGTAAGGGTAGCACTTGGATTCAATAGGAAATGTAACCATCATTAAAACCTGCATCCAAAGACACTAAAACACAGAAACCAAAATGCATATATACAAGATATAGCAACCAAATGCAGCAGCCAAACACAAACAACAAACACATGAAATGTGGCAGCAACATATACCATAGGTTAGCCCGTAAAACATGTAATAAACTTAACCAAATCACTATGGCAGCCCTCCTCAAGCTAATGCTTTCTCTTAGGAGGATTTTAACAGTAGTTAGTACTAACTTTTGGGCCCTAGAAACCCAGAAATTCGCTGCCATCACTGTGCACTTCGCACTAGGTCACAAAACCTTCAATAAGTGCACTCCCCTCACTAAGCTTGGTTCATCAAGCACATGGCTCTCTTCCAAGCTTAGCCCTAGCTCCATGGATGTTTGAAAATTGCAGAAAACAACCCATGAGAGCAAGAGAACCCTTACCTTGATGGGTATGCTGAAATTGGAGCTTGATCCTAGGTGCACTCAAGGAATAGCGCCAAATAGCTTCCAATTGTGCTTCCTTGACTTCAATTGCAAGTAGTTTTGAGTTTGAAGGTATGGTGGCTATGGAGGAAGTGTGGAGGAGAGGGATGGCTTTCTTTTTGCTGGTGGAGGCCGAAATTTAGAGAAGCAAGGGTGGTCTTGACTACTTAAATAGTCAAAAGTACACTAAACACACTTAAGTAGTCTTAACCTTGTCTTATGTCATTTTCCTTGCTACAAGACTATGGTTTCTTAGTCTTAATCTCTTGGCCCACATTTGACCATCCTTATCTTCCTTTAGCAGCCCTCCTTATGTGGGATAACCCCACAAAACTTCCATTTGACTTAAGTCATAGACATACACATCTTAAGGCCTACATTAGAACACTTAGGTCCTTTATGCCTTTTTGTGTTTTCTTTGTCCTTAGTTGTCTTCCATAAGCAATTTGGTCCTCCAATAGCACTTTCATACCATTCATATCCTTCTCATAACTCTCCAAATCTCTTTTGTGAAAGTTTTGCAATTGGGTACCCGAATTTCCAAAATCTTACAAAAAAGTCCATAGGTTGCTTGACAAACAAGCAATCCTTAAGGCTTTTCTTGGGGAGCAAGTTACCAAATTGGAACACTTTTAAGGAGGTGTTGATCATGCCTTTTACCCCCATACTTCAAACACTATGGTGAGAATTACACAATATAATGGTTTTTAGCCATTATGATGCACTTGTAATTCTCCCATTTTGTGAGGTGGTAACAAAAATACCTGAAGTGGAAGTCTTACGTCCCTTTTCCTTAGCAAGTTCTTCAAGATACAGCTTGCAATTACGCTTCCAGTGTCCAGGTTGCTTACAATGGGAGCACTCCCCTTCCTTTGCCATGCAACCCTTTGGTTTCAATGCAGCTGAAGAAGAATTAGCATTGGACTTTCCATTAGCTTTATCTTTCTTCTTGTTGGCTTTTCCCTTTCCCTTGCCCTTTTGAACCATCAAAATGGGCTTAGCCTTCTTAAGGTTTTGCTCAGCAGTTCTCAACATATTGAGCACTTCAGGGAGGGACTTGTCAAGGTCGTTCATGTTATAGTGCATGAAAAACTGACTGTAGCTTTCAGGCAACGATTGCAAGACTACATCAACAGCCAACTCTTTCTGAAGAGAAAATCCTAAACTCTCAAGATTCTCAATATACCAAATCATCTTGAGCACATGAGGACCCACGGGACTTCCCTCAGACATCTTACACTGAAACAATGCCTTAGAGATCTTAAACCTCTCATGCCTAGCTTGCTCTTGGAAAAGCATTTTGAGATGTTCGATTATATCAAACGCCCTTATGTTCTCATGTTGCTTCTGAAGCTCAGATTCCATGGTAATAAGCATGAGGCATGCAACATCCAAAGCATCATCAGAATGCCTCTTGTGATCATCACTTTCAGCTCTTGGAGCAGTGGCAGGAGGCTCATTCGGAATGGCCTGCTCTAGGACATAAGCCTTTCTCTCTTGCTTGAGGACTATCCTCAAGTTTCGGTACCATTTGAGAAAGTTGGTCCCATTTAGTTTTTCCTTCTCGAGGATCAATTACAACGAAAGTGTCAATGTGTTTTGTGCCACGGTTATCAACAACAGTAAATATGCAGTGTAAGAGTCATGTATTTTAATTCATTTAATAAGGACTTTTATTAAATGATACTCCTATTATTTTCCTCAAAATAATAACCCTCGATATTATTTTGGAACACCTCGGCGCTAAGGTATTCTAGTGGGCCAAGATCCATATTTGACCACAAGTTGAGTCAGCTTTGGCTTTTCTCTCAAGTTGTAGTTATTTAGGTAGGCAACTCCTTGCCAATTGCATCTCATGCAATTCTTGGATAGTTGGGTGAACAACACTTGTCCAAGCTCATCTCATGAACTTAAGCCCAACTCTATGCCTCTAAGCCCCTAATCCTATTAGGATGCCTTAGTTAAGTCAGACCCAAAGTTAGCAGTTTGGAAATCACTATTATCCCATCGCGCCTTACCAAGATGAACATAGGTGC
This sequence comes from Aquilaria yunnanensis, assembly GCA_039654915.1. Taxonomy (NCBI): domain Eukaryota; kingdom Viridiplantae; phylum Streptophyta; class Magnoliopsida; order Malvales; family Thymelaeaceae; genus Aquilaria; species Aquilaria yunnanensis. The sequence continues at coordinate 40,106,589 of CM077595.1, read as the reverse complement.
TTTGCTTTGGCAAACCCACTTAATGTTGATCAAAGTCTTGACGACTGCCCACACTTGGAAGGCATCACATTTAATGACTTAATATTTGTTTGAGGGATTTTTCCTTTGATCTCACCAATTTGTTATCTTCGGTTGTCTTATATGTGCATCAAATACGAATATAAAACATGCATTTCATGCTTACAAGAAAGTAAACGTGACATGGTTATAGCCCAAACTATGCGATATTCTCAAGCCAATGAGAATATCATAAAAGCCTAAGAAAAGAAAAAGGTCTTCACAAGCTCCTTCTCTTCCTTTCTTGGTTGCTCTTTTGTTGTCACCTCCTTGGACATACCACCTTGGATGATCCCATAATGTACCATTACATTAATAATAGAAACCTCGAATTACATTCGAGGGGAGTAAGGTGAGAAAAGAATGTACAATGAGAGTAATAAGAGAAGGCACGACTCGCAGGCCGTATTTACAAGTACAACCAATCAAGGGCTATAACCATGCACCATGCTTCAGCCATCAATCAGCATAACATGCCAAATCTCATTCAACGAATGCACGCCAATTTTCACGAGTTGATTAACCAGTTTTATTTATGTGGCGCTTCGCATACGGCGGTCCCGCTGATTGGTCAGCGAACGGGGTCAAAGGGGGCCGCCCTTGCGGGGGGTTATGAGGGGGCAGCGTCCCCCGACGCAAAAAATTGTCTTACAATTGCTTTGCCCGAGATCTTCTATTTCAAGCAAGTAGGCACCCGAGACTCCTCCATTCGAGCCACCAAAAATACCTTACTTTCGGTGCCCGAATAGGTCGAATCCGAACCGAGCTAGGATTTTTGCAACTATTGCAAGAATCCTAATCCTTATAGGTATCTCATACCAATCGATTTCAGGTTAATCTCATTAACCAATTAATGTCGTTTCTTCATATATGTCATATGTTCATTGATAGCCAAGGTGCCGATCACCCTCCGAACCCACTCGTTCGGACAAAGCGCCAACCTCGGAAGGGAAACCACCTGCCACGGAAAGAAGGATGCCCGACCTCCCGAAATCCTGCCTCGGCATTTCTCCATTCCTGGAAACAATAGTGCCAATCTCGGGAGAATGAGTAAGCCACCCTTGGAAGTGAGGGTGCCTCCGAGAAAGGTCGCCCTCGGGAAATATACTCCTGCGATACTAAAGTGACCTCAGAGGACAAGTTCTCCAAAGAGGCCTCCTCTACCAAAAGGGACATCGGGAGTACGACATAAGCATTTAAGGAGCCTCTGACACATCCCCGATAATCCGCCCCAGCCATGCCCTGACACGCCATTTGCAGGGACACTCTAGCACGTCACTCTCGGGTTGATTAGACTCCTAGCCTAGAGGCCCATGCCCTGGTAGGAGTCCCCTATTGACCAAAAGACGTCGAACGCATCCCGCCGAACACGTGTCACGATCTGGGCTGGCCACACGGGAAGAACTATCATTATCCGCTGCTCTATATGTACTAGGTAATTATTCCAGGCAAGGGGGGACGTTACTTGAGATAAGATACTCCTTTACTCTTGAAATCATCGGATTACCTAAAAAATACTCACTTGGGCGTCGGAGGCTCCTCCCCGGAAAAACACTCCGGGGACCTCCTAAGCCTTGCTTCCTGTGACTTTCAGGTGATCTTCTCAGAGTACGTTTGTCCCGGACCTTTCTCCATTTCCATAAGCCCCTGCCATCTTCACCATGACACACAAAGCAGATGCCGAAGGGCATCATCTGGCGCCGTCTGTGGGAAATCACCCTCAGGTCGCCGTCGTTGAAACTCGCCGTTCTAAGGACAAGGGACTCCCGAGGTCCCCGTCCGCGCCAGAAACTCAACCGGCAACCAAACAAACTGCGGCAGAAACTTCCTTGCCCGAGGACGAGCGTCCACTGACTGTTACTATGGCCTTCCTATGGGAATTTCAGCGCTCCGTTGTGGCCGAAATGATGCAGCAGTTAGACCAAAGATGGCCACAGCCAACCCCAGGACGAAGGCCCTCTTCACCGGCACCTCGGCGTGAGAGAAGCCCCCGATCAACTCATCGAAGCTCGGGAAGTGGGGATCCATGCGATGAGTCCTCAACGGAAAACATACCCCTCACAGCGCGACTTGTGCGAGAAACGGGGCCAAAGCAACCCAAGGCCCCCCGCCGAAGGAGTTCCACGCTTGAGGCAAAGTCACCATCTCCCCAGCGCCGAAGTCATTCCCCAAAGAGAACATGTCAGTCTCCATTCCCAGAAGCCTACAGACAGCAGGAAAAAGAACCCAGTGCCACACTCCTCATGGAAAAAATTCTAAAGCGGATAGAAAGAGTGGAGAGACTAGTAGCTCGGAAACTTGTCTGGGCTAGATTGTTAGAAACCTTCAATGGAGATGAGTCACCATTCACCCGAGCAGTGGTCGAGGCACCTATGCCAAGCGATTTTCGGGTACCTCGGCTAGAAACCTATGATGGCCGAACCGACCCCCAGGCTCATCTGACCAAGTATAAGCGCAGTATGGTGCTGCATGGAGCTGATGATGCTACCTTGTGCAAATGCTTTGAGGTCACCCTTGCTGGGCCGGCCACGGCATGGTACAACTCGTTGGCTCCTGGAGGCATCATGGAGTTCTAAGAACTGTCTGTTGCCTTCACGCAGCAGTTCATCGGGAGCCACCCAACGGCGAAAATGCCAGTCCAAATGTTCGATTTAGCGCAGAAAAGTGGTGAAACCATACGCGACTATGTCGAAAGGTTCAACAGGGAAGCCTTGAGTATCCCAAACTTCAAGCCGGAAATACGTATCTTGGCCATGACACGAGGACTCCGGAGAGACTCCCAGCTGTTCTATGAGTTCTCCAAAGATCCCCCCGACACGCTCGATGAATTCTACCGAAGAGCGGAGCAGCACATGACCACCGAAGAACTAAGAATGGGAGGCCCGAGGTCTGATCATGTCCGCGCCGAGGGACCAAGTTAGCAAACTCGCTACCCGACTGAAACGAGTGGGCGTCCTCGGAAGTTTAAGGGGAGGAAGCCAATTGCCTTCACTCCCCTGAACACCACGAGGATGAACATCCTGATGGCGATGCAAAAGCAAGGGACTCAGATTCAACGTTCAAGGGCCATGACCTCAGACAACAAGAAGAATATGAGAAAATTCTACCAATTCCATCGAGACCACGAGCATGATACCGAAGACTGCTTCCAGCTGAGAAAGTACATAGAAATGTAGATAAAACGGGGACAACTTCGGCATTACCTGCGCATTCCCTCCCCGAAGGGAAGGAGGGAAGAAGAAGGAAAGGTAGAGGATGAGGAGTACGACTCCGACATGCGTTGAAACCGAAGTCCGAAAAGGCGTCCCCCGCCCCCGGGAGGAGTAATACAAATGATCACCATAGGGTTGCCGTCGGCGGAAAGAAAAAGAAAAGCCAAAGAGATTTGGTAATGGAGTACGGGAATCCATCAAAGAAGCTCACCCGAAAGGACAAATCCACCATCATTTTTCCCCATGACGATCCTTTGTTGATTATGGCAAGGATAGGAAGCTGGGACATCAAGAGAGTACTACTCGATGATGGCTCAAACGCAGACGTTCTATTCTCACACCTGCTACCAAACTTGGGGATATCGACAAGCGACCTCAAATCCGTCACTTCCCTTACTTTTGGAGTGGGGCCGTCTGAACTTCCCGTCCTTGGATGGGTAGATCTTCCTCTGATGCTGAAGGGAACTTCGGTAAACAACAAAAAGGAGTTGTTTGCCTCCGTAATGACAAGGTTCATCATCATCGATGTCCCTTCTTCATATAATGCCATTCTTGGAAGGCAAACGCAAGGAAACCTCCACATTCGCCCGGATGTGAAGTACCTAACTATCACCTTCGCCACCAAGGATGGAGATGCTGAGATCTTCATCGACTAGGGGGAGGTGTGAAAGGTGTTTGTAAAGGCAAGAAAAGCCCCAGCAATGAATTGCGCGCAGGCTACAGAAACGAAGGCTTTGCCTGCACAAGAGTCAGAAGAACAAGGAATAGAGGATCCCGAGAAAGTGGAAACGGAAGAGATAGAGCTTGTCCCAAGCCGAAACACCCGAATAGGGAAAAAATTGGGCAAAGGAGACAAGGAAAAGCTTGTATCCTTCCTACTAATGAATAAAGATCTGTTCGCCTACTCGCCGAAAGACATGCCTGGGGTAGACCCTCGCATAATACAGCATAGCCTCAAAGTAAATCCAGAGGCAAAATCGTTCCGCCAAAAGAAGCGAAGCCTCTCGGCGCACAAAAGCAATTTCATCAAAACCGAAGTTCAACACCTGTTAGACGCAGGTGTAATTAGGGAAGTCAAATACCCCGAATAGCTAAACAATGCAGTCATCGCCACGAGACAAGGGAGCGACAAGCTCCGAATGTGCATCAACTTTCGAAATATAAATGATGCTTGTCCTAAAGATTCATATCCTCTCCCACTGATAGATCAACTGGTGGACTCGACCGCTGAATATGGACTCCTAAGCTTCCTAGATGCTTTCAGTGGGTATCACCAAGTTAGGTTGAATCCCGAGGACGAGGAAAAAACTGCCTTCATCACCGAAGTCGGTACGTATTGTTACGTCAAAATGCCCTTTGGGCTTAAAAATGCAGGAGCTACCTACCAGAGGCTGATGAACAAGGTCTTCAGCAGTCAAATAGGGAGAAACATGGAAATCTACGTGGATGACATGATAGTCAAAAGCAGATTGCCCGGCAGCCACATTGCCGACTTGGAGGAAACTTTCCACCAACTTAGAGCATTCGGAATTCGTCTCAATCCCGAGAAGTGTGTCTTCGGTGTAAGTTCGAGAAAGTTCCTCGGATTTATGGTATTGGAAAGGGGTATCGATGCCAACCCAGAAAAAGTCAAAGCTCTGCTTGAATTCCGAACTCCTGTCACAACAAAAGATGTGCAAAGGCTTACGGGCAGAATAACCTCCCTTAGCAGGTTCATCTCCAGGTATGGAGATCGCTGCCGAGCATTCTTTAAGGTACTCACTAAGGCAGAAAAAAATAGTGACAACCTCAAAAACAACGATCATCCTTGGAATGAGGATTGCCAGAAGGCCTGGGAAGAGCTCAAAGTTTATCTGGCCCAACTACCCACTCTTCGGCAGCCTCGAGAGGGAGAACCCCTTGTGCTATAACTTGCTGTTGCTAAAAAAGCACTAAGCTCGGTCCTCATAAAGGAAAAAGGAGCGGTGCAATGACCAGTCTATTATGTGAGCAAATCTCTGCATGGAGCCGAAATCAGGTACCCCTTTCTACAAAAGGCTATCTATGCCTTAGTACTAGCAAGTAGGAGACTGCGTCCCTATTTTCAGGCTCATCCCATCATTGTCCGAAGTAATCTACCCCTTCGGGATGTCATGAAGAGGGTAGACCATTCGGGAAGGCTTTCCAAGTGGTGCATAGAGCTCGGTGAGTACGATATCACTTACAAACCAAGGAAAGCAATAAAAGCCCAAGCCTTGGCAGACTTCATTGCCGAAGTACCTTTCGCCGAGAATGATCAGTTTGACATTGGCAAAAGTGAGCCAGAATGGACTCTGTTAGTAGACGGGGCCTTCGGCTCTGAACATCAGGGAGCTGGGGTAGTCATTCACGGCCTTGAAGGCATGGAAGTAATGAAAGCCATCAAATTCGGGTTTAGTGTCACCAACAACGCGGCAGAGTACGAGGCTCTCATAGCAGGGTTGCGCCTTGCTAGAAAGATTGGTGTGAGAAACCTGAAAGCCCACAGTGATTCTCAGCTGGTGGTCCGATAGATGGCAGGGGACTACAGTGCAAAAGATCCAACTTTGGAAAAATACCACGAGCTCGTGTCAAAGCTCATCCGGGAATTCAACGCAGTGCATATTGAAAATGTGCCTCGACGAAGCAACACCGAGGCAGATAGTCTGGCGAAGTCAAAAAACTTCACCGAAATACTGAGTCACCCCAGCATTGCGGTAATGAGCACAACAACCTCGGAGGAAGGATGGGAAAATCCTATAAAGAGGTATCTTACAACCTCGGAGCTTCCCCAAGACCCTCGTGAAGTGGCAAAAGTGCGAAGACGTTCCAGACGATACTTCTTGATAGGGGAAGAACTATATCGACAGGGATATGCAAGTCCATTGCAAAGATGTATCGGCAAAAAAAGACACTCAGGCAATTCTCGAGGAAGTCCACGAGGGAATCTGCGGTGCCCCCATCGGGACTGATGCCTTGGCAGGAGTGATACTTCGCCAAGGGTATTTTTGGCCCACGTTAAGAAAGGACGCAAGACAGTTCGTCCAAAAATGTGACAGTTGCCAGAGACACGCAAAAGTTCAAAGATTGCCCTCAGAACTAATAAACTCGATGACTACCCCTGTCCCTTTGCAGTATGGGGCATTGACCTCATCGGCCCACTCCCGACAGCACCCGGAGGAATGAAATTCTGCATGGTCGCAGTGGACTACTTCACCAAGTGGGTAGAGGCAAAGCCCCTAGTAACTATCACAGCAAAGGATATACAAAAATTTGTCTGGAAAGGAATTATATGCAGGTTTGGCATACCGAGGGTGATAGTCGCCGATAATGGTTCCCAGTTTATTGACAAAGGGTTCCAGGAATTCATCACCAACCTCGGAATAAAGATGCACTTTGCCCCCGTAGCTCATCCCCAGAGCAACGGACAAGTAGAGGTGTCTAACAGGACCATAAAAGATGGTCTGAAAAAGAGATTGGGGGAGGCAAAGGGAAAATGGCCAAGAGAACTTCCTAGTGTGCTGTGGAGCTATCGGACAATGCCCCAAAAGGCAACGGGTGAAACACTTTTTTCGCTCGTCTTCGGCACAGAGGCTATTATCCCTATGAAGGTAGTGTGGCCATCAATTAGAATACAGGTGTTCGACGAAGGAGGAAACGACCTCGGGTTGAGAACCAATCTTGACCTAGTAGATGAGCACAAAGAGATGGCCGAGCTCAGAAGAAAGGCCTTTCAGCAAAGAGTGGCCATAGCCGTAAACTTGCATGCTAGGCCTAAAGAAATAAGGAAAGGAGACCTCGTCCTCCGAAAGGCTGAGTTTGAACCCCAAAAACCGTCCCACGGGGTACTTCGGCCAAATTGGAAACGACCTTACTTGGTCCTGGATGAGGTCCGAAAGGGAGTATACAAGCTCGGCGATACCGAAGGGGGAGAACTGAAAAATACCTGGCATTCGGATGCCCTAAAGAAATTCTATACTTAGAACTTTTGTCAGAAAGATTGTAGTTACTCTTCCCCGCAGTCGTCAATAAAGACACAAGCCTAATGTTGTCGCCATAGTTCCTTAATTGCTCTCCTTTCGGAACTAACTCCTCGATGGAGTATAAACTCGGCGGAGATTCGGAAAAAGTCTAAAACTACTCTTGCCGAAGACGTAAGAGCGAACAATTCACCGAAAGTGCGTGCTTAGAATTACTTCTGAAGAATCCTATTCGGAAGAACGAATGGAGATTGGAGAAAAAATCTTCATTAAAAAATTCTAAGGCAAAGATGTACAAGCAAGCAGGAGTACAAGAAAATAAGAAGAAGCCAATGGTTGAGCCGGGACATCCGATGTCTCATCATCATCATTATCGTCATTAGGCTCAGTCGGAGGCACCGGCTTAGCTGGAGGAAGATTGAGAAAATCTGGCTTTGAACATACCTCCTAGGGCCCCTCGGGAAAATCCAGAGCGGACAGGTAGGAAAGGTCAAGCTCAGGGTGCCGAGCAAGGACCTGGTGGCGCGCCAGGCAAAAGCCATCTTGGAAAGCCACCTTCTCCATTCACCCAAACTTGTCCTTCTCGGCACTAAAAGCATCCAGTTCGGTCTTAAACTTGGCGATCTTCTCCTCCAGCTTATTCTTTCTCTTGCTCTTGGCCCCCTTCTTTAGAGATTCAACCTTAGCCTCGAGCTCGGCATTCAAAGCGAGCGCCTTCGTCAGGTTCTCGCCATCTTGAGCGTTCACCTTCTGAAGGGCCTTGTTCTCTAAAGAAAGAACGGCAGACTTTGAGCCGAGGTCTTCGACCTTGGCTGAAAAATCAAGAAGAAGTTCCTGCTTGGTCGTCGCGAGTTCGGCCCGAAGATTCACAACGTTCTCCTTCACAATCTTGAGCTCATCATATTTGAGGACGTGCTTGGCGCAAACCTCCTTCATTTTGCTCAAAGAATCTTCAGACGGAGAATGGGCCACTGTTTGCTTCGACGCCCAAGTGTGAAAATACCCGTTGTATGCCAAAAGCTGTAGAAACGAAGGCCCCGAATGAGTCTCAAAAGAATGATGGAAACTTAGAAGGAAAATCTCTAATTAAACAAAGGGGAGAGAACTACTTGGGCGGCGTGCTCGGTCATCCTTGCCGTGAGGATTTCCTCGTTGGGACATTCGGTAATGAGCGACTGAAAGGTGGCTCCTGTCATCACCCCCGTCGCTATTTGAGGAGCCATCAACTAGCTATCCTCAGAGAACAAGTTCATGTCCTCTGTGAACGTCCAGAAGGGCTTCCTCGGCACCTTGCCGAGAGGGATCCGCTTGTCCCGAAGAGCCCTTCGTCGGGCGTGAGCGCCCATCCAAAGCGCCGCAGGCATATCCTCTGCAAGTTTACATCGAAGTTCTGTCAGTACGTCATCCCTTAGCCATTCATCCAAAAAATCATAAATACGAAAAATACTAAGGTCGCAGGAGAATGGCTAAGGAACTAACCTGGTAGAACTTCGGCGACGTCATCTTCAGACTCGCCCTCCCGGACTTCACCAGGAATGTTCTTCCCCTTCCTTCTTCTGCTCTCTTCAAGTTCCTGAGCAGGTCTTTGTTCAGAAGAAGGCTCAGTGGGAAGAATGGGGCTCAGTGTTGCCCCAAGAAGGGCAGGGTCTGAAGGAGGGTCCGCCGGCGTTGAAGGAAGAGCAGGGGATTGATCCTGCACCTCCACAACGACTTCGGGATGGGGAGTAACAGCCCTAGCCTTCTTGGCCCTAGAAGGCCCGCTGCCGATCGACTTCTTCCTCTTAGAAGGCGCCTTCTTGCGCGTCTGCTCCCCCCTCTCGGCCTGGCCGAGGAAGAGTGACTTGTAAAAATTAGCAGATTGATTGCCTATCTCTGCAAAAGGAAAAAGTATCAGCGTAAGTCCAAAAGGAAAAAAGGTATCAAAACTAGGAAAGAGACTTACTCTCGGCAAAATACTCATATGTGATCTCGTCCCGAAGGAGCATGACTATCCAAGCCTTTTTTCCCGGAAGAACGGGCACGGGCATCCTAGGATCACTCTTGTGCGCGTCCACTACTCCCATCTCCTGAAGGACCTCCTTGGTCATGAGATCCCACTTGATGGGAAAAGGGTAAAATGAACGCGGAGGGACCTCGGGGTCCCAGTCTGCCAAGGCCCGGATGAGCCTATGAAATCGATCAAACGCAACAGCCAGCTCCGAAGTCAGGAGTTTTCGGGGATCAACGACGTCCATCTTTAGGGTCCCCGAAGCCCATCTGGTGGGCACATGATGCCAAAGCTTGGGGATCGGCAGGAATAAAAACTTCTTCTGCCACCCCGCAAGCTGTCCTTGTTGTCGAAGGTGAAGGTAAACTTTTTGCTCCCGAACCCTCGGGGAAGCAGGAAATAAAAGCCGCCCTTCGGGACCGGGTGGAGTTTGTAGTACTACATGAAGAAAAGAAAATGGGGCTTTATCTTAAACACCCCACACATGCAGAGAAAAGAATTCAAGTAGGAGTAAGAATTCGGGGGAAGTTGGTTCACGGCGATCCCATGGAATTTGCAAAATTCACAGATTACGCGGTGAGGAGGGTACCGAAGACCGGCTTTCAATTGAGCTCGGTAAATGGTAACCTCATGCGAATCTGACATAAAGCCATAGGTGCCCAGGATGGGCAACCTCGGGACGAGATAAGAAGGAAGGTAATACTTAGCCATCCACTTCCTCACCTTCTCCGGAGTGGTACTACAAGGATGAGATTCGAGAGGAAGAAAGCTCTCGGGGAGAGGTCAGACAGTTAGCAACGGGGTCGGATCAGACATTTTTCACAAAAGAAAAGAAGGACGACTCCGGAAAGGTAAGGAAACAAAGAGACCTCGGAAAAGCGACCTCAAAAGAGAGAAGAGAAAAGAAATTATAGGAGGAAGCACCCACCAACAGTCTTGCTGAAATTATTGAACGCTGCCGCAAAAATTGCCAAAAATCGCTCCGCCGCAAAAACCACTGCCAGAAAAAAAAGGGAGAAAAACAAGAGAAGGCTCTGGAACAGATGAGAGCAAAGGCAAAAAGTGAGGCAAGAATGAGGCGAAAGGCGCTTATATAGACCGAAGAGGGTAAGCGAAACGTCATCATTATTATCCCTCGGAAATGCAACAGACTCATTATTACTCCTCAAAGGCGAAGAGACGCAATTAGTATGACCGGCGTAACTATCCCGCCATCCACTAGCGGCCACATGTCATCCAATGCGAAGAACTAGGGCACGCCCTTTTGACATCGTGAAAACCCAGGCACGCTTATCCATAACTGGCATGTTTGACCAAAGGATACGACGATTCACGAACCTGCAGCAGAAGAAAGCAAAAGCAAAAGTGGCACGCACCTTGAGGTTACAGAAAGAACTAGGGGAGGGTACCTCGGCTATGAAAGAACGCCTTCTAAAAAAGAGCAACTCATTGAGTAGAGCTCCAACCATGAGTTCGGTAAAGAAGCCTTCCTAAAATCATAAAGCCGAAGTCCCCACTTCGGCTTCCCGGGAGGGGGCATGTGATAGCCAAGGTACCGATCACCCTCCGAACCCACTGGTTCGGACAAAACGCCAACTTCAGTAGGGAAACTACCTGCCACGGCAAGAAGGATGCCCGACCTCCCGAAATCCTGCCTCGGCATTTCTCCATTCCTGGAAACAATAGTGCCAATCTCGAGAGAACGAGTAAGCCACCCTCGGAAGTGGGGGTGCCTCCGAGAAAGGTCGCCCTCGGGAAATATACTCCTGCGATACAAAAGTGACCTTGGAGGACAAGTTCTCCGAAGAGGTCTCCTCTACCAAAAGGGACCTCGGGAGTATGGCATAAGAATTTAAGGAGCCTCTGACACATCCCCGATAATCCGCCTCGGCCATGCCCTGACATGCCGTTTGCAGGGACACTCTAGCACGTCACTCTCGGGTTGATTAGACTCCTAGCCCAGAGGCCCATGCCCTGGTAGGAGTCCCCTGTTGACCAAAAGACGTGGAACGCATCCCGCCGAACACGTGTCACGATCTGGGCTGGCCACACGGGAAGAACTATCACTATCCGCCGCTCTATATGTACTAGCTAATTATTCCAGGCAAGAGGGGACGTTACTTGAGATAAGATACTCTACTCTTGAAATCATCGGATTACCTTAAAAATACTCACTTGGGCGTCGGAGGCTCCTCCCCAGAAAAACACTCCGAGGACCTCCTAACCCTTGCTTCCTATGACTTTCAGGTGATCTTCTTAGAGTACGTTCGTCCCGGACCTTTCTCCATTTCTATAAGCCCCTGCCGTCTTCACCATGACACACGAAGTAGATGCCGAACGACATCATTCATTACGAGTTCCAGTTTCATGCATCATGAATCAATCTAATTAATCATGGCCAAAAGCAATTGAACACATAACATCATGCGATTTAACATTCAAGCCCGATTTAGGGTTCCACCAGTAGCTCTGATACCACTGTTGTGTTTCGGGAGCCAAAAAGCGCAGCGGAATTTAACCGAAACCCTCCAGGATCCAAGTGAAACGGGATAAACCGGGTGTTCAAAAATTTTCATACCTAATTTTCGATTGAGATCTCTCACTCAACTGTACAGTCGAATCACAAAACTTAAACAGTTGACGTGTTCAAGCTATCTATGGTATCCACACGAGCCTCTCGGGATCACCACGCTTCCACCGTGTCCCGGCAGATGAGTTTCTCTTGTGCTCACAGTGCTAGCTTGCGTCCTCCAAGGAATTGTAAGAGAAGAGTGCGGCTGTCCTTTTGGGAGGCTTGGGCAAGGAGACCTGCGAATTTCTCACTAAAAGTTGTATTTATAGTGAGACTCAACTTCCAGGCCTAATGGGTTTCATAGCCCTAATCTAATTAGGCTTCAATTTCGGGCTTAATAATGGCTCAACTATTGGGCCTATTATTAATACGAAATTATTGTGAAACCATAACCCAAATTATTAGCCCATGCACTCTAATGATCCAAATAACTCTATGCGTATGACCTAATAGGTTCTTACCACGTTGGCAATAATCATAAATCACATTTATGATCATAAGCAATGAGCGGTGTCTAGCAACACATCATTGCTACCCAAGTGACAAGATTGTCGGTGATTCGACTAAACCTTTATGATCATTACCAATATATGCCATTGTCCTTTTGTCCAAGATATCAAGACTAAGCAAAAGACATGGAATGTGTCACTCTCGTATAGCCCAATTTTGGTTTCTTGATTATCGAGTAGACCAACTTAAACTGATGACATTCATATCATATATCAACTCATCCGAGCATAGCCATGCATTTTCTAAGTCTCACTTTATCAAGGGGCCCAAAGATATCACTCCCGTTACATAGGAGGGACAAATCCCGTCTTGATCATACAAATCCCTCTACATGATATGTGACATACCCAATGACATCCTTGAAGTTCACTCAGTTACGAACAACAGAGGAAAGTATCAAAGTATGTGGCTCACATGTAGGGAACCTTGATGATCTTAGGTCAAAGGACTACATATACCATGATCACTATGAGAATCACTTATGACACTCATATAAGGATCCATGTAGTGTTCTCATGGTGGGTCAGTCCAGTACGCAAGTTCTCTAACTTATGCCCATATGTAGACTACATATATCATATTAGTCTCCACATATGCTAGTCGTTATGTATTATTGCAACCCACTCCACAATAATACTAGACTAGGGATGTTTGAGAATATCATTATTCTAGGGTTACAATTATGTTTATTGTCTTACGCAGAAAAAGAACAACAAACATAGTTGCTGGATTAATGCCTTAATAAAATATCATGACTCAATGTGCAAAAAATACAATCATCTCAGGATTGGCTTTTGGGCACAACACTTACAAACATAGTGAGCGTTGTTCTGATGGCCTACAAAACATGCATAGCTCCTGGGAATTAACACATTAAATGTGGTCACTGAATTTAAGCACTTAGAGTGGTAACAGAAGTTGGTATTAGAGCAAGATTTGAATGTGGTTTATGTGCATATGTCATGATGCATATAGTTGTATACATATAGCGTAGTTAGGTCAACTGCTAGTTTTAACTACCTCACACACAGTATATATTGTGCTCTTCTAATTGTCATGAAACAGGAAAATGGTTGCCACAAGGAAAGGGGATCAAGTACCCCCAAGACCTCCCACTGAGCAAAGGTAGGACATCAGAAATAGAAGGGGTGTACAAGAGCAACCAATGGTTCAAGAAGTAGAAAACCCAGCACCTGAAATGTATGTACCATAGGTGTGGGTTGAACTACAAAGAAACCTAGCCCAGATAAATGAAAACTTAGTAAGGTTATTGCAAGCTCAACAACAAAGAGTCGATCAAAAACTTGTAGTTAAATTTTGAAACCACTATTCCACAAGTGCACGATAGACGTGTAGATGGGGTGAGTGGGTATCGTTCCCATGAAGATTGATTAAATTGATTGCCAAGTACCACTACTCAAAGTAAACTTTAGCTAAACAACCAAAGTTGGATGAAAATGTAGGCAACTTAAACAAGTGACTAACCTTAGCTAAATGGAATACTATTAACCTAGAATGCAAGTATTTAATGTAAAAATTGTAGTTTTTATCAAATCATGAAAGAACACTTCCTATGGGTTCACTACTTGTCTTGATTTGTTGGTGAACTTAGGTGAGTCGGTTAATTTCCAATGTATGTTGATAAAGTTATTCAACTAAATTCTTACTTTTCCAAGGGAAAGAATTGATCTCTCTATTCTAAACTTAATATGGATTTCCATCCGATTACAAGCTTAGAAAGACGCATTAGAGCTCAATTTACCTTTACCTAATGACATAGACTAATTTTCCAACAATTCCATAGCCATTAAATTCTTCTCCTAGGTCCAATTACTTCTAATCTTTTCCAAGAGTTTAGAGGCAATTTATAGTGCAACCAATTGTGGCCATCAACTAGCTAACACAACATTAAGCTCAAGAGAAGAATAAACATGCATTTGGTAGAAAACTAACATCACATAACCATGAATTCATCCAACATAATCAATCCAAGTAGCTACATCCATAGAAAGTGCAAAAGAAGACTGCTCCATAACTAAATAAAACATAATCATGAAAGTAAACATAATAACATCCATGAAGAACTACAAGAAAGATGAAAGAATAAACCCAAGATGGCTAGAAGATCTTGAATCCAAAGTCTCCAGGCTAGTCTCCTTGAGCACTCCAAGCAATCTCCGAGCTAGTTCCAATGATGACCAAGAAAAAACTAAGAAAAGCAAAAAATCTAACTATGGTGGATATCCCCAAATTAGTTCTATGAAGCCAAGATGAAGATGAAGCTCTCCTCTTTTTGCTTCGTTCCAGATCCTTCTACCCTTTGGAGGTGTCCCTTTCACTCACCAAACCAATTGGATAGAAGTCCTTGGCCAATAGCAAGCTTGAGTTCAAATTTGAGGTAGGGGACCACTTTCCCGGGTGACTGGCGCCTAGGCCTCCAGGCTCACAGGTGTTCTGGCGCCTAGGCCCCAGGAAGGGGTGCCTGGGCGCCTAAGCCTCCAGGCTCGTAGACTCTCTGGCGCCTAGGCCCCAGGACGGGGTGCCTGGGCACCTAGGACTCCAGGGTGCATTTTTTAGGCAGAGAACTTTTGTACTGTGGCGCCTAGGCCTCACAGTTATAATTTTCGTTGACTTTTGCGTTCTCGTTTTTTGTTCTGCTTGTCCCGGTGCCATTCCAATGCTATGGCCCGCTTCTCCAACCTACAAAATGAAGGATCAAAGTAAGAATTAGCCAAAAATATTGAGTGATAAGGTAGAAAATTGTGGTCAAAGTTGACAAAAAGTCAACATGTTTAACCACAAAATTAACATTTATCAAGTGGCACAAGCGTTACCACAAGAGCAGAACCAGGAAGTTGCTAGGAACAACCTAGTGAATGTTCCTTTTCATGAAAATGAAAAGAATAAAGACACTAAAGATGAGGATAGAAGACATCCTAGAGGCAGATGAATCAAAGTCTGAAATTGGCCAAGCATCTAGAGCCAATAACTCAACTTATGACCATTCGATGAGGGATGAAGCTGAAAGATCTAGTGAGAGGCGAAGAAGAAGGGGACATAGAGAGCATATGGACTCAGAAGATTTGCACAGGTCAAGGAGAAACAAAGCTGAATATCTTGAAGGCTCTGATGATGTTAGATTGTTGGAGAGGTTTCAAGGCCTAAGACCTCCATAATTTGATGGTAGAGCAGGACTAGAGAAAACTGAAGAATGACTAAGATTCATGGAGAAGATGTTTGAGAAGATGCATTTAAGCTCCACCAAGAAAGTATCTCTAGCTACTTACAATCTTGTAGGTAGTGCATAAATGTGGTGGAGAAGTGTTAAAGATAGGCATGCTGCCTAAAGAGGTAGAAGAGCAAATCATGAGCTGAAGATAACATGGCCTGAGTTCACAAGGTTGTTCCAAGACTAGTATATAACTGATGCCATCAAAGACCTAAAGCAAGTTGAGTTTGATGCACTACAACAAGATAACCTTAGTGTTCTGGAATATGAACAGAAGTTCAACCAACTTGTGAAGTATGCACCATAGTACCACAAGTTGGAAGAACTTAAAGCCAAAAGGTTTGTTAGAGGCCTAGTACCAGATATCAGGAGAACTGTCAGGCCTTTCAATGCCATTACATATCATGATGCTGTTCATAAGACTTTTCTGGTGGAATAGAAAGGGTATGAAATTAAATGGTTTCCTAGTGGACCAGAAGAGACCAGCCAAGCTGGAAGATCACAGAAACGAATCAAAGGTAAGGACACTATGAAGGCCAGGAAACCTAGTATGGATGGCAAGGCCAAGAGTAAGTTTGTTGGCCCAAGGTGTCCTCGATGCAAGCAATTTCATGGCAAGAGGCCATGTTATTTTGAAACACATACATGTCTCAAATGTGGATCTTTGGATCACTAGATCAAGGACTACCCTTTAGTCCAAAGGGGAGGGCAGGAGGACCAAGCACAGAATAGGCCTAATATGCCACCCGTTAGAGACAATCAACCAAAGGGTCCTCCTAGAGCTCAAAGGCCTCAAGTGCAGAGAGCTGGAGGGGTATTCCATATTGATAAGGGAGAGACATCCCAACAAGGAGCACTTAGAGGTAACATTCATTTTAATGGTTTGCCAATTAGTGTGTTGTTTGATACTAGTGCTTCAGTGTTTTTTATGGCTAGAAAGTTAACTAAATCCATGAAATTGTCTATAGGATTCATGCCTAATATATCATTAGTAAGAACAGCAGGTAGTCAATGTTTTTCCACTAATGAACTGGCTAAGAATTGTGAGCTAGTAGTTGGAAAGACTAAGATTTTGACTGATCTATTAGTGTTAAATATTCCAAAATATGATATTGTTCTTGGCATGGATTGGTTAGAAAAACATGGAATCAATATTGATTATGCTAAAAGAGAAATCACATTGCCTGGTAATGAAGTGCATGCATTAGTGAATTCTAAGGAATTAGTGTATGAAGTGCATGGCATGGAACTAGAAATTATGGATGAAATTCTTGTGATTTCTGAAGATGAATACTACACGTTGAATGGTGTTGAATTTGATGAGGAAGTTAATAGAATACCTATAGTGAGAAACTTTCCACAAATCTTTCCTAAAAACCTGCCAGGTATTCCCCCTCTAAGAGAGATAGAATTTGAAATCAAGTTTCAAATTGGGGTACTACTAATATACATACCTCCTTATAGGATGCCAATCAGATAGATGACTGAGCTTAAGAAACAACTTGATGAACTTCTTCAAAAAGGGTTCATAAGACCAACTGTTTCACCATGGGGTGCTCCAGTTTTGTTTGTGAAAAAGAAAGATGCATCATTGCGATTGTGTATTGACTACAGAAGACTGAATGCTGTGACTATAAAAAATAAGTATCCACTCCCTAGGATTGGGGATCTATTTGATCAACTCAAGGGAGCAAAGATCTTCTCTAAGATTGATTTGAGAATTGGACACTTTTAGTTAAGAGTAAAAGAGGAGGATATACACAAGACAGTATTCTGTACAAGATATGGACACTATTAGTATATAGTTATGCCATTTGGCTTGACTAATTCCCCTGCTGCATTCATAAGCTTGATGAACTGTGTGTTCAGACCTTACTTGGACAAGTTTACAGTGATGTTCATTGATGACATCTTAGTGTATTCTGAGGATGAAAATAAACATGAGCATCACTTAAGAACGGCCTTGAACACACTGTTGGACAATCAACTATATGCAAAATTTTCCAAATGCCAGTTCTGGTTAAAGGAAGTGTCTTTCCTAGGACACATCATTGATGCACAAGGTCTTAGAGCAGACCTTAAAAAGGTCAAGGCTGTGCAAGAGTGGGAAAAACCTAAGACTGTAAAGGAAGTTAGAAGCTTCCTAGGACTGGCAGGCTATTATAGAAGATTTGTGCCAAAATTTTCCATGATTGCCTTAGTTCTTACTCAACTGACCAAGAAAGGTCAAAGATTTGAATGGACTGAGAAGTGTGAAAAGAGTTTTTAGGAACTTAAGAGTAGATTGACTTAAACCCCAGTGTTTATCCTAACTAATCTAAGTAAGCCCTACATCATTTATACATATGCATCTAGATCTAGGTTATGATGTGTTCTAATGCAAGATAGAAATGTGGTTGCTTATGGGTCAAGGCAACTAAGACCCCATGAGCAAAATTATCCTACCCATGATCTAGAGCTTGCTGCTGTGATATTTTCCCTAAAGCAATGGTGACACTGTCTACTGGGAAGTTCATTCTTGATAGACACCAACCATAAAAGCCTAAAATACTTGTTCACTCATAAAGAATTAAACATGAGGCAAAGAAGATGGTTGGAGTATATCAAAGATTATGACTACAGCATTGAGTACATTGATGGCAAAAACAATTTGGTGGCAAATACCTTGAGCAGAAAGTATACAGGATTAATAAAAGGTGGTTTTACAAAGGATGTAACTGAAGAAAATAGTTTATTATGCCTTTGGCATAAGTGGCAGAAATGGGAAAATGCACAAGTCTGTACATTGACTATACAATCAGGGTGGATTGAAGAAATAAGAAAGGCACAAGAAGTAGACCCAAACTTGAAAAAGATTTTTGGGGAAGCCAAAGGATCCTTTTATGAATCCTTTGCCTACAAGCAAGGATTACTATACTTCAAGGACAAAATATATGTGCCCAGTGAGCAAGAACTCAGAAATGAGATACTTGAAGAAGCTCACATGAGCAAACTGAATATGCATCCTGGGAATGAAAAGATATACAAAGACTTGAAGACATATTTTTGGTGGCCAAACATGAAGAAAGACATAGCCACATATGTGTCTAAATGCGCAACATGCCAAAGAGTGAAGGTAGAGCACCGGAAGCCAGTATGAACATTACAGACTTTACCCATTCCAGTTAGAAAGTGGGATAACATGAAAATGGACTTTTTAACTCAGTTGCCTATTACTAGATTAAGACATGGCACAATCTGGGTTATTGTGGATAGGTTAATCAAATGTGCTCACTTCTTGCCAATAAAGATCACAAACTCACTGGAAAAATTGGCACAAATATACATCAAAGAGATAATAAGACTGCATGAAGTGCCAAACTCCATAGTGTTAAACAGAGATCCAAGGTTTACAGCTAGATTTTGGAGTGCATTTCACAAGGCACTAGGATCCAAAATCCACCTGAGCACTACTTATCATCCTCAAACTGATGGACAGACTGAGAGGGTGATTCAGCTACTGGAAGACATGCTCAAGAGTGGTATATTGGATTTCAAAAGAGAATAGGACCAACACTTACCTGTGGTGGAATTCTTTTACAACAACAGTCATCAAACCACCATTGGTATGGCACCTTATGAAGCCCTTTATGGGAGAACGTGCATGACACCTCATGTTGGGTGGAACCCTTGGATAGGCTTGAGTTAGGTCCAGAGATTATTAAAGAGACAACAAGTAAAATCAAGAAGATATAGGAAAGGTTAAAAATAGCTAATGAAAGGACCATTGCTTATGTGACAAAAGAAGAAGAAACTTGGAGTTTGTGGTTGGTGACAAAGTGTGGCTCAAAGTAGCACCAACGAAAGGCACTGTGAGGTTTGACAAACACAGTAAGCTATCTCCAAGGTATATTAGCCCTTATAAAGTACTAGAGAGGGTTAGCAAGGTGGTTTATAGGATATTAAACTTATATGCTTTAATTTTCACCGTAGTGTAAGAATTGTGAAGTGTAAAGAATTCAATATACATTCACCTAAGTGGAAAAAAAATGATAGCTTGGTCCTTAAGAAAGCATTAGCACATTGTTTAATTTTCAAGTAACCTATGGACTAAATTGTAAGGTTACAAAAGTTGGGTACTCATTTGCACAAATTTCCAAAGATGGCTATGGAAATGACATGGATGGAATTATGAAGAAAGGACATGGATCAAATTATGAAGAAAGGACATGGAAGGCATTAATGACATTGTTGGGGACCAAAGTGCTCAAAGAGGCAAAGTTTACCAATTATGGCATAATGCCAACTAAGGTGGTTAAGTATCCACACTTTTGCCTAAAGTCAAAATGCTTTTTCTCAAGGTTAAAAGAGGCAAAAATCTATCATTTTCCCAGCCAAAATGGCTGGAAATAACTTGTCCAAGTGTTAGCCAAATTTTAAAAAATTTGCATATATGCCACCTTGGTCAAAATGATGTATAAACGAAGAGAAAGCTTCATTTCATTGCCATTTTCCTTTAATTTTGGCCTCCAGTAGCTAAGACCTCTTCCTTAAGCTCTTCCATCATCCTCCATAGCCACCATACCTTAAGAAAACAAGAGGAAGCAAGACAAAGCGAAGAAGACATCAAAGAGTGCAAGGAAACCAAAATTTGGTTCGATTTGGGTTTTCAAATTTCATAGCAAAGGTAAGGTTTTTCCTAAGTTTCTTGGATTTTTTACTATATTTCAAAAAATCCATGAAGCTAAGACCATGCTTGGAAGAGAGCAAAAAGCTCAAGGAACCAAGTATGGGTTAGGGAGAAAGAAGCATGGCAAGGTTTCAGCCTTAGTATTACCATGCTAAAGATGGCAACAAGAAAGAAGGGTTTCTAGAGCCCAAGTTAGTACTAACTAAGACCTAAAAAACTCCTAAGACCAAGAAAAAGCTTGAGGAGGGCTTCCATAGTGTAACTAAAGTGATATATTCTTGTTTTATTGAATGATTATGGACTAACTCTAATGTGTTATTGCTGCCAGCATTACATGTGTTTGTTGTTGCATTTGGTTTCCATATTTGTGTGTTTGTGTTGTTTTTGTATCTTTTTATGTCTTTGGATTTCAGGTGGTACGTTGCTCTGCAAGACTTTATATGGAATGCCTTTACTAAGTTCTTTACAAAGAGCTTACTCACCTTTCTATCCAGTTTTAGGTACACCTAAAAGAGAACATTCAAACTAATAGTTCTAGTTTGAGTTTTCCTGTGAAATTTTAGGTACATGAACTTCAATATGTGTAGTATTAAACTGGAATGTTTCATTATTTTTAGAGCACATTTACTAATTTTAGTGTTGGTACTATCTGCCTTTTGAAGTTTTTGGAGTGCATTGTGTTTG
The DNA here is from genome assembly GCA_039654915.1 of Aquilaria yunnanensis. NCBI lineage: Eukaryota > Viridiplantae > Streptophyta > Magnoliopsida > Malvales > Thymelaeaceae > Aquilaria > Aquilaria yunnanensis. The sequence goes on along the minus strand of CM077595.1, from coordinate 40,085,692 downwards.
TAAGGCTCTCCAAGATACTAGTGTACATACCCAACTAAGCTAGGACATATGTATGATGCATCTATGCATGCGAATACACAATGGATGGTGTATGGATGATATATGAAGCAATAAAGTGATGTTTGAGGTTGAATGTTCAATTCTATCCATTTTGCAACTCATTAGCTGTTCCAAAGAAAATTATGTTTAATGCTTATGCAATGCCTCTAAATTTAGGGAAAGACTTTTGCAAGTGTTTAAGACATGTAAGAACCTACCCACGTTGGTTTTGCACCTGGAAATGAAGTGTATGAATTTTATGAAATTTTGTATGGCCATTATGGTCATTAGTTGTACAGATTTGGTACCCTGTACTCCAAGAGCCATAACTTACTGTACATAATGAGTTTAGCTATGAAATTTTGAACACACTTAGAACACTTCAAGAGGAAGAATTTGGCTTTTTAATCACTAGACTTGGTGCCCTGTAGCCAGAGTTATAACCTGTCAAATTTGGCTGATTTTGCTATGTACTGCTCATATGGTCAATTTTACCTGGTTGAGTGTAAAATCCATAATTCCAAAATTGTATGGATTTAATGCCTTAAATTCATTTCCCTATGAATTTTTAACTATATTAAAGGGTTTAAGACATTCAGGGCATTGGAGAATTTGGGTAGAATTTGAGTTGGACATGGTGTGAAAGTTTCGACAAGTGAAATGGGCACCAATGGTACCAAGTGTGCATATGATTGTACATGCACTTGGGGATTTTACTCAAATCCCATACTGAGTAGGAATAAAGAAATGATTTTCATCATCATTGCTTCTGGATTAAATTGTATGTGAATATGTGTGTGATGGTTGGACCAATATACATATATTTGCATAAAGACCAAGAGGGCCACTTAGGTAATATAGTGAGCATTGTTCTGATGGCCTACAAAACATGCATAGCTCCTGGGAATTGACACATTAAATATGGTCACTGTATTTAAGCACTCAGGGTGGTAACAATTCTCTTGGGTTCAATCAGTATTAATTACAAAAACTATTGATTGAGTTCAAGAAAGAATTACATCCCCTAATTGTGGGATTCTAAGTTGGGAAGTGAGAATTTTTTCCCTTGGAAAATAGGCCATCAAGCCTATAGGAGGCTCTGAGTGAACACTTTTTGGCATGTTCAATTCTCTTCATGTAAGCTTTTATACTCTTTGCTTGCCACTACTAACTTATATGTCGAAGGGTTTGCACTACTCCTGTGCCCCCTAAGATTGTCTTTAATTATAGGTTTGGCCTATCTTTGAGTTTTTAGCCCATGCACCCTCATAGGGTATTAGAAAAAGAGAAACAAAAACCACTATAATAGGATGTTATATTATGAGAATATTAGAAAATTATAAACAAATATGAAGATGAAATTACAAAAAAATAAAATAACAAAGGAATAATTACAAGAAAGCCCTAATGTTTTGCCTTACCTACATTTTGCGTTCTTTATTTTCAAAAACCTACACTTTACCCTTACTTCCTTTACATTGTTTGATGACCAATTCTAAAACACTAATTTAAACTATCTAGTAACTATGTTTTAGTAATTTCAAAATTTTTGGTATTTTTATCATAGTTAATTGATATTTAGAAAATAATGATTTGCACTTATAAAGATGAAAATACACTTATAGTGAAGAAAACTTAATAATTTAAAATGTCTATTAGTTGTAAAAAAATATTGAGACATTAAAATTACTAGAAGATGACAATCATATGGCTTAAACTATAGTTTCAGAAGTTGTTGCCAAACAGTGTAGAAGAAGTAGGTGCAAAGTGTAGCTTTTCAAAAATAAGAGGGTAAAGTGTAGGTTATGGAAAATCTCAGGCATGTTTGTAATTTTGTCAAAAATTATTAGAAATCATTAAAAAATGAAAAGTAAAAAAATAACATTAAACAACATTATAAGAACATTAAGATACTTTGAGGAGGACGTTAAAAAGCAATTAAGGAACATGATGAATAAAAAGGAACAAAAATCTACGGAAATGCCAAAATTAAAAGGCCTAAAGCAATTTTCAGCCCCTAAAATTGAATGATACGGACACTTAACTCCCTCAACTTGGAATTGGTCTAACTCCCCCTTGAACTTATAAACTCTAGACAGTTAAGAACTTTTTGGCTCATGTGAGCATCACATGATGTTTTTTAACCTAACACTATTTGCTCCATTTCTTTCTTGTTAAGTACATATGGTGTTCATTTCACCATGCAGAGCACGATTCGCAGAGCACAAAAGCATAGTAGAATGCAATTGTGAGATTTGGGTAAATTTGGCTTTCGGGTTCTCGTTATTCAAAAGCTAGTTCAAGATTTGTGCGATTCTTGATCAATATCTTCATAGTACTAATCAACATCATCTATCGTAGGGTTTGATGGTGGAGCCCTGGATTACAAACATAGAATTAGGGCAAATAGGGAGATAGCATGGTGGGATTTAGAAAATTACATGCATAGATTCTACAAATGTTGTTACTATGGGGTAAGCAAAGTATGTTTTTGTGATTTGCAACAAATGATGCACAATTAGAATGATTCACTTACCAATTCAAACTGAGGGAGAGGAATTTCAATACTGATAAGTTAGCAAAGGCTAGTATTGTAAAGGCACTCCAAGTATTTCCCCTAGTTTGAATGCCAAGGTAAGTAAATCTTAAGTTATTTCACTCAAATAAGTTTCATTAAGCAAAGAAAGCAAGCTAAGTAAGGTTAAGTTAAGTTCCAAAGTGTAATTGGCATCTAAAAAGCAAAATGATAATTTTGGCCCAAGTCAGTGGCATGGCCATAATTTTGGTGAAATTAGGTTCATGCAAGTGTTTTGAGATAAATAAGTTAATACCATAAGTGTTTCTAGCCATTTGAACTAAAAGTAAAAGTTAAGGGTGAAAAATGCCTTAAGTGAGAAATTGTGCTATTATGTCCTATAATGGATTAAATGGCTTATGGGCAAAGCGTATGGGTAAAAAAAACCTTTCTATGGGACCAAGGAGTGAAAATGTAGGAAGAGTTTAACTGGCCAAGGTGAATCAAAGTTAAGTTTAAGGGCTAAAGTGACAAGTGGAAGAGAATTGGGCTAGGTGGGAGTAGTTGGATATATTTGGAAAAGTTGGGAACTATTCATCATCTCCCTCCATCCACCATTTTCATAGCTCTCCTCTTTCCATAGCTCCTACTCATCAAAGCTTCTAAATCACCCAAAATTCCATAAAAATTGAAGGCCCCAAAGTCATCCCACCAAGCTCTTAGCTCATTTTTTGTGGAATTGGTGCATTTGAGCTTTGTTCTTGCAAGTTTATGGTTCAAACCCTAAGGTAAGCATCTTTGATCCTTGTGGGTTAGTTCTAATCTTGTCAAATGGTTAGAAATGATCTTAATTTTATGCCCTTTGTGTCAAATTCGGTTGAATTAAAGCTTGGAACTCAAAGGAACTCCATTGAACTCAAGAGTGCTTGTTGTTTACTTCTTGCTTTAAGGATGATTTGAGGTAAGGGATTCAAGTTAATTTAGCTCAAATAATGCATAGAAATGTAGCATTATATGTGGGAATAAAGTGGAAACAAAACCCATATGAATTGGCTTTGGGGATCGAAAGATTGAGCAAGTTTCGCGCAAGATTGTGCACAGTTGCATAATGCTAGAAGAGTATTGACAATAGTGACACAATTTGGCAACACGTCGCCAGCGATTTTCTAGGAAACCCAAGGACTAATACCATTGGTGATGCATCCCCGAAGGCATCACCAAGGCACAAGTCCTTCAAGTTTGGGGCATCCTAAGAATGTCTCAATTTCTCAGTTATCATCCCTATGCTATTTTAAGATGGTCCATAGCTTCGGTTGGGTCTAGAACTCATTCCTAAGTTAGGAATTATGCATTATTTAGGTGGTAGCTAAGTACTGTGGTTAAGGTAGGGTAAGAAATCATGGCTAAGGGGTTACATTGCTCAAGTTGTTAAGGGAACACTTAGGGGATTAAGATGGGTTTCATATTCTCTGTTGGCCCAAGTATGAGGTCTTAGACCTTCAGGCAATGAAAAGAAAACCTAAGAGGATTCTAACCAAACCTTGTGGTTTGGTGAGTAAGCCACTAAAGAGCCCTAAGCCAAGCTCCAAAAGCTTAGTAAGTTGGATCACATAAGTCAACTACCCTGCACAATAAGTTAAGGGAAAGAGGCAGGTAAGAAGGGAGCAAGTGACAACTTACTCTAAGTAGCTCGTCAAATGTGGGAAAGGGTTGAGTAAGTGTTGACTTACGCTAAGACACCCGTAAGAGGACTTCATAAGAGTTGGTTAAGTGCGAACATAGGATACGTAGGTCAATATCCAAGTACCCCAGCCGTAAAAGCTCACTGCAAGTCTAGCACATATGAGTGTAGGGAAGTCCTAAGTGCATTCGCATGTGCATATTTTATTCATCCATCCACCCATCGATTATTTGCATTGTTTGTTGTTCTTATTCTTATTTTTGGGTTGTGTTGTTGGTTGTTTGTTTGTTCTATATTGTATGTATGTTAGTTGTGCTTTGCATGTTTGCATTTATTTCCCCCTGTAGGTGCCAAATCCCTTACTGAGTACTTTAGAGTACTCACCCCTTAAGTGTTGTGTAGGTATTAAATGGGCTAGTCGGGCTTAATAGTTGGTGTTGACACCCAATTTCGTCTGACCATTAAAAAATTTTTAAAAAAAAAATTAAATAAAAAATTAATTAAAAAAAATTATTATTATTACTATTATTATTATTACTAAAATTTTTTAATTAGTTTAAAATACATTTTTTTGTTTTTTTTTGTGAAGATTTGATTTAAAATGATATATGTGTGTATATGTGTATGTTTGAAAGAAAAAAGAAAACTCCATAAAAATGACAAAATTAAAACGTTTGAGGTAAAAATGACAAAATTGAGAAGTTTCGGGAAAAATTGACAAAATCTGAAAGTTCCAGGAGCATTTGGTAGTTTGTCACATCAATTTGGGGCCAGCATAACCGTTCTGGCCCAAATTAACAGAAAACGATAAAATTGTCAAAATCAGAAGCTTCAGGAACTTATCCAGAGTCTGAGAGACGTAAAGGACTGAAACTGTCATTTTACCAAATTAAAAGATAAGTTTGAATTTAATTAATTTTTAATTATGAACAGTCCAGAACCCCTTCCCCTATAAATAGGGGTCCAAATCTGTGTGTTAACACAGAGAAAAGAAAGACAGAAAAAAATAGAAATCAAGCTTAGAGTTCTGTTTTAAAAAAAGAGAAAATTACAGCCTTATTCCCTGGCCTCTCTTGCCTCTTCCTAGAAAACCAAAACGTTTCTGTTTTCACGTTTTAAGCCCCGACCCCAATATTTCCGTTTTCTCTCTCTCTCTCTTCTTCGCTGCCGCCACCCCATCCCGTCGCCGTCTGGCCTGCCGCCGTCGCCTCCACGCCGCCGTCGCCCCCACGCTGCCATCTCCACGCCGGTACGCCGCCGTGCTCCCTCCTCGCCCCTCGCGTCGTTTCTCTGTTTCCCGTTTCAGAAAATTCGAAATTTTAATTGTTAGGGTAAAACCTTGATTTAATCCTTAATCTTTTCATGTTCTTTCACTTTGGTTACTAACTTTATTTTTTTATCCTTTGCAGAAAACTTTATTAACTTTTTTTTTATATTTATTTATTTATCCATTATTTATTGTTGTTATTATTACTAACCTTTATTATTATTATTATTAACTCACTAACTTACTAACCATACTAACTTTTATTGTTATTATTATTATTATTAATTGTTAACATAACTAACTTTTATTGTTATTGTTATTATTATTATTATTAATTACTGACATAACTAACTTCACTAACTTTTATTATTATTGTTGTTATTATTAACTCAACTAACATTACTAACTTTTATTATTGTTGTTAACAACTAACTTTACTAACTTTGCTAACTTTTATTATTGTTGTTATTATTATTGTGTTATTAAAGTGGATGGCCAAAAAGCCCCACTTTATTATTATTAAATTTTTTTTTGTGGTTAAATTTATTTCACTCTTAATTATTATAAAAAAATAATAATAAATTATTATAAAAAAAGAATTATTAAGGCTAATAAAAATAATTTTTAAAAGCCAATTATCTTTTATTATTTTGGAATACATGTTTTTATTATATAACTTTTTATTCCTTTTGTTAAAAATTAATAAACAAACATAATTAAATAATGCTAAAAATATACAAATCAATTATTTTTTTTAAACATATCTTTAAAGTAATGATATTTAAATTTTAAAAATTAAAAAAAATAATAATAATAAATTATGATTAAAATTAATAATTAATTAATTAATTAAAAAAAATAAAAATTAATAAAAATTAAATTCCATGTCCAAATGATCCGCCAGGATCCATGGCTTGGAAAATATTTTAAATATTTTTAATAAATTATATAAATAAATTTTATTTTATTATTTAAAAAATAAAAACTTTGGGCAATATTTTTACTTATTTCCTTATTCAGCAATATATTACTTATTTATTTTAAAATAATAAAACATAAATTTTTAGTTTCTTTATTAATAAAAAGAATAAAAGAGTAAAATTTTTGGGCAAATATTTTACTTATTTCTTTATCCAGCAATATTTTCCTTATTTCTTTTAAATTAATAAAAAGATATAACTTTTTGTTTCATTTATTAAACAAAAATAAAAATCTAAGCCAAATGGTTTCTAAAATTCAAAAAAATAAAATAAATAGAAAAGAACTAAATTCTCTTTAAATATTTTGGACTTATTAACTAGATGTATTTTATAAATAATTACCTTAAAAATATTTTATTAAAAACAAAATCATATAAATATCAAAACTTTTCTTTATTTTAAAACATACATATAAATCTTTGATTTCTTTAATCTTTTATCAAAAAAAAAATACATAAATATTAAAAAATTTTCTTTTATTTTAAAATATATATATAAATTTTTGTTTTCTTTATTAAATAATCACTTTTTGGTTAATCTTTGTTCAAAAATAAAACAAATAAATATTAAGATCTTTTCTTTTATTTTTGAAATGTATACATAAACTTTTGGTTTCATTATTAAATAATTACTTTTTGATTTACTTTTTTTTATCAAATAAAATATTAAGACTTTTCTTTATACATATAATTTTTTTTTTTGGTTTCTTTATTAAATGAATAAAATCTTGATTAAATGATTACTTTTTAGTTTATCTTTTATTAAATAAAAAAATAAACAAAACAAAATTTTTAGGTTAACATTAAAAATCATTGACAAAAATCTAAAAGTTTCATAAACAAAAAGAATTACCATTTAGTAATTAAACTAGTAATTAATTCCATAAAATAATAAAAATAAAAATTAAATAATTAACTATAAATTAAAATAATTTCCATATCCAGATGATCCGGCAGGATCTACGGTTTGGAAAGTATCAACTTTTTTAATTAAATAAAAATACAAAAAAGATAAAAACCATTTTTTTGATATAGATTAAATTACATAAAATTTCATTAAATTCCGTGTCCGGGTGACTCGGTAGAGTCCATGGTTCGGAAATAAAGCTTCTGTGTCCGGGTGACTCGGCAGAGTCCATGGCTCGGAAATATCAAATTTTATCCAAATTAATTACCAAAAATCCACATCCGACTAAATAATTCAATTAAAATTTTCGGTTCAAAAATTAACTGAAAATTATTTCAAAAGCAAAGCAAAACAAAATTAAAATCAACTAAGGTGCCAATTTTGGGCGCTATAACAATATTGTTTTAGCGTAACCGTACTCCCGAACCCCCGAACTCTCGCAGACCATATTTTAGGTGTCCAATCGACCTAGGTAAACCGATTGGTGGCGACTCCAGAAAACCCGACGTTGCCACAGTTGGAAAGGGATAACTATTAAGGCTAAGTTTTATTGGTTTAAAGGTACTCTTTAAGTAGGGAACCTTATGTTTCTAAGCTATTTGTGGCATAAGCTAGTACTGACCAAAGTGTTTGCCTTATAGTTTGAGGCTAAGTGAGTAGAAGGAAAGTGTGGTTAATCACTTGATGCTAGCTTGCTTGGGTAGAGAGTTAAGGCTGGATCTTAGTAGATATAAGTTGCTTCTTCTACATGTATGGTATTTTCATACAAAAAGATTGCATCTACTAGTATCCATTGTTGTGTATAACACTAGGGTTACATTTGGGTGCATATAAGATTGATATGTATGCACATAGTTGTTACTTGAAGTTAAAGCAACTAAAGTTCTATGTCTTGGCTTATTTGAATTATGTTTTTATTAATTGTCATTGCACTATTATCGATGATTTTAATTTATTGTTATTACATAGCTAGGACAACACATGTATATTTCATATGCAGGGTATGCTAAGCAACTAGTTGCACATAATGATTTAAGATACTTCACGAGTAACAATTAGTCAATTGTAACCAAAGTGGGATCATAGTTCCCTAAGAGTCTACTAGTGGTAGTAAATTCAGGGCCTTGGGACCCTATTCTGCCAAAATTATAAACAGGAACACTCCATTGCTTATGTGGGCATAACATGGTTGTATTTACTCTTTGTTTTATTGCTACACTGTATTCATTTTATGGGTTGCTTTGAGCTATGTCTTCTGAAGTAGTATGTTGGTGGTTGTCTTCTAGTATGCAAGTGCAGGGAGTTTTTTTTGGTGCTGTTTGTTGTGAATTCTTCATTTGGTTCTGTAAGGCCTATTTTTCTTTAGGTTTTTTTTTGTAGATTTTGATCTTTTGCAACAAATGTTCCAAGGAAATAGTTAATTGCCTGTGTCTCTTTTTATAACCTACCTTTGGAGTAGTTCCAGCTGTGATAGGCATCAGGTAAAGTTGTCTATTTTGTATTAAGGTGCTCTTTTTTGTTTAGTTTGTAGGTTCTTCGAAAAAAGTTGTCTCTTTTGTTGTTTTTTGAGTTATTATTTTGGATTTAGGATTTCTCTACTAGGTACACTATGGGCAAAATTGTTGGATTGTTGCTTTATGTGTTGGTTTGCTTATTGTATTAGTAGGTGTAGCAATGTGTTTTTTTAGGAGTCACCATCAATTTATCTATAACTAGGTCGATTAGACACCTTAAAATGGTCTACAAGGGTTTAAGGTGTTCGGGAGTATGGTTACTCTAAAATAACTTTATTGTAGTGCCCAAAAATTTGTGCCTTAATTTGGTTTAAGTTTTGTTTTGCTTGCTTTCAAATATTTTAGTTAATCTTCCAAACCATAGATTTTATCGAACCACCTGGATATGGACTCCTAAAAATCTCTACTTGATTGTACTTGTTTTGTGTGTTCTAATTATATTTCCAAACCATGAATCCTATCAGACCACCCGAATATGGATATCTAAATTTATTTTTTATCTACTAATTTTTTAAAAAATTTAGTTAATTATTAATCCAAACCATAAATCCTATCAAATCACCAGGATGTACATATTAAAATTTTAATTTAATTTATTATTTAATTATAAGAATTTTGAATAATTATCCAAGCAATAGATCCTATCAAATTAGCCAGAAATGGATCTTAAAATTTATTTTCAGCTATTATCCTAAATTCATCCTAAGGTTTTATTAAACTATGCAGAATTGAATTTTTCCATGAGTGGTATTTGAAATGCATTGTTAAAAGAGATCATGTGAATTTTAAACTTATATTAGTTATAAAAAAAATTATTTAGACAAAAGATGTTAGTGACCAAATTAATTCATGGCTCCAATAAACAAAACAAGCAAACAAAGGAAGAAAAAACAAATGAAAACAATGTTGTCAGTGGTTTTTCTGCAAAATATAGAAAATCTTAGTGACTTAGATAAATGACATGAACAGGTTAAGGGCTAAACGAGTGTTTTATTGAAAAGAGGAAAGGTTTGACTTGGTGAGATGGGTTGAACTAGTTCGGGTCTTGGTTCACAAATAAGTCATAATCGGGGTTCTTCTCATATTCCTCATTTTGTGTGGTGATTTCGGACAATCAACAGCTGGGCTTTGCTGGGGCAAACATGGTGCCCTTGGAGGATGAGGGCACAACGACTATTTATGTCGATGGTGGCAGATTGCAGTGAGCCTTCTCTTCTCACATTCAATTCAGTGGGGGATTGTAGTGAGTAGACTTTTGAAGACAATGGCATGATGTGGAGCATGGTACGGGCAATGAAGCTTGACCAATGATGAAGGCTGGAGACATTCGGGACATGTTAGGTAGCTAGGAACAACTCCAAGAGTGGCAGTAGGTGGAAGGCAAAGCTTAGGATCTTTGGTGAAGGGTAGCTAGGTGCAGTATAACCTATTTTGTGTGATAGCTTAAGGTTTTCAATTTCTTAGCTTTTTCTTCCAAACACTGACCTCCTATTTATAACAGGTGAATTAGTGGTGTGATTATTCAAAATCATATTTAACTAGTTTAATAACCCGTCTCATGGATGGCTTATTATTTAAAAAAATGTTTTATTTTCAAAACTCTAAGGTACTATACTTAGATATGAGAATATAAATCAAAGAATTGTCAGTAGCAAAAATGGCCAACAATCTCAACAATTAAAATCCTAAGCAATCATTTCACACAAGCAGGAAAAGAAAAACAAGTGCAAAAATAATGGCTTCAAGGGGTAAGCATAATCTCTTGTTCGATTCCATAATTTGCAAGAATACTTTTAACTTTAATAAAAGAAGGTTTTGTAATCACAACAAATTCTTGCTCATAGCAAGAAAGCAAACAAATTGTTCTCTCTTAATAAACACAATTAGTACAACAAATCTTAATAAACGCAATTAGTACAACAAATAGAACATCTCCAAGGAATAGGCAAAAGCAAAAAACGCCTCAAGGAAAACTCATATAATTTGTATGCAACAAATGGTTGTTATCTTCCATGTATCCTCAACCTTACCAATGAGGTTCCTGTGTGCCGATGGCACTTCGAGGCAGAGGTAGGAACCGGTTAGGACCGACTAGGGATCGGCCCGGGCCCGGCCCGTCCTGGTCTTGGGTCACGAGGACCGAGCTCGGCCCGGTTGGAGGCAGGGCAATTCTGGGGTGGGTTCGGGGCGAGGCGGGGTGGGTTTAGTTATTTATAAAAAAAAAGAACCATAATTAATTATATAAGTCATAAATATTTTTAAGAAAAAACACCACATCTAGTGTAAGTTTTATTAAGTTAAAAAACCAAACAGCACTTAAAAATAATCGGAAACGGCCTTACATTTTGAAATGGCAAAAACATTCCGTAAATGATGAATAATAGAAACCTATGATTTGTGTTGAACAACATAATTAGATCAAATACAAACTACATATATGATTGAAAAAAAATATTCAAGTCTCGGTATCAGATATTACCTCCTCATTCGAACTTTTTTGGTCTTGTTGTCGGAGTACTGCGAATCCCCAATCTCGGTTGCACACGCATACTTCTACCGCATCGAGTGTCAATCTTGATCGTTTTCCTAATATTACCCATTTTTCGGCACTAAATGTTGCCTCGGATGAAACAGTCAATACTGGAACGGCAAGAATCTCCTATGCGATTATCAACAAGATTGAAAACCTTGATCTCTTTTGTTTCCACCACTCCAAGATGTCGAGGTCGCTTGCCTCGAATGATGTGTTAAGATAGTCATCAACCTCAGCTAATCCCGATGTCATCGGTCGGGGTTGTTTGAGCATTTGGAGGGCCAGGTTGAATCTTAAGGAGATTGATCTCCTTGGAGGCTCGGTTTGAGGAGCTTCAGATCTTACCTTATTCGAATGCCGCTCACAATAGAACTTGTATAAAGAATACATGTACTCGGAAGCAGTAGCAGTCATAGCCAAAACATTTATATGAGACATTTCTAAATAAGTATAAAAAATTCCTTCAAGCAATGTTGTTGTGCTTGTTAATTTGACATATGGGTCAAGTAAAGAAACAACGAAAAAGATAAGTGGGATGTTTTCGAAATATTTAAGCCACTCATGGCTTCGATAGTCGGTTTTAACAACTCATCATCTTTAGACTGATGTAAAGCACATGTGATGTTCACTAAATGAAACAAAACTTGATGAGTGGTTGGGTAGTAAACACCAGAGAAAAATTCAGTTGCCTCATAAAAAAACTTAAGCAATTCATCGGTTTTGGAACATTTGTCCCAAACTTCAGTCGTAAGAAATTCACAACCCATTTTTAAATTCATGAAATGTGATAACAAATTTGTATACAGGAATGCATCTTGCAACATAAAAAATGTGGAGTTCCAGCGGGTTAGGCAATCCAATTTAAACCGTTTCCAAGAAAATGGTTTTTGATTTTCAATACAAAAGCTTTTAAATTCACGAAAAACAGCAAGTCTGGACATCAAATATTTCAATGAGTTTTGAATAAGCAGAATTTTATTTTGGAGAACTTCTAAACCCCTTTGCACACAAATGTTCAAAATATGACACATGCATCTAACGTGAAAAGAATGCACCGTTGAGAGGTGGTTTTAAGTTTTGACTCAAAAGACGAGCGACAACATCATTATTTGAAGCATTATCAAATGAAATGCACAGGACTTTATCAGTACAAAATAATCACGTAAAGTTTCTAAGATGCAATTGAATATTTGATAACCAGTATGATCTGTTCCAATAACCTTAAATGACAAAATTCATTTTTGCATTATCCAATCAGAATCAATCCAATGAGAAGTAACACAATAGAATGATTGACCTATAGGTGATGTCCACATATCAGAAGTAATTGCCACACAATGATCAAGAGCAGAAAAATAGGCTTGCAAATCTAATTTTCCTTCCTCAAATTGTCTAAAGCTTTCTTTCCTAACGGTTTTCCTAGATACTTTTCTAAATGAAGGATTTAATTGTGATTTTATCCAAGATTCTAGGTGGACATCTTCAGCTTATGAAAAAGGTTTTTCGGTAAGCATCATCCAATTTACCATACCTTCTCTACAAGATTGTTGGTTAAAATGAAATATACCTGGCCCGCCGGCACCGGTTGTAGACCCAAGTTGTGTTTGTCATCCAGAACTAGTCCTGGCACTGGGGAGGACGTTAGGATGTTGATTTTCAATATGCCTCTTTAGCGTTCCAGTGCCAAAATTCTTTTTATGCACCAATTTTTTCCCGCAATGTTTGCATTTCCCACACCTCGACTCCCCTTCGTGTATGAGCTCATAATGCTCCTAAACCCAAGCAGTTAGTTTCATGGATTTACCTTGTGCTTGGGTTTCCTCCATGGCGATTTTATGACTTGTAGGCGTCAATTCTGTCGATGGATTCTCGGACGCCATCGCATCCAACTCTTTTACTTCATCATCGGATAATTGATCATCGAGACCCAAATCGTAATTCATCGTATCGATTCCGGCATCATCGCCGTGCAACACTAGAATTGAGATGCCTTTATCAGTGGGCCAAGAACAACGATGGAACAAGGCTCGGAGGCCGGTGGTGCAGGAAGATGAACTCTCTGTCAACTTGCCCTTTCCTTTTGAAGCCATGACTCATGAACTAATAGTAGTGATTAATGCAAAATCAATAGGAGATTATGAAGATATTAGGGTGAGATTAGTAAAAAATTTGGGAAGAGATTAAAAAAATGAGAATACTTGAGAGAATCTAGTAGAGGAAGAAGAAAGATTGAGTGATTGTGTGAGGATTGAGTGAAAATGAAATTGGTATTTATAAGGGAAGAGAAAAAATTAGTTTGACCAAAAAGTCCATGAAATTTAGTTGTTGAGAGGGGTAAAAATGGAAATTTGGGGGCTAAAATGTAGCAGAAAACCGTTGGAGGGCCTACTGTGTAATTAACCCTTTTTCTAAAATTTTTTTGCAAAGAGCTATTGCGCAGCAGGAGCTATTGGGCGCTAGTGGCCGATCTAGGCCGGGCCGATTTGGGGCTGCAGGGTGGTCCGGCTCGAGGTGGGTCATGAGTTTTTTAATGGGCCAGAGCGGTCCATTTTGAGCATCCTCCCCCTCTCGGGCCCATATTCGGCCCACACCTTTCCAGGCTTTGGCCGGGGTGAGTCGGGGCGGGTTTGACCGGGTCGGGCTGATGTTGACTTCTGGTCCGGTCCCGGTTTGGGCCGGGTTAACTCGGCCCATGTCTCACCTCTACTTTGAGGAGTGAATATCAGTATGGATGGGTTGAATCATCCATGATTTTTACATGAGAAAGCCTTGATGCATGTGAAAAGAATCACAACCTGCAAATTTCAAATAAATGTGTGAAACACCTTTTAGACAAAATATGAGACAAAAAGCACTTCCATTTCATTCAAATTTTATCATCATCAAAAACAAATTCTATATTGGATTATCAATTATTGCTTGCAACTTCAATAGATGAATTATTCAATGGTTATAGTTGCCTTTGATAAAAGAAATCCTAAGCATGTTAATAGTCTTTGAACCAGGGAAAGCAATAACACTGCTAATGATCCAGGAGATATGATGTTAGGCTCACCTCCTAAGTGCTTGGCTTAGGCCAAGGAATATAAAGGAATGATTAAGGACTATGGGAACTAGTACAGTGATGTATGTGCAAAGCTGGAAACTTTCAGGTCCTAACTCAACACAGAAATTGGACTATGGAAAAACTGATAGAAATCAGAGAAAGGGGATCGAATTGCACACTTAACTTGGTGGTGCAATTGAAACTACAAAATATAAGATGATGATTTCGGCCATGCAAGTTTATATGGTGACTAGTGCAATACTAGACCAAGTATGGTGGACAACAATGATAACTAGTCATATTATGTCTTCCACTAAGGCAATAATCATTATTTAACTAGTTAGACTAACTAGTGTTCACACTAGTTACTTGGCCGGTTTTATTTGGGAAAAATGGCACTTTGGAACTTGTGTTGACATGTGCATGGCATTATAGGCCATGAGGTGACTTAAGTGCCAAGTGAAACAAGTGTTTTAATGGTGCATGTGTGACCGTGAGCAAGTGAAGGCCTCATTGCACCATGCAATTAACTTGAAGCCGGAAGCTAGCATAATTGCCAACTTATGTACATGTGTCTTATGGCCGGTTTTAGTCAAAGCCACTTAAGCAATTCTTGTTGCCATTTTTGGGCTTGTTCCTTCCTTTCTTGGCCGAGAGCTTGTTCTTGAGTTCTTCCGAAATTGCTCTTGAATTCAAGCTTCATTGGAGACAATTGAAGGAGGCAAGCTAGGACATCCTTGTTTCGGTACTAGACCACTTGAATTCAAGCTTGGTTCTTGAAGAACAAAGAAGGGCCGAGCCAACCAAGCTAGGGTTTTGAGGTAACTTGTGTGTTTCCTTGATTCCATGGTAGTTCTTCCATGAACAAGGAGTTAAAGTGTTGAATTGATGGAATATTAGGCCAATTTGGTGAAGAACACTTTGGCTTGGAAGTTTGGTGCTTGGCCAAAAGCTTAACTTGAGGTAATCTCATGTTCTTTCCTTGATTACATGGTGTTAGTTCCATGAACAAGGAATGGTAATGCTTAATTGGTATATTGATGCACTAATTGTGCAAGTGTTGTTTCGGCTTGGAAACTAAGTGTTGGCCGAAAGTGTGAATTAAAGAAACTTGGTGTTCTTCTTGGAATACATGGTAATTAATCCATGAATAAGGTTTACTGATGCCTAATTGATCATTGTACTAGGCTATTTTGAGTGAAGAACATCAAGGTGTGCAAGTTGGATTTTGGCCGAAAGCTATTTGAGGTAGGGTTCACTTAACACTTGATTTTGCTTGGTGAATTACCATGGTTCAAGTGTTTAGAGTAGCTAAGTGATGGATAAAATTGCCAAATGACCTTAGTTGCTTGATGGGCTATTGTGAATATATTCGGTTTAAGTGTTGATTAGCTAATTAACTATTGGACATGTGCTAGAAATGCTAGTAAATGTAGCCTATTTGCTAGACATTTTGGAGCTCTAATGGAATTGAAGTGTTTGGTGAAGTTTTGTGTGCAAATGCACATGGGCACATGTTATGGAGATTTTGGCTGAGAGCACTTTGTGGTGGGTGCGTGTGTTATTGTGTGCTTTGGTGAATTCTATGTGCTTGCTAACCCAATTTATGTTATTGTTGCTTATATGCCTCGGTTATTATAGCATGTATATGTATATGTCTGGTTTTCCTTGTCTTTGTGTTTGTTTTGCAAGTTCAGTTGAGCTATTGGGAGGTTAAGCTTGAGTTGTATACTCAGCTTAACTAAATAAACTCTTAATTGAGTTGTATTGAAAGTGAGCTCTACTGAGTTTTATACTTACTGCCCATCCTACTTGTTTTTCAGGAATAGATATTCGGCCTGAATAGTGTTTGCTTGCATTGTGCTTGTGTTTTGTGCTAGCTTGCTTACTTGTCAAGGTATGTGCCAATGTGTGCTTGGCTTATTGATTTTGGTTCATTACAAGTCTTATATCATGTTGGCCGAGACTTATTGGCTAAGTTTGAAGGCTTGTAGTGTTGGGACCTGTCTAGGAGTGTAGTATGGACACATGGACTTTGGCTCTGATCATAGTGTTCACCTTTATGACTATGAATATGGCTATTGGGTTGGTGTTGCAGTGTGTGCTTTTGTATGGGATTCTTAAGGTACTATTTGACCATTAATGGTCTCGGGTTGTACTATAACTTGGCATGGAAGACTTTTGGGTTCATGGCATGTACCCATGTTGGATACTAGGTAGACTACCCTTTTTGAGTGTACATGTATGTAGTATTGGATACCTAGCTTTGGTGTTGGTTTTGTTGGGCTTATGTGCCAAGTTATGTGTATGATCTTATGGTTGGTTTTGGACATGTATATATATATATATATATATATATATATATGTTGAATGCTTTGGGCCAAGGTTTGGCATATCAATGTGAATAGTTATGGGCTTATGCTTGATTATGTGAGTATGAAGCATGAAATGTTGTGAACCACTTTGTGTACCTTTGTTGGCCGAGAAGATCATGTGCATATTAACATGTGTTTTCCAAACTAAAGAAAATACTGCGGGCTTCTTGGTTGCCATTTAATTAGCACACTTGATTGCACACCATATAAGCACTTAACTTTCATTAAGTGTTGCCTTGCTTGTCATGCAAGAAAACTATTAAAGCCTTGCTTGTTTTGCAAGTTAGTGGTGTTGGGCCTTGCATCTGCTGCAAGTAAACAATGGATTTGTTTTAAAGCCTCCTAGGCCACCTCCCAGGCTTTCCACCTTAAGAAAATAAGACTTAATGGTGTCTTTGCTTGTTTGGCCGAATTGAAGAACTTGAAATTAAATTCTAGGTTTGGGAGTTAAACTTAGAATTTTGGGCCAGGGCCTGTGTGAGGTGTGACATATGATCCACCAAAAAAAAAAATAGCAAAGCAAAATTGAAAAATGATAGCCAGGAAAACTTAAGTGAGAATATTTCTCTTAGCTAAAACCAGGGGAAGAAGGTGAATAAAGGTATGATACTCATTTTTTAATAAAAAATTTGCAGGAGTTGGTATTAAGACCACCTTATTTGCTAGCAACTTGTATTCAAATTTTGCAAGTTAATGAAGTTGTCATCAAAGCAAACAACTAAAAGTGGGATCTATTACTCTGATACATAGCAATTATGAAATGGATGATGCTGGCATAATTAGTAAATGTCATCTAATCCATTTATGGACCTTGGTGTAGAATGTAAAGAGATTAAAATACTAATTCACAAACTCTAAATAGGATTGAATGAAACAAAGTCAAAACCAGAGATAGTAACATGAGGAATATGATACAAATATTATATGCATTTATTAAAAAAAGTTTTATGAGGGAAGGATTAACCTGAAATCCAAAAAAGTGCAAATTAGGAAATTTCATGGTTACTTGAACATCACCTTTAATTGATGTCAGCAGTAGCAAAATTAACCATATATTATTCCTACATGTGTAAGCAAGATTCCCTATGCTGCAAGGCTTATTTTTCTTTTTAATATATATAGAACAAAAAGCTAACCATTATACCACATCAAAGCAAAGTTGTTGAGACTACTGGATTTACCTAAAATCATAAAAGGAACATCAAAGATACACAACCTGAACCATAGATATTTGTACAAGATAAAAAGATATAGTAGGGCATGTACCAATACAAGCAATTGATGCAAGAGACATTGCTATACAAATGTTTGCATTGAGAACAATTGAATAGCTGTAAGAATCAAATGAAAAGTCTCTTCGTGCTCTAGCAATAAATGCACCATGTCCAACTATTCCCATATGTATAAAATCCTTGGATTAATTCATTAAGAATATATCAGCCCTTAGACACAGAGTTATTTATGGCACATATTAGCCCCAAGACACAAAGTATCTACACTTTATTAAATGTAGGGCATTTTTAGCTGTGTGGGTGTAAAGTCCCTTATACTAAAGTAAAGCATAGGCCATACATCACAAGTTTTGACAATCACTTATCTTTTGCAATTTTTATTGCAGATGAACACAACAATTTGAAAACTTTGCATCCTTTAGAAACATTGCTACCTTCAATGAAAGAGTGAATATTTCTATCTTGTTTAAAAATACTCCAACGAGACTGATATCCTTAGTGTTCATATAAGGGTTGTGTATATAGGTGCATTTACTACACGCACCAATTCCATGGTAATTAATTGCCACAAGTAGACAATGAAATGGATTTTTAGATTGTTCAAGAAAAGTCGTAAGTATTAGGACAAAACAAAATCAATATAAAAGAAATAAAATCATCAAGTACGTACAATGTAAAGCAAGTATGATAATGCAAGAGGAAGAGTCCGAAAAAATGTCTTTAGAGGAACTATAGTCATAGTATAACTAAGATAACTCCCCGTATTCCCCTATTGTGAATGAAATGATTTTCCAACAATTAGTGTATATAAAAGGATAAAAAATCTATACACATCTATTGAAGGATACAACAAAACTAAATAAGGAAGATGAAATGACCTTCTTTCCTCTTTTAATATATTTGATTGTGATAGCCACTTTGTCTTTTTATCTCACACAAATCTTGCCATTGCAAAATTGCTAGAATCCTGCTATTTGATTAGCTTATACATCCCTTTTATTTTAGCCCAAATAGAACAATTATCTTAAAGTAACAAGCAAGTGAATATGAGCTAGCATAGCTACAAAGAACAAAACTATAGAAAGATTAATGAAAGGACAAGTTGGGTGCCAAAATCCAAATGAAGTTGAAGAAATTACACGAAGCAAGACCAAGTAAAATACTTGATAGTGAGAAACTAACTAACCAACTATTTATATAATCTAATGAATCGGTTGGCAGTCTTCTAATCCATCAGAGAACTTGCATTTGAATCACCGATTAAATATCCATAAAATCCATAAGAATATCTCTCAAATGCCAAAACCAGAAACAAGACCTTTAGAAAAGGTGAAAACCAACCATAAAGGAAAAAAAAACCACCAACCTCTCCATGAGAAGGTAAAGAAAAGATAGAGGCCATGCTTGATGTAGCAACCAAAAAGATGCAATATGTTCGGGTTGCAAACACCGCCGATTAATCCAATCTTTGTTAATAAATCCTTTTCTCTCTTATTATCTGTCGCTACCTTTGCCACTCTCTTTATTGCAAATCTTCTTTCCCTTAACACTCCTCTATAGATCTCTATGTACCTTATTTTTCCCACCAAATTTTCTTCCATATCAATAAAAACTTTGAGTAAATGGAAGATGATCGATGAAGAGATGGGTTGTGGGTGTGCACATGACAGTTTTCTTGCAGGAAAGTGAGAACAAATCGTGAGTTGTGTGTGCAAGTTGTGAGATAAAGAAGAGATCATGGAGGCCCGTTTATGGAGCCTGGAGAAGAGGAAAACATGGGTTGATGTTAATTAAGCAAAAAGGGTCAACCTAAGCAAGTCAAACAAAAAATTCAATCATATGATGACACGTGTATGTTGACAAGGGTAAAATTGAAAATTACCACATGTCAATATATGGTTTAACATGAGTTACACATGTCACCACCACAAAAATTTTAAAATTTTTCAAAAATGTGAAAAGACAATAGTGCCAAAGTTCCTGCTTTCATATATATTATAGAAAGGGTTAGGATATAATCTGGTCATAATGCCAGTTTAAGTCCAACAAAACTCTTAGGCTAGTGTTCTGGTTCTCAATTTCATGGAAGATTTCAATATAACCCAAAGTTTTCAAGGTTTGTCAAATTAGTTTAGAACTTTATTAAATTGCCAGATTTTTCCCAGAATTTTATAACTTTGCCAGATTTATCTCAAACTCATTGGAGTTGGTAGATTTACCTCAAAATTTTCAATTTTGCATAGAACTTTCTAAAAACCCTTGATTTCCGCCCAAACTTTTCCCTTTTGCCTAAATTGACCTACAAAACCTTTAGGACTCCAAATTAGTACCTAAATTAAATTAATTCCAATTTCTACCCTAGGTGACCATTTTAAATTCCTAAAACTTAATAAGATGAAATGATAACATAATCTAAATATACTTAATCTTACCAACTACCTAAGCTATAAAAATGACAAAAAAGATAAAAAAAATTAGAGCTTGGACAAAACTTGGGTGCCAACAGCAGGGGATGATTCTATTATGTGGCCTTTCTCTAGGCCTAAGGCTTTTTTTTTGTATTTTATTGGTTTTTTAAGCAATAATATATTCCTTCCTTAAAAAAAAAGTGTTTGGACTAGTCAGGTTTCAACTATGTTGATTGAAATTATTTTTTTGTAGTCAATTATTTACTGGTTGAAAAGTATTACGGTTGAAGTTTATATTGTTGGATTGTTATTTTCCCTTGTTTGCAACTGAAGTTGGCTAGTTTTACCTCTTGTTTGCATTTGATGTTGGAATTGTTTGACTAGTATGTTTGGCTTTTTTTTTTTTTTGTAGATGATGAAGGATTGTAAGTTTTTTGCATGGATGGATGATGAATTTTCTTAGCAAGCTACGACAGTGATTGTTAAATTTCAAAGGAAAGAGAAGGATTGGAAGATGAAGTTTGGGCTTTGAAGGAGCAAATCTCATAATTGTTGTATGCAATGGGAGCAGCATTTGAAAGCTTGATATGTTGAGTAGAGCCATTAGAAATGCCACTGTAGAAGCTGTTTGAATTAAAACTACTTGTTATTGGTAGATGTTTCTATGTGGGTGTTGTATATATGGTGAGGATATTTTCCTGGATGTGTAGGTAGGCAGGTAGCAAAGTAGGAATGTCCAAATGTTTGTTTGGGAGTTGTACCTACTATGGCCATGTTCTGTGGGTGGTGTATCTATTTATGGACAAGTATTGGTGGATGTAATTTTTATGACATTTTGCAAAGAGGAATATTATGTTTCAGACTTGAGATTTAGCCATCTTTGGATACTTCCTTTAGAGGCTGAATTGTATTTATTTGTTTCAAAATTGATGTAAACTAAATCCACAACTCCCTTTTTTTGTTGTAGGCACTAAACAAGCCAACTAAAATTGATTTCCTGTAAGAAATCTATGAGAACAAATACTGCAGGGTAGCAAGCCTATTAAAAACTTGCACTTTACAGATTTGAGATAAAATGTTTTGGAGTATTCTCTGCAATAGTTTCTGTAGTAACAAATCTATACCAAGAAAAACATGCATATTCAAAATGAAAACATAACAAAACATAACATTGATTTAATTAAAATATTTTTCACATTGAATGAAAAAGCTAGACAACTAGTTTGTAACCTAGCATATTTTGCATTTCAAAAATAAAAACGTAAGAAATCTATTAGTAGTCCATACTCAAGTAGGCCTACATCCTATGGTCTACTACATACACAAAAAACCAATAGGGATTTTAGCAATTGTTTTGATTGATGGTAAAAGATTTCAAATGAGATGAGGGGGTTGATGGCATTGAATTAACCAGTTGGCATGAATACTTTTTCAGTTGAAAACATGGTCTCATCTTGCAGACCAGGCTGAGAAATGAGAAAAATTTTATATGAGTTTATAATCTTAAAAAAGCATAATTTTGTAGTATTTGACTACATAGTGAAACATGTAAAAATAAAACTTACATTAGTATAGTATTTGATGTATGTGGGCTTTGATATACACAAAATCCCTTGAATTGCTTCCTCTTTTGTGTTAAACCATGTGATGTGGATGGAAGACAATTGTTTGACACACAAGCAGCCCTTGAGTCAGAACCCTTACTTTGTTCAGCACCCTTAGCTTGATTAGCTTCTTATCTCTGTGTAATGGCATTTGCTTGTGTAGTTTGTCATTCAGTAGTAGAAGTACTTTAAGGGAGATTTACACTTCCCTGGGGTCTAAAGCACACAATAAAAATTTAGAAATTAAGAATTACACAATATAAAATTTCTGACGCATGGCATAAAATCAAGTCATCAACCACTTAAAAAACCAACAAAAAACCTGCAGCAAGAGTTAGTTCCAGTATCCTTAAATAACAATGAGTCACAAGCGTTAGGTGTTTATTGAAGAAAAACTTCACATGAATTAACAATTGCACATTTAGGAAACTAAACATTTAAAATTAACAATGAGAACTAATGCACAAAACTATAAACAGCAAAACATTTCAATCTTTCAAAAAAATTATCATTTATTTTGAAATAATTTGGGAGAACTTTTAATTTCACATCATTAATCATTCCTCAATATTCACTATATTTGCACTTATTCTAATTTAGTCATCTACCAAGCAGATGACTACATTAACTTAAGTCATTAATACATGCTAAAGGAAACAAACTTTTTGTTAGTTCGACATGAAATGCCAACTTGAGCCATCCATTGTTTGTATGTCAACTTTCAGATGTTCTAAGAACTATTCCCAAAATGACATAGACTCAACCTCAACATCAGCCCATGCTAAAGTGAACATCTGATTATTTGCACCTTTTTCAATAGCCATCAGTATCTACACTTTAACAACATCTTTCAAGAAGGCTCCATCTAAATATAAGAATTTCTTACGACCTTCTAGAAAACCTTTCTTTAGTGTAGCAAGACAAGCATAAAGTCATTTGAAATATGGAGGATAACAAGGACCTCTGTGCTCTACCTTAGTATCTATGTTGTTGCCTAGATTTGCAGTTGGTAAGGCCTTTGTATAGTCATGTAGTTTTTCATACTCATGACCAACATCTCTTTCTGTATCCTTACCTTCCTTTCTGCTCTCTTGCACTGATTTCTTGTAGCATTGAGATGGAATTGCTCTCTAATTGTTTCTTGTATAAATCTAGTTTTTAATCCGGGGTGGCCAACAATTAATAACTTAAATTTTTTTGCAATACATTGACAATTTGCTATTGACATTTTGAACACTTTATCATATTCATCCATCTTAATATAGTTTTTAAGCACAAGGTACTATTTGTTTTCAAACTACTCAACAGATGTAAAAACAACCATGGACAATTTTTTCACTTACACTTTGTCCTTACTCTACTAGCCTAATTCTTAATGTACACAAAGTCACGTTTCTCAGTTGTGCTATATTTTTGTAATGCCTTCCTGCACTACTTATTATTAGTGAAGCTTTGTCCTACAAAAAAGTGTACTTCATTTTCATTCTCAACATGCTTGGAAAATTTGATGCATCTCCTTGATAGAATTCTATTCCCATCAATGCCACTACCTAAACTCAAGCTTCCAACATCTAAGTTGTCTAGATTAAAAAAATCATCACCACTGTTGTTGCCTTCACCCAACCTTTAGTCTGGTCACTCTACTATTCCTTTTCCTACAGCTTCAAATTGCTTTCTAAAGCAAGCATAATTGCTAATAAAAAAAAGGATTACAAAACTCCCTTACTTTCTAAATTGTTTCATTTATTTCCTCATCTTCACACATGAGTATTATCTCCTTAATATTGTTGAGTTCCTTATCAAATTCTTTTCTCAAGTCTTCACCATCATCATCCGATTCATCATCACCCGCTCCAGACTCTTCTCTCAAGTCTTCACAATGTAATCCAGAAGCTTTATCCTCATTGAACTCCTCATAACCGAAAGCACAAGAGCTAGACCATTGTATTAGTCTTGATTTAGCCAAGTTGTCACAAAGTGGAGCATTTATGAAGCTAGGGTGAGCTTTACGTGCAATGTCATTACTGGCCATGACACTCCTATACCCAACATGTTCCACATAAACCTCCACATGGCCATCCAAAAAAGCACAAGCCACCATGTACATAACACTTGCATCATCAAATAACTATTTTAGTCCTACATCAAGAGTTAGACTATGGACTCTATGAAATATTTTATTCACATCACTAAGATTGTAACTAAGTTCCTTCAAAATTTCTTTAAACACCTAATATGTGACCAAGTCTTTATCAATTTTTTTCTCAAATACCTTATACCTAACATACCTCATAACATACTACTTCAACATTGTACTACCATAATAAATTCTCATAGTAATATCATCCATTTGCAAGCTAACCCATCAAACAACCATTAATTAGAGCAAACAAAGTAAACAATTTTGGCAGTAAATATTTGCACCTATAAGAGCAACAACACAATAGTAGATTGTCCATCCAGCATCATTAATATTCAACTAATGAATATCTCAGACAAACAAAACATGAACAATTTGTTAATTGTTTTTCTCTAACAAACATACCCTGACACTGCCCCTCATTGGCTCTACCTAGGAATCATACATGAGAATATCCCATACTAGTCCCAATTGGCTAATTGATTACAAGCACACTAGTTAAAATGTTCATGCTTCTACTTAATTAACCTACTACACAATCATGCATGAGTTATGCTTTGAATTGGACAACAAAATAATTAATAAATCATTAACATGGTCTCTAATGCTGCCAAGGCTTGCATTGAAATCCAAGCTTCTAAAGTAGTCAGAGCATACAAAACATTTATGAGATTAACTATGCATAATCAACGGTTTGCAAGCATCCATGCAAAGAAAGCTATGCTCACACCCAAGAATGACTCTAGAGTCTAACTACTCAACTATGTACATTAGAGGTAACTAGTGTATAGGAACTATACACAAAAATTACAACTACTGAGATCCATGGCTAAGCTCCCACCTTAGATCAATCAACAAAACGAAGCTTAGAACAAGTCAAGAAACAATAAAACCTCATGGATTGAAGCTTACCACATGCACACACTATGCTCAAGCAAGAAAAACATTCCACCAAGCTTTAAACCATGAAAACACAAGCAAAGTGAGCTTCCTTTGACTTGGGCACCATAAAAGCCTTCAAATTTCTTGCAGAAATCATGAATTTGAAGTGAATTGAGTAAGAGAATGATAGAAGAGGAGAAAGCTTTGAAAATGGAAGGGAAATGATGAATGAATGAAATGAATAGTAGTAAAAACTCATCATCTCCAACCAATTTAGCAAAAAAACCCCTTCCACCCTAAACTTTTTTAAGTTTTGCAAAAATATTACACCTCCAAATAGTAACTAGAGTATTTAAGCACCTTGCAAAAAATGCTAACTTGGGCTTTGACTTTTAAAAATGTCATTTTTACTCTCAGAACCTATCTCGACCCTTCGAGTCACAAAATGACGATTTTGCCTCTAGGTAAACCTAGTGCCATAAACCACTCAGAACCTACTAAACCTTAAATAACTTACTTGATTTATTTAATCCACCTCTAATTAATGCATTTAAGTTAGGGATTTTCAAACTTACCTTGCTCATTGAGTTTTTTGCTAGAAGGGCTGCAACATTCTCCCCATCTTGGGAAATTTGGTCACCCAAATTGAATCTCCCCACCTTGAGACACTTTCCTAGGATATGGTCCCTATGTATCCAAACCAAACCTACCAAAGGGCAATAACTGAACAACAACCCACATGGTCCTCAGCTACTTGACTTGCTTAACTAATGCCCTTTTGGCTTTCAAGTTAGGCTTTAACTCATATAGGTACTATAGCTAATGTTAAACTTTGAACTCATGCCCAACCACCTACCAACAATTATTCCCTATTGCCCCGACATTAGACTAACCTTACTTGGTCCAAAGCACCTTATTGCAAATTTTTTTTTTTTTAAGATTATGATATGGTACCCCATGATCCTCAACTTATAGATGTTGCTTAAGGACTTTTTAGTACTTTGTCTTTCTCAGTGAATCCAATGACTACCACTCCTCACTAATAAACTCTGTGCCCGAGTCCCCTAATGTAAGATTGCTTAACAAGCCTTTAGAAGCTCATCCATAAACTTTACACTGATATCCCCTTACTGAAAGCTCAGCACCAAATAATACACTTTACCTTTTCCTTTGTGCCAAAACCCATTAGCGTAAGCCAACTTAACAAGTTAAACTTGTCAATTAGTGCTCACACTTAAAAAGATTTACTTTAGGTTTGGCACTTGTTACCCCTGTACCAAACTCCTTAGTGCAAGCTAGCTTACTGAGTTTGAACTCAACCACTAACTCTCACACTAACAGTTTCTCACTATAGGCTTGGTACCTGACGACTCCTAACGAGCCATAGACTAAGTGTGTAACTAGTATACTATGGGCTCGCCACATACACCACTAACACCCTAAGGCATACTTCACTCCATGCTCCGTTGTACTCTAGGGCTTTTCTAAATGAGGAAACTACTAAGAGTTGCGAGTCCTGACACACTTTAGAGTATAAGTCTCCAATGCTCCCCTCTGACGGCCCCTATGGGTCAAGCATACAAGTGCACAGGGCAAAGCGCACATGCACTACCTGAGCACCACAATCCTACTACTTCGCTAGTTTGAAGTCTCTTACACCTGTATACCTACTAAAGAATACTTGTTTGGCATGAGTGCCAAGACCTACAAGCAGCTAGCAGCCCTTAGGCTTTGGCCTCCTAGTACTCGGTGAAGAGGCTATTGATATGCTACCCTAGAGCACAAGACCTACACATTAAGTCTTCATGTTTTCTTGCATTCAAAGCCCATTACTCGAAGCCCACTACTCTACACATGTTGTATTAACTCCCTAGTTGTGTCTTTAGTACACTTACTTAGCACATAAACTATGTATGGGGTTCTTAGCCAATCCATAATGCACTATTCAATCCTAGGTTGACCAAGGCATCCTTGGCTCAATAGCCGAATAGACACCTCATCTTTTTCCACTAGGCTAGGACATGCCTCCGATCTTACCTCTCCCCAACTTCCTCCTATGCCTCTCGGGCTCTAACCACTACCAAGTATCTCCTTGATAACGTTTACTTACATGACCTATGATTACAAAGAACCATCTTCACCTTTGTACTAGACCATTATACCATAACTATACTGTGCTGACTTCCAGTCAGGATGATGCACTTGCAGTTTTCACCACATTAACTGATGTGAACCCCTTTGGTATAACGACCAAGAAACGTGCCCAAGATGTTTTTCAAGCTCCACAAGACATCAAAGAGACTGGATTTAAACCCCCACCCCTAATCAACTTGTGATTAGAAACAAGAAGTATAGGAAAATGAAGAACACAGGTAACTTGTGCACCAAGGTAGTCCTCAAAGAACCAAATAGAATTTTTCTCCAAAGTAGCAATATTATTTCATATCAAGGCTGTGTTTTTCAACTAGAATTTGTGTCTATTTATAGGCCTAAAATAGGGTAAAAGACTCAGCAAAATTCGCAGCCTAAGTTACCTAAGAAACCTAGGTACAAAGGCCTTAAGAAAACCTAGTTAAACTAGGACTCTAACACCTAGTTTGAACAAGTTTGATGTGTGCAGCGTATGCCACTTGTCCAAAGTGACCTTAATCAATTCCATAGCCTAAATAATATCCTAAATAATGTAAATAATAAGGAAAATAAATCAAAAATACAAGTTTGGCTCTAAAAACCCCAAAATGGTCATCTTGGCTGCACTTTAGGCTCCATAGGGTTTTTGCTTGTATCTTCAACTCCAAGCTTGAATATTTGAGTTCCATTGACTTGATAATTCTTGTTTAATATTGGAAAGAGATCTCATAATGTTAGAGCTAAAAGATCCAGCTTGTAGAAGCAAAAATGGCCTTGAAACACTTCAAGGTGGCTCCAAGGGGGCACTTGAGGGGTGCCCTTGGGGTTCCTTGTCTTGTGACTTGTCTAGGGACTCTAGGAATGAGTACCAAGGCTGGCCATCATCCTCACATGATTCCTTGAATGTTTCAGCTGCTCCTTGTGAAATTCCATGTCCATTTTCCATGAAGAAGCTTGAGATAAAGGCTTGAAGTGCACTAGTGAGCTCTTTAGATTTCTTTCTTATTCTAGGTCCACTAGTTATCTTCAATGGGTCCTTGTCATCCATAGTTGTGCCTTCCTTGATCATATCAAATCACCCCTCCTTAGAAGGATTTTTCCTAGAATTAAAACCTACATTAGAAAATGGAATTTAATTAATAAGGATGAAATAATCAACACATAAGCACTTACCTTGCACATAAGCACCAAGAGCATGAAATGCTTGTGTATGGAGCTTTACTCCTATGAAAAACTAGAACCAATATCCCAACACAATGTTAAGTTTGATACCTCTAGGTTCAAAAACAAAGTTAGAAGCAATTAGCACAAAAAATTGAATGTTTGCAGAATTTTCATCCTAACTCTAGGCATCACTTTAATTGCCTTTGCCATCTCAAAAAAATTACTCTCACAAAAAGGAAAAGTGTTGGAAGAATTTACCTTAGGGATGCTGTATGCACTCAAAACAAATGGACCTAAACTCACGCAAGTGTTAAGGCCATGAAAAGCACAAATTATGCATGTCAACACAATAGTTTGCATAGGCCATTCAAACAAACAAGAATTGAACACAATGCGGCCTAAACTAATAACCAAACTAGGATGCACAAATTTCACAAAAATCCTAAGTATTTTAAATGAAACAAGATTGGAATAGATAGGATTAAATTTA
The DNA here is from genome assembly GCA_039654915.1 of Aquilaria yunnanensis. Classification (NCBI taxonomy): domain Eukaryota; kingdom Viridiplantae; phylum Streptophyta; class Magnoliopsida; order Malvales; family Thymelaeaceae; genus Aquilaria; species Aquilaria yunnanensis. Next base: position 40,056,786 of record CM077595.1, on the reverse strand, counting down.
GTGGCAAACTTATTTTTGCATGTATATGCACCGCAATGCATGAATTTGTGAATTTGCATGGAATGTGACAACAAACAAAGGACTCAACATATCTCATCAAAAGGCTAAATTTAAAACCAAAATTTGCACTCAAAATAGATACTTTTAAGTTTGGACATAAAGCAAAAATATCAAGGCTCATAAGTTTGTGTAATGCATGTGTCATGACAAAAAAATGCTTGCTAGAAATTAATGATTGAAGCACAAAAGTGGGCTGAACGTTAATGGGAAACAAAGAAATATGTAATGAATGTGTAAGAACGAATTTATTCATGAAAAATTCCAAAAAAGTGGATTTAACTTGAGGCAAAACAAAGCAATGTGAGATTGTTGCAAAACAAACAAAATCAAAAACAAAAGACACCAAAATAATTTTACTCTAAAGAAACTTATGGAATTTAAAAGAGCATTTGACAAAACCAAAGAATAAGAAGGCTTGAAACTATATTTTGTCAAATTTTCATGCTTACTTCCTTCTCTTAATCTAGTTTCATGAAAACCATTCTTCAAAGCAACATTGCTAGCAAACACACATTGATTGAGATTTTCATGTAAAACCACAATCAAATATAGGTGTTAGGAAGAAATACATTACAGTGGTTGGAATAAGTCTCCATGTATCTTCCTTAGGAACCACAAATTTTTCACCTTCGCATTTAATGACTTCGGGTGGAGTTGCAATAATTTCATCCTCTTGAACCATAGGATAAAAAACAATGTTAGGCAAACTTTTGCATATGAAATCACTAGAACTTACCTCAAGTTGCTCCTTTTCAACCTCCTTAGTTGGTTTGATGTATGAGACATGACTTGGAATATTGGGAACACCAACTTCTTAGATGGGTAGTAACTCACTTGATTCTTGTAGTTCATCTACACTTAATTCCTAAAAGAAGACAACACAATGCTAAAAGAAGACTTCATTATGTTAGATGAAAGTATGGCTTTCCTCGCATCACTCATTTTTTCTATTTGAGACTCTTTCTTTCCACTCAACTTCCCCTTATTCTTTTCTCTCGGGAACTCTCCACTTTTCTTCCTCTCATGTTCACTCTTTTCACTTAATCTCTCGATTGTTCTTTCAGATTTCCCCTCATCATTCTTGACCTTAACTTTCCCCTCTTTTCCTTTTCTCTCAACCTCACTTTGAAGGTTTCTTTGATCCTCCAAAACTTCTTGTGGTAAAAGTTGGACAAGCATGATTGACTTTTCTTGTTAAGGCTGAGACAAGCCTCCTATTGTGGCCTCCACTTTTGGCTTGGATGCCTCTCTCACATCCTTGCTCCATGCTCCTCTCCATGTGGGAATTCCTCCTTAAGACATCTTAGATGCCTTTGCTCTCTTGATGATCCTCTCAGCCTCAGTGGTGTAGTGAAGTAAGCCCTCCATATTAAAATAAGGCACCATTTCCACTTTGTTGGCTATCTTATGGTTGAGACCATTGATGAATCTAACAATGGTGGTCTCCTTATCCTCAATGATGTTGGCTTGGGTCAAGGTCATCTCCAAGTCTTTGTGGTAGTCCTCCACACTCCTTTGGCCTTGCACTAGCCTTTGAGGCCTGAGGCATTGATCTCTAGTGTAGTAGCTAGGTACAAATCTCCTCCTCATCAAACCTTTAAGGGCGCTCCATGTGTGTATAGGCTCCTCAACATTCCTTCTCCTAGAAGTAACACCTAATTCCACCATACAAGAGCATAGTCAGTGAAATTTATGGTAGCCAATTTAACCTTCTTTTCCTTAGAACAATGATGGCAATCAAACACCATCTCAATCTTTTTCTCCCATTCTTAATATGCATCAGGGTCACTCCTTCCTTGGAAGGATGGAATGGTAAGCTTGATGGAGTTAAGATTGTTGTCCTCCCTTTGTTCCCCCCTCCTTGGAAACCCATAGTAATGCCAAAATCCTTCCTCCTCCTTGGGTTCTTCTCTCCTTGGACCTCTCTTTGGTTGCAAGATGGGATTAGGTCTCCTTGGCAACCTCAAATCTATGTCCTCAATCCTCCTCACAAGTCTATTGAGAGTTTCTTGAAGTTCTCTGCTGGTAGGCTCTTCATTGTGTCTCACTTCCATTCTCCTATCCTCCTAGCCCTCCATACTCCTAAAATCAAAGATCTTCACACATTCATCTCATGTGTTTCACTCAAAAGTTGAACACTCAAAGCACTCAAATTGTTAGTGAGATATTGTTATTTAAAGAGTCCTCAAAAGTTCTAAGAAAACTGTCCTCAAAGCACACAAGAAAACTTGAATTCTTGAAAATAATTTTGACTCCAAAATAGAGGTAGGATAAACAAGCTTTAAAAGACTCTAGGAAGCTCTTGCAATAGATGATTACAAGAACCACAAAGAAAAGCTTTAGGCTTAAAACAAAGGGTTAGGGTTTGTGGGCGCAAAAATTGAAACACTATGTGTAAGCTACTTTTGCAAACCTTTTCTTTTCTTTTCTTTGTTCCTTTTTTTTTAATCTTCTTTATTATTATTTTTTGCTTGCTATTTGATGCTAAAACAAATTTCTTCTTGAAGTTCCTTTCTGCCAAAGACAAAAAGTTAGATTTCTTTTCGGCCAAGACAAAAAAATATGGAAAATTTGTATAATTTGAAACAATTTTTTGGTACCAAAACTTCCTGAACTTGGATCCTTCATTTTTTGGTGTTTTCTTGACTCTAAGATGCTGGAAAAAAAAACAAGAGAGATTAAATAGGGCTAGAAATGAAACAAAAAGATAAGAAACAAAAGAGAACAAATAGATTAAAATTGAGAACACTAGGTAACACTAGTTGACTTCTTTTTGTCATTTTTGGTTATTTTGATTGGAAACAAGGCTGGAAAAAGAACACAAACTTGAAACAAGAATAAAAGGATTAAAATAGAGAATTTAACCATGAAATTACTGGAAAATTTTGAAATAAAAAAGCAAAGAAACAAGAACACAAAGATATGTCCTTCGGATGGAACTTGTGGCTCTGATACCAACTAATGCGAACCCCTTTCATATAATGACCAAGAAATGCACCCAAGATGTTTTTCAAGCTCCACAAGACATCAAAGAGACTAGATTTAAACCCCCACCCCTAATCAACTTGTGATTAGAAACAAGAAGTATAAGAAAACCAAGAACACATGCAACTTGTGCACCAAGGTAGTCCTCAAAGAACCAAAGAGAATTTCTCTCCAAAGTAGTAATATTATTTTGTATCAAGGCTATATTTTGCAACTAGAATAAGTGCCTATTTATAGGCCTAAACTAGGATAAAATACTCAAAAAAATTTGCCGCCTAAATCACCTAGGAAACCTAGATACAAAGGACTTAAGAAAACCTAGTTAAACTAGGACTCTAACACCTAGTTTGAACAAGTTTGATGTGTGCAGCGTATGCCACTTGTCCAAAGTGACCTGAATCAATTCCATAGCCTAAATAACATCCTAAATAATGTAAATAATTAGGAAAATAATGAAAATAAAGTGTAAATACAAGTTTGGCTCTAAAAACCCCAAAATGGTCTTCTTGGCTGCACTTTAGGCTCTATAGGGTTTTTGCTTGTATCTTCAACTCCACGCTTGAATATTTGAGTTCCATTGACTTGATAATTCCTATTTAATATTGGAAATGGGTCTCAAAATTTTAGAGCTCAAAGATCTAGCTTGTAGAAGCAAAAATGGCCTTGAACAATTCAAGGTGGCTCCAAGTGTGCACTAGAGGGGTGCCCTTGGGTTTCCTTGTCTTGAGACTTGTCTAGGCACTCTAGGACTAAGTACGAAGCTTGACAATCATCCTCATATGATTCCTTGAATGTTCCAGCAGGTCCTTGTGAAATTCCAAGTCCATTCTTCATGAAGAAGCTTAAGATAAAGGCTTGAAGTGCATTGGTGAGCTCCTTAGCTTTATTTCTTGTTGTAGGTCCACTAGTTATCTTTAATGGGTCCTTGTCATCCTTAGTTGTGCCTTCCTTGATCATATAATTAACTCAATTATTTGGTGGGATATCCAACTCCATCACTTGTCTTAGTCTACTATCAAGAAGGTGGTTAGCCTGAAAAATCATTTGAGTGGCTCGTTCACTACAACTTTACTTAGTGCACCAAACTATGCACCTTGGGACTAATTTTATCCCGTTGGAGTTATGAGCCTCACCCATTAGCCCTCAACCAATCTCACAATTCACTAGCCCTTACTTTACAAAGCACTAAAGTCAAGGGAAATGCTCCAACTCCAGGCTTAAAACTAGCTTAACCACAAATTTTTCCAACTAAGGTTCTAACCCTAAACTTTTCCATACTCTAATGAACACGACAACTGCTCAAAGCAGAGAATTAAGCATAACTGTACCTATACTAGACTTGGCACTTTTAACTACTAGGCACCTTACTTAACTAGGTGGGGGATTACTCCATAATTTGGCAACTTGTTAGTTGCCCCTTGATTAGTTATAGTGAACTCTTCCCCATAGGCGATCCTCATATACTACCCCAATGGGTTAATATAAATCATCATTTTTTTGGCATTACTTGGTCATTTCTAACCAAATGGTTTAATATTCTAGAAACTTATTGGCACTAACACAAAGCATCAAGCATTTACCACAAGGTCCTCGGTACCACATAGGACTTAGTGTTAGTATTGTGCCCAAAAAGCCAATCATGAGATGATTGTATTTTTTCACATTGAGTCATGATATTTTATTGAGGCATTAATCCAGCAATTTTGTTTGTTGTTTTGTTTCTGCGTAACGTAATAAACATAATTGTAACCCTAGAATAATGATATTCTTAAATGTCCCTAGTCTAGTATTATTGTGGAGCGGGTTGCAATAATACATAATGACTAGCATATGTGGACACTAATATGAGTTATGTAGTCTACATATGGGTACAAGTTGGAGAACTTGTGTACTGGACCGACCCACCATGAGAACACTTCATGGATCGTTATATGAGTGTCATAAGTGATTCTCATAGTGATCATGGTATATGTAGTCCTTCGACCTAAGATCATCAAGGTTCCCTACATGTGAGTCACATACTTTGATACTTCCCTTTGTTGCTCGTAACTGAGTGAACTTGAAGGAGGTCATTGGGTATGTCACATATCATGCGGAGGGATTTGTATGATCAAGATGGGATTTGTCCCTCCTATGTAATGGGAGTGATATCTTTGGGCCCCTTGATAGAGTGAGACTTAGAAAATGCATGGCCATGTTCCGATGAGTTGATATATGATATCAATGTCGTCAGTTTAAGTTGGTCTACTCAGTAATCAAGAAACCAAAGATTGGGCTATACGAGAGTGACACATTCCATGTCTCGTGCTTAGTCTTGATATCTTGGACAAAGGGACAATGGCATATATCGGTGATGATCACAAAGGTTTAGTCGATTCACCGACAATCTTGTCACTTGGGTAGCAATGATGTGTTGCTAGACACCGCTCATTGCTTATGATCATAAATGTGATTTATGATCATTGTCAACATGGCAAGAGCCTATTGGGTCGCACACATAGAGCTATTTGGATCATTAGAGTGCATGGGCTAATTATTTGGGTTATGGTTTCACTTTAATTTCGTATTAATAATGGGCCAAGGAGTTGAGCCATTATTAAGCCCGAAATTAAATCCTAATTGGATTAGGGCTTTGAAACCCATTAGGCCTGGAAGTTGAGTCTCACTATAAATACAATTTTTAAGTGAGAAATTCGCAGGTCTCCTTGCCCTAGCCTCCCAAAAGGACAGCCGCACTCTTCTCTTGCAATTCCTTGGAGGATGCAAGCTAGCACTGCGAGCGCAAGAGAAACGCATCTGCCGGGACGCGGTGGAAGCGTGGTGATCCTGAGAGGCTCGTGTGGATACCATAGAGAGCCTGAACACGTCAACTGTTTAGGTTTTGTGATTCGACTCTACAGTTGAGTGAGAGATCTCAACCGAAAATTAGGTATGAAATTTTTGAACACCCGGTTTACCCCGTTTCACTTGGATCCTGGAGGGTTTCGGTTAAATTCCGCTGCGCTGTTTGGCTCCCGAAACCCAACACTTAGTCCTTTACCTACTTAACTAGCTTTACTAGTCGAGCCTCTTCTTCAACAAGTCATCCCGATGGCTGTCAACACCACTTAACCTTGGGATGATGACCACAAGTCATCAGCTATCCCTTGGTCTATGGCAGTCATTTCTATTGCTTGGATCTTCTTACTACCTTCCAATAGTCGAATTGAACCCCTAGTAACAATTCTACTCCTACTAGCTCCACCCTCAGGTATACGATTAATGGATGAATAAACCTATCCATCCTTTTACCCTCGAATGGGTTCCTCACTCCTTGCTTCCTCTGTAGTCACCACCTACAGTCCATGGTTAAAAAATAAAATTAATAACTTACCTACTTACCTTTTTAGTGTCTGATTAAACCTCTCTATTGCTCAAGTTCTCTGAGGAACTCATATGCTCAACTAGCCAATCTTTTTGTTACCAACTAGGCCAACCAAAACTAACCCATGAAAGAACATAACCTATGGAACATTAGAACAATTCCAATCTATGGCATTTAGGCCTCTACTTATATCGGTTCATGCACTAGCAAGTGGGTCCTAAGGTTTCAAGTATCACCTTACCACTTAGGGCTTTCATGGGTCTTAATGCACTCAGATTTAGCCTTAACCCCACTCAAAACAACTACCCAACAAGCCAAATAAAACTATTCTAGTAAATTAATGCCAAAAATTCCAACAAGGAAACTAAACTAGCAATGAAAGATTAGAGACATACCTCACACTAGTTGTTCACTACCTGCAAGTTCACTATAGCTACCTGCCACATCCGGCTGGCAGCTACCTAATCTATTCGATTAGATGGTTAAGTGAAACCCAAACTACTACTTTGGTATACTAGGCTGACTCTTTATGGTAACTAATATTGGGGACAAACTTCCTAGGCTAGTCTTAACTTAACCGAGCCTAATACTACCATTAGTTTGGTGACCACTTAGACAATTGGCAACATTGTCCTAGGTACAAGGCTTAGACTCATGTGCTTCTTTCACCCTCAGCCTAACCCTTTCTTTCTTATGAAACATTCTTGCTTTTTGGTTTTTTGGGTTATTTTTGCACTATGGACATGTCGCCCAATGTTGCCCACGCTCCTACTAGGTTGGGTAAGCCAACTTCCACCTTACCATTTTTCATCTCCAACCCCTTTAATTTTCATTTGAGAGCTAATACGCCCTAGACTCACCGGTGGCCTTAAATCGATGATTGTAAAGTGCAACAATATACCAACTTAAGGCCTTGGTGTTCTTTGCTACAAGGCTCTACTCTAATTGAAAATGTACGATAATGCTCTTTTATGCTGCTTTGTAGCCTACATGACCAAGCATTCATCACTTAGGTTAATGCATCCTTTATTTCTTTCGATGTTGCCTAACATATCTATGTTGGTGGGTTCAATTTTTAAAGCTTAAAGAGTAACTCACACGGCCTAGTGGTGCTCCACACTTTAGAGGTTTGCATGCCCTCCTAGCCCTATGGATCATGCTGCTACCTTGTGTTCAAGGTTCAAAAACAACTTCCTAGGATGGTGGTCACATCATAACTACTTGCACCAAAGGTTTACCCTACCTTGGAGCAAGCCAAAATAACAACCCAAACATTACCATACTAGATTGCTAGGATCCGTTGTTGGACCGTTAGCATTCAAAAGCATACATGGCTCAGTTTCACCATCATGACTTACAACCAAAGCCAGACAACAACTCATAGATGTTAATTAATACTACCTACCCTAGACAAGAACATTCCACTAGATCTCAATTCTTATCCACCAATGACCATGACCAAGCTCTAATACCAATTGACACAGGCACTCATAGGCCCTGCCTAGGAATCTTATGAGAGAATGTCTCAAACTAGTCACAATTGGCTAATTTATTACATGCACACTAGTAAAACATTTATGCTTCTAGTTAATTAACCTAGTATGCAATCATGCACGAGTTATGCTTTGACTTGGACAATAAGACAAGTAATAAATCATAAATATGATCTCTAAAATGTTGCCCAAGCTTTCACTGAAATCTAAGTTTCTAAAGCAGTTAAGCATACAAAACATTTATGAGATTAACTATGCATAATCAACCATTTGCAAGCATCCATATAAAGAATTCTATGCTCACACCCAATAGTGACTCTAGAATCTAACTACTCAACCATATACATTGTGTGTCGAAACTATACACCAAAATTAAAACTAATGAGATCCATGACTAAGCTCCCACATTAGTCCAATCTCCTAGTGGCAAGCTCTAAAAGCCTTCCCTTGTGCTTCATTAGCCTTTTTTAGTCAAACAACAACTATAGTTAGCACCATAACATAACCAATCAGCAAACCACAAGCATAAATCTTAAAGATTCAAAGAACATAATACCCACTCATGAGCTTAGCTCAAAAACCCTCAATGGTTGTCGACTTTATAGATAAAAAATCTACGCATAAAATGCTAAGGGAATGAGAATCAATGATTCTCAATAAGGGATGCTTGAACCTATAAGAAAAACCCTGGGAACACACACACAAGCACACACGCACACACACACACTCACATACATATATACATACATACATATATACATACATACATATATATATATATATATATATATATATATAATCTATTGCGAGTTCAAAATAATGTAAGGCCTAAACTTATGTGCATAGCATTTCAATCCATTGGGATTTGTCCTTTACCTAGTCCTCCTACGGGCATCACTCCGTGTCTAGCAAGTTCTAGCCTTTAACTCGCTCGTAGTAAGCCTAAGCTTATTAATACAACAAGCCTAGCTCACCATTTAGCCTTCCCTTGGTTGTTGTACAAGTGAACATGATGGATGCACCCCGCTTGAGTTCCAAGGAGATCATTAGGTGTACTAAGCCTCCAGATAGTGACTCAAGTCCTTAGACTTGCCTAGGTCATTCATATACTAAGCTTCAACCTAAAAACCTTCACAAGAGTGCAGTATGTTCTCATTTGTGTCTCAAGTAACCTTGCCTAAGCTGTATGTGCACTAAACCTTCACTCAAGGCATACACCTATCCACTATTACTTGGTTCACCCTAGTGGAGTAGCAAATGTCTTTGTTGGAATCATAATTTCTAGGTTCCATGGAAGCCTCTTGAGTACACTAAGGTTTCACATTAGCACCTTAAGCCCAAAGACTTAAGTAGGACAGTAATGGTCATCAAACCTTTCATTCACTTCCTAGCACTTACTGTAGTTAAAAAGTTGACCAACATTGAAACACGACTCACACCATAAGCTTTGATGTAAATTTTAGCGCATTGCAAGATTCCCGATGTACTAAGGTTGTTCTCCCTACCTTGCACCTTAGAGTCTCCCAAGGTACTACCAAAGTTTCCAAGGTAACCTCCTAACTAACTTGAGAAAGCTTTAGTCAATTTTGGTAATGAAGCTACATCCTTGAAACCCAAGGCTGCATCTCTACCAAGAGCTCTCAAGGGGGTTGGTGTTGAAAACCCCAAAGCTGCATCCTTAAAGGCAAAAGATGCATCTTTGAGGTGTTTGTGAGCCAAATGCCGCATCCCCCACTCCCAAAGACGCATCCTTGCTTAGGCATCCAAAATTTACAAGTTTCTGTAAGCCAAAAGTTATGTCTTTGGTTGCTAGAAATGTGTCCTTACTTGGCTCGAGCATGGTGTTGGCTTTAAGTGCCTTAGCTTGTGTACAAGCTCTCTATGCCATTGGCCACTCTAAGGACTTTGGCCGATGAAACATGCATGTAAACACTCCCTAGGACATAATGTGCCATTGGAATCAAGTCTATGGTGTCCATAAATACCACACAAAACATCAACACCTCACTAGTCCACTGAGCATACCATCCATCAATCAAAACCATTCACAAATTCACATGAAGTATACCAAAAGCAAGCTATAAATGGCGCCAATTATGCTTGAATCATAAATTCTTTTCCTCAATTGCATATGAACTAGCTCAATCAAGCAACCAGAGCCATACTTCCATGCTTAAGGTTCCATTAAGGGTCATCTTAGGTTCCAAGAAAAATACAAGGTATATGGCACTAAATTAACACTAAACCAACAAAACCCAAGCTTAGAATAGGTCAATAAACAAGAAAACCTCAAGGATTAAAGTTGACCACACTCACACATTATCCTCAAGTAAGAAAACTATTCCACCAAGCTTCAAACCACGAAAACACATGCAAAGTAAGCTTCCTTTGACTTGGGCACTACAAAAGCCTTCAAATTTATTAAAGAAATCACGAATTTGAAGTGAATTAAGCAAGAGAAGGAAATGAGAAGAAAGAGCTACAAAAAATGGAAGGGAAAGGATAAATGAATAGTAGAAAAGACACATCATTTCCAACCAATTTTACAACAAAACCCTTCCATCCTAAACTTTTTTTAGTTTTTCAAAAATAGCTCACCTCAAAATAGTAACTAAGGTATTTAAGCACTTGGTAAAAAGGATGCTAACTTTTAAAAATGTCATTTTCATTCTCAGGACTTGTCCCAACCCTCTGAGGAAAAAATAACCATTTTCCCCTTGGGTAAACCTAGTGCCACAAACCACTCAAAACCCACTAAACCTTAAATAACCTAGTTAATTTTGCTAATCCACATCTAATTAAAGCATTTGAGCTAGGGATTTGCAAACCTACCTTGCTCACTAAGCTTTCCGCTAAAGGTCTGTAACATACCCAATTAAGTAAAGCAAACATGTTCTAAAACCAAGAGCTTCCAACACATAAGGTAATTTCATAATCTAACATCTATCTCCTCACTATTCAATAGATAGACAATATTAATAAATCTTTTCAGCTTTTCACATTGTTATATTTGCAGTTTGGACCAGTTTTCTAATTTCTACTGAAAGCCTGATTGTTTTGTTCTTTTGTTCTTTTCAGCTTTTCACATTGTTATAGATAGGCATGAAGAAGCCATTGCCTCCTACCCTCTATTTTTGTGAAAAACAAATGGATCAAGTGGCATTAGGTTAATAGACATTAAATGAATAGCACATAAGGGAAATAGGGTAAAGTGTTCCAATTTTCCAAGTTTAGGGTGTGAGTTAGACTGATTCCAAGTCAAGGCAGTTAAATGTTTGGGTTATTCAAGTTTAGGGGCTAAAATGGCTTTAGTCCAAATTAAAAAAAATATAAATCTTTAAATGACACCAAAATGCTTAAAAAGAACATGGTTTTCCTTTAGAGAACACCTAATTCTTCCAAGGTTCAGTAGAAAGAACTTCATCCTTTTTTTAGCAAGGCCTTAAGTTTAAAGCCTGTGAATAGAGAGAAAACTTAATTTGAGTATTCCCTCTAATGGAGTTTGACAAGCCTTGATTGATTGGGACCCAAGTAATAATTTTGAATTGTTTTAATTTTCATATGCTTAATTTGATTCACTTTCAAAACAATAATTTTTATTAAGCCCAAAAAATGAAAATAAGATCAGCAGCAATTTAAGTTAGGGATGTAAACAAATATTGTACCTACCCATACCCTCCCAAATCTAACCACTAAAACTCAAACCCGCCCTTACCTGCATAGCCTTGGGGAGGGTATGGGTTTTATTAATCTTACTGACCCTACCTACACATTTCCCAATTTAGTATGTTTATATTTAAAATATTACTATTATTTAAAAAAATTATAATTTAACATAAATTACAATATGTTACATTAATTTTATGACTTTTAAGTTATTTATTGATTGTAAATATACACATTCGTTTGAAAATACTAGAATTGTTGCTCGCATATTATGCAGGAGAAATTGTTAATAAATTAAATTATTTGATCATTTCTTAGGATTCTTAAATGTTTTGAATTTAAACTTTAACAATATTTCTTAACGATTTTCTTAGTAAAAGCTTTATAGGTTTTCAATTTGATTTAAGATTATTTTAATAACCAAAATGTTGCAAACCTCCATATTTAACATGTTTTTGTTAACAAAAGGCAACTCATAATAAATAACAAGCAAATAAATAAATAAATAGAAATTATTGAAATCTATAATACATATGTAAATAATTAGTCATCACTTGCAATAAATTGGTGAATAAACTCTATCCCATTGCACTTATGAAAAATAGAAGAATGAATTCATTTAATAATTAACTATTGGCATTTTATTTATGAAGTAAATGATTTGAAATGTACCCTATTCTATCTTTTGCACTTGAATTATAAGTTTTTTTGCAGGAAGGCCCCCAATTACATGAATAGTTGAGGGAAAAGTATAAGAATGGAAAAAGAGAAAGAAAAAAAGTCACTATGCCAAGCTTAAGGTTTTTATTATATTCAAAATTAATAAAAGAGTCTAAGGGGAGAGAGTAGTTGCTAGGTTGGTGCTAGAGATATAGACTGCCATATTATCAAAAACTAGGACTACTAAGCTTACCAAGGCTGGATCTAATGGTTTTTGGGAACGAACAACCTCCAGGACCTGCAAGCAATCTAATAGAATAGTAATATACTGCAATGAAAAAATGCTTGTGTAATAATGACCCCATATAGCTTATAGTTCTACTTCCAATGTCAATGAGCAGTTTAGGCATACTTTCCGTTGGTGATACTCAGTAGCATTAGATAACATTCACACCCAACCACTGCTCCAAAACCCAATGACCTAGGCCATGCACCATCAACTACAAATATCACGAGATTTCAGTTTGGAGCTAGCTATTTCCTAGATCCCGACAGGTGACATTATCTATTTGGAGAGTCTGCATAAAAGAAAATTTGCATTTATAAGAAGTCTCTAGATGAAAAATATCCTAAATAATTGCTTTTCTCCTAATTATAAAGTACCAAGAATCGAATGGTGCATTGCGGACAATGCACTCATTTCATGCTAGCCAAATAATCCAAACAATAGAGACTAAATGAGTGATCGAATTAAAGAACCATTTATTTAAGAAAGATGGGAAAGAAGATAACTGAGTCTCAAAGGAAACAGAGCTATCCCAAGAAGGAGTACAAAAGGTACCCCATATGTCTGCAGATCTGGAACAGCCCCAAAAGAAATGAACTAAAGTCTTTTCTTCAATATTACACCTGTGACATATATGACTTTGAATGCCACAATGGGAGGCAAGGTTATAGCCCATCAGAAGGAAATTTAGAAGACACTTCAACAAAAAGACCTTATACTTTTGACGTAATTGTAATCCCCACACTTTCTTTATAACTCTTGAGAATTCTATGTTTGAAGAGGACCCTATCAAACCCCTGAAGAGTATAATAAATGGGCAGACTTTTAGATCACAATTCAAAAGTAACCATTCTTAATGGTGTAAGAGCCTCCGAAGTTTGCCTTTTAAACCATAGTATCACTTCCTTTAAATGCAGCAAGGGTTCAAAGGTTACGAATCTACTTGATAATATCTTCTGGACACAACTGTCTGGGCAAAGGAAATTCCACCCTTCACCATTAGCAAGCCCAAAATCTGCTACCTAAAATCCTTTAGCTGGATCGAGATGGGGGCCAAAAATAAATTAAGTAATAAGAACATGAGCGATTTTTTATTTTCCATATGGTGGGACTCCTGAAAAATTTCTCTTCTGTAGATCAAACTTGTCCAAACTGGAGACACTAAGCGATTAACTTTTGCTACCCATATTGAGTGAACGGTCCCATATTTGACAATAAAAACCTTGTAGACCAATCTATTTGGATCTCCTGTAAAAATTCTCAAAAAAGTTTTCCCCAATAATGCTTTGCTGAATAATTGCATATCCTTCATGCCCAAACCACCAAGTCCTTTTGGAAACATCAACAACACTTTTTGCTTTAGATGGATACCTCTTTGATCTCTAAAACCCAACCACCAAAACCTAATGGAATTATTTCAGATAGAATCTAGAAGAGTAATAGGGACTTTGGGCATCAATATGATGTAAACTAGGATAGAAGATTAGGTGGATTTAGTCATAGAAATTGTTGACCATTTTCCATTTCCAATTTTCCAACTAGGATTTAACCATATCTACCAAGAAGTGTAATGCAGCATTCTTGGAGAGGTCTTGGCATGAAGATGCACCTAGGTGATGAAGAATAACTATGTTGATTAGAAAAGGGAGCACCTGACAAAAATCTAGCTATTAAGATAATGCAACCTTTTTACTAAACATCCAATCTGACTTCCTAAACTACCACCCTCAAATATAAAGCCAACCTATTTTGAAGGACCTGGACTGAGTCCTTATTAGGCTAGAAGAAGATGAGACAATCATCAACAAAAAACAAATGGTTGATAAAAGGACCATTTTGATTAGCCCTAAGTCCAAGAAGTGACCCCAGCCTTTAGAGCTGAAGTGGATAACTAAAAAAGGTTTTTACATAAAGAATGGGAGAAAATCCCCTAAACAAATACCAGAATGGGAGAAAATCCCCTAAACAAATACCTACTTCTGGAAAAAAACCAACCCATGCCATAGCCATTGACTAAGACTAGGTAAGAAAATATTGACACACATTGGTTGATCAACTAGATCCATTTGGCAAGGAAATTCATAGCTGTCATTACTTTTCCAATAAAGGACCATTAAAGGGTATCATATGCTTTGCAAATATCCAACTTGAGCACTACTTTATACCCTTGATGTCCACTTTATGAATCAATGTTTTTACTAGCATGGAAGATTTCATGGGCTATGATGATATTATCCTGAATGCTTCTTCCTAGAGCAAAAGAGGATTGATACTCTGATACTAGACCGGGCATTACTAGCTTATACCAATTAATCAAAGTCTTAACAATAATCTTATAAATAGTTTTGCAAAGACCAATTGGTTTATAATCTTCAATCATTTGAGTGTCCCAAATTTTACAAATAAAAAAGATAAAAGTATGATTAATCTGGTAGAAGAAAAAACACCCATTGAGGAAAGACAATAGGGGGAATACCATCTGGCCTAAGAGATTTCAATTTGCCCTGCTCAAAAGCTGCATGTTTAATATCTTCTCAAGAAAAATGAGAAGAAAAAGCCATACATTGATGAGTTGATTATTTCCTTGATATAGCTGAACAACATATATTCTAGGCATCCTCTTGAGGCACTAGTGGGTTATTAAGTAGCTTAACAAAGTAGGGTCTGATGTGCCCTCTGAGATCCTCATTTGATTATATCCCAACACCATGCTCCAATTTAATGGCTGAGATTTGAGTTTTGAGATGCCTACTTTCGCTAGTCATATGAAAGAATCTAGTATTTTTATCACTCGAGGCCATTTATGAGGTACGGGATTTCTGGGCCCACATGTATTCCTCGTCTATGAGAAGGGAAAAATGTTGTTTCTCAAAGCAAAAATTTGCACATGATTAACTAACACATTTGGCCCTCTTTGCTTCTCAAATAGTTGTTGCTCTATTGAGTTAATTCTATGTCAAAAATTACCCAATGATGTTTTATTCCATTATCGAAGTAGGGGAACCATTTGCAATTTATATGTAGCATAAAACATCTTCGATCCTCTTACTGAGAAACACCAAACAAACTTAATAATCTCTTTACACTTGTGATATCTTAACCAAAACATTTCAAAGTGCCTAGGCCAGTGATAAAATACACTAGGCTAAAAAATGTCCATTAACAAAGGGGCATAGTCATAACACTGGATAGCGAAGTTTACTAATTTAATTGAAAAGACTAGTTGGAGCCATGCTTCATTACAAAAGACCTTGTCAAGAAATTCATAGACGGCCTCCTCCCTTTCTTGAAAGTTGGACCAAGTATACACAGGACCATTGGTAGGAACCCCAATTAATAGTAGGGTAACAGCAAATGATTGAAGCCATTCTACCCATGGGACCACATGGGCATTCTTTTCCATTTTTCCCACTAAGGATTGAACCTAGTTAAAATCTCCTATCAAAACTGGCAGTCCCTCAAATTGTTTGAGAATCGACAACAAATTATCCTAAGTACAATGACAATGCTAAATAACCGGGTGACCATATATACAGCCAAGATACCATAATGACCCATTAGTATCTTTGATAAGTAACAGGACTAAGTGTTGGTCCTTCCAAATAATACAGCAATGGATTTCATCAGTGCACCCCCAACCAATACCCCTACTACACCCCATCGTATCTACAAACTCAGAACTATTAAAATTAAGGGAAGTAAGCTTACTTGTTGCCAATATTCCATCCATCTTAGTCTTCATTAGAAATAGTAGAGTTGGTCGATTATTCCTTACTAGGTTCCTTAGGTGATTAACATCCATGAGGTAACTCAGACCACAACAGTAAAAGCTTATTATTTTTAATGGGTGCCCAGGTTTAATTAGGCTCAAACCTAACAAGCCTTTTTACGCAGAGGATACCGAACATTAAGGTTGATGTCACCCATGAGATTGCTCAACATTTTCTGTAATTTGCCATCACCATTTACTACAAAGTACTCAGAAAACTAACTAAAAATAGAGCAATTAATCTTAAAATGCCAAGCAAGATCAGAAATGAGACGTAGAGGTGTAGAGGTAAGTCATTTCAAAGGTAAAAAATCCAATTCATCATAGCAAAGGTCATTTTCTTCCACCTGCTTCCTCTTAGTTATAAGGGAATAAAGGCTAGATCATTTTAATGGACAACCTAAACCATACCTGAATGGAAAAATATGATCCCTAAACTACTTGTGTGATGTCAACCTCCTCAACCAAGCCTTTATTGGAGAACTAGATTATGTCAATAACTACATCTTTAACCCATGACCACTGGCAAGACAAGAAGGGATATTGACCATGTAGCAACCTCCCCCTTAGCCAGTGGAACATCATCATAAGGAAGAAAATTTGCTAGCGGGAATTCTTCATTTGGGAGAGAATGAGTAGTAATAACATCCAACATCTATTTACATTCCAATGCCTTATAATCTAATCCACTGGTCCAAGGAAAGACCTCTCCCTATTAAATAGTACTTCATGTGACATTGAATTGTGCTAATGGGGCACATGCAAGAAAATAATTTGGTAACAAAAAACAATAGCAATCTTTCATGATGAGCTCAAACTTTGAATCCGAATGCCTAGATTCCTTAAAAACCTAAATCTGAGAATCAAAGAGATTCACATTCATTCCAACCCTATAACCATAATTAAGAACTTCCACCTCTTCTAAGTTGCACTCTCACCTTGAACTTAGTGGTTTATTTTCTTCCTTTAAAGAATTCTTATCATACATAATGGAATCCTACAATGACATTCTATATGACCTCTGCAATCATAGTGTTTACCAATCTGGAATACTATTTAATAATCCATGTCAATCCAATGCATGATACCCTGACATTCTCTAATGAAGAAACCCCAACATAATGGCTTAGTAACATTAATTTCGATCCTACCTCTAAGAAAATTCCATCTGTGGGATGAGTGGCATTGCATATCAACTTCCATAACAGATAAAATGAGCTGAAGCATTTATCATATATATAAGAGGAATATTATGAATTTGTACCTAGATCGAAGCAAAGGTAAAGTCATGATCATCATAAGGCAAATGTGGAAGCAGCCTTTGATGAATAATTAATGCTCGATCAAAGACCTATGAACTCTATAAATATAAATGCATTAAGCTTTGCCATGAGAAAACCAGTACCAAAAACCTATTTTCCCTATTGCTCCAAGAACTTTGCCTTTTCTACTGTACCATAACATATCAAGTTGCTGTCGTATAAATGGTATAAAAAAAGGTATGAAAATCAACAGCCTTTAGTAGCAAATAGTTTGCAAGAATTCAAATATTTTCCTACAGGAACTTGGGATCCATTAAAATCTCCATTTTGCTAATTTAGAGCTAAGAACTAATTTTAAGAGACAAAAATTGCCAAGTTGAAGTTGCAAAATAAGAACTATAGCTACAGCTCCATGTAAGCTTTAGCCACACATACTCACAAAACAAATGCTAATGCACAACCCACAAGATTTCCACCAACACAATCCAAAAACCAAAAGAAAAAAAACAACTAAAAAGGACAGGGAAAACAAACTCTAATTTCATAGCATAAAGATGTATGGTTTGCACTGAAAAATTAAAAACCAACAGGATCATAAACCTTACCACCAAAACTATATAGCAGATCACAAACAGAATACAAACCAAAACTTGGCAAAGTGGTTCCAGGGGACTCTTTGGAAAGAACTGGTGAGGAAATGAGTAATCATCTAGGCTGACACAACTTTACTAACTCAAAGCAACCACATTGTCCAACTGATGAAAGGGCACAAACACAAAGGGGAAAGACCCAGTGGCAACAACCGAGCTTGGTAGTAGTCTAGTGAAGCACAATTGCTTCTAAATTAAAACATTTAGGTTTCATGGGGAATCTTACTAACCAACCAATATAAAAAGATACCCTTTGGAGGAGAGCAGAAATGAGGAAATTAGATGGAGATTAAGCTAAAATAGGGAAATTTAAGAAGGATTGATCAAAAGAGATTAAGTCGAAATGAGGAAATCAGATAAAGTTAATTTGCTTCAAATTCTAGTAATGTCTTGTTGTTGGAGATGGAAGAAAAGGGGCTCTTGGTAGTAAGATCTCTTATTTATGGCCATAGTAGTAGGTAGGAAAAGACTGAACAATATCTAAATTGACCTTATAATTAATTTGAAATGTAGTACTATGAAGGATTAAAAAACAAAGTAAGTAAATAAAAGTAAAAAAAATCTTTCTAAAAAAAAAAATAGATGTATAATGATGATGATGATGATTAAGCTACTCACAATTGCAGGGGTGATGAGAGGGTAATTATGAGGCAATTTAAAACTTTAAAAATAAAATGCATATAATAAAAAAAAATGAACATAATAGATTTTCTTGTCTACACACAATGTAGTGCTTGTTTTAATTTGTCACATTCAAAGAATTTACGTTAGAAAAATTAGCTTAATATCCAAATAATACATTCAAAATGGTGATATATATTAGTATTGTTGTGCTTGATTATATTTTTGCATTATAGATAAATTTCTATCTTAAAGAACAGGAAAAAGTATAATTATTTATTAAATACATTCTTATAAAGATGAATATAGATAGCAGGGGAAATTCATATTTTTTATTTTGATTTTATTTATTTATTTATTATGAAGGGAAATTTTATAAACATGTTAAAATGACATGACAACTAATTTTAGTGAAATAAAATTTCTTGTTAATAAAAAAATATAGGGTGAAGCGTATTTAGTTGAATTCTCCTACAATGAAATGAAATTTATTGTTGAAAATTTAATTACGTTGATATTGATAAATTAGCTATAACCACACATAAACAAAGTAAAACAATTTAAAAAAAACTATTTCCACAACATCTTTTTCCAACAGAAAACCAATGTAGCACATGTTTGTCACTTTTTGAAAAAAAAATGACTCTCCCAAACTATTTTTCATTTCTTTCACTAGGTTCAAGAATAATGTTATTAATGCTTGCCACTAATTCACTTTTTGTTCCTTTCCTAGATCCTAGCACGTCTTTTTTCTTCTATTTTGCTACTTCATCCATCTATCATCTTTTTTCCTCTATCAACTCCAACACATGAATTTTATTCTTTTATGCCATCACAACTTGTGGTTCTGTTAGAAACAGTGTTGTCTCTCTCCTCTATCTAAAAAGAAAAAAGAAGTGGATTTTTTTTTTTAATTTTCATTGAAATAGTTTTACAATTTTATACACCATTTGCATATTTAGATCTAGAAATTGTGTTCTAGGATCAAGCACAAATACATTTATAGCTAGTTGTTCCTTATTTACAAAACCAATTGTTGACTTGATGAGATTTTTTCCTTTAACACTACCCTTAAGTTGGAGTGTATGTTAATTACACCTAGCTTGCTAAGCAATGTATCAAATTGTCCTGAACTCAGAAGCTTGGTGAACAAGTTTGCTAGTTGCCCCTTGATTCGAACATGTGCCATTCTAATGTCTTCCCTTTGCACTTTTTCACCTACTACATGGCAATCAATTTCTATATGCTTCGTACGCTGATGGAATACTAGATTTGAAGCTACATGTATGGCTGCTTGGTTGCCACAGAACAATTTTTCTAGTTGTGCATGTTTCCCATTTAGATCCTTCAATATGTTTTGTAACTAGGTTATTTAGCAACATGTAGTCACCATAGAATGATTCTTTGTTTCTGCACTTGACTAAGCAATTGTGCTTTGTTTCTTAGCTTTCCATGAAACCAATGCATGTACAAGCATGATGCAATATCCAGTCATAGATCTTATGATGTCCTTGTAGCAAGCCTAATCAATGTAGCAAAATGCTTTCAATTCTAATGGTCCTATGGAAGGCAGACGGACCCCTTGCCTAAGTGCTTGCTTGATGTCTCGTAGAACCTTGTGTGCAGCTTCAAGATGTGACTATCTAGGTTTATCCATAAACTGAGTTAATATGTGAACTATGTGCACAAGGTCTAGTCTCGTAATGGCCAAAATATATTAGCCACCTTATGAGTCTTTGATATTGGGATGGGTCGTCCAATAAGTCACCATTTGTTTGAGTTAGTGACAAGTTCTAATCAACTTGGAAATGTGAAGGCTGGGCTCTATGAAAACTTGTATCTTCAAGGATTTCCATGGCATACTTCCTCTGACATAGTGTTATCCCTTGCTTTGATCTTGCCACCTCTATTCCTGGGAAATACCTAAGTTGTCCCATGTCCTTTAGCTTATATTGATTGGAAAGAAACCTTTTGACAACCAAAATATCTTCCAAGCTATTTCTTACCAAAATTACATCATCAACATAGACTAACAATTCTGTAAACTCACCTGGATGAGTTTGGACAAACAAAGAGTAGTCTGACCAAGATTGATGGTGATGCTCCAAGGCATCTTTTATGTAGGACATCCTCAAATCCAAAGAAATGACTACTACCCAGGGGTGCCTTTGAGAAAAATGAAGAGTTAGAGTGTTCCTTGGAGTATTACTAAATAATAAACCTCTAACGCCCAAGCTAGTAGGGAGCAAGTAATGAACAGAAAGGAAGAAGAAGTTAGGGAATGAGAAAATCTGGGTCCCTGACCTAGGAGACCCCTATGGTATTTATAGGACGATAGGACAGAAGGTCTTTTTTGAAAGAAGAGATTAGGACATGTGGATGATCGGATCCTAGGGTCCCAAGTCCATACCTAGTAGAGGGTGTCTTCAGATGGCCTATAGAGGATGGTTGGTGATTGGGCTTTAACACCAGACAGGGGGGCATGGTCACAACTCCTATTAAGGGTCTTAGAGGCCATGTGTTTGATTTTACCCTGGGGGTCTCCTCAGTGTTTTCCAAGGATGTTAGGAGTTAGAGGTTCCTCTTTGTTACCGAGGGTGGTTCCTGTTCTAAAGGTGATGCGTGCTCCAAGGTATCTAGGGCTTAGGCCCTTTTTCCATTATGTACCCCCTAATAGGGTCAAAGCTACACCTTCATCATGAATAAGCTGAGCTATCGCCCAAGCCTTCCACTAGGGTTTTTACCCACCTTCAACACATTAGTGTTTCCCTCCCATTATTTTAGATTCTATGGGAAAATTTTTCACAACCACATTATCTCCTTAGCTTCCTAGTCATGGACTTGATAGCTTAGGAAGCATGCCCTTAGTTAATGTTCTTACTTAACAAGTACCATTGTTTCATTGGCCATTTTTATATAAGTACATCTCTTCGATTCAAAAGGGAAGTTTTGGTATATAGGGGCCATATATCCCTCCATTTGAGCAGAAGTCCCTCACTTTTCATTTTACTCATTTTTTGCTATTCTTTTGCTCTCTAATTCTCTTTAGTTCTTTCCTTGTTTTTGTAGTTATTTTGTAGTGGAGCGATTTTTGGCAATATTTCTTGGTGGTTTGTTGGTTCCTGGAGAATTCTCATGTGCATGGTTTCCCTGAGGTTCCCTATTCCCTTTCTTTTTTTTTTTTCTAAAATAGCTTTCTAGGCTTTCAAGGTAGGGGAAATGGCTAGTTAGGGTATCAAGGTTAGGGTTACCAATAAGGTTTGGTGTTGTTTAGATGCTCATCTCAACTACGCCACTTTGGAGAAGCTCAAGAAGTGTTGCATGAAGTTCTTTTTACCGTCCTATGTCAAGGTTAGGGTCCCTGAGCTACGTGAATTGAGTTACCAACCTTAAGAGAATGAGATAACTGATTTCAAACCTAATTTAAGGTAGGCCATCAGTACCTTCCCCTAAAGTTGGTTTCAGATTTTTTTGAATTTTATAGGATAGCCATCAACCAACTCCTGCCAAACTCATATTCTTATCTCAATGCTTTTTTATGTATGTGGTCTTCAAGATAGACCCCTATTTTCTTCTTTTTATGAAATATTATAAGCTCCATCCCCATCCCTTGGGTTATTTCTACTTTTTTCTATATTAAGGAATAAGTAGCAAGAAGTTCACTTTCACATTTGCCACTAGAGAGAGCTGTAAGGGCTGGCATATGAAGTACTTCTTGTTACCACCACACAAAAATGGGAGAATTACAAGTATGGCATAATGGTCGAAAAGCAATTATATTGTGTAATTCTCTTCATAGTAATTGAAGTGTGAGGGATAAAAGTATAATAAACACCTCCTTAAAAGTGTTCCAAGTTGGTAACTTGGCCCCCAAGAAAAGCCTTAAGGGTTGCATGTTTGTCAAGCAACCTATAGATTTTTTTGTGAAGTTTTGGAAATTCAGGTACTCAATTGCAAAACTTTCACAAAAGAGATTTGGAGGGTTATGGGAAGGGTATGAATGGTATAAAAGTGCTATTGGAGGGCCAAATTGCTCATGGAAGACAACCAAGGACAAAGAAAACACAAAAAGGCATAAAGGACCTAAGTGTTCTAATGTAGGCCTTAAGATGTGTATGTCTTTGACTTAAGTCAAATGAAGCAATTATGGGGTTATCCCACCATAGGGGAGGCAGCAAAGGCTTGATAAATGGGTCAACAATGTTGCCCACATGTGTACCAATGAGTTTAAGACAAAGAAACCATAATTAGTGAGAAGGAAAATGACATAAAACAAGGTTAAGCTTGTTTACGTGTGTTTTGTGCCCTTAAGCTCATTTAAGGCCATTTAAGTGGCCAATTCACTTATCTCTCTCTCATTTTTGGCCTCCTTCAGCCCAAGAACACAGCTACATTTCCTCCACAGCCACCACACCTTCAAACTTGCAATTGATTGAAATTGAAGGCAAAAGGAAGCAATTGGAAGCAAACTAGAGCTATTGCTTGGATACTTCAGGGATCAAGCTCCAATTTTCATATACCCATCAAGGTAAGGGTTCTCTTGCTCTCATGGGTTGTTTTATATATTTTCAAGCAACCATGGAGCTAGGGCTAAGCTTGGAAGAGAGCCATGATCTTGATTAACCAAGCTTAGTGAGGGGAGTGCACTTATTGAATGTTTTGTGACCTAGTGTGATGTGCACAAAGATGGCAATGAAATGAGAGTTTCGAAAGCCCAAAGTTAGTACTAACTAGTGTTAAAATCCTCCTAAGACCAAGCATTAGCTTGAGGAGGGCTGCCATAGTGATTTGGTTATGTTTATTATGTGTTTTATGGACTAATCTATGGTTATTGTTGCTATAGCATTTCATATGTTTGTTGGTTGTGAATGGCTGCTACATTTGGTTGCTATATCTTGTATATATGCATTGTGGTTTTGTGTTTTAGTGTATTTCAATGTAGGTTTTGATGATGGTCACATTGTCTATTGAATCCAAGTGTTACCCTTACTAAGTTTCTCAATGAAACTTACTCCCATCAATCCTGTCATTTTAGGTCCAATAGAAAGATAACATTCAAACTAACACTTGTGGTTTGAGTTTTGATTTGAAATTTTAGGTACATGAACTTCCATATGCCTAGCTATGATCTGGAGAGTTTTATGATTTTAGGAGCACATTTGGTATTTTTAATGGTGGTACTTATTGTGTTCTGCAGCAACTATCCAGCATCCTGTTCTGGAGTCCATTGTGTCTTAGACACTCCTATAACCTAGGGTGCATATTTAGATGAGTTAAGGCCATTTTGTAATGTATGTATGCATGTACATGTAGTGTATGTAAAATGAGATAAGTCTGTGAACATTTGAGTAATGTTTTGGCTATGTAAGTGATGTTGTTCAAAGATGCCTAAGTGTGAATGATGGGCTGCTTACTTGTAAATTCTGTTTTAGCCATATATGGTTGTTAAATCCAATGGAATGTATTTCCTATGTGTAATGGACATATATGGGGTAGCCTTGAATGGTTTTTCCCTTGTGAATGAAGTGTTTGCACACTTATGAAAATTTGTATGGGCAAAATGGTCATTAAGGGACCAAAATTTTGACTCTGTACTTAAAGTTCTATATTTCCCTGTGTAGAAAGAATCTTGGTATGAAAATTTGACCACACCTAGAGAACATCTAGAATTTTAACTAGGATTTGGAATATTTTAGTTTGGAACCCTATACCCAAAGATATGATGTTGCAAATTTGGCTAAGTTACTGTTCATTTGGTCAGAATTTTGTAACCAGTTTCAAAAATCCATAACTTGGTCCATAGCTGGGCTATTGATGTAAAAAAAATTCCTTGGTTTGCTCTAAGTCTCTACTTGATAATGGAGCAAATAAAATAGGGGGCACATGGCTAGAATGATACATTTTATTAGTAGAAGTTACAGGTGCAGTGGCTGGTCACTAAAACTTAACAAGATTGCCTAATGTGTGGTAGCGAAGATTAAGACTTGTGCTAGTGTTTTCCTTTTTTGCTGTCATGGTGTGCATGAAATGGGAATATGTGTCTGATGGTTGGACCAATATGCATATGTTTACATAGTGCCCAAGAGGGCCACTTGGGTATGCACACTAAGGGTAGTACTCTGATGGCCTAAAGAACATTACCAATCTTGGGAGTCTAAATGCAAAATTTTGGCACCATAATTGGACTACCTAGAGTGGGTAACACTTCTTCGTGGAAAAACTAGAGTCCCGAGTCAACATGCTAGCCAAGTGGGCTTCAAGGATGTTGATAGCTGATGAAGGAGATCCCTAAAAACTTTTAACTAGCAATCTCAAGGCTCGATTTAAGGAGTTTGATGCCCGAATTAGGCAGATGGAAAACTAGGTTGACCTCCCTCCTACTCATGATCCCTACCTTTTCCCTAATCAATAGGACCTAATAATCGAAGAGGTACTTTAGGAGTTAGGTGTTATAAAGGATTTCCTAATTGACCTTAGCATGCCAAAGCTGAGTGTGGATGGGGAAGAAGTCTATCATAATCCAACTTCTTAGGGTGGAGCTTCTGACTCCAAACTTGTAGAGAGTAAGTTTCATTTGTTACCTTATACCTGGCTCATTTTGTACTTACACTGATGTTTTAACCTTTTAGCAAAGATGGGTGGTAAATCCACCAGTTACTACAAGAGTTTGTTCCTTGGCCAAGCTGAGAAATGGGAGCAGATGAAGAAGAGGAAGCAAAAAAAGGCCCGTAAGAGGAAGACCTTTTAGCAAAGATGGGTGGTAAATCCACCAGTTACTACAAGAGTTTGTTCCTTGGCCAAGCTGAGAAATGGGAGCAGATGAAGAAGAGGAAGCAAAAGAAGGCCCGTAAGAGGAAGAAAGGGAATAGTTTTGCCGACCTAAACTCGAAGAAGGCTAAGGAGGTTGCCCCTTCTCCTACCCCTGAGATCATCAAAGAGGTCAATGATCAGCAATAAGTCACCATCCACTCAACTTCCATTGACCTTACTTTGGCTGCCTAAATGCTGGGCACGACTTTGGCCATTTATAAGGAAGATGAAGCCAAGGAAAGGAGGAGGGCAAAGGGGAAGGCAATCCCTTTGGAAATTTAAGATGTTAGTGATTCTGAATGTGACATTGCTGACATTGTCGCTAAGGTGCCCCTAGAAGGTTTAGTCTTTAACCTTTCATCTATGAATTTTGGTTTCTTTGTAATTTTAAACTTTATAGATGAATAGTTAAGGACCAATGTGGTAACCAAACTAAGTTTGGATTGTGTAGGGAAAACTACTTTGCCAAACTAGGTTGTGGACCATGATCAAAAAGTGAAGGGCTCATGGCACCAAGATCCTTCCTAAGAAGGTACAAATAGAGCCGTTTTGGCAGTACATGGACTTGTTCTCTGAGGACTACCAAAAGATGGTGCCTCAGATGTCTAAAGGCATCATGACAAATGCCACATGTCAATTTCTGACAAGCTTATGTCTGATTGTAGAGATTTTGGTTACTTGGATAACTAAGCATTCAGGTCAGGTAACAACCTTTGATTCTTTTAGTAACTAAGGATAACTATTCCTTGAAGAGCATATGACTTGACTTAGTGATCTCATGACGAACATTCGATATATCCTCTTCAGCAATTTTCCTCAGCCAAATGAACTTGTGGTAGGTGGTTGCCAAGGCATCCTTGGTGGGGCTCACCAGCCACCATCTGTGGCTAATACTAATAAGATAGCTATGCTTAGGTATGCTTAGGGTAATGAATACCTTGGTGTGTTGTTGGCCTTGGCTAATGTATCAACCTTAGCGTTTCTTCTAAGTCAATTGCAGCCCAACTATAAGAGCTTCATAATTGGTCGCATTATTTGTGACTTGGAAGCCAACTTGAGGGCTTTAATGGCCTTCATTCCTTTAGGGCCTCAAAGTATTATTCTTATACCCTAATGTTCTAATCTTTAGGTGCCATCAACGAAAATTGACCATTTTGGTTCCTCTATGTCGAGAACCTCTTTTATCTTGACACTTTCGGGGAGTTTGGCTATAAAGTCTACTAATGCTTGAGCTTTTATTACTTTCCTTGGTTCATACATGATATCATACTCGCCGAACTCTATCCACCATTTAGACAATCACCCTAAATGGTCCACTCTCCTCATGACTTCCTTAAGAGCTAGATTAGTTCTTACTATGATGGCATGTCCTTGGAAGTGTGGCCGAAGTCTCCTACTTACCATGAATATGGCATAAAAAGCTTTTTGTAAGATTGGATATCCCACTTTGGCCCTGTGTAAAGATTTTTCAACATAGTACACAAGTCATTGCTTTCCTTCTTCTTCTTCTTCTTTGATGAGGACCAAGCTGACAACTTTCTCGCTTATGACAAGATAAAGTACGAAGGGTCACCCTCCTTCGGCTGATGAAGTGTTGGCAGCTTTGCCAAGTAGCCCTTTAGCTCCTGCTAGGCTTTTTTGCATTCACTATTCTAGGGGCAATGTTCTCTGTCATCCTCGATATCGCATTTTGTTGCCTTAGTCAACATTTTGAAGAATGGCCAACATCGGTCCCCATATCGGGATATAAATCTACTAAGCATGATTATTTTTCCTATAAGCCTTTGTACACCTTTGGTAGATCTAGGTGTCTTCAACCAAAGCAAAGTCTTGACCTTTTCAGGATTGGCATTTATGCCTTACTCAAATACCATAAAGCCAAGGAACTTTTAAGCTATTACCCTAAACACACACTTTTCTGGGTTTAGTCATATCTGAAATTTTCAAAGTTGTTGGAAGGTTTTCCATAGATTGCCAATATGGTCATTTTGGTTGCTTGTTCTTGATTATCATGTCATCAACATACACTTCCATATTTCTTCCAATTTGAAGCTCAAACATTTTATCCATCGGTTGTTGGTGTGTGGCTCATGCATTCTTAAGTTTAAGTGGCATCCTTAATAGAATGTTCTTTCATCAGTTACGAATGCTGTTTTATCCTCCTTAACTGGCTTCATGTGTATTTGGTGATACCCACTGAAAGTGTTAAGGAAGCTTAGCAATCTATATTTGGTTGTTGAGACTACAAGCTGATCTATCAACGGTAAAGGGTATGAGTCCTTTGGGCATACGTCATTTACCCTTATGAAATTGATGCACATCCTAAGGATATTTTACCTCTCCTATTACCCTGGCTTCCAAGAGTCGTTGGACTTCTTTTTAATGAAGTTACCCTTATTCAGAGTTGTATTACACTTCTTTTACTAAATAGGCATAGCATCAAGATTTACTCTAGTGCTAGATTATATCTAGGTTTATCCCCAACATGTCCTTTGGCAAGTAAGTGAATGAATCTTTATTCAAGAGCAAGGGAGTTACATGCTTAGTTTCTTCATCCTTAGTCAAGTATTTCCCTATTTGGGTACTTCAACCAGGAATTAATTCTAAGTCCTTAGTTCTTATCTTTTCATTGTCGCATTGAACCACCTTTGGCAGCACCTCATGACCATTGGTGACATTGTTAGTGTTGTGCCCAAAAGCTGATCATGAGATGATTGTATTTTGGACATTAAGGCATGATATTTTATTATGGAATTAATCCAGTAATTGTGTTTGTTATATGTTTTCTATGTGAGATAATGAAATGTAATTACAACCTTATAATAATAGTATTCTTAAACGTCCTTGGTCTAGTATTATTGTGGAGTGGGTTATAATAATACATAATGACTAGCATATGTGGAAACTAATATGAGATATGCGGCCTACATATGGTTACAAGTTGGAGAACTTGTGTACTGGACCGACCTACCATGAGAATGCTACATGGATTGTTATATGAGTGTCATAAGTGATTCTCATAGAGATCATGTATATGTAGTCCCTTGACCTAAGGTCATCAAGGTTCCCTACATGTGAGTCACATACTTTGATACTTCCCTTTGTTGCTCGTAACTGAGTGAACTTGAAGGAGGTCATTGGGTATATATCATGCAGAGGGTTTTGTATAATCAAGATGGGATTTGTCCCTCCTACATGACGGGAGTGATATCTCCAGGCCCCTTGATAGAGTGAGACTTAGAAAATGCACGACCATACTCAGATGAGTTGATATACAATATCAATGTCATCAGTTTAAGTTAGTCTACTCAGTAATCAAGAAACCAAATATTGGGCTATACAAGAGTGACGCATTCCATGTCTCGTGCCTAGTCTTGATATCCTCGACAAAGGGACAATGGCATATACGGATAATGATCCTAGAGGTTTAGTCGAATCACCGACTATCTTGTCACTTGGGTAGCAATGATTTGTTGCTAGACACCGCTCATTGTTTATGATCATTACCAACGTGGTAAAAGCCTATTGGGTCGCACACATAAAGCCTATTTGGATTATTTGAGTGCATGGGCTAATTTATTTGGATATGATTTCATCATAATTTCATATTAATAATTGGCCCAAAAGTTAAGCCATTATTAAGCCTGAATTTAAGCTTAATTGGCTTAGGGCTTTGAAACCCACTAGGCTTGGAAGTTGAGTCTCACTATAAATACATCATATAGTGAAAAATTCATAGCTCTTGCCCTAGCCGTCCAAAAGGATGAAATCAGAAGAGTTTTGAAAACCAACCGCACTCTTCTTTTACCATTCCTTGGAGGACGTAAGCTAGCACTACGAGCACAAGAGGAATGCATCTGCCAGGACGTGGTGCAAGCATGGTGTTCCTAAAAAGCTTATGTGGATATCATAGATAGCTTGAACACTATAGGGTTTTAGGAGCCAAACAAGCGCAGCGGAATATAACCGAAACAGGGTAAACCGAGTGTTCAAAAATTTTCATACCTAGTTTCGGTTGAGATCTTTCACCCAATTGTTGAGTCAAATCACAAAACTTAAACAATTGACGTGTTCAAGCTTTCTACAATATCTACACGAGCCTCTCAAGATCACCATGCCTCCACCACGTCCCGGTAAATGCATTTCTCTTGCGCTCGTAGTGCTACCTTATGTCCTCCAAGGAATAGCAAGAGAAGAGTGAGGCTGTCACTTTTGGGAGGCTAGGGCAAGGAAGCGAATTTCTCACCATATGATGTATTTATAGTAAGACTCAACTTCCAGGCCTAATGGGTTTTAATGCCCTAATCCAATTAGTCTTTAATTTTGGGCTTAATAATGGCTCAACTTTTGGGCCAATTATTAATATGAAATTATCATGAAACCATAACCCAAATAAATTAGCCTATGCACGCAAATAATCCAAATAGGCTTTATGTGTGTGACCCAATAGGCTTTTACCACATTGGCAATGATCATAAATCACATTTATGATCATAAGTAATGAGCAGTGTCAAGCAACACATCATTGCTACCTAGGTAACAAGATTGTCGGTGATTCGACTAAACCTTTATGATCATTATCTGTATATGCCAATGTCCCTTTGTCCAAGATATCAAGACTAAGTACGAGATATGGAATGTGTCACTCTTGTATGGCCCAATCTTTGGTTTCTCGATTACCGAGTAGACTAACTTAAACTAATGAGATTGATATCATATATCAACTCATCCAAGCATGGCCATGCATTTTCTTAGTCTCACTCTATTAAGGGGCCCAAAGATATCACTCCCGTTATATATATGACATACCCAATGATCATACAAAACCCATCTTGATCATACAAAACCCTCCTCATGATATATGACATACCCAATGATCTCCTTCAAGTTCACTCAGTTACGAGCAACAAAGGGAAGTATCAAAGTATGTGACTCACATGTAGGAAATCTTGATAACCTTAGGTCAAAGGACTATATATACATGATCACTATGAGAATCACTTATGACACTCATCTAACAATCCATGTAGCATCCTCATGGTGGGTCAGTCTAATACACAAGTTCTCTAACTTGCACACATATGTAGACTACATATTTCATATTAGTCTCCACATATGCTAGTTATTATGTATTATTGTAACCCGCTCCGAGATAATACTAGACCAAGGACATTTAAGATTATCATTATTCTAGGGTTATAAATATATTTATTATGTTACGCAGAAACAAGCAACAAACATAATTACTAGATTAATGCCTTAATAAAATATCATGAATCAATGTGAAAAATACAATCATATCATGATTGGCTTTTGTGCACAACACTAATAATCTCATACTTGTACTAAGCCAATCATCCATGTATCTAATATCGATGGACCTAGAATGGCTATCATGCTTTTGCTGCATAAGGGCCTTTATCAGCGGATCAGCAATGTTGTTGTCTGTCGAAGTCCTGCATATCCTCACATCACCCCTCTCGATGATCTCCATGATGAGATGATAGCATCAGAGTATGTGTTTGGATCACTGGTGAGATTGAGGTTCCTTAGCCTATGCGAGTGCTCCATTTTTGTCACAATAGAGCTTTATCAGGTCGGCTATGCTTGGAACCCCTCCAATTTTGTGATGAACTTCTTGATCCAAGCTACCTCCTTTGCAGCATCAGAGGCAGCAATGTACTCAGATTCTATTGTAGAGTTGGCTACTATTTCCTACTTTGAACTCTTCTAGCTCACAGCACTAGCACAAATACAAAACACATAACCAGATTGTGACCTAAAATCATCCTTATCGGATTGGAAGCTAGCATCGGTGTAACCCCTTACAATGAGCTCATCTTCGTGCCCCAAAGAACAAGAATGCATCCTTACTCCTTTGGAAGTACTTAAGGATGTTCTTCACAGCTGTCCAATGACTCTCACTAGGGTTCAATTGGTACCTGCTCGTCATGCTCAAGGCATACGAGACATCGGGATGAGTGCATATCATGGCATACATGATAGATCCAATTGCTGAGGCATATGGAATTTTACTCATGCGCTCTCTTTCCTCGGGTGTACTCAGACACTTAGATCTAGAAAGAGTTATACCATGTGACATGGGCAAGAATCCTTTCTTGGAATCTTGCATGCTAAACCTCTTTAGCACCTTATCAATGTATGTACTTTGACTTAGGTCGAGCAATTTTCTAGATCTAACTATATAGATCCTAATGCCTAACACATAGGCTGGTTCACCCAAGTCCTCCATAAAGAAACATTTCCCCAGCCAAGTCTTCATAGAGTGTAGCTCAGGAATGTCATTCCTGATGAGTAGTATGTCATCTGCATACAACACCAAGAAGACGATGGCACTCCCACTAACCTTCTTGTAGACATCAGGTTAATCTTCATTTTTGATAAAACCAAACTCTTTGATTGCTTCATCAAAATGATGATTCCAACTTCGAGAAGCTTGCTTTAGTCCATAAATGGCCTTTTGCAACTTGCACACTTTATTGGCATTCTCAAGAGTAACAAAACCCTCAGGCTATGTCATGTACACATCCTTAAGTAGCTTTCCATTTAGGAACACAGTTTTGACATCCATTTGCCATATCTCATAATCATAGTGTGCAGCAATAGCCAATACAATTCGGATGGATTTAAGCATGGCAACTGGTGAAAAAGGTTCGTTATAGTCAATACTATGAATTTGCTTGAAACCTTTTGCAACCAATCTTCCCTTAAAGGTAATCACGTTACCATCCATGTTAGTTTTCTTCTTAAAAACCCATTTGCACCCTATAGGTTTTACCCCTTCAAGTGGATTAACCAAAGTCCATACTTGGTTTTTATACATGGATTCCATCTCAGACTTCATGGCCACTAGCCACTTCTCAGAGTCAGGCCCCAACATAGCTTGTTGGTAGGTTATGAGCTCATCCTGATCCATGAGCATCACATCACCAGTATGAGTCACGAGAAATCCATATCTCTTGGGCTCATGCCGAATCCTACCAAACCTACGTGGGCTCTGTGCTACAGGAACAAAGTCTTGAACCACAACATCTTGTAGTGTCCGTTCAGGTTCCATTTCAAGTTCGATGTCCCCTTGTTGTTCTTGAATTTCTTCAAGTTCTACTTTCCTCCCACTGGTTCCTTTTGAGATAAACTCTTTTTCTAGAAAGACACCAGTTCGAGTAGCAAACAATTTTTACTTAGAAGGATTGTAGAAATAGTTACCCTTTATTTCTTTGGCAGACAAGGATGCCTCCCACTCCATATCTCATATGATGTCTTTTGAACCGATTTTGATGAGACTCGGTTTAGTGTAAAAATGGCTATCTCTAGAGCATGTCCCAAAAAGGAGTTTTGAAGCTCAGCTTGACTCATCATAGATCGAACCATGTCTAACAAAGTTTGATTTTTCCTTTCAGATGCGTCATTCCATTGAGGTGTACCAGGTGCAGGTGGAGTGAATTGTCATACTATACCACACTCCTTTAGATAGTCAAAGAATTATCGATCCAAGTATTCTCCACCTCAATCTGATCTATGTACTTTGATACTCTTCTCGAGTTGATTCTCTACTTTATTTTTTAATTCTTTGAACTTTTTAAGGGAATCTAACTTGTATCTCATGAGATACACATAGCCATATCTACTGAAGTCATCATTAAAGGCAATGAATTATTGGAAGCCTCCTTTAGCAAGTGTAAACAAAGGGCCACATACATCACTATGTATGAGTCCTAGTAAGTCATTAGCCCTTTCACTTTACCCTGTGAATGGGGCTTTGGTCATCTTGCCCAATAAACTTGACTCAGATGTCTCATACGATTCAAAATCAAATGAGTCCAAGAGTCCATCCTTATGGAGCTTGGATATGTAGGTCTCATTTATATGGCCCAGACGACAGTGCTAGAGATAGGTCGGGTTCAAATCATTTAATCTGACCTTCTTGGTATTCCCATTATAGATTAGATTTTCAAGTTCTAGAACATGCAACCCTTTGCTAAGTTGAGCATTACCATAAAATATTTTATTCAAATAAATAGAACAACATTTGTCTTTTATTATAAATGAAAAACTTTTCTTGTCCAAACAAGAAACAGAAATCAAATTTCTACTAATAATAGGCTCAAAGTAGCAGTTGTCTAATTCTAAAACTAATCCACTAGGCAAAGTGAGAACATAAGTCCTTACGACTAAGGCAGCAACCCTTGCTCCATTTCCAACATGTAGGTCCACTTCACCTCGGGCCAATCTCCTACTCTTACTGAGATCCTGCGCATTTGCACAAATGTAAGATCCACATCTAGTATCCAATACCCAAGATGAGAAAGTAGAAAAGCTAGCCTCTATAACAAGAATACCTGAAGTGGAAGTCTTACTTCCTTTCTCCTTAGCAAGTTCTTAAAGATAGGGCTTGCAGTTATGCTTCTAGTGTCTAGGTTGCTTACAATGGAAGCACTCCCCTTCCTTAGCCACACCACCAGATGGTTTTAGTGCAGCTGAAGAAAAATTAGCAATGGACTTTCCTTTAGCTTTATTCTTCTTGTTGTTGGCTTTTCCCTTTTCCCTTTCCTTTTTGAACCATTAAAATGGGCTTAGCCTTCTTAAGGTTTTGCTCAGCAATTCTCAACATGTTGAGCAATTCAGGGAGGGACCTGTCAAGGTCGTTCATGCTATAGTTCATGATGAACTGACTATAGCTTTCTGGCAATGATTGCAAGACTACATCAATAGCTAACTCTTTCTGAAGAACAAATCCTAAACTCTCAAGATTCTTAATATACCCAATCATCTTGAGCTCATGAGGACCCATAGAACTTCCTTCAGACATTTTATAGAGGTCTTAAACCTTTCATGCCTAGCTTGCTCTTGGAAGAGCATTTTGAGATGTTCGATCATATCGAAGGCCCCCATGTTTTCATGTTGCTTTTGAAGCTCAGATTCTATGATAATAAGCATAAGGCAAGCAACATCCAAAGCATCATTAGAATGCCTCTTGCGAGCATCCCTTTCAGCTCTTGGAGCAGTGCCAACAGGCTCATTTGGAATGGGCTACTCTAGGACATGAGGCTTTCTCTTTTCTTTGAGGACTATCCTTAAATTTCGGTACCATTTAAGAAAGTTGGTCCCATTCAATTTTCCGTTCTCAAGGATCCATCGCGACAAAAGTGTTGATATGTTTTGTGCCATGGTTATCTACAACAGTAAATATGCAGTGTAAGAGTCATGCATTTTAATTCATTTAATAAGGACTTTTATTAAACATTACTCCCATTATTTTACTCAAAATAATAACCCTCAATATTATTTCGAAACACCTTAGCGCTAAGGTATTCTAGTGGGCCAAGATCCATATTTCACCACAACTTGAGTCAACTTTGGCTTTTCTCTCAAGTTATAGTTATTTAGGTAGGCAACTCCTTTCCAATTGCATCTCATGCAACTCTTGGATAATTAGGTGAACAACACTTGTCCAAGCTCATCTCATGAACTTAAGCCCAACCCTATGCCTCTAAGTCCCCAATCCTATTGGGATAACTTAGTTAAGTCAAACCCAAGGTTAGCAATTTGGATATCACTATTATCCCATCACGCCTGACCAAGATGAACATAGGTGCTTTGTTTTGGCAAACCCACCCAATGTTGATCAAAGTCTTGACGAGTGCCAACATTTGGAAGGCATCACATTTAATGACTTAATATTTGGCTTGAGGGATTTTTTCTTTTGATCTCACCAATTATTATCTTTAGTTGTCTTATACATGCATCACATACAAATATAAACCATGCATCTTATGCTAACAACAAAGTAAACATGACATGGTTATAGCCCAAACCATGCAATATTCTCAGGCCAATGAGAATATCATAAAAGCCTAAGAAAAGAAAAAGGTCTTCATAAGCTCCTTCTCCTCGTTGCTTGGTATCCACATGAGCCTTTCAAGATCACCATGGCTCCACCAAACACGTCAACTGTTCAATTTTTATGATTCGACTCAACAGTTGGGTGAAAGATCTTATCCGAATTAGGTATGAAAATTTCAAACACCCGGTTTACCCCTATTTTGATTAGATCTTTGAGGGTTTTGGTTATATTCCGCTGTGCTTGTTTGGATCCCAAAGCCCTACAGACCTTTCCTACATTTTAAGCATGGACCTTAGTAGAGGCTTGCCTTGCTCTGAAGAATATCTTTCTTCCTTTAGGTTAGTCAATGAATATCTCAGCATCCCCATCCTTGGTCTCGAAGGTCATTTTCAATTACGTCACATCTGCCCTCACATAGAGGTTACCTTGAGTGTGCCTCCTAAGGAGGTCAGTATAGGGCAAGGGAGCATTAATGAAAATAAATCTTGTCATGGCCAAGGTGAAGTGTTCCTCATTTCTTTTTACTGAAGTACTCAACATTAAGGACAAGTCGATCCAATCCAGAATAAGGAGTTCCCTTGGTCCTACCCTAAATATAGGTGAAGCTATGGGTTTAAGTTTTTCCTCAAAAATTCCTAATCTTGGAAGTAAATAGGAAAACAAGACATTGTCGTTTGAGCCATTGTCACAAAACACCCAATTTACGTCCTAATTCCTGATCCTTACTATGATCAGGAGAGGATCATCATGATGGAATTTCACCACTAAACCATCCCTACGGCCTAGCTTGATCACCAGATTGTCAAACTCCATTAAGGCTATCTCTCTTTATTTTTTCTTTCTTTAGATTGAGAGTTTGCCTGTGGTAATTGTTTACATCACTCATGTTGGGGGAGGTGGATATCTTCTAGGAATTCAGTTAATTCATTGTCTACCAGAGTCATATTCTTCATTTTTTCACTTCTTGTCCCCGTCCCTTTTTTTCTCGAGACTTTGGGGAGGGTATATGTAAGTAAGACCAAAGTTGTCCTTTCTTAATCAAAGACTTGATGTGCTTCCTCGGCTAAAAATAGTTTTCGGTTATGAAATTGGTAGTACTTCTTCATGTTTTTCTTGTTATCTGAGGTTAAGAGCTTCAAATGTTGGATATTTGCCTCTTATTTTTCCAAGGCAATCAAAATATTAAATCTTGTTGTGTTTAAGGGAGTGAATGTCATCTGCCCTTTTCCTTGGTTCTTCTGAGGTCAGCTTCCTCCTTCCCCTTGGTACTGAGGTTGGGCTTGGTGGACCTCGGGTGACTGATGATTGAACTTCTGTCCCACATTCTCAGCTCTTTAACTATCATGTTGTTCACCTCTTTTATAAAATTCTCTGAGCATCTCTGGGGGTCCTTTGAGAATTTGTAGAAAAACTAGGAGTCCCTTTTAAGGCCCCTAGTCATTGCCAATATTCAAATTTTAGGACAAAAATCTAGGACACTAAGAACCTCATGATTAAACTTTTCGACATAGTCTCGAATGGTTTTTCCATTTTTTTGGGCTATGTCAAACATTTGGACAACCATTTTTTCCGTCGAATGGCTTTTGATGAATTGTTGTGTAAAGCCAATTGATAGTTCTTGGAACTTGGTGATTGCTTCTAGTGCCAAAGAGCTGTACCAAGTTATGGCTGGTCCTAGGAGGGTCACTCTGATGCTTTTGCAAACTTTGGCATCATTGATTTCATTTGACACCATACTTCTTCTACACTTGGTTAGGTGGGCCAAAGGATCACTCCAGCCATCATAACTTTCAAGCTGAGGTACTAAAAAATGGCTAGGCATTGGGGGTTTAACTATTGCATGAATGAAAGAGGAGTCATCTCCGGAAAAAATCTCAGAAAGTCTAAACCAAACAAGCTTCCAAGAAACCTTTTTTTCCACCATATCAAGTCTATTTAGAAGCTTCTCCATCAATGTTGTAGTAGCATCGTCTTCTCATTATTGGGTGTCTTCCAACAAGTGGCAGTAATGTTTCCTTCTAGGCAAATAACTTTGCCAATGAAGAGAATGAGTTTTTCCCTAGTAAATGGACTTCATCAATGCGAAGGTCTGTGTTCCTTTTACCATGATCACCTCATCATGCATTTTCTTGGTGCAGGTGTTCTGTTAAGGACTCTTTTAGAGGCCTCCACTAGAGATACTACGGTGAGATGATTTGGGGCCTTGCTTGGTAAGCCCTTCTGAAGAAGCTCTTCTGCCATGGTAGCTAGCCTGGGACAGGCGTTAACCGAGCTACTGGGCCACTATGGAGTGCTAAAACTCATGTAAAAAACCTATAGTGACTGTCAGAGGTTGTTTATCCTTGAGTAACAAGGGCTTCCGTGGTGTGCTAGTTATGGTCTGGGGTCCTATGGTGGACTAAGGGTTGGGAACCCCATTTTTCTTAGAACGGTAGCCTTCCATAACAATGATATAAGACTGGGCTCCATAAATGGCTACAATGATGCTCAAAGATATCTTCTATGTGGGACATCCTCAACTCCAAAGAAGTGATTGCTGCCCAAGAGTATCTGCGAGAGTTAGGGGTCAGGGAGTTCCCCAGAGTATTACTAGGGAATAGCACTCTAACGCCCAAGTTAGTAGGGGGCAAGTAATGAATAGAAAGGAAGATGATGGTAGAGAATGAGAGAGTCTAGGTCTCTTACCTGGGAGCCCCTTTGTGGTATTAATAAAGTGATAAGACAGTGAGCCATTGGGTTTTTCAAGAAGAGATTAGGACATATGGATGATTGGATCCTAGGGTCCCAAGTCTATACTTTACAAATGATATATCCAGCTGGCTTACGAAGAATCGTAGGTGGTTGGGCTCTAACACCAGACCAAGGGGCATGGTGGTGACTCTTGTCAGTGGTTTTGGAGGCCATGTGTTTAGTTTTATCTTTAAGGTCTCCTCAATGGTTTTCGAGGATGCTAGGAGTTCGAGGTTCCCCCTTGTTATCTAGGGTGGTTTGTGCTTTGAGGGTCACGTTGCTCTAAGGTTTCTAGGTCTTAGGCCCTTCGGCGATCGGATGGAACCCAGCTGACTTGAGAGCTGCCGATTGTTTAATGACCCACTGTCATAAGGCTTGCTTCCATTTATAGATAGACTTATGAAGTTTGCTAATTCTAGTCTCCCTCTTTTGTCCAAAGCCAAGTAGAACTTGCATGTATACTTTTTCAAATAAGTTATTATTAAGAAAGGCATTGTTGACGTCCAATTCAAATTCCATCCCTATATAGCCACAAGACTAAAAAGTACTCGTTCTATTGTTAGCTTAGCTAACATCTCACGATAGTTAACTCCTTCAATTTTGTTACTATTATGGCTCTCCTAGTGGGAAGCATGCCCAAGGAAGGTAAAATGCTCTAAATTAAGTTTGGAACCTTAATTCAAGTTTACATAGCAAGAATAAGAAAGTTTAGCATAGTTCGCTAAGTTTCGAGAAGGTTAAGGTGCTGAATGAGGTTTGAGGGCAAAATGATAATTTTGCATCCCGATGAGTTGGGCTAAGTACCGAGTGGTTAAAATAAGTTTTTATAACCTAACTTTTAACTATAACCCAAACTTAGTTGAAATAAGCAAAGTTGATCAAGAATGACTAAGGTTATCAAAAGGAGGGGGTTTAAGTGTTCCATGTTTAATACTTTGGTTGCTTAAGTGTTAAACATGGTTTATAAGATGGTAAAGTGAAGGGTGGCTGCTATAACCCGAGTTCATCTTTCACACCATCATTTCTTCACAAATTGGAGCCCAAAATCAAGAATTTTTGGTGAAAAGAGAAGCTACTATAGGTATATAGGCCATTAGAAGCTTGTTTCAAGCATGAAATCATGGTTTTAGAGCTTGTAAGCACATTTCCTTCTATCCCCTATTTTTTATACGAGGTAATCAATGTGTTCTTGATTGATTTCATTTTTATTAGTTGATTGGGAGCTTGGGTTTTGGTTAGGAGTTAGTAACTTGATGTTTTGCGCCAATATTTGCTTGGAACTTAGGTTGAAGTTTGTGGAACTTGGTTGGTGCAAAAGAGTTGCATAATTCTTGCTTGTTGCTTGGAGTTGAGGTAAGGGAGTTGTGTTTTTTAGTTCAATTAATGCTATTGGAATGAGTTTACTTGAAGAATTCAAGTAGTTCTAGCAATAGCATTAGTTAGTGGGCAAGGTTGAATTATGGTGGACTATGAGATTTGTGATGGTTGGAATGATGTTATAATGCATCATATATTCGCTTGTGATAGTTGGTTGTGATCTATGCAACATGTTTTACATGTATGTGAAGTTTAGAGGCTATCAAAACATGTTTGATATGTTTGGGAAGTGTCTAAAGTTCATAGCAGCGAAACTAGGAATTTTCTAGGCTGTTGTAGGTATTGGCGATGCGTCGCCAATCATCACCAGTACCTACGATGTGTTGTCGTTACAAGAAAAATTGGTAGAATGTTGCCAACTGTGGCAATGTGTCGCCGCAGGTATGTTGGCTGAATTTTCCAAGTTTTGCTAAAAAGGTCAAGGCGAGACCTAAAGGGGTTCGTAGGGTACCTTGGGGTCTAGGCATTCTAGGGTACTCCAAGACTTTCAAAAGTTCTTCAAGACCTAGGAGTTTTTCTTGAGTTTATAAAGATTTATGGTTACTTGTACCATAAGCAAGAAAATTAGTTTACAAAGGATCACAACTAGGTACCACTAGCTTGGGTGAAAGGTTTAGAACCCTTGGTAGCCTAGCCGTGCATTTAGCCACGAGGTTGCAAGGTGAAACCTTAGTGCACCTAGTTTACAAGGTCTTTATGGCCTAGTCTACAATAGTCCCACCATAATGCCCTTGTACACCATAAATAGGAGAGGTTCAATTGGTGATTTATCACTAATTAGGCTGGCAAGCTAAACTTGCTAGAGGACAAGGCAATGCCTTGTAGTGCAAGGACCAGGATGAGGAAAGGTCTCATGGGACCTAGGTATACGCATTTACTAGACCCTCAAGCTGTTGGGTTTCGGGAGCCAAACAGCGCAGTGGAATTTAACCGAAACCCTCCAGGATCCAAGTGAAACGGGGTAAACCGGGTGTTCGAAAATTTTC
The DNA here is from genome assembly GCA_039654915.1 of Aquilaria yunnanensis. Taxonomy (NCBI): domain Eukaryota; kingdom Viridiplantae; phylum Streptophyta; class Magnoliopsida; order Malvales; family Thymelaeaceae; genus Aquilaria; species Aquilaria yunnanensis. Next base: position 40,016,202 of record CM077595.1, on the reverse strand, counting down.
ATACCTAATTTTCGGTTGAGATCTCTCACTCAACTGTAGAGTCGAATCACAAAACCTGAATAGTTGACGTGTTCAGGGTCTCTATGGTATACACACGAGCCTCTCGGGATCACCACACTTCCACTACCTCCCGGCAAATGCGTTTCTCTTGCGCTCGCAGTGCTAGCTTGCGTCCTCCAAGGAATTGCAAGAGAAGAGTGCGGCTGTCCTTTTGCGAGGCTAGGGCAAGGAGACCTGCGAATTTCTCCCTAGAAGTTGTATTTATACTGAGACTCAACTTCCAGGCCTAATGAGTTTCAAAGCCCTAATCCAATTAGGATTTAATTTCGGGCTTAATAATGGCTCAACTCTTGGGCCCATTATTAATACGAAATTAAACTGAAACCATAACCCAAATAATTAGCCCATGCACTCTAATGATCCAAATAGCTCTATGTGTGCGACCCAATAGGCTCTTATCACATTGGCAATGATCATAACTCACATTTATGATCATAAGCAATGAGCGGTGTCTAGTAACACATCATTGCTACCCAAGTGACAAGATTGTCGATGATTCGACTAAACCTTTATGATCATCACCGATATATGCCATTGTTCCTTTGTCCAAGATATCAAGACTAAGCACGAGACATGGAATGTGTCACTCTCGTATAGCCCAATCTTTGGATTCTTGATTACCGAGTAGACTAACTTAAACTGATGACATTGATATCGTATATCAACTCATCCGAGCATGGCCATGCATTTTCTAAGTCTCACTCTATGAGGGACAAATCCCATCTTGATCATACAAATCCCTCCGCATGATATGTGACATACCCAATGACCTCCTTCAAGTCCACTCAGTTACGAGCAACAAAGGCAAGTATCAAAGTATGTGACTCACATGTAGGGAACCTTGATGATCTTAGGTCGAAGGACTACATATACCATGATCACTATGAGAATCACTTATGACACTCATATAACGATCTATGTAGTGTTCTCATGGTGGGTCGGTCCAGTACACAAATTCTCCAACTTGTACCCATATGTAGACTACATATCTCATATTAGTCTCCACATATGCTAGTCGTTATGTATTATTGCAACCCGCTCCACAATAATACTAGACCAGGGACATTTAAGAATATCATTATTCTAGGGTTACAATTATGTTTATTACGTTACGCAGAAACAAAACAACAAACATAATTGCTGGATTAATGCCTTAATAAAATATCATGACTCAATGTGCAAAAATACAATCATCTCATGATTGGCTTTTGGGCACAACACTAACACAAGCTATATGAGCTCACAGCAGGTTACATATGTTTTTACATGTGGATTCCTTAGTAATTTTCTCGCAGGTACAGTGAAGACCCCTTACTGAGAATTTATGAATTCTCACTCCTTAATTATGTTGTGCAGATTCTGAAGTTGTTACACCGGGTAACCGCTAGGGTTATCACGGTAATGGCTTTTTTTGCAGGTATTTCACTTGAGAATCTTTATGATTCTAGTCTACTTGGGTAACTTGTTCGCCAAGTAACAGTACTAACTACAGTCTTCTTATGGCTGCAGAGCCTAGTAGCACTTGGACAAGGACTTTTGTGACTCGCCACTGGGACTTACATCTGAGGTGGGAGTTAGTTCAAGAAGATATCAATTGAGGCTTGTATATATAGTACTTCTGGTTGCCTCCATTTTCTATGTTTTGAGGAGTCCTTGACTCTAGAGTTGCTCTTGGGTGAAGGCATTAGTCTACTTTATGTATGAATGCTCCCACACAGTTGTTATGTGTAGTAAACTCATATAAATGTTGATTTTGTATGCTTTGGCTATTTGAACTTGTTTTCTTGAAAACGTTTTGGCCAAGTCAATAGCTTATGGAATTTTGTTAATTCAAGTCAAAGCATGAAGAGCATGCATTTTGCATATTCTAGGTTAATGAACTAGTATCACGGGATTTTAATCCTCACATATATACAATTATCAATTGCAACCACTGTGAGACCAGCTCTCACAGGCTTGTTGGGCAGGGGCCAAGGACGGTTGTGTCAGTTTTTGGTATCAAAGCTTAGAGCTCACTTCATAGATATTGGAGGCTAAGACTGAGATCTAGTTTTGGGAAGTCCATGTGCTAGGTTGGTTAGTACTGACCAACATCTGGGGAATGTCCTCTGGCTTTGGTTGCAAGTTGCTATGGTTGACACTAGGTCAGGAGCTTCGAGAGGAGCTAGGGAACTTGATAAAGGTTCTAGTGAGCCAGTTGTGGCAAGAATGGATGAGATATCTAGGGTTCTTCAAGCATTAACTCACACTATGGCCCAAGTGGCACAAGGTATGACTACCATCATAATTGAGTTATTTCAAGATCATGAGGATAGAAAAGTTGTCTAAGAGGTGAATGATCCACACCAGGGTCAAGAGAGGCATGCTGAGCAATAGCAAGTCCCTAGGGCTCATGAATGGAGAAATCATGTTCATGTAGAGGATGAGGAGCTAGAAGTTATGCAAGCTCCAAGGAGGGGAGACACCCTACATCAAATGAGGTTGTTGGAAAAGTTTAAGACTATTGACCCACTGAGTTTTGATGGGATAGGTTACATGGCTAGATTAATATAGTTTTTTGGAAAAATATTTGGGTGCAGTCACTGGTTACTTAAACTTAGCAAGATTGCCTAATGTGTGGCAGCCAAGATTTAGACTTCTGCTAGTGTTTTCCTTCCTTACTACCATGGTGTGCATAAAATGTGAATATGTGTGTAATGGTTGGACCAATATGCATGCATTTACATAGTGCCCAAGAAGGCCACTTGGGTATGCACACTAAGGGTATTGTCCTAATAACCTACAGAACATACCAACCCTAGGAGTTTTAAATGCACAATTTTGGCACCATAACTAGACTACCCCAGAGTGGGTAACAAATGTAGTTGTACTCATTGGCCACCGAGTGTGCTTTATAGCATTCAATTGTCCCATCTAGACTGAACTTGATTTTGTAAACCCATTTGCATGTGAGGTGGCAAAGGAACCAAGCTCCAAGTGTCATGTGCTTAAAGAGCTTCAATTTCTGTTTTCATGGTTTTTCTCCACTGACGAACTTGAATAGCTATGAAAATGAAGTAGGTTCTTTGTGGAAGGAAAGTTAAGTAGTGAAGGCTCTATGGTCACACAAAGATGGTCATAAGACAAAACATATGAGAGATAATGTACCATAATTGGTCTCGAAGAAGATGACATAGTGGACCATGGTGGGAGGGCACCCTCAATGTTAAAGTCATATAAGAAGGTCAGAGTTTTGGTGGGTCGTGATGACCGTCATGGGGGGTGTGGAGAGTGTATGGATGGAGATGTCTAGGTTTTACGAAGGAGTAGGCTTTGCTAATGATTAGTGAGTCGCGTCTGATTATGTAGCTGATTTGTTAGTTGCTTAAAATAGGTTGGCATAAGTCAAATTATCACATGAAATATTTTTCAATGGCTAAAGAGGAATCCAAATGAGGCATAGTGGTTGATTCAATGTCAAAGAGAGATGATGGACTTTGCAACAAAAAAAAGGATTCAGTAGGTGAGCAATTTGGATGGGAAAGGGATTGAAATGGAAAGAGTCGTCAAAGAATAAGACATTTCAAGAAAAAAAAGTTTTGTGTTCTATTAGGTCATAGACATGATAACCCTTTTGGGCATGAGGTTAGCCTAGAAAGATACATTAGATTGATGGAGGGTGGGTCAAATTTGGTGCACTTACTAGGGTGTGCGCACATGAAACATAAGCAACCAAAAACTCATAGATGTGAGTATTCTGGTTCCTTATTGAACAGACTGTCAAAAGGTGTTCTATTTTGGAGTAATGATGTAGGTGTCCTATTGATGAAATAGGTTGTAGTAAGTATGGCTTCCCCCAAAAAACATTTAGGTTGATTGGCTTGCAAAACGAGGGCTTGAACTACATTGAGAAAATGTCATGTTTATGTTCAACAACACCATTTTGTTATGGTGTGTTCATGCAACTAGTCTAATGGATTATCCCCTTTGAAAAGTAAAAATTTTCAAGTTTGAACTCAAGGAAATTATCACTACACACAACTTTGACCATCTTGCTGAATTGATTTTTGTTACCACTTTGAGTACTTCTATATAGTGATTAGATTTAGTAAGCTAAAGCCCCAGGCAGTCCACGTCCTATAGGCCAAGCAGAACATGCACACTATGTTTACCCAAGTGGCCCTCTTGGTCATTATGTAAATATGTGTATATTGATCCAAACATCACACACATATTCACATACAACTAGATCTAGAAGTAATGACGATAGTGAAATTCTTTATTCCTGGCCAATATGGAATTTGAGTAAAATCCCTAAGTGCATGTACAATCATATACACACATGATGCTATTGGTGCACATTTTATGTGTCCAACTTTTGCACCGTCTCCAAATCAAATTCTACCCATGTTCTATTATGCGTAAAGGTTTTAAACACTTTAATACCCTTAAACCTTTATAGGGAAATAGGTTTGAGACATTAAATCAATCTAAGTTTACAATTATGGACTTTACACCTAACCGGGTATAATTAACCATATAAAAAGTGCTCACCAAAATCATCCAATTTTGACAGGCCATAACTCTAGCTACAGGGCACCAAATCTAGTGATTCAAAAGCCAAGTTATTCATATTGAAGTGTTCTAGATGTGGTCAAAATTTCATAGCCAAATTCTTTATGTAAAAAAAGTTATGGTAGCTGGAGTATAGGGTACAAAATTTTAGCCACTATTGACCATTATGCCCATACAAAATATCATAATATTCATACACTCCATTTCCAGTTGCAAAACCCACTTGGTAGTGTCCATACATGTATTATACAGCTGGGAAAACCATTCCCATGAATTTAGAACCCTTTTAACAATCATTCATAAAAGTGCCATAAAAACAGCCCATAAACACCATATGGACAACATTATATACACACTTCAAACTACACTCCATTGATCCATATATCCTTCTCACACTACACATACAACCTACCCAACTCATTTACATGAATTTATGCACCATATACATGATAATAATTTAGTTAATACGTACATGAAGCTTCTTGGAGAACTTCAAAAGCACTAAGTACTCCAAAAACTTGAAGGGACCAACTGTTGCATAAGGCAAAAAGTACCATTACTAAAAATAGCTAATGTGCTCTAAAAATCATGAAACTTTCCAATTTATAACTACACATATGAAAGTTAACATTCCTCAAATTTCATAGAGAAATTAAAATAACAGCTATTATTTTGAATGATCTCTTTCAGGTGCTCCTGAAATGGACAGAAAGGGGGTAAGTCTCTTTGAAGAAACTTAGTAAGGGCTTATCATTAGAAACTTGAATTCCCAGAAACATACCTAAAATCCAAAGACATAAAAACACCAAAAAAAAGCACATATACAAAAATATAGCCATCCAAATGCACAAACAAACAGAACACAATCAAATGCAATACTGGTAGCAATACATCATTAGGGTTAGTTAGAGATGTCAATGGGGTGGGTTCGGGTAAGGTTGTGTAATTCTAGAACCTGCCCTATGATACAATCCATACAACCCACATCAAGTAGGGTTTTCTAAACCCATATCTTACCCTTGCACTAGCAGATAGGATGCAGTTTCTCCACCTACAAACCCGCCAATTATTACATATGAGATTAAGAGAAATATATATGAGATTATGAGAAATCTAACATGTAAACTATGATAAATTTCTCACACAAGAATAATAAATATGTTGGAACAAAACAAAAAAAAAATAACCATGTCCAAACAACAATTAATTCTAGTAATACAATCCTCATTAATACCAACTAGTCAAATGTAAATAAAATGCAAACTGCACTTGTCAAGCCATTTCACATTTGTTTATGGCGTGTGTCAATGGTTTTAATGAATCTAACATTTTTATTATTTTTAATAATTATATATATAAATACACACACACACACACACACATATTAACATACATAATATACACCATTTAGTGGGGCAGGTTAGGGGCGGGTTGTTAGCTAAACCCGCATCCAACCCGCACCCAACCTGGTTATATTACAAAAAAAATCTGGATCCACCCTGAATCCATTTAATTGGAAAAAAGCCCCTACCCATCAAGTAAGGTAAGGTCGGGTGTCCACAGGGTGGGGTTCAAATTGACATCCCTATGGTTAGTCCATAAACAATCAAATAAACAATATGTAATACTATGGCAGCCCTCCTCAAGCTAATGCTTGGTCTTAGGAGGTTAATTGGTATTAGTTAGTACTAACTTGGGCTCTAGAAACCCCTATAAACACCGCCATCTTAGTGCATGAAAAACAGTAAGGCTAGAACCTTGTTCATGCACTCCCCCTTAACCAATACTTGGTTCCTTGAGCTTTTTGCTCTCTTCCAAGCATGGTCATAGCTTCATGGATGCTTGATCATCATCTTAAGATAGTAAAAAACCATGAAACATGAAGATAAAACCCTTACCTAAGCTGTGAAGGCTGAAATTTTCAAGATATACACGATAAACCTGAAAACTAGGGTTTTTCTCTTTCTTGTTGCATCTGATTGCCTTCCTTTGTTATTTCTTGGGAGATTGAGCTATGGTGGCTATGGAAGCTTATGGAAGAGCTAAAGAACATGTTGTGCCTAGTGGGGGATGAAAATGGGCAAAAAATGGCAAGAAATCAAGATATTTTATGTGACTTGATTAGTTTAACCTTAACCCTCACTTAGGTCACTATAAGTATGTCTTAAGCAAAGACTTTTTGGCTAATCTTTAGCCCACCTTTTTGACCTTAGAACCTGGAAATAAAAGGCTAGGATAATGCTAGAAATGGCCACCTTTGACTCTTGTCAAAAATCATCCCATCCTTAAGTTATTTTTGCGAACAATTATACACCTAGTTGTACTGGGTTCTTGAATAATAGCTTTTGTTTCCTTTATGCAATTCAGCCTCCAAAAATTGCTTCCATACCACACAAATCCTTCCAAAATCTCTCTTTTAGAGTTGTACAATTGAGTACCTAAGTCTTGAAATCTTGCAATAAGACCCATAGATTACTTGTAAAACAAGCAATCCTTTAAGGCTTCCTTTAGATTGTAATCTTTTAAGGAGGTGTAGATTATTCACTTTACCTCTCACATTTCATTCACTATGGTGAAAATTACACTATATAATGGTTTATAACCATTACACCTTTATACTGTAATTTTCCCATTTGTTGAGGTGGTAACAATTTTCAACCAAATGAATGAAATAAACCCAAAGATTCCATGCTTTTAACTTGTGTTTCAACAAATAAACCTAAGTGCTTTTGGTGTAATCATCTACTATGGTAAGAAAGTATTTTTCCCTAGAAAGTGAAAGTATATGACAACCACCTTAAATAAGTATTTTTCCCTAGAAAGTGAAAGTATATGATAACCACCTTAAATATCAACATGTGTTAAATCAAAAGGAGACTTGCCTGAAATAATACTTACTGGAAAAGAGTTTCTGGTTTATTTGGCCAAAGGACAAACTAAAACCTTGGTTGAATCACACATTTCATTTTTTGAAAAAGAAAATAACATAAAACTTTACTAAAAGGGTGGCCAAGTTGTTGGTGCAATGATCAAGCTGGTGAACCAAAACGGAGTTGCATGTTCTTTTCTCTGTTATGTTAAGGTAGTAAAGTCCCTCCCATTTAGTTCCCATCCTAGTCATCTTCCCCAATTATAAGTCCTATATAACACAAAGGTTTCTAGGAAAGATGGTAGCTTAAAAGGAATCAAAAGCCAACTTACTAATGAAGATCAGATTTAAATAAAAATGTGGCATGTATATGACGTTATAGGGAAAAAGATAAGGAGAGAAAACCACTTTCCCAATGTGAATGACTTAGGTTGAAGTTCCATCTAGTACCTAATAGAACAATCATTAGCAGGCTCCAAAAAGTAAAAATAGAAGTTGCACACACTACGTGGTCACTTGCACCACTATCCAATATCCAAACACTATCCTTACCATTTTAGGGGAAAAAAAAGTTCTTGACTTGAGAGTTCTTCATGATTACTAACTTGGTTCACTATGGCAGCTTTGTTCTTGCTCAATAGATTTATAATTCATTGACATTCCTCTTGTTAAAAAAGGAAATTGGTGACTGTCCCTCCTTTATCAGACGTAGAGGTTACATGGTTTCGTTTTGAGTGCACTTTTCCTTCCTTTGTAGCAACCTTTCTTTTACAACAATATTCAATTATGTGGCTCTTCTGATTATAAAAGATGCACTTGACATGTATTCAGCAGTCCTTGGTACTGTAATTTTTTCTGTGGCATTTTTCACACTTGATTTCACTTTTTTCAATGGCAAAATTACAATATGTCTTTTTCACAACAAAGGTTGCCACTTCTGGTTGAACCGATGTTTTCCCATTCAACATTCTTGCTTGCTTTTCATTGTGCAATGCCATCGAGTACACTTTATTCACACTTGGGAGTAGATCTACAGCTACTATATTGCTTCATAGCATAGCATAGGCATCGTTGAGACCTATCAAAAACTTCAATATCTTTTGCTTTTCCATTTAGGCCTTGATTTCATTTGCAATTTCATAGCTGCAAGGAGGAATCTCACAAAGTGCACCTTTTTCGTGTCATAGACTTTTGAGCTTGGTAAAGAATGATGTTACAAAAGTAGTACCTTGCTCACAGTCATGGATTACATTTTCTGTATGGAACAGTTTGACAATGTTAGTGTTTGAGAACCTTTCTTGTATTTCAAGCCACATACCCCTTGCATCTTTACAATGAATAACACTAGTTGAAAATTTCTTTCAACATTGACCCTAGCAGCTATGTTTTGACCAGTGTATTGCATTGATCCCATTGTTGTTATTCTTCAACTCCATCAGCTAGCCTCTTGATGGATCCATCAATGAATCCTTTCCTATTTTTTATTATTAGACCCATGTTGTGTAATTCTCTTCCATCAAAGATTGTGCTACGAGTACAACATGTAGTTGATCTGAGTAATAGAGGAATAACAAGTGATTTGGATTTTCCCATGATTATTGAGAGTTCGAGGAACTTGTCCCTTTGCCATGTTCCATGATCCTCTATTCTGTAGGGTTTTGGGAGCTAAGCAAGCACAACGGTATATAACCAAAACCCTTTAGGATCCCAGTGAAACAGGGTAAACTAGTGTTCAAAATTTTTCACACCTAATTCGGTTAAGATCTTTCACCCAACTATTCAGTCGAATCACAAAACCTGAACAATTGATGTGTTCAAGCTCTCTACGGTATCCACACGAGCCTTTCGAGACAACTATGCCTCCACCACATCCCGGTAGATGAGTTTCTCTTGTGCTCATAGTGCTAGCTTGCATCTGGCTTGCGTCATCCAAAGAATGGCAAGAGAAGAGTGCAGCTGGTTTTCAGAACTCTTCTGATGTCATCCTTTTGGGAGGCTAAGGTAAGAGCTACGAAATTCTCACTATATGATGTATTATAGTGAGACTTAACTCCCAAAACTCCCAAGCCTAATGGGTTTCAAAGCCCTAATCCAATTAGGCTTAATTTTGGGCTTAATTATGGCTTAACTTTTGGGCCAAGTATTAATGTGAAATTATCATGAAACCATAACCAAAATAAATTAGCCCATACACTCAAATAATCCAATTGGCTCTATATGTACGACCCAATAGGCTTCTATCACATTGGCAATGATCATAAATCACATTTATGATTGTAAACAATGGGCGGTATCTAGCAACACATCATTGCTACCCAAGTGAAAAGATTGTTGGTAATTCGACTAAACCTTTATGATCATTATCCATATATGCCATTGTCCATTTGTCCAAGATATCAAGACTAAGCATGAGACATGGAATGTGTCACTCTCGTATAACCTAATCTTTGGTTTATTGATTCCTGAGTAAACAAACTTCAACTGATGACATTGATATCGTATATTAACTCATCCAAGTATGGCCATGCATTTTCTTAGTCTCACTCTATCAATGGGCCTAAAGATATCACTTCCGTTACATAGGTGGCACAAATCCCATCTTGATCATACAAAACCCTCCACATGCTATGTGACATACCCAATGACCTCCTTCAAGTTCACTCAATTACGAGCAACAAAGGTAAGTATCAAAGTATATGACTCACATGTAGGGAATCTTGATGACCTTAGGTGAAAGGACTACATATATATGATCACTATGAGAATCACTTATGACACTTATATAACGATCCATGTAGCATTCTCATGGTGGGTCAGTCCAGTACATAAGTTCTCAAACTTGTACCCGTATGTAGACTACATATCTTATACTAGTCTCTACATATGCTAGTCTTTACGTATTATTGCAACACGCTCCACGATAATACTAAACCAGGGACATTTAAAAATATCATTATTCTAAGGTTATAATTATGTTTATTATGTTACGCAAAAATAGAACAACAAACGTAATTACTGGATTAATGTCTCAATAAAATATCATGCCTCAATGTCCAAAATACAATCATCTCATGATTGGCTTTTGGGCACAACACTAACATATTCATCATCTCTTGCCATGGTACTTTGATTGTGTGCTTTCCAGTATGTTTCAGAACCTTGCTTTGATACCATAAAGAGAAAAAAGAAGTAAAGAAAAGTTTTCTTAATTTTCATTGAAACAGTTTTACAACCTTTATACAAATATTCACATATTTAGATCCACAATTTATGTCCTAGGATCAAGCACAAATATATTTACAGGTAGCTATTCCTTATTTACAAAACCAATTGTTGACTTGATGAGATTTTTTCCTTTAACATGATTATTTTTATTTTTATTTTTTTTGTCCAATTTTCATTTTCTTCTTCACCATTGTCCATTTCGTATACTAGTTAATGATGTCAAAATTGGACCAGACCATTCAATTCAACCATGAGCCATCTTCCTCTTTGGTCGGGCTCTTGGGTCAACTTCACTAAGGTTGAAGCTAGTCTAAAACTGGCAAGACCGGCAAGAACCATGAATTGGAAAAATGCTACATGCCAGTTGTCAAAAAGAAAACTAGATCTAAGTAAGATTTGTTTAGGAAAAAAATGATTAAAAAAAAATAATATAATAGAAGGACGGTTGTTTTGTGGGAGTTGAAACATTTATTTAAGAGGGATATGATGATATGTGTACATGGCTGTGGGATAAAAAAGTGAAGTTTTGAAGCTGTGAAACTTGAGATAATCCATCATGATAAATGCTAGTACGTACAACAACCTAAAAGTTCTTGTTTGTTCTAGTAAAAGAAAAAGAGGAGAATAGAATGGATATTACAAGAAAAAGACTAACCGATGAATGGTGTGTGGCACTTTGAGAAAAGTTTGGGCTCCTCAAGTCTGAAGTAGGTAGTATTTGGAAAAATACACTCTTAGTCCTTATATTGGGTGTATATTTTCATTTTAGTTCTATTCTTTTCATGTGTACAGTAAAGTCACTTGTCACTCATGGAACATAATGAAAATGTACAATGAACCGATGGTTTAACCAGTTTACCTAGTTAGACTATCAACTAGAGACCTTCATGGTTTGAAGCACGGTTCAATTTTAAAAACACTAATACCAATAAGCAGTAAGATAGTCAAGATGCATTTTTCGGTCGATACAGTCCATCACAATAGACAAGACAATATAAGCGTGTCTCATACAGTTATGTTGCTGATACTGAGATGTCTCAGTGGTATTAGTTGAAACAAAACACTTTCAAAACCCTAGTGACAACCAACCTCCATTTGCCTCTGTGTATGTTCATTTCTTTTTTGGCTGGGCTTGATTGAGGTTAGATTGTGAACAGCAAAGGTGATGATGTTTAAAATGAATATAGTTAGTCTTTTCTAGAAGTTGAAAGGGTTACAATTATTGATTGGAAAAATTTGAGTACCAAAAAAATTATTTTTAATTTATTTTAATTTTAATTACTGGAAAAATTGTCCCAAATTTAACTTTAGAGGGTATTGTGTCCAATATGATCAAGTTCAGGGGGCTAGTCTTCGATTTTTTCCTCAAATTTTTGTCAATACTAAGGAAATCATAAACAAATGGCCAATTTTGCTACAAATGGTTACTTTAATCCTATTTTTGCAATATTCGATAATTTAGGGATAAATATGTGATAGCCGAGATGCCCATCACCCTCCGAACCCATAGGTTCGGAGGAAGCACCAACCTTAGAGGAGAAACCACCCGCCACGGAAGGAAGGATGCTCGACCTCCCAAAACCAACCTCGGCATTTCACCATTCCAGGAAACGACAGTGCCAGCCTCGGGAGGACGATTAAGCCATCCTCGGAAGTGGGGGTGTCCCTGAGGAAGATTACCCTCAGGAAATATACTCCTACGATACTAAGGAAACTTCGGAAGACGAGTCTTTCTCTGAAGAGGTCTCTTCTACCAAAAGGGACCTCGGGAGTACGACATGAGCAATTAAGGAGCCTCTGACACATCCCTGACACGTCACTCCCGGACACGTTCTGACACACCGCTTGCAGGGACACTCTTGCACGCCACTCTCGGGTCACCTAGGCTCCTAGCCCTGCGGCCTATGACTGGCTGGGTGTCCCCTCATCCCCCGAAGACGTGGATCGCATCCCACCGAACACGTGTCATGATCTGGGGCGGCCACAAGAGGAGAACTACTACTGTTCATCCCTCTATAAACATCCGGAAAACACCCCAGGTAAAAAGAGGTCTTTGGCACACTAGAGACCATACTTCTCCGCTATCTATCACCTCCATATCTCCAAAATATTGACTTGGGCGTCGGAGGCTCCTCCCCGGAAACACACTCCGGGGACCTCATAATCTCTGTCTTCTAAGCATTTCAGGTACCCTCCCCTGGGAAACCTTCTCCTCAGGCGCTCTCCTCCGCCGGAAGTCCCCCTCGCTCCTACCATGTCACATGATGAAATTGCCATCGGGCACCATTTGGCGCCGTCTGTGCGAACTCTTTCCCATGTCGCCGTCGTAGAGACTCGGTGCTCAAAGGACAAAGGGATTCCAAGATCCCCCCTTGCGCCCGAAGCTCAGCCGGCGACCACTCCGCCTGTGGCAGAGACTTCTGTGCCGGAGGATGACCGCCCTATAACGGTGACGATGAGCTTCCTACGAGACTTCCAACGCTCCATCGTTGCCGAATTGACTCAACAGCTTGATCAGAGGTTGCCCCAACCTCCTCTGGCCCAGAAGGCCTCGCCCCCGGCTGCTCGTCGGGAAAAGGGTTCCAGGTCCACCCATCGGAGTTCAGGAAGTGGAGACTCCCTTGATGCCTCCTCAATAGAAAATGAACCCGTTGAGGTACGACCTACCAGAGGGGGAGCCCCAAAAGAGACTAGGGCCTCTTACCAACGGAGTGCATCCCCTCATCGAAGGTCCCAGTCTCCTCACCGCCAAAGTCGCTCCCCGAGGAGGAGAAGAAATTCGCCATTACCGGCGAACACACGACAGCAAGGAGATGTTACCACGACTGTCCTCATGGAGAAAATCCTGGGAAGACTGGAGAAGGTTAAGAGGCAACTCTCCCGAAAGCCAGTCTGGTCCAGGCTGTCAGACTCTTACACCGGAGAAGAGTCACCTTTCGTGCACGAAGTAGTGGAGGCACCCATGCCCAGCGATTTCAGGGTACCTCGCCTAGAAACTTATGACGGGCAAAGTGACCCTCAGGCGCACCTGACAAAGTATAAGCGAAGCCTGGTACTCCATGGCGCAGATGACGCTACACTCTGCAAGTGCTTCGAAGTAACACTTTCGGGTCCAGCAACAGCATGGTACAACGCCCTGGCTCACGGAAGCTTGTTGAGCTTTCAAGAGCTATCCACTGCCTTCACCCAGCAGTTCATCGGCAGTAGGCCAACTGCTAAAATGCCAGTACAAATGTTCGACATAGCCCAGCGAGGTGGGGAAACCAACCGCAACTATGTTGAAAGGTTCAATCGAGAGGCGCTGAGCATGCCCGACTTTCGGCCAGAAATTCGCACTCTCGCGATGATTAGAGGACTTCGAAGGGACTCCCAACTATTCTACGAGTTTTCAAAGGATCCCCCAGAGACCCTCGGGGAGTTTTACAGAAGGGCCAAACAACATATGACGGCTGAGGAACTTGGGATGGGAGGACCAAAAGGAGAGCACCCTCGTGCTGAAGGGCCCACCCATCAGACTCGACATCAGAACGAGGGAGAAAGGCCCCGAAAATAGAGGGGGAAAAGGCCGATGACATTCACCCCCTTGAACACTACAGGAGCGAGCATCCTCTTGGCGCTAGAAAGGCAAGGAACCACAGTTCCAAGGCCAAAGGCCATGACCTTGGAGAACAAAAGGAACATGAAGAAATTCTATCAATACCACCGAGACCATGGCCATGACACTGAGGATTGTTTTCAGCTAAAGAAATACATTGAGTCCCTAATCAAACAGGGCAAACTTCGCCGGTACTTGCAAATGCCTTCCCCAAAGGGAAGGAAAGAAGAGCAGAGGAGAGGGGATGATGAAGAGTATGACTCGGACCGACGTCAGGACCGAAGTCCTCGAAAGAACCTACCACCATCGGCAGGGGTTATCCAAACCATCACTACTGGGATACCCTCGGCTGAAAGGAAGAGGAAGATAAGAGAAATCTCCGTAATGGAGTACGGGGACTCGTCAAGAAGGCTCGTCCGTAGGGACGGATCTACGGTAAAGTTCCCCCATGACGACCCACTCCTTGTCACGACAAGAATAGGAAACTGGGATGTCAAAAGGATACTCCTCGATGATGGTTCAAACATCGATGTCATTTTTTCCCATCTGCTGCCTAAGTTGGGCATTTCGAAGGAGGATCTCAGCTCAGTAAGCTCCCCCACCTTCGGTGTTGGACCTTCCGAACTTCTGGTCCTCGGATATGTCGACCTGCCTCTGATGCTAACAGGGGTCTCACCCTATAGCCAGGAAGAGTTAATTGCCTCCGTCAAGACAAGATTTATTGTCATAGACGTGCCATCGGCTTACAATGCTATTCTCAAAAGGCAGACTCAGGGCTACTTCCACATCCGGCCGGACGTAAAGTACCTAACTGTTGATGGGTTTCGGGAGCCAAACAGCGCAACGAAATTTAACCGAAACCCTCCAGGATCCAAGTGAAACGGGGTAAACCGGGTGTTCGAAAATTTTCATACCTAATTTTCGGTTGAGATATCTCACTTAACTATAGAATCAAATCACAAAACCTGAACGGTTTACGTGTTCAGGGTCTCTATGGTATCCACACGAGCTTCTCAGGATCACCACACTTCCACCACGTCCCAGCAGATGCGTTTCTCTTGCGCTCGCAGTGCTAGCTTGCATCCTCCAATGAATTGCAAAAGAAGAGTGCGACTGTCCTTTTAGGAGGCTAACGCAAGGAGACCTGTGAATTTCTCACTAGAAGTTGTATTTATAGTGAGACTCAACTTCCAGGCCTAATAGGTTTCAAAGCCCTAATCCAATTAGGCTTTAATTTCAAGCTTAATAATGGCTCAACTATTGGGCCCATTATTAATACGAAATTATTGTGAAACCAAAACCCAAATTATTAGCCCATGCACTCTAATGATCCAAATAGCTCTATCTGTGACTCCCAATAGGCTCTTACCACGTTGGCAATGATCATAAGCAATGAGCGGTGTCTAGCAACACATCATTGCTACCCAGTTGACAAGATTGTTGATGATTCGACTAAACCTTTATGATCATCACCGATATATACCATTGTCCCTTTGTCCAAGATATCAAGACTAAGCACAAGACATGGAATGTGTCACTCTCATATAGCCCAATCTTTGGTTTCTTGATTACCAAGTAGACCAACTTAAACTGATGACATTGATATCGTATATCAATTCATCCAAGCATGGCCATGCATTTTTCTAAGTCTTGCTCTATCAAGGGGCCCAAAGATATCACTCCCGTTACATAGGAGGGACAAATCCCATCTTGATCATACAAATCCCTCCGCATGATATGTGACATACCCAATGACCTCCTTCAAGTTCACTCAGTTATGAGCAACAAAGGAAAGTATCAAAGTATGTGACTTACATGTAGGGAACCTTGATGATCTTAGGTCGAAGGACTACATATACCATGATCACTATGAGAATCACTTATGACACTCATATAATGATCATGTAGTGTTCTCATGGTGGGTCGGTCCAGTACACAAGCTCTCCAACTTGTACCCATATGTAGACTACATATCTCATATTAGTCACCACATATGCTAGTCGTTATGTATTATTGCAACCCGCTCCACAATAATACTAGACCAGGGACGTTTAAGAATATCATTATTCTAGGGTTACAATTATGTTTGTTAAGTTACGCAGAAACAAAACAACAAACATAATTTATGGATTAATGCCTTAATAAAATATCATGACTCAATGTGCAAAAATACAATCATCTCATGATTGGCTTTTGGGCACAAAACTAACAACGGTGACCTTTGCAGCCAAAGACGAAGACGCGCAAATCTTCATTGACCAAGCCGAAGTCAGAAAGGTCTTCACAAAGGCCAGACAAAGCCCAGCAAGAATCCAAGTACAGACTTCGGTGAAAGAAAAAGCAGTCATGAAGAACGAGGAAACAATAGAGGAAGAAACTGAAAGCCTCAAAAAAGCGGAAACAGAGGACGTAGAATTGGTCCCTGGCCGAAACACCAGAATCGGGAAAAAGCTGGCCAAGGAAGACAAAAAGAGGCTTGTATCCTTCTTGTTTATGAACAAAGATCTTGATAGCCAAAGGCTATCGCCTCAATCTGGCCGAATACCCTGCCACAACAATGGCCAGAAGAACTGGCGCTTCCCGGGAACAGGTGGAATCATGCACCTCGGGAGATAGCCTGAGAGCTCCGAGCCTCGGCACGCCAGTAAAACTTGAGGACTCCATTCGCCCCCCAAGGTTGTGAACAGCACGCCTTCGGAAAAGTGGCACCAGACATTGCTGCCCGAACATGATATCCCCGAAGGCGGAACCCCCTGGAACTGGGAACCCCCGAACTGAGGGTATGCTTCCCGAAGAGGCTCTGTCCGAACTAGAGGACGACCTCGCCCAGGGACCTCGGGAGTACGGCAGGCGCATTTAAGGAAGCATTTAAGGAAGCCTCTGACACGTCCCACCACAGACGTAAAAAGTCGCCCTGACGCGCAGACGCCATCAGAATCATATCATGGCCCGTCTCAACACAAGGCTCGAGGCCATCTAGTTACCAACTATCTGTCCCCTACGCCCAGACGTTCAGGAGCATCCGACCGCACACGTGTCATGATCTGAACGGGCTAGGTATTCCTATATATACAGGAAATAAATACTTGACAGGAGGTTGGCAGGCCGGATATACAGCTCCCACACCCTGAGAAAATACGAGGCGAGACTTTTCTGCCTTTCTCTTTGAGCTAGTGACTTTCTCCTTCTTCCGGCCACCACTGACTTGGGCGTCGGAGGCTCCCCCCCCGGAAAAACACTCCGGGGGCCTCCTAACCCTGTTTACCAGCTTTTCAGGTACTCTCCTTGGGGCGATCCACCTTCCAGGCGTTCTTCCTCCTAGAAGTCTCCTCAACAGTCATCATGACTCACAACGATGAGGCCTTAGGCCATCATTTGGCGCCGTCTGTGGGAACCCGCTCGCAGATTGCCGTCGTTGAGACTCGGCGTTCTAAGGACAAGGGACTCCCAAGGTCCTCGTCCGCGCCTGAGATACAACCGGCTCCTGAGCAGACACTCCCAGAGACTTCTACGCCCGAGGAGGACCGCCCTCTGGTAATCACCATGAGCTTCTTGAGGGACTTTCAGCGCTCGGTCGTTGCTGAAATGACTCAGCAGATCGACCGAAGATGGCCACAGCAGTCACGGGCCCAGAAACCCTCCTCATCAGCACGCCCTCGGGAGAGAAGCCCCAAGTCTACACACCACAGTTCAGGAAGTGGAGAGCCTCACGGAGAATCATCCACAGAAGATATAGCCCTCGGGAAACGGCCTGTGGGACAAACCGGGTCCAAGCGACCGAGAGTCTCACAGCGAAGCAGTTCGTCGCCCGAGGCGAGGTCCCTGACCCCTCCGCGCCGAACTCGCTCCCCGAAAAGGCGCCGTCGATCTCCCTCCCGTGAAAATGGTCCTAGCGCCACTGCGCTTATGGAAAGGATATTGGCACGGCTGGACAGAGTGGAGAAGCAAGTGACCAGAAAACCCGTTTGGGACAGGCTGTCGGGGGCATTATGCGAAGATGGCTCCCCGTTTATTCGCACCGTCGTTGAGGCAGCTATGCCAGGCGACTTCAGAGTGCCTAGGCTGGAGATCTATGATGGCCGGACTGATCCACAGGCCCATCTGACGAAGTACAGGCGGAGCATGATAATGCACGGAGCTGATGACGCTACCATGTGCAAATGCTTTGAAGTCACCCTCACGGGCCCAGCAACAGCATGGTACAATTCTTTGCCCCCAGGGACTATCACTGAGTTTCAGGAGTTGTCCACAGCCTTTACCCAGCAGTTCATTGGGAGCAGGCCGACGGCCAAAATGCCTGTGCAGATGTTCGACATAGAGCAGAGAAACGGAGAGACAATCCGAGACTATGTCGAACGATTCAATAGGGAAGCACTCAGCGTCCCGGACTTCCGGCCCGAAATCCGCATCCTCGCTATGACACGGGGCCTTCGGCGTGACTCACAGCTGTTCTACGAGTTCTCAAAGGACCCCCCGGAGACCCTCGGAGAATTTTACCGAAGGGTAGAGCAGCACATGACAGCCGAGGAATTGAGGATGGCGGGGCCGAAGTCTGATCATCACCGCGCCGAAGGGTCAAGCCAGCAAGCTCGGCATCTTTCTGAACACACAGGTCGACCACGGCGAATGCGAGGAAAGAAACCTCAAAGTTTCACACCCTTGAGCACGACACGGACCAACATTCTCATGGCGCTGGAAAGGCAAGGGACGCAGATTCGGCGGCCAAAGGCCATGGCCGCCGATAATAAGAAGAATGCCAAGAAGTTCTGCCAGTTTCATCGCGACCACGGTCATGACACCGAAGACTGCTTCCAGCTGAAGAAGTACATAGAGTCGCTGATCAAACAGGGCCAGCTTCGCAAATACCTGCGGATGCCCTCCCCAAAAGGCAGAAAAGAGGAGGAAGAGAGGGCCGAAAACGAGGACTATGACTCAGACAGGCGGAGAAACAGAAGTCCAAAAAGGCGCCTTCCACCTCCAGTAGGGGTCATCCAAACCATTACCACGGGGCTCCCATCCTCGGAAAGAAAGCGGAAGGCCAGAGAAATTGCGGTTATGGAGTATCAAAGTCCATCAAAGAAATTGGCTCGCAAAGATGGCTCCACCGTCGTCTTCCCCCACGACGACCCGCTGCTGATAATGGCGAGAATAGGGAACTGGGACGTCAAAAGAGTGTTGCTCGATGATGGCTCAAACACTGACGTCCTGTTCTCGCACTTACTGCCGAGCTTGGGCATCTCCAGCAGCGAACTTAAACCTGTCACCACGCCCACCTTCGGCGTTGGACCATCGGAACTACCCGTCCTCGGATGGCTCGACCTCCCTTTAATGATAAAAGGCACTTCGGTAGACGGAGCGGCTGAGTTGTACGCGTCCACAATGGCAAGATTCATCGTCATGGAGGTCCCGTCTTCGTACAACGCCATCCTTGGAAGGAAGACTCAGGGGAACCTGCACATTCGCCCCGATGTGAAGTACTTGACTGTCACATTCGCCACCAAGGATGGAGATGCAGAGGTCTTTATCGACCAAGCCGAGGTAAGAAAGGTGTTTGTAAAAGCACGAAAGGCTCCGGCAGACAACTCTACACAAATAGTGGAGGCAAAGGCGCAGGAGAAAGGCAAAGAAAGAGATCCCGCAGAAGCAGAAATGGAAGCAGTAGATCTTGTCCCAGGACAATCTACCCGAATAGGGAAGAGCTTGGCCGAAGGTGATAAGGAAATTCTTGTATCCTTTCTGCTGAAAAATAAAGATCTGTTTGCCTACTCGCCGAAAGACATGCCAGGAGTGAACCCTGGCATAATACAGCACAGCCTCAAAGTAAGCCCGGAAGCAAAACCTATCAGGCAAAAGAAACGAAGCATCTCAGCCCACAAAAGCAACTTCGTGAGAACCGAAGTCCAGCGCCTATTGGATGCTGAAGTTATCAGGGAGGTCAAATACCCCGAATGGTTAAGCAACGTGGTCATTGCCACAAAAGAAGGTAGCAGCAAACTCCGGATGTGCATTGATTTCAGAAACTTGAACGATGCTTGCCCGAAAGACTCATTTCCCCTCCCTCCAATAGATCAACTGGTAGATTCAACGGCCGAATACGGGCTCCTGAGCTTCCTAGATGCCTTCAGCGGCTACCATCAGATAAGGATGGACCCCGAAGATGAAGAGAAAACTGCCTTCATCACCGAGGGAGGAACGTACTGCTATATCAGAATGCCCTTCGGGCTGAAAAATGCAGGAGCCACCTACCAGAGACTGATGAACAAGGTCTTTAAGGACCAAATGGGGAGAAACATGGAAGTATATGTTGATGATATGATAGTAAAAAGCAAGCTGCCCGGCTACCACGTTGCAGATTTGGAGGAAACCTTCCAAAAGCTCAGAGCCTTCGGGATTCGCCTTAACCCCGAGAAGTGTATTTTCGGGGTGACGTCGGGAAAATTCCTTGGGTACATGGTATCCGAAAGAGGCATCGACGCCAATCCTGAGAAGATTAAGGCTCTGCTTGAGTTCCGAACTCCTGCCACAATCAAAGACGTGCAGAGACTAACCGGAAGGATAACCTCTCTGAGCAGGTTTATTTCCAGGTACGGAGATAGGTGTAGACCTTTCTTCAAAGTCCTCACAAAGGCAGCAAAGATGGAAGGCGACCTCGGAAGAAACAATCATCCCTGGGATGAAGATTGCCAAAAGGCCTGGGAAGAACTCAAAGTCTACCTGGCCAGCCTGCCGACTCTGCGACAACCTCGGGAGGGAGAACCCCTCGTACTGTACCTCGTCGTCACAACAAAGGCCGTGAGCTCGGTCCTGATAAAAGAAGAAGGGCCGAAACAATGGCCGGTCTACTACGTCAGCAAGTCCCTGCATGGCGCCGAAGTCAGGTACCCTTTGCTTCAAAAAGCTATATACGCCTTGGTGCTTGCAGGAAGAAGACTGCGACCATATTTCCAGGTTCACCCCATCATCGTCCGAAGTAGTCTACCACTACGGGATGTTATGAAGAGAGTTGATCATTCGGGAAGGCTCTCCAAGTGGTGTATAGAGCTTGGCGAACACGAAATCACGTATGAGCCTCGGAAGGCCATAAAAGCCCAAGCATTGGCAGATTTTATCGCCGAAATACCCACCACTGAGGAGAACCACTCAGATCCGAAAGAAGATGAGCCAGAATGGACCTTGCATGTTGACGGAGCCTCGGGGTCCGAACACCAGGGAGCTGGAATAGTTATCAGAGGACCCGAAGGCCTAGAGGTGATGAAGGCTATCAAGTTCAGCTTCAACGTCACCAATAATGTGGCTGAGTATGAAGCCCTCATAGCGGGATTACGCTTGGCCAGAAAGATTGGCGTGAGAAACTTAAGGGCTCACAGCGATTCCCAGCTGGTAGTTCGGCAGACGGCAGGAGATTATGGGGCGAAGGACCCAATCTTGGCAAAATACCACGAGCTGGTAACAAAACTCATCCAAGAGTTTGACGCCGTGCGGATCGAAAATGTACCCCGGCGGAATAACACTGAGGCAGATTGCTTAGCGAAGTCCAAAACATACACCGAGGTGCTAGACCATCCAAGCATCTCCGTGCTAAGCGTAACGTCCTCGGGAACAGGGTGGAAAGACCCCATAAAGAAATACCTCGCAGAGAATGAGCTTCCCGAAGACGCTGGCAATGCGGCAAGACTGCGAAGACGCGCCGGAAGATTCTTCCTGATTGGTGAAGAGTTATATCGGCAAGGATATGCAAATCCGCTGCAGAGATGTGTGGGCGAAGAGGATACTGAGATGGTTCTCGAAGAAGTTCACGAAGGCATGTGCGGCTCGCACATTGGAACTGATGCCCTTGCAGTAGTGATACTCCGCCAAGGATACTTCTGGCCTACCCTGAGAAAGGACGCAAGGCAGTTCGTCCAGAAGTGCGGTAGTTGCCAGAGACATGCAAAAATCCAGAGGATACCCTCAGAAATGGTAACATCGGCAGACTATCCTTGGCCCTTCGCAGTCTGGGGTATAGACCTCATTGGGCCACTCCCCACAGCACCGGGAGGCGTGAAATTCTGCGTGGTAGCAGTGGACTATTTCTCAAAGTGGGTAGAGGCAGAACCACTAGCAACTATCTCGGCAAAAGAAGTGCAGAAGTTCGTATGGAAAAACATCGTATGCAGATTTGGCATACCGAGGGTACTAGTAGCTGATAATGGATCCCAGTTCATAGACAAAGGATTCCAGGAATTCATCAGCGACCTCGGAATAAAGATGCACTTCGCCCCAGTAGCTCACCCCCAAAGCAATGGGCAGGTGGAAGTATCAAACAGGACCATAAAAGATGGCCTGAAAAAGAGACTTGGGGAAGCCAAGGGGAAATGGCCAGGAGAACTCCAAAGTGTATTGTGGAGCTACCGAACGACGCCACGAAGAGCCACAGGGGAAACTCCCTTCTCACTCGTCTTCGGAACAGAGGCCATTATCCCAATAGAGATAGTTCAGCCTTCAATACGGGTACAAGTATTTGATGAAGGCGGAAATGACCTCGGTCTGAGAACTAAGCTCGACCTTGTGACCGAACACAGAGAAATAGCGGAGCTGAGAAGAAAAGCTTTCCAGCAAAGAGTGGCCGCGGCTATCAACTTAAAAGCCAGGCCGAAAGAAATCAAAAAAGGAGACCTCGTTCTCCGAAAGGCCGACTTTGCACCCCGAAGGCCATCTCACGGAGTACTTCGCGCAAATTGGGAAGGACCTTATCTGGTTCTCGCCGAAGTACGAAAAGGCGTGTACAAGCTTGGCGACGCCGAAGGCGTAGAATTGAAAAACACTTGGCATTCAGACGCCTTGAAAAAATTCTACGCCTAAGGTTGAGCGGAAGAGATATATTGTACAAGAAATATTCTAAGTACAGAATGGTCTGGAGAAGAATGGTCTTGAGAAAAATTCTTAAGTATACCAAATTGTCCAAGACAGAATTCCGCGAAGGTGCTCGCCATGAAAAAAGCAGATGTGATTTCCCGAAGTCCCTTGAGCCACTATGCCCGGGAAAAATGGGAAATAGGAATCTTGCAAAGGTACTCGGCATAATCAGTGCAGAGAAATTTTCCGAACACCCTTGAGCGTACATGCTCGGAAAAAAGGGAAAGCAAGAATCTCGTAATAGTGCACGCCAAAACAAAAGCAGAGATAATTTCCAAACACCCTTGAGCGTACATGCTCGGGAAAGAGGGAAATGAGCAATCTCGTGAGAATTTTCCTAAGTCCCTTGAGCAAATATGCTCGGGACAATATGAAGACAGAAAAATTTGGCTGAAACTTTTCCGAAGTCCCTTGAGCAAACATGTTCGGGATAAAAGGAAACAAAAAGCCTGCAAAAGACTTAGCCAAATTTTTGCAAACTTTCCAGAAAGTCTCTTGAGCGAGCACACTCGGGACAAAGGAAGGTAAAAAGTTTCTTTGGTCGCAGGTTTTCCGAAGTCCCTTGAGCAAACATGTTCGGGATAAAAGGAAACAAAAAGCATGCAAAAGACTTAGCCAAATTTTTGCAAACTTTCCAGAAAGTCTCTTGAGCGAGCACACTCGGGACAAAGGAAGGTAAAAAGTTTCTTTGGTTACAGGTTTTCCGAAAGTCTCTTGAGCAAACGTGTTCGGGACAGTGGAAATAAAGAAACTTGCAAGAAAGGACTTAGCCGAAAAAATTGTTCATTTAGAGCAAACGCTGCCTTACAAAAGAAGTGTCCAAAGAAGGAGCACGAAGGAGAAAAATAAGAGGAGCCCTAAAACAAACTAGGGAGAGCCGGGCGGATGAAGACCAGGAAGCTTCAGATGCTCGACCTTGGACCACTGCCACCGAGGTCCCTCAGGAATATTTAGGCCCTCCAGAAAAGAGAGGTCCAAATCTGGGAACCTCTGCAGCACCTGGTGCCGAGCGAGGCAGAAGCCGTCCTGAAAGGCGACCTTGGCCATGTTATCAGAAGTACGTTTTAGAATGCCAAGGACATTGACCTCGTCCCTCAGCTCAGCAACCTCCTCTTCGAGCTCGCTTATCCCCAGCGTCTCTCCGGACTCCTTCTTCAGAGCCTCGACCTCGGCTTGAAGAGCATTGTTCTCGTCCGTCAACCTCGACGCAAGACTGTCAGAAACAGCCTTGTCCTTGACAAGATCTTCGTTGGCGGCGAGCAGCCCCTTTACTTGGTCGCCGAGGTCGGCAATCTTCCGGGAGGAGTCCTTTTCAAGTTCTTCTCTTTTCTTCGAGAACTCCTCCCGAACGGCAGCAAGTTGCTGAGAACAATCCGCTGTCAGCTGCTGGTTGCTGGCGATCACCTTCGCAAGCGAAGCCTTCGCTTCACTGAGTTCCCGCGAAGTCGCATCCTTGGGGGCAGCCTGTCTGGCCACCCGAACTCGGAGATAACCAGCGTACTCCAGCAGCTAGGGCAAGGCAAAAGTCCAGGTTAGTACAAGTCTAAACACTTAGAAAATTGAGGAAAAAGAGTGTAAAGACTATACCTGAGCAGCGTGCTCGGTGACTTTTGCGGCAAGGGTGTTATCCCCCGGGTGAGCCGCCGCAATGGCCCGGAAGGAGGCGTCAGTGGTGATCCCCTTCCAAATCTCCTTTGTCATTTTTGGACAATCATCGGAGAGCAAATTCATATCCTCCGTGATTGTCCAAAAGGGCTCCAAGGGGATCTTCCCCTCAGGGATTATGGCATCGCGGAGGGCTCGTTTCCTCTCATGAATGGCCCTCCAGCCAGCAGCAAGGGGCTCCTCTGAAAGTAAGAAGGAAGTTAGGAGCAGAAGAAAAATTCGCGAAAGGAAAAGGAGCTGAACTTCGCGTAAAGGCATACCTGGAGGAACCTCGGAGACAGTGTCCTCGAGATCCTCGGGCCCCTCGGAAGAAAGACCCTTACCCTTCTGCCGGTACCGCTCCTCGGCGGTGGGTACTTCTACCACTACAGTGTTTCTGGGGGCCTCGAGGTCGAGAGGAGGTACCTCGGCGGAAGTAGCGGGGACCTCGGCCGGTGGAATTTCAACAAGACCAGCCTCTTCGCCAGCTTCTTCTTCCAAAAGCTCTGGCTGAGAAGGCTGGAGAGCCTTCCTAGCTCGCTTCGCCGAGGGTCCCGCCCCTGTCGTCTTCCTTCTTCGGGAAGCCGCCTTCTTTGTCTGCTCCCCCTTCTCCACTTGGCCAGAAAAGAGGGCCTTGTAATAAGCGGCAGCCCCATCGCCCATCTCTGAAAAAGAGAAGAAATATCAGCGTAAGTCCGAGGAAAAAGTATAAAGGGATGGAAGATCACTCACTTTCGGCAAAAGTTTCGAAAGAAGTCTCCCCCTTAAGGAGCTTGACCAGCCAGGAGTCTTTCCCGGCGATGGCGGGAGCGGGCATATTGAGGTCAGTCACGTGCTCCTTAACCACTTTAAGCTCCCGAAGGACTTCTTCGGTCATCAACCTCCAGTTGATAGGAAAGGGGTAAAGAGCACGAGGAGAGACCTCGGGAGCCCAGTCAGTGACTGCCCGAATGCGGGCGTCGAAATCCGCGAACACGGAAGCCAACAGTGGGGTCAGCAGCATCCTCGGATCGACGACGTCTGCGTTCAGCATTCCCTGAGCCCACCTGGTCGGGACATCAGACCAGTTCTTATCCACCTTGAGGAAAAAGAACTTAGGCTGCCACCCCCGCCAGCTATCCTTCGTGTCGAAGGTGAAGGTGAATTTTTTTGCTCCCGGATCCCCGAGGCAGCAGGAAATAGAAGCCACCCTTCGGGACCACATAGAGCTTGTAGTACTGCATGAAAATGATGAAGTGGGGCTCTATCCCGAACACGCCACACATGCAGAGGTAGGCGTTAAAATAGCAGTACGCGTTCGGGGGAAGCTGGTTCACAGCAATGCCATGGAACTGGCAGAACTCGCAAACCACCTTCGGGGGAGGATACCGAAGTCCGGCCTTCAGTTGGGCTCGGAAGACGGTAACCTCGTCGCCACGGTTTGGAAAAGCAAAATGGCTAGAACGAGGCAGTCTGGTCACAGCGTAAGACGGAAGAAAGAATTTTTTCTTCCACCTCTCTAGTTTTTCGGGGGTGGTACAGCAAGGATGGGCCAGAAGAGGTTTCCAGCTCTCGGGAACAGGCATCACAGACATGAAAAAGAGTTTGAGATGGAAAAGAAAATAGTTTCCAGAAAAAACTCAGAAGACGAGTTTGGAAAAAAACAACAGTTTTCCAGAAAAACAGAGGAATCAGAGTACTCTGGAAATCAAAACCCACCAAAAGATTTGCCTGAGGACGCCGTCGTGAAAGTTGGTAGGAAAAGCTCTGATTAAAGAAGCTCCGCCACAGAAAGCAAGATAAAACGCAAGAACAGAGGGCAAAGCAGAGAGAGAGCAGAAAAACAGTAAGTGGGACTTATGATGGAATGGGCTATTTATAGGCCAAAGGTGGGTAACCGAAAGAACATCACAAGTACCCATTGGAGGCGAACCATCGCCGTAACTGCCCGCTGCACCCGAAAAGGCGCGCCCTCTGTAAATGACGCGCCTCTCCTCCAATGGCAAGAAGCCGCGTGTCAACCGCTGCGCAGAAATGGGGGACGTGCCTCCCCAAACGTGCCTGGAAAACCGGGACACGCCTCCTGATTGGGACACGTCGTTTGACATCCCTGAGAAATGGAGACGCGCCGCTCAGTCTGACACGCTTGGCCATCAGACCTGCAGAAATAAAAAGCAGGCCACCTCGAGGACACCAAGAGACAGGCTCTGGCTGAACAGCCCATGACTTTTGGGCAAGAGGTGTATCTTCGGTACAAGCTTTGCCTCGGAGACACCAAAGAATAGGCCAAGGCTGAACAGCCCAGACCCTCGGGCAAAAGGTGCGACCTCGGAACAGGTTATGCTTCCCAACAAGACTCCCAACCGCAACCTCGGAAAGAGATGCAAACCGAAGTCTTCACTTCGGCTTTCCAGAGGGGGGCATGTGATAGCCAAAGGCTATCGCCTCAATCTGGCCGAATACCCTGCCACAACAATGGCCAGAAGAACTGGCGCTTCCCGGGAACAGGTGGAATCATGCACCTCGGGAGATAGCCTGAGAGCTCCGAGTCTCGGCACGCCAGTAAAACTTGAGGACTCCATTCGCCCCCCAAGGTTGTGAACAGCGCGCCTTCGGAAAAGTGGCACCAGACATTGCTGCCCGAACATGATATCCCCGAAGGCGGAACCCCCTGGAACTGGGAACCCCCGAACTGAGGGTATGCTTCCCGAAGAGGCTCTGTCCGAACTAGAGGACGACCTCGCCCAGGGACCTCGGGAGTACGGCAGGCGCATTTAAGGAAGCATTTAAGGAAGCCTCTGACACGTCCCACCACAGACGTAAAAAGTCGCCCTGACGCGCAGACGCCATCAGAATCATATCATGGCCCGTCTCAGCACAAGGCTCGAGGCCATCTAGTTACCAACTATCTGTCCCCTACGCCCAGACGTTCAGGAGCATCCGACCGCACACGTGTCATGATCTGAACGGGCTAGGTATTCCTATATATACAGGAAATAAATACTTGACAGGAGGTTGGCAGGCCGGATATACAGCTCCCACACCCTGAGAAAATACGAGGCGAGACTTTTCTGCCTTTCTCTTTGAGCTAGTGACTTTCTCCTTCTTCCGGCCACCACTGACTTGGGCGTCGGAGGCTCCCCCCCCGGAAAAACACTCCGGGGGCCTCCTAACCCTGTTTACCAGCTTTTCAGGTACTCTCCTTGGGGCGATCCACCTTCCAGGCGTTCTTCCTCCTAGAAGTCTCCTCAACAGTCATCATGACTCACAACGATGAGGCCTTAGGCCATCAGATCTATTTGCCTACTTGCCGAAGGATATGCCCGGGGTTGACCCCGGCATAATTTGCCACAATCTTAAAGTACGGCCAAACGCCAGACTAGTTCGGCAGAAAAAATGAAGTCTATCAGCTCATAAGAACTCATTCATTAAAGCCGAAGTCAATCGCCTCATCGAGGCCGGGGTAATAAGAAAAGTAAAATACCCTGAATGGCTTAGCAATGTGGCTATCGCCACAAAGGAAGGAAGCGAGAAGCTCCGAATGTGCATCGACTTCCAAAATTTAAATGACGCATACCCAAAGGATTCTTATCCTCTACCAGCCATAGATCAGCTGGTAGACGCAACAGCCGAATACGGGCTTTTGAGCTTCCTTGATGCCTTTAGTGGATATCATCAAATTTAGATGAATCCCGAAGATGAAGAAAAAATAGCCTTCATCACAGCGACAGGTACCTACTGCTACGTCAGAATGCCTTTCGGGCTTAAAAATGCAGGGGCCACCTATCAAAGGCTGATGAGCAAGGTATTCGACGCCCAGATTGGAAGAAACATGGAAGTATGCATTGATGATATGATAGTCAAGAGCAAAATGCCTGGTAATCATATCACCAATGACTTCGGGAGTACGGCATATGTCTCAATCTCGAGAAATGTGTATTCGGGGTAAGTGCAGGAAAGTTTCTTGGTTTCATGGTATCAGAAAGGGGAATAGATGCCAACCTTGAGAAAATCAAAACCCTGCTGAATTTCCGAACACCTACATCCATCAAAGACATACAAAGGCTCATTGGAAAAATCACTTCCCTCAGTAGATTCATCTCCAAGTATGGCGACCGATGTCGACCGTTCTTTAAAGTACTCACCAAAGCCCCCAGAGGTGAGGATGCCCCTAGAACACAGGAGCATCCATGGAATTCAGAATGCCAGAAAGCTTGGGACGAGCTTAAGGACTACCTCACCAAACTGCCAACACTCCGACAAACCCAGGAAGGAGAGCCCCTCATCCTTTATCTCGCAGTAACAGAAAAAACGGTGAGTTCGATGCTAGTAAAAGAAGAAGGTGGGAGGCAATGGCTAGTATACTATGTGAGTAAGTCCTTACATGGCCCCGAGATCAGGTACCCATTGCTCCAAAAAGCCATCTACGCCTTAGTACTCGCGGGCAAAAGGTTGCGACCTTACTTCCAAGGACACGCTATCACTGTCCGAAGTAATCTGCCTCTACGCGATGTGATGAAAAGAGTAGAACATTCAGGGAGATTATCGAAATGGTGTATCGAACTTGGAGAGTACGACATTACTTACGAGCCAAGAAGGGCGATAAAAGCACAGGCACTGGCGGACTTCATTGTCAAAATCCCAGAAATAGAGAATGGCGAAACCACTGAGGAAGACCGAACAAGGGTTAACCCAGAATGGAAGCTCTTTGTCGATGGAGCAACAGGCACAGAACACCAGGGCGCCGGAATAGTCCTTCAGGGACCCGAAGGCATGCAAGCCACTAAGGCAATCAAATTCAGTTTTGATGTTACCAATAACATCGCCGAATATGAGGCCCTTATAGCAGAACTAAAACTAGCCAGAAAAGTTGGCATAAAAGACCTCCTGGCCCACAGTGACTCACAACTAGTAGTTCGGCAGACGAAGGGGGAATATGCGGCAAAGGATCCAACCTTGGAAAAATATCAGGACCTCATCAAAAAACTCATTGGCGAGTTTGACTCGGTACAAATAAAGAATGTACCCCGAAGTGATAATGCTCAAGCTGACTCCTTGGCCAAATCCAAGGAACCCAGCGAGGCGCTGAAGCAACCTAGCACAAAACTAATGTGCATAGCAACCTCGGGGGAAGGATGGCGAGATCCCATCAAGAAGTATTTAGTAACTTTGGAACTCCCTGAAGACCCTAAAGAGGCCGCAAAAGTACGGAAGCGCTCGGGAAGGTACTTCCTCATTGGAGAAGAACTATACAGGCAAGGGTACGCGAGCCCCCTACAAAAATGTGTAGCCGAAGATGGCGTCAGAACAATACTTGAAGAAGTCCATGAAGGAGCATGTGGCTCCCATATAGGAACAGACGCCCTTGCTGGGGTACTACTCCGCCAAGGTTACTTTTGGCCCACCTTGAGGAAAGACGCAAGGCAGTTTGTCCGAAGATGTGACAATTGCCAAAGGCACGCCAACATCCAAAAGTTACCTTCAGAAAGAATAAACTCAGTAGATTATCCTTGCCCCTTCGCCGTATGGGGCATTGACCTCATCGGACCTCTTCCAAATGCCCCCGGAGGAGTAAAGTTCTGCATAGTCGCAGTAGACTACTTCACTAAGTGGATTGAAGTGGAGCCACTGGCATCAATCTTGGTGAAGGATGCCCAAAAGTTTGTATGGAAGAACATTATATGCTGATTTGACATACCGAGGGTAATAGTGGCCGACAATGGAACTCAGTTCACAGATAGAAGTTTCCAGGAAATCGTGACCAACCTCGGCATAAAAATGCATTTTGCTCTAGTAGCCCACCCTCAAAGTAATGGGCAGGTCAAAGTATCCAACAGGACAATAAAAGATGGCTTGAAGAAGAGGCTAAAAGAGGGAAATGGCCAGGAGAACTCCCAAGTGTGCTATGGAGATACCATACGACTCCCCAAAAAGCTATGGGGGAAACTCCTTTCTCGCTCATATACGGGACAGAGGCCATTATCCCCATTGAGGTCATACAACCTTCGATAAGAATACAAGTGTCGACGAAGGAAGAAATGATCTCGGCTTGAGGACAAAACTAGACCTCACCGAGGAGCATCGTGAAATGGCCGAACTAAGGAGAAAGGCTTTTCAACAAAGAGTAACGCACGCTACTAACTTACACGTAAAAAGAAAAGAAATCAAAAAAGGAGACCTTGTTCTCTGAAAGGCCGAATTTGAGCCACGTAAGCCATCAGAAGAGGTACTTCGGGCAAACTGGTGAGGACCTTATTTGGTCCTCGACAAAGTCCGCCCAAGGGTCTACAAATTGGGTGATACCGAGGGAGCAAAGTTGAAAAATACTTGGCATTCTGACTCTCTGAAAAAATTCTATACTTAGACATTTTTTCAGAAGGAAAACTTGTAACTATTCCTCCCCGAAGTCGTCAATAAAAATACAAGGCGAATATGGTCGTGTTACTAAAGAAGGGTTCCTTAATGGTTTTTCTTTTGGAACAAACTCCTTGATGGAGCCTAAAACCTCGGCAAAGAATACTGGAAAAGTCTAAGATGACTCCTTTCGAAGTATAGGTGTGGACGTTCACCAAAAATATACACTTAGAATTACGCTAACTTCTGAAGAATCATATTCAGAAGGAAGAATGGAGATTGAAGAAAAATCTTCATTAAAAATCTCAGGGCAAAGTACAAAGGAACAGGACTACAAAAAAGAAAGAAGAAGCCTAAGGCTAAGCAGGTGCATCCAACGTCTCTTTGGCGTCATCATCTTCAATTGGCTCAATCGGAAGCACGGGCTCGGCAGGTGGAAGATTGAGAAACTCTGGCTTAGACCATGTCCCCCTGGGCTCTTCGGGAAAATCCAGAGCGGACAGGTAGGAGAGGTCGAGCTCAGGATACCGAAGAAGGACTAGATGATGCGCCAAGCAAAAGCCGTCTTGGTAAGACACCTTCGTCATCTGGTCAGACTAATCCTTCCCGGATCTGATGGCTGACAACTTGGCCGTAAGCTCAGCAATCTTCCCCTCCAGCTTTTTCTTCTTCTTGCTTTTTGCCTCTTTCTTCAAATAGTCAACCTCGGCCTGAAGCTCGGCATTCAAAGTAAGCGCCTTCGTCAGGTTCTCGCCATCTTGAGCGTTCGCCTTCCGAAGGGCCTCGTTCTCTGAGGAAAGAACGGCGCACTTTGCGCCGAGGTCCTCGACCTTGGCTGTGAAGTCAAGAATGAGTTCCTGTTTGCTCGCCGCAAGTTCGGCCCGAAGATTCACAACGTCCTCCTTGACAATCCTGTTGAGCTCGCCATATTTGAGGACGTACTTGGCACAAAACTCCTTCATTTTGCGAAAGGAATCTTCAGATCGAGAGCGGGATTCCATTTGCTTCGCCGCCCAAGCGTAGAAGTACCTGCTATACGCCAAAAGCTGCAAAAATAGGGCCCCGAATGAATATTAGAAGAATGATATTAGAAGGAAAAATTTTCTAAGATAAAAGGGAACAAAGGACTACCTAGGCGGCATGCTCAGTCATCCTCGCGGTGAGGATCTCTTCGTTAGGACATTCGGTGACGAGGGACTGGAATGTAGCATTTGTCATCATCCCCGTCGCCATCTGGGGAGCCATCAGCTGGCTATCCTCAAAGAACAAATTCATGTCCTCTGTGAACGTCCAAAAGGGCTCCCTCAGCACCTTATCCTGCGGGATCCGCTTGTCCCGAAGAGCCCTCCAACGGGCGTCGGTCTCCATCTAGGGAGCAGCAGGCAGGTCCTCTACAATATCACGCCAAAGTTTCGTCAGTAGGTCATCCCTTAGCCATTCATCCAAAAAATTGTAGATGC
Organism: Aquilaria yunnanensis; assembly: GCA_039654915.1. NCBI lineage: Eukaryota > Viridiplantae > Streptophyta > Magnoliopsida > Malvales > Thymelaeaceae > Aquilaria > Aquilaria yunnanensis. The sequence continues at coordinate 39,983,567 of CM077595.1, read as the reverse complement.
AAAAAATACTAAGATTTGTAGAGGAATGGCTAAGGAACCAACCTGGTGGGACTTTGGCGACGTCATCCTCAGACTCGCCCTCCCGGACTTCACCAGGAACATTCTTTCCTCTCCTCCTTCTGCTTTCTTTGAGCTCCTGAGCAGACCTTTGCTCGACCGGAGTCTCGAAAGTAAGAACGGGACTCAGGGCCGCCCCAAGAAGGGCAAGGTCCAAAGGAAGGTCCACAAAGGTCGGAGAGAGAGTAGAGGATTGCTCTTGCACCTCGACAATGACTTCGGGGGGAGCAGGAGTAGCAGCCTTAGCCTTCTTGGACTTAGAAGGCCCGCCGCCGGTTGCCTTCTTCCTCCTAGCAGGCGCTTTCTTGCGCGTTTGCTCCCCCCTCTCGGCCTGACCAAGGAAAAGGGACTTGTAGAAGTCAGCAGATTGATCGCCCATCTCTGCAAAAGGACAAAACATCAGTGTAAGTCCAAAAGGGTAAACAGATATCAAACCCTTTGCAGAGTGACTTACTCTCAGCAAAAACGTCATATGAAATTTCGCCCCGAAGGAGCATGACTATCCAAGCCTTCTTCCCCGGAAGAACGGGCACGGGCATACCAGGGTCACTCTTATACGCATTCACCACTCCCAGTTCCCGAAGGACCTCCTCGGTCATGAGGTAACCTCGGGACTATATAAGAGGGAAGGTAATACTTCGCCATCCACTTCGTCATCTTCTTCGAAGTGGTACAGCAAGGATGAGACTCGAGAGGTAGAAAGCTCTCTAGAAGAGGCCGGACAGTCATCAACGGGGTCAGGTTTGACATTTTTAGGAAGAAAAGAAGGACGACATGGGGAAAGAAGGAAGAAGAGGACAAAAGTACTTCGGAAAAGCAACCTCGGAAGGAAAAGCACTACAAAAGGGAACACCTACCCAAAGTTTTCCCGAAAGTCGGAGTTCCTGAATGCCTCCGTAAAAGTTGTTAGTATTGTGCCCAAGAAGCCAATCATGAGATGATTGTATTTTTGCACACTGAGTCATGATATTTTATTGAGGCATTAATCCAGCAATTTTGTTTGTTGTTTTGTTTCTACGTAACAAAATAAACATAATTGTAACCCTAAAATAATGATATTCTTAAATGTCCCTAGTCTAGTATTATTGTGGAGCGGGTTGCAATAATACATAATGACTAGCATATGTGGAGACTAATATGAGATATGTAGTCTACATATGGGTACAAGTTGGAGAACTTGTGTACTGGACCTACCCACCATGAGAACACTTCATGGATCGTTATATGAGTGTCATAAGTGATTCTCATAGTGATCATGGTATATGTAGTCCTTCGACCTAAGATCAGCAAGGTTCCCTATATGTGAGTCACATACTTTGATACTTTCCTTTGTTGCTCGTAACTGAGTGAACTTGAAGGAGGTCATTGGGTATGTCACATATCATGCGGAGGGATTTGTATGATCAAGATGGGATTTGTCCCTCCTATGTAACGGGAGTGATATCTTTGGGCCCCTTGATAGAGTGAGACTTAGAAAATGCATGGCCATGCTCCGATGAGTTGATATATGATATCAATGTCGTCAGTTTAATTTGGTCTACTCGGTAATCAAGAAACCAAAGATTGGGCTATACGAGAGTGACACATTCCATGTCTCGTGCTTAGTCTTGATATCTTGGACAAAGGGACAATGGCATATATCGGTGATGATCATAAAGGTTTAGTCGATGCACCGACAATCTTGTCACTTGGGTAGCAATGATGTGTTGCTAGACATCGCTCATTGCTTATGATCATAAATGTGATTTATGATCATTGCCAACATGGAAAGAGCCTATTGGGTCGCACACATAGAGCTATTTGGATCATTAGAGTGCATGGGCTAATTATTTGGGTTATGGTTTCACTTTAATTTCGTATTAATAATGGGCCAAGGAGTTGAGCCATTATTAAACCCGAAATTAAATCCTAATTGGATTAGGGCTTTAAAACCCATTAGGCCTGGAAGTTGAGTGTCACTATAAATACAACTTTTAAGTGAGAAATTCGCAGGTCTCCTTGCCCTAGCCTCCCAAAAAGGACAGCCGCACTCTTCTCTTGCAATTCCTTGGAGGATGCAAGCTAGCACTGCGAGCGCAAGAGAAACGCATCTGCCGGGACGTGGTGGAAGCGTGGTGATCCCGAGAGGCTCGTGTGGATACCATAGAGAGCCTGAACACATCAACTGTTCAGGTTTTGTGATTCGACTCTACAGTTGAGTGAGAGATGTCAATCGAAAATTAGGTATGAAATTTTCGAACACCCGGTTTACCCCGTTTCACTTGGATCCTGGAGGGTTTCGGTTAAATTCCGCTGCGCTGTTTGGCTCCCGAAACCCAACAGTGGTATCAGAGCTACTGGTGAAACCTTAAATCGGGATTGAGTGTTGAATCGCATGATGCTATGTGTTCGATTGGTTTTCGGCCATGATTAATTAGATTGATTCATGATGCATGAAACCAGAATTCGTAATGAACATATGAGATATATGAAGAAATGACACAAATTGGTTAATGAGATTAACCCGAAATTGATAGGTATGAGATACCTATATGGATTAGGATTCTTGCAATAGTTGCAAAAACCCTAGGTTTGTTCGGATTCGGCCTGTTCGGGCACCGAAAGTAAGGTATTTTTGGTGGCTCGAATGGAGGAGTCTCGGGTGCCTACTTTCTCGAAATAGAAGATTTCAGGCTAAGCAATTGTAAGACAATTTTTTGCGCCGGGGGGCGCTGCCCCCCACGCCCCCCGCAAGGGCGGCTCCCCTTGACCCTGTCCGCTGACTGGTCAGCGGAACCACCGCCCGCTGACCGGCCTGCGGGACCACCGTATGCGAAGCGCCACATAAATAAAAACTGGTTAATCAACACGCGAAAATTGGCATGCATCTTTGTTGAATGAGATTTGACATGATATGCTGATTGGTGTTTGAAGCATGGTTCATGGTTATAGCCCTTAATTGGTTGTACTTGTAAATACGGCCTGCGAGTCGTGCCTTTTCTTATCACTCTCATTGTACATTCTCTTCTCACCTTACTCCCCTCGAATGTAACTCGAGGTTTCTATTATTGATGTAATGGTGCATTATGGGATCGTCCAAGGTGGTATGTCCAAGGAGGTGACAACAAAAAGGCAACCAAGAAAGGAAGAGAAGGAGCTTGTGAAGACTCTTTTCTTTTCTTAGGCTTTTATGATATTCTCATTAGCTTGAGAATATCGCATAGTTTGGGCTATAACCATGTCACGTTTATTTCTTGTAAGCATCAAATGCATGTTTTATATTTGTATGTGATGCATGTATAAAACAACCGGAGATAACAAATTGGTGAGATCAAAAGAAAAAAATCCCTCAAACAAATATTAAGTCATTAAATGTGATGCCTTCCAAATGTTGGCACTCGTCAAGACTTTGATCAACATTAGGTGGGTTTGCCAAAGTAAAGCACCTATGTTCATCTTGGTAAGGCGCGATGGGATAATAGTGATATCCAAACTGCTAACTTTGGGTTTGACTTAACTAAGTCATCCTAATAGGATTAGGGACTTAGAGGCATAGAGTTGGGCTTAAGTTCATGGGATGAGCTTGGACAAGTGTTGTTCACCCAACTATCCAAGAGTTGCATAAGATGCAATTGGCAAGGAGTTGCCTACCTAAATAGCTGTAACTTGAGAGAAAAGCCAAAGCTGACTCAGGTTGTGGTCAAATATGGATCTTGGCCCGCTAGAATACCTTAGCGCCGAGGTGTTCCGAAATAATATCGAGGGTTATTATTTTGAGGAAAATAGTGGGAGTATCGTTTAATAAAAGTCCTTATTAAATGAATTAAAATACATGACTCTTACACTGCATATTTACTGTTGTAGATAACCATGGCACAAAACACATCGACACTTTTGTTGCGATCGATCCTTGAGAAGGAAAAACTGAATGGGACCAACTTTCTCAAATGGTACCGAAACTTGAGGATAGTCCTCAAACAAGAGAGAAAGGCTTATGTCCTAGAGCAGCCCATTCCGACTGAGCCTGCTGCCACTGCTCCAAGAGCTGAAAGGGATGCTCACAAGAGGCATTCTGATGATGCTTTGGATGTTGCATGCCTCATGCTTATTACCATGGAATCTGAGCTTCAGAAGCAACATGAGAACATGGGGGCGTTCGATATGATCGAACATCTCAAAATGCTTTTCCAAGAGCAAGCTAGGCATGAGAGGTTTGAGACCTCTAAGGCATTGTTTCAGTGCAAGATGTCTGAGGGAAGTCCCGTGGGTCCTCATGTGCTCAAGATGATTGGGTACATTGAGAATCTTGAGAATTTGGGATTTGCTCTTCAGAAAGAGTTGGCTATTGATGTAGTCTTGCAATCGTTGCCTGAAAGCTACAGTCAGTTCGTCATGAACTATAACATGAACGACCTTGACAAGTCCCTCCCTGAATTGCTCAACATGTTGAGAACTGCTGAGCAAAACCTTAAGAAGGCTAAGCCCATTTTGATGGTTCAAAAGGGCAAGGGAAAAGGAAAAGCCAACAAGAAGAAGGATAAAGCTAATGGAAAGTCCAATGCTAGTTCTTCTTCAGCTGCACTAAACCAAAGGGTAGTGTGGCAAAGGAAGGGGAGTGCTTCCATTGTAAGCAACCTGGACACTGGAAGCGCAACTGTAAGCTCTATCTTGAAGAACTTGCTAAGGAAAAGGGAAGTAAGACTTCCACTTCAGGTATTTTTGTTATAGAGGCTAACTTTTCTACTTCCTCATCTTGGGTATTGGATACTGGATGTGGATCTCACATTTGTGCAAATGTGCAGGATCTAAGTAGAAGTAGAAGATTGGCCCGAGGTGAAGTGGACCTACGTGTTGGAAATGGAGCAAGGGTTGCTGCCTTAGCCGTAGGGACTTATGTTCTCACTTTACCTAGTGGATTAGTTTTAGAATTAGACAACTGCTACTTTGTGCCTACTATTAGTAGAAATTTGATTTCTATTTCTTGTTTGGACAAGAAAGGTTTTTCATTTATAATAAAGGACAAATGTTGTTCTATTTATTTGAATGAAATCTTTTATGGTAGTGCTCAACTTAGCAATGGGTTGTATGTTCTAGACCTTGAAGATCCAATCTATAATGTGAATACCAAGAAGGTCAGATTAAATGATTCAAACTCGACCTATCTCTGGCAATGTCGCTTCGGCCATATAAATGAGACCCGCATATCCAAGCTCCATAAGGATGGACTCTTGGACTCATGTGATTTTGAATCATATGAGACATGTGAGTCATGTTTGTTGGGCAAGATGACCAAAGCCCCATTCACAGGGCAAAGTGAAAGGGCTAATGACTTACTAGGACTCATACATAGTGATGTATGTGGCCCTATGTCTACACAAGCTAGAGGAGGTTTCCAATACTTCATTACTTTCACTGATGACTTCAGCAGATATGGCTATGTGTATCTTATGAGACACAAGTCAGAATCCTTTGAAAAGTTCAAAGAATTCAAGAATGAAGTAGAGAATCAACTCGGGAAGAGTATCAAAGTGCTTCGATCAGATCGAGGTGGAGAGTACTTGGATCGAGAATTCCTTGACTATCTGAAGGAGTGTGGTATAATATCACAACTCACTCCACCAGGTACACCTCAATGGAATGGTGTTTCTGAAAGGAGAAATCGAACTCTGTTAGACATGGTTCTCTCCATGATGAGTCAAGCTGACCTTCCAAACTCCTTTTGGGGACATGCTCTAGAGACAACAGCTTTTACACTAAACCGAGTTCCATCTGAATCGATTCAAAAGACACCATATGAGATATGGAGTGGGAGGCGTCCCAATTTGTCTTTTATGAAGATTTGGGGCTGTGACGCTTATGTAAAACGTCAATCCTCTAACAAACTAGGGCCCAAATCTCAAAAATGTCTTTTTGTTGGGTATCCCAAAGAAACAAAGGGTTACTATTTCTACAATCCCTCTGAGCAAAAAGTGTTTGTTGCTCGAACTGGTGTCTTTTTGGAGAAAGAGTTTATCTCTAAAGGAACTAGTGGGAGGAAAGTAGAACTTGAAGAAATTCAAGAACAACAAGGAGACATCGAACCTGAAATGGAACCTGAACAGACACCACAAGATGTTGTGGTTCAAGAGTCTGTTCCTGTAGCACAAAGCCCACGTAGGACTGGTAGGATTCAGCATGAGCCCGAGAGATATGGATTTCTCGTGACTCACACCGGTGATGTGATGCTCATGGATCAAGATGAGCCCATAACCTACCAACAAGCTATGTCGGGGCCTGACTCTGAGAAGTGGCTAATGGCCATGAAATCCGAGATGGAATCCATGTATGAAAACCAAGTATGGACTTTGGTTGACCCACCTGAAGGGGTAAAACCCATAGGGTGCAAATGGGTTTTCAAGAAGAAAACTGACATGGATGGTAATGTGATTACCTTTAAGGGACGATTGGTCGCAAAAGGTTTCAAGCAAATTCATGGTATTGACTATGATGAAACTTTTTCACCAGTTGCTATGCTTAAATCCATCCGAATTTTGTTTGCTATTGCTGCACACTATGATTATGAGATATGGCAAATGGATGTCAAAACTGCATTCCTAAATGGAAAGCTACTTGAGGATGTGTACATGACACAACCTGAGGGTTTTGTCACTCCTGAGAATGCCAATAAAGTGTGCAAATTGCAAAGGTCCATTTATGGACTGAAGCAAGCTTCTCGAAGTTGGAATCTTCATTTTGATGATGCAATCAAAGAGTTTGGTTTTATCAAAAATGAAGATGAACCTTGTGTCTACAAGAAGGTTAATGGGAGCGCTATTGTCTTCTTGGTGTTGTATGTAGATGACATACTACTCATTAGGCATGACATTCCTGAGCTACAGTCTGTGAAGACTTGGCTAAGGAAATGTTTCTCTATGAAGGACTTGGGTGAAGCAGCCTATGTGTTAGGCATCAGGATCTATAGAGATAGATCTAGAAAGCTTCTTGGCCTAAGTCAAAGTACATATATTGAGAAGGTGCTAAAGAGGTTTAGCATGCAAGATTCCAAGAAAGGATTCTTGCCCATGTCACATGGTATCACTCTTTCTAGATCTCAGTGTCTGAGTACAACCGAGGAGAGAGAGCGCATGAGTAAGATTCCATATGCCTCAGCAATTGGATCTATCATGTATGCCATGATATGTACTCGTCCTGATGTCTCATATGTTTTGAGCATGACGAGTAGGTACCAATCGAACCCCGGTGAAAGTCACTGGACAGCTGTTAAGAACATCCTTAAGTACTTACGAAGGACTAAGGATGCATTCTTGGTCTTTGGAGGTGAAGATCAGCTCGTTGTAAGGGGTTACACCGATGCAAGCTTCCAATCCGATAAGGATGATTTTAGATCGCAATCTGGTTATGTGTTTTGTATTGGTGGTGGTGCTGTAAGCTGGAAGAGTTCAAAGCAAGAGACAGTATCTGACTCTACAACAGAATCTGAGTACATTGCCACCTCTGATGCTGCGAAGGAGGCAGTTTGGATCAAGAAGTTCATCACTGAACTTGGAGTAATTCCAAGCATTGTCGACCCGATAGAGCTATATTGTAACAACAATGGAGCAATCGCACAAGCTAAGGAACCTCGATCTCACCAGCGATCCAAACACATACTCCGACGCTATCATCTCATCAGGGAGATCATCGAGAGGGGTGATGTAAGGATATGCAGGACTTCGACAGACAACAACATTGCTGATCCACTGACAAAGCCCCTTACGTAGCAGAAGCATGATAGCCATTCTAGGTCCATCGGTATTAGATACACGGATGATTGGCTTTTAGTGCAAGTGGGAGATTGTTAGTATTGTGCCCAAGAAGCCAATCATGAGATGATTGTATTTTTGCACATTGAGTCATGATATTTTATTGAGGCATTAATCCAGCAATTTTGTTTGTTGTTTTGTTTCTGCGTAACGTAATAAACATAATTGTAACCCTAGAATAATGATATTCTTAAACATCCCTAGTCTAGTATTATTGTGGAGAGGGTTGCAATAATACATAATGACTAGCATATGTGGAGACTAATATGAGATATGTAGTCTACATATGGGTACAAGTTGGAGAACTTGTGTACTGGACCGACCCACCATGAGAACACTTCATGGATCGTTATATGAGTGTCATAAGTGATTCTCATAGTGATCATGGTATATGTAGTCCTTTGACCTAAGATCAGCAAGGTTCCCTACATGTGAGTCACATACTTTGATACTTTCCTTTGTTGCTCGTAACTGAGTGAACTTGAAGGAGGTCATTGGGTATGTCACATATCATGCGGAGGGATTTGTATGATCAAGATGGGATTTGTCCCTCCTATGTAACGGGAGTGATATCTTTGGGCCCCTTGATAGAGTGAGACTTAGAAAATGCATGGTCATGCTCCGATGAGTTGATATATGATATCAATGTCGTCAGTTTAATTTGGTCTACTCGGTAATCAAGAAACCAAAGATTGGGCTATACGAGAGTGACACATTCCATGTCTCGTGCTTAGTCTTGATATCTTGGACAAAGGGACAATGGCATATATCGGTGATGATCATAAAGGTTTAGTCGATTCACCGACAATCTTGTCACTTGGGTAGCAATGATGTGTTGCTAGACACCGCTCATTGCTTATGATCATAAATGTGATTTATGACCATTGCCAACATGGCAAGAGCCTATTGGGTCGCACACATAGAGCTATTTGGATCATTAGAGTGCATGGGCTAATTATTTGGGTTATGGTTTCACTTTAATTTCGTATTAATAATGGGCCAAGGAGTTGAGCCATTATTAAGCCCGAAATTAAATCCTAATTGGATTAGGGCTTTGAAACCCATTAGGCCTGGAAGTTGAGTGTCACTATAAATACAACTTTTAAGTGAGAAATTCGCAGGTCTCCTTGCCCTAGCCTCCCAAAAAGGACAGCCGCACTCTTCTCTTGCAATTCCTTGGAGGACGCAAGCTAGCACTGCAAGCGCAAGAGAAACGCATCTATCGGGACGTGGTGGAAGCGTGGTGATCCCGAGAGGCTCGTGTGGATACCATAGAGAGCCTGAACACATCAACTGTTCAGGTTTTGTGATTCGACTCTACAGTTGAGTGAGAGATGTCAATCGAAAATTAGGTATGAAATTTTCGAACACCCGGTTTACCCCATTTCACTTGGATCCTGGAGGGTTTCGGTTAAATTCCGCTGCGCTGTTTGGCTCCCGAAATCCAACAAAAGTTGCCAGAAATCGCCCCGCTGCAGAAACCGCCGCCGGAAGAAGGAAAAAGACAAAAGAAATCTCTAGAGTAGATGCGAGCAAAAGCAAAGAGTGAGGCAAAAAATGAGGTGAGAGGTGCTTATATAGACCGAAGAAGGTAAACAAAACGTCGTCATTATCATCCCTCGAAGACGCAACGGCTTCATTATTACTTCACGAAGGCGAAGAGACGCAGTTAGTGTAACCGGCGTAACTATTTCGCCATCCACTAGCGGCCATGTTTCAGCCAACTCGAAGACCTAGGGCACGCCCCTCTGACATCGCGAAAACCCAAGCACACTTATCCATAACTGACATGTCTGACCAAAGGATGCGACGGTTCACAAACCCGCAACAGAAAAAGTGAAAACAAAAGCTACATGCACCCCAAGGTCACCCAAAGAACTAGGGAAGGGTACCTCGGCTATGAAAGGACGTCTTCTAGAGAATAGCAACTTCTTGAGTGGAGCTCCGACCACGAGCTCGGCAAAAAAGCCTCCCCGGAAGCATAAAGTCGAAGTCTCCGCTTCGACTTCCCGGGAGGGGGCATGTGATAGTCGAGGTGCCCATCACCCTCTGAACCCATAGGTTCAGAGGAAGCACCAACCTCGGAGGAGAAACCACCCGCCACAGAATGAAGGATGCTCGACCTCCCAAAACCGACATCGGCATTTCACCGTTTCAGGAAACGACAGTGCCAGCCCCGGGAGGACGATTAAGCCATCCTCGGAAGTGGGGGTGTCCCTGAGGAAGATCACCCTCGGGAAATATACTCTTGTGATACTAAGGAAACCTCGGAAGATGAGTCTTTCTCCGAAGAGGTCTCTTCTACCAAAAGGGACCTCGGGAGTACGACATGAGCAATTAAGGAGCCTATGACACATCCCTGACACGCCACTCCCAGACATGTTCTGACACGCCGCTTGCAGGGACACTCATGCACACCACTCTCGGGTCACCTAGGCTCTTAGCCCTGCGGCCTATGACCGGCTGGGTGTCCCCTCATCCACCGAAGACGTGGATCGCATCCCACCGAACACGTGTCACGATCTGGGACGGCCACAAGAGGAGAACTACTACTGTCCATTCCTCTATAAACATCCGGAAAACACCCCAGGTAAAAAGAGGTCTTTGGCACACTAGAGACCATACTTCTCCACTATCTATCACCTCCATATCTCCAAAATACTGACTTGGGCGTCGGAGGCTCCTCCCCGGAAACACACTCTGGGGACCTCCTAACCTCTATCTTCTAAGCATTTCAGGTACCTTCCCCTGGGAAACCTTCTCCTCAGGCGCTCTCCTCCGCCGGATATCCCCCTCGCTCCTGCCATGTCACATGATGAAACTGCCACCAGGCACCAATATGTAAAATGAGGTATATTTTAAAGGTAGATCATGCAATTTAGCCTAATCAATATATAAAATATCATAATTTTTTTAAAATCTCTGCCAAGGACATATTTTATATTGATTTGAATTAAAATTGGCTGGCTTCATTAAGTTTAGTCCTTTGATCTTCTCAAGTTTGGGTCATTACGGCTTCAAGCCAATTTGGTTTACAAGAATTTAGGTTTGGGTTATTTTGGATTTGAGTCATTTAAGTATGGGTTTTCTTGGGTTTTGGTTTTATCGTGTTCAGTTGAGGTTAGATTTGTTATAGTCAAGTTCAGGTTGTTAACTTTCGTAATTAAATCTATTTAGGTCAAACTTGAGTTTCAATGAATCAAGCCAGGTCATCAAATCAGTCAAAATTTGTTATCCATGCCAATTTATAATTAGTTAAACCCACCCCAAACATGACAAGTTAACATCTCTAATATGAGCCAATATGTGAACAATAATGGTTGATACTAGTGTTATCAAACTCGGCCAGTCCTAGCCAGTCGAACCAATTCGACTGTGATCAGGGAGCACAGTGGGCTGGGTTGCACTTTTAAACCACTTAGGTCAAAATCTGGTCAAACCCAGAAGACCTAGTGAACCAAGCAACTCAGCTAACCCATTTTATACCAGATTTATATGGGTTTTGGGCTTTGCACTTTTTTTTTTCTAATGTGGGCTTTGTAACTTAGATCAGTTAATCGTGTTGTGTTGATGTTTAATTGGCCTAAAGTTGAAAAAAAATGTCAAAAATTTTAGAAGTTGCAAGGACACAAACGACAGTCTCACGACAAAGTGCAAAAAAAGTCCTGGAAAAAGTAGAGAGAGATGGATAGAAGTTGGCCATGCACAAGAGACTATTATGTTTTTGTTATATTATTACTTCATAAAATTTATCTTCAAGACAAAATAGTTAATTATTTATGCATGTTTTTGGAATATTAAGGAATTTAACTTTAAAACTTAAATGATTGAACATACACTTAGTTTATTAGATATCAAAATTATGTGTTATTTTGTTATGAAATATAAAATATTAAAGTCTTACTATATGACATATGTATAAAAAACATGGAAGCATCTTGTATCCTAGATAGCAACAATGGTACATACTTGGCGGGGTATGAGTATGCTCATATGCAAAGGTTGTTGTACATTGCGGCTGGCCTAGCCAGTTAAACTAGTTGAACCGATTGACCCACCTTCCGTCTACCTTTTCGGGGTTGCTACCTAGCTCGAGCTTGACAACATTGGTTGATACTATACATGATTTTTTTTTAGAGTTTCTAAAATACAGGCCCTGTATTGGTACCTGCCCAATCATAGCCATACATTCCTCCATATCAAAATTATACTATTTGTAACTATATTTTCCCTTTTCATTGTTTTGGTCCTAAAAGTTTATTCCCTTCTCATTCAGCCATCGAATTGAGATATAATAAGAAAGAGGTTTGTGGCACCCTGGTTCTGCCAATTACAGGTGGTCTTAAATCTTTTCCCTTCCTATTCTTCCTCAAATCTCATCCTTTCTTCATTCATGAATCAATCTTTTCTTATTCTCATCTTCCCCAAATATTATCATATATTCTTCTTCCTCAAATCAATCTCTCATCCACATCACCAATTTGCCTGATTAGAGACATTAACGGTTGTGGTTACTGAGATGTCATAATTTGAGGCATGGGTGGGTTATGGGTGGTCGGACTTTTTTAAACTTGGCTATTGCTCGTCTTCCTTAATCTGCCAAAGTTGCTCCCCACCACTCACTACACTTGATCTTGGTGCCAAATCACAAAAATTTTGAGAAGATTAAATAGTTCATTGATACCAGTCTTTTTTTAATATGCGCCCACTTGATACAACGATTAGGGAACCCTCCCAAGATTTTTCAAGCTCAAAAGGGCTAACCTAGTATACTAAAAGTCCCTATGTAGTGTCCCTACCCCAAATGGGGCCCTCCCAGGAAGACTATGGAACCAAAGTCCTATGCTAGTTGCAGCTGGCTAGTTAATTACTTGTCCCATTTCAAAACCTTTCACGCATCTAGTCATTAACCTATAATGCACTATGCATGCACTTGCTTCAACTTGAATTTCACTTTAAGAAAATAAATCGAAAATGTTGCCGACATTTATAAAATAAAACTAAAACACAAGTTAAAACATAAAGGATATGTGTATTTACTACAAGTATTAACTGCGCAAATGCATCATTACATAAGTAAAGACTATGGACATGCCCGAACGTAGCTAAAATGCTATTCGACCTAGAGACATTGGAGGCTAAAATAGCATACATACATATACTGAGGGATTACTCCTGAGATCCATGGTCCACTATGTCTTTCCTTGTGCCCCTAACCTCTGCAAGGTCGCAAGACTACTATAGTTAGCACAAATAACTTAACCAGTAAATCTAGAATCAATAACAATTCACTAGGTGGGTACCTGCATGAATAATACTAGCTTGACAACCTTCCATGGTTGCTGGCTCCTTACAAATGAAATCTGCAAAACAACACTAAAAGGAGTAAGAAACTGAAGATTCCCAGTAAAGGATTCAGGTACCTGCAAAGAAACATTATAAACCTGCAAACAAAAACCTAAGCACACTCATATATATAATATATGAAATATACTACACACCCAATGCAGTCTAATGGCTAACATATGTGCATATATTTAGGTCACTTGAGACCCCTCCTCAACCTAGTCCTCTCACAAACGTCACCTCCTGCCTAGCGAGCTTTTGGCCCCTAACTCACTCCCGGCAAGCCTTGGCTTACGAACATCTGTTAGTGTTATGCCCAAAATCCAATCATGAGATGATTGTATTTTGCACATTGAGTCATACTATTTTATTAAGGCATTAATCCAGTAATTGTGTTTGTTGTTTTGTTTCTGTGTGATACAATCAAACATAATTATAACCCTAGAATAATAGTATTCTCAAACATCCCTAGTTTAGTATTATTATGGAGTAGGTTGCAATAATACATAAAGACTAGCATGTGTGAAGACTAATATGAGATATATAGTCTACATATGCGTACAAGTTGGAGAACTTGTGTATTGGATCAACCCACCATGAGAACCCTACATGGATTATTATATGAGTGTCATAAGTGATTCTCGTAGTGATCATGGTATATATAGTCCTTTGACCTAAAGTCATCAGGTTTCCCTACATGTAAGTCACATACTTTGATACTTCTCTTTGTTGCTCGTAACTGAGTGAACATGAAGGTGGTCATTGGGTATGTCACATATCATGCAAAGGGTTTTGTATGATCAAGATGGGATCTATCTCTCCTATGTAACGGGGGTTTTTCTTTGGGCCCCTTGATTAAGTGAGATTGAGGAAATGCATAGATATGCTTGGATGAGTTGGTATGGGATATCAATTTCATTAGTTTTAGTCAATTTACTTGGTAATCAAGAAACCTTAGATTAGGCTGTACGAGAGTCACACATTCCATCTCTCGTGCTCGGTCTTGATATCTTGGACAAAAGGACAATAACATATATGAACAATGATCATAGAGGTTTAGTCGAATCACTGACTATCTTGTCACTTAGGTAGCAATAATGTATTGCTAAACATCGCTCATTGTTTACTATCATAAATGTGATTTATGATCATTGCCAATGTGATAGGAGCCTATTGGGTTGCATACATATAGCCAATTGGATTATTTAAGTGCATGGGCCAAATTATTTGGTTTTGGTTTCATGATAATTTCAGATTAATAATTGGCCCAAAGGTTGAGCCATTATGAAGCCTACAATTAGGCCTAATTCGATTAAGGCCATGAAACCTATTAGGCTTGGGAGTTAAGCGTCACTATATATACATCATATAGTGAGAATTTTTGCAGCCCTAGCCTCCTAAAGGATGAAATCAAAAGGGGTTCTAAAAAGTTCCAGCCGTACTCTCCTCTTGCCTTTCCTCGAAGGATACAAGTTAGCATTGCGGGCACAAGAGGAACGCACCTGCCAAAACATGGTAGAGGTGTGGTGATTTGAGTGGTTCATGTGGATACTGTAAAGAGCTTGAACACGTCAACTATTCAAGTTTATGATTCGACTCAACAGTTGGGTAAAAGATCCTAGCCGACTAGGTCTAAAAATTTCAAACACCTGATTTACTTTTTTCACTTGGATCCTGGAGGATTTCGGCTAGATTTCGCTATGTTTATTTGGCTCTCAAAACCCTACAACATCCTAGTGAGTTAAGCTCACTAAATAACCTTCCCTTTGTTGTTGCACAGGTGAACATGGTGGATGCTCCTTGCTTGAGTTCCAAGGAACCTCACACTAGGTGTACTAGGCTCCCACATAGTGCCATGAGCCATTGGCTCACCTAGGCCACTATGGTACTAAGCCTTCACCTAAATATGCATTCTAGGCTCGCACATGGTGCCTTGCTCTAATAAGCTCACCTGAACCACCAAGGTACTAAACCTCGCCATTTAACCTACCAAAGATACACTAAGCTTTACCTTGTGCCTCAAGTCACAACTTGGCTAGGTAATAAGTGCACTCAGCCTTCATCCATGGTGGTCCACTATCCACCATTACTTGGTTCACACTATTATGGTAAGATTTGCTATGAATGGACTAAATTTACTAGGTTGCATAGAACCCCTCATGTGCACTACCGATTGGTGTCTTCAACTCAAAGCCTCCAATAAGACGACGAATGTTGCTAAACGCCCTTAACCTTTCCTAATGCCTTATTATAGTGCTCTGTGCGCCTCCTAGATCACTTTCCTTTATGCCTTATTTGTACCCAAAAAAACTTGATCCACAAACTAGTGCTTGAAGGAGCTATAAGGGTACTAAGGTACCATTGGTCACCTTCCACCCTAAGGCCCCTTAAGCACTCATTGACCCCTCAATTTGAAGCAATATATAGAAAAACTTAGGCCAATTCAAGCTTGAGTGAAAGCATGAAAGTTGTATATCTTTCTCTTAGCTTCGTGTGGAATGTTGAATTGCCTTAATCGGACACTTGAGTAAAATGTTATGGTGAAATACTACAACACGTCAATGTTGTCAAGTGTTGATGGCACCAACACTTGACAGCATTGACGTGTTGTAGTATTTTCACCAGGCACCAAAGGCCATTTTTCTTCAAGTTCCAAATGATGATCTAGGCAATGCCACTTGGCGCTGCGGTGTCAGGCTCCCGAGCCCTGCACTTCCAAACTTCATCCATAGCATGTTTGGGGGCATCCCAAGTCACCTAAACCTTCAAACGAACCATTGCCAAGCTCTAGATCCTTAAAACTGCTACAATAGGCCATAACCATGCCAAACTAACCAAGCATCAAGGGCTCAATTACAATACCCAAAAGCTTGACTGCCACCTGTCCATCACAACACAAACCTTACCATAACAATGCATATCTTACAAACCACTTGAAACCAACATTCAAGAAACTAAGACATGCATTATAATAGTATGTAAACTAAATCCCTTACCTCAACTTGGAAGAAGAAGCAAGCAATCAAGCATCCACACCAAGAACTTGGGTTCCACTAAGGCTCTTGTGGTTCTAAGTAAATTCAACACAAATTCAAGCTCATTCTCACTGGACCTGTTACCACTATGAGTACTCAAATACAGTAACACATTTAGTGTGCTAAGTCCCAGGAGCTATGCATGTTCTATAGGCCAAGTAGAACAATGCCCACTATGTTACCTAGGTGGCCCTCTTTGTCTTTATGCAAATATTTGTATATTAGTCCAACCATTACAGACATATTCACATACAATTTCATCTAGAAGTAAGGATGATAGTCAAATTCTTTATTCCTAGCCAATATGGAAATTAAGTAAAATCCCCAAGTGCATGTAAAATCATATGCACACTTGGTGCTACTAGGCCCATTTTAAGGGATTTAAGGATCAAACCCATCCTATTTAATTTTTCATCCATGTTCCCCTACATTTTTATGATGCCAAACCCTTCATTGTACTTAAAAAAATGCAGGGAAATAGATTTGAAGTGGAAACTCCATCTAGAGATGAAGTTATGAATTTTACTAGACATTAAAACACCATGACCAAATGAACAATAAATAGCCAACTTTGCCAAACTATAACTCTGGCTATAGGGCACCAAATCCAATGATTCAGAAGCCAAATTCTTCATCTTGAAGTTTTATAAGTATGGTCAAAATTTCATATACAAACTCATTATGTACAGTAAGTTATGGTAGTTGAAGTACAGGGTACCAATTCTGTGCAACTAATGACCATAATGCCCATACAAAAATTCATAAAACTCATACACTGCATTTTCAAGCACAACGCCAACATGGGTAGTTTCATACATGTCTTAGATACATAGGGAAACCATTCCCTTTATTTTAGGATCATTCCATATAAATCAAATCAAATTCTCAACAAACAGTCCATAAGTCACACTATGGACAAAACTTGACAGTATTCACAAAATCAAGCTCAAACCATACTTCCAAGATCCAAACAACATTCATATAGCATTCACAACATGTTTACATGCATTTATGCACTACATATAGGCCCTATCTTAGTTAGGTACATACACTAAACTTTATGGAGAACTTTGACACAAAGTGCACTCCCGAACCTCAAGTGGGTAGCTGTTGCATAGGATAGAAAGTACCATTAAAAAATAATTATTGTGCTCCAAAAATCATGAAACTTTTCAGTTAAATACTAGACATTTGGAAGTTTGTATACCTAAAATTTCATAGAAACAATCAAACTCCAACTATTAGTTTGAGTGATTCCTTTCAGGGGTTCCTAAAATGGACAGAAATGGGGTAAGTTTCTTGAATGAAACTTAGTAAGGGCTTTATCAATAAAATCCTCAAACTCTAGCCATATACCTGAAATCCAAAGACACTAAAACACAAAAATATAGTACAAATACACAAGCACAGCCATCCAAATGCACAAACAACATAGCAACAAACAAATGAAATGCTGGCAGTAATAAACACATTAGGGTTAGTTCATAATTCATCTAATAAACAATGAATTAACACTATGGATGTCGCGGAACGGGGCCCCAGTGCCCCATAATCTTGTAGGCCCTTAGGGACTATGAATCCCACTAGGTTACTATTGGCTAACTATTACTCGTCGATATAAATTAAAACAATTTATATGCAACTAGTTTCTTAGCCTACTCAGTTTAAGATATGCATGCTTTTGTCCTGGCAATGCAAATGAATAAATAGATCATTTGTTGAAAACGTTGCTCAAGCATTTCTGATAGAATATACTTAAAACGTGCCAAGACAGTGAAATACTAGTTACTTCGACTACAAGTAATAGTTTGTGCATACATTACACTTCTAGCATGCACCCAAAAGTAACAAAATGGATTTACATCACAATGTATCCTATTAGAGGCAACTTTATTAGTACACAAGGTACTATATACAAGAGACAAAAATCTAACTAAGATCATCTACTTGAGCCCCACCTTGAGCTATCCAAGCTCCAAGTGCAAGCCCTTCCTTAGTTCTTGTGCACTCTTAGCCTCTACACTATAAAGGCATAAACTTAGTTAGCACATAGCTTATACCACAAGTAACTTAGAATCACAAGGATTCCCAAAGAAAAGTACCTGCAAAAGAGAAAGCTTAGGCCTCAACTAGCCACTAGTGACTAGGCCCGGAGTTAAAACCTGCACAATAAACTTAATGGAGTAAGTACTTGAAAGTACTCAGTAAGGGTCCCTTGAGTACCTGCAAGAAGATAACAGCAACCAAGATGCAACCATGGCAAACAAGCAACTAAACAAATGAATCAACCAACAAGCAACTCGAACAACCAACAAAAATGTATAAGATATGCAATGCATGAATGTATGATATGAAATGTACACAACGATTGCACTTGGGACTTTCTACACTCTAGGTGCCATAAAACTTGCCGTGAGCTCAAACGGCGGAGGTACTTGAGATACTGGCCCTCGTATCCCAGGTACTTTACCTCCCTTAAGTCCCACCTACGGGTTCTAAAGTAGGTCGTCACCCTCCTCAAACTTACCTGCCTTTACCCTTAAGTTATTGCACAAGGTAGACATCCTATGTGGTTTAACTAGCCAAACCCTTAAGGTTTAACTTAGAGCATTCGTTGTGGCTTACTTACCAAACCAAATGGTTCGGTCGGGATCGACTTAGGTTTTTCTTTTCATTGACCATAGGTAAATGACGTTCTACTCGGCCAACAAAGAGTCTAAAAACCCACTTAATCCCCTTAGTGCTCATTTAGAAGCTTAAGCACCTTGATTCTCTTAGCCACCAATTCATACTCTTTCTTAACCACACAACTTAACTACCACTTAAATAATGCACAATTGCTAGCTTAGGAATGAGTTTTAGACCCAACCGAGGCTACAGAATGTCTTAACTTAGCCTAGGGATGAAAACCGAGAGTTTGAGACACTCTTAGGATGCCCGGAGCTTGGGGGCAAAATGCCTTGGCGGCACCGTTGGCGACGCGTCGCCAAAGGCATCAGTGTTCGGAGAACTGTTTCACTTCTCGGTGACGCGTCACCAACTCGCGTCGCCGGCCGCCAATATGGTGTCGATACTGGCGACGCGTCGCCAACGCTTTCCAGCGTTGCGCGATAGCGTGCAACCTTGCACGACAACTGCTCAAACTTTCTCATCCCAAACTCAAATCACTTGGGTCTTGTTTCTAACTCATTTCCACACAAAACACCACATTTCTATGCATTATTTGAGCTTAATTAACTTGAACCCTTACCTCAATTTAGCTACAAAGCAAGAATTGGAACACAAGCCACCTTAGCTCAACCAAGCTCCCTTTGAGTTCCACACCTAAAACCAATGTGATATGGCACCAAATACTTCAAACAAAGACCATTTCTAGCTATGGAAACAACTTAGAACCAACCCATGAGAACCCAAGAAGCTTACCCATGAATTTTGAGTCCAAACAAGCCTCCAAGAGCTAATTGAAGCTATAACACCAACCAAGAACCTTGGGGCTTCCTACCAACACAAATTGATGAAGAATTGCAAGAAAATGAAGCTTTGGGCAGTGATTTTGGAGAAGGGAAAGGAGCTACGAAAATGGAGTTGAAACAAAATGGCTTGGGGAAGATAGGAAGTCAATTTAACCCAACTTATACTAACTCCCCCCACAAGGCAAACTTCTTCCTCTCTTGCTCCACAAGTTCTCATTTGTTCTAATTTGGTCACTAACCTTCACTCAAAACCAACTTTCCTTTGTTCTAAAGGATGCTAAAAGCTTCTCACACTCGATTTCTTGGACACTTTAGCCACATAAGATCTAAATGGCTTAAATGAACACTTAGTGCCACAATTACTCAAAACCTTCAAAGATGGTTCTAATAGCTAGGATAACTAATGGTCTTGATTTAACTATGCCAAATCACACTTAGGAACTCACTTACTTAGTTAAGCTTACCTTTCTTGCTTAACAAGGTGCTAACTTGAGGTACTTAATTTAATGAAACACTTAAACAAAGTAAAATAAATACTTACTTGATTAGAACTCTTCTTCAACTAGGAGAGCTGTCACAATGGAACCCCTCCTCAAGTTAGTGCTTGGTCTTATAAGGTTAATTAGTCTTAGTTAGTACTAACTTGGGCTCTAGAAACCCTAAATTTCACTGCCATAACATAGCACCAAAGGTATAGGGCTAAAGCCCTAGGTGCGATTTCCCCCTTAACTTAAACTTGGTTCATCAAGCTCTTAGCTCTCTTCCAAGCTTAAGGTCTTACCTTCATGGATGTTCGGGCATTAGCATTGAATAATAAATAGCCACAAAACCAAGATAAAACCCTTACCTTTTGCTGGAAATTCGAGGAACCTTAAGTAAACCCAAAAACTAGGGTTTATGGTCTTCCTTGATGTTTTGGTTGTTTTCTATTGTTTTCTCTTGATTGTTTGAAGTAAGGTGGTTATGGTGGATAGTAGAGGAGCTCAAGGAGATGAAGCTAGCAGGTGGAGGTCAAATTTGGAAGAAATGGGAGAAAATGATTTTTTTTCTAGCTTTATTTCTTTCTTTGTCTTTAGTAATGGCATGTTTGCAAATTTTGCTAACTTTAAGCCACACTTGGACAACATTTTTACCAGCCATTTAGGATGGGAAAATGATAGGTTTTGACCTCCCATTACCTTAGTCAATGGTCATTATGACCTTATTAAAAGTTAAGGACACTTGGGTCCTTAAGTGTCCAAAAGCATTAAATGCAAATCTTTGTCCCCTTTTTGCAATCTAGCCCCCACCTTTACTAGATACCATCCATGTCCTTTCTTCATAATTCTATCCATGTCTTGTCCATAACCATCTTTGGAAATTTGTGCAATTAAGCACCCAACCATTGTAACTTTGCAATTTAGTCCATAGGTTACTTGAAAAGCAAGCAATGTATTAATGCTTTCTTAAGGACAAAGCTATCATTGTATGCGCCACTTAAGGGAGTGTATATTCAATACTTTACACTTCATAAATCATACATTATGGTGAAAATTAAAGCATATAAGTTTAGGCCCTTATGCTATAATTTTCTCATTTTTTGAAGGTGTAATAAGACCCAAGCTCATGGAAGCTCAAGAAACCAATAATAATCAAAGAACAACTAGTCCCAACAAAATTTAGAGCTTACCTAGCTCAAAAATGTGATTTTTGTCTCAAATCGAGTAACCCACGAAAAAATGAGCTCTTTTCCACTTGGGTTCTTCATGAGGCTTTGATTTTCACCAAGAATTGATGATTTTATAAAGATTTGTCCATGGATTTTGAGGGGAAAGGGAGAGCTACGAAAATGGAAGGTTGAGGATGATAAATAGTAAACTACCAATTGTCCTAAATTGGTTGAAAAGCCCAACATTCCCTTTAAAACCTCCAAATTCTTTATTTTTGACAAAAAGACCCATGCTCAAATAGTGTCATAAGACTTGGAAATTTAGTCCAACTCTTTGGTTTCTTGTCACTTATGTCCAAATGAACAACTTATGAGCTTAAATACCAAACCTATCACCTCAGGGTACAAAATGACCATTTTTCCCCTTGCGACACTTAGGTGCCAAAATGATCCAGGAACCATCTAACACTAAATAGACTTGCTGATTTGCTTATTCAAACTAATTGAGGCATTAAACTAGGGATTTTGACGTGTTTAACAAGTTTTTCCTAATCATTGAAGGTCTGCTACCTAGAGGGACGTAACACCCTACCCCTACCTAACATTATGGATTGAAATGGAAGGCATAAGAGAAAACCTATGCAAGAGTTAGAAAACTAAAGTAGCAAAAATAGTCCAATAAGAACTCAAGAGATAATATCCACAAAGAAAATTGTATATTGATTTACCTATGTTGAATACGCACACAAAGGCCTTGTTTATAGGATCAAATACAACAAGTTCTAAAAGACATAGAAGTGGTAAGCTTGGTCAAAACACAACTCCTTATAGGTTTAGGTGATGAACATGCAAACTCCTACTAAAGTAAGTACAAATTGTGTGCCATAATTGAAACAAGTGAAATATGTTTTCTAAGACTTAAAACAACCAAAAAAAAATTTGAAAATAGTAGGAATTTTGGCTAGAACCCAAGGTGGCATGTAAGGGTCTCTCGGGTTCACCCTCCACTTGGTAGGTGCGTGTCCAAGGTCTGCCCTTGGGGCCCACTAGGGTTCTTTTGTTATGACCCTCTTAGTTCGAGGCTTGCTTGAGGAAGGCAAACTGTTTCAAACATAGTTTGGAACCTTATATCAAGTTCACATAGCAAGGATAGGTAAATTTAGCAAAGTTCACTAAGTTTCGAGAAGGTTATGGCACCAAATGAGGTTCAGAGGCAAAATGGTAATTTTACATCCTAAACAATTGGGCCAAATCTTGAGTTTTAAAAATCTAACTTTTACTTTTAACCTAAGCTTAACTTAAATAAACATGATTTGACCAAGATTGGCTAGTTACTAAGGAAAGAATTGCAGTTGCTTGTAACTCTGCATAAACTTTGGTGACTTGGTTTTAAGCAAAGGTATAAAAGCTTGGTAAAGTGGAGGAGGCTGCCATTTTTTCCTCAAAGCCGAGTGCATCCTCCACCCTACCATTTCTTTAAGAAATCAAGTTCAAAACCAAGAGTTTTTCGTGAAGTTTGAAGGCACCAAAGGTGTATATGCATTAGGAAGCTTGTTCCAAGTGGAATTTCATGTTTTTGGAGCTTGGAATCACATTTCCAACCATCCCCTATTTTTTATGGGAGGTAACTTATGATTTTATGGTGAATTCTTGTTTATTATATGATTGGCAGCTTGGGTTTTGATTAGAAGTTAGTAATTCTGGGCGTCACAGGTATTGGTGACACGTCACCAATACCAAAAAAAGTACACCGAATGTTGATAACTATGTCATCACAGTTATAATGGCAAAAATTTTCTAATTTTGGTAGATGGTTTAAAAGGAGGCCTAAAGGGGTGCTTAGGGTACCTAGGGGTGCTTAAGGTACCTAGGGGTCTAGGTATTCTGAGGGTACTCCGAGGCTTCCAAGACTCCTCCAAGACCTAGAAGTTTTCTTTATTTTTTGTGGTTACTCATACCATAAACACAAAAACTAGATAACAAAGGGCCAAAACTAAGTATCACTAGCTTGGGTGAGAGGTTTAGTATCATCGGTGACATAGCCGTGTTGTCAGGCATGAGGTTGTAATGTGAAACCTTAGTGCACCTAGTGTCTTTTTATGGCCTAATGGGTCTTTATGGCCAAGTCGATAGTACTCCCACCATAGTGCCCCTATACAACATAAGGGAGTTTCAACTAATGAATCATCACTGGTTTGACTAGTAAGCTACGGTTGCTAGTATACAAGGGTCTTTCTTGTAGTTCAAGGACTAGGCTGAAGAAAGGTCCCAAGGGACTGAGACATATATGCATAAGTCTAGCCTCAGGCTGTATAAGCTCATAGCAGATTATATATGTTCACATATGTGTTGTCTTTAGTAACTTTTCTTGCAAGTGAAGTGGACACCCTTACTGAGAATTCAGAATTCTCACTCCCTAGTTATGTTGTGTAGATTCTAGAGTTATTGGGCCGGATAACCATTGAGGGTTGTCACAATAGTTTGTGGTTATCGGTACTTTGCCTGAAAATCTTTGTGATTCTAGTCTACTAGGGTTACTTGTTGGTTAAGTAACAGTGCTAACTATAGTGTTTTCTTGGCAGTAGAACCTAGCAGCATGTGGACAGGCTTTTGTGACTTGCCATTGAGATTCATTTCTAAGCTGGGAGTTGTTGGAGAATATCTTAGTCGAGGCTTGTATGTATAGTACTCCTAGTTGCCTCCTTTGTCTATGTATAAGTCTTAGACTCTAGGGTTACTCTTGGGTGAGGAGCATTAGTTTACTTTATGTTGAATGCCCTCACATGGTTGATATGTGTAGTAATAATCATATAAATGTTGATTTTGCATGCTTTGGCTAGTTGAACTTATTTTCTATTAAAGTACCTTAGCCAAGTGAATGTTGCTTTTGTGGTTTTCATTTACTCTAGTCAAAGCATAAAGAGCATGCATCTTGCATATTCTAAGTTAATCAACTAGTATCATAAAGTTTTAATTCACGCACATGTACAACTAGCAAATTGCAACCCTTGTGAGACCATTTCTCACAAGCTTCATGGGCAAGGCCGAGAGTGGCCATGTTAGTTTTTGGTATCAGAGCCAGGTTCAATTCATAAATATTGGAGGCTAAGACTGAGATCTTGTTTTAAAGTCCATGTGCTAGGATAGTTAGTGCTGACCAACATCTGGGGAATATCGTTTAGCTTTGGTTATAGGTTGCTATGGTTGACACTAGATCAAAAGCTTCAAGAGGAGCTAGAGAACCAATTGAAGGTTCTAGTGATCCAATTGTGGCAAGGTTGGATGAGATATCCAGGGTGCTTCAGGGGTTGACACAGACTATGACACAAATGGCATAAGGCATGACTATTATCATGAATGAGTTGTTTCAAGATCATGAGGACAGAGGAGTTGTCTAAGAAGAAAATGACCAAGGGAATGAACCATCCCAAGGTCAAGAAAGGCATGCCGAGCATCGGCAAGTGCCTAGGGCCCATGAAAGAATAGAACATGCTTATGAGCATAAAGAGGAACTGGAGGCTATGGAGGTCCAAGGAGGGGAGAAACCCTACATCAGATGAGGTTGCTTGAGAAGTTTAAGACTGTGGACCCACCAAGTTTTAATGGGATATGTGACCCTGATCGAGTAAAGGATTGGTTTTCCAGGATGAAATGACTCTTCACATGTGGGGGTTATGAATCAAAGCAAATGATGGCCTT
Organism: Aquilaria yunnanensis; assembly: GCA_039654915.1. Lineage (NCBI taxonomy): Eukaryota > Viridiplantae > Streptophyta > Magnoliopsida > Malvales > Thymelaeaceae > Aquilaria > Aquilaria yunnanensis. Next base: position 39,958,528 of record CM077595.1, on the reverse strand, counting down.
GTAAGGATTTGGAAGCCAAACAAGCACAGCAAAATTTAACCAAAACCCTCTAGGATCCAAGTGAAACAAGGTAAATTGAGTGTTCAAAAATTTTCATACCTAATTTCGATTGAGATCTCTCACCCAACTATAGAGTCGAATCATAAAACCTGAACAGTTGCATGTTCAAACTCTCTATGGTATCCACATGAGCCTCTCGGGATCACCACACTTCAACCACATCCCAGCAATTGCGTTTCTCTTGCACCCGTAGTGCTAGCTTGCATCCTCCAAGGAATTGCAAGAGAATAGTACAGCTGTCACTTTTGGGAGGGCAAGGCTATGAATTTCTCACTATATGTTATATTTATAGTGAGACTCAACTTCCAAGCTTAATGGGTTTCAAAGCCTTAATCCAATTAAACTTTAATTTCTTGCTTAATAATGGCTCAACTTTCGGGCCAATTATTAACACGAAATTATCATGAAACCATAACTCAAATAATTAGCCCATGCACTCTAAAAATCCAAATAACTCTATATGTGCAGCCCAATAGGCTCTTACCACGTTGGCAATGATCATAAATCATGTTTATGATCATAAGCAATGAGCAATGTCTAGCAACACATCATTGCTACCCAAATGACTAGATTGTCGATGATTCGACTAAACCTTTATGATCATTACCCATATATGCCATTGTCTCTTTGTCCAAGATATCAAGACTAAGCATAAGACATGGAATGTGTCACTCTCGTATAACCCAATCTTTGGTTTCTTGATTACAGAGAAGACTAACATAAACTGATGACATTGCTATTGTATATCAACTCATCTGAGCATGGCCATGCATTTTCTAAGTCTCACTCTATCCAAAGGCCCAAAGATATCACTCCCGTTACATAAGAGGGACAAATCCCATCTTGATCATACAAAACCCTCCACATGATATGTGACATACCCAATGACCTCCTTCAAGTTCACTTAGTTACGAGCAACAAAGGGAAGTATCGAAGTATGTGACTCACATGTAGAGAACCTTGATGACCGTAGGTCAAAGGACTACATATACCATGATCACTATGAGAATCACTTATGACACTCATATAATGATCCATGTAGCATTCTCATGGTGGGTCGGTCCAGTACACAAGTTCTCCAACTTGTACCCATATGTAGACTACATATCTCATATTAGTCTCTACATATGCTAGTCATTATGTATTATTGTAACCCACTCTATAATAATACTAGACCAGGGACATTTTAGAATATCATTATTCTAGGGTTATAATTATGTTTATTACGTTACGCAGAAACAAAACAATAAACATAATTGTTGGATTAATGCCTTAATAAAAAATCATGACTCAATGTGCGAAAATACAATCATATCGTGATTGGCTTTTGGGCACAACAATAACAGGCCTTAGTACCTTTCTTTTTTAGAGGAAGAGCTAGTCTTTGGGGGGATGATGTGATGGAGATGTTGATGGAGAGTAATGGCACTTGACAAAAGCGCAAGCAAAAGATGCTTAAGTGGTCAGACTTTGAGAGGAAGTTCCGACAGAAATATATTAGTGAAGCTGCATAGGGTCAAAGAATGATCCAGTTTAAGAATCTAATTCAAGGTGAGATGTCAATGAAAGAGTCCGAGCAGGGTTATAATTCACCTATACGGTATGCTCCTTATATGGTCGGCAATGATAAGTTGAAAGCCAATAAGTTCTTCCAAGGCCTTAATCCTGTGATTCGAAGGTATATGTAGGGGTGAAAGAATTTAACCTGAACCTAAAAACTGAACTGAAACCCGACCTTAAATGTAAGGTTAAGGTCAGGTCAGAAAGTCAAAAAACTATGATTCGGGTCGGCCCGAGCTGACCCGAAATAAAGGTACAAAAATCAGGTTGGTTCAGGTCTAACCCAAAATGACCCAAACCAACCTGAAACTATTACAACTTGGCAACTTGTAGGCCCAACCCATTTATCCCAACCCAACCCACCACAAAATAAGCCTAAGTTCCTAGCCCACTTACTTCTTACCCTTCCCCCACCTATGACCTAACCGGCTAACCTCATTCTCATTCACGCCTCCGATCTCCCAGACTTCACCACACCTCCAGATTTCAACCACTATACAGTCCGTCGTGCCTTCCATGCCCTTCACCCATTGCCCCACTGTGACACCATAAATCGTCGAGCTTCGCAAGCACTATGCTCTCGCGCGATCATCCTCCTCATCAACCTTTAGCTTCGTCATCAGCCTCCTCATCAGCAGCCTGCTACCGTCACCACCACTTGATTCATTCTTTGGTTCATTCGTCGGACGAGATTGTCATCCTCTGGTTTGTTCGCCATCGTTGGCCTCCTTGCCAACCTCTGGTTTGCCATTCGCCACCGTCCCTCAGTCCGCCATCATTGTCCCTCGCCAGGAGCGAGTGTCGGGTAAACCCAAGCCTAACCCTATATTTTCAAGTTAGGGTCGATTCGAGTTGCAATTTTTGGATGGTGATGCTCCTTGAAAATTTTGGTTCCGATCCGAAGCCGACCCTAACCCAAAATTTACAGCCCTAGGTATATGGCGATGGTAGACATCTAGAGTTATCACTAAGTGGTCCAAAAGGTATTGCCCTTAGAAAGAGAAATTGAGGACTCAAGGGCACCAAGCAAAATGGTGGAGGTTGGACCATCCAACCTAGGCGAAAATGCTAGGAAATGACCAATGGTAGGAAGGATCACTGAGAATCAAGGTCCCTTCAAGAGAAGGAAAATGGGTTTGTGCCCTAAATGTAGGAGGTTCCATGGCACGAAGCCATGCACATTGGGAATAAATATCTGCAACATTTATGGTCAGAGTGATCACTGGGCGAGGGAATGCCCACAGGCTCGACCCTTACCGGGTCAACCTAGGAATCCACCCGCTGCACCTCTTGCCATAGGAAATTGACTTGGTGTAGCTGTAGCAGCAATTGAGCTGAGGGTCTTCACCCTGGCTAGTTAGGTGACCACAAAGCCAGCCACTATTCGAGGAACTTTACTTTTTAGAATGGTAATGTTATAGTACTTTCAATAGTAGAGTTACTTTTTTTGTGATATCGTTTGCCTTGGTAGATAAGCTTAAGTTGCAACGAGAAATCTCAAATGAGTTATAACTTATCAGGACTACAGGGAGGAGTTTTATAGTGACCAATAAGCTGGTTACTAGGTATCCCTTGCAGTTAAGCGACCATTATTTATCTTGTGAGTTATGAGTGATAGAATTAAGGTCTTATGACATAGTGTTGGGAATGGATTCGCTAAGCAAACATAAGGTGCAAATTGACTGTGCTAGTCACTCAATTGACATTACTGATGCTCAAGGAGCTAAAGTGACTTGCACATGAGGAATAGCATCCAATGCTAAGAGTTTGCACCTTAGACTTATGGATACCATCCCCATAGTCAACAAGGATGAGTATCATTCATTGAATGGGGTGGCCATAAAGGAAGAACTTAGGGAGATTCCTGTAGCCAATCAGTTTCCTAAGGTGTTTCTAGTATAATTGCCTAGGTTACCACCTAAGAAGGACACTGAGTTTTCTATCCATCTTCAGCCTGGAGCAAAACCCATTTCAATGCCACCTTATTAAATGTCAGCTCCTGAGATGGATGAGTTAAAGAAGCAGTTAAGGAGGAAAATATCCCAAAAACTGCCTTCAGAACAATGTATGGGTAATACGAGTACATGGTTATGTCATTTGGTGTGATCAATGCTCCGACAATGTTCAAAGAACCCATGAATAGGATCTTCATGCCATTCTTGGATCGATTTGTTGAAGTCTTCATCGATGATATTTAGGTATACTCACAATCTACACATGAGCATGAGGAGCACCTTAGAATGGTTTTGGAAGTACTAAAGGATAATCAATATTATGCAAAGTCATCTAGGTGTGAGTTTTGGTCCAAAAGGATACAGTTTGGGGCACATTATTAATGCTCAAGGCTTGTCAGTGGATCCTGAAAAGGTTCAAGTATTGGTTGAGTGGAAGAGACCAACTACAATTACAGAAGTTAGGAGTTTCTTAGACTTGGCAAGCTACTACAGGAGGTTCATAAAGAAATTCTCTATGATAGCTATACCATTAACAGCTTTGACCAAGAAAACTTAGAAGTTTGATTCGACACCAAAGTGTGAAAAGGCTTACATGGAGTTGAAGAAAAGGTTGACAAGTGCACCAATACTTATTCTACCGGATCTGAACAAAGCTTTCATGGTGTACAAAGATGCATCAGGTTTTGGTCTGGGGTGTGTATTATTGCAGGAAACTTAGGTGATCGCCTATGGCTCAAGGCAATTGAGGCCTAATGAGTTGAACTATCCAGTTCACTACCTTGAGCTAGCAATGGTGGTCTTCGCTCTTAAGCTCTGGAGGCATTACTTGATGAAGAGGCCGTTCAGGATTTTCACAAATCATAAGAGTTTGAAATATGTTTTTACACAGAAAGATTTGAAATCAGGTAGTGGCGATGGATCAAGTATATAAAAGGTTAAAATTGCTCAATTGAGTACTGTGCAGGCAAGGGAAATGTAGTAGTAGATGCACTGAGTCAAAAGTACACAATAGTGATCTTATCTAAGGATCAGGCTACAAGTTCTTCAGAAGAAATGTTGAGGGATTCTTTCTCAGCTTCACATAAGTTTTCACAAAACTAAGAAAGGTCCTTAGTCTACATTTTGGAAATACAGTCAACTTGGTTGGCTAAGGTCAGAGATGCTCAGAACAAAGATCTGTTGTTGAAGAAAATTTTTGGAAAAGAGAAGCTAGGTACTATGAAGAATGAGTTCCTATATAAGAATGGAATACTACACCATGGAGATATACTCTATGTGCCGAATGTACAAGGACATGGGTAGCAAGTCCTACATGAGGCACATAGTAGTAAGTTAAGTGTTCACCCTGGTGTTAGTAAAATGTACCATGATCTGAAGACACATTTTTAGTGGCCAATACCTAAAAGGGATGTAGGAGAACATATGGCTAAGTGTTTGACTTGCCAAATGGTTAAAGCTAAACATCAAAAACTGACAAGCACACTTCAGAGTTTTCCTCTGTTAGAAAAGAAGTAAGGGTCCATTAGCATGGATTTCCTAGTAGGGTTACTAAATACCTAGAATCAACATAATGATATATGCGTGGTGGTTGATAGGTTGGCTAAATTAAGGCACTTTATACCTATAAGGATTACCTATGCTTTGGAAAGGTTGGCTCAGTTGTATGTCAAGGAGATTGTCATGGTATACCAGATTAGATTATATCTTATACAGATCCCTAGTTTGTGTCATGGTTTTGGAATGCTTTCTAAGAAGCATTCAGAAGTAAGGTTATTCTCAGTATTGCCTTCTATCCTGAGACTAACAGACAGTCTGATAGAGTAATTCAGACTTAGGAGGATATGTTGCGTTTGTGTGCCATAGACTTCCAAGGAGATTAGGATCAACATTTGCCTCTAATTGAGTTTGCTTATAGTAATAGTCACCAAATTGTTATAGGTATGGTAACATATGAGGCATTGTGTGGTAGATGATGCATGATGCCCCATTGTTGGGCAGACCCTTCAGATAAGGTAGTTGTCGGTCCTGAGATCATAACAGACACCATAACTAAGATCAACTTTATCCAACAATGAATTAAAGTAGCCAATGATCGGTAGTCTAAGTACACAAATTTGAGGATACGGGAATTGAGTTTTGAATTTGGGGACAAAGTACATCTCAAAGTGTCTCCCATGAAAGGAGTTACACAGTTTGGGCACAGGGGTAAGTTAGCCCTTAGGTACATCAGACCCTATGAAGTTTTGGAGAGAATGGGGAAGGTTGCTTATCAGTTAGCATTACCACCCAACTTTTTCTAGGTGCATAATGTGTTTCATGTTAGTCTTCTGAAGAAATGCACAATGGATCTAGGACAAGTAGTTAACCCTTCAGCAATACCCATCGTGGAAGATTTGACCTATGAAGCGAAGCCAATTTAGATACTTGATAGGCAAGTCAAAAAACTTTGAACCAAGTGGATTCCCATGGTTAAGATCCTTTGGTCTAACCAAAGTGAAGAAGAAGCTGCTTGGGAGATAGAGCAAGATATGCTGAAAAGGCATCCTAGTGTTTTTTGTCAATTGCGGCAGAATTTAAGGGACCAAATTCCAGAAGGGAGGGAGAATGTTATGACTATCCTAGTTGGAGGCTCACTCAAGTTAAAGTTTTTGAAACATAGTTTAGAACCTTATTTCAAGTCCACATAGCAAGGATTGGTAAGTTTAGCAAAGTTTACTAAGTTCCAAGAAGATTAAGGCACCAAATAAGGTTCAGGGGTAAAATGGTAATTTTGTGTCCCAAAGAGTTAGGCCAAATCCCAAGTGTTAAAAATGAGTTTTAAAAATCTAACTTTTACTTTTAACCCAAGTTTAGCTCATATAAATAAGATTTGACCAATATTGACTAGTTACTAAGGAAAAAATGGAACTTGTTTATAACTATGCATAAATTTTGGTCGCTTGGTTTTGAAAAGTGGTATAAAAGCTTGGTGAAGTGAAGGAGGCTACCATTTTTGCCTCAAACCCGAGTTCATCATTTGCCCTACCATTTGTTTATGAAATCAAGCTCCAACCAAGAGTTTTTGGTGAACTCTGAAGCTACCAAAGGTGTATATGCATTAGGAAGCTTATTCCAAGTAGAATTTCATGTTTTGGAGCTTGCAATCACATTTCCAGCCATCCCTATTTTTTATGCAAGGGAACTTGTGATTTTATGGTGAATTCTTGTTTATTATATGATTGGGAGCTTGGGTTTTGATTAGAAGTTAGTAATTTTGTGTTTTGTGCCTTTGGTTGCTTGGAACTAGGAAGAACTTTATGGAACTTTGGTTCTTGGCGAAAGGTGGATTGATTCTTGCTTGTGAGTTAAAGTTAAGGTAAGGTAGTTATGTTTTCAAGCTTGATTAATGCTATTGGAGTGTGATTGCTTCATGAATTCAAGTAGTTTTGGCAATAGCATTAGTTAGTGGGCAAAGTGGATCATGGTGGACTATTAGCTTCATGGAGATTGGAATGATGTTATAATGCATCATAGGAATGCTTGTGATAGTTGGTTGTGGTCTTTGCAACATGTTTTATAGGTATGTGAAGTTTGAAGGCCATCCAGGCATGTTTAACATGTTTGGTAAGTCTTCAAAGGCTGTAACAACAAAACTAGAAACTTTTGGGCATCGCAGGCATTGGCGGCATGTCGCCAGTGCCACGAAAAGTACACCGAATGTTGATAACTATGGCAATTCACACCACCACAGTTATGAAGGCTAAAATTTTTCAATTTTTCTTGATGGTTTAAGATGAGGACAACAGAGGTGCTTAAGGTACCTAGGGGTCTAAGTATTCTGGGGGTACTTCAAGGCTTCCAAAACTGCTCCGAGACCTAGGAGTTTTCTTGAGTTTTTGTGGTTACTCCTACCATAAACAGGAAAACTAGATAACAAAGGGCCACAACTAAGTATAACAAGCTTGGGCAAAATGTTTAGTGCCATTGGCAACCTAGCCGTGTCATTGGGCATAAGGTTGTGATGTGAAACCTTAGTGCACCTAGTCGATCTTTATGGGCTAGTTGACAATAGTCCCACCATAGTGCCCCTGTATAACGTAAAGGAGTTTCAACTAATGAATCATCACTGGTTAGGCTAGTAAGCTATGCTTGCTAATAGACAAGGCTCTACCTTATAGTTCAAGGACTAGGTTGAGGAAAGGTCCCAGGGGACTGAGACATATGCGCATAAGTCTAGCCTCATGCTGTATGAGCTCATAACATATTACATATGTTCACATATGTGTTGTACTTAGTAACTTTTCTTACAGGTGAAGTGGAGACCCTTACTGAGAATTCTGAATTCTCACTCCTTAGTTATGTTGTGCAGATTCTGATTCTGTTGGGCCAGATAACCCTTGAGGGTTGTCACGGTAGTTTGTGGTTGCAAGCACTTCGCTTGAGAATCTTTGTGATTCTAGTCTACTTAGGTTACTTTTTACTTAAGTAACAATGCTAACTATAGTGTTTTCTTGGCCATAGAGCCTAGCAGCACATGGACAGACTTTGGTTACTCACCACTAAGATCCATTTTTAAGGCAAGAGTTAGTGGAGGGGATATTAGTTGAGGCTTGTGTGTATAATACTCCTAGTTGCCTCCCTTGTCTATGTATGAGTTGTAGACTCTAGGGTTGCTCTTGGGTGGGGAGCATTCGTCTACTTTATGTTGAATGCCCTCACATGGCTGATATGTATAGTAATAATCATATAAATGTTGATTTTGTATGCTTTGGCTAATTGAACTTTATTTTCTATGAAAGTACCTTAGCCAAGTGAATGTTGTTTTTATGGTTTTCATTTATTCTACTCAAAGTATAAAGAGCATGCATCTTGCATATTCTAGGTTAATCAACTAGTATCACAAGTTTTAATTCAAGCATATACAGCTAGCCAATTGCAACCACTATGAGACTAGTTCTTACAAGCTTCCTAGGTAGAGCCGAGAGTGGCCATGTCATCTTACAAGCACTCTTAGTTTCTAGCAACTTGGACTTCAAGAAATGCGACATACGCCTCTAGATTTAAGTTGTGAATGCCCCTAGAAGTGTCCCCAGGCATGCTTACCTTGTTTGCATCAAAGTGCTCCAAAATGAGTCCTTGAAGGCCTTGTTGCGTATCTTTTGCATTCCTCCTTGTGTTTGGCCTTCAAGTGATCTTCAAAGGGTCTTTCATAGATCAAAGGGTCTTTCGTAGCAATTGATGCTCTTACATCATTTCTAGCTGTAGATTTTTTTCAGTAGCTTTTTTATTTCAGTTTACGCAATAATTTCTATTTCTAAGTTTCTTATTTTTGTTCTAGAATTTAGGCTTGAGCACTATACTACATGTTGTGTCTACCATAAGTGAGATAGTGCTTGACACTATCATCTTCAATTATATCAAGAATAATTGCTTAATTATCTTCGAGTTTAAAGACGACTTTCTTCCTTCCTTTGTTGACAGATGTTGCATATTGCTCATTTGACTCCATAATTTATTACCTTAACTTTTGATGTAACCTCTTTACGAATTCAGCCTTTCTCTCCCCATCTAATCTAGCAAACTCATTAGTAGGCATAGGTAAAAGATCCAATGGTGTCAAAGAATTGAAACCATAGACAATCTTAAAAGGTGACTAACTAGTAGTAGAATGCATGGCCCTATTGTAAGCAAATCCTATATGTGCCAAACAATCCTCCTAAGACTTCAAATTTATCTTGATAATAGCTCTAAGCATAGCAATCAAATTCCTATTGGTTACCACATTTTGGGCATCTGATTTTGGATGGCAAGTAGTAGAAAATGACAACTTTGTACCTATCTTGCTCCACAAGGTTCTCCAAAAGTGCCTAAAAAATTTTGTGACTTGGTCCAAAACTATAGTCGTTGGCACCCCATATAGTCAAACCACCTTTGTACATAATAAGCCAGCCATATGAATTGCATAATTTTCCATTTTGAAGAATTTATCAACAACAACAAAGATAGAATCCATGCCCTTCTTTGTCCTTTGTAACCCTACAATAAAATTCATAGAAATATCAGTCCATGGTTGTAAAGGAATGGGTAAAGGACTATACAAACCATGTAAACTTTATTCTAGATTTGGCCCTTTTGCAAGTAATGCATCATGCATAAGTTCTCTCTATCTCCCCTTTTCATCCTCGGCCAATAAAAATGTTCTTTCAAAGCCTCTAAGGGTTTTAGCAAACCTAAGGTGCCCCATAAGCCCTCCTCCATGGGCTTGCTTCACCAACAACTCTCTCATGGATGTCCTTGGTATGCACAACCTATTTTCTCTAAAGATATCTATCCATTCAAGTGAATTCATAAAAAGCAACCTTCTCACATTTAGCATAAATATCTCCGAAATCAACATCATGTTTATAAGAATCCTTAAACGTTCAAATCCAAGTAATTTTTCATCCAAAATAGAAAGTAAGGCATACCTCCGAGATAAAGCATTGGCTACAATATTTTCCATACCTTGCTTGTACCTAATGGCACAAGGAAAAGATTCTATGAACTCTACCCACTTTACATTCCTCCTACTCAACTTACCTTAAACCTTAAGGTATTTTAGAGCTTGATGATTAATGTAGATCACGAATTCCTTAGGCCATAAGTAATGTCGCCATGCCTCCAAATCTCTCATCAAGGCATACAAATCCTTGTCATAGATTAGTTAGTTTAGCCCTACACCACTTGACTTTTTTCTAAAGTAGGCAATAGGTCTTGTTACAACCTACACAAAATGGGAAAATTACAACATAAGGACCTAAACTTGTGTGCTTTAATTTTCATCATGGTGTATGAATTGTGAAGTGTAAAGTATTTAATATATACTCCCCTAAGTGGCACAAAAAATGATAGTTTGGCCCTTAAGAAAGAACTGCCATATTACCTAATTTTCAAGTAACCTATGGACTAAATTGTAAGATTACAAAATTGGGGTACTCAAGCACAAATTTCCAAAGATGGCTATGGAAAGGACATGGATGGAATTAAGGATATTGTTGGGGACCAAAGTTCTTAAGAAGGCAAAGTTGATCATTTATTGCATAATGCCAACTAAGGATCCAAGTGTCCAACTTTTTTTCTAAAGATTATAATGACCTTTGACAAAGTTAAAGGTGGCCAAAAACTGTCATTTTGGCCAAAAACTATCATTTTCCCAGCCAAAATAGCTGGATATAATCTGTCCAAGTGTTAGCCAAAGTTTCAAAAATTTGCATATGTGCCACCAAGGTCAAAATGATGTATAAATGAAGAAAAATCTTCATTTTCTTGCCATTTCCTCTAAATTTCGTCCCCCAGAAGCCAAGGGTTCTTCATTAACCTTTTCCACCAACCTCCATAGCCACCACACCTTGAGAAAGCATGAGGAAGCAAGAGAAAGAAAAGAAGACATCAAAGAGTGCAAGAAACACTATTTTCGGTTCTATTAAGGTTCATCAAATTTCTAGCAAAAGGTAAGAGTTTTCTAAAGTTTCCTAGATTATTTACTATATTTCCAAACATCCAAGAAGCTAAGACCATGCTTGGAAGAGAGGAAAAAGCTCAAGGAACCAAGTATGGGTTAAGGGGAAAGAAGCATAGCAAGGTTTCAGCCTTAGTGTTACCATGCTAAAGATGGCAGCAAGAAAAAAGGGTTTCTAGAGCCCAAGTTAGTAGTAACTAAGACCTAAAAGACTCCTAAGACCAATCAAAAGCTTAAAGAGGGCTATCATAGTGTTACTAAAGTGATATATTCTTGTTTTATTGAATGATTATGGACTAACCCTAATGTGTTATTACTGCTAGCATTACTTGTGTTTGTTGCTGTGTTTGCTAGTGCATTTGGTTGCCATATTTGTGTGTATGTGTTGTTTTTTTATGTTTTTATGTCTTTGTATTTTAGGTGGTACGTTGCTATGGAAGACTTTACATTGAAAGCCCTTATTAAGTTCTTTACAAAGAGCTTACTCCCCTTTCTGTCCATTTTCAGGAACACCAGAAAGATCACATCCAAACTGACATTTATCATTTTATTTTTTATCTAAATTTTTAGGTACCTAAATTTCCATATGTCTAGTTATGATATGGAAATTTTGGTGATTTTAGGAGCACATTTGATATTTTTAGTGATGGTGCTTATTGTGTTATGCGGCAACTGTCCAGTATCCTGTTTCTGGAGTCCATTGTGTCTCAAGCACTCCTGTAACTTAGGGTGTGTATTTTAGCTGAGTGAAGACCATTTTTTAGTGCATGTATGAATGTATATGTAGTGTATGTAAAATGAGACAATTATGTGAACATTTGAGTAATGTTTTCGCTATGTAAGTGATGTGGTGCAAAGCTACCTAAGTGTGAACAATGGGCTGCTCACTTGTAAATTTTGTTTTAGCCACATATAGTTGTTAAATGCAAGGGAATGTATTTCCTATGTGTAATGGATATATATGGGGTAGCCTTGGAGGGATTTCCCCTTGTGAATGAAGTGTTTGCACACTTATGAAATTTTGTATGAGCGAAATGGTCATAAAGTGACCTGAATTTTGACTCTACACTTAAAGCTCTATATCTCCCTATGTAGAAGTAATCTTGGTATGAAATTTGACCATACCTAGAGAACATCTAGATGTTGAACTGGGATTTGGAATTTATGAATTTGGAGCCCTATATCCAACAATATGATGTTGCAATGTTGGCTAAGTTGCTGTTCATTTAGTCAGAATTTTGTAACCAACTTCAAAAATCCATAACTTGGTCCATAGGTGGGCTACTGATGTAAAACAAAATTCCTTGGTTTTCTCTTAGCCTCTACTTGATAATGGAGCAAATAAAAATGGTGTTACATGGCTAGAATGATACAGTTTATTAGTGGAAGTTACAGGTGTAGTGGCTGGTCACTAGAACTTAACAAGATTGCCTACTATGTGGTAGCCAAGATTAAGACTTGTGCTAGTATTTTCCTTCTTTGCTGCCATGGTGTGCATAAAATATGAATATGTGTGTGATGTTTAGACCAATATGCATGTGTTTACATAGCACCCAAGAGGGCCACTTGAGTATGCACACTAGGGTAGTGTTTTGATGGCCTACTAAACATTACCAATCCTGAGAGTCTAAATGCATAATTTTGGCACCATAATTGGACTACCTCGGAGTGGGTAACAGGTCTTCCTTCTTACAATGGTACAACTCCTATTCCTAGACCTGAAGCATCACATTGAACTTCAAAAACTTTAGTGAAATCAAGCAAAGCTAGTAAAGGTTCATTAACTAACTATTCCTTTAACAATAAGAAGGCATCTTATTGATCCTTTGCTCACTAAAACCCTACATCCTTCTTTAAAATCTCGGTCAAAGGTGCTCCAATAGATGAGAAATATTTAACAAATCTTCTACAAAAACTTTCTAAGCCATGAAAAGATCTAATCTTAGAAACATTCTCAAGAACTAGCCATTCTTGGATAGCTTTTACCTTTTCTTGGTCAACTTCCAATCCTCGAGTACTTACGACATATCTAAGGAAAACCACTCGGTTAGTGCAAAAAGAATACTTTTTTAGATTGACATATAAATTTTGTGCCCTCAGTGTACTTCATACTTGCCTAAGATGTTCTAAATGCTCTTCTAAGGACTTGCATTTATTAAGCAAAAAGACATCACTAACTACTCATATAAACCAAACTTAGTTTTAAAAGCAATTTTCCATTCATCCCTTCCTTTATTCCAATTTGATGATATCCATTTTACAAATAAACTTTATAAAAACACTGGAACCATGTAAATCATCAAACATATCATCAAATCTAGGAATTGGATGTCTACACTTTACTACGATCTTGTTAACGGGTCTACAATCTATGCACATTCTCCATAAACCACCTTCTTTAGGCATAAGTCAGATAGAAATGAGACATGGACTCATACTTTCTATAACATAGCCCTTTGCCAACAACTCCTCAACTTGCTTTTTGGATTTCCCTTGTTTCCTCCAGGTTGCTCCTATAAGCTTATCTATTAAGATTGGGAGCTCCAGGAATAAGGCCTCTCTAATGCTTAATCCCTCTAATAGGTGGTAGACCACTCAAATCAATTGGAAAAACATCCTCAAAGTTCTATGATAAAGACACAATACACTAAGAAGATTGTTAGATAAGTCATTAGTAGTAGGAAAAGTGTTTTTGAAAATTAAAAGGAACACCAGTGTTTGAGCTCTAAGGGTTTTCCTCATATCACTCATTCTTTCTAGGTAGCCCTTTTTCTTCTTTTGGTTTGCCTTTCAATTTCTTCCCTAGGGCACATTGTTCTCTCATCTTGGCCCTCAAGTCCACTCTTTTCACTTCTCTCTAATTTTCCCTCTTTATTTTCTCTCAACCTGCCCTTTACATTCCTCTCCATTTCTTTCCTTGTGGCCTCTCTATGAATTCTGGTTTGATCCTCTAATGCTTGTTGTGGTGTAAGTGGTACAAATGTGATTGGCCTACTCTTGAACATAAAAGAATAATGATTTCTATATCCATCATGAGTGACTCTTCTATAATATTTCCAAGGCCTTTTAAACAAAATATGACTAGCTTGTATAGGAACAATATCACACACTACCCCATCCTTATATTTTCCAATTGAAAAGCTCATAAGCACTTGCTTAGTTACCTTCACTTTTCCATCATTATTCAACCATTACAAATAATAGGGGTTTGGATGCTTGGTTGTAAGAAGCTATAATTTACCAACCAATATAGTACTAGGAATATTAGTGTAACTCCCTCCATCAATAATCAAGCAACATACTTTGTCCTTCACCTTGCATCTCTTGTGAAATTTTTTTTCTCATTACTCCTTTTCTTCATTGACTTGCATGTTTTCAGCCCTCATAGCAACAAAAGTCATCTCGACCTCAAGCCATTGCTCTTCATCAATGACATCCACTAGTGGTGGCATTCCTTCATCTCCAGAATCAAAACCTTTTTCACCCATCACTATCTCTCCTTTGTGATTCAATATCATGCCCCTTTTGTTGACACAATCAGCAGTAATGTGTCCTTTGCCTTTGCATCTAAAACACTCAAGATTGCTTAGTCTAGTAGAAGCTTTAGGTGTAGAAGAGCCTTCTTTTGGCTATGGCAAACTATTGCTCCTTGAAGGTGTCTCGGGCCCAACCTTAGGCAATTTCTTCTTGCCCTTTTGCTCCATGGTTGCTTCCTACTAAACATTGATGTGGACTAACTCTTAAGTTGCCTTTCTACTTTGACAACAACATGCACCATATCTTTAATGTCCACATACTATTGCAGCTCCACAATGTTAGCAATCTCATAGTTAAGGCCATTCAAAAATCTTTCCATGATAGCCTCCTTTTCCTCCTCCACATTGGCTCAAATCAAGGCGGTCTCCATCTTTTCATAACAGCCCTCCACAGATTTTAAAACTTGTGTAAATCTTTCAATTCTTTGGTACAACTCTATAGTAATAATGTGCCATGAACAATCTCCTCATAAAAGCCTTCATGGCACTCTAAGATTGGATAGGCTTCTCTTGGCTTCTTTGCTTGCTGATCACTAACTAGTTACACTAAACACTAGCATAGTCAGTAAATTTATAAGTAGAAGCTTTACCTTTCCTTTCCCAAAATAAGTATGACACTCAAAAATCAGTTCCATCTTAGCCTCCCAATCAAGGTGCACCTTAAGATCATTTCTCTCCTTAGAGGATGGTATTTGGATTTTGATGGTGTTCAAGTTTGAATCCTCCTTCGATGCTCCTATCACAGGCCTTCTTGGTTGGTCAATACTTACATCCTCCTCCTCAAACCTAACCTCCTCTTAATTCTTTGTTGGTGACCCCATTGGCACACTCTTGGATTGGTCTTGGCCTTGAGCTTTTTTGGGTATTAGTTTAGAGCTCAACTTTTCCAACCTTTGCTCTTGTCAAGCCCACCTTGCATCATTCTCATTGAACTTGGATGAAACTCTTTTATTTTCAGCTAGCATGGCCTGCATCAACAAATTGTTCTCCCTTGGATTCAAACTCGGTAGTTTTATAAGACATAAAGATCCTCACAAAGCACTCTCACCCAATTTTGTTAGTGAAAATATGCTTTATGTCACTTCTATCTCAAGTTTTACTTGAACTACTTTTAGCACACAAAAGCCTTAAAAAAACCCTTTTGTAAGTTTGAAAATAAAGTAAGAAAAACTAGAATTTGAAAACAAATAATATGGGGAAATAGTTAAAAATAAAAAAAGAAGCTCTAATAATAGAAGATTGCTAAAACTAAAATTTTCTTTGGAAACACGTAAGAACCATGTAGCCCATGCAAAACCTTTTTTTTTCAAAATTGACTTTTGGACTCCTTCCCTTGTTTTTTTATTTTTCCTATATATTTGATGTAAAAAATAGCATGTTGCTCAACATAAAAAAGCTTGAACCAAAACTTTAACCAGAATTAAGGTTTGATGATTCCATGGGTTGCAAGCATGAAAACAATGAAATTTAGCACAAATTTTTTGAACGGAATGAAATAAAACTGAATGGAAATAAGAATGAACTAAGAATTAAAAGATAAAGATAGCTACGTCTGGGATGAAACTTGCAGCTGTGATTCCACTTGATATGAGCCTACTTGATATAATAATCAGGGTACCCTCCCAAGATGTTTCAAGCTCCAAAGAACTAACCCACTATACCAAAAATCCCTACCCCAACCTAACAATGTAGATTGAAATGGAAGATATAAAAGGAAACCTGTATAAGAGTCAAAAAAACTCAAGTAGCAAAAACAGTCCAATAAGAAGTAAAGAGATAATATGTACAAACCAAATTGTATATTGACTTACTTGTGTTGGACAAGCATACAAAGGCCCTCTTTAATGGTTTTAGTGGCTTTAAGTTTAAAAAGAACAAGTTTTAAAAGAAATAGGACTCCCAAGTTAGGCTAAAATGCAACTTACTCTAGGTTTAGGTTGTTAGTGTTGTGCCCAAAAGCCAATCATGAGATGATTGTATTTTTGCACATTTAGTCATGATATTTTATTAAGGCATTAATCCAGCAATTATGTTTGTTATTTTGTTTCTACGTAACTTAACAAACATAATTGTAACCCTAGAATAATGATATTCTTAAACGTCCCTGGTCTAGTATTATTGTGGAGCGGGTTGCAATAATACATAACGACAAGTATATGTGGAGACTAATATGAGATATGTAGTCTACATATGGGTACAAGTTGGAGAACTTGTGTACTGGACCGACCCACCATGAGAACACTTCATGGATCATTATATGAGTGTCATAAGTGATTCTCATAGTGATCATGGTATATGTAGTCCTTTGACCTAAAATCATCAAGGTTCCCTACATGTGAGTCACATACTTTGATACTTTCCTTTGTTGCTCGTAACTAAGTGAACTTGAAGGAGGTCATTGGGTATGTCACATATCATGCGGAGGGATTTGTATGATCAAGATGGGATTTGTCCCTCCTATGTAACGGGAGTGATATCTTTGGGCCCCTTGATAGAGTGAGACTTAGAAAATGCATGGCCATGCTCCGATGAGTTGATATACGATATCAATGTCATCAGTTTAAGTTGGTCTACTCGGTAATCAAGAAACCAAAGATTGGGCTATACGAGAGTGACACATTCCATGTCTTGTGCTTAGTCTTGATATCTTGGACAAAGGGACAATGGCATATATCGGTGATGATCATAAAGGTTTAGTCGATTCACCGACAATCTTGTCACTTGGGTAGCAATGATGTGTTGCTAGACACCGCTCATTGCTTATGATCATAAATGTTATTTATGATCATTGCCAACATGGCAAGAGCCTATTGGGTCGCACACATAAAGCTATTTGGATCATTAGAGTGCATGGGCTAATTATTTGGGTTATGGTTTCACTTTAATTTCGTATTAATAATGGGCCAAGGAGTTGAGCCATTATTAAGCCCAAAATTAAATCCTAATTGGATTAGGGCTTTGAAACCCATTAGGCCTAGAAGTTGAGTCTCACTATAAATACAACTTTTAAGTAAGAAATTCGCAGGTCTCCTTGCCCTAGCCTCCCAAAAGGACAGCCGCACTCTTCTCTTGCAATTCCTTAGAAGACGCAAGCTAGCACTGCGAGCGCAAGAGAAACGCATCTCCCGGGACGTGGTGGAAGCGTGGTGATCCCGAGAGGCTCGTGTGGATACCATAGAGAGCTTGAACACGTCAACTGTTTATGTTTTGTGATTCGACTCTACAGTTGAGTGAGAGATCTCAACCGAAAATTAGGTATGAAATTTTTGAACACCCGATTTACCCCGTTTCACTTGGATCTTGGAGGGTTTCGGTTAAATTCCGCTGCGCTGTTTGGCTCCCGAAACCCAACATAGGTGACAAACATGTAATCCTCCTAAAACAAGTACAAATCGTGTGCCACAAGTCACACATGCAAAACATGCTTTCTAAAACTTAAAACAACTAAAACAATTTTTAAAATTTTTAGAATTTTGGGCGGAACCCCCAAGTGGCATATGAGGGTCTTTTGGGTGCACCCTCCGTTTGCTAAGTGTGTGTTGGGGGTACACCCTTGGGGCTTGCTAAGGTTATTGTAGGTAGTCTAAGTTTCCAATAGCTTAGACTTGAAGAAATGTGATATGGGCTTCTAAATTTAAGTTATTAATGCCCCTAGAAGTGTCCCTAAGCTTGCTTGCCTTGTTTGCATCAAAATGCTCCAATATGAGTCCTTGAAGGGCTTGTTGCATCTCCTTTTCTTTCCTCATTATGATTGGGCCCCAAGTGAACTTCAAAAGGTCATTTGTTGCATTTTAGACCTTTTTCAGTAACTTTGTCATTTCAGTTTGTACAATAATTTCTATTTCTGAATTTATTGTTTTTGTTCTAGAATTTAGGCTTTAGCATTGAGTTGGATAATCTGTCTGCCTTAAGAGATTGTGCCCAACACTATCATCCTCAATGATATCGAGAAATAATGCTTGATTATCTCTTCTTTCATTTCTAACATTTTTTAAGTTCAATGTTTATTTTATTTTATTTTAGT
The DNA here is from genome assembly GCA_039654915.1 of Aquilaria yunnanensis. Lineage (NCBI taxonomy): Eukaryota > Viridiplantae > Streptophyta > Magnoliopsida > Malvales > Thymelaeaceae > Aquilaria > Aquilaria yunnanensis. The sequence continues at coordinate 39,939,916 of CM077595.1, read as the reverse complement.
TATTGTGTCTAAAGTCATTCCACCCATACATGTTTTCTATATTTTTAAGGAATTAGTTCAATAATCTATGTATAAATGGTGTGAATTATAGAAAGAATTATGTTTGAAAAGATGGGTTTCCTCCAACTACTGCTATTGTTAGTACTGCACTTCTTTTGTTTTATGTTGCCTTAAAGTTGATACTTGTACACCATTACTGAATGGCTTTCAAGTTGTTTCATAAAGTCACAACACTAATGACTCAATGCAATGAAAATGGTTATAACAGTTAAAATAGTATCAATCTAACTAGGCAGATCAGCCTTCAAGCTTGGAGATAATGAACTAAAGATCATACAATCAAAGACAGCGTCAGAGCCCAAGGATGTGTGCCTAGAGGAAACACTCCAACAATCAAGTCAGCATCTTGAGAGTGACATGAAGTTGGAGCTGAATGAAGTCTCCTTTATATAGTGGTGAAAGAAATCATGAAAGATTGCATAGATCATGGATATCTCAAAATGGGGGGATTCAATTGTTATATTATTATATTTCTTCCTTATTGAGTTGGATGTGGACCTCTCAAACCCTCTAGGGTGGATTTCCCCATGTGCATGGTCATGGCTTCTATATAGGCTTGCTATTGTGCTATAAGGTATCAATAGATCTCCCTTAACAAAAAATGTGAGTTTGCATACATCATTTTTCCTAAGGGAAGTCCACCTATATGATCATGTCCAACTTGTTGTTCTCTGGCCATCATTAATGGAATGTCATCATTCTCATAATGGAACAATGTTCCTCTTAAAATATGGTTACCCAAGAATCCCTTTAGCATGCGGCAACTTAGGGTCCGCTAGAGAGCTAAGAGGTGCCTTGCCTGTGGTAGCTTGGTGCAGCTATCGAATGGTAAAGGATACAAGTCCAGTTCAACGGTGTTCTAGGATTCAAAGTGAAGCCAAGTCAATGCTATCTTAGAAAAATGATTGGGAGTGTATCGTCTGGTAGTTATTCAGCACCATATGGCTCATACTCATTTGTCTCTTAAAAATGTCATTATTATAACAATTTTCGATGAAGTAACCAGAGGATCTCTTTATCTTCTATAAGTAGGTTAAGGTTTTCACTTTTTCACTTTTACCATTCACCCATCAGTCTTCTTTACCCAAGTTTCTCTTCACACTTGTTTCTACTTTTTGCTATTTTAGAGTTTCCTTCATATTTTCTGTTAGTCCTTCAAGGTGTTTTCCCTTGTGTTTCTTTCTTCAACCTTCCAGACTTTCTCAGTTTTCTCAAATCTAATTAGGTAATCAGATTCTTCATTTTTTGAGTTTTTCCTTTTAGGTTTTTAGTTTTGCCTTCCAACTATTTCTTGGGTTTTTTGTATGCTGCTTCTTTCTTTTGATTCTAGGTTTGGTTTTTGGTTCTCCTTTGTCTTCCTTAAATCATTTTCTCTAGTTTTTCTAGATGGCTTCCCTTGAATCATCCACGGGAAGGCCTGCTACTAGTAATGTTCCATCTCCTATTACTAAGGGCGCTACTACTGATGTAGGGTCCTCAAAAGAGCCTTTCTTTCTTAGCTTGCAGGATTTGAAGAAGTTGAAAATGTCGTTAACTCCTAGAACATTAGCAACAAACCTAAAATGGTTCTACTAGCTCAATAGCATGGTAGTGGCACTAAAAAATTCCTAAACTATAGAGGATGGCGGTCGTCCAAATACCAACATCAAGACCAGCATTCTCACCATCTTTATGGTCTAACTTCGAGCCAGGCATCATTTTCCCCTGCACCCTCTAGTGGAATATTTCTGCTAGCACAATAAGGTGTTGCCCTTCTAGCTAGTCCTTAATTCTTTGTACGTTAGTGCCTTTATCATAGCGTATAAAATAGCCAAGGTAAACCTCATCTTGAAGACATTCCTCCAATTTTATGTGCTTGATTTGAAGAAAGACTTGGGCTTCTTTCATATTGCCTTCATCAACCGCAAAGGCAATAAGCCTTTTGGGTTCATTGTCTGCAAGAAGTCTTAGACCAACAGGAAGGACCACTTCTTTACTTTAAGGGAACTGGAGTGGGGTTTCCCATGCTCATTCACCAACATCTTCTAGCACACCCTTGTTAAGTGCCCGTCTATGTTCCAAGCATCAAAGAGGCATAAGTCTTACCATGGCTGTGTTACATGGCTGAAGGATGTCATTTCGAACAAAAATTATGGGTGCTACTTCTGGTCCCTGGCACACAGATTTTATAGATGACCTTTATGTAGGCAGGGATGAGTAAGACCTATGTAACATATCCTTGTTAGCATTGTGCCCAAAAGCCAATCATAAGATTATTGTATTTCGTACATTGAGTCATAATATTTTATTGAGGCATTATTCCAATAATTGTGGTTATTATTTTTTCTTGTGTAACATAATTAAACATAATTATAACCCTAGGATAACATTATTCTAAAGTGTCCCTAGTTGAGTATTATTATGGAATGAGTTGCAATACTATATAAAGAACAACATATTTAAAGACAAATATGAGATATGTGGTCTACATATGTGTACAAGTTGAAGAACTTATGTATAGGACCGACCCACCATGAGAATGCTACATGGATGGTTATATGAGTGTAAAAAGCAATTCTCATACTGATCATGGAAAACTATTTGAGGATGTGTACAAGACACAACCTGAGAGTTTTGTCACTCTAGAAAATGCTAATAAAGTTTGCAAGTTGCAAAGGTCCATTTATGGACTAAAGTAAGCTTCTCAGAGCTGGATTCTTTATTTTGATGAAGCAGTAAAAGAGTTTGGTTTCATAAAAAATAAAGATGAACCTCATGTCTACAAGAAAATTAGTGGGAGCACGATTGTATTCTTGGTGTTGTATACAGATGACATATTACTCCTTAGGAATGACATTCCCAAGCTGCAGTTTATGAAAACTTGGTTAGGGAAATGTTTCCCTGTGAAGGACTTAGGTGAACTGGCTTATGTGTTAGGCACTAGGATTTGTAGAGATAGATTAAGAAAACTGCTCAGCGTAAGTCAAAGTACATACATTGACAAAGTGTTAAAGAGGTTAAGCATCCAAGACACCAAGAAAAAATTCTTGCTCATGTCACATGGTATAACTCTCTCAAGATCTCAACGTCCTAGTACACCCGAGGAGAGAGAATGCATGAGTAAGATTCCATAAGCCTCAGCAATTTGATCTATCATGTATGCCATGATATGTACTCATCCTGACGTCTCGTATGCCATTAGCATGACGAGCAGGTACCAATCAAACCTTAGTGAGAATCACTGCACAGCTCTTACGAACATTCTTAAGTTTTTAAAAAGGACTAAGGATGCTTTCTTCATCTATAGAGGTAAGAATGAGCTGGTTATGAGAGGATACACGAATGTCGGCTTCTAATCTGGTAAGGATATTTCATATCGCAATCGACTTATGTGTTTTGTCATGGTGGTGGTGCTGTAAGCTGGAAAAGTTCAAAGCAAAAGATAGTAGCTAACTCTACAATAGAAGCTGAGTACACTGTCGCCTCTAAAGCTGTGAACGAGGCAATTTGGATTAAGAAGTTCATCATAAAACTTGGAGTGCTTCCGAGTATTACCAACCTGATAGAGCTCTATTGTGAGAACAGTGGAGCAATCACACAAGCTAAGGAACCAAGATCTCACCAATGATTCAAACACATACTTTGATGCTATCATATCATTATAGAGATCGTTGAAAAGGGTGATGCAAGGATATGTAGGACCTCAATGGACAGCAATGTTGTTGATCCACTAACAAAACCCTTAACACAGTAGAAGCATGATAGTCATTTTGGATCCATTGGTATTAGATACTTGAATAATTGGCTTTAGTGCAAGTAGGAATTTGTTCGTGTTGTGCCCAAAAGCCAATCATAAGATGATTGTATTTCACACATTGAGTTATGATATTTTATTGAGACATTATTCAAATAATTGCGTTTATTGTTTCTTTCTGCGTAATATAATTAAATAAAATTATAACCCTAAAATAATAGTGTTATTAAATGTCCCTAGCCGAGTATTATTATGGAATGGGTTACAATAATATATAAAGACCAGCATTGTAGAGACCAATATGAGTCATGTAGTCTACATATGGGTACAAGTTAAAGAACTTGTGTATAGGACTGACCTGCCATATGAACGCTACATGAATTGCTATATGAGTGTCATAAGCATTTTTTATAGTGATCATGATATATGTAATCCTTTGACTTGAGTTCATCAAAGTTCCTTATATATGAGTCACATACCTTGATATTTCTCCTTGTAGCTTGTAACTAAGTAAACATGAATGTAGTCATTAGGTATGTCATATATTATGCAGAGGGATTTATATGATCAAAATAAGATTTATCCCTCCTATATAACAGGAGTGACATCTTTATGCCCCTTGATTGAGTGAGACTTAGAAAATGCATAGTCATGCTCAAATGAGTTGATATGAAAAATCAATGTCATCAATTTAAGTCAGCCTACTTAGGAATTAAGAAACCATAAATTGGGTGATACGAGGATGACACATTCCATGTCTCATGCTCGATCTTGATATCTTGGACATAGGGACTATGATATATACAAATAATGATCATAAAAGTTCAGTAAAATCACCAACTATCTTGTCAGTTGGATAACAATAATGTGTTGTTATACATCGTTCATTGTTTATGATCATAAATGTGATCTATCATTCCCAATGTGATATAAGCCTTTAGGGTTGCACACTTAGAGTCAATTCGATTATTTGAATGCATGGGCCAAATTGTTCAGTTTTGGTTTCATGTTAATTTTGGATTAATTAGTAGCCCAAAATTTCAGCCATTATTGACCCCAAAATTAGCCCTAATTGGATTACGGTTATGAAACCTATACCTATTTTCCTTAAGAGTTTTGCATCACTACATATATGTTATATAGTGTTGTTTTCAATAGAGCATCCCTACATGAAATCAAAAAGGGTTTGAAGATTTCTAGCCATATTTCCCTTTTATTTTTCCTTTGAGGATGCAAGCTAGCACTACAAGCATAAGAGGAACGCTTCTGCCAAAACCTGGGGGAGACATAGTGATCCGAGTGGTTTGTGTAGATACCGTAAAAACCTTGAACACATCAACTGTTCAAGTTTTGTAATTGGGCTCAACAGTGGGGTGAAATATCTCAACCTACTAGGTATGAAAAATTTTAAACACCTAATTTACATTATTTTACCTGGATCCTAGAGGGTCTCAGTTAATTTTGCTGCATTATTTAGCTCCCAAAACCAACAATCCTAATGTGAAGAGTCTTTTCAACTGGGCCCCTAGTGAAAAGGGGTCTCTAATGGAGGTTTCTAAAAGGGCCACAACAACCCAACAAGGTCACCAATATTTTGATAGTCATTCTTATTAACGCTCTTCCTCATGCTTGTCTCTTTCTTGGCGTCATCATGATCCTCATCTTTCCTCAATATAGATGTAAGAGGCCGTGCTTAGGAGCATATATGGAAATGAAAAAATTATTGCTGGCAGGCTAACCGATGCCCGAAAGCTTTAAGTATTACCAGTGAAAGCTGCCCACAACCCCAATGTCGCCTATAGTTCCTTTACCATACCTTCCTCATAAACTGCTACTACAATTGTAAATGTGGAGCCACCGAAGGAAGAAGTCCCCCAACTTTAGCGGAAGAGGGCCCATGACCAAACCTCCATTTCTAAGAAGGCCAAGGTCTTTACACATGGGAGGTGGTGGTATGGCTTGCTCTCTCGATGATTTCTCATGTTTTGATGGCATTGATCTAACATCATTTTATGATTGTTATGGGTCTTTCCATCTAGTAGCTCTTATGAAGAAGTAAAAAAGGATCAATCACCCTTTTATCTCTACCATGACAACATCTTCCAACCAATGGTTGTCCTTCCTCCCCCTCCTTAAGTTCCTACATCAATGGTCCCATAGAAGGCTCTGAGTGTTAGGCCCTTGTTAATAGGTCAATTCAAAGGCCTTGTTGGAAGGGCCTAATTTGCCCAATGAGGTGGAGTCCTGTTTATGACCTTAGCACCTATTCCTAAAGTGTGGGCAGGCTTAGAAAAAGGGTCTGGCGAACAAGGGGATAGCACTAACCAGCTCTCTAACCCCTAGTGGGTGGTGGGTATGGACAAGTTCACCTTGAGAAGAGGACCAACATCCCCCACAAAGTTGTAGAGGCCCTAAAGACCCCTTAGAATCACTATCATTCAGCCCACCTACTAAGCAAACATGGGCACAACTTATAAACATGGTGGTGGGCTTGTTCTGGGCATTTTCTTTTTAAATCCTTTTTTATCTTTTACTTATGTTACTTCACTTGACTATTTTTCTTTTGTAAAAGGCCATCATCACCTATGCCATAAGTGAGAGGCTTATTCCCTAGGGGGCTGTACCAGGGGCCTAGTCACTCAAGTAGAGAATCTAAAGACCTCAAATGTAGCTCAAAATAAAAAGTTGAATAACGAGCAAACTGATTATGAGGAGCTGGACGGAAAGGTGCAAGTACTAGAGATTTACCTAGAGAAGTAGTAGAAGCTCTTTAATAAGCAGATCATGAGTCTTTATTAAGTGGCCAAGATGATCCACTAGGCATTAGAGATGGTGAAGTAGACCCTCAATAAGATCCAGGTTCTCAAGGCCCAACTTGGGGCCCTTGACAAAAAAACTATCAGATATCAAGTTGAACCTTTAACTAGGCCCAATGGCTCGTAAGGTGTGCCTGGTTAGAGTAGTATGGTGCCTCCCTCCCTTTTTGATCGGGCTATGTAAATTGATGGAGCCATCTGGGACCTGTAGGAGGCAAATCCTTAGTTCCATTGAGAGGCCAATGCCTATGTGAAAAAGCTTTATTAGTCAACAGGGTTCTAGAGAAAGGGCTAAGTAAGGAAGCCTAAAGGGAATTCTAGGATGGCTTCCTTTCTTGTCATTTCCAAGTCAAATAAAGACATCCAAACCTTGATATGTCATTTTTAACAGTATATGAAGATTAATGGGGGGCCTTAATGCAAGGCCTAAGGAAGGAAAATTAAGAGTAGCTCTCGTCAAAAAGGTTGTAAGAGGCACCATTAGAAAATGAATTTTAAGAATCAATACTAGATCCTTTTTTATAAATAACATCCTAGTGTTGGGTTTCGAGAGCCAAACAGCGCAGCGAAATTTAACCAAAACCCTCCAGGATCCAAGTGAAACGGGGTAAACCGGGTGTTCGAAAATTTTCATACCTAATTTTTAGTTGAGATCTCTTACTCAACTGTAGAGTCGAATCACAAAACCTGAACAGTTGATGTGTTCAAGCTCTCTATAGTATCCACACGAGCCTTTCGGGATCACCACACTTCCACCACGTCCCGGCAGATGCGTTTCTCTTGCGCTCGCAGTGCTAGGTTGCGTCCTCCAAGGAATTGCAAGAGAAGAGTGCAGTTGTCCATTTGGGAGGCTAGGGCAAGGAGACCTGTGAATTTCTCACTAAAAGTTGTATTTATAGTGAGACTCAACTTCCAGGCCTAATGGGTTTCAAAGCCTTAATCCAATTAGGCTTTAATTTCGGGCTTAATAATGGCTCAGCTCTTGGGCCCATTATTAATACGAAATTAAAGTGAAACCATAACCCAAATAATTAGCCCATGCACTCTAATGATCCAAATAGCTCTATGTGTGCGACCCAATAGGCTCTTATCACATTGGCAATGATCATAAATCACATTTATGATCATAAGCAATGAGCGGTGTCTAGCAACACATCATTGCAACCCAAGCGATAGGATTTTCGGTGATTCAACTAAACCTTTATGATCATCACCGATATATGCCATTGTCCCTTTATCCAAGATATCAAGACTAAGCACGAGACATGGAATGTGTCACTCTCGTATAGCTCAATCTTTGGTTTCTTGATTACCGAGTAGACTAACTTAAGCTGATGACATTGATATCGTATATCAACTCATCCGAGCATAGCCATGCATTTTCTAAGTCTCACTCTATCAAGGGGCCCGAAGATATCACTCCCGTTACATAGGAGGGACAAATCTCATCTTGATCATACAAATCCCTCCGCATGATATGTGACATACCCAATGACCTCCTTCAAGTTCACTCAGTTACGAGCAACAAAGGAAAGTATCAAAGTATGTGACTCACTTGTAGGGAACCTTGATGATCTTAGGTCAAAGGACTACATATACCATGATCCCTATGAGAATCACTTATGACACTCATATAACGATCCATGAAGTGTTCTCATGGTGGGTCGGTCCAGTACATAAGTTCTCCAACTTGTACCCATATGTAGACTACATAACTCATATTAGTCTCCACATATGCTAGTCATTATGTATTATTGCAACCCGCTCCACAATAATACTATACTAGGGACGTTTAAGAATATCATTATTCTAGGGTTACAATTATGTTTATTATGTTACGCAGAAACAAAACAACAAACATAATTGCTGGATTAATGCCTCAATAAAATATTATGACTCAATGTGCAAAAATACAATCATTTCATGATTGGCTTTTTTTGGGCACAACACTAACACCTGGCTACTTCGGCAAGGTCAGTATATGGTGCTTTCATAAGCGTAGGAACAACTACCCTCATTGATCATTGGTTTGTGCTTATCCATCAATATATGATTTATGCTTCCTTACCAGTATCCAATTCATGCCACTTCATTAGTATTTAGCGTGGTCATAGTGATTAATCTAGGAAAATGTATAATGGTTCTTCTTATTGTAATGTCCAAGTGTTTTGTAAATCCAAGGATATTTCAATGAAGAGATTCTTTCCTTTATTTTTTACCATGCTTTTTTCATTTCATAAGTGTTTTATAGTTAGGGGTTCATTTTTTCATTATGCCTTATATCAGGCTCTTATAATAAGAGGGGTTCATTCCCCTTTTAATACTGTGTTCAAGGTTCTCTAGTGCTTTTAGCATGGAACCGCTAAGCTTCCTAGAAACTCTAGCAAGCCTTTGTTCTTTTGGTTAAACTAAAAAACACTTCCTAGGGTCCTCACCTCAAGGACTACTCATAGCCTTCATTTGTTTATGGCTAGCCTCTTAGTTCTTTGGAGTCTTAGTCAATTATCCTAGTTTGAGGCCCGATAGTCAAAAAAATTTTATTTTCCTTAAGTATTCAGTGGTCGTAACCCCTTATTTGATATTAAGATCATAAGGAAAAGTTAGGCATTGTTAAAATTTAAAAATAGTAACCCCCTGTTGAATAATACCTTCAATAGCCATATCTAAGCAAAGTAAGGATGTAAATCCTCAAAATGGTTGGTTCTAGGTAACTTCTTACCACCGACATCCATCAATTCATAGGTTTCTACCCTAACTCTATCTTTTACCAGGTATGTTCCATCCCAATTAGACCTCAATGCCTTATGTGTTTCTTCCTGTCAATTTTACTATAACAAAAAACCATTCTTCCCTCCTGATTTCCTTCTTCACTTTCTTATCATGGACCAAAAGCCACTTGTTCCCTAAAAGCTCTTATATAGAGCCAAGCACCTTCCCTAAGTTCTTCTAGGAGATCCAATTTTGTTTTCAAGCCTTGGTTGCTAGCTTTGCCATCTGATGCTCCACTATGTACTGAGGTGTAAATTGCTTTTTGCAATATCAGGTATTTCACTTTAGCACCATTCAAGGACTTATTGACATAGTATACTAGTCATTGCTTTCCTCCCTCCTCCTTAACAAGTACTGAACTTATAGCCTTTTTATTGACAGTGAAGTAGAGCATGAAGGGTTCTCCTTCCCTTGGTTGCCCAAGTGTTAGTAAGCAAGACAGGTAGTTTTTTAGCTCATCGCAGCCTTTCTGACATTCTTTGTTCTAAGGGTGTTCCTTAGAGCTAGGCCCAACGTCACTTTTGGATTCCTTAATCAACACTTTGAAGAAAGGTTAGCATCGATCCCCGTATCTAGATATGAATCTACTAAGCGCCGATATTCTCCCAGTGAACTTCTGTATATCCTTGAGGGTTGTGGGTGTTCCGGATCCGAGCAAAGTCTTAATCTTTTCTGGGTTGGCATTTATGCCTCTCTCGAACACCATAAAACCAAGGAACTTGCCAACTGTTACCCTGAATACACATTTTTTGGGGTTAAGGCGAATTCCAAATGTTCAGAGCTGCTAGAAGGTTTCCTGTAAGTCTATGACATGATCATTTGGTAGCTTTCTTTTAACTATCATGTCATCAACATATACTTCCATATTCCTCCTAATCTGATAACGAACACACTGTTCATCAACCTTTGATATGTGGCTCTTGCATTCTTAAGGCCAAAGGGCATTCTCACGTAGCAGTACATTCCTACATCAGTTATAAATGCCCTTTTTTCCCTTAACTTTAAGGTTCATCCAAATATGGTGATTCCTACTAAACGCATCAAGGAAGCTTAATAATCCGTATTCAGTCGTGGAATCTACCAACCGATCAATTGAAGGTAAAAGATAAGAGTCTTTGGGACAAGCATCATTGACACTTCTGAAATCGATACACATTCAAAGTTTGTCACTTCCTTCCTTAGTCGCAATGACGATGTTGCAAAGCCAGTCAGGATATTTAACTTCCCTTATTATACCGGCTCCCAAAAGTCATCGAATTTATTTTCTCACGAATTTGTTCTTGTGAGCTAAGATGCTACGTTTTTTCTACCAGATGGGCTTAGCTCCGGGACATACTTTTAGACTATGTTGGATTATGTCCGGATTTATTCCAGGCATATCATTCGGAGAGTAAGCAAATAGATATTTGTTCATTAATAAAAGAGAAACAAGTTTATCTTTTTCATCTTCAGCCAATTGTTTCCCTATTTGGGTACTTCAACCATGAACTAACTCCAGATCCTCAATTTCTATTTTTTCAATACCAAACTTTTCCTCCCCTAACCTTCCTTCAATAGGCATACTGCCCTTCCCTGTGTCCTAGGCATGGACTGTGGCAAGAGTTTGTCTTGCTTTAATGAACACTTTCCTCACCTCGGCTTAGTTGATGTATATTTCAGCATCTCCTTCCTTCATTTTGAATGTGATCATCAAGTATTTCATGTCAGTCCAAAGGTGAAGGTTCCCCTGAGTTTGTGTTATAGCTCTCTTAGCTAGAAGTTTGCTTAAGGTAAAGTGTTTGAAACTTAGGTTGGAACCTTATTTCAAGTTAACATAACAAGAATAGGTAAGTTTAGCAAAATTCACTAAGTTTTGAAAAGGTTAGGGCACTAAATGAGGTTCAGGGGTAAAATGGTAATTTTGAATCCCAAAGAGTCGATTTGGAACTTGAGTGTTAAAAATGAGTTTTTTAAAACCTAAATTTTACTTTTAACTCAAACTTAACTTAAATAAACAAGATTTGACCAAGAGTGACTAGTTACTAAGAAAGAAGGGGACTTGTTTGTAACTATGCATAAAGTTTGGTGGCTTGAGGTTTAAAATGGGTATAAAAGCTTGGTGAAGTAGAGGAGGCTACCATTTTTGCCTCAAATCTGAGTTCATCCTCCACCCTACCATTTCTTCAAGAATTCTAGCTCAAAACCAAGAGTTTTTTATGAATTTTAAAGTTACCAAGGGTGTATATGCATTAGGAAGCTTGTTCTAAGTAGAATTTCAAGTTTTTAGAGCTAGTGAATTATCACTAGTTAGGCTAGTAGGCTTTACTTGCTAGTAGGCAAGGCTCTGCCTTGTAGCTCAAGAACTATGTTAAAGAGAAGTCCTAAGGGACTGAGACATATGTGCATAAGTCTAGCTCCAAGCTACATGAGCTTGTAGTAGATTACATATGTTCACATATGTGTTGTCCTTAGTAACTTTTCTTACATGTGAAGTGAAGACCCTTACTAAGAATTATGAATTCTCACTCCCCAGTTATGTTCTGCAAATTCTGACGTTGTTAGGCTAGATAACCATTGAAGGTTGTCACGGTAGTTTATGGTTATAGGTACTTCACTTGAGAATCTTTATGATTCTGGTCTACTTGGGTTACTTGTTGGTTAAGCAACATTGCTAACTATAATGTTTTTCTTAGCCGTAGAGCCTAGTAGCACATGGACAGGTTTTTGTGACTCGCCACTATGATTCATTTCTAAGGTAGGAGTTTGTCAAGAAGATCTCAATCGAGGTTTGTATATGTGTTGTACATCTAGTTACTTGCCTCCTTTGTCTATAGTTTTTAGTCTTAGACTCTAGTGTTGCTTTTGGGTGAGGGCATTAGTCTACTTCATGTTGAATGCCTTCATGCGGTTGGTATGTGTAGTATTAATCATACAAATATTGATTTTCTATGCTTTGGCTATTTGAACTTGTTTTCTATGAAAGTAACTTGGCCAAGTGAATGTTGTTATGTTTTCCATTTGCTCTAGTCAAAGCATAAAGAGCATGCATCTTACATATTCTAGGTTAATCAACTAGTATCACGAAGTTTTAACTCACACACATATACAACTAGCCAATTGCAACCATCGTAAGACTAGCTGTCACAAGTTTCCTGGGGATGGCCAACGGATGGCCAAGGGATGGCCATGTCAGTTTGCCTACTGAGGATGGTGTTGTAGAAGAAAGGGAAATCTATGACAACAAACCTCATCATGGAGGAAGCGAAGAGTTCTTCCCTTGAGTTGACTGAGGTACTTTCTACAATTAATGGTAGGTCGATCCATCCCAAGACTAGGATATTTGTAAGGCCAACCTTAAATGTGGGTGAAGTTATAGCCTTGAGCCCATATTTGGGAATACACAAGCTCGGTAGCAAATGGGCAAATAAGACATCAGCTTTTGAACCATCATCACAAAGTACTCTTTTGATTTCCCAGTTTCCAATTCTTGCCGTAATTAGGAAAGGGTCGTCATGTAGAAATTTTACCACTAAGCCATCCCTTCATGTGAGCTTGTTTGTGGGGTTATCGAATTCCATCATTGCTATCTCTCTCACCTTCATCTTTCTCTCAGCCGAAGATATTCTAGTAGTGATTGTCTGGATGACCTCGGCCAAATGAAAGGGATGTTTCCTTGGACTTCCATTTAGGTGTCATTTATTAGATCCGTACTCTTCATCTTCACCCTTTCTCTCATCATCCTTTTTTTCCCAAGGCTTAGGCGAGGGCATTCGCAAGTATTACCGAAGTTGCCCTTACTTAATCAAGGACTCAATGTACTTTCTCAACAGGAAGCAATATTTGATGTTGTGTCCATGGTCTCGATGAAATTGATAGTACTTTTTCATATTTTTCTTATTGTCTGAGGTCATGGCCTTTGGGCATTGGATCGAGGTCCCTTGCCTCTATAAGGCCATCAGATTGTTAGTCCTCATGGTGTTCAAAGAGGTGAATGCTAGTGGCCTTTTGCTTCATAATTTTTTGAGCTTTCCACCACCTTCGGTTTAATACTAAGGTTGGGGATTCTATCTCTCTAGAAAGTGATGATCTGACCTTGGTCCTCCCGTCCTCAGCTCTTCAGTAGTTATATGCTGTTTGGCTCTTTTATAGAATTCCTCTAGTGTCTTTGGAGGGTCCTTTGAGAATTTGTAAAAGAGCTAAGAGTCCCTTTTAAGCCCTTGGATCATTGCCAAATTTTGAATTTCTGGCCAAAAGTCAGGGACACTGAGGGCCTCGCAATTAAATCTTTTGACATAATGGTGAATCGTTTCCTCATTTTTCTAGGCTATCTCAAACATTTGGACAAGCATCTTCATAGTCGGTCTACTTCCGATGAACTGTTGGGTAAATGCCATGGATAGCTCGTGGTACCTTGTAATCGATCCAGGTGCTAAAGAGTTATACCAAGCTGTAGCTAGTCCTAACAGGGTCACTTCAAAACACTTATACAGGGTGATGTCATTAGCCCCATGCAGCACCATGCTCCTCCTGTATTTGGTTAGATGAGCCTGGGGGTCACTTCACCTATTGTAGCTTTCAAGGCTAGGTACTTAGAAGTCACTAGGCATGGGCGCTTCCACCACTGCTCGAACGAATGGGGACTCATCTTCGGTAAAGGTCTCAGATAACCTCGGCCAAACAGGCTTTCAGGAGACTTACTTCTCAGCCTTATCCAACCTCTCTAGGATCTTTTCCATTAAAATGGTAGTAATGTCTTCTTCCCGTCACTGGGAATAATGCGGCAAGGGGGAATGAAAGATCTTGTTAGGTGAATAACTTTGCCAATGATGAGATGGGGTCCTCCCATGAAAAGGGCTCCGTCACCATGAAACCCTTGGTTCGTTTGATCTTTACCTCACCATGTGGCACCTGCGAAATGGTAAGCTCTCCATTGAGGACTTGTCATAGAGGCTTCTACTAGCCGAGCTCTAGTGAAGTGATTTATGGCTTCTTTCCAGGTAGGCTTTCAAAAAGGGTATTCTTGCATGTCAATGAGCCTGTGACCATATTTGGTCTAGTTGTTGTGACATTTTGGTCATAACAAAGCGTTAAAGGTCACACAGAAAGCCCATTATGACCGTTAAAGGATGCTCATCCTCAGGCGGAGAAGGCTCCAATGGTGGCTGATCTACTATTGCATGAGGCTCTGGCATGGACTGGGACTTAGGAATTCTCTTGTCCTTAAAACGCCAAGTTTCCACAACAGCAACGTAGGAATGGGTTCCCATATACAGCATCAAGTGATGCTCCAAGACATCTTCAATGTATGACATAGTGGCCTCCAAAGCATCTTTGGCTTAAACAGCACCTGCAATAGGATGAAACAAAGCTCAAGGGGTACCTTAGAGTATTACTAGGGAAGGGACCTTTAACGCCCAAGTTAGTGTGTAGGGGAGAGGTTTTTGAGAGTAATAGACAAACAGTGTGTCCTTCATATGTTACCTGGGAGCCTCCAGAGTATATCTAAGGGGTTGAGGAGAAAACTGCCCAACCCGAGCCTGGGAGATTTGGACACGTGGCCAGTTGGATTTAAAGGACCCTCAGTCCATACCTCGAAGGAGGTGTATCTAGCTAACTTCAAGCGGTTATGCAGAGTTATTTTATTGGGGCGTGTGGAGGTTCCTGTAAGTGAACCCTAAGATCTAAGTATTTGTTACCTTCCTCGAAAGTCCAAGTTGAGCTCTACGGAAGGCAGTATCAACCTCGGAAGAACTGCTCATCACCGAGGATGTTGGGCAGGTTTTTTGAGGTTGGTTGAAGCTACGCATCCGAAGGTGGAGTTAAGACCATCTATGTCTAAAGGTGGACTGGCCAATAGCCCTTCAACTATCACCATCAAATATCTAGACTCGTAAAGTAGGATTTGTAACCTCTACTAGTATAAGCGCCTTTATCCCGTAAACCATGGTGAAAGGACTTTTTCTTATTAGTCTTCAAGGGGTTGTTTGGTTGTCCCACAAGACACTTTGCAATTCCTCCACCCATCTTTATTTGGGCTCACCAACCTCATTTTCAACACCTCCTTTATGTTGTGAGTGGTCACTTTAAGTTGTTCAATTTATTGCAGATGAGCTACCAGTGCAAAGTAGAGATGGATGCCCTTATCTTCTGTTAGTTTATACACCTGGTGATTATCAAATTGTTTTCCATTGTCAATGATGATGGCTCTTGGCTACCCAAAGCGACAAATAATGTTTTTTCACGGAAACTTTATAATTTAGGGGCACATAATGGTTTCCAAAGGCTCCGATTCTACTCACTTGATGAAGTAATTGATAGTAACAATGCAGTATTTCACCCACTTTGTGAAGTAATTGACAATCCACCCACTTGGGAGTGCACTAATCAAGTCAAGGCTCCACAAAGTGAAAGGCCAATGATTCATAGCAGACAGAGCCTTCGAATAGGCCAACCTTTAGACACGGGAGTTAAGCTAGTAAGTATGGCATTGTCATATGAGGTCCCGAGCATATTTGCAAACCAACAGCCAAAAATATTCCTTCCTCTATGTCTTGTGCACCAAGGAATTTTCCCCAATAAGGATTCCATAATCTCCTTGGTGAATTTCCTTGATGACCTCCTAGTCTTCCTAAGGAGTTAAGTATTTCTATAGGGGCTAGGCAAACCCTATTTTATAAAGATAATTATCGATAATAGTGAATTGTCCTAAGTGGATTTTGACTTTTCTCTATTCCCCAGAAGTCCCTATTAGGGTCCTGGTTACAAGATATAGCCATATAGGTTTCCTCCAGCCTCTATCTACGAAGGATTAATGTTCCAATAAATTGATTGAGGGCTCCATCAGCTCTTCTGTCATGGCCTTTTCCTGGCCTTTAAATAGGGCGTCTACCCTAGCATTCCTAACCTTCGAAATCTTTTAGAGTCAAACGTTTTGATCTAATTCTAACCAAGCCTAGGTACTTACAGAGGGTAGGGTCCTTTGCTCCTGTAGTTCCATAAGCTTGGTTGACAATTAACTGAGAATTGTTGTGGATCAAGAGGTGTTGTACCTCGCTCGACCAGCCATCCTTAGTTTGGCTAGGAGGGCTTTCATACTTAGCCGTGCTATTGCTTACAAAAAATTAGAACTTTATCCTTTGTATTGCCTCCATACCCTGTGGTACTCATAATACAATCCCTACTCCTTAATGGCAGGTCCTGAGGCCTTATCAACATACATCTTCTAAGGAGAGGTGTTGAGTTCAGGCTTAACTAATTCATCTTCTTTTCCTAACATCATCTTCACTACAAAGTCAGCGAAGGCTTGGGCATTGATGGCTTTCCTGGGCTCATACTGAATGTCAATTTGCCTAGCTCGATGCACGATTTTTCCAGCCTTCCAAAGTGGTTCAGTTTTTGGAAAATATCTCTCAAGGGCAGTTCTGTTCAAATAATGATATCATGTGTCTGAAAGTAGAGCCTCAACTTTTTGGAGGTTGTTACAAGGGCAAGGATGGCTTTTTATAGGATAGGGTATCTTGATTCTACCTTTTGGAGGGTTCGACTAATATAATAGATGTGTCATGTTCCATGCCTTGTTCTCTTACCAGCACGGCACTAATCAAGCCCTCGGTAACTACCAAGTATAAAATTAATGGTTCTTTGTGTCAAGGTTGCTTGAGCATCATGAGTCATTGTAGATATTCTTTAATTTTTCTAAAATTCTTTTTATACTCCTCTATCTGTTTGAATTCTGCACCCATTTTGAGGATCTGGAAAAAAGGGCAACATCAGTTAATCTCCCAACTAAATTTTGGATATCCTTCTTACTCTGTGGGTAAGGCATTATCAGGATAGCCTTGATCTTGTTAAGGTTGGTGTCAATCCTCATTTCTAAGGCCATATACCCCAGTAATTTTTCCGCTCTAACCCCTAAAGTGAATTTTAAGGGGTTTAATAGCATGTTGAACTGCCTCATTCTCTGAAAGGTTTCACAGAGGTCATCAATATTGTGATCCACTGCTCTACTTTTAACAATCATATCTTCCATGTATACTTCCATATTATGCCCTAGCTATTTTTCAAAAACTTTGTTCATCAAGTGCTAATAAGTTACACCCACATTCTTTAGGCTGAAGGGCATCCATTAGTAGCAACAGACTGTTTTTCTAGTGGTGAAAGCAGTTTTTCCTCATCTTTAGGGTCCATTATAATCTGGTGATACCCATTAAGCTGAAGGGCATCCATTGGTAGTAGCAAACTGCTTCTCTAGTGGTGAAAGCAAATTTTCCTCATCTTCATGGTCCATTCTAATTTGGTGATACCTATTAAGTTAAAGGCATCCATTGGTAACAGTAGATTGCTTCTCTAGTGGTAAAAGTAGTTTTCTCTTATCTTTAGAGTCCATTCAAATCTGGTGACAACATTAAAGATGTCCATGAAGGAGAGGATTTTAAATTTGGCAGTAGCATCAACTAGCTAGTCAAGGCTGGTAACAGGTATGGTATGGATCCTTTGGGAAGGGGTCATTTAAATTTGTATAATCTACACACATGCACCATTTTCTGTTTTCTTTCTTGACCAAATGGCCAACCATTTAGGGTTCAACACTTCCTAGATAATTCCTACCTCCAATAACCTCTCAACCACTATTTGGACAAAATTTGTTGTTTCCAGAGCCATGTTCTACTTCTTTGTTGAACTAGTCAAGTGAAGGGGTTGACTTGTAGCTTATATGTGATGACTTAGGGGTCTATTCCTAACATATCACTTATAGACCATCCAAATATATCCATATGAGCACATAGAAATTCAATGATCAATTCTTTACCTTAAGAGGCAGATCTTTTCCAAATTTTTACCTTAGGAGACAGATCTTTTCCAACTTTTATCACCTTGCCAAATGCTATCTCCACCTCCTTGGAGTCTTTTGACAAGGGAATCCCTAGCTCATTGTCAAAATACTTAACCTTCTTATTTTTTGCATTTGGTTGCTCCTCCTATTGGAGTTCTTAGGAGCCTCATAAGCTAGCCACATAGCTCCATCTTATCGAAGCCTGATCTACTTATATAACAGCATCCCCTTAGGGGTCACAAAGACCATCATTAGCCATTTAATATCAGGCCGGAGATGAAATTGTGACTATATTGGTTTCCCAATGATTGCACTATACAATGAATGAACGTCTAGGATCAAAAAACTCTAAGGTGTGGGAGCCACAAATGACTTTTCCATCCTCTTTAATGCCCATCAACATGAGGGGTACCCTTATTGTTCCATGTGCCGACACCTCCTCCCATCTAATTCGATATGAAAGCCTCAAAATCGGTGCTCAATGAGAATCTCCATATCTTGATTTTGTTTAATAAATCAACAAAGAGAACATTGGAATTAGCTTTCATATCCAAATATAGCCATTCAACAAAAAAATTGTTAATCCTTTCCATAATGATAATCGGGGTCTATGTATGGGACCATGGTACGAGACCCTTGATTCCTCATCAAGATGTTGCTTGCGTCATACACTTCCAACTAAGTGATCTCATGCCCTTGAAGCTTTCGAGTTGATAAGGATTCCCTATCTATTATCATATGGATGACCCCTGCAGTGGTCCCAGGTTCCTATATTTATCCATTGTAAAAGAGCAGGCTCTTTCCTGTCGACAACCCCTATCTAGGTCACCATCATCATCGTCTTTCATATGAGGCATCTCTTCTCACTTTTGGCAGGGAGAATTTGCCCTAGCTATATATTCTCGTAGCTTGCCTGCCTGGATCTTATTCTCTATAAGCTGTTCAATTGCCAGTAATCATCCATATTGTGCCTCTTTTCCTTATGGTAACAGCTGTTTTTCTTCATGTCCTTCTTATTTGTAGGGCCTATATGTGGGGGCCATTTTGGCACTATGCTTTTCCTTTCAAATGCGTATAAGATATTTGCCCTCATTTCCATTAACTGTATCAATACAAGATCAGGTCTTTTACTCCTCTTCCTTAAGGAAGATCCACCTTCCATTGCCTTAGGTTGGTCCTTTTGTTGTGCTGGTCGATTGAGCTCATTCGCATGCATATATCTAGTTGCTTGGTCAAGGAATTTCTTGATGCTCCTTAAAGGATTTTCATGTAATCCCAAGCCAACCTAGAATCCTTCAACAAGCCTTTGGTTGATAGTAACTAAATGCTGTCTAAGGATAAATCCTATACATGGATGACCTTAGCGTTGAACCTTCTCACAAAGTCCTTCAGAGACTCATCCTTAGCCTACCTTATTTTTAACAAATGAGCAATTATTTTGGGTGTTGACCTACTTCTTACAAAAGGCATGAGGAAAGCTTGGGGGAGGTCCTTGAAAGATTGGAAACACTGCCCCATATTGGTCCCAAACCATAAAAGGGATGGCCTCTTTCATGGTAGAACTGAATGCTTGGAACGTGACTATGTTAGATGCCCTTTCTAGTCTCATGGATGTGATATAATGTTGTAAGTGGTTGACCAGGTTTGTGAGGTTGTCATAGAGGCCTATCTTTGGCATCCTAAAGCCATCCTATGTTGAGCCATTGATGATCTCTCCTATAAATAGCTAAAGCCACATATAATCTACGTCTACAGCAGGACCAAGGTTCCTTATTAGTCACTCAGGGGCCCTAAGGTGCCATTCCATCTAATTTAGCCGCTACATGATGACGCTTATATAGCTGGCTCCGGGACCATTAGACCTTACTTAAGACACTTGAGGAGGCTTTCTAAGAGGAGTCCTAACCCTAGATCCTGGTGACAAATCCTAAGGTAAGGCCATCATATATTCTTAGCCACAAAATGGCTTTCAACAGCTTCCTCTAGCATTCTAGAGTGGGCTGTTCAAATTTCTTACTAGATGGTGGCCTTCAACTATTTGAATAGGGCATGTTGGAAGGCCTGAAATTGATTATCATCTAAGAGAATAGGTCATTTGCCCTTCTTGGGGTTGCGTGGCGGGAATGAGGGCTCTTCACCAGTGACTCTTTAGGTCATACCAGCTTTTTAGGGGTCTACAGACCTTCCTAGTGTTAGTGTTGTGCCCAAAAGCCAATCATGAGATGATTGTATTTTTGCACATTGAGTCATGATATTTTCTTAAGGTATTAATCCAGCAATTATGTTTGTTGTTTTGTTTCTGCGTAACGTAATAAACATAATTGTAACCCTAGAATAATGATATTCTTAAACGTCCCTAGTCTAGTATTATTGTGGAGAGGGTTGCAATAATACATAACAACTAGCATATGTGGAGACTAATATGAGTTATGTAGTCTACATATGGGTACAAGTTGGAGAACTTGTGTACTGGATCGACTCACCATGAGAACACTACATGGATCGTTATATAAGTGTCATAAGTGATTCTCATAGTGATCATGGTATATGTAGTCCTTTGACCTAAGATCATCAAGGTTCCCTACATTTGAGTCACATACTTTGATACTTTCCTTTGTTGCTCGTAACTGAGTGAACTTGAACGAGGTCATTGGGTATGTCACATATCATGCAGAAGGATTTGTATGATCAAGATGGGATTTGTCCCTCCTATGTAACGGGAGTGATATCTTTGGGCCCCTTGATAGAGTGAGACTTAGAAAATGCATGGCCATGCTCCGATGAGTTGATATACGATATCAATGTCATCAGTTTAAGTTGGTCTACTCGGTAATCAAGAAACCAAAGATTGGGCTATACGAGAGTGACACATTCCATGTCTTGTGCTTAGTCTTGATATCTTGGACAAAGGGACAATGGCATATATCGGTGATGATCATAAAGGTTTAGTCGATTCACCGACAATCTTGTCACTTGGGTAGCAATGATGTGTTGCTAGACACCGCTCATTGCTTATGATCATAAATGTGATTTAGGATCATTGCCAACATGGTAACAGTTATTGGGTCTCACACATAGAGCTATTTGGATCATTAGATTGCATAGGCTAATAATTTGGGTTTTGGTTTCACAATAATTTCGTATTAGTAATGGGCCCAATAGTTGAGCCCTTGTTAAGCCCGAAATTAAAGCCTAATTGGATTAGGGCTTTGAAACCCATTAGGCCTGGAAGTTGAGTCTCACTATAAATACAACTTTTAGTGAGAAATTCGCAGGTCTCTTGGCCCTAGCCTCCCAAAAAGGATAGCCGCACTCTTCCCTTGCAATTCCTTGGAGGACGCAAGCTAGCACTGCGAGCGTAAGAGAAACGTATCTGCTGGGACGTGGCGGAAGCGTGGTGATCCCAAGAGGCTCGTGTGGATACCATAGAGAGCTTGAACACGTCAACTGTTCAGGTTTTGTGATTCGACTCTACAGTTGAGTGAGAGATCTCAACCGAAAATTAGGTATGAAAATTTTCGAACACCTGGTTTACCCCGTTTCACTTGGATCTTGGAGGGTTTCGGTTAAATTCCGCTGCGCTATTTGGCTCCCGAAACCCAATAGTGGCATCAGAACTACTGGTGGAACCCTAAATCGGGCTTGAACGTTGAATCGCATGATGTTATGTGTTCAATTGCTTTCAGCCATGATTAATTAGATTGATTCATGATGCATGAAATCAGAACTCGTAATGAACATATGACATATATGAAGAAACGACACTAATTGGTTAATAAGATTAACCCGAAATTGATTGGTATGAGATACCTATATGGATTAGGATTCTTGCAATAGTTGCAAAAACCGTAGCTTTGTTCGGATTCGGCCTGTTCGGGCACCAAAAGTAAGGTATTTTTTGTGGCTCGAATGGAGGAGTCTCAAGTGCCTACTTGCTCGAAATAAAAGATCTCGGGCAATGCAATTGTAAGATAATTTTTTGCACCGGGGGGCGTTGCCCTCCTCGCAACCCCCCGTAAGGGCGGCCCCCTTTGACCCATCCACTAACCGGTAAGTAAAACCACTGCCCGCTGATCGGCCAGCGGGACCGCCGTATGCGAAGTGCCACATAAATAAAACTGGTTAATCAACTCGCAAAAATTGGCATGCATTTGTTGAATGAGATTTAGCATGTTATGCTGATTGATGGTTGAAGAATGGTGCATGGTTATAGCCCTTGATTGGTTGTACTTGTAAACACGGCCTGCGAGTCGTGCCTTCTTTTGTTACTCTCATTGTACATTCTCTTCTCACCTTACTCCCCTCGAATGTAACTCAAGGTTTCTATTATTGATGTAATGGTACATTATGGGATCATCCAGGTGTTGGGTTTCGGGAGCCAAACAACGCAGCGGAATTTAACCGAAACCCTCCAGGATCCAAGTGAAACGGGGTAAACTGGGTGTTCGAAAATTTCATACCTAATTTTCGGTTGAGATCTCTCACTCAACTGTAGAGTCGAATCACAAAACCTGAATAGTTGACGTGTTCAGGCTCTCTATGGTATCCACACGTGCCTCTCGGGATCACCACGCTTCCACCACGTCCTGGCAGATGCGTTTCTCTTGCGCTCATAGTGCTAGCTTGCGTCCTCCAAGGAATTGCAAGAGAAGAGTGCGGCTATCCTTTTGGGAGGCTAGGGCAAGGAGACCTGCGAATTTCTCACTTAAAAGTTGTATTTATAGTGAGACTCAACTTCCAGGCCTAATGGGTTTCAAAGCCCTAATCCAATTAGGATTTAATTTCGGGCTTAATAATGGCTCAACTCCGTGGCCCATTATTAATATGAAATTAAAGTGAAACCATAACCCAAATAATTAGCCCATGCACTCTAATGATCCAAATAGCTCTATGTGTGCGACCCAATAGGCTCTTGCCATGTTGGCAATGATCATAAATCACATTTATGATCATAAGCAATGAGCGGTGTCTAGCAACACATCATTGCTACCCAAGTGACAAGATTGTCAATGAATCGACTAAACCTTTATGATCATCACCGATATATGCCATTGTCCCTTTGTGCAAGATATCAAGACTAAGCACGAGACATGGAATGTGTCACTCTCGTATAGCCCAATCTTTGGTTTCTTGATTACCGAGTAGACCAACTTCAACTGACGACATTGATATCATATATCAACTCATCGGAGCATGGCCATGCATTTTCTAAGTCTCACTCTATCAAGGGGCCCAAAGATATCACTCCCGTTACATAGGAGGGACAAATCTCATCTTGATCATACAAATCCCTCCGCATGATATGTGACATACCCAATGACCTCCTTCAAGTTCACTCAGTTACGAGCAACAAAGGAAAGTATCAAAGTATGTGACTCACATGTAGGGAACCTTAATGATCTTAGGTTGAAGGACTACATATACCATGATCACTATGAGAATCACTTATGACACTCATATAACGATCCATGAAGTGTTCTCATGGTGGGTCGGTCCAGTTACACAAGTTCTCCAACTTGTACCCATATGTAGACTACATATCTCATATTAGTCTCCACATATGCTAGTCATTATGTATTATTGAAACCCGCTCTACAATAATACTAGACTAGGGACGTTTAAGAATATCATTATTCTAGGGTTACAATTATGTTTATTACGTTACGCAGAAACAAAATAACAAACAAAATTGCTGGATTAATGCCTCAATAAAATATCATGACTCAATGTGCAAAAATACAATCATCTCATGATTAGCTTTTTGGGCACAACACTAACACCAGGGTGGTATGTCCAAGGATCATCCAAGGTGGTATGTCCAAGGAGGTGACAACAAAAGGGCAACCAAGAAAGGAAGAGAAGGAGCTTGTGAAGACCCTTTTCTTTTCTTAGGCTTTTATGATATTCTCATTGGCTTGAGAATATCGCATAGTTTGGGCTATAACCATGTCACGTTTACTTTCTTGTAAGCATGAGATGCATATTTTATATTTGTATGTGATGCATGTACAAGATAACCGGAGAAAACAAATTGGTGAGATCAAAAGAAAAATCCCTCAAAACAAATATTAAGTCATTAAATGTGATGCCTTCCAAATGTTGGCACTCGTCAAGACTTTGATCAACATTAGGTGGGTTTGTCAAAGTAAAGCACCTATGCTCATCTTGGTAAGGCGTGATAGGATAATAGTGATATCCAAATTGCTAACTTTGGGTCCGACTTAACTAAGTCATCCTAAAAGGATTAGGAACTTAGAGGCATAGAGTTGGGCTTAAGTTCATGAGATTAGCTTGGACAAGTGTTGTTCACCCAACTATCCAAGAGTTGCATGGGATGCAATTGGCAAGGAGTTGCCTACCTAAATAGCTATAACTTGAGAGAAAAACCAAAGCTGACTCAGGTTGTGGTCAAATATGGATCTTAGCCCACAAGAATACCTTAGCACCGAGGTGTTCCGAAATAATATCGAGGGTTATTATTTTGAGGAAAATAGTGGGAGTATCGTTTAATAAAAGTCCTTATTAAATGAATTAAAATACATAGCTCTTACATTGCATATTTACTGTTGTAGATAACCATGGCACAAAACAAATCGACACTTTCATTGCGATCGATCCTTGAGAAGGAAAAACTGAATGGGATCAACTTTCTCAAATGGTACCGAAACTTGAGGATAGTCCTCAAGCAAAAGAGAAAGGCTTATGACCTAGAGCAGCCCATTCCAAATGAGCCTGCTGCCAATGCTCCAAGAGCTGAAAGGGATGCTCACAAGAGGCATTCTGATGATGCTTTGTATGTTGCATGCCTCATGCTTATTACCATGGAATCTGAGCTTCAAAAGCAACATCAGAACAAGGGGGCGTCCGATATGATCGAACATCTCAAAATGGTTTTCTAAGAGCAAGCTAGGCATGAGAGGTTTGAGACCTCTAAGGCATTGTTTCAGTGCAAGATGCCTGAGAGAAGTCCCGTGGGTCCTCATGTGCTCAAGAAGATTGGGTACATTGAGAATCTTGAGAATTTAGGATTTGCTCTTCAAAAAGAGTTGGCTATCGATGTAGTCTTGCAATCGTAGCCTGAAAGCTACAATTAGTTCGTCATGAACTATAACATGAACGACCTTGACAAGTCCCTTCCTGAATTGCTCAACATGTTGAGAACTGCTGAGCAAAACCTTAAGAAGGCTAAGCCCATTTTGATGGTTCAAAGGGGCAAGGGAAAGGGAAAAGCCAACAAGAAGAAGGATAAAGCTAATGGAAAGTCCAATGCTAATTCTTCTTTAGCTGCATTGAAACCAAAGGGTGGTGTGGCAAAGGAAGGAGAGTGCTTCCATTGTAAGCAACCTGGACACTGGAAGCGCAACTACAAGCTCTATCTTAAAGAACTTACTAGGGAAAAGGGAAGTAAGACTTCCACTTCAGGTATTTTTGTCATAGAGGCTAACTTTTCTACTTCCTCATCTTGGGTATTGGATACTGGATGTGGATCTCACATTTGTGCAAATGTGCAGGCTCTAAGTAGAAGTAGAAGATTGGCCCGAGGTGAAGTGGACCTATGTGTTAGAAATAGAGCAAGGGTTGCTGCCTTAGCGGTAGGGACTTATGTTCTCACTTTACCTAGTGGATTAGTTTTAGAATTAGACAACTGCTACTTCGTGCCTACTATTAGTAGAAATTTGATTTCTGTTTCTTGTTTGGACAAGAAAGGTTTTTCATTTATAATAAAGGACAAATGTTGTTCTATTTATTTGAATGAAATCTTTTATGGCAGTGCTCAACTTAGCAATGGGTTGTATGTTCTAGACCTCGGAGATTTAATCTATAATGTGAATACCAAGAAGGTCAAATTAAATGAATCGAACCTGACTTATCTCTGGCACTGTTGCTTGGGCCATATAAACGAGACCCGCATATCCAAGCTCCATAAAGATGGACTCTTGGACTCATTTGATTTTGAATCATATGAGACATGTAAGTCATATTTGTTGGGATTTGTATGATCAAGATGTGATTTGTCCCTCCTATGTAACGGGAGTGATATCTTCGGGCCCATTGATAGAGTGAGACTTAGAAAAATGTATGGCCATGCTCAAATGAGTTGATATACGATATCAATGTCATCAGTTTAAGTTGGTCTACTCGGTAATCAAGAAACCAAAGATTGAACTATACGAGAGTAACACATTCCATGTCTCGTGTTTAGTCTTGATATTTTGGACAAAAGGATAATGGCATATATCGGTAATGATCATAAAGGTTTAGTTGAATCACCGACAATCTTGTCACTTGGGAAGCAATGACGTGTTGCTAGTGAGAAATTCGTAGCTTCTTGCCCTAGCCTCCCAAAAGGACAGCCACACTATTCTCTTGCAATTCCTTGGAGGACACAAGCTAGCACTGCGAGCGCAAGAGAAACGCATCTGTCGGGACGTGGTGGAAGCGTGGTGATCCCGAGAGGCTCGTGTGGATACCATAGAGAGCTTGAACACATCAACTGTTCAGGTTTTGTGATTCGACTCTACAGTTGAGTGAGAGATCTCAACCGAAAATTAGGTATGAAAATTTTCGAACACCTAGTTTACCCCGTTTCACTTGGATCCTTGAGGGTTTCGGTTAAATTCCGCTACGCTGTTTGGCTCCCAAAACCCAACACCTAGAAGGTTAAGAAGGTCCCCATCTCTCTTGGCTATTAGGCTCATTTTCGGGATAGTCCTAGTTCATTTGCGATCTCATCATGTACACCATTGTTATTGTTGGGTTTCGGAAGCCAAACAAGCGCAGTAGAATTTAACCGAAACCCTCCAAGATCCAAGTGAAACGGGGTAATTCGGGTGCTCGAAAATTTTCATACCTAATTTTTGGTTGAGATCTCTCACTCAACTGTAGAGTCGAATCACAAAACCTGAACAGTTGACGTGTTCAAGCTCTCTATGGTATCCACACGAGCCTCTCGGGATCACCACACTTCCACCACGTCCCGACAGATGCGTTTCTCTTGCGCTCGCAGTGCTAGCTTGTGTCCTCCAAGGAATTGCAAGAGAATAGTGTGGCTGTCCTTTTGGGAGGCTAGGGCAAGAAGCTACGAATTTCTCACTAAAAGTTGTATTTATAGTGAAACTCAACATCCAGGCCTAATAGGTTTCAAAGCCCTAATCCAATTAGGCTTTAATTTCGGGCTTAATAATGGCTCAACTCTTGGGCCCATTATTAATACAAAATTATTATGAAACCATAACCCAAATAATTAGCCCATACACTCTAATGATCTAAAAAGCTCTATGTGTGCGACCCAATAGGCTCTTACCATGTTGGCAATGATCATAAATCACATTTATGATCATAAGCAATAAGCGGTGTCTAGCAACACGCCATTGCTTCCCAAGTGACAAGATTGTCGGTGATTTAACTAAACCTTTATGATCATTACCGATATATGCCATTATCCTTTTGTCCAAGATATCAAGACTAAGCACGAGACATGGAATGTGTTACTCTCGTATAGCTCAATCTTTGGTTTCTTGATTATCGAGTATACCAACTTAAACTGATGACATTGATATCGTATATCAACTCATCTGAGCATGGCCATACATTTTTCTAAGTCTCACTCTATCAATGGGCCCGAAGATATCACTCCCGTTATATAGGAGGGACAAATCACATCTTGATCATACAAATCCCTCCGCATGATATGTGACATACCCAATGACCTCCTTCAAGTTCACTCAGTTACAAGCAACAAAGGAAAGTATCGAAGTATGTGACTCACATGTAGAGAACCTTGATGACCTTAGGTCAAAGGACTACATATACCATGATCACTATGAGAATCACTTATGACACTCATATAACGATCCATGTAGTGTTCTCTTGGTGGGTCGATCCAGTACACAAGTTCTCCAACTTGTACCCATATGTAAATTACATAACTCATATTAGTTTCCACATATGCTAGTCGTTATATATTGTTGTAACCCGCTCCACAATAATACTAGACCAGGGGCGTTTAAGAATATCATTATTCTAGGGTTACAATTATGTTTATTACGTTACGCAGAAACAAAACAACAAACATAATTGCTGAATTAATGCCTTAATAAAATATCATGACTCAATGTGCAAAAATAAAATCATCTCATAATTGGCTTTTGGGCATAACACTAACAGTTTTTCCCATAGATAACACCAAATTGATAGCCAAAGTGGTGTCAATCTAACCAAATGGACTAGCCTTAAAACTTGGAGAGAATGAATTGGAGATCTTGCAGTCAAAGACCACATTAGAGCATAGGGAAGTGGGTTCAAGCAAAACCCTCTAATGGTCAATTCAACTTCTTAAGAGTGACATAAGGCTATAGCAAGGAGTATTCAGATGGTATTACATACCTTAGGATTGAAAATAAGGTCCCCTATTTTATAATTGTGAAGGAGATCATAAAAGGATTGCGTAGATCAGGGATATCTCATAATAGAGGGTTTAGTTGCTATATTATTGTCTTCCTTCCTTATCGAGTTGGCTATAGGACTCTCATAACCTCCAGGGTTATATAGGCATCAAAAGTTGGGCAAATGATACTTCTCTCAATTTGCACATTTCTTTAGGTACCAAGTTCTAGATGATATTTCAATTCATGTTTGAGATGGATTTTAGCTTGACCCTTAATGTCTGGGTAAGTTGTATAAAAATTGATTAAAGAATGAGAAATTTACATTTCCTACATATTAAGAAAAAGTTGGGACTACTATTTTATTGATGCCAATTTTCATTCAATGCAATAATACTTTTATTTATTTTCAAAATTCATGATAATTTGTGTCCTAAGCATCTTTGGCTAAAAATTAGTATGCAAATAGTTGTATGTGTCTAGCTTGTCCTTGATTTCACAAATATTGCTTGACATAATCCTATGATTTTATATATTTATTTTGGTGAGGGTTAGTTTGCGCAAAACTCGATGTGTTAGCAAGACTTATAATGATAATCCTGCTGTTAGGAAAAGAACAAACTTGTTCTTAATGGGTGATCAGATTTTTTAGGTGTTTTTAGCTATGAGCTATGGACATATATGGTTGTGTGCTTTTCTATGATCTCACGAGTTGTAGGTCATTTTGATATTAGCTGAATTTTGAGTCCTAGATCCTTTTTGGTACTATCACAAATTGAAATCGGTTAATATTTTTTGTAAGTTAAACTTTGGATTGGTGCCTATTTTTGTTTAGTATGCTGAGACATGGCCTTGTGGAGGTTTTTAATTTTGTTAACTTAGATTTAGGTTTTCAATTTCTATTTGGCTACCATATGGTTGTTATGTTTACTTAAGTTTTTTGGCATCCCGTTATTTTATGATTGATTTGTATTCTTGATAGTTGGCTTTACATTTGTAGATATTGATTTGGTGATTTTTATGAAATAAATTTGAATGAAATTCACTTTGTTGTTCATTTTTTACAAGGAAAGATAATGTTGATAAAGAGTATATTTTATTTTTTAGTAAATTTATAGGTTTTTTCACCATCATAGATGAGATTGTATGTTTTGTAGTTTTTGCTATTACATTTTTTATAGTTATTTTGTATATTTACATATAAGAAAAATAAATAATTTAAAGTGTCTATTAACTATAAAAAACATACCTACAAACTAAAATTACTTGAGGAGGGTAAAAATTTAAATTATGATGTTAAAATTGTTTGAAAGATTTCAAAATTCATTTTCAAACAATATAAAGAGACAAGTGGGAAAGTTTTCATCATTCACAATTTTCTACGATTCATTTTACTGATTCTAGTTAAGTTATGGCAAGAATTCTAAAACTACTTATTTTTTTTAATTCTCAAAGTAAGACTTCTCAAATATATACCAAGTTTGTAATATTTAGGACTCGAAATCAATATTTAAATACATGCTTCAACCTAATCCTAGCCCCAACCCTAAACCATAAACTTAAACCATAACCATAAACTTTATCCCTAACTATACACCTAAACCCTTACCTCAGATTCTTTCTAAACCCTAATCCTAATCTTAAATCCAAAACCTAAAACTAACCCTAACCTATTAACCTAAACTTTGCCCTTAAATATCTAAACCCTACCCTAAATCTTGACCTTAAACTAAACACCTAAACCTTGACCTAATCTTTAAACCCACTAAACCCTAAACTCTAAACTTACAACTTAACCTTAAATCCTAGACCTGACCCTAATCTATAAACCTAAACATAACTCTAATCCAAATCTTAAACCTAAAGCTAACCCTAACCCTTAAACCATATTTTGGTACCATTAAAACCATTTATTGATACCACTATCACAATTTCTTGTTACCACATGAACTATATATTGGTACCACTCGAGCAATATCTTGGTGTCACATGAACCATATCTTGGTATAACTCAAACCATATCATGGTACCATTATAATCTTATCATGGCACAACATGAACCATATCTTGGTACCACCTAAACCATATCTTGGTACTATTTGAACCATATTTTGGTACTACATGAACCATATCTTGGTGCCACTTGGACGATATTTAATACCACTATAACCATATCTCGGTACCACTTAAACCACATTTTGGTACCACTATAACATTATCTTGGCACCACACCACTTAACCATATTTTGACACCACTCAAACCATATATTGATACCACTTGAACCATATTTTGGTACTAGTTGAACTATATCTTAGTACTACTATAACCATATATAGGTACCATTACAACCATATTTTGGTGCCCTATGAACTATATCTTAGTACCACTTAAACCATATTTGGTACAACTACAACCATATATTGGTATCACTATAACCATGTCTTGGCAACACCAAAACCATATCTTGGTACCACTGGAATGTTAGGAACCGTCTCAACAAATGCCTAATTAATCCCTTAATGAGTCTAGATCATTTTGTTGCCTAATCCAATCATTTAATTAAGCCAGAATCGTTCCTCATTTCTAAGATCCTTTTGCCAAGACTTATTATGTAAATCTTAGCCACTTTTTAGCATTTAATATTTACTTGTGAATTAAAAAATTTTTACTTAATTTCAACAAAAGACTTAAGTTTATTAAAATAAGATGGTTGTTCAGCATGAGTTAAAGAAAATATGAATAAAACATGTGCTGCAACTTAAGAAATATTTTAATGTTCATGCATGCACAAGTAATATATCATGCCAAACCTGTTAGTATTGTGCCCAAAAAGCCAATCATGAGATGATTGTATTTTGCACATTGAGTCATGATATTTTATTGAGGCATTAATCCAGCAATTTTGTTTGTTGTTTTGTTTCTGCGTAACGTAATAAACATAATTGTAACCCTAGAATAATGATATTCTTAAACGTCCCTAGTATAGTATTATTGTGGAGCGGGTTGCAATAATACATAATGACTAGCATATGTGGAGACTAATATGAGATATGTAGTCTACATATGGGTACAAGTTGGAGAACTTGTGTACTGGACCGACCCACCATGAGAACACTTCATGGATCGTTATATGAGTGTCATAAGTGATTCTCATAGTGATCATGGTATATGTAGTCCTTCGACCTAAGATCATCAAGGTTCCCTACATGTGAGTCACATACTTTGATACTTTCCTTTATTGCTCGTAACTGAGTGAACTTGAAGGAGGTCATTGGGTATGTCACATATCATGCGGAGGGATTTGTATGATCAAGATGGGATTTGTCCCTCCTATGTAACGGGAGTGATATCTTTGGGCCCCTTGATAGAGTGAGACTTAGAAAATGCATGGCCATGCTCCGATGAGTTGATATATGATATCAATGTCATCAGTTTAAGTTAGTCTACTCGGTAATCAAGAAACCAAAGATTGGGCTATACGAGAGTGACACATTCCATGTCTCGTGCTTAGTCTTGATATCTTGGACAAAGGGACAATGGCATATATCGGTGATGATCATAAAGGTTTAGTCGATTCACCGACAATCTTGTCACTTGGGTAGCAATGATGTGTTGCTAGACACCGCTCATTGCTTATGATCATAAATGTGATTTATGATCGTTGCCAATATGGCAAGAGCCTATTGGGTCGCACACATAGAGCTATTTGGATCATTAGAGTGCATGGGCTAATTATTTGGGTTATGGTTTCACTTTAATTTCGTATTAATAATGGGCCAAGGAGTTGAGCCATTATTAAGCCCGAAATTAATTCCTAATTGGATTAGGGCTTTGAAACCCATTAGGCCTGGAAGTTGAGTCTCACTATAAATACAACTTTTAAGTGAGAAATTCGCAGGTCTCCTTGCCCTAGCCTCCCAAAAGGACAGCCACACTCTTCTCTTGCAATTCCTTGGAGGACGCAAGCTAGCACTGCGAGCGCAAGAGAAACGCATCTGCCGGGACGTGGTGGAAGCGTGGTGATCCCGAGAGGCTCGTGTGGATACCATAGAGAGCCTGAACACGTCAACTGTTCAGGTTTTGTGATTCGACTCTACAGTTGAGTGAGAGATCTCAACCGAAAATTAGGTATGAAATTTTCGAACACCCGGTTTACCCCGTTTCACTTGGATCCTGGAGGGTTTCGGTTAAATTCCACTGCGCTGTTCTGATCCCGAAACCCAACAGTGGTATCAGAGCTACTTGTGAAACCCTAAATCGGGATTGAGTGTTGAATCGCATGATGCTATGTCTTCGATTGGTTTTCGGCCATGATTAATTAGATTGATTCATGATGCATGAAACCGAAATTCGTAATGAACATATGAGATATATGAAGAAACGACACAAATTGGTTAATGAGATTAACCGAAATTGATAGGTATGAGATACCTATATGGATTAGGATTCTTGCAATAGTTGCAAAAACCCTAGGTTTGTTCGGATTCGGCCTGTTCGGGCACCGAAAGTAAGGTATTTTTGGTGGCTCGAATGGAGGAGTCTCGGGTGCCTACTTTCTCGAAATAGAAGATTTCGGGCTAAGCAATTGTAAGACAATTTTTTGCGCCGGGGGGCGCTGCCCCCCACGCCCCCCGCAAGGGCGGCTCCCCTTGACCCCGTCCGCTGACCGGTCAGCGGAACCACCGCCCGCTGACCGGCCAGCGGGACCGCCGTATGCGAAGCGCCACATAAATAAAAACTGGTTAATCAACACGCGAAAATTGGCATGCATCTTTGTTGAATGAGATTTCACATGATATGCTGATTGGTGTTTGAAGCATGGTGCATGGTTATAGCCCTTGATTGGTTGTACTTGTAAATACGGCCTGCGAGTCGTGCCTTTTCTTATCACTCTCATTGTACATTCTCTTCTCACCTTACTCCCCTCGAATGTAACTCGAGGTTTCTATTATTGATGTAATGGTGCATTATGGGATCGTCCAAGGTGGTATGTCCAAGGAGGTGACAACAAAAAGGCAGCCAAGAAAGGAAGAGAAGGAGCTTGTGAAGACTCTTTTCTTTTCTTAGGCTTTTATGATATTCTCATTGGCTTGAGAATATCGCATAGTTTGGGCTATAACCATGTCACGTTTATTTCTTGTAAGCATGAGATGCATGTTTTATATTTGTATATGATGCATGTATAAAACAACCGGAGATAACAAATTGGTGAGATCAAAAGAAAAATCCCTCAAACAAATATTAAGTCATTAAATGTGATGCCTTCCAAATGTTGGCACTCGTCAAGACTTTGATCAACATTAGGTGGGTTTGCCAAAGCAAAGCACCTATGTTCATCTTGGTAAGGCGCGATGGGATAATAGTGATATCCAAACTGCTAACTTTGGGTTCGACTTAACTAAGTCATCCTAATAGGATTAGGGACTTAGAGGCATAGAGTTGGGCTTAAGTTCATGAGATGAGCTTGGACAAGTGTTGTTCACCCAACTATCCAAGAGTTGCATAAGATGCAATTGGCAATGAGTTGCCTACCTAAATAGCTGTAACTTGAGAGAAAAGCCAAAGCTGACTCAGGTTGTGGTCAAATATGGATCTTGGCCCGCTAGAATACCTTAGCGCCGAGGTGTTCCGAAATAATACCGAGGGTTATTATTTTGAGGAAAATAGTGGGAGTATCGTTTAATAAAAGTCCTTATTAAATGAATTAAAATACATGACTCTTACACTGCATATTTACTGTTGTAGATAACCATGGCACAAAACACATCGACACTTTCGTTGCGATCGATCCTTGAGAAGGAAAAACTGAATGGGACCAACTTTCTCAAATGGTACCGAAACTTGAGGATAGTCCTCAAACAAGAGAGAAAGGCATATGTCCTAGAGCAGCCCATTCCGAATGAGCCTGCTGCCACTGCTCCAAGAGCTGAAAGGGATGCTCACAAGAGGCATTCTGATGATGCTTTGGATGTTGCATGCCTCATGCTTATTACCATGGAATCTGAGCTTCAGAAGCAACATGAGAACATGGGGGCGTTCGATATGATCGAACATCTCAAAATGCTTTTCCAAGAGCAAGCTAGGCATGAGAGGTTTGAGACCTCTAAGGCATTGTTTCAGTGCAAGATGTCTGAGGGAAGTCCCGTGGGTCCTCATGTGCTCAAGATGATTGGGTACATTGAGAATCTTGAGAATTTGGGATTTGCTCTTCAGAAAGAGTTGGCTATCGATGTAGTCTTGCAATCGTTGCCTGAAAGCTACAGTCAATTCGTCATGAACTATAACATGAACGACCTAGACAAGTCCCTTCCTGAATTGCTCAACATGTTGAGAACTGCTGAGCAAAACCTTAAGAAGGCTAAGCCCATTTTGATGGTTCAAAAGGGCAAGGGAAAGGGAAAAGCCAACAAGAAGAAGGATAAAGCTAATGGAAAGTCCAATGCTAGTTCTTCTTCAGCTACACTGAAACCAAAGGGTGGTGTGGCAAAGGAAGGGGAGTGCTTCCATTGTAAGCAACCTGGACACTGGAAGCGCAACTGTAAGCTCTATCTTGAAGAACTTGCTAAGGAAAAGGGAAGTAAGACTTCCACTTCAGGTATTTTTGTTATAGAGGCTAACTTTTCTACTTCCTCATCTTGGGTATTGGATACTGGATGTGGATCTCACATTTGTGCAAATGTGCAGGATCTAAGTAGAAGTAGAAGATTGGCCTGAGGTGAAGTGGACCTACGTGTTGGAAATGGAGCAAGGGTTGCTGCCTTAGCCATAGGGACTTATGTTCTCACTTTACCTAGTGGATTAGTTTTAGAATTAGACAACTGCTACTTTGTGCCTACTATTAGTAGAAATTTGATTTCTGTTTCTTGTTTGGACAAGAAAGGTTTTTCATTTATAATAAAGGACAAATGTTGTTCTATTTATTTGAATGAAATCTTTTATGGTAGTGCTCAACTTAGCAATGGGTTGTATGTTCTAGACCTTGAAGATCCAATCTATAATGTGAATACCAAGAAGGTCAGATTAAATGATTCAAACTTGACCTATCTCTGGCACTGTCGCTTGGGCCATATAAATGAGACCCGCATATCCAAGCTCCATAAGGATGGACTCTTGGACTCATTTGATTTTGAATCATATGAGACATGTGAGTCATGTTTGTTGGGCAAGATGACCAAAGCCCCATTCACAGGGCAAAGTGAAAGGGCTAATGACTTACTAGGACTCATACATAGTGATGTATGTGGCCCTATGTCTACACAAGCTAGAGGAGGTTCCCAATACTTCATTACTTTCACTGATGACTTCAGCAGATATGGTTATGTGTATCTTATGAGACACAAGTCAGAATCCTTTGAAAAGTTCAAAGAATTCAAGAATGAAGTAGAGAATCAACTCGGGAAGAGTATCAAAGTGCTTCGATCAGATCGAGGTGGAGAGTACTTGGATCGAGAATTCCTTGACTATCTGAAGGAGTGTGGTATAGTATCACAACTCACTCCACCAGGTACACCTCAATGGAATGGTGTTTCTGAAAGGAGAAATCGAACTCTGTTAGACATGGTTCGCTCCATGATGAGTCAAGCTGACCTTCCAAACTCCTTTTGGGGACATGCTCTAGAAACAGCCGCTTTTACACTAAACCGAGTTCCATCTAAATCGGTTCAAAAGACACCATATGAGATATGGAGTGGGAGGCGTCCCAATTTGTCTTTTATGAAGATTTGGGGCTGTGACGCTTATGTAAAACGTCAATCCTCTAACAAACTAGGGCCCAAATCTCAAAAATGTCTTTTTGTTGGGTATCCCAAAGAAACAAAGGGTTACTATTTCTACAATCCCTCTGAGCAAAAAGTGTTTGTTGCTCGAACTGGTGTCTTTTTGGAGAAAGAGTTTATCTCTAAAGGAACTAGTGGGAGGAAAGTAGAACTTGAAGAAATTCAAGAACAACAAGAAGACATCGAACCTGAAATGGAACCTGAACAGACACCACAAGATGTTGTGGTTCAAGAGTCTGTTCCTGTAGCACAAAGCCCACGTAGGACTGGTAGGATTCGGCGTGAGCCCGAGAGATATGGATTTCTCGTGACTCACACCGGTGATGTGATGCTCATGGATCAAGATGAGCCCACAACCTACCAACAAGCTATGTCGGGGCCTGACTCTGAGAAGTGGCTAATGGCCATGAAATCCGAGATGGAATCCATGTATGAAAACCAAGTATGGACTTTGGTTGACCCACCTGAAGGGGTAAAACCCATAGGGTGCAAATGGGTTTTCAAGAAGAAAACTGACATGGATGGTAATGTGATTACCTATAAGGGACGATTGGTCGCAAAAGGTTTCAAGCAAATTCATGGTATTGACTATGATGAAACTTTTTCACCAGTTGCTATGCTTAAATCCATCCGAATTTTGTTTGCTATTGCTGCACACTATGATTATGAGATATGGCAAATGGATGTCAAAACTGCATTCCTAAATGGAAAGCTACTTGAGGATGTGTACATGACACAACTTGAGGGTTTTGTCACTCCTGGGAATGCCAATAAAGTGTGCAAATTGCAAAGGTCCATTTATGGACTGAAGCAAGCTTCTCGAAGTTGGAATCTTCGTTTTGATGATGCAATCAAAGAGTTTGGTTTTATCAAAAATGAAGATGAACCTTGTGTCTACAAGAAGGTTAGTGGGAGCGCTATTGTCTTCTTGGTGTTGTATGTAGATGACATACTACTCATCGGGAATGACATTCCTGAGCTACAGTCTGTGAAGACTTGGCTAGGGAAATGTTTCTCTATGAAGGACTTGGGTGAAGCAGCCTATGTGTTAGGCATCAGGATCTATAGAGATAGATCTAGAAAGCTTCTTGGCCTAAGTCAAAGTACGTATATTGACAAGGTGCTAAAGAGGTTTAGCATGCAAGATTCCAAGAAAGGATTCTTGCCCATGTCACATGGTATCACTCTTTCTAGATCTCAGTGTCCGAGTACAACCGAGGAGAGAGAGCGCATGAGTAAGATTCCATATGCCTCAGTAATTGGATCTATCATGTATGCCATGATATGTACTCGTCCCGATGTCTCATATGCTTTGAGCATGACGAGTAGGTACCAATCAAACCCCGGTGAAAGTCACTGGACAGCTGTTAAGAACATCCTTAAGTACTTACGAAGGACTAAGGATGCATTCTTGGTCTTTGGAGGTGAAGATGAGCTCGTTGTAAGGGGTTACACCGATGCAAGCTTCCAATCCGATAAGGATGATTTTAGATCGCAATCTGGTTATGTGTTTTGTATTGGTGGTGGTGCTGTAAGCTGGAAGAGTTCAAAGCAAGAGACAGTAGCTGACTCTACAACAGAATCTGAGTACATTGCCGCCTCTGATGCTGCGAAGGAGGCAGTTTGGATCAAGAAGTTCATCACTGAACTTGGAGTGGTTCCAAGCATTGTTGACCCGATAGAGCTCTATTGTGACAACAATGGAGCAATCGCACAGGCTAAGGAACCTCGATCTCACCAGCGATCCAAACACATACTCCGACGCTATCATCTCATCAGGGAGATCATCGAGAGGGGTGATGTAAGGATATGCAGGACTTCGACAGACAGCAACATTGCTGATCCACTGACAAAGCCCCTTACGCAGCAGAAGCATGATAGCCATTCTAGGTCCATCGGTATTAGATACATGGATGATTGGCTTTTAGTGCAAGTGGGAGATTGTTAGTATTGTGCCCAAAAAGCCAATCATGAGATGATTGTATTTTGCACATTGAGTCATGATATTTTATTGAGGCATTAATCCAGCAATTTTGTTTGTTGTTTTGTTTCTGCGTAACGTAATAAACATAATTGTAACCCTAGAATAATGATATTCTTAAACGTCCCTAGTATAGTATTATTGTGGAGCGGGTTGCAATAATACATAATGACTAGCATATGTGGAGACTAATATGAGATATGTAGTCTACATATGGGTACAAGTTGGAGAACTTGTGTACTGGACCGACCCACCATGAGAACACTTCATGGATCGTTATATGAGTGTCATAAGTGATTCTCATAGTGATCATGGTATATGTAGTCCTTCGACCTAAGATCATCAAGGTTCCCTACATGTGAGTCACATACTTTGATACTTTCCTTTGTTGCTCGTAACTGAGTGAACTTGAAGGAGGTCATTGGGTATGTCACATATCATGCGGAGGGATTTGTATGATCAAGATGGGATTTGTCCCTCCTATGTAACGGGAGTGATATCTTTGGGCCCCTTGATAGAGTGAGACTTAGAAAATGCATGGCCATGCTCCGATGAGTTGATATATGATATCAATGTCATCAGTTTAAGTTAGTCTACTCGGTAATCAAGAAACCAAAGATTGGGCTATACGAGAGTGACACATTCCATGTCTCGTGCTTAGTCTTGATATCTTGGACAAAGGGACAATGGCATATATCGGTGATGATCATAAAGGTTTAGTCGATTCACCGACAATCTTGTCACTTGGGTAGCAATGATGTGTTGCTAGACACCGCTCATTGCTTATGATCATAAATGTGATTTATGATCGTTGCCAATATGGCAAGAGCCTATTGGGTCGCACACATAGAGCTATTTGGATCATTAGAGTGCATGGGCTAATTATTTGGGTTATGGTTTCACTTTAATTTCGTATTAATAATGGGCCAAGGAGTTGAGCCATTATTAAGCCCGAAATTAATTCCTAATTGGATTAGGGCTTTGAAACCCATTAGGCCTGGAAGTTGAGTCTCACTATAAATACAACTTTTAAGTGAGAAATTCGCAGGTCTCCTTGCCCTAGCCTCCCAAAAGGACAGCCACACTCTTCTCTTGCAATTCCTTGGAGGACGCAAGCTAGCACTGCGAGCGCAAGAGAAACGCATCTGCCGGGACGTGGTGGAAGCGTGGTGATCCCGAGAGGCTCGTGTGGATACCATAGAGAGCCTGAACACGTCAACTGTTCAGGTTTTGTGATTCGACTCTACAGTTGAGTGAGAGATCTCAACCGAAAATTAGGTATGAAATTTTCGAACACCCGGTTTACCCCGTTTCACTTGGATCCTGGAGGGTTTCGGTTAAATTCCACTGCGCTGTTCTGATCCCGAAACCCAACAAAACCATAGGTGAAAACTACATTCATAGCAAGTAAATACTAGGACAACATAATGTCTAAGTGTTTTGCCTATCAATCTAAGCAAGTAATGCCATGGGTTGACGAGCCTAACTGGAAGTAATAATAATATATGCCACGGTTGTACTAAGTCAAAGTTAATACTAGTAGACCTCTTGCTAGCTACTACTACCATGCTATAAAATAACTATAACCCTAAATGGTTAAAAAGCTCACCTTTGCCTAGAAGAGAGAAACCCAAGTGAATAGCTACTTGAGAAGTCTATGCCTGACTACCTTGCTATACAAGGCAAATGAGTTTAGAGATAGACTATGATCATAAGTGCATGTAGCATACAAAATGAATGACATATAATGAATGCAATATATACCTATGAGAACTATCAAACATGTACCAAACTATGGATTATTTGACTCTAGCGTAATATTATTTGCAACTTAACAATAAGGGTATGAAGTGGAGTTTAACCAATTATTATGGGCCCCAGGTGTGTAATTTGCCCTTCATGAGCCC
Organism: Aquilaria yunnanensis; assembly: GCA_039654915.1. NCBI lineage: Eukaryota > Viridiplantae > Streptophyta > Magnoliopsida > Malvales > Thymelaeaceae > Aquilaria > Aquilaria yunnanensis. The sequence continues at coordinate 39,899,677 of CM077595.1, read as the reverse complement.
TTTGGTCCACTAGGCCAATATGTGTAGCCCCTGGTAGTCCATCCTACTTATTGGTCCTAAGTTTTTTTTAGGCCCAAGATGGTTGCCTAGGCCCTCTAGCATGCTATTAAGCACTCGCCTAGATGCCTTTTGCCACTAACCCATTATGTACTTTCGACATGTGTAAGGGCACCTACTTGGTGCACCCTTATGTACCAAGCTTGCCACATGTATGCATGTCCACTATGTATTAGTGTGTCTGGACCTTAATCTCCCATTCCACCCACAATCTCTCATTCCACCAGCAACCTTCATGCCCTAGTGCCCATGCTCTTGGTCCTACTAAGCCACTAGCACCTAGTGTTTTAGGCTCATTAGAAAAAAGTTCCTTATCATTTCCTCATGCATATTTAGAGTTCTCAAGGATCCCATCTAAGTCTCATTTTCAAGCCCAAAGCGAACTATCCATAGCACCCTAGCCATGGTGCTCAAACTTGTCCACACATATTGAATGCCTATGGCTGCACATAATAATGCACTTAGCACCCTAAATGAGGCCCACACTCTCTTGTACTTGCCAATCCTTAAAGGTTCAACCATACCCATCATGCTAAGCTCTAAACTTGGTTACACACCTCCTTTTAACATGCACTCTAGCACTATCACCTATTGCCCCCTTTTAGAGTCAGGTTTGACTTTATGTCATTTTAGAGCCTCTTACTCATTTAGTCCTCTATGCCCATGTTTACACTTGAACACTTGCCTAGCCACCGTGATAAGCCATGGACCAAGTTTTTGATGAGAGATAGGGCAAGAAAACCTTAAAAAAATGTTTTCCCCTTGCAAGTGGTAGTTCTACTACACACAAGCTCAGTTTGAGCCTTTTCCTTTAGAGTCCCTTGTACCAAAATAAATCAGCTATATTAACACATATTTTTAGAGCCTACAAGCATATTAATCAAGCTTTAACTAGTCCCAAAACTTGTTTCCTTACCTTGAGAAAGAAAACCAAACCAAAAAGCTTTTTCTCTAAAGCTCCATGGTCTTCTTCCTCCTTCACACCTTAACCTCTCATGAAAATGAGTCCACAATGAATCTATGGGCTGGAAATCTTTAATAAATACTCAAACCAAATAAAACAAGTTCTTTACCTCTCCAAAAAGCCCCAAAACCAAGCTCACTCCTAGGTGCAAGTCGTGCCCTCTTTGTTCTCCAAGCTATCAAAGACACTCCCTTACTTAAAAGCTTTTGTCTCTAGTTTTTTTCTTAGAATTTTTTGGTAATTTTATTGAGGGTGCAAGGGGTAGGATGAAATGGAGAAAAAAAAAGGATAACAATAAGAGAGTTTTTGCTATTGAGAGGTGCGGAGTTCGGTTGGAAGTTGAGAGGAAATGGAGAGGAGAGTTAGAGTTTTAAGAATAGGTGCTTTACAAGGTTAATAAGAACTTTCACCCATAAACCATGAGGCTTGGGGCTCTGTTCCACATTTTGGGCTCCCAAAACGGCCCCTAGCTAGACTTTATCCCTCTATCTTAAATATCGATAAGGTGCTTTAGGTGAAAGTATCTTTTAAATCTCATAATCATTTGGTAATAGGCTAAAGCTACCATGAAATCCTCATGTTCTCCTTTGAAATATAACTCTATATTGGCTTCCTTAAAAAAACTAGCTATGCCCAACTTTGCCATTGACAAGAGTTTGGCTAGTTTGACTCAAGTTTGACAAGGTTTGACCATGTAAAATTACTAAAATGCCATCCTTAGTTTTCTCTTGCAAGAAAAGTCTCCATGTTGGTTAATTTAACTCCAAACTTCATCAAATGATTTCAAACACCATTTTTCACATTCTAAAACCCCTTTGGGCCATGTTTGATCTAAAAATTATTGTTTTACTCTTCCTTGCTTCCTTAGCAAGGAAAAAGCCAATATTTAGTCAAATTGAGTTCAAATTTTGTCAAGATGTTCATTTCACCTCTATAAATTTAATTCTTTCTTTCTTGGTCAAAATTGGACCTTTGACTTGCTAAATTACCATCCCCCTAGTTGCTTTTTTGTCTAATCTACTTAAAATTTTTATTCTTATGGACTCCAAGGACTACCAAGACTTGTGTGTTAACTTAAACTAACTTACAAGTGAAATTAAATAAATAGGTAAGTAATTAATTAAATTAATCACCTGACAATTTGAGGGTTCACATGTGGAACCATATCTTGGTATCACCTGAACCATATCTTCATTCCACTTGAACCATATTCGCTACCACTATGATAATATCTTTGTACTACTTGAACCATATCATGGCACCACTTGAGCCACATTTTTGTACCACTAGAACCATATCTTGGTACCATGCTAGCAACTGGTTGAACTAGTCAAACTTAACCGAATTTAAATATCACTTGAATTTGGTTTGGGTACCATTTAACCTTATTTAGGTAACACTTAAATAGGGGTGATTGTTTAGTTTTTTCGGTTAAAACCGAACCAAAATTTTAAGTTTTTTCGGTTTTTTATTATAAAAAACCGAATTAACCGAATAGAAGGATGAAACCGAAGTAAAACCGAACCGAATTTTTTAGTTCAGTTTGGTTTCAACCCGAAATAACCGAAAGACTAACTCTGATTTTTCTGCTCTAGTGAATAAAATGTAAACTTTAGTATTTATGTACCTTGTTAAATTATTTAAAGAGAAGTAGAGGATCAATTTGGGGTTTAGCCAAGAGTTACATCAGTTCGGTTGTCAGTGTGACCAGACGTCTTCCCCTTGGCCGGCGCTGGCGTTTTCTCATCGGAGTCTTCTCGGTTTAGGAGCAGAGGGCTGACGGCGGGGGTAAGGACTGAAGCAAGGTCCGATGGCAGGGGAGAAGGCCTCAGGGAGTGAAGGCCTGGAGGGCGAGGGCAGATGAAGGGGACTAGGGCGGAGGCGAGGTCAGACGGCGGGGGCAAGGGGGGAGGGGAGTGGAGGGCGAGTGTAAGCGGCGGGGGTGAGGGCAGAGGCGAGGCCGTAGGTGGTAGTACGGAGTGGAGCGATGGGCAGAGCCACGGAGGAGGATGAACTTGTGATGACAAGACCCCAAAACAACCATCAATCTTCTATCTACCTTCCAATCAAACCCTCCTCCTTTTAAATCTGTCATCTGGCCCACCAAAACCTCAAATATGACATAAAGAAATTTCAGTTTTTTTGATTACCGAAATAGCCAACACTCATAACCAAAACCAAACTAAAACTGATATTCTCTCTATTCAGTTTCAACCGAAACCGAATCAAAAAACTAAATTAACCAAACTGAATTTCCAATTGTTTTTGGTTTTTCGATTTTAACCAAATAGTGATCACCTCTACACTTAAACCTTATTTATGTATCACTTTAATAAGTTCAACCAATCACAATTAGACCACATCTTGGTACAACTTGAACCATATCTTAGTACCACTGTAACCATGTCTCGGCACTACTCGAACCATTTCTTGATATTACTGTAATAATATTTTGGTACCACTCAAACCATATCTTGGTGCCACATGAATCATATCTTGATACCACTCAAATCATATGTAGGTACCACTATAACTATATCTTGGTACCACATAAACCATATTTTGGTACCACTAGAACCATTTTTTGGTACCACTGTAATCATATATAGTACCACTGTAACCATATCTTTGTACCATATGAACCATATCTTAGTACCACATGAAGAATATCTTGGTACCACTTGAACCATATCTTGGTAACACTTGAACAATATCATAGTAGGGTATGAACCATATATTGGTACCATACAAACCATATTTTGGTATCATTTAAACCATATCTTGGTATCACTTGAACAATATCTTGGTATTACTAAAAAATATCTTAGTACTACTAAAACCATATCTTGATACCAATTGAACTATATCTTGGTACCACTATAATCTCATCTTGATACCACACTAATCGAACCATTTCTTGGTGCAACTAGAACCACCTAATGGTAATAGTTGAACTATATCTTAGTACCACTATAACTTTCTCTTGGTGCCACTCGCTTAATATCACTGGAACCATATATTGGCACCACGTCTGCAACCTATAAACTGAAACAAGAAGTTGTAGTTGTTGCAAGAAGTCTGATGGCCGTTTGTTTCTTGTCCACAACCTGGGTCCTTAACTGACAAAATGTAGAAAGTTGGAAAGGTCAAAATGGGCATGTATCAGTACGGGGCCCGTACTTCAGAAGGGTCCTGATTTTCGCCTGTACTCAAATTACCCAGCCAGGAATGCCTCGAAACATTACACTAGAAACCTTCTGAGGAAAGTCTAAAACCCTCTACGGCTCTACCTCCCTTTTCCCCCCAATCGCCGGCTTTCGGCCAAACGGCGATGGGGACTTCCAGAGACGTCCAAGAGATCGTCGAGAAGCTCTCTTCCGATAAAGCCAAGGCCCGAGAGGTAGAAAAATTATACTCGCTCGCCCCCACGCCTCCTTTCGATTCCCATTTCCAAATGGAATTTTCGGAGAACTGGCCGACTTAACTGATCGGAGGCGCAACTGTAACTAGTAACTAGTCGTTCTTTTTTTTTTTTTTTTATGGTACCTAGGAAATCAGCAGTGTCGCATTTGAGCTCTGCTCAATGGTTTTGTGTTTGAATGTTTGATGATTCCAAATCGTTTATTTTCTTGTTGCATGTTGTTAGTAACTTTTGGGAAGGTCTTCGTCTGCATTCAATAATTTCTACTGTGTAAAGTTTGCTTTATCCGTTTATTTATCTGATTTGTTAATCCTTTCTCTTGTTTCTTGAAATTGTTTTTTTGTGTTTTAGGAAGGGATTAAACTGTTGAATACATGGTTGGAAGGAGAAAGGTCCATTGGGTTTTGTAAATATCTTGCAGAGAAAACTGCAAACCTTAAACTGAATGAAATCCCTCAATGTAAGTCAATTTATTTCCGATGTATGAGGATATGTACTCATCCTTTTCCAGAACAGATTTCAGTTAGTTATTTTTCCTTTGGCAGCTGAAACATGGCCGTTCCTTGTAAAGCTGCTTATCCAAAGTGTATCGTTAGAAATATCTGCAAGCAGACGTCGCTCACCCAAATTGATCTTTGCAAAAACACTCCGAATTGTTGTTCAGCGAGCTGAAGGTTCTAAACTTTTAGGTTGGCAGTTGGTTTCTTTTTGCTTTTTCTTTTTGTTCTTTTGGTTTTTGTTTCATTTGCTATTTTATGTTGACTGACATGAAACAATCCTTCAGCAGATTAGAGAAGCTTTCTCTCATGCAAAATTATTTATTTATAATTTTAACACTCTCTCGTCCTAGTATGTTTGCGCACAGGCACACACGCACACATTCTTGCTCCGTTTCTCCTCCCTTATTTTTTTTTTCTCTCCCAAATGTGAATAGTTGTCTTATCTTTTCTGTGATGATTATTTTCTTTGTCAGTGAGGGCGCCACCTTTGTTATCAATTGCTAAAACTCTTTTTAGTCACATATGGGATGTCTTAAGCAACATTCCAAGCTTTCAGTCAGAATATGGGATTATCCTTAGGCATCTCCTTGCTTCCAAAGCTTATCATTTTCACATCAAAAAGCAAGTTTATTCCAGTAAGTTATTTTTTAGTTTTTCATTTTTTTTTTTAATTCATCCTTGCTTAGGTAGCTAATGCTTCTGAAATTTTGTTTAAAATGTTATGGCTAGATTTTTTGTTCCTGTACATGGAAAAGGTGGAAGCAAGCCTTAGTGAGAAAAGCAGTTTGCAGTATAATCCAAAGGAAGAGGTTTTTCGCTCTGTTTTAACGCTTCAGTCCCTTCTTGAGAATCCTCCTGGAGATTTCCCTGATAATTTCAGGGGAGACATTGTAAAATATTTTGTCCAAATTTTCTCTCATGTCAGGTATAGAATAAATCCACCCTTTGTTTCTTTACTGCAAGTCTTAATTTTTCTGTACTTAATGTCGGTTTAATATTTTTTCTCATGTAATAAGTTGTTTTTGGAAGTCGATTTTAAGACTTGTCTTCTTCCATGCTTTTGACTTTGTAGGGACGAGGGCAAGGTTTCACGAAAGTTAATAGAGTGTGTCAATACGTACCTGTCAAAGGATGGTCCAAACTTGGGTTGTCAGTCCTTGGAGATCCATGCATCCATGCAGCAGTTTGTATATCATTGTTGGGGAACAACACATGATAAGGGCCTTAAGGTTTCTTAGATATGGATGTTTTTTTGCATTCATGATACAACTTCCACTCTTTTAGGTTTTTGCATTGAAGAAACACTTATCCCTCTTGCAGGATGCCCTTATTTTTTATGCTCGAGTACAGTTAAGTCTTATTAGAGGTTCAGCTGATAAAAGCCATTTAGGAGAACAATTTCTGAATGTAGTCTGTAAAGAGCTGGATCAAGGCTGTTTGCCTATTCCCAGTGCTTCCAGGTGAGTTTGTTCCTGTCTCATCTTCCCTTTGCAGATTGATTTTTGGTTCCTTGTTATCACTTGATGGATAATCACACTAAACACATTTAGGAGTGATTTGACCAAGGATGATAAGTTTGGAGTGTTGAGTAGCTCACAAAGTGGTTTGGCAGATCTTGCAGCACTCTTATTATACCAGGTTATTGTTCGCTTTGTTCTCTTGCAAATTGAAATTGCTACAAGTTGCCTAAAATAGATGCTTCCTCGTAATTTTTGTTTTTGTTTTCACTGAATCTATTGTTTCTGTTAATCAATAAAGTAATCCCTTGGTCCCATATAATTAGAGATGGCTTCATGAATTCTCTGGCTCCCTTATGCTTGGTTGGAGGCAGTTTCTTCTTTAGGCTCTAAAAGAAACAAGATTTTTGCCAATATTTTGGCCCTATTTGGGAACAATTTTTGTGATTAGCATTAGAGTTTTGGATAATTTATTAACGATGGAGATAAAACCACAGAAGCAACAAGCTAGAAACTAACCTTGGATAGCTTTTTCAAAACTCTTAACACTAATGCCAAACGGGGCTGAAACTAGAATTGAGGGAGAAAAATATTCTCACTTGTATATTATTCATCATTCTAGGCTATGTTTATATACAAACGTATCAATCCTATATTAGGAAGGAAATTCTATACAAAGAAGGAGAATTAATTAGAATCCTAATCAATTCCTATAATCAAGCTATACAACTATTCACACTGTAACACTCCCCCTCAAGGTGGAGCATAGATGTTAATCATGCCCAGCTTGTTACAAAGATAATCAACCTGAGGCCCATTTAGAGCCTTGGTGAAAATATCTCCCAATTGTCCTTCTGTTCTTACATATCTAGTGGAAATCAAACCTTGCCGTATTTTTTCGCGAGCAAAATGACAATCAATTTCTATGCGCTTGGTTCGTTCATGAAATACAAGATTGGAAGCTATATGAAAAGTAGCTTGGTTGTCACCACAATTTGGCTGGTATTGAGGTCTTAAGGCCTACTTCATTCAAAAGTTGATATATCCACATCACTTTAGACACAGATTGCACCATAGCTCTGTACTTTGACTCAGCACTTGATCGAGGCATAACATTTTGCTTCTTACTCTTCCATGAGACCAGATTTCCTCCAATGGACACAATAACCAGAAGTAGATATTCTATCTTCCTTACATTTTGCCCAATTAGGATATGAAAAACACTTAGTTTTAGTGTTACCATGATTTTAATATAAAATGCCGCATCCAAGAGCACTTTTCAAATAACACAAAATATGTGCTACAGCTGCCCAATGATCAACTGTCGGAGAGGACATGTATTGGCTCACAACACTTACCGAATATGCAATATCAGGATGAATCACACACAAATAATTCAACTTCCCAACCAATTTTCTATATCTCTCAGGATCTTCAAATAGTTCACCCTCTTTCGTAAGCTGCAAATTAGGGACCATTGGAGTATTTCATGGTTTTGCCCCTAATTTCCCTGTCTCAGACAATAAGTCAAGTACATATTTCCTTTGAGATAAGAAGATTCCTTTCTTACTTGTTACCTCGACTCCCAAGAAATACTTTAGCATCCCTAAATCTTTAGTGTGAAACTGAATGTAAAGAAAGGATTTAAGAGATGAAATACCTGTAGCATCACTCCTGGTAATGACAATATCATCTGTATTTGCGACTAACAGAATGATGCCAGCTTCAGACTATTTGTAAAAGACAGAATTATCAGATTTGCTTTTCTTCATCCCAAACTTCTTAACCGCTTGACTAAATTTTCCAAACCATGCACGAGGACTTTGTTTCAAACCATACAAAGACTTACGAAGATGACAAACGTTCCCATGCTCCCCCTGAGCAACAAAACCAGGAGGTTGCTCCATGTACACCTCTTCTTGAAGATCTCCATAAAGGAAGGCATTTTTTATATCTAGTTGATGCAAAGGCCAATTGTGGGTGGCTGCCATAGAGATTAGTAATCCGACCGATGTTAGCTTAGCAATAGGGGAAAAGGTGTTAGAATAATCCACACCATAAACTTGAGCATAACCCTTAGCAACAAGATGGGCTTTCAATTGAGCCACTGACCCATTAGGATTTACTTTAACAGCAAACACCCATTTACACCCAATAGCCCTCCTTTCCTATTGGTAAGGTTACCAAGTTCGAAGTACCATTGTTCTCTAAAGCATTCATCTCCTCTATCATTGCACTACACCATCCAGGATGGGATAGGGATTTATGAACACTTTTAGGAAGAGAAATAGAATCGAGGGATGCAATAAAGGAATAACAAGATGATGATAAGTGATTATAATACAAAGGATGAAATAGGATGAGTGCATTGACATTTACCTTTACGAAGGGCAATAGGAAGATCATCACTTGGAACTAGATTTGATGGAGAAGGAGTCAGGAGGGTTTAGTTGTCGAGAGTAAACATAATGTATGGGAGGTTTAACAGGAGCTGGTTTAGACATGGGCTCAGAGGATGTGATAGTATAGACTAACAGATCATCCTCCCTTTGAGATGCAGACATAGATGCTGGAAAATATGGAGTGTTTTCCAGAAAAGTAACATCGGCAAAGACCAGATATCGATTTAAACTAGGACAATAGCATCTATATCCTTTTTGAAGACGAGAATAGCCAAGGAACATACACTTCAAAGATTTTGGGTCTAATTTAGTGACATGCGGACGGGCATCCCGAACAAAACAAGTACTTCCAAATATTTTAGGTTCAATAGGAAATAATGACTTATTGGGAAAAAGGATATTGTACGGGAACGCACCTTGAAGAATAGATGAAGGTATGCAATTAATTAGAAAACATGCTGTTGAAATTGCATCAGCCCAAAATGGTTTAGGAATATTCATTTGAAATAAAAGGGCTGTTGCGGTTTCAAGAACGTGTCTGTTCTTTCGTTCCGCGACTCCATTTTGAGGTGGTATATTAACACAAGAAGTTTGATGAAAGATGTCATGTTTAACCATGTATATTTGAAAAGATGCTGACAAATACTCTTAGCATTATCACTTCGCAATGTATGAACAGTCACATCAAATTGAGTTTTAATCTCAGCACAAAAGGCACAAATATGAGAAAAGAACTTAGAATGATTTTTCATAAAATATAACCAAGTCACATGAGAGAAATCATCTACAAAAGTAACAAAATACTTGAAACCAGTTTTAGACGGAACTAGACAAGGACCCCAAACATCTGAATGAACTAATTCAAAAGGAAAACTAGCTCTTTTATTGACTCTTGGACTAGAACTAAGACGATGGTGCTTAGCAAATTGACATGACTCACAAACTAATGAAGACACCTTACTAAATTGTGGACAGCTTTTTTAGCAAGGGAAGAGAGGGTTGGCCCAACTGACAATGTGCCTCAAACGGAGAAGTGACACCAGAACAAGCAATGGATTTGGGTGTACGAGGATCAAGAATGTAGAGTCCTCCAGATTCATGTCCTCTACCAAAAATGTTCTTCGTTAAAAGATCCTGAAATAATCAATAATCAATTTTGTGGCTCTGATACCGTGAAACCATAATTGAGGGAGAAAAATATTCTCAATCCTAGGCTATGTTTATATACAAACGTATCAATCCTATATTAGGAAGGAAATTCTATACAAAAGAGAATTAATTAGAATCCTAATCAATTCCTATATCAAGCTATACAACTATTCACGCTGTAACAGGGGCCTTTATTTTTCGGTGAAGTTAGGGCTACCCTTGCCTTATTTCTCACTTGCGTATCTAGCCTGTGAACTGGAGTTTCTGTTGGTGTACATTGGACATGTGTATACCATCTAAGCTGCTCAACTTATGAATGTCAAGTGAGCCTTGGTTCCTTTATTTAATTTGATTCATCCACACTTCCATTCCTTCGAAAGTAAGGGTAACTGCTTGCTGCAAAGTGCACCACCCACTCCAAAAGCACCTCTATATTGACTTTATCAGTCTATGGGTCTAGTAGTAATCTGCTAGAACCAAGCAGCTTTGTCCGCGGGATTACATGATACTCTCATTTTTAATTCTATGCTTCCTAGTATTTTATCCTGCAAGAATTGTCTAATTTCATGCATTTGTCCTTGGAGCTTTTGTAGTTAGACTTTCAACTATGATGTATGCCTTTTATCCTATATTTTACAGGCACCACTAAACTTTTAGTTGTATAACCATGACTTGTTTCATTAAGGAGACACTGTACTTGAATGATTTTAGCTTCTGCTATGGTCAGTGCCAATTGTTATTTAACTGTTCTCCCAGGCGTGCACTCATTCAAATAAGGCTGCATCAACTGAGAAAAGATTTAGGAAGGATCATCCTGCAGCCTATCTGAAGGAAGCGCTTGGAAAAGGAAAATGGTTGTGGTATGCCGACCTGAAATCAGCATTACAATATTTGTTTTCAGATATTTATGGTGCTTGTTCCTCTATCTGGTGTTAGATGGACCATTGCCTTATTTCATCTGTTTGGGATGAATGAAAAAATCTGTAACCTTGTTAATTGCTGCAATTGCCAGTAATTAAATTGCGTCACATTCTGGCTCATTAGATGTGAAGTTGATTCTCTCAATGGAAGCATTTTGTAATTGTGAGTGCAAATTTTCAGTTCATGAACTTCATTGAATGTGTTCTAACATAACACATTTTCATGTCCATTTTGTGATTTGAATCTGTCCCATGGTACCTTTGAACATTCAATGTCACATCTGTTCTGCTGTAATTGTTCGATCTTGATGCTTGATTATTCTTGATATTCAACATCGATGTTTGTTCCTGCATCGCCATGTATGTTTCATTTTACTCCATGTTTCTGATCTGTTGTTGATTTCTGTTATATCTTGAGGTCTGGATAACGCTGGTCTAGAAATTTGCATAAGCTACCTTCTTTTGCTGCTTTTGGAGACTGGGTTCTAACTTAGCTAGTCTTATGGTGATTTCTGCTCTAGTTTTTACTACACTTGTTTTTGGGCTTTCTGGTGGATGGTTCCACTAGTGTGATGAGAGGAAAGGAAAGTGGATTTCTTTGTAAGGTTGTTTGTCCTATTAGTCAAGCTACATTTTGATTATCTTCTTGCTGTCAGGAGATGGTTTATGGTATTGTTATTAATTGGTTGCCAAATGGGAGATTAAATATATAATATAAAAATATCTTGTTAACACAAATATGTGATTCTACAGGAGTGTTGCATTTTGCTCCCTTGTTCGAAATTACAAAACACGCATTCGGTTGGACCTGTTCATATATTGGTTTGATGGGATTTTCATAAACTTTGAAAGGTAATATGCATGAAACTTCATGTTCTTTATGTCAGTACAGCAATACATATGTATTAATTTAAGACATGCAGGTTCACTTAGTGTGGTTGTAAACGAGTGCATTTGGTTTATCGCCTGTGAACAGGCTTGGTGTTGTTTGCTCATTCGTTTTAAATTTTTTGATTGAAAAATGATTTAGAAAATGCAAAGAAATTGATTTACAAGACTAAAATCAAAAGCCTTGACTATATCTGCATTTGTAACTATTTTCTCGAGAAACTCAGAAAGCAAGAGAATTTGACCATTGTTGTTTAAGTATGCACAATGGAGTCCCTCTGCCATTGAAAAATCAACTATTTCGCTCAAAATACCCTTTTTTGTAACATTCAACCTATTCTGTTCGGCCCCCATTAGGAAAAGCGGCCTTTTCTGTTCACTTTTTCTAATCTAAATCTACTGTGAGTTAGTACTCTTATCTACCCAATAATCACTTGAAAATAAACTTTTTTTAGAGAAATAATTAATTTCTTATATTGTTTTTTTAACTTTTCTGAGAAGTACTTAATTTCTTATAATTCCTTTCACATTTTCCAAAGTAAAAAGGGAAAAAATGATAACAAAATTTATGCTTTTACAGGAAAAGAAATTTAAAAGTGCTTTCCTGAGTTCTCTAAATAATCCCTATGTATAAAAGAGCTCGATTATTACCCTTGTTAATACTTATTTTACTGTTTGATATATGCGACATTGTTTGTCATCTTGAGTGCTTTCAGATAATAATGTATTGGCATGTATTGGTTATGGTTTATATTAAGTTTAATAGTTGTATTTACAGGATTATGAATGATGCAAATATCGGGCATGCATATGACGGTTTGTTATGGACTTTAAGGTATTTTGATTTCTGATCCCACAATGTAGTAAGAAAATTCTACCAAATCCAGACATAAGAAATGATATTTGTCAATCACTAAATCAACCAATTAATCAATTAAAGTTTAAATGCAACCAGTTGGGTTTTGCTACATAAATCCTTTGTCTTCATTTTGCTTGGTTTAGGCAAGTTCCTCATAGGTTCTGAAAGAGGAAGATCTCAGACCAAAGTTATAATGTTATGTACATAAAACATTTCAACAGTCCACTTATTTATTGTTACATGATTTACCTCAAAAGGAGTCTGCAGGAGCTTTCAACTGTCTTGCTGCTTTCAGATTATCAGCTGGATAAGTCATCAGGTTTCAAAGATGTACGATGTTATTATGCTCTTAGTTGATCTTCGTATTATTTGATCTTATTCACCTTTGTTGGCCTTTAATTTGGCAGAATTTTTTCATTTAACAGTTTATTTCTTTTTCTTTGATAGACAGAAAAGAAACTTCATCTTTTTGGTATATAGAAAAAGAACCTCAATTAGTAGAAGGAAGCAGTACAGTTATAGGATTTTCCCTTCTTCCAAAACCTGTCTGCCATCATCCAACCCAAAAGGAGACAAAGGAGGAGAAAGGGCTTCCAGTAGAGTATAACTTGGTATTAAGAGAGAAGTATAAGATATCCTCGCTTGCCATTGAAAAAAGAGAATAAAATCAACACTGCTCGGAACACAACAAATTTTTTTCCTATCTATATCCATATCAAGATTGAAAACCCCTGTAAATCACCCACAAGGGAATTTATATATTGTTTTATGCCAAAATTTGTAGGGAAGACAGTAGCCACTCAAAAGTCCCTTTGAAGCAAATTGTTCTATTGATTGAGATTGGGCTATTTGTGTCTATTATAACCAAACTCAGTGAAGAGGTTCTGGATTTTTCTGGGTAACTAGTACGACAGACAGTCACACTAATCAACATGGGGTTCTTGGCATGGAATGCTGCTTGGAAAATAAAGTAATCACTAAATCTTTTCTCCTTATTGGTAAAAAAAGCATGGACAAGCTCTAAAACAGGGAAATAAGCTGGTCAACAGATGCTCTCTGCACAATGAAGTTGATCATTTATAGTTGTTTTTTTAGTTGTTAGTTTCCTTTTTTTTTTTTTTTGGGTGTATGGAAAGGTTTGAAAACGTGGAAAACAGGACAAGCCTGCTATAGATAACGAACTTGAGCTGGTACGAGTTGAAAACAAACAAGAGACTGAATTCCTGACTGAACAGATGACTGACCTGACCTATAATTAGAAGAATTTGAATCCCTAATGAGCAAACTAAAGGGTCTCCAAGCAGCAAACCTCCCAATTAAGAAGATGAGTAATGATAGTTGTTGTTTGGTAGGTTGATTTGGGTGATCCTTTAGATGTTCATAGATGACATATTTTCCCTGGTGCAGCCACTTCGTGAACATGCCTGATTTATAGGTGTGATATTTGTTAGTTGGGCTGGATACGAGCTTCATATTTACATTTCTAGACAGGATGTAATGTAACTACCTTTCAAGAGGTTAAATCAGAATAAAATAGGATATCTTTCAGTTTCAAGACTTACTTGCCTTTCTTGACAAAACTTGACATTTAGCAGGCTGCTTGTTTGTTTTCCAGGCTAAGTGTTTTTAGCTTTGAAACCTTTGTTAATTGGATAGTTGGGAAAATTTTTACAGGTTTCTTGTGGTTGGCAATTGGTTTGGAGCTGTCTAATGCATGGATTGCCGATTTTCAGCAATGTTACTCCCGTTGTAAGTTTTTATGCCTCAGATTTACCTTTTTTTCCTGTAAATCATCAAATATTGCACTTTAGTTGGTACTCTGAAATGTGTTACTATGAAAAAAGATGTAACCTAACAGCCGATATTCATCATTATGGTTGAGCTTGCAATTTTTACTTGCAATGTCTGAGGTTTAAAATGCCTTTCTCCCTTGGTCTGGTTCACACTTGTAAGAAAAGTATCCTCAGATACCATTGCTTATTGAATTTCTTAGATTGGTTAGTACCCTTATGGAATTTTAGAAAGCATGGAAATACCTGGTCTTTATTTTACTTATTTAGTTTTTATTATAGTTCAATTTGCATACACTTTTAATTACTCACTGGGTGGTAGATCTGAAGGTAGACTTTGTTGCCTGAAGAGACTAATGTCTTGATCCTGAAGTGTGCTTATTTTGAGTGTTTACAGTGTGGGTTGAAATTTTTGACATGTAGGATGCTAGAGCTTTTAGGACACAAAGTTCATATACCCAACCCTAATTAGGTTACTATTAGAGCTTAGTTGAACGATATATTGGTTTGTTACAGTGAAATTGTGTTATTGGACTTCTCTAGACGAGTGAGCTGTTGTTTTTTCATTTGATTAATTTTTAAATCTGTCACTGCCAAAAGAGTCTCAGGTTTGGCTCTTGGTTTACCATTTGCTGTTTTCTTGTGTTCATTGACACAGGTTGATGCTGCTCTCCTGCTTCTTGGAAGTATTGTTTCACATGTTAGTATGAAATTTTATACACTTAGGTTCTCATTTCATCTACGTATTACCTACTGGTTTCTAATCGGAAGTCTCTAAGAATTGCACTGATGGTATAATAATTCTTTTCTTATTGCTCCTAGAATTTGGTGAATACATGTGTTGTGACTCAAGATGTATGGGATCTTTGGTTATTCAAAGGATCGCTATCACTGTAAGTCCTTTCAAGAATTATTTTCTTGTTTGAAGAAAAGGAAAATTATCATTTAATGGATTGCCTAGTGGGATGCAGACCGTACATAAAAAGTGCAGTCACACTTTTGTTTGGAAGTTGTATTTATGAATATATGAAAAAAAGTCCTGTTTGAAATGGACATTTCTTGTTTAGTGTAGGCTTACTTGGCAAGAAAATAATTTTCATTTCCTTGCTAGCAGTCTTGTAGTGTTTACTCAGATATTCATTGCTGTGAGGTTGCTTCTAGAATCAAGTGTTCTAAGTATTTATCTTGATAGACATTTTGCTTTCCATGTTCAAGATATGATTTCTTTCATTATTTTTTTCCAACAAGAAATGAATGTTTTTTATTTTACTGTTTTGTCTCCCAAAATAAATGATGATGTAAATATATACAATGTCTCACCTTTGTACTTTTCCTTTATCTCTAAAAATGCTTGTTACACATGCCCCCGCAAGCATGTGTGTGCAAGCGTACACGCACACAAACTTATGCCAGACTCTTTTTTATTTCATCTTTAATATCACAAGTACTAATTAGGATATGTGCAAAGAGAGGAGCAACGGAAAATGGACTGGAAAATGCTGATGTGGCCCAGCATTCTTGATCTACATTAAAGGGAGGAAATTTCATTGGTTGGGAGGAGAATGGGGATTACTCTGATGCTTTTTTTCTTATTTTTTTAATGGTTTCAAGTGTTTGTCGTAAAAGATATCCCCATTAAATTTTTGTTTTACTCCTTCCACCTAAAATGAAATGGCACATGCCATAAGTAGTACCATGTTGCTTTTATGTATTTCTCTTCTGATTTGTTTCGAAGCTTCAGTCATATGTTCTTCTGTACGTATTTTAGTTGAGTGTTTGCTTTCTCATGTATGTTCATCAGGTCTGTTCTATACTTCACAGCATGCTATTTCTCATGGAAGGGTTCTCAAGTAAGTTGTTTAGATTGGATTACGTCGCCATTCTTTTTATTTTATTTTTTATTTTTTTATGTCTATGCTTTTGGCTATTGTTCATCATGCTTATGCCTCAGATTAGTGTATATAACATTTTTACTGCAGCATTGCAGCATCCAAATTATTCTACATTGACTTCTTTGCATGTTTGACGGTTTACTTCCAACTTTTGTTTTTAACATTTTCTTACTTGATTGTTGTTAGTGGTTATTGTTATCTGAATTAGTTCTTCTAGTACTGGGGAAGGATAACTATCTTATTGTTATCTGTTTTCTTTGTTAGCAGACGTTGTAGCATTATGAAAACAAAGTCCATTGTATATTACTAAGAACTGACCGTGATAACGACACATGATGGCATGTGTTTCATATTAGGCTTGTTCATCTTGACAATAATATGATTTGTCAATCAATTTGTATATATGTTTGTTATATGTCACAACTGCAAACATGTAAACAGGAACCTTCTACACCTGATCTATTGAAATATCCAACTTCGGAAAAGTACTGAATTTAATTTTTCCAACTAAAAAATGGCTTTTCTCTTATCTTTTATAACTAGTTCCTGAGCAAGCTCAAATTTACTTCCAAACTTGTGAATCCCAGATGACATGTTAAAATATATAATTTGGTTTGCAATACTGGGTTTAAAATGTTGGTTTTAGGGCTTTCTTATGACATCTTCTTGATCTTAACCTTCAGTTCATTCTGGAGCACATTGACCTTTGGTTTGTCCCTAAAGACCTTAATTATAAAATCAATCCAAAGTTTTCATTTGTTATATTATCTTTTTTTCATGCAGGGCGACTTCCGGGACACATTACATCTTAGAAGAAATCTTTTGAAAGCAATGTTAAGTTCCTTGAGCTGGAAGGTTATTTTCCATTTTCTGTGTTTCTGTTTTCTGTTTTTTTCATTTTTGCAGCCAAACCTGTTTTTCTTTTTTCATTTTTTGGATTGCAAGTACGTATTCCAGGATGGATAAAGTGATGCAATAGTAATAATGAATGGAATTTTGCTAAACGTACTAACAGTTTTACTGAAACTTGTACAATATCCTGCGTGGCAGGAATTGGTTGTGTGCTGAAAAGTAAACAGGTCTCACTTACCTTTTCAACTGTTATCTAAATTATTCTATGTAGGATTTTGTAAAGTTTCGTATAAAGTTCTTAGTACATCTAGTGCCACTCAAACAGAAGACGGTGTCAAAATTGAAGAGAAAGAAATGAATGAAAATGAGATCCCAAACCATTGACAGCCAGTGTTTCTATTGCCAATCAGGTTGATCAAATACAGAAAAGACAATATAATATTTATGGGGTTTTAAAGGAACTGTTTCATTTTTACAAAAGGCATTAGAAAGCTATAGTCATTTGAATATATTGAGTTTTAATATAACTATGAATTAAGGACTCATAAAGTTCGCATCAATTGTATGATCTACTACGGTGCATAATGTTTATTTTCAAGTAGCTACAGTTTACAGCACTAGTGGCTTATTTATAAATTGGGGTCATGTGATCTAATATCTGCAGGATCCTTTGAAGCTGAATGAGCAACTGGTGTTATTGTTACCAGCAGCAGTTTATGCTCTTTGCACTGGTTGTGCTCCTTTTGCCTATCGTTATGAAGAACTTGCCTTTTGGCTTTCTTATGGAGATGCAACTGAGGCAGCAGATGACCGTTTTAAGGTCTGTGCCATATTTGGATTTTCTGTATCATTTGCTGTGAGTAGTATGTTTTCTGACTTGATCAGTTTTGTTTCTGTAGACAAAGGAGCTTGTTGGACATGAAAGCCATCTTGAGCTATTTGATTGTTGTGTTGAGGTTCTTTCTAAACTTGACCCTGTTTCTAACTTCGAGGTAATGGATTCATTATCAGTAAAGTTCTTATTTGTACTGGTTTGCTATGATCTAAAAAGTAATATTCTATTTTAATGATTTTCAGCATTCTTCGATACATTATCATGAAGGTATATGTCTCCCACGACAGTTTAGTGAGCCTCTTTTGCGAGAACTTGAGACCTACTTTTTGGTGGATAAGTTGACTGAAAAGAAGCCTCTATCAGATGTCTTCCTTCTATGTGCTTTCCTGTTGAATCTTTTGGATGGCTCATTGCTAACAAGGTATATTATACTTGTCAGTGTTTAGTGCAGGTTTGTCATGTGCATGTGGACGTGCACACACAGTTTAGTATTGATTCAACAAGTTTATGGTAGAAGGGATTTACTGTTTAGGAATACCATGTTATTATTTCTTGGTTTTCAGTTATTATTGGCACATTTTCTGAATTAAATCATAGTTAGCAACCCAACCCCTTTTACAATAAGAGAGAAAGAAGTTATACCTTGCAACCTTAGCTATTGGCAATTCAGTGATTACCCAATAGTATCTAATGCTAGGTAGGCTTAGAAGAACAAGTGCCATCACAAAGTCTGTGAGAAGGGGATAACACTTGCATGTCTCTATGCCTTGAGCTGTCAAACGTTTGATTGTTTATTATTTGGTCTACCAGGTATCTCATGGTGTATGTGCTTCATATTATTTTTGAATAATTGTATGGATTATTGTTATAACCCTTGTTTGGAATCATATTCCTGTTTTTGTTCTGCTTGTCAGTAACAGATGCAGCTATTGTTTGTTGTGAGTCAAAAGTAAATCCAAATTAGCTTCATTAAAACTATTGATCAAAATAAGCTTGTGGACAGGGCGGGTTCCCTGGTTAATGTGTAGTTCAAATCTAGGATGGGTAGCTCGAGTTAGTCAACATTCGTTTTGAAAAAATCAGGGTTTGGGCATATCCAACATATTCACAAATATTGACCTGTCGTAAAAGTGATTGACTAGAAATAGGATGCCAGAGCAGAGGCAAGTGTGGATGTCCACTGAGTAGAATTAGTAAAAAGGAAGTTGGCTTTTTTGGAGCTCACATAGGAACTTGCTTCTGGCCAAGCGGAATGGGGACAAAGGATTCAGTAGTCAACCTTAATGAATTGGGGTTAAAGCTTTGTTTATCAATTGACATTCGATGATAGAACTGGAGGCTTAATTTTGTAGCAAGGTAAGAAAGGGAAACTTTCCTTTTGTCAGAGTTCTGTTCTTGTTTGATTGTATAATTATTGTAAGAATTTCGAACTTTCATTAGTTAATTTGCTGTTTTCCATCTTTTGCCCCCAGAAAACAGGAGGACTGTGCTTCATTTATCTCACATCTGGGCTATTGCTTATTAGAATTGCTGAATGATGCAGTAAATGCAATTCAATGTCAAAAGGATTCTCGTGCTGTTGGTTCTTCGGGATTTCTTTTCGGTTTTAGTGAAACAAATGATGTGGTGGCTTCATTTAGAAGCTTTATTTCATGTCCTTTTTTTGCCAAACCGTATGATCAAAGGAAATTTGATGCTGTATTTTATGATGGAGTTATTACATCTCTTGAGAACGTTTTGAAGGCATTTGGTATATTATATGGTCAATATATAGAATTCTTGAGAAATCTCCAGTCTGAAGAGAGTTTATCAGAATTATCTGCAATTGAATCTCCTATGCACTCTATAGATGCTCTTGATGGCAATAAAAGTATAATTTTGGACATGGAGCTTGACTTGAATGAGGATACCAAAGATATTTTTGGAGCCGGTGGTAAAAACACAAATTGGATGTTCTCTGTGCTGGAATGTAAGATGGGAATGGTAGCATTTATTTCAAGTTTTTTCCCTGTTTTGCACGCTGCTACATGGGATGTTCTCTGTCATCTCCTGGAAAATGAGAATGACCCTAAGGTATTAAGGTCCTTGCTGTGCTTCTTCTGCTCTATATTAATGGTTATACGCTTCTATTTGTCTCTCAAAATTGACCTTTTTGAATATCTTCAGGTCCGCGAAACAATTGTGTACAGCCTTTGTCAACATCCGCATAAGTCTTCTTCAGAGCTTTTGGATATGGTATGGCAGAGCCTGGCTACTAAATGCATGAAATATCTGAATCCTTTTTTTTTTCGCTCTTGAAATTCCTACTGATTTGCATATTTATTTTCTGAATCATGGGAACATTATGCTATGTACTTGGAGCGTTTCTTTTAGGAGCTCTCAGGGATTGGGAATTCTTGTTCTTTTCCCCAGGTCAGTTTGGTGGATAACATACTTAGAACACAAGTCAGTTTGAAGCTTGATTGTATAAATGTAGTAGCTTCTATTTGTGACTTGCTCGGTGCACTCTTATCCGCAAACGGTGTCAAAGTTACACATGATCGGCTGGGGCTCGAAATAGGAGATAATCAGGTATGCAGAAATTTTGTTTGCTTTTTACATTGTATTAACTCTGAAATGTTGAGTATGATGATGTGATGCCATAATATGTATGATAGGCTTGCGGAAAATATGATTGTGATATTCTTATGGGCTATAATTCATCTTCTTGCAAATTTTGATTCATTTCCAAACCTGTTTATGCCGAGTTTTTTTTATTATGCATTGTGGTTTTATTTGTTTTAGTGTTGTCCGTTCAATTGTAAGTCTTTTAATTCTATATGTTAGAGATATGATGAAGATTGTGATAGAGATAGTTGTGATAGAGGTAAGGATTGAATTCTATCTGTTAGAGAAAGACA
The DNA here is from genome assembly GCA_039654915.1 of Aquilaria yunnanensis. NCBI lineage: Eukaryota > Viridiplantae > Streptophyta > Magnoliopsida > Malvales > Thymelaeaceae > Aquilaria > Aquilaria yunnanensis. The sequence goes on along the minus strand of CM077595.1, from coordinate 39,878,791 downwards.
TGCATGTTTTCCATCAAAATAACAGTTGGAATGTTGTAACTCTTCATAGGACCCCTAAATTTTTAAGACCTTAAGGGGAAAGTCTTTCACCTAGATAAGATGGTGTTTTTGTAATTAATGTAATGAAATAGAGAATTTGTTTTTCCTTCAATTATAGTGAAGGAATAAGAGAAGAAATAAGAGAAATGAAAGATATGATAAAGATTGTGATAGAGGTAAGGATTGAAACCTAGAATTTTCGAGGAAGGTGGGTAGGGGTCTCAGGGATTAGTGCTTTGATATCATGATGAAGGAATAAGAGAAGAAATAAGAGAAGAAGAAGAAAGTTGGAGAGCTGTATCAAACCTGCAGCTTCTCCACCTATTTATATTAGATTAGAGACATCAAGTTTACATGCAATCCTAGGATTCAATCCCACAACCATCTCTATCACAATCTTTATCATATTTCTCATTTCTCTTGTTTCTTCTCTTATTCCTTCATCACTATAATTGAAGGAAAAACAAATTCTCTATTTCATTACATTAATTACAAAAACCCCATCTTATCTAGGTGAAAGACTTTCCCCTTAAGGTCTTAACAATTTAGGGGTCATATGAAGAGTTACAATATTCCAACTGTTATTTTGATGGAAAGCATGCATGTCTTTCTCTACAGGCTCTGCTAAGTGCTGTAATCCCTCTTGGCTAGGGTTGTACTTGGTCTTTAAAATATACTGAAGCCTTTTTGCAGTTGCCAATCAATCTCAAGTAGAATGCTTTAACATGTTATTTGAGATGAGATTGTTGACCTGTTCGTTTGGTGTCAGACTTGTTTTTGTGGTGGTATGACGGACTCATTCAGTTGTTTTATCAGCCTGCATGTGAGGATGTAGAATGGTTTTCCCCCATCTTTAAGAGTTTCTTGGTGCTTTATATTGTGGCAAGGCCTCTTCAGTGGTTAATCTGTCAAGTTGGTATGTCAACAGTCCCCCTTTTTTGGTGGATTTACCACAATACTTATAGACTAAGTGTATGAGATGTCTGAGATACATCATCAACACTTAGCTAGTGGAATATTGAGGCAAAGAATCATTTGACGTGTAGCTATATCATTTATGCTTTATAAGCTTTCTTTAGAGGATAAGTTTATTTTATCCTATTCAAATTATTCTATTCATCTCCCAATTTGTCATTGAAGATAAAGATCTTTCCATATGTAAGGAGGATGTGTAGAATGGAGGTGTTGGAAGAGTAGATTTCTTTGTTGGGGTTTGTAGGTATGGGGTCGGAAGATTGCTGTGGCGTTAAATGTTATCAAATCAGTTTTTGGAGACAAGCATATATTTAAAGGTGCTTGCAGATACGTAAAGGAGGCATATGAGATATCTACCAATGGAGTGGGAAGTGGTGTAATGGGAATAATATTGGGAGTGTATTTTCTCAGTCACCCTAATTGTGCCTACCATAGAGAGACCCGAACTTTTATTGTTTTGCTTATTAGTCACAAATTTTTAAAAGCATACAACCCTAAAACATCAGAAATCAGTAGAGGTTTCACCACAACATAAAACATTAGCTAACCCCATGACTTAACCATATGGAATTTATTAGTTAGCATGCCCCCTCACATGCAGGCTAATGAGACAATTGAAAACAGTTGCTTCTGAACCACGAGAAAAATAGGGCTTGCAACTTAATAGACTGAGCAGTGGCAAGCCTTGGGTTCTCATACCATGGTAGAACAGTCAACCCAAGACAATTGGTAATAAGTGGAGAGGCCTCATCGTAATCTAAAGCCTTAATTGACCCGTTGACTCCAGTTCAAGAAAAAAAAATACTAAATTAAACTGTCTCCATGGCTTAACATGTAGAAGCTTACCACTGAATACATACCATGGGACCTAATAATCAGAATCATCCAGTCTGTTGTGCAGCGACAAGTTTCTAGCGGTGAGAGGAAGTCTAAGTTGAGGTTTTAAGTATTGTTAATGTCTGTCTTAGCTAGTTCTATTCAGTACCTTTCTAATTTTAGCTAACTTCCCATGATGCTGTGGAAATGGGAATGTAGTTATCAAGTAGTGTATAGTTATCTTGGGAGAGTTGTAACTACTTTTGAGTTTATATTCAATGAGAAAATGGAAGAAGGCTAAACTTTTAGCTAATTTAACCCAAAAGAAAAAAAGAAAAAACAAGAACAAAGAAGCATGAGTTTCTAGTGATTTGAAGGTTCTTTCTAACAAGCCTATGGGGTCAAAAGGTTCCCTCTAGCCAGTCTTTGAAATGATGGGGTTCTCATCTTACAAGCCCTTAAACTCCAATCAAAACAGGAGAAAGAGGAAGAAATTCCTTAAAGCAAAAGCTTGCTATCGAGTCACAGCAAGTCAGTTGCCCAGTAGCTAGATCTATGTCCAGGCACTGTAACACAGTCATGTGCATTACGTAGGCTGATCATGTGGCCCTTGCAACATTTATTCTGTCACGATTGATAGGAACAGTCATGTGTAGTTATGTTGATTGAGAGATTATCTGCGGCTAGAGCAATATATCGAGTGGGGAAACATGAAGGAAATGCTCCTTCCTCTTAGAGGTTTTGTGGAATGTTCACTATAATGGAACAAATGAAGACATAAGATTGATGTACTAGGCTCGAACTAGTTTTGAATCAAGGAATGAGGGCATTTATACAATCTGATGGTTAAGCATGTCTGTATTCTGCTTTTTTGTGTTCTTTAGGTACTTAAAATAGAATACAAATTACAAACCTCAGAGAGAAGGAATCAGAACAATTCCACTGAGTAGGTGGCATCTAAAACTATGGTGCTCTACTAGCAACTCCAGTAAGATTGAAGTTTCCATTGACCAAGATGGGCTGTTATTTGTTATATTGCTATTATTATTATTATTGTTATTAATACTGCTACTGCTGCTGCTGCTAATTCTAGTACTACTACTACTGGTATTACTGATGATAATAATAACCATGATCATCATAATAATAATAATAGTAGTAATCGTAGTAGTAGTACTATTATTATTATTTTGATGATGATCATGGTTATTATTATCATCAGTAACACCAGTAATAGTAGTACTCAGCAGCAGTAGCAGCACTTATAAGAATGGTATCCATTATGCTTGAATGATGGAAAGATAAATAGGCTTTTAATTTGTCTACTACCCTCCTAAAAAAGTAGTCATGAATATCACCTGACCTTGCTCTTACTGTCGTTGACTTGTGAATTGTCTGCTGTTCTAGTGGCATGGATGAGTTTCCTGAATTTGTATATATTGATTTTAGTATTTATGGTCCTCAATCAATTTTTAATGCCATGCATAAGCTACATGCTCTGGAATATACCCTGGTTGGTTCAACCGTTCAAGGATTAGATGTTTTAAAGAGATAGTCAGTTAAGATTTCTGTTTGAAGGCTGAGTTATTGCTTGACTTTTGCAGTTCTTGCAACAACTTGGGGAGCTTGTGATCAGAGTTTCAGAATACGTTCTTCTTGACTGGTTTGGACGTGTGAAGCTGGTTGAGTGCATTTGCAATTTCATTCTACTTAGTCCTGAAGTGGGGCAGGTGACTATTTGAAAAATCAGTTTAGCTTAGTGAGAATATATAGGAATTATTATCCTCTCCTTCTCGACAGAAAATGGTGAAGGCAATAACATTTTATCATTGATATTGAATGTTTAAGAACTTATCAGATTGCATATGAGGTTATTTGAATTTGGTTGTCTATTGCATTTAAATAACTAATTCATATGGCACTCATCATCCTGCTGTACCTTAATCCCAATTATTTTGGGGTCAGTGGCATGAAATTCAGTGTGTCAATTAACTGTTTAACATTAATTAACACTAGAAGTTCATGCAAAAAGCAAAGCGGAAAGTATTAGGCATGTCCTTCCTAATGCAACCCTCTTAAGAAGGAATAATCAGATAAAATTTCAAAATCATTGTTGATTATTTTGTTCCACTTATATTAAAAAATATCCTGAGATGGTGAGGAGTTGGTGTAGTTGCTATGGTCATGTTCCATAAATTGCACGAGACTTTATTGATGCATTTTGCTCATGCATTGGTCAGTAGATTATTATTTTTTATATTTTATACAAAATCTCTAGTTTAAGATCAATACTTTCGGTTTTAGTATTAGAGTTAGATTGAATGTGATTTTGCTTATTGGATGCCACTACAATTTATGTTAAACAGATTTAGATTTTCATAACAATTACTGCTTTAGTCCATTACTATGGTTTGTTGTGCTTTGGCTTTTGTAGACAATGATTGAGAAACTGCTTTTAATGCTCCAAGATGCTGATTATCGAGTTAGGTGCTTCCTGGGTAGACAGATTGGTGTTCTATTCCAGACATGGGATGGTCATGAAGAGCTCTTTCAGGATATTTGGTAAATTTCTGTGTAATATTTTTAGTATTATCATGTGGGCAGCTTCTTGTTCAAAAGATGTAATGGAGTTCATTTTCTTACTTGACCAAAATTAACAGTGGCCACTTAAACTTTTGAGTATCAACAGATCTCATTGGAAGAAAATCATTCACTGTCAAACTCATCTTTTTAGCTCAGTTTTTGTCTCCTGTTTCACAGTTTGGGCTTTCTTCTGAAGCTCTAAATACTGTGTTCATGCTGTTGAATGTTGATACTGATCCTGCGGAATAGTACGAAAATTCTGTTTTATCTCTCCAAATATTGGTGTTTTTTGTCCCCAAAGTCGAGACTTTTTGGAGCATATTTTTAAACTTTGTTTTCTTGGTGTTTGCGGAAAAAGTCGTTCTTTCATGCGAAAAAGTTCTGTTTGTCATTTAACTAATTTTCTTTGCTCAACAATCTTTGATACAAAAGGAGGGCAAGATATTTTGGAGATGTACTATATGGTCTACTTTATGGAGTTTTTGGTTGGATTGTTTTGCAAGGACTTCTAGGGACTTTCACCTTTCTTAGAACTTTGATGTAAAATAGTTTATCTAGCTGTCCGCTGACATTCTGTTTTAATTATGATAATGGGAAATTTCCGTTCTTGACATTTCTGGGGATCAAAACACTTCTGTGAATTAATATGCTTATTTTATTCTACTCACCTCCCTCCCTCTTCTACTCACCTCCCTCCCTCTCTCCTGTGTGCATTCTTTCTTGTCTTTTCCTTCCTCTAGGTGAGGATTTCTCACCTGTTTTACATCTCTTAATTTTCTTTTCTATCATAATGTCTATTTTATCAAGCAAGTATAGTGCATCACTTTGTTGCAATATATAGGTAAGTTTTTCCTTGAAGCTTGATACGACAGCGAAGCACAATGACATCAAATCTTTATATGTTTACTAGTTGTAGTCTTCACATGCCTTTTTTGGAGGAATTTTGGTTACGTTGCATGACTTCAATCTCAAGGAGCCAGTATTTAATGAATTATAACAGCTTTAATTGTTTACTAGTACTAATTTTTCAATTTCTTGGCATCTTCTCTATTTTTTGGACTTTATTAGTTCCTTTCTTTGATTTACCTTGTTACTGTTCATTCGTTTTTGTAGCTCCAACTTTGGGCTTACTTTGGTGGTTTACTCAAAAAGAAAACTCGTCACTGTAAAGGAGGTTCTAGCTGCTGGTACCCAAGATCGTCTTAAAGTTGAAACTGTTATCATTGCGCTTATGCATCTTGCGTTACATAGTGAGAGGATAGAGTTGGAGGTAAGTGTGCTCTTTTTCTTGGTTCAAGACAGGGAATTTTGTTATTCCATTTTTCAAGTAATGAGGTTTTGCATCCTGCATTCAAAAGCTCTTTGGTTGATTCATCCATGTACAGGCAGTTTTCATGATGTGTGCTGTTTCTGCAATCGAACCTTCTCAGAGGTATCACATTGTACCTTATATAAAAATCTTCCTCAGGCCAGGATTCTTTAATTATGGTTGTGTGCTTCAGGGAGCTAGTCAATGCAGCACTTGATAACCTGTCAGAGAGGCTCCAATATGAGTCTAGGACGAAGGTAATGGAGGTGGTCACATTCTTTTTGGTTTTGATATTGTGCAATGCACTATGGCTCCAGTAGTTTGAAATTTCTGTTAATTGATTGCTTGAGGAATTTCTTTGATATTTTTTATGTATTCTGGGACTAGATTGTATAAACTTTTAGCAGTTGAATACGTTTTTTTATTGTCTATATTTTGGAAAAAAATTTCACTTTACCTTTTTTTTTTTGTTATTGGCAGTACTTGGAAGAACTCATTGGAGCTATTCTCTTTTGTTGGGTTGCTTGTGGGATTAGCATTGCTGCTCTTGTTGAGGTAAAACAATTGTCTACTGAAAGATCAATTTATACGGCTTTGGTTGCAGGAAGTGGCATTTTAGACTTTTATTTCAGGATTTTGATAGTAACTGTTGTGAAAATCTAGGTGTCATTTGTAGGCAAATTTTAAATGGTTGCTACTTCTGTCCCATTATACTAAGATCTCTAATCAATATCAGATGTTGTTAGGTGGTAAAAATCCCACATGGGTAAGTATGAGGTTGGTTAAAGCTTTATATTGTTTAGAGGACTTGCCACTTAAGGTCAATTGGTTTTGAGTTGGATGCTTTAACACCATATTTGAGCCCAAGGTTTGTCACTGCCTTGTTTGTCAAGTTATATGGTTCATGTCTGTCTTGTCAATGTGAACAAGCCCATTATCAGTTGTCTCATTGGCCTACACAGAAGGGGCTGGACCATTCCCACTTGATTTTGGATTGGATGCTTTAAGGGATGCTTGTGTTTTGTTGGTTATACACCCATTTCATGATGTAATGGAACATTTTGGCATTAACAGTCTGTACTGAACTATATTTCATTTGAGTCATTTGTAAATGAAACATGTAAACCTTTCCGCACCAAGGCTCTGTACTGGAGTAGATTTCCTTGAGACGTATTCTGTTTTGCTTTGGGACATAGTGTTTGTTGACAATTGGTGGTGATGTCAATGTTTAAAGCATAATGACAAAAACTCAATGTCGTTATTATACTACACCAATTAGCATGGCATTTTCTAATTAAGATTATCATTGATTCATCAATGAATTTTCTTATGCAAAACCACTAGTTTAGCTACGGAGATGCACAATTGAATACAACATGACTGCTTGAGAAAATGCCTACGAGCTTCCAACCCTGGCAAATTTCATATTATAAACCTATTTTCAGACCAACAAGGCCATAGCAATCTCCCTACCTAGTTAAATGTTAATAGTCCATGGAATAAAAATTTACCAATTCAAGTGTTAATATTTTCTCTTGTCTCCATTGACGTTGTTAAGTGGTAAAAGCTTACATGGTTAAGTCAAGGGGTTAGTGAAGGCTTTTTATTTTAGTGAGGCCTCCCCATCTTTGGCCAATTGGTTTTTTTTTGATGCTTTAACATTGTATCAGAGCCAAAATGTTGTCACTGCCTCGAATATCAAGTCTCAAGCCCCAGTCATTGTCAATAGTCCATGTGATAGGCCCATTTTCACTCGTCTCCCTTGCTTGCATTGAGGCAATGTGTTAAGTTGTAAAATTCCACATGGTTAACAGGTAGTTTGTTTAGATTTAACTCTCCTTCATTAATGCGTACAGGATTCGGGTTGGACACATGGGTCAGATGTGAATCATTTGCTGGCCTGTAAAAATTTTCCCTTGATGCCTAGACTGGCTTAGGCTGTAAATATGGGAAGCTTTAGGCACAATTTACAATTGGTTTGAAAGTGTGTCATGCCCTAGTCCAATAACACATTAATTTTTGCCTATTAATTTGTGCCGAATTGGGCCTAAGTCAAGGGGGCTGGTTAAGGCTTTATATTGTAGTGAGGCCTCTCTGCCTATAACCAATTGGTTTTGGGTTGGATGCTTTAACACACCCAAGTCAAGGTGGAGTTTTTCAATGTAACTTGGGAAGAGCTTCAAGCTGGAATTCCTTTTGAGCTATGATGAATACTGCAATGGAGCGACGAGCCGAAGCAATTTTGTATAGTTTACTGGCGAAAAATATCTGCACTACTTTGTAGTCAATGCACCAAAAAGTGAAATGATTTATTGGATGTTTGTATGTGCTTGTGTATTTGAATAATTGATCTTCCGTTTTGCTCAAAAGCCCCATTTTGTGGTCACAAGGGTCTTATTGAACCATGTACTTGCCTTGATCATATGTTGATCTGCTATGCAGATACGACCCTTTTTTCTGATGGATGCTGAGCCTAGTATTTTTATACAATATTGTTGCGATTGGCTTCTTCCAGCCCTGTCTCTGCAAGGGGATAACAGTACTTTGAGTTGGATTGCTAAGGTAGGAAGGGAATTTTCCATCTTATCTTTCTGTCTTGTGGTAGTAAATTGAATATTGTGAATCATATTCTAAGACCAAAGTTTTTGTATAAGCATTAGGATTTCTAAATTGCTTGACTGACAGGTAAATATTTTTGCAGGATGGTAAATGCTCCCTTGATTTTATTTTTATCTTTGGAGGCATACCAAAAATGTTTGTTTCCTTGTATGCAGATAGCAGGTCAATCTTTGGGTGCAATGATTAAAGATCATTTTGTGCCAATGTTTTCTATATGCATGACGCTTCACTGTAGCAAAAGAGATGGGTGGGAAAAAGGAGCACTGGTTCTTCAGAGTTCAATTTTGCATTTGGCTGAGATCTCGGAAAATGAAAGAGATAAACTCATAAAAAAACATATGGTATGTTCCTTGTACCTCCACACCATTCATTTGTGGTCTCTTCCTTGCATATGACAGATAAATGAATGATCCAAGTTTTTGTACAAGGCTTAACTCATTGGCATAAATAAGCACTTAATTATTACTGTCTCAGGCTGATCAGTATTGAGGCCAAGAAGGCGGCTGGCTGGGGGAGAGAGAGCCATAAATTGATATTTTTATGAGCATTTCTTGATACCTGTTGCCTTTACTTCACTGAATTGACTATTTTTGTAGGCATCATCTTGCACATATGTTGTGGGTTGACAATTGTTATAGAACCATATCAGCGATGTTTTTACTGCACATAATTCGTTAATTTAAGCCAATTCGTTTCAACTTAAGTTAACTGACTTATTTTTACTTTTATATAATTTTTCTTGAAACCAATTTCATTTGAAAGTTAATATTATGTAAATACAATAATCCATTTGAAAGTAAATTTTCATGATGTTGTTAAATTTTTATGAATTTTTCTTTTTTAAGGCTTTAAATTAGAAAAATTTATAAAAATTTAGTAAAATTTCAAAAAATTGTATTTTCAATGGATTATTATAGCTACATATATAATATGGCTTTTAATTGAAAATAGTTTCGGGTAAAGAATACGTAAGAATAAAAATAAGTCATTTTGTAGTCAATTGACTTAAGTTAAAACGAACTGGGTGAATCTCCTGAGGGATAACACTTGTGAATGAAAGACAAGATGCACTGGTGGCTGAAGATCTGCGCCTTAGACAAACATGTAGAGGGAACCACCAGATGGTTTCTTTTTCCACAGGGAATTAAGACAAACATTCATTGTTTAACTCACCTTGAGGTTACATCAACATGCCTATTAGCCAAACATGGATAAGAATGAGGTGGAGATGATTATGTGATGATTATCACATTTACATGGTTGAGATAAAGATGAATTTGATTAAATTGAAAGATATTCTCTCGTATCTCAATAATTGTGCGTGAAACGATTCCTAGCTTGTGTAGAAGTTGATAGGATGTATGGCATTTTAAAGTCCTGACTAGACAAGATCTCTTGAAACAAACATGCTTTCTTGCTTTGTTGCATATTTGTAGGTTTCTATAGTCAGCCATATATTTTCCCTTGCATCCTGCTCGTCAGACTTGCCTATCCCTTACTTCTCCAAGGATGCTGTTGCATGTGCAATACAAACTGTTGTTGATGGATTTTTGGAAGTGTGCGTTTCCTTTATCTTTTCTTCAGTTGGTGGATGCCTTTACTTCTTTTAATGTGGACAACTTATGTATTGTTTAAGTGGATTTTTCCAGGGATCATCCTAGGAGCATTAATATTGTTGACAAGATCAATATTTTTCGCCCTGACAGAGTTTTCATGGTGATGACTTTGCACATAGTTACTATATTGGGATGTCTTTCTTTCCTTATAGGAAGAGAGGTTCATTTCAAGCTTACTTCTCATGGTTTATTTGGTCATGATTACTAATGTGTGTTTTTTGTTGTTGGGTGCAGTTTATAGTAGAAATGCATTACAGAATTGCAGCAGCTGTCCATCACAGGCATAAAAGTCATCGTTTGGCTTCTGTGGAGGTGCTTGTCAGCATTCTCAGGCATAGGGCTGCCATTCCAAGTACTTACTCGTAAGTTGCCATCATTGATTCAATGGTTTTGCTAATAAGGATTACCTATTTAGCCTTGTCATCTTCTTGTGTGTTCATTCATGGTTTTTGGTTGAACTTGTTGTGAGGTCCTTCTTGTTGTTGACTGTAGTTGAGTCTGTGAATTCTTATTCATGCATCTGTTTGCAGGTTTCCTCCACTGAGATAATACAATAATGCTTAACTCTTTTCTAGATTTGTCTTTTTCTTAAACCTAGAGTCCTTCGTTTTTTCTTTAATTTTTTTAAACACCTAAAGGTATATGTTTGATTTGGCAATAACGCCTTAAGTTTCCTATGTATGTATGTATATATATATGTTTGTATGTATGTATATGTTCCTGTCCACATAACCAATCTGAGGCCTGCAAAAATGCTAATTTTGGTGCTTTGCTATTTATCTAATCTACGGGTGTTAGGCTATTGTGCTCTTGTTCTTGATTTGCTTGCTTGGTTTTAGTTCAAAGGAAAGGCGTCCAAGGATATGGAGTAGGGTACTGTGCTCTTGTTCTTGATTTGTTTTGCCTGGTTTTAGTTCAAAGGGAAGGCGTCCAAGGATCTCCATAAAATGATATACTACAATATAGTAGGTTTTTAGTGTGCAGTTCATCTAATGGTCCTCCTGCCGTTTATATTAGGTGTTTATATTGCTATTTTGGTTGTAACTAAAATGTGTTGTCACCCCCCCCCCCCCCCCCCCCCAAAAATAAAAAAATAAAAAGAGCCCAAAGGAAGATCGTTTTAAAGTCGTTGGGTGCCATGATCTGTTGTATATGCTTATGCACCTGCAGCTTAGCTGCTTCTATAAGTTGTTGGCATGGGTTTTTCTTAAATCATTGCTCTTATAGGATTAAGCATCTTGCAGGGGCGTGTTCAGCCAGGCTGCTACTAAAATTTGAGCCTTGTTCCCCTTTCCTTTAGAATTTGGGCACCAAAATGGTTAATGTATTTTCGTAGTAGTAATAGAAAAGAAAAGAATGCAAGATCAAATGAACTCTGCAAGTTAGAAAATGTCAAAACAATAATTTGATTTGTCAGGGCAACAATTCCAAAATTCTCTGCTAGGATCATTATCATTTTGTTTCCTATCATCAATAAGTTCATCTCTTGCATTCTTGTGATAGTTATATAACTAAAAAAAGGCTGTTGATGAACTTCTTTCTTTTCCTGACTTCAACACTTGAAGGCAAAACTTACTGTGATAAGTTATTTGTCCACATTGTGATTCTGGGGTTTTATAATTTGTTAACACTCTTTTGGTCCACCCGATAAGCCTGTTTAATTATCAAAATGGTTTACATGTGAATGGGGTACTAAAAAGTGTGATCCCACATCTATAAGCCAATGGGATTTCTATTGCTTTAGGCTAAGGTTGGATTGTTCTAATCTTTGGCTATTGGTTCATGTGATGTTTTACCATCATTATATAGAGTTTCCCTTTGCATGTTTCCTTTTAAACCTGATTGGACTTTTTGTTGTGCCCATTTCTCATTGATGCAGTTATCTTTTCAACTTGATTGGCCAATTAATTGATTGTCATGCTTTACAAGATCAATGCTGTCGTATTATCTCTGCATTGCTGGAAACTTACAACATTAACATATCCCATGAAGTTGTTAATGTTCTTGGTGAACAACTTCCGGTATTTTCTTCTGCCCATTGCAGTTTTTTGGTTGGAATCAAGCAGTTGATTTTGATTTCTGTTTTCAATTGGTTTTGTGTATGTGCAGTTTTTGGTGTCAAAGTTGGTAGCGTGCTGCATCCGCACTGAAGCTGTGGGTCAATCTTCTGCCTGTGGATCCTCTGAGGTCTTACGATTGCTCTTGCAACTTACAGTGGATTCTGATCCATCCTTTCATGATTATATAAGAGTACGTTTCTTTGACATGGCAACACCATGCTCACCTACTGGTAAATTGTAAAGAGTTGAATATTCCTATCAGCAAATATGACTAGTAATTTCATTCTTCACAGAGACTAAGGTTGTTCAGCCACATCGTTACATTTTGTGTTTTGTCTTATCGAGCTGTTTACCTTTTTGCATGCATGCTCCCTGATTGGTTTTTTTGGCATGTGAAGGGTCAAATTGAACACCGTAGACATTTATTTTAATGTTGATATTTTTAGGGAATGGCTTAACTTCAATGATCAGAAGATGTAGGATTTACGTGGCATGATTTTGAATTTGAAGTTATATTTTATACTTTAGGAATTAGAAACCTTTCCAGAATTACATATGTTCAAAGGAATACGAAGGTTCCATCAGGAGTTGTGCCAGGAATATTCGAGTAGAGATCACCTTTTGAGGGTAAGAAATTGCATTTGTTGCTCTTTTATAGTCTGTAGTATTTGATGTTTTTTCCTTTTAGTGTTTCACGTTCTTCATTCTCATGTTTTGCAGTTTGCAAAAAGGGCTCCGTATCTCCCATCAAGATTAGTTTCTTTGAGGTTCTTTCCCTTTTTTTAAACCTTCTGTTCTTTGCTTGTTGATTTCAAGGCTTCTTTGTTTTGTTTGTTCATTTTAGTTATTTTTGGTTTTATTGCAATTGTTGTTGTTGTTGTTGTTGTTGTTGATTGTTGTTTAGTTATCGTTTGGAACAACTCTAGAGGTTGGGGCTTTGAGAAAAATTTGATGATTGAGCTCTGTTAGGGAACAAGAGATTATGAGAAGAAGGTTGGAGGGAGCTTGTGTCGGACCAGCAGCTCCTCCACCTATTTATATTAGAGATGGCAAATCACTAATTCTTACATGCAATGCTTACTTTGAAGCCCTTAAATCACTCCTAATTCAATCTCTTATGTCACTCCTAATAACATCATGATCACTCTCAATCCCTTAAAGCACTTCTAATTATATCATGATTATCCTCAATCCTTTATGTCACTCCTAATCTCAATCCCTTAAATCACTCTTAATCATATCATGTCTCTAATACTCTCCCTCAAGTTGGAGCATAAATACCATAAGCTCCAAGCTTGTTACAACATTGTGTAACTTGATCATAGCCAAAGATTTTGTAAATAAATCAGCCAACTGGTCCTCAAACTTGACATGAATTGTTTGGATCACGTTTTGCTGCGGTTTTCTCATACAAAATGGCAATCAACTTCATTATGTTTTGACCTTTCATAAAACACAGGACCAGAAGCAATATGAATTGCTGCTCTATTGTCACACATTGGTTCCCTTGGACGAGATTGTTGAAAAGCGAGTTCTCTAACATATGTTTTATCTAGACAAGTTCATGTGATGTGTGTGCCATTGCTCTATATCTTGACTTGGCACTTGAGCAAGAGACCACTACTTGCTTCTTGCTTTTCCAAGAAACCACGTTACTGTTCAGACATACATGGTAATTAGTGGTATCCGACGATCCATCTTTGACCTTACCCAGTTAGCATTTGTCTAAGCTTGTACTAGAGAATGGCCACCCTTTTTATACAGGAGTCCTTGACTAGGAGCATACTTTAGATATCTTAGAATACGAACCGTTGCATCCCATTGACTGGTGCGAGGAGACTGCATAATTTGAATGACAACACTCATAGCAAAGGAAATATCAGGCCTTGTAACTGTAAGGTAATTCAACTTCCCACTGACCTTGTATTATCTTTCGGGGTTTGTCAAAAGCTTTCCATGTTCTGAATCAATATTGGTGCTAGGATCCATTTGAGAATCCACAGGTTTACATCCTAAAATCCTGGTTTCTTCAAGAAGATTTAGAACATATCTGTGTTGTGGAAGGCAAGAACACTTTTTGATCTGGCAACCTCAACCCCAAGAAGTATTTGAGAAGATCCAAATCTTTTGTTTGAACTTGGGTTTGCAGAAAGTCTTTCAAATTATGAATTACATGTCAATCATCACCTGTAATGATTATGTCATCAACATAAACACCCAGCAAGATTCAGCCAGCTTCAGTATGTTGATAAAAGACTGAATTCCATACTAAACTTGTCTTGGCCTGAGCAACAAACCCCGGCAGTTGCTTCGTGTAAATAACCTCATCTAGATCACCATGCAAATAGGTATTCTTAATATCGTGTTGATGAAGTGTCCATTAAATAAGTGGCTGCCACGGAAATTAAGATACGAATATAATTCATGTTAGCAACTGTTAATAATCTGTCATTGAAAGAAAAGAACTTGCTGAACATAGAAGTATTTGTTAAGTCATCTCCAGTTATTGAAATAATACATTCTCTGTTCTTGAAATGAAAAAAGGATCCTATAGTGGACAATGTTGCTTTGCTAGGTGATTTTTCCCCGTAATAATTTGAAAAGAGAAGTTACCACAAAACAGAATTTCATTGTTTTCATCACTGTAAAATGATATTATGTTTTCATTGCGAACCACAATTTTTTTCTCTTTTTAGAGAATCATTCTAATAAAATTCAAATCAAGTTTTGAAATTTTGAAATGGAGATTAAAGCTGTTTTCTCAATACACGTGTCTTTTAACACTTGAACTGGCTTTCCACTTGTTTCATTATCGATGCTTCTTCCCTAGATGCTGGTGCTATCCTCAATTTTGCACAAAATGTGTTTGCAGTCTCCAGGTACTGCACAATAAACTACCTATCAAGTATACATGTCAAAGGGAAAAGGACGCAGAAGCACCTCTGGCTGGTGCATATTGGCAGGGTGATCTGGAGGTGCTAGATGCGGTTTGGACACTAGTACGCCTGTGTTCCTCCAATGATGCAACTAGTGTTAGGTCATTGGTTTCTGATCTTATTTCCAGGGTATTGAAATTTTGTACCATTTTTCTGTGTTTCTTTTAATCTAAGTCTCTTGTATGAGAGCCTATGTGTACTTCATTGTGGTTTTAGGTTGGCATTCAGGATCCACATAGTGTTGTTTTCCATCTGCCTGGGGAATGTAGTCACTTGCATGTTTGCCAGCATCATGTGGCTGAGATGGAGAACAATCTTCTAACCGATTGTGCTGTCTCTGAAGAACTTTTGGTTGCATTATTGAAAGTTCTGAAGAAATATCTTCTGGATGATTCTGTTAAAATAGTTGATACAACAGCACAAACTCTACGGGTGAGGCCTTATGATCCTTTGCTCACCACAAGGCTTAGTTTGGATGTCTGGATTTGCTTCAAGTTTGTAATAGGTGGAGGGTAATACCCCCTGGTTGAATGAATGTGAAAAAGATCCATCATGTTTGTTGAGACAATGCGGTAATAACATGATAGATTTTGGGTCCATAGCAACTCGTCTTATTTTGTGAAACACTGGAAAATTTTGGTAAGATTAGAAGTCATTTGGATATACTTGAGGTATTTTGTAATGCTTTCTTCCGTTATGAATCCCTCCCTCGCCCCCCCCCCCCCTTCTCTTTTTTTTTTAAAAAAAAACAAAAAGCAGTTTGAAACTGTCCTGTTTTACCTTGTAGGTTTGATAATCCTTGATCTTTTGAATGTAATTTTATGGGCATTGATTTTGAATGATGGTGTAGGTAACCAACCCAAGAAGGATATAACAGAAGCAAATGATTTGTTTCAAATTGTTTTCTTTCTTCTTGTTTTACTTATAGAAAGGTGTTGTTCTTCTATATGTTTTCGCTCTATTCTTTATTTTCTAGTTAAGTTTTGAGGATATATGTGGCCATTGATGAAAATCAACCTTAGTGTTAGACTGAAACCCATTTTACTGAGGGTCTTTGTTCAAATGCTTTCTTAATTATTTTTCTTCTCTTGCTCTATGGGTTAATGGTCAAATGCCACATTTAGCTGTTTGACAATCTTTGTACCATTTTTCATGTGCTTGTAGATGAGGATTACCCCCTTGGTTAATTGTTAACTGGAAATGCAAAAAAATTCTGAACGGTGTAGTAATATTATAGTTCACATTGTATTTAAGGTAAAGAATTTGTGGTCTTTTCTGCTGTCGAGGCATAGTAAGGTTATATGAACCAAAAAACTCAAAGTCTTAAGTTTATATTATCACGATTCTTGTGTAACATCCATGGCAGTACTGAACTTTGTAAATAGAGGTGCAGGAATAGTTACTTTTCTACAAGGAAGTTTATTCTCATGTTCTCTCAGTATTTGAAACTTGTGATTTTGCCTGGTTGTCGTCGTTATTTCATGGAAATGGTATTTCTTTTCTAAATTGAAATCTTTCTGAGAATACTGAAGTTCTGTCAGATTAACATATTTCTACTGTCTCATGTAGGGGATACTTGCAACCGAGCGAGGCCATAGAGCCATGTCTGCACTTGATACTAATGAGAGATCTGTTATTGAGGTAAACATATAGTAGCTGGGGTTCTATTAAATTTACATTTTGATCGACACACAACCCCCATGCTCCCCTAAATGGAAAGGAAAAAATGAACTGCTTTATAACTATTGACCGATGAATATCAAAACACCTTTTCATCACAAGGATCTGGAACCTGTACTTTTGGCTTCCTTAGGAACTCCATGAGGAAGGGTAGGTAATTTCAGTTGGACAAGAATAATATTGCTATGGGCTCAACAATTTTTTCAAGAGTAGAATTAACTTGAATATCATATAGGTAGTTTCATTGCAATCATTTTGATTATCTTAGGGCATGAAACTGTGGTTTACCTTCGGTCTGGGTGAATCTCTTGATGTAGATTAGTGGATGTAGTATCCTGCCAATGGTGTCTTGTGTTGGTAGATAAGTTCTTTCAGCAATTTATAAATTTCACTGTTGCTTGGTTATTATGGACTGGTTGTTCCAGAGTTCGTAGTCCATACAACAAGAACTGTAACTGAAACAACCTTAAATTAGCAGTTTTAGGGTAAACTGTCCAACTGTGGACATTTCAAACTTCCTGTACAAGTAAGATTTTCTGAAACAGGTGCTTTCCACAATTCACAAAATGTTGACTGCCTAGCCGTGAAATGTCAGCTGAAAGCAATAATGTTTGCTAGGACATCAATCTTGGGTCAGAGTTTGCTAACACTGCAGATTTATTGAAATTACCTGGAGAAAACTGCAGGAGTCTTGTTTCCCTTTACAAATCCGTTTTCCATGTTTAAGACTACTATTTGATGTAGAAAACTGCATTGCATAGCTTTGCTACTCAATGTGCCAGTCACAAGTACTTCATAGATAAACTGAATTCTGCATCCATTCATAAACACATATCAGCTTCAAACTTACTGGTTTAACAGAACAGATATAAAGCAGGAGTGGCATATATGTTGTTCCAGACTAATACACATAAGCTCTACATAAGGTTCCATAGAGCTAAAACTTGATTAAATAAGAAAGTTACTGTCAACAGCGCTGGCTTTGCAACCCAGAACACTGTGAAACAACTTGCCAAGCAGTTCAGAACCTGTTTCCTCTTCCCAAAGCCTGCTTACACGTTCATAATCCAATAGGACCTCATGAAGCAACAAACTTCATAACAGAATAGTATCCAACCGAAACTCTACCTGAGCTACCACAAAACCTATCATTCCCCAATTTAATCTTGAATACTAGGTGCCTTACACTTGTTAATTGCATCTGTAACAAAACACTAAGGAGTGAATCAACAAAATTATCTCAGCAATGATTCAACTTATCTTTATTAATTTTGATGGCAAAATTGCTTAATTCTACTGAGCTTTTGGTGAATCAGTCATAGGCGTTAACCAATCTCAAGTAGTTGCACTACGTCAAGCCCAGGGTTATTAAAAGCGCGCTTTACCTCTGTAAAAAGCGCAGAGCGCATAGCGTTAGGACTCTGACGCTTTTCGCAATGAAAGCGACGCGTCTTTTAAAAAGCGCGCGCTTTGTCCATGGCACAAAGCGTTGCTTTAGTTAAGTTTAAATTTATTTTTTTTTTAAAAAAAAAGATAAAATAATTTTATCTAAACTTACACTTAAAGAAAGCGGCGGTGGGTTGAAAAAATAAAAAATTAGGGTTGAATTGAAACATACGTAAGTTGAAAGAATTAAAGAGGGGGAGAGAGAAATAAAAAAGAGATGAAACAAAGAGTAGGAATAAAAAACAGAGGTGGGAAAGTGGAGGAAACAAGGTGTTGCTTGTACCAGGAAAGAGAAAAAACAGAGAAGTGGAGAAGGAGGCAAGCTGATGTGGAAGCAAACAGAAACTAGAACCAAAGAGAACGCAAGAAAGAAGAAGAGGACCAGAGGGAGAAAAGAAAAAAATCCAGGGAAGATGCAAACCAAATTCTTAGTTCATCTAAAAACTAAAGCTAAATAAGATATGAAGCCTTATATAGGCATCTTAAAACCTAAAACAAAGTTGTACAATAACGAATAAGGGAAACCAATATTTATTGAAAGAACCTAGCAATTACTATTTTAGCACATTAGAAGATGATTTTGTGCTTTTTAGGGATGTTAAACCTATTTAGTAATAAAAACCTAGAATGTCTATATGCATTTATATGCTTTTATTACTATTTTGGCACATTATATGGATGATTTTGTGTTTTTCTAGGGATGTTAAACTTATTCAGTAGTTGATTTTGATATATTGTATGCCTAGAATTAACTAGTTCACATACACTATAGCTTATTTATAGTGCAGCGCCTTAGTTCATTAAAGCGTGTGCTTTCGCTATGCGCTATGCACTTCGCGCTTTGAGACCCTTAGCGCTTTAGTGCGCTTTTCGCTTTTCAAAACCTTGGTCAAGCCTCTTATTTTCTGACAAATTCTTGAACTGATTTCATAACAAGAAAAAGTCACCAAGCATGTCAGTTAACAGAAGCAATTGACATTCACAGATCTCCTGGTTTTGTAGCAAACAAGTTTCCCTGATCTGTTCCTAAATCCAAACAGATGCATGGTAACTTAAGAGTCAGGAAACTATTGCATGCCAATTTCCTTAACACAAGAATTCAGAATGTTCCTTACTAGGAATCAC
This sequence comes from Aquilaria yunnanensis, assembly GCA_039654915.1. Classification (NCBI taxonomy): domain Eukaryota; kingdom Viridiplantae; phylum Streptophyta; class Magnoliopsida; order Malvales; family Thymelaeaceae; genus Aquilaria; species Aquilaria yunnanensis. The sequence goes on along the minus strand of CM077595.1, from coordinate 39,859,587 downwards.
AATTAGCTGACAAGACCAGTTCCGTTTCACTAGATTCTCTCGGTTCAAGGCTTTCTTAACACCAATCCCCTTCCTTATGGAACAATGCTTCACTGAGCTACAGCCTTGTCCCACACTCTTGCTGTAACTTCATTCCTTCCTCCTCAGGTATCATGAATCGCCAATGCTAAACCACCACAGTTTCTTTTGTGCTGGCATTGTGTTTACACTAAGGAGGGGATCATCAAGTGAGCATTGTAGTCTGTACAATTGCACGAAGGAAGGGTTTTTGGTAAAATTTAGGTTTAACCCTTCATTACTTAAGGACCTAAACTTCCTTAAATATTTACATTATAACAATTTAGCACTCTTAATTGACACTTTGCCATAACTTCGAGTGACAATTTAGTCACTAGTCACATTTGAACCAATTTGTCATACACATTGTTAAGATCTCATAATACATACATATGTCTATATTTCATACTTTGGTGTTGGAATACATATCTATCATCAATCATTGATTTTGATGATTTTTAACCAGTAACTATTCAATTACATCCTACACGAGCAAGTCCACAACTGTACTTTTGTGTTTAGCTTTGCAATGACCTAATTAATTTTCTTGTATTACTGAATTTCCAGCTTAAGACCAGACACTCACCTAAAAGATGGTTACAACGAACATCCTGAATCGCTAGCTATATGCCTGCTACTAGTCATATGGGTGTTTACGATTCAAAATATTTTAGACAAATGTCTGTGGCTGAGTGTTTCCTGTCAAAATTATGAACTAGTGGATAATGGTGATTGGATAAAAATTTTTGAAGCAGTAACTTTATAGTTTATGGGATTTTGGTTTATTTGCTCCTATCTTAAGTAACAATGTTTCTCTTTGCAGGTTCATTCCAAAGGAATTAACGTTGAGTTTGTGGAGAAATTCTTAATGGATCTAGAAGTAAAATATAAAGGTGTTTTGTAAGCTGAGTTTATTTCCTCTACTTTGTATGTCCTATGTTATTTTCTAAAATAAGTTGTGATTTTTATTTTTTTAATATAAACTTAATTCCAGAGAGATTTGGAGGTTGATGAGAAAGCAAGCATCTTAATGCTTTTTATATTAGTAGCCAACCTCTTACAATTATTTTTAAAACTGTTATATTTTTGTTACAACTCTTTTTAACTGCAAAGTGCTATAATCCCATGTGGTCTTCTCAAGAGGCTTAGTAATTCTTTTTATTGTGTCAAGGCATCTCCATCTATTGCCAATTGGTTGTGGCTTAGATTCTTTAACATTGTATCAGAGCTCAATGCTCGTCTTTCTTCATATGTTAGCCATCAGCTGTCATTGATGGTTGGTGTGAGAGGCTGGTGTTAGTAACTTCGTTGCCCTGCACATGTGGTATAATCCCATGGTTTAGTTAAGGGGCTTAGTTGTGGTGAGGTCTTACTCCCACTACCAAATAGTTTCAGGTTGGATTTTAACTGTTACATTTGATGCGAATTTCTTATGGTTGAACTTGGAGATGACTTATTTGAAGTGATTACCAGCTAAGGGTATTTCAGTGGAGCAATCTGCCATATGGACAACACATGATAAAAATTTTCAGATGTGGATTTGCCCACTTGTATATGCGCTGATTTCACATTGCAATGATCTTATCTTGAGGTATCATGTTTCTACTCATTTGATTTTTGTTCTTTCCATCTTAGGATTTCAGAGTCTGGTAGATAATATTGGTTGTTGAATGTGACTCATCTGCGCCATCCCTTTTTTCTTTTGGATCAAAGTAATATGACAACAGCATACGAGAACCAGCTGTATTGTTTTGTAATGAGTGGGTTGATGGAGAAAGAGCTGATTATACTTGAAAAGTTGAAGTTGAACACAAATTGATTGAAGAGATGGCTGAGACTAACTGGCTAATCGGACAGAAAAGCAGACAACTCAGTTCTAGAAATAAGTTATTCAGCAAATAGGAGGAAAGACTTTAGAGTTTGTACCATGCAACTTATTATTTCTCAAAAATAAAAAAATACAATGACATGAAACTAGATTTGGGAGGAAAAAAGAAAACATTCATCATTTTTATCGAAAAGAATTTTAGGTTAATGAGACAGAGAAAGAGGACCTTGTTTCATATTTTTAGAGTAGTAGGAGGTATCAAAAGGTACATAGCTCCATGAATAAGCTTTTAAATAAGAGACTTCAATGCAAGGGAACTGGTGATGAAGGAGAGGATCTTTGTCAGGTTGACAGAAGTGGTAACATTTTTGCTTCCACCAGTGCCTTCCTGAGTTTTTAAATTTAAAGTGACATGGCATAGACTGAAGTTCTTAGCTGGTAATGAAGGTTCTCACAGTTGGTGCTCTGATGTATAATACTTGAAAGAAATGGGAGATATCATCATTGAAGAAATCAGGTTTCATTGAATAGACAATCCTACAATCTCATAGGCTTGTTAGAGGGACTTTTTGACCTCAAAGAAGGCTTTTTTGGTTTTCTTTTCTTTTTCTTTTCTTTTTAATAGAAATAAGAGTAGTAACCACTTGTTTGAAGAGAGATAGTAGTTACTCCCTAAAATAAGTGAATATTCTACCTAACAAGTTAATTACTGCTGTCCTACAATATACCTGTTGAAATTGATGGTAACTGATAAATCTAGCATTCCACAATCAAAATGCTCCTGTGACTGTGCTGTTCATTCATAATATTTCTCCCTTCCTCAACAGCAAGCTTGTCCTTGAGTAGAATTGATAATTTGAATGGTCTAACTTCCCTTTATTTTCATACTAAAGAGACCTGCTGGTTTAGTTCATATGTTAAGTTGTTCTAATGTTTGTTATGTTTGAAAGTCTCTAAAAATGATTTTCCATTATTTGGGATCTGTATGCTTACTGAGGGAGAGCCTGAACATGATGTAAATCATAAAATTAATCCATGAAGGACAAATGGAGAAGTTCCACTAGGTTATATTGGAATTTAGATAAGAATGTGCATGTTTTTGGGATTAATATTAGCCTAGAATGTGCGACTCAAGTTAATGGGGAATTGCTGTAGAGCACCTGGTTTGATTTCTGTGCATTGAATGTTGGGCTTTGTAGAAAATACATGCAAACAAATTGAATTTAGTGGATATGAGCATGTTTGCTGGACAGAAAGAAGAAAAAAGGTACAAAGTCAATGTAACTTCGACTGAGTTTAAATCAGGGAATTGCATTGGATTGTTTCATCATATATAGTGTTGAACAGTAGATGTGCCAGAGCATAGGCATGATTGCGCATTAGTTCATAATCATTCTTGGACTAAGCTTAGCTTATCACGGTTTGATTGTCATAAACAAAAGATGGACTTTGATTCTGGGTTTATGTTTACTTTTTTCCTCTTTTAAGATCAATTAAATAGGGTCCTCCTAGCTTTGTTAACTTTTGCCCATCCTTTTCAGACTATGTCAGGATATTGTGTTGGTGAAAGCTGAAGTCGCTGAACTCTTGTTGCCAAGCATCATTGTCAATTTGGCTGGAAAAATGGATATGAATGTTAGCTTTCACGGGTTGCTGTCTTCTCAGGTTCTGTCATCTAGATGTTCATTCTTACTGTCTGGTTTTCCCAGCAGCTCTCAACAATGTTGTATTTCAAATTCGTTTGATGATAATTGTTTCATCTCATGCATTTGGATTCCACTTTCTTAAGGTTTGCTATATGGGGCACCGTATCTTCAAATTTTGGAATCTGGAAATTTTATTGTTTGCATTTGTAGTTAGAATTTACAAAGAAAGGTCAGAAAAGATGTAGAAAAGGAATTTAGGGCGTATAATAGTTGTAGGAGAGATCATTAATACAATAGCAGGCAGCGGCAAAAAAGTACATACAGGTACATATATGTGGTGTTCCAGATGTTTTGTTGTTTGATAGGATATAGCTTCGAGTGCATTTATGAATTAAATTTAACTTATAGCTGTTTCATGCTACATATTCATTTGATCCTCTAGAATAATTTGTGAAGAAAACAAAGCATGTTCTCATGAACCAAAATTTCAATTACATAAAAAGATGTTTAAGTCTCACTGAAATCAGAATTCAATCTCTAAAACATCAAAAAGTGTGACCATGTTAAATAAGTCCTGAAATAACTCGCAAAAATACAAAAATTTGTTTAATAAGTTCATAAATCCTTAATGAGACAAGCCATAAATGTACAGAGAAGACAACTGTTGACAAGCTTTTATGTTTCATTTTAATTGTTTTGGAATGTTTCTCATTTACCACAGCTACTTCAATAACGAAGCTAAAGATTTTTATACATAGAAAATCTGGCACATGTTAACTGAAGTCAGTGGTACCATGACTACACCCTGTTATGGATAGTGCTGAGTTATACTTGCTGGTAAATAGAATGAAACTGAGTGAGCCCTTTTTGCCACTCTTTTCCTTAACAGTATGGGTACAGCTATGCTGGTATGATATGGTCTTAATGAATTTTTCCTTCCCCATTTTTATGCTGTTTGTTAAGCAAGAGCAGTAAAAACAAAAACAAGAAACTGAACTGGGTAAGGATGCAAGGCCGAAAATAATGGTCTATTATATTTGTTTCATTTCCAGGTTCAGGAGCATATCTTCACAGAATCAAACAGGTTGATAAAGTCGATTCAAGTTTTCTTGAATGCTCTTAATGAGCTTCGATTATGTTTTGTAATGGAACGGTCTTTGGGATCATCACTGAGGGAAAGTTCGAAGGTAAAAAACCTGTTTAATTCTTTGCACATGATGCTGGCTGTATTTTGTGTAGCAGAAGTTAATTGAGTTTGATGAATAACATATTTTCCCCTTTTTCTTGTGAGTGTAATGGGATACATTTTGGATTTTATCATTGTTCGAGCGTCCAACCCAAGACTAATTGAGAATGAGTGGAGAGGCCTCACCACAATATAAAGCCTCAAGAAATCCTTTTCCCTTAACCATGTGGGATTTCCCACTTAACATGCCCCCTCACTTGCAACCCAGTGGGACAACTGAAAATGGGCTTGCTACGTGAACTACTGGTATTGATTGGGGCTTGAGACTTGATAGTCAGGGCAGTGGCAGTCCTTTGGCTCTTATACCATGTTAAAGCATCGACCCAAAACAAATCAATAACAACTGGGGAGGCTCTACCAGAATATTGAATCTTAAGTAACCCCTTGAGTTAACCATGTTGGATTTTCCCTCTTAACAACTGTAATAGTTATTTTTTTTTTTTCCAAATAAAGGGGGGAGGCATCAACACTAAAGGAAGTATGATGATGCTGTACGAAAGAAGTAGCTTCTGTTTAGGGATAATTCTAGTAGTTAGGATATGGGTAATTTCTGCAGTTATTGGTGAAGGACCCGAGTGATGGACGCGACGGACGCATCCGTGCCGTCTGATCATGTGGGATCCGTCACGATCACATTTTCCTATTGGTAAATCTTGTAATTTTTGAAATTATAAAGATTTATATCTATTTGGTTATTTGTGGCCATGATTAGGTCTTAGAACAAACACTATTATTTAGTTCAACATTTTTGCCTTGTTCTTTGATTCTAAATTTCATGATCATGTCTAACTACACTACTTGTATTCCTGGAGATTGTGGACCAATTTGTTAAATCCACCAAGCCAGAAATTTTCTCCTTTTGCTTTTTTGTTCTTAAATGGACTGCTTAAAGTTTTCTAGATGTGATTTTCAGAGATAAAAGCAAGCTGCGCTATTATGGGATGTAGTTTTTTTCTACTTCATGGTGCGATCTAGACATTGCCAAGGATTAGGATGCTTTATCGCATTCCTGCTTTTCCTGGTTTATTTCAGGGGAGGGTTTCTCTCTCTAAATAAAATTTTTAGTCTATTCAATAAAGGAAGTTGGTGTGAGTTGAATCAGTTGATTGTGTTGAGGGTTTGTTGTTGAAACCATAAGTTCCTAGTTTTGTTGCACATTGTCTGTGTTGGTTGAATTCCAAATGTCACTTTGGAAATGAAGTGGCATGAAATTGTGAGATTTGTTCGAGGACCTGTTTTGTCCTTTGTTTACATCAGTAGCCATGTAGGGCTTGGATTTATGGAACTACTAAATAAGTAGGTACATATTACTCATCATCATTGTTGGTGCTGCTGCTACTGTAAGTGTTCTTTTTTGTTATTTTTAATTTGAAGTATGATGGCACATTTTAGGAATCTCTTTCCTGCAAGAAAGTGAACTCCCAATGAATACAAACATAATTATTTTTTAATATATTTTCAGAAATTCCCATAAAACTTATCCTTGGAGACTAGTGTATTTAGGCACCAATCCTAATGAGATGTGCAGACACCTAAACCACTAAGTAAATTTGGGAAGCTATATATCCATGTTTCGTAGAACTTGATTTCTAAGTGAGAATACATGCATCTATTAGGCTCTTAAATCTACTAGTTTCCAGACCTGAATTCTTTGTGGTCCATGTGGGAGCTTTGAAAGTTAAACCTTAAGCTACTTCCCCTAAAAAATCTAATTGTTCTTTGTAGTGGTTTGGGGCTGTCACTTTCATTTGGTTCCATGAGGGGTTGAGTTGTAGTGTTCTTTTTCTTTTGTTTTCTGTTTTTGTTCTGTTCATTGTTCTTCATTTTGTCTAATTTATATTCGCGGTTTGGGGCTGTCATTTTCATTTGGTTCCATGAGGGGTTGAGTTGTAGTGTTCTTTTTCTTTTGTTTTCTGTTTTTGTTCTGTTCATTGTTCATTTTTTCTAATTTATATTCGCTCTGTGGCTTTTTGTGCTTGGCTGCTACCTGTTTGGAATCTCTAATGAACTATTGATCTGTAAAAATGCCAACAAAATTATCAAATTGGCTGCTACATGGAAATGAATGCAACATAGCCAGGTGTGCCTTTGTTTTGTTAAAGGACCATACTCTGCCTCTACATGTCTCCTCTATTTCTGCCTTTCCATTCTTGTTTTATGATCTGTGGTTCTCAACTTTAGGTTGTAAAGGTTGCAATATCACCATGAACATGGTGCCTTGTAATTCTGTCAACCAAATGTTTCTGCTCAATTGCCTTCTGGAAGTTCTCTCCTCTTTGCTGCAAATATAAGTGGACTTTTCTTAGTTGAAACTAGCACACACAATTATGAGTTACTAATAACTACTGAACCACAATGCTTGAGAAACATAGTTCTGTTCAACTGTATAAATTCAGAAACAAGTTGCATGTGTGCAAATGAGGAAGTATCACTCGTAACATCATTCCTATGGAATGCTTTTTGCAGTCCAGTAGACCTCAAAGTTATAGCTCAAAGTCTCATTCCTTGTCTACAAAGGCAAGAGACTCAGAAGTTAAGTCAAATCAAATTGGAACATCAACAGTTTCATGGAACAAGGTGCCATATTTATACAGACAAAGCTTACTTTCTTGTTAGTCTTGACCAATGTCTTTGTTTAGTTCAAATCACTCAGGGTTTATGCTTGCAAAATGTTTTTTCTAAGTGGGAAGAAAATGTACATGTGAGCGAGTATTGAAAGGTAAAGTGACAATAAAATGAATAAAGAAGAAGTGGGTGTATTGATTAGAAACATAAAACGTTTTGCTTGATAAAGACTTGTCAGCAAATAAATTACTATGATAGAATAGAGGGAGGGAGAGGAAAGAAACTGAGGATATTTATAAGACTAATAAATTTTTTATTTTTTTATTATTAAATAAACTGAATAAGAAGCATACTTACAGAAGATGAGTGTCTATAGAACTTGAAATTACTCCACCAGTCAGCCACAATCACCAGTCACCATAATCACTCAGCTATAATTATTAACAAAGTTGACTAGCAACTAAAATGAAACTCTCACGGAAGTAACACAAGGAAAAGATTATGAAACAGATGGAGGGCGAAAGTTGTACTTAGATTTTGTGGTGTAACAAGCTTGTATTATTCACGAAGTAAATTTGTTTTCGCTGTTAATATGTACATAAGTGTAGGTCTAAGAGATAAATTTATAAGGACGCAAAAAGCCAGATATTCTTTTTTTCAATAAAATGTGTGTGCTTGAGGGCACTCACCTAGAAAAATAAAAGAAAATAAAATTCTGTTTTGCCTTGCTGCTTATTATTTATTTATTAACACCACATGCATTGTCACAGGTCTTTTGGCTTTCTATTGATTATCTTGCTGTTGCTAGGTCAGCAATTGTGAGTGCTTGCACTTTAATTTCTTTCAATACATTTTTTTTATCAACATATTTTGATTTATTTTCATTTTTCTAGGCTTGTGGTTCATTCTTTACATCTGTTATGTATGTGGAACAATGGTGTGAAGAACATTTCAAGAACCTCACCCTTGGGAGTCCAGATTTTTCTGATATTGAGAAGGTGATTGCCTAGAAAATTTCCTTGATTCAATGGAATAAGCTACGTTTATTTGTGAACTGTTGCTCTGCAATCACTTCATGCATCTGTACACAACTTGTGCTTATCTTGTTTCTTGCAGTCCATTATAAGACTTTAGAGCAAACAATTTCATTTATGGATTTCGCAGTTAATGAAATGAGTGAGTCTGGAATCTATTCGTATTCCTGGATCAATAATCTTTGAAGTCCTTAACCAATAACTTTCCACACAAAAGTAATAAAACATTGAAAATTTATTCAGTTTCTATCTTTGACATCCCTTTTTCATTTAAGAGGCTCATTTATTATATCTTGTTTATGATGTTTCGTTCACTCGACAACTATCATGTAGGTACAGATTATCAGAGTATGTTTATTTATGTATCTGTGTGTATGTGTCTTTCTGTTTATGTTTGTTGGTGTTTACTTTGTTACTACTATTACATGCATATGAGTTTATTCAAGCAGTAGGATTACATTATTTGTATATGTATTAATAGAGACAAAGGATAAATTAACACTTTAATTTTTAATTTTTTATGTTTGTTTATTACTGTAGCTTGCTGTCCAAGTAGTTCCGTCCTGGTATCTAGGTCTTCCATGTAACTCTAAGGCTATATGAAGGCAGCAGCTATTGTGAATAAATCATCTTCTTTTCAAATTTCTACATGTCTGCTTTCCTGTAAATGTAAATGTGAAAATTTGAATTTCAGAAAACACGTAGGAGAGATAACATTTATGATTTTGTGGAAATACACGTAAGAAAGATAACATTTATGACTGGAAATATCATGTGTGCTTTCACAGAAATTATTGTGAGGATAATTGTTTAAGAAAAGTTATACTTGAAAACGTTTATCTTATACTTGAAAACGTTTATCTTTACTCTTTCAAAGATAAATTTGGGACATTTTGCTCATAGTGTACGATAAATATAAATTTAGTTCATATCCAAATATATTTTTAGTATAATAAATAATTTGACCTATTGAAGAAATAAGGTAATCTGTACATATATAATTGTGTATTTGCTTACTACATTTAAAACCTAAGATTAGTTATACTTGTAATCTAAAATGTTATTCACATCAGTGCAATTTCAAGTTGAAACTTTTGTGTTTATATTATATCTAGTAATGACCGACTTTGAAAATAATATGAATTGTTCTCTAATTTCAAAGATTATAACAATCTAATAAAATAGAAAGGATTACTAAACATTGAACTCCTTTTAGGCTTATAATTGTCATATATATATATCAGATGGAGAGCAAGTTTGGTAAGTTGACAAAAAGGATAGGCGGCTTTAAATTGGTGGGCAAACTTTTGCGATTAGACATAAAAAACAATTATACTACAACACACATGCCTGCGTGCCCACACCTACGTAAACAAACACTACATAAATTATCTACTTAATTGCTACAGCCTACAGGTATTTGCATCTTCTGTATTATCTTTTTACTTGGTATTTGCATTTGCTCTCTGATTATTTCTGTGGAAGATGATGCATCTGATATGTTTTCATTTTCGGCTTGAGGATGGATTTACTTGGTGATGTTTTGTACCTTTTGTGGCCTGTCTATCAGTTACCACATCACATCGAAATACTCATCTCAGCAATCACTCACATCAATGAACCAGACAGCCTGTATGGTATCATCCAGTCACACACGGTTAGTCTTTTTGTTCATCGCCATGAAACAAGTTAATCCTGAAAATATTTTTTGTGGCAGCAGCCAGAGCATGATTCATTTTGTCACTTTTGATGCTAATTAGAGCTTTTGTTTACAAGTTTATGTATCATGCTTTGTTACTGAAACTGTGTAATTCTTACAATAAAGCTATTGTCCTTTCCCTTCTAGTGCTCTTTTGGCTGAATACACTGGAGGTAGTTTTATTTGTGTTTCCAAATAAATGGAGAAAATTCAATAAAATGCTTGGTCTAATGTTTAATCCACGTATGCTCTTTCTTCTTTGTGCTTTTCAACCTCAGCAGCCTGACTAAATGTTTGTCCTTCCTTTTCATGGTGATCAATTCAAAAGTTGACATCCCAAATAATTACCTATGAGCATGAAGGAGATTGGAATAAGGCTCTTGAATATTATGACTTACAAGTACGTTCGAAGGCCATTGAGGAAATGACTGATGCTAGGCAAAATACGTCAGCAGATTTGTCCCAATCATCCATCTTTATGTTGGAGGATGAAAGGAAAAGGAGAAATTCCTATAAAGGGCTCATAAGATCTTTGCAGAAAATTGGCTCTACACATCTGCTTGATATGTATTGCCAAGGATTAAGTTCACAGATGGGCCTCGTTCAGAATGATTTGGAGTTCAGGGAGTTGCAGGTTTTATTAGTTTAGTTATCTAGATTCGTTATGTATTGGAGATTAACTAAACAAAGACATTTGCGCACATACGTGCGCACACAAGTATACACCTGTATTTACTACTCACAACATTTCTTATTGTGTGTAATGTCAAGTATGAGGCTGCTTGGCGTGCTGGAAACTGGGATTTCTCTATGCTTGAAATGACAGAAGCTACCTCAGAACAAGTTGGGAGTCATCACTTCAATGAACATTTGCATAGGTCCTTTTCTTTCTATATTACTCTTCCCATTTAGGCGTTGTTTTAGGATGGAGAGATGGCTGTTCCCCTAGTGAAACATGTTCGCAATAGTTAGTGTTTCCTCAACTGTCTTGTTGGCAAGCCATATTTAGTTCACTTTCCTTTTGCATTCTTGTCTCTTTACTGTAAATGTGGAACAGTACCCTATCGTTTAGGCAGACAATTGCTCTCCTAAATTCATCCTTAATACTTTGTATATTTTTCTGTTACAGTACTGTAACCGTTAACATGTTAATTAAGTGCAGCACATACGCTACAGTGAATTGATGCTTTTGAATTTAAGGATCCAACAATATTGTAAAATTGGAAATTTGGCTATTTTATCCTACTATTCAAGAGGAAGACAAGAATATTTTAAACTTCATAAACAAAGTTTTCAAAGTATTTCATATGTGGTTTTTACTTCTTGTCTGTGGAGCATACTGTTTCCTTATGCATTATGTTTAATTATCATCATATCAGTTGTTTGAGGGCATTGCGAGAGGGAGAACCTGATGAATTTCTTAGCAAATTGAAGAAATCCAAAGAGGTGATGTACAGTAGACATTATTTCCTGTAGGTAGGAATTGATTTAAATGGATGAACTGCTGACATTGTTCTTGTTGAATTGAAGGAGCTTGTTAGGTTTGTATCTGATGCAAGTGAGGAAAGCACAGAGATCATATACTCGTCAATAATAAGACTCCAGGTGCCTTATATACCTTGTCCACATTTATTATATTGGCGTATGGAAACTTGTGACTTATAATTATAAATCAGAAGATGCAGACACTATTCCCTAGATTTAACAAAGCAGTTAGGAATATTGACCAAACAGCATAACAAATTCGTATCGACTCTTAAACAGCAATACCTTTCACATTTTCTTTCTACGACAGCAGAAGGGAATATATTATTGGACTGGAATTAGCGTTTAAAGGGGCTGGAATGGGATTAAGGAACTGCCGGAAATAAGTAAAACAGGGGAAAGAATAGATTAGATAACCTTGGATGTTACACCAAGATATAGATTGCATAAAAAAATCCAAAGAAAGCATTAAGCTCTCTATCTTTCTGAAAATATCACGTCTGAATAATATTGAAGAATCACACGGTTATGTAGAGTTTTAGAAGCCCTATTCCTTCTAGGTTAAGAAAACCTATTCCTAATATAACTCAAACTCAACTTTATCAGATGCCCCCGAAGGGACAAAAGTAGGATTCAAACTCTGTCAGAATATAAGTCAGAAAACTTTTAATCAATTAATAGCTCCTAAACTAGAAAGGGAGCCTAAACAGACTCAAAATAAGACTCCCTAAATGAATTGTGGACAGCAAAATTACCAGAATACCCTTAACTCTGTAAAATGGGTAAAATAGTAAGCTTAAGCTAGACTATTAAGAACTTGATAATAATTTTTGAAATACAAAGAATTAACCTAGAATAATAATTTGAAGTCCTAGACCAATAGAATTAACCTAGAATAATAATTTGAAGTCCTAGACCAATCTAATGTCATTGTATTATTGACATCTATGCTTTTATTCTTCACCTTGTATGTTGACTTTGTTTTGTGCCCTCTCTCCTACATGTAGCTTATCTTTCTTATGCACTGAAGCATCTTGTATTCCCTATTATTATCCTCAATTTATGCTACCTTTTCGTTGTTTGTAATGTTCTCATTTCCTAGACATTGACTAATCGTATGCAAGATTCTCATATAAGGTAGCAATTTTAGTTTGCGTGTTATTTCTTTCACTACCAAATACTCAGAATCACAGCGCATGGCAGGTAGAATGGCCATATTAAATATTCTCTTCAACTTGAGTGGCTGATTTTAAAATTTCCCTACATGTTTAGGGTCTCTATATGTCTCTTTGTAATTAATGGCTGAATATTGGATGTTTCAAGACAGTATATAAGGAACCATTCTGTACATATCATTGGATGATTGTTGTAATCTTCCTCCTACAGTATTTAAACTGACAAACACTGTCTCTTATAGAAAAGGTTTGTGTAAATGTATTTTAGAATATTCCCTCCATCCCAAAATGTTTCACTTCTCAGTTTTTTTTTTTTTTTGGTTTTGTAAAAATTATGAATTTTGAGACACAACTAATAGAGACAACGGATAAATTAGTACTTTAATTTGTTTAATTATTTGTGTGTTTATTACTGTAGCTTTCTGTCCAAGTAATCGTATCCTATAATATCTAAGTTTTCATGTAACCATCTTCGCCTATACAAAAGCAGCACCTATTGTAAATAAATCACGTTCTTCTCAAATCTCTACTCAAATGCTACAATAACTATAGCACATCGTTCTTTTTCAAATTTAGTTTCCTCAAATAACAGAATTGGATTTGAATCTTTATGAAAATTCATACAAGATCACACTAATTTTGGATGAAATCCAAAATTATGCCTAATAATGCACCTTTTAGACTCAAGTTTCAAGGGTTACTTACATGCTTAGACCCTAACTTTTAATTATTGTCCCAATTTGGACCCTAACCTCCATTTTGTTCGTAGCAACTCCTTAAACTCCTCAAAATGTTTCATTTTGTCCCTTTTTCGATGAAAGTTGTTATGTTGGACAGGAAATGCTGTGTCAACATTGGTTTGTAGGGGGAAATGCTAGTTTTAACCCCCTGAAAACGTTCCCTCTATCATGGCAACCTTGAAACTTTTTCATTTAACGGTCTAACAACCATCAACCACAGCCCCTTTGCCTCTTTCGCCTTCACCTACCTCTCTAGCTCTTCCACCGCCAGCTCGTATGGTGCCACCACTACTCTCTTCCACCTCCATCATCCTCGCCACCTCCCTCTACCGGTCCATCAATGGTCCCCTTCTTGCCCTCTCCCTTTCTTGCTATTTCAACCATACGTCCCTCTACTTCCCATGAATCTAACATCGCCACTTGATCGTTACCAATACCTCGGAATGGCTCCCTCACGCAACTCACTGCATAGATGATGAAGATGGAGAGGAACCTGGTCTTGCTCTTGCTTGCCGTCACCATCCTTGCCCAAATCGTTCTCTACACCAACACCACCTGTTACTACTTTATCCTCTTCTTCTCTCCTCGATTTTGTTTTGCCCTCTGGTTCCACTTATTCTGCTTTTTTTTGTTTTTTCTTTCTCTTATCTTTTTATCGGCAGCCAAACATGATTTTCTTGAAGATGTTCTTTCTTTTGTATGTTCTCCTCTCTCTTTTGTTTCACTCATTCTGTTTACGGCTGTGGAAGCAAATTTTCTCATCTTTCCTGCTTCTCAGATATCCACCAGTGACTGCTGCTGCTGCCTCAATGTGCTTTTCCAGGTAGATTTTTGCTTGCCCACCTCAAAGGAGACGGAAACAAGCTGCAAAAGAAATTTGAAAATCAAAGACTATCAGATTGATCATTATTTTGCAAGACAGCTGGTTTTAAAGTTTTGGGGTTTTTGAATCTTGACCAAAACCTCATCTAACTGAAAAATCTGACCTTAAATCTGATTTCCCCTTTGTCTGGTACTCTTTTTTTTTTTTTTTTTTATGGAACATCTAGAACTCTTTCTGCAATTGCTAATTCTGGCCGAATTAAGCACCAATTTTATGATGCTTTTGATCAAAGGGTGGATTTGGAGATCCGAGGGAGATTGACATGTACAAATAAGTGGTGTTTCAAGGGGAGGAGGTTCTGGGAGGTGGAGGTTTTTCCTCGGCCACAGCAACAACTGTGTGATAATGGAGGTCAATTATGGAACAAGGTTGCTTGGGGGTTTTTTTGCATCAGCCGATGTGCATTCATGTTTGCCATTGCTTTTAGGCGGTTCAGTTGGATTGGATAGAGAGTGAATTTTGGTCAAAATTGGATCTTGTCGATTCAGGTTTGATTTGAGATAGTTGCGGATAGGCTGATTGGAGCGTTGCGGTGGCGATGGCAGAGAGCAGAGATAGGAGCGGAGGGAGAAGATTGGCTTGGCTTTGAAGAAACATCAGATGGATCATTAGCCAGACTAGACCAGGTCGCCATCTACACCATGTGAAGATGGTGGTCTGATTGTTAGGTAAAAAAGTTTCAAGGTTTTTTTGGCAAAGGGAAAGTTTTCACAGGTAAAAACTAGCTTTTCCTCATACAATCTTATGCTGATGTGGCTTTTTTCATTCAACATAATGACTTCCATCCAAAAAGGGGCAAAAATGGAATGTTTTAATGAGGTTAGGGAGTTCCTACAAACAAAATGGAGGTGAGGGTTCAAAATGGAACAATAATTAGGTAAGAGTCCAAATGTATAATTAACCCCGAGTTTCAATGAACTCAAAAGCTTGAAATTCAGTTCAAGTGGCTCCTTCTCCTACTTCATAATACGTTCACATATATGAGCTAATTGAGGGGGGAGAGCAAAATTTGGAAGTTGTATAAATAGGTAAACATGACAAAAAATTTGGGACAAAAATAGAAAAAGGAAAGTGACAAATATTTTCGGATAGGGGTAGTAATTTTTTCATCATTTTTCTTAACAAGTATATTGAATTAAATTATGAAATCAGACAAAAAAGAACAAAAAATTGTACTACCTGTATGTAAGAAATTGCCAATAGAATGCAGGTGGTGCTGTCAAAAATCACTCTTTATGGTAGGCTGCTGATCTGCTTCTCTTTTCTGCTATTGAGCAGTGGAGAAAATTGAAGAGACAGCTACTATGAATATTATGACTCTTCAGATCTTAATTCTTAAATCCATTTGAACGGACTTATGCATGCTTCTTCTGTACAGATTCTGTATCATCTTGGTATTGCTTGGGACATACGTTGGGCATCATCTTCTTCCGAAAATATGAAAATTCAAGAAAAGCGTAAAGTATTCTCAGATCCTTTGATTCCTACGGCAGAGCAGGTAAATAGATGATTCTAATATTGACAACTGTCTATCCTTTACAGTTTTGGGTTGACTAATAACTGATTGATCTATTTGTTTTGACTTTTGAGCATGCTCTCTGTTCTACAATTACAGGATGATTTTTAAAATTGGGTCGAACTACAATTAAATGCCTGTCATGTTGGTTTCATGTTATATATTCAATGGTCATTCAGCCAATCATTCAACTCAGGCTCAATCTCAACTAGTTGGGGTTAGCTACCTGAATCTTGCGTCTTCGTTCTACTAGGTGGCAAGCTTTCCCGTAAGCAATAAAGAGCTAGATGCTTTTGCAATAAATCAAGCCCGAGTCCCAGTTTGCCTTCACCCCTGTATTCCCATCAATACCTATCTGCTCTACACACTAGCAAATCTGTTGTGTTGGATGAGAGCAGACCATCTAACTCCCTGATATTATCTTTCCCTTACCGCATATCTGCTCACCTGTAGCAGCATTTTTCTATCTGCTATATTCATTTTTTACAGTTGCCCAACACTCATTCTAAAGCATGCTGGTAAAATTGCCATCACATTATTTTCCCTTTAAACTCAAGGAGCATGTTGTTGTCTAATACTCCCTCTATCCCAAGTTCTTTAAAACATTTGGGCTTGCCAGAAGATTAAGAAAGAGGAAGAAGTTTGTGTTGTGTTTCCACTTTTGCCCTTGACTTTTTGCATGTAAATCAAGAAACATGAAAAAAAAATTGTATATTGAAATAATAGTTTGAAGGGCGATGTGGTAAAGTAATTTAGTAAAAGTGGAAATGTTGCAAAAAAATTGGATGACCTAAAATAGTAAATGTTTCAATATGGGAGGAAGGGAGTATAAGTCAAGTGGCATTTTTCCATTTTTTATCAACATTCTTATATATGGTGACTGACATCTTCTTAAAGATCCCCCACCTCACGAATAATTAAGCCCAAATTCTTAAAAGAATCACTTCTTGGGAAGCTTTTCCTTCAAGCAAAAGCATATTATTTCTCCTTGTATATTGACTAAGCTTGCACTCTATGTTTCATCAATTAGAATTGTCATCTACAAATAGCGTACACCAAGGGTTCTAGCTAAAAATGGGGCCGTGGCACAAACCGACAATGATAGTAAATTCCTTTCTATAGCCCATAGTAGTACTAACACTTGGAGCTTTCCCTCATACATGTATATGGAGAACCCTAATGCATCTAATACCATGAGTATTTCCTTGGCCACCTTATCATGCAAAGGCAGAAGCAAGCTTGATTGCAAGACCCAAATCTCAAGTTGGGCGAAAGTTGGCCAAAGTGGCAAAATGGTGCCAATGGAAGGCTATAAGTAAACAGATAAAGGCTACTCTAGAGTTGCAGGCTAATCTTTGACAAGAGCTCACATCGAGGAATTTCTGGCACCTCGATGTCGGCTCTTTGCCACTTGGGCTGCAGTATGTTCCAAGGGTTATGCTGTTATCCTTTTAAAGCGGTACTTGAGCTGGGTTCAACTTTTTGTGAGACAGTTTTATCCGTATTTGATATTAAAGCATTGAGAAGACCTTTAATGTGCCATGAAGTATGAGAGAGAAATTGAACAAGCTTGATTCTGATACAAGCACCATACCCTTTATTTGATAGAGAAGTAGATTGTATAAATGGGAATACCGCAAACAAGGTGTGGAAATCCCTTTGATTGTGCAATAAATTAGGACCTAAAATCAATTAAGTTCCCTTGACCTGAATAGACTGATTTCGTGCCTTTAGTTTAGGAATTTTATTTCCTTCTGTGTATCCTTTGTATTATATATGTCTCTAACCATGTAAGTTGGAATATAGAAATCAATAGAATTCTGATTTTATGGTATCAGAGCAGGTTCCTTTGGACCTAGCTCAATGACAAGTAAATTCTGTCATCTCTGAAACTCACGATACAGAAGTTGAGAGTGCTTCCATCATGAGTTCGAGTGATTCATCCTTCCAACTTACGGTAGAGAAACTGAACGGAAAAAATTTCCGTGAATGGGCTCAAACCATCAAACTTGTGATTGATGGCAAGGGCAAACTGGGGCATCTCACAGGAGAAACGACGAAGCCAGCCTCAACCAACACCGCGTCTCTGCAAAAATGGATTTCGGAAAATTCCATGGTCATTGTGTGGCTAGTGAACTCCATGAAAACCCTCCATCAAAAACTCTTCATGTTCTTGCCGACAGCCAAGGATGTATGGGATGCAGTTCGAGAGACATACTCAGATCTGGAAAATTCAGCACAAATATTTGAAATCAAAACTTGACTCTGGCAGATGAAGCAAGGAGATCGGGAAGTCGTTGATTACTATATGGAGATGTCAGCTCTCTGGCAGGAACTCGATCTATGTTCAGCAGAAGAGTGGGAACCCACCGGCAACAGCGTGCGATACAAGAAGAGATTGGAGGATGAGCGAGTATTCGAATTCCTGGCTAGGCTCAACCACGACCTGGACGATGTCCGAGGAAGGATTTTAGGGCGCTGTCCGTTGCCTTTGACATGCGAAGTCTTCTCTGAGGTACGATGTGAAGAGCAAAGGAGAAAAGTTATGCTGAAGGAGATGACACCAGTTGGCTCAAGTGGGCCTAAGGTTTCAGCCCTAGTTTTTAAAGGCCTAACACCTGGTAAGTCTAGTCCGAAAAAACAAAGAGGCAGGGGCTGGTGTGAGCATTGCCGCAAGCCTGGCCACACGGGAAATATGCTGGGAAATTCGTGGAAAGCCAGCAGATTGGAAACCTTGACAGAATCCCAAGCCTCAAAGCTACCAAATTGCTGCTGAGCCACAAGCCAAAAAAAAGAATAATGATGCTACTTTAGGCAGTGCCTTCAACTCCGAACAGTTGGAACAACTTTACAAAATCTTCTCTAAGTTCCAAGCTGCTGATCGGGCCACTCCTAATGCAGCCACAGGTTCAGTAGCTCAAATAGGTATTTTTTTAAGTGCTCTCAGCGTGATATCTAGAGCGAAGAATCCTTGGATCCTTGATTCTGGTGCATCTCACCTTATGACCGATGCGTATCACCTCTTTTCTTCATACACAACGTATGTTGGTAACCTTAAAGTCAAAATTGCAAATGGGTAAATGACACCAGTTGCCGGAAAAGGGAGTATTCAAATCATGAACTCCTTAATGCTAGAGAATGTCCTCCATGTCCCAAAATTATCTTGCAATTTACTCTATTAGAAAGTTGACAAAGCAGTCAAATTGCGTGGCCTCATTTTTTCCTTCACATTGTCTATTTCAAGACCTATCATGCGGGGAAGACGATTGGTAGTGCTAAAGAGTGTGAGGGGCTTTACTACCTAGAAGAGGCCATTGTGAGTGAGCAACATTAAATTGCCATTTGTGATTCTGCATCTACTTCTAAGGATGGTGAAATTTTGTTATGGCATTCTAGAATGGGTCATCCTAATTTTCAATAGTTAAAACACTTGTTTCCTTCTCTGTTTTTGAATAAACATTCTTTTAATCCTAATTGTGAAGTTTGTGAACTTGCAAAACATCATCGTACCTCATTTCCAAAATCAGAGTACAAGCCTTCCAAGCCATTTGCCTTAGTCCACAGTGATATCTGGCATCCCTGTAGTATCCCTAATTATTCTAACACAAAATGGTTTGTTACGTTCATAGATGATCATCCTCGGTTATGTTGGGTTTACCTTATGAAATCCAAAACAGATGTCCGCTCTGCATTTGTCAACTTTCATTACATGGTTCAAACTCAATTTCAAACACCAATTCAAATTTTGGGCACGGATAATGGCACAAAATACTTCAACTCCTCTTTAGGAGACTAACATCAAAAGCACAGGATAATACACCAAAGTTCTTGTGTTAACTCCCTGCAACAAAATGGGGTTGCTGAATGCAAGAATAGATATCTTGAAGTTACTCGTGCATTAATGGTTGATGCCAACATGCCAAAAATGTTTTGGGGGGATGCTGTTTTAATATCTACCGATCTCATTAACCACATGCCTAGCCGTGTCCTCTCTTGCGATACACCTTTACAAAGACTCCAACAATCTTTTCCTACCCACCGTCTTTCTTCAAATCTTCCTCTCAGGGTGTTCGGTTGTACTGCTTCTGTGCATGTCCACTCTTATCATCGAAGCAAATTGGAACAACGAGCAATTAAGTGTGTTTTCATTGGGTATCCTCCATCTCAAAAAGGCTACAAATGCTATGATCCTTCTACCAAAAAGGTGTTTATTAGCCTTGATGTGACTTTTTTTGAAAACACACCTTATTTCCAAAATACCGCTCTTCAAGGGGAGAACTCCAGTGAAGCTCAGTTTTTTTTATTTTGAGCTATCTATCCCATATATCGAACAAGTTACATCATCTCAATCTAAGGTGCCATGTACAGAAGGAAACTTGAACTTAAGGGGAGATGAAGAACAACTTGATGACAAGGAGGTACTTGTTTACTCAAGGAGGCCCAAATCAAGAAACAAGGAGCACCTCACACCTGAACTACCAAGAGAGTTGGACCCAGTGCTAGCTCCAAGTAGTCAAGAGCCCTCTTCTGATTCAGATAAGTCTTAAGACTTCTGATATTGATCTACCTATTGCTTCCAGGAAACAAACTCGTTCATGTACTCTTCATCCCATATCCAAATTCATGTCTTATAATGCTCTGTCTACCCAATTTCATGCTTCTACTTCTAACCTGGATAGTACACAAATTCCAAAAAATATTGAGGAAGCTCTGAAGGATCCCAAATAGAGGGAAGCAATCATGGAAAAGATACGTGCCCTGGAGAAAAATGAAACCTAAGAAGTGGACTTGCCAAAAGGAAAGCAACCTGTTGGCTATAAATGGGTCTTTACACTAAAGTACAAAGCTTATGGGACAATAGAACGGTACAAAGCTCAACTGGTGGCAAAAGGGCTTTCATAAACCTTCGGCATTGATTACAATGAGACATTTGCACCACTGGCGAAACTGAGTACTATTCAAGTTTTCTTATCCTTGGCAGTGAACTTGAATTGGCCTCTTCAACAGCTTGATGTGAAGAATGCATTCATAAATGGTGAACTAGAAGAAGTTTACATGACAATACCTCTAGGACTCTGCAAGGAGGGTGAAAATCGAGTATGCAAGCTCAAGAAGTCCCTATATGGATTGAATCAGTCACCAAGAGCATGGTATGAGAGGTTTGCAAGGATGATAAAAAATCAATATCAACAGGCACAATCAAATCATACTATGTTCTTCCAACAATTTGACAATAGTAAGAAGACAATTTTGATTGTATATGTTGATGGCATAATCTTAACAGGGGACAATATTGTGGAGATGAAAAGACTGAAGGGAGTTCTAGCATTAGAATTTGAAGTATAGGATTTGGGAGAACTGCGATACTTCCTTGGAATGGAAATTCCTCGATCAAGGAAAGGAATCAATGTCTCTCAAAGAAAGTATGTCCTTGACCTCTTAGCTGAAATTGGTATGCCAATTGAAGCAGGAAAAAAACTAGATGCTGGAGATCCGTAGATAGAGATAGATATAAAAGATTGGTTGGTAAGCTAATCTATCTGTCAAACACTAGACCTGATATTGTATTTGCTGTTAGTGTGGTAAGTCAACACATGCATTCACCAAAGAAAGACCACATGGAGGCTGTATACAAAATTCTCAGGTATCTCAGAGGTTTGCCAGGCAAAGGATTGTTTTTCAGAAAGAATGAAAACAAGGATGTAGAAGTGTTTACTGATGTTGATTGGGCTGGTTCAAAGGAGGACAGAAGGTCCACTACTGGTTACTGTACCTTTGTATAGAGAAACTTAGTAACTTGGAGAAGTAAGAAGCAAAATGTTGTGGCCAGAAGTAGTGCTGAAGCGGAGTTCAGAGCAGTGGCACAAGGTATGTGTGAAGGACTGTGGCTAAAGAAACTCTTAGAAGAACTACATATCATAGTGGATCTCCCTATCAAGCTCTACTGTGACAATAAGGAGGCCATCAATATCTCTCTCAATCCAGTCCAACATGATAGGACCAAGCTTGTTGAAGTGGACAAACACTTTATCAAAGAAAAGATCAAAGGAGTAATTTGCATGATCTCTATTCCCACCAAAGAGCAAACTGCAGATATTTTCACCAAGGGACTTTTTTTACCACAATTTGATGATTTAGTATGCAAGTTGGATCTAATCAATATTTATGATCCAAATTGAGGGGGAGTGTGGAAATCCCTGTGATTGTGCAATAAATTAGAGCCTAAAATCAATTAAGATCCCTTGACGTGTATAGACTGATTTCATGCCTTTAGTTTAGGAATTTTATTTGCTTCTTTGTGTATCCTTTGTATTATATATAGGTCTCTAAACCATGTAAGTTGGAATATAGAAATCAATAGAATTCTGATTTTACAAGGGTAGAGAGTAATCTACCTTCATAATATACCATATTCTATACCATTTTAACAATGTAAAGTTTGCCTTTTAATTGCTGATTGGTCATTCACAAGAGGAATTTTCTTTTTGTTTCTTTTGCATTGCATTGCATCATCATCATCATCATCATTTTAGGATTTTAAGATTTATGTATCATACGCTGCAATTTGGCACTTCTATTTATTCAGTGACAATCTGTTATCCTGTTTAACCAATCTGTTAATGTTACATAAGGAAGGTAGATCTGTTTACATAAGGTTACTACGTAAAATAGGAAAGTAGGTTTGTCATTTATTATTTAGATATCAATCCTAGTTGTCTTTCCTTGTATGATAATTTCTCTTATTATATAAAGGCAATGAGGGTCTTGTATGAAATCAAGCCCTCTGTTTCTTTCTCTGATATTATTTAACATGGTATCAGAGCCATAGCCTAACTCTTTCCAGCCTTACGTTTCCGCTGCCAACACCAGAAAACTGTTTTCAGCCTTACGTTTCCGCTGCCAACACCAGAAAACTGTTTACCCTAACCAGTAACCTTATCTATACTTAACCAAATCAAAAACCAAGAACACAGCTACCACCAGGAGTCACCGGCGACCAAACCAGTACCGGCGGTGCTGCCGGAAAACCTCCCACGCGCCGGTGCATGGGCGTCATGCGCCGCCGTCCGGCGACCTCCAGCGACGGCGTTCTGATGGGTGTGCTTGCCTTTCTGTCCTAAACAAGTTTCTGGTCTTGTTTTATGTCAATTATGACCAGAGCTTGAGTTTCTTCGCCATCTAGTTAGTCTCTCGTATGTTGGAGTGCGTCATCAGCAAGGGCTGTGATCTGTTTGTTCGTCTCATCAAGGAGAATGTCAAATCCTGAGGACAAAAATTCCCAACACGTGTTTCGGCAATAATCTCACCAATGGGTTCCTCTACCCAATTCAGCAGTATTCGAATTACCAAACAATGTTTGAATGGTAATAATTACTCTTCCTGGACCAAGAAGGTGGTATTGTATTTTACAGGTCAAAGGAAGATGTCACATCTCACTGCTGATCCTCCTATCGACCAAAGCCAATTAGAAAATTGGCAAGCTGATGATGCACAGTTGTTGCACTTGCTGTTCGAGTCCATGGAACCTGAAGTGTCAGATTTATTCTCTCATGTCATAACCTGTAAGCAGGCTTGGGATTATGCTAAACTTCTTTACTCTACTAATATCCTGCGCATGTATGATGTTTCTGTTGAGTTGTTTCATGCTAAACAAGAAGGGAGTCTCACCGATTACTTCGCAAAGGTGAAACAATGGTTCGAAGAGTTGAATGCTTTGCTGCCTATTTCTTCTGATGTCCAAGAGATGCATCGTCAAAGAGAGCATCTAGTGATAATGACGTTTCTAGCTGGACTAAAACCAGAGTTCGAACCGGTCCGTGCACAGATCCTTGGGGGAGTCGAACTACCTTCATTGCCTGAAGTATACTCCCGGCTTTCTCGTTCTTTCGCTAAGGAGAGTCCAACAAATTACAGTTCTGATCGGTTTGTTCTTGCGGTTCAGTCCAATCCACAAGCAAGATCTGGCTCTCAAGTTAGAGGAGGCCTTGGAGGTAGTCGTGGAGGACGTGGTGGTCGTGGTGGCAGAGGTGGACGTGGTCGAGGTCCACATCCTCATTGCACGTACTGTGGAAAAGATGGTCATATTGAGGATACTTGTTGGGATAAGGATCCATCATTACGAGCAGCCTATATGGCATCAAAAGATGACCCTTCTTCAGCTGTGGCATCACAACCGTCTGTTACTTTATCTCACGAAGAGTATACTAAATTCCTGTAGTATCAGTCCGCACAGCTGGCAGCTTCTCCTCTTATGGCATCTGCTGTCCATCGAGGTAATCCAATAGCTTGTTATTCGTCTAGCCGTTCTAAAAATCAGTCTTGGGTGTTGGACTCTGGTGCTACTGACCACATTTCAGGTAAAATAGCCATTTTTGATCAAATATGTCCTCTAGCCTCACATCATAGTAAACTCACCATTGCCGATGGATCTACCACAACTATTAGAGGTGTTGGATCCACTCGACCTTGTCCTTCTCTTACTTTACCCTCTAAACTCTATGTTCCAAACTTTCCATTCAATCTTATGTCTATGAGTAAACTGACCAAACAACTAAAATGTTCTGTTTGTTTCTTTCCTGATCATGTCATTATCCAGGATTTGAAGACCAAGAAGACGATTGGAGAAGGGCGTGAATCGAATGGAATGTACTATTTTGATGGATTGCAGTCATCAGTTGCTTGTCCTGTTTCAGCTTCTCCTCTTCTAATTCATAGTCGCTTGGGTCATCCATCTCTGGAGAACCTCAAGAAATTAGTCCCAAATTTAAATTCAACCTCTACTTTAGAATGTGAGTCTTGTCAGCTTGGGAAGCACCATCGTGCTCCCTATTTATCCTGAGTCAATAAACGAGTTGATGAACCTTTTTCGTTAATTCATACAGATATTTGGGGTCCTAGTCGTACCAAGTTTAAATTGGGTTTTCAGTATTTCATAATCTTTGTTGATGATTTCTCTCGAATGACTTGGTTATATTTAATGAAAGATCGTTCAGAGTTATTTTCTATCTTCTATGCCTTTTGTGCTGAGATTCAAAATCAATTTCACACCCGAATCAATATTCTTCGCAGTGATAATGCAAAAGAATATTTCTCTAACTCAATATCCAGTTACATGCAACAACAGGGTATACTCCACCAATCCTCCTACCCACACACATCTCAACAAAACGGAGTAGCTGAGAGAAAAATTCAGCATATTGTTGAAACTGCCCGTACCCTGTTAATTCACATGAATGTACCCAAGAGTTTTTTGGGAGATGCTGTGCTCACTGCATGTTTTCTTATCAATCGTTTGCCATCCTCTATCCTTGCGGGTAAAATTCCTTTTTCTATCCTTTTTCCCCGCCAAGCTCCCTTTCCTGTTATTCCTCGTATATTTGGTTGTCTGCTTTGTTCATCAGATCCAACCTGGCACAGATAAATTAGACCCCAAATCTCTGAAATGTGTTTTTCTTGGTTACTCTCGGTTGCAAAAAGGATACAAGTGTTTCAGTCCTTCCCTAAATCGTTGTTTTGTTTCTGCTGATGTTACATTCTTTGAAGCTACACCATATTTTTCTGATACTCAGTTCGTGTCTTCTGATACTGATGATTGTTTGCCCTTGCCCTCTGTACCTGTTCAAATGGCTTCTACCAATATTGATGTTCCAGTCACTGATCATGTTCCTTCAGAACTCATTCCTAACAATAATCTGGCTCCTTCAGAGCGACTTTCTCGTCCTAATTTACAGGTTTATACCGATGTTCTCATCAAAAAGCACTACCACAAGATTCACGCTCGTCTCCACCGGCTTCATCTTCAACTCCACCGACTGATGATTTAGAAATTCCAATTGCCCTTCGCAAAGGAAAAAGGTCTTGTACACTTCATCCTATCTCGAATGTCATCTCTTATAATTCATTGTCACCATCATACTCTGCTTTTATCTCTACCTTGTCTTCCATTCCCTTGCCTAAGTCTATTTCAGAGGCTTTGTCTCACCCTGGATGGAAGCAGGCCATGGAGGAGGAGATGTCAGCTTTGCGGGCTAATAATACATGGGATTTAGTTCCTCTTCCACATGATCAGACAGTTGTTGGTTGCCGATGGGTTTTTAATGTTAAAGTTCATCCTAATGGTACAGTTGATCAGTTGAAAGCTCGTCTGGTGGCTAAGGGATATACACGGGTATACGGCATGGACTATTTGGAGACGTTTTCTCCAGTAGCCAAAATGACTTCAGTACGCGTTGTCATTGCATTGGCAGCCACAAATCAATGGCCTTTACATCAATTAGATGTGAAGAATGCCTTTCTCCACGTTGATCTTGAGGAGACTATCTTTATGGAGCAACCACCAGGGTTTGTTGCTCAGGGGGAGACTGACCTTGTATGTCGTTTAAACAAGTCTCTGTATGGTTTGAAACAGTCACCATGAGCATGGTTTGGTCGCTTCAGTGCGGTTGTTGTGGAGTTTGGATTGCAGCAATGTGGCGTGGATCACTCTATCTTTTATGGACACTCCCGAGCTGGTAAAATTATTTTGATTGTCTACGTTGATAACATTGTTATAACTGGTGATGATAATGTTGGTATTCAATCCTTGAAATCTTTCTTGCAAACGAAATTCCAGACAAAGGATCTTGGTTCGTTAAGATACTTCTTGGGTATCGAAGTAGCAAGGTCCAAAATGGGGATAAACTTGTCCCAAAGGAAGTATGTCCTTGATCTTCTAGAAGAAACTGGCTTATTGGGAGCCAAGTCAGTTGATAGCCCCATGGAACCAAATGTTAAGCTTGATGCTGAGAAAAGAGAATATTTGGGAGATCCTAGTAGATATCGAAGACTTGTTGGTAAATTGAACTATTTGACTGTCACTCGGCCAGACATTTCATTTCCCACTAGTGTCGTAAGTCAGTTTATGGAGTCTCCGAGTACTGGTCATTGGGATGCAGTAATCAGAATTTTGAGATATCTGAAGGGTACTCCAGGACGAGGCCTTTTATATCGAAATTATGGTCATACTCAGATTCAAAGATTCACAGATGCGGATTGGGCAGGTTCGTACGATCGCCGGTTTACTTCAGGCTATTGTGTCTTCATGGGAGGAAACTTGGTGTCTTGGAAGAGTAAGAAGCAAACTGTTGTTGCACGATCTAGTGCTGAATCTGAGTATAGGGCAATGGCATATGTTACATGTGAGTTAGTATGGTTGAAGCACCTTCTCCAAGAACTTGGTTTTGAACATTCATCGCCTATGGAGTTAATGTGTGATAACCAGGCAGCAACTCACATTGCTTCAAACCCAGTCTTCCATGAAAGAACTAAACATATTGAGGTTGATTGTCACTTTGTCCGTGAGAAGCTTCAAGAAGGATTGATCAATACTCCTTTTGTCAAATCAGAGGATCAACTTGCTGATTTATTTACTAAGTCTTTAAGAGGATCACGAGTAAACTTTATATGTAGCAAGCTTGGAGCTTATGATATATATGCTCCAGCTTGAGGGGGAGTGTTACATAAGGAAAGTAGATCTGTTTACATAAGGTTACTACGTAAAATAGGAAAGTAGATTTGTCATTTATTATTTAGATATCAATCCTAGTTGTCTTTCCTTGTATGATAATTTCTCTTATTATATAAAGGCAATGAGGGTCTTGTATGAAATCAAGCCCTCTGTTTCTTTCTCTGATATTGTTTAACAGTTAAAATTAAATAGCTCTTTTAACTATCACTTTTGTGCTTCCAGGGCAGAAATCCCTTCATTCATAAGAACTGTAATTATATTGTTAAAAATGGATGGATCTGTATTCTGTATCCTCATCTCAATAAGTCTTGTCTTGTTCAACTTTAACTCTTCTCGTACGCCATTGGATTATCCTAATATGTGCAAGCACAACAGTTTTGGCACCCCTTACTACCCTAACAAATATACTTCTTCATTTTCTGTGTGTCTGTGCTCTTTTAAAAAAGCATTACACAAATGGAAGGAAATTGTGATTTTACTAATCTATTTACACTAATCTTTCAATTACTGTAGTTGTATGGGCTAAACAGTGACTGGAGTTCAATTTTGGAAAGGCTACAACTTCATATGAATTTGCTGGAGCCATTCATGGCGTTCAGAAGAGTATTGCTTAAAATCTTGCGTTGTAATGAGTGCACCATACAACACCTTTTGCAATCTGCTTCCACACTTCGCAAGGTATGTTGCTGATAGAAAGTACCACAAAATCATGCTTGGTTTGGTGGTTGCGTTCTTCATTTCCCGTAGCAGAAGTCTTGGTTGAAATCCATATCTGTAAAGATTTACTGATTAAAACAATTGAAATGGCTGCAGTGCTGGATTTCGATTGTTGGCTAATATGTGCCATGCGTTACAGGGTTCTAGATTTACTCAAGCTGCCGCAGCTTTGCACGAGTTCAAGTTCCTCTGTCTAGGAACTGAGACAGAATATTCGACTTCTTATTGGCTTGGCAGGGTAAACTATGTTCTATTGCTATTTCAAAATTTGATTGAAGATAGGATTTACAGCCAGTGATATCAGCATTTCTGTGTCCATCTTTATGAGCTCTGCTTCAGTTTTTGCTTCCCTTTGACTGCCCCGTTTTCCTGAAAATAATGGTCTTCCTATTTTTCTCCAAATGTTTAAGCATTTAGTATTGCAGCATACTTTTACCTTCCTCTCATCCTAATTAGATTTGCTGTATATGTATATCCCCTTACAAATTGTGTTTTAAGTTTGTGAGCGAAAATTCTGGAAATGATTTTGGTACCCAAACCTATGGCACTCTACTGTATTATTATTTGAGAGGATGAAGTAAATTGTGAAGAAATGGGAGATTAATCTTTTGAACATTGAGGGTTCTAAGAGAACCTAACAAGTTCGTTGAATTTTATATCTTATTGGGAGTCAGAAATGAGAGAAGGGTAGACTTAAGATCACATGGAAGAAACTGTCAGAAAAGATCTCTGACATCATTCTGTGATTCTGTCCTCTATCAGCATGGGCATCTCTTGGTTTATGTTGCGTATGTCCTAACTGTTTGAGGTGACATTCTCTAATGTTATTCTCCATGGGGTTGATAAATCAAATGAGGTTAATGGGGCTAAATGCTAACTGGCGGTACATCAAAACAAGATGATTGGACATGCAAGATTCGTGTGGGTGACAGCCAGTATAGAATTAGGGCTTGGCTGGCTGATTGATTGATTGATTGATATGCTTTATGAAAAGTTTTAGTCTACTTATTTTTCTGTTCAAATGTAGGATTTGTAATATAAACTGCACTAATGTTATCTATGAAATGGCAGCTTGAAGAAGCAAAGCTTTTACGTGCTCAGGGTCAGCATGAGATGGCTATCAGTCTTGCAAAGTATGTTTCACAGTGTTTCCAGTCAAATGAAGTGTCATCAGATGTATATCGCTTGGTTGGGAAGTGGCTGGCGGAAACTAGATCTAGCAAGTATGATCTTTAGTTTAGGCAGTTTGCTTTCAGGATTGTCTACCAGAGATATTTGTTTTGCATAACTTGCATTAAATGTAATTATGAAATGCAGCTCAAAGACTATATTAGAGAAGTTTCTGAAACCTGCAGTCTCGATGGCAGAGAATCAGAAGACAACTAACAAGAAGTCTCTAGAAAAACAAAGTCAGACTCATTTTCGTCTTGCTCACTACACTGATGCTTTGTTTAGGAGTTATGAGGAAAGGCTTTCCTCCAATGAATGGCAAGCAGCAATGCGTCTTCGAAAACATAAGGTAATCAGTTTTCATTTTCTTTTGCTTTTGTTAGATCGGTTCTCATTTTGTTATTTTTTTCGTTTATATGGGAAAGGGGGGCAGCGGGCAGGGGTTTAATTTTGAATACACTAGGTCACAGCAGTTTCTAATGCCTGAAACAGTAACCACTTTGTTGTGCTTTTCTTTGCTTTCTTCAGACACTAGAACTTGAAGCTCTTATTCGGCAGTTAAAGGGTTCAAGAAAGGTACCTGAATACTCGAGCTTCTTTTGTCATTTCCATGCCATGTTCAGAGTTGCTAGATGCTCCTAGAACCTTCCAGTTTGCTTGTTCACTGCAATCAAATTTACACGGTTATCTTTAGGCGGAGAAAACCGACTACTCACTGAAAATACAAGAGCTGCAAAAGCAACTTTCAATGGACAAGGAGGAGACCGAAAAAATCCTGGTACGCACTCTTGTTTTATGGCACAAATGATAAACTGTTCAGGGAAACATAGAGTACTAATCAAAATTTATCTGATTTTAGCAGACCTCATAGCAGTTTCATGGTAAATGATTTCATTTTTTAATTGCTTTCCTTGTTAAAAACCAAAACCTCAGTATCAAGAATTTCTCCTCTTAGACACATTGCTGTACAACTAGTATGCTTGTTTGACTGTAGCAATTCACGGCAAGATTGACCTTTATATTCTGATTTGCTTTTTGATGACAATTAGAAGATTTCTGTTCTTTACCGCAGGAAGATAGAGATAATTTTCTCAGCTTAGCTTTGGAGGGATATAAGCGCTGTTTGGTGATTGGTGACAAATATGATGTACGCGTGGTATGCTTCTTTTAATTTTTCCTTCAAATACAGAAAAAAAAAAAAAAAGGAAAATTTATTAGCTGCTTTCTTGTTATCTGTCTAAACCAAAATACTTTGAGTTGAAATCATTTAACATGCACCAGATTTGATTGGATTAATTGAAATTTGCCTATGATGCAATCCTAACAGAACTTTGGTTATTCGAGAAATTATAATATGTTCTTGTGGGAATTTCATTGACAGCCAGACATATTTACAACTCAGTATTGATCATTATACTACACCTTAATCTCAACTACGTTGGAGTAAGTAGTATAAAGTTCATATTGTCAATTAACTGTTTATAGTTAGTTAATGCTACAAGTTCTTACAAAAGCAAAGTGACAAAGTTTTATGCTGGGTGCCCCCCCTTGACACAGCTCTCTTACAATGGAATAATTAGATGAATTTTGGAAACCTCCATCATCACAAGTTTTTTGCACTTCCATGGAAAAATATCATGAGATCGTTATGAGTTGAAATAGTTGCTATAGTCATGTTCAATTGCAAGATCAATATTGCAAAATCAACATGCACATCATGGAACCTGATGCTGTTCCAGATGAAGGCAATAAAGTTGCGTTTTCTTTCAGGTGTTTCGGTTGGTGTCATTATGGTTCAGCCTTACATCTAGGCAAACTGTTGTAAATAGCATGCTTGAAACGATCAATGAGGTAAACAGTTAATGATAGGATTATGAATTGATAAAGTAGACATTGTGGTGCCCTTCCAATTGCCTAATTTTTGCCGCATTGTGCAGGTACAATCTTATAAATTTGTACCACTGGTTTACCAAATTGCTTCACGAATGGGGGGCTCAAAAGATGCGCAGGGCACTAATTTTCAGGTTATAACCTCGATTTGCACATCAGTGCATGTGAAGTTGCTGGTCAATTCTGACATTGCTGGTCATTTTCAATGCAGCATGCCTTGATTTCTCTTGTCAAGAAAATGGCAATTGACCATCCATATCATACAATCCTTCAGGTATGGAGTTTGACTTCTGAGTAGCCTTTAAGGGCCAGAGTGATTTGGTGGTTGAACAAAAGAAAAGGAAAAGATGATGTTCGTTTTAAGTAAGAAAAGGAAAATTACACTTGTATACCCTCTTTTTCAAATACCTACAGTTTGGCCCTTGAAATGTCATCTCCATGATTACCCATTAAGACAACAAAGAGAAAACTGCAAGTTCTGCCCTCCTACCTTATACTCTGTGAAATTTTGCCCCCTAAGCTTCCACATCTGACGAGCTAGCTCCTTTCTTAACTAGTCTTCTTCCACCAATGCTGCTGCTTCAAAAAAGGATTTTCTCCACCGATTGGCCTGCAACTCAGCAAATTCTTGATGGCTGATTAATGAAGATGGCTGATTCTTGATCTTCATGAAATTGGCCTTTTGGTTTGATAAACACAAAGAACATTGCACCACTCTTGATGCTCTTCGGCCACCACCGTCCATGAAAGTTATGGGAAAATGGGCGGGTTTCATAGAGCCATGTCTCGGGGGTTCAATTATGCTTCAGTTGAATCAAATCAATGCTCAAACAAGTCTACAGTTCTGGAACAGTTCTAGAACCCTAAGTGTCATTTGATGAAATTAAGAGCTGTTAGCGCAAAATTGTACAGCAGAAGTCAAACCACTATTACTACCGGTCCTTCGGCAGTGAGAACCACCTCACTGCATTGCCGTATGACTGCGAACCACCCAAAGGATGTGTTCCTTGCAATCACAAACTATGGAGGCCATAGTGCTAAGCAATGCCAGAGCAGGCAATGGCTGGGCCTAGGGGCAACGACTTTAGAACTGCTGGCTGCAGCCTGTCCCCTGTTTTCTATCAATTAATCTCTAGTGCAAATGAACTTTTGGGAGCCTAGGGATAAGATTAGTATATGCATAAAGTTTAGGGTTCTTAGAGTTTCTAAATTGAAATCTACAGTTATTTTGTAATTTCATAAGGTTTGGCTATTTGACCGTGTAATTATTCAACGGTGTTAGTATTTAAGGGGGTAAATTTTGTGGGTTTCCCAAAAAAGGGGCACAAGTGTAGGTTGGGCAAACCTCAAGAGGAGTTTTTGTAATTTTCCCTTTAAATAATGTGTAAAACTAACAAAATACTTGGCATTGTTGATCAGCCTGTATTGGAAAATATCACCTTCCTTATAGTTGTTGTGCTTTCTTACATGCTCATGTGCATCTTTTACAGTACATTCAGTTACAAAATGCTATCTCATGTCTTATGTAATATGCCTGAATTTTTTTTCTTTTCTGAATTAGCTTCTTGCACTTGCAAATGGTGACCGAGTCAAGGACAAACAGCGCAGTAGAAGCTCTTTTGTGGTGGATATGGATAAAAAACATGCAGCAGAGCATCTATTGCAAGAGTTGTCAACTTATCATGGACCTATTATTGGACAAGTAACTTGTCTCAATATACTTCATTTTTTTAAGTTCTCATCGGATAGATCGTTTGTCTCTCCTATATAATTCTCATATATGTGAACACGAATTCATTTCCCTTTTTCTCTGTAACCAATTGTATCATTTACAATTAACATCTGCAATCTTTGTTGAGTGAATCTATTCCTATGGAAAAATCAAACATCTTGTAGAACTCTTTTCTAATAATTTTCAAAACAGCCTATGCTTGTTCGAGGATCCCTTCATACATTTTGTTAGACATCTAGGAAAATCTATTCTTGCTTCAAAAGATACGCCTCTTCTGATGAATAAGTGGAAATATTACTTTATCAATTGATGGCAATATCTTTTTTATATGTGGTGTTAAATGAGGAGTCTGTATAAACCAATTATGCAGTATTCTCATGACTTTCTAGGCTATGTTTTAAAATGTTTGATTAAATTCTTCAGTGCCACGCAGTCAAATGCTAGAAAATTTCTCTCTAATAAATAATACTTTTCGAGCCAAGTTTCAGTTTACTGTCTGTATCTAATAGTCTTGCTTTCAAATTTTCCAGCAGTAGCCAGGTTTCTGTTATTTCACCAGTCATCTAGTTCAGAAAATATAAATTTTGTATTGTCAAACATTAAGTTTTGACCCTACTGCTGTCTTATTTTCAGTTGGTTGTCACTTTGTATTTGTGATTGATGCTTTAGCTGTTAGCAATGACCCTTTGACTAATGGATTTCATCTGGAGCTTCATAAGTTGAAAGCCCAAAAAAAAGAGAGAAGTGACTTTCAGCAAGTTATTTCTTTCTGTTACTTTAGCAAAAGATCCTGTTTTTATATGAGTTGAACAGATTTCTTTAATTTGTTAGATGAGACAAATGGTAGAGGTCTACATCAAGCTTGCAGAGCTGGAAACGAAGAGAGAGGTCAGCCAAGTTCTTCTAACTGGTTCTTTCCATTGTTACATGTCCAACCTATCTGTTCCATCTAATTGAACAAGATTTTGTCCACAGGACAAACGAGTAACACTGCCAAGAGATATCCGCAGTCTCCGACAGTTGGAACTTGTAAGCAACACTATTTCGAATCATCAGAAAATTTTAGCTAAGGCTTTGAATACTATAAATTTTATGGTAGATTGTGTGGCAATTCATTGAATGGTGGCATCTGTTCAGTTATTTTGGAGAGTGACAATTGACAATTAGTTGAGAGGTTGGGGCAACATTTTGTTGAGTCATATTTTCCCACATTAGTTTGTGAAGGGTTTTCTTTGGGCCTAAAATCTAGTAGGGCCTCCCCTCTTGATGAATTTGTTTTAAGTTGAATGCTTTTAACAGAGGCCCCATGCCTTCCTTAAGAGTGAAACTACCCGAGGGTATTGCTGGTACATAAGCAACACGAAAGGGGTGTGATTGGTGGAATTTCCTTGCAGAGATCTTCTAGAATAATGCCACAAGCCCCATATTGTGTTTTTAATTTATTTTTTCTTGTCCTTGCATGGTTTCTTGTCCAGCCAATTGTAAGTTTCAGCATGTTTCATATTTTGAGGATCAATTGTAAGTGTTTGTAAAGAATACAATCATACATTATCATCTGTGGGGCCCAACATTTTACAGCAAAAATATCACTTCTGCATTTTGTTAACTTCCCTTTAATTTGATCATTATATTCTCATTTTTTTCAGCTAAAAGTGTTTGTATTTGTCTACAAATATCACTCCACTAAACTTCCCTTCTTGGCTGTCCTTGGCTGTTCTCTAGACATCTGTTTTGTGGTTGTAACTGGATACACAACGTAAAATTGTCTGTGCTGCGAAGTGACTATTTAACTCATTTATGTTGTCTCCATTCTAGTTATATCAATAACTAACATATTTAACTACAAGTTATAGCTCAGTTTGCTTCTATAACTGTTATTTTTTTATTCTACAGCAACGTTCTGTCATCTATGTTTTTTTAATTGTTGCAATTCTGATTAACAATCTATAAGCAGGTACCTGTAGTGACAGCTACTGTTCCGGTTGATCATAGCTGCCAATATCATGAGGGATCATTCCCATACTTCAAGGGCTTGGCAGACTCTATCACGTAAGAATAAGCTATGTTAAGGATTTGAATTGTAAATAATTTATAACAAGTTTATCTTATGGGTATGATATGCAGGGTAATGAATGGTATAAATGCTCCAAAAGTTGTTGAATGCCTCGGTTCTGATGGTCACAGATATAAGCAGCTCGCAAAATCTGGAAATGATGACCTGAGACAAGATGCTGTACGGAAGTATCAATTTATTTTTTTTTTCAATTTTAAGTTTCAATATAATGAAAAATTGATAAATGCTGCAAACAATTTGCCAAAAAACAAAAAAGTAACCAACACCGTATTTTAGAGAAGACATGCATGCATGACCACCTAAGTGAGTTCTTTCCTCTATGTTTCCAGTATGTCTATTAGTTTTGGGGAATTGCCTCATCTTTGAGGTTGAACATGAATTTAGTTCAGGCAGGACCATGAGAAAAATCTAGTTCTTTCCTCTCTTTTTTTCTATTGTTTTTGTTTTCCCCTTCCTATCTAAATTGTAGTAGTTGATGTTTGTTGCTAGCAGTATTGATCTCATCTCTGAAATGTGTTTAGGTGATGGAGCAATTTTTTGGGCTAGTTAACACTTTCTTGCAGAATCATCAGGACACTTGGAAGAGAAGATTAGCTGTACGCACATACAAGGTAAATTTTCCTTATAGCTAAATTCAGCTAGTTTATCTTGGTTTGTTGGGCTAAAGTTACATTCAATTAGAAAGCCGACATCTAGAGCCCTCTCATATCATGAATGCCTGACAGTGATGAAATTTATTGTATATCGACTACTCTGCATCTATTTTTGTCTATTAAGAGGAAAATGTCTTTTCTTTTGTTGTTTGAGGAACATCACTTTGGGGGGGGCATCATATCAATGCTTTTTTTTGTTTCAGAAAGAAATATATTACTTTGTCTTTAAGTTTGTATGATAATAATAATTTTGTTCCAACTTTTCGATCATTACTGCTAATGAGCTAACAGGGGTAAAGGAGTTTGTTGGAAAGCAAATATTATTGGCTTGTGTAATGATATGTATCCAGGGAGAGAAATACGACCAGAGACCTTAACTACTTATTCAGATACATAATTTTATCTTAGACATTAACTACTTATTCAGATACATAATTTTATGTATAATGGCCTAGGTTGTTCCCTTCACACCAAGTGCTGGTGTCCTTGAATGGGTGGATGGCACAGTACCGCTTGGGGATTATCTTACAGGAAGGTTAGTGAACTTAAGAATTGTTCTCCGATAGCATTCTAACCCCATTATGACAAGTTTGGTTTTTGACCCACATTTGCATTTTCCAGCTCAAAAAATGGTGGTGCTCACGGTCGATATGGAATGGGAGACTGGTCATTCATGAAGTGCCGAGATCACATGTCAAATGAAAGTAGCTGTTCTCTCATATACTTTTACATAACCACTTCACATAGTTGTGGTATCTACCAATATTTGTTTTTCTAATACCACAGATATGAAAAAACAAAAACAAAATCCTAATGTATTTGTCTTGTGGGCTATTACTATTAATTTAGCTTCAACCATACTAGGCTAACTGATCCTTTATTATTTTTCCTCTTCTATGTCCCAATGTAGTTTTGTTTGGTTGTAGCTATACCTCCAGACATTGAATCCTTGATTCCAACATTTATACTTAGGTGTCTCCAACTTTTTCCCATTTTCTGAACTTTTTGAAATTTACATGCAAAATACTCTAGGAGTTTCATAAACTGTCACTATTATATATTGAGGCAGATAAGAAAAGCAGGACATTTCTTATAAATAAGTAATGTCGATCAGGATGTGGTCTTTAAGTGTGTTAGTACGCCCAAGAAGTCACAGACACATTTGCCATCGTGAAGGTTGTGTGTATATAAAATAGGGGGAAATAAGAAATGAAAGTGGCCCAGTGAGTATCATTTCATTCCCAGTTTAAAATCACGATATTGTCCCATCTGTTGTCTTTGAAACAAAATTGAAGAGGAAAACAATGACTGACGTTTCTGTATCTATTTGGTTACAGGAAAAAGACAAGCAGAAAGCATTCAAGGATGTTTGTCAGAATTTCAGGTCTGCTTAAGGACATAAGAAATGTGAGTTTAAGATTTCTTTGCAGTAAGAACGTCCAACTTATTAGAATTTTGTGCAGGCCTGTAATGCATCACTTTTTTCTGGAAAGATTTCTGCGGCCAGCTGACTGGTTTGAAAAGAGACTAGCTTTTGCAAGAAGTGTGGCAGCTACTTCAATGGTAGGTTTCCAGTGCTCATTTGACTTTATTATTATAAAAAAAATTCCAGCGGTCAATCATTTTGTTGGTACGTATTCATATAGGCCATTGGAAAGGTAAGAACTTTCTGAAGCCAATGCATTATTTTGGTGGTTTTGATCATGCTTCAATACAAATTTAAGTCATTTGATTAAGCTCTATCCAAAATGTCCATGCTTTTCAGGTAGGTTACATAGTAGGTTTGGGAGACCGACATGCTATGAATATATTGATTGACCAAGCCACCGCAGAAGTTGTTCACATAGATCTTGGTGTCGCTTTTGAACAAGGATTAATGCTCAAGACACCAGAGCGGGTTTGTTTACTGAGTTCCCCTAATTTTGTCCTTACAACTGCTTGGTCCTTGATCAATATGATTTCTGAAGCTGTACCACTATCTCTTGCAGGTTCCATTCAGACTAACAAGAGATATGGTTGACGGCATGGGTGTCACAGGTGTGGAAGGTGTATTCAGAAGATGTTGTGAGGAAACCCTCTCTGTAATGCGGACAAATAAAGAAGCTCTACTGACAATAATTGAAGTATGAACATTTTGGGACAATACACGAAACATAATCCCCCTTTTCCTGCATTCTATGCTCAAAGCGAGAATCCTTTGCAGGTGTTTATCCATGATCCTCTCTATAAGTGGGCTCTGTCCCCATTGAAGGCTTTGCAGCGTCAGAAGGTATATTTTATAACCTTCTTCTTTCTGCGGTTCATTTACAGAATATTTTTGAACTTCCAGAAAAATAAACAACGAAACTGCATGGAAAGAGTTGGAAGAATTTTTTAGTCAAAATCAGAAGAGGCGAGAGATATAAATATGCCGCCTGTTTAGCTACCTCTGTGCTTGTAATCATGTGGACAGGGAGATCAAAAACTGTATACATTCGTTTGAAAACCCTATAAATTACATCTGCATTAACCCACCCCAGCATGCAATTGTTCTCATTTCCTCTTCTGAATTTGATGTTAACAGGAACCAGAGGACGACTTGGAAACAAATTTGGAAGAATCTGAAGATGAATATGAAGGTAACAAAGATGCTGCACGTGCAATGATGCGGGTCAAACAAAAATTAGATGGGTACGAAGAAGGTGAACTGAGGAGCATACATGGACAGGTACTTTCTTGCGTATCCCTGCAGCCAGTGGGTTGCCTGTTCGATTCACTTGCTTCCATTGTTGGAAATCTGTCTCTAACTCTAACATCCTTCAAGGAAATGTGGAGGAAATGTGAAGAAACATAATGCTTGTAGCTACAGGCGATCAGAAGGATGGGACAAAAGACTTCATCTAGATGACCTCAAAAAAAATGAGTGAGAGTGATTAGCTCAAAATTACTAAGCTTAGAGCACTGAGTTTGTTGAAAATGTTCCCTTGATTGTGGCTGAAATCTCATTTTGGTACATAAGAGGAGGGCAATAGGGAGTAGGAGATTAAACCTTGGATCTCCTAGTAACAACCACGAGTCTTAACCGTTACGCTATGTCTTGGTAGCTGAAAGCGAAAAGATTGAACCATAAAACAAGATTATGGGGAAACAGTAGTTAATTTTGTGGAATCATCAAATCAATTTGTAGTGCCTTAAATAGTCTATGTTTTTCAAATTTCGCAGGTTCAACAACTAATCCAAGATGCTATTGCCCCAGAGCGGTTGTGTCATATGTTTCCTGGCTGGGGAGCTTGGATGTGATGACTTGAACGCATCCGCTTCTACTTCATTTGCATCCTTTGGGGAAAAAGGCGTAAGGGAAAAGGAGAAAGATCAGAACTGATCATTTTGTACAGGCGGGTCTGTGGATTTGAATAATCGAATGTATACTAGTTTTTTCTTTTTTTCACTAAATATTTTATGTACATATCTGGGAAAATCACTCTTTTCTATTGGAACTTTTTCGAACTTGCCGATTTCCCATGTAGTGTAATTCACTGACAACACTCATCCGGTAAGTCTTATTTTGAACATCAATCCAATATGTCGATGGAAACGCTTATACGGTACTAATACTAATTCTTAAGTCCCAGAACTTAATATAGCATAACTTCATTAGAAAATATCTTGAGAGGATCGAATTAGATCTACATCTTAAGAGGGTGGACGGTGTTTTACTACCAATCACAAGTTGTCTTATATGCAGTACTTATATTGGAATTTATAACCATGAATTACTTTATCAACCATCATATATTTCAGAGCTTCCTCTTCAAGCATTTTTCAACTATAAAAGTATGATATCTTCCCATAATTAGTAAATTAGGTGAGCTAGGATATTTTTTTCAGAATAACAAATGACTAATTAATCTTCATAAATTAAATTAATACATATGTAACATATTTTATAAAAATTACAAATAAAATTCAAATAAAAGTGGCAGAGATTTCAAAAAAAAAAATGCAGGGTTCTTTGTTTTTGGCTAGTCAGACATGGTCCTTTTATGTTTTACAACATTAGTCTTAAAATTTGTCCGCTTAGTTTAGTAGTTGTAATTATTTAAAATAGGTCCCATTTTTTACCATACCATTCCCTCCCCCCTTTGTACTGCTGCGATGGGACTTCTCTTATTCAAAATATCTCCAATTAAACTACAGCTCTCTTTTTTTGAGTACCTCCACTGGTTACTCCAATTACTACGACATTTCTTAATTAAACACCTTATTGCACAGACCAAGTTCTTAGCTCCAGATAACCCAGAAACTAAAGTTCATCAATATTGCTTGTTCACTACAAGGATGAGGATTATTTGCTACAAAAATTTCCTACGAAAAAAAACGTAGGAAAATTATGCGCAGGAAAACCGTCGGATAAAATCTTATGTCCGACGGTTTTGAGTCAATAAATTTCTGACACAAAAAAGCGTAGGATAAATGTCAAAGTAAAATGACGGGAAATAATAGCGCCAAGTAGTCCGACGGTTTTGAGGCGAATGGGACCACATATGTAGGAAAAGCGTCGGACACGTTATCCAACGCTTTTCCTGCAGTTTATAGTCCTACGGTTTTGAGACAAAAAGTATCCGACGCTTTTCCTTCATTTTTTTTTTCCTACGGTTTTGAGACAAAAAAAGAGTGAATGTCTTAAAAATGTAGGAATTTTAATCCTGCAATTTTCCTACACTTTTTTGACGTTAGTTACTACAACTTTCCTACATTATTCTTGCAGTTTAACTTTTCATATATACCTACGATATTGCTACAAATTTTGGCTATAAATACCTCCCCCCTTCTCTTCTCCAACTCGTCCCAGCAACAATTTCTACATCAAATTTCACTTCCGCTTCAACATCTTCTTCAGCTCAATAAAGGTATTTATAAGTAATTTATAGATT
Organism: Aquilaria yunnanensis; assembly: GCA_039654915.1. Classification (NCBI taxonomy): domain Eukaryota; kingdom Viridiplantae; phylum Streptophyta; class Magnoliopsida; order Malvales; family Thymelaeaceae; genus Aquilaria; species Aquilaria yunnanensis. Next base: position 39,819,058 of record CM077595.1, on the reverse strand, counting down.
AGTAATTTATCTGTTAATTATTTATCTATTATAAGCCGATGGGGATACATCAGATGATGAAACATCGCTCGATAGTTTTGAGTCAGATGAAGGCGATGATGTTTGATTAAGTGTAATTGTTTAAAACATTTGCATGTTTTATTTGAAATCGTAATATAACTTTTAATGCATTTATGTTTGTGAATGGTTAAGGAAAAAAAATTATGAAATTTAATCATCACATATCTAATTAATTACATGTGTCGTTGAAATGAAAATAATTAACTTTTTTCCCACAAAAAATTATTGCATGCTATTAAAAAAATAATAATAATGTTACTAAATGGGTAAAATCCACCGGGGTTCACCTAGCTTATTTTTGATAATGGTAGGGTTTAGAATTGTTGATAGAAAAAAATTAAATGACCATAAGTGTTATTTTATAATTTATTTCAAACTTTTTAATACAAAAACGTAAGCAATTAAAGTTAGATGTAACTCTGAAATTAACGGAAAGTACTCAAACAGAACACGCGATAAGAGGTAAGGTACTTCGGTAGGACAATTTGAAGGTAAGGTACCCGTTTAGGACAAAAACATAAGTTAGGTCACCCCCGGTGGATTTTACCCGTTAATAAATTTGGGATATTCAATCTGACCATACACATTAAATCTATATATTTAATTTCCAAAATATAAATATTTTCATTTATTCATCAACTAAAAAAAGTGTAATAATTAACTCCTCCAACCATATAATTAGTTCATATATAAATACATTATAAATTAGATATAAATATATATAAATATTTGATATTCACTCTGTCCGACGGTTTTAAGTTAGTAATTAATAAGGGTAGGAAAGATGTAGGAACATAATTACCTAGGATAACGCGTTATCCGACGGTTTTAAGTCAGTATTTAAAAAATCGTCGGAAATATGTAGGATCATAACATAATGACATAGGGTAGCGCGTTGTCTGACGTTTTTTAGTCAATATTTAAAAAATCGTAGGAGATATGTAGGACCATAATGACCTAGGGTAGCGCGTTATCCGACGGTTTTGAGTCAATATTTCAGTTAAGTAGTAAAACTGTAGGAAAATTAGATGTCATAAAAGCGTAGGATTTTTTGTAGCAAAACCGTAGGTGGTTCGTTGAAGCAAAGGCGGGAAACCAATTACTGGCGGGAAATTCCAAAATTTGGTTTCCTACTCTTTTCATGCATTTTATATTTTTTGTAGGAAAACCGTAGGAAACATTGCTACGGTTTTCCTATATTTTTAAAAAATGCAGGAAAATCGTAGGTCTAGTTGGTAGCTAAATCGACAGACTTCCCCTTTAAATTCGTGGGAGTTCTTTAGTTTTCACCACTTCATTCCTTCGTTTCTGCGACAAACTCTTCCAAACCCACTCCCCAAATCTCCCCCAGAGCTATTTAAACTAGGTAATTTTTATTTTTAAGTAATTTTTCATATATAATTAATGTTTGTTATTACATATAGTTGTTGTTTACATATATATATAATGCATGTATTGAAGGTTAAATTTTAAGAAGTTAGTTTTTATATTATATGTTTTAGGTAATGTTATATATGGTGTTAGTAATGAATATGTATGTGGTTAGTTATATGGTGTTAGTAATTAATATGTATGTGGTTAGGGACAACAATAATTTTTTATGTAATAATGGTTACTTCTATTTGTACTACAGCATGTTACTATATATGTGGTTAATATAAAAAACTGTTAGTTCTATAATGTTAGAGTAATATTGTTAGCACTTTAATAATGTTAGTGTAATTAAGAAGCGCAAGTTACAACACTAATGTTACTTCAATAATGTAAGTATAATCAGCTAATGCTAGTTTAATAATTTAATTTTATAAATAAGTATATATCAAATAATAATTAATTGGCAATTTTAAAAAGTGTTACTGCACAAATGGTATTCAAATAACTGAAATTTCAAAAATTACAGAGTTTATTAAAATAATGAAATTTAATATGTAAATGTTAGTGACGTAATGTTAATTTAGTATTACATATATATGTAATAAACATGTTAAACTTTAATTTTAGGATGGTTCGCCCCAGACAGTTCGGCTCGGGCAAAGCCCCGGCCAAGGACATATATACATGCAACGGCGCTCTCAGACGACCTACGGACCAGATCCTCCACTCAGCCTTCTGCCGACGATCGTAGCCAACGAGATGACGATGATCAACCCGGCACTGCATCTCATTGATTTTATATTAGATCTCCTTCAGTTCTTTGCAATTAACTTTTTCCTGTAAAATTTGATTACTTTTATGTATAGTAATTTTATTGATTACTTTGATCAATTGTTATATAATAATAATAATAATAATAATAATAATAATAAAATATCAACAGAATAATAGTAATAATAATAATAATAATAATAATAATAATAATAATAATAATTTGTGTTTTATTATTATTATTAAATAATGCAATATAATATGTTTTTATTTTGTATATAAATTAATTTACTAAAATCTTTAAATTGTCACAAAATCGTAGGAGATATATTAATGACAGAAAACCGTAGGAGATATTAAAGTCACAAAAACGTAGGAGATATTAAAGTCACAAAACCGTAGGAATTAATGCATCTCAAAACCGTCTTAAATAATGGGGACCACGGGCGTCATAAAAGCGTAGGAATTAATGCATCTCAAAACCGTCTTAAATAATGGGGACCACGGGCGTCATAAAAGCGTAGGACAAAGGGGTCACAAAACCGTAGGAAATAGTTTTGTCAGAAAACTGTAGGAATTAATGCATCTCAAAATCGTCGGATATACTGGGGACCACGGGCGTTATAAAAGCGTAGGACTATTTTACGTTTATCCGGCGGTTTTTATTTCCGACACTACTTTTTCCTACGGTTTTGTCCGACGATTTTAATTGTAGGAAATGACCATTTCCTACGGTTTTCCTACATTTTTTCCCGTCTCAAATGCCTTGTTTTCTTGTAGTGTTGTTAACACTTTGCCAGTACTCATCTTCCCACATTTCCACTTGTCTAGAAGCATTATCTTTTGCCTCAAGAAACAGTTGCAGCTCCTGGGTGTAAAAAAGGGGAGGCAAGGTGCATGGCATTCTGCTGCTGGGCTTGGTGACCAAAGACTCGACCATCCGTTTTTTCCAGCTTTCTTTTATGGGGCACAGCAAATTCTCTGAGCACAGCTCCATAGCATTCGGAGGGATCTCTGGTTTGAACGTCAACAGCTTTGCATACTCATTGAACAAATGGTACATATAATCATACACAGATTCCATATTTAGATTCTCCTGGATGAACTTGCTGCTAGCCTCACCAATTTCCTTTGCCTTTATATAAAAATTAGGCTTGAGATAATATTTTAGTGGAACTAAAGAGAGGGGGAAGAGGGAGGGAGAAAACCTTTTCAAGGTGATTATTGCCCCAATCTACTGCAAATTTTAAGGAGGGGCACTTTTGATCATCTCTAATGGGCCAATAGTGCTTCAAAGGCACCAAACCTCTACTGAAGAAATCATAGAATTGAGAGTTTATGTATAAAGTCATGGAGTCACATGCTAGGACATATTTGTCACTTATAGACCATGTGTACCCTTGGACATATATTTTGTACCTGTTTTGCACAACACATAAGCAGTTAATCAGTAATATTGTATCATTTCTAAATTTCTATAACTCAGTTTAATTTTTGATCGATTCTGTTCGTTATAACATTATACACTTTTGCATCAAATCTATGTTCTTTTCTTTTTATTTCTCTATTTTTTTAGCAAAGCGCATAATTTCGATCTCATTGTTAAGAATTATTATTATTATTATTATTATTTTGGTAATCAGTAAAGGGTTTTGAAGTTGTTGTAAGGAAAAAAGGGCTTAAAAAGACTCTAACTCTACTCTTTGTTGAGTGAGGCACATGTCTCTAACCAACGGAGCTAGCCACATTATTTGATTGTTTAAAATTTATATATTTGGGTCCAGTAAGTGCTTCCACATTAATCACTCTCTTTGCATAGTTTTGGTACAAATGTTTCGAGGTTGCACTTCTGTCATATCCAAATGAAAAGATGCTACCTGTGGGTGCATTGGTCCACTATGTTTGATTTTGGAAATCCTTGTCTGATCTCTCGTTCCCAATCCTAAAATATAACAAATTATGACAGAATTGTTAGAGATTTCTTCCAATAAAAATCGGGTGGAATTTATTTATTTATTTTTGAAAAAATGAGAAATTGTGCACAGAGTTGTACTTGAATGTAGATGCGGGTGCTCCAATCATTTTTCCTGGAGACATTACATTTGAGAAGGTCTGTCCTAGCAGGCACCGATTTTGGGTTCCCTCTCCAACATGCATAGGGCAGTCTGTCCTTCCATTTGATCCTTTTGTTCCTTTCCCTAATGTCCCTCAGGACACAAACCCATGGCCTCATATTGTTTTTGGGCCTAAGAAAAAGTGCCACTTGTTCAAATATTTCTTGATAACTGATATGATCAAAGAAGGCACAACCAAGGATGGCAAGGATCTATTGAAGATAATTAGTGGACCATTGACAAGGGAGAAGGCTAAGGAGCTCACTAGTGCACTTTAAGCTTGGATTTTGACAGATTGGCGATGTTCTGGATGTTATATTTCCAATGAATCAAGAATTACTCAATTCTGATCTGTTTAGCTCAAGATATGAATTTTCTACCAGAACATCGCCAATCTGTCAAAATCCAAGCTTAAAGTGCACTAGTGAGCTCCTTAGCCTTCTCCCTTGTCAATGGTCCACTAATTATCTTCAATAGATCCTTGCCATCCTTGGTTGTGCCTTCTTTGATCATATCAGCTCCCCCCTCCTTAGAAGGATTCGTCCTCGAATCAAAACCTACATTAGAAAAGGGAGTTGAATCAATAAAAATGAAATGATCAACACATAAGCACTTACCTTTCACATAAGCACCAATAGCATGGAATGCTTGTGTATGGAGCTTTGATCTTGTGAAAAACCTGAACCAATATCCAAATGCAATGATACCTCCAAGGTCAAAAACAAAGTTAGAAGCAATTAGCACAAAAAATCTGAATTTTTGCACAATTTTCATTTTAACTCTAGGCATCACTTTCATTGCCTTTGCCATCTCAAAAACATTATTCTCGCAACAAGGAAAAGTATAGGAAGAATTTACCTTATGGATGCTATATGCACTCAAAAGAAATGGACCTAAACTCACATAAGTGTTATGGTTATGAAAAACACAAGTTATGTATTTCAAGACAATAGTTTGCATCGGCCATTCAAGCAAACAAGAATTGAACACAATGCGGCCTAAACTAATAACAAAACTAGGATGCACGAATTCCACAAAAATCCTAAGCATTTTAAATGAAACAAGATCAAACTTATTTTTGTATGTATATGCACCACAATGCATGAAATTTATGAATGGGATGTGACACAAAAAAAATGACTCAACATACCTCCTTAAAAGGCTGAATTTAAAACCAGAATTTAAAACCAGAATTTTCACTCAAAATAAAAACTTTCAAGTTCGGACATAAAGCAAAAATATCAAGACTTAAAAGTTTGTGTAAATGCATGTGTCATGACAAAAAGATACTTGCTGGAAATTAAAGATTGACACAGAAAAATGGGCTGAATATAAATGGGAAACAAAGAAATATGTAATGCATGGGTAACAACCAATTTATGCATGCAAAATTCTAAAGAAGTAAATTTAACTTGACACAAAACAAAACAATGTGACATGGATGCAAAGCGAACAAAATCAAAAACCAAAGACACCAAAACAGATTTTTCTCTAAAGAAACTCATGGAATTCAAAAGATGATTTGACAAAACCAAAGAATTAAAAGGGTTAAAACCATATTTTGTCAAATCTTCATGCTTACTTCCTTCTCTTAATCTAGTTTCATGAAAACCATTCTTCAAAATAACATTGCAAGCAAACACATGTTGTTTGAGATTTTCATGCAAAACCACATCATATCTAAGTGTAAGGAAGAAATACATTACAGTGGTTGGACTTAGTCTCCAAGTATCTTCCTTTGGAACCACAAAATTTTCACCTTTGCACTTAATGACTTTGGTTGGAGTTGCATTAATTTCATCCCCTTGAAACATAGGATACGAAACAATGTTAGGCAAACTTTTGCATATGAAATCACTTGGACTTACCTTAGATTGTTCCTTCTCAACCTCCTTTGTTGGTTTGATGCATGGGACATGGCTTAGAATATTAGGAACACCAACTTCTTTAATGGGCAGCAACTCACTTGATTCTTGTAGCTTATCTCCACTTAAGTCCTGAAAAGAAGACAACACAACACTAGAAAAAGACTTTGTTATGTTAGATGAATGTATGGCTTCTCTGTAGGTCTTTCTCTCTTCACTCAGCTTGGGTTCATTGCACTCTTGTCTTCTCTCAACTTTGCACTCAATTTCTTCTCTCGGGAACTCTCCACTCTTCTTCCCCTCATGTTCACTCTTCTCACTTAAACTCTCGGTTGTTCTCTCGGCTTTCCCCTCATCACTCTTGCCTTCAACTTTCCCCTCTTTTTCTTTTCTCTCAACCTCACTTTGAAATTTTCTTTGATCCTCCAATACTTGTTGTGGTGAAAGCGGTACAAGCATGATTGACTTTTCTTGTTGAGATTGAGACAAGTCTCCTTTTGTGGTCTCCATGTTTGGCTTGGGTACTTCTCTTAAATCTTTGCTCCATGCTCCTCTCCATGTGGAAATTCCTCCTTGACACATCTTGGATGCCTTGGACCTTTTGATGAACCTCTCGGCCTTGGTGGCATAATAAAGCAAATTCTCCATGTTCAAATAAGGTGCCATTTCCACTTTGTTGGCAATCTCAGGATTGAGACCATTAATGAATCTATCAATGGTGGTCTCCTCATCCTCTATGATGTTGGCTCGAGTCAAGGTTATCTCCAAGTCTTTATGGTAGTCCTCCACACTCTTTTGGCCTTGCACTAGCCTTTGAAGCTTGAGGCGTTGATCTCTAGTGTAGTAGCTAGGCACAAATCTCCTCCTCATTAATGATTTAAGGGCTCTCCACGTGTGTATGGGCTCCTCCTCATTCCTTCTCCTAGAAATAACATCCTAATTCCACCATACAAGAGCATAGTTAGTGAACTTTATGGTAGCCAATTTAACCTTCTTTTCCTCAGGGTAATGATGGTGATCAAACACCATCTCAATCTTTTGCTCCCACTCCCAATATGCATCGAGATCACTCCTCCCTTGGAAGGATGGAATGGTAAGCTTGATGGAGTTGAGATTGTTGTCCTCCTTTGGCTCACATCTCCTTGGAAACCCATGGTCATGCCAAACTTTCTTCCACCTCGGGTTTTTCTCTCCTTGGACCTCTCCTTGGTTGCAAGATGGGATTTGGTTTCCTTGGCAACCTCAAATCAATGTCTTCAATCCTCCCCACAAGTTTATTGAGAGTTTCTTGAAATTCTCTCATGGTAGGCTCCTCATTGTGTCTAACTTCCATCTTTCTATCCTCCTGGCCTTCCATACTCCTGAAAATAACAAAGATCCTCACAACACTCACCTCACGTGTTTCACTTAAAAGATGAACACTCAAGCACTCAATTTGTTAGTGAGATATTGCTATTGAAAGAGTTCTCAAAAGTTCTAAGAAAACTATCCTCAAAGCACACAAGAAAACTTGAATTTTTGAAGAACTATTTTGACTCCAAAAGAGGTGGGCTAAACAGGCTTTAAAAGACTCTAGGAAACCCTTGCAATTGATGATCACAAGAACCACAAAGAAAGCTTTTTGGCTCAAAAACAATGAGATAGGTTTTGGGGCACAAAACTTTCAACACTTTGTAAAAACTTCTCTTTTTGCAAGCTTTCTTTTCTTTGTTCTTTTCTTTTCTTTTTTTTGTTCTTTCTTCTTTTCTCTCTTTTTTTTTTTCTCTTTTCTTTTTTTTGCTTGCTGTTTTGATGCTAAACAAACGTTCTCCTTGAAATTGCTTGCTACCAAAGACAAAAAGTCAGTTTTCAATTTGGCCAAAACAAGAAACTATTGAAACTTGCACAATTTTGAAACAACTTTTGATACCGAAACTTCCTCAACTTGGATCATTCTTTTTTTGGTGTTTTCTTGACTCTAGGATGCTGGAAACAATGAAAACAAAAGAGATTAATATGGCTGGACACGAAACAGAAAGATAAGAATTAGACAAGAACAAACGAATTGAAACCGAGAATACTAGGTGACACGGGTTGACTTATTTTTGTTGTTTTTGTGATTTTCGGACTTGAACAAGGATGGAACAAAAAGGACAGACCTGAAACAAGAAGAAAATAGATTAAAACAGAGAATTAAAGCACGAATTTGCTGAACAAAATTGAAAGAAAAACCGAAGAGAAACAAGAACACAAAGATATGTCCTTCAATGGAACTTGTGGCTCTGATACCACCTGATGCGAACCCCGATGGTATAAAGACCATGAAACGCGCCCAAGATGTGATTCAAGCTCCACAAGACATCAAAGAGACTAGGTTTAAAACCCCCACCCCTAATCAACCTGTGATTAGAAACGAGAAGTATAGAACTCCAAGAACACAAGCAAACTTGTGCACCAAGGCAGTCCACAAATAACCAAAGAGAAAACCTCTCCAAAGAGCAATATTATTTCGGCAATAATCTGTGTGTTTACATCCAGAATATGTTCCTTTATATAGGCCTAAACTAAGGTAAAAAGATGGGAAAAATTCGCAGCCCAAGTCACCTAGGAAACCTAGTTACAAAGGACTCAAGAAAACCTAGTCAAACTAGGATTCCTACACCCTTTTAACACATGTTTAAGGTGTGCAGCGAATTCCATTTATCCTAAGTGACCTGAATCACTTCCATTGCCTAAATAACATCCTAAATAATGTAAATAAACATGAAAATAAAATGAGATACGTTACAGCACAAGATTGGCCATAAAAACCCCAAAATAGTCTTCTCAGGTGGTTTCTGCTTGTGTCTTCAACTTCAAGCTGAAATTCGAACTTGATAAGGCACGATTTCTCAAAATTCAAAGCATGAAAGTTTGGTCACTTAGGATAAATGGAATTCGCTGCACACCTTAAACATGTGTTAAAAGGGTGTAGAAATCCTAGTTTGACTAGGTTTTCTTGAGTCCTTTGTAACTAGGTTTCCTAGGTGACTTGGGCTGCGAATTTTTCCCATCTTTTTACCCTAGTTTAGGCTTATATAAAGGAACATATTCTGGATGTAAACACACAGATTATTGCCGAAATAATATTGCTCTTTGGAGAGGTTTTCTCTTTGGTTCTTTGTGGACTGCCTTGGTGCACAAGTTTGCTTGTGTTCTTGGAGTTCTATACTTCTCGTTTCTAATCACAGGTTGATTAGGAGTGGGGGTTTTAAACCTAGTCTCTTTGATGTCTTGTGGAGCTTGAATCACATCTTGGGCGCGTTTCATGGTCTTTATACCATCGGGGTTCGCATTAATAACACCACAAAACTTAACTATTACGTGTAAGATGGAGTAGTAAGGACCCGAGTTTAAGTCTTGTGAACGGAGAAGTATGCCTCCTATATGTAGTTTGACTCAGCTTGACTCTAGAGTATCGGAGCCCAATGTGGCTACAGGGGTTCTTAGACAGGAAAAAAAAAAGGAGAAAGAGATTGTAAAGAATGAAATGTTACCAGTTCCAGAAAGAGGCATCCGGGAAGACGATGTCGAAAGACGAGTTACTGCTACAATACTTGAACAGGGGGTGGAACGGCGTTCTTATTTAGCCCAAAGTTGGTGGACAAGACATAGGGCTGGTCGGTGTGATCGAAAACCATCTCTAGGTCAGGCAAGGCACCTGGGTAGAGTCTTAGCAGCTGCAATATCCCCCACACTGTGTACGTTTCTCTGTTCGGCTGTGCCTGCCTCTGTTTCTTCCCGTACACCTTCCCCTCCAATATCACCACCCTCACCGGTCCATGAGCCACCCTCCAGGCGTCTTCCACCATCTCCCTCATGATCCCCGCCTCTTTCCAGGGCCTCAGATCTTCGTGGATCCATCGGAAGTACTCTGGACAGGACGGCCCTGGTTGCCTCTGCACCATCCTTTTGCTTATAACCGGCGGACAGGTTTGTGTTCGGTTCTGCTCCAAGCACCGTAGGCTCCAGCACTCTTGGGGTTCTGAGGCTGCTCTAGAGCTCATCAGGAACAGGGCTTCGGTTTCATCGACAAACTCTCTTCTTGAAAATATCTGGAAATGATCAGAGACAGAGAATGGATTAGAAAGATATTCAGGGGACGCGATTTTATTCAAGAAACGTCCGTAGCTCACAGCATCCAAGGCGCAGGAGAAGGAGAGGAGCAGTAAGAAGAAGGAGATTGTTGCAGGTAAAAGAGTTGTCTTCGCTGTGCGGCTCCATTTGTCATGATTCCTGCTAATTCGCATGCTCAAAAGAATACGATTTTGAGGGAAACAAAATGAATGGAAAACAGGGAAAGTGAGATCATTGAGCAGAGACGAAGGTCAAGGGACTGCAAAATTAACTGCTGAGAACGGTTCATTATATCTTATTCCGATATGCATAGGACAAATTTAAAAACAAGAAAACAAAAAAAAACATCTCTGACCAAAAAGAGAAGGGGTCCTTCTACCGAGAATTATAATTTCTTCTCATGATAACCATTGGATTTTAGGCTGTAAATTTTGCCTACTGGACTTAAACAGTGTGGCTTAATTACAAGGTAAAATAGAAAAATAAGAAGAAAAAATAATTAAAATTACTATTGAAAGGAAAAGAAAAAAATATCAATGCCGGTACTCGATTTCAACTGTCAGTTAAGAAGACAAATTTCAAACTCAGAAAGTCTGTCTTTATTCATACCTATTTCAATCCAAAATTATTGTGAAAAGGTAAGAGATTGTTGAGTATTTATATGAGGAATACTATTAGGGTTTAGAAAGAGATTAGTGATTTGGTTACGTAATTCATGTTAGTTACTCCTAATAGAATCATTAGATATGTCGTTTACCACGTATCATTCATGTTTATCTATTCAGTCTAATTAAAAGAGCAAATGATAAGTTTTTGGATATAATTGGTTTGTGTTTATTCTAATTAGAATGCAATGATGATCTCTTACCTTGATACCGCAATCTCCTACCTACATATGACAATTTCACGTAAAGGAGTAGCATTTCGTTTACATAACATCTTCTTGTTGTGGAACATCAATCTTTTGATTTGATATAGCATTTTTACATATATATATCATGTCTTTGTTTTCTTGGTTTCAATGGCTTCTTGTGTTTTCTAGAAATGGAGGACCTGTGTTATTGGATGTTAGTTTAAGCCTCTAAAGCATTATAAAAGAGTAGACAAGTGGCTTAAGTCTCTAAATCAAAACGTAGCATTGATATTATTGGATGTTGGTTTGGCAGATAGTCAAGTTCAAAGGAAAAAAGAGTCCAAAGAAAGGACTTTTTTGTTACTCAAAGTGGAATGGAACAGACAAAGAACAACTACAAATGACGAGAAGAAAGTAAATAATTGGTTGCTAAGCTATCCGCTCCAATGGATTGTTGTTGGACTTTAATTATATAACAGCTCTCCTAATTAATATCCTGGATTATTAAGGCAACCTTGGTTATTTTAGTAATTTTATATGCTTAGAATATTATTGTAACTAAAGTCTCAGTTTAATGAAGTATAGTAGTTTAAAAAGGATAAGAAATTATAATTTCAATAAGCTGGACTGAGAAAGGTATTTTGGTCATTTCACACAATAATCTATTTTTATTGCACGGTTGGATAGAGGATGAAAAAATATTTCATTTGAGGTATCATAATTTCTCGTGATTCTCACTCAATCCTTAGGTGGTTTAAAATGGAACCTAAAATTTGTTTATGACTTAGTTGCATAATTCAGAAAGCTTGAGAGTTGAATTGTATAATTAAGTTAAGAAGAAATTTTAGCTTGGGAAAATCTGGAATTAGTCCTAGATTTCCAGTCTTCTTGCACTTAAGGACCAAGAGTTAAAAAGCACGCACACATGCTAGCTTAATATTTAAGCTAACTTAGTGGACCAACTTCATTTCTTCCATCACCCACAACCTCCTGCTGGTCGAAACCCTCTCTCCTTCCAATCCACCACAGCAAAACTCAATCCAAGCTCATCTCATTGAAATCAAGCACAATCAAGTAAGATTTGGGATGGAAATCAAGTATGGAACAACCCTAAGCTAGAATTTGAGCTTAGTGTTCAAGTAAGTTTTAATTTTCATCCCCCTGCTTTCACACTGCATTTCGGCCCTGTAGTTGGTGGAAAATGATATTTAAACTAGGTTCTTGGATGCTCGTTACGAGAAAACAAACAAGAAGATTGGAAACCAAGCTTCGATCAAGAGCAACTAAGTTACGGTTTTGTTTTGGGTGTAAGAATGTTTCGGTACCTTATTTTACTTGGTTGGTTCCAGTTTTTCTGAGTTTAATTGAGATGGAATAAGTGTAATTAAGTTAGTTTTTGCTAGCTTGTACAGAGAAAAGGGTGATTAAGCCTAGTTTGAACCATCTTGTTGAAGGAAGGTGAGAACTGTACGTGTGTGTGCGTGTTGATATGTGGTTTGGTTCTACCAGCTTTTCTGGGTTATTGGGCTGGAAAGGGAGCTGAGTTTGTTCTGATTAAACTGGTTCTTACTTGCTTGTAAAAGAAACAATCAACAGGAACCAAGGTGGATTATGGATTAAAGTTGAGGTAGACAAAAGCTACTAACCGATGTGTAAGTTGTGTACATGTGTGTATTTGGTCCACATTGTTTTGGCTAAATGATCTTTCCACATTGTTTAAAAATTTAAAAAAATTTGTCAAAAAGCATCATGTAACACATAACTCTGCAGAAACTGACATGTTGTGATTTCCTAAAATACCCCTAAGAGAGTACCAGTATCAGGCCATAACCGGCTCCCCATTTGACTGACACCCCATTTAACCGGTGTTTACACAATTACACTCTTGCCACATTGATTACAAAAAAGACGCGTGTACAAAATTTTCAGGCCAAGTAAACTTTATTTTCAATTCTATCCAGACCCACGTTCCAAAATATGTTGAAATACTATTTTCCGAAGCTATTAATATATTTTTTTAAACCACAACCTCTGCCACGTTCTCACATTCAGATTTGTCAGTTCTTTTAGGCAGTTGTAGGTTCTCCATTTGGCACACGTCCTACCAGGACCGGTCTAAAATACATGGTGGGTAACGGTGCCGCCCCTTTTTCCACCGCCCGATCAAAAGATTGAATTTTGGTTTAAAATACTCTTTGCAACTATACTTTTATATTTTTATCGTTTTAGTCCCAAATATTTATTTTATTTTTCCTAGACTATTCCGTTCAGATCAAGTATGAATAAGTTTTAAAGTGACCTACTTTTGCAGGTTATAGGTGGTAACTTTTAAAAGTGCGACCAGTCTAACCTAAAAAAAACTAAAATTTTTCTAAAAAATAAATTAAATATTCAAAAAGTGATAAATGTTAAAAAATGGTAAATATTTTTAAAAAGTGATAACAAAAATTCTAAAATGCAATAAATATTTTTAAAAAGTGATAAAATTTAAAAAAAAATTGATAACTGTTAAAAAATTGGTAAATATTTTTAAAAAGCTATTAAAAACTGACAAAGTGATAAATAATTCTAAAATGCAATAAATAATTTAAAAAAATTATTAAATAAAAAAACAATAAAAAACTAAAAAAATTGAAATATTTATCAAAAAAATGATTAAATAAAGAAAAGCAATTAAAACTTAAAAAATCAAACGTTTTAAAAAAAATCAAATAAATATAAAAAAATTGATTAAATATAAAAAAACTTATAAAATATAAAAAAAATTTGATAAATGTTAAAAAATGGTAAATATTTTTTAAAAGCGATTAAAAACCAAAAAAGTTATAAAAATATCTAAAATGTAATAAATATTTTAAAAATGTGATAAAAAACTAGAAAAGTGAATAAAATTTAAAAAAAAAGTGATAAATGTTAAAAAATTGGTAACTTAGGTATGACCGAGTCACTTTGAAGTTATCTTAGGTGTGATCTGGTCACTTTGAGAGTAACCTAAAAATGTGACTAGGTCACATTGAAGGTACCTATGGTGTGACCGGTCAATATGAAGGTAACCTAAAAAGATGACCGGATCACTTTTGAAGATAACCTAAAAATGTGATTAGGTCACTTTGAAGGTAACCTAAAAATGTGACCGGGCCACGTTGAAGGTACTTTCGGTGTGACTGGGTCACTTGGAGGGTAACCTAAAAAGGTGACCGGGTCACATTAAAGATACTTTCAGTGTAACCGGGTCACATTTAATGTAACCTTAAATGGCGATCGGGTCACATTAAAGGTACCTTCTAGATGGCCGGGTTATCTTTTTAGGTAACCTTCAATATTACCCGGTTACACTTAAGGTTAACTTAAGGTAAAAATTAGAACCTTATTTATACCAAGACTCCTCAAATCATAAACTCTCTGTCTCTAAATATTACAAAATTTTTTAATATATCAATCATGGTAAAAAACTAATACTGTATAAAAAACCTTAAACAAAACTCTAACCCTAAACCCTAATCTTAAACTCAGGTACTAAACCTAAACCTTAAGCCCTAACTCAAAACATTAACTAAAAACGTAAACCCTAAACATGTACATAAATGTTTTGCATTTATTAATTAAAATGTTAAATATGTTAGTTGTACTTAAAATTAATATTACGTGCAAAGTAAACCCACAATATAATATATAAAAAATACTAAACATAACACTAAACCCTAACCCTAACCTTAAATCTTAAATTTATCCTTAGTCCAAAACTATAAACAACTAAATCCTAAGTCCAACCCTAAACCCAAAACCATAAACGATACACCTCAACCCTAACATTAAATCATAAACCTTAGCCTAACACTAAATCTCAATCCCTAGCCCTAATCCCTAAGCCCAAGCTTAACCCCTAACCCTAATCCCAAGCCTAAGCCTAACCCCTAACCTTAACCCTAACTTTAACCCCAAACCCTAACATAACCCTATTCCCTAATTCTTAAGACTACATACATGCTTGAGCTTTTAAAAATTTTACCAAATATTGTTCAAATTAAAATGTAAATATATGCTAAATCCTAAACACATAGCCCTAACTCTACTCCTAAACCTTAAACCATAAACAATACACATAAACCTAACATTAAATCATAAACCCTAACCCTAATTCCTAATCACTAAGCCTTAACCCTAATCGTTAATTCCTAACCTTAACCCTAGTTCTTAATTCTAGTCCCTAACTCTAATCCCTAATCCTTTAACCCTAATCCTTAAACAATTTACGGTACCAATTTAAGGTTATGGTGGTACCAAGTGAAGGTTATAATGGTATAAATTTAAGGTTATAGTGGTACCTATTTAAGGTTATCGTGGTATCAAGTTAAGGTTATTGTGGTACCAAGTTATGGTTATGATGGTATCAAATTAAGGTTACATTGGTATCTATTTAAGGTTATAGTGGTGCTCAGTTATGGTTATTATGGTACCAAGTTAAGGTTATAGTGGTACCAAATTTAGGTTATCATGGTACTAATTAAAGGTTATAATGGTACCAAGTTAAGGTTATGGTAGAACAAGTTAAGGTTATAGTGGTACCAAGTTGAGGTTATAATGGTACCAAGTTAAGGTTAAGATGGTACCAATTTAACGTTATGGTGGTACCAAGTTAAGGTTATTGTGATACCTAGTTAAGGTTATAGTGGTACCAAGTTAAGATTATAGTGGCACCATGTTAAGGTTACAGTGGTGCCAAGATTAGATTATAGTGGTACCAAGTTAAGGTTATAACCTTAAATTGGTAACACTTTACTGGTTCACTCGATTACCCTAGGATAATAACCTTAACTTGGTACCGCTGTAACCTTAACTTGGTACCTCTATAACCTAAACTTGGAACCACTTTAACCTAATTTCTGTACCATTTTCACCCGTTCACCCGGTCACAATAGGACAATAACCTTAATTTGATACCACAATAACCATAACTTGATACCACTAGAACCTTAAGCTGGTACCATTGAACCTGACTTTGGTACCAATATGACCTTAAGTTGGTACCAGTATAACCATAATTTGGTACCAGTAGAACCTAAAACTGGTACCACTAAACCTTAAATTGGAATCAGTATAACCTTAACTTGATACCATTAGAACCTTAACTTGGTACCACAATAACATTAACTTGGTATCATAAAACCTTAATTTGGTACGGTTATAACCTTAGCTTGGCACCATTGACACATTAATTTGATACCACAATAACCATTACTTGATACCACTAGAACCTTAAGCTGGTACCCTTTAACCTTATTTTGGTACCAATATGAACTTAAGTTGGTACCAATTTCTTTTTATTAAAAAACGTATACCCTAATACTGAACAGATAAAGAAATTGAAAAAAAGCACTAATTCGAACAAAACCCCCTATAATACTATTTTTTATGAAATTTTATTTTTTAAATAGTAAAAAAGATATATTTTTTTCATCTTTCTTAATTTATTTACTATTTAGAAATGAAGCAAATAATCTAGATATATGGAGTAATATTTATTTTATATAGATTTTATATACTTTATATAATAACCTAAACCTTAATCTCTAACCCTAAACATCAACCCTAATCCTAAACCCTAATACTAAATCCCTAACCCTAAAAGTAATCATAATCCTAACCCCTTAATCCTAAACCCTTATCATTAACCTTAACCATAATCCTAACATTAAATCCCTAACCCTAAACATAATCCTAATCCTAACCTGTTAATCCTAAAATAAAACATCTTAATCATCTGAAGTAATATTTATTTTATATAATTATATACATTATTGATATCATTAGTTAACAATTATACTTTTGTAGGTCTAAAAAGAAATGATTTATTCGTTTGAATATATTTAATAATATGTGTGATTATTACATTTAATAAAGTAAATATCATTAAATATAAATATATTAACTAACTATACTTTTAAGTAAATACATATTTATACTTATTATTATATTAGTATTTCATATTATGAATACATATTTTAAATGCAATAAATATTTTAAAAAAGCGATAAAAAACAAAAAAAAGTGACAATTTCTTAAAAAAAGCGATAACATGTTCAAAAAGGCTATTACATGTTCAAAAACGCTATTACATGTTTAAAAAAGCGATAACATTGAACCTTACTTTGGTACCAATATGACCTTAAGTTGGTACCAGCATAACCATAATTTGGTACCACTAGAACCTTAAACTGGTACTACTTTACCTTAAACTGGTACCACTTTACCTTAAATTGGTACCAGCACAACCTTAACTTGGTACCATTAAACCTTACTTTGGTACCAATATGACCTTAAGTTGGTACCAGCAGAACCTTAAGTTATTACCAGCATAACCATAATTTGGTACCACTAGAACCTTAAACCGGTACCACTTTACCTTAAATTGGTACCAACACAACCTTAACTTGGTACCATTAAACCTTACTTTGGTACCAATATGACCTTAAGTTGGTACCAGTAGAACCTTAAGTTGGTACCAGCATAACCATAATTTGGTATCACTAGAACCTTAAACCGGTACCACTTTACCTTAAATTGGTACCAGCACAACCTTAACTTGGTACCATTAAACCTTACTTTGGTACCGATATGACCTTAAGTTGGTACCAGTAGAACCTTAAGTTGGTACCAGCATAACCATAATTTAGTACCACTAGAACCTTAAACTGGTACCACTTTACCTTAAATTGGTACCAGCACAACCTTAACTTGGTACCATTAAACCTTACTTTGGTACCGATATGACCTTAAGTTGGTACCAGTAGAACCTTAAGTTGGTACCAGCATAACCATAATTTGGTACCACTAGAACCTTAAACTGGTACCACTTTACCTTAAATTGGTACCAGCACAACCTTAACTTGGTACCATTAAACCTTACTTTGGTACCAATATGATCTTAAGTTGGTACCAGTAGAACCTTAAGTTGGTACCAGCATAACCATAATTTAGTACCACTAGAACCTTAAACTGGTACCACTTTACCTTAAATTGGTACCAACACAACCTTAACTTGGTACCATTAAACCTTACTTTGGTACCAATATGACCTTAAGTTGGTACCACTAGAACCTTAAACTGGTACCACTTTACCTTAAATGGGTACCAATACAACCTTAACTTAGTACCATTAAACCTTACTTTGGTACCAATATGACCTTAAGTTGGTACCAGTAGAACCTTAAGTTGGTACCATCATATCCATGATTTGGTACCACTATAACCTTAAACTGGTACCACTTTACCTTACCTTGTTACCAATATAACCTTATTATTATATTAGTATTTGATATTATGAATACTGATTTTAAATGTCATAAATATTTTTAAAAAAGTGATATTTAGCAACAAAAGCGACAATTTCTTGAAAAAAGTGATTAAATACAAAAAAAAAAGCGATTACATATTTAAAAAATCTATTAAATATACGAAAAAGCAATAACATTTAAAAAAAAGTGATAAATGTTTAGAAAAATTGGTAAATTTTTGGCAACGCTAATAAAAACCGAATAAGTGATAAATAATTCTAAAGTGCAATAAATAATTTAAAAAAAATGAGTAAATTAAAAAATAAGCGAAACACATCTAAAAAAAGCGATTAAATATACAGAAAAGCGATTAAAACTAGAAAAAGTGAAAAAAAAATTTTAAGAAAAGTGATTAGATATTAAAAAAATGGTTAAAGTGGTACAGAAATTATTACATCCAACTATATTTTTCAATAAATATATATTTATATTTAATACCCATAATACCTTAAAATAAATATATATTTTATATTTACTTTACCCATTTCAGTAATTTCCCCTTCTTTTTCCTCTGTTCCGGCCAATCACTTCTCCCTTGCAACCTGTTACCGGATCAATACGTTGCATTTTACTCTACCAGCCTAATGGTCTTTTTACTACTAATTTCTAACTTAGGTCCTTAATTGAAACATTTTAAAAAGTTTGAGGAATTCTAAAATACCGGGATATCGATACCGGGTATTTTAGAACGGTCCCGTCCTACCACTTATCCTATCTATCACCCCTATCCAGTAACCTACGAATCAATTGCTACTTGTCAGTTACAAGAACCACCAGCAGATATTTACATGCGTTTTTATTTATTTATTTTTTTTTTCTTTTGAAAGTTTACAGTTCATTCCTTTCTCTGCTAGAAGACGTTCCGGAGCAACACTGTTTTGGGATTTCCAGCAGCCACCGCTCTGAACAACAGCAGCCTTTTGCGTTTTCGGCAACAACCATTTTTCGTTCTCCACCATTATTCTGCACCATTCTACATTATCAGTTTCATTTCTCATTTATGTAATAACAATGTATGCAACTGATATTTGCAAATTTACAAATCACACACGCATGTTCGAAGTCACACATACAACTGCAACGGAAAGTAGCACAAAATCGCAAAGCAGGTATTTTTGTTCCTATATATTTCTAATCATTTTTTTCACTACAGTTATTTACAATGTTTTACCAATCATTCATGGCAGGAGGATCAGGTAGGAGAAACACCCAGCAGGAACAGAGACACCCAGCAGCAAAGAAAGAAGTTCAAAACTAATTATGTGCATGTGATGCGCTATGTTTGTATCCTTTGTGTTGCCAATTTTAGACTCCTAGCAATTGGTATAGGATATGAATTAAGTGTAAGTAACATGCATTCTTTCTCGAATGACAAAGCGTAAACATTCCTATGGAAAAGTGCAATGTGGTAATACTTTTCGCTACCTTAACCTCTGAAAATTGTATTCCAAAATAAGTCATTCTTTTTTCACTTCCTAAGGATGCAGCGACTCAATCTTGTGTTTAAATCTTTGTTCCAACTTTTTTAACACCCGTATTTCATTTTACAGTTTTAATGGACGTCATAGAGATTGTATTTAACTAGCTATATCTTGGTTAAGCAAGCAAAATAATAATAATAATAAAGGGTTTACCTTCTACCTCTGTTTCCCTACCAACATGAGCCTCTATTTCTCAATCTTCACGTCCTAGGCGTTACGTGTGTGCGCATCATGCAAGACATGGAAAGAAAATAGTTAGTAATCTTGAGAGTTTTACAATAGAGTAACCTCGGAAACAAAATTTACACACCGATTACAGATCATACCTTTTTCGAGAAAAACAAACCCACCAGGGGAAGGTGGCGTTCTTACACTGGTGTGCCGACGACCACAAATGGGGCATCTGTCTCCTCAGCGTGTACCTCGTTCTCCAGCCTTCTCATCTTACAACCCACACCCGATTTATCTGAGGACAAAAACCAAAACGTCAGAAAACTGAGGTAGGAGACCTTCATCGTTCTTTCGGAAAAGAGTTTGGAGGTAGTTAAGCAGGAGTTGAAGAGGCAATAATAACATAATGCTTTATAAAATGTCCAACAGACAAGCCCAAACGACTGCGCCGGTGAAATGACCTGCGGCAGAAGGATTGAAAATGAATTTAAGCCCGGAAGGAAAGCACAGAGATCATCCGAATGCGTAACGCACTAAAACAATCAGATGTCATTCATATTTTTTTAAAAAAATAGAATTTTCAAAATGTTGATCACAGAACTACAAAAAACAGTTTGCAATTTGACGCAGATGGTTTAGAAAGAGTTAAAGACGACGGAAAGACTAACCTAAATATGTATAATTTTAGAAGATCTGGGGAAAAAAACACCTACGGCAAATTCGACGCCGGAAATGCATCTGTGCGCTGGCTGCCGGCAGGGACTCGCAAACTTTGCCATAGCCACAACCTTTATTCGGCCGGGTGCGGCGCTAATGAAACCCAGAAACCGTCTCCACTTCATTTTACGAAAAATGAAATTCCAGAAACTTTGAGCCTAGATCTATGAAAAGGCATTTGGAATTTGAAAAAGGTGCTTTATAAAACCCTGTAGAGGTGAGATAGACGAACATGAAAACGTTGTTTATAGAAAAATCTGTAAAAAAAAACCTCTTCAGCGGTTCCGCGCTGGAAAATTCATCAGTACGGCGATATTTCGCGGGGAAACACATGCCCACGGCATTGCCACCACCGGATAAATCATCTAGCAAGAGGCGCCACTCCCGCCTCTCCCAAACCCAAAACCAGGGCACCTTCTGTAGAGAGAAGTTAGAGCTTTAGAGAAAGATGGGAGACAGAAAGAAACGGCCTAATGATACAAATCCAAAAAACCTGATATTTGTGTGCCCTATAATCAGTCGATTATTTTGCCCCATTAAATTCGGCCCATTTGAGCTTTCATTCGGTCTAACTTAGCCCCTTAACTCAAATTATTTGTTCCCCGTTTGTAATTTTTTTCCCAACTGCTATTTTATTTCAACATTTCTTTCGGCATATTTCAGTGTGTTCAATATCGTTGATAATTTTAATTGGGCCCAACATTAATTCTGTTTCCTTCACTTATTTTAGCATGTTATCCTAAATACCTTCACAATATCTTCAATTATTTTTTTCCTTCAAATCTTAAAAGATTTCATTCCTCATTATTAAGACTAATATATATGATCCACCCAAATTCGACCTTAATTGTGTTTCCAAATATAATATCTTACATATATTTCCAAAACTTTCCTAAATAATTATTTATTACTTCAATTAATGACATACTGCAATTTTCACTGTACAGATATAATTGTTTACCATGTTGCACTTACCAAACAGAGATTATTGCCATAATTTTGTCCCAAGTTTTAACTGGCTGACTAAAACAGTCTGGGACATTAATGTGACTAAAAGTATACATTGGATACTTTCATTTTTCTAACCATCTCAACTGCTTACTATTTTAATCTAGACTATTAAATTTAACAGGATCGAATTTCTAAAATAATGTAATGTTACTGCTAAATTCTCACAAATAGATCCTCACAAAATATGAGTTTCTATGCTTTTACACACTATGTAGTATCATACGCATTATGTTTTCTTTTTGAAATATAATGTCTTATCTTTTCTATGCTTCAATTAAAAGACGCATTTTATTATGCTGTACTGTCCTATCCATTAGATGGGTTATAAAACAATTGTTCCATTAAGTAAGAAGTAAATTGTCCATTAAGAGCACAATAATAATAGTAATAATCTAAGCCAATTCAATAAAAGAAGAACAAAGAAAAAAAAATTCTAAGATTTAAATAAAAAATGAGTTATGGAATTTAAAAATACGGGTGTGATGTGTTTGTCACGATAATAAAATGTCAGACACTAATATTAACAAATTCTTCTTTTTATATTCTATAACTTATTTTCTATTGGCATCTTAAGAATTTTTTTCCTTACATTTTTGTTGAATTGGTTTAGATTATTATTATTATTATTATTATCATTATGAGAAAATTACCCAAATCCCCCTGAAGATATAGCCAAACCTACAGTTGTGTGCTCCCTATCTCAAATACATACAATCACTCCATCAAAAGCTAACTCTGTCATTTACGTACCATCAGCACAAAAAAGGGAAAATGACTAACTTTTCTCTTCTAATCTTCATCCACATAAACTTTACCCCCAATTTAAAAAACAAAAAATGAAATCTATGATAACAAAATGAAAACCAGACTCCTAATTTTGATTAGAACAAAATAGAAAACGAAAATTTCCAAATCCAAGTGGGGTTACATCGGTTTGATTGCTCTTCTTTGCCACCCTTTTTTGATTTCCTCCTCCTGACTGCCATCAAAGCTGAAGGAGGAGAAACTGAAGTAGTCCTCTTGTTCTTGCCCTTTGATTTCCCAGCCCATTCTGCTTTGCTTCCAAAGCCACCTTGCATAGCAAAGACAGCAGCCCTCTTGGTCTTGCCCTTTGATTTCCCAGAATCGGCGAGGGAAAACGGTAGGGTCGAAGCTACAAACGGACAGGCCATCCTTCCTTTCGCCTCTACACTCTTAAATCCACCGACCTTCTATTCTCCAACTTTTTCATCAGAGAAAAGCTCATCCTACGGGGACTTGCGGACTGCACACATGTTGTTCGATGCTTTGGAAACTAGACCACGGTCAAGTCCACCGGCCGGCACTGCTATAACCTGCTGTTCGAGTACGCGCCCGCAGGAACCCTCCACGATATCATTCGCAGGAATCGCAGTCAGATCCCCAAAGCAGAAATCGGAGGATACAATCGAATGATCCCGTAACTGAAGGTTGCTGCCGACTTCGGCTTCACCAAATTCCCGTAAGAGGAGGACGAGAGAGGCAAATTTTCCAGGCTAGCATTTCAAAGAACCCCATAGATATGTCACCGGAGTCTGTTGTGGTGACTGGTGGGCATGATTGAACCGCCATTGGGTATATGGTCACCGCTGTCGTACTTCCTAGAAACCTCGGTCAATCCACTTAATTGAAAAACCCATTTCCAAGAGACAGACGAGCGAACAGCGTGAGATCTTGCCGGGTGGAGGTGGAGATTGGTGCGACTGTAGATGACGGGGATAGAAACCGGATTTGGGACTGGGGATGATCAAAGACGAAGCCGGAAGCCTCTGATGTGACTCTTTTCTGGGGTTTAAGTTTTGGTTTCATTTACATTTTGTGTAGAAGTTGGAAGGTAAAGTTTCTGTGTGGATGAAGGCTAGGAATGATGGAGTTAACTTCTCAGAGGATAACTGTAGATATTTGAAAAAGAGGAGATACAAATGCAGGTTTGACTATACTTCAAGGGAGAATTTGGTAATTTTTCATATTTTTATTTGTGCCATTACTGTGCTCTTAATGGACAATTTACTATTTTGCTTAATGGAATAATTATTTTACCAAATACTTTTACTTATTAAAAATGTTTTTAATCGCTGATTGGTCAAATATATTTCACATTCAATTATATACTATGGCTAACTACCATATTTCAAATGATATAATTGAAACGCAATTCTCAAATAATAGTGTTATGTATACTAAGTTCGATCAACAAAGTTTTATTGATAATTAAAAAAATAATCTTTATCACATATAATTTTGTACAAGTTTTTAATTAATTTATCAAAGTGTTACCGTCTTCCTAAGAGCATTATGATTAATTAAGGCTATCTAAGGAGATAAGGAAAAGTTACTTTTGAATCTCACTATTATGAAAGGGGATAGGTAAAGGATTCATTGAATGTCAAAGGGCAAAATAAAAAATTTTCAAATAAGAGAGAGTAAGTGAAATTTTCATTGAACCATCTTTGAAAATTTCCCTTTCAGTTTTTGTTGCCCACCAGCACACGTACCCCTAGGACCTTGATACAAAGATTATTAACCCGGCCAGTTAATTATAAATCAGATTAGAGAATGACAGAAAGAAGAATTAATTATAGGGAACAAACTATTACCATTATTAAAAACAAACAGGTTGTTTATTTTATTAAGGACACCAGCTCTTTGTTTGGTTATTCTTCAATGCGCGTGTTGACTCAAATGCAAAAGAACTATTGTTTCACAAGAAAATTAATAGCTTAACTACATCATCCTTTTATTAAGATTTTAATCTATTTTTCTCTTAAAGAGATTAATTTATCTGTTTGTTTTCCCTTGCTAAAATATTATCATTTTTACTACATATTAAGGCATATTATATTAACTAAATTCTACATTACTTAAGCTAATATTATATTTGCATGATTACCAGTGGCGGAACCAGGATTTTTGGTTCAGGGGGGCAAGCCTGGAGGAGAGTCGGCGGAGCCCGGAGGAGAGAGACGACGTCGCAGTTAGGTAAAGCTGTAAATTGGGACTAATTCACACTAATTCAAAGCTCAAGGAGCAAATCGTACGAGTTGGAAACGTTTGAGGACTAATAGTGCATTTAGGCCATGTTAGAATATCCTTTAATGTAGAGGGAATAACTACTCACTGGGTCCCTACTTTCTTCAGTGCCTACCTTATTGCCTCCTATCTTTATATTTTTCCACAATATTTGGGGGGGCAAAATGCACACAGAATCCTTAAATTTTGAAAAAATCACCGAATTACTACCCCATATTTACATTTTTTCTAAATTCCTGAGGGGGAAACAGCCCCCTCCCAGTATAACGTAGCTCCGCCACTGATGATTACCATGTGACTAATATTTAAAAAATAATTAATTTAAATGCCAAAAAATTTCTTTCAACAGACGCTATTCTGATGCGAGTACAAGATTCTTCCACTTGGCTACCAAAACCCGCCGTCTGAAAAACCGTGTGAATACTATCCAGGATCATTCTGGGCAGTGGCTGCTAGATGAAGATGATATCAGGACTCACATTCGGCAGACTTTCGCCACCATCTTTCAACCCAATTATACTGACAGGAATCAGGCGCAAGAATCTATCTGCTCCCACATAACCTGTACTTTTAACTCCAACTCAGCAGAACTTCCAACTTGTTCCATTCACCTCTCAAGAAATTAAAAAGGCAGTGGTTGAGCAAGGGAATTATAAAAGCCTCATGACGTGATGGTTTGCAACAAAAGTATTAAATATCGTTATCGCTAAGTATACCACATCTTGAATTTTCAAAGTATATCACATGGTATACTGTACTAAATATTATTATCATTTTTATAAAAAAATAATTATTAGAATATTATTTTAAGATGATATAATTTATTTAATAATTTATTTTTACACATTTTGTATATATTCTAATTTTTTTCATCATAATTTATCAAATATAAATAAAATATATATTATAGAAGATATTCAGTTAGAGTGGTATGTACCAAAAATTCAATTGGGGGATATTGTTCAACATCAGTTACACTACAGGGACATTCAAGCTGCTATCATCCATTAAATTTTTATAATAATTAAGAAAATTAGTAAAAAAACATAAAAGTAAATGTTTATTTTATGATATGTGTATTATTTATATTTTAATTTTTTATATATTTCTGATATTTTTTTATGTAAAATGAAAAAAAAATACCCGCAAAAAAAATATATCGCGGTACGTACTACGTGGTATTTTGCGATATACCGCGATTTTTTGACAAAATGCATACAAAAGGTGAGAAGTATGTGGTATACTGTAAAATACTGCTGTATACTGCGAAATACCACACGGTAAAATAACAAAACACGAAAACATTTGTACCACGTATCGTATACCTATGGTATACTGCGGTATTTAACACTATATTTGCAACCATTTGTATTCAAGAAATATTGGGGTACGATGGGTCTAGCGGTTACCAAAGCCTATCTGACTTTTCACAATGGTAACTATATGCTTCAACAAATCAACCACAGTTTTATTACTTTAATTCCAAAGAGAACTACGGTTCAAACAGTTGATGTGTTAGTGTTGTGCCCAAAAAGCCAATCATGAGATGATTGTATTTTTGCACATTGAGTCATGATATTTTATTGAGGCATTAATCCAGCAATTATGTTTATTGTTTTGTTTCTGCGTAACGTAATAAACATAATTGTAACCCTAGAATAATGATATTCTTAAACGTCCCTAGTCTAGTATTATTGTGGAGCGGGTTGCAATAATACATAATGACTAGCATATGTGGAGACTAATATGAGATATGTAGTCTACATATGGGTACAAGTTGGAGAACTTGTGTACTGGACCGACCCACCATGAGAACACTTCATGGATCGTTATATGAGTGTCATAAGTGATTCTCATAGTGATCATGGTATATGTAGTCCTTCGACCTAAGATCATCAAGGTTCCCTACATGTGAGTCACATACTTTGATACTTTCCTTTGTTGCTCATAACTGAGTGAACTTGAAGGAGGTTATTGGGTATGTCACATATCATGCGGAGGGATTTGTATGATCAAGATGAGATTTGTCCCTCCTATGTAACGGGAGTGATATCTTCGGGCCCCTTGATAGAGTGAGACTTAGAAAATGCATGGCCATGCTTGGATGAGTTGATATACAATATCAATGTCATCAGCTTAAGTTAGTCTACTCGGTAATCAAGAAACCAAAGATTGGGCTATACGAGAGTGACACATTCCATGTCTCGTGCTTAGTCTTGATATCTTGGACAAAGGGACAATGGCATATATCGGTGATGATCATAAAGGTTTAGTCGAATCATCGACAATCTTATCACTTGGGTAGCAATGATGTATTGCTAGACACCGCTCATTGCTTATGATCATAAATGTGATTTATGATCATTGCCAACGTGGTAAGAGAGCCTATTGGGTCGCACACATAGAGCTATTTGGATCATTAGAGTGCATGGGCTAATAATTTGGGTTTTGGTTTCACAATAATTTCGTATTAATAATGGGCCCAATTGTTGAGCCATTATTAAGCCCGAAATTAAATCCTAATTGGATTAGGGCTTTGAAACCCATTAGGCCTGGAAGTTGAGTCTCACTATAAATACAACTTTTAAGTGATAAATTCGCAGGTCTCCTTGCCCTAGCCTCCCAAAACGACAGCCGCACTCTTCTCTTTCAATTCCTTGGAGGACGCAAGCTAACACTGTGAGCGCAAGAGAAAAGCATCTGCCGGGACGTGGTGGAAGCGTGGTGATCCCGAGAGGCTCGTGTGGATACCATAGAGAGCCTGAACACGTCAACTGTTCAGGTTTTGTGATTCGACTCTATAGTTGAGTGAGAGATCTCAACCGAAAATTAGGTATGAAAATTTTCGAACACCCGGTTTACCCCGTTTCACTTGGATCCTGGAGGGTTTCGGTTAAATTCCGCTGCGCTGTTTGGCTCCCAAAACCCATCATGATGACCTTCGGCCGATTAGCCTATGTAATACCCTCTACAAGTTAATAGTAAGGGTGTGGGTTAATAGGCTTAATGGGGTCCTAAATCCTCTGGTTTCTAATTTCCAGAATGTTTTTGTTCTTAGAAGATCAATTCAAGACAACATTATTATAGCCTATGAGATCCCACATGCCTTCAGAAAGACTCCTGCTTTTAGTGGTCCTAGAAGATACAAGGATGTACTCAAAATTGACATGAGGATGGCATATGATAAGCTTCAGTGGTCATTCATAAAGAAGGTCCTTTGCACCATGCGCTGGCCAAGACTATGGATCCATCTCATAATGTAATGCATCACAATAGTGTCCTATTTAGTCCTTGTCAGTGGATGCACAACCGCTTGGTTTTCCCTAAAGGCTGGCATTTGCCAAGGTGACCCTCTTTCTCCTTACCTTTTTATCCTCTTTGTTGAGGCTCTCTCTTATAGACTATAGTACCTACAATCAAATGGGTTTGATTATGGATCTTAAAGCCAGTAGGAGCTGACCGACTATTAGCCATATTTTCTTTGCAAACAATTGTCTCTCATTCTTTAAACCTACTGTCAAAATGACTAATGCCATTAAGGAAATCGTGGATCTTTACTCCTTAGCCTTAGGTTCGGAAATTAATCACCAAAAATCAAATTGGATGTACAACAAAAATGTTCCTTAGAGCTTGCAAGTGGAGCTGAGTCAGATCCTTCCGTATCAAATTAATAAAGGTATCCAACACTATTTAAGAATTCCCTTGTCCCAAAATATGTCCAAATCCACATCCTACAATTTTCTTGTGGAAAAGGTTAAGAAATTTATGGATAACTAGAAATGGCAGTCGCTAAATAGTGCGAAAAGGCTAACTCTCATTCAATCTACATTATCCTCAGTTCCTGTTTATGTGATGTCCTTTTTTAAAGTGCTTGTTGTTATCTGATTCTATCTTTAAATCATATATTCGCTTTTGGT
Organism: Aquilaria yunnanensis; assembly: GCA_039654915.1. Classification (NCBI taxonomy): domain Eukaryota; kingdom Viridiplantae; phylum Streptophyta; class Magnoliopsida; order Malvales; family Thymelaeaceae; genus Aquilaria; species Aquilaria yunnanensis. Next base: position 39,790,247 of record CM077595.1, on the reverse strand, counting down.
GGTTTGGCTCCTATTCTCATAAAGGTATTCACCTGAAGAAAAAAAAGGATCCTAACACTATCAAAAGCTATTGGGGGCTTGGGCATTAAGGATCCCCGATTATTTAATCAAGCCCTTTCGGCCAAGATCTTTTGGAGAATTTTTGTTGGAGAATAAGCTTCCCAGGTGTCATGAGTCTTATTAGCTAAATATGGCCTAAAACATTCTATTTGGGATGCCCCACCTCAAAGAAGCTCTTTGGCCATCTAGCAAAGCCTCATTTATAAAAGAGATCTCCTGGAGCTAAAGATTTGTTGGCATATTGGTGATGGAAGTTGAACCAAAGTATGGGAAGACCTCTAGATTCCACAAACTTTGGTTTAGCTTCTAAACTCTATAAGCCCTCCACCCCCTCCAATGAAAGCTTTAAGAGTTTCTAACTTAGCACTTGTAGATCGAGGAGAATGGAATTGGAGCCTTGTAAAGTCCATCTTCCATCCTAAGCTTATGGATAGCATCGTAACTCTTTCTCCCCCATCTTCAACTAAAGGTTCTGATCAAATAATATGGGAGGGCTCCTTGTCAAGCATTCACACTACAAAGCATGGGTACTCTTGGAAATCTATCTGCTAATCCAATGACTAGGCTAATCAACAGCAAAACTCAGCTATCTTTCCAAACCACCCCAACGCCACTAATATTATGAAAAGGATTTGGGCTTTCAGTTTTCCATATGCGTTTAAAGTTTTCCTCCGAAAATTTGTTATTGATGCCTTCCCGACTGGTCAAAAGTTGGCTTCTCATAGTGGTCTGACTGATCCTATGGGCTCCCAATGTCACTTGGCAATTGAAACCCTTTACCACCTATTCTGGGGTTACTCCGGCTGTGATCAAATATGGGCAAACTTCTGCCCTAAGCACCCCTTCAATCCTCAATTTCACTTGGGCACTTGGTTAATAAATCTCCTGGATAGGTCCCCCAAGTGGGAGTTTGAGCGGTTTGCCTTATTAGTTTTTACTCTATGGTCTATCTGGCTAGGGTGATGAAAGTGTTTTCCAACATTCTAATTTCCATGCCCCTTCCATAATTACCAAAATGGATATGCTCCTTTAGCAACTAGGAGCTGCGAGGGACTACAAGTGGTACATCTCTAATCTATATTCTTTCCAACCAAACATGCTTTGCCAATCATGGTGCTGAAATGCTGGGGGATATGTTGCCAAAACTCCTACTGTGTTTGTTGTGTACAATGCTTGGAAAAGACATTCCTTATATAGGATTTTGGAAGCCAAACACGCATAGTGTAAATTAACTAAAACCTTCCAGGATCCAAGTGAAACAGAGTAAATCTGCTGTTTGAAAATTTTATACCTAGTTAGTTGAGATCTTTCACTTAATTGTTGAGCCAAATCACTAAAACTTGAACAGTTGATATGCTCAAGCTCTCTATGGCATCAACATGAACCACTCAAATCATTATGCCTCTACCACGTTCTTGCAGGTGCGTTCCTCTTGCACCTGTTGTGTTAGCTTGCATTCACCAAAGAAATGCATGAAGAGAACACGACTGGAATTTTTAGAACCTTTTTTATTTTGTCCTTAAGAGGTAGCAGCTCCAAAAATCCTCAATATATAATGTATATATAGTGAGAGTTAACTCCCAAACCTAATCGGATTGAAAACTCTAATCTTATTAGGCATAATTTCAGGCTTAATAATGGCTCAACTATTGAGTCAATAATTAATCTGAAATTATCATGAAATCAAAACCAAATAATTTGTCCTATGCACTTAAATGATCCAATTGGTTTTAAGTGTGTGACCCAATAGGCCCCCTGTGTCTCAAACTAATGACATTGATATCCTATATCAATTCATCCAAACATGATCATACATTTCCTTAGTCTTACTCAATCAAGGGGCCCGAAGATATCACTTCCATTACATAGGAGGGACAAATCCCATCTTGATCATACAAAACCCTTCACATAATATATGACATATCCAATGACCACCTTCATGTTCATTTAGTTACGAGTAACAAAAGGAAGTATCAAAGTATATGACTCACATATAGAGAACCTTGATAACCTCATGTCAAAGGACTACATATACTATGATTATTATGAAAATCACTTATGACACTCATATAATGATTCATGTAGCGTTCTCATGGTGAGTCGATCCAGTACACAAGTTCTCTAACTTGTACCCATATGTAGACTACATATCTCATATTAGTCACCATATATTCTAGTCTTAATGTATTATTACAACTCACTTCCACAATAATATTTGACTAGGGACATTTAAAAATACTATTATTCTCTCTTTATAATTATGTTTGATTATGTTACACAAAAACAAACAACAAACGCAATTATTGAAATAATACCTCAATAAAATATCATGACTCATTTTTTAAAATACAATCATCTCATGATTGGGTTTTGAGCACAACACTAACAATCTCCCACTTACACTAAAGCTAATCATCTATGCATCTAATACCAATGGATCTAGAATGACTATCATGCTTCTGCTGTGTGAGGGGTATCGTCGGTGGATTAGCAATGTTGTAATCTGTCGAGGTCCTGCATATCCTTACATCACCCCTTTCAATGATCTCCTTAACAATATGATAGCATCGGAGCATATGTTTGGATTGCTGGTATGATCGAGGTTCCTTAGCCTGTGTGATTTCTCCATTGTTGTCACAATATAGCTCTATTAGGTCGGCAATGCTTGGAACCACTCCAAGTTCTGTGATGAACTTTTTGATCCAAACTACCTCCTTTGCAGTGTCAGAAGCGGCAATATATTCAAATTTTGTTGGAGAGTCAACTAGTGTCTCTTGCTTTGAATGCTTCTAGCTCATAACACTAGCACTAATGCAAAACACATAAACAGATTATGATCTAAAATCATCCTTATTGGATTGGAAGCTAGCATCGATATGGGTATTTACAATGAGCTCATATTTGCCTCCATAGACCAAGAATGCATCCTTAGTCCTTCTCAAGTACTTGAGGATATTCTTAACAACTGTCCAATGACTCTCATTGAGATTTGATTGGTATTTAATTGTCATGCTCAAGGCACACAAGACATCAGAACAAGTACATATCATGACATACATGATAAATCCAATTGCTGAGGCATATGGAATTTTACTCATACATTTTCTCTTCTCAGGTGTACTAGGTCTTTGGGATCTTGAAAGAGTTATACCATATGACATGGGCAAGAACCTTTTCTTGGAGACTTGCATTCTAAACCTTTTTAGCACCTTGTCAATGTATGTACTTTCATTCAGGCCGAGCATTTTTCTAAATATATCTCTATAGATCCTAATGCCTAACACATAGGCTACGCCCCCTAAGTCCTTCATAGAGAAACAATTCCCCAACCAAGTCTTCATAGACTATAGCTTAGGAATGTCATTCCTGATGTGTAGTATGTCATCTACATACAACACCAAGAAGACAATAGTGCTTTCACTAACCTTCTTGTAGACATACAGTTCATTTTTATTTTTTATGAAACCAAACTCTTTGATTTCTTCATCAAAATGAAGATTCCAGCTTCGAAAAGCTTGTTACAGTCCATAAATGGACCTTTGCAAGTTGCACATTTTATTGGAATTCTCTAGAGTGACAAAACCATCAAGTTGTGTCATGTACACATCCTTAAGTAGCTTTTTATTAAGAAAGGCAGTTTTAACATCCTTTTGCCATGTCTCATAATCGTAGTGTGCAGCAGTAACCAATATCATGAAGTCTCATTAAAGTTCAGATGGATTTAAGCATGGCAACTAGTAAAAAAGTCTCATCAAAGTCAATACCATGAATTTTCTTGAAACCTTTTACAACCAATTATCCTGTAAAGGGGATCACATTACCATCCATGTCAATTTTCTTCTTCAAAACCCATTTACACCCTGTGGGTTTTATCCCTTCAGGTGGATCAACCAAAGTTCAAACTTGGTTTTCATACATAGATTCCATCTTAGACTTAATGGCCTTTAGCCACTTTATCTGGTCTTGACATAGCTTTTTGGTAGGTTGTGGGCTCATCCTAATTCATGAGCATCACATCACCAGTATGAGTCACAAGAAATCCATATCTCTTAGGCTCACACCAAATCCTACCAGATCTACGTGGGTTCTATGCTACAAGAATAGATTCTTGAACCACAACATCCTATGGTATCTACTTAGGTTCCATTTCAAGTTCAATATCCCCTTATTGTTCTTGAATTTCTTCCAAGTTCTACTTTCCTCCCATTGGTTTCTTTAGAGATAAACTCTTTTTCTAGAAAGACACTAATCTGAGCAACAAACATTTTCTACTCAGAAGGATTATAAAAATAACAGCTCTTTGTTTCTTTGGGATACCCGACAAAAAGACATTTATGAGATTTTGGCCCTAGCTTGTCAAAGGATTGACATTCCACATAAGCTCCACAGCCCCAAATCTTCATAATAGACAGACTGGGATGTCGCTCACTCCATATCTCATATGGTGTCTTTAGAACTGATTTAAATGGAACTTGATTTAGTGTAAAAGCAACTATCTCTAGAGCATGTCCCTAAAAGGAGCCTAGAAGATCAGCTTGACTAATCATAGATCGAACCATTTCTAACAAAGTTTGATTTCTCCTTTCAGATACACCATTCCATTGAGGTGTACTAGGTGGAGTGAGCTGTGATACTATGCCACACTCCTTTATATAGTCAATGAATTCTCGGTCTAAGTATTCTCCACCCCAATTTGATTGAAGTACTTTAATACTCTTCCCAAGTTGATTCTGTACTTCATTCTTGAATTCTTTCAACTATTCAAAGGATTCAGACTTATGTTTCATGAGGTACACATAGTCATATCTATTGAAGTCATCAGTAAAAATAATAAAGTATTGGAAACCTTCTCTAGCATACATAGACATTGGCCCATTTATGTCACTATGTATGAGCCCTAATAAGTCATTGGCTCTTTCATTTTGCCTAGTGAAAGGAGTTTTGGTCATCTTGCCCAATAAACATGACTTACATGTCTCATATGATTCAGAATCAAATAAGTCCAAGAGTCCACTCATGTGGAGCTTGGATATGTGGGTCTCATTTATATGGCCCAAATGACATGCCAAAGATAGGTTGCATTCAAATCATTCAATTTGACCTTTTTGGTATTCACATTACAGATTGGATTTTTGAGTTCTAAAACATATAAACCATTACTAAGTCGAGTACTACCATAAAAGATTTCATTCAAATAAATGAAACAACACTTGTCCTTTATTATAAATGAAAAACCTTTCTTGTCCAAGTAAGGAATAAAAATCAAATTTCTACTGATAGTAGGCACATAATAGCAACTATCTAATTCTAAAACCAATCCATTAGGCAAAGTGAGAACATAAGTCTATACGGCTAACGTAGCAACTCTTGCTCCATTTTCCACACGTAGGTTCACTTCACCTTTAGCCAATCTTCTACTCCTACTTAGATCTTGCACATTTTCACAAAAGAGTGATCTATATCTAGTATCCAATACCCAAGATGAGGAAGTAGAAAAGTTAGCCTTTATAACAAAAATACATGAACTGGAAGTCTTACTTCTTTTCTCATTCTTGAGTTCTTCAAGATAAAACTTGCAGTTGCGCTTCCGATGTCCAGGTTTCTTACAATGGAAGTATTCCCCTTCCTTAGTCATGCCACTGAATGGTTTCAATGCACCCTAAAGAAGTATTAGCATTAGACTTTCTTTTAGCTTTATTCTTCTTCTTGTTGGCCTTTTCATTTTTCTTGCCCTTCTGAACCATCATAACGGGCTTAACCTTTTTAGGGATTTGCTCAATAGTTCTTAACATATTGAGCAATTCAAGGAGGGATTTGTCAAGATCATTCATGTTGTAATTCATGACAAACTGATTGTAGATTTTTGGTAACGATTGCAGGACTATATCAACAGCCAACTATTTTTAAAGAACAAACCTCAAACTCTCAAGATTCTCAATGTATAGTCATCTTGAGTACATGAGTGTTAGTGTTGTGCCCAAAAGCTAATCATGAAATGATTGTATTTTTGCACATTGAGTCATGATATTTTATTAAGGCATTAATCCAGCAATTATGTTTGTTGTTTTGTTTCTGCGTAACATAATAAACATAATTGTAACCCTAGAATAATGATATTCTTAAACGTCATTGGTCTCGTATTATTGTGGAGTGAGTTGCAATAATTCATAACGACTAGCATATGTGGAGACTAATATGAGATATATAGTCTACATATGGGTACAAGTTGGAGAACTTGTGTACTGGACCGACCCACCATGAGAATACTACATGGATCGTTATATGAGTGTCATATGTGCTTCTCATAGTGTTCATGGTATGTGTAGTCCTTCGACCTAAGATCATCAAGGTTCCCTACATGTGAGTCACATACTTTGATACTTCCCTTTGTTGCTTGTGACTGAGTGAACTTGAAGGAGGTCATTGGGTATGTGTCACATATCATGCAGAGGGATTTGTATGATCAAGATGGGATTTGTCCCTCCTATGTAACGGGAGTGATATCTTCGGGCCCCTTGATAAAGTGAAACTTAGAAAAATGCATGGTCATGCTCGGATGAGTTGATATATGATATCAATGTCATCAGTTTAAATTGGTCTACTCGGTAATCAAGAAACCAAAGATTGGGCTATACGAGAGTGACACATTCCATGTCTCGTGCTTAGTCTTGATATTTTGGACAAAGGGACAATGGCATATATCGGTAATAATTATAAAGGTTTAGTCAAATCATCGACAATTTTGTCACTTGGATAGCAATGATGTGTTGCTAGACATCGCTCATTGCTTATGATCATAAATGTGATTTATGATCATTGCCAATGTGGTAAGAGCCTATTGAGTCACGCACATAGAGCTATTTGGATCATTAGAGTGCATGGGCTAATTGTTTGGGTTATGGTTTCACAATAATTTTGAATTAATAATGGGCCCAAAAGTTGAGCCATTATTAAGCCCGAAATTGAAGTCTAATTGGATTAAGTCTTTGAAACCCATTAGGCCTGGAAGTTGAGTCTCACTATAAATACAACTTTTAGTGAGAAATTCATAGCTTCTTGCCCTAGCCTCCCAAAAGGACAGCCACACTCTTCTCTTGCAATTCCTTAGAGGATGCAAGCTAGCACTGCGAGCGCAAGAGAAACACATCTGCCGGGATGTGGCGAAAGCGTGGTGATCCCGAGAGACTCGTATGGATACCATAGAGAGCTTGAACACGTTAGCTGTTCAGGTTTTGTGATTCGACTCTACAGTTGGGTGAGAGATCTCAACGGAAAATTAGGTATGAAAATTTTCGAACACCCGGTTTACCCCGTTTCACTTGGATCTTAAAGGGTTTCGGTTAAATTCCACTGCACTTGTTTGGCTCCCGAAACCCAACAATGAGGACTCATAGGACTTCCCTTAGACACTTTGCACTGAAACAATGCTTTAGAGGTCTTAAACCTCAAATGTCAAGCTTGCTTTTGGAAGAGCATTTTAAGATGTTCTATTATATCAAACGCCCTCATGTGCTCATGTTACTTTTAAATGTCAGATTCCATGGTAATTAGCATGAGACAAGCAACATCCAAAGCAGCATTTGAATGCTTATTATAAGCATCCTTTTCAGCCCTTGGAGTATTAGCAATAGGCTCATTTGGAATGGGTTGCTCTAGGACATCAACCTTTCTCTCTTGCTTGAGGACTGTCCTCAAATTTAGGTACCATTTAAGAAAGTTGGTCACGTTCAACTTTTTTTTCTCAGGGATCGATCACAATGAAAGGGTTAATGTGCTTTGTGCCATGATAATCTACAATAGTAAATATGCAGTGTAAGAAACATGTATTTTAGTTCATTTAATAAGAACTTTTATTAAATGATGCTCTCACTATTTTACTCAAAACAATAACCCTTTATGTTATTTTGGAACACATTGGCGCTAAGGTATTCTAGTGGGTCAAGATTCATATTTCACCATAACTTAAGTCAGCTTTGACTTTTCTCTCAAGTCTTAGCTATTTAGGTAGGGAAATCCTTGTCAATTGCATCTCATGAAACTCTTGGATAGTTGGGTGAACAACACTTGTCCAAGTTCATCTTATGAACTTAAGCTCAACTTTATGCATCTAAGTCCCTAATCCTATTGGGATGACTTAGCTAAGTTGACTCAAAGTTAGTAATTTGGATATAACTCTTATCCCATTGCATTTTACCAAGATGAATGTAAGTACTTTGCTTTGGCAAACCCACCAATATCGATCAAAGTCTTAACGAGTGCCAACATTTGGAAGGCATCACATTTAATGACTTAATATTTGTTTTAGGGATTTTCTTTTGATTTTACCAATTATTATCTTTAGTTATCTTATACATACATGACATACAAATATAAAACATGCATCTCATGCCAACAACCAATTAAATGTGACATGATTATAGCCCAAATTATGCGATATTCTCAAACCAATGAGAATATCATGAAAGCCTAAGAAAAGAAAAGGTCTTCAAAAGCTTGTTTTCCTCTTTACCTGGATGCCTCCTAGCAGTCATGTCCTTAGACACACCACCACAAATGATCCCAAAAGGTACAATAGCAACGATGATAAAAACCTCAAGTTACATTTGAGGGGAGTAAGGTGAGATGAGAAAGTACAATGAGAGTAATAATGAGAGGCATGACATGTAGCCGTATTTATAACAACAACCAACCAGGGCTATAACCATGCACCATGCTTCAATCAATAAACAACATGACAAATCAAATCTCATCCGACTAGAAAATGCATGCTAATTAACTTACATTTATTAACCAGTTTATTAATGTGGCACTTTGTAGACCTAAACCGAGCAACCAAAAGTACCCTACCCAAGGTGCCTAAACAACACATGGCCGATGTCTAATAGGGTTGTAACAATTATTGCAACAATACTAACTTAGATAGATATCTCATATCCATCAATCTAGGATGAATCTCATTAACCAATTTGTTCTGTTCCTTCATATATCTCATATATATTGTGAGTTCCAGTGCATGCATCATGAATCAATCTAATTAATCATGATCGAAAGTAATAGAACACAGAATAAATTATGTAATTTGAGACTCAATCCCGATTTAGGGTCTCACCAGTGGGTCTAATACCACTGTAGGATTTTAGGAACCAAACACCTCTAGTGGAAATTAACTGATACCCTCCAGGATCTAAGTGAAACGGAGTAAATTGGGTGTTAAAAAATTTTATGCTTAGTCGGTTGAGATTTTTCACTTAATTGTTGAGCCAAATTACTAAAAATTTAATAGTTGACGTGCTCAGGCTTTCTATGGTATCCACACGAACCACTCAAATTAACATGCCTCCACCATAATCCAGTAGGTGTGTTCCTTTTGCACCCTTAGTGCTGGCTTGCGTTTACCAAGGAATGGCAAGAGGAGAGTGCAGCTGGAATTTTCATATCCTTTTTGATTTTGTCTTTAAGAGGCAACAGCTCCAAAAATCCTCAATATATAATGTATATATAGTGAGGGTTAACTCCTAAGCCTAATAGGTTTGAAAACCCTAATCTTATTATGCCTAATTTCGGGCTTAATAATGGCTCAACTATTGAGCCAATAATTAATCCAAAATTATCATGAAACAAAAACCAAACAATTTGGCTCATGCACTCAAATGATCCAATTGGTTCTTAGTGTGAGGCCTAATAGGCTTCCATCACATTGGCAATGATCATAAATTGCATTTATGATCATAAATAATGAGTGGTGTCTACCAACATATCATTGCTACCCAAGTGACAAGATAGTCGGTGATTTGACTAAACCACTATGATCATTATTCGTATATGTCATTGTCATTTTGTCCAAAATATCAGGACCGAGCTTGAGACATGAAATTTGTCACTCTCATATAATCCAATCTTTGGTTTCTTAATCCTTGAGTAGATTGACTAAAACTAATGACATTAATATCCCCTATTAATTCATCCGAGCATGGTCATGCATTTCCTCTGTTTTACTTAATCAAGGGGCCTGAAGATATCATTCCCGTTACATAAGAGGGAAAAATTTTATTTTTGTCATACAAAACCCTCTACATGATATGTGACATACGCAATGACCACCTTCATGTTCACTCAATTATGAGCAACAAAAGAAAATATCAAAGTATGTGACTCACATGTAGGGAACCTTGATGACCTTAGGTCAAAGGACTTACATATGCCATAATTACTATGAGAATTACTTATGACACATATATAATGATTCATGTAACATTCTCATGGCAGGTCAGTCTAGTACAGAAGTTCTCCAACTTGTACCCATATGTAGACTACATATCTCATATTAGTCACCACATATGCTAATCTTAATGTATTATTGCAACCTACTTCCACAATGATACTAGACCAGGGACATTTAAGAATACTATTATTCTAGGGTTATAATTGTGCTTGATTATGTTACGCAAAAATAAACAACAAATACAATTATTGAAATAATGCTTCAATAAACTATCATGACTCAATGTGCAAAATACAATCATCTCATGATTGACTTTTGGGCACAATACTAACACCTTGATGGGAGCTACTACATGGATTTGGATGGGAACAAATGCCCTACTCAAGCCCAAGGTTCATACATTATCCCATGTTGCTAATCCGCCCTTGAAGTAGAATTAGTAGCCATTAAAAAAAGTGGTAACTTTTGCGGCTACTCATAATCTACAGGTCATCACTTTCTTATTGGACTACACAAAAGCTTTGGCAATCTTACGTGGTACAAAGAATACTTCCCCAAAGTTAGAGGGTATTTCTTAGCAAATCAATGTGTGTATGAAGAATTTACTTCATTGCTATTTGGTGATGATACCTAGAGAACAAGTCTCTCTAGCACACAATATCGAATCTTCCCTACCATCACAACTCTTTTTTTTTTTTTGCTTCTTATTGTATATATATAATCATATTTTTGCCGCTAATTTTTTTCCGGCCAAAACGAATGTTTCAATTTTTTTTATAATGATTTATATTAACAAATTTAAAATAACTGGTGACAAAATAGTTAAATAATGTCTTAAGACTGCATTTATCATAGGAATAGATCTATTTTCTTATATGCAAGGATGTTTTGCTTTTACACTCCATTATAACTTTTTACTTTTTTTAAACTAAAAACTTTCATTTGATTGAATATTTTGGACAAACCTCCACGTTTGGTGGAGCAGTTAGTGCATTAATGTGGAGACTTGGAGGCTATATATATATATATATATATATATATATATATATATGTATGTATTCAGAAGTATGCTTTATAAGTGTACAAGAGAAAGGGTATTAGTATTCTAGGTAAGAGAAGAGAAATGACAACTTTTTTGGAACTCGGAAGAAAACTAAACCAGTTTTTTTTATATTTTTTTGGGAAAAGAGTGGAGAAATCAGAGTCAAATCTTATACCTTCCCATAATATCCCAAGCACTTTAGCCATCAGGACAAAGGTGCAGGGACTGGAGGCATGGGTTTTACTCTTATAACTAACGCCTTGTGTTTCCTTCTTCTTCTTTTCTTTTTTTTTCCTTTTCCTTTTTAATTTTTTTTCCTTTTTTGTTATCTTTTGCTTTCCATTTCTTCCCAACGGTATATATTTTTCTTTTTTTTCATTTCATCTTTTTTTTTTCAAATTTTGCTACTACTTTTGTTTTCCCCATTTTGTATTTTCCCCTTCTAGTTTTTCATTTTCACTTTTTTTCTTGACTTTTTCCTGTTTTTCCTTTTTTTTTTTTTTGTAAAATGAAGAACAAATCTAATAAAATAACTGATAAAACTGATAATCATAAAAGAACAAATAAAATTAAATAATTTATCTAAAAAAAGTAAGAACTTGCAGCATAACAATAAATTAACCAAAAGGACAAATAGATACTAACAAGAAATAGTTATTTTTTATAAAAAAATAAATAGCCAATAACAAAAAAAAGCAACTGCAGATAAAAAAAAATAACTGGTTTATTTGAAAGAAGAGATAAGCACCGACAAAAAATAATAAAATTTTCTATATGACATTTTTTATGTTAATTTATATATGCGAAAAATAAAAATTCAAATACAATTTTTATTAAAAGATAAATCTAAAGTATGAATGACTAAGAACAAGTCTGATAAAAGAATGCACAATATTCATAACAAAAAAAAACTTGTTAAAAAAATATGAACTAATAAAAGAATAGGTAAAATTGATAAAAGAGCAAACATAAAAAAATAGATAAAACTGATAAAAGAACAAATTCGCATGCGTGAGAGAGGTTCAAGCAAGACTTACTTGATATGTAAAATCATGCACTAAAGTTTTAGGTCAGTTGACTTTGTGATTTGTTTTGAATTTATCTAGTAACATTTAAATTTTGAAATGTATTAATAAAAATACAATTGTTAAATGAATGTGTTGGATAATTTCAAGTGGTTTGAAAGTTAGTAAATATGATCTTCATGGGAAAAGCTTTAAGTGATGACCATGCTTGCGGGAGACTCGGATTACGAAAGTAACATGATTATTTTAGTAATTATTATGCCTAGAATATTACTTGCAAGTTAAAGCCTTAGCTTAGTAGGGTATAATAGCTTAAAAAAGGTAAAATTGGTCATTTAGAGAAATTGGGCAAAAAAGGGCATTTTTGTCATTTCACATAGTAAACTCCTTTTTATTACATGGTTAGATAGAGGATGGAAAAATAAAAGATCTATGATATCACAGATTTTCGTGATTCCTACTCTATCTTTGTGAAATTGTGTATTGACTAGATTGTCCATGGGTGGTTTAAATATAACCCTTAGAGATCTTGAGACTAAATTGCATGTTACTGAAAGCTAGGTAACATATGTGTAATTAAATGAGATGCGGTTTAATGCCAATTCCTATCCTAAATTGTTTAATGTGTTACAAATTGCAGATAACATTTTCTGTCTTGCTAATTAGGGCACTATGTGCGTGTCACCTTAGCCTTGAGACAACAAGCGGTGGTGTTGACAAGTCCTCTTCTTTTTCTTCCAGCTTCAGCCTGATCACTTTTTCCTAGCCAGAACCTCTTACCTTTCAGCCAAGAAACACAAAACCGATATTGTTGCTTGAGGAGCTAAAGTTTGAGCTCAATATTTTTAGGTAATGCAATTCATTTGCATCTGGATTTTCTGGTTTAATTTAGACTTGGAGTTGATGCAATTATTGTTTAAGTTAGCTTTATGGGAACCTGGGAAAGAGTGACTTGAACCACAAAGAAATTGGGTGCGGTTATTGTGGTGAGGTGAGGGAATGATTTTGTTCCTTATTTTTTTTTTTTTGTGTTTTAATTCAGTTAAAAAAGGCTGGAAGAGAATAATTGTTGCTTTTGAATTTACTACTTGAAATATAAGTAAAGGAAGCAACAAGAAACACAATGAGTGAAAGAAACATGGTAGGACTGAATAGGTTGTGAGCCTCAAATCCTATATTGCTCTAGTTCTATTTTGGTTCTATCGAAGCTAGAATAAATGGTTTTTGATTGTTTTTAAGTAAAACAAACCATAGAGACCAATTTTCAAATGATTGGAACAAAACTTGAGGGAAAAGTAACTTAAGGGTTGGATATGTTAAATCCAAGATAAGGGTTAAGTTTTGGTCACTTAAACCATATGGGAAACTTTTTAATCTTGGCCTTGGAATGATTTATTACGCTGTTAAATGATAAATTATAAATAATTAGAAGCTACTATAAAAAGGCCTTAGAAAAGACTAAAACTGAGATAGCCTAGATGATGAATACTCTTAGGGGTATAGTTATTAAGGCTTTAAATCATCATTGTACACTTTGAGTTTGATTAATTTTTCTAATATGAGCAGTTATTCCACCGGGCTAACATTCACACGTATTTACTATTCATACGCACATTTACTATTCATACACAAGGTTACTGTTCACCATGTTTCACTATTCAAATAGTGGCTCCTATTCATACGTGGGTTACTATTGATTCATATTTAAAAAATATGCTAAATAACTTATTTTATGTAGATGGATAAATCACGAAATCTCACAATTCTTGGACCAATGTGGAGATCTTAATTGTCTACAATTTTTGGTTCATGGTCTAACCTAATTGAGAGATTGAAGATGCCAAATTTGGATCACATACAGAATTAGTTTTGGCATTCACGCACTTGGTGATCCTTCATGAGAAAAATCATATCTGGAGCTATGAACGTCAAAATTGAGTGATTCTAAGTCCATCTAAAAGCCAACAGATAATTGGGTTATAAGTGAGAACAAGTTTTATCATTTTCATTACTGAAATTTGGTTATAAGTGAGATCATTTATTTTGTTGCATGCTGAGGAGCAGTTTTAGTAGAAAAATTATAACTTGAGCTATGGATATCGGTTTTGAATGATCAAGATATTGTTTTTAAGCTAAAGAAGAGATCCATAGATTTTGTGCTTTGAGGAAGAGCTGAACCAACCTGTACAGTGGTAAAAAAATTAAAAGAAGTTTGAGCCACCTTTGTTGATTTGTACTTCACCTACCTAACTATTTCACCTACACTATCCCCAAGGCTCTATAAATAGGCAGTGTGGGGAGGACAAAATTAAGAAGATTTTTAGGCAAAGTTAGAGTTCTAGTATCAAAGCTAGCCTTTCTTCTTTGATATTATTCTTATTTTTCAATCCCAAAGCTTTGTTTAAGGTGTTTTCTTCTTGTTCTTCTTTTGATATTCCAATCTATGTGTATTTCATCTTTATACATGTTGTTTACTTTTATCTTGTCTAACTAATTTTTTTTTTTGCTATGGTGAAAGGTTAAAGCTTTTGGTATAAAGGTTATGGCTAATTTAAATAGACCTTAATGTTATTGGTATTTACTTTCTTAATTGATTTAGCTACCCTCCTTGTTAAGTAGGAGTCTTGATTCATCATAGTCAATCATTGGCACAAAAGCTACTTGATTTCTTTATAGAACATGGCTTTGCTAGCTATGTTAGAATATTGAGTTATTGTGGACAAAGATTGGTTTGATGAATACTTGAACCCATTAGTAAGTGTCGGTGTTATAAAATCAATGAAAGCTAATACTAACTTATGTCTAATGTTTTTGGAATTTGATTATTAATTTCTCCTACTGGGACCTCCTTTATGTGTGGATCATAATTGAGTGGCAAGATGGGCTAAAATTAATCATAATTGATATACTAAGAGTGGAACCCCTAACCTTTGCTATTTCTTTGAATTTGATTTTTAATCCACACCTATTCACACCTTGCACCAAAATTTTCCATTTTAAAAATCTGTAATTTGTATTTCTTAATTCACTTTGTTGTGGTTTGACACTTGAACTCCCAAGATTTTATTACATGTGACAACCTACACTTGGGTTACAACTGTTAAAGTGTAGCACTAGACATTGGCTACAATATGGAATGCTTACATTTAGTATTACTAAGGTTAAGGTTAAATTAAGCTATCTCATGTTTATTTATATAAATGTTAGTTGCGAAATTTGTATATGGGTACAAGCAACTAGATTGTTTAGGAAATAAGCATGCGAAGAGTAAGTAAAATGAGGTAGTTCACTATTGGAATTGGTGTGGAATAAACCTAGACCATGGAGCAATTGTGTAGATAAAGAGTGTTAAATGACCTAAAGACCTTGGGAGACCTAAGGGATCTTTAAGAAAGCTCATAGAGCTGAGGGTGCCCTAAGTGGGTTAGGGAGTCCTAAGGGAGCACTACACGATATTTGACACAAATTGGAAAGTGAGCCAATATACTTACTCCTACACATAAAATGGGAAAGTAAATTGGATACTAGTGGAATACTAACAAGTACAATAATATACTGGCTATGAGTTAGTAATTCCAAAGAGAATAGAGATTAAGTAAGTCCTGTTGACGAGGATAGAGATATGGGATTCTTTTATAAATAGAACTAAGGGAGAAATTAGAGGCAAGGTGTTCCAATGTAACCCTTGAACGTGGTGATCATACATTTGAGGGCCAGTGGTTATGAGCTTACCATCTAGGAGGGAGGTAGCCTACAGGGACCTCTAACATGGGATAATCATGCTGGAATGCTCTAAAAGTGAATGGATCAAGTGTTATAACTATGTATATACTTTATATATAGAGTCCCATGTGTTTTCTTACAAGTACATAAGACCTTAGTTGGAGGAGTTGAAGGCAATAACAAGTTGAAAAAAGGAAAAATGTGACCACACTTTTGAAAGTGCAATCGCACTTTAGTTAAAACAAAGTAACCCAAGGAGTCAGAGTGTGGCCGCATCCCAAGAACTTTAATCGCACTTCGCATTCGGGCAATAAGGGGACCACATTTTTTAGGAGGAATTTTCTGAGTTTGAAGGCCCATTTTTTTCACCTATCAAGCTAGCTATTGGAGCATTTAGGGAAGATGGAAAAGGATACGACTCAAGCTTGTATTTAAATCATTTTTAGCCTAGGCTTTCCATCATATTCTCTTGTAGCCTCTTTTTGATAGGCTTAGAACTTATTCTTTTGGAGTCTTTTATTCTTCATCTTGGAATTCTTGGATTTTGGAGGATGAGGTAGGAGTTGCCTGGGAGATCAATTCATTGTGTCTACAAGGGGTTCTTGGTTCCTTCCTTGCTCTATTTTCTTGTGTTGGTGAAAACTTCTTGAATCAAGAATGATGTGTGTTCTAGTTAAGAAGTAGCTTGTTTTCACTTTTTATGGTTGTAATTACTTGATAATGGTTTTGTTGGGTTAAATACATGAATGGGTGTTTAGTTTTCCTTTTTAATACTTGTTCATTTCTTTCTTTGTGCTTAATTGTTGCTTGATTAGTTGATGGCTATAATCAATTGATGCTATGGATTCCACTTCATTCTTGGGCAAAATGAAAGAGAGATTGGATGTAGGCAAGGAAGGTAATGCTTATGGGCATAGTTGGGAGACTTGTCTCAATTGCGAGGGTGATGCTAAAAGGTTCTTGTTAATGCCTCTTTCAAAGATAGTATTAGTGATGTATATCCTTGCTAACTTAGGTAAGGGAGAGAGTTTCTTAGCTTGGGAGAGCAAGAAATCAAAGGAAACACATCACTAATAAGTACAGGGAGCTGGAACCTAGGACTGATTCTCAAACTTAACCTAGTCAAGTAATGAAGAAAATAGGAATTGTGCCTAGCTTAGTGTTAAGAAAACCTTTACATAGTGTGAGTTGCAAGTTTAGGTTTAGTTCTTAGGTGCTAGTCTAAGATTTAGAAACTTAAGGCCCTTAGTTGGAGTAGTTGATTAATTTGAGTAAAGTTGTTTAATTGTGGATTGGTTGAGCTAAAGTTGATTGTGAAAGTTATGGTAGTTGTTTAATTCAATCCACAATTCTTGTGGGATCGACACCCACTCTCTCATACTATGGAAAGTGAATTGTGCACTTATGGGTAGAGTGTGGTTTTAAAGCATATTAGATACATGCAGCAAGTTTTTGGCATCATTGTCGAGAATTGTTTGGTTAAGTTGAAGAATATCATTGCTGGACAATTGGTTTTAGACTAAACTTGTATTCCTTGTATTCACTTATGGGATTATGCCTTATGTCTACTTTCTTTGTAGGTACTTTGGCGCTTGACTCGTTCCCAAAGTGGCAATTTATTACCTATTGTTCTCAAAATTGAAACACACTTTAGGAAGCTCGAGGCAACTTTCCAAGCAGTTGGTTTTACATAACTTAACATGGAGGAAGTTGAGGGTAATCTTAGAAGGTATGGACAAAACAACAATAGAGCATGTGTACTTGGCAACCTTCTATGAAGCATGTGACACCACTAAGCTCAATGGAATTACCGAAGATGCTATAAGACTAAGGTTGTTCCCATTTTCCTTGATGGACAAAGCTAAGAGTTGGTTTCGTTCTTTGCAGCTGGGGAGCATCACTACTTGGAATAAGATGACACAAAAATTTTATGCCAAGTACTTCCCTCCATCTAAGGCTTTAAATTTGAAGACCGAAATTGCAACATTTAGACAACTTGGTGGAGAAGCATTATGGGAAGCTTGGGAACAATTCAAGAAGTTGTTGAGAAAATGTCCTCAACATGGCTGTAAAAAATAGCATTAAATCCAACTCTTTTATGAAAGCATTTCTCCACAAACAAGGACTATAGTTGATGTGGCAGTTGGTGTAACTCTTTTGTCCAAAACTGCCACCAATGCATTTACTTTGCTTGAGGAGATGTTAATGAACAATTATCAATGGAACAATGAAATGGCATTGCCAAGAAAAGGTGGTTTGTTGGAGGTTGATGCACTTAGTTCCTTGTCGGTGCAAATTGCTTCTTTGTCAAATCAAGTGGCTAAGCTCACTACCAACAAGGATAAATCAATTCAGCAATTGGTGGCATCTTCATCTACACCTTATGGAGTTGGTGAGTTGGAAATGGAGATAACCCAATACGTCAACTATTGAAACAACATTTATGGGTACAAGGCCAATGTCCTAAAGCAATACCATTTAGACTTAAGGAATCATGAGAACTTCTCATATTTTGACACAATAGGTATTCAAAATCCATATGGATTTGTAGGTCCTTCCATACCACCACAACTTCAAGAGAAGAAAGCCTCCATCTAGATTTATTGGCATCATTCATTCAAGAGAAAAATAAGAGATTCAACAACAATGAGACTAAGCTTAAAAACATGGAAACTCACATGAAAAACATAGGAGCATCAATGAAGAATCTTGAGCATCAAATTTAGCAATTAGCAAGTTCCTTGAAAATCTTAGAGAAAGGAAAATTTCTAGTGACACAAAGGTCAATCCAAGAGAACATTGCCGAACTATTTTTTCATGCCTATAACTTGTATAGGCCATGGGCTGTGGCTCTTATGTAAGTATGATGAACATCAAAGATGTGAATAGACAATGCAAGTTATGAAATATTAAGAGAAAAGAAACCTACAACATATTCTAAGGGCACATTAGGGGGAACATAAGAGAAGAAAAGTGCTCTGTTCCTAAGCCAACAGTGACTAAAATGTGGCCATGATGGATCTTGAAAGGAAGACTCATGGTTTGAGGAAAGATTTCAAAGAACTTAAGAGCATTAAGATAAAAACTAGGGAGGGCCATAAAGGGGGCTTTGAGCACACCTTTGTGTGCATTGATGTGAACTCGAGGGCTATAAAGTCTAAAACACTAAGATGAATTGTGTGAGCTCAATGCCTAAGGTTAAGATACAAGTGAGGGAAGCCATATAAACCCAAGAAATGTGAAAAATACATGAGAAATGACAAGGTACTCTAGGGTGCACTCAAGGACCTTTTGGTGCACCTTTGTGTGGAACTATGAACATGTGAAGGCTCTAAAGCCTAATGTCTTGAAAATAATTACATGAGGTTGATGCTTATCATTAAAATGAGAATAAGGGCTACAATGTGGGCTAGAAGAAGCTGAAAAACACAAGGAACCTATGAAAACGTCTGAAAGTACACTAAAGAGCTCTCGGATGCACTCTAAGTGTACTTATGTTCAATGCAAAGTTTGAGGGCCTAATTGGCCGAATTAATTGATGAAGTGGTTGCTCAATATGTTCCACTTAAAGAGAAAAGCATGAAAAAATGAATTATTAAGGGATTTGAGCTACTTGGGAAGAGATTGGACCAAGGACCAGTTAAAGTCCTCAGCCGCTAATCTAATCGGCCAATGTTTGATTTTGTAGTCTTCAAAGCAAATTCATTAATGCTTCCTAGCTAGTTCCTGGCATTGCTATGGCCTCAAAATCTAATCCAAATACCTGCTTAAGCACTAAGACATGCACAAAACAAAAAAGAAAATAAACTAGCCAAAGCCGAAACTAAGTATGGTGGGGTATGGCAAGCCAAGGATGGTACTCTTTCTGAGTTGATGTGTTCTTGTTTTCTTGTTGTCTTCTCATCCTCTACAAACTAGCCAAACCTCTAACAAAACACCCTAAAGCCACCGAAAAGAAATAAGGCAAAGAAGAACAAAGACAAAGCCAAACCAAGACATGGTGATGCCAAACTAGCTCATAGTGGTGTCTATTGTTACATGGTCTATGATCAAGCTTCCTTGATGCTATTTCAGCCATAGGTAATGACCCATATAAAGCTTTTTCTTCTATATTTTGAAGGGTAAAAGCTGCCTTAGGGGATCGCTAAAGGCCAAAGGAACCTAGCAGCTATGTAATGGGCTATGTGTATTAAGCACTATGGTAAGCTAGCTTACTTTCGGCAAGCATAGGTTTTTGTTCAAGTTTTTCCAAGCTTGATTAATCACCTGGAGCTCTATGTTAATTGAATCTAATCAAAGTGATCACATGAAGAAATTGAAAGAAAATCATGCTTGCTATGTTAAGGAAACCATGTGTATGTGGTGTGTGTGTTTGTGTGCTTCTCTAATTGTATGTGTGTGCTAACCATTGATTTGTATATATATGTATCATGTATTATCTTGTATATGTTGTTTTTGGTGTTTTCTTTGTCTGTGGATGCAGGTTATTAAGCAAAATTGGAGGTTTATTTGCATAGCAATGTTATAAATATTGTGAAGGCGCTAGGTGCTATATTTGGGTTCTTACTGAGTACCTATATACTCATGCCCTTTTTTGCCCATTTCAGGTAAAGAAGTGCAAGAGTGAAAAGCTAAGAAACCTCTAGGAGAGGTCTATGTGCAGAGAGGTATACTCTGGATTCATGGATTTTTGAAAAAAGAAGTATGCAAAAGTTCATAAAAAATGAACTAATGGTTGTGTTATGTTGTTATGTTTGTAGGCCCTGATGGCTGCTGTGGGACTTGCTGTATTTGGATCCATCTTGGTATGGGTTAGAACGTAAAGAGTAATAAGGCAACTGTGGCCTAAGTGTCCAGTCAAAGTGGAGGTCAAAATGACTGTGGGCTTAGAGACAGCTTAAGCCTGGCTATGTATCATGCATGACACTTAGTGGGCCATACTTTTGTTATACATAAATTTGGGCCATGTAGTGCATGTTTGTCAAAATTTGGTTGTAAATATTTGTATGTAACAAATAGCAAGGGGACTTAGAGTAAAACATGGCTTGTGCCTTGTATGTATTTTGGGCTTGGGAAAGCCATAAGGCACTTTGTATAACAAGCTAGGTTAAAGGCATGCATGGTTTGTAACTTAGTATGCATGCATGCATGTGTGTGTGTGTATGTTTTGGTTGTTGCCCTAGGTAGGCCCCCAATAAACCTCCTAAGGTTACAAAACACACACATAAGTCACCTAGCTTCATTAAACCCCATATGCACTCATTCGATCACCTAGTAATTTCAACTGGTTGAAATTTAATCAATTGGGTGAACTAAGTAAAACCTATTAGAGCTTCAAAAGCTTGAGATTCTCACCTAAGTGATTAACAAATTTGGGGTTAAGAATCCTGGAAGTCAGTGCCTAATTCACTTTATAAAAACCAATCGGGTGGTGAAAATCAATTGAGTGACTAAAAACAATTGGTTGTCTCAAACCTCTTAAAAAGGTTTAGGTTAAGGGTGAATTGGGTCCCGACACTATTACTTTGAGAAGTGAAAGAGATGTTGTCACTCAATCTAAGGGTAATTTCATCCAGGGGTCCCTTAGCTTATTTTTGTGTCTCAACTGAGTACCCTATCTTAAGACTCTCCTATTGAAGTATCTTACATCATTATGCGTATCCCAATTGAGTATTTTTTTTCCCATTTCACCGTCAAAATAGACGTAAATTGCTAATATGACATTACTTAATATTAAAATAATTGTAAAATAATAATTTTAGTCATTAAATTTTTTTATTCAAGAATTTTAGGCCCTAAAATTCTAAATCTAATGTTCACAACAATCTCAAGCTCACTTGTGCTCTTTGATCTGAGAAGGAGGATGACAGAGGGACCAATCTCTGACAAGGAGGATGCCCAAATCTTCACTATCACTACTGTTGCTGATGCTTGCCCTTGGATTCCTAGTTGGATTTCCAAATGAATTTGAACCATGATGAAGAAGCTCCATTTTTGTTGTTGAAGATCTATGTGAAGATTTGAGGTGGACAATAAATGATTCAAGGTGGTTACAACGGATTTGACCCATTCAGTGTCATGACGGGATGGATTTGAGCAGACAAATTTGAGGGGTTTGGCGTCAAGATAGGATAAGGACAGACATAATGGTTAGGCAACAACAGGTGAAGATCAAGTAGGATGATATTGACTTTGAGCTTGTTAGTAGAGAGAAGGTCCAAGTGGAAAAAATGATTGAATGATGAAAGAAGGGGCTAGAATCGGCGAAGGAAGGGGCTAGAAGTAGAAGCAAGGAAGATTGAAAAGAGATCAAAAGAGATTCAAAAGAGAGTGACTAAAGAAAAATAGGAGAATAGGGGCATCTTAATCTAGGTCGTATTTGGTGGCAAGAGGCCAAAATCAAGGCGGTGCTGGGTGCTTCATTGTTTTCCAAAAAGGTGGAACATTAGAGAGTAGGGGGTAGACATTAGTTTTAGAATTCCATGGTTAGAAGTATTAATTGGGAAAAGTGTGAGGATGAAATTTGTTGTTTTATATTTATTTTAATATTAATTAATGCCACATCATTATTTTTCATTTGATTTAACAATGAAATTGATAGAAAGGGTTGAATTGAGATGAAAAAATGAGGTAGGATACTTTGATAGGACAATATTAAAGTAAGGTACTCATTTAGGACACGAAAATAAGCTAAGGGATCCCTGGAGGAATTTACCACCCAACCAAATGAGGCACCAAGGGAGCCCATTTATTAATAAGTTGAAAGAGAGATGGAAAAGGAAGTGGAAGATCAAGTCATCACCAGTGGTGTGAGATCACAAACATCTTCAAAAGAACAACAAGTTCTAGTAGAGTTACCTTATCCTCAAAGATTCCAAAAGATGAAGAATGATGATAACTTCGGGAAATTCTTGGAGATTTTCAAGAATCAAGTCAACTTTCATATCTTGGAGTCCATCATTCAAATCCCAAATTATGTAAAGTTTCTTAAGGATGTGATTTCTAAGAAGAAAAACTTTAATGACTTAGAAGCAATCAAACTTATAGAGAATTGTAGTGCGGTGCTTCAATAAAATTCACCACAAAAACTTAAAGATTTTGGGGAGTTTCCTTATTCCTTGTTCTGTTAGTATTCTTTTCTTGCAAGGCTTTTTGTGATCTTGGTGCAAGCATTAACTTAATATCATTGTCCTTTTGTAGGAAGATTGGCCTTAAGGAGATTAATCCATATACCATTAGCTTGCAATTGGTGGATTGTTCCTTGACTTATCCTCATAAAGTTGTTAAGGATGTCCTTGTTAGTGTGGACAAATTTTTGTTTCTAGTGGGTTTTGTTATCTTGGATATGGAGAAAGACCAAAACATTCAATTGATTCTTGGTCATCCATTCTTAGGAACTGAAAAGGCGTTTTTCGATCTAGAACAAGGCAAGCTTACCTTGAGAGATAATGAAGATGAAGTGGACTTCAATCTTTTCTAAGCCATACAAGCACCTAGTGATTTATATCCATGCTTGAAACTTGATTTTGTTAATGATTATGTGAGAGAAATGCAAAGTATGATGCTTGATAGAGATACAATCCTTAGGAGTGTTAAGGATATTGTTGATATGGATGATGATGTTGATTGTGATGCATCTTTTTGTGCACTTGCCATGGATTCTTTGAAAAAAGATTAGAAAAAAGGTAAAACTTTGGAAGAAGTGTTAGCACTTGAGGAAGTGGATAAATATGATCCAAATTCAAACCACTTCCAACAAATTTGAGATATGTTTACCTTGGAGATAGTGATACATATGCAGTTATTATTTCTTCCACTTTGTCCAAGCTTAAGGAGGAGAAGTTGTTGAGAATGTTAAGAGAGTAACGGGAGGCCATTGCTTGGTCTATATTCGATATGAAAGGCATAAGTCCATCTTTGTACATGCATAAGATTCTAATGGAGGATTCTTACACCTTAGCCATTGAATAGCAAAGAAGATTATATTTGGTTATAAAGGAAGTGCTGAGGAAGAAAATTCTCAAGCTACTTAAGGCGGATATTATCTATGATATTTCGAATAGCTTATGGGAGAGTCCAGTCCAAGTTGTTCTTAAAAGAGGAGAAACTATGTTAGTGAATGACAATCATAATGAATTGGTTGCTACAAGGATTGTTACTGGGTGAAGAGTATGCACAGATTATCGAAAGCTAAACAAAGCTACTTGGAAAGATCATTTTCCACTGCCATTCATTGATTAAATGCTTAACAGATTAGTCGGTCATGAGTATTATTGCTTTTTAAATGGCTACTCTGCATATAACCAAATCGCCAGAACACTGGAGGATTAACAGAAGACTACCTTCACTTGTTTGTACGGTACTTTTGCCTTTAGGAGAATGCTATTTGGGTTATGCAATGCACTGGCTACTTTTCAAATATGCATGATGACATTTTTTTTAAATGATTAAAAAGACGATGGAAGTGTTTTTGAATTTATGCCTACACAATTTGGCCTTAGTCCTCAAAAGGTGTAAAGAGACAAGCCTATAACTCAATTAGGAGAAGTGTCATTTTACGGTCAAGTCGTGAACTATGTTGGGACACAAAATTTATTCTCAAGGAATTAAGGTTGATCAGGCCAAAATACTTGAAATTGAGAAGCTCCCTCCTCTAAAGAATGTCGGGTTTTATTGGTAGTTCATTAAGGATGCCTCTGAAGTGGTAATGTCTCTTTCCTTCCTTCTTGAGAAATATGCCATCTTTGAGTTTAATGATGCTTGTTTGAAGTCCTTTGAATTGATCAAGGAAAAGTTGATTAATGTTCTTAATATGGTGACTTTGAATTGAGGTCAACCTTTTGAGTTGAAATGATGCAAGCGACTATGCTATTAGAGTAGTCTTGTGAGAAATTGTTTCATCCTACTTATTATGCAAGTCATACACTTGATGCCACAAAAAAAAAAAACTTTTCAACAACAGAGAAAGAAATGTTGGCTATGGTGTTTGCCATGAATAAGTTTAGGCAATACATTATTGGTTCAAATGTGGTGATTTATACCAATCATGTGGCAATTTGGTATTTGTTCAACAAGAAAGATGTCAACTCCCATTAATTAAATGGATACTTCTTTTTCAAGAGTTTGATTTGGAGATCAAAGGCAAAAAGGGAAGTGAGAATGATGTTGCCCATCTCCTTTCAAGGTTGGAAACGGAAGAGAACACTAAATCATAGCCAATCCAAAAGTCCTTTCTGGATGATCAATTATGAAGTGCAACGTATAGTGTGCCTTGGTATGCCTGCTATGTTAATTATTTGTTTGGGGAAACCTTGACTCTAGATTTAAGTCCTCATCAAAAGAAGAAGTTCTTGGCAAACATCAAGCATAACCATTTCTTTTCTAGATGTGTGCATATCAAGTAATTCAAAGATGTGTTTTGGTGAAGGAAATGGAGAACATTCTTCATTATTGTAATGCTTCTTCATGTTGAGGTCACTTTTGTCCATCAAGGACAAGTGCCAAGGCATTGCAATCCAGAATCTAATGACCATCCATTTTTAAATATTGCTATACTTTTATGAAAATGTGTGATAGATGTCAAAAAGTTGGAAACACCTCTATACGACATGAACTTCTTCTCATAAATATTTTTGAAGTTGAGTTGTTTGATGTGTGGGGGATAGACTTAATAGGCCATTTCCCTCTATCTTTTGGTCATTCATGCATCTTGTTGGTAGTTGATTACGTGTCTAAGTGGGTTGAAGTCATACCTACCCCAACCAATGATGCTAAGTGGTATTAAAATTTGTGCAACAACATATCTTTTTATGGTTTGGTATTGCAAAAGCCTTTATTAATAATAAGGGAACTTTGTTTTGCAGGAAGTTATTCTATCAAGTCTTTCAAAGATATGGAGTTTGATAAAAAGTGGCACTTCATACCACTCTCAAACAAATGGCCAAGTGGAGATTTAAATAGGGAGATCAAATAAATTTTGGAGAAGATGATGAATCTTCATAGAAAGAATTGGCAAAAAAAAAATTGATGATGCATTATATGCTTTTGAAACCACCTACATGACCCCCATCAGAATGTCGCCTTGCCGTCTTATATTTGGAAAAGCATGCCACTTGCCAATAGAATTGGAACACAATGCATATTGGGCAATCAAGAAGCACAACTTTGATCTCAAAGAAACTGGTGAGAGAAATTGCTTCAACTTAATGAGCTTGATGAATTTTTCTGGGATTCCTTTGAGAATGCCAAACCCTATAATAGGAAGATTAAGTAATGGCATAATAACATTATCTTGAGGAAGAATTACTTTCTAGCGCAAAAGGTACTGCTCTACAATTCAAGGCTTAAGCTCTTTCCCAGGAATCTCAAATCAAGGTGGTCTAGACCATTCATTATAGAGAAACTCACACCATATGTTGTGGTAGAGCTCAAAACAGATGATGGAAGAAAGTTCGAAGCCAATGGACAAAGATTGGAAACATACTATGGTGATGAGCTTCACAAAGTGCGCAAAATTGCCTTGGGCAATTTAACTTCTTGAAGAAGGAAAAGGGAGTTCATCCAACTTAAGACAACAAACTAAGCGCTTGTTGGAAGGCACCCCAACATTTTTTATTTCTTAGTTGTTTAGTTAGAATTGATATTGTTTACTTGTAGGTTACAATTTTGTGTGTGGGTCAGATGTGGAGTTCTCATTTGCAGAAGCATTGTTTAAGCATTTCATGGTTGCCAAGGTTGTTTAAAGGTCAATCAAGTCATTTTCATCATTTAAGAGTTGGTAAGACATTGTGAATTTCTTTGGATGGTAAAAAAGAGCAAAAATGGATGAGAAAAATGGAAATTGTGTGAAATTTTAGGATTTTAATAAGGTACAACTGCACCTAAAAAGTGGAATCTTGCCACTCAAACCCAGAAAAATGTGTGATCGCTTTCTACAAATACAATCATACTTGTCCAAATTTTAGCAAAAAAATGCAACCTCACTTTCAAAAGTGTGATCTCACTTCAGTTAGTAAAATTTCACCTGAGAAGGTGAAGTGCAATAGCACTCTCCAAGGTGTGATCGCATTTATGAACAAACCCAGAAAAAAATTTTAGGGTCAAAAGTGAGACCACACTTTATAAGTGCAGTCACACTTCGACCACTAAAAAGGCCGCCAGTGTTTTCTTTCTTCGTATGTTTTTTTTACACTTCTCCTTCTTTACTCTGAAAACCACCAAAACCAAACCTTCCATGTATCACACAGTTCAAATCTTTGCAAGTTTCTTTCATCAATCTCCCTCAAGTAAGTGATTCTACACTTTTTTCTCTTCATCTTGATGCTCTTATCTCTTGGTTTCATGCATTAATCGGGTAGAATACATGGTGGAGAGATTTTGAATTTCATTCTTGATTCTTAAGTTTTTTTCTTGTTGGATTGATTATTCTTGACATGTGTGATTATGGGTGAGTGATTGCTAGCAAAAATATTGATTGGAATTGATTTTTGGATGAAGTTAAAAAGCCACCAATAAGGGGGAAAAGATTTTATGGCAACTTGCAAAAGATACGTGTTGATGCTTGTTTTTGGTGTAAAATCTATTCCTTGTTGTTCTAATTGAATGGGTAAAGCTTGAAATTGGAGATGTTTCACCTAAATTGTGCTAATTTTGCCTATGAACCTTTAGGGCACAAGCAAGTTTACATGTTCATATAGGAGGTTTTAGACTACAATGGGGCTTTGTGTGTTTGTTTAATTGACCGGTTCTTTGCATAGTTCACATCTAAGAGTGGTATAATTTAATTATATACTAATGTTTTGCTCCTCGATGCTAGATAACTTGTTCTAAAAGCATGGAACTTTAGCTCATGTGCAATGTTTGTGTAACTTTCATTTGCCTTCCTACTTGTCATTAACTGCTTGGAAACACTTTCTTGAATTGATATTAGCCTTACCTATTTGTGGTATTCATGGAAAAACTTCATGTTTGTCGAAGAGACAGGTAATAGAAGAATGAGGAAGCCCAAGCATCCACAAACCCAAACTTTGATGCCAAGTGCTTTGTATCCTTTAAGGCATATGAGCTTTATGCGAACTTACTAAGGCGGCCGGTCAGCACCAAGTTGGTTTCAAATATCGAGATGTCTCCAACAACGATGTTGTTAAGAAGATCAACTATAAGCAATGGGTGTGTTTTGCCCTGGTACCAAGATATGCATCAATGAGTCCAGTGAGAGAGTTCTATGCTAATGCCTTTGAGGATGTTCATCCCTTTTTTGAGTCCATAAGCATAAAGGTCCAAGTTCAAAAGTTCACAATCAATGCCATGCCATCAATACTTATTATCATGCTTCAATCTTTTGAGGAAGGCTAAAGAATTTGGCACCTAATGACTTGGTTTTCAGTTTGTGTAAAATTGCAGTGGAATGGAAGTGGCAACCAGGAGTACCGGCCACTTTTCGTGAAAACCTCATGCGTCATGACCTCCAGGCTTGGAATGAGTTCTTTAACTTGTATCCCCACCACACCTTCTCAAGATGTCACAGTCAAAAAAAGCTAAAATCCTTTTTGCTATTGCTAATGATGGCCCCATTAAGATCTGCAAGATAGTCTTTCAGAACATTGATAAGGCTATTTAGCAAAGCACCATCAATATAGTCTTCCCAGAACTTTTCACGGAGTTGCTTGAGGAAGTAGGAATCTCATTCCCTGATGATCCTCTTGGTATGGTCGACATGGATAAAGGCATTAAAACAAGCTAATTTGTGCAAGTAGAGAAAAAAGACCATGTCTAGCCAGGAAAGAATCCCTCTTTCGAACCTAACCCAGCTGTAGAAAAAGATCAAGAGGAAGTTCCGTTTGCTAGTGCCCCCTTTGATAGCTCTCCTTCACATATGAGAGGGGATTAGAGAGGTGTTCCACTTGCCTCCCTGGTATGATTCTTATCCTTTCTTTATTTTTCCCACATTGAGGACAGTGTCCAATTTAAGTGTAGGGGAGTTAGTTTGAGTTTCATACTTGAGTTTGTTGTTTGCATTTAGTGTTGTTCATGTGCATTTTTTTTAATTTTATTTTCATGCATTGTTGTGAGGTTCTTGTTGTTGTTTTTTTGTGATTTTCTTTTCTTTTGTTCATATGCATGTTCATGTTTATTCTTTCTTTTTCTCATGCTTGCATAACATGAGTAGGTTATACATAGGAGCATATAGCTTATATGTAGGTTGTATGTAACATTTAGGAACCCAACTTGTGTAAATACCATCATTGATGATATTCTTCGCAAACTTGAATTGGTTGTTAAATTTTTGAAAGTTGTTAAAGTATGTTTCTTGTTAACTTAGGTAGAGAATGTTTTTTTTATTCAGTAAGCATTTTAAGCCTTTAGTAATTATAAGGTGTGAGTAATTCTTTGTTGAGAGTGTTTGCTTTTTGTTTTGATCTAGACCTTGTTGGGTTATGAAGGCCTTAAGGACCCACACAACTTCAGCTCTTGTGTGTAAATGTAGGGACGAAGATGGCAATTTAGGGCTAACAACTTACCAAATTGCCAACCCTATGCATTATCCCTTAGAGACACCCTTGAGATTTGTATGCCTATTTCTTTGTTTAGTCCCAAGTACTTAACCATTTCCTTTCACTTTAATTCATTTGTTGTGCCTCGAACTGGTGATGCTTGTTTTGATTATGGGCAATAGAGGATTGAAGTGAATATTTTGGTGTGAGGGTGAACTAAAGAACAAGTGCAGGGAGAACCTTAGGATTTTGTTGGTTGACTTGCACTTAATCTTCAAAGTGGAAGGACTAGGTGTTTGTAAGCTTCCATTGTTAAAATGAGCATAATATTGAATAGAGGTTGAGTTTTGGACATGACTTGAATTGTTGCTACATAATGAAAAAGGAAACAGTGAGCTTACAGTGAAAATGCCCCCACTAATAATATTTAAAAAAAAAATTAATAATAAAAGTCCAAAACCGGCCTTTTATTTTCTTTGAGCTCATCTTTATGATTAGGAATTTGTTTGTAGTATTTGATGGTCATTTTGTCAATTAGTATTGAATTCAGAGATTTGGGTGTTTTAATTTGTTTCTAAATGCCCATATTCAGGCATATATGCATTACTAGTTTCCTTAGCTCCACCATAAAAAGGCTCCATCTGATTCCCACATTCACCAAAACTGTCCCCATTACAACCATGTAAGAAAGCCATTGGACCTATGTTTGTTTGCAAGTTCCCTCATGAATATTAGTAGAGGAAAGATAGATTTCCTACCAAGGTTATAAGGGATGAACACAAAGCAAAGCCATTATAGCAACTTCACCTTAAAAGAGAATGCAAACACTTAAGGAGTACCCTCTTCCTTTGTCAACAAGGATTTGCCTTTTTTTGCCTCCATTAATTTCATCCAAAACAAGTTTGTCAAGGTAATATTTTCATAGTGTGGTGTTTCATGAGTTGTTAGTTTGCGTGTTTATTTGTTTTTCATAGTTTTGTAGGTTGCATTTGCTTGGGACTAACAGATATTTAAGTGTGAGAGTGATAGTCACATGAGTTTTTATATGTTTTTGCTTCATTTTAGTACTTAATTGTGGTTAAGTTTGCAAGTACATAGTACTTTTTAAGTCTTATAGGTTGCATTTCATCTCTGGAGATCTTACATGGACAAAGAAGAAAAGCTGGCACTAAATTAGACAAGAGGGCAAAGCTAGAGGAGCTGGAAGCAATAAGGAGCTGAAAGATGAAAAAGTACGACAACATTTTTTGAAGTGCGATAACACTTCAGCTTGAGCAAAGTGACCTCAGGAGTCAGAGTGTGACTGCACCCTAGGAACAACGATCGCACTTCTTCTAAAGCACACAAAAGTGAACTCCACCTTGGGAAGTGCAATCCTATTTCACATCTAAGCAAAAGGGGGACCACATTTTCTAGGAGGTATTTTATGAGTTTGAGGGCCACTTCATTCACTTGCCAAGCTTGTTATTGGAGCATTTAAGGAAGATGGAAGATGATAAGGCTCAAGCTTATATTTGAATCATTTTTAGCCTAGGTTTTCCGTCATATTCTTTTATAGCCTCCTTTGAGAAACTTAGAACTTGTTATTGAGGATTCTTGTATTCTTCATCTTGGAATTCTTGGATTTTGGAGGATGAGCTAAGAGTTGCCTTAGAGATCAAGTCGTTGTGTCTACAAAGGATTCTTGGTCTCTTTCTTCCTCTCTATTTTTATCTTACTTGGTGAAAACTTTTTGAATCTAAGAATGATGTCTGTTCTTCATTTATCCATGGAGTAGTTTGTTTTACACTTTCTATGGTTGTAATTACTTGACAATGGTTTTGTTGGGTTGAATACATGAATGGGTGTTTAGTCTTCCTTTTCAATACTTGTTCATTTCTTGCCTTGTTCTTAATTATTGCTTGATTGGTTGATGGCCGCAATCGATTAATGCTATGGATTCCACTTTATGCTTAAGAAAGTGAAAGTGGGATCAGACCTAGGCAAGGGAGGTAGTGATTATAGGCATAGTTAGGAGACTTGTCTCAATTTCTAGGGTGATGGAAAAAAGGTCTAGTTAATGCCTCTTCCTAAGATAGTATTAGTGATGGAAATCCTTGCTACATAGGTAAGGCAGAGAGTTTTTTAGCTTAGTAAAGCAAGAAAAAGAAACTCATCACCGACAATTATCGGGAGCTAGAACCTAGGATGGATTCTCCAGTCTAACCTAGTCAAGTAATGAAGTCCATAGAAAGTATGCCTGACTTAATATCTAGAAAACATTTAGACAGTGTGAGTTGCTTGTTGAGGTTTATTTCTTAAGTCCTAGTCTATGATTTGGAAACTTTGGGTTCTTAGTTGGAGTAGTTCATTAAATTGAGTAAAGCTTTTTAATTGTGGATTAGTTTAGCTAAAGTTGATTATGAAAATAGTTGTCAGTTGTTTAATTCAATTCAAAATCCTCATAGGATTGACACCCACTCTCCCATACTACATAAAGCAAATTGTGCACTTGCCGGAAGAGTGCTGTTTTAAGGCATATTGCACACACATAATATGAAGCTACTCATAAATGATCATTGCTAGAAGAAAGCTAGAAGGCTTAAGAGCATGTGCTTGTTTTATTGAACCACAGAGCAACAAAATGGTAATGCAAGTACATAAAATGAGCTTTTGCATTACAATGTTTAATAAGAAGCCATAGATCCTGGGAGGCTTTACTTTATATGTGAGTGAGGTAGGTCTTATAGTACCTGGGTAGAGTAGTGGATGCATTAGGTGGTATCAAAGTAGTGGTTATTAAAGGCATTAAGTGTAATGTCATAAGAGTACAGGGATGCTATGGTGGACTCAAGTACTATATGTAGTTACTGTTGATCATATATATGTTGTACAATAATCTGTCTCAAGCAGGCAAAGCATAATGAACACAAAAACTTAAGGAATGCTCCTATATACCTTACAGTTAAGTTGGGGGCAGGAGATGACCTAGTGCCCAGGCATGAGTTTACGTTGACACATATAGTTTGGCATATTGTTGCTCGCACATGATGGTTATGTTTATATGAGTGGAAAGATTGGTTAAGTCCTTATAGATACATCAAGGATGCATAAGGCATATAAGGACACTAAGTGACCAAGTGCATATGACCAGTAGAACCTGAGGGCAGTACCACCAAGCATACCACATAGTTGTGGAGGAAATTAAGGCACACCAAGGATAAAGGTTTCTCTTCCCTAATGGTTGAAGGTTAAGTGTATAGCTACAAGCGTGCACATTTAACAAGCGTAAAAGAGGTGTGAGCATACAACTTGGTTAAAAGATGTCTTGTACATAGGTGAGGGAACTAGCAAAGGTTTACATATGACAATGGAGAACCTAGGCATGGTACTGACATTGAAAATGTTCCATGATCCACTGCAGAAACATGTAAGATGCCAAAGTTTTAGGCACATTTGGGGTGCAATTCATGGTACTTAGAGATAATGTATGAGCATTACTAAGCCAATGATTCCCAAGAAACTATAAGGATGCAAGGCATTGACCAAGGTAAGAGCATAGAAAGGGCTAAAAGTTCAGACTAATAATGCCCAATAAGGCATGGGTCTAGTAGTTTATTTTATGAACCAAGAAAGGTTCATAAGAAATCAACTTCCTCGACTTAATATGTTGTGTTGTGGATTGCCAGACGTGGTGAATGAAGAGCACTAAGAGAATTCTAAAGGAAGGTATTTTGTTAATTTTATCATGAGAAAATTTTAGCTCATAAATGGATGTAAAATCCTAAAATAATGTTTAAAGTGGTTTCCTTGACAAACCTGACTACTCTTATTTGAGAGGAAAATAAAAAATACCGTTTTAGCCCTTAAAGGTTGATTTAAGTGTTTCTCTTGGAATCTTAGGGACTTAATTGCACAATCCATAAAGGTTTGGATTAGAGGTTTAATTGAGTGGAATTTGGTCTTCTGACTGGAAGTTGCCCAAAGGATGCCAGATAGGTAAATGATTGCTATAGCCAACTAGAATAGAGGTCGAGTAGTAGGACATAAGAAAAAGTTCTCTATGACCAACATGAGAGACATGAAAATAACCGCAGTACAAGTATAAGGTATTTCTTCGACCTTATGAAAGTGCCAAATGAATGTAGGTACAGAGTGCTACAAATGGTTGTGAACTACACTATATGTAAGTGAGGTAGGTCTTATAGTAACTAGGTAAGGTAGTGGATGCCTCACTTTAGATTTAATTGTTGGAACAATATTATTTATTTTTAGCAAAATTACAAAATAGCACAACTCTTGTATGCGTTAGTAGATCTTTTTTAGTTATCACATGCTCTTTTTATATTAAAAAACAATTATAAGTAAAAGTATTTGTGTGTATGTGGATGTTACTTCACTAGTTTGCCTGTTTCTCAAAACCTTAAGGGTGGTCAGCTACATTAACCAACTTTAAACTTCTCTTTGCAAAGCAAGTGACCAACACCCCATAGCATCTTTTGTTGCCACTTGGCCTGGCTATCAAAGATATTTACCATGTTTTTCAATTAGTCAGAAATTGATTTAGTTAGTCTTCAACTTAACATTATATTCTTATAATCTATTTAAGATTTTTCCTTGAATTTTAGAACTCAATACATAGGCTGGTTATAGGTTTGGAAAAACCATAATCAGTTGGGAAGAGGAAAAAAATTTGCACGGCAAATTGATGGTTCCATGGACTAGGCAACTTATGCATGATGGCAAGGTGAAGAAATTGAGTCACAAATTTGACTAAGCTTCTTGGTCATTAATGCACATGGTAATTGGTTAGGAATATGAAAAAATTTTGCAATGAATACTTATACATGATAGCTAGGTGGAAAAATTGGCTCACAAAATTGACAAAGTTTCTTGGCAATTAATGCACGTGGTAATTGGTTGGGAAAATGATTTAATGGCTTGACTAATTCACGTGGAATAAGTTCATCCATTGAAGCCTATAAATAGCCCATACATTGCCAATTGAAGCTGCCAAGTCATCCAAAAATTTTGAAATTATGGAGAGAATGAAACCTCTTGTCTTTTAGAGCTTGTACCAAGAGTATTCTCTAAGTGATTGGGTGTCATTAGGTTAAAGGTTGCAAGGATTTTGAGTGCTTTTGTACAATTCTTATTGTTTATAGTGGAATTATTCTCTTGCTTTTGTCCATGGATATATGTCTCTAGACTGAATCACATAAATATTATGTTCAATGGCAGTTGTATGAATTATATCATGTAGGGGCAAGTTTAGTACTTCATTAATTTAAAAAAATTTAAAACTTTTAACACAGTTGGTCTTTATGCTGATTTTTGTTTCAATTTATATCTAAACAACATATAAATACACTTATTATATGTATAAATATAAACAATGTATTTTTTTTCTTTTGTTGGCATAGATATTTCTTTTGCTTGAAAATGCATCAACTTAAAATTAATAGGCTTATTTTTTTTTTTTAGTGTTTTTGCAATTTTTTGAATTGTTTTTCTTTTGCATTTGAGATGTGGTCTAGAATATTATATTTTATAAGATACTTACGAATTGATGATATATTGCAATATGAGATAAAAGCAATTAATCAGTATCTTTTTCATTTTTTAAGAAATAAAACAAATAGATAAATATATACTTTTAACAAAAAAAAAAGAATTGCATGACTTGCAACCTAATATTTTAGTGGAGTTCTATAAAAAAACATATGTATTTTTTTAAGTAATTATAATGCAATTAGCAACAAATAAGAGCAAATATATTAGGATTTATGTATATTAAGTTTGTGAACTTTCTTCTAATTTGTATAGTCAAATTGGGGCAAGCATTAATTGAACAAAACCAAAAAAACTGATTCAACCGATTTCATTCAGATAAAATAGTTTGGTTTCTTTCCTAGTTTGGCCGATTTGAATCAAAACCAAATTTCATTTTCTATTATCGTATCAGTTATTAGATCATATACTTGAAACTGAATAAACTAAATAGACTGAATAGTAATAAATATCTTACTATTACCCATACTGACCCTACATATATAATGCTATTTCTTACTAATTTTGGATGAAAGAGGTAAAGATTTTAATATTTTTCTTTATCTTTTCATCTGCTATGTGCCTATGTCTTAGAAAAGGAAAAAAATAAGCCAAGAATAAACTCAAATATAATTCAGATGGTTCGGATTGGATGTAACATGTAATTCAGATAATTTGGTATAATTTATAAAAATAAAAAACTGATCGGATTAGTATATTTGGATCAATTCCAAATCGAAACAACCAAATGCTCACCCCAGCAATAAAAAGGATTAGCTTAGGCAGGATTAAGTTGGAGGTGAGTATACGGTAAACTTACATTATGATTGTTTGTAACTATCTCTTATATTATAATTTTGATTTAAGAAAACATAAGAATGATTTGATGAAGTAACATTAAAAGATTCAAAACTAGATAAAATTAAAATTAAAATTATAGCACATACAAATAAATAAAAATAATATAAGTAATCTCTAAAAAAAAAAACCAAAGTAAGAATTATTAAGGATGAGAGGCAAGGTAAGAAGATGCAAAGCAATTGAATTGGTGAGAAGCAAGTGAATTTGTTGGATAGTAATCACAACAATATCTATCCTCGAATTATAAGAAATGTCCTCAATTTGCTATATACTAGTCAATTGAATAGAAATATTAAGTGATATATTAAGGATCAATGTTTCATACTTTTCTGCCCCTAAAACCATTGCAACATATTTTATTTTGGGTAGTCTCAAATCTTTACAACATTTTCATATATATTTTGCCAATCTCTTTATGATACTATCCTTTAAACTATAATTTCAATATTTACTTTTTTTTTCTAATTTTGTCAATTTATGTGCAAACAATTAAAAGCAAAATGTGAAAATAATATTCTCACTTTCATAATTTCTACAGCAATCAAATAGTTCAATAAATATGAGATTGAGGTAGTATATGTTTGTGTGAGTGCTCTATGGTTGCAAAACAGTTCAAAGAATTTGGGGGGGGGGGGGAATCGTAACTAAGGCCTTACATTTGCCAATTCCATAAACACATATGACCTTAAGTTCCAAAGAGTTCGATGGGGGCAGGTGTCCCAATTGCCCCCACTATTGCCAATGCTCTTCGTAAATGCCCAAGCTAATAAGGGCATGCCACTTGGAATTGAAGATGCGAATATGTTGACCAATTCCTTGTTTTATTCGGCTTTGGCACTTAAAGGTTGCTCTATTTAATGATCAGCAAAAAAATACAGTAATTAGCTTAATTAAATGGTTTGTTTTTGTTTTTTTATATTTTTTTACCTGAAACCAATTTTATTTGAAAGCTCACATTATATAGGTGTAATACTTCATTTGAAAGTATATTTTTCTGATGTTATCAAATTTTTGAATTTTTCTTTTTAGGCATTAAAAAGGAAAAATTTTAAAAAATTAATAATATTATAGAATAATATTTTCAATGGATTATTACACCTATATAATATTTTTTTTCAAATGAAATTAGTTTTGGGTAAAAAAAATATAATAATAAAAATAAGTTATTTAGAATTGTTATAGAATGTTATTTTTATTTTAGGAAACATAATATTCTTTCTTTATTCCTAGAGATTTACTCCCCTTTATTCCTAGAGATTTTCTTTCCTAGTATTCTTCTCCCATCTATTATATAAAGGTCTTCTGAGGGTCTTGTAACCATCAAGCCATTAGTTTCTCCTCAAAATATTTTCTAACATGGTATCAGAGCCGTAACCCTAGCTCTAGCTTATCCTTCCCCTAAATCACTTTCTGCAACCACCTTTTAGCTATTACCCTCTTCAAAACCCTAACAACCACCTAACCAAATCAAAAACCAACAACATAAAGACACTCAGAAAGCACCGACGACCAGAATAGCACCAATGGTGTCACTGGAAAACCACCCACGTGCCGCGCGAGTGGGCATCATCGACCAATGCGTAGGCATCACGCGCCGTTATCCAGTGACGGCAGCTTGATTAGTCCAATCAATTTTCTATCCTGAACAAGTTTCTAGTTTTCTTTTACATTAGTTATGACCAAAAGTTGAGTTTATTAGTTCTCCAGTCAGTTTTCAGTCATCATCTGCTGTAGTACGCCATTAGCCTAGTTTTCTATTAGTTTTTGGTATCGTTAGTCTTCAACAATCAGAAACATGTCCAGGCTTGATGATAAAAGTCATTAGGGGAGTCTTCCATCGGCCATTGTCCCACCAGCAGGTGCCCCCACATAATTCAGTAATTTACGGATTGGTAAACAATGTTTGAATGGTAATAACTAGTCATTCTATGCTAGGAATGTGGAATTGTATTTCCCAGGTCAAAGAAAGATGTCTAATCTTATTGATAATCCTTAGACATTTGAAAGTTGGAAAGCTGATGATGCACAATTACTTCATATCCTTTTTTTATTCTATGGAACCTGAAGTCTCTACTCTATTTTCTCATGTCCGAACTTGTAAACAAGCTTGGGAGTATGCCAAGCTTTTATATTCTAGTAGTAATCTTTGTATATATGAGGTTTTAGTTGAAGAGTTTTAGTCCAGGCAGGATAACAGTCTCCTCGAATATTTTACAAAGGTGAAACAAGCATTGGAGGAGATGAATTCTTTGCTGCTTATTACTCCTGATGTTAAGGAGATGCAATGTTAGAGGGAACAATTGGTGCTTATGACATTCCTAGTCAGGCTAAAGCTGGAATTTAAACCAATTTGTTCCAAAATTCTTTGAGGGATGGAGCTTCCTTCATTACCTGAAGTTTTCACAAGGCTCTCTCACACTATGATCAAGGAAAGCTCAGTAAGCAATAATTCTAACCGGTCTACCCTTGCAGTACAGCCCAATTCACAAGTGAAGGGTGGTCATGGAGGACGTAGTAGTCGTGGTGGTTATAGTGGTAAAGGTGGATGTGGTAGAGGTTCACGTTTGCATTGTACCTATTGTGAGAAAGATGTATATGAGGAGAAGACTTGTTGTTGGGACAAGTATCTGGCTTTGCGGCAGCACATATTCGTTGCATGAGAAGTGATCTTCAGCTGCAGCACCATAATAGTCTGTTACAATGTCTCAGGAAGAGTACGCTAAGTACCTGCAGTATCAGTCCGCACAGTAAGCTTCCACTTCTTCTATGGCTTCTGTTGTTCACTGAGGAAACCCAACAGCTTGTTGTTCCTCTAACATTCCTAAAAATCAATTCTGGGTATTGGATTCCAGTGCCACAAACCACATTTCAGGTAAAATAACCAATTTTGATCATATTTCTTCTTTACCTTTATCTCATGATAAACTCACTATCGCAGATGGATCCACCACCACCATCAAAGGTGTTGGACCCACCTATCCTTGCCACTCTCTCACTCTACCATCTACTCTATTTGTTCCAAAATTTCCTTTTAACCTCATGTCTATAAGTAAGCTAACCAAACAACTAAGTTGCTCAATTTGTTTCTTTTCTGATCATGTCATTATCCAGGATTTGAGGAGCAAGAAGACGATTGGAGAAGGGCATGAATCAAATGGAATGTACTACTTAGATAAATTGCAGTAGTTAGTTGCTTGTCATGCATCAGTTTTACCTCACTTAATTCATAGTCATTTAAGTCATCCATCTTTGGGAAATCTTAAGAAACTTGTCCCAGATTTAGGGTTATTCTCCACTTTAGATTGTGAGTCATGTCAACTAGGGAAGCATCATCATGCTCACTACTTTCCTTGAGTCAATAAAAGGGTTGGTAAACCATTTATGCTAGTTCATACAAATATTTGGGGTCTAAGTTGTGTCAAGTCCAAGTTAGGTTTTCAATATTTCATAAATTTTTTTTAATGATTTTTCTCAAATGACTTCGCTATTTTTAATGAAAGATCATTTCAAGTTATTCTCTATCTTTTGTTCATTTTGTGCTGAAATTCAAAATCAGTTTAATTCTCAAATTAATATTATTCGCAGTGACAATGCTAAAGAATATTTTCTAACTCAATATCCAGCTACATGTAGTAACAGGGGATTATACATCAATCTTCCTAACCAAAGACATCTCAACAAAATGGGGTGGCTAAGAGAAAAATCCAACACATTGTTGAAACAGCTCGTACCCTTTTAATTCACATGAATGTTCCTAAAATTTTTTGGGGTGATGTTATCCCTATTGCATGTTTTCTTATAAATTGGCTGCCTTCCTCTATTTTTTCAGGTAAAACCCCATTCTCTGTCCTTTTTCCTTCTTAATCTATATTTTCTATTATACCTTGAATATTTGGATGTGTTTGCCTTGGACATCAACATCAGCTTGGCACAAACAAGTTAGATCCCAGAGCCTTAAAATGTGTTTTCCTAGGATACTCCCATTGATAGAAAGGGTATAAATGTTTTTGTCCTTCATTGAATTGATTCTTTATTTTTTCTGATGTTACGTTCTTTGAAAACACTCTTTATTTTTTTAATACTCAGTCTGTGTCTACTGAAACCGATGATTGTCTGCCTTTACCCTTTGTGCCAACTTAAATAGTTCCTGAGAATGATGCACATTTATAGCACATTTCTGATATTAATCCCCCACCTTTAAAATGTTTATCTCGTCCTGACCTGTAGGTTTATGCTCGACATCCTTAAGTTGAAGTATTGAAAAGAGATTCATGTTCATCACCATCGTCTTCTTTATCTTCAAATCCAAAGGGTGATGATTTGGATCTTCCAATTCCACTTCGCAATGGAAAAAGTTCTTGTTCTTTTCACCCTATCTCCAACTTTGTTTCTTATCATTATCTATCACCATCATATTTTGCCTTTGTATCCACATTGTCCTCTATACCCTTGCTTTGTTGGCTTTACGGGCCAATAACATGTGGGACTTGGTTCCTCTTTTGCCTGGTCAAACTGTTGTAGGTTGTCACTAAGTATTCACTGTAAAGTTTCATTATGATGGTACAATTGATAAATTAAAACCCTGTCTAGTAACAAAAGGATACACTTAGGTATATGCCATAGACTACTTGGAGACTTTTTCTCCAGTAGCCAAAATGACATCTATTCATGTTCTTATTACATTGGTTGCTACATATGTGTGGCCTTTACATCAGTTGGACATTAAAAACACTTTTCTTCATAAAGATCTTGAGGAAACTATCTACATGGAGCAACCACTGGGGTTTGTTGCTTAGGGTGAGGCTGATTGTGTATGTCGCCTAAACAAGTCGTTGTATGGTTGGAAACAGTCGCCACAAGCATGGATTAGTCATTTTAGTTCGGTTGTTATGGAATTTGGTTTTCAGTGATGTGGCCTGGATCACTCTATTTTTTATCACCATTTTGAAGCTGGTAAATCCTCTTGATCATCTATGTTGATGATATTGTTATCACTGGTGATGATGCAATTGGTATTCAATCATTGAAAGTTTTTCTGCAAATCAAGTTTCAAACAAAAGACCTTGGTTCATTGAGATATTTTTTAGGGATTGAGGTAGTGCGGTTCAAAATGTGAATATGGCTGTAAAAAAAAAAATGTTCTTGGCCTTCTAAAGGAAACTTGCTTGTTGGGAACCAAAATTTTTGACAGTCCTATAGAGCCACATATCAAGCTTGAAGTAAATAAAAGGGAATACTTAAAGGATCCTACTAGGTATCGAAGATTTGTTGGCTAATTAAATTATCTAACTGTTACTCATCCAGATATTTCATTTGCTGTGAGTACAGTAAGTCAGTTCATGGACTCTCCTCGTACTAGCCACTGGGATGCAGTAGTTAGTATTTTAAGATATCTCAAAGGTGCACCAGGACGAGGTCTCCTTTATTAAAATCATGGTCATACTCAAATTTGAGGATACACAGATGCTGATTGGGCAAGCTCTTATGATCAACGGTTTACTTCAGGTTACTGTTATTCAAAGGAGGTAACTTGGTGTCATGGAAAAACAAGAAACAAAGTATTGTTGCAATGTCAAGTGTTAAATCTGAGTATAGGGCCATGGCATATACTACATGTGAACTAGTTTAGTTAAGGCATCTTCTCATGGAGCCTGGTTTTACACACTCATCTGCTATGGAATTAATGTGTGATAATCAAGTAGCCATTTATATTGCATCGAATCCCGTCTTCCATGAAAGAACTAAACATATCAAAGTTTACTGTCATTTTGTTCATGAGAAGCTTCAAGAAGGCTTGATCAAAAGCATGTATGTCAAATCAAAAGATCAACTTGTTGACTTATTCACTAAAGCTTTAGGAGGATCTAAAGTAAAGCCTATATGTGACAAGCTTGGGGCCTATGATATGTATGCTTTAGCTTGAGGGGGAGTGTTATGGAATGTTATTTGCATCTTAGGAAACATAATATTCTTTCTTTATTCCTAGGGATTTTATTTCCCTATATTCTTCTCCCATCTATTATATAAAGGTCTTGTGAGGGTCTTGTAAGCATCAAGCCCTCAGTTTCTCATGCTAATATTTTCTAACAAGAATTAAGCTAGCTTAAATTAAAATGAATTGGATCTACGTTTTAAAAGCTTGATATATGTATGAAGTAAGAACAAAGTATGTACATGAACATGGAATAATGGCAAGAATATTTTTGAGGAAAAGATGAGTCACTAGATTAATATGAAAGAATAGAGTCCGGCCACAAAGGGTATGGACGAGGCCAGGTAAAATATCTAACAACCAAAGGCCCTATAAAGGCAGCAAAGTGTGTAACAATGTTTAAAGTATACGGAACAAAAACAAAGAGCAAGATTGAAAAGAACTAGCTCAATTCTTAATATCATCCATCATTACTCCAAAGGGGCGTAACAAGGGTCCTTTTAATTCTTACAGCTCATTAACTATTACAGCAGCATCAAACTCAATAATAACTCATTGGAAACCCCTCATTTTGGCCTCACGTAGATGATATAGAATAGCTAGCGCTTCCACTAGTTCCTGTTGATCACTCTAATACGGTAAAGAACAAGATAAGCTGTAAGGAGGAAAAGCCAACAAGTAATAAAGCACAACAGTAATCGAGCTTTGATGAACAGATGAAAATGTTGTTGCATCCACAATAATCTTGATGCGGTCAAGAGGGAGAACAGTTTAATGATTAGGCAAAGAAGGCATAGAAGAGGCAGATAGCAAAGGAGTCGACAATTCCCAACATGCCTTGATGGCCTTTGCAAGCCTACCCGAGGTGTAACACTTATACTCGTGGATGACCTTGTTGCGATTCCACTAGAGGAACCATCCCAAGACCATAAAATGGCACCCCATTAGGACACACCCGTAGAGAAGCAGTGGAAGACTAATAAATTTAAAGCATATTGTGTTTGAACATTCAGAAAATCTTGCACCTTCACTATGAATAGGCAAGTAAGCAGAAGATGCGACATTGACTTATCACCCATGCCACACATTGGAGAAAATGGAAGGACATCCACACCTTAGAGTTGCAAAGTATCCTACATGTGTTGAGCATTTATGATAACTCGCCACTAGAAAAGTTATGGTTGATGGGAGTTTGATGATGCCAGAAAAGCTTCCACTCATGCTCACCTTCCCATGGAGAATGCCCTTTCAACAAAGTAAACATGACATGGTACGCAACCTTAACCGAGAATTGTCCAGAAGCTGTCATCCTCTAGGTAAATATATCCAAACGGGATGATGTAGAATGAGGGATTTGAAGAATAGTAGCGACATTAGTTGGATGAAAAAGAGCTTCTATCATAGGAGCTTGCCATGATTTTTCGTCATCCATAATCACTAAGAAACCACCATATCTTCAAAACCTGGAAAATGAGCAATAATAAGGCATGAAGTTTGGCTAAAAGGAAGCCAATTCTCCTGCTAGACATTAATTGATGTCCCATAACCTGCTTGCCAAATCCCACCTCCCTAAGCAATTTCCTCCCTGCCATCAGAACCTTCTAGAAAATGGGAAGAAGGGCATATGGTTCTTCTTTTGCTTGTAGGAAGCTCCATGTTGGAAAATACTTCCATCAAAACACCCTGAAAAATAGCGGGTCTTGATTATGCATGAGATGCCAACCCTACTTTGCAAGATAAGCATGGTTAAAAGCCTTGAAATCACAAAAACCCAGACCACCACCTTCCTTTAAGGTAGATAAGTAATCCCAAGCACACCATGTGGATGGACGACATTCATATATGGAAGACCAGAAGAAGCATTTTACTAGTTGGCGCAACTTATTAGAGACTTAAATTGACAAGAGTAAAGTACTCATGAGGTGATTTAGCATCACCTAAATAACTAGTTTAATGAGCAGTAGATGCTCTACTTGGGATGATAGTGAAGCCTTGCAAGGCAACAATTTCCTAGTTACTTGTTCAATAAAGTCATCATATTGATGAAGTTTCTTTCAACCAAGAAGCCAAGGAAAACCCAAGAATTTATCAAATTCAAGGTATGATGAGTTCCCAGTAAATTACTAATCACCGATAGCACATCCCATGGAGTATTGGGCAAAAAAATATAGCTGAATATTGGTTATGAACTTGAAAAGATTCGATAGTTGAAGCCAAAAGCTTTACTAGAAAAGCAAAGTTGGATGTTTTTAATTCTCTGGTTCCATATGGAAAATGTTACTGTTATAAAGCATGACCATGACGTAGGGTGATAAGCACAAATTGGCTCCAAGAATTTCAGGCGTCCAATCTAATTATATGATTCCAGCTGTCATGATGCATATTTAATGGAAACAAATTTAAGTAGAACATAATGGAAAGCTTGTCATCAATTATGGAAGCCCCTATTTTTTAATCTTATACTTTAAGCCACTTAGGTACAGCTAATGGCATTAAGTAGAAATTATTAGCGGGAAAGAGTTACCATTCTAAATAAATCTATGTAATTATGAAGGAAATAAAATTTATAGTTTTAATTAATTTTGTGGGATAAAATCTCTTATTTTCAAATCATGCATTCCTAATTTGGGTGAATTACAATTTGCCCTGTAAGGTTTAGGTGATATTACACTTTTCTTCATTCTGTTTTAGAAATGTAAAACTTTG
This sequence comes from Aquilaria yunnanensis, assembly GCA_039654915.1. Taxonomy (NCBI): domain Eukaryota; kingdom Viridiplantae; phylum Streptophyta; class Magnoliopsida; order Malvales; family Thymelaeaceae; genus Aquilaria; species Aquilaria yunnanensis. Next base: position 39,745,654 of record CM077595.1, on the reverse strand, counting down.
CCCCATATTGTCTTTACACTTTTGGTCATCCTATTTAAAAAATATACAATTTGGCCCATACATTTTTTACACTGTTCGATAGTAATTTTTTAAAATTTAATTTTAACTGTATCGTAGTCATCTCCTAGTAATTTTAGTCTATATAATACATTTTTTATTGTTAATGGATATTTTAAATTATCATTTTTTTCTTTCTATAAATGTAGAACATTTTTTAAGAGGGTAAAGTGCAAGGTAGGGGTAAAGTGTATATTTTTTAAACAGAAAAGAGCAAATTATAATATTACCTTAAATCTTCATTGCCTTATGTGTCCATAGCTATCCGTGTTTAGATGAAATTAAACACTACTTCAAACAAAGCTCAACACTACCATAGATGAAATCAGACACTAGCACAGATAACACTAGACACTTGCATAGATGAAATTAGATACTACTATAAATGACATTACACACCACTACAGATGAAAATCAGACACAAGTACATACAATATTAAAGATAGATTTGCGGCCAAAAGAATTGTTGATGAAATGTGAATTGAAAAGATTAGAATAAGGTATTAAAGACTAGTTTCCTATTTTTATCACTTTTTTGGGTCTTGGAGGTTGTAGTTATTGGTTTTAATGCTTGTATTTTCTTGGTGTTGGTCAGGATTGTTGTATCTGCTTAGGATAAGGGAGATATAGAGAAAAGCTTTAGGTTAGATATATAGTTTGGGAGTTTGTTGTACTTTAATGCTTTATCTGGGATTAATAGGTTGAACTATTCTAGTACTTTCTGGAACTTAGTGATATGATAAAGGAAGGTATACCCAATGAAGGTAAGGACCCATTGAGGATATCTAGTGGACCAATGACAAGAAAGAAAGCTAAAGAGCTCACTAGTGCACTTCAAGCCTTTGTTTCAAGCTTCTTCATGGAGAATAGACATGGAACTTCGTAAGGAGCTACTGGAACTTTCAAGACATCATATGAGGATGATGGCCAAGCTTGGTACTCAGTCCTATAGTGCCTAGACAAGTCACAAGACAAGGAACCCCAAGGGCACCTCTTAAGTGCACCCTTGGAGCCACCTTGAGTGTTTCAAGGCCATTTTGCCTCTACAAGCTGGATCTTTGAGCTCTAACATTTCAAGATTTCTTTCCAACATTTAATAGGAATAATCACACCATTGGAACTCAAATATTCAAGCTTGGAGCTGAATATACAAGCCAAAACCCTAAAGAGCCCAAAGTGCACCCGAGAAGACCATTTGGGGGTTTTTAGGGCCAAAATTGTATTTGCACTTTATTTTCATTAATTTCCTAGTTATTTGCATTATTTAGGATTTTATTTAGGCTGTGGAATTAATTTAGGTCACTTAGGACAAGTGGCATACGCTGCACACCTTAAACATTGTTAAAAGGGTTTAGGAGTCCTAGTTTGACTAGGTTTTCTTGAGTCCTTTGTAACTAGGTTTCCTAGGTGACTTGGGCTACGAATTTTGCTGAGTCTTTTACCCTATTTTAGGCCTATAATTAGGCACATATTCTAGTTGTAAAACATAGCTTTTCAACTCAAATAATATTACTACTTTGGAGAGAATTCTCTTTGGTTCTTTACGGACTACCTTGGTGCGCAAGTTTGCTTGTGTTCTTAGTTTTCCTGTACTTCTTGTTTCTAACCATAGGTTGATTAGGGGTGGGGGTTCAAATCCAATCTATTTGATGTCTTGTGGAGCTTGAAAAATATCTTGGGCATGTTTCATGGTCTTTATACCATTGGGGTTCACAACACTTGGTATCAGAGCCACAAGTTCCATCCGAAGGGCATATCTTTGTGTTCTTGTTTCTTTTCATTTTTCTTTCAATTTTTCTCAATAATTTTGTTTTTTAATTCTATGTTTTAATCCTTTTTCATCTTGTGTCAGGTCTATGTTCTTTGTTCCCAGCCTTGTTTCCAATCAAACAACAAAAACAACAAAAAGAAGTCAACTAGTGTTGTGTTTTCGGTTTTCATCCATTTGTTCTTGTTTATTTCTTATCTTTCTGTTTCATGTCCAGCCCTATTAATCTTTATTGTTTTCATTGTTTCTAGCATCCTAGACTCAAGAAAACACGAAAAAAAGAAGGATCCAAGTTCAGGAAGTTTCGGTATCAACAAGTTATTTCAAATTATGCAAGTTTTCAATAGTTTCTTGTCTTGGTCGAAAAGAAATCTAACTTTTTGTCTTTGGTAGCAAGGAACTTCAAGAAGAAAGTTGTTTTAACATCAAATAGCAAGCAAAAAAAAAAAAAAAAGAGAAAAAAAAAGAACGAAGAAAAGAAAAGAAAAGAGCTTGCAAAAGAAGTTTACGCAAAGTGTTAAAATTTTTCCCCTACAAACCCTATCCCATTGTTTTGAACCAAAAAGCTTTTCTTTGTGGTTCTTGTGATCATCAATTGCAAGAGCTTCCTAGAGTCTTTTAAAGCTTGTTTAGCCCATCTCTTTTGGAGTCAAAATTTTTATCAAGAATTCAAGTTTTCTTACGTGCTTTGAGGATAGTTTTCTTATAACTTTTGAGGACTCTTTAAATAGCAATATTCTCACTAAAAAATTGAGTGTTTTAGTGTTCATATTTTGAGTGAAACATGTGAGGTGAGTGTGTGTGAGGATCTTTGATTTCAAGAGTATAGAGGGCCAGGAGGATAGGAGAATGGAAGTGAGACATAATGAGGAGCTTACCATGAGAGAACTTCAAGAAACTCTCAATAGAGTTCTGGGGAGGATTGAGGACATAGACTTGAGGTTGCCAAGGAGACCTAATCCCATCTTGTAACCAAATAGAGGTCCAAGGAGAGAAGAACCCAAGGAGGAATTAAAAATTTGGCATGACCATGAGCTTCCAAGGAGGGGGAAGCTAAGGGAGGACAACAACCTCAACTTCATCAAGCTTACCATTCCATCCTTCCAAAGAAAGAGTGATCCGGATGCATATTGGGAGTGGGAGCAAAATATTGAGATGGTGTTTGATTACCATCATTAGTATGAGGAAAAGAAGGTTAAATTGGCTACCATAAAGTTCACTGACTATGCTATTGTATGGTGGAATCAAGATGTTACTTCTAGGAGAAGGAATAAGGAGGAGCCCATACACACATGGAGAGCCCTTAAAGCATTAATGATGAGGAGATTTGTGCCTAGCTACTATACTAAAGATCAATGCCTCAAGCTTGAAAAGCTGGTGCAAGGCGAAAGGAGTATGGAGGACTACTACAAAGACTTGGAGATAACCTTGACCCGAGCCAACATCATGGAGGATGAGGAGACCACCATTGCTAGATTCATAAACGGTCTCAATCCTGAGATTGCCAACAAAGTGGAGATGGTGCCTTGTGTCAACATGGAGGATTTGCTTCATCATGCCACTAAGGCCGAGATGATCATCAAAAGGTCCAAGGCATCCAAGATGTCTCAAGTAGGAATTGCCACTTGGAGCAAGGAGGTGAGAGAAGTACCTAAGCCAAAAGTGAAGGCCACAAAAGAGACTTGTCTCGGCCTCAACAAGAAAAGTCAATCATGCTTGTACCACTTTCACCACAATAAGTCTTGAAGGATCAAAGAAAGCTTCAAAGTGAGGTTGAGAGAAAAGAAAAAGAAGGGTAAGTTGAAGGCAAAAGTGATGAGGGGAAAGCTAAGAGAACAAATGAGAGATCAAGTGAAAAGAGTGAACATGAGGGGAAGAAGAATGGAGGGTTCCCGAGAGAAAAGAATGAGAGAAAGTTCAGTGGAAAGAAAGAGTGCTATATTGCAAAATGAGTGATGTGAGGAAAGTCATTCAAGCACAAAGACCAGTGCTTCTTTTACTTTACGAAGAGTCTTTGCTTGTTATCAATGATCTAACACATCTTCCTAGTGTTGTTTTGTCTTTGTTGAAGGACTTTGAGGATGTGTTCCCTAAAAACTTGAGATGTTTACCTCCAATTAGAGGCATTGAGTATCAAATTGACTTAGTCCCGGGTGCACTTATTCCAAATAAGCCTGCTTATAGAACCAATCCCGATGAGACTAAGGAGATTGAGAAGTAAGTAGAGGAGTTGTTAGCTAAAGGCTTTGTGAGGAAAAGCATGAGCCCTTGTGCTGTACTTGTCCTTTTAGTGCCAAATGAGGATGGTTCATGGCGCATGTGCATGGATTGTAGGCCGATCAACAAGATCACTATAAAGTATAGACATCCTATCCCTGGACTTGATGGCATGCTTGATGAGTTACATGGTTCAACTTTATTTTCAAAGATTGATTTGAAAAGTGGGTACCATCAAATTCAGATAAGGGAAGGGGATGAATGGAAAACTGCTTTTAAAACCGGGTTTGGACTTTATGAATGGTTAGTTATGCCTTTTGGATTAACTAATGCTCCTAGTACTTTCATGAGACTTATGAATCATGTCTTGCATGACTTCATTGGTAGGTTTATTATTGTTTACTTTGATGATATCTTAGTGTATAGTAAAAACCTATAAGAGCAAGTTGGACACCTCACACAAGTACTAAGCACTTTAAGAGGTCAAAAGTTGTATGCCAACTTGAAGAAGTGTTCTTTTTGTGTTAATAATGTTGTTTTCCTTGGTTTTGTTGTGAGTTCATGGGGAATTGAGGTAGATCAAGAGAAGGTAAGAGCCATACAAGAATGGCTGACACCAACTTCCATAACTGAGGTGAGATCATTCCATGGGTTAGCTAGCTTCTATAGGACATTTGGAAGGAATTTTTCTTCCATTGTTGCACCTCTAACTGAAGTTATAAAGAAGAATGTTGGATTTAAGTATGGGAAAGCTCAAGAGGAGGCTTTCGGGTTACTAAAGAAAAGGTTGTGTAATGCACCACTTTTAGCTTTGCCTAACTTTGCTAATGCTTTTGAAGTTGAATGCGATGCTTCAGGTATAGGGATTAGAACTGTGTTAATACAAGGAGGCCACCCCATTGCATTCTTTAGTGAGAAGTTAAATGGTGCTACCTTGAACTATCCCAGTTGTGACAAAGAACTCTATGCTTTGGTAAGAGCTTTGGAGACTTGGCAACACTACTTGTGGCCGAGAGAGTTTGTTATCCACACTGACCATCAAGCCCTTAAGTTCCTTAATGGGCAAGGTAAGTTGAATAAGATGTTGGGTTTCGGGAGCCAAACAGCGCAGCGGAATTTAACCGAAACCCTCCAGGATCCAAGTGAAACGGGGTAAACCGGGTGTTCGAAAATTTCATACCTAATTTTCGGTTGAGATCTCTCACTCAACTGTAGAGTCGAATCACAAAACCTGAACAGTTGACGTGTTCAGGCTCTCTATGGTATCCACACGAGCCTCTCGGGATCACCACGCTTCCACCACGTCCCGGCAGATGCGTTTCTCTTGCACTCGCAGTGCTAGCTTGCGTCCTCCAAGGAATTGCAAGAGAAGAGTGTGGCTGTCCTTTTGGGAGGCTAGGGCAAGGAGACCTGCGAATTTCTCACTTAAAAGTTGTATTTATAGTGAGACTCAACTTCCAGGCCTAATGGGTTTCAAAGACCCTAATCCAATTAGGATTTAATTTCGGGCTTAATAATGGCTCAACTCCTTGGCCCATTATTAATACGAAATTAAAGTGAAACCATAACCCAAATAATTAGCCCATGCACTCTAATGATCCAAATAGCTCTACGTGTGCGACCCAATAGGCTCTTGCCATGTTGGCAATGATCATAAATCACATTTATGATCATAAGCAATGAGCGGTGTCTAGCAACACATCATTGCTACCCAAGTGACAAGATTGTCGGTGAATCGACTAAACCTTTATGATCATCACCGATATATGCCATTGTCCCTTTGTCCAAGATATCAAGACTAAGCACAAGACATGGAATGTGTCACTCTCGTATAGCCCAATCTTCGGTTTCTTGATTACCGAGTAGACCAAATTAAACTGACGACATTGATATCATATATCAACTCATCGGAGCATGGCCATGCATTTTCTAAGTCTTACTCTATCAAGGGGCCCAAAGATATCACTCCCGTTACATAGGAGGGACAAATCCCATCTTGATCATACAAATCCCTCCGCATGATATGTGACATACCCAATGACCTCCTTCAAGTTCACTCAGTTACGAGCAACAAAGGAAAGTATCAAAGTATGTGACTCACATGTAGGGAACCTTGATGATCTTAGGTCGAAGGACTACATATACCATGATCACTATGAGAATCACTTATGACACTCATATAACGATCCATGAAGTGTTCTCATGGTGGGTCGGTCCAGTACACAAGTTCTCCAACTTGTACCCATATGTAGACTACATATCTCATATTAGTCTCCACATATGCTAGTCATTATGTATTATTGCAACCCGCTCCACAATAATACTAGACTAGGGACGTTTAAGAATATCATTATTCTAGGGTTACAATTATGTTTATTATGTTACGCAGAAACAAAACAACAAACAAAATTGCTGGATTAATGCCTCAATAAAATATCATGACTCAATTTGCAAAAATACAATCATCTCATGATTGGCTTTTTGGGCACAACACTAACAATCTCCCACTTGCACTAAAAGCCAATCATCCATGTATCTAATACCGATGGATCTAAAATGGCTATCATGCTTCTGCTGCGTAAGGGGCTTTGTCAGTGGATCAGCAATGTTGCTGTCTGTCGAAGTCCTGCATATCCTTACATCACCCCTCTCGATGATCTCCCTGATGAGATGATAGCGTCGGAGTATGTGTTTGGATCGCTGGTGAGATCGAGGTTCCTTAGCCTGTGCGATTGCTCCATTGTTGTCACAATAGAGCTCTATCGGGTCAACAATGCTTGGAACCACTCCAAGTTCAGTGATGAACTTCTTGATCCAAACTGCCTCCTTCGCAGCATCAGAGGCGGCAATGTACTCAGATTCTGTTGTAGAGTCAGCTACTGTCTCTTGCTTTGAACTCTTCCAGCTTACAGCACCACCACCAATACAAAACACATAACCAGATTGCGATCTAAAATCATCCTTATCGGATTGGAAGCTTGCATCGGTGTAACCCCTTACAACGAGCTGATCTTCACCTCCAAAGACCAAGAATGCATCCTTAGTCCTTCGTAAGTACTTAAGGATGTTCTTAACAGCTGTCCAGTGACTTTCACCGGGGTTCGATTGGTACCTACTCGTCATGCTCAAAGCATATGAGACATCGGGACGAGTACATATCATGGCATACATGATAGATCCAATTGCTGAGGCATATGGAATCTTACTCATGCGCTCTCTCTCCTCAGTTGTACTCGGACACTGAGATCTAGAAAGAGTGATACCATGTGACAAGGGCAAGAATCCTTTCTTGGAATCTTGCATGCTAAACCTCTTTAGCACCTTGTCAATATATGTACTTTGACTTAGGCCAAGAAGCTTTCTAGATCTATCTCTATAGATCCTGATGCCTAACACATAGGCTGCTTCACCCAAGTCCTTCATAGAGAAACATTTCCCTAGCCAAGTCTTCACGGACTGTAGCTCAGGAATGTCATTCCCGATGAGTAGTATGTCATCTACATACAACACCAAGAAGACAATAGCGCTCCCACTAACCTTCTTGTAGACACAAGGTTCATCTTCATTTTTGATAAAACCAAACTCTTTGATTGCATCATCAAAACGAAGATTCCAACTTCGAGAAGCTTGCTTCAGTCCATAAATGGACCTTTGTAATTTGCACACTTTATTGGCATTCCCAGGAGTGACAAAACCCTCAGGTTGTGTCATGTACACATCCTCAAGTAGCTTTCCATTTAGGAATGCAGTTTTGACATCCATTTGCCATATCTCATAATCATAGTGTGCAGCAATAGCAAACAAAATTCGGATGGATTTAAGCATAGCAACTGGTGAAAAAGTTTCATCATAGTCAATACCATGAATTTGCTTGAAACCTTTTGCGACCAATCGTCCCTTAAAAGTAATCACATTACCATCCATGTCAGTTTTCTTCTTGAAAACCCATTTGCACCCTATGGGTTTTACCCCTTCAGGTGGGTCAACCAAAGTCCATACTTGGTTTTCATACATGGATTCCATCTCGGATTTCATGGCCATTAGCCACTTCTCAGAGTCAGGCCCCGACATAGCTTGTTGGTAGGTTGTGGGCTCATCTTGATCCATGAGCATCACATCACCGGTGTGAGTCACGAGAAATCCATATCTCTCGGGCTCACGCCGAATCCTACCAGTCCTACGTGGGCTTTGTGCTACAGGAACAGACTCTTGAACCATAACATCTTGTGGTGTCTGTTCAGGTTCCATTTCAGGTTCGATGTCTTCTTGTTGTTCTTGAATTTCTTCAAGTTCTACTTTCCTCCCACTAGTTCCTTTAGAGATAAACTCTTTCTCCAAAAAGACACCAGTTCGAGCAACAAACACTTTTTGCTCAGAGGGATTGTAGAAATAGTAACCCTTTGTTTCTTTGGGATACCCAACAAAAAGACATTTTTGAGATTTGGGCCCTAGTTTGTTAGAGGATTGACGTTTTACATAAACATCACAGCCCCAAATCTTCATAAAAGACAAATTGGGACGCCTCCCACTCCATATCTCATATGGTGTCTTTTGAACCGATTTAGATGGAACTCGGTTTAGTGTAAAAGCGGCTGTCTCTAGAGCATGTCCCCAAAAGGAGTTTGGAAGGTCAGCTTGACTCATCATGGAGCGAACCATGTCTAACAGAGTTCGATTTCTCCTTTCAGAAACACCATTCCATTGAGGTGTACCTGGTGGAGTGAGTTGTGATATTATACCACACTCCTTCAGATAGTCAAGGAATTCTCGATCCAAGTACTCTCCACCTCGATCTGATCGAAGCACTTTGATACTCTTCCCGAGTTGATTCTCTACTTCATTCTTGAATTCTTTGAACTTTTCAAAGGATTCTGACTTATGTCTCATAAGATATACATAGCCATATCTGCTGAAGTCATCAGTGAAAGTAATGAAGTATTGGGAACCTCCTCTAGCTTGTGTAGACATAGGGCCACATACATCACTATGTATGAGTCCTAGTAAGTCATTAGCCCTTTCACTTTGCCCTGTGAATGGGGCTTTGGTCATCTTGCCCAACAAACATGACTCACATGTCTCATATGATTCAAAATCAAATGAGTCCAAGAGTCCATCCTTATGGAGCTTGGATATGCGGGTCTCATTTATATGGCCCAAGCGACAGTGCCAGAGATAGGTCAAGTTTGAATCATTTAATCTGACCTTCTTGGTATTCACATTATAGATTGGATCTTCAAGGTCTAGAACATACAACCCATTGCTAAGTTGAGCACTACCATAAAAGATTTCATTCAAATAAATAGAACAACATTTGTCCTTTATTATAAATGAAAAACCTTTCTTGTCCAAACAAGAAACAGAAATCAAATTTCTACTAATAGTAGGCACAAAGTAGCAGTTGTCTAATTCTAAAACTAATCCACTAGGTAAAGTGAGAACATAAGTCCCTACGGCTAAGGCAGCAACCCTTGCTCCATTTCCAACACGTAGGTCCACTTCACCTCGGGCCAATCTTCTACTTCTACTTAGATCCTGCACATTTGCACAAATGTGAGATCCACATCCAGTATCCAATACCCAAGATGAGGAAGTAGAAAAGTTAGCCTCTATAACAAAAATACCTGAAGTGGAAGTCTTACTTCCCTTTTCCTTAGCAAGTTCTTCAAGATAGAGCTTGCAGTTGCGCTTCCAGTGTCCAGGTTGCTTACAATGGAAGCACTCCCCTTCCTTTGCCACACCACCCTTTGGTTTCAGTGCAGCTGAAGAAGAACTAGCATTGGACTTTCCATTAGCTTTATCCTTCTTCTTGTTGGCTTTTCCCTTTCCCTTGCCCTTTTGAACCATCAAAATGGGCTTAGCCTTCTTAAGGTTTTGCTCAGCAGTTCTCAACATGTTGAGCAATTCAGGAAGGGACTTGTCTAGGTCGTTCATGTTATAGTTCATGACGAACTGACTGTAGCTTTCAGGCAACGATTGCAAGACTACATCGATAGCCAACTCTTTCTGAAGAGCAAATCCCAAATTCTCAAGATTCTCAATGTACCCAATCATCTTAAGCACATGAGGACCCACGGGACTTCCTTCAGACATCTTGCACTGAAATAATGCCTTAGAGGTCTCAAACCTCTCATGCCTAGCTTGCTCTTGGAAAAGCATTTTGAGATGTTCGATCATATCGAACGCCCCCATGTTCTCATGTTGCTTCTAAAGCTCAGATTCCATGGTAATAAGCATGAGGCATGCAACATCCAAAGCATCATCAGAATGCCTCTTGTGAGCATCCCTTTCAGCTCTTGGAGTAGTGGCAGCAGGCTCATTCGGAATGGGCTGCTCTAGGACATATGCCTTTCTCTCTTGTTTGAGGACTATCCTCAAGTTTCGGTACCATTTGAGAAAGTTGGTCCCATTCAGTTTTTCCTTCTCAAGGATCGATCGCAACGAAAGTGTCGATGTGTTTTGTGCCATGGTTATCTACAACAGTAAATATGCAGTGTAAGAGTCATGTATTTTAATTCATTTAATAAGGACTTTTATTAAACGATACTCCCACTATTTTCCTCAAAATAATAACCCTCGGTATTATTTCGGAACACCTCGGCGCTAAGGTATTCTAGTGGGCCAAGATCCATATTTGACCACAACCTGAGTCAGCTTTGGCTTTTCTCTCAAGTTACAGCTATTTAGGTAGGCAACTCATTGCCAATTGCATCTTATGCAACTCTTGGATAGTTGGGTGAACAACACTTGTCCAAACTCATCTCATGAACTTAAGCCCAACTCTATGCCTCTAAGTCCCTAATCCTATTAGGATGACTTAGTTAAGTCGAACCCAAAGTTAGCAGTTTGGATATCACTATTATCCCATCGCGCCTTACCAAGATGAACATAGGTGCTTTGCTTTGGCAAACCCACCTAATGTTGATCAAAGTCTTGACGAGTGCCAACATTTGGAAGGCATCACATTTAATGACTTAATATTTGTTTGAGGGATTTTTCTTTTGATCTCACCAATTTGTTATCTCCGGTTGTTTTATACATGCATCACATACAAATATAAAACATGCATCTCATGCTTACAAGAAATAAACGTGACATGGTTATAGCCCAAACTATGCGATATTCTCAAGCCAATGAGAATATCATAAAAGCCTAAGAAAAGAAAAGAGTCTTCACAAGCTCCTTCTCTTCCTTTCTTGGCTGCCTTTTTGTTGTCACCTCCTTGGACATACCACCTTGGACGAACCCATAATGCACCATTACATCAATAATAGAAACCTCGAGTTACATTCGAGGGGAGTAAGGTGAGAAGAGAATGTACAATGAGAGTGATAAGAAAAGGCACGACTCACAGGCCGTATTTACAAGTACAACCAATAAAGGGCTATAACCATGCACCATGCTTCAAACACCAATCAGCATATCATGTCAAATCTCATTCAACAAAGATGCATGCCAATTTTCGTGTGTTGATTAACCAGTTTTTATTTATGTGGCGCTTCGCATACGGCGGTCCCGCGGGCGGTCCCGCTGGCCGGTCAGCGGGCGGTGGAATCCGAACAAACCTAGGGTTTTTGCAACTATTGCAAGAATCCTAATCCATATAGGTATCTCATACCTATCAATTTCGGTTAATCTCATTAACCAATTTGTGTCGTTTCTTCATATATCTCATATGTTCATTACGAATTCCGGTTTCATGCATCATGAATCAATCTAATTAATCATGGCCGAAAACCAATCGAAGACATAGCATCATGCGATTCAACACTCAATCCCGATTTAGGGTTTCACCAGTAGCTCTGATACCACTGTTGGGTTTCGGGAGCCAAACAGCGCAGCGGAATTTAACCGAAACCCTCCAGGATCCAAGTGAAACGGGGTAAACCGGGTGTTCGAAAATTTCATACCTAATTTTCGGTTGAGATCTCTCACTCAACTGTAGAGTCGAATCACAAAACCTGAACAGTTGACGTGTTCAGGCTCTCTATGGTATCCACACGAGCCTCTCGGGATCACCACGCTTCCACCACGTCCCGGCAGATGCGTTTCTCTTGCACTCGCAGTGCTAGCTTGCGTCCTCCAAGGAATTGCAAGAGAAGAGTGTGGCTGTCCTTTTGGGAGGCTAGGGCAAGGAGACCTGCGAATTTCTCACTTAAAAGTTGTATTTATAGTGAGACTCAACTTCCAGGCCTAATGGGTTTCAAAGACCCTAATCCAATTAGGATTTAATTTCGGGCTTAATAATGGCTCAACTCCTTGGCCCATTATTAATACGAAATTAAAGTGAAACCATAACCCAAATAATTAGCCCATGCACTCTAATGATCCAAATAGCTCTACGTGTGCGACCCAATAGGCTCTTGCCATGTTGGCAATGATCATAAATCACATTTATGATCATAAGCAATGAGCGGTGTCTAGCAACACATCATTGCTACCCAAGTGACAAGATTGTCGGTGAATCGACTAAACCTTTATGATCATCACCGATATATGCCATTGTCCCTTTGTCCAAGATATCAAGACTAAGCACAAGACATGGAATGTGTCACTCTCGTATAGCCCAATCTTCGGTTTCTTGATTACCGAGTAGACCAAATTAAACTGACGACATTGATATCATATATCAACTCATCGGAGCATGGCCATGCATTTTCTAAGTCTTACTCTATCAAGGGGCCCAAAGATATCACTCCCGTTACATAGGAGGGACAAATCCCATCTTGATCATACAAATCCCTCCGCATGATATGTGACATACCCAATGACCTCCTTCAAGTTCACTCAGTTACGAGCAACAAAGGAAAGTATCAAAGTATGTGACTCACATGTAGGGAACCTTGATGATCTTAGGTCGAAGGACTACATATACCATGATCACTATGAGAATCACTTATGACACTCATATAACGATCCATGAAGTGTTCTCATGGTGGGTCGGTCCAGTACACAAGTTCTCCAACTTGTACCCATATGTAGACTACATATCTCATATTAGTCTCCACATATGCTAGTCATTATGTATTATTGCAACCCGCTCCACAATAATACTAGACTAGGGACGTTTAAGAATATCATTATTCTAGGGTTACAATTATGTTTATTATGTTACGCAGAAACAAAACAACAAACAAAATTGCTGGATTAATGCCTCAATAAAATATCATGACTCAATTTGCAAAAATACAATCATCTCATGATTGGCTTTTTGGGCACAACACTAACATAAGAGGCATGCTAAATGGGTAGAATTCATTGAGTCATTCCCATATGTTATCAAATACAAGTAAGGTAAGGATAATGTAGTGGCAGATGCACTTTTTAGGAGGTATGCTTTACTTTCGACTTTAGATGCTAAAGTGTTGGGTTTTGGGCATTTGAAGGATTTTTATGCTTTTGATGTTGATTTTGGTGAGATTTATGCTAAGTGCTCTAAATTTGCTTTTAAGAAGTTGTATCAAGTTAATGGGTTTCTTTTCAAAGAAAACAGGTTGTGTATTCCCAATTCATCTTTGAGGGAATTACTCACAAAGGAAGCTCATTGTGGAGGACTTATGGGACACTTTGGACAAGCTAAAACCTTGCATACTTTGAAGGAACACTATCATTGGCCGAACATGGTAAAGGATGTAAGGAAGGTTTGTGATCAATGCATAGTATGTAGGAAGGCTAAGTCCACTCACACTTCACAAGGTTTCTACACACCACTTCCTACACCTAGTCATCCATGGGTTGATATTTTAATGGATTTTATTGTTGGATTGCCTAGAACTAAAGGAAACCGAGACTCAATCTTTGTTGTAGTTGATAGGTTTTCTAAGATGGCTCACTTTATTCTATGCAATAAGACTGATGATTACATGTGGCTGATTTGTTTTTCAAGGAAGTTGTTAGACTTCATGGGGTTCCAAGAACCATAGTTTAAGATAGGGACACTAAGTTCCTAAGCCACTTTTGGTGAACTTTGTGGGGAAAACTTGGCACTAAGCTTTTGTTTTCTACTTCTTACCACCCATAAATTGATGGGCAAATTGAGGTAACAAATAGGACCTTAGGTTCCATGCTTAGAGCTATCATTGGTAAGAACTTGAAATCTTGGGAAGATTGTTTGCCTCATGTAGAGTTTGCTTACAATAGATCCATGCATTCTACTACTAGTTTGTCACCTTTTGAGATTGTTTATGGTTTTAATCCTTTAACTCCATTAGATCTTTTTCCATTACCTACTCATGAGGTTTCTAGTTTGATTAGTAGTAAAAGGGCCGAGAGCATTAAGAGGTTGCATGAGAAATTTAAGCAACAAATTGAGCACAAAAATCAATAAGTTGCTAAGAAAGCCAACCAAGGCCCAAGGGGAGTTGTCTTTGAGCCTGGAGATTGGGTTTGGTTGCACATGAGAAAGGAAAGATTTTCAGCTGCAAGAAGGACTAAGCTTCATCCAAGAGGAGATGGTCCATTCCAAGTCCCTAAGAAGATCAATGACAATGCATACATGCTAGACTTGCAGGGTAAGTACAATGTGAGTGCTACTTTCAATGTTTCTAATTTGTCATTGTTTGAACATGCAAATTTGTCGACAAATCCTTCTAAGGAGGGGGGAGTTGATATGATCAAGGAAGGTACACCTAAGGAAGGCAAGGACCCATTGAGGATATCTAGTGGACTAATGACAAGAAAAAAAGCTAAAGAGCTCATTAGTGTACTTCAAGCCTTTGTTTCTAGCTTCTTCATGGAGAATGGACATGGAACTTCATAGGGAGCTGCTAGAACTTTCAAGACATCATATGAGGATGATGGCCAAGCTTGGTACTCAGTCCTAGAGTGCCTAGAAAAGTCACAAGACAAGGAACCCCAAGGGCACCTCTTATGTGCACCCCTAGCGCCACCTTGAGTGTTTCAAGGCCATTTTGCCTCTACAAGCTGGATATTTGAGCTCTAACTTTTCAAGATCTCTTTCCAACATTTAAGAGGAATAATCACGCCATTGGAACCCAAATATTCAAACTTGGAGCTAAAAATACAAGCAAAAACCCTAAAGAGCCCAAAGTGCACTCGAGAAGACCATTTGGGGGTTTTTAGGGCCAAAATTGTATTTGCACTTTATTTTCATTAATTTCCTAGTTATTTACATTATTTAGGATGTTATTTAGGCTATGGAATTAATTCAGGTCACTTAGGACAAGTGGCACACGTTGCACACCTTAAACATTGTTAAAAGGGTTTAGGAGTCCTAGTTTGACTAGGTTTTCTTGAGTCCTTCGTAACTAGGTTTCCTAGGTGACTTGGGCTGCGAATTTTGCTAAGTCTTTTATCCTAGTTTAGGCCTATAAATAGGCACATATTCTGGTTGTAAAACACAGCTTTTCAACTGAAATAATATTGCTATTTTGGAGAGAATTCTCTTTGATTCTTTGCGGACTACCTTGGTGCACAAGTTTGCTTGTGTTCTTGGTTTTCCTATACTTCTTGTTTCTAAGCATTGGTTGATTAGGGGTGGGGGTTCAAATCCAGTCTCTTTGATGTCTTGTAGGGCATGAAAAACATCATAGGCATGTTTTATGGTCTTTATACCATTGGGGTTCACAACACTTAGTATTGTACTTTTTTATTATTAATGATATTTATTTTTTATATTAAAAAAAGATACATACAACATTAGGCACAACTATAGATGAAAGAATAATCAAGGTCTGAGGTTAGCATTCACCATGAATGTCTAGGGTTGGCTCACCATCGTGACAGTTCTGACGATCAGATGGCAAAGAGAAGCCAGCCTCTTCTCTCTCGGAGGTGTAGCCAGAAGGGCAATTAGGGGAGGGAGATTAACACTGTGTTGAACGCATTAGATGAATCAGCTAGTGATGGTTTTGAGGCTGAATCATATGATACAGAGTTTCTGGTGTTGACAGCAAATCATAATGATGCAAAAGTGGTTTTTGGGTCATAGTAGATGGCTCGAATAGAGGATCAAGTGGGGCAAGATAATATAGATGGCATGGGTAGTGCTTTTCGGATGCGGGAAGCTCAAATGGAGATGCTGAGCAAACAGAGTAGTGCTGATTGGGTGCAGTAAGATGGTCGATTAGAGAATCAAAATAAGGACCAAATTGAGGTGAAAGAACCATGGTAGAATCAGAACAGGGACTAAATTGAAGGCAGCCCAAATCATAAATAGTACATTGAGGTAGTTGCTGGTAATCATCACTTGAACAACAGGATGCAATTGAGGTAGATTGGTGGCTTGGAAGAAGAGGGAGTGGTAGAATTTGAGATGACGGATGTAGTGGACAAAATTCAACAATGGGAGCACATCCTTGTTGGATTATAGTAGGAGAAAATCCAGGTTATATGGTAATGAAAAAGTACATGGAAGAACAATGGGCAATGGCGGTGTTGCCTAAAGTAGACTTACATGAGTTAGGCTGGTTCACATTCTACTTCAAGCGCCAAAGGAACCAAGACCAGATTTTATATGAGGGGCCATGGTTAATGTTGAAAAGACTGCTGGTCCTTAAAACTTGGACATCAAGCTTTAATTTTAAGAAGGACATGACAAAAGTTCCTATTTGGGCATAGCTTAAGTGTGGGTGCATCTTTGGGGGAAGAATTCCTTGAGTAAGATTGCAAGCCACCTTGGTCATCCTATTTACACTAATAAGTTAACTTCTAACATTGAGCGAATATCATACGCGAAAGTGATTGTAGAGATTGATATGGCAAAAGAGGTTAAGCGGAAGGTAAAGGTCGAAACAAACACCCTTTTGGTGAAAATGTCAAGATATAGTTTCATTATGAATGGATGCCAAAATATTGAAATTGTTGTGTTACTATCTATAACTCAGTGGAGAAGTGAGCCAAGTGGTTGATGCCACAATGTCATAATAAGCAAATTTGGGTCCTAAAACAACTTAAGAAGGATGATCAAGTGGATGCTAAAGATCATAAGCATGAAGAAGGACAGCTTTAAATTTCAAATAAGGAGTTAGAAGTGCAAGATGGAGCAAGAAAAAGCAGTCTAATGTAGAGTCAAAAGGCCTGTACAATTGAGCTCAAAAGAAAAATCCTCATTATTGTTAAGAACCACTTTGATGCATTGACTACATATGTGGATGATGGAGGGTCATGATGTACAGGTTAGTTAAAAAACAAAACGTAAGAGGAAATGAGGGGTGAGAGAAACTCTATCCTGCTTGATAAATGAAGAACCTTGCGTAGAATGTACGAGGGTGCAATAGAACTCTCAAGTAGTTCCAATTAACTAGATATATTCAAACCAATAATTTTCAGTTAATTGGTGTCTTAGATAGTAAAGTTTAAGTGCAAAGATTATCTGAATTATATTAGCAACATGTTGGCCTGTATAAAATTATCTCTAATCATGATGAGCATAAGAATAGGAGAATTCTTATGTTATGGAAGAGTGCTTGGCTTGACATTCATTGCATTATGAAATCAACATAAATTATTACTTTGCGTGTCATAGTAAAGGTGACGGGTCATGTGTTCATCATTTTCTTTCTTTATGGATTCAATAGAGACAAATAGTGAAAGGCCCTCTGGAAGGATATTATTGCAGTTAATAGTGTGATTAAGAGGCCATGGTTACTTTTAGGATATTTTAATTTGGTTTGCAGATGGGATGAACAAGATAGCTTAAACCGGATAACTAAGCGAGAAGTATATGCTATTAACTAGTGTTTTCAAAAGGTGGCTATTGATGATTTGTTGTTCAAGGAACAATTTCTCATTTGGAATAATAATCAAGTGGGGGGGATTTAGTGTGGTCGGAATTGGACCAAGTAGTAGCCAATATGGAGTGGATGGAGCAGTTTTCTAGAGCTAGTATTACTTTTGGGTGACTAGGTATGTCAGACCACTTGCCAATTAAGGTGGAAACCAAACTAGAGAAGAAAAAGGGCAGAGTTATAAGGATTTTGGAAAAATTGTTAAGGAAGTATAGGTGTAGGATGTAAAAGGCATCAAAATGTATACTATCTGTAGGAAGTTAAGTGCCCTGAAAAAACCTCTCAAGCAGGTTAACAGAGAAAAGCATTGCAATATTTAGAGGTAGGTTGCCAAGTTGTCAGACTACCTTTAGGAGATTCAACAATAAGTGGCAATGCCAGGGAGATACCAAACACTTTAAAGGAGACAAAAGACAAGTTGCAAAACTTTCTTGTAGTAGAGGATAGCTTTCTTTGGTAGAAAGCTCGAATAAAGTGGCATCAGGAAAGGGATGAAAGTACTAGGTTCTTCCACCAATCCATTCAAAATTGCAAGGAGAAAAGAGAGATCATATCCATTGAAGGAATGATGGAAGGATTCATTATAATGCAGAGAAAGTGAAAGCTGAGTTCATGACGTATTGATAGATGTTAATTTTTTGTGGTCAAACATGTTGACTTTTCATTAACTTTGAGCACCATTTTTTACCTCACCATTCAACATTTTTTGCTGATTCTTGCTTTGATCCTTCATTTTGTAGGTTGGAGAAGTGGACCATAACATTAGAATGGCACAGGGACTAACAGAATGAAAAATGGGCATGTGAAAGTCAATGTAAATTTATAACATTGAGGCGTAGGCATCACAGTTCAAAAGTTCCTACCTGAAAATTGCACTTTTGAGGCTTAGGTGCTAGCTCATGCCTTTGCCCCAGGCACCCTCTGTTGGGTTTCGGGAGCCAAACAGCGCAGCGGAATTTAACCGAAACCCTCCAGGATCCAAGTGAAACGGGGTAAACCGGGTGTTCGAAAATTTCATACCTAATTTTCGGTTGAGATCTCTCACTCAACTGTAGAGTCAAATCACAAAACCTAAACAGTTGACGTGTTCAGGCTCTCTATGGTATCCACACGAGCCTCTCGGGATCACCACGCTTCCACCACATCCCGGTAGATGCTTTTCTCTTGCGCTCGCAGTGCTAGCTTGCGTCCTCCAAGGAATTGCAAGAGAAAAGTGCGGCTGTCCTTTTGGGAGGCTAGGGCAAGGAGACCTGCGAATTTCTCACTTAAAAGTTGTATTTATAGTGAGACTCAACTTCCAGGCCTAATGGGTTTCAAAGCCCTAATCCAATTAGGATTTAATTTCGGGCTTAATAATGGCTCAACTCCTTGGCCCATTATTAATACGAAATTAAAGTGAAACCATAACCCAAATAATTAGCCCATGCACTCTAATGATCCAAATAGCTCTATGTGTGCGACCCAATAGGCTCTTGCCATGTTGGCAATGATCATAAATCACATTTATGATCATAAGCAATGAGCGGTGTCTAGCAACACATCATTGCTACCCAAGTGACAAGATTGTCGGTGAATCGACTAAACCTTTATGATCATCACCGATATATGCCATTGTCCCTTTGTCCAAGATATCAAGACTAAGCACGAGACATGGAATGTGTCACTCTCGTATAGCCCAATCTTTGGTTTCTTGATTACCGAGTAGACCAACTTAAACTGACGACATTGATATCATATATTAACTCATCGGAGCATGGCCATGCATTTTCTAAGTCTCACTCTATCAAGGGGCCCAAAGATATCACTCCCGTTACATAGGAGGGACAAATCCTATCTTAATCATACAAATCCCTCTGCATGATATGTGACATACCCAATGACCTCCTTCAAGTTCACTCAGTTACGAGCAACAAAGGAAAGTATCAAAGTATGTGACTCACATGTAGGGAACCTTGATGATCTTAGGTCGAAGGACTACATATACCATGATCAATATGAGAATCACTTATGACACTCATATAACGATCCATGAAGTGTTCTCATGGTGGGTCGGTCCAGTACACAAGTTCTCCAACTTGTACCCATATGTAGACTACATATCTCATATTAGTCTCCACATATGCTAGTCATTATGTATTATTGCAACCCGCTCCACAATAATACTAGACTAGGGACGTTTAAGAATATCATTATTCTAGGGTTACAATTATGTTTATTACGTTACGCAGAAACAAAACAACAAACAAAATTGCTAGATTAATGCCTCAATAAAATATCATGACTCAATGTGCAAAAATACAATCATCTCATGATTGGCTTTTTGGGCACAACACTAACACCCTCGAGCCTGGAGGCCTAGGCACTGGAACACCCCTTCCTGAGGCCTAAGCACCAGGAACCTTCGAACCTAGAGGCCTAGGTGCCAGAAGACCACCTCTTGGGGCCTAGGCGTCCCTATACCTGGGAAGAATGGTCCCCCACCTCAATTTTGAATATAAGCTTCTTATTGGCCAAGGGTTTCTATCTAAATGGGTTGGTGGGGTAAAAAGGACATCTCCAAGAGTAGAAAAACTTAGAACCAAGCAAAAGATCTCATTCTTATCTTCATCTTCACATCTTAGACTTAGGTTTTCAACACCATTTTCTTGCATTTTCTTCATCTTCCTTGGGAGCACTTGTGGCTTCTTTCTTAGAGAAGACTTGGAGGACTTGAAGACTTGTAGGAGCCTTGACGAATCAAGCATCTAAAGTCTCTTGGGTTCTTTCTTTCCTTCATTCTTCTTGTATTTAGACAAGGATGCTCTTTTATGTATTTTCATGGTTATGTTTTATTTAGTTATGGAGTAGTCTTTCTTAGCACTTTTTATGGAAGTAGCTACTTGGATTGATTATGTTGGATGAATTTATGGTTATGTGATGTTGGTTTTCTACTAAATGTATGTTTATTCCTCTCGTGAGCTTAATGTTGTGTTAGCTAGTTGATGGCCACAATTAATTGCGCTATAAATTGCCTTTAAACTCTTGGAAAAGATTAGAAGCTATTGGACCTAGGAGAAGAATTTAATGGCTATGGCCTTGTTGGGAAATTAGTCTAAGTCATTAAGTAAAGGTAAATTAAGCTATAATGTCTCTTTCTAAACTTGTCATTGGATAGAAATCCTTATTAAGTTTAGATTAGAGAGATTAATTCTTTCACTTGGAAAAGAAAGAATTCAATTGAGTAACTTTACCAACACATATTAGAGATTAACTCACTCACCTAAGTTCACCAACTAACCGAGACAAGTAGTAAACCCATAGGAAGTGCCCTTTCATAATTTGATAAAATCACAAATTTATATTGCATTCTTGCATTCTAGGGCAACAGAGTTTCAATTAGTTAGTATTAGTCACTTGTTGATTTGCCTACATTATCATTCAACCTTGATTGTTTAGCTAGAGTTAGCATAAAGTAGTGATACTTGGCAAGTAAATCGGTCAATCCTCATGTGAACGATACTCATTCACCCTATCTACATGTGAACCGTGCACTTGCGGATAATGGTTTCAAAATTTCACTACAAGTTTTTGGCGCTGTTGCTAGGGATTGATTGCATTGAATTGTTCAATATCATCGCTAGGAGATTGACTCTAGACTAAAATTTTATTTCTTTACTTATTTGTTGTCTTTGTGGTTGGGTTTTTCTTTGGTAGGTACCATTGGTGTATGACCCGTTCCCAACACTTTACTTTATTTCCATTGATACCAGAGATAGAAAGACATCTTGGAGAGCTTCATACTACAACACACTTGGGTGAATCTAGCTCTACTCCTACACACATGGAGGGATGGAGTGGATAATCTTCATGGTCTGGGAGGCAACAGCGGGTACAATGATGACAATGGAGGAAATGAAGGGATGGATCATAAAGAAAGTGTTTATCAAAGGAATCCACAAAGACCTAGTAGGGAGAATATATAATCCTTAGTGACAAAGAATTATTCAAGAATTGTGAGGCCACCAGTGCAAGCTAACAACTTTGAGTTGAAGCTGACCTTGATTTCCTTTATTCAACAAAACCAATTTGGATGCTTGGCTTTAGAGGATTCCAACATACATAGAGCGGACTTCCTGGAATCTTGTGACACTTTCAAGGCTAATGGATCTCTATCGATGCTATTCGGCTACAATTGTTTTCTTTCTCACTCCGTGACAAGGCTAAAGGGTGGTATCAATCACTTTAACTAGGAAGCATTGCTACATGGAATGAAATGGCTGAAAATTTTTTTAGTAAGTTTTTCCCTCCGTCCAAGGCCACCTACTTGAGAGCTTCAATTATGACATTTAAGCAACATGAGATGGAGTCAATTTTGGAAGCTTGGGAGAGACTCAAGGAGTTGCTTAGAAAGTTCCCACAATATGGATTCTTGGATTGGAAATAAATCCAACTTTTCTATGAAGGCTTGGTACCCACTTCAAGATTTATGATTGATGCTTCGGCTGGTGGATCCTTGATGTCAAAGACGGCCGGTGATGCCTTCCAAATTCTAGAGCAATTGGCACTAAATGGAGAACAATGGCCGGGAAAAAGAGCTCAACCAAGGAGAGGGGTGCTTCAGGTTGATCAGTTGACTGCCTTGTCAACACAAATGGCTTCCCTCATAAATCAAGTGTGCAAGTTGACCAACAAGAATGAGCTAACCATTAAACAAGCCACCGCCTCTATTTCCAACATTTATTGTGCAAATGAGGCCGCCTTTGAGCAATCTAATTTCATGGGCAATCGAAACTTTGGGTATAGAGGTAATCAACTTGGGAACCAATACAACCTCAATTGGAGAAATCATGAGAATTTTTCCTATGGCAACAAAAGGAATGTGCAACAACCATACCTCCCAGTTTTAACCAAGCTCCAATAGAGAAAAAGCCTTCTATGGAAGAAATTATGTTACAATTCATGAAAAAAAAGGATAAAATGAAGAAGAACGAAGCAGAGATTGCAAACTTGGGGGCCAACTTGACAAATATGAAGGCCAACATGAGTGCAAGCATTAAGAACCTTGAGCACCAAGTGGGACAATTGGCAAACTCCATAAAGACTCTTCAAAAAGTAAATTCCTTAGTGACATTGAGTGTACCCAAGGGAGCAATGTCATGTAATTACACTTAAGGGAGGAAAGAAGCTTAAAGATCCTTACATAGGGATATTCACTCAAAAGAAACCAACCTTGGAAGATGAATTGCAAGTTCAAGAAGAAGGGAAAGTGGTGGAGTCACTAAAAGAACAACCCCAAAGAGTGCAAAAACTCCCCCTAACCCACCCTTACCTTTCCCACAAAGGTTCCAAAAGAAGAAGCTTAATGATCAATATGGCAAGTTCTTGGACATTGTTAAGAAGCTTCACATCAATCTCCCGTTCTTGGAGGTTTTAACTCAAATGCCAAATTGGGGTAAATTTTTTAAGGAAGTCATTGCAAAGAAAATAAAATTTGAAGAGTTTGAGACCATATGCCTCACGGAAGAATGTAGTGCAATTGTCCAACAAAAACTTTCACCAAAATTGAAGAATCCCTGAAGCTTCACTATTCCATACACAATTGGAAAAGTTGAGTTCAAGAAGGTATAATGTGACCTTGGTGCAAGTGTAAACTTGAGGCCCTTGTCTATTACAAATAAATTGGGGTTAAAAGTGAAGCCTTCCGCAATACAATTACAAATGGTGGATAGATCTACCAAGTATCCATGGGGAGTAATAGAAAATGTTTTGGTGAAAGTTAAAAAATTTGCCTTCCCCATGGATTTTGTGATTCTTGACATGGAAGAAGACAACCAAGTCCCTATTATCTTTGGAAGACCATTCTTGGCCACCACCAGAGCAACTATAGATGTGAAAGAAGGCAAGCCTATATTGAATGTTGAGGATGAAAAAGTGGAGTTCAAAATGTTTGTTTCTAGCACTCCGTCTCCTAAGATGGAAGTATAAATGGTTGATGTGGTCATAGAATCCAACCAAGGAAATTCTCCTACTTTTTTTATGGGTGGTGACACAAGAGAAGTCAATGAATTTGAGCCCCCAAATCTCAAGGAGAAAGCAAAATAGGAGACAAGGTACTCATTGACAGAAGAAAAGAAGAAGAAAACAGTGAAAAAGAAATGGGTAGCAAAAAGAAATGGAAATGTAAAGAATCTCAAAATGCTTAAAGAGGAAGAAATGAGAACTCAAGCATGGAGAAGAGCACATGTTGTTGGATGCACAATGATGAGGGTGTGGAACCACATGACCGACCCTAGTGCTTAAAAACAAAAGATTTGGTGTCTAGTTAGAGACAATAAATCAAGCCCTTGTTGGGAGACACCCCAACATCTCTTTCTTCCTTTGTGTTTTTAATTGTCTTTTCAATAAGTTGAGTTTTAGGAAAAATATCTCTTAATTACTCTTTATGCTTATTGTAGGTGTATAGTGGAAAAATCAATAGTAAACATGCAAAGATGAAGTGTCACCATCATTAAAAATTTGAATGGGAGTAATTGGAGGCGGGAACATCCGCCTCCTGGGTATGATTCTTGAACCACAATCTTCTTTCTAGCTTTTTTTGTCAACATTGTGGGTAATGTTGGTTTTAAGGTTAGGGGAGAAATGTGTTTATGGATGAGACTTGTTTGAGTGTTTTCCTAAGACTTGACATCTAGTTGTTGTTCTTTTTTTAAGACTAGTTTTTGGTGATTTATTTTTCTTTTCTTATGACATTACATGCATATCATTTCTCTTTTCCTTATTATGACATATAGTGGATGAATGTAGGAACATGTAGTTGCATTTAGGTTGTGTGCATTTAAGGACCCAATGCATGCTCTTTACTATGATTAGAGGAATTTGTTTACAAGTTCAACTTGATTGTAAGCTTTCTTAAGTAAGGAAAGATTTTCACTTGTCAGTAATGGTAGAAACCATACCCGATGAGTCTTTGGACCTTGTGTGACACACTTGCATTTTAAATGATTTCATTTATTGGAGTGGTGCTTGTTTAGCTTGTTTTGTTTGTGGATTCTCAATTTGCTTTTGGACCCTTGCATATCCGAATTGATGCATGCAAATAGAGGATGAAAATGACAACGTAGGGCTAACTACATACCTAAATAGCTAACCCTTCATTATAATCCTTAGTTAACCCCTTTGAGCCTTTAAATAATGTTTGTTGTTTAACCCACATTATTGAGCCATATCCATTGTTATTTATCCTCTCTTGTCCTTGAAATAAGTTAAGTATTGCATATATGGGCTTAGAAAGGGTGAAAATTTATAACTTGTGTGAGTGAGCAATAAGCAAGTTTATGGGGAAAATGTTGGGTTATAAACTTATTTTTAAGGATATGTAGTCATGGTTTGAGTGTACTTTAGATAAATCATGCACATTTTTTTGAGCTTTAAAGACTGAGTGAATTTCTAGTTATTAAAAACTATCTTCCCCTTATAAAAAAGGCAAAACAAGTTAACGTGGAAAAGCCCTTGTTTAAAAAAATATAATAAAAATTAAAAAAATTAAAATTAAAAAAAAAGAATTAAAAAAAATAAATAAAAATGAGGAAAGGTAGAAGTACTTCATTTGTTTGAAAGTAGTTCACTCAAGTGTTTTGTCAAAATTGTGGAAGTGGGGATTCTTTGGATTGTTGCTTGGAAGTTAAAGGAAGCATTCTTCTTAAATTGGAATACCTTGGGTCGGACTTTAGATATGATTATTAGGATTGCCCATGGTGTTTATGCTTAACTTACTTCTTTAGCTCTACCTTAAAAATCCTTCATCCAATTCTCGTCCATACCAAATCCGGCCACAGTACAACCTTATATATATGCCATTGGACTTGAATTTGCATGCATACTCCTTAGGGACAATTTATGGGTAGTTTTGGGTCCTTTTGCAAATTTTTGGATAAAGTGGCATTATAAGCCTTAGATACACTAGGCAACCACAGATTAGGGAGTGAAACACTTAGCTAGCGATTACCTACTGTTAATGACAAGGTTCTTCTTTCATTACTTACCTTGATTTCTCTTAAGTTAAGCTTGTACTTTGAATGATTTTATGATATGCTATTGAGTATGTGTTGTTAGCTTCTATGTTTTTTTTGTTTTATGTTTTTAGGATAATGAATGC
The DNA here is from genome assembly GCA_039654915.1 of Aquilaria yunnanensis. NCBI lineage: Eukaryota > Viridiplantae > Streptophyta > Magnoliopsida > Malvales > Thymelaeaceae > Aquilaria > Aquilaria yunnanensis. Next base: position 39,719,733 of record CM077595.1, on the reverse strand, counting down.
TAGGCACTAGCATTTTTCTAAGTTTGGGGGAATTTGATAGATGTTAATATTTTGTGGTCAAACATGTTGACTTTTCATCAACTTTGATCACCATTTTACCTCACCACTCAACATTTTTTGCTGATTCTTGCTTTGATCCTTCATTTTGTAGGTTGAATAAGTGGACCGTAGCATTGGAATGGCGTTGGGACGAGCGAAATGAAAAACGGGCATGTGAAAGTCAAAGCGGATTTATAACTGTGGGGCCTAGGCCCTAGAAGCAAGACTTAGGCGCCACAATTCAAAAGTTTCTGCTTGAAAAATGCACTCTTGAGGCCTAGTGCTAGCTTAGGCCTAAGCGCCAGAACACCCCTTCCTGAGGCCTAGGCACCAGAAAACCACCTCTTAGGGCCTAGGCGCCCCTGTACCCAGGAAGAATGGTCCCCCACCTCAATTTTGAATCTAAGCTTCCTATTAGCCAAGGGTTTCTATCCAAATTGGTTGGTGGGGTGAAAAAGACATCTCCAAGAGTAGAAAAACCTAGAACCTAGCAAAAGAACTCATTCTCATATTCATCTTCACGTCTTAGACTTAGGCTTTCAACACAATTTTCTATCATTTTCTTCATCTACCTTAGGAGCACTCCTTAGGAGCACTTGTGGATTCTTGCTTGGAGAAGGCTTGGAGGACTTGAAGACTTGTAGGAGCCTTGAGGAATCCAGCATCTAGAGTCTTTTGGGTTCCTTATTTCCTTCCTTCTTCTTGTATTTAGACATGGATGCCCTTTTATGTATTTTCATGGTTATTGTTTATTTAGTTATGGAGTAGTCTTTCTTAGCACTTTCTATGGAAGTAGCTACTTGGATTGATTATGTTGGATGAATTTATGGTTACGTGATGTTGGTTTTCCACTAAATGTATGTTTATTCATCTCTTGAGCTTATTGTTGTGTTAGCTAGTTGATGATCACAATTAGTTGCACTATAAGTTGCCTCTAAACTCTTGGAAAAGATTAGAAGCTATTGGACCTAGGAGAAGAATTAATTGGCTATGGCCTTGTTGGGAATTTAGTCTAAATCATTACGTAAGGGTAAATTGAGCTCTAATGCCTCTTTCTAAGCTTGTAATTGGATGAAAATCATTATTAAGTTTGGATTAGAGAGATTAATTCTTTCACTTGAAAATGTAAGAATTCAATTTAGTAACTTTACCAACATACATTGGAGATTAACTCACTCACCTAAGTTCACCAACTAATCGAGACAAGTAGTGAACCTATAGGAAGTGCCCTTTCATAATTTGATAAAATCATAAATTTATATTGCATTCTTGCATTTTAGGGCAATAGAGTTTCAATTAGTTAGTATTAGTCACTTGTTGATTTGCCTACATTATCATTCAACCTTGATTGTTTAGCTAGAGTTAGCTTAAAGTAGTGATACTTGGCAAGTAAATCGATCAATCCTCATGGGAATGATACTCATTCACCTTATCTACACGTGACCCATGCACTTACGGATAGTAGTTTCAAAATTTCACTACACATATTATCAGAACCTTTTAGGTCATGTGAGGAGCTTGTTGGGTTTCGGGAGCCAAACGGCGTAGCGAAATTTAACTGAAACCCTCCAGGATCCAAGTGAAACGGGGTAAACCGAGTGTTCCAAAATTTTCATACCTAATTTTCGGTTGAGATCTCTCACTCAACTGTAGAGTCGAATCACAAAACCTAAACAGTTGACGTGTTCAAGCTCTCTATGGTATCCACACGAGCCTCTCGGGATAACCACACTTCCACCGCGTCCCGGCAGATGCGTTTCTCTTGCTCTCGCAGTGCTAGCTTACGTCCTCCAAGGAATTGCAAGAGAAGAGTGCGGTTGTCCTTTTGGGAGGCTAGGGCAAGGAGACCCGCGAATTTCTCACTAAAAGTTGTATTTATAGTGAGACTCAACTTCCAAGCCTAATGGGTTTCAAAGCCCTAATCCAATTAGGCTTTAATTTCGGGCTTAATAATGGCTCAACTTTTGGGCCCATTATTAATACGAAATTATTGTGAAACCAAAACCCAAATTATTAGCCCATGCACTCTAATGATCCAAATAGCTCTATGTGTGCAACCCAATATGCTCTTACCACGTTGGCAATGATCATAAATCACATTTATGATCATAAGCAATGAGCGGTGTCTAGCAACACATCATTGCTACCCAAGTGACAAGATTGTCGGTGATTTGACTAAACTTTTATGATCATCACCGATATATGCCACTGTCCCTTTGTCCAAGATATCAAGACTAAGCACGAGACATGGAATATGTCACTCTCGTATAGCTCAATCTTTGGTTTCTTGATTACCGAGTAGACTAACTTAAACTGATGACATTGATATCGTATATCAACCCATCCGAGCATGGCCATGCATTTTTCTAAGTCTTACTCTATCAAGGGGCCCGAAAATATCACTCCGTTACATAGGAGGGACAAATCCCATCTTGATCATACAAATCCCTCCACATGATATATGACATACCTAATGACCTCCTTCAAGTTCACTCAGTTACGAGTAACAAAGGGAAGTATCAAAGTATGTGACTCACATGTAGGGAACCTCGATGATCTTAGGTCGAAGGACTACATATACCATGATCACTATGAGAATCACTTATGACACTCATATAATGATCCATGTAGTGTTCTCATGGTGGGTCAGTCCAGTACACAAGTTCTCCAACTTGTACCCATATGCAAACTACATATCTCATATTAGTCTCCACATATGCTAGTCATTATGTATTATGGCAACCCGCTCCACAATAATACTAGACTAGGGACGTTTGAGAATATCATTATTCTAGGGTTACAATTATGTTTGTTACATTACGCAGAAACAAAACAACAAACCATAATTGCTGGATTAATGTCTTAATAAAATATCATGACTTAATGTGCAAAAATACAATCATCTCATGATTGGCTTTTGGGCACAACACTAACAGAGCTGTCACTCATTGGACTCTAATATTGTGCAGCTAGGTTTGATCCTCTCTAAAGAGTAGAAGCTATCCCTTTGTCAAGAAGTCACAGAATAAGAGCTAAAATATGCACTTTGGGATATTGATGACTCTAAAGCTCCTGGACCGTATGGCTATAATGCATTATTTTCTAAGGAAGAATAGGGAGTAATTGGTAGAGCTATTGTGGGGGCAGTTTGGGAATTTTATATATCAGGGAAGTTGAAAAAATAGGTTAATGCTACTTTTCTTTTTTTAATTCCCAAAACTGAAAGTGCAAGAACTGTAAAAGAATTTTGACCTATTTCTTGCTATAATTTTCTTTACCACATCATCATAAAGGTTTTGGTAGCAAGAATGTAGGAAGTCCTCACCTACCTAATGAGTTCAAATCAACCAGCCTTCATAAAGAGTGATACATGAAGGACAACATCTAAATGGTCGGTGAACTCCTAAAGCACTATGACAAGAAATATGTATTACCTCATTACATAAAGTAGGTAGATATCATGAAGGCATATGACCCAATACAATGGGCATTTCTAAAAGAGCTACTCCAGCAATTGGGATTCCCTGAATATTTTATAGGTCTGATCATGAAGTGTGTAACAAGCCCATTTAACTCAATTATGCTTAATGGCAGGTGTTATGGTTTTTTCAAGGGGCGCAAAGGTCTTTGTCAGGGGCATCCTATGTCTCCATATCTTTTTTTTCTATGCATGGAGTACTTCAGTAGCAGCTTGAGTCACTTGAAGAGCATGCCAGGGTTTAGGTTTCATTTAAAATGTAGCAGCCATAAAATTACAAATCTATGTTCTATAGACGATTTGATCCTAATGTGTTGAGCAGACACTCTATCTATCATGCACATGAAGTCAGTTTTAACAAAATTTAGTGAAGTGTCTGGTTTGTTACCCAGTGAAGTGAAATATGAGATTATTACAGGAGGAGTGGCAAGTCATCTAAAGAAGGAAATTATTAGAGTTTTGGGATTTTGAGGAGGGCGGCTTCTGATGAAGTACCTAGGAGTTTCATTGTCTGCTAAAACCCTGCTAGCAAAAGGCTTTGAGCCATTGGTAAACAATGTGAGATGAAAAGTGGAAGGGTGCACCGAAAAACTATTGTCATATGCAGGGGTCAGTACTCCTTTCAATTCAAGTATATTGGAGTTCGGTGTTTTTAATCCTCCATAAAATTCTAAAAAAAAAAATCAATGCTATCTGGAATTTTTTTTTATGGTCTCGGAATACAGAGGAGAACTGGAACTGTTAATGGCATGGGATAACATCTGTTAACTGAAGAAGGAAGGGGGCTTAAATCTAAAGGATGTTATCTTATGAAAGTACATCTTTTTTGCCAAGCTTGTCTAGGATATTCATGCTAAGGAAGACTTTCTCTAGATTTCTTGGATCCATGCCTACTACATTAAGGTCCGTGACTTTTAGACCTTAAATGTAGGGGCTACAACATTTTCGGTGTAAAGTAATGTGATTAAGTGTATAGAATGGTTTGTCAAAAAATGTGGTAGCAAAAAGAAAGTTTTGGATGCCATGAGGGAGTGTCAACTATATGAGAGAGTTAGGCCTAAAGATGAAAAGGTGTTATGGGAGGATGTCATGTGGAACAAGAGTTCTATGCCAAAAAATTGATTTATTTTTTAGTTGCTTGTCTCAAAGGGCCTATATACGTAAGACAGGTGGATCCAGATAGGGCTCGGAAGACCAACAAATGCTACCTCTATAAGATATCAGAAGAGAGCCAAAACCATTTATTCTTCATCTTCCCATTCTCCAGAGTTGCTATTGACAGAACCATGCATTGGCTGGGCATATATCATCAATTGAAAAGATGGAGAGAAAAGGTTTACAGGTTGCAATCAAGTTTTAAGAGAAAATTGATTTTGGGTAGAATTTGCAAGATACCCTTAGCAGCAGTGATGTGTCATATTTGGCGAGTGCAGAATAACTGTTATCATAATGACATCGGTAGTGATGTGCAATAGGTGGTAGATAGGGTATCCTTTGATATCTATGTCCATATGATTTATTCTAAGCTTTTGAGATATGTAGAAAGGACTTGAACATGCACATTCTATCACTGATAATATATTTTCTCCTTGCTATGCTGGGTGTATTAGTAATTTTGAGCAGTTAATATATTTTTTACCATTTCCTAAAAAAAAAACTATAGATGAAATTATAAACCATTGTAGATGAAGTTAAACACCGCTATATATGACATTAATTTGATGGTGGTGTTTATATAGTAGTATGTAATTTCATATGTAGTGGTGTCCAATGTCGTCTGTAGTGGTGTGTAATTTCATCTATAATAGTGTCAATGGCTTCTATAATGATGTCTAATTTTTTGGGTACTAATCTTTAATTTTTGTATAGTAGTGCCTAATTTCATTTCTAGTGGCATTTAATGTTTTATAATGGCATCAAATATCATCTTTAGTAGTGTATAATTTCATCTATGGTGGTTTTCTAATGTCTCCTATAGTTAATGGTGTCTAATTTCAATTATTCATTGTATGTAATTTTATCTATAGTGTACAGTTCTGTCTATAATTGTGTTTTAGCGCAACCTAACCCCACCATGTGGTCATTTGTTTGATAGAGGTATCTAATAACATCTGTAATGATGTTTAATTTTCTATATTGTTGCATCTAGTTTATTTATAGTGGTGGCTAATTTGTCTGTAGTGATGCCTAATGTTATATATAGTCATGTCAAATTCCATCTATGATACTGTCCAATGTGGCTTGCGTTAGTGTCCAATCAATTTCGTCTTTAGTAGTGTGTAATTTCTTCTTTAATGGTGGCTAATGCTGTACATAATGATGTCTAATATCGTGTGGACTAGTGTCTAATTTCATATATAGTTATGCCTAATGATATGTAGTGGTGTATAATATCATCTATAATAATATATAATTTCATCTGTTGTGATATCTAACATTCTTTGTTGTAGTAACTAATTTTAGTTATATTGATGTCAATGTAATGGTGTCTAATTTCTTCTAAACATAGACAAACCATAAAGATAGGAATGGAGATGAAAAACGATGAAAGGCAATAAGTAGGAAATTGATTGAATGAATATTTAAGATTTCATTAGATTAGGAAAGTATGATTTAATCATACTTTTCTCTTGACAAAATGGCAAAAATAAAAAATAAACCACTATTTTTTCTAGGGTGTCCGGATTCACCCATCAATATTTTTTTTTTCGTCAAATAAATCACTAATGTTAATGACTTAGGCTAATTCGCCAACTGCCATTAAGATTAGTCAAATATGGATGGAATATTTCCACATTAGGCTCAATACCTCTATTAAGCATTTCATTGAGCACCTTCACTGCATGCTCTGTCATCTTCTTAAATTGACCATTCTACTGCAGGCTTGCCCTCTCTACATATCCCACTTAGTAAAGTTTTATAAATGACCACATTTGATTCCTTTATCTTAGTCATCTCCTTGAAGAACCTCTCTGCCAAATTAATCTTCTTAATCTTGCACCACACATTGTTCAAAATTGCATACATGTTTTCATTGGGACTTGACTCTTATTTGCTGCTCGTTGAAAAGCTAGACATCTTCATCTGCATAGCATGGTGGGCAAACAAAAATGGAATTACTATTCATCCCGATCCATATAAATAAAGAGCCGATGTCATTTTAGTCTTGAATTGCTTGGCCCCTAAGGCCTAAAATGATGAGGTGGCGAATTGAGACCAAGAAAGAAGATAAATTAGGGGGTATGCCTAGTTTGTCAATTTGGAGAAAAAGCTGCCATGCAATGTCAAATTGTTTGATCTTTATAAGAATGTCAATTATGAGGCTAGAGCCAGCAGAAATGAGGCAGGAGGCAGAGGGGAAAAACTTGGCAAACTGGAAAAAGGAGAAGGCCACTTTGGAGTAGTGGTGGAATAAATGAGGGTTTGGTGAAGGTTGGAGGTGGCAGAGTGGTAAGAGACTTGGAAAAATGGAAGAAAGGAGAGGGCCATTTTATAGGAGTGGAGGAGCAAGGAGGGTCCAATGAAGGAGGGCAATAAAGAAAGCAATGCCATGCAGTTGGAGGGCCACTTTTTTCCTTTTTTTCTCCACATCATCGATATTTAATAAAATATTTTTTATTTCAATTGGTAGATTCTCCAAGTTAATGATCAATGGTTTTATTTAGGTTGATTTTAAAACATAGTGGTTTATTTGGTAAAACAAAAACATTAGTGGCCGATTTGAGCCAACTGGGAAACATTAATTATTTTTTTCATTATTTTCAAGTTGCAAAATCAATTGAATTGAGCAACTAAGATAGCTTGATGAGCAACAATTAAGCAATAGTATTCTTAAAAAAAGGGAAAGAAGGGTAAGTCTTATGAAAGCCTAGCTTATGCCATAAGTCATCCTCTTATAATTTAAAAATTTATAATTTAGCCCAAATTTTTACAAATCAGTCAATCACATCATTGGTCTACAAAAGTCTTGGTAGTTTCCTTCTTTTTTCTTTTTTAACTTTTTCCTTTTTTCATTTTCTTTTATCCTGTTCTATTTTTTGTCATGGAGCAACCCTTTTTGGCACTTTTCTATTGCTCTTTTTCTGCACTTTTTTCTTCTTGGAACAAAAAAACCTTTTTTTCTTTTTCTTACAGTATCTTTTTTTCCCCTTATTCTATATATTTAATTATGAATTCTCTTGTTTCATTAGTTTGTTATGATTTCAGTTGTTCACTTTGATTTCAGTTTTGCTTTGATTTCAGTTGTTTGCTTAGTTTTTTTTTTAATAATTTCACTGTTTGCTTGAATTAAATTTTTTTTTTCTAATTTCAATCTTTGCTCTTATTTGTCCTTTCCTCCAATATGTCCTAAAAAAATCTAAAATTTAACACAAGAAAGTCTAGAAAAGAAGAAATCAAGCAACCAATACTAAAAAGTTGAGACCTTATTTGTTCTTTTACTAGTTCCTATTTATTCTTTTATTAATAGTTACTTGTTCTTTTATTAGTAGTTTTTTATTTTTTTACAAGTAGTTGTTTGTTGTTTCATTAATTTCTACTAGTTATTTAGATAAACTAGTTATATGTTCATTTGTTAGTAGTTATTACTTTTCTATTGGTAGTTTTTTGTTCTTTTATCCATTCATGTTTGTTGTTTAGATAAATTAGCTGTCTATTTTTTTATTAGTAGTTATTTGTTCTATTATCAATAGTTGTTTGTTCTTTTATGGACAGTTGTTTGTTCTTTTATCAATTTTTCCTTATTCTTTAGATAAACTAGTTATCTGCTCTTTTATCAGTAGTTATTTGTTCTTTTATTAGTATTCATTTGTTCTTTTACTAGTTTTCATTTGTTCTTTAACGAACAGTTGTTTGATCTTTTACAAAGTCTTGCCTTTTCTTTAGATAAACTAGTTGTTTGTTCTTTTATTTATATTTATTTGTTCTTTTATTAGTAGTTGTTTATTATTTTGTGAATTTATACTAATAAATAAAACTAGGAACGATTCCTAAAAAAACATAGAAGAAGAAGGAAAAAGGAAATAATAGAAGAAAAAAATGGAAAACAAAATAAAAAATGGTGAAGGAACATAAAGAAGAGAGAGAGAGAGAGAGAGAGAGCAAAATGAAACGGGGAAAAAAGTAGACCAAATAAAACAAATAAAATGTGAACGAAAATAAAAGAAACCAAAAAGTGTGAAGGCATGCCCTAAAAGGTTAAAAAAAGAAGTTTAGAAATGAAAAAACTAGAAAAAGGGAAAGAAAAATAACTAAAATGAAAAGGGAATGAAAATTTTGGGGAAAAGAAAATAAAAAAAATTGGAGAAAAAATAAAGTAACATGAGAGGTATGATTCAAGGAGGGCAAAAAGTAGCGTCAAAAATATAATTTGGGGAAAAATAGAAAGGAAAATAAAAAAACCACCAACAAAATTTGAAAAATATAACAAAGAAAAAGGAAATGAAAAAGGTAAAAAACAAAAAGAAACAAGAGAAACGAAAAAGAAATGAAGTGAGAAAGCAAAACAGGAAAAGAAGAGAATGAGAAATAAAATAAATTAAAATAAAAAAAGGGGGAACTTATCAGCAGAAGAAATAAAGAAGAAAGAATGTCAAATCTGTGCCCTCCTTATTTTCCCCCTTGCTTCATAGCTACTCCATCAATCACAGAGTTTTGTTCTTAGTCAGACATTTTAATACAAGTAATTACTTTTATTGGGGCTTATGAAGTTTTTTCCATGCCTTTAACGCAGCACTCATCTTTTTGCTAAGGTGGCGTAGAATTTCCTCCCGACATGCCATTAAATCTTCGGACTTTTGTATGCATGTTTCAAAAGAAACTTCACAAGTAGTTCACAAAATAGATTTTAAATACTACAAAATGGAAACAAGGACGACCCACATAATGTTAGAATTAATTGAGCTTGAGTGGCTAAATATATTTTTTAAAATGTACTTACATATACATTAATATATGTAATTTGTGCTATTAATCAATGGATGTGTGCCATATAGCAAAGGAGCACAAGCACTTTATCATATAGGATAATTTGAAAAAGTGAAATGCCTCTTAGAAGAGATATATTGTTTCAGCAATAAGAAATAAGAAAAGTTGATTATTGAGTTAAAAAGGGTATATATACATAACTACTCCTTCTTCTCTTGATATCACTCTTTTTTCCCCAATATTTTGACTCTCCTCTGTTCTCATCATCATATAAAAAAGTAAATAAGGATTGTACGTTCAAGTGCTGTGGCGGAGCCAATAGAGGGGCCCCCCCAACATTTATGTATGTATATATATATATAGATATATATGTATGTAAAAATAATGAAAAAAAATTATATTATCTCTTTTGTGGACCCCCAATTTTTTAATTATAAAGCATAACAATAATTTTTAAAAAGTATATATGTAAAATGGTAATAATTTTCTCCATCTCACTAAAATTATACATAAATGCATGTGATTGATTTATGTGAGAAATGTAGGAAAAGTTCAGCATCAAACAATTGATTTTATTCTCTTAATAAAAAATAATTAGTTATATTCTAAAAAGTTAAAAATGTAAAAGTACAACTTTTCCACTTCTTTTGCAAATTTTTGTATTAACTAAGGTGTGTCTTATAAGAAACAAAGAAAGTACTTTAGCAAACAAATGATAGAGTTTCTTCTATTTTGTGTTATTTTGGATCCCAGAAATTCCTATAAGTCATTTAATATTATGAACATATGTAGATTGGTGAACAAGTTTTATCCTTTAGATTTCATTGAACAAGAAAAGATTCATTTGAAGTATCAGTTACAGTATTATGAACTTGATGTGCCTCACCATCCACAGTTGAAAACATGTATTTACAATTACTGAATTGTGTAAAGGATTAAATGAAACAGGAAAGTTATAAATTTATCCTTTAGTGGACAGATTGATTCGTCTTATATTAATCTCAAACCTTATCAAATAAACTCCAAATATTAATTGAACATGTGTACATGTATAATAACATAACTAATTTTTCACTGACAGAGGAGCACGTGATTTGATATGAATTTGAAGCTTATAATTTCTGATTCATTATATGGATGAAAATAGAGATTTAGTAAATTTTACTTACTATTTTGGAAGTGTATAACCTATAAACATAGCATTTTAATAGATTTTAAGTTATTTTCTTTTTGCACTGTGGAAATACATCTAATTCTTAATTTTCTCACATTTTCAAAATGAAGTCCACCCCCCTCAACTTAAAATCCTCGCTCCGCCCCTATTCAAGTATGAACAATATAAGAGCTCTTCACTCCTATCTGATATCGGTTTACTTCAAAATTACAAGAAGATTAATTATTGTTTCTTCATTACTTTTTCAGGACTTAAGGTATGTCCTTAATTTCTAATTTTCAAGTTTCTTTGAAACTTTCAAATGGTATCAGAGCCAAGGTTATGACAAACATTTTTTTTTTATCAAACAAAATAACAAAACGTAGCAAATAATTTCTAAAAATTGTGAAAATTTAATATGATGTTCCTTGGGATGTAGGAAGTTGATCTGGAAATTTTCATAATTTTTTTAGTTTATTTGATAAGGTTTAAGATTAATATTTTTCAGATAGATAGAAAATTCTGGCATGATGACAGTTACACTTATTAAAAGTTAAAATTTTTTTAACATAGTAAATGTTATTTGAAAATAGTGAAATTTTAAAAAAATACTTCCTAAACATTTAAGGAGGTAATATGAATAGTTTCATGATTTTTGGAGTTAATTTTGTTCGAGTTTAATAATTTTGTGTTCAAACCAATATGGTGACTGTCAAAGAGAGAAAATTTTTTGTTAACTCCGAAAAGTTGTGTTGGTTAAAATAGCAAACGATGTCAAAATTTTGTTAATTTTTAATATGTGCTTTTTGGACATGTTATGTATGTTTCTGGAAATTTTCATATTTTTTAAACACCGTTTCTTTGGATTTTTATAATTTGTTTACGGAGATGGCAGTTTAACCAAAAAATGGACAGTTAAGAACATACTTAATATTCTTGGGGTTTGAGGCAATTAAAAAATTACTAAAAAATAGTACACTGTTCATAAATGTATCTCATATCTAAATATTAAATTTGACATTAATTAGAGTTGAATTTAATTAAGAAATGCCTTAGACATTATTGAATGTTCAAGTCTATCCATTTGTGCATACTTGTGAATGAATTAAGACCATGCTTATGTGAATTAATGAAACATGTTATGACATATCTAATTGTGTGTTAGAATGCATGGCTTTGTTATGTTGTAGCATGAATTAGTTGATTCATGTTTGCTTGGTGCTTGAATTTGTCTTATTGTACTTACATATTGAATATTGCATAGATGGCTTGCAAGAATATCATTGCCGAGTTAAATAAGGACCTTAAGCTTGATGGAGATAACTACCCCATTTGACAACAAAAGGTCCAATTCATTTTAATTGAGCAAGATGCAATTGGTGTGCTCACAAAGGTGGAAGAACCACCAGCCAATGGATAAGAACCCAGTGCCTATGAGGCATATAAGAAAAAGAATACCATGGCTCGCATCACATTGTTAAGTACGATGGTAGAAGAGCTCATGGTGGACTTCTCAATGCTTGAGTCAGCCAAGGCAATTTGGGATATTGCCAAGGCCAAGTTTGGGGATGTTTCTTTAGAGAAACAAAGGTCCATGATTCTTAGGTTTGAGAATTATATGAAGAGGCTAGATCATATAATAGCCACTCATTTACATGAGATGCCACACATGATCTCTCAACTTAAGAGGGCTGGTCATATTCTCACAGATGAGCAGCAAGTGTAGGCCATAATCCGTTCTCTGCCTGATGAAGAATGGAAGTTGATGAAGGTCAACTTGCGCCATAATAGTGAAATTAAGAATTTTGATGATATTACTAGACATTTGCTTTTGGAGGCAAAAGTCATGGCAATAAAGGACCACTCTATGACATATGTTGCCGAGATTTCTTTTTCCCGAAAGAATAAGAAAAGGTTTATGGGGAAAAAAAAGGAGGAAGGCAAGGGGAATGGACCCAACAAAAAGAAGTTCAAAAAGAGACACAAAAGTCAGCTCAAGTGCTTCAATTGTGGGAACATGGGGCAGTTTGTTAAAGAGTGCAATGACCCACCTATGGTACATGTTTCTGATGAGATTCCCTCTTTAGTACATGTTGTGTCATGTGCTAACCTTATTGAATCTAATTCTTCATGGATTATTGATTTAGGAGCGATGGACCACATAGCCAAAGAAAGGACATGGTATGTTGCCTATAGGAAGTTGCCTAGAAGGGCAATGACAGTTTCTGTGGGTAACAATGCAAGTTTGGTTGTGGAGGGGATTGGCACTTATAGGGTCCTATTGGACACACATGATTTAATTCTTATCGATATATTATATGTACCTTGCATGACTAGAAACTTGATTTCTATTAGTTCCCTTACGAACTATGGATATTCCATGAACTTCTCAAATGGGTTTGTAACTATTATTTGTGGTAGTAATAAGATTTGTTCTTGTTCAGTCTATAATGGCTTGTTTCAATTAAATATAAATGTTGCCAAAATGTTGCCAATGGTAGTTGCTACATTGATCATGCCATAAGTCCAATGACTTGGCATGATAAGTTAGGACACATTGGACAAGAAAGAATGAATAAGTTAGCCATGAGTGGCTTAATTGAGTCTTTAACCAATATTTCCTTACCAAGTTGCCAATCATGCCTTATGAGAAAGGTTGTAAGAAAGCTTTTTGGTAAGGCAACTAGGTGTAGTAATCCTTTGCAATTGATCAACTTTGACCTTTGTGGCCCAATGAGAGTATCATCTAGACTTGGGTTTAGATATTTTATTACCTTCAGTGATGAATATACTCATTATGCCCATGTATTCCTACTAATACATAAGCATGAAACACTTAGGTGTTTCGAAACTTATGTGAACTTAGTGGAGAATCAATTAGGTAAGACGATCAAGTCTTTGAGGACTGATCGTGGAGGCAGGTACTTGTCAAATGAATTCAAGGCCTTCTGTGATAAGAAAGGCATTGCAAGACAATTTACCCTTCTAAGAACACAACAACAAAACGGAGTAGCTGAAAGGAGAGTTCCATGATGGCTGGGGCCAATATAGACATTACTTTTTGGGGTGATGCCTTGCTTTGTGCAACATATATCCTTAATAGAGTGCTTTCCAATTCTGTTGGTACCATACCTTATGAGTTATGGACCAAAAGATTACCTAATATAGGTCATTTACACTCCTAGGAATGTGCTACATATGTTCACATTGCAAATCATGCACTAGAAAAATTAGGACCAAGAGCAAGGAAATGTGTTTTCCTTGGCTACTCAGAACATTTGAAGGGTTATATATTTTTAGACATAACTCATAAAGGGAGGAATGTCTTTGAGTCAAGGGATGCAAATTTTGTGGAAGATGAGTTTCCAAAAGTTGATGAAGGTAAGAATATGAACTTTTGGAAGAGGCCTATGAGATAGGTCAATCTAGTGCCCTAGAAACACTAGATACCATACATCCTAGGGATAGTGTTCTTCCTAAGGCAATTCCATTGCCGCCACCTCATGTGTTTGATCACCATGAAGATCAAGCATATGTTGATCATGAGGAAGATCAACATCAAAAGGGAGGAATGGAACAAGAGGTACCCCACCTTAAGCCACAAGAAGAGGCTCCATAAGAGCCACATAATAATGCACCACAAGATGAAATGGGGGTACATGATGATGTTGTGCCTCATCATTAGCCTAACTTGAGACATTCAAGTCGGCAATTTAGACCACCTAGGCATTGGGATCAATGGTGGATTCTAGATGAAAGTAAGGCTAACTTGGTTTCATTTATGGTAGATGAACCAAGTAATGTGCAAGAGGCTCTTGAGGGTACAGATAAGGATAAGTGGATGGCTGCCATGTAAGAGGAGAGGGACTCCATGCATAAAAATAAGGTCTGGGACTTGACTGACCTTCCTCCTAGCCATCAGACAATTGGGAACAAGTGGGTTCTCAAAATTAAGACAAATTATGATGGTTCAATTGAGAGGTATAAGGTCCGTTTGGTGGCCAAGGGGTTCACTGAGAAGGAAGGTGTTGATTATAAAGACACTTTCTCTCCTATTGTGAAATTCAATTTAATAAGATTGTTACTAGTTATTGTTGCACATTTGGACCTAGAGTTACATCAAATGGATGTAAAGACCGCTTTTCTCAATGGAGAGTTAGGATAGGGGATTTACATAAAACAACCACAAGGTTTCATTGTAAAGGATCAAGAGCACAAAGTTTGTAGATTAAAGAAGTCTATTTATGGTCTTAAGCAAGCTTCAAGACAATGGTACTTGAAGTTCCATCATGCCATTGCAAACTTCAGTTTTATGATGTTGCATGAAGACCATTGTGTTTATGTGTTAATGTTATATGTAGATGACATCTTGATAGCTAGTAGTGGCTTAAGTTTGTTAAAGACCATTAAAGAATGGTTATCTTCCATGTTTGATATGAAGAACATGGGAGAAGTTGCTTATATCCTTGGAGTTAAGATCCTATGAGATAGAAGGATTAAGTTGCTAGCATTGCCACAACAGCCTTATATAGATAAGGTATTTGTACGCTTTAACATGACAAACTCAGAGCCCATGAACTCCCCTTTGGCTGTGGGTTATAAGGACAGTGAGGCTATGTGCCCAACTACTCCTTAAAAGAAAAAAGAAATGGAGAAGGTTCCATACCTAAGTGTCATAGGTAGTTTAATGTATGTCATGCTTTGCACAAGGCCTGACAGATGTCAAGCAGTGGGTCTAATGGCAAGATATTTTTCAAATCCTGGCCCTGGGCATTGGAAGTGTGTCAAGATAATCATTAGATACCTTAAGGGTACAAAAGATTATTGGCTATGTTATAAAGGAAGAGAACTTAGCTTGCTTGGATACTCTGATGCCGATTGGGGTGGAGACAGAGATAGTAGCAAGTCTACTTCAAGTTATGTCTTTATGCTTGGAAATAAATCCATCTTATGGATTAGCAAGAAACAAACTTGCACAGCTTTGTCAACGATGAAGGCTAAGTTTGTTGTAAGTGCAGCTGCTGTGCAAGAGGCTCTATGGATAAGTTCTTTCCTGGAACATTTAGGGTCAATAGTCTCCATTAAGAAGCCAATCACCATATATTGTGATAGTATGGCTACTTTGGCTTATACCAAGGACCTTAAGTACCATGGAAAGACCAAACATATAAGCATAAAGTATAACTTT
Source organism: Aquilaria yunnanensis (assembly GCA_039654915.1). Classification (NCBI taxonomy): domain Eukaryota; kingdom Viridiplantae; phylum Streptophyta; class Magnoliopsida; order Malvales; family Thymelaeaceae; genus Aquilaria; species Aquilaria yunnanensis. Next base: position 39,703,950 of record CM077595.1, on the reverse strand, counting down.
GTTAGAGATGCAATAGAAGAGGGAGAAGTCAAGATGGAATATCTATCTGCAGATTTGATGGTGGCTGATCCTCTTACAAAGCCTTTACCACCAATTCCTTTTGCTAGACATGTCAAGGCAATTGGCCTCTGTAGATTATGATAGATGTTGATGTGATTGTTCTCCTTCATGTGTCCACTAAATATGGACTTGAATTATATGATATTTATTTATCAGTAAAATATACATATGATGATTCTAAGTCAAGTGCACTTCATCTAGATACCGCAATGAAAATAAATTCATGAAAGACATATCAAATCATAAGCTGAGGCTAATTTTCTCATACGGGCCATCCACCCTTGCATCTTTGTGTAAGAGCAAGGATGAGACCGCTGCAGTTTTAAATGTATGTTATCTCTAAAATGTAGAGATATGTGACCTACAAGGGTTATACATTTAAGTGGGAGTCATATCCACCAACATATGACAACTTCAGCGTAATGGTCATCATGATTTACATAAATAATCCAAGTTAAGATGATATTGGCCATCAAGTTTGCATGCCCACTCATGCATCCTATCCTATGGTTGAGAATTGCTTTCTTATATGTAAGAAAGTATGATACTTCATGGTTTCATTTTTAACATGTACTCCCATTATAAAGAATAGTAGGAGAAACACATTTACCTGTTTTAATAGGGAGAAGTAACACACCTCCCACAAAGTGGTATTGTAAAACATTTAGAGATGTGTAACTGGAAAGACAATATATGATACGTCATGATTGTCTTACCATGAAGTTTGACCAAAGAAGAGTATGAGAAAGTTATATCTTGTCTTACTCATGTGTGAGATTCTTCAATTAAAACCCTTAGTGACTATAGTCAAATATTAAGGGCTTTGGGTCATTATGGTTACTTTGATTAGTCGCCTAAGGCTTGAGTTGAACTAGCCTGATATGTCCTCTTTTTGGGTCATCATGTGATTTTTTTAAAGACTTAATATATTGGACCGAAGGAAGGATAAGGATGTAGTTGCATGAGTTGCACACTACGTAAGTAATTGCATAAGTTGCATATTACATAAGAGATACACTATAATATTGCTCAATCATGGTTCCATAGAAAATGATTTAAGTAATGATAATGATATTCAAATATTAAAAAAAGTATACTTCAGGTTTAGCACAATTCAAGAGTTTCTAATGCATGAAACTCAAAAAAGAGACTGAATTTGGCTAAACAAGTGTATCATATTATCTTGGGGTTTTATAAGGCATGACTTGAGTACTTCAAGAATAGAGAGTTACATAGTTCTCCATTGTGAGTCTTACAACCACAATGTGAGGAGTTCTTGGTAGCATGCCGAGAGTTACACGCTTGACACACTAATACTATGTTTGTTGATGATGGAATTAAAGTAATATGTGTTAAGGTAAATATTAAGTATATTAGTGCGAGTTGGAGTTTGTTAGAATTATTTAGCTTGAGTGACTAAATACATTCTTTAAAATGCACTTAGATATACATTAATATATGTAATTTGTGCTATTAACCAATGGATGTGTGCCATGTGGCAAAGGAGTATAAGAACCTTACCACATAGGATAATTTGGAGAAGTGAGATGTCTCTTGAAAGAGACATATTGTTTCGACAATAAGAGATAAGAAGATGTGCTTATTGAATTAAAAAGGGTATATATACATAATTACTCCCACTTCTCTTGATCTCACTCTCTTTTTCCCAATATTTTGACTCTCCTCTGTTCTCATCATCATATAGAAAAGTAAATAAGGATTGTGTGTTCAAGTGTGAACAATATAGGAGCTCTTCACTCCTATTTGCCATCGATTTGCTTCAAGATTACAAGAAGATCAATTATTGTTTCTTCATTACTTGTTCGGGACTTAAGGTATGTTCTTAATTTCTAATGTTTAAGTTTCTTTGAAACTTTCACATAAAGCATAGAGTACGTAAAGCAACTCGAAATTGCAGTTGGTTTGTAAAGCTAGCTAAAGGAAAGGAAAAAAAAAACCACTAACAAAATTTGAAAAATAAAACAAAGAAAAAGGTAAAGAAAAAAAAAGAAACAAGAGAAATGAAAAAGAAATGAAGTGTGAAAGCAAAACAGGAAAAGAAGAGAATGAGAAAAAACAAAAAAAAAAAGGAAAGGGGAACTTATCAGCAGAAGAAATAAAGAAGAAAGAATGCATCAGAGAGGGTCAAATCCGTGCCCTCCTTTTTCTCCCTCTACTTCATAACCGCTTCATCAATCACAGAGTTCTGTTCTTAGTCAGACATTTTAATACAAGTAATTACTTTTACTGGGGCTTATGAAGTTTTTTCCATGCCTTTAACGCAGCACTCATCTTTTGCTAAGGTGGCGTAGAATTTCCTCCCGACATGCCATTAAATCTTTAGACTTTTGTATGCATGTTTCAAAAGAAACTTCACAAGTAGTTCACAAAATAGATTTTAAATACTACAAAACGGAAACAAGGACGACCCACATAAAGCATAGAGTACGTAAAGCAACTCGAAATTGCAGTTGGTTTGTGAAGCTAGCTAAAGGAAGGCGTCTGGATTGGTGAACCATTGACTTGACTTAGACCATCAAGTTTAGAGCTTCCAGTACTTAAGGGCAACCATATAGGTGTAGATGTGGTAGCAAGGAACCAACCAACCTTAATGGCTGAACCGGAGCCCATTAGAGCGCGCGGCAGAGCGGGAGGTCGTCCCCGCGAACGGAGAGAGAGGAAGAGAAAAACCGTTACAGGAGCCAGCTGCTGCAATAGTATTGACGGAAGGCAAGAGATGTTCAGTTAATGTTGCTGGTGCAGCTTCTCCCAATACTCGGTCTGGTTCAAAAAAAAAGATGAAGAAAATAAAGGTATACTATACGCTGCACGCTAGCTATTTCCTTTGCGAACCCAGACGACCCTATCGTTACGAGTGGGTGGAGGTGGATGATGATGATGTGGACTCCTCCGAACCATCCTGCTGCAATCTGTTCTGCACTATTATGTAATTTCTCCATAGCAGAGCTTTTTCTTTTTCAGCTAAATAATTAATTATTCCATGTATTACATTTCGTTACTGGACTTGACGTCTTATTATTATTATTATTATTATTATTATTATTATTATTCTAGATATTTCTAATAGTTCTTGAGAGTAGATACATGTATGTTGGCTGCACAGTTTGGGGGGAGGGGGGACAAAAGAGATACTTTCCTTAAAGAGAATTTTACAAACTTTGAGGATCATGCAAATACCTTCGAAATTTAAAGACTATAACTAAGATTCTACCTTTTATGGTAAGTTTTCAAACGGATCCCCATGGCTTGACGGATTACAAACAGTGGTGGAACCAGGATTTTTGGTTCGGGGGGGCAAGCCTGGAGGAGAGAGACGACGTCGCGGTTAGATAAAGCTATAAATTGGGACTAATTCACACTAATTCAAAGCTCAAGGAGCAAATCGTACGATTTGGAAACGTTTGAGGACTAATAGTGCATTTAGGCCATGTTAGAATACCCCTTAATGTAGAGGGAATAACTACTCACTGGGTCCCTACTTTATTCAGTGCCTACCTTATTGCCCCCCCATCTTTACATTTTTCCACAATATTTGGGGGGGCAAAATACACACACAATCCTTAAATTTTGAAAAAATCACCAAATTACTACCCCTTATTTACGTTTTTTCTAAATTCCCGGGGGGGTAACAGCCCCCTCCCAGCATAACGTAGCTCCGCCGCTAATTACAGACACATTCGTCTCATCCGTGACCTGTCAACTTTGGATTTCCATTTCCAAACCTTTCTAGGTCTGCCCCTACGAGCAGAGAAAATTCTAAAATACACCACCTGTGCCTTTACACAATCTCCACCGTTCGTATCATTTTTGTAAAATTTTGGTTTTCAACTAGAAGTTTCACTCCTTTGACATTCTAGTCCTTATAGTTTACTTTCTGTCTTATATCTTTGAAATAAGAGTTAGTTAAATTTCAAGATATTTCAACCTAATAGTAATTAAAGATTATTGTTAAGATTTTTCCAGGCTTCCACTCAAGTCGTGTACTTACCATAAGGCCCTATTGTTGAAGTGAATAGGGTAGTAAAATTGCGTAAAACATTGATAGGAAGCTAGTAAAAATATTAACACTAATCAATAGTTACTAATGGCAAGAGTTTTTAGAAATTTAACTAAATCTTCTACAAAGAGACAAGGAGAAGAAGAAACTACGAGAATTGGAGAGGTCAAGAATTCACAGGTAGCAATGATAAGAGACATAGAAAAAATTTTAGGAAATTGGAATATTCCTATGATAAACAAATCGGATGTTTACCAAAAAGGAATTTTTTATCTCAAAATGACTTTTGTCACTAATACAGTAGAAAGAACTATTCCAATAATGGAAGAAGACTATAAATTTGAATTGTTTTCAAAATATATGATCAATAATCATCTAGAAAATCATTATAACTATTTGCATGTTGGATTGGTGCAAATTGCCTTAAAACATTTGACAAGAAATGGTTTGAATACTTTAGTAATCATTGTCTTAAGAAATTGTAGGTATAATAAATTTTTAGACTCTCTATTAAGCATAGTAGAATCAAGTTTGTGTGATGGGCCAATTTATTTTAATTGTCATCCAAACTTTACTATTTCTTTGAAAATTCCTTATATCATGAAAGTTTTTACTGCAAACATTATGACGTTTGGTTTTGATATGCTTGAAGGTCAGAATCTTTCACTTGTATACGGAATTTATTACAAAGTAATGAGACCACAAATTGAGCCAAAAGCTTTAGAATTTGATGTCAGAGGAGAAACTTTGTTGTTAAGGTTAATACAAAAAAAGTCATATGGTTGTCCCAAAGCCAATTGAATGGAGTGACACTAAGCTTCCAAGAAAATGTGTTTTCCAGAATGAAAGACCAATGAAGCCTTTGAAATCTCGAGAGTTAGAAAGAATTATTGAATATGAAAAATGGAGAGGTTGAAACAAGGTTTAGTAAGGATAAAATTACAAAAATTGATTTTTTAAACTTGGAACCAAGAAAACTTGCGTCAACAATTTCTTATAAACCATCCAGAGCTTCATGTTCTTATGTTCTAGAGTCTGAACATGACAAACAGGCAAGAGGAGTTAAGGAATCCACAAAACAAGTTTCACTTCTTGTCTACAAGATTGATCTAGTTCTCTTAAAAAAAAGTTAAAATTCTAGATAGCAAGAAGAGAAAACAAAATTTGTATCTATAGGATTAGCCAATCCTAAGTTTTCAGATTTTAAACTAAATGTATTAATAGAACCATTTAGATTTGATAGTCAAAGTCTAAATGAAGATTTTTTGTCAAAAAAAAAATGAGATTAAAAAAAATGATTTTTTGACACATAAACCAAAGAGGATAGAAAGGAAATTAAATGCCTTTGGTATAAAAGAATTATGAGAACCAAAAAGAATTTTTAAATTCTTTGAATGGTTTATCCCTACCATAATTTTGGATGAAGAAACCATATTAGATATACTATAAGAAACTTGGCCTACCTATAAGACCAAAGAAATAAAAGAAATTACATGACCACATCCACCTAATACTACAGTAATAATGGGAGAAGATAAAAATACATGCTTCACCCTTTAAGACTTTTAATATTGAAAACCCTAAGAACACCAAAAAGCCTGTAGATAAGAAAGATCTTTAGAATATCATGGAACAGGGTGATTATATAAATCTTTACCTACAATCCATAGGCAAATGAAGGAATAGAATTGAAACATCTTTGGATAAGCATAAGTTAAATTCGATCTGAGGATTTAAAAGAGTCTGTAAATAACAAATAGAAAGGTTTTCAACTAAATATCATTGGAGAAAATACAAGTATCTAAAAACTTCTTGATTATCATCAATCAGAATATGAAAGTTAAGAATTAAATCATCTTCATTCTAAAGGAGGGAGAGGAGGTCCAATAAGTGCCATATCAAAAACTTGGAATGTACCTCATCCTTATACTTCAAAACTATCTCCAGTTGATATAAGATTAAACAATTATTCTAACCATATGCCTTTGCAGAATATAAAGCAGATTTCATAAGAAAATGGAATGTAGATGGTTTATCAAAATACCAAATCATAAACACTATCCAACACATGATTATGTTTGGGATAGCTACAAGGAAAGGGGTTAATAATTCAAATCTAGATACAGTAGAAATGACTATAACTAGATTTACAAGATAGTTAAGAAATAAAAAATACAAGAAAAATTCTTCTAGTACAGCATGGAGCATAATTAATATAAACAAGTGAGCCTAATGTGGTAAATACTTTGCTGTGTACTATTTATTCTCATTTTTTTGGTCATACAATGAGTAAAGAAAGTAGAAATAGAGAATTGTTATTGAATCTGAGGTGTAGAACTTTATCATCCTTAGAATGGTATAAGGATACTTTCTTGACAAGAGTTTACGAAAGAGAAGATTGTTGATCCTCAATCTTGAAAGAAAAGTTCATACAAGAACTACTAAAAAATTTTGGTCAATTAATTATGGACCATATTAAGGAGAAAAATCAAGGTCAACCCAATCTAGAAAATTATACTTATGAAAAAAATTAAGCAGAAATTAAAGAAGTTGGGCTTAAAATGTGTCATGAGATAAAATGGCAAAAACATGTTAATATGGAAAGATTAGCGGGAAGAAAAACAATGGGAAAATTTTGTTCTCAATTTAGTTATGATATCCCATGGTCATATTTTAAGTATGACCCAAGAGACAAAAAGAGGCATAAATTCTATTGGAAATATAGGAGAAGAAGATTTGAAAAATTAGAAGAAAAACCTAGATCGTCTAAAAGGTTTAACAAAGGAAAATATGGAAGAGGTTAAAAGGTTTGCTAGAAATGTGCAAAACCAGTACATTTTGCAAATAAGTGCAAGACAAGGCAAAAAATAAACTTTTTATAGATTCATGAAGGTCTAAGAAAGGGTTTAATTCAAATTTTGTTAAATAGTGACAGTGAGCCTAATGAAGAACAAAAAGGAATAACTTTTGAAGAAAGTTCTAGAAAAGTTAATATTATTGGTCTTTCAGATAACTCCAAAACTGAGTCAGAAAGTTGTGGTTATAAATGTGGTTATGATTAATGTCATTTATAGAACACATTTGATAATCTGCAATTAAACAAAATTCAGGTTAATGCAATCACTAAAGAAAATCAAGGAATCTTAGAATTTGCTAAGCATATTGATGGCATAAAATTAAGAATTTTTTTTTAAATATCTTGATAAGGTTAGAAAGCAGGAATACCAATTTGATAAGGTTGGAAATCAAGTCAAGGTAGAAAAATTTCAATGAAAAAGGTTGACATACAAGAATTGAATAAGCCTTTAGTTTATAGTCCTAATGAAATTCTTAATATAATAGACAAAGTACAAAAAAGTCATACAGAACCAATAGTAGTAGAGTTGAAAGAAGAAATTTTAGAAATAAAGATAGAAATAAAATCTCTTAGAAATAGAATTGAGATTTTAGAACTTTAAAATTTTGAGGTACATTCTCAAAATATTCCAAAATATGAATTAATTATTGAAGATATGGAAGAATTTAGTTTTAAGTCAAAATGGAAAGAAAAAGGTAAAAATGTTCCAAAAGTGAGCCTTGAAAATAAAGAAATAAATGTTTATCAAGAAAAACTTCTATAGATTAATGAAGTTTATTCTATGCCAAAAACAAAGATTTACTAGTAAAATGACTTTGTTCATTAAAAATCAATTTAGATTGGCAGTAGTAGTCTTGGTAGATTCAGGAACTGATAGAAATTGTATTAAAGAAGGTATTATTCCTTATCAGTATCATGATAAATTTTTTGGATCAATTACTACTGCCGATAAGGAAACTTTGCTAACAAGGTTTAACTTGACAAATGTTGATGTTTGTTATGAAGATATTTATATTAAACAACATTTTATAGTTTTAAACATGAATCAACAAAATTTTTAAGAGCTTCATTCCTGGCTACAATCATGCCCTTTAAGGTAAGTATGAATTGAATTTCCATTAAGAAATTTGGGAAGAAGATTACTTTTGAATTTTTTGAACCCCTTAGAAGATCTTCATTAAAAGAACTTACCATAGATCTAGAAAGGAAAGAAAATATACTGATGTGTTTGCAAGAGGAAGTGAAATACAAAGGTGTTGAAGTAAAATTGGAAAATTGAGAATTAAAAAAAAAGTGAACATTTTAAAGGAATTTTAAGCAGTAAGAATTATGCAGATATTCCTAATGCTTTTTGGGAAAGAAAAAAACACATTGTAAACCTCCCTTATGAACTAGATTTCAATGAGAAAAATATTCCTATAAAATTTAGAGCTATTCAAATGAATGAAGAATTAATGGTTTATTGTACAAAAAATTCAAGATTTATTAGATAAAAAATTGATTAGGAATAGTTCCTCACAATGGAGTTGCTTTGCTTTTTATGTGATTAAAAATTTTAAAATTAAAAAAGGAGTGCCAAGATTAATGGTAAATTATATGCCTGTAAATAAAGTTCTTAGATGGATTAGATATCCGATACCTAAAGATTTAATATCTAGACTTTATAATGTTGTTGTGTTTTCTAAATTTAATATGAAGTTAGGATACTAGTGAATTAATATTGCCAAAGAAGATAAATATAAAATAAGATTTAATGTCCCCTTTGCGCACTATAGATGGAATGTCATGCCTTTTAGGTTGAAGAATTTCCTATCAGAATTTTAGAAATTTATGAATGAAATTTTTAATCCTTATAAATCTTTTACTATTGTTTACATTGATGATGTGCTTGTGTTTTCTCAATCAATTGATCAACACCAGAAGCAGTTGAACAAATTTGTAAAAATAGTAGAAGTAGAAGACTTGTAGTATCAGCAAAAAAGATGAAGTTGTTCCAAACAAGAATTAGGATTTTGGGTTATATAATCCATAGATAGACAATCAAACCTATTCATAGATGAATAAGTTTTGCTGATAAATTTCCAGACGAAATTAAGGATAAGAAACAACTGTAAAGATTTTTAGGAAGTCAAGATTATGTTGCAGATTTCTACCAAGGACTATAAACCTTTGTTTGATAGGTTAAAGAAAAATCCTCCCGGTCGAAGTGAAGAACAGAGAAAAGCTCTTCAATTGATTAAAAATGAAAGTAAGAGAAATTCCTTGTGTTAATATTTCTAATCCAGATGCCTCTAAGATCGTCGAGAAAGATGCTAGTAATATTGGCTATGGTGGAATATTAAAATAGAAAATTGGTTAGATTCATTTTAGGAGTTTAGAATCAAGCTCAAAAAAATTATGCCATCATTAAGAAACAAATTCTAGCAATTGTCTTTTGTGTTACAAAATTTGAGAAATATCTCCTTAACAAGAAATTTTCAATTACAATTAACAGCAAAGCAACAAAGGTTGTCTTGTTTAAAGATGTTAAACATTTGGCTTCCAAGCAAATTTTTGCTCATAGGCAAACTATCTTATCTGTTTTTAATTTTGATATTGAGTATATTGTAGGAAAAACAAGCTCTTTGCCTGATTTCTTGACCCAAAATTTTTTGCAATGGAGATAAGATAGCCAAGAATTTGAACTAGAAAAACAAAAGCATTCTCTACCAAGAAATCAAAGAGGACATGATAGAAATGGACATGGAAATAGATGCAAACATGACTAGAGTTATCCTAGCTCAAAATCATATGTATCTAGAAATCTCTAAAGGGGGAGAATCCTCCCAGAAAAAATCTAAAGAAAAATCCTCCAAGAAAAGAGACTTCTAGAATGGTAATGATGAAGTATTACCTTCCCAAGAAAGAAAAAACTATAAGAATTACCAAAGTAATTCTTGAGAAAACTATCAAAAGAACAATCTATCAAGCTCCTAAAAGCCTCAAGAAGTTTCCACGCGCGGTTTAGGTATACTGACAGTATAACAAAAATTGATAAGAAATGTCTTATTTCCCTAGAAGATAAAGACATGAAACACCTTTCAATAGTAGAACTGGTAGAAAAATAGTGCCAAACCACCAGAATTCTTAGTAGCAATTTCAGCCACTCAAGAGTTCTTCATTTTTTGAATTGATCTTACAAGAGACTTATTCTGCTAAAATAGAAAATTAATTCTAGAACTAAGATTACCATTAATTTTAGAACTGTTGATGAAGAATCTCCTTTAGAAAATTATATCTCAAAAGTTGGAATTTTCTTATTAAAAATTTTAAAAATTTGGACATTTGAGGAATGACGAAGTGCTTGAGGAAGAATAAGAATTTTATCTCAAGGCAAATATGAGAATATGTTATTCCTATACTAGGATTACATTAAAGCTTCAAATGAAGTCTTCCACATCCAGAACAGAGACCACTAACATTCTTGGATGATTCTTTTCAAGCCCAAGCAAAGAAAATTCCCTAATTAGTTTTATAATTTGTATTTTGGAAAGGGTTTTCAATGTCCTTTGAAGGATTTTGCGTGTTCCAAGAGCAAATTTACAAGACAGGTCAAATAGTGTCATTCCCAAATTTCATCTTCATTACTATGAATCATATTCCATGGATTCTCCATTGGCATTATGAGAAATAAGAAGTGAGTTAGGATTATGAAACTCATTTTACTCCCTGTTCAGAACATGTTAGGGAATCAAAATGATGGGACAAAATGCATCCTTAATTAATATCATCCAGAGAATATCAAATTTGATAAAATTGAAGTAATTAAAGAAGAAAAAAAATCCATATAAAGATTTTCTAGATATCATGCTCAACAAATTCTACAAATGAGGCAAATTCAAAGACTCTAAGATTCCTCTATCAGTAATGAACGAAAGAATTTGGAGATTTGCCCGAAAGTAACTTTCCCAGAAAAAGATAAGAAGGTCGTTGATCCTCATCCGAAAAGAGCAGCTTTGTAGGGTCCCGGTAAAGACATCTCCAGCTCAATGTCTTTACTTTCACGTGAATAAAGTAAGTGTCGGCAAAATCTAAAAAAAGAAGAAAACAAGCCATGGCCGAAAATTAAAGTCTCTACCAAAATCAAAATAATGGAAGCACCAACTGGCCACCGGCCAAAAGTGGTCTTATATTCCCTTGTTCTCTCATTGGCGAAGCTTTGATAAGCCTTATCACTAAGGCCCATAATCTCTACGCATTGAAAGAGCTATCCTCCAGAGTTCAAGGCATCAAATTCTTCTTTTTACCTTTCTAAGTAATCCATGTGCTGGACACCTTCCTTATTTCCATGAGAATTTGCATTTTCATATTTTGTATTTAATTGTTCTGCTTGTGCTTGTACAATAGTTGTATCAATTCTATTAAAGCTTGGATTGCTACTTCAGTAACATAAGTTTGTAATCAACCCTTTGTTCTTCATCTATGTGTGGTAAACCAGTTTTCACTAGTTATTTATAAGTTTATGTTTTAAATAAATAAATTATATGCATGGATTTCCAATTAATGTTTGATTTGTGTGTTTCTTAATTGTTTATGATTGTGTGCTAATATCTAAAATACTTGGGCATTTTGGTGTCAGAGCCAATGTTTATGTGTGTTGATAGAATATTATAAACCTTAGGTCCTTCTGTGAAAAAAACTACAAAAAATCAAGGGCTTTAAGTGAAAAGAAGGTATTGCTACACCTCTATATTTTAGAAGGGTCCCTACGTACAGCAAGTTCCTTCATATGCTTGTGACTAAGCCTTCATTCTCTTAAATCTTAGCTTTAAGCTTACAGCATCTTAACAAATGTTGCCATGCATTTGTAAGAGCTTACACCTTTAATCCTAAATGCCTTACTTTTTAAACTCAAATAAAAAAATATTTTTTTTTCATGCATTACTGCTAGAAATGTTTTAAAAGATGGAGGCCTCATCAATTGCGTTTGACTCGACCAAGTTGAAAGATGGATACACACATAAATAAGAAGTTAGCAAGAAGGATGAATGGCCCAAGCAACTCTAAAGAGCATTTGGATGAGGAAAATATTTTCTTTCATTTTCTAACATCTATTTTTATTTTCTACATACAATTTTTCTTTATAAAATATATTTATTTATTTCAAAAGTAAAGTAAAATGATTTTAAAATTGGATAAATTCATTTCCTTAATTGAAAGTTAAAGAAAATTTGTGAACTTTTTATAATTAAACCTTTAGAATAGTGGCTATAAAAGTAATTTTCAAACTTTAGCAGTGTATTTGTAAATTTACATAATTGTAGGAGGTAAATGTGTAATTTTTAAGGATTATTTTGCAATTTTTAAGTTTTAGGGAGTAAATTGAAAATCTTTAAGAGTTCATAGGGTATATTACAATTATTTAAAACATAAACATTTAAGTATATAATTTAGAAAAAAAAGAAAATATTATTCCAATTATTCACAAAGTGGAAAATCATTTTGACATTAATATCTAAAGAGGTTGAATGGGCTGTTTGAGACCTTAAAGATGACTAAACTTGCATTGAAAGACAATGTTAAGGCCTCAAAATAGTGTGTCTAAGGAAGATCCTTTGATGCTTAAGCTAGTATGGGTTGAGAAGAGTACATGAAGCATAGAGAGAGCTCTTTGTTTAGAATGTAAAACATACCTCATAACCCATGAGCTATAGGCCTAGAGACATTGTGCTTGTGGGTTTACTCCCTTCATTTCCTGGTGGATCTCGTGATCATAGGGATCTCATCCTCAATTTGAGCCAAGACCATTATAAAGGTCAACCTATTATCTGTAACCTATAAATCTTTCCTTAATGGGCTTATCCAGTTCGAACTGAACCCATTAGTGAATCTCCAATAGGCTTTCACAAGATTTAGGCCAAACACCATTATGGTATCAATGGGCTTCCTTGAGAATGAAATCGAGGGAAAAGGGTCACTACATTTCTTATTCTAAAGATGAATGGGTGTCTCTAATAAGGCAGATATCTAACATCCCCTTATCAATCAAAGTGCTCAGTTTACCAACAATGGACTTGTTTTAATGGCCCCAACCCAACCAACTTGTTACCTAGCCACTCTTTCCCAATTTTTTGTGACCCTTCTTTTTAAAAAAAGATTCCTTCGTGATCCTGCTGTCAGCATCACTCGAAACTCACCTTCCGTGTTCTTCAAACCACCAATTAAACTTTCGCTTCTAACAAAGGGATGGATTTAGTGCTCCCTAAGGTCTATTTACAATTTTTTTTGCTCATTTCTTTGATTTCAACTCACTAAATTGAGTCGCTGATGCCTGGTGTTGGTGATGGTGTTGTTTTCCTTACCTAACAATGGTTGTTTGTTGGCATTAAAACATGGAATCAGGTAGAGGAAAAGGCAAACTTTGAGACGTCACATATGGCAAGGCTTTCAAACCCTTAAAACCTTCTTAACATCCCCCCCTCAAGGGCTCTATGACCCCTCGCTCAATTAAAATCCTAAAAAAAGACACCTTTATCCCTTCATATATAAAGCTAGTGGCCCCCAGGTCCTATGACAAGGCTTGTGACCTTGTGGTCTAACTCAATTATATGCTAACCAGTGTAAGGTTAGCCTTAGGTTCCCATTGTACCCTATAGTGAACAAGCTCTAAACCACTTCAAACTTCTACCCTTACAATAAGCCCTTAATGTCTTCCTACACTTGTTAAGGCTCTTTTTAGCCTGCCATCAAGTGGGGACTAGCTTATTCCTAGAGTTCCTTTTCTTCTTCTATTCCTCATCCCTGATCGTATACCAATCATGCTTCTTTAACCTAAGGCCTAATTTCTTTGGCCACAAACTTGCCTTTCTATTCACCATCACTCCTAAGAGTTGGAAGGAGTCGAAAGAAAAGTTCTTCATCATGGCTTCTGACTACCTCTTAGACTACCTTTGTAGTGGATGGACAACCTAGTCCACAAGAGTATAACATTTCTTGAGCTAGTGGTAGGATTCAAGGCCTTTAAGGACACAGAGAAAACATTGACCTACCTTTGTAAGCTTGTAGAGGATGAGAAGAAGTAGACCCTTCCCTAGGTAGTAGCTGGATGGAATTACTCTCATCGCCTATAAGGTTAGCCACCTATGCCTGGGGAAGCCTAACCTGAGATTTAGCTACCTAGAATGGGGGGAGCTCATAGACTCTATAACATCTAATATCCTTCATAAATGTGGAATTCAGTTGCCTTACTTTTTTTCATCTCTTTGAAAGATATTCTTTTATACTTATTTCTCTTTTTCTGTGATTACAAACCTTCATGAGGAGATTTTAGATGTTCTAAAAAGAAGAAAAACTATGCAAGGGGCCCTCTAGGGGGCCAAGGAAGCCTTGGAGCTTTAAGAAATAAAGGACCTAGAGGTCTCAGCTTCCAAAGAAGATGGTGATGATGCTATTTTCTTGACCTTGGTGCACTGGAGAAAGAGACAAAATTCCTTTACCCCTAAAGCCCAATAAGTGATGTATATTGCTGAGGACTCTCCTCTATCTTCTTGTTAGGAGGAAAATGCTGTAGCCATTTTACCAAATGTGGCTCCCTTTTTCGCCTGTCCTCTTCTAGATGTAAATTCCCCTTACCTAACTTGGTAGTATATGGATCTCTTATTGTGTATACATGTAGGGTTTCAGGAGCCAAACAAGCGCAATAGAATAAACCGAAACCCTCCAAGATCTAAGCGAAACGGGGTAAACTGGGTGTTTGAAATTTTTCATACCTAATTCGGTCGAATCACAAAATTTGAATAGTATCCACACGAGCCTCTTGAGATCACCACACCTCTATCATGTCCCGACAGGTGTGTTTCTCTTGCACCTACAGTGCTAGCTTGCATCCTCCAAGGAATGACAAGAGAAAAGTGTAGCTGGTTTTTAGAACTATTCTGATTTCGTCCTTTTGGGGGGCTAGGGCAAGAGCTGTGAATTTCTCATTATATGATATATTTATAGTGAGACTCAACTCCTAAGCCTAATGGGTTTTAAAGCCCAAATCCAATTAGGTTTAATTTCAGCTTAATAATGGCTCAACTTTTGGGCTAATTATTAATATGAAATTATCATGAAACCATAACCTAAATAAATTAGCCCTTAGACTTGAATAATCCAAATAGGCTTTATGTGTGTGACCCAATAGGCTATTACCATGTTGGTAATGATCATAAATCACATTTATGATCATAAACAATGAACGGTGTCTAGCAATATATCATTACTACCTAAGTGATAAGATTGTTGGTGATTCGACTAAACCTTTATGATCATTATCCATATATGCTATTGTCCCTTTGTCCAAGATATCAAGACCAAACACGAGACATGGAATGTGTCACTCTCGTATAGCCTAATCTATGGTTTCTTGATTATCGAGTAGACTAACTTAAACTGATGACATTGATATCGTATATCAATTCATCTCACTCTATCAAGGGGCCCGTAAATATCACTCCCGTTACATAGGAGGGACAAATCTCATCTTGATCATACAAAACCCACCGTATGATATGTGACATACCCAATGACCTCCTTTAAGTTCACTCAATTACGAGCAACAAAGGGAAGTATCAAAGTATATAACTCACATGTAGGGAACTTTGATGACCTTAGGTCAAAGGACTACATATACTATGATCACTGTGAGAATCACTTATGACACTCATATAACGATCCATGTAGCGTTCTCATGATGGGTCGGTCCAGTACATAAGTTCTCCAACTTGTACCCATATGTAGACTACATATCTCAAAGTAGTCTCCAGACATGCTAGTCGTTATGTATTATTGTAACCTACTCCACAATAATACTAAATCAGGGACATTTAAGAATATCATTATTCTAGGATTATAATTATGTTTATTACGTTACACAGAAATAGAAAAACAAACATAATTACTGGATTAATGCCTCAATAAAATATCATGCCTCAATGTCCAAAATACAATCATCTCATGATTGGCTTTTGGGCACAACACTAACAATATGAACTTGCTCAACGCCTATTGGATGGCATGGTCTCCTAATTATTTTTCAGGTGAAGTATCAGCTGATTCTCACCCCTCCTTGGTGGGGGCATCTGGTAGCAAAGGTACCCCTTGATGCTATATCTGTGACTAGGACTTTTATAGCCAGAAAGTTATCTTGAATACTTTCCAAGGTAGGGAACCCTCAGGCGCCAGAAGGGTAAGTTAACGGATAACCCACCTCTGATCCCCAGAACAAGCTTCTTCAACCTAAACCTAGCAAAAGGAATGTCGTTGTGACTCATCGGAACCTAACACCTTGAACTTAGCTGAGGTATCGTAAAGCTAGCATTAGCTTTGTATAGGTAGTTGGGGAAAGGCTGCCACATGTCCTATCAACACCAACTTACCAACACGAGTAACATGACAGGGAACATGTGGTAAACCATCCAACGCTCATGATCTCCTCCATAGGCCATTATATATAACTACAATCCTGCCATCTTAGAGGTATGATTACTTGATTCTTATGATTGGCATACTAATCCACCAAAAAATTAACTTAAGTGTCAGAGACTTCACTTGGAAAACACCCTAGGGTCTTCCCTTATCCACTCTCCCTTCTACACTCTTGTAGGTCTACTGAAGCACATTAACCATTCCGTACAAATGCACCCTTTCAAGGGATACTTTTGAGTGTTAGTTTTGTACCCAAAAGCCAATCATAAGATGATTGTATTTTTTCACATTAAGTCATGAGATTTTATTAAGGCATTAATCTAGTAATTATGTTTATTGTTTTGTTTCTACGTAACATAATAAACATAGTTATAACCCTAAAATAATGATATTCTTAAATGTCCTTGATATAGTATTATTGTGGAGCGGATTACATTAATACATAACGAATGGCATACGGGGAGACTAATATGAGATATGTAGTCTACATATAAGTACAAGTTAGAGAACTTACGTACTGGACTGACCCACCATGAGAATGCTACATGGATCGTTATATGAGTGTCATAAGTGATTCTCACAGTGATCATGGTATATGTAGTCCTTTGACCTAAGGTCATCAAGGTTCCCTACATGTGAGTCACATACTTTGATAATTCCCTTTGTTGTTTGTAACTAAGCAAACTTGAAGGTGATCATTGGATATGTCACATATCATGTAGAGGGTTTTGTATGATCAAGATGGGATTTAACCCTCCTATGTAACGGGAGTGATATCTTCAGGCCCCTTGATAGAGTGAGACTAAGAAAATGCATGGCCATGCTCAGATGAGTTGATATATGATATCAATGTCATCAGTTTAAGTTACTCTACTCGTTAATTAAGAAACCAAAGATTAGGCTATACGAGAGTGACACATTCCATGTCTCGTGCTTAGTCTTGATATCTTGGACAAAGGGACAATGACATATATGGATAATGATCATAAAGGTTTAGTCGAATCACTGACAATCTTATCACTTGGGTAGCAATGATGTGTTGCTAAACACCACTCATTGCTTATGATCATAAATGTGATTTATAATTACTGTCAACGTGGTAAGGGCCTATTGGATTGCACACATAAAGCCTATTTGGATTATTTAAGTGCATGGGTTAATTCATTTGGGTTATGGTTTCATGATAATTTTGTATTAATAATTGGCCCAAAGGTTAAGCCATTATTAAGCCTAAAATTAAACCTAATTGGATTAGGGCTTTGAAACCCATTAGGCTTGGAAGTTAAGTCTCACTGTAAATACATCATATAGTGAGAAATACGTAGCTCTTGGCCTAGCTTCCCAAAAGTTCCATCTGCACTTTTTTCTTGCCATTCTTTGGAGGACACAAACTAGCACTGCAAGCGTAAGAAAAACGCATCTACTGGGATATGGTGGAGGCATGGTGATCTCCAGAGGCTTGTGTGGATACCATAGAGAGCTTGAATATGTCAACTGTTCAGGTTTTGAGATTCGACTCAATAGTTGGGAGAAAGATCTCAACTGAATTAGGTATGAAAATTTTGAACACCTAGTTTACCTCATTTCACTTGGATCCTAGAGGGTTTCGATTATATTCTGCTATGCTTGTTTGGCTCCCAAAACTCTACACCGAGTTAGTCAACCACCACCCCTGCCTTTTCAATTGTGGATAAGTGCAAGGGGAGCCTCTTGAAGGCCTAAAGTGCATCTGTGGAAAGGATGCTTTAAGTGCTTGAAAGCATCCAATAGATCCTTAGGTGGCTGAAAAATTCTAGCCCGAGGTGCTAGAAGTGGAGAATTGAAAGACCAAGGAGACCTACTTTAGGGCTTATGGGGGAAGTCTTAGGGATCCCCAATTCCTCATCTTGGAGAGAGGTTCTATCCTTGAAGGAAAAGTCTACCTCTTTCAAGACCTATAAGGTGTTGCCCTACCAAGGGACCACCAAAGGTTGAAGGCAAACACAAGGGACCTAGTTAAGAGTGCTAGGGCTACTGGAGGGTACCAAAAAAAGATTATTGCTATTTGAAGGACCAAATTGCAAAGCAAGTTGTGGCCCTTTGTGATTCTATTACCTACATAGAGGCCTTGAAAGATGTAGCACTAGGGGTGGAGTAAGGGTTCAAGGGCCATTATTCTTTACTGGAGAAAGTGGTCCCCAAAATGTGTAAAACTTTAGCAAGAAGGTTGATATTCTAAAGAAAGACCGCAAAAACCTGCACTAAGGATGAAGGCTACCCAGGACTAGAGGTTCGAGTCAAAGAATATGGCTACTACCCTAGAAGTCGCAAATGCTAGGCCTCAAGTGGGGATGGCCTGAGTGCTAGATAAGACTGATTTGTGGCTCATCTAGGAATTCTTTGATGGGTTTCCCTAGTGGTACAAAATATAAAATTTAGTATAAAAATGAAGTATTACTCCCAATTAGGTAAACATTGGTACAAAATAAATGTCATTACTAAAAAAAGTCAGGTTTTTCTACCAGCATTTTAATGTTGAAAATTTGAATTTTTCAATGTGAAACTGTTGGAAACATGCATGTAGGCAAAACATGCACTAGAAAAAACTTGTATAGCAACCTTAGTGTACACCGTTGGTAATTTGCAATGACTAAACATTTTTATCTGAACTGTTATTAATTTGCAACAGCTTTAAGCTCCCCAACAACTAAGATGATTTCCAACTGTTTAATTACCAACGACTAGGTCATTGGTAAGATATTAATGCTATTTCCAATGGCCAAGGCTGTTGGAAATTATGATTTCTAGTATTCCATTGCTTTTAGTGGCCATAATTTGTTGTAATTGGCGCCTGCTTCAGTTGAATGTACCATCTAAATAAAATGTTCATACATTTAATGCAACAGACATCCATATGGATACACATAAATAGAGTACAATATATTGTTACACAATGCTAATTATCTATCATAGTAGTAATCTAACAACATCAATGGATATAGTCATTCACATATATCCTAGCTATGGACTAAAGTTTGATATGATACCAATGTCAAAGTGATATACCTTGTCCAGCGAAAAACTCAGCCAAACCATGTCTCGTTATCATTTGAAACTTAAGAGAAGCCCACCATGCTTCCATTGGCTTGTACACTACTTTGAACATGAATGAGGCTTTCATCTGCTATTTTGCAGGATCCTTTTCACGTGGATGTCCGTCATCTTGAACTGGCAGGATCAGCTCCCAATATGTGCAAAATGCAATACATCTCACTAGTAGGAGAAGGAGCATGTCAACTCCTACTAGCACGTCGGTTGTTAGGTAGAACAACATTGCTATACAAAAGAAATGTATATGTTTTTTAATTTTGAATATTGTGAATTAACCCACATTTTATATTTCCCGATTAAATATTTATTGACAAATGAAATCTCTTACTTAACCCATATCTTATAACCAACATTATTTTAATTTTTCATAAAATTCTAAAAAAAATAAAATAAAATGAATAATAAAGAGGAAAAGAAATTTTCTACAACTTACCTCCAAATTAAAAAATAACCATTGGAGAACAATGGGCAAGCCTCCAAATTGTGAAAAAAAAGCCAAAGAATGCACACATTCAACCAAGAAACTCATAGATCCAAAAAAATACCAAAATCCAAAATCTCAAAAAAAAAAAAAATGTTACCAATTACAAAAATTCCTTTTTTTTTTGGACAAATCTGCACAAGATTTACAAGAATGAAAGCCAAATGCATCCTAGATTTGGATTCCCATGCCCAGATTTGCATAATTTGTGAGGGAGAGAGGGACAAAGAATAGGGAGGGAAGAGCTGATGTCCTCATTTTTCAGTCCGGCGCTTGAATGGGGGAAGGTTTGCTTTTAATTTTGTGCTTCCATTGGCCAAGCTGCTGGAAACCATTGGAAAAAAGAATATGACATTTGATTTATTGTCCTTTTTTGACAGTTGAGGCCATTAGAACTAAAGAAATTGAATTTTTAATCCATTGGAAACTTTTTATTTATAAATTGTCCCACATTTTCCGTAACAAAATAAATTATTACTCTATTCAATTAATATATAACATAAAACAAAATGTGGAAGGGTTAAGTAGTTTTTTTTTCAAGGCTAAGCCGTTGGAAGCATAAATCCTCATTTCCAACAACTTGGTCTTTGAAAATTAGGCTGTTTGAAAAAGAGTGTGTTTTAGTAGTGCGTGTGATACAAAATTCATATTTTTTATTTTTTAAAAATAAGCAAGAAGAAATACCATGGAGAGAGTATTATAAATATGGCCTCTTTCATGTTATGATATTCACAAATAATCAGCACAACATTACAAACGGCAGCCTTGAGAAGAAGGAAACATCCTGGAGAGTCCATACATTACAATTGGAATGAATATTGTTAATTGAAGGAAAGAGTCCATGTCATTGCCAATTAAAGTAATTGGTGTAGTAATTTGACTTTGTCATTTGATAAATTTCAATGGAGTCCTTAATATATACCCCCTCCCCCCCCCCCCCCCGCTCTCTCTCTCTCTCTCTCTCTCTCTCTTATATACTATTGATTAGTAGCTGAGAATGGCTAATCAGCTGGCACTACAAGTTAATTAGAAAGGAAGGGCTGGAGGATATCCCTGCGATTTACCGATTGGACAATGAAGGGAGCGAAAGATTTAGTAGAAGATTCGTTAGAGAGGAAGACATAGGAGGACATCCTTTACGGGTTACGTATCCTTTTTTTTTTTTCTTTTCCTTCCAACACAGGGGAACAAACAAAAAAGCTTGCCAAAACCACTTTTCCCTCCTTAAGGGTTGATCGACAACCAACCACAAAATCATTTATTAGATTCTTATTTATTTTCAAAACAGATATTACATTTATAAATTAGAAAATCATTTTCTGATTTATGAATTAGAAAAGTTACTTTTCAAAAATTGAATGGATAACTTCTACTAGAGTTGAGAAGCTAATAAATCATTAGTTTCATTTGAGAATAGCATTTAAGATTAGTATGGGAAATTGAGAAAACTTATAAATGATTATGATAACATCTCCTAGCCTCTAATTAATGTTGAAGGCTACCATTGGGTAGTTTTTCTAGTCGTTAACACTAAATATTGTTGCTTTTCCCAAATGAAATCGTCATCTCAATCTAATCAAACTCTAAGCCTTGGCCGCGAGTGTGACAAGTCTAAACCAATGTTATCCCACTGGGTGTTTGGAGATCTAACACTACAAGGATGAGGATTATTTGCTACAAAAATTTCCTACGAAAAAAAGCGTAGGAAAATTATTCGCAAGAAAACCGTCGGACAAAATATTATGTCCGACGGTTTTCATTCAAAAAATTTCTGACACAAAAAAGCGTAGGACAAATGTCAGAGTAAGATGGCGGGAAATTATGGCACCAATTTGTCTGACGATTTTGATGCGAAATAAATGGGTAGAGACCACATATGTAGGAAAAGCGTCGGATACATTATCCGATATTTTTCCTGCATTTTTTTTCCTAAGGTTTTGAGACAAAAAAAGAGTGGGTGTCTTAAAAATGTAGGAATTTTAATCCTTCAATTTTCCTACAGTTTCTTTTTCCTACATTTTTTTGATGTTATTTACTACAAATTTCCTACACTATTCTTGCAGTTTAACTTTTCATATATACCTATGATATTGCTACAGATTTTGCTTATAAATACCTCTCACCCTCTCTTCTCCAGCTCGTCCCAGCCACAATTTCTACATCCATTTTCACTTCCGCTTCAACATCTTCTTCAGCTCAATAGAGGTGTTTAAAATTAATTTATAGATTAGTGATTTAACTTTTAATTATTTATTTGTTATAAGATATACTTATGTTGTTTTAGGTAGCTGGCTTTAGAGGTTAGTGATTTAAATGGTAATTATTTATTTTTTATAAGATATACTTATGTTGTTTTAGGTAGTTGACTTATCACAGCATGTAGTTGCATAATAAGTATTTATTTATTATACCTTAGATTCTCCATCCATGATTATGTTGATGACAAATATAATATTGGTCCAATTCAGATTGTTGGCAAAAAAAATGTATTGGATTAAGTTATATTTGTAATTAACATAATCATGGATTGTCCAACTTGGATAGTTGAAACTTGTATAATCAGTATTTCAGTTAATGTGTTCCTGTCGTAGTAGCAGTTTCTGAAATTTGGTAGAGTATTTCCCAAATTGTTCCTGTCGTGTGTTTCTCAATAAGTTGATATTATTGAGAAACACTGTGAACGGGAACTGAAGGGAAATGTTGCCGAAATTTACATAAAATGCTATTAACATGGAACAGTTAAAATGGTTTACTGCTTATACAACTTTCAATGGAGTAGGGCCCTTACCTTAATGGAGTAGGTAGTTTAGTTATGGAAGGTTGACATGTATGCATGACATATATAAGTAATTCATTTACTTTTTTTCATTATATTTATATTCTATGAAATCTAATAAATATATTACGTATTTATGTTGAGGGTTTTTACTGTTTATTTTACAAGGGAACCAAAATGGCTGCTAATGGACGTGAGTGGATGTACCAGAGGACAAATACAGATGGATATATGAATTCTGCATTTATGGCTGGTGTTAATGAGTTTTTACAGTTTGCATTTAGTGGAAAGGAGTCAGAAATGATTAAATGCCCTTGTCGTAAATGTAATAACAGATTTTATAGAATAGAGCTGAAAGTGAGAGAGCATTTGTTTCGATATGGATTTATGCCAAACTATTACATATGGCACTGTCACAATGAACAATATGATAGCAATCTGCACAATTTCAGTATGACCCGTAGTTGTTTTCCATCGCAATTATATGGAGGGATAAGTGGAGAATCAAGTAGTGTAAATGCGTATGAACAGATGGTATGTGAATCAATGGGTCCGTTATCATCGAATGTAGGATCTGGAAATAGTGAAAGAATGTTGGTAGATGAAGAGTTTATCGATACTGATGTCGAAGAAGCTGATAATGGAAGTGATAATAATGATAATGTGTTCGATGTGTCTGAAATGAGGGAGGGGTTACCTAATCCGACCGCACAACAATTTTATAATTTGTTGGATGATGCAAATGCACTGTTGTGGGATGGGTGCACTAAACAAACACGATTGTCTGCAATGACCCAATTGTTAAGTTGCAAAAGTGAGTTTAATATGACAGATCATTGTTTTGATAGAGTACTGGAGCTTATGAAAGAAATGTTGCCTGAAAGTAATAAACTCCCATCCACCCTATATGATGCGAAACAACTCACAAAAGGACTCGGGTTGCCATATATAAAAATTCATGCATGTGAGAATAACTGTATGCTATTCTATCGGGAAGATGAGAAATTAACATATTGTCGTGAATGTGAAAGCAGTAGATATAAAGAAAGAGTAACCTCCGGAAGAAAGACGTTGATTCCCAAAAAATTGTTACGGTATCTACTAATAACAAGCAAGTTGAAGCGCTTGTATATGTCATCAAAAACAGTGACTCACATGGCTTGGCATGCTTATAATAAATCATGCAATGATGGAAGTATGGGTCATCCATGTCAGTCTGAAGTGTGGCGTCACGTAGATCAAACATTCCCATCATTCGCTGATGAAATTAAAAATGTTAGGCTCGGATTGTGTAACCGATGGATTTAACCTGAATAATGTTGTTGGTGGAACATACACGATATGGCCAATCTTTATAGTTGTTTACAATCTTCCGCCAGAACTGTGTATGAAAGAACCCTTCATCTTTATGACTCTCCTAATTCTTGGTCCTCGAGCACCAGGACGCAACATTAATGTATTTTTATGACCATTGATTGAGGAGCTTAAAACTTTATGGTCGGAAGGGGTTGTTACATGGGACAGTCATCGACAACAAAATTTTCTTATGAAGGCATGTTTATTATGGACAATTAATGATTTTCCTGCAGTAGGAAACCTTTCAGGTTGGAGTACCCATGGTAAGCTTGCGTGCCCATATTGCATGGATGAAATTGACACATTTATGTTGAAGAAATGCAGAAAGCCATGTTAGTTTGATTGTCACAGGGTTTTTTTACCGCATAATCACATATTCCGTTCGAATGTAACATTGTTCATCCTAGGGAAGAAGGTTAGTGCTGTCGCTAGTCCATATAAGTCAGGTGAGGAAATACATGCTATGTTGGTTGGGTATTGTTTTCCTCCGTTTTGGCTCTTCATATGATAAACACCGAGTTGTGGGGTTTGGAGAGTGACATAATTGGTTAAAGCGGAGTATATTCTGGGAGTTACCGTACTGGAAGCATTTGCTAGTTCGCCATAATTTGGACGTCATGCATATTAAAAAAAATTGTTTCGAGAATATTTTTAATATTGTTATGGATATACGTGGGAAAACAAAAGATAACTCCAATGCTCGCCTTTCGCTTTAGGAGTTAAAAAATATGCGGTGTGAACTACATTACGAAATATTAGGGGGAAATGTGTAAAACCAAAAGCATCTTATACGTTGAGTCAGGAACATATAAGAGATGTTACTCTGTAGCTGAGAACGATAAAGATGCCTGATGGGTATGCCTCGAACTTGGGCCGTACGGTTAACTTAAGTGACGGTACATTCTATAACTTCAAGAGTCACGATTGTCATGTGTTAATGCAGAGGTTGCTTCCTATTGCATTACGTGGGTATATGGCAGGTCCTATATGGGAGACGATTTCTAAGTTTTGCTCATTTTTCAGAACCTTATGCACAAGTACGATTCGATTTGATGACATACAACAGTTGGAGCGGAATATAGTGGTTACCATATGTAAGCTAGAAAAGATATTCCCTCCTGCCTTTTTTGATTCAATGGAACATCTTGTTATCCACCTCCCTCATGAGGCAAAGTTGTGTGGTCCAGTTCAATTTCGATGGATGTATCCATTTGAAAGGTAATTTTTTAATTTGCATTCATATTTCTGTCAATAATTTTCATATATTATATGTCAATAATTTTCGCATATTATATGTCATTAATTGTTATATTTTTTTAACTTGGTAGACTAATGCGGTCATTGAAGCGAAAGGCTAGAAATAAAGCTGCAATTGAAGGATCAATTGTGGAAGCGTACTTGGTCCAGGAAATGTCTACATTCTGTAGCCATTACTTTGAAGTAAATATTCCTACACGGTTAAACAAGGTCCCACGAAATGATGATATTGCTATTCCTGTGGCTGATGTCGAGGGTCAATTGTTATCTATCTTCAATACAACATGTCGTAACATACCCAACTGCGGGCGACAACGCTTACTTGATCCCACTGAGAAACATCAAATGTATATCTACACTTTGTGCAACTGCAATGAGATTATACCGATTGTCAAGTGACATATATGTAAACAACTGTGAGGGTTTTTATATCAATCTAATTGCTTTAATTCATTATTGACTAGTTATCGTTGCAGGCACTTTGACTCTTATATATCAACAAGATTTCCCCAATTAGATGTGATGCAGGTCCGGTTAGGCGGATCCAGCATCTTTATTGTTGTGCAATTGTGTGGGCAGCAGGGACTCCTGGATGGACACGGAGGTACCCTGAGAGGGTTACCTGAAGTGAAGGCCGGCAGCTTCTGATACCATGGCTGGTGAGGACGGGAAAGGCTCCCGGCATGGGAGAGAACCCGGGGCGGAGATCCTTCAGGGAGACCTTGCTGAAACACTTAGAAAATAGGGGTTAGGAGGCCCTCGGGGTGGAAAAATGATGCGGGTCCGGTTAGGCGATGCCAGCTTCTTTACTGTTGTGCAATTGTGTGGGCAGCAGGGACTCCTGGATGGACACGGAGGTACCCTGAGAGGGTTACCTGAAGTGAAGGCCAGCAGCTTCTGATACCGTGGCTGCTGAGGACGGGAAAGGTTCCCGGCACGGGAGAGAACCCGGGGCGGAGATCCTTCTGGGAGACCTTGCTGAAACACTCAGAAAACAGGGGTTAGGAGGCCCCCGGGGTGGATTTCCGGGGGGGAACCTCCGACGCCCAAGTCAGTGCTGTGAGAATGAAAGATACTCAGTAATAAGCACAAGGGACTCTTGCCTGGCGTGTCTTTCTGAGGACTGAAGGGAGAGTATTCAGGCGGAGAGAGGAGAGCGTCCTCTTGCCCCTTTGGTCCTCCGGGCAGAGAACTCCTTCTGGAGGAACCTCCTCCTCTTCCCTGTGATGACTTCCCTTGTATAAAAGGAAGAGGATGACCCATTCGGATGACGACACGTGTTCGGCATGTGTATGGTTTAGATGGTGTTCGTACTTCTAAGCGTGGAGGCCCCTAGTCATCTACAGGCTTTTCGGGTTGCGAGGCAGAGTAGGTGTAACCCTGTGTGACAGGACGTTGGATAGTGACATCGTGCCAGAGCGTGCCTGGAGGTGGCGTGTTGATGACTTGTGTAAGCGGAGTGTCAGAGACTCCTTAATGGCTCTTGCCGTACAACCGAGGTCCCTTTGGTTGATGTCTCACTTCGGGGGGTCCGGTTAGAACTTCGGTCTATTCGTCTTCGGGGGACTTTTTCCCACAGGGGGTGGTCGGTCCCTTTCCCCGGGGGTGGTTTGGCCGGCGTTCCGAAGGAGGTGCGACGCTGGCTTCCGAAGTTGGAATTGGCGAGCTACCGAGGTCGAGTGCCTCAAGTGTATGACTTCCTTCACTCCGAGATCCTTTTCCGTGGTCGGTGGTTGACCAGTGTGATAGCACTTCGGCTATCACATGCCCTCCTTGGAAAGCCGAAGTGAAGACTTCGGCAAGTAGCTTTTTCGGCATCTGTCTATCGCTTAACTGGCAGTTTTTTACAGAACAACCTTGTGGACTCCCAGAGGCCCGCATTGCAGTATGTCCGTTTTCGGTCGAACAGGGCGGCACAGAGCCTTGAACCCTGGACCTGATTTACACCCAGAGTGTGACGTCGGCTGAGGAGGCACTTCGCCACCTAGGTGATGAACCTTATTCGGATAGGTGTCATCTGTCTGCCCTTTGGTGGTCTCGAGATTCCCAACTTGTTCACTTTTCCCGCCATAGGCTAGTGAATCGTCGGGTCTTGAAACTAGGCGTGTCAGTCTCGAGCCATGTGCCCGGGTTTTCTGGATGCCAGAAAGTGTGTCCTAGTTTCTCGTGACGGGCGACACGTGGCAGGCATCAGCTGGGATGGGCACGCCTTTTCGTGCACGAGGGATAATCATGGCGACGCTTTGCCTTCGCGTAGCATTTATGACGCCTTTTTGGCTACCCTTCCTCGATCTATATAAGCCTTCCTCCTGTCATACTCTTGATTTGTGTTTCTTTTGCTCTCACTTTGCTCTTGCTTCGCTCTTGCTTTTTCTCCTTTTTGCGCGGCGATCCTAGTGGCGGAGCGATTTCCGGCAACCTTTCACGACGGCGTCCTCAAACCCCGACTTCGGCAAGACTTTCGGTGGGTTTTGACTTCTAGAGTTCCTTCGGTGTTTTGTTTTTCTTTTTGCTTTCCGAAGTCGTCTTTTCGAAATCATTTTTTCCCTTTTTCCAAAGTCATTTTTCGGTCAACCATGCCCATTCCCGAGAGCTGGCAACCTCTTTTGTCTCACCCTTGCTACACCACTCCTGAAAAATTAGAGAAATGGAAGACCAAATTTTTCCTTCCTTCTTATGCCATCACAAGGTTACCTCGCCTTGGCCAGTTTAGCTTTATGAATCGAGGTGACGAGGTTACCGTTTTTCGAGCCCAACTAAAGGCCGGACTTCGATTTCCTCTTGCGAAGATGATTTGTGACTTTTTCCAGTTTCATGGCATAGCCGTGAATCAGCTTCCTCCCAACTCATTTTGCTATTTCAACGCCTTTCTCTGCATGTGCGGGATCTTTGGGGTAGAACCCCATTTCATCCTATTCATGCAGTATTATAAGCTTTATCCGGTTCTGAAGGGTGGCTTTTATTTCATGCTACCTCGGGGATCTGGGAGCAAGAAATTTATGTTCACCTTCGCTACCAAGGACAGCTGGTGAGGTAATAGCCAAGGTGCCGATCACCCTCCGGACCCACTGGTTCGGACAAAGCACCAACCTCGGAAGGGAAACCACTGCCATCCAAAGAAGGATGCTCGACCCCCCCTCCGAAGTCCAGCCTCAGGGTTTCCTCATTCCTGGGAATAGCAACGCCAACCTCGGGAGAACGAGTAGGTCATCCTCGGAAGCAAGGGTGCCTCCGAGAAAGGCCACCCTCGGGAAAAACACTCCTGCTATATTAAAGTGACTTCGGAGGACAAGTTCTCCGAAGAGGTCTCCTTTACCCAAAGGGGAACTCGGGAGTACGACATTAGCATTTAAGGAGCCTCTGACACATCCCCGATAATCCGCCCCGGCCATGCCCTGACACGCCGTTTGCAGGGACACCCTAGCATGTCACTCTCGGGTTGACTAGACTCCTAGCTCAGAGGCCCATGCCCTACTAGGAGTCCCCTGTCGTCCAAAAGACGTGGAACACATCCCGGCGAACACGTGTTACAATCTGGGCTAGCCACACGGGAAGAATTATCACCATCCGCCCCTCTATATGTACTCGGTAAGGATTCCAGGTAAAGGGGGACGTTACTTAAGCTAAGATACCTGTTTACTCTAAAATAAAGAGATTACCTAACCAGATACTGACTTGGGCGTCGGAGGCTCCTCCCCAGAAAACCACTCAGGGGACCTCCTAACCTTTGCTTCCTGTGAACCTCAGGTGACCTTCTCGGAGTACGTTTGTCCCGAATCTTTCTCCATTTCCACAAGTCCCTGACGCCTTCACTATGACACACGAAGGAGATGCCGAAGGGCTTCATTTGGCACCGTCTGTGGGAACCCAGCTCCAGGTCACCGTCGTTGAAACTTGGCGTTCTAAGGACAAGGAACTTCCAAGGTCCTCGTCCGTGCCCGAAATTCAACCGGCAGCCGAACAACCGGCGACAGGGACTTCCTCGCCTGAGGATGAACGCCCCCTGACTATTACTATGGCCTTCCTGCGCGAATTCCAGCACTCTGTTGTGGCCGAGATAACGCAGCAGTTAGACCAAAGGTGGCCACAACCAGCTCCAGAACGGAGGCCCTCTTCGCCGCCACCTTGGCGTGAGAAGAGCCCCCGATCGACTTATCAGAGCTCGGGAAGTGGGGATCAACGTGATGAGTCCAAAACATACTTCTCAGGGCGCGACTTAGGGGAGAAACGGGGACAAAGCAACCCAGGGCCCCTCGCCGAAGGAGTTCCACGCCGAAGGCAAAGCCACCATCCCCTCGGCACCGAAGCCATTTGTCACATCCCACACAGGCCCCAGCCTGTGCACTCTCAGTACCACTCACCAATTTACCCGAGATTCAATAGGTTTCACCTAAACCAGGTGTTAATAACTCCCTATTATTTAAACCTTATTTTCTTAAATCGAGAGTTGGGATATGTCCCAGGAGGCTTATGAGTTATTTAGAACAACAACCTGCAGCTCAAGTAGGCCCAACCACTATCTTGCAACACAAGGCAAGGGTGTAAATCAATAACTTGCAAATACAAGCAAGGCATACACTTTTATCTGTTAGGTGTCTAGGATGTGTGCTCATCAAGTGTGCTAGTTTCATGAATGACAGCCAAGAAGCCCACATCTCTATAGTTTGAAAAATCAAGTTTCCATGCACATGTACAATCAGCCAATCAAAGTACTCAAGAGACTGCTTCATGAAACATAATCATAAGCTCATAATCTTAACATAACTTGGCACATAACATCCACCATATATAGATACAAACCATGTACAAGCAAGGCTGTATATATATATATACACAAAATAGCCTAATGTCCAGCATCACTAGCTTGGATACAATCCAAGGATGCTATAAGCTCAATGTAGCCAAGGTTAAGTTTACAAGCCATATACCCTAGTTTCTTAAAAGAAACCTAAGTGTACAGAACAGCAGCACACTCACAAAACCTACCCAAACATACAAACCATAACCAGGGTTCAAGTCCACACATCCTTCCAGTACCTAGACCGATCCCACAACTACAAAAGCCTGCAAACTTAGAATGTAAGTTTCAGCCTTAAGCCATAAGACTTATAATATAAGTATTCAAGCCAAGATTCAGTTGGCACATACCTCGAGCAAATAGTGTACTAACTAGCACACAAACTAGCAACTCAAGTAACTACTCAAGCTGTATATCCTTTCCTGAAACAAAATGTACGGGGAATGAGTAACAATTACTCAGTAGGGTTTCACATACGACCATATAAGGTCTATTTAGTTAAGTCCAATGACTTAACCTCCACAAGCTTACTTATCCTGCAAGAAAAACATGGAAACAAGGAAAACACAAAAAAAATATACCAATACATATAATCATCAATATACAAATTAGCATGCACAAAGAATCACTCAAGCACACAATGGACACACACACACACCACAAAGTCCATTTGGCCAAATACCATAACACGTGCCATTGTGCACTTTTGCACACAAAACTCCACCATAAACTCCACTTCCTCTAGAGCTCCGAAATGTCTAGCAAAATGGCCACATTCACTAGCATTTCTAGCACATGTCCATAGTCAATTAGCTAATTAACAACCATAATCGAATCAATCTCAATAGCCCATCAAGTAACTAAGGTCATTTGGCAAATTTAACCATCACTTAGCTACTCTAAACACTTGAATCATGGTATACTACCAAGCAGTCAAGTAGTTAGTGAACCCTACCTCACAATCAAAGCTTGATTTTTCCTCCAAGCTTCAACTTCAACAATAGCATGACAAGAACTCCAACTTTCCTTCCAACAAGCTTTGAACCCCTCCGTTTTCCTCGGCCAAATCGCCTGAACCGAAACTCTCTTCTCTTCTCTTTTCTTTTTCTTTTTCATTTCTCTTCCTTTCTCGGCCAGCTCGTCCTTTCGCACCAGAAGAAACGTTGAAGCTCTGTTTCGTTCCTTTACTGATTTTGTTTTTCGGCCAGCAACAAAACAAATATATGTAAAATGAAGACAAACCACCTTAATAAGCGTATGGTAGACGCTTTAATAGTCTTGGCGCATTAATTAGCAAATGGCAAACGAATACACACGTCCAGGCGGCAGCAAAAGGAACAAATGAATTCTGGCGCATTAAATGAAAGTGTACACCTATTCAACATTTTGGCTCACTGTCAACCTTGGTCCTCAAGTACTCTACATGTGACAATTTCCTCCCTTAAGTTTCCATGTGCACACTTTAGCCACTAAAATGTAGGATTATCTAGGCTCTATTCTTAACTCATGGCTCCAATTGCCAAGTTTTCATTAATATAGCCCAAAATGGTAATTAACCCATAACCAAATTAATTTGGAAGAAGCCGCAATTCTTGACCGTCCAATTTGTTTTTATCAACCAAAATTGGTCTAATTCCACCTTGGTCCATGCTCTTATTTACATGGTGCATTTCACCCTTCAAGTTCCCATAATTTCATTTACATCCTCATCCTTACTTTCAATCAAGTCCCTCATGTTTTAAATTGGTGTTTCTTTTTATTCTTGGCCTAAGCCAAGCACTTAGGAAGTGAGCCTAACACCATTCCCCAAAGAAAAGACGTCAGTCTCCATTCCCAGAAGCCTACAGACAACAGGAAGAAGAACCCAGTGCCATGCTCCTCATGGAAAAAATTCTAAAGAGAATAGAAAGAGTGGAGCGACAAGTGGCTCGGAAGCCCGTCTGGGCTAGATTGTCGGAAACATTTAGTGGAGACGAGTCTCCATTCACTCGAGCAGTGGTCGAGGCACCTATGCCAAGTGATTTTCGGGTGCCTCGGCTGGAAACCTATGATGGCCGAACCGACCCCTAGGCTCATCTGACCAAGTATAAGCGCAGTATGGTGCTGCACGGAGCTGATGATGCTACCTTATGCAAGTGCTTTTGAGGTCACTCTCGCTGGGCCGGCCACAGCATGGTACAACTCGCTGACCCTTGGAAATATCATGGAGTTCTAGGAATTATCAACTTCCTTCACGCAGCAGTTCATTGGAAGCCGCCCCACGGCGAAAATGCCAGTCCAGATGTTCGACCTAGCGCAAAAAAGTGGTGAAACCATACGCAACTATGTCGAAAGGTTCAATAGGGAAACCTTGAGTGTCCCAAACTTCAGGCTGGAAATACGCATCTTAGCCATGATGCGAGGACTTCGAAGAGACTCCCAGCTGTTCTACGAATTTTCCAAAGATCCCCCCGACACGCTCGGCGAATTCTATCGAAGGGCGGAGCAGCACATGACCGCCGAAGAACTGAGAATGGGGGCCCCGAGGTCTGATCATATCCGCGCCGAGGGACCAAGCCAGCAAAGCGTCTACCCAACGGAAACAAGGGGGCGTCCTCGAAAGTTTAAGGGAAAGAAGCCAATTGCCTTCACCCCCCTAAACACCACGAGGACGAACATCCTGATGGCGATGGAAAGGCAAGGGACTCAGATTCAACGTCCGAGGGCCATGACCTCGGACAACAAGAAGAATATGAAGAAATTCTGCCAATTCCACCGAGACCACGAGCATGATACTTAAGATTGCTTCCAGCTGAGGAAGTACATAGAGACGCTGATAAAGCAAGGACAACTTTGGCGTTACCTCCGCATTCCCTCTCCGAAGGGAAGGAGGGAAGAAGAAGAAAGGTAGACGATGAGGAGTACGACTCCGACAGGCGCCGAAACCGAAGTCCGAAAAGGCATCCCCCGCCCCCGGTAGGAGTAATACAAATGATCACCACAGGGCTACCGTCGGCAGAAAGAAAAAGGAAAGCCAGAGATATTTTGGTAATGGAGTACGGGAATCCATCAAAGAAACTCGCTCGAAAGGACGGGTCCATCGTCATTTTTCCCCACGATGATCCTTTGTTGATTATGGAAAGGATAGGAAGCTGGGATGTCAAGAGAGTACTACTTGACGATGGCTCAAACACAGACGTCCTATTTTCACACCTGCTACCAAGCTTGGGAATATTGAACAGTGACCTTAAAACCGTCACTTCTCCCACTTTTGGAGTGGGGCCGTCCGAGCTTCCCGTTCTAGGATGGATAGATCTTCCTCTGATGCTGAGGGGAACTTCAGCAAACAGCAGTAAGGAGTGGTTCGCCTCCGTAATGACAAGGTTCATCATCATTGATGTCCCTTCATCATATAACGCCATTTTGGGGAGGCAAACGCAAGGAAACCTCCACATTCGCCCGGATGTGAAGTACCTAACTGTCACCTTCGCCACCAAGGATGGAGATGTTGAGATCTTCATCGACTAGGGGGAGGTGCGAAAGGTGTTTGTAAAGGCAAATTGTGCGCAGAATACAGAAACGAAGGCTCTGCTCGCACCAGAATCAGAAGAACGAGGAACGGAGGATCCCGAGAAAGTAGAAACGGAGGAGATAGAGCTTGTACTAGGCCAAAACACCCGAATAGGGAAAAAATTGGCTAAAGGAGACAAGGAAAAGCTTGTATCTTTCCTACTAATGAATAAAGATCTGTTCGCCTACTCACCGAAAGACATGGCTGGGGTAGATCCTGGCATAATACAGCATAGCCTCAAAGTAAACCCGGAGGCAAAGCCAGTCCGCCAAAAGAAACGAAGCCTCTCCCCGCACAAAAACAACTTCGTCAAAACCGAAGTCCAACACCTGTTAGATGCAGGTGTAATCAGGGAAGTCAAATACCCCGAATGGCTAAGCAATGTAGTCATCGCCACAAAAGAAGGAAGCAACAAGCTCTGAATGTGCATCAACTTCCGAAATGTAAATGATGCTTGTCCTAAAGATTCATATCCTCTTCCGCCGATAGATCAGCTGGTGGATTCAACCGCCGAATACAAACTCCTGAGCTTCCTAGATTCTTTCAATGGGTATCACCAAGTAAGGATGAACCCCGAGGACAAAGAAAAAATCGCCTTCATCACCGAAGTAGGTACATACTGTTACGTCAGAATGCCATTCGGGCTTAAAAATGCCGGAGCTACCTACCAGAGGCTGATGAACAAGGTCTTCAACAGTCAAATAGGGAGAAACATGGAAGTTTATGTGGATGACATGATAGTCAAAAGCAGATTGCCTGGTAGCCATATTGCCGACTTAGAGGAAACTTTCCACCAGCTTAGAGCATTCGGAATCTGCCTTAACCCCGAAAAGTGTGTTTTCGGCGTAAGTTCGGGCAAGTTCCTCAGATTTATGGTATCAGTAAAGGGTATCGACACCAACCCAGAAAAGTCAAAGCTCTACTTGAATTCCGAACTCCTGCCACAACAAAAGATGTGCAAAGGCTTACGGGCAGAATAAGCTCTTTTAGCAGGTTCATCTCCAGGTATGGGGATCGCTGCCGAGCATTCTTTAAAGTACTCACCAAAGCAGCAAAAAATAGTGACAACCTCGAAGGCAATGATCATCCCTAGAACGAGGATTGCCAAAAGGCCTGGGAAGAGCTCAAAGTTTATCTGGCCCCACTACCCATTCTTCGGCAACCTCGAGAGGGAGAACCCTTCGTGCTATATCTTGCTATTGCTGAAAAAACACTGAGCTCGGTTCTCGTAAAGGAAGAAGGAGCGATGCAATGGCCAGTCTATTACGTGAGCAAATCTCTGCATAGAGCCAAAATCAGGTACCCCTTACTACAAAAAGCTATCTATGCCTTAGTACTAGCAAGTAGGAGATTGCATCCGTATTTTCAGGCTCATCCCATCATTGTTCGAAGTAACCTACCCCTTCGGGATGTCATGAAGAGGGTAGACCATTCGGGAAGGCTTTCTAAGTGGTGCATAGAGCTCGGTGAATATGATATCGCTTACGAACCAAGGAAAGTGATAAAAGCCCAAGTCCTGGTAGACTTCATTGCTGAAGTACCTTTCACCGAGAATGATCAGTTTGACCTTGGCAAAAGTGAGCCAGAATGGACTTTGTTCGTAGATGGGGCCTTTGGCTCTGAACACCAGGGAGCCGGGATAGTCATTCGCGGCCCCGAAGGCATGGAAGTAATGAAAGCCATCAAATTCGGGTTTAGTGTCACCAACAACGCGGCAGAGTACGAGGCTCTCATAGCAGGGTTGCGCCTTGCTAGAAAGATTGGTGTGAGAAACCTGAAAGCCCATAGTGATTCTCAGCTGGTGGTTCGACAGATGGCAGGGGACTACAGTGCAAAAGATCCAACTTTGACAAAATACCATGAGCTTGTGTCAAAGCTCATCCGGGAATTCGACGCAGTGCATATTGAAAATGTGCCTCGACGAAGCAACACCGAGGCAAATAGTCTGGTGAAGTCAAAAAACTTCACCGAAATAATGAGTCACCCCAGCATTGCGGTAATGAGCACAACAACCTCGGAAGAAGGATGGGAAAATCCTATAAAGAGGTATCTTACAACCTCGAAGCTTCCCAAAGACCCTCGCGAAGCGGCAAAAGTGCGAAGACTTTCCGGACGATACTTCTTAATAGGGGAAGAACTATACCGACAGGGATTTGCAAGTCCATTGCAAAGATGTATTGCCGAAGAGGACACTCGGGCAATCCTCAAAGAAGTCCACGAGGGAATCTGCGGTGCCCACATTGGGACTGACGCTTTGGCAGGAGTGATACTTCACCAAGGGTATTTATGGCCCACATTAAGAAAGGACGTAAGGCAGTTCGTCCAAAAGTGTGACAGTTGCCAGAGACACGCAAAAGTTCAAAGATTGCCCTCGGAACTAATAAACTCGACTGACTACGCCTCTCCCTTTGCAGTATGGGGCATTGACCTCATCGGCCCACTCCCGACAGCACCTGGAGGAGTGAAATTCTCCGTGGTCGCGGTAGACTACTTCACAAAGTGGGTAGAGGCAGAGCCCCTAGTAACTATCACAGCAAAGGATATACAAAAATTTGTCTGGAAAGGAATTATATGCAGGTTTGGCATACCGAGGGTGATAGTCGCCGATAATGGTTCCCAGTTTATTGACAAAGGGTTCTAGGAATTCATCACCAGCCTCGGAATAAAGATGCACTTCGCCCCCGTAGCTCATCCCCAGAGCAACGGACAAGTATAGGTGTCTAACAGGACCATAAAAGATGGTTTGAAAAAGAGATTAGGGGAGGCAAAGGGAAAATGGCCAGGAGAACTTCCTAGTGTGCTGTAGAGCTATCGGACAGCGCCCCGAAGGGCTACGGGTGAAACATCTTTTTCACTCATCTTCGGCACGGAGGCTATTATCCCTGTCGAGATAGTACAGCCATCAATCAGGATTTAGGTGTTCGACGAAGGAGGAAACGATCTCGGGTTGAGGACCAAGCTCGACCTAGTGGGTGAGCACAGAGAGATGGCCGAGCTCAGAAGAAAGGCCTTTCAGTAGAGAGTGGCCATAGCCACAAATGTGCATGCCCGGCCGAAAGGAATAAGGAAAGGAGACCTCGTCCTCCGAAAGGCCGAGTTCGAACCCCGAAAACCGTCCCACGGGGTACTTCAGCCAAATTGGAAAGGACCTTACTTGGTCTTGGACGAAGTCCGAAAGGGAGTATACAAGCTCGGCGACACCAAAGGGGAGAACTGAAAAATACCTGGCATTCGGATGCCCTAAAGAAATTCTATACTTAGAACTTTTTTCAGAAAGGTTGTAGTTACTCTTCCCCGCAGTCGTCAATTAAGACACAAGACGAATGATTGTCCTAAAGATGAAAAATTAGTTCCTTAATGGTTTTCCTTTCAGAACTAACTCCTGAATAAAGTATAAGCTCGGCAGAGTTCGAAAAAAGTCTAAAATTACTCTTCCCAAAGAAGTAAGAACGGACAAATTCACCGAAAGTGTGTGCTTAGAATTACTTCTGAAGAATCCTATTCGGAAGAATGAATGGAGATTGGAAAAAAAATCTTCACTAAAAAATTCAAATACAAAGATGTACAGCCAAGCATGAAAACAAAAGAGTAAGAAGAAGCCTATGGCTGAGCTGGGGTATCCGATGTTTCATCACCATCTTCGTCACTAGGCTCAGTCGGAGGCACCGGCTTAGCTGGAGGAAGATTGAGAAAATCTGGCTTTGACCATACCTCCTGGGCCCCTCGAGAAAATCCAGAGCGGATAGGTAGGAAAGGTCGAGCTCAGGGTGCTGAGCAAGGGCTTGATGGCATGCCAAGCAAAAGCCGTCTTGGAAAGCCACCTTCGCCATTCGCTCAGACTTGTCCTTTTCGGCACTAAGAGCGTCCAGTTTGGCCTGAAGCTTGGCAATCTTCTCCTCCAGCTTCCTCTTTCTCTTGCTCTTGGTCCCCTTTTTCAAAGATTCAACCTTAGCCTTGAGCTCGGCGTTCAAAGCAAGCGCCTTCGTCAGGTTCTCGCCATCTTGAGCGTTCGCCATCCGAAGGGCCTCATTCTCTGAAGAGAGAACGGCACACTTTGAGCCGAGGTCCTCGACCTTGGCTGAGAAATCTAGGAGAAGTTCCTGCTTGCTCGTCGCGAGTTCGGCCCGAAGATTCACAACGTCCTCCTTCACAATCTTAAGCTCATCATATTTGAGGACGTGCCTGGCGCAAACTTCCTTCATTTTGCTCAAAGAATCTTCAGACCGAGAATGGGCCTCTGTTTGCTTTGACGCCCAAGCGCGGAAATACCCGCTGTATGCCAAAAGCTGCAAAAAAATGGGACCCCGAATGAGTATCAAAAGAATGATGAAAACTTAGAAGAAAGATTTCTAAGTAAACAAAGAGGAGAAAACTACCCGGGCGGCATGCTCGGTCATCCTTGCAGCGAGGATCTCCTCGTTAGGACATTCGTTAATGAGCGACTGAATGGTGGCACCTGTCATCACCCCCGTCGCCATTTGAGGAGCCATCAACTGGCTATCCTCAGAGAACAAATTCATGTCCTCTGTAAATGTCCAGAAGGGCTCCCTCGGCACCTTGCATGAGGGATCCGCTTGTCCCGAAAAGCCCTTCGTCGGGTATGAGCGTCCATCCAGGGCGCCGCAAGCATGTCCTCTGCAAGTTTTCGCCGAAGTTCCGTCAGTACATCATCCCTTAACCATTCATCCAAAAAATCGTAGATACGAAAAATACTAAGGTTTGCAGGAGAATGGCTAAGGAACCAACCTGTTAGAACTTCGGCGACGTCATCTTCAGACTCGCCCTCCCGGACTTCACCGGGAATGTTCTTCCCCTTCCTTCTCCTACTCTCTTCAAGTTCCTGAGCAGGTCTTCGCTCAGAAGAAGACTCGGTGGGAAGAACGGGGCTCAGTGTTGCCCCAAGAAGGGCAGGGTCCGAAGGAAGGTCCGTCGGCGTTGAAGGAAGAGCAAGCGATTGATCCTGCACCTCCATAATGACTTCGGGAGGGGGAGTAACAGCCCTAGCCTTCTTGGCCCTAAAAGGCCCGCTGCCAATCGACTTCTTCCTCTTAGCAGGCGCCTTCTTGCGCGCCTACTCCCCCCTCTCGGCCTGACCGAGGAAAAGCGACTTGTAAAAATCAGCAGATTGATCGCCCATCTCTGCAAAAAGGAAAAAGTATCAGCGTAAGTCCAAAAGGAAAACAAGTATCAAACCCAGGAAAAAGACTTACTTTCGGCAAAAAACTCATAAGTAATCTCCCCCTGAAGGAGCATGACTATCCAGGCCTTCTTCCCCGGAAGAACGGGCACGGGCATCCCGGGATCACTCTTGTGTGCGTCCACTACTCCCATCTCCCGAAGGACCTCCTCGGTCATGAGATCCCACTTGATGGGAAAAGGGTAAAATGAACGCGGAGGGACCTCGGGGTCCCAATCTGCCACGGGGCGGATGAGCTTATGAAATCGATCAAACTCGACAGCCAGCTCCAAAGTCAAGAGTTTTCGAGGATCAGCGACGTCCATCTTCAGGGTCCCCGAGGCCCATTTGGTGGGGACATGATGCCAAAGTTCGGGGACTGGCAGGAAGAAAAACTTCTTTTGCCACCCCCGCCAGCTGTCCTTGTTGTCAAAGGTGAAGGTAAACTTTTTGCTCCCGGACCCTCGGGGAAGCAGGAAATAAAAGCCGCCCTTCGGGGCTGGGTGGAGTTTGTAGTACTGTATGAAGAAAAGAAAATGGGGCTTTATCTTAAACAACCCACACATGCAGAGAAAAGAATTGAAGTAGGAGTAAGAATTCGGGGGAAGTTGGTTCACGGCGATCCTGTGGAATTTGCAAAATTCACTGATTATGCGATGAGGAGGGTACCGAAGACCGGCTTTCAATTGAGCTCGGTAAACGGTAACCTCATGCAAATCTGACATAAAGCCGTAGGTGCCCGGGATGGGCAACCTCGGGATGAGGTAAGAAGGAAGGTAATACTTAGCCATCCACTTCTTCACCTTCCCCGGAGTAGTACTACAAGGATGAGATTTGAAAGGAAGAAAGCTCTTGGGGAGAGGCCGGACAGTTAGCAACGGGGTCGGATTCAACGGGGCCGGATCAGACATTTTTTACAAAAGAAAAGAAGGACGATTCCGGAAGGCAAGGAAACAAAGTGACCTCGGAAAAGCGACCTCGAAAGAAGAAAGAAATCACAGGGGGAAGCACCCACCAAAAGTCTTGCTGAAATTATTGAACGCCGCCGCACAAATTGCCGGAAATCGCTCCGCCACAGAAACCGCCGCTGAAAAAGAAGGAGAAAGGCAAGAAAAAGCTCTGGAACAGATGAGAGCAAAAGCAAAGAGTGAGGCAAAAAATGAGGCGAAAGGCGCTTATATAGACCGAAGAAGATAAGCAAAACGTCGTCATTATTATCCCTCGGAAGCGCAACAGACTCATTATTACTCCTCGAAGGCGAAGAGACGCAATTAGTTTGACCGGCGTAACTATCCCACCACCTAGCGGCCATGTGTCATCCAATGCGAAGAACTAGGGCACGCCCCTCTGACATCGCGAAAACCCAGATACGCTTATCCATAACTGACATGTTTGACCAAAGGACACGACGCTTCACAAACCTGCAGCAGAAGAAAGCAAAACCAAAAGCGGCACGTGCCTTGAGGTCACAAAAAGAACTAGGGAAGGGTACCTCGGCCATGAAGGAACGCCTTCTGAAAAAGAGCAACCCATTGAGTAGAGCTCCAGCCGTGAGTTCGGTAAGGAAGCCTTCCCAAAAGCATAAAGCCGAAGTCCCCACTTCGGCTTCCCAGGAGGGGGCATGTGATAGCCAAGGTGCCGATCACCCTCCGGACCCACTGGTTCGAACAAAGCACCAACCTCGGAAGGGAAACTACTGTCATGCAAAGAAGGATGCTCGACCCCCCCTCCGAAGTCCAGCCTCGGGGTTTCCTCATTCCTGGGAATAGCAACGCCAACCTCGGGAGAACAAGTAGGTCATCCTCGGAAGCAGGGGTGCCTCCGAGAAAGGCCACCCTCGGGAAAAACACTCCTGCTATATTAAAGTGACTTCGGAGGACAAGTTCTCCGAAGAGGTCTCCTCTACCCAAAGGGGACCTCGGGAGTACGACATCAGCATTTAAGGAGCCTCTGACACATCCCCGATAATCCGCCCCGGCCATGCCCTGACACGCCGTTTGCAGGGACACCCTAGCACGTCACTCTCGGGTTGACTAGACTCCTAGCTCAGAGGCCCATGCCCTGCTAGGAGTCCCCTGTCGTCCAAAAGACGTGGAACACATCCCGCCAAACACGTGTTACAATCTGGGCTGGGCACACAGGAAGAATTATCACTATCCGCCCCTCTATATGTACTCGGTAAGGATTCCAGGTAAAGGGGGACGTTACTTAAGCTAAGATACCTGCTTACTCTAAAATAAAGAGACTACCTAACCAGATACTGACTTGGGCGTCAGAGGCTTCTCCCCGGAAAACCACTCTGGGGACCTCCTAACCTTTGCTTCCTGTGAACTTCAAGTGACCTTCTCAGAGTACGTTCATCCCGGATCTTTCTCCATTTCCACAAGTCCCTAATGCCTTCACTATGACACACGAAGGAGATGCCGAAGGGCTTCACGAGGGTGGCAAAGGAAGTTCTTCTTCTTGAAGGTGGCGGAGGCTTGGTCGCACGTCCCGACTAAGTGGGCTCAGGGAAAGTTGGAGGCGGATGTCATGGATCCCAGGAAGCTGCTAACTCCCGAGTTGGCGGCGAGGTTTGGGGACTTTGACAGATGAATCCGTGTTGTCGCCGACTGGGATGCCGAGGTCCCTTCACGCTCTCTCTACCCTTTCTCGATCATGTGGAAACTCATGACCGAGGATGTCCTTTGGGAGTTGGGGGTGGTTACAAAGCACAAGACGGATCTCAGCATGCCAGCTCCTGGTGCCAAGGGAAAGGACTCTTGGCTGGTAAAGCTCCTTCGGAGCGAGCTCTCTTTCGAAACCTTTTTTGAAAGTAAGTTTCTTTCAAAGTTTTTTCAACATAAGTGCCCGTGGACTTACACTGATTTCTTCCCTTTTTTTCAGAGATGGGCGACGAGTCTGCCGCCTACTATCATTCTCTCTTCCTTGACCAGGCCGAGAAGGGAGAACAAAAGAAGAGGCGCAAGGCGTCTGGGAACGGATCGTCTTCGGCCAAGAAGGCCAAGAAGGACACCCCTCTTCCCCCTTCGGAGGATG
Organism: Aquilaria yunnanensis; assembly: GCA_039654915.1. Lineage (NCBI taxonomy): Eukaryota > Viridiplantae > Streptophyta > Magnoliopsida > Malvales > Thymelaeaceae > Aquilaria > Aquilaria yunnanensis. The sequence goes on along the minus strand of CM077595.1, from coordinate 39,662,045 downwards.
TTTCGGAAGTCGGCGATGTTATTGCTACTTCCACTAAGGCTGGCGATGTCATTGCAACTTCCACCAAGGTTACTGATAGCCAGAGTCTATCGCCTCTATCTAGCCGAACTCCCTGCCACAAGAATGGCCAGAAGAAACTGGCGCTACCCGAGAAAAGGTGAGATCATACACCTCGGCAGATAGCCGAAGAGCTCCGAGCCCGGCACGCCAGGAAACTTGAGGATACTACTAGCCCCCCCAAGGTTGTGAACAGATCACCTTCGGAAAAGAGGCACCAGCTCTTGCGGGCCAAACATGATCTACCCGAAGGCGGAACTCCCTGAAGCTGGGATCCCCCGAACTAAGGGCGTGTTTCCCGAAGAGGCACCGTCCGTACCAAAGGACGACCTCGCCCAAGGACCTCGGGAGTACGGCAGGATCATTTAAGGAAGCATTTAAGGAAGCCTCTGACATGTCCTTTCATAGACGTCATAAAGCCGCCTCAATAGGCGCTCTGACACGCTGACGCCATCAAAATCACATCATGGCTCATCTCAGCGCAAGGCTCAAGGCAACCTGCTACCAGCTATCTGTCCCCTACGCCCAGAAACTCAGGGAACATCCGACCGAACACGTGTCGCAATCTAAACGGGCTAGGCACTCCTATAAATACCAGGAAAAAAATACTTGGCAGGAAGTTGGTTGGCAAAACGTCTGACTCCCAGACTCTGAGAAAATCACCAGGCGAGACTCTTTAGCCCTTTGTGCTATTTCCTTTGCCTTTCTCAGCCACCACTGACTTGGGCGTCGAAGGCTCCCCCCCCCGGAAACACATCCGGGGGCCTCCTAACCCTTTATTTCTGGACTTTCAGGCACACTCCCAAGGGCGAACCATCCTCCAGGCGTTCTTCCTCCCAGAAGTCTCTCCACCAGTCACCATGACTCTAAACGATGAGGCCCCCGGCCATCATTTGGCACCGTCTGTAGGAACCCGCTCTGAGATCGCCGTCGTTGAAACTCGGCGTTCTAAGGACAAGGGACTTCCGAGGTCCCCGTCCGTGCCTGAGACACAACCGGCTGCTGAGCAAACACTCCCAGGGACTTCTGCGTCCGAGGAAGACCGCCCTCTAGTAATCACTATGAGCTTTATGAGGGAGTTTCAGCGTTTGGTCGTGGCTGAAATGACACAGCAGATCGACCAAAGGTGGTCACAGCAGACACAGGCCCAAAGACCTCCCTCACCTACACACCCTCGGGAGAAAAGTCAGAGGTCCCCTCATCGCAGTTCGGGAAGCGGAGATCCGCACGAAGAATCGTCCACAGAAAATACGCCCCTCGGGAAACAGCCTGTGGGGCAGAAGAGGTCTGAACGACCGAGGGTCTTGCAGCAAAGAAGTTCGCTGGCTGAGGCGAGGTCGATGTCCCCTCAGTGCCGAACTCGGACCCCGAAGAGGCACCGGCAATCTCCCTTCCCTGAAGAAGGGCCTAGTGCCACAGTGCTTATGGAGAGGATATTAGCACGACTAGAAAGGGTGGAGAAACAAATGGCCAGAAAACCCGTTTGGTCCAGACTTTCGGGGACATTCTGCGAAGATGGCTCCCCATTCATTCAGGCCGTTGTTGAGGCAGCAATGCCAGGTGACTTCAGAGTACCTCGGTTGGAGATTTATGATGGCCGTACTGATCCACAGGCCCATCTGACGAAGTACAGACGCAGCATGATAATGCACGGTGCTGATGACGCTACCATGTGCAAGTGCTTCGAAGTCACCCTCACAGGGCCAGCAACTGCATGGTACAATTCATTGCCTTCAGGGACCATCACTGAGTTCCAGGAGCTATCCACGGCCTTCACGCAACAGTTCATCAGGAGTCGACCTACTGCGAAGATGCCTGTCCAGATGTTCGACATAGAGCAGAGGAACGGAGAAACCATCCGAGACTATGTCGAAAGATTCAATAGGGAAGCTCTGAGTGTCCCAGACTTTCGGCCCGAAATCCGCATTCTTGCCATGACACGGGGCCTTCGGCGAGACTCACAGCTGTTCTATGAGTTCTCAAAGGACCCCCCGGAGACCCTCGGAGAATTTTACCGAAGGGCAGAACAGCACATGACCGCCGAGGAACTAAGAATGGCTGGGCCGAAGTCCGATCACCACCGCGCCGAAGGGTCCAATCAACAAGCTCGGCATCCGACCGAACAGGCAGGACGACCTCAGAGGATGCGGGGAAGGAAACCCCAAAGTTTCACACCACTGAGCACTACACGGGCCAACATCCTCATGGCGCTGGAAAGACAAGGGACGCAGATTCGGCGGCCAAGGGCCATGACCGCCGATAATAAGAAGAATGCAAAGAAGTTCTGCCAGTTTCATCGTGACCACGGTCATGACACCGAAGACTACTTCCAGTTGAAGAAGTACATAGAGTCGCTGATAAAGTAGGGCCAACTTCGGAAATACCTGCGGATGCCATCCCCGAAAGGCAGAAAAGTGGAGGAAGAAAGGGCCGAAGATGAGGACTATGACTCCGACAGGCGGAGAAACCGAAGTCCAAAAAGGTGCCCTCCACCTCCGACAGGGGTTATCCAAACAATCACCACGGGGCTCCCATCCTCGGAAAGAAAGTGGAAGGCCAGAGAAATTGCAGTCATGGAATATCAAAATCCAGCAAAGAAGCTGGCCCGCAAAAATGGATCCACCGTCGTCTTTCCCCACGACGATCCACTGCTGATCATGGCGAGGATAGGGAACTGGGACGTCAAAAGGGTGCTGCTTGATGACGGATCAAATGCGGATGTCCTATTCTCGCACTTACTGCCGAGCTTGGGCATCTCCGGCAGCGACCTTAAGCCAGTCACCTCGCCCACCTTCGGGGTTAGACTATCCGAACTGCCCGTTCTCGGATGGATCGACCTCCCACTAATGATGAGAGGGACTTCGGTAGACGGAGCAGCTGAGTTATACGCCTCCACAATGGCGAGGTTCATCGTCATGGACGTCTCGTCTTCGTACAACGCCATCCTTGGAAGGCAGACACAGGGAAACCTGCACATTCGCCCTGATGTGAAGTACTTGACTGTCACATTTGCCACCAAGGATGGAGATACAGAGGTCTTCATAGACCAGGCCGAGGTAAAAAAGGTGTTTGTGAAAGCACGAAAGGCTCCGGTGAGCAACTTCGCACAAACAATGGAGGCAAAGGTGCCAGAAAAGGGCAAAGAAGAAGATCTCGCAAAAGCGGAAATGGAAACAGTAGAACTTATCCCAGTACAATCTACCCGAATAGGGAAGAGCTTGGCCGAAGGTGAGAAGGAAAACCTTGTATCCTTTCTGCTGAAAAATAAAGATCTGTTTGCCTACTCGCCGAAAGATATGCCAGGGGTAAATTCTGGCATAATACAGCATAGCCTCAAAGTAAGCCTGAAAGCAAAACCTGTCCGGCAAAAGAAACGAAGCATCTCAGCCCACAAGAGCAACTTTGTCAAAACCGAGGTCCAGCGTCTGTTAGACGCCAAAGTCATTAGGGAAGTGAAATACCCCGAATGGTTAAGCAATGTGGTGATTGCGACAAAAGAAGGCAGCAGCAAACTTCGGATGTGCATCGACTTCAGAAACTTGAACGATGCTTGCCCGAAAGACTCATACCCTCTTCCGCCAATAGACCAACTGGTAGACTCAACTGCCGAGTACGGGCTCCTAAGTTTCCTAGACGCCTTCAGCGGCTACCATCAAATAAGGATGGACCCCGAAGATGAAGAAAAAACCGCCTTCATCACTGAGGGAGAAACATACTGCTATGTCAGGATGCCCTTCGGGCTCAAAAATGCAGGAGCCACCTACCAAAGGTTGATGAACAAGGTCTTTAAAGACCAAATGGGGAGAAACATAGAGGTATATGTTGATGATATGATAGTCAAGAGCAAGCTGCCTAGCTATCACGTCGCAGATCTAGAGGAAACCTTCCAAAAGCTCAGAGCCTTCGGGATTAGGCTCAATCCTGAAAAGTGCACCTTCGGGGTAACCTCGGGAAAATTCCTTGGGTACATGGTATCCGAAAGAGGCATTGACGCTAACCCCGAGAAGATTAAGGCGCTGCTTGAATTCCGAACTCCTACCACAGTCAAAGACGTGCAGAGGCTCACCGGAAGAATAACCTCCCTGAGCAGATTTATTTCCAGATACGGAGATAGATGTCGACCTTTCTTCAAAGTCCTCACAAAGGCAGGAAAAACGGAAGGTGACCTCGGAAAGAATGATCACCCTTGGGGTGAAGATTGCCAAAAGGCCTGGGAAGAACTCAAAGTCTACCTGGCTAGCCTGCCAACTCTGCGACAACCTCGGGAGGGAGAGCCCCTCGTTTTGTACCTCGCCGTCACGGAGAAAGCTGTGAGCTCGGTCCTCGCGAAAGAAGAAGGGCCAAAGCAATGGCCAGTCTATTACATCAGCAAATCCCTGCATGGCGCCGAAATTAGGTACCCTCTGCTTCAAAAAGCTATATACGCCTTGGTGCTTGCAGGGAGAAGGCTACGACCATACTTTCAGGCTCACCCCATCATCGTCCGAAGTAGTCTACCACTACGGGATGTTATGAAGAAAGTTGATCATTCGGGAAGGCTCTCCAAGTGGTGCATAGAGCTTGGCGAACACGAAATCATATATGAGCCTCGGAAGGCCATAAAAGCTCAAGCACTGGCAGATTTTATCGCCGAAATACCCACCACTAAGGAAAGCCATTTGGATCCGAACGGAGCTGAGCCAGAGTGGACCTTGCATGTTGACGGAGCCTCGGGATCCGAATACCAGGGACCTGGAGTAATTATCAGAGGACCCGAAGGCCTAGAGGTAAAGAAGGCTATCAAGTTCAGCTTCAACGTCACTAATAATGTGGCAGAGTATGAAGCCCTCATAGCGGGATTACGCTTGGCCAGAAGGATTGGCGTGAGAAACTTAAAGGCTCACAGCGATTCCCAGCTGGTAGTTCGGCAGATGTCAGGAGATTATGGGGCGAAGGACCCAATCTTGGCAAAATACCACGGGCTGGTAGCAAAGCTCATCCAAGAGTTTGACGTCGTACGGATCGAAAATGTACCTCGGCGGAATAACACTGAGGCAGATTGCTTGGCGAAGTCAAAAACATACACCGAGGTGCTAGATCACCCGAGCATCTCAGTGCTAAGCATAGCGACCTCAGGAAAAGGATGGAAAGATCCTATAAAAAGATACCTCGCAGAAAATGTGCTCCCCGAAGACCCCGGCGACGCTGCAAGACTGCGAAGACGCTCCGGCCGATTCTTCCTGATTGGTGAAGAGTTATACCGACAGGGATATGCAAACCCACTGCAAAGATGCGTGGATGAAGAGGATACTGAAATGGTCCTTGAAGAGGTCCACGAAGGCATGTGTGGTTCACATATTGGAACTGATGCCCTTGCGGCGGTGATTCTTCGCCAAGGATACTTCTGGCCTACCCTGAGAAAGGATGCAAGGCAGTTCGTCCGAAAATGCGGTAGTTTCCAGAAACACGGGAACATCCAGAGGGCACTCTCGGAAATGATAACTTCAGCTGACTACCCCTGGCCCTTCGCAATCTGGGGTATAGACCTTATTGGGCCACTCCCCTCAGCGCCCGGAGGCGTGAAATTCTGCGTGGTAGCAGTAGACTATTTCTCCAAATGGGTCGAGGCAGAACCCCTAGCAACTATCTCGGCAAAAGAAGTGCAAAAGTTCGTATGGAAGAACATAGTATGCAGATTCGGCATACTGAGGGTACTAGTGGCTGATAATGGATCCCAATTCATAGACAAAGGATTCCAGGAATTTATCAGCGACCTCGGAATAAAGATGCACTTCGCCCCAGTAGCTCACCCCCAAAGCAACGGGCAGGTGGAAGTATCTAACAGGACCATAAAAGGTGGCCTGAAAAAGAGACTGGGGGAAGCAAAAGGGAAATGGCCAGGAGAACTCCAAAGTGTATTATGGAGTTACCGAACGACACCCCGAAGAGCCACAGGGGAGACTCCCTTCTCACTCGTCTTCGGAACAGAGGCCATCATCCCTATCGAGATAGTTAGACCATCAGTACGGGTGCAAGTATTTGATGAAGGTGGAAACAACCTCGGCCTAAGAACGAAGCTTGACCTCGTCGGCGAACATAGAGAAATAACTGAGCTGAGAAGAAAAGCTTTCCAACAAAGGGTGGCCGCGGCCATAAATTTGCGAGCTAGGCCAAAGGAAATCAGGAAAGGAGACCTCGATCTCCGAAAGGCTGACTTTGCGCCCCGAAGGCCATCCCACGGAGTACTTCGCGCAAACTGGGAAGGACCTTATCTGGTCCTCGCCGAAGTACCAAAAGGCGTGTACAAACTTGGCGATGCCGAAGGCGTAGAATTGAAAAACACTTGGCACTCAGATGCCTTGAGAAAATTCTACGTCTAAGCTTGAGCGAAGGAATCATACTGTACGAAAAATATTCTAAGTCCAGAAGTACCTTGAGAAAATTTCTTAAGTACAGAATTGTACAGAATTCCGCGAAGATGCTCGCCACAAGCGCAGATATGACTTTCCGAAGTCCCTTGAGCCATCACGCTCGGGAAAAATGGGAAAATCTCTCAGCGGTACTCGCCGTAATAAGCGCAGATATGACTTTCCGAAGTCCCTTGAGCCATCACGCTCGGGAAAGATGGGAAAATCTCTCAGCGGTACTCGCCGAAATAAGTAGAGACAGTTTTCCAAAGTCCCTTGAGCCATCACGCTCGGGAAAAATGGAAAACAAAAAATCTCGCAAAAGGTTTCCTAAGTCTCTTGAGCGAACATGCTCGGGACAAGGGGAAATGAAAAATTTTGACTAAGGGGTTTCCGAAGTCCTTCGAGCGAACGTGTTCGGGACAGAATGGAAATGCAAAAACCTGCAAAAAGACTTAGTCAAATTTTTCAGACTTCCCAAAAAGCCTCTTGAGCGAACAAGCTCGGCCAATGGAAAGATCTTTCACACTTAGTCAAGTTTCTTTGATCGCAGGTTTTCCGAAGTCTCTTGAGCAAATGTGTTCGGGGCAATGGGAATAAAGAAACTTGCAAAAGCATTTAGCCAAAAAAGATCTTCATTTACAAGAAAGCTAGCTTACAAAGAAGAAGTGCCCGAAGAAGGAACACCAAAACGAAGAAGAAAAAAGGAAAAGGCCTAAGGGTTCTCGGCGTCCCGGGAGCCACCAGCCTCTGTGCCCTTTTCCACCACCTTCGGAGCCGGAATAGTGGAAGGCAGGTTCAGATGCTCGATCTTGGACCAGGACCACCGAGGCCCCTCGGGAATGTTGAGAGCTTCCAAAAAAGAAAGGTCCAGACTTGGGAACCTCTCAAGGACTTGGTGCCGAGCAAGGCAGAATCCGTCTTGGAAGGCGACCTTGGTCATTTGGTCGGATTTGTCCTTCTTAACCTCAAGGTCCTCGAGGTCGTCCTTTAAATCTGCAACCTCCTTCTTCGGCGCCTTCACCCTCTTCTTCACATCAGGCTCCTTCTTCAAAGACTAAACCTCGGCTTCAAGAGCCTTTTTCTCGCTCACCAACGACTGAATGAGATTGTCAGAATCTGACTTATCTTTGAGAAGGTCTTGGTTGGCGGCGAGCATCCCCGCCATTTGGTCACCGAGGTCAGCAATCTTCAGAGAGGAGTTCTTCTCAAGATCTTCCTTCTCTTTCCGGAACTCCTCCCGAAGGGCAGCAACTTCTTTCTTCGCAGCATCTGACAGCTGCTGGTTCTTGGCGATCAATGCCGAGCGCGTGTCCTTAGCTTTCTTTAAGGTCTCCAAGGCCGAAGCTCGGAACGCCGCCTGCCTGGCCACCTGAACTCGGAGAAAGCCGGCGTACCCCAGCAGCTGTAAAGAGATGAATGCAAGGTCAGTAAGAGCCAGGCACTAAGGAAAAAATTGAAGGGAAAAAGGTGTGAAGAACATACCTGAGCAGCATGCTCGGTGACTTTTGCGGCGAGGGTGTCGTCATCCGGATGGGCCGCCGCAATAGCCTTGAAGGAGGCCTCTGTAAGCACCCCCTTCGAAATTTGCTTTGCCATTTCAGGACAGTCCTTGGAGTACAAGTTCATGTCCTCCGTGAAGGTCCAGAAAGGCTCCTTGGGTATCTTCCCTTGCGGGACTTTGGCGTCGTGAAGGGCGCGCGCCTTCGCGTGTTCGGCCACCCAGTTCGGGGTAAGTAACTCCCCTGCCCGGCGAAAACGAGAAGCGGGTCAGAGACAAAAGAAAATTCAGAAAAACAAGAAGAGCCATACTTGTTCTGAAAGAAACAGACCTGGCGGCACTTCGAACACGGCGTCCTCGGAATCCTGAGACTCCTCGGTCGAAATCTCCTTACCCTTCCTCTTGCGCCGCTCCTCGGCAGAAGGAGCCTCTTCCACAGCCTCCAGAAGGGCCTGCGACGCCGAAGGGCTCTGCGGAGGGACGTCGGCGGAAGGAACCTCGGCAGCGGCAGGGACTTCGGCAGTTGCCTCAGACGCCTGAATCTCGGCTGTCCCAGGATCCTCGGCAGCCTCCTCGGAAATTTCCTCCAGAGGAACTTGGGCAGTTTTCTTTGCCCGTTTCGCCGAAGGCCCCGCGCCAGTAGACTTCCTCCTTCGGGAAGCCGCCTTCTTTGTCTGATCGCCCTTCTCCACCTGGCCAGAGAAAAGGGACTTGTAAAATGCAGCAGTCCCGTCGCCCATCTCTGAAAAAGAAAAAAGACATCAGCGTAAGTCTGAGGGAAAAACAGCAAGGGAGTAGAAGATAACTCACTTTCGACAAGTGTTTCGAAAGAGATTTCCTCCTTAAGAAGCTTGACCAACCAGGAATCCTTCCCAGCGATGGCAGGAGCTGGCATCTCGAGGTCGGTCTCGTGCTCCTTAACCACCTTTAACTCCCGGAGGACCTCTTCAGTCATCAGCCTCCAGTTGATAGGGAAGGGGTAGAGAGAGCGCGACGCGACCTCGGGAGCCCAGTCAGAGACGGCGCGGATGCGGCCGTCGAAGTCCGCGAAAATGGAAGCCAACTCTGGAGTCAGCAACAACCTCGGATCAACAACGTCCACATCTAGCCTTCCCTGAGCCCATTTGGTCGGAGCATACGACCAGGACTCCTCCATCTTCAGGAAGAAGAATTTCTGTTGCCACCCCCGCCAGCTGTCCTTGGTGGCGAAGGTGAACATGAATTTTTTGCTCCCGGATCCCCGAGGTAGCATAAAATAGAAGCCACCCTTCGGGACCACAAAGAGCTTGTAGTACTGCATGAAGAGTATAAAATGGGGTTTTATCCCGAAGACGCCACACATACAGAGGAAGGCGTTAAAATAGCAGAACGAGTTCGGGGGAAGCTGGTTCACAGCAATGCCATGAAATTGGCAGAACTCGCAAACCATCTTCGGGGGAGGATACCGAAGTCCGGCCTTCAGCTGGGCTCGGAAAACGGTAACCTCGTTACTATGGTTTGAAAAAGCATAATGGCTAGAGCGAGGCAGCCTAGTAACGGCGTAAGAGGGAAGAAAGAACTTTTTCTTCCACCTCTCTAATTTTGCAGGGGTGGTGCAACAAGGATGGGCTAAAAGAGGCTGCCAGCTCTCAGGGATAGGCATTTTCGACATGAAAATGAGTTCGGAAAAGGCAAGAAAACAGTTTCCGAAAAAAACTCAAAAGAACAGAGGAATCAAAACACTCTGGAAAACAAAAACCCACCAAAAGATTTGCCAAAGTCTGAGGACGCCGTCGTGAAAGTTGGCTGAAAAAAGCTCTGATTAAGGTAGCTCCGCCACAGAAAGCAAGAAAGTACGAAAACAGGGGCAAAGCAGAGGAAAGAGCAGAAGTAAAAGCAAATGGGACTTATGATGGAATGGGCTATTTATAGGCCAAAGGTTGGTAACCGAAACGTCGTCATAAGTACCCTTTCGGAGGCGAACCGTCGCCGTAACTGCCCTCTGCACCTAAAAAGGCGCGCCCTCTGTAACCGACGCGACTCTCCTCCAATGGCAAAGCGCCACGTGTCAACCGCCACGCCAAAACAGGGGACACGTCTTCTGACATCCCTAAAAAGCTGGGGCGCGTCGCTTAGACTGACACGCTTGGCCAGCAAACACAACGTTACACAGACCTGCAAGAAGAAAAAGCAGGTTACCTCGGGGACACCAAGAGACAGGCTATGGCCAAACAGCCCATGACCTTCGGGCAAGAGGTATATCTTCGACACAGGCTTCGCTTCAAAGACACCAAAGAACAGGCCAAGGCCGAACAGCCCATGACCTTTGGGCAAGAGGTGGATCCTCGGAACAGGTTGAGCTTCCTAAGAGACTCCCAAGAACAACCTCGGAAAGAGATGCAAAACTGAAGTCTTCACTTCGGCTTTCCAAAGGGGGGCATGTGATAGCCAAAGTCTATCGCCTCTATCTGGCCGAACTCCCTGCCACAAGAATGGCCAGAAGAAACTGGCGCTACCCGAGAAAAGGTGAGATCATACACCTCGGCAGATAGCCAAAGAGCTCCGAGCCCGGCACGCCAGGAAACTTGAGGATACTACTAGCCCCCCCAAGGTTGTAAACAGATCACCTTCGGAAAAGAGGCACCAGCTCTTGCGGGCCGAACATGATCTCCCCGAAGGCGGAACTCCCTGAAGCTGGGATCCCCCAAACTAAGGGCGTGTTTCCCGAAGAGGCACCGTCTGTACCAAAGGATGACCTCACCCAGGGACCTCGGGAGTACGGCAGGATCATTTAAGGAAGCATTTAAGGAAGCCTCTGATACGTCCTTTCACAGACGTCATAAAGCCGCCTCAATAGGCGCTCTGACATGCTGACGCCATCAAAATCACATCATGGCTCATCTCAGCGCAAGGCTCAAGGCAACCTGCTACCAGCTATCTGTCCCCTACGCCCAGAAACTCAGGGAACATCCGACCGAACATGTGTCGCGATCTGAACGGGCTAGGCACTCCTATAAATACCAGGAAATAAATACTTGGCAGGAAGTTGGTTGGCAAAACGTCTGACTCCCAGACTCTGAGAAAATCACCAGGCGAGACTCTTCAGCCCTTTGTGCTATTTCCTTTGCCTTTCTCAGCCACCACTGACTTGGGCGTCGGAGGCTCCCCCCCCGGAAACACATCCGGGGGCCTCCTAACCCTTTATTTTCGGACTTTCAGGCACACTCCCAAGGGCGAACCATCCTCCAGGCGTTCTTCCTCCCAGAAGTCTCACCACCAGTCACCATGACTCTAAACGATGAGGCCCCCGGCCATCAGTTACAACTATCGCGGAGCCTGAAACTGCGGCCGAAGTTCCTACCGGGGTGATTGCCCTTCCTGCTCCTCTGAGTCCCGCCACGTCGGCAGATCTTATGGGCTCTTCGGCGGATCTTCCTGCTGAAGATTTAGAAAAGCACTGAAGGGCCAAGGGCAAACATATTCCTGCCAACGTGGAGGAGGTCGGTGACTCTGATGACGACTGTGCCGTGGTCGCGCCAAGTTTGTCTCCTTTTTCCTGCAATCAACTTATATATCTTTTATAACCAAGGAAATTTTACCTGATAAGATGTGTGTTTATTTTGCAGAGGATCCGGCGCGCCTTGCTTGGAAGATTGAGCACGCCCGAATGAGGGATCTTCGGGATTCTCATGTCCCGAAGGACAAAGTCCCGAGGGAGCCGTTTTGGTCTTTTACGGAGGACATGAATCTGTTCTCCGAAGACTGTCGGGAAATGGCTCCCCAAATGGCGAGGGGCGTGCTTACTCAGGCATCCTTCAAGGCGGTCGCCGAGGAGTGTGCCTCCGAGGATGCCCTTGCTGCAAAAGTTTCCCAGCATGCTGCTCAGGTAAGTCTTCAGGCTCTTCATTTTACCTTCCCACTTTTTGCCCAAGTGTTTTTTGGCTTTCCTTGTGCAAATTTTGCTAAGTACCTTCTCTCTCTTTTTTTGCAGCTTTTGGGGTATAGCGGATACCTCCAAGCCTGGGCTGAGGACAAACTGGAGAAGGCCAAAGTTTTCTGTGCCAACTCGGTGCTGACGAACACCAAGTTGAACCAAATATGCAAGGAGAAGATTGTCGGTTTTCAGGAGGAGTTCTTGAAGAGCCAAGAGGGGCTCTTGAAGGATTTTTCCAAGAAGATGTCCGACCTTGGCAACAAACTAATCAGCCTGACTTCGGCCAATGAAACCCTTCAAAAGGGAAAGGAAGGGGAGTCTGCCCTCCTGGCGAAGGCAATGGCTGAAAATGTCGAACTCCAGGCCAAGGTCGGCTTACTGAAGGAGAGTTTGAAGAAGAAGAAGAAAACCGAGGAGCTAGAGAAAGAGATTTTTGACCTTCAGCAGGAGGTTTCGGATCTTCATCATGAGGCAGACGAGTTGGACGTTGAAAGAGATAAAGCCGTCCAGATGTCCAAGGTTGCTTTTCAGGACTGTTTCCGCCTTGCTTTTCTAGCTGCCCTGGATATTCCCGGGGGGCCTCGGTGGATGTGGTCAAGAGTCGAGTTCCTCAACTCGCCGCCGCTTCTTTCTGCACCGAAGGCTGTGGTGAATAGCTCAGGAGCCGAAGCTTCCCATAACACCGAGGTCCCTTAGATATTCTAGGACCTTTGCCTTCTTCTTCTTCTTTGTATTTTCCTTTTTTTAATCTTCTCCTTGTACCAAGACCTTTTTGAATGAATTACTTTGGCTAAGTCTTTTTGAGCAATTTTTGTTTCCCACTTGTCCCGATCATTTTCGGTCGAGGGACTTTGGTACTTTCTTTGCTCGTTTTGTCGGCCATTCTTCGGGAGGTCTTTCGCCGTTCGCGAAGTCCCTTTAGGCAAAGTTTAGCCTATCCCTTGTCGGCCGTGTTCGATAGACTTGCCTTCTTTTAGGGCGCATAACCAACTTCGGATGGAACCAGAGACTTTCGGGAGTTCCATGCTTCAACTCTATTCGGCAAACATTCTCATACAGGAAAAATTTCTGTACTTAGACAAATTTCTGGCTCTCACCATTTCTTGTCTAAAAATTCTAAGTGTAGAATTTCTTTAAGGCGCCTGAATGCCTTGTTCTTTCCAGTTTTCCTTCTTTGGTGTTGCCGAGCTTGTATACTCCCTAAGACCAGATAAGGTCCTTTCCCGTTTAGCCGAAGTACCCCACAGGATGGCTTTCAGGGTTCCAATTCGGCCTTTCGGGGGTGAGGTCTCTTTTTCCTTGTTCCTTTCCTTCTTGGCCTATTATGCAGTTTTGCACTTATGGGCCTCTTTTGCCGAAGCGGCGTGATTTCGAGCTCAGCCTTTTGCCAACTAAGTCGAGGTTAGTTCTCAACTTTCGTCAAACATCTGTGTGATGGCCGAACTCGTTCAAATGGATAGTGGCTTCTACACTGGAGATAAGTGAGAAAAATGTCTCCGCGTTGGAAGTTCTCCTGGCCACTTTCCTTTTGCCTCTCTTATAGTCCCTCTTTTGGCTACCTCTGTTGCTCAGTGGTTGAGCTAGTGGGCTGAAGTGTCCTTTTTATTACGAGGTTCGTGACGGATTGGATTCTTGAAATCCTCTTTTGCCGGCATGGTTGCTAGGAGTTCTGCCTTTCCCCCACTTAGTGAAGTAGTCCTTTGCTATTACGCAGAACTTCACATCTTCGGATGTTGTTTGGAGTGGCTCGGTGCAATCTTTCTGAGGTTATCCGCTCCAAAGGCAGTCTTCGGGTGCCAGCGTGTCTCTGGCCATTTTCACTCCTCTTGGATGAATTGTCCTGCACCCATTTTACCGATATATCTTAATAACGGAATTGCGTACCTTTGCCTATATAGCTTTTCCTTAATTTTGTCCGGAATGTCTTCGCACTTCCTGCCTCTTCATGAGGATTTTCGGGACTTTTTGGCTGCTAGATTCCTCTTTATAGGATCTTTCTGCCTTTTGTGCGAGGTTATTGCAGCTAGCGTTGCCATGCTCGGATGGCCCAACACTTTTTGGTAAGCAAACTTGATTGTTTTGGTGGCCTCCCTGCCTTCGGGCCCCCAAGGGGGGTATCACAGCGCCCTGATGTTCTGCACTTGGGTTTCCACTGACAGAGAGTTTCCACTCTGGATCTACCTTCGCTCTGTCGCTTCTGTTGGTTTCAGCCTTCCCTTCTTCTAGGAATTCGGCAATGTAGTCTGCCAGTACCTGGGCGTTCATTGCCCTTCTAGGCTTATACGTGATGCAGTACTCTCCGAGTTCGATGCACCATTTCAATAGTCTTTTCCGAATGCTCTACTCTTTTTTTGCGGCGTTGCGCGGAGACGGGTCACTTCGGACAGCGGTCGTGTCCTGGGAAGTAGAGTCGGCACCTTCTGCCCGCAAGTCAAGTTGTAAACGACCTCTCGGGGCAATGGGTTTTGACTTCGTTGCCGAGGAGATGGTGATTTTTTCCTCGGGTGCAGAACTCTTTCAGCGAGGAAGTCTGGGTCGTCGTGACCCTGCTTTTCCTGTAGGTCGTACTCCGAGTAGCGTGGTTCCTACCGAGGAATCATCCTGTTGATCTTTGTTTTCCCAGTTCCTGTGAATTGGGATGGGATTCTCCACCTCACGAGGTACTGATAAGGAGGGCCTTTAGCCCGAATTTTTGCTATGACCTTCTTTGGCTTGGCTACTGCGTCATTCCGACCACGCCAGGACGTGGGAATTTGCACAGGAAGCCTATAGTGATAGTCAGAGGACGTTCGTCCTCAGGCGAGGAATTCCCTGCTGCTGCTTGTTCGGCTGCCGGTTGAATTTCTGGCGCGGACGGAGACCTTGGAAGTCCCTTGTCCTTAGAACGCCAAGTTTTAACGACGGCGACCTGGAGCTGAGTTCCCACAGACGGTGCCAAAATGATGCGGGTTCGGTTAGGCGAAGCCAACATCTTTACTGTTGTGCAATTGTGTGGGCAGCAGGGACTCCTGGATGGACACGGAGGTACCCTAAGAAGGTTACCTGAAGTGAAGGCCGGCAGCTTCTGATACTGTGGCTAGTGAGGACGGGAAAGGCTCCCGGCATGGGAGAGAACCTGGGGTGGAGATCCTTCAGGGAGACCTTGCTGAAACACTCAGAAAACAGGGGTTAAGAGGCCCCCGGGGTGGATTTCCGGGGGGGAACCTCCGACGCCCAAGTCAGTGCTATGAGAATGAGAGATACTCAGTAATAAGCACAAGGGACTCTTGCCTGGCGTGTCTTTCTGAGGACTGAAGGGAGAGTATTCAGGCGGAGTGAGGAGAGCGTCCTCTTGCCCTTTTGGTCCTCCGGGCAGTGAACCCCCTCTGGAGGAACTTCCTCTTCTTCCCTGTGATGACTTCCCTTGTATAAAATGAAGAGGATGACCCCTTCAGATGATGACACGTGTTCGGCACGTGTATGGTTTAGATGGTGTTTGTACTTCTAAGCGTGGAGGCCCGTAGTCATCTACATGCTCTTCGGGTTGCGAGCCGAAGTAGGTGTAGCCCTGTGTGACAGGACGTTGGATAGTGACGTCGTGCCAGAGCGTGCCTGGAGGTGGCATGTTGATGACTTGTGTAAGCGGAGTGCCAGAGACTCCTTAATGGCTCTTGCCGTACAACCGAGGTCCCTTTGGTTGATGTCTCACTTCGGGGGGGTCTGGTTAGAACTTCGGTCTATTCGTCTTCGGGGGACTTTTTCCCACAGGGGGTGGTCGGTCCTTTTCCCTGAGGGTGGTTTGGCCGACGTTCCGAAGGAGATGCGACGCTGGCTTCCGAAGTTGGAATTGGCGAGCTACCGAGGTCGAGTGCCTCAAGTGTATGACTTCCTTCACTTCGGGATCCTTTTCCATGGTCGGTGGTTGACCAGTGTGATAGCACTTCGGCTATCAAGGTGAAAGTGAATTACAAAGTTATCGAGATCAACATTTGACCGAATGGTTCTCATCATACGTGAGTTTCATGGCATGATAATTTTTATGTTCCTAATTGTGTTCTGTTTGAATATACTGTGCAATTATGTTATTATATTAACTTTATATTTTTCAGGTTAACCGTTTCAAGGATAAATTAGATCCTCGTATTGTACAATTAACCCGTGGTCCTATTCGAGTGGCCGTTTCATACAATGGATGTATTGTGAATGGTTTTCGTTTCCACACACAATCTTACGGCAAAGACAAAACGACATAGAATTATGGTGTTTGCGTGAAAGGTGAGACATGGGGATCCAGTGGGTATGATTTTTATGGCTTTATTGATGAGATTATACGTATTAAGTACCACGGGAGTGGGTATGAAGTCATGACGCTGTTCAAATGTACTTGGTTTGATCCAACACGTGGTGTTCGAAGTTGCGCATGTACTGGTGTTGTTGACATTAAATGGAAGTCAAGATTATCACCACTTGAGCCGTTTATCTTTGCGACACAGGCTCAACAAGTTTACTACTGTGAGTACCCTAACAAGCCTCTTCATCAGTGGTGGCCGGTGGTTAAGACGAAGCCACGAGCTTTCATCGATTGTTCATCGAATAATTTTAGTATTCGATCTGACGACAATGAGAAAATGTCTTATGAGTAAGCATGTCAGTTAGAAACCACAGATGAGCCGTTCTAAGAAGTGATTTCAAGTGAAGTACCAATGGTAACAACTGATGGCATTGCCCTTGATGAGATTAACATACTTGTCGATAGAACGTGTTATCCTGAAATCGTGCAACACATGGATTAGAACATCGAGGTCACACAAGCCGATGGGGATACATCAGATTATGAAGCATCGCTCGATAGTTTAGAGTCAGATGAAGGCGAGGATGTTTGATTAAGTGTAATTGTTCAAAACATGTGCATGTTTTATTTGAAATCGTAATATAACTTTGAATGAATTTATGTTTTGGAAAGAAAAGAAAAAAAATTTATGAAATTTAATCATCACATATCTAATTACCTATGTCGTTGAAATGAAAATATATATTTTTTATCTCACCAAAAATTATTGCATGTTGTTAAAAAAATAATAATGTTAATAAATTTGGGAGATTCAATCTGACCATATACATTAAATCCATATATTTAATTTCCAAATATAAATATTTTCATTTATTCATCAACTAAAAAAAGTTAAATAATTAACTTCCAACCATATATATATAGTAATTAGTTCATATATATACACATTATATATATATATATATATTTGATATTCCCTCTGTCCGACGGTTTTAAGTTAGTCATTAAAAATCGTAGGAAATGTGTAGGAATATATCACCTAGGGCAATGTGATGTGCGACGGTTTTGAGTTAATATTTAAAGTATGTAAAAAAAGTGTAGGAAAGGACCGACGGTTTTCACACATTTAAAAAAATAGTAGGAAAGATGTAGGACCATAATCACCTAGGGTAGCGCACTATTCGACGGTTTTGAGTCAATTTCAATTAAGTAGCAAAACTGTAGGAAAAGGTAGATGTCATAAAACCGTAGGAAAATAAAGTAGCAAAACCGTAGGACATTCGTAGGAAGGAAGGCGGGAAACCAATTACTGGCGGGAAGGTTAATTTTTTAGTTTCCTACGGTTTTCATACATTTCATATTTTTTGTAAGAAAACCATAGGAAAATTTGCTACAATTTTCCTACATTTTTAAAAAGTGCAAGAAAATCGCACTTCAAATTGGTAGCTGAATCGCCAGACCTTCCCTTTAAATTCGTGGGAGTTCTTAAGTTTCACCACTCCATTCCTTATATTCTGCAATGCCCTCTTCCAAACCCACTCCCAAAATCCCCTCCAGAGCTATTTAAACTAGGTATTTTTAATTTTTATGTACTTTTTCATATATAATTAATGTTTGTTATTACATATAGTTGTTGTTTACATATATAATGCATGTATTGCATGTTATATTTTTCAAAGCCAGTTTTTATATTATATGTTTTAGGTAATTTTATATATGGTGTTAGTAATATGTATGTGGTTAGTTATAAATAATTTTTTATGTAATAATGGTTAGTTCTATTTGTACAAAAGCATGTTACTATATATGTGGTTAATATAAAAAACTGTTACGTGAATAATGTTAAAGTAATATTGTTATCATTTCAATAATGTTAGTGTAAGCAGTTCAAGTTAGAACAATAATGTTACTTCAGTAATGTTAGTATAATCAGCAAATGGTAGTTTAATAATTTCATTTTATAAATAAGTATATATCAAATAATTGGTAATTTTAAAAAGTGTTACTGCACAAATGGTATTGAAATGATGGCAATTTAAAAATTAATGAGTTTACTAAAATACTAAAATTTAATATGTAAATGTTAGTGTAGTAATGGTCATTTATAAATAAAAGACTATAACGTAATGGTAATTTAGTATTACATATATATGTAATAAACATGTTAAACTTTAATTTTAGGATGGTTCGCCCAAGACAGTCTGGCTCGGGCAAAGGCCCGACCAAGGACGTACATGATCCGCGACGTAGTTGCGGTCGATGACACCCTGCTGTGACACCTACACAGGTGTCACAGATTGAGACTTAGACCCAGGTGCCAAATACCAAGGCTCAGAGACCGGTGCCACAGACCCAGCCACAGACCCAGCTGCCATATACTCCGGTGCCACGATCTTATGTGCCCCAAACATTTGGCGCATCGAGCTCCGCATTTCAGCAGTTTCGAGACACGTAGACTGATGCGTATTACTCGGATATGAGCGGAATATCCGGGTCATATCAGTACCAGCATACAGGGATCGGGCAGCCCACATGGGATGTCGATCCTAATTCATTCCTTGATCCAGATGAGCTCGGTATATCCACCCATCATCTACCTAGCGTACACCCGAGTCAGCATCAGCAGCAGCCGCCTCAGTAGGGCCCGGCCACTGGCGGCCCAGCGGTCACACCTGACGCACAGCCAGCTGATGGGGCCCCATTACCTAGAGGGCGAGGCCCACGGGTAGTTGACTTACCACCACCTCCACCTTTGCAAGATCGTCCCTCGAGAGTAAGTGTTACTGACTCTTACAAAATTAATTGTGATATAATTATACGTTGTTCTTAGTTACATCAGTTTATATATATATTTTACTATAATCATCATTTGTTACAGCTTACTCACTGATGACTCCGTTCGTTCCACCGTAGCCTCTATTCATGTGAGGTTGTGGGACGAAAGTTTTATAGCTTGGTCACATGCATTTCGAGCTGCACGAGAGGAGCATGTTACCACGTTAGAGGTAATTGGTTGTTATACATTTTTAAACAATACTTTGTATATGGACTAATTCATAATTTTTTTTCTTCTTTGTGAAATTGCAGAACTACTATAGATGGGACCCTAGAGACTTCGACGCCATTCGCCGAATTGTGTTCGACTACTGTTCGTGGTCCGTGCGAAATCGCGTCTATCACTGGAGGTCCGTCGCGATTCAGAAGATCCCCGACTTCTTCGACAACCCTAACTACAATTTACTGCGGCCACATGTTCCACCCTACTACACTCAGCATGTATGGAATCAGTTGTGTGACTAGTGGGAGCAGGAGCAATGGAAGAAGCTATCGGAGGTTGGTTCCCATGCCAAGCACATAGCAGATAGCTCAGGCCTTGTTCCGAAGCACACGATGGGCTCAATCCCAGGCGAGATGCACTGGGATCGTATGGTACCAACTTGGACCTTCCATACATTATAATTTTTTTATGATTTATTAATTACTTAAATTTTTAATGATATCTAAAATTGTGCAGACAAAAGCAAATGATGGAGTTGAGCCATCATTTGATGAGTGGTGGTCTCATACTCATAGACGGAAGAAGACCGATCAGCCCATCGATCTGATTTCACAGCAGCTGCAGGTAATAAATGTTCATTTACCACTATAAACAATGTTTTAAAAATATAATATTTGTCTTACTAACTCTAATTTCTTTTTCTTATAGGATGGATATGTCCAGCGGATTCAAGAAAAATACCATAATCCGGATGACCGCCCGCAGTTCGATGCAGAGGTATGGAGCGAGGTACGAGGCCCACCAAAAAAAGGCTGACTACCGGGTGTTCTGCGCCGACTCATTGATCCCCAGACCTTTGGACCAAATCGGGTATTTTTCATTCGTATTTAACTTTATTAATTATTTTTATCACTTTTACATTGCTAATTGCTACTTACAAAATTTTTTAGGCTCCACATGCTGATTCGGATGAGATTGCTCAGCTGAGGGCTGAGAACACCCAGCTACGGACTGATTTTACGCGGTTACAGGCAGACGTTCACACTCAGGTTCAGCGAGAGACCGAGGCTGCAATGAGCGTCATGCTTAACAGGTTGATCCAGCAGGGGATTATACCTGCATCGGTGTTCTCAGACGACCTACGGACTGGATCCTCCACTCAGCATTATGACGACGATCGTAGCCAGCGAGATGACGATGATCAGCCCGGCATTGCATCCCATTGATTTTATATTAGACCTTCAGTTCTTTGTAATTAACTTTATCCTGTAAAATTTGATTACTTTTATTTATGGTAAATTTATTGACTACTTTGATCAATTGTTATATAATAATAATAATAATAATAATAATAATAAACTATTAACATAATAATAATAATAATAATAATAATAATAATAATTTTTGTTTTATTATTATTATTTTTATATAATGCAATATAATATGTTTTTATTTTGTGTATAAATTAATTTACTAAAATCTTCAAATTGTCACAAAATCGTAGGAACAATATTCATGACAAAAAACCATAGAAGATAGTAATGTCACAAAACCGTAGGACATGAGGGTGTTAGTGTTGTGCCTACAAAGCCAATCATGAGATGATTGTATTTTTGCACATTGAGTCATGATATTTTATTGAGGCATTAATCCAGCAATTTTGTTTGTTGTTTTGTTTCTGCGTAACGTAATAAACATAATTGTAACCCTAGAATAATGATATTCTTAAACGTCCCTAGTCTAGTATTATTGTGGAGCGGGTTGCAATAATACATAATGACTAGCATATGTGGAGACTAATATGAGATATGTAGTCTACATACGGGTACAAGTTGGAGAACTTGTGCACTGGACCGACCCACCATGAGAACACTTCATGGATCGTTATATGAGTGTCATAAGTGATTCTCATAGTGATCATGGTATATGTAGTCCTTCGACCTAAGATCAGCAAGGTTCCCTACATGTGA
Source organism: Aquilaria yunnanensis (assembly GCA_039654915.1). Taxonomy (NCBI): domain Eukaryota; kingdom Viridiplantae; phylum Streptophyta; class Magnoliopsida; order Malvales; family Thymelaeaceae; genus Aquilaria; species Aquilaria yunnanensis. The sequence goes on along the minus strand of CM077595.1, from coordinate 39,640,950 downwards.
GTCACATACTTTGATACTTTCCTTTGTTGCTCGTAACTGAGTGAACTTGAAGGAGGTCATTGGGTATGTCACATATCATGTGGAGGGATTTGTATGATCAAGATGGGATTTGTCCCTCCTATGTAACGGGAGTGATATCTTTGGGCCCCTTGATAGAGTGAGACTTAGAAAATGCATGGCCATGCTCCAATGAGTTGATATATGATATCAATGTCGTCAGTTTAAGTTGGTCTACTCGGTAATCAAGAAACCAAAGATTGGGCTATACGAGAGTGATACATTCCATGTCTCGTGCTTAGTCTTGATATCTTGGACAAAGAGACAATGGCATATATCGGTGATGATCATAAAGGTTTAGTCGATTCACCGACAATCTTGTCACTTGGGTAGCAATGATGTGTTGCTAGACACCGCTCATTGCTTATGATCATAAATGTGATTTATGATCATTGCCAACATGGCAAGAGCCTATTGGGTCGCACACATAGAGCTATTTGGATCATTAGAGTGCATGGGCTAATTATTTGGGTTATGGTTTCACTTTAATTTCGTATTAATAATGGGCCAAGGAGTTGAGCCATTATTAAGCCCGAAATTAAATCCTAATTGGATTAGGGCTTTGAAACCCATTAGGCCTGGAAGTTGAGTCTCACTATAAATACAACTTTTAAGTGAGAAATTCGCAGGTCTCCTTGCCCTAGCCTCCCAAAAGGACAGCCGCACTCTTCTCTTGCAATTCCTTGGAGGACGCAAGCTAGCACTGCGAGCGCAAGAGAAACACATCTGCCGGGACGTGGTGGAAGCGTGGTGATCCCGAGAGGCTCGTGTGGATACCATAGAGAGCCTGAACACGTCAACTGTTCAGGTTTTGTGATTCGACTCTACAGTTGAGTGAGAGATCTCAACCGAAAAGTAGGTATGAAATTTTCGAACACCCGGTTTACCCCATTTCACTTGGATCCTGGAGGGTTTCGGTTAAATTCCGCTGCGCTGTTTGGCTCCCGAAACCCAACAGTGGTATCAGAGCTACTGGTGAAACCCTAAATCGGGATTGAGTGTTGAATCACATGATGCTATGTGTTAGATTGGTTTTCGGCCATGATTAATTAGATTGATTCATGATGCATGAAACCGGAATTCGTAATGAACATATGAGATATATGAAGAAACGACAGAAATTGGTTAATGAGATTAACCCGAAATTGGTAGGTATGAGATACCTATATGGATTAGGATTCTTGCAATAGTTGCAAAAACCTTAGGCCAGCGGGACCGCCGTATGCGAAGCGCCACATAAATAAAAACTGGTTAATCAACACGCGAAATTTGGCATGCATCTTTGTTGAATGAGATTTGACATGATATGCTGATTGGTGTTTGAAGCATGGTTCATGGTTATAGCCCTTGATTGGTTGTACTTGTAAATACAGCCTGCGAGTCGTGCCTTTTCTTATCACTCTCATTGTACATTCTCTTCTCACCTTACTCCCCTCGAATGTAACTCGAGGTTTCTATTATTGATGTAATGGTGCATTATGGGCTCATCCAAGGTGGTATGTCCAAGGAGGTGACAACAAAAGGGCACCCAAGAAAGGAAGAGAAGGAGCTTGTGAAGACTCTTTTCTTTTCTTAGGCTTTTATGATATTCTCATTGGCTTGAGAATATCGCATAGTTTGGCCTATAACCATGTCACGTTTATTTCTTGTAAGCATGAGATGCATGTTTTATATTTGTATGTGATGCATGTATAAAACAACCGGAGATAACAAATTGGTGAGATCAAAAGATAAAATCCCTCAAACAAATATTAAGTCATTAAATGTGATGCCTTCCAAATGTTGGCACTCGTCAAGACTTTGATCAACATTAGGTGGGTTTGCCAAAGCAAAGCACCTATGTTCATCTTGGTAAGGCGCGATGGGATAATAGTGATATCCAAACTGCTAACTTTGGGTTTGACTTAACTAAGTCACCCTAATAGGATTAGGGACTTAGAGGCATAGAGTTGGGCTTAAGTTCATGAGATGAGCTTGGACAAGTGTTGTTCACCCAACTATCCAAGAGTTGCATAAGATGCAATTGGCAAGGAGTTGCCTACCTAAATAGCTGTAACTTGAGAGAAAAGCCAAAGCTGAATCAAGTTGTAGTCAAATATGGATCTTGGCCCACTAGAATACCTTAGCGCCAAGGTGTTCCGAAATAATATCGACGGTTATTATTTTGAGGAAAATAGTGGGAGTATCGTTTAATAAAAGTCCTTATTAAATGAATTAAAATACAAGACTCTTACATTGCATATTTACTGTTGTAGATAACCATGGCACAAAACACATCGACACTTTTGTTGCGATCGATCCTTGAGAAGGAAAAACTGAATGGGACCAACTTTCTCAAATGGTACCGAAACTTGAGGATAGTCCTTAAACAAGAGAGAAAGGCATATGTCCTAGAGCAGCCCATTCCGAATGAGCCTGCTGCCACTGCTCCAAGAGCTGAAAGGGATGCTCACAAGAGGCATTCTGATGATGCTTTGGATGTTGCATGCCTCATGCTTATTACCATGGAATCTGAGCTTCAGAAGCAACATGAGAACATGGGGGCGTTCGATATGATCGAACATCTCAAAATGCTTTTCTAAGAGCAAGCTAGGCATGAGAGGTTTGAGACCTCTAAGGCATTGTTTCAGTGCAAGATGTCTGATGGAAGTCCCGTGGGTCCTCATGTGCTCAAGATGATTGGGTACATTGAGAATCTTGAGAATTTGGGATTTGCTCTTCAGAAAGAGTTGGCTATTGATGTAGTCTTGCAATCGTTGCCTGAAAGCTACAGTCAGTTCGTCATGAACTCTAACATGAACGACCTTGACAAGTCCCTCCCTGAATTGCTCAACATGTTGAGAACTGCTGAGCAAAACCTTAAGAAGGCTAAGCCCATTTTGATGGTTCAAAAGGGCAAGGGAAAAGGAAAAGCCAACAAGAAGAAGGATAAAGCTAATGGAAAGTCCAATGCTAGTTCTTCTTCAGCTGCACTGAAACCAAAGGGTGGTGTGGCAAAGGAAGGGGAGTGCTTCCATTGTAAGCAACTTGGACACTGGAAGCGCAACTGTAAGCTCTATCTTGAAGAACTTGCTAAGGAAAAGGGAAGTAAGACTTCCACTTCAGGTATTTTTGTTATAGAGGCTAACTTTTCTACTTCCTCATCTTGGGTATTGGATACTGGATGTGGATCTCACATTTGTGCAAATGTGCAGGATCTAAGTAGAAGTAGAAGATTAGCCCGAGGTGAAGTGGACCTACGTGTTGGAAATGGAGCAAGGGTTGCTGCCTTAGCCATAGGGACTTATGTTCTCACTTTACCTAGTGGATTAGTTTTAGAATTAGACAACTGCTACTTTGTGCCTACTATTAGTAGAAATTTGATTTCTGTTTCTTGTTTGGACAAGAAAGGTTTTTCATTTATAATAAAGGAAAAATGTTGTTCTATTTATTTGAATGAAATCTTTTATGGTAGTGCTCAACTTAGCAATGGGTTGTATGTTCTAGACCTTGAAGATCCAATCTATAATGTGAATACCAAGAAGGTCAGATTAAATGATTCAAACTCGACCTATCTCTGGCACTGTCGCTTGGGCCATATAAATGAGACCCGCATATCCAAGCTCCATAAGGATGGACTCTTGGACTCATTTGATTTTGAATCATATGAGACATGTGAGTCATCTTTGTTGGGCAAGATGACCAAAGCCCCATTCACAGGGCAAAGTGAAAGGGCTAATGACTTACTAGGACTCATACATAGTGATGTATGTGGCCCTATGTCTACACAAGCTAGAGGAGGTTTCCAATACTTCATTACTTTCACTGATGACTTCAGCAGATATGGCTATGTGTATCTTATGAGACACAAGTCAGAATCCTTTGAAAAGTTCAAAGAATTCAAGAATGAAGTAGAGAATCAACTCGGGAAGAGTATCAAAGTGCTTCGATCAGATTGAGGTGGAGAGTACTTGGATCGAGAATTCCTTGACTATCTGAAAGAGTGTGGTATAATATCACAACTCACTCCACCAGGTACACCTCAATGGAATGGTGTTTCTGAAAGGAGAAATCGAACTCTGTTAGACATGGTTCGCTCCATGATGAGTCAAGCTGACCTTCCAAACTCCTTTTGGGGACATGCTCTAGAGACAACCGCTTTTACACTAAACCGAGTTCCATCTAAATCGGTTCAAAAGACACCATATGAGATATGGAGTGGGAGGCGTCCCAATTTGTCTTTTATGAAGATTTGGGGCTGTGACGCTTATGTAAAACGTCAATCCTCTAACAAACTAGGGCCCAAATCTCAAAAATGTCTTTTTGTTGGGTATCCCAAAGAAACAAAGGGTTACTATTTCTACAATCCCTCTGAGCAAAAAGTGTTTGTTGCTCGAACTGGTGTCTTTTTGGAGAAAGAGTTTATCTCGAAAGGAACTAGTGGGAGGAAAGTAGAACTTGAAGAAATTCAAGAACAACAAGGAGACATCGAACCTGAAATGGAACCTGAACAGACACCACAAGATGTTGTGGTTCAAGAGTCTGTTCCTGTAGCACAAAGCCCACGTAGGACTGGTAGGATTCGGCGTGAGCCCGAGAGATATGGATTTCTCGTGACTCACACCGGTGATGTGATGCTCATGGATCAAGATGAGCCCACAACCTACCAACAAGCTATGTCGGGGCCTGACTCTGAGAAGTGGCTAGTGGCCATGAAATCCGAGATGGAATCCATGTATGAAAACCAAGTATGGACTTTGGTTGACCCACCTGAAGGGGTAAAACCCATAGGGTGCAAATGGGTTTTCAAGAAGAAAACTGACATGGATGGTAATGTGATTACCTTTAAGGGACGATTGGTCGCAAAAGGTTTCAAGCAAATTCATGGTATTGACTATGATGAAACTTTTTCACCAGTTGCTATGCTTAAATCCATCCGAATTTTGTTTGCTATTGCTGCACACTATGATTATGAGATATGGCAAATGGATGTCAAAACTGCATTCCTAAATGGAAAGCTACTTGAGGATGTGTACATGACACAACCTGAGGGTTTTGTCACTCTTGGGAATGCCAATAAAGTGTGCAAATTGCAAAGGTCCATTTATGGACTGAAGCAAGCTTCTCGAAGTTGGAATCTTCATTTTGATGATGCAATCAAAGAGTTTGGTTTTATCAAAAATGAAGATGAACCTTGTGTCTACAAGAAGGTTAGTGGGAGCGCTATTGTCTTCTTGGTGTTGTATGTAAATGACATACTACTCATCGGGAATGACATTCCTGAGCTACAGTCTGTGAAGACTTGGCTAGGGAAATGTTTCTCTATGAAGGACTTGGGTGAAGCAGCCTATGTGTTAGGCATCAGGATCTATAAAGATAGATCTAGAAAGCTTCTTGGCCTAAGTCAAAGTACATATATTGACAAGGTGCTAAAGAGGTTTAGCATGCAAGATTCCAAGAAAGGATTCTTGCCCATGTCACATGGTATCACTCTTTCTAGGTCTCAGTGTCCGAGTACAACCGAGGAGAGAAAGTGCATGAGTAAGATTCCATATGCCTCAGCAATTGGATCTATCATGTATGCCATGATATGTACTCGTCCCGATGTCTCATATGCTTTGAGCATGATGAGTAGGTACCAATCAAACCCCGGTGAAAGTCACTGGACAGCTGTTAAGAACATCCTTAAGTACTTACGAAGGACTACGGATGCATTCTTGGTCTTTGGAGGTGAAGATCAGCTCGTTGTAAGGGGTTACACCGATGCAAGCTTCCAATCCGATAAGGATGATTTTAGATCGCAATCTGGTTATGTGTTTTGTATTGGTGGTGGTGCTGTGAGCTGGAAGAGTTCAAAGCAAGAGACAGTAGCTGACTCTACAACAGAATCTGAGTACATTGCCACCTTTGATGCTGCGAAGGAGGCAGTTTGGATCAAGAAGTTCATCACTGAACTTGGAGTGGTTCCAAGCATTGTTGACCCGATAGAGCTCTATTGTGACAACAATGGAGCAATCGCACAGGCTAAGGAACCTCGATCTCACCAGCGATCCAAACACATACTTCGACGCTATCATCTCATCAGGGAGATCATCGAGAGGGGTGATGTAAGGATATGCAGGACTTCGACAGACAGCAACATTGCTGATCCACTGACAAAGCCCCTTACGGAGCAGAAGCATGATAGCCATTCTAGCTCCATCGGTATTAGATACATGGATGATTGGCTTTTAGTGCAAGTGGGAGATTGTTAGTGTTGTGCCCAAAAAGCCAATCATGAGATGATTGTATTTTTGCACATTGAGTCATGATATTTTATTGAGGCATTAATCCAGCAATTTTGTTTGTTGTTTTGTTTCTGCGTAACGTAATAAACATAATTGTAACCCTAGAATAATGATATTCTTAAACGTCCCTAGTCTAGTATTATTGTGGAGCGGGTTGCAATAATACATAATGACTAGCATATGTGGAGACTAATATGAGATATGTAGTCTACATATGGGTACAAGTTGGAGAACTTGTGTACTGGACCGACCCACCATGAGAACACTTCATGGATCGTTATATGAGTGTCATAAGTGATTCTCATAGTGATCATGGTATATGTAGTCCTTCGACCAAAGATCAGCAAGGTTCCCTACATGTGAGTCACATACTTTGATACTTTCCTTTGTTGCTCGTAACTGAGTGAACTTGAAGGAGGTCATTGGGTATGTCACATATCATGCGGAGGGATTTATATGATCAAGATGGGATTTGTCCCTCCTATGTAACAGGAGTGATATCTTTGGGCCCCTTGATAGAGTGAGACTTAGAAAATGCATGGCCATGCTCCGATGAGTTGATATATGATATCAATGTCGTCAGTTTAAGTTGGTCTACTCGGTAATCAAGAAACCAAAGATTGGGCTATACGAGAGTGATACATTCCATGTCTCGTGCTTAATCTTGATATCTTGGACAAAGGGACAATGGCATATATCGGTGATGATCATAAAGGTTTAGTCGATTCACCGACAATCTTGTCACTTGGGTAGCAATGATGTGTTGCTAGACACCGCTCATTGCTTATGATCATAAATGTGATTTATGATCATTGCCAACATGGCAAGAGCCTATTGGGTCGCACACATAGAGCTATTTGGATCATTAGAGTGCATGGGCTAATTATTTGGGTTATGGTTTCACTTTAATTTTGTATTAATAGTGGGCCAAGGAGTTGAGCGATTATTAAGCCCGAAATTAAATCCTAATTGGATTAGGGCTTTGAAACCCATTAGGCCTGGAAGTTGAGTCTCACTATAAATACAACTTTTAAGTGAGAAATTCGCAGGTCTCCTTGCCCTAGCCTCCCAAAAGGACAGCCGCACTCTTCTCTTGCAATTCCTTGGAGGACGCAAGCTAGCACTGCGAGCGCAAGAGAAACGCATCTGCCGGGACATGGTGGAAGCGTGGTGATCCCGAGAGGCTCGTGTGGATACCATAGAGAGCCTGAACACGTCAACTGTTCAGGTTTTGTGATTCGACTCTACAGTTGAGTGAGAGATCTCAACCGAAAATTAGGTATGAAATTTTCGAACACCCGGTTTACCCCATTTCACTTGGATCCTGGAGGGTTTCGGTTAAATTCCGCTGCGCTGTTTGGCTCCGGAAACCCAACAGAGGGGTCATAAAAATGTAGAACAGTGGAGTCATAAAAACGTAGGATGAAGGGGTCAGAAAATCGTAGGATAGTGGGGTCACAAAAACGTAGGACAGTGGGGTCACAAAACCGTAGGACATTGATGTCACAAAACCGTAGGATGTTGGCATCATAAAACCGTAGGAAATAGCTATGTCAGAAAACTGTAGGAGTTAATGCATCTCAAAACCGTCAGATAAAATGGGGTCCACGGCCATCACAAAAGTGTAGGAATGTTTTACGGTAATCTGACGGTTTTTATTTCCGGCACTACTTTTTCCTACGGTTTTGTCCGACGATTTTAATTATAGAAAATAACTATTTCCTACGGTTTCTCTACATTTTTTTCCGACTCAAATGCCTTGTTTTCTTGTAGTTTAAGTACATTTTAAATGCATCTGAAGGTTAAGCGTCAGAATCTAAAATGTTTACAAATCATGAATTCGTAAACCGGCTAATAGATGATTTCTCTACGTGATGATGATTCTTTCTCTAAGCGTTCTAGTAACAACTCTCCCAATACAATTATTTGCATTAAAAATAACGAAAAGGGAGAATTGCAACTTACCCCCATACAGATACAGTCTCTTTTGAATATTAAAACTAATGAATTAATTACACTTTGAGATGCGAACTTTAGTTTTTATTTAAGTTTTCTCCTTAACATATAAACTATTTTGTTACTTGTATTTTTCAAATAATATAATATAACACATTTTTGTATATATAGCTCATTTCAACTTACCATCTCCCAATTATTTCTTTCTTATGTTTATTTATTTATTTATTTTTCATTATCTATACATTTTTTATGTTTATATTTTTAATTTTTAAAATATATCCAATTAAGGATATCATTTTTATTATAAAAATTTATATATTTTATTTATTTATTTATATTTAAAATCTTTACAAGCATCCTCCTTATTTTTTTTCAAAATTTTTATAATAAATATTAATTTTAAAATAAAAAAATGATGAGCCTTATATTTGCAATAATATGAAAACTTCAAAATCACTTTCATCTCAATTAATACATAATTAGATTTTATATTAATTATTTTTTTATAAGAAGTTCTTGTTCAACAATATGTGTATTCATCATTTACCAACTAGTTTAAATATCCAACGTTGCAACAGGAAAAAAAATTGTGAAAATTATATTAATAATTATTTTACATATGAAAAATACATGAAAACAAAGAAATGAACAAAAAAAATGAGAAATGTGAGTTTAATTTCTAAAGTGATTGTTAAAAGTTAATGATACATGAAATAAAAGGTTTTTGTAACATAGCACGTTTGCTAATTGTGCACTTGAACTAACAAACATATAGTAGTATTTTTGGGAACATCTTTGGTATTATAAATCTGAAAAGTATAAAATTTAGACCATCATTAAGCCATCACAATTAGTCCAAGAGCTAGTGGCTTGTTTAGTTAAGGAAATTAAGAAACATTATTCTAATTGAGAGCTTCTTTAAAAACAATTAATCAATCAATAAATATATAAAGCTAAAATCATATTAAAATGACCAAATTTTCCATTAACTTGAACAATGTAAATTTTAAATTTTTTCATATTATTATAAAATGAGCTTTGTCATTTATTTTATTTTTTTCTTTAATATTTACTATTATAAGTTTTGAAAAAAGTGAAGGTGAGAGAAATTAACAACCAATTTTAAAAACCAAAATGACATTATTAATTAGAGATGATTAAAAATTTTAAAAATAAAATGAAGTGCACACAAACAATAAAAAGTAAATAAAAACTGAATTATAATAAAAAATAATAGGGTAAATAAAAAAGAACAATACATATACATATATTATGTCATTTGGAAAAAAAAATAAGTAATGAAGCAACTTTTATGTTAAAGAGAAAACTTGAAATAGAATTAAAAATTGGGGTCTCAAAGTGTAATTAATCCATTGATTTTAAATTCCAAAATAGACAACATGGGGATAAGTGTAGGTTTCTTAAAACTTCATGTGACTTTTAAGAGGTTTCTAAAACAAAAGATAGCAAAGTATAATTTAGGGTAATTATAGGGAGCAAAATGTAATTCACCTTAATGAATAATATCATTTTTTTTATAATTATCATATTTAATATTTTGAAAACAAAAGTTGCACGAATTTTTCTTTTGAAAAAAATCCCCACCAGCCTCCAGCCTGCTCGCGTCTCTAATTTGCATACTAACTCCAAACAGAAAGTTAACCGTGGTATATATACAAATGGTGTATGTTAGACTCGCTTGAAGAAAAATGTGGCGGCAATACCCTCTCCGTCATGGTTAAAAAAAATAATAATAATTAACTTCCATTGTTAAACCTCTATGAGCCAAGTGAGAGCTTGTTGATAGTTTCTTATTAATTAAGGATCAACCACAAAAAAATATTTAATTCTAGGTAACATATATATTGAGATCTCATAACCACTTCTAGTTACCACATCAGAACTAGTGGAAGCTGATCCAATACACTTATAATTAGATTTAGAGGAATACTGTCATTTGTGAGATTCCAAACCTCAAAATCTTCAGAATTCAAATTTTTGCTCACAAAATTCAAATGAATCTCTTTCAACGTGTTAGACGGTATCTCCATGGAAGGATTATTAATATTCCAACCATCCCCATAGAAAAAAAATAGGAAACCCTTAAATTATTCTCATGCGAATACCTAAAGGCCCATGCATTTTGGATCTTAAAGATCATGACACAAACCAGTTGTGAAACCACCAGATAGTGTTTTCCTTAATTGCCACAATTTTTCTAGGAAGATTGGAGTTGAGATCAACTTATTGGGCATAGTGGATGAGAGCTTCAAGTGTAAGATGACCAATAAAAATGTCCATGGAACAAACTCTAAAATTTTCCTCCACTATAAAATAGTAAGCTTATAAAGAGAGATAAACTTCTCTAGACAAAAATTTTTAGATGTAAAACACTAATTGAGATAAATCTAAAATAGTAGCACTTAAGTGTTTCCCAAACACTCCAAAGAAATTTTTCACTATTTTGTCATTCCCTAAAATAAATCTCTCACATAAGTATTTTTTGTTTTGGCTTTTTGTTATGATTTTTTTTTTTGGCATATTTCTATTATGATTTTGAGCCTAAGCTAGTTTTATAAGATAAGCTTGATTGAGGGAGCTAGTTTTCCTAATATCAAGGCCTCCAACATTGATTGGTTTGGTAATAGTATCCTAACTAACTAAATGAAGTTTCTTGTTTTTTTTTTTCCATGGGTTGAACCCCGAAGAAAATCTCTACTTGTCCTAACTCTCAATCTTATTAGGTCTCCACAAGAAGTTTTATAAACTATATGCGATCATCTGGGATGGAGGAGGCTAAAGATTGGACAAGGGTGCATGGCTCTACAAACTAAGGTGAGTCAGTTTTAACTTCCCATCTAGCAAGCTTAGCACGCATGTTATTAAGAATAAAGTTGCAATCTTGTTTTATTCCACTTTAAATGGAGAAAGGGAAACCAATATATATATTTACCAAGGTGGGAAACTTCTTGGATATTCAGCACATTGCAGCAAGTGGTTCTAGTTTCATCACTTAATTTTTTGCTAAAGAAAGTGCGCTTTAGACTTGGCATAGTTGATAGATTGACTAGTTAATTCACAAAAGGTATTAAGGGTATCATACATAGTTAAACAATTATCTACATGACCTTCTTATTAAGCCTAAAAATTAACCTGTTCGCTTCCCTAATTAAAAATTATTTTCTATATATATTTTGGCATATTTTCACAGAGCTTCACTTGCTGTTAAAAAATAACATATATATTTTGAATATATTTTCTTACTTTACATTCTTGATTTAAATGTTAATATTCTATCTCTATGACTACAATGTGAAGAAAATTTTTCTAAAAAAAATAATTACTACAAAAATAATGGCCATATGCCATAAAAGATATAGTTGGCAATCAATTGTAAAACAAAAAAAAAAACAACTACAAAAGCAATAGCTTAAAATGGTTGTTTTTTTATAGGTTGTTAGACTTAAGCAACCAAAATACAACTAGAGAAAGCAACTAAAAAAGTACAGGCAATTGTAGTGACTAGTTTTTAGGATCATGAAATCTCAAACATTGAAATTTTGATTGCTAATTTTACAACTGATTTCCAACTAAAATAGAATAGTAGTTTCATTAAAATATAAAAAGCAACAAAAAGAATAACAACAGCAGCAGCAACAACAATAACAACAACAACAATAATATAATACAAAAGAATATTATTTATCTTCATAAGATAGATACAAAAGAATTCATGCCTAGCTGCCCAACTAAAGTGTCGCATTACCTAGTGACAACCAAAGCAAAATGTGATACAAAATAATATTGTTTAGCTCCATAATAGATACAAAAGAATGTTTGTTTAATTGCACAGCTAAAGTGGCATAATATCTAATAGAGAGACACCTAGTATATACCCTAAGCAACCTAAAACTTGAGTTGGAGTCACCCAAACAAAACTTAAAGCAACTTATAACGAAAATATAAGGCACCAAAAAATAGCCAGGAGGTAGTATCATTTAAAATAGATGTTGAAGAGAGCATGGTAGCTAGTGGTGCACAAGGAAACTGACCATGAAGATGCATTTGGCTAAGGATGGCCTTGAGGCTAGCCTTAATATACCTCTTACAATAGATGTCAAAATCAACTCATAGCCAAACCTCCATATCATGCATACTTGAGAGTCATTAGCTACTGCCTCATCCTATCGATGCTTTATCTCAGTCATCTCAGCTTAGCTTGAAGCATAGCATTTTCTTGATTTTTTTGGTGTAATTGAAAGCTTAACTCTTCTTGAGATTCTCAACGCCACGCCAACTCAGTAGCAAGTTATGTGGTGTGCTCATCAATGTTGGCCTACAATAGTATGAAAAAATAATAACAAAGTAGTCTTTCTAATTCAAACACTAATTACTTATATTATTCTATGTTGTTTTAATTTTCAAATCATTTGTTGCAAGCAAAAAATGGAGAAAAGCATAAAAATCCTCTAAACAAAATCATACAATTAAAGCACAACGTTTACTGTACCTATGTTATAGATTTCTACATCGATGCCTCCTTTAGAAAGACCTTTGGCAACTTAGTGCTCTTATAAACCAAACTAGTGCTCAAATGTGCTCCGTATACTTCCTACAACTAACTGACATTGTAGGTACAACTTCTAATTAACTAAAACATAAAGTCAAATCTTAGGTCAAAGTAGACATTCCCAAACTAAAGATATTGCAAGCTTTTTCAATATAATCAAAGAAAATTTTGTAGAGAAATATTAATGTTAGTTAGCATATACCAATCCAAATTGACTTTACGGTGACTTGTAGAGTTAGCACATACCAATCCAAATTGACTTTGAGGTGACTTGTAGTAATCTAAAGTTTTTGCAAGCAAAAGAAGTATTGATATACAACCAACAATCTATACAAATCTTATAGGCAGCAAAAGGAAACCAACTATATCAAACAAATTATATTGGCTTAAAAAAATAGCAAACAAAAGAAATATTCTCTCGTCAAAGGGAATCAAATTCACAATTCAAGAAAAAGCAACATCGCATCCTAGAAAACAAAATTATATGATATTACTTTTAATTAAATTGGACCTCAAAACAATGCCGCCGTTCAACCTCATCAAACATTGGATAATGCTCTGGATTCTAACCATGCTTTTGAACCAAAGAGTTTGTATAATTTTCCTACATACAAATAAATATTTAAAAAGAAGTTACATTTTTTTCTTCTAAAAATCAGAGCAATATTAGTTGTGGAGATCATCATATTGCATATCCACAAAAAACTCTTTCTATAAAAAAATACAATATAACAACCAATGGAAACCAAACAATAGAACTATATAGCAACAACTTTTGTCAATCAACAACACTCTTCACAATAACATCCACTATCTCATTAGATTATTTAAGAATGTAATAAAATGGAATAAAACATTAAATGTGAGTAAATAGATGAAGTGAGCAAAACCATGATAGCCTATGCTTGAGGCCAAATATAGTTACCCATCTTCTTGTTGCTATGAGTTTTCTTCCAAAACTCATCCAATCTTGGTTCTCTGCCTAGTTTCTGTCTCTATATAAGCAGAGTTAGATAATACTTGATATCTTACAAAACATAATAAAATTTAAAATAAAGTATACCATTTGCTTCCAATGCATTGTTTTTTGGTGCGGACTCATATTATGCTTTATAACATCGAAAGCTTTAAGCCTAGCCTTTTTGTTGGCAGCTGCCCTAGCTAATCTTGCCTTCCAGTCATCATCGTTCCATTGGACACAAACTAATTCCCAAATATATGGACTAAGCCCTACCGACACAAATGGCTTAAGATGTATGTAGACATAACTGAGATAGAAGTCTAGTAGTTTTTTTATCGCAACCTTCATCGCACAACATAATTTATGCTCCAAAGATCCACAACGTTACTTGACCAAAAACTCAGTAATTGGAACATCATCTGCATCACTTCATCAAAAGTATTTCTACAAATTATATGTAAGTATTTGCATTGGTTGAATAAATGGTTACTATAATAAATAAAATTAAAGACTAAAATTGTAAATCATAAATGAGTAGCAAACTACCCCAAGTTTTGCAATGTAATTCAGATTGTCGGCATGTGAAATTTTTTTCTAGCTCAGCCACGACTCAATATACATCTTCATTTGGATAACAATCATGACCTCTTAAACATAGACATCAATAAGCATGCTTTAAAGAAGAAAGATATAGTTAGTCCACAAATATTCTAAGTATAATGAATTTGTTTTCTTTAAATTAAAAGAATTTAGGTAGCAAACAATTAACCTGATCATATTAAAGCAGTAAAACCCTAAGCATATAAATATAACACTTATTTTCTTTTAATACAAGAACAAGGGGTCAAACATAGTATCTTAAGTTACCCAAAATTCTTGTTTTTTTAACCAAATCCCAAAGTTAAATTAAATAAAATTTAAATTAATTAAAATTAACACTTACTTAAGTGGCTATGTGATCCACCTATTTGGGGCAAGCATTAGCGGCTCAACTAATCGATTAAGGTGTCAACATACTCCATGGGTAAGTGGTTTAGGCAACTCTTCTGCTTGGGGTTGCTTCAATGTATGACTATGCTGGATGTTTATAAACTGTAGGAAAAACTCACCATCCGTGAAGTTCTGGGGATTAATGTTAACAATATGTGAACCACTTGTATTAAATGATGGTATGGTAGACGAACATGTCCCTACACTCGAGGTGGGAAGAGTTGGTTAATATACAGCCTGTCTTTGACCATGGGCAATGTCTTCTTGTGAACATTAATCCCCTCGACCCTATGTAGACCTAGGTAGGTTTCCCCAAGCATCACATTTAGGGCTTGCACCATGCCAACTATAAGTACTTTAACACACATATACATAGACACAGTGAACAGGTTAGAAATAGTAAATAAATGCATTAAAACACTTGTACGGGATGAACGGGAATGCTGCATTTAAAGTAAGGCAGTGGAACAAAGTAGTAAATTATTACACTGAAGTTATTAAGTTGAATAATTCAAGTGCAACTTACTATTCTGATAGAGTTGTTGCATATTTTAGAGTTAGGATGGTGAGAAAAAAGAGCATCCATGATCCCACAAGAATACATGCACCATGCGTCTCAGTTTTCAACCTTCAAGCTGGCCACCAACATTTTCAATTCTACTTTATGTCCTTAAAAAATCATTTTCAAGTGTTTTTACTACACTTAAATGGTTATTTAAGTCTTAAATTGAAATTGAATGAATGGCTTGACTTTTTGGTAATTCATTATTTATTTTCAACTATTGCTCCATAAACTCTCTCATTGTTTAAATATTCTTTGGCCACTACTAACTCTTGTCCTACTTCACTTATAATTAACCTCATCTAGTCACTGATTCCTACTTTAACTCTCTAGGCCAACACTATACTTTTTTTTAATTGCCCAATAGTCAGTACCAAAAAGAAGCTACTATTAAATTGCTATTTTCTCTTTTCTTGGCCTTTACATTCTAAGAATTTTTTTTCCTATTCAGAGTTAAAAACTTGAATTAATAATAAGAGTTGACCTCCTTCTCCATATCCTATATCTCATCCAGCAAGTTGAACACAAAAACACATACTAATCATGCAAAACTCATAGAATTGTTAATGAAGGGAACTTTTATTTTCTACCACACTTTCATTCAAACAACAAAAGGCAAAAAAATTTCAATCAATAACAACCCCATTAACTATTTACCTGTCGTTGTCCAAGCCTTCATGTTCTTACTTCAATAACCTTGCCCTTAGCTCTTGTTCGCTAAAAAATCAAAATAAGAGAAGGAAAATTTATTGAACGAAAATGAATTTTCAAAAAAAATGAAAAATAATTGCAAAATTCAAAGGAAGCAAAGGGCATAATTGAGAATAAGTGAGGTGATAGTGGGCTGATCAAATAATAGCAGGTATTGTGGAGGCAAGTTTGTTGTGGCTAGGTTAGCTAACTAGCGAGGGTTTAGTGGCCGGGTTAGGGCTATGGTTCAGGAAAAATAACATTCCATGTGTACTACATCTTGACAACATTCCAAAGGATGGAAAATCACTGATCGTCCACATTAAAGCTACACGTATTATAAAATTTTTTTTGGCTAAATGCATCCTAAGTTGGCACACCTTCCCCCCATAAAGTTTTCAACTCATCAATTAATGGTCTCAAGAAAACATCTATGCTCCTCCCAGGTGATCTTGGACCAGGAATTAACATTGTCAAAAAAATAAATTTCTCTATAATGCACATTTCTGGTGGTAGATTGTAAACTACTAAAAATACAAGCCAGAGAGAATAAGCATTACCTATAACAAAATTTGGATTCAACCCATCAATGTAAAGCCCCAAATGAACATTCTTAATATCTTCTAAAATTGATGGGAAGTTACTATCAAAATACTGCAATGACTCTAACTGACAAGGATGCCATATAGTATCATCCTCCGTTGACTTATTGGATGCATGTCATCTCATGTGTTTAGTTGTTTTTGAGGACATATACAATTATTTTAGTCGATCAATTATTGGGAGATATCTTAAGACCTTTTTTGGATGAGGATGTTATGCATGACCTTTACTACTTCTTTCTTTGTACTTAGAACTCCTACACACTTGACAATGACTCAATTATTTGTCATTATCATAAAAAAGCAAGCAATTGTTCTTACATGCATGAATTTTCAAATTACGTGAACAAAGTCCTTTCATCATTCGATTCATTGAATATAATGACTTTAGTAAGTGATCAGTATCAAACATTATTTTTTTCACAAGTAACAAAACCTTGGTTAAAGCGCCTATCAAACATGTAGAACTCACTTTTACAACTTAATAATTGTGTAGTAGTAGACAACCGAGTATGCTTTGAGTAACTTTCCAACAATGGTGTCAAGGTATCATCTAATAAATTATAAAAGCATTGTGCATCACGATTAGGTAATTCTCTTCTGATTTAGCTAAAATTATATGTATCATTATGACCTACAATTGATAGCCAAAGGGCTATTACTTTATGAACTTCTAAGCTCTGACAAGCACCACCCTCGGTAAAATTCGAGCACCATCCTCGGTGTAAGTCAAGCACCACCCTCGGTAAGGTCGAGTATTGCCCTCGGAGTGGGTGAGCAGCAACCTCGAAAAGAGAGGGTACGCAGTCGACCTTTTAACCTCGGTAAACCACCATCCTCGACGAGGTAGAGCTTTTGCCGAAGGCGGCTTGCGTCGCCAAAGAACTCATCCTCACAATCCTCGGTGACAATCCTCGCCGAAGGGGCTCCTACCCCGAAGAGGTCTCTTTCACCGAAGGGGTCTTGCGAACATGAAAAAAATGGTTAAGGAGCCTCTAACACAGAGACCTCGCCCACGCCCTTGACACACAGGCCTCCCACGACCCTGACTTCTGGCCAGAACGGCCTATGGCCGACTAAGGATCCCCATCCCCGAAGGTACGGACCGTATCTGGCCGAACACGTGTCGTCATCTAAGCAGGTTGTGTCAAATGGACTTCTCCCAATGTCCTCCTATAAATACTTGGGATAACGACCTTGGTAAGAACACAAGCAGAACTCTCAAGAGAACTCTCTCCACTCTTTTACTCTCCATTTTCTGCTCCCTACTCCCAAAATACTAACTTGGGCATCGGAGGCTCCTCCCCCAAAAACATATTCCGAGGACCTCTTAACCCTTGTTCTTTTGAGTATTTTAGGCACCCCTACACCAGAAGCCCATACTTCAGGTCACTATGTCGTACAACGAAGATGCTGCCGGGCATCATTTGGTGCTGTCTATGGGAACTCACCCTCACGTAGCTGTCGTTAAGACTCGGTGTTCTAAGGATAAGGGGTTGTCGAAGTCCCCATCCATGTCGGAGAATCAATTGGCAACCGAAACACCTGCCATAGGGACTTCTTTGCCTGAGGACAAATGCCCTCTAACGATCACGATGAGTTTTTTACGGGATTTTTAGTGCTATGTTGTGGCTGAAATGATGGAACAGTGGGATCAGAGGTGGTCTCAGCAACATTTGGGCTGAAGGGCGCCCTCACCAACTCCCCGTCGGGAGAAAAGGCCGTAGTCCACTCACCTGAGCTCAGGAAGTGGAGACTCTTGCGACGAATCCTCAACGGATGATGTACCTCTTAGGGGCGGACATACTAGAGAAACGGTGTCAAAAGGAGCCAAAACTTCCCGCTGGCGAAGTTCATCACCAGAGGAGAAATCACGATCACCTCTTCACCGAAGTTATTCCCCGAAAAGGAGGCGTCATTCTCTATTGCTAGAGGTCCCCAAGCAGAGAGAAGAGCCTAACACCACCATCCTCACGGAAAAGATCTTGGAGAGGTTGGAGAAAGTGGAAAGGCGGATGGCTCGGAAGCCCGTCTGGTCAAGGTTGTCAAAAACCTTCACCGGAGAAGAGTCACCCTTCGACTGAGCAGTAATTAAGGCACCTATGCCAAGTGACTTCCGGGTGCCAGGCTTGGAAACGTACGATGGGCGAAGTGACCCCCAAGCCCACCTAACCAAGTACAGGCGTAGTATTGTGCTACACGGCGCCGATGATACTACCCTTTGTAAGTTCTTTGAGATCACCCTCTCCGGCCCAGAACTATAATGAGTTTCCAAGAGCTGTCCAAGGCGTTCACGCAATAGTTCATCGGCAATAGGCCGACAACGAAGATGTCGGTTCAAATGTTCAACATTGCGCAAAGAAACGGAGAAACCATTTGTGACTATGTTGAAAGATTTAACCGAAAGGCCTTGAGCATGCCGGACTTCCGCCCCGAAATACATATCCTCGCCATGATATGAAGACTTTGGCAAGACTCACAACTCTTTTACGAGTTCTTGAAGGACCCCCCAGACACCCTCGGCGAGTTCTACCGAAGGGCCGAGCAGTACATGACGGCCGAAGAGCTAAGGATGGGGGGACCAAAGTCCGATAGCCATTAGCCTGAAGGACACAGCCACCAAAATCGCTATTCTGTCATGGGTGAGGGAAGACCCCGAATGCAGAAGGGGAAAAAACCCATGTCGTTCACCCCCTGAACACCTCCAGAACAAACATACTGCTGGCCATAGAAAGGCAAGGCAATCCAATCCAGTGTCTAAAGGCCATGACTTTGGAAAATAAGAAAAATATGAAGAAATTCTGCTAGTTCCACCACAACCATGGGCATGACACAGAGGATTGTTTCCAGCTGAGGAAGTACATCGAATTTCTCATAAAGCAGGGTTAACTTCGATACTACCTGTTGATGCCCTCCTCGAAGGGGAGGAAGGAATAAGAGAAGAAAGGAGATGATGACTATGATTCCGACAGACATCGAGATCGAAGTCCCAAGAGGCATCTGCCACCACCAGCAGGAGTAATCCAGATGATCACCACAGGGATACCGTCGGCTGAAAGGAAGAGAAAGATAAGGGAGATCTCGGTCATGGAGTTCGGTCGCCAGTCGAACAAGCTTGTTAGGAAGGATGGATCCACCGTGATGTTTCCTCATGATGACCCACTCCTAATCATGGCGAGGATAGGGAGTTGGGATGTTAAGAGAGTACTTCTCGACGATGGTTCCAACGCCGACGTCTTATTCTCCTATTTACTGCCGAGTTTGGGTGTCACAAAAGGCGATCTCAAGCCTTTCACTTCCCCTACCTTTAGGGTAGGCCCGTCTGAACTTCCTGTCCTCAGATGGATCGACCTACCTTTAATGCTAAGGGGAACTTTGTCGCAAAACAAAGGTGAGCTCTTTGCTTCCGCAATGACAAGGTTCATCGTCATAAATGTCCCTTCGTCATACAATGTAATCCTCGGGAGGCAAACGGAAGGGAATCTCCACATTCGTCCAGATGTGAAATACTTGACTGTCACCTTCGCAACAAAGGATGGAGATGCTGAAATCTTCATCGACCAAGGATAAGTGAGGAAGGTCTTTATGAAGGCAAGGCAGGGACCAGCAAAGATCCACACACAGAATTCGGGAGAAAAGGCCGTATCAGAGAAGAAGCAAAGGGAGAAGAAATAGTAGATGTCGAAAAAATAGAAACAGAAGATGTGGAACTTGTCCCAGGCCGAAGCACCCAACTGGGGAAGAAACTGGCCGAAGGTGACAAGGCAAAACTTGTATCTTTCCTGTTAATGAACAAAGATCTGTTTGCCTACTCGCCGAAGGACATGCCTGGGGTAAACCCTCACATAATCCAACATAGCCTTAAGGTGCGCCCAGAGGCAAAGCCCGTTTGACAAAAAAAGTGAAGCCTCTCGGCACATAAAAACAACTTCATAAAAACTGAAGTACAACACTTAATGGAAGCAGGCATGATAAGGGAAGAAAAGTATCCCGAATGGCTTAGCAATGTTGTCATTGCTACAAAAGAAGAGAGTGATCTGAATGTGCATCAATTTCCGTAACATAAACGATGCTTGCTCTAAGGATTCTTATCCTTTACCACCAATTGATCAGTGGGTGGACTCTACTGTCGAATACGGTCTACTTAGTTTCCTCGATGCCTTCAGTGGATACCACCAAATTCGAATGGATCCCGAAGATGAGGAGAAACTGTTTTTATCACCGAGGTTGGGACTTACTGTTATGTTAGAATGCCCTTTAGTCTAAAGAATGTTGGTGCAACATACCAAAGGCTAATGAACAGCATGTTCGACACCTAGATCAGGAGGAATATGGAAGTATATGTCAATGATATGATAGTTAAGAGAAAATTGCCCAGCGGTCATATTGAAGACTTAACTGAAACATTCCACCAACTTCGGGAATTCGAAATTCGGCTAAACCCGGAGAAGTACATATTCGGGGAAAATGTAGGTAGGTTCTTTGGATTCATGGTGTCGGAAAAAGGAATCGATGCCAATCCGGAAAAAGTCAAGGCCCTGTTGGGATTCCGAACTCCCATAACAATCAAAGATGTGCAAAGGCTGACAGGGAGAATCACTTCTCTTAGTAGGTTCATCTCCAGATATGGGGATCGGTGCTGACCGTTCTTCAAAGTGCTCACTAAAGCCGCAAAAAATGATGGTACTTTTGGTGGTGAAGAGCACTCATGGAGCGAAGTTTGCCAAAAAGCTTTGGATGAGCTGAAAACCTACTTAACCAACCTGCTGACACTTCGGCGGCCGAAGGATAGAGAACCCCTCATCCTTTACCTCGCCATCAGTGAAAAAGCAGTAAGTTCGGTGCTTGTAAAAGAAGAGGGAGGGAGACAGTGGCCGGTATACTAAGTAAGGAAATCACTACATGGAGCCGAGGTCAGGTACCCTCTTCTACAAAAGGCCATCTATGCCTTAGTATTGGTAAGTAGAAGGTTACAACCTTACTTCCAAGCACACCCTATTAGTGTATGAAGTAACCTACCTCTTCGGGATATCATGAGGAGGGTTGATCACTCGGGCAGACAGTCAAAATGGTGCATTGAGCTCGACGAATATGACATCACCTATGAGCCAAGAAAGGCTATAAAGGCCCAAGCATTGGCAGACTTCATCGTTGAGGTCCCAAAAATCGAAGATACCTTGGAAGAGCTCATTAAAGATGAACCTGAGTGGACCCTATTTGTCGATGGAGCTTTGAGCTCCGAACACCAAGGAGCTGGAGTAGTTCTCTGTGGTCCTGAGGGGATGGAGGCCATAAAGGCTATCATATTCGGGTTCAATGTCACCGACAATATCGCCGAATATGAAGCCATCATAGCAGGCTTACGGCTAGCAAAGAGGGTGGGCGTGAGAAATTTGAAGGCCCGTAGCGACTCTCCGCTAGTGATCCGACAGATGGTAGGAGAATATGGCGCAAAGGATCCAACTTTGGCAAAATATCACAACCTCGTCAAAGAACTCATCCGAGAATTTGACACGGTGCACATAGAAAATGTACCTCGGCGAGATAACATGGAGGCTGACGCACTAGCCAAGTCAAGAGAGTCAACAGAAGTAGTGCACCATCCGAGTATAACAGTAATCTACATAACAACCTCAGAAAAAGGGTGGAAGGACCTATTAAAAAATACCTTTCAACCTTGGAACTCCCCGATGATTCCCTCGAAGTAGCCAAAGTGGGAAAATGATCGGGAAGATACTTCCTGATAGGGGAAGAACTGTATCAACAAGGATATGCCTCCCCATTACAGAGGTGTATCGGTGAAGAGGATGTCGAAGCGATCTTCAAAGAAGTCCATGAGGGAGTCTGCAGTTCGCACATAGGAACCGACGCCCTTGCCAGAGTCCTCCTTCGGCAAGGGTATTTCTAGCCCACTCTGAGGAAAGACACAAGGCAGTTCGTCAAAAAATGCCATAGTTGCCAAAGGCACACTCCTATCCAGAGATTGCCCTCGGAGGAGATAACCTTGGCCAACTATCCCTATCCCTTCACCATATGGGGCATCGACCTCATTGGGCCTCTACCGACCGCTCCCGGAGGGGTCAAATTTTGTGTAGTCGCCATAGACTACTTCACCAAATGGATTGAAGCAGAGCCTTTAGCAGCAATATCGGCAAAGGATATACAGAGATTTGTCTGGAAAAACATCATATGTAGATTCGGCATCCCTAGGGTAATAGTAGCCGATAACGGCTCCTAATTCACCGATAAAAGGTTCCAGGAATTTATTACCGACCTAGGAACTAAACTGGACTTTGCCCCGGTAGCCCATCCTCAAAGCAATGGGCAAGTTGAAGTGTCCAATAGGACAATAAAGGATGGCCTGAAGAAGAGGCTAAAAGAAGCAAAGGGAAAATGGCCAGGAGAGCTCCTAAGCATGTTATGGAGCTACCGAACCACCCCGAGGATAGCCACGGGTAAAACACCCTTCTCACTCGTATTCGGTTCAGAGGCCATTATTCTCGTAGAAATCATCCAGCCATCGGTTAGGGTGCAGGTGTTCGACGAGGAAATAAACAACCTTGGATTAAGGACCAAATTGGACCTCATTGACGAACATAGAGAAATGGCCGAGCTGAGAAGAAAAGCTTTCCGGCAAGGAGTAGCCGTCGCTACCAACTTACATGTTGCTGAGTTTGGATCCTGAAGGTCATCGCACGAAGCACTTCGCGCAAACTGGGAGGGGCCCTATTTGGTTCTCAAAGAAATACGACCGGGAGTATACAAGCTCAGTGACATAGAGGGTAGAAAATTGAAAAATACATGGCATTTGGATTCTTTAAGAAGATTCTATACTTAGAATTTTCTGAGGAAAAGGAAAAATTGTATTATTCTCCCCGTAGGTGATTAACCGAACATGGTGTAATAAGACTTCTCCCGAAAGGCATCTGAGCAAGCAAATTTTGAACATACACGCTGCTGAGCAACAACAACATCTGATGATTAGCAGAATTTCCGATCATGGGTACGCGAAGTAATAAGCTCATGAAAATGACCAGCCTTCGGCAAGCATATGACGATAATGGGGACCAAAGGTGTTTATCCCCTAAAAGTGCCTAGATGGACACTTAGAAAATTTTTTAAGTCTTAAAAACACAAAGGAGGCATGACTAAGGACTGTTGTTCCCGAAGATATGTGTTTAGCTGGGCCGAACATAGTTCCCGAAGGAGAGTTTCCCCAAGTACGTGTCCCTGACTTGGAAAAATTTTCGGAAACAAACGCTGTGAATGTCGAAGCTGGTCATTCGAGCGTGTATGTTGCCGAACTATACCTTTGTATATAAAACATTGATCAGTCATGATTTGAACAAAGGTTAAGCCTCACAAAGGACGATGTTTTCCGAAGAAGTACTGACCCAATACAACAAAGTTTGAAGAAAGCAAATTTTATTAACATCGGCAAAAGAATACTACAAATGGATTACAGAAGGGAAAGAAAAAGAAGGTGGCCTATTCGCGATCCTGCACATCCGCCGGTTCCTCATCATCCTCGGCCTCCAAACCTTCAGGATCTTTATCACTAGATCTGGGAGCTGAAGGTGGAATAGCAGGAAGGTTGAGGAACTCTACCTTTGACCACTACCAAGATGGCCCTTCAGGGATGTCCAGGGCCGCAAAAATGAGAGGTCGAGATCTGGAAATCTTGATAAGACTTAGTGACGGGCGAGGCAGAAGCCGTCCTGATAAGACCTTTTTGTTCCTTGGTCGAACTTCGTCTTCTCCACGTCCAAATCCTCCAGATCTTGCCAAAGCTCCACAATCTCTTTCTCCAGCTTCTTCTTCTTCTTCTTTCCCTCCTTCTTCAACCTCTCAACTTCGGCCTGAAGCTTAGAGTTGAGATCGAAGGCCTTCGCCACTTGGGCAGCACCGTCATTTCTCTCCTTTTGAAGGACCTTGTTGGCTAAGGTCATGTCTATCAACCTCACTCCGAGGTCTGACATCTTCGGGGAGAAGTCTTGGATAAGCTCCCCCTGGCTTTTAAGCATCTCCTCCAGAAGATTGGCTAGATCCTTCTCGGCTATTTTCTTTAGCTCGCCGTACTTAACGAAAAAGCTAGCCAATAGTTCCTTGGCCTTCGCCAGATTCTCCTCGGAGCGAGTTCGGACCGAAGTTTGCTTGGCTGCCCAAGTGCGATAGTACCCCGTGTTAGTGTTGTGCTCAAAAAGCCAATCATGAGATGATTGTATTTTTGCACATTGAGTCATGATATTTTATTGAGGCATTAATCCAGCAATTTTGTTTGTTGTTTTGTTTCTGCGTAACGTAATAAACATAATTGTAACCCTAGAATAATTATATTCTTAAACGTCCCTAGTCTAGTATTATTGTGGAGCGGGTTGCAATAATACATAATGACTAGCATATGTGGAGACTAATATGAGATATGTAGTCTACATATTGGTACAAGTTGGAGAACTTGTGTACTGGACCGACCCACCATGAGAACACTTCATGGATCGTTATATGAGTGTCATAAGTGATTCTCATAGTGATCATGGTATATGTAGTCCTTCGACCAAAGATCAGCAAGGTTCCCTACATGTGAGTCACATACTTTGATACTTTCCTTTGTTGCTCGTAACTGAGTGAACTTGAAGGAGGTCATTGGGTATGTCACATATCATGCGGAGGGATTTGTATGATCAAGATGGGATTTGTCTCTCCTATGTAACGGGAGTGATATCTTTGGGCCCCTTGATAGAGTAAGACTTACAAAATGCATAGCCATGCTCCGATAAGTTGATATATGATATCAATGTCATCAGTTTAAGTTGGTCTACTCGGTAATCAAGAAACCAAAGATTGGGCTATACGAGAGTGATACATTCCATGTCTCGTGCTTAGTCTTGATATCTTGGACAAAGGGACAATGGCATATATCGGTGATGATCATAAAGGTTTAGTCGATTCACCGACAATCTTGTCACTTTGGTAGCAATGATGTGTTGCTAGACACCGCTCATTGCTTATGATCATAAATGTGATTTATGATCATTGCCAACATGGCAAGAGCCTATTGGGTCGCACACATAGAGCTATTTGGATCATTAGAGTGCATGGGCTAATTATTTGGGTTATGGTTTCACTTTAATTTCGTATTAATAATGGGCCAAGGAGTTGAGCCATTATTAAGCCCGAAATTAAATCCTAATTGGATTAGGGCTTTGAAACCCATTAGGCTTGGAAGTTGAGTCTCACTATAAATACAACTTTTAAGTGAGAAATTCGCAGGTCTCCTTACCCTAGCCTCCCAAAAGGACAGCCGCACTCTTCTCTTGCAATTCCTTGGAGGACGCAAGCTAGCACTGCGAGCGCAAGAGAAACGCATCTACCGGGACGTGGTGGAAGCGTGGTGATCCCGAGAGGCTCGTTTGGATACCATAGAGAGCCTGAACACATCAACTGTTCAGGTTTTGTGATTCGACTCTACAGTTGAGTGAGAGATCTCAACCGAAAATTAGGTATGAAATTTTTGAACACCCGGTTTACCCCGTTTCACTTGGATCCTAGAGGGTTTCGGTTAAATTCCGCTACGCTGTTTGCCTCCCGAAACCCAACACGCCGTGTATGCCAAAAGCTACAAAAAGGAGATCTTGAGTGAGAAGCATAAGGCAAACGAAAAAATCACTAAGTATCAAAAGGTTAGGAGTTTACCTGGGTAGCCTACTCGATCATCCTCGTGGAGAGGATCCCCTCATTTGGGCACTCTTCAGTCAGAGACTGAAGAGTGGCATGCGTGATGACCCCGGTCGCCATTTGAGGGGCCATCTTCTGGCTATCCTCCGAGAACAAGTTCATGTCATCCGTGAACGACCAGAAGGGCTCCATTGGGATCTTTCCCTTCGGGATTTTGGAATCCCGAATGGCCCTTTTTTTAGCGTGATCTTCCGCCCAGGGAGCCTGCACAGCTTCGCCTGCAAAGTCCCATCAAAGTTCCATCAGTACGTTATCCCTTAGCCACTCGTCTATAAGATCTAAAATGCCAAAAATTCCCAAACCCATAGAAGAATGGCTAAGGGACAAACCTGGTGGAAGTTCCGCGTCATCGGCCTCGGAGTCGCTCACTTCGAGAACCTCGTTGGGGACATTTTTGCCTTTCTTTTTTCAGCGCTCATCCAACTCCTCGGCCGAAAACTCCCCAACCAAGGTCCCCAAAGTCTCCACCGCCGTACTGGGACTGAGAGGAGTGGAATGGATAGCTGGTTCCGAGGGTAGATCCTCCCGAACATGGGTCTGGTCCTCAGTTCCCACGTCGTCTTCCAGAGGCGGAGGAATGAGGTACTCGTTCATCTTCTTCGACCTCAGAATCGAAGAGGATCCCCTGGACGGCTTCTTTCGCTTCATCGCCACCTTCTTCCGAGTCTGCTCCCCCTTCTCGGCTTGGCCAAGGAAGAGGGACTTGTAGAGAGGGGCAAATTTGTCACCCATCTCTACAAAAAGAAGAATATCAGTGTAAGTACGCACGGAGAAAGATGAAAAAATCTGGAAAGGAACTTACTCTCTTTAAGGGCCGAGTATGTGAGTTCGCCTCGAAGGAACATTACCAACCACGACTTCTTCCTGTCAAAAGGAGGTTGCAGCATGTTCAGGTCGGTAATGTGCTCCTTGATCACCCTCAATTCCTGAAGGACCTCTTCGGTCATTAAGTTCCATCTGATAGGAAAGGGGTACAGGGAACGGGGGAGACCTCGGGGTCCCAGTCCGCGACAGCCCGAATATGGCTATCGAACTCCTTGAACTGGGCTTCCAATTCTAGGGTTAGTAGTTTTCAGGGGTCGACTACATCTATAGGTAGAGTTCCCCATGCCCAGTTGGTTGGAATGTGCCCCCACTGGTTTTGCCACCTTTAGGAAAAAGAACTTCCTCTGCCACCCTCGCCAACTATCGTTCATGTTGAAGGTAAATGTGAACTTCTTACTCCCAGAACCCTGAGGAAGCAAGAAATAGAAGCCACCCTTCAGGACGGGGTGGAGTTTGTAGTATTGCATGAAAAAAATGAAGTGAGGTTCTATCTTAAAAACCCCACACATGCAAAGGAAAACATTGAAATAGGAGTGAGAGTTGGGAGGAAGCTGATCCACGGCTATGCCATAGAATTGGCAGAAGTTGCAAACCATCTTCGGCAGAGGAAACCAAAGCCCGGCCTTCAGTTGGGCCCGAAAAACAGTCACCTCGTCCGTATTATTCATATAAGTAAATAGGCTAGGAGTAGGTAGCCTGATAACTTAGTAAGAAAGGAGAAAGAATTTAGTTGTCCACTTCACTAACTTCTCTGAAGTGGTACAACTTGGATGAGAATTCAGAGGAAGCCAGCTCTCGGGGACAGTCTAAATAGACATAAACGAAACTAGGGAAGACATTTGGAAGAGAGAAATCTAACTTTGGGCTAAAAGAAAGGAAGGAAACAATGCCGAAGAACGACTTCGGAAGAAGGAGATGACTTCGGGAAAGAAGAAAAATTTATAAAAGTAGGAAATCGAAGGACTTTAGGAAAGAAAACCCACCAAAACTTTTGCCGAAGTCTGGACTCCTAGATGCCATCGTAAAAGTCTACCAGAAATCACACCGCCGTCGCAGAAAAAAGGAGAGAATTCGAGAGCAGAAGAGAGCAAGAGAGCGTAAGTGTGAAAAAACTAATAAGGAAGGGGGAATTTATAGGCCGAAGAAGGGAGGCGAAACGTCGCCATAATTGGCCCTCGAAAGCGAAGAGGCACGTCTGACGAAATGGATGCGACCATTCCCAATAACTAGGTGACACGTGTCACCAAGTGTGGGAAACGAGGGCACGCCCCTGACAACTGTTAGACTTAGGCCCTTCCCAAGAGAACGCGTCAAGTAGATGTGACGGCCCATTAATAGGCATTAAAAAGCCTGGAACACACTTTAACTAGAGAAACAACCTCGGGAACACCAGACGCCTCTCCCGAAGAACATAAATACCCTTATCCTGGCAAGAACAGATGTTCTAGATCAAAGACACTTTCGTCCGAAGAAGGTGACCTTGGCCATTTTGGGGTTCCAAAGACGCCTCCAAAGGGATCCACGATTGGCTCCTGAAAGCTCAAAAGCCGAAGATATATCTTCGGCTCTCTGAGGGGGGCATATGATAACCAAAGGGCTATTACCTTCTAAACTCCTAAGCTCTGACAAGCACTACCCTCTGTAAAAGTCAAGCACCATCCTCGGTGTAAGTCAAGCACCACCCTCAGTAAGGTCGAGTATCGCCCTCAGAGTGGGCGAGCAGTAACCTTGAAAAGAGAGGGTACGCAGTCGACCCTTTAACCTCAGTAAACCACCATCCTCGGTGAGGTAGAGCTTTTGCCTAAGGCACCTTGCTCCGCCGAAGAACTCATCCTGACAGTCCTCGGTGACAATATCTAGCTGAAGGGGGCTCCTACCCCAAAGAGGTCTCTTTCACCGAAGGGGTCTTGCGAACATGACAAAAATGGTTAAAGAGCCTCTGACACAAAGACCTCACACACGCCCTTGACACACAGGCCTCCCACGGCCCTGACTTCTGGCCAGAACCGCCTATGGCCAGCTAAGGATCCCCATCCCTGAAGGTACGGACCGCATCTGGCCGAACACGTGTCGTCATCTAAGCAGGCTGTGTCAAATGGACTTCTCCCAATGTCCTCCTATAAATACTTGGGATAACGACCTTGGTAAGAACACAAGCAGAACTCTCAAGAGAACTCTCTCCACTTTCTGCTCCCTACTCCCAAAATACTAACTTGGGCGTCGGAGGCTCCTCCCCCAGAAACACATTCCGGGGAGCTCCTAACCCTTGTTCTTTTGAGTATTTAAGGCAGCCCCACACTAAAAGCCCCTACTTCAGGTCACTATGTCGTACAACGAAGATGCTGCTGGGCATCAACAATTTCATTAGTGTATTAACTCTAACATCATCCATTATGTTGGATTCAAAATTCCCTTCATTATTAATCTATATCATTTCCATTGAATCCATGACCATTTGTGAATATTCATTCCTGTTTACACACTGGGCATTCTGTTTGATAATTGCATTTTGAGATGATGAGGGGATTGATGTCTAACTATTATAAATCCCATTGGACATTGGATCTAGCTCACTATGGTAATCTCATACATAATAACCTTCCACAAAACCTTTTTAATACAAATGGTCTCTTACTAAAATTTGTGTTGTATAATATTTATTTTTAGATCTTTGACATGGACATTTGATCATCTCAGTCTTCTAAACTCTAGTATAAGCATACTTAATGGATTCTTCAACACCATTTACAAAATCTTCATTAATAAATCCATCTAGTATGAGACGTTGGTACATCCAATCATGCAAATGAGTCTTTTCTCATTCCCTTGTGTTGATTTGTTCTAAGCTAATAGTTAATTTTGATGATGACAAGTGCATTGTTTTAGTGTTATTAATCTCATTTTATTAGGTCAAAATAGATTTGTTAAAATTGTGTTTAATTTCCAAATATTTCAATTGTTAGTTCAAAAGATTTGTTTTAAGAAAACTTATTTTTTAAGAGAAGTTAGTAGGTCATCAATTTATATTAATGTTTGAATCAAGTTTGATTTCCAAATAACAAGTTTTTCTAAGTTTTTTCAAATTTAATCAATTAAGAAATAGTTTAACATTCTTTTTATCACCTAGGTCCACCCAGCCCCCAAGTTTATGTTTTAATGCATGAAAATGCTTTAATTTGATGTCTGGAGCTGCTAGTTATTTTTTAGACATCAAGTAATGCATTAAACTTTAGTTTTAACCTGTTTACTAGATGTCTAAAATATGACTTGGACAAATTAAAGGACACCATCTGGACAGTCTGGTAGAGCATTTAATGATCTTTTTCTAGTTGTTTTTGACCATTGAAGGAAAAAATTGAGTATAAAGTGTTAAACCCATAACTTAACATGAAACCTGGAGCCTTTTCTTGCATAAAAAATAGAGTAACTGCCATCAATTTTTTAGGAGCTTTTCCAGACATCTCTAACATACATGCAACGGTCTCCCTACCTCCAAATGAGTATAAATTCATGAGGAAACACTTTGAAAAGAACTTTTGGCTATTAGAAGTGAGAATCCATCATTTAGATCAAATCAAGTGTGCTAAATTCGAGATTTGCAAAGAGAGTATGTGCTTTCACTTGTATATATATCAATAGTGCTATTGTTTGAGCTTGTAATCTTGTAAACACCATTTGGTGAGGTTTCTAGTTAGCCTCTAAGAAAACTAGTAAGTGTTAATGGCAGAGAGAGCTACCAAAGGAGTGTGTTTTTGTGTACTCTTGACATTTATAGTAGGGAAGAAAACTCTCAAGTGGTGAACTTGAGGCGAGGAGTATGCTCTCAAGAGGAGAGACCGAACCTCTATAAAAATCCTTGTGTCCAAGCTTCTCTTCTTCTACTTGTTTGATTATTGCTTGGTGATTTGTCTTCTTTCATTTGTTGAAGTTGTTGATTTTTAAAAATATTTCAAAGCAAGCTTTCAAAAAAAAATTTGGGATCATTGTAGTAGACATTTTTTTGTTAGAATAAGTTTATTTAAGCTCCTTAAATTTCATTTTGGTTTAAAAGATTAAAATCTCATTTTCGATGATTTTTGAAATTCAACCAATTCACCCCCTCTTGGTTACAGTTGGGCCAACATGTTGCAAAAACAAATTCCATACATACCAACATATTAGCTTCATAATAATTAGCAAACCTTATCCAAACAAATCAATAAATTCAATATTTAATAAAAAAGATGCATGTATGCATGTTTATTCTAATATCCCTAATTAAATACTCTACAAGGTAGGGCCTTACCCCATTAAAAAATGTGCAATGAAATTCACATTTTATGCCTTACAAGTCCATCTTTGATATCTGGGTCAAGTTTAGTAGTATTTCATTTCACTCCCCAGAATACTGTGCTTTTGAGAAATTACTCTCAAATTATGTATTCGAGGAACATTAGGCCAATGCTACTAAAGTCTGTCTATCATCACGATAGATTCATAACATAATAATATGTGATATTCATTACACATTTTTGAACTGTTTGATTTGGACAATTTATGATTACAAAGTTGACTAAGATTTTTTTGAATAGCCATAAAAATGCATTAAAAAGAAGGCGAAAGATTGCTACAAAGTTGACTAAGATTAATATATACAACCATTGAATTGTCAACCAGTCCAACATATGTGTATACATCTAGAATTAGTCACACATGTAATCATAGATGGGAGTTCTACTGTTTATATGAATGCATGATTATCAAAATATAATTAAATAAATAAGTAACTTTTAATTAACTTCATATTAAAACTATTAAACTTGAATATTAAAAATTAAAAGATGAAATTACTTCAATAACTTCTTGATAATCATGGTATGCAAGCAGATCTTCTTGAACCACCAATGTAACTTGTTGGGGAGAGAACAACTGCAAAAGCTCACAAGTAAAGAAAACAATAAGGGTAAATTGCACCCGCTACCCCTAACCTTTAATTATTGTTTCATTTATAACCCCAACCTTCACTTTACTCATACCGTATCTCTAACCTCAATAAAATGTTTCATTTTGGCCCCCTTTTGGACGAAAATAGTTATCTCAAACGGAAAAAGCTATGTCAGCAGATTACTGTAAGGGAAAATGCTTGTTTTGACCCACGTAAAAATCCTATTTGCCAAAAAAACCTTGAAACTTTTAAATCTAACAAAAAGCTTTAAAACTTTCTCCAGCCAACCCTTTCCTCCTTCTCTTCCATCTTCAGCATCCCAATCTTGGCTGCCTTCATCTCCAGCAAACCCTCTCCTATCTCTCATCCCTATTCAGTCTTATCTCCATGGTGAGGGTGATTAATTGGGCCTCCCTTTCATAAATCAAGCCTCTCGATCATGACGAAATCAAGCTCAGTCATGAGTCGCAACTCACGGCCATTGTCCACTCACCGCCAAATGCCATTGCCAACTCGTGGTTGAATCGTCCTTACTACTGGAGCTAAATGCCATTGCCAATTGCGTACGAATTACGATGGATCAGAAAAAATCATTGGTGAAGAATCAATGGATTGAATGGAATTGTAGGCAAAGTCATGACGGTGAGTGGCGGCCAAGATTGGTGAGGGAGTCACGACAGTGAATGGTAGTGGGGATCGGTGAGGGAGTCGGAACGGTGAGTGGTAGTGGGGATGGGTGAGGGAGTCAGGACGGTGAGTGGTGACCGGGATAGGTGAGGGAGGTGCTTAGTGGTGGGGATGGGTGAGTGGAGGTCGGAGATGGGAGGAGGCAGAGGAGACGGAGGAGGGGGAGGCTGAAGATGGGAGGAAAGGAAAGCCAGAGATAGGGCTACAGGAAATAGAGGTCGAAGATAGGGCCCGCCGAAGATGAAGGAGAGCTAGAAGAGGTTGGCCTGTAGTTTTGTTAGATTTAAAAGTTTTAAGGCTTTTTTTACAAAGGGTATTTTTATAGGGGTTAAAACAAGAGTTTTTCTCTACAGTAATTTGCTTATGTGGCTTTTTTTCGTCTGAGATAACTATTTCCATCCAAAAGGGGACCAAAATGAAACATTTTATTGAGGTTAAGGATACGGCACAAGCACAGTGAAGGTTAGGGTTAGAAGTGAAACAATAATTAAATGTTAGGGGTAGCGGGTGCAATTTACCTGAAACAAGAAGATTGGAACAATGGAGTTGTGATTTATGGAAAAGGTTCTAAAATGGTGGTAAACAGAAGTAGGATGGACTAATAATAACTTAGCAATTAGAGTGCAACTATCATGCAATTTTAGTATGCAATTTTAGTTGCACTTTAGTAGCTGACACAAACAATTGCAATGCAACTAAAATGTATTTAGTAATTGAAATGCCACTGTGTAGCAACGTGTTTTTTGGGAGTCACCACCAATCGGTTTCACCTAAGTCGATTGGACACCTAAAAATGGTCTATGAGAGTTTGAGGGGTTCGGGAGTACGGTTACGCTAAAATAACTTTATTCTAGCGCCCAAAATTGGTATCTAGTTTGATTTTTAATTTTGTTTTGCTTGCTTTAAATAACTTCAATTAATATCCAAACTGTGGATTCTAACCGAACCACCCGGATAGGGACTTTTAAATCTTCATATTTGATTTTATTTATTTTTATGAAATTTTGATATTTCCAAACCATAGATCTTATCGGATCACCGGGATGTGGAACCTAAAAAAACTTAACCTATCCTTATTTATCTTTTAAATATTTTTAGTTGATTATCAATCCAAACCATGGATCCTATCGAATCACCCAGATGAGGATATAACAATTTATTTATTATCCTAAATTTATCATAAAGTTTTATCAAATCCACGCAAAATGAAATTTCCTAAGTGTGATTTTTTTAAATACATTATGTCAAACAAATTTTAGATTCGCATTATTTGTTAAAATTATCTATCTAATCTAATCTTATAATCATGCTTAATGTTAATCCCTAAACTAATTCATGACTTTAGTAAACAAAATAAACAAACAATGAAAGAAACACAAATAAAACAATACTGTCAGTGGCCAAGTTGTAAATCAAAACAATGTTAGTGACTTTGATGGATAAAACAAAGGGAACCAGGGGCTAAACGAGGATTATACCCAAAAAGAGTTGACTGGGTCAGAAACAGGACGAAACCGGGTCGGGTTCGCGGGTCGCGATTCGGATCTCCACTTGATTCTCTGTCCTTTGACGAAGGTGAGGCTAACGGCAACGTGGGCTAGGCTCCAAAGGTAGCGGCGGCTTCAGGGGGTAGGAGGAAGACGGCTGGCGACACCTATGGCCGGAGAATCGAAGAGGAGATCGCGACGGGGCGGCGCGATTCTTCTCTTCCCTCGTCTGGAACGGTGCGGACGTTGATGGGGGAAGCTCCTGGGCACCGTGGCGTGACGTCGGAGAGCAGGAACGACCGATGAAGCACGGCGGAGGCGACTGGAGACGTCGGGATAGCAAAGGGGGCAGTCCAGGGACGGCGGCGCTCAAGGGCAGAATTTAGGTTTTTTTTGGGATAGAGGCTGTGAGATCAGGGCTAAAGGCTGCAGTTTTTCCCTTTTTTAGCTGAGGATTTGCAAATTTTCTTCCTTTCTCTCGAAATCTGGACCCATATTTATACTAGTGGGGGTTGAAAACGTGATTAACACTATTTTTAGAGTTTAAAATTCATCCAAATCAAATTTGAAGAAGTTTAGTCCAATTAGGATATAATCTGATAAAATTACTAGTTTAAGTCCAATAAAACTCTCAATCTACTGATCTGGCCCTAAATTCTGTGCGAATTTCAATTTGACTCAAAACTTCCAGGAATTGTCAGATTAGCCCAAAACTTTGCAAAAACCCCAGATTTTTCCTGAAATTCCATAAAATTGCCAGATTTGGCCCAAACTCTCTAAAATTGACAGATTTACCCCAAAACTTTGAATTTTGCTCAAAAATTTCTAAAAATCCCCAATTTCCTCCCAAACTTTTTCTTTTTACCCAAATTGACCCTACAGGACTTTTAGGACTCCAGATTAGTACCTAAACTAAATTAACTCATATTTCTACCCTAGATGATCACTGTAACAAAAAAATAACAATGTAACATAAATGTGACTAGACCAACTAATTATGCAAAACCCTAAAATGACAAAAATGACCCAAACTACTAACAAATGACCAAATAATCCATAAAAATGAAAAATGCCCCCTAAATTATTTTTTTCTAATCTAAAACTTAAGTAAAAGTCAATGCTTGGACAAAATTGGGTGTCAACACACTGTGACACAATTTCAGTTGTTATCCAGTTACAAATTGGGTGAGTGCCAATTCTTACTCAGTAGCAAAATTTCCCACCTTTTAGATTTGCAATTGAAAAGCAACAGCTTTTTAGCCTAGTTGGACTACAGTTGCAAATTTATTATGTCCTTTTACCTCTCATTCATATATACTATAGAGCCACCAAAATACAACTAAAAGCATACAATTGGTTTTGTAGTTATATATGGTAGTTGCATTTGACCCCTTTTTTCTTGGTACTGTTAATGTAAATAAAAAAAAGCATTCTATTAACCAAGCTATTACAAATTATAGTATATTCTAAAAGAAAACAAAGTTTTACTGTTCATCAACAGTAGCTACACACTGTGGAGTTTTTTTTTTTTATGCTTCTTCCAATTTAAGGTCAAACCCCTCCTTTGGTCCCTAAATATTACATGTCTACCATAATGGTCCCTTAGTTTCCCCTGCTTTTGCCAGCTAGAGGGCACACCATTTGCTAATGATGATATGATTGTCACATTATAAAGATTGGTGAATATTACTAGCCACAATAAACATTACAGTGACCCAAGAGTATTTTGTCCCTTCTTTTGACACGGTCGCCCACCATTTCAATTTTTTTTCTTCTCTTGCAAAATGGTCAAATCTCTCCTTTAGTCTCTAGATATAACATTTCTGCCATAATGGTCCCCAACTTTCACGATCTGTTATAAACCTTTCTTTTTCCCTTTTACTAATCAAATTTTTTGTATATACCAAAAGTTAAAGGTTTTTAAAGAAAAGGGAAGAGGGTTATCTAGATCTCTAGTTGCGGTGTGGCAGGCTTTCAGATACTTGATATAAACTTTTAGAAAATAAAAAATTTTGATGATATATTTAAATTTAAGATGATAAAACCTTAAATGAAAGTGAAGAATATGCTTATATTAATCATATTAAATACTAAAAGTTTTTTCTTTTGCATGGTTTGACTCAGAGTTTTAATTATATAGGTTTGATTTAACATTTTAATAGTTGAAACAAATGCACACTTTTCATAATGTATGAGTGGTTTACACATATTCGATTTAGAGTTTTGATTAGTTGAAATAAGTGAACAATTTGTATTATGCATGAGTGCATGATTCTTAAATGGTTTTATTTTATCGCTAATTCATTACTAAGTAAAATTCTAGAAAACCTATGCATGTATATTATACAATGTTATCCTATACTATGAACACCAGAAACTTTCTTTCTCTTAATGGTTTAATTGAATTGATTAATAGAATTGCTTTAATTATTTTTCATTTGTTATATTTAATGCTCTTTTGACATTATATAACATATACTTAGCTGACTACTATGTGTGTTTATAATTATTTATACTAAGGTTTTACTTAAAGTCAAGGTAATTCTTATCCTTTTACGTTGTTCCATCAATGGCTTCTATTAATTATATTATAGTTAATGTTGCTATAGAATGTACCCATGCAATGCATTGTCTCATATACCTCACTTACTTTTAAAAGTTGTGGGTTTCCGTTGTTCATCATTAAAGATAAACAGCTTTTTTTGCCTCTCTTCCCCCCCCCCTTTTTTTTGACACGATTGACCCTTCCTTACATTTGATTCCGTTTTCACAAGGTGCTTGCATTTTTTGGGGCCCATTTTGCAATTTTTCGAATTTTAGGTTGTTTGGTTAAATGTTAATTTAATCCCTAAGCTTCTACTCTTTTCTATGTTAGTCCCCATGTTCCATCCATATTTTATTTTGGTTGCCAAATTTAATAAATATTTAGCTAGATTCTTTCTATTTTTTCTCTTAGTCCCAAAAATTTTCATTGTTTTTATGTACTATATTCTAAAGTAAGACATTTGTTATCATAATTTATTTATTTTTGTGTTAAGCCATTTGTTTACATTCATTAAATCAATTGTTAAGCCTTTAATACATAATGTTTTTCCATTTCTATCTTGGTTCAAACTTTTTTAAAATTTTTCTTTTCAAAATAAAACTTTATTTATTATAATTTAACTACTTTTGGATATATTTCTGATTGATTCAGTTTTAATTTTTTTTATTTTTATCTTTATTAAGTTAATGGTTAAATTGTAAATTTACTAACATAAATTAAGCATAATTTTGTGTTTTAATCATATTATTTTGTTATTCATGATTGCATTTTACAGTATGAATTATTCTCTATGGTTTAATAGAATAATTTGGTCCATAATTGCTAAAATTGAAAGTAAATTTTTTTGAATAAATTTCTCATTGATATTAAAAATTAGAATTTAAGTTGATAAAAGTGGGAAATTTTTAGTGAATTATTTTGAAAGACAAAATTATACATTACTTCAAAATATATATAATGTTATGTTTCTATTTACCTAATTTAAGTTATTACTTAGATTAGTTCAACTTTAATTAATTTTTCTCATATTTTTTAATTATTTATTATTTAAATTTTTCATAGTAAATTTATTATAAAAAATACTAACAATATCATGCGGGCCAATATAACTCATGTGCATTCTAAGTTAGGTTCGGACATATATACGTGTTTAAAAAGAAGATGACATGAGGGATTGCCGTGTCCAATACGTGGAACTAGCATACTTCGGTGGCCCCATTTTTTAAGTCAATACTTATCATGCACTTAAAGATGTGGCATGTTGCCTTTACAATCGCAGACCCACACACACATGTATATGTATGTATGTATGTAATATCCTCATCAAATCCATGGTGGACCAAAAAACATCACCCAATTATATATGATCCTCCCTGCGGACAAAGTTCTCGTCAGTCACCGGATTTGGTGGCTCCGGGTGCGCTTACCCTCTCTTCCCGATTTGTTTGCGAGCCAAGAGGAACATACCAGCAGATCGACGACGATGAGCCGATTGGCGCCCAGTCTTGGAAGCCCAGGAGCGCCAAACCACCTTTGTGTTGTTGTATCATGTGGACCTACATATATATGTGCCTTCATTTCATGATTTCATTTCATGTTACTTATATTTATGGAAATTAAATTATAATTCTCAAATATTTTCATGTAAGCAACACTATAATTACGAGCTTAATTCATCCATCTTGATTTTCACCGTTTAATTTGCGCCAATCAAGCTCTCTTTATTAATTATTATAAGGTCAACAACTCAAGTAATCAAAACTTTGATATTATTATCTGGATGTTTGTGATCCATTTCATCCATGCGGAGGGTTTAATTTTTCTAATATTTAGTTGGAGCCACTCAATCGAAATTTAACTTAACATCCAAAACTGGTTTACCAGTTTTCATTTTCTTTCTCTTGATATCATGTAGGAGTCGAAGGTTAATCTTCCGGTAGTGATTGCTGAGATAAAAGAAAAACTTATTGATATTAATTATGTACCACGGCAGCTGCGAGTTTTCAGTAAAAAAAAATTTTGGAACCAAGAATACAAGCTCCATAGACTTGAAAGCTAATTCATCAAAACTAAACACAAATTTCCAACTAACAATTACCATCAATTCTGTATTTGCTCATTTGGTCAGTTTTCAACCAAAAAATTAGTCCAAGATCACAAGTAGTTTTAAAGTATAATGTTGGTTTTGGATATATATATATATATATATATATATATATATATATATATATATATATATATATATATATCTAAATATAGAAGCTAAAATCCACATTCGCCCATTCTTGTTCAACTTGACAATCAATTGGGTCACAAAAGCGCTTGTTGGGCAAATCAGGAAACGTTGAGGCCCAATTGGGTACAAAACAGAAAAGTTTATTGGTCAATAGGGGACTTGCCTATATGTTGATAGTATTTGTATTACCTTTTGAACCAACATCGAAATGCAGACTTGGTCTTGCACACAAATGAAGCGATGCTACATGTAGCTAGTGGGAGCTCCTTATCTATAGTGACCCGTTTGCTTCCCAAAGCACCTAAACAATAGAGCAAGTTGGATCCTGATGGGCCAAGCACTAGCCGTTGCAGGAGCTAAGATTCCGGCCTTTCCTTCTTCTGCTCAACTCAGTAGTCTTCGAAGGGGAACGTAGAGTAACCAACCCTAGGCTGGCCTCGCTCGCCAGGATCAGAAATGGTCATGAGAGTGACATGCGCCAGCCTCGCTCCCAACCAAGATCGGGCTTCTTCAGATGGGTCTGTTGCTCACGTTCCTCTGTACATTATGCCCTCTTTTGACAAAGTGATCATTGTTTGACTTCTTTGTGGAACCTATAGACTCCAATATGTATGATAGCCGAAGTGCCCATCACTTCCAGACCCCCAGACTCGGATAAAGTACCAACCTCGGCAGAGAAACTACTTGCCTCGGAAAGAAGAATGTTCAACCTCCCTAATCCGACCTCGGCAATCTCCGTTCCAGGAAACGACAGTGCCAACCTCGGGGGGACGATTAAACCATCCTCGGAAGTGGGGGTATCCCTGAGAAAGACCACCCTCGGGAAACATACTCCTGTGATACTAGAGTAACCTCGGAAAGTACGACAGGAGCAATTAAGGAGCCTCTGACACATCCCCGACACGCCGCCCCCAGACATGTTCTGACACACCGCTTGCAAAGACACCCTAGTACGCCACTCTCGGGTTGCCTAGGCTCCTAGCCAGGCGGCCTGTGATCGGCTGGGTGTCCCCTTGTTCCCCGAAGACGTGGATCGCATCCCACCGAACATGTGTCACGATCTGGGACGGCCACATGAGGAGAACTACTACTGTTTGCTCATCTATAAATACTCGGTAAACACCCCAGGTAAAGGTGTTGAGCACTAGAGACCATACTTCTCCACTCTCTATCACCTCCATATCTCCTAAGTACTGACTTGAGCGTCAGAGACTCCTCCCCGGAAACACACTCCGGGGACCTCTTAACCTCTGTCTTCCAAACATTTCAGGTACCCTCCCCTGGGAAATCTCCTCCTCAGGCGCTCTTCTCCACCGGAAGTTCCCCTCGCTCCTACCATGTCACATGATGAAATTGCCGCCGGGCAACAATGTAGAATGCTATACCTTTCTTGACCGTTTGGCTAATTTCAAGTATAGTATCTGTTCTTATCAATTTAATACGTAGAATGCTGGTTTGGTCACTTTAACATGCTTGAAAGACCGAAATCTACTTTTGCTCGTTCTCGTTTACCTTAATTAATTATCATTTGTCATAAATGAGCTTGCTTGGCACATCTGGAAAAAGCTCAGGGCGCAATTGGGTAAGGGCAGAAAAAGAAAAAACTCTGAAGGCAAAGTGGGCAAAAAACCATAAAAGTGAGTGATTGCTGCATATATATTATTAATTGCTGAAGGGAAATGATTAATATCTCATAAACCAATGGTATATATATAATTTTTTCCCCATCAGCATCTTGTTATGAAACTAAATAATTCAATCGATCTTCAGTTTTAATTAAGCATTATTAAGCCCCACAATTCCAAAACCATTTAGATGAAAAAGTTGCTCCATAAGATGGCAAGGGGGCTCGATCTGGAGATTCCAAGCAACTTTAGCATTTCTGACATGGGTGTTCGGCAGTTCCATCAAATTTCTTGCTCAATTCAAC
Organism: Aquilaria yunnanensis; assembly: GCA_039654915.1. Classification (NCBI taxonomy): domain Eukaryota; kingdom Viridiplantae; phylum Streptophyta; class Magnoliopsida; order Malvales; family Thymelaeaceae; genus Aquilaria; species Aquilaria yunnanensis. The sequence continues at coordinate 39,599,924 of CM077595.1, read as the reverse complement.
GAGGAAACGGAAAAAAAAACGACAAAAGGGCAAAAAATAAAAAATAAAAAATCCAACGACTAAGTTGACACTGTTTTGTCGAAGTTTGGTGACGTTTTCAAGAAACATCCATGGCCTACCTCATGGTTGACCCAATTTCGATGGGCAAGCCGGTAGCTAAATTTGCCTCGTAGAAGCGATCCTTGACCAAACTCGGAGGTGGAGTGCTGGATTACCGTCATTGAAATTGGTGAACTGATCAAAACAGGCTCAATCCAGGCATGGCGGACCATGAAACATCACAGCAAGGTCCTCCCAGACGAAGTTCTGATCGATCTACGAGTCTGGTGGCACCTAGTCGAGCTGTTAGCCTTGCCGACCAAGACAGATCTCCGCTCAAACCCGTCCTTTCTTCTGCTTATTCTCAACATGTTTCATCGGGCGTCCGATTCGATTGTGAGGCAAGAGGAACATACTACCAGGTCAAGGACAGTGAGACAACAGCTGAGATGATTGATGCCGAACCCTCGAAGGGCAGTAGGAGCACAAAATCTTCGTGTTGTTCAATCTTGTGACTGGATACATTTCTTCTCATTTTGACTAAAATCTAATTCTTACCTTGTGCCTACACAAATATATATATGTATCTTCATTTCATGATTTCATCTCATGTCATATATATTCAGAGGAATTAAACTCTGTTTTACAAATATTTTCAAGTGATACCGAGCCGGAGTAGATCCTTCAATGGCCTGGGTAATGCTAGGTTGACTGCAATCGAAAATAGAATGATAGGTTCTGGAATTATTTGTTCAGAAATAATTTAGGATGCATACTGTGTACCTTTCGTTTCCTTTTGGTTTAGCTTTTATAAACCCGAGTTAGTAAATATGATATGAGAGCATCCCAATTAATGGCCTGAGATCACATCCTCTCTTGACCACTCTTAGCCCCTCTTAGGAGGCATCCATTTTGGGACAACTCTCCTGGTCAATGACTGGTTTTGACCCGGTAAGTATGTTTTATTTAAGTATTTTTATTTAAATATTTCAAAATAGTTTCTTATTAAGCAAGAAAGACAAATTAAGTAAAGCAAATATGAGTTCCTATGTGTGATTTGGCACTTAAGAGTCATAAGGGCAAAATGATAATTTTGACTTAAGTAAGTGGCGCGACCATAGTTTTGATGGAATTAAGGTCATGTAAGAATTTTTAATTGATTAAGTTAAGACTATAAGTTATTCTAGCTATTAAAAGCATCTTATGAATAAAAAGTGCAAAAATTGCACTTTGTGTTCAAATAAGTCGTTTATGTCTTTATGGAGTGGTTGATGTCAAGCCCATGACTTGCATTGGCCATAAGCTGGGAGCCCTAGCAGGTATTAACAAAATCAGTCATTGGCATGTGAAAGAGATAAGTGGGCTAATTGAATAAATAAGCTAAGTATGGGGCACTGAGTGGAATTTTACCAAAATTTGGTCAAAAAATTCTTCCTTGGTCGACAAGGCCAAATTGGCTGAAATTGGCCAAAATTTCACCGCCTGGCCGCTTGACTTGGTGACGTCTCCAAGGCTTGTAATCAATTAAAGCCTGTAAAAATCAGATCATGATTTCTACTTTAATATCGAAACAAAGCAAAAAGAAAGCAAAACGAAGTGGGATAAAAATGGAAGTTAAAGTCAATGTTAGTGTTGAAACCGCTTGCACTTAGTTAACAGTAGTTAACGGCATGCTTGGTTTTGTAATGATGTAACGAAAATGGGTGTATGTAATACTTAGTAAGTATTCCTTTTTATTTAAGCACGAATCGGCCAACATTTCAGGAGGGGCCGAGGTAAGCCTCCTGGATAAACATGGGTACACACTAACATTAACTTTCACGAATGAAACTATATTTTCCTAGACACCCAAAGCTGCTTATCCTAATAACCTTACCTACCTAAATCATAAAACTTGCTAGTAAAAGTAAGTACTCCCTATGCTTTCGCCTATAAACCCTCATCTAGAAACAAAAAACTGGTTAAATAATGTAAAGTTATAAAATCAACCCTGCTCAATTAAAAACAGAAAATGAGGGTTAAGTATCCTAGATAGCAGACCCTGGCCACCTCACTAAGTTCAAATTACCACTAAACCCTTTAGTTTCTGAGTAGGGTGTGTTTGGGGCCTGACAGAGTGGTATCAGAGCTTAGATTTTAAATATGAAGATTATTAGGCTAAATACCCACTATGATATGTGTTCTTCCTCCTTTGCAGGAATTATGGACAAGGAAATAAGAAATCGAGCTAACTCTAAGGCTGGTCAGTTATATAACCAACAGCCTGAATAGGAAGAGGTGGCCGAGAGTAGAACCGAACCACTTAATAGGGCCATAGAGCCTGGTTCCAGTTTGCATGGTCAGCAGAAAATGGAACATATGATGGGCATGATGGAGGCTGCTATAGCTCAGCTTGTAGAAGGGATGCAGGCTTTCACAAGAGGCCAAGTGCAAGTGTATGGAAATGCTACTATAAGAGAAGAACCTAGAGAAGAAAGAGGGGGGCGGAGACCAGGAAAGGAACCCATGAGAGAAGAACAAACCAGTAACTATGAGACAGGTAAAGAACAAGAACAAGATGATGAAAGAAGAAACCCAAAGGGCAGAAAGGCGAGATCAGAAGTTGGGGAAGATAATGAAGTTGGGGAAGAAAGACCTATAGGCATTAATGCTGATACAATAGAACCTATTTCTGAAGGTTCTAAAGAACCTATGTCTAAGAGAACTTCTAAGATTCCTGAAAAGGGAAAAGAAAGAAGGCTTAAGAGAAGGCCAACTGGAAGGCTTCCTAGCACTCAAACCACCAGTTTTCAAAGGAAGTGGTGATCCAGATGAGGCTGAATTCTGGATCTATCAGATAGAGAAGGTGTTTGAAAGACTGGAGGTTACATCTATTCAAAAAGTACTATTGGCCACTTTTAAGCTAGAAGGTAGTGTAGAGTTATGGTGGAGGACAGTGCAAAGGACATATGTAAGTAGAAATGAAAGAGGCCCCAATGGAAGAAGGAAACTTATAAGGTGGGCTGAATTCCTGCAATTGTTCTAACAACAATATGTTAGTGAAGCCTTTAAAGATCAAAAGCAAGTGGAATTTGATTTGTTGGAACAAGGGAATATGTCTGTGAGGGAATATGAGCATAAATTCAGCAGTCTCTTCAGATATGCTCCTCAGTATGATGGACAAGAAGAGCTGAGTACAAAAAGATTCATTAAGGGATTAAGACCTGAGTTGAGACAGATACTCAGAGCCATTGGCATTAAAAGTTATTATGAAGCTGTCCAGAGAGCTCTGACCTTAGAGCAAGAATTTCAACACCCCATGGCTAGAAGTGCTAAAGAAACTACCATAGGACAACAAAGTGGCAAGAAAAGAATCAGGGAAAAACTAGGGAAGATTGAACCTGGAAGAGAATTGAAAAAGCCAAGGGAACTTCAGAAGTTTGGACCACAGTGCCAGACCTATGGCAAATATCATGGCTTTAAACCATGTTATAGAATTACAGAAGGGTGTCTAAAATGTGGTTCTCAAGAACATTGGGTCAGAGACTGCCCAATCAAGAAGGAAGAAAGAAGAGCACTGGGCAAGTTTGGAGCCCCTTGGCCTAGAAATTAGCAAGGTAGAGGAAAAGAGGTAATAGTGCCCTAGCCACCCAGAATTGCCCAGAGAGGATCAGGACAACCCCTGCTAGCTCAACCACCAGCAGGAAGGATATACCAAATAGAAGGAACCAGGAAAAAGGAAGGACCTAGCATAGGGGAGGAACCCAAGAATTTCAATCAGCTGAGAAATGAAGCACTAAAAGGTAATCTTTACCTTTGTGATAAGTTTTTTTCTGTGCTCTATGATACTGGTGCATCTATATCTATTATTTCAGCTAACTTAGCAAGGGAATTAAAATTAAAAGTTACAGCATTGCCACAAATATATATGATCAGGACAGTTGGAAATGAAATGATATTTTCACATCACATAGTCAAAGATTGTGTGATTAGGCTAAATGAGCTGGAATTAAAAGCTAACTTGATCATCCTGGAAACAACTGATTATGATATAATTTTAGGCATGAATTGGTTAGCTGAAAATAATGTTATCATAGATTGTTACAACAGAAAACTAATACTACCTAAATCAATAGAATACTTTTTTAAAGATTCGATTAAATGTGATGATGGGCAAATAAAGGTGATAGATAGGGTTCCTATGTTCTTTGGAAATGAGTGTATGGGTTTAAATGATGAGGAATCTAAAAAGGAACTGAATAAGATTCCCATTGTAAGGGAATTCCCGGAGGTATTCCCTTCTGAATTACCAGGATTACCTCCCTTGAGGGAAATTGAATCCACTACACCTTACAGGATGGCGATCCTTGAAATGAATGAATTGAAGAAACAGTTGGATAAGCTCATTGCAAAAGGATTCATCAGGCCAAGTGTGTCTCCCTAGGGAGCACTAGTGCTGTTTGTGAAAAATAAGGATGGAACGCTTAGACTATGTATTGATTATAGGAAGCTCAATGCTATGACCATAAAGAATAAGTATCCTCTCCCTAGAATTGAGGATCTATTTGATCAACTAAAGGGAGCTACTATCTTTTCAAAAATTGACCTTAGGTCAGGATACTTTCAATTAAGAGTTAGGGGGGCAGATGTCTCAAAAACTGCCTTCAGGATGAGATATGGTCATTTTGAATATACAGTGATGCCCTTTGGACTTACCAATGCTCTAGCTTTCTTCATGGATATAATGCAAAGGGTATTCAGACCATACTTAGACCATTTTGTGGTAGTCTTCATAGACGATATTTTAGTGTACTCAAGAAATGAAATAGAACATGAAGAGCACTTAAAGATAATACTGGAAGTACTGAAAAAGCATCAATTATATGGCAAACTAAATAAGTGCCATTTCTAAAAACATCAAATTGAATTTTTAGGCCATATAATTAATGGACAAGGAATGGCTGTAGACCTTGTTAAGATTGAGGCCATCCTACAATGGAGTCAACCTCAAAATGTCAGAGAAATAAGAAGCTTCCTAGGTTTGGCAGGTTATTATAGAAGGTTTGTGCCGAAATTTTCTGTGACAGCAGCTCCCATGACCAAATTAACTAGGAAAGGGCAAAAATTTGAGTGGTTAGAAGAATGTGAAACAAGTTTTCAAGAGCTTAAGAACAAGCTCACTTTAGCACCTATCTTGGTATTGCCTAATCCCCACAAACCTTTTGAGGTTTTTACAGATGCATCTATCGTGGGATTAGGGTGTGTGCTAATGCAGGAAAAACAAGCCATAGCTTATGGTTCAAGACAATTAAGGCCACATGAAAGGAATTACCCAGTACATGACCTTGAGTTAGCAATCGTGGTCTTTGCTCTGAAACAGTGGAGACACTACATGTTAGGAAACAAATTTTAGGTCTTCACTGACTATAAGAGCCTTAAATATCTTTTTACTAAAAAAGAATTGAACATGAGACAGCGAAGATGGCTTGAACCTTAAGGACTTTGATTGTACTATTGAATATACTGAGGGCAAAGCTAATAAAGTGGCTAATGCCTTAAGCAAAAAATACACCGGCATCTTAAAGCATGAAGGGGGAGAATCAAGTGAAATTAATAGCCTAACTTGGTTGGCTAACAAGTGGTTAGACTGGGAAAAGGCTTAACTCAGGGTGATTACTATTGAATCCACATGGAGAGAGGAAATACTAAAAGCCCAACACCAAGACCCAGATATTGATAGGGAATCAGGACAAAGACATGGAAAACTATTCCAGGGATTTTCTTATAGGCAAGGATTGTTGTATTTTCAAGATAGGATGTATGTGCCCAAAGAATGCAACTTAAGAGAACAAATTCTAGAGGAGGCTCACTCCAGCAAACTAAGTATACACCCTGGAATAACCAAGGTATATCAGGACTTAAAGAAGCAATTTTGGTGGCCGAGCATGAGACAAGAAATTGGCACCTACATAGCTAAATGTGTTGTATGCCAACAAGTAAAGGTGGAACATAAAAAACCAGGGGGTAAACTACAAAGCTTGCCTATACCAGAATAGAAATAGGGATCCATTGTTATGGACTTTTTGGTAAGTATGCCTATGACTAAGATGAAACATGATACTATCTCAGTAATTACGGACAGACTTACAAAATCTGCTCATTTCTTACCCATTAATCTCACTGATTCGTTGGATAGGCTAGCACGGTTGTATATTAAGGAAATAGTGAGATTACATGGTATCCCAAATGATATAGTTTTAAATAGAGACCCAAGGTTTGTGTCTAAATTTTGGAAATCATTGCATCAAGCATTGGGTACTCAATTGAAACTAAGTTTAGCCTACCATCCCCAAACAGATGGTCAAACAGAGAGAACCATACAAGTACTCGAGGACATGTTAAGGTGCTGCATATTAGATTTTAAAGGAGATTGGGATTAGTTCTTACCCTTAATAGAATTCTCCTATAATAATAGTTATCACTCGATGATAAAAATGGCACCTTACGAAGCATTATATGGGCGGAAATGCATTACACCCGATTGTTGGCAAGACTCTAGAGATAAAATCGAGATAGGACCAGAATTAATACATGAAACTACTGAGAATATTAAAGTGATTCAATAAAGGATTAGATCTTCCAATGATCGAGAAGAGGCTTATGCCAACCTCAAAAGGAGAAGGGATCTAGAATTTCAAGAAGGGGAATATGTATAGACTAAAGTATCCCTGATGAAAAGGGTTATGAGGTTTGGCAAGAAAGGTAAACTAGCCCCTAGATATGTTGGACAGTTCCAAATAATGGCTAGAATTGGCAAAATTGCATATAAGTTAAACTTTCCCGCAGAATTCTCATATATACATAATACCTTTCATGTCAGTATGCTCAAAAGGTGCTTGTCTAGTCCACAACAATCCATACCGACTTTTAATATCAAAGTACATCCCAACTTAACTTATGAACAGGAACCTATGAAAATATTGGCAAGGCATGTCAGAAAACAAAGAAGCAAATGGATAAATATGATAAAAGTTCAATGGACTCATCATTCAGAACAAGAAGCCACATGGGAAGTAGAAGTAGAGATGCTTAAAAGTTATCCATAATTACTCCCTAAGTTACTTGAAAATTTGGAGGACTAAATTCTTTAAGAAGGGAGGAATATCAAGCCCATGACTTGCATTGGCCATAAGCTGGGAGCCCTAGCAGGTATTAACAAAATCAGTCATTGGCATGTGAAAGAGATAAGTGGGCTAATTGAATAAATAAGCTAAGTATGGGGGGCCGAATGGAATTTGACTGAAATTTGGTCAAAAAATTCTTTCTTGGCTGACAAGGCCAATTTGGCTGAAATTGGCCAAAATTTCACCGCTTGGCTACTTGATTTGGTGACGTCTCCAAGGCTTGTAATCAGTTAAAGCCTGTAAAAATTAGATCATGATTTATACTTTAATACCAAAACAAAGCAAAAAGAAAGCAAAATGAAGTGGGATAAAAATGGAAGTTAAAGTCACTGTTAGTGTGGAAACCTGTTGAACTTAGTTAACGGCATGCTTGGTTTTGTAATGATGTAACGAAAATGGGTGTATGTAATACTTAGTAAGTATTCCTTTTTATTTAAGCACGAATCGGCCAGCACTCCAGGAGGGGCCAAGGTAAGCCTCCTGGATACACATGGGCACACACTGACATTAACTTCCACGAACGAAACTATATTTTCCTAAACACCCAAAGCTGCCTATCCTAATAACCTTACCTACCTAAATCATAAAACTTGCTAGTAAAAGTAAGTACTCCCTACGCTTTCGCCTATAAACCCTCATCTAGAAACAAAAATTGGTTAAATAACGTAAAGTTCTGAAATCAACCCTGCTCAATTAAAGACAGAAAATGAGGGTTAAGTATCCTGGATAGCAGACCCTAGCCACCTTACTAAGTTCAAATTACCACTAAACCCCATAGTTTCTGAGTAGGGCGTGTTTGGGGCTTGACAGTTGAGATATTTTGCAAGACTTGGAGTCAATTCTTCATCTCTTTCATTTGCAATTTTTGGGCCTCTCCTTCTCAAGTAGCTCACCTGCTTCAAGCTCCTCTAATCCTACAAATATCCATTAAATTCAAAGGTCTCAAAGTGAAATCAAGAAGCCTATAGCTCATCCTTAGTGCATTAGCTTCATTTAAGCTTTTTGTTGCTAATTTTTACCATAAACCCTAAGGTAAGCTTCTGGGCTTGGATTTAGCTAGTTCTAAGTTGATTGGGTGGCTAGAAATGGTCTTGATTTAAAGTTCTTAGTGCCATATCACGTTGGTTTTAGGTCTGGAACTCAAGCAAGCTATGTTGAGCTTAAGTGTGCTTATGGTTCTTGTGTTTTATTCTTGCTTTGTGGCTTGATTTGAGCTAAGGGTTTAAGTTGATTTAGCTCAAATAATGCATAGAAATGTAGTTTAACATATGGGAATTAAGTAAAAAATAAGACCCATTTCGATTGGTTTAGGGAATTAAAAGATTGAACAAGATTTGTGCAAGATAGCACAAAGGCACAAAGTGCAGAATACACCATTTGGGATGCATCACCAATGGTTGGGATGCATCACCAAGTTTCTTTATGGCTATCTAAGGCTTTTTTCCTTTGGCACCGCACCACCAAGGCCCAATGGTGCCCGGTGGCAGTTTCGTCATGTGACATGGTAGGAGTGAGGGGGACTTCCGGCGGAGGAGAGCGCCTGAGGAGAAGGTTTCCCAGGGGAAGGTACCTGAAATGCTTAGAAGACAGAGGTTAGGAGGTCCCCGAAGTGTGTTTTCGAGGAGGAGCCTCCGACGCCCAAGTCAGTATTTGGGAGATATGGAGGTAATAGATAGCGGAGAAGTATGGTCTTTAGTGTGCCAAAGACCTCCCTTTACCTGGGGTGTTTTCCGGATGTTTATAGAGGGACGAACAGTAGTAGTTCTCCTATTGTGGCCATCCCAGATCGTGACACGTGTTCGGTGGGATGCGATCCACGTCTTCGAGGGATGAGGGGACACCCTAGCAGGTCATAGGCCGTAGGGCTAGGAGCCTAGGTGACCCGAGAGTGACGTGCAAGAGTGTCCCTGCAAGCGGCGTGTCAGAACGTGTCCGGGAGTGGCGTGTCAGAGATGTGTCAGAGGCTCCTTAATTGCTCATGTCGTACTCCCGAGGTCCCTTTTGGTAGAAGAGACCTCTTCAGAGAAAGACTCGTCTTCCGAGGTTTCCTTAGTATCGCAGGAGTATATTTACCGAGGGTGATCTTCCGCAGGGACACCCCTACTTCCGAGGATGGCTTAATCGTCCCCTCGAGGCGGGCACTGTCGTTTCCTGGAACGGAGAATTGCCGAGGTCGGATTTGGGAGGTTGAACATCCTTCTTTCTGTGGCGGGCGGTTTCTCCACCGAGGTTGGTGCTTTGTCCGAACCTATGGGTTCGGAGGGTGATGGGCACCTCGGCTATCACCCAAGTTCCTCAAGCTTGAGGCACCCTAAAAAAATCTCATTCTCTTGGTTATCATCCCCGAGCTATTCTAAGATGTTCTATAGCTTTGGTTGGGTCTATAGCACCTTCCTAAGTCAAGAATTATGCATTATTTAAGTGATAAGGAAGTGATTTGGTTATGGTAAGGTGGCTAAGGGGGTTGAAATGCTCCAGATGCCAAAAGAACAACAAAGGGATCAAGGCGGGTTTCAAATTCTTTGTTGGTCCAAACAAGAGGTCTTATACCTTTGGGTAACAAAAAGAAAACCTAAGAAGATTCCAACCAAACCTTGTGGTTTGGAAAGTAAGCCACTAAGGTACCCTAAGCTATGCTTAGGTTGGACCACATAAGATAACTACCTTTAGCAATAAGTTAAGGGTCAAAAGAGCAAAATTTGAGAGGAGGTGACGACCTACTCTAGGACTCGTAACTAGGACTTAAGGGAGGTAAAGGATTTAGGGTATGAGGGCCAATGCCTCTAGTATCTTCATCATTTGAGCTCACGATAAGTTTATGACACCTCAGGTATAAGAAGTCCCAAGGATTGCATGTTGCATATTATACCTTCACGCAATGCATATCAATCATGTTTATTGCTTGTGTTATTGTTGGTTGGTTGTTGCTTGTTTGTGTGCCATATTTTGTATGCTTTGCTTGTTATTTTCCTTGCAAAAACTCCAAGGGACCCTTGTTACGTACAATCATGTACTGACCCCCTTAAGTTTATTGTGTTGGTTCTCACATTGGGCCTAACAACTAAAAGGATAATTGTGGGCTAAGTTTATTTCTTTTGCAAGTACTTATTATTTGAATCCTTGCGATTCTAAGTTTGCTTGAGAGATAATTTTTGTACTAACTAAGTATTTATGCCTTGACAGACTAAAAGCTAAGTGTTGCACAAGGACAAGTGAAGGCTTTGCACTTGGAGCTTGATAGCTCGAAGTTTGAAGCTCAAGTAGATTATCTTATTAGTATTTTATCATGTATGTAAAGTACCTCAAGTACTAAGACATTGCCTTTATTAGGATACATTGTGGCGTAAGACTATTGAGTTACTTTTCAGCGCACGCTAGCATTAAGAGTGTGCACAAACTATCACCTGAATTTGAAATAACTAGTGTTTTATTGTCGTGGCACATTTTAAGTATGTTTTAAAAGGAATAATCGAGTGATGTTTTCTTTATTTACTTTATTATTTCAGTTGCGTTGCTAAGACAAATGTATGCATATCTTCTTGCAAAGAAGGCTAAATAACTAGTTGCACGTAAGTTGTCTTAATTTACCTATGAGTAATAGTTAGCCAATGGTAACTAAGTAGAATTACAGTCCTTAAGAGCCTACATGTTGGTTAATTTAGAGCACTAGGACCCTGCTTCATAGCTATTTAGTATTAAAGCAACTCAATGGTTTTAGTAGAGGCAATAAGTGAACTAGGATATAAGTATTTCTTGTGCTAACTATAGTTAGTATTGTTTATAAGTTTCTTTAGGTGTTGTCTTCTAGATTTCGTTGAAGGTGTCATGGTGAACACTCAGTCAAGTGCTAATACTAAGACTAAGCTTTTTTATGAGAGAACTAGTGCCCTAATGAGGTGGATATGAAAGAAGCAATGGAGGACCCTAATGATGTAAAGGTTGAAGTGCACCAGGTTCAGGGGAGAAATCCCCCATCTCAAGGGCAAGTGCAAGGTTAAAAGCAAGTGCATAAGTATGTTCAATTGAACAATGAAGAGGATAGCAAAAAGGAGGACAGGGAAGATATTCATCATTGTAGGAGAAGGAGAAGACCTGTTATTCTAGACCATATGGGCCTTCTCTTTATATGCCAAAACTTTAATAGTCTCAAGTTTAATGGCATGGATGATCTCGATGTGGCTAAAGGTTGGTTGTACTTGATAAATGAAATGTTCGGGAGGTTAAAGATGGAGGACAAAGCTAGGGTAGATTTGGTGCCTTTCTTATTGAAAGGTAAGGCATCTTTATAATGGAAGGATGTCATAGAGAGACTCAATCCTTATAATGAGATTCAACCTTTGCAAAGGCCGAAGAAGCTTAAGTCTACTAAATTTAAGAAGGATTTTCAAGATGAATTCAATAGTGAGGCTGCCCAAGATCAAAAGATGATAGAATTTGATGAGTTGGTCCAAGAAAGTATGATGGTTCATGAGTATGAGAGGAAATTTAGTTTTCTTTTCTAGTATGCTCCTCATATGGTTGGGAAGGAAGAACTTAAGGGAAAAAAGTTTGTTTATGGACTCAAGGTAGAGTTAAGAAATTTGTTAGCGGTTTTTGGGGTTTTAAATTATCATGAGGCCATTTAAAAGGCTTTGGCTTTGGAAAGGAACTTGATAGAAGTGAAACCCAAGGGCAAAGCCATTGAGCCAACGGTCCTAGTGCACTCAAGGTTATCAAGCGAAAGGCCTAACTCGAGAGGAGACTAAAGTCCCTCTAAGAAAGCAAGAGGAAGAAAAAAGGCTGTTGCCCAAAGTGTCAAAAATTCCATGGTAACAAATCTTGTACCCTCGGGATTGACCTATGTAATTACTACTGCTAATCTAGACTTTAGGCTAGGGAATTCCCAAGGATTAGGCAAGAGCAATGCCAAGGAAGGGCCGAAGTCAAGTGCCAAAAATGCACCTATGCATGGGTGGTTCAACAAGTAGTTCTAAGAGCTTGCACCTCAAGTTGATGGAGTCCATTTCCATTGTAAGTGAAAAATAATATTACTCACTGAATAGTGTGGCAATCGAGGAGCAGCTAAGGAAATCAAGATAGCCAATCTATTTTTAAAAGTAGTTCTTGTAGATCTTCCATGGTTACCTCTAGAAAAGGAGATCGAATTCTCCATACACTTATAACCTAGGGAAAAACCAATTTCTATACCCCTATATTACATGTCAGCACCTAAAATGGATGAGCTGAAAAAATAATTAGAAGAGTTACTAGAAAAAGCTACTTGGAAAAGGCTTTGCATGGTAAAGTGTTTCCCTATGTGGTGCCCTAGCATTGTTTGTGTATAGACTGCAGGAAACTAAATGTAGTTAATATAAAGAACAAATACCAACTGCCCAAGATCAATGACTTATTTGATAGGTTAAACAGGGCAAAGGACTTTTATAAAATAGACCTAAGGTTTGGATACTTCCAGATAAGGGTAAAGGAAGAAGATTTCCTAAAAATTGCATTTAGGACTAGGTATAGGCATTATGAGCAAACAATTATTCTTTTTGGAGTGACTAATGCTTCGATGGTTTTCATGGATGCCATGAATTAAATTTTTAGACCCTACTTAGATCAGTTTGTTAAATTGTTCATTGATGACATACCAGTGTACTCTAAGACTCTGCAAGAACATGAGGAATATTTAAAGGTAGCTTTGCAAGTGCTTAAAGATAACCAATATTAAGCAAAACTATCTAAGTGCCAATTTTGGGCAAGTGAAATTTTGTTCATTAAGCACATCATAAATGCTGAAAGACTAAATGTTGACCTAGAAAAGGTAAAGGTAGTAGTGGGATGGAAACACCCAACCAATATAAGTGAAATTCAAGTTTCTTAAGGTTGGTAGGTTATTATAGAAAGTTCATTGAAAAATTCTCTATGATAGTTGTGCCATTGACTGCCTTGAAAAAAAAAGGCATAAAAAGTTCATTTGGACTTCTAAGTATTAAGAATGTTTTTAGAAGCTTAAGAAAAGGTTAACTTTTGCTTCCATATTAATCGTACTAGATCTTTATAAAACATTCGTAGTTTGTACCGTTGCATCCAGGTTAGGATTTGGATCCGTGTTGATGTAGGATAAGTATGTGATTGCATATGAGTCTAGGCAGTTATGGCCTAATAAATACAACTACATGGCACATGATCTTGTGTTGGCAGTCGTTGTGTTTGCTTTAAAGCTTTGGAGACAATACCTTAGAGGAAGGTCCTTTAAGATCTATGTCAAACCATAAAATTCTAAAGTATTTGTTTACCGAAAAGGAATTGAACACGAGATAGATAAGGTGGATCGAGTGCATCATGGATTATGATTGCTCAATAGACTATTGTTCGGGTAAAGGCAATGTTGTTGTCGATGCCTTGAGCCATAAGTGCTCTAGGGTGATCCTTTTTTAGGAGCAAGTGGCTTCTACATCAGAAGGTTCCAATGTGGAATAGTTCATGGTATGGTTTGAAACCTGGAGGGACACAGAAATGGCTTAAGCCATAGTCCTTGAGATTTAGTCAACATGGTTGGCTTAGGTTAACGAAGCTTAGAACAAAGACCTGAACTTTTGCGTTGGGTTACCAAATACAAGAAGTCAACATGATTCAATTTGAGTGGTGGTGGATAGGTTGATGAAGTCTACACACTTTATTCTCATTAAGATTACATAAACCATGGAGAAGTTGGCTTAATTGTATATCCAAGAAGTGGTGAAACTCTATGAAATTCTTGATTAGATTATATCTTATAGAGATCCTCTTTTTGTTTCAAGGTTCTAGAATGCCTTTCAAAAGGCTATGGGTTCCATTGTGAGCCTAAGCACCGCTTATCACCCTTAAATCAACGGGCAAACTAAACATGTGATCTAGACCTTGGATGACAAGTTGTGAAGCTATATGATGGATTTTATAGGGGATTGGGACCAATTCCTACCTTTGATTGAATTTGCTTATAATAATAGCTACCAAAAAGCTATCAAGATGATGCCATATAAAGCTTTGTATGGGCGTAAATGTGTAACACCTCATTGTTGGGCGGATAAGGTAGATGAAGTTGTTGTTGGCCTAGAACTCACTGTTGAGACCACAACAAAGATTAAGTTGATATAAGCAAGGAACAAGGCTGCCTCAGACTAACATGCCAAGTATGATAATATTCAAAGGAAAGATTTGAAATTTGATGTAGGAGATAAAGAACTCCTTAGAGTTTCCTTGGTGAATGGTGTGGCTAGGTTTGGCCAAAGGGGTAGGTTGGCTCCAAGGGACATTGGTCCCTATGAAATTCTCAAAAGGGTGGAAAAAATGGCTTATCAGTTAGCTTTGCCACCAAGTTTGGCCCATGTTCATAATCTCTTCCATGTAAGTTCCTTAAGCAAATGCATTGTGAACTCGGTAAGTGTTAGCCCCATCCGTCATACTAATAAGAAAAGACCTAAGTTATGAAGAATATCCCATTAACTTTCTTAATCACCAAGTCAGGAAACTGAGAACAAAAAAAATTCCAATGGTCAAGGTACTATGGTTTAACCATGGTGAAGAAGAGGTCACATGGGAAATTGAGCAATATATGCAAAAGCAATATCCAAGCAAGTTTGCTCGATTAAGTCAGAAATTGGTGGACCAAATTTCTGAATGAGGGGAGGACATGGCATCTCTCCTAGTTAACAATTAGCTTTAACTAGGTAAGCGTGTTTCATTTAAGTATTTTTACTTAAATGTATCAAATTAGTTTCTTATTAAGTAAAAAAACAAGCTAGATAAAGGAAAAATGAGCTCCTAAACATGATTTGGAACCAATGAGTCATAAGGCCAAAATGGTAATTTTAACTGAGTTAAGTGGCATGACCATAATTTTGATAGAATTAAGTTCATGTAAGGATTTTTTACTAATTAATTTAAGACCATAAGTTATTCTAGCTATTAGAAACATTATTTGAAGAAAAAGTGCAAAAAATTGGACTTTGTGTTCAAATGAGCCATTTATGCCTTAAGTGGCTTATGGGTCTAAGGAGCTAAGTATGGAAAGCATGAAAACATTCTTTAGGAACAAGGAGGGATGGTTTCTAGTGTAAGTCTAGTGGCCAAAGTGAAACAAAATAGAACTTGGGGGCCAAGAGGTAATGAAAGAAGAAAAATGTCTTAATGGAGTGACTGAGATATTTTGCAGGCCTTGAACCCAATTCTCCATCTCCTCCATCCACAATTTTCATTTCTCTCCCTCTCCAAAATCTCAACTACTTCAAGTTCATCAAATCCCACAAATTTTCAACAAATTTGAAGGTCTTAATGTGAAATCAAGAAGCTTCTAGCTTATTCTTAGTGCATTTGCTTCATTTATGATATTTGTTTCTTGTTTTGGACATAAACCCTAAGGTAAGTTTCTTGCCTTGGATTGAGCTTGCTCTAAGTTGATTGAGTATCTAGAAATTGTCTTGATTTGAAGTTCCTGATGGCATATCTCATTGGTTTTAGGTCTGGAACTCAAGAGAGCTAAGTTAAGATCAAGTGTACTTGTGGTGCTTGTGTTTATTCTTGCTTTGTGGCTGGAGTTGAGGTAAGGGTTCAAGTTAATTTAGCTCAACTAGTGCATAGAAATGGATTACTACATGTTGGAATGAAGTGGAAACAAAACCCATTTGAATTGGCTTTGGGGATTGAAAGATTGAGCAAGATTTGTGCAAGATAGCACAAAGGTATGAAGTGCAAAATACACCACTAGGGATGCGTTGCCAGGTGTGTTAATGGCAATCTAAGGGTTTTTACCTTTGGTAATGCCTTTGGCACTGTGTTACCAAAGCCCAAGATGCTCAAGCTCGGGGCACCCTAAGAACATCACAATCTCTCATTTATCATCCCTATGCTATTCTAAGATGCTCTGTAGTTTTGGTTGGGTCTAGAAATCATTGCTAAGTTAGGAATTATGCATTATTTGGGTGGTAGCTAAGTGGTTTGGTTAAGGTAGGGTAAGGTAGTATGGCTAAGGGCGTCGAAGTGCTCAAGATGGCAAAAGAGTACAAAGGGGATTAATGCAGGTTTCAGATTCGTCGTTGGCCCAAGTGAGAGATCTTATGCCTTCGGGTAACAATGAGAAAACCTAAGAAGATTCCAACCAATCCTTGTGATTTGGTAAGTATGCCACTAAGGAACCTTAAGCTAGGATCCAATAGCTTGGCAAGTTGGACCACATTAGATGGCTACCTTGCACATCTATTCTATTTATTGCTTGTATGGATTGTTGGATGATTGTTGCTTGTTTGTATACCATATTTTGCATGCTTGCATGTTATTTTCATTGTACGTACCCTAAGGGACCCTTATTGAGTACAATCATGTACTCACTCAATTAAGTTTATTGTGCAGGTTCTAATGTTTAGCTTGACAACTAAATCGGTAGTTGTCGGTGAAGTTTCTCTTTTTTGCTGGTACTTATTATTTGAATCCTTGAGATTCTAAGGTTGCTTAAGAGATAAGTTTTTTACTAACTAAGTGTTTGTGCCTTGTAGACTAAAGGCTAAGTTTTGTACAAGGACAAGTGAGGGCTTTACACTTGGAGCATGATAACTCAAAGTTAGGAGCTCAAGTAGATGATCTTAGTAGTATTTTGTCATGTATATAGAGTACCTTGTGTACTAAGACTTTGCCTCGATTAAGATCCAATGTGGTGTAAGACCATTAAGTTACTTTTGGGTGTATGCTAGCATTAAGAGCGTGCACAAATTATTACTTAAAGTTGAAGTAATCGGTGTTTTTATTCTCTTTGTAAGTTTTAAGTATGTTTTAAAGGGAATGCTCAAGTGATGTTTTCTCTATTTACTTTATTTATTAGTTGCATTGCCAAGACAAATGCATGAATATCTTGTTGCAATGAAGGCTAAATAACTAGTTGCACGTAAATTATTTTAAGTTACCTACAAATAATAATTAGCTAATAGTAACCAAGTAGGATCACAGTCCCTAAGAGCCTACAAGTCGGTTAATTCTGGGGCATTGGAACCCTACTCTGTGACACATTTCTTTTTGCATTTGGATGTGAAGGAATAAAAATAAAAGGTTGAGAAGTAATGAAACACTTCCCTTCCTATCCTTTCAACAAGCTTATTTTGCAATTCCCATGAGAGGGAAGGTAAGGGAAATGGAAGGATGAGTTATTTTCCCTTGATTTGGTTGGTGTGAAAAAAAAACATAAAAATATGGAAAGTAGAGGGATAATAACTCTTTCTCTCTCTCCCTTTCTCTCTAGATTTCCTCCTATCTAAGCAAAGAAGTTATACTAATTTTTCTCTCCCTTTCCTCTATTTCCTAGAATCCAAACAAACCACAAAAATGGGGCAAAATTGGAGGGGAAGGCTATCAGCGAAGCCTTAAAAAATTGCCCTCACCTCTCATTTGGTAGTAAAAAGATGATCTAGCTTTGCAGTTCATTGCGTTTGTCTAATTTGACTCTTAACTAGAACACACAAAACTCACAAATATCACCAGTAGAAAGGAGGACAAAAAGCACTTCTAAATCCTTAAGAAGCTCTTCCTTATCATCCTACATCATTCTGTTCATGAAAAATTGACACAAGCTTTGTAGCTACCCTAACAAGCTGCAAATTTTTTTTCTTGGAACTGAACTGGAAAGCTCATTCACTCCATATCTGTTGTTGATAAGTGCTTTGATCCTGTGAAGATGTAAATTGCATGCCCATTGCTCAAACAACCAATTATAAGCTTCCTGGCCACCTGAATGCAGTCTTTGCCTATGAATTTCCACTTGATCACTTAATTTGAACAATTTATCACCATCAAGGTTGAAATAAAGATTTCCATTGATTTTAGGTGGGAAAGCATGGTTGATGAAGGACTGTAAATGTGAGATTAAAGAGGCCACATTAATAGAGAAAGATTCATTTTTCCAGGGTGGGAGGTGGAAGCATCAAGGGTAGGAAGGGCCACCAGGTGTGGCAGTTGTTGGCAACTCTAAGGCTTATTTTTAAGGTTCAGGTTTCAAATTTGATGGCATTTTAGGAAGATACTAAAATAAAGCACATGCACCATTGCACCCCCAATCTCTATGGTCCATCTCAGAGAAATTAATTTTTGTCTTAAATTAGATTTTCAACCAAAAACTTTACTTTTTTGACATTCTAGCCACTAAAGTTTATTTTTGATTGCAAGATTCATTTTTCCAGGGTGGGAGGTGGAAGCATCAAGGGTAGGAAGGGCCACTAGGTGTGGCTGTTGTTGGTAGCTCTAAGGCTTATTTTTAAGGTTCAGGTTTCAAATTTGATGGCATTTTAGGAAGATACTAAAATAAAGCACATGCACCATTGCACCCCCAATCTCTACGGTCCATCTCAAAGAAATTGATTTTTGTCTTAAATTAGATTTTCAACCAAAAAATTTACTCTTTTGACATTCTAGCCACTAAAGTTTATTTTTTTGTCTTATCCCTTTCAAACAAAAGTTGGTCGAATTTCAAGTGATTTTATCTTCCTAGTAATTAGAGGTTATCATTAAGATTTTTCTAGACTATCATCAAAGTCGTGTATCCACTATAAGACCCATTGTCAAGAAGAAAAAGGTAGTAAGTTGGCTAAAACGTTGACAGATAGCTAGTGAAACTCTTAATATAGATTTATGGTTACTGATGGTTGCAATCTTTAGGAGTTTTTTAAGTCTTCATCAAAGAGACAAGAAAATGAAGAAACTATAGCGAGTGGAAAGGTAAAATATTCTCAACCTGTGATAATCTGAGATGTAGAAAAATGCTGGGAAACTGGAATATCCGTAAGAATAATAAATGTGATGTTTATCAGAAAAGAACTTTTGATCTCAGAATGACTTATGTCATAAAAATTGTAAAAAGGATTGTTCCAATAATGGAAGAATATCGTCGATTTGAATTGCTGTCTAAATACATGAAAAAGATCTTCTAGAAAATTATTACAATTATTTACATGTTGAGTTGGTTGAGATTGCTTTGAAAACTGTGACAATAAATGAGTTGAATACTTCTGTTATCATTGGCTTGAGAGATTGTAGGAATAACAAATTCTCTAATTCTCTACTAGGCATGGTACAATCAAGCTTGTGTAATGGGCCAATTTATTTTAATTGTCATTTGAATTTAACTGTTTCTTTAAAAGATCCTCATATTATGAAAGTTTTGACTACAAACATAATGACATCTGGTTTTGATATGCTTGAAGGATCCTCGAATCTTGCTTGTGTTTATAGAATTTATTATAAAGTAATGATAACACAAATTGAGCCTAAAGCTATACAATTTGGTACAAAAAGGAGAAACTCTTTTGTTATAAGCCAATACAGAAAAAGTCATGTAGTAATTCCTGAGGTAATAAAATAGAGTGATATAAAGCTCCCATAAAAGTCGGTTTTTCAGAATAAACAACCAATAAAACCTTTAAAACCTCAAGAGTTAGAAAGAATCATTGAATATAACAATGGAGAGGTTGAAATAAGGTTTAGTAATGATAAAATTACAAGAATTGATTTTTCGGAACTAGAACCAAGGAGACCTTCATCAAGAATCTTTGATAGACCTCCAAGAGCTTCATGTTCTTATCTTCCAAAGTTTGAGGATGACAAATTAGTAGGAGAAGTTAGAGAATCCATAGAGCAAGTACTACACATTGTTTGCAAAATTAATCTAGTCATACTAGAAAAAGGACAGGCACATAAGTTGAAGCGTCCCTACCCCGAACAGGGTCCTCATAGGAAGACTATGGAATAACTAAAATGTTACTTGACCTAGAGACATTGAAGGCCAAACTAGCACACAAATGTATACTGAAGGACTACTACTGAGATCCATGGTCCACTATGTCCATCCTTGAGCTACTAGCCTCTACAAGGCTGGAGGACAACTATAGTTAGCACAAACAACTTAACCAGTAAAATTAGAATCAATAATGATTCACTAGGTGGGTACTTGCATGAATAATACTAGCTTGACAACTTTCCATGGTTGTTGGCACCTTACAGATAAAATCTACACAACAACACTAAAAGGAGTGAGAATCCAAAGATTCCCAGTAAGGGATTTGAGTACCTGCAAAGAAAAACCTGAGGATACTCATAAATAAAATATATGAAATCTACTGTGAGCCGTTTGCAGTTTGAGGCCTAACATATGTGCATATATTGGAGTCCCTTAGGATCCTACCTCTTCCAAGTCCTCGTATGTACGTCAGCCCGTGCCTAGCAAATTCTTGGACCCTAATTCTCTCCTAGCAAGCTTAGCTTGCTGACGTCCTAATGAGCTTAGCTCACTGGTTAACCTTCCCTTTGTTGTTGTACAGGTGAACATGGTGGATGCTCCTTGCTTGAGTTCCAAGGATCTCACTAGATGTACTAGGCCCCCACATAGTGCCTTGAGCCATTGGCTCACCATGGCCGCTATGGTACTAAGCCACCAACCAACTAGGTGCATTAGGCTCTGACTTGGTGGCTCGAATTAATAAGCTTGCCTAGATCATCAAGGTACTAAGACTTGCCGATTCAACCTACCAAGGATGCACTAAGCTTTCACTTGTTCCTCAAGTCACAACTTGGTTAGGCCACAAGTGCACTAAGCCTTCATCCTTGGTGTTCTACTATCCATCATTACTTGGTTCACACTATTATGGTAAGATTTGCTATGGATGGACTCAATTTACTAGGTTCTATTGAACCCCTCATATGCACTAGGGTTTCTCATTGGTGTCTTAAGCTTAAAGCATCCAACTAGACTACCAATGGTGCTAAACCCCCTTAACCTTACCTAATGGCCTTATTGTAGTGCTCCGAGCTCCTCCTAGATCACTTTCCTTCATGCTTCCTTTGTACCCAAGAAAACTATGGATGAAAACTATACTTATAGCAAGTAAATACTATGACAACACAATATCTAAGTGTTTTTCCTATCAACCTAAACAAGCAATGTCATGGGTTGATAAGCCTAGCCTGAAATAATAATAATACATGCCATTGTTATGCTCAGTCAAAGTCAATATCAATAGACCTCCTACTAGCTACTACCACCGTGCTACAAAATATTCATGACCCAAATGGTCAATAAGCCTACCTTTACCCGGGAGAGAGAAACCTAAGCAAGAAGCGACCCAAGAAGTCCTTGCCTGACTACCTTGCTGTACAGGGCAAATAAGTTTGGAGTTAAACTCTGACCATAAGTGCATGCAACATATAAAAAAATGAAAATGTAATGTATGCAAAATGTACCTTTGAGAAACTAACAAACAAGTATCAAATAATCACTATGGATTATTTGGCTCTTGGATGATGTTATTTGCACATTAACAAAAAGGGTAAGTATATAAAATACTTAATAAGGCATTCTTAAACTAACAATATATAACAACATCACACATAATGGACCATATGCACACATTGCCATGCATGCATGAACCTTGCCCACAGCACAAGCTCTTATGGCATGGAGTATTATATAATGATCATCATATCATGCCCTTTTGGGTGCATGACTCCTCATACTTCTCACACAAGCAAGCAAACAAACAACAAACAAACAAAATACCTGTTGGTCCATTTTTGCCCTTGAGCATGCATCCTTGCATTTGCCCCTGAGCTTGCTAGCTTTTGTTAGCTTAAAAACTCCCTTATTGTATGCAGTAAGGTTTGACCCAATTTGATGTATGTCCTAGTGTCCTTGGATGTATTTTTCCCCGTCTTGGGACCTATGCCCAATAAGGCTAATGTATATGCTTATTTGTGGCCCAAGTCATTTAGTAGGCTTGAGTGCCATTTGGGCCCCAGGGTTTCCATTGTGGGCTCCCCCTCATGGGTCATGCCTAAAGCATAACCCAAGGCACACATGGAAACTGAGCCCCTAGGGCATGCCCATATGACCTCCTAGGTGCACTCAACCACGAGTCCATAGGTGTATGCACACGCGGCCCCCTGGGCATGCCATTGGGAACCCCTTAGTCACACATAGCTGCATGACCCCTTGGGTGCACCCATATGTACCTTGTCACACCCAACTCACCATGCTCCTGGGCGCCCAAATTACTCATGCATCTAGGAGCCCATACCACACATGCACAACCACATATCGAGCCCTTGAGCTCGGCCACAACATCTACACACCCAAACTGAGGCACACCTTTCTTGTGCTTGCCAAACCTTGAAAGTTCAGCCACACTCATCTACCAAGCACCCAATGCTTGATCCACACATCATTTTACAACCAATGCACTAAGGACACCACCTATTTCCCAAAACTAAGAGCTAGGTCTAACCTTAGTGCTACATGAGCCCTCTTTGGCTCTATTGGTCACCTTGTGCCCTTTTTGCCCTACCATTTGTCCTAGCTTTTACAAAGCTAAAATATGGCTAAAGCTTCCTAAAGATAGAAGTGCTAGAACACCTTACCCTTGTGTAGATCACTGCCTTGCAGGCTCAAGTTTCAAGCACCAAGAGTCCTTTCCTAATCTTCTTGGAGTCCTTTCCTAATCTTCTTGAAGTCCTTTAACTACATAGTAAAATAACCATTTGACCAATCAAAATTTTTGAGCCTAGGAGCAACGTTTTTTAATGCACATAAACAAACCAAAATGACCTCCTCACCTTGGTAGAAAATCTGAAACCAAAACTCCTTTTCGAAGCTCCACAATTCTCCTCCCTCTCACCAAGCTTAACCTTAACAACCAAGGGTTTTTATGAGAAAAAGGTTGTTGTTTAAAGAAGAGGAAACCAAATTCTAGTAAAATAAAGTTTCTCACCTCAAAGTAAACAGCCCAAAACCGTGGCCACCTCTTGGAGAAGAAAGAAACCAAACTCCTAAGCCTTCTCTTACAACAAACACACACTCTCCTTGATTTCTCACTTACAAGCTCTTTTTCTCTTGTTTTTCTTTCATTCTTTTGGTGAGTTTCTATGTTTTTGAGGGTTTAGGATGTGCTAAATGGGAAAAGGAATAGAATAAAGTGAGCTAGAGTGTTTGGGGATGAATAAGGATGGAAAATGGGTGAAAGGGTTAAAATGGTAGAGGATTAAGGCCTTTATATGGTTATTAGTGGTTTAAACTTTTTAACCAAGGGAAATAGGGGCTCTTCCACATTTTTGGAAGCTTATTTCCTGCCTCAAAACTAGGTGCCTCATTTCCTAAAGTTTCCAAGAGGTGCTTGGGGTGAAAGTGTTTTTTAGGCCTCATAACTCTTGGTTAAAAGGAAGTTACCTCCATAAAATACTCAAATATGTCTCCATTTGCACTTAAATTCATAGATTTTCTTTCCTCCACTTCCAACCATGTATTTTCCTACCCTTGACTAGAGTTGAATCTTTTTTACCAGGTTTGACCAATTTGAGTAACCAAAATTACCAAAATGCCCTTTTTAGCTTCACTTATAAGAAAAGTCTTAAACTTGGTCAATTTAACTTCAAACTTCACCAAATTTCACCAAATAGTTTCAAATACCATTTCTCACCTTCCTAGACCCTTTTTTACCTAAAAAATACCATTTTACCCTTCATCACTTCATTAGCAAGAAAAAGCCAATATTTGGTCAAATTGAGTTTAAATTTCATCAAGACGTTCATTTCACCTTTATAAGCTCAATTATATCTCTCTTGGTCATATTTTGACCTTTGACATATTAAATTACCAAAATGGCCCTATTTGCCCTTGTGGTTAATTTACCTTAGATTTTTAATCCTATGAACTCCAAGGACTATTTCACTCATTGATTTGACTTAAACCTAGCTTGCAAGTCTAATCTTAGCCAGGATTATGTAAATAAAATAAATTAACTACCTGATAAAATAAGGGTTCTCACAGTTGCACACTAGTCCATCACAAGCAAAATCTACCATTACCTATGCATATCTTCCTAACCACTTGAAACCAACATTCAAGCAACTATGACATGCATTATAAGAGTATGTAAACTAAATCCCTTACCTCAATTGAAGAAAACAAGAAAGCATCAAGCATCCACAAGCAACAAAGGCTCCATTATGGAGTTCCTATGGTTCCAAGCAAAATCCTACATACAAGGCACCAATTCAAGCTCATTCTCACTAGACCTAAGCTCAAGGAATCTCAAGAAACCAAGAATAATCAATGAAAAACTAGTCCCAACCAAATTTAGAGATAACCTAGCTCAAGAATGTGATTTTGAGCTCAAATGAAGCAACCCATGCAAAAACAAGCTTTTTTCCACTTGGGTTTTTCATGAGGCTTTGATTTCCACTAAAAATTTGAATTTTTTGGTGAGATTTGGCTATGGAATTTGAGAGGGAAGAGGGAGCTACGGGTTTGAGGTTGAAGATGATGAACAGCGAAGGCCCAAACCCTTGAAAATGGTTTAAAAGCCCAACCTCTCACTTTAGCCTTTCAACTTCTTTAGTTTTGCCAAAAAGATCCTGTGCTCAAATAATGCCATAAGACTTGGAAATTTAGTCCAACACTTTGGTTTCTTGTCACTTTGATTTTAAAGAACAACTTATGAGCTTGAAAATCAAACTTATCACCTCAGGGTACAAAATGACCATTTTCCCCCTAGTGACACTTAGGTGCCAAATGACCTAGGAACCATCTAACCCTTAATAGACTTGCTTGATTTGCTTAATCAAACTAATTGAGGCTTTGAACGAGGGATTTTGACTTGTTTAATAAGTTCTACCTGACCGTTAAAGGTCTGTTGCCTAGAGGGCCATAACATAAGAAGCAATAAGAATAGTCAAAATTTGTATCCATAGAATCACTTAATCCTAGTTTTCCAAATTTTCAATTAAATGTCATAACATAACCATTTAGGATAGATAGTAAGAGCTTAAATGAAGATTTTTTTTTTTAGAAAAGAATGAAGCTAAAAGATGTTGGTTCATGGACATATATACCAAAGAAGAAATGATAATAATCAAACATATTTTGTAAAAAAAAAATCATGAGAGCTAAAAAGAAATTAAAATTCTTTGAATGGTAACCCTTCTGTATTGTTAAATGAAGAAAGGACATTGAATATGTTAGAAGAAACTTGGTCTACATAAAAGAATAAGGATGGAAAGGAAATCACAGCATCATGTCCACCTGATACTACAGATGTATTAGGAGAATAAACAAAAGCTTCACCATTTAAAACATTTATAGAAGAGCTTGAGAATGGTGAAAAACTTGTAGAAAGGAAAGATATCTAGAATATTATAGAATAGAACAACCATACAAATCTTTACATGCAATCAATAGGCTAACAATTCAACAGAATTGAGAGATCTTTGGATAAGCATAAGTTTAGTCTTCCAAAAACTTCAGTCTTCAAACCAGAACTTTTTCCATAAACATCCAAATCACCCATAGTTTTTCCTATGAAAACTCTAGAATTTAGACTAAAACCAAAAGATAGAATGATTGACTTAATTCATCAAATAGCTAAATTAACAATCCAATCTAAAACAACTCACTAGGAATCATCTACAGATATGAAACAGAAATGTCTTAAGGTCAATGTTATTGGTGTTATTGAAAATATTCAAGATATCATTAGACCTCACCAAGAAGAAAATGAAATGTTATAACCTAATCTTCTCAAAAAAGAAAATGAAGGAGGAGGACCAACAAAACCTTGGGTTGTAGGTCACCGATATACTTCAAGACCATCCCCAATTGATTTGAGACTAAAAAATAGTTTTGAACCACATATTTTTGTAGAATTTAAAGAAGACTCCATAATAGAATGGAACATAGATGGTTTATAAAACTATCAAATCATAAACACTTTACAACACATGACTATGTTTGAGATAGCTGCTCAAAAAGGAGCGAATAACACAGACCTAAAAATAGCATAATCAATTATAGTTGGATTTACAAGATAGTTAAGGAATTGGTAGGAAAAATGCCTAATAGAACAAGTTAGGTAAGAAATAAATAGTGTAAGAAAACTTGCAACAACACAGCATGGAGGACTCATAATAAACTCAAGTTGGTCTGATGTTGTTAACACTTTGCTATTAACCATATATTCTCATTTTTTCAGAATACAGCAAGTAAAAAAAGTAGGAATGGAGAATTATTGTTAAACTTAAGGTGTAGAACTTTGTCAGATTTAGAATGGTTTATGAATACTTTCCTTACAAGAGTTTATAAAAGAGATGATTGTAGATCATGAATCTCAAAAGAAAAGTTCATTCAATGACTACCAAAACATTTTGGACAATTGGTCATGGACCATATCAAAGAAAAAATCAAAGATAGGTTAATCTAGAAAAGTATATATATTGTCAAATATTAGCAAAAAATAAGGAAGTTGGTCTTAAGATGTACCATGAGATGAAATGGCAGACATATGTGAAAATGGAAAAAAAAATTGGCTAGAAGAAAAGAATTGGAAAAATTATGCTCGTAGTTTGGTTATGACATCTAAAGGCCATATCCTGAGAATGATTCTAGGAAACAAAAGAAGTATAAATCTTACAAGAGATACAAAAGAAGAAGGTTTGAGAAATCAAAAGAAAGATCTAGATACTTTAAGAGATACAGGAAAAGAAAATTCTCATAAGAAGGTCTGCTGGAAATGTAGATAACAAGGATATTTTTCAAAAAAAATGTAAAACAAAATAGAAAATGAATTCCTTAGAAATAGATGAAGATCTTAAGGAGAGATTAATGAAAATGTTGCTAAATAATGACAATGAATGTGAAGAGAACAAGAATAAATAACTTATGAGAAAAGTTCTAAATAAGTAAATGTTATTGGTCTTACAAATAGTTCAAAGACTAAATTAGAAAGTTGTGGATCAAAGTATGGATGTGATTTACGTGAATTAAAAAACACTTCTAGTAATTTGCAATTAAACATGATTCAGGTCTATGCAATCACTGAAGAAGATGAAAGAATTTTAGACTTTGCAAACTAAATTGATGATATAGAACTAGGAAAAGAAGTTTGGTTCAAATATCTTGACAAGGTTGGAAAGCAAGAACACTAATAGGATCAAGATCAATATAGAAGGAGTTCAAAAAATAAAAATGATATGCAAGAACTAACAAAACTGTTAGTCTATGGCTTGAATGAAATTCTTAAAAGAATTAATGAATCATAGAAAAGCTATAAGGAGCCAATTGTTATAGAATTGAAAATTGAAATTTCAAAAGTTAGAGCAGAAATAAAATCTTCAAAAAAATAGAATTGAGATTCTAGAATTGTAGAACTTTGGAGAAAATGAACTTCTTATTAAGGATATGGAAGAATTTGACTTCAAAGCAAAGCAAAGAGAAAGATACAAAAACATTCCAAAAATAAGTCAGGTAGATAAAGAAATAGAAAATGTTCCCAAGGAACTACCTTTTCAAATTAAAAAAGTTTATTCTATGCCAAATCAGAGATTTATAGGCAGAATGACTTTGTTGGTTGAAAACCAATTTAGAATTACAACAATAGTTTTAATCAATTTAGGAACAAATAGAAATTTCATCAAAGAAGAAATTGTTCCTTCTCAGTACTTGGACAAATCTTTTGGATCAATAATAGTGGTAAATAAAGAAACATTGCCTATAAAATTTAAATTTATAGTCTTAAATATGAATCAAGAAATAATTTTAGAGACTTTATTTTTAGCTACTATTATATCTTTTGAAGTACATATAAATAGAATCTCTATTAGAAAATTTGGCAAGAAAATCACTTTTGAGTTTGCTTAACGTCCTTGAAGATCTTGGTTAGAAAAGCTAACTATAGATTTAAGAAGAAAACAAAATTTATTGATGTGTTTACAAGAAGAGGCGAAATACAAAAGTGTTGAAGAAAGATTAGAAAGATTAGAAGGAAAGCAAAAAATTGAACATTTTAGGAAAATTCTAGTAGAAAGAATATGTGCAGATATTCCGAATGCTTTTTGGGAAAGAAAAAAATGTATTATGAATCTCCCTTATAAAGAAGAAATTAATGAAAAGAATAGTCCTACAAGGTCAAGAGCTATCCAAATGAATGAAGACTTAATGGCTCGTTGTAAGAAATAAATCTAGGAATTGCTTGATAAGAAATTAATTAGAAATAGTTCTTCTTCGTAGAGTTGTTCTATTTTTTATGTTGTTAAAAAAGCATAAATTGAGAGAAGAGTGCCAAGGTTGGTAATAAACTATAAACCTCTCAATAATGTACTTCATTAGATTAAGTATTTAATACCTAATAAGAAAGATTTATTATCAAGACTTCATAAATGCTACTATTTTCTCTAAGTTTGATATGAAGTGAGGATATTAGCATATCCAAATTGCTAAAGAAGACAAATACAAGGTAGGTTTTAATGTTCCATTTGGACATTATGAATGGAATGTCATGCATTTTGTGCTAAAGAATGCTCCTTTAGAATTTCAAAGAATCATCAATGAAGTTTTTAATCCTTATAATTCTTTTACTATTGTTTACATAGATGATGTTCTTGTGTTTTCTCAATCAATTAATCAACACTGAAAGTACTTGAACAAGTTCAAAAAAAAAATAGAAGAAGCAGGACTAGTAGTATCAGCAAAGAAGAATAAGTTGTTCCAAATGAGTGTTAGATTTTTAGGTCATATGATATATAAAAGAACAATTAAGCATATTGATAGGTCAATAAGTTTTGCTGATAATTTCTAGATAAGATAAAAGATAAGAAACAGCTGTAAAGGTTATCAAGAGGTTTAAATTATGTGGTAGATTGCTGTAAAGATCTTGCCAAGGGTTGGAAACTTTTTTTTCATAGGTTGAAGAAGCTCTAGAGTAGGGTGATGAATATATTAAGGCTGTTCAGATGGTGAAAAGAAAAATAAAATAAATTCCTTGTATTAATATTCCCAATCCAAAAGTCTTTAAGATAGTGGAAATATATGCTAGTGACATAGGTTATGGATGGATATTAAAACAAACAATTGGTGATAGGAACAATCAAGAAAGAAATCTTCACTATTGTTCTTTGCATTATGGAATTTAAGGAATATCTCCTCAACAAGAAATTGCTCATCAAAGTTGATTGCAAGGTAACAAAGGATGTCTTGTTCAAAATGTTAATGTTGTGCCCAAAAGCCAATTACAAGATAATTGTATTTTTGCACATCGAGTCACGGTATTTTATTAAGGCATTAACATAATAAACATAATTATAACCCTAGAATAATGATATTCTTAAATGTCTTTAGTCTAGTATTATCGTGAAGCGGGTTACAATAATACATAACAACTACCATATATAGAGACTAATATGAGATATGTAGTCTACATATGGGTACAAGTTAGAGAACTTGTGTACTGGACTGACTCACCATGAGAATGCTACATGGATCGTTATATGAGTGTCATAAGTGATTCTCATAGTGACCATGGTATATGTAGTCTTTTGACCTAAGGTCATTAAGGTTCCCTACATGTGAGTCTTATACTTGGATACATCCCTTTGTTGCTCGTAACTGAGTGAACTTGAAGGAGGTCATTGGGTGTGTCACATATCATGCGGAGGGTTTTGTATGATCAAGATGAGATTTGTCCCTCCTATGTAACGGGTGTGATATCTTCAGGCCCCTTGATAGAGTGAGACTAAGAAAATGCATGGCCATGCTTGGATGAGTTGATATACAATATCAATGTCATCAGCTTAAGTTAGTCCACTTGGTAATCAAGAAACCAAAGATTGGGTTATACAAGAGTGACACATTCCATGTCTCGTGCTTAGTCTTGATATCTTGGACAAAGGGACAATGACATATACAGATAATAATCATAAAGGTTTAGTCAAATCACTGACAATCTTGTCACTTGGGTAGCAACGATGTATTGCTAGACACCGCTCATTGCTTATAAGCATAAATGTGATTTATGATAATTGCCAACGCGGTAAGAGCCTATTGGGTCATACACATAAAGCCTATTTGGATTATTTGGGTGCATTTTATTTGGGTTATGGTTTCATGATAATTTTATTAATAATTGGCCCAAAAGTTGAGCCATTATTAAGCCTAAAATTAAACCTAATTAGATTAGGGCTTTGAAACCCATTTGGCTTGGAAGTTGAGTCTCACTATAAATACATCATATAGTGAGAAATTCACAGCTCTTGCCCTAGCCTCCCAAAAGTTTTAGCCGCGCTCTTCTTTTGCCATTCTTTGGAGGATGCAAGCTAGCACTGCGAGCATAAGAGAAACACATCTACCAGGACGTGGTGGAAGGGTGGTGATCTCGAGAGGCTCGTGTAGACACCATAGAGAGCTTGAACACATCAATTATTCAGGTTTTGTGATTCAACCCAATAGTTGGGTGAAAGATCTCAACTGAATTAGGTATGAAAATTTTGAACACCATATTTACCCCATTTCACTTGGATCTTGGAGGGTTTCGGTTATATTCCGCTGCGCTTGTTTGGCTCCCGAAACCCTGCACAAAGATTGTAAGAATTTGACATCTGAGTGAATTTTTGCTCGATGGCAAGCTACCTTACCTGTTTTTTATTTTGATATAGAATATATTGTTGGTAAGACAAACTCTCTACCTGATTTCTTGACTAAAGAATTTTTGCAAGTGAAAGAAGATGGCAAATAACAACTATAACAAAAACATTCACTACCAAGAAATCCGAAAAGATTAAGAAGTAATGAAAATGGACATAGCGCCATACACCAACTTATTGGGAACTAAAGAGCACGAATCAAAAGTAGAAATAACTAGAACTATCTTGGCCCAACATCTAGTATATATGGACATTCAAAATAAAGAATGAGAGTCTTCATAGAAAAAGAAAAGGATTGAGGATGGATCCCCCAAAGAGAAAGATTTTTGGAATGGTAATGATGAACCATATATTACCTTTTCATGAAAGAAAAAATTATAGGAATTACCAGAGTAATTCCTAGTAAACTTGCCAAAGGAAAACTATTACAAGGCCTTCAAAAGCCCAAGAAATCACATTGCATGGACTAAGAATTCCAATGGTATACCAAGAAATTGAAAGAGAATTTCTAATTTCCCTAGAAAATAAACATATGAAACATTTTTCAACCATCAAACTAGTAGAGATATATTGGCCTAACCACCAAAATCCAAAGCCACAGTTTCAGGCCACCAAGAAACCTTCATTTTTTGAACTCATATTATAGAAAACTGGCTTGGTTGAGATTGAGTGCAAGTCAAGGAGAATTAAGCATAAGTCAAGGGGAATAAAATAACCATCAATCTAAAGACTGGTGATGAGTCAAAAACACCTATTGAAAAATTTGTTTGAGAAGTAAGAATCTCTTCATTAAAGATCTTAAAAGTTTGGAATTTTGATGATTGGGGAGTTCCATTAGGAAGGCGAATAATTTTGTTCCAAGGAAAGATGAGAACTTATTGTCCTTTACTGGGATTATGTGAAAGCTTGGTATGAAGTATTCCACATTCATAATAAAGGTCATCAACATTCCTAGATGATCTTGTTTAAGAACAAGCAAAGGAAGTTCCTGAATTGGTTTTACAACTTGTATCAAGGAAATGGTATATTCGAATATTCTTTCCTTGAATAGTTCAAAAATCCTTTAATGGATTTTGTCAATATCAAGAACAATTTTGCAAGAAAGGCTAGGTGGTTACTTTTCTAGAATTTTACTTCATGGCTAGGTATAGCATTCCATGGATTTCCTAATTGCATTATTATGAGAAGAGGTAAGTGGATTACCATGAGCATGTCACACCTTGCCTAAAAAAAGAATAGGAGACTGAGTGGTGGGATAAATATGTTACTAATTAGCATCTTCCAAATTCCCTTACACTCAACAAAATTGATATTATTGATAAAGAAGAAAATCCAAATGAAGATTTATTGGATATAATGCTGAGTAAGTTTTATGAAGGAGGAAACCTCAAAGGCAATGAAATTCCTCTTTCTATTATGAAGGAGAAAATCATGAGATCTGCTCAAAAGTAGCTCTCACACAAAACTAGTAAGGAAAGTCCCTCATCTTCAACAGCTAATTGTGGATCCAACAAAGCAGGGCCCCCTCAGGAAAAGTAAAAGCATTTTTAGCTTAAGATGTTTTCACTTTCACGTGAAGATATTAGGTTTGTAAAAGATGACAAAGGAAAAAGAAAAGCCTCTATTATTGCTGCCAAGAAGGATAAGAATCCAAGAAGGCAGAAAGCCACGAGCATAGTGGTCCCAGATTTTCTCAACTCTCGTTGGTGGACATGATTGGACCTTATCACCAATGCCCGAGCCCCTATGCCTATAAAAAGAAGCTCGTTGTCTAGGAAGGACATACCCAGTTCACTTAGCATTTTCTAGTCTATGTGCTGGACGCTTCCTTTATTTCTTCCTCCAAAATTTGTGTTGTTCCACTTTGTTTCAAAGGTTATGTTGTTGTGTCTGCTTTGTAGCTGTAAGAGTATTGTTAAGGCTTGGTGTGCTTTTTCAAAAGTACTAGATTGTAATCATTCCATTGTTCATCATCTATGTGTGGTGTGTATAAACTAGTACTCACTAGTTTACTGTAAGTTCAAATTTAAATTCAATAAATTGTACATGTGATTTTTAGTCTATATCCATGTTTAATATTTTTTCAATTGTTTATATTTGTATTGTGTGTGTATGTACCAGGGTGTCTTTGGTATTAGAGCTATATGCTTGTTTGTTTCAAATTTTTGTATTAATTACATGTTTTAAACCTTAGGTCCTTTTGTGTAAGAAAACTAAAAAATTTGAGGATTTTGAATGAAAAGGAGGTACAAGTACCACCTTGTATTTTACAAGGGTACGACATTCTGGGTTTATATAATAGTTGGTACTAGTATTGCATAGTATTTTTTCTTTATATATTACTATATAGTCGTTGCATTTAGGAGTTGAGAAGAGTGAGGAGGTAAATTGTAACAATAAATAATTTTTTTCCCTCATTTAATAAATGTATCCAAACAAAACGAGCTGACAGTCTCTTCATTCGCTTTAATTATTCTATCTCCAAATAAGGTGAAATCATGGCATCCCCACCTCCCCTTCTCTGTTTTCCCTTCACTAAATGAGTGTATTTAAACAAAGCATTAATTGCTTGTCGAGACTCCAACTGCCAAAAATGTTTGATCGAGCTGAAGTGGCTTTCTTCATGAGTTAGAATCTTCTTTGCAATCAATACTAAAAAAATCCTAATTTTTAACAGACAATTTTCTAATGGCTTTAAGTAATGCTGGAATTTTTTATAGTAAGCCATCCAAATCACTGATGAGCTTCGGTCAAAATTTTTCAGTCCAATGAACAAAGCAGAAGTTCTTTCTACCCAAGCTAACTTGCTAAATTGAAATTTGTTAAATTTAATATTTCTAATGGTTGTTGTTCCATGGCTAGCCATCCAAAGTTGAAAAATTTACCTCCTTATTATCATAAAAAGTTTTTAATTTTGAAATTTTTTGTGCCTGTTCATCGGAAACTAAAAAATTTCCCCTTCTTCCCCAAACATTTTAAAATCATTCATATTCCTTTAAAATCTTATTTTTCTACTCCAATATTTTTTCTCACAAATTTCTTTGCACCCTCTCCAAAACTTTATTTTTCTTCTTTTTCTTCTTTTTCTTCTTCTTTCTCACTTCATCATTACCTTTGTTTTCTTCTTGATCATCTTCCCTTTCCTCCCTCCTTTTTCTTACCATCTTCTGCTTCAATTTTTATTTGTTATCATCTTCTTCATTCCTTCTCCCTCCCTCTCTTTTCCATCATATTATTTTTCTTTTTCTTCTTCCCCCTCTGCCTCCCCCCTTTCTCACCATTTTCATGCATAATAGTGCATGAAAAATGAAGATTATTTAGGCAACATAAAAAGCTTATGGAAAAAATGTTATGGGGGTGGCCTTTGAAATTTCCATTGAACGTTGCCATTGGAACGATTAGCAGTTGAAATATGCTACAGTCACTAGAATTGTCATAACTCATTTTCTATGAAGTGAGCCGGGAAGCTAAGTGACGTGCTAGCATCATCTAACCCAAATGGTCATGGGAATTTTTTTGGGAAATTTATAGAAATCTCTTTGGCATTTATCCAAACCTACACTCAACACCCTACATATTTAAAAATATACATTTACCCTCTCTTTTGATAACTCCATCAGCTCATCAGTTAAGAGGAAAAGAGAAAACACATAAACTATCCTTATACCTTTTTTTTGAGCTTAAGCACCTAAAAATTTTTGGTCTAACAAAATTAGCATCTTCTCCAATTCACCAAAACTTTTGGATCTTCTATTTTTAAACTTTCGTAATATCCAGCCAAACCTAAATATGTTAGATGAGTATCCAGATGAGTGTCCCACGCCTTCACTAACATCTCTCCCATTTCAACAACAGAAACATGATTCCTTTTCTTAATCCTCTCCATGCCTCCACCAAACCGATTAAGAAATCAACATATTCAGGGCTCTTAATTTACGATAAAAGGTTCTGCCCACAATCAAACCAAAGCTTTTCTAGTCTCACATTTGAAAGTACTGCTAATTCTAAGGCCATCAAAGTCATAAAATGAAGACTTATACTAGGAATTCTGGAGACATATATTCATTAGCTTAACTTAATTATTCTGTAAGAAAAAATAAAATAATTGATGGTTTGCAATTTCTCATTTCTCAAGATTTACCCGCAACTGATGAATTTCAGACAAGGCCAATTTTTCTACTTCTCTCTACCCAAACCAATGAAGATTTCAGGATCTTATGATCTTATGATAACATACTTTTATGTTATCTACTCATGTATATGCCACATGCATATTTGTTCATTTGAATTCAACATGGATATAGGCATGCATAACATATTATATAACATATCAAGATCACATACAAGTTGTGTTAAATAAATCCTAGCATGCTACTAAGAATATACGAAAATGAAACCTAACATGCTACTAAACCAAGAAAAGATGTGCACCTTTCTTCTTGGTTATCTTTAGCGAAAAAAATTGAGGGAGAACTTGATCTTAGAGGAGCGCCTTGAAGCTTGAAATAGAGATGAACCATCTCTATGTAAATCCACCCACAATGCTCTCAAGAAGTGTTTAATATTTCGGCCTCTAAAGGAAATAGGAGGAGAACAATTTTCTCTCAAGAAAATGGAGCAAATGGAGTGCAAATTCGTGCTTAAAATGGATGGCCTCTAAAGGCTATTTATAGATGACCAAAAGGTACACCTTTACACCAAGAAAGGTGTCTTTTAAGCCAAAGAACACTTCCTTTGGCCAAGGGTCATGTATGGTGGCGAAAATACATGTCTTTTAGCCAAAGAACACTTCCTTTGGCCTATAACCACCCCATAACTACCTTATGGCGAAAATACATGTCTTTTAGCCAAGGAACACTTCCTTTGGCCTATAACCACCCCATAACTATCTTATGGCCGAATATACATGTACCTTGAAGTCATAGGACATCACTCTTGGTGCAATAACCACCCCAACCACCCTCATGGCCGAATGTACATGTCTTTTCACTCAAGGAACACTTCCTTCGGATGAAAAGACATGTTCTTTTAGCCAATAGTCATCTCTTTTGATGAAGAGACATACCTTTACACAAAAGATGTGTCTCTTGGTGGTTTTGAGCTAAAAGCAAGGTGAGCTGGCACAAAGCTAGCTCATTATGCTACTTATGCACCATTGAGCTCCTCTGAGCTCCAATCAAGCTCCATGAACTAAGGTCTAGTTCCCTGAACTGACCTTGAGCTGGAGTTAGCTACTCTCAGCTGAAGTGAACTGAAGTCCAGCTACATTCAGCTACCAAAAGCTGAAGTGAGCTGCCTTGAGCTGACTTGAGCTGAAGTCCTGCTACTTTGAGCTATTTATAGCTGAAGTGAGCTGACTTGAGCTGAAGTCCAGCTACATTCAGCTACCAGAAGCTGAAGTGAGTTGACTTGAGCTGACTTGAGCTAACTTGAGCTGAAGTCCAGCTACTTTGAGCTACTTATAGCTGAAATGAGCTGACTTGAGCTAAAGGAAGCTACTTTTAGCTGACTTAGATAGCTGTTCAAGCTAGAGTTAGCTCAATGAGCTCAAATCCTATCTTAAAAGGATCTTGGTGTGCCAAGAATTCCAACAACCAAGAGCTGTCGTCTCAAATAGAATGAAAGTATGGTGCTTGAATTATGACAAGGGACCTACATAATATGAATTTTTACCAAAATTAGGAAAAAGGAAAAAAAAACACCCTTATTAGTATAACGATGATAAGCAAGGAAAGAGAAATGCAGTGCATTAATATATGACGTCTCTAAACTAGAACTTTTAAGAACCTAGTCAACTATACTGTAAAGGTTGTTAGAGATGAATATTTGAACTAAGGCTTTAGTAGCAGTATTTGAAGCCGGAAACAATGTTGGGCCGCAATGATGGAGGTAGGGTAGCAGCTGAAGTTGTCGTTGTTGATTTCGGTGATTCAAGGATTGAAACAGTTTTGTTAATTTCACCTAAAGAAGATGACAAGGTTGTCTTTTAGAATGTGTTTAGGAGAGTGTTAGGCCGTCTAACCTTAGCACTCATTTAAAATATTTGGATTTAGCACTCATTTAAAAATAAAAAATTGTTACGTGTTAAAATGGCCTCCCCCCAAATTGTGTCGTTTTAATGTTAGGATCGATCTCTTATATATTATGTAATATCTATTGGAACTAAAGAATGAGAAATTGTATCTTCCTCCTTGTCTCTATTTGATCTTTTCTCTCCCCTCTGCCTTTGTCTATCTACCAGCCATTTATTCTAGCTCGTATGTGACAACTTTCTTAGTCAATGCCTTGTTTTGACTTATTAAGTATGTTTAATTAAAGTTTTTTTATTTAAATGCCTTAAATTAGTTTTCTATTAAGTAAGAAAAATAAGCAAAGTAAGGTTGTATTGAGTTCCTAAGTGTAAAATTTCACCAAAAGGGTAAAAAGGTAAAATGGTAATTTTGACCCAAGTGAGTGGCATGGCTGTAATTTCATTGAAATTGAGGTCATGTAAATATTTTTGACCAAATAATTTAAGACCATAAGTTACTCTAACCATTAAAACAAAAAATGAAAGTTAGGGAACTATAATGCACTAACTAATGAATTAAGGGTATTGTGCCACTTGTGGCATAGAAATGAAAAGGCTAGGGGCGGGGAAACAATTTTTCCCCTTTGGGACCTAAAGTCAGCCGGCTGGTGGCAAGGGGAAGAAAAAAAAATAATTTGGCTTGTGGAAGAAATTAAGTCAAAGGTAAGTGAAAGTAGGTGTTGTTTTCTTTTTGGACAAAACAAAATAAGTATTCATCATCCCTCCCAACCCATTTTCATTCTTCCCTTTCCTCCATAGCTTATGTTCACCATTTCTTCAAAATCCCACAAAATTCATGTGAAAAATTAAAGGTCCTAGAGCATATATATCAAGGTTCTAGCTTAATTTTGGTGGTTTAGTTGCATTTATCTTGTCTCTTGCAAGTTTTGACTTCAAACCCTAAGGTGAGTTTGTCCATGGCTTTAACTTGGTTCTAAGCTTGAAATATGGTTAGTGATGATGTTAATTTAGTGCTTGTGGTGCCCATTTTGCTTGGATTTAGGCTTGGAACTCAAGGGAAAGAAATTGAGCTCAAGTGGGCTTTATGTGGCTTGTTTGCTTTAATCTTATTTTAGTTTGAATTTGAGGTAAGGGGTTAAGTTAATCTAAGTTAAATTGATGCATTTCATGTTTATTTCATGAATGGAAAGTGAAATTGGAAGTGCCAAAAAAATGGAATTACATGGCAATTAAGTGGAATGGAGGAAGGGGCATGGTAGGCACAAAATTGTTGCACCTCTAGGGGTGATACGATCGCAGCCCCATAGCTAGTGTGACCGCATCACTTCTAGAAAAGTGACCAAAACTAAGATGCTATCACACCTCATATTAGGGTGTGACCGCACCATGCCTTATTTTGCCCAAAATTCATCCTACGTGGCCTTTATGCATTATTAAGGGCTTCCTTCCACCTTCAACATTATGGAAAACATTAAATATATTTTAAAGTCACTTCTAAGATAATTATAAGTATCAATTAAATAGGGTAATTAAGTGTGTTGTTTAAGATGGCTAAGTTTGGTGGATAGTTAAGGGTACATTAAGGAAGAATTAAGTTGCCAAGTGGGGGCTAAGTAGGGTTTGATTTCTCTAATGACCTAACTGTTGGGTCGTTGACCTTGGGCCACTAAAGTAGAACCTAAAAGAATCCCAACCAAGCTATGAAGCTTGGTAAGTAGGTCCACTAAGGGAGCCCGAGTCAAGTTCAATGAACTTGGTGAAGTTAAGCCATTAAGTCGATTACCCTAAACAATAAGCGAGGGAAAGACGAGCAAGTGACGGGAGTAAGTGATGACCTACTCTAGGACCTATAAGCGGGACTTAAGGGAGGTAAAGGATTCGGGATATGTGGGTCACTGTCTCAAGAACCTTCGCTATTTGAGCTCATGGTAAGTCTAAGACACCTTAGGGTGTAAGAAGTCCCAAGTGTTATATGTTGCATATCATTCACTCATGCATTGCATTTATTATTATTTTCTTATTTGTGGTTGATTGTTGGATGCTTGGTTGTTTGTTTGCCATATGTACATGGTTGCTTGGGTTTCCTTGTAGGTACCAAGGGACCTCTTACTTAGTACGATAACGTACTCACTCCTTTAAGCTTATCTATGCAGGTACTAACCCCGAACCCAACAAGTAAGTGGATAGTTGTGGGCTAAGTTTCTCTATTTTGTAGGTACTTATTCTACTTGGAACCTTGGGTTTCTAAATTACTTATGAACTAAGTTCTGTACTAATTAAGTGTTTGTGCATTTACAGTCTAGAGGCTAAAAGTTGTACTAGGACAAATGAGGCCTCTGCACTTAGAGTTTGGTAGCTTAAAGGTGGGAGCTCAAGTAGATGATCTTAGTAGTATGTTAGCTTGTATATATAGTACCTTGTGTACTAAGACATTGCCTTTATTAGGACATACTGTGGTGTAAGACCATTAAGTTACTTTTGGGTGCATGTTAGAGCTTATATGTGTGCACAAAACTACTACTGGAAGTTTAAGTAACTAGTGTTTTATTGTCTTGGCACATTTTAAATATGTTTTAAATGAAGTGCTCGAGCGATGTTTTCTTTTCTTATTTTATTTATTTGAGTTGCATTACCAAGACAAACGCATGCATATATTCTTGCAGGGTAGGCTAAGTAACTAATTGTATGTAAATTGTTTTAATTTACTGACAGGTAATAGTTAGCCAATAGTAACTAAGTGGGATCACAATCCCTAAAATCCTACACATTAAGTAATTTAGGGCACCAGGACCTCGCTCTATGACATTGTAAGTCTACAATAATCTCATAATTAATTCTTTCTCTCCCATTTTCCTGATCTGTAGCAAACTGCTATATGCAATTGTTGTTCCATCTCCACTGTAGTTTTCAGTTCCATCATCTTAATCTACATTCTGACCAATAATAACTTGATTTTGGATTTGTTCTATAACAAATTGTATCAAAGCATGATTCTGGCTCATTCATGGAAGATATAAGCCAAGGCTCAAGGCTTATTTTAGAAGCCAAGTTTTGGTGACAACTAGGTGTTTGACAAAATTCCTAAACCAGTAATTTATAGACAGTTAGAACCAATGCTTAATGATTCTTCATTCTTGAATAATATCCAGGTGGGAGCAAGTCTTGATAATCATGGAATAACAATAAGCATGGCAAGTATGACATGGGTTGAAAGAATTTATACAGGAATAGCCTTTAAGAAACTAACACAGCAAGATTTTATTGAATACTATTGGTATCATTTTTAGACTTGCTTAAATAAGGTAGGTCAATTGCCTGAGAAACATGTGCTTAGTTTCTTTGTGTAAGGATTGTAAGATGATATTAACAAGGATGTAAAAGAATTGAGGCCTAGAAATTTTCATGAAGCTCTGTCTTTAGCAAACTTAATAGAGTTCAACTTGCAATGTTTTAAATACCAAGAACAAGAGGCTACCATTGAGGAATTGAGAATTTTAAAGTAATCAGCCTTTGTTCAAGATTATCAAGAACAATTTAAGACATTATTGAGTAAGGTTAAGGCTAGGAATCCCTCTGTGGAGTTTATTGTTAATTGTTTTTTGGATGGTTCACAAGAGAATAGACAAGAATATAAGAGGGAATAAAAGCCTTAGACCTTGTATTGTGCTTAATTACTGGCCAAATTGCATGAAGTATTCTTAAGCTATAATATAAGAGATGATGCTGCAGTAAACAAGTGTTGACTTGATGCTATAGGAAAGAGTATTGAAATTACTCAAACTAAAAGCTTGGAAATTACATCTGATGAGATGGAAGCTTCACTTTCTAAGACTGTTAATGAAAATTCTCAGTATTGGTCAACATATACAGAAAATTCTGGTTTATTATGTGGGTGCATTAGAGGGAAGTGTTTCTGTTGTTTTTGGACTACCTTAAGCAAATGGGGAAAAAGGAAGTGAAGTTGAAAGTCTGGTTTATTTTATGGTGAGAAGGTGTCAAAGAACTACAGAAAAGGATTTTTTTCATGCTTGAATGAGTAAGGATACTAGCAATTGTACCGCATCAAAAGAATTGAAAGATTCTCAATATCCTTTGTCGAGCTATTATACCATCCATCCTAGTGGTCAGGGGTGAAATTGACATGGAAGGTCAGTAGGTAGTAAAACTTATAATATTTTTTTCTGTTCAGTAGTTATGTTTAGGAGCTAAATAGAGTGAAGATTGGTGCATGATCAACCAAGAAAAAGAAAGCAGTTGCAGCCATGAAGAACAAAAATGCCAAGTGGGTGAAGGAGCTAGGATCTTAGTATTTTAGTTCTTGTTATTTTAGCTTGTGTTTTGTATTGCTTCTTATTTGTATTGACGCTTAAGGACAAGAGTCTTTTAAGGGGGAAGGATTGTTGCATGTTAAAATGGGCTCCTCCCCAAATGATGTTGTTTTAGTGTTAGGATTTGTCTCTTATATATCATGCAATAGCTATTGCTTGGAACTAATGAAATAGAAATTGTATCTTCCTCCTTCTCTTTGTTCGATATCTATTTTCCTTCACCCTCCGTCTATCTGCCAGCCTTTGATTCTAGCTTGTAAGTCTATAGTAATCTTGGGATCTATTATCTCTCCCGATTCCTTAACCTGCAGCAAGTTGTCATATTCAATTGTTGTTCCATCTCCAGTGTAGCTTTTGGTTCCATTGTCTTAATCCACATTCTAACCAATAACAACTTGATTTTGGACTTGTTTTGTAACAAAGATCTAAAAGTTTGGGTGAAATGGAGAATATGCTAAATTTGTTAAATCCAAAAGTTCTTGGTGCTTAGGCTACAAAAAAAAAAAGATAGAAGGTTAGTTTATGTGTTTTCCCCTTTATATTGTAACTAATGAGTTGATGGAATATAGGTTTTTGTATATGTAGGGGGTTAAGTGTATGTTAGGATAAATGACAAGGGAGCTTCTACAAATTTCCCATTTTTTTTTTCAGATGAGTCTACAATAGTTGAACATTTTTCCAACGGATATCCATTTGAAAATTGAATCTGTAAGGTTTCAAGAGCCAAGCAAATGCAGCAAAATATAACCGAAACCCTCCATGATCCAAGTGAAGTGGGGTAAATCGGGTGCTCAAAATTTTATACCTAGTTTGGTTGAGATCTCTCACCCAACTTGAACAGTTGACGTGTTCAAACTCTCTATGGTATCCACACGAACCTCTCGAGATCACCACGCCTCTACCACGTCCCGGTAGATGCGTTCCTCTTGCGCTCGCAGTACTAGCTTGCATCCTCCAAGGAATGTCAAGAGAAGAGTGTGGCTGGAACTCTCAAAACTCTTTTGATTTTGTCCTTAAGGAGGCTATGGTAAAAGCTACAAATTTCTCACTATATGATGTATTTATAGTGAGACTCAACTCTTAAGCCTAATGGGATTTAAAGCCCTAATCTAAGGAGGTTTTAATTTCGGGCCTAATAATGGCTCAACCTTTGGGCCAATCATTAATACGAAATTATCATGAAACGAAGACGAAACAATTTGCCCATGCACTCAAGTAATCCAATTGGCTATATGTGTGTGACCCAATAGGCTTCTATCACATTGGCAATGATCATAAATCACATTTATGATCATAAACAATTAGCCGTGTTTAGCAACACATCATTGCCACCCAAGTGACAAGATTGTTGGTGATTCAACTTAACCTTTATGGTCATTATTCGTATATGCCATTGTCCTTTTGTCCAAGATATCAAGGCCAAGCACGAGACATGGAATGTGTCACTCTCGTATAACCTGATCTATGGTTTCTTGATTACCAAATAGATTAACTTAAACTGATGACATTGATATCGTATATCAACTCATCCGAGCATGGCCACGTATTTTCTTAATCTCACTCTATCAAGGGCCCGAAGATATACTCCCGTTACATAGGAGGGAGAAATCCCATCTTGATCATACAAAACCCTCCACATGATATGTGACATACCCAATGACCTCCTTCAAGTTCACTCAGTTATGAGCAACAAAGAGAAGTATCAAAGTATGTGACTCACATGTAGGGAACCTTGATGACCTTAGGTCAAAGGACTACATATACATGATCACTATGAGAATCACTTATGACACTCATATAACGATCCATGTAGCATTCTCATGGTGGGTTGGTCTAGCACACAAGTTCTCCAACTTGTACCCATATATAGACTATATATCTTATATTAGTCTCCACATATGCTAGTTTTTACGTATTATTCCAACCCACTCCACGATAATACTAGACCAGGGACATTTAAGAATATCATTATTCTAGGGTTATAATTATGTTTATTATGTTACGCAGAAACAAAACAACAAACATAATTACTGGATTAATGCCTCAATAAAATATCATGCCTCAATGTGCAAAATACAATCATCTCATGATTGGTTTTTTAGCACAAAACTAATAGAATCTCCTACGATTATCCTTTGGAAACAACCATCGGAGATGAACATTGTTTTAATAGTAGATTCCCTATTATCATATGGCTTTCTCAGCTTGAACTCAAACTGATCTCTTCACGAGCTTGGGCCCACTATGGCTCATTTTGGTATCGAAGTTAATTTATCTTGTGTTCCATTGTTTTATGGCTTGCTTTATTAATTGTTGTAGCGTTTAACAACTCAAGTGACTAGAACTTTGAAATTATTATCTAAAACTCATTGTTTAACTCGCCACTTTATCCTTT
The DNA here is from genome assembly GCA_039654915.1 of Aquilaria yunnanensis. Taxonomy (NCBI): domain Eukaryota; kingdom Viridiplantae; phylum Streptophyta; class Magnoliopsida; order Malvales; family Thymelaeaceae; genus Aquilaria; species Aquilaria yunnanensis. The sequence goes on along the minus strand of CM077595.1, from coordinate 39,556,514 downwards.
TTTTTTACCAAAACCCAGATCAAATTTTCAGTTGAGGGACTATTAAGTACATAAGTTGGAGGGCCTTAGTGTTCCTAGCTTGTTTAGAATGGAGGGCCTTGAGTACGAGAATTTGAGGGAAGCTTGTAGTTATATGGGTCAACGAAAATAGTAACATTCTAAACAATGCGGTATAGTTCTTGCCTCTACAAAATTGATCTAAACGTTAATGAAAGTATTGGCAGAAAGTCGAAGTATAGATGCGAAGTGTTATGTTAATCAAACTTCAGGAATATAAGTGTATTTTACCTTATTTTTAATAGACAAACAAGTACCTTGCTCTAATTAATGACTTTCAACTCATTAATATGATGGGTACGTCAATCCTTTAGCTAAGCCACCAAACCAATTGGTAAAACTTCCGTTTTAGCTCCTCAAGTTTATGTATTCGGCTAATTGGATTTTTGAAATTGTTTGAGTGACAGGCCCAACCCAACTAGTCCTTCGGGTACTCAACTAAAATTTAAATCAACTTCAATCACCAAAAGTATGTTTTACAATTTTTATTCTCTTGATGTTTTGTTCAAATCAAAGATGAATCTTCCAGTGGTCTTCCCTAAGATTGAAAATTTTATCGAAAGCAATTACGTGCCACCACAACTACAAGTTTTCATTTTAGTTAAAGATTTTGGAACTATGGCTACACACTTCACATTCTTTTAAGCTATAATTCATCAAAATTGTATATATATTTGTGGCCTAAATGACTACTCCCCTGAACTATGGTGACTGAGATAGTTTTCCCATAAATTATAAAGTGGATCAATTCAAATCCTGAACTTTGATAAGTGGATCAATTCGAACCCTGAACTTTGATGAGTCAATTACTTTAGTCCATTAACTCAGCCTAATCCTCATGTAGTCCATCTTTAACAGAGCAGCTACCATTGCTCCCCTCCTCCACTCCATTTTTGCCTTCCACAACCTCTCTGGCCTCTCCTCCCACCTCCGCCTTTAAAGTAGCCTCCTTTCTTGCCCCTCGCCCCCTCTGCCCTCCAACGCCTCTATAACTCCTTTGACGACCATTACAAGTATGTCACCGCTACCTTTAAGAGCCCCTTCGTCCTCATACACAAGCCCTTCCCCCCCTCTTCTCCAAGCTTCAATCCGATCATGCGAGGTTTCTTGTTGGATCCAATGGAGAGAATTGGTGACTTTGATGAACCCAGGAGGAGCAACAGTTACTACAGCCGAGGTGCGATGATGGAAGAAAAGTGACGACAATGATGAAATCATGGCTTAGAATAAACTAAATTATTTGATTTGACACTCAATTTTGTTGATTTCCTCTTCAATAGTTGCTCGAATGACAATCACAATGATCAACCGAACACGATGATGAGCCCAGGAGGAGTAGATGTGGTGGATCTCTGGGGTCAAAAGCTCTGATTGTATTTCTAGTGGCATTTTTTTCACATGCACACATGTGAGTGCATAAGTAAGTTACAGGACCAAACTAATAAATTTTCCAAAGTTCAAGGTTCAAGTTGATCCACTTTATATTTCAGGGGGCAACCTATCAAAATCATCATAGTTCATGGGAGCAACAGGCATTTAGGCATAAATTATTTAACAGTGGTTGTTGAGACCCAAAAAATTGTCAATTTTGCACTCCCCATTCTGTCAATTTTCAACTGAAAATTAGTTTCCAAGATCACAAGCTGTAAAAAGATGGTTTATGGTACAAATTGGTTTAAATATAAAGAAGGGCTTATTGCGCACGTATAGAAAAGGTAAGTGCCATTTCAAAACAAAGGTTAAGGATGAAGTGGGCAGAACAAAAACATTTAGAGGCCAATAAAAAGGTTTTTCTATGTTAGATAATCATCTATATCGGCAAGGCTTTATTGCTTATGTCTTAAAAGTTGCATTTCTATTATAGTGTTCAGCAAGTCCAAGTGTATTGGGTTTTTTTTCTTAAATTAAAGAAGCTTAATAATTTCAATTTGGTTTAGAATTTAGTTCTAGTTTTTTTATTTGTTTAAGATTTAGTTTTCCTATTTTGATGTGGTTTAAATTTTATGTATAACATATAATTAAAATGGCTTGTTGTATTTGGATTTAAGTACGAGGGAAAAGCCAATGTAATGATGAGGCAAAATGTAAGGGTTCTAGGAGGGATGAAAGGTCTGGAGGTTGGAATGGGAAGAGACAAAAAGCCTTTTGTAATTCTCATATCTTGTAATTGTATGAGGGCAAAATATTGGGATTGTCAGTAGTATGTAGGGGGTCCATAAGCCAACGTAAGCACTAAAGATACATTTCTACTGTAATTTCTATATTTTGCTCGAGTAGATTATCTTATCTATGGATATAGGCTAGTTAAGAATCAAACCACATTAAATTCATGCATGTTTGTTTGATTATGTTTGTTGTTTTGTTGCGTGTGATGAGTTCTGTGGAATTTTCTTTCCAACAAGTTGTATCAAAGCTAATAGTTTGGTCCTAAAATGGTGAAGCTTATGGTTTGGTCCTAATATAATAGAGCTTAGTGTGTTCTTGGCATTATGAAGGGCATGTTCATGTGTGTTGATGCTCATGATGTTGATGTTCATGATGTTCATGATCTTTTTCATTCGTTGTTGTATTTGTGTCTTGGTGGTTTGTTTTGTTCGTAGTCATGGCCGTTTGTTCGTGATTGCTATCACATATGCTGGAGTTTGCAAGAATTTGTGCCAATGTGAATATTGTTGGATTTGTTGACTCAAATTCAAAAAGCTTAAGGACTTCAATTTTATTTAGGATTTGATTTTAGTTTCTCTATTTGTTTGAGATTTAGATTTCTTATTTTGATGTGGCTTAGATTTTATGTGTGGCCTAAAGAAAGACGTATTGTGTTAGATTTGAGTATGAGAGAAAAAACAATGTAGTAAAAGTCAAGATGTAAGAGTACCAAGAGACAGGAAAGGTCTGGAGGCCAGAAAGCGCTAAGAGGGGAAGCTTTTTATTGTAACTGTGTGCGGACTAAATATTAGGGTTGTTAGTAGTTTGTAAGGGATTTATAGGCTAGCACGAGCACTAAGGGCATACCTCTACTATAATTTATATCTTTTTTTCAAATGGATTTCTCTCATCCGTGGATATAGGCTAGTTAAAAGACTAACCATGTTAAATTTATGTGTGTTTCTTTGATTGTGTTTACTATTCCACTACACATGATGGGTGATTGAGATTTTTTTTCCAGCAAGTGGTATTAGAGCGAATGGTTTGACCTTAGCATGATGGAGCCTATGGTTTGATTTTGAGAAGATATAGTTTGTTGCATTCTTGGCATGGTGGAGCTTGTGTTCGTGTGTGTTGATGCTGGCAATGTTAATGTTTGTGATGATCATGATTGTTTCCATTCGTTATTGTGCTCGTATCTTGGTAGTGTTTGTTGTTTGTAGTAATGATCATTTGTTTGTGATTGATGTCATATGTGCTAGTGTTTGAAAGAATTTGAGCCAAGGTGGAGATTGTTGCGTTTGTTGGCTCAGTTCAAAAAACTTAAAGATTTTGATTTTCTTTAGGATTTGGTTTTACTTTTGCTATTTTATTCAAATTTAGTTTTTCCTATTTTAATGTGGCTCAGTTCAAAAAACTTAAAGATTGGGATTTTTTTTTCCAACAAGTGGTACTAAAGCTAATGGTTTTGCTAGCAAGGTGAAGCTTATTATTTAGTTTTGACATGATGGAGCTTGGTGCATTCTTGGCATGATGGAGCGTGTGTTCGTGTATTTTAATGCTTGCCATGTTGCTATTTATGATGTTTATGGTCATATCGTTTCATTGTTATGCTCATGCCTTGATGGTGTTTTTTGTTCGTAATCATGGCCATTTGCTCGTGATCGTCATCATGTGCTGGTGTTTGGAAGAATTTGAGCCAAGGTGGAGATTGTTTGGTTTGTTAGCTAATCAAATTCAAGAAGTTTAAGAATTTTGAATTTATTTATACTTTGGTTTCAGGTTTCCTCTTTGTCTGAGGTTTATTTTTTCTATTTTAATGTGGTTTAAGTTTTATGTGTGGCTTATAAAAGGCTTGTTGTGCTAAGGGTTTAAGTATGAGAGAAAAGTCAATGTGGTAAAGAGGCAAGATGTGAGCATTTCAAAAGGGAGAAAAGGTTCGAAGGCCGGAGAGGGCTGGGACAAGAATCCTTCTATGATTCTTATATCTCGTAATTGTGCGTAGACAAGATATTAGGATTATCTGGAGTGTGTAGTGGATCAATAGGGCAATATAAGCACGAAGAGCATACCTCCATTGTAATTTCCGTATTTTATTCAAGTATATTTCTCTCATCCATGATTGTAGGCTAGTTATGAGACAAACCATGTTAAATTCACATGTTTGTATGATCATGTTTGTTGTTTCACCACGTGTGATGGTTGATTAGGAATTTTTTTTCCAAACAAAGTGCTTGCTATTTATCATGATTTGCTCGAGGTGAGGTGACATGCGTAGAGATCGATCATTCTAAAGTCAGACTTTTAGATTTGGATTTTTACTTTTGTTCAGGCTGAATGGTTTTTAAGTGCCTTTTTTGGGTGATTCTAAAGGGCATTCTCTCTTTAGCCCCTTTTTTCACTTCAATTATTTTCACTGATAGGGACGGGGGTGTTAACATGGTTACCCATAGTCTAGCTAGAGCATCCTGCATGCTTGCACAACAAATTTATTTTGTTTATCCACTTTAGGATTGGCTAACTATTGTTCTCCTTTCTGATCTTCATTAATGCAAATGAGTAACTTATTTTAAAAAATAAACATCTATTAATATATATGAAATTAGATCATTTAATAGAACTATCTTTTCATAATTTGTAAGAAGTCAAAAAATTTTCTGAGCTGACATGTGTAAACTAAAATGAACCACAGACAGACACATGGCAATTTTTGAAAATGCCTGTATAAAATACTTCATCCGTCTCAAAAAGAATAAAATATATTTATTTTTTAGATTTCCTAAAAAAAATGAAACTTTTTCCATTTTAGAGAGTTTTCAACTTCTAATTTATCTTACTACCCTCATTGAAACTCTCAATACACAAAACCCGATAAAAAATATTTTTTTAATATTTATTTAAACTTTCACTGCACAAAACCAAAAAAAAAATATTTTTTGTATTTATTATTTAAACTTTTACTATACAAACACTTTAATCTCTGTGCCTTCATTATGAGATGTAGGGATGTATCTATTTGTTGCGTGATTGACTTTACCCCTTTTTATTCTATGTTTACAGGTTTTCCATAAATAATTAGAGGTTGACATGTCTACCAGCTTTTTGTTCCTTTTATTTATCTTAAGTACCTACTTATAGCATATCAATCCAGTTACCTCCCATGCCGTTGACCATTTAGCCCTTAAATGTACTTCGGCAATTACAGTTACCTCCCATATTATTGACAGCATTTTGGACCTTTATCACATGACATTTGTTCCTGTTTAACTCCCCCTCCCCATTATCCTCTCAATTCCCACTATCTACAAACAATTATTACAAATGACTGTAAATACACCATCTACATTTCACTTTATATTTCCCTACCAAAGTCATCCTCTCTCTCCACTGTTAAGCTCGGCAGAATTTTTTTAACCTCAGTCAAAATCATGATCTCTCTTTCACCACTGCTGACCTAGGTAAAAATTCTTTCAAGCAAGTGGAATGTTTCCTCAGTCCAGTGTTACCAATTCTCTGTACAAAGAGGAAGCCACTGCATCCAGCCAAGTCTCTAATTTCTAAAGGAAGGAGAAAGTAGCAATGTGTCCTCCCAGTTTTCTTTCATCCAACACCAACATGTGAGAATCTGCAAAATCTCGGCATCTCTTATTTATTTATTTATTTATTTTTTGGAAGAGTAAACCAACTCATGTTTTTTTATTTTCATGCAAATAATTAAAAAAGCAGCGGGAAAAAAAATCAATTTATACCAATATGAAATACCATGTTACATTATATATTTTTATGATCTCATGTGCAGTAGTATGTTTATGTCGTAAAGACTTATTTTTTACTTTATTATGCCACAAAGTATTCAAGCATTGAGGAAAGCACGCCTATATTAGAAACAACCAATTCCAGGTCACTACAAGGAAAAAGCCATCTAGTGATGGCCATTAGCGATGGTCAGCCTTCGCTAAACATGAAATAGTGACGGCACACCGTCGCTAGTTAGTGACACGTAACCATCGCTAGTTAATGACACATAGCCGTTGCTAGTTAGTGTAGTTAGTGACGTATAGCCGTCGCTAGTTAGTGATGCATAGCCATCGTTAGTTAGTGACGCATAACCGTCGCTAGTTAGTAACATGTAACCGTCGCTAGTTAGTGACGCGTAACCGTCGCTAGTTACTGCTATAACTTTCAGGCTTGTAGTGGCCACTAGTTCCATTATATGCATCCCTATGAATTTAGCTATGTCATGGTCAACAATTTCATCAGCAAACCTCAACTATACATGACCATTCGATACAACCCAAGCACAAAACTAGTTCGCAGTAATCCAAAGTTATGTTATACACTTCCAAAAATCATAAACATAACAATTGATATTTAGAATGCATACAGTGTCACAATGTATTTTTTTGTACGTACAATCTTAATAATTACAGTCAAACAAGTTCATGGGATATAATTCTACCCTAATGGCAACTAGTTTTATGACGAACAGTACTTAACCATCAGACTCTAGTGCAGCTAGCAGAGTCTTCCCAATTGTTTGCCATATTGAAGCCATCTAATCCTAGTGTCTACGCTCCATCTGTGCTAACTGATCCTAATACTAACTCTCCATTTGTGTAGTACGCCTATCCATGTCCTCTTGTACCTGTGACTGCAACTGGCTCATTCTCTGGGAGACTCTCTCCTCCACCTGACGGTCAACCTCATTTTGGAATTGGGATGTTTGAGTGAATGAGATTAGTGCACTAGACCCCATCACCGTAGTATGAACGACGACGACGACCAGGCACCAAATGACTCTCTGAACCCATTCCTGGAATGCGCCCCTTATTTTTCCGCCCAGCAATCTCTGCAAACAGCAATGCCTCATTGAACTTAGCCTCACCGTCTGAACGCTGTGTTATTTCCTCTACCTCTGCCAGATATTGAACCTGTATAATGCTCCATGTTAATCAAGTAACCAACAGTAGTATATGGTTAAGATGTTTTTAAGCATTGTCTAATAGGTCGTTCATACTTACCTTAAAATTATCCATCTTCTTATTCACCTTCTTTCCATCTTTCTTTGTGTAGCACTTGTTCCGTGGTTTGAAGAAGCTGGGATCCTTTTTCTCCAAATCTGCCTCCTTTTGCATGATAATAAGCAGGCATAATTTGTTAGTTACATACTTATTTTGGCAAATTTCAATTAACTCAATTTTTTTTCTTACCATCTTCAGCCTATGTCCTGAAACTGAGACTCTACCTCCAGCATAATTTGCCATCTCTTCACCAGATGCACATCTAATCTGGCTCATCCTAGATGACATATCCTTGAAATCAGGTGAAGCCCACCAAGCTTCAAGTGCCTTTAATGTCTCTGTCATCATCCAGTTCACTTTTTCTTTTCACTTCGTCAGATCTTTTTCTCGTCTTATTTTTTCATATGCTTGCATCAAGTGCCTCTTTCCCAATTTGTAGAAAATGGCAAATATCCAATTATGATCAACTAGCTCCCATTAACATTTTGTCTAAAAATTATCAACAAAGTCAATTAAAGTTTGATTTTATATAATAATTTCAATAACTTTTAATGAATCTATGAACCTGAAAGACGCTAAACCATTGGTCAACAGCACCAGCCTTGGCAGCATCCTCCTAAGACTTATATGGTCCATGAAAATGACCCTTGATGCAATGAGCAATTTGGTCCTATGCAGCGTATGGAACGAAGGTAGACAATGAAAACATATATCAATATTGTCAATAAGCATTGCACAAAGAAAAAAATAAGTTAACAAAAGGAGGTTTAATAATTGCCATACCATGTTTCAGAATAAGGTGATATATAAATATGTCAGGATACCACGCCAGTAGATAGGTCAGGGCTCAAAGAATCCATGCCACCATCCAAGGAGTCTGGCTGATCAGAGGACTCGTGGGAGTGACCTCGAGGCAATCTGCTCTCAGTTGGCATACCACCATGCCGACTTGAGTACGATGATCTTGAGCCTCCATGCTCCAATGACACACCCGCCTCTAGTGCAATCGTATCGGTGAAAGGTGATGGCCCATGTATACCCCGAGTAATATCGACAACCGTATGCCTCAACGGTGGCTTCCCTCCACTACTGCTCGTTGCTCTAAGGCCAATAGCATTTGCAAAGTCTTTCACCAGGCTCTTCTTTAGCAATCCCCACCTCCTATACTGGTTTGGTGGGGTACCCCCATCGTCTTCTCTTTCAGCCATTTGCACAATACTGAAACAATCATTACAAGCAGAACAAAATTGCCGGTATAAGAAGAATTGTTCTGCTACATACTGGTTCTTCACATGGTGTCTATTATAACAAACTTATTGAGAATGCATAAATTAAAAACTTTACAACACGCAATCTAGTTTGGACTAGAATGTTAAACATGATCAGTATCATCTTCTTCATCTTCGGTTTCTAACTCATCAAGTTCAACATCACTCTCCTCATCATCCTCCGTGCTTCTTGTGTCTTCATCCTCTGTCTCATCTTCTTCCATCACATCATTAGTGTGACAGATCTCCTCATCAACAGTTTCAGCCACATTTATATCACCTAGATTGGCAAATTGGGTCATCATGAATCACTTATGGAAGCCGCTCCCAAACTGTGTCTTGGAAAGCCGTAGTATCTTCAGTTATTTCATAATTCACAATATGTCTTTGCTTTATCTTAAGCACTGCCCACCAACCAACCTTCTCTTTTGACTTACTTGGGTAAGGGGTGTAATACACTTGATCCGCTTACAATGCAAGGATAAATGGATCATACTTAGGGTACATCCGATTGCACAGTACTTCAACAATTCTATATTGTTTATGAATGCGAGTACCACGTTCCAGTGTCATGTAAAACCAGTCACACCTAAATAACACAACGTTCTTATGAGGCATGCCAGGGTACTCTAGTTGAATGATTTCTTGAACTACTCCATAAAAATCAGTCTCAACATTATTGGTTGATCTAGTGCATTTTATGCACACCCCACTGTTATACATTGATTTGCCCTCACCCCATGCAACAGTCCAGAACTTGTATCCATTTACGAAAAATACGGGCTAGCACTCCACTCAACATGAAGGGCCAAAGGCTACATCCCATAGCATTTGACTTACTTCGCCATTAGCACTGTCACTAACCTATAGGAAGTAAAACAGTGTTGTGAGAGTCATTGGTGTACTTTATAGTGATATCTAAGTAACACGACTTACATAATTTTGTAGCCATGTTGGGAAATCCTTCTCAATTCCCTCATTAACTTCTAAGTTAGATATATTTGGTGTCATCAGATGCAAGAATTGGACAAACTTTCTGTTCTCAAATCACAAGATAACATGGTAAACGTTAGTATTTTGGTAAACCAATGAACATAATTTATCAAATTATATGCATTTACTATGTACATGATATATGGTTTTATCTCATCACAGTTGAGAAGGATATACAATGTTGCAACTTGCAGCTCCATATCATTAAAGTACCGATACTTTGACAATCTATGTGGACGTCCAGGATATGTGAATATTTTCCACAATGTTCCATCTTGTGGAACTAGGCCACCATCATCATTCCTTGGGACCCTAGTACCCATTCGGGGAATATGGGACTCAAAATAGTAAGAGCAAAAAGTTGATGTCTCCTCGATCAAATAGGCATTGCATATCGACCTTTCAACACGGGTCTTATTCGAGACTCTATGCTTAAGATTCCATAAACACCTGCTTATTACAGAGCGTGTTAGGAAGTATACAAACTGAACCAATATGGATGTTATTAAATTAAAGCTTACCGCTCAAATAGATACATCCAACAATACTGAATAGGTCCACCAATTAATGCTTCATATGCCAAGTGGACAGGTAAATGTTCCATAGAGTCGAAGAAGGCCGGTGGGAAAATCCTCTCCAACTTGCATAGTAGAATTGGGATGCTACTTTGTAGTGCCTAAAGATCATCAACATGTAATTCAGGCAAGCAAAGATCCCGGAAGAATTGGCTCAATTCAGTTAATGGTTTCCATATGTTCTCCGGGAGTGAGTGAAACATTAGGGGAAGTAAGTGTAGCATAAATACATGGCAATCATGACTTTTCATGCCAAACATTCTTGTCGAGCTATTGTCAATACACCTGCTGAAGTTTGGCGTGTACCCATCTGGAAGTTTGAGGGACTTTACCCACATTAACACATCAGACCTTTGTGATGCGGTCAGTGTGAATGCAGCCTTAGGTTTGAATACACCCCCACCTTCTAAGTCTATCACAATCAACTCTAGACGCTTACACAGTATCTGCGTATCTCTACGTGCCTTAACATTGTCTTTCGTTTTATTCTTCATATCCATGATAGTGTTGAATATATTGTCAAAGACATTCTTTTCAATATGCATGATATCAAGGTTATGTCGGAGGAGGTTGGTTCTCCAATAAGGTAATGTCCAAAAGATGCTACGCTTTGTCCAATTGTGTGTTTCCCTATAACCTGGCATCTTGAATATGTTACCAGTTTCAATGACTGATGGCAATTGAGACAGACGAGACCAAATTTCTTCCCCTGTTAGGCGCTCAGGAGAAGCGGACTTCTCCAGTTTCCCCTTTCTAAAAGAAACTCTATTTCTTCTATAAGGGTGTTCAATATCTAAGAACCGATGATGGCAGTCAAAAAATGATGTTTTATGGCCGTGCTGCAGTGTAAATGCCTTTGACTTTTCCATGCATATGGGACAAGAAAGTCTACCATGAGTCATCCACCGGAATAACATTCCATAGGCTGGGAAGTCACTAACAGTCCACATGAGTGCCGCTTGAAGGCAAAAGTTTTGCTTAAGTGAGACATCCCATGTTTCAACTCCGTCATCCAATAAAAGATTCAACTATTCTATTAATGGCTGTAGATAAACATCAATTTTCTGCCTTGGACTATGTGGTCTTGGTATCATGAAGGTTAGGAACATAAATGGATGCTTCATGCACATTCATGGTGGAAGGTTATATGGAGTGACTATCACAGGCCAGCAAGAGTACTGCTTACCAGAGGATCCAAAAGGATTGAACCCATCAGAACACAGTCCAAGTCGAACATTTCAAGGTTGTATTGCAAACCAAGGGTATTTCCTATTAAAATGCCTCCATGCTTTAGTATCAGAAGGATGTTTGAGTACATTTGCGGAAGGAGCATGTACCTTATGCCATCGCATGTGCTCTGCTGTAGTAGGCGATGCATATAGTCATTGAAGTCTAGATATTAGTGGGAGGTGATGCATGGTCTTCAATGTTCGATCTTTCCCCACGTTGCCATTTATTGGCTTATAATGTGAAGCATGACAAAATTTGCAACTATTGGCATCTTGGTCACCTTTCCAATACAGCATGCCATCATTCACACAAACATCAATTTTTATATGTGAAAGACCCAAACAGGAAACCAACTTCTTCATCTCGTACCATGTACTTGGCATATTGCTGTCTCTTGCCTGAGTATCCTTCATCAACTTCACAATGCCATCATAATATCCTATAGACATATTGTATTCCAATTTCAAATTTAGCAAACGAACTATAGTTAAGAGTTTGGAATGTTTTTCACAACCATCCCACAATGGTCTTGATGCTGAAGTAAGGACGTCATAGAAATGTCGGGCATCAGCATTCAGCTCCTCCTCCACCTCATCATCGATGGAAGGGTGATTAAGATCTACAGCATCAAACACCATTCTTTCGAATTGGTTAACCGAAGAACAATTATTTTTGTAATGCTCATGAAACCGGTATGGTTGAGGCAGACCCACTAAATTAATAGGTTCATTATGAGATATTCAATTCCAATACATCGACATGAACCCCCACTTATACAAATGAACCCTTACTTCGTCAGAAGATCTAAATTGAAGGTTCTTACATTTCCGGCATAGGCACCTAATTTGGTCCCCATTCATGAACTGGAGCTAAGCACATGCGAAGCTTATAAACTATTCCACTCCCCTGCTCCACTCCTCCAAAAAACCCCATTTCTCTCGAATGTAATGTTTACTATACATCCAATTACGCTTGTTTTCCATTCTCTTGCAATCCAAGTACACTGCTGTAATATTATAGTCATTGATCCCTTATTATTTCTGATCATATCAAACTATATGGATCAGAACATAACAACAAATATAAAATAATTGTCTAACTCGACAAAACTAATAATTATCACTCAACAAATAACAACACAGAGATGGAGCTGACAACTATATAGATAACATTAACGTTGTATGTGAGGAACTGTAATCATCAATTAGTATTCTCAAGGGATTAAGCAAATAGTTGAATAGCATCAATGCTGTACATTCTTCTTCCTCCTTTTAACAACATATTGCACCACAGTAATGAAACTAATTATAAGAATTGAATTCTGTTAATGGGAATAACTATCTTTCATGTTTTTATCTGCTTCTGTTAAATGAATAAAACAAGAAAAATCAACTTTACCTCCTTACATAGTATAGCAATTTTTTACTTAAACTGATATGATTAAGGACTGGAGTTCAAGTTCTAAGTTTGTCGCTTTGGATTTGTTCTTGAAACCCATCAATTATATACATGTTGTTTTTGTGGTTATTGTTCTCTTGCTTTTCCAACAATTTGATAGTATAATTCATAACTAGGGGATAGGTGCAGTCATCTATTTCCATCTCCCATAAAAGATCATTCCATCTACTCCGCCTTACATATATATAAGTATATATTAGCGTCTATTTTTATGACCAAACCTCTACCTTATATAATTTCAGACGTCTCTCTGTCTTGCTGTCATTTATCTTTTTTCGTAAATGAAACTTGGCCTTTTTCTTATTATTACCCATTAGTGTATCTCTTTATTATGAAAATTAAATTTTTCCAAACCAGATTATAGGGTTTGCCTTTTTTTTTAAATTATATGATACTACTTTAATTTAGTTTTTTAAACTATAACGTACATGAGGACATTTTTAGGTATTCTATACCAACACATAACACTTGAACTAATTTTCTTTCGCACTTCAATCATGCCTTATAACGTAGCAGTATAGGATCACTAAACCATGCTAGCAACAAATACTATAATAACTATATATCAAAGTGTTGGATAGCTAGTACAGGATGTTACGTCACCAAATTTAACACAGTAAAAGTTACCATGCATTCAATAGTCTTTTAACATAAACTTTCAACAATATTTGTTAATTCTCTACCCAAACAAGAGGGGTACTGCTACATCTGGTGTTAGATATACATGTGATCAAAACTAGCTAACTATACGTTTAATCACTACAACAAAAAACTAAAGAAACTTACAGTTGGTATTAGATATACAAGCAGTACCAAGTGTCTGTCTGTCCCACCCAAAACCAGCTTGTAGCACAGGTAAAGTAATTCGCTTCAATTCGCTGCAACCATAGCAGTTTAGTTCGCACATATTCTTAAAATTTTCTCCAGATAAGAGAAAAAGGAATCAAAAGCACGAAAGGCACATTACCTTACTTCTTTATGCACTCTTAACAGCACTATCTGCAATTTTGTGTCCCTATACTGCTCATGAAGTTGCTGTACATACATGGATAAAACATTTCAGAAAATTTCATCACTAAAAAATGCTTCATTCAATCAACCTAAAAGCCCTAAAACAGAACTTCCTTAGCGTAAGTAACTTTCTGTAGCACTTAAAAAAATGTTAGGAATTGAGGGACAAATGTTGGTAGGATTTAATATACAACATGCTTCATATTGCAGGGACCATGTTAAAAGCACACAGTCAAATTAAACCTACTACCATAACAACAATGGAGGAATTGTGAAAAACATTGTCTATGTTTTTTTCCCATACTTATTTTACCATGCAATGTACTAATAGCTAAATAACCATGAGGTTATAGTGAATGAGAAATAAATTTATTAACAGCCAATATTATTTCTGCTGTAATCATCTTTTCAATAAAATAAATTATTCTTTCTTAAGAAATTTTTTAAACTTAATTGTGCAGCGATATACTTAGAACTGTGCTTTCAGGAAAACATTGTATATATTGCTTATTGTTAAACACGTTATTTGTGAATTATGTTAAAACAATGAGCAGAGATCCCAAACTTTTGTTGAGTTAATTGGTAAACTTTTGTTGACATAGACCAAATATCTGTTGTAATTTTGGCAATTTGTAAAGTGAACATTTGGAACTTTTGTATGTGTGAACAAGAAAATTAGATTAATTTTCCAGCTTCCAGGTTTTCCAAGTTGATATTTTCGATTCTACCAGCCATGTGTGGAGCTATCATGTTGTTTCTTTGTTATGTATTGCTTCCAAAATGCATTTTTGCTGCTCAATGTTCTTTCCGTCCATACAGTCGTTTGTGTGTGTGTGTATTGCTTCGAAAATGAAATTTTCAAGGAAATGTGCTTAATATGCTTCCAATTGGCTTGTAATGGTGTGGATTCACCAACTAATTACATTGCAACACCCCCTACACTACCCACACACACAAGACACAACATGAGCTTGGTATGCTCACTAATGCCTGAATATAGTGGCTGGTCCCAGCCCAAAACATGAGCCACAGGACCTCTAGTACCCAATCTGTGCATGTATAGGCAGGGGTCCTTAAATGTTTTACATGGAAGGCTCAAGATACCTCTTATGCAAGTCTAAAATACCAAATGAAGGTTGTTTGCCAAAGAAAAATAGATGTTTTAAGGAATACCTGGGAAACTTGCCTTAAAAGCCAAAGAGCTTCAAACATAAAACCAACAGTAGTTTAATCGGTTGATAGAATCACAAAGTTAGGCTTAAAACCTGGTTTGGTGGTTCAGACATTGTAATATGGTATAAAAATTGCATACAAAATCTCAACTTAAAACAATGGTTCTAATTAAAAGTCAAAACTTTAGGTTACTGGTTTCAAATATAAAACTATTTTCAGCAATAATTATGCCAAAATCAAGTTCGAGTAACCCAAATTACCTCGCTCCTAATCAATGAAACTCATTTATTTGCATGAACTGATGCTAAACAACCCAAAAAGCCAGTACTCGGGTAATTAGAAACAGTAGGAAACATATTTATCTTGCACAATTTCAGTTAACTAGCAATTTCAGAATTGCAAAATAGGTTTTCAATGTTCAAAGCACGTTTCAAGTTGGTTTCCTCACTTGCACACAAAGTTGCAAGTCATATTCAAAAACTGAAACCATAGGTTAAACATTGCTAAATGCTAAGCTATTTTTCTGATGTATTCCTTCAAAACCAAATATCAATAAACGAGGTCTGTTTTTGATAAGATAAACTTGTAATTCTGCTGGAAATAAGAACAAAAAACTCCATTTAGGACTTTGGGTAACTGCAAGGAAACTGAGTTATTATTTGATGTTGATGTTTGTTTCTCCAAGGTATAGTGAATAGAGTGTGTGTGTGTGGCCCTTAATCTTTACTCTTGACTATGCGGCTGACTTCTTTTTCACTCATGGCCCATAAACTTTAGCCTAATTTAATGGCCATAAAGAGGACTCACTTAATGCAGTGGACTTTGAGTGAGTGGCCAATTTCATTTTACACATTATGGCTTGGATTTTTTATTTGCTTGCTTGCTTGCCTATTGACTTACAACTTTAGGATGTTTTGTGGGGATACAATGCAATTTATAATCTAATTCAAAGTTGTGGGATCAGATACTAATTGCACAATAACTATAGGATTAACTATTGCATATCAATCTTCCTCTTCCTTGTGGCAGTCACCCAGGGTTCCCATTTCCTTTCCTATTACTTTCTCTGTCATTTTTATAAGATATTTTAACCATTTGAGGCTTCTTGAAAAACATATAATTGATCAGGCTATATATTTAAGTGGTGAAGCAGAATTTTATATTTAAGTGACTACATATAGCATTTACTTAAATTTCAGCCATTTATCCATTCTTTGGTCGGGATGTTAGCTGCACCTTTTCACAGTTGGCCACAGTTTTAATTTTTCTTTAAGTTGAGAATTGGCTTTCTTTAAGGGAAAAAAAAGTATGTACATATGGGAGGGCCAAGGAGGAAATGTTGGTTTTTTTGAACCTTGAGACTTGCTGGTATTACCAGAGGTCTTAACCGTCAGTTGCTTGAAGTTGAGAATTGGTGGGTGGTGTTCAACAAAGCAATCAATTGGAGGATAAGACTCAGTAATCCTTGTACTCCAAAATAGATTGTTGGGTGAAAAAAAGGAAAAGAGTGATTAAATGTCATTGATAGCCAATGATAGATCAGGTGAGGAGGCAAAGAAGAGAAGAGAAGAAAAGAGAAGAGAAGATAGGCTAATTTTGGATGAGTTATGAAATGCAGAAGTTAGAAAACTAAAAAAAAATAGGTTTTTGAACTCTTATAATACCTCTAATTGTTTGTGCTTCAAACCTTGGGTAAATGGTTTCTAAACTGAGGTTGAGGAACTATGACAAGTTTCTTATGGGAAAGAGAAGATAACTGTACCTTTTAGTGGAGTTTGAAGCTATGGAACTGAAAATATGCATTTGAGTTTAATGTTGTAGTTACTAGAAATATATTCCAAAAAGCTAGAAGGAACAAGTTTTCATTCATGTTTGACTTTGAGGAGGAGAAAGAATCCTGAGATGAAATTTTGCAGGCTTGTTTATGAGTTAAAAATGGACTTGTTCATGGCTTCAAACCAGAATTTTGGCCACGAGAGCTGATCTTATTTATAGCTGGTAAAAATCTGTATGAAGGATGTTTTATATCTAAGCAACATTAACTTAAGTTTGACTTTGTGCTTGGAATGGAATCTTGATCTGAAAATTTGCAGCAAAGTTCAGCTACATATTTAGGACTTATCTTCAAGTTTTCGTGCAATTTAAAGCCCTAGAACTCAAAATGGCCGCTTAATATCCAGGTTGCTACTAAGACAACTTACAGAACTTGGTACTTTTCAAATTCTGGGTGAATGACTTCTAAATGGAAGGTTTTGTTTCAAGAAAAGTTTATTATGGCCAAAGTATGGGTACTGTAAAGTTTAGCTAGAAATGAAGCTCCAGAACTAAAAATGACCCACTTGAACTGAAGTTCAAAGTTGATAAAATCTGTAAGAGTGGCAGAATTGTGACTATGGCTTCATCTTAAGGTTTTGATGCTTAGTTACTAGTTTAGTGGGGTCTGTGAGGTTGAAAAGAGGTTATGAATAAGGTCTTAAGACTTTATCATCAAGGAAATTGGTTCAAAATTGAAATGGTAGCCTGCCGAGTAAGGAAACTTGTGCATTTGCCTAAAAGATGCAATGTTGACCAGGACTTTGACTTTAAGATTGGGATGGATTCTTGAGCTGAAATTTTTCAATAATGTTTAGCTGCATAATTAGGACTTGTCTGCAAAATTTGAATGAATTTGAGGTAGCACAACTTAGAAATCAGTTAAGTTTAAGTTATGCTAGAAAAGTGACCAACAATGACATTTTTGCTTCAAACTTCTGGTAAATGGCCTCAAATTTTGGATTTCTTAGTTGGTCAAACTTTGATAGGTATAAAAGAAGTTTACTGTACATTTTGGTGCCATTTGGAGCATAGGAACTCAATTAGGCTCTTTGAGTAATATTGCTCCAATGACCTGCAGAAGAAGAATCACTTCAAAACCTTGGAAGAAGACTTATAAATTGGTGTCTTGAGGCCAAGACAAGTTTATTATAGCAAAAATATGGTGACTGGAATGTTTGGTGTTACCCTTAACACTTCAACTCAAGATACCCTCTAAAACCAAGGATTGTGCTAAAACAATCAGAAGAACGAAACAAGCTTCAAACTCTTAAAAAAAGGCTTCAAAATTTAGGGGTTGAAGCTGGAACAAGTCTTAAATATCTAAATCAGGGTTGCTGCCAAAATATTATGCCAATTGGATGACTGGAACTCCAAAAGACCTAGTGAAATGAAGGCTGCAAGCTACTGGAACCTGCATAAGTGACTTGTTGGAGCAGGTTTGACTCAACTTGACTTTGAGAAAGAAAGGGAAATTTTGGAGTGAAATATTGCAGATGATGTTATACTGCAAAAATGGACTTACTTATGTCCTTAAACCAGATTAATACATAAAGAATCTGGTTTTGCATATAGACAACAAGTGTAACTCGTAGAAAAGAATATTTGCTTCAAAATATCAAAAGACAGTTTCTAAGTTGAATTTTATAGTTTTAAACCAATTTGTTATACTAAAAGGATGGTTTTTGCAAAATCTGAGATAAAATGAGGTTGGACAACCTGAAATCACACTTAAACCAAACCTGCAAGTTCTCATTTTGATGCTGTATAACTCAAGATGACCCCTTGAAATCAAAGGAATTAACTGCTGAAGCTGGTGGAAAATTCTATGTGAGCAAAGTTTGACCAAAGTTTGACTTTGAGCTAGGGAAAGTATTTGAAATTGAAATTTTTCATACAAGTTCCAGAGGCAAAATGGAACTTGTTGAGCTTAATAGGGGTGCCACAAAGTCTGGTTTGTTGGGAAAATGAAAAATTATACTATGCTGGTTGTTTTAAAACCAAAAAGTAAACCAGATGATTTTGCTTGGGTGATCTGATATTAATGAACAAGTCAGGGATCATTTGTTTTACTCATCCTGGAAGCATTAGACAGCAGATTGTGCTCTGCTACAGTGAGAAGTGATATGAAGTCTGAGCCATGGAAGTAGAATACCAGGAAGCTGCAACTTTGACTGAGGCAATGAGCATCAAAGCCTTATTTGGTTAAAAAAAAGGGTTACTTCAGATGATTTTGGACTTGTAGAAACTTGGTATTTACAATTCCATAATCAAGATTTTTTTGAAATAACAGAGACTCCAATCTGTGGATAGATTCCTTAGTGCATTTGACTGAAGAGTTGACTTTGAGTTAGAAGAAGAGTTATGAGCTAAAATTTTGCAAACATCAATGATTTTACATTATAAATGTGTTCAAGTCGTCAAAATAGATGTTAAACTAGAAGAGTTTATGTTTTCTATGAAACCTAGTTCAATTTATTTTGAGCATTATTGATAAACTAAAGTGTTATTGGTGAAGGATTCTGCAGAAAGGATGTAAGGCTAAAGATTGACCAAGTATTTGACTTTGAGATGGAATCATCAAACAAAGTTTAAATTTTGCATGAAAGTCCAAACCAGTAATTAAAACTTGGTAGGACAAGGAACTTGAAAGTTATAGGGCATGGTAAGCTACCGACTATGATATATATGTGAAGATTGGGATGGAGTCTTGAGCTGAAATTTTGCAGACATCAATGATTTTACATTATAAATATGCCTGGCATTTGTGCCGTGTATAAAATTGTAAATAGGCTATAAACCTATTACTCTGAACCCAATTGTTGAACATTAACTTGGGCAATAAAGAAGTTTTCTATGTGAATTTTCAGAAATAGGACATGATTGTACAAGCAAATTTGGTTCCCAAGTCAAAACTATGATTTGGTTAAACAGTTAAATTCTCTACAGCTTAAAAACTAGCTTTTTATTCAGAATATGAATCCTAATTTTCTTCATGAATGATATTGTTGTGCACTAGAACTGCTTTACAGCCTTTAATTAAACCTACACACAACGATTCCCAAGGAAATTTCCTAAGCTTTCATTGTAAGTCAACGAATTTGGGCTGACCACAAACAAGTACATGACAAAGAATGCATTATCTTGCTTAATTAAGAATTTAACAAGCCTACGAATTCAGCTTAAGATGTAGTGATAGAAGATGGTTTTACACTTCAGTTGATGTTCAGAATTTACAAAACGGCATGTCACAGAAAATAATACATTTATTAGCAAATGCCACATTGCCATGTACATAGATTCATCAACGTTGATTCATTACATGTCTAAAACCATGGCGAGCTATAAAAATATCACAACTTGAAAAGCGAAATGATAAAAGTTATTAGATTACATATTTTAACCCCCATTGATGAAATCATGGAAAGGGCATGTTGGGTTTCAGAAGCCAAACAGCGCAGCGGAATTTAACCGAAACCCTCCAGGATCCAAGTGAAACGGGGTAAACCGGATGTTTGAAAATTTTCATACCTAATTTTCGGTTGAGATATCTCACTCAACTGTAGAGTCGAATCACAAACCTGAACAGTTGACGTGTTCAAGCTTTCTATGGTATCCACACAAGCCTCTAGGGATCACCACGCTTCCACCACGTCTCAGCAGATGCATTTCTCTTGCGCTCGCAGTGTTAGCTTGCGTCCTCCAAGGAATTGCAAGAGAAGAGTGTGGTTGTCCTTTTGGGAGGCTATGGCAAGAAGACCTGCGAATTTCTCACTAAAAGTTGTATTTATAGTGAGACTCAACTTCCAGGCCTAATGGGTTTCAAAGCCCTAATCCAATTAGGCTTTAATCTCGGGCTTAATAATGGCTCAACTCTTGGGCCCATTATTAATATGAAATTAAAGTGAAACCATAACCCAAATAATTAGCCCATGCACTCTAATGATCCAAATAGCTCTATGTGTGCGACCCAATAGGCTCTTACCACGTTGGTAATGATCATAAATCACATTTATGATCATAATCAATGAGCGGTGTCTAGCAACACATCATTGCTACCCAAGTGACAAGATTGTCGGTGATTCGACTAAACCTTTATGATCATCACCGATATATGCCATTGTCCCTTTGTCCAAGATATCAAGACTAAGCACGAGACATGGAATGTGTCACTCTTGTATAGCCCAATCTTTGGTTTCTTGATTACCGAGTAGACTAACTTAAACTGATGACATTGATATCGTATATCAACTCATCCGAGCATGGCCACGCATTTTTCTAAGTCTTACTCTATCAAGGGGCCCGAAGATATCACTTCCGTTACATAGGAGGGAAAAATCCCATCTTGATCATACAAATCCCTCCACATGATATGTGACATACCCAATGATCTCCTTCAAGTTCACTCAGTTACGAGCAACAAAAGGAAGTATCAAAGTATGTGACTCACATGTAGGGAACCTTGATGATCTTAGGTCGAAGGACTGCATATACCATGATCACTATAAGAATCACATATGACACTCATATAACGATCCATGTAGTGTTCTCATGGTGGGTTGGTCTAATACACAAGTTCTTCAACTTGTACCCATATGTAGACTACATATCTCATATTAGTCTCCACATATGCTAGTCGTTATGTATTATTGCAACCCGCTCCACAATAATACTAGACTAGGGATGTTTGAGAATATTATTATTCTAGGGTTACAATTATGTTTGTTACGTTACGTAGAAACAAAACAACAAACCATAATTGCTGGATTAATGCCTTAATAAAATATCATGACTCAATGTGCAAAAATACAATCATCTCATGATTGGCTTTTGGGCACAACACTAACAATCTCCCACTTGCACTAAAAGCCAATCATCCATGTATCTAATACCGATGGACCTAGAATGGCTATCATGCTTCTGCTGCGTAAGAGGCTTTGTCAGTGGATTAGCAATGTTGCTGTCTGTCGAAGTCCTGCATATCTTTACGTCACCCCTCTCGATGATCTCGCTAATGAGGTGATAGCATCGGAGTATGTGTTTGGATCCCTAGTGAGATCGAGGTTCCTTAGCCTGTGCGATTGCTCCATTGTTGTCACAATAGAGCTCTATCGGGTCGGCAATGCTTGGAACCACTCCAAGTTCAGTGATGAACTTCTTGATCCAAACTGCCTCCTTCGCAGCATCAGAGGCGGCAATGTACTCAGATTCTGTTGCAGAGTCAACTACTGTCTCTTGCTTTGAACTCTTCCAGCTCACAGCACCACCACCAATACAAAACACATAACCAGATTGCGATCTAAAATCATCCTTATCGGATTAGAAGCTTGCATCGGTGTAACCCCTTACAATGAGCTCATCTTCACCTCCAAAGACCAAGAATGCATCCTTAGTCCTTCGTAAGTACTTAAGGATATTCTTAACAGCTGTCCAGTGACTCTCACCGGGGTTCGATTGGTACCTACTCGTCATGCTCAAGGCATATGAGACATCAGGACGAGTACATATCATGGCATACATGATAGATCCAATTACTGAGGCATATAGAATCTTACTTATGCGCTCTCTCTCCTCAGGTGTACTTAGACACTGAGATCTAGAAAGAGTTATACCATGTGACATGGGCAAGAATCCTTTCTTGGAATCTTGCATGCTCAACCTCTTTAGCACCTTGTCAATATATGTACTTTGACTTAGGCCAAGAAGCTTTCTAGATCTATCTCTATAGATCCTGATGCCTAACACATAGGCTACTTCACCCAAGTCCTTCATAGAGAAACATTTCCCTGGCCAAGTCTTCACAGACTGTAGTTCAAGAATGTCATTCCCGATGAGTAGTATGTCATCTACATACAACACCAAGAAGACAATAGTGCTCCCATTAACCTTCTTGTAGACACAAGGTTCATCTTCATTTTTGATAAAACCAAACTCTTTGATTGCTTCATCAAAATGAAGATTCCAACTTTGAGAAGCTTGCTTCAGTCCATAAATGGACCTTTGAAACTTGCACACTTTATTGGCATTCTCAAGAGTAACAAAACCCTCAAGTTGTGTCATGTACACATCCTCAAGTAGCTTTCCATTTAGGAATGTAGTTTTGACATCCATTTGCCATATCTCATAATCATAGTGTGCAGCAATAGCGAACAAAATTCGGATGGATTTAAGCATAGCAACTGGTGAAAGAGTTTCATCATAGTCAATACCATGAATTTGCTTGAAACCTTTTGCAACCAATCATCCCTTAAAGGTAATCACATTACCATCCATGTCAGTTTTCTTCTTGAAAACCCATTTGCACCCTATAGGTTTGACCCCTTCAGGTGGGTCAACCAAAGTCCATACTTGGTTTTTATACATGGACTCCATCTCGGATTTCATGGCCACTAGCCACTTCTCAGAGTCAAGCCCCGACATAGCTTGTTGGTAGGTTGTGGGCTCATCCTGATCCATGAGCATCACATCACCAGTGTGAGTCATAAGAAATCCATATCTCTCAGGCTCACGTCGAATCCTACCAGACCTATGTGGGCTTTGCGCTACAGGAACAGACTCGTGAACCACAACATCTTGTGGTGTCTGTTCAAGTTCCATTTCAGGTTTGATGTCTCATTGTTGTTCTTGAATTTCTTTAAGTTCTATTTTCCTCCCACTAGTTCCTTTAGAGATAAACTCTTTCTCTAAAAAGACATCAGTTTGAGCAACAAACACTTTTTGCTCAGAAGGATTGTAGAAATAGTAACCCTTTGTTTCTTTGGGATACCCAACAAAAAGGCATTTTTGAGATTTGGGCCCTAGTTTTGTCAGAGGATTGACATTTCACATAAGCGTCACAGCCCCAAATCTTCATAAAAGACAAATTGGGATGCCTCCCACTCTATATCTCATATGGTGTCTTTTGAACCGATTTAGATGGAACTCGGTTTAATGTAAAAACGGCTGTCTCTAGAGCATGTCCCCAAAAGGAGTTTGGAAGCTCAGCTTGACTCATCATGGAGCGAACCATGTCTAATAGAGTTCGATTTCTCCTTTCAGATACACCATTCCATTGAAGTGTACCTGGTGGAGTGAGTTGTGATACTATACCATACTCCTTCAGATAGTCAAGGAATTCTCGATCCAAGTACTCTCCACCTCGATCTGATGGAAGCACTTTAATACTCTTCCCGAGTTGATTCTCTACTTCACTCTTGAATTCTTTGAACTTTTCAAATGATTCTGAGTTGTGTCTCATAAAATACACATAGTCATATCTGCTGAAGTCATTAGTGAAAGTAATGAAATATTGGAAACCTCCTCTAGCTTGTGTAGACATAGGGCCACATACATCACTATGTATGAGTCCTAGTAAGTCATTAGCCCTTTCACTTTGCCCTGTGAATGAGGCTTTGGTCATCTTGCCCAACAAACATGACTCATATGTCTCATATGATTCAAAATCAAATGAGTCCAAGAGTCCATCCTTATGGAGCTTGGATATGCGGGTCTCATTTATATGGCCCAAGCGACAGTGCCAGAGATAGGCTGGGTTCGAATCATTTAATCTGACCTTCTTGGTATTCACATTATAGATTGGATCTTCGAGGTCTAGAACATACAACCCATTGCTAAGTTGAGCACTACCATAAAAGATTTCATTCAAATAAATAGAACAACATTTGTCCTTTATTATAAATGAAAAACCTTTCTTGTCCAAACAAGAAACAAAAATCAAATTTCTACTAATAGTAGGCACAAAGTAGCAGTTGTCTAATTCTAAAACTAATCCACTAGGTAAAGTGAGAACATAAGTCCCTACGGCTAAGTCAGCAACCCTTGCTCCATTTCCAACACGTAGGTCCACTTCACATCGGGCTAATCTTCTACTTCTACTTAGATCTTGCACATTTGCACAAATGTGAGATCCACATCCAGTATCCAATACCCAAGATGAGGAAGTAGAAAAGTTAGCCTTTGTAACAAAAATACCTGAAGTAGAAGTCTTACTTCCCTTTTCCTTAGCAAGATCTTCAAGATAGAGCATGCAGTTGCGCTTTCAGTGTCCAGGTTGCATACAATGGAAGCACTCCCCTTCCTTTGCCACACCACCCTTTGGTTTTAGTACAGCTGAAGAATAATTGGCATTGGACTTTCCATTAGCTTTATCCTACTTCCTGTTGGCTTTTCCCTTTCCCTTGCCCTTTTGAACCATCAAAATAGTCTTAGCCTTCTTAAGGTTTTGCTCAGCAGTTCTCAACATGTTGAACAATTCAGGGAGGGACTTGTCAAGGTTGTTCATGTTATAGTTCATGACGAGCTAACTGTAGCTTTTAGGCAACGATTGCAAGACTACATCAACAACCAACTCTTTCTAAATAGCAAATCCCAAACTCTCAGGATTCTTAATGTACCCAATCATCTTGAGCACATGAGGACCCACGGGACTTCCCTCAGACATTTTGCACTAAAAAAATGCCTTAGAGGTCTCAAACCTCTCATGCTTAGCTTGCTCTTGGAAAAGCATTTTGAGATGTTCGATCATATCGAACACCCCCATATTCTCATGTTGCTTCTGAAGCTCAAATTCCATGGTAATAAGCATGAGGCATGCAACATCCAAAGTATCATCAGAATACCTCTTGTGAGCATCCCTTTCAGCTCCTGTAGCAGTGGCAGCAGGCTCATCCGGAATGGGCTGCTCTAGGACATAAGCCTTTCTCTCTTGCTTGAGGACTATCCTCAAATTTCAATACCATTTGAGAAAGTTGGTCTTATTCAGTTTTTCCTTCTCAAGGATCGATCGCAACGAAAGTGTCGATGTGTTTTGTGCCATGGTTATCTACAACAGTAAATATGCATTGGTAAAAGCCATATATTTTAATTCATTTAATAACGACTTTTATTAAACGATACTCCCACTATTTTCCTCAAAATAATAACCCTCGATATTATTTCGGAACACCTCGGCACTAAGGTATTCTAGTGGGCCAAGATCCATATTTGACCACAACTTGAGTCAGCTTTGGCTTTTTCTCTTAAGTTATAGTTATTTAGGTAGGCAACTCCTTGCCAATTGCATCTCATGCAACTCTTGGATAGTTGGGTGAACAACACTTGTCCAAGCTCATCTCATGAACTTAAGCCCAACTCTATGCCTCTAAGTCCCTAATCCTATTAGGACGACTTAGTTAAGTCGGACCCAAAGTTAGCAATTTGGATATCACTATTATCCCATCGCGCCTTACTAAGATGAACATAGGTGCTTTGCTTTGACAAACCCACCCAATGTTGATCAAAGTCTTGACGAGTGCCAACATTTGGAAAGCATCACATTTAATGACTTAATATTTGTTTTGAGGGATTTTTCTTTTGATCTCACCAATTTGTTATCTCCGGTTGTCTTATACATGCATCTCATGCTTACAAAAAAGTAAACGTGACATGGTTATAGCCCAAACTATGCGATATTCTCAAGCCATTGAGAATATCATAAAAGCCTAAGAAAAGAAAAAGGGTCTTCACAAGCTCCTTCTCTTCCTTTCTTGGTTGCCCTTTTGTTGTCACCTCCTTGGACATACTACCTTGGATGATCTTTGGACATACCACCTTGGATAATCCCATAATGTACCATTACATCAATAATAGAAACCTCGATTTACATTCGAGGGGAGTAACGTGAGAAGAGAATGTACAATGAGAGTGATAAGAAAAGGCACGACTCACAGGCCGTATTTACAAGTACAACCAATCAAGGGCTATAACCATGCACCATGCTTCAAACACCAATCAGCATATCATTCAACAAAAAAATGCATGCCAATTGACGCGCGTTGATTAACCAGTTTTTATTTATGTGGTGCTTCACATACCGCGGTCCCGCTGGCCGGTCAACGGGCGATGGTTCCGCTGACCGGTCTGCGGATAGGGTCAAGGGGGGTCACCCTTGCGAGAGGTTGCGAGGGGGGCAGTGCCCCCCGGCACAAAAAATTGTCTTACAATTGCTTTGCCCGAGAACTTCTATTTCGAGCTAGTAGGCACCCGAGACTCCTCCATTCGTGCCACCAAAAATACTTTACTTTCGGTGCCCAAACAGGCTGAATCCGAACCAAGCTAGGGTTTTTGCAACTATTGCAAGAATCCTAATCCACATAGGTATCTCATACCTATCAATTTCGGGTTAATCTCATTAACCAATTAGTGTCATTTCTTCATATATGTCATATGTTCATTATGAGTTCCGGTTTCATGCATCATGAATCAATCTAATTAATCATGGCCGAAAAGCAACCGAACACATAACATCATGCGATTCAACACTCAATCCCAATTTAGGGTTTCACCAGTAGCTCTGATACCACTGTTGGGTTTTGGGAGCCAAACAGCGCAGCGAAATTTAACCGAAACCCTCCAGGATCCAAGTGAAATGGGGTAAACCGGGAATTCAAAAATTTTCATACTTAATTTTCGGTTGAGATCTCTCATTCAACTGTAGAGTCAAATCGCAAAACCTGAACAGTTGACGTGTTCAAGCTCTCTATGGTATCCACATGAGCCTCTCGGGATCACCACGCTTCCACCACGTCCCGGCAGATGCGTTTCTCTTGCGCTCGCAGTGCTAGCTTGCGTCCTCCAAGGAATTGCAAGAGAAGAGTGCGGCTGTCCTTTTGGGAGGCTATGGCAAGGAGACCTGCGAATTTCTCACTAAAAGTTGTATTTATAGTGAGACTTAACTTCCAGGCCTAATGGGTTTCAAAGCCCTAATCCAATTAGGCTTTAATCTCGGGCTTAATAATGGCTCAACTCTTGGGCCCATTATTAATATGAAATTAAAGCGAAACCATAACTCAAATAATTAGCCCATGCACTCTAATGATCTACATAGCTCAATGTGTGCGACCCAATAGGCTCTTACCACGTTGCTAATGATCATAAATCACATTTATGATCATAAGCAATGAGCGGTGTCTAGCAACACATCATTGCTACCCAAGTGACAAGATTGTCGGTGATTCGACTAAACCTTTTTTATCATCACCGATATATGCCATTGTCCATTTGTCCAAGATATCAAGACTAAGCACGAGACATGGAATGTGTCACTCTTGTATAGCCCAATCTTTGGTTTCTTGATTACCGAGTAGACTAACTTAAACTGATGACATTGATATCGTATATCAACTCATCCGAGCATGGCCACGCATTTTTCTAAGTCTTACTCTATCAAGGGGCCCAAAGATATCACTCCCGTTACATAGGAGGGACAAATCCCATCTTGATCATATAAATCCCTCTGCATGATATGTGACATACCCAATGACCTCCTTCAAGTTCACTCAATTACGAGCAACAAAGGGAAGTATCAAAGTATGTGACTCACATGTAGGGAACCTTGATGATCTTAGGTCAAAGGACTACATATACTATGATCACTATGAGAATCACTTTTGACACTCATATAACGATCCATGTAGTGTTCTCATGGTGGGTCGGTCCAGTACACAAGTTCTCCAACTTGTACCCATATGCAGACTACATATCTCATATTAGTCTCCACATATGCTAGTCGTTATGTATTATTGCTACCCGCTCCACAATAATACTAGACTAGGGACGTTTGAGAATATCATTATTCTAGGGTTACAATTATGTTTGTTACGTTACACAGAAACAAAACAACAAACCATAATTGCTAGATTAATGCCTTAATAAAATATCATGACTCAATGTGCAAAAATACAATCATCTGATGATTGGCTTTTGGGCACAACACTAACAGGGCATGGGTGAAATAGACCACTAATCCCCAAATCTTTAACTTTCAATACAATTTGGTGCTCAACTAGCTACAAATTTGTGAAAAATGACAGACAATTGAATAAGAAATTCAGTGGTTTCAGCCCCTTAAGCTGCTAGTTCTTCAGCCTCTGAAATTATTGTCTTCCTAGATTTCCCTAATTATTCTTAAAGCAAGAGTACCATCAGAACCTCTTCCTTTATCCCAAAGCTTATGCATCTCCTATTTAGGAGTATCTAAAACCCTGTTACACAAACCTGAAATTTCCAACTTGAAGGAATAAGCTTTCTTTTAGTTCTAGAAGGTCAGATGAGTGCTATGATGAAATATGGCCCTGCTCAAGTTACCAAATTGAGTCATTGTTGGATCCTTAAACTCTCTACACAGAATGATTTTATTTTTTGGTTTTTCCTTTCTTCGATTCTTGTTTGTGATTTAAGTTTGATGCAATTTTACAATTGACCGTAATGCAAGTATGCAATTGACTGTCTTTTATCTATATAGTTTGTGTACATATTGGTATTTCTATTCTCTTATGCACAAGTTAACGCTGACACTATTTTAGCTGTAGAATTAATGCTGAAAATTTGCTCTAGTATTATATTAGGCTTAGTTGTTTTCAGACGTTTGATCATGGTGGAACTATTTTGTTTCATGTTGTGTGTTATTTTCCTCTATTTAGATACATGGAGATTTTGTTCTTATCAGTGGGGATACTGTAAGCAACATGTCACTCAGCCAAGTCCTTCAAGAACACAAGGAGGAAAAGAAGAAGGATTCTAACGCCATAATGACCATGGTTATTAAACAGTCTAAGACTTCTACAATTACTCAACAAACTCGACTTGGTGCTGATAAGCTTTTTATGGCTATAGATCTAAACACAAAACAACTGCTGCATTTTGAGGTCGCAAGCCACTTTGAACCCTCAACCTCACAAGTTCCAGATTTTGCCTTACACCTATTGAGCTACCGTTCTGGGTCACATCTTGTACACCAATAGGACCATGTCTTGAATTTGAGGTTCATTAAGATTCATTTTAATTTCTAATGAAGGGACTGAAAAATCAAACATATGCATATATACATGTGTGTGTGTGTGTGTGTGTGTGTGTTTGTGTTGGTTCTATATGTGAGCAAATGTTTGAACCATAAAAGATCAAAGACTAAATTTCCTCGTGTAGGCTAGAGTTGCTTTGGCACTTTTGCTTGCATGACAGCTAACATCAGCTATAAGAGTATATTTGATTTTCACACAAGCATTTTGTTTATGTTGGTCTTTGATTGATTCATTCTTTTCCTGCAGATATAGAAGTGTCTCGATCTACACTTGTAGGCCCCTTTGCAGTTGTTGGTTATGGGACCAAAGTAGGGAACAACACAAGAATTTCCAATTCTGTAATTCGAGAAGGCTGCACAATTGGATCAGATGTTTCTATAGAAGGTTCCTACATATGGAATAATGTTACCATTGAAGATGGCTGTAAATTAAGGCATGACATCGTTTGTGATGAAGTGGTAATTAAGTTAGGAGAAGTGCTGGACCCTGGTGTTGTTTTGTCTTTCAAGGTAAGCATTATTCATAATATTTAAACTTGTTGGAGTGCCAATTTGTCAACTACTTTTTAATTTCTTCTGTTTTCAGTATATAATTAGTCTGTTTTGTGCATGTATTTGTTCCCTCTTGCTACTTGGATATATCTTAGCTTAAAAGAAAATAAAATAAACAATTGTTGGTGTCTGTGTATAAGTTTACGCTATTCATGCCATTGTATTGGTATAACTCATGTATATGCATCTATTTGTGTGTGCAAGTACGCATGTGTTATATGCTGATTAATAAGGGGGCGAAGCTAATGTTTCACTTCAAGGAAACTAAGAGTTACTAGTAATTTTCCTAGAGGGTTAATTGTCCAATGATATCAATAGCAATAGCAATATCATCACTATCATGATCAGCAGTTGCCTTCCCTTCATCCTATTTTGGATGTAATACTTTTTACCCACAACAAACAAGACCACAAACATCGACAAAAATGAAGGTAGTAGGCTTGATGACCTTTTACCTGTTCTTTTGTGGATAGTTATTTGGCATCAAAATATATCATTCACCAATAAATAATATACACTACCTTAGTTCAACATCAAAGTGGGTTTAAGATTTAGCAGGCTTCTTTTTATAAACATTCAGATATCAGATACATTGCTACATAACCCATTAAAATTACATAAAAATTAGACAACAAACCAATTTCATCAATCCATCTGTATTAACATATAAACACAGCTTCAAATGGTTATGAAAATTAACTAGCTGCGAAATGAACAACAGAAAGAACCTCAGACTTACTGTGTAAGCGTTGAAATTGCAGATGAGCAATGAAAAATCTAAAACGAACGCCTATCGCACCAACAGCTAGAGCCTATTAACCAGTTGACAACACCACAGATATGTCCAAAACTAGCAATGCACAAACAGAAAATCAAAATGCAAGTAAAGTGAAACCCTAAATACAGCAGCCGATTCGCGCCCTAAATCGATGGGAAGTGAAAGTGAGAGATTTACCTGACAAACAAGATAATCGTGGAGCCATTTCTACAAGTGGGGAGGACCAATTATAGAGATTGGGCCCGCCACAGCAGAGGAGCGAGTTTTGTCTTTCAATTTTGGCCGGTTTGCGTCGCGTCTATGAGGCTGCGAAAGGGGAGGAAGAGAAGACTGGGGCTTTCGAGCAGAGGTTTCGATTTAGGCTGAGGAAGGGGAGGCAGAAAAGATTGGAGTAGTGGAGTAAAGGTTCAAGATGGAGAGGAAACAGAATAAGTCGATGCGAATACTAGCGTTAAAACATAAAGCAGTGGCGCAAATGTCTCAAACAGGAGAAAAGGCTGTGCGTTAAAAGAGAATGAAAGTTATTGCATAGCGATGGCTGTGTGTCGCTTAAAACTAGCGACTAATTGCCCTCGCTAGGTGTTAACATATTACTCCTAATCCAGAATGAGATAATAAAATATTAATAAATGGTTAAGCCTCATGTGACAATAAACCAATTCAAATGAATTTAATTTTCATTAAATAGATTTTTTGTTAATTACTAAAAAAATATTAAAAGATTTGTATACTAAATTAATCAAATTAAAAATTATAATTATACAATTAAACAAGTGACATATAAAACAATAACTGGTTTCATTGAACTAGATTTAACATAAACAATAAGTAAAATAAAATGTGAAAAATTTGAGGTCACATGATAAAGATTAAATAATGGGAAACTAGTGAAGGTTATCAGTTGCTAATTATTAGCGACTACTAACCAGAGCTAAATTACCGAGGTCAAACCGTCACTAATAACCATAACTAAATTACCAATGTCAGGTAGTGGCTCATAACCCTCACTAAACTTTTATCTGACTTTAAGGTACACATCTCCACTACATTACATATATTAAAAAAAGTTATTTATGTTAAAAGAGATAACAAGTTAGTATAAAAAATGACTAACCGTCATTTTTTTTGGGATTTTATTAAATTTAGCAAAGGTAACACGTCACTAAATTTAGCGATGGCTAACCGTCACTAAATTAACGACAGTCAACCGCCACTAAGTTAAATTAGCCACAGGAAGTCATCACTAAAATCTAGCAACTCATAACCCCCACTAAACTTTTAGCTGACTTTAAGGTACACATCTCCACTACAGTACATATATTCAAATAAAATTATTTATGTTAAAAGAGATGACAATTTACGCATAAAAAATGACTAACGCATAAGAACTATTACTATTTTTTGGGAATTTTTTAAGTTTAGCGACGGCTAACCATCACTAAATTAGTAACGGTTAACCGTCACACATTTCCACTACAGTACATATATTCAAATAAAATTATTTATGTTAAAAGAGATGACAATTTAGCATAAAAAATGACTAACACATGAGAACTATTACTATTTTTTGGGAATTTTTTAAGTTTAGCGACGTCTAACCTTCACTAACTTTAGCAACGGTCAACCGTCACTAAATTAGCAATGGTAAGGCGTCACTAACATTAGTGACTGCTAACCGTCACAAATTTAGCGAAGGTAAGGCGTCATTAACTTTAGCGACGACTAACCATCACTAAATTAGCGACAGTAAGCCGTCACTAACTTTAGCGATGGTAAGCCGTCACTAACTTTAGCGATGTTTTACCATCACTAAATTAGCGACGGTAATCCGTCACTAAATTTAGTGACTACTAACCGTCACTAAATTTAGTGACTGTGTGAAGGTAAGGTGTCACTAACTTTAACGACCGCTAACCGTCACTAAATTAGTGAGAGTAAGGCGTCATTAACTTTAGCGACTGCTAACCGTCACTAATTTAACGAAGGTAAGGCATCACTAACTTTAGCGATAGTTAACCGTCACTAAATTAGCGGCAGTAAGCCGTCACTAAAATTTAGCGACTGACAGCCGTCACTAAAATTTCACCGGACTGTTAGCGACGATTTATTGTCGCTAATTAGCAACGGTTTTTAGCCGTCGCTAATTAGCGACGGTTTTTAGCCGTCGCTAATTAAACCATCGCTAAATGACGTTTTTCTAGTAATGGGTTCTATTTTAAGGTTGAATCTTTGCTTGCTGTTTGTAAATACAAATTTCTAGTGCATTTTTTGTAACATACTTGAAATAGTTGTATTTGCCTACCAAATAAAAATAAGATGCATTTGCTAGGCCTCTTGGGATAGTGTGAAAGATAATTCAAAGATTTTGTATAGGGGAAATGCAACGTGGTCCATTTTTCCTTCCTCATTACATGTTTTAAAAACAAGCAAATTCTTCGTATTCATTTTAACCAATAATTTTCATTTTTTTTAGGGACATCATTGAGGTTTTGCCAATTCCCTTCATGAAAATCCTTGACCCTTTTTGTTCGAAGCTTAAAAAAAATCCTCCTGTTCACACAAATGAGCTAGAAGGAGCAACATTTAGGTTTATTCTTCAGACAGAGCTTAGGAAGAGTGAATCTGGGGAGAAAAAATTTGTGAAGATAAAAGGAGTGCCTTTTAAAGACCTAGGGTTTGCAGTGAACTCAGCAACTAAAAAGGGAATTCATAGACTTAAAAATTTTGATAATTTTTATGTCCATAACATTAACATTGATACTAATTAGGAGCTAAGGGAAAGACTGACCCAATCTCAATATGAGAAAAATGGGCTGAGTACCAGATAGAGTTGGCTCAGCCATGCAACTAGCAGTAATTTCTACCTTGAGAGAACTCATGAGTTGGAGGAAAAAGTTGCTACGCTCAAGGCACAGCTACAATTGCATGGATTAGAGGAAGGGGCAGGTGGATTAGATGAATGGGAAGCTAGAATAGTTGAAGGGGAGGCTGGAGGGGAGCAAGGGGACTCTGTGGAGACAGATCCTTTGGAGGCCCATAGTTTGAACAGTGATGGGGGCTTTGTTTTTATTTATCATTGCATATTAACTTTTAGTTTGTTTGTATTTTAATGTTTATTCGATCATAACTTGGTGTTTTAAATTTCTAGCTTATTCCTAAGTAGATGCAGCCTTTTCCCATTTCTCTAGTTATCCTTATTTATCAATATTTTACTTTCTATTCAATCTATTTTTAGAAACCTAGCTACATTACATTCCCCAAACATGTTAAATCTTTTATTATTAAAAGCCACTTTTAGACAATAGGTTTCGTAACCTTTTAATCAAATAAAAGTTTATTATTTAACATCCTAGGATTAATGTTTCTGGGACAATACAAATGAAAAAATACGGATCATATCAGTTTCCTAATTAGACTAAGTGTGAAATACATAAGTAAAACAATAGATTAAAGGAGAATAATATACCTTCTTCCCCATCTCTACATATATATTGCTCCCATCCATTGCAAGTGTTCTGGTCATGTAAAAAAGGAATCACATTAGTCTGGTGTAGTAATAAGATGAAGGGGAGAATGAATAGAAGAAAACCAAATGTCTAGACCATAGGAATACCTTAGGTTTTGTTCCCGTCGAGATAAGTGTATCTCTTTTCTTATCCTTCTTTGAGTATTTTAGCAGTGAAACGTATAAGACATAGGGGTCATCCAAGGTTTTAGCCTTCAGACAGTGGAGGAGAATCATCTTATGCCGGGGAGACGAAGTGACGAACAAATGAGGCTCAGGGAAAAGGCCTCTGGAGAGGAGATGCAGAAGTTAGTCAATGAAACATCTTACGCCATATGTACAAGCAACCATTCAAGTTTTTGAGATTTACCTCTATAGATATAGTCAGAGAAGACAAATTAAAGCAAGTCATTCCCACCGAATGGAGGCAAGAGAAAAAAAAAAAGGACGGATCTAGAATGCTTAAGTCATATCACCAAAACCATGCGGATTGACAGTGAAGAGGAAACTCAAATCTTTCCAGAAACCCAAATCTTTTCAGAAACTCAAATCCTTTTAAAAACCCAAATCTTTTCAGAAATGGAAATCTTTCCAGAAACCCAAATGATGCGGGGAGGCCGTAGGAATAACGCTTTAGAAAACAAAAAGGGAAAACATAAAGACGAATAAATCAACGATGGAAACCCACCCATTTTGAAAAACAAAACTTGGATTAATGTCCCCACATCTGAGGTCACTCCACCACGGGAAGGACACAAATGGCGGAAGGGCGACCAACTGGTGGGTTTTTAAGGTTCAAAAAATAGAAGACCATTACTTCCTTAGTAATTTTCTCCTCTTAGTGTCACGCCACCGTTGTAATAACACAACTGGCGGTGAACAGTGACAGTCAGCGTCATTTGTTCGCGCAAGATGAGAAGATGAGGGAGAGAGCAGCCTTTTACTGGCAGTGAGCAGATGAGAGACGGAAGACATATGAGCAAGGGTTTGGACAAGCATCATTATCAAAAATAAAATATACTTCTTAGTCCTTCACCAGTGATAATGTTCCCGCTTTGGCAGAGTTTAACTCATCCTCAAATTTTGTACTAACTATGTTTTTTTATGCCATTAAAGTCCAGCAGTAATGTTCTCTTTCCCATGGGCTTTTTTTTTGTAAAAAAAAGCATGGCCTCATAATGCTCGTCCCAGATCCCATAGGTACAGTAGGTACATCAAAATAATTGTTCCATACCTCATAGGCCACCTATTTAATTATATTTAGGCTATATTTTTTCCCCTTCCCTCCCAAAAAAAGTTTTCGTTAATTATATTTCCCCTACTTGTAATCATTTATGTATGCCGAAAAAAATCCTTCGCCCTTTTGAAACTGTTGTTTTTCTTTGGGCCCATTTATCTTTAACAACAATATGTATTAGTAAGATGTTATTCAAAGATACGTATTCAATATGTTACATAAGATTTATCTCTTATTCATACTTTCAAATTTATTACTCATTATTATTATATCTATAATATATTATTTACGTAAATTTTGTTTTAATTTTAGTTTCTTTTTAGGTACAATATTTTCCATGCTAGTTTACAAGTTCATAAACTAATTATTCATTTCTTCCATTTTAACAATGTATTCCATTTCTCATTATGCAGATATAACCTTTAAGATGATCCGATTACCCCTTTGTGATTCTTGCTCTAATTTTGTCTAAGGCTTTATGTGGTTGACCAAAAGAGTTTGACAATCTAGCTTTCGTTCACACTTCTTTCACATCATCTTTCATTATCTCGGCTATTTACAATTCTCTGGATGTTCCATCCATAATGTGGGGTTGGTACCTTAATCGAGCATCTCCTAAGTTCAAAAGTCTGAAGGATTCTAGGCATCCTATTGTGATTTTTGTACATGGCCCCCTATGTTATTTCAAGTATAGAGTGTTTGATGAAGGGTTCTTCCTTTTCTGCATAGCATCCACCCGTAGGATCTTCATTACAAAACACCTCTCCGTATTCTTGGGAGTGTTTGTGGCCTTATCCATATGAAACAAAGCTTTGAATACATATATCAACAAAAAAAAAGAAGAGGGCACACTTTGGGGCAAGCGCATTAAAGACCTTCGGCATGAAGCTAACTTCATCATTTCACCAGTTGTTGAATGATGGCCAGGCCAAAAATGTAATATCTTCAAAGAATATATTGATCCATAGCTCCATTGTCTTCATTCTGGCATGTGTGTCCATTGCATCCTTATGGCTCCTCATCTTAATAGCTGGTTTAAGGCTTAGTATAAGATCAATGATCCTCAGCTCTATGATGAGTGTGTTGTAGATGATGAGTTTAGGGCATTGGTTGTTATACTTCATAGGTTTGACTAAAGTTCTTCGTTTCCATGTTATGGTCTAGATCTCTACGCTTTAGGGTCCCCGATGTAAGTAACTGTAGAGTTTTCGGAGCCAAACAAACGCAATGGAATATAACCAAAACCCTCCACGATCTAGGCAAAACGGGATAAACCAGGTGTTTGAAATTTTTCATACCTAATTCGGTTGAGACCTTTCACCCAACTGTTGAGTTGAAACACAAAACTTGAACAGGTGACGTGTTCAAGCTCTCTATGATATCCACACGAGCCTCTCGGGATCACCACGTCCTGGCAGATGCATTTCTCTTACGCCCACAATGCTAGCTTGCGTCCTCCAAGGAATGGCAAAAGAAGAGTGTGGCTAGTTTTTAGATCTCTTCTGATTTCATCCTTTTGGGAGGCTAGGGCTAGAGCTGCAAAATTCTCACTATATGATATATTTATAGTAGGACTCAACTCCTAAGCTTAATGGGTTTCAAAGCCCTAATACAATTAGGTTTAATTTTGGGCTTAATAATGGCTCAACTTTTAGGCTAATTATTAATATAAAATTATCATGAAACCATAACCCAAATAAATTAGCCCATGCACTCAAATAATCCAAATAGGCTTTATGTGTGTGACCTAATAGGCTCTTACCATGTTGGTAATGATTGTAAATCACATTTATGATCATAAGCAATATGCGGTGTCTAGCAACACATCATTGCTACCCAAGTGACAAAATAGTCAGTGATTCAACTAAACCTCTATGATCATTATCTAGATATGCCATTGTCCCTTTGTCCAAGATATCAAGACTAAGCACGAGACATGGAATGTGTCACTCTCGTATAGCCCAATCTTTGGTTTCTTAATTCTCGAGTAGACGAACTTAAATTGATGACATTGATATCGTATATCAAGTGATCCGAGCATGGACATGCATTTTCTTAGCCTCACTCTATCAAAGGGCCCAAAGATATCACTCTCGTTATATAGGAGGGACAAATCTCATCTTGATCATACAAAACCTTCCGCATGATATGTGACATACCCAATGACTACCTCCATGTTCACTCAGTTACGAGCAATCAAAAAGAAGTATCAAAGTATATGACTCACATGTAGGGAACTTTGATGACCTTCAATCAAATGACTACATATACCATGATCACTATGAGAATCACTTATGACACTCATATAAGGATTCATATAGCATTCTCATGGTGGGTTGGTCTAGTACATAAGTTCTCCAACTTGCACCCATATGTAGTCTACATATCTCATATTAGTCTCCACATATGATAGTCGTTGTGTATTATTGTAACTCACTCCACTATAATACTAGACTAGGGACATTTAAGAATACTATTATTTTAAGGTTATAATTACGTTTGATTATGTCACACAGAAAACATATAACAAACACATTTACTGGATTAATGCCTTAATAAAATATCATTACTCAATGTGCAAAATACAATCATCTCATGATTGGCTTTTGGGCATGACACTAACAGTAACTTCTCCATTTAGTTAACTCTGTGCTTGAACAGTTTTTTATGTAAGTTTAAGCGTTGTTCGATATCATTAATGGTGAACAATGCTTTCCCAAATGAACACTATTATTAAAATGCACCCAGATGAAAGATCAATGGCCCTAATAAATGAATTTATTCTATCTACTTTTTCCTTAGTTTATCCACTCCTTCCTACATTACCTAATGACTAATAACCAAGAACATAATCTATGAATTGATCAAATCAAGAGCCTTAACTTTCTCATTTACTATATCTTTGCATATGTTCGTCTATTTATATGTTTACTTTATTTACTCTTATATGTTTATTCATTCATTGTTACATTCCTTGTCTATCTTGTTATTTACATCATTTTAATTTTTGATGTCACGTACTTGCTATTATAAATGCATATGGTAAAGTACCTATGCCGTTCAATTACCTTATTATCCATATTGATATGCTTTCATTGCCTTATACATCTATAAGGATATGGATTCTCGTGCTCGAAGAGCTCATTGCATAGAACTGCAATGAACTCATTGACAGGCTTGGTGTTCAGTTCTAATTATAAGAATTCATAATTGTAACTCATTGACTATGGAAAACCATTCTTCTTTTTCTAGATTACCCACTTATGGACTTCAAGCCTTACCACCAAGTCCAGTGCTTTTTCATATTTTTACTAATTGTGGGGTTAATCTCCTATTACGAGCTCCACTTACTGATAATTCAAACCAAATGCCATTTCTAGGTGACTGTATGCATCCACCTACAGCCATGAACCGACATGCCTACCTTGCCACTTCTGCAACATCTCATTCCTTACCATCATGCTCTACTTGTAGAACTCTTGAGTTAGGTAAAAGTTTTTCTATTATTGCAAGATGTAGGAAAGATCAAACAATATTACTCGTCTAGCTGAATGTGTGCTTATTACTCCACTAACCAATCTTCCACCTAACATGGCAGGTACATATGTTCGATCAAATATGTTTGTCCTCTTTCATTCAGTCTTTCCACATATACAAACATGTGTTTTTATTTCATACCATAGCATTACGTGCATACTATAGCCATGGAACAAATCGAGCAATCTTCTCCTGATCACCAACATTTTGAGTCAGATTGTCATCAATGTATTCTCCATAGCTTTTGACCTTCACCCATTCTTTATATTACCTTAAATTATTGCTAATCTTATTATGTGATCCAGGGATATGTTCTCTATATAAAGATCTTGATCCCCCAAAATGTGTATATTCCCATTGTGGTGCCATTATGTGGTATAAAGATAAAAGTAACAAGTCCCAATGCACTATAAACCTTGAATTCTCTTTATGTTATTAAAAAGGAAAGGTTTCTATTCATCATTCCCTGCTACAACCAAAATTCATTTGTTATTTGTTTCAGTATAATGGGGATGCATTGTCAAGATACTTTCAAACACATATTCAGGAAATTAACTTTAGATTTTTTTCACATTCATTAATGCATATGTGGATTTTAGTACACATGATGGAGAAGACCAACCCACATTCAAATCTTGTCGAATGAATTATCACTACATTAGATCAATATATTCTAACAGGAGATTGCCCTCGATTTGTTCAACTATATATGCATGACACTGAGCATGAGACTTACAACTAAATCATCGTGTTTAATGATGGAACTTATGAAGGAAACCCATTGGTATAAAGACCAAGAAATGCCCCAAGATGCTTATCACGCTGTACAAAAGCAATAAAAGAGCTAGGAAACCCCCACCCCTAATCAACCTATGAATAGAAATGAGAAGTATAACAAAACACACAAAGAAATTAGTGAAGCTCTTTTATGCTGAAAATAAGTTTAAAAAAAACTAAGGAAATCTGAAGAAAATAACTTTATTAATGATTACCTGTGATGAAAATTGTGTAAAAAGGCCATATTTATAGAGTGTAAGGGTCTAAAGGTTGAATGGAATAAATCCTAAAAGAATTAGAAGTCCTAAGCTAAGTTAAGATACAAATCTTCCTAGGATTAGGAGTCCTAGCACTCAAAACTCTACCAAAACAAGCAAAAAATGTGTGCAAGTTTTGCACATGAAAAATATGTCTTTAATATACTTAAAACCAATAGAATACACTAAAAAAATCTAGAAAATTAGCTGGAAACCTAGGTTGACAAATTGTGCCTTCTAGAGTGCGCCCTAGGTGGGCCCCTAGCTTAGTATAGGGGTCTTCATAGGTTCCACGCCATAACACTCATATTTTTGTTCATGGTCTTGCATGGCTGCTTCCCAAGACTCATTAGACATATTGGAAGAGTTTCTAGGTGTCTTGGCTACCCATGCATCCATCACACTCAAGATACTTCCTTATGTATGCTTCATTTACACATCCTCAAAATGTCAAAGAAACTTTAGAACCAAACCTAAAAATGCTTTTTGAACCTCCTTAGCATGACTCATTATCATTGGTCTCGAGTTTATCACCAAAGGTTCCTTAAGTGCTTGTAGTGTAGCTTGGGCTCCTCCATCTCCTCTCCCTTCCTCGAAAGGATTCGTCCTTGAATCTACATTGTCAAACAAAGGGAGATCAGACACATTAAAGATAACACTAACATTATACTCCCCTAATAAATCAAGTTGGTAGGCATTATCATTAATCTTCTTCACAACTTGAAAGGGGTCATTTCCCTTTAGATGTCACTTAGATCTTCTTTGAGTGGGGAATCTTTCCTTCCTCATGTGCACCCAAACCCAATATCCAGGTTCAAAAGTCACTCTCCTATGCACCTTATTCACCAAATGAGCCACTTGTTAATTCTTCTTTTCAATTTTAGCTTTAACCTTCTCATGTTTTGTGCATACTAATTCTACCTTTCTAGCACCAACTATACTTGAAAACTCATTAGTAGGCAAAGACAAAAGATCTAAAGGAGTCAATGGATAAAGCCATACACAACTTAAAAAAGGCGAGCATTTGGTTGTCTTATGGACAGCCCTATTATATGCAAATTCAACATGTGATAGGTAATCCTAAGTTTTCAAGTTCTTCTTAATAATGGCTGTAAGCAAAGTAATCAAAATTCTATTTGTTACGTCAGTTTGGCATTAGTTTGTGGGTGACATGAAGTAGAAAATAGCAATTTTGTGCCAAGCTTACCCTACAATGTTCTCCAAAAGTGACTGGAAAATTTAGCATCTCTATCAGACACTATGGTTCTAGGAACCCCTTGTAGCCACATAGCTTCCTTGAAGAACAACTCAGCCACATTCACAGCATCATTAATCTTGTTGTAAAGAATAAAATGAGCCATCTTGAAAAATCTATCCACAACAACAAAGGTAGAACCTCTTCCTCTCTTAGTCATACGAAGTCCTATGACAAAATCCATAAATATGTCAATCTAAGATTGTGAAGGTACGGGCAAATGAGTGTATAAACAAAGAGTAACTTGTTTAGATTTAGCCTTCTTGTAAACAATGCAATGGCTACAAACCCTTTCAACATTCTTTCTCATATGCGGCCAAAAGAAGTATTCTTTGAGCATCTCCAAGGTCTTAGCTACACCAAAATGCCCCATAAAACTGCCACTATGAGCTTCATTGACAAGCAACTTCCTCATGGATATTCTTGGCACACACAACCTGTTTTCTTTAAAAGGAAATCCATCTTGTTGATAATACTTGTCAAAAGCAACATTAGAACACTTAGAAAAGATATCTCTGAAATCTAGGTTAATAGCATACAATTCCTTTAAGTGTTCAAATCCAAGCAACTTGGCATCTAGAGTGGATAGTAAGGCATAACTCCTAGATAGCGCATCTGCCACTATATTTTCTTTGTCTTGCTTGTACTTAATCACATAAGGAAAAGATTCAATAAATTCAACCCACCTACCATGTCTTCTATTCAACTTACCTTGGCCTTTAAGATGTCTCAAAGATTGATGATCCGTGTGGATGACAAACTCCTTGGGCCACAAGTAATGTTGCCATGTCTACAATGCCCTCACCAAGGCATAAAATTCCTTGTCATAAACAAAATAGTTAAGAGCTGCTCTATAAAGTTTCTCACTAAAGCAAGCAATTGGCTGCCCAACTTGCATCAATACAGCTCCAATGCCTAAACCTGAGACATCACATTCAATCTCAAAATTTTTAGAGAAGTTAGGTAAAGCTAACAAAGGTGCATGACACAACTTCTCTTTCAATAACATAAAAGCTTATTGTTGAGCTCTATCCCACCGAAAACCAACATTCTTTTTAACAACTTCAATAAGAGGTGCTATAATAGTAGAAAAATTCTTAACATACCTCCTATAAAAGCTAGCTAACCCATGGAAGGATCTTAAGTCAGAAATTGTTATAGGAACTGGCTATTTTTGGATGGCTTTTACCTTTTCTTAGTCAACATCAATACCTTTAGAACTCATAACATATCCAAGTAAGATCATTTTATCAACACAAAAAGAGCATTTCTTAGGGTTAGCAAATAACTTTTGTTCTCTCAATGTTCCTAACACTTGCCTTAAGTATTCCACATGTTCTTCTAAGCTTTTGCTATAGATTAAGATATCATCAAAGTATACAACAACAAACTTGCCTATAAAGTCACACAAAACAAGATTCATAAGTCTCATAAAGTGCTAGGAGAATTAGTCAAACCAAATGGCATTACCAACCGCTCATACAAGCCAAATTTGGTTTTAAAAGCTGTCTTCCATTCATCCCCCTCCCTTATTCTTATTTGATGGTACTCACATTTTAAATCAATCTTAGAAAACAAATTAGAACCATGCAACTCATCAAGCATATCATTAAGTTTAGGGATATGGTGTCTATACTTTATAGTGATTTTGTTGACAAGTCTACAATCCATACACATGTGCCATGAACTGTCTTCCTTTGGCACCAATAGCGCAGGTACAACATATCGAATCATGCTCTCTTTAACAAATCCCTTTGCCAACAAATCCTCCACTTTCCTTTGGATTTCCTTAGTCTCCTCAGGGTTTGTTCTACATGCAACCTTGTTAGGAAAATGAGCTTCAAGGATCAAGTCAATTTGGTGATTTATCCCTCTTATTAATGGTAACCCCCTTAGTTCCTTAGGAAAGACATCCTCAAATTCCTACAACAAAGACACAACCAAACTAGGAAGAAAGGTTAGATTATTAATAGTAAGATAGGAATCTTTATAAAGCAAAAGAAATACTGGCCTTTGTGCTTGAAGGACTTGGAAATACTTCAGAATGGATGGGATGGGCTTGAAGGACTTGGAAGTACTTCGGATGGACCTTTCTTAAGAAACATTTGTTTTTGTTAGTGATTACATATAAGTGACATATTGTGGCTATTTGAGTATAATGTTATTTTTAAATTTTTGATATGGTTGTTACATACCAAGTTTTAATTGCCTATGTCATGGCATCTTGTTTTTTCTTCTTTTGCTCACCTTTTCTCCTATATTAATTGCAGACTTTCTAAGTAGTCATCATAGAGATGGTATTTGTATGTTTGCCTGATAGGCACAGTTTACATGTTATTTTTATTTGACTCATTGGTATCAACAAAGATTGTATTACTCGAACTAGTTGTTGTTTAGACATAATTATTTATTGTTTTGTTTCGTTCAAACATATTTATTGTTATTGTGTGAGAAATATATTGTAGTTTACATGTTAAATTTCTCTTAGTCTCATATATATTTATCTTAATCTCATATGTAACAATTTGGCAAATTTGTAGGCCGAAAACCCGTATCCTACCTACCAGCAAACTGGTAGGATACGAGTTTAGAACTCTCTACCTGATGCAGGATATAAGTAGGATTCGGGTTGTATGGATTCTATTATGAGGTAGGTTCTAGAATGGCACAACCTTACCCGAACTTGCCCCATTGATATCTCTATCCCTGACAAGCTCTAACCCTATCAAAGCAACCTCTCTAGTTCTTCGATCATGCAAGTGTGATTAAGAGGAGTTGCTGAAACAAAATAGTCATCCTAACACAATACGACGTTGTTTCCTAAGTGATGGGCGATGCCAGACTTTTAGGCCAAAAAATG
This sequence comes from Aquilaria yunnanensis, assembly GCA_039654915.1. NCBI lineage: Eukaryota > Viridiplantae > Streptophyta > Magnoliopsida > Malvales > Thymelaeaceae > Aquilaria > Aquilaria yunnanensis. Next base: position 39,512,178 of record CM077595.1, on the reverse strand, counting down.
CCCACTGCTCATAATCAGCCCAAAATATCAGCACTATTCATCCAACTGTGACAATTGTTCATCTTTAGACATTAGTGGTAATATAATTATGGTTACATGTGATTATAAATAAGATGGCTTAAAATGGTTATATCTAAAAACTTTTTTACGGTTCATAAATTTGAGATTTATTTTACTTTTTAATTATATTTATTTCAACCTCTTTTCATTACAAATTAACCAATAGGAGTAAAATTCACGTGGTCCCCTTCTTTAGTTTTTTGTCCTAATTAGGTCACTAACTCTATTTTGTTCTAGCGAGGTCCCTTAACTTATATTTCTTGTCCTATTTGGCTCCCTTCTATCAGTTAGCTGTTAATTTTAACGGAATTTTGATGAAATATGACAACTCCAACCCCTAAATTTCATTTATCCTACTTCCAATACTCTAAAAGTTTTAGAACTAACACATCAACCACTTCTCTCCTTCACACATTAACCAATCTGATTCCAATCCAAAAGTTAAATCCAGTAAAAGAATTGATTTGATAATAGATCAATATGATTCCAATCCAAAAATAAGAATCTAGAAAACGAATCAATCTAATTCCAATCCAAAAATAAAAATCTAAAAAACAAATCAGATCTAATAATACAATCCCTCAATTTAGTAGAAAATGCATGACTAAGGGGGAAGAGAAGAGAATCGCCAAGGCTATGTGTATGTGTATGCTTGGCTGAGTTCCTCATCTATTGGCGGAAAAGAAACGACAACGCAAGGGTTGAGAGCAAGATTAGAAATTGAAGAGATAGGGAAAAGAAATTTTGTTAGATTTGTAATTTTTAGAGTGTTAGAAGTAGAATGAAAAAAAGTCTAGGGTGCTACAAGCAGTGTAAAAAAATTTTAGTGACTAAATTTGTCATTTCTCTCCAAGACAACATTAAAATTAACCTTCCAACTGACAGAAAGAACCCAAACAGGATGTGAAATATAAGTTAAGGAATTTCACTAGGACAAAATGAAGTTATGTGACCTAGTTAGGATGAAAAAAAATAAGGGGACCCACTATGAATTTTACCCTAAAAATTAGATCTAAAATTTATTTATACATATTAATTTTTTTAATTTATAAATTTGGTCACAGATTCCAAATTTACGTACATGTGGCTTAATGATATTACCATTTTGATTAAAAATAGTTAAAGTTTCTGAGTTTTGTGGTTTATGACATAGTTACATCTTTTCCATTATTTTTAAGAGAGTTCTGGTAAAATCTTATCACTAGATTTAATTTTATGATTATGATTCCTAGAAAATAAACCACAATTTTAGATAAGATTCCGATTATGACAACTTTGACTCCCAAGGCTCTTCACTAGGAAATCGTTACTTCGAGTATACCTACCATCCTACAATTAGCACAATCAATAATTGTCTATGTGTATCTATCTAGCTAGGAAATTTTTATACGTATATAGAATTTTAAAAGAATGATTTCACACAGTTTTAATTGGATGCAATCGATCAATAGCTTTGAATTGCAAGTAAATTTCAAAATTAACAACAATTTTATCACAACTAACAGATTACTACATAAAACTTGTTTTATAAAGAAAGAAATATACACGTTTAGCGCTATTCATCTATCCACAGCCACTTCTACTTACACGAAGCAGGAGAATCCTTTAGGTCTTGGCCGATTTTCTTCAATGTCAGGATCCAACAGCCGTGAGTAGCTTCCTCTAGGTTCAGTTTGGAACGAGACAGTTCTTTTTATAATTTAGCTCCAAACTTGTCCCTACGGTCGCAGGACAGCGCTCTCTCCAATCCATCCCTCACCATTCCGAGCAACTTTCTCGGCAACGACGCTACGGAACTTCTAACTCTGGATTAGAGGTTTCTGGTTAATGGTGGCTCATTACCCATTTCGTGTTTTGTTGCTAGCTAGGTAGGTTCAGAAAAATGCTAGTATGATACCTAAACAACTTTAAGAGATGCTCTCTCTATATATATGTGCATCGCTTTGGCTTTTAAGTCATCAATTTAGCACCGGAATATTTCTTCGTTAGTTTACATACGATTAAAACATTCGTCGTTAGTTTACACACGATTACTTGCGTCAAACTCAAACCAATTCCTAGTTATCTAGCCAATGATCAATGGTAGAACTAGGATTTTTGGTTTAGGGGTGCGAGCTCGAAGGAGAATCAATGGAGCCCGGAGAAGAGGAACGGCATCGTGATGAGGTAAAACTAGAGATTAGGACTAAGTCGTACTAATTCAAATCTAAGGGACCATATCTTGTGAATTGGAAAAGCTAGAGGACTAATGGTGCATTTAAGCCATATTAGAATGCTTAAGGCTAGAGGAAATAATTACTAATATGATCCCTATTTTCTTCCAAGCCTACCTCACTGTCCCCATCTTTATATTCTTCCATTATTTCCAATGGGCAGGAATGCATATTCAACCTCTAATTTCTCTCAAATTAATCAATTAAGTACTCATATATAAAGTTTTTCAAAATTTTCGGGAGCAACAGCACCCCTGCCCCTATTATGGTCTGCCACTGCCAATGGGCAAACTGTTATTAGTATTACTTGGACGAGAAGCAACCAGCAAAGGTCTTTCGCAATGCCAATTCGCATCTAGATGCTTTGACTTGTTCATTATTAATTGCACGTTAATGTTAGCCCCCAATGGGTATACGTAGAGGATGTAGTAATACTGCATAGGTCAGCCGTGTTTTGTGTTGTTTTTTTCTTTCTACTTTTTGTTTCATATTTTAATTGGCGACTAGAATGCGACCCTTTCTTCGCAACAAGATGACTAATGAAGATACAAAATTTTCATGCTAATTATATTTGAGGGAAAAGTACTTATAAAATTATGTGTCACGGAGTAGGGCCTAATGCCCCTAATTACGTAACTTATAGGTTTTTAGGTACTGTGATCCAATTTAGTTACTATTAGTTAGTTATTACTCATAGGTAAATTAAAACAATTTATGTATAACTAGTTACATAGCCTACATTGCAAGGAGATATGTATGCATTTGTCCTGGTAATGAAAATCAAATAAGTAAACCATTTAAAGAAAACATCATTCGAGCATTCCTTTTAAAACATACTTAAAACATGTCAAGACAATAAAGCACTAGTTATTTTAACTACAAGTTATAGTTTGTACACACTTTTTAAAACTAGCATGCACCCAAAAGTAACTCAATGGCCTTACACTACAATGCATCCTAATAGAGGCAATATCTTAGTACACAAGGTACCATATATACAAGACAAAATACTACTAAGATCATCTACTTGAGCTCCCACTTTTGAGCTTTCAAGCTCCAAGTGCAAACCCCCACTTGTCCTTGTGCAACACTTAGCCTTTATATTATCAAGGCACAAACATTTAGTACAAAACTTAGCTTACAAGTAACTTAGAAACACAAGGTTTCAAGTAAAATAAGTACCTACAAAATAAAGGAACTTAGCCCACAACTATCCACCTAGTTGTTGGGCCCAGTGTTAGTACCTACACAAATAAGCTTAAGGGAGTGAGTACGTTATCGTACTTAGTAAGGGTCCCTTCGGGTACCTGTAAAAAAAGATAACAAAAAAGCATGCAAATACGGCATACCAGCAAGCAAACAACCATCCAATAATCAACACAAACAATAAGCATAATAAACATTGAATACATGAATGTATAAGAAATGCATCATGCACAATCCTTAGGGCTTCTTACACCCGAAGTGCCTTATACTTGCCGTGAGCTCAAAAGTAGAAGGTACTTGAGCCACTGTCCCATGTATCCCGAATCTTTTACCTCCCTTAAGTCTCACTTATGGGTCCTAGAATAGGTTGTCACCTTCTCTCAAATCTTGCCTGTCTTCCTCTTAACTTATTATGCAAGGTAGCCATTTTATGTTTTCCAACTTGCCAAGCTCTTGGAGCTTAGCTTAGGGCTCCTTAGTGGCTTACTTACCAAACCACAAGGTTTGACTGAGATCCTCTTATGTTTCTTCTTCCTGGCCCAAAGGTCTAAGACCTCTCACTCGGGCCAACAAAGACTCCAAAACCCACCTTAATCCCTTTAGTGCTCCTTTAACAACTTGAGCACTTTAATCCCCTTAGCCGCCTTACCTAACCTTACCTTAGCCACACCACTTAGCTACAAATTTAATAATGCATAATTCCTAACTTAGGAATGAGTTTTAGACCCAATCAAAGCTACGGAACATCTTAGAATAACCTAAGGATGTTAACCGAGAGATTAAGATTTTCTTGAGGTGCCCCAAGTATGAGGGGCTTGGGCCTTAGCAACACCATTGGTGATGCATCACCAAGGGAAACAATCTTCAAATTTCTTGAACACAGCTGGCGATGCATCCTCATTGTTGGCAATGCATCCCTAATGACATTTCAGCACTTCGAGTCCTCGTGCTATATTACACAAATCTTGCTTAATCTTTCAATCCTTAAAGCCAATTCACATGGGCCTTATTTCTAATTCATTCAACATGTAATAATATATTTCTATGCATTATTTGAGCTAAAATAACTTGCATCCTTATCTTAAATCTAGCTACAAAGCAAGAACAAAAAATAAGCACCACAAGCATACTTAAGCTCAACTTAGCTCTCTTGAGTTCCAGACCAAAAACCAACGTGATATGGCACTAAGAAATTGAAAACAATACCATTTATAGCTACTCAATCAACTTAGAACTAGCTTAATCCAAGTCAAGAAGCTTACCTTAGGGTTTATGCCCAAAACATGCAACCAAAAGCTAAAATGAAGCAAATGCATCAAAAATGTGTTGGAGGCTTATTGATTTCACTTTAGGACCTTCAAATTTGATGGAAATTTATGGGATTAGGAGAGCTTGCAGTAGGTGAGATACTGAAGAGAGAGAGCCATGAAATTGGGAAAGAAAGATATGAAGCATGATGGTCAACTATTGCTAGAAATATCTCAGTCACTCCACGTAGGCATTTTTCTTGTTTTCTTACCTCCTGGATCTTAAGCTCTCTTTGGTTTCACTTTGGCCACTAGATTTACACTAGAAACCATCCCTCCCTAGTCCCAAAGAATGTTTTTATGTCTCCTACACTTACCCTCTTGGACACTTAAGTCATTTAAGACATAAATGGCTCATGTGAACACTTAGTGAAAATTTTGCACCTTTTTCTTCAAATGGTGCTTCTAATGGCTAGAATACCTTATGTCTTAAATTAATTAGTTAAAAATCCTTACGTGACTCTAATTTCATCAAAATTACTGTCATACCACACACTCGAGTCAAAATTACCATTTTCTCCTTGTGGCTCTTAGGTACCAAATCACATTTAGGAGCTCATCTTTACTTTACTTAGCTTGTCATTCTTGCTTAATAAGAAAATAATTTGAAGTATTTAAGTAAAAATACTTAAATAAAACATACTTAATGAGTCAAATCAAGGCATTGACTAAGAGAGCTGTCATGTCCTCCCTTTTTTCAGAAATTTAGTCCCCTAAATTCTTACTCAATCAAGCAAACTCACTTGGATATTGCTTTTTCATATCCTGTTTAGTCTCCCAAGTGGCCTCCCCCTCCCCATGGTTAGACCATGGTACCTTGACCATTGGAATCTACTTTGTTCTTAGTTTCCTGACTTGGCGATCAAGAAACTTAACAGGGTACTCTTCATAACTTATATCCTCCCTTATTGGTATGATGGATGAGGCTAACACTTGCCCGGGGTTCAAAGCACATTTCCTTAAAGAACTTATATGGAATACATTGTGAACACGGGCCAAACTTAGTGATAAAGCTAACTGATAAGCTACTTTCCCCACCCTTTTGAGAATTTCAAAAAGACCAATGTATCTTGGAGCCAACTTACCCCTTCAACCAAACCTAGCCACACCCTTCATCGTGGAAATATAAAACATACTTACTGATTCAAAGCAAGGCATTGAATAGGAGAGTTCTCACATTATGATTTCAAAAATAAGTTATGATCAATTCAAGTGATCTAAAAAGATTGAAATGCTTGAAAGGTGTAGGCAACAAAATTTGGTAGCCAGAAACATATGGCATAAGACCAATATAGTGAATTTAAGATTTCACGAGAAATTGGTGCCTTAAATGCCATTAAAAAAAGTTTGGTGCCTACTTTAGGAAAAAATGGTAAAAATGTCTACTTTTAACCATTATCTAATATATATATAAGCAAAAATTTATAAAAGCTCTAATATGCAATGATAATGTATTAAATTGCCTATCATTTTTTTAAAGAGCATTTTATTCCTCATCAAATTGGCAAATTAGTAAAAAAAATAGTCATAAGCTGGGATGGAAAGTTCTTCATCCACAGTGTAAAATCATCACAAGATAGCCCTAACTTTGTTAGAAAATGGGTTGTCTGTTTGCCATTGTATTGAGTGAATTGCACCTGCCACGCTTTCAGCTTTCCAAGCCTTCTCTTAATCTTCTTAATACAGTTGAAGCCTTTAGAGTTACCATTCTTACTACACTAGATGGCCTGAACAACTATAATAGCATCCATCTCTAAGCACACCTACTCTACTCCAAAATCAACAATAAGCTTTATCCCCTTCAAGCTCGCCAAACTCTCCCCATAGAAAGCATCTGCCAAGCCTTCCTTTTGTATAGCCAAAGCACCTATCACCTCCCTTTTGTCTGACCATAAGATAGCTCTAAGCCCCAAGGTATCGTCCTCTCCTACCAACATATTTATGTTTAACTTAACCCATCCTGGAGTTGGCTTCATCTAGCTTTCAATTAGGCTAGCATCCTGAGACAAGCTTACACACAAAGCAATGTCATTGAGCTTCAATTGAACCTACCATGTTTGGTCTGTAGACTTCCCTTGCCAGCTCATGCACATTGTTTCTATTTTTGCATAAGGCCAAGTAGCAACAGGTCAGAGTACAAGTAATTCCACATAGGCAAGACTTTGCATCAGAATTCTAAGGGTGCTTTACAAGGGTCCAGGGGGTAGGGCATGCTCCCAAAATACCAAATTCATGCCTAAGAGAGGTATTGGTTCCTATGAATCAAGTGCCCTAAGCTTATTATGGGTATATAAGTGGTAACTTGCTTAAAAGCTAAGTTACTAGGACATAAATAATACCTTGAATAGTACAGTGGCCTAAGCTATTTAGTGGAACTTGAGGTTATGTATTATGTTAGAGATGAACTCAATATACCTAAAATAAGTTAAGGTACAGATTTTGGCTAGTTGCTTTAAGTGCAGCAAATACCAAGTGAAGGGTGAAGGTTTATTAACTATTGATGACCTAGGAAAGTCCATAGACTTTAGGCATTAATATAGGAACCTTAACACACCAGAATTGAATTTCTTGGAACTCAATAAAGTGAGATAAACCATAGTCACTCTTTTACAATAAGAAAGGGAATGTTTCATTGGTAAGCATTCGCTTACCAGTAACAGGACTCAGTCCTGTAGTGAGGGCTAGCTTGAGGGTGTTCCATTGAATACCAAGTTATGGCCATATGGTTAAACCCTCAACTACATGAGATAGCAATAGTATTGCATTATACGTGTATGTGTGTGTGTGTGTGTGTGTGGAGGTCCTTAATTATTTTTCTTCTAGGTAAAATTACTTGTTGAGAATCTTGCATTCTCATCTCTTTAGTTTTGTTGTGCAAATATAAAGACTACTGAGCCTAGTAGCCACTAGTTGGTTGCTAAGTTAGCATTGTACATAGATACATGTATTACTCCCTTCATCCATATTTCTTAAAATTCTCAAGTATTGGATTCTAATAAACATAAAACTCAATAGCGAATAATGTTTTTAAAGATCATTGCTCGATAGAAAATAATTTTTTATAATAATTCTAAAGTTGAAAAAATATTTTAATAGTATACACCCATTAAAATGTTTTATGGCAATCAATTTACAGTGTTATAATGAACATTTTACAATTTTATAATGGATACTTTATGGCCCAATAGCTGACACTTTATGCTTTTCTAATGGATATTTTATGGTTTTATAGTAGATAATTTACAGTTTTATATTTGACACTCTTCATATTTTATAGAAAAAATTGTTATATTTTACGGTAAGAGCTTTACGGTTTTCTATTATGCACTTATACTATTTTATAAAAACCTTTTTACAGTTTCAAAGTGGACACTAACCATGTTTTACAATAGATACTTGTCATCTTTTATAGTAGACATTTTACATTTTTGTAGTAGGCTTTGTGTTCTTAAATAAGACATTTTCTCTATTTTTTAGAAGATGCTTATACTCTTTTATAGTTAACACCTTTACAAATATTCGTATTTGCAAAGATGAACTGATATAGTCTGAATATACATGCATGCATGCATGCATGCATACATACATACATACATACATGCATACAAATATGTGTGAGAGTGTGTGTGTGTTACTAGAAATTTATAATGATAAACCTATTGGTTTAGAATTAATCTAGATTTCCCAATAAGAAGGTTGCTTACACTGGATAAATATTTAATTACATTTAATTAGAAAATAATGTTAGCATACAATGAAAATTAAATTAAATTAATTTTTTGTTGAAATAACATGGTCAATCATGTAAAACACCTCAACTTGATAATAGTACCATACATGTGGCTCTAACATATGTATTTGCTTAATACAGGCTGCTCAATGATGTAAATAGTGATAATAACAAAAATATAACTAAGAATGTATTAGATCAGTGGATATTTGCCCCTTTAAGTATGTCACATAGCAAAAATATTTTTTGTTAAACTATATTTACATCTGGCTGGCCTTTTTTTTTACATTTTATTTTTTAATTGCAAGTGTGTTGAGTTTTACTTTTGCACTCAATACAGTACAAGGGATTAAAGCTAGTTGATAACAACTAGAGAAGAGGGAGTGAAAAAATAAAAGTAAAATACATAAAATCACATATAAAACAAAATTTAATCTTGGGTTCCGTATAATTTTTATTCATGATAATAAAACACATTCTCCTTAGAATGCAACAAATATAAATGAAAAAGTTAATTCTAAGTTACGCATCAAATATAAGCACACGAGTTAATCCTAAGTTAAACACTAACATAAATAAAACTAACATAATTAAACATATTGGAGTTAATGGAGATATGTGCAACAGCCAATAGGAGACTCAACTTAAGCCTGGCCACCTCCATTATCGGTAACCTACATGCCTCCTTCGCCTCTGCTTGATGAGTTGTCTTCGTGCCATTCACCCTTGTAGTCAGTGAGATCGACAATATACTTAAAGACGTTTTAGTAGAAGGGGCATTGAACAATAAAGTCGTGGAGTTTGATTTTGTTATGGTCGTCTATTGCCTTGGGCTTGGTGAAATACTTCTTATAGTACGTGTATGCATGTTAAATTCAAATACACGGTGGAGATCGATTTCTATGAAGTTTGTGTGAGTGAATAGCAGTGGATCTTCTTGTCTCCATATAGTAGAGGAGTATGCTAAAATTTTGCAGGAATCAAAACCAATTTTGCTATGGAGTTTAAAACTTGACACTATTGTGCAAACTGTGGAGATCTGAAAAGAGAAAGTACAGTTTAAGTGGGTGAAAGTATTAGAAAAGATATCTATTGAAGAAAAAAAACTAAATATCAATAAAAAATTTATTTTTATAATAAAATTTGCAAAAGTATTTCTTAAATTTCTTAGGTATCGCATTCCAACAAAATATAAAACTCGATAGTGAAAGTTTTTTTTAAAGATCATTGCTCGATAGGGAATAATTGTAATAACCCTAGAAATTAAGTAAAATAAAATCACCAAATTATCCTAATTAAATAAATAAATAAAATAATAAAATAATAATAATAATAAAATAATAATAAGTAAATACATTAAATAAAAAAAATTAATTAACATTTTGTCCTCAAGGGTATTTTTGTAATTTTACCTATCAATTTAGAAAATCAACATAAAATTAAGAATCTTGATTCTTAGATGATTCTTTTAGTGGTTATTAAGTCAAATTCCAAACCGGAAGCTCAAAGTCATTTTCTTTAGGCTAGGGGCATTTTTGTCATTTACAACCAAGCATCGGATGAAAAATCTGGGAGCACCATTGGATTCTTCTCTAAAAAAATGAGTCAAGAGAAATTTACCTCACTCAATTCTGAATTTGTTTGCTTAGGTTTCCCAAAATTTAGCCAACGCGCGTGTGGGGTTTAAACCGGGTTTGTGCTACTGCTACATAGGATTATTTTTCTTTTCTCCCTAACCCTAATTTCATTCTTATAAAATGTTCCAGCCGCCAAGCACCTACAGGATAAGAATGAAATTAGGGTTAGGGAGAAAAGAAAAATAATCCTATGTAGCAGTAGCACGAACCCGGTTTAAACCCCATACGCGCGTTGACTAAATTTTGGGAAACCTAAGCAAACAAATTCAGAATTGAGTGAGGTAAATTTCTCTTGACTCATTTTTTTCGAGAAGAATCCAATGGTGCTCCCAGATTTTTCATCCGATGCTTGGTTGTAAATGACAAAAATGCCCCTAGCCTAAAGAAAATGACTTTGAGCTTCCGGTTTGGAATTTGACTTAATAACCACTAAAGGAATCATCTAAGAATCAAGATTCTTAATTTTATATTGATTTTCTAAATTGATAGGTAAAATTACAAAAATACCCTTGAGGACAAAATGTTAATTAAATTTTTTTTATTTAATGTATTTACTTATTATTATTTTATTATTATTATTATTTTATTATTTTATTTATTTATTTAATTAGGATAATTTGGTGATTTTATTTTACTTAATTTCTAGGGTTATTACAAGCATCCTCCCCTTAAAAGAAATTTGTCCCCAAATTTGAAAGAGGGTGTTGAGAAGTACCTTAAAGCTGTGGATACTTCTTTCGAAGCTCATCCTCAACTTCCCAGGTTACTTCTTGCTATCCATGATTATTCCAAATGACCTTTACCAGTTGAATGACTTTGTTGCGCAGAACCTTTTCTCTACGATCCACAATGGCCAAAGGCTCCTCGACGTAAGTCAAATCCTCGCGTAACTGCAAGGGCTCCCACGGAATAACATGTGCTGGATCTGGTTGATACTTTTGAATATTACTCACGTGGAACACGTTATGAATTCTAGCCAAGTTCGGTGGTAAAGCCACTCTATAAGCCACCTCTCCAACCCATTCTAAAATTTCAAAAGGTCCAACAAAGCGCGGGGCTAACTTTCCTCTCATTCCAAAACGTTGAACTCCCTTGGTCGGTGACACCTTTAGGAACACATGATCACCAACAGAAAACTCCAAGGGACGACGCCTCTGGTTTGCATAACTTCGCTACCTATCTTGAGCCGCTACCAATCGTTATTTGATTATTTTGACCTTATTTGAAGTTTGTTGTACCAAATCTGGTCCTAATAAAGGCCTGTCGCCCACTTCTTCCCAACACACCGGAGTACGACAACTACGTCCATACAAAGCCTCATATGGGGCCATCTGAATGCTGGAGTGATAGCTATTATTATAAGCAAACTCCACTAGTGGCAGGTCATTATCCCAGGAGTTCTTGTAATCCAATGCACAAGCTCTAAGCATATCCTCAATAGTTTGTATAGTCCTCTCCGACTGCCCATTTGTCTGTGGATGATAAGCGGTGCTCATTAATGTCACAGTGCCCAACTGTTCTTGTAAAGCCTGCCAAAACTATGATGTGAATCATGGATCCCTATCAGAAACAATGCTCCTCGGTACTCCATGAAGACGAACTATCTCAGATATGTATAATTCAGCTAATCTAGCTAGAGGCCAAGTCTTTTGGATTGCCAAAAAGTGGGCTGACTTGGTTAACCGATCAACTATAACCCATATTGCATCATGTCGACGACGAGTGGCAGGTAGCCCGACTATGAAATACATTGCAATGTCATCCCACTTCCATTGAGGAATCTCTAATGGCTGTAGCAGTCCTCCAGGTCTCTGGTGTTCTATTTTGACCTTCTGACAAGTCAGACATCTAGATACAAACTCTGCAATATCCTTCTTCAGGCCACTCCACCAAAAGCTTTTCTTCAAATCATGGTACATCTTGGTGCCCCCCGGGTCGATAGTTAACCGAGATGCATGTGCCGCTGATAAAACATCATACTTTACCTCACTACCTTGGGGAACAACAATTCTATTTTGAAATTTTAGGGTACCATCCACATCCACACTAAATCCTTTTTGCCCTAGAACTGACCATTCTCGGCATTGTGGATCCTCCTTTTGCGCCTCCTTGACCCTTGCCACAAGTGTAGGCTCCATATGCAAACTGGCCATGAGAACCTGGGGTCCCTTCACTTGAACACCTAAGCTCATATGACTAAACTCTCTAGTAGTTTCCACTCAAAAACCACCATAGCATTCAGTTTAGCACCCATTTTTCTACTCAAAGCATCAGCCACTAGGTTAGCTTTACCTGGGTGATATTGAATAGTGCAATTATAATCGGAGAGATATTCAACCCAACAACGCTGTCGATTATTGAGTTCCCTTTGTGACAATAGATACTGTAGGCTTTTGTGATCAATGAAGACCTCAAACTCTTCTCCATACAAATAATGTCACCAAAGCTTTAATGCATGTATGACAGCTGCCAACTCCAGATCATGAGTTGGGTAATTAAGCTCATAAGGCTTCAACTGCCTAGACCCATAACCGATCACCTTTCCCGCCTGCATCAATACACAGCCAAGCCCCTGATGTGATGCATCTGTATAAACTGTAAAACGACTCCGCCCATCAGGAAGAGTAAGAACAGGTGTAGAGACTAACCGCTTCTTCAACTCCTGAAAATTATTTTCGCACTGCTCGGTCCACTGGAATGGTTGATCCTTCTTAGTCAGTTGGGTCAAAGGGCGTGCCAGCTTTGAATAACCTTCTACAAAACGTCTATAATACCCAGCCAAGCCCAAGAAACTCCGAATCTCAGACACGGTCTTCGGTTGTTGCCAGTTCACCACAGCTTCAACCTTACTAGGATCCACTGAAATTCCTTCCTTAGTTACCACATGGCCTAAAAAAGGTGACAATGTCCAACCAAAACTCGCACTTGCTCAGCTTTGCATACAGCTTATGCTCCTTCAACGTCTGAAGTGCAATCCTCAAATGTTCTCTATCGCTTTTAGCATCTGGTGAGTAAATCAGAATATCATCTATGAAAATGATGACAAACTGATCTAGGTATGGTTGGAACACCCTATTCATTAGGCCCATGAAAGCTGCGGGTGCATTTGTTAACCCAAAGGGCATCACTAAAAACTCATAATGCCCATAACGAGTCCTGAATGCTGCCTTTGACACATCTCTCTCTTTGATTTTCAGTTGATAGTACCCAGACCTCAAATCGATCTTGGAGAACACTGATGATCCCCTCAGCTGATCAAACAGGTCATCAATCCGAGGTAAAGGGTACCTATTCTTTATCGTCACCAAATTCAGCTGTCGATAATCGATGCACATTCTCTAGCTGCCATCCTTCTTCTTCACGAATAAAATAGGAGCACCCCAAGGTGAGGTACTTGGACGTATGAACCCCTTTTCGAGAAGCTCCTGTAATTGACTTTTTAGTTCCGCCATTTCTGAGGGAGCCATTCGATAAGGTGCTTGAGAGATAGGAGCCGTTCCTGGCTAGGTGGCATTCCAGGTAACTCCTCTGGAAACACTTCTGGAAATTCTTCCACAATGGGAATACCAGCTACTAATTCAGGCTTCTCTGAATCTGTCTGCACATAAGCCAAATAGCCAACACCACCTTGACGGAGATATCTATTAGCTTGCAAGCTAGAAATTAAGATTGAAGTGAAGCTCTTTTTATCCCCAACAAATTGCACTTCTGATCCATCAGGCAAGGAGAAGGTAACTAGCTTCTGATAGCAATCCACCTTAGCATGGTGGCGATGTAGCCAATCCATGCCCAAAATACAATCAAATTCAGATATCCCAAGCACAAAGAGGTCATAGACTAAATCGCGTCCTTCGACAAAAATCGAGCAAGATTGAAGTACACGAGTAGAACTCATACTAGTGTCTGATGGTGTAGAAACCACTAGTATGAAAGGAAGCTCTTTAATAGGCATGCCTAACTGATTTGCTAGTCTAGGAGATATGAAAGAATGTGTGGACCCCGAGTCTATAAGAACTCTAGCAGGAAACCCAGAAATAGAAAGAGTTCCTACGATCAATTCAAACAATCACTAACCTAAGCATGCCACTACCATGAACTTGAAATTAAAGGCTATAATTAAAAGCTATAACTAACAGCGTACCTTGCACCACACATAGAGCATCCTCTGCCTCCTCGGCTGTCACTGCGTAAACACGTCTTGCCACACGAGGTTTCTTTGTTGGTGGCCCTGCCGGTGCTGCTGGTGGAACGTGTGCTGCTGGTGGAGCATCCCTCTTAGGACATTGCCTGGATAGATGCCCTATCTCCTGGCAATAGAAACAGGTCACACACCGCCCTCCAATTAGGTGAAAGAAATGACAAGTCTGACATCTAGGCCCTCCCTGGCCCTGAAAAACCCGTCGTACTGTAGACCCTCCTGTCCCATTAAGCTGTAGTCGGGTAGCTTTGCTATCAATTGGCTGACCTCTACCAAAATGTCCTCGCCCCTGGGCAGGCATCGGTCGTGATATAGGACGGAAACTGCCTGCATGTGTAGGTCGTGATGGCATACGACTCCGACTCGTGTCAAGCGGTCTAGATAGTTGCTTATCTTGCATCTTTGCCTCACCCCGTTGAGCTAAGGATACTGCCTTCTCAAAGGTATCAATTTCTTGCATAATCAGCCTATCTGCTAGCTCGTCATGCAAACCATTAACATACCTCTTGATTTTCCTTGGTTCATGTGCCACAATGTGCTCAGCATAGCCGGCCAAAGCATTAAATCTAGCTGTGTACTGATCTACTGTCATGCTCCCCTATACCAGTGCAAGAAACTCCTGCTCTTTTCTGTCCCTCATGGCCTCAGAGAAGTATCGACCACAGAAAGTATGCACGAATGTCTCCCAAGTGATATATCCACCCTCAGTTCTCAGAACCCCTGGTCGAGTGGCCTCCCACCATGTCTGGGCCTCCTCAACCAAGCTAAAGGTAGCTAAGTCCACCTTGTCCTCTTCTGGAATTCTCAAAGCTATAAGTGTCCTCTCCGAAGCCCTGATCCACTCCTCAGCTTTGGTAGGGTTAACCCCACCAGTATACTCACCAGTTAGCCTCTTGAACCGCTCAAGTAGGTCGGCCCTATGCTGACATCAAGCCGGGGCATGAGGCTGCTGCTCCCGCTCATTCAAATTCTGAAAGTACTGGCCTAAGGCAATGACTGTCTGACGCAATGGATCATCATTGGCCTGCTGACCAAGATTCTGGGCTTGTTGCCCATGATTCAGCATGTCCTGTCCAGGCACTTGAGCATTCTGGCCTCGACCTCATGGGGGTCGTCCTCGACCACGAGCTAGTGGCTCATCCTGTGCGCCTCGCCCAAGACCCAAGGCAGGGTACTCATGTGGGTCCATGACCTAAAAGGAAAAGGTTTAGTCCAACGTAGTTAAACAACTTTGGAAGTAACTTTTAACTTATAACACTAGGTGAGGCTCTAGGTAACTCTTATATCATTTTAGACGTTAAATTAATTGGTATATTATTTTATGAGTCCCCTTATTGAAAGCCAAGTTGTTAACTTTTGTTTATAAACTTGCTAATATATTATGCTCAATTATGGAAACTTTTCGAAACCTATCCAAGGTTTCTAACTTAGCAAACAAACAAGAAGCATACTTACTGAGTGATGTCGCTACCTTCCTCGAATCTGGCTCTGATACCAAACTGTAACACCCCCAATTTTATAAACCTTAATTTTAAAAGATATCTTAAATTCCTAGAATTATAAAGCATTTAATTAAAAATAATTTAAGAAATATGAGGTAAAACATTTTATTTAAATCATTTTCCAAACAATGAGAGTATTAAATGAAATCAAAGTAGTTAAGTGACAATCCCAGGAAAACTAATATGCGCATAATGTGTCAATTTAAACAAACCATATGTTTCTTTAGAAATCAAATAACACAAAGTTAAAACCCAGTCCCAGTCAGTTCTACTTTCGAGGGGCTACAGCGTACCCTCACTCAGTCTGCTCCCCATGTTGAACCTCGTTATATGGTTCAGTGTACTCTGTCTCCTCATAGTACTCACCTAGAAAAACATGTTAAGATGAGGGATGAGCACAACTTGCTTAGTAAGGGGGAAGTATCAGGCCCATCACGTGGGTCCTAATATTCCCGTAACAAACAACAACGAATAATAAACTTTAAGCTGTAGCAATTTAATTAAAGAACAATTCCATACAACATCATAACAACAAAATCAAAATCCTACTAGCATGCTTGAACTACCATGCATATGCATAATTCTTTTTACCGATTAAATAATATCTTCTTGATCGATCACTTAATCCATTACTTAATTGCCGTCGGACGAACCTAGGGTGGTGAGTGGTACATCACCCACTCTCGGGATAACTGTTAGGCAGTGCCACTAGGGATGCCACCAAGCCAGAGCCTCTCGGGATACCTACGCTGGGGTAGAGCCTCTCGTGATAACAGCCATAAGCATGGTCCCTCACCAGCTATGGTCTGACAGCGCACAAATCATATCTCCATACTCCGTGTCAATATCAGGCCATGACTAGGGACGGTCCGCCGCCAACCTAACATGCCTCTCGGGTTCGAATCGTCCGTTCCGAACCTCTCATCTAATTTTACGGCTTCTTAAGTCATGTAGATATGGTTCATCACCAACCTTGCATGCCTCGTATTTTATCTTACTCTTCAAATCTTTTACTTAATGTAATCTTGTGTATGACAAACATCAATCATATGCAACAACCAATTGATGCATGACCGTAGCTCATTTTATTTTAGCTCATTTTATTTTAGCTCCTTTTAGTATAATGCCATGATTCTAGTGCATCCTATTTCTTTTATCATGTTATCTTAGTTTAGTGTTACATGATGTCAGGGCAATCAATGATATCTTTTAAGTGTATTTGTGATAAATGTTCATCTCATTTCTCGTGAATTCTTTCTAAATTGGTCATTTAGTATTTACGCTCCTAATCCTTTATTTATCGGCTTATAATAATTTATTATGGCCCTAACATGCCACTAACGGTTCCTTCCAATCTCATCATGTTGTTAATGAGCTTGTCGGCCCTAAACATGGTACTAGCGGTGTTTGTCTCGCCGGCCCTAAACATGCTACTAGCGGTGTTTATTTAGGCGGTCCTAACATATTTCTAATTTAATTCTTGTTATAAGCGGTCCTAGTATGATACTAGCGCCAAACATACATCATACATCACATCATTACAACCATACAACCAACCAAAATTACATCTCAAAGGAAGAGAACTAAAATAAAATGTAATAAAATAAAATAAAATTATAGAAAAACTAATTAATTACCCTACCCATGTTGCCCACGCGTTTAAAGATTTTGTTTAGCCTAATTGTTTACTTAAAATTTATTATTCAGGTTGATGCTTATTTTGGGCCTAAGAGGGTCCACGAGAACTAACCCGCTCTTCCCCCTTACCTAGTACGGAAAACACGGTGAATTCTTAGAACGGTCCTACAAAATTTTAATAGGGTAGAAAAATTAGAAAAATATACTAAAAATTGGAAATTTCTGTTGGGTTTCGGGAGCCAAACAGCGCAGCGGAATTTAACCGAAACCCTTCAGGATCCAAGTGAAACAGGGTAAACCGGGTGTTCGAAAATTTCATACCTAATTTCGGTTGAGATCTCTCACTCAACTGTAGAGTCGAATCACAAAACCTGAACAGTTGACGTGTTCAGGCTCTCTATGGTATCCACACGAGCCTCTCGGGATCACCACGCTTCCACCACATCCCGGCAGATGCGTTTCTCTTGCGCTCGCAGTGCTAGCTTGCGTCCTCCAAGGAATTGCAAGAGAAGAGTGCGGCTGTCCTTTTGGGAGGCTAGGGCAAGGAGACCTGCGAATTTCTCACTTAAAAGTTGTATTTATAGTGAGACTCAACTTCCAGGCTTAATGGGTTTCAAAGCCCTAATCCAATTAGGATTTAATTTCGGGCTTAATAATGGCTCAACTCCTTGGCCCATTATTAATACGAAATTAAAGTGAAACCATAACCCAAATAATTAGCCCATGCACTCTAATGATCCAAATAGCTCTATGTGTGCGACCCAATAGGCTCTTGCCATGTTGGCAATGATCATAAATCACATTTATGATCATAAGCAATGAGCGGTGTCTAGCAACACATCATTGCTACCCAAGTGACAAGATTGTCGGTGAATCGACTAAACCTTTATGATCATTACCGATATATGCCATTGTCCCTTTGTCCAAGATATCAAGACTAAGCACAAGACATGGAATGTGTCACTCTCGTATAGCCCAATCTTTGGTTTCTTGATTACCGAGTAGACCAACTTAAACTGACGACATTGATATCATATATCAACTCATCGGAGCATGGCCATGCATTTTCTAAGTCTCACTCTATCAAGGGGCCCAAAGATATCACTCCCGTTACATAGGAGGGACAAATCCCATATTGATCATACAAATCCCTCCGCATGATATGTGACATACCCAATGACCTCCTTCAAGTTCACTCAGTTACGAGCAACAAAGGAAAGTATCAAAGTATGTGACTCACATGTAGGGAACCTTGATGATCTTAGGTCGAAGGACTACATATACCATGATCACTATGAGAATCACTTATGACACTCATATAACGATCCATGAAGTGTTCTCATGGTGGGTCGGTCCAGTACACAAGTTCTCCAACTTGTACCCATATGTAGACTACATATCTCATATTAGTCTCCACATATGCTAGTCATTATGTATTATTGCAACCCGCTCCACAATAACACTAGACTAGGGACGTTTAAGAATATCATTATTCTAGGGTTACAATTATGTTTATTATGTTACGCAGAAACAAAACAACAAACAAAATTGCTGGATTAATGCCTCAATAAAATATCATGACTCAATGTGCAAAAATACAATCATCTCATGATTGGCTTTTTGGGCACAATACTAACAATCTCCCACTTGCACTAAAAGCCAATCATCCATGTATCTAATACCGATGGACCTAGAATGGCTGTCATGCTTCTGCTGCGTAAGGGACTTTGTCAGTGGATCAGCAATGTTGCTGTCTGTCGAAGTCCTGCATATCCTTACATCACCCCTCTCGATGATCTCCCTGATGAGATGATAGCGTCGGAGTATGTGTTTGGATCGCTGGTGAGATCGAGGTTCCTTAGCCTGTGCGATTGCCCCATTGTTGTCACAATAGAGCTCTATCGGGTCAGCAATGCTTGGAACCACTCCAAGTTCAGTGATGAACTTCTTGATCCAAACTGCCTCCTTCGCAGCATCAGAGGCGGCAATGTACTCAGATTCTGTTGTAGAGTCAGCTGCTGTCTCTTGCTTTGAACTCTTCCAGCTTACAGCACCACCACCAATACAAAACACATAACCAGATTGCGATCTAAAATCATCCTTATCGGATTGGAAGCTTGCATCGGTGTAACCCCTTACAACGAGCTCATCTTCACCTCCAAAGACCAAGAATGCATCCTTAGTCCTTCGTAAGTACTTAAGGATGTTCTTAACAGCTGTCCAGTGACTTTCACCGGGGTTCAATTGGTACCTACTCGTCATGCTCAAAGCATATGAGACATCGGGACGAGTACATATCATGGCATACATGATAGATCCAATTGCTGAGGCATATGAAATCTTACTCATGCGCTCTCTCTCCTCGGTTGTACTCGGATACTGAGATCTAGAAAGAGTGATACCATGTGACATGGGCAAGAATCCTTTCTTGGAATCTTGCATGCTAAACCTCTTTAGCAGCTTGTCAATATATGTACTTTGACTTAGGCCAAGAAGCTTTCTAGATCTATCTCTATAGATCCTGATGCCTAACACATAGGCTGCTTCACCCAAGTCCTTCATAGAAAAACATTTCCCTAGCCAAGTCTTCACAGACTGTAGCTCAGGAATGTCATTCCCGATGAGTAGTATGTCATCTACATACAACACCAAGAAGACAATAGCGCTCCCACTAACCTTCTTGTAGACACAAGGTTCATCTTCATTTTTGATAAAACCAAACTCTTTGATTGCATCATCAAAACGAAGATTCCAACTTCGAGAAGCTTGCTTCAGTCCATAAATGGACCTTTGCAATTTGCACACTTTATTGGCATTCCCAGGAGTGACAAAACCCTTAGGCTGTGTCATGTACACATCCTCAAGTAGCTTTCCATTTAGGAATGCAGTTTTGACATCCATTTGCCATATCTCATAATCATAGTGTGCAGCAATAGCAAACAAAATTCGGATGGATTTAAGCATAGCAACTGGTGAAAAAGTTTCATCATAGTCAATACCATGAATTTGCTTGAAACCTTTTGCAACCAATCTTCCCTTAAAGGTAATCACATTACCATCCATGTCAGTTTTCTTCTTGAAAACCCATTTGCACCCTATAGGTTTTACCCCTTCAGGTGGGTCAACCAAAGTCCATACTTGGTTTTCATACATGGATTCCATCTCGGATTTCATGGCCATTAGCCACTTCTCAGAGTCAGGCCCCGACATAGCTTGTTGGTAGGTTGTGGGCTCATCTTGATCCATGAGCATCACATCACCGGTGTGAGTCACGAGAAATCCATATCTATCGGGCTCACGCCGAATCCTACCAGTCCTACGTGGGCTTTGTGCTACAGGAACAGACTCTTGAACCACAACATCTTGTGGTGTCTGTTCAGGTTCCATTTCAGGTTCGATGTCTTCTTGTTGTTCTTGAATTTCTTCAAGTTCTACTTTCCTCCCACTAGTTCCTTTAGAGATAAACTCTTTCTCCAAAAAGACACCAGTTCGAGCAACAAACACTTTTTGCTCAGAGGGATTGTAGAAATAGTAACCCTTTGTTTCTTTGGGATACCCAACAAAAAGACATTTTTGAGATTTGGGCCCTAGTTTGTTAGAGGATTGACGTTTTACATAAACATCACAGCCCCAAATCTTCATAAAAGACAAATTGGGACGCCTCCCACTCCATATCTCATATGGTGTCTTTTGAACCGATTTAGATGGAACTCGGTTTAGTGTAAAAGCGGCTGTCTCTAGCGCATGTCCCCAAAAGGAGTTTGGAAGGTCAGCTTGACTCATCATGGAGCGAACCATGTCTAACAGAGTTCGATTTCTCCTTTCAGAAACACCATTCCATTGAGGTGTACCTGGTGGAGTGAGTTGTGATATTATACCACACTCCTTCAGATAGTCAAGGAATTCTCGATCCAAGTACTCTCCACCTCGATCTGATCGAAGCACTTTGATACTCTTCCCGAGTTGATTCTCTACTTCATTCTTGAATTCTTTGAACTTTTCAAAGGATTCTGACTTGTGTCTCATAAGATACACATAGCCATATCTGCTGAAGTCATCAGTGAAAGTAATGAAGTATTGGAAACCTCCTCTAGCTTGTGTAGACATAGGGCCACATACATCACTATGTATGAGTCCTAGTAAGTCATTAGCCCTTTCACTTTGCCCTGTGAATGGGGCTTTGGTCATCTTGCCCAACAAACATGACTCACATGTCTCATATGATTCAAAATCAAATGAGTCCAAGAGTCCATCCTTATGGAGCTTGGATATGCAGGTCTCATTTATATGGCCTAAGCGACAGTGCCAGAGATAGGTCAAGTTTGAATCATTTAATCTGACCTTCTTGGTATTCACATTATAGATTGGATCTTCAAGGTCTAGAACATACAACCCATTGCTAAGTTGAGCACTACCATAAAAGATTTCATTCAAATAAATAGAACAACATTTGTCCTTTATTATAAATGAAAAACCTTTCTTGTCCAAACAAGAAACAGAAATCAAATTTCTACTAATAGTAGGCACAAAGTAGCAGTTGTCTAATTCTAAAACTAATCCACTAGGTAAAGTGAGAACATAAGTCCCTACGGCTAAGGCAGCAACCCTTGCTCCATTTCCAACACGTAGGTCCACTTCACCTCGGGCCAATCTTCTACTTCTACTTAGATCCTGCACATTTGCACAAATGTGAGATCCACATCCAGTATCCAATACCCAAGATGAGGAAGTAGAAAAGTTAGCCTCTATAACAAAAATACCTGAAGTGGAAGTCTTACTTCCCTTTTCCTTAGCAAGTTCTTCAAGATAGAGCTTGCAGTTGCGCTTCCAGTGTCCAGGTTGCTTACAATGGAAGCACTCCACTTCCTTTGCCACACCACCCTTTGGTTTCAGTGCAGCTGAAGAAGAACTAGCATTGGACTTTCCATTAGCTTTATCCTTCTTCTTGTTGGCTTTTCCCTTTCCCTTGCCCTTTTGAACCATCAAAATGGGATTAGCCTTCTTAAGGTTTTGCTCAGCAGTTCTCAACATGTTGAGCAATTCAGGGAGGGACTTGTCAAGGTCGTTCATGTTATAGTTCATGACGAATTGACTGTAGCTTTCAGGCAACGATTGCAAGACTACATCGATAGCCAACTCTTTCTGAAGAGCAAATCCCAAATTCTCAAGATTCTCAATGTACCCAATCATCTTGAGCACATGAGGACCCACGGGACTTCCCTCAGACATCTTGCACTGAAACAATGCCTTAGAGGTCTCAAACCTCTCATGCCTAGCTTGCTCTTGGAAAAGCATTTTGAGATGTTCGATCATATCGAACGCCCCCATGTTCTCATGTTGCTTCTGAAGCTCAGATTCCATGGTAATAAGCATGAGGCATGCAACATCCAAAGCATCATCAGAATGCCTCTTGTGAGCATCCCTTTCAGCTCTTGGAGCAGTGGCAGCAGGCTCATTCGGAATGGGCTGCTCTAGGACATATGCCTTTCTCTCTTGTTTGAGGACTATCCTCAAGTTTCGGTACCATTTGAGAAAGTTGGTCCCATTCAGTTTTTCCTTCTCAAGGATCGATCGCAACGAAAGTGTCGATGTGTTTTGTGCCATGGTTATCTACAACAGTAAATATGCAGTGTAAGAGTCATGTATTTTAATTCATTTAATAAGGACTTTTATTAAACGATACTCCCACTATTTTCCTCAAAATAATAACCCTCGATATTATTTCGGAACACCTCGGCGCTAAGGTATTCTAGTGGGCCAAGATCCATATTTGACCACAACCTGAGTCAGCTTTGGCTTTTCTCTCAAGTTACAGCTATTTAGGTAGGCAACTCCTTGCCAATTGCATCTTATGCAACTCTTGGATAGTTGGGTGAACAACACTTGTCCAAGCTCATCTCATGAACTTAAGCCCAACTCTATGCCTCTAAGTCCCTAATCCTATTAGGATGACTTAGTTAAGTCGAACCCAAAGTTAGCAGTTTGGATATCACTATTATCCCATCGCGCCTTACCAAGATGAACATAGGTGCTTTGCTTTGGCAAACCCACCTAATGTTGATCAAAGTCTTGACGAGTGCCAACATTTGGAAGGCATCACATTTAATGACTTAATATTTGTTTGAGGGATTTTTCTTTTGATCTCACCAATTTGTTATCTCCGGTTGTTTTATACATGCATCACATACAAATATAAAACATGCATCTCATGCTTACAAGAAATAAACGTGACATGGTTATAGCCCAAACTATGTGATATTCTCAAGCCAATGAGAATATCATAAAAGCCTAAGAAAAGAAAAGAGTCTTCACAAGCTCCTTCTCTTCCTTTCTTGGCTGCCCTTTTGTTGTCACCTCCTTGGACATACCTCCTTGCATGATCCTTGGACATACCACCTTGGATGAGCCCATAATGCACCATTACATCAATAATAGAAACCTCGAGTTACATTCGAGGGGAGTAAGGTGAGAAGAGAATGTACAATGAGAGTGATAAGAAAAGGCACGACTTGTAGGCCGTATTTACAAGTACAACCAATCAAGGGCTATAACCATGCACCATGCTTCAAACACCAATCAGCATATCATGTCAAATTTCATTCAACAAAGATGCATGCCAATTTTCGCATGTTGATTAACCAGGTTTTCTTTATGTGGCGCTTCGCATACGGCGGTCCCGCTGGCCGGTCAGCGGGCGGTGGTTCCGCTGACCGGTCAGCGGACGGGGTCAAGGGGAGCCGCCCTTGCGGGGGGCGTGGGGGGCAGCGCCCCCCGGCGCAAAAAATTGTCTTACAATTGCTTAGCCCGAAATCTTCTATTTCGAGAAAGTAGGCACCCGAGACTCCTCCATTCGAGCCACCAAAAATACCTTACTTTCGGTGCCCGAACAGGCCGAATCCGAACAAACCTAGGGTTTTTGCAACTATTGCAAGAATCCTAATCCATATAGGTATCTCATACCTATCAATTTCGGTTAATCTCATTAACCAATTTGTGTCGTTTCTTCATATATCTCATATGTTCATTACGAATTCCGGTTTCATGCATCATGAATCAATCTAATTAATCATGGCCGAAAACCAATCGAAGACATAGCATCATGCGATTCAACACTCAATCCCGATTTAGGGTTTCACCAGTAGCTCTGATACCACTGTTGGGTTTCGGGAGCCAAACAGCGCAGCGGAATTTAACCGAAACCCTCCAGGATCCAAGTGAAACAGGGTAAACCGGGTGTTCAAAAATTTCATACCTAATTTCGGTTGAGATCTCTCACTCAACTGTAGAGTCGAATCACAAAACCTGAATAGTTGACGTGTTCAGGCTCTCTATGGTATCCACACGAGCCTCTCGGGATCACCACGCTTCCACCACATCCCGGCAGATGCGTTTCTCTTGCGCTCGCAGTGCTAGCTTGCGTCCTCCAAGGAATTGCAAGAGAAGAGTGCGGCTGTCCTTTTGGGAGGCTAGGGCAAGGAGACCTGCGAATTTCTCACTTAAAAGTTGTATTTATAGTGAGACTCAACTTCCAGGCCTAATGGGTTTCAAAGCCCTAATCCAATTAGGATTTAATTTCGGGCTTAATAATGGCTCAACTCCTTGGCCCATTATTAATACAAAATTAAAGTGAAACCATAACCCAAATAATTAGCCCATGCACTCTAATGATCCAAATAGCTCTATGTGTGCGACCCAATAGGCTCTTGCCATGTTGGCAATGATCATAAATCACATTTATGATCATAAGCAATGAGCGGTGTCTAGCAACACATCATTGCTACCCAAGTGACAAGATTGTCGGTGAATCGACTAAACCTTTATGATCATTACCGATATATGCCATTGTCCCTTTGTCCAAGATATCAAGACTAAGCACAAGACATGGAATGTGTCACTCTCGTATAGCCCAATCTTTGGTTTCTTGATTACCGAGTAGACCAACTTAAACTGACGACATTGATATCATATATCAACTCATCGGAGCATGGCCATGCATTTTCTAAGTCTCACTCTATCAAGGGGCCCAAAGATATCACTCCCGTTACATAGGAGGGACAAATCCCATATTGATCATACAAATCCCTCCGCATGATATGTGACATACCCAATGACCTCCTTCAAGTTCACTCAGTTACGAGCAACAAAGGAAAGTATCAAAGTATGTGACTCACATGTAGGGAACCTTGATGATCTTAGGTCGAAGGACTACATATACCATGATCACTATGAGAATCACTTATGACACTCATATAACGATCCATGAAGTGTTCTCATGGTGGGTCGGTCCAGTACACAAGTTCTCCAACTTGTACCCATATGTAGACTACATATCTCATATTAGTCTCCACATATGCTAGTCATTATGTATTATTGCAACCCGCTCCACAATAACACTAGACTAGGGACGTTTAAGAATATCATTATTCTAGGGTTACAATTATGTTTATTATGTTACGCAGAAACAAAACAACAAACAAAATTGCTGGATTAATGCCTCAATAAAATATCATGACTCAATGTGCAAAAATACAATCATCTCATGATTGGCTTTTTGGGCACAATACTAACAATTTCCTAAATGGTACTTGGAAGGTTCATGTTTTTGGCATCTAGGCCGAAATTTTACCTAGTGAGTAAAAAGGGTCTCGGGGTGTCTTTGGTGGCCTCGTGCCTATTCGTGATCATGCCGGGAGCCTGCTTGATATTGATCCTAAAAATTACAACGGTTATACACTAACTTATAAGCTCATTTAATAGCTGTAAAAACTGATCTTGGAAGGAAAAAAATTTTATTTCGGTTACCGATGTGTTTTCGGGATCTCTGACGCTCCGGGAGTCCAAAGAAGCACCAAACCTTCAAGTAAGGATTTTCTAACCCTTTATAACAACATGGACAGCAAGGAAAAAAGAATTATTAGGGCTGTAACATTTGAAATTGGCAGCCAAGATAATTTTTAAAAGAGGCTACGGTGGCTTACTGGGGCCTAGAACCAAGTATGGACAAGATTGCATCGGAAACGAGTGGGAAAACCCAAAACTTGGATTAATGATAATCTACCAAATATTTATAGCAAAGATATAAGGCCTTTAGGTGCTAGAAAAAAAATTAAAAGGGGGATATAGAATAATTTAGACTTACACAAATGAATCTGGGATCGTCGTTACGCATAGGATCGATTCTACTGTCCGGATGAGATTTCTCTTCAACCTAATGAACCTAGGTAAGATTATGGCATAAATTAACATTCTAATATTCTACAATAACCAGTAATCAGAGTGTGAAGAGTTGGACTTACGCTGCTTTGATAAAGGGATAACCGAAGGCAACAACACGTACAATAAGGATTAAGGGGTTGGCGGCCTTTGTTGTGATTAAAGTGAAGAAATTGATGCTAGTCGGCTGGAAACATGAATGGCAGAGGAGTAGGCTCTTCGAAAATTTGGCTGAGAGAATTAGACGCCAAATAGAAACTAGGGCAAGGTAAATAAAAACGTAATGATGGCCGGCGGGTAATAAATTGGCAATTCTTTTTTTTTTTTTGTAACACCCCCATGTCCCACATGGGTGAATTGTGGGAAGCCTTATGTAGATATATAGGCTCCAATTCCAGAACATAAGCACCTAACGCTTATCCTTTTCCAAATGATAGCCCATGTGGTGTGGGCAAGTATTCCGTTGACTAGTTCTGGACTTGGGTCATTACAGATGGTATCAGAGCCAGGTTTGGTTCAAAGTATGTGGTTGAGTCCACTGGTATGGGACGGGGGAACTTCCTTATATTGAGAGTCCATTCCTAAGTACCTAGCGCTTATCCTTTTCATAAAGGATAGCCCATGTGGTGTGGGCAGGTGTTCTGTTGACTAGTTCTGGACTTGGGTCGTTACAGATGGTATCAGATCCGACTCGGGACCACGATGGTGTAGCATAGTGGATATGCACATGCCTCGTCTACCGGAACTAATCCTGGATTCGAGAGGCTACTTGGCCAGGGGCTAAGTAGTCCGATTAGAGAGGTTACTTGGTCCAGGCAACCAAGTAATCCGATTGACCCAAACGGGGGCGTTGGGTACATAAGGGGGGGAGTTTGTAACACCCCCATGTCCCACATGGGTGAATTGTGGGAAGCCTTATGTAGATATATAGGCTCCAATTCCAGAACATAAGCTCCTGGCGCTTATCCTTTTCATAAAGGATAGCCCATGTGGTGTGGGCAGGTGTTCTGTTGACTAGTTCTGGACTTGGGTCGTTACAGATGGTATCAGAGCCGACCCGAGACCACTATGGTGTGGCATAGTGGGTATGCACATGCATCGTCTACCGAGACTGATCCTAGATTCGAGAGGCTACTTAGTTAGGGGCTAAGTAGTCCGATTAGAAAGGTTATTTGGTCCGGGGAACCAAGTAATCCGATTGACCCCAACGGGGACGTTGGGTACATAAGGGGGGGAGTTTGTAACACCCCCATGTCCCACATAGGTGAATTGTGGGAAGCCTTATATAGATATATAGGCTCCAATTCCAGAACATAAGCACCTAGCGCTTATCCTTTTCATAAAGGATAGCCCATGTGGTGTGGGCAGGTGTTCTGTTGACTAGTTCTGGACTTGGGTCGTTACAATAATTTTTTCTAGTGATTCTAAAATTAAGAAAAGATTTTAATAGTAGCACCCACTAAATTGTTTTATAGTAAGTAATTTATGATTTTATAATGGACATTTTACGATTTGATTGTGGATACTTTATGGCCATATAGAAGACACATTATGGTTTTAGAATGGACATTTTACTGTTTTATAGTAGACAATCTATAGTTTTATATTTGACACTTTTCATATTTTTTAGCAAACACTTGTTATATTTTATGGTAAATACTTTACAATTTTATAATACGCACTTATACTATTTATAAAAATAGTTTTACAATTTCAAAGCAAACACTAATAATGTTTTATAGTAGATAGTTTCCATCTTTTATAATAAACATTTTATATTTTTGTAGTAGCCTTTGTGTTCTTAAATAAGACATTTTCTTTATTTTTTAGTTGGCACTTATATTATTTTACAGTTAACACTTTTATAAATATTGGCATTTGCAAATATGAACTGATATAGTTGGAATATACATACATACATGCATACAGATATGTGTGTCTATGTGTGTATGTGTGTGTGTGTGTGTGTGTGTGTGTGTCTAGAAACTTATAATGATAAATTTATTGGTTTGGAATTAATCTAAACTTCCCAATAAGAAAGTTGCTTACACTAAATAAACATTTAATTAGAAAAAAAATGTTTGCAAACATTGAAAATTAAATTAAATTAATTTTTCTGAAATAACGTTATCAATCATGTAAAACACATCAACTTGATAATTGTACTATGTATATGGTTCTAACATATGTATTTGCTTGATACAAGCTGCTCGATGATATAAATAATGATAATAACAAAAATATAACTAAGAATGTATTCAATTAATTGATATTTTCCCCTTTAAGTATGTCACATAGCAAAAACATTGTTTTGTTAAACTATATATTGCATTTTTCTGGTCTTGTTTTCTCTACATTTTATTTTTTAATTACAAGTGTATAGAGTTTTACTTTTGCTGTTAAGACAACGTCAGGTATTAAAGCTAATTGATAATAACTAAAGTGGATGGAGTTAAAAAAAAAAGTAAAATAGAGAAAATCACATATATAATAAACGTTAATCCTGGGTTACGTATAATTTTTATTTATGATAATAAAGCATAGGCTCCTTAGAAGGCAACAAATATAAAGGCACAAGTTAATCCTAAGTTAGACACCAACATACATAAAACCAACATAATTAAACCTAATGGAGTTAATGGAGACATGTGCGATAGTCGATAGGAGACCTAACTCAAGCTTGGCCACCTTCGCCACCTTTAGCCTACATGCCTCCTCTGCCCCTACCCGATGACTTGTCTCTATGACGTTCTTCCTTTTGGTTAGTGAGATCGATAGCATACTTGAAGACATTTTTAGACCTAAATCAGACTGACTTGATATTTATGAAATTTGTAAGCCGCACGCATTGAATGCTTTCTTTCAGACATATCTGTTATTGCTTTAATTATGCTGTAGTCGAGAATATTTTATTTCAATTACGTTGCCATAGTTGTGTAATGTTTATTGCTGAGTAAAACCGGGCGTACTTTTGAATTGGTAATTTACTTTTGAATGTGGATTGAAACGGGGAAAAATACGAAAGAACCGAAACCTGGAACGTTTAATATACATAACGAACGCGCAAATGTGAAACAAACCAACTTTCGCGAAGGGTCAGTACCAACGGCTTTATAACAGCACCGTTCCCAACTTCCGCCAGTTGGTAATTACTAACTGCCAAGTTACCAACTGCTGACAGTTGGTAACCCATTTACCAACGTGCAGCAGTTGGTAAGTTACCAACGCGCGGCAGTTGGTAAGTTACCAACGCGCGGCAGTTGGTAATTTACCAACGCGCATCAGTTGGTAATTTACCAACACGCATCAGTTGGTAATTTACCAACGTGCAGCAGTTGATAATTTACCAACGGCTCACAGTTGGTAAATTACCAACTGCTGACTGTTGGTAACTATAACTACGCGATGGAAACCGAGTCCTTTAAATGACCGTTGGTAATTACCAACGTGTACACGTTGGAATTTACCAACGTGTTATTAGTTGCGCGTTGGTAAAAAATTTTCCAACGTATCGAATACCAACGGCCATTTACCAAAGTGCAGCAGTTGGTAAATTGAATTTACCAACTGTTGCACGTTGGTAAATGGCAGTTGGTAAAGTCGGTGATTTTAGTAGTGCATTGAACAATGAAGTCCCAAAGCTTGATTTTGTTATGGCCATCCATTTCCTTGGGCTTAGTGAAAGACTTCTTGTAGTGGATGCATGTTAGATTCAAATCCACGGTGGAGATTGATTTCTGAGAAGTTTTGTGTGTGTGAATAGTAGCAGAGCTTCTCATCTCCATCTAGTAGAAAAGTATGCTAAAACTATGTAAGAATCAATACCAATTTTGCTGTGGGGTTTAAAACTTGACACCATTGTAGAAATTGCAGAGATTCGAAAAGAGCAAGCACAGTTTAACTGGGTGAAAGTTTTAGAAAAAATATTTACTGAAGCAAAAATAAATAAATATTACTAAACTTTTTATTTTTATAATAAAATTTGCAAAAATATTTCTTAAAATTCTTCAATATCGGATTCGAATAAATATAAAACTCGATAGCAAATAATATTTTCAAAGATCATTGCTCGATAAAGAATAATTTTTTCTAATGATTCTAAAAATGAAAAAATATTTTAATATTAAATGTCGTTTAAAACGTTTTATAGTAGGCAATTTATGCTTTTGTAATGGATGTTTTATGATTTTATAGTGGAAACTTTATGGCCATATAGAAGATACTTTATGATTTTATAATAAGACATTTTACTATTTTATAGTAGACAATTTACAATTTTGTATTTGACGCTCTTCATAATTTATAGCAAACACTTGTTATATTTTACAGTAAACACTTTGTGGTTTTGTAATACACACTTATACTATTTTATAAAAAATATTTTTACAATTTCAAAGTAGACACTAATTATCATGTTTTACAGTAGATACTTTTCATCTTTTATAGTAGACATTTTACGTTTTGGTAGTATGCTTTGTGCTCTTGAATAAGACGTTTTCTCTATTTTTTTAGTAGACACTTATGTTGTTTTAATTTACAGTTAACACTTTTAGAAATATTGGAATTTGCAAAAATAAACTGATACAGTCTGAAAATACACACATACATACACACGTAAATACTTATATATATATATATATATATATATATGGTAAATGCTTTACACATACATACTTATATATATACACACTTTTCATATTTTTCAGCAAACACTTGTTATATTTTACGGTAAACGCTTTACGGTTTTATAATATGCACTTATACTATTTTATAAACAAATACTTTTACAATTTCAAAGCACACACTAAGAATGTTTTATAGTAGTAGTAGATAGTTGTCATCTTTTATAGTAGACATTTTACATTTTTGTAGTAGCCTTTGTGCCTTTAAATAAGACATTTTCTCTATTTTTTAGTTGGCACTTATACTCCTTTATAGTTAACACTTTTACAATATTGGTATTTATAAATATGAACTGATATAGTCTGAATATACATACATACATACATACATACATACACATAAATATGTGTGTGTGTGTGTGTGTGTGTGTGTGTTACTAAAAACTTATAATGATAAATTTATTAGTTTGGAATTAATCTGAACTTCCCAACAAGAAGGTTGCTTACACTAGATAAACATTTAATTACATTTAATTAGAAAATAATGTTAGTAGACAATGAAATTTAATTTAATTTAATTTGTTTGAAATAATATGGTCAATCATGTAAAATGCCTCAACTTGATAATTATACTATGCATGTGGTTCTAACATATGCATTTGCTTGATACAGGTTGTACGATGATGCAAATAGAGATAATAACAAAACTAAAACTAAGAATGTATTAGATTGATGAATATTTGCCCTTCAAGTATGTCACATAGCAATAATTTTTTTTGTTAAACTATATATTGCATCTGTTTGGTCTTATTTTTTCTATATTTTATTTTTTAATTACAAGTGTATTGAGTTTTACTTTTGCTCTCAATATGACACCGGGTATTAAAGCTCTTTGATAATAACTAAAAAGGGTGGAGTGAAAAAAAGGTAAATTAAAGAAAATCACATATAAAACAGAATTAAGTTAATCCTGGGTTATGTATAATTTATATTTATGATGATAAAGCACATTCTCCTTAGAAAGCAACAAATATAAACGCACAAGTGAATCCTAAGTTACACATCAAATATAAGCACACAAGTTAATTCTAAGCTAGACACTAACATAAATAAAATCAACATAATTAAACCTAATGGAATTAATGGAGACATATGCGACAGCCAATAGGAGACCCAACTCAAGCCTAGGCACCTACGCCACTGGTAGCCTACAAGCCTCTTCTGCCCCCGCCTGATAACTTGTCCCCGTGATGCCCATCCTTGTGGTTAGTAAGATCCACAGTATACTTGAAGACGTTTCGATAGAAAGGGCATTGAACAATCAAGTCCCGCAGCTTGATTTTGTTATGGTCATCCATTCCTTTGGGCTTGGTGGAAGACTTCTTGCAATGGACACATGTTAGATTCAAATACACAATGGAGATCAATTTTCTGTGAAGTTTGTATATGTGAATAGTAGTAGAGCTTTTCGTTTCCATATGATGGAAGAGTATGCTAAAATTATGCAGGAATTAATACCAATTTTGCTGTGGGGTTTAAAAGTTAATACCATTATGGAAATTGTAGAGATCTGGAAAAAGGAAAAACAGTTTAAGTGGGTGAAAGTGTCAAAAGATATTTAATAAAGCCAAAAGATAAAATATTACTAAAATTTTTAATTTTATAATAAATTTTGTAAAAGTATTTCTTAAAATTCTTAAGTATCATATTGTAATAAATATAAAACTTGATAGCGAATAATTTTTTTAAAGATCATTGCTCAATAGAGAATAATTTTTTTCTAGTGATTCTCAAATTGAAAAAAGATTTTAACAGCAGACACTCACTAAAATGTTTTATAGTAGACAACTTACAGTTTTATAATGGGCATTTTTTGATTTTATAGTGGATACTTTGTGGCCATATAGCAGACACTTTATGGTTTTATAATGGATATTTTACTATTTTATAGTAGACAATTTACAGTTTTATGTTTGACACTCTTCATATTTTATAGAAAATACTGATTATATTTTACAGTAAACGCTTTACGGTTTTATAAAATGCACTTATACTATTTTGTAAAAAAAACATTTTTACATTGTCAAAGTAGACACTAATTATATTTTACTGTAGATACTCATCATCTTTTATAGTAGACATTTTACATCTTTGTAGTAGGCTTTGTATTCTTAAATAAGACATTTTCTCTATTTTTTGGTACACTTATACTGTTTTATTGTTAACACTTTTACAAATATTGGTATTTGTAAATATAAACTGATATAGTCCGAATATATATAGATACATACATTCTTATACACATGGATAGATGTGTCTCTATGTGTGTGCTACTAGAAACTTATAATGATAATTTTATTGGTTTACAAGTAATCTAAACTTCCCAATAAGAAGGTTACTTGCACTAGATAAAAATTTAATTAAAAAATAATGTTAGCAAAATATGAAAGTTAAATTAAATTAATTTGTTTTAAATAACATGGTTAATTATATAAAACACCTCAACTTGATAATTGTACTATGCATGTGGTTCTAACAAATGTATTTGCTTGATACAGGCTACTCGATGATGCAAATAGTTATAATAACAAAAATATAACAAAGAACGTATTAAATTGACGGATATTTGCCCCTTCAAGTATGTTGCATAGCAATAATATTTTTTGTTAAACTAAATATTGCATCTACCTAGTCTTCTTTTTTCTACATTTTATTTTTTAATTATAAGTGCATTGAGTTTTACTTTTGCCTTCTAGATAGCACCAAGTATTAAAGCTAGTTGATAATAAGTAGAGAGGATGGAGTGAAAAAAATGTATAGTAGAGAAAATCACAGATAAAATAAAAGTTAATCCTGGGTTACGTATAATTATTATTTATGATAATAAAGTAAATGCTCCTTAGAAGGCAACAAATATAAACACACAGGCTAATCTTAAGTTACGCATTAAATATAAGCACATAAGTTAATCCTAAGTTAGACACTAACATAAATAAACCCAACATAATTAAACCTAATGGAGTTCATGGAGACATGTGTGACAACCGAGAGGAGACTCAACTCAAGCCTGGCTACCTCCGCCACCGGTAGCCTGAATGCCTACTCCGCCCTCGCCCGATGACTTGTTTCTATGATGCTCATTCTTGTGGTTAGTAAGATCAACAGTATACTTGAAGACATTTCGGTTGAAAAGGGCATTGAACAATCAAGTCCCGGAGCTTGATTTTGTTATGGTTATCCATTTTCTTGGGCTTGGTGATTGACTTCTTGCAGTGGAAGCTATTAGATTCAAATCTATAATAGAGATCGATTTCTGTGAAGTGTGTGTGAGTGAATAGCAACAGATTTTCTCGTCTACAAAAAGTAGAAGAGTATGCTAGAATTATGCATGAATCAAAACTACCTTTGCTTTGAGGCTTAAAACTTGACATCACTGTGAAAACTGTGGAGATCCGGAAAGAGGGAACACAGTTTGAGTGGGTGAAAGTGTCAGAAAGGATATTTACTGAAGCCAAAAAATTAAATATTACTAAGATTTTTATTTTTATAATAAAATTTGCAAACATATTTCTTAAAAAGTTTAATTATCAAATTCTAATAGATATAAAACTTGATAATGAATAATTTTTTCAAGATCATTGCTTGATCAAGAATAATTTTTTCTAGCCATTCTAAGATTGAAAAAAGATTTTAACAATAGACACCGATTAAAACATTTTATAGTAGGTAATTTACGCTTTTATAATGGACATTCTACGACGTTATAGTGGATACTTTATAGCCATATAGTGAACGCTTTATCGTTTTATAATGGACATTTTATAGTTTTATAGTAGGCAATTTACAGTCTCATGTTTAACACTCTTCATATTTTACAACAAACACTTATTATATTTTATGGTAAATGCCTTACAGTTTTATAATACGCACTTATACTATTTTATAAAAAACATTTTTACAATTTAAAAGTAGACACTAATTATGTTTTACAGTAGATACTTGTCATCTTTTCTAGTCGACAAATATTTATATTTACAAATATGAACTAATATAGTGTAAATATACATACATACATACAAACATGTGTGTGTGTTAATAGAAACTTATAATGATAAATTTATTGGTTTGGAATTAATCTAGACTAGATACAAATAGTACAAATAAGAAGGTTGCTTATACTAGATAAACATTTAATTACATTTAATTAGAAAAAAATGTTAGCAGACAATGAAAATTAAATTAATTTTTTTTTTTAAATAACATGGTCAATCATCTAAAACACCTCAACTTGATAATTGTACTATGCATGTGGTTCGAACATATGTATTTGCTTAATACAGACTGCTTGATGATGCAATTAGTGATAATAAAAAAAATATAATAGACAATGCATTAGATTGTTGGATATTTTCCCCTTTAAGTATGTCGCACAGTAATAATATTTTTTTTAACTATATATTGTGTTTACATGGTCTTTTTTCTTTTTTTTTTTATGTTTTATTTTTTAATATCAAGAGTGTTGTGTTGTGCTTTTGCTCCCGAGGTAATACTAGTTATTAAAGCTTGTTGATAATAACTAGAGAAGATAAAGTGAACAAAAATAAAGAAAATAAAAACACATGTAGAAGCGCATGTTAATCCTAAGTTACGCATAATTTTTATTTATGATAATAAAGCACATGTCTCTTTACAAGCCAACAAATATAAATGCACAAGTCAATCCTAAGTTACACATTAAATATAAGCACATAAGTTAATCTTAAGTTAGATACTGACATAAACAAAAACCAACACAATTAAAGCTAATAAAGTTAATAAAGACATTGACTTGTCTTCGTGATACTCATCCTTATGGTTAGCGGGATCGACAATATACTTGAAGACATTTCAAAAGAAGAGGCACTGAATAGTGACATCCTAGTACTTGATTTTGTTATGGCCATCCATTTCCTCCGGCTTGGTGAAAGACTTCTTACAGTGGACACATGTTAGATTCAAATCTATTGTCGAGATCGACTTCTGTGAAGTTTGTATAAGTGAATAATGACAAAGCTTCTCGTCTCCATATAGTAGAAGGTGGAAAAATGATGCAAGAATAGGAACTAATTATACTGTGAGGTTGGAAAATTGACAATATTATAGAAGTTAGCGAGATCTAGATAGAAGAAGCATGGTTTGGGTAGGTGAAAGTGTCAGAAGAGATATTTACTAGGGCAAAAAAAATTTAATATTATAAAATTTTTATTTTTATATTAAAATTTTTAAAACTATTTCTTAAAATTCTTAACTATTAGATTCTAATAAATACAAAACTCAATAGTGAATAATTTTTTTAAAGATCATGACTCGATAGAGAATAATGTTTTCTTGTGATTCTAAAATAGAAAAAATATTTTAATAGTATACACTCATTAAAACATTTTATTGTAGGCAATTTATGGTTTTATATTGGGCATTTTATGGTTTTACAATGACCACTTTATGGCTATATAGCAGACACTTTACGGTTTTATGATGGACATTTTATTGTTTTATAGAAGACAATTTACAGTTTGACAATTAACACTTTTCATATTTTATAGAAAACACTTGTTATATTTTACGGTAAATGCTTCATGGTTTTAAAACACGTACTTGTACTATTTTATAGTAGATACTTATGCTATTTAATAGTAGGCATTAATCATGTTTTACAATAGATACTTGTCATGTTTTATAGTAAACACTTTTACCAATATTGGTATTTGCAAATACGAATTGATATAGTCTAAAATGAAATCATATATATATATATATATATATATATATATATATATATATATACCTATAATGATTAATTTATTAGTTGGAATTAATCTAGACTTCACCAATAAGGAGGTTGCTTACACTAGATAAACATTTAATTACATCTAATTGGCAATAATGTTACCAGACAATGAAAATCAAATTAATTTAATTTTTTGAAATAATATGGTTAATCGTGTAAAACAACTTAACATGATAATTGTACTATGCATGTGGTTCTAACATAAGTATTTGTTGATATAATCAGTTCGATGATATAAATCCTGATGATAACAAAAATATAACAGCAATGTATTAGATTGATGGATCTTTGCCCCTTCAAGTATGTCACACTACAATAATTTTTTTTTTAACTATATATTGCATCTGCTTGGTGTTCTTTTCTTTTTTTTTTAGATTTTATTTTTTACTTTCAAGGATATTGTGTGGTACTTTTGCCCCCGATATAATGTCTAGTATTAAACCTAATTGATAATACTCCCTCTGTCCCAAAAGTTTTGCTCCATTTGTTTTTGGCAATTAATCTATGATTTTTTATTTTCAATATTTTAATATATAAATATAAAATATTTCTATATGAATGATAATTCAATATATGTAGTTTCTAAATATTTATTTTTTTATTTTTTTTAACAAACAATAATATGAATAAAATTGAGTCAAAATACAACAAAAAGTCAAATGTATCAAAATTTATGGGACGGAGGGAGTACTAGATAAGATGGAGCAAGAAAAAAATAAAGTTGAGAAAATCATATATATACGTAGGAGTTAATCCTAAGTTATGCATAATCTTTATTTATGATAATAAAGCACATGTCCCCTTTGAAGCCAACAAATATAAATGCACAAGTTAATCCTAAGTTACGCTTCAAATATAAGCACACGAGTTAATCCTAAGTTAGACACCAACATAAATAAAACCAACAAAACCAATATAATTAAGCCCAATAGAGTTAATAGAGACATGTACGACAGCCAACAAGGGACCCAACTAAAACATAGCCCACTCTGCCACCAGTAGCCTGATAGCCTTCTCCACTTTTGCCCTTTGACCTGTCTTTTGCCTTCATGATGCTCATCCTTGTGGTTAGTGAGACCAACAGTATACTTAAAGAGGCTAGCAGAGGGGGCACAGAATAGCAAAGTTTCGATGCTTGATTTTGTTATGGTCATCCCTTCCCATAGGCTTGGTAAAAGACTTCTTGCCGTGGATGCATGGTAAATTCAAATCCATTGTCGAGATCGATTTCGGTGAAGTTTGTATGAGTGAATAGCGACAGACCTTATTGTCTCTATATAGTAGAGGCATATGCTAATTATGTAGGAATCTTAACCAATTTTGCTGTAGGGCTGGAAAATTGACACCATTGTAGAAACTGGTGAAATCTCGAGAAATGGTGCATGATTTGAGTGGGTGAAAGTGTCATAAGAGATATTTACTGAAGCCAAAAAAATTAAATATTACTAATTTTTCTTTATAATAAAATTTGCAAACTTATTTCTTAAAATTCTTTATTTTTGGATTCTCATAAATACAAAACTCGATAGTAAATAATTTTTGTAAAGTTCATTGGTGGATGGAGAATAATTTTCTTCTAACAATTATAAAATAGAAAAAATATTTTAATAGTTGACAGTGTTAAAATGTTTTATAGTAGACAATTTATGGTTTTATAATGGACATTTTATAGTTGATACTTTATGGCTATATAACAGCCACTTTATGGTTTTATGATGAAAATTTTATGATTTTATAGTAGACAATTTGCAGTTGTACATTTGACACTCTTAATATTTTATAGCAAACATTTGTTATATTTTACAGTAAACGTTTTATGGTTTTATAACATATACTTATACTATTTTATAACAAGCATTTATACTATTTTATAGTAGACACTAATCATGGTTTATAGTAGATATTTTACAGTTTTATAGTACTCTCTGTGTTCTTAAATTAGACATTTTCTCTATTACGCAATAAACATTTACACAATTTTATCGTAAACACTTTAACAAATATTGGTATTTGCAAATATGAATTGATATAGTCTGAACAAAATTTAGATATGTATATATAAATATGTTATTAGAAACTTATAATGATTAATTTATTAGTTTGAAATTAATATATACTTCCTAATAAGAAGGTTGCTTGCTCTAGATAAATATTTAATTATATCTAATTAGAAAATAATGTTGCCAAGCAATGAAAATCAAATTAATTTAATTTTTTTGAAATAATATGGTCAATCATGTAAAACACCTCAACTTGATAATTGTACTATGTATATGGTTCTCACATGTATATTTGTTTCATACAGGCTATCAATGCTGCAAACAATAATAATAAAAAAAATATAACTGATAATGTATTAGATTGATGAATATTTGCCTCTTTAAGTATGTCGCACAAGAATAATATTTTTTGTTAAACTATATATTGCATCTCTTTGTTCTTATTTTTTTTCACTTTTTTTAATCATAAGTGTTTTGTGTTGTACTTTTGCTCTCGAGACAACACTGGGTATCAAAGATAATTGATAATAACTGGAGAAGATGAAGTAAAAAAAAAATAAAGTAGAGAAATCACATATAAAACCACAAGTGCATCCTAAGTTACACATCAAATATAAGCACATGAGCTAATCCTAAGTTAGACACCAACATAAATAAAACCCACAAAACCAACATAATTAAACCTAACAGATTTAATAGAAACATGTGCAACAACCAATGGGAGACCCAACTCAAGCCTAGCCGCCTTCTCAGTCAACAGCCTGCTAGCCTCCTTCACCCATGCCGATGACTTGTCTCTGTGATGCTCATCCTTGTGGTCAACGAGATCGACAGTGTACTTGAAGATGTTCTAACAAAAAAGGCAATAAACAGTGAAGTCATGGTGCTTAATTTTGTTATGGTCATCTATTTCCTTGCAGTTGGTAAAATATTTCTTGCAGTGGACACATGTTAAATTCAAATCGATTGTCAAGATCGATTTCTATAAAGTTTGTGTGAGTGAATAGCAGCAGAGCTTCTTGCCTCTATATAGTAGAGGAGTATGCTAAAATTATGTAGGATTTGAAACCAATTTTGCTATGGGGCTGCAAAATTGACACCATTGTGGAAATTAGGTACATCTAGACAGAGGGAGCATGGTTTGAGTGGGTGAAAGTGATAAAAGAGATATTTCTTGGAGAAAAATATTAAATATTTCAAAAAAATTTATTTTTTATAATAAAATTGGCAAAAGTATTTCTTAAAATTCTTAAGTATCGAATTATAATAAATACAACACTCGATAGCGAACAATTTTTTTAAAGATCATTGTTCAATAGAGAATAATTTTTTTTAGTGATTCAAAATTAGAAAAAAGATTTTAACGATAGACACTCATTATTTTATTCTAAACAAGTTATGAGTGTTTCTGTTTCATTCCAAACAATTTTTGAATATTTTCATCTCATTATAAATAAGTTGTAAATGTTTTTATTTCATTCTAAACAAGTTATGTTCTATTTCATTCTAAACAGGTTATTAATGTTTTCATTCCATTCCTAAACATGTTGTGAATGCTTCCATTTCATTTTAAACAAGTTGTGAATGTTTCCGCTCTATTCCAAACAAGTTGTCATTGTTTGCATTTCATTCCAACCAAGTTGTGAATGTTTTCATTTCATTTTAAATAAGTTGTGAATGTTTTCAATTCATTTCAAAAAAGTTGTGAATGTTTCCATTTCATTCTAAATAAGTTGTAAATATTTCTATTTCATTCTAAACAAGTTATGATTGTTTCCATTCCATTCTAAATAGGTTGTGAATGTTTCTGTTTCATTCTCAACAAGTTGTGAATGTTTCCGTTTCATTCTCAACAAGTTGTGAATGTTTAAATTTCATTCTAAACTAGTTATAAATGTTTTCATTCCAAACAAGTTATGAAAGTTGTCATTTCATTCTAAACAATTTATGAATGTTTCCATTCCAAATAAGTTATGAATGATTCTAAACCAGTTGTGAATGTTTCCATCCAAACAAGCTGTGAATGTTTCCATTTCTTTTTAAACTAGTTGTGAATGTTTCTATTCTAAACAAGTTGTGAATGTTTCCATTTCATTCTGAAGAAGTTGTTTATGTTTGGATTTCATTCCAAACAAGTTGTGTATACTTCCATTCCAAACAAGTTGTGAATGTTTCCATTTTATTTTAAAAAAGTTATGAATATTTTCATTCCAATCAAGTTGTGAAAGTTTCTATTTCATTTTAAATAAGTTTTGAATGTTTCCATTTCATTCTAAAAATGTTGTGATTGTTTATATTCCATTCTAAACAGGTTGTGAATGTTTTTGTTTCATTCCAAACAAGTTATGAATGATTACATTCTAAACAAATTGCGAATGTTTCAATTTCATTCTAAACTGGTTATGAATGTTTTCATTCCAAACAAGTTGTGAATATTTTCATTCCAAACAAGTTGTGAATGCTTCTATTTCATTCTAAACAAGTTGTTAATGTTTCCATTCTAAACAAGTTGTGAATGTTTCTATACTATTCTAAATAAGTTGTAAATATTTCTATTTCACTCTAAAAAAGTTGTGAATGTTTCTATTTTATTCTAAACATGTTGTGAATGTTTCCATTTCATTCTAAACAAGTTGTAAATGTTTTTGTATAAAATAATTTATGGATGTTTCCATTTCAATCAAAACAAGTTGAGAATATTTCTATTCTAAACAAGTTGTGAATGTTTCCACTTTATTCTAAAAAGGTTCTCAATGTTTCCATTGCAAACATGTTATGAATATTTCCATTTCATTCTAAACAAGTTATGAATGTTTCCATTTCAAAAAGCTGTGAATGTTTTCATTCCAAATAAGTTGTGAGTGTTTCCATTTCAAACAAGTTATGAATGTTTCCATTGCAAACAAGTTGCGAATATTTCCCTTTCATTCTAAACAAGTTGTGAATGTTTCCATTTCATTTAAAATGAGTTGTGAATGTTTCCATTACAAACAAGTTATAAATGTTTCCTTTTTATTCCAAACAAGTTATGAATGTTTCTATTTTATTCTAAACAAGTTGTGAATGTTTCATTTCATTCTAAACAAGTTGTCTTTATTTTCATTTCATTCCAAATAAGTTGTGCTTTCTTTGATCCATTTGACCTGTTTGGCTATTTTAACTTGAATTTATTTTTATTATTATATATTAGAAAAAAATTAAAATATATATATATTTAGAAACTATAGGTCTTGATTTATCATTCATATGCAAAGGTTTTTCATTTATATGCTAAATGTTAAAAATAAAAAAAAATCATAAATTAATTACTGAAAAGTGAATGGTGCAAAGATTTTGGGACGGAGGGAGTATATTGTAATGTGATGATTCTAATTTTTTTGCTAGTCAAACAAACTCTTAATAGTAGTTACAGTTTTATGTCTTGACATACCAAGACTTCAGAAGGCACAGGTAGGGACTCCTAGCTCAGGTACCCTTAGGAAAGTTGATGCCCAGGTGTGGGCTTAGAGTAGTGATCTCAGTGTATGCTACTTTTTTAGTACTTTATGTGCTAGAAGCCTCTAGTAGTGATGCGTATCAGTTTGACCAGACACAAAGCTTGCTTTTGGATGTACATAGGGCAAATTATATACATATAGTTGTTATTGATAGTTTAAGAAACTAATGTTTTCAGCTTTGGCTTGTTTATATAAGCTGAAATAAAATGTCAGTAGGTTTTATATGTTTTAATTTCTATTTAAGTTACTTATGTATAAGCTACTTATGCATCTTACTTCATGCTAGGCTAAATAACTAGTAGCATGAAAAGTTTTAAAATACTCATAAGTGACAACTAGCTAATTGTAAATTATAACGGGATTAAATTTCTAAGTGAGTTGTAAATTAAGATAGTCTTTTTAGGAATACCCCTTTCTGGGGCAAGTTCCCTTGTAAAGGTATTAGGGTAGGTTGATAGTTCACTGGAGACATAGTTTCGTGAGATCAAGTATTGATTCTTGTGCTAGTTAGTAATTAGTACTAACCATTAGTATGTTATATTATGCTGCAAATTACTTTGATTGCAAGGCATAATGGATAGCACTAGGCTTGAAGCTGCCATTGATGGTAGTGATCCAGGGCAAGGTTTTTCAAGTGGTAAGGATCAAGGAGAAGGTCCCAATGATCCTATTGTTGCCATGTTGGGGCAGATGACCAACCTAATGTAAGGTATGTTTCAAACTCTGACATAGGTAGCTAAAGACATGGGCATTCTTTCGAGAGGACATCAGTAGACCCATAATAGTGGGGAGGCCAATGCGGTGACTGAGGGGATAGGGGCCAAGGTGCTAAAATACCAACAAGTGGCATGTGTACCAAGGCCAAGGCAGACAATGAGGTCCCCAGGCAAAACCTTAGGATATAGAGAGATAAATTAACCCCTGGGGTTAGGCCCAGCATGAGGGTGTAGAACCTTCTAGAGTGAAACCTACGTTCCTAGAGCAAATAAAATTATTGGGGGGAAATTAAGAAGTAGAAACCACCATTATATGATAGATTAAGTGATCCAAATAAAGCTGAAAAATGGATGGTTAAGATCAACATGTTCTCTGGCCATGAAGGCCTAGATTCTAAGTAGAGGATGATGCTGGTACTTTTCCTTTTGGAAGGTAGGTTCATTGATTGGTGGGACGGTATACTGGAGCTAGTTAGAGAGAAAAATGAGGATGGTTCTAAGTGTAAACAAAAATTACTCACCTGGATTGACTATGAGAAGGAATCTAAGGACCAGTGCATTAGTAAACGACACCAAATAAAAAAAAGAGT
Organism: Aquilaria yunnanensis; assembly: GCA_039654915.1. Lineage (NCBI taxonomy): Eukaryota > Viridiplantae > Streptophyta > Magnoliopsida > Malvales > Thymelaeaceae > Aquilaria > Aquilaria yunnanensis. The sequence continues at coordinate 39,468,222 of CM077595.1, read as the reverse complement.
CCAATTTGAAGAGCTGATTGAGGCTGAGATGACAGTGATGGAGTATGAACAGAAATTTAACTTTTTCATTAGGTATGTACCATATATGATGGGACAAGAAGAACTAAAGGCCACGAGGTTCTTTTGAGGGCCTTAAACCAGTTTTCAAGAGGTTCCTTACTGGAATCACCATGTAAAGCTACAAGTTTATAGTAGAGAAAGCACTCAACTTAGAAAAGGAGTTGGACGAAACAAAATACAAGGGCAAGAAAGTGGAACCTAGTACTTCAACCTAGAGTAAAAACCTAGGTACATGATTGGCAAAACTGGTAAGGGTCAAGGACAAGTCAAGAAACCAAAGAAGGATAAGGGCAAGTGTCCTAGGTGTCAGAGATGCTATGGTAATAAACCTTGCACATATGGTAACAATATCTGTAATGTTTTTTTTGCTAGAAAGGCCATTGGGCTAGAAATTGTTAGTGTTGTGTCCAAAAGTCAATCATGAGATGCTTGTGTTTTACACATTGAGTCATGATATTTTATTGAGGCATTAATCTAGTAATTATATTTTTTATTTTGTTTCTGTGTAATATAATCAAGCATAATTATAACCCTAAAATAATAGTATTCTTAAACATCCTTGGTATAGTATTATTGTGGAGTGGGTTGTAATAATACATAAAGACTAACATGTGTGGAGACTAATATGAGATATATAGTCTACATATGGGTACAAGTTGAAGAACTTGTGTACTGGACCAACCTTGTTACAGCCTTCCTAACGGGAAGCACATTTAAGGCATAAAAATTAACAAATCCCTAGTTTAATACCTCATTTTAAAATCACTAGGTTTTGAGGAGAGTATGGCATCAAAAGAAGTTCAGGGGCAAAATAGTAATTTTGCATCCCGAGGTGTCGGGCCGAGTCCCAAGAGTTAAAAATGAGTTTTAAAAACCTAACCCTTGCTTAGCACTCAAATTTTCACTAAGTGTTGAAGGTTTGACCCAAATTTGACCTTAGGTTACTATTTGGGGAAGGGGTCCTTTTTGACAACTTAAAGAAAGTTTAAGCGCTTGTTGGGTTGAAGGGTTATAAACTTGGTAAAGGTCATTTTGGCTGCCATTATTCACTTTCTTCCTCTTCAAACCCGAGCTCCCTCTTTACCCCTTGGTTTCTACCTCAATTCTTGCACAAATTCAAGAGTTCTTGGTGAAAATTGAAGGTTCCCTGGGTGTATAAGCTTTGGGTGGCATGTTTCAAGGAAATTTTGTGCTTTTAAAGCTTGGAATTATGTTTTCTTGCTTGGTGCTTGGTTTGTACGTGAGGTACTTTCAAATCCTTGATGTTTTCTTGTTTATTTCGCCTTTAGATGCATGGGTTTTTGTTAGATTGTGTTAATTTGAAGCCATTTCCCTTGGTTTGTCTTAGAACCTAGGAAAACTTAGTGGAACCATATTTTTGGTGAAGGAATGCTTGATCTTTGCTTGTAGCTTAGAATAGAGGTAAGGGATTTATGACTCATACTCATTTGATGCCATTCATAGGTTGTTTATGGTGAAATTCTTATGAATTTGATGATTGGCATTAGTAGTGGAGGGTATGAATGGTATATTGTGGCCTTCCAAATCTCCATGTGTAGTTCTAGCTTGGTATGAATGGTGCATTGTGGCCTAGGAGGTGTCTTTTACAGATATATGGTGTTTGGAGGTGCCCCATGGAGATTTGGAAGGGCAAGGAAGCCTCTAAAGACGCTCAGGATGCTTTCTCTGGGTTCAGGGCATGGGCTCTGGCGCCGTTCGGCGCTGTAGCACCCAAGGTGCATTTTTAGCCTTGCGGAGCAAGGTGCTCCTGGTGCTAAGGCCCCCAGTGGCGCTTAGGCCTCAGGTGCTCCTGGCGCCTAGGCCTCTATGGCACCTTTCCTAGCGCCTAGGCGCCATGCACTCGACAGCTTTGACATGTTGTGGGGCTTTCGCCATAACTTTTTGCTTGGGCATTAGATTGAGGCGATTCAAGATTCCACACGAAGCTAAGAAAGAGAACTACCTTATGCACACTTTTCCAAAGCATAGATGTGCCCATTTTTTGGTTTATTTTAGTTGAAAGTGAAGGTATGTTCAGCCACAATAGAGCACCATTAGTTGGTGCAAGGTTTAGTACTATTGAGAGCCTAACCGCACCTTCAGGTTTGAGGTTCTAAAATGGAAACCTTAGTGCACCTAGGTGGATTCCAAAAAACCTAGTACATGAGTCCAACCATGGTCATTATTACTCCACTAGTGTGAATCAAGTAATGGTGGATAGGCTGTGCCTTTGGTGAAGGTTTAGTGCACTTGTAGCCTAGGTAATATTACTTGAGGTGCAAGTGAAAACCTAGCACACTTTTGGAACTCAAGCAAGGTGCATCCACCATGTTCACCTGCACAGCAATTAAGGGAAGGTTAAACTTATTCTGTCAGTAAGCTAAGGCTTACTAGGAGTGAGTTAGGGGCTAGAACTCGCTAAGCACGGAGTGACGCCCGTGAGAAGACTAGGAGGGTGAAGGGTCCCAAGCGACTTAGATTGTAAGGTTTTGGGAGCCAAACAAGCGCAGTGGAATTTAACTGAAACCCTCCAGAATCCAAGTGAAATGGGGTAAACCTAGTGTTCGAAATTTTTCATACCTAATTTTGATTGAGATCTCTCACCCAATTATAGAGTCAAATCACAAAACCTAAACAGTTGATGTGTAAAAGCTCTCTATGGTATCCACACGAGCCTCTCGGGATCACCACGCTTCCACCATGCCCCAGTAAATACGTTTCTTTTACACTTGCAGTGCTAGCTTGCGTCCTCCAAGAAATTGAAAAAGAAGAGTACGGTTGTCCTTTTTGGGATGCTAGGGCAAGGCTGCGAATTTCTCACTAAAAGTTGTATTTATAGTGAGACTTAACTTCCAAGCCTAATGGGTTTCAAAGCCCTAATTCAATTAGGCTTTAATTTCGGGCTTAATAATGGCTAAACTTTTCGGCCAATTATTAACATGAAATTATCATGAAACCATAACCCAAATAATTAGCCCATGCACTCTAATAATCCATATAGCTCTAAGTGTGCGACCCAATAGGCCCTTACCACGTTGGCAATAATCATAAATCACATTTATGATCATAAGCAATGAGCGGTGTCTAGCAACACATCATTGCTGCCCAAGTGACAAGATTATCGGTGATTCGACTAAACCTTTATGATCATTACCTATTTATGCCATTGTCCCTTTGTCCAATATATCAGACTAGGCACAAGACATGGAATGTGTCACTCTCGTATAGCCCAATTTTTGGTTTCTTGATTACTGAGTAGACTAACTTAAATTGATGACATTGATATCGTATATCAACTCATCCGAGCATGGCCATACATTTCCTAAGTCTCACTCTATCAAAGGGCTCGAAGATATCACTCCCATTACAAAAGAGGGACAAATCCCATCTTGATCATACAAATCCCTCCGCATGATATGTGGCATACCCAATGACCTCCTTCAAGTTCACTCAGTTACGAGCAACAAAGGGAAGTATCAAAATATGTGACCTACATGTAGGGAACCTTGATGACCATAGGTCAAAGGACTACATATACCATGATCACTATGAGAACCACTTATGACACTCATATAACTATCCATGTGGCGTTCTCATGGTGGGTCAGTCTAGTACACAAGTTCTCCAACTTATACCCATATGTAGACTACATATCTCATATTAGTCTCCACATATGCTAGTCGTTATGTATTATTGTAACCCACTCCACAATAATACTAGACCAGGGGCATTTGAGAATATCATTATTCTAGTGTTACAATTATGTTTATTACATTACACAGAAACAAAACAACAAACGTAATTGCTGGATTAATGCTTTAATAAAATATCATGGCTTATTGTGCAAAAATACAATCATCTCATGATTGGCTTTTGGGCACAACACTATATGAGCTCGTAGTAGATTACATATATATATATATATATATATATGTTGTCCTCAGTGTTTTCTTTGCAGATTAAAGATCTCTTATTGATAATCTTAGGATTCCCACTCCTTTAGTTTCATGTTGTGTAGATACAGAGGTTGTTAGACTCGACTGTAGGGTTTCGGGAGCCAAACAAGTGTAGCGGAATATAACCAAAACCCTCTAGGATCCAAGTGAAACGGGGTAAATCGGGTATTCAAAATTTTCATACCTAATTCAATTGAAATCTTTCACCCAACTGTTGGGTCAAATCAAAAAACTTGAACAGTTGATGTGTTCAAGCTCTCTACGATATCCACACGAGTTTCTTGGGATGACCATGCTTCCACCACGTCCCAGTAGATGCATTTCTCTTACGTTCGCAGTATTAGCTTATGTCCTCCAAGGAATGGCAAAAAAAGAATATGGCTGGAACTTTAGGGAGGCTAGGGAAAAAGTTGCGAATTTCTTACTATATGATATATTTATAGTGTGACTCAACTTCCAAGCCTAATGGGTTTTAAAGCCCTAATCCAATTATGTTTAATTTCGGGCTTAATAATGGCTTAACTTTTGCGCTAATTATTAATACAAAATTATCATGAAACCATAACTCAAATAAATTAGCCCATGCACCCAAATAATCCAAATAGCCTTTAAGTGTGCAACCCAATACGCTCTTACCACGTTGGCAATGATCATAAATCAAATTTATAATCATAAGCAATAAGCGGTGTCTAGCAACACATCATTGCTACCCAAGTGACAAGATTGTCAGTGATTCGACTAAACCTTTATGATCATTATTCGTATATGTCATTGTCCCTTTGTCTAAAATATCAAGACTAAGCACGAGACATGAAATATGTCACTCTCATATAGCCCAATCTTTGGTTTCTTAGTATATCAACTCATCCAAGTATGGCCATGTATTTTCTTAATCTCATTCTATCAAGGGGTCCAAAGATATCACACCTGTTACACATGAGGGACAAATCTCATCTTGATCATACAAAACCCTCCGCATGATATGTGATATACTCAATGACCTCATTCAAGTTCACTCAGTTACGAGCAACAAAGGGAAGTATCAAAGTATAAGACTCATATGTAAGGAACCTTAATGACCTTAGGTCAAAGGACTACATATACCATGATCACTATGAGAATCACTTATGACACTCATATAACAATCTGTGTAGCATTCTCATGGTGGGTCGGTCTAGTACACAAGTTCTCCAACTTGTACCCATATGTAGACTATATATCTCATATTAGTCTCCACATATGCTAGTCGTTATGTATTATTGTAACCCACTCCACGATAATACTAGACCGGGGGCATTTAAGAATATCATTATTCTAGGGTTATAATTATGTTTGTTGTGTTACGCAAAAACAAAATAATAAACATAATTATTGGATTAATGCTTTAATGAAATATCATGACTCAATGTGCAAAAAGTACAATCATCTCATGACTGGCTTTTAGGCATAACACTAACACCGAAAATCATTGAAGGTTGTCGTGGTAGTTCCATTAGAGGTATATTACTTTGAAAATCCTTGAGATTCTAGTTTATTTGGTTGCTTGTTAGTTAAGCTACATTACTAACTACAGTTTTCTTGGCCACATAGGCTAGTGAGCATGTGAAGGATCATTGAAGCTTGTACCGAGATCTCTCATCTAAGGTGGAAGCTAGTTGATTAGATCTCAGTAATGGTAGCCTTAGATATGTATGTTGTATGTTAGTGGCCTCCAATGTGTATGAATAGAGTTATGAACTCTAGGGTTGTCTTTCGGTATAGGGCATAGTCTACAATTATTTAAATGCCCACACACGATTAATTATGCATAGGATTAATGTTGATGCTGTAAAGGATTTGTATGCTTTGACTCTTTTAATTTTAGTTTTTATGGAAATGCCTAGGCAATATAAATGTTTTATGATTTTTTTTACTTGCTCAAGTCAAAGCAACTCTTGCATGCATAATTGCATTCCTAGGTTAAACAGCTAGTAGCATGAAGTTTTAACCAGGGTGCACATAATTAATTAGCCAATTACAACCAGCGTGAGACTTGTTCTCATAGGCTTCCTGGGCAGGGCCATAAAGGGCCGTGTCAAACCCACCATGAGAACACTACATGGATCTTTATATAAGTGTTATAAGTGATTCTCAAACTAATCATGGTATATGTAATCCTTTGACCTAAAGTCATCAAGGTTCTCTACGTATGAGCCACATACTTTGATACTTCTCTTTGTTGCTCATAACTGAGTGAACATGAAGGTGGTCGTTGGGTATGTCACATATCATGCCGAAGGTTTTGTATGATCATGATGGGATTTTTCCCTTCTATGTAACAGGAGTGATGTCTTCGGGCCCCTTGATTGAATGAGACTGAAAAAATGCATGGCCATGCTTGGATGAGTTGGTATGGGATATCAATGTCATAAGTTTTAGTCAGTTTACTCAGTAATCAAGAAACCTTAGATTGGGTTGTACAAGAGTGACACATTCCATGTCTCATGCTCAGTCTTTATATATTGGACAAAGGGACAAAGACATATATGAATAATGATTATAGAGATTTAGTTGAATCACCGACTATCTTGTCACTTGGGCAGCAATGATGTGTTGCTAGACAACACTCATTGTTTATGATCATAAATCACTACTCATTGTTTATGATCATAAATTTGATTTATGATCATTGCCAATATGATTGAAGCCTATTGGGTCGCATACTTAGAACCAATTAGATTATTTGAGTTCATGGGCCAAATTGTTTGGTTTTGGTTTCATGATAATTTTGGATTAATAATTGGCCCAAAGCTTGAGCCATTGTGAAGCCTAAAACTAAACCTTATTGGATTAGGGTTTTGAAACCTATTAGGCTTAGGAGTTGAGCCTCACTATATATACATCATATAGTGAGCATTTTCACAGCCCTAGCCCTAGCCTCCCAAAGGACGAAATTAGAAGGGTTCTGAAAAGTTTTAGCGGCACTCTCTTTTTACCTTTCCTTAGAGGACGTAAACTAGCATTACAGGTGCAAAAGGAATGTATCTACTAAAATATGGTGGAGGCGTAGTGATCCGAGTGGTTCGTGTAGATACCGTGGAGAGTTTGAACACATTAACTGTTCAAGTTTGTGATTTGACTTAACAACTAGGTGAAAAATCCCAACGGACTAGGTATAAAACTATTGAACACCCAATTTACTTCATTTTACTTGGATCCTGGAAGGTTTCGGTTAGTTTCCACTGCATTTATTTGGCTTCCGAAACCCTACAAAAATTGCCCAAGAAACCAGTTTGGTCTAACATAGGTAGTTAAGGAGGCCCAAACCACTAGAGCCATAAGGCCACCTAGAACTACAGAAACTTTAAAAGGCAAACCTACCCCCACAACTATGGTGTAGCCTAGGGCAGGTTGCCAGTGAACCATCAATTATTCAAGGTAACTTTAAAATGTAGAATACTAGTGTTAATATTTTTTTTTAGTACTACTGTTACTATTTCTGTTATATCTGCATCCTTAGTAGATAAGTTAGGATTGTAAAAAGAATATATGAATGAGATGAAACTTATCAAGTACTCTAAGGAAAAGTATTATTTTGACCAAAGAATTGGTTAGGAATTATTCATTGGATTTAGAAGATGACAAGTTTTCCTATGATCTTTGGGTCATGGACTTAGGGCCTTATCACCTAGTTTTTAGTATGGATTGGTTAGGCGAAAATAAGAATTGGTTAGGAATTATTCATTGGATTTAGAAGATGACAAGTTTTCCTATGATCTTTGGGTCATGGACTTAGGGCCTTATCACCTAGTTTTTAGTATGGATTGGTTAGGCGAAAATAAGGCACATATGGATTGTGCTAGTCACTTAGTTACTCTCACTAATGCCCTAGGGGCTAGAGTGACTTGCACAAAAAGTTTGGCAAATAATGCTAGGTTTACGCACCTTAAGATGATAGATAACATCCCTATAGTGCAAGTACATCAATGAACATTTCAAGGGATCTTTTTAGGTCTTTAATTGCTTTTCTTGCAAGTACAATCCTTTACAAAGAATCTTGTATTCTTATCCCTTTAGTTTTATTGTGCAGATATGGAGACTATTGAGCCTAGTAGCCACTAGTTGGTTGCTAAGCTAGTATTGTGCATAGTGTACAAGTACTATATTTTAATATGGTGATTCTAATTCTTTTTTGCTCATACAAAACTCTTGGTACTAATTGCAATGTTATATCTTGACATACCAAGACTTGAGGAGGCAAAGGGTAGGGACTCTTAGCTTAGGAATAATTGGGGCAGTTTATGATCAGGTGTGGGCTTAGAGTAGTGATCTTAGTGCATGCTAGCTTTTTAGTACTTTATGTACCAGATGCCTCTAGAATTTGTGTGTATTAGTTTGACTAGACATGAAGTTTTCTTTTGGATGTACATAGGGCAGATCATGTACATGCAGTTGTTACTTATAGTTTAAGAAGTTGATGTTTTTCAGCTTTGGCTTGTTTATAGAAATTGAAATGAAATGCCAACAAATTTTATATGTTTTATTTTCTATTTAAGTTACTTATGGCCAATGCTATTCATGCATCTTACTTCATTCTAGGTTAAATAATTAGTAGCATGGAAAGTTTTAAGATACTTATAAGTGACAATTAGCCACTTGTAAACTATAATGGGATTAAATTCTTAAATGGCTTATAAATCAAGTTAGTCTTTCTAGGAGTACCCTTTTCTTGGGCATGTTCCCTGATTGATTGATGTATACCTTTGGATCGCCCTCATGCACAACCTTGGAGTTCTTGAAGAAATTAAAGTTAAGGAGCTCAAATTGGAACATTCAAGCATCTTTGGGAATCAATGGCATCAAATCTTGGAGGATCTAAAGGATTTTCATTTAGAGGAATCAAGAAGGTTAATCTTGACATAATGAAGCCAAGAAGGGTTGTACAAGACTATCCCATGCCCAAGCATCCTTGGCAAGACAATCAAGCTACACTAAGGTGCATTCACGAGTGTACATGGAGTTTCCATGCCTATGTTCAAGCTACAAGGCCTATGACCAAATTAAGGGCCAACCCTAAGTAGTTGAACCATCCATATTCATGGTTACATATGTGGAAATGCACAATGGAACACTTGGAGCACCAATTGGACACACATGGAGCAAAGACAAACCATGGTGCACATTTTTTGAGATTGAAAGTCTACATGCACTCTAGTCTGCATGTACACCTAAGGAGAGTACACCTTAGTGTGCACAAGTGTACCCTAGGACATGATCATGGTTCAAGGTGCCAAGGAGCTAGCCCATACTCTTTAGAACCCATTGGTGCACCCGAGCCACCATGGTGCACTTGGTTGACCTCACATGTGCTAGAACATTAGTAGCTTAGCTTAGTAGACCTTTTAGATGCCAAATTTGGTTACTTAAGTGTGAGCACATGGAGCGAAGCCAATTGATGGTGCACATTTTTGGAGATTGAAAGTCTACATTCACCCTAGTCCATATATACACCTAAGGAGCATACACCCAAGTGTGCACAAGTGTACCCTGGGACATGGTCATGGTTCAAGGTGCCAAGAAACTAGCCCACACTCTTTAGAACCCATTGGTGTACTAGAGCCACTATGGTGTACCCGGTTGACCTCACTTGTGCTAGAACATTTAATAGCTTAGCTTACTAGACCTTTTAGTTGCCTAATTTGGTTACTTAAGTGTGAGCTAGTGTAAGCATGAATACTTTCACATGTTTTTATTTTTTGGATGAATTTAGGCTGATTTTATAGTTTAATGAGTGTCTTAGACCTAGTTTGAGTTGTTTTAGGTCTCTTAGTCTTTCTAGGGTTTTACCTAATTTGTTTCCTATATGATTTCAACTATTTGGCCTAGGGTTTGCTATAAAAAGGCCACTTTTTTACAATGTAAACATAGATTTTGAAATATAAAATATTTCTTGAGAAAGTTCTTCTTTATGGTTCTTTGTGAACTTATCTTGGTGTATAAGGAAGCTAGGTTTCTTTGTGTACCTTCTGTACTTCTCATTTCTAGCTGTAGGTTGGTTGGCAGCAAGGGTTAAATTCAGTCCTTTGGAGTGTGTTGTATGGATTTTATAGCATCTTGCGCGCATTTTTTGGTCATATACCAACAGGGTTCATATAAAAAGGTATCAAAGCCACAAGTTCTAAGCCAAGGACATATCCAATGCTTCTTGTTTTTTTTTTTTTATTTCTTTGTTATTTCCTACTGCATTTACTTTAGTTTTCATCAATCCTAATTTGTTGCTTTGTGTTTCAAGTCCTATTTTATTCGTTCTAGCCATTTTTTTTGTGTCCATATCAAGAAAACAACAAAAATAGCCAAACTAGTGTCAATTGCATCCTTTCTTGTTTCCATCCATTTTGTTTAAGTCTGGCAGCATTTTCCTTCATTATTTTCATTAAAATTCATTATTTTCCTCATATTTCTCTATTTCTAATCCATTTTCTTGTGTTGTAGGCCATTCCAAGTTGATTCTAACCTTGAACAAGCAAAAAAACATCAATCTAACACTAGCTTAGTTTTCTTGAATCTATTAGAGTCCAACAGTGTTTTCCTTCATTTTATTATTCCAAATTCTTGTTCTTCTTCATATTTCATCAATTTCATTCTTTTTTAATTCATATCTAATCCATTCCATTTGATTTTTTTTCCAGGCCAAAGTGTGCAAATTCATTAAGATAAGCACCTTTTACAAGCAAAAAATGGTTCATCATTCAAACTCATTTCATAACATCTAGAAAATTTTTGATTCATTTTTTCTTGGTTTCCTACATCCAAAACCCATACAAATTCAAAAATAAAGTCCTAAAAACAAGTTGTTTTGATTTCATGGAGTTTGCTTCAAATTGTGCAAGAATTAGGGTTTCTTGAATCTTTGTTGCAAGTAACCAATTCTTTTGCTTTCTTTTGCAGAAAGAAAACATCTTGGAAGTATATCGAGCATAAAAATATCAAATAAAAATATTTGGTCTAGAAAGATATCACATTCTTGCACAAATTTAGATCGGTTTTGCATCAAAACAAATGTTCTAGCCGGTTTTGCATCTTTGTGTTCTTTCGTGTAGTTCATGTAATCTCTCATTGTGAGAGCTTGCAAAGCCCTTTAAATTTCATTTCCCCACCTATATTTTGATTCAAAAAAAAAATCTTTTCAAAGAAATTTAAGTTTTCTTGTGTGCTTTAAAACTAGTTCGCTTAAAATTTTTTAGGATTCTTTGATAGAAATATTCTCACTTACAAAATTGGGAGTTTGAGTGTTGTGAGGTAAAAAAAATTTATTCCAAGAAGTATGGTGGAAAGTTCAAAGATGGAGTATGATTCCAAGCTAGAGTTTAAGTCCATGCATTCAATGATAGAATGTTTGATGGTGAGGATGGATGCCAATTACTGAAAGCTAGAAGAAATTGGTTCCCAATTAACCAGCAATAGGGTTCATCAAGTAAGGAGCAACAGAGGCCTAATCCCCTATTCATCCCAAGGAAAATAGTAAGGATAATGGAGTATAAAGATGATGAAAATGAAGCTTAGAATGCAACTAAACGACAAAGAAATAGGGATCCAAAAGAAGATGCCATTTTGAACTCCATCAAGCTCACCTTTCCATCTTTCCAAGGGAGGAGTTCTTTATTTTTAGGTACAATGGCAAAGAGATATGAAAATGTTGTGATGGAGGTGCCACACCAGGATCTTTTCCATTCAAGGGGTAAAGTTCAAGGCCAAGTTTGTAGTCTAATTATTAATGGAAAATTTTGTACAAATTTAGCAAGTACATACATGGTAGAAAAGCTTCATTGCCAACCTTCCCATGTTCATGACCGTACAAGCTACATTGGCTCAATCATGTTGGAATGGAGGTAACCAAGCGAGTATTTCTTCCTTTGACTTTAGCCAAATATGAGGATGGCATATTTTTTGATGTAGTGCCTATAATGGTTGGACATGTTATTCTTGGATAGCTATGGTGAAAAGAAAAGGAGGTTATATATGATACACACAAAAAAAAAGTTTCTATTATACATTGTGGTCGAAGAATTGCACTTGTACCTTTGAATTCTAATGAAGTGGCTAAAGATCACAAGTTTTTTAGTGAGCTTAAGAGAAAAAGAAATGAGGGAAATTTTAAGTCTTAAGAGAAAATCAAGAGAGGAAAGATGATAGAAAATCATCGTGTTGTGAGAAAAGTAAAATTAAGAAGGAAGTGAGGGTTGGAGAGTTAATGGGAGAAGAAATTGAGTGAGAAGTTGAGAGAAGAAAAGAGTGCAATAAACGCAAGCTAAGCAAAGAAAGGATGGCATATAGAGAAGCCTTGCTTTTAACTAACATAATGTAGCCTTCTTTTAGTGTTGTGCTGTCTTCTTTTCAGGAATGTAGTGATGTTGATCTCAAAGCAAAAATTTCTATGAAAAAAGAAGTTTCAAGTGAAGAAATTGTGAATTGCACCAAATCTGAGTTGATTAAAGTTCCTTGTAGAGAGATAGTGGAAGTGCTGCAAGAAATTGTGTCTAAAGAGGTTGAAAACAAAACCTTGAGCATTGTCTTGCATATGCACAAAAAGGAGGATACATGGAGACTAAAACCTCATTATGTAATGTATTTCTCTCTTTTAAATAGGTTTGATATTGTCTTGAATGTTTTGATATGTTCAAATCTTGTCTTACTTCTAACCTTGTTTTGCATGATGGATATCATCATCCTAGATTGAGAGAAGGAAGTAAGCACGAAATTTTGACAAAATATATTTTTTATTCTTCTAATTTTTTAGTTTGGTCAAATTCTTTTTTGAATTCCATGAGTTTTTCAAACAAAAATCTATTTTTGGTGTCCTTTGTTTTTTATTTTGTTTGTTTTGCATCCATTTCACATTGTTTTGTTTTACCTTAAACTCAATCTATTTCTTTGGAACTTTCCATGCATGAATTAGTTTCTACACATGCATTGCATATTTCTTCAATTCTCATTCATGTTCAATTAGTTTTTGCACATCAATCTTTAAATTCCAACAAGCATTGTTTTGTCTTAACACATACACTATCCATTTGAATCATGAATCATGTGCAAGTTTGAAACCATTGGTTTTAAAGAAAAACATTATGAAACTTGGTTTCAATTCTGATTTTGTGAGGAAGCATAAAGTGCTCATTGTTTCATTGCATAAACCTTAAAATTCTATGAGTTTCATGTACAATAACGTGCATACATGCAAAGTCCAGCTTGTTTTAGCATTAGTTTCACTTAATCCTATCTATTTTTGTCTTGTTTTGATCAAAATGCCCAGGATCTTTGTGAAATTCATTCATCCTTGTTCTTTTGCTAGTTTAGGCCAAACTGAATTCAATTTTGGTTTGTTTGAATGTCCTATGCAAACTATTGTTTTGACTTGAATAACTTGTGCTTTTCTAAATTTTGTGGACCATAACATTTATGCAAGTTTAGATCCAATTGTTTTGAGTGCATACAGTAGCCTTAAGGTAAATTCTTCCTACACTCTTTCTTGTTGTGAGAATAATGTTTTTGCCATGGCATACAACTTTGAATAGACTGGATTTATTGAAACCATGCATATTTTATTGATTTCCCAAAAAAGGGTAGAATTCTTGATTTGCAAGAAAAGTCTTTGTGTGTTTTTTCTAGATCTGATTATAACATGCAAGGTTCATTGCTTTTGTGTGGTAATTACATGATTCTTGATGTTCTAGCCACATTTTGTGCGATCACAAAGGTAACGAAAGTATTGCCTAGAGTTAAGATCAAAATTGGGCAAACTTTCAGATTGCTTGTGCTAATTGCTTCTAACTTTGTTTTTGACCTTGGAGGTATCTAAATTATCCTTGAGTTCACATATTGGTTTAGGTTTTTCAAACACAAAAGTAGAGTTCCATACATAAGCATTCATTGTTTATTTTGGGCTTATTGATTCAATTCTATTTTCTAATGTAGGCTTTAATTAGAGGATGAATCTGTTTAAGGAAGAGGAGTTTATGTGTATCTTTGGAGCACCCTCATGCACATCCTAGGAGTTCTTGAAGAGATTAAAGCTAAGGAGCTCAAATTGGAATATTCAAGCATCTTTTGGAGCTCAATGGCATCAAATCTTGGAGGATTTAAAGGATTGTCATTTTAAGGAGTCAAGAAGGCTAATCATGACATAATCAAGCCAAGAAGGGTTGTACAAGAGCATCCCACACCCAGGCATCCTTGGGAAGACAATCAAGCTACAACAAGGTTGCATTCAAGAGTCTACATGGAGCTTTCATGCCTATGTTCAAGCTACAAGGCCTATGACCGAATTAAAGGCCAACCCTAAGCATTTGAACCATCTATATTCATGGCTACATATATGGAAATCCATAATGGAACACACATGGAGCAAAGACAAACCAGGGTGCACTTTTTTGGAGATTAAAGGTTTACATGCACCCTAGTCCACTTGTACACCTAAGGAGCATACACCCTAATGTCCATAAGCACACTCTAGGATATGACCATGGTTCAAGGTGCCAAGGAGCTAGTTGACACTCTTTAGGTCCCATTGGTGCACTTGAGCCACCATGGTGCACCCAGTTGATTTCACATGAGCTAGAACATTTAGTAAGTTAGCTTACTACGACCTTTTAGTTGCCTAATTTGGTTACTTCAGTGTGAACTAGTGTGACATGAATATTTTCACATTTTTTTATTTTTTGGCTCAATTTAGGCTAATTTTATAGTTTAATGAGTGTTTTAGACCTAGTTTGAGTTATTCTACGTCTCTTAGTCTTCCTAGGTTTTACCTAGTTTGTTTCCTATATGATTTCAACTATTTGGCCCATGGTTTGCTATAAAAAGGTTACTTTTCTACAATATAAACATAGATTTTGAAATATACAATATTGCTTGAGAAAGTTCTTCTCTATGGTTCTTTGCAAACTTATCTTAGTGCATAAGGAACCTAGGTTTCTTTATGTTCCTTCTATACTTTTTATTTCTAGCCATAGGTTAGTTTAGGGGTGGGGTCAAATCTAGTCCTTTAGAGAGGTTGTAGCATTTGGGGCACATTTATTCGTCATGTTCCAATGGGGTTCGCATAAAAAATTATGGAGAACAACTAGAAAAAGTAAGCCAAATCCTGAATGGTCCTGGCTACTCCATTGACCTTAAGTTGAACTGTCTAGTAGCCAGCAACCTAAAGGAACCTTTTCAAATAGTCTATTGGAATCATACAAGTCAAAATATTTTTTGTAATAGTAGATTTCACAGCAGCCAAAATAGCCAAGAGTTATCTGTTGTCTGTCCATGTTGAAGCACCATTCTCCAATATATTATGCGAAACACCATCAACAAAAAAAGGATGGAGTACCTCAAAAGTTACAATTACCCCAAATCTTAATATTCGATAAAGGGTTTAGCTGATGAAGCTTTAATAAGAAGGTTTTTTTAAGGAATAATGATCTAACATGGTGACTTCGACTCCCCTGAGAAAAGTAAAGAATTTTGGCATAACCAGATGCTACAAAGGGTCACCAATATTAAGTCAATTTTCTCTGTGGACTCTTTTGAATATCGGGGCTAGATATCTTGAAACTAGGAATCAAAAGGCTCTCATTGGTCGAGCATGGGTATATTAAAAATATGTGCCTAAACTGATTAAGAATACTTGCACCTGAAGAAAATGTGGATTAATCTTCTTCTCCTTTTCCACATCTCTAGCAACCTGTCATGGGAGTGATATTCCTCCTAATCCATTATTGCTTAGTAGGAACAACACCCATGCAACACTTCCAAATGAAAATTTTGAACTTATAAGGATATGTACAGCCCACATTTCCTTTAGACAATTAGTATGTGAATGATTAGGAAGGTCAACTCCATTTTGGGAGATCCTACTGAACTAATAGGAAGAATGGCCTTTTGTGTAAACTCTATCTTTCGCCCTTTCCCAGACTGGCCAGCTTTTGTCTAAAACATTTGTTTGAGTACTAAGCTTGATGGTTTGAGTAGTATCCTCTGGAACAGGGAACTAAGCACTAAACAATTCCAATCCTTGGAAGCTAAATGAAGTAGGTCAACAACCTTCTTTAACTACAGATTTTTGAAGATGTCAAGCATACATTACGAAGTCTAGTAGAAAAAAAAACCTTAGTAGCCAACAATCATGATGAATGTCTACAATTTTTCCATCCCTAATGGTCCAGCACAAATGAGGCTCAAGCAGTTGTCTCCCAACAACCAAACTTCTCCAGATTTAGGGTTGGGTTACTTCCAAGATTGGTCTTCCACAGGGATTCACTTCTACTGTACTTAGATTAAAGAACCTTCTTAGTAGGGATTTAGGATTTTTGTGCATAATCCTCTAAAAAATTCTAGCAAATAGCACTTGATTAAATGGCCGAAGATCTCTAATTCCTAGGCCACCTGCACTTTTTGGCAACGTCAAATGGAACCTACTCCGTAAATGGATTTTAATCCTATTTTGACCTTTTCCACTAGAATTGAGTCATCAACTTAGTAATTTTATCACTCATTGTGACGGGGATGTGGAAAAGGGACATGACATAAACCAAGAGGGATGAAAATGAAGCTTGAATCAAAGTTAGGTGGCCTACATGGTTCAAAAGCCTCCCTTACCAAACAGCTACTTTAGATTCCACTCTTTCACTCAAGAACTAAAACGAGGTTGATTTTGATAAATCATGATCAAATGGGATCCAGTGTACTTTGAAACCGAGTCATTAATTGTGATCAGAAAAATCTTCCTGAAAAGGAAAATAAGTCTCATGGGAATATTCTCACTAAACCACCATTCTAATTTTTGAAAGTTGATTTCTTGGGCAACTAATTTATGGCATTAGTCTAGGGAGTTCTTCAGAGCATGTGTGGACTGAAAGTCTAGACAATAGAACATAAAGCAACCATCAACAAATAGAGGCCATAAGATGAGAGGGAAAAAGAAAAAAGTGAAACAAATAAAAGTTCAAGTAAAGGCTGGGGCATAGAAGTGAATTAATATGGAAATAAGTGACTTGTCTGATATATTTCTTGCTTGGATATGATGTTCATAGTTTTCATTCATTATGTAATTGAAGTTTTTGAAGTGTGATTTTAGCATGGGATGTGATTTAGAACAAAAAATTTGGTGGAACAGGGTCTCAGTGTCCTAATTTAATTAACTTGTAGGTTCTTAAAGACTATGATCCTGCATAGTTACAATTGGCTAAATATTACTCATTAGTAAATGAAAAAAATTTACATGCAACTAGTTACTTAACCTACCCTGTGAGAAAATATGAATGTGTTTGTCCTAGAAATGCGACTCAAATAAAATAACTAAGGAAAATATCACTCGAGCATTTCTTTTAAAACATACTTAAAATGTGCCAAGACAACAAAGCCCCAGTTACTTAGACTTTAAGTAATAGTTAGTGCATACTTATAAACCTAGCATACACCCAAAAGTAACTTAAGTATCATACACCCCAATGTGTTCTATTAGAGGCAAAAACTTAGTACATAAAGTACCATATTTATAAGAAAAAAATCTATAACCAAGATCCACTTCTTGAGGCCCACCTTTAAGCACAAAGCTCCAAATGCAAGCCCTTGACCTTTTCCTTGTGTAATATTTGCCTTTACTGTAATGTATTAAACTTAGTTAATATAACTTAACTACCAAGTAACTTAAAACCACAAGGATTCAATCAATAAATACCTGCAAAAGTTAGAAACTTAGCCCACAATTGCTTAGTCAATTATTAGGTCCAACATCAGAACATGCACAATTAAACTTAAGGGAGTGAGTGCATAGTTGTACTCAATAAAGGGTCCCTTGGGGTACCTGCAAAGAAGATAATAAAGAAACATGCAAATATCGCATACAAACAAGCAAACAACCATCCAACAATCAACACAAACAATAAATATAATAAATATGCAATGCGTGAATGTATAATATGCAACATGCACAATCCTTAGGACTTCTTACACTCGAGATGCCTTACACTTGTCATAAGCTTAAATGGCAGAAGTGTTTGAGACACTGGCCCATGTATCTCAAATCCTTTAGCTCCCTTAAGTCCTACTTACAAGTCCTAGAGTATGTTGTCACCTCATTTCAAACTTTCCCATCTTTCACTTAACTTATTGTGCAAGGTAACCGTCTTATGTGGTCCAACTTACCAAGCTCTTGGAGCTTAGCTTAAGGCACCTTAGTGGCTTATATACCAAACCACAAATTTTTTTTAGAATCTTCTTAGCTTTCCCCTTTGTTATCCAAAGGTCTAAGACCGTCCACCTGAGCCAACAAAGAGTTTGCAACCCTCCTTAGTCCCCTTAGTGCCCTTTTTGCACCTTGATCACCTTAGCCACCTTACCTTGCCTACCTCAAATAGACCACTTGCTCACCACTTAAATAATGCATAATTCTTATTTTAGGAATGATTTTTAGACCCAACCAAAGCTACAAAATATCTTAGAATAGCCTAGGGGTGATAACCAAGAAATTGAAGTGCCCTTAAGATGCCTCAATCTTAAGGGGTTTGGGGCTTGGTGACATGGTGCCATGGGTGGTGCCATAGGCCATAGCCCTCTAATGTGCCATGAGCCCCCTGGCGACATGGTGGCAAGGTGCGCCCTACAACTCTCGCCTCTTATGCTATCTTGCACAAAACTTGCCTAATCTTCTTATCCCCAAAGCTAATCCAAATGGACCTTGTTTCTACTTCATTTCCACATGTAAGGAAACATTTCTATGCATTATTTGAGCTAAAAACAACTTGAACCCTTACCTTAAATCCATATAAAAAGCAAGAACAAAACACAAGCACCACATGCACACTTAAGCTCAATTTAGCTCTCTTGAGGTCTAGACCTAAAACCAACGTGATATAACACCAAAAACTTAAATTTATAACCAACTTAGAACCAACTCATTCCAAACCAAGAAACTTACCTTAGAGTTTATGCTCAAATCATGCAACAAAGAACACTATTAAAGCAAAATGTACCGAGAATGGCCTAAAGGCTTCTTGATTTTAGTTTGGGACCTTCAAATTTGCTAGAAATTTATGGAATTTGATAGGTCTATAGGAGATGAGCTTTGGGAGAGGGAGACTCATTGTAAGGGACCTCTTACTTAACCCGGTATGGGTATTCCCAGGCATTTAATTAATCAAGATATAGTGGTCCCACACTCTAAATACATTTGACTAAGTTAATACTTGTGATACATTAAAACTTTTCATGCTTTTAGTGACTTAACCTAGTTCGTAATGATATGCATGATTTTCTTTGGCATGCAAAGGTAAACCAAGAATTAAACATTATAAAGTTTCCCATGGCATTTCTAAAAACGTTTCAAAATGCACACTGATGTCATAAAAGTAGATAGCTTAGGCTTCAATTATCAACTTTAACTACATTATCATTAACTTTGTACAACCAAAAGTATTTCTAGTGTTTACAAACACTAGTAAGCCTTCATTTTCTTATTCTTACTAGAGGCATCCTTAGGCACACATGACTACCATGTATATACAACAAGTTGAGATCAGCAAAAACTTTCCCACTTGCCTTAACCTAGCTAACCACAACGGTGGGAAAGTAAACAATTGCTTGTGTGCCTTAGTCTTGAAACTATAAGCCAACAATCAATTTACTTAGCACTTTAATAATTTCAAGCCAACCTCTTAGAACCAATTAAGATTCTATTAAAATAATACCTGCACAAAAGATTTGCCAACAACCTTTCAATGGGCATTAGTCTTTTTTCTATCCAAGTTTGCACAAATGTGACAACTTAAAGGGTGGGAATTAAAAAATTCTCATTAAGGGATTAAATCCATGCAAAATAAGACCTAGGACCAGTAAATATAACAAATTACACACACACACACACATTAATGAGAGCTTGACATTCCAAAGACTTATCTAATGGCCACTAGAAAATGTTCTATTGTGTGAGCCTACCTTAACCTAGCCAACCTCTTAGAACCAATTAAGATTCTATTAAACTAATACCTACACAAAAGATTTGCCAACAACCCTTCAATGAACATTAGGCTCTTTTCTATCCAAGTTAGCACAAATGTGACAACTTAAGGGGTGGGAATTAATAAATTCTCATTAAGGGATTAAATCCATGATAAATAAAACCTAGGACCAGTAAATATAACAAATTATATACACACACACATTAATGAGAGCTTGACATTCCAAAGACTTATCTAATGGCCACTAGAAAAGGTTCTGTTGTGTGAACCTACCTTAACCTAGTGTTACTTATTTGCAAGAACTTTATTTTTGCCTTAGCAAGCTTAGCTTGCTCTTTCTTACCCTTAATCACATTATATAAGAGTTACTTAAACTTGGTGGCTCAACTTTCTAAGCTAAAACTTAGCTAATATGCCTTAGAAGCTCAAAGCCCCTCCTAAGAATTTATCACTTCTAAACTTACTCAAAGCCTACTTGCTTTTTTAATCCTTAAGTCATTTCTTCTCCACCTCTTACTCTCTAAATTAACACATTTTAGACAACTTATAATGCATCAATTTAAACTTAATAAAACTTAAAATCCCTTACCATAGCAAGAATAGTTAAAAGATAAGATATACTAGTAGCATTTTGGGCCTTGGGCAATTTCACCCAAAATTCTTTTCTTTTTTCCAACTTGCACCCAAACGTCCTCTAAGTGCTAAAATAGGCTAATTTGTATCCAAATCAGATAAGGGTACTTTTTTGTAATATTTTCCACAAAGTGAGAATACCAAAAATACCTTTTTTTGCCAAATATGCCTAAATGAGCAATTTTGTATTTTTAAGCCCCTAGACCTTATAATACTGAGACTTGGCTTATACATAAATATTATAATTATATAAAATTACTAAATTAACAAGATTACCTCTCTAATCCTGTTTCAAGTCTAAGAGAGTTGTAACACCCATGAAAATTACAAGTGATAGAGATGAAGGGTAGTGTTCATCTCTTACAAAATATCTCAATAACTCCACTAAGGCATATTTTTGTTTTCTTGCCTCATGGCCCTCGAATTCATTTTTGTTTCAATTTGGCCACTAGACCCATGCTAAAAATCATCCTTCCTTGGTCCCAAAGGGCATTTTTATGCCTCCCACATGTAGCTTCTTGGACACTTATGCCAGTTAAAACATAAATGTCTCATTTGAACACTTAGTACAAATTTTTATGCTTTTTCCTCAAATGTTGGTTCTATTAGCTAAAATAACTTATGATCTTAACTTATTTAGTAAAAAATTCTTACATGACCTTAATTCTAACAAAATTACAATCATGCCACTCACTTGGGTCAAATTACCACTTTAGCCTTATGACTCTTAGGTGCCAAATTATATTGAAGAGCTCATCTTTACTTCACTTAGCTTGTCCTTCTTTCTTAATAATAAACTAATTTGAGGCATTTAAGTAAAAAAACTTAAATAAAACATACTTACCTAGCCAAAGCAATCCCTTGATAAGGAGAGTTGTCATAAGAAAACAACATTTTTATGTTATATAACAATTGTCATATAACTTAGAGCAATATAAGGCTATATATTAAGTAATCACATGCAAAATAATTGATGAAAATTCAAAGAAAAATAATTTATGTACTTTAAATAGCGATTCTAGTATAAAAAAGTCATATCAAGGCAATGAAAAATAACTTCATATGCCAAATGAAAAGCATTTTCTCAAAATACAATACCAATCAATTAAGAAAATAAACCAATTATACACTAGGAAATACCAATTTTGCATATGACTTAGTGGTTGACCTTATTTACATATTGAGTGGGATGAATTTACATGCCGAGAGGGATAATTTTACATACCGAAGTTTTTCCTGACATTTTAAAATCATTAGCATGTAAAAAAATAACTATTATATAACTTGAGCCATCATATATGTAAAACGAAGGTACTGGATTGAAGATAACTGGTATGTAAAGAAATAACCGGTATATATCTTAAGCCCCCTAGTATGTAAAATGAGGGGCATTGAAATGAAAAAATTTGGTATGTGAAGAAATTGCGATATGTAATTTAAGGCTCTCAGTGTATAAAATAAGAGTAATGACATGAAAGTAGCCATATACCAAAAGAACTTGTTTACATTTTGAGTGAGTTAGTTTTACATATCGTAGTATATTTCAAAATCACCGATATATAGAGAAATAGTTTATATGTAACTTGAGGCCCCAGTATGTAAAACGAGGGTATTGGAACAAAAATAACTGTTATGTAGAGAAATAATGATATGCAATTTAAAGCTTCTAGTATGTAAATCAAAGGTAATGGAATGGAAATAACTTGTGTGTAAAGAAATAAGTGATATATAATTTAAGGCTCTCAGTACATAAAATAAAGGTAATGAAATGAAAGTAGACATATAGTAAGAGACCTTCTTACATTCCGAGTGAGCTATTTTTACATACTGTAGGTTTCTTTGACATTTCAAAATCACCGGTATATAAAAAAATAATTGGAACATAACCTAAGGCCCCAATATTTAAAATGAGGTTACTAGAATGAAAATATACACATACCAGCTGACCTTATTACATATAGATTGGTGTTATTTTACATATTAGAGGTTTTATTAACATTTCAAAATCACCGGTTTGTAAAGCATTAGTTGGTATACAATCTAAGTCTATTGGTATTTAAAATGAGGCTCTTGGAATGAAAGTTCTTCAAAAATTATATGCTTGGTCCCTGAACTTTTCAAAAGCTTGCAGGATTATCTTTTAAAATTACATATTTAGTCCTTCCAAAATTACATGTTTAGTCTTTAACTTTTCAAAAGCTACATGTTTAGTCCCTAAACTTTTAAAAAAAATTTACAGAATGGTCCTTCCAAAATTATATAATTAGTCTTTAAGCTTTTGTAAAATGTGCAAATATATCCCTGATTTTCATTGTTAATATAAGGTTTTTTCTTAAGATAGATTGATGTTTATGTGCACAATAATGACAATTTTCACTATCAATATGACGTTTTCATATTTAAGAATAATGATATTATTTATTAATTTGAATCTTATACATGTTGTTTTTATGCACAATAATAGTGTTGTTTATTATTAGTATGACATTTTCATTCTATAATGATATCTATTTTTCTATTGGCATATCTAAATCGTAAATTCAAAAATTCCATTGCTACTCAACTTGCTTCATTCCTTCTCTCATTATTATTTTTTTTCAACATATTAGATGTTAATTTTCTTTTTTTTTTATTTCATATTTCCATCATTTCCAACTCAAACTAAATGATATTATACAATAGTCATTCATATGTGTGCTAATGATTCTAATTCTCACTCCTTAATCACCTTTAAATTCTTTTTACCTTGTATTCATGTGCGATCCAAGATTTAAATTACAATTACATTGCATTTGCATTATGAATTATATGTATTGCCTAATACTCCAACTTAAGTAGTCTTATATAGTGGATTCTTCACATGTTACTCACATATTCGACCGCATTACATTTAGATTTTATGTACCGTGAAAGAGTAATATTCTTTCACTATTTTGTTGTTCTATTTTTCTCATGTGTTACTCTTTTTGTTTATACGTTATTATAAGATAATTCATACTTATGTTGTACATTCTTACAAGTTAATAAATTTTTTTTTTCATTTTCTTAATCTCATTTTTCAATATGTGTTTTACTTTACAATTTTTCATCCTTTAAACCTTTCATCTATATTTTATTACAATTCAAAATATATAGATATGCTACAATATAACCAAGTAATGTGTCATTTCATTTCTTTTTATTTTTCTGTGTTTTCTTTTTTTATTAAAAAAGGCTTACAAATACATACATACATACATATATATATATATTAAATCACACAATATAAATTTTCTTGTTTGTTCATGCTACTACCTTTTCCTCATTTTATTACTTCTCCATGTGTGCATCAATTTCATACTTCATTTTATTAAATCACACAATATAAATTTCCTCATTTTTATTAAATTTGTATGTAGTTTTTATATTTATTATTTCATTTTTTAAGTATTTTACATATGTGTAACTTGTTTAACAGGTTAACAAGTTACAATGAGCCACAAGACACCATTTTAATACTTCTCCATGGGTGCATCAATTTTATACTTCATAATAGAAATTTTTCAAAAGATAAGGGGTAAATTATAGTTATGTTTAGAGATTTTATTAGAATTATACACTTTTCTCATGTAATTTCAAAGCATAAAATTGTGTACTATGTCATTTTATATTAGTGTTAGCAATTAATGGTAGATTTGTTCATACCCACTAAGTTGAAGAGGTGAAGTCGATGGTTCACTAAACGGCTCTCCATGCATCATCAAGTGTAAGTAAAAAAGTGTGAATCCCCACTTGTAAAGATAAATTTTAACTTCATCATACTCCTTAAACCGCAAATTTTCACAGCTCTGACAAGGACACCAAATGTTATCATCGTCTGTTCTTTCAGGATTAGTATAGAAAAATGATATAAATTTGTCAACTCTAGCCTCCCACTCATCTATGTAACCCATTCAGCTAGGAAAAAAATGATTACAATACATCTAATTACAATCTAACTCTATTCTCTGTGACAAAAGATTGGCGAATGTCGAAAACACCTATAATAAAATTGGTAAATATGAACCTATCTTTTTAATTAGATGTATGCCTACACACATGCAAAATAATTTGATCCTTAGGAAGTATAATTGAAACCCAAATACCCAAGAAGTATGCAATTTAACAGTAATACAACAATTAAAAAAAAGAAACTTATCAAACATAATGTACGTATTATGCTCCCCTCATTTCTCTAAGATATTAATAATTTCAATACTACTAATTTTATCTCTCTCCCCTTTTAAGAACTACCACTATTTATGATCTTTTGGGTTCAAGTCTATCATGACAGTCCCAAAAATTTA
Organism: Aquilaria yunnanensis; assembly: GCA_039654915.1. NCBI lineage: Eukaryota > Viridiplantae > Streptophyta > Magnoliopsida > Malvales > Thymelaeaceae > Aquilaria > Aquilaria yunnanensis. The sequence goes on along the minus strand of CM077595.1, from coordinate 39,443,271 downwards.
ATAATACAATCGATTATGACAACATGATAAATGTACCTATTTTTAAAATTATTTTTTAATTTAAAAAAAATTGAAAAACACTGAAAGAAATACATCATTGCATATGGAAATTAACAACCCATGAAATTAAAAATCTATGTAAGAAAGCCCATTAGGTCAACACATAATTGCATAAATGCTCCTACTTTTTAAAATTATATAAAAAATTTTAATCAATAAAAAAATAAAACTACAGACTAACAATTTTTTTAAAAAAATGCAAACTAACAAATAATTGCATATGGAAGTTAACAACACATGAAATTCTGAGCATATATATGAAAACACATCACACATTGCACATAATTGCATAGGTCTCCCTATTTTTTTAAAAATAAAATCAAAATTAAAAAAATAAAATAAACGAGCATAAGAAATTAACACATAATTGTAAATGAGAACCACAAGCCCATGAAATACACAATGTACTATAGGAAAACCCCTCAAGACATAATTGCAATCATGAAAATTTCAAAATTTTATAGGGGAAATGTGATAAATTAACACTTGCCTTTAAATTGATGAGCAATCTTTAAACCAACTTCACAAGCTCTAACACTGTAAGAAGGAGTGAAGAATCAAAGCAAGTCAACCATAAAGCTAACAAACCCAAAATCTCGTGCATAATAAAATATGTTAATAAATGAAATGAATCACATGTTTAACTTGACATTCTTCTTGAACAGCTGTAGATCTACTCGAGGCATGGCCTCCTAAGCTTGGGCAGGATGAAAATGGCCAACAATGGTGAAATGGTAGCAACTGGGGTGATGGGGCGGCAACCATAGAGTTAGGGGTGTATGTTTCGGGCTGTTGGAGGATGAGGGTGGGGGGTTTTTAAATTACAGTTACCACAGGTCTAGCCATTGGTAGGTTCTAAAGGTAAACGATGCCATTGCATTTAATGCTCTTACCAATAGTTATAACCATTGAAAAATATTGGAGCCAAACTCGTTGACCCATTTACCAATGCGGCTAACTGTTAGTAATTAGTTAATTATGTTACCAATGGTTCAATGCATTGGTAATTATCAACAGTTTAATGTGTTGATAATTACCAATAGTTTGACCGTTGGTAAAATGAAAATTGGAAATCCATTGAGTTTTAGTAGTGAATTCATGATGGTTTTCTATTTCATATAATACCAGTCGGTACATACAAGTATCGGCCTGAAAGTATTATGGGACAACTAGAATAAAGGTTATCCTTTGTATCAGACTGTACTGACTGGTACTGAGTATATTGATTGTACCATCTCGATATCAGTGATATATAATTTTTTATTTTTTTAGTGTTTTTATACTTTTAGGCAAAATATATTATAAGTATTTGTAATTGATTAATTTGGAAGAAAATTTGTACTCTTTTCCATGCCTTAAAAAATATGGTATTAATATATATATAGTGAAATATTTATATAAGAAAATTTTTTAATTAATCTATTACTTTGTGTGTGTGTGTGTGTAACATACACTTCACACTCTTATAATATCAAATTTTAGTATATTCTCTATGTTGATATGATATATTATATATATTTTATTTTCATAGATATCTATATATCTAAAATATTTAAAATTAGTACATTTGAGAAAACATGATATAGTACTAGTACGGTGCTATATCATTAGAAGACGATACACTATCAGGCACAAGATTTTAAAAACATGAATGGATCTTTATGATTAATAAATAATCCAAAACTCTTACACTAATTACAAAAATTATTCTCAAGTGGGCCTGCATCCTACTAGGGAAAACGTTTAAAGAAAGGGATAATCAAGACTTTTCACTATTGACTTTTCCTATTTTAAGAGTTAATAGTGTTCCTTGCTGTTGACTGACAATGTAATCAGCTCCATTTGAACTTTGAAGTGTCTTCACAATGCCAAATTTTTACTAAATCAATGTTGCCTCTAGATTAAGAATTAGAGTTCAAGCTTTTTTTTTTCAATAAAACAATTAAAAAAAACCACCCTTGTATAGCTTATAGTTTTTTTTATAGAATAGTTCAATTTTTCTTCCTTTTCATAACTTGTAACTTGCAATTAATCCCGAGTGTTAAAAGATACTAGTTTATTATAAAGGTATGTGAAAAAATGTAGATTTTAAAACCATGAGAAAAAAATAATGTAAATTTTAAAACCATACGGAAAAAAAATAATGTCATAGTAGTTGTAATTCATGAATTTTTAATCAATGAAATGATAGAGATGTCATGAAACAAAAGGGGAGGCTATTCATGTCGTTCAGCTTGCGTTAAATGAGTCGTTTAATGCATTTTTGTGATTGGTGTCAATTAGACCAGTAAAATTCAGCTTCTATTCCTGAACTTGGCTCTATTTACAGTTGTACCATTTGATTCTTCTCCCCACTAATTAGATCCCTCCCACCCACTTCTCCTAACTGCGTACATCCTGCCGTTGCTTGCCAAAACAATGGCCCAAGCATCCTAGAAAATACAAAATCTAAACTTCCTAGTGTTATACGCCCTCAAGCGTTGGAAAGTGTCAATTTTTTTTTTAAGCTTTGACAAGATAGGTCTTAAAATTTATTTCTATAAATAAATAGAAAATGATGGTTGAATCATTCACTCCTCGGTGGAGCCAAAAAAAATAAAAGGAGATGATGATGAATAAAATGCGGGAAAAGAGGACACCAACTATGATCTAGAAGTCAATCCAGGGCAATCAAGCAATATATCGCTTAAATTGCAAACCCATACCACAAATATGGGTCACCACCACACGCAACACCACCATCACACCACCAGCGAGCCTTTTAAGAATCAATCTAGATGGATACCATCGGACCACATTTGGACAGTTCCACGGAGATCCCTCCCAACTTCACAATCTCAAGCAAGGCAATGGGGATCATGAGCAGCTTCATCAGTGATATCTTCAAAAAACTCACTTAGGAAGTATCTTGATTGGCTCGGTACAACATGAGGTCAACAATGATGCTTGGGGATTTCTTCACCAGATTTGGTATGGGTGCAAGAATTATGGGTGACTTTGTCTTTTTTCAAATTGGGTCATAGGCATGACCCAGCCCAAAACTTGAAAACTTGACCATACTAATGTGAAACAAACTAGCCTAAATTTTAGTAAGATCATGTTAGTGTAGCAAATTGGTTTAGTTGGAAGAAAGCTTTGTTTTACACCAAAGACAACTTCGTACAAAGAACAACGTTTCATGGATAAAAAATAAAATGATATAGAATTTTATCATGTGAGCGGCCTCAACCTCGGCGGCCCCTTGGGCATAAATGCAATTATTGGCATGGCCTTATGTGGATCCTCAGGCTAGGGTTTAGGAAAACTAGAGTCGCCACCTTACTTTTAAAAACAAGTAAAACCAAGGAAAAACCCAATTTAACTCAAAATCAATGAAAATGGTGAATTTTGAGAAAATTTGGAGATTTTGGGATCAGGGATTATGTATGAATTGAGAAGGTGTTAGATAGTTAGATCGCCTGAAACAAGATTAAAACATGCAAAAACCAATTGTTAGTATAATAAAAATGCATGCATGTGTTAAATGTCAAACAAAAAAGGTGGTGCATTTTAGTTATTAGGCTTGAACTTGGGTTGAATTCTAAAGCTTCCTATGTAGTCGGCTGTGAGTCGGGTTCAAAGCCTACGTAGTCCTCTCCTATGTGAATGAGAGGTTTAGGTGACCAATTAGGATGCGTTTCTAGATGGTTAGAGAAGTGACTGTAATGAGAGCAATCAGATTGTCTCGGTTGCAAGGTTCAATGATGATGACGGCCAATGTCGCCTCAAACTGGCTCAGATTAATTGTGGAAGATTCTCTCAAGCAACATTTTTTCTGGTACCTAAAAAACTCAAAACATGACTCTGAACAGGAAAATAGAAACACAAGAAGTTAGTACGAAAAATAAAGATAAAAATAGAAAATAAAATAAAAAATAGAATAAAAAATTAATTTATAAAAAATTAATTTAAGTAAACCCTAAAGACTCAACTAACTTGGATGTAATCCTGCATGAAAAGTGATAATGAAACAATTATTAGGAAAAGACACAAGAGGAAAATAAGATTATTTTAGCATAAAATATTATTAAAAAAACAAATAAATGAAACTAAAAAATAAAATAGAATAAAAATAAACTTTGATTGACTCAAAATTGGTCAGAAATAACTAAATACGAGAAATCATGATAAATTTTGGTGAAATTCGCTTTAAAACGACTCAAAATACGGAAAACAAAGTTTTGGTCAGTGGCTAAATCGTAAGAAAATAAACTTGTAAATCCAGTGACTAATATGCAAATACAAGAAAAAAATGGTTAGGGACTTAAACACAAAAAAATAAAAGAATAGGGGATCTACGCTAGAGTTCTACCAGAATAAGCCTTGGGCGGGTTTAAGGTCAGACAAAACCGGATCTGATTTGGGTTGCGATTCGGTTCTCCTCGATTCTCTGTGCAGCGGCGACGGGCAGGCGAGCGGCGGCCTGGGTTGCAACGGAGACAGCTGGTACGGCCTTGGGAGGATGGGCGGCACCTGTTGACGACGGAGGCGACGAGTCCGATGGCGGGGACTCGGGTCGCTAGCTATCCTCTCTCTATCTCTCTTGATTGAGCGTCGCCGGCTGTCGGGCGACCCTTGGGGCGGCGCTGGGGGGTCTTCGAAGGTGGCGCGAGGGGGTGGGGCCTACGACAGTGGCTGGTGTTGCAGCTGGAAGTGGCGGCCGTTTCAGGGGCTGGAGGCAGCAAAGTTGAAAGGTTAGGGTTTTGAGGCGCAGGCAGTGAAGAACCAGGGACCAAGGCTGTAGTTTTTATTTTTCTTTGCTGGAAACTTAGGGTCTTGATATTTAGTTTAGGTTTCGAATTCTAGCCCCCAATTTCGAGATTCTAATACATCTATATATATATATATATATATATATATATATATATATATATATATATATATATGAGAAACTCACAAATTCCTCAGACTATTTTCTTTTGCATTAATTTTAGAATTTATTTTCCATAATTAATACTTATCCTTATATAACTTTCATTCAAAAATTTACTTATTTCCCAAGACTAATTCTTTTACTATTAATTGTATAGTGTGTTTATATGGTTTAATAACTTAGACCCTCATATTGTCGTGACTCTAAAATTTAGATTTTAAATTGTAATTCTTGGTGAACTTTTTCTATTATAGTAAAGAGTCCTTAAATTTTTTTTTTTCAAACATTTTAGTAGTTGAATTCATATATGTATATAAAGGAGAAACTCACTCACTTCCTAATACTGCTTCCTTTAGCATTAACTTCATAATAAATTTGTAGCATTAATTTCAAAATTAATTTACAATAACTAATACTTAGATACTTGTATAGCCCTCACTCTAAAATTCACCATTTCCCTAAGACTGCTTCATTTATCATTAATTGCATAGTGCATTTATATTGTTTAATAACTTAGAACCTCATATAGTCATGACTCTAAAGTTTAAATTTTGAAATATAATTTTTAGAGAGCTCTTTGTGTAATAGTAGAGAGACCTTAAATTTCTAATTTTTATACATTTTAGTAATTGAATTTAAATTTCTATTCTCTTAGCATAACAAAACATCATTACCTTTTGTTCCCTTCTTAATGGCTCATTAATAATATTGTCCCTTAATCAATTTTTTTAAATAGATTATATCTCTTTGTTCCCATTTAGTAGTTTTAATTTCTATTAAAATGTTCTGATTACAATTTTATTTTGTTTCAATGGTATTAATATTATCTATCTAACTTCCCTAAGACTACTTCCTTTAGCATTAACTTTATATTACATTTATAGCATTAACTTCAGAATTCATTTGTAATAATGATTACTTAGGTCCATTAGAATGCTGTTATAAAAATTTATTTGGTTTTAATGGTATTATCCAAGCAACTCCTATATATATATATATAGAGAGAGAGAGAGAGAGAGAGATTCTCATACTTGCTTTCAGCACACACTCAATATTATTATTTATTTCTTTCATTTCTTCCAGCCATCTCTTGGTACATTTCTTTATTTCTCTCTAATGTTAAATATGAGATAGTTATTTAAAAAGATTGATAGATTTTTTTTATTTCATAGTATTTGAATTCATACAATGAACAAATATGTTCTTTTATGAATCTTTTCTTATTTTTATACTCTCCTGATAGAACATGTTACATTGGAGGAATAGTCTCCTGAAAAGGCTAATTGGACTATTCAAGTAAGGGTGTGTCATTTATGAGATGTTTTAAATTTTTGAAAAGGTGACCAATTTATCAGTACCAATTTTGTTCTTGTGGATGAGAAGGTATTCATTTTTTTCCCTCCATTATATTGAATTTTGCAATTTATTCTTTTCTCTCTACTATAAATATATGTTCATAATCTATTATTGGCTACTACGTCTTTGGTTTACATATGCAAGGTGTGGCAATTCATGGATCTATCAAAAAAATTTTGGCACACAAGTTTAAAGTAAGGCTTCATGAAAGAAGTATGCATATTTTTAAGAATTTCACAGTTCTTCCAAAGAAGAAGACTTACTAGATCGTAGATACATACCCATTTATAATCCACCTTACTCATAATATACAAATCTATGACGTGAACCATGAATTGCATGATTTTCCTATGCATAAATTTGAGTTTGTTACTTTTGACCCATTTAACACACACGCGGACCAAGAAGAATTTATTACAGATTTTTCTAAAAATTGTCCAAAATACAATCAGATGCTGCATGTACTATCTATATATCATCATTCCTTTTTGCATGGCAAATGTTGTGAGAGTTGTTGTAGAGGTTGGTACAATAAAGCAATAGATTGTTAAAAGTGATTCAGTTAACACATTAACCATAAAATTACATGACTTAAGGTATTTTCTACACCATGATATTCAGTGTTTTCCCTTGAACCATTTGTGTATTTTTTTTCACTAATTTATATTTTTTTTACAACAGGAATAAAATTCTACTTATATTATGGTCAGAGTTCTCCAAAAAATTTTTGGCAAAAAAAGGAGAAAATGAATCATCTTGTGTTGTATAAGTTTTCACTTTTTTGGTCGTAAAAAATTTTCAACGTTTCTAACATATTGTATGTTCTCTCATCCACATTTAGTTTTACTCCTCATTCTACTATAATATAAAATTTTTGACTAACTTACTTCTATATATAGGTCTTCCAAGCTTAGAAACTTCAAGATTGAGCAAGATTTATTTAAATCTTCAAATTCCTAAGGTTGACACTATAAGAGATGATTTTATGTAGGTCTCTAAAACCAATTTTTGGTTTATAGTATATGTTTTACTTTGATTAATAACTTACTGCCCATGATTTTATATTATATATTTGAATATATATAATGGTTAAAGCACTACAAGAAAACCAAAGCAATGTTTAAAGTGCTACAAGAGTCTGTAGATAAAATTATGAAAGATTTGTAATCTTAGTAGCTAAGATCTATTTTATTACAATTACAGGTTATACAAGGAGTAATTCTCATATCGAATAATACCATTAATAGAAAGTAAAAGTTTGGATAAGTTTTGTATTTTACAACTAAACTATATATACAAACAATGAAAACATAACTTACATTCTAACACGGGTTGCTCAATTCAATGAATGATTCCAGTGCATTGCTTAACTAGTACTTATATATATTCAAGTCCTTAAAGCCCAAGAAAATCATTCAATAGCAAAATCTTGACCAATAAATACAAATTTAGTCCCTAATTCTCACCTTAGGCCAAATTGATACAAAATCATTAATTAAGCCCAAACTTCTTATAGAATTTTTTAATAAAGCTCAAAGAGTTCATAAACTTGTCAATTAAGCCTAGAACCTTGAAATATTTTTAATTGAAGCCCAAAACTTCATAGAAATCTCAATTAAAGCCCAGAGTTTCACAATTAATCACAATTTCAACCCAAATTACACAAATGACTCAAATTTTGCACTAAAAATAAAAAAAACCTAACTAAGGCCTAAACAAAAATTAAAGACTAAAAAAAACAAATTTTGGGACATAACATAACAATTTTAGGTACAAATACCAAAATACCCCTAAACACTAATGAACCAAGTTTTTGCTTAATTTAGCCTATGGCATCTAAATGAAGGCCAAAATGAGTGTTTTACAGTTTGCCTCTCATCAACTTACTTTTGTAGGATAAAAATGGGCTGATGCCAAAAATACTTATTTTTCCCTGACACAAATGAAGTGGAATAAGAAGTTGGAAGCAAAAAGGTTGATTTGAAGATAAATGGTGAAATGGTGTGGTAGGTAGATTGCCATGGCTACTTTCATGAGGTGAATGAGGCCGAGTTGCCTTAAGAGAGTGGTTTGATCGTCCCTAAGGTGTTTGAGAGCAATTTGATTATCTTAAAGGTCACCGAGGGCGGTTTGATTATCTTGAATGTTGGAGGGTGCTTCTTGCAAGTCTAGCAAGAGGGATTACCATAGGTCAAGTGAGATAAGATGCAAACCTCACGGGCCAAGTGAGAGGCTCTTGTGGGTTAAGCAAGAAGAATTCTCACAAGTCAAGTGAGTAAAGATGGAAACCTCATGGGTTAAGTGAAGGGCTCTTATGGGTAAGGTAAGAAAAATTCTCACTGGTCAAGGGAAAAAATATGGAAACCTCACAAGTTAAGTGAAGGATTCTTACTAGTCAAGCAATAAGAATTCTCACAGTTCAAGTGAAAAAAGATCGAAACCTCAGAAGTCAAGTGAGGGATTCTTGTGGATCAAGCAAAAAGGATTCTCATGGGTCAAGTGCGAAAATATGGAAACCTCACAGGTTAAGTAAGGGGCTCTTACGGGTCAACAAAAAGGATTCTCATGAGGTCAAGTGAGAAAATAAGGAAACCTCATGGGTCAAGTAAGGGATTCTTGTAAGTCAAGTAAAAAGGATTCTCACGGGGTCAAGTGAGAAAAGAAGGAAACCTAACAGGTTAAGTGAGGGATTCTTGAAAGTCAAGTAAGAAAGATTCTTATGAGTCAAATAAGAAAAGAAGAAAACCTCATGAGTTAAGTAAAGGATTCTTGCGGGGTCAAGTAAGAAGGATTCTCATAGGTCAAGTAAGAAAAGATGAAAACCTCATGGGTCAAGTGAGGGGCTCTTGTAAGTCAAACAAGAAAAATTATCACAGGTTAAGCAGAAAAGAACATCACTCGGGTCAAGTGAGATTGTCGTTGAGGGTTCACCTCATTGAAATTTATTTTGAATAAAAGGTGCCTAGCCATAGGGCTTAAAGAAGGATGCCTAGATTGGTGCCTAGCTTGTAGGGCTTACAGAGATGAGTGCCTAACTGGTCGGGCATAAAAAGAGGCACCTAATGTGTAGGGCTTGAAAAGAAGTGCCTATTGGTATAACTTAAAGATGGGTTGCCTAGTAAGTAGGGCTTAAATATGGGTGTCTAGCTGGTAGGGCTTAAAGATGGGTTGCCTGCAATGAAGGCTTAAAAGTAAATGCTTATATGAGATGGCTTTAAGGAAAAGTGGATGCTTGTTAAAAGGGCTCTATGGTTAATGTCTATTGAAAGGGCTTTGAGATGAATTATATGGCATGATGCAGCCCTTAGAAATAAAACCATGCTTGATGCATTTGACATCTTTTGATTTTGAGACTCTTTTTATTTAAGAGGTCAAGGGAACAATCCATGTGGTTTTGTAGTTGCTTGATCTTAAGGAGTGAATTGCCCTAGTTTGTATGCTTAGGGGCGCCATCGTAGCCTTGTGAGGGATTTTGGATGCCTTCAATTCTTTTTTTAAGATAATTTGGCCCAACATGAAATGAATGTGCTTATGTTGCCCCCATGTGTAAGCTTAAGGTAAAGCTTTGACCTTGTAGAATGCTTAATCGATGAGGAGACTTTTGTGTGCCCCATCATTTGCCTATGCATGATAAATATAATTGTGCTTTCCTTTGATCAGAAGAGTCCTTTGATGTGAATTTAAATGGTTGAACTTCATGGCACATATGTCTTAATGGTTATTTGATGGTGTCTTCGTGAAGGTATCTTTTTGAAGGATGACCTGATGAAGGTGCCTTATTTAAAAGGTGCTCTAATGAGGGTGCTTTAATAAAGGTAAGGTTATGTTCAATCGGGTAAGGTTTTAGAATGAGAAGGATTGTTCAATCAGGTTAGGCTTTAGAATGAGAATGACTTTTAGGCAACTTAGAACAATGAAATTTTCATGACATAAAGCATAGGCACTAGTGAACCATAAGATAATGTGTTGTGACCAAACACAACTAGAATAGTTAAGTGATTGATATCTCTCTTAACAAAGGCAATCCATACAAAAGCAAGTCCATTCTCAAGTGTGGACTTTTCATAAGGTTGTAATGTGGCCTTGGGTGAGGGTGAAGAAATAATGGGATGAAAGACTCAAATACCCAAACATGCCCCCAAGGTATGCTTCTTGTGAGGTGCAAACTTTGATTGTGAGCCTCCATTGCACTTGATCATCATAATTGATATCCTTGAGTATAATTGCCTCATAACTAAGATAGTAAACCTTTTCTTGAATGACTAGTACTCATGATAAGAACCTTTATTGAGTCACTTCTCCTTGAAAGTATACTTTGATGTTCGAAAACTCAAATTGTGTTTCAAGTACACATTATTAATTTGAAAGATAAGACCCACTAGTCACATTTTTTCTTTCTTTTTTCTTTTTTCCTCAACTTGTGCCTAACCTGCTCTTGTGGGTTTTCAACTCAGTGAGGGTTCTTCTTAGCTTTTGCCTAAGCTGCCTGCCCTTACAGGCTTTTAGTCCTAACAAGGAGTCTCTTATCATTTTTCACTTGAGTTGACTTTTTTATGAAACACAATTTTATTACCCTTTTTTTCCTTTCTTTTTCTTTTTTGTACTACTAATGGGAAAATGTTGTGTTTGTCACTCAAATTGGACATTCTTGAAGATGTATGGTGATTCAAATTACATCTCTTCACATGGGCTACTTTCTTGTGCATTTGATCGGTGTTGATTGATACCTTTCATGGCTTTAAGTGCATGTGATGAATGAGATCTTGTGGAGTTGAATTTCGCACCTCAAGAGTCATACCTTTCCTAGGTTAGGGTGATGGGTTAAGAAAAAATAGGCTTAATGTGTCAGGCTTAAACTGTCTTGCAAAGGATATTACATGATAAGGGTAAAAAGGAGATGTGGGCTACAATAGATGGCCTTCTATCATTTAGAAAGACTCATTTATGCACAAATCATCCAAAATTAAAAGAGGTACCAATGGCTTGAATGCACAATTATTGTTTGCTTATCAAGTTTAAAGATTAAATCTCAAATAATCCACAAGTGTCCTAGCCCTAGATATTGAACATTTCAAAGCACTAAAATGCATGAAGATCCTAATCATTCATTTAAGTGTAAAAGGGATAAACGAAAATTGGTAAAGAGCTTTTCTTGTTCATCTCCAGCTTAGCCTTGATAAGTCTTCACTATGATGTGGCTTGTTGTACTTGAATCCATTCTACTAGGACACCATATTCTTCAATAATGATGGCATTTACTTTATTACCACCTTTATGTGTAGGAAGAGGATTAATTACCATACTCAGCTTTGTTCGTGGATTGATTATGCCATTGTCAATAAGGTCTTGAATTGCATGTTGGAAGGTAACACACTTATTAGTAAGATGCCAACTCTTTAGTGAAAAGCACAATATTGACTAGGGTTGTAGTGCTTTGGTAATAGATTTGGAGGTGGACTGGGGGCAAGCAGCTTCAAGAGACTTTTTTTCTCAAACTTTTGTAGCACTTTACTCAATGGTGTATATAACACAATGAATTAGAGAGGTGAGCAAGCATGCTTCTAATTACTAATAGCATTGATCTCAGTGCCCCTTGATATTTAAAAGTTAAGTGACTTCTTGAACTGGGTTCTATCATATACTCTTATTTGGCCCGAGTCAATAGCATCCTCTATTTGTGTTCTAGCGGTCACCAACATTTTGAAGTTTAGGAGATATTGAGCGAAAATGTGTTGGTTGTAAACTGGGAGAAAGTTCTTAACCACTATCGCAATTTGCTCATCCTCAGTAGGCCAGTTGATCATTTGAAAAGCCTTGGCCCTCAATTGGGTAATAAATGATAAGAAAGTCTCTCTTGGTGATTGTTTGGTGGTCTCCAGATCTCTCATTGTGACATCCGCCTCCAAGTTGTATTGATAATATTTTTGGAACTCTATGCATATATCCTCCCAAATCATTGAGTGAGATGGTTCCAGATTCAAAAACCATTTAAGTGCCAGGTCGATAAGAGATTGTTGGAACATTTGAGCCATGAAGTCAACATTGGCACCTAGTGGAGTCATGGCTCTTGTGTACATCTTGAGGTGAGTTTTAGGGCATCCATTTCTATTGAACTTATCAAGATTAGACATCCTAAACTATTTTGGCACATGAGCCTTGGGAAAGAGTGATAGTGCATCAACATCCAACAATGCATTATCTTTTTTCATCTTTCTAATCATCTCCTCCAGAGCCAACACCTTCTCATGTAGCAGAGGTATAGGAGGGGCATTAGTGGGCACTTGAATGCATGCATGGTTCACCTTAAAGGACTTTACGCAAGATGGACTCAACGAACACTTGCATGCTTGGATCAATAAAAATACTCTTAGTGGGGGTTTTGAACATTAGCTTCTTTCAGGCACCATGGTGAAGAGCATCAGAAAAAATACTTATGCAACTAACACGCTTGGCCAAAACATCCATTATCTTGTTCTACGCTTCTTGAGTCTTATTTGAGGTTGTCAATGCTCTTTTGAAGCCTTTCGATCATGTTCATCATTTTGGACTTCATTCCTAGCATAAGCAACCCCTTAGAGTAAGCCCGTGACCTTTGATTTCATTAGCCTAAGTCTAACCAATTTTAGACCATGTGCATGTGTGTGATGCACCTATATGTATGCATGTTTAAGTCTTATGTGGATGAGCATGTTAAAAGACTTTATGTGCATATATGCGTGATCATGAGGAGGTGTGTGTGTGCATAAGTAAACTAGCATCCAAGAGTGTAGGTTAATGGTATGGATAAACAGGTAGCTAGAGTGCTAGGTTATGTTAGCCTTAAAAGAGTAATGGTGTTGCCCCTAAATTTAAGCATCCTAAAGTTTTAGGGTCAGCTGCCTAGGCAACGACTAGCATGAGGTGACTCTAAGAGCGCCTAACTTAAAATGAACTATCGTAACCTAAACAAACACAAAGTGACTAGACTATAGCACTTGATTTTAAGCATATGTCTAAGTCTTTTAAGCTTTAGGCACACAAATTGTTTAGGTGGAGTGTGTGGGTATGTCATGCATATACATGTATAATCATGTTAATACACCGTGTGAAGCAATACAGCATGGAACGCAACCACCAAGATAAGCAATACACCATGATAGGAATAAGGTATCTAAGTTTGGTTCTAAGACCACTATGTACATGAGGGTGAGAAAGGTGAGTCAAAGGTCATTCATCAACTATTACGTGTATCTACCTCCTACTACTGGATGCGAGGAACACCACATTGGTCAAGCGGTACCAACATCTTTTAAAGCGCTGTGGAGTTAGAGCCTGAGCATAGATGTATTGGGAGGACCTAAGTTCTATGCTTGATGGTCTCCAAGGCTAAAAGGGTACACACACATGCATGAACAGTATAGTCGTGATGCAAGACACATGCATGTCAAACATTGTGTTACCAAACAACATGCTTAGCAAACACTATGTGAAACATGCAAAGAATTGGTTTCAATGCTTGTTTTAAACAAGTTTTAGAGTTTAATCCTCTTATTTTAAATTTTGAAAAAGTCCTTAGTTGAGTCGCCACTATGAGCAGCCTTAACTTTGGTAGCCCATCAAGCACAGAAGCAATTATTGGCACGGCCTCACATAGATCCTCAGGCTAGGATTTGGGAAAAATAGAGTCGCCACCTTAGTTTTAAAAATGGGTAAAAACCAAGGAAAAACCTAATTTAACTCCAAATCAATGGAAAATGTGAATTTTGTGGAAAATTAGAGATTTTGGGATCATGGATCGAGTACAAATTGGGAAGGTTTTAGGCACCCAACTAGCTTGAAACAAGCTTAAAACAAACAAAAACCAATTGCTAGTATAATGAAAATGCATGAATATGTTAAATGTCAAATAAAAGATGTGGTGTATTTTAGTTATTAGGCTTGAACTTGAGTTGAACTCCTAAGCTTCCTATGTACCTCGAGTATGAGTTGGGATCAAAGCTTACGTAGTTTGCTCCCATGTGAATGGGAGGTTTAGGTGACCAATTAAGACGCATACTTAAATGATAGGTGAAGTGGCTGCAACGAGAGCAGTCAGATCATCTCAGTTACAATGTTCGATGTTGATGACAGTTAGGGTTGCCTTGAAGTTGCTTGAATTAGTGGCCAAAGATTCTCCCAAGTAGCATTTTTTTTGGTACCTAAAAAACCCAACACAAGACTTTGAAAAAAAAAAAAGAAACACAAGAAGTCAATACAAAAGATAAAGATAAAAAAAATATATAAAATAGAAAATAGAAAAAAATTAATTTAAGTAAACCCTATAGACTTAATTGACTTGGATGTAATAGAGGTTACGGTTTTAAGGGGTAGGGAGTAAAGAATCAAGGACCAAGGCTGTAGTTTTTCCTTTTCTTTGTTGAAAACTTAAGGTCTTGATATTTAACTTAGGTTTCAAATTCCAGCCCCCAATTTCAAGATTCTAATACATATTTATACATATTCAAGTCCTTAAAGCCCAAGAAAATCATTCAATAGCATAATCTCTATCAAATTAGGCTAGAATTAGAGAAAATCCAATAATTACAAATTTAGTCCCTGATTCTCTCCTAACTTTTAGCTTAGCCCAAACTGATATAGAATTATAAATTAAGCCCAAACTTCTTATAGAATTTTCCAATAAAGCACAAAGAGTTCATAAACTTGTCAATTAAGGCCGAAACCTTGCAAGATTTTCAATTGAAGCCCAAAACTTCATAGAAATCTTAATCAAAGCCAGACTTTCACAATTAATCACAATTTCAACCCAAATTACCCAAATGAGTCAAATTTGACACTAAAAATAAAAGTAACCTAGCTAAGGCCTAAAAAAATTTTAAAGATTAAAAAAAACCAAATTTTGGGACATGACACAATAATTTTAGGTAAAATACACCTAGATACTAATTAGCCAAGTTTTTGCCTAATCTAGCCTATGACATCTAAAGGAAGAAAAAAATGAGTGTTAGCAGATCAATACATTTTATCATGGACAAATGGCGGTGGAATTTTTTCTTTTTCCACCATTAATTTATTTTGGCAATTTCCTTTAACTTCTTAAAAATTTCATCTGTTGTAATTTTAATGTTGCTGACCTTGACCGGCTTTGTTTTTATTTTCTAAGAGTTTGTACTTTGATGTGAAAACCCACAACAACTAGGTAGGATATTAATCATTTTACACATGAGATTTGGCAATATTTACAATTTTACCCCTAAATTTGGAAACTCAATTCAGAATGTAGAATAACTTATCCAAGTTGAAATTTTGGTTTAACAGTGTAGACAAGTTCAAAATGTTTCTACACAAATGTCTGCAAAAACTTAAGCTCAAATCCATTACCTTTTAAAAAATTCAACTATAAAGTCAACTTCCTACTTTAGATTGATTATGCAAAATCTATAGCTTTATACATTCTGGCCATTTGATTTCTCTCCTAAAAAAAAATTGGAAATTATAGTCTTGCTCTAAACGCCACATATTAGTACCAGAAGAGAAATTTTGTTAAGAGTCAGGTGTGAGTCAACTTCAGCCTTATAATTGCTTTTGTAGAATTTTCAGTACAACTACGAGACTGCATTTCTGATTTCTCGCTTACTTCCTATTTTTCTTGCTTTTCCTCCATTCTTTTCATGGACTTTAATATATTCGCTATTCTCTAGCCATTAAATTTCAAGAATGCAGTAACTGCTCACACAGTTAAATTGGATTTTGAACAAACCATTTGTATTTCAAGCATTACACTGCCCAGTTGCATCAATCAGTAGAAAAAAATTTTCTAGGGTCAGTTTGGTGATTTGTGAGCTTGAACAAACTTAAAATATGGAGTTGTAAACTTCTACTAAAATTCAGATTCATAATCCCTTATAGTTTGAAGGATAACTGGAAAGTCAAACTTGTTGTAATACCCTCATATCCTACATGGGTGAAATTTAGGAAGCCTTATCTTTTCCAAATGATAGCCCATGTGGTGTTGGTAGGTATTCCGTTGACTGGTTTTGGACTTAAGTCATTACAGATGGTATTAAAGCCGCCCCGAAAGCACAATGGTATGACATAGTGAGTGTGCACATACATTATCTGCTGGGACTGATCCTGGATTTGAAAGGCTATTTAGCAAAGGGCTAAGTAGCCCGATTAGAGAGGTTACTGATTCGAGAAACCAAATAATCCGACTGACCCCAACAAGGATGTTGGGTACATAAAGAGGTAAGTTTGTTACACCCCCATATCCCACATGGGTGAAATGTGGGAAGCCTTATATGGATATATAGGCTCAAGTTCTAAAGCACAAGCACTTATCACTTATCATTTTCCAAAAGATAGCCCATGTGGTGTAGGCAGGTGTTCCGCTGACCAGTTTTGTACTTGAGTCATTACACTTGTGACAATGGAGGCCAGTTCTGTAGAATTTTTTTTCACCCTCACAAAATACTCTCAATGTTATGACTCTCCTAGTGAAAAACTTAATTGAGGAAGGTAAAGTAATTAAAACCTTGTTTGGAACCTTATTTTATGTTCACATAGCAAGAATAAGTATGTTAGGCAATGTTCATTAAGTTCTAAGGAGTTTAAGGCACCAACTAGGGTTTAGAGGCAAAATGGTAATTTTACATCTTAAAGTGTCGGGCCAAGTCCTTCGAGTTAAAAATGAGTTTTAGAAACTTAACCCTTGCTTTGAAACCCAAAATTAGCTTAAGTAAACAAGATTTAACTAAGATTTGACTTTAGTTACTATTTAAGGAAGTGGTTTTTTGTAACTTTTTATAAAGTTTGGTGGCTTGGTGTTTTAAAGTGTTTTAAAGCTTGGTAAAGTGGTGGAAGCTGCCATTTTGCTTCTATTCACTTTCATCCATTGATTTTTACCTTAATTCTTGGCCAAATCCAAGAGCTTTTGGTGAAATTGGAAGCCACCAAGGGTATGTATGCTTTGGGTGGCTTGGTTCAAGAGGATTTTGTGTTTTTCAAGCTTGGAATCACGTTTCAAGATGGTCCCCTATTTATTTTATGCGAGGTAACATGATTTTCCATGGTGATTTCTTGTTTATTTGATGATTTGAAGGTTGGGTTTTGGTTAAAAGTTAGTAATTTGGTGTCTTATGCTTTAGTTTACTTGGAACTTAGATAGAACTTTGTTCTTGGTGAGAAGTTGCTTGATTCTTGCTTGTGACTTGAAATTAAGGTAAGAGAGTTATGGTTTTAAGCTTAATTGATGCTATTGGAGTGTTGTTGCTTGATCAATTCATGTGGTTTTGGCAACAGCATTAGTTAATAGATAAGCTTGTTCATGGTGGATTATGTGTTTAATGAAGCTAGGAATGATGTTTTAATACATCATAGTGACATTTATGGTGGTTTATTGTGGCATTTGCAACATATTTTACAGGTATGTGAAGTTGAAAGGCCATCCAAGCATGTTTGCCATGCTTGGGAAGTCTTCTAAGGTGCATGTAGCAAAAACTGGGATTTTCTAGGCATGAGGGTATTTGCGACGTGTCGTCAACGCCATGCAAAAGTTCCAACAACTTGTATATTGTGGCGACGCATCGCTACAGTTATGTTGCCCATAAATTTTTGGTCTTGTTAAGGGGTTCGAGGGGAGGCTTGAGAGGGTGCTCAGGGTACCTAAAGGTCGAGTTGTCCTGGTGGTACTCCGAGACTTCCAAAACTCTGCCGAGTCCTAGGAGTTTTCTTGAGTTTTATGGTTATTTACACCATAAACAAGTGAACTAGGCCATGAAGGGCCACAATGAAGTATCATTAGCTTGGGTGAAAGGTCTAGTACCATCGATGACCTAGCCGTGCCATCAGACACGAGGTTTTGATGTAGAACCTTAGTGCACCTAGTGGGTCTTCAAGACATAGTTAACATTAGTCTTACCATAGTGCCCCTATACAACATAAGGAAGTTTTAACTAGTGAAATCTCATTAGTTAGGCTAGTGAGCTATGCTTGCTAGTAGACAAGGTCTTGCCTTGTAATTAAGGATTGGTTGGAGGACAAATCCTAAGGGACTGAAATTATGTGTATAAGTTTAGCCTTAAGCTGTATATGTGTTGTCCTTAGTATCTTTGTTTGCAGGTGAAGACCCCTTTACTGAGAATTCTTGAATTTTTACTCTCTAGTTTATGTTGTGCAGATTCTAACGATGTTGAGCCCGATAACCACCAAGGGTTGTTGTGGTAGTCTTTTGTTGTAAGTACCTTGCTTGAGAATATGATTCTAATTTTCATAGTTACTTGTTGGTGAAGTAACAATATTAACTATAATATTTTCTTGGCTGTAGAGGCTAGCAACACATGGATAGGCTTTCGTGACTTGCCATTGGGACTCATCTCCAAAGTGGGAGTTAGTTGGGAAGATCTCAGTAAGAGGCTCATATATGTTATATGCCTAGTTGCCTCTCATGTCTATGGTTGAAGCTTAGGACCATGAGGTTGCTCTTGGATGAGGAGCATTAGTCTACTTTTGTTAAATGCTGTCACACGATTATTATGTGCAATAATGATAACATAAATGTTGATTTTGTATGCTTTAACTACTTGAACTTTGATTTCTATGAAAAGTGTCTTGGCCATGTGAGTGTTTTATGGATTTCTATTTACTCAAGTCAACGCTAAAAGAGCATGCATATTACATTTTATAGATTAATTAACTAGTATCATGAAGTTTTAATTTTGACACACATATAACTAGTCAATTGGAAGCATTGTGAGACCCGTTCTCACAGGCTTCTTGGGTAGGGCCAAGGGCGGCCATGTCACTCAATGTGTACTAACAATGTTTAATCTAATTAGTTTCTAAAATTAGCTTCACATTCTAACATAGAAATCAGTTGGGGTATAGATTCATTTCCCACTTCATCGAGCTGTTTAGGCATTTATCACCATAGTAAATAAGTATGGTAAACAACTACTTGG
Organism: Aquilaria yunnanensis; assembly: GCA_039654915.1. Classification (NCBI taxonomy): domain Eukaryota; kingdom Viridiplantae; phylum Streptophyta; class Magnoliopsida; order Malvales; family Thymelaeaceae; genus Aquilaria; species Aquilaria yunnanensis. The sequence goes on along the minus strand of CM077595.1, from coordinate 39,424,008 downwards.
CATTTCGATGATTTATAACTAGAGACATCTTCACATATTTTGGATCACGAATTATTTACCATGCATAAATTGTTGATGAAAAAAGTTAAACTATTATAACTGCTATTTTAAGATTTATCTTAATGTTAATTTATCACACATTATCTAGAAAAGGACTAATTAGGACATTTTTATAATATGAGAGATTTTAAGATGATAAATTGAAGGGTAAATTACCAAAAGCCATTCATCGTATGCTCAAAACCTATAGTTTTATCCTCTATGTTTCTAATACCTACATTTAATCTTATTAAAAATTAACTCCATTAATGGCCGTTACCACAAACATAAGAAAATGTCAAAATTTACCCTCTTAATCGTCTTCCTTAGACACGTTACTCCCAAATACTAAAACTCATTCAAATCAAACCAATACTCTGAAAAACAAAAATAAAGCAACAAATCTAAACTCGAATTCGGTAATAAAAATCGACACTCGAGTTACGAAATTAACAACATGCAGGGTTTGAATTCTTCCAGAATGGTTTTTGGGAAAAGAGGGTCACTTGCAACATCAACAGCTGCAGTTGATTCGTCAAGTATAAGAATCTTTGATCTTCTCTGCAGGGCTCGACTAAGACTCGTTAATTGAAATTGAAACTCGAATCTGGTAATCAAAATCTAGAAACTGAGTGAAGAGGAACCGACCTCTGATGCCGCCTCGATCTAGCCGCTGTTCCTCCAAGTTATGGGTCTCGCAGCTGTTCCTTGATCTTGCCGGCACATCCCTTGAAGTGACGTCGTCCCATGCCCAAATTTCATACCAACAAATGAGTTCAAGCAGTGTCACCCTATCAATTGTTCGAATATGATGCTTTGGGTTTGCAAATTAGGTTCGACGGTGAATCGATGAGCCCCGCAATCGATAAGAACAATCACTTAGATGCATAAGCTTCAAGCAGCTCTGTAGCCACCACGGAGAACGAAGATGATGGGCACCTTGTCGGAGATAGAGAAAGGAGGCGAGGGGTTGTCGAAGACAGAGAACGGTGGAGTTGAATCACCCGTGAACGGCAAAGTCGAATCATCCATCTGCGATTCATCCACATTCCACAGGCCAATCTAGCTGGTGAGAGATGTTGATATGGTCTACAAGAGGAAAATGCAGAGTAATCTAAAAATCTCAAAATTGCCTCATCGTGAGCATCGCTAGAAGGGAGAGAAAGGGGGAGGAACAGGTAGTGAATGTGGGCGCACAGTCTGTGTTCTGGGCTTTGATGATTGCTTCAAGCCCGTGTTCTGGGCTTCAATGGTGGTGCCAGGGTTAGATGCAGAGAGTGACGAGGGATGGTAGATTTAGAAGTTAGCGGTGTAAAATTTTTATGGAAGAAGGTTAGGAGGGCAAATCCGGGGATTTTCCTTTTTTGTATCAACGGTCATTAACGGAGTTAACTTGTGAGGGTGGTAAGTGTAGGTTACTGGAAAATGGCGGACAAGATTGTAGGTTTGATTAAACCATAGGGGGTTTTTGGTAATTTTTTCTAATTGAAGGATCTTTCCGAAAACAAAGATAAGTTGAAGAAAAGTGACCCATTTAATAAAAAGTTACGTGAGCTCCGGTGGAATTTAACCGAAATCATCAGGTCTTCGACTTCTGTCACTCCGTCACTCGCTGTCTCGCTCCAGTTAAAAGCAATTCTCATCTTCTCTTTACTCGCTCTTCAGTAAAGTGTAAACAGATTCTCCCATCTTTTTCTCTGGCCGGCCATGGATTTGTCTCCTACCTCAGGCGCGACAATTTCTTCGATTCCATTTGGTCTTTTAAACCCCAGCCTCTGGCTTTCTAGCGTCCCCGTTTCTTTCGCTCGCCATGGACGTCGAATCTCCATTTCGCGCCTTTTCTTTCCTCGTCTTCTTATTAACGTTACTCGTCGGTTTCGCCCACACCTCGACCATCGGTGTTCAGTACATCTCGCGCCTTCTAGAGATCCAGGACCGTGAGAGGGCTCCTCCCTCCGTCCAGATTGCCGCAGCTCGAGGTGCCCTCCATCGCTTGCTTCCTTCTCACTCCTCCGCTTTTGAATTTCGGATCATTTCTAAGGTTGTGTTGTTTTAGTTTCTTCCCTTTTTTTTTAATATTTTGGTAGAAATCAACCTAGCTATCGTGTATTCAGTTTGTTGATTCTTCCTTTTGTTAGGAACAATGCGGTGGAGGATCTTGCTTCATTATCAGCAACCACCCTTCTTCAACTAATCACGGGGCTCCTGAAATTCTGTATGTGAAGAATTCATGTTTAATTCTGTATGTGAAGAATTCATGTTTTCTATTTTTTTTTCTCTGTTTTTTTTTAAAAGCTGCTTTCGTTGTAATTTATTGCCCCTTCACAGCGATTCTCAGCTCCTGTAATATCTCAAAAAGAGTGTGCCCTACTTAAGTAAGCTGCCAACATGAATACTGAGAAAACAATCTGCTGGAACTAATCTGAGAACTATGTTGACCTTCAAGCCTTATTGTGCAAAGAGAATGATCCTTTTAAAAACTCAGTTTTTATGGATGCTTTACATGCATTCTGGTCCACAATTTTCATGCTGTGGCTATTTGAGTCTACATGTCTTGCATGCGAGAAAATTCTGCTGTTTCTGGATAGCTTTTGTGCTTGAGATTATGCTCTGCTAAGTCGGTTAAAGTTTGAAAGATTTTATTGTAGCATTGTAGCACAAGGAAGTGGAAGCAGGTGCGATCTTAGCTGATTTTCTCTTCACTAAGTTTTTATCTTGGACATTTCATGGTTGTGGGTAGGGTCCTTGGTGTCACTGGGGTGGAAGTATTAGCTGGTCTCCACTGGTACTTAAAACATTGGTGTGGTTCACACATATCCTGGGAAAAGACTGGTGGTGTGCAACTGTTCTCATTACCTATGCTTGGTTCTCTTCCCCATGTCCAAGATAACGGTATCTTGGTGGAGCGACCTGCTCCTTGGAGCTACTACCAGAATGCTGTTACATCGAGCTGTAATATTCTTTCTAAACAGATTTTTGTATTCCTTAATCAGATAGCAACCAGTGTTATTGCTTATCATTTCTATACTTCACTGAGTTCATTTATTTGCTTTTGAAGATTCTTTTGCTTGGTGGGATTGGGAAAGATGGGAAAAAGAAATTGATTGGATGGCTCTCCAAGGTATCAACTTGCCCCTGGCATTTACAGGACAAGAAGCCATTTGGCAGAAAGTTTTGCAGGTAATGTTCACCTTTCAGTTTGAGCATAATTTCTCAGTAGCTATGGTAACTTTCTCAGTGTGCTTTCAGTCACTTTGTGGCAGAGTTAGGCTAAGTTGAAATCTAAGTACTGGTCAACCTCTTGTACAGCCAAAAAAAAAAGAAAAAAGAAAGAAGTTTAGCCCATATGATTTTCCAATTGTTTCCCTCTCCCTTTTGTTTTGTTTTGTTTTGTTTTGCTTTTGATGTAGTCCTTATAGCTTTCCGTATTTTTAATGTTGTAAATCTTTCATTAATTCATTTCTATCTCCCTAATTTGTTGTTTATTAATTTATTTGGTCTCAAGCAGAAATTTAATATTAGCAATTCAGACTTGGACGACTTTTTTGGAGGCCCTGCGTTTCTTGCATGGTCACGTATGGGAAATATGCATGGGTGAGCTTTTGATATTTCATCAATATTAAGGAATACTTATATTGATTTTGAGTGGTAGATTTTAAATTTACTGAACTTCTGGAATGCATTGCCAAATGATTTTTTGGAAAAATTGTGTTGAAATCTTTCAACATGCTAGGGTACATACCTTCCTGATCTTATTAAGGTTTACCATTAAGTTATGGCAATGATACTGCCTCCTAAGCACTGATCATTGTTCAATCACAGATGGGGTGGCCCTCTGCCACAAAGTTGGTACAATGATCAGTTACTGCTACAAAAGAGAATTCTTTCCAGAATGTATGAACTTGGAATGACTCCAGGTACCTTCTGTTTGACCTCCCTCTTTTTTATTTGGATTTCTTGAAAGAATGGTTTGTTCTTTCTCAATTATGAAACTTCATCAGTAATGCTGATAAGATAAATAATTCGTGTGAACCTGTAAACTAGATACACACTGTAACCTGCCAATAGAGGTTCTTTGTAAAAATTATGGGACTTCATTGGTAATGTTGATTAAGATACAGTTGGTCATTTCAATGAACTGTGTTATTGTATTACCTGCCAAAATAGTTTCTTTGAAAAAATTAGCATGCCTTACATGTATACATCCCTTTTCCTGAGTAATTATCAAATCAGTACTTATACTTCCAAAACAGTTGAAGGTCATTTAAATCCAATAGAATTCAGACGATGCAAAAATACCATTTAATTTATCTTTGAAATTTCAATCGCACAGAAAGTCTACTTTCATGGGCATGAGAGCTTCCAACTGGAATTTCTTAGTGGTGCTGTGGCACAAAATTTTAAAGTTGTAATTCAGTGCTTCACCTTTTTCACAGTATTTTTTTTTGGTTTTATAACATATTAACATCTAGTACTTCAAACGAGCTTTTCAGTTCTTCCAGCATTCTCGGGAAACATCCCTGCCGCATTAAAAGATAGATATGCATCAGCAAAGATAACCCACCTGGGTAATTGGTGAGTCAATGTATATCCTTCCAGTGAGTCAAATGCATCTTCCGGCATTGTGTCTGTACTGTTATTGTGGATGTGGCAACTGCTTGTCCTGATAATGTTTGTATGTTCACTGCAATCCATCACTATGGTATTGAAAGTAAGAACATTATATTTTGAGAGAGGAGGTTTATTTTACAATTTCTGAGATCTGCTGTTGTCGTTTGATAGAATTAGTTCTTATTTTCCCAAGCAGTGTGAGCTAGATAAGGGAGCAGTCAAGCTAGTGGTACATACCCTCTTTCATTCTATTGTGAAATTTTACACTGGTACATACTGCACATAAGATATTGGATGCCTTACAGTTTAAAGAAGTATATAATACCTAAAGAACAAAGAACCTATCTTCCATCTCTGTGTATGTTGCTGTTTTAGTTTGTATTTGGGCTTTGCCCTTTCGAAGTTCCTCTCTTGTAAATTTGAACAGAAGTGCCATTTTTTTTTCCAGGTTTACAATTAACAGTGACCCTAAATGGTGTTGCACCTATCTTCTTGATGCAACTGATCCACTGTTTGTTGAGATAGGGAGGGCATTTATTGAGCAGCAACTGAAAGGCAAGCCAACAAACCTATTTAACTTTCCTATTGATAATTTGCTTCTTTATAGTTGTTGCAGAAAAATGAAATACGCTTTATCATTCTCTATAGCAAACCATCAAAATAATTTCTGATGATGGCTTGATTTTTTTCTGGTCAGAATATGGCAGGACTGCACATATATACAACTGGTAAGGCATAAGCTGCCCTTCTCGTTAGTTCTATAGTTTTGGTTTTTCTTGCATTACCAATAATACTGTAGACTGTCCCTATTTTTTTGAGTTTATGAGCCTACAATGTTGACCTGTCATAGTTACCCTGAAGAACATTGTGGTTATGCATTGTCGTCTCATATAAAGAAAAATTGTTATTTATGTCTACTATATGATATGCGCTGATAGTTGACACTGCATGTTGCCATAATGTGATCGATTTATTCTATGTGTACCTTTGGCCTTTTGCTGCACTATTTCCTATAATTATGTCAGCTTTGTTGGTCTGGTAAGAAGGTATCTCTTAGTTGTGGGTGGAATGTGATGATCTGCTGAATATTGCAGTGATACATTTGATGAGAACACTCCACCAGTAGATGATCCTGAGTACATATCCTCATTAGGTGCAGCAATCTTTAGAGGAATGCAAAGTGGTGATGACAATGCTGTGTGGCTAATGCAGGTTAAGATCACATTTTATTGTCGTCTACAAGTTATCTGAACGAGTCCTTTTGACAGCCTTAGCTGTGCATGATATCCTATGGATTCAGGATGGTGTTCTTTTTCTTTTTTCTTTTTTTTTTTTGTTTTTTAATTGTGCTAGTGTAACATTAGATAATTGTTGATATTTGATTTTCAATGCATTTCTTGTTTCAGTTTCTAACTGAACTTAATTTCTACTGTAGGGATGGCTGTTTTCATATGATCCATTTTGGCAGCCTCCACAGATGAAGGTTAACTTTTCTTCTTTATGCTTTCGTAAGTAAATCAGTGTTGGTTCATTTGTTTGTTCTTTTTTTATTTAGTTATTTCTGTGTCTTGTTGAAGCATCTGCAACTTGACTGGAAATACTTTATTTTCATCCAAGAAGGTTTAGTAATTATTTTGCAAGGTGTCGAGGAGTTTTGATGCATTCATTGGCTGGAAATGCATTCTTTTTCCATGCATTTTAGGTTCATATTATTGCATTCTATTGAAGTCTCTAATATTCAAAAGTATGTGCAAAATGAAATGTGTATACACTTGTTTATCTTTGAGCTTCAATCAATGTAAGTAAACCTTAATTGTAGCTAGTTATGTTTGGTATATGAATCCTGTCTCCCTGTTTGCTTACGTTGACACAGGTATCTCCATGTGCTTTAAAAGGTCAAGACCTTAAGCAAATTCTTTAGGCCTTATTTTACATTCAGATAATACCTGATAATTTGGATTCCTTGATCTGTCAATCAAGGAACGCTGATAGTATCATTTGTGTTACCTTCTCTTTCTTTTTTTTTCCCCATTGATCAACAAATCTATTCATGTATTGCTTCACTTGAAAACACTGCTTGTGCTTGTCTCCAGGCATTACTACATTCTGTTCCATTGGGAAGGCTAGTGGTCCTTGATCTGTATGCAGAAGTGAAACCCATATGGATTACTTCAGAGCAGTTTTATGGTGTACCTTATATCTGGAAAGTTTGTTTCCATGCCCTCCCTCGTCATGTTTAGTTGCACTGTTTCTTGCTAGTGTAGAACAGCCTAAATCATCATAAGCTTTGTCCATATAAAACAATAACTTCGTTGTTAGAACACTTTGTTCTCTTATTTTGTCAACAACAGAGAAGAAATAAACATTAAGGCATGTTTTCTTTTAGTTAAAAACTTTGCAACAAGATGAAATTTGTTTGACTTTTTTGATCTTTTGGTTAACACTGATCAGTGGGAATTTTTTTTTTATTGATGTAATTTTTGGGTTTATACATTACATGCAGGTGCATGCTTCATAACTTTGCTGGAAACATTGAAATGTATGGAGTTTTAGATGCAATAGCTTCTGGTCCCGTTGAAGCTCTTACAAGTAACAACTCAACCATGGTACAACTACACTACCATGTCTTCTGTTATAAATACACAGTATCAACTAGTTTAGGTTTTCTATCAACCAGATTGCTCAAATTTTCCTGTCAATTTGACTATTTCATGACCATGCGTCATATTAATTGTAGCTACCCTGAAATGTATGTTCGCTGCTGGTCTTCTTCGCTTATCTGATTGTTGGAAAGCGTGAAACTGTAAATACCTTTATTTGGTAGTTGTGTAAATATAGGAGTATGTAAATAATCCCTGATTTGCAGGGATTACTATAGCTGTTAGAATTCCTTAATTATAGGGATTGAATCCCTGAATTATAGGGATTGATTTACAGGGATTTTTTCCTTGTAAATCCTCAAAACCACTTGTATAAATTCGTCTACTGTATTGGAATAAAACAGAACAGTTTTTTCCACAATTCTGACATGGTATCAGAGCTTTAGGTTTGTCTTGAGATTGTTTTTTCTTCTGGCCTTCATTGCCGAATCATTGCTCTGTTTTTCCTGGCCTTCATTGCCAAGTCTTTTTTCTTCTGGCCTCTAGTGCTGATCTATAACCAATACTAGTTCCTCATTCTTTATCTTCCTTACCCACTATCCTGACAATGTCTGGCGAGACTGTGACAAGCGCTCCTGCCCAAGTTGATTCCCATCTGCACACAGGCGACCTGCAGACTATTCAGGCCGCCTACAGACTCAATGGTCAGAACTATTTGAAGTGGTCACAACTGGTGCGCACTTACTTGAAGGGAAAAGGAAAAATCAGCCATATTCTTGGATTAGGACCTGAGTTGGATGACCCAGGTTTTGATGCCTGGGATGAAGAGGACTCCATGATTATGTCATGGTTGTGGAGTTCAATGACACCAGAAATCAGTGACACGTGCATGTTCCTCCCTTCTGCAAGGGGCATCTGGGATGCTGTCCAACAAACATATTCCAGAGCCCATGATGCTGCTCGTGTCTATGAAGTCAAAGTAAAGACACTAGCAGCCAAACAAGGGAGCAGGAGTGTTACTGAGTATGCAAATCTGTTGCAGAACCTATGGCATGAACTTGATCATTATCGAGTTCTGGAGCCCAAGTGCCCAGATGATGCTGTGATCTTGAAGAACTTCATTGAAAGGGATAGGGTGTATGATTTTTTGGTCGGGCTGAATACTGAGTTTGATCAAGTCCGAATACAAATCCTTGGCAAAGAAGAGGTGCCTCCATTGAACGAAGTTATAGCTCTTGTTAGGGCTGAGGAAAGCCGCCGTGGGATCATGCTTGAGCCTAAGGATCTCGAAGGATCGGCTATGGTGGCAAGGGAAGGAAATTATAGTGCCCCAAAAGGTAGAGATTCTAAAGACAACCTTTGGTGCACCTATTGCAAGAAACCTAGACACACAAGAGATCGCTGCTGGAAACTCCATGGGAAGCCTTCTACATCTAGCAAGGAATGGGTCAATCGAGGAGATCCAAGAGCAGTTCAACAGGCCAACAATGTCTCCACAATTTCACAGCAAAGTCAGGGGCCATTCAATGAAGAAGAAATTGAAAGGCTGAGAGGTCTGTTGGGAACCCTGAAACCAGAAAGTGGCTCTGCCTCTGTTGCTCTCTCAGGTGCATCTCTATCCTTAGGATTACATGCCTCAGCTAGTGTTTTTCCATGGATTCTTGACTCTGGAGCCACTGATCACATGACACCCTCTTCACTACACTTCACTACATATACACCCTGCCCTAGCAACAAGAAAATTTCTGTTGCTGATGGTTCTCTCATCACAGTAGCAGGAATTGGAAATATACAGATTACTCCATCACTGTTGCTTAAAAATGTCCTTCATGTTCCCAAGTTATCTACTAGCCTTATTTCTATAAACAAACTTACCCAAGACATGAACTGTCATGCTGTGTTCTTCCCTTCTTACTGTGTATTTCAGGACCAGGTTTTGGGGAAGAAGATTGGACTTGCTAAGGAAAGGAATGGACTTTACTATCTTGAGGAAACCAACAAACCATCTCAGAATATTATGCATGTCACACATGAGTCATTCCTTACTGCCTCCAATAAAGATTTAATTTGGCATCAGCATTTTCGTTTTGGCCACCCTTCTTTTTCTGTTTTGAAAACTATGTTTCCTTCCCTATTTAAGAGTATTGATATTGAGACCTTTCATTGTGATGTTTGTGAGTTTGCTAAACACAAAAGAGTGTCATTTCCATCCAGCAATAAAAAATCTTCCATTCCTTTTTATTTGATTCATTCAGATATTTGGGGCCCTTCTCGAATTCCCAACATTACTGGTTCTAGATGGTTTGTCACATTTATTGATGACTGCACAAGGGTTACATGGGTTTTTCTGCTTAAATCAAAATCAGATTTAAGCAACATTCTTCCCAGTTTTCACAATATGATCAAAAATCAGTTTGGTGTGAGAATCAAAAGGTTTAGGTCTGATAATGCAACAGATTATTTCAATCAGACCTTCTCATCATTTTTCCAAAAAGAAGGAATGGTGCATGAATCTTCCTGTGTTAACACACCCCAACAAAATGGGGTGGCTGAAAGGAAGAATGGCCATTTACTGCAGACCACACGAGCCTTTCTCTTTCAAAACCAGGTTCCAAAACAGTATTGGGGAGAAGCTGTCCTTACCGCTGCATACACAATAAATAGACTGCCATCTAAAGCCCTTGACAATCAAACCCCAATGCAAACTCTCTCTCAGTTTTACCCTGATATTCGAACCTCAAATAATCTCACACCAAGAATCTTCAGTTGCCCTGCCTTTGTTCATGTTCACAATAAGGGAAAATTAGACCCACGAGCAATAAAATGTGTTTTCTTGGGATATTCTCCAACCCAAAAAGGTTATAAATGTTATCATCCGGTCACAAAAAAATTCTACACCTCTGTTGATGTCACATTTGAGGAAGGACTATCCTTTTTTTCTCAACCTTCTCTTCCGAGGGACACCATTCCAAATTTACTTCCTCTGGAAATATTACCCTCTTTACCACCGCCTAACCACCAGCAATCACAACCTTCTGATGCCTCAGAATCTTGCACTTCCGAGCCTCAAAAAAATTCAAGTGATGTGCATGATAATATGAGATATATGCAGGTTTACTCAAGGAGAAAAAATCCAGATTCTGAACTTAAGCAAGTCCAAGATTCAGCTCTTAATCCTGGAACTGAGGTACATCCAGAACCTATTTCTTCAATTGATAAAGATGAACTGCCTATTGCCCTGAGAAAGGGAACCAGAGAATGTACTAAACATCCACTCTATCCCCTAGCAAAATCAGTAACATTCCAAAGATTCTCCCAGTCTTATAGGAGTTTTCTGGCCAGCCTTGACACCATTCCAATTCCTGAAACACTAGCCAAGGCACTGTCCAATAAGGAGTGGAGAGAAGCCATGAGAGTGGAAATGGAGGCGCTGGAAAAAAACAGAACATGGGAACTTGTGGATCTGCCCAAAAATAAGAAGGCAGTGGGCTGTAAATGGGTATTTACAATTAAATACAAATCTGATGGGTCAGTAGAAAGGTACAAAGCGAGGCTAGTTGCCAAGGGATATACACAAACTTATGGGGTAGACTATCAGGAGACTTTTGCTCCCGTAGCAAAAATGAACACAGTAAGGGTGCTACTGTCTTTGGCTGCCAATTACAGTTGGGATTTGCAACAGTTTGATGTAAAAAATGCATTCCTCCATGGTGATTTAGAAGACGAGATATACATGGACATTCCACCAGCTTTTGGAGAAGGCATTAAGGGGAACAAAGTGTGCAAGTTGAAGAAAGCATTGTATGGTCTCAAGCAGTCTCCAAGGGCATGGTTCGGTAGGTTTACAAATGTGATGCTTAATTCAGGCTACAAGCAAAGCCAAGGTGACCACACTTTATTTATTAAACACACAGCCTCAAGGGGAGTTACAGCTTTGCTAGTTTATGTGGATGATATAATTGTTACCGGGAATGATGAAAAAGAGAAAGAAGCATTAAAAAACTGTCTTGCCAGAGAATTTGAGATAAAAGAGTTGGGGAGACTGAAGTATTTCCTTGGAATTGAAGTTGCGCATTCCAAACAAGGCATCTTTATCTCCCAACAAAAATATGTGGTTGATCTTCTGAGAGAAACAGGAAAGATGGCCTGTAAACCAGCCTCTACGCCTATAGATCCAAATCATAAACTTGGAGAAGCCAGTGAAGATGCAAGGGTAAATAAGGAGATGTTCCAGAGACTTGTTGGAAAACTGATTTATCTTGCACATACACGACCAGATATCGCATATGCTGTAAGTATAATAAGTCAGTTCATGCATGACCCTAAAGAAGTTCATTTGCAAGCTGCCCATCGAATTCTTCACTATTTAAAGGCCAATCCAGGGAAAGGAATTTTATTTAGGAGAAATGGGGGGCTGATTCTTGAAGCATATACCGATGCAGATTATGCAGGATGCCCAGTGGACAGACGGTCCACCTCTGGCTATTGCACCTTCTTGGGAGGAAACTTAGTGACTTGGAGGAGTAAGAAGCAGAATGTAGTTGCTCGGTCAAGTGCAGAAGCAGAATTCAGGGCTATGGCACAAGGGGTGTGTGAACTACTTTGGCTGAAGATAATTTTAGAAGACTTGAAGATTCCACAAGAAGGATCTATGAGACTATATTGTGACAACAAATCAGCCATCAGTATTGCCCATAATCCAGTTCAACATGACAGGACGAAGCACATTGAGATTGATCGACACTTCATTAAAGAGAAACTGGACAGCCAAGTGATTTGCACTCCTTATGTATCTACCAAAGGACAGTTGGCGGATATATTTACTAAAGGACTCAACAGTAAAGACTTTCATAGAATTGTAGACAAGCTGGGAATGGAAGATCTTTATTCACCAGCTTGAGGGGGGTGTTGGAAAGCGTGAAACTGTAAATACCTTTATTTGGTAGTTGTGTAAATATAGGAGTATGTAAATAATCCCTGATTTGCAGGGATTACTATAGCTGTTAGAATTCCTTAATTATAGGGATTGAATCCCTGAATTATAGGGATTGATTTACAGGGATTTTTTCCTTGTAAATCCTCAAAACCACTTGTATAAATTCGTCTACTGTATTGGAATAAAACAGAACAGTTTTTTCCACAATTCTGACACTGATATACATTAATAGATTACATGAATTAGGTACTTTTGTCACTTGGATATTATTTACGTTTTCTCCTGCTACCAAGCTGTAGTTCTGAGTATCCATGTTTATACAAAATGTGCATCGAAAACAGAGAAACATAAGTTGAGCAGATATTTTATTTTTTCCTTTTCAGGCCACAAGTTGAACAGATGTGGGAAAAAAGAATTCAAATACTACTACTACTACTACTACATATTCTAGAGAAGTCAATGCGGACCCATATAGGTTAAAAACCTTTTGAGTGGAGTATTTAGAAAGAGAATTTTTGTAGAAAGAGAAAATTTTCGTTTTCTTGTACTATGAAAATACTGCATTCTAGAATATAAGAGATTATACATAATACCATAAAATCCAATTGCTGCCCAATACATTCTAGAACTTGATATTATGGGAAAATACACGAGTCGTCCTAAATGCGGCAGCCTTGAACAAAAACCCCTAAGCGTTTTTGGAGTTCAAGTTAAATCCCAATATCTCATAACAAAATACCTTTGGATTCTGTACCTTTTACTTCTAAATTCTAGTCATCCTTGACATTACCTTTTAGTAATTGTAAATTTTTACTTGTGACTTCTAGGATGGAACTCTTTAAAGACTTCCACTAGATAGTAACAAACTTAAGCAACAAGAATAACCTGGTCTAATAATCTAGCCTAGGGATGACGACATAGGTAGACAAGTTAAGCTGATGACTGAATCATTGCACACATTTCCAATAATAGCTACTATGCAAGTCCAACGCCATGCATGGATTATTGGATGAAAAGCTGAAAGCACACACTTTATCCTCGGGCAATTCTCAGGTGATTTTTAGTTATAGAAAATTCTCTTATTTTTCTTTTCCAATTTTTCTTTGATAAAAGTTTGATGCATGACATGTTTTAAGGATATGGAAAACATTGTTTCTAAACTTTGGAAAACTCATGTGTGAAAATGTAAAATATCTAAAACAAAGTTTTCTAGTTTAGAACATGAGTTTTTCAAAATTTAGAAAACAAGATTTTCCACATCCTTAAAATAAGTTACGCACTCAAACTTTTAACAAAGAAAATTTGGAAAAGAAAAATGAGAAAATTTTCTAAATCCAAACACTACCCTAACCTTCAAATCATTAGAGTTTCTTGATGAAACTAGATTTAGACAAACCTTGAAATATTCCTATTCCTTTGTATTATTTAATATTATTTAGTGAGAAAATCTGTTATCATATGTACATTGAACATCATTTTGGCTCCCAACTTAGGTTCTTGAGTTGAGGTCTTGAACCTTTAATGATAGACCATCATTGGAAGTAGTACTTATTTAGTGAAAGAAATAAGTAAATAAAATATGAAAAATAAGAATTTGTGTCTTTGTACATGTTTCTTTCTGTATTACCGACTTTCATAATTAATGCCACAGAAGAAGTGGAGTATGAGCATTTACAAAGTTAAAAATGTCATGTTGCATAAATCAGGCTACTTAGACATGTTGAGTTGAAATATATCTCTTTTTTCTCTTTGTTTGTGGAATTTACACATTCATCATACTGGGGATTTTCTTAAAGAAAGTTGAGTTTTCATTTGAGCTCAATTACAATCCGAGTTTTCATTTGAGCTCAATTACAACCCCAAAACTATGGTAGAATACATCAAAGGTAGCAAAAAGCTGCTGGTTGAGTTTTGCCTCTGTGTTGACTTCAAGTGCATTAGGGTTGCCCCTTGCCTAAGGACTAAGGATCAAGCCTCCGAAAGGCAAAAAAACCCAAAGCATTGTTATATTGTGTCATTTCCCCTCTCAAAACTTGTAACTTGCGTTGATTTTGAGTATCCAAAAAACAAAGGTTGACATGTACTAGAGGTAGTAAGGTAAGAATGAGTTAGTATGCTGGGATCCAGATCTTTAGTTCAGCATGGTGTAATTATGCAAGTGAAATCCAAGACACTGCTAAGTACTTTCATGTTTCTGCTTCCACTTTTTATAGCGAGCAAATGAAAATGAGGTGGACATGATTAGGATCAGTTCTGCAGGTTCTCCTTTTTGTTCCAACTCTAACCCTAAAATGCCTAAAATGCCACTGTCTTCCACTGTCACACAAGATATTTTTCTCATAAAAGTATACGTACTTCTTCCCATCTTCCTCTGGTAGCTAGAAGAACTAAACCTTTACTGTAATGGATATATGGTTATCTTTCTGACATTGTCTTTAACTTTTGAAAAGGTTGGTGTTGGGATGTCAATGGAAGGTATTGAACAGAATCCAATTGTTTATGACCTCATGTCTGAAATGGCCTTTCAACAAACCAAGGTTGATGTCAAGGTAACAAAAAGATCTGCAAGTAGTGCGGTTTGCATGTAGTGTAAACCAACACCTTTCTCTATTTGAACTTAGTGGTTGTCCTTCATTTGAATTCAGTGCATAACGTAGGCTCCCCCCCCAAAATGTTAATAATGACCCCTGCTATAGCTAACGTGTGTTGCGTATATTGTCTGTATCTTTATTTTCTAGAACTGTATCCCAATTTCATTGTTTTCACTTTTTCCATTTTTTTTTATGCAGTTTAAGATCATTTTATTGTGTGATGAAGAAAGAGATTATTTCGATTCCAAATCTAAATGAAAAATCTTATTTATGAACATCAACTCGCAAAAAATGTTTCATAAAATCTTTTATTGAATAAATAAAGAAGTCAATGCACACACACACCACACAAATGGAAAGGGGAGCAATGGTTTGGGATGGAGTGAGTATTGTATGTCATTTTTGTGCATGTTGCAATGCTGCTAATGTATTTATTCTTCGACCATCCTTTATTAGTGTGTTTTTGTCAAATGTTATGTTTGTTTATTAGTTTCTTTGCTCTCTGGAATGCATGATCAATGTAGCTAGTAAACAGTATTGGTAATTTAGTATATCACTTGTCAGTACTTATAGTTCTTGATGTTCACTGGAAGTGCTTCAAAGTTTTTACGCCCTTCTGGTTTTGGTTGTTGATGGTGATGGAGCTGGCTTGTTTGGCTTTTCGGAATATGCTTTGATTAATTATTCACTTTTTCACTTCCAGGCATGGGTAGACATATACACAGCAAGGCGTTACGGTCGGCTAGTTCCTTCAATGCAGAATGCCTGGAATATACTATACCGTACACTCTATAATTGCACAGATGGTGCCAACGTAAGTAGGCTTTTGTGTTTGTTCATTCTCATTTGTGAGAATCCTGCTTAATACAATCTCATAATACATGTTCCTTCACCAATTCCAGAGACATTCATATTTTCTTGAGGTGCTGGTAATCAGCTAATGCAGCTTAGCATCAAGTTTTTTTCCTGTTCCAGAGTAGTTATTATCCATCCTTATTCCTGCATTTCGGGCTTCTAAGGAGAATAAAAATTGGCGCTTGGAAGTAGATGCACATTCTTCGTATTCTTTGTTCTTTTCTTCTGCATGTGCACATCCTTAAAATTTCTTGGAATTTGTTGGGTCCTAAGACCAGCACAAACGAAGGGCTCTTGTGATGGCAGGACAAAAACAGGGATGTGATTGTTGCATTCCCAGATGTTGATCCATCTGTTTTCTCGCTTCCGCACAAGACATCTCTCCATCTCAAAAGGCCAATATTGAGAAGAGCCATTCTGAAGGAGAAAACAACTGCAAGTGGTCAACCTCATGGCATAATGGTAGAGGAAAAGAATTCATATGACAAACCTCACTTATGGTATTCAACTTCTGAAGTAATTCATGCATTAGAGCTCTTTATTGCAAGTGGGGATGAACTCTCCACTAGTGATACTTACAGGTAGGTTGGTTTCACACATGATCTAAAATCCATGACTCATCTACTCTTCAAACTACAACCGTTAGAACTAAATGCTTATTCGAATTGCTTGTTTACTGTTCAGGTATGATTTGGTTGACCTCACAAGGCAAGCTTTGGCAAAATATGGCAACGAGTTATTCTTACAAATCATAGAAGCCTACCGATCAAAAAAGGTTGATGAGGTTACAGTCTTCGGTCAGAAATTTTTAGATCTTGTTGATGACGTGGACACACTTTTAGCTTGTCACAAAGGATTTCTCCTAGGACCTTGGCTGGAAAGTGCTAAGCTGCTTGCTCGAAATGAAGAGCAGGAAAAACAGGTTCCCTCTCCACTCTAAAATCTATAGCATGATCACGTTCCGTAGTGTCTGAAATCAACTGAACCTGATTAGTGCCATTAATATTGCAGTTTGAGTGGAATGCGCGAACTCAAATAACAATGTGGTTCGACAACACAGAGGAAGAAGCAAGTCTCCTTCGTGATTATGGTAAGTCTGCTTTTAAATGTTTTGGCAGAACACCCCATCTGGGACTCCTTGTGCTGATTTCAGGCCGAAAATGCCGATTTGAGCCGTTGCCCGTTGTTGCTTACTTTAGGTAACAAATACTGGAGTGGCCTTCTGCGAGATTATTATGGCCCTCGAGCTGCTATATATTTCAAATATTTGAAAGAAAGCTTGGAGAAAGGTGAAGAATTCCAGCTAAAGGCTTGGAGGAGGGAGTGGATCCAGCTGACAAATGATTGGCAGAAGAGTAGGAACACTTTCCGGGTGGAAAGTACTGGGGATGCTCTCAACACATCTCGCAGGCTTTTCGAGAAATACTTACGTGGCCCCAAATTATATGATCATTGAAGAAATTCAGGCTACGCCATTTTCGTTTTTCTTCTGTTCATTTGGGCGATCGTTAAGACTGCTGCTTCTTCTCCTTTTTTCCTTTTCTCTAAGGATTCGTTCACTTTTTCTCCCACCGATTAACTTTTATATAGACTGGGCTTTTGTTGTGTGTCATCTTTAAAAAATTTATTAATTGTCATTTTGACCCCATTTTTCAGAAAGTAAGTAATCATGGCCTCATGAAATGCAGTAGACTTTTGGGTTTTATGCGAGATTAGGACAAACTATTGAGTTTGGTAGCATGGTTGGTATTCTAATTTTGGAGGAAGCTGAGCAAAGGTTGGAATTCCAGCGATCGTCCTTTTCAATTTTTTTAATTTTCATTTTTTTTTCTTCTTATTTTTCTGTTTCTTTCTTTATTTTTTTTTCATTTTTTTCTTCATTTTTTTGATTTCTTTGGTTAGTTTTGTTTTATATTTACCTTTTCCAATTTTATTTTCTTTATTTTCATTTTCTCATTTTTTCTAGGTTCTCATTTTTCTTTTTCTTTTTTTTAGTATTATTTCAAGTTTTATTCATTATTTTCTTAAAATAATTTTTTAAACCTTTTGTTTTACTTAGATTTATTATATTATTCTTATTTCTTCTTGTTCTTTTATGTCATATATCTAAATTTTTCATTTTTAATTCTTTATTTTTCATTATTTCTATATGATTCTTGATATAAATATACTCTAATATTAAATTTGAAACAAAACCACGTAATAAACTCTTTTTTCATTGTTTAAGTAGGAACTAATAAAAGAACAAATTATTAATAATCTAAGTATAAACAATAAGTTTGTTTAAAAGAAATTGATAAAAAAACAAATACGTACAAATAAAAGAATAAAATGATACTAATAAAAGAACAAATATTAAGTTCATCGAAAGGAACAAATATGAACTATGAAAAAAAAAAATAAACACATACTAATAAAAGAATAAACAACTAATATTAAGAGAATAAAAAATTATTTTTTGTAAAAGAATAAGCAAAAATTGATAAAAGAATAAATTGTTATTAGTTAAAGAATAAATAACAGGTACATCTAAAAGAAACTGATAAAGGAACAAATAAACATATACAAATTAAAGAATAAAAATATACTAATAAAAGAATAAATATCAAATTCATCTAAAGGACTAAACATGAACTAATAAAAGAACAAATATCTACTTATAAAAGAACAAAGAACAACAAATAAAAGAACAAACAACTAGTATTAAAAGAATGAAATTTTATTTTCTCTAAAAGAATAAACTGAAACTAATAAAAAACAGAATTGTTATTAATAAAAGAATAAATAACAAGTTCATCTAAAAGAAATTGATAAAAGAACAAACATAAACAAATAAAAGAACAAAAATATACTAAAAAAAGAAGAAACATCAAATGTATCTAAAGGAACAAATATAAACTAACAAAAGAATAAACATGTACAAATAAAAGAGCAAATAACTAGTTCATCTAAATTAACAAATATGAATCAATAAAAAAAAAACAAATATGAATCAATAAAAAAAGGCGTAAACCCACATTTGGCCCCCGAACTTTGTTCACCAGGACACTTAACCCCTTAAACTATAACTCGGGATAACTCAGCCCCCAAACTTTACTAACTGGCACACTTAGCCCCCTCACTGTGACGAAAATGTTAGTTATCATTTTACAGGGACTTAAATGACAAAAATATTGAAGCTTGCGGCTGAATGTGGCATTTTCCTCTCTCTAATTTGTTAAATGACATTTTACAGGGACTTTTGTGTATGTGATATATATGTTAATATATATGATACATTATTATTATTATTATTATTATTATTATTATTATTATTATTATTATTATTATATGTAAAAAATATTTTAAAAATATTACTTTACATTATAAAATTTTAAAATTTATTGTATGAATAGCACCTATTTTTTAACAACTTTGCGTTACAATATCATTATGATACATTATGATATGTGTGTGTGTATTATTATTATTATTATTATTATTTATTATAAAATATTTTTAAAATACTATTTTACTTTCTAAAATTATGAAATTTATTGGTTTACTAAGAATTTCCAATGACCTCGCATTTGAAATTTCTAACGGCCTTGGTATTGGAAATTGAAATTCTCAAGTTTCCAACAGCTCACTGTTGCCTCATATTTTATGCCAAATATTTATAGTTTCTTGCTAATCAATCATATTTTATTTTGATTGAAATCGGAAATAAAATTCTGTTTGGTGTACGTCACACTATTACTGGTATACCCTATTTTTCACCTTTTTCACACTTTATATATATATAAATCCTCAAATTGCCTTGAGATGAAATGCAAAAACAAATGAAAGGATCAAATCGTAATTCTGGAGACCGTACAAGGAATATATATTAAACATACCAAATATTCGTAAATTCTATTCTTTTGGGAATTAATTTCGGTTGAGGACGTCACGGCCACAGAGTGCCAAAATTTTCAGGCATCAGATATGAGGCAATAGTGAGCTGTTGGAAACTTAAGAATTTCAATTTCCAATACCAAGGCCGTTGAAAATTTCAAATGCGAGGCCATTGGAAATTCTCAGTAAACCAATAAATTTCATAATTTTAGAAAGTAAAATAGTATTTTAAAAATATTTTATAATAAATAATAATAATAATAATACACACACACACACACACACACATATCATAATGTATCATAATGATATTGTAACGTAAAGTTGTTAAAAAATAGGTGCTATTCATACAATAAATTTTAAAATTTTATAATGTAAAGTAATATTTTTAAAATATTTTTTACATATAATAATAATAATAATAATAATAATGTATCATATATATTAACATATATATCACATACGCAAAAGTCCCTGTAAAATGTCATTTAATAAATTGGAGAGAAGAAAATGCCACATTCAGCCGCAAGCTTCAATATTTTTGTCATTTAAGTCCCTGTAAAATGATAACTAACATTTTCATCACAGTGAGGGGGCTAAGTGTGCCAGTTAGTAAAGTTTGAGGGCTGAGTTATCCCGAGTTATAGTTTAAGGGGTTAAGTGTCCTGGTGAACAAAGTTCGGGGGCCAAATGTGGGTTTATGCCATAAAAAAACAAACAAATATGAATCAATAAAAAAACAAACACATAAAAATAAAAAAACAAATCACTACTAATAAAAGAACAAGTATCAAGTTTATCTAAGAACAAACATGAATTGAAAAAACAACAAACACATAGGAACTAAAAAAGGACAAAAAAATTGTTCTTTTAATGTTACAAATATGTTTTTTTTAGTGTTATCAATTTGGTCTTCAAATGTTATCAATTTATTCTTTTAGTGAGATTAATCTGTTCTTTTAATGTTATTAGTCAGTACTTTTCAATGTATTCATTTAATGTTATTAATTTGTTTTTTTATGTATTGTTCTTGGTATGGATCTCAAAAATGAAAAAAAAAGGAATAAAACTGAAAAAAGAGAAAAAAAATATTAAATAGGGAATAAAAAAATAACAAGAAATAAAATGAAAGAAGGAAAGAGGTAAGACCAGAAAGTTAAATAGAAAAAGATGATGAAAAGCAAAAAGGGCAGTTAGATGAAAAAACGGTTACAAAAAAATAAAAGGGAGTAAAATACAAAAAAAAAATAGAAAATTAGAAAGAATAGCAAAAAGCATTAAAAACAGTTAAATAAAAATAAAAGTTCAAATGCAAAAAAAAAAAAAAAAAAAAAGAAGATAGAACAAAATAAAACGGAATACTTGAAAAAAAAAAGTTGGAAGCAAAAAACAAAAGAAGTAAGAAAAAGTTGGAAAAGAAGATTAAAGTCACTTGAGGCAGCTTGCGAATCAAACCCATACCAGGCAAAATCTCGAGCAGTGCAATTACCATTCTATCAAACTAGCAAAATCGCTTGAAGCCAAAACAAGCTTTAATGTGTGTCCCAGTACACACATGCACTGGGAGCACACAAGTCTTATACTTTCTAGAAAAAGAAAAATTATAAAAATATCTTAGAAAAAGTAGTGTTAGTTACAATTTGCCCATCAAGGGTTACGTGATATTATATTTTGGCCCAAATATACACTTTGTCTTTTGTCTTTTTTACACTGTTTGATAATAAATTTTAATTTTAACTATGCAATGGCCATATTTCAATAATTTTAATTTGTATAATACCTTTTTTTTCTTTACAGTTAATATATATTTTAAATTATCAATTTTTTCTTTTTATAAATATAAAATTTTTTTTAAGAGGGTAAAGTGTAAAGTAGGAAGCAAAATATATCTTTCATAATAGGAAAGGCTAATATATAATATTACTTAAATCTCGGGGCCAAATTATAATTAACTCTAATAATTATCAATGTGAATGGGAAGGGGCTAAAATAATATCTTATTGAAATATATTTGGCTTTACCTTTTACGTTATTGATAATGTGCCTACAAAGATATCTTTCTTGGCCAAGGATAACTTGCATTTAATGTAAGTACTAGGCTCTTAGGTTTCCATTATTTACATTATTATCATTGAGCAAAATTTGTAAACAATTAAAACTATTACCTTTTTTATATGCTTTTGTGTACCAAAAACCAAAACTATTACCTTTGGGAGGAATAACCTCCTTAAAATAAACTTGTTTTACAACTTATTTCTTTCAAAACAAGTAGCCTATGGCCTATCTAAGGTGAAGGTGTAACACCAAAAGTTTCAGAAAGGGTACACGGCTATTCACATGCCTATGTCCCTGGGCATGTCAATCCTTCCAGCTTTTTTTTTTTTTTGGGTCAAATCCTTATAGCATGAAATCTTTAAATTTAGCTCCAACTTTCTTTGGATGTTTTTTATATCTTCCACTGACCTAAAATATGGCCTGAAATTAAAATATGAAGCAATTAAACACCAAATTCTATAAAAAAAAAATTGAAAAACAAGTAAATATCAATGAAAAGTATGATGAAAAAATTACTTATTAAGAACATGTCAAATTCGCACTAATAGATCTCGAAAGATGTAGGACTTATATCTCACATTTTTTTAGTTGGTGGGACATGTTGATACTACATTGAGCTTAGGCCTAATACATAAGCGTGATCTAGAAAAGTTACTTATCATAACCCGATTCATACGAGACCAATCTAGTAAACAGGTGACAGATTTGGAAGGTATTTAATAAAAGGGAAAATTACAAAATGCCCCTTGAGATTTGGTCAAAGTTAATTATACTTATCCTCCTTCTATTTTAGAAACTTCTTAAAAACTCCCCAAGATTTCACTAAAGCTACAGTTACCTCCATAAAGTCCATTTTGAAGGCTTTAACCAATGAAGTAATTACACTTTGAGGCCCAAGCTTTTAGTTATTGTATAAAACTTCTTCCTAACATATAAATTGATTGTATTTCTCAAATGACATAATATACTTTTATATATAGTTTCTTTTAACTTACTTTTTTTAATGATTTTTCTTTATGGTTCAATTTCTTCTTACTTTTCATTATCCGCACTCATTTTTTATTTTTATACTTTCATTTTCTATTTACCTCCAATTAGAAACATTATTTTTATTTTTAAAATTGGTTTTCATTTTTTTGAAAGCTTCTGTTAAGCCTGTGGTTCATAAAGAGATATTGGCCATGTTGATATCGAATCCGACTCATTTTTTTATTAATGCAAAATTAATAAATTTTTGCTTAATTCTGTTGTACCATTGGCCAAACAAAAAATTCAGGTGTGCCAAATGAAGCCTGCTTGTCCTACTGGTTAGTTCTTGGTTGGCTCATTGAGATGGGTCTTCTGGATCGTTCCAGAACATTGAAAATAGCACTTCTTAATTCGTCTCTGATAAAGTTGGGGAGATTCATTCAACACGACACAGCTTTCACAACTAAACATCTAGAAACAGTTGACTTTATTGGGTGGATCTAATTTTACCCGTCACCTGGAAAAGGAAAAGGATTAATTAATTTGAAAAGAAAGAAAAAAAGCAAATGAGAGCCACTTGATGTGTTTTTTTAGTAACCAGAAGCATTTGTATAGGTATAAGGATAGGAGGTACTTTATGGTTGAGGAAAAGAACAAATGTTTACCTTTTTATGACTTGAAAGGCTTTCGAATTAGCATAACTGACATTTGATGGGGGAGTTTGGTGAAGACGTGGTTTGAACCTATAACTCGATCTTAATGTCTTAGGTCTTAACCACTTTGATTGAGGCTTTAGGAGATCTGATGTCTAAAAAAGAATAAGAGGGTTTGATAAGATGATGTATTTATTATGTCATATATTTTCCTTTTGTAATAAGAAATTAGTTGTATTAATTTAATAAATTCATTACGTTATATAAATTTAGAGCCAATTCGTTTTAATTTAAATTAACTTAATTCAAAATAACTTATTTTTATTTTTATATTTCTTGTTTGGAATTAATTTCATTAAAAATTCAATATTGTGTATGTGTAACAATCCATTAAAAATACAATTTTTAAATGTTACTAAATTTTTATGAATTTTCTTTTTTTAATGCCTAAAAATAAAAAAATTCATAAAAATTTAATAACAACATGAAAACTTACTTTCAAATGGATTATTTTATCTACATAATATTGGCATTCAAATGAAATTAGTTCTAGACAAAAATAAGTTGACTTAAGATGAAACTACTTGGCTAAAATTTTCACTTTAAAATTATGTAACAAGATTTTCTTTTGACAAACTATGTATCAAAATTTAAATTCAAGACTTCTAAATTTAAATATTTTACTCATAGAGTTAGATAGTGTCGACCAAATCTTAACATTGAAAACTTAGTCACTATATATTCAGTAACTATATTGATAGTCACATAGCACTGACTATATCATACTCAGTGACATATCTAGTGACCATTTTTATACAGTCAATAAACTGTTGCTAAATATGGTGGCTAAAGTGGCTGTTCTAGCCACTATTTTCTATGGGTTGATGTGATTCGAACTGACAGCCATAATGCCCTGCATAATTCTTAGATTGACCGACTTATAGCAACTGCACTAGCCACCCCAATAATGGTCTCTTTGATCAATTTTTTTTCTAGCAATTAGTCTAGCCATTATTTTTTATTGGCCTATAATTCAGTTGCTAAACCGATCACCTAGAAAAAAAAATTGAACCAAGTGACTATTAGACCGGTGGCTAGTGCCATTGCTACTAGGTGACCAATCCAAAAATTATGCAGGACATTAAGTAGTTCTAGTTCATTGCCTTTTTGAAATGACAACTTTATCCCTTCCTATGGCTATGGTTTTAACGGTAAACTAACTTAGGGTGTTTGCCAGATGAGGAAAAGGAGAACTCGGGTTGTTTAGAATGAGAGCTTTCCCATGAAGGGCTTGTAAGATAAACAAAAATGAGACTGAATGAGTGAGTTGCTGGGTGTCTCAGGGGGGTCTCCAATGCTTAGCTTAGTTTCCGGTGAAGGCAATTGAGAGCTATAAGAGGTGAAGTGAGCACATTTGGGAATGTGTGGACCCCTATAACATAGTGCTTTCTAGGAGGATCATGAAAGTTGATTGCGCCAGCTGCATGCTCTTCGCCGCAATATACATGTTGACTTGACAACACGGATGGGATGTGATACCTGATAATCTTTAGGCCATTAAGGGGTTATGGGCCACTAAAGGTGAATTAGAAGCCTCGTCGGGCTTAGTCAAAGAATTAGCCTAAAGGCCAATGGCTAGATGGCCCATTTGAAGCATGCCTTACAGGATAAGGGGTTAATGAGTTGACCATTAAAGAACCACCAAGGGGAGACGGGGAGGAAGCCCTTTTTACCCTAAGGTAGCAACATATCCGATAAAGGAAGGCCAGCTCCATCAACATTATCCTTTAGAGGATGGATGAGATGAATGAGCAACTAAAATGAGGGCACTTAGGGGAAAGGCACAGGCTACTGAATAAGCCTCTTTTATATATCAGCTACATGCTTCTCCAACCTTTTTATGCCCTGACCCCCTATGCATTCCAGATGCCAAAGATAGACTCTTACAATGGGATAACTGACTCGGTCAATCACCTGGAAAAGTACACTATGACTATTGGCTTAGAAGGAGGTACTGATGCCATTACGGGTAACGTGTTTATTTTCATATTCTCTAGGGTAGCCTCTACCTGGTTTAGGATTGAAGAAGGAAATGTTTGCCTTATTCAACGAGTTGTCCAAAGAGTTTCTAAGGTTATTTATTAGGAGCCGGCCTAGCAAGAGTTGGTAAACCAACTCTTAGATGTCAAGTAAGAGAAAAATGAGCCTTTGTAGGATTACTTAAGGTGATTTATTTTGGAGGCCATACAAATTCCTAACCTTTCACTAACCTCTTCCTCAACATGAAGTTACTGGCTTTGACCAAGGGCATCCTACCAAAGTCATGTTTATCCTAGTCCATCCAGGAGAACCTTGCCCAAAGCATGGAAGAATTTTATAACCAGGCCTATTGATATATCTAGGAAGAAATGCCAACCAGCATGATGAAAAGAAGGAAATAGAAAAGCACTAATCGAGCAAACAACAAATGGCTAATAAGAAGAAATGAGCATTAAGCCCCGTGAACACATCGCTTTAGGATACCTAAATGAACATCCTCTCTGCACTGGAATGAAGGAACATGGAAACCAAATGGCCTCGGCCCATTAGCACATGATTTCTGGATGATAAGAGGAAATATTACAGGTACCATAAATATTATGACCACGATATTGGAACCTATAATGAGCTTAAGGCATTCTTGGAGAAATTGGTACAAGAAAGCAAGCTAGGAGAATTCATTCTTGATGATTCTTTAGTGGACAATAGGCACAAGAGCCTTGGCGAGAAGACTGGAATGAAGAGTGTGTTAGTATTGTGCCCAAAAAGCCAATCATGAGATGATTGTATTTTTGCACATTGAGTCATGATATTTTATTGAGGCATTAATCCAGCAATTTTGTTTGTTGTTTTGTTTCTGCGTAACGTAATAAACATAATTGTAACCCTAGAATAATGATATTCTTAAATGTCCCTAGTCTAGTATTATTGTGGAGCGGGTTGCAATAATACATAATGACTAGCATATGTGGAGACTAATATGAGATATGTAGTCTACATATGGGTACAAGTTGGAGAACTTGTGTACTGGACCGACCCACCATGAGAACACTTCATGGATCGTTATATGAGTGTCATAAGTGATTCTCATAGTGATCATGGTATATGTAGTCCTTCGACCTATGATCATCAAGGTTCCCTACATGTGAGTCACATACTTTGATACTTTCCTTTGTTGCTCGTAACTGAGTGAACTTGAAGGAGGTCATTGGGTATGTCACATATCATGCGGAGGGATTTGTATGATCAAGATGGGATTTGTCCCTCCTATGTAACGGGAGTGATATATTTGGGCCCCTTGATAGAGTGAGACTTAGAAAATGCATGGCCATGCTCCGATGAGTTGATATATGATATCAATGTCATCAGTTTAAGTTAGTCTACTCGGTAATCAAGAAACCAAAGATTGGGCTATACGAGAGTGACACATTCCATGTCTCGTGCTTAGTCTTGATATCTTGGACAAAGGGACAATGGCATATATCGGTGATGATCATAAAGGTTTAGTCGATTCACCGACAATCTTGTCACTTGGGTAGCAATGATGTGTTGCTAGACACCGCTCATTGCTTATGATTATAAATGTGATTTATGATCATTGCCAACATGGCAAGAGCCTATTGGGTCGCACACGTAGAGCTATTTGGATCATTAGAGTGCATGGGCTAATTATTTGGGTTACGGTTTCACTTTAATTTCGTATTAATAATGGGCCAAGGAGTTGAGCCATTATTAAGCCCGAAATTAAATCCTAATTGGATTAGGGCTTTGAAACCCATTAGGCCTGGAAGTTGAGTCTCACTATAAATACAACTTTTAAGTGAGAAATTCGTAGGTCTCCTTGCCCTAGCCTCCCAAAAGGACAGCCACACTCTTCTCTTGCAATTCCTTGGAGGACGCAAGCTAGCACTGCGAGTGCAAGAGAAACGCATCTGCCGGGACGTGGTGGAAGCGTGGTGATCCCGAGAGGCTCGTGTGGATACCATAGAGAGCCTGAACACGTCAACTGTTCAGGTTTTGTGATTCGACTCTACAGTTGAGTGAGAGATCTCAACCGAAAATTAGGTATGAAATTTTCGAACACCCGGTTTACCCCGTTTCACTTGGATCCTGGAGGGTTTCGGTTAAATTCCGCTGCGCTGTTTGGATCCCGAAACCCAACAGAGTGGTAGGAAAATCGAGCTCATTGAGAAAGATCCCCTAGGGCATGGAATTGAGATTATCAGGAACCTATTAAAGTAATTGAAATGATAACGGTAATCAAAGGATCAGTTAAGCATAAAAAGAATAAGTGTGAGATTGTACACATCAAAACAATGGACTCTAGGCAGATCATTGAGAGGAAGGATGGATCTAGGATTCTAATAACAAATATAGATTTGCTACTAATCATGGCCCAGATAGCCATTATGATGTAAATAGGGTTTATATGGATAGAGGAGAAAATGCCAATGTAATTTTTAGCCACACCTTGGAGTCCCCCCACATTAGGAAAAATGCTCTCACACAGATGATGGGGTAAACCTATAGAGTTGGAAAAGAGGAAGTTTCAATGTTAGGAGTGATTTAGCTACCATTAATGCTTATGATGACCATCCTTGAAGGCAAGAGGGTGGTATGTCATTCCTAGATGGTAAAATTCTCGGTCCTCGGTGTGCCATTAGCTTACAATGCCATAATTGGGAGGCTAGTGTAGGTGCAGTTCCACATCTAGACAGATGTTCACCTGGTAATACTAGCCTTTGCAACTTTACAAAGAGACACTTGAATCTACCACAAGGTTCAATGTAAAAGTCTTATGTGGCTAGGCTACAGGAGACCACGGGATGTTAAAATAGCAAAGTCTAGACCCCTAAAGCATCATTAGCAAGATGAAAGAGGCAAGAAAGCACCAATGGTGAACACGATATAAACCTCTAAAGATCTTTTCAGAAAGAGAGCAGCCTGGGCAGAGGCACCTGGAATACAGATAGATGCCTTTTCTGTTGGCTTGCCCTAGTTCAAAGGTAGTTTGTAGGCAAGCCAAGGAGAAATCATTTGAGGACTTGAAAGGAAATGCCAAGGAGCCTGTGAAGGGCAAGCCAGCAGGGAATTTGGTGACAGGGACAATGAAACTTGGGTGGAAGGCCCCCATGGCAAGTTGAGGCAGACATATGTAGCCCCAGAAGATTTCACAAACTTTGGTTCTCAAGTCCAAGTTATGTCTGCACTTAGGATAGGGAAAACACACCCATGTACTTAGCTCCCAGCAAATAATGAAACTTTAAAAGTTGCGGAAGTTTTTTCTTAATGGGTTGTCACTGGTTCAATTGCCACAGTCTCCAGATGTATGATTTCAGGCATGACCTTCAAGACACTTCGGCCTCTGTATGTGTGATTCCAGGCATGGCCTCTAAGATTCATTGGAAATGGGACTAAAGTCTCCTATATTTGGACTAGGGTCTCAACAACTTCTTAGCCTCAGGATGTATGATTTCAAGCATAGCCCTTATGAATTTTTGGTTTCTGAATATATGATTTTTGTGTATAGCCTCAAAGATCTCTTGGCTTTCAGATGTGTGATTCCATGCACAGCCTAAAAATTCTTCCATAGTTACCTTGAGAATTAAGGCAACAAGCTATAAGCTTTAACCTAGGACAATGTGCTGCATTCTAGCAGTTGTAACCCAAGTGTAGGTTGTCGCAAGTAATAAAATCTCGAGAATCCGAGTGTCGAACCACAGGGAAGTGAATTAAGAAATACAAATTACAAATGTGGTAATAAGGAAAGATTTTGGTGCAAGGTGTGAACAGGTGTTGATTGAAAACTCAAACTCAAATAAAATAGCTAAGGTTAGGTGATCCACTTTTAGTATATCGATTATGATTAATTTTAGCCCATTTTACCACTCTATTGGTATCCACACATAAAGGAGGTCCCAATCGGGGAATTTAGTTAGTATTAACTTTTATTAATATTAAAATGCCAACGCTTGCTAATGGGTTCAAGTATCCATCATGCTAACCTTTGTTGACAATAACTCAAGATTCCAATATAGCCGACAGAGCCATGTTCTACAGAGGGAATCAAACAGCTTTTGTGCCAATGATTGACTATGATGAATCAAGACTCCTACTTAACAAGGAAGGAAGTTAAATAGATTAAAGAAGAAAATACCGTTAACGTTGTGATCCATTCAAATCAATCATAACCTCTATACCAAAAGCTTCACCCTTTCACCTTAGCAAAAAGAAGATTAGTTAGATATAATAAAAGTAAACAACAAATAGAAAGATAAAATAAACATGGATTGAAAAATCAAAAGAAGAACAAGAAGAAAAACAAGAAAACATTTGGACAGAGATTCGGTATTGAAAAAAAGAACAAGAACAAAAGAAGAAAAGCTAAAGATGAAACAAGAACATGGAAATGGCCTAAGAAAATGACATCCTTCACCCTCCCCCTAAGGTGCCTATTTATAGAGTTTTGGGGTAGGTGAAATGGTAAAATGTAGGTAAATACAAATCAACAATGGCAGGCTGCAACTTCTTTTAATTTTTTGACCATCGTAGACATTAGATCAGCTCTTCCTCAACGCATGAAAGTTGTAGATCTCCTCTTTAGCTTCGAATTGATAGTTTGATCATTCAAATCGGACATCCGTAACTCAAGTTATGATTTTTCTACCGAAACTGCTCTTCAGCATATAAAAATAACGAATGGTCTTATCTATAATCAGATTTCGGCAATGAAGACGATCAAATTAGCTCTCAGAATGAAGCAAAGTTGAAGATCTATGTGTTGGATTTCAGATAAATTTGAAATCACTCAGTTCTGACATCTATAACTCTAGATATGATTTTTCTCGTGAAGGGTTGCCAAGTGATAATTTTACCCATGTAAAAAATAATTATTTAATATTGACGAATAATAAAATGCGTATGAACAGTAAAATACGCATATAAATAGTAAGCCGGTGAATAGTGACTCAATGAATAGTAACTCAAGAATAGCGAAAATGCGTATGAATAGTAAAAATGTGTGAATAGTAACCAAGTGGAAAAATGCTTAGAATATAGAAATTAATCATACTCAAAGTGTATAATGATGATTTAAACTCTTAATATCAATACACTTATGAGTATTCATCATACCCCCTAACCAGGTTCTTGCTAGTCCTTAGCAAGTATAACCTAAGAAAATAAACAAAATACATAATCTAACAACTCATGACAGATCATGCTATGAATATATGACACTTGTAAACTTGACTTGTAAGTAATTAATGAAAGGAGAAAAAGTTAAGTCCTTATTACTAGATGTAGAGGATCACTACTTAAGTATTTGAACTTATTTTGAAGTAGGTTTGTGAACAACTTACTTTATGTTTCTCAATCCCGAGTTTGCAAGGGGATCTAACTTCACCCTCACTAGATTCCCAAAAGGAACTGCATGTAAATTTAAGTCTAATGGTCTTTATACAAGGTTGTAATGAGGCTGGGTTTGGGGAAAGCGGGAATCGGATAGAGGTTTTTTAATGGTGGAGTTTAAGAGAACTAGTAATACAATGAACAATAATTATGGGCACCTAAAACACTAAATACCCAAATCAACCCTAGTCTCCAAGTCCTCTCCAAAACACAATTCCTTATCAACACATGAGTTTAGAAAACAAAT
Organism: Aquilaria yunnanensis; assembly: GCA_039654915.1. Classification (NCBI taxonomy): domain Eukaryota; kingdom Viridiplantae; phylum Streptophyta; class Magnoliopsida; order Malvales; family Thymelaeaceae; genus Aquilaria; species Aquilaria yunnanensis. Next base: position 39,393,127 of record CM077595.1, on the reverse strand, counting down.
ATGGTTGAGTTTCAAATTTATTGAATTTAACAATTTTTTTTCTTTTCTTTTTTTTTTTTACCTCTCTCTGTTTCAAAATGGCTGGCCTCATTTGATTTGCACAAATATTAAGGCTGAAGCTATTTTTTTTTTTAACTGTCTCCCATGATTATGCATTTATCTGTCAGAAAAAGATAAAAGAAGATGTCTTTTATCTTTGCTTTAGTAAGGATTCCACATGGGTATGAGCATATATAATTTTATTTGAAAAGGAAAGAGAACAAAATTTTTTTTTGACACCGCCATAAAAGAAAAAGAGACTAAGTATTATGAAACGAAGAGTCTTTTTTTTTTTTTAATTTATCTATATATATATATATATTTCTTTATTTTGCGATGACTTTTTCTTATGATCTCGTTTTTGTCTTTTTCTACCATAAATCAAAATTTGTTTAAAACTCAACCATCCAATGATATACACTCAATTTTTATGGTTTAAGCTCAACTCACCACAAATTTTCCACTATGACAAATTAAGTACAAGGTAACCTAATATATTTTGAAGTACATCCCACACTTTTTTTTTTTTTACAAAAAATAACACATTTATTTTAATTCTCTAAACCCATAATCATATAAGCATCACTAGTTCCAAGGACAATAAAGAATCAAAATGAAGTGGAAGTGTTTAAACATATAGGGTTCAAACAAAGAATAAGGTTATAAGGCTCAAAGCGGCTCACTAAGGGATAATGTATAATGTTAGCCTTTTAGTAAGTGGTTGGCCCTAAAATGCCATCTTCTTCCTTAAATTTACATACAAGAAGTGAGGTTGTATGGGTCCTTAAGGTCACCCATCCAAGTAAGGTCTAGCTTAAAACACAAAGTAAGCACTCTCAAGAAAGAAATTCACACATCCTAATAAACACTAAGGGCTCAAAAGTGCTCATTGGTTATTTATTTTCCTCAAGTAACAAGCAACATACTTTAACTAATTTCAAAAATTATCAACCATTTCAAATTTATAAGGTATACATCCAATGATGATATTTCCATGAGTTGGGTTCCTAAATGCAAACAAACAACATAAATTCACGCTAAATGTTCCTACATGCAACTATTTACGCTTACAAGAAAAAAAATTGTTATGCATGTCACATAAAATAGAATGCATCTCAAGAATGAAAAATTACTCTTTACTCAGCCATCATAAACTAGGTGCTTTGTCTAATGATTTAATATCAGCATGAGAGAAGCTAAACTAAAAAAAAATCAAATATCAACTATCCCTCCCCCTAACCAGATTAAGACATTATCCATAATGTCAAAATATAGAAAAGAAGAGTGAAGAAGAAATTACCTGAAATAGTAGTTATTGAAAATGAAAAACCTGAAATAACATAAACCAAAATAAAGAAAATACTGATGGTAAAACTAAAAGACAAAATAAACAGATCCACAAGTCCAATTGCTCTCTTCCACAGTGCTTCATCACTTATTAAGGATTGACAACCTGTAAAGAAAAATAACAAAAATAAAATGATATTAATGTACAGTAGTTGTGATTGTGGCTCACATCTTCCACTGGTTTTACGTCCAGTAACGGCTTCAACATCTTCTATGAGTCGGGGATATACTTCCCATCCAGTTTTCTTACAAACTGGCAAATAGGGTCGTTTAAAGTCAGATTCCCAAAACTATAACGCTCTCGTTCTTTATGAAAATCCCTCCATAAACCAAGAATTTCGTGTTGCACTATTCCACAAGAATGCATTTCAAGAGTTAATCGGATATCATCCAAAGATTCCTTACGCAGGTCATTCTTAATGAATTTTCTTTTATCTTCTCGATTATCGGACATCATCCCTAAAGAACGACATTTAGTATCACAATTCCATTGACCACAATTGTGACAAATGCATAACCTTTTTGCTCTTCACTTTTTGGTATAAGCGCTTTTTCCTAAGCCAGGCATGCGGAGCACAAATGCATCTGAAATTTCACCAGCCAAACAAGCCTTAGCTTCAATTAACCACCGCACATCAGGCATGCTTTTGTGCATAAAAACTTTGAATATTTCACATCTAGCTTGATAAATCTTTTTAAGAACATTTATTGGGAGAGAAAGAAAGTATTTTCGCAAAGCAGAAATAGTAGAATCCATTGTTGAGAAAAAATTGATAGAGGAGAGAAAGAAATCAGTTATTATGGGAAACCGAGATAACCGACTTGAGAGCCACGGAGTACCGTATCCGCCACTTAACGGGGAAGAAATAGATCCTACTTTTTGACAATTTTCAAAGACTTTGCAAAATGCATGTGCATCTTTAAACAAAGAGGGCCAGTAAAATTTAGACTGTAAAATCTTTACAGCTATTTTTTTTGACAAAAAATGCCCTTCACATATTTCAAAATAAGAAAATTCAATGACACTTTTTACCTTATCCTTAGGTATGCATTTCATAAATATCTGGTCAGGATAGTATTTAAAAAGATAAGAGTCATCCCAATAAAATTTTTTCACCTCATGTGAAAATTTCTTCTTATCATGAATACTTCATTGAGTTGGCATCTGTCCTATCACAAAAAATTGACAATATTAGCAAACCAAGGTACTGTAGTGACAGAAAATAAAAATTTGTCAGGAAAACAATAATTTTTGGGTGTAGCCTCAATTGTTGAACCCATTGTTAGCCTTGACAAATTATCAACGACAACATTTTTTGTTCCTGTCTTATCCTTGACCACAATGTTGAATTATTAGAGTAATATGATCCAGTGTATCAGCCTTGATTTAGCATCTTTCTCTGACATTAGGTACTTCAATTGTTTGGGTAAAAGCTTCAACTCAATCAATTTTCGGTTTCCAACATGTGTTTCCCTTTACCTGTGAAGAATCAAGCAATGAACATATGTTATGTATCTTGATCTATTTGTATAATCGATTCAAATGAATTAACTAGATAATTTTTTTGAGGATCAGAGATACTCCCTTCTTCGATGTGGTTTTTCCCAATAGTATCAATGAGGCAAATTTCCTCACTTTCATCTTCTTTTTCAGGTGGCTGCTTAAGCAAGTTGAAAATATTTAACTCCAATTTCATATTCCCAAATGTTAGCTTCATCAATCCATTCCTGCAATTAATCAAAACGTTAGAGATTGCTAAAAATGGACGTCCCAAAATAACAGGTATTGAATTCTTAATTTTCACTAGTGGTGTGTCCAAAACAATAAAATCTACAGAATATATGAATTTATTAACTTGGACTAACACATTTTCAATGACTCATCTGGGCACTTTCACTGATCTGTCAGCCAGCAAAAGAGTCACTTCAGTTGGTTTTAACTCACCGAAATTTAGTTTTTGGTAAACTGAATATGGAAGTAAGTTTACACTAGCCCCAAGATCAAGTAATGCTTGCTCAATTTTATGTTTTCCAATGAAACATGAAATCATTAGACAACTAGGATCCTTGTATTTTAATGCAGTATTATTTTGAATAACAAAACTTACCTGTTCGGCCAAGAAGGCTTTCTTTTTCACATTCAGGTTTATTTTAACAGTGCACAAATTCTTCAAAAATTTGGCATAAGAAGGTACCTGTTTAATCACATCCAACAAGGAGATATGGATCTTTATCTACTTGAAAATATCCAAAATTTCAGGATTTCGGTTCACCTTCTTAGGAAAAGTTAATGCCTGTGGAAATGAAGGTGCTGGTGGAGATTCAATTTGTTCTTTGCTTGGTAAAGGTTCAACCCCTTCTTTACTTTTAAAAGTCGACTCATCGTCTTCTTCACAAAAATCAGGAATAGATTTTTCAACAACTTTACCGCTACGTAGTGTAATGATTGACTTCACTTGATCCATAGTTTGACCTTTGGGATTTTTTTGTGGTTGAGAAGGAAATTTTTTTTCTTTTGAATGTTGAGTGCAGATGCAAATTTTGCAATAGTATCTTTCAAATCAATCATGGTTTGACTTGTTTGAACATTTATTGACTCTTGTTTTTCAATGAATGAATGCAATGTATCTTCGAGATTCTTTCTAAAATGAGGAACATATGGTGCATACCCTTGAGATTGTTGAAAATTTTGTTGGGTGTGTAAAGGTGGTTGTGAAGGTTGAGCATGATTGTCATTTCTCCAATTGAAATTTGGATGATTCCTCTAACCAGGATTGTAAGTTTGTGAGTATGGATTTTGGGTTGGTTTTTTGAAGTTGTTCAATGCATTAACTTGTTCACGCAAACATTCTTTGAAAGATGGCAAAGTTGGGCAATTACTAGTGGGATGGTCATTGGTCTCACAAATGTGACAAATAACTTCTTCAATGGATTTTAAATGACCAGTTTTCTCCATTTCTAATGCCTCAACTTTTCTAGCTAGGGATGCAAATTTTGCTTGAAGGTCATTATCTTCCTTAAGATGATATATGCCTCCATTAGATGCAAGGGTTTGAGTCTTACCTAGGGCCTCATAGGTATCAGAGGTGTCCCAATTATGTGCATTATCTACTAACATGTCTAGAAAATTCATTGTCTCATCAAGATGTTTATCCTCAAATGTTCCATTGCACATCATTTCTACCATTTGTCTTTCCCTAGGTGTCAAAACTTCATAAAAATGTGAGACCAATCTCCAAGTTTCAAAACTATGGTATGGGCATGTGTTAAGTAAATCCTTGTATCTATCCCAACATTAGTAAAAAGTTTGTCCCGGTTTTTGTGTGAAAGTGGTGATTTGCCTTTTGAAAGAATTTGTTCTGTGGGCAGGAACTTTTTTTTCAAAAATTGTTGTTGCAGTTCATCCTATGAATTAACAGAGCCTGACCTAAGATTCTGTAGCCAAGTTTTAGCTTTATCTTTTAAAGAAAAAGAAAAAAACTTAAGCCTGATGGTGTTCATGCTACAGTTTAGGTTGTTATATGTATGACAGACTTCCTCAAATTCTCTCAAATGTAAGTAAGGATTTTTAGAATCAAAGCCATGAAAAGTTGGTAAAATTTGAATAATACCTGGCTTGAAATTGAAGTTACATGCGTCAGCAGAAAATATTAGACATGATTGAGTGCTATTTCTTATGGGGTTCATGTATTCTCTAAGTGTCCTAAGTTGATCTTGGTTATTATGAAGAGAATGATTATCTTCTTGTTCATTAAAGTGTTCAGTCATGTTTAAAGAAGATGAAGATTCTCTTACCAGTCTACTACTTGATGTACGTGACCAAGCTTTCATGCATTAACAAAATAATAACAAGAAAAAGCAAATATCAATAACAAGTTAGGTAGGAGGCTCAGCCTTCCATACAATAATAATAAAATAAATAAATAAAAAAGAAGCAATATGAACAAAAAATAAAAGAAAGGAGGCTCAGTCTGCCATTCAACAAATAAAAAAATAACATAAAATAAATAGAAAATAAAAAGGTAAGAGGCTCAGCCTGCCATTCAACAATAAAGAAAATTAAATAAAAATAAGATTAACACAAATTAAGAGGTAGGAGGCTCAACCTGCCATATAAAGAACAAAAAAAAAATTAAAATAAAATAAAATAAAAAGAAAAAAAAAGAAAAAAAAATAAACTTGTACTCTAATTTTACTTCTCTGGCAATGTTGCCAAAAACTTGCTACACTCTAGCAGTTGTAACTCAAGTGTAGGTTGTCACAAGTAATAAAATCTCGGGAGTCCGAGTGTCGAACCACAGGGAAGTGAATTAAGAAATACAAATTACAGATGTGGTAATAAGGAAAGATTTTGGTACAAGGTGTGAACAGGTGTTGATTGAAAACTTAAACTCAAATAAAATACCTAACGTTAGGGGATCCACTTTTAGTATATCGATTATGATTAATTTTAGCTCATCTTATCACTCAATTAGTATCCACACATAAAGGAGGTCCCAATCGGGGAATTTAGTTAGTATTACCTTTTATTGATCTTAAAATGCCAACGCTTGCTAATGGGTTCAAGTATCCATCATGCTAACCTTTGTCGACAATAACTCAAAATTCCAATATAGCCGGCAGAGCCATGTTCTACAGAGGGAATCAAGTAGCTTTTGTGTCAATGATTGACTATGATGAATCAAGACTCCTATAGAACAAGGAAGGAAGTTAAATAGATTAAGAAAGAAAATACCGTTAACGTTGTGATCCATTTAAATCAATCATAACCTATACACCAAGAGCTTCACCCTTTCACCTTAGCAAAAAGAAGATTAGTTAGACATAATAAAAGTAAACAACAACTAGAAAGATAAAATAAACATGGATTGAAAGATCAAAAATAGAACAAGAAGAAGAACGAGAAAACACTTGGACAGAGCTTCAGTATTGAAAACAAGAACAAGAACAAAAGAAGAAAAGCTAAAGATGAAACAAGAACATGGAAATGGCCTAAGAAAATGGCATCCTTCATCCTCCCCCAAAGATGCCTATTTATAGATTTTTGGGGTAGGTGAAATGGTAAAAATAAAATGGTTAAATGTAGGTAAATGCAAATCAACAATGACAGGCCACAACTTCTTTTAATTTTCCACCATCATAGACATCAGATTAGCTCTTCCTCAAAGCACGAAAGTTGTAGATCTCCTCTTTAGCTTCAAATTGATAGCTTGATCATTTAAATTGAATATCCGTAGCTCAAGTTATGATTTTTCTACCGAAACAGCTCTTCAGCATACGAAAATAACGAATGGTGTTATCTGTAATTAGATTTCAGCAATGAAAACAATCAAATTAGCTCTCAGAATGAAGCAAAGTTGAAGATCTATGTATTGGCTTTCAGATGAATTTGGAATCACTTAGTTCTGACATCTACAACTCCAAATATGATTTTTCTCGTGAAGGGTCGCCAAGTGATGATTTTACCTACGTAAAAAATAATTATTTAATATTGATGAATAGTAAAATGCGTATCAACAGTAAAATACATGTGTGAATAGTGAAATATGTGTATAAATAGTAAGTCGGTGAATAGTAACTCAGTGAGTAGTAAAAACATGTATGAATAGTAAAAATGCGTGAATAGTAACCAAGTGGAAAAATGCTTAAAATATAGAAATTAATCATACTCAAAGTGTATAATGATGATTTAAACCCTTAATAGCAATACACTTATGAGTATTCATCATAATGCAAGGTCCCTATAATGTCGCATTCATCCAACCGGCCACCAGGGGGGGGAGGGGGAGAGGGACATAGAGCATTATATGCCATAGGCCTAACGGTTAGCCCAATAAGAAAAAGGAAATTTACCATATAGATTTTCTTTGCCATGAAATTTTTTTTGAAATCCTCACAAAGGTTCTTACTACATGACCTACAAATGAGCAAATAGACTACAAAACTTAGCAACATGCCACCCTATGGAAAGGGGAACGCATTGTCTAGATGAAGAGCATCAAGGCCACCATTCCTGATGAACTCCTGGGCTTTTAAACCAAGCCTCCCACCATGATACAAGGAACCCCAGAGCGAATGAGCTTCATGGACATCTAGGCAAGACATGTCTAACCTAGGGTTAGCTTCCTTCACCTGATAATGGCTCTATATGAAGCTATTGAACTATTCTTGTTTGAGTTTCCACCCCGCCTCATCCCTGGCTTATCCTACTTTTTCTCAGAGGCCCCTATGGTCAACTTTAGTCACTTCTACCTTCTTTTAGAGCTTCTCATAGGTAAGAATGGGGAAAGGAGGCAACTTTCCTATACCCAAAGCCCCTCCTTAAGGGTCTTCTTCTTATTTTCCAAGGCATCCACCTTTGGGACCAACCTTTCAACATGGTTCAAGATGTATTTCCTCTCCTTGGTCAACATATGGTTGAACTCCACACCAATAGCTTGACAACAACCTAGCTAGAAAACTTTGAATGATTAAAATGCTCGCAAAAGGGACAAGGAAAATGTGATAGATTGTACTTACTCGAAAAAAGACTAGACCTTTATGTCTTAAGCTCGTAAAGGGAGAAGCCTAGTGCTTTTTTAGGAGGGAATAGTCTTGAGGGTGGGCAAGCCCCTCTAGCACTCTTTGACAAATAGAGTTGTTGTCAATGATAGAATCCTCCTTGCTATCTGTGAAGTAAGGGTTATATGGCACACACACCCCATGAGCCGAAAAATAAACCTTATATAGCTCCTACCACTTCACCTTGTGGACCTCTGATTGCAGACGATCCAGGAGGCCAAGGACCCACCTATGGCCTTCTGTGAAAGCTTTAGGTTCCTTAGATTAAGCCTCCTTGCCAGGGACCTCTTAAGTTCCCTTTGTGGCTTATTTGCCAATAATAAAGGAGGTCCCTATATGGACATTCGACCCAGATGGCATAGAAGATGGAGCCTTAGTGTTCTGAGCTAACCTTTTTAGACAATGAACAGCCAAGAAATCATGAATGATGAAAGGTGTCAGACCATGGATTAACACTAGGAGGGGCTCTCAAAAGATGGATGGATTAGATAAAAACCACTACTATCGCTTTCAGGCTTAGCAGTAGATGGCTTCTCTGTATCCACACCACCACCATGCAGGAGAGCTTATAAGGCCTCTGGCGCTTCCTTTAGTGTGGTAACTCTACTGCCCTGTCCATAGGAAGCTCTTAGGGTGGTACCCAGGTGGCTTTTAAAGTGTCAAGTATGGTCCTAGCCTATTGGAAGGCCTCAATCACACTGTTACACTTCTTGGCAACCTTACCAGTGTAATCATGGGGCCTTAGATGGCACACAAGTGAACACATCAACATAGTAATGGTACAAACAAGAGAAGGGTTAAGTAAAGGATCTACTTATTATTCCCAACGATGCTGGTAAATGGGGAATCTAGAAAGCTTCCTCTTTGCTCAAGAGGCTTGAGAGGACTAATTAAGCTTACCTGGACATGGCGAGTTGATATCACAGACCTTCAAGGCGACCTTATTCAAGTATTACCATGGGAATAGGAATAAGCCTACTTTTCATTTTGTCCTTTATAACCTTTAGGAGATACAAGACTATAAAGGCTTTAGGCCTGCCTTTTATATGATAAGGTATAATTAACTTAAGGATAGAATTATTAGCCAACTAATAATGAAAGTCCCAATTCTTTTCTACTGATATGAAAAAGAACTTTTTCTACTCTTTCCAGCTCTTTAGGGTGCTAAAAAAAAGCATGCAAGGTTGTAACCAAAAGAATTAGGTTATAGGTCATAGAAATAGTAGAAGGACTCTGTTAAAGTCAAGGAATAAAAGAAAAAAAAAGACTTTAGATCGAAGCTTCTAAGGTAAAAAAAAGTGCTCCATATTTAGCTCAAACATGTCATCCAAGGATTGTGTAATCCTTAGGCTGTGAACCTCCCTAAGATCAAAGGGTTGCACCTCTATTTATTAAACTAGCTTTTTAGGCTTTTGACTAATTTTTTATATACATTTGTAGCTACTGTGGAAGGTTACCAAGCTTGTGAAAGAGTGAATTAGTCTAGCCATTGTGTACTCGATAGTTTGGCCTAGTAGTCTAATGTGATATGTCTTGGTTTGGTCTGCTTGTAAGTGAAAGCTTATTGATCTATAACTAAGCTATCCTGACTAGATTTTCACCATGAAAGTTTCATTTGTGTTTGAGAATCTCATAATTGTGATGGAAATGTAGTGTTTTGTAAAACTATTAGATAAGCACAAAAAACTGCTTTACTATTAAATTGTTTTCCTGCAAGTTTAACTTGGATTTTGACTCTTGATGATTTTGATGTAGTTATGCTAAGCATGGCCTAAGCAGATTCTAATACACATTTGTAATTTGTTTGTCTAATCAAATAGGCATAGACCCTACATAATTGAAATGTATATTTTGAACTTGTAAAAGCTATAGTTACTGTTCCATTGGTTTATAGCTTAGGTGTGAGAACTAAAGCTATTGTCTACTTCTTTTTTATTTATCTGTTTAGCCTAATTAATCTAATTAAGTGTATAACCTAAAGTAAAATCTCGCTAAAGGAACTTGGGTCGTAACATGTTGGTATCAGAATAATTTAATCTAATTAAGTGTATAATCTAAAGTAAAATCCCGTTAAAGGAACTTAAGCCGTAGCATGTTGGTATCAGAGTAATTTAAGGGCTAGTTAGACTATTAAAGGTAGCTTACACAGTATAGATTGAACTAAGACTGTGAAAGCTAATTTGTCTAGGAACTATAAAAATGGCAAGAATGAGAGCAAGGTGCTATTCCCTAGAACCATTGAAGGGAAAAAATGGTTGGTCCCAATATGGATAATCAACATAAGATGGCATAAATGATAGAAATCATAATTGTTAGTAGCCTGTATAAACTTTTTGGATCAGGGGCCAAGCATAGGCACCATTGTAAGGTACGATAGATTTAATAAAGAGTAGGAAGTGCAATAGAATAAAAGGGTTAATGAAATGCCTAAGGTAGGTTGTTAGCTGAAGGTCAAGAAAGTAGAGTTGAAAATGATGTTAACGGGGGGCTCGATGAATATAGAAGACATCTAAGGGCTAGAAGGGTTAGGTCAAAAATTAGGAAGAGAAAAGTGTAGGTTGAGTTTATTCAAAAACTAATTTGAGGAAGAAGATAGAATGAAAGATGTATGCTAAAGGGATTGACAGGAATATAAAAGAAAAAGACATAGAGATGAACATAAAAAAGAAATGAGGCATATGGGGGCCAAAAGGGAAAATGAAGTGAAAAATTGCTAGAACAATTCTAAGAACTGAAGCCTCCCACCTTTGATGGTGCGGGAAAGCCAAAAAATATGAATATTGGGTATATCAGCTTGAGCAGATTTTTAAGTGGATAGATGTAACCTCAAGTCAGAAGGTCGTGTTGGAAACTTACAAGCCTTTCAATAACCAAAGCACCTTAAGGTGGCTAGAATGCACTGAATTGTTCCAGAACTAATTCGTGAGTGAAGTTATCAGAGATTAGAAACAACTAGAGTTTACTAGTTAATCAAGGGGACATGACTCTTTTCAAGTATGTGCATAGGTTTAACGCCTTAGTCACATAGGCACCACACAATGATAACCATGACATACTTAAACTAAGAAATTTGTCAAGGGTTCAAACTGGAACTGAGGCAAATCATAAGGGCCTTCAGTATCAAAGATTACTATAAGTTGGTGTATGAGGCCTTATTATTGGAGCATGAGTCTAAAAAACAAAAGGGAATGAGATCTAGACCTTAGGAAACAAGTAGAGTGAAGAAGGGTAAAAAGCGACCAAAAGAATGGCTTTAGCAAAATACTCCAAAGAAAGAACTAACGAAAAAAAACCACCAGGGAGTTCTGGCCTCAAATGCATAAAGTGTGAGAAGTTTCATGGAGACAAACCTTGTTATTAAGACAGTTATATTTCTCTGATATATGGTTCAATGGAGCACTAGGTGAGGTATTACCGTAAAAAAAGAATAGGAGGAAGGCCAAGACCTGGGCTCCCAAAGTTGGAAGGAACAATCCATTTCCATGGCCTATGAACTAGGCACCTAGGCAACAACAACCAAAAGTGACTGGAATATTGTTCCAATTGGAGCCCAAGGACAGAAAGCAGTAAGAGTCAATGTAAGGTTCACTTGAATAGTAAAATATTGACTGTACTATTTGATAGTAGAGCTTTTATGTCTATAATCCTTAGTAGAGTAATTAATGACCTAAAATTAGCTACTTATTTATTGCTTAATATGTTTGTTATCAGAAGTGCTGGAGCTCAATACTTATGATAATACTATCTGGCTAGAAAATGTATCATTCAGTTAGGTAGCCAAGGGATAGATTTTAATTTGTTAGTACTAGATTTACCTAAGTATGATTTGATCCTGAGGATGGATTGGTTTATAAAGAATTAGGTCTTTATAAATTGTAAAAATAAGAAAATTATACTATCTGGACAATAGGAGCATAATTTAGTCAGTTCTAAATAATATATGGAAAGTATACAAAGTATATAGCTAGAGGTGATAGATCAAATCTTTCTAATGATTGAGGGGGAGTTTTTGTCTCTTAATGGGGACAAAACTAAATAAGAAATTCTAAAAATGTCTGTAGTTAAGGTGTACCTTTATTTATTCCTTACTGATTTTTCAAGATTCGATCCCTTAAAAGAGGTTAAGTTTGAGACTAAAGGCTTCAACTAGGAGTTTCACCTATTTCTATTCTACCCTGTAGGATATCCACCCTATAAATGACTAAACTTAAGATATAGTTAGATAATCTTTTGGAAAATGGGTGCATCAAACCATATGTATCACCTTGGGGGTGCTGGTACTCTTTGTAAAGAAGAATGATGGAATACTTAGGCCTTGCATTGACTATAGGAAGCTCAATGCACTAAATGTGAAGAACAGATATCCTTTCATGAGGAATAAGGATTTATTTGAGCAACTAAAGGGTGCAAGCATTTCTCAAAGATAGATTTAAGGTTTGGGTATTTCCAACTAAGGGTTAAAGATGAGGACATACCCAAAATAGCTTTAAGGACCATGTATGGTCATTTTGAATACACTATGATGTCATTTGGGCTTAGAAATACTTCTGTCTTTTTTATGGATTTGATCAATAGGATATTTAAACCATACTTGAATAAGTATGTGGTAGTCATTAGAGATGACATTTTGGTTTACTCTAAGGATCATGAGGAGCATGAAAAACATCTGAGGTTGCTACTTTAAACACTAAAGAATCATTAATTGTACAGGAAATTATCTAAATGCCACTTCTAGACTATTGAAATAGATTTCTTACGACCTACAATTAGTGATCAAGGATTGGCAGTAGATTTTGAGAAGGTGAAAATGGTGGCTAAGTGGGCAAGGACATAGAGAGTAAAAGAAGTGAAGAACTTCTTAAAAATGGCAATGTATTATAATAGGTTTATACACAAGTTTTATGTTATAGCCTGCCCACTGACTCAACTGACCAGAAAGAATAAAAAAATTGAATGGGATGAGAAATGTGAGGCAAGTTTTTAAGAACTGAAGGAAAGACTGACCTGGAGCCTATATTGATCCTTGTTAATCCAACTATGCCATATGTGGTGTACACATATGTCTCTGTCCAAAGGCTAGGTTGTTTTTAATGTAAGAGAAGGTATTTATTGCTTATGGATTAAGGCAATTGAGACCACATGAACAAAGTTATTCTATCCATGACTTGGAGTTAGTTGTTATTTTTGCATTGAAGTAATGGGAGCATTATTTGATAGGAAGTGCATTTCAAATCTTTGTTGGTCATAAGAGTTTAAAGTACTTGTTTACTCAGAAAGACCTTATTATAAGGTGAATAAGATGGCTAAAGTACCTTAAAATTCTTAATTTTACTATTGATTACATTTTTTGGTAAAGGCTTGTTGATGCCCTTGCTAAGAAGTTCACTTGGGTAATTAAGTCAAGAAATGTTCTTAATGAGAATGAAATAAATAGTTTGACTACACTGCTCCATAAGTGCAAATTATGGGAACTAGCTCAATCATTTGCCATGACCATACAATGTTGGTGGGTTGAAGAGATCAAGAGAGCACAACAAGAGGACCCTAATCTGAACAAGATCTCTGGACTAACTGAAGCACAATTGTTCCAAAGATTCACATTGGAATAAGGGCTACTATAAAATTAGGGAAAAATATATGTACTTGATAGTGGTCGTATGAGGGAGCAGATTTTAACTAAAACACATACAAGCAAATTAAGCCTATATCCTAGAAGGCATAAGATGTATAGAGATCTAAAGCCATGTTTCTAGTGACCAAGAATAAAAAGAGATTTAGAAGCCTATATGGCTAGATGCTTAACCTGTTAGAGGGTTATGGTGGAACTTCATAAACCTAAGGGAGCTTTGCAAACACTACCCATTCTTAAAAGAAAGTGGGGGTTTGTCTTTATGGATTTCCTCACTGGATTACCCTTGGCAAAATGAAAACATGGCACAATTTGGGTAATTATGGACAAACTAACTAAGTCTGCACATTTTTTGCCAATGAGCTCACTAACCCAAAGGATAAATTGAAGATTGTATATAAAAAAAGTAGTCAGGCTATGTGGGATTTTGGATAGCATAGTTTTTTCTAGGTGCCATAGGTACCTATTCATAAAAGGAAGTGGGGGTCCATCTCTATGGATTTCGTCACTGGATTACCCCTGGCCAAATGAAAACATAACACAATTTAGGTAATTATGGACAAACTAACTAAGTCTACACATTTTTTTCCATTTAAGCTTACTAACCTAAAGGATAAGTTACAAGATTGTATCTCAAAAAAGTAGTTAGGTTATATGGGATTCTAGATAGCATAGTTTTTTATAATTTTCATAGGTTTGTATTAAGGTTTTGTAAATCATTCCAGCAGGCCTTAGGGACTCATGTGAAACTGAGTTTTGCATATCATTCTCAGACTTATCGTCAAATTAGAAGAGTTATATATGTCCTTGAAGATATGCTCAGAAGATGTGTACTAGATTTTAGACGAGAATGGGATCAACATCTACAATAAATTGAGTTTTCCTACAATAATAGCTATCAATCAATGATTAAGATGGCTCCTTATGAAGCATTGTATAGAAAAAGGTGTATGGCCTCTCCTTAATGGTATAATGCAAGAGATAAAATGCATCTAGAACCTAACATTATCCAAGATACAACTAAAAACATCAAGAGGATCCATGAGATGATCAGAACTACCAACCGTAAAACAGAAGCCTAAGTGAATTAGGGAAGTAAAGATTTGGAATTCCATGAATAGGATAAAGTATAGTTGAAGGTATCTTCTATAAATAAGGTAGTGAGGTTTGGTCAAAGAAGCAAGTTAGCCCATAAGTATGTAGAGTCCTTGGAAAATCTAGAGAGTTGGCAAGGTGGCTAACAGATTGGCTTTGCCACCTAGCATAGACAACATGCACAATGTTTTCTATGAGAACACACTTAAGAGGTACTTATCAAACTAAAGTATGTAATTCTAGTAGAAAGTATGTGTAAAGTATGTAATTCTAGTAGAAAGTATGTGCTTGGAACCAAATATGACCAATGAAGAAGGACTACTAAGTTCCTGACTAAGGATGTGAGGAAACTGAGGAACAAACTTATCCTTATGGTAAAAGTATAATTGACTAACCAAGGTACTGAGGGGCAACATAGGAAACTAAAATTGATATGGTATAACAATATTTATAAGAGTTTCCAAGGTTACTAGCAAATTTGGGGGACCAAATTTTATTAGACATGGAGAAATGTTACCCCCTGCCTTTGATTACTTTGGCTTGTGGTTAAAAAGGCTTGAAGGAAGTCTTTACCAAGGAGTTTAATGGATGTAACAACTTATTAGGTGGCTAAAATGGAAGTATGAGAACTTATTGGCTATCGATAAAATTGTTGGTAGTTAATTTAAATTCTAGTGGGTCTAAAAGACTTGATGACATAAGGTGAAATTGAGGTTTGAGGACTTATTTATACCTAAAGGGAAATCTAGAGATGAGATCATCTATGAGACCATAGGGGTCTAAGTGGAAATTCATAGACAATTCAAGTACAAAAGCTGGCATTTTTAACCCACTCAGCCTAAACACTTGTCTTCTAGCTAGGTAACACGATACTCATATCTAGATCCGTTGATTTTTGCTAGATTTCATATTTAGCTATTTTTTACCACTATTTAGCACTAGAGAAGCAAGAATCAAATGAGGGAGTTGCTAGAAATTGGCTTGATATGAAGAACAACTTATGCATGTTGTTGCTTGAACTTCAAGGCAAAGTGAGTATTTGTTTGCTTTAGCATTATTTAGGTAAGAGATTGAGTGTGTTTCTACTTCTAAAAATGTAACAACTCTATGTTATGAAGAATACAGAAGATCATTTTAGTGATCAAGGGAAATTGTTTCTGTTTTCTAATGCATGATTGTTGGATCAAAACCTAGCTAGCTTCTAACAAAAATGGGATGTGATGGGAACTATAGGGACTTCTAGATCTTTGATGACTTGGCAGAGCATCTTTGAGTCCTGCAAGCTCATTGTTGTGAGTTTTAAACCCTAATCACAAGTGCATGGTAGATGTTGAAGTTGGATAAGAAAGAGTATCATTTCCATGAGGATTGGTTGAATTGCTTGTCAAGTACCACTACTTTAAGATAACTTTAGCTAAACAATCAAAGTTGAATGAAGATTTGAGCAAGTCAAATGGATAACTAAACTTAACTAATTGAAATGCTACTAACCTAAAATGTAAGAATACAATGTAAATTTATGGTTTTTTATCCAATTATGAAAACATACTTCCTATGGGTTCACTACTTATCTTGATTAATTGGTGAATTTAGGTTAGTGACTTAGTTTTCTTTACTTGTTGGTGAAGTACCCAATTGAATTCTTATTTTTTCAAGTGAAAGAATTAATCTTTCGGACCTAAATTTAATAAGGATTCTTATCTAATTACAAGTTTAGGAAGAGGCATTAAAGCTCAATTTACTTTCACTTAATGCCTTAGACTAATTCCCCAACAAGCCCATAGCCATTAAACCCTTCTCCTAAGTCCAATTATTTTTAATATTTTTCAAGAGCTTAGAAGCAATTTATGGTGAAACCAATTGTGGCCATCAATTAGTTAACAAAACAATAAGCTCAAGAGAAGAACAAATAAGCATTTGATAAAAAAACCAGCATCACATAACCATAAATTAATCCAACATAATCAACTCAAGTAGCTACATCTATCAAAAGTGCTAAGGAAGACTACTCTATAACTAAACTAAACTTAATCATGAAAATCCATAAAAGAGCATCCATGTTTCAATACAAGAAGAATGAGGGAAAAAAGAAACCCAAGAAACTTTAGATGCTTGACTCCTCAATGCCTCTACAAGCCTTCAAGTCCTCCAAACCTTCTCCAAGTATAATCCACAAGTGCTCCACAAAGATGATGGAAAACGTAAGATGTGGTGGCTATGGAAAACTTAAGTCTAAGATGAGAAGATAAAGAAGAATGAAGAGTCTCTAAGCTTTGTTTCAGGTTTTTCTAAGTCTCAAAGGTGTCATTTTCATTCATCTATCCATTTGGATCAAGCCCCCTAACCAATAGTATGCTTATATTCAAATTAGAAGTGGGGGACTATTTTTTTCTGGGTTCTGGGGCGCCTAGGCTCTAGAAAGGGCTAGAATTGGCACATAGGTGCTAAAAGGTGCAATTTCAAGTAGGGGCACTTCAACTGTAGCACGTAGATGCCACTTCTAGGGCCTAGGACTCACAGTTATATTCTAGCTTTGACTTTTTCTTGCCTATTTTCCGTTTTGCTTGTCCCAGTGTCATCTTAATGCTTCGTTCATCTTCTCCATCCTACAAAATAAAAGCATGAAGGAAGAATTGGAAAAAAATAATGGGTGATGAGTTAGAAAATAGTTGTCAAAGTCTACAAATAGTCAACATGTTTGACCACGAAATTAATACCTATCATTCATAGGACACCAGATTGTGTCACATTGTAGACTGATTTTAGTACTATTTCTAAATTTTCTGGTTCTCATCCATTTGTGTGCTTCTATGTTTGGTTGTGTTTTAGGATAGTATAATTGTGTATGTCTGTGTATTGCTCTTCTTCTACTTTGCAGGTGCTAGCTTGATCTATTGGGTTCTTAGAACTCATTCCCCTATTGCTCCCTATAAGGAAAAGGGTTCAAGACTAATTCTGTTATATTGCAGGGTTTTGTTTATGGTTTTGTACAAGTGAGCCTGTGAGGCATCTATTTGTTGCTTTACTAATGTCAATTTCACTTATTGAACTAGCTCTTGAGCTTTTGACTGATTTTAGGTATACATCTCTAGGTACTGTGGAAAGTTACCAAGGGCATGTGAAAGAGTGAACTAGACTAGCCAATGTGTACTACGCAAATAGGTCCAGTAGCCTGATGTACTATGTCTTGGCTTGGTTTACTTGTAAGTTAAGACTTGTTGATCCATAACTAAGCTGTTCTAATTGGATTTGCCCTATGGAAGTTCTATTTGTGTTTGAGAATCTCGTAACTGCCACAACTATGTAGTATTTGATAAACTTTAGCTAAGCACTAGAAATTGCTTTACTATTAAACTGTTTTCCTACGTGTTTGACTTGGATGTTGACCCTTGGTGATTCTGATGCATTGGTGCTAAGTATTGCCTGAGCAAGTTCTAATAGATATTTTGTGACTTGTTTGTATCAAAGAGCCATAAACCATACAGAATTGAAATGCATAACTTAAACTTGTAAAAGCTGCATAGTTACTATTCCATTGATTTTCTGGCTTAGGTGCAAGAAACGAAGTTGTTGTCTAGTTCCTTTCTCTCTGTCTGTTTAGACTAATTAATCAAACTAGGTGTATAATCGATGTAAAATCAAGGTTAAGGAACTTAGGCCGTAACAACAATAATAAGCATGATTTGGAAATTTAGTAAATAAATCACATATTTAAAAAAGTATGTATTCATCCGATTTTTTTCTTGTAACTCTATTTCAGCTACTTACATTTGCTTGTTAGATGCTGAATAGAGGTCTGTTGATGAATGGACAATGTTGGAATAAATGGTTATTTTGAAGAAACATTTTCTGCATTGGTTACTTGAGAGACTTTTGCAATATGAGGCATAGTTTAGTGACAATATTAAGATTAAGCCCAATTACTCCGTAGAAATTGGTTGGCTTGACCGGCAAAATCTGCATCAGCAGAAGGCGCGTCCGCCTGCACAATTTGACCAACCTCTGTTCCTACTACAATTTTTCTTTCTTTTTTTCTTTTTTTTTTGTTAGAACGTTCCCTCTTCAACTCTTTATGTATATATAATATATATGTGTGTTTGTAGGTATAAATTAACGTAAACAACTTCAAACATAATCACTTCTTTGCCTTTCTCAAGAAAATCCGAGAAGCAAATTTGTGGGTGAGCAGAGATCAATAATGGAAGCAAGCAACAAGAGCTCGTCCTATGAAGCATCATGGGCAGACCAGTGGGACTACGCCTCGTCCGAGCCTCTGCCCCCAGCGCAGGACAAGAAGAGCCGGAGCAGCGGCGGCGGAGGCGGCGGCAAGTACAAGCAGAAGATGGAGGAGGGCCTCCACAAGACCAAAGCCGTCGCTTCCGTCGGCTTTAACAAGGTCAAGCAAGGCACCACCGTCGGATTCCACTGGATCAAGGAGAAGTACCAGAAGACCACCCAGAAACACTAATCAGGCGCTACCCACCGTCATCTCTCTTTCTTGTTCCGTTTTGGATTCCTGGTTTTGTTCATTCATTTGCATTTTTTTTTTTTTGGTTTTTCTTCTGCTTTTTTTGTTTGTACTGTAAGATTTAATTAATATATCATATATATATATATATATATATATATATATACATATATATGTATGTATGTATGTATATGTCGTTTTCTGACTCGACTTTCTAATATACTTGTATATGCACCATGTCAGCTTCCGTTATATTTCCATCAAATTTCGTCAGTGGAGAAAAATAAAAATGAGCCGGAGTCAAAGCGTGTAAGGCACCGTTTTTTTTTTTTTGGATAATACTTTTATGGAATTAGTTGTGGTTAGGGATAAAACGGAAGTCTACAGAGAAAAGGAGGAGAAAATTTAAGGAAAAATTACAAGTACCTCCGTGGGGTTTGATCTAACTTACATTTTATCCCTTTATTTTAAAATAACCTACACTTTACTCCCTATTTTCTAGGGGTGAAAGTTTAGGGTTTTGGGTCGGGTTCAGGCCAAAACCCGAAATAAATGGGCACTTTCACAATTAGAAAAGGCAACTCAAACCAACTCGAAATATAAAGAAAACCCGAACTGACCTTAACCCAACAAAAGCATATTAAGGTCGGGTTGGATTGGTTTTGACCCAATGACGGCGAACTTTCACAAAGCACTGAGTGACGACGAGGTAGTGATCATGCGACAGAGGGCGAGGGTGGGGCAAGCGCAACACTAGGCGGGCCGAGGGTGAGCCAAGCGCGAAGGCTATGCGAGGATGGGACTAGCACGAGGCGATGGAGGGTAAGTGGCAGGAGGGCAATGACAAGACGAGAGTAAGCCGAGGCAAAGGAAGGTGGCAATCATGCGACAAAGGGTGAGGGTGGGGCAATTGCAACACTAGCCAAGGGCAGGCCAAGCGTGAGGGCTGTGCAAGGATAGGACTAGCATGAGGCAAGGGAGGGAAAGCGGTAGGAGGGCGATGACAAGACGAGTGCAAGTAGAGGCAAGGGAGGGCGGCACATGACATGGCCAGGAGGGCAGAGGTGGCAGGGAGGTTGAGGAGGGCTGGGTTGGAGGATGTTGGGAGTGACTAACAGCTAGGAAATTAGGAATTAAGATATGGATAGTGAGAAGGGGGTTGAGGGATATTAGGGTTAGAAGGGTTGGGCTTAGACTTAGGTAGTGGGTTTAAGTAATGGGCTTACGTAGTTGGTATATGGGCTTCGGGTTAAATCGGGTGAAATCGGGGTTGACCTGAACTAATCTGATTTTTACTTCTTAGAATTGGTTCAGGTTCGGGTCAACGCAAATCCTACTTAATCCATACACTGACCTGACCCTAACCCGACCCTATATGTCAAGTTTCAGTTCGGGTTTCGGGTTAGGGTCACAAGCTTTCACCCCAACTATTTCCTTTATAGTATCTGAAAACAACTTCTGAAACTCTAATTTAAACTGTCTGATAATCATGTTCCAGTAATTTTAAGATTTTTTTATTTTTTTTCACAGCCAACCCACCTTTAAAAGATAATGATGTGCATTTACAGAATGAAAAAGTTGATAATTTAAAATTTATATTGATTATAAAAAAATATTAAAGATATTGAAATTACTAAAAGATGACTATTATATGATTTAAATACAGTTTCAGAAGTTGTTATTAGACAGTGTAACAAATATGGAGACAAAGAATAGGTTTTTAAAAATAGAGAGGGCAAATTGTAGATTAAGGCATACTTCAGGGGGGTTATTGTAAGTTTCCCCAAATTTTATTAGATAATTTATTGTAATATTGATTTATTACATTTTTAATATGGTTGTTACGATCCTTTAGTCAGTGAACTTACAACGATTAGGCAAGATTTTAATTAAGTCCAAATCCTTATCTTAATGTCTCATTTAGTTTGAATTAGCAAATCAGGCGAGTTTGTTAAGAGTGTGATGATTCCTAGGTTATTTTAGCACCAAAGTTCACCGAGGTCAAAATGGTCGTTCTTGTAACCCTAGTGACATGTCGGGATTTAAAGCTCATGAGTTGTTCTTTTGGACCTAAGTAACAAAAGACCAAAGTGTGGGACTAAGTTGCCTAAGTGTTACTATTTGGAGATGAGGTTCATTTGTTAAAAATAGGAAAAGTTGAGAAAGTTTTGGAGGAAGTTGAAGCTCTTACCAATATTCATCATCCCCTTGTCTCATTTTTTTAGCTCTCTTTTCCTTCTAGAAATTCATAGCCAAATCTTCATGTTTCCTTTAATTTTTAGTGGGAATTGGAGCCCTATGAGGAAAGCAATCTAGAGGGAGCTTGTTTTACTTGAGTTTTGTGTGGAGAGCTCAAAATTACATTTTTTGTACTTGGTGAGCCTATGTGATATAGTATTATATATCAAATACTATGCCAAAAATACTATGCACAATTTATAAAACATAATTTAAGTACAAATCAAAGCATATAATACTATATCACATAGGCTCACCAAGTACAAAAAATGTAATTTTGAGCTCTCCACACAAAACTCAAGTAAAACAAGCTCCCTCTAGATTGCTTTCCTCATAGGGCTCCAATTCCCACTAAAAATTAAAGGAAACATGAAGATTTGGCTATGAATTTCTAGAAGGAAAAGAGAGCTAAAAAAGAGAGCTAGAAACCAAAAATAATTACCATAATTGCCACATCATTTTAAAAGATCTATTTTGATAATTACTACATTTGTTGCTATGAAAAAAAAAAGTTACAAGAATAGGTATTGAAAATAAAATCTTTCTAATAATTACCATTGTAGTGACTTTATCCCAAACAGGGTCCTACTAAGAAGACAATGGAACCAAGTTCCATTCTAGTTGCATGTGGATGGTTATCTAATTGTCCTATTTTAAAACCTTTCATGTATCTAGTTGTTAACCTACAATGCACTATGTATGAGCTTGCCACATCTTCAAGTAACAATGTGTAAAAGAAACCAAAAATACTATTCCAAAAATACTATGCACAATTTATAAAACATAATTTAAGTACAAATCAAAGATCTATTTTGATAATTACTACATTTGTTACCAATTTTTGCCTTAAACAATTTTGTTTGGAGAGTTCGTGCATTTGGATCATAATTTCATATAATAGGTTACCAATTTCATACCTTAAGAATTTAGTTTTGCCTTGGGAGGGTTTTTTTCTAAACTTCACAGGAATTGTTCAATTTCGTGTAATAGGAACTCATTTTTGTGCTAATAAATAAAGTGGTTGGGTGGGATGCCACTATTAAAGATTCATAGACACGAGCTTGCATGCAAACAAAAACAAGGTTAGAAATATGCCTAGGGTGTGTGCCTGGGGAAGACTTTCTAATACTTAAGTTAATAGTAGAAGTATGCTGAGGGTGTGTGCCCGGGGAAGACTTTCTAATACTAAAGTTAATAATGGTTTAAGAGTGGAGAAAGCTTAAACTAAGCTGTATGCATGGTATCTTATGTACATGAGTGCTCAGTCTCAAGGCCTTATATAAGGTATTCTTCCTAGTTTTTAGTGGGAAAGTTATCCCACTTTCCATGATCAGCTTCCTGATTATGGGGATCCTTCATTATCTTCATCCCCAATTCTCAACATTGAACCCATTAGACAACTAATCAGCAGGTCTTTGGTCCAGGCCAATTTCTCTATTTTAGTTTGCCTATATCATTGAATGGGCCAAAACCTAGTAAGGTATTAATAACTTCCTAAAACAAAAATGGAGGGAATGGGTACCCTATTTTTCAAAAAGGTGGATTTGAATATAGTCTTCCACGTATTGAGCTGGTAGTGATTCAGGGCACAGCTCTCCTTGGGGATGATGAATTAAAGGCTTGATCCTTCCTCTTTTGCTTTCCCTTTCCTCAACTGTCTTATTCTTTTTGCAAAAAAAGCTTTTTGAAGGACTCTTCTTGCATTTTTTATTCTATTTCTTTAGATTCGTTCCTAGTGAGCTACTAGTTCCTTTGCTTAAGCTAAATGCCCAGTCTTTTTCCTATTGTAGATTTTTTGTTATTTTTCTTGTTCTGCCGAGCTAGGCCACTGGCACTTAAGGTGGTGCATGATGTTGTCTTCCCTAGCTAACCTTTTTTGCCTGTTGCCACCTAGATATGGTGTATACTGAAACAAAGGCCATTGTTAAGGCTCCTTAAGAGGGAAAAACTCTGAAACCCTTAGGCCTTTTGAACTCTCGTCATTTTAAGAGCACTGTTATACTCAAATCCCTAAACATTTTGCACATGGACATCTTCCTTCCCACATATGTAGACCTAGTGATTCTTAGCTCCAAGGATGTAGTTTGCCTCCCATGAAACCAGCTTATGGTCTTTTCTAACCAGTGTTATGCCAGATTTAGGTTCCCATTACATTCCCTATTAAACCCAACTATACAAGCAATTCAAAATTTGTCCTTCTCAACAAGCCCTTAATGTCTTCCTTCATCTACTAGGCTTTTTGGTGGCATGCCACCCCACAAAGGTTGGGTATTTCTTAGAGTCCCTATTCTTCTTTTATTCCTTAAGCCTAATAGAGCCTACTTTCTTGCTTATTCAACCTGAAGCTTAATTGCTTCGGCTACAATCTCTCATTCCCTTTTTCCATGGCTCCTAAGAGCTTGAAGGAGAAATTCTTTTATGTGGCTCCTAGGGAAGATTGGGACTTTCCTTTGGAGTGGATGGATAACAATATTTTGAAGTTAGTAGCTTCCCCGAAACTAGTATTTGGCTCTAAAACCTTTACTGCCACGAAAGAGAAAATGAACGATCTCTAATGGGTGATGGAAAATGACTAGAGGTGAAGGTTATTCCCCTTTGCTAAGGATGACTTGGCTAAGATCCCTCTGGGTTTATAATGCCAGCCACACATGCCCCAACAAATTTAAGCCCTTTAGATGGGCCCCTAAAAAGTGAGCCAAATTACTTGAGCCAATTCGTTTCAATTTAAGTCAACTGACTTAATTTTACTTTTATATCTTTTTTATCTAAAACTAATTTTATTTAAAATTCAATGTTATGTAGATGCAATAATCTATTTGAAAGTAAAATTTCATTATGTTATTTAATTTTTATGAATTATCTTTTTTAAGGATTTAAACTAGAAAAAATTATAAAAATTTAGTAAGATTACAAAAAAATATATTTTCAGTTGATCATTACAACTACATAATATTGAATTTTAATTAAAATTAGTTCTAGGTACAAAAAATGTAAGAATAAAAATAAGTCATTTTGTAGTCAATTGACTTAAGTTAAAATGAAGTGGGTAGATTCTTTAGTTGAGGGTTACTAGCAGAAGGCGACTATAGTCTCCTGTTTATTGCTTGTGTGCTGCTATGCGATGCTGACCTTTGCTTTCTTCTTGTAGACATTAAAATAACAGCCATGAATCTTATGAACAAAAGCCAAACAATTCTAGGGTATCTTTAGGAGGCTAAGAAGTCCTTAGAAGAAAGGAAGGCCCAATAGATGGTCCTATTGCTCTGTAATGATGATGGCCACACTACACTTTATGCCCTGCTTCACTAGAACAAAAGGCATAAAGTCTTAGATCAGAGTGTGGTGAAGCTATTTAAAGAGCTTCCCTCCTTTGAGCCATAAGCAGCCATAGGCCATTATCTCCTTAATGATGCCAATCAGCTCTTGCCCCATCCTTGAGAAGGCTTCCAAGATATTCTTAGGTGTTTTTTCTATCATTTAGACTTGTACATTCTGTCTTTGATTTTTTCTAATCCAATTTTCAGAGTTTCTTAGTCTAATCTTTTGGTTGTTTTGCATCCATAGTGGTTTCCACTATGACAACCACCATGGGCCTATTCAAGAAGCCTATGTGGACTTGTCTCACACTAGTCATAATTTGCTAAGTGATTAAGTGCACACTAGTTAAAACTTTCATACTTCTAGTTAATTAACCTACTATGTATCTATGCATGATTAGTGCTTTGACTTTAATGATAAATACAAGTAATAAAACATAAAACATTGCATAGGCATTTCATTCAAATCTAAATTTAAAACTATACAAGCATACAAATAACTATGCATTTAACTATATGAAATCAACCTTGTGCAAGCATCTATACTGGAGAATACTATGCTCACACTCAAGAGCGACTCTAAAGTCACTACTCAACCATGTACATTAGAGGCTACTAGTGTACATAATACACCAAAGTTACAACCTATTAAGATTTGTATACTAGCTCTCACATGCGATTGTACTTAAAGTGTATGAGCTCCAAAGTCATCCCTTATGCCACACTAGCCTCTGTTGGCCAAACAATCAACTATTATGGCAAAATAAGGTCCCAATGCCCTAAATGTACAACCACTAGTAGGCTCTTAGAGAACTATGATCCCACTTAGGTTACAATTAGCTAGTTATTACTCGTAAAGTAATTTAAATCATTACCTGCAACTAGTTACTTAACCTACCTTACACAGAAAATATGCATGTGTCATCCTGGCTATGTAATAACAAGTAAATAAAACTACAAAGAAACCGTGGCATGCCAGTTAATAAAATATAAGTTAAAACAAGCCAAAATGTGAAAATCATAGTTGTTTTAACCTCAAGTAATAATTGTGTGCATACATCTTAACCTTATATGCACCTAAATATAACCCTAGTGTTATACACAGCAATTAAAACTAGTAGAAGCAACACTTAGTATGAAAAATGTCAAACATACAATAAAAACAACAATATCTACTAAGATTCACCTTTAGCTTTTCACCCGAGCAACCTAGCTTCAAGTGGCAAGCCTCACTTTCCTTGCACATACTTAGCTTTGAAAGCTGAAAAGACAACACTTTAGTCAGTACTAACTTATATTATAAGCACTTATTAACCAGAAGGTTCATACTTAGAAAGTACTTTCAAGCAAATAAAACTTAGCACTAACAGTTGCCCTTCACCAACTATTAGGCTCAATTAGCCTTCTAAATACCTGCACAACACTTAAGAGGTGAGTACTCAAAAGTACTCAATAAGGGATTTGGCGCCTACAAGGAAAATATGTGCAGACATGCAAAGCAACATACACATGCACACACACACACACACACACACACACACAAACAAACCAAACAATCAAACAACATAACAAACAACAAGCACAAACAATTAATAAACAACAACAATAATGCAATGTATTGTATGGATGGATGAATGAATGCACATGTTTATGCACTTAGGGCTTCCTTACACTTGAAGGTGTTCTTAACTATCGTGAGCTTATACAGCTAAGGCACATGGATATTGGATCTCATATCCTATAATAGCACTTAATTAAACCCCATTCAGTCATTTTTACGGGCGCCTTAAGTAAGTCATCACTTACTTAACCTTCCTGCCTTTTATGGGCTATTTAAAGTAAGTCATCACTTACCCATTTCATACCTATATCTCTCCTTTTCATCTTGTGTCGAGTAATTTAACTTTGTGATCAAACTTCACCAAGTTTCCCTGAACTCGACTCGAGCAACTTAGTGGATTCGCTTATCGAGCTCGTTGTCTCAATCAGGACCTCTTGGGTACCGCTCGATGCCTAGAGCTACTTGGCCTCTACTATAAGATCATCAAGGGTCTCAGACCCTTCTTGGGTCCCTCTTCAATGCTAGAGGTTAATGACCTTACCTTTTGGCCATTAGAGGACTCATAAAATACTTGGCCCCTCTTAAGTACCTTACTTGTGACTTAAGGTGCCTAACTTATCCATTTTTCCTTAGCTCTCTTAACCACTATCTTATTACCTATTTATTGATGCATAATTAAATCTTAAGAGAAAATTTGAGCCATGGTATGATGCCACCTAAGCCTTAGGAATTGATTTGGGACACTTAGAAACGATGTTGGCATAATTCAAGTACAATGCAATAGCATTGTATATTATGGTGCGATAGGGTCATGCATTTTTGTGGCTTGTTGGAATTAAAGCCCTTGCATCAGCCCTATACATGTGACTGTACTAGCCTAGGAAGGCCTTTAATGCATGATGCTATTGCATACAAAATTATAGTATGATCGCACTACACTTATTAGTGATTCATTTGTCTCAATCTCTCGGCCAAACTTGTTCCAAACTTGCCCAATCCAATTCCAATCTCTTATTAGCTCATTCAAACTTACTCTTAGATATTTTAACACCACAAATGAATCAATTAATTATGGAAAAAATTAAACCCCTTACCTCAAATCCAAGCAAAGCAAGATCCAAGCAAACCACACACCTAAGCACCAAGTTGTACAATGGAGCTTCCTTTGAGTTCCTGGCCTAAATCTAACCAATTTGGACACCAAGGGAACGACTTCAAGATCATTTTTAACCATTTATTGAGCTTAGAACTGAACCAAAATAAGCAAAGAAGCTTATCTTAGGGTTTATACCCAAAACTTGCAAAACCAAACTCAAATGCACCAATTCTACCAAAAATGAACTAAGGCTTGTTGGGATAGCTTTGGAACCTTCAAATTTCATGAAACTTTGGCCAACTTGAGAGGAATGAAGGTGGAGAGAAATGGAGAAGAGGGAGCTACAAAGAGGGGAATGAGCATAATGATGAATAGTGGTAAAAAAGCCTCCTAAAAATATCCCAACTCCTTCCACTTACATTTTGCCTTACTTCCTCCACCAAATAAGACAAGTTTTAATTTATTTTTTTTATCACCAGCCCCCTTTTATCAATCGGCCCTTAAGTCCCATGGCTAAATATTCTCCATGCCCTTAGCCCTTAAACTTTTTGCCACAGTAGGATATAGTAGCCCTAATTCTTAATTAGTGCATTTTAATCCCTTAACTTTCATTTTTGTTTCCAATGGTTAGAGTAACTTCTGGCCTTGACTTATTTGGTTAAAATTACTTACACGAACTTAATTTCATTGAAATTATAAACCATGCCACTCATTTGGATTAAAATTACCATTTTACCATTTTTTCCCTTTAGTGCCATTTCCCTTTTAGGAACTCAATACAACCATGCTTAGCCTGATTTTCTTGTTTATTAAGAAACTACTTTGAGGTATTTAAATATAAAAACTTATTTAAGTGTACTTACTTGGTTAAAGTAGGTCATTGACTAGGAAATTCGTCACAACTGTAGTTAGCATGATAATATAACCAACAAGAATCTATAATACTAGAATCACAAGAATTTAATTAAAAAAAATAACTACATGATAGCTTTTCTTAAAATCCCTCAATAATTGTCAAGCTCTATAGAAAAATAATCTGCATAAAAAACACTAAGGGAGTGAGAATCAACAATTCTCAGTAAAAGATTTTTCAACTCACAAGAGAAATATTGATGACACACACACACACACACACACACACATATATATATATATATTATATGTTATATGTT
Organism: Aquilaria yunnanensis; assembly: GCA_039654915.1. Classification (NCBI taxonomy): domain Eukaryota; kingdom Viridiplantae; phylum Streptophyta; class Magnoliopsida; order Malvales; family Thymelaeaceae; genus Aquilaria; species Aquilaria yunnanensis. Next base: position 39,364,604 of record CM077595.1, on the reverse strand, counting down.
GCGAGCTCAAAACAGTTCTAAAGGCTAACTAATGCACATTAGTTTAGGCTTCTTGGGACCTTCTATTCCTAGTCCTCACACAAAACATTGTCCCAAGCTTAGCGAGTTCTGGCCTTTAACTCACTGCTAACTAACCTTAGCTTGCTAACCTACTAGTAAACTTAGTTTAATAGCTCTTAGTTGATGGCAAACCATGTAGCCTAGAGAATCCAAAGACATTAAAGGAACCATTGAAGATTAGTTTTGGACCTCTTACAAGGAGAAAAGCCAAGGAAACTTGAGAAGCACTACAATAGCTCATCTTGGCATTCTTAGAGCCTGCCATAGAGCCCTTACATGCCATTTCAAAATCCACTTTGGCATTTTATGATCTCAAGCTGCCATACTTTAAGTCATACCATATAATGAAGATTTAAGATGTAGAAACTCAAGAAACCTTGACAAAACTAGGAGGCCCAAGCTAAAAGCCCAAGTGAACCCCAAAAATGCACTCGAAAGCCTCCTAGGACCCCTTCTAGGCTATTTTGTATGCTTGAGTATGTTTGCTCAATTTTTTTAGTTAGTTTGATTCTTTTGCATATTATTTAGTTAATTAGTAAGTTTGGAGCACATGGAAAACATGCCACACAGATTTAGAGAGAAGGAGTGTGCAAACCGTGTTTTCCAAACCTAGTTTGACTAGAATTTTTTTTTTTTTTTGCTAGGTTTAAGGTTTTTTTTGCCTCTAAACTTTGTAAGGCTGAAAACCCTATTATAAATAGGTTATGTATTTCATGTTTTTGCAAGCAGATTAATAATATTTAAGTTGCATTAAGCAATCCTTATCTCTCTTATTCATTCTCAACTTTTTGGGACACTTGTGCAACAAGTTCTTCTCTACCAATCAAAATTCTTCTAATTTCCCTTCTTCAATTCTACTTCTCACCCTTGCTTATGTTTCTAATTTTTTTTTATTTTCTTCCTTAATGAATTTTTTCTTATTGGACCAAGTTTGGTGAGGTTATTTCAGGTTGGCTTTGGAACAAGTATCTTGGGCATCATTGCAAACACATCACTAGTGAGCTTAACTCTTTATTAACCTTGTCTTTATTATTGTATAGGTGAGTTCTTAGGAGAATTCCTGAGGTCCCAAGCATGACCGAGCATCATCTACCCTTAGGTACCCCAAACAACCCTCCCTCATCGCTCCCCTAAAGCCTCTTTTCAAGAAAAAGCCACCTTTTTGGTCTTTGTCACAGAGGCCATGCTCCTACTTCTTATGGCCATAGCATTGCACCCCAAAGTGCATATAGCCTAAATGTGTAAACTAAATAACCATATTCATGTGCAAATAGACACACAAGTAGTGCAGCTTGGACACTTTGAGGCATAACTATAAACAAATTTTGGCAAATAACCAAAAAACAACGATTTTTGCTGTCTAAAATAGAAATTCATATATTCAGCTTTACTTGCCAAAATGGTTTGAGATCTTGTATTTAAGTTATTTTTTACCAAGGGAACATGGTAAAAAGAAACACTTATATGTTTGCAGTCTTGATAGAAAAGTCAATATCTTGGTCAAACTCAATCAAACTACCTATGCACGGAAGCAGTACCCACAACAAAAATAGTCCCAAGCTAAACTAAAGCATATAAAGAGAAATCATTTTATCTATGAAGACACTCTTTCACTATCCAAGGATAGGAATTCATACAGCCATACTTTGGCCTTAGCACACGATAACTAGCTAACACAGCAACACTATTAGTAATATAGATATTGTTTTAACACTACTTTTTTTTAACTTTTTGCCTAGCCTTTATACACAATACAAAAACCAGGACCAAATGTACAATGTATCAACACATGACTTAGCTAGTTAAATCCTATATCTAGCAAACCAACCTTCTATAGTGATAACACCTAGTGCCAAGAAACAGAAGTTTTGAAGTATACCTTTATGAACAAGTTATAAACCAAAGCATAAAACCACAATGTACCTACATAAAACCTTAGATTAATTTTTAAATAGCCTTAAGAACAATCAAGTAAGTTTTTGCCTACAAATTGGATAATAGGTGCATGAGTATTTCTACTTAGAAAGAGATATATATATAGCATTATATGCCATTATAGCTAGATTAGCCACATAACCTGCATCTAAAGGAAGATATTGAAAATACAAAGCAATGTATATAAATAACATAATGCTTAACAACTAAGGGTTAACTCAAGTATACAAGCATAAAAGCACACAGAAACACACACACACACTAATGTGAGTTTGGAAGGCACACCCAAGGAAGGCAAGGACTCTTTGAAGATAATTAATGGACCTATGACAAGGAAGAGTATTAAGGAGTTCACTAGTGTACTTCTAGCCTTTGTCATAAGCTATTTTCATGTAGGATAAACTTGGATCTTTACATGGAGCTGTTGTAACACTCAAGGAAGCATATAGAAAGGATGGCCAAGCTTGGTGTCACTTCTAGAGTGCCTAGACAAGAAAAGCAACCAGGACACCAAGGACACCATTCAAAGTACACCCATAGAGCCTCCTTGAAGTGTCTCACGAGCGATTTTCTTCTATAGGCTAAATCTTTGAGTCCTGAAATTTCAAGACCTTTTTTCAACACCTAAGGGAAGGCCTCAAGCCAATTGGACTCAAATATCTCAGCTGGAACTTGAAGGCACAAGAATGAACCCTAAAAGAGCCTAATGGCGCATCTGAGAAGTATACTTAGGATTTTTAAGGCCAGTCTTGTGTACGTGGATAATTTCTTTTAATTTTCTATTTCATTACATTATTTAGGATGTTATTAGGACTAGGGAAGTCATTTAGGTCACATGGGATAATTGGCATATGTGGCTTACTCAAAACAAGTACAAAGCGTGTGTTTGAATCCTAGTTTGACTAGGTTTCCTACGTTTTTTGTGCTTAGGTTTTCCAGTTGAATTTGGCTGAGTTTAAACCCTAATTTAGGCTTGTATAAGGGCTTACTTTCTAGTTGTAAAACACAGCTTTTGACATCAATAATATTACTCTTTGAGAGGCATTCTCTTTGGTTCTTAGCGAACTACCTTGGCGTAAAAGTAAGCTTGTGTTCTTTGTGTGTTCTTTATACTTCTCATTTCTAATCACGAGTTGATTAGGGGTGAGGGCCTTCAATCCAGTCTCTTAGGTGTTGTTTATGGAACTTGTTAATATTTTGGGTGCATTTCTTGGTCTTTATACCAATGGGGTTTGCATCACACACACACACAAATCCTATTCTAGCCATAAGGCTAGTAAGCATTGATACACATATACACACACACATTCCCCACTAGGAGCACAAAAAGCTTTAAGACTCAATTGGACTTGCAAGGCTTACAAAAGAGTCCCTAATACTTGTCAACCATTTCAGGAAGCTAGCTTACTAAAACAAAGATTTTGCATTTGATGGTGAAGTGTATAGGCTTGAAAATTCGCAACAAAAGATTTTGAGTCTACTTGTTTGACTTGGAGTTGACTTTTTGAGTAAGACATTTGATCATGAAGTTTATAGGCTTAAAAATCTTATGAAGTTAAGAAAAACTTGTTTACATACCAACATTCCAAATCCTTGAACCAATAAGTCAAAGATCTTGAAAATGCTAGTCTTGGAAATAGTGGATAAAAGGAATTTTTCTAATATTTAGTCTTTGGTAAAGGAAATTAGTAGTATCACAGGCAAGGATGTGTTGAACATGCCCATGTATGAACGAATTGACTATTACTGCTTTGTGTTTAGGGATTAGAATATATGCTATTAGGTAAAAGAAAATTTATAGACCACCTTGGTTGTTGTGATGACACATATATTGTATTAAAAAGGAGTTGGTTTCTACAATGAAGATTATGCAATAAGACTTACTAGCTGGGATTTGAGCTCAGGAACTCTACTTCAACAATTGATATGTGGAAACAATGTTATAGGAGTTCAACTATTTTACATAAAAGATTTACTGATTTGTGAGCAACTGATATTGTATTGTAAATATGACCAATGAATGGTTTAGAAGACTTAGAATAGTAGAACTACAACAATAAAAGGTAGTTGACTATACAAAGATGTATTAATAGAAGCAATTTTGGGCTATAGTTGACCATGACTTTGACTTCAAGCTGGAAGCATCAAAAAAGTATAAAACTCCAAATGAAGGTTAAAACATTGTTTGAAACTTGATTGGATCGAGAAATCAGGGTAATAGGTTGCGAAAGTATATAAATTCTACAGAATTGGTTTACATTGTCAAAGTTGCTTGGATGGCTTCCAAAGGTAGGGAAAAAGATGGCATAGGCTTTAAACCTTGTATTAAAAATAAGTAAAAACGTATTTTTCGGTTCGTCAATGCCTGAAATCTTCGTCAACATGGCCAAATAATTACTGACATGATGAAAAATGTTAAACATGTGGCACTTGGTGTGTTATGGACCTCCTAGTAGCAGGCACTCCTGAGGAAGGTAAAGTGTTCTAAATTAAGTTTAAAACCTTAATTTCAAGTTTACATAGCAAGAATGGAGAAGTTTAGCAAAGTTTACTAAGTTCCGAGAAGGATAAGGCACTAAACGAAGTTCAGGGGCAAAATGATAATTTTGCATCCTGAAGAGCCGGGATGAGTCCCGAGTAGTTAAAATGAGTTTTTATAACTTAACTTTCAACCTTAACTCAAACTTGAAGAATAAACAAGAATTTAATCAAGAATCACTAAGTTACAAAGATGGGGGACTTAATTGCATTAAGCTTGATACCTTGGTGACTTTGATGCTAAGTAAGGGTTTAAGAAGGGAAAGAGAAGGGGGAAGCTACCATAACCACTTTTTTATCCTTCCCTCACTCATTTCTCTATCAAATTAAGCTTGGAATCAAGTGTCCTTGGTGTCAACAGATGCAACCCAAAGTGTACAAGCTAAGAGAAGCTAATTTCAAGCTTTAAACCATGATTTTGAAGCTTGGAAGAGTGTTTTTCCATATCTCCTGTTTTTTAGTGAGGCAATCAATGTGTTCTTGATTAAATTCATGTTATTTGCTTGGTTTGGAGCTTGGGTTTTAGTTAGAGAGTGAAGTTTTGGTGATTGGTACCTTTGTTTTTGATTGGGACTTGTGTAGAACTTTAGTGAGCTTGGTTGATTGGAAAGAAGATTAAGTCTTGCTTGTTACTTGAAGTTGAGGTAAGGGAGTTATGTTTTCAAGTTCAATTAATGCTATTGGCTTGAGTTTGCTTGAAGGAATTAAGTGATTCTAGCAATAGCATTAGTTAAAGGTTTTGGTTGAATTGTGGTGGACTATGAAGTTTGAGAGGATTTGGATGATGTTATAGAGCATCATAGATTAGCTTATGATAGTTGGTTATGTTTTATGCAACATGGTCTGTGAGTGTATGAAATTTGGAGGCTTTCCAAGCATGTTTACCATATTTGCTAAGTGTCCAAAGTTCATAGCAGCAAAATGCGTCAAATTCTACAAAAATGCAGATTGGCGACGCGTTACCAATTATAGGTCGAGGCCCACGACGCGTCGCCAATCTGGGGAAAAATTGGCCGAGTGTTATCAACTGTGGCGACGCGTCGCCAATTCAGGAAAAATGTGGCAGAACGTTACCAACTGTGGCGATGCGTTGCCACAAATTGGTGACGCATCGCCACAGGCAAAACTGGCAGAAATTTCACATTTTGCTAGGATGATTGAGGTGAGACCTAAAGGGGTTCTTAGAGTACCTTAGGGTCCAAGGATTCTGGGGGTACTCCAAGACTTCCAGAAGTCCCACAAGAAGTAAGAGTTTCCTTGAGTTTTGTGAGGTTTCATGGTTGCTTGTGCAACAAGCAAGGAAACTAGGTTGCAAATGAACATAACTAAGTACCACTAGCTCAGGTGAAAGGTTTATAACCCTTGGTGACCTAGCTGTGCCGTTAGCCATAAGGTTGCAAGATGAAACCTTGTTCATCTAGTCTACAAGGAGGTCTTATGGCCTAGTTTGCAAAGTTCCACCATAATTCCCTTACACAACGACTAAGGGAAGGCTACATGATTGCATCAGTAAGCTACGACTTACTAGGGGCGAGTTAGTGGCTAGAACTCGCTAAGCACGGAGTGATGCCCAGTGAGGAGGACTAGTTTGAGGAGAGGTCTTAAAGGCCTAGTTATATATACATATATCAGACCCTCATGCTGTGTGAGCTCGCAGCAAGTTACATATATTATCATATGTAGAGTCCTAGTAATTTTCTTACAAGTACACAGAAGACCCCTTACTGAGAATGTTGAATTCTCACTCCCTAGTTATGTTGTGCAGAGACTGAAGTTGTTGGACCGGGTAATCATTGAGAATTATCGCAGTAGTGCTCTTTTGTGTGTACAAGTATGGCGCTTGAGAATCTCTATGATTCTAGTCTACATGGGTACTTGTTGGTTAAGTAACAGTACTAACTTAAGTCTTCCTTTGGCTACAGAGCCTAGTAGCACTGGACAAAGCTTTTGAGACTCACCACTAGGACGTGTATCCAAGGTGGGAGTTAAGTTCAGAAGATCTCAGTTGAGGCTTGTGTTTATACAGTACTCTAGTTGCCTCCATAGTCTATGTTTTGAGGAGTCCTAGACTCTAGAATTGCTCTTGGGTGAGGGCATTAGTCTACTTTATGTATGAATGTTCTCATGAGTTGTTATGTGAGTAAACTCACACAAATGTTGATTTTGTATGCTTTGGCTATTTGTACTTATTTTCTGTTGAAATTACTTGGCCAAGTTAATGTTTTATGGTTTTAATAAACCAAGTCAAAGCATGAAAAACATGCATCTTGCATATTCTAGGTTAATCAACTAGTATCATGGGATTTTAATCCGCGCACATATACAGCTAGCCAATTGCAATCCACTGTGAGACCAGCTCTCACAGGCTTCCTGGGCAGGGGCCAAGGACGGCCGTGTCATGGTGGCTTCCCACTTCCTTTGTTGTGTAAGAACCCATTGAAACACTTGTATTGGTTTGTTATGGTGGTGTTGAGCAATGTTTTGGAGGTCGTGGGTGTGAGAAAATGCTCTTTTCTTCAAGGCAAGGTTTCAAAGGGTCAACCTAAGTTCCAAGATGGTGATTCGAGGAGCTCAATGTAGTACTCGATTGCAAGCCACTCAGTCAATCGAAGGGGGTGCAGCTTCTTGATGACGAACAATTTGACTCAAAAAGCTTTGCTTAGGAGATTATGCAGTTGATAGTGGGGAGATTAGTTCAAGGAAAGATTTGGGCGTAAGTTGTGGGAGAGATGATAAGGTAGAGACAAAGAGGTTTGGTTTGAGTGAGTCGACACTTGTTGATTAGCTACTTGGAGGTGTTTGTGGACGTGGAAATTGGAGATATGATGAATTTTGGAGTTGTTCCTGGGGAGGGTAATAGAGAATGAAAAGAGTAGGATTGATGTTATTATTTTTTCAAAGTGCACATTTATTAATTTGTTGATATTTAATCAAATTGTATATTTATTAAAATTAAAATTTTACAATTTAAGAATCCTAAAATTTTAATTGTTTTAAATGAGTACTTTTATCAAATTTTTTTTTTAAATTGGGTGTGCTAAAGATTTTATGAAAAATTAATTACATACCATTTGGTTGGTTTCCTTGCTTTTTTTTTTTTCTGTATGAGATTCTCACAGATATAAAATGCACTGTTTAACTGGTATATAACTTATAGGGAGGACACAAAAAGTCCTAAAACTTTTAAGTTTTGACAAATTAGTCTTAAAATTCATTGTTTTGACAGAGTAGTCCTAAAACTATGGAATTGTCAGCTCTGTTAGTCCTAATTTTAATGTTTTCTAAGGAGACAGACGGAAAAATTGAGGTGACATAATGGACGTTTAAATAGTGACTTGTTGACTCTTTTTAGCTGTTTGGTAACCTTAGGGATTTAATTGCTCAAAACAAAAATTAAGAGTGATTAAAACACTAATTTCCCCACTTCTGTCTTCTTCACCACTTGTCACCGTAACCGTTCGTTCTCCTCCCATCGCCAGCCACCGGCGCTCGCGCTTGTCCTTCGCCACAATCCATCTTCGATCCATCACGGACCCAGCAGCTTCCCGAGGCTTTATCATCGCCGTTCGCCACGCCGGAGCTCCCGGACATCGCCGATGGCCGGCGGAAGACTATGTTATTCCAATTCGGATTGGGACGGAACACTGATACGATTCCGATTCGTCTCTCGCCGGAGGCCATCCTCGTTAGCATCGGCCGCCTCCTCGATTCGCCTCTCGCCGGGATAGAGACGTGATTCATACCCTAAGATGAAAAACATGGCAAGCAGAGAAACTCATGTTTTAATCACCATCTCTTTTCATTTTGGGCAATTCACTCCCTAAGGTTCGCAATGATGTAAAAATGAGTCAATTATTCAAAATTTAACATCCATCAAGTGCCATATCAGCTTTTTCATTGATTAGCTGGCGATACATCCGAAGTAGGGCTAACAAAGTTGATGGCTCCATAGTTTTAGGACTATTTTGTCAAGTCGATGAATTTTAGGACTAACTTGTTAAAACTTAAAAAGTTTGAGGACTTTTTTGTACTTTCCCTATAAAATATAGTATATGTTGCAAGGTTGTCAAAATTGGAATCCTACCCAGGTTCGTTTTTTGCCGTGCAAGATCGAGATCGTAAGATCTGATAGTAGATCGTAAGATTCAACCAAGAACTTAAAATTTATTATCTAAATAATATAGTTTATATAAAGACCAATTATATTAAAAACTCAAGTAAAATTTTAGTGTCATAGTAATGGTAAAATATAATTATTGATACAATACAAGTAAAATTCAAACTTTTATAGAGTATATATCAACATAATCAAGAAAATAATTAACACAAGTCTGAAAAAAATTCATGAACAAACACATTATTGACAAATAGAAAAGAGTACAATGTCCATAATTTAAATATTCAATAATTAACTTCCAATAAATTTAAAATGTATAATGATTTTTTTATAATATGTAAATAATTTAAAATTAGTAGTTTTTTTCTTTTTGATGAAACAAGTTCAACTTACAGAGAGAAAAAAATGGTAATTTTAATATCTATTAACTATAAAAAATATTATATATATATATATATATACATATATATATATATATATATATATATATATATATATATATTACGGTAAAAAAGTTACCGATTAATTTCAATTATGCTTTAAAAAGTTTTTATTAGACAGCTACCTTGAGTTAATAAATTTCGTCCAATTGAGGATCAAAATAAAATGTTTTTAATGGATTTAGAACCAAAATAGGATGTTTTTAATAGGTTTAGGATCTAAACAAAATATTTAATAAACTAAAGATGAAAACGGAGTGAAAAATCAAATGTTAAGGACATCCACACAATTTACCTTTAATAAAAATCAATAACCGGGTAGGATCGATAGGATCTTTCGATTCTACGATCCTACAATCCTAGTCTTAATCCTACCACGATCCTACAACATTTTGAAAAGGTTTTCTACATTAGGATCGTAGGATCGCGATTTTAACAACTTTGATATGTTGTTGAGATATAATTATAGAATGATGTTGATTATATAATACAGTTAGAGTAACTAAAATATATTTTCCCCTAAAAGTCATACTCCTATCTTTAAACTAATTGGAAAATTGACTAAGATGTTAAAAAATAAATATTAATATTAATTAGAAACATAAATATAGTATCTAAAACTAAAAAAATTATTATAAACATATTACATATTTAAGGAAAATTGGATTGAAGTTGAGATAAATATTGGGATTGATTTGCAAGTTTCTCAAGCCTTTATGGGTAATAAAAAAATCTCAACTTCACCGATAAAGTGACGGAATCTATTATTCAGAGCAAAGTATAGAGTTTCCAAAATACAAGTCTCATTTGGTAATACCATTAGCCATTAACTATTATCATTAGAAATTTGAAAAACTATCTAATGATAATTTTTAGCTTTTATCTTCAATGGTTTCAACACTATCATTAAATAAATTATCAAATACTATAATGCCAACAATAAAAATTGTTTCAAAATGGGCCAATGTGGGAAGTGTAAATTAAGTGAAACCTTATAGAGCTTTTTCCCATAAAAAGGCCTAAGGATATTTTTGGTCCCTAAGCTTGGGTAACCATGACACTTTACCTCCTGAACTATGACTTGGTCCAACTCGCCCCTTCAACTTGTGAAATTGAGCTAATTATGTGTCACGTGCTCATCACGTGATACCTAGAAAATAAACGTCATTGGTTAGCTGTACGTACTCAGCCATCTACCTCTCATCCCTTGCCAACTCCGATGGCCCTATCTTCTCCTTCCTTTCCTCCCTTTGCTTATTCTGCCTTGTCTGGCTGTCCGTCATTCTTTCTGCCCTTTTATACTCTTCACCCTCCTTTACATCTATTGGTACCTCACTTGCTCCCACCTCCATAACTGTTGCCAGGATTTTCATCACTTTGATGTAGTAATCCATCTTGACCCTGCCTCCTTTGTACCCCATGCTAATCGTGGCCTTGAAGCACTTGTCCTTAGTTTCCTCCTAATTTTCACCTTCTCCTCTGAGACCCACTGAGGTGACAATACCACTTGCGTTTCTCAAGAATTGCCTTATGTGGGTTTTTCGTAATTGTGGGAGCTTTTTTCGATGCATTGGACTTGTTTGATGATATGCTTGAAAGAAATCATATTTCTTGGGCCATTCTTGTTTATGCTTATGCAAACGTACGAGTTTGGGAAATAGCTTTTTGCTTGTTGTCACAATTACTTGAATCAGGAGTGGGACCAACTTCGTTGATTTATACCTCCCTTTTGAAGTTTGTTGTTGGCCATTCACTATTGGATATTGGCATGCAACTGCATTCTCTTGTCCATGGCCACCGTTTGCCGCTGCAAGAATATTTTCCATGAGAACTTCCCAAAATTAATTATCCAAAATTGAAACTTAATTTGGGAGACTCATTCAGTCAACATGGATTACTAAATGAGTGCCGATAGGAATTTAGGCTATGGCAGGGAGGTACCAACTTAAGTAGAAGAGGCCGTGGAGAGCATGAGAGGGCGGAGAGAATGGAAGTACATAGAAGAGTAGTTATGGCTAATAAATGACGTTTGTTTTCTAGGAATCACATGATGAACACAGAACGCATAAGGAGTAAACTGTCCCATTTTCATAAAATCAGGGGGTCAGTCGGACCTTGTCATAATTCAGGGGTAAAGTGTCGTTACCCGAGTTCAGTTAACAAAAAAAGCTTTAGGCCCAAAAAAAAAAAAAGAAAAAGAAAAAGAAAAACGAGACTGAGCACCAAACCAGTTTCGGGACTCAAGATCGCATTCACGGTCCACACGTCTAATAGTTGAAGGTGTGCTTTTTAGCACTCTTTTCTCCGATTTCTTCTCGTTTTGTTTGTGGTTCCGGTCCAACTGCAGCCATCCAATCTTCCTTTCTTACTTACTCTTTATCTCCAATTTCTTCTCTCTCAATTCATTTTCGCTTTCGATATTTCACAAGTCAGATAGTATCAGCTACTTTGGATTTGGGTTTTTCCTCTTATTCGTCGTATCCGTTTTCAATTTGAATTTTGACACTTTTCCGTCGTTTTCTGTGTTTTTGCATTTGGGATGCTTATCTTCAAACATTGAATGTTAGCTGCGTTTCTTGTTGGACTCTTGGACAATATAATAAATTGCAGTAAATCTGATTGGCTTTATTTATGTATTTATTTATTGGGTTTTCTTGATTGAACCCTGAAAACACAACCAAATTTTCAAGTCAATAACCCACCTTTGAAGGCTCTTCTGTTGCTTTCTATAGGTTTTTTGATGGTTAAAATATTGGTGGCGGTAATTGGCAGTGCAAGACAAGTGAGTGGACCAACAGGGTCAGACTCTGACCAAGCAAGCTGGTGGGGAGGTCGTTGTTGGTAACCAGAAAATAGTTGGGAATTGGGATTAATGGATAGTCTAAGAGGGGAGAGAGTTGTTGAAATTGACGGTATAAAAGGGGAATTGATTGAGGGCGGCGATAGAACCAATGACAATCATAAGCAGGCTAGAGAAAGGGCTGCTCTGGTTGGGAGTGAAGAGGCCGATTTAGCTGGTGGTGGTGAGAGAGACATGGCTCCTCTGCCCGGCAGTTCCATCAACCGGTCGAGTTCCCGGCCACAGCTTGACCTCAGCAAGGCTGCAATCCAAGGCAGTTCAGAGGAGAGGGATCCCACAATTCTGCTACCTAATCAATCTGATGATATTTCTCATTTGGCTCTTGACATTGGAGGTATTCTAAAGCTACTTTCTTTATTTGTGCTTCTTCTTTTCTTACTTGATTGTGAAGCTTCTTGCACTTCTCTCTCTTGTATCAAATTAGTTTCAGTCCCCAATTTCTAGTTTTTCTGTATTTTATGAAGCGCTCCTTAAGCTTTAATTTAGAGGGAGCTGATTAATTAAGAAATCAGTATATGGAAAAATTAAGGAGAAGCTTAATCTGGGCCATCTTGTTCTCCTCCTTACACTTTTTATGTGCCTGAATATGAGCTTCCCATTGTGTTGTTGGGTATTTATTTTTTCTTTCAATGAGTATGAGCTCTGAGCAATTTTCTGCTTTAGCAGGTTTATATTGTCTCCGCTGTCTGCCTACTTTAGCGTACTTCTACTGTCCTATTATGTTTAGTAATTTATCATGCTAAATGTGCAAGCGTTGCCTTTTACTCTAGTTGTTCAAAAAGCATATATTTGGCATTCCAGGCTCTCTTATCAAGTTGGTCTATTTTTCAAGACATGAAAACCATTCAACTGAGGACCAGAGGAAGAAGAAAGTGAAGGAGAGACTTGGACTCTCCAATGGCAGTCGAAGAAGTTATCCTGTCCTTGGCGGGAGGCTTCACTTTGTGAAGTTTGAAACAATCAAAATCAATGAATGCTTGGATTTCATTTCTTCTAAGCAACTTCATTGTGGCAGTATGCGTTCTTGTTTCTCTACAATTTTTTGCTTTCTTTATCTTTCGTTGTGTTAGGCAGGAACTTGCCAACTTGGGTTGGGGTTCCACCGGATTCTTTCAAATTAATTGTGTATTTTTGCCTCTTAAATGAATGTATATGCCATAACATTCAATTCCTTATATAACCGCTACTTGTTGTTTTTCAGTATGCTGATTTAAGTCCTCATATTCATGTAAATAGGAACTGATTCACACTTTTGGAATCCTGAGCTCCCAACAAATGAAAATGCAATTATCAAGGTAAATTTTGTTTGAATGGAAAATAGTTTTAAATTTTGAATCTTTGCAATTGCAGTTCATATGGTTCTTCGTTATTTCACTGAACATAATTAGATAAAAGTTTAGTTCCCTACCAGTTAGAAAAATTCTACAGCTTTTTGAAATATGTGCAGCACATGTCAGGCTAATGCATGAAAGTGATAATCAAATAAAAAATTGGATTTCCATTTATGTTAATAATTTCTACACAAAACAAATGAAAATGTGATGCAGTTCTTTGGTTTCTCAGCAAATGTTTCTTACATGAACCTATAAAAAGGGGGAAAAAAGAAAAGAAAAGAAAAAGGAGAGATATGGATAGCTTTCTAGCCTTGTGGTTCCCAATGGCATCAAGGTCTTTGGACCCTTTCTTGCTCACAGGTTCCTTGATTTATATAGTTAATATGTATGGTGTTAGCTTCATGATATGACTCAATCAGTTATTCTTATGGTTCATTATTTGTATTCTTCTTCTTATTATTATTATTATTATTATTGTAAGACAGTGGCATGAAGTATTCCCACCAAATCGTGTTTCCATCAAAAAATTGTTGGATGATGTTTAACAATAAAAGTATTGTGTCCTTGTTATGGATAGAAGATTTTCTCTTTATATCAAAGCATCTAAATAAGACTGCAGAAATTTAGTCATTTGATGTAATCCTGTCATTTGTTGGCCTTAACAAAGCAGTGCTTATTCTACATGCATGGCCGTACTGACAAACTTGATTTCTTGTTAAAAGGCGACAGGTGGTGGGGCATACAAGTATGCAGATCTATTTAAAGAAAGGCTAGGTGTTAGTCTTGACAAAGAGGATGAAATGGATTGTCTTGTGGCAGGAGCAAATTTCTTGCTTAAGGTCAAACTTTATGCATTTTATTTTTGCCTTCCTAGAGTACAAAAAGATTATGTTTTTATTTGTTTATCTTTTGTTTCCTGTTCAGTTGCTATCCTGAATGGCTAGGAACTAAATGGTACTTATTTTAGATCAGGTAAAGGGTGAAAATACTCAAGCCTATCATTCACTGATTGAAGGGAGTGACAATGGTGAAATGGATAGATTGAAGCAAACTAAGGAGGTTTATAGTGCTATCTCTTTGGAATGATAGTTATAGAATGTCTAATAGTGTCCCCTAAGACATACAGTCCCAGTTGCATAAAGCTGAGATGATATTGCAACATATTTTAATTTTTTTGGTTAGATATCCGTGTCTTGCTGCTTTGTCCATGGCTGTCTTAGCATGTGTAAATATGAATTGCCCCTTTTGAGGTTGAAGCTTGAAACAGCGCAAACAGGAGAGCGGAGTTCCATTAATGTTGAGATACTAACCACCCTTGCCACTTGAAAATGACTGAAAGGTTTTATAACCACATCTGATGACAAAATTTACAAAGATCTTGCAAGTCCCATAATTGTGCCAGGTGGCATGGTGAAAATTCAATTGATTCATTTAGCAAAAAATCACTTTGCTCTGACCTTTTTCTGTTTGTCCTCTAGGCACCTGCTGGTCCTCAATTGCCAGCCATTGGTTTATTTGGTAATCCAAGAGTGTTTCAGTTGATTTTCCTGCTGGATACCTATGTGGCTATTATCATATTTGGTAGCCCCAAATTCAGCACATTTAGGGACACATACTTGTTTGAGCAATCTTTTCTATAATTGTTGGCCTGAGAAAGGGAATTTTTATTAGGATATATCTGGTCACATTTCTCAGTTTAGAATTTGATGCTAAAAGCAGGATAAAAGTGTAAGAGAAAGAGGAAATTACCTCAGTTTCCTTTTTTCTTTTGCAGTTCACACAGCTCATGGTGCATCTTTTTACTTGTTGGTCAAGAGAAAAAGGGGAAGTACTACTTCCTCCGTCTCAGAAAGCTTGTCCCCTTTACTATTTACAGCAATTAATTCATGATTTTTTTTCTTTCAAAACTTCTTATAGAAATATAGACTTTTTATATGAAAATGTTACCTTAAAGACTAGTCAAAAAAGGTAAAAGGGTCATCTTTTGCGAAACGGAGGGAGTACTTAGTTTTCTCTTTTTTCTTGCACACAGCTCACTGGGCATCTGTTTACCTGTTGGTCACGTCTGTTGCAACTAGGTCTTCTATTGTGTCCTACCTGAACCACATGTAACATGGTTCAATTGGACTGCTTTGACTGCAGCAACTAATCAATAAAATCATCTTTTGGCTGAAATCTCTATAAAAAGTGCATAATTTTTTTACCCTGACAAAATACTATCATGGTAATCTTTTAGCCATCATGGTCATTATATGTGTAAGCATGTGAGAAAATAGCCGCAGTATGAATCAGTCGATCTGGCTCTATGAGTAGAACTATTCTTAATATTTTATTTACCAGGCATTGTTTTCTAAAGTTATCTCTTATTCATAAATGACAGGCAATTCGTCATGAAGCTTTCACCCATATGGAAGGTCAGAAAGAGTTTGTGCAAATTGATCAAAATGATCTGTTTCCTTATCTTCTTGTTAATGTTGGATCTGGCGTCAGCATGATCAAGGTATACTCCCTTTCTTCTAAATATTTGTTGGATTGTGTGCTGCTGTTAGAATAAAAATCGTGATACTCTTCATCATATTAATTTTGGTTATAGGTTGATGGGGATGGTAAGTTTGAACGTGTTAGTGGGACCAATGTTGGAGGTGGCACTTATTGGGGTCTAGGAAAACTATTGACAAAGTGCAAGAGGTGTTTTTTAAGCTGTCAATACTTTTTTATGATCTTTGCAAGTATCTGTATAGATTCTTGCTGATGCCTCTATTAAATCCATTCTCTTTTCAGTTTTGATGAATTGCTGGAGCTGAGTCAGAAAGGAGATAACAGAACCATAGACATGCTTGTGGGGGACATTTATGGTGGTATGGATTATAACAAGGTACATATTACTTATCCTCCTTCATTTGTTGGTTTGTGATGTCATCTGCATCTTGTAATTTCTGATAGAACATCTGTATCAAATCTGATCTGTAATGACCCAAGAGGCCCAAGCACAATAGAAATCAAGGGAAACCAATTAACTCAGCTGTGTGGGTTAACCAACATGACATGTCTCATTAACTCGGACTTAGTGAAAAATAGCTACGAAAGGTTCATTGGGCTGATCACTATAAAAGGGCTAACAACATGGGTGGGGCAACAAATCTATGCTCAAATGTCATACAAAGAGCAATTGGTATAAGAGAGAAGACTCAACCTTAATTTCATTACTGAAAACAACTTCAACATGTGACAGAGTCAAGCAAAACAGCTACATACAATCATGAGATTAAGTGATACTCAATCTGCCTTCATGTGAAGAAGTGGAAATTCCAATGTTGCATGATTGAGCTCATATGTATCAAGACTGATAGCTGTTCTGCAATCTTGAATCATTATAGATTGGTCTTTCTGCATCCACCATAGCCTCAAGCTTTGGCAAAGCTATCTCTGACAAGAAGGAACTTGAAGACTACAGACCAGAGGATATATCCCTGTCTCTCTTGCGAATGATCTCATATAACATTGGCCAGGTGAGTCTCACAGATATTGATATCATACTTAATAGTGATATCATACTTAAACAAAAACCTTTTTCCACCCTAATACAATACTTTCCATTGTTTTTGATTTCTTTTTTCTGTTTTGTTGTATGATTTTGTAGTTATCTGTTGTCCTTTCTCTAGTTGATAGCTGAAAGCATCAAAGCATTTGTTTCTGAGTTGCATTTGTATTTTTCAGCTGCTAGTAACAGTTTGTACTTGCTTTTCCCATGTGTTTTTAGGATCAATGGTTTATATAAAACTAATAGAAAACACGTGCTTTTAGGATCAATGGGTAAAATTGGTTCAATAGCAAGCAACTGTAAAAGCAGTATCTGTCAGTACTCAGTTTCTTCAGCCTGTAGTAATGATCTAACTGATCATGGTAGAGCCAAATTGGTGTATTGATTCTTTCATTGTTAGGGTTCTTGGTCAAAGAAGAAAACAAATGAATTTGTATCCATTGAAATTTCTGCTACATCTTGGTAGATATCTTTCAATTCTTTTCATTTATATTTATTTAATGTAAATTTTAAAGGGCTTTTGTATAGAAAGGAAAATTTGATTTTCATTAATTGGTCTTTTTCTCTGGTCCACAGATAGCATATTTGAATGCACTTCGATTTGGGCTGAAGCGTATATTTTTTGGAGGATTTTTTATAAGGGGCCATGCCTACACCATGGACACTATTTCCTTTGCTGTTCAATTTTGGTAAGTGATCTATTTCTATGTTTACAAGATGGATGGCTTCTGTATTAATTTCTTTTTAAACATTATCTAAAATTTTTCTGTTCTTGTTTGTAGGTCAAAGAGGGAGGCACAGGCTATGTTCTTGCGACACGAAGGGTTTTTGGGTGCGTTGGGTGCATTTATGAGCTATGAGAAGCATGGGCTGGATGACTTGATGGTGCATCAATTAGTTGAAAGGTTCCCAATGGGAGCGCCATATACTGGTGGAAAGATTCATGGACCACCTCTTGGTGACTTGAATGAAAAGGCAAGTATGATTATTCTTTGAGATGGCTGGTCCAGGATTTGTTAACCTTAAGGATCTTTTTCTGTTTGGTCACATTTTGGTTTCTGGAGTATTTTCACGTCATTATAATCTGATGAAACATGGTTATTAATATGCTACCTCATGTTAGCTTTTGCTAATAAGATTTCTTCTTCAGGACAGGTTTGTTAGTGGTGTGTCTGTCTGTATTTATATACATTTTTAAAATCTTCAGTTTTGCTACTTCTATATTTGAATCAATTGCAACTGAAATCGCTAATATATGAATCTTCTAATTTTTTCCAATTGCAAAACCAATGCTAAATTTCAGAAAGAGGTATATGAAATCTCTTTCTTTCTGCTTGTTTGTGTTACTGGAGCATCGGAAATTATTTCTAGGGGGCACTAATACTGCTGTTTTGCATCAAACCAAAATAAAAACCTGTGTTCTTTGTGCATGACATGTGAAAAGGGAAACCATTTCAGTAACTTTTTACAGGCATTTCTACAGATGCCTCAGAAAATACTAAAAAATAATGCCTGAAACTCAAGCTTCTGCAGATATGTTATTAGTCGGTAAAAGTATGCATCCTTTACCTGGGTTCTTTAGGACCTATATATTATGCTTGGTAAAGTTGTTAGGAATGTGAGAGGACAGCTATTATGATTTGTTGGAATCTTTAAAGTGGACCCAAGCATATTAAGGAATTGGTTCCTGAGGCAACTAGTACAGGAATATGTTCAGAGAATATATTCAGAGAATTTGGTTTAAAAGCTAGCTTGGAGAATTAGTACAAGAAGATGGCTTCGGAAATAGGGCACATAGATGATAAGAAATTGATACCTTAGGGAAATTCTGGTTTCCATTGGAGGATGCTGGTTCTTAACCATTTAAGTATGGTTTTCAATTGATCTTTCAT
Organism: Aquilaria yunnanensis; assembly: GCA_039654915.1. Classification (NCBI taxonomy): domain Eukaryota; kingdom Viridiplantae; phylum Streptophyta; class Magnoliopsida; order Malvales; family Thymelaeaceae; genus Aquilaria; species Aquilaria yunnanensis. The sequence continues at coordinate 39,345,887 of CM077595.1, read as the reverse complement.
ACTAATTATGTGGAGTGATCCCTTTGTTAGAGCTTAGATTATATGCCAGTCATTTCATACATTTTCTTAGTCTATATGCTTAGGGCCTTAAGCCAAGTTATTGATCAGTTATATGCCTTGTTTCCTTGGTGGCTTGTGATGGAACAAATGGAGCCTCAAATCACGGGTTATCAGTGGCCTGTGAATTATTCCTAGGTGATTGTTCCTTTACATATATCTTTGATAAGAATTCATTTACATATTTCAGTAGGGAAAAGGAGTATGTTGAGTTTAGAGCCATTACTTTCTTTCTTTGTTTTTTCTTGCTATGTCAAATGTGACTGATAAATAAAATCTTTCAAGCATTCAACCTCAATCATTCAGGGGCTTTTCTTATCTGTGTTTGAACTTGCTGTTGGAGTTATTTCTTCTGAACATTTTATTACTCCAGTTAGATCTCACAGAATGTTTTTAAGTTCATCTGCAGATTTCTTGGATGGAAAAGTTTGTGTTGAAGGGGACTGAAATCACTGCTCCTGTGCCAATGACTCTACCAGGAACAACTGGGCTTGGTGGCTTTGAAGTTCCATCATCGAAGGGTGGCACTTTGCGTTCTGATGCTAGTGCTTTGAATGTAGGGGTTCTTCATCTTGTACCCACTTTGGAAGTGTTCCCGATGTTGGCTGACCCAAAAACGTACGCATATTATACATCATTTTGATAAGTGTATTTGTTCTTTAACACAGGTTTCACTCAAATTCGCATAGATTTTCAATTTCTTATCATGTTGACTCACTTGTCTAGATCCTGCCTTTTTTCTGCCGATGTTGTTCTGTTTTTTATTCAATTTTATGTTTCTTGCTTGGACCTCTGCAAATACCCCAAAGTTTTTCATCTTGGTGTTATGTTGGTAGATATTTATTTTTTCATACTGATACAGAGGTCTTTTTTATAAGATTTATCAATTCACCTGTGTTCTTGCATGGCTGCTGCAAAACTATTAAGAGACTGTAACATTAGGTGAATATGGCTTTTCATGCTTTTCTTCACCAACTTGCAAAGACTTTTTACCTATTGATTCTTACATAAGGATTTTGAGCAAGTGATTGGGACTAAGTGCATTATTGGCCCCTAAAATTTTAGTCAAATTTGGATTGAATCGGTAATGTTCCGTTTTTATGATCACATCACTGCACTTCAATATTTTACAATTGGCTGCTCTTTTGTTTTCATCTCTTAAAAAATACATAAAAGAAATGCTGACATGACACTTTCACTTGGCTTTTTTGCCTGTAATTCATGTCTCAATTTCCTTAGTTTCTTGTTTAAAATCCTAAATTAGTTAAGCAACGAGTGAGTTCTTTTGATTATGAGGACTTTGGTTTGGGTTTAAGAAGAGAATGAAGAAACTTGAGACACTCATGCGTGAGGATGGGTCAGGTTATAAAACTGTGGGTGGTCTGTCAGCCAATGTCTCAGAGATGAGGATAGGATTGAAGTGGTGTCATTGTAAAGAACTAAAGATATTGAGGTTCTCTCACGTAATTCATAAGAAAAATTGAACCAAATAAAAAATTGGCATAAATCTGAGTGACCAATGATGCACTTTAGCCTATTATTTAGGCAGTTCCTTAATATTGTCATTCATGTGTCTCTGTAATTTTGAAATTTCTTGCATTTATACAGGTATGAGCCCAATACTGTTGATCTCTCAGATCGTGGTGAGCTAGAGTAAGTGTCAAAATGCAATTGTTTTCTATCTTTTCAGATCTTGAAGTTCAGGAATTGCAAACATAGTTTGTTAAGCTTATATTTAATTCTCCATATGGCTTCAGGTATTGGTTTGCTGTGCTTTCTGAACATCTGCCAGATCTTGTTGATAAGGTAAGCATAAATCAAGCATCTATAATTTCCTTGTTGGGACTCATTCCTTCATGGTATATTATTAGATTACAGAAGATGTTGAACGATGCATGGTTCAAGGTTGACAAATTTGGATCCCACTGTTAATTGTCTACTGAAATGCCTAGTCTGATTAGTTGGTGAAAGGTTGAAATAAATGCAGGATATGATTGATGAAATTTTTTTACTTGCTAAACAATTCTTATAGTTATAGCTAAGAGTGCTTGATGTTTCAAAGGTAGAAAATTTTTACTTCATTTTATATGGCAAGAGAAGTTGCTTTGTTTGCTGCATTTGGGGAGTAGAGGCATGTTAGTGTATTGTAGAACATACATGTACACACACACAAGCACACACCATCACATAATTGATGAAAGTTGTCTTTCAACTTCTGAGAATGATGTAATTGGTAGGCAGAGGCAAGTGAAGGTGGAACTGACGATGCTAAACGACGTGGTGATGCATTTGCTCGAGCATTCTCTGCTCATTTGGCAAGGTTTTACTTGTGAAAGCTTCATTTCTACTATTGTTGTTGTAGCAACGGCAGCAGCACTAGTTTGATGTGTTGCTGCCATTTTAGGGTAGATTTACTCCATGCTTCTCTGTATTTCAACATTTGCTCAACAAAAGAAAGATATCGTTTTTGTTTCTCATGCAAATAGGCAAATCTGAAAAAACTACTCACTTTGAATTTTTAATCCTTGAATTCACATTTTGATATACTTAACACTTTGCATCACACTGGAAGTCCCTCAAAATCCCTTGTAATACCATATTGGCGACTTTCGTTTTTTGAATTTGCACTCTCTGTCCTGCTTATGAAATAGGTTGATGGAAGAGCCTGCTGCTTATGGGAAGTTGGGACTGGCAAACCTTTTAGAATTAAGGGAGGAATGCTTGCGGGAGTTCCACTTTTTTGATGCTTACAGAAGCATCAAACAGAGGTATACAAATCAGACTCCTGCAATCATCTTGTGTCCCTCTTTTTAAAAAAAAAAGAAAAAATCTGAAATTCTTTACTGTTGATACTTGTGAGTTCAATGTCTTGACCTTGCATCTGTGTTTTGCTTTATGATATGTCTCTGCATATTTAGATGAATGATCTCCTTGTATGTCAGTCATGTTGGTCCATTTGGTTGAATTGTTGAGGACTTCAGAAATAAAAAGATCTATTACTCCCTCTCTCCTATAACTCAAGTGCTGGCCACTATTTTGTGTATTAAATTCATGAATTTTTTTTCCAACTATTAATGTTTCAATATTGAGGAAAGTTACACACAAACATACTGTTAAATCATGTATTTTATTTCTTTCTTAAACTTATAAAATGTGGAAGAACATAGAGATCAAACTTACGTGAAAAACTGAAAGTGGACTCTAAATTTTATTGGGAGAGTAACACTTTTCTAGCCTGTTATTAGATTCCATAGTTTGCATTTGTTTCCTTAGATTTATAAATACTTAGAAGTCTATATGCGTTGCTTAATACAACAGATAGTGTAACCGTTATACGGCCAAGTAATTCACTTAAAATGAGCTTTTTAATCTCAGAGAACTATATTTTTTTTCTTTTTTGTTATTTCCTTCCCACCCAGACTATTACACTTCCGTTCAACGAGGAAGTGTTTTGAAAATAGACCCTTTGCTGATCACAGGTTAAAGGAAAAAAAACCATAATTTTAGATATTAGAGGACATAACACCTTAAGTAAACAGTTTATAACCTCCTTGTTAAGCATTTAGCGGACAGAAAATGAACAAAATGGTTGTCCTTTTTAGGGGGAAAAACAGAACTTTTAAACATTAGATGATGTTACACCTTAGGGAAACAGTTTATAACCTCCTTGTTAAGGGTTTTGAAAACAGATCATGAAGTGCAGGAAAGACGCACTTTCTTCATTACAGTTCTAACACATGCACAGGACTATATAGTACTACATTTCCTGCAGGAACACAAAGCCAACTCAACTACATAACTTGGTACTTTCTGACTCCCCTGCGTTGGCACCCAACTATCCCTTCTTGAAGCGGTTCACCACTCCATTGTGTCACTTACTAATCCTGAAACATTACAGTGATTAGCAGAAGAACAATTAAGTACACTATCACTTGGCAGATGCTTCAATTCTGCAGAAATGTCAGAACTCACATTTCAGATTTCAGAATCAGTCTAGCTTCTCTGCTCATCCCTTATGTCTGTATATTAGGAAATCAGTATTGAGATCAACAAATCTCTGTAAGGATCCACAGCATTCTTAAAGAACCATTTCACAAGAAAACAATAAGATTAGCATTAATAATGCAGAAATTTCTATATTTTTTTCAGTTGACAGCCCTCATTACCCTGGGGGTTGACGGATAAGCTAGCAGTGCAGGATCATCATGTTGGTGCAGCTTACTGCCTATGTGACCTCCCTGAACCTAGAACAGAACACGCAAATCACTTTAACTGTCAACAGTTTGCTGCAACACTACAGAGCTTCCAATAACACTCGCTGCATGTCAATGATCAAAGCCTGTAGAACCTCGAATTATGTATAAAATATTACTACAAACACTTGTTCTGGACTAGGAAAGACGAAAATAAATCACTTGCCATCGGGAGCCTCAACCACAATTAATAGAAAGTCACTTGACTGTGAAACAGGAATTGACTTAACTGCTTGCCTCAAAGGTTACAAAGCTTTCTTCTTGTCTGTGACTTGGGTTGGAACCCCTTAGGACCCTCTGGGAACAGATATGTTTAGAGGGAGATGCTCTGTAGCTCATGTCTCTTGGAACAGCAGACCTGAACAAAACCAACTAAAATGCATGCAAGAGATTATAGTGGCATGCTGCACTCTGGTGGAGTTTGTACACCAAAGAGCTTCAATTTGACTGCCCTTTGCCCTTAACTGTACAACCAGAAGCAAAAGTAGGGAACCCTGAAATGTAAAATGATGAAACTGTCCCTTAGTTACCAGCTCTCCCGAGGTAAAGACACTAACTAAAGCTATGGTGGTGGTAGATCCATTAGCAATGGTGAGCTTAGTATGATGTGAAACTAGAGGAAATATTTGATCAAAATTGGCTATTTTACCTAAAATGTGATCGGTGGTACCCGAGTCCAACACCCATGACTGATTTCTAGAAGGACTAGACAAATAACGAGCTGTTGGATTACCTCGATGGACAACAGATACCATAGGAGGAGAGGCTGTGAGGCTGTAGGATTACCCATGACTGATACTGCAACTACTGTACTCTTCCTGAGATAAGGTAATAGACGGCTGTGAGGCTGTAGGGGAACCCATTGTCGAGACGATTGCCAGAACACTTGTCTCCTCGGAGTTTGACAAACTTGTTGACTTGATTACACGATTCTGTTGCGTGCCAATCAGAGAAACTACAGACCTTGTTGATGATGTACTACAGCATACGAGAAAGTGATTGGAGGACAAATAAACTCAACTTCTGGTTAGAATTGATATTAAGGAAGACCAGAAACCTGTTTAGGGCGGAAAACTGATCAGACCCATCAAACCACCTCCGCAAGAGGTCATTGGACGGTGGCGTGTGATACACATGCACCGGCATGTGGGTGGTTTTCTGGCGACACCACTGGTGCTGTTCTGGCCGTTCACGCCTCCTAGTGTCTCTGTGTTTTTGGTTTTTGATTTGGTTGGGTGGTTTGGAGGTTGTTAGTTAGGAACATAAGGTTTATATTGGTGGCAGCGGAAGATGTGACTAGCGAGGTTTAGTGAGGTTTTGTTAAGGCTTTGATACCATGTTAGACAATATCAAACAGAGAAATTGAGGGCTTGATTTAATCACAAGACCCCCATGACCTTTATATATAATAAGAGAATGAATACATACGGAAAGCCAATAGGATTGATAGTTAATAAATAAGAAATTTACTTTCCTCGTCTATTATGTGGAGACCTTAGTTAACAGACAGATTCCACACACAATAGTCTACTGCACTTCAGTATACGGAGTGAATTTCTTTAAACTTAAAAAGCTATTGTGGAGTGTGCCAAAACACCTCTCTTCCTTTCCCTTCGCCTCCCTTCCCTCTAAAAATTGATGGAAAACTACTTTTATGATCTCTTATTGTTAGATGGTTTGACATTTAGTTTGGCCGACTAACTTGCCTCTTTTAACCACTTAAACAAATTAACTTTTCTTGTTGTCTGATTATGATTAGGGAAAATGAGGCATCTCTTGCTGTTTTACCTGATCTGTTGGTGGAGCTCGATAGCATGAAGGAGGTTTGTGCTATCTTTGTTCTATCCTCCCATTTTATGCCCTTACTAGGTTAATATACATAAAAATAAATGTTACAATCTGAAAATTAATCTTATTTGCGTTCTACGCATTGTCAAAACATGATATATTGTGCAGAGATCTTTTCTTTCGGTGAACAGTTTTTTGTGTGTCATTTTTGCGGTAATCGAATGATCTTTCAGTCAAGATTTTCTCACTGTAGATGTCAACTTTCTCTACGGAAGATCACAGCTACTGCTAAGAATAACATCTAGAGGCTTGGACACATATGATCTTGAAACTGCATAAAAATTGTACTTATTCTTGATTTCAAGGGAAAAAAACTTGTCCTTTATTCTTTTTTATTTTACAAGTGTCAATATTTGAAGGTCAGATATTTGTTCTTGATGCTTGAATGCGAGTTAGCTTTTGGCTTGAAGGTAAAAACTGAGAGATTTGCAGACATTCAGGTGATATGCTTGAAATGCAGTTAGTAGGGCATCTAAGGGGACAAAATGAAAACTCAAAGTTGTAATGTGTTCCAACTTTAATTTTTTGGGGATCATTGTTTCTTTGGTTTTCAGCATTTGGCTACACCTATAATTGTCTCATTATGGGCGCACCATTGCAAGGTGGTCTGTTCTTCATGAAACTATGATGTGCATATCTTAGGTGAATCATGATCTGATGATACACTTCTGCAAGCCAGATTCCGTATCTTTTGTATTGGTATTAATATATCTACCTTTATTGTTTGATTTAATATTCCCTGAAATTGCAGGAAACAAGGCTGCTTACCTTAATTGAGGGTGTTCTGGCTGCAAACATATTTGACTGGGGTTCTCGTGCCTGTGTAGATCTTTACCATAAGGGAACAATCATTGAAATCTACAGAATGAGTCGTGATAAGATGCAGAGACCTTGGCGGGTGAGTGGAGAAGACAGATGTTCTAACCTTGGAGAAAATTCCTGAAAATCATGTTTTTTCGTTTCTATGCTTTAGGTGGATGATTTCGACCTCTTCAAGGAAAGAATGTTAGGATCTGGAGAGAAGAAACCTCGGCCATATAAGCGAGCTTTACTCTTCGTTGACAATTCAGGTGCTGACATTGTTCTGGGTATGCTTCCATTAGCCCGAGAACTTGTACGGCGTGGAACTGAAGTAAGTTTGTTTCTATATTGTGCAAATGAAATAGCATGATCTGTTAATCTGAACATGTCTGAAATATTTATTCCATACTTGAATTACTGTACGGTTCTCTGCAAATGCATAGTAGACAAACAGGGAATCAGGATGCTATTGAAATTTAATCTTGCAATACGAGCATTGTGGCTTTTCTCTTTCCTTGGGATCGTAAATTCCAAAATAACTGATACCAAGAATTTTCTTTTCCCTTTCATTCAGGTTGTTTTGGTTGCCAATTCCCTTCCTGCACTGAATGACATAACTGCTATGGAGCTTCCTGATATCGTTGCTGAGGCTGCAAAGGTTTTTCTCCTTATCTGCAACCATCGTTTCATTTCTGTTTCTATCTTCCTCAGAGTCAGGTTTATTTTAATGTTTCTCTGATTCTGCAAGAAATGCTGAGGATACTTTATCTAATCCAGATGGATTCCAAAAATCTTTTGGAGGCAAAGAAGTGCAGAAAATAGTCATAGTTTTAACTCTAGAACTTCTTCTTAAGCATATAATAGGTTTAGTTTTTTCCCCTTTTCTGGCGGCATTTACCATCCCTGTAAACTGAAATCTTCAATTTCAACTACTGTTCAGCACTGTAACATTCTCCGCAGAGCAGCTGAGGCTGGAGGCTTACTCGTGGATGCCATGAAGAACACCTTTGATGGGTCTAAGGAAGATTTGTCGTCTGTCCCTCTCATGGTCGTTGAGAATGGTTGTGGAAGTCCATGCATTGATTTGAGGCAGGTCAGCTCTGAGCTAGCAGCAGCAGCAAAAGATGCTGATCTGGTATGTGCCCATCTCTGGTCATTCAACTAGAATCCTCTCTTCAAAGCTTTCCATCAGCATGATTCTGGTGGAGTGATATTTCTGCAACTTGCTTTGTAGATTGTCTTGGAAGGCATGGGTAGAGCTCTTCACACCAACTTCAATGCCCGGTTTAAATGCGACGCGTTGAAGGTACTGTTTCCGTCTCCTTCTGAGACATGGTACATAACGATTCATACGAAATGGATTGAGTCCTGCAAATGACAACACCATGCAGGATATTTCCTCATTTTTAGACGAGTGGTCTTGTTCAACTTATGATTTTACATGGAAATGTTTATGCAGCTGGCGATGGTGAAGAACCAGAGGTTGGCCGAGAAGTTGATAAATGGGAAAATATACGACTGCGTCTGCAGATTTGAACCAGCTACTTGAATTCTTTAATCCTTTTAACAGAAAATAAGCTTTCGGGTAGTTATGGCACTTAAAAGTCACATTGTTTTAATTTAAGTCAACTTAATCTAAAGTGATTTATTTTTATTTATATATATATATATATATTTGTCTGAAACTAATTATATTTAAAAGTCAATATTATTTAGGTGTAATAATCTATTGATTGTAAAATTTTATGGCACTATTAGTTTTTTTATGAACTTTTTTAGATATTAAAAAAGAAAAAATTAAAAAAATTAATAGCATCATAAAAATTTTATTTTGAATAGATTATTATACGTATATAATATTAACTTTGCTAGTTTGAGGAAAAAAATATAAAATAAAAAAGTCATTTTTAACCAGCTCAGGTTCTCCAAATATATATATCGTTGTGCGGTGTCCCACGCCCTCTGTAAATCACAAAAGAGAGTATCTTGTTCCATATCGACTCTTTTCTTTGTGTCCTTAAATTCAACATCAATTGAGAGTTTGTATAATCATGGTCAATTAAGGTTTGGTTTTAATTACACTTTAACCCTTATGTTTGTAAATGAACTCTTTAGAGTTTGGGCGATAAATTAATACAACGAAAAATAAAATCTGCAAAGAGGTACCAGTGCCTTAAATTACCAACTGTTAAAAAAATTGCGTCAATTGCACCTTCTCCTTCATCGTTTGCTTCACTTACACGTTTCCTAGGTTTGAAAATTAGCTCTTTTCCCGCGTACTTTATTTTGTACTGTATGATATCAATTCTTTGGAATTCTAATTCAGATTGTTCAGTAGCTTCAACTTAGTAAATTTAAACTAATTTACAATTTTCCTTTTCAGTGGGTATTTTCAATTATTTTTTCTTTTTCTCTCATTGTAAATGTAAGATAATCTACTTCACTAGTGGTACTGAAAAATTAAGGTAAGAGTAGGTTTCCAAATAGAAAAATTAAGGTAAGAGTAGGTTTCTAAATCTAAGTAGTTCTTTTACTATGCGCCAATGTCTAATTAGACATATTAACCAACTCTTAATCCTCCATATCTAAGACATATATCATAAAAAAAATGGATAAAATTACCCTTGGTCAAAATCTTCCTCTCTACAAAAACCTTACTCTGCTACTATTGCCTCCTCCAGTGACAGCACCACCACCGAACCATCACGGGTCATGATTTTGCTATCATCGTGCTTCCTCTAGAATGCATTACCATCGTCATTCTTCCTCTGGATCTTGCATCTAGATTCCGCCACCAATAATATGTGTTGGATCATGTTAATTGTTGCACGCCTCCGTGATCTCATTGTCACTTTTGATCACTACTGCCTCCACCTCTGCCATCGCTGCCCACTGTCGAAATATTAGTCATTGTAAAAGTGTTTGAAGTAATGAGTAGTGGTGGCCAGTGGGCCAACCTGGCCAGGCGTGGGTTGGGTTTCCTGGACCCGAGCATGGCTCAAGTCAATGCAAGTTGGGCCTAGGCCAGGTCCAACAGGGCCAAGGCTGAGGCAGGTCGAGTCTGAGTTGGGCCGAGTTTTCCTGATTATTGAATGTGTTTTAATATGTTTCCAAACATTTTTTGAAAATAATTTTATGAAATATATTTTTATTTAAGGAAAAACACCACCACTGGTGTAAAATTTATTAATGATAAAGTCAAACGGCACTTGATTTAGAATGTGCCTTATACTTGAAAATAGTGAAACATTCTAGGGAAAAAAACAAGAAGGTAAAACTTAAGATTTGTGTTTAACAGCATAATCAGATCAATTACAATATTTAAATAGTAATGAAAACCTACAATCAACTCTTATGGGTCATCATCAAAGGGGACCTCATCATTTGAGTTTTTAATGTTTTGCTTCATTAGAGCAGCAAGGCCTAATTTCGATTGCAGACACAAACCTTAATGACCTCAGGTGTGAGCCTTGCTCATTTTTCCAAGATGAGTTGTTTTCCCGCACTAAAAGCAGCCTTAGAGGCAACGGTAGAGACCAGAACTGCCAAGATCTCTTGCGCCAATATGGATAAGACCGAGAATCTTCCTCTTTTGTTCTTCCACCACTCAAGGATGTCTTTCTCATTGTTTTCAAATGAAGTATGGAGGTAATCATCCTACTCCGCTAATCCCGGGTTTGTGGGTCTCGGTAGTTTAAAGATTTTTGCCGCTAGGTTAAACCTTGATGATGACGAGGAGGTGGAATATCGGGCAGGTGTTGGATCGGATGACCTAACCTTATTAGAATACTTAATGAAGTAGAGTTTGTATAACTCTTTCAAATTGTGGTCAGCTTCAGTAGAAGTAGCAAGTACAAAAACTTGTGCTTGACTTAAATATGTATGATAGTATGCTTCTAACAATTGCAGGCAACTTGTGATTTTGATATTGGGATTCAATGCACATTCAACTAGATAAATTTGTGGGATTTGTTGAAAATAATCAAGTCATTTCTTTTGCATTGCTTTAATAGTTGGTTGCAAAAAATGTCTAAATACCTATCTAAACGGTTTTTCTGTAATCATCATCCAATTAATTAGACCTTGCCTAGTATTTTTTGGATTATATCGGAACATACTTGGACTGCTAAAGCTCCTAATGCCCGTCAATTGTGTTTGTCGACTGGATGTGTTGCCGATATCTCCATGGACTTTTCTCAAGTGCCGCATGAGGGTGCATGTCCCAGAGTTTAACTTTTGTGCAAATTTGTTGTCGCAATGTTTGCACTTGGCATACCTCGTGTCGTCTTCCTAAACTTGCTCAAAATGCGCCCAAATGGAAGCCTTCAAGTTCCGGCTTTTGACTTAAGTCCGCTCGGGTTGCTCGCTTTATGTAGTCGGTTAGGGCCCATCAGCGCTGACTTGGCTTGGTGGAATTTCCTCCATGTCATCATCAGAAAGTTGATCATGAAGGCCTAGGTCGTACGTTGTCATGCCAATGTTGAGATCATTGTTGGCAACTTCTTGTTTATGTAGGTCTCAGTTTTTGTGAAACAAACGTCTTTGTAAAATTGAATAGACCCTAGTGCTAAACGAGGAGGAGGCAACACCCTTGCTTTTGCTGGAGTTCTTTCCTCATGAAGCCATTAGTGGAATAAAATAATTAAAGAGATGGAGAGATGATTAAAAGGAAATTAAAAAAATATTAGTGAAAAATTAGGAAACTTGGAGAGAGATAGTAGAGAGAATGAGAGAATATTGTAGGAGATTGAAGAAGAAAGGATTGGTGTGAGAAAGTATAGGAAGGAGGCTGACTATTTATAAGAGAAGGAAAAATGTGTTTTGCCCAAAAAGCCTTAAAAAACTAGTCGTTAGTGGCTGTTGGGTGAGGGTAAAAAAGTTTGGGACAGAAATAAACTTTCTAAAGCCGTTAGGGGGGCAGGCTTGCATTTTACAAATTTTTTGAAAATTTTCAAATCGCCAACGGTATGCAGCCATCGGTCGACTCGGCTTGTGGGCCGGTCCAATCCAGTCTAGCTTGACCGTTTCTCTAGTCTGGGCCGTGTTGATTTGGGTTCCCTTCTTCCTTTAGGCCCATATTTGCCTCGTTAACTTCCGTGCCTGCTCCATGCCAGGCTGAGTTTGACCAGAGCCGGGTCCAAGTCGGCCTTGGGTTAACTTGGCCCATTTGCCACCACTAATAATGAGCAAATTTGTCTCAAATAATACATAAAAATGTCTAATGCAGCAGTTGAAAGTGTCTGAAGTAATTTAAAAATCATTTATTATTATCAGAAAAATAGGAAGTGTCCAAAGAAATAAAAAGTATATGAATGAATATTGAAAATTGTATAAACAAATATTTAAATGTATCTGAACCAATAAGTAAATAATTTATTCTCTTCAAAAAATAACTATCTCAAACAATAAAAAAAATGTCTAAATAAATGTGTAAAAATGTTGTCTCAAATAATATGTAAAATATATAATGCAATATTTGAAAGTGTCTGAAGTAATTTATACATAATTGGTTATTATCAAAAAAATAAGAAGTGCCTGAAGAAATAGTAAGTGTTTGAATGAATATAAAAAAGAGTCTAAAGAAATATTTACATGTGTCTAAACCAGTAAAAAAACAATTTATTCTTTTCAAAAAAATAACTATATGAAAAAATAAAAAAATGGTTGAATAAAAGTGTAAAAATATCTAAAGAAAAATTAAAAAAATATATGAAGCAATATGTAAATAATTTATTGATCTCATAAATAAATGTATGCAAACTAATAAAATAGAAGTGTCTAAATAAATATTTAAAAGTTTCAAAAGTAAAATATAAAAATGTCTAAAGCCTTATTTGTTTCATAATTCACCTGTTTTGTGTTTGAGAACTATTTCTTTGCCATAGCCTTTGTCGTAGCCTTTCTTCTTTCACGTCCTCTGATCACCACTCCTGGATCTACCATTGCCACTCATCATATCCGATCGTCTTCCACAATCTTCTCGTTTTGTCTTGTCTCATTAGCTCCCATAAACCATATAGCTGATTAGCACCGCGCCTCTGATCTCTACAGATCGTCGGCTCTAATCGCCACTTCTCAAGCAATCTTCGTCTCATCATCTCCACCGATTGGTGGCTTAAATTGCCACTTTTCAGGTGATCTTCATCTCCACTAATCATTAGCTCAAATTGCCGTTTCTTGCTAATCATCGCATTGCCTCGGATTTCCCTTTCTTAAGCGATCCTCGCCCCGCATTATGCCATCGCTACTGCATCCACACCGCGTCATTGTTGTCATCTCTGATAGCCAAAGGGCTATTACTCTTCAAACCCCCAAGCTCTGACGAAGCACCACCCTCGGAAAAAAGCGAGCATCACCCTCGAAGAATGCGAGCACCAACCTCAGGAAAAGACTATCTGCAGTCCTTGACCCCCTGACCTCGGTAATCCACCATCACCCTCGGGGAATAACAGGACTGACCTCGGGAACATGGTACACTACCACCCTTGGTAAGATGACCTGACCAACTTCGGGAGAAGTAGGCTCACCGTCCTCTGCAAGGGAAAACATCCTTCGAAGGACATCTTCTGTGCCGAGAGGCCTTCCGAATAACCGGAGCAACCTCGGCAAGAAGCCCTCATATCCCGAAGAGGTCTCTTTCACCAAAGGGGTCTTATGGACACGACAAAAATGGTTGAGAAGCCTCTGACACAGAGACCTCGCACACGCCCCTGACACACAGACCTCCCACGGCCCTGACTTCTGGCCAGAACGGCCTATGGCCAGCTGAAGGTCCCCATCCCCGAAGGTACGGACCGCATCCGACCGAACATGTGTCATGATTTGAGCGGGTTGTGTCAAACAAACTTCTCTCAATGCCCTCCTATAAATACTCGGGAAATGACCCTGGTAAGACAAGCAGAACTCTCAAGGGAACTCTACTTTTTGCTCTCCATTCACTACTCTTCACTTGCCAAATACTGACTTGGGCATTGGAGGCTCCTCCCCAAAAAACACACTCCGGGGACCTCTTAACCCATGTTCTTTTGAGCGTTTCAGGCAATCTCACGATGGAAGTTTCTTCTGCCCGCATCTCCTTACTGGAAGTCCCTCTCAGGCTTATCATGTCGTACAACGAAGATGCCGACGGGCATCAATCTCGTTGTCATCATGCCACCTATTGTTTTCTCTTATCTTGTCTAGAACACCATCAATGGGTTGTTGGAGAAGATAGAATTGTGAGAAATTTTTTAGAATAATAAAGGGTAAAATTGTAAAATAAACACTATGTCTAATTAGACATATGTGCATTATATTCATGGTAAAATCTAAGGGATACAAGTGTAATTAGAAGTAAACCTAGTGGGGAAAGCGTAACTGACTATAAAAAAATTACTACTCCATCCCAAATTTTTTGCTCCATTCACTTTTCAATAATTAATCTATGATTTTTTATTTTCAACATTTTAGTATATAAATAAAGAATCTTTATATAAAAATGATAAATCAAGGCATATAGTTTTTAAATATATTTTAAAATTTTTTTCTAACAAATACTAATATGAATAAATTTAAGTCAAACTATGTGAAAAAGTCAAATGATGCAAAGAACATAGGACGGAGGTAGCACTTATAAGTCAAATATCCAAATAAATTAGGATTTAAAAAATGTAATTAATGCCGAATCCAGGGGAATATATCATCCACATTGAAAGTTTATTCTATCACCTTGAAGAAAATTCGTTCAAAAACTTGTAGTAACTTGTTTTTTTTTCTTTCTTCTTGACAATAACAAGAGGATTTCATGAAAAAAGTTTCTTTTGATTAAAAACATCCTAAAATGGGAAGGATTTTCCATGCTACCTGGTTGAGGATATTCTGCTAAACCTTTGGGGCATGAGGTCTTAGCAAAGCATCCTTCTAATGCTAATGATATAAAGACCTCGTTTAGATACAACATTTGCGATTAACCTAGAGTTTTGCATAATTCATTCAACATATGAGATGAAAATTTTAAAGCTAAAAGCTGTCATTGAATAACCTTTTCAAAACTCTAATGGTAATCGCTGATACTAATGCCAAAAGCGGCCAAAGAAAGAAAATGAATGATCCTCAAACTTCGACTTACCCTCGTCCAACCTCAAATTGTTGTTAGCAAATCTTCCACTCAAATCATCAAAATGGAGAAGGGACAGGGTCATTTAAGTACAAATAAGACTCAGCATGAGGGTGAAAAAGCCTGTAGACCGGCTGATATGGGCATCTTGCCATAATATGCAAGGGTGTTATAAACCCTACAAGAAAAAAAAAAGAAAGATAGATGGAAAAACATTTTGTTAGATTTGTTGGGAAAATAGAATTCCCAATTATCTGGAAAAACCTTTTGTTAGATTTGTTGGGAAAATAGAATTCCCAATTATCCATCACACTTAGTGGAAAACAAATGTAATCAAACTAGCATACACAAATTGAATATGGTTTGGCTCTTATCTAGGTAACATCTATGGTTGAGAGAAATTCACTTAGACTAAAAATAGAGGTTACAGTAGAAGTATACTCATAGTGTTTATATTGACCTATTAATCCCTACACACTATTGATAACCATATAATCTTACTCTTAAACAATTACAAAAGACTTCTTGTCCTAGCTCTCATTGGCTTCTGGACTTCTCATCCCCCCTAAAACTCTCACATCTTGTCTCTTCACAACAATTGGTTTTTCTCTCAAACTTAAAACTCTACCACAACATGTATTTTTATAAGCTACACACAAATCCAAACCACATCAAAATAGGAAAATTAAATCCTAAACAAATAGAAAAACTAAAATTAAATTCTAAACAAAATCAAAATCCTTAGGCTTCTTAAATTTGAGCTAACAAACTGAACAAGATTCTTTCTAGGGATGACAAAGGGGCGGATCAGGCTTGGATACCTTCTACCCACCTTCAGTGTTCGAAGCTTTTTTTTTTTGTACCCATTACTTCGCAGGTATCTACCAATGGGTAAAAAATCTTACCCGTGCCCATGACCAACGGGTAATCAACCCACAAGTAACCCACAATTTAAACTATTTTTTTAAATTTTATAAAAATAAAATATGAAATATCTCATACCAAAGTCATTGTTTACACCTAATACAATTTGCAACATCCAATAAAATATTTTGATCAGAATTTAGAAGCAACTTCTTAATTTTGATAGAAAAGCATTAATAATAATAATAAAACATTAGTAAATATAGATAAGTTGTTTTGGCTATGCAGATAATAACAAAACATTAATAAATAGAAACCATGTCTATTAGGCTTTTACAACCAATACAAAACATGCCAAACTTGAAAAACAATAGTTATTTAACCATTACATAATAATCAAGTACTGTACATACAAAACTCTTTATGTGCAACCCAAAATTAACCCTTAGCAATCTAACTCTAGAGAAAACACTTAGTACTTAAAGTACTCTAAAATGAGGCAATGAGGCAGTGAGGCATTCGATGGCATACTTATACTAAGATCCTTTTCACTATGGTTTTCACCCATTAACTGCTTAAGTGTAGGCCTCATGGACCTTTCCTTGTGGCACTTAGTCTTCTACTATGAGGAAACCTTGAAAACACTTGTAGTTAGTCCAACACATAATCACACAAACCTTGACCTAGAAAAAGATTAAAAAAACTAGCACCAGCAAAGAGACTTAGCTTAGCAGCAGTTCTAGCCACTAGACCACTAATCCTATACTCTTATCCTTTTAATTTGAGCGATAAGGAACTTAAAGGGATGAGTAAATTAAGTACTTAGTAAGGGATTTCAAAGAAATACCTGCAAGAAGGAAAACAAGCAAGCCACAAACATATGCATATAGGCAAACATATAATATGCAACAACCTGGAAAAGAAACAAATAAACAAATACATGCACAAAAAATATAATACGCAACACAATTATGGATGGATAGATGGATAGATGAGACACATGCACATACACTTGGGACTTCCTTTACACCCATGGGTGCATATCTTGCCGTGAGCTTATACAATTGAAGTATTGGACATTAGTCCATTGTATCTAGGATACTTTACCTCTGAAGTCCCGATGGATTCCCTTTATGTAAGTTGTCACCTAAACGCCCTTACTTGTCTACTTACAGGCACCTTAGAGTAAGTTGTCACCTACTTAATCCTTATCTTTATCTTTCCCTTTTTTATTTTGCCGGGTAGTTATTGTTAGTGGCTCCACTTATAGGGCCACCTTAGTGGCTCATTCTTTCTAAGTTTGAGACCTGGTTGGAGCACCCTTGAGTCCTCCTTAGTGCCAGGAGGTTTACCACTCTAAACCTTGAGTCAATAAGGGTCAAAGAGCCACCTTTGCTCCACCTTAATGCCCTTTTGTTTTTCTTTAAGCTGCCATTCCCCCTTAACCACCCAACTTGACCTGACTTACTTGTCCACATCTTACTACCCCTTTGTGGCTTACTTACCAATCAAACATACTTATCAAACTCAACAAGCTTAAGTTGGTTCACTTAGGGTTTTACTAGCAATCGGGGATTATAAGCCCTTAACCTTGGGTCATTAGGTTACCAACCTCGACCTTAGCCTACCTTAGCCCAGCTTAGCCTCTTTGGGCTACCTTGAGGTCCATGGTTGGTTCCTTCATTAGTTCCCAATATACGAGAACTCATTCTTAGGTTGCTTAAAGCTATAATCCTTGTTTACTAGCTATACACAACCTTAACCTTCAAGGTGCTTGGCACCTTAGACACATTACCTTGTTTTCCACTTTTCAATGCATTAAAATTACTTTGGAGTAATGATCTTTCAACATTTCTCAGGTCTTAGGGATGTCTAAGGGCACCTAGGAACCCATTGGGAGGCTTTGGAACACACCTCAACTTGAGCCAAAATGTGCCCTGGCATTACAACAAGAGGGCTCTAGGGTTTCGGGGCATAGCCCAAACAAGCTTACCTGAGTAGTGCAGGCCTTCGCCCACTTTATGGTTTCTTTGTTCTACCTTGAATAATATTTTTCCAAATCACCCCAAACATGCTTCCATGCTCAAATACAACATAAGTGCATTGTGCTTTCTTGGAAAACACTTAAAAATCCCTTACGTTAACTCCATTTATGCAAGATTCAAGCACATTTGTATATTGTTCACCATTTAGCTTCAGTGGTGTTTTTTTTTAAGTTCTAAGCCAAATTCTTCATAATGGGCATCTAATTAAGCTTAGGCAAGATTAATATACCTAACCAAGTAAGAATAGAATCTAAGCTAGGGAAGGAGGATTTACCTTGATTTCGAGATCAAACCTCCATGAGCACCACCAACATACTTTAATCTTCAAAATCCTAGCTTCAGCTTTGTTGATTACCTTTGGGAGCTTAAATTTCCATCAATAGATGGTAAGAATGAGAGCTTTGAAGCTTCATCCATAGAGGTCAAGGGAGGGCTATAGGTTCGGAGATGGGAAAGAGTGAATGGTGAGCTCTCTCATCTCCAAAACCCCAATTTAATACACTTACCCTCTCTTGACCTCTATGGATGAAGCTTGGTTCCTATGGGTTATAAAATGGCTCCTAATCCTTGTTAGGCTTAGCTTCAGTCCTAATTAGACTTTTCAAGCTTCTTCAATTATGTCTCATGAGAGTCCACTTAGCCACCTTAACATAGCTCAAGCCAACTTTGGCCTTACGTGTTCATCTTGCCACTGTTAGCTCAAAATCTTAACTTTGTACACTTAAGTCCTTCCACAAACTTCCTTGGTTCCTATGGGTTATAAAAATTATGGTTGTTCTTAGTTAGGTCAGGATTTACACTTATGAGCTCATTTTTACTAAAGTTATAAACTTGTCATTGATTTTGGGCAAAATTACCAAAATGCCTGTGGTGAGCCTTAGGTGCCTCTAATAATTTCGGAACCTTCTAGAACTTAACTAACTTCATTGAATTGCATAGTAAAACATAAAATGATCCATCATCTATTGCTCTTGATACTGCTTGGTGGTCTTTTATGGAATAGCTAGCAAAACAACTTTCCATGCTCTATGCTCGAAAGGCCTTTGCATTCTCCCCTCCCTCAAAAATTTGTTCCTTCAAATTTTGATTCCTAACTGAGCTTAACACTTGGATGCAATTCATCTTACATACCTTTTAGTTCTTACCCATGGTATTTTTCCTTACTATGGTTACTAATAGCCCTTAACCATGAGCTTACTTTAAACTTTTTGCCTTTTGACTTATCTGTCAAGAAACCTTTTATGGTACTCATTAAAAGACATTTCCTTGGAGACTTTACTAATTGGGTGAACACTTTACCTTACTTCACAAGGCCTAAGACTCCTAGATTTCACTTAGGCCTATGCAACATAAAGCTACTTCCTCTCCTCAGGCCTCTTACACCCATAAGGTGTTTCTAAAAGTACTTAGCCTCACATTAATGCACTTAATCCTTGGTGAGACTCAGCATGAAGTTGGACCACACATAAGCTGTCAAGCCCAACTTAGGTGTTTCTTAGGTCACTACCTCTTAATGCTCATGGCATACTTTACCTAGAAACTCTTACACTTAAATTAGGCACTTAAGCCACCTTATGTGCATCTTAGCCTTGTTGTCCCTTAATGCCTTAGGCACGTAATTTATTTTGGTAACTTACCTTTGGCTTTCTTAGGTAGTTTTTTTACTCTTACTACCAAAGACCCACGTGAGGAGTCTTCGACAGAAAATATGCCCCTCGGCGCACGGCTTACAGGACGGGCTAGGTCCAAGCAACCCAAGATCCCACACCAAAGGAGCTCGTCACCTGAGGCGAAGTCCCCATCCATTCAGCGCCGAAGTCACTCCCCAAAGAGGCGCCGGCAATCTCCCTTCCCTGAAGAAGAACCTAGTGCCACGATCCTTATGGAGAAGATATTAGCGAGGTTGGACAGAGTGGAAAAACAAGTAGCTCGCAAGCTGGTCTGGGCCAGGGTGTCTGAAACCTTCTGTGGGAATGAGTCCCCGTTCACCCGAACTATAGTAGAGGCAGCCATGCCAGGTGACTTTCGAGTACCTCGGCTGGAAACTTATGATGGCCGGACTTATCCACAGGCTCATCTGACCAAGTACAGACGCAGCATGATAATGCACGGTGCAGACGATGCTACCTTGTGCAAATGTTTTGAGGTCACCTTCACAGGACCAGCAACTGCGTGGTACAATTCATTGGCTCCAGGAACCATCAGGGAGTTCCAGGAGTTATCTACAGCCTTCACATAGCAATTCATTGGAAGTCGGCCGACGGCGAAGATGCCTGTCCAGATGTTCGATATAGCGCAGAGAAACGGAGAAACCATCCGCGACTATGTCGAAAGGTTTAACAGAGAAGCCTTGAGTGTCCCAGACTTTCGGCCCGAAATACGCATCCTTGCCATGACACAAGGCCTTCGGAGGGACTCACAGCTCTTTTACGAATTTTCCAAAGACCCTCCGGACACGCTTGGCGAGTTTTACCGAAGGGCCAAGCAGCACATGATAGCCGAAGAGCTGAGGATGGCTGGACCGAAGTACGAGCATGCCCGTGCCGAAGGGTCCAGCCACCAAATACAGTGTTCGTCTGACCAAGCAGGCCGACCTCGGAGAGTGCGGGGAAGGAAACTCCCAAACTTTACGTCCCTGAACACCACGAGGACCAACATCCTCATGACAATGGAAAGGCAGGGAACCCAGATCCAGTGGCCAAGGGCCATGACCGCTGATAATAAGAAAAATATGAAGAAGTTCTGCCAGTTTCACCGCGACCACGGCCACGACACCGAAGACTGCTTCCAATTGAAGAAGTACATAGAGTCGCTAATAAAACTGGGCCAACTTCGACGTTATCTGCGAATGCCTTCCCCGAAGGGGAGGAAAAAGGAGGAAGGAAAGGCAGATGACGAAGATTACGACTCTGACAGACGGAGGAACCGAAGTCCGAAGAGGCGCCCTCCACCTCCGGCCAGGATAATACAAACAATCACAACAGGACTCCCATCCTCGGAAAGGAAGAGGAAGGCCAGAGAAATATCAGTCATGGAATATCAGAGCTCGATGAAGAAGCTGGCCCGCAAGGATGGTTCCACCGTCGTCTTTCCCCACGACGACCCGCTGTTGGTCATGGTAAGGATAGGAAATTGGGACGTCAAGAGAGTCTTGCTTGACGATGGATCAAACGCAGATGTCCTGTTTTCACATTTGCTGCCGAACTTGGGCATATCCAACAGCGACCTCAAACTCGTCACTTTACCCACCTTCGGCGTAAGACCATCCGAACTGCCTGTCCTCGGGTGGATCGATCTTCCCCTAATGATGAAAGGCACTTTGGTTGATGGGACAACCGAGTTATTCACCTCCACAATGACAAGGTTCATCGTTATGGATGTCCCTTCATCATACAACGCCATCCTTAGGAGACAAACACAGGGAAATCTGCACATTCGCCCTGATGTAAGATACTTGACTGTCACTTTTGCCACCAAGGATGGAGACGCGGAAATCTTCATTGATCAGGGCGAAGTAAGGAAGGTGTTCGTCAAAGCGCGAAAAGTTCCAGCAAACAACTTCACACAAACTGTAGAGGCAAAGGCTTTAAAGCCAAAAAAGGGCGAGGTAGAAGATTCCGCGAAGGTAGAGATGGAAGAAGTAGAACTTGTCCCAGGCCGAAGTACCCGAATAGGGAAAAATTTGGCCGAAGGTGACAAGAAAAAACTTGTATCCTTTCTACTGATGAATAAAGACTTGTTTGCCTACTCACCGAAAGATATGCCGGGGGTAAGTCCTCGCGTAGTACAGCACAGCCTTAAAGTAAGTCCGAAAGCAAAACCTGTCCGGTAAAAGAAACGGGCCATCTCAGCCCACAAAAATGACTTCGTCAAAACCGAAGTCCAGCGCTTATTGGACGCTGATGTAATCAAGGAGGTCAAGTACCTCGAATGGTTGAGCAATGTGGTTATTGCCACAAAAGAAGGGACCAGTAAGCTCCGAATGTGCATCGAATTCAGAAACTTGAACGATGGTTGCCCAAAGGATTCATACCCTCTCCCCCCAATAGACCAATTGGTAGACTCAACTGCCGAATACAGGCTCCTAACTTTCCTCGACGCTTTCAGCGGGTATCATCAAATAAGGATGGACCCCGAAGATGAGGAAAAAATCACCTTCATCACCGAGGGTGGAACATATTCTTACATCAGGATGCCTTTCGGGCTCAAAAATGCAGGAGCCACTTACCAGAGGTTGATGAGTAAGGTCTTCAGCGACCAAATAGGGAGAAACATGGAAGTCTACTTCGACGACATGATAGTCAAGAGCAAGCTGTCTAACGACCATGTCACAGATCTAAAGGAAACTTTCCACCAGCTCAGAACCTTCGGGATCCGCCTTAATCCCGAAAAGTGCATCTTCGGAGTGACCTTGGGAAAGTTTCTTGGGTACATGGTATCAAAAAGAGGCATTGATGCTAACCCAGAAAAAATCAGGGCTCTGCTCGAATTCCGAACTCTCGTCACAATAAAAGATGTGCAGAGACTCACTGGAAGGATAACCTCTCTTAGTAGGTTTATTTCCAGGTATGGAGATCGGTGCCGAACATTCTTCAAAGTCCTCACTAAGGCAGCAAAAAAGGAGGGCAACCTCGGAAGTGACGATCATCCTTGGAACAGAGATTGCCAAAAGGCCTGGGAAGAACTCAAAATCTACTTAGCACGACTGCCCACTTTGCGACAGCCTCGTGAGGGAAAGCCCCTCGTATTATACCTCACCGTCATAGAAAAAGCAGTAAGCTCGGTCCTCGTAAAAGAGGAAGGGCCGAAGCAATGGCCGGTCTATTATGTAAGCAAGTCCCTGCACGGCGCCGAAGTCAGGTATCCTTTGCTGCAAAAAGCTATATATGCCTTGGTACTAGCAGGAAGGAGGCTGCGACCATATTTTCAGGCTCACCCTATCATCGTCCGAAGCAGTCTACCCCTGCGGGATATCATGAGAAAAGTTGATCATTCAGGAAGGCTCTCCAAATGGTGCATAGAGCTTGGCGAACACGACATTACTTATGAACCTTGGAAAGCCATAAAAGCTCAGGCCCTGGCAGACTTCATTGCCGAAGTGCCCATCACCGAGGACAGCCATCCGGATCCCAGCGAAGGTGAGCCAGAATGGAGTCTGTATGTTGACGGAGCCTCGGGGTCCGAACACTAGGGCACTGGGGTAATTATCAGAGGACCCAAAGGTCTAGAAGTAATGAAGGCCATCAAGTTCAGCTTCAACGTCACCAACAATGTGGCCGAGTATGAAGCTCTCATAGCAGGATTACGCCTATCCAGAAAAATTGGTGTAAGAAACTTAAAAGCCCACAGCGATTCCCAGCTGGTAGTTCGGCAAACAGCAGGGGATTATGGGGCGAAGGACCCAACCTTGGCAAAATACCATGAGCTGGTAGCAGAGCTCATTCGAGAGTTCGACACCATACGAATCGAAAACGTACCTCGACGAGATAACGCCGAAGCAGACTGCTTGGCGAAATAAAAAACATGCACCGAGGTGCTAAATCAACCAAGCATCGCAGTGCTAAGCATAGTAACTTCGGGAAGAGGCTGGAAAGACCCAATAAAAAGATATCTCACAACCAATGCACTCCCCGAAGAACCCCGCGAAGCTGCAAAAGTTCGAAGACGCTCCGGTCGATTTTTCCTGATGGGCGAAGAATTATATCGGCAAGGATATGCAAATCCATTGCAGAGGTGTGTTGGCGAAGAGGATACTGAAATGATCCTCGAAGAAGTTCATGAAGGCGCTTGTGGTTCGCACGTTGGAACTGACGCCCTCGCAGCAGTAATACTTCGACAAGGATACTTTTGGCCTACTCTAAGAAAGGACACTAGGCAGTTCGTCCGGAAATGTGGTAATTGCCAAAGACACACGAGTATCTAGAGGACACCTTCGGAAACGGTAACTTCGGCTGACTATCCCTGGCCCTTCGCAGTTTGGGGCATAGACCTCATTGGGCCACTCCCAACAGTGCCTAGAGGCGTGAAGTTCTGCATAGTTGTAGTAGACTATTTCTCTAAATGGGTCGAGGCGGAACCTTTGGCGACTATCTCGGAAAAAGATATGCGAAAGTTCGTATGGAAGAACATTGTATGCAGATTTGGCATACCGAGGGTACTAGTAGCCGACAATGGGTCCCATTTTACAGACAAAGGGTTCCAAGAATTTATCAACAACCTCGGAATAAAAATGCACTTCGCCCCAGTAGCTCACCCCCAAAGCAATGAGCAAGTAGAAGTATCCAACAGGACTATCAAAGATGGTCTGAAAAAGAGACTGGGGGAAGCAAAAGGGAAATGGCCGAGAGAGCTCCCAAGTGTGTTATGGAGCTACCGAACAACACCCCAAAGAGCCACAGGGGAAACACCTTTTTCACTTGTTTTCGGTACAGAGGCCATCATCCCAGTCGAGGTAGTGCAGCCATCGGTGCGAGTGCACGTGTTCGATGAAAGGGGAAATGACCTTGGGCTGAGAACCAAGCTTGACCTCGTCGGCGAACACAGAGAAATAGCCGAGCTGAGGAGAAAAGCTTTTCAGCAAAGAGTGGCCATGGCTATAAACTTGCGTGCCAGGCCAAAAGGAATAAAGAAAGGAGACCTCGTTCTCCGAAAGGCTGAATTTGGACCCCGAATGCCATCCTACAGGGTACTTCGCGCAAATTGGGAAGGACCTTATCTGGTACTTGCCGAAGTGCGAAAAGGGGTTTACAAGCTCGGCGATGCCAGAGGCATAGAGTTAAAAAATACATGGCATTCGGACGCCTTGAGAAAATTCTATGCTTAAGATTTCAAAGAGAAGATTGTATTGTACAAAAAAATTTCTAAGTACAAAAGTTCCTTAGCCAAAAATCTGGAGCATGAGTTATACAAGTCTGAATTTCGCAAAGAAGATCGCCGTATTTTCCGAAGTCTCTTGAGCGAACATGTTCGGGAAAATGGAAAATGAAAAATCTTACAAAAAGACTTAGCCAAAATTTTTAAGAAAGACTCTTTATTGAGATGGATCTGCTTACAAAGAAGAAAGCTCGCCAAAAGAAGAAATACAAAAAAAGAAGAAAAAGAAGGCAAAGGACCCTAAAACAAACTAAGGAATCTCGGCGTCTCGGGAGCCACCAGCTCCTGCGTCCTTTTCCACCACCTTCGGTGCCGGGAAAGAAAGGGGCAAGTTCAGGTGTTCGATTTTTGA
This sequence comes from Aquilaria yunnanensis, assembly GCA_039654915.1. Classification (NCBI taxonomy): domain Eukaryota; kingdom Viridiplantae; phylum Streptophyta; class Magnoliopsida; order Malvales; family Thymelaeaceae; genus Aquilaria; species Aquilaria yunnanensis. Next base: position 39,320,699 of record CM077595.1, on the reverse strand, counting down.
CCAAAACCACCGAGGCCCCTCGGGAATGTTTAGGGTCTCCAAGAAAGAGAGGTCCAGATCTGGGAACCTCTGAAGCACTTGGGGACGAGCGAGGCAGAAGCAGTCTTGAAAACCGACCTTGGTCATTTCGTCGGCTTTTTCCTTCTCGACCGCCAGCTCATCACGTTCCCTCTCCAGATCGGCAATCTCCTTCCTCAGTGCCTTCGTCTTCTTCTTCTTTGGCCCCTGCTTCAAAGACTCAACCTCGGCCTGGAGCTCAGCCTTCTCGGCAAGCACCTTCGTCAAGAAAGCCTCAAAATTTGACTTCTCCTTTTGATATGATTCGTTCGCCGAAGTCAGCTCCGCCACCTTGGCACCGAGGTCAGAAATCTTCTAGGAGGAGTCCTTCAAAAGTTCCTCATTCTCCTTCGCGAACTCCTCCCAAATGGCAGCGACCTCCATCTTCGCAACTTGAGCCATCTCCGTGTTCTTGGCGGCCAATTCAAAGCACTTGGCCTTAGATTTTTCTATGAGATCTAAGGCCGAGACTCGGAACGCCGCTTCCTTTGCCACCCGGACCCTGAGGAGGCCGGTGTACCCCAGCAGCTACAAAGAAGTAAGAGCAAATGTTAGTAAGGAAAAAAGTGAGCCAAACACTTAGAAGAAATCAAAGGGAAACAAAACAAAGGCATGAAGTATACCTAGGCAGCATGCTCGGAAACCTTGGCAGCGAGGGACTCATCGCTCCGGCACGCTTCAGAAATGGCCCTGAAGGAGGCCTCGGTGAGGATCACCCTCTAGATTTGGTTGGCCATGTATGGGCAGTCGCCGGAGTACAAGTTCATGTCTTCCGTAAACGACCAAAAGGGCTCCCTCGGGATCTTCCCCTTCGGGACATGGGCATCCCGAAGAGCCTGTTTCCGGGCGTGCTCGGCTGCCCAATTCAGGAGTAGCAGCTCCCCTGCACGGCAAAGCAAGAAATTTATCAAGACAAGGAATCCTTAAAGAAATAAAGGTACCACAACTTGTCTAAGAAAATGAACCTGGCGGCACCTCCGCGACATCATCATTGGAGTCCCGGACCTCCTCGGCAGGAATCTCCTTACCTTTACTCTTACGACGCTCCTCGGCAAAAGGGACTTCCACCAAGGCGTCCAGAAGAGCCGTCGAGGAAGTGGGACTCCGGGAAGGGATGGCAGCGGCAACCTCGGCCGGCGGAACAGCAGCAGCAGCAGCATCCGACTCTTCGCTCGCCTCCTCCGAAATTTCGGCCTGAGGAAGAGGCACGTCTTTCTTTGCCCGTTTGGCCATGGATGGCCCAGCCCCAGATGATTTCTGCCTTTGGGAGACGGCCTTTTTCGTCTGCTCGCCCTTCTTGGCTTGACCAAGGAAAGGGACTTGTAGTAGGCAGCGAAGTCGTCGCCCATCTCTGAAAAAGAAAGAAAATATCAGTGTGAGTCCAAGGTAAAACTATAACAAAAGAATCCTGGGATAACTTACTCTCAAAAAAGGACTCATAAGTGACTTCCTCCTTAAGGAGTTGCACCAACCAAGAGTCTTCCCCAGCGATAGCAGGAGCCGGCATCCCGAGGTCCGTCTTGTGCTCCTTTACCACCCTTAGTTCCCAAAGAACCTCCTCGGTCATCAGTTTCCAATTGATGGGGAAGGGGTAAAGGGGGCGCGAAGGGACCTCGGAATCTCAGTCGGAGACTGCTCGGATCTGTTTGTTGAAGTACGCGAATATAGGTGCCAACTCAGGAGTTAGCATTATCCTCGGATCAACGACGTCCATCTCCAGCCTTCCCCGAGCCCACTTGGTCGAGACGTGCGACCAGGCCTCCTCCATCTTCAGAAAGAAAAACTTTTGTTGCCACCCTCGCGCAGCTGTCCTTGGTGGCGAAGGTGAACATATACTTTTTGCTCCTTGATCCCCGAGGTAGCATGAAGTAAAAGCCACCCTTCGGGACCACAAAGAGCTTATAGTACTGCATGAAAAGAATAAAGTGGGGCTTTATTTTGAAAACGCCGCACATACAGAGGAAGGCGTTGAAGTAGCAGTACGAGTTCGGCGGAAGCTGATTTACGGCAATGCCATGGAATTGGCAAAAGTCACAAATCATCTTCGGAGGAGGGTACCGAAGTTCGGCCTTCAGTTGGGCTCGGAAAACGGTAACCTCGTCACCGCGGTTCAAAAAGCTAAACTGGTCAGAACGTGGCAACCTTGTAATGGCGTACGAGGGAAGAAAGAATTTGGTCTTCCATCTTTTTAATTTTTTAGAAGTGGTGCAGCAAGGGTGAGACAAAAGAGGTTGTCAGCTCTCGGGAATAGGCATGGTCGGCTGAAAAGCGATTTCGGAAAAAGGCCAAAAATGACTTCGGGAAAGCTTAAAAAGCAAAAGACTCTGGAAGTTAAAACCCACCAAATGTTTTTCCGAAATCCAAATTTGAAGACGCCGTCACGAAAAGTTGCCGGAAAACACTCCGTCAAAGAGGATCGCCGCAAAAAGCAGAGAAAACTTGAAAGCAGTTGAAAGCAAAAGCAGAAGCAAAATGAGGTTATGACGGAACAGAGGTATATATAGGCCGATGAGGGTAGGCGAACCGGTGCCATAAAGTACTCCACAAAGGTGAATAGTCGCCATAACTGCTCATCGCGCGTGAAAAGGTGCGCCTGCTGTATCCGACGCAGTCCCCGCCAATAAAAAGCTACCACGTGTCAGCTACCGCACCAAAAGAGAGATACGCTTTTTGACACCCCTAGCCCCTGGGCGTGCCGCTCCAGACTGACATGCCTAGTTACAAGACGCGACGTTACGCAGCCCTGCAAAAGGAGAGAAGTGGGTGACCTCGAAGACACCAAAGGACGGGCTATAATCGAACAGCCCATGTCTTCGGACAAAAGGTACATCTTCGGCACAGGTATTACACCCGAGGTCCCGAAGGACGCCCTCCGAAAGCCGACAAACCAAAGTTCCCACTTCGGCTTTTCAGAGGGGGGCCTGTGATAGCCGAAGGGCTATCGCCTTTCTCGGTACATACTTCCTGACGAAAACATGGTCGGGAAGCCTGGCGTCACCCGAAAGAGGCACTATCACTGACCTCGGAAAGAGCGAAGTCAGATACCACGAAGTCGGGACTTCGGCTAATACGCTAGGCGTTTTAAAGGTATCGCCGGCTCTTTCGGGGGACCAAGCGGATCGCCTTCGGGGATAAAGAACCAGCTATTGCAAGCAGGAGAGAACTTCCTCGAAGGCGGAACCCTCGAACAAGGGGACTTCCTGAACTACAAGCGTAACTACCGAAGAAGGTCATCCGTACCAAAGAACGACCTCGCCCAGAGGACTTCAGGAATACGACATGAGCATTTAAGGAGCCTCTGACATGTTGCCCACAGACGTTACACGCCGCCCCAAACGGCGGTCTGACATGTCGACGCCGTCCAGGTCTTGTCACGACCTGTCTCGACTCAAGGCTTAAGGAGCCATCAAACGGCTACTTGCCCCCTACGCCCGGAAACACAGAGACCATTCGACCGAACACGTGTCATGATCTGAACGGGCTGGGAACTCCTATAAATACCAGGGAACAGGCCCTGGCAAAGGGATCCCCGAATCCGACCCTCTCCCCCTGAGAAAATACAAACAGGCAAGGCCACTAAACCTCTTAGTGCTCCCCTTCTTTCACCTCTCAGGACACTGACTTGGGCGTCGGAGGCTCCTCACCGAAAAAAGATCCCGAGGACCTCCTAACCCTTTTTTACGAGTTTTACAGGCACACTCCCCTGGGAAATCTAGGCTCCAGACGTTCTCCCTCTCAGCAAATCCCTCCCGAAGTCACGATGTCTTCCAACGAAGATGCCTCTGCGCATCAACAACAACAAAGGAAAGGCTACTTAGTTATTTCCATGTTTCTAGTAATTATTTGTTGTTAAAGTATCTTGCACATTTGGATGATTTATTTTGTTCTTTTGGTTTAGTTCTTTCTTTCTAGGTACTTCCCCCCCCAGCAAGTTTTTATATGTTCTTTTACAAGTTTTATCTGTTTTTTAGAAGTTCTTATTTATTTTTTTATTAGTTTTATCTATTCTTTTATCAGTTTTTGTTTGTTCTAAAAGGATAAAAAACTATTAATAAAAGAATAAACAACTAATTTATTTAAAGAACAAGTATGAATTGATAAAATAATAGACAACTATGGATAAAAGAATAAATAACTACCACTAAAATAACAAATAACTAGTTTATCTAAAGAATAAGAAAAAATTAATAAAAAAGAATAAATAACTACTGATAAAATAACAAATAACTACTAATAAAGGAACAGACAATTAATTCATCTAAAAAACAAGCATAAATTAATAAAATAACAAATAAAAAATGATAATAAAACAAATAATTATTAATAAAAGAACAAACAGATAGTTTATCTAAAGGACAGGCAAGAATTGATAGAAAGACATACAACTACTACTAAAATAACAAACAACTACTAATAAAAGAAGAAATAACTATTAATAAAAGAACAAATGACTAGTTCATCGAAAAATAAACATGAAATAATAGAAGAACAAATAACTACTGATAAAAAAAATAACTACTAACAGAAGAATATACAACTAGTTTATTTAAAAAGTATGAATTGATAAAAGAACAAACAACTAATTGTAAAAGAACAAAAAACTATCTATAAAAAAAAACAGCTACTAATAAAAGAACAAATAGAAATTAATAAAATAATAAATAAGGTCTTAAGTTTTTATTATTGGCCACCTGATTTCTTCTCTTTTTTAGACTTTCTTGTATTAAATTTCAAATTTCTTTGTTGGACATATTGGAGGAAAGAGAAAACTAGAGCAAAGAATGAAATCAAGAGAAAAAAGTCTAAATCAAAGCAAACAATGAAATTATAAAAAAAATTGTAAATCAAAGTAGGCAATTGAAATAAAAGCAAGATTGAAGTCAAAGTGAACAACTGAAATCATAATAAACTAACAAAATAAAAGAATGCATAATTAAATGTAAGCAATAGAAAAAAAATAGTGTAAGAAAAAAAAGAGAGATTTTTTTGTTCCAAGAAGAAAGAAGCCAGAAAAAGAGCAATCGAAAAGTGCCAAAAGGGTTGTTGGTTGATGAAAAATAAAACAAAAGAAAAGAAAAGGCAAACAAGCAAAAGTGAAAAGAAAAAAAAAACTGGTAGGATTTTCGTTAACCGATTGTGTGATTGACTAACTTATACAAATATGAGCCAAATTGCCCAATTTCTGTATCATAAAAAGAGGTGACTTATGGTATAAGTCAAACTAACATAAAACTTACTTTTCCCGATCTCGCCTACGAACTCCCGCTCTACACATTCACTTAGGGTTTAACTGTAAGAAAATAAAAAGAATGACGGTTATTTATTAGTTTGTTGTGAGATACTCTCTTCGTCTCACAAAAACTTGTTCCTTTTACTATTTACAGTAGTTAATTCATGATTTTTTTTTTATAATTTCTTATAGAATTATAAAATTTTTTATATGAAAATGGTACCTTAAATATTCTAATTTAAAAATATAATTTTTATTAAAGTTTGACTTAAATGTATGCATATTAATTTATATTATAAATTTTTTTAAAAAATTTATAATATAAATTAATATGCATACATTTAAGTCAAACTTTAATAAAAAAATAGTAAAAGGGTTATCTTTTACAAAACAGATTAAGTATTTATTTTCATATTAGTGTCCTCCGGGCCTTGTTGGCCACCCTTTGCAAGCAAAATGTTTATAAAAGGCCCCTCCAACGGTTCTGTTGGAACACTTGCTTCATTTTCAACCAAAGGGTTAGCTTTTATATTGTTGGAGTCAAGGTGTTAAATATTGTTACCGTAAGATATACCGCATCCTGAATTTTTAAAATATACTGAATGATATATCGTGTCACATACCGTTACTATTTTCACAAAAAATAAATATTATAATATTATTTTAAGATGACATAATTTGTTTAATAATTTAGTTTTACACATTTTATATGTATTCTAATTTTTATCATCATAATTTATCAAATATAAATAAAATATATATGATAGAAGATATTTTTTTAATACAAAAAACATAAAAAAAAATGTTATATATAGAGCAAAATAAATAATACTAAAAAAAACTAATTTATTGATATACTATAAATATAAATAATACCATCCATTAATTTTTTATATTAATTAAGGAAAGTAACAAAAAAATTCAAAGTAAATGTTTATTTTATGATATGTGTATTATTTTTATTTTAATGTTTTATATATTTATGATATTTTGATGTAAAATAAAAAAAATAAAAAAATAGGTACAAAAAATTAAATGCCGCAGTCCATACCACATGGTATTTGCGGTATACTGCAATATTTTGATAAAATATATACAAAAAGTGCGCGGTATGTGGTATACCACCAAAATACCCAGTATACCGCGAGGTAAAATAAAAAAACGTGAAAACATTTATACCGCATACCGCGGGTACGTAGTAAGCGGTATACCGTGATATTTAATTCAGTGGTTGGAGTGCACTGCTTTCACACGCCACCCTGATTACGCCAAAGCCACACACCCCTTAAGCACCAAAAAGAGCCCCTGGGGTGCTATATTAGTGCCACAAGAAACACAGAATCAATTTATTTTAACTTAAATTTCTTAATTTATTTTCATTTTTATATCTTTTTTACCTAAAATTAATTTCATTCAAAAGCCAATATTATGTAAATCTAATAATCCATTTAAAAGTAAATTTTTATGATGTTGTTAAATTTTTATAAATTTTTCTATTTTAATACCTTAAACTAGAAAAAAATATAAATATTTAGTAAGATTACAAAAATTATATTTTCAATGGATTATTATAGCCACATAATATTGATTTTTAATTAAAATTAATTTCAGATATAAACTACATAATAATAAAAATAAGCCATTGTCTAATTAATTGACTCAAGTTAAAATAAATTGGGTATTGAGACTACACTATGTCCATATCCACAGGTGGGAATGCTAGTATGAGACTATTAGTGTCTGTTACTCTGACCTTGGTACACAAGTTTATTTGAACACATTTTAAAGTCACTATTCTCGTAAACAAGGATGAATCATGAAAACTGCTTGAAGATCATAATCCATTCAAAACCTGTTTATGCAGGAACTGTGGCAGAAAATCTGTAACATAGGGGTTTCAAAGTTAGGTCAGGATTTTTGAGGTAAGAAGGCTGCCAAACTGGGGGACTGATGAAGAACATTTTGGTTTGAGCTTTTGAAAACAAACCATTTTGAGTAAAACCCTGTAGAATTGGTTTTAAGACCCATTTTGAGGCAAAACAGATTGTTCTTGTGTTTCTACATGTCAAATCAATTTATTTTACTCAAATGTGCATATTTAAACAAACTCTTATGGATTTGAGGCAGATAAAAAATGACCAATAAATCCAAATTCTACACAGTAAAACAACATCTTTTGGCTTTGTGACTAAGATAAAAAAAAAAAGTCTAATATGAAATAGTGAGTTGTACCATATCAATAAAAATTAATTATTTTATGTTTTTAAAATACTTGGGAAGGTAAGAAAACAATTCTTCACCTTCTTCTTGTTAGTTCTACGTCCCTAGCCCCGCACTCTCTTCAAACTTTTCTTGTTCTTGGTTGATAAGCTTCTTGATTCTTCATACATATCAAGAATAAAACCAAAAAAAAAAAATTAATCTATTTGAAAAAAAATAGATATTCCATGGAACTGTAGCTAACAAACTTCACTTATCCACAATAAGTTATTGTTTTAGAGAAAAGTAAATTTTTATTGTATATTTTTTAACGTTATCATATTAATAGTAGTTTTTTTTTTTTAAATTGTGTCAAGAGGTGAGAAACAATTCTATCATTGAATTTTGCTCATACATGCCATTGTCGAGACCTTTTTCTTTTTGCAAGAATTGGAAAATAAAAGTTTAATTATTTTAATTGTGTTTTATTTCAATAGATTATTTGATAGTTTTTCTTTTAGTAATTTTTATGTATAATTCATTTATGAAGTTTTTTAATTATCAAATATCATATCCTATGACAAATAATGTATTAAGTTTGGACATTTTAAATTCCCCTTTCTCATTTGAAATCAATAATTTATTTATTTTTTACCTTAGTTGGAAGTTTCTGAGTCAACTTTTTGGTTTGTTTCTTAGGTTGTGTTTGCTGAAAATTATTGGTAAGTGATTATCGGTGATTGTTTTATATATGATGATTATTTGCTCATCTTATATACACCAATTAATTGGAAGCTTACACTTTAAAAGCCCAAATATCACTTGTAATACATTTTTCCACAAAAGGAAATTATTTTTCATTGATTTTTTTTTAAAGCACAATATGAAGAAAAAGTCCATCAAAATATATTTTTTAAAAGAAAATATCTGACTTAAGTGAATATTAGATAAATAAGATATTAGCTTTCTAATGATATTGATTCTAACAAAAAAAATTAAAAATAAACAGAAATAACATCTTATATATAATGACACGATTTCACAAATATTTAAGATCCTTGCTTCACCTCTGGACCTATGATTTGATTATTATTGCTGTTCTCGCCTCATGTTTTTATATTTTTTAAATATTGATTGGTAATTGGATTGGATTGAAGATGTCTTTTTTTTTGTCAGACTGTTTTATCTGAACTTCAAAATTTTCATAGTAAACCTTCACCTCTGATGTTTTGCTTGATTGATCACATTTCTGTTTTATAATATTGTAGGTCATTTTTCATTTTTGTGCACTTTCTGCAGGTTCAAGTGCCCATCTTTGTACAATTTGTTGTCTGCATATTTTGCCTCTGCACTACTTCCTCCCACCGTGTTCTTTTGTCTTCTTTCCAACATCAGTGCTCACCTCACCACAAACAAAACACCACCAGCTTCTCTTACCATACACCGCCAAGAATTTAATTATTTACCATCTTCTGAAACTTGTTCTTAGCTTGCCAAACCACACCCAACGCCTCTCCATCACGGCTGTCGATGGTATTCCCAAGTTCTGCCTGATCTCGGCGCTCGAACTGTGGAGGAAACAATTACATGCCTTCTCTGTCTTCAGGGTTATCCGTATCGAATAACACAGAAACATTGTCCATTCGTAAGGGAAAGCCCACTTCATTTTTCGGTTACTTTTTTTAAGCCGTTTAAGCATGCATTGAATATTTAAGAGAACTAATCAGTCAACCTGGAAGATAACTCTAGATACAACAAATGTTACTAACCATATATATTTGTGTCACCAGGCAAGGACAAGATCTTTTGAAGGGAAGAGAAACATCTGTAAAAGAAACAAACAACTAAAATACATCATGGAGAGAGAACAAGAGTTTAATGATGATCGGGATTAATAATTTCAATGTACTTTACAAAGCATACCTACCTAACTTATGGAAATTTGATTGCATTAAGCCTATGGAAATTTGTGGCATCTCTCAGACTGATCATATTTGATAGGAGGGGAACCGGTGCGCAAACTACTTGGCCAACCTGGGCCACTCCCTTCAGCTGGGAGTGACCTATTTTGATAGGGCCCTGGGAGCTTTGAGCTACCATTTGGAGGTGGACATGCAGGGAGTGAGATGGCCCCGATTGTAGCTTTCTCTGGTGCCTTGATCAATTGCAAGTTCCAAGTCTAAGATTATTAATTCTTAAACTTTGTACCTTTCAAATTCCAAAAGAACAACTCTCAACATCTCATTTGTGTACAGCGGCGGCATCCCTTAGTGCCATTTAACAAATTTTTTTATTAAAAGAAGAAGAAGCTGTCAAACTCCAATAATGGGAGCACTTGCCCAAGCTAAAATTTACCTGCTCAAGTGTTCCTTCAAAAAGCTTTACGCATGATAAGCCGAACAAAGTCTCTCCGGTGAAAATAGCTCCAGAACCAGGGAAGTAGAAGCTTATGTGCCCTGCTCACAAGACATTACAAATTCAAAACCACATTAAAACCAAAAAGAAAAAAACAAACAAAAGAAATTTACAACCAATTAGGCATGGTGTAAAACAAATGCAGCAACTAAAATCTTCAAAAACCAGAAATCTGCCATCTATTTCATGCAAAATGATACTCTTAAACAGTACATCTGTAAATTACACCCATCAAATTTTACAAGGAGAAGAAAAGACAAAAAAGACAAAAAAAAAAAAAAAGAAGGTGGGTTGAAACACTTCAGATAAAAGCAACTTTTTGTTGTAGAAAGGTCAGCAACTTCATTTGTTAATAGAATGAAATACAGTCAACAAACTTTTTCAAAATATACAAAGGTTTTTTACAATGATTTCTTTTTTGGCTCTGAACAAGTAACGGATGCAACCAGGTGTACGGCCAGGGATTTCAATCACATGCACCTCATGGCCTGCAAACATCCACTTGTCTCCGTCATTCAGAACAATATCAATACCAGGGATTCTGCCCTCATCTATTCTAGAACCAATCACCTAAATAAAAAATAATAATCATTGGTACTACGAAGAGATCCTCCAAACTTACCAGAACCTAGAGTTTCATCAAGGCAGGCAAGCATCTTCAGGATCAAACTTGGGCTCAAAAGCTTGAGAACAGATGAGAAAAGATTCCACAACAAATAATACCTAATTGGAGTTAGTTTAAAGACCTGAATAATTTTATGTTAACTCAACATTGGATACTTGGAATATAAACCAGAACTTTCCATGAACATAATCAAATGTGCATTTACAGACACAAGAATTTTCTAACGAAAAAAATGAGCTATGAATCCAGAATCACTAGAATCCCATGAAACGGGGATGTGAGCAAATGAAGTCCCCTAGAGTTCGACACATTTGAGATTAAAAATTCACATGACTAATGTTTGTTGATCTTGAGCTCAAAATAGTTGAAAAAAGGCCAACTTTAACCAAGTAGGGGTCTTGTTTCAACCATAGTTATTGACACAACTCGATTTCAGGTTTTAAAGACTGCCAGCTTTTTCAGCTCAAATAGCACCTGTACTTGAATATTAACTATATCACTAAACAACAGTCATTGTAAACTCCATCTGTTTAAACCCAGCCCATAAGAAGAACGTGGTTTATGTACACAGTATTCCTGCTATATCAATCTTTTAGAGAAAACTAAGTATGAAAAAATAAAACCTTTCCCTATGGAATACAAAGAAAGTAGATCCACTATTTCCATCCTCCAACCATACACTGCATACTTCAGATGAATACTCAGTCAGAAATCCCAGAGTTAATGATTATAATGAAGATGTACAGCTATGAACTACTTCCACCTCTGAGTGTTGGCGTGCCTGGAGGTGCTTACTACACAGCACATAACTGTTTAGTTCATTTCTTGACAGCCAATTGACCATTTAATGCAAGACCAAATGGTTTCAGACTAATTTAAAGTAAAGGACAAATTTCCATACCTTTGCACCATATTTTGCTTTTAGCTATGCATTCCCACCAGTGTGACCATGATGATGACGAGTATTTAGTATGTAGGTCAGCTTCCAATTTTTCTTACTGAAAGCATCAATAATTGGTCCAGCTTCAAATGGATCAAACACTCCCACAGTGCCTGTGTCAACATCATGTAAAAGATAGGCATAGTTGTCACTGAGACATCATCCCTGAAAGATAATTCTTTTTCCCAGAAGTGAAAAAGAAACATGCTCTTTTCTGCTACATATACCTTGCAGCAGCATGGGCAGTGTCAAATCCTCCCGAAGACAATTAAAGCAGAACTAACCAGCAAGCAATCATTCCTTTTTTTTTTCACGATTTTGCAGCTTCTACTCACCCAAACAAATTTGTCTTCCACAATCCTTATATATTGCAAACCAAAAATAAAATAAAATTCATTATTTATCAAGAAATAAAAACCTAATCATTTTTTGACAGATATTTTACATTTCCAAATTAATTGTGAGGAAGAAAACAATAGGACAGAGAAAAAGAGAGAAGAATTATAACTACCAGATACACAATTCCCACCGGCCAGTCCAGCGGCAAAACATGGTGATAGCCGAAGGACTATCGCCTCCACCTGGCCGCCACCAGAATGGCCAGGAGATCTGGCGCTACCCGGAAAAAGGTGGGATCACACACCTCGGAGAAAAGCCGAAGAGCCCGAGCTCGGCACGCCAGGAAACTTGAGGATACTATTAGCCCCCCCGAGGTAGTAAACAAACCGCCTTCGGAAAAGTGAAACCAGCTAGGGCGGGCCGAACATGATCTTCCCGAAGGCGGAACTCCCTGAATCTGGGAACCCCCGAACTGGGGGCATGTTTCCCGAAGTGGCACGGTCCGTACTAGAGGACGACCTCACCCAGGGACCTCGGGAGTACGGCAAGAGCATTTAAGGAAGCCTCTGACATGTCGCCCACAGACGTCACAAGCCGCCTCAAACGGCGCTCTGACACGCCGACGCCATCAAAATCACATCATGGCCCGTCTCGGCTCAAGGCTCAAGGAAGCCTGCCACCAGCTATTTGTCCTCTACGCCCAGACATTCAGAGAACATCCGACCGAACACGTGTCACGATCTGAACGGGCTGGACACCTCTATAAATACCAGGGAATATACCCTGGCAAATGACTGGCAAATATCCTGACTCCTCACTCTGAGAAAATACGACCAGGCGAGTTCACTGAACCCCTCAGTGCTATTTCCTCTGCCTTCTCTCAGCACCACTGACTTGGCCGTCGGAGGCTCCTCCCCGGAAAAACACCCCGAGGACCTCCTAACCCACTTTTTCTGAACATCTCAGGCACTCTCCCTTGGGCAAACCGGCCACCAGGCGTTCTTCCTCTCCGGGAGTCCCTTCATCAGTCACCATGACTACCAACGATGAAGCCCCAGGGCATCACATGGCACCACAATATTGTAAGCTTCATGACTGTGGGCCCTGCCAGCTCTTCCTGGGCCCTGGAAGCTCAGGTTGACCACCACCGCCGGCTTCTAGGCATGACAAGTTCAACCACATACTCGTGCCTGTTGGCCCCAAGTACTTGTACTCTACTCACCATGTGACCTGTACATGAATTTGAGTTAGCTAGCCTAGAGAAGCAATTTCATGAGGCCAAACGAAGGTGGACGAGGAAAGGTGGTGGAAGAGACCTCAAATCATCACCAGTAATCTGCACATGAACAGCACCCGTTTTGGAAAGAGTGGAAACGATTGACATCTCTGACAATGATTTTCCTGTTTGTGACTTTTGAAATAAATTTTACTGCAGAATGACAGCCTTCACACATTCTAAGGTTCTTGAAAACACAGATAGGAGCCTCTGAGGGCGTTTTCATGAGACCATATGCTATGGCCAGCTTCTCACTGTGATAACTAAGACAGCCTTCCTTTAGCTCTTCCTCCACATCATGCAGCACAGCAGCAATTTCAGGTTTATATCCCAAAATCTTGATCTCAGCTAGCAGTTCGTTTACTTTCTTATAAATCTGACTATACTCTGGGTGTTTGCTGTCCTCCGAAATGAAAACATGAACAACATTTCTTATCTCTGTCCAGCTCACACCAGGCTCTTTTTTGACATTCCTTTCTCTCATCAACTTGCGGATCCTTACAACACCATCCCACCGCTTGGCCTTTGCATACACATTGGATAGCAGTGTATAGGTTCCAACATCACTTGGATCCATTTCTAACAAATAATCTGGAATGCGCTTGCCAACACCATAATTGCGATGGACATGGGAAGCACTCAGCAATGTACGCCATGCAACAACATCCCAATTTACTGGCACAGACCTCATAAATTTCTCCGCATCATCAAGTAATCCAGCCTTGCTTAGGAGTCCAACAATGCAAGTATAGTGTTCTATCCCAGGGTCTACTCCCACCTCTTTCATCAACTGGTTCAAGTAGTAGAAACCCTCCTGTACTAGGCCTAGATGACCACAAGCAGAGAGAACGCCTATGAATGTAACATAGTTGGGCATCCCCTGTACTGCTAACATGTCATGAAACACAGCCAAAGCTTCTTTACCTAGCCCATGCTGTGAGTACCCACATATCATAGCATTCCAGCTGATGATGTCACGATAAGTCATAGCTAAAAATACTTTATCTGCTGCTTCAATATTCCTGCACTTTGAATACATGGTGATCAATGAATTTCCAACAATAACATAGTTCTCAAAACCTGACTTCTCAGAAACCCCATGCAGTACCTCTCCTGGCCTAACTGTGGATAACCCGGCTGTAGAGTTCAGCATAACAGCAAGTGTATATTCATTGGGCTCAATATTTTCACGTTCCATTTTTGAAAACAAACTTAGTGCTTCCTCAAATGATCCATTTTGGAAGTAAGCAGCCATAATCCCAGTCCATAAGACCACATTTCGTGTTTGCAATCCATCAAAAACTTTTCTAGCACTGAAGATTTCCCCACATTTCCCATACATATTAATGATAGCACTATTAATGAAAACATCGCACTCAGTGTCACTCTTTAGAATCTTACCATGAACTTGCAAACCGAGTTTTATGTTCTTAATACCAGCACAAAACCCAAAAACATTAATGTACGTTATACTATCCCACCCAACAAGATCCTTTATCAATCTGCTAAGAACTTCCATCCCCTCTTTTATATGCCCAGCTTCCAGAAGTCCATTTAAAACACAGTTATAGGTGTAAATATCATAACCAGGAATAGTATAAAATATCCGCAAAGCTCCTTCCACGTCTGAACTCTTGGAGTACATAGTTATAAGTGCATTCTTAACATACTGATGAGACACAAACCCCGATTTCAACACATGCGCATGACACTGAAGACCCGTTTCAGCAACACGACAGTGCTCAAAGCAAGAAGAGAAAACAATGGTGTATATATACTCATTAGGACGGACATCATCCTCCAAAGTCACAGATTTGAACAGCTTAAGCGCTTCTCTAGGAAGCCCACAATGTAAGTACCCTGTCATTAACATGCTCCAAGAAACCAAGTTCTTTTCAGGCATTCCATCGAACAATTGGCGGGCAACAGAAATCTGGTCACATTTTGCATAGAGATTTACCAACGAGTTTGTCCAATAAACTTGATTTTCTGAGGTTTGATTGGTCACCATCAAGTGGGCATGGATTGTTTTGCCGATCCTTAGATTCTTGCTATCGGCCGAAAATTTTAGGAGCTTGATCGAGTTCTCAAGAGAAAACGTGGGGTAATTTGGTTTGAACAGAGATGGCATCTCCTTATTTTTGGATGCGGCGGGAGAAAAGATGACAGTAATGAAGGAAGGTGTTCCCAAGCAGGGCAGAAAGATGACAGTAATGATGAGGGCAGCTGTACAGTAATGATGAGGGCAGCTGTACAGTAATGATGAGGGCAGCTGTTCCCAAACGGGGCAGTTATCGGAGGCAAATTACAATTCACAAGCACTCTGCATTTTCCCCCCGTTTCTTTCAAACAACCACAAACTGTTAATGGGTTTATAAATGTTCAGGTGGTTAATAGCATGATCAGCATCCATGAAGCAAAAGTAAATATCGTGTGACAGCAAAGAAAAGAAAACAAATAAAACAAACAAACAAAAAATGAATTTCGCTTGCAGCCATGGGTGTGCATTCGGTTATTTTGGTTTGTACTAAACCGAATTAGTTAATTAAATTAGTTTTCAGTTTTTTACTACAAGGAATCAAATTAACCGAACTAGGCACAAAAATCGATCAAAACCGAACCTAAATATTTAGATTTGGTTCGGCTTGAAATTGAAATAACCGATTTTTTTAGGGTGGCCTCATACTTCCATTAAAAAAACAATGCTTAAGAGATTCAGCATAATAATTCAACATAACATAAACTAGACATCTATCCAAGTTTTAGAAATTCCCCATATGACACAACTAGTACAAGATTGACGAGAGCCAAAACAGACCCTGACAAACCTCAAGAATACTACAATGATACTTTGTTGAACATAAAGGGATTGAAATTGGATATGTCTTAATCAGGTGAAATGTGAATAAGTGCCATTACAATCCATTAAGCTGACAGCATCTATAGTTCTAGTTCCAAGGAATTGCTCACCAGCAATGACCCTCATATTATCACCAACTAGCTTAAGTTACTTCATAACAAGATATCAACAAATAGGAGCGGAACTAAAGAAGGGCTAGCAAAGGTTCGAGGCCCCTTTAAAATTGAGAATTACGTGTAATTTCCTTTAAAACTTAAAGGTAAATGCATTCTGACCCATTCTTAAAATTAGTTAAATTTTTTAATAAGGATTATAATTTAGAAAAACATTTGTTTTGGCCCATTCTTTATAAAAATCATGGGTCCACCCCTGTGAACGGGCATTATCTTTCTCAAATTTATTCTTTTTATTTTTTTTAGAAACAAATTTTGGAAAGCAGACCATAATCCAGGGAAAACTACTAGTCTAGTGCCGGTTTCACTAAAAACAAACGCAACCATTTCATGTCTCTTGCACTCAAGAAACTGAACCAGATGAAGGAAAACTACAACCTATAACTGAGAAAGACCACCATAGGTCAGATTTGCTCATGTACTTGGAAGTTGGAACGTCTAGTGTATATCAATATAAAACAATGAGCGGTAAGAACAAACTAATAAGGCTAGCTGCAAGGGTGGCCAATAGATTAAAGAGAAAACTTAGGTGGCATTTAGAAGTGGAAAACAGTTTTCATTTTCCTTTTCTGTTTTTAGTTTTCATTTTTCATATACAGTTTTCAAAAATGCTTTTCAAAAAACATGTTTAGTTATTTCTACAAGAAAACAATTTTCTAGAAATGAAAAATTGAAAAACATGTTTAGTTGAGAAGATTTTCTTCACAACAAAATTTTATATTCTTATATTGGTAAAACATTCAAATGTAGTACTCATATAAAAGAAAAAAAAAACATGCTCATCTGATAAACAAAGCTTTCTTAGTCATAATATTTTTCAATGTATAATACAATTTCAAAGAGAATATAATATCAAATATAACTAGATACACTAAAGTCAATGCCTATGGGAGTGAAATATGTGCCACTGTTAATCGTTTCACATACAAGTGGCTATCTCATCTCTCACATTATCCATTTGGGTTATTTGAAACACATCAACCTCAACCATTTGTTGTTCAACACCCAAACTATCATCCCTTCTTTTCTGAATTGAGTAAATATTTCATCTGCTTTATCTTGTTATATGATAAAATTGTGCAATACACAACAAACAACAGGTATTTTGAATTAGCAAACAGAAATATTATTGGGTAAAACTGTTCACAGGCTATGTATAGTTCACTTGAAAATTTAACAAACTATTACTCACAACTAATTTTCATGTTCTCAGTACCTATGAGCTAAATTCAACAAACTACTACTTACAACTACAGGACACTGTTAATTCTCAATTTCCCCTGCCTAGAAAGAACTTAGATGAGCCAAGCATAGGTTAACTTACAAAAATAACAGGAAAGAAGTGAACTTGTCCTTCAGGCTTGGTTTGTGTTCCCTTGAAGTAAACTAAAATGGGGAAGTTAGGCCACCAGAGCCCCTAATTAACAAATGTTGAATACCTGCAATGGATTATTACAATTTAAATCTCACCCATTTAATAGTTCAAATGTAGCTTCATAAGCACTTACTTTTAACGGTTTTTCCCACCCACGAAAACATTTTCACCAGAATCCTCAAGCTGCTCCCCTACTTTTACCTCATAGAACACAAAATAGTACATTTAAATCAATGAAAAGAAGAGAGAACTTATGTTTTACAAAATGATAATTTGTCACATTTACATTCAAACTTCTCAAACATCCATCTAAAAGCAACTCAATCAGTATTATTCAGGAATACGAATTTATAGAATTTCAGGAATTATGATTAAATTGGCAAGTCCACCAGTCAGTTTGAGTTTCAAAAGGCAAGCAAGTGCAGCCGTATAAAATGGAAAACAAAAAGGATTATTTGCAAACTAGAATATGTGAATCATTACCTGTAATAATAAGAGGATTCCAAGCAGACCAATATGTGCAGCAGGTAGAAGATTATTTGCATAAGCTAATCCTCTAGCTACACCTGTTTGTAGTTTGAATGCATCATTTGTCCACACATATAATTTGCAAGTTAAGATAATGTGTATCAGTTTATTGATTTAGTTATTGAAGCAACATTAGTTAAAAAGAAGAAAACAGGGTGTTGACACCCAATTTTGTCCAAACACTGACTTTTGCTTAAGTTCTAGGTTAGAAAAAATTAGTTTAGGAGCATTTTGGTTTTATAGGGGCAGTTTGATCTTTTTAGGTGTTGTTGATTTTTTTTTAGAGTTTAAAGTGTTTATCTAGGGTAGGAATACGAATTAGTTTGGTTTAGGTACTAATTTGACGTCCTAAAGGCTTTGCAGGGTCAATTTAGGTAAAAGGAAAAAGTTTGGGTGGAGGCTGAGGTTTCTTATAAAGTTCTAGGTAAAATTGAGAAGTTTGGGGCAAATCTTTCAATTTTAGAGAGTTTGAGCTGAATCTGGCGATTTTATAAAATTTCAGGAAAAATCTGGGGTTTTTGCAAAGTTTTGGGCTAATCTGACAATTCCTGAAAGTTTTGGGTCAAATTGAAATTCTTACAGAACTTAGGGCAGAATCGGCAGATTGAGAGTTTTATTGGACTGAAACTAGTAATTTTACCAGATTGTATCCTAATTGATTTAAACTTCTTCAAATTTGATTTGGATGAGGTTTAAACTCTAAAAACATTGTTAATCACGTTTTAAAAACCCTCTAGTATAAATATAAGTCCAAATTTCGAGAGAAAGGGGGAGAAAACTCGAAACCCTAAGCTCCTAGATAAAAAAAGGAAAACTGCAACCTTTGGCCCCCTTTTATCCTACCTTCTTCCCAGAAACCCTAAACCTTTTCCTCGTGACGCCGTCACCCCTGGTTTCTCTCTGTGCCCGACGCTCCACCTTCTCAGCCATACGCCGACCATAGCCCCACGCTGTCGCCGCCACCCAAGCTGCTGCCGACGGCTCCTCAATCGGAGAGGGATCGCGTTCCCACCGCCGTCTCCGTCGCGCCAATCTCACCTCCGGTCATCTCCAACGTCCTCCTCCTCTCTCCAAGCCCCGCCGTCGCATCGCCCAGACCCCCTGGTCGTTCCCTTCGCCGTTTGATCGTCGGATTGAAGGAGGAAGGAATCAAATCGAAACAAAACCCACAAACCCGACCCGTCTCCATCAGATTCGACCCTGTCCCTTTGGGTAAAAACTCTATTCTAGTCCGTTATCTTTCTTATTTCGTTCATTAAGTCACTAACTTTCCTTCTTAATGCAGATCAGTCACTGACAGCAAGTTTATTTCTTTGTTTTCCTCTTTTTTTTTTTTCTTTGTTTGTTTAGCCATGCATTAGATTTAACCATTAAATTCACATAAGGATGTAACTTAGGATATTTATTTATTTATTTATTTATCTATTTTTTTTATCTCTTTGTTTCTCTTTTATTTCCTTTTAAGTTTTCTTAGAATAGTTTCATCTTATTTTTATTTTTGATTTACATAATGCATCTTAAAAATTTGATAACACATAAAGAATTATTATGCTAGGTAATTTAAATTCTTAGAGATTAGAAAGAGATTAAAATAAGGTAAATTACAAGAAATTTAGTAGACCTTCAAATATCCGTTCTTGGTGGTTTGATAAAATCCCGAGACGAATTATTCGTTCGAATCCGATTGGTCTGATAAGACTCACAGTTTTGAACAAGATGTTCCTTTCAAATTCTTGGTAGATTTGATAAAGTTCCAAGATTTCAAGGATGTCTAAGATTCCATATCCGGTTGGTCTGATAAAATTCACGGTTTGAAATTAAATTAAATAAAATTCATTAAAATTATTTTCAATCAAAGATTAGGTTAAGGAGCAAAGATTTAGGAAAAGATAAAACTGAACCCCATGGTATCAATTTCCAAGCGCTTTAATAAGGTTATTTTAGTGTAACTGACTCACGATTTTAGAATCTCTCGCAGACCATAACAGGTATCGAATCAACCTAAGTAAACTGATTGGTGGCGACTCATAAAAATCACATTGCTACACAGGGGACCAAGAAACAAGACCACAAAGTAGGCCTGGTAAGTGGCAACTAAATCTGTTTAACACTACAAACATATAATTATATGCCTAACCCAATAATCTAACCTAATAGTTACTATTTTATTGCACCATTCTAAGCCCCAACTTCTAAACAAATCAATGCATCTCTTTCTACGATGCTCAATCCCCTACTGGCTTTCTTTTGTTGTCCTCTCCTTGTTGTGATTTCTTTTGCTACATTATAATGTCTAATGCCCTCTTATATAAGACACACTTGTCTTTATCTTTTCAAGAGAATGGACGATTCTAAGCTTGAAGTGTTAGTGTTGTGCCCAAAAAGCCAATCATGAGATGATTGTATTTTTGCACATTGAGTCATGATATTTTATTGAGGCATTAATCCGGCAATTTTGTTTGTTGTTTTGTTTCTGCGTAACGTAATAAACATAATTGTAACCCTAGAATAATGATATTCTTAAACGTCCCTAATCTAGTATTATTGTGGAGCGGGTTGCAATAATACATAATGACTAGCATATGTGGAGACTAATATGAGATATGTAGTCTACATATGGGTACAAGTTGGAGAACTTGTGTACTGGACCGACCCACCATGAGAACACTTCATGGATCGTTATATGAGTGTTATAAGTGATTCTCATAGTGATCATGGTATATGTAGTCCTTCGACCTAAGATCATCAAGGTTCCCTATATGTGAGTCACATACTTTGATACTTTCCTTTGTTGCTCGTAACTGAGTGAACTTGAAGGAAGTCATTGGGTATGTCACATATCATGCGGAATGATTTGTATGATCAAGATGAGATTTGTCCCTCCTATGTAACGGGAGTGATATCTTTGGGCCCCTTGATAGAGTGAGACTTAGAAAATGCATGGCCATGCTCAGATGAGTTGATATATGATATCAATGTCGTCAGTTTAAGTTGGTCTACTCGGTAATCAAGAAACCAAAGATTGGGCTATACGAGAGTGACACATTCCATGTCTCGTGCTTAATCTTGATATCTTGGACAAAGGGACAATGGTATATATCGATGATGATCATAAAGGTTTAGTCGATTCACCGACAATCTTGTCACTTGGGTAGCAATGATGTGTTGCTAGACACCGCTCATTGCTTATGATCATAAATGTGATTTATGATCATTGCCAACATGGCAAGAGCCTATTGGGTCGCACACATAGAGCTATTTGGATCATTAGAGTGTATGGGTTAATTATTTGGGTTATGGTTTCACTTTAATTTCGTAGTAATAATGGGCCAAGGAGTTGAGCCATTATTAAGCCCGAAATTAAATCCTAATTGGATTAGGCCTTTGAAACCCATTAGGCCTGGAAGTTGAGTCTCACTATAAATACAACTTTTAAGTGAGAAATTCGCAGGTCTCCTTGCCCTAGCCTCCCAAAAGGACAGCCGCACTCTTCTCTTGCAATTCCTTGGAGGACGCAAGCTAGCACTGCGAGCGCAAGAGAAACGCATCTGCCGGGACGTGGTAGAAGCGTGGTGATCCCGAGAGGCTCGTGTGGATACCATAGAGAGCTTGAACACGTCAACTGTTCAGGTTTTGTGATTTGACTCTACAGTTGAGTGAGAGATCTCAACCGAAAATTAGGTATGAAATTTTCGAACACCCGGTTTACCCCGTTTCACTTGGATCCTGGAGGGTTTCGGTTAAATTCCGCTGCGCTGTTTGGCTCCCGAAACCCAACAGTGAAGATTAGAGTTGATTAATTCCATTATCTCAGGCATGAGAATTTTTAATTCAGCATCATAAATTGATCAAAACCAAAACCCAATTATTTGTTCCGAACATATTGGTAAAAAGGTCAGCAAAAGAGCATAAAGCCAAATAGCAATTCATAGAAGAACATGAGGTACATGGTACCCGCACATTGTGACGAATTCAGTTGATGATACCGGTTTTAGGTAAATTCTAGATATATCATTAGATCAACTCCAAAGTACAAATATTTTTTAAACAAATAATTTGAAGTAATTTTGAGGTTACAAATATAATTTTTGAATTTTATTTGAAGTACATTTTATTTTAGTTTAAATGAGCTTCATTTAAATTTTCTACATTATGTTTTTTTAATAAATAGAACTAATTCTACATGAATAGAACATACACACCATTTAACATAATCATATTGATTAGAGTATCATAAGGCAATAGACTGTCGATCGGAGGGAGACTGCACCACAGCACTACAATGCTCAAGACATGCCAAACGGCTTCCCTTGGAAGTAAAGATACATTTGTCTTTACCATGTCATGCTAATAGTATATACTATTGAAGATAAAAATAGAATAGGACAGGCCGCAACAACCCTTCAATATAATGAATGGTAGCTCTATTCAGTAGACTCAAAAAAAGGAAAAAAGTTTGAATGTTACCAATAAGCTAGAGCATCTAGGTGATGATTCCCAATGGAAGGGCTGCTCTCAACCATAGCCATGACATTTTTGGCTTTTCTTCACTGATTCAACATAGGATGCTCAATCCACCACTTCTATTCATCAATATCCATGCCTTTTGAGATCGGTGAATTTTTCCACAAATTTGGGAAGAGATGTTTTTGGCAGCAACTGGTCTTGAAGGCTCTGGGAAATGGAAAAGGGGATGGCTTTCTTGCCAGAGGTGAGGTAGGGGATTGTGGCAATGTGGAGTACCCTAATGGGATCAAAGTAGAGGAGGGTGACACCAAGAAGCTTGTCGTCAACAGAGATTATGGTGGAAAATGGAGGTGGGGAAAAGCTTCGGCTGGGTGAGCGAGAAAGGGGATTTGTGCAGTGGCTAGTTTGGGTTGACTTGAGGGGGAGAGGGGAAAGAGAGCATCCAGATGATAGGGTCCTTGAGGAGAGTTTGGTGGCGGTGGTGGTGGCAGTGAATGAAGCAAAGGTTAGAGAAAGAAGTCTTGAGAATGAGAGAGAAGTGGAGGTGTAAGTGTTATTAATTTAACTATTAGATAGTTTTTCTTTCTTAAAAAAAATAATAATCAAATAATTATCTATGTTTTTTTATAAGAGTAAATCCTTTGTTTTGTAATTTTAGATTAGATTTTTTAAATTTTTTAATCACATTTATCTAAGTTAGAAATTAATTTAAATTTATTACTATTAATTTTATCTTTAATTTGAAATTTAGATGTGAGCAAAAAATAACGGCCTGACTGCCACATGTCATCACTGTATTGCATTAGAGGGATAAGGGTATGTACGGAAAATTACATGTAAAAGATTGCAGTTAACTTACTAAAAATATAAAGTCCATCAAATATTTGTACTTTATTTCACCTATTATGTGAAAAATTCACCATACCCTTTGTAATTCTCCTACTTTATATATATATATATATATAGCTGTGTAAGTACAGGTATTTGGACAATGATGTCCAAAAAAAAAGAAAGGGAGTTTTGCATGTAATAGGTTCATTTTATATTACCACTGGGTTTTGTTTTGAAGACCTTATAAAATTTACATTTAATGAAATAAAATTTGATTTGTACATCTTTTTATGTTTTGAATTCACTAGTGATCTTTAGAAATATATTTTTTGAAATGCATCAAAACCAGAATGTAAATATTGAAATTTATTAGGATATTAGGACATCTGCCAGTTTTTTTGAGAAACGTAGGTAAACGCTGACATTTGCCAGCATTTTTTGAGAACAAAAGCCACTTATTTTTGTGCTTTTAGCTGCGTGTTTTCATAATACACATTGCTAGAATAATGCTTCCACTGGCGTTTTGGGGAAAAAGCTGTTTAAGAACATCGGGATTTATTGGTGGGATTTAAAAACATCGGGAAAGCTCCCAAAAAAATGCTACTGATACTCGTTTTTCTTATATAGTGGGTTCGAACACCAATCCTGCCAAAGCAACTGCTCTTAGCTTTTTTTTTTTTTTTTTTCGTTTTGCTTCTCTCTTTGTTTTTCTGTTTTGCTTCTCTATTTTATTTGTACCATTCTAGTATTTTTTTTCTTTTCTTTTTCAGGTTTTTTTTTCCTTTCCATTTTAGCTTTTTTTTTTGTGCTTTTCTTTTTACTTTTTTTTTAAGTTTCTAAACCTCTTCCTTTTATTTCTTACCTTTTTAGGCTTGTCTTTTCACTTTTTTATTATTTTTTTACTTTAGATCTTTCTCCAAGGTTTTTTTTGGCCCCTCCAAAATAAAAAAGCACACAAAAGCAACGGTGGTTATGAGATATTACATCTCTTTTTTTATTTTATAACCTAGAATTCTGATGCAACAATAGATATGTAAACTAGTTATTTATTCATTTATTAGTATTTATTTGTATTTTTATTAGTAATAATTTATTCTTTTATCAGTTTTTACTTGTTATTTTAGAAAAAGGCCTAAATCCACTAGTGGTCCATTAATTTTGGTGACTCTAGCGAGTTAGTCCCTAAAGATTGACCCATTGCTACTTAGTCATTAAGTCTGATAAATGTTGCGACTTAGTCCCAAATTAGGTGGCAAGATGGATGGCATTACTTAGCACCTAGTACCTAGTTGGACTTCGTAGGAGGAATTGGATTAAGATGCAGATTACTAGAACTTGAAAATTTTCCTTTGTGGCAAAATTACTCCTAAAGCTCTCTAGGCGTCATCGTTCCCGAAAACCACCAATTCATGACTCAGTTCTATAGTCATGTCACATAACAACAGCCTTATTGTTTCAAGTCTCAATTTTGCATGGTTTGATTCAATTTTGATTCAAATCAAATTTGGTTTCTTGAAGTTGTTTATGAAACCCAACTTTAAGTTTTGAAATTGAGTATTGTATGTGTGGAATTGATAAAAGGGGAATGGTTCCTTGGTGTTCACTAGTCCTTGGGGAGTTGAACCCCTTTGTTTTAATCACAGTTTGACCAAGTATGAGCATTGGGGAATGATCACGATGGTAGTAATTCTTGGAAGAGCTGCTAGAGGTAAGGTGTTGCCTTGGAGGAGAGCTGCTATTGGTGAGGTTGTCGGTCCTCTGGTAGCCTCATCGCCTAATCTGGAGGCAACCCATGGCCGCTATGGGTGGTGGCTGCTATTGGCTCCTTTAAGAGCTGTTACAATGTTGCAAAAAGGGAGAGAGGGAGGTAGGACATGAACACCCCATAGCGTCATCAATAACACATGACAACTCGTGACAGTTAAAAGGATTAATGTGCATAGAGTTTCCAAACTGGAGGACTAAGTCCCTG
This sequence comes from Aquilaria yunnanensis, assembly GCA_039654915.1. NCBI lineage: Eukaryota > Viridiplantae > Streptophyta > Magnoliopsida > Malvales > Thymelaeaceae > Aquilaria > Aquilaria yunnanensis. Next base: position 39,295,412 of record CM077595.1, on the reverse strand, counting down.
TTGGGTTTCAGGAGCCAAACAGTGCAGCGGAATTTAACCGAAACCCTATGGATCCAAGTGAAACGAGGTAAACCGGGTGTTCGAAAATTTTCATACCTAATTTTTGGTTAAGATCTCTCACTTAACTGTAGAGTCGAATCACAAAACCTGAACAGTTGACATGCTCAAGCTCTCTATGGTATCCACACGAGCCTATCAGGATCAACACGCTTCCACCACATCCCGGCAGATGCGTTTCTCTTGCACTCCCAGTGCTAGCTTGCGTCCTCCAAGGAATTGAAAGAGAAGAGTGCGGCTATCCTTTGGGAGGCTACGGCAAGAAGCTGTGAATTTCTCACTAAAAGTTGTATTTATAGTGAGACTCAACTTCTAGGCCTAATGGGTTTCAAAGCCCTAATCAAATTAAGCTTCAATTTCGAGCTTAATAATGGCTCAACTTTTGGGCCCATTATTAATACAAAATTATTGTGAAACCATAACCCAAATAATTAGCCCGTGCACTCTATGTTGGGTTTCGGGAGCCAAACAGCGCAGCGGAATTTAACCGAAACCCTCCAGGATCCAAGTGAAACGGGGTAAACCGGGTGTTCGAAAATTTCATACCTAATTTTCGGTTGAGATCTCTCACTCAACTGTAGAGTCGAATCACAAAACCTGAACAGTTGACGTGTTCAGGCTCTCTATGGTATCCACACGAGCCTCTCGGGATCACCACGCTTCCACCACGTCCCGGCAGATGCGTTTCTCTTGCGCTCGCAGTGCTAGCTTGCGTCCTCCAAGGAATTGCAAGAGAAGAGTGTGGCTGTCCTTTTTGGGAGGCTAGGGCAAGGAGACCTGCGAATTTCTCACTTAAAAGTTGTATTTATAGTGAGACTCAACTTCCAGGCCTAATGGGTTTCAAAGCCCTAATCCAATTAGGATTTAATTTCGGGCTTAATAATGGCTCAACTCCTTGGCCCATTATTAATACGAAATTAAAGTGAAACCATAACCCAAATAATTAGCCCATGCACTCTAATGATCCAAATAGCTCTACGTGTGCGACCCAATAGGCTCTTGCCATGTTGGCAATGATCATAAATCACATTTATAATCATAAGCAATGAGCGGTGTCTAGCAACACATCATTGCTACCCAAGTGACAAGATTGTCGGTGAATCGACTAAACCTTTATGATCATCACCGATATATGCCATTGTCCCTTTGCCCAAGATATCAAGACTAAGCACGAGACATGGAATGTGTCACTCTCGTATAGCCCAATCTTTGGTTTCTTGATTACCGAGTAGACTAACTTAAACTGATGACATTGATATCATATATCAACTCATCGGAGCATGGCCATGCATTTTCTAAGTCTCACTCTATCAAGGGGCCCAAAGATATCACTCCCGTTACATAGGAGGGACAAATCCCATCTTGATCATACAAATCCCTCCGCATGATATGTGACATACCCAATGACCTCCTTCAAGTTCACTCAGTTATGAGCAACAAAGGAAAGTATCAAAGTATGTGACTCACATGTAGGGAACCTTGATGATCTTAGGTCGAAGGACTACATATACCATGATCACTATGAGAATCACTTATGACACTCATATAACAATCCATGAAGTGTTCTCATGGTGGGTCGGTCCAGTACACAAGTTCTCCAACTTGTACCCATATGTAGACTACATATCTCATATTAGTCTCCACATATGCTAGTCATTATGTATTATTGCAACCCGCTCCACAATAATACTAGACTAGGGACGTTTAAGAATATCATTATTCTAGGGTTACAATTATGTTTATTATGTTAAGCAGAAACAAAACAACAAACAAAATTGCTGGATTAATGCCTCAATAAAATATCATGACTCAATTTGCAAAAATACAATCATCTCATGATTGGCTTTTTGGGCACAACACTAACAATCTCCCACTTGCACTAAAAGCCAATCATCCATGTATCTAATACCGATGGACCTAGAATGGCTATCATGCTTTTGCTGCGTAAGGGGCTTTGTCAGTGGATCAGCAATGTTGCTGTCTGTCGAAGTCCTGCATATCCTTACATCACCCTTCTCGATGATCTCCCTGATGAGATGATAGCGTCGGAGTATGTGTTTGGATCGCTGGTGAGATCGAGGTTCCTTAGCCTGTGCGATTGCTCCATTGTTGTCACAATAGAGCTCTATCGGGTCAACAATGCTTGGAACCACTCCAAGTTCAGTGATGAACTTCTTGATCCAAACTGCCTCCTTCGCAGCATCAGAGGCGGCAATGTACTCAGATTCTGTTGTAGAGTCAGCTACTGTCTCTTGCTTTGAACTCTTCCAGCTTACAGCACCACCACCAATACAAAACACATAACCAGATTGCGATCTAAAATCATCCTTATCGGATTGGAAGCTTGCATCGGTGTAACCCCTTACAACGAGCTCATCTTCACCTCCAAAGACCAAGAATGCATCCTTAGTCCTTCGTAAGTACTTAAGGATGTTCTTAACAGCTGTCCAGTGACTTTCACCGGGGTTCGATTGGTACCTACTCGTCATGCTCAAAGCATATGAGACATCGGGACGAGTACATATCATGGCATACATGATAGATCCAATTGCTGAGGCATATGGAATCTTACTCATGCGCTCTCTCTCCTCGGTTGTACTCGGACACTGAGATCTAGAAAGAGTGATACCATGTGACATGGGCAAGAATCCTTTCTTGGAATCTTGCATGCTAAACCTCTTTAGCACCTTGTCAATATATGTACTTTGACTTAGGCCAAGAAGCTTTCTAGATCTATCTCTATAGATCCTGATGCCTAACACATAGGCTGCTTCACCCAAGTCCTTCATAGAGAAACATTTCCTTAGCCAAGTCTTCACAGACTGTAGCTCAGGAATGTCATTCCCGATGAGTAGTATGTCATCTACATACAACACCAAGAAGACAATAGCGCTCCCACTAACCTTCTTGTAGACACAAGGTTCATCTTCATTTTTGATAAAACCAAACTCTTTGATTGCATCATCAAAACGAAGATTCCAACTTCGAGAAGCTTGCTTCAGTCCATAAATGGACCTTTGCAATTTGCACACTTTATTGGCATTCCCAGGAGTGACAAAACCCTCAGGCTGTGTCATGTACACATCCTCAAGTAGCTTTCCATTTAGGAATGCAGTTTTGACATCCATTTGCCATATCTCATAATCATAGTGTGCAGCAATAGCAAACAAAATTCGGATGGATTTAAGCATAGCAACTGGTGAAAAAGTTTCATCATAGTCAATACCATGAATTTGCTTGAAACCTTTTGCAACCAATCTTCCCTTAAAGGTAATCACATTACCATCCATGTCAGTTTTCTTCTTGAAAACCCATTTGCACCCTATAGGTTTTACCCCTTCAGGTGGGTCAACCAAAGTCCATACTTGGTTTTCATACATGGATTCCATCTCGGATTTCATGGCCATTAGCAACTTCTCAGAGTCAGGCCCCGACATAGCTTGTTGGTAGGTTGTGGGCTCATCTTGATCCATGAGCATCACATCACCGGTGTGAGTCACGAGAAATCCATATCTCTCGGGCTCACGCCGAATCCTACCAGTCCTACGTGGGCTTTGTGCTACAGGAACAGACTCTTGAACCACAACATCTTGTGGTGTCTGTTCAGGTTCCATTTCAGGTTCGATGTCTTCTTGTTGTTCTTGAATTTCTTCAAGTTCTACTTTCCTCCCACTAGTTCCTTTAGAGATAAACTCTTTCTCCAAAAAGACACCAGTTCGAGCAACAAACACTTTTTGCTCAGAGGGATTGTAGAAATAGTAACCCTTTGTTTCTTTGGGATACCCAACAAAAAGACATTTTTGAGATTTGGGCCCTAGTTTGTTAGAGGATTGACATTTTACATAAACATCACAGCCCCAAATCTTCATAAAAGACAAATTGGGACGCCTCCCACTCCATATCTCATATGGTGTCTTTTGAACCGATTTAGATGGAACTCGGTTTAGTGTAAAAGCGGCTGTCTCTAGAGCATGTCCCCAAAAGGAGTTTGGAAGGTCAGCTTGACTCATCATGGAGCGAACCATGTCTAACAGAGTTCGATTTCTCCTTTCAGAAACACCATCCAATTGAGGTGTACCTGGTGGAGTGAGTTGTGATATTATACCACACTCCTTCAGATAGTCAAGGAATTCTCGATCCAAGTACTCTCCACCTCGATCTGATCGAAGCACTTTGATACTCTTCCCGAGTTGATTCTCTACTTCATTCTTGAATTCTTTGAACTTTTCAAAGGATTCTGACTTATGTCTCATAAGATATACATAGCCATATCTGCTGAAGTCATCAGTGAAAGTAATGAAGTATTGGGAACCTCCTCTAGCTTGTGTAGACATAGGGCCACATACATCACTATGTATGAGTCCTAGTAAGTCATTAGCCCTTTCACTTTGCCCTGTGAATGGGGCTTTGGTCATCTTGCCCAACAAACATGACTCACATGTCTCATATGATTCAAAATCAAATGAGTCCAAGAGTCCATCCTTATGGAGCTTGGATATGCGGGTCTCATTTATATGGCCCAAGCGACAGTGCCAGAGATAGGTCAAGTTTGAATCATTTAATCTGACCTTCTTGGTATTCACATTATAGATTGGATCTTCAAGGTCTAGAACATACAACCCATTGCTAAGTTGAGCACTACCATAAAAGATTTCATTCAAATAAATAGAACAACATTTGTCCTTTATTATAAATGAAAAACGTTTTTTGTCCAAACAAGAAACAGAAATCAAATTTCTACTAATAGTAGGCACAAAGTAGCAGTTGTCTAATTCTAAAACTAATCCACTAGGTAAAGTGAGAACATAAGTCCCTACGGCTAAGGCAGCAACCCTTGCTCCATTTCCAACACGTAGGTCCACTTCACCTCGGGCCAATCTTCTACTTCTACTTAGATCCTGCACATTTGCACAAATGTGAGATCCACATCCAGTATCCAATACCCAAGATGAGGAAGTAGAAAAGTTAGCCTCTATAACAAAAATACCTGAAGTGGAAGTCTTACTTCCCTTTTCCTTAGCAAGTTCTTCAAGATAGAGCTTGCAGTTGCGCTTCCAGTGTCCAGGTTGCTTACAATGGAAGCACTCCCCTTCCTTTGCCACACCACCCTTTGGTTTCAGTGCAGCTGAAGAAGAACTAGCATTGGACTTTCCATTAGCTTTATCCTTCTTCTTGTTGGCTTTTCCCTTTCCCTTGCCCTTTTGAACCATCAAAATGGGCTTAGCCTTCTTAAGGTTTTGCTCAGCAGTTCTCAACATGTTGAGCAATTCAGGAAGGGACTTGTCTAGGTCGTTCATGTTATAGTTCATGACGAACTGACTGTAGCTTTCAGGCAACGATTGCAAGACTACATCGATAGCCAACTCTTTCTGAAGAGCAAATCCCAAATTCTCAAGATTCTCAATGTACCCAATCATCTTGAGCACATGAGGACCCACGGGACTTCCCTCAGACATCTTGCACTGAAACAATGCCTTAGAGGTCTCAAACCTCTCATGCCTAGCTTGCTCTTGGAAAAGCATTTTGAGATGTTCGATCATATCGAACGCCCCCATGTTCTCATGTTGCTTCTGAAGCTCAGATTCCATGGTAATAAGCATGAGGCATGCAACATCCAAAGCATCATCAGAATGCCTCTTGTGAGCATCCCTTTCAGCTCTTGGAGCAGTGGCAGCAGGCTCATTCGGAATGGGCTGCTCTAGGACATATGCCTTTCTCTCTTGTTTGAGGACTATCCTCAAGTTTCGGTACCATTTCAGAAAGTTGGTCCCATTCAGTTTTTCCTTCTCAAGGATCGATCGCAATGAAAGTGTCGATGTGTTTTGTGCCATGGTTATCTACAACAGTAAATATGCAGTGTAAGAGTCATGTATTTTAATTCATTTAATAAGGACTTTTATTAAACGATACTCCCACTATTTTCCTCAAAATAATAACCCTCGGTATTATTTCGGAACACCTCGGCGCTAAGGTATTCTAGCGGGCCAAGATCCATATTTGACCACAACCTGAGTCAGCTTTGGCTTTTCTCTCAAGTTACAGCTATTTAGGTAGGCAACTCATTGCCAATTGCATCTTATGCAACTCTTGGATAGTTGGGTGAACAACACTTGTCCAAGCTCATCTCATGAACTTAAGCCCAACTCTATGCCTCTAAGTCCCTAATCCTATTAGGATGACTTAGTTAAGTCGAACCCAAAGTTAGCAGTTTGGATATCACTATTATCCCATCGCGCCTTACCAAGATGAACATAGGTGCTTTGCTTTGGCAAACCCACCTAATGTTGATCAAAGTCTTGACGAGTGCCAACATTTGGAAGGCATCACATTTAATGACTTAATATTTGTTTGAGGGATTTTTCTTTTGATCTCACCAATTTGTTATCTCCGGTTGTTTTATACATGCATCACATACAAATATAAAACATGCATCTCATGCTTACAAGAAATAAACGTGACATGGTTATAGCCCAAACTATGCGATATTCTCAAGCCAATGAGAATATCATAAAAGCCTAAGAAAAGAAAAGAGTCTTCACAAGCTCCTTCTCTTCCTTTCTTGGCTGCCTTTTTGTTGTCACCTCCTTGGACATACCACCTTGGACGATCCCATAATGCACCATTACATCAATAATAGAAACCTCGAGTTACATTCGAGGGGAGTAAGGTGAGAAGAGAATGTACAATGAGAGTGATAAGAAAAGGCACGACTCGCAGGCCGTATTTACAAGTACAACCAATCAAGGGCTATAACCATGCACCATGCTTCAAACACTAATCAGCATATCATGTCAAATCTCATTCAACAAAGATGCATGCCAATTTTCGCGTGTTGATTAACCAGTTTTTATTTATGTGGCGCTTCGCATACGGCGGTCCCGCTGGCCGGTCAGCGGGCGGTGGTTCCGCTGATCGGTCAGCGGACGGGGTCAAGGGGAGCCGCCCTTGCGGGGGGCGTGGGGGGCAGCGCCCCCCGGCGCAAAAAATTGTCTTACAATTGCTTAGCCCGAAATCTTCTATTTCGAGAAAGTAGGCACCCGAGACTCCTCCATTCGAGCCACCAAAAATACCTTACTTTCGGTGCCCGAACAGGCCGAATCCGAACAAACCTAGGGTTTTTTTTTGCAACTATTGCAAGAATCCTAATCCATATAGGTATCTCATACCTATCAATTTCGGTTAATCTCATTAACCAAATTGTGTCGTTTCTTCATATATCTCATATGTTCATTACGAATTCCGGTTTCATGCATCATGAATCAATCTAATTAATCATGGCCGCAAACCAATCGAAGACATAGCATCATGCGATTCAACACTCAATCCCGATTTAGGGTTTCACCAGTAGCTCTGATACCACTGTTGGGTTTCGGGAGCCAAACAGCGCAGCGGAATTTAACCGAAACCCTCCAGGATCCAAGTGAAACGGGGTAAACCGGGTGTTCGAAAATTTCATACCTAATTTTCGGTTGAGATCTCTCACTCAACTGTAGAGTCGAATCACAAAACCTGAACAGTTGACGTGTTCAGGCTCTCTATGGTATCCACACGAGCCTCTCGGGATCACCACGCTTCCACCACGTCCCGGCAGATGCGTTTCTCTTGCGCTCGCAGTGCTAGCTTGCGTCCTCCAAGGAATTGCAAGAGAAGAGTGTGGCTGTCCTTTTTGGGAGGCTAGGGCAAGGAGACCTGCGAATTTCTCACTTAAAAGTTGTATTTATAGTGAGACTCAACTTCCAGGCCTAATGGGTTTCAAAGCCCTAATCCAATTAGGATTTAATTTCGGGCTTAATAATGGCTCAACTCCTTGGCCCATTATTAATACGAAATTAAAGTGAAACCATAACCCAAATAATTAGCCCATGCACTCTAATGATCCAAATAGCTCTACGTGTGCGACCCAATAGGCTCTTGCCATGTTGGCAATGATCATAAATCACATTTATAATCATAAGCAATGAGCGGTGTCTAGCAACACATCATTGCTACCCAAGTGACAAGATTGTCGGTGAATCGACTAAACCTTTATGATCATCACCGATATATGCCATTGTCCCTTTGCCCAAGATATCAAGACTAAGCACGAGACATGGAATGTGTCACTCTCGTATAGCCCAATCTTTGGTTTCTTGATTACCGAGTAGACTAACTTAAACTGATGACATTGATATCATATATCAACTCATCGGAGCATGGCCATGCATTTTCTAAGTCTCACTCTATCAAGGGGCCCAAAGATATCACTCCCGTTACATAGGAGGGACAAATCCCATCTTGATCATACAAATCCCTCCGCATGATATGTGACATACCCAATGACCTCCTTCAAGTTCACTCAGTTATGAGCAACAAAGGAAAGTATCAAAGTATGTGACTCACATGTAGGGAACCTTGATGATCTTAGGTCGAAGGACTACATATACCATGATCACTATGAGAATCACTTATGACACTCATATAACAATCCATGAAGTGTTCTCATGGTGGGTCGGTCCAGTACACAAGTTCTCCAACTTGTACCCATATGTAGACTACATATCTCATATTAGTCTCCACATATGCTAGTCATTATGTATTATTGCAACCCGCTCCACAATAATACTAGACTAGGGACGTTTAAGAATATCATTATTCTAGGGTTACAATTATGTTTATTATGTTAAGCAGAAACAAAACAACAAACAAAATTGCTGGATTAATGCCTCAATAAAATATCATGACTCAATTTGCAAAAATACAATCATCTCATGATTGGCTTTTTGGGCACAACACTAACACTCTAATGATCCAAATAGCTCTATGTGTGCGACCCAATAGGCTCTTACCACATTGGCAATGATCATAAATCACATTTATGATCATAAGCAATGAGCGGTGTCTAGCAACACATCATTGCTACCCAAGTGACAAGATTGTCGGTGATTCGACTAAACCTTTATGATCATCATCGATCTATGCCATTGTCCCTTTGTCCAAGATATCAAGACTAAGCATGAGACATCGAATGTGTTACTCTCGTATAACCCAATCTTTGGTTTCTTGATTAGCGAGTAGACCAACTTAAACTGATGACATTGATATCGTCTATCAACTCATCTAAGCATGGCCATGCATTTTCTAAGTCTCACTCTATCAAGGGGGCCGAAGATATCACTCCCGTTACATAGGAGAGATAAATCCCATCTTGATCATACAAATCCCTCCGCATGATATGTGGCATACCTAATGACCTCTTTCAAGTTCACTCAGTTACAAACAACAAAGGAAAGTATCAAAGTATGTGACTTACATGTAGGGAACCTTAATGATCTTAGGTCGGATGACTACATATACCATGATTAGTATGAGAATCACTTATGACACTCATATAACGATCCATGTAGTTTTCTCATGGTGGGTTGGTCCAGTACACAAGTTCTCCAACTTGTACCCATATGTAGACTACATATTTCATATTAGTCTCTACATATGCTAGTCGTTATGTACTATTGCAACCCACTCCACAATAACACTAGACCAGGGACATTTGAGAATACCATTATTCTAGGGTTACAATTATGTTTATTACGTTACGCAGAAACAAAACAACAAACATAATTGCTGGATTAATGCCTTAATAAAATATTATGACTTAATGTGCAAAAATACAATCATCTCATGATTGGCTTTTTGGACACAACACTAACAATCTCCAACTTGCACTAAAAGCCAATCATCCATGTATCTAATATCGATGGACCTAGAATGGCTATCATGCTTTTGCTGCATAAGAGGCTTTGTCCGCGGATCAGCAATGTTGCTGTCTGTCGAAGTCCTGCATATCTTTACATCACCCCTCTCGATGATCTTCCTGATGAGATGATAGTGTCGAAGTATGTGTTTAGATCACTGGTGAGATCGAGGTTCCTTAGCCTGTGTGATTGCTCCATTGTTGTCACAATAGAGCTCTAATGGGTCGGCTATGCTTGGAACCACTCCAAGTTCAGTGATGAACTTCTTGATCCAAACTGCCTCCTTCATAGCATTAGAGGTGGCAATGTACTCAGATTCTATTGTAGAGTCAGCTACTATCTCTTGCTTTGAATTCTTTCAGCTCACAGCACCACCACCAATACAAAACACATACCAGATTGCGATCTAAAATCATCCTTATCGGATTGGAAGCTTGCATCGGTGTAACCCTTTACAACGAGCTCATCTTCACCTCCCAAGACCAAGAATGCATCTTTAGTCCTTCGTAAGTACTTAAGGATGTTCTTAACAGCTATCCAGTGACTATCACCAGGGTTCGATTGGTACCTACTCGTCATGCTCAAAGCATATGAGACATCAGGACGAGTACATATCATGGCATACATGATAGATCCAATTGCTGAGGCATATGAAATCTTACTCATGCGCTCTCTCTCCACGGGTGTACTCGGACACTGAGATCTAGAATGAGTTATGACATGTGACATGGTCAAGAATCCTTTCCAGAATCTTGCATGCTAAACCTCTTTAGCAGATTGTCAATGTATGTACTTTGACTTAGGCCAAGAAGCTTTCTAAATCTATCTCTATAGATCCTGATGCCTAACACATAGGCTGCTTCACCCAAGTCCTTCATAGAGAAACATTTCCCTAGCCAAGTCTTCATAGACTGTAGCTCAGGAATGTCATTCTCAATGAGTAGTATGTCATCTACATACAACACTAAGAAGACAATAGCGCTCCCACTAACCTTCTCGTAGACACAAGGTTCATCTTCATTTTTGATAAAACCAAACTCTTTGATTGCTTCATCAAAATGAAGATTCCAACTTCGAGAAGCTTGCTTCAGTCCATAAATGGACATTTGCAACTTGCACACTTTATTGGCGTTCTCAGGAGTGATAAAACCCTAAGGTTGTGTCATGTACACATCCTCAAGTAGCTTTCCATTTAGGAATACAGTTTTGACATTCATTTGCCATATCTCATAATCACAGTGTGCAGCAATAGTGAACAAAATTCGGATGGATTTAAGCATAGCAACTGGTGAAAAAATTTCATCATAGTCAATACCATGAATTTGCTTGAAACCTTTTGCAACCAATTGTCCCTTAAAGGTAATCACATTAGCATCCATGTCAGTTTTCTTCTTGAAAACCCATTTGCACCCTATGGGTTTCACCCCTTCAGGTGGGTCAACCAAAGTCCATACTTAGTTTTCATGCATGGATTCCATCTCGGATTTCATGGCCACTAGCCACTTCTTTGAGTCATGCCCCAACATAGCTTTTTGGTAGGTTGTGGGCTCATCTTGATCCATGAGCATCACATCACCAGTGTGAGTCACGAGAATCCATATCTCTCAGGCTCACGCCGAATCCTACCAGACCTACGTGGGCTCTGTGCTACAAGAATAGACTCTTGAACCACAACATCTTGTGGTGTCTGTTCAGGTTCCATTTCAGGTTCGATGTCTCTTTGTTGTTCTTGAGTTTCTTCAAGTTCTACTTTCCTCCCACTAGTTCCTTTAGAGATAAACTCTTTCTCTAAAAAGACACCAATTTGAGCAACAAACACTTTTTGCTCAGAAGGATTGTAGAAATAGTAACCCTTTGTTTCTTTGGGATACCCAACAAAAAGGCATTTTTGAGATTTAGGCCCTAGTTTGTCAGAAGATTGGTGTTTCACATAAGCATCACAGCCCCAAATCTTCATAAAAGATAAATTGGGACACCTCCCACTCCATATCTCATATGGTGTCTTTTGAACCGATTTAGATGGAACTCGATTTAGTGTAAAAGCGGTTGTCTCTAGAGCATGTCCCTAAAAGGAGTTTGGAAGGTCAGCTTGACTCATCATAGAGCGAACCATGTCTAGCAGAGTTCGATTTCTCCTTTCAGATACACCATTCCATTAAGGTGTACTTGGTGGAGTGAGTTGTGATACTATACCACACTCCTTCAGATAGTCAAGGAATTCTCGATCCAAGTACTCTCCACCTTGATCTGATCGAAGTGCTTTGATACTCTTCCCGAGTTGATTCTCTACTTCATTCTTGAATTCTTTGAACTTTTTAAAGGATTCTGACTTGTGTCTCATGAGATACACATAGCCATATTTGCTGAAGTCATCAATGAAAGTAATGAAGTATTGAAAACTTCCTCTAGCATGTGTAGACACAGGGCCACATACGTCACTATGTATGAGTCCTAGTAAGTCATTAGCCCTTTCACTTTGCCCTGTGAATGGGGCTTTGGTCATGTTGCCCAACAAACATGACTCACATGTCTCATATGATTCAAAATCAAATGAGTCCAAGAGTCCATCCTTATGGAGCTTGGATATGCAGGTCTCATTTATATGGCCCAAGCGACAATGCCAGAGTTAGGTCGGGTTCGAATCATTTAATTTGACCTATTTGGTATTCATATTATAGATTGGATCTTTGAGGTCTAGAACATACAACCCATTGCTAAGTTGAGCACTGCCATAAAAGATTTCATTCAAATAAATAGAACAACATTCGTCCTTTATTATAAATGAAAAACCTTTCTTGTGCAAACAAGAAATAGAAATCAAATTTCTACTAATAGTAGGCACAAAGTAGTAGTTGTCTAATTCTAAAACTAATCCATTAGGTAAAGTGAGAATATAAGTCCCTACAGCTAAGGCAGCAACCCTTGTTCCATTTCCAACACGTAGGTCCACTTCACCTCGGGCCAATCTTCTACTTCTACTTAGATCCTGCACATTTGCAAAAATGTGAGAACCACATCCAGTAACCAATACCCAAGATGAGGAAGTAGAAAAGTTAGCCTCTATAACAAAAATACCTGAAGTGGAAGTCTTACTTCCCTTTTCCTTAGCAAGTTTTTCAAGATAAAGCTTGCAGTTGCGCTTATAGTGTCCAAGTTGCTTACAATGGAAGCACTCCCTTTCCTTTGCCACACCACCCTTTGGTTTCAGTGCAGCTGAAGAAAAATTGGCATTGGACTTTCCATTAGCTTTATCTTTCTTCTTGTTCCCTTTCCTTTGCCCTTTTGAACCATCAAAATGGGCTTAGCCTTCTTAACGTTTTGCTTAGCAGTTCTCAACATGTTGAGCAATTCAGGGAGGGACTTGTCAAGGTCGTTCATGTTATAGTTCATGACGAATTGATTGTAGCTTTCAGGCAACGATTGCAAGACTACATCAACAGCCAACCCTTTCTGAAGAGCAAATCCCAAACTCTCAAGATTCTCAATGCACCTAATCATCTTGAGCACATGAGGACCCACGGGACTTCCCTCAGACATCTTGTACTGAAACAATGCCTTAGAGGTTTCAAACCTCTCATGCCTAGCTTGCTCTTGGAAAAGCATTTTGAGATGTTCGATCATATCGAACGCCCCCATGTTCTCATGTTGCTTTTGAAGCTCAGATTCAATGGTAATAAGCATGAAGCATGCAACATCCAAAGCATCATCAGAATGCCTCTTGTGAGCATCCCTTTCAGCTCTTGGAGCAGTGGCAGCAGGCTCATTCGGAATGGGCTGCTCTAGGACATAAGCCTTTCTCTCTTGCTTGAGGACTATCCTCAAGTTTCGGTACCATTTGAGAAAGTTGGTCCCATTCAGTTTTTTCTTCTCAAGGATCAATCACAAGGAAAGTGTTGATGTGTTTTGTGCCATGGTTATCTACAATAGTAAATTTTGCAGTGGTAAAAGTCATGTATTTTAATTCATTCAATAAGGACTTTTATTAAACGATACTCCCACTATTTTCCTCAAAATAATAACCATCGATATTATTTCGGAACACCTCGGCGCTAAGGTATTCTAGTGGGCCAAGATCCAGATTTGACTACAACCTGAGTCAGCTTTGGCTTTTCTTTCAAGTTACAGCTATTTAGGTAGGCAACTCCTTGCCAATTACATCTCATGCAACTCTTGGATAGTTGGGTGAATCAACACTTGTCCAAGCTCCTCTCATGAACTTAAGCCCAACTCTATGCCTCTAAGTCCCTAATCCTATTAGGATGACTTAGTTAAGTCAGACCCAAAGTTAGCAGTTTGGATATCATTATTATCCCATCGTGCCTTTCCAAGATGAACATAGGTGCTTTGTTTGGCAAACCCACCTAATGTTGATCAAAGTCTTGATGAGTGCCAACATTTGGAAGGCATCAGATTTAATGACTTAATATTTGTTTGAGGGATTTTTCTTTTGATCTCACCAATTTGTTATCTCCGGTTGTCTTATACATGCATCACATACAAATATAAAACATGCATCTCATGCTTACAAGAAAGTAAACATGACATGGTTATAGCCCAAACTATGTGATATTCTCAAGCCAATGAAAATATTATAAAAGCCTAAGAAAAGAAAAGGGTCTTCACAAGCTCCTTCTCTTCCTTTCTTGGTTGCCCTTTTGTTGTCACCTTCTTGGACATACCACCTTGGATGATCCTTGGACATACCATCTTCGATGATCCCATAATGTACCATTACATCAATAATAGAAATCTCGAGTTACATTCGATGGGAGTAAAGTGAGAAGAGAATATACAATAACAGTGATAAGAAAAGGCACGACTTGTAGGCCATATTTACAAGTACAACCAATCAAGGGCTATAACCATGCACCATGCTTCAAACACCAATCAGCATATCATGTCAAATCTCATTCAACAAAAATGCATGCCAATTAACGCGCGTTGATTAACCAATTAACGCGCGTTGATTAACCAGTTTTTATTTATGTGGCGCTTCGCATACGGCGATCCTACTGGCCGATCAGCGGGTGGTGGTTCCGCTAACCGGTCAGCGGACGAGGTCAAGGGGGGCCACCCTTGCGGGGGGTTATGAGGGACGTAGTGCTCCCCCGGCGCAAAAAAATTGTCTTACAATTGCTTTGCTCGAGATCTTCTATTTCGAGCAAGTAGGCACCCGAGACTTCTCCATTTGAGCCACCAAAAATACCTTACTTTCAGTGCCCGAATAGGCTGAATCTGAACCAAGCTAGGGTTTTTGCAACTATTGCAAGAATCCTAATCTATAGAGGTATCTTATACCTATCAATTTCGGGTTAATCTCATTAACCAATTAGTGTCATTTCTTCATATATGTCATATGTTCATTACAAGTTCTGGTTTCATGCATCATGAATCAATCTAATTAATCATGGCCGAAAGCAACCGAACACATAACATCATGCGATTCAACATTCAATCCCGATTTAGGATTTCACTAGTAGCTCTGATACCACTGTTGGGTTTCAGGAGCCAAACAGTACAGCGGAATTTAACTGAAACCCTCCAGGATCTAAGTAAAACGGGGTAAACTGGGTGTTCGAAAATTTTCATACCTAATTTTCGGTTGAGATCTCTCACTCAACTATAGAGTCGAATCACAAAACTTGAACAGTTGACGTGTTCAAGCTCTCTATGGTCACACGAGCCTTATTGGGATCACCACGCTTCCACCACGTCCTGGTAGATGTGTTTTTCTTGCAGTCGCAGTGCTAGCTTGCGTCCTCCAAGGAATTGCAAGAGAAGAGTTCGGCTGTCCTTTGGGAGGCTAGGGCAAGAAGCTGCGAATTTCTCACTAAAAGTTGTATTTATAGTGAGACTCAACTTCTAGGCCTAATGGGTTTTAAAGCCCTAATCCAATTAGGCTTCAATTTCAGGCTTAATAATGGCTCAACTTTTGGGCCCATTATTAATACAAAATTATTGTGAAACCATAACCCAAATAATTAGCCCATACACTTTAATGATCCAAATAGCTCTATGTGTGCGACCCAATAGGCTCTTACCACGTTGGCAATGATCATAAATCACATTTATGATCATATGCAATGAGCGGTGTCTAGCAACACATCATTGCTACCCAAGTGACAAGATTGTCGGTGATTCGACTAAACCTTTATGATCATCATCGATATAGGCCATTGTCCCTTTGTCCAAGATATCAAGACTAAGCACGAGGCATGGAATGTGTCACTCTTGTATAGCCCAATCTTTGGTTTCTTGATTAGCGAGTAGACCAACTTAAACTGATGACATTGATATCGTATATCAACTTATCCGAGCATGACCATGCATTTTCTAAATTTCACTCTATCAAGGGGCCCGAAGATATCACTCCCGTTACATAGGAGGGACAAATCTCATCTTGATCATACAAATCCTTCCGCATGATATGTGGCATACCCAATGACCTCCTTCAAGTTCACTCAGTTACGAGCAACAAAGGAAAGTATCAAAGTATGTGACTCACATGTAGGGAACCTTGATGATCTTAGGTCGAAGGACTACATATACCATGATCACTATGAGAATCACTTATGACACTCATATAACGATCCATGTAATGTTTTCATAGTGGGTCAGTCCAGTACACAAGTTCTCCAACTTGTACCCATATGTAGACTACATATCTCATATTAGTCTCCACATATGCTAGTCGTTATGTACTATTGCAACTCGCTCCACAATAATACTAGACCAGGGATGTTTGAGAATATCATTATTCTAGGGTTACAATTATGTTTATTATGTTACGTAGAAACAAAACAACAAATATAATTGCCGGATTAATGCCTTAATAAAATATCATGACTCAATGTGCAAAAATACAATCATCTCATGATTGGGATTTTGGGCACAACACTAACAGTCCCAACTTTTATCAAACATAAAGGACTAAGTCGTGATGAGTCACACCTTAGGGACTAACTCATGTGAGCTACCAAACTTAAGGGACCACTGGTGCATTTAGGCCTTAGAGGAACTATATTTTTGTTCTTTTATTACTTATTGTGCATTCTTTTATTAGTGACTCTTTATCATTTTATTAATAGGTATTTGTTCTTGTTTTAGTTCATACGAGGTATAGAAGATCCGTGCATTGCAACGATCATATAATGTCATAATATTAAGTAAAATAATAATGAAGAAAAATAATAAAAATAATTTGGGGACCAAGAGAGAAAATGTAAAAACCTTAGGCATTAAGAATTTAACAATTGACTTAGGAAAAGTTAAGAAAAGAAAAGTCTTATTTCACTAAAAAAATAAATAAACCATGGTGACCAATATTTTAGTTTAGAAAACAAAACATAAAAAAAAAACCAAGAGATTAAACAAAAACACTATAATTTATTAAACTCAGGGTCTAATATCAGAAACGGAAATAATATAGGGACTGGAAATGTGTTTCACAAAAAAGAAAAGTGAAAGTAGTAGAATAACGAGATCGACCCTCAAAAAGATATTTTCATTCAAAAATTTCACCAACCTGCCAAAAGAAGCAACCCAAGCCAACATAAAACAAGAAAAAAAAGGAAAGGGCAAGTAATAGAGTGGGTCACAACCCAGCCCAACATTGAAAGGCAAAAGCAGAAAGAAACAATAGTTTACTAAATAAGTTTACTCTAAAGCTTTTGAGTGAATTTTACTAAAGTAATTTGATCCATTGATCCATAATTTCTATAGTAAAATGAATATGAAACATAACATTGTACATGTTTTGAAATGATGGATAAAATTTTTCATTAAAAATTAATTCACTGAAAAATTTTATCTCCTATTAACTGAAATTTCAATTTTTAATATTCTTTATAAATTTATTTTAAAAAATCCATCTTCAATTTATTTATATTTTTTTGACCTTTATTAAGTCAATTATTAAAACCTTAATATCAAAAGTTATTTCTTCAAGCTAAAGAAATAAACCATGACTACCAAGATTTTTCTTTAAAAGACAATAAATAAAAAAAGAACAAAAAAATTAGTGATGAAGAGAACAAATTATGCTCACCAATGTCTTTCCTTAGAAAATAGTACATAAAACAACAACAAAAAAAAGCTTGGGATGTAGAGAGCAAATAGAAGAGGTAGATTAATAGTTATAAAATTTGGGAACCAAAATATAACACTGATGTAAATTCGAGCCTAAAATGGAAGCATTAGAAAGTTAGGGACTGAAACCGTGTTTTCACCAAAACAACACATGAGACAGATTGAGAGCGTAAAATTGCAACATAGATCCTCAGGAAATTCAGCGCCTTGCAAAAAGAGGATCAAACTCTAAAAAGCAAATCGTATCCGGAAAAATAAAAAAAAAAATGACGAACGCAAAAAAAAAAACTAATAAGGGGCAAAACGGTAAAGACACTGTTTTTTACTGTTCATTTGAATAGTACACGAACACGGGTTTTATTATATAGTATAATTTGTTTCTTTAAATGAATTTGATGTTTGTTCTTTTATTAGTAGTTTTTTTTGTTCTTTTATTTGTATGTGTTTATTTGTTTATTGGTTTATGTTTATTTTTTTAGAAGAACTAGTTGTTTGTTCTTTTATTAGCAGCTATTTATATTTTTATTAGTAACAATTTATGCTTTTATCAGTTCTTGCTTGTTCTTTTAGAGAAAATAATATTTATTCTCTTATTATAATTTGTTTGTTCTTTTATTAACAGCTCTTTCTTCTTTTGCTAGTTTATGTTTGTTCCTTTAAGTGAACTTGTTGTTTGTTCTTTTATTAATAATTATTTGTATTTTTATGAGCAACAATTTGTTCTTTTTATCTGCTCCTACTTAAACAAAGGAAAGAAAGTTTATATTGTCTTGTTTCAAATTTAATGTAAGAGAGTATTTAGATCATGAATCCACAAAAAAGTGACAAAAGCAATGAAAAATAAACAATAAGTAAGTCTTGTAGAAAATAAGTAAGTCCATTGTAGAAAACAAGTAAGTCCATTGTGTATTGCGAGGGTATGATTACTTGCTTTTCTGAAAAGCAGGTGTTCAAATTGGCAACTACTAAATTTTTTAGGAATGACGCACAATATAAACCCGACTTACAGAATAGTTATTCTTATGGGTTAGTTATCCAAATGTGGGGAAGTCTTTGGTTATCAATACCTTTAACTCCAAGTAACGAATTCACTTGACTTTTGACTTTCATATTTTCTAGTCTCTAGATCCCTTATGGTTCCAAGATTGGAAATATAGTTGTCCATCTTCTTGCCCTTTTTGCGTTATCTTTGAAAGAATGCTTTTCAATTTAGCAATGGTTTAGTAGGATGGTGTTCATGCTATTTTTGTCTTTGTTCCATGTTGACTAGTATTACTTGTTTGCTTTCTGCAAGGTGTGCAGGGTAGCCCTCGTTCTAGGGGAGACAAAAAGCGTGGCAATATTTAACACATTCGAAAAAGATCTTGTTGATCGACTGCCACAGAATTGTTTACCCAAGTGCTGACTCTGAAACTGATATTGTGCTAAAGGGGTGTTATGTTTCCCTTGGTTGATTTCTTTTAAAATTGAGTAATTACATAAATAGTTCCCAATCTTTTATTGTCATTTTATTTTAGTCCCTAACCTATTGAATATTTTATTTTGGTCCTAAACCTATTAAAATTGTTTCATTTTGGTCTCTTACCAGATGAAATTCATTAACTTAGAATAATTTTAAGACATAAACTTTGAAATTTTGATTTAAATATTCGGTAACTGTCCTCCAACAAATTTAAACAATTTAATCTTTTTTTATAGCAAATAGAAAATTTAAATTAGTATTTTTTTTCTTGAATAAAATAAGTTCATTTATAGAAAGAAAAAAAATGAATTGAATTTTTTATTAACTATAAAAAATTATTATACAGATTACATTTATTGTAAAGTAGTAATTGAATAGTTTAAATTATAATCTAAAAATTTTTTATCAAATGAATTTTTCAAGTTAACATATTTCATCCAATGGGGACCAAATGAAATATTTTTATTAGATTTAGGACAAAAAAGAAACTTTTTAATAGGTTTAGGATGAAATTAGAACATTTAATAGGTTAGAGATTAAAATGAAACAATAGTTAAAGGTTAGGGATCATTTATGCAATTTACTCTTTTAAAATTTTAGTTGCTTTTGTAATTGGCACATGATAAACCATTATTGAGTGGACGATATTGAAAGAAACTTATGTGAGCAATGGATTGGCAGCTAGCAAGTCATGAAATTTATTGTTGTTGTATAAATTTATATTAGAAATTGACTAATGCAGCAATTGTCAAACATAATAGTGTTGAAAATATTGCTTACATTGAAAGTACTATTATCATTTAATTCTTTAAAACGAGGAACGTATTATGACAAAGACAAAAATTTCACTTTTTTTTTAACAATCTAGCTTTCTTGTACATATACACTTGCATATTTGTTGTTTATCAATATATGTAGTTATGATTGAACAATAGGAACTTTGAAGAAACCTAATAAAGAATAAAAGCATCTATAAACAACTACCAACAGGCAGCATTTGCTAATGGAAAAGGATGTGGGATTAGCTCACCAAAAGCTGCCTTTTTGTGCTATTCCATCATATGATTCTCACATAAATGGGGTAGCCTTCAGGGATGGGTTTGTAGCAGTCAAATATATTTCCTGTATAAG
The DNA here is from genome assembly GCA_039654915.1 of Aquilaria yunnanensis. NCBI lineage: Eukaryota > Viridiplantae > Streptophyta > Magnoliopsida > Malvales > Thymelaeaceae > Aquilaria > Aquilaria yunnanensis. The sequence continues at coordinate 39,274,943 of CM077595.1, read as the reverse complement.
TCTGCAATGACGACCAGCAATTTTAGTTTTTCATACCAAAGGAAATCTCTAAACTATAGGTAAAACAATAGACTATAAAGTAACTCTATGCACTGAGCCACTAGTAAACATTGAGAAATAAGAAAACACACATAAACTAACAGGGGTTCCTACAGTGAGGATGGCGCATTAAAAGCTTACCCCATTGTGAAACAATGTCCTTTAATGAGTTTGAAGATGCATTCACACTTGCTTGATATGCATGTAGCTTGAATATTATGCAAAATACCGGAGGGCTCGTTGATATATGACAAATTAGTATCTAAGTGATAAGGGAAGCTCCTCTTATAGGCATATCCAGGACTCGTGCGCCTAAAGAGGAGCTTACTTATTGTATGTGGGATATGGTTCTTGTTTTTGTTGGTTTAGGTTGGCGATAGCAATTTCATAACTATTCCTACTATCTATTGAACAAGATATTTGAAATCAGCTCAAGCTCAAGCATGATGTATCAAGCTTGAATCAAGTGCCATGCATTGATTCATTCGAATTCATATCAAGCCTATCAAACGTTCAAATCAAACCCAAACACCCTTTGAGCTGAACTTGAGCCTCGTTACACTGATCTCATTAAGCTTGAGCTTGAGCTTGAGCCCAAGCCAAGCCCAAGCCCAAGCCTATCTTTTCACATTTTGAGTCGAGCTTAAGCCCAAAGGGTTTAGGCTTGGTTAGTGGTGGTACCACTCCTACTTCTAAGGTTGGTGACCAAAATAAGATAGTAATTAAAGCTTAGACTATGGTTAAATTTCACCCACTATTTTAAAGTATAGCCAATCTTGAGCATGCTATTCTTCTTTGTTATCCAAAATCTATTTCCAATTGGTCAAAGTACATAATGTAACATTGCCATTGTTCTGCCGATGTTTTGTAGGGGAAAATACACATTATATCATCCATGTTGGTTAAGTATTTTGATCATAAAAATTTCCTCAAACTATACAATATGCAGCTAAACATTTTAAAGGCTACAAGTTCTGTTCCTCAAGATGTAGAAGTTGAGCCTTCAGATGTAATAATTTCTATGATAAGCGATTAAATGAGGCATTAAGGAATGCATACATTGCTCACTTGATGATACAAATAAGGTGAAACTTTTACATTATTTATATTTTCCCATTTCCATGAAATTTAACAAATTAGGTTGGAAAGACATGACTATGACTAGTATGTTCTAATTATTATTAGTTTCAACCATTGCAATAATTCTTCAAAGTTTCCTTCTTATCTTGGAAGTTGGAACTTTCAAAACAGTAGAAAGCTTAAATAGCTAATTGTTAATAGGTAGGAGATGCAAAACCAACTCTTGATATTAAGTTTGTGATGTTTAAGTTATTACAATTACAGCAAAAACTACACCTTTGTGGTTTATCTTGTTGCACTACAACAAAAATGGGTAGATGCAACTAAAGAAATAGTGGCATCCAGTGGCACCATATGACTGAAATGGCACAAGAAAATTCAGTAGCAAAAATGCTAGTCACATGAGTTGTGCCACTATAGTGCAGCTGAAACATGCCATTATCTTGCGATTGAGTGTGTCAGTAGAATAAAGTGGGCTAGATGAATTTGTGTAACTGAATTTGTTAGTCACATCGTGCAACTGAACTTGTTAGTCGCATCGTGCGATTGAATCTTAGTTGCATCATACAACTGAAAGTCAGTCTCATCGTGCGACTGACATTTTCAATCGCATAAGTTATGGGCCCATATTGAGGCAGATGCACTTGGTTGCAATGGGGGTCCATGGATCCTCCTTTTGTCAAAAAGATATTAATAAGAGGTATATATTTTAATACTTGGACCCCCTACCCTTCATAATATATCATGGAACAAGAAAAAATATTAAAAAGTGGTTCTTTTCTACCCAAAAAAGACAAATCGTGGACTACTCCCTTTAGTCTTCCAACAAATTTTTATTAGTCAAAGCCCTTATTCAACCACTAAAGTTTCATGTTCTTTGCAGTTAAATACTAAGCTTCTTTTGTCTCACATTTATATCTTCAAACATGTGAAATACTTCAAGGAAAGTTTTATCAAAACACAAAGTTAAGGAGTCAAGTTATAAACAATATATGAATTTAGGAGTTAAAAGGGAGCTTATGCCTTTTTCTATTTGATAGGGTCTTCACTAAATCACCCTCCCCAATTGATTTTTCGCATCCAAAACACCATTTTCAAGTGAGTGGCAGAAAGAAACAAACAAGACTTGCTTTTGCCAGATTTTTTTCCTTCCAAGAAAAGGTTAGTTTTACTTTCATCTATTTATATTGCTATTTTTTTTATTCTCTCACACATGTTGGATCCTTGCCTGATCCTTCTCTGTCCGGTAGCGATCCTATCCAATGCAAAGAAAAGGCAGAAAAATGCACATGAATAAACTTGTTTTTTTACCATTTTTACTTGGGGATGATTAATAGAAAACGGTAGAGGCATATATAATGGAGTACTAATTGCATAAACCTGGCTTATGCCATAAGCCTTCCTTCTACTATATAACTATTGTCACTTCAACCCCTACCTATTAAAAACTATCATCTGGCAGACGCGCTACGATTTCTATGAAATTACGAGTGTACCACCATGTCCAAAACTCTCAAAATTACAGCTTATGCCACCCGATAAATATCTACAGCGCGAAACCCAAAATTATTCAACTTCTCCGAGAAGCTTTTGTTTCGGTAACTGTCGTCGACGGATTGTTGCATTCAACCGCTCAACTCCGTTTTTCATTGAAACGTCGGACAAAATCTCTGTTCCAGCCACTAAACTTCCATCGTGAAAAACCTAGCTGACAATAAACTGAATTTTGGTGTAAATCGGAGAATCACAATGATGAAGAAACCGCGGGATGCAGGAACACTTAGTGAGCAACTGTAAGTACTTATCATCTTCCACACCATCATCTTCCACACTTATCCATCTAACTTGTTCGATCTTCCATTGCTGTTCGTTCTTCCGCACCATAAACGTATTTAATCTCTGTAGAATATCAATAATAAGAGTGAGAAATAAGAGAGAAGCTCCTAAACAAGGAAAATAAGAAAAAGGAAATAAAATCACACCGGTTGCCAAAGACGAACTAAAAGCATCTATGAGGAGCAAAATAATTGGAAAGAAGCCAAAATAAATCACACTTCAAAGGTATCTCTCATTTTTTTTTGTTTTAACGGTATTTGTATGTTCTTTAAAGGTGAATGTGTTTTTTTCTATTGAGGAGGCACTGTTTGTATTCCTTAGATCTCACTTTTTTTAAAAGTGCCTGTTTGTTCTTTTAGAAGGCATTGTTAGTTCTTTGTGACTCATATGTTTGTTCTTTTAGAAAGCACCGTTTGTTCTTTTATCCCATCGTGTTTGCTCTTTTAGAATCGTATGTTTGTTCTTTTAGAATGCATTGTTTGTTCTTTTTTGTCTTCATCTTTATTCTTTTAGAAGGCATTCTTTGTTCTTTGTTACTTAAGTGTTTGTTCTTTTGATGAGGTATTGTTTGTCTTCTTTTATGATGTATTTGTTTTCTGTTCTTTTAGAAACCTTGTTTATTTTTTGTGTTTTTGTGTTTATACTTGTGGGCTTGTTTGCTTTTTTAGAAGGCAATATTTGTTTTTTCTTTTACATGTTTATTTTTTGTTACTTTAGTGTTTGTTCTTTCTTATACATGACTCTGTTTTTGTGATCTTCTTGTTCTTTTGTGTTCTGGTGTTTGTTCTTTTAGAATGATATGTTTGTTCTTTTAGAAGACAATGTTTGTTTCTTCTTTTATATGTTTATTTTTTGTTACTTAAGTGTTTGTGCTTACAGAAGACACTGTTTGTTCTTTCTTATACATGACCATGTTTCTGTGAACTTCTTGTTCTTTTGTGTTCTGATGTTTGTTCTTTTAGAAGGGCATCTTTGTTCTTTTAGAAGACAATGTTTGTTCTTTATTTTATATGTTTATTTTTTGTTACTTAAGTGTTTGTTCTTATAGAAGGCACTGTTTGTTCTTTTTTCCTACTTGTACATTCTCTTAGAGTAAATTTTTTTTTTCATTGTTTGTAGGTCATCTCTTACACCTAGGTGGTCTGCATTCCAAGTTCATGAGCTAATGCAGATAATATCAAACAACCTTGAATAGAAAAATGCTGTAATGGAGCTTGCGTTTGAAAAGTTTTCCATCTTCTCGGGATCATTATTAGGCAGAAGCTGATGAACTTTTTAATCTCCACCTTTGATTGCAACTCATTGACTCTATGTATTCCAAACAAGAGGGAGATTGGGATTGACGCTGCTGATACCCATGTATTATTTGGGATACCCTTTGGGTAGATCACCATGCAAACATATGACATGTTCTTCACACAAATTTCTGATTGAGCCCCTTTATTTGCTTCTTGGGCGCAGCAATTTGTTGGCAAATCCCCACACCCAAGGAACTAAGAAAAGCAATTCTTCAGGACAAAGCAGGAGGGGAGAATTTAAGAGGAACTTTATTGTCTTCGCTATTACACATCTGATTGCTCCAATAGCAAAAGTAAATGACTGCACACGGAGAGTTGTGAAAGCAACAGACGATTTATCATTTGTCAAGAATATGAATTGGGCTTAGTACTTGATTGATTCCCTTGTTTCATCAATTTAAAAATACAAGAGGAAAAGTTCAATGACCAACATTGGTGGATGCATCCTTCTCTTTCAGGTATTCCTCTTATCATATCATAACATTATTAGCTTGCTATTGTTACAACTAACTAATTTTAAAAATTTCATTCGCAGCAACTATTCTTTGACAAATTTTGGATGAAGGGCCAACAAACTGTTCTTAGGCAGACACCAAGAGTGTCTGGATGGGACAACAAATTAATCATCCAAAGTATCAACCAAGAAAAAGCTACAGGTTCCTTTGGGCTAGGAAAGGTGACTATGTTTGTCCTTTTACACTTGTTTGTTCTTGTTTATTCCTTTACATGTTATTGTTTGTTATTTTAGGCTTATTTATTTGTCCTTTTGTATCAGTGTTTGTTCTTTTTCATGTTCTTGTCTGTACTTTTACATGTTACTCTTTGTTCTTTTAGAATTCTTTATTTGTTGTTTGTTGAATCACTTATTGTTTAATATTTTGTTGGTTGTACCTTTTGTATCAGTGTTTGTTCTTTTCCATGTTCTTATCTGTATTTTTACATATTACTCTTTGTTCTTTTAGAATTCTCTGTTTTTTGTTTGTTATATCACTTGCTATTTTATATATTGTTGGTTGTTACTTTGTACAAGTGTTTGTTCTTTTACACGTTCTTGTCTGTACTTTTACATGTTGCTCTTTGTTCTTTTAGAATTCTCTGTTTGTTGTTTGTTGTATCACTTGTTGTTTTATATTCTGTTGGTTGTAATGTTTGTTCTTTTACACATTCTTGTCTGCTCTTTTACATGTCACTCTTTGTTCTTTTAAAGTTCTCTATCTGTTGTTTGTTATATCACTTGTTTTTTATGTTTTGGTGGTGGATGATCCACTAGTTGCTACGATCAAACAAAAATGGGAGGAAAACTTGCAGAACACATCTAAAGAGGCTGAAGAACATGCACAGGGAGAATCAGCCTCACAAGAGGTTGAAAGATTTGAGGAGCTTATTGATGCTGTGTTACAGCATGCAAAGACGGCTGCAGATGCGAATCAAGATTTGTTTAAGGCCATGAAAGATGCCATGAATGTCTACCCTGATTAGGCAACAACCATTGCTGAATACATGACAATGAGGGCACCTGCATAAGAAGGGCCATCTGACTCTCAATTCAGTTCAACTGCCCTCAACCAAATTCATGAGTTGACATAGCTGTGGGAGCATGCAAGAGAACAATTTACACAACCACAAAGACAAGCAAAAACAATGGAACACACATCTTGTTCATCAGTGCTGCATAAAGGAGGCTTTGATGATGATGGGGAAGAAGAGGATAATCAGATAAATGAAGAAGATTTATCTTTTGATGATCTACAGCAACATGATCATGACAGTGATGACAATGATGATAGTTATCCGTAGCCAAAGCAACTAGGGAAGCAATGAGGCAATGAACGAAACAAATTTGAAGCACAATAGGAAAAGCTTGGTAGAAATAAATAAATTACCATTTGTTCTTTTTTGTTTGTTCTTTCTTATATCAGTGTCTATTCTGTTTGATGTTATTGTTTGTTCTTCTATACGTTATTGTTTGTTCTTTTAGACTTCTCTATTTGTTCTTTCTTGTATTAGTGTTCATTCTTTTTGATGTTCTTGTTTGTTCTTTTATATGTAAATATTTGTTCTTTTAGACTTCTCTGTTTTTTTTTTTTGTATCAGTGTTCGTTCTTTTTGTTGTTCTTGTTTGTTCTTTTTCTAACCTAGTTCAAGCTTCGGAAAAACCAGTTAAAGAAAAACATGCAAAGACATAGAGGATTTCATTCCTCTTTTCACACAAGTCTAGTAATATTTTGAATGAACAACATGAATCAATTCATGGAGGCCATGAAGGAAAAAGAGATGAAAAACAACATGAACAGGTTGGTATGTTCTTTTTTGTTTGTTCTTTCTTTTATCACTGTTTATTCTCTTTTATGTTCTTGTAAGTTCTTTTATGAGTTACTTTTTGTTCTTTTAGCCTTCACTGTTTGTTCTTTTTACATTCTTGTTTGTTCTTTTATGTGTTAGTTTTTGTTCTTTTATGAGTTACTGATTGTTCTTTTACCATATGTACATGAAGATGCTGGAGAAGCAAGCAGAGAGAAATAAGAGTTAGCTTCTATTCTTTCACTATTAATTTTGTTAATGATTGTTTTCTTTTTTGCATTACACATGATCTTTTACATTTTCTTTGTAGAACCTGTGAATTACTTGGATGAAATGCCAGACTTCACATTGCTGTCAGACTCTGCAATTATTAATGTTGTTGCCAACTTTCCTAATATAAAAAATCCATGCCAGTCATATCAATCATTTCAAATCCATCATCTTTAGAATAACCTACAAGCAGCTCCATTATAAGAACATATACAACATACAAAAAGAACAAAGTCTAACACATAAAAGAACATATGCATTTTTAAAAGAATAAACTCTGTAGTATAAACGAACAAGGCTAAACATATAAAGGAATGTATATTGAAAAGCGAATATTGAAAAAAAGAAGAACAAGGTCCAAAGCATAAAGGTACAAATAATTCTGTGAAAAGGTACAAACACTAATGAAGAAAAGAACATAGCCATTAGTCATAAAAGCCCAAAACATCAGTTTTGTAAAAAGAACAGATTGTAAACCATAAAAAATATAAGGCCAACTCATAAAAGCAAACGTGATAGACCAAAAAGCATATATATAAAGCCAATATAAAAAACAAAAATTGTCTAAAATAGAAAATAACAAACAGTATTCTTAAAAAGAACAAACAGTATTCTTAAAAAGAACATATACTACTATAAAAAAGAACATGTATTTTCAACAGGAATACCACATGAGATCGCCAAAGGATTGGACAATGCACCCAAATCAGATCCCTTAACAGTAGATATAAAAAACTGAACATCTACTCCACAATCTAAATCATTAGAAATTGAGATAGAAGGACCTAAGCCTAACATTAAAAAAATGAATCTAACATGGAAAGACAACCCAAATATGGGCTACACAAACAAAACACAAATAAATATCAAGAACTCGTTTGCACCTAAGTTAACACAGCAAATAATGTCAGACGACCCAGCAGGAGAAACATTAAGATCTAGATCCATTACACCCCACAAGCACACACCTCCTCCAACAACAGAGAAAAAAAAACTAAGATCGAAATCCACACATAAAAACTATAATCTGACAAAACAAGAGTTCCGAAACTAAAAGCAAGAAACAAAAAAAGCTATACGCACTACATAAAATTTAAACAACCGAAGAACGATTGATGCAACCTGTAAGTCATGAGACAAAGCTTGAGGAAGAAACAGAGCAACTAATTCTTGAGACAAACCTAGATCAAGAAATGACAAAAAAAAAGGGAATAGGTATAAGTAATGGCAACTTGTAATTATAAAGGAAGAATATCATAATGGCACGAATGTAAATATGCCAGGCGCACATAAGAATTGGCCTATATAATGGGCTAATTCAAGTATCATGCATTGAAATTTAAGATTTCTTTATAAACTAAGTACTATTTTTTATTAATCAGTTATAATGTTCGATTCCATTTTTCTTTTATTTTTTTACTTTCCATTTTTTTTTCTTAAATGTCCTTTTACTTGTTAATTTTATTCTTATCTATACATGTGAATAGTAAATTATTATTAAATTATTCAAGTTTGGTAAACAAACTTGAGCTGTCATTTATTTTCTTTTTGTTAGTGTTGTGCCCAGAAGCCAATCATGAGATAATTATATTCTGCACATTGACTCATAATATTTTATTGAGGCATTAATCCACTAATTATGTTTGTTGTTTTATTTCTGTGTCAAACATAATTATAACTCTAGAATAATAGTAATCTTAAATGTCCCTAGTCTGGTATTATTATGGAGCGGGTTGCAATAATACATAAAGAGTAGCATATGTGAAGACTAATATGAAATATGTAGTTTACATATGGGTACAAGTTACAGAACATGTGTATTAGGCCGACCTACCATGAGAATGCTACATGGATTGTTATATGAGTGTCATAAGTAATTCTCATAATGATCATGTATATATAGTCTTTTGGCCTAAGGTCATCAAGGTTCCCTACATGTAAATCACATACTTTGATACTTCCCTTTGTTGCTTATGACTAAGTGAATGTGAAGAAGATCATTGGATATGTTACATATCATGCAAAGGGTTTTGTATGATCAAGATGAGATTTGTCCTTCTTATGTAATGGGAGTGATATCTTTGGGTCCCTTAATAGATTGAGATTAAGAAAATGCACGGCCATGCTCGAATGAGTTGATATACGACATCAATGTCATCAGTTTAAGTTAGTATACTCTGAAATCAATAAACCATAGATTGGCCTATACGAAAGTAAAACGTTCCATGTCTCGTGCTTGGTCTTGATATCTTGGACAAAGGGACAATGATAGGTATAAACAATGATCATAGAAGTTTAGTCAAATCACCGACTATCTTGTTACTTGGGTAGCAATGATGTGTTGCTAGACATTGCTTATTGCTTATGGTCATAAATGTGATTTATGATCATTACCAATGTGATAGGAGCCTATTGGGTTGCACACTAAGAGTCAATTGGATTATTTGAGTGCATGGACCGAATTGTTTGATTTTTGTTTCATGATAATTTCGGATTAATAATTGGCCTAAAGGTTGAGCCATTATTAAGCATGAAATTAAAACCTGATTGGATTAGGGTTTTGAAACCCATTAGGCTGGAGAGTTAAGCTTCACTATTTATACATCATATAGTAAGGGTTTTCATACCATAACCCTAGCTTCACAAGAAGGACAAAATCAAAATGGTTTTGAAAGGTTCTAGTCACACTTTCTTTTTACCTTTCTTTGGAGGACGCAAGCTAGCACTGTGGGTGCAAGAGGAACGTATTTGTCGAGATGTGGTGAAGGTGTGGTGATCTCGAGTAGCTCATGTGGACACCATAGAGGGCTTGAACACACCAACTGTTCAAGTATGTATGATTCAGCTCAATAGTTAGGTGAAAGATCCCGGCCAACTAGGTATAAAAATTTTGAACACTCGATTTACTTCATTTCACTTGGATCCTGTTTGGTTTCAGTTAGTGTTCGCTGCACTTATTTGGCTCCCGAAATCCTACACATTTTCAGCTATGTTAAGGTACTTTAAAAAGTAGGGGGCTGTAGAGTCCTTAATACATATTGCTGGAACGTCAAACTCAATGAATAAGGAACCACAAACTCAAGAAATGATAAGTGGTGATAAGTCTAATTTTAGGGACAAAGAGCATGGTTCATCAAAGTATAGGAAGATTGATTTAAATACTCTTCCAACTGATTCAGGAGAACAAAAAAAAATTGAAAGTTTTCATCCAATTTCTAGAGATGAAGTTAGAAGGGCATGTCTTTGAAAAGTACCTTGTTAATCTCAACATTATACCTTTCAAGAAAGGATTATTGGAGGTAGAGCAAGCTGATTTAACTTTACTTAGTTTGATAACTACAAATATTGGTTGGAATATAGTATAAAAGAGGAAGCAACATTTTGCTTATGTTGCTATTTATTCAAGCCTAAAATTAAAAGTCAAGGTGGATATGATTCTTTCATAAATGGCGGGTTTAAGGCTTGGAATAAGAAAACCGACTGGATAAGCATGATTCTGAAAGTGCACATAATCTAGTAGTTCAAAAGTGTCAGAATTTGATGAAACAATCTCAGTCCATTATTTCTGCTTTTGATAAGCAGACAAATTTGGCTAAGAATGAATATTGAGTTTGGTTAAATGTGTCAATTGATTGTGTAGATTTTTACTATGACAAGGATTGCCTTTTCATGGTCATGATAAGCATGATGATTCAAGTAACAAAGGAAACTTTCTTGAACTCATACATTTCTATGCAGAGCATAATGAACAAGTAGGTAATGTTGTATTAAAGAATGCTCCAAAGAATTTGCAAATGATTGCTCATTTAATCCAAAATGATATTGTGCATGTTGCTACAAGAGAAACTATAACGCTATTATTAGAGATGTTGGAAAAGGTTTTTTTGGGATTTTGGTGGATGAATCTCGTGATGTATCTCGAAAGGAGCAAATGGCTTTGGTTTTGTGATATGTAAACAGTGAAGGGCTTGTTATGGAGAGATTTATTGGTATGGAACGTGTGATTGATACTTCAAGTGTGTCACTTAAGGCTACCATTGACTCGATGGTTTCATAATATTGACTAAGTTCATCTAGAATTTGAGGTCAAGGATATGACGAAGCTAGTAACATGCGAGGTGAGTTTAATGGTTTAGAAACTTTGATTATGAAAGAAAATCAGTCTACATACTATATTCATTATTTTTCTCATCAGTTACAACTGACGCTTATGTTTGTTGTAAAAATAATTTTGCTATCAATAATTTCTTTGACTCGATTTCTCGATTGGTAAATATGTTTGGAGCTTCTTGTAAATGAAAAGAGCTTAGAGAAAAGTAAGCAGAGAAAGTTATGGAATCATTGGCTAATTATGATCTTGAAATTGGTCGAGGTTTAAATCAAGAAAGAGGTATTAAAAAATCTGGTGATACTCATTAGGGATCTCATTATATTTCACTCTTGAATGTCATGACCATGTAGTCTTCAATTATTGAGCTCCTTGAAGATGTTGAAAGAGATGGCACATTACAAGACCAAAGAGCAGAAGCACATTGCCTTTTAGAGCTATTAGAAAACATTTAACTTTGTCTTTTGCATAAACTTGATGATCAAAATCTTAAGGCTCACAAATGATATGAATTTAGCCTTATAAAAAAAAGACCAAGAGATTGTTAATGCAATGTCACTTGTTAAAGTTGATAGAAAAAAGTTGCAAGATATGATAGATAAAGGATATAAGCTTCATCTAACTGAAGTTTCTGTTGGGTTTCAGGAGCCAAACAAGCGCAGCGGAATTTAACCGAAATCTTCCAGGATCCGAGTGAAACGGAGTAAACTGGGTGTTTGAAAATTTTCATACCTAATTTTCGGTTGAGATCTCTCACCCAACTGTAGAGTCGAATCACAAAACCTGAACAGTTGACGTGTTCAAGCTCTCTATGGTATCCACCTGAGCCTCTCGGGATCACCATGCTTCCGCCATGTCCCCGCAGATGCTTTTCTCTTGCGTTCATAGTGCTAACTCGCGTCCTCCAAGGAATTGCAAGAGAAGAGTGCGGCTGTCCTTTTGGGAGGCTAGGGCAAGAAGTTTCAAATTTCTCACTAAAAGTTGTATTTATAGTGAGACTCAACTTCCAGGCCTAATGGGTTTCAAAGCCTTAATCCAATTAGGCTTCAATTTTGGGCTTAATAATGGCTCAACTTTTGGGCCCATTATTAATACGAAATTATTTTGAAACCATAACCCAGATAATTAGCCCATGCACTCTAATGATCCAAATGACTCTATATGTGCGACCCAATAGGCTCTTACCACGTTGGCAATGATCATAAATTACCCAAGTGACAAGATTGTCGGTGATTCGACTAAACCTTTATGATCATCACCGATATATGCCATTGTCCCTTTTTCCAAGATATCAAGACTAAGCACGAGACATGGAATGTGTCACTCTCGTATAGCCCAATCTTTGGTTTCTTGATTACCGAGTAGACCAACTTAAACTGATGACATTGATATCATATATCAACTCATCCGAGCATGGCCATGCATTTTTCTAAGTCTCACTCTATCAAGGGGCCCGAAGATATCACTCCCATTACATAGGAGGGACAAATCTCATCTTGATCATACAAATCCTTCCGCATGATATGTGGCATACCCAATGACCTCCTTCAAGTTCACTCAGTTACGAGCAACAAAGGAAAGTATCAAAGTATGTGACTCACATGTAAGGAACCTTGATGATCTTAGGTCGAAGGACTACATATACCATGATCACTATGAGAATTACTTATGACACTCATATAACGATCCATGTACTGTTCTCATGGTGGGTCAGTCCAGTACACAAGTTCTCCAACTTGTACCCATATGTAGACTACATATATTATATTAGTCTCCACATATGCTAGTTGTTATGTATTATTGCAACCCACTCCACAATAATACTAGACCAGGGACGTTTGAGAATATCATTATTCTAGGGTTACAATTATGTTTATTACGTTACGCATAAACAGAACAACAAACATAATTGCTGGATTAATGCCTTAATAAAATATCATGACTCAATGTGCAAAAAATACAATCATCTCATGATTGGCTTTTGGGCACAACATTAACAGTTTCTTCATTTTGTAATGAGTATGACATTCACATCTGAAGCATGGAAGATCCATATGCTCTGAAAAAGCGTCGAAAAGGTTCACAGATTAGTAACTTGCACTATTATAAAGTTGATTTATTTAATGATGTCATAGATATGCAATTCAAGTCTTTCCCTGCATTTGATAAGGGAAAATTGTTGAAAATGGCTAAAGTTTATCTAGCAAAGTTTCTTGTAGTTAAACTTGTAGCACTTAGATATCACCTTGAAATTTATGTTGTAGATGTGGGTGGAGATGAAAGCTTTATTAATTTGAAAGGTATTAAAGACCTTGTAAAGAAGATGGTGGAAATGAAGAAGCATATTATCTATCCACCAGTATACATTCTTTTGAAGCTGACATCGATTTTACTGGTAGCAACATCAACCATAGAGTGAGCTTTTTTAGCAATAAAGTTGGTAAGGAGCAATTTGCAGAATAAAATGAGTGATGATTTTTTAAATAATTGTTTAGTGGCATACATTAAAAAAGATGTATTTGACAGTATTAATAATGATACAATTGTAGAATTTTTTCAAGCTGTGAGAACTTGTCGGGAGCAATTGTAATAATATATTTTTACCCTTAAAGTCTGTATGCAATTTCATAAGTTTTATTATTGAACATTAGAATTTATTAATTGTGTAAGTATATGAATGGACACCCCTTTGAGAAAATCCTGGATCCACCACTAAGCTAGTCAAGCATGCGACTAACAGAAGGTAGTCACACAATACGACTGAATTTCAGTAGCACAACTTATACATATTTTTTTAAAAAAATTAATTAAAATTGAATTACAATTATTATGAAAATGTATAATTACTATATTAAAATTAAAACTAAAAAAATTATTATTTAGTAATATTAAAATTTAAAATTAAAATATTATTAATATAAATTGCCATTTAAATATAATTTAATTTCTTAAAAAAACCTACATAAGAATATAAATAAACAAATCATATGACTACATTGGTGGCTTGTTGATTATCGTCCTGAGCATCACTCTAATGGGTTCCCTGGTCCTTTGGGTGCCGGTCTCCCTCAACCGCATAGTAAGGCATCATCTCTTGAGTCTCGGGTACTCTAGTCTCGGGCTGAGTAGCGTCACAATCATTGAGCCACGTTGACATCATATCCAAAAAATAATTGCCTGCCAGATGTTGAAGCGACTGCGATTTCGATGCAGGTGTAGAGGATGCTAAGTAAAGATGATGAAAGGCCATTGCTGGCTGATGGTGAATAGTTGACAATGAAGCATGCTGATATACGGGTGCCGGCTAAGATATGAACATCCCTTAATATGGTGCAGGATGGATTAGAGTATGTGATCCCCTTCCACCTGACCTTCTTAGAATGAGTCCCAGATCAACACCATGGGGCAGGGTCCCCTGAGCATGCATGCGACCAATGGTCGCTATTGTAGCAGCCATAAAAGTATACCTACCCTCCTGACCTTGCATCCTAACCAAGTTTTGTAGTAGGGTAGCAACCCCCTATACCCTTTGATCAAGCTCAGCTTGTTGGGCCTGCTGTGATGCAACCTTTTCTCGAACAACAGCAAGCTATGACTGAAGTTCTTCGTTTTCCTTATGCAGCTATTCATGACGGTCATCCTCGTATCCCTAAATTATTAATCATTAGAATGTAATCAATAGTAACATTTATAGTAAAAGTAAAGAATTGAAAAACACCTTTGATCGTGCACGATGATAATGATCAAGGATAACCAACAGCTATAGGACCCCCGTCTACACTTCCTTGTTAGACCCACTGACCGCCTTCTCCCAAGATTCAGAATAGAAGGTAAGATGCTTTAACATATCTGCGCCATAATTAGTAATGAGCTCTACCTCATACTTGGCCTAATCAATTAAAAAATGTTTAACATGTGAGGAAAATGTAAATTTAGTAATATTATTAAATAAATTATGGCCTAATCAATTGGAAAATATTTAAAATGTTAAGAAAATGTAATTTTAGTAATATTATTAAATAAATTATGTGATTATTAGTTACCATATGATCAACATTCTACTGGGAGAGTATTTGGGTTCCTTCATGCCTGGTCGACATACGGTGGAAAAGTCGCCAAATTGTGGGGGCTATCCTTCCTAGGTCTATGAACGGACAAAAAATTTAGTAATAATAAAATAATGTATTTATAAATTAAATTTTAGTGGAGAAAATATTTTACCATTTGATCGTATAGTTGTTGTTGTAGGGTTTCGAGAGCCAAACAAGTACAGCGGAATTTAACCGAAACCCTCCATGATCCAAGAGAAACAAAGTAAACTGGGTGTTTGAAAGTTTTCATACCTAATTCGGCTGAGATATGTCGCCCAACTGTAGAGTCGAATAAAAAAAACTTGAACAATTGTCATGTTCAAGCTCTCTACGGTATCCACATGAGCTTCTTGAGATTACCATACTTCCACCACGTCCCGACAAATGCGTTTCTCTTGTGCTCGCAGTGCTAGTTTGCGTCCTCCAAGGAATTGCAAGAGAAGAGTGCAGCTGTCTCTTTTGGGAGGCTAGGGCAAGGCTGTGAATTTCTCACTAAAAGTTGTATTTATAGTAAAACTCAACTTCTAGGCCTAATGGGTTTCAAAGCCCTAATCCAATTAGGCTTTAATTTCGGGCTTAATAATGGCTCAACTTTTAGGCCCAGTTTTAATATGAAATTATTATGAAACCATAACCTAAATAATCATGCACTCTAATAATCCAAATAGCTCTATGTGTGCGATGCAATAGGCTCTTACCACGTTGGCAATGATCATAAATCACATTTATGATCATATGCAATGAGCGATGTTTGGCAACACATCATTGCTACCCAAGTGACAAGATTATCGGTGATTCTGCTAAACCTTTATGATTATTACCCATATATGCCATTGTCCCTTTGTCCAAGATCTTAAAACTAAGCACGAGATATGGAATGTGTCACTCTCGTATAGCACAATCTTTGGTCTCTTGATTACTAAGTAGACTAACTTAAATTGATGGCATTGATATTGTTTATCAACTCATCCAAGCATGGCCATGCATTTTCTAAATCTCACTCTATCAAGGGGCCTAAAGA
The DNA here is from genome assembly GCA_039654915.1 of Aquilaria yunnanensis. NCBI lineage: Eukaryota > Viridiplantae > Streptophyta > Magnoliopsida > Malvales > Thymelaeaceae > Aquilaria > Aquilaria yunnanensis. The sequence goes on along the minus strand of CM077595.1, from coordinate 39,258,899 downwards.
TATCACTCCCGTTACATGGGAGGGACAAATCCCATCTTGATCATACAAATCCCTCCACATGACATACGCAATGACCTCCTTCAAGTTCACTCAATTACGAGCAATAAATGGAAGTATCAAAGTATGTGACTCACATGTAGGGAACCTTGATGATCTTAGGTCAAAGGACTACATATACCATGATCACTATGAGAATCACTTATGGCACTTATATAACGATCCATGTAGCATTCTCATGATGGGTCGGTCCAGTAACAAGTTCTCCAACTTGTAACCATATGTAGACTACATATCTCATATTAGTCTCTACATATGCTAGTCGTTATGTATTATTGAAACCCGCTCCACAATAATAGTAGACCAAGGACATTTAAGAATATCATTATTCTAGGGTTATAATTATGTTTATTATATTACGCAGAAACAAAACAACAAACATTATTGCTGGATTAATGTCTTAGTAAAATATCATGACTCAATGTGTAAAAAGACAATAATCTCATGATTGGCTTTTGGGCACAACACTAACAGTTGCTTCGTCTGTCTCTTAAGAGAATGCTTCCGTGGTTGTACCTTCTGAGGTGCATCCTTACCCAACTACAACATGATTTAAAAATTTGATTAGGAAATCAGAAATAAAATATATTAGTATTTTAGTAATAAATGTATCTTTTTACCCAATTTTTCTTCATCATGGTACTAACATGTTGGAATTTCTCACCGTTCCAATGGGCGATCAGATTATGCCAATTATCAAATAAAATGTAGGTAGGACGGTGGGGCAGGAAATGACAATAGCCATTATCAGGCAATACCCTGACGAACTAGTTCTTTATGATAGTATATCTTAAGTGATTGAGTTTGTTTTTGTATCAATTCCGCTGTGAGTTGAAGTACCCCTTTCTAATTAAGTAATTGTATGCAGCGTCCCAGCAGTAGTGTTGCTGAAATAAAATAGAAAATAGTTGAAAATACATGAGTCATCTACTTAGTGGAAAATAAATGAAATTTTGTGATACGGAAAAAGATGGTTTAATTATTTGCAGCTGCGCAACATACTCATACCTTCTGGCCACATGTATGTCCTTCCACTCCAGCATGTTTCCCTTGAAAAGGCAGCTGGAGATATCACCAATAGTGTCGATGACCTTCTGATCGCTGACAATGCTACAATTCAGGTGAAAACAAATACATTATTATATTATCTTTAGTATTTTAATAGAATTAAGTATAATACTTAACTATTTTAACAGTTAAACTTATGAGTCAGGTGTAATGATCCTCCAAAAGGGGGGATTTCCTTTTGAGGAAGAGGTTCCGATGGGGCCTTCAACCCAGTTGAACACTGATGATCAGGTGTATCGCCTGTGGTTGGTCAACTGCTGGTTCTCCGAAATAGACTCAGATGTGCTCGATGGTGAATCGGATAGTGGGTGCGGAAAATTACCCACTGACATAAATGGGATGTGCCTACGTCTACCCCTTTATCATGCTGAAAGTCCAAAGATATGTTGGCTGTTGGACCCTCTACCTCCACAAAAAGTTCGCTGCGAGTTAGAACTAGAGGTTGACCGACTATAGTGGGTTTGGGTTGCTATGGCCTCTTGAAAACTGGCAACCATGGTCATTAAACTCCATGATTGAAAAGTAACACAAAATATATTTTTATTAAAAAAAATATATAAAAATTTATCTACTAAATTATCATCTACTAAAATTAACACTAAAATTAAGTTCTAAATTTAAGTACTAAAATTAACACTAAAATTAACTACTAAAATTAACAACTAAAATTAACACTAAAATTAAGTTCTAAATTTAAGTACTAAAATTAACAATTATTACTAAAATTAACCCTTAAATAACAAGAAAATTAATCATTGAATATTAACCCATAAATTTACATTAAAATTCATCAATAATACTAAAAATAAATTTAATCCTACAATAAAAATTTAGCCTAATTTTAGTAATAAAATTTTACCATAAAATCAACACTAAAATTTCAGCAATATTTGTCTAGCACTAACATTCAATGTAGAAAAAAAAAATTGGAAAAAATAAAAGGAATTGAAAAAAAATAAAAGGAAATAAAAGAATTAAGGGGGCAACACTAACAATTAGGTTTGCAAATGAACAATAAAAAAAATTTAAAGATGCAATAGTAACATTGAACATAGAAAACATATTGAAAACAAAAAAATAAAGGTTAATTTTCTTACCATAAGCAGCAAATGGAATGGTAAATGGATGGATAATGACCGGAAATTGAATGAGCAGGGAGGGAGGAGGAAGACGGAGGAAGAACTTGAAAGAAATTTGAGGAGAGTGGAGGAGTAAGAATTGAGAAGGATTCAGCTGAATTTTAGGGTTTTTAAAGGGGCTGGAAATGGTGCCACTGATGTTTTACTGCTTGTCAGTCGCATAGGGCCCTATTACTGAATTATTTAATTTATGCAATTGACATTCAATCATAAGATTTTTATGTGACTGAATATGTCAGTTGCACGATATTAAATTTCCAAACTTAAAAGGACACTTGAATTTAGTCATATGGGCCAAAAATTTAGTGGCACAATTACATGAATTCCGTCACATAAACCATGTTTTCAGTCGCATAAACTTGAATTCAGTTGCATATTTAGTCGCTTAAATGTTCAAAATTTCAAGTTTGTTAGACAATTATATATGAATAATTAAATGTGGACAATAATATATTGACATACATATAAGAACAAACAAATGTAGCCATGCATATATGGACAAACATTGTAGACAAACATATATGAACAACTAGATGTTGACATACATATAAGAACCATCAAATTTACATATACATTTATTATTATTTATATAACACATATATATGTAAATTACCTAAAATACTAATATATTATCTATTTTATGATGCTTAAATATAATTATTATATATATAAATTATATATTATATAAATAATTACATATAATACTCATTTGGTCTCTATATTATACAAAAAATTATAATAGCACATAATAATTTTAACAGAGGAAAATTCTTTGAATAGTAGATAATCATTCACTAGTGTTCGAAGAATTCTCATTATATGTTTCGACATCTTCGTCAAGAGGATCATGAGATTAACCCGTGTGATTGAAAACAGTCAACATTGTTTCCCACTGTGAAAGAACTTCCCCCAGTGCATTCAAGTCCACCAGCATAATGGTTGGTTCAATGTTAGAAGATTCAACCATTACGTCATTGTGTTGAACATTAGGCTGCTGGTATGCTCATTCCTCAATTGCTTGCAAGGTGTTATAAGTTTCATCTTCTCATAATTGATCAACAACTTCAATGTCAATGTACGCCCGTGATTTGACCCTAATTACTATCCAGCATGACTAAAGTGAATTGTGAGAATATTGACAATAGTACACTTGTATTGCTTGGTGGGCAAGAATGAAAGGTTTAGATAGACTCAGTCTAGAATGCCGCTTAAAATCGACCACAATAGATTGTGCGTGTTTTTGAATTCCATGTGTAGGATCAAACCATTTACATTTGAAAATTGTGATAGAGTTTGGGATGCTTCCTGAATATTCGGGTTTAATAATTTCATGAATCATTCCATAAAAAACATGCCCCCCAGATCCAAATGCCTCACTTTCAACACAAACACCACAGTTTGCAGTCAACTTTGTTGCTCCATAACTCTGTGTATAAAATAAAATACCATTGACCATGCACCTGTTAAAACTTAAAGCTCCATGTCAAGGACCATAGGATAATTCAACAAGTCATTCACCTAATATGTTTGGATGGATCTTTCCCTGAAAGTACGAAACCCACGATCATTAGGAATTTTTTAAATTACTTAATTACCTATATGCATACACTCAACTAGAGAATATAATAAAAATCAAAGATATATGTATTTCAAAAACCATCATGCAAAATTTTTGACTTGTGATTCTTCCATTTCTTGTGCACTGCATTGAGGAAACTTGCGTCACATAACATTATTGAAAACTCTATGTACCAAAACAACGGAAGGTTAGTAATTTCTAAAAATTAATAAATTAACATATTAAGACACAGATGTTTAAGAACGTAGTAAGCATATGGGTCAACCTCTTTATAGTTTTGTAGAATGTAAAGATGCACTTGACTCATCTTTTTCTAGAACCTTCCATGCCTCATGGGCTGGGAAGTTGTAGTTTTCATTGCGGAATAATGGCAGTTACGACATCCCATGATGATTTGGCAAGCCTGAATTAATGTCAATGTTTCATGGGGCCTTATTGAGTCTAGTGGATGTATTAGGGCCGAAATAATTTTCATAAAATATTTTCATTTTCTAAATCAAATATGCCTCGACAATTGAGCCTTCAATTTTGCTTTGTTGTGTGCCTTTCATTTTAGGGACCGCATCAGTTTTTCAAACATATACATCTACCAAAACTGTACTGGAACACATAGCATGGCTTCACGTGGTAGATGTGTAGGAGGGTACTCCATCTAATAAAAAAAACTGGTGGAAAGATCATCTCTAGCTTGTAGATAGTAATGATGATGAGGTTCTGTAGCTTTTCCATATCGTTTGGTCTGATTTTCCCTAAACAAAATTAGCAAAAAAATGAAATGTATTTAGAGATAATGGACCAAATTGTTGGTGCTAAATACCCATGTAATGTGATTAGCAATAAGCCTTGAAGAAATACGTGACAGTCATGGCTCTTAAAGTGGTGGAAACTTCCATTCCCCAAATTTATGTTACATGCTAAATTTGAAGTGTACCTATTTGGAAATTTTAATTCTCATAACCATAAACATATTTGCCGAACCTCTTCTATTTCTAGTGCATACGTCGCTTTCAGTTTTATTCTATTATTACCATCTTTAATCAAGTGGAGCTCAAACTGCATATCCAATTCCTTCAAATCCAACCGGGTGTTAGGATTGTCCTTCGTCTTATCCTTAATGTCCATTAATGTATAAAACAGATTTTCAAAGAAAATTTTCTCTATATGTATAAAATCAAGGTTATGTCTTACAAGCAAATCCTTCTAATAAGGTAGGTATAAAAAAAAAAGACTATTTCACCTAATTATGGGTCTTCCCAAATCCAATCGCACAAAGATCATTGAACATTGCATCATAATGTAGGAATTACATCTTATCTAAAGTTTGGCTAATTTCATCGCCAGATAATGGAGGCATAAATATATCCCTCACTTTTAATCCTAGTTTAAAAGCATTAATATTTCCATGAAATGTATGGTTTCTTGGTACAAACTTCATATGACAATTGAACTAGCATGGCTTCCTTCTATACTTTAACTGAAAAGAATTAATATTCTTCATACAATATGGACATGCCAATCTCTTATGTGTACTCCACCCTAATAGCATCCCATGTGTCGGAAAATCACTAATTGTCCATAATAGATAGGCTTATATAACAAAATTTTAAGATCTATATGCACCCCATGTTTCAACACCATCTAACCATAATGTCTTTAACTTGTCAATTAGCAGCCTCAAGAACACATCAATATTTCATCTAGGAGATCTTGGACCAAGAATTAACAAGGAAAGAAGTGTATACTCCTCTTTCATACACATTTTTGGTGGCAAGTTATACAAAACAATGAAAATTGGCTAGATAGAATATGACCCTCATGTTGTAGAATTTGGCATAAACCTATCTAGACATAGCCCAAGACGTACATTTATAATTTCAGTAGCAAAGTTAGGAAAAATTGAATCTAAATGTCACCAAGCCTCTATTTGGCATGGATGACCCATTGAACTATTCTCATTATATCTATTACTTGCATGCCATGTCATGTGCTTTACAGCTCGAGTAGACATGAATAACCGTTTTAGTTGGTCAATTATTGGTAGGTGCCAATACATTTTTTAGAATTGGTTTTCTGCTATCTCTATCCATTGTCCCTTCCTTATATCTACATTGTGCAATGTATTAACTATAAGTTCTCCTCATCAAATAACATACAATTATTTGGGCATGCATTTATTTTCACTTAAGGGAGACCTAAATCCTTCATCATTTGTTTACACTCAAATAGTGTCTCCGACAACCTATTGTCTTCTAGTACAAAGTCCTTCACGAGTGATAAAATATCATTAAAGTAACCGTCATTCATATTATGCTTACTTTTTTCACTTAACAATCGAGATACTGTTAACAACTTTGTATGTTTAGTGTACTTATCCCACAACAATGTCAACGCATCACCCAATAATTTGTAAATTTTTTGCACTCAGATTAGGCAATTCATTTCCAGCTATGCCAAAATTAAATACATCACCCACTTCATTACCATTTTCACGATCATATATATCAGCATCTATGAAAATGTCTCCACCTTCATCATCATTTTTAATTCTTTCATTATGGTGGAGATTTTGGCCAATCGAATGAATAATTATTTGCTTATACATAGATCGATTGTTATAATTAATATCTCTATTAGAAACTGTTCTTGAACACGATGTATTTGATGCTTCACCAACAGATCATATTGTTCACTGTGGCAGTACTATACACAATAGTTTTCCACAAATTTATATTCACATAAATGCATTTTGACTACATTTTCTTCTTGGTAATGTTTATTTCGACATCGTTGACATGGATATTTTATGAGTTGTGTCAAACTACTACATACAGCTCTGATAAAGTTTTCTACACCATTTATGAAATTTGGGTTCATATATCCATCCATCATTAAATGTTTATGCATCCATTCATGTCCTGTTGCCATTGTCTTGTATATTTCTTGCAATTGAAATTCATATATATTAAATTAAAAAAATCATTAAAACTCAATGACTTTTAATTTTGTATTAACATTAATATGCTATATATGAATATCCACGTATACCCTAATCACCAATCTCTACAGGGAATGACACTAACTTATTCAAAAATGATAAATTTGAGTTGTGCTTTTAAATTATTAGTTACCTTAATAGTCTGGACAAATTTTGGTAGCATCTCACCTTAGTTCCTCCAAATTCCTGATTGTTTCAGACAAATTGCTTGAACATGGCTTTCCAAGGAATAAGGTTTAATGCAGTTGGAACTTATCCACCCTTAAGATAAATCACAATTTGAAAAGTATGATTCAGACTTTTTCATTTCTAAACTATCTAACTTGGACAATCAATGATTCTCAAACAGAGACATATTATGTATATACATTAACTACATATCCTTGCAGTTACAATATATCCATAATACTATACTTCTCAATGTACCAAGAATCATTGACAGATAATCTATGGTTTATTTATATGCATATATATGTAAATAAAACTGCAAATAACAAATCTATCATTTATAACAAAATCTTGGCTAAAAATACAAAGTACCTCTATGCTGATAACTAGATATTGAAATGATGCAATTTGAAGGCAGCAGAGCTTCAGCTAGAGAAAATAAAGAACTTGAGAAGTAGAAGTAGAGACATAGCAAATAAGGAGATAATTAGAGGAGGTGGAGAAATGAGGAAGAGAAATGAGTGTGGGAGGAAAAGACATTTTGTGCGACTGAATTTGCCACTGATATTTTTTTTGCCACTAAAGTGCAACTGAAGGAAAATATATTTAATTTATGTGACTACCATGTGACTAAAAAGCAAAACATATTTAATATGTCACACTGTCTTGTGACTGATATGGAAATTAATTTAAATGGTATGACTACTATGCTGCTGACAGTTTACTATTTTTTAAACTATATGACTGATATGTTACTGACATTTTTATATTTTTTAAATTGTGCTACTGGCATGCGACTAACTTTCATGCGATTGATTGTTTCAGTCGCATAAATGACTGTGGCCCACTTGATGTGTGACTGAAATTTAATATTTTTAAAAATTGTGCTATTGACATGCGACTAACTTTTGTGCAACTGAGCATTTTGGTCACTTAGAAGATTGTGGCCCACACTTATGCTACCAACGCATGACTGAAGTCTTATGCTACTGACTTTCAGTCCCATAAATTAGTTGCATTTTAACATTTATCTTGTAGTGTTGCTTAGATTGTAGCTTCATTGTCTAATCTATCATATAAAAACAAGGGAATTAATTGGTGCTTATTCTATTGATTTTATAGTTCAACAATTTTTCAAAAATTGGTCTTTTGAGTGGATTTTATATTCTCATTCTACTTGATTAGAGCCACATTACATCAAATCTTTGGGGTAAATTGCACCCATCATACTTGAACTAATACCCATGTTACTAAATCGTCCTGCAACTACAAATTATTATATAGTTCATCCTACAACTATGGCATTGGTTGCAACTAAATCTTGTCATTACTCAAAGACATTAAGAAGTGATGGAATAGGCTTTTGGTAGGGAGACAATTGTACATATGGCCCTAAAAATTATTAAAGTTTTTTATTTGAGTCCTAAAACTTTTCCTTGCTATTTTACTCCTTTTTTTGGGTTCTCAATCAGTAAGTTCCTGGATAAATGGGAGTTTTGGAACTGTGATTAGACCACCTTTTACAAATGCATTAGAGCTTGCAAGACTAGCGCTTGTACTCTTTTCATCATTGATGTTGCTATTATGAACTGTGATCTTACTACCAAGATCGCCCCCAAAGCCTTACAAGATCAAGATCAGGATCAACAGAAACCCTTGATGTTGCCCTTTTTAGTTTACTAAGGTGGGATCTTGTGGCTCAAGGTTGATGAGGACCCTTCTTCAAATTTGCCCAAGAAACACTTTGAAGTCCTCAATGTTGTCATTTCAGAGTTTGAGAGCAAGAAGTTGAAATTGCCAAAGGTTGTAAAAGAGACTACCGATTTGGGTTTGGCTTTTGTGTGTGCCTTCTTGGGTCCTGGTAACAAAGGAAGAGAGGATAAGTTGAGAGATTAAGCTCTACCATTAATTTTGAAGCTCCAACCTAGAGTATAATGAGAGCTACCAAACAATCTGATTGAGGTAAAAAAGCCAACATACTTAAACTCGTTAAGAATTAGTGAAATATCCACTAGAAAAGACAAGAGCAGCGTATTGGGTTTCGAATAATTTGGTGAAGTCATCACATTGAGGAGATGTTGAGCTAAATGGTAATTGATATATGCTTGTATCAGTTGAGTTCTTGAATCGAATAGAGAAGCTATAAAAGGTGTGTCCGATGCGGTGGCCAGTGTTGTTTGTCAAATGAAGAAATGCATTATGCTGGATAAGTACAGTGCCGTTGAGGTTTATGTTGGCAGTACTAGCTTTGAAGTCTAAGGAAAAAAGGTTCGGGGGTTGGGAAGAAACAAAGGAAGAGAGAGAAAGAAGAAGAGGCAGGAAGAAAAGAAGAAAATGAAGTAGCATGGTGCAGAAGTGAAATGAAAAAAAATAGATTATGGGCATGATTTGGTTAGTGTTTTTTTAGTCAAGGGAGAGGCATAGTCGTTGATGGAAGGAAGTGGTCTTTTCTAATAAAGAATGATTTGCCACTAGAATTCCACTTCACTCCTCACATGGGAACCCATAAAGAGGAGAAAAATAACAAGGGAAAGTTTTAGGACTCAAATAGAAAACTTAAATAACTTTTGAGGTTGGCTGTGCAACTTTCCTCCACCAAAGGCCTTTTCCATCACTTCTTAATGTCTTTAAGTAACAACATGACATAGTTGCAGCAAATGACATATTTGTAGGATGAACTTTTTAACAATTTATAGTTGCAGGATGATTTAGTAATGTAAGTATCAATTCAAAGATGATTGGATCAATTTACCTAAATCTTTATAAGAGTAGAAGTTTTTCCCACCACTTAAACTAGCAAGCTTGGGTAAACCACGCTTTTCCTGCTTTCTCCCAATCACTCTTACCTTATGGAACTAAACCATCATAGAATGATATCCCATACTTTATCCTAAATGAAAAAGTTACTTCAGTAGTTTAAGCTTTCCTATAGAAACTTACTTATATTAATGTATGGCTTCACATCCAATGGAGCATCTGAAATGTGACCATCTAACTGATGGTCAAGGGTAGGTAGCAACTAAAATTGGTTACTTGTGAACAAATTAAGTTTAATTGTACATATTTGTTTGTTTCTTTTTGTTTATTAGCTGCATTTGAGTAAGGGGTGAATTTGAGTCTTTGTTTATTAACTAGAATATCAAGGTTAGATGCATAGGAAAGCTAGATTAAGGATTTGAGGACTCAATTTAATAGAATTGGAAAGTTAAAGTCTTAATTAAGAATGTGATTGTTAATTTTGCTAATTAAAGGGTTAATTGCAAAGTTTGTGAAAGTTTAGCAGGATGGGCTCTCGTGACTAAACCGTGACACAGGTTTTGTTGAAGTCCCAAACTATCAAGCTGAAGGAAGTACAAAGAAATCAGTGGAGTTTGGAAAGAAATCAGTGGAGTTTGAGCCCCACTATCATCTTCTACCTTCAGACTAGACCATTAATTGGTCAAAGGAAGCTCTTTTTGAAATAGAGCATAATCAAACAAATCTAGGGAATTTATAAGAGAGAAATAGTGAGGGAGCAAGGTTTTCTATATGAAATATTGTATGTAAAGATTATGGCTTCTCAATCAAGCAAAAGGTAAAAACCAGAGACCTTCCTAAGGTTCTAAGCTTTGTTCCAATGGTAAAGTTTAAGGATGGATGGCACTTTGTCTGTTAATTATTGTATTGAGCATCAATTTAGTTCAATGCGTGGTACAAAAAAGCTACAAGACCAAGGGATTTTGGATAGGAAAATGAACTTGGTTTTCTAACTTAAGAACTATGCACATCTGATTTTAAATTGATCTTGAGTTGGTTTGATATCATATGTAGACTTATGGGTAAGAAGGTTAAGATTTTCTAGACCCTTTAGTATGGCCATATTACCTAGAAATCTTTTGTAAGCTCGGGTTACTTTGAATTCCATGGTTTAAAGTGTGTGCAATGTGATTAAGGATATGTATGTGTTTATGTATATGTGATAATTTCTTATGTAGGTTATAATATGCATTCCTTACTACATTCAAATGAACTTACCCCTTGATTGTTTACCCAATATAGATCATGAGCAAAAGTTAGGCTAGGGGAGTTAAGGGGCTTTGTGTGTGTTCATTGCAGGTATGCATTATAGTCTTTTGTTGCTATTGTGGTTCTATCAATGGTAAGAGCCTAGAGCAAGCAATAACAACACTAAATCATGTTACCTTGGTGTATAGAGCCACTATGGTGGGAGAGCAAGACTTGTCCTAGATAGGGTGTAACACTAGTATATGTAGTGGTTCTTGTCCTAAGGGTTTCTTGAGCCCAAATCTTGTAAAGGGTGATAGAAGTTGGTATCAAAGAAAAGGTTTACTAGAACTAAAGGATTAGGGGACAATTTAATACCATAGTGATGATAGTAGAACAAGACAAAAGGCTATACATGTTGTTAACTATGGGTAGTTTTATTATTTTCTTATTTTATCTTGTTTTTTATTTTTATTTTTGAGGACTTAGCTATAGCAAGACGAAGAAGACAGTAGGAGGAAAGAGAGCTTGGGGGTTCTAGAAGATTAGCATCTAACAACCAAGGATGGAATGCTAGACAGAACACTGACAAAATTGGTTAGAATGTAGGACAACAAGATGTTGTGTTACAAAACCTAGGGTAGAATCCTAACCAAGATTTAAATCTTATGCTTTAGGGCCTAACAAAAATGCTTGCTCAACTAAATAATGGCATTGCTAGGCCAATTTATGCATAACAAGGACCTTAAGCTATTGGACCTAGACTAGTTAGAAAACAAAGAAAAAAGGTAGGCTTGAAGTGGAAGCATAGAATCAAGAAGGGCAAGCATATTGGATCCATAATGTGATCCACCAAGTAGAGGATGAAGTAGCAGTACAAGGTCTACCTAGAGCACTTGAGGTAGGTAGGACCTAGTCAAGAAATGTTATTAAAGTGGATCTAGAGGAAGAGGATGAGCAAGAAAGAGGATCTAGACACAATGAGAAGTTAGGTTAGAAATATACTAGCAACCATAAATCATTGTGGAAGTGCAGAATATGCAAAGGATTAGAGAAGAACAATTACATAGAGAAGAAAGAGGTTAAAAAATTATAGAGATGGATTTAGAGAAAGAAGAGGTCATAGGTGATATGATCAAGGAAGGCACAACCAAGGTTGGTAAGGACCCATTGAAGATAACTAGTGGACCATTGACAAGAAAGAAGGCTAAGGAGCTCAAAGTGCAAATACAAGCCCTAATGGTGCAAATTCAAGCTCAATAGTTCTATAGCCATTCAAAAGGAGCTATTTCAAGTCCATATGCCTTTCTTAAGTTATTTACTAACTATCCAAGCCAAGAGAAGGTAGCATACTTGGAGGGAGGACAAATGCCTATAAGGCTTCAGGAGCCAAACAAGCGCAGTAGAATTTAACCGAAACCCTCCAGGATCCAACTGAAATGGGGTAAACTGGGTGTTCGAAAAATTTCATACCTAATTCGGTCGAGATATTTTGCCTAACTGTAGAGTCAAATCATAAAAACCTGAACGGTTGATGTGTTCAAGCTCTCTATGGTATCCAGACGAGCTTATCGGGATCACCACACTTCCACCACATCTCGGTAGATGCATTTCTCTTGTGCTTGCAGTGCTAGCTTGTGTCCTCCAAGGAATTGCAAGAGAAGAGTGCGGCTATCCTCTTTTGAATGCTAGGGAAAAAAGTTGTGAATTTCTCACTAAAAGTTGTATTTATAGTGAGACTCAAATTGTAGGCCTAATGGGTTTTAAAGCCCTAATCCAATTAGGCTTTAATTTCAGGCTTAATAATGGCTCGACTTTTGGGCCAATTATTAACACAAAATTATTATGAAACCATAACCCAAATAATTAGCCCATGCACTCTAATAATCCAAATAGCTCTATGTGTGCGACCCAATAGGCTCTTACCACGTTGGCAATGATCATAATCACATTTATGATCAAAAGCAATGAGCGGTGTCTAGCAACACATCATTGCTACCCAACTGACAAGATTGTCGATGATTCGACTAAACCTTTATGATTATTACCCATATATGCTATTGTCCCTTTGTCCAAGATATCAAGACTAGGCATGAGACATGGAATGTGTCACTCTCATATAGCCCAATCTTTGGTTTCTTGATTACCAAGTAGAATAACTTAAATTGATGGCATTGATATCGTATATCAACTCATCCGAGCATGGCCATGCATTTTCTAAGCCTCACTCTATCAAGGGGCCCAAAGATATCACTCTCGTTACATATGAGGGACAAATCCCATCTTGATCATACAAATCCCTCTGCATGATATGTGACATACCCAATGACCTCCTTCAAGTTCACTCAGTTACGAGCAACAAAGGGAAGTATCAAAGTATGTGATTCACATGTAGGGAATGTTGATGACCTTAGGTCAAAGGACTACATATACTATGATCACTATGAGAATCACTTATGACACTCATATAATGATCCATGTAGCGTTCTCATGGTGGGTCGGTCCAGTAACAAGTTCTCCAACTTGTACCCATATTTAGACTATATATCTCATATTGGTCTCCACATATGCTAGTCGTTATGTATTATTGTAACCCACTCCACAATAATACTAGACTAGGGACATTTGAGAATATCATTATTCTAGGGTTACAATTATGTTTATTACATTACACAGAAACAAAACAACAAACATAATTGCTGGATTAATGCCTTAATAAAATATCATGACTCAATGTGCAAAAATACAATCATCTCATGAGTGGCTTTTGGGCACAACACTAAAAATCTCCTACTTGCACTAAAGCTAATCATCCATGTATCTAATACCAACGGACCTAGAATGGCTATTATGCTTTTGCTGCGTAAGGGGCTTTGTTAGCGGATCAGCAACGTTGCTGTCTGTCGAAGTCCTGCATATTCTCACTTCACCCCTCTCGATGATCTCCCTGATGAGATGATAGCATCAGGGTGTGTGTTTGGATCACTGGTGAGATCGAAGTTCATTAGCCTATGTAATTGCTCCATTGTTGTCACAATAGAGCTCTATCGGGTTGGCAATGCTTGGAACCACTCTAAGTTCAATGATGAACTTCTTGATCCAAACTGCCTCCTTTGCAACATCAGAGGTGGCAATGTACTCAGATTATGTTGTAGAGTCGGCTACTGTGTCTTACTTTGAACTCTTCCAGCTCACAGCACCACCACCAATACAAAACACATAACCAGATTGTGATCTAAAATCATCCTTATCGGATTGGAAGCTAGCATCGGTGTAACCCTTACAACGAGCTAATCTTCACCTCCAAAGACCAAGAATGCATCCTTAGTCCTTCTTAAGTACATAAGAATGTTCTTAACAGCTGCCCAGTGACTTTCATCAGGGTTCAATTGGTACTTGCTCGTCATGCTCAAGGCATACGAGACATCAGGACGAATACATATCATGGCATATATGATAGATCCAATTGCTAAGGCATATGGAATCTTATTCATGCGCTCTCTCTCCTTGGGTGTACTTAGACATTGAGATCTAGAAAGAGTTATACCATGTGACATGAGCAAGAATCCTTTCTTGGAATCTTGCATGCTAAACCTCTTTAGCACCTTGTTAATGTATCTACTTTGACTTAGGCCAAGAAGCTTTCTAGGTCTATCTCTATAGATCCTGATGCCTAACACATAGGCGGCTTTACCCAAGTCCTTCATAGAGAAACATTTCCCTAGACAAGTCTTTACAAATTGTAGCTCGGGAACATCATTCCCAATGAATAGTATGTCATCTATATACAACACCAAGAAGACAATAGTGCTCCCATTAACCTTCTTGTAGAAAAAGGGTTCATCTTCATTTTTGATAAAACCAAACACTTTGATTGCTTCATCAAAATGAAGATTCCAACTTTGAGAAGCTTGCTTTAGTCCATAAATGGACCTTTGCAACTTGCACACTTTATTGGCATTCTCAAGAGTGACAAAACCCTCAGGTTGTGTCATGTACACAACCTCAAGTAACTTTCCATTTAGGAATGCAGTTTTGACATCCATTTGCCATATCTCATAATCATAGTGTGCAGCAATAGCCAACAAAATTCGGATGGATTTAAGCATGGCAACTGGTGAAAAAGTTTCATCATAGTCAATACCATGAATTTACTTTAAACCTTTTGCAACCAATTGTCCCTTAAAGGTAATCACATTAACATCCATGTCAGTTTTCTTCTTGAAAACCCATTTGCACCTTATGGGTTTTACCCCTTCAGGTGGGTCAACCAAAGTCCATACTTGGTTTTCATACATGGATTCCATCTCAGATTTCATGGCCACTAGCCACTTCTCAGAGTTAGGCCTCGACATAGCTTGTTGGTAGGTTGTGGGCTCATCTTGATCCATGAGCATCACATCACCAGTGTGAGTCACAAGAAATCCATATCTCTCGGGCTCACTCCGAATCCTACCAGACCTACGTGGGCTCTATGCTCTAGGAACAGACTCTTGAACCACAATATCTTGTGGTATTTGTTCAGGTTCCGTTTTAGGTTTGATGTCCCATTGTTGTTCTTGAATTTCTTCAAGTTCTACTTTCCTCCCATTGGTTCCTTTAGAGATAAACTCTTTCTCTTGGAAAACACCAGTTCGAGCAACAAACACTTTTTGCTCAGAAGGATTGTAGAAATAGTAACCCTTTGTTTCTTTGGGATACCCAACAAAGAGGCATTTATGAGATTTGGGCCCTAGTTTGTTAGAGGATTGATGTTTCACATAAGCGTCATAGCCATAAATCTTCATGAAAGACAAATTGGGACGCCTCCTACTCCATATCTCATATGGTGTTTTTTGAACCGATTTAGATAGAACTCGGTTTAGTGTAAATGTAGCTGTTTTTAGAACATGTCCCCAAAAAGAGTTGGGAAGGTCAGCTTGACTCATCATAAATTGGACCATGTCTAACAAAGTTTGATTTTTCCTTTCAGATACACCATTCGATTGAGTTTTGATACTATACCACATTCCTTTAGATAGTCAAGGAATTCTCGATCCAAGTACTCTCCACCTCGATCTGATTGAAGGACTTTGATGCACTTCCTGAGTTGATCCTCTATTTCATTTTTGAATTCTTTGAACTTTTCAAAGGTACCTCACTTGTGTCTCATGATATACACATAGCCATATCTACTAAAGTCATCAGTAAAGGTAATGAAGTATTGGAAGCCTCCTTTAGCATGTGTAGACATAGGGCCACATACATCACTATGCATGAGTCCTAGTAAGTCATTAGACTTTTCACTTTGCCTTGTGAATGGGGCTTTGGTCATCTTGCCCAACAAACATGACCCAGATGTCTCATATGATTCAAAATCAAATGAGTCCAAGAGTCCATCCTTATGGAGCTTGGATATGCGGTTCTCGTTTATATGTCCCAAGCGATAGTGCTAGAGATGGTCGGGTTTGAATCATTCAATCTGACCTTCTTGGTATTCACATTATAGATTGGATCTTCAAGTTCTAGAACATACAACCCATTGCTAAGTTGAGCACTACCATAAAAGATTTCATTCAAATAAATAAAATAACATTTGTCCTTTATTATAAATGAAAAACCTTTCTTGTCCAAACAAGAACCAGAAGTCAAATTTCTACTAATAGTAGGCACAAAGTGAGAACATAAGTGAGAACATAAGTCCCTACGGCGAAGGCAGCAACCCTTGCTCCATTTCCAACATGTAGGTCCATTTCACATCGGGCCAATCTTCTACTCCTACTTAGATCCTACACATTTGTACAAATGTGAGATCCACATCCAGTATCCAATACCCAAGATAAGAAAGTAGAAAAGTTAGCCTCTATAACAAGAACACTTGAAGTGGAAACCTTACTTCCCTTCTCCTTAGCAAGTTCTTCAAGATAGAGCTTGCAGTTGTGCTTCTAGTGTCCAGGTTGCTTACAATGGAAGCACTCCCCTTCCTTTGCCACACCACCCTTTGGTTTTAGTGCAACTGAAGAAGAATTAGCATTGGACTTTCCATTAGCTTTATCCTTCTTCTTGTTGGCTTTTCCCTTTCCCTTGCCTTTTCGAACCATCAAAATAGGCTTAGCCTTCTTAAGGTTTTGCTCAGCAGTTCTCAACATGTTGAACAATTTAGGGAGGGACTTGTCAAGTTTGTTCATGTTATAGTTCATGACGAACTGACTGTAGCTTTTAGGCAATGATTGCAAGACTACATCAATAGCCAACTCTTTCTGAAGAGCAAATCCCAATATCTCAAGATTCTCAATGTACCCAATCATCTTGAGCACACGAGGATCCACGGGACTTCCTTCAGACATTTTGCACTGAAACAATGCCTTAGAGGTCTCAAACCTCTCATGCCTAGCTTGTTCTTGGAAGAGCATCTTGAGATGTTCGATCATATCGAACGCCCCCATGTTCTCATTTTGGTTCTGAAGCTCAAATTCCATGGTAATAAGCATGAGGCATACAATATCCAAAGCATCATCAGAATGCCTCATGTGAGCAACCCTTTAAGCTCTTGAAGTAGTGGCAGCATGCTCATTCGGAATGAGCTGCTCTAGGACATAAGCCTTTCTTTCTTGCTTGAGGACTATCCTCAAGTTTCGGTACCATTTGAGAAAGTTGGTCCCATTCAGTTTTTCCTTCTCAAGGATCGATTGCAACGAAAATGCCGATGTGTTTTGCACTATGGTTATCTACAACAGTAAATATGCAGTGTAAGAGTCATGTATTTTAATTCATTTAATAAGGACTTTTATTAAACGATACTCCCACTATTTTCCTCAAAATAATAACCCACAATATTATTTTGGAACACTTCGTTGCTAAGGTATTTTAGTGGGCTAAGATCCATATTTTACCACAACCTGAGTCAGCTTTGGCTTTTCTCTTAAGTTACAGTTATTTAGGTAGGCAACTCCTTACCAATTGCATCTCATCCAAATCTTGGATAGTTGGGTGAACAACACTTGTCGAAGCTCATCTCATGAACTTAAGCCCAACTCTATGCCTCTAAGTCCCCAATCCTATTAGGATGACTTAGTTAAGTCAGACCCAAAGTTAGCAATTTGGATATCACTATTATCCCATCGTGCCTTACCAAGATGAACAAAGGTGCTTTGCTTTGGCAAACCCACCCAATGTTGATCAAAGTCTTGACGAGTGCCAACATTTGGAAGGCATTACATTTAATGACTTAATATTTGTTTGAGAGATTTCTCTTTTGATCTCACCAATTTTTTATCTCCAGTTGTCTTATAGATGCATCACATACAAATATAAAACATGCATCTCATGCTAACAATAAAGTAAACGTGACATGGTTATAGCCCAAACTATGCGATATTCTCAAGCCAATGAGAATATCATAAAAGCCTAAGAAAAAAAAAAAGATCTTCATAAGCTCCTTCTCCTCCTTTCTTGGTTGCCTATTTTGTTGTCACCTTCTTGGACATACCATCTAGGATGATCCCATAATGTACCATTACATAAAAAATAGAAACCCCGAGTTACATTCAAGGGGAGTAAGGTGAGAAGAGAATGTATAATGAGAGTGATAAGAAAGGCACGACTCACAAGCCATAATTACAAGTACAACCAATTAAGGGCTATAACCACGCACCATGCTACAACCACCAATCGGCATAACATGTCAAATCCCTTTCAACAAAAATGCATGCCATGTGCATTAATTAACCAGTTTTTATTAATGTGGAACTTCATATACGACAGTCCCGTTGGCCGAGATCTTTTATTTCGAGCAAGTAGGCACCTGAGGCGCCTCCATTCAAGCCACCAAAAGTACTCTACTTTCGGTGCCCGAACAGGCCGAATCCAAATCATGCAAGGGTTTTGCAACTATTTCAAGAGTCATAATCCATATAGGCATCTTATACCAATCAATTTCGGGTTAATCTTGTTAACCAATTTGTGTCATTTCTTCATATATCTCATATGTTCATTACGAGTTCTGGTTTCATGCATCATGAATTAATCTAAATAATCATGGCCGAAAGCAACTGAACACACAACATCATGCGATTCGACATTCAATCCCGATTTAGGGTTTCACCAGTAGCTCTGATACCATTGTAAGGTTTCAGGAGCTAAACAAGCGTAGCAGAATTTATCCGAAACCCTCCAAGATCCAAATAAAATGGGGTAAACCAGGTGTTCAAAAAATTTCATACCTAATTCGGTTGAGATATTTCACCCAACTATAGAGTCGAATCACAAAAACCTGAATAGTTGATGTGTTCAAGCTCTCTATGGTTTCCACACGAGCTTCTTGGGATCACTATTCTTCCACCACATCCTCGCAGTTGCATTTCTCTTGTGCTCGCAGTGCTAGCTTGTGTCCTCCAAGGAATTGCAAGAGAAGAGTGCGGTTGTCTTCTTTTGGAGGCTAGGGCAAAAAGCTGTGAATTTCTCACTAAAAGTTGTATTTATAGTGAGACTCAACTTGTAGGCCTAATGGGTTTCAAAGCCCTGATCCAATTAGGCTTTAATTTCAGGCTTAATAATGGCTCAACTTTTGGGCCCATTATTAACATGAAATTATTATGAAACCATAACCTAAATAATTAGCCCATGCACTCTAATAATCCAAATAGCTCTATGTGTGCGACCCAATAGGCTCTTATCATGTTGGCAATGATCATAAATCACATTTATGATGATAAGCAATGAGCGGTGTCTAGCAACACATCATTGCTACCTAAGTGACAAGATTGTCGATGATTTGACTAAACCTTTATGATCATTACCCATATATGCCATTGTCCTTTTGTCCAAGATATCAAGACTAGGCATAAAACATGGAATGTGTCACTCTCGTATAGCCCAACTTTGGTTTCTTGATTACCGAGTAGACTAACTTAAATTGATGAAAATAACAAACATAATTGTTGGATTAATGCCTTAATAAAATTACTTGACTCAATGTGCAAAAATATAATCATCTCATGATTGGCTTTTGGGCACAACATTAACAATGCCGAAGTCTTTATTTCATCATGCTCAAATGAAACCTGAAGGAAGTCTGATTTGTGTCAATTCATATCCATGGTGCCAAGGATGTATCTTATGCTTATTCCAGAATTTTTGGATCATATGTTATGGAAGGGAAACCAATACAATAGCTTGGATAAGTTCTACACACATAAGTGCACAATTTTAAAGCTTGGAGCCAACACATGCACCTTTAGAGCCACCTTGAAGTGTTTCAAGGCCATTTTTCTTCTACAAGCTGGATCTTTGAGCTCTAACATTTCAAGACCTCTTTCCAACATTTAATAAGGAGTATCAAATCAATGGAACTCAAACATTCAAGCTTGAAGTTCAAGACACAAGTAAAAAACCTTACGGAGCCTTTGAAGTGCACTCAAGAAGACTATTTTGGGTTTTTAATGCCAATCTTGTGTTGTAATGTATTTTATTTTATTTTCCTATTTATTTACATTATTTAGAATGTTATTTAGGCCATGGAAGTGATTCAGGTTGCTTAGGATATAGAATTTGCTGCACACCTTAAACATGTGTTAAAAGGGTGTAGGAATCCTAGTTTGACTAGGTTTTCTTAAGTCTTATGTACCTAGGTTTCCTATGTGACTTGGGCTGCGAATTTTGCTGAGTCTTTTACCCAAGTTTAGGCCTATAAATAGGCACATATTCTGGTTGTAAAATAGAGCTTTCAACCAAAATAATATTGCTACTTTTGAGAGAATTCTCTTTGGTTCTTTGTGGACTACCTTGGTGCATAAGTTTGCTTGTGTTCTTGGTTTTCTTATACTTGTTGTTTCTAATCACAAGTTGATTAGGGGTGGGGGTCAAATCTAGTCTCTTTGATGTCTTCTGGAGCTTGGAAAACATCTTAGGCACATTTCATGGTCTTTATACCATTGGGGTTTGCATCAGTTGGTATCAGAGCCACAAGTTCCATTTGAAGGACATATCTTTGTGTTCTTATTTGTCTTCATTTTTCTTTCAAATCTATTCAGTAATTTCATGTTTTAATTCTCTTTTTTAATCATTTGCTTCTTGTTTTAGGTCTGTGTTCTTTGTTCCATCCTTATTACAAATCAAAAATCACAAAAACAACAAAAAGAAGTCAACTAGTGCTACCTTGTGTTCTCGGTTTTAGTTTGTTTGTTCTCTTTTGTTTCTTGTCTTTTTGTTTCATGTCCAGCCCTATTAATCTATTTTGTTTTCATTGTTTCTAGCATCCTAAAGTCAAGAAAACACCAAAAAAAGAAGGATCCAAGTTTAGGAAGTTGCGGTACAAAAAAAGTTATTTCAATTTGTGCATGTTTTCATAGTTTCTTGTCTTGGCCAAAAAGAAATCTAACTTTTTGTCTTTGGCAGCAAAGAACTTCAAGGAGAAAGTTGTTTTAGCACCAAAATAGCAAGCAAAAAAAAAAAAAAAAAAAGAAAAGAACAAAGAAAGGACAAACAAAAGAAAAGAAAAGAGTTTTGCAAAAGAAGTTGCACAAAGTGTTTTGGTTTTTGTGCCTATAAACCCTAACCCTTTGTTTTGAGCCTAAAGCTTTCTTTGTGGTTCTTGTGATCATCAATTACAAAAGCTTCCTAGAATCTTTTAAAGCTTGTTTAGCCCACCTCTTTTGGAGTCAAAATTGTTTTCAAGAATTCAAGTTTTCTTGTGTGCTTTGAGGAAAGTTTTCTTAGAACTTTTAAGGACTCTTTAAATAGCAATATTTTCACTAACAAATTGAGTGTTTTGAGTGTTCATCTTTTGAGTGAAACACATGAGGTAAGTGTGTGAGGATCTTTGATTTCAGGAGTATGGAGGGCTAGGAGGATAGGAGGATGGAAGTGAGACACAATAAGGAGCCTACCATGAAAGAACTTCAAGAAACTCTCAATAAACTTGTGGGGAGGATTGAGGACATAGATTTGAGGTTGCCCAAGAGACCTAATCCCATCTTACAACCAAGGACAGGTCCAAAGAGAGAAGAACCCAAGGAGGAAGAAGGATTTTGGCATGACCATGGGCTTCTAAGAAGGAGGGAGCCAAGGAAGGACAACAATCTTAACTCCATTAAGCTTAACATTCCATCCTTCCAAGGCAGTAGTGATCCTGATGCATATTGGGAATGGGAGCAAAAGATTGAGATGATGTTTGATTGCCATCATTACTTTGAGGAAAAGAAGGTTAAATTGGCTACCATAAAGTTCATTGATTATGCTATTGTATGGTGGAATCAGGATGTTACTTCTAGGAGAAGGAATAAGGATGAGCCCATACACACATGGAGAGCCATTAAAGCATTAATGATGTGGAGATTTGTGCCTAGCTACTATACTAAAGATCGACACCTCAAGCTTCAAAAGGTAGTGCAAGGCCAAAGGAGTGTGGAGGATTATCATAAAGACTTGGAGATGACCTTGACCCGAGCCAACATCATGGAGGATGAGGAGACCACCATTGCTAGATTCATTAATGGTCTTAATCCTGAGATTGCCAACAAAGTGGAGATGGTGCCTTATGTCAACATGGAGGATTTGCTTCATCATGCCACTAAGGCCGAGAGGATCATCAAAAGGTCCAAGGCCTCCAAGATGTCTCAAGGAGGAATTTTCACATGGAGAGGAGCATGAAGCAAGGATGTGAGAGAAGCACCCAAGCCAAAAGTGAATGCCATAAAGGGAGGCTTGTCTCAACCTCAACAAGAAAAGTCAATCATGCTTGTACCACTTTCACCACAACAAGTCTTGGAGGATCAAAGAAAGCTTCAAAGTGAGGTTGAGAGAAAAGTAAATGAGGGGAAAGTTAAGGGCAAGAGTGATGAGGGGAAAGCTGAGAGAACAAACAAGAGATTAAGTGAGAAGAGTGAGCATGAGGGGAAAAAGAGTGGAGAGTTCCTGAGAGAAGAAATTAAGTATGAAGTTGAGAGAAGACAATAGTGCAATGAACCCAAGTCGAGTGAAGAGAGAAAAACCTACAGAGCAGCCATACTTTCATATGACATAATTGAGTCTTCTTCTAGTGTTGTGTTGTCTTCTTTTCAGGACTTAAGTGGATATGAACTACAAGAATCAAGTGAGTTGCTATCCATTGAAGAAGTTGGTGTTCCCAATATTGCAAGTCATGTCCTATGCATCAAACCAATGAAGGAAGTTGAAAAGGAACAATTTGAGGGAAGTCCAAGTGATTTCATATACAAAATTTTGCCTAACATTATTTCTTATCTTATGGTTCAAGGGGATGAAATTAATGCAACTCCACCTGAAGCCATTAAGTGCAAAGGTGAAAATTTTTTGTTTCCTACACCAAAGGAAGATACTTGGAGACTAAGTCCAACCACTGTAATGTATTTCTTCCTTACACCTAGATATGATGTGGTTTTGCATGAAAATCTCAAACAATGTGTGTTTGCTTGCAATGTTATTCTAAAAATGGTTTTCATGAAACTAGATTAAGAAAAGGAAGTAAGCATGAAAATTTGACAAAATATGGTTTTAAGCCTTCTAATTCTTTGGTTTTGTCAAATCATCTTTTGAATTCCATGAGCTTCTCTAGAGAAAAATCTGTTTCGGAGTCTTTTGTTTATGAATTTGTTTGTTTTGCATGAATCTCACATTGCTTTGTTTTGCCTCAAGTTAAACATACTTCTTTGGAATTTTTTATGCATAAATTGGTTGTTACCCATGCATTACATACTTCTTTGATTCCCATTTATATTCAGCCCATTTTTGTGTTTCAATCTTTAATTTCTCGCAAGTATCTTTTTCTTATGACACATGCATTACACAAACTTTTGAGCCTTGATATTTTTGCTTTATGTCCAAGCTTAAAAGTATTTATTTTGAGTGAAAATTTTGGTTTTAAATTTTCCTTTTGAATAGATATGTTGGTTCCTTTTCTTTGTCCACAATTCATTCACAAATTTCATGCATTATGATGCATATACATGCAAAAATAAGTTTTCCACTAAATTGGCTTCATTTAATCCTATCTATTCCGATCTTGTTTCATTTAAAATGCTTAGGATTTTTGTGAAATTCATGCATCCTTGTTTTCATATTAGTTTAGGCTGCATTGTGTTCAATTCTTGTTTGTTTGAATGGTCTATGCGAACTATTTTCTTTACATGCATAACTTATGCTTTTCATGACCTTGACACTTATGTGAGTTTAGGTCCATTTGTTCTGAGTGAATACAGCATCCTTGAGGAAAGTTCTTCCTACACATTTCATTATTTTGAGAGTAATGTTTTTGAGATGGCAAAGGCAATGAAAGTGATGCCTAGAGTTAAGATGAAAATTGTGCAAACTTTCAAATTTTTTGTGCTAATTGCTTCTAACTTTGTTTTTGAACCTGGAGGTATCAAAATCATCATTGCATTTGGATATTGGTTCAGGTTTCTCACAAGATTAAAGCTCCATACACAAGAATTCCATGCTATTGGTGCTTATGTGAAAGGTGAGTGCTTATGTGTTGATTATTTCATCATTATTGATTTAATTCCCTTTTCTAATGTAGGTTTTGATTCAGGGATGAATCCTTCTAAGAAGGGGGGAGTTGATATGATCAATGAAGGCACAACCAAGGATGACAAGGACCCATTGAAGATAACTAGTGGACCATTGATAAGAAAGAAGCCTAAGGAGCTCAAAGTGCACATATAAGCCCTAATGGTGCAAGTTTAAGCTCAACAGTTCTATAGCCATTAAAAAGGAGATATTTCAAGTCCATATGCCTTTCTTAAGTTATTTACTAGCTATCCAAGCCAAGAGAAGGTATCATACTTGGAGGGAGGACAAATGCCGAAGTCTTTGTTTTATCATGCTCAAATCAAACCTAAAGAGAGTCTAATTTGTGTCAGTTCATATCCATGGTGCCAAGGATGTATCTTATGCTTATTCCAAAATTGTTGGGTCATATATTATGGAAGGGAAACCAATACAGCAGCTTGGATAAGTTCTACACACCTAAGTGCACAATTTCGAAGCTGCAGCCAACACATGCACCTTTAGAGCCACCTTGAAGTGTTTCAAGGCCATTTTTCTTCTACAAGCTGGATCTTTGAGCTCTAACATTTCAAGACCTCTTTCCAACATTTAATAGGGAGTATCAAATCAATTTAACTCAAACATTCAAGCTTGAAGTTGAAGACACAAGTAAAAAACCTTACGGAGCCCTTGAAGTGCACCCGAGAAGACTATTTTTGGGTTTTTAGTGCCAATCTTGTGTTGTAACGTATTTTATTTTATTTTCCTTTTTATTTACATTATTTAAATGTTATTTAGGCCATGGAAGTGATTCAATTCACTTAGGATAAAGAGAATTCGCTGCACACCTTAAACATGTGTTAAAAAGGTGTGGGAATCCTAGTTTCACTAGGTTTTCTTGAGTCTTTTGTACCTAGGTTGAAGATTTCTGGATCTTATGATCTTATGATAACATACTTTTATGTTATCTACTCATGTATATGCCACATGCATATTTGTTCATTTGAATTCAACATGGATATAGGCATGCATAACATATTATATAACATATCAAGATCACATACAAGTTGTGTTAAATAAATCCTAGCATGGTACTAAGAATATACGAAAATGAAACCTAACATGCTACTAAATCAAGAAAAGATGTGCACCTTTCTTCTTGGTTATCTTTAGCGAAAAAACTTGAGGGAGAACTTGATCTTAGAGGAGCGCCTTGAAGCTTGAAATAGAGATGAACAATCTCTATGTAAAATGCTCTCAAGAAGTGTTTAATATTTTGGCCTCTAAAGGAAATAGGAGGAGAACAATTTTCTCTCAAGAAAATGGAGCAAATGGAGTGCAAATTTGTGCTTAAAATGGTTGGCCTCTAAAGGCTATTTATAGATGACCAAAAGGCACACCTTTACACCAAGAAAGGTGTCTTTTAAGCCAAAGAACACTTCCTTTGGCCAAGGGTCATGTATGGTGGCGAAAATACATGTCTTTTAGCCAAGGAACACTTCCTTTGGCCTATAACCAACCCATAACTACCTTATGGCGAAAATACATGTCTTTTAGCCAAGGAACACTTCCTTTGGCCTATAACCACCCCATAACTACCTTATGGCCAAATATACATGTCCCTTGAAGTCATAGGACATCACTCTTGGTGCAATAACCACCCCAACCACCCTCATGGCCGAATGTACATGTCTTTTCACTCAAGGAACACTTCCTTTGGATGAAAAGACATGTTCTTTTAGCCAATAGTCATATCTTTTGATGAAGAGACATACCTTTACACAAAAGATGTATCTCTTGGTGGTTTTGAGCTAAAAGCAAGGTGAGCTGGCACAAAGCTAGCTCACTATGCTACTTATGCACCATGGAGCTCCTCTGAGCTCCAATCAAGCTCCATGAACTAAGGTCTAGTTCCCTGAACTGACCTTGAGCTGGAGTTAGCTACTCTCAGCTGAAGTGAACTGAAGTCCAGCTACATTCAGCTACCAAAATTGAAGTGAGCTGACTTGAGCTGACTTGAGTTAACTTGAGCTGAAGTTTTACTACTTTGAGCTACTTATACTTGAAGTGAGCTGACTTGAGCTGAAGTCCAGCTACATTCAGCTACCAGAAGCTGAAGTGAGCTGACTTGAGCTGACTTGAGCTGAAGTCCCGCTACTTTGAGCTACTTATAGCTGAAGTGAGCTGACTTGAGCTAAAGGGAGCTACTTTTAGCTGCCTTAGATAGTTGTTCAAGCTAGAGTTAGGTCAATGAGCTCAGATCCTATCTTAAAAGGATCTTGGTGCGCCAAGAATTCCAACAAACTCCCACTCGCACTAAAGTTTGAACTTCTTCAAACTTTCCTTTGAACACATCAAATTCAAGTGTGTTGCTTAAACACATCAAGCTTGCTTGAACACATCAAGTTATGCCTTTCAGACCCCAGACATATGATACACTTCTTAATCACAATCAGTCTCTTTCTTAGAATTTTAACTCCTTGAAATCCATGATTGTATTAAGCATTGAGTACTCATTTCAATCACTTGTCATTCAATCTAGCATACTACTCACAGTAATATGTGGGCCCAAGATTGAATTTAGTGAACGTGTATCATCTTAATGTCCTTCCTTTTAGCTTCAACTACTTAGGTCAATGAGTTAACTTGATTACCCAAAAGGAGGATACTCCAGTTTCATTTCTCTAAGACCTTCGACAACCAAAGTAATCATAATTAACTCAACTTTCCAATAGCAAGCCATAGTCACTAAGAGTCTGAATCGAAGAATCTCACACTAAGCAAGAATAGAGACAACTTGCTTAAATTCTTCTCTGGTCGTATTTCATGGTCATGGAACACTTGGAAACACATCCATTAAAGTTCCATAATACACTTCTAAGGTGTTTTACTCATGTCACTCCCACCTGGAGTGATCTCCATTCCAATTGAGGAGTGTGTCATTTCTCCATCTTAAAACACCATGAAGTGTACTCCTCTTAACACATAAAAGGAGGACATGTCAATAACCATGAAATTTCTCCATGTAAGCCTTAGCTTACATCTAACATAGGCTAGGATGTATGAATGGTCATACAAATTGAATGCACCAAAGCATTGAATCTTGATTACTCATAATCAAGGCGAACATAAAAGCTAAAGTGTCATGTGTTGGAGCATGACTCCCACTTAAATGTATCATCCACTTAAGTTTCATTTAAGTCTTTAGCCAGTCTCATCCTTAATCTTACACAAAGATCAAGGGCGGATGACTTGTGTGAGAAAGTCATCCTCTGCCTATGTTTGACATGTTCATTTGTTCGTTGTGTTTCATAAAATTGAACTGAGTATTTCATAAAATAATCAGTATTATTTCAAAGAAATACATAACATGTGTGACACCAAAGAGGTGAAGTACATCCAACATTTACATTCTTCTAAGACCCATTGCTTTAACATGTTGAGCAAATACAAGTGGTGGCAATGGCTTAGTGAGAGGATCTGCCACCATCAGGTCTGTAGAAATGTACTCAATCCTAACTTCACCCTCTTCAATTGCATCCCTCACAAAGTTATATTTCATGCTAATGTGCTTGGTTTTTCCATGGTATTTGGGGTCCTTAGTATAAGCCATGGCTGCCACACTATCACTGTAGATAGTAATAGGTTTCTCAATAGAAACTCTGGACTCCAAATTTTTAAGGAAATAACCTAGCCAAAGGGCTTCTTGTACAACTGAGGCACATGAAACAAATTCAGCCTCCATTGTGGACAATGTTATACAAGTTTGCTTCTTACTACACCAAGTAGTAGCCCCACCATTTAGCATGAAAATATAACCAGATGTAGACTTGCTGGAGTCTCTATCTCTTCCCCAATCAGCATCAGAATAGCCACGTAAACCAAGGTCTTTACCTTGGCAACAAAGCCAATAATCCTTAGTACCTTTGAGGTACCTTAGGATCCTCTTGACACTTTTCCAATGCTCCAGACCAGGGTTGGAAGAATATCGTGCTAGAATTCCAACCGCTTGACTGATGTCTGGCCTTGTACATAACATGGCGTACATCAAGCTACCAATGGCACTTAGGTAGGGGACTTGAGCCATCTCTTCATTCTCCTTTGGAGTCTTAGGATATAAGTCCTCTCCAATCTTGCAACCATATGCAAGAGGTGTACTCATGGGCTTTGCATTTGTTAAGTTGAACCTTTCAAGAATCTTATCAATATAAGGCTTTTGAGAAAGGGCCAACAGCCTTGCCTTTCTATCTCTCAGGATCTTAACCCCTAGGATAAAGGCAGCCTCTCCCATGTCCTTCATGTCAAAGGTGGAAGACAGCCATCCCTTGATGGTACTTAACAAAGCAAGCCCATTACTTGCAATCAAAATATCATCCACATATAGAGTCAATACTGCAAAACTAGACCCAGAAGAGTACAAGTATACACAATGGTCTTCATGCATCATCACAAAGCCATAGCTTGTGATTGCATGGTGAAACTTCAAGTACCACTGTCTTGAAGCTTGCTTACGACCATAGATAGACTTCTTTAGTCTACATACCTTGTCCTCTTGACCCTTTTGGACAAACCCCTCAGGTTGTCTCATATATATCTCCTCACTCAAATCACCATTGGGAAAGGCGGTCTTTACATCCATTTGATGTAACTCTAGGTCTAGATTTGCCACGATGGCAAGTAATATCCTGATGGAAGTGAATTTTACAACAGGAGAGAAGGTGTCTTTGAAATCAACACCCTCATTCTGTGTAAAACCCTTGGCCACCAAACGGGCCTTGTATCTTTCGATACTTTCATCAGAGTTCACCTTGATCTTGAGAACCCACTTGTTCCCAATTGCCTTACGGCCTGGAGGAAGATCACTTAGCTCCCAAACCCCATTGAGATGCATTGAATGCAACTTATCCTTCATTGCATTTAGCCACTCTTCCCTTTGTGCACCCTCAAGAGCCTCCTTAATGTTACTTGGCTCATCTATCTCAGATGCAACCAAATTTGCCTCACTATCCAAGATCCACCATTCTTTAGGTGGTCCAAATTTCCTCATTGATCTTCTCAATGTAGGCTGAGATGGAGGCAACTCATGCTCCATCTCTTGAGGCTCAACATCTTGCTCTTGAGTATCCTCAACTCCCTCTTGAATAAAACCTTCCTCTTGGAAGTCTTGCTCATGTTGGTCCACAACAACAGGGATTTCTGGAGCCATTGCTCCATGTGGTTGAGGTACTCCCTCTAGAGTAGGTGCATGTGTCCCAGGTGTCCCAATGACACTTGGTTGATCCTCATCCAGGATTTGGCTTAATGAGGTTAAGTCACCACATTCACCAACTTTGGGGAACTCATCCTCCATAAAGTCAGCATTCTTTGCATCAAAGATGTTCTTAGTTTTGTGACTTATATCCAAGAACACATAACCCCTAGATTGTTCAGCATAACCAAGGAAGGCACACCTCCTTCCTCTTGGACCCAACTTTCCCAAAGGGTAGTCCGTTATGTGAACATAAGCTAAACAACCCCAAGGGCGTAAATAGCTTAGGTTAGGTGTTTTCTTCTTCCATAACTCATATGGAGAAGAGTTCACATTCTTGGTGGGTACTGTATTAAAGACATGAACTGCACATAGCAGTGCATCACTCCAATAAGTGATGTCTAAATTGGCATTTGCCATCATGGAACATTTGCCATCATGGAACGTACCATGTCCATAAGAGTTCTATTCTTCCTTTCAGACACTCCATTCTGTTGGGGTGTCCAAGGAAGAGTGAACTCCCTCTCAATACCCTTCAAGTCACAAAATGCCTTGAATGCATTTGATGTATACTCTCCACCCCTATCTGTCCTCAAGGACTTAACCTTCTTACCTACTTGATTCTCAACCAAGTGAACATACTTCTCAAAGCATGCCAAGGCCTCTGCCTTGTTTCTCAGTAAGTAGATGTGGGTGAATCGAGTATAATCATCAGTGAATGTGATAAAGTACTTGAATCCATTTCTAGATTCAACCCTCATTGGCCCACATAGGTCAGAGTGAACTAAACTTAGTGCCTCACCTCTCCTAGTTGCTTTGCCAAAAGGTTTTCTTGTGGCTTTGCCCTCTAGGCATGATTGGCAACTTGGAAAGACAACCTTGGTCAAGGAACCTAGCAAGCCACTCTTGGCTAGCTTGTTCATTCTATCTTGACTAATATGACCCAACCTCTCATGCCATCTCATTTCATTTGTGACCTCTGTCACATAGCAACTAGGACTTGCAACAAAATGGTCAGTTGGCTTTAACTCATAAAGCCCATTATTAACTGAGCAAGTGCATACTATCTTATTATCTTTAATAATAGACACATTATTATTAAAGAAATTAAAGCAATAATTGTACTTCAACATAGAACTTATAGAAATCAAATTTCTACAAATGTTTGGTACATACAATACATCTATTAGATACAAATATCCAATATCTATAGGAATTCTACATGTTCCTATGCCTTCCACTTCCAGCCTGGCATCATTTCCCATTGAAACGTGCTTAGCTCCTTTTGAGAGCTTCCTGTAGGCCACGAACCAGGACTTGTCCCGAGCTATGTGGTCTGTTGCTCCCGAGTCTACAATCCACAAAGAATTGCACTCAGTTAGTAATATACATGACATAACATGTACAATGGAAGTAGAAGGGTATGTATGTACCTTGGGTGGACCCTTGCAATCTTTTGCAAAGTGTCCTTTATGCCCACAGTTGAAGCACTTTAGGTTGCTTATGTCCCGCTTCTTCTTGAACTTTTTCTTGGAAGTAGGACCTTTCCCAGTCCTCCTTTCCCACCATTCTTCTTCCATCCCTTCTGGATAGAAGATGAGGCAACATATGCCCTAGAATGGTCCTTGAGGGCCATTACTTCAGCCTCAAGGAGAAGGTGATGAGCAATGTCATCAAATGACATTGTTTGAGGGTTATGGTGTAAGTTGACCTTCATCAACTGCCATTCCTCATCGGGCAAGGAACGGATTATTGCTTGCACTTGTTGCTCATCAGTGAGCACATGCCCTGCTGTCTTGAGCTGGTGGATCATGTGTGACATCTCACGCAAGTGAGCACTCATAGAGTGATCAGCACACTTCACATAATTCTCAAACCTGAGAATCATTGAGCGTTGTTTCTTTACTGAAATATCTCCATACTTGGCCTTGACTGAGTCCCATATGGCCTTGGCCCCCTCAAGCATGGAGAATTCCACCATAATCTCATCCACCATCGTGGAAAGGAGAGTGACTCTACACATAGAGTTCTTCTTTAGGAATGCCTCATAGGCAGTCCTATCCTGTCCCTCAGCAGGAGGCATGATCTCTTGAGTGAGCACATCAAGAGTATCTTGTTCAGTTAAAATGAATTTGACCTTCTGTTGCCAAATTGAATAGTTTTCACCATCCAATTTGAGGTCACGGTTTAATTCTGCAACTATATTCTTACAAGCCATCTACATTGATGCAATTCACATGTTTTAGTTCAATTTACACAATAAGACTCAACAAAGCAACATGTGTATGACACAACTTCTAACATGCTCATATATGGCAAAAGAGATGCATATAGCATTCAATTAGAAATACACAAACATGCCTTCATTGCTCCATACACATATCCTTCACTAGCCTTATCACAATCATACACATATGTATGATCCTAAATCATGCTCACTATATGCAACATATACATGTTCATGACCAGGCTCTGATACCAATTGAAGATTTCAGGATCTTATGATCTTATGATAACATACTTTTATGTTATCTACTCATGTATATGCCACATGCATATTTGTTCATTTGAATTCAACATGGATATAGGCATGCATAACATATTATATAACATATCAAGATCACATACAAGTTGTGTTAAATAAATCCTAGCATGCTACTAAGGATATACGAAAATGAAACCTAACATGCTACTAAATCAAGAAAAGATGTGCACCTTTCTTCTTGGTTATCTTTAGCGAAAAAACTTGAGGGAGAACTTGATCTTAGAGGAGTGCCTTGAAGCTTGAAATAGAGATGAACAATCTCTATGTAAATCCACCCAGAATGCTCTCAAGAAGTGTTTAATATTTCGGCCTCTAAAGGAAATACGAGGAGAACAATTTTCTCTTAAGAAAATGGAGCAAATGGAGTGCAAATTCGTGCTTAAAATGGCTGGCCTCTAAAGGCTATTTATAGATGACCAAAAGGCACACCTTTACACCAAGAAAGGTGTCTTTTAAGCCAAAGAACACTTCCTTTGGCCAAGGGTCATGTATGGTGGCGAAAATACATGTCTTTTAGCCAAGGAACACTTCCTTTGGCCTATAACCAACCCATAACTACCTTATGGCGAAAATACATGTCTTTTAGCCAAGGAACACTTCCTTTGGCCTATAACCACCCCATAACTACCTTATGGCCAAATATACATGTCCCTTGAAGTCATAGGACATCACTCTTGGTGCAATAACCACCCCAACCACCCTCATGGCCGAATATACATGTCTTTTCACTCAAAGAACACTTCCTTTGGATGAAAAGACATGTTCTTTTAACCAATAGTCATCTTTTTTGATGAAGAGACATACCTTTACACAAAAGATGTGTCTCTTGGTGGTTTTGAGCTAAAAACAAGGTGAGCTGGCACAAAGCTAGCTCACTATGCTACTTATGCACCATTGAGCTCCTCTGAGCTCCAATCAAGCTCCATGAACTAAGGTCTAGTTCCCTGAATTGACCTTGAGCTAGAGTTAGCTACTCTTAGCTGAAGTGAACTGAAGTCCAGCTACATTCAGCTACCAAAAGCTGAAGTGAGCTGACTTGAGCTAACTTGAGCTGAAGTTCTGCTACTTTGAGCTACTTATAGCTGAAGTGAGCTAACTTGAGCTGAAGTCCAGCTATATTCAGCTACTAGAAGTTGAAGTGAGCTGACTTGAGCTGACTTGAGCTAACTTAAGCTGAAGTCCAGCTACTTTGAGCTACTTATAGCTGAAGTGAGCTGACTTGAGCTAAAGGGAGCTACTTTTAGCTGCCTTAGATAGCTGTTCAAGCTAGAGTTAGCTCAATGAGCTCAAATCCTGTCTTAAAAGGATCTTGGTGCACCAAGAATTCCAACATAAGTTTCCTATGTGACTTGGGCTTTGAATTTTTCTGAGTCTTTTACCCTAGTTTAGGCCTATAAATAGGTATATATTCTAGTTGTAAAACATAGCTTTCAATCCAAATAATATTGCTACTTTGGAGAGAATTCTTTTTGGTTCTTTGCAAACTACCTTGGTGCACAAGTTTGCTTGTGTTCTTGGTTTTCTTATACTTGTTGTTTCTAATCACAAGTTGATTAACGGTGGGGGTCAAATCCAGTCTCTTTGATATCTTGTGGAGCTTGGAAAACATCTTGGGTATGTTTCTTGGTTTTTATACCATTGGGGTTCGCATCAATAGGGGTGACCAAAGAGAAACTAAAGAGGTTTAGATGACTAGGGCTACGAAGCTTTGATGGTTGTGATGGGCATAGAATTCTCGCTTAACCAAGAAAAGAAAGTGTTTGAGTGGATGAGATGTAGTTCATCATTAAAAGTGTCTCTAGTAACATACAATTTGGCTAATAGAGCTAACCTATGGTGGAGGGCTACAAAAATAGGCTTGAAGAGCCAACGTGCTAGTGAGTTAGGCCACAAAATAGAGATGTGGTGGTCTAACTTTTTAGAGCTATTGTAATGCCTTCACCGACTATCATATTGTTCATATAGGATAATACTGATAATGTACAAGTGTATTAATGGTGCATGGTTTTGTTCATATAATTAATGATTGTGTTTTAGTTAAAGTAGTAAAAGGCTATAAGTCTAACTTGATGAAGTTATTTGTGATTCTGAAGACTTAAAGGGTTTTCAAGAAAACAAAAAAGCAAGCAATACTATTAAGAGTCTCTCAGGCATTATGGCTTTTGGTGGCCAAAGTTGTAAAATTAATAGTTGAGTAAAGAAGTGTACGAAGAGGGCCAGTAACCATTTTGTTATCAGGTTCAAACTTCATTACTCAAGTGCAGCATGCATGCAAAATGGAGGACAAAGCTGAAATTCATACCCCACTTATGCATGTTTGAACCAAGCTGGCTGTCTTCTAGATTCCACGTCTCCCTAACCTTTAGACTAGGCAAGATCACCTTTGAAAACATACAAAAAACCAAAATTGGTGATCCTAGTGCTGGAGACTTTGATTTTCAAAGGAAATCAAACTTTTCTTATGGAGGAGGGTTACTGATCAAGGGCTGCTTTAATAGCTCTTAAGGTTTGAGGTCTCAAGTCTAGGTAAGGATGCATAGAATCTCCCTACCTTTAGTTTTGACATGTGATTCTAGCCTGGAATAGACTGAAAGGATTAAGGATCAAGAGACACTAGTTTGTGGTGGATGACCTTGGTATGAGGTGAATAATTATGTTCAAGCACTAGATTGAGCTAGGTAGACAATGTTGGATGGCAGTAGGTTTAGATGTGTTTTAGCAAAAGGTAAGAAGTTTGGCAAGTTCTAGACCCTATAGTTTAGCAAAATTACATGTGGAACCTTTCTTTGAGCTCACTGTGTTTAATTGTGTCATATATGAATGCTCTACTGTTTGATTGTTCAATGTCTCTGAGAGCTTATAAAGAGGCATAAATTTCCATAGTGCAATCGTTACTAAGTTCTTTGAACTTACCCTTACTGTTTTACTATTGCAGAGCGATAATAAAACTAGTACTAAGTTGTTGTGCAGGTTTTGTTTGAGTTATAACTTTTTTGTGCAATTATTGGTTTGTATCATTATTTATATTTTGGTTAGCCTAGCACCTTGGAACTTGATTTTTGTCTATTTTAAGTGTGTGTAGTGTTACTGAGTGAAAGAACAAGAATTTTCACTGCTCAAGGGGAAAAGCTATTAGGACTACCAAAGTATATAGGATACTAGGCAACTTGTACTTAGGTTTTTTGTAGCTCTAGTACTAGGGCATATGATGCCTAAATCCTAGATGAACTAGCATATAATATTTTATTTAGATTGACTGAATATCTTGGATGTGTTGGTTTTCAATGTATGTGTCATGCACCCTTATTTTGATTTTTTGCCTTAATGTAGGCTTAATGGACAATTTAGGGTTTAGTTGCTGCATATGGATGGTTTTGCCACTAGTGACTTCCATAAATTTGGTTCTATCTTTAACCATCATGCATACATGAAACTACATGAAGTCTTGAAAGACTTGGACACTAGGTAGACATAGACCCTAAGGAATTGTGTTAGGAAGTATGTTGCCATAGGAAATACAAGAATACTATTCACCAGAACAAAAACCTTAGACTAGAACACAATCATATTAAGTGGCATGTGCCTTGTGTATTTAGGCTAGTGGCTTTACTTAGCCATATAGAATTATGGTTAAAGGATAAAAAGGCTAGTTTAGAGCTAGCTTGCATCTTGTACCCAAGAGCACACATAGTGCATTTTTTAGCCACAAGGCTTCTTACATATTCATCTAGATTGTCTAGTAAGCTACTTGATGTGGTCTAGGTGTCTAGAGTGGGAAGTGATAATTATTATAGAAGTAGTACATAAATGAAGGCATAAGGGACAAGAAACAATTTAAAATTGATTAGCATGTCAAGGAAAGCCATTCAGCTTTGGACTATGAGCAAAAGTTTAACTCATTAGTGAGGCATGATCTTTAAGTGGAGGGGGATAAAGTGTTAAAGGCAAAGAGGTTTACTAAGGGATTGAGGTTTGATATAAGACAGTTCATCAAACCCTTTTTTGTCAAGAGCTACTTCAAGATGGTACAAAAGGCCATAAATGTAGAATAGGGTCATATGGAAGAAAAGGTTAGAATTAATAGTTCTAATGGGACTGGGTTAGATGAGACAAGTTAATTGGATGCCCTTTAAGGTGGATCAAAGCATAGAGTAACCATGGGCAAGTAAGGAATAATAAAAAAAAAACCCTTTACCCAAAGTCACTACATTCTTTAGGAACATTTGTTTATTAACTCTTAAGCAACATTTTAAAATGACCATGCTTGTATGGTACTTGTTAAATTTCTTATTGGTTCTTGCTAAAAACACTTAAAAACCCATTTTTAATTTTGATATATGTTTTTCAATAAATTTTATTTGTGAGGAATTTTTCTTCTTATTGGCTCTCCTTTTGCCTATTTTCAAGATGGGTTCATATTTAAAGAAAAATGATGAACCAATGACCATCAAGGACATAAAATCATGCATGTTTTATTATTCTCTCTTATAAGCCACAACCTTTCCCAATTTCCACTTATTCATTTTCCATGGAGTTTAATCCCCCCAAACTTATCTTTGATTAAATCTTCTGGCTCTAGTTTTTCCTTATCATTTATGCCCATAATTATCATGCTTTAGTGGTCTAGGCATAAAAAAATGATAAAGAAAAATTCATTACAATAGACTAATTTTTGAAATACGTTTTAAGGCTCAAAGGGCCTTATGTAATGGATAATTCAAATAAGGTAGGCTATTTGAGAAATATTAACCTTAAATATGTGGTTTTGAAAACATCTAAACACCATAGGAGTCCCAATCAGGTTCTAGCTCTAACCATAAAGTAACTCACACACAAAAGAAAATACTCCATCCATCCTATAATAAATAAAACGTTTCTCTAGGCACAGAGACTAAGGTGTTTGTGTAGTAAGAGTTTAAATAATGATTAAAAAAGAAATATTCTTTTTCGGGTTTTATGCAGTGAGAGTTTAAATGAAGATTAAAAAAAGATTCTTTATTGTGTTATGTGTAGTGGGAGTTTAAATGAGGGTAGTAAGGTAAATTAAAAGTTAAAAAATTTCTAAAATGGGAAATGTTTCATTCTTTTTGGGACATCCAAAAAAGGAATACGTTTCATTCTTTTTGAGAAGGAGGGAGTATCACAATAAAATTCATCATGTATACTTGTAATCATGTAACATCAAGTTCCAAAGTGTTCACAAGTTTAAATTTCTACCAAAACTAACAAAATTTATATCTTATATAGTTTCAAAGCTTTATAATTGATTTAATAATATAAATGAGTTAATTTATGTGTGAATTGAGACATGTATTGGTTTCCTA
This sequence comes from Aquilaria yunnanensis, assembly GCA_039654915.1. Lineage (NCBI taxonomy): Eukaryota > Viridiplantae > Streptophyta > Magnoliopsida > Malvales > Thymelaeaceae > Aquilaria > Aquilaria yunnanensis. The sequence continues at coordinate 39,221,310 of CM077595.1, read as the reverse complement.
AATATGCACAAACAAACAATGTGCAATCTTTATGATCCTATATGCAACCTATATGTACAAAATGAGAAGAAAACTAAATGTGCAATGTTATTAAATGCATGTGATACAATGGTTTCGTCATGATAAAGATAGTCAATCAAACAAGCAATCAAATAAAAAAAGATCAACCATAGTCAATCAAGCAAGCAATCAAATCAAAAGAGATTAGCCAATAAGAACCAAGCATACATCCTCAAACATATTCCCCTTAAACTTAACCACATCATTATCACAATTTATAAAATGGAAACAACAAGCTTAAAGAATTGTACCCAATAACTCAAGGTTATTTTTCCTCCACTTAATCCTTGTTGTGTGAATGCTCTTCTTCATCTTTTATAGACGAAGGAAAGTATGGTAGAAGTTAAGGCAGGTAGTAAGGAGGAACATGAGGTTGAGGCATAAACCATGGGTAGTTGGAGGGTTTGATGTTATAAGGGATTTGTGGCCAGTGTGAGTAGTTGGTGGGGATGTGTTTTTGTTTTTAAGTGGTTGCCTAATGAAGATAGCTTATAATTGATCCTATACAACCTACCATCAAGATGAAATCTTCCTCTAGCTCTAACATAAGATCATTAATTAGCCTTCCCATATTATTTACTTCCCCTTTACGAGTTGACAACCTATCATCCTATAAGTTCACCTTAAGCTCCATGGCTTTAATCAATCATGAATCTTGTATGCAGCATAGGCCATGTTATGGTGATTTTGGTCAATTTTCTCTAGTAGGTTGGGTGCCTATTTTTCTATTGCTTAGTGGGGGATGAATTCTTGGATGTTTTCTTAGTCTTCCTTGCTATCTTTTTCCAAATTGAGTGAATCTTATTGTTAGAATTCTATATTGAATAAGCACAACCCCAAACAAATCATTGGGGAAGCTTGCTCCTCTATTTTTCATCAATGTGATTAAGAATTGAAGGAAAATTATGTTGTGGAGTGGGACTATATATCCTTTGAAATGCTTTAGTAAATGATCCTTCCAACATCAAGCAAACAATCCAAGTATATAAAAGGAAATGTTTAGTTTCTAAACAATTATCTCCTTGGAAGGGGTTATCAATGCTAAAATAGAATTGATGAACTTGTTCCAAGAATTTAGGTGCCCCTAGAGATGAATAGTCAAAAAATTTATTGGCACTACATTGTCTATTTGCCATTTTGCTTCTATACCACAAAGCGATTACTAAATTTTCTTTTGGGAGCTCCAATGGTTTCCCTCCAATATTTAATATACAAAAGTGATACTTATCATTTCCTTATTGATAGAAATAGGTTGCACCTCATGGTAACCTTCATAGTAAAGTCTATGGCATGCACTTCAACATAAGCATCTTCGTAAAATTCTTTAACTAAAGTCATTAATCAAAATTTAAACATTAAGCACCAATGGGGCCAACCCCATTCTTTAATGGTTTCAAATTTAGCTTCATTGTTGGAATTGGAGAAGTTGAACCCATTTTTAAAAGTCACCTCTCTTCCAAAAGTTGCATCATGGGAATCTCGTGCCTCCCAAGAGACAAAACATGATTGATCAAATTGGTGCTGACTAAATGATCTTTCTTTATGTTTTTTTTCCCTTTCTTTAAAAAAGAAAATCTTAGTTCCATATTTGTAGCAACCTTACCCCGAATGAGGTCATGCTAGGAAAACTATAAAACCAAAATTCCACACTAGTTGCAATTGACTACTTATTTACTTTTCTCATTTTAAAACTTTTGTATGCATATAGTTATTAACCTAAAATGCACTATGCATGAGCTTTGACTCAAATTTCAATTTAATAAAATAAACTAAAAATGTTGCTGATATTTATAGAACATTACTAAAATACAAGTCAAATCATAAAACACAGTGAAATTAACTACAAGTAAAAACCATGCATATGAATTATTATACAAATAAAGGCTATGTGCATGCCTCAAACCAGCTTAATACACTAGTTGGCCTAAAGATGTTAGAGGCTGACTAGCATGCATATGAATACCATCAACTAGTATTGAGTTCCAAGCTCCACTATATTTTTCCTTGTGGCACTAGCCACGGTCAGGCCATAAAAGTAACTATAGTTAGCAATCAAATGACATAACCAGTAAAACTATAATCAATAAATGATTTACTAGGTAGTTACTTGCATGAATGCACTGGCACAAAAACCTTTAATAGTGACTAGCCCTTATAGACAAAATCTACATAACAACATTAAAGGGACTGAGAATCCAAAGATTTCCAGTTGAGGGATTTGGGTACCTACAAAACACACACACACACACACACGCACACACACACACACACACACACACACACACACACACACATGCACACACAAACACACACATAATATGAAGGCCATTATTGGCCCTTGCAGTTTGACATATGCCCATAAGTCTGACTCCTTTAAGATCTTTCTTCATCCTAGTCCTTACATAAAACATTGTCCTATGCTTGGTGTGTTATAGCCCTCCTAGCGGAATGCTCGATGGGTAAGGTAAGTTCATAAATTCCTAGTTTAAATGCCTTGATTAAAGGTGAATTAGCAAGATCAAGTAAGTTATCTAAAGGATAGATGGTTCCTAGTTTAATTTGGCACCAAAGTGTCACTAGGGGCAAAATGGTCATTTTATACCCCGACGTGATAAGTTTGGTATTTAAGCTCATAAGTTGATCTTTTGGACCTAAATGACAAGAAACCAAAGAGTTGGAAGAAATTACCAAGTCTTAAGGCACTATTTGAGCATGGGATCTTTTTGGCAAAACTAAAGAAGTTGAAGGGCTTAAGTGGGAAATTGGTTATTTAAATCATTTTGAAGGTTTTGGCAGTCACTATTCATCATCCCCAACCTCCGAAATTCGTAGCTCTCCTTCTCCTCTTCAATTCCATGGCGAAACTTCGATTTTTTCATCAATTCTTGGTGGTTTTTGGTGCCCCATGAGGTTTATATGCATGAAAAGGCTTCCTTTTGCATGGATTCTATGTGGTGAACTTGGGATGACATTTTGAGGTTTATGGAGCTTAGGTACGTTTTGCCCAAATGGTTTACTTGAGTTGTTCTTGGTTTTTTGAGCTTCCATGAGCTTGGTTCTAGTTAGAATGAGCTTGAATTGATGCCTTATAAGTTGAATTTGCTTGGAACAATAGGAAGCATTATTGGAGCTTTGCGTTTTAAGCTCGAATCTTTTGGTGCTTGATTCTTGCTAGTTCTTATGTAATTGAGGTAAAGGATTTATGATTCAAGCATATTCGATGCCATTCCTAGCTTGGTTGCTTATTAAATTAAAGTAGTTTCATGAATGGCATTAGTTGGTGGATGGTAATGAACATGTTGGACTAGAGAGTTTCTAAGGATTTGTGTGGTGTTTATGGACACCACAGGATTTGTTTGACTGGTGCATTGTGGTCTCTGCAACGTGTACTACACGTATGTGAAGTTTGAAGGCTATCCATGCATGTTTGATATGTTTGGAAAGTGTTCAAAGTTCATAGCAACAAAATGGAAAGTTTTTTGGGCATTTCTTAGGTTTGGCGACGCGTCACCAATACCTCAGAAATTGGCAGAACGTCAACAACTGTGGTGACACGTCGTCGCCACAGCATTGACACCCTGTTTTGTTTTCTTCATAACTTTTCACTCGGGCGTCCAATTGAGGTGATTTCAGATTCCATGTGAAGCTACAAAGGAGTACTATCAACTAAGTGCTTTCAAAACACTTAAAATGGTTCAATTTTAAAGTTATTTTAACTCAAAGTGAAGGCAAGTTTCAAAGAAAAATATGGTCACAATGAGCACCATTAGTTAGGTGCGAGGTTTAGTACCATTGAAAGCCTAGTTGAGACTTTGGATTTAAGGCTTCGATGTGGAAACCTTACTGCACCTAGTTGGGGTTCCCAAGAACCTAGTAAATGAGTCCAACCATGATCATTACCACTCCATTAGTATGAACCAAGTAATGGTGGATAGGGGAGCACTACGGATGAAGGCTTAGTGCACTTGTTGCCTAGCCAAGCCGTGCCTTGAGGTACAAGTGCAAGCCTAGTACATCCTTGGTAAGTTAATTGGGTGGAGGCAGAGTACATAAGTAACCTAGTCAAGTCTAAGGACTTGAGGCACTATGTGGAGGCCTAGTACGCCTAATGGATTTCTTACATCGTAAGCCAGGAGCATCCACCATGTTCACCTGTATAACAACAAAGCGAAGGCTATGTTATTGCATCAGGTAGTAAGGTAAGGCTTACTAGGAGCAAGTTAGTGGCCAAAACTCGCTAAGCATGGAGTGATGCCCCATGAGGAGGACTAGGATGAGGAGAGGTCTTAAGGGACCTAGTTATATGTACATATATTAGACCTTCAGGCTGTATGAGCTCATAGCACAAGATACATATGTTCCCATATGAGTCCTCAAAATTTTTCTTGTACGTTGAAGACCCCTTACTGAGAATTTTTGATTCTCACACCTTTACTTTTTGTTGTGTAGATTTAGGCATTGTTGAGCTAGCAACCATTGAGGGTTGTTCAACTAGGCTTGTAAGCAAGTATTTAGTTTATTTGAATCTTTATGATTCTAGTTTATGGGTTGCTCATTGGTTAAGTTATGTATTTAGTTTATTTGAAGCTTTATGATTCTAGTTTATGGGTTGCTCATTGGTTAAGTTATGGTACTAACTACAGTTGTCTTTTTAGCCTACAGAGGCTTGTGAAGCACAAGAGAGAACTTACGAAGCTGGACACTGGGAGTTTGCTCTAAGGTGGAAGCTTGGTTCTAGATCTCAGTACAGTCATTCAGTGTATAGTTTTGATACACTAGTTTGCCTCCAATGGTCATGTTGAGTATTTTACTCTAGAGTCGCTCTTGGGTTCGAGCATAGTTTACTTTTGTTTGGATGCTTGCACACAATTGATTATGTGTAGTTAATTCCACTTAAATGCTTTGAATGCTTTGACAGTTTTGATATTTGTTTTTATTAAATTATGCCATGGCAATGTTTCAAGTACCATTTCTTTATTTTATTGATTAACTCAAAGCATAAACTCATGCATGACTGCATTAAATAACTAGAAGCATAAAGGTTTTAACTAGTGTGAATGTAATCAATTAGCCAATTGCGACTAACGTGGGACAAGTTCCCACAGGCTTCCTGAGCAGGCCCACGAGGGGCGTGTCAGTTTTTGGTATCAATGCTCGGTCATGGTCATTGGAGGCTAGTTACTGAGATCTATTGGTTTGTCTTTGTGCTAAGGTAGTTAGTACTAACCAACATCTGTGAGTTGTCATCTTGCTTTGGCTGCAGGTTGTGATGGTTAAACTAGGTCAGGTTTGCTTTTGAATGCTATGGTTCAGGAATGGATCCAAACAAAGTAGTGTGGAAATGTTGGGACAGTTGGTTTATCTTGCTACAAGGTAAGGCAACACCTTGGTGCAAGTAGTCAAGATGTGAGCACCATCCTCGGAAGTTGTTTTAGAGCTCATTCATAAGGTAAGCTATATAGAAGAATATGGATTCTCCCAAGGTGGGGAGTACAACCAGGTTAAGTGGATTACTCCAAAGGTTCCAGAACTTGAACCCACTAGCTTGAATGGGTTAGGCCATGTTGAAGAGACCTGAGGATGCACTGACCTAAGTGGTAAGCACTTGGTCATATGGGCTACAAGGCAATAAAGGGTAGCACTCTTGTACTTTTCTATCGAGAGTATGAGCTTGAGAATAAGTTCCCTATAGACTTGAGCTAGTATATGAGGGCGTTGGACAATCTTTGAGGTGAGCACCAGTAAGTGGTGCAGGATGTAGTAGCTTTTGGAAGATAGCTAGATGAGTTGAAGACATGAGGCTACCAGGTGGAGATTAACTTACCCAACCTAGTAGGACTAAAACTAACACGCCTACAGTGGAAAAGTTGACTTGAGACCAAGGAATAAGAGTGGATTCTGAGGTGAAGGGCAAGGCCTAGAATTGTAAAGAGTGTATTACTCTTAGCTTACACCAAAGAAGTGTTGCCAGTGGTCCAAGTGGTGATCGAACTAGATTTGTATTTGGGCTTGGTTAAGTTAAGGCCAGCCAAGGAAGTTTATTCCCAATAGTTGTTGGCACAAAGAGTTGACCTAGTACACCAGAGCAATAGTTTAAGTTTTATTCAGCCAGTCTAGTGGTCGAAGTTGGCAGCCACTAGCCAGATGTGAAAGGTAGCCATAGTGAACTCATGGGCAGTGCATAGCTAGCATGAGGTAAGTTTTTAACCTCTCACTAGTAGTCTAGTTACTCTATTAGAGCTCTAGCATCAGTTTACTGGCATATTTTTGTTTTGCAAGTCGGGTAGTTGTTTTGAGTAGGGTTAAGGGCTAACTTAAGTGCATTAAGACCTACGGATGCACCAAGTATTGGGTCAATACCCGATAGCCTAAGACTCACTTGCTAGTGCATGAAATCAAAAAAGTGGAGGCCTAAATGAATGTTCCAGAGTTTCATAGGTTATCTTTTTGCATGAGTTTGTTTAGTGGCCTAGTTGTTTGCAAATGACTGGCTAGTTGAACGGATGATTTTCTTAGAGTTATCAACCAAATGAGTAGTTCAGTCTGATACCGTAAAGGTAAGTAGGTAATTTTTTATTTTCTTTCTAACCAGTAAAGGTAGGAGGTGATCATGCAAAGAAGAAAGGAATAAGGAATTCATCTAGGTGTAAAAAATGGATATGCTTGTTCGTCCGTTAGCTATATACCCTAGGTTTGAGCAAGTAAGAGTGGAACCATTGTTAGGGTTTGGCTTAACTACCTGAAGGCAATAAGAGGACCCAAACAATAGGAAGGACTGCCATGGACCAGGGGATAACAGATGACTTGAGCTCATCACCCCATGGTTAAGTGGAGTTAAGGGCCACTAAGTTGATTCATGGAAGAAGAGAGACTCGACTACTGAAACTAGCTGAGTAGGTAAAGGACTAAATCCTAAGTGGAACTAAGGACACTATACTAATCGCTTGACATTTATGTTAGTGCCAGTAAGCTAGTGGAACATTGAAGTATCAGTTTGGGATCCCTAAGTGATACCAGAAAGAGAACACTTTGCCTTAACCCTATGGGGTAGTGTTTAAGGAGTGCCCGTGAGAGAGAATGACACGGCCGTCCCTAGCCCCTGCCCAGGACACCTGTGAGAACTTGGTCTCACGGCGGATTGCAGTTGGACTCATTGATATGTGCGTGGATTAAATCCATGTCACTAGTTGATTATCCTAGAATATGCAATATGCATGCTCTTTATGCTTTGACGGGTTATTTAAAACCATAAAATGTTAATGTGGCCACAATTTTTCATATAAAACAAGTAGAGCAGTCAAAGCATACAAATCAACCTTTATATGAGTTAACTACACATAGCAACTTGCGTGAGCATTCATACATATAGTAGCTAATGCCCCCGCCCAGAAAGCGAACCTCGAGTCCATGACTCTTCATTTCATAACTAGGGAGGCAACTAGAGTACTATGTACACATACAAAATCCTCCACTGAGATCTTCTCATACTAACTCCCACCTTGGATGTGAATCCCAGTGGCGAGCTTTAGAGACTCCTCTAGACCCAACTAGGTCTAGCTATGCCTGACTATGTCCAATGTGCACTAGGCTCTGTAACCAATGAGCAATTTAGTTAGTACTGTGCAAGACCAACAAGCATCCAAACAATAAGTACTAGAATCATCAAAACTCAGGTATTCTACCTGTGCACCAAAAACTACTACCAGAGTAACCTTCAACGGTCACTCGGCCCGACTCCTTCTGTATCTGCACAACAAAATAGTAAGGGTGAGAATCCAGGATTCTCAGTAAGGGGTAACCTCATGTACCAACAGTACAACTGTGGACAGATATGAAATAACTCATGCATACTCTCTGCTGGCTCTCGCAGTGTGAGGGACCTCTCATATATGTAAATATATGGATATGCATGCTCGGATCCCGAAGGACCACTCCTCACATAATTTTCTTACTTTCTCACGGGCGTCACTCCGTGGCTCACAAGTCTAGCCCTCGACTTGTGCCTCGTAAGCCTTAGCTTACGCTTGACTTATTATATAACCTCTCCTTAACTTTGTTGTGCAGGGGAATTGTGGTGAGAACTATGTAACTAGGTTATTAAACCCCATAACCTCGGTGCATTTGAAGCCTCTCCTTACAACCCTGTGATTTCCAACACTGCCAAGTTGCCAAGGGTTCTAAAACTTACACCTCAAGCTCATGACACTTGGTTATATTCGCTTGCAACTTAGTTTCCTTGCTTACTCAACAAGTAACCTCAAAACTTTTCAAAACTCAAGGAAACTCCCACTTCTCGAGGGACTTCAGGAAGTCTCAAAGTACCCCTGGCATACTTGAGGGCCAAGTTACCCAAAGGACCTCCTTGGGACTCACCTCAATCATCCTAGCAAAATGTGCAAAATTCTGCCTTTAAAAAATTATCCTCACTTTGATTCAAAACAACTTTAAATATGGGGAATTTTATATGTTTCTAAAACTCTTAAATGATAGTACTCCCTCTTAGCTTCGTGTGGAACTTTGAATCACCTCAATCGGACACCCGGGGGAAAAGTTATGCTAAAAACAAAATCGGGTCTCCAATGCTGTCTTGGCGACGCGTCGTCAACCGTGGTGACGCGTCGCCACAGTTGTCGACGTTCTGTGATCCTTTTTCCAATTGGTGATGCGTCGCCAATTATGGGTACCTCTTGGCGACGCGTCGCCAATCTGTGAAACTGCAGAATTGGCACGCATTTTGCTGCTATGACCTTTGGCTACTTAGTACACATATCAAACATGCATAAAAAGCCACCAAACTTCACACACACATAGTTCAAGTTGCAAGGAACATAACCAACTATCACAATGCCATTAATGATGCTCTATAACATCATCAAATCTTCCTCAAACCTCATAGTTCACCACAATTCAACCAAAACTCATACTCAATGCTATGGCTAATTTCAATCAATTTCTTAGAACAAACTCAAGCCACAAGCATTGTTCAAGCTTAAAAACACTACTCCCTTACCTCAACTCCAAGATACAAGCTAGAATCACTCCTCTTTTCAAGCAACCAAGTGCAAGAAATCCTCACCTAAGTTCCAATCAAAACCAAAGCACCAAACATCACAATCTTCCTCTCTAACCAAAACCCAAGCCTCAATTCACTCAAATAACATAGAATTAACCAAGAACACAATGCTTACCACGTATCAAAAATAGGGGAGTAGAGAAATCATGCTTCCAAGCCTCCAAACCTTGTTTTCTAGCTTGAAACAAGTTCCTCTTGGTTGGTATCCTTGGATGGCAACTCTAGGAATCAAGATCACTTGACTTCTAGCTTGAATTGAGAGAGAAATGAGTGCTTGAGAGGGGAAAACGTGGTTATGGCAGCCATTAGCCACCTTTCCCTTCTTAAACCCTCACTCAACCCCTTAACCCCTCCAAGTTACAACCCTTAAACACATAAACCCCCATCTTTTAACACATGCTCATTTCTTGATTAATTCTTGTTATTGTTTCAAGTTTGAGTTAAGGTTAAAGGTTAAGTGATATGATCAAGGAAGGCACACATGGAGAAGGCAAGGACCCATTGAAGGTTTCTAGTGGACCTATGACAAGGAAGAAAGCTAAGGAGCTCTCAAGTGCACTACAAGGCTTTGTTTCAAGTTTCTTCATGGAGAATGGACATGAAACTTCACAAGGAGCTGCTGGAACTTTCAAGACACGATATGGACATGATGGATATGCTTGGTACTCAGTTCTGGAGTGCTTAGATAAGTCACAAAACAAGGACACCAAGGACACCACTCAAAGTGCACCATTTGAGCCACCTTAAGTGTTATTGATGCATTTTGTGTCCACAAGCTGGATTTTTGAGCTCTAACTTTCCAGACCTTCATTACCACATCTAATATGAAGATTCATGCCATTGGAACTCAAAGATTCAATCTTGGAGCTGAAGATACAAGAGAGAACCTTAAAGTGCCCAAAATGCACCCAAAAAGGCTATTTGGGAGTTTTCGGGTTTAATCTTGTATTTATATTTTATTTTCGTTCAAATCCTATTTAGATACATTATTTAGGAAGTTATTTAGGCTATGGAATAGTTTTAAATCATTTTGGGCAAGTGGAATACGCTGCATTCATTAAACTTGTTCAAACTAGGAATTAGAGTCCTAATTTGACTAGGATTTCCTATGTCTTTGTATCTAGGATTCCTAAGGGATTTAGGCTGCGAATTTTGCCCAGCTTTTAACCCTAGTTTAGGCCTATATAAAGGCACATATTCTGGATGTAAAGACACAGAAAAATTTCGAAATAATATTGCTCTTTGGAGAGGTTTTCTCTTTGGTTCTTGGCGGACTGCCTTGGTGCACAAGTGTGCTTGTGTTCTTGGAGTTCTATACTTCTCGTTTCTAGTCACAGGTTGATTAGGGGTGGGGGTCTTCAAACCCAGTCTCTTTGATGTCTTGTGGAGCTTGAAAAACATCTTGGGCGCGTTTCATGGTCTTTATACCATCGGGGTTCGCATCAGTTGGTATCAGAGCCACAAGTTCCATTGAAGGACATATCTTGTGTTCTTGTTTCCCTTCGTTTTTCTTTCAATTCTGTTCAGTAAATTCGTATTTTAATTCTCTGTTTTAATCCTTTTTCTTCTTGTTTCAGGTCTGTCCTTTTTGTTCCATCCTTGTTCAAATCCGAAAATCACAAAAACAACAAAAAGAAGTCAATCCGTGTTGTCTAGTGTTCTCGGCTTCAATTCGTTTGTTCTTGTTCAGTTCTTATCTTTCTGTTTCATGTCCAGCCCTATTAATCTCTCTTGTTTTCATTGTTTCTAGCATCCTAGAGTCAAGAAAACACCAAAAAAAAAAAAGAAGGATCCAAGTTGAGGAAGTTTTGGTATCAAAAGTTGTTTCAAAATTGTGCAAGTTTCAATAGTTTCTTGTTTTGGCCAAATTGAAAACTGACTTTTTGTCTTTGGCAGCAAGGAATTTCAAGGAGAACGTTTGTTTAGCATCAAAACAGCAAGCAAAAAGAGAAAAAAAAAAAAAGGAAGAAAAGAAAAGAAAAGAACAAAGAAAGGAAAGCTTGCAAAAAGAGAAGTTTTTACAAAGTGTTGAAAGTTTTGCGCCCCAAAACCTATCTCATTGTTTTTGAGCCAAAAAGCTTTCTTTGTGGTTCTTGTGATCATCAATTGCAAGAGCTTCCTAGAGTCTTTTAAAGCTTGTTTAGCCCACCTCTTTTGGAGTCAAAATAGTTCTTCAAAAATTCAAGTTTTCTTGTGTGCTTTGAGGATAGTTTTCTTAGAACTTTTGAGAACTCTTTGAATAGCAATATCTCACTAACAAATTGAGTGTTTGAGTGTTCATCTTTTGAGTGAAACACGTGAGGTGAGTGGTTGTGAGGATCTTTGTTGTTTTCAGGAGTATGGAGGGCCAAGAGGATAGGAGGATGGAAGTGAGGAACAATGATGAGCCAACCATGAGAGAGCTTCAAGAAACTCTCAATAGACTTGTTGGGAGGATTGAGGACATTGATTTGAGGTTGCCAAGGAGACCAAATCCCATCTTGCAACCAAGGAGAGGTCCAAGGAGAGAAGAACCCGAGGAGGAAGATGGACATTGGCATGACCATGGGCTTCCAAGGAGGGGGGAGCCAAGGGAGGACAACAATCTAAGCTCCATCAAATTGTCCATTCCACCTTTTCAAGGGAGGAGTGATCCGGATACATATTGGGAGTGGGAGCAAAAGATTGAGATGGTGTTTGAGTGCCATCACTATTCTGAGGAAAAGAAAGTTAAATTGGCTACTATTGAATTCACTGATTATGCTCTTGTATGGTGGAACCAGGTTGTCACTTCTAGAAGGAGGAATGAGGAGGAACCCATCAATACATGGAGAGCTCTTAAAGCCATGATGAGAAGGAGATTCGTCCCAAGTTACTACTATAGAGATCAACACCTCAAACTTCAAAGGCTTGTGCAAGGCCAAAGGAGTGTGGAGGACTATCACAAGGACTTGGAGATGACACTAACCCGAGCCAATATCATTGAGGATGAGGAGGCAACCATTGCTAGATTCATCAATGGCCTTAACCATGAGATTGCCAACAAAGTGGAGATGGTGCCATATGTCAACATGGAGGATTTGCTTCACCATGCCACCAAGGCCGAAAGAATCATCAAGAGGTCTAAGGCATCCAAGATGGCTCAAGGAGGGAGTTCCACATGGAGGGGAACATGGAGCAAGGAGGCACCAAAGCCAAGAATGGAGGCTACCAAGGGAAGCATGTCTCGGCCTCAACAAGAAAAGCCCAAGGTGCCACCCAAAGATGTGCCAAACTCAAGGGAGATTGAGTGCTTCAAGTGTAGAGGCAAGGGGCACTACATGAGAGATTGTCCTAACAAAAAGGTGATGATTCTCAAAGATGATGGTGAGATCACATCCGAGGAGGAGGATGCCATGGAGGAGACCCCACCATTGGAGGAGGATGAGCAAGACACACTTGAGCCCGAGGAGGGTGACTTTGCTTTTGTTGCTAGGAGAGCCCTAAGTGTGCAAGCCAAGGAGGAGGCCAATCAAAGGGAGTGCATCTTTCACACTAGATGTCGAATTAAAGATCAAGTGTGCAGCCTCATTGTTGATGGAGGGAGTTGTACCAATGTAGCAAGTTCAACCATGGTGGAGAAATTGAAGCTTCCAACACAAAAACACCCACAACCATATAAGCTTCAATGGTTGAATGATGCCGGGGAGGTAAAAGTGGTAAAGCAAGTTTCGGTTAAATTCAAAGTTAGTGCTTACCATGATGAAATTCTTTGTGATGTTGTTCCTATGCATGCTTGCCATATTTTGCTTGGAAGGCCGTGGCAATTTGATAAGAAGGTCACACATGATGGAGAGAAAAACTTGTACTCATTTTTCCATGAAGGAAGGCCGGTTACACTTAGCCCACTTTCACCACAACAAGTTTTGGAGGATCAAAGGAAACTTCAAAGTAAGGTTGAGAGAAAAATAAATGAGGGGAAAGTTGAGGGCAAGAGTGAAGAGGGGAAAGCCGAGAGACAAAATGAGAGAACAAGTGAGGTGAGTGACCATGAGGGGAAGAAGAGTGGAGAGTTCCCGAGAGAAAAGAATGAGAGGAAGTTGAGTGGCAAAAAAGAGTGCTATATTGCTAAAATGAGTGATGTGAGGAAAGCCATTCAAGCACAAAGACCAGTGCTTCTTTTAATTTACAAAGAATCTTTACTTGTTGTCAATGATCTAACACATCTTCCTAGTATTGTTGTGTCTTTGTTGCAGGACTTTGAAGATGTTTTCCCTGAAGATCCGAAGGGTTTGCCTCCAATTAGAGGCATTGAGCATCAAATAGACCTAGTCCCGGGAACACCAATTCCAAATAGGCCAGCCTATAGAACCAATCCCGAGGAGACTAAAGAGATTGAGAAGCAAGTAAAGGAGTTGTTGGACAAAGGCCTTGTGAGGGAAAGTTTGAGTCCTTGTGCCGTGCCTGTACTTTTGGTGCCAAAGGAGGATGGCTCATGGCGCATGTGCATGGATTGTAGGCCTGTCAACAAGATCACTGTAAAGTATAGACATCCTATTCCTAGACTTGATGATATGCTTGATGAGTTGCATGGTTCTACTTTGTTTTCAAAGATTGACTTAAAAAGTGGGTACCATCAAATTAGAATGAGGGAAGGGGATGAATGGAAAACTGCTTTCAAAACCAAGTTTGGACTTTATGAATGGTTAGTTATGCCTTTTGGACTAACTAATGCTCCTAGTACTTTCATGAGACTTATGAATCATGTCTTGCGTGACTTCATTGGAAAGTTTGTTGTTGTGTACTTTGATGATATCCTAGTATATAGCAAGAACTTAGAAGAGCATGTTGGACACCTCACACAAGTACTAAGCACCTTAAGAGGACAAAAGTTGTATGCTAACTTGAAGAAGTGCTCTTTTTGTGTTGACAAAGTTGTTTTCCTTGGATTTGTTGTGAGTTCACATGGAATTGAGGTAGATCAAGAGAAGGTGAGAGCCATACAAGAATGGCCGACGCCAACATCCATTACTGAGGTGAGATCATTCCATGGGTTAGCTAGCTTCTATAGGAGGTTTGTTAGAAATTTTTCTACCATTGCTGCACCTCTAACTGAAGTTATAAAGAAGAATGTGGGATTTAAGTGGGGAAAAGCTCAAGAAGATGCTTTCGGGTTGTTAAAGGACAAGTTATGCCATGCACCACTTTTAGCTTTGCCTAACTTTGCTAATACTTTTGAAATTGAGTGTGATGCTTCAGGTATAGGCATTGGAGCTGTGTTGATGCAAGGAGGCCGCCCCATTGCATACTTTAGTGAGAAGTTGAATGGTGCTAGCTTGAACTATCCCACATATGACAAGGAGCTCTATGCTTTGGTGAGAGCTTTGGAGACGTGGCAACATTATTTGTGGCCAAGAGAGTTTGTGATTCACACTGATCACCAAGCCCTTAAGTTTCTTAGTGGGCAAGGTAAGTTGAATAGAAGGCATGCTAAATGGGTAGAGTTTATTGAGTCATTCCCATATGTTATCAAATACAAGCAAGGTAAGGATAATATAGTGGCGGATGCACTTTCAAGAAGGTATGCTTTACTTTCGGCTTTAGATGCAAAAGTTTTGGGTTTTGAACACTTGAAGGATTTGTATGCTAGTGATGATGATTTCGGTGAGATTTATTCTAAGTGTTCTAAGTTTGCTTTTGAGAACTTCTACCAAGTTAATGGCTTTCTTTTCAAAGAAAATAGGTTGTGCATACCAAAGACATCTTTGAGGGAATTGCTCACAAAGGAAGCTCATTGTGGAGGACTTATGGGTCACTTTGGACAAGCCAAGACTTTGCATACCTTGAAGGAACATTACCATTGGCCGAATATGGTAAAGGATGTGAAGAAGGTATGTGAGCAATGCATTGCATGTAGGAAGGCAAAATCCACTCACACTTCACATGGGTTATACACACCACTTCCTACACCTAGTCATCCATGGGTAGATATTTCTATGGACTTCATTGTTGGATTGCCTAGGACTAAAGGAAACCGTGACTCAATCTTTGTTGTTGTTGATAGGTTTTCTGAGATGGCTCATTTTATTCCATGCAATAAAACTGATGATGCTATTCATGTGGCTGAATTGTTTTTCAAAGAAATTGTTAGGCTTCATGGTGTTCCTAGAACAATAGTTTCGGATAGAGATACTAAGTTTCTAAGCCACTTTTGGAGGACTTTGTGGGGTAAGTTAGGAACTAAGCTTTTGTTTTCTACATCTTGTCACCCACAAACTGATGGGCAAACTGAGGTAACTAATAGGACTTTAGGTTCCATGCTTAGGGCTATCATTGGTAAAAATTTGAAAGCTTGGGAAGATTGTTTGCCTCATGTAGAATTTGCTTATAATAGATCCATGCATTCTACTACTAATTTGTCACCTTTTGAGATTGTTTATGGTTTTAATCCTTTAACTCCATTGGATCTTTTACCATTACCTACTCATGAGGTATCTAGTTTGGATGGTAGTAAGAAGGCCGAGAGCATCAAGAAGTTGCATGAGAAGGTTAAGCAACAAATTGAAATAAAAAATCAACAAGTTGCTAAAAAAGCCAATCAAGGCCGAAGGAGAGTTGTGTTTGAGCCTGGAGATTGGGTTTGGTTACACATGAGAAAAGAAAGATTTCCAGCTGCAAGGAGGACTAAGCTTCATCCAAGAGGAGATGGTCCATTCCAAGTCATTAAAAAGATCAATGACAACGCATACATGCTAGACTTGCCGGGTGAGTATAATGTGAGTGCTACTTTTAATGTTTCTGATTTGTCTCTATTTGAACATGCAGATTCATGGACGAATCCTTCTAAGGAAGGGGGAGTTGATATGATCAAGGAAGGCACACATGGAGAAGGCAAGGACCCATTAAAGGTTTCTAGTGGACCTATGACAAGGAAGAAAGCTAAGGAGCTCTCAAGTGCACTACAAGGCTTTGTTTCAAGTTTCTTCATGGAGAATGGACATGAAACTTCACAAGGAGCTGCTGGAACTTTCAAGACATGATATGGACATGATGGATATGCTTGGTACTCACTTCTGGAGTGCTTAGATAAGTCACAAAACAAGGACACCAAGGACACCACTCAAAGTGCACCATTTGAGCCACCTTAAGTGTTCTTGATGCATTTTGTGTCCACAAGCTGGATTTTTGAGCTCTAACTTTCCAGACCTTCATTACCACATCTAATATGAAGATTCATGCCATTGGAACTCAAAGATTCAATCTTGGAGCTGAAGATACAAGAGAGAACCTTAAAGTGCCCAAAATGCACCCAAAAAGGCTATTTGGGAGTTTTCGGGTTTAATCTTGTATTTATATTTTATTTTCGTTCAAATCCTATTTAGATACATTATTTAGGAAGTTATTTAGGCTATGGAATAGTTTTAAATCATTTTGGGCAAGTGGAATACGCTGCATTCATTAAACTTGTTCAAACTAGGAATTAGAGTCCTAATTTGACTAGGATTTCCTATGTCTTTGTATCTAGGATTCCTAAGGGATTTAGGCTGCGAATTTTGCCCAGCTTTTAACCCTAGTTTAGGCCTATATAAAGGCACATATTCTGGATGTAAAGACACAGAAAAATTTCGAAATAATATTGCTCTTTGGAGAGGTTTTCTCTTTGGTTCTTGGCGGACTGCCTTGGTGCACAAGTGTGCTTGTGTTCTTGGAGTTCTATACTTCTCGTTTCTAGTCACAGGTTGATTAGGGGTGGGGGTCTTCAAACCCAGTCTCTTTGATGTCTTGTGGAGCTTGAAAAACATCTTGGGCGCGTTTCATGGTCTTTATACCATCGGGGTTCGCATCATTAAGTTACAAAATTTAACTTAAAACACTCGGGACCCCGCCCAGTTACTCAGGATGCAAAATTACCATTTTGCCCCTACTCCTCATCTAGTGCTTAAACCTCCTTGGAACTTAGTGAATTTTTTAACTCCTTTATTCTAGCTTTGTAAACTTGAAATTAAAGTTCTAAACTTAATTTAGAACATTTTACCTCTCTCGGGAGTGCTGACTACTAGGAGGTCCATAACAGAGAAAGAGTTCACTATGTCTAGTCAAGAGGTGACTCACAAGTAGCCATAAGGTGAAAGTAATCTCCCACCTAGTTGAGTGCTATACTCAATAATCAAAGTGCCAAGTACAATATAGGT
This sequence comes from Aquilaria yunnanensis, assembly GCA_039654915.1. Taxonomy (NCBI): domain Eukaryota; kingdom Viridiplantae; phylum Streptophyta; class Magnoliopsida; order Malvales; family Thymelaeaceae; genus Aquilaria; species Aquilaria yunnanensis. The sequence continues at coordinate 39,204,027 of CM077595.1, read as the reverse complement.
ACAGTTGTGCTCAAGCATTTATTTTATGGCTCAAGCAGTTGTCGTGACTAGGAAAGTAGAGAAAAGTTAACAGTTTGAAGCCTAGTTGATGAGGTTATTGGTTGAGCTAGTTAAAGTCTAGAGTTAGAGCATTTCATGTGACCCTAGTGCCTTTAAAAGGAAGGGCTTGTGATTTTCCAGATTGGTTAAGGGCTAGTAGGAGTGCTAAGCAAATTTATCTCTTTGACACATAGATGACATAGTTTAGTCATGGTATGGCAGTTGAACCTTAAGAGTGGAGATGGTTCTTTGTATCCATAGTTAAGTGATCAAGGAGTCGAGTAAGAATGGGAGGCACATTGGAGCCTAGTGAATGGGCTGAGGTGTATAGTCGACTATTAACCCAAGGACACACCTGAGGAACAAATCCGAGGTGTGTAGAGTATTGTGCTCAGAGTACAGGAAAGTAAAGGAATTGAGTGTGTAGGCTTCGAGCACCTAGAATACTCCAAGTGGAGCTTGGAGCAGAGTATGTCTTAAGGGTGCTAGTGGTGTATGTGGGAAGCCCATAATACACTGTGATACAATTAGTCCAGTAAAGGTTAGGAGTTGTCGAGTACCAGACCAAGAGCAAGGAATTGACTGTGTAAGAGTTAGTTGACAAGTTACATACTTGTTAAGCTAGCTTACACTAAGGGGTTTGGTATCTGGCATTGGGTGTTGAACCTAGGGTGGAAATTTTTCTAGTGTGAGTGTTAACGGACAAGTTTAACTTGTTAAGTTAGCTTGCACTAGTAGGTTCTGGCACAGAGGAGTAAATGAAGGAAGTTTGTTAGTGTTGAACTTTTAGTAAAACCCTAACAGTGTAAGGGTAGTCAACATGCTTTTAAAAGTATGTTAAGCTATCTTACACTAGAGGACTTAGCATAGAGGTTGTGGTGGAGGATTTGTGATCACTGGATTTGTTGGGACAACTTGGAGAAGTTAGTTGTGTTTTAGCAGTACTGTGTTCTAAAGGTATGGAGAGGCCATGCCATAGTCTTCAAGAGCAAATTTATATTAATGTCTTTCAAACTAAGTGAGGTCAAACTAAGGTGGAGAGAACAGTGAACAGTAATTAGACTATGGTTGGGAGTGAGCACAAAGGATGGCATTAGCCATAGTACCTATATGAGATAGGGCTTAACTTAAGCGTCCAAAGGGCATTAGCAGAATGGGTCAACTAGTTCGGAGCCAAGTGGGCTGCTGTAACTAACACCCCTCAGTAGATTTGATCAAGATGCATTGGCACCGTATCCTAGTATAGTACTTAAGGTAGGGAGATTGAATTTGGAGGGCCAAATTCTCCAAGGTGGGGAGAATGTTATAGCCCTCCTAGCAGAACGCTCGGTGGGTAAGGTAGGTTCACAAATTCCTAGTTTAAATGCCTTGATTAAAGGTGGATTAGCAAGATCAAGTAAGTTATCTAAAGGATAGATGGTTCCCAGTTTAATTTGGCACCTAAGTGTCACTAGGGGCAAAATGGTCATTTTATACCCTGGCATGATAAGTTTGGTATTTAAGCTCATAATTTGATCTTTTGGACCTAAGTGACAAGAAACCAAAAAGTTGGATGAAATTACCAAGTCTTAAGGCACTATTTGAGCATGGGGTCTTTTTGGCAAAACTAAAGAAGTTGAAGGGCTTAAGTGGGAAGTTGGTTATTTAAATCATTTTGAAGGTTTTGGCAGTCACTATTCATCATCCCCAACCTCCAAAATTCGTAGCTCTCCTTCTCCTCTTCAATTCCACGGTGAAACTTTGATTTCTTCATCAATTCTTGGGGGTTTTTGGTGCCCCATGAGGTTTACATGCATGAAAAGGATTCCTTTTGCATGGATTTTGCGTGGTGAACTTGGGATGACGTTTTGAGGTTTATGGAGCTTAGGTACGTTTTGCCCAAATGGTTTACTTGAGTTGTTCTTGGTTTCTTGAGCTTCCATGAGCTTGGTTCTAGTTAGAATGAGCTTGACTTGATGCCTTATAAGTTGAATTTGCTTGGAACCATAGGAAATGTTAGTGGAGCTTTGCATTTGAAGCTTGAAGCTTTTGGTGCTTGATTCTTGCTAGTTCTTATGTAATTGAGGTAAGGGATTGATTCAAGCATATTTGATGCCATTACTAGCTTGGTTGCTTGTTAAATTCAAGTAGTTTCATGAATGACATTAGTTGGTGGATGGTAATGAACATGTTGGACTAGGGAGTTTCTAAGGATTTGTGTGGTGTTTATGGACACTGTAGGATTGGTTTGAATGGTGCATTGCGGTCTTTTTAACGTGTACTACACGTATGTGAAGTTTGAAGGTTATCCATGCATGTTTGATATGTTTGGAAAGTGTTCAAAGTTCATAGCGGCAACATGGGAAGTTTTTTGGGCATTTCCCAGGTTTGAAGACGCGTCGCCAATACCTCAGAAATGGGCAGAACGTCAACAACTGTGGCGACGCATTCCCGCCATATCATTGACACCTTGTTTTGTTTTCTTCATAACTTTTCACTCGGGTGTCCGATTGAGGTGATTTTAGATTGCACGTGAAGCTAAAAAGGAGTACTATCAACTACATGCTTTCAAAACACTTAAAATGGTATAGTTTTAAAGTTATTTTAACTCAAAGTGGAGGAAAGTTTTAAAGGAAAATATGGTCACAATGAGCACCATTAGTTAGGTGCGAGGTTTAGTACCATCAAAAGCCTAGTTAAGACTTTGGATTTGATGCTTCGATGTGGAAACCTTAGTGCACCTAGTTGGGGTTCCCAAGAATGTTGTAAATGAGTCTAACCATGATCATTACCACTCCACTAGTGTGAACGAAGTAATGGTGGATAGGGGAGCACCACGGATGAAGGCTTACTGCACTTGTTGCCTAGCCAAGCCGTCCCTTGAGGTACAAGTGGAAGCCTAGTACATCCTTGGTAGGTTAATTGGGTGGAGGCAGAGTACATAAGTGACCTAGTCAAGTCTAAGGACTTGAGGCACTAAGTGGAGGCCTGGTACACCTAATGGATTTTTTACAGCGCAAGCAAGGAGCATCCACCATGTTCACCTACATAACAACAAAGGGAAGGCTTACGAGGAGCGAGTAAGTACGCATGGAGTAATGCCCTGTGAGGAGGACTAGGATGAGGAGAGGTCTCAAGGGGCCTAGTTATATATACATATATCAGACCTTCAGGTGGTATGAGCTCACAGCACAGGATAGATATTTTCTCATATGTTGAGTCCTCAGGATTTTTCTTGTAGGTTGAAGACCCCTTATTGAGAATCTTTGATTCTCACACCCTGACTTTTTGTTGTGCAGATTTAGGCGTCATTGAGCCAGCAACCATTAAGGGTTGTTGAGCTAGGCTTGTAAGCAGGTATTTAGTTTATTTGAATCTGTATGATTCTAGTTTATGGGTTGCTTATTGGTTAAGTTATGGTACTAACTATAGTTGTCTTTATGGCCTACAGAGGCTAGTGAAGCACAAGGGAGAACTTACGAAGCTTGACACTAGGAGTTTGCTCTAACGTGGAAGCTTGGTTCTGGATCTCAATACAATCATTCAGTGTATAGTTTTGATACACTAGTTTGCCTCCAATGGTCATGTTGAGTATTTTACTCTAGAGTCGCTCTTGGGTACGAGCATAGTTTACTCTTGTTTGGATGCTTGCACACAATTGATTATGTGTAGTTAATTCCACTTAAATGCTTTGAATGCTTTAACAGTTTTGATATTTGTTTTTATTAAATTATGCCATGGCAATGTTTCAATTACCATTTCCTTATTTTATTGATTAAGTCAAAGCATAAACTCATGCATGACTACATAGTAGGATTAAATAACTAGAAGCATAAAGGTTTTAACTAGTGCGCATGTAATCAATTAGCCCATTGCGACTAACGTGGGATAAGTTCCCACAGGCTTCCTGGGCAGGCCCATGAGGGGTCGTGTCATGGTGAGTCCTGGCCGGTAACTCACTTAGCAAGCCTTAGCTTTCCAATCTTAGTTTAGTAGCTCCTAATGAACTTGCCTCACTATATAACCTACCCTTTGTTCTAGCATAGGTGAGCATGGTGGGTGCTCCTTACTTGAGTTCCGAGGAACTCACTAGGTGTACTAGCTTCCCACATAATGCCTTAATCTATTGGCTTGCCTTGGCTACTATGGTACTAAGCCTCCACCCATACTAGGCATACTAGGCTCCCACATAGTGCCTTAAGCGATTAAGGTTGCCTAGGTCACTAAGGTACTAAACCTTACCCAATAACCTACCAATGATGCACTAGGACTTCAGTTATTCCTTAAGTAATGACTTGTCTAGGCAATAATTGCATCAAGCCTTCATCCATGGTGCTCCCTTATCCATCATTACTTGGAGCACTATATCCATGATGGGAATCTAACTACCTAAGTTCCTACATTAGTACCTTAGGCCTTAAAGGCTAAAATAGGCCACCAATGTCATTAAATCTTTCACTTATACTAATGGCATTCAACTGTAATCTATGTAGAGCCAACATCCTTGAAATCCATCATGCAACCATGGATTTAAAATTGTTTCTTTGAAGGCTGATGATTTGCCTAGTTCTTGGAAGGACTTTAAGAGCCTTAAGGTGCCTTGGGGTATCCACACATCCTTAGGTACCCTGGGCAGCCCCCAGTCCTTCCCCCGAAACTCTTCTTGTGAAGAATGAAAGTTAACCATTTTGCTTGTGGCGCCATGCCGCCAACGGTGGTGTTGTGGTGCCATTGTTATTTTGGTTTGGCCTTCAATTTGGGGACTGGGTGCCATAGTGCCATGTGGGTTGCCATAGCTCTAGGTCCCCAAGCCCAAAAAGCTATAGGTTCCCTCCTAGCCTCTTGGGAGACTTCCAATGGGCTCTTAAGGCCTTAAGAATATTGCCCCAGGTTCCACATCTCTATAACTGACTACAATGAACATTCCTATGACTTTGGATGCTCAAACACATCACATAAAAATATTGAATATAGCTAGGACACCATGGACAACATACCCCACAACAATACAATTCTCATAATTCACATAAAACTGCAAGCAAGCAGGCTAAGAAATGCATTATGGGAGTGTATAGACTACATCTTTTACCTTAGGTAGAAAAAAGCTAGCAAGATCAAGAATCCAATCCAAGCAATTGGGTTCCATTATGGCATCTTATGGTTCCAAAACAAAATCAATACAAGTGGCACCAATTAAAGTTCACATAAGCTAGATTCAAGCTTATACAACCTTAAGAAACCAATAACAATCAAGGAATGACATGAAAAAAATATACCTAAGCTCTTCAATCAAGGAAAATGCCATCTAGGGCTCACCACACAAAAATTATGCAAAAGGAAGCTCCCACATGCTTAGATACCTAGTAGGGCTTTTATTTCCACTGAAAATTCAAGGAGAAATGAAGGTTTGACCATGGATTTGTTGAGGAGAGGTAGATCTATAGGTTTTATATAGAAGAGAAATGAATAGAAATCTCCTAAACCTTCCATAATGATTTAAAAAGCCACTTTCTCCTTTAAGCCTTATAACTTCTTCATCTTGACTAAAAGACCTAATTTTCAAATAGTAACACTGGACTTAGGCAATTTAGTCTCACACTTTAGTTTTTCATCATTTAGGTTTAAGGAATAACTTATTAGCTTTAAAAAAAATGAACATACGAACATGGGGTATGAAATGACCATTTTACCTTAATGACATTTAGGTGCCAAAACAACCTAGAAACCATTTTATAGTGAAACCATTTACTTGATTTACTAGGTCAAATTAATTGAGGTATTCAAGTAAGGATTTTAATTCAATTAAAAGTCTTACCTGACTATTTGGGTTCGTTACTTAAAAGGACATAGCATTCTCCCCGCATTTGAGAATTTGGTCCTCCAAATTGAATGTCCTCACCTTGACGCAAAAGCTAGGATAAGGTGCCAACATATCCTGACCAAATCTACCAAGGGCGTTTTAACTCCACAACAACCTACATGGTGCTCACTTACCTAACTTGTTTGACTAATTCCTCATGGCACCTAGGTTGGACTCTTACCTAGATAGGTACCGTAGCTAGCACTATACTTGTGCTTATACCTTACAAAAAACCCAACAGTAACCATTCATTATTCTAACCACTATACCCTAGCCTTGGTTGGTCCAATGCACCATAATGCATCTTCTGCTTTGAATTTATGGTATGGTTCTCTACTACCTCTAGTATAAGGTTATTACTGAAGGTCCTCCAAATGCTCCAACCTTTTAGTGTTAACTACCTTAACATGTTTGAACTTGTTGGCTAACATTCGTGCTTGAAAAATTCTGGCCTAGGTTTGGCACCCAACATCCATGTACAAAAACCTCTTAGTGAAAGATAGCTTAACAAGTACAAAACTTGTCCACAAACTCCCACACTAATGGTTCCTTACCGTAGGCTTGGCATTCAGCACTTCAACAATCACTAGACTGAGCTTTTCATGAGTGTATTATAGCCTTGTGCACCCTTAGTGCCCAAGGTATGCTCTACTTCATCCTCCATTATACTCTAGGGATCTTCAGAATGAGTTGTCCATAGAGAGCTCTAAACCTTGGTGCACCCTAGAGTATGAGTCTTCAGTGCTTTTCTTGGATAGCCCTAATGCTTCAAGCATCAACATGCATTGGCGGAGGTGCCCATGCACTACTTGAGCACTATAATCTTGCTATCATCACTACTTTAGAGTCCCTTACACTTACACTCCTACTAGAGAAAGTCTTTCCAGTGCAATTGTTGGAACCTTTAAGTAACTCGTAGCACTTAGCTTTATTCACATCCTTCGGCTCAGGCATCCTAGGACCCAACAATATCGCTACCAGCATGTTACCTGAGCCAAGGTGTTGTGCCATTCGAAGTATCCTTGGTGCACAAAACCTGTACACTGTATCCTTTTTTTGACCTATACTTGCAGCCTTGGTCATTATACATGCCATATTTCCTTCCTAGATGTGTCATTTGTGCGTTGCTATCAAATCCAATTATTTCATAGGCCTAGGGCTACGGGGTAAAACCACACAAAAAAAACTTTGAAGACTCAAATGAAAAGGAAAATGATTATACCTACCAGGTGATGAAATTTACAGGGGTAGTTTGGTAATTATGTTACTTTAAAGGGATTGCATTGTTGAAACTAAGTTTACAGGGGGACCTAATTGCTAAAGTAAGGAGGATTAAGAAGTTCAAAATTCAGGAAGATTGGTTAAGGGAAAAACCTAGTGGGTACAATGGTGCATGCAAAGAAGTTGGAGTAGCAAATAAAGATTAAGCCACACTTTGTAGACACTTGTGTAGCTGGCCATTTTTGCATGTTGGCCATCCAAAATTCTTCACCAAAGCTTTTGTTCTTGCATGAAATAAAGGAAGGAAAAAATCAGGAAGAAATTTAGAGCTATAAAATTTGGAAGGATGAGGAAGATTTGGTCTCGGGTTACAAGAAAACCAAGATAGCTACCCCTCTAAGGCATTAGGAAGCTCTCATTGTAATTTCTGAAGAATTTCTTTCCAGACCAGCTAAGGTAAGGGATAGATTATGTTTTCCTCTACTAGAATTTATGGCTTGACTCCATGTTCCTTATTAGAGGCTATATGGGGTACTTTTGGGCACTTAAGTGCTTTAGCTAGTTTTAGTATGATAAGAGGCGAGTAGCATAGGCTTGTTATAGGTTTGCCCAGCTTCTTTCTAAGCCTTGGAGCTTTATAAAACCTGATAACTTATGAACTAAGTAAACTACCCAATGAACCTAAGTAAACAAAGCTACTTGTTAGGCCATAACGGCTATAACAGTGGAGTGTGTGTGTGTGTGTGTACTTTATAATTCTCTGTTTGGTTGCATATTCTAGCCCATAGTTGTATTATTTGATATTATATTGTTGTACGTATGCATCAATCTTTTTTGCTTTGTTTTGAATGTAGGTTAATTGTTATAAGCTGGAGTATTGGCATAAGATATGAATCTGCCCTTATTGAGTATTAAATATTCGTGCCCTTATGTTTTGGTGTTAAGAAAGTGTCTAGATGACTAAATTGTTGTTCTGAGGAGGTTTTGCACTATTTTGAGTTCAAGTTCAAATACTAAAGCTTAATTTCTCACCTTGCTCAAACTAAGGAACTATAACTCAGTCTTGGTTCTAAATGTAGGCATATAATACTGAACTTGTGGGAACTAGCTAATGTTTGGTTAAACACTACTAGCTTTGCCTTTAAGTTGTACTTATGGCTAGTTGTGATCTTGTTATGGATATTTGGCATGTCTTTGACTAGAAAGTCAGACTGCTATACATAAGAAAGACTTGGTTATTTTTTATTGTTAAGTAGGCTTATTATGACAATTAGGCTTGTTGGGCTAAGTGTGTATGAGATATGTGAAGTTATCTAACATCTAATATGACATCCAATGAGTATTGACTACATCTACATTGGCCTTCACTGTTTTGTTCTTTCTGTTTGTCAGACAATGAATTTTTCTCATGTAAATCCGAGTTCTTTGGGCTCTAAGCAAGATTTCATATCTAGTTCATTTTTTCATTTAGATTATCCCTAAACTAGCTTAATTACCAAGTTTGAGCTCAAACAGTCACTTGCAGCCATAAAAATGAATTTATATAATTTTTGACACGTTCTAAAGTAGGAACTTGTGTTCTAAAGTTGCACTTTAAGTCCACTTAACTGATTATTACATGAAATTTTATCCTTAACCCCAAGATAGTAAATTTTAGGCCTTAGGTAGCCTTAGGTATGACAACGTGGTATTAATGGATAGTGTAATGACTCTCTAAAACTTAAAGCTTGATTATCGAGGTACACAGTTGTTTTAGTAATTTTATATGTTTAGAATATTTATTTTCAAGCCAATTCTCCATTTTAAAGCGTCCAACAACTTAAAAGTGCACAATCTGTCATTTAGGGAAAAATTGGCTAAAAGAATATTTTGGTAATTTTACTAATTATAAAAATGTTACAAAATTTCCGTTAAGTAAATTTGGCAGAAAACAACCTATTCTAGCACTTAGAAGACAATTGAGTGCAATTTTAACAAAAGGAGAATAAATTTGGGCTACATTAACCAAAGCCTAAAATTCTTGCAAGACTTTATAACTAATTGAGGTTGAGTAATAATTTTCTCCCATAATTTGGAACCCACAAAACCAGACCTCTCCCAACTCTCATGCCTAATACCTTACCCAGCCAAAGGAAAGCTTTCTTGAGCTCAACTAAGTGGATTTTTTAGGGAAATCAAGAATTGTTAAGCTTGGGACCTTGGATTTTCATTTTGGTTGAAAGGTAGGTTGGATAGGCTTACTTTGATTTTTCTAGCATTTTTTGTTCAAGTTTAATGGCTAGAATTTGACCAGAGCTTGCTTTTACATGTTTCCTAGGATTAAAGTTTGTTTTGAGATGCCAATAAGCTAAGAAACCAGGTGGACAAGGGTTATAACTTTGGTGTAGCTGGATTTATGGCTACTGTTGCAAGTAGGTTTGGTCCCTTTTGTTCCTAGCCTTGATTTCATGTTCTAGGGTTCTTGGTAGCTTATTATGGTGGGTTTCTGGCTTATAAACTAGTATAAAAGACTACAAAGAAGGAGAACAAGATTTGGTCAATGCCTGCTCCTTAAACCTGAAAGGAACACACAAGGGAGGCAAAATTTTGGGCAAAAACCACTAGGCTTAAGTTTAAGGGCTATTTTCAAGATTTTAGATGGCTTAATTTGTGCTATAAATGATCAATATAGATTCTATAATTAAGCTACTAAGAGGGATCCTAAGGGTGACTCGAAATCAAGCCTAAACCTAAGTGTATTATGGTTGCAAATATCAAATAATCTAAGGTAAGGGTTTTAAGTTTTCTTAAGTTGAATATACTTATGTTATATGCAAGGTCCTAAGGTTTTTTTTGTAGGTTAAAAAGTCAATAAAAAATTTCTTACTAAGAATCATTATATTGTCATTCTCTTACTCTTATATTGTACAAATATGTTTATTGTTGGGTTGAACACCAAGTGAAAAGGTTTTATGTTATTATTATGTTGCAAGTATAAGTTTATAGAATCTAGATTAATTCTAAGTTATTAATTAGTTGTCACTATATGCTAACTAAGTGGTTTTATGGTCTTACAATAAATAACCTAAGAAGGGTATGAGGAAACCAAAGTAGTTCCCTACTTTGGGGCCAAGTGACCTTAAGAAGAAGCTAAGTATTATGATCTCTAATGTCTTAAAAGTAAGGTACTTAAATGTACTAAGTTAATTCTCTAGTAATGGCTAGCATGTGAAGACATATACATGCGTATTATACATAGTGGTTACTTTTGGGTGTACATTAAGACTTTGGTAATGTAAATAAAATTGATGCTCGAAGTCTAAGATACTTTTTTACTTGGCTTCGGTTTATGATTTTAGTTGAAAAGTTTTATGGATTGGGATATTAAATTTTTAAGTGTTTTGGCTTGTTTAATTAACCTAAAAGCTGAAGTTATGCATGCATTTGCATATTCTAGGGTAATGAAGTAGCTCTATGAAAGTTTTAAAGAATTATGAGTTTCAATTAGCTAATTGCAACTAAGGGCAGGATCACCATAATCCCAATTACTTAGGAGTTCTTAGGCATGACCCTTACAGTGGTATTAAAGCAAGCTTAGAAAATTCTTGTAATAGTCTTTCTAAAGGCTAATTGTCTAAGATACAAGTAAAGTCCTTGTGCTAAGTATAAGTTGTTCTTATTATTATTCTTGTGCAAGTGGTAAGTGTGTTTAGTGGATTATTAATCATATTGTTACATTGTTTTGGCATAGAGGTGTCTTCTCTCTTTGTTTGTAGGGACATTAATGACAATAAGGAATTACATATCTTAGTAAGTATCCAAGTGACCCTTATTGAAGGTAAGTTACATAACCCAATAATCGGTTGGTAACCTTGTGATGGGTAAGGACTCATCAAGGGTAAATGACCCTAAACTAAGTAAGTGCTCGTACGGATGAAATAAGTGACCCCAAGATGGGTATAGTCCTTGAGTGGATAATAAAAAGGGATCATAAGGAATTCAAGACCAGAGGAATCAGGAAAGTAACCCAAGTACTTGAAGGATGGGTAAAGGCCAAGGTGTTTTAAGGTGAGTGTGAACACTAAAGCCAATGGGGTTACCAACCCTGAGAGCTTCATGAAGTTCTTGATAAGGATGAAAAGGAAGAGATCTATGGTAGAACCTTTTTATGTGAAAGGTAAGGTATCTTGGAGAAAGAATGTTATACGAAGCATAAAGTGGATGTAGTTTCCAAAGAGGGGAATGTAATGTTGAAGCTAAGAGTAAGGGCTAAGCCATACAATATCAAAAAGTGGACTCAAGCCAAGAGTGACATTAAGCCTAAGGCAAAAGTGAGGCCCAGGGCAATGGCTCAGGCAAATGATCAATTTAGGGCAAAAATCAAGAGTCCTTTTAAAAGTGGTAAGGAATTTAAGTTATTAACCCTCAATAAAGCTTGTAAGTGTGTGCTAGTTAATATTGCCTAAGTTTCATTAAAGTGAGTAAGCCATGTTGTCATTGAGTGTTGGGTGCACCAACCAAGCATACTAAGTAGTGCATGGTTGATGGACAACACCTAAGTGAAGTTCCTAAGTGATAGGTACCTTATAGATGTAGAGTCAAGATAATCTCTCACTTTGAGAAAGGTAAAGTAGCATTTGGAATAAGAGCATGCTGAGGAGTAAAATTGTAAGCAAGCCCAAATGAGGGGAGTTAAAGGTTGAGCTCGCTTGAGTAATAGGTCAAAATGTTCTAAAGAATTGTGGTGCACCAAGACCAAGTGAAAGCATTCTTAATTTTATAAGGAAAATATGGTTAATTATATTGAGAGTTTCGGAACTAATGGGTAAGGCTAGGGCAACCATGAATTTGTGAACATCGAGCCAAGTGTAATACTACCCCTAAGACAAGATTAAGGTCCCTACAATAACATAGGAAAGGAATTGTTAAGAATTATCCTATTAATGAGAAAGAAATTAAACTTTATTAGGCTCATAAATGCATACAAATGTGGCATTTTGTTGTGCTTAGGCTACCTTAAGCAGATGAATTAATTATGAGCTAACTTGTTGAAACTACTTTACAAGTAGGATGTGCTCTTTGTGTGCATCATCAATGGCCAAATGAACATGGTAAAGGTGAGATTGTAACAGAGAACACCTAATTAAGGCACTCAAGTGTTTAAAGGATGCCTAAGTGTAGGGGCAAATTTGCCTAAAATAATTCTATAGGCATAAGGGACCAATACACCTAACTATGCAAAAGTGTACACTGTATGTGTGGTGGTACTTTGAGAGCACCACAAGGTATAGTTAGGGTGACTAAAGAGTTTTACCCAAAGATAATGGGTGCTCAAGTGTAGTGAAGGCATGTCATAGTGCTCGTGCAAGCCTTCAAAGACACCAATGGGCTATAGGACACATTTTGCATAAGAGGTGCACATATTGCCGTCTGGAGTGGTAGTTAAGTGCATGAATCAATTGTAGTGATTGAGAGTATTTATGGCACTAAGTGATGATTCTAAGTCCAAAGAGACCCAAGAATATAAGGAAAAATCCCCAAGTGCCCATATCATAAGGAAGTACCATAATGACCTAAGGCTACGACACTGAGGTGCATGGTGCACATCTCAATAATAGTGTAAAGTCTAAATAAATTGCTATTACTCAAGAGGTTTTAGGGGATAATGCATACTTTTAAGGGTCCTTAAGGGGCTGAGGAAGGTAGGAAAAATTCCTAAAAGCCTAGTTTTAGTGGAAGATTGAGAATGACCAAATGCTTGTCAAGGTGGCCAAAAATAGGCTAAGTGCAAGGGTGTCTTAAGTTCAAAGGACCAAGAGCTAAATGAAAAGAACTCAAAGGCATAAGAAAGACCTAGAATAAATAAAAATGACTTAAAGAAGTCAAGGGTTAGGTGTTGACTAAGTTGTGTTGGTATCCTGAAGATGCCTAAATGACCATGGTTCACATGAGCAAGCTTTAATGCACAAGTTTTGTGTAAAAATGTCTTATGAGTTATGAAGAACCATTTATTAAAACTTCAAGCTTGACTTTAAACACCAAGTTTGGGGGTAAGGAGGCAGGATGAGTTCTCACTAAGTGTAGAAAGAAATTTCTATAAGAATGTAAGTAAATGTAAGCATACATTAATATTTTTAAAGAATGGGAAACACCCCAAAATGAAATTGAAGTTGGGGTTTAAGAAGAACCATTCTACATTCTAAGACAAGGTATGTTTCCTAACTCAAAACATGGTTAGGCTGAGGAAATGTAAGAAGAACAAAAAAGTATATATGACCTACAAGGTTCAATAATGTAGTCTAAGTGGACTATAAGGGTTCTTAAGAATAGATTGTCGAAGTCTCAAGTATACTCTACCATGAAAAAATCTAGGTTTGAGTAGCAATGGTTGGTAGAAGTTTATCCAATTTAGCATTAAAGTTGGGGTCATAAGTAACCTAAGTTTCTTGTAAAGAATTAATGTGACTTGAAGTGGTATCTCTAGTCTAAAAGTTCAAGGTCACTAGGGGATAAAGTTATCTTGAAACCTAAGAATGCTTCAACAACTTAAGAACTTGTATTGCAATTTTTGCCATAAAGGGGCAAGCAAGGTACCCAAGTAAGTGTTACAGAGCATAAGGAAGCCGTAAACACTTTAAAGGTCTCAGATGCCTAAAAGCAGTAGGGTCCAAGAAAGGCTCTAAAGTAAGTCCCATGGAACCTAAAGATGGTTGTCATCTCAACCAGCTAAGGGTGTCATCGTTGATTATGGGCATTAAGGGCACACTAAGTAGTCATGACAAACATGTAAAAGGGTGAACCGAACTGGGTAATGGCCCAAGAGCATGCCTAAGTGAAAAGGTGGATCAAGTTCTAATGTTGAGGTAGTTCCCAATGGAAGCACGAAGATTGAAAGTTCGGCAAGACATAAGCATGTATAAGTACACACATGAAAAGCAATTGAAGAAGCTGAGTCCATAGCTTTGTCCAATGGGTAAGGGATAATAAGGATACTATGGGAAACCAACAAAGTTTAAAGATGTTTCTTAGTACCTAAGTGCTAAGTAAGAACCAAAATGGCCTAAGCTTCCTAAGAAAGACCTTTTTATCAGAGGGGACCAAGATGGTCCATCAGATTCTTTGGTGAAAAATGGAGCTTGAAGAGCATGCTTATGGTGCCTTATGGGGTAAGCACCAAGTATTGGGTAAGTGGCTTGTAATTAGACAAATACATTGGATATATGAATAATTACCTAGAAAAGTCAAGTGGTAATGTGGGTAAGTATGAGTTGTACCAAAGAACACTTAAGAGTTGGTAGGGCCATGAGGCCTAACATGCCTATGGTAAAGTCAAAGGTGTTAAGTTCTTCTAACACCTTAAAGCTAAAAGATCCTAGGGTGGCAAAGTTCAAATGTGTTAAGAAGCTACCTGGGAATGGCCATTAACAAGTTTTCACATAGAGCAAAGTGCTTAAGAGCACTAGGAGGCAACAAGACCAAGACACACCTAAGAGAGCTAAGTAACTAAATAAAGTGTAAGAAATTGCTAAGGTTGGTTAAATGACCAAGGACTTAAAAGTGGCTATCCAAGTTCACCATTATGTGCAAGGATGAGAAGAAATGCCAACTGAGCAAAATAGCTCCAAGAGACAAAATTTCTTTATCGGATGCGAGTAAAGAATAAAGTACTCCTAAGGGCATCCCTTGTGAAGGGAAATGCCAAATGAGCAAAATAGCTCAAAGAGACAAAAGTGCACCCCATAATCTTGTCTCTAAGAACCTTTATGAAGATCATCCTAAATGGTTTTTTGACCAACAAGTTGAGAATCTAAGAGCAACCCCATGGCTAAGTGCTTTGAATCAAGCATAGTAAGAAAGAGACCATGTGGAAAGATAGGCAGGAAGCTCAAAATAGTGCCCAAAGATTAGGCTTGGTAAATTCAAAATTTTGATGATGAAATTTCCAAAAGATAGTAGATTGTAATGACTATCCTAGACTTAAAGCTTGATTACCAAGGTAACACAGTTGTTTTAGTAATTTTATATGCCTAGAATATTTATTTGCAAGCCAAGTCTCAATTTTAGAAGGTAAATAGCTTAAGAGTGCAAAAATTGGTCATTTAGGAAAAAATTGGCTAAAAAGATATTTTGGTAATTTCAGCAAGTACAAAATAAAATATCCCTTAAGTAAATTTGGTTAAAAACAGCATATTCTAGCATTTAGAAGGCAATTGGATTCAATTTTTGACAAAAGGTGAACAAATTTGGGCTAAATTACCCAAAGCCCCAAAGTGTTGCAAGATTTTATGACTAAGTGGGGTTGGCTATTAATTTTCTCTCACAATTTGGAAACCACGAAACTGAACCCCTCTCACTCCTCATGCCTGACACCTTGACTAGCGAAAAGATTGCTTTCTTAGGCACAAATAAGTGGATTTGTGATAGAAATCATGAATTGTGAAGCTTGATGTCTTGGATATTTTGTTTTGGTTGAGAGGTAAGTTGGATGAGTGTGCTTTGATTTTTCTAACACTGTCTATTCAAGTTTCTATAAGGTTTTGGGAGCCAAACAAGTACAATGGAATATAACCGAAACCCTCTAGGATCTAAGCGAAACGGGGTAAATCGGGTGTTCTAAATTTTCGTACTTAATTTGATTGAGATGTTTTATCCAACTATTGAGTTAAATCACAAAACCTGAATAGTTGACGTGTTCAAGCTCTCTACTATATCCACACGAGTCTCTCAGAACCACAACACCTCCACCACGTTCTGATAGATGCATTTCTCTTCCGCCCATAGTGCTAGCTCACGTCCTCTAAGGAATGGCAAGAGAAAAGTGCAACTGGTTTTCAGAACTCTTTTGATTTTTCCCTTTTGGGAGGCTAGGGCAAGACCTGTGAATTTCTCACTATATGATGTATTTATAGTGAGACTCAACATCCAAGCCTAATTGGTTTCAAATTCCTAATCAAATTAGGCTTAATAATGGCTCAACTTTTGGGTCAATTATTAATATGAAATTATCATGAAACCATAACCCAAATAAATTAGCCCATGCACTCAAATAATCCAAATAGGCTTTATGTGTGTGACCCAATAGTCTCTTACCATATTGGCAATGATCATAAATCTCATGTACGATCATAAACAATGAGCAGTGTCTAGCAACACATTATTACTAGCCAAGTGACAAGATTGTCAGTGATTCGACTAAACTTTTATGATCATTATTCGTATATGCCATTGTCCCTTTGTCTAAGATATCAAGACCAAACATGAGACATGGAAAGTGTCAGTCTCATACAGCCCAATTTCAGGTTTCTTGATTACCAAGTAGACTTACTAAAACTGATGACATTGATATCCAACATCAGCTCACTCGAGCATGGCCATGCATTCCTCAGTCTCACTCAATAAGAGGGCCCGAATATATCACTCCCATTACATAGGAAAGATAAATCCTATCTTGATCATACAAAACCCTCGGCATGATATGTGACATACCGAATGACCACCTTCATGTTCACTCAGTTATGGGCAACAAAGATAAGTATCAAAGTATGTGACTCACATGTAGGTAACCTTGATGACCTTAGGCCAAAGGACTACATATACCATGATCACTATGAAAATCATCTATGATACTCATATAACAACCTATGTAGCATTTTCATGGTGGGTCAGTCCAATACACAAGTTCTCCAACTTGTACCCATATGTAGACTACATATCTCATATTAGTCTCAATATATGCTAGTCATTATCTATTATTGTAACCCACTCCACGATAATACTAGATCAAAGATATTTAAGAATACTATTATTTTAGGGTTATAATTACGTTTATTATGTTACGCAGAAACAGAACAATAAACATAATTACTGGATTAATGCCTCAATAAAATATCATGCCTCAATGTCCAAGATACAATCATCTCATGATTGGCTTTTGGGCACAACACTAACAATCTCCCACTTGCACTAAAGCTAATCATCCATGTGTCTAATACCAATAGACCCTGAATGGCTGTCATCCTTCTGCTGCGTAAAGGGTTTTGTTAGCGGATTAGCAATGTTGCTATCTATCAAAGTCCTGCATACCCTCACATCACCCCTCTCATTGATCTCCTTAATGAGATGATAATGTTGAAGTATGTGTTTGGATCACTGGTGAGATCGAGGTTCCTTAGCCTGTTCGATTGCTCCATTGTCGTCACAATAGTGCTCTAACGGGTCGACAATGCTTGGAACCACTCCAAGTTCTATGATGAACTTCTTGAGCCAAACTACCTCATTCACAGCATCAGAGGTGGCAATATACTTAGATTTTGTTGTAAAGTTAGCTACTATTTCTTACTTTGAACTCTTCCAGCTCACAGCACCACCACCAATGCAAAACACATAACCAAATTGTCACATAAAATCATCTTTTTCGGATTGGAAGCTAGCATCAGTGTAACCCCTTACAACGAGCTCATCTTCGCCCCCAAAGACCAGGAATGCATCCTTAGTCCTTTTTAAGTACTTAAGGATGTTCTGAATAGCCATCCAGTGGCTCTCATCGGGGTTTGATTGGTACCTTCTCATCAAGCTCAAGACATAGGAGACATCGAGAAGAGTACAAATCATGGTACACATGATAGATCCAATTGCCAAGGCATATGGAATCTTACTCATTCGCTCTTTCTCTTGAGGTGTACTTGGACACTAAGATCTAGAAAAAGTTATACCATGTGACATGGGCAAGAATCCTTTCTTGGAGTCTTGCATGCTAAACCTCTTTAGCACCTTGTCAATGTATGTACTTTGACTTAGGCTGAGCAATTTTCTAGATCTATCTCTATAGATCTTGATGCCTAACACATAGGCTGCTTCACCCAAGTCCTTCATAGAGAAACATTTATTTAACTAAGTCTTCACAGATTGTATCTTGGGAATGTCATTCCTAATAAGTAGTATGTTATCTACATACAACACCAACAAAACAATAGTGCTCCCACTAACCTTCTTGTAGACACAAGGTTCATCTTCATTTTTTATAAAACCAAACTCTTTGATTGCGTCATCAAAATGAAGATTCCAACTTTGAAAAGCTTGCTTCAATCCATAAATGGACCTTTGCAACTTGCAAACTTTATTGGCATTCTCAAGAGTAACAAAACCCTCTGGTTATGTCATGTACACATCCTTAAGTAGCTTTCCATTAAGGAAAACAGTTTTGACATCCATTTGTCATATCTCATAATCATAGTGTGCAGCAATAGCCAATAAAATTTGAATGGATTTAGGCATGGCAACTGGTGAAAAAGTTTCATCATAGTCAATACCATAAATTTGCTTGAAACCTTTTGTAACCAATCGTCCTTTAAAGGTAATCACATTACCATCCATGTCAGTTTTCTTCTTGAAAACCCATTAGCACCCTATAGGTTTTACCTCTTCAGGTGGATCAACCAAAGTCCATACTTGGTTTTCATACATACATTCCATCTCAAACTACATGGCCTCTAGCCACTTCTTAGAGTCAGGCCCCAACATAGCTTGTTGGTAGGTTGTGGGCTCATCTTGATCCATGAGCATCACACGCCAGTGTGAGTCATGATAAATCCATATCTCTCGGCCTCACACTGAATCCTACTAGACCTATGTGGCCTCTGTGCTATAGGAACATATGTGGGCTCTATGCTACAAGAACAGACTCTTAAATCACAACATCTTGTGGTGTATGTTCAGGTTCCATTTTAGGTTCAATGTCCCCTTATTGTTCTTAAATTTCTTAAATTTCTTCAAGTTCTACTTTCCTCTCACTGGTTCATTTAGAGATAAACTCTTTTCCTAGAAAGACATCAGTTTAAGCAACAAATACTTTTTTCTCAGAAGGATTGTAGAAATAGTAGCCCTTTGTTTCTTGGGATACCCAACAAAGAGGCATTTATGAGATTTAGGCTTTAGCTTGACAGAGGATTGACATGTCACATAAGCGTCACAACCCCAAATCTTCATAAAAGACAGACTGGGGCCCCTTCCACTCCATATCTCATATGGTGTCTTTTGAATTGATTTAGATGGAACTCTATTTAGTGTAAAAGCGGCTGCCCCTAAAGCATGTCCCTAAAAGGAATTTGAAAGGTTAGCTTGACTCATCATAGATAGAACCATGTCTAACAGAGTTTGATTTCTCTTTTCAGATACACTATTCCATTGAGGTGTACCAAGTGGAGTGAGTTGTGATACTATACCACACTCATTTAGATAGTCAAGGAATTCTTGATCCAAGTATTCTCCACCTTGATTTGATCGAAGTACTTTGATACACTTCCTGAGTTGATTCTCTACTTCATTCTTGAATTCTTTGAACTTTTCAAAGGATTCTAATTTGTGTCTCATCAGATACACATAGCCATATCTACTAAAGTCATCAATAAAGGTAATGAAGTATTGAAAACCTTCTATAGCATGTGTAGACATAGGGCCACATACATCACTATGTATGAGTCCTAATAAGTCATTAACCCTTTCACTTTGCCCAGTGAAAGGGGTTTTTGTCATCTTGCCCTATAAACATGACTCACATGTCTCATATGATTCAAAATCAAATGAGTCCAAGAGCCCATCTTTATGGAGCTTGGATATGCAGGTCTCATTTATATGGCCCAAACGATAGTGCTAGAGATAGGTCGGGTTCGAATCATTCAATCTGACCTTTTTGGTATTCACATTATAGATTAGATTTTCAAGTTTTAGAACATATAAACCATTGCTAAGTCGAGCACTACTATAAAAGATTTCATTCAAATAAATAGAACAACATTTGTCCTCTATTATAAATGAAAAACCTTTCTTGTCCAAACAAGAAACAGAAATCAAATTTCTACTAATAGTAGGCACAAAGTAGCAGTTGTCTAATTCTAAAACTAATTCACTAGGCAAGGTGGGAACATAAGTCCTTACGGCTAAGGCAGCAAACCTTGCTCCATTTCCAACACGTTGGTCCACTTCACCTTGGGCCAATCTTCTACTCCTACTTAGATCTTGCACATTTGCACAAATGTGACATCCACATCCAGTATCTAATACCCAAGATGAGGAAGTAGAAAAGTTAGCCTCTATAACAAAAATACCTGAAGTGGAAGTCCTACTTCCCTTCTCCTTAGCAAGTTCTTCAAGATAGAGCCTGTAGTTGCGCTTTCAGTGTCCAGGTTGCTTACAATGGAAGTGCTCCCCTTCATTAGCCACACCACCAGATGGATTTAGTGCAGCTGAAAAAGAATTAGCATTGGACTTTCCTTTAGCTTTATCCTTCTTCTTGTTGGTTTTCCCCTTTCCTTTGCCCTTTTGTACCATCATAATGGGCTTAGCCTTCTTAAGGTTTTTCTCAGTAGTTCTCAACATGTTGAGCAATTCAGGGAGAAACTTGTCAAGATTGTTCATGTTATAGTTCATGATGAACTAACTGTAGCTTTCCAACAATGATTGTAGGACTACATCAACAACCAACTCTTTCTAAAGAGCAAATCCCAAACTCTCAAGATTCTCAATGTATCCAATCATCTTGAGCACATGCGGACCCACAAGACTTCCCTAAGATATTTTGCACTAAAATAATGCCTTAGAGGTCTCAAACCTCTCATGCCTAGCTTGCTTTTGGAAAAGAATTTTGAGATGTTCAACCAAATCGAACGCCCACATGTTCTCATGTTGCTTTTGAAGCTCAGATTCCATGGTAATAAGCATGAGGCAAGCAACATCCAAAGCATCATCAGAATGCCTCTTGTAAGCATCCTTTTCAGGTCTTAGAGCATTAGCAGTAGGCTCATTCAGAATGGGCTGCTCTAGGACATAAGCCTTTTTTTCTTGCTTGAGGACTATCCTCAAATTTTTGTACCCTTTGAGAAAGTTGGTCCCATTTAGTTTTTCATTCTTAAGGATCGATCACAATAAAAGTGTCGATGTGTTTTGTGCCATGGTAATGTACAATAGTAAATATGCAGTGTAAGAGTCATGCATTTTAATTCATTTAATAAGGACTTTTATTAAATGATACTCCCGCAATTTTAATCAAAATAATAACCCTTGATATTATTTTGGAACACCTTGGCGCTAAAGTATTCTAGTGGGCCAAGATCCATATTTCACCACAACCTGAGTCAGCTTTGGCTTTTTTCCCAAGTTGTAGTTATTTAGGTAGGCAACTCCTTGCCAATTACATATCATGTAACTCTTGGATAGTTGGGTGAACAACATTTGTCCAAGTTCATCTCATGAACTTAAGCCCAATCCTATGCCTTTATTGGGATAACTTAGTTAAGTCCCCAATCCTATTGGGATAACTTAGTTAAGTCGGACCCAAAGTTAGCAATTTGGATATCACTATTATCCCATCGTGCCTTACTAAGATGAACATAGGTGCTTTGCTTTGGCAAACCCACTCAATGTTGATTAAGGTCTTGACAAGTACTAACAATTGGAAGGCATCACATTTAATGACTTAATATTTTGTTTGAGGGATTTTTCCTTTTGATCTCACCAATTATTATCTCCGGTTGTCTTATACATGCATCACATATAAATATAAAACATGCATCTTATGCTAACAAGAAAGTAAATGTGACATGGTTATAGCCCAAACTATGTGATATTCTTAAGCCAATGAGAATATCATAAAAGCCTAAGAAAAGAAAAAGGTCTCCACAAACTCATTCTCCTCCTTTGCTTGATTGCCCTTTTGATGTCACCTCCTTGGACACACCACCTTGGATGATCCCATATTGTATAATTATATCAATAATAGAAGCCTCGAGTTACATTCGAGCGGAGTAAGGTGGGAAAATAATGTATAATGAGAGCAATAAGAAAAGGCACGATTTGCAGGCTGTATTTACAAGTACAACCAACAAGGGCTATAACGATGCACCATGCTTCAACCACCAATTAGCATAAATGCATGCCAATTAACGCGCGTTGATTAACCAATTTTTATTAATGTGGCACCTCGCATATAGTAGTCTCACTGGCCAGTCAGTGGGCAAAGGTCCCGTTAACCGGTCAACGGGTGGGGTCAAGGGGAGTTGCCCTTACGGGGGGTTGCCCCCCAATGCAAAAAATTGTCTTACAATTATGTTGCCAGGGATCTTCTATTTTGAGCAACTATGCACTAGAGACCACCTCCATTCGAGCCACCAAAAGTACTTTACTCTCAATGCTTGAACAACCCTAATCCGATCCATGCTAAGATTTTGCAACTATTGCAAGAATCCTAATCCGTATAGGTATCTCATATCAATCATTTTAGGGTTAATCTTATTAACCAATTTGTGTCATTTCTTTATATATCTCATATATGTATTACGAGTGCCGCTTTCATGCATCATGAATCAATCTAATTAATCATGATCAAAACATTAGAACACACAACATGCCATGTGATTCGACATTCAATCCCGATTTAGGTTTCACAAGTAGCTCTAATGCCACTGTAAGGTTTCGAGAGCCAAACAAGCGCAGTAGAATATAACCGAAACCTTTTAGGATCCAAGCAAAATGAGGTAAACCGGGTGTTCAAAATTTTCATACCTAATTCAGTTGAGATCTTTCACTCAACTGTTGAGTTGAATCACAAAACCTGAATAATTCAGTTGAGATTTTCACTCAACTACTGAGTCGAATCACAAAACCTGAATCACAAGTAGCTTTAATACCACTATAAGGTTTTGAGAGCCAAACAAGCGCAGCAGAATATAACCGAAACCTTCTAGGATCCAAGTAAAATGAGGTAAACCGGGTGTTCAAAATTTTCATACCTAATTCAGTTGGGATCTTTCACTCAACTGTTGAGTCGAATCACAAAACCTGAATAATTGACATGTTCAAGCTCTCTACAATATCCACACGAGCCTCTCAAGATAACCACACTTCCACCACGTCTCGGCAGATGTGTTTTTCTTGTACCCATAGTGATAGTTTGTGTCCTCCAAGGAATGACAAGAGAGGAGTGCGGCTGGTTTTCAGAACTCTTCTAACTTCATCCTTTTGGGAGGTTAGGGCAAGACCTGCGAATTTCTCACTATATGATGTATTTATAGTGAGACTCAACACCCAAGCCTAATGGGTTTCAAAGCCTTAATCCTATTAGGTTTAATTTCGGGCTTAATAAAGGCTTAACTTTTGGGCCAATCATTAATACGAAATTATCATGAAACTATAACCCAAATAAATTATCCCGTGCACTTAAATAATCCAAATAGGCTTTATGTGTGCAACCCAATAGGCTCTTAACATGTTGGCAATGATCATAAATCACATTTATGATCATAAACAATGAGTGGTGTCTAGCAACACATCATTGCTACCCAAGTGACAAGATTGTCGGTGATTCGACTAAGCCTTTATGATCATTATTCATATATCCCATTGTCCCTTTGTCCAATATATCAAGACTAAGCATGAGACATGGTATGTGTCATTTTCATATAGCCCGATCTATGATTTATTGATTACAGAGTAGACTAACTAAAACTGATGACATTGATATCTATATCAACTCATCTGAGCATGACCATGCATTTTGTTAGTCCCACTCTATCAATGGGCCTGAAGATATCACCCCCATTCCACAGGAGGGAGAAACCCCATCTTGATTATACAAAACCACATGATATTTGACATACTCAATGACCTCCTTCAAGTTCACTCAATTACGAGCAACAAGAGGAAGTATTAAAGTATGTGACTCACATGTAGGGAACCTTGATGATGTTAGGTCAAAAGACTACATATACCATGATCGCTATGAGAATCACTTATGACACTCATATAATGATCCATGTAGTGTTCTCATGGTAGGTCGGTCCAGTACATAAGTTCTCCAAGTTGTACCCATATGTAGACTACATATGCTAGTTTATATATTATTGTAACCTACTCCACAATAATACTAGACCAGGGACATTTAATAATACTATTATTCTAGGGTTATAATTATGTTTATTATGTTATGTAGAAACAGAATAACAAACATAATTACTGGATTAATGCCTTAATAAAATATCATGCCTTAATGTCCAAAATACAATCATCTCATGATTAGCTTTTGTGCAGAACACTAACAGTTTCATGGATGGAATTTGACCTAAGCTTGTTTATTGGTTTATTTCCTAGCATTAAAGCTTGTTTTGAGATGTTAGTAATCTAAAAACCAAAGTGGACAAGGGCTGGAACTTTGGTGCAGGTGGATTTGTGGTTGATGATGCAAGTAGGTTTAGTCCCTTCCCAACCTTGATTTCATGTCCCAAGGGTCTTGGTATCTTATTATGGTAGTTTTCTTGCTTATGAACTAGTATAAATGGACTAAAAATTAGGAGAGTAAGTTTTAGTCAATGTTTTCTAATTGAAACCAAAAAGAACACACAAGGTTGCCAAAATTCTGGGCAAAAATTCCTATGTTGTTTCTCATGTTTTAGGGGTTATTTCCAAGAGTTTAGATGGATTAATTTGTGCTACAAATGATCAATATAGATTCTAAAATTAAGCTACTAAGAGGGATCCTAAGGGTGACTCAAAACTAAGGCTAAAGTTATGTGTATTGTGCTTGCAAGAATCAAATAATCTAAGGTAATGGATTTAAGTTATCTTAAGTCATATTCTATGTATCTTTCATTCAATGTTGCTGGAGTATGTGTTAGTTTGAGCCAAGAAGAGCATTACGTTGAGTTATGGCAACCAAGTGTAACAGAACTCATGAAAGTGTTCCTAAGGCTATTTTTAAGGCTTGGGCATGCCAAGCCAAGGCTCATACACATCACCTAAATTAAAAATACATCATAAAGAAGTGGGTTGAGTTAAAAAGTGGACAAAAAAAGGGGCTTATAGCTCAAGTAAGGTAAAGGTCTTTAAGTAAGTGTTTTTGTTACCAAGTGTTTTAAGGGAGATTTTGAACCTCAAAAGTACTCTAGCTAAGCCACCATGCTTATAGAAATGAGCCACTAAGATTAAGTAATACTCCTATACAATATGATAAGAGGAACTAAAGAAAGATGCAAGCAAAGCTTGTAAAGAAATAGGACTAGATTGAGGTAAGGTTCATACAATAAAAGCTTTTCTAATAGCCATTAGATAAGACCTAAGGATATAAGAGCTCACGTTAAGTTGTATATACTTATGTTATATGCAAGTTGATAAGGTTTTTCTTGCAGATTAAGAGTTAATAAGAAATATCTTATTGAAAATCATTGTATTCTCATTCTCTTGCTTTCACATTATGTAGACATATTTATTGTTGGCTTTAACACCAAGTAAAAAGGTGTTAAGATATTATTATGTTATAGGTATAAGTTTATGGAATCCAGATTGATTCTAAATTATTAGTTAGTTATCATTATGTGCTAACTAAATGGTTTTATGGTCTTATAGTAAGTAAACTAAGAAGGGCATAAGGAAACTAAAGTAGTTCTTTACTTTGGGGCCAAGTGAGCTTGAAAAGGTGCTAAGTATTATGATCTCAAAAGTCCTAGAAATTAGGTACTTAAATGTACTAAGTTAATTCTCTAGTAATGGTATGTGTGTAAAGACTTATAAATGTGTGTTATACATAGTGGTTGCTTTTGGGTGTACATCAAGAGTTAAGGAATGCTTATAGAATTGATACACAAAGTCTAAGATACTTTTTTCCTTGGCTTCAGTTTATGATTTTAGTTGAAATGTTACAGATTAGGATCCCAAATTTTTAAGCATTTTGGTTTATTTAATTAACTTAAGAGCTAAAACTGCACGTGCATTTGTATATTCTAAGGTGATGAACTAGCTTCATGAAAGTTTTAAAGAATTATGAGTTTCAATATGTTAATTGCAACTAAAAGTGGGATTACCATAATCCCAATTACTTAAGAGATCCTAGGCAGCAACCCTTACAGATTGTTTTATGACTTGTGAGTCTGAATAGGCTATTCCTACGCAAGGATTTTAAATTTGTAATGAGTAATGAGAAATTTGGCTATGTTTAAATGCAAAATGGTTATTTTGACTATGGTAGGAAATGAGCACAAGGGCCTAGATGCTGATATTTAGAGGATGGGCCATGCTTGGAAGCCCAAAAAGGCCCCAGAAGGAAACCTTTCCCAGAAGAAAACTATATCCTTCAAATATGGGATAAGCTATGAGATTGCTATCCCAAGAGTGAACTACCCGGAGCTCGCCTCAACTATATAAACCCCTCATTAATCCTGAGGTAAGGAATTTGGCTATCCTTTCATTTTCTCCATTACTCTTTATAGAAAAACTAACTTAAGTATCAGAGGGTTTCTCTTCAGAGCACATATCAGGGCCTTGACACTACCTTTGGATGCAGAACTCTGATCTACTATTTGCCAGGCTCTTGGGTTACACTTATCTGACCACATTCCCTATCAATTTGGTGTTGTTTGATGGAACCTAGAATGGTAAATGTACGAAGATCATGAATAGAAAATCAAGACTCTCATAAGATTGAATAAGAAAGCTATCACCCTAAGAGTTCCATAGGGCTCACTCATGAAGAAGCACACCAAGGAAATGGCCATGAAAATCCGAGAGGCCTTCAAAGGGACCCCCATAGGGGTAAGAGCCCTGCGCCCTTGAAGAATGAACAGTCCCAGGAATTATAGCATGCCCTCTTCAAACAACTGAGGGTAACAGTCCAGTAGGAAATTCAAAGAGCCTTGCTTAAGGCTCCAGAAGAGGCAACTGAAAGCCACCTAGAGGAGTCTCACCTGGTTTCTCCATAAGGCTAGCCTATGAAGGCCTAAACCCATGAGAGATCCTCATTCTTAGACCATTTAAATGGTCCTACCATCCTAGTGACATCAATGTGATCCTGTAAAGACTTGATTAGATGGAAAAATGCATGCGGGCTCTAGAGCAATGGAAGGAAGGCCATACCATGGGCATATACGTGGAGTACTTATGGCTCCAGCCCTTCTCAGAAGAGATAATTAATGCCCCTACTCTTAAGGCATTCTGCATGCTAAAGATTGACTTGTACGATAGCCTTACAGACCCAGCAAATCATCTGTAGAGGTATGTCGGCTCCGTGAGGCTTGAAAGAGCCTTTGGTGCCATCATGTGTAAAGACTTCAGCACTACACTGACAGAAGCTTCTACCTTTTAGTTTGAGAAGCTGGCCGACCACAAAAATGGTGGCCCACCTACTGAAAATTTGATAGGGTAGAGAAGAGGCCCTAAGGGACTACATATGAAGATTTAACACAAAAGCAGTACAAGTGCCAAGGCTATCTCCTAAGCTACACTTAGTAGCCTTTACCCAAGGGTTAGTCCAAGATTCAAGACTAGCCCAGGACCTTCATAAGAATCCTGTATGAGACTAGAGGAATTCCTGAACCATGCCATGAGATATAACCATGTTGAGGAACTCAACTGACCAACAGTCCCTACAGACCACCCTAAATCCAAAGAAAGTGGGTCCCAAAAGAAGGGTAGAAGCAACTCACGATTGGAGGCCGTCCTTCTACCCTTGAAAGAAATAAGGTCAAACATCCTTTACACCCTTAAGAAAAAAAACTAGGTCCTTAGGTGGCCATCAGTAAAGGCCCCTTAGGGTAAAAAGGACCTAAAAAAATACTATAGGTACTACAAGGACAAGGGCCATGATACTGAGGAATGCTGGCAGCTAAAGAAGTTATATGAGTAAATGATCTAGGAAGGTAAGTTCAAAGAATATCTATTCAGGCAAATGTCTCCCTATCAGAGACAAGAAGAAAGGTGATAATGATAGGGGATGAAGGACCGAGAGGCACCCTCTAAGGGATTGCCAAAATCCTAGAGCCCTAGCAGGGGTGGTCTACATGTTCATCAAGGGAGAAGCGTCAATGGCCCAGAAAAGGCAAGAGCATGAGATCAAGAAACTATAGGTCATTGAACCTAGCTAGGTTATAATGAGGGCCAATGGGTCCCGCACATGGTCCCATTCATATTGAGGGCACGCATCAACAACTTTGACATGGGAAAGGTTTACTTGGATATGGGGGCCAACGTTAACTTCATTTTAATTGACTTAATAGAAAAAATAAAGATCAGGAGCTCTTCTTTATTGCTAGTAACCAAGACTACATTTGCAATCAGCAAAGATGAGATCCCAACAGTTGGGACCATTAAGGTTCCATTAATGTTGATAGGAAAAGATCATGATGGGAAGCCTGCCTGTGACTCCCACGATGCCAAGTTCCTTGTTCTAGATGTTCCATCACCATATAATGCCATCCTTGGATGGCTAGCCTAGGAACAATTCCACATCCGGGCCAATGTCTAGAAGCTGACATTGCTTTTCACAATACCTATTGGAGACGTAACGCTTTTTGTCAACTAGACAGTAACAAGCAAAGGCTATGTGGTGACCTTGTAAAAGGCAAGGGAGAATGCATCCATACCAACAGAATCTAAAAGGTGAAGGGAAGCCCTTTAGGAAAATGAGGATGGCATAGCTTTGCCTATAGACATCAAGTTAGTGTAGGTGGTTCCCAGAACAATGATCAAGATCGGCAAGGATCTCCTACCTAAGGTAAGAAAGATGTTCATCCAATTTTTTAGGGCAAATATTGATGGATTTACTTGGTCCCCTGGTGAAATAACTGGGATAGGCCCGGAAGTCATCAAACATAGCTTACAAGTATATCCCTTAGCCCGACCAGTACAGCAAAAAAAATGTAACATGGCACCGGAAAGGCATAAGTTCATCAGGGAGAACATCGAAAGGCTGTTAAGGGCCAAAATCACTTGGGAAGTGCAATACCTTGAATGGCTTGCCAACATGGTATTAGTCAAGAAGGAAAATGAGGACTAGTGAATGTGCATTAACTACACCAACATCAACAATGCATACCCAAAAGATCCATACCCCTTGCCATCCATAGACCAATCGGTCGATGCCACATCCGAATCCAAAGTATTATCCTTCATGTATGCCTTTAGTGGCTACCACAAAATTCGAATGCACCTCAAAGATGTGGAGAAGGTGACTTTCACAACAAGCGGGGCCGTCTATTACTACCAGTGAATGCCGTTCAGTTTGAAAAATGCTGGGGAGACTAATATGAGATATGTAGTCTACATATGGGTACAAGTTGGAGAACTTGTGTACTAGATCGACCCACCATGAGAACACTTCATGGATCATTATATGAGTGTCATAAGTGATTCTCATAGTGATCATGGTATATGTAGTCCTTCGACCTAAGATCATCAAGGTTCCCTACATGTGAGTCACATACTTTGATACTTTCCTTTGTTGCTCGTAACTGAGTGAACTTGAAGGAGGTCATTGGGTATGTCACATATCATGCGGAGGGATTTGTATGATCAAGATGGGATTTGTCCCTCCTATGTAACGGGAGTGATATCTTTGGGCCCCTTGATAGAGTGAGACTTAGAAAATGCATGGCCATGCTCCGATGAGTTGATATATGATATCAATGTCATCAGTTTAAGTTAGTCTACTCGGTAATCAAGAAACCAAAGATTGGGCTATACGAGAGTGACACATTTCATGTCTTGTGCTTAGTCTTGATATCTTGGACAAAGGCACAATGGCATATATCGGTGATGATCATAAAGGTTTAGTCGATTCACCGACAATCTTGTCACTTGGGTAGCAATGATGTGTTGCTAGACACCGCTCATTGCTTATGATCATAAATCACATTTATGATCATTGCCAACATTGCAAGAGCCTATTGGGTCGCACACATAGAGCTATTTGGATCATTAGAGTGCATGGGCTAATTATTTGGGTTATGGTTTCACTTTAATTTCGTATTAATAATGGGCCAAGGAGTTGAGCCATTATTAAGCCCGAAATTAAATCCTAATTGGATTAGGGCTTTGAAACCCATTAGGCCTGGAAGTTGAGTCTCACTATAAATACAACTTTTAAGTGAGAAATTCGCAGGTCTCCTTGCCCTAGCCTCCCAAAAGGACAGCCGCACTCTTCTCTTGCAATTCCTTGGAGGACGCAAGCTAGCACTGCGAGCGCGAGAGAAACGCATCTGCCGGGACGTGGTGGAAGCGTGGTGATCCCGAGAGGCTCGTGTGGATACCATAGAGAGCCTGAACACGTCAACTGTTCAGGTTTTGTGATTCGACTCTACAGTTGAGTGAGAGATATCAACCGAAAATTAGGTATGAAATTTTTGAACACCCGGTTTATCCCGTTTTACTTGGATCCTGGAGGGTTTTGGTTAAATTCCGTTGCGCTGTTTGGCTCCTGAAACCCAACACATGGATCTAGGGCTAGGCTTGGAAGAGAGCCATGAGCTTGATAAACCAAGCTTAGTGAGGGGAGTGCACTTATTCAAGGTTTTGTGACCTAGTGTTAAGTGCACAGTGATGGCAGCGAATTTCTAGGTTTCTAGAGCCCAAAAGTTAGTACTAACTACTGTTAAAATCCTCATAAGGCCAAGCATTCACTTTAGGATGGCTGCCATAGTGATTTACTTAAGTTTATTGCATGTTTTATGGACTAATCTATGCTTATTGTTGCTGCTGCATTTCATGTGTTTGTTGGTTGTGAATGGCTGCTGCATTTGGTTGCTATATCTTGTATCTATGCATTATGTTTTTTTTTTTTAGTGTCTTTGGATGCAGGTTTTAATGATAATCACATTGCCTATTGAATTCAAATGTTACCCTTACTAAGTTTCTCAATAAAATTTACTCCCCTCAATTCTGTCATTTCAGGTCCAGCAGAAAGATCACATTTAAATTGACCTTTGTGGTTTTAGTTTTGATCTAAAATTTCAAGTACATGACTTCCATGTGTCTAGTTATGATTTGGAAAGTTTGGTGATTTTAGGAGCACATTTGGTATTTTTACTGGTGGTACTTATTGTGTTGTGCAGCAGCTGTCCAGCATCCTGTTTTTGGAGTCCATTGTGTCTCAGGACCTCCTATAACCTAGGGTGTGTATTTAGCTGAGTTAAGACCATATTGTAGTGCATGTATGCATGTACATGTAGTCTTTGTAATATGAGACAAGTATGTGAACATTTGAGTAATGTTTTGGCTATGTAAGTGTGGTGCAAAGCTGCCTAAGTGTGAATGATAGGCTGCTTACTTGTAAATTCTGTTTTGGCCACATAAAGTTATTAGATGCAAGAGCATGTAATTCCTATGTGTAATGGACATTTATGGGATAGCTTTGGAGGGTTTTCCCCTTGTCAATGAAGTGTTTGCACACTTATGAAATTTTGTATGGGCAAAATGGTCATAAAGTGACCAGAATTTTGACTCTACACTTAAAGTTTTATATCTCCCTGTGTAGAAGGAATATTTGTATGAACTTTTTACCACAAGTAGAGAACATCTAGAGGTTGAACTGAGATTTGTAATTTCTAAATTTGGAGCCCTGTAGTAAAAGATATGACGTTACAAAGTTGGTAAAGTTACTGTTCGTTTGGTCAGAATTTTATAACCAACTTAAAAAATCCATAACTTGGTCCATAAGTGGGCTATTTATGTAAAAAAATTCCTTAGTTTGATCTAAGTCTCTAATTGGTAATGGAGCAAAGAAAATAGGGGGTATGTGGCTAGAATGAGATAGTTTATTAGTGGAAGTTACAAGTGCAGTAGCTGGTCACTAGAACTTAACAAGATTGCCTAATATGTGGAAGCCAAAACTAAGACTTGTGTTAGTGTTTTCCTTCTTAGCTGCCATAGTGTGCATAAATGTAAATATGTGTGTTATGGTTAGACCAATATGCATATATTTACATATTGCTCAAGAGGGTCATTTGAGTATGTACACTAGGGGTGTTGTTTTGATGACCTACAGGACACACAAAATCTTGGAGTTTAAATGCACAGTTTTGGCACCATAACTGAACTACCTTGGAGTGGGTAACACTCGGTCCACTTGATACATGCTATGATACCTAGAGAAGAATGGAGGGAGTCAATCAATAGTTACCTCGAGAAAGGTATACTAAGTAGAACCCCTAAGGAAAAGAGGAAAATCAAGATCCAGATAGGACATTTTCTTGTCATCCGGGGGGAGCCATATACAAGAGGGTTTGCTTCCCCTTTGCAGTGATGGCTAACTCAGCCTAAGAAGCATCCCTTTCTCAAGGAAATCCACCAGAGAGACTATGAATCGTACAGTGGAGACAATGCCTTGGCTCACAAAGCCTTAAGAGAAGGCTATTTTTGGCCTAGGATCAGGCATGATGCCAAGGAATTCATCCGAACATGCCGTAACTGCTTGATTAACTTAAGGATACAGAGGCTACCCTCATCTAGTGCGTCTTTAGTAGTGGACCTTGGCCATTAGTAATATGGGGACTTAATCTAATTGGAGCATTCCTTATGGCCCTAAAGCAAGTTAAGTGCTACATTGTGGCAACAGATTAGTTTACAAAATAGGTAGAAGCAAAGTCTATGGTCTCCATCATGACACCACAAGTTACTAAGTTCTTATGGAAAAACATCATTTGTTATTTTGCGTGCCCCTGAGCCATCATTTTCGACAACAGAAAATAGTTTGACAATAAGCAAGTTCGACGATTTGCAGAAGAAAAGGGCATCTGCCTATACTTTGCTCCTGTCTATCATCTTTAGTCAAATGGGCAGGTAGAAGTCATCAATAGAACAATAAAGAAAGGCTTGAAAAAGAGGCTGGGGGAGGCTAAAGGCAGGTAGGTGGAGGAGCTCCCAAATGTCATATGGAACTAACTAGGGGAGGCTAAAGGTAGGTAGGTGGATGAGCTCCCAAGTGTCATATAGAACTATCGCACGACTTCCCGATGACCTTTGGGAGAATCACATATCACGATGGCTTATGGAATGAATGCCCTCATACCCATAGAAATCGCTTGCCCCACCTTGTGAACCCAAGTCTATGACCCTTCTCAAAATGAGAAAGCCCTTGAAGGAAACTTGGATCTACTAGAGGAATTGAAGGAGGAGGCGGGGGTTTGCTTGAAGGCCTTCAGGCAGTGAGTTGCCCTAGCTCATAACTAAAAGATGAAAGTCA
Source organism: Aquilaria yunnanensis (assembly GCA_039654915.1). Classification (NCBI taxonomy): domain Eukaryota; kingdom Viridiplantae; phylum Streptophyta; class Magnoliopsida; order Malvales; family Thymelaeaceae; genus Aquilaria; species Aquilaria yunnanensis. Next base: position 39,170,956 of record CM077595.1, on the reverse strand, counting down.
AGAACATTCAAGTAGGAAGCCTGGTCCTCATCAAAGCTGAACTAACGGGCAGAAACCCAGGCCATGGAGTATTAAGGCCAAATTGGCATGGACCCTATTTACTTACAAAGGAGCTTAGGGAAGGGGTCTTTGAGCTGGTTACCTCAGAAGGAAGACAATTACTTATAAACTATCATTCAGATGACTTGTCTCCATACTATGCTTAAATCATTGTAAAAGTAACTACTTCACACTATGTACCTTCATTATTTACAAATAAAGAGGCACTTCCTTAACACTTCATGATTATATTACACAAAAATAAGGCTTCAAAAGCCTTCGAACACCAAGAAAACACTCAACTAGGCCATACGGGGGCTCCTATATGTAAATGAAACATCACAACAAGTCACTAAGCATAAAAAACACAAAAGCACAAAGGCATTGCAAAAAACAAACTTCTCATTAAAAGTGTTTTTAAAAAAGAATTTGTTATAGAAGGCTAATCAGAACCTTACAGGAACAAAAGCAAAAAGATAGGAGTTAACAATGAAGGCTCTTAAAACTCATTTGAAGAAGGGTCTTCATCAAGTTTCGTCACCCACGCATCCTTATCGAAGGTAGGAATCCCAGCTTTCCTATCCTATGGCCAACTTCATAATCCAAACCTAGACCCCTGTAAGCTGAAAGAAATGAAAGATCATGGTTCAGATTTGCTCGCTCAACTTGAAAATGGTAGAAAAGAAAGCCTTCTGTGAACTCCAGGAAAGTAGTCCTTCCAAGACTTTTTTTTGCCTCCAGGAGAAGTGAGCTGAGCTCATTCACGCGAGCATTGGCCTTGGTCCGAAGTCACTGGTACTCTAAATGGTTCAATGAACTTTACAAAGGGCATCCTAGAGGCAACTAAACTTGAACTAGCCTTAGCTACGATGGTCTTCAGGCCTAGGAGAGCGTGCTTGTCCACCAGCAAAGTAACCTCGATAGCATTCTTCTTGGACTCTACTACCTTGAGCAAGGCTGCCAAATGATCAGCCTCATTTTTAAGCTCGACTTCCTTTTCTAGAAGTTGCTCAAAGGTCATCTACAACTCCACCAACTTCAACTTCAGCTCTAAAGCAAGGCTCTCCTTTGCCTCCTTAGCCGTTCTCTCCATCTTAAGGCCTTTCACAAGTGCCTTCCTAGCACTTCACTTGTCAACCAGTTCTAACTAAAGGGATGCAGCATTTTGTGAAAGACCTCAAGCTTAGAATGAAAGGACTTCTTCTAGGCTACCCAATGTTCCCCTAAACTGTGGGCAATGATGGCTTCTTGCTAAAACACAGATTTGTTAGTAAAGGGAATAAAGTATCGAAGAGATGAAAATAAACAAAGAAGTATTCCTGGAGAAGGCTGCAACCCATGCTCATGAGCTGACCCTCTTTTGAACAATGGGGATGAGTTAAAAATTGCTAATCCCTGGGGGTCCTTAACCTCTCTAGGATACGATGGCAAATAGTGGTTCGATCCTCAAGGATCAACTTGCCAATCCCCACCACCCACAAAGGGTTGAAAACTTGGTCAGGTGTAATCCCTTTTAGTGCCAAGTCTTTCTTCTACACCTGACTCAGCAAAGGGATTAGATTGTGTGGCTGAAAACCTTCATCCAACTTTAGCTCAAAAGGCCCCCTACAAATAGTTGGGGCATTTTCAGGAAAGACACTTGCTGGAATTCGAGTGGGGGAAGAAGGAAGTTCAGAAGACACATCCTTTGAGGGCCTCAGGGTTGTCTTATGCTTTTGGGACACTACTGAGGCTTCAGTACGAGGGTCCTCAGATGACCTTATGTACTTTTCCAAAGCCGCTAGATGGAAACACCCACAAATAGCACAAAAAAACCCTAGGACTATAAAGTTAGCATGGAAAAAGTGCTCAAATGATGCCTTACAACTACCTTTGTTACGAGCAGCACCATCTTCAATAGAGCCAGAGGTCCTTGTCCTCTTATGTATTAGTTGTTCCTCTGGATAGGATTCGAAGAACTCTACCACTTTGTATCAGGGCTTGGATGAAGGGCCCCCCACAGTATGAGCTGCATTAGCAAGAAATATGTTCATCTTATAGGCATCCACCAAGGCTTCAGTGATGCCCTTGTGCCTCTTCAAAAACTTATCGACATGGTTGCTCATTTCTACAAAAAGAACAAATACGATCAGGTATTGTAACAATGGCCAAAAGCAAGAAAAGGAAAAAACAATGACAAGAATATAACTTCTTAGTAGGGGGCCCTACTAGGCCCTAACAGTAACTCTAAAGGCATCAACTAGTATTCCTTCATAGCCTTCCTCCCAATTACAAGGGTTCCTCATGTTCAAATATGACTAGTAGGACCTGCTGATCCTTGCCTACTTGAGGGTTGTCACATTTATTTCTGTTGGGTTTCGGGAGCCAAACAGCGCAGCGGAATTTAACCGAAACCCTCCAGGATCCAAGTGAAACGGGGTAAACCGGGTGTTCGAAAATTTCATACCTAATTTTCGGTTGAGATCTCTCACTCAACTGTAGAGTCGAATCACAAAACCTGAACAGTTGACGTGTTCAGGCTCTCTATGGTATCCACACGAGCCTCTCGGGATCACCACGCTTCCACCACGTCCCGGCAGATGCGTTTCTCTTGCGCTCGCAGTGCTAGCTTGCGTCCTCCAAGGAATTGCAAGAGAAGAGTGCGGCTGTCCTTTTGGGAGGCTAGGGCAAGGAGACCTACGAATTTCTCACTTAAAAGTTGTATTTATAGTGAGACTCAACTTCCAGGCCTAATGGGTTTCAAAGCCCTAATCCAATTAGGATTTAATTTCGGGCTTAATAATGGCTCAACTCCTTGGTCCATTATTAATACGAAATTAAAGTGAAACCATAACCCAAATAATTAGCCCATGCACTCTAATGATCCAAATAGCTCTACGTGTGCGACCCAATAGGCTCTTGCCATGTTGGCAATGATCATAAATCACATTTATAATCATAAGCAATGAGCGGTGTCTAGCAACACATCATTGCTACCCAAGTGACAAGATTGTCGGTGAATCGACTAAACCTTTATGATCATCACCGATATATGCCATTGTCCCTTTGTCCAAGATATCAAGACTAAGCACAAGACATGGAATGTGTCACTCTCGTATAGCCCAATCTTTGGTTTCTTGATTACCGAGTAGACCAACTTAAACTGACGACATTGATATCATATATCAACTCATCGGAGCATGGCCATGCATTTTCTAAGTCTCACTCTATCAAGGGGCCCAAAGATATCACTCCCGTTACATAGGAGGGACAAATCCCATCTTGATCATACAAATCCCTCCGCATGATATGTGACATACCCAATGACCTCCTTCAAGTTCACTCAGTTACGAGCAACAAAGGAAAGTATCAAAGTATGTGACTCACATGTAGGGAACCTTGCTGATCTTAGGTCGAAGGACTACATATACCATGATCACTATGAGAATCACTTATGACACTCATATAACGATCCATGAAGTGTTCTCATGGTGGGTCGGTCCAGTACACAAGTTCTCCAACTTGTACCCATATGTAGACTACATATCTCATATTAGTCTCCACATATGCTAGTCATTATGTATTATTGCAACCCGCTCCACAATAATACTAGACTAGGGACGTTTAAGAATATCATTATTCAAGGGTTACAATTATGTTTATTACGTTACGCAGAAACAAAACAACAAACAAAATTGCTGGATTAATGCCTCAATAAAATATCATGACTCAATGTGCAAAAATACAATCATCTCATGATTGGCTTTTTGGGCACAATACTAACAATCTCCCACTTGCACTAAAAGCCAATCATCCATGTATCTAATACCGATGGACCTAGAATGGCTATCATGCTTCTGCTGCGTAAGGGGCTTTGTCAGTGGATCAGCAATGTTGCTGTCTGTCGAAGTCCTGCATATCCTTACATCACCCCTCTCGATGATCTCCCTGATGAGATGATAGCGTCGGAGTATGTGTTTGGATCGCTGGTGAGATCGAGGTTCCTTAGCCTGTGCGATTGCTCCATTGTTGTCACAATAGAGCTCTATCGGGTCAACAATGCTTGGAACCACTCCAAGTTCAGTGATGAACTTCTTGATCCAAACTGCCTCCTTCGCAGCATCAGAGGCGGCAATGTACTCAGATTCTGTTGTAGAGTCAGCTACTGTCTCTTGCTTTGAACTCTTCCAGCTTACAGCACCACCACCAATACAAAACACATAACCAGATTGCGATCTAAAATCATCCTTATCGGATTGGAAGCTTGCATCGGTGTAACCCCTTACAACGAGCTCATCTTCACCTCCAAAGACCAAGAATGCATCCTTAGTCCTTCGTAAGTACTTAAGGATGTTCTTAACAGCTGTCCAGTGACTTTCACCGGGGTTCGATTGGTACCTACTCGTCATGCTCAAAGCATATGAGACATCGGGACGAGTACATATCATGGCATACATGATAGATCCAATTGCTGAGGCATATGGAATCTTACTCATGCGCTCTCTCTCCTCGGTTGTACTCGGACACTGAGATCTAGAAAGAGTGATACCATGTGACATGGGCAAGAATCCTTTCTTGGAATCTTGCATGCTAAACCTCTTTAGCACCTTGTCAATATATGTACTTTGACTTAGGCCAAGAAGCTTTCTAGATCTATCTCTATAGATCCTGATGCCTAACACATAGGCTGCTTCACCCAAGTCCTTCATAGAGAAACATTTCCTTAGCCAAGTCTTCACAGACTGTAGCTCAGGAATGTCATTCCCGATGAGTAGTATGTCATCTACATACAACACCAAGAAGACAATAGCGCTCCCACTAACCTTCTTGTAGACACAAGGTTCATCTTCATTTTTGATAAAACCAAACTCTTTGATTGCATCATCAAAACGAAGATTCCAACTTCGAGAAGCTTGCTTCAGTCCATAAATGGACCTTTGCAATTTGCACACTTTATTGGCATTCCCAGGAGTGACAAAACCCTCAGGCTGTGTCATGTACACATCCTCAAGTAGCTTTCCATTTAGGAATGCAGTTTTGACATCCATTTGCCATATCTCATAATCATAGTGTGCAGCAATAGCAAACAAAATTCGGATGGATTTAAGCATAGCAACTGGTGAAAAAGTTTCATCATAGTCAATACCATGAATTTGCTTGAAACCTTTTGCAACCAATCTTCCCTTAAAGGTAATCACATTACCATCCATGTCAGTTTTCTTCTTGAAAACCCATTTGCACCCTATAGGTTTTACCCCTTCAGGTGGGTCAACCAAAGTCCATACTTGGTTTTCATACATGGATTCCATCTCGGATTTCATGGCCATTAGCCACTTCTCAGAGTCAGGCCCCGACATAGCTTGTTGGTAGGTTGTGGGCTCATCTTGATCCATGAGCATCACATCACCGGTGTGAGTCACGAGAAATCCATATCTCTCGGGCTCACGCCGAATCCTACCAGTCCTACGTGGGCTTTGTGCTACAGGAACAGACTCTTGAACCACAACATCTTGTGGTGTCTGTTCAGGTTCCATTTCAGGTTCAATGTCTTCTTGTTGTTCTTGAATTTCTTCAAGTTCTACTTTCCTCCCACTAGTTCCTTTAGAGATAAACTCTTTCTCCAAAAAGACACCAGTTCGAGCAACAAACACTTTTTGCTCAGAGGGATTGTAGAAATAGTAACCCTTTGTTTCTTTGGGATACCCAACAAAAAGACATTTTTGAGATTTGGGCCCTAGTTTGTTAGAGGATTGACGTTTTACATAAACATCACAGCCCCAAATCTTCATAAAAGACAAATTGGTACGCCTCCCACTCCATATCTCATATGGTGTCTTTTGAACCGATTTAGATGGAACTCGGTTTAGTGTAAAAGCGGCTGTCTCTAGAGCATGTCCCCAAAAGGAGTTTGGAAGGTCAGCTTGACTCATCATGGAGCGAACCATGTCTAACAGAGTTCGATTTCTCCTTTCAGAAACACCATTCCATTGAGGTGTACCTGGTGGAGTGAGTTGTGATATTATACCACACTCCTTCAGATAGTCAAGGAATTCTCGATCCAAGTACTCTCCACCTCGATCTGATCGAAGCACTTTGATACTCTTCCCGAGTTGATTCTCTACTTCATTCTTGAATTCTTTGAACTTTTCAAAGGATTCTGACTTGTGTCTCATAAGATACACATAGCCATATCTGCTGAAGTCATCAGTGAAAGTAATGAAGTATTGGAAACCTCCTCTAGCTTGTGTAGACATAGGGCCACATACATCACTATGTATGAGTCCTAGTAAGTCATTAGCCCTTTCACTTTGCCCTGTGAATGGGGCTTTGGTCATCTTGCCCAACAAACATGACTCACATGTCTCATATGATTCAAAATCAAATGAGTCCAAGAGTCCATCCTTATGGAGCTTGGATATGCGGGTCTCATTTATATGGCCCAAGCGACAGTGCCAGAGATAGGTCAAGTTTGAATCATTTAATCTGACCTTCTTGGTATTCACATTATAGATTGGATCTTCAAGGTCTAGAACATACAACCCATTGCTAAGTTGAGCACTACCATAAAAGATTTCATTCAAATAAATAGAACAACATTTGTCCTTTATTATAAATGAAAAACCTTTCTTGTCCAAACAAGAAACAGAAATCAAATTTCTACTAATAGTAGGCACAAAGTAGCAGTTGTCTAATTCTAAAACTAATCCACTAGGTAAAGTGAGAACATAAGTCCCTACGGCTAAGGCAGCAACCCTTGCTCCATTTCCAACACGTAGGTCCACTTCACCTCGGGCCAATCTTCTACTTCTACTTAGATCCTGCACATTTGCACAAATGTGAGATCCACATCCAGTATCCAATACCCAAGATGAGGAAGTAGAAAAGTTAGCCTCTATAACAAAAATACCTGAAGTGGAAGTCTTACTTCCCTTTTCCTTAGCAAGTTCTTCAAGATAGAGCTTGCAGTTGCGCTTCCAGTGTCCAGGTTGCTTACAATGGAAGCACTCCCCTTCCTTTGCCACACCACCCTTTGGTTTCAGTGCAGCTGAAGAAGAACTAGCATTGGACTTTCCATTAGCTTTATCCTTCTTCTTGTTGGCTTTTCCCTTTCCCTTGCCCTTTTGAACCATCAAAATGGGCTTAGCCTTCTTAAGGTTTTGCTCAGCAGTTCTCAACATGTTGAGCAATTCAGGAAGGGACTTGTCTAGGTCGTTCATGTTATAGTTCATGACGAACTGACTGTAGCTTTCAGGCAACGATTGCAAGACTACATCGATAGCCAACTCTTTCTGAAGAGCAAATCCCAAATTCTCAAGATTCTCAATGTACCCAATCATCTTGAGCACATGAGGACCCACGGGACTTCCTTCAGACATCTTGCACTGAAACAATGCCTTAGAGGTCTCAAACCTCTCATGCCTAGCTTGCTCTTGGAAAAGCATTTTGAGATGTTCGATCATATCGAACGCCCCCATGTTCTCATGTTGCTTCTGAAGCTCAGATTCCATGGTAATAAGCATGAGGCATGCAACATCCAAAGCATCATCAGAATGCCTCTTGTGAGCATCCCTTTCAGCTCTTGGAGCAGTGGCAGCAGGCTCATTCGGAATGGGCTGCTCTAGGACATATGCCTTTCTCTCTTGTTTGAGGACTATCCTCAAGTTTCGGTACCATTTGAGAAAGTTGGTCCCATTCAGTTTTTCCTTCTCAAGGATCGATCGCAATGAAAGTGTCGATGTGTTTTGTGCCATGGTTATCTACAACAGTAAATATGCAGTGTAAGAGTCATGTATTTTAATTCATTTAATAAGGACTTTTATTAAATGATACTCCCACTATTTTCCTCAAAATAATAACCCTCGATATTATTTCGGAACACCTCGGCGCTAAGGTATTCTAGTGGGCCAAGATCCATATTTGACCACAACCTGAGTCAGCTTTGGCTTTTCTCTCAAGTTACAGCTATTTAGGTAGGCAACTCATTGCCAATTGCATCTTATGCAACTCTTGGATAGTTGGGTGAACAACACTTGTCCAAGCTCATCTCATGAACTTAAGCCCAACTCTATGCCTCTAAGTCCCTAATCCTATTAGGATGACTTAGTTAAGTCGAACCCAAAGTTAGCAGTTTGGATATCACTATTATCCCATCGCGCCTTACCAAGATGAACATAGGTACTTTGCTTTGGCAAACCCACCTAATGTTGATCAAAGTCTTGACGAGTGCCAACATTTGGAAGGCATCACATTTAATGACTTAATATTTGTTTGAGGGATTTTATCTTTTGATCTCACCAATTTGTTATCTCCGGTTGTTTTATACATGCATCACATACAAATATAAAACATGCATCTCATGCTTACAAGAAATAAACGTGACATGGTTATAGCCCAAACTATGCGATATTCTCAAGCCAATGAGAATATCATAAAAGCCTAAGAAAAGAAAAGAGTCTTCACAAGCTCCTTCTCTTCCTTTCTTGGCTGCCTTTTTGTTGTCACCTCCTTGGACATACCACCTTGGACGATCCCATAATGCACCATTACATCAATAATAGAAACCTCGAGTTACATTCGAGGGGAGTAAGGTGAGAAGAGAATGTACAATGAGAGTGATAAGAAAAGGCACGACTCGCAGGCCGTATTTACAAGTACAACCAATCAAGGGCTATAACCATGCACCATGCTTCAAACACTAATCAGCATATCATGTCAAATCTCATTCAACAAAGATGCATGCCAATTTTCGCGTGTTGATTAACCAGTTTTTATTTATGTGGCGCTTCGCATACGGCGGTCCTGCTGGCCGGTCAGCGGGCGGTGGTTCCGCTGACCGGTCAGCGGACGGGGTCAAGGGGAGCCGCCCTTGCGGGGGGCGTGGGGGGCAGCGCCCCCCGGCGCAAAAAATTGTCTTACAATTGCTTAGCCCGAAATCTTCTATTTCGAGAAAGTAGGCACCCGAGACTCCTCCATTCGAGCCACCAAAAATACCTTACTTTCGGTGCCCGAACAGGCCGAATCCGAACAAACCTAGGGTTTTTGCAACTATTGCAAGAATCCTAATCCATATAGGTATCTCATACCTATCAATTTCGGGTTAATCTCATTAACCAATTTGTGTTGTTTCTTCATATATCTCATATGTTCATTACGAATTCCGGTTTCATGCATCATGAATCAATCTAATTAATCATGGCCGAAAACCAATCGAAGACATAGCATCATGCGATTCAACACTCAATCCCGATTTAGGGTTTCACCAGTAGCTCTGATACCACTGTTGGGTTTCGGGAGCCAAACAGCGCAGCGGAATTTAACCGAAACCCTCCAGGATCCAAGTGAAACGGGGTAAACCGGGTGTTCGAAAATTTCATACCTAATTTTCGGTTGAGATCTCTCACTCAACTGTAGAGTCGAATCACAAAACCTGAACAGTTGACGTGTTCAGGCTCTCTATGGTATCCACACGAGCCTCTCGGGATCACCACGCTTTCACCACGTCCCGGCAGATGCGTTTCTCTTGCGCTCGCAGTGCTAGCTTGCGTCCTCCAAGGAATTGCAAGAGAAGAGTGCGGCTGTCCTTTTGGGAGGCTAGGGCAAGGAGACCTACGAATTTCTCACTTAAAAGTTGTATTTATAGTGAGACTCAACTTCCAGGCCTAATGGGTTTCAAAGCCCTAATCCAATTAGGATTTAATTTCGGGCTTAATAATGGCTCAACTCCTTGGCCCATTATTAATACGAAATTAAAGTGAAACCATAACCCAAATAATTAGCCCATGCACTCTAATGATCCAAATAGCTCTACGTGTGCGACCCAATAGGCTCTTGCCATGTTGGCAATGATCATAAATCACATTTATAATCATAAGCAATGAGCGGTGTCTAGCAACACATCATTGCTACCCAAGTGACAAGATTGTCGGTGAATCGACTAAACCTTTATGATCATCACCGATATATGCCATTGTCCCTTTGTCCAAGATATCAAGACTAAGCACAAGACATGGAATGTGTCACTCTCGTATAGCCCAATCTTTGGTTTCTTGATTACCGAGTAGACCAACTTAAACTGACGACATTGATATCATATATCAACTCATCGGAGCATGGCCATGCATTTTCTAAGTCTCACTCTATCAAGGGGCCCAAAGATATCACTCCCGTTACATAGGAGGGACAAATCCCATCTTGATCATACAAATCCCTCCGCATGATATGTGACATACCCAATGACCTCCTTCAAGTTCACTCAGTTACGAGCAACAAAGGAAAGTATCAAAGTATGTGACTCACATGTAGGGAACCTTGCTGATCTTAGGTCGAAGGACTACATATACCATGATCACTATGAGAATCACTTATGACACTCATATAACGATCCATGAAGTGTTCTCATGGTGGGTCGGTCCAGTACACAAGTTCTCCAACTTGTACCCATATGTAGACTACATATCTCATATTAGTCTCCACATATGCTAGTCATTATGTATTATTGCAACCCGCTCCACAATAATACTAGACTAGGGACGTTTAAGAATATCATTATTCAAGGGTTACAATTATGTTTATTACGTTACGCAGAAACAAAACAACAAACAAAATTGCTGGATTAATGCCTCAATAAAATATCATGACTCAATGTGCAAAAATACAATCATCTCATGATTGGCTTTTTGGGCACAATACTAACAATTTCAACATAAGAAATGGAGAACAACTCCAAAAAATTGTTGTTCCCCATCACCCTCTAACCAGCAGATTAACCCTAGCAGCGAGTGATGGCCATTGGAGCCCTCATATATGAGCAGTGCCCCTACCAAGGCATGCTGTGAGGTGTCTACGAACTCACAAGAGAACCCTCATTCTTGCTCCTTCACTGTGAAGAAGAAGCACTCCTTCCACCCTGCCTAGGAGTCCTTGAAGGATACATTAAACATACTGAAGAAAAATGAAATTGGAGCACTTGTTCTCGCCTTTATTAATGGGGGAAATGTGGAAAAAGCTGGCGCCTTTCTTTAGGTCCATAATATAAAATTGAAGAAAGACCTCCAGTAAGGGAGACACCCCACCAGTTTGCAACAAATGATGAAGCCGTTAATGTGAACAAATGAGTTTGACATCAACTATGATCAAAGAATCTGATAGTGCTCGTAGATCTGCTCCAAAAATAGGTGAAGATGGAAGTGAGCCCCATCTAGAGCTAGTCTGTGAAAATGAAAAGCACATTTTTCCTTTTTCTTCCTCCTATGAGGCCTCCATCTTCAAGGCCCTGTGCATGGGAGCAGGTAGCAATAATGCTGCTAAGCCAAAAATATCTGGCGAGATTTGTCACTAATATCCCTTCATTATGCTGAGTCGCAACGCCTTTCATTATCACAACATTAAGGAAAAAGGGTATCTTAGAGGCTTAACTAGTGTTGGCGGTAACCCAAGATGATGATTTCATAGAAGCCATCAAGAAAAATGGGCAAAAGCACATTAGGGCTACTGCCAACGCAACAAGTGGTGGAAGGATAAAAATTTAGAAAAACCCAGTACCTAGAGAAAATAAAAATGACAAAATGAAAGACAAGAAAAAAGGACAAAAAAGTTACTACTTAAACACACTGAAGAAGAATGAACACTGTAAGATAGAGAACAACTTTGGAAGTGAAATCCCAGAGAACTCTAGCACGAACAAATTAAGGAGCAAAAAAGTAGTAGAACAAGTCAAATAGTGGAAAAGAGCAAACACCCTCATGATATATATAGGGAAACCTATGACTCTTGGGTTTCCCTTTCGAAAGCACCGATAAATGATGGGCAAATCACCAGAGGACACGTGGGCACTAGCAAACGCCCAGATAGCCAAGCCTAGTCACTTTCCTGTAGAGTATTTAATGAACATCTTTTCACCTTCCTATCAGCTGAAGCACTTAACATGTGTCACAACCACAAAAAAAAGGTGGAAAGGAAAACTTGAAATTGTAACATCCACTCAACTGCCTTAGGAAGCTAACTGAGAAAGGGGGGATCACAACCCTACCTTTAAATGGTGTCACCTGAGTGCACCAGGGAACGTGGGACCTTCAGCCCATATTCCCCCTTAAAGAGGAGACCCATTGGTAGAAACTAGCCAAGGGCCCAGATACTGACGACTAGAGGATAGGCCGTGCTTAGAGGCATAGAAAAGAACCAAAAGAAAACCTTTCCTAGAAAGAAACTACATCCCGCAAATATGGGATGAGCTATGGGATTCCTATCCCAGGAATGAACTACCTGGAGCTCGCCTCAACTATATAAACCCCTCATTAATCCTAAGGTAAGGGATTTGGCTCTCCTATCCTTTTGTCCACTATTCTCTACCAAAAAACTAACATAAGCATCAGAGGGTTTCCCCCAATAGCACATCTCAGGGCTCTGATGCTACCTTTGGACATAGGACTCTGATCTGCTATTCGTTGGGCTCTTGTGTTTCATTTATCCAACCACATTCCCTATTAGACTGTAAAATGAGAAAGCAAGGGGAAGGAGAGGTTGATCATTGCACGGAGCGGGGTCCTAATGCCCTAAATTACTTAACTTCTAGGCTCTTAAGGACTATGACCACATTTAGTTACTATTGGCTAACTATTACTTATCATTAAATTAAAACAATTTACATGCAACTAGTTACTTAGCCTACCTTACAAGAAGATATGCATGCATTTGTCCTAGCAATGCAACTCAAACAAATAAAATAAGTAAAGAAAATGTTGCTCGAGAACTTTATTTAAAACATATTTAAAATATGTCAAGACAATAAAACACTAGTTACTTAAACTTTTAGTAATAATTTTGTGCACACATATAAGCTCTAGTATACACCCAAAAGTAACTTAATGGTCTTACACCACAATATGACCTTACAGAAGCAATGTCTTTGTACACAAGGTACCATATATACAAGGCATAATACTACTAAAATTATCTACTTGATCTCCATTCTTTGAGCTATCAAGCTCCAATTGCAAAACCCTTACTTGTCCTTATGCAACTCTTAGTCTCTAGACTATAAAGACACAAACACTTAGTTAGTACAAAACTTAGCTTATAAGTAACTTAAAAACATAAGGTTCCAAGTAGAATAAGTACTTGCAAAATAGAGAAACTTATCCCATAACTATCCACCTAGTTATTAGGCCTAGGGTTAGTACATGCATAAATAAGCTTAAGGGAGTGAGTACATTATCGTACTTAGTAAAGGGTCCCTCGGTACATGCAAGGAAACTCAAGCAACCATGTACATATGGCAAACAAACAACCAAGCATCCAACAATCAACCATAAATAAAGAAATAATAATAAATGCAATACATGAGTGAATGATATGCAACATATAACACTTAGGACTTCTTACACCCCAAGGTGTCTTAGACTTAGTGGATTGACTTCACCAAGTTCTTCGAACTTAACTTGGGCTCCTTTAGTGGACCTACTTACCAAGCTTCTTAGCTTGGTTAGGACTTTCTTAGGTTCTACTCTAGTGTCCCGAGGTCCATGACCTAACATTTAGGTCATTAGAGAAATCGAACCCTGCTTAGCCCCCACTTGGTACCTTAATTCTTCTTTAAGGTACCCTTAATTATCCACCAAATTTAGCCCTTTTAAAACACACACTTAATTAACTTACTTAATTAATGCTTATAACTGTCTTAGAAGTGACTTTGGAATATATTTACTGCTTTCCATAAAGTTGGAAGTGGAAAAAAGCCTTTAATAATACAGAAAGGCCACGTAGGATGAACTTTAGGCAAAATAAAGCATGGTGTGGTCTAAGGGTGATCACTATTCAGTTGAAATGGAAAAAAAGAAAAAACAAAATTAGTTTGAAAATTCAATTTAGGGAATTCAATTTTTTGGTTCGATTTCAATTGAAACCAAATAAGGTGTAAATCAGTTTCAGTTCGGTTTTGGTTGAGGCAATCGGTTATTTCGGTAACCAAATAAACTAAAATTTTATTCCTTATATGTGGTAAGTTGATAGATTTGAAAAGAGTAAGGGCTAGCTGGAAGGGAAATAGAAGGTTGAAGGCTTTGATTGGGATTTTGCCATCTTAAATTGCAAAAAAGAAACGGTGAAACACGACAGCGACTCCTGAGGTGAAATCGGTCATGGTGGTGAAGCCCATCACTGAGAAGACTGTCGAGGACAAACCGCTAGCCACCATGAACCTTATTTGTAAACAACTTCTACTAAGAAGGGCCCTCCTCCACTCCTAAACAGAAAAGCCTGCTGAGAAGAACCACAGGCCAAGAAGGTGAAGCCAAGAAGGCTCCAGAGTATGTTGCAATTGGAGAAAAAAAAAAGGCCAAGGTATTGCCATGAAAGGAGGAAGAAAAGCTAAGGATTCTGCTCATATTTGCAAGAAAATTTAATGAAATCTATTGAAATTGTGGAAAAGCTCCATCTAGTCACATTGAAATTTGATGAAATTGCAAATCTGTGAAAAAGGAACGAATTTTGGCTAAAACGAAAATTTTTCCTCTATTTATATTTAAATAGTTTAACAAGGCACATACATACTTAATTTTACATTTTATTCATTGGAGCAAAAATCAATCAAAGTTAGTATTTTGGTTATTTCTGTTTGAAACCAAACTGAACAAAAAAAATTTTGTTTCATTTACTTCGATGTCCTCATTTTATTCAGTTATTTCAATTTGTTATAATTAAAAACTGGAAAAAAAAAAACCAAAAATTTCGGTTCAATTTTAACCGAATGATCACCCTTAGTGTGGTCCCACCCCAATATAAGGTGCGATAGCATCTTAGTTTTGGCCACTTTTATAGAATTGATGCAGTCACACCAACCATGGGGGTGTGATCGCATCACCCTTGGAAGTGTAACCATTTTGTGGTTAGGAATTGTATAATTAGGCTAGGGAAGCTGGAACTAAGGTCTGACTTGATAGTACTAGAATCAAATGGCTATAATCTGATCCTAGGCATGATCTGGCTGATTGAAAATTAATCTTTATTGATTGTAAAACTAGGAGATTGATACTACTTATTTCTTATAAGTATGACTTAACTAAGTTCAAAGGGGTTAAGTAAAAGTATGCAATTGGTAGTGGTGGAACAAATTCTTATTATGGTTGAGGAAGAGTGCCAAGCCTTAAATAGTGATGAGCTAGAGGATAAGTTGAGCAAAATCCATGTGGTAAGGGAATATCTAAAAGTATTTCTCTCTGCCTTACGAGGAATCCTTCTTTTAAAGGAGCTTGAGTTTGAAATTAAATTGGTGCTAGGAGCTGCACCGTTTTCTATCCCTTCTTATAGAATGGCCACTTTTAAAATGTCAAAGTTGAGAAAGCAATTAGATGAGCTTTTTGAGAAACGGTTTATTAGGACAAATGTGTCACCTTGGGAAGCACCAGTACTGTTTGTCAAAAAGAAAGATGGAATCCTTAGGTTATGCATTGATTATAGGAATCTCAATGCATTAACAATAGAGAACAAATATCCTCTTCCAAGGATAGAAGATCTATATGATCAATTGAAGGGTGCAAAGGTGTTCTTTAAGATAGATCTCAGATTTGGATACTTTTAGCTGAGAATAAAGGAATATGATATTCCAAAGACTGCTTTTAGAACAAGATATGGCCATTTTGAATACACAGTGATGCCATTTGGGCTCATAAATGCTTCTGCATTCTTCATGGACATAACATAGAGAGTATTTGAACCCTACCTTGACCACTTTGTGGTAGTCTTCACAGATGATATCTTGGTATATTCAAAGAGAACATGGAGGACATTTGAGGGTAATATTACAAAACCTTAAGGATAACCAACTGTATGGCAAGGTAAGTGATAGCCAAAGGCTATCGCCTCTATCTGGCCGAACTCCCTGCCACAAGAATGGCCAGAAGAGACTAGCGATACCCGAGTGAAAATGAGATCATACACCTCGAGAGATAGCTGAAGAGCTCCGAGCCCGGCACGCCAGGAAACTTGAGGATACTACTAGCCCCCCGAGGTTGTAAACAGATCGCCTTCGGAAAAGAGGCACCAGCTATTGCGGGCCGAACATGATCTCCCCGAAGGCGGAACTCCCTGAAGCTGGGAACCCCCGAACTGGGTGCGTGTTTCCCGAAGAGGCATTGTCCGTACCAAAGGACGACCTCGCCCAGGGACCTCGGGAGTACGGCAGGAGCATTTAAGGAAGCATTTAAGGAAGCCTCTGACACGTCCTTTCACAGACGTCATAAAGCCGCCTCAATAGGCGCTCTGGCACGCTGACGCCATCAAAATCACATCATGGCCCATCTCAGCACAAGGCTCAAGGCAACCTGCTACCAGCTATCTGTCCCCTACGCCCAGAAACTCAGGGAACATCCGACCGAACACGTGTCGCGATCTGAACAGGCTAGGCACTCCTATAAATACCAGGAAATAAATACTTGGCAGGAGGTTGGTTGGCAAAAGGTCTGACTCCCAGACTCTGAGAAAATCACAGGCAAGACTCTTCAGCCCTTTGTGCTACTTCCTCTGCCTTTTCTCAGCCACCACTGACTTGGGCGTCGGAGGCTCCCCCCCCCGGAAAAACACTCCGGGGGCCTCCTAACCCCACTTTTTCTGAGCATCTCAGGTACTCTCCCTTGGGCGCACCATCCTCCAGGCGTCCTTCCTCCTAGAAGTCTCTCCAACAGTCACCATGACTCTAAACGATTATGCCCATGGCCATCATTTGGCGCCGTCTGTGGGAACCCGCTCTGAGATCGCCGTCGTTGAAACTCGGCGTTCTATGGACTAGGGACTCCCAAGGTCCCCGTCAGCGCCTGAGACACAACCGGCTGCTGAGCAAACACTCCCAGGGACTTCTGCGTCCGAGGAAGATCGCCCTCTAGTAATCACTATGAGCTTCCTAAGGGACTTTCAACGTTCGGTCGTGTCTGAAATGACACAGCAGATCGACCGAAGATGGCCACAGCAAACCCAAGCCCAGAGGCCTCCCTCACCAGCACGCCCTCGGGAGAGAAGCCCCAAGGCTACTCATCATAGTTCGGGAAGCGGAGACCAACGCGAAGAATCCTCCACAGAAAATATACCCCTCGGGAAACGGCCTGTGGGACAAACTGGGTCCAAACGACCGAAAGTCTCACGACGAAGGAGTTCGTCGCCTGAAGTGAGGTCCGTATCCCCTCAGCGCCGAACTCGCTCACGAAGAGTCGCCGACGATCTCCCTTCCCTGAAGAAGGGCCTAGTGCCACCATGCTTATGGAAAGGATATTAGCACGGCTAGACAGGGTGGAGAAACAAATGGCCAGAAAACCCGTTTGGGACAGGCTCACGGGAGCCTCCTGCGAAGATGGGTCCCCGTTCACCCAGACCGTGGCTGAGGCAACCATGCCAGGTGACTTCAGAGTACCTCGGTTGGAGATTTATGATGGCCGTACTGATCCACAGGCCCACCTGACGAAGTACAGGCGCAGCATGATAATGCACGGTGCTGACGACGCTACCATGTACAAGTGCTTCGAAGTCACCCTCACAGGGCCAGCAACTGCATGGTACAATTCATTGCCTTCAGGGACCATCACTGAGTTCCAGGAGTTGTCCACGGCCTTCACACAGCAATTCATTGGGAGCAGGCCAACGGTGAAGATGCCTGTTCAGATGTTCGACATAGAGCAGAGAAACGGAGAGACCATCCGGGACTATGTCGAAAGGTTCAACAGGGAAGCACTGAGCGTCCCAGACTTCCAGCCCGAAATCCGTATTCTCGTTATGACACGGGGCCTTCGGCGAGACTCACAGCTGTTCTACGAGTTCTCAAAGGATCCTCCGGAGACCCTCGGAGAATTTTACCGAAGGGCAGAACAACACATGACCGCCGAGGAACTAAGAATGGCTGGGCCGAAGTCCGATCACCACCGTGCCGAAGGGTCCAATCAACAAGCTCGGCATCCGACCGAACAGGTAGGATGACCTCGGAGGATGCGTGGAAGGAAACCTCAAAGTTTCACGCCACTGAGCACCACACGGACCAACATCCTCATGGCGCTGGAAAGGCAAGGGACGCAGATTCGGCGGGCAAGGGCCATGACCGCCGATAATAAGAAGAATGCAAAGAAGTTCTGCCAGTTTCATCGCGACCACGGTCATGACACCGAAGACTGCTTCCAGCTGAAGAAGTACATAGAGTCGCTGATAAAGCAGGGCCAACTTCGGAAATACCTGCGGATGCCATCCCCAAAAGGCAGAAAAATAGAGGAAGAAAGGGCCGAAGATAAAGACTATGACTCCGACAAGCGGAGAAACCGAAGTCCAAAAAGGCACCCTCCACCTCCGACAGGGGTTATCCAAACAATCACCACGGGGCTCCCATCCTCGGAAAGAAAGCGGAAGGCCAGAGAAATTGCAGTCATGGAATATCAAAATCCAGCAAAGAAGCTGGCCCGCAAAGACGGATCGACCATCGTCTTTCCCCACGACGATCCGCTGCTGATCATGGCGAGGATAGGGAACTGGGACTTCAAAAGGGTGCTGCTTGACGACGGATCAAATGCCGACGTCCTATTCTCGCACTTACTGCCAAGCTTGGGCATTTCCAGCAGCGAGCTTAAGCCAGTCACCTCACCAACCTTCGGGGTGGGACCATCCGAACTGCCCGTTCTCGGATGGATCGACCTCCCACTGATGATGAGAGGGACTTCGGTAGACGGAGCAGCTGAGTTGTACGCTTCCACAATGGCGAGGTTCATCGTCATGGACGTCCCGTCCTCGTACAACGCCATCCTTGGAAGGCAGACACAGGGAAACCTGCACATTCGTCCTGATGTGAAGTACTTGACTGTCACATTCGCCACCAAGGATGGAGATGCTGAGATCTTCATAGACCAGGCCGAGGTAAGAAAGGTGTTTGTGAAAGTGCGAAAGGCCCCGGCGAGCAACTTCGCACAAACAATGGAGGCAAAGGCGCCAGAAAAAGGCAAAGAAGAAGATCTCGCAAAAGCAGAAATGGAAATAGTAGAACTTATCCCAGGACAATCTATCCGAATAGGGAAGAGCTTGGCCGAAGGTGAGAAAGAAAACCTTGTATCTTTTCTGCTGAAAAATAAAGATCTGTTTGCCTACTCGCCGAAAGATATGCCAGGGGTAAACTCTGGCATAATACAGCATAGCCTCAAAGTAAGCCTGAAAGCAAAACCCGTCCGGCAAAAGAAACGAAGCATCTCAGCCCACAAGAGCAACTTTGTCAAAACCGAGGTCCAGCGTCTGTTAGACGCCAAAGTCATCAGGGAGGTGAAGTACCCCGAATGGTTAAGCAACGTGGTCATTGCCACAAAAGAAGGCAGCAGCAAACTCCGGATGTGCATCGACTTCAGAAACTTGAACGATGCTTGCCCGAAAGGCTCATACCCTCTGCCGCCAATAGATCAACTGGTAGATTCAACTGCCGAATATGGGCTCCTAAGTTTCCTAGACGCCTTCAGTGGCTACCATCAAATAAGGATGGACCCCGAAGATGAAGAAAAAACCGCCTTCATCACCGAGGGAGGAACATACTGCTATGTTAGGATGCCCTTCGGGCTCAAAAATGCAGGAGCCAAAGGTTGATGAACAAGGTCTTTAAAGACCAAATGGGGAGAAACATGGAGGTGTATGTCGATGATATGATAGTCAAGAGCAAGCTGCCTAGCTATCACGTTGCAGATCTAGAGGAAACCTTCCAAAAGCTCAGAGCCTTCGGCATTCGGCTCAATCCTGAAAAGTGCATCTTCGGGGTAACCTCGGGAAAATTCCTTGGGTACATGGTATCCGAAAGAGGCATTGACGCTAACCCCGAGAAGATCAAGGCGCTGCTTGAGTTCCGAACTCCTGCCACAGTCAAAGATGTGCAGAGGCTCACCGGAAGAATAACCTCCCTGAGCAGATTCATTTCCAGGTACGGAGATAGGTGCCGACCTTTCTTCAAAGTCCTCACAAAGGCAGCAAAAATGGAAGGCGACCTCGGAAGGAATGATCACCCTTGGGGTGAAGATTGCCAAAAGGCCTGGGAAGAACTCAAAGTCTACTTGGCTAGCCTGCCGACTCTGCGACAACCTCGGGAGGGAGAACCCCTCGTTTTGTACCTCACCGTCACTGAGAAAGCTGTAAGCTCGGTCCTCGTGAAAGAAGAAGGGCCAAAGCAATGGCCAGTCTACTACGTCAGCAAATCCCTGCATGGCGCCAAAGTTAGGTACCCTCTGCTTCAAAAAGCTATATACGCCTTGGTGCTTGCAGGGAGAAGGCTGCGGCCATACTTTCAGGCTCACCCCATCATCGTTCGAAGTAGTCTACCGCTACGGGATGTTATGAAGAAAGTTGATCATTCAGGAAGGCTCTCCAAATGGTGCATAGAGCTTGGCGAACACGAAATCATATATGAACCTCGGAAGGCCATAAAAGGTCAAGCATTGGCAGACTTTATCGCCGAAGTACTCACCACCAAGGAAAGCCACATGGATCCGAACGGAGGTGAGCCAGAGTGGACCTTACATGTTGACGGAGCCTCGGGATCCGAACACCAGGGAGCTGGAGTAGTTATCAGAGGACCCGAAGGCCTAGAGGTAAAGAAGGCTATTAAGTTCAGCTTCAGCGTCACTAACAATGTGGCAGAGTATGAAGCCCTCATAGCGGGATTACGCTTGGCCAGAAGGATTGGCGTGAAAAACATAAAGGCTCATAGCGATTCCCAGCTGGTAGTTTGGCAGACGGCAGGAGATTATGGGGCGAAGGACCCAATCTTGGCAAAATACCACGAGCTGGTAGCAAAGCTCATCCAAGAGTTTGACGCCGTACGGATCAAAAATGTACCTCGGTGGAATAACATAGAGGCAGATTGCTTGGCGAAGTCAAAAACATACATCGAGGTGCTAGATCATCCGAGCATCTCAGTGCTGAGCATAGCGACCTCGGGAAAGGGATGGAAAGATCCCATAAAAAGATACCTCACAGAAAATGTGCTCCCCGAAGACCGCGGCGACGCTGCAAAACTACGAAGACGCTCAGGCCGATTCTTCCTGATTGGTGAAGAATTATACTGACAGGGATATGCAAACCCGCTGCAAAGATGCGTGGATGAAGAGGATACTGAAATGGTCCTTGAAGAGGTCCACGAAGGCATGTGTGGTTCACATATTGGAACTGATGCCCTTGCGGCGGTGATACTTCGCCAAGGATACTTCTGGCCTACCATGAGAAAGGATGCAAGGCAGTTCGTCCGAAAATGTGGTAGTTGCCAGAAACACGCGAACATCCAGAGGGCACCCTCGGAAATGGTATCCTCGGCTGACTATCCTTGGCCCTTCGCAGTCTGGGGCATAGACCTTATTGGGCCACTCCCCTCAGCGCCCGGAGGCGTGAAATTCTGCGTGGTAGCAGTAGACTATTTCTCCAAATGGGTCAAGGCAGAACCACTAGCAACTATCTCGGCAAAAGAAGTGCAGAAGTTCGTATGGAAGAGCATAGTGTGCAGATTTGGCATACCGAGGGTACTAGTGGCTGATAATGGATCCCAGTTCATAGACAAAGGATTCCAGGAATTTATCAACGACCTCGGAATGAAGATGCACTCACCCCAGTAGCTCACCCCCAAAGCAACGGGCAGGTGGAAGTATCCAATAGGACCATAAAAGATGGCCTGAAAAAGAGACTGGGGGAAGCAAAAGGGAAATGGCCAGGAGAACTCCAAAGCGTATTATGGAGTTACCGAACGACGCCCCGAAGAGCCACAGGGGAGACTCCCTTCTCACTCGTCATCGGTACAGAGGCTATTATCCCAATAGAGATAGTTCAACCTTCAGTACGGGTGCAAATATTTGATGAAGGTGGAAACGACCTCGGCCTAAGAACGAAGCTCGACCTCGTTGGCAAACACAGAGAAATAGCCGAGCTGAGGAGAAAAGCTTTTCAGCAACGAGTAGCCGCGGCTATAAACTTACGGGCAGGCCGAAAGAAATCAAGAAAGGAGACCTCGTTCTCAGAAAGGCTGACTTCGCACCCCGAAGGCCGTCCTACGGAGTACTTCGCGGGAACTGGGAAGGACGATATGTGGTTCTTGCCGAAGTACGAAAAGGCGTGTACAAGCTTGGCAACGCCGAAGGCGTAGAATTGAAAAACACTTGGCACTCAGACGCCTTGAAAAAATTCTACGCCTAAGGTTGAGCGGAGGAATCGCGTTGTACGAAAAATATTCTAAGTACAGAAGTGTCTTGAGAAAATTTCTTAAGTGCAGAATTGTACAGAATTCCGTGAAGATGCTCACCACAAGCACAGATATGACTTTCCGAAGTCCCTTGAGCCATCACGCTCGGGAAAGATGGAAAAATCTCCCAGCAGTACTCGCCGAAATAAGCGTAGAGACAGTTTTCCGAAGTCCCTTGAGCCATCACGCTCGGAAAAATGGAAAACAGAAAACTCTCGAAAGATTTCCTAAGTCTATTGAGCAAACATGCTCGGGACAGGAGGAAAAGAAGGAAAATTTTGACTAAGTGTTTTCCGAAGTCCCTCAACCAAACGTGTTCGAGACAAAATGGAAATGCAAAACCTGCAAAAAGACTTAGTCAGATTTTACAGACCTTCCAAAAAAGCCTCCAGAGCAAATAGGCTCGGCCAACAGAAGGTAATAAAGTTTCTTTGATCGCAGGTTTTTCGAAGTCTCTTGAGCAAATGCATTCGGGGCAATAGAAATAAAGAAACTTGCGAAAAGACTTAGCCAAAAAGTCTTCATTAAAGAGTAAGCTGCTTTACAATGAAGAAGTGCCCGAAGAAGGAACACAAAATTGAAGGAAAGGAAAAGGGGCCCTAAAATAGCCTAAGGGTTCGCAGCATCCCGAGAGCCACTCGCTTGCCCACCCTTTTCCACCACCTTCGGCGCTGGAATTGAAGGAGGAAGATTCAAATGTTCGACCTTGGACCATTCCCACCGAGGTCCCTCAGGAATGTTTAGAGCCTCTAGAAAAGAAAGGTCTAGATCTGGGAACCTCTGGAGGACTTGGTGCCGAGCAAGGCAGAAGCCGTCCTGAAAAGCGACCTTGGCCATTTGATCAGACTTGCTCTTGTCAAGATCAAGGTCATCAAGCTCGTCCTTCAGATCTGCGATCTCCTCCTCCAGCGCCTTTATCTGCTTCTTCCCCTTCGGATCCTTCTTCAAGGACTTGACCTCGGCTGCAAGGATGTTTTTCTCAGCTGTCAGCGCCAGTATGAGCTTGTCAGAATCTGACTTGTCCTTTAGGAGCTCCTCGTTGGCGGCCAGCATTCCATTTATCTGCTCGCCGAGGTCAGCAATCTTCCGGGAGGAATCCTTCTCAAGTTCTTCTCTCTCCTTCCGGAACTCCTCCCGAAGGGCGGCAACTTCTTCCTTCGCAGCATGTGACAGCTGCTGGTTCTCGGTAATCAATGCCAAGCGAGTGGCCTTCGCCTTCTCTAAGGCCTCTAAGGCCGAAGCTCGGAACTTCGCCTGCCTGGCCACCCGAACTCGGAGAAAGCCGGCGTATCCCAGCAGCTGCAGAAAGATGAACGCAAGGTCAGTAAGAGCCAGGCACTTAGGAAAAATTGAAGGGAAAAAGGTGTGAAGAACATACCTGAGCAGCATGCTCGGTGACTTTGGCGGCAAGGGTGTCATCATCCGGATGGGCCACCGCAATAGCCTTGAAGGAGGCCTCTGTAAGCACCCCCTTCGAAATTTGCTTCACCATTTCAGGACATTCCTCGGAGTACAAGTTCATGTCCTCCGTGAATGTCCAGAAAGGCTCTTTGGGAACCTTCCCTTGCGGGACTTTGGCGTCGCGAAGGGCCCGCGCCTTCGCGTGTTCGGCCGCCCAGTTCGGGGTAAGTAACTCCCCTGCATGGCAAAAACGAGAAGTGGGTCAGAGACAAAGGAAAATTTAGAAAAACAAAGAGAAGCATCCTTGTCCTGAAAGCAACTAACCTGGAGGGACCTCGACAACGATGTCCTCGGAGTCCTCAACCTCCTCGGTCAAAATGCCCTTACCCTTCTGCCTGCGCCGCTCCACGGCAGAAGGTGCTTCTACCACGGTGTCCAGAAGGACTTGCGACAGGGTAGGACTTTGGGGAAGGACGTCGGTGGCGGCAGGAACCTCGGCCAAAGGATCGGGCAGCGAAGCGACAGCGGCCTCAGCGTCCTCGCTTTCCTCCCCAATACTTTCCAAAGAGGAGGAAAGAACAGTCTTCTTCGCCCGTTTAGCTGAAGGACCAGCACCGACAGACTTCCGCCTTCGGGAAGTTGCCTTCTTTGTCTGCTCCCCCTTCTCCACTTGGCCGGAGAAAAGGGACTTGTAATAGGCGGCAGTCCCTTCGCCCATCTCTGAAAAAGAAGATAAATATCAGCGTAAGTCCGAGGAAGAAAACAGCAAGGGAGTAGAAGACAACTCACTTTCGACAAGCGTTTCGAAAGAAATTTCCTCCTTAAGAAGCTTGACCAACCAGGAATCCTTCCCGGCGATGGCAGGAGCTGGCATCTTGAGGTCAGTCTCGTGCTCCTTCACCACCTTTAGTTCCCGAAGGACCTCTTCGGTCATCAACTTCCAGTTGATAGGAAAAGGGTAAAGGGCACGCGGAGCGACCTCGGGAGTCCAGTCAGAGACAGCCCGAATGCGGGCGTCGAAATCCGTGAACACGGGAGCCAACTCTGGAGTCAGCAGCATCCTCGGATCAATGACGTCCATATTCAGTATTCCCTGAGCCCATTTGGTCGGGACGTACGACCAGGCCTCAACCATCTTCAGGAAGAAGAACTTCTGTTGCCACCCCCGCCAGCTGTCCTTAGTGGCAAAGTTGAACATGAATTTTTTGATCCCGGATCCCCGAGGTAGCATGAAATAGAAGCCACCCTTCGGGACCACAGAGAGCTTGTAGTACTGCATGAAGATTATAAAATGGGGTTCTATCCCGAACACGCCACACATGCAGAGGTACGCGTTAAAATAGCAGAACGAGTTCGGGGGAAGCTGGTTCACAGCAATGCCATGAAATTGGCAGAACTCGCAAACCATCTTCGGGGAGGATACCGAAGACCGGCCTTCAGCTGGGCTCGAAAAATGGTAACCTCGTTTCTGTGGTTTGAAAAAGCATAATGGCTAGAACGAGGCAGCCTAGTAATGGCGTAAGAGGGAAGAAAGAACTTTTTCTTCCACCTCTTTAACTTTGCAGGGGTGGTGCAACAAGGATGGGCTAAAAAAGGCTGCCAGCTCTCAGGGATAGGCATTGTAGACATGAAAGCGAGTTTGGAAAAGACAAAAAAACAGTTTCCAGAAAAAACTCCAAAGAACAGAGAGATCAAAACACTCTGGAAAACAAAAACCCACCAAAAGATTTGCCAAAGTCTGAGGATGCCGTCGTGAAAGTTGGCTGGAAAAAGCTCTGATTAAGGCAGCTCCGCCACAGAAAGCAAGAAAGTGCAAGAACAGGGGCAAAGCAGAGAGAAGAGCAGAAGAAAAAGAAAAAGGAACTTATGATGGAACGAGCCATTTATAGGCCAGAGGTGGGTAACCGAAACGTCGTCATAAGTACCCTTTGGAGGCGAACCGTCGCCGTAACTGCCCTCTGCACCTGAAAAGGCGCGCCCTCTGTAACCGACGCAACTCTCCTCCAATGGCAAAGCGCCACGTGTCAGCCGCAGCGCCAAAACGGGGACACATCTCCTGACATCCCTAGGAAAAAAGGAGCACGTCTTCTGACATCCCTAAAAAGCTGGGACGCGTCACTCAGACTGACACGCTTGGCCATCAGACATGCAGAAACAAAGAGCAAGCCACCTCGAGGACACCAAGAGACAGGCTATGGCCAAACAGCCCATGACCTTCGGGCAAGAGGTGTATCTTCGGCACAGGCTCCGCCTCGAAGACACCAAAGAACAGGCCAAGGCCGAACAGCCCTTTGGGCAGAAGGTGCATCCTCGGAACAGGTTGAGCTTCCTAAGAGACTCCCAAGAACAACCTCGGAAAGAGATGCAAAACCGAAGTCTTCACTTCGGCTTTCCAAAGGGGGGCATGTGATAGCCAAAGGCTATCGCCTTTATCTGGCCGAACTCCCTGCCACAAGAATGGCCAGAAGAGACTGGCGATACCCGAGTGAAAATGAGATCATACACCTCGGGATATAGCCGAAGAGCTCCGAGCCCGGCACGCCAGGAAACTTGAGGATACTACTAGCCCCCCGAGGTTGTAAACAGATCGCCTTCGGAAAAGAGGCACCAGCTATTGCGGGCAAACATGATCTCCCCGAAGGCGGAACTCCCTGAAGCTGGGAACCCCCGAACTGGGTGCGTGTTTCCCGAAGAGGCATTGTCCGTACCAAAGGACGACCTCGCCCAGGGACCTCGGGAGTACGGCAGGAGCATTTAAGGAAGCATTTAAGGAAGCCTCTGACACGTCCTTTCACAGACGTCATAAAGTCGCCTCAATAGGCGCTTTGGCACGCTGACGCCATCAAAATCACATCATGGCCCATCTCAGCACAAGGCTCAAGGCAACCTACTACCAGCTATCTGTCCCCTACGCCCAGAAACTCAGGGAACATCCGACCGAACACGTGTCGCGATCTGAACGGGCTAGGCACTCCTATAAATGCCAGGAAATAAATACTTGGCAGGAGGTTGGTTGGCAAAAGGTCTGACTCCCAGACTCTGAGAAAATCACAGGCAAGACTCTTCAGCCCTTTGTGCTACTTCCTCTGCCTTTTCTCAGCAACCACTGACTTGGGCGTCGGAGGCTCCCCCCCCTCGGAAAAACACTCCGAGGGCCTCCTAACCCCACTTTTTCTGAGCATCTCAGGTACTCTCCCTTGGGCGCACCATCCTCCAGGCGTTCTTCCTCCTAGAAGTCTCTCCAACAGTCATCATGACTCTAAACGATGATGCCCATGGCCATCAGTAAGTAAGTGCCATTTTTAGACAATTGATGTGGCATTTTTTGGGCATGTGATAAATGGCCAAGGATTGACTATGAACCCAAAGAAGGTCAAGGCTATAGATGAATGTGAAAGACCCCAAAACGTAAAGAAAATAAGGAATTTATTGGGAATGGCTAGCTTGTACAGAAGATTTGTGCGCAAGATTTCACTGATTATTTCCCCATTATAACAAAAAAAAGGTAAATAACTTGAATGAAATGATGAATGTGAAGCTAGTTTCCAAGAATTGAAAAAAGGATTTGACCACTACCCAAGTTTTAACTCTACCTAACCCTGATAGCCTTTTGTTATGTATACAAATGAATCCATACCAAGATTAAAGTGTGTGTTAATCCAAAACAAGAAAGTTATTGCTTATGGCTTATGTGACATAAAAGGAACTATCTTGTTCATGATCTTGAATTGGTTGCTATAATCTTTACTTTAAAGTAATGAAAAGATTAATTGCTGGATAATGTATTTCAAATCCTTACTGGCCATAAGAGCTTAAAATACCTTTTTACTCAAAATGATTTGAATATGAGGTAGAAGAGATGACTTGAATATATAAAGGGCTTTGATTGTGCCATTGAGTACATTGCTAGAAAAAAGAACTTGGTGGTAGATGCCCTTAGTAGAAAATACTTTGGCATCTTGAGTTCAGGAGAAGATAAAGTAGAGACTAAATCAACTAGTCTAACTACGCTTGTGAACAAGTGGAAGCAATAAGAACTAAATCAATTTCGTGCCTTGACAATACAAAGTGGCTAGGTAGAAAAAGTTAGAAAGGCCAACAAAAGGATAAATACTTAAGTAAAGTTTCTGGATTGAAACATGGGAAGATGATTCAAGGCTTTTCAATGAAAGAATGACTGTTGCATTTCCAAAATAGGCTTTATGAACATACATCCATGAGCAGTTACAATGTACAAAGACTTGAAGACTCATTTCTGGTGGCTTGGAATGAAGCAAGACATTAAAATCTTTGTGGCTAAGTATTCAACATGTTAGAGAATTAAGATTAAACATAAAAAACCTGGGGTAAACTATAAAGCTTGCCAATACCTGAGAGGAAATGAGGCTCTATTTCCATGGATTTCTTAATTGGATTACCATTGTCCACAAGCGAGCATGATGCAATATGGGTCATTGTTGATAAGCTAACTAAATCATCTCATTTCTTGCCATAAACCTTACTGACCTCATGGATAGGCTAGTAAAGTTGTACATACAAGAGATAGTAAGGCTTTATGGAATTCGAGATGATATAGTCTCAAATAGGGATCCAAGGTTTGTTTCAAAATTTTGGAGGTCTTTAGAGCAAGCTTTAGGCACTCAAGTGAAGCTTAGTTCAGCATATCATCCTTAAAAAGATGGTCAAATAGAAAGAACAATACAAATATTGGAAGAGAATTATGTTCTTGACTTGAGACATGTTATTCATAAAAGTAATGTGCCCTTAGCCTCTAACCTCATTTATGAAGAGAATCCTTAGAGTGCTAGCTAGGGACACTAAAAAGTTAAACAGCAAAATAATTCATTTGGTAAAGATACAATGGACAAACCATAGTGAAGAAGAGCTGCTTGGGAAATAAAAGCATAAATGATAAAAATCTACCCTAACTTGTTTCCAAAGCTACCAGAAAATTTAGAGGACAAAATTTTATAAGGATGGGAGATGTCATACCCTATTCTTGCATAGGCCTAAGGTTTGATATCCTTCAAAGAGAAAACTTAAAATACAAGTTTTTATTAAGGAGGTAAAACCATACATGGAAAACTTTGATGACTCAATTCCAAAGGAAAATTATTATACTTACTAGGTGGTGAGATTTATATAGGTGGTTTGGTAATTGTGTTGCTTTAAAGGTATTGTATTGTTCAAACTAAGTTTAGAGGAGAGAAGACCTAATTGCTCAAATAAGTAGGATTAAGATGTTAAACCTTTAGGAAAATTGGTTAAGGGTAAAACTTGAAGGATACAATGGTGCATGCAAAGAAGTTGGAGAGTTAAGCAAGGTGAAGCCACAATTTGTCGACACTTATCTAGCCTTCAAATTTTGCATGTTTGCTATACAAAAATTCCTCACTATAACTCTTATTATTGTAGAAATAGCATAAGAATAAAATCATGAAGAAATTTGGTGCTATGGTAGAGAGAATTTGGAAGAAAAATGAAGATTTGGTCTCAATTTATAAGGACACTGAGACAACTTCCCTTCCAAGGCATTAAGAAGCTTTCATTGCAATTTCTAAAGGATTGTTTTCCGGACCAGCTAAGGTAAGGGACAAATTATGCTTTCCTTTATTAGAATTTTTGGCTTGACTACATGCTTCTTGTTAGCAGCTATAGGCCTTGGAGATAGCACAAGCCAAGTGATCCTTGATCTATTGCGGCTAAGTAGGTGCTCCTAGGGCACCTTGGTGCTTTAGCTAGCTTTAGTATGATAAAAAGAAAGTAGTAAGGGCTTGTTAGAGGTTGGGTTGGCTTCTTTTTATGCCCTGGAGCTCTATGAAACCTAACAACTTAAGTAAACCACCCAATGAACCTAAGTAAACTAAACTATTTTTTAGGCCACAACAGCTGTAATAGTGGAGTATGTGTGTGTGTACTTGTGTGCTTCTATATTTTGTTGCATGTGCTAGCTATAGTTATATTATTTGATATCATACAATTGTATGTATGCTTGTATCTTCTTTGTTTTTTTTTATGTAAGGTCCGCTGGAGTATTGGCATAATATTTGTATTTGCCCTTACTGAGTATTAAATGCTCATGCCCCTATGTTTTGGTTTCAGGGAAAGGGGTCTTGTTGACTAAGTTGTTGTTTTGAGGAGGTTTTGTGGTATTTTGAGTGCAGGTACTAATACTAAAGCTTAATTTGTCATCTTGCTCAAAACTAAGGACCTATAGCTAACTCTTGGTCCTGAATGCAAGCATGTAATTATGAACTCATGGAACTAGATGGAGTTTAGTTAAGCACTACTAGCTTACCCTTTGAGTTATACTTAAGGTTAGATACGATCTTGTAATGGATGTTTGGCCTTTATTTGACTAAAAAGTCAGACTATATACATAAGAAAAACTTCATTATTTTTTGTTGTTAAGTAGGCTTGCTATGACTACTAGGCTTATTGGGCAGTGTGTGTATGAAATATGTGAACTTATCTTGCATCTAATATGACAGCTGATGAGTATTGACTAAATCTACATTGCCCCTTACTACTTTGCTCTTTATGTTTGTCAGAAAATGAATTTTGCCTCTGTAAATCCTAATTCCTTAGGCTCTAAGCAAGATTTTACATCCGGGTCATTTTTGCCATTTAGATTATCCCTGAACTAGCTTAATTACCAAGTTTGAGCTTAAACAATCATTTGCATCCATAGAAATGAATTTATGTAGTTTTTAACATCTTTTAAAGTATGAACTTGTTATTTGAAGTTGCACTCTAAGTCTACCCAGCTGAATATTACCTGGAATTCTATCCTCAACTCCAAAATAGTAAGTTCTAGGCCTTAGGTAGTTTAAGGTATGACAATTGCTACTCGGCTACCAACATTTACAATGTGCCCAAAGTACCTCCGGGGTTCTTAACCAAGTTGCAATGCACTACTTGATCCTAGGCCACCCTCAGTATCCTTGATTAACAAACTGACTAAACCCTTCGGCCTTTTTTACTCAGCCCTAACATGCCTCTGGTCTGTACTTCCTCCTTTAGCCTCTCAAAATTGATTACCATCAAGCAACTTGGCACCTTCTCTAATCATTAATTACTTAATCTGATTATGATCATACAAGGACCATCTTCACTCATATGCGTAACTATTATACCATTAACTACACTGTGTCAACCTTTTTTGAAGACAATGCACAATTACAATATATCACAATAACCTTTTTTTTTTTATGGGAGAACCAACTTTGTCAGTTAACTCTGCTTATTATCGAGAGGTGGTTCACCATGCAAAACTCCTCAGGTAGCTCTCTAAGTACAACTCTACTCAGTGCATTAAAGCATTACCTGCTAGCCTATAACCAATCTTAGAAGTTACCTGCCCTTCATTCGCAATGCACTGAGGTCAAGTGGAACTTACACTTACTCTGGGCCCTCAAGTAGAACTTGCTCAATCGTTAAGGTAGGTTGGGAGGACTTTAAGCCGATAAGCTTTGAAGAATGCTGATGGCATTCATACCAGCAATCACCTCAAATCTCTAGCGCCAATGGCATTTGCAACATCAATTGGCAACAATAGCATACTCCAACAGTGATTCATTGACAACCAACTGAGAGGTAGATTAGAACAATTCTAGGGTTTGGAATAGATGGAAACTTTGTTAGCCTATGGATCAATGAAATAAGTGAAAAAAAGCTGAAGGCTGGTCAATGGTGAAATGTGAAATTGGGGGCGCCTTTAGGATCAATTATCAAAATTAGTCTTAAATTTTGTGTCTAAAAAATGTTTGTTATACGTTCTATTAACCACTCCAAAAAAATTAGGCTTTAAATGTATTTTTTTTCTTATCATTCTCGTTCATTAAGTTTAATTTCATCAAAATGGAGTTCCATTTTAGTACTTATGAACTGAAGTTGGAAATTCATGGGTTTGCTTGGAGATTTGCCTTGGAAGGGTTACTTGGTCCCCAACATTGTTCTTTCATAGGGCATTAGCCTTTGTTAAGTAGGTTAATCACGTACTCGTATGTGACCAATTGCTATTGACACTTGGGCTTAAGTGTCTTATTCTAAAGGAAAACATGAGCTGGTTAAACTCAAAATCAAGCCTAAACCACCTTAGCTAAGTTGGGCTGGGGTGTACAAAAATGGATCATGGGTCATGAGTTGGTTCAAATTCAACAATTAAGAAAACCAATAGTTTTCAGGTTAGTTGTAGTTCCATATGGAATGATCCCTAGTTAGAACCGAACCTAAAGTTATATGTATAAATATTTTATAAGATTTATGATATTACTAAATTACCCATGTGTTTATGGTAAGGATGGCCATGTTGGGGATAGTGAAATGGGCTATGAATTTAATGAGTGACAGAACCAGCAAATTAATATAGGTTCTAAGGATGAGGGTGGAAATGCGTTGGGCTGCCAGTTGGTCAATAAGATGGTGAAAGTGGGAGGTTGCAGTTGACATGGCCCCTCGTGGGCATGCCCAGGAAGCTTATGGGAACGTATCCCTTGCTAGTCATAATTAGCTAATTGATTACATGAACACTAGTTAAAACCTTCATGCTTCTAGTTAATTATCCTACTATGCAATCATCCAAAGCCCTTCCTCGTGCCTCACTAGCCTCTGTCAGCCAGATAAACAATTGGAGTTAGCACCATAAAATAACCAACAAGCAAACCACAACTAGAATCACAAGGATTCAAATAAACATATTACCTGCTTGTGAGCTTAACCTAACATTCCTTAATGGTTGTTAGCCTCACGGATCCATTATTTGTATAACAAATACTAAAGAGGTGAGAAACTAAATATTTCTAGTAAGATATTTGAGTACCTGCAAAGAAAAACCTTAGGACACACACATATATGTAATATATGAAGTCTACTGCACATGCTTGCAGTTTGAGGGCTAACATATGCGCATATATTCGAGTCCTTTGGGACCCCTCCTCTTCCTAGTTCGCTCACTGGCGTCACTCTGTGCCTAGCGAGTTCTGGCCCTTAACTTGTTCCTATAAGCCTTAGCTCACTAACATAGTAACTTTAACCTTCTCTTGATTGTTGTACAAGTGAACATGGTGGATGCACCTTGCTTGAGTTCCAGGCAACTCACTAGATGTACTAAGCCTCCACATAGTTCCTTAAGTCCTTAAACTTGCCTAGGTCACTTATGTACCAAGCCTCCATCTTAAATCCTTGCTAAGAGTGCACTAGGTTTTCACTTGTGGCTTAGGAAACCTTGCGTGGGCTCAAGTGCACTAAACCTTCACTCAAGACACATACTTATCCACCATTACTTGGTTCAACCTAGTGAAGTGGTAAATTTCATGGTTGGACTCATAATACTCAGGTTTCATGGAACCAACCTAGGTGCTCTAAGGTTCCCGCAACGGGTCCTCGAGCTGGGCCTTCAACTAGGCTATTGATGGTACCAAACCTTACACCAATCTAAGCTTGAATTCATCACTAGTCCACCATAACCTATACCGTCCACCGACCTCTACCATTCACAAAATTATTTGAATTCTACCACAAGCAAGCTATGAATGGTATGAACAAGCATGAATTGTAAATCTCTTACCTCAATTAATCTTGAACTAGCAACAATCAAGCGCCACAAGCATCAAACTTTAGGTTTCAAGGGTTCCACTAGGTTCCTAGGTTCCAACACACAAAGCAAGGTTCATGGCACCAAATTAACTCAAACCCAACAAAACCCAAGCTTGATTAAGCTTAAGAAACATACAAATTTCAAGAACAATGAGTTACCTCATGAACTCCACTTGCCTAAGGTGAAAAACAACCTTCCAAGCTTCAAAACATGGAAAAAAAAGTGCAAACCATGCACCCACCCACTTTGGCACTAAGAAAGCTCTTCAATTTCACCAAGAAACCAAGAAATTGAAGTGGATTAAGCAAGAAAGGGAGAGGGCAAGAGAGGGCTGTGAAAATGAAGTTGAGAGGATGAAGGAATAGTGCCAAAAATCTCTTCCCCAACAAGTTTAATAGCCAAAAAGCCTCTCCCCCCTTGAACTTTTTTAAAGCTTGCAAAATTACCCCCTTTCCCAAATAGTAACAAAGGCATTAAACCTTAAGCAAAAACTTAATTAACTTGGGTTTTGGTGTAAAAATATTATTTTTACTCCTAGAACTCATCCCGACTCTTTGAAGTGCAAAATGACCGAGGGCAAACCCAATGCCATAAATTACTCAGAACCAACTAACCTTTGAATAACTTACTTGATCTTGCTAATTCATCTTTAATTAAGGTATTTAAGCTAGGAATTTTTAAACTTACCTCACTCACCGAGCATTCCCCTAGGAGGGCTATAAAAGCAATGATTGGTCTGTGAGGTTCTAAATATATTAATTTGCTAAAATAATGTGTCTTCGGTTTAAACTCTTTTAGAAACCAAAAAAACCAAGAATCATAACCGAAAAACCAAACCCATAGTTCCGGTTCTGTTAGATTCTCAATTTTTGAATTGGATTGGATTTTTCTAAAAATATGATTATTTTATGTGGCTTGATTGTACTAGAAAACTGACCCAACCCAACCATGCTGACCCTATCTCATTCTACCAAGTTTGAGGGGTTATGTGCGCCCCGTTGAGGCTTAACACTTTATGTGTTTGTTTTGCTTAACAACCGGGGGCAAATTTGGACTTCGGCCTTATTCATAAAACGACGCGTTTGATCCGCAGAATGGCGGAGCTTGATTCGCCGCGAAATCTCCTGAAATTTACTTCTCTGGTTCCCTCTCTTTTCGGGTCGCGCGGTGGTTGACAGATTTCAGCGGTTGCAGCACAGAGATGGCGTGTTTACATGATCACAGCTGCGAGGATCATGATTGCTCCTCCAATTGGTCTCTCTACAAGCACATCGATCTGTCCAAGGTACTTATTTTTGTTCACGATATCCTTTTCGCGTATTCCATCACCGTGGCGAATGATCCAACCTGTGACCTGAATCTCTACCAGGCTCCTTTTGATGGTAGAACGTGCTTGCTTGATATTTCCTTTCTGGGTTTGCTTTTGAGCTTCGGGTTGCTTCTGGGTGTTTCAAATTTTGGTGGACTGATTGCTCTCGGTTTCTGTATCTGTTATGGAATGACTTTTTAATTAAAGAAAATCATGTCCATATTATGATTTTGGGTTATTTTGGTTGTCCACTAGGTTTCTGCTTTAAATGAGGCTGTTCCAGGAAGCGTGAAGTCTGTTTTCAAAGCTTGGGAGCAGCGCCTCTCTTCGTCTGGGGTAACTATGTTTAGTATCTGATATGGTGGTGTCGCCTTGATGTTCTATGTTCGATTTTTCTACAAACCAAACAACTATAGGCATTTAGAAATGTGGAAAAGAATGGTGGGAAGTGTGTAAGTCATCGTGCTTACGTCCATGTATTAGGGATAGGCTAAGAAAATATGCTACAGTATTTTGATATATGGTCTTGGTACTTCGCATCATATAGGTAATTGAACCCAGGAAGGAAAGCAAGTGAACCTATTGATCTGAGGACATGGATGATTTAGTTAATGAAGTAGAATGTAAAGTGAACCAGTGGCCTTTGCTTTTATGTTGTAGTTTGAACTTCTGTAAATGGGCTAATGTTATCTGAGAATTATGATAATATCTGGTGCCAATTAGTTGAAATTCTGTAGAAGAACGTTTGAAGTTTGATACACGTTGTCATGGTAGCACGACTTGTTAAGTCCTTTATAATTCATGAACTGTAACAGGAACACTTGGAAAGCAATGAAGGTGATCCTGAGTTACTTGTTTACATTCCGTAAGTTGACTTTTGCATTCTTGATATAAGTTGAGTGAGGTTAACATGTTCACCTGACTATGTAAGATTACTGTGTACCTTAATGACTAACACCACTGAGTATCATAATACGGATG
This sequence comes from Aquilaria yunnanensis, assembly GCA_039654915.1. NCBI lineage: Eukaryota > Viridiplantae > Streptophyta > Magnoliopsida > Malvales > Thymelaeaceae > Aquilaria > Aquilaria yunnanensis. The sequence continues at coordinate 39,135,433 of CM077595.1, read as the reverse complement.
TTTATTTCTTTTATAAGAGTATATGGTTATTTATTTTTCTTTCAGAGAAAAGGTAGTCTTGATTTTCTCATTTTACTAGAGAGAAAATGATCCAAGTTTTGTAGCATTAGGTGGAAAAGTTCTCTCCTTGCCCTTTTTTCTTTCAGAGTAGGAAACTCCATTGGATCCTGACTATATTGGAAATAAAAAGAAACCAAAAACAAGGTTTATTATCATCTCTGGATATAGGTTGTTAATTAGAATTAGTTATTGTCCTAGGACATACTCATGTACTAGGATGTTTCTGATGGTAAGCAACTAAGCTTGTTAAATCTTACACAGCATACTCTTCAAATTGCTGGTATTTTCTTCCATGTAAATCACAAACAGATCAGTTCTTGCTACAAATTTCTTGGAAGAATTGGTTGCCAAGATTATCCAAATTTCGGACTGCAGAATATTCTTCCTTTATTGTATTTTAAAGTTTGGATATGGCCATATGAACTTCTGATATATTTGTCTACTTTATTTCTGCAGATTTACATCTGATGTTAAGATCAAGAGCATATCAGTTGTAGGTGGTGCTGATGGAACAAGCCCCTCCAAGATGAGAGTGTTAGTTCGAATGACTTGAGCTATCCATGTACAGTTTTTTCGAGTTCTTTCAATGAACTGACTGGCTAGTATGGCTGCAGTAAAGCAAGAAAAATGTTGGTACTGAGGGCATAAAATGAGAAATGAGATTGTCTGTTTTGCATTTAGGGTTTGTTTTGTTGTTTGCTGGATGAAAATGTGAAATGTCCAAAAACTTAGAAGATCATACAAGTTGCTTTTAAACGTTCCCATAGTGGATGTGTTAGTGCATACGAGTGAGAGGCCAGATATAGAAAGGGGTGGGTGGAGGGCTCAGGGTAGAACTAAATTTTGCTTGGATGGAAATAGTGAAAAAGGATGTTGCTATTTCAGAGGTTATGGAAGCCATTGCCTCCAACCAAGCAGAGTGTAGAGATAGATATAACGTAAAGCCACAAAAAGCAGTTGTGAGATTGACGCCTAGTCAATTGATTGATTGATTGAAAAAGACAATTACAGCTTTTGTATTGTGTATCAAAACTTAGTTGCATCCTAGTTTAAGTATACCTGGATGCTGGTATTCGATGGGGGTACTGGTCCAAGTTTCACTTTATCAAAAAAATGGGGATACCTGGACTCAGCTACAAAAGTGGCCAAGCGTTGGTGCCGGTACTGGGATATGTCATTTGCACACAACTATTTTTCAATTTTAAGAACAAAAACATATGTGTGCCCATAGAATAACACTATTTGGTATTGATTTCATATATAATTAGTATATAAAGTGTTGAGTTTGCTTCCGAAGATTTTATAAGTTAATGGATTTTAGGTTTACCTCTCAATTAGGTTCATTAATCGAGATGGCATTGACTTCTCAGATGCCCAAAGCATGCAACCTGTTCAGGTATTATATTAACATATATTCTTCATGAAGGTGATCAATAAATTTGTCATACACTATCTGAAATATATCTTTCCTCTGTCTAGGAATGGGATTTGGTTGAAAACTTGCATGGAGTTTTGGAATACCAGACAAGGTATGTACTTCTGCACTTTCATTTCCCTCATAAACCATCTTGAACCATTTTCAACCTACGCGGTTGAATCAATATATCACACTCCAGCATTTACCTCTGCAATCATGTTATTAAGACAGTGATAACTTATGTAGCTTGTATAGTTGCTGTAATTTCTGTTTATTTTCTTCTTCTTGATACATCTAAATAGCTAACAGGTATTCAAAGTTCCAAAGTGTGGGAAGCATTACCTTACATTTTCCTGAGAGTTTTGGGGGTGATACAACCCAAATTCACTATATTGGTTTCAAAGGTGAAGCTACTCAGGTACTGTGACAGGGATCATGTTATAGGTTTCCAACGTTTTTTTTAATCTGTATAGAAGGATTGGTGTTAATATATGTATTTTATGTTTATGCTACAGTTGAAGAGGGATGTTGTTGCCACAATCGTCTATGAAATTACTCCAAATCCATCTGATCACAAGTAAGCTTTTATGTGTGCTTATGTCTGCAACAAATGATAGGTTTGCTTGTCCTGGGTGCTTTTTGGAATGTATTAGGCAAGTGATTACGTATTTCAATTTTTTATTGAGATTTGGAGGCGCAAAAAGAGTGTTTTGCTTTGTGGTTTCTCAAGGGTGGTAAGCGAACCACAATGAGAAGTTTTATTAACATGAATAACAAGTCAAGCTCGGCTTAGTGGCAAAGCTTTGAAGTTGTTATCGTAGGTCCTGTCTCATCCCTTGGACTCTTATGCTTGAAAGGAAAAGCAAGAAGAAACTATAAACATGAATAGGGTGGTGTGTTGTAGCAGAAGATAATGCACATAGCTATTGAAAGTTCTAGTGTCCAAGTTTCAAGTAACGACCAGTTCTGTTTTTTGTTTTTTCGGTTCCATATTAAGATATTAGTATTCTCAGATCTTGATGAATCACTGATCTGAGGACAGCTCCGATGACTATTTCTTAAATATAACTATCATCTTTGCTGTTTTAGTGTAATGATTATCCATACAAAGCCTTTTTCTGTTCAATAATACATCTTTTGAAAGACTTCAGATTGCATCCATTACACACTAGATGTATCATTTGAGAAGACGAAGTTATGCTAGGTTTTGGTTCTTTGCCATTGTTTTATAAAACTGGGGAAGAAAAGATTAAGGTATTCTAAGTTCCTTGTGCATTTGAATTTCGAATGACTCGGTAAAATGAAATCGGTTGTTGCAGGACAAGGGCGGAGAGCGGTGGAGGTCTCTCTCATGTGGAGTAGTCCTGCTTCTGGGTTGACCAAGGAATCTGACCTTCCTCTCCTAACATACGTTAGGCACGGATTCAACAAACTGATATGTTGATATGAATTCTTAAGTGCCCTTTGCACGCTTGTGATGAATACCTTACTGAAAATATTAATCAGTTTAAAGTTCACCCAACAATGTTGTTTTCAACCTTTCTTGTGGCTTGGGGGTGATGGAACTTCTTGTTGCTCTAGCCATCAAAATTAGTGATATTTGCATGCGCTAAATGTTTTGCTGGAGAATTTTACAAATTGATGCGTCAAATAGTTTCCAATTAGGTCGAACTTAAAATGAATTTTATGCAAAGCTGTATGTGTATTTAGTATAGAAAACTACAAAGAAAAGTAGCTTGTTGTGCTCTATTTTTCTCTTTTTTTTTTTCCTTTTTTCTTTTTAATTTCCTGATGGTAACCGGGCGCTTAGCTTTTTTTTTTTTTTTCGTTTTAACAGCAGGCAAAAATTAAATTAAAGCATGGGAAATAATTACAAAAATAAGAGTACTAGCAATAAACTAGCCCTACTATAACTTCACGATCCCCAAATTAACTTTCCTGTATCTATTTAACAAGCCTCAACCGAAACAAATCACCCATGGTTAGCCAATTTATCTTTATTGAATTACAACCAATTGCCGGCAGCTAATAGAGCACAAGTCTTCAAATGCTTCCCTCGGATGGCTCTTATGCTTCTGGCATACTGGTGCACTGGGCAGGGTACCCATATGCCACCCGAGCATCATCATCCTACTGCCCTTACTACTCTGGAGTTTCTTACACCAGCATGCCTACAAGAGAAAACGTCTATGGCATGAATGCTGAGACCTCCAAGCAGCTAGTAGGCCTTCGGCCTTATCTGTGCTCCCTTGGCTTAGGCCACCCAACACTCGATGACTTAGCTGCTGAAAGGCTACCCAAGTCGAAGGTCTTGGTGCTTCAGCTGCTCCACTCAAAGTATCCTATGTGCCTAAAGCCTACACACTTAGTGTTTTCACCTCCTTACACACAGAGCCCAACATCCTACACATGCCGGATTAACTCCTCGGGTGTGTCCTTAGTACATTTGCTTTTCAGCCATCAAACCTACCCCATATGTAAAACACCTATAAGGTCCCTAGCTGAGTTGCAAGGTACCACTAGATTTTGGACCAACCTAGGTATCTGTGGCTTGGTGGTCGACTAGACACCTCGGCCCGTTTACTAGGCTTCGACATGCTCCTAGTCCAACTCACAACCTTGAATACCTCGTAGGCATCCTAACCTTTAATACTATCTAGCAACCTCTTAACGACTATTCCTCACTTAACTATGGTTACAAAGAACCATCTCCATCTTCGACACTTAACTACCATACCATGACTACACTGCATCGTCCTCATATCAAAATGATGCACTCGTGGCTCTTGCCACATCAACCCACCAACTTGGTGGAAGAACTAATTTCACCACCATTTCAATTAATTATCGGGAGGTGGTTAGCCATGTAAAATCTCTTGAGTGGTTAATTGAAATGCTTTAACTCTAGGCTTTAACTAGCTCAATCAATATCCTTACCGACTAGGCTTCCAACCATTGACTTTTTTATACTCTGGTAAACACGAGAATTACTGAAGCCACAAAATAGATGCCTGAGCGCAACTTTACCTATACTATACTTGACACTTTTACTAAGTATAACACTTAACTAGGTGGGAGATTACTTCACCTTGTGGTTACTTGTGAGTCACCTCTCGACAGGCCATAGTGAATTCTCTCTCACAGGCACTCTTCATACACTGCCCCGTATGGTTGAGGTAAAACATTCTTTTTCTAGCATCACTTGGTCATTTCTTACCTGATAGTTCAATGTTCCATGAGCTTGTTGGCATTAACATAAATCATCAAGTGATCACCATAGTGTTCTTGGTTCCATTTAGGACTTAGTCCTTTACTTACTCGACTAGTTTCACTAGTCAAGTCTTTCTTCTTCAATAAGTCAATTGGTGGCCCTCGACTTCACTTAACCTCGAGATGATGACCATAAGTCATCGACTATCCCATGGTCTATGGTAGTTGTTCCTATTGTTCGGGTCCTCTTACTACCTTTCACCAGTCATGTCGGACCCTAGCAATGACCCTTCTCTTACTGGCCCAACCTTAGGGTATACAGCTAATAGACAAACAAGCCTATCCATTCGTTTACACTTGGATGAGTTCCTTACACCTTCCTTCCTTACATGATTACCTTCTACATTCAATGGTTAGAAATAAAAACTAAAATTTACCTACTTACCTCTACAACATCTAATTGAACTTCTCCATTGGTTGGTTACTCTAAGGAACTCATCTATTCAACTAGCAAGTCATTCACTAACAACTAGGCCACTAAACTAACTCATGCAAGAAGACAACCTATGGAACTCTAGACCATTTCTAACCTAAGGCATTTAGGCCTCTACTTATATGGTTTCACATACTAGCAAGTGGGCCCTAAGGTGTCAGGTATTAACCCAATACTTGGTGCATGTTTTTAATGCATTTGGGTTAGCCCTTAACCTTGCTTAAAATGACTACCCAACATGCCAAGGAAGACTATGCCAGTAAACTGATGCCAAAGCTCCAAAAAAGTACCTAGACTACTAGTGAAAGGTTAAAGACTTACCTCATACTAGCCACGCACTGCCCGAGAGTTCACTACAGTTACCCATCACATCTAGCTAGCAGTTGCCTACTCTGATTACTTGATTGGCTGAACAAAGTTCAAACTACTTCTCTAGTGCACTAGCTCAACTCCTTGTGGCAATAACTATTGGGGACAAAATTCCTAGGTTGGTCTTAACTTAACCGAGCTTAAATATGAGACTAGCTCAATGACCGCTTGGACTGTTGGTAACATTTCCTAGGTGCAAGCTAAGAGTGATGCACTCTTTGCACCCTTAGGCCTTAGCCCTTCACCTTATGATCCTTTCTTGTTCCTCAGTCTTAGGTTAACTTCTGCACTATGGGCATATTGCCCATGCTCCTACTAGGTTGGATGAGCCAACCTCCACCTTGCAGTCTTGTGTCTTCAACACATCTAACTTTTTTTCGAGAACTACCGCATCCTACACCACTTACTAGTGCCCACCTCAATGATTGTCAAACACCTTTGTATGCACGCTCAAGGCCATGGGGAACTTAGCCTCAAGCTCATGCTCTCGATGGAAAAGTACAAGAGTGCTACTCTTGTTACTTTGTAGCCTACATGACCAAGTGTTATCACTTAGGTCAGTGCATGCTTAGCTCTTTTTGGTGTTGCCTAACCCTTTCAGATTTATGGGTTCAACTTCTGGAACTTCTGGAGTAATCCACTTGGCCCGGTGGTACTCTTCACCTTGGAGGATTCCATATCCTCCTATGTAGCCTACCTCACAATTAAGGTCTAGAACAACTTCCTAGGATGGTGGTCACATCCCAACTACTTGTACCAAGGTGTTGTCCTACCTTGGAGCAAGCCAAACCAATTGCCCCAACACTGCCACACTAGATTGCCAGGATCCATTCATAGACCTTAGCATCCAAAGGTAAACCTGACCCAGTTTTACCATCGCAACTTGCAACCAAAGCCAAACAACAACTCACAAATGTTGGTTAGTACTAACAACCCCAGCATAAGGATAATCCACTAGATCTATGTACCTAGGCTCCAATGACCATGACTTAGCTTTGATACCAAAACTGACACAGCCTCTCACGGGCCTGCCCAGGAAGCCTATGGGAAGTTGTCCCACACTAGTCGTAATTGGTTAATTGATTACATGCACACTAGTCAAAACCTTTATGCTTCTAGTTATTTAATCCTACTATGCAATCATGTATGAGTATGTGCTTTGACTTGATTAATAAAATAAGTAATAAAAAGATAAAACATTGCTCAGACTTTTCACTAAAATCCAAGTTTCAAAGCAGTCAAAACATACAAAATAGTTGTTGAATTAACTACATGATGCCCATCAGCATCATCTCCACTGTGTGTCGTGGTGAATGCGGCAGGGACTTCAAGAGGTACGGGCGAGTCCTGACAGAAGGTGCTCTGTGGGGATCACCTGTGATGGCCGGCAGCATCCTCGTGTGGGAGGCATGGTGAGGCCGAGAAGGACTTCCGGTATTGGAGAGAGCCCGAAATGGGGATTCCTCCGGAGGACTTGCCTGAAACACTTAGAAAACAGGGGTTAGGAGGTCCCCGGAGTGATTTTCCGGGGAGGAGCCTCCGACGCCCAAGTCAGTGCTTTAGGGGGTGGAGAGGGAGTAGTCAGGGCAAAAGGTTCTTGCCTGTCGTGTCCTCTTGAGGGTGGAATGAAGAGGGAGAGAGAGAGTCCCCCAAATGATGGCCATTCCTTTGATATATATAAGAGGGGGTGAGCCCTTCGGATTGTGACACGTGTATGGACGGATGTCATCATACTTCTGGGCGTGGGGGCCCCTAGCTGCTTGCAGGCTCATCGGGCCATGAGCTGCGACAAGCGTAGCCCTACGTGACAGGACGTGGGCAGTGGCGGCGTGTTAGAGTGCATATGAGGGCGGTGTGCAGGGTGACTTGGGCGGAATGTCAGAAACTCCTTGATGGCGCCTGTCGTACCTCCGAGGTCCTTTTGGTCGATGTCCACCTTCGGGGTGAGGGGCCTTTTCCCAGGGTTGTACTAGTTCTTCGAGGGATTCCCTGGCTCCAAAGTTACTCCTTCGGGGGGCTTTCCCCAGTAGAAGATGGCTAGTCCTTCTCCCCCGAAGTTGGTTCGGTCGTCTTCTCGATGGAGGCGATACTCTGAGGTTGGTTTTGGCAGGCTACCGGGATCGTGTACCTCAAGAGTTTTACTTCCTCTTTTTCGGGGGCCTCTGGTGACCGGGGCGATAGCACTTTGGCTATCACATGCCCCCCCTCCCTTGGAAAGCCGGAGTGGAGGCTTCTGCTAGTGGTCCTTCTAGGGGCGCTTTTCGGGACTCGGAGCTTGACGTTCGCCGGGGAGGCAGTTTGCCGCCTAGGGGATAAGCCTTGTCCGGACAGGTATGATCTGTCTGCCCCTTGGTGTTCTGGAGATACCGAACCTCTTTACTTTTCCTGCCATAGGTTAGTGGACCGTCACGTCTTGAAACTAGGCGTGTCAGTCTGGAGTGGTGCGCCCGGGTTTTCAAGATGTTAGAAAACGCGTCCTAGTTTCTCGTGACTGGCAACATGTGGCAGGTGCTGGTTGGGATGGATACGTCTTTTCATGCGCGAAGGGCAATTATGGCGACGTTTTGCCTTCGCGCAGCAATTATGACGCCCTTCCAGCTACCCTTCCTCGATCTATATAAGCCTGCTCCTGTCATACTCTTCATTTGTTTTTCTTTGCTCTTGTTTGCTCTTGCGCCTTCTCTCCTTTTTTGCGGCGGCGTTTCTTCCGACCACCTTTTACAACGGCGTCCACAAACCCTAACTTCGGCAAGACTTTTGGTGGGTTCTGACTATAGAGATCCTTCAGTTTCTGCTTTTCTTTTGGTTTCCCGAAGTCATTTTTTCTTCTTTTTGAAGTCTCTTTTTTGGCCAACCATGTCTTCGCCTATTCTCGAGAGTTGGCAACCTCTTATGTCTCACCCTTGTTGCTCTACTTCTGAGAAGTTAGAGAAGTGGACAGCCAATTTTTCCTTCCATCGTACGCCACCACAAGGTTACCCCACCTCGGTCACTTTAGTTTTATGAATCAGGACGATGAGGTCACCATTTTTCGAGCCCAACTGAAGGGCGGACTTCGGTTTCCCCCTACGAAGATGATTTGCAACTTTTGCCAATTTCATGGCATAGCCGTGAATCAGCTTTCTCCTAACTCATACTTTTATTTTAACTTTTTTCTCTGCATGTGCGGGGTCTTCGGGGTAGAACCCCATTTTATCCTGTTCATGCAGTATTACAAGCTCTATCCGGTCCCGAAGGGTGGCTTTTATTTCATGCTACCTTCGGGATTTGGGAGTAAAAATTCGTGTTCACCTTCGCTACCAAGGATAGCTGGCGAGGGTGGCAAAGGAAGTTCTTCTTCCTAAAGGTGGCGGAGGCCTGGTCGCATGTTCCAACTAAGTGGGCTCGGGGAAAGCTGGAGACGGATGTCGTGGATCCCAAGAAGTTGCTAACTCCCGAGTTGGCAGCGAGGTTTGCGGACTTCGATAGACGTATCCGTGTTGTCGCCGACTGGGATGCCGAGGTCCCTCCACGCTCCCTTTACCCCTTCCCCATAAATTGGAGGCTTATGACCAAGGAGGTCCTTCGGGAGTTGGGGGTGGTTAATGTAATGCCCGGACAATCCAAAGTGATTAGGTCCCGGGTTAAATGAATTTGGAGCATAAGAATTTTTCCTTAATCGGGAATTTAGCTCAATTAAATTGAGGAGACAATATGGCATGTGCATAATTGAGTGTTGAACATCTTAAAAATAAGCTTGGCTTAGGCCAAGAGAAATAGTAATGAAAATGGTGGTTTTTAAAGATGAGGGACTCAATTGAACAAAGGGATTTCTAGTGGTTGGGCTCAATTGCCCAAAATTAGAAAGTTGGAGGACTAAAGGGGGAATTAGGCCATTTTAATAGCCTAGGATGCCTTGGCCAGCCATGCCCTTCCAAGTCCCAATATTTTATGTCACCTTCCTCCAAATCCTATTATTTTAATCCACCTCCCACCCTTAGTCATCACCTTGGATTCTTTCTTCACGTACTTTTGACTTTTTCTACCAAACTTACGCAAAAGTCTTCCAATTAGTCTTCATTTCTTTTAATCTTGTCTCCCACTCATTTCAAACACATTATTAATTTCCTACTATTTTAATCCACCTCCCATCCTTAGTCAAGACTTTGGATTCTTTCTTCACCTACATGTCTCCTACTTTTGACTTTTTCTACCAACTTACACAAAAGTCTTCCAATTAGTCTTCCTTCCATTAAACCTTGTCTCCCACTCTTCCAAGCACATTATACACTCATTTTCCTTCCCATATGGCTGGCCATCACCTTCCCACACATTAAAACATAATCAATCCACTCATTCAAAGCCATTTGCTCTCAAACTCTCTCCTTCTCTCTCCATTTTCTTCCATACCAAGTCTCACCATTCCAAACACATTTCCAACTCTTTTCCTCATCTAAATATTCGGCCATAGCTAGAAATAATCCTTCCTCAAATTAAAACCAAGTATTCTTGGTTGAAATCAAGCTCTAAGACCATAAAGAGCAAAAATCAGGTGAAGAATTCAAAGAAAGCCAAGGAGGAAAATTCGGCCATTTCCATTTCTTGGAGGTTTTGAACTCTACTCAAGGAGCTCTTTGTGTGATTGAGTTCCTAAGTTCATTAGAAGTAAGAAATCAAGAAGAAGCTTGAAGAACATCAAGCACAAGAATTTGGCCTTACCTCTTCTGTGAGGTTCTGTAAGTGTACACCAAGTGTTCTTGGTATTTTGTGTTATTTGAGTTAATCACCAAGTTTTCTTGGTACCTTATGGTTACTAATAAAATTTGGCCCATCTTGGTTATTATGATAGAAAACAATTTCTAGAGTCAACAAGCAAGGAAAATGAAGGAAAAATAAGCTTCTAAAGCTTTCGGTGTTGTGGGTAAGGATTCCTATAATCACTTTATTGCATGGCCTAGTTCCATGGATTTTTTGTGTAAGTATTCGGGCCCCTAGGTGATGGTCAAAGAACCATGTGATCCTAGGAGTGCTAAGAGGGCTTCAAGTTATGTTATTGCTTCGGCAATTCTGTTTTGCTCATGAGCTAAGTTAAGTAAGCAAGCATTATGGGCTAGGAGTTAAGGCGGCCACCTTAATTCCTATGCTAAGTGAGCTCTCCGAAAACATGAAGTATATGAAATTAATGAATTAAAACTTGAGGGATGCTTGCTGCCCTTCTGTGGACAAAGTGTTAAGTGGTGTGTGTTTGTGTGCTTCTTTGATTTGTTGTGCATGCTAACCCCCGATTATGATATTATTGTTTTATGCATGTATCTTTGTGTTTTCTTTGCAGGAGTAAGGATTATTTTGCCATTACATTCTTGGCATATGTTAGGCCTTGGAGGCCATAAGTTAGCCATTGGATGCCACGAAATCCTTATTGAGTTTTATAACTCACCCGCCCTACTATACTTTTGTAGGTAAAGGTTTGCTTGAAAGATCAAGCTAAGAGTCTTGAGTACTCTTTCTATATGCTAAGGTTGGATTTGTGTATGGTATTGCTCAAAATATTCTAAGTATTATAAGTATATAAATTGCTTGTAAATAAGCTAAAAAAAATGTGGACTTTCTGTGCAGGACTTGAAGTCTTAGAATTGTGGGAACAAGGTCTGTTAAGGTGGAAATTTGTGTTCCATGGCTTTGTGGATTTATGGCTTGCTTTTAAGCATGTTTTTGTTGGTCTAACTTTAGTGACCAAATTATGGACTTAGCTAAAATTTGGCCAAACTTGGCTTGGGCTTGTATTATGGACTTGGACATTTTTGGGTATTTTTATTGCTTGGTGGACTTACCAAGGCCCATGCATGAATTTATGGGTTATGTTTTCATGAAACTTGAAGCATGTTGAAATTGGGCTTAAATGTACGTTTTGGGCTTAAATAAGAACTCGGAAAATTTGATTTTATTCTTGGTTAATTTTGGGCCATATGCATGTTAAGTACTAAAAGGCCCATAAGCCCATGTCTATGTTGAAAGCATGCAATGTTTGGCTATGTATGCTCACTTAGTAAAGAACATTTAAGTAAACTTAGAAAAAGCATGAAATTGGATGCTTGTGTAAAGTTTGGCTAATAAGAAATTTGAGTGCACGTATGTGAATTAATACATGCCTAAGCATTAGTTGCATCTAAAGGCATTAAGTGATTATGTGCACTAGTGAACACCAAAACACATAAGCATGCAAAGCATATGCATGAAAATAAGTTTTTAAACTTAAGTTGGTGTTTTGGTTGCCATGCATATTCTTGGCTAAGCTTGGTAAAGACCATGAAAATGAACACATGAAATCCACATAGGTGCTAGCTTGTTTCTGAGAGCACTTTAACTTAACCTTAATTAAAGAACTTAACGAGCTAGTACCGATAAGTATCCTGGGGTTCGTGCCCATAAGTCTTAGTGAGTTTTAAAAGCCCCTTCTGTGCAATGAAAACTTCCGCTGCATGTTTTAAGTAATTAGGCCCAAATGGGCCAGGGGCAGTTTAGGGCACGACAGTTAAGGAGCATAAGACGAATCTCGGCATGCCTGCTCCTGTCACCGAGGGGAAGAAGTCCTGGCTAGTAAAGCTCATTCGAAGCGAGCTTACTTACGAAGCCTTTTTTGAAAGTAAGTTTCCTTTCAATGTTTTCAGCATAAATGCCTGTCTAGACTCACACAGATGTTTTCCCCCTTTTCCAGAGATGGGCGATGAGTCTGCTGCCTACTATAAGTCTCTCTTCCTTGGTCAGGCCGATAAGGGAGAACAAACGAAGAAGGGCGTTTCCAAGAGGCGCAAGACTACTGGGAGCGGACCGTCTTCAATCAAAAAGGCAAAGAAGGACACCCTTCTTCTATCCCCGGAGGATGTGGCAGAGGTCGGCGGTGTCATTGCAACTTCCACCAAGCCTGAAACTCAAGCCGAGCCTGAAACTTCCGCCGAGGCTCCTACCGGGGTGGTTACTGTTGCTACTGCTTTGAGTCCCACCACATCGGTGGATCTTTTGGGCTCTTTGGCAGGGAGTCCCTTTGCTGAGGAGTGGGAAAAACGCCGAAGGGATAAAGGCAAAAATATTCCTGCCGACGTGGAGGAGGTCCAGAACTCCGATGACGACGTTGCTGAGGTTGCGCCTGGTTTGTCTCTTACCCCTTTTTCATAACTCGTATCCTCATAACTTGTATAGTTAAGGAGCTTTGTCTGACTTACGCTTTCAACTTTTCAGAGGATCTGGCGTCCTCAGCTTGGATGGTTGAGCATGTCCGAAGGCTGGCTCTTCGGGATTCCCACATTCCGAAGGACAAAGTCCCAAGGGAGCCGTTCTGGTCTTTCACAAGGGACATGAACCTGTTCTCCGAGGATTGCCGGGAAATGGCTCCCCAAATGGCGAGGGGCGTGCTCACTCAGGCTTCCTTCAAGGCAGTTGCCGAGGAGTGTGCCTCCGAGGATACCCTTGCCGCCAAGGTTTTCGAGCACGCTACCCAGGTAGTTCTTCAGGCCTCTTCATTTTTCCTCCCACTTTTTTGTCTAAGTGTTTTGGCTTTCCTTGTGTAAATTTCACTAAGTATCTTTTTTTTTGTAGCTCCTGGGGTATAGTGGATACCTTCGAGCTTGGATGGCAAAGCAGTCTTCGGTCCAAGCTTGGGCTGAAGATAAATTAGCGAAGGCCAAGGTCTTCTGCGCTAACTCAGTTGTGACGAACACCGAGTTGAGCCGAATAGCCAAGGAGAAGGTTGCCAAGCTTCAGGAGGAATTCTTGAAGGGCCAAAAGGAGCTCTTGAAGTATTTCTCCAAGAAGATGTCCGACCTTGGTGAGAAGGTTGTGAACTTAATCTCGGCCAACGAGGCCATTCAGAAGGAGAAAGAAGGAGAAACTGCTCTTTTGACGAAGGCTCTTGCTGACAACGCCGAACTTCAAGCCAAGGTCGACTCGCTGAAGAAGGGTTCACAGAAGAAGAAGAAGATAAAGGAGCTGGAGAAGGAGGTTGGGGATCTTCGGAAGGAGGTTTCAGACCTTCAGAATGAGGCGGACGACTTGGACGTAGAAAAAAAAAAAGCCGTTCAGGCAACGAAGGTTGCCTTTTAGGACGGCTTCTGCCTAGCTCGTCACCAATTTCTAAAGAAATATCCAGACCTCGACCTTTCTTTCTTGGCTGCCCTGGATATTCCCGAGGGTCCTCGGTGGACTTGGTTGAAAGTCTAGCACCTCAACCTGCCACTTGCCCCACCTCCTGCACCGAAGGCGGCGGCCAAAGACATAGAGCCGGAGCTTTCCATGACGCCGAGGTCCCTTAGATATTCTAGGGCCTTTGCCTTCTTCTTTTTTCTTTATGTTTTTCTTCTTGTAACCTTCTCCTTGTACCAAGACCTTCTTCAATGAATTTTCTTCATAATTTGGTTAATTCTTTTGAGCAATTTTTTGTTTCCTAGTTGCCCTGACCACTTTCGGTCAAGGGACTTCGGAGAGGTACACTTTGCTCGTTTCATCGGTTAACCTTCGGGTAGACGTTCGTTGCTGGTGAAGTTCCCCTAGGCAAATTTTAGCCTGCCCTCGTCGGCCGTTTTCTATAGACTTCACCTTTTTTGGGCATATAACCCAACCAACTTTGGAAGGAAAACGTGACCTTCGGGAGTGTGTGCTTCAGCTTTGTTTGGCGAGTACTTTTGGGTAGCGGAAAACTTCTGTACTTAGAGAAATTTCTCACTTGTACACTTTCTCATCTAAAATTATAAGTATAGAATTTCTTTGAGACATCCGAGTGCCATGCATTTTTCAGTTTTCCTCCTTCGGTGTCGCCAAGCTTGTATACTCCCCTTCGGACCTCGTCTAGGACCAAATAAGGCCCCTTTCCTATTTGGCCGAAGTACCCCATGGGACGGTTTTCGGGGTTGAAACTTGGCCTTCCGGAGGATGAGGTCTCATTTCATTATTCCTTTTGGCCTATCATGCAGGTTTGCGCTCATGGCCACCTTTTGCTGAAAGGCCCTTCTTCTGAGCTCAGCCATTCCTCTGTGTTCGCCAACTAGGTCGAGCTTAGTTCTCAACCCGAGGTCGTTTCCTCTTTCGTCGAACACTCGTATTCTAACTGGTGACCGTACTACTTCAAATGGATAATGACCTCTATACTGGAGATAAGTGAGAAAGGTGTCTCCCCCGTGGCCCTTCGGGCAGTTATCTGATAACTCCTAGGTACAGCAGGAAGTTTTCTTGGCCATTTTCCCTTTGCTTCTCCCAACCTCTTTTATAGTCCCTCGTTTATAATTTTATTGGCTACCTCCACTCGTCTGTTGCTCCGGGGCTGAGCTAATGGGCCAGAGTGCAATTTTATTTTGAAGTCAGTGGTGAATTCTTGGTGTCCCTTGTCCATAGACTGGGAACCATTATCGGCCATTATCACCGTTGATATGCCAAATCAGCATATCATGTTTCTCCGGATGAACTTTTGTATATCTTTTGCCGGAATAATCGCTAGGGATCCTGCCTCGTTTCGCTTAGTGAAGTAGTCCACTGCTACTGTGCAGAACTTCACTCCTGCGGGTGCCGTTGGGAGTGGACCGGTGAGATCTATGCCCCATACTGCAAAGGGGCAATGGTAATCTTCCGGGGTTATCTACTCCGAAGGCAGTCTTTTGGGTGCTGGCGCGTCTTCGGCCCTTTTCACACTTCCTGGGCGAATTGTCTTGCACCCTTTTTGCCGATACATCTCTGTAACAGACTTTCATACCCTTGTCGGTCTAATTCCTCTTTAATTAGGGAATATCATCCAGAACATCTTCGCACTTTTCGCCACTTTATGAGGATTTTTGGGACTCTTTAGTTGCGAGATACCTCTTTGTAGGATCTTTCCTCCCTTTGTCCGAGGTTACTGTACCTAGTGTTGCCATGCTCGGATGGCCCAACACTGTGGTAACCAAATTTGATTGCTTTGGTGGCCTCCCTAGCCTCGGGCCCCCGAGGGGCTACTCCAGCGCCCTGCTGTTCTGCGCTTGGGATTTCTTCGACAGGGAGTTCCCATTCTGGACCTACCTTCGCTCGGTCTCCCTCGTTGGTTTCAATATTTTCCATTTCTGGGGTTTCGGCAATGAAGTCTGCCAGTGCCTGAGCTTTTATTGCCCTTCTAGGCTCATACGTGATGTAGTACTCTCCGAGTTTGATGCACCATTTTGATAGTCTTCCCGAATGCTCTACTCTTTTCCATGATGTCGCGCAGAGGCGGGTCATTCCGGACAATGATAGCATGTCCTTGGAAGTAGAGTCGTAGCCTTCTACCTGCAAGTACCAAGGTGTAGACAGCCTTTGGGGCAATCAGTATCTGACTTTGTTGCCGAGGAGACGGTGACTTTTCTTCGGGTGTAGAACTCCTTTGATGGGGAGGTCTGGGTCCTCTTGACCCTGTTTTTCTCGTAGGTCGCGTACCGAGGTGTATGCTTCCCATCGAGGACTCATCTTGTTAATCTCCACTTCCCCGAACTCCTATGAGTTGACATGGAACTCTTCTCCCGACAAGGTAATAATGAAGAGGGCCTTCGGCTCTAATTTGGATGTGGCCATCTTCAGTCTAACTACTGTGTCATTTTGGCCATGACAAAGCATGGGAACTTGCGCATGAAAACCGTAGTAATAGCCAGAGGACGTTCGTCCTCGGGCATGGAAGTCCCTGCTGCAGTTGTTCGGTTGCCGGTTGAACCTCTTGCGCGGAAGGGGACCTCGAAAGTCCCTTGTCCTTAGAACGTTGAGTTTTAACAATGATGACCTGGGAGTAGTTCCCACAGACGGCGCCAAATGATGCCCATCAGCATCATCTCCACTATGTGTCGTGGTGAATGCGGCAGGGACTTCAAGAGGTATTGGCGAGTCCCGACAGAAGGTGCTCTGTGGGGATCACCTGTGATGGCTGGCAGCATCCTCATGTGGGAGGCACGGTGAGGCCGAGAAGGACTTTTGGTATGGGAGAGAGCCCGAAACGGGGATTCCTCCGAAGGACCTGCCTGAAACACTTAGAAAACAGGGGTTAGGAGGTCCTCGAAGTGATTTTTCGGGGAGGAGCCTTTGACGCCCAAGTCAATGCTTTGAGGGGTGGAGAGGGAGTAGTCAGGGCAAAAGGTTCTTGCCTGCCGTGTCCTCTTAAGGGCGGAAAGAAGAGGGAGAGAGAGAGTGCCCCAAATGATGGCCATTCCCTTGATATATATAAGAGGGGGTGAGCCCTTCGGATTGTGACACGTGTATGGATGGATGTCATCTGTACTTCTGGGTGTGGGGGCCCCTAGCCACCTGTAGGCTCCTCGGGCCACGAGCTGCGACAAGCGTAGCCCTACGTGACAGGACGTGGGCAGTGGCGGCGTGTCAGAGTGCATATGAGGGCGGCGTGTAGGGTGGCTTGGGCGGAACGTCAGAGACTCCTTGATGGCGCCTGCCGTACCTCCGAGGTCCCCTTGGTCGATGTCCACCTTCGGGGCGAGGGGCCTTTTCCTAGGGTTGTACTAGTTCTTTGGGGGATTCCCTGGCTCCGAAGTTACTCCTTCGGGGGGCTTTCCCCAGCAGAAGATGGCTGGTCCTTCTTCCCCGGTGTTGGTTCGGTCATCTTTTCGATGGAGGCGATACTCCGAGGTTGGTATTAGTGGGCTACCGAGATCGTGTACCTCAGGAGTTTGACTTCCTCTTTTTCAGGGGCCTCTGGTGACCGGGGCGATAGCACTTTGGCTATCACTACACATAATCAATCGTGTGCAATCATCTAAACAAAAGTAGACAATGCTCACACCTAAGAGCCACTCTAGAGTAGACTACTTGTACATGAACATTGGAGGAAAACTAGTATATGAGAACCATACACTGAACAACACTACTGAGATTCACAACTAAGCTTCCACCTTAGAGCAACTCCCGATGGCAAGCTCCAAAGCCCTCCCTTATGCTTCACTAGCCTTTGTTGGCCAAAAAGATGGCTGTAGTTAGTATCATAACTTAACTAACAAGCAAACCACAAACTAAAATTATAAGGATTCAAATAAACCGTATACCTGCTCGAGAGCCTATCTCAACAACCCTCAATGGTTGGTGGCTCAATGACACCCAAAACTGCACAACAAAAGCTAAGGGAGTGAGAATCAAAGATTCTTAGTAAGAGATCCTTCAACATGCAAGAAAAATATTGAGGGCACACATATATATAATATATGAAGTCTAATGCATGTGCTTGCAGTCTGAGGGCTAATACATGTGCGTATACTTGAGTCCTTTAGGACTCTTCCTCATCCTAGTCCTCCCATGGGCATCACTCTGTGCCTAGCAAATTTTGGCCACTAACTTGCTCTTAGTAAGCTTTAGCTTACTGTTGTAATAACTTAAATTTCCTTGGTTGTTGTGCAGATAAACATAATGGATGCTCCTTGCTTGAGTTTCAAGAAATTCTAGGTGTACTAGGTCTCCACATAGTGCTTGAAGTCCTTAGACTTGCCTTGGTCACAAGTGTACTAAGCCTCCACCCAAATAGGTGCACTAGGCTCCCACTTGGTGTCTTAAGCTAATAAGCTCACCTAGATCACCAAGGTATTAACCTCACCATTTAACCTACCAAGGATGCACTAAGCTTTCACTTGTGCCTCAAGTCACAGCTTGGCTAGGCCATAAGTGTACTAAGCCTTCATCCAAGGTGCTTGATTATCCACCACTACTTGTTTCACACTAATGGAGTGGCAATGATCATGGTTGGACTCATTTACTAGGTTCTTTGGAACCCTTTTAGGTGCCTTAAGCTTCCCACATTGGATCCTTAAATCCGGTGGCCCAACTAGGCTTATGATGGTGCTAAACCTTGCACCAAACTAATGGTGCTCTATTATGGCCAAACATGCCTTCAGTTTGAACTAAAATACTTTTACACCTAGGCAATTCTAGGCTTGGTAAATTCATGGAGATAATAGTGCTCCCTCTTAGCTTCATGTGGAATCTGGAATCACCACAATAGGACACCTGAGCGAAAAGTTATGAAGAAACACTACTGGGTGTTAAAGTTGTTAGTGACGCATTGCTAATGAATGAATATGCATCGCCATAGTACAAAACACGCTGGAATTTTCATGAAAAGTTTGGCGACACATCACCAACTAGTTTGTGCCCAAACATTCCAGATTCCACGCCATAGCTACTTTGGGCCCTTCTAAGGCCACCTTCCAATGGTCATAAGGATGCCTTGAAATGCCTCAAACCTTCATGTACACATGTACTAGGCCACAATGCATCATTTAAACCAATCCTATGGTGTCCATAAACACCACACAAACCATCAAAACTTCACTAGTCCAACAAGTTCATCACCATTCACCAACTAATGCCATTCATCAACCTACTTGAATTTAACAAGCAAACAAACCATGAATGGCATCAATTATGCATGAATCATAAATCCCTTACCTCAATTCACTTTGAACTAGCAAGCATCAAGCACCACAAGCCAAGAATTTCCAATTCCAATGGCTCCTTTAGGTTTCCTAGGTTTTAAAGCACAAACAAGGTTTATGGCACCAAATTAACACAAACCCAACAAAACCCAAGCCTAAAATCATCAAACAAACAAGAGGTAAACAAGAAATCAATGTTACTGATGCCCCAAAGCATCTTCGTTTGCTGTCATGTTGACAGGTGGAGAGACTTCCTGAGGAGGCGGGCGCCTGGAGCTCTGGTTTCCCAGCTGAGTGTGCCTGAAAAGCTCAAAGAAGAGGTTAGGAGGTCCCCGGTGTGCTTTTCCGGGGAGGACCCTCCGACGCCCAAGTCAGTTTTCTGAGTGAAAGTGGAGGAAGAACACTAAGGGATCAAGTGTCTTGCCTGTTTCGTGTTTTCTCAGAGGGAGGAAAATGCCCATCCTTTGCCCAGTCCCATTTCCTAATATTTATAGGAGTAGCTGGTCCGTTCAGATCATGACACGTGTTCGGTCGGATTTGATATGTACTTTTGGACATAGGGGACAGGCAGCCGTTTGCAGCCTCCTTTAGCCCTGGACCCGGACAGGTTGTGTCAGGACTGGGGGGGCTGCGGCGTGTCAGTTCGCCGTTCAGATGTGACGTGTAGGGCTTGTGGGCGACATGTCAGAGGCTCCTTAAATGCTCATACCGTACTCCCGAGGTCCCCCGGGCGAGGTCGCCCTTCGGTGCGTGCACCCTCTTCGGATTCTATCCGTCCTTCGGTGCGAGCACCTCCTTCGGGATGTATCCCATAGTTCTGGGAGTTCCCTTGATGAACACCCTCTTCGGGACTCACACCCATAGTTAGGGGATTCCCTTGTTCAGGTGTTTCTTGTTCGGGGAAGATCCTCTTCGGGGCCTCTACCTTCGGGGAGATTCTTCCTTGCTTCAGAGAGATGGCTCTCTTACCCGAAGACGGTCAGTTTGGCCCCTCGATGGAGACGGTGTTGTTCTCGGAATTCCTGACGAGCTAACCGAAGTCTCGAGCTCATAGTGTTTAACTTCGCACCTTCCGAGGTCAGTAAAAAGATCCTCTCTTAGGTGACGTCAGACTCCTCGGCCGATATTCTGGCAGGGAGTTACTACCGAGGAGGCAATAGCCTTTGGCTATCACAGGCCCCCCTCCGAAAAGCCGAAGTGAGAAACTTCGGTTCATCGGTTTTCGGGTCCTGTGGTTGTGATATCTGCGCCGAAGACGCCTTCTTCTGCCTGAAGCGATGGGCAGCCCTTTTTGCGTCCTCGAGGCGCGAGAAGATAGGCTGTCCCTGTGCCGAAGATACACCCTCTGCCCGAAGTCACAGGCTGTCTTTTGGTGTCTTCGAGGTAACCTACTTTTTTTGCCTTTATAGGTCTGCTCATGCGTCGCGTCCTGTGTCCAGCAGAGTCAGTCTAGGGCGGTGCCTCTAGACCAAATGGTGTCAGAGGGCGTGCTCGACGTGATGGACGACACGTGGCACGTTTGCTGCGCGATGACCGACACATGGCACACTTTTATTGGGTAAGAATGCACTGAGTACGGCAGGCACGACTTTTCAGGCGCTCTTAGCAGTTATGGCGACGCTTCGCCTTCCGAGGGGTACAAATGACGACGGTTCTCCTGGCCTTCTCGGCCTATATATATCAGTCCTGTCATAACCCTCTTTCTGCTTCTGCTTTTGCTTTCTTGTGCCTTCTAATTCTCTCCCTATTTTCCGCGGCGGTTCTCCTTTTTCAGGCGTTTTTCCGACCACTTTTCACGACGGCTTCCAGAAATCCAGATTCCGGCAAGACCTTTGGTGGGTTTTAGTCCTTTTGCTTTTTTCAAGGCTTCTTCTTTGTTTTTCCCGAACTCATTTTCCTTGTTTTTTCCCGAACTCGTTTTCATCATGCCTGTTCCCGAGAGTTGGCAACCTCTTCTTTCTCACCCTTGCTGCACTACTCCGGCAAAACTAGCGAGGTGGAAGAAAAAGTTTTCTTACCCTCTTACTCTGTGACGAGGTTGCCCCGTCCTGACCAATTTCCTTTCTCCAACCGAAGTGATGAAATCACCATTTTCCGAGCCCAACTGAAGGCCAGACTTCGGTATCCCCCCCCGGAGATGGTTAGCGCGTTCTGCAACTTCCATGGCATTGCCGTTAACCAACTCCCACCGAACTCGTACTGCTATTTCAACGCCTTCCTCTGTATGTGTGGCATTTTCAAAATAAAACCTCACTTTGTAGTTTTTATTCAGTACTACAAGCTCTTCGTGGTCCCGAAGGGTGGCTTCTACTTTATGCTACCTCGGGGATCCGGGAGCAAAAAGTATACGTTCACCTTCGCCACCAACGACAGCTGGCGAGGGTGGCAACAAAAATTCTTTTTCCTGAAGAAGTCGGAGGCTTGGTCGCACGTCCCGACCAAGTGGGCTCAGGGGAGGCTCAAGATGGATGTTGTTGACCCGAAGATACTGCTAGACGCCGACGTAGCACCTATCTTTGAGGACTTCGACAGGCGCATCCGGGTCGTCTCTGACTGGGCTGCCGAGGTCTCTCCTCTTGCCCTTTACCCTTTTCCGATCAACTGGAGGCTCATGACCGAAGAGGTCCTTCGGGAACTCAAGGTCATGTGACAGACCTCAACATGCCGAAACCGGCTTCTTCGGGGAAGGACTCCTGGCTCGTGAAACTCCTTCGGGGGAAAGAGACTTATGAGTCTTTTTACGAGAGTAAGTTACTTTCTCATTTTTTCCTTCATAACTTCATCTTGGACTTACACTGATCTTCTTTTCCTTTTTTCAGAGATGGGCGATGACACGGCTGCCTTCTACAAGGCTCTTTTTACCGGGCAGGCCGAGAGGGGCGAACAGACAAAGAAGGCCGCCTCTCGGAGGCGGAAACAGACTTCGGGCGGCCCTCCTTTCAAACGGGCAAAGAAAGCTGCTCCTTCCTCTCTTCCGCAAATTCTGGAGGAGGTACGCGAGGAGCCCGAACACCCTGCTGCCCCTTTGCCCTAGGTTCCTTCTGTCGACGTCCCTTCTTCCGACGTCTTTCCTCAAAGCCCCACGCCTTCGCATGCTCTTCTGGAGGGCGATGGGGAGGAGACCCCTTCTGCCGAGGAACAGCGCCAAATAAGAGGCAAGGGGATCTCTACTGAGGCGACGTCGATTCTTGACGACGACGTTACCGAGGTGCCAGCAGGTTTGTACTTTGTCGAAGAACCTTTTTTTCTCTTGTAAATCCTTAAGAGTTTTCTGGCCTTAACCAATTTTTCTGCTTTGTTGTGCAGCGGAGGTGGCCGCTCCTGACTGGGTTGCCGAACACGCCCGCAAGAGGGCCCTTCGGGATGCCAAAGTCCCAGCAGGGAAAGTTCCGAAGGAGCCCTTCTGGACGTTCACGGAGGACATGAATATGTACTCCGAGGACTGTCCCGAGATGGCCAGGCAGATGTGCAAAGGGGTTTTTACTGAGGCCTCTTACAAGGCCCTTACGGAGGCTTACCCAGGCGACATCTCTTTGGCCGCCAAACTCACTGAACATGCCGCCCAGGTACGCTTCACTGTTTCCTTAGTGCCAATTTTGCCTTTTGCTTTTTACTTAGCATCATTTTCCCTTTGTTTGCTTTTTTTGCAGCTGATGGGGTATGCCGGGTTGCTCCGTGTTCGGGTGGCGCGAAAGTCAGAAAGGAGGGCGTCACTCTAGGAGCTTTACACCAAGACGAAGCCCCAGTGTTCGGCATTGGCTGCCGACAATGCTCAGCTGAAGCAGTCTTCAGAGAAGGAAATTGCTGAACTTCGGGAGGGGTTCATAAAAGAGAAAGAGGAACTTGAGAAAGGCACCTCCGAGAAACTTTCCGACATCGGTTCTCGGATGGCGGAGCTAACTTCGATCGTAGAAATGATTCAAAAGGATAAGTCAGAAAGTGACATAATCCTTGCGAAGACGTTCGAGGAAAAGGCCCAGCTCGAAGCCGAGGTCGCATCTCTGAAGAAGCCTTCAGAAGAGAAGAAGAAGATGAAGGCATTGAAGAGAAAGCTCAAGGATCTGGAGAAGGATTACACGGATCTGGAGAAGGACTATGCAGATTTGGCGGTCAAGAAGCGGGAGTCCGACGATATGACGAAGTTAGGCTTTCAAGATGGCTTCTGTCTTGTTCGGCACCAAATTCTGCAGAAGTTCCCAGATTTTGACCTCTCCTTCCTGGAAGGCATGAACATCCCCAAGGAGCCTCGGTGGACTTGGTCCAAGATCGAGCACTTGAAACTGCCTCCTTCTCTCTCGGCGCCGAAGGCTGCTGACAAAAGCACAGAGGCTGGCAGTTCTCAAGACGCCGAGGTTCCTTAGTACTAGGGCCTTTTGTCTTCATTTTCTTCTTCTTTTTTGTAGTCTTTCAGCAACTTTCTTCTCTGTAAGCACTCTTTGGCTCAATAGATAAAAATTTGGCTAAGTATTTTTGCCAGATTCCTTTGTTTCCCACTGTCCCGAACATAATTCGCTCGAGAGACTTCGGAAAACCATATATTTGCTTTCCTTTGTCCCGAACATATTCGCTCAAGGGACTTCGGAAAACCATACTCTTGCTTTCCTTTGTCCCGAACATATTCGCTCAAGAGACTTCGGAAAACCTTACTTTTGCTTTCCTTTGTCCCGAACATATTCGCTCAATAGACTTTGGAAAAACTTACTTTTTCTTTCCTCGGCGATTGCTTTCGTGAGACTCTTGTTTTGTACTTCTTCAGAACTTTTTATTTAGACAAATTTTTCCAACTTGTGCAGTACAACTTTCCCACCGAACTTTTTAGGCATAGAATTTTTTCAAGGCCTCTGAGTGCCAAGTGTTTTTTAATTCTATGCCTTCGGCATCGCCGAGCTTATAAACTCCTTTTCGTACTTCGGCAAGTACCAGGTAGGGTCCTTCCCAATTTGCGTGAAGTACCCCGTGGGACGGCTTTCGGGGTGCAAATTCAGCCTTTCGGAGAACGAGGTCTCCCTGCTTTATTCCCTTTGCCCTGGCGCGTAGGTTTATGGCTGCTGCTACTCTTTGCTGGAAAGCTTTTCTTCTCAGCTCGGCTACTTCTCTGTGTTCGCCGACGAGGTCGAGCTTGGTTCTCAGGCCGAGGTCATTTCCTTTTTCATCGAACACTTGGACCCGTATTGATGGTTGTACTACCTCGACAGGGATGATGGCCTCTGTACCGAAGACGAGTGAAAAGGGCGTTTCCCCTGTGGCTCTTCAGGGTGTTGTTCGGTAACTCCATAACACGCTTTGGAGTTCTCCTGGCCATTTCCCTTTTGCTTCCCTCAGTCTCTTTTTCAGACCATCTTTTATGGTCCTGTTAGATACTTCCACCTGCCCATTACTTTGGGGGTGAGCTACTGGGGCGAAGTGCGTTTTTGTCCCGAGGTCGCTAATGAACTCTTGGAATCCTTTGTCTATGAACTAGGACCCATTGTCCGCTACGAGTACCCTTGGTATGCCAAATCTGCATACGATGTTTTTCCATACGAACTTCTGCACTTCTTTTGCCGAGATAGTTGTCAGAGGTTCTGCCTCGACCCACTTAGAGAAATAGTCTACTGCTACTACGCAGAACTTTACGCCTCCAGGCGCCGTTGGGAGTGGCCTAATGAGATCTATGCCCCAAACTGCGAAGGGCAAAGGATAGTCTGCCGAAGTCACGAACTCCGAGGGTGTTCTTTGGATGTTCGCATGTCTCTGGCAACTACCACATTTCCGGACGAACTGCTTGGCGTCCTTTCTCAGGGTAGGCCAGAAGTATCCTTGGCGAAGTGTCACTGCTGCCAGGGCGTCGGTTCCGATGTGCGAACCACAGGCGCCTTCGTGAACTTCTTCGAGGATCATTTCAGTATCCTCTTCACCAACACACCTCTGTAGTGGATTTGCATATCCTTGCCGATATAGTTCTTCTCCAATTAAGAAGAAACGTCCGGAGCGCCTTCGCACTTTTGCGGCTTTGCTGGGGTCTTCGGGGAGTGTGTTGGTTGCGAGATACGTTTTGATTGGTTCTTTCCATCCTTTCCCCGAGGTCTCTATGCTTAACACCGCGATGCTGGGGTGGCTTAGCACTTCGGTGCAAGTTTTGGACTTCGCCAAACAGTCTGCCTCAGCATTTTCTCGCCGGGGTACGTTCTCGATTTTCACGACGTCGAACTCCCGAATAAGCTTTGTTACCAACTCATGGTATTTCGCCAAGGTCGGGTCTTTCGCGCCATAGTCCCCTGCCATTTGCCGGACCACCAGCTGGGAATCACTATGGGCTTTCAAGTTTTTCACGCCAATTTTTCTGGCCAGGCGTAATCCTGCGATGAGGGCCTCATACTCGGCCATATTGTTGGTGGCGTTGAAACTGAATTTGATGGCCTTCATTACTTCTAGGCCTTCGGGGCCTCTGATAATCACTCCAGCTCCCTGGTGTTCGGATCCTGAGGCCCCGTCAACATATAACGTCCATTCTGGCTCGTCTTCGCTCGAAAACGAATGTCCCTCCTCGGTGTTTGGGACTTTGGCGATGAAGTCTGCCAAAGCTTGAGCTTTTATAGCTTTCCGGGGTTCATACATGATGTCGTGTTCGCCAAGCTCTATACACCACTTGGAAAGCCTCCCCGAGTGATCAACTTTCCTCATAACATCCCGTAGAGGCAGGGTACTTCGGACGATAATGGGGTGAGCCTGAAAGTATGGCCGCAGCCTTCTCCCTGCAAGCACTAAGGCATATATAGCTTTTTGACGCAAAGGGTACCTGACTTCGGTGCCATGCAGGGACTTGCTGACATAGTAGACCGGCCATTGCTTTGGTCCTTCTTCTTTCACGAGGACCGAGCTCACAGCTTTTTTTGTGACGGCGAGGTATAATACGAGGGGCTCTCCCTCCCGAGGTTGCCGCAGAGTCGGCAGGCTGGCCAAGTAGACTTTGAGTTCTTCCCAGGCTTTTTGGCAATCTTCGTCCCAAGGATGACCATTCCTTCCGAGGTCGCCTTCCATCTTTGCTGCCTTTGTGAGCACTTTGAAGAAGGGTCGACACCTATCTCCGTACCTGGAAATAAACCTGCTCAGAGAGGTTATTCTTCTGGTGAGTCTTTGCATGTCTTTGACTGTGGCAGGAGTTCAAAATTCAAGCAGAGCCTTAATCTTCTCGGGGTTAGCATCGATGCCTCTTTCGGATACCATGTACCCAAGGAACTTTCCCGAGGTTACCCCGAAGATGCATTTCTCATGATTAAGGCGGATCCCGAAGGCTCTGAGTTTTTGGAAGGTTTCCTCTAAATCTGCAACGTGGTAGCCAGGCAGTTTGCTTTTGACTATCATATCGTCAACATACACCTCCATGTTCCTCCCCATTTGGTCTTTGAAGACCTTATTCATCAGCCTCTGGTAGGTGGCTCCTGCATTCTTGAACCCGAAGGGCATCCTAATATAGCAATATGTTCCTCCCTCGGTGATGAAGGCAGTCTTCTCTTCATCTTCGGGGTCCATCCTTATCTGATGGTAGCCATTGAAAGCGTCCAGGAAACTTAGGAGCCCATACTCGGCAGTTGAGTCTACCAGTTGGTCTATTGGCGGAAGAGGATATGAATCTTTTGGGCAAGCATCGTTCAAATTTCTGAAGTCGATGCACATCCGGAGCTTACTACTTCCTTCTTTTGTGGCAATTACCACGTTGCTTAGCCATTCGGGGTAGTTTACCTCCCGGATAATGCTAGCGTCTATCAGACGCTGGACTTCGGTCTTGACGAAGTCACTTTTGTGAGCTGAGATGCTCCGTTTCTTTTGCCGGACAGGTTTTATTTCCGGACTCGCTTTGAGGCTATGCTGGATTACGCGAGGGTTTACCCCTGGCATGTCCTTCGGCGAGTAGGCGAACAGATCTTTATTTGCAAGCAGAAAAGATACAAGTTTTTCCTTGTCTCCTTCGGCCATGTTTTTCCCTATTCGGGTACTATGGCCTGGGACAAGCTCTACTTCTTCTGTTTCCGCTTTTATGGGATCTTCTGCCTCGCCCCTTTCCAGCTCTTTTGCTTCTACAGCATGTGCTAAGTTGCTTGCTAGAGCCTTTCGTGCTCTAACGAACACCTTTCTCACCTCGCCTTGATCAATGAAGATCTTTGAGTCTCCTTCTTTGGTGGCGAAGGTGACGGTCAAGTACTTTACATCAGGGCGAATGTGCAAATTTTCCTGTGTCTATCTGCCGAGGATGGCGTTGTATGATGAAGGAACGTCCATGACTATGAACCTTACCATGGTAGAGGCGAACAACTCAGCAGTTCCTTTCTCCGAAGTTCCTTTCATCATCAAGGGGAGGTCGATCCACCTGAGGACAGGTAGCTCAGATGGTCCTACGCCGAACGTGGGTGAAGTAACAGCCTTGAGGTCACTCCTGGATATGCCCAAGCTTGGCAGTAAATGTGAGAACAAGACGTCTGCGTTTGACCCATCATCCAGCAGTACCCTCTTGACGTCCCAGTTTCCTATCCTCGCCATTATCAGCAATGGATCGTCATGGGGAAATACGATGGTGGAGCCATCCTCGCGGGCCAATTTTTTCGTTGGGCTCTGATATTCCATCACCGCTATCTCTTTGGCCCTTCTTTTTCTTTCCGAGGATGGAAGTCCGGTTGTGATCGTCTGTATTACTCCTGCCGAAGGTGGAGGATGCCTTCTCGGACTTCGGTTCCTTCGCCTGTCTGAATCGTAATCCTCATCATCGGGCTTTCGTTCTTCCTCTTTTTTCCCCTTCGGGGAAGGCATTCTCAAATAACGCCGAAGCTGGCCCTGCTTTATCAGTGATTCAATGTACTTTTTCAACTGAAAGCAGTCTTCGGTGTCATGACCGTGATCACGGTGGAACTGATAGAACTTCTTCATGTTCCTTCTGTTGTCAGCAGTCATGCCCCTCGGTCGTTGGATTTGAGCCCCCTGTTTTTCCAACGCCATGAGGACGTTAGCCCTCGTGGTGCTCAGAGGTGTAAAGTTTTGGGGCTTCCTTCCTCCTCCTCGCATTCTCCGAGGTCGGCCTAACTGTTCCGTTGGACACCGGGCTTGCTGGCTGGACCCTTCGCCATGAGTGTGAATATGGTCAGCCTTCGGTCTAGTCATTCTCAGCTCTTCGGCTGTCATATGTTGTTCAGCCATTTGGTAGAATTCTCCCAGCGTGTCCGGGGGATCTTTGGAGAATTCATAAAACAAGTGCGAATCCCTCTGGAGGCCCCTCGTCATGGCGAGGATGCGGATTTCGGGACGAAAGTACGGAACACAGAGGGCCTCTCTGTTGAACCTCTCGACATAGTCACGGATGGTCTCCCCATTTCTTTGTGCTATGTCAAACATCTGGACGGGCATCTTTGCCGTCGGCTTGCTCCCAATGAACTGTTGGGTGAACGCTGTGGACAGCTCCTGGAACCCCCTGATGTTTCCGGGAGGCAGGGAATTGTACCAGGCAGTTGCTGGTCCTGCGAGGGTGACTTCAAAGCACTTGCAGAGTGTAGCATCATCAGCCCCGTGTAGCACCATGCTGCGTTTGTACTTTGTTAGGTGGGCCTGGGGATCAGTCCGACCCTCATAGGTCTCTAGCTGAGGTAGCCTGAAGTCACTTGGCATGGCCGCCTCGACCACTGTTCGGGCGAAAGGAGTTTCATCTCCAGAGACGGTTTCAGTTAGCCTGGCCCAAACAGGCTTGCGTGCCACCTGCTGTTCAACTCTCTCCAGTCTTGCCAAGACTTTCTCCAGCAGGAGCGTAGCACTGGGCTCCTCTTCCTGGTGCTTGGAGGTTCTTCGGTAAAAGGACTGTTGCCGTCTCTTCGGGGAGCGACTTCGGTACCGAGGTGAGGGGGACCTTGCCTCTGGCGACAAACTTCTTCTGGACGGGACTTCGGGTCGTTCAGACCTCGCTCTTTCCGCCAGCCGTGCTCCGAGGGGCAAGTTATCTGTCGAGGACTCTTCCTGTGGCTCCCCACTTCCCGAGCTATGATGGGTTGCCCTTGGGCTTTTCTCCCGAGGTCGTGCTGGCGAAGTGTGTTTTTGCGCCTGGGCTGGTTGCGGCCACCTTCAGTCTATCTTTTGTGTCATTTTAGCCACAACAGACCTCTGAAAGTCTCGTAAAAAACCCATGGTGATGACAAGAGGGCGTTCCTCTTCAGGCAAGGAAGTCTCTGGGGGACTTTGTTCGGTAGCTGGTTGGGTCTCAGGCGCGAACGGGGACTTCGGGAGTCCTTTGTCCTTCGAACGCCGAGTTTCGACAACAGCTACTTGGGAGTACGTTCCCACATACGGCGCCAAATGATGCCCTAAAGCATCTTCGTTTGCTGTCATGTTGACAGGTGGAGAGACTTCCTGAGGAGGCGGGCGCCTGGAGCTCTGGTTTCCCAGCTGAGTGTGCCTGAAAAGCTCAAAGAAGAGGTTAGGAGGTCCCCTGTGTGCTTTTCTGGGGAAGACCCTCCGACGCCCAAGTCAGTTTTCTGAGTGAAAGTGGAGGAAGAACACTAAGGGATCAAGTGTCTAGCCTGTTTCGTGTTTTCTCAGAGGGAGGAAAATGCCCATCCTTTGCCCAGTCCCATTTCCTAATATTTATAGGAGTAGCTGGTCTGTTCAGATCATGACACGTGTTCGGTCGGATTTGATCTGTACTTTTGGACCTAGGGGACAGGCAGCCGTTTGCAGCCTCCTTTAGCCCTGGACCCGGACAGGTTGTGTCAGGACTGGGGGGGCTGCGACGTGTCAGTTCGCCGTTCAGATGTGACGTGTAGGGCTTGTGGGCGACATGTCAGAGGCTCCTTAAATGCTCATACCGTACTCCCGAGGTCCCCTGGGCGAGGTCGCCCTTCGGTGCGTGCACCCTCTTCGGATTCTATCCGTCCTTCGGTGCGATCACCTCCTTCGGGATGTATCCCATAGTTCTGGGAGTTCCCTTGATGAACACCCTCTTTGGGACTCACACCCATAGTTAGGGGATTCCCTTGTTCAGGTGTTTCTTGTTCGGGGAAGATCCTCTTCGGGGCCTCTGCCTTCGGGGAGATTCTTCCTTGCTTCAGAGAGATGGCTCTCTTACCCGAAGACGGTCAGTTTGGCCCCTCGATGGAGACGGTGTTGTCCTCGGAATTCCTGACGAGCTAACCGAAGTCTCGAGCTCATAGTGTTTGACTTCGCACCTTCCGAGGTCAGTAAAAAGATCCTCTCTTGGGTGACGTCAGACTCCTCGGCCGATATTCTGGCAGGGAGTTACTACCGAGGAGGCAATAGCCTTTGGCTATCAGTTACCTCTTGCCAAAAAATAGGGGACTAGTTGGAAATCATGGAAAACAACTTTAAAACCACAAACCAAGCTTGAAACAAGTTGCCCAAAGGTTGTATACCTCTTAGGCCTTCAAATTCCTTCAAGAACACTTGATTTTGAGCAAGAATTGAAGGTGAAATGGATAGGGGAAGCTTTGAATCGGGTTTGGAATGGAAGAGATAAAAAATGGTAGCCACAACACTTTGCCAAGTTTAAACAAAATCCTTCCTCTTCTTTGCCCTCAAACTTTTTAAAAAGTGTCAAAATGACCCATTCCCAAAATAGTAACTAGGTAATTAAAAATTTGGTAAACTTTGCTAACTTAGCCTTTGGATTTTGAAAACTTCATTTTTACTTTCAGGACTTGTCCCAATCCTCTAAGGTGCAAAATGACCATTTTGCCCTCGGGCAAAACTTAGTGCCATAAGCCACTCGAAACCTACTAAACCATTAATAAGTTACTTGATTTTGCTAATTCACCTCAAATTAAAATACTTAAGCTAGAAATTTATGAATGTACTTCGCTCATCGAGCATTCCATTAGGAGGGCTATTAGATTGTCGGTTTGGCAAGTAGTGCTAAAAGCTTGCACCTCAAGTTGGTGGAGTCCATTCCCATTGTGAGTGAGCAAGTATAGTACTCATTAAATGGGGTGGCAGTTGAGGAGCAACTTAAGGAAATCCTAATAGCCAATCTATTTCCAGAAGTTTTTCTTGTATACCTCTAAGGATTACCTCCAATTAGGGAGATTAAACTTTGCATACACTTACAACTTGGGGCAGAACCGATTTTGATACCCCATACCGGATGTTAGCACCAGAAATGGATGAGCTGAAAAAAGAGTTAGAAGAACAGCTTGAGATGGGCTTTATAAGGCCAAGTGTTTCCTCATGGGGTGCCATGGTGTTGTTTGTAAAGAAAAAGGATGGAACCTTATGTTTGTGTATAGATTATAGGAAACTAAATGCAATAATTGTGAAGAACAAATACCCATTGACTAGGATCGATGACTTATTTGATAGGTTAAAAGGGGCAAAGGTCTTTCTTAAAATAGACATAAGGCCTGGATATTTCCAGATAAGAGTAAATAATAAAGATATCCCAAAGATTGCATTTAGGACTAGGTATGGGCATTATGAGTACAAGGTTATGCCTTTCGAAGTGACTAATGCTCCAACAGTTCTCATGGATGCCATGAATCAAATTTTTAGGCCCTACCTAGGTCAGTTTGTTGAGGTGTTCATTGATGATATCTTGGTGTACTCTAAGACTCCCTATGAAGATGAGGAAGATTTGAGGATAGCTTTGTAGGTGCTTAAAGACAACTAGTATTATGCAAAACTATCTAAGTGCCAATTCTGAGCAAGTGAGATTCCTTTGCTCAGGCATATCATAAATTCTCAAGGACTAAGTGTTGACCCAAGAAAGGTAAAGGCATTGATGGAGTGAAAATGCCTAACGGCTGTAACTGAAATTCAAAGTTTCTTGGATTTGGCAAGATATTATCGAAGGTTCATTGAGAAATTTTCTGTGATAGCTTCGTCATTAACTGCATTGACAAGGAAGGCACAGAAGTTTATTTGGAGTTTTAAGTGTAAGGAGAGTTTCCATGAGTTTGAGAAAAGGTTAACTTCTGCTCCCATCTAGATCCTACCAGATCTGTATAAGACTTTTGTTGTGTATACCGATGCATCTGGGATAGGATTAGGATGCATGTTGATGTAGGATAAGCAAGTGATTGCATATGGGTCTAGGTAGTTAAAGCCTAATGAATTGAATCACCCGGTGCATGATCTTGAGTTGGCAGCCATTGTGTTTGCCTTAAAGCTCTAGAGACATTACCTTATGGGAAGGTCCTTCAAGATCTTTACGAACCATAAAAGTTTGAAGTATTTGTTTACCCAAAAGGACCCGAACATGAGGTAGAGAAGGTGGATCAAGTATATCAAAGATTATGATTACTCGATAGACTATTGTTCAGGTAAAGGCAATGTGGTTACTGATGCCTTGAGCCATAAGTACTTTGGGGTGATTCTTTCCAAGGATCAAGTGGTTACTACCTTAGAAGGTTCCAATTTGAAATAGTTCTCGATCTTATTTGAAACTTCGTGAGATTGAGAAATGGCTCAAGTTACAGTCCTTCAGATTCAGTCAGCATGGTTGGCTAAGGTTAAGGAAGCTCAGGATAAGGACCCAAGCTTGAAGAAAGTTTATGGGGAGGAAAGACATGGTACTGTACTAAAAGAATTTTAGTACAAGGATGGGTTGTTTTACTATGGTGACCGAATCCATATTCCATGTGACCTAAGGCAATAAGTGTTGCAAGAGGCACATATGAGTAGGCTTAATATTCACCCTGGTGTGAATAAGATGTACCATGACCTTAAGACTCATTTTTTGTGGCCAAAGTTTAAGAGGGACATATATGAATATGTGTCTATTTGCCTCATTTGTAAAATGGTGACGGTAGAGCACCAAAAGCCATCAGGAATGTCGCAAAGTTTACCCATTCTGGAAAGAAAGTGGGGATCCATCACCATGGAATTTTGTGTTGGGTTACCTAACACAAGAAGTCAGTGTGACTCAATTCGGGTGATGTTGGATAGGTTAACAAATTCAACACACTTTATCCCTATTAAGATTTCTTATACCGTGGAGAAGTTAGCCTAGTTGTATATCCAAGAAATGGTGATACTTCATGGAATCCTTAAGCAGATTGTATTTGATAGAGATCCCCATTTTGTCTCAAGGATCTGGAATGCCTTTCAAAACGCTATGGGTTCTACTGTGAGCCTAAGTACTGCCTATCACCTTAGACTAATGGGAAAATTGAGTGGGTGATCCAAAACCTTGGAAGACATGTTGGAAAGTTGGGTGATTGATTTTAGAGGGGATTGGCACTAACTTCTGACATTGATTGAGTTTTCTTATAATAATAGCTATCAAGAAGCTGTTAAGATGGTGCCTTGCGAAGCTTTGTATGGGTGTAAGTGTGTGATGCCTCATTGTTGGGTAGATAAGGTAGATGAAGTTGTTGTTGGCCCAAAAATCATTACCAAGACCGTGACAAAGATTAAGTTGATCCAAGCAAGGATTAAGGTTGCCTTAAATCAGTAGGCCAATTGTGCCAATATGCAAAGGAAAAATTTGAAATTTGATGTAGGAGACAAGGTACTCCTCAAGGTTTCCTCGATGAAAGGAGTGGCTAGATTTGGCTAGAGGAGTAAGTTGGCTCCAAGATATAGTGGTCCTTTTGAAGTCCTTGAAAGAGCGGGGAAAATGGCTTATCAGTTGGCTTTGCCACCAAGTTTGGTCCATGTTCACAATATTCATGTGAGTTCCTTAAGGAAATACATTGTGAACCCCAGGCAAGTGTTAGCCCCATCCTTCATTCTAATAAAGGAGGACGTAAGTTATGAAGAACACCCCATCGAGTTTCTTGACTGCTAAGTCCAGAAACTAAGAACAAAGTGGATCTTAATGGTTAAGGTACTATGGTCTAAGCATGGGGAGGAAGGGGAGGCCACTTGGGAGACCGAGTAGGATATGCACATGCAATATCTAAGTGAATTTGCTTGATTAAGTTAGAATTTGGGGGACCAAATTTTTGAATAAGGGGAGCATGTGGTGACTCTCTTAGTCAACGATGGACTTTGACTGGGTAAGTATGTTTTATTTAAGTTTTTTCACTTAAATACTACAAGTTAGCATCTTATTAAGCAAGAAAGGCAAGCTAAGTATAAGTAAAGATGAGTTCCTAAGTGTGATTTGGTGCCTAAGAGCCAAAAGGGCAAAATGGTAATTTTGACCCAGCTGGGTGGCGTGACTATAATTTTGATGAAATTAGGGTCATGTAAGAAATTTTGAGTAATTAGGTTAAGACCATAAGTTATTTAGATATTAGAACCATCATTTGAAGAAAAAGTGCAAAAATTGCATTAACGGCTTAGATGAGTCATTTATGTTTGAAGTGGCTTAAAAATCCAAGAGGCTAAGCGTAAGAGGGTTGTGAATTTTATTTAGGACCAAGGAGCAATGGTTTTGGGTGAGTGTTTAGTGACCAAGGTGAAACAAAAGAGAACTTGAGGGGCAAGTGGCAAGAAGCAACAAGTAAGCTTAGTGGAGTTGGTAGTATATTTCAACCCCTTTGTTGACCTCCATTCTCCATCACTTACTTCTAGATTTTGTTGCTCCCTCTCCCTACCAGAAGTTTTGCTTAAAACTTCCCCAATTCCTCAAGTTTCCATCAAATTTGAAGGTCCCAAGGTGATTCCAAGAAGCCTCAAACGCATTTTTGGTGCATTAGCTTCAATTTGGGTCTTTGGTGCTTATTTTTAGCTTAAAACCTAAGGTAAGCTTCTTGGTTTGCTTTGAGCTAGTTCCAAGTTGTTTGAGTGGCTAGAAATGGTCTTAATTTAAGGTTTTTTGTAACAAATCATGTTGGTTTTAGGTCTGAAACTCAAGAAAGCTTAGTTGAGCCCAAGTGTGCTTATGCTTTGTTCTTACATTGTGGCTAAATTGAGGTAAAGGTTCAAGTTAATTTACCTCAAATAATGTATAGAAATGTATTATTAAATGTGGCAATGAAGTAGAAACAAGACCCAAGTGAGTGGCTTTAGGGATAGGAAGGTTGTGCAAGTTTTGTGCAAGTTCATGCGTAGTCGCGCAATGCTAGAAGAGCATTGCGGCAATGCAGTTTGGTGATGTGTAACAAGTGATTCTCTAATAAACTTTAGGACTAATGCCGTTGGGGAGACATCGCTGATGGCATCACCAAGGCACAAGTCCTTCAAGCTCGGGGGATCCTAAGAGTGTCTTAATCTCTCGGTTATCATCCTTAGGCTATTCTAAAATGTTGCGTAGCTTTGGTCAGGTCTAAAACTCATTCCTAAGTTGAGAATTATGCATTATTTAAGTGGTGTCTAAGTGATATGGTTAAGGTAGGGCTAAGTAAAGTGGCAAGGGGGTAAAGGTGCTCAAGTTGTCAACGGGGTACTAGAGGAATTAAGTTAGGTTTTAGAGCCTTCATTGGCCCAAGAGTTAGGTCTTAAACCTTTGGGAAAATAAGGAAGAAACATAAGGGGATCCTAACCTAACCATGTGGTTTGGTAAATGAGCCATCAGGGAGCTCTAAGCTAAGCTCTAATAACTTGTCAAGTAGGACCACATAAGATGGCGACCTTGCACAATAAGTTGAGGGAAAGATGAGCAAGTTTGAAAGGAGGTGATGACCTATTCTAGGATTCATAAGTGGTACTTAAAGGAGGTATAGGATTTAGGATATAAGGGCCATTTTCTTATGTACCTTTATCGTTTGAGCTGAGGGCAAGAATAAGACACCTAAGGTGTAAGAAGTCGCAAGGAGTGTGTGTGTGTTGCATATCATACATTCATGCATTCCATCTATGCTATTGTCTTATTTTGATTGTTGGTTGGTTGTATGTTTGTTTGTGTGCCATATTTGCATTCTTGCTTGCTATCTTCATTGCAGGGACCCCAAGGGATCCTTACTGAGTATATTAATGTACTCACTTCCTTAAGTTTGTTGTGCTGGTTCTAACATTGGGCCTAACAACTAAGTGGGTAGTTGTGGACTAAGTTTCCCATTTTTGTAGGTACTTATTCTCCAGAATCCTTGAGATTCTAAGTTTACTTGTAAGTTAATCTTTGTACTAACTAAGTGTTATGCCTTTACAGTTTAGAGGCTAAGTGGTGCACAAGGATAAAAAGGGGGCTTGCACTTGGAGCTTGATAGCTTAAAGGTGGAGCTCAAGTAAAGGATCTTAGTTAAGGATTTTTGTCTCATATATTTATAGTAGCTTGACTACTAAGATGTTGCATCTATTAGGATACATTATGGTGTTAAACCATTGTGTTACTTTTGGGTGCATGCCAATGTTGTAGAGTGTGCATAAATGATTACTTGAAGTTGAAGTAACTAGTATTTTATTGTCTTGGCATGGTTTAAGTACTTTTTAAATGAAATGCTCGAGGGATGTTTTCTTAAATGGTTTACTTAATTGTGTGCATTGTGAGGACAAATGCATGCATATCTTCTTGTAGGGTAGGCTAAGAAACTAGTTTCATGTAAATTGGTTTAATTTACCTACACGTAATGGTTGGCCAATAGTAACTAAGTGGGATCATAGTCCCAAAGGGCCTACAAGTTAAGCAATTCAGGGCAATGGGACCCTCCTCTGTGACAATTGCGATGCTATTATGTGGTACCATGAAAGGAGCAACAAGTACCATCATACATTGTACTCAGAATTCTCCTTATGCTGCAACAAAGGAAAAGTTTCCATTGCTCATTCTCTGTCCCCACTGAAATTTATATGTAACCTTTTTGACTATAATGAAGATCAAATATCATGGTATTTTTATAAGCGTATATGAGAAATTAATTCTAGATTTTCTTTCACCTCAACTGGGGTGTATGTCAATTCGAGTAGACATAACGGCCAGGGTCCATTGGTGTTTTGATCTTGTGGAACGAATTATCATTGAATTGGAACCTTATTTCCTAATAGTGGAGATCGTCTGCGGTTTGCCCAACTGTACATGTATGACATCGAGCATGAGACATACAATCAAATTATGAGCTTTGGTGATGGGACGTATATAAAGTATGATAGACTAATCATAGATAGTCTAACCAAGGTATTTAATGAGAATAATTAACTGGTTTGATTCTTTTGGATGGCAAGAGATTAGTTAAATGATAGAACAATGCCTATTGTCTGTATTCAACTGCTTAATTCTAGGGAAAGGGATAGACGATATGATTTGCCTACGTCAAATGAGGATGTTGGACTACTTGATGGTATTGATGAGGAGAACGGCAACTATTGGGACATATTGGCTTACTTGTGAAATTCAGATTAACGTACTATTGATTTTTTTCCATCCAAAATGGTGTGCTTTGTATTTCCCCTTATTCCTTGTATATGGAAAGGATGGGTATCATTTGGAAATAATCTATTGTACTAAGGATGAACAACTTATTCCTATAGGAACTGTCATTCCAAGGGAGTTTTATGTATATAAACTCCAACAATAGTATAATGTCTACTCACTTATCCTTATGAAAGGTCGCCTCTTCTGTGAATTTGTTGTTGATGCTTACTATGTCAACCTTGAATCTTGGTTTTGCTGGCTTTAATGAAACAGAGACTGTTTCCATTTTGAAATTTTATGTGGCATGCAGGATGCAGTTAATTGATGTAATATAGATGGGTCCTTATATGGTAAAACAATGATTCTACCATTTTTTTTTGTTAGAGGTCCTAGATATATGATGCAGAACTATTAGGATTCAATGGCCATTTGTACAGTTATGGGGTACCTTGACTTATTTATCACTTCCACCTGTAACCCAAAATGGCCAGAAATTAGTCACTTCCTTTAACTGATCACTGGGCAACCAGTTGAAGATAGACTTGATGTTATCAACCATGTCTTCGTGATGAAGCTTATGAACTTCAGAGATAACATTACTAAACAAAAACACTTTGGTCATTTCATTGGAGGTATTATTCCTTTCTACCTTATTCAATAGTTTTATTGTAATGTGAAAAACAATGATTTGTCCTTCCATCATTCCCCTTATTCCTAACTCTATATGCGGCAGATCTTTGCACAATCCACGATGCCCTTGCATGGTAAATAATACTTGTACCAAGCATTACCCATGCTCCTTCCAAATTGAGATAGTGATAAAGGATGATGGTTTCTGCCTTTACTGTCGGAGGTGTGACGGTCGATATGCTGTTATACATGGGGTGCCATTGGATAACCAGTGGGTAGTCCTTCATAACCATGACCTCTGTGTGAAAAATGATTGTCATGTCAATGTTAAGCTCACTAACTTGGGCGTGTGTTTTAAGTACCTTTGTAAATACATTACTAGGGGCTCAGACATGTCCACAGTTGTTGTAGAAATAGATCATTCTAAGTAAAATAATGGGCCCAGAGTTGAAGCTGATTAGAATGATGAGATCAAGCAGTATATGAATTGTCATTTTGTCTTTACATCAGAAGCAATATTGCGAATATTTGGCTTTTTTATTCATGAACATCATCTATTGGTAGAACGGTTAAGTTTTCATTTATCAAGTGGACAAAGTGTTTTATATGAAGATGGTGATGACCTACGTGATGTCATCCATGTACACAAGGAAAGTATGAAAAAGTTCCAGGCTTAGATGCAGTATGACTCTGTCAATAATTTTCCTCATACATTGACATACATTCAGTTTCTGGAACATTTTGTCTAGAATAGGTAACTAAAAATATGGATGTGGCATCATAGAGGTCATAGTGTTGGTAGAATATATTTATCTCAGCCAATTGTAGGTGAAATAATTTACCTATACATGCTCCTAAATGTTGTTAAAGGACCTGGGTCATATGAGGAGATTTGCATGGGTTATGGCATTGCTTATGGAACATATAGGGAAGCATGTTTTGCTCTTGGTCTTCTAGATGGCGATGGAGAATGGCATCAGTGCCTTCACGAGGCAACACAATGTGCACAAAGCCACCAATTAAGACAATTATTTGTCATCTTCTTGCTTTTCTATAAGGTCGACGACCCACTAGCCTTATGGACACATAATGTTAATTCCCTAACTAAAGATATATTATATAATCAACGTAGGATTTTAAACAACCCCTAGTTGACTATGACTAATGACAAGCTGCAAAATTGTGCACTATATGACATTGAATGGTGATGCCCGGTGGCATCTTTATTGTATGACATGTTGGCCTGAAGGGGAGACTTCCATTGAGAAGATATCTGCAAGACTTTGAAGAACAAGGGTTAGGAGCTCTCCAGAGTGTGTTTTTGGGGGAAGAGCCTCCGACGCCCAAATCAGTATATGTGAGAGTAGTAGTGAAGAGCAGAGAGTAGGGAAAAGAGAGAGTCCCATCTATTCTTACCAAGGTCCCTCCTAAGTATTTATAGAAGGGTGGAGGGAGGAAGACGTTTGACACAGCCTGTCTAGATTATTGGCACATGATCGGTTAGATCTGATCTGTACCTTCGGAGGCTGGTATCTCCAGTTGGCTGTAGGTAATTTTGGTCAGAGGGTAGAGGCGTGCGCGAGTTCTCTTTGGCAGACGCTCCTTAATCATTTTTGTTGTATCTCTGTAAGACCCCTTCGGGGTGTGAAACCCATTTGGGCAGAGATTTTCCCCCAGAGGGCTATTGAGGAAGGCCCTTTGAAAGAGTGGGTCACCTTCGGGAGACTTTTCTCCTTTCACAAGGATGATGGATCTACTTTTCCAAGGTCGATATCTTCAAAAATCCGAGGGTGGTGAAGACCCATTTTCTCGAAGTTGGTCATGTCAGTTCTAAAGGTGGTGTGGAGAATGACCCGAGGTAGGGGTTGAGTTTCTACCGGATAGCCGAAAGGCTATCACCTCTCTCAGTACATACTTCCTGCTAAAAGTGTGGTCGGGAAGCCTGACGTCATCCAAGAGAGGCGTTATCACTGACCTCGGAAGGAGAGAAGTCAAACACCTCGAACTCGGGACTTCGGCTAGTACATCAAGAATTTCAAGGATGTTATCAGCTCCCTCAGGGGACCAAATGGATCGCCTTCCGGGATGAAGAACCAGCTATTTCAAGCAGGAGAGAATCTCCCCGAAGGTGGAACCCCCGAACCAGGGAACTCCCCGAACTACAGGCATAATTCCCGAAGAGGGGCGTCCGTACCAAAGGACGGCCTCGCCTAGAGGACCTCGGGAATACGGCATGAGCATTTAAGGAGTCTCTGACATGTCGCCCACATACGCTACACGCCGCCTCGAACGGCGGTCTGATGCGCCGACGCCGTCCAAGTCTTGTCACGACCTGTCTCAGTCCTAGACCCGAGGAGCCAACAAAAGACTACCTATCCCCTACGCCCAGAAGTACAGATCGCATCTGACCGAACACGTGTCGTGATGTGAACGGGCTGGGCACCCCTATAAATACCAGGAAATAGGCCCTGGCAAAGGATCCGGCCCCCCTCCCTGAGAACACACGAATAGGCAAGACCACCCAGCCTCTTAGTGCTCTTCCTCTATCTCCCCTCATGATAGCCAAAGGCTATTGCCTCCTCGGTAGTAACTCCCTGCCAGAATATCGCACGAGGAGTCTGACGTCACCCAAGAGAGGATCTTTTTACTGACCTCGGAAGGTGGGAAGTAAAACACTATGAGCTCGAGACTTCGGTTAGCTCGTCAGGAATTCCGAGGACAACACCGTCTCCATCGAGGGGCCAAACTGACCATCTTCGGGTAAGAGAGCCTTCTCTCTGAAGCAAGGAAGAATCTCCCCGAAGGCAGAGGCCCCGAAGAGGATCTTCCCCGAACAAGAAACACCTGAACAAGGGAATCCCCTAACTATGGGTGTGAGTCCCGAAGAGGGTGTTCATCAAGGGAACTCCCAGAACTATGGGATAAATCCCGAAGGAGGTGCACGCACCGAAGGACGGATAGAATCCGAAGAGGGTGCACGCACCGAAGGGCGACCTCACCCAGGGGACCTCGGGAGTACGGTATGAGCATTTAAGGAGCCTCTGACATGTCGCCCACAAGTGCTACACGTCACATCTGAACGACGAAGTGACACGCCGCAGCCCCCCCAGTCCTGACACAACCTGTCCGAGTCCAGGGCTAAAGGAGGCTGCAAACGGCTGCCTGTCCCCTAGGTCCAAAAGTACAGATCAAATCCGACCGAACACGTGTCATGATCTGAACGGACCAGCTACTCCTATAAATATTAGGAAATGGGACTGGGCAAAGGATGGGCATTTTCCTCCCTCTGAGAAAACACAAAACAGGCAAGACACTTGATCTCTTAGTGTTCTTCCTCCACTTTCACTCAGAAAACTGACTTGGGCGTCGGAGGGTCCTCCCCGGAAAAGCACACCGGGGACCTCCTAACCTATTCTTTGAGCTTTTCAGGCACACTCAGCTGGGAAACCAGAGCTCCAGGCGCCCGCCTCCTCAGGAAGTCTCTCCACTTGTCAACATGATAGCAAACGAAGATGCTTTGGGCCATCATTTGGCGCCGTCTGTGGGAACGTACTCCCAGGTAGCTGTTGTCGAAACTCGGCGTTCGAAGGACAAAGGACTCCCGAAGTCCCTATCCGCGCCTGAGACCCAACCAGCTACCGAACAAAGTCCCCCAGAGACTTCCTTGCCTGAAAAGGAACGCCCTCTTGTCATCACCATGGGTTTTTTACGAGACTTTCAGAGGTCTGTTGTGGCTGAAATGACACAACAGATAGACCGAAGGTGGCCGCAACCAGCCCAGGAGCAAAAACACACTTCGCCAGCACGACCTCGGGAGAAAAGCCCAAGGGCAACCCATCATAGCTCGGGAAGTGGGGAGCCACGGGAAGAGTCCTCGACAGATAACTTGCCCCTTGGAGCACGGCTGGCGGAAAGAGCGAGGTCTGAACGACCCGAAGTCCCGTCCAGAAGAAGTTTGTCGCCAGAGGCAAGGTCCCCCTCACCTCGGTACCGAAGTCGCTCCCCGAAGAGACGGCAACAGTCCTTTTACCGAAGAACCTCCAAGCACCAGGAAGAGGAGCCCAGTGCTACGCTCCTGCTGGAGAAAGTCTTGGCAAGACTGGAGAGAGTTGAACAGCAGGTGGCACGCAAGCCTGTTTGGGCCAGGCTAACTGAAACCGTCTCTGGAGATGAAACTCCTTTCGCCCGAACAGTGGTTGAGGCGGCCATGCCAAGTGACTTCAGGCTACCTCAGCTAGAGACCTATGAGGGTCGGACTGATCCCCAGGCCCACCTAACAAAGTACAAACGCAACATGGTGCTACACGGGGCTGATGATGCTACACTCTGCAAGTGCTTTGAAGTCACCCTCGCAGGACCAGCAACTGCCTGGTACAATTCCCTGCCTCCCGGAAACATCAGGGGGTTCCAGGAGCTGTCCACAGCGTTCACCCAACAGTTCATTGGGAGCAAGCCGACGGCAAAGATGCCCGTCCAGATGTTTGACATAGCACAAAGAAACGGGGAGACCATCCGTGACTATGTCGAGAGGTTCAACAGAGAGGCCCTCTGTGTTCTGGACTTTCGTCCCGAAATCCGCATCCTCGCCATGACGAGGGGCCTCCGGAGGGATTCGCACTTGTTTTATGAATTCTCCAAAGATCCCCCGGACACGCTGGGAGAATTCTACCGAAGGGCTGAACAACATATGACAGCCGAAGAGCTAAGAATGACTAGACTGAAGGCTGACCATATTCACGCTCGTGGCGAAGGGTCCAGCCAGCAAGCCCGGTGTCCAACGGAACAGTTAGGCCGACCTCGGAGAATGCGAGGAGGAGGAAGGAAGCCCCAAAACTTTACACCTCTGAGCACCACGAGGGCTAATGTCCTCATGGCGTTGGAAAAACAGGGGGCTCAAATCCAACGACCGAGGGGCATGACTGGTGACAACAGAAGGAACATGAAGAAGTTCTGTCAGTTCCACCGTGATCACGATCATGACACCGAAGACTGCTTTCAGTTGAAAAAGTACATTGAATCACTGATAAAGCAGGGCCAGCTTCGGCGTTATTTGAGAATGCCTTCCCCGAAGGGGAAAAAAGAGGAAGAACGAAAGCCCGATGACGGCAACAGTCCTTTTACAGATAGGTGCTACGTCGGCGTCTAGCAGTATCTTCGGGTCAACAACATCCATCTTGAGCCTCCCCTGAGCCCACTTGGTCGGGACGGGCGACCAAGCCTCCGACTTCTTCAGGAAAAAGAATTTTTGTTGCCACCCTCGCCAGCTGTCTTTGGTGGCGAAGGTGAACGTATACTTTTTGCTCCCGGATCCCCGAGGTAGCAAAAAGTAGAAGCCACCCTTCGGGACCACGAAGAGCTTGTAGTACTGAAGAAAAACTACAAAGTGAGGTTTTATTTTGAAAACGCCGCACATACAGAGGAAGGCATTGAAATAGCAGTACGAGTTCGGTGGGAGTTGGTTAACGGCAATGCCATGGAAGTTGCAGAACGCGCTAACCATCTCCGGGGGGGGATACCGAAGTCCGGCCTTCAGTTGGGCTCGGAAAACGGTGATTTCATCACTTCGGTTGGAGAAAGGAAATTGGTCAGGACGGGGCAACCTCGTCACAGAGTAAGAGGGTAAGAAAAACTTTTTCTTCCACCTCGCTAGTTTTGCCGAAGTAGTGCAGCAAGGGTGAGAAAGAAGAGGTTGCCAACTCTCGGGAACAGGCATGATGAAAACGAGTTCGGGAAAAAACAAGGAAAACGAGTTCGGGAAAAACAAAGAAGAAGCCTTGAAAAAAGCAAAAGGACTAAAACCCACCAAAGGTCTTGCCGGAATCTGGATTTCTGGAAGCCGTCGTGAAAAGTGGTCGGAAAAACGCCTGAAAAAGGAGAACCGCCGCGGAAAATTGGGAGAGAATTAGAAGGCACAAGAAAGCAAAAGCAGAAGCAGAAAGAGGGTTATGACAGGACTGATATATATAGGCCGAGAAGGCCAGGAGAACCATCGTCATTTGTACCCCTCGGAAGGCGAAGCGTCGCCATAACTGCTAAGAGCGCCTGAAAAGTCGCGCCTGCCGTACTCAGTGCATTCTTACCCAATAAAAGTGTGCCATGTGTCGGTTATCGCGCAGCAAACGTACCACGTGTCGTCCATCACGTCGAGCACGCCCTCTGACACCATTTGGTCTAGAGGCGCCGCCCTAGACTGACTCTGCTGGACACAGGACGCGACGCATGAGCAGACCTATAAAGGCAAAAAAAGTAGGTTACCTCGAAGACACCAAAAGACAGCCTGTGACTTCGGGCAGAGGGTGTATCGTCGGCACAGGGACAGCCTATCTTCTCGCACCTCGAGGACGCAAAAAGGGCTGCCCATCGCTTCAGGCAGAAGAAGGCGTCTTCGGCGTAGATATCACAACCACA
Source organism: Aquilaria yunnanensis (assembly GCA_039654915.1). Classification (NCBI taxonomy): domain Eukaryota; kingdom Viridiplantae; phylum Streptophyta; class Magnoliopsida; order Malvales; family Thymelaeaceae; genus Aquilaria; species Aquilaria yunnanensis. The sequence continues at coordinate 39,091,253 of CM077595.1, read as the reverse complement.
GGACCCGAAAACCGATGAACCGAAGATTCTCACTTCGGCTTTTCGGAGGGGGGCCTGTGATAGCCAAAGGCTATTGCCTCCTCGGTAGTAACTCCCTGCCAGAATATCGGCCGAGGAGTCTGACGTCACCCAAGAGAGGATCTTTTTACTGACCTCGGAAGGTGTGAAGTGAAACACTATGAGCTCGAGACTTCGGTTAGCTCGTCAGGAATTCCGAGGACAACACCGTCTCCATCGAGGGGCCAAACTGACCGTCTTCGGGTAAGAGAGCCATCTCTCTGAAGCAAGGAAGAATCTCCCCGAAGGCAGAGGCCCCGAAGAGGATCTTCCCTGAACAAGAAACACCTGAACAAGGGAATCCCCTAACTATGGGTGTGAGTCCCGAAGAGGGTGTTCATCAAGGGAACTCCCAGAACTATGGGATACATCCCGAAGGAGGTGCTTGCACCGAAGGACGGATAGAATCCGAATAGGGTGCACGCACCGAAGGGCGACCTCGCCCAGGGGACCTCGGGAGTACGGTATGAGCATTTAAGGAGCCTCTGACATGTCGCCCACAAGCCCTACACGTCACATCTGAACGGCGAAGTGACACGCCGTAGCCCCCCCAGTCCTGACACAACCTGCCCGGGTCCAGGGCTAAAGGAGGCTGCAAACGGCTGCCTGTCCCCTAGGTCCAAAAGTACAGATCAAATCCGACCGAACACGTGTCATGATCTGAACGGACCAGCTACTCCTATAAATATTAGGAAATAGGACTGGGCAAAGGATGGGCATTTTCCTCCCTCTGAGAAAACACAAAACAGGCAAGACACTTGATCCCTTAGTGTTCTTCCTCCACTTTTACTCAGAAAACTGACTTGGGCGTCGGAGGGTCCTCCCCGGAAAAGCACACCGGGGACCTCGTAACCTCTTCTTTGAGCTTTTCAGGCACACTCAGCTGGGAAACCAGAGCTCCAGGCGCTCGCCTCCTCAGGAAGTCTCTCCACCTGTCAACATGACAGCAAACGAAGATGCTTTGGGGCATCACCTCAGAACACTGACTTGGGCATCGGAGGCTCCTTCCCGGAAAAATACTCCGGGGACCTCATAACCTTTTTCTTTCTGGGCATTTCAGGCACACTCCTTTGGGAAATCTTTGCTCGAGATGTCCTCCCTCTCAAGAAGTCCCTCCCAAAGTCATAATGTCACTCAACGAAGATGCTGCTGGGCATCATTTGGCGCCGTCTGTGGGAACTCACCCTCAGGTCGCCATTGTTGAAACTCGGGGTTCAAAGGACAAAGAACTTCCAAAGTCCTCGTCTGCACCTGAAGCTCAACCGGCTACTGAGCAAACTCTTCCAGGGACTTCCTCGCCTGAGGAAGAACGTCCTCTAGTCATAACTATGAGTTTTCTATGCGACTTTCAGCGCTCTATTGTGGCTGAAATGACACAGCAGATAGACCAAAAGTGGCCGCAACCAACTCAGGCCCAAAGGCCTTCCTCGCCGATACGCCCTCAGGAGAGAAGCCCTAAATCAACCTATCGCAGTTCGGGAAGCGGGGATCCGCGTGATGAGTCTTCGATGGAAAATATACCCCTCGAGGCACGACCTATGGGACAAACGGGGTCCAAGCGACCTAAAATCCCAAGCCAAAAGAACTCATCACCTGAGGCGAAGTCCCCATCCCCTCGGCGCCGGAGTCACTCCCCGAAGAGACGCCGACAATCTCCCTTCCTAGAAGTCTACAAGCACCAGGAAGAAGAGCCCAGTGCCACGCTCCTTATGAAGAAAATACTGACAAGATTGGAGAGAGTGGAGAAACAGGTAGCTCGGAAACTAGTCTGGGCTAGGCTGTCTGAAACTTTTGGTGTGGATAAATCGCCGTTCACCTGAACAGTAGTCGAGACAGCCATGCCAAGTGACTTTCGGGTGCCTCAGCTGGAAACCTATGACGGCCGAACTGATCCATAGGGTCATCTAACCAAATACAAACACAGCATGGTGTTGCACGGTGCTGATGATGCTACCCTGTGCAAATGCTTTGAGGTCACCCTCAAAGGACCAGCAACAGCGTGGTATAACTCGCTGGCCCCCGGAACCATCAGGGAGTTTTAGGAGTTATCTACGGCCTTTACGCAGCAATTCATTGGAAGCCGGCCGATGGCGAAGATGCCTGTCCAGATGTTCGACATAGCGCAGAAGAACGGAGAAACCATCCGCGACTATGTCGAAAGGTTTAATGGAGAGGCCTTAAGTGTTCTAGACTTTCGGCCCGAAATATGCATCCTCACCATGACATGCTGCCTTCGGAGGGACTCACAGCTGTTCTACGAGTTTTCCAAGGACCCCCGGGACACGCTTGGTGAATTCTACTGAAGGGCCTAGCAGCACATGACAGCCGAAAAGCTGAGGATGGGTGGACCGAAGTCCGACCACAGCCGTGCCGAGAGGTCCAGCCAGCAAATGCGGTATCTAGCCGACCAGGCAGGATGACCTCGAAGGATTAGGGGAAGAAAACCCCCAACCTTTACACCTCTGAACACCACAAGGACCAACATCCTCATGACGATGGAAAGACAGGGGACCCAGATTCAGCGGCCAAGGGCCATGACCGCTGATAATAAAAAGAACATGAAGAAGTTCTGCCAGTTTCACCGCGACCACGGCCACGACACCGAAGATTGTTTCCAATTGAAAAAGTACATAGAGTCGCTGATAAAACAAGGCCAACTTCGGCGATATCTGCGAATGCCTTCCCCAAAAGGAAGGAAGGAGGAAGAATGAAAGGTAGATGACGAGGACTACGACTCCGACAGACGGAGGAACCAAAGTCCGAAGAGGCGTCCTCCACCTCTGGCGGGAATAATACAAACAATTACGACAGGACTTCCATCCTCGGAAAGAAAGAGGAAGTCTAGATAAATATCAGTGATGGAATATCAGAGTCCGACGAAGAAACTGGCCTGCAAGGATGGTTCCACCGTCATCTTTCCCCACGACGATCCGCTGTTGGTCATGGTGAGGACAGGAAACTGGGACGTCAAGAGAGTGTTGCTTGACGATGGATCAAACGCTGACGTCCTGTTTTCACATTTGCTGCCGAGGTTGGGTATATCCAACACCGATCTCAAGCCCGTCACTTCACCTACTTTCAGGGTAGGGCCATCCGAACTGCCCATCCTCGGATGGATCGATCTTCCCCTAATGATGAAAGGAACTTCGGTAGACAGGACAGACGAATTATTTGCCTCCACAATGACAAGGTTCATTGTCATGGATGTTCCTTCGTTATCTAACGCCATCCTTGGAAGGCAAACACAAGGAAATCTGCACATTCGCCCTGATGTAAAGTACTTAACTGTCACTTTTGCCACCAAGGATGGAGACGCGGAAATCTTTATTGATCAGGGTGAAGTAAGGAAAGTGTTCGTCAAGGCGCGAAAAGCTCCAGCAACCAACTTCACACAAACTGTAGAGGCAGAGGCTTTGCCAGATGGAAAACCAAAAAAGGGAGAGGCAGAAGATCCCGCAAAGGTTGAAATGGAAGAAGTAGAACTTGTCCCGGGCCGAAATACCCGAATAGGGAAAAACTTGGCCGAAGGTGACAGGAAAAAACTTGTATCCTTTCTACTGATGAATAAAGACCTGTTTGCCTACTCGTCGAAAGATATGCCGGGGGTAAACCCTCGCATAATACAGCATAGCCTTAAAGTAAGTCCGGAAGCAAAACCTATCCGGCAAAAGAAACGGGGCATCTCAGTCCATAAAAATAACTTCGTCAAAACCGAAGTCCAGCGCTTATTGGACGCGGATGTAATCAGGGAGGTCAAATACCCCGAATGGTTTAGCAACGTGGTTATTGCCACAAAAGAAGGGAGCAGTAAGCTCCGAATGTGCATCGACTTCAGAAACTTGAATGATGCTTGCCCAAAAGATTCATACCCTCTCCCATCAATAGACCAGTTGGTAGACTTAACTGCCGAATACGGGCTCCTAAGTTTCCTAGACGCCTTCAGTGGGTATCATCAAATAAGGATGGACCCCGAAGATGAAGAGAAAACCGCCTTCATCATAGAGGGTGGAACGTATTGTTACATCAGAATGCCCTTTGGGCTAAAAAATGCAGGAGCTACCTACCAGAGGTTGATGAGCAAGGTCTTTAATGACAAAATAGGGAGGAACATGGAAGTCTATGTCGATGACATGGTAGTCAAGAGCAAGCAGCCTAATGACCACGTCACAGATCTAAAGGAAACTTTCCACCCGCTCAGAACCTTTGGAATTCGCCTTAATCCCAAAAAATGCATCTTCGGTGTGACCTCGGGAAAGTTTCTTGGGTACATGGTATCAGAAAGAGGCATTGATGCTAACCCAGAAAAAATTAAGGCTCTACTTGAATTCTGAACTCCCGTCACAATAAAAGATGTGCAGAGACTCACCGGAAGGATAACCTCTCTTAGCAGGTTTATTTCCAGGTATGGAGACCGGTGTCAAGCGTTCTTCAAAGTCCTCACTAAGGTAGCAAAAATGGAGGGCGACCTCGGCTGTGATAATCATCCTTGGAATAAGGACTGCAAAAGGGCTTGGGAGGAACTCAAAATCTACTTAGCCCGTCTGCCCACTCTTCAACAACCTCACGAGGGAGAGCCCCTCGTGTTGTACCTCACCATCACAGAAAAAACAGTAAGCTCGGTCCTTGTGAAAGAGGAAGAGTTGAAGCAATGGCCGGTTTATTATGTAAGAAAGTCCCTGTACGGCGCCGTAGTTAGGTATCCCTTGCTACAAAAAGCTATATATGCCCTGGTACTGGCAGGAAGAAGACTACGGCCATATTTTCAAGCTCACCCAATCATCGTCCGAAGTAGTTTACCGCTACGGGACGTCATGAGGAAAGTTGATCATTCGGGAAGACTTTCCAAATGGTGTATAGAGCTTGGCGGGCACGACATTACTTATGAACCTTGGAAAGCCATAAAAGCTCAAGCTCTGGCAGACTTCATTGCCGAAGTACCCATCACCGAGGACAGCCACTTGGATCCTGGCGAAGGTGAGCCAGAATGGACTTTGTATGTAGATGGAGCCTCAGGGTCCGAGCACCAGGGAGCTGGGGTAATTATCAGAGGCCTCGAAGGTCTAGAAGTGATGAAGGCCATCAAGTTCGGCTTTAACGTCACCAACAATATGGATGAATACGAAGCTCTCATAGCAGGGTTACGCTTAGCCAGAAAAATTGGTGTAAGAAACTTAAAAGCCCATAGCGATTCCCATCTGGTAGTTCGACAAACAGCAGGGGACTATGGGGCGAAGAACCCGACCTTGGAAAAATACCATGAACTGGTAGCAAAGCTTATCCGAGAGTTCAACACCGTACGAATAAAAAATGTGCCTCGTCGAGATAATGCCGAGGTAGATTGCTTGGCAAAATCGAAAACACGCACCGAGGTGCTAAACCACCCGAGCATCGCAGTGCTGAGAATAGTAATTTTGGGAAAAGGATGGAAAGATCCAATAAAAAGATATCTCGCAACCAGTGTGCTCCCCGAAGACCCCAACAAAGCGGCAAAAGTGCGAAGATGTTCCGGTCATTTTTTCCTAATCGGAGAAGAATTATATCGGTAGGGATATGCAAATCCACTGCAGAAGTGTGTTGGCGAAGAGGATACTGGAATGATCCTCGAAGAAGTTCACAAAGGCGCTTGTGGTTCGCACATTGGAACTGACGCCTTGGCAGCAGTGATACTTTGCCAAGGATACTTTTGGCCTACCCTAAGAAAGGAGGGTAGGCAGTTGGTCCAGAAATGTGGTAATTGCCAAAGACACGCGAGTATCCAAAGGACACCCTCGGAATTGGTAACTTCGGCTGACTATCCTTGGCCCTTCGCAGTTTGGGGCATAGACCTCATTGGGCCACTCCCAACAGCGCCTGGAGGCGTGAAGTTCTGCATAGTTGCAGTGGACTATTTCTCTAAATGGGTCGAGGCAGAACCCTTGGCGACTATCTCGGCAAAAGATGTGCAAAAGTTTGTATGGAAGAACATTGTATGCAGATTTGGCATACCAAGGGTACTAGTAGCCGACAATGGATTCCAGTTCACAGACAAGGGGTTCTAAGAATTTATCAACAACCTCGGAATAAAAATGCACTTCGCTACAGTAGCCCACCCCAAAAGCAATGGGCAAGTAGAAGTATCTAACAGGACCATAAAAGATTGTCGGAAAAAAAGGTTGGGGGAAGCAAAAGGGAAATGGCCAGGAGAGCTCCCAAGTGTGTTATGGAGCTACCGAACAACACCCCAAAGAGCCATAGGGGAAACACCTTTTTCACTTATTTTCGGTACAGAGGCAATCATCCCAATTGAGGTAGTACAACCATTGGTGCGAGTACAAGTATTTGATGAAAAGGGAAATAACCTCGGCCTAAGAACCAAGGTTGACCTCGTCGGCGAACAAAGAGAAATAGCTGAGCTGAGAAGAAAAGCTTTTCAGCAAAGAGTGGCCGTGGCTATAAACTTGCGCGCCAAGCCAAAGGGAATAAAGAAAGGAGACTTCGTTCTCTGAAAGGCTGAATTTGGACCCCGGAGGCCATCCCACGGGGTACTTCGCGCAAATTGGGAAGGTCATTATCTGGTGCTTGCCGAAGTGCGAAAAGGAGTTTACAAGCTCGGCGATGCCAAAGGCGTAGAATTAAAAAACACATGGCATTCGGATGCCTTGAAAAAATTCTATGCTTAGGATTTTGGTGGGAAAATTGTACAAGTCAGAAAAATTTCTAAGTACAAAAGCTTCTTAGAATTTTTTTTTCTAAAGTACAAAAAGCTTCTTTTCACCAGAGCGGTCGTCGCCAAGCACGGTTTAAGAAAATTTATTTACAAAGGTTATCAACCTTCTCTGAAGTTGGAAATTTACTTAAAAAGAATTTTGCGAGGGTCATTCCAGGGCTAATTGGCGTGATAAGCGTAAATATGATTTTCCGAAGTCTCGTGAGCGAACGTGTTCGGGACAATGGGAAATGAAAAATCTTGCGCAAAAGACTTAGCCAAAAAATTTTTACAAAAGAAAGAAGGAGTCTTTATTAACAAAGATGGATCTGATTACAAAGAAGGAAGCCCGCCAAAAGAAGAAGTACAAAAAAGAAGAAAAAGGAGGCAAAGGACCCTAAGACAAGCTAAGGAATCTCGGCATCTCGGGAGCCACCAGCTCCTGCGTCCTTGTCCACCGCCTTCGGCGTCGGAAGAGGAAAGGGCAAGTTGAGGTGCTCGATTTTGGACCAAGACCACCGAGGCCCCTCGGGGATGTTTTTGGCCGCCAAAAAGGAAAGGTCCAGATCTGGGAACCTCTGCAGACCTTGATGCCGAGCAAGGCAAAAGCCATCCTGAAAACCGACCTTGGTTGCTTGGACGGCCTTCTCTTTCTCGACCGCTAAATCGTCAAGTTCCTTCTCCAGATCAGCGATCTCTTTCTTCAGTGCCTTCATCTTCTTCTTCTTCGGCTGCTTCTTCAAAGACTCAACCTCGGCCTGGAGCGCGGCCTTCTCAGCAAGCACCTTCGCCAGGAGAGCCTCAGACTCTGACTTCTCCTTTTGATATGCCTCGTTTGCCGAAGTCAGCTCCGTCACCTTGGAGCCGAGGTCAGAAATCTTTTGGGAGGAGTCCTTCAAGAGCTCATATTTTTCCTTAAATAACTCCTCCCGAACGGCAGTGACCTCCTTCTTTGCAGCTTGAGCCATCTCCGCATTCTTGGCGACTAAGTCGGAGCACATGACCTTGGATTTCTCCACACAGTCTAAGGCCCAGACTCAGAACGCCGCTTGTTTCGCTGCCCAAACCCTGAGGAGGCCAGTGAACCCCAACAGCTGCAAAAAGTAAGAACAAAGTCAGTAAGGCAAAAAATGAGCCAAACACTTAGAAGAAATCAAAAGGAAAAGACAAAGGCCTGAAATATACCTTGGCAGCGTGCTCGGAAACTTTTGCAGCAAGGGACTCTTCGTCCGGGCACACCTCGGAAATAGCCTTGAAGGAGGCCTCGATGAGGAACCCCTTTGAAATTTGGTTGGCCATTTGCTAGCAGTCACCGGAGCATAAGTTCATGTCCTCCGTAAACGACCATAAAGGCTCCCTCGGGATTTTCCCGTTCGGGATATGGGAATCCCGAAGGGCCCGTTTTTTGGCGTGCTCAGGAACCCATGCCGAAGATGGTACCTCCTCTGCATGGCAAGACAAGAAGCTTGTTAAGGCAAGCAATCCTCAAAGTTCAACAAATAAAGACACTACAGCTTGTCTAAAAAACAAACCTGGCGGCACCTCGGCAACTTCATCCTCGGAGTCCTGGACCCCCTCGGTAGAGATTTCCTTGCCTTTGCTCTTGTGGCGCTCCTCGGAAGAAAGGACTTCCACCAAGGCGTCCAGAAGAGCCGCCGAGGAAGTGGGACTCCGAGAAAGGGCGTTAGTGGCGACCTCGGTGGGCAGGGCAACAGCGGCGTCAGGCTCTTCATGGGCCTCCTCGAGAATTTTCGGGTGAGGAGGAGGCGCGTCTTTCTTCACCCGTTTTGCCAAGGATGGCCCGGCCCTAGACGATTTTCACCTTCGGGAGACGGCCTTCTTTGTTTGCTCCCCCTTCTCGGCTTGACCAAGGAAGAGCGCCTTGTAGTAAGTAGCGGACTCGTCGCCCATCTCTGAAACAGAAGGAAAACATCAGTGTGAGTCTAAGATGTATCTATAACAAAAAAATTTTGAGATAACTTATGCTTACAAAAGGTCTCGTAAGTAACCTCCTTCCGAAGGAGTTTTACCAGCCAGGAGTCTTTCCCTGCGATGGCAGGAGCCGGCATCTCGAGGTCCGTCTCGTGCTCCTTCACTACCCCTAGCTCCCGAAGGACCTCCTCGATCATCAGCTTCCACATAATGGGGAAGGGGTAGAGGGAGCGTGAAGGGACCTCAGAATCCCAAGCAGAGACCGCTCAGATCCGTCTGTCGAAGTCTGTGAATCTGGCCGCCAACTTAGGAGTCAGCAGCCTCTTTGGGTTTACAACATCCGTCTCTAGCTTTCCCCGAGCCCACCTGGTCGGAACGTACGACCAGGCCTCCTCCATCTTCAGAAAAAAGAATTTCCTTTCCCACCCTCGCCAGCTGTCCTTAGTGGCGAAAGTGAACATATACTTTTTGCTCCTTGATCCCCGAGGTAGCATAAAGTAAAAGCCACCCTTCGGGACCGCGTAAAGCTTATAGTACTGCATGAAAAGAATAAAATGGGGTTCTATTTTGAAGACTCCGCACATGCAAAGGAATGCGTTGAAATAACAGTACGAGTTCGGGGGAAGTTGATTTACGGCAATGCCATGAAATTGGCAAAAGTCGCAAATCACCTTCAAGGGAGGAAACCGAAGTCCGGCCTTCAGTTGGGCGCGAAAAATGGTAACCTCATTTCGGCAGTTCATAAAACTGACCTCCTAAGAGCCAGGAAGTCTGGTGGTGGCGTAAGAAGGAAGAAAAAACTTTTTGGTCCATCTTTCCAATTTTTCTGAAGTCGTACAGCAATTATGATTGAGAAGAGGAAGCCAACTCTCTGGGATGGGGGAAACAGTGATAAGAGGAGTTGGCGAAGACATTTTCGAAGAAAAAAGGACTTCGGGGGATGAAAAACTGACTCCGGGAAAGCTTTCAGAAAAGCAAAAGAGCACAGAAAATCAAAGAATTTTGAAAGTCAAAACCCACCAAACGTTTTTCCAAAGTCTGGGTTTGGAGTCGCCGTCATAAAAGGTGGCCGAAAATCGCCTAAGAAAAAGCACCGCCGCGAAAAATGCAAAAACAGTTGTGAGCAGGGGAAGAGCAAAAGCAGAACAAAAGGAGCTTATGATGGAACAAGCCATATATAGGCCGAGGGAGGATAGGTGAACCGGCGTCATAAGTACTCCACGAAGGCGAACAGTCGCCATAACTGCTCTCTGCGCATAAAAAGGTGCGCCTGCCGTAACCGATGCAGTCCCCTCCAATGACAAGCGTGCCACGTGTCAGCCGTGTCGCCAAAAGAGGGACACGCCTTCTGACACCCCTAAACCTTGGGCGTGCCACTCCAGATTGACACGTCTGGTTACGAAACGCAACGTTGCACAGACCTGCAAAAGCAAAGAAGTGGGTTACCTCAAAGACACCAAAAGACAGGCTATGGTCGAACAGCCTATGTCTTCAGACAAACGGTTCATCTTTGGCACAGGTATTACACCCAAGGCCCCGAAGGACACCCTCCGAAAGCCGACAAAACTTCAGCTTTCCGAAGGGGGGCCGGTGATAGCCGAAAGGCTATCACCTCTCTCAGTACATACTTCCTGCCAAAAGTGTGGTCGGGAAGCCTGACGTCATCCGAGAGAGGTGCTATCACTGACCTCGAAAGAAGCGAAGTCAAACACCTCGAACTCGGGACTTCGCCTAGTACGTCAGGAATTTCAAGGATGTTACCGGCTCCCTCGGGGGACCAAACGGATCACCTTCGGGGATGAAGAACCAGCTATTTCAAGCAGGAGAGAATCTCCCCGAAGGTGGAACCCCCGAACTACAGGCAAAATTCCCGAAGAGGGGCGTTCGTACCAAAGGACGGCCTCGCCTAGAGGACCTCGGGAGTACGACATGAGGATTTAAGGAGTCTCTAACATGTCGCCAACATACGCTACACGTCGCCTCGAACGGCGGTCTGACGCACCGATGCCGTCCAAGTCTTGTCACGACCTGTCTCGGTCCCAGACCCGAGGAGCCTACAAACGGCTACTTGTCCCCTACGCCCAGAAGTACAGATCGCATCCAACTGAACACGTGTCATGATCTGAACGGGCTGGGCACCCCTATAAATACCAGGAAACAGGCCCTGGCAAAGGATCCGGCCCCCTCTCCCTGAGAACACACGAACAGGCAAGACCACCCAACCTTTTAGTGCTCTTCCTTTATGTTCCCTCAGAACACTGACTTGGGCATTGGAGGCTCCTCCCCGGAAAAATACTCCGGGGACCTCCTAACCTTTTTCTTTCTGAGCATTTCAGGCACACTCCTCCGGGAAATCTTTGCTCCCGACGTCCTCCCTCTCAGGAAGTCCCTCCCGAAGTCATAATGTCACCCGACGAAGATGCTGCTGGGCATCACTACCGAGGGTAGCGTCAAGTTAGCCAATCAGGAGATCTCAGGGGTGATAGCCCTTCAACTATCACATGCCCCCCTTGGAGAAGCCGAAGTTGTGTCTTTGGCGCCAGTCATTTGGGAGTATGCAATAAGAAGCTGAAGCTGTTCCTTAGCCAAGAGATCTAACTTTTGAAAGCTCCTCGGGGACAGACCCCACTTTCTTGCCGAAGTTACATTCTAGGCATTATTCAAGGGTTTTTATACTTTGTTTTGAGCCCTTTACAGGGATGTTGTTCTGAACCAGCTTATTTTTGGGTGAGGTCACACCTTCGACATCGAGGGAGCTATTTTGTGTCCTTTAGCCTAAGTCATATTTTCGAAGGTAAGGGGCTATAATTTCCCCAATGAGTTTCATTCCCGCCTTTTGTCAGCGAACCATCCTATCCTTTGACTGAGCAATCGCGTCAATTTGGGGTATGCAATGTAGGACTTCCAGTGTCAGTAGGCGTGCCCTCAATTTTTGCATCGCGTGACACATGTCATCGAGTTAATGGCCATTAGTTGCATCCATTACGTCGGTTGTGTCCCTTTGTTTGTGAAGGGTCATTATGGCGATGCTTCGCCTGCCCTCTTCGGTTTATATAAGGCCTTGTCCTTCAAAGGTTTCCTCACTCTTCTACTTTTGCTCCTTTTGCTCTTGATCTTCAGCTTTTTTCTTACGACGGTGCAAGCGGCGGAGCGATTTCCGACGAGTCTCGCGACGATCTCTGAAGTTCTTTGTCCTTCCTAAACTAGGTGGGTCTATTTTTGAAGTTGTTCTTCTTCTTTCCTTTTCTCTGTTTTTTTTTCCCGTTAGTCCGAGGTTAGTGTCTTTGTCTTGAAGTTGTTGTCCGGACAAGTCATAGTTAAAGCTGTTCCTGAAAGCTGGCTTCCCCTTAATTCTCACTTTAACTACATGACTTCGGAAAATCTGAAGAAGTAGTTGGCCAAGTTTTTTCTTCCTTCATACGCCATCATCAGGCTTCCCAGACCTGCTGTGCCGAGTTGCTTTCCTCGCCATGATGAGGTTACCGTCTTCAGAGCACAGCTAAAGGTGGGTCTTTCGTATCCTCCACCGAAGATGGTTTGTGACTTCTGCCAATTCCATGGCATAGCCATTAACCAACTTCCTTCGAACTCATTGTCTTATTTTAATGCCTTTCTTTGCATGTGTGGGGTTTTCAATATAAAACCCTACTTCATCTTCTTCATGCAATATTACAAACTCCACCCCATCTTAAAGGGTGGATTCTACTTCTTGCTCCTTCGGGGATCTGGGAGCAAGAAGTTTACTTTTACCTTCGGCATTAAGGACAGCTGGCGGGGTTGGCAGAAAAAGTACTTTTTTCTGAAAGTGTATAAGCAGTGGAAGGACATTCCCGTGAAGTGGGCTTCGGGAACCTTGGAACTGGAGGCTCAGTTTGAAGAGTTTGATGGCCGTGTTTGGGCCGTTGCAGATTGGGATCCCAAAGTTCTTTTGTGCTCCCTCTACCCCTTCCCCATTAGATGGAGCTTCATGACCGAAGAAGTACTTCGGGAACTCGGGGTTGTTAAGGAGCATATTACTGACTTGAACATGCCAAAACCAGTGGCGGATGGGAAGAAGTCCTGGTTGGTCATGCTTATTCTGGGTGAACTTACATACTCGGCACTCAAAGAGAGTAAGCTTCTTTCCATTTTGTTGTTTATGACTTTTCCGTACTTCTTCTTTCCATTTTGTTGTTTATGACTTTTCCGTACTTCCACTGATATTTTTCTTCTTGCAGAGATGGGGGACAAGTTAGCGGCATTCTACAAGAGTCTCTTCCTCGGTCAAGCCGAGAAGGGAGAACAACAGAAGAAAAAGGCACTGAAGAGGAAGAAAGTGATTGGTGGATCATCTTCAGCTCCGAGGTTGAGGAAAATAAAACCTCAAAACGAAAGTCATAGAGCTAACTTCCAAGGGTGAGGCTCTTTGGAAGGAAAATGAGGACGTTGTTGCCGATCTCATGAAGTCATTGGTGATCAATGCTGACTTTCTTGCCAAGATCAAGCATTTGAAAAAGGATAAGAAGAAACAGAAGAAGAAGCTGGAGAAGGAGCGCAAGGCGTTGAAGAAGGAGCTGGAGGACCTGAAAGTTGAAAAGGCCAAGTCTCATGAGGCAATTAAGTCCTCATTCCAGGATGGGTTCTACCTTGCCCCTCATCAGGTCCTTTCCCAGTATCTTGACATAGACCTCTCCTTCCTTTGGGCGTTTGATATTCCCGAAGGACCATCTTCGGCATGGTCGAGTATAGAGTGATGGTTGAAGTGCCTGGCATCTCTCAAATCCACAAGCTCACTTAAGGCACCACCCTCGGAAGGGAAGCCACCGACTTCGAAAAGAAAGGGATGTCCAGCCCTTCTTGCATCCAACCTCGGTAATTCTTCATCCCTAGGGACGAGAATGCCAACCTTAGTAAGATGACTGAACTATCCTCGGCAGAAGAGGACACCCCCAGGAAGGGCCACCCTCGGCAAGAGTACTCCTGGGTTACTGCAGCAACTTCGGGAGGTAGCCCTCCTGCTCCGAAGAGGTCTCCTCGTCCAAAGGGACCTCTGGGGTACGGTAGAAGCCATTAAGGGGCCTCTGACACATCCCCGACACGCCGCCCCCAAACATGCTCTGACACGCCACCTGCAGAAATGCTCTGACACGCCACCCTCGTGCGTCTTAAGCTCCGGGTCAGGCGGCTTGTGGTCGGCTAGATGCTCTCTTTCTCTCTGAGGGTGGGGATCGCATCCGACCGAACACGTATCATAATCTGGGCTAGCCACGTCAAGCAGACTACTGCTGTTTGCCCTTCTATAAATACTCGGTAGGCACTCCAGGTAAAGGGGGGACGCAAGAGAGCAAATCCCTTCCTTCTTCACTTTTCCTCTACCTCCAAAAACACTGACTTGGGTGTCGGAGGTCCCCCCCCGGAAAAAGACTCCGGGGACCTCCTAAGCTTTGTTTTCTGAGTGTTTCAGGTAGACTCTCTAGGAAACCTCCACTTTAGGCGCTCTTCCTTGCTAAGAGTCCCTCTCGATTCCACTATGTCACGCAACGAGGATGCTGCAGGGCATCATAGAGTATATCAACCTTCTAGTTCTCCCCCTTTTGGCTACCGATGTTGGCGAAGATGAAGTTGATGCTGATGGCTATGACGCCGAAGATGCTGAGGAGCCTGAAGATGGATAGGACAGCGAATAGGCCTCTATTTCTTTTCTTCTTCTTGTTTTTTTTTTGTATTCTACACCATGTACTTTTTGAATGAAATTATAAATGAAATTTTTTTTGCTCAAAATTTTTGCTAAGTCCACGATTGATACGACTTTAGGAATTGCTTCAACCTTCGACGTTTAGCCATCTTCGGCGATGAACTTCTTCGATTGCGTACAATCTTTAGAAGATACGATCAAGGACTTACAACCTTAGTCTCTCTAAAGGATATCATTCTAGGTGTTCAAGAATGGAATCAACCATATTCGGTTTACCACCTTTGGGAGACTTAATTCGTACACAAATGGTTAAGTACCTTTGGGATCAACCATATTTGGTTAGACACCTTCGAGAGACTTAATTTGCACACAAATAGTTAGGTACCTTTGGGATCAACCATATTCGGTTAACCACCTTCGGTAGAACTTTGTACAGTATTACTCATGCACCTTCGGAAGCACTCTACACAAATTTTCACCTGAAATTTTTCTAACTGTAGAATTTTTTCAACGAGTTTGAATGCCATGTGTTTTTCAACTCTTCTCCTTCGATATTCCTGAGCTTATAGACTCCTGGCTGAACTTCATTGAGGACCAAATAAGGTCCTTCCCAATTTGCCTGAGGTACACCAAAAGATGATCTTCGGGGTTCCAGTTTAGCCTTTAGGAGAACAAGGTCCCCTTTGTTTATCCCTTTGGGCTTAACATGCAAGTTCACAGTAATAGCTACTCTCTGCTGAAAAGCTTTTCTTCTAAGTTCGGCCATCTCTCTATGTTCATCAATCATATTTAACCTGCTTCTTAAACCAAGGTTGTTCCCTTCTTTATTGAACACCTGCACCCTGACAGATGGTTGCACGACCTTGACAGGGATAATGGCCTTCATGTCAAAGATGAGTGAGAAGGGTGTCTCACTTGTGGCCCTTCTGGGAGTTGTTCAATAACTCCACAGCACGCTTGGAAGCTCTCCTGGTCATTTTCCCTTTGCTTCCTTCAACCTTTTCTTTAGACCATCTTTTATCATTCTATTGGACAATTCAACTTGTCCATTGCTTTAAGGATGGGCAACTGGAGTGGAGTGCAATTTTATCCCGAGGTCGGTTGCAAATTCCTAAAATCCTTTATCAGTGAACTGGGAACCATTATCAGCTATTATCACCTTCAGCACGCCAAATCTACATATGATGGGTCCCTGCAGAATTACTTTGGCTCCTTGATTTTCAGAACTGGAGGCATCATCAACGAAGAGTGCCCACTTAGGTTCGTCACTACCGGGGTCCTCTAGGGTATCTTCAGTTTTTGCTACTTTGGCGATGAAATCCGCCAATGCTTGGGCCTTTATTGCCCTTTTTGGCTCACAGGTGATGTCGTATTCACCGAGCTCGATGCACCACTTTGACAATCTCCCAGAGTTATATACCTTCCTCATAACATCCTTAAGAGGTAAGTTACTTCGAAACCTCCTGCTTGCCAACACTAGAGCATAGATGGCCTTTTGTAGAAGAGGGTACCTAACTTCGGCACCGTGCAGGGACGTGCTCATATAGTATATTGGCCACTGTTTTCCTCCCTCTTCCCTTACAAGTACCAAACTTACTGCCTTTTCAGTTATGGTGAGGTAGAGGACGAGAGGTTCTCCTTCCAGCGCCTGTCGAAGTGTCAGTAGATGAGTTAAGTAGTTCTTGAGTCCTTCCCAAGCTTTTTGGCAATCTTCATTCCAAGGGTATTCCTCAGAACCGAAGTTGACTTCATTCTTTGCTACTTTGGTGAGCACTTTAAAGAACTGTCGGCATCTTTCCACGTATCTGGAGATGAATCTGCTAAGGGTCGTGATTCTTTTCGTAAGCCTTTGCATATCCTTGGTAGTCGTGGGAGTTCGGAATCCTAGTAGGGCCTTAACCTTTTCTGGGTTGGCATCGATACCTCTTTCAGACACAATAAACCCAAGGAATTTGCCAGTAGTCACCCCGAACACACACATCTCGGGGTTAAGATGGATTCTAAATTCCTGAAGTTAGTGGAATGTTTCGTCCAAGTCTACGATATGACTATTAGGATGTTTGCTCATAACTATCATATCGTCAACATATACTTTCGTATTTCTCCCAATTTGGGAGCTGAATACCTTATTCATCAGCTTTTGGTATATTGCTCCTGTGTTTTTAAGGCCGAAGGGCATTCTAATGTAGCAGTAGGTACCAACTTTGGTAATGAAGGCGGTTCTTTCCTCATCTTTGGGATTCATCCGAATTTGGTGATATCCGCTAAAGGCGTCGAAGAAGCTGTTGGCTTCGGGAGCCAAACAGTGCAACGGAATTTAACCGAAACCCTCCAGGATCCAAGTGAAACAGGGTAAACTGGGTGTTCAAAAATTTTCATACCTAATTTTTAGTTAAGATCTCCCACTAAACTGTAGAGTCGAATCACAAAACCTGAACAGTTGACGTGTTCAAGCTCTCTATGGCATCCACATGAGCCTCTTGGAATCACCACGCTTCCACCACGTCCCGGCAGATGCGTTTCTCTTGTGATCGCAGTGCTAGCTTACGTTCTCCAAGGAATTGCAAGAGAAGAGTGCCACTATCCTTTTGGGAGGCTAGGGCAAGAAGCTGTGAATTTCTCACTAAAAGTTGTATTTATAGTGAAACTCAACTTTTAGGCCTAATGGGTTTCAAAGCCCTAATCCAATTAGGCTTCAATTTCGGGCTTAATAATGGCTCAACTTTTGGGCCCATTATTAATATGAAATTATTGTGAAACCATAACCCAAATAATTGGCTCATGCACTCTAATGATCTAAATAGCTATATGTGTGTGACCCAATAGGCTCTTACCACGTTGGCAATGATCATAAATCACATTTATGATCAAAAGCAATGAGCGGTGTCTAGCAACACATCATTGCTACCCAAGTGAAAAGATTGTCAGTGAGTCGACTAAACCTTTATGATCATCATCGATATATGCCATTGTCCATTTGTCCAAGATATCAAGACTAAGCACGAGACATGGAATGTGTCACTCTCGTATAGCCCAATCTTTGGTTTCTTGATTACCGAGTAGACCAACTTAAACTGATGACATTGATATTGTATATTAACTCATCCGAGCATGGCCATGCATTTTCTAAGTCTCACTATATCAAAGGGCCTGAAGATATCACTCCCGTTACATAGGAGGGACAAATCCCATCTTGATCATACAAATCCGTCCGCATGATATGTGGCATACCCAATGACCACCTTCAAGTTCACTCAGTTATGAGCAACAAAGGAAAGTATCAAAGTATGTGACTCACATGTAGGGAACCTTGATGATCTTAGGTCAAAGGACTACATATACCATGATAACTATGAGATTTACATATGACACTCGTATAACGATCCATGTAGTATTCTCATGGTGGGTTGGTCAGTACACAAGTTCTCCAACTTATACCCATATTGATGCCCTTCCGCATCATCGTTGTGTGACATGGTGAGCCTGGAGCAAAGACTACCGGTGAGAGAATGCCTGGGTGAGGAAGCTCCTGCGGAAGGAGGGCTGCAAAGAATCAGAAAAACAGGGGTTAGAGGTCCCCGGAATGCTTTTCCGGGGAGGAGCCTCCGACGCCCAAGTTAGCGTTTGGGAATGGAGGGTAAGTAGAAAGTAAAGAAATTTCCCCTTGGAGTCCAGCCCCTTTACCTGGGATGCTTACCGAATATTTATAGGGAGGTGAACAGTAGAGGTTCGTTTGACATGGCCGGCCCAGATTGTGACACGTGTTCGGTTAGATGCGGTCCGTACCTTCGGGGGAAAGGGAACATTTAGCCGGCCACAGGAGGCCGCACAAGGGTGGCGTGTCGGGGATGTGTCAGAGGCTCCTTAATTGATTCTGCCGTACTCCCGAGGTTCCTATGGTAGAAGAGAGCTTTTCGGAGCAGGAGAACTATCTCCCGAGATCACTTCAGTAATCCAGGAATATCCTCACTGAGGGTGGTCCCGTTCGGGGACATCCTTCCTTGCCGAAGATGGTTCGGTCGTCTTACCGAGGGTGATGATGGACCATTTTCCTGAGGTTGGTACTGTCGTCTCTAGGGATGATGAAGTATTACCGAGGTCGGATGTAAGAGGGGCCGGACACCCTCCTTTCCGAAGTTGGTGCTTTCCTTTCCAAGGGCAGTGCCTTACCCGAGCTTGCAGGTTCGAAGGGTGATAGGCACTTTGGCTATCACATGCCCCTATGAAAAGTCGAAGTGGGGACTTCGGCTCTAGTCTCCCGGAGGACATTTTTCCGGACTTCGAGAGGGACACTGCTCAAGGAGGCGTTTCATCATCCGAAGGTGGTCCTTCTTGGTTGAGGTGTCATCACTCAGTCTTTTGGTGATTTAGGGCCGTGCACTCCCTTTATTTTTACATTTTTTGCTGCAGGTTAGTGAACCGTCGTGTCTCGTAACCAGGCATGTCAGTTACAGATAAGCGTGCTTGGGTTTTTGCGGTGTCAGAAAGCATGTCCTAGTTTCTCGCGTTGGGTGACACGTGGCATGCGATGGTTGGAGACAGTCACGTCGGTTACACCAGCTGCGTCCTTTTGCCTTCGATGGGGCAATTATGGTGACGGTTCACATTCGCAGGGTAGTTATGGCGATGATTCGGCTACCCCTGTTCGGCCTATATAAACCCTTCTTCCTCTCATTTGCTCTCTTCTATTCTTCTTTTGCTCTCATCTATTTCTGAGCCTTTCCTTCTCTTCCTCCCCTTTTCATGGCGGTGTAAGCAGTAGAGCAATTTCCGGCCACCATCTACAACGGCGTCTAGGAATCCAGACTTCGGCAAAACTTTCGGTGGGTCTTTCCTTCCATAGTTCTTTCTTTCTCCGGAGGTTGTTTTTTCTGAAGTCTTGTTTTTTCGAAGTCCTTCGATTCTCTTACTTCAATTTTCCCAAGGTTGCCTTTCTTCTTTCTTGCGAAATGTCGAATCCAACTCCATTGATGACCGTCTGTCCTACTCCCGAAAGTTTTCTCCCCCTCGAGTCTCATCCATGATATACCACTTCGGAGAAGATGACGAAGTGGATAGCAAAATACTATCTCCTTTTTTACGTCGTTCCGAGGTTACCTATTCCGAGTTTGTATGGCTATAGTGCCCATTCGGATAAAATCACTGTTTACCAGGCCCAATTGAAAGCCGATCTTCGGTACCTTCCTCCTCGGATGGTATGCGAGTTCTGCAAGTTTCATGGAATTGCCGTGAACTAGCTCCCTCCTAATTCTTATTCTTACTTTAACTCTTTTCTTTGCATGTGTGGGGTTTTTAAGATACAGCCCCACTTTCTTTTCTTCCTGCAATACTACAAGCTCCACCCGGTCCCGAAGGGTGGCTTCGACTTCTTGCTTCCCTGAGGGTCCGGGAGCAAAAAATTTACTTTCACCTTTGACAATAGGGATAGATGGCGGGGGTGGTAGAAGAAGTTCTTCTTCCTGTCAGTTCCTGAATTTTGGAGCTACATACCGACCAGGTGGGCTTCGGGCACACTTAAGATCGACGTTGTTGACCCTCAGAAGCTTCTGACCCCGGGATTGGCTACCGAGTTCGCCGAGTTCGACCAGCGTATTTGGGTAGTTGCGGACTGGGACCCCAAGGTCCCTCCGCGCTCCTTATATCCCTTTCCCATTAAATGGGACCTTATGTCTGAAGAGGTCCTTCAAGAACTGGGAGTGATTCACGCACACAAGTCCAACCTGAACATGCTTGTGCCTGTTCTCCCAGGGAAGAAAGCATGGCTGGTGATGCTTCTTCAGTGCAAGATTTCATACGAGGCTTTTGTCGAGAGTAAATTATCTTTTGGGTTTTGCTTACATGTGTTCCTTTTGGACTTACACTGATGTCTTTTCCTTTTACAGAGATGGGCGATCAATCTGTGGATTTTTACAAGTCCATTTTTCTCGGTCAGGCCGAGAAGGGAGAGCAGACAAGGAGGAAGACGCCCGCGAAGAGGAAAAAGACCAGTGAAGGGCCGTCCAAGGCAAAGAAAGCCAAGGTGGATGCCCTTCCTCTTCCCCCCGAGGGTGCTCTAGAGGTGGAGGATCTGGCCGAGGTCTAGGCAGTTCCTCCACCGAACCCTGCCATCAGCTCCCTTGTCCGGAGTCCTGCTACTTCGACAGATCTTCTGGGCTCTTTGGCAGAAGGTCCTTCTGCCGAGGATCTTGAGGAGCGCTGAAGAAGCAAAGGAAAATATATCCCTGCTGAGGTGGAGGAGGTCCGTGACTCCAACGACGACGTAGCCGGGGTGCCGCTAGGTTTGCTCCTCAGTCAATCCTCAGTGTTCTCATTCTTGTGAATTGAGGATCAATGCCTTAATGGAATTTTGCCTTGACTTTGGAAAGCAAATGGCGCCCTCGTCATGGATAGTGGAGCATGCTCGGAGGGATGATGAAGTATTACCGAGGTCGGATGTAAGCGGGGCCAGACACCCTCCTTTCCGAATTGGTGCTTTCCTTTCTGAGGGCAGTACCTTACCTAAGCCTGCAGGTTCGAAGGGTGATAGGCACTTCGGCTATCACATATGTAGACTACATATCTCATATTAGTCTCCACATATGCTAGTCGTTATATACTATTGCAACCCGCTCCACAATAATACTAGACCAGGGACGTTTGAGAATATCATTATTCTAGGGTTACAATTATGTTTATTACGTTACACAGAAACAAAACAATAAACATAATTGCTGGATTAATGCCTTAATACAATATCATGACTCAATGTGCAAAAATATAATCATCTCATGATTGGCTTTTGGGCACAACACTAACAGAAGCTAAGCAGACCATATTTGGCGGTGGAATCTACCAATTGGTGTATTGGTGGCAAAGGATACGAGTCCTTTGTGCCGAACGTGACCGTTAGGTACTTCACATATGAGCATATGTGAAGATTTCCTTATGTCTGCCTTCCAAGGATGGTATTGTATAAAGAGGGGACGCCTAGGACGATGAACCTCATCATGGTGGTACCAAAGAGCTCTTCCTTGCTTTGAACTAAGGCCCCTTAACATCAAGGGTAGATCGATCCACCTAAGTACAGGGAGTTCAGAAGGACCTATGCCAAAAGTAGGAAAGATAACAAGTTTAAGATCACCCTTGGAGATGCCCAAGTTTGGCAACAAATGGGAGAACAAAATGTCTGCGTTCGAGCTGTCATTGATGAGCACCCTCTTGACATCCCAGCTCCCTATCCTTGCCATGATTAGGAGATGGTCATCGTGAGGAAACTTCATGGTAGACCCATCTTTCTGAACAAGATTGTTCATTGGGTTTCTGAATTCCATCATCGAGATTTCTCGGACTTTCATTTTCCTTATGGCTGAGGGTATTCTAGTGGTGATTGTCTGGATGACTCCTGTCGGAGGTGGTGGGTGCTTTCTGGGACTTCGGTTTCGACATCGATCAGAGTCGTAGTCCTCATCTTCTCCTTTCCTCTATTCTTCCCATCTTTCTTTGGATTTGGGCAATGGCATCCGCGAGTAGCATCAGAGTTGCCCCTACTTGATTAAAGATTTGATGTACTTCCTCAGCTGGAAGCAATCCTTAGTATCATGCCCATGGTCCCGATGGAACTGACAGAATTCTTCATGTTTTTTTTTTCCGAAGTCATGGCCTTCGGACGCTGGATAGCGGTTCCTTGCCTTTTCATGGCCATAAGTATGTTCGTCCTTGTAGTGTTCAAGGGAGTGAACGACACTGGTCTTTTCCCCCTTTGTTTCCAAGGTCTGCCCCCGCCCTCGGTGGGATACTGAGATTGGTGACTCTGACCTGCGGAGTGATTATGATAAGACTTTGGCCCTCTCATCCTCAGCTCTTCGTCTGTCATCTGTTGCTCTGCGCTTCGGTAGAATTCTCCGAGGGTGTCAAGGGGATCTTTGGAGAACTCACAGAAGAGTTGTGAGTCTCTCCTAAGTACCCTGATCATGGCAAAGATGTGGATTTCAGGGTGAAAGTCGGGCACATTGAGGGCTTCTCTGTTGAACCTTTTGACATAGTCCCGAATGGTCTCCCCATTCTTTTGGGCTATGTCAAACATTTGAATGGGCATCTTTGCCGTCGGCCTGCTCCCAATAAACTGCTGGGTGAATGTGGTGGATAACTATTGGAAACCCATTATGGTTCCGGGAGCTAGAGAGTTATACCATGGAGGTGCTGGCCCCGACAAGGTGACCTCAAAGCATTTGTAGAGGGTGGCATCGTCAGCACCATGCAACACCATGCTATGCCTATATTTTGTTAGGTAGGCTTGGGGGTTGCTGTGTCCATCATACGTCTCCAAGCGTGGTACTCGAAAGTCACTTGACATAGGTGCCTCCACTACTGCACGGATGAAGGGTGACTCTTCTCCAGTGAAAGTCTCTGACAACCTTGACCAGACAGGTTTTCAAGAAACCTATTTTTCCACCTTCTCCAACCTTTCCAGGATTCTCTCCATTAGGATGGTAGTGCTGTCTTCTCTTCGTTGCTTGGTGGTCATTGGCAACGAGAGCAATGTCTCCCTTTTGGAGAGTAACTTTGTTGGCGGGGGGGTTGGGACTTCCCATCCAGGGATGGACTTTGCTGGCAAGAAGTTCTTGGCTCTTTTGAGACCATTCCCTCAGTGCGCCGTCCCTTGGATGGTATGTTCTTCATTGAGAACTCGTCATGAAAACCCCTACTTCCTAAACTCTGATGAGGTGACCTGGGGTTTTTCTCCCGGCGAGTAGCTAGAGAAGATGCCTTTCCCCTTGGAGGTTGTTGAGACCACCTTTGGTCAAGCTGCAGGGTCATCTCAGCCACACTACAGTGCTGAACATCTTGTAGAAAGCTCATTGTGACCGTTAGAGGATGTTCATCGTCAGGCAATGAAGTATCTACTGCAGGCTGTTCAGTCGTTGTTTGAACTTCCAGTGCAAACTGGGACCTTAGGAGTCCCTTGTCCTTAGAACATCGGGGTCTCAACAATGGCGACCTGAGAATGGGTTCCCATATACGACGCCAAATGATGCCCGGCAGCATCCTCATTATATGACATGTTGGCCTGAAGGGGAGACTTCCGTTGAGAAGATATTTGCAAGACTTTGAAGAAGAAGGGTTAGGCGCTCCCCGAACTGTGTTTCTGGGGGAGGAGCTTCCGACGCCTAAGTCAGTATATGTGAGAGTAGTAATAAAGAACAGAGAGTAGGGAAAAGAAAGAGTCTCGTCTATTCTTATCAAGGTCCCTCCTAACTATTTATAGGAGGGTAAAGGGAGAAGGATGTTTGACACAGCCTGTCCAGATCATTAACACATGTTCGGTCAGATCTGATCCGTACCTATGGAGGCGGGTATCTCCAGCTG
Source organism: Aquilaria yunnanensis (assembly GCA_039654915.1). NCBI lineage: Eukaryota > Viridiplantae > Streptophyta > Magnoliopsida > Malvales > Thymelaeaceae > Aquilaria > Aquilaria yunnanensis. Next base: position 39,067,560 of record CM077595.1, on the reverse strand, counting down.
GCCGTTCTGGCCAGAGGGCACAGGCTTGCGCGAGGTCTTTTTGTCAGAGGCTCATTAACCATTTTTTTCGTATCTCCGTAAGACCCCTTCGGGTAGAGATTTTACCCCTTAGGGCTATCGGGAAGGCCCTTCGGAAGAGTGGGTCACCTTTGGGAGACTTTTCCTTTGACGAGGATGGTGGATCTACTTTTTCGAGGTCGGTAGCTTCAAAAATCTGAGGGTGGTAAAGACACATTTTCTCGAAGTTGGTCATGTCAGTTCCGGGGGTGGTGTGGAGAATGACCCGAGGTAGGGGTTGAGTTTGTACTGAGGGTGACATCAAGTTAGCCGATCAGGAGATCTCGGGGGCAATAGCCCTTTGGCTATCAAACGGGCCTTGAATTGAGCTGGTAGAAGCTCAAGAGAGTTTCTCTCTATTCTATTCCCACAAGTTGATTGTCAAATGATTTTACAAAACTCCCTCCTCATTGAGGATTTGAGCTACAATAGGCTAGCTCTTGCTTTAGAACATGCTAACTTGGTTAGCCATCTTAATGTTGGTCAGCGCCACATTTACACATCATTGATTCATTCTATTGAAAAACGTACTGGTGGCTTCTTCTTTGTGCATGGAAGTGGCGGTACAGAAAATACTTTCCTTTAGAGGACAATTATTTCTAAACTTCAGTCTTCTGGTCAAATCATACTTATAGTTACTTCTTCTGGTATTGCTTCACTTTTATTGTCTAGAGGGTAGCTGTTATGGACCTCCTAGTAGCAGGCACTCCTGAGGAAGGTAAAGTGTTCTAAATTAAGTTGGAACCCAGTTTTGAGTTTACATAGCAAGAATAAAGAAGTTTAACAAAGTTCACTAAGTTCCGAGGAAGTTAAGGCACTAAATGAGGTTCAGGGGCAAAATGGTAATTTTGCACCCTGGATAGCCGGGATGAGTCCCCAGTGTTTAAAATGAGTTTTCATAACTTTAACTTTCAACCTTAACCCAAACTTGAAGAAGTAAACAAGAATTAATCAAGAATAACTAAGTTACCAAAAGATGGGGGTTTAATTGTATTATGCTTAACACTTTGGTGTCTTAGAGGTTAAGTGAGGGTTTAAGAAGGGGAAAGTGAGGCTATGGCTTCCATAATCTCGTTTCCAACCTTCTCACTCTAATTTTTGTCTCAATTTAATCTCAAAATCAAGATTTCTTGGTGCCAAAAAGAGCTATCACGAGTATATAAGCTAGGAGGAGCTCATTTCAAGCATTAAACCATGGTTTGGAGCTTGGAAGTTTGTTTTCTCATATCCCCTATTTTTAGAATGAGGTAACCAATGTGTTCTTGATTGAATTCATGTTGTTTGGTTAGTTTGGAGCTTGGGTTTTGGTTAGGAAGAAAGGTTTTGATGATTGGTGTCTATATTTTTGTTTGGAAGTTAGGTGATACTTTGGTGAGCTTAGTTGATTGGAAAAGTGGTTGATTCTTGCTTGTTACTTGGAATTGAGGTAAGGGAGTTATGACTTGAAGACCAATTAATGCTGTTGACATGAGTTTGCTTGAAGAATTTGAGTAATTCTAGCAATAGCATTAGTTAGAGGATTTGGTCGAATTGTGGTGGACTATGAGATTTGAGAGGATTTGGATGATGTTACGAGACATCATAGATTGGCTTGTGATAGTTGGTTATGTTCTATGCAACATGGTTTATGTGTGTATGAAATTTGGAGGCTTTCCAAGCATGTTTACTATGTTTGCTAAGTGTCCAAAGTTCGTAGCAGTAAAATGCGTGCCAATTCTGCAAATTTGCAGATTGGCAATGCGTCGCCAATTTCGTACACAAGTTCATGACGCGTTGCCAATTGTGCAAATGTGGTCTGAACGTTACCAACTGTGGCGACGCGTAGCCAACAGTTGGCGATGCATCGCCACAGTCAAGATGGAAAAATTTCTCACATTTTTCTAGGGTGATTGAGGTGAGACCTAAGAGGGTTCTTAGGGTGCCTTGGGGCCTAAGTATTCTGGGGGTACTATAAGACTTCTAAAAGTCCCTCAAGACTTAAGCATTTCCTTAAGGTTTGAAAGATTTTATGGTTACTTGAGCCATAAGCAAGGAAACTAGTTGCAAATGAGCATAACTAAGTACCATTAGCTTGGGTGAAAGGTTTAGAACCCTTGGCGACCTAGGCTTGCCGTAGCCACGAGGTTGCAAGGTGAAACCTTAGTGCACCTAGTCTACAAGGTCTAAATGACCTAGTCTACAATAGTCCCACCATAATTCCCCTACATAACATACTAAGGGAGAGGTTCAACTAGTGATTTATCACTAGTTAGGCTGGCAAGCACAGCTTGCTAGTAGGCAAGGCAATGCCTTGTAGTTTAAGGACAAGGATGAGGAGAGGTCTCAAGGGACCTAAATATATGCATATATTAGACCCTTAGGTTGTGTGAGCTCACAGTAGGTTACATATGCTATCATACGTGGTCTCCTTAGTAATTTTCTTGCAGGTACACTAAAGACCCCTTAATGAGAAAGTTATGTTCTCACTCCTTAGTTATGTTGTGCAGATTCAGAAGTTGTTGGATCGGATAGCCGTTGAGGGTTATTGCAGTAGTGGCTTTTTGTGCACAGGTATTGCACTTGAGAATCCTTGTGATTCTAGTCTACATGGGTAACTTAGATGGTTTGTTGGTCAAGTAATAGTACTAACTAGAGCATTCCTTTGGCTGCAGAGCCTAGTAGCACTTGGAGAAATGGATTTTTGAGACTCGCCACTGGGATTCATATCCAAGGTAGGAGTTAGATCAACTAGATCTCAGTTGAGGCTTGTATATATACAGTACTCTAGTTGCCTCTATAGTCTATGTTATAAAGAGTCCTAGACTCTATGTATGAATGCTCCCATGAGTTCTTATGTGTAGTAAATTCACATAAATGATGATTTTGTATGCTTTGGCTATTTGTACTTATTTTCTATAGAAATTACTTGGCCAAGTTAATGTTTTATGTTTTCATTAATCCAAGTCAAAGCATGAAGCACATCCATCTTGCATATTCTAGGGTAATCAACTGGTATCATGGGATTTTAATCCGCACACATATACAACTAGCCAATTGCAACCACCGTGAGACCAGCTTTCACAGGGCTTCCTGGGCAGAGGCCAGCGACGGCCGTGTCAGTAACTATTCATTCCCGGTTTAAGATCCCAACCTCCATAGAGAATATATCCTTGTGCCATATTAAAAGATCTACACCAATGGTGGATCTTCTTTGGAACACTAACTTGGTCATGTGGGATGAAGCTCTAATGGTACATTGACATATGTTTGAGGCTATAGACTGAACATTTTGTGATATTCTCTCTCTTCTCAACCCTAATATTGCAAGAAAGGTCTTTAGGGGTATGATAGTTGTCCTTAAGGGTGATTTTTGTCAAATCTTACTTGTTATTCCATGTGGTAGTCTAGCAGATATAGTTGGTGCATCAATATTATCATCCCCTATTTGGTAGCATTGCACATTATATTCTCTGACTAAGAACATAAGGCTACAAAATTCCACTTCACCTGAAGTCTCAGTGTTCAAAAATTGGATTATAAAAGTAGGGGATGGCTCAATTTTGTCACAATGGTTATCAAAAGATGAAGAATTACCATCATGGATTGACATCCCTAGTGATTTCTTGATTCATGCATCTGCTAATCTGATTGCTGACATTATTTCCTCCATTTACCCAAATTTAATTGCTAGATATGAAGACATTGATTACATGATGGAAAGGGCTATTCTTTCATCTACTAACGACCTTAAAGACGTTGTCAATAACCACATCATTGTTATGCTCCACGGAGATTCACTGAAATTCTTTAGCACTAATAAGGTTTCCTGCGCCTCTGATAATTTTGAAGCACATACTGATGCCCATCGGCATCTTCACTGTATGACATGGTGAGACTGGGAAGGACTTCCGGTGAGAGATGAACGCCTAAAGGAGAGACTTCCTAGGAGAGATTACTTGAAACACTCAAGGAGCAAAGGTTAGGAGTGATGCCCGGGGGCTTCATCGTTGGTAGTCATGGTGACTGATGGAGGGACTCCAGGAGAGGAAGAATGCCTGATGGCCGGTTTGCCCAAGGGAAAGTGCCTGAGATGTTCAGAAAAAGTGGGTTAGGAGGTCCCCGGGGTGTTTTTCCGGGGAGGAGCCTCCGACGCCCAAGTCAGTGGTGCTGAGAGAAGGCAGAGGGAATAGCACTGAGGGGTTCAGTGAACTCGCCTGGTCGTGTTTTCTCAGGGTGAGGAGTCAGGATCTTTGCCAGCCAGCCAGCCAGATATTATTTCCTGGTATTTATAGGAGTGCCTAGGCCGTTCAGATCTTGACACGTGTATGATCAGATGTTCCTGAATTTCTGGGCGTAGGGGGCGAGTAGCCGGCGGCAGGCCACTTGAGCCTTGAGCCGAGACGGGCCATGATGTGACTTTGATGGCATCGGCGTGTCAGGGCGCCGTTTGAGGTGACTTGTAACGTCTGTGGGCGACATGCCAGAGGCTTCCTTAAATGCTCCTGCCGTACTCCCGAGGTCCATGGGCGAGGGCGTCCTCTGGTACGGATGGTGCCTCTTCGGGAAACATGCCCTCAGTTCGTGGGTTCCCAGCTTCAGGCAGTTCCGCCTTCGGAAAGATCATGTTCGGCCCGCAATAGCTGGTGCCTCTTTTCTGAAGGCGATCTGTTTACAACCTTGGGGGGCTAGTAGTATGCTCGGGTTTCCTGGCGTGCTGGGCTCGGAGCTCTTCTGCTATCTCCCGAGGTGTATGATCCCACCTTTTCTCGGGTAGCGCCAGTTTCTTCTGGCCATTCTTGTGGTAGGGAGTTCGGCCAGATAGAGGCGATAGCCTTTGGCTATCACATGCCCCCCCTTTGGAAAGCCGAAGTGAAGACTTCGGTTTTGCATCTCTTTCCAAGGTTGTTCTGTGGGAGTCTATAGAGACTAACACCTGTGTCGAAGGTACACCTCTTGCCCAAAGGTGTGGGCTGCTCGGCCTTGGCCTGTTTTTTGGTGTCTCCGAGGCAAAGCCTGTGCTGAAGATACACCTCTTGCCCGAAGGTACGGGCTGTTCGGCCATAGCCCGTCTTTTGGTGTCTTCAAGGCAACCTGCTTCTTTGCTTTTGCAGTTTCGTGCAGCATCGCGTCTGATGGCGAAGCGCGTCAGTCTGAGCGACGCGTCCCAGTTTCTTAGGGATGTTAAAAGACGTGTCCCCTATTTTGGCGCGGCGGTTGACACGTGGCACTCTGTCATTGGAGGAGAGTCACGTCGGTTGCAGAGAGCGCGTCTTTTCAGGCACGGAGAGCAGTTATGGCAACGGTTCGCCTTCAAAGGGCACTTATGATGACGTTTCGGTTACCCACCCTCGGCCTATAAATAGGCCATTCCATCATAAGTCCCTTTTGCCTTTGCTACTGCTCCTTTCTCTGCTTTCCTCTGTTTTTGCGCTTTCCCTTGTTTTCTGCGGCGGAGCTGTCTTAACAAAGCTTTTTTCTGGCAACCTTTCACGACGGCGACCTCAGATTTTGGCAAATCTTTTGGTGGGTTTTTGTTTTCCAGAGTGTTTTGATCCCTCTGTTCTTTCGAGTTTTTTCCGGAAACTGTTTTCTTGCCTTTTCCGAACTCATTTTTCTGTCCAAAATGCCTATCCCTGAGAGCTGGCAGCCTCTTTTATCCCATCCTTGTTGCACTACCCCTAAAAAATTAGAGAGGTGGAAGAAGTTCTTTCTTCCTTCTTACGCCATTACCCGGCTGCCACGACCTGACCACTATGCTTTTTCAAACCATAGTACCGAGGTTATCATTTTCCGAGCCCAGCTGAAGGCCGGACTTCGGTATCCTCCCCCGAAGATGGTTTGTGAGTTCTGCCAATTTCATGGCATTGCTGTGAATCAGCTTCCCCCGAACTCGTACTGCTATTTTAATGCCTTCCTCTGTATGTGTGGCGTCTTCGGGATAAAACCCCATTTTATAATCTTCATGCAGTACTACAAGCTCTTCGTGGTCCCGAAGGGTGGCTTCTATTTTATGCTACCTCGGGGATCCGGGAGCAAAAAATTCATGTTCACCTTTGCCACCAAGGACAGCTGGGGGGGTGGCAACAGAAATTCTTCTTCCTGAAGATGGAGGAGGCCTGGTCGTATGTTCCGACCAAATGGGCTCAGGGAAAGCTAGATGTGGACGTCGTTGATCCGAGGTTGTTGCTGACTCCAGAGTTGGCTTCCACTTTCACGGACTTCGACGGCCGCATCCGCGCCGTCTCTGACTGGGCTCCCGAGGTTGCTCCGCGCTCTTTGTACCCCTTCCCTATCAACTGGAGGTTGATGACCGAAGAGGTCCTCCCGGAGTTAAAGGTGGTTAAGGAGCACGAGACCGACCTCGAGATGCCAGCTCCTGCCATCACCGGGAAGGATTCCTGGTTGGTGCAGCTCCTTCGGGAGGAAATCTCTTTCGAAATGCTTGTCGAAATTGAGTTATCTTCTACTCCCTTGTTGTTTTTCCCTCGGACTTACGCTGATGTCTTTTTTCTTTTTCAGAGATGGGCGACGGGACTGCTGCATTTTACAAGTCCCCTTTCTCCGGCCAGGTGGAGAAGGGCGATCAGACAAAGAAGGTGGCTTCCCGAAGGCGGAAGTCTACTAGCGCTGGTCCTTCGGCGAAACGGGCAAAGAAAGCTGCCCAGGTTCCTCAGGAAGAAATTTCCGAGGAGGCTGCCGAGGAGCCTGGGACAGCCGAGATTCCGTCGCCCGAGGCTGCTGCCGAGGTCCCTGCCGCTGCCGAGGTTCCTTCCGCCGACGTCCCTCCTCAGAGCCCTTCCGCGCCGCAGGCCTTTCTGGAGGCCGTGGTAGAGGCTCATTCTACCGAGGAGCGGCACAAGAAGAAAGGCATGGGGATTTCAACCGAGGAGTCTCAGGACTCCGAGGACGTCGTAGTCGAAGTGCCGCCAGGTTTGTTGTTTTCAGAACACGTATGCCTTCGACCTACTTCTCATTTTCGCCATGCAGGGGAGTTGCTTACTCCGAACTGGGCGGCCGAACACGCGAAGACGCGGGCCCTTCGCGACGCCAAAGTCCCGCAAGGGAAGATACCGAAAGAGCCTTTCTGGACATTCATGGAGGACATGAACTTGTACTCCAAGGACTGTCCTGAAATGGCGAAGCAGATTTTGAAGGGGGTGCTTATAGAGGCCTCCTTCAAGGCTATTGCGGTGGCCATCCGGGCGATGACACCCTCGCCGCGAAAGTCACCGAGCATGCTGCTCAGGTATGCTCTTCACACCTTTTTCCCTTCAATTTTTTCCCAAGTGCTTGGCTCTTACTGACCTTGCGTTCGTCTTTTCGCAGCTGCTGGGGTACGCCGGCTTTCTTCGAGTTCAGGTGGCCAGGCAGACGGCGTTCCGAGCTTCGGCCTTAGAGGCCTTAGAAAAAGCAAAAGTCACATGCTCGGAATTGACCGTCAAGAACCAGCAGCTGGCAGATGCTGTGAAGAAAGAAGTTGCTGCCCTTCGGGATGAGTTCCGGAAGGAAAAGGAAGTCCTTGAGAAGGACTCCTCGTTGAAGATTGCTGACCTCGGCGATCAGGTGGCGGGGATGCTTGCTGCCAACCAAGGCCTTCTCAAGGATAAGTCAGATTCTGACAATCTCATACGGTCGTTGGTGACTGAGAAAAAGGCTCTTGAAGTCGAGGTCAAGTCTTTGAAGAAGGAGCCCGATGCGAAGAAGAGGATGAAGGCGCTGAAGAAGGAGGTTGCAGACTTGAAGGACGAGCTCGAGGACCTTGAGGTTGAGAAGGACAAATCCGACCAAATGACTAAGGTCGCTTTCCAGGACGGATTCTGCCTTGCTCGGCATCAAGTCCTTCAGAGGTTCCCAGGTCTGGACCTCTCTTTTTTAGAAGCTCTAAACATTCCCGAGGGGCCTCGGTGGTCCTGGTCAAAAATCGAGCACCTGAACCTACCTTCCACAATTCCGGCGCCGAAGGTGGTTGAAAAGGGCACAGAGGCTGGTGGCTCTCGGGACGCCGAGAACCCTTAGTCTGTTTTAGGGGCCTTTTCCTTTTTTCCTCTTCATTTTTGTGCTCCTTCTTCAGGCACTTCTTCTTTGTAAGCCTGATCATTCTCAATCAATATATTTTCTAGCTAAATCTTTTTGCAAGATTTTGCATTTCCATTGTCCCGAACAAGTTCGCTCAAGAGACTTCGGGAAACCTGCAATCACAAAAATTTATTCTCCGCTTTTTGCGACGAGTACTTTCGCGAGATTTTTTCCATTATTCCCAGCGTAATGGCTCAAAGAACTTTCAGAAAACCACATCTGCGCTTTTTGCAGCGAGTACTTTCGCAAGATTTTTGTTTTCCATTTTCCCGAGCGTGATGGCTCAAGGGACTTCGGAAAATCACATCTGCGCTTTTTCATGGCGAACACCTTCACGGAATTCTGTCTTGCACCATTTTGTACACTTAAGAATTTTTTCTCAAGCACATTCTGTACTTAGGATATTTTTTGTACAACACAATCCTTTCGCTCCATCTTAAGAGTAGAATTTCTTCAGGGCATCTGAGTGCCAAGTGTTTTTCAATTCTACACCTTCGGTGTCGCCAAGTTTGTACACGCCTTTCCGTACTTCGGCAAGAACCAGATAAGGTCCTTCCCAGTTCGCGCGAAGTACCCCGTGAGATGGCTTTCGGGTTGCAAAGTCAGCCTTTCGGAGAACGAGGTCCTCTTTCTTGATTTCTTTTGGCTTGGCTCGTAAATTTATAGCCGCGGCCACTCTTTGCTGGAAAGCTTTTCTTCTCAGCTCAGCTATTTCTCTATGTTCGCCGACGAGGTCGAGCTTCGTTCTTAGGCCGAGGTCGTTTCCACCTTCATCAAATACTTGCACCCGTACTGATGGTCTAACTATCTCGATAGGGATGATGGCCTCTGTTCCGAAGACGAGTGAGAAGGGAGTCTCCCCTGTGGCTCTTCGAGGCGTCGTTTGGTAACTCCATAATACGCTTTGGAGTTCTCCTGGCCATTTCCCTTTTGCTTCCCCCAGTCTCTTTTTCAGGCCATCTTTTATGGTCCTGTTAGATACTTCCACCTGCCCGTTGCTTTGGGGGTGAGCTACTGGGGCGAAGTGCATCTTTATTCCGAGGTCGCTGATAAATTCTTGGAATCCTTTGTCTATGAATTGGGATCCATTATCAGGCACTAGTACCCTCGGTATGCCGAATCTGCATACGATGTTCTTCCATACAAACTTCTGCACTTCTTTCGCCGAGATAGTTGCTAGGGGTTCTGCCTCGACCCATTTGGAGAAATAGTCTACTGCTACTACGCAGAATTTCACGCCTCCGGGCACTGCGGGGAGTGGCCCAATAAGGTCTACACCCCAAACTGCGAAGGGCCAGGGATAGTCAGCCGAAGTTACCATTTTCGAGGGTGCCCTCTGGATGTTCGCGTGTCTCTGGCAGCTACCGCATTTCCGGATGAACTGCCTTGCGTCCTTTCTTAGGGTAGGCCAGAAGTATCCCTGGTGAAGTATCACTGCCGCCAGGGCATCGGTTCCAATGTGTGAACCACACATGCCTTTGTGGACTTCTGATAGCCGAATGGCTATAGCCTCTATCTAACCCGAACCCAGAGCGACAGGAAGCTTTTAGCCCCCCGAGGTACGAAACAAATCGTCTTCGGAAACAGAGAATCAGCTATTGCAAGCCGAAGAAGATCTCCCCGAAGGCGGAACCTGAAACAGGGAACTCCCCCGAACTGCGGGCATATTTCCTGAAGGGCATCGTCTGTACCAAAGGACGACCTCGGCCATGGACTTCGGGAGTACGGCATGAGCATTTAAGGAGCCTCTGACAGGAAACCCACACATCGCCTGAAACGGCGACTTAACACACTGACGCCGTCCAAGTCCCATCTCAGCCACAAAACCAGGAGCCTGAAGACGGCTACCTGTTCCCTACGCCCAGAAAGGATCCAGCCGAACACGTGTCAGGATCTGAACGGGCCAGCCATTTCTATAAATACTGGGAAAAAGGACTTGGAAAGGGATCCTGATGGCCAGGGGCCTCATCGTTTATAGTCATGGTGACTGGTGGGGAGACTTCTGGGAGGAAGAACGCCTAGTGGAATGGACAGCCCGAAGGAGAGTGCCTGAAAGCTCAGAAACAAAGGGTTAGGAGGCCCCCGGAGTGTCTTTCCGGGGGGGGGAGCCTCCGACGCCCAAGTCAGTGGTGGCTGAGAAAAGGCAGAGGAAAATAGCACAAAGGGCTGAAGAGTCTCGCCTGGTAGTTTTCTCAGAGTGTGGGAGCAGTGTTTGGCCAACCAACCAGCCTCCTGCCAAGTATTAATTCCTAGTATTTATAGGAGCGCCTAGCCCATTCAGATCACGACACGTGTTTGGTCGGATGTTCCCTGAGTTTCTGGACGTAGGAGACAGATAACTGGTAGCAGATTGTCCTGAGCCACGTGTTGAGATGGGCCATGATGTGATTCTGATGGCGTCCGTATGTCAGGGCACCTATTCAGGCGACTTTATGACGTCTGCGAAAGGACGTGTCAGAGGCTTCCTTAAATGCTTCCATAAATGCTCCTGCCGTACTCCCGAGGTCCCTGGGTGAGGTCGTCCTCTAGTTCGGACAGAGCCTCTTCGGGAAACAAGCCCTCAATTCGGGGGTTCCCAGTTTCAGGGAGTTCCGCCTTCGGGGATATCATGTTCGGCTCGCTATGTCTGGTGATGCTTTTCCGAAGGCGATCTGTTCACAACCTTGGGGGGGCGAGTAGTGTCCTCGTGGTATCCTGGCGTGCCGGGCTCGGAGCTCTTCGGCTATTTCCCGAGGTGCCTGATCGCACCTTTTCTCGGGTAGCGCCAGCTTCTTCTGGCCATCATTGTGGCAGGGAGTTCGGCCAGATAGAGGCGATAGCGTTTGGCTATCAGATCCATCCCCTCTCCCTAGGCAGCCCTCACCCATAGCTGAAAATATATGCAGGCTAACTCTCGCACCTTTCTAGCGGACCTACTTTATTCATTATTAGAGTACTAACTTGGGCGTCGGAGGCTCCTCCCTGGAAAACCATCCCGGGGACCTCCTAACCCTTTTTTCTGAGCTTTTCAGGCATTTTCCCACCTAGGGAATATCTCCGCAAGACGTCCTTCCCCCCCGGAAGCTCCCTCGGAATTCACCATGTCACTGGACAGAGATGTCGGAGGGCATCATTTGGCGCCGTCTGTGGGAACCCACCCTCAGGTTGCCGTCGTTGAGACTCGGCGTTCTAAGGACAAAGGACTCCCGAAGTCCTCGTCCGCGCCTGAAGTCCAACCGGCTGCTGAGCAAACTCTTCCAGGGACTTCCACGCCCGAGGAAGAACGTCCTCTGGTCATAACCATGAGCTTCCTCCGTGACTTCCAGTGCTCTGTTGTGGCTGAGATGACACAACAGATAGACAGAAGATGGCCACAACAAGCTCAAACCCAAAGCTCTCCTTCACCAGTACGCCCTCGGGAGAGGAGCCCCAAAGCAGTCCACCGCAATTCGGGGAGTGAAGACCCACGTGAGGAGTCTTCAACAGAAAATATGCCCCTCGGGGCACACCTTCCAGGGCAAACGGGGCCCAACCAACCCAAAATTCCACGACGAAGGAGCCCTTTGCCTGAGACGAGGTCACCCCCTCCCCGACGACGGAGCCATTCTCTGAAGAGGCACCGTCAATCTCCTCCACCTGAGGAAGAACCTAGCGCCACCGCCCTCATGGAGAAAATATTGGCAAGGTTGGACAGAGTCGAGATGCAGGTGGCTCGCAAGCCAGTTTGGGCCAGACTGTCTAAGTTTTTTTGTGGGGATCAGTCTCCTTTTACCCGAGCTGTGGTCGAGGCAGCTATGCCGAGTGACTTCAGGGTACCTCGGCTAGAGACGTATGATGGTCGAATCGACCCACAGGCCCACCTGACGAAGTATAGACGTAGCATGATGATGCACGGTGCGGACGACGCCACCTTGTGCAAGTGCTTCGAGGTCACGCTCTCTGGACCAGCAACAGCGTGGTATAATTCCTTGGCTCCAGGAATCATCAGAAAGTTCCAGGAGTTATCAACAGCCTTCACCCAACAGGTCATTGGGAGTCGCCCAACGGCGAAGATGCCCGTTCAAATGTTGGACATAGTGCAAAGAAGTGGAGAAACTATACGCGACTACGTCGAGAGGTTTAACAGAGAGGCCTTAAGCGTTCAAGACTTTCGGCCCGAAATACGCATCCTCGCCATGACAAGGGCCTTTGGAGGGATTCCCAACTCTTCTATGAATTCTCCAAGGACCCTCCAGACACGCTGGGCGAATTCTACCGACGGGCCGAATAGCACATGACGGCCGAAGAACTAAGAATGGGCGGACCCAGGCCCGAGCACACCCGTGGCGAGGGGTCTAGCCAGCAGGCACACTATCCGACCGACCAGCCATCCCGACCTCGGAGAATGCGAGGAAGAAAACCCCCGAACTTCACAGCGCTGAACACTGCGAGGACCAACATCCTCATGACTCTGGAGAGGCAGGGAACACAAGTTCAGAGGCCAAGGGCCATGACCGCTGAAAATAGAAAAAACATGAAGAAGTTCTGCCAATTTCATCGCGATCATGGCCACGACATCGAGGATTGCTTCCAGCTGAAGAAGTATATTGAATCGCTGATAAAACAAGGCCAACTTCGGCGGTACCTACGGTTGCCTTCCCCGAAGGGGAGCAAAGAGGAGGAAGGAAAGGAAGAAGATGAGGACTACGACTCCGACAGGCGAAGGAACCGGAGTCCGAAGAGGCGCCCTCCACCCCCTGCGGGAGTCATACAAACAATCACAATGGGGCTTCCATCCTCGGAAAGGAAAAGGAAGGCCAGGGAAATAGCTGTGATGGACTATCAAAGTCCGACGAAGAAGTTATCCCAAAAAGATGGTTCCACAGTCGTCTTTCCTCACGACGACCCACTCCTGATCATGGCAAGAATTGGAAACTGGGATGTCAAAAGGGTATTACTTGATGACGGATCAAACGCTGACGTCCTATTTTCACAATTACTGCCGAGCTTGGGCATATCCATCAGCGATCTCAAGCCGGTCACTTCACCGACCTTCGGGGTAGGACCGTCCGAGTTACCCGTCCTCGTATGGATCGACCTTCCATTAATGATGAGAGGGACTTCGGTCAAAGGACCAGCTGAGTTGTTTGTCTCGACAATGGCGAGGTTCATCGTCATGGATGTCCCCTCATCATACAACGCCATCCTTGGAAGGCAGACACAGGGAAATCTACACATCCGCCCTGACGTGAGATATTTGACTGTCACTTTCGCCACCAAGGAAGGAGACGCAGAAATCTTCATAAATCAGGGCGAAGTAAGAAAGGTGTTCGTCAAAACCCGAAAAGCTCCGGTAAACAATTCCTCACAAGCTGTAGAAGCAGGGGCTTCAAAGTCAAAGAATGGCGAGAAAGAAGATTCTGGCAAGATAGAAATGGAAGAAGTGGAACTTATCCCAGGACGAAGTACCCGAATAGGGAAAAACTTGTCCAAAGGAGATAAGAAAAAACTTGTATCCTTTCTGATAATGAATAAGGACCTGTTCGCCTACTCGCCGAAAGACATGCCAGGGGTAAATCTGCGCGTAGTACAACATAGCCTCAAAGTAAGTCCGGAAGCAAAACCTGTCCGACAAAAGAAACGGGGCATTTCAGCCCATAAAAATGACTTCGTCAAAACCGAGGTCCAACGTTTATTGGAGGCAGATGCAATCAGGGAGGTCAAGTACCCCGAATGGCTAAGCAATGTGGTGATCGCCACAAAAGAAGGAAGCAACAAACTTCGGATGTGCATCGACTTCAGAAACCTGAACGATGCTTGCCCAAAAGATTCATATCCTCTCCCGCCAATAGATCAACTGGTAGATTCAACTGCCGAATATGGGCTCCTAAGTTTCCTGGACGCCTTCAGCGATGATGGCCTGGGGCCTCATCGTTTATAGTTATAGTGACTGGTGGAAAGACTTCTGGGAGGAAGAACGCATGGAGGATGGATCGCCCAAGGGAGTGTGCCTGAAAGCTCAGAAACAAAGGGTTAGGAGGCCCACGGAGTGTTTTTCCGAGGGGGGAGCCTCCGACGCCCAAGTCAGTGGTGGCTGAGAAAAAGGCAGAGGAAGTAGCACAAAGGGCTGAAGAGTCTTGCCTGTGATTTTCTCAGAGTCTGGGAGTCAGACCTTTTGCCAACCAACCTCCTGCCAAGTATTTATTTCCTGGTATTTATAGGAGTGCCTAGCCCGTTCAGATCGCGACACGTGTTCGGTCGGATGTTCCCTGAGTTTCTGGGCGTAGGGGACAGATAGCTGGTAGCAGGTTGCCATGAGCCTTGTGCTGAGATGGGCCATGATGTGATTTTGATGGCGTCAGTGTGCCAGAGTGCCTATTGAGGCGGCTTTATGACGTCTGTGAAAGGACGTGTCAGAGGCTTCCTTAAATGCTCCTGCCGTACTCCCGAGGTCCCTGGGCGAGGTCATCCTTTGGTACAGACGATGCCTCTTCGGGAAACACGCACCCAGTTCGGGGGTTCCCATCTTCAGGGAGTTCCGCCTTCGGGGAGATCATGTTCGGCCCGCAATAGCTGGTGCCTCTTTTCCGAAAGCGATCTGTTTACAACCTCGGGGGGGGGGGGGTAGTAGTATCCTCAAGTTTCCTGGCGTGCCGGGCTCGAAGCTCTTCGGCTATCTCCCGAGGTGTATGATCTCATTCTCACTCGGGTATCGCCAGTCTCTTCTGGCCATTCTTGTGGTAGGGAGTTCGGCCAGATAGAGGCGATAGCCTTTGGCTATCACATGCCCCCCTTTGGAAAGCCGAAGTGAAGACTTCGGTTTTGCATCTCTTTCCGAGGTTGTTCTTAGGAGTCTCTTAGGAAGCTCAACCTGTTCCGAGGATGCACCTTCTGCCCAAAGCGCTGTTCGGCCTTGGCCTGTTCTTTGGTGTCTTCGAGGTGGAGCCTGTGCCGAAGATACACCTCTTGCCCGAAGGTCATAGGCTGTTTGGCCATAGCCTGTCTCTTGGTGTCCTCGAGGTGGCCTGCTCTTTGTTTCTGCAGGTCTGATGGCCAAGCGTGTCAGTCTGAGCGACGCATCCCAGCTTTTTAGGGATGTCAGAAGATGTGCTCCCTTTTTCCTAGGGATGTCAGGAGACGTGTCCCCGTTTTGGCGCGGCGGCTGACACGTGGCGCTTTATCATTGGAGGAGAGTTACGTCGGTTACAGAGGGCGCGCCTTTTCAGGTGCAGAGGGCAGTTACGGCGACGGTTCACCTCCAAAGGGTACTTATGACGACGTTTCGGTTACCCACCTCTGGCCTATAAATGGCTCGTTCCATCATAAGTTCCTTTTTCTTTTTCTTCTACTCTTCTCTCTGCTTTGCCCCTGTTCTTGCACTTTCTTGCTTTCTGTGGCGGAGCTGCCTTAATCAGAGCTTTTTCCAGCCAACTTTCACGACGATGTCCTCAGACTTTGGCAAATCTTTTGGTGGGTTTTTGTTTTGCAGAGTGTTTTGATCTCTCTGTTCTTTGGAGTTTTTTCTGGAAATTATTTTATTTTGTCTTTTCCAAACTCGCTTTCATGTCTACAATGCCTATCCCTGATAGCTGGCAGCCTCTTTTAGCCCATCCTTGTTGCACCACCCCTGCAAAGTTAGAGAGGTGGAAGAAAAAGTTCTTTCTTCCTTCTCACGCCATTACTAGGCTGCCTCG
Source organism: Aquilaria yunnanensis (assembly GCA_039654915.1). NCBI lineage: Eukaryota > Viridiplantae > Streptophyta > Magnoliopsida > Malvales > Thymelaeaceae > Aquilaria > Aquilaria yunnanensis. The sequence goes on along the minus strand of CM077595.1, from coordinate 39,051,796 downwards.
TTCTAGCCATTATGCTTTTTCAAACCACAGAAACGAGGTTACCGTTTTCTGAGCCCAGCTGAAGGCCGGTCTTCGGTATCCTCCCCCGAAGATGGTTTGCGAGTTCTGCCAATTTCATGGCATTACTGTGAACCAGCTTCCCCCGAACTCATTCTGCTATTTTAACGCGTTCCTCTGCATGTGTGGCGTGTTCGGGATAGAACCCCATTTTATAATCTTCATGCAGTACTACAAGCTCTTTGTGGTCCCGAAGGGTGGCTTCTATTTCATGCTACCTCGGGGATCCGGGAGCAAAAAATTCATGTTCACCTTCGCCACTAAGGACAGCTGGCGGGGGTGGCAACAGAAGTTCTTCTTCCTGAAGATGGTTGAGGCCTGGTCGTACGTCCCGACCAAATGGGCTCAGGGAATTCTGAATGTGGACGTCGTTGATCCGAGGATGCTGCTGACTCCAAAGTTGGCTCCCGTGTTCGCGGATTTTGACGCCGCATTCGGGCTGTCTTTGACTGGACTCCCGAGGTCGCTCCGCGTGCCCTTTACCCTTTTCCTATCAACTGGAAGTTGATGACCGAAGAGGTCCTTCGGGAACTAAAGGTGGTGAAGGAGCACGAGACTGACCTCAAGATGCCAGCTCCTGCCATCGCCGGGAAGGATTCCTGGTTGGTCAAGCTTCTTAAGGAGGAAATTTCTTTCGAAACGCTTGTCGAAAGTGAGTTGTCTTCTACTCCCTTGCTGTTTTCTTCCTCGGACTTACGCTGATATTTATCTTCTTTTTCAGAGATGGGCAACGGGACTACCGCCTATTACAAGTCCCTTTTCTCTGGCCAAGTGGAGAAGGGGGAGCAGACAAAGAAGGCAAATTCCCGAAGGCGGAAGTCTGTCGGTGCTGGTCCTTCGGCTAAACGGGCGAAGAAGACTGTTCTTTCCTCCCCTTTGGAAAGTATTGGGGAGGAAAGCGAGGACACTGAGGCCGCTGTCGCTTCACTGCCCGATCCTTCGGCCGAGGTTCCTGCAGCCACCGACGTCCCTCATACCGACGCCCCTCCCCAAAGTCCTACCCCGTCGCAAGTCCTTCTGGACGCCGTGGTAGAGGCACCTTCTGCCGTGGAGCGGCGCAGGCAGAAGGGTAAGGGCATTTCGACTGAGGAGGCTGAGGACTCTGAGGACGTCGTTGTCGAGGTCCCTCCAGGTTAGTATTCAGATAAAGTACGGTACAGTTCCTTTGCTTTTCTGGATTTTCTTCTTTGTCTTTAACTTCCTTCTCATTTTTGCCACACAGGGGAGTTGCTTACCCCTGGATGGGCGACCAAACACGCGAAGGCGCGGGCCCTTCGCGACGCCAAAGTCCCGCAAGGGAAGGTTCCCAAAGAGCCTTTCTGGACCTTCACGGAGGACATGAACTTGTACTCCGAGGATCTGAAGGACGAGCTTGACGACCTCGAGCTTGAGAAGAGCAAGTCTGATCAAATGGCCAAGGTCGCTTTTCCGGACGGCTTCTGCCTTGCTCGGCACCAGGTCCTCCAGAGGTTCCCAGATCTGGACCTCTTTTTTCTAGAGGCTCTAAACATTCCTGAGGGACCTCGGTGGGAATGGTCCAAGGTCGAACACTTGAAGCTTCCTCCTTCAATTCCAGCACCGAAGGTGGCGGAAAACGGTGGGCAAGCAAGCGGCTCTCGGGACGCCGCGAACCCTTAGGCTATTTTAAGGCCCCTTTTCCTTCCCTTCTATTTTGTATTCCTTCTTCGGGCACTTCTTTATTGTAAAGCAGCTTACTCCTTAATGAACACTTTTTTTTGGCTAAGTGTTTCTTCAAGTTTCTTTATTTTCATTGCCCCGAACGCATTTGCTCAAGAGACTTCGGAAAACCTGCAATCAAAGAAACTTTATTACCTTCTTTTGGCCGAGCCTATTCGCTCTGGAGGCTTTTTGGAAGGTTTTGTAAAATCTGACTAAGTCTTTTTGCAGGTTTTGCATTTCCATTTTGTCCCGAACACGTTTGCTCGAGGGACTTCGGAAAACACTTAGTCAAAATTTTCCTTCTTTTCCTCCTGTCCCGAGCATGTTTGCTCAAGAGACTTAGGAAATCTTTCGAGAGTTTTCTGTTTTCCATTTTTCCGAGCGTGATGGCTCAAGGGACTTCGGAAAACTGTCTCTACGCTTATTTCGGCGAGTACTGCTGGGAGATTTTTCCATCTTTCCCGAGCGTGATGGCTCAAGGGACTTCGGAAAGTCATATCTGTGCTTGTGGTGAGCATCTTCGCGGAATTCTGTACAATTCTGCACTTAAGAAATTTTCTCAAGACACTTCTGTACTTAGAATCTTTTTCGTACAACGCGATTCCTCTGCTCAACCTTAGGCGTAGAATTTTTTCAAGGCGTCTGAGTGCCAAGTGTTTTTCAATTCTACGCCTTTGGCGTTGCCAAGCTTGTACACGCCTTTTCGTACTTCGGCAAGAACCACATATGGTCCTTCCCAGTTCACGCGAAGTACTCCGTGGGACGGCCTTCGGGGTGCGAAGTCAGCTTTTCTGAGAACGAGGTCTCCTTTCTTGATTTCTTTCGGCCTGGCCCGTAAGTTTATAGCCGCGGCCACTCTTTGCTGAAAAGCTTTTCTCCTTAGCTCGGCTATTTCTCTGTGTTCGCCAACGAGGTCGAGCTTCGTTCTTAGGCCGATGTCATTTCCACCTTCATCAAATATTTGCACCCGTACTGAAGGTTGAACTATCTCTATTGGGATAATAGCCTCTGTACCGAAGATGAGTGAGAAGGGAGTCTCCCCTGTGGCTCTTCGGGGTGTCGTTCGGTAACTCCATAATATGCTTTTGAGTTCTCTTGGCCATTTCCCTTTTGCTTCCCCCAGTCTTTTCTTCAGGCCATCTTTTATGGTCCTGTTAGATACTTCCACCTGCCCGTTGCTTTGGGGGTGAGCTACTGGGGCGAAGTGCATTTTTACTCCGAGGTCGCTGATAAATTCCTGGAATCCTTTGTCTATGAATTGGGATCCATTATCAGCAACTAGTAGCCTCGGTATGCCGAATCTGCATACTATGTTCTTCCATACAAACTTTTGCACTTCTTTTGCCGAGATAGTTGCTAATGGCTCTACCTCGACCCATTTGGAGAAATAGTCTACTGCTACCACGTAGAATTTCATGCTTCCGGGCGCTGAGGGGAGTGGCCCAATAAGGTCTATGCCCCAGACTGCGAAGGGCCAAGGATAGTCAGCCGAGGATACCATTTCTGAGGGTGCCCTTTGGATGTTCGCGTGTTTCTGGCAACTACCACATTTTCGGACGAACTGCCTTGCATCCTTTCTCATGGTAGGCCAGAAGTATCCTTGGCAAAGTATCACCGCCGTAAGGGCATCAGTTCCAATATGTGAACCACACATGCCTTCGTGGACCTCTTCAAGGACCATTTCAGTATCCTCTTCATCCACGCATCTTTGCAGCGGGTTTGCATATCCCTGTCGGTATAATTCTTCACCAATCAGGAAGAATCGGCCTGAGCGTCTTCGTAGTTTTGCAGCGTCGCCGGGGTCTTCGGTGAGCACATTTTCTGCGAGGTATCTTTTTATGGGATCTTTCCATCCCTTTCCCGAGGTCGCTATGCTCAGCACTGAGATGCTCGGATGATCCAGCACCTCGGTGTATGTTTTTGACTTCGCCAAGCAATCTACCTCTGTGTTATTTCGCCGAGGTACATTTTTGATCCGTACGGCGTCAAACTCTTGGATGAGCTTTGCTACCAGCTCGTGGTATTTTGCCAAGATTGGGTCCTTCGCCCCATAATCTCCTGCCATCTGCCGAACTACCAGCTGAGAATCGCTGTGAGCCTTTAAGTTTCTCATGCCAATCCTTCTGGCCAAGCGTAATCCCGCTATGAGGGCTTCATACTCTGCCACATTGTTAGTGACGCTGAAGCTGAACTTAATAGCCTTCTTTACCTCTAGGCCTTCGGGTCCTCTGATAACTACTCCAGCTCCCTGGTGTTCGGATCCCGAGGCTCCGTCAACATGTAAGGTCCACTCTGGCTCACCTCCGTTCGGATCCATCTGGCTTTCCTTAGTGGTGGGTACTTTGGCAATAAAGTCTGCCAGTGCTTGAGCTTTTATGGCCTTACGAGGTTCATATATGATTTCGTGTTCGCCAAGCTCTATGCACCATTTGGAGAGCCTTCCCGAATGATCAACTTTCTTCATAACATCCCGTAGCGGTAGACTACTTCGGACGATGATGGGGTGAGCCTGAAAGTATGGCCGCAGCCTTCTCCCTGCAAGCACCAAGGCGTATATAGCTTTTTGAAGCAGAGGGTACCTGACTTCGGCGCCATGCAGGGATTTGCTGACGTAATAGACTGGCCATTGCTTTGGCCCTTCCTCTTTCATGAGGACCGAGCTTACAGCTTTCTCCGTGACGGCGAGGTACAAAACGAGGGGTTCTCCCTCCCGAGGTTGTCGCAGAGTCGGCAGGCTAGCCAAGTAGACTTTGAGTTCTTCCTAGGCCTTTTGGCAATCTTCACCCCAAGGGTGATCATTCCTTCCGAGGTCGCCTTCCATTTTTGCTGCCTTTGTGAGGACTTTGAAGAAAGGTCGACACCTATCTCCATACCTGGAAATAAACCTGCTCAGGGAGGTTATTCTTCCGGTGAGCCTCTGAACGTCTTTGACTGTGGCCGGAGTTCGGAACTCAAGCAGCGCCTTAATCTTCTCGGGGTTAGCGTCAATGCCTCTTTCGGATACCATGTACCCAAGGAATTTTCCCGAGGTTACTCCAAAGATGCACTTTTCAGGATTGAGCCGAATCCCGAAGGCTCTGAGCTTTTGGAAGGTTTCCTCTAGATCTGCAACGTGGTTGTAAGGGAGCTTGCTCTTGACTATCATATCATCAACATACACCTCCATGTTTCTCCCCATTTGGTCTTTAAAGACCTTGTTCATCAACCTTTGGTAGGTGGCTCCTGCATTTTTGAGCCCGAAGGGCATCCTGACATAGCAGTATGTTCCTCCCTCGGTGATGAAGGCGGTTTTTTCTTCATCTTCGGGGTCCATCCTTATTTGATGGTAGCCACTGAAGGCGTCCAGGAAACTTAGGCGCCCATATTCGGCAGTTGAATCTACCAGTTGATCTATTGGCGGCAGAGGGTATGAGTCTTTCGGGCAAGCATCGTTCAAGTTTCTGAAGTCGGTGCACATCCGGAGTTTGCTGCTGCCTTCTTTTGTGGCAATGACCACGTTGCTTAACCATTCGGGGTACTTCACCTCCCTGATGACTTTGGCGTCTAACAGACGCTGGACCTCGGTTTTGACAAAGTTGCTCTTGTGGGCTGAGATGCTTCGTTTCTTTTGCCGGACAGGTTTTGCTTTCAGGCTTACTTTGAGGCTATGCTGCATTATGCCAGAGCTAACTCCTGGCATATCTTTCGGCGAGTAGGCAAACAGATCTTTATTTTTCAGTAGAAAAGATACAAGGTTTTCTTTCTCACCTTCGGCCAAGCTCTTCCCTATTCGGGTAGATTGTCCTGGGATAAGTTCTACTGTTTCCATTTCCGCTTTTGCAAGATCTTCTTCTTTGCCTTTTTCTGGCGCCTTTGCCTCCATTGTTTGTGCGAAGTTGCTCGCCAGGGCCTTTCGTGCTTTCACAAACACCTTTCTTACCTCGGCCTGGTCTATGAAGATCTCAGCATCTCCATCCTTGGTGGCGAATGTGACAATCAAGTATTTCACATCAGGGCGAATGTGCAGGTTTCCCTGTGTCTGCCTTCCAAGGATGGCGTTGTACGAGGACGGGACGTCCATGACGATGAACCTTGCCATTGTGGAAGCGTACAACTCAGCTGCTCCGTCTACCGAAGTCCCTCTCATCATCAGTGGGAGGTCGATCCATCCGAGAACGGGCAGTTCGGATGGTCCCACCCCGAAGGTTGGTGAGGTGACTGGCTTAAGCTCGCTGCTGGAAATGCCCAAGCTTGGCAGTAAGTGCGAGAATAGGACGTCCGCATTTGATCCGTCATCAAGCAGCACCCTTTTGACGTCCCAGTTCCCTATCCTTGCCATGATCAGCAGCGGATCGTCGTGGGGAAAGACGATGGTGGATCCGTCTTTGCGGGCCAGCTTCTTTGCTGGATTTTGATATTCCGTGACTGCAATTTCTCTGGCCTTCCGCTTTCTTTCCGAGGATGGGAGCCCCGTGGTGATTGTTTGGATAACCCCTGTCGGAGGTGGAGGGCGCCTTTTTGGACTTCGGTTTCTCCGCCTGTCGGAGTCATAGTCCTCATCTTCGGCCCTTTCTTCCTCCATTTTTCTGCCTTCCGGGGATGGCATCCGCAAGTATTTCCGAAGTTGGCCCTGCTTTATCAGCGACTCTATGTACTTCTTCAGCTGGAAGCAGTCTTCGGTGTCATGACCGTGGTCGCGATGAAACTGGCAGAACTTCTTGGCATTCTTCTTATTATCGGCGGTCATGGCCCTTGGTCGCCGAATCTGCGTCCCTTGCCTTTCCAGCGCCATGAGGATGTTGGTCCATGTAGTGCTCAGTGGTGTGAAACTTTGGGGTTTCCTTCCACGCATCCTCCGAGGTCGTCCTGCCTGTTCGGTCGGATGCCGAGCTTGTTGATTGGACCCTTCGGCGCGGTGGTGATCGGACTTCGGCCCAGCCATTCTTAGTTCCTCGGCGGTCATGTGCTGTTCTGCCCTTCGGTAAAATTCTCCGAGGGTCTCCGGGGGGTCCTTTGAGAACTCGTAGAATAGCTGTGAGTCGCGCCGAAGGCCCCATGTCATAGCGAGAATACGGATTTTGGGCCGGAAGTCTGGGACGCTCAGTGCTTCCCTGTTGAACCTTTCGACATAGTCCCGGATGGTCTCTCCGTTTCTCTGCTCTATGTCGAACATTTGAACAGGTATCTTCGCCGTTGGCCTGCTCCCAATGAATTGCTGTGTGAAGGCCGTGGACAACTCCTGGAACTCAGTGATGGTCCCTGAAGGCAATGAATTGTACCATGTAGTTGCTGGCCCTGTGAGGGTGACTTCGAAGCACTTGCACATGGTAGCGTCATCAGCACCGTGCATTATCATGCTGCGCCTGTACTTCGTCAGGTGGGCCTGTGGATCAGTACGGCCATCATAAATCTCCAACCGAGGTACTCTGAAGTCACCTAGCATGGCTGCCTCGGCCACGGTCCGGGTGAACGGGGACCCATCTTCGCAGGAGGCTCCCGTGAGCCTGTCCCAAACGGGTTTTCTGGCCATTTGTTTCTCCACCTTGTCTAGCCGTGCTAATATCCTTTCCATAAGCATGGTGGCACTAGGCCCTTCTTCAGGGAAGGGAGATCGTCGGCGACTCTTCGGGGAGCGAGTTCGGCGCTGAAGGGATACGGACCTCACTTCAGGCGACAAACTCCTTCGTCGTGAGACTTTCGGTCATTTGGACCCAGTTTGTCCCATAGGCCGTTTCCCGAGGGGTATATTTTCTGTGGAGGATTCTTCGCGCTGGTCTCCGCTTCCCGAACTATGATGAGTAGACTTGGGGCTTTTCTCCCGAGGGCGTGCTGGTGAGGGAGGCCTCTAGGCTTGGGTTTGCTGTGGCCATCTTCGGTCGATCTCTCGATCGATCTGCTGTGTCACTTCAGACACGACCGAACGTTGAAAGTCCCTTAGGAAGCTCATGGTGATCACCAGAGGGCGGTCTTCCTCGGGCGCAGAAGTCCCTGGGAGTGTTTGCTCAGCAGCCGGTTGTGTCTCAGGCGCGGACGGGGACCTTGGGAGTCCCTTGTCCTTAGAACGCCGAGTTTCAACGACGGCGATCTCAGAGCGGGTTCCCACAGACGGCGCCAAATGATGGCCTGGGGCCTCATCATTTATAGTCATAGTGACTGGTGGAGAGACTTCTGGGAGGAAGAATGCCTAGAGGATGGATCGCCCAAGGGAGTGTGCCTGAAAGCTCAGAAACAAAGGGTTAGGAGGCCCTCGGAGTGTTTTTCCGAGGGGGGAGCCTCCGACGCCCAAGTCAGTGGTGGCTGAGAAAAAGGCAGAGGAAGTAGCACAAAGGGCTGAAGAGTCTTGCCTGTGATTTTCTCAAAGTCTGGGAGTCAGACCTTTTGCCAACCAACCTCCTGCCAAGTATTTATTTCCTGGTATTTATAGGAGTGCCTAGCCCGTTTAGATCACGATACGTGTTCGGTCAGATGTTCCCTAAGTTTCTAGGCGTAGGGGACAGATAGCTGGTAGCAGGTTGCCTTGAGCCTTGTGCTGAGATGGGCCATGATGTGATTTTGATGGTGTCAGTGTGCCAGAGCGCCTATTGAGGCGGCTTTATGACGTCTGTGAAAGGACGTGTTAGAGGCTTCCTTAAATGCTTCCTTAAATGCTCCTGCCGTACTCCCGAGGTCCCTGGGCGAGGTCGTCCTTTGGTACGGACGATGCCTCTTCGGGAAACACGCACCCAGTTCGGGGGTTCCCGTCTTCAGGGAGTTCCGCCTTCGGGGAGATCATGTTCGGCCCGCAATAGCTGGTGCCACTTTTCCGAAGGCGATCTGTTTACAACCTCGGGGGGCTAGTAGTATCCTCAAGTTTCCTGGCGTGCCGGGCTCGGAGCTCTTCGGCTATCTCCCAAGGTGTATGATCTCATTCTCACTCGGGTATCGCCAGTCTCTTCTAGCCATTCTTGTGGCAGGGAGTTCGGCCAAATAGAGGCGATAGCCTTTGGCTATCAAGCGGCTACCATCAAATAAAGATGGACCCCGAAGACGAAGAAAAAACAGCCTTCATTACCGAGGGGGGGACGTACTGTTACACCAGGATGCCCTTCGGGCTCAAAAACACAGGAGCCACCTACCAGAGGTTGATGAGCAAGGTCTTTAACGACCAAATAGGGAGGAACATGGAAGTCTACGTAGATGACATGATAGTCAAAAGCAAGCTGCCTGTTGACCATGTCACAGACCTAAGGGAGACTTTTCACCAGCTCAGGACCTTCGGAATTCGCCTTAACCCCGAGAAGTGCACCTTTGGGGTAACTTCGGGAAAGTTCCTTGGGTACATGGTATCAGAAAGGGGCATTGATGCTAACCCAAAAAAAATTAAGGCTCTGTTGGAATTTTGAACTCCTGCCACAATAAAAGATGTGCAGAGACTTACTAGAAGAATAACCTCCCTTAGCAGATTTATTTCCAGAAATGGAGACCGATGTCGAGCGTTCTTCAAAGTCCTCACTAAGGCAGCAAAAAAGGAGGACGACCTCGACAGTAACGATCATCCTTGGAATGGGGACTGCCAAAGAGCTTGGGAAGAACTCAAAACCTATTTGTCCCGACTGCCTACTCTGCGGCAACCTCGCGAAGGAGAACCCCTCATCCTGTACCTCGCTGTTTCGGAAAAAGCAGTAAGCTCGGTGCTTGTGAAAGAGGAAGGGTCGAAGCAATGGCCAGTTTACTACGTAAGCAAATCCCTGCATGGCTCCGAGGTCAGGTATCCATTGCTACAAAAGGCCATATATGCCTTGATACTGGCAGGAAGAAGATTGCGCCCATACTTTCAGGCTCACCCCATTATCGTCCGAAGTAGCTTGCCTCTACGGGACGTCATGAAAAAGGTTGATCATTCGGGAAGACTTTCCAAATGGTGCATAGAGCTGGGTGAACATGACATTACCTACGAGCCCAGAAAAGCCATTAAAGCTCAAGCATTGGCGGACTTTATCGCCGAAGTACCCATAACCGAAGACAGTCATCAAAATCTCGGTGAAGATGAGCCAGAATGGACGCTGCATGTAGATGAAGCCTCAGGTTCCGAACACCAGGGAGCCGGGGTAATTATCAGAGGACCCGAAGGTCTAGAAGTAGTAAAGGCCATCAAGTTCAGCTTTAACGCCACCAACAATATGGCTGAGTATGAAGCTCTCGTAGCGGGGTTGCGCCTGGCCAGGAAAATTGGCATAAGAAACTTGAAGGCCCACAGTGACTCCCAGCTGGTAGTTCGGCAAACAGCAGGGGACTACGATGCGAAAGACCCAACCTTGGCAAAGTACCACGAGCTAGTGGCCAAGCTCATTCGGGAATTCGATAGCGTTCAAATCAAAAATGTGCCTCGGCGGCATAACGCCGAGGCAGACTGCTTGGCGAAGTCAAAAACGCATACCGAGGTACTAAACCGCCCGAGCATCGAAGTACTAAACATAGTGGCTTCGGAAAAAGGCTGGAAGAATTCGATAAAAAGGTATCTCGCAACCAATGCCCTTCCTGAAGATCCAAAGGATGCGGCAAAAGTCCGAAGGCGTGCCGGAAGATACTTCCTGATAGGAGAAAAGTTGTACCGATAGGGATACGCCAATCCGTTACAGAAGTGTGTTGATGAAGAGGACACTGAAATGATCCTCGAAAAGGTCCACGAAAGCACTTGTGGCTCACACATCGGAACAGACTCCCTTGCCGCGGTAGTACTTCGCCAAGGATATTTTTGGCCCACCTTAAGAAAGGATGCCCGGCAGTTCGTCTGAAAATGTGACAACTGCCAAAGACATGCTAAAATCCAGAGAGTACCCTCAGAGATGGTGACTTCAGCTGACTATCCCTGGCCCTTCGCAGTTTGGGGCATAGACCTCATCGGGCCACTCCCTACAGCACCTGGAGGCGTAAAGTTTTGCATAGTCGCAGTTGACTACTTCTTTAAGTGGGTCGAGGCAGAACCATTAACAACCATCTCGGCCAAAGAAGTGCAAAAGTTCATATGGAAAAACATTGTATGCAGATTTGGCATACCGAGGATGCTAGTAGCCGACAACAGATCCCAGTTTACAGACAGAGGGTTCCAGAACTTTGTCAACGACCTCGGAATAAAGATGCACTTCGCCCTAGTAGCTCATCCTCAAAGCAATGGCCAAGTAGAGGTATCTAATAGGACCATAAAAGATGGTCTGAAGAAGAGGCTAGGGGAAGCAAAGGGAAAATGGCTAGGAGAACTCCAAAGTGTATTGTGGAGCTACCGAACGACACCCCGAAGAGCCACGGGGGAAACACCTTTTTCACTCATTTTTGGAACAGAGGCCATCATCCCGATAGAGATAATACGACCCTCGGTGCGGGTACAAGTGTTTGATGAAAGAGGAAATGATCTCGGCCTAAGGACCAAGCTAGACCTCGTCAACGAACACAGAGAAATAGCCGAGCTGAGAAGAAAAGCTTTTCAGCAAAGAGTGGTCGTGGCTGCAAACCTGCGTGCTAGGATGAAAGGAATAAAAGAAGGAGACCTCGTTCTCCGAAGGGCTGAATTTGCACCACGAAAGCCATCCCACGGGGTATTTCGTGCGAACTGGGAAGACCCTTACCTAGTTCTGGCCGAAGTACGAAAAGGGGTCTATAAGCTCAGCGATTCCGAAGGAGTAGAGTTGAAAAATACTTGGCATTCGGACGCCTTGAGAAAATACTATGCTTAGGATTTTGGCAAAGAAAATTGTACTACACAAGTTAGCAAAATTCTCTCTGAGTACAAAAAATTGCCTTAAGCATAAATGGCGCAAATTTCTCAAAGGTGACCAGACGAGCGAAGGCGTCATCTTCCGAAGTCTCGTAAAAAGACTTGGACAAAATCCTTGAGATTAAGCCCTCGAAAGGCTGAACTTCGCGAAAAAGGTCATCATATTAAGCGCAGACGAATTTTCCCGAAGTCTGTGGAGCGAACTAGTCCGAGACCTCACCAAAAAGACTTGGCCAAGTTTTTCATTGAAAATGAAACTGCTTACAAAAAAGGAGTGCCAAAAGAAGAAGACCAAAAAAAAGAAGAAGCAAAGGGCAAAGGACCCTAAACAAAACTAAGGATTCTCGGCATCCTGAGAACCGCCAGCTCCCGCGTTCTTCTCTACTATCTTCGGCGCAAGGAGAGAAGATGGCAGGTTCAGATGTTCAATTTTGGACCAGGACCACCGAGGCCCCTCGGGAATATTTAGGGCCTCCAGGAAAGAAAGGTCCAGATCAGGGAACCTTTGAAGAACCTGGTGACGAACAAGACAAAATCCGTCCTGAAAACCAACTTTGGTCATCTGGTCAGATTTGTCTTTCTCGACCCCAAGGTCCTCAAGGTCTTTTTTAAGCTCAGCAACCTCCTCCTTCAATGCCTTCATCTTCTTCTTCTTCGGTTCCTTCTTCAAGGCATCAACCTCAGCTTGAAGCGCAGCCTTCTCAGCAAGCGCCTTTGTCAGGCGGTCTTCGGCCTCGGATTTCTCTTTTTGGTATGCCTCATTAGCCGAGATCAGCTCCGCTATCTGGGAGCTGAGGTCAAAAAATTTCTGGGAGGAGTCGTTTGATAGTTTCTCTTTCTCTTTTGACTCATCCCGAAGAGCGGAAACTTCCTTCTCCGCAGAATTGGCCAGCTCCAAATTCTTGATAGCTAGATCCGAACACATGGCCCTAGTTTCTCTAAAGAACCTAAGACCTGAGTTCGGAACACCGTCTGCCTCGCCACTCGAACTCTGAGAAAGCCGGCATATCCCAGTAGCTGTAAAAGGGCAAAGGCAAGGTCACTAAAACAGAGAGAAAACCAAGCACCTAGAAAGAATTCAAGAAAATGGGGCGCGAAGTATACCTAGGCGGCATGCTCGGAAAGCTTTGCAGCAAGAGAGTCATCGCCCGGATGGGCCTCGGCGATGGCTCTAAAGGAGGCCTCAGTAAGGATGCCTTTAGAGATCTCTTTAGCGATCTGTGGACAATCGCCGGAGTACATGTTCATGTCCTCCGTGAATGTCCAAAAAGGCTCCTTTGGGACCTTCCCCTTTCGGGATGATGGCGTCCCGAAGGGCTCTCCTTTGGGCATGATCGGCCACCCAGCCCGGAGTGAGTAACTCCTCTGCAATAAGACATAAAGCTGGATTAAGGCAGCTGGACGCCAACGAACCCGAAAAAGGAAAAAGGCACCACAAACCAAACCTGAAGGCACTTCGACCACGTCGTCCTCGGCAGCCAGAACCTCCTCGGCAGGGACCCCCTTGCCTTTGATTCTGCGCCGTTCTTCAGCAGAAGGGGACTCCACCACGGCATCCAGAAGAGCCTGCGACGAAGTAGGGCTGCGAGGAGCAACCTCGGCAGTAACCTCGGGCTGAGGAATAACAACAACTCCCGGCTCCTCGATAGACTCCTCGGGAGTGGCCTTCCTCGCCCGTTTTGCGTCGAAGGACCGGCCCCGGTTGTTTTACGCCTTCGGGAGATGACTTTCTTTGTCGGATCACCCTTCTCGGCTTGGCCGGTGAAAAGGGCTTTGTAGAAGGCAGCCGTGTCCTCGCCCATTTCTGAGAAAGAATGAAGACATCAGTGTGAGTGCAAAAAGAAGTTATAACAAAGAGACTAGAAAATAATTCACGCTAAAAAAAGGTCTCGAAAGAAACTTCCTCCCGAAGGAGTTGCACAAGCCAGGAATCCTTCCCAGCAATGGCAGGAGCTGGCATCTCGAGGTCCGTCTCATGCTCCTTTACCACCTTGAGCTCCCGAAGGACCTCCTTGGTCATCAACCTCCAGTTAATGGGGAAGGGGTAAAGAGAGCGCGAAGAGACCTCGGAACCCCAGTCAGCAACGGCTCGAATACGACGGTCGAAATCAGCGAATATAGGAGCCAACTCTGGGGTCAGCAACATCTTCGGATCTACGATGTCGTCCTCCAGCCTTCCCTGAGCCCACTTGGTCGGGACATGCGACCAGGCCTCCTCCATCTTCAAAAAGAAAAACTTTTTTTGCCACCCTCGCCAGCTATCCTTGGTGGCGAAGGTGAACATGTACTTTTTGCTCCCGGATCCCCGAGGTAGCATGAAGTAGAAGCCACCCTTTGGGACCACATAGAGCTTGTAGTACTGCATAAAAATAACGTAGTGGGGCTTTATTTTGAAAATGCCACACATACATAGAAAGGCGTTGAAATAGCAGTACGAGTTCGGAGGGAGTTGATTTACGGCAATGCCATGAAATCTGCAAAACTCGCAAATCAACTCCGGAGGGGGGTACCGAAGACCGGCTTTCAACTGAGCTCGAAAAATGGTAACCTCGTTGCTATGGTTTGAAAAGCTATAATGGTCGGGATGTGGCAACCTCGTAACAGCGTACGAGGGAAGGAAAAATTTCTTCTTCCACCTTGCTAACTTTTTAGGAGTAGTGCAGCAAGGGTGGGACAAGAGAGGTTGCCAACTCTCAGGAATAGGCATCTTGGGCTGAAAAGCAAGTTCAGAAAAAGGCAAAAGCAAACTTTGGAAAAACTTTGAGAAGAACAAAAAAGTTCTGGAAATCAAAACCCACCAAAACGCTTGCCGAAATCTGTATGTAAAGACGCCGTGGTGAAAGGTGGTCGGAAAAAAGCTCAGGTGAAAGAACCGCCGCAAAAAGCAGAAGGAAAACCAGAGCAAAAGAAAAAAGCAAAAAGAGAAAAAATGATAAGTGAGCATATATATAGGCCAAGGGAGATAGGCGAACCGGCGTCTTAAGTGCTGGGTGAAGGCAAAACATTGCCATAACTGCTCCTTTGCACCTAAAAAGGCGCGCTTGACGTTACAGCACAATCTCTACCAATGACTGAGTGCCACGTCTTAGCCATCGAGCCAAAAAAGGGGATGCGCCTTCTTACACCCCTAAAAAACTGGGACGCACCGCTCCAAACTGACACGCCTGGTCATGGGACGAGACGCTGCACAGACCTGCAAAAGGAAAAGGAAAGAAGTAAGTAGCCTCGAAGACACCAAAAGACAGGCTATTGCCGAACAGCCCATATCTTCGGGCAAAAGGTGTACCTTCGGCACAGGTTTTACTCCCTAAAAACTCCCAAAGAGCATCCTCGGAAAGACTACAAACCGAAGTCTCCACTTCGGCTTTCCAAAGGAGGGCATGTGATAGCCGAAGGGCTATAGCCTCTATCTAACCCAAACCCGGAGTGACAGGAAGCCTTTAGCCCCCCGAGGTACGAAACAAATCGCCTTCGGAAACGGAGAATCAGCTATTGCAAGCCGAAGAAGATCTCCCCGAAGGCGGAACCTGAAACAGGGAACTCCCCTGAACTGCGGGCATATTTCCCGAAGGGCATCGTCCGTACCAAAGGACGACCTCGGCCATGAACTTCGGGAGTACGGCATGAGAATTTAAGGAGCCTCTGACAGGAAACCCACATGCCGCCTGAAACGGCGACTTGACACACTGACGCCGTCCAAGTCCCATCTCAGCCACAAAACCAGGAGCCTGAAGACGGCTACCTGTTCCCTACGCCCAGAAAGGATCCAGCCGAACACGTGTCAGGATTTGAACGGGCCAAGCATTTCTATATATACTGGGAAAAAGGACTTGGCAAGGGATCCATCCCTTCTCCCTGGGTAGCCCTCACCCATAGCTAAAAATATATGCAGGCTAACTCTCTCACCTTTCTAGCGGGCCTACTTTATTCATTATCAGAGTACTAACTTGGGCGTCGGAGGCTCCTCCCCGGAAAACCATCCCAGGGACCTCCTAACCCTTTTTTCTGAGCTTTTCAGGCATTTTCCCACCTGGGGAATATCTCCGCAAGACGTCCTTCCCCCCTGGAAGCTCCCTCGGAATTCACCATGTCATTGGACAGAGATGCCGGAGGGCATCAACTTCTTCAAGGATCGTTTTAGTATCCTCTTCGTTCACGCATCTTTGCAGTGGATTCGCGTATCCCTGTCGGTATAGTTCTTCACCGATCAGGAAGAAACGGCCGGAGCGCCATCGCAGTTTTGCAGCGTCACCGGGGTCTTCGGGAAGCACATTTTCCGTGAGGTACCTTTTTATTGGATCCCTCCAGCCTTTTCCCGAGGTCGCTATGCTCAGCACTGAGATGCTCGGATGGTCTAGCACCTCGGTGTAGGTCTTTGACTTCGCCAAGCAGTCTGCCTCGGTATTTTTCCGCCGAGGTAAGTTTTCGATCCGTACGGCGTCAAACTCTTGAATGAGTTTTGCTACCAGCTCGTGGTATTTTGCCAAGGTTGGGTCCTTCGCCCCATAGTCTCCTGCCGTCTGCCGAACTACTAGCTGGGAATCGCTGTAAGCCTTTAAGTTTCTCACGCCAATTTTTCTGGCCAGTCGTAATCCCGCTATGAGGGCCTCATACTCAGCCACATTGTTATTGACGTTGAAGGTAAACTTGATAGCCTTCATTACCTCTAGGCCTTCGGGGCCTCTAATAATTACCCCAGCTCCCTGGTGCTCGGACCCCGAGGCTCCGTCAACATGTAAGGTCCATTCTGGCTCACCTTCGTTCAGATCCGGATGACTGTCCTCAGTGGTGGGTATTTCGGCAATGAATTCTGCCAGTGCTTGAGCTTTTATGGCCTTCCGAGGTTCATAGGTGATATCATGTTTGCCAAGCTCTATACACCACTTGGAGAGCCTTCCCGAATGATCCACTTTCCTCATAACGTCCCGTAGTGGCAGGCTACTTCGGACGATGATGGGGTGAGCCTGAAAGTATGGTCGCAGCCTTCTCCCTGCAAGCACGAAGGCGTATATAGCTTTTTGTAGCAGAGGGTACTTGACTTCGGCGCCATGCAGGGATTTGCTTACATAGTAGACCGGCCATTGTTTTGGCCCTTCTTCTTTCACGAGCACCGAGCTCACAGCTTTTTCCGTGATGGCGAGGTATAATACGAGGGGCTCTCCCTCGCGAGGTTGTCGCAGAGTCGGCAGGCTGGCTAGGTAGATTTTGAGTTCTTCCCAGGCTTTTTGGTAGTCTTGATCCTAAGGGTGATCATCCCTTCCGAGGTTGCCTTCCTTTTTTGCTGCCTTAGTGAGGACTTTGAAGAAAGGCCGACACCTATCTCCATACCTGGAAATGAACCTGCTAAGAGAGGTTATTCTTCCGGTGAGTCTCTGCACATCTTTTACTGTGGCAGGAGTTCAAAACTAGAGCAGAGCCTTAATTTTTTTGGGGTTAGCATCGATGCCTCTTTCGGATACCATGTACCCAAGGAACTTTCCCGAGGTCACCCCGAACATGCATTTTTCAGGATTGAGACGAATCCCAAAGGCTCTGATCTTTTGGAAGGCTTCCTCTAGATCTGCAACGTGGTTGCGAGGGAGCTTGCTTTTGACTATCATATCGTCAACATACACCTCCATGTTTCTCCCCATTTGGTCCTTAAAGACCTTGTTCATCAACCTTTGGTAGCTGGCTCCTGCATTTTTAAGCCCGAAGGGCATCCTGACGTAGCAGTACGTTCCTCCCTCGGTGATGAAGGCGGTTTTTTCTTCATCTTTGGGGTCCATCCTTATTTGATGGTAGCCGCTGAAGGCGTCTAGGAAACTCAGGAGCCCGTATTCGGCAGTTGAGTCTACCAGTTGGTCTATTGGCGGAAGAGGGTATGAGTCTTTCGGGCAAGCATCGTTCAAATTTCTGAAGTCGATGCACATCCGAAGTTTGCTGCTGCCTTCTTTTGTGGCAATCACCACGTTGCTTATCCATTCGGGGTACTTGACCTCCCTGATGACTTCAGCGTCTAATAGGCGCTGGACTTCGGTTTTCACAAAGTTACTCTTATGTGCCGAGATGCTTCGCTTCTTTTGCCGGACAGGCTTTGCTTCCGGGCTTACTTTGAGGCTATGCTGTACTATGCCAGGGTGCACCCCTGGCATGTCTTTCGGCGAGTAGGCAAAGAGATCTTTATTTCCCAGTAGAAAAGATACAAGGTTTTTCTTGTCACCTTCGGGCAAGCTCTTCCCTATTCGGGTAGATTGTCCTGGGACAAGTTCCATTGTTTCTGTTTCCGCTCTCATGGGATCTCCTTCTTTGTCCTTCTCTGGTGCTTTTGCCTCCATTGTTTGTGCGAGGTTATTTGCCGGAGCTTTTCGCGCTTTTACAAACACCTTCCTTACCTCGGCTTGATCTATGAAGACCTCTGCATCCCCATCCTTGGTCGCAAATGTGATAGTCAAGTACTTCACGTCAGGGCGAATGTGCAGGTTTCCCTGTGTCTGCCTTCCAAGGATGGCGTTGTACGAAGAAGGAATGTCCATGACGATAAATCTCGCCATTGTGGAAGCGTACAACTCAGCTGTTCCGTCGACCGAAGTTCCTTTCATCATCAGGGGGAGGTCAATCCATCCGAGGACAGGTAGTTCGGACGGTCCAACCCTGAAGGTGGGTGAGGTGACAGGCTTGAGCTCGCTGCTGGAGATGTCCAAATTCGGCAGTAAATGCGAGAATAGGACGTCGGTATTTGATCCATCATCAAGTAACACTCTTTTGACGTCCCAGTTCCCTATCCTTGCCATGATTAGCAGCGGATCGTCATGGGGGAAGATGACGGTGGATCCATCCTTGCGAGCCAGTTTCTTTGCCGGACTCTGATATTCCATGACCGCAATCTCTCTAGCCTTCCACTTTCTTTCCGAGGGTGGGAGCCCCGTGGTGATGGTTTGTATCACCCCTGCAGGAGGAGGAGGGCATTTTTTCGGACTTCTGTTTCTCCGTCTGTCGGAGTCGTAGTCCTCATCTTCGGCCCTTTCTTCCTCATCTTTTCTTCCTTTTGGGGAAGGCATCCGCAGATATTTCCGAAGTTGGCCGAGTTTTTTCAGTGACTCAATGTACTTCTTCAGTTGGAAGCAGTCTTCGGTGTCGTGGCCGTGGTCGCGATGAAACTGGCAGAACTTCTTGACGTTTTTCTTGTTATCAGCGGTCATGGCCCTTGGCCGCTGAATCTGCGTCCCCTGCCTTTCCAGTGCCATAAGGATGTTTGTCCGTGTAGTGCTCAGGGGTGTGAAGCTTTAAAGTTTGCTTCCCCGCATCTTCTGAGGTCGGCTTGCCTGTTCAGTTGGATGCCGGGCTTGCTGATTGGACCCTTCGGCGCGGTTGTGACCAGACTTCGGCCCAGCCATTCTCAGCTCCTCGACAGTCATGTGCTGTTCGGCCCTTCGGTAAAATTCTCCGATGGTATCCGGGGGGTCCTTTGAGAATTCATAAAACAGCTGTGAGTTTCGCCGAAGGCCCCGTGTCATGGCGAGGATGCGTATTTCGGGCCAGAAGTCCGGGACACTTAGAGCTTCCCTGTTGAATCTTTCGACGTAGTCTCAGATGGTTTCTCCGTTTCTTTGCTCTATGTCGAACATCTGAACAGGCATCTTCGCCATTGGCCGGCTTCCAATTAATTGTTGCGCGAAGGCCGTAGACAACTCCTGGAACTCAGTGATGGCTCCTGGGGGCAATGAGTTGTACCACGCAGTTGCTGGTCCCGTGAGGGTGACCTCGAAGCATTTACACATGGTAGCGTCGTCAGCACCATGCATTATCATGCTGCGTCTGTACTTGGTCAGATGGGCCTACGGATCAGTGCGTCCATCATAAATCTCCAGCCGACGTACCCTGAAGTCGCCTGGCATGGCTGCCTCGACCACGGCCCGGGTGAACGGGGACCCATCTTCGCAGAAGGCTCCCGTGAGCCTGTCCCAGACGGGTATGCGAGCTACCTGCTTTTCCACCCTGTCTAGCCGCGCTAGTATTCTTTCCATGAGAACTATGGAATTAGGCTCTTCCTCTGGGAAGGGAGATCGTCGGCGCCTCTTCGGGGAGCGAGTTTGGCGCTGAGGGGACAGGGACCTCGCCTCAGGTGAAGAACTCCTTCGTTGTGAGACTTTCGGTCGCTTGGACCCGGTTTGTCCTACAGGCCGTTTGCCGAGGGGTATATTCTCCGTAGATGACTCTTCGCGCGGATCTCCGCTTCCCAAACTACGATGAGTCGACCTCGGGCTTTTCTCCCGAGGGCATGCAGGTGAGGGAGGTCTTTGGGTCTGTGCCTGCTGTGACCACCTTCGGCCGATCTGCTGTGCCATTTCGGCCACGACCGAACGCTGAAACTCCCTTATAAAGCTCATAGTGATTACTAGAGGGCGGTCTTCCTCAGGCGCAAAAGTCCCTGGGAATGTTTGCTCAGCAGCCGGTTGTATCTCAGGCGCAGATGGAGACCTCGGGAGTCCCTTGTCCTTAGAATGCCGAGTTTCAACGACGGCGATCTCAGAGCGGGTTCCCACAGACGGCGCCAAATGATGCCCGGGGGCTTTATCGTTGGTAGTCATGGTGACTGATGGAGGGACTCCAGGAGAGGAAGAATGCCTGGTGGCCGGTTTGCCCAAGGGAGAGTGCCTGAGATGTTCAAAAAAAGTGGGTTAGGAGGTCCCCGGGGTGTTTTTCCGGGGAGGAGCCTCCGATGCCCAAGTCAGTGGTGCTGAGAGAAGGCAGAGGGAATAGCACTGAGGGGTTCAGTGAACTCGCCTGGTCGTGTTTTCTCAGGGTGAGGAGTCAGGATCTTTGCCAACCAGCCAGCCAGATATTATTTCCTGGTATTTATAGGAGTGCCTAGCCCGTTCAGATCTTGACACGTGTATGATCAGATGTTCCTGAATTTCTGGGCGTAGGGGGCGAGTAGCCAGTGGCAGGCCCCTTGAGCCTTGAGCCGAGACGGGCCATGATGTGACTTTGATGGCGTTGGCGTGTCAGGGCGCCGTTTGAGGCGACTTGTGACGTCTGTGGGCGACATGTCAGAGGCTTCCTTAAATGCTCCTGCCGTACTCCCGAGGTCCATGGGCGAGGTCGTCCTCTGGTACGGACGGTGCCTCTTCGGGAAACATGCCCTCAGTTCGGGGGTTCCCAGCTTCAGGGAGTTCTGCCTTCGGAAAGATCATGTTCAGCCCGCAATAGCTGGTACCTCTTTTCCGAAAGCGATCTGTTTACAACCTCGGGGGGCTAGTAGTTTCCTTGAGTTTCCTGGCGTGCCGGGCTCGGAGCTCTTCGGCTATCTCCTGAGGTGTATGATCCCACCTTTTCTCTGGTAGCGCCAGTTTCTTCTGGCCATTCTTGTGGCAGGGAGTTCGGCCAGATAGAGGCGATAGCCTTTGGCTATCAAGGAGGTCCCCGGAGTATTTTTTCGAGGAGGAGCCTCCGACGCCCAAGTCAGCATTTTGAGAGATGGGAAGTAGTAAGAATGTGAAATGTATCTCTTTTTCCCAAGGGATCCCCCTTTATTGGGGCCATTTCCTTAATATTGACGTGACCCGTTCAAATTATGACACGTGCTGGGTCGGATGTAATCCGTACCTTTGGGCGTAGGGGCCTCTAGCCGGCTACAGGCAGCTCTGGCCAGGGGTCAAGGCCGGGGTAGGTCTGTGTGACAGGACGTGTGTGGTGACGGCATGTCAGAGCGTGTATGAGGGCGGTGTGTTGTGTACGAGGGCGGCATGTCAGAGGCTCCTTAATTGTTGCTTCTGTACTCCTGAGATCCATTCGGTAGAAGAGAGCTCTTCGGAATAGGAGGGCTTTTTTCTAAGATCATTTTAGTAATCCAGGAGTCCCTTCGTCACGGATGCTTTCCCTTTGGGGACATTCTCTCCTGCCGAAGGTGGTGAGTCTTTCTCTTCCGAAGCCGATTCGGTCACCTTACCGAGGATGGCAATGCACTGTATTCCCAAGGTCAATACTGTCGTTCCCAGGGGTGATGATTGATTACTGACGTTGGATGTTCGAGGTGTCAGACCCCCCTTTTTCCAAGGTTGGTGCTCGCATTCCTTGTAGGCGATGCCCGACTTTCCGAAAGTGGTGCTCTGCTCGAGCTTATGGGTTTAAAGGGCGATAGCACTTCGGCTATCACATGCCCCCCCTCGGGAAGTCGAAGTGGAGACTTTGGCTTGTAGAATCTTTGGGGGCACCTTACAGGACTCAGAGTGGGACATCGTACAAGGGGACACTTCGCCACCCGAAGGCGTGCCTCCCTAGCCGAGGTGTCGTTACTTGCCCTCTAGATAGTCCCTTGGTGTTCCCGAGGTGCGCACTCTTTTAGTTTTACTTTTTCTGTTGCAGGTCAGTGGACCGTCACGTCTCATAACCATGAGTGTTAGCTTGGAAAGGCATGCCTGGGTTTTCATGGTGTCAGAAACTGTGTCCTCGTTTCACACGTTGGATGACACGTGGTGAGCGGCGATTGGGGGTAGTCCTGTCGGTTACACCAGCCACGTCTTTTTTGCCTTCGAGGGGTAATTATGGCAATGATTCACCTTCACAGAGTAGTTATGACAACGATTCGGTTACACTTCTTCGGCCTATATAAACCTTCCTTCCCGTCATGACCCTCATTTGCTCTCCTTTGCCTCTGCCTTGTTCTCGTCTGTTTTCGAGCTCTTCTTTTTCTTTTGCGGTGGTACAAGCGACAGAGTGATTTCCGGCAACAATTTATGACGCTGTCTTGTAATCCCGACTTCAGCAAACGTTTTCGTGGGTTTCCCTTCCATAGGTCCTTCGGTCTCTTCGGTTTCTATTTTTTCTAGTCCCCGAAGTCTTTTTCCTTTTTCCCGAAGTCCTCTGACTCTTTTCTCCGAAGTCATTTTATTTTTCCAAACATGTTTTCCCCTGTCCCCCTTATGTCCATCCAAGCTATTCCCGAGAGATGGCAACCTCTCATGTCTCACCCCTGTTGTTCCACTTCAGAAAAATTAGCAAAGTGGACAAGTAAGTTCTTTCTTCCCTCTTATGCCACCACCAGAATACCCCATCCCAGCCATTTTAGCTTCATGAATAGAGGTGACGAGGTTACTATTTTTCGGGCCCAACTGAAGGCCGGACTTAGGTTTTCCCCGCCGAAGATGATTTGTGACTTTTGCCAATTCCATGGCATAGCCGTGAATCAGCTTCCGCCCAACTCTTACTGTTACTTCAACGCTTTTCTCTGCATGTGTGGGGTTTTCAAAATAAAACCCCACTTCATCATTTTCATGCAGTACTACAAGCTCTATCTGGTCCTGAATGGTGGCTTCTATTTCATGCTGCCTCGGGGATTTGGAAGCAAAAAATACATGTTCACCTTCGGCACTAGAGATAGTTAGCGAGGGTGGAAAAGGAAGTTCTTCTTCCTGAAGGTGGCAGAGGCATGGTCACACATGCTGACAAGGTGAGCCCAGGGGAAGTTAGAGACGGATGCCGTTGATCCCAAGAAGTTGCTAACTCCTGAGTTGGCAGCGAGGTTGGAGGATTTCGACAGTCGTATCCGAGCTGTCACCAACTGGCATGCCGAGGTCCTAACACGCTCCTTGTATCCCTTCCCCATTAAGTGGAACCTTATGACCGAGGAGGTTCTTCGGGAGCTGGGGGTGCTCAAGGAGCATAAGACGGACCTCGGCATGCCAGCTCCTGCCGCCGATGGGAAGAAGTCCTAGCTGGTGATGCTCCTTCGGGGGGAGCTCACTTACGAAGCCCTTTTTGAGAGTAAGTTACTTTCCAAATTTTTGGTATAAGTATCCATTTGGACTTAAACTGATATTTTCCTTCTTTTTCAGAGATGGGCGATCAGTCAGCCATTTTCTACAAATCCCTCTTCCTTGGTCAAGCCGAGAAAGGGGAACAGACGAAGAAAGGGCTTCAAAGAGGTGAAAAATGTCTGGAGGTGAGCCATCTTCGGCTAAGAAGGCGAAAAAGGACCTTCTTCCCCCACCTCCGGAGGACGCTGTGGAGGCCGGGGGCTAGCCCGAAGTCCATGCCTACCTGCCGCAAGAGGTAACTATCAACTCCACTCCCAGGAGTCCTACCACTTCGGCAGACCTCTTGAATTCTTCAGCAGGGGGCCCTTCTGCTGAAGAATTCGAGGAGCGCAAAAGAAGCAAGGGTAAACACGTCCCTGCCAAAGTGGAAGAGGTTCGGGACTCCAATGATGACATCATCGAGGTGCCACCAGGTTTGTCCTTTAGACATTTTTAGCACTCTTAATCTTCTAGATATATGGCTAAGGGACAATGTCCTAATGGAATTGTGTCTTGACTTTCTAGAGGAATTGGCGCCCTTGTCATGGATGGTGCAGCACACCCAGAGGCGGGCCCTTCGGGACTTTCATATCCTGAAGGACAAGGTCCTGAGGGAGCCTTTCTGGTCTTTTACGGAGGACATGAATTTGTTCTCCGAAGACTGCCAGCAAATGGCTCGCCAAATGGCGAGGGGCGTGCTCACCCAGGCTTCCTTCAAATACGTTGCCGAAGAGTGCGCAAATGAGGAGATCCTCACCGCGAGGATGTCCGAGCATGCTGCCAAGGTACTCTTCAGGCCCTTTATTTTTTCTCCTAATTTTTCTACGTGTTTGGCTTTCCTTGTGCAACTTTACTGAATGTCCTCCCCCATCTTTTGCAGCTCTTGGTGTATAGTGGATATTTCAGAGCTTGGGCAGCAAAATAGTCTTCAGTTCGATCTTAGGCCGAAGAGCGTCCGGAGAAGTCCAAGGTGTTCTGCACCAACTCAGTCGTCAAGAACGCCGAGTTGAGTCGAATAGCCAAGGAGGAAACTGCCAAACTTCGGGAGGAGTTCTTAAAGGGTCAGGAGGAGCTCTTGAAGGACTTCTCCCAAAAGATGTCTGACCTCGGCGCGAAGGTCGTTGAGCTTACTTCTGCCAACGAGGCTTTTCAGAAGGAGAAGGAAGAAGATTCTGTTCTCCTGATGAAGGCCCTGGCTGACAATGCCGAACTTTAGGTCGAGGTTGAGGCCCTGAAGAAGGAGAGAAAGAAGAAGAAGAGGACAAAGAAGATGGAGAAGGAGGTCGCCGATTTGCAGAATGAGGTGGAAGACTTGTCTGTTGAGAAAGGCAAGGCTATTCAGGCGACTAAAGTTACCTTTCAAGATGGCTTCTGTCTGGTTCGACACCAAGTTTTGGCAAAATACCCAGACCTCGACCTTTCCTTCTTAGCTGCCCTGAACATTCCCAAGGGGCCTCGCTGGACTTGGTCAAATATTGAGCTCCTCAACCTACCATTTGCCCCTCCTCCAGTGCCGAAGGTCGCGACTAAGGATACTGGGGATGGAGCATCTCATGACGCTGGGGTCCATTAGGTGTTTAGGGCTTTTACTTTGTCTTCTTCTTTTTCTTTGTAATCTTCTTCTTGTAATCTCCTCCTTGTAACAGGGCCTTCTCAATGACATTTTTCCTTCCTTTAAAATTTGGCTAAGTCCTTAAGCAATAATTTTCATCCCCAAGGGTTGTTTCGACCACTTTCGGTCTAGGACCCTTGGGAAGATATTTTTTGCTCTTTTTATCGACCATCTTCGGGAAAACGCTAGCTTTGGTGAATACCTTTTGGCAAAGTTTGGCCTATTTTCATCAGCCGTGTTTGGTAGATGTACCTTTTGGGAAAATGACCCAACCAACTTCGGAGTAAATGCGTGATTCGCAAGTACATACTTCAACGTTGTTCGGAGAGAGCTTTTAGGTGGGGCTATTCTCCTGAAAATTTTTTGTACTTAGAAAAAATTCCTAACTGTACAATTTCTTATCAAAATTCTAAGTGTAGAATTTCTTCAAGGCATCTGAGTGCCACGTATTTTTCAGTTCTCCACCTTCGGTATCGCTGAGCTTATAGACTCATTTCTGAACTTTTTCAAGGATCAAATAAGGCCCTTGCCAGTTCACCCGAAGTACCCCGTGAGACGGTCTCCGGGGTTCAAACAGTCTTTCAAAGAATGAGGTCTCCCTTCCTAATTCCTTTTCGCCTAACGCACAGGTTCGCAGCTATAGCCACTCTTTGCTGAAAGGTTTTCCTTCTAAGTTCAGCCACTTCTCTGTGTTCGTCAATTAGGTCGAGCTTAGTTCTTAATCCTACTTGTACCCTGACCGATGGCTGGACTACCTCGATAGGAATAATGGCCTATGTGCTGAAGACGAGTGAGAAAGGCGTCTTACCCATTGCCCTTCGGGGTGTTGTCCGATAGCTCCATAGCACACTAGGAAGTTCCCCTGGCCATTTTCCTTTTGCTTCCCTCAATCTCTTTTTCATACCATCTTTTATGGTTCTGTTAAATACCTCTACCTGTTCGTTGCTCTGAGGATGAGCTACCAGGGTGAAGTGCATTTTTATCCCGAGGTCGATGATGAATTCTTGGAATCCCTTGTCAATAAACTGGGAACCATTGTCGGCCACTATCACCCTTGGTATGCCGTATCTACATACAATGCTCTTCCAGATAAATTTTTGTATGTCCTTTGCTGAAATGGTTGCCAGGGGCTCTACCTCGACCCATTTAGTGAAGTAATCCACTGTGACCACGCAGAACTTCACTCCTCCAAGTGCAGTCGGGAGTGGCCCGATGAGATCAATGCCCCATACTGCAAAGGGACAGGGGTAGTTAGCCGAGGTTATCAATTCCGAGGGTAACCTCTAGACATTAGCGTGTCCTTGGCAATTATCACATTTCTGGACGAACTGCCTCGTGTCCTTTCTTATGGTGGGCCAGAAGTACCCCTGGCGGAGTATTACTCCTGCCAAGGCGTCAGTTCCAATGTGGGAACCACAAGCCCCCTCGTGGACTTCTTCAAGGATTGTCTCGGTGTCCTCTTCACTGACACACCTCTATAGCGGACTTGCATATCCCTGTTAGTACAATTCTTCCCCGATTAGGAAACATCGTCCGGAGCATCTTCGCACTTTCGCTGCTTCACGAAGGTCATCGAGAAGCTCCGAGGTTGGAAGATACCTCTTTATGGATTCCATCCTTTTTCTGAGGTTGCTATGCTCATTATTGCTATGCTCGGGTGGCTCAATACTTCAGTGGACTTTCTTGATTTGACCAGACTATCCGCTTCAGCATTATCTCAGCGAGGCACATTCTCAATGTGCACTGCGTTGAACTTCTGAATGATTTTTTATACGAGCTCGTGATATTTTGCCAAAGTTGGGTCCTTCGCGCTATAGTCCCCTACCATCTGTCGAACCACTAGTTGAGAATCGATGTGGGCCTTCAAGTTTCTCACGCCAATTCTTCTCGCAAGGCGTAACCCTACTATGAAAGCTTTATATTCTGCCACATTGTTGGTGACGTTAAACCTGAATTTGATGGCTTTCATGACTTCCATACCCTCAGGACCGCGAATGATTACTCCAGCTCCCCGGTGTTCAGAGCTGGAGGCCCCATCTACAAACAGAGTCCACTCCGGTTCATTTTTCCCGAGGTTTGGTTGACTTTCTTCGGCAATGGGTACTTCGACAATGAAATCCGCCAAAGCTTGAGCTTTAATTGCCTTCCTCGGCCCATAGGTAATATCATACTCTCTGAGCTCTATGCACCACATGGAAAGCCTTCCCGAGTGGTCTACCCTCTTCATGATATCTCGAAGAGGCAAGTTACTTTGGACAATAATGGGGTGGCCTTGGAAATACAGACGTAGCCTTCTGCTTGCAAGTATCAGGGCATAAATAGCCTTTTGTAGTAAGGGGTACCTAACTTCGGCACCATGCAGAGACTTGCTCACAGAATATACTGGCCATTGCTCCGCCCCCTCTTCCTTCACAAGGACCAAACTTAGCATCTTTTCAATGACGGCGAGGTATAGTATGAGGGGTTCCCCTTTCCATGGCTGCCGGAGTGTCGGCAGGCGAGTCAGGTAGACCTTAAGTTCTTCCCAGGCCTTTTGGCAGTCTTCATTCCAAGGATGTACCTCGCTCCCGAGGTCACCACCATTTTTTTCCGCTTTAGTAAGGACCTTGAAGAATGGTCAGCGGTGATCCCCATATCTGGAGATGAATCTGCTGAGGGACGTGATTCTCCCTGTGAGTCTTTGCACATCCTTTGTCATTGTGGGAGTTTAGAATCTTAGTAGGGCCTTGACTTTCTCTGGATTGGCGTCAATACCTCTTTCTGACACCATAAATCCAAGGAACTTACCCGCGTTCACCCCGAACATGCACTTTTCGGGGTTGAGACAGATTCCGAAGATCCTCAGCTAGCAGAATGTTTCCTCCAAGTCCCTGATATGACTACTACGCAACTTGCTCTTAACTATCATATCATCGACGTAGACTTCCATGTTCCTCCCTATTTGGGAGTTAAAGACCCTGTTCATTAACCTCTGGTAGGTGGCTCCTGCATTCTTAAGCCCGTAGGGCATTCTGATGTAGCAGTATGTACCAACTTCGGTGATGAAGGTGGTTTTTTCCTCATCCTCGGGGTCCATCCTGATTTGGTGATACCCACTGAAGGCGTCGAGGAAACTTAAGAGGCCATACTCGGCAGCTGAGTCCACCAACTGGTCTATTGGCGGCAGTGGATATGAATCCTTAGGATAGGCATCGTTCACGTTTTAGAAGTCGATGAGCATTCGGAGTTTGTCACTCCCTTTCTTTGTGGCGACGACCATGTTACTAAGCCATTCAAGGTATTTGACTTCCCTTATTACGTAGGCCTCCATTAACCGTTGGACTTCAGATTTTACAAAGCTGTTCTTATGTGCCGAAAAGCTTCTTTTCTTTTGGCGCACGGGCCTCGCGTCGAGGCATATCTTAAGATTATGCTGAATTATGCAAGTGTCTACCCTAGGCATGTCCTTCGGTGAGTAGGCAAACAGATCTTTGTTCAATAACAGAAAAGATACAAGTTTTTCCTTATCGCCTTCGGCCACTTTCGGGTATTTCAGCCTGGGACAAGTTCTACATCTTCCATTTCTATTTTCTTGACGTCTTCTGTTTGTTCTCTCTTTGCCTCTCTTGTGAGTACAGTCTTTGCTCCCGCAGTCCACGCACGGCTCTTCATTGGGGCCTTTCTTGCTTTCACAAACACCTTTCTCACTTCCCCTTGGTCGATGAAGATCTCAGCATCTCCATCTTTTGTGGCGAAGGTGACAGTCAGATATTTCACATCTGGGCGAATGTGGAGGTTTCCTTGCATCTGTCTTCCAAGGATGGCATTATACGATGAAGGGACATCTATGACGATGAACCTTGTCATTGTGGAGGCAAAAAGCTCATCCTTGTTCCGTAGTGAAATTCCCCTTTACATCAGATGAAGGTCAATCCACCAGAGGACAGGGAGTTCGGACGGACCCACTCCGAAAGTAGGAGAGGTGACAAGCTTGAGATCGCCCCTTGGGATACCCAAACTCGGCAACAGGTGAGAGAACAAGACATCAGCATTAGAACCATCGTCAAGGAGTACTCTCTTGAAGTCCCAACTCCTTATCCTTGCCATGACCAGAAGTGGGTCGTCATGAGGGAATATTATGGTAGACCCATCTTTCCGAACAAGATTTTTTGATGGGTTACTGTATTCCATCACCGAGATCTCCCTAGCTTTTCTTTTCCTTTCTGCCGACGGTAGTCCTATGGTGATCATCTGTATTATTCCTGCCGGAGGTGGTGGATGTCTTCTAGGACTTCGGTTCCGGCGTCTGTCGGAGTCATATTCCTCGTCATCTCATTTTCTTTGCTCTTCCCTCCTCCCCTTTGGGGAGGGCATCCACAGGTAACGTCAAAGTTGGCCCTGCTTTATCAGGGACTCTATGTACTTCCTCAGCTGGAAGCAATCCTCGGTATCATGCCCATGATCACGATGAAACTGGCAAAACTTTTTCATGTTCTTTTTGTTGTTCGAGGTCATGGCCTTCGGTCGTTGAATCTGAATTCCCTGCCTTTCCATGGCCATGAGAATGTTCGTCCTTGTGGTGTTTAAGGGAGTAAAAGTCAACGGCTTCTTCCCTCTCAGCTTCCAACGTCGAGCCCCTGATTCTATTGGGTAGCGAGTTTGTTGGCTCGACCCCTCGATACGGACATGGTCGAGCTTTGGGCCCCCCATCCTCAGCTCTTCAGTAGTCATATGCTACTCCGCCCTTCGGTAAAATTCACCGAGGGTGTCTGGGCGGTCCTTTGAGAATTCGTAGAACAATTGTGAGTGTCTCCGAAGTCCCCGTATCATGGCGAGAATACGTATTTCTGGCCTGAAGTCTGACATGCTTAGGGCTTCTCGATTGAACCTTTTGACATAGTCGCGAATAGTTTCTCCATTCTTCTCTGCTATCTCGAACATTTGAACTGGCATCTTCAACGTTGACCTGCTTTCGATGAACTACTGCGTGAAAGCAGTAGACTACTCTTGGAATCCCATGATGGTTTCGGGGGCTAACGAGTTGTACCATGCCATTGCCGGTCTAGCGAGGGTGACCTCGAAGCATTTGCATAGGGTGGCGTCATCAGCACCGTGCAACACCATGTTGCGCATGCATTTGGTTAAGTGAGCCTGGGGGTCACTTCGACCATCGTAGGTTTCCAAACGAGGCACCCGAAAGTCACTCGGCATAGGTGCTTCGACTACTACTCGGGTAAACGGCGATTTGTCTCCGTTGAAGGTTTCTGACAACCTAGACCAGACGAGCTTCCGAGCTACCTATCTTTCCACCCTCTCTAACCTCTTTAGGATTTTTTCCATGAGGAGTGTGGTGCTGGGCTCTTCTTCTTGCTGCCTGAAGGCCTCCAGTAATGGAGAGTGATGCCTCATTTTTTAAGAGTAACTTCGGCACCGAGGGGATTGCGATTTCTCTTCTGGTGAAGAACTCCTTCGGCGGGGGGTCTTAGGCCGCTTGGACCTTGTTTTTCCTGTAGGTCGAACCCTGGTGGGTATGTTTTCCGTCGTGGACTCATCACGTTGGTCCCCGCTTCCCGAACTCCGGTGAGTTGACTTCAGGCTTCTCTTTTGACGAGGTGCTGGTGAAGGAGGCCTTCGGTCTAGAGGTGGCTGTGGCCATCTTCGGTCCAGTTGCTACGTCATTTCAGCCACAACGGAGCACTAAAAATCATGTAGGAACCTCATGGTAACGGTTAGAGGACATTCGTCCTCAGGCAAGGAAGTTCCTGCGGCAGGTTGCTCGGTTGTCGGTTGAACCTCTGGCGCGGAAGGGGACTTCGGAAGCCCCTTGTCCTTAGAACGCCGAGTTTCAATGAAGGCCACCTGGGAGTGGGTTACCACAGACAGCGCCACATGATGCCCATCGGCATCTTCACTATATGACATGATGAGACTGGGAGGGACTTCCGGTGATAGATGAACGCCTGAAGGAGAGACTTCTTAGGAGAGATTGCCTGAAACACTCAAAGAGCAAAGGTTAGGAGGTCCCCGAAGTATTTTTCTGGGCAGGAGCCTCCGATTCCCAAGTCAGTATTTTGAGAGACGGGAAGTAGTAAGAATGTGAAATGTATCTCTTTTTCCCAGGAGATCCCCATTTATTGGGGCCATTTCGTTAATAAATATAGGAGGGTGCAATGGAGATGCCCGCCTGACGTGACCCGTTTAGATTATGACACGTGCTCGGTCGGATGTAATCCGTACCTTTGGGCGTGGAGGCCTCTAGCCGGCTACAAGCCGCTCTGGCCAGAGGTCAAGGCCGGGGTAGGTCTGCATGACAGGACGTGTGCGGCGACGGCATGTCAGAGCTTGTATGAGGACGGCGTGTTGCGTACGAGGGTGGCATGTTAAAGGCTCCTTAATTGTTTCTTCCGTACTCCTGAGATCCCTTCGGTAAAAGAGAGCTTTTCGGAATAGAAGGGCTTTTTTCTGAGATCATTTCAGTAATCCGGGAGTCCCCTCATCACGGATGCTTTCCCTTCGGGGACGTTCTCTATTGCCGAAGGTGGTGAGTCTTTCTCTTCCGAAGCCGGTTTGGTTACCTTACCGAGGATGGCGATGCACCATATTCCCGAGGTCGGTACTGTCATTCCCAAGGGTGATGATGGATTACTGAGGTCGGATGTTCAAGGTGTCAGACCCCTCTTTTTCCTAGGTTGGTGCTCTTATTCCTTGTAGGCGAGGCCCGACTTTCTGAGGGTGGTGCTCTGCCCGAGCTTATGGGTTTAAAGGGCGATAGTACTTCGGCTATCACATACATTAATATGGTTAAGTTCTTTGGTTTTCCTAATCATGAATTGTGACTGAAAGGTTGGCTTTCCGGTTATGTTGATGAGGAACTTAAACCAATATTTTAGGTTATGCAATGGCATGCGCATGGTGGTAATAAGGTTGGCACACACAGTTATCAAAGTAGAAATAATAATGTCTTAACTCAAGGCATCATTTTTTTATACCACGGGTTGAAATGGTCACTTCTGACACATAGTTACCATTCATTTTCTATCGAAGGGAATTCCCCTTAAAGGTCTATTTTCCCATGACAATTAACAAAAGTCAAGGACAAATTTTCAACCATGTAGGCCTCTATCTTCCTCAACCTGTTTTCAGCCATGGACGACTCTACGTTGCCGCATCTCGGGTCACTAGTCCTCTAGGTTTTCATGTCTTACTCCAAACCAAGCATCCTAATAACTCACTAAAATGAAAAATTGTGTACCATGAAGTTTTCCAATGACTATACCAATTTTCCACTTAGATCCACCAACTTAAGTATGTTGCATCTCATTGTCACTATATTATACATTTTATTTTTTCTTTCTTATGTCATTTGTGATCATTACTTTTTTCTTTCAAATGCAAGTAAAAATGAGACCACATTTCACCCATCTCAGCCAATTAACGCACCTCTGAGATGTTATCAACGTAACAACTTTGAAGTGTTACAGCATAGCCATGACATTATTTGATGAACAGGTATCCCTTACTTCACTTTTCTCTTCCCAGAATGTGCATTTCTGTTCATATGTTTAATGTTGTTGTTAGTATTTCATTTACATACTATTCCCCATCATGCTTCCCTACTTTAACTTCAACAAATTTATTTTCATAGAATAATCACATTCATGCAATGGCCTCAACATCCATTGCTTTTAAATTCAAGTCTCAATTGTCTGAGGGGAATGTGAACATCTTCTCAAAGCTCACCATCTTTAGGGCCAGTAAGGAGTATAGACCAGTGACCAATGAGCATGTCATTTGTTTTAATGTCACACCCCACACAGGCCCCAGCCTGTGCACTCTTAGTGCCACTCACCATTTCTACCCAAGAGTTATTTAAACACTCTTATATTCAGGTGTTATTAACTACCCTTTATTTTGGCCATTGTTTGTTAGGTAGTTTTTAAGTTTTATTTTCCTAAGCTAAGAGCCTGGGAGGTGCCCCAAGAGGCTTATAAGTTGATTAGAACAGTTACTTACAGCTTAAGTAAGGCCCAACCACTAACTTGCAACTCAAGGCAAGGCTATAAATTTGTAACTTGCAATACAAGCAAGGCATACACTTAATCTGTTAAGTGTCTAGGATGTGTGCTCATCAAGTGTGCTACTCCAATGCATGTCAACAAAGAAGCCCATCTCATCAAGTTTTGGAAATCAATTTTCATGTTCATGAACATTTGGTCAAGTAAGGAACATAAGAAATTCCATACATCAAAACTCATCCTTCCATATAACATAGCATAACTTGGCATTCAAGCATCCAAAATACTTACACAAAACCATAATTCAACCGAGGCTAATATACACAAAAGTAGCCTACATACAAGTACTAATAACTTGGCAACATACCAAGAGTACCCATTGTCCAAAATCAGCCAAAGTTATGCATTACATTCAAGTTTACCTATAGTACCAGAGTAGGATCTTAAAGACTACATACATGACCATAGTCTGAAGTACTAAACCTATGATCAAGTTCATAGTCATAAAGGCAAACCACCACACTAGATCGCAAGAACACATATCCATCTTCTCTGCTAGACAAGTCCCACAATCTAATCACAGCCTGCAAAACTTGTACCATAAGTTTTGGGCATAAACCATAAACATAAGACTTGTAAATATAACTCAATTAAACCAAGTTTTAGTTGGCACACATACCTCAAGCAATATGTGAACTACTTGATTCACAAGCAAGCAAACCAAGCACTAATCACTCAAGTTCTAAATCCTTGCCTGAAACACAAATATAATGGGCATGAGTATTAATACTCAGTAGGATTCACAACTGACCATATTTGGTCTATTTACTTAAGTCCAAAACTTAACCTCCAATAGCTTAACTTGTCCTGCAAGAAAGACATTGAAAACACAAGAACACAATATACACATATAGTAACTGAGGCATAATAAGCATAATTAAGCTGCCTACAAGTGGTTAGCACACACAAACAAACAATCAAGCACACAACTCACACACACACCACAACTTCACATTTGGCCGAAACCACTAGTATGTGTTCATCGGTATCTTTGTACACCTAACTTCTCCATTCCAATCCTCCTTCCACTAGAGCTCCGAAACATTAGTAAGTTGGCCTTCCTCACTAAAGTTTCTAACACATACCATTAACTTGACTAGCTAGCCAAAACAACAAGAACTCCAAAGTTCTTCCATAAGCCCGTCAAGCAACTAAGATCACATAGCCCACATTGACTATCACTTAGCTACTCAAACTACTTGTTCATGGAATATTTACCAAGCAAGCAAGTAGAACATGAATCCTACCTTAATAAAATGCTTGAGTTCCCGGTTGAGCTTGAGTGTCTAAGGTCGAAATCAACTTCCAATTCAAAGTTGCCTAACACAACAAGGCCTTCATTTAATCATCATAATCACTTGATCATGGAAATTTACCAACGAATCCAAGTGAACTATGAATCTTACCTCTAAATTTGAGCTTGAACAACTCTCGGCTAAACTTGTACTCTTCAAAATCAAGCTTTAAACTTTGAGCTTCTAAGTCACCTATTGCCGAAATTGAGCATCCAAGCTTGATTATGTCTTCAAGCTTCAACTTCCTTTCAAAATAGCATGGAATCGGTAGCCAAGCACAAGAGCAATGCCAAAGCTCTCAAGTTTCGGCCAATAACATAAATGGGTGGCTTGATTGAAACAAATTTTTAATTTTCTAAGTGGAAACATGCTAATTCGGTTATGGCCACATGGACTCATTAATGGGTTAATGCCATTCTCAGCCTTGAACTAATTTGCATGGTTCATTTAGCCCTTCAAGGATCCATGGCTTCATTTTAGTCATTAAAACACATGCTCATTTCGGCACAAATCTTTGTTTCTTGGCTGACATTGCCAAGTATTTGTAAAATGGCTGTAATGGCCAATTTCCCTTGCATGTTTCGGCCATTCACCAAGGCAATGGTTCATTAAACAAACCAAAAAAAATGATGGCAATATTCTTGGTGGGAGACAAAACTTGACAGGCTATAAAAAGCTACCAAAAGTTGGTTTAATTCTCCACTTTTCCTTGTACTTGTTTGCATGGCCAAAATTGCTAGTTTAAGTTTCATAGTTTCACTTGTAGCACTAGTTTAAGTGTACAATATCGCCCCTAAAATTTTTTTCATGCCATAGACATCATAGTCTAATTTTTAATGTGCACTTAAAACCCAAACTTTCTTAGTTTTGCACTTACACCCTTCCCCTCATTTTCAATCAAGTCCCTCACATTTATTTTGTGTTTTCTCTACATTCTTGGCCTAAGCCAAGTATTGAGGGATGGTCCTAACATTTAATGCATCGATGACATGAACTTTAGTGTTTGCTCTTGTACCCACCATTGCCCGGTACAAGTTCAAGTTCATTTCTTTTGACCAAATACATATGCAATTCCCTAAAAATGTTCAGTTTTTAGTATTACTTCCACACTAAACATTTCACATATTCAGTTTCACTATTATTATCACACTTACTATACTCTTTCTATCTTTCATAGATGTTGTTGGCAAGCTAATTCCAATTGGTTCTATCACTGAAACTGTCCGAACTGATGGTGTTATAACACAAAATGCGCATGATAAAGCTCAAGAGTTTAAGGTACTCTACTCTCCCTATCTGTGTTTACTTTTTGGGGGAACTAAGAGAATTTGCTAATTACATTGCAATGAAGGATGCACCAATGAACAGCATCCTTGTAGCCACTTCCATTGTTACCACCACACAAAAATGGAAGAATTACAAGTGTGACATAACGGCTAAAAACTATTATATTGTGTAATTCTCACCATAGTGATTGAAGTGTGGGGGTTAAAAGGCATGATCAACACCTTCTTAAAAATGTTCCAAGTTAGTAACTTGGCCCCCAAGGAAAGCCTCAAGGATTGCTTGTTTGTCAAGCAACCTATGGACTTTTTTGTAAGGTTTTGGAAATTCGGGCACTCAATTGCAAAACTCTCAAGAAAGAGAGTTGGAGAGTTATGGGAAGGATATGAATGGTATGAAAGTGCTATTGGAGGACCAAACTGCTCATGGAAGACAAGTTTGGACAAAGGAAACACTAAAGGCATTAAGGACCTAAATGTCTTAGTGTAAACCTTAAGGTGTTCAAGCTTTTGACTTGAGCCAAAGGGTGGAGTTGTGGGGTTATCCCATCATGGGGGAGGCAACAAAGACTTGATAAATAGTCAAAAATTTTGGGCACATGTGTACCAATGAGTTTAAGACAAAGAAACCATAATTAGTGAGAAAGAAAATGACATAAAACAAGGTTAAGCTTGTTTAAGTGTGTTTTGTGCCCTTAAGCTCATTTAAGGCCATTTATGTGGCCAAATCACTTATCCCTCTCTCATTTTCGTCCTCCTCCAGCCCAAGAACACAACCACACTTCCTCCATAGCCACCACACCTTTGCAATTGATTGAAATTGAAGGCAAAAGGAAGCAATTGGAGGCAAACTAGAGTTATTGCTTGGATGCTTCAAGGATCAAACTTGATTTTCAGCCTACCCACTTTGGTAAGGGTTCTCTTGCTCTCATGGATTGTTTATTGTATTTTCAAAAAACCATGGAGCTAGGGCTAAGCTTGGAAGAGAGCCATGAGCTTGATGAACCAGGCTTAGTGAGGGGAGTGCACTTATTAAAGATTTTGTGACCTAGTGTGAGGTGCACAAAGATGGCAGTGAAATGAGGGTTTCTAGAGCCCAAAGTTAGTACTAACTACTGTTAAAATCCTCCTAAGACCAAGCATTAGCTTGAGGAGGGCTGCCATAGTGATTTGGTTATGTTTATTATGTGTTTTATGGACTAACCTACGGTTATTATTGCTGCTGCATTTTATGTGTTTATTGGTTGTGAATGGCTGCTGCATTTGGTTGCTATATCTTGTATGTATGAATTGTGTTTTTTGTGTTTTAGTTTCTTTGGATTCACGTTTTGATGGTGGTCACATTGCCTATTGAAACCAAGTGTTACCCTTACTAAGTTTCTTAATGAAACTTACTCCCCTCAATTCTGTCATTTCAGGTTCAGTAGAAAGATCACATTCAAACTAACATTTTTGGTTTGATTTTTGATCTAAAATTTCAGGTACAAGAACTTTCATATGTCTAGTTATGATCTGGAAATTTTGGTGATTTTAGGAGCATATTTGGTATTTTTTGTGATGGTACTTATTATGGTATGCAGCAGCTGTCCATCATCCTATTCTGGGGTCCATTGTGTCTCAGGCACTCCTGTAACTTGTGGTGTGTATTTAGCTAAGTTAAGACCATTATGTAGTGCATGTATGCATGTACATGTAGTGTGAGTAAAATGAGACAAGTATGTGAACATTTGAGTAATGTTTTGGCTATGTATGTGACGTAGTGCAAAGCTGCCTAAGTGTGAATGATGGGCTGCTTACTTGTAAATTTTTTTTTAGCCACATATGGTTGTTAAATTCAAGGGAATGTATTTCCTATGTGTAATGGACATATATTGGCTAACCTTCGAGGGTTTTCCCCTTGTGAATGAACTGTTTGCACACTTACAAAATTTTGTATGGCCAAAATGGTCATACAACTCTGCACTTAAAGTTCTATCTCTCCATGGGTAGAAGGAATCTTGGTATCAAATTTTGACCACACCTAGAGAACATCTAGAGGTTGAATTGAGATTTAGAATTTCTGAATTTGGAGCCATGTAGCCAAAGATATGACATTGCAAATTTGGCTAAGTTACTATTCATTTGGTCAGAATTTTGTAACCAACTTAAAAAATTCATAACTTGGTCCATAGATAGGCTATTGATGTAAAACAAAATTCCTTGACTTGATATAAGTCTCTACTTGATAATGGAGCAAGGAAAACAGGGGGGTACATGGCTAGAATGGTACAGTTTATTAGTGGAAGTTACAGGTACAGTGGCTGGTCACTAGAACTTAACATAATTGCCTAATATGTGGTAGCCAAGATTAAGACTTGTGCTAGTGTTTTCCTTTTTTGTTGCCATAGTGTGCATGAAATGTAAATATGTATGTGATGGTTGGACCAATATGCATGTTTTTACATAGTTCCCAAGAGGGCCACTTGGGCATGCACAGTAAGGGTAGTGTTCCAATGGCCTACAGAACATTACCAATCCTGGGAGTCTAAATGCATAATTTTGGCACCATAATTGGACTACCTCGGGGTGGGTAATATCCACATTTGTTAATGTGTCAAGGTATGTGCTTAAACATACTTCAAATACTATCTCGATTTAACTCATTCCACTTTACTTCCCTGGGTAATACTATTGTGATTATAGGACATTGTAACCTTGCTTTCACATCGAGCACAAAAGTTTACGTTAATATTGCCATCGATGAAGTGTAGTAGTTTCTTCAATCGTATGATTCTCCTACTCACCGTTTTCCTTCTATTTACATTGATTTACTTATTAAAACTAACATACTTTATGTTCCTCCTGCCATCACATACCCTTAAACTTTTACATTAGGGCATCTACTAGGAGGGACATTGTACAAGACTATGTTCCCTCCACAGGTGACCAATGTAGGGAACTAAAGATAATCTATGGCGGGCAAAAAAAGTAATGTAGAAATAAAGGAATTACTTAGTGGTGGCCTTTATTTGTGAGTTATTGTACTTCCATCATATTTATACTTTACATATATAAAATTTACACTATACTTAACACTACCATGTAACATATCATTGAAGGAAAATATCTACTCTGTCCGTGCCACTATTTCAAAACTCTTGGCTGAACGTGGATGGTGATACAATGCCTGCAAAAAATGCTACAGAAAAGTTGAACCCATTGGATTGACTTATTTATGCCAGCACTGTAACATAGTCAATCGCACACCACCTATGTGGTATTTACTTCCCATTATTTGACCTTTATTCCTTCCTCTGTCATAGTTTTATGTCGTACTAACGAAGTACCCTATTCCATTGTTTTAACTTATATTCCATATATAAGGCTAGCATGAAAGTGTTCGACTCCACAGGCTATATATTATTCACAATGGTTGACTCTGTAGCTGCGAAGTTCTTTGCTTCCTCAGCTACGGTTCTCCATGCTCTCAAACAATCGATCCTCCCCTTTATCATTGCCCTTATTCATTTATCATTCATTGCTACATTCAAAACCTTGGAGTAGGGAAACCTCAATGTGATGGAATATGAGCAGAAATTCAACAATTTGATAAGATATGCTCCACAATATGATGGACAGGAGGAGCTTAGAACCAAGAGGTTCTTAAGAGGCTTAAGGCCTGAGCTGAGGCAAATTCTCAAAGCTGTGGGAGCCAAAGAGTATTACCAAGTTGTACAAAGTGCCATAGCACTTGAACAAGAGTTCAAGGAACAGACAAAGAGTGACCCAAGAAATGGAAGTGGCATGTATAAGGGCATAAGAAAAGAGCTAGGGAAGAGGCCGAGCCAACTGAAGTGAAAAGGGAAAGTAAAAAAGAAAGATGACCACAATGATATGGTCCACAGTGTTCGACATGTGGAAAGTTTCATGGCAACATGCCATGCTTAAAGCTTACTAATGGTTGTCTTAAATGTGGAGCACTAGACCATTGGGTAAGTGACTGCCCTATAAAGGGAGATGAGAAAAAGATGTTAGGGAGGTTTAACCCTAGATGGACTATAGGACAACCACCAATGCCACTAATGAAGCCCAATGTGTATAGCTTGAGAGGGAATCAACTGCCTACGCTGCCACAGGAACAAAGGAGACAAAATCCACCTCCTGGCATAGTGTTTCAGCTTAAGTCATCAAGAAGAGTGGAAGATGCACTAGAGGCTGAGGCAATAGAAAAAGAGGCTAGCCACTATAGGCTAAGCATAAAGGCCCTCAAAGGTACCGTTTACCTTAATGGCCAGTTAGTATTTGCTTTGTTTGATACTAGAGCTTTACTTTCTATAGTTTTTTCTAAATTGGTAAAAGCCATGAACTTAGAAGTAAGAAACATGACAGATATGTACATAGTCAAAACTACTAGCAATGAAATTGTCACGCACCACATAGGCCCTGCCCTAACTGTAACTAAAATGTGCTTAAGAGTCTTGTCGCATTAACTAGTGCTCCTCTAGGAATTCTACCATACACACAAGTGCTAGGTTCTAAGAATTGACCTTGCCTTGCCTTAATGCACCTTTCACAACTAGGTGTGCTTATCTAGGTACCCATCAAGCACATTGGGTTACTAATTCAGATAGTGCACTAGGTCACACACACACACTCACAAGCATAGGCAGGACACTGGGGAGTGCCCCAAGAGTCTATGAACTAAACCCTAAGTCAAGCTTGTGCCACAAGGCAAGCTTCTAATGCAACCTTTCAAGTGTTGTGCTTCTATGCATATCAAGTGTGCATACACCATTCATGACAACCAAGATGCCCACTCTTAAGTTTTGATAACCATTTTCATATGCAAGGGAGGTTAACTAAACACATTCAGCTAAGCTTGTATAAGCCATACCACACATATGCACACAACCAAACTACATAAGCATAACACACCACCATCAAGTTCGCATAATCTTCATATAACACATGCATAACCTCAAGTTTATACATAAGTTTAAGTAAGCCTATCTAAAGCCCACCTTACAACATACACACACCAATGCATTGTTCCTTGGAACACTACCAAGAACATTCATACATAACACATCCAAGATACTTAGTTACACCTTATAATACTTAATAGTACCCGAAAGCCACTTTGAACACATAGTACATATTGGTGGTTTGCAAGACAAGTTCCACCATTACTCCCATAATCAAAAGGGCAAACAACAAGATTAAAGCCCATGAGCACACATACATGACTCTAGACTGTTCCCACAACACTAACCACAAATGCTGCAAGCAACACAAGACATATGAGCTTGCATATTCATATAGACTTGCACCTACACTTATTGAGCCAGAAACCAAAAGTTAATGTCCATACCTCCAAGGTACCTAAATACACAATCCTTAGCACATAGACTACTCAAGCTCAATATCCTTTCCTGAAAACATATAATTACGAAGCATGAGTTATAGGCATAACTCAGTAAGGATTCATATAGCTCTTATGAGCCTATTTAGTTAAGCCCAAAGGCTTAACCTCCCATACATTAGCTTAAACCTGCATTAAGACATAAAAACATGAAAAACACAAACTATACATAATAATAAATCAACCAGCTAGCTAATAAAGGTTAGTGTGCATATACAAACCACCAAAGCACATAACTTATAACCACACACATAGACATTGGTCTCGGCCAACAAGAACATTAGCAAGTACACACCATACGATGTTCAAGTCCTACTTTCTTTGGTCACTAGTTTACATAGAGCTCCAAGTTCACCCATAGGTTGGCTGACCCATGTTGGAACCTTAGTACTTGCCATTACTTAGCTAGCTAGTGTACACATTACTTATACCCGAAGGTAAAACATAGCCCCTACGGCATACTAAGTTCATCTAGCTCAATAACCATCACTTAGATGCCAAATACTCACTTGAACATAAAATGTAACCAAAATCAAGTATAGTATGGTGAAATCCTTACCAAACCTTGCCCTTAGCTCTTGGCCAAGCACTCAATGCAAAGAACCAAGCTTCAAATGCAACCTTCAAGGTTGCCTCTGTCTGAGACACACTTAAGCAAGCTTGAATCTTCAATTCAACTTCAATCCACCATTAATTCAGCAAGAACCCAAGCTCTCAAGGCCAAGAACACCTAAACTAGTTCAACTAGGAGCCTTGACCCAAAAATAGGATGGTTTGACTAAATGGAAGCA
The DNA here is from genome assembly GCA_039654915.1 of Aquilaria yunnanensis. Taxonomy (NCBI): domain Eukaryota; kingdom Viridiplantae; phylum Streptophyta; class Magnoliopsida; order Malvales; family Thymelaeaceae; genus Aquilaria; species Aquilaria yunnanensis. The sequence continues at coordinate 39,010,116 of CM077595.1, read as the reverse complement.
TGAATAACCGGTGGTGTGCCACATGTTGCAAAAATGGTCTTAATGCTAGCGTTAGTGTTCTTACTTCTTGCATGCCTCATTTTAGTCCTTCCACAAACATTTGCATCATTAAAGCCACCTGAATATGTGTGCAAAGTAGTCCCTAAACTTACAAACTCATGATTACAACCTTAGGTCCTTCAAATGTTTTTTCAAGTAATCTTGGTAGACAAAATTTCAATGTACTCACATGTACCCACTAAGCTTATCACATGTACCATTCATTCATGCACATGACTTAGTTCTCCACTTTAATTTTTATTTAAATTATTCATATAAGCCTAGTATGGAAATGAGGGTCATGACAACCTCCCCTCCTTAAAGAATTTCATCCTCCAAATTCTTCATTAGCTTTAGGTATAAATTTAGGTAATTCTTTGCAATCTCCTCTTCTACTTCCCAAGTAGCCTCTTCTTGAGTGTGGAGAACCTTTACCGTGGAAATCCATCTACTTCTCAACTTTCTTGTGCCTTTTGTTAAGAATTTGATAGGCACCTTTTTATAAGACAAATTTGGTGTTATAGGTGCACCAGTGGATAGACCAACTTGCTTACAACTTGGAACATACTTCCTTAGTAGGCTTACATGAAAAGTATCATGAACATGCCCAAGTTCAAGTGGCAAATCATGTTTGTAAGCCATATTTCCAATCTTAGCCAACACTTGGTATGGCCCAATGTATCTAGGGGCTAGTTTTCTCTTGCTTCCAAATCTTACTATTCCTCTCATAGGAGAAACCTTGAGCCACACCCTATCTCTTTCTTGAAATTCCAAGTCTTTTATTCTTTTTAGGTTTGCATAGGACTGTTGCCTGTCATTCACAGCTTTGATCCTAGCCTGGATTAATTTTATCTTCATAGTGGTTTCACTGATGATTTCTGGTCCTAACTGCAACTTATCCCATAATTCATGCTAGCAGTGGGGAGTGATACATTTTCTGCCATAGAGGGCCTTATAGGGTGCCATTTTTATCATTGAATGGTATCCATTGTTGTATGAAAATTCCATTAAGGGTAGATGCACATCCCATTCCTCTTGGAAGTCAATCACATAACACCTCGGCATGTCCTCTAGAATTTGAATTGTTCTTTCTACTTGTCCATCAGTCTGTGGATGGTATACTGAGCTAAACTTGAGTTTAGTGCCTAGGGCATGATGTAAGGATTTCCAAAATCTAGAAAAAAACCTAGGATCCCTATTTGAAACAATATCATCAGGCACTCCATGAAGCCTCACCATTTCCTTTATGTAAAGCTGGGCAAGTTTATCCAATGAGTCTGTCAGGTTCATACGTAGAAAGTGGGCTGCCTTGGTCAATCTATCTACAATGACCAAAATGGCATTATGTTCCTTCCTTGTTAATGGCATTCCCACTACAAAGTCCATAGATATGGACCCCCACTTGCTTTCAAGTATTGGTAAGCTTTGAAGCTTCCCTCCTTGTTTCTGGTGTTCAACCTTCACCTGTTGGCATGCTTCACACTTAGCTACATAAGTTCCAATATCATGCTTTATGTATGGCTAAAAAAAAAAAAGCTTTGAGAGCATGATACATCTTAGTAGCTCCTAGATGCATACTAAGCTTACTTGAGTGTGCTTCTTCCAAGATTTCAGGCCTCAATCCATCCTTTTTAGGTACATACAACCTATTCTGGAAGTACAATAGCCCTTGCTTATAGGAGAAGCCTTGGAATAGTTCTTCCCTCCTTTTGGCCAGACACCAAATCAATCTTTTTATCATTAATTTATGCCTCCCTGATGATTTCCTTCCACTTAGGGGTAATGGTAAGCACACTTAGTTGATCTAATTTCCACTTTATCCATTGCTTTGTTAAGCAGGTTAAACTTAGGCTCTTGGCCTTATTTCCAACTTCACCTCCTTTAAGCACTCTAGTGTAATTTCTACTCAAGGCATCTGCCACCACATTAGCTTTGCTAGCTATGTATTCAATTACACAATCAAAGTCCTTCAGGTACTCCAACCATATCCTTTGTCTCATATTGAGGCCTTTATGGGTAAATAAATATTTGAGGCTCTTATGGTTAGTGTAGACCTAAAATTTGTTACCTAGTAAATAGTGCCTCCATTGTTTTAGTGCAAAGACCATAGTTGCCTGTTCCAAGTCATGCACTAGATAATTCTTCTCATGTGGCCTTAACTATCTTGAACCATAAGCAATTGCAGGCCTGTCCTGCATTAAGACATAGCCTAATCCCACTTGGGATGCATCAGTGTATACCTCATATGCCTTTTTAGGGTTTGGTATCACTAATATAGGAACCATAGTCAATCTCCTCTTGAACTCTTGGAAGCTATTTTCACATTCACTTTCCCAAACAAACTTCTGGTCTTTATTTGTCAATTGGGTCATAGGAGCTGCTATCACAGAAAATTTTGGTACAAACCTCCTATAATAGCTAGCTAGCCTTAAGAAACTCCTAACCATTTTAACATTCTGGGGTTGCTTCCAGTCCAAGATTGCCTTAACCTTTCCAAGGTCTTCTGCTAGCCCTTGATCATTAATCACATGGCCTAGAAATCCAATCTCTCAAGTCCAAAACTTGCATTTGCTCAATTTTCCATATAACTTGTGTTCTTGGAGCAAGCCAAGTACAAGCCTTAAATGATCTTTATGGGTTTCCTCATCTTTCGAGTACACTAGTGTATCATAAATAAACACCACCATAAAGTGGTCCAAATATGCCTTGAACACTCTTTGCATGAGGTCCATAAAAAAGGCAGGTGCATTAATGAGGCCAAATGGCATCACTGTGTACTCATAGTGTCCATACCTAGTTCTAAAAGTAGTTTTAAGTATGTCTTCTTCCTTAACACTCAGCTGAAAGTAACTAGACCTAAGGTCTATCTTGGAGAATGCTCTTGCTCATTTCAGCTGGTTAAACAAGTCCTCAATCCTTGGAAGAGGATACTTGTTCTTGATAGTTAAGGCATTAAGCTTTCTGTAATCTATACAGAGTTTGAGGGTTCCATCCTTTTTCTTCACAAACAAGGCAGTTGCTCCCTATGGAGACACACTAGGTCTTATGAACCCTTTCTCAAGCAACTCATCCAGATACTTCTTAAGCTCTACTATTTCAGGTATGGCCATTCTATAGGGAGCAGTAGATACAAGTGCTGCACCTAACACTAGTCTAATTTCAAACTCTACTTCCCTAGTAGGTAGTAGTCCAAGCAAGTCTGTAGGAAAAACTTCTGGATACCCTTTCACAGTGGGTATTCTACCTAGTTCATCCATTACTCCATTTTCATTCAGTCCCATAAACTCCTGTTCATCAACTATGGGTATTTGTTGCACTATGTCCACCTGACAATCCGAGACCATATCAAGTGTACTTTCAAGTTTATATGGTTCATCCTTAGGTAATATGAGTTACCTTGCATAGCAATCTATAACCACTTTATGTTCACTTAACCAATTCATTCCTAGCATCATGTCATAATCATATAATTCCAAGACTACTAGGTTGGTTTTAAGTTCAAGTTCACCAAGTCTTCTCACACAATTCTCAACAATGTGGTTAATGAACATAATTTCATTACCGACCGTTTTGACTTGCTACATACTTGTCATGTTTCTTACTTCTAAATTCATTTCTTTTGCAAGATTAGAAGAAACAATAAACAATGAAGCTCCAGTATCAAATAAGATATAAACTAGATGGTCATTAAGGTAAATGGTACCTTTTAAGGCTTTTCTGCTTAGCCTTTGGTGGCCAGCCTCATCCTCTGCTGCCTCTACTTATAGTGCATTTTGCACCCTCTTAGATATTTCAAGCTAAAAAACCCTTCCTGGAGGTGGATTCTGCCTCTTTTGATCATGTGGCAATTTAGGCAGTAGATCCTTTCTTAGGTCAGGCACATCTGACACAACCCCTCATGGGCCTACCCAGGAAGCCTATGGGAACTTGTCCCACACTAGTCACAATTGGCTAATTGATTACGTGCACACTAATTGAAACCTTTATGCTTCTAGTTATTTAATCCTACTATGTAATCATGCATGATTTTATGCTTTGACTTAATCAATAACATAAAGAAATGGTACTTGAAACATTGCCATGGCATATTTTGATAAAAACAAATATCAAAACTGTCAAAGCATTCAAAGCAATTAAGTGGAATTAACTACACATAATCAATTGTGTGCAAGCATCCAAACAAGAATAGATAATGCTCGCACCCAAGATCGACTCTAGAGTAAACTACTCAAACATGACCATTAAAAACAAACTAGTGTATGAGAACTATACACTGAATGACTGTACTGAGATCCAGAAGCAGGCTTCCACCTTAGAGCAAATTCCCAGTGGCAAGCTTCGCAACCCCTCTTTTTTACTTCACTAACCTATGTAGGCTAAAAAGATAACTGTAGTTAGTTCAATAACTTAACCAACAAACAACGCATAAACTAGAATAATAAAGATCCAAATAAACCAAATACCTGCTTACAAGCCTAGCTTAACAACCTTTAACGGTTGTTGGCTCAACCACGCCCAAAACTGCACAAAAAGAAAGTAAATGAGTGAGAATCAAAGATTCTTAGTAAAGGGTCTTCAACCTGCAAGAAAAATCTTGAGGACTCTACATATACAAGGATATAAAACCTGCTGCGTGCGCTTGCAGCCTAAAAGTCTAATATATGTGCATATACTTAGGTCTCTTGGGACCTTTCCTCATCCTAGTCCTCCTTACTGGGCATCACTTCATGCCTAGCGAGTTTTGGCCACTAACTTGCTCCTAGTAAGCCTTAGCTTACTGACTGATGCAATAATGTAGCCTTCCCTTGGTTGTTGTGCAGGTGAACATGGTGGATGCTTCTTTCTTGCATTGTAAGAAGTCTACTAGGTGTACTAGGCCTCTGTTGGGTTTCGGGAGCCAAACAGCGCAGCGGAATTTAACCGAAACCCTCCAGGATCCAAGTGAAACGGGGTAAACCGGGTGTTCGAAAATTTCATACCTAATTTTCGGTTGAGATCTCTCACTCAACTGTAGAGTCGAATCACAAAACCTGAACAGTTGACGTGTTCAGGCTCTCTATGGTATCCACACGAGCCTCTCGGGATCACCACGCTTCCACCACGTCCCGGCAGATGCGTTTCTCTTGCGCTCGCAGTGCTAGCTTGCGTCCTCCAAGGAATTGCAAGAGAAGAGTGCGGCTGTCCTTTTGGGAGGCTAGGGCAAGGAGACCTCCGAATTTCTCACTTAAAAGTTGTATTTATAGTGAGACTCAACTTCCAGGCCTAATGGGTTTCAAAGCCCTAATCCAATTAGGATTTAATTTCGGGCTTAATAATGGCTCAACTCCTTGGCCCATTATTAATACGAAATTAAAGTGAAACCATAACCCAAATAATTAGCCCATGCACTCTAATGATCCAAATAGCTCTACGTGTGCGACCCAATAGGCTCTTGCCATGTTGGCAATGATCATAAATCACATTTATAATCATAAGCAATGAGCGGTGTCTAGCAACACATCATTGCTACCCAAGTGACAAGATTGTCGGTGAATCGACTAAACCTTTATGATCATTACCGATATATGCCATTGTCCCTTTGTCCAAGATATCAAGACTAAGCACGAGACATGGAATGTGTCACTCTCGTATAGCCCAATCTTTGGTTTCTTGATTACCGAGTAGACTAACTTAAACTGATGACATTGATATCATATATCAACTCATCGGAGCATGGCCATGCATTTTCTAAGTCTCACTCTATCAAGGGGCCCAAAGATATCACTCCCGTTACATAGGAGGGACAAATCCCATCTTGATCATACAAATCCCTCCGCATGATATGTGACATACCCAATGACCTCCTTCAAGTTCACTCAGTTACGAGCAACAAAGGAAAGTATCAAAGTATGTGACTCACATGTAGGGAACCTTGATGATCTTAGGTCGAAGGACTACATATACCATGATCACTATGAGAATCACTTATGACACTCATATAACGATCCATGAAGTGTTCTCATGGTGGGTCGGTCCAGTACACAAGTTCTCCAACTTGTACCCATATGTAGACTACATATCTCATATTAGTCTCCACATATGCTAGTCATTATGTATTATTGCAACCCGCTCCACAATAATACTATACTAGGGACGTTTAAGAATATCATTATTCTAGGGTTACAATTATGTTTATTACGTTACGCAGAAACAAAACAACAAACAAAATTGCTGGATTAATGCCTCAATAAAATATCATGACTCAATGTGCAAAAATACAATCATCTCATGATTGGCTTTTTGGGCACAATACTAACAATCTCCCACTTGCACTAAAAGCCAATCATCCATGTATCTAATACCGATGGACCTAGAATGGCTATCATGCTTTTGCTGCGTAAGGGGCTTTGTCAGTGGATCAGCAATGTTGCTGTCTGTCGAAGTCCTGCATATCCTTACATCACCCCTCTCGATGATCTCCCTGATGAGATGATAGCGTCGGAGTATGTGTTTGGATCGCTGGTGAGATCGTGGTTCCTTAGCCTGTGCGATTGCTCCATTGTTGTCACAATAGAGCTCTATCGGGTCAACAATGCTTGGAACCACTCCAAGTTCAGTGATGAACTTCTTGATCCAAACTGCCTCCTTCGCAGCATCAGAGGCGGCAATGTACTCAGATTCTGTTGTAGAGTCAGCTACTGTCTCTTGCTTTGAACTCTTCCAGCTTACAGTACCACCACCAATACAAAACACATAACCAGATTGCGATCTAAAATCATCCTTATCGGATTGGAAGCTTGCATCGGTGTAACCCCTTACAACGAGCTGATCTTCACCTCCAAAGACCAAGAATGCATCCTTAGTCCTTCGTAAGTACTTAAGGATGTTCTTAACAGCTGTCCAGTGACTTTCACCGGGGTTCGATTGGTACCTACTCGTCATGCTCAAAGCATATGAGACATCGGGACGAGTACATATCATGGCATACATGATAGATCCAATTGCTGAGGCATATGGAATCTTACTCATGCGCTCTCTCTCCTCGATTGTACTCGGACACTGAGATCTAGAAAGAGTGATACCATGTGACAAGGGCAAGAATCCTTTCTTGGAATCTTGCATGCTAAACCTCTTTAGCACCTTGTCAATATATGTACTTTGACTTAGGCCAAGAAGCTTTCTAGATCTATCTCTATAGATCCTGATGCCTAACACATAGGCTGCTTCACATAAGTCCTTCATAGAGAAACATTTCCCTAGCCAAGTCTTCACAGACTGTAGCTCAGGAATGTCATTCCCGATGAGTAGTATGTCATCTACATACAACACCAAGAAGACAATAGCGCTCCCACTAACCTTCTTGTAGACACAAGGTTCATCTTCATTTTTGATAAAACCAAACTCTTTGATTGCATCATCAAAACGAAGATTCCAACTTCGAGAAGCTTGCTTCAGTCCATAAATGGACCTTTGCAATTTGCACACTTTATTGGCATTCCCAGGAGTGACAAAACCCTCAGGTTGTGTCATGTACACATCCTCAAGTAGCTTTCCATTTAGGAATGCCGTTTTGACATCCATTTGCCATATCTCATAATCATAGTGTGCAGCAATAGCAAACAAAATTCGGATGGATTTAAGCATAGCAACTGGTGAAAAAGTTTCATCATAGTCAATACCATGAATTTGCTTGAAACCTTTTGCGACCAATCGTCCCTTAAAGGTAATCACATTACCATCCATGTCAGTTTTCTTCTTGAAAACCCATTTGCACCCTATGGGTTTTACCCCTTCAGGTGGGTCAACCAAAGTCCATACTTGGTTTTCATACATGGATTCCATCTCGGATTTCATGGCCATTAGCCACTTCTCAGAGTCAGGCCCCGACATAGCTTGTTGGTAGGTTGTGGGCTCATCTTGATCCATGAGCATCACATCACCGGTGTGAGTCATGAGAAATCCATATCTCTCGGGCTCACGCCGAATCCTACCAGTCCTACGTGGGCTTTGTGCTACAGGAACAGACTCTTGAACCACAACATCTTGTGGTGTCTGTTCAGGTTCCATTTCAGGTTCGATGTCTTCTTGTTGTTCTTGAATTTCTTCAAGTTCTACTTTCCTCCCACTAGTTCCTTTAGAGATAAACTCTTTCTCCAAAAAGACACCAGTTCGAGCAACAAACACTTTTTGCTCAGAGGGATTGTAGAAATAGTAACCCTTTGTTTCTTTGGGATACCCAACAAAAAGACATTTTTGAGATTTGGGCCCTAGTTTGTTAGAGGATTGACATTTTACATAAGCGTCACAGCCCCAAATCTTCATAAAAGACAAATTGGGACGCCTCCCACTCCATATCTCATATGGTGTCTTTTGAACCGATTTAGATGGAACTCGGTTTAGTGTAAAAGCGGCTGTTTCTAGAGCATGTCCCCAAAAGGAGTTTGGAAGGTCAGCTTGACTCATCATGGAGCGAACCATGTCTAACAGAGTTCGATTTCTCCTTTCAGAAACACCATTCCATTGAGGTGTACCTGGTGGAGTGAGTTGTGATACTATACCACACTCCTTCAGATAGTCAAGGAATTCTCGATCCAAGTACTCTCCACCTCGATCTGATCGAAGCACTTTGATACTTTTCCCGAGTTGATTCTCTACTTCATTCTTGAATTCTTTGAACTTTTCAAAGGATTCTGACTTGTGTCTCATAAGATACACATAGCCATATCTGCTGAAGTCATCAGTGAAAGTAATGAAGTATTGGAAACCTCCTCTAGCTTGTGTAGACATAGGGCCACATACATCACTATGTATGAGTCCTAGTAAGTCATTAGCCCTTTCACTTTGCCCTGTGAATGGGGCTTTGGTCATCTTGCCCAACAAACATGACTCACATGTCTCATATGATTCAAAATCAAATGAGTCCAAGAGTCCATCCTTATGGAGCTTGGATATGCGGGTCTCATTTATATGGCCCAAGCGACAGTGCCAGAGATAGGTCAAGTTTGAATCATTTAATCTGACCTTCTTGGTATTCACATTATAGATTGGATCTTCAAGGTCTAGAACATACAACCCATTGCTAAGTTGAGCACTACCATAAAAGATTTCATTCAAATAAATAGAACAACATTTGTCCTTTATTATAAATGAAAAACCTTTCTTGTCCAAACAAGAAACAGAAATCAAATTTCTACTAATAGTAGGCACAAAGTAGCAGTTGTCTAATTCTAAAACTAATCCACTAGGTAAAGTGAGAACATAAGTCCCTACGGCTAAGGCAGCAACCCTTGCTCCATTTCCAACACGTAGGTCCACTTCACCTCGGGCCAATCTTCTACTTCTACTTAGATCCTGCACATTTGCACAAATGTGAGATCCACATCCAGTATCCAATACCCAAGATGAGGAAGTAGAAAAGTTAGCCTCTATAACAAAAATACCTGAAGTGGAAGTCTTACTTCCCTTTTCCTTAGCAAGTTCTTCAAGATAGAGCTTGCAGTTGCGCTTCCAGTGTCCAGGTTGCTTACAATGGAAGCACTCCCCTTCCTTTGCCACACCACCCTTTGGTTTCAGTGCAGCTGAAGAAGAATTAGCATTGGACTTTCCATTAGCTTTATCCTTCTTCTTGTTGGCTTTTCCCTTTCCCTTGCCCTTTTGAACCATCAAAATGGGCTTAGCCTTCTTAAGGTTTTGCTCAGCAGTTCTCAACATGTTGAGCAATTCAGGAAGGGACTTGTCTAGGTCGTTCATGTTATAGTTCATGACGAACTGACTGTAGCTTTCAGGCAACGATTGCAAGACTACATCGATAGCCAACTCTTTCTGAAGAGCAAATCCCAAATTCTCAAGATTCTCAATGTACCCAATCATCTTAAGCACATGAGGACCCACGGGACTTCCTTCAGACATCTTGCACTGAAATAATGCCTTAGAGGTCTCAAACCTCTCATGCCTAGCTTGCTCTTGGAAAAGCATTTTGAGATGTTCGATCATATCGAACGCCCCCATGTTCTCATGTTGCTTCTGAAGCTCAGATTCCATGGTAATAAGCATGAGGCATGCAACATCCAAAGCATCATCAGAATGCCTCTTGTGAGCATCCCTTTCAGCTCTTGGAGCAGTGGCAGCAGGCTCATTCGGAATGGGCTGCTCTAGGACATATGCCTTTCTCTCTTGTTTGAGGACTATCCTCAAGTTTCGGTACCATTTGAGAAAGTTGGTCCCATTCAGTTTTTCCTTCTCAAGGATCGATCGCAGCGAAAGTGTCGATGTGTTTTGTGCCATGGTTATCTACAACAGTAAATATGCAGTGTAAGAGTCATGTATTTTAATTCATTTAATAAGGACTTTTATTAAACGATACTCCCACTATTTTCCTCAAAATAATAACCCTCGGTATTATTTCGGAACACCTCGGCGCTAAGGTATTCTAGCGGGCCAAGATCCATATTTGACCACAACCTGAGTCAGCTTTGGCTTTTCTCTCAAGTTACAGCTATTTAGGTAGGCAACTCATTGCCAATTGCATCTTATGCAACTCTTGGATAGTTGGGTGAACAACACTTGTCCAAGCTCATCTCATGAACTTAAGCCCAACTCTATGCCTCTAAGTCCCTAATCCTATTAGGATGACTTAGTTAAGTCGAACCCAAAGTTAGCAGTTTGGATATCACTATTATCCCATCGCGCCTTACCAAGATGAACATAGGTGCTTTGCTTTGGCAAACCCACCTAATGTTGATCAAAGTCTTGACGAGTGCCAACATTTGGAAGGCATCACATTTAATGACTTAATATTTGTTTGAGGGATTTTTCTTTTGATCTCACCAATTTGTTATCTCCGGTTGTTTTATACATGCATCATATACAAATATAAAACATGCATCTCATGCTTACAAGAAATAAATGTGACATGGTTATAGCCCAAACTATGCGATATTCTCAAGCCAATGAGAATATCATAAAAGCCTAAGAAAAGAAAAGAGTCTTCACAAGCTCCTTCTCTTCCTTTCTTGGCTGCCTTTTTGTTGTCACCTCCTTGGACATACCACCTTGGACGATCCCATAATGCACCATTACATCAATAATAGAAACCTCGAGTTACATTCGAGGGGAGTAAGGTGAGAAGAGAATGTACAATGAGAGTGATAAGAAAAGGCACGACTCGCAGGCCGTATTTACAAGTACAACCAATCAAGGGCTATAACCATGCACCATGCTTCAAACACTAATCAGCATATCATGTCAAATCTCATTCAACAAAGATGCATGCCAATTTTCGCGTGTTGATTAACCAGTTTTTATTTATGTGGCGCTTCGCATACGGCGGTCCCGCTGGCCGGTCAGCGGGCGGTGGTTCCGCTGACCGGTCAGCGGACGGGGTCAAGGGGAGCCGCCCTTGCGGGGGGCGTGGGGGGCAGCGCCCCCCGGCGCAAAAAATTGTCTTACAATTGCTTAGCCCGAAATCTTCTATTTCGAGAAAGTAGGCACCCGAGACTCCTCCATTCGAGCCACCAAAAATAGCTTACTTTCGGTGCCCGAACAGGCCGAATCCGAACAAACCTAGGGTTTTTGCAACTATTGCAAGAATCCTAATCCATATAGGTATCTCATACCTATCAATTTCGGGTTAATCTCATTAACCAATTTGTGTTGTTTCTTCATATATCTCATATGTTCATTACGAATTCCGGTTTCATGCATCATGAATCAATCTAATTAATCATGGCCGAAAACCAATCGAAGACATAGCATCATGCGATTCAACACTCAATCCCGATTTAGGGTTTCACCAGTAGCTCTGATACCACTGTTGGGTTTCGGGAGCCAAACAGCGCAGCGGAATTTAACCGAAACCCTCCAGGATCCAAGTGAAACGGGGTAAACCGGGTGTTCGAAAATTTCATACCTAATTTTCGGTTGAGATCTCTCACTCAACTGTAGAGTCGAATCACAAAACCTGAACAGTTGACGTGTTCAGGCTCTCTATGGTATCCACACGAGCCTCTCGGGATCACCACGCTTCCACCACGTCCCGGCAGATGCGTTTCTCTTGCGCTCGCAGTGCTAGCTTGCGTCCTCCAAGGAATTGCAAGAGAAGAGTGCGGCTGTCCTTTTGGGAGGCTAGGGCAAGGAGACCTCCGAATTTCTCACTTAAAAGTTGTATTTATAGTGAGACTCAACTTCCAGGCCTAATGGGTTTCAAAGCCCTAATCCAATTAGGATTTAATTTCGGGCTTAATAATGGCTCAACTCCTTGGCCCATTATTAATACGAAATTAAAGTGAAACCATAACCCAAATAATTAGCCCATGCACTCTAATGATCCAAATAGCTCTACGTGTGCGACCCAATAGGCTCTTGCCATGTTGGCAATGATCATAAATCACATTTATAATCATAAGCAATGAGCGGTGTCTAGCAACACATCATTGCTACCCAAGTGACAAGATTGTCGGTGAATCGACTAAACCTTTATGATCATTACCGATATATGCCATTGTCCCTTTGTCCAAGATATCAAGACTAAGCACGAGACATGGAATGTGTCACTCTCGTATAGCCCAATCTTTGGTTTCTTGATTACCGAGTAGACTAACTTAAACTGATGACATTGATATCATATATCAACTCATCGGAGCATGGCCATGCATTTTCTAAGTCTCACTCTATCAAGGGGCCCAAAGATATCACTCCCGTTACATAGGAGGGACAAATCCCATCTTGATCATACAAATCCCTCCGCATGATATGTGACATACCCAATGACCTCCTTCAAGTTCACTCAGTTACGAGCAACAAAGGAAAGTATCAAAGTATGTGACTCACATGTAGGGAACCTTGATGATCTTAGGTCGAAGGACTACATATACCATGATCACTATGAGAATCACTTATGACACTCATATAACGATCCATGAAGTGTTCTCATGGTGGGTCGGTCCAGTACACAAGTTCTCCAACTTGTACCCATATGTAGACTACATATCTCATATTAGTCTCCACATATGCTAGTCATTATGTATTATTGCAACCCGCTCCACAATAATACTATACTAGGGACGTTTAAGAATATCATTATTCTAGGGTTACAATTATGTTTATTACGTTACGCAGAAACAAAACAACAAACAAAATTGCTGGATTAATGCCTCAATAAAATATCATGACTCAATGTGCAAAAATACAATCATCTCATGATTGGCTTTTTGGGCACAATACTAACAGCCTCCATAAAGCACCTCAACTCCTTAGACTTTCCTAGGCCACCTGTGTACTAAGCCTCCATTAAACCTACCAAGGATGCACTAGGCTTTCACTTGTACCTCAAGGCACAACATGGCTAGGCAACAAGTGCACTATGCCTTCATCCATAGTGCTCTCCTATCCACCATTACTAGGTTCACACTATTAGAGTGGCAATAATCATGGTTGGACTCATTTACTAGGTTCTTTGGAACTCACCTAGGTGCACTAAGGTTCCCACAACCAAGTCTAAAATATGAAGGCCCAACTAGGCTTTCGATGGCACTAAACATTGCACCCAATTAATGGTGCTCTATTGTGCCCAAACATGCCTTCAATTTGAACTAAAATACCTTCAAACATGGGCCATTAAAGGTGTGGTGAAGGCATGGAGGTGATATTACTTCCTCTTAGCTTTGCATGGATCTGGAATCACCTCAATCGGACACCTGAGCGAAAAGTTATGAAGAAAACAGTACCGAATGTGAAAACTTTCAACTGTGGCGACGCATCGCCATAGTTGTCGACATGCTGCCTATTGATGAGGTGTTGGTGATGTGTCATGGGAACTGGTATTGATTGGCAACGCATTGCCAATCTTACAAAATGCCCAGAAAATTTTCAGTTTTGTTGCTATGAACTTTGGACATTTTCCAAACATACCAAACATGCATGGACAGCCTTGAAACTTCACATACATGTAGTACACATAGCAGAGACCACAACTAACCATCACAAGCCTTCCTATGATGCATTTAAACATCATTCCAATCAAGCCAAACACACTAGTCCACCATGATCAAACCAAACCACTAACCAATGCTATTGCCAAAACTACTTGATTTCATCATGCAAACTCTATCCAAAAGCATTAATCAAGCTCGAAAACATAACTCCCTTACCTTAATTTTGATCCATAAGAAAGAATTAATCAACCTTCCATCAAAACCAAGTTCCTCAAAGTCTACCTAAGTTCCAAGCAAACAAAGGCATAAAACACATAACTACTAACTTCTAGTTAAAACCCAAGCATCTAATCACTTCCTAAACAAGAAATAACCAACAAATCACAAGTTACCTCACATAAAAAATGGGGGATGTGGAAAACACGATTCCAAGGTCAAAAAACTTGAAATTCTACTTGGAACAAGCTTCCTTTTTGCATAAACGCCCTTGGTGGCTTCCATTTTCACGAATATCTCTTGGTTTTGAGCTTGGATTGATGGAGAATTGGTTGAGAGAAGGATGAGCTCGGGTTTAGGAGGCAAATGGAAGCCATCCCTCACCTTTACCAACTTATAAACTCTTTTAAAACCTAAGCCACCAAACTTTTTAAAAAGTTACAAATAGGTCCCCTCCTTTAGGTAACTTTAATCAAACTTGGTCAAATCTTATTTATTTGAACTGAACTTGAGTTAAAAGTAGAAGTTAGGATTTAAAAACTCATTTTTAACTCTCGGGACTCAGCCTAGCTCTTCAGGATACAAAATTACCATTTTGCCCCTGAACCTTATTTGGTGCCTTAAATTTCTTGGAACTCAATAAACTTTGCCCAATGTACCTATTCTTGCTATGTGAACTTGATATAAGGTTCCAAGTTAGCTTTCCACTAGTAGAGCCATAACATTCTCCCTATCTTGGAGAATTTGGTCCTTCAAATTCAATCTCACTACCTTAAGCACTAGACTAGGATAGGGTGCCAACGCATCCCAACCAAATTTACCAATGGTTGTCAGTCACAACAGCCAACTTGGTACCAAACTAGTCAACTCGTTCAAGTAAGCCCTTCAGGCACTTGAGCCTTGCCCTATCTCGGATGGGTACCATGGCCAATTCCATTCTTTGTGCTCACTCCTAACTATAGTCTGGTTACTACTCACTATTCTCCCCACCTTGGCCTGACCTTGCTTGGCCCGAACAACTTATTGTAATTTTTTATTCTCAAAGACTATGGTATGGCCTCTCCATACCTTCAGCACACAGTACTGCTAATGGACAATAGACTACTTTAAGCTGCCCCGATAACTCTAGCAATTATGAATTCTCCACACGAAACTTTATCCTGAGTTCTCTAGTGTAAGATAGCTTGACAAGTTTGAAACTTGTTCACTACCCTTACACTAATAGGATCTTATTGAAAGTTCAACACCAACAAACCTCCTTCACTCACTCCTCTGTTCTAGAACCCACTAGTGTAAGCTAACTTAACAAGTTAAACTTGTCCGTTAACACTCACACTAGAAAAAGTTCCACCTTAGGTTCAACACCCAATGCCAGATAGCAAACCCCTTAGTGTAAGCTAGCTTAACATGTATGTAACTTGTCCACTAACTCTTACACAATCAATTCCTTGCTCTAGGTCTGGTACTTTACTAGACTAAGTGTGCCACTAGTGTTCTATAGCCTTGGCATGTATTCCACTAGCACCCTTAAGGCATACTCTGCTCCAAGCTCCACTATACTCTAGGGCTCTTTTGAATGAGTGAACTACTGAGAGTTACAAGTCCCAACCCAACTTAGAGTATGAGTCTTCAAATGCTCCCCTTGGATGGCCCCTGTGCATCAAGTATACCAGGGCCCTGGGTAGGATACCTATACACCACCCAAGCATCATCATTCTACTGCTTTCATTACTCTGGAGCCTCTTACACTCGTATGTCCACAAGAGAAAATCTCTCTGGCATGAATGCCAAGACCTCCAATCAACTAGCAGCCTTCAGGCCTTATCCCTGCACCCTCAGCTTAGGCTACCTAACACTCGGTGATTTAGCTACTGATAGGCTACCCAAGTTGAAGGTCTTGATACTTTAGCTACTCTACTTGGAGTATATAGGTGCCCAAAGCCTACACACTCAGTCTCTTCACCTTCCTGTAATTTGAGCACAATACCCTACACATGCTGGATTAGCTCATCAGGTGTCTCCTTAGTACACTTGCTCCTCAACCACCGATGAATACTCATAAGTGTATTAGTATTAAGGGTTTAAATTATCATTATACACTTTGATTATGATTAATTTCTATGTTCTAAGCATTTTTCCACTGAGTTACTATTCATGCATTGTTACTATTCATACATGTTTTTACTATTCACCAACTTGCTGTTTATACACATATTTTACTATTCATACACATTTTCACTATTCATTAATATTAAATAATTATTTTTTTATGTAGGTAAAATCATCACTTGGCCACGCTTCATGAGAAAACTCATATCTGGAGCTGTAGATGTTCGATTTGAATGGGCAAGCTATCAATTTGAAGTTAAAGAAGAGATCTACAAGTTCCGTGCTTTGAGGAAAAGCTGATTCGATGTCTACAATGGTCAAAAAATTAAAAGAAGTTACAGCCCGCCTTTGTTGATTTGTATTTACCTACATTTTACTGTTTTACCATTTCACCCACCCCAAAACTCTATAAATAGGCACCTTGTGGGGGAGGATGATAGGATGCCATTTTCTTATGCCATTTCTTAGGCCTCATTTATGTTTTTTAATCAAAGTTAGCTTTTCTCCTTTTTTGTTGTTCTTGTTTTTAATACCGAAGCTCTGTCCAAGTTTTTTTTTCTTGTACTTGTTCTTATTCTTCTTTTGATCTTTCAATCCATGTTTATTTCATCTTTCTACATGTTGTTTACTTTTATCATAACTAACTAATCCTTTTTTTGCTAAGGTAAAAGGGTGAAGCTTTTGGTATAAAGGTTATGATTGATTTAAATGGATCACAACGTTAATGGTATTTTCTTTCTTAATCTATTTAACTTCCCTCCTTGTTAAGTGGGAGTCTTGATTCATCATAGTCAATCATTGGCACAAAAGCTACTTGATTCCCTCTGTAGAACATGGCTCTGCCGGGTATATTGGAATCTTGAGTTATTTTAGACAAAGGTTGGCATGATGGATACTTGAAACCATTAGCAAGCGTTAGCGTTTTAAGATCAATGAAGGTTAATACCAACTAAATTCCCTGATTGGAACCTCCTTTATATGTGGATCCCAATTGAGTGGCAAGATAGGCTAAAATTAATCATAACCATTATACTAAAAGTGGAACCCCTAACCTTTGCTATTTTATTTGAATTTGAATTTTTAATCAACACTTGTTCACACCTTTCACGAAAACCTTCTTTATTAAAAATCTGTAATTTGTATTGCTTAATTCACTTCCCTATGGTTCGACACTCGGACTCTCTGAGATTTTATTACTTGCGACAACCTACACTTCGGTTACAACTGCTAGAGTGCAGCAACCACCAACATATACCTCATGTCCCGAGTCCCAAGCACTTATAGGGTCCTTAGCCGAGTTGCAACGTGCTACTCAATCTTAGGCCAACCTAGGCATCCTTGACTAAGTAGCCAACTAGGCACCTTGGCTTCTATACTAGGCTTCAACGTGCCTTCAGTTTTACTTAGCACCTGGACTATAACTTTGGCCTTCTAGCTCCTAACACTGTCAAGTGACTCCTCAACGACTGCCCATCACTTAGCCTATGGTTACAAAGAACCATCTGTACATTTCTTGCTTAACTACCATACCATATCTATACCATGCCAACCTTTCATCATTACGATGTACCCTCAGCTTTACTATAACCACTCAACTTATCTGGTGGGAGAACTAACTTTAGTTAACTATCGGGAGGTGGTTGGCTATGGAAAATCACTTGGGTGGCTCTTCCATTACAATCACACTTAATGAACTACACTATGGACCTTGGGACTAGTTCTATCCCTAAGAGTTGTGAGCCTACCCTTTAGCCTTGGCCAATCTCACAGATCATGAGCCTTCCTTTTAAAGGCACTAAGGTCACATGAAATGCTTTAACTTTGGGCTTTAACTAGCTAACCCAATAACCTCATTGACTAGGCTTCAAACCATTAACTTCTCTCTACTCTGGTAATCACAACAACTACCAGAGCTACAAAACAGATGCTTGAACACAACTATACCTACACTATACTTGCCACTTTGATTATTGAGTATAATAGTCAACTAGGTCGGAGATTAATTCACCTTGTTGCTACATGTGAGTCACCTTATGACTAGACATAGTGAACTTTATCTCTCTCTCTCAGGCACTCCTTGGACACTACCCAATAGGGTTAAGGCAAAGTATCCATTTTCCGGCATCACTTGGTCATCCCAAACTGATACTTCAATGTTCTACTAGGTTACTGTCACTAACATAAGGCATTAAGTGATCATTGCAATGTCCTCGATTCTACTCAGGACTTAGTTCTTTACCTACTGAGTAGTTTTGTTAATCGAGTCTCTCTTCTTCCACAAATCAACTTAGTGGCCTTTGACTCCACTTAACCTTGGGTTGATGACCTCAAGTCATTTGCTATCCCCTGGTCCATGACAATCCTCCTATTGCCTTTAGGTAGTCAAGCCGAACCCTAGCAATGATTCTACTCTTACTGGCTTAACCCTAGGGCATATAGATAATGGACGAACAAGCCTATCCGTCCATTTACCACTAGATGAATTCCTTGCTTCTTTCTTCTTTGCATGGTCACCTCCTACATTTACTCATTAGAAACAAAATGAAAACTTGCTTACTTACTTTTGCAGCATTTGACTGAATTGCTCCATTACTTGGTTACTCTAAGGAACTTGTCTATTCAACTAGCGAGTCATTCGCTATCAACTAGGCCACAAAACTAACTCATGTAACAAGACAACTTGTGCAACTCTGGGATGTTTCCAATCTAAGCCATTTAGGCCTTTAGTTATATGGTTTCATGTAATAGTAAGTGGGTCCTAGGGTGTTAGGAATTAACCCAATATTTGGTGCATCATTAGGTTCATAATGCACATGGGTTAGCCCTTAACCCTGCTCAGAACTACTACCCCACAAGCAGAACAAAAGTATACTAGTAAACTGACACCAAAACTCCAACAAAGTAACTAGACTACTTGCAAAAGGTTAAAAAATTACCTCACCCTAGCCATGCACTGCTTGTGAGTTCACTACAGCTACCCAATGTACTTGGGTGGTGCTTGCCTAGTTCAACCACCTGACTAATCGAAGCAAAATCTGAACTACCACTCTAGTGCACTAGGTCAACTTTTTGTGGTAGCAACTATTAGATAAACTTCCTAGGCTAGTCTCAACTTAACCAAGACCAAACATGAGACTAGTTTGATGACCAATCAGACCGTTGATGACTATTTCCTAGGTGCAAGACTTAGAGCCATGTGTTCCTTACACCTTGGGCATCAGCCCCTATTCCTCATGATCCATTCTTACTCTTTTGTCTTAGGTTGTGCTTGGATGTGCCAACCTCTACCTCATAATCTCGTGTCTTTAGCTTGTCTAACTATCTTTCGAGAGCTGCTGCATCCTGTGCCACTTGTCAATGCCCACCTCAATGATTGTCAAGCATCTTCATATGTTAGCTCAAGGTGTCATGCCCAACTTAGCCCATAGCCCATTTGGAGAGGTTTAGTACCTTAATCCATTAATCATGTTATTCCATTAACTTATTTTATATTGGCTTAAGCCCATATCACTAAATGCAGCTAAGAAACATATTAAGGGCACTTGGACTCAACTCAAAAATATGGGCATGTTCCCAGGACACTACTAGCACTAGCTCGTTACTTACTTATTTAAGGCTTATTCTTTATGCTCTCAGAAACAAGCTAGTACTTATGTGGAACTTGTGTGTTCATTTCATTACTCAACTAGCCAAGTACATGTATGGCAACCAAAACACCATCTCAAGTTTTGACAACTTGTTTATTATGCACATGTTTTGTATGCTCAAGTTCAATCCAAAAGTACATGTAATTAGATATATACACTTTATGTATTTGGTTACCAACTTAACGCATTATAGGCATGCTTTTCCGTACCAATTCATGTTCATTTTAGTGTTTGTCATTAGTGCACGATCAAGGCTGAATATACATGTTTCCATATTTCAAATATAGGCTTATAACCATATAATCATGCATATCCATCAACTTTATAACTTAGGCCCAAAATTATGTGCAATAGCCAAAAGTTCAAAAGTCCATCAAATATGCCAAGAACACAACATGGTGCAATTTAACAAGTTCATTAAAAATATATTGTTAGTGTTTTAAGACAAGGCTAAATGCACATATGGCATAGAAAACACATAACCACTTTATTAGACCTTGTTCCCACAATCTAGACTTCAAGTCTTACACATAAAACCCACACTTATTAGCTTGTTACACAAGCAACCCATAACACTTAGAATACTTAGAATATTGAGCAAACACATATAGACATACAAAAACCTTTTTACCAACAGAAAGAGTATAAAATGCTCTTGATTTTAGTTCCATCTAGTGCTCCTTTTCCTACATTAAGTAGAGAAGGGCATGAGTAAAACTCAGTAAGGATTCCGTACAGCTCATAGAGCCTAACATAGCACAAGTATATCTTCAAAAAAATATAATCCAAGCTCCTGCAAAGAAAATACTAAGACAAAGAAAATATAGGATATATGCATATAGTAATAATCGGGGTTAGCAAGCACAACCAAGCATAGAAGCACACAAACACACAAACCACTTAACACCATATTCCCATAAAGGGTAGAGCAACCATGAGCATATTTTCTTTAATTTCAGTTAACCATTTATTAGTCCGTATTAATCTAAGATCTCCTTATGCTTGGGAATTGAGTTGGTCGACCCAATTCCTAGCTATAATGCTTGCACGGAGCTAGCTAGCACAAAGTTGCCTAAGCAACAAAACATAGCCCTCTGTAGCACCTTAGGATCACATGGTGTCCAATATCCATCACCCAAGGGCCGAAATACTGAAAAGAGTATCAAAATCCTTACCAAACCATTTGCAACCCTCATTGCCTGAAAGATTTTAGTAGATTATCTTTATTACTTTTCCTTGATTGTTGTAGCTAGAACTTGGTTTCTAGCTCAAGAACGTACAATGGCTAACACATTAGCAAGTATATTCTTGCATCACCATAGCATGAAAGCTTATGTATTACAAGAAAATTGGGTGCAAGACACAACACCTCAACCAAAAGAGGTATGGCCGAATCCTTCGACTTGATTTTCTTCAAGCTCTCGCTCCTCTTTTTTTGAATCCACCACTTGATTCCTTGCCTTGGAAGGCCTTAGAAGCTTATTCCCAACAAGGAAGCTTCCTTCACACTAAAGAATGCCAAGAACAATGCTTGGCCAAAACTTCTGTGGCTTGATGGCTTCCAAAAATGTATCCTCCTTTTAATCTGCTTCCTGATTCTTGTTTAGTATGTTCTTAAGAGCTTATAAGTACCAAGAACACTTGGTTTAAGCTCTTGAAAGCTCAAGATTGAGGCTTGGTTGAGTTTATTAGAGGATAAGAGAAGTTGGAAGAGTGAAGAAAAAGATAGCCAAATTTGAGAGAGAGAATAACAGAATTTTAGTGAGAGATTGTATAGAGAGATGGAGAAAAGTGAAATAAGGCAATTGGAGTGTTTTTGGGCATGTAATGGTCATCCATATAGAGGGGAGAGCATGGGAAATCATGTGATTTGCATGAGATGAGTGGGGGACAAAGTGGGAGACAAATTGGAAGACTTTGGTGAAAGTTGGGAGAATTTGCCAAAAGTGGGGTTGGAGGAAGGAATCCTAAGCGATGAGTTAGAGGGGAGGTGGATTAAATAATGGGAAATGGAGGAAGGCGGTAGCGATGGCATCCAATGCCTTTAAAATTGGCTAATCCCCCCTTAATCTCTCAATTTCTTGCATTTCGGTAATTGAACCCAAACACCAAAAGTCCCTTTTGTCCAATTGAGTCCCTCACCTTAAATTTTCATCATTTTGCTTGGCCTAAGCCAAGTTTAAATTTTGAGAGTGTCCAACACTCGTCATACTCCTCGGTCCGACTTAATTTATTTTCTCCTGAACTTAATTCCCAATTTAGGAAAAATTCTTCATATCTCGAGGCTTAATTACTTAGGATTTTGTGAGCATTATGCATGGACTTGGGGAGCTTGGCCGCAAGCTCTTACTATTAGTGTTGTGCCCAAAAAGCCAATCATGAGATGATTGTATTTTTGCACATTGAGTCATGATATTTTATTAAGGCATTAATCCAGCAATTATGTTTGTTGTTTTGTTTCTGCGTAACTTAACAAACATAATTGTAACCCTAGAATAATGATATTCTTAAACGCCCCTGGTCTAGTATTATTGTGGAGTGGGTTGCAATAATACATAACGACTAGCATATGTGGAGACTAATATGAGATATGTAGTCTACATATGGGTACAAGTTGGAGAACTTGTGCAGTGGATCGACCCACCATGAGAACACTACATGGATCGTTATATGAGTGTCATAAGTGATTCTCATAGTGATCATGGTATATGTAGTCCTTCGACCTAAGATCATCAAGGTTCCCTACATGTGAGTCACATACTTTGATACTTTCCTTTGTTGCTCATAACTGAGTGGACTTGAAGGAGGTCATTGGGTATGTCACATATCATGCAGAGGGATTTGTATGATCAAGATGGGATTTGTCCCTCCTATGTAACGGGAGTGATATCTTCGGGCCCCTTGATAGAGTGAGACTTAGAAAATGCATGGCCATGCTCGGATGAGTTGATATACGATATCAATGTCATCAGTTTAAGTTAGTCTACTCGGTAATCAAGAAACCAAAGATTGGGCTATACGAGAGTGACACATTCCATGTCTCATGCTTAGTCTTGATATCTTGGACAAAGGGACAATGGCATATATCGGTGATGATCATAAAGGTTTAGTCGAATCATTAACAATCTTGTCACTTGGGTAGCAATGATGTGTTGCTAGACACCGCTCATTGCTTATGATCATAAATGTGATTTATGATCATTGCCAACGTGATAAAAGCCTATTGGGTCGCACACATAGAGCTATTTGGATCATTAGAGTGCAAGGGCTAATTATTTGGGTTATGGTTTCACTTTAATTTTGTATTAATAATGGCCCCAAGAGTTGAGCCATTATTAAGCCCAAAATTAAATCCTAATTGGATTAGGGCTTTGAAACCCATTAGGCCTGGAAGTTGAGTCTCACTATAAATACAACTTCTAGTGAGAAATTCGTGGGTCTCCTTGCCCTAGCCTCCCAAAAGGATAGCCACACTCTTCTCTTGCAACTCCTTGGAGGACGCAATCTAGCACTGCGAGCGCAAGAGAAACGCATCTACCGGGACGTGGTGGAAGTGTGGTGATCCCGAGAGGCTTGTGTGGATACCATAGAGAGCTTGAGCACGTCAACTATTCAGGTTTTGTGATTCGACTCTACAGTTGAGTGAGAGATCACAACCGAAAATTAGGTATGAAAATTTTTGAACACCCAGTTTACCCCGTTTCACTTGGATCCTGGAGGGTTTCGGTTAAATTCCACTGCGCTGTTTGGCTCCCAAAACCCAACACTTACTCTCAATGGAAAAGTATGAGAGTGCTACTCTTGTTACTTTGTAGTCCACATGACCAAGTGCTTACCACTTAGGTCGGTGCATCTTTGACTCTTTTCGGTGTTGCCTAACCTATTCAACTTTATGGGTTCAAGTTTTGGATCTTCTGGAGTAATCTACCTGGCCTGATGCCACTCCCTACCTTGGATGATTCTATATCCCCTTGTGTAGCCTACCTTATGATTGAGGTCCAAAACAACTTCCTAGGATGGTGGTCACATCCCAACTACTTGCTCCAAGGTGTTGCCCTACCTTGGTGTAAGCCAAACCAACTACCCCAACATTGCCACACTAGATTGTTAGGATCCATTCCTAGACTTTAACATCCATAAGCAAAACTGACCCAGTTTCACCATTACAACCTGCAGCCAAAGCCAGACGACAACTCACATGTGTTGGTTAGTGCTAACTGCCCTAGCACAAGGATAATCCACTAGTTATCAGTTCCTAGCCTCCAATGACCGTAACCAAGCTCTGATACCAAACTGACATGACCCCTAGTGGGCCTGCCCAAGAAGCCTATAGGAACTTGTCCCACACTAGCTGCAATTGGTTAATTGATTATGTGTGCACTAGTTAAAACCTTTATGCTTGTAGTTTTTTAATCCTACTATGCAATCATGCATGAGTTTATGCTTTGACTTAATCAATAACATAAAGAAATGGTACTTGAAACATTGCCCTGGCATATTTTGATAAAAACAAATATCAAAGCTATCAAAGCATTCAAAGAAATTAAGTGGAATTAATTGCACATAATCAATTGTGTGCAAGCATCCAAACAAGAGTAGACTATGCTCGTACCTAAGAACGACTCTAGAGTAAACTACTCAAACATGGCCATTGGAGGCAAACCAGTGTATGAGAACTATACACTGAACGATTGTACTAAGATCCAGAACCAGGCTTCCACCTTAGAGCAAATTTCCAATGGCAAGCTTCACAAGTCCTTCCTTGTGCTTCACTAGCCAATGTAGGCTAAAAAGATGACTGTAGTTAGTACAATAACTTAACCAACAAGCAATCCATAAACTAGAATCATAAAGATTCAAATAAACCAAATACCTACTCATAAGCCTAGCTCAAAAACCCTTAATGGTCGCTAGCTCAACGACACCCAAAACTACACAACAAAAAGTAAAGGAGTGAGAATCAAAGATTCTCAGTAAGAAGTCTTCAACTTGCAAGAAAAATCCTAAAGACTCCATATATACAAGGATATGAAACCTACTACGCATGCTTGCAGCCTGAGGGTATAATATATGTGCATATACCTAGGTCCTTTAGGACCCCTCCTTATCCTAGTCCTCCTCACACGGCGTTACTTTGTGCCTAGCGAGTTCTGGCCATTAACTCGCTCCTAGTAAGCCTGACATTACTGACTAACGTAATAATGTAGCCTTCCCTTAGTTGTTGTGTAGGTGAACATGGTGGATGCACATTGTTTGCATTGTAAGAAATCCACTATGTGTACTAGGCCTTCACAAAGTGCCACAAGTAATTGGACTTTCCTTGGTCACTTCTGTACTAAACCTCCACCCATTAAACTAACCAAGGATGCACTGGGGTTTCTCTTGTACCTCAAGGCACATCTTGGCTAGGCAAGAAGTGCACTAAGCCTTTATCCATGGGGCTCCCCTATCCACCATTACTTGGTTCACACTATTGGAGTGGTAGTGATCATGGTTAGACTCATTTACTAGGTTCTTTGGAACCCACCTAGGAGCACTAAGGTTCCCACAACTGAGCCTTAAATATAAAGGCCAAACTAGGCTTTCGATGACACTAAACATTGCACCCAACTAATGGTGCTCTATTATGCCCAAACATGCCTTCACTTTGAACTAAAATACCTTTAAACCTGGTCCATTCTAGGTATGGTGAAGGCATGGAGGTAATATTAATCCCTCTTAGCTTCACTTGGAATCTAGAATCGCCTCAATCAGACACCCAAGCGAAAAGTTATGAAGAAAATAGTATCAAATGTCAAAGCTATCGTGGTGATGCATCACCACAATTATCAACATGCTGCCTATTGATGAGGTATTGGTGACATGTCATGGGAACTGGTATTGATTGGCGATGCATCACCAATCTTGCAAAATGCCCAAAAAATTTCCAGTTTTGTTACTATGAACTTTGGACACTTTTCAAGCATATCAAACATGCATGGATAGCCTTCAAACTTCACATACATGTAGTACACATTGCAGAGACCACAACTAACCATCACAAGCCTTCCTATGATGCATTTAAACACCATTCCAATCAAGCCAAACACACTAGTCAACCATGATCAAACCAAACCACTAACCAATGCTATTGCCAAAACTACTTGATTTCATCATGCAAACTATATCCAATAGCATTAATCAAGCTTGAAAACATAACTCCCTTACCTTAATTTTGATCCACAAGAAAGAATCAATCAACCTTCCATTGAAACCAAGTTCTTCAAAGTCTACCTAAGTTCCAAGTAAACAAAAGCATAAAACACATAACTACTAACTTTGAATTAAAACCTAAGCATCTAATCACTTCCTAAACAAGAAATAACTAAGAAATCATAAGTTACCTCACATAAAAAATAGGGGATGTTGAAAACATGGTTCCAAGCTCCAAAAACTTGAAATTCTACTTGGAACAAGATCCATTTTGCATAAACACCCTTGGTGGCTTCCATTTTCAAGAAAATCTCTTGGTTTTGAGCTTGGATTGATATAGAATTGGCAGAGAGAAAGATGAGCTTAGGTTTAGGAAGCAAATGGTAGCCATCCCTCACCTCTACCAACTTATAAACTCTTTTAAAACCCAAACCACCAAACTTTTTAAAACGTTACAAATAAGTCCTCTTCTTTTTGGTAATTTAATCAAACTTGGTCAAATCTTATTTATTTGAACTAAACTTTAGTTAAAAGTAGAAATTAGGATTTAAAATCTAATTTTTAACTCTCGAGACTCAGCGTGACTTTTCAAGATGTAGAATTACCATTTTGCCCCCGAACCTTATTTGGTGTCCTAAATTTCTTGGAACTTAGTAAACTTTGCCCAACATACTTGTTCTTGCTATTTGAACTTGAAATTGGTTCTGAATTAGCTTTCCACTAAGAGAGCTATAACACGTTCTGCCCTTTGATTGGTGGCTATCCCCTAGCCCACATGGGGTTGAAGCCCCCTGTCGTCTCTCTTAGCTGGGCAGTCCTTCACCTAATGGTCCTGAGCTCCACACTTGAGGCAACCATTGGAAAGTCTAAAGCATGGCTTGTTTCCATGGAACTTCCCACAAGTGGTGCACTGGGGTCCATATAGCTAAGGTCCCCTTCCTCTCGTAGCCTCCATTCTCCATTTTTAAGGTTCAGCCTCCTCTCTGACCGTCTTTTTATGCCCATTGTGTGTACCATTCACACTTCCTGGTCCATTCTTTGTCTTCCCCTTAAACTCTTGTTCAGGTGCTATGGCACTTTGTACTACCTAGAAGTACTCTTTAGCACCTACAGCTCTGAGGATTTACCTCAGCTCAAGCCTCAAACCCTACAAGAACGTCTTCATTCTAAGCTCCTCCTGCCCATCATACTGTGGAGCATATCTTATCAAGTTATTAAACTTCTACTCATACTCCATCACACTGAGGCTTCCTTGCTCCAATTGATCAAACTCTACTTGCTTCTAATCTTTCAAGGCCTCATTTACATATTATTATTGAAAGACTTGGAGGGATTCTTACTTTGATAAGTCCTCTATACAACTCTCCAACAGAGCTCTACATTCCCTTCAAGTCTAAAGGTTGCCAGCAGGACTTTCTGTGTAGATGACACCTCCATCTTCTCAAAATTTCTCCAACTGGTAAACCCAGAATTTTGCTTCTTCAAGGTCATACCCATCCCTAAACACAGGAGGTTCCAATGCTGGGAATCCTTCCAATTGGCCCTCCCTAAGTCCACATCTTGTAGGTCTTCTTCTTCCTGCTTCAGTGTCTTGGGTTCCACCTCTTGGTGGCCCTCCTCTTGCAGTAACTTCTGTAAGGGGCTCAGTCGTCCTTGGAACCATATCAGTGTCTAATTCCTCCACCTCTAGACTTTCTTCCACCTCCATTCTTGTTTCCTGCCTTACCTCAAATCTGACTCTCCTTGCTCTTGAGTGCTTTCTTTCATCCTCACCCTCATCTTCATCTCCATCTTTCCCATTCTTACTTGCTTGGTCATAATGCACTGGCTCTTTTCCAAGCCTCCTGCCTCTTTTCCCTTCTTTGACTTGTCTAACTTCTTCAACATTGTCATGGGCATAAGCTTGGCCTCTAGCCAAAGCTTGCACGCCCACCACCAGCTGAGCAATGGTGGCTTGCATAGCTTTTATCATCTATTCCATCTTCTCCTATTACCCACTCCGGGGTAGTCTAGTTATGGTGCCAAAACTGTACATTTAAACTACCAGGATTGGTAATGTTCTGTAGGCCATCAGAACACTACCCTTAGTATGCATACCCAAGTGGCCCTCTTGGGCACTATGTAAATGGATGCATATTGGTCCAACCATCACATACATATTCAGATTTCATGCACATCATGGTAGCAAAGTAGGAAAACACTAGCACAAGTCTTAGTCTTGGCTTCCACACATTAGGCAATCTTGTTAAGTTCTAGTGACCAGCTACTGAACCTGTAAGTTCCACTAATAAACTGTATCATTCTAGCCACATACCCCCCTGTTTTATTTGTTCCATTATCAAGCAGAGACTTAGAAAAAATCAAGGAATTTTTTTTTACATCAATAGCCCACCTATGGACCAAGTTACGGATTTTTTAAGTTGGTTACAAAATTCTGACCAAATGAACAGTAACTCAGCCAAATTTGCAACGTCATATCTTTGGCTACAGGGCTCTAAATCCAGAAATTATAAATCCCAGTTAACCCTCTAGATGTCCTCTAGGTCCGGTCAAAATTTCATACCAATATTCATTCTACAAAGGGAGATATTAAACTTTAGGTCCAGAGTCAAAATTTTGGCAACTTTTGGACCATTTTGCCCATACAATTTTTCCAAACCATGCAAACACTTCATTCACAAGGGGAAAGCCCTCCAAGGCTATCCCATATATGTCCATTACACATAGGAATTACATTCCCTTTCTTTTAACAACTTTATGTGGCCAAAACAGAATTCACAAGTAAGCAGCCCATCATTCACACTTAGGCAGCTTTGCACCACATCACTTACATAGCCAAAACATTATTCAATTGTTCACATACTTGTCTCATTTTACATACACTACATTTACATGCATACATGCACTACATAATGGTCTTAACTCACCTAAATACGCACCCTAAGTTACAGGAGTGTCTGAGGCACAATGGACTCCAAAATATGATGCTGGACAGCTGCTGCACAACACAATAAGTACCACCATTAAAAATACCAAATGTGCTCCTAAAATCACCAAAATTTCCATATCATAACTAGAAATATGGAAGTTCATGTACCTGGAATTTTAGATTAAAACTCAAACTACAAAGTTTAGTTTGAGGGTGATCTTTCAGCTGGACCTGAAATGACAGAATTGAGGGGAGTAAATTTCATTGAGAAACTTAGTAAGGGTAGCACTTGGATTCAATAGGCAATGTAACCATCATTAAAACCTGCATCCAAAGATACTAAAACACAAAAACCACAATGCATATATGCAAGATCCAGCAACCAAATGCAGCAGCCAAACACAAACAACAAACACATGAAATGTGGCAGCAACATATACCATAGGTTAGTCCATAAAACACATAATAAACATAACCAAATCACTATGGCAGCCCTCCTCAAGCTAATGCTTGGTCTTAGGAGGATTTTAACAGTAGTTAGTACTAACTTTGGGCTCTAGAAACCCTCATTTCACTGCCATCATTGTGCACTTGACAATAGGTCACAAAACCTTCAATAAGTGCACTCTCCTCACTAAGCTTGGTTCATCAAGCTCATGGCTCTCTTCCAAGCTTAGCCCTAGCTCCATGGTTGCCTAAAAATACATAAAACAACCCATGATAGCAACAGAACCCTTACCAAAGTGGGTAGGCCAAAAATCAAGCTCGATCCTTGAAGTACTCAAGCAATAGCTCTAGTTTGCTTCCAATTTCTTCCTTTTGCCTTCAATTTCAATCAATTGCAAGTTTGAAGGTGTGGTGGCTATGGAGGAAGTATGGCTATGTTCTTGGGCTAGAGGAGGACGAAAATGAGAGAGGAATAAGTGATTTGGCCACTTAAATGGCCTTGAATGAGCTTAAGGGCACAAAACACACTTAACAAGCTTAACCTTGCTTTATGTCATTTTCTTTCTCACTAATTATGGTTTCTTTGTCTTAAAATCATTGGTACACATGTGCCCAAAATTTTTGACTAATTATCAATTCTTGGCTGCCTCTCCCATGGTGGGATAACCCCACAATTCCACCCTTAGACTTAAGTCAAAAGTTTGAACACCTTAATGTTTACACTAGCACATTTAGGTCCTTATTGCCTTTAGTGTTTCCTTTGTCCAAACTTGTCTTCCATGAGTAATTTGGTCCTCCAATAGCACTTTTATACCATTTATATCCTTCCTATAACTCTCCAAGTCTCTTTCTTGAAAGTTTTGCGATTGAGTACCTGAATTTCCAAAACCTTACAAAAAAGTCTATAGGTTGCTTGACAAACAAGAAATCCTTTAGGCTTTTCTTGGGGGCCAAGTTACCAACTTGGAACACTTTTAAGGAGGTGTTGATCATGCCTTTTACCCCCCACACTTCAATCACTATAGTGAGAATTACACAATATAATGGTTTTTAGCCATTGTGACATACTTGTAATTCTCCCATTTTGTGAGGTGGTAACATCTCCTGTCTACTTCTACTGGGTCCAGGTAGGTTATCCCTGGCATTAGGCACCTCAGCCCCAAAAGGCTCTAAAGCCTCCTATGGTCTTTCAAGCTTATAGCTAGGTTGTTCATCCCTCAGATGGACTACCTTACTCTCATCTTGGTCAAGAACTCCCCTGTCTCTACTTCAAGTTCTCATCTTGCACAGTAGATCACATACACACACATATTCTTAATAAGTACAAGTCTACTTAACTTAAGTGGGAACAAGTCTAGGCAGACTCAAAAATCCAAAACCTGCTCTAATACTAACAAAGCTGTCATGCCCCACATAGGCCCTACCCTAACTGCACCTAAAATGTGCTTACTCGTCTTGTTGTAGTAACTAGTGCTCTTCTAGGAAGCCTACCATACACACAGATGCTAGGTTCTAAGAATTGACCTTGCCTTGCCCTAATGCACCTTTCACAACTGGGTGTTCTTATTGTTAGTGTTGTGCCCAAAAAGCCAATCATGAGATGATTGTATTTTTGCACATTGAGTCACGATATTTTATTGAGGCATTAATCCAGCAATTTTGTTTGTTGTTTTGTTTCTGCGTAACGTAATAAACATAATTGTAACTCTAGAATAATGATATTCTTAAACGTCCCTAGTCTAATATTATTGTGGAGCGGGTTGCAATAATACATAATGACTAGCATATGTGGAGACTAATATGAGATATGTAGTCTACATATGGGTACAAGTTGGAGAGCTTGTGTACTGGACCGACCCACCATGAGAACACTTCATGGATCGTTATATGAGTGTCATAAGTGATTCTCATAGTGATCATGGTATATGTAGTCCTTCGACCTAAGATCATCAAGGTTCCCTACATGTGAGTCACATACTTTGATACTTTCCTTTGTTGCTCGTAACTGAGTGAACTTGAAGGTGGTCATTGGGTATGTCACATATCATGCGGAGGGATTTGTATGATCAAGATGGGATTTGTCCCTCCTATGTAACGGGAGTGATATCTTTAGGCCCCTTGATAGAGTGAGACTTAGAAAATGCATGGCCATGCTCCGATGAGTTGATATATGATATCAATGTCATCAGTTTAAGTTGGTCTACTCGGTAATCAAGAAACGAAATATTGGGCTATACGAGAGTGACACATTCCATGTCTCGTGCTTAGTCTTGATATCTTGGACAAAGGGACAATGGCATATATCGGTGATGATCATAAAGGTTTAGTCAATTCACCGACAATCTTGTCACTTGGGTAGCAATGATGTGTTGCTAGACACCGCTCATTGCTTATGATCATAAATGTGATTTATGATCATTGCCAACATGGCAAGAGCCTATTGGGTCGCAGACATAGAGCTATTTGGATCATTAGAGTGCATGGGCTAATTATTTGGGTTACGGTTTCACTTTAATTTCGTATTAATAATGGGCCAAGGAGTTGAGCCATTATTAAGCCAGAAATTAAATCTGAATTGGATTAGGGCTTTGAAACCCATTAGGCCTGGAAGTTGAGTCTCACTATAAATACAACTTTTAAATGAGAAATTCGCAGGTCTCCTTGCCCTAGCCTCCCAAAAGGACAGCCGCACTCTTCTCTTGCAATTCCTTGGAGGACGCAAGCTAGCACTGCGAGCGCAAGAGAAACGCATCTGCCGGAACGTGGTGGAACCGTGGTGATCCCGAGAGGCTCGTGTGGATACCATAGAGGGCCTGAACATGTCAACTGTTCAGGTTTTGTGATTCGACTCTACAGTTGAGTGAGAGATCTCAACCGAAAATTAGGTATGAAATTTTTGAACACCCGGTTTACCCCGTTTCACTTGGATCCTGGAGGGTTTCGGTTAAATTCCGCTGCGCTGTTTGGCTCCCGAAATCCAACACTTATCTAGGTACCCACTGAGGACATTGGGGCACTAATTGACATAGTGCACTGGGTCATACACATACTCACAAGCATAGGCAGAACACTGGGGAGCGCCTCAAGAGTCTACCAACTAAACCTTAGGTCAAGCTTTTGGCACATGGCAAGCTTCTGGTGCAACCATTCAAGTGTTATGCTTTTGTGCATATCAAGTGTGCATACGCCATTCATGACAACCAAGATGCCCATTCTTAAGTTTTGAAAACCATTTTCATATGCAAGGGAGGTTAACTAAACACATTAAGCTAAGCTTCTATAAGCCATACCACACACATGTGTTAGTGTTGTGCCCAAAAGT
Organism: Aquilaria yunnanensis; assembly: GCA_039654915.1. Taxonomy (NCBI): domain Eukaryota; kingdom Viridiplantae; phylum Streptophyta; class Magnoliopsida; order Malvales; family Thymelaeaceae; genus Aquilaria; species Aquilaria yunnanensis. The sequence continues at coordinate 38,977,305 of CM077595.1, read as the reverse complement.
GAATCATGTATTTTGGACATTAAGGCATGATATTTTATTGAGGCATTAATCTAGCAATTATGTTTGTTTTTCTATATCTATGTAATGTAATAAACATAATTATAACCCTAGAATAATGATATTCTTAAATGTCCCTGGTCTAGTATTATTATGGAATGGGTTACAATAATACATAACAACTAGCATATGTAGAGACTAATATGAGATATGTAGTCTACATATGGGTACAAGTTGGAGAATGTACTAGACCAACCCACCATGAGAATTCTACATGGATCGTTATATGAGTGTCATAAATGATTCTCATAGTTATCATGTATATGTAGTCCTTTGACCTAAGGTCATCAAGGTTCCCTACATGTGAGTCACATACTTTGATACTTCCTTTTGATTGCTCATAACTGAGTGAACATTAAGGTGGCCATTGGGTATGTCACATATCGTGTGGAGGGTTTTGTATGATCAAGATGGGATTTGTCCCTCCTATGTAACAAGGGTGATATCTTCGGGCCCCTTGATAAAGTGAGACTTAAAAAATGCATGCCATGCTTAGATGAGTTGATATACAATATCAATGTCATCAGTTTAAGTTAGTCTACTCAGTAATCAAGAAACCATAAATTGGGTCATACAACAGTGACACATTCCACGTCTCATGCTTGGTCTTGATATCTTGGATAAAGGAACAACGGCATAAATGAATAATGATCATAAAGGTTTAGTCGAATCACCAACAATCTTGTCACTTGGGTAGCAATGATGTGTTGCTAGATGCCACTCATTGTTTATGATTATAAATGTGATTTATGATCATTGCCAATGTGATAGGAGCCTATTAGGTCGCATAGTTGAGCCAATTGGATTATTTGAGTGCATGGGCTGAATTGTTTGGTCTTGGTTTCATGATAATTTCATATTAATGATTGGCCCAAAGGTTGAGCCATTATTAGGCCCAAAATTAAAGCCTAATTGGGTTAGGGCTTTGAAACCCATTAGGCTTGGGAGTTGAGTCTCACTATAAATACATCATATAGTGAGAAATTCATAGCTCTTGCCCTAGCCTCCTTAAGGACGAAATCAAAAGGGTTTTAAAAGCTCCAACCGCACTCTTCTCTTGCCATTTCTTGGAGGATGCAAGCTAGCACTGCGAACGCAAGAGGAACGCATCTATTCGGACGTGGTGGACACGTGGTCATCACAAAAGGCTCATGTGGATACCATAGAGAGCTTGAACACATCAACTGTTCCAGTCTTGTTATTTGACTCAATAGTTAGGTGAAAGATCTCAACCGAGCTAGGTATAAAATTTTGAGCACCCAATTTACCCCATTTCACTTAGATCCTGGTGGGTTTTTGTTACATTTTGCTACGCTTACTTGGCTCCCAAAACCCAACAATATGCACACAACTGAACTACATAAGCACAACACACCACCATCAAGTTCACATAATCTTCATATCACACGTGCACAACCTCAAGTTTATACATAAGTTAGGTAAGCTTATCTAAACCCACCGTACAACATAAACAAACCAGTGCATTGTTCCTTGGAACACTACCAAGAACATTCATACATAACACTTTTGAGATACTTATTTACATGCCATAATACTTAATAGTACCTGAAAGCCACTTTGAACACATAGAACATAATTGTGGTTTGCAAGACAAGTCCCACCACTACTACCACAATCAAAAGAGCAAACCACAAGACTAAAGCCCATGAGCACAAATCCATGACTCTAGACTGTTCCCACAACACTAACCACAAATCCTGCAAGCAACACAAGGCATATGAGATTACATATTCATATAGACTTGTACCTACAATTATTGAGCTAGAAACCAAAAGTTAATATCCATACCTCCAAGGTACCCAAATACACAATCCTTAGCACACAAACTGCTCAAGCTCAATATCCTTTCTTGAAAACATATAATTACAAAGCATGAGTTACAGACATAACTCAGTAAGGATTAATACAGCTCTTATGAGCCTATTTAGTTTAGCCCAAAGGCTTAACCTCCCATACATTAGCTTTGGGCTTAACTTCCCATACATTAGCTTAAACCTGCAATCAGACATAAAAACATGAAAAACACAAACTGTACACAATAACAAATCAACCTACTAAGGCTTAGCACGCATATACAAAGCACCAAAGCACACAACTCATAAACCACACACATAGTCATTAGTCTTGACCAACAAAAACACTAGTAAGTACACACCATGTGATGTTCAAGTCCTACTTCCTTTGGTCACTAGTTTACATAGAGCTCCAAGTTCACCTATAGGTTGGTCGACCCATGTCAGAACCCTAGTACTTGCCATTACTTAGCTAGCTATCATACACATCACTTATACCTGAAGGTAAAACATAGCCCCTATGGCATACTAAGTTCATGTAGCTCAATAACCATCACTTAGATGCCAAATACTCACTTGAACATGAAATGTAACCAAAATTAAGTATAGTATGGTGAAATCCTTACCAAACCTTGCCCTTAGCTCTTGGCCAAGCACTCAATGCAAAGAACCAAGCTTCAAATTCAACCTTCAAGGTTGCCTATGTCTGAAACACACTTAAGCAAGCTTGAATCTTCAATTCAACTTCAATCCACCATCAATTCGGAAAGAACCCAAGCTCTCAAGGCCAAGAACACCTAAACTAGTTCAACTAGGAGCCTTGACCCAAAAATGGGGTCTTTTGACTAAATGGAAGCATGCATAACCAGTGGTATACCACATGTTGCAAAAATGGTCTTAATGCTAGTGTTAGTCTTCTCACTTCTTACATGGCTCATTTTAGTCCTTCCATAAATGTTTGCATCATTAAAGCCTCCGAATATGTGTGCAAAGTAGTCCCTAAACTTAGAAACTAACAACAACAACCTTAGGTCCTTCAAACATTTGTTCAAGTACTCTCGGTAAACATAATTTCAATGTACTCACATGTACCCACTAGGCTTATCACATGTACCATTCATTCATGCACATGAATTAGTTCTCCACTTCAATTTTTACTTAAACTTTTCACATAATCCTAGTATGGAAGTGAGGGTCATGAAAAATTTTGTTCACCTATCATATAGTAAAGATTTATGTGATTAAGCTTGATAAGTAGGAACTTAAGGCAAACTTGATAGTGTGGAGCACTTATGACTATGACATAATCTTAGGCATGAACTGCCTAAGTTAAAATAAAATGATAATAAATTGTCATGCAAGTCAATTAATAATGCATGGTTGTAAACCATTTAGATTAAAAGAGTCACTTGAACTAAGCTTGGATTGCCAAGTTGAAGTAGTGAGACAAGTGCCTTTGGAAGATGAACATAAGTGGTTGGGGTTGAATGAACATGGGAGTAACTAGTGAGCTTAGCCAGGACTACCCAGAGGTTTTTACCACAAACCTACCTAGATTACCACTGGTGAGAGAGGTGGAGTTTAAGATTAAACTTGTACCAGGAGTAGTTCTTGTGTCTACAGCTCCATATTTGCATTGTTTGTTGTTGTTCTTATCCCTGTTTCAGGTTATGTTGTTGATTACTTGCTTTGCTTTGTATGTTATATATATATATGTATGTTTGTTGTGCCTTGCATGCTTGCATTTGTTTCACCCTATAGGTACCAAATCCCTTACTGAGTACTTTAGAGTACTCACCCCTTAAGTGTTGTGCAGGTTTAAACAGGCTAGTTGGGCTTAACAGTTGGTAAAGGGCAGCTGTTAAAGCTAAGTTTTATTGGTTTAAAGATATTCTCTAAGTAGGAAACTTTACATTTCTAAGTTACTTTTGGTATAAGCTAGTACTGACCAAAGTGTTTGCCTTACAATTTAAGGCTAAGTGAGTACAGCGAAAGTGTGGCTCATCACTTGAAGCTAGCATGCCCGGGGTGAAGAGCTAAGGATGGATCTTAGTAGATTTTTGTTGTGTCTTCTATATGTATGGAATTTCCATACAAAGAGATTGTCTCTACTAGTGTCCCTTGGTGTGTATAATACTGGGGTTACATTTGGGTGCATATAAGATTAAAATGTATGCATATAGTTGTTACTTGAAGTTAAAGCAACTAAATTTTTTATGTCTTAACTTGTTTTCACTTATGTTTTTCTGAACTGGCACCACAGTTTTCTTTATAGTTTTAATTTATTGTTTTCGCATAGCTAGGACAATGCATGCATATTTCCTATGCAGGGTAGGCTAAGTAACTAGTTGCATGTAATGATTTAAGATACTTCAAGAGTAATGACTAGCCAATTGTAAGCTAAGTAGGATCATAGTTCCCAAAGAGCTTACCAGTGTTAGCAATTCAAGGCACTGGGCCCCTATCCCGCCAGAGCAATAGCCCTTCGACTATCACCTATGAAGGTTTACGTATATTAAAAAGCTTAAAACCTTTAAGGCATAGGAGAACACGGGTAGAATTTGATTTGGACACTATGTGAAAGTTTGGACACATTAAATGGGCACCAAGTGCACCGAGTGTGCATATGATTGTACATGCACTTGGTGATTTTATTCAATTTCCGCGTTGGCTAGGAAAAAAGAATTTGACTATCATTATTACTTCCAGACAAAATTTTATATGAATGTGTGTGTGATGGTTGGACCAATATACATATATTCGCATAAAGACCAATATACAGAACATGCATTGCCCTGGGATTCGAATACACTAAATATGGTCACTGTAGTTAAGCACCTAGAGTGGTAACAATTTGAGAGCTAAAGAGAGAAAAGTATGTTAAAAAGAAAGATGTGCATAGCAGATAACAAAAAAAAAAAGGAAAAGGATGTGAGAAAAGAGAAAGTTTGAAAAAAAAATCAAACATTCTGGAATGTGGGTGGAACGGAAAAATGAGAAGAGAGGAAGAAAGAAATGAAAGAAAACAAAGAAAGAAGAAAAGAAAAACACCAAAAAAATGTTTAGTAACACGAGATGAAGAGATAGAGAAAACAAAAGAATATGCTAACATCACGTTTGACCCCAACCTAAAAAGCTATCAAAAAGGTGGAAAGAAAGAGAAGGAAGAAAGGAAAAACAAAATGAGAAAGAAGAGAAAAAGAAAGAAGGAGCTCGACAGATAATGGAAAGGGGCAAAAAAAAATATAAAAAGGCTAGGTGTGAGAGGAAGAAAGGAAAAAAAATGGTGAAAGAGAAAAAAAAAGGGCTATGTGAGTCCAAGAGAGAGAGAGAGAGAGAAAGAGGCAAAAAGATAGATAGATAGAGAGAGAGAAAGAGAGAGATAGAGACAGAGACAGAGAGAAAGAGAGAACAAATTGGTGGAAAGGAATGAAAAAAAAATATAAAAAAGCCATGTACAAGAGAGGAACAAAGGAAAAACAAAGACAAAGAGAAAGTTTGTAAGAGTGAAGATGTGGCAAAAAAGTAACTAGAAAAAAGAGAAAAAGGGAGAAAAAGGGAGAAAAAATGAGAAAAAATGAAAGAAAAGAGAGAAAGAAAAGGGGAAAAAATAGAGAAGAGAAAAAATAAAGAAAAGGATGATGACAAAAATGGTAAAAATAAAATAAAATGGCTTGATGAGTGAGAGGAAGAAAGGAAAACAAAAAGAGAAAGAGATATAGAAAAGGTCAAGCACGTCTAAGAGAGAGGAAGAAAGAAAAAAAGAAAAGGGGAGAAAAAGAACAAATTGGCCCCACATTTGACTCTAACCCCAAGTGCTAACCAACTTAAACTTGTCATTAGCCCAACCAACTTAGCTATTATATTCTAGTTAATAATGCTTCACATTGTTTTTTTTTTTTTGTATACCTTCTGTAGATATTCCAACATAGATTTTGCCGTCTTATACGGCCTCAAATTGACCACAATCCAAGACATAGCCTGTGCATCCTTTTTCCATTCCATGTGACCCCATAATCCCTTTCCCACAACAAAATATTGAAATTGAAACTCCCGAACAAAATAATTCTTACAATTAAAGTGAGTTCCCAAAGATTTAAAATTTTCCTAGAGATAATTAAAAAAATAGCAAACACCACAAGAGAAAATGTAACGACACCTAGAGATTAGAAACCACAAATGATTACTTTTACATCACCAATGGTAACAAACAAAGCACTCAGCAAGCCCATAAATGATTGGTCAGTTAATGAGCAGCAGGAAGCATCGAAGTTGACCACCAGAAACACCCAATGAATGACCTGCCACAACAGGAACCAAGAGACCCAGTAACTCCAGCACCCCTTAAAAAGAACTAAAGAAAAAATAAGATCAAGACTAGAAAACCCAGTTGAATGGCTTTGATACCATGTCAATAAAAAATTATCCCTTTTGATGTGGGGGTCCCTTCCATTGTATAGAAAATAAAGAGTTAATTACAAGCTAAATACAAGGGCTATAAATCAACCATTATATCATCATTTGATTTTCACCAAATATTTATAGACTATGAATGGCTAATGTACAATGAAGATTTTATAGTCAAATACAAGGTTGTCAAGATCGGGATCCTACCTCAAATCATTTTTCTCCATGCAAGATTGGGATCACAAGATTATATTGTAGATCATAAAATCCTACTAAAACCTAAAATTTCTTATCTAATTAATATAGTTTATGCAAAAGGTTAATTATATTGGATGACCAAGTAAAGTTTAAGTGTCATAACAATGATATCAATAACAAAAACATCAAAGCTTTGATAATCAACCGATCAACTAAGCAATTACTAAAGTTTTGATGAATGAAAAACAAATTTGAGTTGCAAAGATAAGATGGAACATCGCCAAGCAATTACTTGGTATATTTTACACTACAAGCCATTCTTACCTTTTTTTTTCTAACACCCACTACTTTTCTCATACCTTAGGCTCTACATAACACCAAGTAACAACATGACTAAGCTATAATCCTAAAACTGCTGCAAAATCAAATGGTTAACAGATACAAATTATTCATTGATTAACACCAAAATTGACCCATCCTGTAAATGGACATAGTTGACCAGCCAAGTATTACTTTCACGAGATTTGTTCACCCACCGCAATATTAAGAGAAACCAACCAAGCTAGAACTAGACTCACCTTGCGGCTGTAACTAGACAATGAAGCTATGGGGAAGGTGGATCCAGCACAGATGGTGGCTAGTGAAAGGGTTGGGGTAGATCGTTGGTGGTTTTGGGGAGGTGAGTCCATATTGTTTGATGGACACATGCTAATAATGAATCACGAAAATCTAGATTCGATCAACCGATATAATACTGACAACCCATTTTTCCTTTCTTTGAATTAAGCTTCTCAGATTCCCTTAAATCAAAGCAAGGAAAACAACTCATCTCTAGAAACTTAAAGAACAAACTAAAAACCTTCTCCCTAAATCCTCAAATTCCTCACAAAGTTCATTGAAACCCAAAATCAATGATGCTCATACCAAGTCCTAATATCACAAAAACCCTATTCAAAAATCGAATTGGAGTGATCACTTCATGATCGGTAAGATCTTACTTTCTTAGCAATCTTACATTCCTAAACACGATCTAACAATGATCCTATTATAGCACCAATCCTACAATGATTCATATTAGTTTTCTGGATATGGATCATAGGATCGTGTGATCCTACAATCTAGATCACATTTTAACTGACATGGCCATCTTTGGCCCCTGCCTAGGAAGCCTATGAGAGCTAGTCTCACGGTGGATTGCAATTGGCTAGCTGTATATGTGCACGGATTAAAATCCCATGTTATTAGTTAATTAACCTAGAATATGCAAGATGCATGCTCTTATGCTTTGACTTGGTTTATTCAAACCATCAAACATTAACTTGGCCAAGTAATTTCATAAAAACTAAGTACAAATAGCCAAAGCATACAAAATCAACATTTGTGTGAATTTACTACACATAACAACTTGTGAGAACATTCGTACATAAAGTAGGCTAATGTCCTCACCCAAGAGCAATCCTAGAGTCTAGGACTCCTCAAAACATAGTTTATGGAGGCAGCTAAGTGTATTGTATAAATACAAGCCTCTACTGAGATCTTCTCGACTTAATTCCCACCTTGGATACACGTCCTAGTGGCGAGTCTCAAAAGCCCTTGTCCAAGTGCTACTAGGCTCTACAGCCACAGGAAGACACTAGTTAGTACTATTACTTAACCAACAAGTACCCATGTAGACTAGAATCGTAGAGATTCTCAAGTGCCATACCTGTACACACAAAAGAGCAATACCACGATAATCCTCAACGATTACCTGGCCCAACAACTTCAGTCTCTACACAACATAACTAAGGAGTGAGAACATAACATTCTCAGTAAGGGGTCTTCAGTGTACCTGCAAGAAAACTACTAAGGACACCACATATGGTAACATATGTAACCTACTGTGAGCTCATACAGCCTGAGGGTCTGAAATATATGCATATAAAACTAGGTCCCTTGAGACCTCTCCCCATGCTTGTCCTTGAACTACAAGGCATTGCCTTGTCCTCTAGCAAGCATAGCTTGCCAGCCTAACTAGTGATAAATCACCAGTTGAACCTCTCCCATTTATGTTGTAAAGGGGAATTATGGTGGGACTATTGTAGACTATGCCATAAAGACCTTGTAGACTAGGTGCACTAAGGTTTCCACATTGAAGCCTCAAATCCAAAGTCTCAACTAGGCTTCTAATGGTACTAAACCTTGCACCCACTTATGGTGTTCTATTGTGGCCATAATTTCTTTTAAAACTTTCCTTAACTTTGAGTTAAAACAAGTGTTTCTAAAACAGGCCATTTTAAGTGTTTTTAAAACATGGAGGTGATAGTACTCCCTCTTAGCTTCATGTGGAATCTTGAATCACCTCAATTGGACACCTGAGCGAAAAGTTATGCTAAAAACAAAATCGGGTGTCAAATGCTGTCTTGGTGACGCGTCGCCAACTGTGGCGACACGTCGCCATAATTGTCGACGTTCTGCCAATTTTCTGAGGTCTTGGCGATGCATCATGGGAACTCGCGTGGATTGGCGATGCATCGCCAAACCTGCAAAATGCCCATAAAATCTCCGGTTTTACTGCTATGAACTTTGAACACTCTCCAAACATATCAAACATGCATGGATAGCCTTCAAACTTCACATACGTGTAGTACACGTTGCATAGACCACAATAGACCATCACAAGCCTTCCTATGATGCATTATAACATCATTCCAATCAAGCCAAACATACTAGTCCACCATAATTCAACCAAATCCTCTCATTAATACTATAGCTAGAATTACTCAAATTCTTCAAGCAAACTCAAGCCAATAGCATTAATTGAACTTGAAAACATAACTCCCTTACCTCAACTCCAAGAAACAAGCAAGAATCAAGCTCTTTTCCAATCAACCAAGCTCACCAAAGTTCTACACAAGTCCCAATCAAAAACAAAGGCACCAATCACCAAAACTTCACTCTCCCACCAAAACCCCAGCTCCAAACCAAGCAAATAACATGAATTCAATCAAGAACACATTAATTACCTCGCTCAAAAATAGGGGATATGGAAAAACACCCTTCCAAGCTTCAAAATCATGGTTTAAAGCTTGAAATTAGCTTTTCTTAGCTTGTACACCTTGAATTACGCCTCTTGACACTAAGAACACTTGATTCCAAGCTTAATTTGAGAGATAAATGAGTGAGAGAAGGATAAAAACGTGGTTATGGCAGCTTCCCCCTTCTCTTTCCCTTCTTAAACCCTTACTTAGCATCAAAGTCACCAGGGTATCAAGCTTAATGCAATTAAGTCCCCCATCTTTGTAACTTAGTCATTCTTGATTAAATTCTTGTTGATTCCTTCAAGTTTGGGTTAAGGTTGAAAGTTAAGTTATAAAAACTCATTTTAAAACACTTGGGAATTATCCCGGCTATTTAGGTTGAAAAATTACCATTTTGCCCTTGAACCTCGTCTAATGCCTTGGCTTTCTTGAAACTAAGTGAACTTTGCTAAACTTCTTTATTCTTGCTATGTAAACTTGAATTAAGGTTCTAAACTTAATTTGAAGCACTTTACCTCCTTCAGGAGTGTTTGCTACTAGGAGAGCCATAACATTAACAACCTTGATTTGATAGTCAAAGTATAGAAGTGCACTCAACATATTTGGCTAACATAAATTGAACCCAAGCTATAGTGCTTTAATTCCAAACTTTAAAGCTTTGTTTTCATTAAAAATACTTAAATAGTAGCTATTTTTTTGTTGCTCAAAACCAAGTACACAATATAGGGCTTGATGAAGGTGCTGTTATAGTATGTAAGGAAGGTAATGACTCCTAGTTTAAGATTTAAAAGGCAATCAAACCAAACCAAATGACATTTTTATAATATTAGGGAAGGGAAAAGGGGGAATCAAAACCTGGCTATTAATTCAAGGAAGCAACATTAGTATGGTTGTATTCTGATGAATTATTTCTCGCACAATAAGACCCATGTTTCAACCCACGATTCAACTTGACCTGAAATTTAGAGCTTTTTCAATTAATGCATATTAAATAGGAATAAGTGTGAAATTGCCACTAACGTTTGCATTATGGAGCAATTTTGCCATTAATATTTTTCTAATAGCAAGTTTGCTAATAGCATTACCTAATGGAAACAATTTTGTCAATTGTCATAGGCCATTTAACGGTAGGAATATTCTACGAAGAATGGCAATCATATTGAAGATGGTGGTAAAAATAATAGATTCAGAAAATTAAAGGCAACGATGTTATGTAAAGAAAGCTTGGAATTAAAACTTGCATTTTTCCCATTTTTTCACATTTGACACATCAGCAATTTTAACAGCTAGTGAAAAAATTGCTCCAATAATATTAGTGGCAAAGGCAAAAGAGGCAAATTTTCCAACAAGCTATAAGGGGTAGAGTAATTTTCTACGTGTTCAAATTGAAATAACTCAAACATATTAACACATTTTTCTCCTCAGGTTCATTCCTTTATGGTGGGCCAGCTTTATGTGTGACTTAATTGCCCCTGTAGTTTGACATATTATAATATCTATCACCCTCACAGCCAAAAAATTTTAAGGCCATATATTCAAATTGCCCACCTACCCCATCTGCCCTTGTACTTTTACCATTAATTTTTTGTGTGATCTCTTCAGTGTGATAACTCCAAGCTCAATCCCTTGTATCTATCAAATGCCTATCCCCTATTCCCATTCTTAATTGTGATCAACTCATATATCTCCTTCCTTTAATAGGTGTATAAGTTGGGACTAGAGTTATTTATAATCAACAGCAACCTTCAGTTTCAAAAACCTGCACACTTACTTGCCTTAGCATCCCACTTCGATCAGCCACCACCACTTCATTGTTGCCCACTGACACCCAGGTGATAACCGAAGGGCTATTGCCCACAAAACCTTCCCATTAGTAGACTTGACACCACCCTCAGGAATTCATACGACCAACCTTGGGAGAATTCTCTACACCACCCTCAGAAGCATATACAACCAACTTCAGGAAAAAGGTTCCTTACCAACCTCGAGAACGTACATTACCAACCTCAGGAACATACGTCTATCATCCTCGATAGAAGAAATGACTCCCGAAATAGGTACGCCCATCCGAAGGGCTTTCTCTAGTCTCCTTCAGTTGAGATTCTTGTTCATAGGGATCTCTGATGTAGGGTTTTGGGAGCCAAACAGGCACAGCGGAATTTAACCGAAACCCTCTAGGATCCAAGTGAAACAGGGTAAATCAGGTGTTCAAAATTTTTCATACCTAATTTCAGTTAAGATCCTTCACCCAATTGTAGAGTTGAATCACAAAACTTGAACAGTTGACGTGTTCAAGCTCTCTATGGTATCCACACAAGCTTTTCGGGATCATCACACTTCCACCTCGTCCCGGCAGATGCGTTTCTCTTGTGCTCACAGTGCTAGCCTGTGTCCTCTAAGGAATTGCAAGAGAATAGTGCGGCTGTCTTTTTTGGGAGGCTAGGGCAAGGCTGCGAATTTCTCACTAAAAGTTGTATTTATAGTAAGACTCAACTTCTATGCATAATGGGTTTCAAAGCCATAATCCAATTAGGCTTTAATTTTGGGCTTAATAATGGCTCAACTTTTGGGCCCATTATTAATACGAAATTATTATAAAACCATAACCCAAATAATTAGCGCATGCATTCTAATAATCCAAATAGTTATATGTGTATGACCCAATCGGCTCTTACCATGTTGGCAATGGTCATAAATCACATTTATGATCATAAGCAATGAGCGGTGTCTAGCAACACATCATTGCTACCCAAGTGACAAGATTGTCAATGATTCAACTAAACCTTTATGATCATTACCCTTATATGCCATTGTCCCTTTGTCCAAGATATCAAGACTAAACTCGAGACATGGAATGCGTCATTCTTGTATAGCCCAATCTTTGGTTTCTTGATTACCGAGTAGACTAACATAAACTGATGACATTGATATCATATATCAACTCATCCGAGCATGGCCATGCATTTTCTAAGTCTTACTCTATCAAGGGGCCCGAAGATATCACTCCCATTACATAGAAGGGACAAATCCCAACTTGATCGTACAAAACCCTCCATATGATATGTAATATACCTAATGACTTTCTTCAAGTTGACTCAGTTACGAACAACAAAGGGAAGTATCAAAGTATGTGACTCTCATGTAGGGAACCTTGATGATCTTAGGTCAAAGGACTACATATACCATGATCACTTTGGGAAACACTTATGACACTTATATAATGATCCATGTAGCATTCTAATGGTGGGTTGGTCCAGTAACAAGTTCTCTAACTTGTACCCATATGTAAACTACATATCTCATATTGGTCTCTACATATGCTAGTCGTTATGTATTATTGTAACCCTCTCCACAATAATACTAGACTAAGGACATTTGAGAATATCATTATTCTAGGGTTACAATTATGTTTATAACATTACGCAAAAACAAAACAACAAACATAATTGCTGGATTAATGCCTTAATAAAATATCATGACTCAATGTGCAAAAATATAATCATCTCAAGATTGGCTTTTGGGCACAACACTAACATCAAATCCCCGAAGGGGTTTTATGGAGAAACGACAAATGCAGTTGAGAGATCTCTGACAAAGAGCCTTACACATGACCCTACCCCCTGGCAGGAACTACCTATGTCCAGCTGAAGATACCTCTTTCCAATGGTACGGACCAGATCCAACCGAACACGTGTCCTGATCTCTTCAGGCTATGCATAATGGCCTTATTCTCTTGTCCTCCTATAAATTCTTGGGAAGCTACCAGGTAAACACACGGCACTCTCTTTCTTAGTCTTTTACTCTTAGATACCTCTCTCCCATACACTGACTTCGGTGGCAGAGGCTCCTCCTTAGTAAACCCACTCCGGGGAGGTCCTAACCCACATTCTTCAAGGTCTTGTAAATCTCTTCTCACCGAAAGTCTTCCTTAGGCCTAGCATGTCATACAACGAAAATGTCACAAGGCATCATTTGGCGCCATCTATGGGAACTCATCCCCAAGTCACTATTGTAGAGATTCGGCATTCAAAGGACAAAGGACTTTCAAGGTCTCAGTCTGCGCTAAAGACTCAAGCAACGACTGAATAGCCTGTAGTAGAGGCTTCCCTCGTAGAGGATGAACATCCTCTAATGGTCATGATGGGTTTTCTATGTGACTTTTAGTGCTCTAACATAGCTGAAATGGCACAACAACTAGACCAAAGGTGGCCACAAGTACCTCCGAAAGGAAGGGCACCTACCCGAAACACCAGTCCAGAGAAAATCCATAAGTCACCTCGCTGGAGCTCCAACAGCGGGAGCCCTCATGATGAGTCCTCAGCGAAGAACATACCATCCCAGGGACGTCGCGTTGCAGGAAGAGGGTTGAAAGACCCCAAGACCTCCCGCCAGTGAAGTCCATCCCCAGAAGAGAAATCACTATCCCCTCACCAGCGAAGTTACTCGCTGAGAAGAAGACATCATTCTCCTTTGCCTATGGTTGCCAAGCAACGAGAAGAGCACGGCACAACCGTCCTGATGGAGAAAATCCTGGAGAGGTTGGAAAAAGTGGAAAAATAGGTCTCTTGAAAGCTTATCTCGTCAAGACTACCAGAGACCTTCACCGAAGAGGAGTGCCCCTTTATCCGTATGATAGTAGAGGCACCAATGCCCAGCGACTTCTGAGTACCATGCCTAAAGACATATGATGGGCACAGTGACCCCCAAGCCCACCCTCCGCAAATGTTTTGAAGTCACCTTGTCAGGGCCGGCAACTGCATGGAACAACTCCCTAGCACCCAGAACCATAGTGGGTTTCCAGGAGTTGTCCACCGCCTTCACCTAGCTATTCATCAGAACCAGATCAATGGTAAAGATGCCAGTCCAAATGTATGACATAGCCCAAAAGAATGGGGAGACCATTCGGGACTATGTCGAGAGGTTTAACCAATAAGCCCTCAGTATGCTGGACTTCTGCCCCGAGATCCAAATCCTCACTATGACCAGGGGACTAAGGAGGGACTCACAGCTCTTCTACGTGTTCTCCAAAGATCCTCCTGACACCCTCAGAGAGTTCTACCGAAAGGTTGAGCAACATATGACAACCGATGAGCTAAGAATGGGTGGCCTAAAGTTTGACCATAATCACTCAGAGGGTCAGGGTCACCAACCTTGGTATTCCACTGAGGGAGGGGGCAGACCTTAGAAACCAAGGTGGAAGAGTCCAATATCATTCATATTAGTATTGTGCCCAAAAGGCCAATCATGAGATGATTGTATTTTTGCACATTGAGTCATGATATTTTATTAAGGCATTAATCCAGCAATTATGTTTGTTGTTTTGTTTCTGCGTAACTTAACAAACATAATTGTAACCCTAGAATAATAATATTCTCAAACTTCCCTAGTCTAGTATTATTGTGGAACGGGTTGCAATAATACATAACGACTAGCATATGTGGAGACTAATATGAGATATGTAGCCCGCATATGGGTACAAGTTGCAGAACTTCTGTACTGGACCGACCCACCATGAGAACACTACATGGATCGTTATATGAGTGTCATAAGTGATTCTCATAGTGATCATGGTATATGTAGTCCTTTGACCTAAGATCATCAAGGTTCCCTACATGTGAGCCACATACTTTGATACTTTCCTTTGTTGCTCGTAACTGAGTGAACTTGAAAAAGGTCATTGGGTATGTCATATATCATGCGGAGGGATTTGTATGATCAAGATGGGATTTGTCCCTCCTATGTAATGGGAGTGATATTTTTGGGCCCCTTGATAGAGTGAGACTTAGAAAATGCATGGCCATGCTCGGATGAGTTGATATACGATATCAATGTCATCAGCTTAAGTTAGGCTACTCGGTAATCAAGAAACCAAAGATTGGGCTATACGAAAGTGACACATTCCATGTCTCGTGCTTAGTCTTGATATCTTGGACAATGGGACAATGGCATATATCAGTGATGATCATAAAGGTTTAGTTGAATCATCGACAATCTTGTCACTTGGGTAGCAATGATGTGTTGCTAGACACTGCTCATTGCTTATGATCATAAATGTGATTTATGATCATTGCCAACATGGTAAGAGCCTATTGGGTCGCACACATAGAGCTATTTGGATCATTAGAGTGCATGGGCTAATTATTTGGGTTACGGTTTCTCTTTAATTTCGTATTAATAATGGGCCAAGGAGTTGAGCCATTATTAAGCCCGAAATTAAAGCCTAATTGGATTAAGGTTTTGAAACCCATTAGGCCTGGAAGTTGAGTCTCACTATAAATACAACTTCTAGTGAGAAATTCGCAGGTCTCCTTGCCCTAGCCTCCCAAAAGGACAGCCGCACTCTTCTCTTGCAATTCCTTGGAGGACGCAAGCTAGCACTGCGAGCGCACGAGAAATGCATTTGCCGGGATGCGGTGGAAGCGTGGTGATCCCGAGAGGCTCGTTTGGATACCATAGAGAGCTTGAACACATCAACTATTCAAGTTTTATGATTCGACTCTACAGTTGAGTGAGAGATCTCAACCGAAAATTAGGTATGAAAATTTTCGAACACCCGGTTTACCCCGTTTCACTTGGATCCTGGAGGGTTTCGGTTAAATTCCGATGCACTGTTTGGCTCCCGAAACCCAACAATTCACCCCCTAAACACTACAAGAACGAACATCCTAATGTCTTTAGAAAAATAAGGAACAACAATCAAACATTCAAAGGCCATGACCTCAAACAACAAGGAGAATATGAAGAAATTCTGTCAATTTCATCGGGACCACGGGCACGATACGGAGGATTGTTTCCAACTAAGGAAGTATATTGAATCTTTGATCAAGCAAGGGCAACTTTGACGCTACTTGTGGATGTCATCGCCTAAAGCCCAGGAAAGAAAAGAAGAAAAGAGGAAAGGGGAGGATGAGGATATGATTCTAACTGACGTTGGAACCGAAGTCCCAAGAAGCACCCGCCACCTTCGATGGGTATAATCCAGACAATCACAGCTGGAATACCATCGGCTAAGAGGAAAATGAAGGTTTGAGAAATTGCGATGATGGAATTTGATAACCTAACGAATAAGCTTATTCGGAAAAATGGGTCTACAAGAAATTTTCCCCACGACGACCCTCTCCTGATTATGGCAAGGATAAGATGCTGGCACATCAAGATAGCACTCCTAAATGATGGCTCAAATGCCGATGTCCTCTTCACCGATGTGTTGTCAAAACTAGGCATAACAGAGAATGATCTCAAGCCATTGATGTATCCCATGTTTGAAGTAGGACCAATTGAACTTCCCATACTCGGATAAGTTGATCTCCCACTTATGCTAAACAGCACTTTGGCCGAAACAGGAGAAAAGGTCTTCACATCCACTATGACAAGATTCATAGTCGTAGATGTGTCATCATTATACAACTCCATCATCGGGAGGCAAATGTAGGGCAATCTCCATCTCTGAACAGATGTCAAATACCTAATGGTCACTTTCGAAGAAAAAGGAGGAGACGTAAAGATATTTATTGCCCAAGCAGAGGTCAGGAAGGTGTTTGTCAAAGCAAGAAAAAGTCCCCCCAAAATCCATACATAGACCATCGGGGAAAAGGGTGCCACTCCCGAAGAAGCTATAGGAAGAGGAAAATATGGCAAGAAAATAGAAACTGAGGATATAGAACTAGTCCCCAACCAAAGTACTCGAGCGGGGAAACAATTGGCTGAAGAGGAAAAAGAAAAACTTGTATCCCTTCTAATAATGAACAAAGATCTTTTTTCCTACTCACCGAAAGACATGCCTGGAGTGAATCCGAACATAGCCCAACACTATCTTAAGATGCGATCAGACTCAAAGCCCATTCGGCAGAAAAAGCACAGCCTTTTGGCTCAAAAAAACTACTTCATCAAGGAAGAAGTTCAAAAAGTCTTAGAAGCCGAAGTGATAAGGGAAGTCAAATATCCAAAGTGGCTTAGCAATGTCGTCGTTGCCACTAAGGAAGGAACTAATAAGCTCCGAATGTGCATTGACTTCTAAAATGTCAACAATGCTAGTCCTAAGGATTCATACCCCTTCCCCTCAATAGATCACCTGGTCGACTTTACATCCAAGTATGGGCTATTAAGCTTCCTGGATACCTTCAATGGATATCACCAAATTCGGATGACTCCTGAGGACGAGGAAAAACAACATTCGTCATCAAATTCGGGACATACTGTTATGTCAGAATGCCCTTCAGCCTGAAAAATGTTGGAGCAACATATCAAAGGCTGATGAACAAGATGTTCAATTCCCAGATCGGGAGAAACGTGGAAGTATACGTCAATGACATGATTGTTAAAACCAAAGTACCTAGTAATCATATCACAGACCTAGAAGAGACCTTCCAGCAACTTAGGAACTTTGGAATACATCTTAACCCTGAGAAATGTGTATTTGGGGTAACAGCTAGGAAATTCCTCAAATTCATGGTATTCAAAAAAGGTATAAATGCTAACCCCGAAAAGGTTGATGCCCTGGTAACGTTCTAAACTCTAATGACAACAAAGGATATACAAAGGCTAATGGGAAGAATAATTTCCATTAGCAGATTCATATCCAGATATGGAGATCGGTGTAGATTGTTCTTCAAAGTGCTTACGAAAATAGTAAAAAATGAAGGCAACCTCGGAGCTGAGGAATACCCTTGGAATGAGGAATTCCAGAAGGCATGGGAGGAGCTCAAAAGTTACCTAACCCATTTTCCAACACTCCAACAATCGAGAGAAAGAGAATCGCTCATCCTCTACCTCGTGATAACTAGGAAAGCTATAAGTTCAGTTCTAGTAAGGGAGGAAGGAGGCAAGCAGTGGCTGGTGTACTATGTAAGCAAGTCCCTACATGGTGCCGAAGTTAGGCATCCTCTACTACAAAAAGGCATTTATGCCCTAGTATTGGCAAGTAGGAGACTTCGGCCTTATTTCCAGGAACACCCCATGATAGTTCAAAGTAACTTATCTCTTTGGGATGTCATGAGGAAGGTAGACCACTCAGGTCAATTATCAAAGTGGTGCATCAAGCTCAGTGAATATGATATCACCTATAAACCAAGGAGGGCAATAAAAGCCCAAGCACTGGCAAATTTCATTACTAAGGTCCCCCAAACCGAAAGTACTCTAAGGGACCTCAGAAATGACAAACCTTAGTGGAAACTATTCATCGATGGCACCTCAAGATCCAAACACTAGGGAGCTGGAGTAATTATCCTTGGACCCAAAGGTATGAAAACTTTAAAGGCCATCAAATTTGGTTTTAATGTTACCAATAACATTGCCGAATACGAAGTCATCATAGCAAGCTTACGATTGGCAAAAAGAGTCTGTGTGAGAAATCTAAAGGCCTATGGTGACTCCCAACTCATTGTTCAGCAAATAACAGGAGACTACGGGGTAAAAGATCTGAACTTGGCAAAGTACCATAAACTCGTAAAATGGCTTATCCAAGAGTTCGACAGGGTACAAATAGAAAATGTACCCTGACGAGATAATGTGGAAGCGGATACTTTGGCCAAATCAAAATAGTCCACCGAAGTGTTGGAGCATCTGAGCATAGCAATAATGGTCATCGCAACATCATAAAAATGATGGAAAAATCTTATTAAAAATCATCTCGTGACTTCGGAGAACCCAAAGACCCTTTGGAAGCCGTGAAGGTGTGAAAGTGCTCAGGTAGATACTTCCTGATTAGGGAAGAATTGTACCAACAAAGGTACCCCAATCCACTGCAAAGATGTATCAATGAAGAGGACATCGAAATAATCCTTAAAGAAGGCCATGAAGAGACCTGCAGATCCCACATCGGGACTGACGCCCTTGCTATTGTACTACTTCAGCAAGGATATTTTTGGCCTACTTTAATGAAGGACGTAAGCCAGTTCATCAAAAAATGTGATTAGTGCCAGCAACATGCATCCATCCAAAGAGTACCCTTGGAAGTGATAACCTCAGCAGACAATCCTTGCCCCTTCACTGTTTAGGGTATCGACCTCATTGGTCCTCTCCCAATGGCTTTTGGAAGAGTGAAGTTTTGTATAGTTGCAGCAGATTATTTCACCAAGTAGAATGAAGAAAGCCTCTAGCAACAATTTCAACAAAGGACATCCATAAGTTCGTCTAGAAGAACATCATATGCAGATTCGGTGTGCCAAGATTGGTAGTAGCAGATAATGGTTCCCAATTCATTGATAAAGGATTTCAGCGACTTGCAACCAACCTCAGAGTAAAATTACACTTTGCCCTAGTTGCCCATCCTTAAAGCAATGGACAAATGGAGGTCTCCAATGGGACAATAAAATACAATCTCAAGAAGAAGTTGAAAGCAGCCAAGGCAAAATGGCCAGGAGAACTCTTGAGTGTACTATGGAGTTATCGAACAACTCCTAGAAGAGCTACTAGCGAAACACCTTTTTCACTCATATTCTGCACTGAGGCGATTATCCCTATCGAAGTCATACAACTGTCTATCAAAGTACAGGTGTTCAACGAAGAAGGAAACAACCTCAATTTAAGAACCAAGTTAGATATGACTGACAAACATAGGGAGATGGATGAACTCAGAAGGAAACCTTTCCACAAAGGGTAGCCATTGCTACGAACTTGCATGTCAAACCTAAAGGGATCAAGAAAGGAGACCTTGTTCTCCGAAAGGCTGAACTGGAATCCCGAAGACCATCTCATGGTCTACTTTGGGCAAATTGGGAAGTACCATATTTAGTCCTCAAAGAAGTTCGGCCAGGAGTCTATAAACTTGGAAATACTGAAGGAAAAGAATTGAAATATACATGGCATTTAGACTCTTTGAAAAAATTCTACACTCAGAAATTTCCAAGCAAGGAGCCTTATTATAAAAAGGTTCCACAAGAAATAAGCCGAATATGGTAATTTTTGAAGGAGGACAGCCGAATATGGTTGCTTCTGAAAGTATCTTAGTGATATTGTATGAGTTTTATTGAGGGAGGTTAACTGAATATGGTTGATTTGAAAATACCTAAGTGTTCTTGTAACATAGCAAGTTTCCCAAAAATGTTGTTTGGATGTTATTCTTAAACACTTAAAAAGATGTCCATAACTCACCGAAGATAATTGAACATTACCTTTAAAAAAAACTACGATTGTGAATCCTTGGAAGTATTTTTAACAAGGATAGTACACGACTAAAGGTGCTGAAGCGTTACAATACCAAATAAGTTTAAAGGAAAAATGTCAAAATAGCATTAGAGGTGATACCCATTGTAGACTTAGCCAAATTTTTAGAAATAAAAGTTATCCTACTAAGAAAGGGTGTACAAAAAAAAGGGCCTAAATTGTTCCAGCAAGATCTTCGCTATCTTCGAAACCTTCTTGCCCTTCTTCATCTTCACCATCCACCTATTCGGCTGGTGGAGAACGCTCGGGCAGGTTGAGGTACTCGATCTTGGACCATGACGAAGAAGGCCCCTCAGGAATGTCTAAGGCCCGAAGAAAGGAAAGATCAAGGTTAGGATATCAGGAAAGGACTTGGTGGTTGGCAAGACAGAATCCATCTTGAAATGATGACTTCGTCACTTCATCTGACTTGGCCTTTTCCACCATCAAAAGTTCCATCTCCTTCTTTAGCACCTCGACATCCTTCTTCCCCTCTCCCTCATCTTTCTTCTTCTTCTTCTTCTTCAACTTCTTCAAATCACTGAACTCGGCCTCAAGATCAGCATTCAGGGCCAAGGCCTTGGTTAGATCAATAGCCACCTCCTCCTTCTCCATCCGAAGTGCTTCAGCCAAAAAAGTCTACTCTGTTAGCCTCACCCCGAAGTCAGAGATTGTTGAGGAACACTTTTCAACAAATTTTCTCTATCTTTCCAAAACCTCCTGGCAAAGTTGGGCAAGCTCCTCCTTGGTGATCTTGCTAAGTTCGCCAAACTTCAAGCAAGAGCTTTCAAACATCTCCTTCACCTTCGCTAGATTCTCCTCAGATTGGCTCCGGATAGAGGATTATAAGAGATTATAAGCCAGTAGCTGCAAAGAAAGGATTATAAGAGATGGGATAACAAATTTGAGAAAATTTTTCCAACTTGGAAACATGAATTACCAAGGCTGCATGCTTGAAAATCCGAGTAGCCAAGATCTCCTCATTCGGGCAAGAGTCCATAGGAGCCTGGAAGATCACATTTGTAATAACTCCCCTGGCCATCTGGGGTGCCATTCTTTAGGAGTCTTCAGAGAGCAAGTCCATGTCTTCCATAAAGGTCTAGAATGACTCTCTTAGGATCTTGTTACGAGGGACCTTGGTGTTCCGAGTAGCCCGCTTTTGAGCATGGTCAAGCACCCACTCGAGTGATTCTGCCTCCTCTGCAAGGTCATGCTGAAGTTCCATCACCACATTGTCCCTTAACCAATCATCTATAAAATCAAGAATTCCAAAAATACCATAGCTCATAAATGAAAGATTAAGAGATAAACTTGGGGGAACTTCAGGATCCCCTCTTTCCGAATTGCACACTTCAAGCACCTTAGTAGGGATTTCTTTGCCTTTCCTCGTTCTCTCCACAACTTCCTCAGCCGAAAGCACTCCTAAAGTGGTTCTCAAGGCTTCAGTTGTGGAGGTAGGACTTAGTGGAAATGACTATATGACCGCTTTCGAAGAAGGAACTACGACATCGATAGCAAGGTCCACAACGTCAACAACAACTTCAGGGGGAGGGGGAAGTACGTCACCCTTTGCCTTCTTTGCCCTAAATGAGCCCAAAGACTACCCAGTGCCCTTATTTCTATTTTGGGCTTTTTGCTGATCCCCCTTCTTAGCCTGGCCGAGGAACAAACTCTTGTAGAATGCCGCAGACTTGTCACCCATCTCTGTAAAGTAAAAAATATTAGTGCAAGTATAAAAAATTGTAGCACTACAGTTGGAAGAATAGCTTATTTTTTGCAAGGCCAGAATAAGAGAGTTCACCTCGAAGGAGACAAATGAGCCACACCTTCTTTCCATCCATTGATGGCTTTGGCATGTCCTTGTCAGTAACATGCTCGATAATAAAGCCAAGTTCCCAAAGAACCTCCTCAATCATGAAGCTCCATCTAATGGGGAAAGAGTAGAGAGAGCACGAAGGCCTCTGAGCATCCCAATCTTCGACAGCCCAAATATGGCTGTAGAACCCTTCAAACTGAGACTCCAATTCTAGAGTTAGTTAGCAACTTCCTTGGATCCACTACGTCAGTCACTAGAGTACCCGAAGCACACTGAACCAGAACATCTTTCCACTTCTTATCAATCTCCATAAAAAAGTACTTCTTCTGCCATCTTCTCTAACTATCCTTAGTGCCGAAGGTAAAAGTAAATTTCCTACTTTCAAAACCCTGAAGAAGCAAAACATAAACCCCCCCCCCCCTTCGGGATGGGATGAAGTTTGTAGTATTCAAGAAAGAAAATGAAGTGCGGGATGATTTTGAAAATCCCACACATGCACAATCAAGCATTAAAATAGACATAGGAGTTCAGGGGCATTTGATTGATGGCTATCCCATAGAGGTAGAAAAAGTCAGAAACCACCTTCAGGGGCAGATAATAGAGACCAGCCTTTAGTTGCTCTTTGAAAATAGTATTCTCCTTCCCCCGAGGAAGGTAGCTCAGTTCACTATGACTGGGCAGCCTAATTCTTGCATAATAGGGAAGAAAGAATTTTAGCCTCCATTTCTCCAGCTTCTCCAAAGTCGCACAACTCATATGAGAGTTGAGAGGGATCCAACTCTCAAGAAAAAAAAAGACCTTGGTATTTTCAACCAACATCCTCAGTGTCCAAGATTCTAACCTCAGAAAGACAAAGGAAATAAGGGAAAAAGCAACTTCATACAAAAACCCACCTATTCAGGAAACAAAGAAAACCTCGTAAGAAGATATAAGACTTGATAGAAATCAGTCCGCCGCTACAACCACCACAAAAAAAGAAGAGAACCAGAGGAAAGAAAGAAGCTCAGAAAGGGAGAACGAGGTGCAAATGGGAAAGGTAGATCTTCTGATGAGCAGTGATGCTTATATAGCTCGAAGTAGGCAAGCGAAAGGCATCATAATGACTTATTCTAGTCGAAGAGATGCACCTGACATAACTGACAGGAAAGCTGGCCTGTGATCTAGTGACATGTGTTACCAAGCATGAGAAAATGGGGCACGTTGCTCCAGATGCCAGGTCTAAGTGGTGCACAAAACAGGCAACTGGCCTATCTACCCCTCGCTGGTGGGAAATGAAAACCCCATGGAGGGAAAAATTCACTACTTTAAGTGCCATACATATGACCTTAGAAGATCCTGGCCTAACACAATAAACCTAGTCTGAAGGTCTAACTTCGAAAAAACTGGCCAGACCCCATTGTGGGATGATTGATACTACACAACATGCTGGAACCGAAGAAGTAACCTCACTTTCTCCAAAGGGGGCATGTGATAGCCAAAGGGCTATCACCCACAAAATTTTTCCATTGGCAAACCTAACACCACCCTCGAAAATTCATATGACCAACCTTGGGAGAATTCTCCACACCATCCTCGGAAGCATATATGACCAACTCTGGGAAAAAGGTTCCTTACCAACCTCAAGAATGTACATTACTAACCTCGAGAACATATGTCTATCATCCTCAATAGAGGAAATGATTCTCGAAATAATTCTGCCCATCTGAAGGGCCTTCTCTAGTCACCCTCGGTTGAGATTCCTATCCGAAGAAGTCTCAGATCCCCAAAGGGGTTTTACGGTGAAATGAAAAATATAGTTAAGGGATCTCTAACAAAAAGCCTTATTCTCCTATCCTCCTATAAATTATTGGGAGGCAACTAGGTAAACACACGAGACTTTTTCTTTCTTACTCTTTTACTCTTAGCTACCTCTCTCCCGTATACTGACTTGGGCATCGGTGGCTCCTCCCCTGGAAACTCACTCTAGGGAGCTCCTAACCCACATTCTTCAAGGTCTTGTAGATATCTTCTCACTGGAACACTTCCTCAGGCCTAGCATGTCATACAACGAAGATGCCACAGGGCATCACCAAGTATGTTCAAGTCCATGGTTGTTACTTGACCACCATTTTGCTGTTCATGCAGTCTATGTCTAACTGGTTCTGTAATTTTGGAAGTGATAGCCAAACGCTATCGCCTCTATCTGGCCGAACTCCCTGCCACAATAACGGCCAGAAGAAGCTGGCGCTACCCGAGAAAAGGTGCGATCAGGCACCTCGGGAGATAGCCGAAGAGCTCCGAGCCCGGCACGCCAGGAAACACTACTCGGCCCCCCAAGGTTGTGAACAGATCACCTTCGGAAAAGCAGCACCAGACAGCGAGCCGAACATGATATCTCCGAAGGCGGAACTCCCTGAAACTAGGAACCCCCGAACTGAGGGCTTGTTTCCCGAAGAGGCTCTGTCCGAACTAAAGGACGACCTCACCCAGGGACCTCGGGAGTACGGCAGGAACATCTATGGAAGCGTTTAAGGAAGCCTCTGACACGTCCTTTCATAGACGTCATAAAGCCGCCTCAATAGGCGCTCTGACACGCGGACGCCATCAGAATCACATCATGGCCCATCTCAGCACGTGGCTCAAGGCAACATGCTACCAGCTATCTGTCCCCTATGCCCAGAAATTCAGGAACATCTGACCAAACATGTGTCGCGATCTGAACGGGCTAGGCGCTCCTATAAATACCAGGAATTAATACTGGGCAGGAGGCTGGTTGGTTGGCCAAACACTGCTCCCACACTCGGAGAAAACTACCAGGCGAGACTCTTCAGCCATTTGTGCTATTTCCTCTGCCTTTTCTCAGCCACCACTGACTTGGGCGTCGGAGGCTCCCCCCCCCCCCCCGGAAAAACACTCCGGGGGCCTCCTAACCTTTTCTTTCTGAGCTTTCAGGCACTCTCCTTCGGGCTATCCATTCCACCAGGCGTTCTTCCTCCCAGAAGTCTCTCCACCAGTCACCATGACTATAAACGATGAGGCCCCTGGCCATCATTTGGCGCCGTCTGTGGGAACCTGCTCTGAGATCGTCGTCGTTGAGACTCAGCGTTCTAAGGACAAGAGGCTCCCGAAGTCCCCGTCTGCGCCTGAGATACAACCGGCTGCTGAGCAAACACTCCCAGGGACCTCTGCGCCTGAGGAAGACCGCCCTCTGGTAATCACCATGAGCTTCTTGAGGGACTTCCAGCGTTCGGTCGTGTCTGAAATGACCCAGCAGATCGACCGAAGGTGGCCACAGCAAGCACAGGCCCAGAGACCCCCCTCAATGACACGCCCTCGGGAGAAAAGCCCCAAGTCTACACATCGCAGTTCGGGGAGTGGAGACCCTCGCGAAGAATCATCCACAGAAAATATAGCCCCCGGGAAATCGCCTGTGGGACAAACCGGGTCCAAGCGACCGAGAGTCTCACAGCGAAGCAGTTCGTCGCCTGAGTAGGGGTCCTTGTCCCCTCAGCGCCGAACTCGCCCCCTGAAGAGGCTTCGGGGATCTCCATTCCCTGAAGAAGGCCCTAGCGTCACAGTGCTGATGGAGAGGATACTAGCACGGCTGGACAGAGTGGAGAAACAAGTGGCCAGAAAACCCGTTTGGAACAGACTCTCGGGAACATGCTGCGAAGATGACTCGCCATTTATTCAGGCCGTTGTTGAGGCAGCCATGCCAGGTGACTTCAGAGTACCTCGGTTGGAGATCTATGATGGCCGAACTGATCCACAGGCCCATTTGATGAAGTACAGACGCAGCATGATAATACACGGCGCTGACGACGCTACCATGTGCAAGTGCTTCGAAGTCACCCTCACAGGGCCAGCCACGGCATGGTACAATTCCTTGCCTTCGAGAACCATCACTGAGTTCCAGGAGTTGTCCACGGCCTTCACACAGCAATTCATTGGGAGCAGACCTACGGCGAAGATGCCTGTGCAGATGTTCGACATAGAGCAGAGGGATGGAGAAACCATCCGAGACTATGTCGAAAGATTCAACAGGGAAGCTCTAAGTGTCCCAGACTTCAGGCCCGAAATCCGCATTCTTGCCATGACACGAGGCCTTCGGCGAGACTCACAGCTGTCCTACGAGTTCTCAAAGGAACCCCCGGAGACCCTCGGAGAATTTTACCGAAGATCAGAACAGCACATGACCGCCGAAGAACTAAGACTTGCTGGGCCGAGGTCTGATCACCATCGCCCCGAAGAGTCCAGTCAACAAGCTCGGCATCCTACCGAATACGCAGGACGACCTCGGAGGATGCGAGGAAAGAAACCTCAAAGTTTCACACCATTGAGCACTTCACGGACCAACATTCTCATGGCGCTGGAAAGGCAAGGGACGCAGATTCGGCGACCAAGGGCCATGACCGCCGATAATAAGAAGAATGCAAAGAAGTTCTGCCAGTTTCATCGCGACCACGGTCATGACACCGAAGACTGCTTCCAGCTGAAGAAGTACATAGAGTCGCTGATAAAAAATGGCCAACTTCGGAAATACCTGAGGATGCCATCCCCGAAAGGCAGAAATATGGAGGAAGAAAGGGCCGAAGATGAGGACTATGACTCCGACAGGCGGAGAAATAAAAGTCCACGAAAGCGCCCTCCACCTCCAGCAGCGGTTATCTAAACCATCACCACGGGGCTCCCATCCTCGGAAAGAAAGCGGAAAGCCAGAGAAATTGCAGTCATGGAGTATCAAAGTCCACCAAAGAAGCTGGCTCGCAAAGATGGCTCCACCGTCGTCTTCCCCCACGATGATCCGCTACTAATTCTGGCGAGAGTAGGGGACTGGGACGTCGAAAGAGTGTTGCTTGATGATGGCCCAAATGCTAACGACCTCTTCTTGCACCTGCTGCCGAGCTTGGGCATCTCCAGCAGCGAACTGAAGCCTGTCACCTCGCCCCCTTTTGGGGTTGGGCCATCCGAACTCCCCGTCCTCGGATGGATTGACCTCCGGTTGATGTTGAAAGGGACTTCGGTGAATGGAGCAGCTGAGTTGTACGCCTCCGCAATGGCGAGATTCATCGTCGTGAACGTCCCATCCTCGTACAACGCCATCCTTGGAAGGCAGACAATGGGGAATCTGCATATTCGCCCTGGTGTGAAGTACTTGACTGTCACATTCGCCACCAAGGATGGAGATGCAGAGGTATTCATAGACCAAGCCGAGGTAGGAAAGGTGTTTGTAAAAGCGCGAAAAGCTCCGGCAAGCAACCTCGCGCAAACGATGGAGGCAAGGGCACCAGAAAAAGGCAAAGAAAAAGATCTCGCCAAAACAGAAATGGAAGCAATAGAGCTTGTCCCAGGTCAATCTACCCGAATAGGGAAGAGCTTGGCCGAAGGTGACAAGGAAAATCTTGTATCCTTTCTACTGGAAAATAAAGATCTGTTTGCCTACTCGCCAAAAGATATGCCGGGGGTGAACCCTGGCATAATACAGCATAGCCTCAAAATAAGTTTGTCAAAACCGAAGTTGGGCGTCTCCTAGATGCTGAAGTCATCAGGGAGGTCAAGTACCCTGAGTGGTTAAGCATGAGAAGGAGATTAAAAGACAAAGAAGCCAAAAAACAAAGGAAATACGCTTTGTCTGGAAACAAACCTGGCGGAACCTCGACAACATCGTCCTCGGAGTCCTCGGCCGAAATGCCCTTGCCCTTCCGCTTGCGCCGTTCCTCGGCAGAAGGTACTTCTACCACTACATCAATGAGGGCCTGTGACGCGGTAGGACTCTGAGGAGGAACTTCGGTTGAAGGGACCTCGGAAGCAGCAGCCTCAGACGCCGGAACTTCGGCTGTCCCAGGCTCCTCGGCGGTCTCCTCGGGGATTTCTTCTAGAACAGCTCTCTTTGCCCGTTTCCTCGAAGGCCCCGCGCCAGTAGACTTCCGCCTTCGGGAAGACACCTTGTTCGTCCGATCGCCCTCCTCCACTTGGCCAGTGAAAAGGGACTTGTAATAGGCAGCAGTCGCATCGCCCATCTCTGAAAAAGGAGAGAAACATTAGCGTGAGTCCGAGGAAAGAACAGTAAAGGAGTAGAAGATAACTCACTTTCGGCAAGCGCTTCGAAAGAAATTTCCTCCTTAAGAAGCTTGACCAACCAGGAATCCTTCCCGACGATGACAGGAGCTGGCATCCCGAGGTCAGTCTCGTGCTCCTTTACCACCTTTAGCTCCCGAAGGACCTCTTCGGTCATCAACCTCCAGTTGATTGGAAAAGGGTAAAGGGCGAGCGGAACGACCTCGGGATCCCAGTCAGAGACAGCCTGAATGCGGGCGTCAAAATCCGCGAACAAGGGAGCTAACTCTGGGGTCAGCAGCATCCTCGGATCAGCAACGTCCACATCCAGTGTTCCCTGAGCCCATTTGGTCGGAACGTACGACCAGGCCTCGTCCATCTTCATGAAGAAAAATTTCTGTTGCCACCCCCGCCAGCTATCTTTAGTGGCGAAGGTGAACATGAATTTCTTGCTCCCGGATCCCCGAGGTAGCATGAAATAGAAGCCACCCTTCGGGACCACAGAGAGCTTGTAATACTGCACATGCAGAGGTAGGCATTAAAATAGCAGAACGAGTTCGGGGGAAGCTGGTTCACAGCAATGCCATGAAATTTGCAGAACTCGCACACCATCTTCAGGAGAGGATACCGAAGACCGGCCTTCA
Organism: Aquilaria yunnanensis; assembly: GCA_039654915.1. Taxonomy (NCBI): domain Eukaryota; kingdom Viridiplantae; phylum Streptophyta; class Magnoliopsida; order Malvales; family Thymelaeaceae; genus Aquilaria; species Aquilaria yunnanensis. The sequence goes on along the minus strand of CM077595.1, from coordinate 38,948,171 downwards.
GCTGGGCTCGGAAAACGGTAACCTCCTTACTGTGGTTTGAAAAAGCATAATGGCTAGAACGAGGCAGCCTAGTAATGGCGTAAGAGGGAAGAAAGAATTTTTTCTTCCACCTCTCTAACTTTTCAGGGGTGGTGCAACAAGGATGGGCTAAAAGAGGCTGCCAGCTCTCAGGAATGGGCATTTTCGACATAAAAACGAGTTTGAAAATGGAAGAAAACAGTTTCCAGAGAAAAACTCAAAAGAACACAGGGATCAAAGCGCTCTGAAAAACTAAAACCCACCGAAAGATTTGCCAAAATCTGAGGACGCCGTCGTGAAAGCTGGCTGGAAAAAAGCTCTGATTAAGGTAGCTCCGCCACAGAAAGCAAGAAAGTGCAAGAACAGGGGCAAAGCAGAGAGAAGAGCAGAAGAGAAAGCAAAAGGAACTTATGATGGAGTGGGCTATTTATAAGCCAGAGATGGGTAACCGAAGCATCCTCATAAGTACCCTTTGGAGGCGAACCGTCGCCGTAACTGCTCTCTGCACCTGAAAAGGCGCGCCCTCTGTAACCGACGCGACTCTCCTCCAATGGCAAAGCGCCATGTGTCAACCGCTGCGCGAAAATGGGGGACACGTCCTCCAAACGTCCCTTGCAAGCTGGGACACGTCTTCTAACATGACTGGAAAACTAGGACGCGCCGCTCAGACTGACACGCTTGGCCAAACAGACTTGCAGAAACAAAGAGCAGGCCACCTCGAGGACGCCAAGAAACAGGCTATGGCCGAACAGCCCATGACCTTCGAGCAAGAGGTGTATCTTCGGCACAGGCTCCGCCTCGAAGACACCAAAGAACAGGCCAAGGTCGAAGAGCCCATGATCTTCGGGCAAAAGGCGCATCCTCGAAACAGGTTAAGCTTCCAAAGAAACTCCCATACACAACCTCGGAAAGAGATGCAAAACCGAAGTCTTCACTTCGGCTTTCCAAAGGGGGGCATGTGATAGCCAAACGCTATCGCCTCTATCTGGCCGAACTCCCTGCCACAATAACGGCCAGAAGAAGCTGGCGCTACCCGAGAAAAGGTGCGATCAGGCACCTCGGGAGATAGCCGAAGAGCTCCGAGCCCGGCACGCCAGGAAACACTACTCGGCCCCCCAAGGTTGTGAACAGATCGCCTTCGGAAAAGTGGCACCAGATAGCGAGCCGAACATGATATCTCCGAAGGCGGAACTCCCTGAAACTGGGAACCCCCGAACTGAGGGCTTGTTTCCCGAAGAGGCTCTGTCCGAACTAAAGGACGACCTCACCCAGGGACCTCGGGAGTACGGCAGGAACATCTATGGAAGCGTTTAAGGAAGCCTCTGACACGTCCTTTCATAGACGTCATAAAGCCGCCTCAATAGGCGCTCTGACACGTGGACGCCATCAGAATCACATCATGGCCCATCTCAGCACGTGGCTCAAGGCAACATGCTACCAGCTATCTGTCCCCTATGCCCAGAAATTCAGGAACATCCGACCAAACACGTGTCGCGATCTGAACGGGCTAGGCGCTCCTATAAATACCAGGAATTAATACTGGGCAGGAGGCTGGTTGGTTGGCCAAACACTGCTCCCACACTCTGAGAAAACTACCAGGCGAGACTCTTCAGCCCTTTGTGCTATTTCCTCTGCCTTTTCTCAGCCACCACTTACTTGGGCGTCGGAGGCTCCCCCCCCGAAAAAACACTCCGGGGGCCTCCTAACCTTTTCTTTCTGAGCTTTCAGGCACTCTCCTTCGGGCTATTCATTCCACCAGGCGTTCTTCCTCCCAGAAGTCTCTCCACCAGTCACCATGACTATAAACGATGAGGCCCCTGGCCATCAGGAAGCACATAACTTGTGCAACTATTTTTAGGATCTCGGCCTTATCAAGTATGAAAAATACCTTAGAAATATCATTTGTATTATGTGTTTGTTTATAGTTTCAAACTCAAGTTTTACTATATATATATTACTATGCTATTGTGGGATTAATACTATTAATAGGATAATGCTATTGAATAGGAATATTTTTTTATTATGAGAAATTGAGCATAGCACTATATATAAATGGCATCAATTAGTAGAAGATGTAAGCAGAAGAGACTGTTGTACTCGTCTGTTTATCTAAATTGTATACATATTTGGCTTTTCCTTTTAGCTTCCTTGTTTATTGCTCTTAACCATAATCAGACTATATCTGTAAAAGAATCCTTTACTATTGACAATCAAGTGATAGAGAATGTGGCCCGGTAAGCTGGACCGAAGTGCTTGATGAATAGGAAATCAGAATCTTGCATCCAAAGATAGCATCCAAGGCTCGAGATCTGCTCCCACGGGAAACTCTCCAATGCTTAAGTTAGTTTTTTGGTATAGAGAAGGACAATAAAGCCCCATCCGTTACCTTAGGATTGATGATGGGTTTATATAGTCGCAGCAAGCTTCAAGTAATTCGTTCTGGGATAGGAATCCCATAGCTTATCCATATTTGTAGGATATAGTTTCCTTCTGGGAGAGGTTTCCTTTTGGGGCCTTTTCGGGCATCCAAGCACGGCCTATCCTCTAGTCATCGATATTTGGGCACTTGGGCCCGTTTCCTTCCAATAGGGCCTCCATCCAAAAAGGAATGTGGGAAAAAGGTGCCACGTTACTTGGTGCACTAAGGTAATATCATTTGAGGGTAGGGGTGTGATCCCCTCCCTTTCTCTGTTAGCTTCCTTGGGAAGCTGGGTTGACATCATTGTTTCAGGTGTCCTATCCACCCCTGCTATGCTGTTATAATGCATGTTAAGTGCATTGGTTGATAGGAAGGTGAAGAGATGTCTATTAAATGCTTTTCAGGGAAGATCTTGGCGGCTATCGGTGGCCATGTATCCTCCAGTGATTAGCCTATCATTTGTATTGACGATTTGTAGGGGGAAACTCAAGGATCGCAGGTTTTCCTATGAATGTTATGAAGGTTTCTGCTTTCTTCCACTATTTTCCTTACTTTACTACTTTCTTGTTTCCTAATTTGTTAGCGCCAGAGTTCTCTGAGACTTCTTTTTCAGAGTTTTTCTCTTTCATGTAGTGTTCATACTTCCTCAACGTGTTCAAATAGTAGGTTTTTTCCCTTTCTTCTTGCTTTAAGTTTTCTCATTTCTAATTCCTCTATGTACTAGATTTTTCTAGGTTTTTGTCCTTCGGCCTCCTTGTTACATTAGCAGCAGCCCATGTGTTCTCGTCAATTTTTCCAGATGGCTTCTGTGAAATTGCCCAGGGTTGCCGCTGATGCCGATAAAGACTCCAAGATGCCCTTCATCCTTAATCTTGGGGTAATAAAAGGAGTTGTGACTCAGTATAATGAAGGGACATTGTTACTATGCTCTCCCGTGCACAGGTCTTCAAGGATGGGGGCCTTGCAGAAGGAAGCAAAAGTGAAGACATGTTTTATATTTTCACAAGCTAGCTCTAGGCAAGGCTCTACTTCCTCTTTTATCCATTGGTAGAGTAGATCTGTGAGCACTATCATTTTCAGCCATCGCAGTTGATGCCGAACTCATTTGTTCATATTAACGGCTTCATCATCTACTGTAAACTGGCAAAGGTGTCTCCCTTACTTAAGTTCTTCCTTTAATTGTATATGCTGGGCCTGAAAAAAAATGCCAGCTTTTTCCACATCCCCCTATTAACAAAGGTAGGAACAAGTCCTTTGCCTTTGTATCTTGCAAGGACTCAGGGTCGGGGTGGAGGGAGTGCTTTTTTTTACAGTGAGGGAGCAAGAATGGGGGTTCCCTCATGAGTTTGTGAACACCTCATAGCACGCCTTGGCCAAGGCACTGCCTATATATGAAGGCTCCAAGGGCCATCACCTGTTACTAGGGTTAGTCCGCTAGTTGGAGGACGTGGTGAAGAATAAAATTTTTTTCAAGTTGTTCCCCATCCATTATACTAAAATAGATGAGACAACCCTTAGGTGGGCAGGGATCAACATCACCCACTGGTCATATCCGGGCATAAGGAACCTTGGTAATTGGGAGGAAGGCTAAGGGGAATGTTGGTTAAAGCCTCCAAGATTTCTACTAGGGCCCAATAGGGCCCCCTGCCAAGGAGTTGTATTCCAATCATCATTTTTCCCTTGCCTTCATGCATGGCTATGATATCTAATTGTATCATTTTTTTTGTAAAAATGAGCAGCGATGCCAAGTAGTTTTTAAAATGCCGCAAGGGCATTGTTGAAGCCTTAGAAAATGCTCGTAAGGAGAACATTCTTCCTACCAGCACAATTCACGCTGCAAGGGCCCTTTTGTCTAAGCCCCCATCTGAAATGGTTGAGCTCCACGAATCTTCTCTAAAAGAGCAACTAGTCTGCAGCAGGGTGAGGCCCCTTGGCACTGCTGAAGACAGTGCCCCCATAATAGAGGCAGCAGTAAGGCATCATCCAAGCACTTTTTCCATGTTGACTTTATAGACCTAGGGTCATTTTGTGCTCATTGTGGCTGGTTCCATTTACCGGCTTCAGAGAAGCATGCAAGGTCACATAAGGACCCTCTTGCTGAAGCCTTAGTGGTGTCCCAAAAGCATAAAGTTGCCTTAAGGCCCTCAATGGATACGCCTTCTACACTGCCACCTCCCCCCGCTTGGGTTCTAATGGGCGTCATTTTTTAGAAAGCCCCAACTATTCGTGGGGGACCTCCTAAGCTAAAGCTAGATGAGCACTTTCTGTTGTACAATTTGATCCTTACATAGTGCCAGGCACAGAAGAAAGACTTAGTTTTGGGCCCCAATTCACCCTTACCCTAAACCTCTTAGGAGGTTTAACTAACCAATTACTTTTATAGTGAATTAGGACATGACAACTAGGATACTTAACCCTAACTTTTAGTTCTTACTTAGGTGGGACTTAGGTGCAGGTTACTAATTAACCTATTCTACGAAATCCTATTAGATTTCTAGTTTAACAGGTTAATTTGAAATTTTAACATGTTAAACTTCAAGTTTAATAGGTTATTTTTTGGAGTATACCTTACCAAACTTACCTGATACCTATTAGGTACATATGGGGTACATATGATTAGGCGTAGGTGGGCTTATGTGTGTGTGCTTAGTATATTTTGGAGGCTTACTTGAAGCCTTCTTAATGTGCTTACCAATTCACATCCATACACATACTCATGCATACATACATACATTATAGGTTGATTAGTTACAAACCATGCATGCTTTTTTCTAGCCTACTACACTTAGTGCTTTAAAGGCTTACCTAAACTTATTATGTACAACTAAGGCACAAGCCATGCATTACTCTAAGTTCCCATGCCATTAACTATGTACATACATTTACAGTTCCAAATTTTGGCATCCAAAGGACTATATGGCCAACATTACATACACCCAAAAGCTTGGCTACTTAAATGGCATGCATGTGACACAACGTAGTTAAACTATTTCAATGCCCATGGACACTGAAACCTCTATTTTTATTTGGTATCTAGCAAGCATGCCCTTTATGAGCCTTCTAGTCTTTAGCAAAACTAAGACAATACTAAATGCAACCAAACCCACTGCAGCCATCAAAGCCTACAACCAATTTACAAATCATTAGTTCATATCATGAACTCTTCAACTTTTATTTCAAAAGCCACAAACCCAGGCCATACCTCCTTATACATATACCCTTTAAAGAGGTTCCTTAGCCTCTAATATTTCACTTCTTTACCTGAAACGGGTAGAAAAGGGCATGAGTACATAAGTACTTAGAAAGAGTTCAATATGGCACCTAGTGCCTATACAATGTTCAAAACATTGTCATATACATAAACCCTCTAATTCCTCCTCCTAACAAGCAACCAAAGGCAAAGAAGACACAAAAGAGACAAGACATAACATAATACAAGATACATATATACACAATTTAAAGGTTAGCACACGCAAACAATCAAAGAAGCACGCAAAACAAACACACCACATACACAGTTTCACTTAAACTTAGCAAGCATTTCTCACATTCATTTAAGCATGTGATCACTTTGAATTAAGTCCAATTAGCATAGATCTCCAAGCAGATGAACAAGCTCGACCACACTTGATAAAAAACCCTAATGCTTGCCATAAGCAAACTAGCTAGCTCACCATAGTGCTTAGTGCACACATAGCTCCTAGGTTCATTCGGCCATGGCCATCACTTAAGGTAGCATTCTTCCCTTCAAAATCAAGGAGAAAAGGCTTTATATGAACCCTTTCCTAGCTTGATATTGGTAGCAAGGAGGCATGAACACATCAATTCTTCATAAGTGCCACCATAGGCTCATTCATAAGCCACCATGTTCAGTTTTGTGTTCTTTACTTCTCTGTGTTTCTAATTTGTTTTTAAATTTTGCAAGAAATTTTCCCCAAATTTTTTGAGGTTGGTAGCTTCATTCAATGCATAAGATACTACCTTTAGTCATCTAAAAGTCCAAGCGTTAGAGTCATGGCCGAATAGCCTTGGCGGCTAAGTCATTTTGACTAGTTTTTGGCTTAACTCCTCACAAATCACTTAAATAATTTTGATCATTTTATTGACCTACTTAGCTCTTTTAGTGGGGCATTTTAAGCACTCATTTTACTCTTTAATTTGGCTATTTAAGTCACCAAACTTTCACTTGAACTTAGGTACACTCTAAGTGCACACAAGAGCCCCCTAATGCACCCTAGGGTGCTCCCCACATTTTCCATATGCTCTTTAAATTTCCTTTCACTACATTGTAGCCCTCACTTTCATTTCAACCTTAAGCATCAAGTACATACAATCCCTCTCATGGCACATGGCTGTAAAGCCTTCACAATCTCATGGATGCACACAAGAGTGTGCCCAAGAGCCACCTTGTGCCCCTCTTTGTAGCACTTTAGTGCACTTGGCTTCTTAGCAAATCTTTTTTAGGTTTTGAATCCTCATTCCAAATCTTAGCTTGGCACTTAGTTTTAGACATGTTTGGCTTACAAATATGACATTTTCCTTCATATTCCACTTATGTGCACTTAGGGCACCCAATGGGGCACTTATTCTTTTATGGGTCTTGTCTTCATATCTATGACTTGTATCACTTATATACGCAACTCATGTATATTTTATGTACATTATCATCACAACTCATGGCATATACAAGTCACAAGCATGACACCTAGTGCTAAAGGGGATTATGCATGACCCAGTCTTTGATCATTTGTGGGAGGTAGGGATTGGTGAATCAATCCTCGAGGATCCATCTAACATTTTCCATCACATCCTAGAGAGGTTAAGGCCCTTCAGGATCAGCAGTTTCTAGCTTAACCCCCTCATTCGAAATGAGGTAGGCACGTAAAAATGGGCTACAACTGTCACTAGGTATGCTCCCTTGTTTATTTTAACCACTTCAATACATCCTTCCCTTTACTAAAAAATCTTGAGTTTTGGTAGGAAGCCATTGTTGCCCATAGTTTAGAGGAATAGAGAGTAGCCCCCGAGAAGACCTTTTATTCTGAGCTTGAGGCCCTTCACAAAAATACTGAGTCCCCTTAGTAAAAACTAGTTGGTGAGTGAAATGCTAAAGAGGCATTTGTGAAGGATCTCAAGTTTGAGAGAGAGACTAAGGGAGCCTTACTTTTGAGTTGAAGTTGAAGGTCGTGGAGTTGCAGGAGGCTCTGAAGCAAGCTCTAGGGACGAAAGCTAACGCCAAAAAAGAGGCTGATCATTTGGCAGCCTTACTGAGGGCGGCAAAGTCCAAGATAGATGTTGTTAAGGTTACTCTGTCGATGCACAAGTACATTGTAGGGTTTCGTGTGCCAAGCAGATCCAGGGAAAACTAACCGAAACCCTCCAGGATCCAAGTGAGATGGAGTAAATCGGGTTTTCAAAAATTTTATACCTAGTTAGTTGACATCTTTCACTCAATGATAAGCTTACATTTGTTATATTTATTTCTCTCATATTTAGTATGTTTTAATGTGTTTTGAACCTTAAAGATCTATTTTGAGTATATCTAGACTCAATTGATTAAAAGTGGATTTAATTTTTAATTTTACAAGTTTTAATTTGATTGTGTTATTTCAGGATTTTGAAAGATTAGTGATGTTCTAGTAGAAAAATATATCTTGACTTAAAAAGATCAAAATTGAGTGATTCTTGATTCATTGGAACACTAACATTTGGAGGTACAAATCATATGTAGACCATGAAACCCAGTTCGCACGTTAAGGGGGTCAAATTCATCTTCAAAGTCATAATTTGCAGGTCATTGCTAGTTCAGAAGCAATTGTGGTATTTTGGGCATATCTTTGGATGTAGATATCTATTTTTATATGATTCAGATGTCATTTCAAAGCTAAAAAAAGCTCTACAACTTTTATGCTTTGAGTTTTGAGAGATAATGGCTACATCAAAGTCGAATTTTAGCTCAAAATTGCCACTAACGTTCTTGAGCATTTTTTGGCTCACAACTTTGAAACCAATTTTGATGAGGATTAATTTTAAATGCCTCTAAACCATGTCAGAGAAAATTTTAGCTCAAAGATGCAATTTTGTGGCCTTATTAAGGCATTCTTGTTATTTTAATCTTTTTTATTTGTGTAGGGTAATTTTATAACAGTGTAGAAAGTTTAGGGAGATTTTTGTAGATTTTACCACAATAGGTTAATTTGTTTAGGTTTTTTTAAAAGGAGGCCAATAGCTGCCCTAAGCTACTTTTGCTTCCAAAACTTTCTATCTTTTTTGTCATTTCCTTTCTTTTCTTTTCTTTTTAGTGATATTTAATGGCCATGTTCAGCTAATTCTTTTTATTCTTGGTTGAAGGAAACTGAAACCCTAAATTATTTAGTACTGTGATATCAAAGTGGTTTTTATTTAGTCAATTAATACTTTGAATATTGAATGTTTTTCTATGATTAATTTCATAACTATTTTTTTTATATGCTAGGAGGCTCACTAGTTGTTATTTGAATTCAATCTACTACTGGATTAGAAATCAAATCCGTAATTGTTTGGTCTCTCTAATCTGTGAAGTAACTAAGGTTTATTGATATGCTGCATTTGAAATGATTAGGTCTTAGGGAGAACATTCAACTAAATTAAATGCAACTGCTTGTGTTTGTGATATACAATTTTATCGATCTCTTTAATTTTTAAGGTAATTGTTAAATTAAATTGAAGCACTTGTCTTAGGTTGTTTAGCAGTTAGGGTTAATTAGATTACTTGTTTTCTGATTAACTATGACTAAGATGGGCTAGGAAGATAACTCTAATGATGAATATTCAAAGGCTTGATTGATTTATCTATGCATTGATGATCAGTTGTAAAAATTTGGTCGTGGATGTTGACTGATGCCAAATTTTGCATTATGGATTGTTTCATTTTATTTTTTACTTGATAAGTTTCTTAATTTTTGTTCCCTGATTATTGGTTTTATTTTCTTTCATTTCTAATTGCAAACAATCCCTCAAATTTTTTATTTCAATTTTCTGTTAGGAAGCTTTCAAATAAAAATTTCTCTTGGGATTCGACTTAGATCTTACTGCTGTAATATAACGCTATTTATTCTAAATAATGTATATATAGTGAGGGTTAACTTCCAAGCCTAATAGGTTTCAAAACCCTAATCTTATTAAGCCTAATTTCGGGCTTAATAATAGCTCAACTGTAGGGCCAATAATTAATCTAAAATTTTCATGAAACAAAAATCAAACAATTTGGCCCTTGCACTCAAATGATCTAATTGGTTCTAAGTCTAGAACCCAATAGGCTCCTATCATATTGGCAATGATCATAAATCACATTTATGATCATAAACAATGAGTGGTGTCTAGTAACACATCCTTGCTACCCAAGTGACAAGGTAGACAGTGATTCAACTAAGCCTTTATGATCATTATTCATATATGTCATCGTCCCTTTGTCCAATATATCAAGACTGAGTGTGAGACATGGAATGTGTCACTCTCATATAGCAAAATCTTTGGTTTCTTGATCCCTAGGTAAACTGACTAAAACTATTGACATTGATATCCTATATCAATTCATCCAAGAATGGCCATGCATTTTCTCAATCTTAATCAATCAATAGGCCTGAAGATATCACTCCCATTACATAGGAAGGACAAATCCCATCTTGATCATACAAAACCCTTCGCATGATATATGACATACCCAATAATAACCTTCATCTTCACTCAGTTATGAGTAACAAAAGGAAGTATTAAAGTATGTGACTCACATGTAGGGAACCTTGATAACCTTAGGTCAAATGACTACATATACCATGATCACTATGAAAATCACTTATGACACTCATATAATGATTTATGTAGCGTTCTCATGGCGGGTCAGTCCAGTACACAAGTTCTCCAACTTTTACCCATATGTGGACTATATATCTCATATTAGTTACCACATATACTAGTCTTAACGTATTTTTAAAACCCACTTCAACAATAATACTAGACTATAGAAGTTTAAGAATACTATTATTCTAGGGTTACAATTAGGTTTGATTATGTTATGTAGAAACAAACAACAAACGTAATTATTGGAATGATACCTCAATAAAATAACATGACTCAATGCGGAAAATACAATCATCTCATGATCGAATTTTGGGCACAACACTTATATATGCTCCCATGGGCCTGAGGACCATTGTGGGAAAGGCTATCTTAAGTTTGATTGCCTCTATTATGCCCCTTATAGGCTGTATCGAGTAATTTGGCTTCATTAGGCACGATGACCATTTAGAGTTCTAGCGCCTTCGAACCAAGGCCAATACTTCAATGAAGGAGCTTGGCTCGCTTCTTCTGAAGGTAGAGAAAGGGCTTACAAGGGCTTAAAAAGACTACCTTCCTAGAGTTCAAGGAAGGCTTTCTTTCCTACCACTCTCAGGTCAAGTGAGTGAATCTAAACCTTGATCTCTTGTTTCTTTCAACTTACAAGGAGTTGGGTTTAGATTATGAAGCCTGACCAAAGAATGGGAAGCTTAGGATTCCTACCTTTGATGAGGATGCATCGAAGATGGACCTTGATGAAGACCCTCCTCCGAACGAGTTGTAGGAGCCATTGTTATTAGCTCCTATCCCTTTTTTTCTTTTGTTCCCCTAGGGCTTTCCTTAGCCTTCTATAACAACTTTCAATTCAGACATGGCATCGACTAATTAGTCTGTGGATTGCAAGGGGTATGGATCTTTCAGGCAGGCATTGTTAAGATTGGTGTAGCAAATGCACATTCACCAATCCCCATTTTATTTCTTGACTAATACCATGTTGGTGAGGCATTCACACTTTCCAAATGATTCCATCCTTCAGTTCCCTTTTGACCTCGTCCCTGATGAAGTCAAGCCTTTCAGACGCCATGTTACACTTTCTCTGCTATACTGGTCGAGTAGAGGGATCTATTTATAAGTTGTAGGTGATGACTTCTGGGTCTATCCCGGTCATCTCTCTAGGGGCCCAAGCAAATACATCTATATCTATCTTAAGCAATTGAATGAACATCTGTATTACCTCAGGTGGAAGATCCTTGCCAATCTTGATCATTTTTTCGAGGGCCACCTCCTATAGCTCTATGTCTTTAGGCAGAGCCGTGCCATCCTCACTTTCCTAAAGGGTATCCCTACATCTTTTAGATTCTACTAGGATAGAGGCATTCTCCCTAGGCCTTTGTAAAGTCACCAAGTAGCCTCTGCATGTTGTTGCCTCATTGACAAACACTGTTGCTCCTCTAATAAGGGTCATGAAAAGTAAAGTTAACTTCTGGACATTCGCCCAAATGTGGAATTATACCTGGGCTGGCCACCCGAGGATGGCATTATAAGGCAGTGGAATGTCTAGGATGAAGAACTCAACATTATGGGAGTAGCAAGCAGGCTCCCCATTATAATCTTTTCCTATCAACATTAGTAGATCCTTAATGGTTCCAACTATTGGGATCTCGTTTTTACCGATCTCAAGTATAGGCTTGGTTACTGTTAATAAAGAGGACCTCCTGATCTTTATTTTTTTCTAATAGGTCAATGAAAATGATGTTGATGTTAGCCCTCATATCCAAGTAAACCCTTTCCATGTCGAAGTTGTTGGTGCATGCCTTCAATATGAGTGGGTCCATGTGCAAGACCACTACTTGGGACCCGTTGGCCCTCGTTCTCACCTGGCAAAGGTCAGCGGCTTCTAGTTACACGATCTTACACTCCAGCCTTTTTTGAGCCATTGAGGCTTCTCCCTTGATGATCATGTGGGCCACCCCCAACTAGGGGTCTACGATTTCAGCAATCCCTTAGGGAGTGGGGCCTCTCGGGCCTTCATCCCTTATCATTATCGTCGTCATCATCTCTTCTATAAAGCCTTTTTTCTTGTCTCTAGCAAGGAGATGTTCACCTGAACAAATATTCCTTTAGTTTTCCTTCCAGGATCATTTCCTCAAACAGCTTTTTTAGCTGCCAACACTTCTCAATATGACGCCCCTTGTCCTTGTCGTACCTATAGTATTTCTTTATGTCCTTTTTGCCCTACTGGGGCATCACTGGTGGCCACCTAGGGATCTGGTTCTTCTTCTCAAGGGTGTAGATGATGTTCAATCTTGTTTTTGTCTAGGGCAGGATGATGGGCTTTAGCGAAGAGTCCCCTTACCCCTTTTTCAAGACCCGCTTTCTTTGGCTCTAAGGTGGTCTGTAGGTACCGTTAGTCGATTAAGATAGACATGTATCTTGTGGCATGGTTGAGGAATTCCTCAAAGTCTTGTATAGGATTCTCGTGAAGGTCCCAAGCCAGTATTGAATCCCAGGCTAACCCTTGGGTAATGGCTACTAAGTGCAACTTTTACACTGAATCTTTGGACGTAGTCCCTTGGGGGCTATTCTCGACCATGTCAAATTTTTAATAGGTGGGCCACCATTTTTGGGGTTGGCCTGCTTCCCAAGAAGTGTCCTGGGTGTTAGTGTTGTGCCCAAAAGCCAATCATGAGATGATTGTACTTTTTGCACATTGAGTCATGATATTTTATTAAGGCATTAATCCAGCAATTATGTTTGTTGTTTTGTTTCTATGTAACTTAAGAAACATAATTGTAACCCTAGAATAATGATATTCTTAAATGTCCCTGGTCTAGTATTATTGTGGAGTGGGTTGCAATAATACATAACGACTAGCATATGTGGAGACTAATATGAGATATGTGGTCTACATATGGGTACAAGTTGGAGAACTTGTGTACTAGACCGACCCACCATAAGAACACTACATGGGTCGTTATATGAGTGTCATCAGTGTTTCTCATAGTGATCATGGTATATGTAGTCCTTCAACCTAAGATCATCAAGGTTCCCTACATGTGAATCGCATACTTTGATACTTTCCTTTGTTGCTCGTAATTGAGTGAACTTGAAGGAGGTCATTGGGTATGTCACATATCATGCGGAGGGATTTGCATGATCAAGATGGGATTTGTCCTTCCTATGTAACGGGAGTGATATCTTCGGGCCCCTTGATAGAGTAAGACTTAGAAAAATGCATGGCCATGCTCAGATGAGTTGATATACGATATCAATGTCATCAGTTTAAGTTGGTCTACTCGGTAATCAAGAAACCAAAGATTGGGCTATACGAGATTGACACATTCTATGTCTCGTGCTTAGTCTTGATATCTTGGACAAAGGGACAATGGCATATATCGGTGATGATCATAAAGGTTTAGTCGAATCATCGACAATCTTGTCACTTGGGTAGCAATGATGTGTTGCTAGACACCGCTCATTGCTTATGATCATAAATGTGATTTATGATCATTGCCAAAGTGATAAGAGCCTATTAGGTCGCACACATAGAGCTATTTGGATCATTAGAGTGCATGGGCTAATTATTTGGGTTATGGTTTCAATTTAATTTCGTATTAATAATGGGCCCAACAGTTGAGCCATTATTAAGCTTGAAATTAAATCCTAATTGGATTAGGGCTTTAAAACCCATTAGGCCTGGAAGTTGAGTCTCACTATAAATACAACTTCTAGTGAGAAATTCGCAGGTCTCCTTGCCCTAGCCTCCCAAAAGGACAGCTGCACTCTTCTCTTGCAATTCCTTAGAGGACGCAAGCTAGCACTGCGAGCGCAAGAGAAACGCATCTGCCGGGACGTGGTGGAAGCGCGGTGATCCCGACAGGCTCGTGTGGATACCATAGAGAGCCTGAACACATCAACTGTTCAGGTTTTGTGATCCGAATCTACAGTTGAGTGAGAGATCTCAGCCGAAAATTAGGTATGAAAATTTTCGAACACCCGGTTTACCCCGTTTCACTTGGATCTTGGAGGGTTTCGAATAAATTCCGCTGCGCTGTTTGGCTCCTGAAACCCAACAGTGGTATTAGAGCTACTGGTGAAACCCTAAATCGGGATTGATGTTGAATCGCATGATGTTATGTGTTCAGTTGCTTTTCGGCCATGATTAATTAGATTGACTCATGATGCATGAAATTGGAACTCGTAATGAACATTTGACATAAATGAAGAAACGACACTAATTGGTTAATGAGATTAACCCAAAATTGATAGGTATGAGATACCTATATGGAGTAGGATTCTTGCAATAGTTGCAAAAACCCTAGCTTGGTTCGGATTCGGCCCATTCGGGCACCGAAAGTAAGGTATTTTTGGTGGATCGAATGGGGGAGTCTCGGATGCCTACTTGCTCGAAATAGAAGATTTCAGGCTAAGCAATTGTAAGACAATTTTTTGCACCGGGGGGCGCTGCCCCCGACGAAGACGGCTCCCCTTGACCCCGTCCGCTGACAGGTTACCGGAACCATCTCCCGCTGACCGGCCAGCGGGACCGCCGTATGCGAAGCGCCACATAAATAAAAACTGGTTAATCAACACGCGAAAATTGGCATGCATCTTTGTTGAATGAGATTTGACATGATAAGCTGATTGGTGTTTGAAGCATGGTGCATGGTTATAGCCCTTGATTGGTTGTACTTGTAAATACGGCCTGTGAGTCGTGCCTTTTCTTATCACTCTCATTGTACATTCTCTTCTCACCTTACTCCCCTCGAATGTAACTCGAGGTTTCTATTATTGATGTAATGGTGCATTATGGGATCATCCAAGGTGATATGTCCAAGGATCATCCAAGGTGGTATGTCCAAGGAGGTGACAACAAAAGGGCAGCCAAGAATGGAAGAGAAGGAGCTTGTGAAGACTCTTTTCTTTTCTTAGGCTTTTATGATATTCTCATTGGCTTGAGAATATCGCATAGTTTGGGCTATAACCATGTCACGTTTACTTTCTTGAACGCATGAGATGCATGTTTTATATTTGTATGTGATGCATGTATAAGACAATCGGAGATAACAAATTGGTGAGATCAAATGAAAAATCCCTCAAAAAAATATTAAGTCATCAAATGTGATGCCTTCCAAATGTTGGCACTCGTCAAGACTTTGATCAACATTAGGTGGGTTTGCCAAAGCAAAGCACCTATGTTCATCTTGGTAAGTTTCGATGGGATAATAGTGAATCCAAATTGCTAACTTTGGGTCCGACTTAACTAAGTCATCCTAATAGGATTAGGGATTTAGAGGCATAGGGTTGGGCTTAAGCTCATGGGATGAGCTTGGACAAGTGTTGTTCACCCAACTATCCAAGAGTTGCATAAGATGCAATTGGCAAGGAGTTGCCTGCCTAAATAGCTGTAACTTGAGAGAAAAGCCAAAGCTGACTCAGGTTGAGGTCAAATATGGATCTCGACCCACTAGAATACCTTAGCGCCGAGGTGCTCCGAAATAATATCGAGGGTTATTATTTTGAGGAAAATAGTGGGAGTATCGTTTAATAAAAGTCCTTATTAAATGAATTAAAATACATGACTCTTACACTGCATATTTACTGTTGTAGATAACCATGGCACAAAACACATCGACCCCTTCGTTGCGATCGATCCTTGAGAAGGAAAAACTGAATGGGACCAACTTTCTCAAATGGTACCGAAACTTGAGGATAGTCCTCAAGCAAGAGAGAAAGGCCTATGTCCTAGAGTAGCTCATTCCGAATAAGCCTACTGCCACTGCTCCAAGAGCTGAAAGGGATGCTCACAAGAGGCATTCTAATGATGCTTTGGATGTTGCATGCCTCATGCTTATTACCATGGAATCCGAGCTTCCGAAGCAACATGAGAACATGGGGGCGTTCGATATGATCGAACATCTCAAAATGCTTTTCCAAGAGCAAGCTAGGCATGAGAGGTTTGAGACCTCTAAGGCATTGTTTCAGTGCAAGATGTCTGAGGGAAGTCCCGTGGGTCCTCATGTGCTCAAGATGATTGGGTACATTGAGAATCTTGAGAATTTGGGATTTGCTCTTCAGAAAGAGTTGGCTATTGATGTAGTCTTGCAATCGTTGCCTAAAAGCTACAGTCAGTTCGTCATGAACTATAACATGAACGACCTTGACAAGTCCCTCCCTGAATTGCTCAACATGTTAAGAACTGCTGAGCAAAACCTTAAGAAGGCTAATCCCATTTTGATGGTTCAAAAAGGCAAGGGAAAGGGAAAAGCCAACCAGAAGAAGGATAAAGCTAATGGAAAGTCTAATGCTAATTCTTCTTTAGCTGCACTAAAACCAAAGGGTGGTGTGGCAAAGAAAGGGAAGTGCTTCCATTGTAAGCAACCTGGACACTAGAAGCGCAACTGCAAGCTCTATCTTGAAGAACTTGCTAAGGAAAAAGGAAGTAAGACTTCCACTTCATGTATTCTTGTTCTAGAGGCTAACTTTTCTACTTCCTCATCTTGGGTATTGGATACTGGATGTGGATCTCACATTTGTGCAAATGTGCAGGATCTAAATAGAAGTAGAAGATTGGCCCGAGGTGAAGTGGACCTACGTGTTAGAAATGGAGCAAGGGTTGCTGCCTTAGCCATAGGGACTTATGTTCTCACTTTACCTAGTGGATTAGTTTTAAAATTAGACAACTGCTACTTTGTGCCTACTATTAGTAGAAATTTGATTTCTGTTTCTTGTTTGGACAAGAAAGGTTTTTCATTTATAATAAAGCACAAATGTTGTTCTATTTATTTGAATGAAATCTTTTATGGTAGTGCTCAACTTAGCAATGGCTTGTATGTTCTAGACCTCGAAGATCCAATCTGTAATGTGAATACCAAGAAGGTCAGATTAAATGATTCGATCCCGACCAATCTCTGGCACTATCGCTTGGGCCATATAAATGAGACCCGCATATCCAAGCTCCATAAGGATGGACTCTTGGACTCATTTGATTTTAAATCATATGAGACATGTGAGTCATGTTTGTTGGGCAAGATGACCAAAGCCCCATTCACAGGGCAAAGTGAAAGGGCTAATGACTTACTAGGACTCATACATAGTGATGTATGTGGCCCTAAGTCTACACATGCTAGAGGAGGTTTCCAATACTTCATTACTTTTACTGATGACTTCAGCATATATGGCTATGTGTATCTCATGAGACACAAGTCAGAATCCTTTGAAAAGTTCAAAGAATTCAAGAATGAAGTAGAGAATCAACTCGGGAAGAGTATTAAAGTGCTTCGATCAGATCGAGGTGGAGAGTACTTCGATCGAGAATTCCTTGACTATCTGAAGGAGTGTGGTATAGTATCACAACTCACTCCACCAGGTACACCTCAATGGAATGGTGTATTTGAAAGGAGAAATCAAACTCTGTTAGACATGGTTCGCTCTATGATGAGTCAAGCTGACCTTCCAAACTCTTTTTGGGGACATGCTCCAGAGACAGCTGCTTTTACACTAAACCGAGTTCCATCTAAATCGGTTCAAAAGATACCATATGAGATATGGAGTGGGAGGCGTCCCAATTTGTCTTTTATGAAGATTTGGGGCTGTGACGCTTATGTGAAATGTCAATCCTCTGACAAACTAGGGCCCAAATCTCAAAAAAGCCTTTTTGTTGGGTATCCCAAAGAAACAAAGGGTTACTATTTCTACAATCCTTCTGAGCAAAAAGTGTTTGTTGCTCGAACTGGTGTCCTTTTGGAGAAAGAGTTTATCTCTAAAGGAACTTGTGGGAGAAAAGTAGAACTTGAAGAAATTCAAGAACAACAAGGAGACATTGAACCTGAAATGGAACCTGAACAGACACCGCAAGATGTTGTTCAAGAGTCTGTTCCTGTAGCACAGAGCCCACGTAGGACTGGTAGGATTTGGCGTGAGACCGAGAGATATAGATTTCTCGTGACTTACACCGATGATGTGATGCTCATGGATCAAGATGAGCCCATAACCTACCAGCAAGCTATGTTGGGGCCTGACTCTAAGAAGTGGCTAGTGGCCATGAAATCCGAGATGGAATCCATGTACGAAAACCAAGTATGGACTTTGGTTGACCCACTTGAAGGGGTAAAACCCATAAGGTGCAAATGGGTTTTCAAGAAGAAAACTGACATGGATGGTAATGTGATTACCTTTAAGGGATGATTGGTTGCAAAAGGTTTCAAGCAAATTCATGGTATTGACTATGATCAAACTTTTTCACCAGTTGCTATGCTTAAATCCATCCGAATTTTGTTTGCTATTGCTGCACACTATGATTATGAGATATGGCAAATGGATGTCAAAACTGCATTCCTAAATGGAAAGCTACTTGAGGATGTGTACATGACACAACCTAAGGGTTTTGTCACTCCTGAGAATGCCAATAAAGTGTGCAAGTTTCAAAGGTCCATTTATAGACTGAAGCAAGCTTCTCGAAGTTGGAATCTTCATTTTGATGATGCAATCAAAGAGTTTGGTTTTAT
Organism: Aquilaria yunnanensis; assembly: GCA_039654915.1. Lineage (NCBI taxonomy): Eukaryota > Viridiplantae > Streptophyta > Magnoliopsida > Malvales > Thymelaeaceae > Aquilaria > Aquilaria yunnanensis. Next base: position 38,929,412 of record CM077595.1, on the reverse strand, counting down.
CAAAAATGAAGATGAACCTTGTGTCTACAAGAAGGTTAGTGGGAGCGCTATTGTCTTCTTGGTGTTGTATGTAGATGACACACTACTCATCGGTAATGACATTCCTGAGCTACAGTCTGTGAAGACTTGGCTAGGGAAATGTTTCTCTATGAAGGACTTGGGTGAAGCAGCCTATGTGTTAGGCATCAGGATCTATAGAGAGAGATCTAGAAAGCTTCTTGGTCTAAGTCAAAGTACATATATTGACAAGGTGCTAAAGAGGTTTAGCATGCAAGATTCCAAGAAAGGATTCTTGCCCATGTCACATGGTATCACTCTTTCTAGATCTCAGTGTCCGAGTACAACCAAGGAAAGAGAGCGTATGAGTAAAAGTCCATATGCCTCAGCAATTGGATCTATCATGTATGCCATGATATGTACTCGTCCCGATGTCTCATATGCTTTGAGCATGACGAGTAGGTACCAATCAAACCCCGGTGAGAGTCACTGGACAGCTATTAAGAACATCCTTAAGTACTTACGAAGGACTAAGAATGCATTCTTGGTCTTTGGAGGTGAAGATGAGCTCGTTGTAAGAGGTTACACCGATGCAAGCTTCCAATCCGATAAGGATGATTTTAGATCACAATATGGTTATGTGTTTTGTATTGGTGGTGGTGTTGTGAGCTGGAAGAGTTCAAAGCAAGAGACAGTAGCTGACTCTACAATAGAATCTGAGTACATTGCCGCCTCTAATGCCACGAAGGAGGCAGTTTGGATCAAGAAGTTCATCACTGAACTTGGAGTGGTTCCAAGCATTGCCAACCCGATAGAGCTCTATTGTGACAACAATGGAGCAATCGTACAAGCTAAGGAACCTCAATCTCACCAACAATCCAAACATATACTCCGACGCTATCATCTCATCAGGGAGATCATCGAGAGGGGTGATGTAAGGATATGCAGGACTTCGAGAGAGAGCAACATTGCTAATCCACTGACAAAGCCCCTTACGCAACAAAAGCATGATAGCCATTCTAGGTCCGTTGGTATTAGATACATGGATGATTGGCTTTAGTGCAAGTGGGAGATTGTTAGTGTTATGCCCAAAATCCAATCATGACATGATTGTATTTTTTGCACATTGAGTCATGATATTTTATTAAGGCATTAATCTAGCAATTATGTTTGTTGTTTTGTTTATGCGTAACTTAACAAACATAATTGTAACCCTAGAATAATGATATTCTTAAACGTCCCTGGTCTAGTATTATTGTGGAGTGGGTTGCAATAATACATAACGACTAGCATATGTGGAGACTAATATGAGATATGTAGTCTACATATGGGTACAAGTTTGAGAACTTGTGTACTGGACCGACCCACCATAAGAACACTACATGGATCGTTATATGAGTGTCATCAGTGTTTCTCATAGTGATCATGGTATATGTAGTCCTTCGACATAAGATCATCAAGGTTCCCTACATGTGAGTCGCATACTTTGATACTTTCCTTTGTTGCTCGTAACTGAGTGAACTTGAAGGAGGTCATTGGGTATGTCACATATCATGCGGAGGGATTTGCATGATCAAGATGGGATTTTTCCTTCCTATGTAACGGGAGTGATATCTTCGGGCCCCTTGATAGAGTAAGACTTAGAAAAATGCATGGCCATGCTCAGATGAGTTGATATACGATATCAATGTCATCAGTTTAAGTTGGTCTACTCGGTAATCAAGAAACCAAAGATTGGGCTATACGAGAGTGACACATTCCATGTCTTGTGCTTAGTCTTGATATCTTGGACAAAGGGACAATGGCATATATCGGTGATGATCATAAAGGTTTAGTCGAATCATCGACAATCTTGTCACTTGGGTAGTAATGATGTGTTGCTAGACACCGCTCATTGCTTATGATCATAAATGTGATTTATGATCATTGCCAACGTGATAAGAGCCTATTGGGTCGCAGACATAGAGCTATTTGGATCATTAGAGTGCATAGGCTAATTATTTGGGTTATGGTTTCAATTTAATTTCGTATTAATAATGGGCCCAACAGTTAAGCCATTATTAAGCCCGAAATTAAATCCTAATTGGATTAGGGCTTTAAAACCCATTAGGCCTGGAAGTTGAGTCTCACTATAAATACAACTTCTAGTGAGAAATTCGCGGGTTTCCTTGCCCTAGCCTCCCAAAAGGACAGCTGCACTCCTCTCTTGCAATTCCTTGGATGACGCAAGCTAGCACTGCGAGCGTAAGAGAAACGCATCTGCCGGGACGTGGTGGAAGCGTGGTGATCCTGAGAGGCTCATGTGGATACCATAGAGAGCCTGAACACGTCAACTGTTCAGGTTTTGTGATTCGACTCTACAGTTGAGTGAGAGATCTCAACCAAAAATTAAGTATGAAAATTTTCGAACACCCGGTTTACCCCATTTCACTTGGATCCTGGAGGGTTTCGGTTAAATTCCGCTGCTCTGTTTGGCTCCCGAAACCCAACACTGGGAACACTCGGAAGAAATCCTTGAAAGAGGCAAAGTGGCGCCCCTGGTTGGTCCTAAACCAAGAGGCAGTAGCTTCGATCAATGTAGAGCTAAAGGCTCTACACATGATGGCATCGGAGGCTTTTTCAAGCCTTGTGGAAGTAACATACCTTTACAAATGATTTATTGGGTCCATAAGGCCATCGTATAAGTCAATCTTTGGCATGCGGAACCCCTCAAGGGTAGGGACATTAATTATCTCTTCTGAGGAAGGTTGGAGCCATAAGTACTCCACGTCTGTGCCCATGGTAGGGCCTTCCTTCAACCACTCTTGAGTCCGCATGCATTCTTCCATCTAATCAGGTTTTTAGATGATTGCACTAATATTGCTAAGACCATTTGAATGGTGTAGAATTGATGGCCTCTCATGGGTTTGGGTCTTTGAAGGCTGGCCTTGTGAAAGGGCCAAGCGTGCCCCCTCCGGGTGGCTTTTAGTGGCCTCATTTGGAGCCTTAGGCAAGGCTCTTCAGATTTCTTGCTAGACTGCCACCCTCTGTTGTTTGAGGAGAGCATGCTGTAATGCCTAAAACAATTCATCATTCAGGGGGCACAGGCCCTTTACCTCTACAGGGTTCCCTTTAAAGCCCACCAATTTCTCAAGGTCATCCCTTTGGTGCGTTTTTTCACTAGCGGGCCCTATGGATCCCTCAAGGTGATGACTCTTGATAGCCAAAGGCTATCGCCTCTATCTGGCCGAACTCCCTGCCACAAGAATGGCCAGAAGAAACTGGCGCTACCCGAGTAAAGGTGGGATCATACACCTCTGGAGATAGCCGAAGAGCTCCGAGCCCGGCACGCCAGGAAACTTGAGGATACTACTAGCCCCCCGAGGTTGCAAACAGATCGCCTTCGGAAAAGAGGCACCAGCTATTGCGGGCCGAACATGATCTCCCCGAAGGCGGAACTCCCTGAAGCTGGGTACCCCCGAACTGAGGGCGTGTTCATCGAAGAGGCACCGTCCGTACCAAAGGACGACCTCGCCCAGGGACCTCGGGAGTACGGCAGGAGCATTTAAGGAAGCATTTAAGGAAGCCTCTGACACGTCCTTTCACAGACGTCATAAGCCGCCTCAAAAGGCGCTCTGACACGCTGACGCCATCAAAATCACATCATGGCCCATCTCAGCACAAGGCTCAAGGCAACCTGCTACCAGCTATCTGTCCCCTACGCCCAGAAACTCAGGGAACATCCGACCGAACGCGTGTTGCGATCTGAATGGGCTAGGTACTCCTATAAATACAAGGAAATAAATACTTGGCAGGAGGTTGGTTGGCAAAGATCCGACTCCCAAAACTCTGAGAGAATCACCAGGCGAGACTCTTCAGCCCCTTTGTGCTATTTCCTTTGCCCTTTCTCAGCCACCACTGACTTGGGCGTCGGAGGCTCTCCTAACCCACTTATTCTGAGCATCTCAGGTACTCTCCCTTGGGCGAACCATCCTCCAGGCGTTCTTCCTCCTAGAAGTCCCTCCATCAGTCACCATGACTACCAACGATGAAGCCCCCGGGCATCATTTGGCGCCGTCTATGGGAACCGGCTTTAAGATTGACGTCGTTGAAACTCGGCGTTCTAAGGACAAGGGACTCCCGAGGTCTCCGTCCGCGCCTGAGACACAACCGGCTGCTGAGCAAACACTCCCAGGGACTTCTGCGTCCGAGGAAGACCGCCCTCTAGTAATCACTATGAGCTTTATGAGGGAGTTTCAGCGTTCGGTCATGGCCGAAATGACACAGCAGATCGACCGAAGATGGTGACAGCAGACACAGGCCCAAAGACCTCCCTCACCTGCACGTCCTCGGGAGAAGAGTCAGAGGTCGACTCATCGCAGTTCGGGAACCGTAGACCTGCGTGAAGAGTCATCCACGGAGAATATACCCCTCGGGAAACGGCCTGTGGGACAAACTGGGTCCAAGCGACCGAAAGTCTCACAGCGAAGGAGTTCGTCGCCTGAGGCGAGGTCCCTGTCCCCTCAGCGCCAAACTCGCTCCCCGAAGATGCGCCGACGATCTCCCTTCCCAGAGGAAGAGCCTAATGCCACAGTTCTCATGGAAAAAATACTAGCGCGGCTAGACAGGGTGGAAAAGCAGGTAGCTCGCAAACCCGTCTGGGATAGGCTCACGGGAGCATTCTGCGAAGATGGGTCCCCGTTCACCCGGACCGTGGCCGAGGCAACCATGCCAGGCGACTTCAGGGTACCTCGGCTGGAGATTTATGATGGCCGCACTGATCCCCAGGCCCATCTGACCAAGTACAGACGCAGCATGATAATGCATGGTGCTGATGACGCTACCATGTGTAAATGCTTCGAGGTCACCCTCACGGGACCAGCAACTGCATGGTACAACTCATTGCCCCCAGGAGCCATCACTGAGTTCCAGAGGTTGTCCACGGCCTTCGTGCAACAATTTATTGGAAGCCGGCCAACGGCAAAGGTGCCTGTTCAGATGTTCGACATAGAGCAGAGAAACGTAGAAACGATCCGAGACTACGTCAAAAGATTCAACAGGGAAGCTCTAAGTGTCCCGGACTTCCGGCCCGAAATACGCATCCTCACCATGACACGGGGCCTTCGGCGAGACTCACAACTGTTTTATGAGTTCTCAAATGACCCCCCGGACACCCTCGGAGAATTTTACCGAAGGGCCGAACAGCACATGACTGCCGAGGAGCTGAGAATGGCTGGGCCGAAGTCCGGACACAACCGCGCCGAATGGTCCAACCAGCAAGCCCGGCATCCAACCGAACAGGCAAGCTGACCTCGGAGGATGCGGGGAAGCAAACTTCAAAGCTTCACACCTCTGAGCACTACACGGACAAACATCCTTATGGCACTAGAAAGGCAGGGGACGCAAATTCGAAGGCCAAGGGCCATGACCGCTGATAACAAGAAAAACGTCAAGAAGTTCTGCCAGTTCCATCGCGACCACGGCCACGACACCGAAGACTGCTTCCAACTGAAGAAGTACATTGAGTCGCTGATAAAACTCGGCCAACTTCGAAAATATCTGCGGATGCCTTCCCCAAAAGGAAGAAAAGATGAGGAAGAAAGGGCCCAAGACGAGGACTATGACTCCGACAGACGGAGAAACAGAAGTCCGAAAAAGCGCCCTCCCCCTCCTGCAGGGGTAATACAAACCATCACCACGGGGCTCCCATCCTCGGAAAGAAAGCGGAAGGCCAGAGAGATTGCGGTCATGGAATATGAGAGCCCGGCAAAGAAACTGGCTCGCAAGGACGGATCCACCGTCATCTTCCCCCATGACGATCCGCTGCTAATCATGGCAAGGATAGGGAACTGGGACGTCAAGAGAGTGTTGCTTGATGATGGATCAAATACTGACGTCCTATTCTCGCATTTACTGCCGAATTTGGACATCTCTAGCAGCGAGCTCAAGCCTGTCACCTCGCCCACCTTCGGGGTTGGACTGTCCGAACTCCCTGTTCTCGGATGGATCGACCTCCCCCTGATGATAAAAGGAACTTCAGTCGACGGAACAGCTGAGTTGTACGCCTCCACAATGGCGAGATTTATCATCATGGACGTTCCTTCTTCGTACAACGCCATCCTTGGAAGGCAGACACAAGGAAACTTGCACATTCACCCTGATGTGAAGTACTTAACTGTCACATTCACCACCAAGGATGGGGATGCAGAGGTCTTCATAGATCAAGCTGAGGTAAGGAAGGTGTTTGTGAAAGCACGAAAAGCTCCGGCAAATAACCTCGCACAAACAATAGAGGCAAAGGCACCAGAGAAGGGCAAAGAAGGAGAACCCCCAAGAGCGGAAACAGAAACAGTGGAACTTGTCCGAGGAAAATCTACCCGAATAGGGAAGAGCTTGTCCGAAGGTGACAAGAAAAACCTTGTATCTTTTCTTCTGGGAAATAAAGATCTCTTTGCCTACTCGCCGAAAGACATGCCAGGTGTGCACCCTGGCATAATACAGCATAGCCTCAAAGTAAGCCTGGAAGCAAAGCCTATCCGGCAAAAGAAATGAAGCATCTCAGCCCATAAGAGCAACTTTGTGAAAACCGAAGTCCAACGCCTGTTGGACGCTGAAGTCATCAGGGAGGTCAAATACCCCGAATGGTTAAGCAACGTGGTGATTGCCACAAAAGAAGGCAGCAGCAAACTCCGGATGTGCATCGACTTCAGAAATTTGAATGATGCTTGCCCGAAAGACTCATACCCTCTTCCGCCAATAGACCAACTGGTAGACTCAACTGCCGAATACGGGCTCCTGAGTTTCCTAGACACCTTCAGCGGCTACCATCAAATAAGGATGGACCCCGAAGATGAAGAAAAAACCGCCTTCATCACCGAGGGAGGAACATACTGCTACATCAGGATGCCCTTCGGGCTTAAAAATGCAGGAGCCACCTACCAAAGGTTGATGAACAAGGTCTTTAAGGACCAAATGGGGAAAAACATGGAGGTGTATGTTGACGATATGATAGTCAAAAGCAAGCTCCCTCGCAACCACGTTGCAGATCTAGAGGAAACCTTCCAAAAGCTCAGAGCCTTCGGGATTCATCTCAATCCTGAAAAATGCATGTTCGGGGTGACCTCGGGAAAGTTCCTTGGGTACATGGTATCCGAAAGAGGCATCGATGCTAACCCCGAAAAAGTTAAGGCTCTGCTCGAGTTTCGAACTCCTGCCACAGTAAAAGACGTGCAGAGACTCACTGGAAGAATAGCCTCTCTTAGCAGGTTCATTTCCAGGTACGGAGATAGGTGTCGGCCTTTCTTCAAAGTCCTCACTAAGGCAGCAAAAAAGGAAGGTAACCTCGGAAGGGATGATCACCCTTGGGATCAAGACTGCCAAAAAGCCTGGGAAGAACTCAAAATCTACCTGGCCAGCCTGCCGACTCTGCGACAACCTCACGAGGGAGAGCCCCTCGTATTATACCTCGCTGTCACGGAAAAAGCTGTGAGCTCGGTCCTCGTGAAAGAAGAAGGGCCAAAACAATGGCCGGTCTACTATGTAAGCAAATCCCTGCATGGCGCCGAAGTCAGGTACCCTCTGCTGCAAAAACCTATATATGCCTTGGTGCTTGCAGGGAGAAGGCTGCGACCATACTTTCAGGCTCACCCCATCATCGTCCGAAGTAGCCTGCCACTACGGGACGTTATGAGGAAAGTGGATCATTCGGGAAGGCTCTCCAAGTGGTGTATAGAGCTTGGCGAACAAGATATCACCTATGAACCTCGGAAGGCCATAAAAGCTCAAGCACTGGCAGAATTCATTGCCAAAATACCCACCACTGAGGACAGTCATCCGGATCTGAACGAAGGTGAGCCAGAATGGACCTTACATGTTGACGGAGCCTCGGGGTCCGAGCACCAGGGAGCTGGGGTAATTATCAGAGGCCCCGAAGGCCTAGAGGTAATGAAGGCTATCAAGTTTACCTTCAACGTCACTAACAATGTGGCTGAGTATGAGGCCCTCATAGCAGGATTACGACTGGCCAGAAAAATTGGCGTGAGAAACTTAAAGGCTTACAGCGATTCCCAGCTAGTAGTTCGAAATACGGCAGGAGACTATGGGGCGAAGGACCCAACCTTGGCAAAATACCACGAGCTGGTAGCAAAACTCATTCAAGAGTTTGACGCTGTACGGATCGAAAACGTACCTCGGCGGAAAAACACCGAGGCAGACTGCTTGGCGAAGTCAAAAACCTACACCGAGGGGCTAGACCATCCGAGCATCTCAGTACTGAGCATATCGACCTCGGGAAAAGGCTGGAGGGATCCAATAAAAAGGTACCTCGCGGAAAATGTGCTCCCCAAAGACCCCGGTGATGCTGCAAAACTGCGAAGGCGCTCCGGTCGTTTCTTTCTGATCGGTGAAGAACTATATCGACAGGGATACGCGAATCCACTGCAAAGATGTGTGAACGAAGAGGATACTGAAATAATCCTTGAAGAAGTCCACGAAGGCATGTGTGGTTCACACATTGAAACCGATGCCCTGGCGGCAGTGATACTTCGCCAAGGATACTTCTGGCCTACCTTGAGAAAGGACACAAGGCAGTTCGTCCGGAAATGCGATAGTTGCCAGAAACACGCGAACATCCAGAGGGCACCCTCGGAAATGGTAACTTCGGCTGACTATCCCTGGCCCTTCGCAGTCTGGGGTATAGACCTTATTGGGCCACTCCCCTCAGCACTCGGAGGCGTGAAATTCTGTGTGGTAGCGGTAGACTATTTCTCCAAATGGGTCGAGGCAGAACCACTAGCAACTATCTCGGCAAAAGAAGTGCAGAAGTTTGTATGGAAGAACATTGTATGCAGATTCGGCATACCGAGGGTACTAGTGGCTGATAACGGATCCCAGTTCATAGACAAAGGATTCCAGGAATTTATCAGCAACCTCGGAATAAAGATGCACTTCGCCCCAGTAGCTCACCCCCAAAGCAACGGGCAGGTGGAAGTATCTAACAGGACCATAAAAGATGGCCTGAAGAATAGACTGGGGGAAGCAAAAGGGAAATGGCCAGGAGAACTCCAAAGCGTGTTATGGAGTTACCGAACGACGCCCCGAAGAGCCACAGGGGAGACTCCCTTCTCGCTCGTCATCGGAACAGAGGCCATCATCCCTATCGAGATAGTTAGACCATCAGTACGGGTGCAAGTATTTGATGAAGGTGGAAACGACCTCGGCCTAAGAACGAAGCTCGACCTCGTCGGTGAACACAGAGGAATAGCTGAGCTGAGAAGAAAAGCTTTCCAGCAAAGAGTGGCCGCGGCTATAAATTTACGAGCCAGGCCAAAAGAAACCAAAAAAGGGGACCTCGTTCTCCGAAAGGCTGACTTTGCACCCCGAAAGCCATCTCACGGGGTACTTCGCGCGAACTGGGAAGGACCTTATCTGGTTCTTGCCGAAGTACGAAAAGGCATGTACAAACTTGGCGACACCGAAGGCGTAGAATTGAAAAACACTTGGCACTCAGATGCCCTGAAGAAATTCTACGCTTAAGATGGAGCGGAAGGATTGTGTTGTGCAAAAAATATCCTAAGTACAGAATGTCCTTGAGAAAAAATTCTTAAGTGTACAAAATGGTGCAAGACAGAATTCCGCGAAGGTGTTCGCCATAAAAAAGCGCAGATGTGATTTTCCGAAGTCCCTTGAGCCATCATGCTCGGGAAAATGGAAAACAAAAATTTTGTGAAAGTACTCGCCGCAAAAAGCGCAGATGTGATTTTCCGAAGTCCCTTGAGCCATCATGCTCGGGAAAGTGGGAAAAAAAAATCTTGCGAAAATACTCATCGAAAAAAGCGGATAATAAATTTTGGTGATTGCAGGTTTCCCGAAGTCTCTTGAGTGAACTTGTTCGGGACAATGGCAATGCAAAATCTTGCAAAAAGACTTAGCCAGAAAATATATTCATTGAGAATGATCAGGCTTACAAAGAAGAAGTGCCCGAAGAAGGAACACAAAAACGAAGAGGAAAAAAGGAAAAGGCCCCTAAAACAGCCTAAGGGTTCTCGGCGTCCCGGGAGCCACCAGCCTCTGTGCCCTTTTCCACCACCTTCGACGCCGGAATTGTAGAAGGCAGGTTCAGATGCTCGATCTTGGACCAGGACCACCGAGGCCCCTCGGGAATGTTGAGAGCTTCCAAAAAAGAGAGGTCCAGACCTGGGAACCTCTCAAGGTCTTGGTGCCGAGCAAGGCAGAATCCGTCTTGGAAGGCGACCTTGGTCATTTGGTCGGATTTGTTCTTCTCAACCTCAAGGTCCTCGAGCTCATCCTTCAAGTCTGCAACCTCCTTCTTCAGCGCCTTCACCCTCTTCTTCGCATCAGGCTCCTTCTTCAAAGACTGGACCTCAGCTTCGAGAGCCTTCTTCTCACTCACCAACGACCGAATGAGATTGTCAGAATCTGACTTATCTTTGAGAAGGTCTTGGTTGGCAGCAAGCATCCCTTTCACCTGATCGCGAGGTCAGCAATCTTCAAAGAGGAGTTCTTCTCAAGATCTTCCTTCTCCTTCCGGAACTCCTCCCGAAGGTCAGCAACTTCTTTCTTCGCAGCATCTGACAGCTGCTGGTTCTTGGCGATCAATGCCGAGCGCGTGACCTTCGCTTTCTCTAAGGTCTCTAAGGCTGAAGCTCGAAACGCCGCCTGCCTGGCCACCCGAACTCGGAGAAAGCCGGCGTACCCCAGCAGCTGTAAAAATATGAACGCAGGGTCAGTAAGAGCCAAGCACTTAGGAAAAATTGAAGGGAAAAAGGTGTGAAGAACATACCTGAGCAGCATGCTCGGTGACTTTCGCGCCAAGGGTGTCATCGTCCGGATGGGCCGCCGCAATAGCCTTGAAGGAGGACTCTGTAAGCACCCCCTTCAAAATCTGTTTCGCCATTTCAGGACAGTCTTCGGAGTACAAGTTCATGTCCTCCGTGAATGTCCAGAAAGGCTCTTTTGGTATCTTCCCTTGCAGGACTTTGGCATCGCGAAGGGCCCGCGCCTTCGCGTGTTCGGCCGCCCAGTTCGGGGTAAGCAACTCCCCTGCATGGCGAAAATAAGAAGCAGGTCAGAGACAAAAGAAAATTCAAAAAAACAAAAGAGCCATACTTGTTCTGAAAACAATGAACCTGGCGGTACTTCGACCACGACGTCCTTGGAGTCCTGAGACTCCTCGGTCAAAATCGCCTTTCCTTTCTTCTTGCGCCGCTCCTCGGCAGAAGGAGCCTCTGCCACGGCCTCCAAAAGGGCCTGCGGCGCAGAAGGGCTCTGGGGAGGGACGTCGGTGGAAGGAACCTCGGCAGCGGCAGGGACCTCAGCAGAAGCCTCGGTCGGCAGAATCTCGGCTGCCCCAGGCTCCTCATCAGCCTCCTCAGAAATTTCCTCCAGAGGAACCTGGGCAGTTTTCTTTGCCCGTTTCGCCAAAGGCCCAGCGCCAGTAGACTTCCCGCCTTCAGGAAGCAGCCTTCTTTGTCTGATCGCCCTTCTCCACCTGGCCGGAGAAAAGGGACTTGTAAAATGCAGCAGTCCCATCGCCCATTTCTGAAAAAGAAAAAAGACATCAGCGTAAGTCCGAGGAAAAAACAGCAAGGGAGTAGAAGACAACTCACTTTCGACAAGCGTTTCGAAAGAAATTTCCTCCTTAAGAAGCTTGACCAACCAGGAATCCTTCCCGGCAATGGCAGGAGCTGGCATCTCGAGGTCGGTCTCGTGCTCCTTAACCACCTTTAACTCCCGGAGGACCTCTTCGGTCATCAACCTCCAGTTGATAGGGAAGGGGTACAGAGACCTCGGGAGCCCAGTCAGAGACAACGTGGATGCGGCCGTCGAAGTCCGCGAAAGTGGAAGCCAACTCTGGAGTCAGCAACAACCTCGGATCAACGACGTCCATATCTAACTTTCCCTGAGCCCACTTGGTCGGAACATACGACCAGGCCTCCTCCATCTTCAGGAAGAAGAATTTCTGTTGCCACCCCCGCCAGCTGTCCTTGGTGGCGAAGGTGAACATGAATTTTTTGCTCCCGGATCCCCGAGGTAGCGTAAAGTAGAAGCCACCCTTCGGGACCACAAAGAGCTTGTAGTACTGCATGAAGATTATAAAATGGGGTTTTATCCCGAAGACGCCACACATATAGAGGAAGGCGTTAAAATAGCAGTACGAGTTCGGGGGAAGCTGAGTCACAGCAATGCCATGAAATTGGCAGAACTCGCAAACCATCTTCGGGGGAGGATACCGAAGTCCGGCCTTCAGCTGGGCTCGGAAAATGGTAACCTCGTTACTATGGTTTGAAAAAGCATAATGGCTAGAGCGAGGCAGCCTAGTAATGGCGTAAGAGGGAAGAAAGAACTTTTTCTTCCACCTCTCTAATTTTGCGGGGGTGGTGCAACAAGGATGGGCTAAAAGAGGCTGCCAGCTCTCAGGGATAGGCATTTTCGACATGAAAACGAGTTCGAAAAAGGCAAGAAAACAGTTTCCGGAAAAAACTCAAAAGAACAGAGGAATCAAAACACTCTGGAAAACAAAAACCCACCAAAAGATTTGCCAAAGTCTGAGGACGCCGTCGTGAAAGTTGGCTGAAAAAAGCTCTGATTAAGGCAGCTCCGCCACAGAAAGCAAGAAAGTACGAAAACAGGGGCAAAGCAGAGGAAAGAGCATAAGTAAAAGCAAATGGGACTTATGATGGAATGGGCTATTTATAGGCCAAAGGTCGGTAACCGAAACATCGTCATAAGTACCCCTTTGGAGGTGAACCGTCGCCGTAACTGCCCTCTGCACCTGAAAAGGCGCGCCCTCTGTAACTGACGCGACTCTCCTCCAATGGCAAAGCGCCACGTGTCAATCTCCGCGCCAAAACAGGGGACACGTCTCCTGACATCCCTAAAAAGCTGGGACGCATCGCTTAGACTGACACGCTTGGCCATCAGACACGACGTTACATAGACCTGCAAGAAGAAAAAGCAGGTTACCTCGAGGACACCAAGAGACAGGCTATGGCCAAACAGGCCATGACCTTCGGGCAAGAAGTGTATCTTCGGCACAGGCTCCGCCTCGAAGACACCAAAGGACAGGCCAAGGCCGAACAGCCCATACCTTTGGGCAAGAGGTGCATCCTCGGAACAGGTTGAGCTTCCTAAGAGACTCCCAAGAACAACCTCGGAAAGAGATGCAAAACCGAAGTCTTCACTTCGGATTTCCAAAGGGGGGCATGTGATAGCCAAAGGCTACGCCTCTATCTGGCCGAACTCCCTGCCACAAGAATGGCCAGAAGAAACTGGCGCTAACCGAGTAAAGGTGGGATCATACACCTCGGGAGATAGCCGAAGAGCTCCGAGCCCGGCACGCCAGGAAACTTGAGGATACTACTAGCCCCCCGAGGTTGCAAACAGATCGCCTTCGGAAAAGAGGCACCAGCTATTGCGGGCCGAACATGATCTCCCCGAAGGCGGAACTCCCTGAAGCTGGGTACCCCTGAACTGAGGGCATGTTTCCCGAAGAGGCACCGTCCGTACCAAAGGACGACCTCGCCCAGGGACCTCGGGAGTACGGCAGGAGCATTTAAGGAAGCATTTAAGGAAGCCTCTGACACGTCCTTTCACAGACGTCATAAGCCGCCTCAAAAGGCGCTCTGACACGCTGACGCCATCAAAATCACATCATGGCCCATCTCAGCACAAGGCTCAAGGCAACCTGCTACCAGCTATCTGTCCCCTATGCCCAGAAACTCAGGGAACATCCGACCGAACGCGTGTCGCGATCTGAACGGGCTAGGTACTCCTATAAATACCAGGAAATAAATACTTGGCAGGAGGTTGGTTGGCAAAGATCCGACTCCCAAAACTCTGAGAGAATCACCAGGCGAGACTCTTCAGCCCCTTTGTGTTATTTCCTCTGCCCTTTCTCAGCCACCACTGACTTGGGCGTCAGAGGCTCCCCCCCCGGAAACACATTCCAGGGGCCTCCTAACCCACTTATTCTGAGCATCTCAGGTACTCTCCCTTGGGCGAACCATCCTCCAGGCGTTCTTCCTCCTAGAAGTCCCTCCATCAGTCACCATGACTACCAACGATGAAGCCCCCGGGCATCAACTCTCTTGCTTAGTCTTGTGTGTTTCCTAATTCTCCAATCATGAACTTCAAGTGTTCACCATTCTAGGTTCTTACAGATTGTGCCAAATTGATAGAGAATGTGGTTGTATAAGTTGGACCTAAGAGCTCTATGAACAACAAATTGAAATCCTGAGTGCAAGGATAGCATCAAAGCCTCAGGATATGCTCCCAGGGGGGAACCCTTTGATACTTAAGTTAGTTTTCCAGTAGAGAGTAGTAGAGAGAATGAGAAGATAGCCCCATCCCTTACCTCAGAATTGAAGATGGGCGAATGTTTCGGCCCTCTAAGTATTGAACCAGTGACGGTCAGGTAAAACTTGGTTACAAGGTAAAAAATCCCTTAATAAATATTTATTATGCATTTCAAGCAAGTAGGAAGGGATAAAAAGATTCATAAAGTACAAATGGCACCTAAGTGTCACCAGGGGCAAAATGGTCATTTTTTGTTCTAAGGCGATACTATTGGTTTTACAGCTCAAAGTACTTCATTTTCCTACAAATTTCATTACCAAATCTCATTTATTCCTTCAATTCTTGGTGAAATTGGAAGCCCAATGGAGTACCTATGTGAAAGCAAGCTTGCTCTTGCTTAGCTTTGGTGTGGAGAGCTCTAGAAGGATGTTTTTGGTCCATGGAAGCTTGGGTACATTTTTTCCCTTTGTGTTCTTGGTTTCTTAAGCTTCCTAGAGGTTGGGTCAAGCTTAATTGAGCTAAAAATGGTGCCCATTTGTGATGAATTTGCCTAAGAACCATGGAAAACTCATAGTGGAGCCATAAAAGCTTTAGTGCTCAATTTGTTTGATTTTTCTTTGGATGTGTTTAATGTAAGGGGATTTCTTGTTTTCCATGTTATGTTAATTCATTTTTATCATATTTGGGCTTGAGGATGAGTAATTCTAAGCCTAGAAGTGATTAGAATCAAGTTTGGGTCAATTGTGCATAGATTTCATGAAGTTGGACAAACCTGGAGAGCTCTGGGTGCTACAGCGCTGTTCCAGTGCTAAGGCACCAAGGAAATGGTTACCTAGAACATAGCCTAGGTGCTATAGCCCCAGCAGCACTGTGGTGCCAGTGCACTAGGCTTATTTTTTTCAGAATCACATAACTACGGTGCCGCAGTGCTAAGCTTGTGCTGCAGCACTATAGTTGCTTTAGAACTCATCCAAAGAGGTTGTTTTTTTATTCCTAATTGCTTCTTAAACATCCTATTTATGTTCCTAAGGTTGGATCAAGGTTTAAAATGGAAGTGGAATGAAGAACACGTGACAAATGGATTAAATGAAGCAAGGAAAAGATCGTGTGTGCACAATTGAACCTTGTATGTTTCTAAGGGTATTTTGTTGCCCTAGTTGAGGCTTGTAGTCATCCTTAAGGTATTTTAAATGCATTAATAATGATTAACCAAGTATTTTAAGCAAGGAACATGGTGAACTAGCAATGGTGAACTAGAACTGTAACCTAGTTAACTAAGAATGGTGCATGTGCACTAAGGCAAGGTCAATGTGGGCAACTTATGGCACAACTTCTTGTAGCTTGGAAAGATTTTTTGGGTTAGTATTTCATTAACCTTAGATTAGTTCAAGAGCGACAAAACTACAAAGAGTTAATGAAAACACCTAAGGGCCAAAAAAGGCACCATAAGGCTAATAAGGGAACATAAGTGCATTAGCGCATAATGTGAGCTCTAGGGCCCATGGGAAGCCTAGATTGGGTAATGTGGGAGCTTGGCATGGCTTGGGAGGTTGCTTAATACCAAGTAAGTGCAACCTACCATAAGGAATTAAGAGGAGCACTAAAAGCTCTAAGAAGGTAGGTGACTTAACACTCAAGCTAAGTTACTTAGACACATTGAGGGATCTTTGAGAAGCAAGGTAGTTAAGCTACCTTAGTACATTTGACACCTTAATATGTGCTAAGAAACACAAGGAGCACTTAGAGCAAGCATTTCCTAGTGATGGCCAACACATTGAAGTGTAGCAAGTGCCAAACCTAGTATTATCTAAGGTTCACCAAGGAAGGTGGAGGCTTAGTAACACTTGATCACCTAGTCGGGTCTTAGACCTGAAGGACTAAAATGAAAGCCTAATACACCTAAGGGTGGAAGTTTAGTATGCCTAGCTACCTATTTAGGTGTTAGGCCCGAGGAGCTAGAACGAGAACCTAGTACGCCCAAACTAGATTGGCCATGTGCTAGTCAAGGTTCACCATAGAAAGGGTGAAAGGTTAGTAACACCTAGTGATCTAGCCTGGTCTTAAACCTGAGGCACTAGTGTGGGAGCTTAGTGCACCCAACTTGGCTTTGCCAAGTAGACTTGGATTACTCCTGCACATAGTATTCAAGGGAAGGTTATTATATGCTTAGATGACAGCCTAGCATAATAGGCAAGTCAAGGCTTACTAGAGCTAGTTCAAGGCTAGAACTTACTAGGAGAGGACTAGGATGAGGAAAGGTCCTAAGGGACTCAAGTATATGCGCATATATTAGGCATCAGACCGTTATGAGCTCACGGTAGATTTGTGACATTTGTTGTCCATTGTCCTCTACTGTTTTCATTTGTAGGTACCCCTGAAGACCTCTTACTGAGAATCTATGATTCTTACCCCTTAGTTTATATGTGTAGGTTTGGGTGGTTCAGCCTACAACCCGAAATGGTTGTTGGGCTAGTTAAGCAAGTATGAGTTATACTTGCTAGTTTGTATCTTTGGGTTTATTGGATGTTATGTACTAACTATGTTGGATTGACCTTGAGCAACGATTGCTAAGAGCACAGGGTGGAGGTTGAGTCTATGGGCACTTGAAAGGTAGAGCTGAGGTGGTCAGCCTAGTATAGTCATCTCAGTAGGTTATGCTCGAGTACTTAATCATACTACATGCCTTTAGCAATGATGGCTAGTTTTATGTTTTGGTTTGTGATTCATGTACATAGCTGAGTAATGTACATAGGGTTATTGCTTGCAGAAAATGTGTTTATGGCTTTGTCTAGTTTTACAATTGTTTTTAAGTACGGTGCCACCACTGTTTTGAATGTTTTAATTTTTGTTTAAATTTCCATGCCAAAGCTACTCATCCATTACTTAATGCTAGTATCTAGGTTAGTAAGCTTAGGTCATGTGCATCAATTTTTATCATAAACAAAGAAACCAATAATTACAAACCAAAACCCGGGGATTCCACAGATTCCTAGCGATCCTGGGCTGTATAGGCAACCATAGGAGGCCTAGGGCTGTTTCAACTTATATAGTCAAGGCAAGCACCAGGTAATTCATTTTGGGGTTAGGAATCCCATAACTTATCCGTATTTGTAGGAAGTAGTTTTCTTCTAGGAGAGGTTTCCTTTTGGGGCCTTCTAGGCATCCAAGCATGGCCCATCCTTTAGGTGTCAGTATCTGGGCCTTTGGGCCCATTTTCTACCATTAAGCATTCCTGTTGGTTGACCCTGACTGGGATGAGGCAACAGTCCCTAGTTTCATGTGCCATGCTTCAGCTGCAAAATCAACTGTCAACAATTTCATTCGATTTGCATTGGAGGTAAAGAATGAGGGAGAAATTGAAAGTGATACCTTGTCTAGTGTTGGCTGGAGGTTTGTTGCCGATCACATGGAAGAGATGATGAACAACCTATGGACAAAATAATAGCCTAAGAACCAGTGGGACACCTTGCGGTGACAATATAGGCCCCTGTTATTGGCAATGGGTCCAACAAGTGGCTAGAGCTAGGACCCAATCACTAGGGAAAATGTTGCCTCTGACCTAAATAAAGGTGCCCTTTTTATTATTGACCATTCTAGTAATTATTGTTATTTTTAACAAAATTTTTTATTATTTAAGGTAGATGTATGTCATGTCTATTTGTTATGTGAATGAACATTTGATCAGAAATGTGTATGTGTGTGTGTGAGCATCATTGTGTTAGCTATAGCCCTTATTTTTTTTCTTTTACTCAATGTTTGTTGCGATATATAACTAAATTGGAATTCCCAGTATGGTGTTTTCCTTTTGCTTCTATTACTGTATTTGATTTGGCAAGTGCACCCCGAGGTAGCACAGGTTAAAGATGTCAAAGTCCTTAATTTGAAGTCTTTTGGCTTATTTGTTTCTGTTTGGTAGTCATGAGGCCACTCGTCAAGCTTCTAGGCATTTGTTCATTAAGTCTCCTTAAGGTGCTTTGGACGTCATTGACATAACTTTTAACTCAACATATGTCACTCTCGTGTGCCCTTGAGCAGTTGCATCTCACCATTGCCATCACCCTTCCTATTCCATTGGAATGGCTAACCCTGTTACATACCCACCAACTTTTACAGTTGGTTCTGGATCTTTTGTGGTTGGCTCACTAGTCACTCCATGTACCATGCACTATTGTATGGCCATTGTTCGACGATTACCTAACATCATAGAATGGAATAACTTTTGGGTGCAAGCTGTGTCTTTTCTGCATAGGTCTAAAGGTACTCGTGACATGTTGCTCAATGGGACCGACAATGATAAAGTGAGACTTGCATGTATAGGTGTTCATTCGGTTGGATCGGTTTAGAATCGATCCGAATAGAACAATTCGATTAATTTTTTGCCTTTGTCATCCAAATTACATATTAAAATCAATCCAAACCATCCGAATTATAATTCAGTATTTTTTATTTTTATCTGAACCATCCAAATTGTAATTCAATTTATCCAATTTTTATAATTAAATTCTTTTATATTAGAATTAAACGCATGATAACTGAAAAAGTAAAATAAAACTTGAAAAATACTCCATATGATAAATTTTAATAATAATCCATTTATACCTGAACTTAAGATTTGATTAATAACATATAGTCCAAAATTAACAAAAAATACCTTACATATATGGAGTTGACGTGTATAATTATAAAATTTATACTCCCTTCATCCCAATTTACTAGAAACATTTCTCTGGGCATGGAGATTAAGGTGTATGTAATTTGTGTTATTTTTCTATGTAGTGAAAGTTTAAATAATGATTAAAAAAGAAAAGATTCTTTTTTGGGTTTTGTGTAGTAAGAGATTGAGTAGAGATTAAAAAAAAGTCTTTATTGGGTTTTGTGTAAAAGGATAATTTAATTGTTTAAACTTTTCCAAAAGATAAAACATTTCAACCTTTTGGGACATCCCAAAAAGGAATATGTTTCAAGTATTACTTTTCAATTTATTCAGTTTGTTTGATTTTAAGCTAAAGAACCAATAATCGATCCAATAACCAAATAAGAAATTCAATTTTGACCCAATCCAAACCAAATAACCAAATAATTGAACCATTTTGTCCAATCCAAATAATCCATTTGGATTATTGGGTTTTATCCAAATAGTGAACACCCCCACCTGCATGGTTGATGAATGAGATCCATAAGTTGGGATAGCAGTGGTATGTGTAGCATGCCATTGGAGGTTGAAGAAACTAGTAGCTTTTGTATTATAATATATGTTCTATGAAAGCTTCCAATTTTTGGGTGGTTATTATAAATGGTCTAACCTACCTAGTGTAGCTCATTGTATCATCTAGCTACCATTTTTTGGGTTGTTTGCTAGTGCAAATGATGTGTATACAATGCTTTTTGTTGTAGTTTATGGCTAAATGTAGTTGTTGCTATGACAGTGTTTCGGTTTGTCATATTGTGCACAAGCAGTAGTATGGGAAGTGGATGGTTTAGCACTTTTACTTGGCTATTGGCTAACAATATAATCTGAAACACTTCCATAGTTCCATTTTCCTGCAAATGCTCAGTTAGATATTACAAGGATATGTTGGTGTGCGTATAAATTTGTATTGTATGAGTGTAAATTAATGTGCAAAAATACATGGATATATATATTTGTGTGTGACTTCAAACATATATTTGTGTGTACGTTTGTTAGTATATATATACACAGATTTTGTGTTATGGAGAGCACAACATGTTATGTATCCTTTCAGACATTGCCACAATTCTAATACATATATCTCTACAAATAATTGGCGATAAGCAATTGCTAAATCACCAAAAAATGGCCCATAAATGGGTATAATGATGCCCATTACCATGGTTTACACATATCAGCGATGACACCTATGACCTTTATCATGCCATTGTGAAATCCTACTAGCGATACCATCCCTTGTGTAGGCAACAGATGACATTTTTTCCTGCAGAGACTCCAAATCAGGCTCTTCTACACCATTATGTCTCGCATTTTGGACGTAGTCAGTGCTCTTAAAGGAACTAATACCTAAGTCATGCTAATCATTGTATCAAACATTGTTATGGGGAGCATAGCATGCTATGACAATGTCAGCTTGAATTTCCAGCTTGAACCAACACATCCCCATCAAAATCTTCCATTTCATTTTGGTTGCACCTATAATTTGCTTAACCACATTTTGCAATCTTGCATATGCATAGTTGAAAACTTCCTTCGAAATAGATGGAGTTCGATTACCAAAATCATTGTGATGGTAGTTAACCAATCAATATGGTGTTAGAAACCCTTCCATGTTGGCATAACCAAAATCTAGCAAGTAGCACCTTCTTGTGAAAACATATGTGAATTAGCAAACAATATGGGGTAAAAGGCTGTGAAATAAGTATAATAATGTCTAAAATTGGACATGGGGAGCATATATTAGAAAACTTTTGAAATACACGACAATGTGTTTTCCTTTACTTTTTTTTTTCTTAAACTATTGCCATGTTTGGGTGACCATGTCATGCAATTATTGCTACATAGTGTTAAAGTTGTAAAAATGAAAATGGCCCATAGTTGTAGTAGGTTTTATCTACATAGTAAGGGGCGGGTTTGGGAACTGGGATCCTAGTTGTTCTCAACATTCTTGTAGCACATGACTATCATGTGCCGACTTGGGAGTTCTAGCATAGACATGAGTTTACATCATATTATAGTTATAAATGACCATCACATTTTGTGTTGACTGTTAGTATTGTGCCCAACAAGCCAATCATGAGATGATTGTATTTTTTGCACATTAAGTCATGATATTTTATTAAGGCATTAATCCAGCAATTATGTTTGTTGTTTTGCTTTTGCGTAACGTAATAAACATAATTGTAACCCTATAATAATGATATTCTCAAACGTCTTGTGGAGCGGATTACAATAATACATAACAACTAACATATGTGGAGACTAATATAGATATGTAGTCTACATATGGGTACAAGTTGGAGAACTTGTGTACTGGACCGACCCACCATGAGAACACTACATGGATCGTTATATGAGTGTCATAAATGATTCTCATAGTGATCGTGGTATATGTAGTCCTTTGACCTAAGGTCATCAAGGTTCCCTACATGTGAGTCACATGCTTTGATACTTTCCTTTGTTGCTCGTAACTGAGTGAACTTGAAGGAGGTCATTGGGTATGTCACATATCATGCGGAGGGATTTGTATGATCAAGATGGGATTTGTCCCTCCTATGTAACGGGAGTGACATCTTCGGGCCCCTTGATAAAGTGAGACTTAGAAAATGCATGGCCAAGCTCTGATGAGTTGATATATGATATCAATGTCATCAGTTTAAGTTGGTCTACTCGGTAATCAAGAAACCAAAGATTGGGCTATACAAGAGCGACACATTCCATGTCTCGTGCTTAGTCTTGATATCTTGGACAAAGGGACAATGGCATATATCAGTGATGATCATAAAGATTTAGTTGAATTACCAACAATCTTGTCACTTGGGTAGCAATGATGTGTTACTAGACACCGCTCATTGCTTATGATCATAAATGTGATTTATGATCATTGCCAACGTGGTAAAAGCCTATTGGGTCGCAGACATAGAGCTATTTGGATCATTAGAGTGCATGGGCTAATTATTTGGGTTATGGTTTCACAATAATTTCGTATTAATAATGGGCCCAAAAGTTGAGCCATTATTAAGCCCGAAATTGAACCCTAATTGGATTAGGGCTTTGAAACCCATTAGGCCTAGAAGTTGAGTCTCACTATAAAAACAACTTTTAATGAGAAATTCGCAACTTTTTGCCCTAGCCTCCTAAAAGCACAGCCGCACTCTTCTCTTGCAATTCCTTGGAGGACGCAAGCTAGTACTGCGAGTGCAAACGCATCTGCCGGGATGTGGTGGAAGCGTGGTGATCCCGAGAGGCTCGTGTGGATACCATAGAAAGCTTGAACACGTCAACTGTTCAGGTTTTGTGATTTGACTCTACAATTGGGTGAGAGATCTCAACCGAAAATTAGGTATGAAAATTTTCGAACACTCGGTTTACCCCGTTTCACCTGGATCCTGGAGGGTTTCGGTTAAATTCTGCTGCACTTGTTTGGCTCCCGAAACCCAACATTGACCTATCGAAATGACTCGGTAGAACTCTTTATCCTCTCATGGGAAAATACCACTCACATGGATTCCATCTATGGCACCTGTTGCACCTAAGAATGCTCCCCCCCCCCCCAAGCTTCTACTACTTGGGGGGATTCCTGTTCCAATGACCCCTCCACTAGGAGCAACTATAACAGCACTTAGTGAGACTACTGATGTTATTACCCTATAAAACCATCTACAAATGGTGTTTGTGGAATGTGGAACACATGGCAAACATCATAATATTTAAAACCATAGGCGCATACAGTGTGGAACATGACTAATCCCTCATATGATGTGATCCTACGTGAGCTGCACAAGTTGTGATACTTTACCAAGTCATTATGTAGACACCAAAAACATTTAGTGGACATAGGAAATTGCTCATAAAACTCTCACTCATTTTGGCCCAAGTGAAACAAGTATTGCATTCTTGTGAAAAGGGATTCTCGTGCAACCGAGGATAACAGTAGAGTATCCCATGGAATTTCAATGCCAACTCCAAGGCCTACTGTTGATGTCATTAATAGACATAGATGATCAGGATGCAGATAAAAGAACTAACTTAGTCATGAACTAAAATCAACTTACATGCAATAATAAAACAATGCAACACAACCATGAATGCACATTTGAAATCTACACCAAAAAGTTTGCATGGAAACATATGGTAAATTATGAAGAAAAAAAATAGTCTAACATGAAACAAGTGCACCAGGAGTGCAAACTCCTTCAATATATAGCTATATATCAAACACTTGGAATGCCTTTGAAGAAGCCAGCATCCTTTGTATGGTCGATGTCAACGTATAGCCAAGCAACATGAACCTTTGGATTCGAGCAACCATGAACAAAGCACTCCCTAAGATCCTCATCTTGTGTTAGTATAATGGATGCAGCAATCTAGATGGGGTCACCTAACACTATCCTAGGTAGGCTAGAAAACATGGACATCACAGCTCCAATGCTTGTGTCAGACTTTTGGGTAGAAAAAGTAGCTAATAGCTCATTCATATAATCCTAGCTCGCACAAAGAATGGAAAACATCTCATGTGTGTCCTTTGGATCCTGCTCACAACTAGACCTGGGTCACTTAGAGGTACTCTGACCACATACCTCATTATGGGTATAACTTGTCATCCTAGGTGGAAGGTGGATAGGACCAACTTGAACACCAGAAGCTTGACCAATGTTAAAAGCATGGAATGCTCACCGAGACAGGGTACGATCATTATGCTAATAACTCCTGATTAGGTTGGCCACAAGATGTAAATTAGCAGTCAAATGCCTAGGAATGGCATGCGTAGGTGACTCGGTAATACATCTTGGGTGAGATAGAGGGTGGCTTACATTGCCCTACAATCTGCTAGAAGCACTCAAGGGTATGGCTGGATAGTACGCACATGTACTGGTGTAGATGGTGATGTCTATTGCAAAATGATTTGGGAAACTACTGACGATGAGGCCTCATAAAGACAATCAGGATTAACAGGCTGGGACAATGGCAGCTGGGAAATCCAGCCATATGCGGAAAAATCTCTACTACCACCAAACATGCAACGAAAATCATCCTAATTAGGTATCCTTCGATTTCTAAGGGTGACAGCCTCTAGTTTGACCCATAGAAACAGTAAAAACTGCAGTAAGCTACCACAATAAATATAAATACATACGTGTATATGCATATTTATGTTTGTGTGTGTAATACCATATATATACTTTAACAATACAAGTAGTAGTGGCAGTACGTATTGCCTAAACCCTGAAAGTGATAGAGATCGTTAAAACTAACAACCCAACATTTTGGTGGCGTCACTTATGAGAAAAACAAAACATTACAATATATATACCTAAATGCAACCCTCCCAGTAGTCATCTTTGGTAGCAATAGTACCATTCTTTGGGTTCCAATCCCAGGGCCAATAGTGTTTCCAACAAGCTACTTCCAATGGCACCAATGGGTTTTAAGGAAATGGAAGTTAGTCTTTATCTTAACAAGAATGTACGGTCGTCCGATCTTGAACCAAAACTGATCAAAAAGCAACTGCTAGCCTTTTTTTGTGGGATTCCCTCCATCAGCATAACCAAGAGAAATTATTTGAGCAACTACATTGTATAACACAACCATTGACTCTGTTGGAATTTAGTTATCAAGAATGATTACTAAATTCTATAGACGCACTAAGATATACTTGGTATAGTCACATCATATGTTGGTGTACATGTATACCTTGACACATGGGATAATTATTTAATAACTACCTCATAACTACTCATATTATGAAGGGATATGACCTTTAAATGAAAAGATATGTCTATCCCAACATATATGACCCTTGGGGAGGTAGTTATGCAGCATAACTACCCTGGTTAGTAAAATAACATAACTTTTAGTGAAGGTTCATATTTTAGGCGAATTTAACAACCTTTAGAATGTGGTTATGACCTTGATTTAAGGAGACACAACTCTTCAAAGAGTTCTGACTCTATGGCCGAACCAACACATCCCTTCTAAGGGTAGTTATTGCCTTATTTTAAAGGAAGAAGTTATGGGTGATAAAGGCACCTATTGGTGAAGTAGTACAATCTTTTATGAAGAGTTATGACTCTTTTATGAAGGGTTATGACCCTTTATAAGTGCCAATTCATACTCTATAAATAGAGGGTAATAGAATTGTGTAAAGTAAAGTTATGAACACAATTTTTGGAGGCTCTATTTATTCTATTTTTCCATACACACTTCTCTATCACAACAAAGAGAATTATGGTTGAGTATAGGGTGTGAACCAACATATGTAATTACTTGTATTTCCAAGTTAATTAAATATCTAATCTTGGGTGTTCACAACAAGTCATGTCTTTCGCAAATACTTTCAAAGAGGCATTTTTCATCAATAAGGCTATCACTCGATTCTTCAGTGATAACTAAGTACGCCTTAATTTTTGCATTAATTTTATATCATGGAAATTAAAGTGCTCATTAGTTGTGCACTAAATTTCCTTCATTTGTATTAAAGCTAGGTTTAATATGCATGCTCCCTTAGATAGCCTAAAGTTATTTGAAAACTTTTTGCATGTGATACCAATATGGTCGACCTCAACTTTAATATGTGTGCTAGGATTTAGTTTAGGTTTCTAAATTTGAAATCAACTTGCATGTTTAGACTTGCTACATATATTAAGCTAAGCAAAACTTATGTTGATAAGCGTATAGATTATTTTGGTGTATTCGGCCTTGTGTATATACAATTTATGCATCTTTTGTTTTTTTTAACTTTGTGTTCTTAAAAAAAATTGCGCATACTAGTAGGTCAGATTGTATATATGGTTTTGTTCAATTATATTATTGGCTTTGTGTCAATAATAACTATTTAAATGTTATAAGACAATTTAAGACAAGTAAAACTAAAATAATGAAAAATTGTCAAAACATATTTGATTAAATGTGCATGCGTATGTTTTTGGTTTGTTTTGTCATAAATAAGTTATTTTATTTTACTTGTGCTTAAAATTGTCTTATTGTGATAATATATGCATCTATTTAATGTACTAACTATTACATGTTGTAGATTGCTAACTTCATAAGTGGAGTTATCAATGAACTAAGATTTGATCTGAAACTTGACAATGACAAAGAAGTCATCATGCACAAAGATGTTTCAGGAAGTGCTAAGTGAAATGGAATTATTATTCATCACGTTTAAAGTTTTTGGAAAAGGACAAATGAAAAAAAAAATAATTGTTTGGTTTGTAGCTGCAAAGAAATCTAAGCAAAGGGTTTCTTAGTGGCTACTGTACAAAGTTTTTATTCTCTTTAAGCTTTACATTATATGTAGTATATACATTTTGGCTAAATCAAAATTCTTTGTGAATTAGTGATTCATGGGTTAAAACTCACATTTATTGTGAGAATAATTGTTCAAAAGGATATATGTGTCTCTAGTGAACAAACTTCAAGTTTGAAGAAGAAGAGTTGGTCATGCGAGACTCTTTAGTAAAAAATACACATTAGTTGTGTAATATGTACTTAGTTTAAGAGAATGTGCTCCTCTTAAATTCTTTGTACTGATCTTGCTTGCCATGTAAATTCCCCTGTACATGATGTTTTATCTTAGTGATAATGATAATAATTCATTGTTTCTTGAATTATGGCCATATAGTCTTAGTGACTAATTTTTCCATAAATTCTAGTACGTTTTTTACTTGAATATCAAAAGTGATATTATGATAATGCACATTTAGGCCAAGAAAAAGTACTAATGTGTCATAAGTGATTCACCTGGTTCTTTTTATGAGGTGGTCTTACAAATGTATTTACTTTGCATATGTGCAAAGTAACTAGGATTGGCCATGTTTTGAGAGTGTTTCAATTAGCATGTCTCTTAGGCAATTTACTTAGAATCTTTTGAGGTTCAATGAACATCAAGTCTAGATTATGCTCTAGATATAATCATTTAAATTTTACTTCATACTGTCAATCATAAAAATATTCATTGGAAGATGCTTTGAGTTTATATGATCTAATACTTAAAAAGCATTGGATACAACCTATTTTGTATGGAAATAGTTATGGCCGATGGTAAATATGTTGCTACCACCATTTCTTGAACATAAAGAGGTTGGTCATCAAAATCATCATAATTATGGTTATGATGGTTAGATTGATGATCTCCATCATGAAATGGGCCTAGAACCTGAGGACTCAATACCCTTTAAATGCCAAAATGATCATGCAAATGTGCAAGATCAAGATGTTTTTCCTTGTTAGTCTACTTGAGATGTTCAAGTAGATAACTATACCACAAAGAAAAATGGTTGATTTTAGTTGAGAAGGATGCACACTTGGTATTGTCTTGATATAGATGAACCAAATAATGTCTAAAATTGACATTATGCATTTTGATGCAATTTTTTGTGCTTGATTCTCAACATTTTAGCAAAATGTGAATATGAACTTCATTGATCATATATTCATGATTTGATCATGAGTATGAAGTAATTATCAACAAGATTCAAGTAATGTGTATATGGTTATAAAGGTAGCCAATGCATGCACACATTTCAACTTATGAATTTCTTGCTCCCGGATCCCCGAGGTAGCATGAAATAGAAGCCACCCTTCGGGACCACAAAGAGCTTGTAATACTGCATAAAGATTCTGAAATTGGGTTCTATCCCGAAGACGCCACACATGCAGAGGTAGGCGTTAAAATAGTAGAACGAGTTCGGGGGAAGCTGGTTCACAGCAATGCCATGAAATTTGCAGAACTCGCACACCATCTTCGGTGGAGGATACCGAAGACCGGCCTTCAGCTGGGCTCGGAAGACGGTAACCTCCTTACTGTGGTTTGAAAAAGCATAATGGCTAGAACGAGGCAGCCTAGTAATGGCGTAAGAGGGAAGAAAGAATTTTTTCTTCCACCTCTCTAACTTTTCAGGGGTGGTGCAACAAGGATGGGCTAAAAGAGGCTGCCAGCTCTCAGGAATGGGCATTTTCGACATGAAAATGAGTTTGAAAATGGAAGAAAACAGTTTCCAGAGAAAAACCCAAAAGAACACAGGGATCAAAGCGCTCTGAAAAACAAAAACCCACCGAAAGATTTGCCAAAATCTGAGGACGCCGTCGTGAAAGCTGGCTAGAAAAAAGCTCTGATTAAGGTAGCTCCGCCACAAAAAGCAAGAAAGTGCAAGAATAGGGGCAAAGCAGAGAGAATAGCAGAAGAGGAAGCAAAAGGAACTTATGATGGAGTGGGCTATTTATAAGCCAGAGGTGGGTAACCGAAACATCGTCATAAGTACCCTTTGGAGGCGAACCGTCGCCGTAACTGCTCTCTGCACCTGAAAAGGCGCGCCCTCTGTAACCGACGCGACTCTCCTCCAATGGCAAAGCGCCACGTGTCAACCGCCGCGCGAAAATGGGGGACACGTCCTCCAAACGTCCCTTGAAAGCTGGGACACGTCTTCTGACATCCCTGGAAAACTGGGACGCGCCGCTCAGACTGACACGCTTGGCCAAACAGACCTGCAGAAACAAAGAGCAGGCCATCTCGAGGACGCCAAGAAACAGGCTATGGCCGAACAGCTCATGACCTTTGGGCAAGAGGTGTATCTTCGGCACAGGCTCCGCCTCGAAGACACCAAAGAACAGGCCAAGGTCGAAGAGCCCATGATCTTCGGGCAAAAGGCTTATCCTCGGAACAGGTTAAGCTTCCAAAGAAACTCCCATACACAACCTCGGAAAGAGATGCAAAACCAAAGTCTTCACTTCGGCTTTCCAAAGGGGGGCATGTGATAGCCAAACGCTATCGCCTCTATCTGGCCGAACTCCCTGCCACAATGATGGCCAGAAGAAGCTGGCGCTGCCCGAGAAAAGGTGCGATCAGGCACCTCGGGAGATAGCCGAAGAGCTCCGAGCCCGGCACGCCAGGAAACCCCGAGGACACTACTCGCCCCCCCAAGGTTGTGAACAGATCGCCTTCGGAAAAGCGGCACCAGACAGCGAGCCGAACATGATATCCCCGAAGGCGGAACTCCCTGAAACTGGGAACCCCCGAACTGAGGGCTTGTTTCCCGAAGAGGCTCTGTCCGAACTAAAGGACGACCTCACCCAGGGACCTCGAGAGTACGGCAGGAGCATTTATGGAAGCATTTAAGGAAGCCTCTGACATGTCCTTTCACAGACGTCATAAAGCCGCCTGAATAGGCGCTCTGACACACGGACGCCATCAGAATCACATCATGGCCCATCTCAGCACGTGGCTCAAGGCAACCTACTACCGCTATCTGTCCCCTATGCCCAGAAATTCAGGAACATCCGACCGAACACGTGTCGCGATCTGAACGGGCTAGGCACTCCTATAAATACCAGGAATTAATACTTGGCAGGAGGCTGGTCGGTTGGCAAAACACTGCTCCCACACTCTAAGAAAACTACCAGGCAAGACTCTTCAGCCCTTTGTGCTATTTCCTCTGCCTTTTCTCAGCCACCACTGACTTGGGCGTCGGAGGCTCCCCCCCCCCCCCCCGGAAAAACACTCCGGGGGCCTCCTAACCCTTTGTTTCTGAGCTTTCAGGCACTCTCCTTTGGGCTATCCATTCCATCAGACGTTCCTCCTCCCAGAAGTCTCTCCACCAGTCACCATGACTATAAACGATGAGGCCCCTGGCCATCAGAGACTATATGAGAACTATTGGGTTCTAAGTATCATTGTTGATCTTAAACTCAATAAAGACTTAATGAGGTTGTATTTAAAAGTTGAAGATCCATAAATAGATAACTTTACACCTTTAATGAAATTCGTATCCATAAGGTTAATTATAGTAACAAAATTTAGATTTAGATATGAGCTTACATCTAGTAGATGATAAGCTCAAACTTTTTTAAACGGTGAGGAAGCTTCCATGAAATTACGTTTTTCATGGCTTATGGCCTTGAACTCATAAAATAGTCTAAAGACTATATAGTATAATAAGCTTTGAGACTGAGGTCTCAAAGTACTGTATATGCAATCTTAAACTTGGTTTGAGATAATGAAAAAAAAATAGCTATTTTATTCTTGGGTCATACTTCAAGTCTAACTTGTGGTCATTACTCATAATCCCTTGAGCACTTTTTCTGGAATAGAAGAGTTTGGATTAGTTCTTTATTTAAGTTTAACATGTATCATGCGGTGTACATGATCACATGTTAGCCAAGTTGATCAGGATAATTAGTTCAAGTATTCATTTTGAATCTATCCTAAGAACCATATTAGTATATAGTATATGTCATATTACATCATTCGGATGTAATGAGACAATGACAACGAATGTTATCAAGGTAACCTTACTACATTAAAATATGGTTAAGTTTAGAGATGAATACACATATCTACATTTGGTTATATCATTTTGCTTTGTGTAAAAAAAATTGCTTTATGTAAGCAATCTGTTTATGTGGTATTTGTTTATATACAAAGGAGCTTGTTTTCATGAAATATAAGAGTCATTCGTGACTCATGTAGGCTAAGTATTATCTTAGTAGTGGTTTAACTAACTAGTTGGATTAACTTCATTTTTTGTCTCCTTATTAGTACAGAGATATGATAAGTTGCACTACATATGTGTAGTGCATGTTCATCATATATGTGCATATACTTATATGAGATATTTGTATTACATGTGTGTCATACATATCATCATATATGTAGCTTATATCACAACAAAAAAAAATCAAATATATGTCCAGACATAGATTGAAGGTTGGTTTTCTCACACAAATAACCTGCCTTTATTGTTGGAATTTGAACAAGGATGAGACCACTAAAGTCTTGAATGTAAGTCGTTACTTAAATTAGTCATATGTGACTCAATTAAAACTTACATTCAAGTGGGAGTCACATAATCCAACTTGTGACAACTTTCGCATAAAGGTCATCTTGATCTAAATTATTTGTTTAAGATCAAGGTAAGGTGTTAGTCACACGGCATTTATATGCCCACACATACATCCTAACCTATGTGACCAAGTGAATTTCTCATATGTGAGAAGTTTGGCACTTGCATGGTTTTTTAAGGACATATGCTCCTAATGGGAGTACACATTGAGTCACACAAACAATGTTTGAGAGAGAGATAGACACCTCCTAAATAGTGGTTGTCAAACATTATGATTGTGTACACTAACATACCATGACACTTGTACATATCTAGTGTGTCTTTTGACTTGTTAACCATAGAAAGAAAATAAGTAAGTTTTCTCTTATCTTACTTATGTGTGAATTTCTTTGTTATGCCCCTACTCATTATTGACTACAATTTTGTGATTTAAAATCATAGTATTACTTTGGTGAGCTTTCTATGGCTATGATAATGCGGCCAGATATGTTTCTTATTAGGTAATCACTAGGTTTTAAGTTACTATATAGTTAGTGCGATGGGAAAGACCTCCTGATTTGTTTGTAAATTGTTACAAATTACAATCTGATTGCATGTGTTGCAAGTCAAGTAGTTGATACAATGTCATCCATACTTGAATACAAGCACTCATAAGTAATACTTGATCTGTACTACATGATTCAAGTATAAAGTGACTTTAAAAATGGATGCATCCCGAGTTTGGTACATGACAATGAGTTTATTAGTAAACTCATAAAAGAGATATGTTGTAGCCAAACTATGTATCAACAAAGTCTTAAGGCATATAGGCATGATTAATGATATATTTATCATTAATAAACCATGATTTATTCAATGATCTTTGATCAGTTCAAGAATTTGTTGTGAAGAAAATTCTCCTATGTTTGTTTAACCACTACATATTAAGGAGATTTGTTGTCATGCCTGGGGTCATGCGCCTAAACTTACATATGTCAATTTCTCTTTTGTCATAGTGTGTTTCAGGTGTTCCTTAATCATTATTATGTGTTCCATCAAGTATATTTAGCGCGAGTGGGAGCTGTTGGAATTTAGTTATCAAGAATGATTACTAAATTCTATAGACGCACTAAAATATACTTGTTTTACTACTGTTTGGTGTAGTTACATCATATGTTGGTGTACATGTACACCTTGACACATGGGATAATTATTTAATAACTACCTCATAACTACTCATATTATGAAGGGATATGATCTTTAAATGAAAAGATATGTCTATCCCAACATATATGACCCTTGGGGAGGTAGTCATGCACCATAACTACCCTGGTTAGTGAAATAACATGACTTTTAGTGAAGGGTCATATTTTAGACGAATTTAACAACCTTTAGAATGTGGTTATGACCTTGATTTAAGGAGACAAACTCTTAGAAGAGTTGTGACTCTATGGCCGAACCAATACATCCCTTCTAAGGGTAGTTATTGTCTTATTTTAAGGGAAGAAGTTATGGGTGGATAAAGACACCTCTTGGCGAAGTAGTACAACATTTTATGAAAAGTTGTGACTATTTTATGAAGGGTTATGACCTTTCATAAGTGCCAATTCATCCTCTATAAATAAAAGGCAATAAAATTGCGCAAAGTGAAGTTGTGAACACAATTTCTGGAGGCTCTATTTATTATATTTCGCCATACACACTTCTCTATCACAACAAAGAGAATTATGGTCAAATATTGGGTAAGAACCAACATATTTAATTACTTGTATTTCCAAGTTAATTAAATATCTGATCTTGGGTATTTACAACAAGTCACGTCCTCCGCAAATACATTCAAAGAGGCATTTTTCATCAATAAGGCTATCACTCGGTTCTTTAGTGATAACTAAGTACACCTTAATTTTTGCATTAATTTCATATCATGGAAATTAAAGTGCTCATTAGTTGTGCACTAAATTTCCTTTAGACTCATGATTCAAATGTGCCATATCATGTTCACTGCTAGTTTTCAAAGGAAGCATCACAAATATGATCACACTATGTTTTTTTCCCTGTACTTACACCTACCATTTACAAATAACCACCAACATCGAGCATACCATAGATAACTAGAAATAGGGAAATATGCTAATGAAACCTATACTTCTAGTGAATGTTATATACATAGTGAAGATAAAGAGGACATAAATAAGTTGTTGAATAATATGCATAGTCATGGAAGCAAACACACAAGAAGATGTCAAATTGAATAACCATTGAAAATACTACTTTGTATGCAAGAAGACACTTGACATACCTAGATCAAAGGGTCACAACTAAAATGACTCAAACAATGATGAGAGGTCCAGCCAAATAGCACAGTCAATGCTTAAGGGGCCAACAGCTGAATAACCTACAAAACATATGTAACAAACTGGTTGGCCATATTTTGATGAAATATCCACAAACCCATAACCCTAATATATTCTAGTAGAGAGATTGGCCATGCATTCAGAATCCCAGCCTCATTCGAATAGATTTTATGTCAAAGTTCCATTGAATATCGAGAATAACATGGACAAAATAATTCTAAGAAAAAAAGGTAGATAAGGTCCACATGAGATGAGTCACACAGAAACAGATTAGTTAGGCAATAAAAATGAATTAGAATATATGATCGAAGGAGCAACAAAAGTTTCAACTAAACACACACACACACACAATTAAGCTCATAGTTTTGTAGTATAAAAGGTTAGCTCATGCTCATAATTTACATAAGGTGTGGAAATGATATTTTTTTATAGGATTTTTGGATTTGTTGGGTTTCGGGAGCCAAACAGCGCAGCGGAATTTAACCGAAACCCTCCAGGATCCAAGTGAAACGGGGTAAACCGGGTGTTCGAAAATTTCATACATAATTTTCGGTTGAGATCTCTCACTCAACTGTAGAGTCGAATCACAAAACCTGAACAGTTGACGTGTTCAGGCTCTCTATGGTATCCACACGAGCCTCTCGGGATCACCACGCTTCCACCACGTCCCGGCAGATGCGTTTCTCTTGCGCTCGCAGTGCTAGCTTGCGTCCTCCAAGGAATTGCAAGAGAAGAGTGCGGCTGTCCTTTTGGGAGGCTAGGGCAAGGAGACCTACGAATTTCTCACTTAAAAGTTGTATTTATAGTGAGACTCAACTTCCAGGCCTAATGGGTTTCAAAGCCCTAATCCAATTAGGATTTAATTTCGGGCTTAATAATGGCTCAACTCCTTGGCCCATTATTAATACGAAATTAAAGTGAAACCATAACCCAAATAATTAGCCCATGCACTCTAATGATCCAAATAGCTCTACGTGTGCGACCCAATAGGCTCTTGCCATGTTGGCAATGATCATAAATCACATTTATAATCATAAGCAATGAGCGGTGTCTAGCAACACATCATTGCTACCCAAGTGACAAGATTGTCGGTGAATCGACTAAACCTTTATGATCATCACCGATATATGCCATTGTCCCTTTGTCCAAGATATCAAGACTAAGCACGAGACATGGAATGTGTCACTCTCGTATAGCCCAATCTTTGGTTTCTTGATTACCGAGTAGACTAACTTAAATTGATGACATTGATATCATATATCAACTCATCGGAGCATGGCCATGCATTTTCTAAGTCTCACTCTATCAAGGGGCCCAAAGATATCACTCCCGTTACATAGGAGGGACAAATCCCATCTTGATCATACAAATCCCTCCGCATGATATGTGACATACCCAATGACCTCCTTCAAGTTCACTCAGTTACGAGCAACAAAGGAAAGTATCAAAGTATGTGACTCACATGTAGGGAACCTTGATGATCTTAGGTCGAAGGACTACATATACCATGATCACTATGAGAATCACTTATGACACTCATATAACGATCCATGAAGTGTTCTCATGGTGGGTCGGTCCAGTACACAAGTTCTCCAACTTGTACCCATATGTAGACTACATATCTCATATTAGTCTCCACATATGCTAGTCATTATGTATTATTGCAACCCGCTCCACAATAATACTAGACTA
This sequence comes from Aquilaria yunnanensis, assembly GCA_039654915.1. Classification (NCBI taxonomy): domain Eukaryota; kingdom Viridiplantae; phylum Streptophyta; class Magnoliopsida; order Malvales; family Thymelaeaceae; genus Aquilaria; species Aquilaria yunnanensis. The sequence goes on along the minus strand of CM077595.1, from coordinate 38,894,565 downwards.
GGGACATTTAAGAATATCATTATTCTAGGGTTACAATTATGTTTATTACGTTACGCAGAAACAAAACAACAAACAAAATTGCTGGATTAATGCCTCAATAAAATATCATGACTCAATGTGCAAAAATACAATCATCTCATGATTGGCTTTTTGGGCACAATACTAACAATCTCCCACTTGCACTAAAAGCCAATCATCCATGTATCTAATACCGATGGACCTAGAATGGCTATCATGCTTCTGCTGCGTAAGGGGCTTTGTCAGTGGATCAGCAATGTTGCTGTCTGTCGAAGTCCTGCATATCCTTACATCACCCCTCTCGATGATCTCCCTGATGAGATGATAGCGTCGGAGTATGTGTTTGGATCGCTGGTGAGATCGAGGTTCCTTAGCCTGTGCGATTGCTCCATTGTTGTCACAATAGAGCTCTATCGGGTCAACAATGCTTGGAACCACTCCAAGTTCAGTGATGAACTTCTTGATCCAAACTGCCTCCTTCGCAGCATCAGAGGCGGCAATGTACTCAGATTCTGTTGTAGAGTCAGCTACTGTCTCTTGCTTTGAACTCTTCCAGCTTACAGCACCACCACCAATACAAAACACATAACCAGATTGCGATCTAAAATCATCCTTATCGGATTGGAAGCTTGCATCGGTGTAACCCCTTACAACGAGCTCATCTTCACCTCCAAAGACCAAGAATGCATCCTTAGTCCTTCGTAAGTACTTAAGGATGTTCTTAACAGCTGTCCAGTGACTTTCACCGGGGTTCGATTGGTACCTACTCGTCATGCTCAAAGCATATGAGACATCGGGACGAGTACATATCATGGCATACATGATAGATCCAATTGCTGAGGCATATGGAATCTTACTCATGCGCTCTCTCTCCTCGGTTGTACTCGGACACTGAGATCTAGAAAGAGTGATACCATGTGACATGGGCAAGAATCCTTTCTTGGAATCTTGCATGCTAAACCTCTTTAGCACCTTGTCAATATACGTACTTTGACTTAGGCCAAGAAGCTTTCTAGATCTATCTCTATAGATCCTGATGCCTAACACATAGGCTGCTTCACCCAAGTCCTTCATAGAGAAACATTTCCCTAGCCAAGTCTTCACAGACTGTAGCTCAGGAATGTCATTCCCGATGAGTAGTATGTCATCTACATACAACACCAAGAAGACAATAGCGCTCCCACTAACCTTCTTGTAGACACAAGGTTCATCTTCATTTTTGATAAAACCAAACTCTTTGATTGCATCATCAAAACGAAGATTCCAACTTCGAGAAGCTTGCTTCAGTCCATAAATGGACCTTTGCAATTTGCACACTTTATTGGCATTCCCAGGAGTGACAAAACCCTCAGGCTGTGTCATGTACACATCCTCAAGTAGCTTTCCATTTAGGAATGCAGTTTTGACATCCATTTGCCATATCTCATAATCATAGTGTGCAGCAATAGCAAACAAAATTCGGATGGATTTAAGCATAGCAACTGGTGAAAAAGTTTCATCATAGTCAATACCATGAATTTGCTTGAAACCTTTTGCGACCAATCGTCCCTTAAAGGTAATCACATTACCATCCATGTCAGTTTTCTTCTTGAAAACCCATTTGCACCCTATGGGTTTTACCCCTTCAGGTGGGTCAACCAAAGTCCATACTTGGTTTTCATACATGGATTCCATCTCGGATTTCATGGCCATTAGCCACTTCTCAGAGTCAGGCCCCGACATAGCTTGTTGGTAGGTTGTGGGCTCATCTTGATCCATGAGCATCACATCACCGGTGTGAGTCACGAGAAATCCATATCTCTCGGGCTCACGCTGAATCCTACCAGTCCTACGTGGGCTTTGTGCTACAGGAACAGACTCTTGAACCACAACATCTTGTGGTGTCTGTTCAGGTTCCATTTCAGGTTCGATGTTTTCTTGTTGTTCTTGAATTTCTTCAAGTTCTACTTTCCTCCCACTAGTTCCTTTAGAGATAAACTCTTTCTCCAAAAAGACACCAGTTCGAGCAACAAACACTTTTTGCTCAGAGGGATTGTAGAAATAGTAACCCTTTGTTTCTTTGGGATACCCAACAAAAAGACATTTTTGAGATTTGGGCCCTAGTTTGTTAGAGGATTGACGTTTTACATAAACATCACAGCCCCAAATCTTCATAAAAGACAAATTGGGACGCCTCCCACTCCATATCTCATATGGTGTCTTTTGAACCGATTTAGATGGAACTCGGTTTAGTGTAAAAGCGGCTGTCTCTAGAGCATGTCCCCAAAAGGAGTTTGGAAGGTCAGCTTGACTCATCATGGAGCGAACCATGTCTAACAGAGTTCGATTTCTCCTTTCAGAAACACCATTCCATTGAGGTGTACCTGGTGGAGTGAGTTGTGATATTATACCACACTCCTTCAGATAGTCAAGGAATTCTCGATCCAAGTACTCTCCACCTCGATCTGATCGAAGCACTTTGATACTCTTCCCGAGTTGATTCTCTACTTCATTCTTGAATTCTTTGAACTTTTCAAAGGATTCTGACTTGTGTCTCATAAGATACACATAGCCATATCTGCTGAAGTCATCAGTGAAAGTAATGAAGTATTGGGAAGCTCCTCTAGCTTGTGTAGACATAGGGCCACATACATCACTATGTATGAGTCCTAGTAAGTCATTAGCCCTTTCACTTTGCCCTGTGAATGGGGCTTTGGTCATCTTGCCCAACAAACATGACTCACATGTCTCATATGATTCAAAATCAAATGAGTCCAAGAGTCCATCCTTATGGAGTTTGGATATGCGGGTCTCATTTATATGGCCCAAGCGACAGTGCCAGAGATAGGTCAAGTTTGAATCATTTAATCTGACTTTCTTGGTATTCACATTATAGATTGGATCTTCAAGGTCTAGAACATACAACCCATTGCTAAGTTGAGCACTACCATAAAAGATTTCATTCAAATAAATAGAACAACATTTGTCCTTTATTATAAATGAAAAACCTTTCTTGTCCAAACAAGAAACAGAAATCAAATTTCTACTAATAGTAGGCACAAAGTAGCAGTTGTCTAATTCTAAAACTAATCCACCAGGTAAAGTGAGAACATAAGTCCCTATGGCTAAGGCAGCAACCCTTGCTCCATTTCCAACACGTAGGTCCACTTCACCTCGGGCCAATCTTCTACTTCTACTTAGATCCTGCACATTTGCACAAATGTGAGATCCACATCCAGTATCCAATACCCAAGATGAGGAAGTAGAAAAGTTAGCCTCTATAACAAAAATACCTGAAGTGGAAGTCTTACTTCCCTTTTCCTTAGCAAGTTCTTCAAGATAGAGCTTACAGTTGCGCTTCCAGTGTCCAGGTTGCTTACAATGGAAGCACTCCCCTTCCTTTGCCACACCACCCTTTGGTTTCAGTGCAGCTGAAGAAGAACTAGCATTGGACTTTCCATTAGCTTTATCCTTCTTCTTGTTGGCTTTTCCCTTTCCCTTGCCCTTTTGAACCACCAAAATGGGCTTAGCCTTCTTAAGGTTTTGCTCAGCAGTTCTCAACATGTTGAGCAATTCAGGAAGGGACTTGTCTAGGTCGTTCATGTTATAGTTCATGACGAATTGACTGTAGCTTTCAGGCAACGATTGCAAGACTACATCGATAGCCAACTCTTTCTGAAGAGCAAATCCCAAATTCTCAAGATTCTCAATGTACCCAATCATCTTGAGCACATGAGGACCCACGGGACTTCCCTCAGACATCTTGCACTGAAACAATGCCTTAGAGGTCTCAAACCTCTCATGCCTAGCTTGCTCTTGGAAAAGCATTTTGAGATGTTCGATCATATCGAACGCCCCCATGTTCTCATGTTGCTTCTGAAGCTCAGATTCCATGGTAATAAGCATGAGGCATGCAACATCCAAAGCATCATCAGAATGCCTCTTGTGAGCATCCCTTTCAGCTCTTGGAGCAGTGGCAGCAGGCTCATTCGGAATGGGCTGCTCTAGGACATATGCCTTTCTCTCTTGTTTGAGGACTATCCTCAAGTTTCGGTACCATTTGAGAAAGTTGGTCCCATTCAGTTTTTCCTTCTCAAGGATCGATCGCAACGAAAGTGTCGATGTGTTTTGTGCCATGGTTATCTACAACAGTAAATATGCAGTGTAAGAGTCATGTATTTTAATTCATTTAATAAGGACTTTTATTAAACGATACTCCCACTATTTTCCTCAAAATAATAACCCTCGATATTATTTCGGAACACCTCGGCGCTAAGGTATTCTAGTGGGCCAAGATCCATATTTGACCACAACCTGAGTCAGCTTTGGCTTTTCTCTCAAGTTACAGCTATTTAGGTAGGCAACTCATTGCCAATTGCATCTTATGCAACTCTTGGATAGTTGGGTGAACAACACTTGTCCAAGCTCATCTCATGAACTTAAGCCCAACTCTATGCCTCTAAGTCCCTAATCCTATTAGGATGACTTAGTTAAGTCGAACCCAAAGTTAGCAGTTTGGATATCACTATTATCCCATCGCGCCTTACCAAGATGAACATAGGTACTTTGCTTTGGCAAACCCACCTAATGTTGATCAAAGTCTTGACGAGTGCCAACATTTGGAAGGCATCACATTTAATGACTTAATATTTGTTTGAGGGATTTTATCTTTTGATCTCACCAATTTGTTATCTCCGGTTGTTTTATACATGCATCACATACAAATATAAAACATGCATCTCATGCTTACAAGAAATAAACGTGACATGGTTATAGCCCAAACTATGCGATATTCTCAAGCCAATGAGAATATCATAAAAGCCTAAGAAAAGAAAAGAGTCTTCACAAGCTCCTTCTCTTCCTTTCTTGGCTGCCTTTTTGTTGTCACCTCCTTGGACATACCACCTTGGACGATCCCATAATGCACCATTACATCAATAATAGAAACCTCGAGTTACATTCGAGGGGAGTAAGGTGAGAAGAGAATGTACAATGAGAGTGATAAGAAAAGGCACGACTCGCAGGCCGTATTTACAAGTACAACCAATCAAGGGCTATAACCATGCACCATGCTTCAAACACTAATCAGCATATCATGTCAAATCTCATTCAACAAAGATGCATGCCAATTTTCGCGTGTTGATTAACCAGTTTTTATTTATGTGGCGCTTCGCATACGGCGGTCCCGCTGGCCGGTCAGCGGGCGGTGGTTCCGCTGACCGGTCAGCGGACGGGGTCAAGGGGAGCCGCCCTTGCGGGGGGCGTGGGGGGCAGCGCCCCCCGGCGCAAAAAATTGTCTTACAATTGCTTAGCCCGAAATCTTCTATTTCGAGAAAGTAGGCACCCGAGACTCCTCCATTCGAGCCACCAAAAATACCTTACTTTCGGTGCCCGAACAGGCCGAATCCGAACAAACCTAGGGTTTTTGCAACTATTGCAAGAATCCTAATCCATATAGGTATCTCATACCTATCAATTTCGGGTTAATCTCATTAACCAATTTGTGTTGTTTCTTCATATATCTCATATGTTCATTACGAATTCCGGTTTCATGCATCATGAATCAATCTAATTAACCATGGCCGAAAACCAATCGAAGACATAGCATCATGCGATTCAACACTCAATCCCGATTTAGGGTTTCACCAGTAGCTCTGATACCACTGTTGTGTTTCGGGAGCCAAACAGCGCAGCGGAATTTAACCGAAACCCTCCAGGATCCAAGTGAAACGGGGTAAACCGGGTGTTCGAAAATTTCATACCTAATTTTCGGTTGAGATCTCTCACTCAACTGTAGAGTCGAATCACAAAACCTGAACAGTTGACGTGTTCAGGCTCTCTATGGTATCCACACGAGCCTCTCGGGATCACCACGCTTCCACCACGTCCCAGCAGATGCGTTTCTCTTGCGCTCGCAGTGCTAGCTTGCGTCCTCCAAGGAATTGCAAGAGAAGAGTGCGGCTGTCCTTTTGGGAGGCTAGGGCAAGGAGACCTACGAATTTCTCACTTAAAAGTTGTATTTATAGTGAGACTCAACTTCCAGGCCTAATGGGTTTCAAAGCCCTAATCCAATTAGGATTTAATTTCGGGCTTAATAATGGCTCAACTCCTTGGCCCATTATTAATACGAAATTAAAGTGAAACCATAACCCAAATAATTAGCCCATGCACTCTAATGATCCAAATAGCTCTACGTGTGCGACCCAATAGGCTCTTGCCATGTTGGCAATGATCATAAATCACATTTATAATCATAAGCAATGAGCGGTGTCTAGCAACACATCATTGCTACCCAAGTGACAAGATTGTCGGTGAATCGACTAAACCTTTATGATCATCACCGATATATGTCATTGTCCCTTTGTCCAAGATATCAAGACTAAGCACGAGACATGGAATGTGTCACTCTCGTATAGCCCAATCTTTGGTTTCTTGATTACCGAGTAGACTAACTTAAATTGATGACATTGATATCATATATCAACTCATCGGAGCATGGCCATGCATTTTCTAAGTCTCACTCTATCAAGGGGCCCAAAGATATCACTCCCGTTACATAGGAGGGACAAATCCCATCTTGATCATACAAATCCCTCCGCATGATATGTGACATACCCAATGACCTCCTTCAAGTTCACTCAGTTACGAGCAACAAAGGAAAGTATCAAAGTATGTGACTCACATGTAGGGAACCTTGATGATCTTAGGTCGAAGGACTATATATACCATGATCACTATGAGAATCACTTATGACACTCATATAACGATCCATGAAGTGTTCTCATGGTGGGTCGGTCCAGTACACAAGTTCTCCAACTTGTACCCATATGTAGACTACATATCTCATATTAGTCTCCACATATGCTAGTCATTATGTATTATTGCAACCCGCTCCACAATAATACTAGACTAGGGACATTTAAGAATATCATTATTCTAGGGTTACAATTATGTTTATTACGTTACGCAGAAACAAAACAACAAACAAAATTGCTGGATTAATGCCTCAATAAAATATCATGACTCAATGTGCAAAAATACAATCATCTCATGATTGGCTTTTTGGGCACAATACTAACAGGATTATCATAAGTGATTTTACCAGCTGACAAACTAGAAGCTACTTACAAAATGGTGTGTGTTGGAATTAGCAGGACAACCATCTTTAGAGGGTTGACAAAGTAAGCAAATGAATTCATTTTAAATTAAAATGTGTAGATTTGAATTTTGGAATTGGCTTAGTATTGTGAAATTTTTTCAAGATTTTTGAGCACTTATAACTATTTTTCCCCACAAGCTCAACGTGCATACAAAATAAGGGCAGCAACATAGCAATAATTGTGGGGAGTACGGTGAGCTGATTTTGATACAAAATAATGGTAAAATCTTGAACTAAAATGGAACAGCTAAGGGTGCTTAACATCATACAATATAAAAAATATTTGCTCACAGAACAAGCGCATCAACAACAAATAGCTTCTCAGACTCGGTTACTAACCAATGTAATCAACAATAAGCATTTTAATGTCAAAATTAATGAATGCAAGAAACATCTGGTGCTATTTAGTTGCCTACAGTTGGTTTAGATGCAAAAATAGGGTAGGGCGGAAATCTTTCAATTTTTCATGCCCAACAACATTCCAATTAGTCAAAGAGATGCATTGAACTAATCCGTTCAACTGGCTGAGAGAAGGTGAAGCACGCTGTTGACGACATCAGTGGGAGAGTCTCATAGCACTACAACTTTTGAAGGGGGATGGCTACCAATTTAAAAGAAAATGCGCACCAGGTGGCTTCCATGCTATGATAAAGCTAAAAGGGCCATCAACTACTCCTCAAATGCGCTGGCCATGACAAACAAATGAATTTTTTTAGCAGATCAGCTGTCCCATGTTCAGTAGAGGGAAGTGTGAGAAGAAAAGCCACAAATGTACTAAGGAAAGAGGAAAAGTGCAGGGAAGGAGCAGAACAAATGATAGCCATAAAGGAATGGCAATTTCAAAATTAGATCAAACTTTTGAAGGTAATTAGAATTGGGCCCACACTCCCATCCTCCAACACGTTAACACCATCAATTTAACTTCAAACGAACTTCCCTTTTGACATTGAACTTTTTTTGCGAGCAAATTTGCTACTAATCTTTTTGAAAGGTGTAAATTTGCCACCAATGTTTTGTGTTGAGATTGAATCTGCTACTAGCCCTTAAAATTGCATGATATGGCAAATGTGAAAAAATTGAGAAAAATACAAGTTTCAATTCCAAGTTTTCTTTACCTAAAACCATGTTCCCTAAGTTTCTAAATCTATCATTTTCATCATCATTTTCACTCTAGCAAATCCATGTACCCTTTGCCGCGCTCCATCCTTTTTACCATCAGCGTTACCTTAACTCTTCCACACACATTGACAATGTTTCTGAAAATACTCCTTAGAACAAACCCTAATCAAATATGGTTCAATTGATGTTGGTAGGATTAAATTTAGAGGTGCTACATTTCTAGAATAAATGATTGATGACAATAGTGTTGGAGGATGTTCAGCGACAATGAGAAAAATGAAAGCAAAAAAACTCAACGATGTGGTTGTGTGGTTAAACACAAGGTTTTTACTGATCTAGGTGTTGTGCAAAGTTTGGGTAGTGAGGGATTAAGGAGAAAACTTTCAAAGAAGTTGTGTCATGAAATATTCTCTGAACAAATATAACTTTCCTACCAATTAAAGACTAGTGGCAAAATTGCCTACAATGAAAACATTAATGGAAAATTTGCTTTTGAAAAAAGTTTAGAGGTAAAATTAATCTAACCACTATAGTTTAGTAGCAATTTTGCCCATTTTGCCTAGTGGCAAACTTGCTCTAAAAAAATATTATTGGCCAAATTGTTCTATCGAGTAAAAATTAGTAGCAATTTGCACCATTTTCCTTATTAAGTCCATAGAAGTGAACTAAACAAGGAGAGCTTTGTGTTGCTTCCTGTCTATTTTCTCTGTATTGCCTTCTTTTTCTCTTCTTTGTGCTTATAGCCAAGTTTTGATACCAATCCAATCCTGACCAATTGATTTATAATCTTTAGTCCACTTAATCCATCATCTTTACCATTTTTTTCACCATTTCTTCTATCTCATTATCTTCCACGGAACTCTTTTGTCACTATTAACTGGAGCATCGTCTAGTTCATCCAAAGCTTTGCAATGAATAGATCCTAGTAATATGTTTTTAGTGTTAGTAGGTCACAAAGGCTATAAAGTGAAAAATGGCAGGCATCATTATTAAGTCATTTTTGAATTATGGAATGGGTGATGGTGTTGAAAATTTTTATTTGTTCATTCTAATGCATTTTAGGTTGGCTAATCTACTATTAAGTATTGATCTGTCTTTTATTGGGTCGAATCATTTATTGTTCATTTTAACTATTTAGTTATTCTCTATTTGGTCTTTGTTCTAGTTATTTATGAGTCATCTATTCCAAGTTTATTCTGGTTTATATGGATAGAAGGTTTTGCTTAATCAAAAAATTATTTTCATTCAGTGTTGTAAGAACAAATAACCTTTTTAGTAACTAGTTTTATATTCCTATTGTTTCTTAAAGTCTTATGCCATTATTAATTTGTAAGATGTCATTTAAGTTACCTTTAATTGAAATGAAACATCTTTTATTTAAAAAAAATGTCAACAACTTAATTTGCTTTGGGTGAAGTGAAAGTTTAAATTTCAGGTTCGGTTCAAGCCCAAACTAGAAATTATTAGACCCATTCACGGCCTCGAATTGAGAACCCACCCAGACCTAATTTAAGACCCCAACCGGACCTAATCCAAACCATCATCTTTTCTTCTCTTTCCTCCTTTTCCACATAAACAACACAATACAATTGGTCTCACTCTCACTAGCAGCACAGCACAACGTATTGCTCATCCTATATGCCATGGCCGCCCTGCACCTTTCTATTCCTTTTCTCTCCCTCTCGCCTCTCTTTCCATCCATGTCGCAACATCTCCGACTTTTTCGCACCCTTCCCTGATTAGCCTTTCTACGACTACAACAACTACCTCAGCCAGACCAAGCTTGCCAATGAGATCAACAACCGCCAGACCATCACCTGTCTTGTCCTCGACAACGATGCCATGTCCGCCCTCGCCAACAAACACCCCCTCTCCATCATCAAGAATGCTCTTAGCTACCACACCCTCCCCGACTACTATAACCCTCAAAAGCTCCATTAAGTCTCCAAAGGCACCACCCTGACCACCTCCCTTTCCCAGACCACTACATCACCTCCGATCAGTCTGACTTCGTCAACATCACCGACCTTCGGGGCAGCATGGCCGGATTTGGCCTTGCCATCGGTTACTCCAAGCTCGACTCCAGCTTCACTAAATCTATCAAGCAAATCCCTTCCAATATCTCCTTCCTCGAGATCAGTGACGCCAACATTGCTACGTGGATTTTGATGACACTGCCTGCTCCCTCCACTTCTGATGTCAACATCACCGCTTTGCTCGAAAAAGCTGGCTGCAAGACGTTTGCCAGTTTGCTTGCTTCCAGTGGTGTCCTCAAGACATATAAGCCCGACACTTGATAAAGGTCAAGGCTAAAGAGGGCCAAGAGAACAGTGAAGGGCAGGGGCTAAAGAGGCAAAGATGGTAAGGTGAGAGTAACAACTGACGAAGTTGAGACTAGGTATAGATAGGTATGTGGGTGGGTTGGGATAGGAAAGTGGAATCTGGTTAATTCGGGAATCAACCTGTTTTGTGCTTCATTATATCAGACTAAATTCGGGTTAACCCGAATTATATTTTTCCAACTTCTTGACCCGACCCTAACCCAACTAATTGGGTCAGGTTCAATCACTCCCACACCCAGTTCTGGTTACAATGGGGTGTAACAGAGGCTACTTGCATATGACTGGGTGAGGATTGACCAGTATCCGGAGAAAGAAGATCGGTGCGTAGTTTGATAGAGCGTCTCATTTTGTTCGAACAGAATGAGACCTCAGATTGTGCTATTTGGCGACTCCATAACAGAGCAGTCTTTCAGATCCGGTGGCTGGGGTGCCTCTCTTGCTGACACTTACTCCAGAAAAGTATGGTTAATTCACTTCTATTTGGTGAACTTTTTTCTTTTAATTTAAGAAAGCAATTTGAAGCCGACCCATTATCTGATTCGAAATTTCTTTGTTCTCAGGCTGATGTTCTGGTTCGTGGTTATGGAGGGTACAACACCAGATGGGCCTTATTCTTGCTCCATCATCTTTTTCCTCTGGTTTGCTTATCAAATTTGACATTTTCATTACGCGATCCATGGACAAGATCCCATTTTGCTCTGTTTTTTGGTCCTCCCCATTGTGATTTGTAGCGGTCATTTCGTTTTTGGCATTTTAGTTTCACTCTCTTGGGTACCGTGAATGCCATCTATGTTGTTCTTACTTTTAGTCCTCCAGGACTCCACCCAACCCCCAGTTGCTGTAACAGTTTTCTTTGGGGCCAATGATGCAGCTCTTCTTGGAAAAACCAGTGAAAGGCAACATGTTCCCTTAGAAGAATACAAGTACAACCTCAGGAAGATTGTCAACCATTTGAAGGTTTAATTTCCTATTTTCACTCATTTTAGTATAAATAGTAGAAGCTTTGCTTATAAATCACATGCAGTTTGATGAGCGAGACAAACTTCGCTGATTAAACATCTTATATTTGGGGAAGCATAATAGCTCACAATAGCAAATGTTTCCTGGCTAGTCATTAGCCTCAGCTACTCGTTTCCTTGCTTTCCCTTTAGTCCTTACCATGTGAAGTCCTACTCCATAACTGTAAAGTAAGAAGTGGATTTGAACTGACGTCATGTAGTGAGAGATCTAAGGCTCCCCGTTTTTCCTTTCAGGAATGCTCCTCCACCACGCTGATTGTGCTAATAACGCCACCTCCCATTGATGAGGGAGGGCGTATGGAATATGCACGGTGCTACATTCTTCTGTTCTGTTTCTTATTATTTCCGAGGAAAAGTGATGGATTTGTTCTTTTTTATTATTCGACAACATTGTTATCAGGATTTTCTGGGGTTTATTTGTTTTAGATTTTCTTTCTTTTCAAATGTGTTTCTCTCTCTTTCTCTCTATATGTGTGTGTGTGTGTGCGCGCACGTGCAGGCACGTGCATTTTTGTGTGTGTGCGTGTGTGTGCATGTGCAGGTCCATGTGTAGTATTTTCCTGATAACTCAAAATGTATATTAAGCGTGCTTTAGTGTAACTGATCCCTTTAGAAAAGTGCTTCCCTATCTTTGAATTGGTTAATAAACCCTCAATCATTTATTGTCTCTCCTTCTATACATGCAAGATGCATATATCCATTTTACAGTAACTTTTAACTTTTACTATTGAGATATGTTTTCCTCAGACTTCTGATTAGTAAGTTTCCCTCATCCAACTCTTCTGCTATTTATCATTTTCTTGGAAATTGTTTGTTTATGCATGCATGTTCTTAAAATTCCTTTTCTCATGTTCAGGCTTCAAAATCATCCTGTATCCTCAGTTCCTTCATCATCATCACTTTAAAATAGGTTCATGCACGAGTGTGTTGCCATTTCCAGCACAACTAGAATTGAGTCCTGTCATCTAGCCAATAGAGCCAAAAATTATTGTCGAAGGAGCTTAGTTGTCATATGATAGTGTCATATTAGTACTCTTACATTTACCTTTAAGTGGTATCTACGTGATGTTTACTTGACGTGTAGGGATTTTGTTGCTATACAATTAGGGGAATAGTTTCAAATGGGAATCAGTTAACTTACAGATTGTAAATTTATCTAACTTAAAAAGTTCAGGAAAAGAGGCAAGTTGTTGACTCTTCCAGAAAATGGAAGAAACATGAGTTTCTACGGGTCAAAGTTCCCTCTAAAGAGCCTTTAAAATCAGATGGTTCTCTCCATTTCACCTTCAAGGTATTGGATATCCTCTGACAATCCGTAATCATTCTACTAGAAGAATTTTCTCTTACCTTGATCCGTGATTGTCTAACATTCATTCCACAACCTTGGTTTCTGGTTTTCTATATCCATAGGTTGCTTTAGTCTATGTTTGCGTTATGCTGCCATTGCTTCATAAACATCAGTAGAGACATGGAAACATAGCACTCATTCAACAATCACAAACTACTTGTAGCACTGAGTCTCCATGGCATTGTCACCAAGTATTTATCAATTTTATGTGAGAAAATTTTGTTTTGTTTCTTCCAGATCCGTGTATGGTGAGAAAGCTATGACACAGCCAGAAAGAACTAATGAAAGCACCGGAGAGTATGCCAGGCAGTGTGTTGAGCTAGCTGAGGAACTGGGTCTCCGCTCTATCAATTTGTGGTCTGAGATGCAGAAAACTGAGGGTTGGCAGAAAAAGTATTTAAGGTTTGTGATGTCAGATGCATATCATAACTGTTGCATCTATTACCCTAAATGCATGATATAACCTGCTGGACATCAATATTTCTGTCAATGCAGAAAGTGAATTACTACATTCAGGGTTTTTTCTTCTGTTGTTTTGTGGTTTCCGTTGGATTGGAACCAGCTTAGCTTTGGCACAAAAATGAATTCTTTTGGGTTGGAAACATGCAACAGAGTAAACCGAGCCTAGTTCTAGTTTCTTAACTCATGATGATTATTCTACTTCTCTTGCTGAGTCAAGAAACAGGTGGTCAATTTGTCTGGTATGTGTTTTCATATCATTTTTTTTTCCTCCTGGACAGTGATGGATTGCATCTGACATCAGAAGGAAACAAAGTGGTGTATAATCAAGTTGTGAAAATCTTAAGTGAAGCCTGGCTTTCTGCTCCAGAAATGCCATATGATTTTCCTCACCACTCAGAAATTGATGGCAAGAACCCTGCAAAGGCTTTTCAGCCGAAATGTGTATAATTTCCATGCTTCAAATAACTGCATACTCTATTCTCTTGAGATGAGTCCCTTTTCATTCTTCACTACATTAGGGAGTGTTAATTGCTTCGTCATTTATAGTTATTTATCATTTGATGACTGAAAAATGATTTACGGATCCAAATCTAATATAAATTTTGTTACTTTGCCCCTATGTTGGAAGAAGTCTTGTACTCGTAATCATGTATAAATGGATGAATATACAGAATGAGAGAATACCTCGGTTAATCTTGGGTCATCAAGTGAAGTTCTTTCGTCGATTTCAGGTTAATTGGAATCAAGATGTCAGGAGTCATCTATTCTAACATGCATATATGGATGATTCAGTAGCAATTAAGTTCGGAACACTGTTTAGAGTTTATTGCTAGGTTATTGATTTACTAGGGAGCAAGCTGTATGATTTTTATCCTTTTTGTGTTCCGGTACACGAACTGAAAGGCTGGAGATGTGGAATGGATTTCTAGTTGCTTTATCGAGTTTCAAGTGGTTTAAGACTAGGGGTGGTCAAGTGGCTTGTGTGACAAGTTACCGTTTGTTCAACTTGGTAATGGTTTGGTTTGTTAATTTAAGAGCTTGCACCACCAGCATTTTCGGAGAAGGCCTATGGAAATTCGTATTTCATTTTTTGTGGTCAAAATAATCAAACCCCCAACGCCCCAAATCTTAACAAGCAACGACTCTCAACAGAGTGCTTTTAGAGCAAGGAAGAGCTCAGCCATACAGAATGCAAATTGAGTGCTATAGGAACCAAGCCTTAGCATATTGTAGATGCTTGCAACCAAGAACCTCTCTAGCTGGTTGATCTCCCTTGACATTGTCTAGGAAGACAACGCACTCATTCCCCATCACCAGCTCTTTACTGGTCACTTGTGCCTGCTTTTCTAGCTCCAACAGCGAAACCCCTTTCTCACTTGCCGGTGGTGAATTATTACCTCTGTAATTGCACATGCCGCACCACAAGAGATTGATGTAAATAATGAACACCAAGAGCATCCCAGCGTAGGGCAGGAAGAGCGCCATAAAACAAGAGGTTAGAAGCTTCTTTGGTGGGTCAGAACAAATGGCAGGCATGGACGGAGAGGGGAGTGTGATAAGCCTCATATAGATATATGGGAGACTGAAAGCTAGATACAAGATTAGGGAACCTGCCAAGCTTCCATTTTAGACAAAAAGCATTGAACCTCAATGATACAAACCTCTATACCTTTGACCTGGTTGGGTAGAAACCCCTAACCACTTCAACCATGCGCCTAGCATTCGATTCAACAATTACATTCTTGATTATCTAAATCCTTGCACAATTGAAAGGCATGTAGAACCGCAGGACTTTCTGCATAGAAAGCATCATCATGTCCATGTTCCTGGATGGCTCACACAAGAACAAGCGCTCCTTCAAAATCTTGAACGACCACCCCCAACCCCAACTGTTCATTGCCTCCAACTGCAGCATCTCTATTAACCGCCAACCAGCCCTATGGCAGCTTCATCCACTTATTCAGTTTATCCTGGTCTTGGGGGCCTCTCCGGGTGACAATTTGCGACTGCCCCCACTACTCCCATGATGGTTGTGGTTGTAAAAATGGCAGCTAAGAGAATCACTCTAGGATTTTATCCCCTTGAGCAAGGGCAGCGTAACTAATACGAAGTTCACTCTAGGCACCTTTTGCCACCAAATAGTCCCTACCAACATGCAAACCAGACTCTTATGTGCCAAACTTTGACAGAGAAGGTTTTCACCAACAGGTAATAGATTTAGATATGGTCTCCATATAAAAACCTTGTTCACGACCCTGGAACTCCAAATTGTCTTCCACCTTGGGCCATCAGTAACAAACAAAGGATGGGAGGCTAGTTTCGATTCCGTTTCCTCCATATACCCACCTTTTGGAGAATAAACTCCATTTTAAATGTATTAAGTGGGAAAATCCCACACGGTCTAATTAAAGGGTTAGCAAGACATTATATTTTGGTTCCAAATCAAGCACATGTCAAGCTTGGATCAGCATGCTATAACTATATACCCACACCATCCGACATCTTTTCCCAGCACCTTCCGCCCTGCCCGTTTGTGATCATCTAATCACCAAACCCCCATCTTATGAAGCTTCTTCTCCGAGAAACACCATTCGATTTGGCCATTTGGTCCGTAGACCATGCAACAACTCATGGGTCACCAAAATACAAATATCAATCTACCTTTAGACGTTGGGCACCATTTGATCCGGTCATTTAGTCAGTAGACCATGCAATAGCTTTTAGGTCACCAAAATATTTATAAATATCAATTTAGCTTCAAACCTTGGGCTCTGAAACTATATTATGGCGTCCAACTTAAAATCAACTTGGCCATATGAGATTTCCCCACACTTAACACCACGTCTTGTATTGATAATTCCTAATATCTAGAATTTTCATCCAAGTTTTAACCTGTTCGAGAACTTTTGCTATGCAGAAATGCAACCAAAGGCCATAATAAATAATGTAAGATGTCGATTCTTATTGTCATCAATTTTATGCAGAAAAGTACCATACATGCTAAGACTTACAGTAAGTCGGCTGAATAATGTGATAAATAAAGACAGGAGATATGTCATTTATGATTGGAATGCACGTTTTCTTTTATTTCTTCAACTAAAATGGGAAAAAAATAAAAGAAAATAAATAAATAAATAAAAAGAAAGAAAGAGAACCAGACCAGACCAGCAAAAACATCACATTCTCCTAATTCTTTTGGTAAACACTGCGGATGATAGCAAGCTTCAATCAAATTCCCAACAAAAAAAATATGACATTTCAGCTAACGTTTAGCCATCGGCACAAATATAAAAACTCAAAGGTCTTTGACAAAAAATATAATCTGCAAAGACAACAAATGAAACGAAGTCGAAAACGGAAAAAAAGCTTGAAATTCCTGATCTAATCTACAAGGGGGTCCGTGAATCAAAAGATGCCATATCGTCTAAAGGCTCAACTGCAAGAAAAAGGTTCTTAAGCAGTCTTTGCCTTTGGCTTGATACGCTTCACCCGGGAATACAAGAAAACTCCGGCAAGTGCAATTCCAGTGCCTATACAAGGAAAGAAAAATTTCTGTCTCAATAGAGACTAATGGTCGTAAGGAACAGCAAGAAAAATTGGTTCAGAGGAAAGCATACCGAGTGCGTTGATAGGCGTGACCGGCGTTTTGAAGACGAGAACAGAGCTAACAATGACAACCACCCGCTTAACACAGTTGCCCACCGAGTGGGTTACAGGAGATACCCTTTGCAATATCATGTAAGAAACCTGTATCATTTCAACCTAAACTTAATCAAAACTATACTTGGCATGTGTAATGTATTTGAAAGAAGCTTGGAGGAGGCAAAGAAAGAAGACAATTGACAGTGAATTGACAATTTAACTCGAATCGTAGGCCAGTACGAGGAATTAGCACATGGCAACATCTCAAAGGCAACTATATGGTGGAGAATGAAATAGAAACATCACCTGCTGATAGGCGTGGAAGCAAAGAGCAGCTAGAAGAGATCTTACATACAGCTGCTCAACATTCAGTCCCTGGCACACCAGGATGATAACATGACAGAAAAATGAAAATACTTTCATAGAAACAAAGTTTCGAGCAGGAATTGTTGTAAACAACAAGATTTAGGCCTTCAGGCATACTAACCACAGATTGCAGGTGTGCAGGGGTGAATTTGATACCCTCCATAAAGATAGCCACTGGGGCTAACAAGACAAAGGACATGACTGTTATGATTGAGAAGAGAGTAATGTTGTCCAGAGATTCCTGTACCATTGTAAGAACAAGAATCAAGCCCCCATTTTTACTCCAACAGATAGCACGACAGGCAGATCAGAGTTTTCCATATGTAACATTACCTCTTTTTTAACCATGACCTTTTTGCTGAGGACATTCCGGGACTGATTGGTCAAATTTGAAGCCATTGCACTTATAAAACCAGCCCTTTCAAGGGGGAAAAAAAAACAAGATCAGACATGTGAATCATTAAATTCCTGAATATAGGTGGGTTCACGGTGCCAACCAAATCATTGTATTTTGAAATTAAAACCATTAGAACAAATTACATCACACAAATAATTATTTGTTGAACATCCTAGAAGCAGAGAAAAGAAATAAAGTTACCAATTAAACGAGGCCTCTGTGACTGATGCAAGGGCCACTCCACCAACAATTGGTACAAGGGATGCAACCACCCAGGGTGTTGGCGTCTGAATTAGAAGTTGATAGTGTTACGCTAATGACATACTAACAAACTCAAAAAAGGATCATTTTAAGCATTGCATGTTGATTGAGTGATAAACAATGTTGAACAACATGAACTGCTGAAATGTTCTGTAATGTTCCTTGCACAAGCAACCTCTGAAACCTTCACAGCCATTCAGATACATGCTATTTTCCCATTTTGGAGAGTGACCACAAAATGTAAACCAAGAGATATTCAACAGTACTGGCTCTATTATTTTGTCTCTATTGTTTGTTTTCAAACAAATTATTTCAACATTAAAAGTAAAACGAAGTTGAAAACAGAAGGGGCACAATACAAGATATCAAACCTCTCCCAAAAACATAGCTGAAAGAAGAACTGAGAAGAAGGGCTCCATCGCTTTGATCGTGTGGGTGAAGGACACTGCCACTTTTCCAAGACTCATATTAGTGAAGAGGTTGCCCAATGTGTGAACCACAGCCAGCGGCAGGATTGCTGCAAGCTATTAAGACAAGCTTACAATAAGTACCATTCTAAACAACCATCTGCCCTTCCAATTTCTAAACAAAGTGCATGTATACCTGGACACCACTGACTTTAGGTCTGTATAGGTTGAAAGTCCACATTAACAAAACCAACACAGATCCCACAGCAAATTGAACCGCCGTGATGGTCACCGGGAAATGGAAAGCTTTTAGAACCTGAAAGTACGAATGCAGAACCAATCCACTGACTTCAGTATGTGCTCAAAGAACCATATCATTCCTAAAAGTAATCAAGTGCTAAAAACAATGGACAAAGTTAAGCGCACTTAAAAAGTATAGACAGAATTTAAAAAATCTTCTGCGCCACAATTCATTGGCCAGAGAATCTAGAGGAATCTATAAACTTTTCAGCATCAGATCAAACTGCCACTTGACAATAGATTGAACAGAGTGCAACTTTTTGGACTAACGCCTTCACAACTATAAGGATCGAAACAATTCAGCAAATTTTAGCGAATAAAATAGCATTGAATCAAGATGAGAAGCCAAATCATCAGAAACCCAAGAAACCTCAAATGTGCAAAAATAAAAATTGAACCTGCTTATTATGGATGTTGAAGTAGATATTGAAAAGATACCACAACCCGAACAGCAAACCAAGCGTCACGGTCTTCAACAAGGCATTCCCTTTCTCCCCTTCATCGGACGTTTCCGCAGCGGCAGCTTTGACCTCAAAAGAGTCCGTCGAAGGAACCAACGTCCACGGCCTGAGAGGCGAGAAGGAGGAAAAGGACGACCAGGGCCGCCGGGGAAGCGCAGGACGCGAACGGACATTATGAGAAGCGGAGAGATCGGTGCGTTTGGGAGAAGAAGAGAGATGTATGGGATCGAATCTAGGGAGCAGGGGAGCCGGTCGACGCAGCTTCAACGGCGGAAGCTTCGAGGGCGAGGAGATGGAAAACGCGGCGGCTTGCATTTTCTGGGGAGATCGGAGCAAAGCAGTAATGGCGATAAAAAGAGAGTAGAGAGACGGAGACAACGAGGAATTCGAATGGAGAAGAGCCCCGGCGAGCTCG
Organism: Aquilaria yunnanensis; assembly: GCA_039654915.1. NCBI lineage: Eukaryota > Viridiplantae > Streptophyta > Magnoliopsida > Malvales > Thymelaeaceae > Aquilaria > Aquilaria yunnanensis. Next base: position 38,874,870 of record CM077595.1, on the reverse strand, counting down.
CCAAGGAGGAGGGAGGGAGGGAGGGAGGGAGGTTGGTGACAGCAGTTGGACTTGGACCGCAGCCAGCTACTGTAATACACTATAGTTATGGAAACCGGACAGGTCATCCAAATGGCTTCAGGCCTCCGGTTGAACCGGGGCTGTGTTTTGGGCTCTACCATTAGGGTTTAAATATAGGGCGAAAATACATAATTGGTCATGTAACTTCGTCAACTCAAGCAAGTAAGTCCTAAGTATAACGCAGCGCAACTCAATCCCTCAACTTAGAGAAGTGTAGTAAGTTAGTCCCTCGGAAGCCTAGGCTAGGTGGATAGCTACAACCTCAATCCCAACTTTTAAACTTTTAACAAAAAACCCATTACGTTTAGAAGCTTTCGTTAGCACCAAACTTGTTGATTAATAAACTTTACTAATTTACTAACTACAATAATCCAATAATGAGATTATTTACACATGATAATTTAAAAAATTATGTAAAATAATTTAAAAAATTTATGAACATCTAATAATTTATATTTTGCTTACTTTTAAAGAAACTATTTTTATTGATCTACTAAAAAGTTAAAAAAATCTATTTTTTATTTTCTCCATCATTACTTTGATCGTTTATTTTTCCTATAGATTTTTTTACTTATTTTAGTGAAATAAATTCCTCATTCATCCACATAAAGAAATAATACGTCCTTTAACTTTAGGATGGTTTTTCTCTTATCTTCTTTCTCTCTTTTCTTTACCTTCTTTATTTGTTCAATTTATTGCATATTAATGCCCTCTTTTTGTTTAATTTGAATCTTTTGTTCAAATATAAATACTAGTCAGAATATATTAAAATAAAAAGGTAGTCAATATTCTAATTAAGGGCTAATTCGTTTTAACTTAAATCAATTGACTTATTTTTATTTTTACATTTTTTTGGGTATAACTAATTTCATTTGAAAGCCAATGTTATGTAGATGCAATAATCTATTTGAAAGTAAATTTTCATGATGTTGTTAAATTTTTATGAATTTTTATTTTTTAATACCTTAAACTATAAAAATTTAGTAAGATTACAAAAAATTGTATTTTCAATGGATTATTGTAACTATATAATATTGGTTTTTAATTAAAATTAGTTCTGAATAAAAATGACATGAGAATAAAAATAAGTCATTTTAAAGTCAATTAACTTAAGTTAAAATGAACTGGGTATAAGTAATTAAATTAAATTATTTTTTTTCCCAAAATTCCCTACTTTAATTTATATCTAGCCAAAGTAGATAAATTCATAGCCAAACAAAATAGAATGAAAAATAATAAAAAAAATTGATCTTATATGAAATCTAATGAAAAATAAAAATAAAAATAGATAAAAGTTATTGAATAAAAAAATAAAAATAAAGCTCTAAAGTGGTATTGATCAATAATGGTTTTTTGTTTAAAAAACTTAAAGCAAGTAAGTTAGTTTTAGAGATTCAATGCTAATTTTCTTCACTTATTTTATTTAAGGCTTAAATCTAACCCCTACATAGTCCAACAACACCATGTCATTGGGTTGGAATAAAAAGTGCCACATCTCCTCACCTCTCTATGTACTTACTTTCCATATCCATTGGAATTGCTCAAAAGCATTTGCTAAAGCCTGCCTTCCCAGATTATGCTAATTTCCAATAGTTGTGTCTTGTCCTTTTTTACTCAAAGCCTGACTTCTTTTGAATCCTGCTACAAACTTGCTTTCTTTGACTGCATCACTTCGAATTCACCATCCTTTGTGCTATTAATGCTAGGAACATTTTTCTAATTTGCAGGCTCCATACTTGCCTAGAAGGCAGGCATCATCTCCTTTACTTATTTATTCACTCCCTTACCTTCTGCCACTCTTTATTTCCTCATACCCTTTTGATGCCCTTGTTTCTTGCATTTACCACTCTAGCTTGGCCATTGCCCATATATGACTTGTCTCTCATTCTGATCATCTTCAACAAAACATGCATCAATGTCTGTTACATCCACAAGAATCCTAGCATAAGAGGGCGTGGTTTTATGTAAAGGTGAAAGTTTCAGGTTTTGGGTTGGGTTCGGTCCGAAACCTTAAATAAGTTGACTATTTCACCACCTGAAAACCATAACCCAAACCGACCCAAAATCAAACAATAACCCAAATTGACCCTAACCTTAAATTTTCAGATTAGGGTCGGGTTTACTCGACACTAGCCACCAGTCTTGATCGATGGCATCTCGGACAACAGTGAATGACATCTCGAATAATGGTGGGGCGTTAATCGTGCAAGGAGAGGGAGGGAGGTTGCAGTGCGAAGGAGGTGAGGGCATTGATCGATTTGTATCTGGTGGCCCATGGTAGCATGGCACATTGACGATGAAGATGAACAGGGGACGACGGCGGTGAACACCAAAAAAGCAACGAGGGAGAGCGCTGGGGGCGACTAGTGCGAGATGAATGAAGGTGGCAGGGGCGACTAGTGCAAGGTAAAGAAGGGCGGTAGGGGCGACTGGCACGAAGAGAAGGAGGGTAGCGGGGGGCGACTAGTGAGGCAAGGGAAGGTGGTAGGATGAGACTAACGAGGCGAGGGAGGGCAACGGGAGACGACTGGCAAGGCAAGGGAGGGCAATAAGAGCCAATTGGCTAGGCACAGGATGGCAGTGGAAGGGCGGTTGGAGGGCAAAGACCGTGCAAGAGGGAAGGATGGCTAGGCTAGGCGAGGGACGTGAATGAGGGCGGCAGGTGTGAATGATGGCTAGGCATAAAAATAAGATTGGGGGATGTTAGGGTTAGGACTTGGGAGAGTTGGCCTTAGGAGTGAGCCTTGGGTTCAAGTTATTTGGTAGAGAGTTTGTATAAGGATTGGGCTTAGATGGGCTGGGGATGAATTTCGGGTTATTCAGATAAATTCGGCTTGGACCCGAACCAAACCTATTTTATGTCTTTTTATCGGGTTGGGTTCGGGTTGACCCGAAGTACCTATTTCCTACTTCTTAACTCGACCCTAACCCAATATTTTGGATTGGTTTCGGGTCGAGTTTCGGGTTTCGATTATTTACTTACACCTCTGGTTTATATCTAGGTATTATATTTCTTTATTGTTAATTATCCACACTATAAGTTTGAGATTGCAATCTTTTTGTCACTACTTTTGTTTTTTGGAAAGGGGACATATCTTTTCATTGCATTTTTAGATGGTTTATATAGTAGTCTTGTATGTAAAATCAATAAGTTAAAAAACTCAGTATAAGAGTTTTAGCTACTATCTAGATAAAAAATGGGTAAAGTTTATTATTTACTTCTAAATTTTTCAATGGAAAAAAATGATAGAAAGCCAAGGAAATTATAGTACCATTGTAATTAGTATGAGACTTGCAATGAATGAATTAGTTTTGAGATCATATGAAATACTAAGTCTAAATCACAAGATATTAATACTAAAAAATTAATTTAGAAATTTTTTTGAAAAATAAATATAATTCAAAAAAAGCCTCCTCCAACAAAATAATCTCAAATTCATAAATCCCTAATATTATACATTTTACATGAAAAAAGTTAGGAAAATATTTAGAAAAAATGATTGTTCAATGTAATAGTGGAGTGCAAAAAAAGATTTTTTTTCTTTTCACTTTTCAACAAATCAATCAAAGAAATTTCTAAAAAAATATGCAAAAAATAAATTATTAAAAAATTAGTAAATATTAAATTATTGTATACAATTTTTTAAATTGGCATTTGTAAATAATTTAATTAATTAACTACTTCCTCCATCCTTAAACATTTGTTCTACTTGGATTGCACATAGTTTTAGGTGGTGGGTTTTTTCTGCACTCATCTTCCATATTTCCTCCGACTTCCTCGCCTCTTACTCCTGTTGGTCGAATTGCCCCAACCTCTTTACCTCTCCGCCTAGCTCATCTTTCTACTTGTCAATTGAATCACCCTAACCTCCTCACTTCATACTAGACTTCACCCTTGACTTAACTCCCTAAAACCTTGAATCCATGTCCCCATCATCCTCATCGCCTAATTCCTTTTCCGATTCGTACACTATCTAATTCCATTTGTCCCCCTGTCTTCAATTTTGTCCTATGCCCTCGATCATGTGTTGCTTCTATCATTCATCATGCATCACCTTCGTCCTCAATCATGCACAGCATCCTCAATCTCATCCTTTTGCTTCCAATTGCTCCATCTAAGCAAGCCAAGGCATTAGCCATTAACACGTCCAATTCACAGTGCAACATTGCTATAGGGATAGAGAGAGAGAGAAAAAAAAAAGAATTAAAATAGGGAAAACAAAAAACAGAAAAAGTAGAATTTTTAGGATGGGAGAGAAAGGAAGAAAGAAGGAAAAATGAGTTAAGTTAGAGGTATAATGGTAAATAGAGTGTAAAAACTTACTTACAATGGAAATGGTGCCAAAGTTATGAGACTACTTGAAAAGGAAAATCAAGCAAAAGATATGGGAAAGGAGGAGTACGTATTTAACAATTTAGGAACGTTTATTAACAAACAAATTTGGTGATAATGAATGTTTTTAAATAGAAGTGTCATTTTGTTGAAAGATTGAAAGTTGAACTTAATGTTGTAGTTATCTTGACAACTAAAGGATTAAGTTGCCTCATTTTACAAAGTTTAAGGACTAACTCACATGTGTCAAATGGTTTCGATGCCTCCAAAATGAGTGTTTCATTCTTGCTATATAGAAAGTAGGTACAAAGAATATAATTGTTTTTTTGCTAATCAATTTATCACCTAATTACATCAGTCTACCTCTCTAAGTATGGTATACCTATTCAACATATATATAATTATGATATATTTGTAAAGAGGTTAATTAGAATATCTCATAATCCAAGTTGCTATACATAACTGACATCCCCACTCAAATTGCTCTTAGCTGATAAAGAACCATCAAATTTGTCAATCATTAATTGATGACAATAATGAGATAAGGCCTCGGTAAAAACATTAGTACTTTGATGTTTGGCAGATATATGCGGAAGAGTAATCACATATTGATCATATGCTTTACAAAGGGAATGACAATCTACTTCAATTTGTTTTGTATGCTCATGAAATACAAAAATGGCAATAATTTAAATAGCATTACTGTTATCAACATGAAACGGAGTAGAAGTAAGTTGAGCAATACCAAGCTCACCTAGTAAACCCTGAAGCCATAAGATCTTTGAATATGGCAATGACAATGCATGTATTCAAATTCAGTAGATGACTTTGAGACTCATTTTTGCTTGTTACATTTTAAGAATTGAAAGCATTGCCAAGAAGCATACACCAACCAGCAACTAAACAACCAATATCAATACAACCAGCCTAATTAACATCAACATAACCTTTTAACTATAATGAATTCCAAGTTGGAAAAAATAACCCATGACTAGAAGTACTATATTAAAGAATCTATCATATGATTGCTAAGTATAAGTGTCAAGGAGCTTGCATAAATTAGCTAACCTACTAAATATTAGGTCTAGTAATAGTCAGATAGTTCAGACTCCTAATAATCTGCCAATATAAGGATAGATTTGGTAATAATTGTCATTCCTTTTGACTAAGCTTTACATTAACCTCTAAAAGAGTAAGCACTGAATTCCTAAACTAAAGACCAGCCAAGTTGAGAAGTTCTTTAGTATATTTGTGCTAATTCAAAAAAAGGCCGTTAGAACATGAACGCACCTTTAAACCAAAGAGGTATTGTAGAAAACCAAGGTCTTTATATGAAATGTAGCCTTTAGGTGCTGTTGGAGTTGGTTAATCAACTGTGAATTTGATCCTCTGATTACAATATCATCCACATATACAAAAAATGCAACAACTCTAGTGGCATTCATTTAAAGAAAGAAAGAATGATCAAAATGAGTTTGAGTAAAATGAAAATCAAGAAAAGTGTTATAAAGCTTATAAAATCCATGCTTGGGAGGCCTACTTTAAACCATATAAAGATCATTTCAACCAACAAAACCGCGTTTGTAGAGTGAATGAACATACTAAGAGGATGAATTTTATAGATTTCTTCCTTTAGATCCTCGTGTAAAAATGCATTCTTTATATTTATCTGTTAGAGCAACCCTCCTTTAAAGGGGCTCTAGCAATCGTAGTTCGCATCATAATCATTAATCATAGGTGCAAATTTATATCCTCATAGTCATGACCACTCCTAAATATTGTTGAATGCTACCAAATGAGATTTATACTTCTTTGTGGTGCCATCAAGTCAAAGTTTGAAAGTATGTACCCATTTGCAGCTAATGAGCTTAACTCCACCAGGACATGGAATGATGTCCTATATATGATCATCCTAAAGGGCATGAAGTTCTTTCTACATAGCTTGTCACCAACAAGCTTGAGCAAAAGCTTAAAAGTAAGATTTAGCCATAATAGTATCAAGAGTAGTCTGATGAAAAGTGTGTGAGAACCCACACTTGTCAAGGGGTTGTGAGATATAAAAAGATCATCGAGGTTCAGTGCTAATAGGGTCAAATATAGGTTTAGTGTCAAAAGCAAGGTGTTAAATACCGTTACCGCTAGATATTGTTGGGTTTCGGGAGCCAAACAAGCGCAGCGGAATTTAACCGAAACCCTCAAAGATCCAAGTGAAACGGGGTAAACCGAGTGTTCGAAAATTTTCATACATAATTTTCGGTTGATATCTCTCACCCAACTGTAGAGTCAAATCACAAAACCTGAACAGTTGACGTGTTCAAGTTCTCTATGGTATCCACACGAGCCTCTCAGGATCACCACGCTTCCACCACGTCCCGGCAGATGCGTTTCTCTTGCGTTCGCAATGCTAGCTTACGTCCTCCAAGGAATTGCGAGAGAAGAGTGCGGTTGTCCTTTTGGGAGACTAGGGCAAGAAGCTACGAATTTGTCACTAAAAGTTTTATTTATAGTGAGACTTAACTTCTAGGCCTAATGGGTTTCAAAGCCCTAATCCAATTAGGCTTTAATTTCAGGCTTAATAATGGCTTAATAATGGCTCAACTATTGGGCCCATTATTAATACAAAATTATTGTGAAACCAAAACCCAAATTATTAGCCCATACACTCTAATGATCCAAATAGCTCTATGTGTGTGACCCAATAGGCTCTTACTATGTTGCCAATGATCATAAATCACATTTATGATCATAAGTAATGAGCGGTGTCTAGCAACACATCATTGCTATCCAAGTGACAAGATTGTCAGTGATTTGACTAAACCTTTATGATCATTACCGATATATGCCATTGTCCATTTGTCCAAGATATCAAGACTATGCACGAGACATGGAATGTGTCACTCTCGTATAGCCCAATCTTTGGTTTCTTGATTACCGAGTAGACCAACTTAAACTGATGACATTGATATCGTATATCAACTCATCCGAGTATGGCCATGCATTTTTCTAAGTCTTACTCTATCAAGAGGCCCGAAGATATCATTCTCATTATATAAGAGGGACAAATTTCATCTTGATTATACAAATCCCTCCGCATGATATGTGACATACCCAATGACCTCTTCAAGTTCACTCAGTTATGAGTAACAAAGGGAAGTATCAAAGTATGTGACTCACATGTAAGGAACCTTGATGATCTTAGGTCGAAGAACTACATATACCATGATCACTATGAGAATCACTTATGACACTCATATAACGATCCATGTAGTGTTCTCATGGTGGGTCGGTCCAGTACACAAGTTCTTCAACTTGGACCCATATGTAGACTATATATCTCATATTAGTCTCCACATATGCTAGTCGTTATGTATTATTGCAACCCGCTTCACAATAATACTAGACTAGGGACGTTTAAGAATATCATTATTCTAGGGTTACAATTATGTTTATTACGTTACACAGAAACAAAACAACAAACATATTTGCTGAATTAATGCCTTAATAAAATATCATGACTCAATGTGCAAAAATACAATCATCTCATGATTGGCTTTTGGGCACAACACTAACAGATATACCATGCCCCAAAATTTTAAGGTATACTGCATGGTATACTGCGTCACATACTATTATTATTTTTGTACAAAAAATGTTAGAATATTATTTTAAAATGACATAAATTTAATAATTTTTTTGCACATTTTATATGTATTCTAATTTTTTTCATTATAATTTGTCAAATATAAATAAAATATATATGATAGAAGATATTTTTTTTAATACAAAAAACATTAAAAAAAAGTGTTATATATATAAAGCAAAATAAATAACACTCAGAAAGAAACTAATTTATTAATATAAGAGAAAAAAATAATACTTTAATAATAACAATATAGTTTTTAATACCATATTGAGTTCTTAGGTGACTCAAAGTAACTATTAAATTTTTATGTTAACTAAAAAAGTAACCAAAAGAATAAAAGTAAATATTTATTTTATGATATGGTTATTAATTATATTTTAATTTTTTATATATTTATGATTTTTTTATGTAAAATGAAAAAAATATATCTCACATATATTCGTGAAAAATAAAATACCGCAATACATACCTTGCAATATTTGCGGTATACCATGATTTTCGGACAAAACGTACACAAAAATTAAGCATTATGTGAAATACCACGGTATGCCATGTGATAAAATGACAAAATGTAAAAAAATTTGTTCCACGTATCACTTACCAAAGTAAACAATATACCGTGGTATTTAACTGTATTGTCAGAAGAAGGTAGTGGAGATGGTAGAGAATGCTTTTGGTAAACTACTTCTAGCTTAAATCATTCAATAATAGAAGACATATCAAACTTAAGAAGTTGAATAGAAACCGAACATGAGATTAGAAGAAATATTGGTTTCAAAAAAGAAAACACATGTCAAGACACAAATCCTATTAGCATATGCATTATAATACACAAACCTTTTGTGTATATTACTAAACCCAAGAAATGCACATCGACTAGCCGAGGCAGAACTCTTATGACATGTAGTAGAAGGTAGGTGGAGAAAATAGACACATCCAAATATATAAAGAGAATTATACTTAGGAGCAACACTAAAGAAAAGATAATGGAAAATCAAATTTTAGACTTTGAGAATGCATTCGATTTAATGAGATAAACAACTATAGGTAAAACCTTTACCCAAAATTTAGGAGGAACATAAGATTCAATTAACAATATGAGAACAACATCTAACAGATGATGATTCTTATGCTCAATAACCATATTTGTTGAGGAGTGTATGGACAAGATCGTTTAGAAAGAATATCCTTTATTTTGAGAAATTCTTGAAACTTGTTATATATTTATTCTTCCCAAAATTAGGGCAAAGAGTTTGATGCAAACAAAAAATTAAGTCTCAACAAGGGCAACAAAAGCTTGAAAGGTGGAGAACACATCAACTTTAGATCAAAGAAAATAGACCCAAGCAAAATGACTATAATTATCAAGAAATATTATGAAACACTTTTATTGAACATGAGAAAGTAGAGGGCTCACATATCATACATCAATATGAATAATCTCAAAACAGTTGGAAGCTTGATTGTCATGTAAAGGAAAGGCTATAGATTTGTTTTTATTGAGTTTACAAGGAGTACAATTAGAAGACCTGAAAAAAAAAATGTTTATTACCCACATAAAAATTGTTTATAAGGTAAGTTAAAACATTAAAATTAGGATATCCTAATTTCTTATGCCTGACATTACCATCTTAACAATAGTAGTACAAGCAAGGAATCAGACTTAGACATAGAAAACTGAAGAGGAACTAAGCATCCCATTTCAGGCCCTTTCACGATCACTTGACTTGATTCTTGATCATGCACTACATACAACAACAATTACTATCAAAACAAAATTCACAATTATCATCTATCAGTTGTCCAATAGAAATTAAGTTTCTGGATAATTTAGGTGACATTAAACATTGGTAAAAGTAGATCCCAAAATGCCAATTTGTAGTGATAAGAAGTGTACTACCGTTGGCTATTTGAATATGCTGGTCATCTTTGTACTTACAAACATCATTGAGAGCTTCTGTACTACTAATCATATGATTGGAGGCTGTAGAGTCCATCAACTAAGGAAAGGTAAGTAAATTTCCCTTACCTTGAAGACCAGGTGCAAAGAAAGCTAAAATGATCATTTGTTAGACCATATTAAGGGTAAGAGGGGTTGATGAACAAGGTGTAGATTGTTGACTTGTAGTAGAAATAGTACATGAACTAGAATATACTATGGTATGGAATGCTAGAGTTTGCCAATTATGAAGCTGCACTAAACAGTCTTTAATGATATGTCCTTCCTTTTTGCAGTAATTTCTGGCAATATGTCCAAATCCTTGCAAATGTAGCATTATATTTGAGCTTTTGATTTTCCTTACCCTTAAGCACATATGTTACATGAACAAGCTCAACCTTTACATTGTCTTCTATAATGCCAAGTTGTGTGGCAATATGGTGTTCTTTACATAATAATTCTCCTAAGCAAACATCTAAAGAAGGAACAAATGTTCAGTTGAGTAAACTTGCCCGTGTGGTTTCAAATTTTGATCTCAGCTTCATTAAAAATTGATCCCTTAGGGTTTCAACATGAAGAACTTGCAGTGTTAGTAAACTTTTTTGATGGACTTTCGATTAAATTATCCTAAAATATTCACTCTAAATGTTTAGAAATCTAGCGCAAAAATTGATTAATAGAAAGGTTACCTTGTTTATGTCACATAAGGTTCTTACATAAAATAGGAAAGTAGATTTGTTATATATTATTTAGATATCAATCCTATAGTTGACTTTCTGATGCGAACCCCGATGGTATAATGACCATGAAACTCACCCAAGATGTTTTTCAAGCTCCACAAGACATCAAAGAGACTGGGTTTGAAGACCCCCACCCCTAATCAACCTGTGACTAGAAACGAGAAGTATAGAACTCCAAGAACACAAGCATACTTGTGCACCAAGGCAGTCCGCCAAGAACCAAAGAGAAAACCTCTCCAAAGAGCAATATTATTTCGGCAATAATCTGTCTCTCTACATCCAGAATATGTGCCTTTATATAGGCCTAAACTAGGGTTAAAAGCTGGGCAAAATTCGCAGCCTAAATCCCTTAGGAATCCTAGATACAAAGACATAGGAAATCCTAGTCAAATTAGGACTCTAATTCCTAGTTTGAACAAGTTTAATAAATGCAGCGTATTCCACTTGCCCAAAACGATTTAAAACTATTCCATAGCCTAAATAACTTCCTAAATAATGTATCTAAATAGGATTTGAACGAAAATAAAATATAAATACAAGATTAAACCCGAAAACTCCCAAATAGCCTTTTTGGGTGCATTTTGGGCACTTTAAGGTTCTCTCTTGTATCTTTAGCTCCAAGCTTGAATCTTTGAGTTCCAATGGCATGAATCTTCATATTAGATGTGGTAATGAAGGTCTGGAAAGTTAGAGCTAAAAAATCCAGCTTGTGGACACAAAATGCATCAAGAACGCTTAAGGTGGCTCAAATGGTGCACTTTGAGTGGTGTCCTTGGTGTCCTTGTTTTGTGACTTATCTAAGCACTCCAGAACTGAGTACCAAGCATATTCATCATGTCCATATTGTGTCTTGAAAGTTCCAGCAGCTCCTTGTGAAGTTTCATGTCCATTCTCCATGAAGAAACTTGAAACAAAGCCTTGTAGTGCACTTGAGAGCTCCTTAGCTTTCTTCCTTGTCATAGGCCCACTAGAAACCTTCAATGGGTCCTTGCCTTCTCCATGTGTGCGTTCCTTGATCATATCACTTTCCTTGTATGATGGTTCTCTTATTATATATAAAGGCAATGAAGGTCTTGTGTGATCATCAAGCCTTCTATTTCTTCCTTTGATATTGGTTAACATGGTTTCAGAGCCTAAACCCTAACCTAACTCTTGCTACAACCAGCCACTAGAAAATCAAATGCACTTTTATGTTTTTGCTGCCCTGACCAATACCCTTATTTCTACTTAACCAAACCAAAAACCAATACCACAGCAATACCCAAGAGTCACCAATGGCCAGAATAGTACTGGCGGGGTCACCAAAAAACCTCCCATGCACTAGCACATGGGATTCACACACCGACTTCCTGAGATGACATTTTGATGGGTTTGCTCACCTTCTTGTCCTAAACAAGTTTCTGGTCTTGATTCATGTCAATTACAACCAAAATCTGAGTTTATTTGCCATCTAGTTAGTCTTTCGTATATTGCAATGCATCATTAGCAAAGTCTGTGATCTTTTTATTCGTCTCATCAGGGAGAATGTCAAATCCTGAGGAGAAAAATTTCAAATCAAGTGTTCCAGCAATCATCTCACCAGTGGGTTCCTCTACCTAATTCAGCAGTATTTGAATTATCAAATAATGTTTGAATGGTAATAATTACTCTTCTTGGACCAAAAAGGTTGTATTGTATTTTATAAGTCAAAGGAAGATGTCACATATTGCTGCAGATCCTTCTACCGACCAAAGTCAATTAGAAAATTGGCAAGCTAATGATGCACAGTTGTTGCACTTCTCTTCGAGTTCATGGAACCTGAAGTGTCACATTTATTCTCTTATGTCATCACCTATAAGCAGGATTAGGAATATGCCAAACTTTAGGTAAAATGCACTTGTTAGCCCCACCATTTTAATTATGTTCCTATTCTAACCTTAACCTCCATTCTGTTCATTGCGTCTCTTTAATATGGTTAAAATGACATGTTATCATATAATTATAGGGATAAATACTTATTTTAACTCCTGAAAATATTTTCCTTTACCAAAACAACCTTGAAATTTTGAAATTTAATGATTAAACCACATTGTTTACTTGGCCAATCTCCTTCAACAGTAGTTAAACAGGTCCAGCTGGGCCATCATTCAGACACTGACCCTCGACTTGATCAACCGGAGCTGAGGCTCAACTAGTGTTGCACTTTAGCAGTTGTAACTCAAGTGTAAGTTGTCACAAGTAATAAAATCTCGGTAGAATTAAGAAAATACAAATTGCAGAATTTTAACAAAAAAAATTTTGGTGCAAGTTGTGAACAAGCATTGATTAAATCTCCAATTAAAATAAAATAGCTAAGGTTAGGATACCGCTTTTAGTATATTAGTTATAATTAATTTTAGCCCGTCTTGCCATTTAACTAGGATCTACACATAAAAGAGGTTTCAATCAAAAATTTAGTAATCAAATTCCAAAAATGTTAGGCATGAGTTAGTATAGCTTTCATTGATCTTATAATGTCAACACTTACAAATAGGTTCAAGTATCCATCATGCCAATCTTTGAGCACAATAACTCAAGATTCTAATATAGCAGGCATAGCCATGTTCTACAGAGGGAATCAAGTAGCTTTTGTACTAACAAATGACAATGATGAATCAAGATTCCCACTTAATAAGATGTGTGGTTAAATTGATTAAGAAGTAAATCCTGTTAATGTTAAGATCCATTTAAATTAGTCATAACCTTTATACTAAAAGCTTCACCATTTTACCTTAGCAAAAGAAAAATTAGTTAGCTATGATAAAATTAAACAATATATATAAAGATGAAATAAATATATATTGAAAAATCAAAGTAAAAACAACAAGGAAACTTGTTGAATAGAGTTTTTGGATTGAAAACAAGAACAAAACCAAAGAAGAAAAACTAACTTTAATATAAAAACACAAAGATTACCTAAAACCAAACTTAATTTCGTCCTCCTCCTAAGCTACCTATTTATAGCGCCATGGGGTAGGTGAAATAGTACATGGTAGGCTAGAATAGTAAAGGTAGGTGAATACAAATCAACAAAGGTGAGTTTAAAATTCTTTCAATTTTTTGACCATCATACACATTGATTTAGCTCTTCTTTAAAACACAAGATTTGTAGATCTCTTCTTTAGCTTTGAAATGATAGCTTCATCATTGAAAACCAACATCTATAGCCCAAGTTATAGTTTTTCTACTAAAATTGCTCTTCAACACACGGTATAACAAATGGTCTCATTTATAACTAGATTTCAAAAGTGAAATTTATCAAACTGGTTCTCGGTATGTGAAGGAAAGTTGAAGATCTATGTGTTGGCTTTTGAATGAATTTAGAATCAATCAATTTAGACTTCTATAGCTCCGGGTATGATTTTTCTTGTAAATGGTCACTGAGTGATGATTTTATCCACCTACATAAAAAAAATAATTATTTAATATATTTTGTAAATATGAATGAATAGTAACCTGCATATGGATAGTGAAACATGGTGAACAGTAACACACATATGAATAGTAAAAAAGTATATGAACAGTGAATATGCATGAATAGTAACATGTTGGAATAATTGCTCAAATTAGAGAAATTAATCATACTTAAAGTGTATAATGATGATTTAAACCCTTAATAGCTATATACATACGAGTATTCATCAATTAGCCAAGAGTACGCTCGATAGAGTTCAGGCAAAAGACGGCAGCAACCTATGGGGTCCCTCTCCCTCATCGATTTCTAGACGAATCGGAGCCACTATCGCTCTCCCTCATTGATCTCCACCCCGTGCGGTCCTTTTCCCTCGTTGATCTCCCGCTGAATCGGACCCACCATCATTCTCCCTCATCGTAGCCCTTGCGGTCCCTCTTTGTCACCGATCTCTGGTCAAATCCTCTTTTAGCCATTCCTCATATTTGCCCAAATCCTCAACATCTAGATCGCCAGAACCATCGATTGTCCTCTTAGACATGTGAGTAATTGACTAAATTGACCGAGACATGGAAGGAAGGGAGAGGATTGAAAAGAAGGCAAGATAAGATCCAGTTATTACTACTGGAAAGGCTATTTCAATGATATCCATCTCTTCCTAGCCAATGATCTCAATCGGGATCTAAGTTGGTGAAGAACGTTATGAGTTTTCATTGAGAGGGACTGAGTTGGCGGGTGAATTGGCAGTTAAAGGACAATTAGCTGAGAACCTCGGTTGATATGCAAGCAAGACGTGCAGCTCTGCGATTAGCTTGTAGAGGCTAAGCAGAAAAATTTTTCGGGTTGGACAGCCCTTCATCAAGACGACAATGGCATTCTTTTGTCCCTTTGGGGCTATAGATAAGTTTGATTACTTATTGATGTTGTTTTGAAGCTTAAAGGCTTGTATCCATAGAGCTGTATTTTCGGCAGCCAGTGCCAGTGGGATAAGCATTTGGAAGGGAAAGAATTTGGGTCTATTTGGGAAATTGGAAAAAATGATGGTATGATCATTAGATTTCAAAGCTTTAAGGTTTTTTCGAAAATTGAAAAATTTTCAGGTGTTAAAACTAACATTTGTCTCAGTAATTATATGATGACATGTCATTTTTCATCCAAGATAATGGATTCCATAAAAAAAAAAGGCCTAAAAAAGAATGTTTTAACCACGTTAGGGAGGTGTAACAAAAAAAATGGAGGTTGGGGTTAGAATATGAACATAATTAAAAGGTTGGGGATAATGCGTGCAAGTGACCTACCAAACTTCTTTACTCTAGTAATATGTTGTGCATGTATGATGTCTCTATTGAGTTGTTTCATGCTAAACAAGAAGAAAGTCTCACTAATTACTTTGCAAAGGTAAAACAAGGGTTTGAAGAGTTGAATGCTTTTTTGCCTATTTCATCTGATGTCCAAAAGATGCATTGTTAAAGGCAGCATATAGTGATAATGAATTTTTTTGTTGGACTAAAACCAAAGTTTGAACCAGTCTGTATGCAGATCTTTGGGGGAGTAGAACTTCTTTGATTTCCTAAAATGTACTCTCGACTCTCTTGTTCTTTTGCTAAAAAGAATTTGATGAATTATAGTTTTGATCGGTTTGTTCTTGCGATTCAGTCCAATCTATAAACAAGGTATAACTCGCAAGTTAAAGGAGGTCTTGAAGGTAGTCATGGAGAACGTAATGGTTATGGTGGTAGAGGTGGACATGATCAAGGTCCATGTCCTTATTACATGTACTATGGAAAAAATGGTCATGTAGAGAATACTTGTTGGGATAAGTATTCATCATTGCGAGCAACCTATATGGCATCAAAAGAGGACCTTTCTTCAACTATGGGTTCACAACTGTCTATTACATGAATGTACACAAAATTTTTTAGGGAGATGTTGTGCTCACTACATGTTTTCTCATCAATCATTTTTCGTCTTCTATCCTTACGGGTAAAATTCTTTTTTCTATCCCTTTTCCCCGTCAAACTCCCTTTCCTGTTATTCCTCATATATTTGATTATGTCTATTTTGTTCATCAGAATTATCTTGGCATAGATAAACTAGATCCTAAATTGTTGAAATATGTTTTATTGGATACTTTCTTTTACAAAAAAGGTACAAGTGTTTCAGTCCTTCCCAAAATTACTTCTTTATTTCTATTGATGTTACATTTTTTGAAACTACACCATACTTTTTTTATACTCAATTTATGTCTTCTAAATGGTACTGATAACTGTCTAACTTTGCCCTTTATACCTATCCAAATATCTCTTACCAATATTGATGTTCCAATCATTGATCTTGTTCATTCAGAGCTCATTTCTACCAATAATCTAGCTCCTTTATAGTATTTCTCATCCTAATTTACAGGTTTATACTAGACATCCTCGTCAAAAAGTACCACCACACGATTCATGCTCGTCTTCATTGCCCCCATTGTCAACTTCACTAGCTAATGATTTAGATATTGCAGTTGCCCTTTGCAAAGGAAAAAGGTCTTGTACATTTCATCCTATCTCGAACATCATCTCTTATAACTTGTTATCACCATCATACTCCACTTTTGTCTCTATCTTGTCTTATATTCCTTTGTCTAAGTTTGTTTTAGAGGCTTTGTTTTACTCTAGATGGAAGCAAGCCATGGAGGAGGAGATGTCAGCTTCGCGGGCTAATAATAAATGGGATTTAGTTCTTCTTCCACATGATCAGACAGTTGTGGGTTGTCAATGGGTGTTTAATGTTAAAGTTCATTCTGATGGTATTGTTGATCGATTGAAAGCTCATTTGGTGGCTAAGGGATATACACAGGTATATGACATAGACTACTATAAGACATTTTCTCCATTAGCCAAAATGACTTCAGTACAAGTTGTTATTACATTAGCAGGCACAAATTAGTGGCTTTACATCAATTAGATGTAAAGAATGCTTTCCTCCATGGTGATCTTGAGGAGATTATCTTCATGGAGTAACCACCCAAGTTTATTGCTTAGGGGGAGACTGATCTTATGTGTCACTTAAACAAGTCTTTGTATGGTTTAAGACAGTAGCCACGAGCAAGGTTTGGTCACTTTAGTGCAATTGTTATGGAGTTTGGTTTGCGGTAATGTGGCGTGAATCATTCTATCTTTTATTGACATTCCAGAACTAGTAAAATTATTTTGATTGTCTATGTGGATGATATTGTTATCATTGGTGATGATAATGTTGGTATACAGTCGTTGAAATCCTTCTTGCAAATAAAGTTCTAGACAAAGGATCTTTGTTCATTAAGATACTTCTTGGATATTGAGGCAACAAGTCCAAAATGGGAATTTAATTGTCCCAAAAGAAGTATGTAATTGATCTTTTAGAAAAAAATTAGCTTATTGGGAGCCAATTCAGTTGATAGCCCTGTGGAGCCAGATGATAAGCTTGATCTTGATAAAGGAGAATATTTGGAAGATCCTGGTAGATATTGAAAACTTGTTGGTAAATTAAACTATTTGATTGTCTCTTAACCAGATATTTCATTTGCCACTAGTGTAGTAAGTCAGTTTATGGAGTCTCTATGCACTGGTTATTGGGATGCAATAGTCAGAATTTTGGGGTATTTAAAAGGTGTTCTAGGACAAGGTTTTTTATATCAAAATTTTGGTCATACTCAGATTCAAGGATACATTGATGTAGATTGGACAGTGTGTACAATTGCCGGTTTACTTCAGGCTACTGTGTTTTCATAGGAGAAAACTTAGTGTCTTGAAAGAGTAAAAAGCAAATAGTTGCTATATGATCTAGTGTTGAATCTGAGTATGGGGCAATGGTGTATGCTATATGTGAGTTAGTATGGTTGAAGCACCTTCTTCAAGGGCTTGGTTTTGAACATTCATTGCCAATGGGGTTAATGTGTGATAATCAAGCCCTAATTCTCATTGCTTCTAACCCAGTCTTCCATGAAAGAACCAAACATATTGAAGTTGATTGTCACTTTATTTGTGAGAGGCTTCAAGAAGGATTGATCAAGACTCTCTATGTCAAACTAGAAGATCAACTTGCTAATTTATTTACCAAGTATTTGTCATGAGTAAAGTCTATATGTAGCAAACTTGGAGCTTATGATATATATGCTCCAACTTAAGGGGGAGTGTTACATAAGATTCCTACATAAAACAGAAAAGTAGATTTGTTATTTATTACTCCCTCTATTTTACAAAAAAAATGGCCTTTTTACGTTTTTTTGACTAAAGTTTGACCTAAATATATTCATATTAATTTGCATTATAATTTTTTTTAAAACTTATATTTATAAACTAGATTCTTTAAGGTATCATTTTCATATAAAAAGTTATATATTTTTATAAGAAATTTTAAAAGAAAGAAAATCATAAATTAATTGCTGTGAATAGTAAATGGGCCAAGTTTTGCGTGACAGAGGAAGTATTTAGATATCAATCCTATAGTTGGCTTTCCTTTTATGATGGTTTTCTTATTATATATAAAGGCAATGAGGGTCTTATGTGATTATCAAGCCTTCTGTTTCTTCCTCTGATATTGGTTAACAGTTTAGAGTCAATAATCTCTAACCCTAACTAAAATTTCATGTAGCATTTTCTTGACAACAGATTTACCTAAGATAATCCTACATCTCCTTAGCAATAGTGAATGAATGAAGGTTGTTCACCATATGTGGTTCAATAAAAATCAATACCCAAGAAATTATCTTAGCATTGTTATTACTTTCCCATTTGTGAACTTCCTTAGAGTCAATTGTGTTAGTGTTGTGCCCAAAAGCCAATCATGAGATGATTGTATTTTTGCACATTGAGTCATGATATTTTATTAAGGCATTAATCCAGCATTTATGTTTGTTGTTTTTTTTCTGCGTAACGTAATAAACATAATTGTAACCTTAGAATAATGATATTCTTAAACATCCCTGGTCTAGTATTATTGTGGAGCGGGTTGCAATAATACATAATGACTAGCATATGTGGAGACTAATATAAGATATGTAGTCTACATATGGGTACAAGTTGGAGAACTTGTGTACTGGATCGACCCACCATGAGAACACTACATGGATCGTTATATGAGTGTCATAAGTGATTCTCATAGTGATCATGGTATATGTAGTCCTTCGACCAAAGATTATCAAGGTTCCCTACATGTGAGTCACATACTTTGATACTTTCCTTTGTTGCTCGTAACTGAGTGGACTTGAAGGAGGTCATTGGGTATGTCACATATCATGCGGAGGGATTTGTATGATCAAGATGAGATTTGTCCCTCCTATGTAACGGGAGTGATATCTTCAGGCCCCTTGATAGAGTGAGACTTAGAAAATGCATGGCCATGCTCGGATGAGTTGATATACGATATCAATGTCATCAGTTTAAGTTAGTCTACTCGGTAATCAAGAAACCAAAGATTGGGCTATACGAGAGTGACACATTCCATGTCTCGTGCTTAGTCTTGATATCTTGGACAAAGGGACAATGGCATATATCGGTGATGATCATAAAGGTTTAGTCGAATCATCGACAATCTTGTCACTTGGGTAGCAACGATGTGTTGCTAGACACCGCTCATTGCTTATGATCATAAATGTGATTTATGATCATTGCCAACATGATAAGAGCCTATTGGGTCGCACACATAGAGCTATTTGGATCATTAGAGTGCATGGGCTAATTATTTGGGTTATGATTTCACTTTAATTTCGTATTAATAATGGGCCCAAGAGTTGAGCCATTATTAAGCCCGAAATTAAATCCTAATTGGATTAGGGCTTTGAAACCCATTAGGCCTGGAAGTTGAGTCTCACTATAAATACAACTTTTAGTGAGAAATTCGCATGTCTCCTTGCCCTAGCCTCCCAAAAGGACAGCCGCACTCTTCTCTTGCAATTCTTTGGAGGACGCAAGCTAGCACTGCGAGCGCAAGAGAAACGCATCTGGCAAGACGTGGTGGAAGCGTGGTGATCCCGAGAGGCTCGTGTGGATACCATAAGAGCTTGAACACGTCAACTGTTCAGGTTTTGTGATTCGACTCTACAGTTGAGTGAGAGATCTCAACCGAAAATTAGGTATGAAAATTTTCGAACACCCGGTTTACCCCGTTTCACTTGGATCCTGGAGTGTTTCGGTTAAATTTCGCTGCACTGTTTGGCTCCCGAAATCCAACAGTGGTATCAGAGCTACTGGTGAAACCCTAAATCGGGATTGATGTTGAATCGCATGATGTTATGTGTTCGGTTGCTTTTCGGGCATGATTAATTAGATTGATTCATGTTGCATGAAACCGGAACTCGTAATGAACATATGAGATATATGAAGAAACGACACAAATTTGTTAATGAGATTAACCCGAAATTGATAGGTATGAGATACCTATATGGATTAGGATTCTTGTAATAGTTGCAAAAACCCTAGCTTTGTTCGGATTCGGCCTGTTCAGGCACCGAAAGTAAGGTATTTTTGGTGGCTCGAATGAAGGAGTCTCGGGTGCCTACTTGGTCAAAATAGAAGATTTCGGCCTAAACAATTGTAAGACAATTTTTTGCGCCGGAGGGCGCTGCCCCCCAAGCCCCCCCGCAATGGCGGCTCCCCTTGACCGGTCAGCGGAACCACCGCCCGTTGACCGGCCAGCGAGACCGCCATATACGAAGCGCCGCATAAATAAAAACTGGTTAATCAACGCGCGAAAATTGGCATGCATCTTTGTTGAATGAGATTTGACATGATATGCTGATTGGTGTTTAAAGCATGGTGCATGGTTATAGCCCTTGATTGGTTGTACTTGTAAATACGGCCTACAAGTCGTGCCTTCTCTTATTACTCTCATTGTACATTCTTTTCTCACCTTACTCCCCTCGAATGTAACTCGAGGTTTCTATTATTGGTGTAATGGTGCATTATGGGATCGTCCAAGTTGGTTTGTCCAAGGATCATCCAAGGTGGTATGTCCAAGGAGGTGACAACAAAAGGGCAACCAAGAAAGGAAGAGAAGGAGCTTGTGAAGACTCTTTTCTTTTCTTAGGCTTTTATGATATTCTCATTGGCTTGAGAATATCACATAGTTTGGGCTGTAACCATGTCATATTTATGTTCTTGTAAGCATGATATGCATATTTTATATTTGTATGTGATGCATGTATAAAACAATCGGAGATAACAAATTGGTGAGATCAGAAGAAAAAATCCCTCAAACAAATATTAAGTCGTTAAATGTGATGCCTTCCAAATGTTGGCACTCGTCAAGACTTTGATCAACATTAGGTGAGTTTGCCAAAGCAAAGCACCTATGTTCATCTTGGTAAGGCGCGATGGGATAATAGTGATATCCAAACTGCTAACTTTGGGTTCAACTTAACTAAGTCATTCTAATAGGATTAGGGACTTAGAGGCATAGAGTTGGGCTTAAGTTCATGAGATGAGCTTGGACAAGTGTTGTTCACCAAACTATCCAAGAGTTGCATGGGATGCAATTAGCAAGGAGTTGCCTACCTAAATAGCTGTAACTTGAGATAAAAGCCAAAGCTGACTCAGGTTGTGGTCAAATATGGATCTTGGCCCACTAGAATACCTTAGCGCCGAGGTGTTCCGAAATAATATCGAGGGTTATTATTTTGAGGAAAATAGTGGGAGTATCGTTTAATAAAAGTCCTTATTAAATGAATTAAAATACTTGACTCTTACACTGCATATTTACTGTTGTAGATAACCATGGCACAAAACACATCAACACTTTCGTTGCGATCGATCCTTGAGAAGGAAAAACTGAATGGGACCAACTTTCTCAAATGGTACCGAAACTTGAGAATAGTCCTCAAACAATAGAGAAAGGCTTATGTCCTAGAGCAGCCCATTCCGAATGAGCCTGCTACCACTTCTCCAAGAGCTGAAAGGGATGCTCACAAGAGGCATTCTGATGATGCTTTGGATGTTGCATGCCTCATGCTTATTACCATGGAATCTGAGCTTCAGAAGCAACATGAGAACATGGGGGCGTTCGATATGATCAAATATCTCAAAATGCTTTTCCAAGAGCAAGCTAGGCATGAGAGGTTTGAGACCTCTAAGGCATTGTTTCAGTGCAAGATGTCTTAGGGAAGTCCCGTGGTTCCTCATGTGCTCAAGATGATTGGTTACATTGAGAATCTTGAAAATTTGGGATTTGCTCTTCAGAAAGAGTTGGCTATTGATGTAGTCTTGCAATCGTTGCCTAAAAGCTACAGTCAGTTCGTCATGAACTATAACATGAACGACCTAAACAAGTCCCTCCCTGAATTGCTCAACATGTTAAGAACTGCTGAGCAAAACGTTAAGAAGGCTAAGCCCATTTTGATGGTTCAAAAGGGCAAGGGAAAGGGAAAAGCCAACAAGAAGAAGGATAAAGCTAATGGAAAGTCTAATGCTAATTCTTCTTCAGGTGCATTGAAACCAAAGGGTGGTGTGGCAAAGGAAGGGGAGTGCTTCCATTGTAAGCAACCTGGACACTGGAAGCGCAACTGCAAGCTCTATCTTGAAGAACTTGCTAAGGAAAAGGGAAGTAAGACTTCCACTTCAGGTATTCTTGTTATAGAGGCTAACTTTTCTACTTCCTCATCTTGGGTATTGAATACTGGATGTGGATTTCACATTTTTGCAAATGTGCAGGATCTAAATAGAAGTAGAAGATTGGCCCGAGGTGAAGTGGACCTACGTGTTGGAAATGGAGCAAGGGTTGCTGCCTTAGCCGTAGGGACTTATGTTCTCACTTTATCTAGTGGATTAGTTTTAGAATTAGACAACTGCTACTTTGTGCCTACTATTAGTAGAAATTTGATTTCTGTTTCTTGTTTGGACAAGAAAGGTTTTTCATTTATAATAAAGGACAAATGTTGTTTTATTTATTTGAATGAAATCTTTTATGGTAGTGCTCAACTTAGCAATGGGTTGTATGTTCTAGACCTCGAAGATCCAATCTATAATGTAAATACCAAGAAGGTCAGATTAAATGATTCAAACCCGACCTATCTCTGGCACTGTCGCTTGGGCCATATAAATGAGACCCGCATATCCAAGCTCCATAAGGATGGACTCTTGGACTCATTTGATTTTGAATCATATGAGACATGTGAGTCATGTTTGTTGGGCAAGGTGACCAAAGCCCCATTCACAGGACAAAGTGAAAGGGCTAATGACTTACTAGGACTCATACATAGTGATGTATGTGGCCCTATGTCTACACAAGCTAGAGGAGGTTTCCAATACTTCATTACTTTCACTGATGACTTCAACAGATATGGCTATGTGTATCTCATGAGACACAAGTCAGAATCCTTTGAAAAGTTCAAAGAATTCAAGAATGAAGTAGAGAATCAACTCGGGAAGAGTATTAAAGTGCTTCAATCAGATCGAGGTGGAGAGTACTTGGATCGAGAATTCCTTGACTATCTGAAGGAGTGTGGTATAGTATCACAACTCACTCCACCAGGTACACCTCAATGGAATGGTGTATCTGAAAGGAGAAATCGAACTCTGTTATACATGGTTCGCTCTATGATGAGTTAAGCTGACCTTCCAAACTCCTTTTGGGGACATGCTCTAGAGACAGCCGCTTTTACACTAAACCGAGTTCCATCTAAATCGGTTCAAAAGACACCATATGAGATATGGAGTGGGAGGCGTCCCAATTTGTCTTTTATGAAGATTTGGGGCTGTGACGCTTATGTGAAACATCAATCCTCTAACAAACTAGGGCCCAAATCTAAAAAATGCCTTTTTGTTGGGTATCCCAAAGAAACAAAGGGTTACTATTTCTACAATCCTTCTGAGCAAAAAGTGTTTGTTGCTCGAATTGGTGTCTTTTTGGAGAAAGAGTTTATCTCTAAAGAAACTAGTGTGAGGAAAGTAGAACTTGAAGAAATTCAAGAATAACAAGGAGACATCGAACCTGAAATGGAACATGAACAGACATTACAAGATGTTGTTCAAGAGTCTGTTCCTGTAGCACAGAGCCCACGTAGGACTGGTAGGATTCAGCGTGAGCCCGAGAGATATGGATTTCTCGTGACTCACACCGGAGATGTGATGCTCATGGATTAGAATGAGCCCACAACCTACCAGCAAGCTATGTCAGGGTCTGACTCTGAGAAGTGGCTAGTGGCCATGAAATCCGAGATGGAATCCATGTATGAAAACTAAGTATGGACTTTGGTTGACCCACCTGAAGGGGTAAAGCCCATAGGGTGCAAATGGGTTTTCAAGAAGAAAACTGACATGGATGGTAATGTGATTACCTTTAAGGGATGATTGGTTGCAAAAGGTTTCAAGCAAATTCATGGTATTGACTATGATGAAACTTTTTCACCAGTTGCTATGCTTAAATCCATCCGAATTTTGTTTGCTATTGCTGCACACTATGATTATGAGATATGGCAAATGGATGTCAAAACTGCATTCCTAAATGGAAAGCTACTTGAGGATGTGTACATGACACAACCTGAGGGTTTTGTCACTCCTGAGAATGCCAATAAAGTGTGCAAGTTGCAAAGGTCCATTTATGGACTGAAGCAAGCTTCTCGAAGTTGGAATCTTCGTTTTGATGATGCAATCAAAGAGTTTGGTTTTATCAAAAATGAAGATAAACCTTGTGTCTACAATAAGGTTAGTGTGAGCGCTATTATCTTCTTTGTGTTGTATGTAGATGACATATTGCTCATCGGGAATGACATTTCTGAGCTACAGTCTATGAAGACTTGGCTAGGGAAATGTTTCTCTATGAAGGACTTGGGTGAAGCAGCCTATGTGTTAGGCATCAGGATCTATAGAGATAGAGCTAGAAAGCTTCTTGGCCTAAGTCAAAGTACATATATTGACAAGGTGCTAAAGAGGTTTAGCATGCAAGATTCCAAGAAAGGATTCTTGCCCATGTCACATGGTATCACTCTTTCTAGATCTCAGTGTCCGAGTATAACCGAGGAGAGAGAGTGCATGAGTAAGATTCCATATGCCTCAGCAATTGGATCTATCATGTATGCCATGATATGTACTTGTCCCGATGTCTCATATGCTTTGAGCATGACGAGTAGGTACCAATCGAACGCCGGTGAGAGTCACTGAACAGTTGTTAAGAACATCCTTAAGTACTTACGAAGGACTAAAGATGCATTCTTGCTCTTTGGAGGTGAAGATGAGCTCGTTGTAAGGGGTTACACCGATGCAAGCTTCCAATCCGATAAGGATGATTTTAGATCGCAATCTGGTTATGTGTTTTGTATTGGTGATGGTGCTGTCAGCTGGAAGAGTTCAAAGTAAGAGACAGTAGCTGACTCTACAATAGAATCTGAGTACATTGCCGCCTCTGATGCTGCGAAGGAGACAGTTTGGATCAAGAAGTTCATCACTGAACTTGGAGTGGTTCCAAGCATTGCCGACCTAATAGAGCTCTATTGTGACAACAATGGAGCAATCGCTCAGGCTAAGGAACCTCGATCTCACCAGCGATCCAAACACATACTCCGACGCTATCATCTCATCAGGGAGATCATCGAGAGGGGTGATGTAAGGATATGCAGGACTTCAACAGACAACAACATTGCTGATCCACTGACAAAGCCCCTTACGCAGCAAAAGCATGATAACCATTCTAGGTCCATTGGTATTAGATACATGGATGATTGGCTTTTAGTGCAAGTGGGAGATTGTTAGTGTTGTGCCCAAAAGCCAATCATGAGATGATTGTATTTTTGCACATTGAGTCATGATATTTTATTAAGGCATTAATCCAGCAATTATGTTTGTTGTTTTGTTTCTGCGTAACATAATAAACATAATTGTAACCCTAGAATAATGATATTCTTAAACATCCCTGGTCTAGTATTATTGTGGAGCGGGTTGCAATAATACATAACGACTAGCATATGTGGAGACTAATATAAGATATGTAGTCTACATATGGGTACAAGTTGGAGAACTTGTGTACTGGATCGACCCACCATGAGAACACTACATTAATCGTTATATGAGTGTCATAAGTGATTCTCATAGTGATCATGGTATATGTAGTCCTTCGACCTAAGATCATCAAGGTTCCCTACATGTGAGTCACATACTTTGATACTTTCCTTTGTTGCTCGTAACTGAGTGGACTTGAAGGAGGTCATTGGGTATGTCACATATCATGCGGAGGGATTTGTATGATCAAGATGAGATTTGTCCCTCCTATGTAACGGGAGTGATATATTCAGGCCCCTTGATAGAGTGAGACTTAGAAAATGCATGGCCATGCTCGGATGAGTTGATATACGATATCAATGTCATCAGTTTAAGTTAGTCTACTCGGTAATCAAGAAACCAAAGATTGGGCTATACGAGAGTGACACATTCCATGTCTCGTGCTTAGTCTTGATATCTTGGACAAAGGGATAATGGCATATATCGGTGATGATCATAAAGGTTTAGTCTAATCATCGACAATCTTGTCACTTGGGTAGCAACGATGTGTTGCTAGACACCGCTCATTGCTTGTGATCATAAATGTGATTTATGATCATTGTCAACGTGATAAGAGCCTATTGGGTCGCACACATAGAGCTATTTGGATCATTAGAGTGCATGGGCTAATTATTTGGGTTATGGTTTCACTTTAATTTCGTATTAATAATGGGCCCAAGAGTTGAGCCATTATTAAGCCCGAAATTAAATCCTAATTGGATTAGGGCTTTGAAACCCATTAGGCCTGGAAGTTGAGTCTCACTATAAATACAACTTTTAGTGAGAAATTCGCAGGTCTCCTTGCCCTAACCTCCCAAAAGGACAGCCGCACTCTTCTCTTGCAATTCCTTGGAGGACGCAAGCTAGCACTGCGAGCGCAAGAGAAACGCATCTGGCGAGATGTGGTGGAAGCGTGGTGATCCCGAGAGGCTCGTGTGGATACCATAGAGAGCTTGAACACGTCAACTGTTCAGGTTTTGTGATTCGACTTTACAGTTGAGTGAGAGATCTCAACCGAAAATTAGGTATGAAAATTTTTGAACACCCGGTTTACCTCGTTTCACTTGGATCCTGGAGGGTTTCGGTTAAATTTCGCTGTGCTGTTTGGCTCCCGAAACCCAACAAATTGGAGCTTTTGAAGACTCCTCCAAAACTCCATAATTCTATTCCTTTGACAAATATCCTAAATTGGAATTCTCAGCTTCCATACTTTTTATCGTTAAAACAAGCTGAAGAATTTTCACAAGGCATACCTACAGCAACATAGTAACAACTAGCAGCATGTTTACAGCTTCAAAATCTCAACAATCACCAACAACCAAAGTGAATCCAAGAATAGAATCCATCAACCAAGAGAATAATACCAAGGAAAATTCCTCCAGCGAAAAAAGAAAAAACCTAAAAACTCACTTAAAATAAGCCACAGAGAGCTCTGACAATGTAGACAACATTGGCTACCACCAATTTCATCTTGTGTTCCAAAAGATGTTGGCACTACCTCGAATGAGGTTGCTGACAACCCAAAGCCAAACAAAAACTCTCTAAATTGCTCATAAAATAGGAAGCCCTTTAAGCAAAAAAAAATAATAATAAAGAAAGAAAGAAAGAAGAGAAAATACACAAAAGGAATTGAAAAGAAAATTTGGAAAGATTGCTTTGATACCTTGTCAAATGATTTTGATGCCTCTAAAAGAAGAGTTTCATTCTCAGTATATAGAAGATAGGTACAAAGAATATGACTGACTTTTAGCCAATTATAATCAATCTATGACGCAATTACATCAATCAACTCTACCTCTTTAAGAATGGTATACCTAATCAACATATATACAGAATTTTTAATATATATGTAAAAGGGAAAATTAGAATATCTTATAATCCCAGCTACCATAAATAACTGATAGCACAATTTTGCAAAATTTAAGGACTAAAGTCATACTAAGTCAAAGCTAAGGGACTAACTCATGTGAGTGGGCAAAATTGGAGAACTAATGTGCAATTAGGCCTAAATATGGGGGCAAGGGCAAATTTCAACTAATGTTTGCTCAAAGGAGCAATTTTGCCACTAATATTTTTTTGGATACAAATTTGAGACTAACATTATCTATTGGGAGCAATTTTACAATGGACATTACAATTGCTTCTATCACAAGCATAACAAAATAGAGAAAATGGAAGTTTTAGTTTTAAATTTTCTCTTCCTGAAATGTTAGTTCTTAAGTTTTTGAATCTATAATTTTCACCAATGTCTTCACCATTTCACTCTCTTTTTCAGAATTATAGTGAGTGTTTCTAGTTTCCTAGAATTTCTAGGGCTAGGAATTAGTTGGCAAAATTGATGAGGCCAACATTACTTGTTTAGATTGTGGGTGGGAGGGTTTCGAATATAAGATTATGGAAGACTAGGAGGACAGTTGATAGCCAAAGGCTATTGCCTCCTTGGTAGTAACTCCCTGCCAGAATATTGGCCGAGGAGTCTGACGTCACCCAAGAGAGGATCTTTTTACTGACCTCGGAAGGTGCGAAGTCAAACACTATGAGCTCGAGACTTCGGTTAGCTCGTCAGGAATTCCGAGGACAACACCGTCTCCATCGAGGGGCCAAACTGACCGCCTTTGGGTAAGAGAGCCATCTCTCTGAAGCAAGGAAGAATCTCCCCGAAGGCAGAGGCCCCGAAGAGGATCTTCCCCGAACAAGAAACACCTGAACAAGGGAATCCCCTAACTATGGGTGTGAGTCCCGAAGAAGGTGTTCATCAAGGGAACTCCTAGAACTATGGGATAGATCCCGAAGGAGGTGCTCGCACCGAAGGACGGATAGAATCCGAAGAGGGTGCACGCACCGAAGGGCGACCTCGCCCAGGGGACCTTGGGAGTACGGTATGAGCATTTAAGGAGCCTGTGACATGTCGCCCACAAGCCCTACACGTCACATCTGAACGGCGAACTGACACACCGCAGCCGCCCCAGTCCTGACACAACCTGTCCGGGTCCCGGGCTAAAGGAGGCTACAAACGGTTGCCTGTCCCCTAGGTCCAAAAGTACAGATCAAATCCGACCGAACACGTGTCATGATCTGAACGGACCAGCTACTCCTATAAATACTAGGAAATGGGACTGGGCAATGGATGGGCATTTTCCTCCCTCTGAGAAAACACAAAACAGGCAAGACACTTGATCCCTTAGTGTTCTTCCTCCACTTTCACTCAGAAAACTGACTTGGGTGTCGGAGGGTCCTCCCCGGAAAAGCAAACCGGGGACCTCCTAACCTCTTCTTTGAGCTTTTCAGGCACGCTCAGCTGGGAAACCAGAGCTCCAGGCGCTCGCCTCCTCAGGAAGTCTCTCCACCTGTCAACATGACAGCAAACGAAGATGCCTTGGGGCATCATTTGGCGCCGTCTGTGGGAAACTACTCCCAGGTAGCTGTTGTCGAAACTCAGCGTTCGAAGGACAAAGGACTCCCGAAGTCCCCGTCTGCGCCTGAGACCCAACCAGCTACCGAACAAAGTCCCCCAGAGACTTCCTTGCCTGAAGAGGAACGCCCTCTTGTCATCACCATGGGTTTTTTACGAGACTTTCAGAGGTCTGTTGTGGCTGAAATGACATAACAGATAGACCGAAGGTGGCCGCAACCAGCCCAGGCGCAAAAACCCACTTCGCCGGCACGACCTCGGGAGAAAAGCCCAAGGGCAACCCATCATAGCTCGGGAAGTGGGGAGCCACGGGAAGAGTCCTCGACAGATAACTTGCCCCTCGGAGCACGGCTGGCAGAGAAAGCGAGGCTTGAACGACCCGAAGTCCCGTCCAGAAGAAGTTTGTCGCCAGAGGAAAGGTCCCCCTCACCTCGGTACCGAAGTCGCTCACCGAAGAGACGGCAACAGTCCCTTTACCCAAGAACCTCCAAGCACCAGGAAGAGGAGCCCAGTGCTACGCTCCTTCTGGAGAAAGTCTTGGCAAGACTGGAGAGAGTGGAACAGCAGGTGGCACGCAAACCTGTTTGGGCCAGGCTAACTGAAACCGTCTCTGGAGATGAAACTCCTTTTGCCCGAACAGTGGTCGAGGCGGCCATGCCAAGTGACTTCAGGCTACCTCGGCTAGAGACCTATGAGGGTCGGACTGATCCCCAGGCCCACCTAACAAAGTACAAACGGAGCATGGTGCTACACGGGGCTGATGATGCTACACTCTGCAAGTGCTTCGAAGTCACCCTCGCAGGACCAGCAACTGCCTGGTACAATTCCCTGCCTCCCGGAAACATCAGGGGGTTCCAGGAGCTGTCCACAGCGTTCACCCAACAATTCATTGGGAGCAAGCCGACGGCGAAGATGCCCGTCCAGATGTTTGACATAGCACAAAGAAACGGGGAGACCATCCGTGACTATGTCGAGAGGTTCAACAGAGAGGCCCTTAGTGTTCCGGACTTTCGCCCCGAAATCCGCATCCTTGCCATGACGAGGGGCCTCCGGAGGGATTCGCACTTGTTTTATGAATTCTCCAAAGATCCCCCGGACACGCTGGGAGAATTCTACCGAAGGGCTGAACAACATATGACAGCCGAAGAGCTGAGAATGACGGGACCAAAGGCTGACCATATTCACACTCGTGGCGAAGGGTCCAGCCAGCAAGCCCGGTGTCCAACGGAACAGTTAGGCCGACCTCGGAGAGCGCGAGTAGGAGGAAGGAAGCCCCAAAACTTTACACCTCTGAGCACCACGAGGGCTAACGTCCTCATGGCGTTGGAAAAACAGGGGGCTCAAATCCAACGACCGAGGGGCATGACTGCTGACAACAGAAGGAACATGAAGAAGTTCTGTCAGTTCCACCGTGATCACGGTCATGACACCGAAGACTGCTTTCAGTTGAAAAAGTACATCGAATCACTGATAAAGCAGGGCCAGCTTCGGCGTTATTTGAGAATGCCTTCCCCGAAGGGGAAAAAAGAGGAAGAAGGAAAGCTCGATGACGAGGATTACGATTCAGACAGGCGAAGGAACCGAAGTCCGAGAAGGCGTCCTCCACCTTCGGCAGGAGTAATACAGACGATTACAACCGGACTTCCATCCTCGGAAAGAAAAAGAAGGGCCAGAGAGATAGCGGTGATGGAATATCAGAGCCCAATGAAAAAATTGGCCCGCGAGGATGGCTCCACCATCGTATTTCCCCATGACGATCCATTGCTGATAATGGCGAGGATAGGAAACTGGGACGTCAAGAGGGTACTGCTGGACGATGGGTCAAACGCAGACGTCTTGTTCTCACATTTGCTGCCAAGCTTGGGCGTATCCAGGAGTGACCTCAAGGCTGTTACTTCACCCACGTTCGGCGTAGGACCATCTGAGCTACCTGTCCTCGGGTGGATCGACCTCCCCTTGATGATGAAAGGAACTTCGGAGAAAGGAACTGCAGAGTTGTTCGCCTCTACCATGGCAAGATTCATAGTCATGGACGTTCCTTCGTCATACAACGCCATCCTCGGCAGACAGACACAGGGAAATCTGCACATTTGCCCAGATGTAAAGTACTTGACCGTCACCTTCGCCACCAAGGAAGGAGACGCAAAGATCTTCATTGATCAAGGCGAGGTGAGAAAGGTGTTCGTCAGAGCACGAAAGGCTCCAGCAAGCAACTTAGCACATGCTGTAGAAGCAAAAGAGCTGGAAAGGGGCGAGGCAGAAGATCCCACAAAAGCGGAAACAGAAGAAGTAGAGCTTGTCCCAGGCCATAATACCCGAATAGGGAAAAGCATGGCCGAAGGAGACAAGGAAAAACTTGTATCTTTTTTGCTCGCAAATAAAGATCTGTTCGCCTACTCGCCGAAGGACATGCTAGGGGTAAACCCTCGCGTAATCCAGCATAGCCTTAAAGCGAGTCCGGAAATAAAACCTGTCCGGCAAAAGAAACGGAGCATCTCAGCTCACAAAAGTGACTTCGTCAAGACCGAAGTCCAGCGTCTGATAGACGCTAGCGTTATCCGGGAGGTAAACTACCCCGAATGGCTAAGCAACGTGGTAATTGCCACAAAAGAAGGAAGTAGTAAGCTCCGGATGTGCATCGACTTCAGAAATTTGAACGATGCTTGCCCGAAAGATTCATATCCCCTTCCGCCAATAGACCAACTCGTAGACTCAACTGCCGAGTACGGGCTCATAAGTTTCCTGGACGCTTTCAGTGGGTATCATCAGATAAGGATGAACCCCGAAGATGAAGAGAAGACTGCCTTCATCACTGAGGGAGGAACATATTGCTATATCAGGATGCCCTTCGGACTCAAAAATGCAGGAGCCACTTACCGGAGGCTGATGAACAAAGTCTTCAAAGACCAAATTGGGAGGAACATGGAGGTGTATGTTGATGATATGATAGTCAAAAGCAAACTGCCTGGCTACCACGTTGCAGATTTAGAGGAAACCTTCCAAAAACTCAGAGCCTTCGGGATCCGCCTTAATCCTGAGAAATGCATCTTCGGGGTGACCTCGGGAAAGTTCCTTGGGTACATGGTATCCGAAAGAGGCATCGATGCTAACCCCGAGAAGATTAAGGCTCTGCTTGAATTCCGAACTCCTGCCACAGTTAAAGACGTGCAAAGACTCACCGGAAGAATAACCTCTCTGAGCAGGTTTATTTCCAGGTACGGAGATAGGTGTCGACCCTTCTTCAAAGTGCTCACAAAGGCAGCAAAGATGGAAGGCGACCTCGGAAGGAATGGTCATCCTTGGGATGAAGATTGCCAAAAAGCCTGGGAAGAACTCAAAGTCTACTTGGCCAGCCTGCCGACCCTGCGGCAACCTCGGGAGGGAGAGCCCCTCGTATTATACCTCACCGTCACGAAAAAAGCTGTGAGCTCGGTCCTCGTGAAAGAAGAAGGGCCAAAGCAATGGCCGGTCTACTATGTCAGCAAGTCCCTGCATGGCGCCGAAGTCAGGTACCCTTTGCTTCAAAAAGCTATATATGCCTTAGTGCTTGCAGGGAGAAGGCTGCGGCTATACTTTCAGGCTCACCCCATTATCGTCCGAAGTACCCTGCCTCTACGGGATGTTATGAGGAAAGTTGATCACTCGGGAAGGCTTTCCAAGTGGTGTATAGAGCTTGGTGAACACGACATCATGTATGAACCCCGAAAAGCTATAAAAGCTCAAGCTTTGGCAGACTTCATCGCCGAAGTACCAAACACCGAGGAGGGACATTCGTTTTCGTGTGAAGACGAGCCAGAATGGACGTTATATGTTGACGGGGCCTCAGGATCTGAACACCAGGGAGCTGGAGTGATTATCAGAGGCCCCGAAGGCCTAGAAGTAATGAAGGCCATCAAGTTCAATTTCAACGCCACCAACAATATGGCCGAGTATGAGGCCCTCATAGCAGGATTACGCCTGGCCAGAAAAATTGGCGTAAGAAACTTGAAAGCCCATAGTGATTCCCAGCTGGTGGTCCGGCAAATGGCAAGGGACTATGGCGCGAAAGACCCGACCTTGGCGAAATACCATGAGTTGGTAACAAAGCTTATTCGGGAGTTCGACGTCGTGAAAATCGAGAACGTACCCCGACGAGAAAATGCTGAGGCAGACTGTTTGGCGAAGTCCAAAACTTGCACCGAAGTGCTAAGCCACCCCAGCATCGCGGTGTTAAGCATAGAGACCTCGGGGAAAGGATGGAAAGAACCAATCAAAACGTATCTCGCAACTAACACACTCCCCGAAGAGCCACGGGGGAAACGCCCTTTTCACTCGTCTTCGGCACAGAGGCCATCATCCCTGTCGAGGTAGTACAACCGTCAATATGAGTCCAAGTGTTCGATGAAAGTGGAAATGACCTCGGCCTGAGAACCAAGCTCGACCTCGTCGGCGAACACAGAGAAGTAACCGAGCTCAGAAGAAAAGCTTTCCAGCAAAGAATAGCAGCAGCCATAAACCTACGCGCCAGGCCAAAGGGAATAAAACAGGGAGACCTCGTTCTCCGAAAGGCTGAATTTGCACCCCGAAAGCCATCCCACGGGGTACTTCGCGCAAATTGGGAAGGACCGTACCTGGTACTTGCAGAGGTACGAAAAGGAGTTTATAAGCTCGGTGATGCCGAAGGCATAGAATTAAAAAACACTTGGCACTCAGAGGCCTTGAAAAAATTCTATGCCTAAAACGTTTGGTGGGAAGGTTGTATTGCACAAGTTGGACAAATTTGTCTAAGTAAAAAGTTCTGAAGAAGTACAAAACAAGAGTCTCACGAAAGGAATCACCGAGGAAAGCAAAAAGTATGGTTTTCCGAAGTCCCTTGAGCGAATATGTTCGGGACAAAGGAAAGCAAGAGTATGGTTTTCCGAAGTCCCTTGAGCGAATATGTTCGGGACAAAGGAAAGCAAAAGTATGGTTTTCCGAAGTCTCTCGAGCGAATTATGTTCGGGACAAAGGGCAACAAAGGGATCTGGCAAAAAATACTTAGCCAAATTTTTATCTATTGAGCCAAAGAGTGCTTACAGAGAAGAAAGTTGCTGAAAGACTACAAAAAAGAAGAAGAAAATGAAGACAAAAGGCCCTAGTACAAACTAAGGAACCTTGGCGTCTTGAGAACTGCCAGCCTCTGTGCTTTTATCAGCAGCCTTCGGCGCCGAGAAAGAAGGAGGCAGTTTCAAGTGCTCGATCTTGGACCAAGTCCACCGAGGCTCCTTCGGGATGTTCATGCCTTCCAGGAAGGAGAGGTCAAAATCTAGGAACTTCTGCAGAATTTGGTGCTGAGCAAGACAGAAGCCGTCTTGAAAGCCCAACTTCGTCATATCATCGGACTCCCGCTTCTTGACCGCCAAATCTGCATAGTCCTTCTCCAGATCCGCATAATCCTTCTCCAGATCCTTAAGCTTTCTCTTCAATGCCTTCATCTTCTTCTTCTCTTCTGAAGGCTTCTTCAGATATGCGACCTCGGCTTCGAGCTGGGCCTTTTCCTCGAGCGTCTTCGCAAGGATTGCGTCACTTTCTGACTTATCCTTTTGAATCGCTTCTACGGTCGAAGTCAGCTCCGCCATCCGAGAGCCGAGGTCGGAAAGTTTCTGGGAGGTGCCTTTCTCAAGTTCCTCTTTCTCTTTTATGAACCCCTCCCGAAGTTCAGCAATTTCTTTCTCCGAAGACTGCTTCAGCTGAGCATTATCGGCAGCCAACGCCGAACACTGGGCCTTCGTCTTGGTGTAAAGGTCCCAGAGTGACGCCCTCCGTTCTGTCTCTCGCGCCACCCGAACACGGAGCAACCCGGCATACCCCATCAGCTGCAAAAAAGGCAAAACAAAGGGAAAATGACGCTAAGTAAAAGGCAAAGGCGAAATTGGCACTAAGGAAACAGTGAAGCATACCTGGGCGGCATGTTCAGTGAGTTTGGCGGCCAAAGAGATGTCGCCTGGGTAAGCCTCCGTAAGGGCCTTATAAGAGGCCTCAGTAAACACCCCTTTGCACATCTTCCTGGCCATCTCGGGACAGTCCTCGGAGTACATATTCATGTCCTCCGTGAACGTCCAGAAGGGCTCATTCGGCACTTTCCCTGCTGGGACTTGGGCATCCCGAAGGGCCCTCTTGCGGGCGTGTTCGGCAACCCAGTCAGGAGCGGCCACCTCCGCTGCACAACAAGGCAGGAAAATTGGTTAAGGCCGGAAAACCCTTAAGGATTTACAAGAGAAGAAAAGGGTTCTTCGTCAAAGTACAAACCTGCTGGCACCTCGGTAACGTCGTCGTCAAGAATCGACGTCGCCTCAGTAGAGATCCCCTTGCCTTTTATTTGGCGCCGTTCCTCAGCAGAAGGGGTCTCTTCCCCATCGCCCTCCAGAAGAGCATGCGAAGGCGTAGGGCTTTGAGGAAGGACGTCGGAAGAAGGGACGTCGACAGAAGGAACCTCGGGCAAAGGGGCAGCAAGGTCTTCGGGCTCCTCGCCTACCTCATCCGGAATTTGCGGAAGAGAGGAAGGAGTAGTTTTCTTTGCCCGTTTGGAGGGAGGGCCGCCCGAAGTCTGCTTCCGCCTCCGAGAGGCGGCCTTCTTTGTCTGTTCGCCCCTCTAGGCCTGCCCCGTAAAAAGAGCCTTGTAGAAGGCAGCCGTGTCGTCGCCCATCTCTGAAAAAAGAAAAAGAAGATCAGTGTAAGTCCAAGATGAAGTTATGAAGGAAAAAATGAGAAAGTAACTTACTTTCGTAAAAAGACTCATAAGTCTCTTTCCCCCGAAGGAGTTTTACGAGCCAGGAGTTCTTCCCCGAAGAAGCCGGTTTCGGCATATTGAGGTCTATCACATGCTCCTTTACCACCTTGAGTTCCCGAAGGACCTCTTCGGTCATGAGCCTCCAGTTGATCGGAAAGGGGTAAAGGGCATGAGGAGAGACCTCGGCAGCCCAGTCAGAGACGGCCCGGATGCGCCTGTCGAAGTCCTCAAAGATAGGTGCTACGTCGGCGTCTAGCAGTATCTTCGGGTCAACAACATCCATCTTGAGCCTCCCCTGAGCCCACTTGGTCGGGACGTGCGACCAAGCCTCCGACTTCTTCAGGAAAAAGAATTTTTGTTGCCACCCTCGCCAGCTGTCTTTGGTGGCGAAGGTGAACGTATACTTTTTGCTCCCGGATCCCCGAGGTAGCATAAAGTAGAAGCCACCCTTCGGGACCACGAAGAGCTTGTAGTACTGGAGAAAAACTACAAAGTGAGGTTTTATTTTGAAAACGCCGCACATACAGAGGAAGGCGTTGAAATAGCAGTACGAGTTCGGTGGGAGTTGGTTAACGGCAATGCCATGGAAGTTGCAGAACGCGCTAACCATCTCCGGGAGGGGATACCAAAGTCCGGCCTTCAGTTGGGCTCGGAAAACGGTGATTTCATCACTTCGGTTGGAGAAAAGAAATTGGTCAGGATGGGGCAACCTCGTCACAGAGTAAAAGGGTAAGAAAAACTTTTTCTTCCACTTCGCTAGTTTTGCCGCAGTAGTGCAGCAAGGGTGAGAAAGAAGAGGTTGCCAACTCTCGGGAACAGGCATGATGAAAACGAGTTCGGGAAAAACAAGGAAAACGAGTTCGGGAAAAAAAAAGAAGAAGCTTTGAAAAAAGCAAAAGGACTAAAACCCACCAAAGGTCTTGCCGGAATCTGGATTCCTGGAAGCCGTCGTGAAAAGTGGTCGGAAAAACGCCTGAAAAAGGAGACCCGTCGCGGAAAATCGGGAGAGAATTAGAAGGCAAAAGAAAGCAAAAGCAGAAGAAGAAAGAGGGTTATGACAGGACTAATATATATAGGCCGAGAAGGCCAGGAGAACCGTCGTCATTAGTATCCCTCGGAAGGCGAAGCGTCGCCATAACTGCTAAGAGTGCCTGAAAAGTCGCGCCTGCCGTACTCAGTGCATTCTTACCCAATAAAAGTGCGCCATGTGTCAGCCATCGCGCAGCAAACGTGCCACGTGTCGTCCATCACGTCAAGCGCGCCCTCTGACATCGTTTGGTCTAGAGGCGCCACCCTAGACTGACTCCGCTAGACACAGGATGCGACGCATGAGCAGACCTATAAAGGCGAAAAAGTAGGTTACCTCGAAGACACCAAAAGACAGCCTGTGACTTCGGGCAAAAGGTTTATCTTCGGTACAAGGTTATCCTATCTTCCCTCGCCACGAGGATACCAAGAGACAGCCTGTGACTTCGGGCAGAGGGTGTATCTTTGGCACAGGGACAGCCTATCTTCTCGCGCCTCGAGGACGCAAAAATGCTGCCCATCGCTACAAGCAGAAGAAGGCGTCTTCGGCACAGATATCACAACCACAGGACCCGAAAACCGATGAACCGAAGTTTCTCACTTCGGCTTTTCGGAGGGGGGCCTGTGATAGCCAAAGGCTATTGCCTCCTCGGTAGTAACTCCCTGCCAGAATATTGGCCGAGGAGTCTGACGTCACCCAAGAGAGGATCTTTTTACTGACCTCGGAAGGTGCGAAGTCAAACACTATGAGCTCGAGACTTCGGTTAGCTCGTCAGGAATTCCGAGGACAACACCGTCTCCATCGAGGGGCCAAACTGATTGCCTTCAGGTAAGAGAGCCATCTCTCTGAAGCAAGGAAGAATCTCCCCGAAGGCAGAGGCCCCGAAGAGGATCTTCCCCGAACAAGAAACACCTGAACAAGGGAATCCCCTAACTATGGGTGTGAGTCCCGAAGAAGGTGTTCATCAAGGGAACTCCCAGAACTATGGGATAGATCCCGAAGGAGGTGCTCGCACCGAAGGACGGATAGAATCCGAAGAGGGTGCACGCACCGAAGGGCGACCTCGCCCAGGGGACCTCGGGAGTTCGGTATGAGCATTTAAGGAGCCTCTGACATGTCGCCCACAAGCCCTACACGTCACATCTGAACGGCGAACTGACACGCCGCAGCCACCCCAGTCCTGACACAACCTGTCCGGGTCCCGGGCTAAAGGAGGCTGCAAACGGCTGCCTGTCCCCTAGGTCCAAAAGTACAGATCAAATCCGACCGAACACGTGTCATGATCTGAACGGACCAGCTACTCCTATAAATACTAGGAAATGGGACTGGGCAATGGATGGGCATTTTCCTCCCTCTGAGAAAACACAAAACAGGCAAGACACTTGATCCCTTAGTGTTCTTCCTCCACTTTCACTCAGAAAACTGACTTGGGCGTCGGAGGGTCCTCCTCGGAAAAGCAAACCGGGGACCTCCTAACCTCTTCTTTGAGCTTTTCAG
Organism: Aquilaria yunnanensis; assembly: GCA_039654915.1. NCBI lineage: Eukaryota > Viridiplantae > Streptophyta > Magnoliopsida > Malvales > Thymelaeaceae > Aquilaria > Aquilaria yunnanensis. The sequence goes on along the minus strand of CM077595.1, from coordinate 38,836,051 downwards.
GCACGCTCAGCTGGGAAACCAGAGCTCCAGGCGCTCGCCTCCTCAGGAAGTCTCTCCACCTGTTAACATGACAGCAAACGAAGATGCCTTGGGGCATCAACAGTGATGGCACCAATGACAATAGTGGGCATGGGAAGAAGATGAAGTTGGCAATAGCTAAATTCATGTGGGAGATCCATTTGCTTAGTTGAGATCGTATCCATTAGATAAGATGGTCAAAATAACATATTTGCAAAGTAAGGTACCTAAGGGCTAAGGACAAAATTTTTAGGGGCTATTTTAAGATTTCTTTTTGGTTTGCTAGTTTCTGATGTCGCTGATGTTGCGTTAACATGTTGATGGTGCGACACAAAATATTTTCATTTTGGACCAAATATTTCTACCATCAGACAATTGTAGGATGCTCGATGGATATTTCGCTCTTTTTTTAACAACAATGGTGCTAAAATTGCTCCAAACAAGTAACAATTGTGGTAAATTTGTACGGAAAGAGAACATAGCAGCAAATTTACTCCCTCGAGCAAACATTGGTGGCAATTTTACCCTTCTTCCCTAAATATATCATATGAGTAAATATTTTAGTAAGTAACCTATTAATCATTTTTTTTTGTTCTGAGCATATTAAAAATATTTTGTTTAGTTTATTGCTAGATGGAATCTGTTAACTTATACTAACTATTAGTCATCAAATTTTAAGACCCTCGTTTAAATTGTTGGGGAATTTTCGTCCAAACTATGAAGAAACCACAAAGTTTATGTTGAAAATCCTCATCATGGCTATTGAAGAAATCACAAAGCCAACGGCAACGCGAGGTTTTGATGCTCGTGCATTTAAGCAAGGGGTAAATTGCACAGTTTCTCCCCAACCTTTAATTATTGTTCTAGTTTTAACTCCAACCTCCAATTTGCTCGTTTAGACTCCTTAACCTCGTTAAAACGTTTCATTTTGAACCTTTGAGTGACAGAAGTCGTTAATTCTGACAGAAAATGCCACATCAGCGTAGTACTCTAGGGAAAAATACTAAGTTTAGCCCTGAAAACTTTTCTCTTTAATAAAAAATCCTGAAAACATTGAAATCTAACAACAAAGTCCCCTCCTCATCTCAATCTCCCTCTCCGGCCTTCCTCTCTCCACCTTCCCTCTCCGGCATTTCTCCCCTGCCGCCCTCACTCTCCCTTCCCTCCCTTTCGGCCTCCTTTCCTCTCCCTGCCGCAGTCACCCTTCCCTCCCTCTTAGCCTCACCCGATTCGCTCATCACCGGCCTCCTCTGTCTTTCCTACGCACTTCCTCTCGACCCATAGCGAGACGCGGAGATGTTCGAAGAACCACCACAGCCGCCGCTGGTCGTCTTTTTGCTGTAAGAACTCTGATGAAACTTTCAAGTGCCATAGTTATTAGAATACTATTCCTTGATCTGATGTCTTGGTCTTTTGTTTTTGTTTTTGTTTTCCTTTTGTAATCGTTTTCTTGTATTCTTCTGATCTACTCCGATCTTGTCTGTGGAGTTTTAGCATGTCTGTTTCTCTATCAGATCTGGTGGTTTACTATCTCTTTTGTTTATCTGTAGAGAAGTGAAGTGACTTGCTTTTGGAATGGTTTGGATTCATTTTGTTGTATATGATCTGTTGTTCAGAGGTTTATCGGTTGTAGATCTGGTGCTTGGTTTGGTAGATCTGTCAGTATAACATTATTCTGTTCGAAGAAGATCAATGTGGACAGCTGGTTTGATTTTAGGCACATTCTTCTATTTTCCGTAATAAACAAAAAAAAAAGTTTTTAACTGATATGGTTGAATGATTTTCCTTTTTACAAGTGTGCGGTGAGTTTGATTATGCTTGGATAGGTGGGTAAGGACTTATGATGTCAGTATGCATGAAACTGTTCTGGAGTTCTGTTTAGAGATTTTTTGGTTAAAACCAAGTTATTGAAAGAAAAGTTTCGTGGGTTTATGCCTGAAGCTTTTTTTGATTAGATTCTCTTGAAAAGCTCTGTACTTTGATTTGGAACATCTTAACACAGTTCTCTTGAAAAGCTCTGTACTTTCTTGTTCGATTTCAATGTTTTGGGATTTTTTTATTAAAGAGAAAAGTTTTCAGGGCTAAACTTAGTATTTTTCCCTAGAATACTACACTGATGTGGCATTTTCCGTCAGAATTAACGACTTCCGTCACCCAAAGGTTCAAAATGAAACGTTTTAACGAGGTTAGGGAGTCTAAACGGGCAAATTGGAGGTTGGGGTTAAAACTGGAACAATAATTAAAGGTTGGGGAGAAACTGTGCAATTTACCCTTTAAGCAAGTTAAATCTAAGTTGGTAACTCGGCTTGTCTACAAAGATGAGAGGCTATATTTGTACTTTAGCCAAGGAATCTGGTTGTCAAGTGGCGGTCAAAGGGCTTTGTTGTCACTTGTCACTCCCACTCTAAGAAGTTCAGTGACTGAATTGGACCAATTTAAAGTTAAAGGGAAAAAGTTTACTACCTGACCTAATTTAGGTATCAAAAGTGGTTTATGCCATGACTAGAGTAGGGTTTTTGATTTACAGAAAACGAGCTCGCAGCCCCGTACTCCTGCCGTCTGCTGCTCAAAGACCGGGTAACTCTCCCATTCGGGTTCAGCCTGCGCTTCAACCATGGCCGTTGGGTAATCTCTCTCTCACACATTCACTTGGTTAGGTTTCATATGCATATTAAGCTGATCCGGTTTCTGGGTCCGTCTTCTTTTGTTGCGGTACAGGAAGAACAAGAGGATTTCAAAGGGGAAGAAGGGGGGCAAGAAGAAGGCGTGAGTTTTTGAAGCCTATGAGAATATCTAATTCTAATTTCTTTCTTTTTATCTTTCTGTTCCCTAAATCTCTCTCTGCCTTTTTGGGTCGCTAATGTTTGGTCTCGTTGTTTGTTTACACCCAGAGCGGATCCTTTCGCGAAGAAGGAGTGGTATGTGGTCAAGTCACCTTCCGTTTTCAGCACTAGAAATGTAGGGATGACACTTATTACCCGTACTCAGGGTACCAAGGTATTTGCTCTTCTAGGGCCTTCCCTTTTCTTTCTGAAAGAAATGTTTTGTGCCCTGACAGAAATGTTCTATTTATGATTCAGTTTTCTGCGCTTTGAAATAGATCTTCGAATCAGAAGGCAAGATCTTGTTGTTTGTTTTGTGTTGGTTTCTGGATTGTTTTGCAGCTTGAGCCGCACATAATTTGGGCTGGTGTTAGTTAGGTTGGATTTTTGTGTACTGCATTCTTTGATTGAGACTTTGAAACAGTTTGAGCATTCCAGTTTTTGTTGGGAAATGTAATTTAATACTTCCTTTCCACTGGAGTTGAGAATTTTAAATTTTTTGGTGTCCCAAAATGATTTGGACCAAAGTATATGGTACTTTGGTATTTGATCTTTGAACTTCACTGAGAAAATGTAAACCGCTAGGCCTATGGAATGATGTTGAAGAGAAACTCATTAAAAATTATGATCTGAGATAACTTTTTCGAATCTGTAAAAATGTAAAACATGTTCTGTTTTTCTTAATCATTTTTTATTATGTAATACATGAGCTCTTTGACATGCTATGGGTTTGATGATGCTTGTCCTTCCCACAAGAATAGTTTTGGTTGATATGTTTCCTGCCTCTTATGATAGTCCTATGTGGGTATTGTTAAGCTCACTAGACTATTTGCTAGAAACAAGCTCTTTCATACGTATTGTGTCTAATATGTAATTTTGTTTCTTTCTCCCAGATTGCTTCTGAAGGACTGAAACATAGAGTTTTTGAGGTTTCATTGGCTGACCTCCAAGGTGATGAAGATCATGCTTACAGAAAGATCAGATTGAGAGCTGAAGATGTTCAAGGGAAGAATGTTCTGACAAATTTCTGGGTATGATTAACACCGCAATTGCAGTTGTTTGTTTTGGTTCATTTGTTTTATGAAATTAGAATTTTCATATTATTTCCCTTTTTGTGAAATCAAATATACAGGGCATGGATTTTACGACCGACAAGCTTAGGTCCCTAGTGCGCAAGTGGCAAAGTCTAATTGAAGCCCATGTGGATGTGAAGACAACTGACAACTACACATTGAGAATGTTCTGCATTGGGTTCACTAGAAGACGCCCGAACCAAGTTAAGAGGACCTCTTATGCGCTGTCCAGCCAGATTAGACAGGTAAGGGGAACTGTGATGACAAAAGTTATGGTATATGTTATATGTACTTTATACATCGATAGTTGGTTGACTTATTTGAGCTTGCTTGAGTCCAGATTCGCCAAAAGATGAGGGACATTATGATTGCCCAGGCTACTTCCTGTGATTTGAAGGAATTAGTTCAGAAGTTTATACCTGAAATGATTGGTAAGGAAATTGAGAAGGCTACAAACAGCATATACCCATTGCAGAATGTGTTCATCAGGAAAGTCAAGATTTTGAAGGCCCCTAAATTTGATCTTGGAAAGTTGATGGAGGTGAGTTTGCTGGTTCTTTCCGTTGCTTTTCTATCTGTAGCTGAATTTTAACATTGGATTGAAAATGTGCCCCATTACCTGGCACCAGTTATATTGTGAGATTCTTATGCAATACACTGATCAATTCCCCTCATTTTAACGTACCATATTCTGCTGCCGTGTAGGTTCATGGTGATTACACGGAAGACGTGGGTGTGAAACTGGATAGGCCTGCCGATGAGGCAATGGCAGAGGGTGTGGCCGAGCCCATTGGAGCTTGAATTGGCTGCAATCTTGGTTTTATGGTTTTGTTTGTGTTGTTCGTTGCATTAGCTTGCTGGGAACTTGTTCTCTACGGTGTCTTGTGATTTCTCATCCTTTTAGTCTCTAGCTTCCTCCTGTTGGATGGCATAAATTTTGTTGTCTCTCAGTGTTTATTTGCAAATTCTTCCTCTGTTAGTTAAAGGAGTAGCTTGGCTTAAAAGCTAATCATAAGTTCCTCTGAAGATAAACGTGCATGAACGGCCATTTCATCCAGGATTTCTAAAGCTAGCAGGAAAGGGAGGGATCAGATTTGTTGAGTGGCTCTGATCTAGTTCATGGCATCCCAGATTTGATGAAATATGATGAATTGAGAAGGTTTTTGGGTAAATACTTATAAAATTAGTAGACACATTATTCTTAGAAAGTGCTAGCGCATCGGTTCGAGTTAAAGGATGAAGGCTATACATTAGGTTTAGATGAAGAAGGCTATAGTATTGTAGCAAGACCCATACGAAATTTACAATAAACCAGTTCTCAGTGCGGATTGCAGCCTGCACCCTAAATATTTGTGTAGCTACAGTAAATCTTATTTTGCGAGCAACTAATGTAATTATTGACATCTTATTTACAAATACGGGTATAGGAGCCTTTGTATTTTTTTTTAAATATTAAATATTGTACCGTACCAACCGGAACTGAAAAAATATGTATTTTTAAAATATTTTATTTAGTTTTTTATTTTTAAGTAAAATATATAATTATTTTGTGTGATTGATCATTTGTATGACTTTAATTTTTTTTTTATATTTTTATTTCTTCCATGCCTTAGAAACTTATAATTACTTTTTATTTTATTTTATAAAATATATTATTTATGTGTAAAATTTTCTAGTAATCTACATACACATATGCACATAACTATAGATACACACACACACACGGATATATATGTGTGTGACTAGTACATCCGAGATACAATGATACGGTACCAATATTGTACCGTATAGCTAAAAAAATAATATATCATTTGACATGAGATTAAAACCTTTACTGTCGCCTCACATTAGCTTGGATGTCTTAGCTTTAGTGATAGTAGCTACTCAAGATTTTGTCATCGTACCCGGTAGGAGTGATGACTATTTGGTTTAAATAGGGGTAAAAGCCCAACTCGAAATTCGAGTACTGACCCAAAAAGATCGAGTTCGAGTTTAGTTTTAAGTGTGAAATAACGGTAATTTGGGTTGACCTAAGCTAACCCACATTTTTGTTGCTGAAAGTCAGGTTGGCTCGAGTTGAACTCGACAAAAATTGAATTTCTAATGCTCCCAGCCCAGCCCAGCCCAAATATACTAACCCATTAACCCAACCGAATTACCCAAAACCACTAACCTACACTCTACCTAACCCAAAAAGTACACCCAAGACACCCACAAACAGACTTCCCTTTCGTCATTCTCATGTATGTTCTTTCTCATCGTAGCTCATCCTTTTTACTAATCTCATGAACTTTTCTTTTTCTGTAAAATCTTGTCTTCATTGCCACTCTCACTTTCTCTTTCTTGGATTGCCTTTACGGCCAATAGAGCTGAGTATGTGCTCAAAAGGTTTGAGTTGCTACAAAAGTGCTAAAGGTTTGAGTTGCTACAAAAGTGTCAAGTTTAGCTAGCTCTGTTATTTGATTTTGAATTTGTTTTGGGTATATTTCTTTGGAGTTGCTAAGAGATGCTGGCACAACTTTTGAATCGTTTGGTTAGCTACATTTTGGTTAAGTGGTTGCTACCTCCAAACATGGTGTGAAGTAGAGGAAGAGTTCAAAGTCAATGGTATGAACCTGAATTTGTTGGGTTCGGGTCAGTGCAGGCAATTCACTTTATCGAGTTTGGGTGCTAATGGTAGAATAGGCAAAATTTAGGGGAAAGCTAAAAAAAAGTCCTACAAGTTTTGTAATTTTTCTAATTGAGTCATATAATTACATGAGTTTCAAATCGTGTCCTATAATTCAAAAAACATTTGCTATGTTAGTCCTAAATTGGATGGTAGAGACAAAGTCTGACCTAGCACTTAACCAATGTTAAATCCTATTAAGTTGGAAAAAATTGTCTGATTTGTCTTGCCCATTTGGCATAAGTAGGGCTTAAAAAATGAGCTTGAGTGGTTCTGGTCTAATAGAGAAAATTAGGGAGGTTTAAGGTTAGGAAAATTGTTGGGGAGGTGAGTGTTTGTGGTGAATGGTGACTTCTTCGAGTTATAGTAGTACAAACGATGATGGCATAGAAGTATGCAAGTGCAACTTAAAGCTTGTGGTGATAAAGGCATGGACAGAAGTGAATGCCGGTCAGAGGTTTCACTAGTGTCCAAGGTACTTGACGAAGCTAGATTGCAAATTTTTCTACTGGATCGATTAGCCACTGCCAACACATGTACGGAGGATAATTATGGCATGCTTAAGGCTAAAGGAAAGACATTCCCAAAAAATTGAAGTAGCTGTGGTAGAAGTAGTGCGAGTGAAAGCAGAAGCAAGTGAAGCAAACCAGATGCGAATTGGGTAACTGTAAGGATGGGTATGTTAGAGATAGAATTGGGGAGAATGAAGAAGAATTTGATGTTGTATAAGTTAGTTGTTTTAATATTACGTGGGATGTTTGTGTATGTAATGATGTGATGAAAGAATTGTGTTGGTTTATGTTGCAGTTGGGGCATTGTAAAGCATTGGGTTTTTGTTTGAAGCTTTTGATTTCAGTGTATGTAATGTGTTTGACAAAATGGGTGAATGAGAAGTTGTGACTAAAATAAGTTGTTATGTTTAATTCTTGAAAAAACAGAGTTGTTGGTCCATCTGACAATCTGTATGATTATTTCGTTTGAATGAAGTCATGAATTTGGGCAAAGTAAAAATTTTCGCTACACATTCATAACATATGCTTGAGTTTGGGCCCAAAAAAATTAGATTGCCCAAAGTTTATAGCCATCATACAATGCACAAAGATAATATTTTGCACTATTTTTTTTAGCCAAACAAAAATCATAGTTTGTCTAGCTTTCTCCTGCACCTAAGAACATAAGCTATAAGGCTTTAAAAATGAACTTGGTTCACAAGAAACCAATACATTCATCTGGCTGCTCTTTCTTGTGTTTGCATCTGAGCTATCCATGGGGATTTCCTTGGTGTTATGGGTAGTTGGTTCTCTGGCCTTGTTCTTTTTTTGGTTGAATGTTGGACTTTCAACTTCTTAATGGTAATGGTCCTTGTAGATGATGATGGTTCTCTACCAACAATTGTTTCTCCTTATGAACTAGGCTGCACAATAAACATCCATTATTGTTAAGTAAAGACTAAGACATATAACGAATATGGTCAAAGTTTATTTCTTACATTCAAAACAGAAATGCTAGAAGTACTAGTTTGCATAAATTTGTTGCTTCTCCTTTCCTATTATACATACAAAGAACATACATATGTTAAGTGGCTATAATGAAAAACATAGTTAGACAATACTGTTCTTATAGACATTTGTTGAATCAATTCTTGTATTTCCAGCTCCCTTGTGGCTCCTATTTGCGTTCACCTGATTGCCTTAAAACAAGTGAAAATTAAAAAGAGTTTGGTAATATTGTGTCAAACTTATACATAGGTTAAGTGAATATGTCAAATTCCTCTATGTTAAATAGACAGCCTCTTCGGTTATATCCTTTTTCTCTATAGAACCCACATTTGAGAGATGCACTTGCTCTAGTCATTTTAATCCCCTTAACTACTTCCAATGCCTCATTCCTTCTATTTTTTACTGGTTTGCTAGTGAGAAGCTCCATAAATGAAGGGATGGTGTCAACAAGATTAGTTTTTCTCCATAATTTTTTGTCAGCTAGAGGGGAAATCATGAACTGATAAGTTGTTTTGGAACATTTCCCTCTTGTAACAGTCATCCAAGTAGTCTTTTGGCTGCTTTTCCCTATGGTTTATTGCAGTCACAACATGCCTACATGGTATTCCACTAACATTCCATACACCATAAATACACTCCATTGTCTAAAGATTTACAATGTACTTCACACCATGCTCAATTATCTCATACCCAAAATCCTTATTCCATACATAGTGCCAAGCCCTACTTTATTTCTTATTTTTTTTTCCAGTTTCTTCAATATGTTTGGACCAAAATTTCTAGGCCAACACAGACAAGCAATTCTTTGTTTTTGTAGCCTCACCAATACTTTATCCCTAATCTTTTCTAACATTATGCAAATAGTTTTTTTTCTTGGTTCAACTATCTAACCATTGAACCCCTCACATAGGTTGTTATGCATGATATTACATTTGATTAATGGGTTAAAAAAAGCCTTACACCAATGTTTAGATGATCTCTTTAGTAGCTTTCATGTCATTCAGGTGTGATTTCTTGTATCTTCTTTATGTTCTCCTCAAAATCAACAACATTTGTTGATCTAGCACATTTCTAAAACAACCTTTCTAGCTTTGGCTCTCTAAACTTGGCACCCTAGTTTGCATATATGTGTCTAGCACACAATTTGTGCTCCACATTTAGCAGCAACTCAGCAATAACATTCATTAGACCCTATGACAAAGAAAAGTAGAATAATGTTAGTTATCATCTAATGATTAAAAAATCAACCAAACACAGCATTTAAAATAATTAAAGTTTGCACCTTTTGCTTGTCACTTATGATTATCCATCCAAAGCCATCATCAACTTCAAGATCTTTTTTGAAATTCTTCGCAAACCATGTCCAAGTATATTTGTTTTCTCTCCTTACTACTGCCCAAGCCATAGGATACATTTGGTCATTTCTATCTCTTCCAATAGCAGCTAACGCTTCACCTTTACATATCCCTTTCAAGAAAGCCTTATTCAGCCTTACAACTCTCATACACCCACCAAGAAACCCTTTCCTTAATGCATCAAAATAGACATAGAGGCTGTTAAACATTGGCTTCTTTGACCTATTAGCTAGGGTATCTAATTTCAGTTCACATGTTGACCCCGGGTTCTTGTATTTGATCTCTTTTGCATAAGCACTTAACATGGCATAATCTTCCTTATAACACCTCAACAACTTCTTGAAAACCCTAAGTTTAGCTCTTTTACACTTTGTTATGGTCACATCAACCCTTAGCCTCTCTCGAATCATGTTCTTGAATACAATCAAGGCATGACCTTAATCTTTATGAAAAAGTATTGTGAAAGCCACCTTGATGTTATCCTTACATTCTTGAAATTTATACTACATGTATGTTCCTCCAGATAAGTCACTACATGGTAAGCCTTAGTTTGCTCATTAAAACCCAACGAAATGAACCATGGTTAGTCATTACCCTTACACTTTGCTTGCACATACCTCATGGTGTTCTTTTTAATCCTTAATGGCCGTTGGTCCATTTTTGAATGTTTTTCAAATGAACTGCCTTATATTATCAAATGTCATTGATACAACAAAATTTGGGTATATACAGTTAGGATCATACCTAAGGAACTCATGAGTTCCTTTACTTCTACCTTTTCCTGCCATGTTCATGTCCTTCCCTACCTTCATTAGCCCTTGAAAATAGCGTTGTCAGCTTCACTTTCTTGTTAGCCCATTTCATGTTAAATTCTTTCACCAAATTCCTGATCACCAGTGGCTCATCATCATCATCACTCAAGTATTGTGCCTTAACCCTCGGCTCATCCTCCTCATTACCAACATAACCAAACAGTTGAGAGATCAACTTTTCATCATCTTCCTCAATCTTCTCATCTTTCTCATTAATAGTGGTTCCCTCTGCCTCATCCTCTATTGATTATTTCTTAATGTCATCCTCATCGTCAGCTTCATAAACAGGATTGACATCCTTATCCCCATCATTACAAACCTCATCACCATCACCATCAACAGCCCTATTTATATCACCACCAATCTTATCACAAATTAGCTCCTCAGCATCAGGTATTTCAAATTCATTTCCCTCCTCATAAGCAAATATCTCACATTCACTAACATCACTGTTATATACACCTGTATGACATTCAACATACATAAATAACTTCCCATACTACACCAGTAGATTCTCCATCATAATCACGCTTGCATCATATGTACATGTGATTTCTATTAACTCATCCTTTAAACTCCTCTAAGATATCTTAAAGAATAACCTCTTTACTAGTTTTGGTAAGAATCACTTTACCTAAGTCTTTAAGTCCATATAAGATAGCAAGTATGTATCCAAGCACAATACATTATGGATGTCATCAATATACTCATCATGATTACCATCCTTCCATTCACCACCATACACAACCGTCACATATGTCCACATCATTTTGCCTGTCACACAAAACAACCAAATACATACCATTTTCACACTAAAAAAAACATATCAATAAAGCATTCACATATGATTACAGCCAAAATATTACTTAACTTTTCAATTCCTTAGCCTCTATGAAACCCACTAAATATCTCATAACACTTACCCTACTCACACTCTAGTTTTTCCCGAAACATCAATCTTTCTACCACACTCCACCCCCACTTCAATCAATGCATTTCAAACCAAGTCCCACTTATTTCTAACAACTATTGAAATTAATGCTAAACATTATGTCTCAATTTCCTAGTTTAGTATAAACCCTAACTTGTGACACTTACATATTTCGATGTTAGTTTCACACATAAAAAACCAACACCAACCCATTGTAAACAATTGTATGTATGACTAAAAACTCACTTTTATTTCATCCTTCCGAGAATCGATTCCTTCTTCTCTTTCTCCTACCAAACAGTTTGAATATCTCCTTCTTTCTTTCTTTCTCTTTTTGTTGTTCTTTCACTTGCCCTTAGCTTTGACACATGAAAATGGGATTATGAAGCATGCATTGGGCAAGATTTAACATTGATTAAGTGCTAGGTAAGACATTCTATCTCTTTCATCCAATTTACGACTAACCCAGCACACATTTTTTGAATTATATGACTCAATTAGAAAAGTTACTAAACTTATAAGACTTTTTTTTACCTTTCCCCACTTAATTTGGGTTGTGTTGGACCTTGACTTTCTCCCATAGAAGTAAATATAATTTTTAAGACTATAAGGAGAGAGTGAAATTTCAACCAAACCTTAGGGGAACATGTAGTCCACTATACAATTGATAGTGAAAGACAAAATTACATGTAAATTGCACCTACAACCCTTAAATTTATTCTTTTTCTATTTTTTACTCTAATTTCAATTTTGTTTGTAGATAATTTCTAGCCTTGACAAAATGTTCCATTTTTTTTCCCTTTTTTGGACAACATTCGTTATATCAAAAGAAAAACGCTATATCAGCATAGGATTGTTGGGAAAAGCAAGTTAGAACCCCTAAAAAATTTTCTTTTGCCTTAGAATCCTTAGAAATTTTTCATTTAACAATCTAACTAACATTTTCACATTTGCCACACTCTTTTCCCTGTTTAGCCACTATTAATGTAGTCAATAACTACTAGAAGCCAAAGTTCTACAGGCTCAACAACCACCATCACAAACAACGACTACCAATTTGAAACAAAAACCCATAGACTTGTTTGGGTTAGAAATTGGGTCTCTAAACCCATTTGAGACTTGGATTGAAAAAGAGGCAATTTGGTCACCGATTTGGTAGCTAATGGCCATCAGACCTTTAGGCTGTTGGAGCCCAAGGTCCAACAGCCTTAGTACCCCTGCTGTCATAGAGGGAGCTGACTAGTGCAACCTAAAAAATGGGTCATGAATTGCGCAGGGTTGTAGGTTGCGATTCGTGATGGGTAAAGGCCAAATTTGGCCTTTCTTGCCACCACCACTAATGGCCATTTGAGGGGTTTAGCTGCCCTTGATGTGGTGATCCATACCCATGCTTTCAATTCTTTCAATTTAGCCCTTGTAATCTCAACGTTGGATTAAATTCTTAAGAACCCTAGGTTTTGGCTTATGGTCCAAATTCTATATTAATATGCTATTAATGAAATTGACTCTTCTAACCATGGAGCTTTTGTACATTGATCTTCACTTTACAAGGCCCAATCATCCACAAAATAATTGTCATTCTAATTAACAAAATTAATTTTGCATCTAAATTAGGTCAAAATGTTTCAAGCTATAAAATACAATTAAGATATTTTTGAATGAAAACTAAAGGTAAGGTCTTATTTAATATAATAAGTAAGGTTAAGGGCAAAAGGTGTCATTAGCCCTAAAATCCTATGTTGACGTGGTTTTTGCCATTAAACATAACGACTTTAGTCCAAAATGGTACTTTTTTTTTCTTGAAGTTGGGGACTATGTATGAATAAAATTGAGGTTATGATCAAAATGGAACAATAATAAAATGTTAGGGGCCATGAGTGTAATTTACTATTAAATTTACTTAAACAAATTAAACACCTAAAGCTTCAAAAGACTAACATGCCTTTTCATTATTTTCATCAAAATAAATGCTTCTTGACTTCCAATTTATAACATATAAAATAGGGGAAAGACCACTTTCAGTCCTAAATCTTGTGCAACTTTTCTATTTAAATCCTAAAACTCTACAAATTTCTGTTTGAGTCCTAAAACTTGTAAAACTTGTAAACAATTAGCTCTAAACCATTAGCCACCTGTTCTAGGGTTAACTTTAGGACTAACCGTTTATATGTTTTGCAAGTTTTAGGATTCAAATAAAATTAGTAAAATTTTAGACCTTAAATAGAAAAATTGCCAATTCGGTTCAACTTAATCCAAAATGGCTTATTTTTATTTTTACAATTTTTTTACCTAAAAATAAATTTATTTAAAAGCTAATATTATGTATGTATAATAATCCATTGAAAACATAATTTTTATAATCTTACTAAATTTTTATAAAATTTTCTATCTTTAGGTATTAAAAAATAAAATTTCATAAAAATTTAATGGCAATATGAAAATTTATTTTCAAATGGATTATTGTATTTATATAATATTGACTTTCAAATAAAATTAATTCGAGGCCAAAAAGATGTAAAAATAAAAATAATCACTTTAAATTAAATTGACTTAAGTCAAAATGAATTGACCTTTAAAAAAGATTTAGAATTGGAAGTGGTGTTACGGCCCTCGAGACAGCAGACTTTCAATGGTCAGGTAATATTTGTTAAACAAGTCAAAATCCATCGTTCAATGCCTCAATTAGTTTGAATTAGCAAGTCAAGCAAGTCTATTAAGTGTTAGGTGGTTCCTAGGTTATTTTGGCACCTAAGTGTCACCAGGGGTAAAATGGTCATTTTGTATCATGAGGTGATAGGTTTGGTATTTAAGCCCATGAGTTGTTCTTTTGGACTTAAGTGACAAGAAACCAAAGAGTTGGACTAGATTGCCAAGTCTTATGGCACTATTTGAGCATGGGGTTCTTTTGCAAAAATAACAAAAGTTGGAGGAGCATTTTGCAAGTATGGGTTTTAAACACATTTGGGTAGGATTTTGGGCACTATTTATCATCTTCTCCATCTCAAACCTGTAACCCTCCTCATTCTTTCAAATTCCATAGCCAAAACTTCTATTTCTCTTTAATTTTTTGTGGAAATCAAAGCCCCATGAGGTATATATGCATGAAAGGGCTTCTTTTTGCATGGCTTTGGTGTGGTGAGCTTTGGATGACATTTTTCATGCTTGGGAGCTTAGGTAACGTTTTGATCCTCTTGTTTTCTTGTTGTTCTTGGTTTCTTGAGCTTTCATGAGCTTGGGTCTAGTGAGAATGAGCTTGAATTGGTGCCTTATATGTTGGTTTTTGCTTGGAACCATAGGAATACCCTAGTGGAGCCTTTGTTGCAAGTGGTGCTTGATTACTTGCTTGTTCTTCTTAATTGAGGTAAGGGATTTAGTTTACATACTCTTATAATGCATGTCTTAGTTGCTTGAATGTTGGTTTCAAGTGGTTTGCAAGATATGCATTGTTATGGTAAGATTTGTGTTGTGATGGACTAGTATGGATCAAGCACTTGTATATATTATTTGGACACTTGATGCTTGGTTAGGTTAGCATGTTTATGGCCTATTGTAGTAGTTTTGGCAAACTGGAGCTTGCCAAGGCTTGGTATGAAGGTTTGGATGGCTTGGGAGGCCTCCAAACATGCTATTAACAAAGTTTAGAAGTGTAGGGCTCGGGGACTTGGCGCCAGGTGGGGATGTAGCACCCAGCACCCCATTTGAAATCTGAGAGAAAAATGCTTCTAGCGCCTCAACATCGGCTCTAGCACCTAGGCGCCAGCATTCGACAGCATTGACATGATGTAGTATTTCTTCCATAACTTTTTACTCATGTGTCCAATTGAGGCGATTCAATATTCCACACGAAGCTAAAAGAATGATCTATAACTTTCATGCTTTCACTCAAGGCTAATTTGGCCTAGGTTTTTCTGTATTTTACTTCAAAGTGAGGGGTAAATGAGTGCTTAAGGGTCCATAGGGTGGAAGGTGACCAATGGTACCTAAGTATCCCCTATAACTCCTTAAAGCATTAGTTTATGGATCAAGTTTTCTTGGGTGCAAAGAAAGCATGAAGGAAAGTGATCTAGGAGGAGCTCAGAGCATTATAATAAGGCCATTATGAAAGGTCAAGAGGGTTTAACACCATTTGGTAGTCTAGTTGGATGCTTTGAGCTTAAGACACCAATGAGAAATCCTAGTGCACATGAGGGGTTCTATGTGATGGGTTTAGGGAGCCAAATAGCGCAGCGGAATTTAACCAAAACCCTCCAGGATCCAAGTGAAATGGGGTAAATCGGGTGTTCAAAAATTTTCATACCTAATTTTCGGTTGAGATCTCTCACTCAACTGTAGAGTCGAATCACAAAACCTGAATAGTTGACGTGTTCAGGCTCTCTATGGTATCCACATGAGCCTCTCGGGATCACCACGCTTCCACCACATCCCGCCAGATGCGTTTCTCTTGCGCTCGCAGTGCTAGCTTGCGTCCTCCAAGAAATTGCAAGAGAAGAGTGCGGCTGTCCTTTTGGGAGGCTAGGGCAAGGAGACCTGCGAATTTCTCACTAGAAGTTGTATTTATAGTGAGACTCAACTTCTAGGCCTAATAGGTTTCAAAGCCCTAATCCAATTAGGCTTTAATTTCGGACTTAATAATGGCTCAACTATTGGGCCCATTATTAATACGAAATTATTATGAAACCAAAACCCAAATTATTAGCCCATGCACTCTAATGATCCAAATAGCTCAATGTGTGCGACCCAACAGGCTCTTACCACGTTGGCAATGATCATAAATCACATTTATGATCATAAGCAATGAGCGGTGTCTAGCAACACATCATTGCTACCCAAGTGACAAGATTGTCGATGATTCGACTAAACCTTTATGATCATCACCGATATATGCCATTGTCCCTTTGTCCAAGATATCAAGACTAAGCACGAGACATGGAATGTGCCACTCTCGTATAGCCCAATCTTTGGTTTCTTGATTACCGAGTAGACCAACTTAAACTGATGACATTGATATCGTATATCAACTCATCCGAGCATGGCCATGCATTTTTCTAACTCTTACTCTATCAAGGGGCCCGAAGATATCACTCCCATCACATAGGAGGGACAAATCCCATCTTGATCATACAAATCCCTCCGCATGATATGTGACATACCCAATGACCTCTTTCAAGTTCACTTAGTTATGAGCAACAAAGGAAAGTATCAAAGTATGTGACTCACATGTAGGGAACCTTGATGATCTTAGGTCGAAGGACTACATATACCATGATCACTATGAGAATCACTTATGACACTCATATAACGATCCATGTAGTGTTCTCATGGTGGGTCGGTCCAGTACACAAGTTCTCCAACTTGTACCCATATGTAGACTACATATCTCATATTAGTCTCCACATATGCTAGTCGTTATGTATTATTGCAACCCGCTCGACAATAATACTAGACCAGGGATGTTTAAGAATATCATTATTCTAGGGTTACAATTATGTTTGTTAAGTTACACAAAAACAAAACAACAAACATAATTGCTGGATTAATGCGTTAATAAAATATAATGACTCAATGTGCAAAAATACAATCATCTCATGATTAGCTTTTGGGCACAACACTAACACTATGGAACCTAGTAAATTAAGTCCATCCATAGCAAATATTACCATAATAATGTGAACCAAGTAATGGTGGATAATGGAGCACCAAGGATGAAGGCTTAGTGCACTTATGGCCTAGCTAAGTTGTGACTTGAGGCACAAGTGAAAGCTTAGTGCATCCTTGGTAGGTTAAATGGGCAAGACTTAGTACCTTGGTGATCTAGGCGAGCATATTAGCTTGAGACACCATGTGGGAGCCTAGTGCACCTAGTTGGGTGGAGGCTTAGTACCATAGTGGCCTAGACAAACCAACGGCTTGAGGCACTATGCAAGAGCCCAGTACACCTAGTGAGTTCCTTAGAACTCAAGCAAGGAGCATCCACCATGGTCACCTATACAACAACAAAGGGAAGGTTAACTAGTGAGCTAAGCTCACTAGGACGTTAGCAAGCTGAGCTTGCTAAGAGTGAGTTAGGGGCCAAGAACTCGCTAGGCACGGAGTGACATTCGTACGAGGACTAAGAAGAGGTAGGGTCCCAAGGGACTCCAATATATGCGCATATGTTACGCCTTAAACTATTTAGGGCCCGCAGTAGATTTCATATATTATATATATGAGTGTCTTCAAGTTTTTGTTTGTAGGTTTTTATTGTTTCTTTGTAGGTGCCCAAATCCCTTACTGGGAATCTTCGGATTTTCACTCCCTTTAGTGTTATTGTGCAAATTATATCTGTAAGGAGCTGATGACCTTGGAGGATTGTCGAGTTAGCATATACTCCCCCCGTCCCATAAATTTTGATACATTTGACTTTTTGTTGTTTTTTGACTCAATTTTATTCATATTATTGTTTGTTAAAAAAAATCAAAAAAAATATATTTGGAAACTACATATCTTGAATTATCATTTATATACAAAGATTTTGTATTTATATATTAAAATGTTGAAAATAAAAAATCATAGATTAATTGCCAAAAACAAATAGAGCAAAACTTTTGGGACGGAGGGAGTATATTTTAGGTAACCACCTAGTGAATCATTCATTGATTCTAGCTTTACTGGTTAAGTTGTTTATGCTAACTATAGTTGTCTTGCAACCTTGCAGAGGCTAGTGACACAAGGATGAAAACATAGTGGACCATGGATTGCAGTAGTAGTTTTTTAGTATACGCATGTATGCTAGTTTAGCCTCCAATGTCTCTAGGTCGAGTAGTATTCTAGTTGCTTTTGGGCATGTGCATAGTCTCTACTTATGTAATGATACATATGCACGGTTATTACTTGTAGTTGTAGGAAATACACTTATGTTTTATGCTTTGACTTATGGTTTGTTTATGTTTTATAAGAGCCACGACAATGTTTTTGATTCATTTTCTTAAATTGAAATTCAATTTGAAGCAAGTGCATGCATAGTGCATTGTAGCTTAATAACTAGATGCATCAAAGGTTTTAAAATGGGACAAGTAATTAACTAGCCAACTAGCCAACTACAACTAGTATGGAACTTTGTTCCATAGTCTTCTTGGGAGGAACCCATTCAAGGTAAAGGATGCTACATGTGGTCTTTTCTTGAATTGAATCAATATTCAAAAATTTGACACGTCCACCACCAATGTTGATTAATTTCCTAAAAAGTAGGCTACATAAATAACATGATGAAACTAGAATTTGTGGGTAGATAAGCTAGAAGCATAAAGTTGCAAAACACAATTTTAAGGCTCACAGCTACAACCTTAGTTTACCTAATTTTGATACATATGAAGTCATGGTCTAGCCAAGTTCTAGTAGTTAAGCATATGATGTAATAAATAAGATCTCGATAAGCTTTATTTGTTGGAGACTGAAGGATGATGTTAGTAATTGGCTCTTGCTTCACAATGCATAGAAAAAACAGTTTTTTTAGTGGTTACAAGCTAACTATTAACCCTCATGCAAAAGGTTTTAAGTTGGTTGTATGTGTTGCTAGATTTTTGTACTAATAAAATTTCAAAATACTTTTCTCTCTTAGAAAGAAGTAGGCCATGAATGTTGAATTGAAAGTTACGAATTTCAATTTTCTAAATAAGATTATTGCTTGGTTCAGTTTAATTAGTCACTAATCCAAAGTGGCTAAGACCATTTCCTTCACTGTTTTCTTGCTTAGATTGATTAATAGAATTTTTTAGGTGGAGAAGCACGGCAAAATGAAAAAGCATAGTTGAAGGTGGAAGATGAATTGTGACCAATGAACACATAGGTCTTTGGAGTGGATCAAAATGATTTGTATAAGGGCAACTAGAACATCAGAGTTCTTCTGTAAATCCTTAAATTTAGGGTTGTTTGACGTTGTAGAAAAAAGATTGGAGTTTTATTGGGATTTGGCAATTAAATTTTTTGTAACTTTTCTATTTAAATCTTAAAATTTTGTAAATTTCTGTTTGAGTGATAAAACTTGCATAACATGGAAACAGTTAATCCTAAATTATTATCCATATATTCTAAGGTTAACTTTAATACTAACTGTTTATATGTTTTGCAAGTTTTAGGTCTTAAATAGAAATTCGCAAAGCTTTATGACTTAAATAAAATGTAAAAGATTTAGGACTAAAAGTAATCTTTCCCCTATAAATAAATGTCAATAAAGGGAGACTTTTTTTTATTGGCACAGTAATGATGCAATAGAAAGAAAAACTACTCGGATGGAAGACATTCCTTGCCTATCTACCAGGAAAGAATGGCCAAAGCCCGCCGGAGCGGTCTAAAAAAAGCAGCTTATTTACTTTTTTCACTGCTTGGTTATACACCTCTTGGGATGGCCGCCTCTTATGCTCAAAAACAAAAATATTAGGTGCCTTTCAAATTTGCCACAAGATGGACACAAACAGGAAGGACCAAGCTAACTCACTTTCCATCATCGTATCAACACAATTCTTGTGTAGCCAATCATCACATGACCTGAGAAGAAATCTGATAAGCACAACCATATCCAATTCACACTTGAGAAATAAGTGATGACATGTATCACCCAGATGGGAGAATAAATCAGCCACCTTCAGTCCAGAGAGCTCCCAGTCCACTGCCTCAAAGGTACCCCTCAAGGCTCAAACAACCACGTTTCATCCCAAAATGAAATTTGCTCACCATTACCCAGCCTTCAACATTGATCCATTATTGCAACATCATGAGCTTTTAGAATACTACACCAATGATGGGAGTCCATTGAACTATACTAATAATTAAAAAAAATCTAATCTCTTCAAATATTTAGCACGAAAGATTTGGCTCCATATAGTATCTTGGTGCTGTGCCAAGAGCTAGCCGTCGTGGCTAACAACGATTTACTCATTTCCCAAGCTTTCTAAAGGCCTAGGCCCACTCTGGCTTTGGGGGTACATACCTTCCCCCAACTAACTAAAGCTATCTTCCTTAGCATTACCTCATAAGAAATCCCTACTAAATTGATCAATACGGTCACAAACTTCTCTTAGCAACATAGTGGTATGCATGACATATGTCAGGATAGCCTGTAAAACTGATTGAGCTTGTAAAATCATTGCAAAAGTTTTGGTCAGTTGCCTCAAACTAGCTATTTGATATCTCCTTCTCACAATGCTTTTATCCCAGGTTGCTCCATTCAAAATAATGTCATCATTGCGCATGAGCTTCTCCATGCAATTTAAAAGGCGAATAGGAATAGTAGGCCTCATGGTTATAAAGCTATACTTAATTTGGACATCTCAAAAGTCTATAACAAACTCCAATGGTCCTTGATTAAAAGAGTCCTTCAGGGAATGAAGATTTCAGAAAGGTGGATTCATTTGATTATACAGTGTATTACAACAATTTCCTATTCAATTTTGGTACAAGGTTTCACAATAGACCCGGGTGATCCTCTCTCCTCCTATATGTTTATTCTCTGTGCTGAAGCTTTTTCCAGTTATCTTCTTGTTATACAATCTATGGGGCACATCTAGGAACTCAACTCCAACCTATACAGTAGAAATGGTCCAACAATCAATCATTTACTTTTTGTTGCTTATCGCTTAATCTTTTTCACCCGACTACTATGCTAAACCAAAGAAGGAAACAAGGTTCAGTACAAACAAAGAGTAGAACCTTAGAAGCGCATAAAATTTTGCTGTATTCCATTGCAAAACAAGCACTGTATATTTGCATTTATGTCTATTTATAATAGCACATTACAGGAATTTGCACTGGCCTGATAAATCAACTGTCCAATTTCAAAGCTTAAAGTGGTGAAGTGGAGAAGTTCCAGTAAGACCAAATTCATATACACAGGTCACATAATCTTTAACTGTTGTTTCCCTGTAGATTGGAGGATTATTTTCTGATAAAAGATCCTTGATGGGTCCATAAAGCCTAGAAGATGTCTGGATTCCTTGACTGAAAAAGCATGAAACTGAAACTCTTGGCCCTTCAGTGTTTGCCAACACTCTGTGTTCCACACTTTTGAATCTGTCATTTGTTATTAGCTGAAAGAAAAAATTTCCGCAAAAAAAAAAAAACTACATAAAGTGATGTAATAAACAATGTTTGAAGCAAACATATACATATGATCCCCTAAGCTTAGGTTCTATGCCGCAACAATGTTAGCAAATTTTTTTTTTGAACGGCAAGAAAAAAATGTATCAATAAATAGAATAGCACCATAGTTCCTAAAAAGATACTGAAACTCATTACTCCAAAAAACCCCACAATCATAGAACTACAATCAAAACCCAAAGCGAAAGCTAACCCGAAAATGGAGAACCTGAATCCCTACTAACACTAATAAATTACCACCTTAGCACCAAGAAGCATAACATCCGAGTCCCAAAAAAATTAAATCCTAGTTCTTAATCTCTTATGCTAATATTTTTAATTCACATTTCATTGTCGATCTTTTTGGCCTTGGTCCCATATATTTTTGCCCATTCAACAGCTCCTTACCTTTGTTGAAGTTCTCTAAAATTCCCGGTGCTAATTCATCACAACCATCTAAAGTTGACTCACCAAAGATTGGAACACCCCAAACTTCCAATATTCTCCTCATCATGACTTGAAGAGCCAACTTCTTTCTTTGCCGCAGTTTTTGATGGCAACTCAAAGCTTACAAAATCTAGCCCCCATAGTTTATTTAAGCCCGTCTCCCAAGGAAAATTAAATAAGAATATTTCTCTTTACTCCTATTTACCCCCATCCCTAAAACACCCTTACAATTTTTAACACAACAAGAAACTGACTTACTTGAAGAAATTTTTTTGATCCAATTGACTCCCTTCGAGGTCCATTATTAAGTGCAACAAAAACCTCCTCAGGCCCACAAGAAACAATAGCATTGTCTAGCCCACTACAATCACTTACCCGGCAATTAGTGTTGGAGATCAAAAAAAGGTCTCCAAGGATTATAATGTCAAAGGTTCGACAAAAGCGATCTAAAACCATCATAAATTATCTCTGATTCTGATGACATTAACCATAAAAGTTTATATCCAAATGAAGCCTAAATTGTACACTAGCTATTTCACCCATAGACATGTTCAATTCATCTTTTGTAGAATTTGCCTACATATAAAGATACCTAAACTAAATAAACATACCTGAAGTAGGTCTCCAATGTTGACTACTAAAGCACCAGGCAGAGGAGGGACATCAACCCAATAACCTTGGTGAAGCACTTGAAGGCATCCAATGTGATCTTGTAGAAGAACTGTCAGGAAATCATTATCAGTATGCTTGTTTGTACCTAATGTCAGCTCTGGCTCAGGACATTTTGGGTAGTAATGACAAAGCACAATGAGTCCCTCTCCACACTCCATCTCCTCAAGATGATTTGGTCCCAGCCCTAGAGCTTCAGACAGTAACATGAACAAAGATTTCCCCAACTTCATCACTCGCTCCGCGTACTTGGGCAAGATGTTTCTGAAACCATGTATGAATTCCTCATACTTTCAAAATGAAGTTCAAAGAGTTTGCAGGAAAATTCAGGAATGGGATCAAAGTGTGACAAAGTTACCTGAACATGGGAGGGAAGTCCTGTGCGTTGGGTGCTGTAGGAGCCATTTCAGAGAAGGTGGTGTCCCTCCAACTGGCTGTCGGGACTTTGTAAAGATCAAAGTTGCTGTTGTACCTAAACTTCCTGCTAAGATCCCTTGTGTAGAACTTTTTCTTTGCCTCGGTATCCTGCTCAAAAAACCGACGCACACCCTCTTTCATTTCCTCCAAAACCTGCACAGGGATCCCATGATTGATCAACTGAAAGAAACCCAATGTCTCTGCAGCATCCCTAACCTCATCGACGATTTCCTTGTGCTGAGCCGGATCCCGGTCCATGGATTCTAGGTCTATGGTTGGAATCCTGAACTGTGAAGCTTTGACATTTGAACTGTCTTCTTCTGCAGTGGCTTTGGTTTCTCGGACAAAGATTCGAGGAACTTTTTCTACCCCAGCATCAACCAGCCCCTTAACACCGGCTTTGCTCGAGTCGAAAGCTCTCAGTTCTGCCTCCCTGTCATAATCAGTGGCACCATTCGCGTCGCCTAAATCAGTCGCCCCCATTTTCTTGCTCAAGAGTATTGAGCTGTGCAGAGTTTCATGCGTCTCAAGCCATCGATGAAGGCTTTATTGCTGCTGACTTAGTTAGTTGAGGACCTTCATAATCGGCTTCAGCCAAGAAGTGGGTATGAATCAATCACATTTATTAGCATCAAGGCCCACGGCGTTGGCTTTTGGCATTGGCTTTCGCCGTGCCACGTCTGCTTACTCAAAGGGTAATATCACTCGTCACCCTCAAACTATGACCATGTTGCTAGTTCATCCTCTAAATCTAACTACGAAATATTACACCAGTAGTCCTGAAACTGTTCAATATGTTGCAAACTAATCCGTAAGTTATACAGGTACGTTAACTACTAACAAAATTATTAGGTGGTATGTGGCCACACTTTTGGGGGTCATTTTTTTTAAACAATCTGTTGGAATATATATATTTTTAAATTATTTGGTACGTTAACTGCTAACAAAATCATGGCTTGTCCCAAATTCTGTAGATTCAATCATTCGAATATATATTTTTACAACAGTAAACAATTATCTCCTGACATACAAAGGAATACAATAAGATTAAGAGGCATGAAACCACAAACATCAGAATATAAGAGAGCATGACAATAAGCAAAGTTGAGGTCGGGGGCAATGCCTATGACAAGGAGAGCACTAGTTTAAGGTACTCTGGTTCCACGGAGGAGATGGCGGCAAGTGATTACTAGAACCAGGGACAAGGTAGAAAAAACGACAACATTAATGGGGTCAGAGTTGGAGTCGGAGGATGAGTCGCCATCTGGGGCCAAGGCACGGAGGGGCAAGATGTTGAGCTTCTCTGTCACTGTTGGTTCCCACTCAACTAACATAGTTAACACATTTTTTTACTTTGTCACGTCAGACCCATATGGTCCCAATGTGAATGTCATTAAATCAGATGGGTATTTATGATCGAACCATGGGGCTGCTTCTCTTTTCTTGTGCACAGAAGCTGCTACTGCGGAGAGAGAAGTCTCATTTTCGGATAAGAAATGGTGAAACTCCAGACAAGATTTTTGTCTAGAGCTTGCTGAATCTGAAAAGGAGGCCAGACCCACGAGAATGTTGAAAGTTTTCATGACCTATTCGTTTCTCAGCTGGGCTCACAGTTTGAGATTTGGGGTCAACATTCAGCTGCTTCAACCTGAGCTACAGAGATCTTCATGTCATCATCCGGCTTGGTCAAGATGCTTCCCTATCCGATTTGTTAAGCTAAATCAATGGGGGTGAGCTAAATCAACGGAGGTAAAATGGACTCATGGATTTGTTGGTTCACGAAATCAGCTCTCGAAGATGATTTGAACATGTGGCCGCGTTGAAATGGGTGTGGATTGTGTGTCGGGGAGAGGAAGGGAAGACACAGGTGAGGATTGGATTTTGTGAAAAAGGATGGCAAATTTGTATGTGCATCCGGTTTATGCCATATACCACACCAAATTTTTAGAATTTTAGCATTTTATTCCCTAAAGTTTGTTTTCTATCTTGTTTTATTGATTCAAGAATTAGTCAAACTTCCAAAGTTTTTCTCCTACTAGTAACTAAAGATTATTGTTAAGATATTATCATACTATCACCTAAGTTGCGCATCAATGATAAGACCTGTTGTTGAAGTGAAAGGGCAATAAGATTGAGTAAAATGTTAATAAATAGCTGTTAAATATATTAACACTAATTGATAGTTACTAATGAATAAAATTTTTAGAAATTTAACTAGGTATGCTTCAAACGGACAAAAGGAAGAAGAAATTTTGGAGAATAGAAAAATGAAGAACTCACAAGCTATATTAATCAGAGATGTTGAAAAGAAATTAGAAAATTGGAATATTCCCAAGGTTGATAAATGGGATGTTTATAAAAAAGGAACTTTTGATCTCAAAATGAATTATGTCATTAAAATGGTAGAAAAAACTATTCCAATAATGAAATAAGATCATAAATTTGAATTGCTTTCAAAGTACACGATGAAGGATCGTCTAGAAAATCACTAGAACTACTTGCACGTTGGACTTGTGCAAATTGCTTGAAAACTTTTAACAAGAAATGGTTTGAACACTTCTGTAAGAATTGCCTTAAGTGATTGTAGATATATTAAATTTTTTGATTCGTTGTTAGGCATTGTAGAATCAAGTCTGTTTGATGGGCCAATGTATTTTAGTTGTCATCCATACTTCACTATTTTTTTGAAATATCCTCATATCATGAAAGTTTTAATTGCAAATATCATGACACATGGTGTTGATATACTGGAAGGATCCTAGAATCTTGCTTTGGTTTATAGAATTTATACAAGGTCATGACAACACAAATTGAATCAAAAGCTTTAGAATTTGATACATGAGGAGAAACTTTGTTATTAAAAGCTAATACAGGGAAAAGTCATGTTGTCATTTCAAAACTAATTAAATGGAGAGACATTAAGGTTCTAGAAAAATAGATTTTTCAGAGTGAAAAACCCATGAAACCTTTAAAACCTCAAGAATTAAAAAGAATAGTTCAAAGACAGAGTTACAAAAATTGATTTTTTAGAATTGGAACAAAAAAGACTTCCCTAATTCAAATTAAAAATAATTGAAACATCTTTTGATAAGCATAAGTTTGATCTCACAAAGGCTTCAGTCTTTAAACCAGAACTTTTGCCAGGAGCTTCAAAATCTCCAATAAGTTTTCTCAAGAAACTTCCAAAATTCAAATTAAAACTAAATGATAGAATTACTGATTTAGCTTATCAAATAGCTAAACTGACAATTAGGACTGAAGAACCAAAGGAGACTATAGTTAAAAAAACAAAAGGGTCTTTAGATAAATGTTATTAAAGAAAATCCAAATATCAAATATCCAATAATTGGTTGATTCTCATTACTCAGAACATGAAAATTTAGAAATAAATCATCTTCATTCTAAAGGGGAGAGAAGAGGTCCAATTAGAAATGTTTCAAAAGTTTGGAATATGCCTCATCTTTATGCTCTAACAAAACTATCTCCAGTGGATATAAGATTAAACAATGATTCTAAGCCTTATGCTTTTATAGAATATAAAGGAGATTCAATATGACAATAAAACATAAATGGTTTGTCAGAATATCAAATAATAAACACCATCCAACATATGTTTGGGATAACTACTAGAAAGGGAGTTGATAATTCAGACCCAGATATAACAAAAATGATCATAACTGGTTTTACAAATCAGTTAAAAAACTGGTGGGAAAAGTGTCTAACTAAACAAGCTAAACAAAAAATAAAAAGTGCAAGAAAAATGCTTACAATACAACATGAGAACCAATTAATCTAAACAAGTGAACCAGATGTTGTAAATACTTTGTTGTGTACTATTTGCTCTCATTTTGTTGGTGATGTAGCAAGTAAAGAAAGTAGAAATGGTGAATTGTTGTTAAATTTGAGATGTAGAACACTGCTAGATTTAAAATGGTATAAGGGTACTTTCATTACTAGAGTTTATGAAAGGGAGGATTGTAGATCTTTAATCTGGAAAGAAAAATTCATACAAGGTTTACCTAAACATTTTGATCAATTAGTCATGGATCGCATTAACAAGAAAAATAAAGGTCACCTCAATTTAGAAAATTATACCTATGGTCAAATTGTAGAAGAAATCAAAGAAGTTGGTTTAAAAATGTGTCACGAAATGAAGCAGCAAAAACAAGTGAAAAAAGAAAAATTAGCAGGAAGAAAAGAAATAGGTAAATTTTGCCCCCAATTTGGTTATGATATCCCAAGACCATATTCTAAATATGAGCCTAAAAAAAAAGAGACATAAATCTTATAGAAAATATAGGAGAAGAAAGTTTGCAAGATCAGAAGAAAAGCCAGGACCTTCCAAAAGGTTTATAAATAGAAAATCTAGAAAAGATGAAAAGGTTTGCTGGAAATACAGTAGACAAGGACATTTTGCCAATAAGTACAAGACAAGATAAAAAATAAAGTTTTTAGAAATAGATAAAGGCTTAAAAAAGAGTTTAATGCAAATCCTATTAAATAGTGATAGTGAGCCAAAAAAAGTCCAAGAAGAAATAACTTTTGAAAGCTCTGAGTAAATAAATGCAATTGGTCTTTCAGATAGTTAAGAATCTGAGTTAGAAAGTTGTGGTTCAAATTATGGTTGTGATTCTTGCCAACTACAAAATACATTTGATAGTTTATAATTAAATGTGATTTAGGTCAATACCATTACTAAAGAAGATGTGAGAATTCTAGAAATTACCAACAAATTGATGATATAGAATTAAGAAAAGAGATTTTATTTAAATATCTTGATAAAGTTGGTGGGCAAGAAAATTAAAGGAATTAAGGTAGAAGAAATTTCAAAAAGAAGGTTGATTTACAAGAATTAACCAAGCCTTTTGTTTGTAGTTTGAATGAAATCCTTAAAAGAATAGATGATGGACATAAAAGTCATAAAGAATCTACAATAGTAGAATTGAAATGAGAGATTTTAGAAATAAAGGTCGAAATAAAATCTCTCAAAAATAGAATTGAGATTTTAGAACTTCAAAATTTTGAAGGATATTCTCAAGATCTTCTAGAAGATGAGCTAGTTATGGAAGATATAAAAGAATTTAGGTTTAAGGTAAAATAGAAAGAAAGAAGGAAAAATGTTCCAGAAATGAACCAAGAAAATAAAAATTTAAAAATAGAATTTCTAAACAAAAATCTTTACAAATTAATGAGGTCTATTCTATGCC
Organism: Aquilaria yunnanensis; assembly: GCA_039654915.1. NCBI lineage: Eukaryota > Viridiplantae > Streptophyta > Magnoliopsida > Malvales > Thymelaeaceae > Aquilaria > Aquilaria yunnanensis. The sequence continues at coordinate 38,808,023 of CM077595.1, read as the reverse complement.
AATCCAGAGATTTACCAACAGAATGACTTTGATAATAAAAAATCTATTTAAATTGACAATAGTAGTCTTAGTAGACTCAAGAGCTGATAGAAACTATATAAAAAAAGGTATTGTTCCTTACCAATATTTTGATAAGTCCTTTGGATCTATTACTGCTGCCAACAAGGAAACTATACTAATAGGGTTTAAATTGACAAATGTTGATGTGTGTAATGAAGGCATTTGTATTAAACAACATTTCATAGTTTTGAATATAAATCAAGAAATAATTTTAGGAACTCAATTCCTGGCTATAATCATGCCCTTTAAAGTAAGCATGAATGAAATTTCCACCAAGAAATTTGGAAAGAAAATTACTTTTGAGCTTGTTGAACCAACTAGAAGATCATTGTTAGAAGAACTCAACATAGATTTAGGAAGAAAATAGAATGTTCTTATGTGTTTACAAGAAAAAGTAAAATACAAGAGTGTTGAAGAAAAACTAGAGGATCAAGAATTAAGACAAAAAATAGAACACTTCAAGGGAGTTTTAGCCAGTAAGGTATGTGTTGATATTCTTAACGCTTTTTGATAAAGAAAGAAACACACTGTAAATCTCCTTTATGAACCAGATTTCAATGAGAAAAACATTTCAACAAGGTCTAAAGTAATACAAATGAATGAAGAGTTAATGACCCATTGTAGGAAAGAAATTTAAGATTTTTTGGGTAAGAAATTGATTAGAAATAGTTCTTCATCATGGAGCTGTTCTACATTCTCTGTGATAAAAAATTCAGAAATTCAAAGAGGAGTGCCTAGACTAATAATCAATTATAAACCTCTAAATAAAGTTCTTAGATGGATTCGATATTCAATACGTAACAAGAAAGATTTATTATCTAGACTTCATAATGCTGTTGTTTTCTCAAAATTTGACATGAAGTCAAGATACTGGTAAATTCAAATTGCCGAAGAAGGTAAATATAAAATAGGTTTTAATGTCCCATTTGGTCACTATGAGTGGAATGTCATGCATTTTAGGTTGAAAAATGCTCCTTCTGAATCTCAGAAGATTATGAATGAACTTTTTAATTATTATAATTCTTTTGCTATTGTTTACATTGATGATGTGTTTGTGTTTTCTCAATCAATTGATCAACACTGGAAGCACTTAAATAATTTGTAAAAATAGTATAACATGCTAGACTAGTAGTATCAGTAAAGAAAACGGAATTGCTCCAAAATTGAATTAGATTTTTAGGTCACATAATCCATAAAAGAACAATTAAACCTATTGATAGATTAATAAGCTTTGCTGATAAGTTTCTTGATGAAATTAAGGACAAGAAGCAATTACAGAGTGTACGAAAAAATTTCGTGTGTAAAAATTACACCTTGAAATTAATTGCAACACAAATTATAAGATTCAAATTTAAAACAGAGATTTTGGAAAATTAACTCTCTAACATGCTTCTCACGTGTACAATTCTCTGATTAACGCTTTGAGCTTTTAGTGGAGACGTGAACGGCTTCTTCACGAACATGAACTCTAGAGTTTGTCTTGTGCGAACATGGACTGATGTTCTTCGCCGCTTCTTTTGGTTTGGGACTTTCCGTTGTACTCTTAGGACTTGGCAGCTTTTGGCAATGTTCACCACTTTCTTGCCACCTTTTCTTGGAGTCTGACTTGATGCAGCACAAAAATGAATCCTTTACATTCCTCGCTGCTCCCGCCATATCTGAACTTGAATTTGATGTAGCACTATCCCACGTTCTTCGTGTTTCTCGCCGTGTTCTTAAAATATGGCATTGAAACTGGGATTTGATCTTTCTTGGACTTGATTTCTCTTCCTGCTGGGTATTTGTGCTTGATCAGCTTGAAGAGTATGAGAGAGAGCTTTTTGTTGAGAAATTTTCCTTTTTCCATGGTTATGCTTCTTCTCTAATTTGTTCCCCATTTTTTTTCATCCTTTTAGCATTGGGGGCTATTTATAAGTGTAGTGAGGAGGTGGCTTGGTTCAAAAAAACCATATATGATAATTATCATATATTTATCTTTTGTATTTATCTTAAAAAAAATAAATATGATAATTATCTCTCATTAATTATCCAATTTATTTAATTTAAAAGGATAATTAATAGAAATTCTAGAATGTTCTAGAATATTTGAGCTAAATGACAGGTATGCATGAGCTTTAATCATTTTAGAATTTGAGGCCCAACTTGCCAAAATGGACTTTGCCTAAAATAGTATAGTGAGTCTTTATTCAAGCCCTTCAGTTGCATGCTTTTGGGCTCTAAGAATTGGGTTTCTTCAACCTGAAATCTCAAGATTTAGTAGACTTTAGAATCGTAGACATCAATTTTGAAATGGGATAGACAATTTAAATTGGGTTTATTTTATTTTTAACTCAATTAAATTTTGATGTCTGCAAATGTTGCCTCAAAATTATTTATTCATACACGTTTTGTGGTGTAATAAATAAAATAATCTTGATTTTTTTTTACTTGACTTCTTGAACACTTAAGCCGGAACTCCAAAATTTTGGAAGGGGCCACTTGCAGGCTGTCTCCGTTAGAAACTCAAGTTTGTATCAGACTTGAGTTGTACCCCTCTTCTAATTTAATTGAAATTGAATTTGGTTGCGTGGAAGTGAAATTGTTTCTTTCAACTTGATCAAGCTTTGATTTGCGTGGTTCCGAACTTTCATTGATCTTTCCATGCATGTCCAATTTACATTGGAGACACTCTATAACTGTTTTCACATTCAAGTAGCAAAACCGAATTTGAACTTGCACGGGGCTTATCTACTTTATGAATTATTGTCTCAATTTGCATGGAAAATAATTTCGTGCAAATTCTCCTCATTCCAGCAATAGACAAACTAGACTTCTTCAACAAGCAAAAGTTGAATTTACCCTTTCTTAGTGGAAAATACATGAGCTGAGAGTAAAACTTAAACCCTATTAGGATTTAAACTTCAAATTCAATTAGGCTGCACAAATCTAATTGAATCGAACCATCAACTTTTATAAATTCAGCATCAACTTAGCAAAATTCTTCACCTGATGCTTGAAATCAGTCTTTGCTAATTGACACAGGCTTGATGGAGCTTTAACTTTCTTTTCATTTGGTCGAATCTCCGTTCTTCATTCAGGTTTTCTTTATGCGCATTAGAAGCTTTGTTTCTTGCACGCTAATGCTTACGTGTCTTGTTCATGAGCTTTTCTCATGCACATGCCTCCAACCATGTTTCTTCAAATTTCTCGTGCTTATGTTTCTTACTTGTTTTGTTTTCATGAACAAGGAAACAACATACAGCCGTTGGACATTAGTGGCCACCAATCAAACTTTCCCTTGGGCGTTGATCTTTAAAAGGACAATTCTCTCCTACGGTAACAATCGGGACATTGCTTTCTTTTTAATCTCCAAAATTACTTCGGCTTATACTTTCCTTCTTCCTTTGGAAATTTATTGCAGAATTGCACCCATTACTTATTTCTTGTTTTTTTTGGGCTTCTGAAGTTGGCACCAACATCACGCAACGCAAATTGTGAGTGTCGATTTGGAAAAATATCATATGCAATGTCCAAGTTCCAATGCCTTTCGTCTACTTTTATTATTGAGTAGGAAAAACTAACAAGCTTACTCGGCTTTTTTTTGTAGGACTTCTTGGTTTACTTAAGTTTGTAACTTCTGGGTGCTGTGGGAAATTAAGGACTTAGACATAGATCATCTCCAAACTTTGATTTTGGAATTTTTTATCTTTCTAGATCCCTAGGGCATAAATGAACCTTTTAGATTTTAAGGTAAATCTTTTCAACTTTATCTTTGTGCCTTTTTTAGGATCATTTTATTGGAAGATGGCTGCCTCGAAGGTGTGCTCAGAAGTTGTACTAGCTTCTGGGCATGTAAAGATTGGCTGGATTGCCAAGTCTAGAGATGGCAAGTATTTGATACTTCCGAAGGCCATCGTGAAGACAAGTTTTAGAGGAGATGTTAGTCCACTTAAGCTTGTCATTCACTATCCTTCTGTTGGTTCCTATGGCATAAAGTGCCTAGAGCGAGTTGAAGGATTAGGCATGCCGAGGCTTAGTGAGTATCCCTTGGAGAAGGATATGGTTCTCGGAGCTGTTGTCTTGCTTGATCTTCAACCATCTTTGTGCTTTCCCCTGTCCCATGTGAATGTTCATGACATTCCAAGGCCACATGTTGCAAAGCTTATTTCTTGTTGTCAATTGAAGTGGGGCTCTTCCCTTGATTTAAGAGGTGAGATTCAATATTTGTGTGGCTTCAAGGAGTGGACTGTCGATACTAATGGTTTGCTATGGGTGAATAGGCTCAATAACTTAGCTTTTGTCATCGGAGCCGCGTGTTTTGACTACCATCAGCTGAATTGGATATATCGTGCTTTGGTTGAGGCTTGGTCTCCTAGCAGGAATACTTTCATTACTTTAGAAGGTGAAATTGACATATCGGTTTGGGAGTTGCGTGAGATTAGTGGCCTTTCCATCTAGGGAGAGTATTATAAAGAAGTTGTGCCAAGTAACACGGAGCTCATGGATCGTACTGTAAATGGCTTGCCAAAGACGTGTATGTACCTCTTCAAGGCCTTCTTAGAGTTGGCTTTAAGCAAGAACAAAGACAGGCTTTCTCATCCTAAATGGATTGATTGTTGGTTTAAAGTGAAAGATCTTATGTCCAATCCTCGTGCCTTTAAACAATATCAGGTGGCAACTTAGGTGAAGTATGATCTGTTGGGTTTCGGGAGCCAAACAAGAGTAGCGGAATTTAACCGAAACCCTCCAAGATCCAAGTGAAACGGGGTAAACTGGGTGTTCGAAAATTTTCATACCTAATTTTCGGTTGAGATCTCTCACCCAATTGTAGAGTCGAATCACAAAACCTAAACAGTTGACGTGTTCAAGCTCTCTATGGTATCCACATGAGCTTTTTGGGATCACCATGCTTCCACCACGTCCCGACAGATGTGTTTCTCTTGCGCTCGCAGTGCTAGCTTACGTCCTCCAAGGAATTGCAAGAGAAGGGTGTGGCTGTCCTTTTGGGATACTAGGGCAAGAAGCTACGAAATTCTCACTAAAAGTTGTATTTATAGTGAGATTCAACTTCTATGCCTAATGGGTTTCAAAACCCTAATCTAATTAGGCTTTAATTTTGGGCTTAATAATGGCTTAACTCTTGGGCCCATTATTAATACGAAGTTATTGTGAAACCATAACCCAAATAATTAGCCCATGTACTCTAATGATCCAAATAGCTCTATGTGTGCGACCCAATAGGCTCTTACCACGTTGGCAATGATCATAAATCACATTTATGATCATAAGCAATGAGCGGTGTCTAGCAACACATCATTGCTACCCAAGTGACAAGATTGTCGGTGATTCGACTAAACCTTTATGATCATTATTGATATATGCCATTGTCCCTTTGTCCCTTTGTCCCTTTGTCCAAGATATCAAGACTAAGCACGAGACATGGAATGTGTCACTCTCGTATAGCCCAATCTTTGGTTTCTTGATTACCGAGTAGACCAACTTAAACTGATGACATTGATATCATTTATCAACTCATCCGAGCATGGCCATCCATTTTCTAAGTCTCACTCTATCAAGGGGCCTGAAGATATCACTCCCGTTACATAGGAGGGACAAATCCCATCTTGATCATACAAATCCCTCTACATGATTTGTGACATACCTAATGACCTCTTTCAAGTTCACTCAGTTACGAGCAACAAAGGAAAGTATCAAAATATGTGACTCACATGTAGGGAACCTTGATGATCTTAGGTTGAAGGACTACATATACCATGATCACTATGATAATCACTTATGACACTCATATAATGATCCATGTAGTGTTCTCATGGTGGGTTGGTCCAATACACAAGTTCTCCAACTTGTATCCATATGTAGACTACAAATCTCATATTAGTCTCCACATATGCTAGTCGTTATGTATTATTGCAACCCGCTCCACAATAATACTAGACAAGGGACATTTGAGAATAACATCATTCTAGGGTTATAATTATGTTTATTACATTACGCAGAGACAAAACAACAAACATAATTGCTGGATTAATGCCTTAATAAAATATCATGACTCAATGTGCAAAAAATACAATCATCTCATGATTGGATTTTAGGCATAACACTAACATGATCGTAATGACCGATGCATTAAAAGTCCACAAATCAAGAAACCATTTATGATGGCCTCCAAGAATTCTGATTTTCCATTTGATTTGCCCCCTTTCCCCAAGCTTCAGTGTCCTACTTCTCGAAAATTTTGTGATGAGCTCAAAGTTGCTGCTTACTTGGCTTCATGGCTTTGCTGCTATGTTCTTCCTTTCAACGATGACTTACGACCTAAAACTTTTAAAGCTACATCAAAGATGGCACAAAGAATCACTTTTAGCTTGGTACCTTCCATCCTAGCATGCATTTATAAAGGGCTTTTTAAGACCGGGCAACTTGAGGGAGAGTCTCATGATCTTAAAAGGGTGAAAGTAGCATTTCTTGGTCATTTCCTTTATGCTTGGGCTGGCTTACATTTTCCACGAGGAGTTTATGACATTATGAGCAAAGATTTTCCTCGTCCTCTAATCTAGCAGATTTGTGGAACCTTAAATGCTTGTCAATATTTGGAAGATTCTGTTGCTGACTGTAGGCCTTTGCTACGTGATGGACTTTCATCTTATGATTTCTCATGGAATCTTATGCCGGCTGTAGTGAATCCAAGGGAACATTCTGATGATGAAAAAAAAGGGCAAGATATAATGGAGTTCATGATAAGCCTTCATCCTGGGTACTTGACATATCATCAGAACAATACTTTTATCTCGAAGCACTACAATCTCATCGGTTTGCTTGGCAACATGGTTTTCTTCAGAGGCTTCCTGGCAACCCAAAGCTCACTACTTTCCCTTCTCAGCTTGACTCCTTATATGACGCATGGTTGTCTTTGACTCGGACTAACATAGGTGTTAAGTTCCACATCCCTAATTTTTTTTTTACCATTGGCTTACAAGTTGACTTGAGCTATACAAATGTTAGTGTTGTGCCGAAAAGGCCAATCATGAGATGATTGTATTTTTGCACATTGAGTCATGATATTTTATTAAGGCATTAATCCAACAATTATGTTTGTTGTTTTGTTTCTGTGTAACTTAACAAACATAATTGTAACCCTAGAATAATGATATTCTCAAACGTCCCTAGTCTAGTATTATTGTGGGGCGGGTTGCAATAATACATAACGACTAGCATATGTGGAGACTAATATGAGATATGTAGTCTGCATATGGGTACAAGTTGGAGAACTTGTGTACTGGACCGACCCACCATGAGAACACTACATGGATCGTTATATGAGTGTCATAAGTGATTCTCATAGTGATCATGGTATATGTAGTCCTTCGACCTAAGATCATCAAAGTTCCCTACATGTGAGTCACATACTTTGATACTTTCCTTTGTTGCTCGTAAATGAGTGAACTTGAAGGAGGTCATTGGGTATGTCACATATTATGCGGAGGGATTTGTATGATCAAGATGGGATTTGTCTCTCCTATGTAACGGGAGTGATATCTTCGGGTCCCTTGATAGAGTAAGACTTAGAAAAATGCATGGCCATGCTCGGATGAGTTGATAAACGATATCAATGTCATCAGTTTAAGTTGGTCTACTTGGTAATCAAGAAACCAAAGATTGGGCTATACGAGAGTGACACATTCCATGTCTCGTGCTTAGTCTTGATATCTTGGACAAAGGGACAATGGCATATATCGGTGATGATCATAAAGGTTTAGTCGAATCATCGACAATTTTGTCACTTGGGTAGCAATGATGTGTTGCTAGATATCGCTCATTGCTTATGATCATAAACGTGATTTATGATCATTGGCAACGTGGTAAGAGCCTATTGGGTCGCACACATAGAGCTATTTGGATCATTAGAGTGCATGGGCTAATAATTTGGGTTTTGGTTTCACAATAATTTCGTATTAATAATGGGCCCAATAGTTGAGCCATTATTAAGCCCGAAATTAAAGCCTAATTGGATTAGGGCTTTGAAACCCATTAGGCCTGGAAGTTGAGTTTCACTATAAATACAACTTCTAGTGAGAAATTTGCAGGTCTCCTTGCCCTAGCCTCCCAAAAGGACAGCCGCACTCATCTCTTGCAATTCCTTGGAGGACGTAAGCTAGCATTGCGAGTGCAAGAAAAGTGCATCTGTCGGGATGCGGTGGAAGCGTGGTGATCCCGAGAGGCTCGTGTGGATATCATAGAGAGCTTGAACACGTCAACTGTTCAAGTTTTGTGATTCGACTCTGCAGTTGAGTGAGAGATCTTAACCGAAAATTAGGTATGAAAATTTTTGAACACCTGATTTACTTCTGGAGGGTTTTGGTTAAATTCCGCTGCGTTGTTTGGTTCCCGAAACCCAACAACAAATTGGTGGAAAAATGAGGTACTCCTTGCTTTGGAAAAAATTCTAGTTTCTACATTGTTGGAGAGTGAGAAACTAGGCCTCGAATTATTTCTTGTCAAAGCTCCACCAACCTCAGTTAAGGAGCAAAGCCTAGATCCGAAGAAGCATCTAGCTATAGGAGTATCAGTGGCCCCTACAGGAAAGAAGTTAAAACCTCGTTAGCAGCCTTTGCTAGAACCTAGTATGCAAGCTTCGAGCAACAAATGTTCTTCATCTTGTCGAAGCTTAAGGAATAGCCTAGGCATGTCCCCAAAGTCTCTTAAAGAGGGTATTTATTTCCCTTCTGTTTTAATTCACAATCTTTTTTTTTCCTTTGTTTTAGTATGTCTAATCATCTCATAGTTACAGTTTTCCCTGATGTACTAGAATCACAACACCTTCTTTTTAAAAGGGACTTGGCACATGGAATTGAAAAGATTGGAGCTTTAGATGGTTTATTTGATCGTCCCATCGAAGATAATTCAAATAAAGAAGATGAAGTGGAAGTTGTGTTGAGTGGCCAGGCCATTGCTTCCCATGTAAGACACCTATTGTTGATACAGTCTTGACGCCTCCTCCTTTGAAAAGAAATTCACAAATTGCACCAATAATCTCTTGTTCTTCCAATATGCCAAAGGAGCTGCTTCAACAGATTTCATTAAAGAGATTATTTATTGTGTTTTGAAAAATGGGTTTTCTTCACAATGAGACTGGTGGCATTGCAAGAAGGATGAAAATTTGAAGCTTTTGACCAAATGTTTATTTGTGGATTGCTCCCTTTTATTTGAAAAGATGGATCATCTATTAAAAGAAACTAAGGTGTACCTTTCATAGTGGTAGGAAGCCATGCAGTCATTGGACCCAGAGATGAATAAGAGAGATATTGTTTCTATTGAGGCAGAATTTGGCACTCAAACTTCATGGGTGACAACTTTTCCTAAGAACATAGATTCACATGTTAACATTATGGAGAATGCTAATACTCAAATAGAGAAGCTTCAATAGCAAGTGGCCAATTTATCAATTGTAATTGATATATTTCGAGATGGGAGTCAGAAATCTCTTGAAGCACTTAATTCCTTGGATGCAAGGCACAAAGAAATCAAAGATTGCTTAGCTATAGTGGAATCTAGGATTGAAGCAATAAATCGGTGAAGGTAGGAACTTGAGAATGCATTTTTAGCTTTATTTTCCTTTCCTTTTTAGGATTAGGTAGGTTATGGTAGGATTTTGGAATGGAATGAAGACTTTTTTCTTTTGATGTTGAATCTTGTTGTCTTACTTAATTCTAACCTTCAAATAACACTCCCAACCTTAATAACAAAGCTATGCTTGAACTAAGTGTTAAGCAAAACATAGCTAAAAAAGAAAACTTTAATTTGATTTAGCCATTCACAGTTTATATTCATGCAGGCCAGGAATATTACATTTTTTTTTGTTTTAAGGATTTTTCCATGCATAGTTTATACTCATGCGGGCTAGGAGTATTACATTTTTCTTTAGTTTTGAGGATTTTACCATACATAGTTTATACTCGTGCGGGCCAGGAGTATTACATTTTTTTTAGGATTTTACTGTACACAGTTTATACTTATGTGGGCTAGGAGTATTATATTTTTTTGTTTTTTCTTGTTTGTTTATTTTATCATACAGTTTAGGCTTTCGTGATAAGGAGCATGCCCACAAGTCTTTATGCGTAAAACTTCTTTAAGAACTTCCCATTGATAGGGTCGATTCTTAAGTCATCATTGCCTATTACCTTGTAAGCGCCATTGGTGTAGACTTCAGCCACCACATATGGGTCATCCTACTTTGACACGAACTTTCCTCCAGTGCACTTCATCATGATGATTAGTCTCCTAATGGCTAACACTAGGTCTCCAACTTGAAATGTCCTCGGGCACACCTTCTTGTTGAAAGCTTTTGCCATGTAAGCTTGATAGCATTCTAGGTGTTGTTGAGCTTTAAGGTTTTTCTCATCTAACACATCCAACTCTACCAGCCACAACTTGGTGTTCTCCTTGTTGGTCAATCCTTCTTATAGAGCTACCCTCAAGGAAGGTATTTGGAACTCCAACAGGAGGACCACTTTTACACCATAGACCAAGGAATATGGAGTTGCTTGAGTAGGGGACTGTTGTGCCATTCGATTGCCTAAAGGGCTTCTCAAACTTTCTCATGCTAATCTCTCTTTGATGCTGAGATGACTTTTTTCAAAAGATTTCACAACATCTTATTGAAGGCTTCGGATAATCCATTTGCTACAATGTTGTACATATATAAGTTATGTTGGACAAACTTAAACTTAGCACAAAGTTTATCTATCAATTTGTTGTAGAATGGCTTACCATTGTTGGTGATGATGTAGCGGGGAGCTCTATATAGGTAAATGATATTTACTTTGATGAATTACACAACATTCTCCTTCTTGACTTCTTTCAATGAGATGGCTTTTGCCCATTTTGAGAAATAATATGTCGTGACCAAGATAAATGAGTGCCAAGCGGATGACTTAGGAGTGATTGGCCCCATAATGTGAAGCCCTCAAGCATCGAAAGGCCAAGAAGCCACGATGGGATGTAAAGGCTTCGAAGGTTGATGAATGAGGTTGGCATGGAATTGGCAGGCTTGACATTTCTTGGCATTGTTAATACAATCCTTCACCATAGTTGGCCAATAATACCCTATCCTTTTGATATGATAGTAAAGCTTTAGTCCAGATTGATGGGCTCCACAGATTCTAGAATGAGCTACTTTTACAACTTGGCCAGCTTCTTCATTACTTAGGTATTTGAGGAGGGCTCCTTCAGCAGAGCATGATAGAAAACTTCTTTGGGTGCTCTTCCATGAATATCGACTCGATGATGATGGTCTTCAGGCAGGTTGCTTTATTCCAAGTAGTTAATAAATGGTTGTCGCCAATCCTTCTTTGGTTCACTGGTAGAGATAGTATGACTGTATCCATCTTTCTCAACTAACATTTGTAGTACTACCCATCTCTTGTGTACTCAGATTAAGGCTTCTTATTTAGTTGAATTTGCTAGAATAGCTTCCAGGTTGGCTAAAGCATCGACATGCTAATTGTACCCCTGAGCAACTTGATGGATGCATACTTGATCTAATCGCTCAAGCAAGTACCTTGCATATTTGAAGAAAGAAAGTAGCTCAGGCTTCCGAACATTGTATTCTTGGAGAAGTTGATTGTCACTAGCTTAGAGTCTCTAAAGATCTCCCATTCTTGGATTTGTATGTTTATGGTTGCTTCCAATCCAATTAGCAAGGCTTGGTACTCTGCTACATTATTCGAGCACTTCTTGATTAAGCTGAAAGAGTATGGCATAATTTCATTGTAAGGCGAGATTAACGCCACATCTGCCCTCACTTCATATTCCTAAGATGCACCATCAATGAACATCTTCCAGGTTAGAATGATTTGTTCAAAGAAGACTTATTCATCCAACAAGCCTTTTGGGAGTTCCCATTCTACTGGTTTCAGGTGCTCAACCAAGAAGTTTGCCAATGCTTGCCCTTTAATTACCTTTTTCAAGATGAACACTATGTTGAATTCAGACAAAAGGAGAGCCCATTTAGCCAATCTTCATGAAAGCACCGGTCTTGACATCACGTACTTTAGTGGATCAACCTTTGGCACAAGATGAACTATATGGGCTAGCATGTAATGCCATAGCTTCTTTGCAGTATCAATGCTAGGTAGATCTTCTCGATATAGGAATAGTTAGTCTCTGCCCCCACTAGTCTTCGACTCAAGTAGTAAAGTGCATTTTCCATGGCCTCATCATTTTGTTAAGTAAGAAGTGCCCCCAAGGAATGTTCTTGGGCAGCTATGTACAATATTAGGGGCTTTCCTTAAATCAGAGCAGCAAGAACGGGTGGATGGAGTATGTAGCCCTTTATGCTTTGAAATGCCTTTTTTGCAGGAATCATCCCATATAAAAGAAAATCCTTTGTTAGGAGCCTACTAAACGGATGGCATCATCCTATAATGTTGGAGATAAATTTCCTTATGTATGCTAATCTTCCTTGTAGGATTTTAAGCTCATGAGTGTTACTTGGTTCAAGCATTTTCAAGATTGCATCTATCTTTGATCGGTGCACCTTAATGTCATGATGACAGATGATGAATCCTAAGAACTTTTTATAAGTAACGTCAAAAGCACACTTGAGAGGATTCATCTTTAGTTGGTATTTGTGAAGTCAATGAAAGGCATCACACAAGTCTATTAGGTGCTCTGACCTACTCTTTGTTTTCACCATCAAGTCATCGACACAGCATTTTACTTTCTTGTGCAACATGTCATTAAAGATTCTTTGCATCGCTTGTTGGTAAGTTGCACCAGCATTCTTGAGTCAAAATGGCATGACTTTGTAGTAGTAGATCCCTTTTGGAGTATGAAAGACAGTAAACTCCTCATCTTTTTGATCCATGTGAATTTGGTTATAACCAGAAAGTCCATAAATGAAAGTAAAAACTTCAAATCCTGTGGTTGCATCAACTACTAGCTTGGTTATAGGCAAGGGAAAGTCGTCTTTTGGGCAAGCTGGATTCAAGCCTTAAAAGTCTATACATATCCTAATTTGGCCATTCTTTTTCCTCACTACGACAATATTTGAAATCCATGTGGGGTACTTAACTTCTTGAATGAAACCAGCAATGATAAGCTTATTTACTTCAAGTTCAATTAGTAGGATAAGTTTTGGCTGAAATCTCTATTGAGCCTATTTGACAAGGTGAGAGCCATGCTTCACAGTTAGGTGTTGGGCAATGATCTTCAGATCTGATCCATGCATCGCTTTATAGGACCATGCAAATACATCTTTGTATTCTTTCAGTAACTCAAAGTACTTTGCCTCTACTTTAGGACTCAGCAAAGCACTCATGAACACTAGCTTTGGATGATCTAGTGTTCCCAAAATTTAGTTCTTTCAACTCATCAACTGTTGCTTGCCCCCCTTCCTCAAAAGCTTTAGGTGTAGGGCTCGGTTCAGTTTCATTGATTGCTTTCTCCATGCTTGGCTTCTTTTAATCTTGCTGTTCAAATATGGCATTATTACATAAGGCTACTTTCTCTTGAGGATCATCATCTTGGTAAGATGCTTAGCAATGACACCTTTGTCTCCTTCATTTTTGGCACTTGGTCTTTGCTTGTGCTTTTGGAGGAGCTCCATTTGGTCTAAGTCATGCAAAAATAGAGGTCATTTATATATTATTGCAAGGGCTTTGGGTCCCAAGCATTTGAATATGGAGACTCAAGCATTTTTGTTGGTTTCCTTCTCTTCTTGGTTGGTATACAACTTTACTTGGTCTTCATCATACTTGCAGATTTGGATCATCACCGAGTTGCATGATGCATTCTTTACAAGGTTGGAAGGTTGATATCCTAAACTATGCCCTTCTCTAAGTTGCCAGTTTTTAAGGATTGCATCCAAATCACCAAGTTGGCAGGGTTCACCTTTGCCATATCTTGCCTTTCAAAACAATTTTTTGACTTTGGGACCAAACCATGCATTTGCTTTCAAACTTTGAAATTCTTAAATTTTCTTTGTAGGTTCAATCGACATAACCAATTTAGAGAGTGAAGAAATTAGTAGGACCAAGTATTATTCTAGCATTTTGGCATCTTCATTAAAGAAGTATGGTTTCCTGGTTGAGGCGGTATTTTTTCCTTTATAGAACATTATGGAGAAAGGTTTAGGCTTTGTGTCTTGGCTATACTCTGGATAGAACTTGGCATCAACAAAATGGGTTTCCTAAATTCCAAAAGAGGTAGTTTCTGCCATGACATGCTTGATACTTCCATTACTATCAACAAACTTGAAGCATTGGTGCCAAGTTGATGGTACAACCCCATTATCATTCATCCAAGTTTGCCCAAGTAGTAAGTCATATGAAGTATTTGCGTCAATAATAGGGAACAAAGTAGAGGTCTTTAACTTTCTTATCTCCATTGTGAGTTGGACTTTTCGTATAAAGCATTGGCCTTTTTGGTTAAAGCCTTTGATGACCAACTTACAACTTAAAAGACTTTTGTAGATAATCTAACCTTCTTCACATAGGCATGATATTCACGGTGAAGCAGCTAACAATCAAGATCTTCCTAACTCGGCATTCGTGAATATATTTACTTATGTAAAAAGGCCGATTATGCTGGTCATGCCCTAATTGCAAGTCTTTTTTATTGAAAAAGATTATAGCCATGCAGGTGACACTTACATAATTTGTTCTTTTATGAAACACCTTTCCTTCATAAGCTCTCGGGTCAACAAGTACTTAAAGCAAGGCTAGCCAAACATCTTGCGGTAGCTTGAGAACTTCAATCACAGTCATGGTTCTAGGGAAATCTTTAAGCTTGGAGATGATGCCAACCTTTATCACATCAACTTCTTCTTTGATGCTTACTTTGCACGGTCTTTTTTGGCTACCACTTGATTTTCTATTTACATGAATGCCTATAGTATTTACTTCCACATTATATTTTGTAACATATTATTTTTGGAAGTAATCAAATAGTGTAACCAAGCTCTTAAACACCTGTGGTGGTTCTTCATCCATTGGATGCTATGGTCTTTGGGCTTTCCTCAGCATTCAAGGATGCATTCTTGTAGAGTCACGCTTGTTTAACCTTTCCCACAATCTATCTTTTGGAGCTTCTAGCAAGGCATGCTATGGTGGTTGATTCTTTCTCCATTTTTGGCCTTTCACCATTGCCCATTCATTATCTTGTTCATTCGATGAATCAGAACTTGTTAGATATCCCCACCCATTTGGTTTTTCTAGTCGGTAGCTCATAGGGTTGAATACTCTTGAAGGACTTGGGATGTTTACCTTTCTTGTCCAAGCATATTCATTTTTCATACTTATGAATGTTGGCCATCCATCACTGACTTGATCTTCTGACTCAGATGAGGATTCCCATGTATCTAATTCATCAACCATTACTTCATAAAAGATTCGGGTGTTTGGGGCCTTAAAGTATTTTGGCAACCTAGGGTATGCGTAAATAGTTGTCACTTCACCATCGACCTCAAATTTCAATGGGATAGTATCTTTTAGGTCATGCGCGAGTACTTCAAGTGTGCTTTTCTTCTCTATAAAGTCTTGAGTAGAGATCTTGACTTCATCGTTGAGTTTTTTCACGAACCTTGGGGAATTGTTCTAAAGCATATCTTAGCCAATCATGTGGACTATGTAATCCTTCAACACAAAGCATTTCTCGATAGGATGGCCAATCATGTAGTGGAATCGATAAGACTTGGGGCCATCCACTCTGCCAGCCTTCTCTAGCTTTTTTGGGTTTGGCAGCTTTACCAAGTTCCTTTCTAGCAAATGGTTCAAGATTGCTGGCACATCAGAATTTGCAAATGGATATTGCTTTGCTTTAAGCTCCTTGGGTGTTATTCTTTTGTTCATGTCTAGTTGGCCCTTCACAAATTCGGTATCAAGACTTAAGCTTCCTTTGGAGATCTTCATTGGAGTAGTAGCCGCCATGGTTTTCTTTGCCTTTATAGCCTTTTCTTCCTTGTCTTTCTTGCCATCCTTTTTTTGAAAGGAATTGCTTGGAACATAGCTCCCATGCATTGCGATTTGGATCTCTAAGTCATGGGCCCTTGTTGCAAGTTCTTCAAACGAGTGTGGCATATTTCCTTTCAGGCTATAAAGGATTTCCTAATGCATCCCTGTGCACACAAATCGATGGGGGTGGCTTCATTCATCCGCTCTTTACAGTTAAGGATGTTGGCTCTCCATCACTCTATAGACTTCATCATTGGCTCATCTTTCCATTGTTTGATTGCTGCTAACTCCGGGAGGTTGACCTTCCTTCTTGTGCTGTAGAAGTGTGATAAGAACTCTATTTCAAGTTGGTTGGATCCATCAATGGATTTGACAGGGATATCTGTGTACCGGTCAAAAACTACTCCTTTGAATGATCAAACAAATTACTTCACCATGAGATCACCATAGGTCCTAGCATTGTTGCAGGTTTCAATGAGGTGAGCTACATGTTACTTCAGGTTGCCCTTTCCATCAAGTTGTTGGAACTTTGGTGGTGCCCAATGGCATCCTCAGCTCATCAATCCTCCTTGAGTATGGCTTTGCATACATTAAGGACGATTATGAAGCCACTCTAGATTGAGCTCAAATAGTATCTATGATCATGTGTTGCAGTTGCTTCATAGATAATGATGATATAGACATTTGAGTTGTTTCATTCAAGACACTTTATAGGACTGTATGATCATGTTGACTTTGCTTTTGCTACTTTTCCATGTTCTCGACCTTTTCAGAAGTAGGATTAATGGCTAGCTTTGTGCTACTTGTAGTTGTTTCCCTAGGAAAATTATGTGCTTCCAACTTTTGCATCAGCAATGCAATTTGGGCATCTTTTTCTTCAAGTTTTGCCATCAATTTTCAATGGAAAGTGTCATTTGTTCAAGACGGTCCTTAGGATTTCTAGAATATGCAACCGAGGTTGGCAACTTCGACTTTGAGGATGAAGAGTAATTTGCCCACCTTTTCTTTGAGAAAATCATAGATCTAGATCTAAATTCTTCACTTATAGAGGCATTCTTCATTGATATCTTAGAAGATGAGCAAGTCCTCATCCTTTTAGTAGAAAGTTCTACTACGTTATTCCTACTTGAGTGAATGAGGTGGCTTGAATGACTAGATCTTGCTTTTGTTGGTTGAACTTCTTGTTTTTTCACAGCAACTCCTCTTTCTTAATTTTGCGAGAAAATTGCTTTAATGGATATGCCAACTAAGATCCTTTAGTATGAGCTTTTACATAAGTG
The DNA here is from genome assembly GCA_039654915.1 of Aquilaria yunnanensis. NCBI lineage: Eukaryota > Viridiplantae > Streptophyta > Magnoliopsida > Malvales > Thymelaeaceae > Aquilaria > Aquilaria yunnanensis. Next base: position 38,790,733 of record CM077595.1, on the reverse strand, counting down.
ACCGGTGCGACTTTCTTTTCCATTGCTGCAGATTTCCTTGTGTTGGCAGCAGCACTTTGGGCTTCCATGATCTTCACTTGAGTTTCTTTAAAGATTCCTCGATATGAAAGATGAGAGGTAGAAAATGTTCCCAATAGAGTCGCCAAAAATTTGTACGCACAAATTTCATGTGTAAAAACTATACCTTGAAATTAATTATAGCCCATATTGCAAGATTGAAATTTAAAACAAAGATTTTAGGGAATCAATTCTCTAGCGTATTTCTCACATGCATAATCCTCTGATTCATGCTTCAAGCTTTTGGTGGAGATGCAAACGGCTTCTTCACAAACACGAACTCCGGAGTTTGTCTTGTACAAACACGGATTGATGTTCTTCGTAGCTTCTTTGGGTTTGGGATTTTCCGTTGTTGTCTTGGTACTTGGGAACTTCTAGCAATGTCCACCACTTTGTCACAACTTTCCTTGGAGTCTGACTTGATGTAGCACAGAAACAAATCCTTCACATTCCCTGCCACTTCTATTGGATCTGAACTTGAACTTGATGTCGCACCGTCCTGGGTTCTTTGCGTTCCTTATCACATTCTTCAAATCTGGCCTTGAAACTAGGATTTGACCTTTCTTGTACTTGATTTCTCTTCCCGCTGGGCATTTATGCTTGATCGGCCTAAAGAGTTGGAGAGTGAGAAATTTTCCTTCTCCTTGGTTCTGCTTCTTCTCCAATTTGTTCCCCATTTTTTTATTCTCTTTGGCATGGGGGCTATATATAAGTGTAGAGAATAGGTGGTTTGGTTCAAGAAAACCACATGTGATAGTTATCATATATTTTATCTCATGTATTTATCTTAAAAGAAAATAATGTGATAATTATCTCTCATTAATCATCCAATTTATTTAATTTAAAAGGATAATTAATGGAACATTCTAGAATATTGTAGAATATTTTAGCTAAATGATGGGTATGCATGGACTTTAGTCTTTTTGGACTTTGAGGCCCAATTTACCAAAATGGACTTTGGCTAAGATAGCATAGTTAGTCTTTATTCAGGGCCTTCAGCTGCATGCTTTTGGGCTCCAAGAATTGGATTTTTTGAACTTGAAATCATAAAATTCAATGGACTTTAGAATCTTGGACATCAATTTTGAAATGGGCTAGACAATTTAAATTGGATCTATTTTATTTTTAAACCAATTAAATTTTGATGTCTACATAGAGATTTTTAGGAAGTTTAAAATATGTTGCAGATTTTTATAAAGATCTTGCCAAGAATTGTAAACCTCTATTTGATCAGTTAAAGAAGAATCCTTATGACTGGAGTTTAAAACAAACTAAAGCTGTCCAACTAGTTAAAAGAAGAATTAAAGAAATTCTTTGTGTTAATATTTCCAACTTAGAAGCCTTTAAAATTGTTAAAGTAGACGCCAGTGATATTAACTATGGTGGAATATTGAAACAGAAAATTGATAATAAAGAACAACTGGTAAGAATCATTTCAGCAGTTTGGAATCAAGCCTACAAGAACTGTGCCACTATTAAGAAGGAAATTTTAGCTATTGTTCTTTGTATTACAAAGTTTGAGGAAGATCTCCTCAACAAGAAATTCTTAAATAGAGTTGACTGTAAAACAGCTAAAGATGTTTTTCTTAAAGATGTTAAAAATGTAGCCTCTAAGCAAATTTTTGCTCGTTGGCAAGCAATTTTTTCTAGTTTCGAGTTTGATATTGAATATATTGTGGGAGAAACTAACTCTTTGCCTAATTTGTTGATCAGAGAATTTTTGCAGGAGAGAGAAGATAACAAAGAATTTGAATTAGAAAAACAAAATCATTCTCTGTCAGGAAACCAAAGAGGATATGATGGAAATAGAAAGTTGTATGGAAATGGATGCTGAATTAACCAGAGCTCTTCTGGCTCAATACCATGTCCATCTAGAAAATCCTGAAAGAGGGGAAAATCTGTCCCAAGAATTATTCAAAAAAAGATGAAATCTGAGGGAGAGACCTCCAAGAAATGATATTTTTGACTTGGCAAGAAAGAAAAATATACAGGAATTTCCAGAGAAATTCCCAAGAAACTAAGCAAATGAATATTCTTTCAAGGTGCTCAAAGCCACAAGAAATCTCTATGCACAGTTTGGGTATACCAACTCCATTCCAAGAAATTGGAAGGAATTGTCTTATTTCCCTAGAAGATGAAGATTCTAATAATCTTTCAGTCATAAAACTGGTAGAAAAATACTGGCCTGACCATCAGAATACTCATTGGTAATTCTAGCCACTCAAGAAGCCTTCATTTTTTAATGTAATATTTCATGAAACTGGTTCTATTGAAATAGAACATAAAGCCGAAAGAACTAAGATCACCATTAATCCTAAAAGTGATGATGAAGAACCTTAAAAAAATATATTTTAGAAATTGAAATTTCTTCATTTAAAATATTAAGAGTTTGGACATTTAAAGAATAAGGAGTTCCATTTGGAAGAAAAAGAATCTTTACCAGATGAGAATATGAAAATATGTTATTCTCATAGTAGGACTATATCAAGGCTTAGGATGAAGTCTTCCATAATTAGAACAGAGACCATCAACATTCATGGATGATTTTATTCAAGACTAAGTAAAGGAAATTTCTTAACTAGTTTTATAACTGGTATTTTAGGAAGGGTTTGTTCAGAGCTTTTTTTCCTAGAACAAGTCATGAAGTCTTTTGAAAGATTCTATGAGTTCCAAGAACAATTTCTTTAGAAATGTCAAAAAGTGCCATTCCTGGATTTCTTTTTTATGGTCATGAATCATATTCCTTGGATCCTCCAATGACACTGTGAAAAACAAGAAGTGGATTATAACACCCACTTTACCCCTTGCCTAGAATGAATTTGGGAATCAAAATGGTAGGATAAGTGTATCCTTAACCAATATTTGCCTAAGAATATCAGATTTGATAAAATTGATTTAATTGATGAAGAAGAGAACCCAAACAAGGACTTCCTAGATGTCATGCTTATTTGATTCTATCAAGGAGGTCAATTCAGGGATAGCCAAATTCCTATCTCTGTAATGAAAGAAAGAATATTAAAGTCTGCCTAGAAATAATTGGTTCAAAAAGGCCATGAAAGGATTGGATCCTCATCCGGAAGAAATAACTTAGTACGGACCCAGTAAAGGCATATCTGACTTAGTGCATTTATTTTGACAAGAAAAAAGTCAGTGTCAGTAGAAACCAACAAGAAAAGAAAGGAACTAGCTGACTATCAACTACCCAGAATTATTGCCTCCACCAACTGGCCACTATGAGTGGACCCAGGTTCCTCGATTTCCAATTGGAGAAATTCTTTTAGCCTTATCACCAAAGGCTTAGAAGTTCTGTCTATTTAAGGAAACCTCCTTCTAGAGTTTAGGCATTGAAAAAAAAAATTATCATATCTCTTTCTTAGTCCATGTGCTGGACACCTTTCTTTCCATCAAAATTTGCATTTTATTACTTAGTACTTAAGTGGTGTGCTTGTACCTATACCATAGTGGTGTCAATTCTGTTAAAGCTTGAATTCCTACTTCAACAGTTCAAGTCTCTAATCATTCCAGAGTTCTTCATTTTTATGTGGTAAACTGGTTTTCACTAGTTTTTTGTAAGTTTGTATTTTAAGTAAATAAATCATATGAATGCATTTTTAGTTCATGTTTGTGCTTGTGTTAAAGCTATCTTTATGCTTAAATTTGAACTACTAGGTGTTTTGGTATTAGAGACATTAATCACTGTTTTCATCTTACTTTTTCTATATGATTGTATGTTTTAAACATTAGGTCATTCTTTGTAAAAACAAGAGAACTAAAAGCCCTAGCATAGAATTTTGTGCAGGTGTATGTAATAGCTACTCAAAAATGAAAAGCTAGGTTGAGGTATAAATAGAATTGGTCGGTGGAACAGGCTAAACGTATGTGGCCAACTAATTGTCTGCTAGATTATTGTTGTAATTTATTTCAATTGTAGGGGTAATAAAGGAACAAAACTATTGGACCCATTGAAAGTTATGGATCTTTGGCAGATTGAAAAAAGAGTTAATGATAGCTTTGGTCCTCCCACAGTTCTCTGATCCATTTTTGCCCCAAATTTCTACTTTCACCCCCCAACAACTATACTTTAAGGACTTTTTGGTCCAAACAAAATTTAGCCCTCCCCTATAAATAGGATGCCATTTCCACTCCAGCTTCACACCAAAATTCAATCTTTCTTCTTCCTTTAATATATTCTTTCAAGCATTTCCACTACTTTTTTTTAGCTTTTTTGCTAATCTCTTCCTAATTTCTTCCTAATCTCCACCAAATTTCTTCCTAGTATCCTCTTAATTTTTTTTTACATCATTACTATTATTTTATCACTCATGGCTTTAAGAGGAAAAGGCAAGTTTGCAGAGATTTCTTAATCCCACACCATCGGCCTCTAGGGCTTGTTCCATCGTTGCTCTTAGGTGGCTGATAAAGACATATCAATTGAGGAGTTATAGGACAATGACCAAATCGGCATGACAAATCATGATTTGGGTTTTGGCAATCAATTATCAAATGGTGATGTTGAAAAGGTGGATGTGACACTAGTCGGGGATTTGTCAACACAACCAACACTGACAAGCCATAAACCCAATGCAGAGGATACCCAAGGACAAAGGACAAGGTAAATCCTCAAAGCTAACAACTTGGGTTTGGGAGCATTATGAGCTCATATTTGAAGGGGAGTCGAGGTACAACAAATGTAAACATTGTAGGAAAAAGTTGGTGCACAAAATGAATTCTAGCACTGGAATGTTGTGGTACCACATTGAAAATCAGCATGCCAATGTCCTTCCCTGTGCCACCACTAGTTTCGGAGGACAAACACAACTTGGGAGCATAACTGGTGGGTCATGTATATTCCAATTTAACTAACAATCTTATAGATAAGGCATGATAAATTGGATGATGCTTACTGAGAAACCTTTTTTACAAGTTAAAGATGTGCATATAGAATCTTAGATTAGATCACAATGAAGCCTTGAATTTAGAAAATTTTCTAGGAAAATGGCTAAAAAGGAGAGCTTTAAACTATTTGAAGCCTGAAAATCAAATTTGCAAGCCTATTTTTCTGTTCTTTATTGTTGTGTGGCATCTACTTCTGACATGTGGACATCACCTACGGGTCAATCATATTATTACATTATTACTTATTGGATTGATTTTGATTGGATCATTCAAAAATGTATTTTTTCAGTTAGGGTCATTGAAATTGATCATACTAGTTATCAAATATTCAATTGCATCTTAAAAACTTTACATGATTGTTATTGTGCTGATAAAGTCCTATGCATTTTAATTTGATAATGCTACTTGTTGTTTAAGCCAAGCATTGAAACCACAACTCGAAGGTGCATTCTTTCACATTACATGCCTGTGCCACATTTTAAACCTTCGTGTGTAAAAGGGTTTATAAGTTCTCCAAAATGAAATTATGCATATTCAGAATTCATTCAAGACCCGCTGCATTTCATGAATTCAAAAGGTTTTATTTTGAAAACCAAAAACCATTTTCTTGGAAATAGTTTAAATTGGATTATCCTTATGAGTGAATTTTGGGGAAAATGTTTAAAATTCGGTGAACTGCTTTAGTTTTTTTATGAGGCAACTTAATTTTTCTCCCATGTTTACTTCTAACTGGTCATCAAGTTTTGCTTCATTTAGTGAACATTACATATGCTTTACGTCAATTTAAAAATGATGAGTTTTTGAAACCAACGGTCAAAGCCATGTGAACTAAGTGGCTTTCGTATTTTGAAAACATTTGCCCTATCTTTTTAGTTGCTTTTTTGCTTGATCCATATGTGAAAATGACAGGAATGACCACATTGCTTGAAGACATTTATCATACTTATGTAGAAATGTCCCATATAAATGTTTTGGCTATATCTGCTACTGCTTCTGAGTACCTGCATACTTTGTACACGTTATATTGTAAGAATTCAAATAAGGTAAGATACAAAGCTCTTCAAACCGAACCTCCTAGGAGATCAATCTCATCAAGATTTAATCCAGCCCTTTAAATTCTCGAACGTGCCCAACCGATGATTTTAAGTTTAGCTGAGGTCGATGACCACCTCAACACATCGTTCAAGCTAAGCAATGTCAACATATTGGAGTGGTGGAAGCAAAAGAGATCAAGATTCCCGATATTGTTGATAATCGCATAGGAGATTTTTCTCATTTTGGTCTTTACTATGGCATCTGAGGTAGCTTTTAGTGTAGAAAAATGGGTAATATCGAAGAAATTGTCAAAGTTGATGCTAAAAACCATGGAAGTATGCATATGTAATCGAGATTAAGGCCTTACAGCACTGCAAAAGCAAGACCAAAAGAGCTCTAATGATGGGATAGTATCCAATGATGAGGCTTGAATTTTTTTTTCCTTCTTAAATTTAGTTTGTATTTGATCTGACTATGCTGTTAAGTACAGATCATAGGTTTTAATTTTTGATAATTTTTGGAATGTTTTGCCATTTCAATATATAAAGCCTATTCCAGTTGTTTGTAAGTGTTGTTTGGCTTTTTTACTTAATAAAATTTACACCTAAGGTGGTGTCTTTCTTTAAAAACAAATATTAAATACAAAATTAAGTCATTTATTAAAAAAAAACCCCAGAAAGCCTGAAACTTGCCCAAGAACAGCTTAGGACTGGACTACCTAAAGCCGGTTTGTGCCCCGCCCTCCCAAACCCAGACCCAGGCCTGGCCGGTCTAATAATTACGTTGAATAGGTAGTAACTTTGGTGGCTTATAATTCTACTTATTCATAGGCTCCATGTTCAATGTCTCCTCATTTTCTTCCCGCTGATTGACATCATTAAATCATGTCCCATTTTTATTGCATTTGAATTGAATCGAACCAATTTTGTAGTTGAGGTAGGAAGATTGGCTATACCTCGTTAAATATATTCAACTTTAAGAAGAATTTGAAGGCAAAACCCTAAAATCCTTAATTTGAAGGCTACTATCCAATTTGAAGGTATCTGTCCATTGGATTGTCAAAAGAAAAAAAAAGTCCCCTTAAAGTGGCCACATCAGCCGCCACCTAATAATTTTGTTAGTAGTTAATATTTGTTGGTAATGTCAGGATGAGATTGTAACATATTAAATAGTTTTAGTACTATTGGTATAACATTTTATAGTTAGGGGATGAACTAGCAACATGGTTCATAATTTGAGGATGATGGGTGATATTCCAAAGAAAAAGCCTATGCTTTTTGAGCTTTTCCCGTTTTAAAAAGGTGTTAAAAGAACACCAAGGGGAAAAACGAAACTCATTTTTCTATCGAATGTGATTTAAAGCTAATTTGTGTACCTTTCGTGTCCTAAAAATATAAGAATTTCCCTTTTTCTATGTACTATATAATATCTCTTACTCTATCTAGATTTGGAAAGATGTTTCTATGCACCTAAAAAAAGTAACATTTTTCTTTTTGAAAATTTCTTAACATTTAATATAGCTTATTACCCCATTTAAACTTCATTACACGAAACTCAATCTGACATATTTTCATTTGTAATCTTCATTTAAACCCTTACAACACAAAACCCTAAAAAAAACCTTTTTCTTGTGTTTAATCATCATTTAACATCTCACTACACAAAACTAAAATTTTAGTTTTAGGGCCAAAATTGAAAAAACAATCATTAATTATGTATACCTTAATCTTAATGGCCAAAAATGTTTAATATTTTATGGGACGGAAGAAGTACTTGTTAAAGTATCAAACTCAAAACTAATTAGTAATGAGTGGCTATGCCAAAATCACCCAACATCCTTCCCATATTCTTTGATATATTTTATTTATTTTTATTTAGATTTGACTTGAATTTATTTATATTATTATTTTTTAGAATTTTTTTTTAAAAAAAAATTTTAGAAACTATGAGTTTTCATTTATCATTTATATATAAAATTTTTTATTTATATAATAAAATATTGAAGATAGAAAATCATAGGTTAATTATTGTTATTAGTGAATAGTGTAAAAAAACTCGGGATGGAGGTACTAATATAAAGCCTTACTAACCCATCACTTTGATGGTGCGATTTTCGCACCTAATAGTATTGCTTCTCTTTGTAGAGGCTATACCCTTTTTTGGCATGTATTTTAGATTATAGGCTTCCGTTATGCAGTAGCCAATTCTTGCAAAGAAAATAGATTGCTCAGTGCAGAATCGTGGGGGCCCTCATGGCTTTGTATTTTTCTTTCCTTTCTCTCTTCAACTAACTACCTCACTGGAAGATCCATCGACCTAAGATGAAGAGAAAGGTCTATCTATTTTATTTAGTTTTTCAGTTAAATCAACGATTCGTTATTGGAGTAGACAGAAAAAAACCATTTCATCTGATATGTGTATTTTTTTATTATCCCGTGGATTATATCTTTCATTAATGGAAATTTTTTTATGTATTGGAAAAAGCTCTGGTTGTTCACTATTCAATAATTCTTGTTTAGATAGTTCATACCATTCACATAGTGTTTTGATGTATGATTTCAATTTTTCCATGGAGCTAAACTCCATGGAAGAAAGAGGTGTTTCTATTAATCTACCACCAAGTCTATTCCATTCCACTAAATTAGTATTTCATGACCCTATATCTTCCTGGCTAAGTAATGGGAAACCCTTCTCCTGTTACGCGAATTCAATTTTTATTTCATCCAAGAAATGCCATCTGTATATCTTTACCATTTGATCCAATAGCCTTCCATTAGAGAATAAAAGATTTGATAAATGCCGATAACTTTCAAATGGAGCACTAGAAAAAGAAAATTTGAATGAACTATTCACTCTAAGCCATCTTTGGCAATGAATCAAGAATTGAAAGTGATTTTCTTTTCTATTCTTAATAAACCAGCTTTGAGATAAAGATGTAAAAGGATCTTGGAAATAGAAATAAGAAGCCCTTTTGGTGCTCCAACATGTCCTCGATTTATCACATGTTCATCGAAGGCAGGTTCAAGGTGCTAGCTTGGTCGAGGCTAGTCCTGAAACACAGAACAAAGGGAGCTAAGAGGGGTCCTAAAAAAATTTTCATGGAGGGAGCCTTTTATGATCAAGTCAAGCATTTTAGAGAGATGTAAGGACAAGAGACCTAGGGAGACAAAGTAGAGTTAGGGAAACCTATCTGTAGGAGATGACTAAGGGTATTTATAGGGCTAGATGAGGTTAGGCCATTGGGCTTGCCAAGAAAGGGTTTGGCTATGTGGCTAGCTAGATTTGGAGATCCGGAGGTTATACTCTACGAATAGCTCAACCAGTTGGCTTAGAGGTACAAGTAGTGGCTTGCTCTAACATGCTACCAGGGTGGTGTGGCAATATTCCTGTTAGTGGTCCCTTGATCCATCTCTAAGCTCTAGTCTTGAATACCCAGCAAAGGGGGCATGAAATGATTCTATAGTTCGGATCAACTTTGCTTTAGGCATATGATGGGTAGTTGACCAAGGGACCCTGTCGGCTATGTTTGCTTGTGGGCTAGTTCGGCCTGTCACAAGGGTGGTAGTTTTCCTACCATCACATGCCCCCTTGAATGAGGCCAAAGTCGACTAGGACTTCAGTCTCAACGTGCATATTAGGCATGCCTTGGGTGAACTTGGTCGATGTTCGTTTTATTTTGGTAAATGAACTTTTAGGATTTTCCTGCATAAGCTCCTAGGCACCTTAGTTTGGCAGTAAATTTCTGACGCATTAGACTTAACTCCCTAAATTCTCACACTATGATGATTAATTTGACAACCTATCAATCATTCTAAATGTTGAGGTATGCCCTCGAATCAAGTTTTAAGGGACACATGTCATTTTGCTATTCATTGTTTTCTTATCGGTGCATCACTTTGGTTTAAAAGGGTGATTTGGTTATTAAAGTGCAGCCATTATTACAACTCTTTTACTTCTTTTTTTGGGCTATATACACCCCCTCAAAGCAAAAGTTCCTCACTTTCAACTCATTTTCTTCTTTTGCATTCTCCCTTACTCTCGAGCTCGCTCTTCATTTTCTGTCTTTTTTTCTTTTGGAGAGAGGTTGTGTGGTGAAGCAGTCGATGGTAGAAATTTTTATGGTGGAGGTTTGGTGAAATTTTCAGCCCGTTGGTAACCTTTAAGTGGGTTTTAAGTGCTTAGGATTTTCTTTTAGCCGAAGCATTCTTCTTCCTTTAGCTGAGGTAGAAATTTAGGTTTACCAAGGTTAGTATTATGGCTTCTTGCCCCCAAAATTCTGAGGTATTAACTCCCAACAATGCCGAAGAAAATTGAAGCTTAGTGGATGCATATCCAAGCTGCACTACCTTGGAGAAGATGTAAAAGTGGCACACCAAGTACTATATCCCTTTATTGTAGAACTACGGTTGCTAGAGAAGGGCGAGCCGAGCTACCATCCTTGGGATGGCAAAACTATTTTTTTCATGACTCTGCTGAAAGTCAGTCTTTGATATCCTCCCTTGAAGATGATTGTGGACTTTTGTATGTTTCATGGGATAGTAGCTAACCAGCTCCCTATGAACTCATATGCATATTTTAACACTTTGACTACTAGAAAAAATGAAATTAGCGACGGTCAATTTAGCGACGGCTACACAACAGTCGCTAATAAGCGATGGCAAATGGTCGCTAAAACTCCAGTAACATCTTAGCGATGATTGTGTGTCGCTAAACGTTAGCGACGGCTTAACGTCGCTAAATTAGCGACGGTTTATAGTCCGTAAAATTTTGCGATGTTTTACCGTCGCTAACTTAGTGACACGTAGCCTTCGCTAAAGTTAGCGACATTTTGCCCTCGCTAATTTACCTACTTTAAACCGTTGCTAACTTCCCTCCCTCCCTCCCTTTCTAAGTTATAGTACATTTAGCATAAATTAGCAAAATTGAGTAACATTAACTTTTACATGAAAAATATTAATTAAATATTGGTATGGACATCATGAAAAGTGGAACTTAATATCAATTTCTGTAGCCATTTGATTTAGTAAGTAGTTTTTGGTACTTTTGTGACGGTAATGTGTCGCAAATTAATTAGTGACGGTTTTGTGTCGCTATATTTCCACGGTAAAAGTTTTGACGTTGAGCCTTCAGTAATATATCAACGGATAATTCTCGCTAAGGCCTACATACTAATATAGGCGAAATAATATGTTGAGTGAGTATAGTGAGAGGTAACCGTCGCTAGTGTTAACAAATGTTTTGCCGTCGCAAGGTTAGTGAGTCTAAACTGTCGCTAGCTTCAATTAAAATTCCTTCGCCCCTTCCCTAACTTATTTCACAGACGCGACGCCAGAAAGAACTCTCCCCTGCTGCGTCGAGCCCAATCTCCATACACTGTCCTATTCCCCTATACAAATGGCGTCACGTTGATCTTCTTTGCCGGAATCACGCTAAACGTATCTCTTGTTTCAGGTAAAGCTGTCTCACTTTCAATTGACTTCGATTTAGGGCTCGAATTGTTTGTTGTATTAAGGGTTTTAGTGTCCTTGCATTTTGATTTCCTGTTTGTGCGTTGCTAGTTTCGGACATAGCTGTGGGGTTTTGCAACTGGTTAATCGCCTCTATCTGTGCGTGGGACAGTTGTTTCTTCCAGCTCCTTGATTTTTCAGGTGAATCGCCTCTTCTGTTCTCTTCTTCTTGACTTCATTTAGTAGTGATGGTCACCGTATGCTCATTGGCTGCTATAAACTCTTGCAGTTGTCTGGTTTTTTTTTGTGATACTGATTTGTTTCTCATCTGAACTCTTAATTTGAAGATGTGAATCTCTTCATATTGGGTATTATTCGATAATGAGTATGAAGGTGGTTTTATGTATTGCAGGGAAACAGTCATAAGTCCGAAACTGGCTCACTTGAGTGGTGCGTCTGTTGCTGGTATGGCATGGCCTCAAAGTAGGCGTGGATGCTTGTGAGCCCATCTCCTTGTCTGTGATTTCAACCCTAACATAGTAAGTCTAATGTTCTTTCTGTTGTTCATTTCACAGCTAGGTAATTTTCATAACCATTTCAAGGTATTGCTATGTGTTTACACAGATGGATTGACGAAATTTGATTGTTGGCTAATTTTTATGTAATTTTAATGGGTTTAGTACCAATGTGTCTGATTTTTGAATGTTTCTAACAAGAAGCCTGCTAAATCTTAAACCCACTTATTCAGTGATAATAAACTAGGTGAAATAGCAAAAGTATCATAATAAGTGGGACGGAAGCAGTAGAAATTCTAGTGCAGTAGGTTATTAAGTGTAATGGTAATCTACATGTTTATAAATCTGTACATGTGGAATCTTGAAGGAATGAATAGTTAACTAATTCTCAATGATACTTTTCATCTAAATGGCCTTATTATTATGGATACTATGTAGAAGTAAATTAATAACAGAAATAAAGTACCAACATAGTCGAAAAGGAAAAGTCGCTAACATAAAATTGGCACTAGCTGCTTTAAACACACATAGATGATCTGTGAACATGATCTACAAATCATTTGAAATCATAAGGAGACAATAATATTAGACAGGAAATAAAGAGAGATGTAGTCTACAACTTATGAACTTCTCCCTTGCCCAACACAAGCGTATATATATTAAATAATTGTGAAATGGTATTGGAGTAGTTGTTTAAAAACCAAATGCCACGCAAATCAATAATTTCCAAAAACTGTGTCTGTCTATTAAATATTATATATACACTCTTATATATATGAAAGATAAAAGAAAAGGAGAAGAACAGTAGATATTGTGGCTATGGTGACAAAGTTTCCCCACATTTGATCTTATTTTGCAGTGTTCACATTTGCTCGTAATTAGCATAAAAAAGGATACCAAACCTTTATTTGACTTGGTACATGGTAGACTGACTATTCCAAAGAGTATTTTTGTTTGCATGGATATCCTATGTTTCTCTCATGTCTAAGTTTCATAGTCCCTGAAAGGTGGGAAAATTGTTTTAAAGGGTGATATCAGCTTGCAAGTTTCAAATCCTTAATTGGTATAGAGTCCGGGGACCTTTGATGTATGGGGGATTAGGTTGCTGTGAAGCTTCTAATGGTATATCCTTCAAGATTTTCTTACTGCTCAGCATCAGAATTTATTTTAAGATCTCTTTTTCTCGCCATCTGTTTCCTTCTTCCCTCTCTTTCTCAATCATCATCATGATACTCCTCCTCCTCCTCCTCCATCTTCTTCTCCTCTTCGTCGCCATATTCCTCATCTTCGTTTTCTCTGTCACTTATTTCTTCTTCATTCTTCTTTGTCTCTTCCGAGTTCTAGTGCTTCAAACATGACCAACATTTGCAGTCCCCTTTTCACATCCATTTGTAAATTTTTCAAACCTTGAAGTTCTCATTTTGATGCTTGTAACCCAAAGTTCTTGGATCTACTCTACATGCACTGGTAGTTTTACCATAAAGATAGTGAATTTCAGTGTGATTTAAGGTTCTACAACCTCATTTTATCTCAAATTTTGTAGCAACCAACCTTTTAGTATAACAAATTGGTTTAAAACCACCATATTCAATTGGAAAACTGTCTTCCAAGATTTTTAAGCAACTCTTCTTTTCTGCGGGATATAGTTGTTGTCTATATGCAAAACCAAATTCTTTATGTCTTAAACTGCTGTAAGGACATAAGTCCATTTTTTCAGTATAACATTATCTGAAAAATTTCACTCGAGAATTCCCTTTCTTTTCAAACTCAAGTTGAGTCAAATGTGGTCCAACTAGTCAGTTATGAAGGTTCCAGTAGCTTGCCCCCTTGATTTCAAACTGGGTCTGTTGTAGGTCCAGTGGTCTAACTGCCATAATATTTTGCAGCAACCTTGATTTAGATAAGTAAGCTTCTTCCATATTCAACCCCTAAATTTGGAGTCTTCTTTTAATAGTGTTAAGCTTGTTTTGTTCTGCTGATTGTTTTAGCAGCATCCTTGGTTTTAGAGGGTATCTTGAGTTGCAGTGTACCAATCAACACCAAACATTCGAGTCACTATATTTCTGCTATAATAAACATGTCTTCGCCCCAATACACTAATTCATAAGTCCTGTTCGAAGGTTTTGAAGTGATTCTTCTTCTGCTGTCCATTTGAGCAATATTTTGTAATGAAAGAGTGTAATTGAGTTCCTATGCTCCAAATTGCACCACAGTTTACAGTAAAGTTCATTTATACATATGAAAGTTTCCCAAACTTAGAAAACCAAAATTGAGGCAATTTACCTAAAGTTTGAAGGAAATATGTCTTTGCTGGTCAGTTTTCCAGCATCTGATAAACTTAAGTTTTTCTGAGTTGTTCTGACTCAAATTCATGATAAATTTGCAGAAAAGTCCTAATTATCCACCTAAACATGACTGCAAAATTTTGTCTCAATACTCTATATATGTTTCTGTCTGCTTGTCTCTACACTTTTCATGCCTAATGAGTTACTGGGACAGGGATAGTTGCTAGCTAATGAAGGAATTGTTTGCTATTGGTTGATTAAATAGAATGATAAATTAATAATGAAGAGAATATTCTGAGTTAGATGTTCATGGAAATCTATCCTGCCATTAAAGGATAAGTGGCGCGTGATAATGGCAATGTAAAAAAACATATTCATCACTTTTATCCCTTTCATGAATTTATAATCTTAAATAAAACTTTTAATACTCAATTAATGACATTAATTCGTAATTTTAAACCATTACCTGGAATATATATATTTCACACACTTTTTTGATCCCTAATAAATTAATAATAATTTTTTTCCCCAAAAACAAAATCTTACAGTAATATATATCGTAATACAAATTCTAGGGTTGAGGTACAAGGCTCGATCGCATTAATGGCTATTTCATTAACTTTTGTCCAGACTTTAGAGTAATCTCCCTTAACTCTCCATGTAGGAACAGAAATTGGTAAACATTTTTTAACATGTCTTGCGATAGGCCAGGCACACAATGTGCATCTTTTTTTCTTTTATCAATTCTTATTTATTTTTTTATTAAGATTATTTTTTAAATATTTTTTATTTCTTTAGGTTTGTTTTCTTTTATTAAAAATATTTGTTCATCTAAAATAAACGTAGGCTGCTACAGTTATCATACTTTCATCCCATTTTTTCTTATGCTGGCTCAGCAAGGATTATGCAGAGCAAATAATGAAAAAAATTACATACCCCACTAAACCAGTAACTCTTAATCAAAACCTCTGAACCTATAGCCATAGTCACAATTCTGCCACTATTGCATATTTTTTCAGCTTGGAACATAGGTTCAAAGGGTTAAATTTTAGTCATCCAAAATTTACAGTCAACTTTCATTTTCATAATGACAGACATTTCTTTAGGTAAAAATTGACTAGGTGTTTCGTAATCCATACCTGATAAAATTTATTTGCAATTTCTTAGCTTTTATGTTCATCCTAAATTGATCCATTTCTTTAACTTATGCTATTATAAAGTTTCTCACTTCATCGCGTAATCTCACCTGAGTCTCTTTGATTACTTTACACCTAGTCAATAAGGACCAGTGGCTCTGGAAATTCAAACCTCATTCAACACTAGAGCTTGCCTGTAGATAGGGCTTTTTGCCCACATAGATATTGAAAGTAAGCAAAATTTCGCAGCCCTTCTTCATTTTTTTTTTTAAATTTCAGTGGCATTTTACTAAGTTTGTGGATAATAAAGAAATGAAAAAAGCTACAAACATCAAATGGTATGACCAATACTTGGATAATATGCCTACCAATCGGATGAAAAGCAGCAGTTCGCATACTACCCATATCAACAACATGAATCTTGGACCATGAATGGCAGTGATGGTCCGTGGGCTTCCCATGATGATACGCTTTTGCATGTTGCCTAGTAGGCCTGAGATCAGATCTACCTTATCGCTATTGGAGGGAGGAACTAGAGGAAGAACGATGAGGGTATTATAGAACCAAAGTGATACCTTAGTTTCGGTTATTGGGTAAACTAGGAGGAATGACATGGGTCCATGGAATTGAAGTCTGAAGTTGTTGATTTGAGGAAAAAGATAAAATTTTGTAATTTAATTTTAAGTCCCCAAGATTGTTTGTTTATATCAATTTTAACATGAAGTTCCTTATTATTCTAGTATGGTCATTTATTATTATGAAAGATAAGGTCATGTGAAGTATGGGATGGAAAAGTGCTTTTGAACTTGTCATATAAACAAATTCCATAACAGATAATAAAAAAACTGATGACAAAAACTCAGATAGAACATACAACTACAAGGTATAATATTTTATAATGGCATATGTTAAGAAAATGAACCATTTTAGGACAAACATAAAAGCTAGAAGAACATAAATGAATTTTACCCTGAATTGCAATGGTGTGGTTACTGATTAATACTAATGAATTGCTGTTTTCCAAAAATTATTTTTTAAATTTGAAATAAATATTTTTCTTCTCTAAATTTGAAATAATTGAAACACTTCTTTGTGCTTATGCAGGACTAGTTTTCAGTACACTGCAATAAACAATATAGACGCTTCATTAAGAAAAAAAAAAACTCTTACACTACAGTTATGTTCAACACCTACTTAAATGGAACCCTTCGCTAGCTGTTACACATTAGTTCTCATGCATATCCATGCCAGCATTAGGAGCAGAATAGACAAAGCTGCAATATATTGCAATTCATGTTGACCCCTACCAATCTTGGGCTGGACCTGGAAACGTCAATCTCAGTCTCAATATATAATAACGCAATAATTCATTACCACCATTTTGTACTTTTCTATGAGGAAGCAAGTTGAAAATGGCAGTACTTAATTGACGGATTAATAATTGTACATATAGTTTGACGGCATGCCTGGCTTTGATTCAGAATTTGTGATTTAATGTGGTGTTCCACAGTTTGTTCTTTATCATCATCTACTTATCGAGCATCTAATTGACAAGATTCATTATGAAAAGACATTGGAATGAGAAAAACAGGTGATCACTTAGTGCTTAGCCTAACCATTTGAAGGCTGGCCCATTGTTGTCACCTTGTCAGTGACAGAAAGCAAGTGCTAAGAACAGTGGCAGATCCAGGTTTTTAAGTTTTAGAGGCTAATTAAAGGCAAGATGAGCAACGGCCAAAATCTAAGAGAAAAAAATTATTTCAATAATTATTTATAAAAATTAACTTTTTGCTCCACCAGCCAATTTCCAGCATCTCAGATAATGAACTTCATAACAACAAAGAGCCCTCTAAAATCCAAGATTTATTCTGGGTTTTCCTGCTGAAACAAAAGTCCTCTTCATTTTCCCATTCACCCAGCCTTTCTTCCATTATTCTTGAGCTATTTTAAAGAAAATTTTGTTTTGCTTCATGAACATGTGTGCACGGGTTCATTCACAATCACTTCCTTCCACAGGAAGGAAATTGCTAAGCAAGTTCTGTTTTAGGCCTTTTAGGTTGATGAAATGCTGCATGTTCAGTTTTGAAATTGTCTGAACTGTTTGAAATTTGTATTTACAGCAACTTCAGGAGCAGTACAGGGAGACAACACTGTGGATTGAGGTGTTAATAGTGGATAGAGAAGTAAGGTAATGGGCCTCCTGTGCTTAAGATTCATTTTTTCCTTATCTAGGTATAAGTTTCAGCGCATGTGCTAACGCAAACTGCTATGGTTGTAGTCGAAACCCTGCTGCTTGTGCTGCTGTTTTCTCCTATCCTTACTCTGAGTGTGCAGTTCGTATTGAAGGAAAACAATTAAACATATTGAGGTGGGCATCTTTTACTTCTGTGCATCTCTTGGCACGATCTCCCCCCTAAATTTTATCAGAAGTGCTTTCTGTTGTTCAAACATGTTTTTATAATTAAGTGTACATATACAAATGCTGTCTAGTATGTATTTATATATATAGTGTTGTTGTACGATAAAAATTGTTCATTTACATTCAGCTAATATGCATTCTACCTACTACCACTATGCAACAGGCAATGTCGATGAGTTCGATGTCAGCGAATTAGTTGAGCTGTGCAACAAGTAGCGTTTGGGCTAGTGGCCTAACAGACACTTGGTGATCGATAATATCTAATTCCACCTGTAAGTCTCTTTAGTTTTTGCTTCTAATGGTTAACTGCAGTTCTCTTGTTCCTTTGCCATGTATATCTACCCCCAAGTATGTAGCAGTACCCCTCTTGTTGATGTATAGAGTTAACAAAAATTGTTGAATGTTAGGGTTAAAAAACTATCAAATGCATTCCAACTAGATACTGAGTTTAATTTGCTGACGTAAAATCCAGTATTAGCTATCCAAAAATTTATTATATATTACTTATAAAATCAGAGTTAATAGCATGGTGTATTTATCCTATACTGCTAAGTTATAAGCCAGGATTAATGTGTCATCAAAAATTAGTCCACATGGCTCTGGAAAAAAAAATGTTAGATTAACTTAGTATTCATAAAAGTGGTCGTTAGCGTGAGATAAGGCCTCCTCTTTACGTGTTGTTAGCATCAGCCTCAAAGTGTGTGTTTTGTAGGAAAATATGGTTAGGTAGATAAATGTCATCAAAGAATCCAAGAGATACTTCAGATTGTAATGCAAACATTATAAATTACATACACCTATCTCTTCAAGTAACAAATGGCAAGAAAAGGAAAAGACTGTTTTACTAGTAGAGTAACAGTCCAGTCAAATAAACAGATATACAAAAGCACAGAACAATAATTATTATCTTTCAGAAAATACCAAAATGACAAGGTCAGCTTGTTTGTCAGCCAGGGGAAGGATCTAACTGAAACAAAAATACACATCATCTAAAATGATTTAGCCCAATGGTGAAAGAATATGGTTTGCCACTCCCAGCCCCCCACCCTAAAAAGAAAATCAATAAATAAAAAACCTGCATAATGGGTGTATCCTAAGAAATTATTGTTTCGTGCTCTACAAAAGCAAATGAATGAAGCAGTGTTTCTAAACTTTTAGAAAGAATGCATGCTCATATGTTAGTCAGCCATTAAGCATCCAAAACTCAAGAGAATTGGTTAAAGCACAAACAAATACGTACGAAATGATAACTGAGGCCTTAAATCATGTAAATCCACAATATGTAATTAATGGATATATGAGAAATAGATAGACTTAGCATTGCACATATTCCAGATACAATGAAATACTACTTTTCTTTGAATCTAATTGTCTATTTTCTCCTTGCCAAGTTCAGCAGCATGTTTTGAATCAAACACAAAAGAAAAAAAATAGATTGCAAAACAATCTACTATGAATTGGTTAATAAGCTAGCTAGAGATACAATTTTGGCCTCAACCAAAGGAAATAAATGCTATGTATAGATATAGAGAATAATATGGAACATAACATACAGAAACTGAACCACTAGAAGCAGCTGTAAGACATACTGCGCAAACGTGTACTCCAACATTCTTTACGTTTTGCAGTAATGCATTCACCTACAAATGGACGCAAGATAACCATCCTGAACTCAACCTGTAACAATTAAAAAAAGAAAATGTCGGTCACTTATACATGTTAAGAATTTTGAAGGATGTGAGCTGACAGCAAAGGCATGTAAGAATCATCGCACAATCACATCACAACTCATGCAAATTAGTAACATCACAAGAACAAGCAGCCAAACAAACTTATGCACATTTAGTAATCAGCAGTCCGTGCGATGACCAAAAACAAGATTGACTAACTAATTAATTGCAATATGAAAGAAAGAGCCTAGTTTATCTGTTTTGAAAGTCCCATCACAGATTTTTTCTTTTTTTTTTTCTCAACTTGAATTGGTCAATACAAGACTGGTAAAGCAAGCAGCAGAAACAAAATCAACATGTATACAATTGCTGGGTTTAGGGTAAAATGAATGGAAACGCCAAGACTGGCAACTTGATCTGCAGCGCTTAATCCCCTCAATTTAAGTAACACAATGGCTATATTAGGTAACAAATTGTACCTGGTTTTGCTTCTTTAATTGTTTTTTTAAAACAACAGATAAAAGTTTGGAGGATACTTCCTTCCCATTAACAGTCGCCAATTGTTATCATTACTTTCATTACTGTGGTGCAATATCTTGTTAAAAAATTGAAGAACAATGTTGAGCATTGATTCTATTCAACTATTTTCTTACAACCCTGGGAATAATCAAAACTTAAATAACAGTTACTTACGTACGATGTTACTATTATCTGTTTAGTTGTGAGCTCCATATCTGTGATGGTATTTGTTGAGTGATAATTATTAGTGTCGTCGACTTACAACATTAATCTATATTTGCTGTTATGTTCTGATACATATAGTTTCACATGCCCAGAAATTGATGTTTGTCAAGTAGATATTATTACGGCAGTGTACTTCGACTGCAAGAGAATGGATAACAACTGAATTGGATGTACAGTAAACGTTACATCCGAGAGAATGGGTGTTTTTTAGAGGAGTGGAGTAGGGGAGTGGAACAGTTTATAAGCTTCGCATGTGCACATGTGCAGTTCTTGAATGGGGACCAAGTTAGGTGCCCATGCCGGAAATGTAAGAACCTTCAATTTAGATCTTGTGACTTAGTGAGGGTTCATCTGTATAAGGGGGGGTTCATGCCGATGTACTGGAATTGGACATCTCATGGTGAACCCATTAATTTAGTTGGTGTGCCGCAGCCATACCAGTTTCATGAGAATTATGATGATAATTGTTGTTCAGTTAACCAGTTCGAAAGAATGGTGTTTGATGCTGTTGGTCCTAATCACCCTTCCATCGATGTTGAGGTGGAGGTGGAGCCGAATGCTGATGCTCGACATTTCTATGATGTCCTTGCTTCAGCATCAAGACCATTGTGGAATGGTTGTGAAAACCATTCTGAGCTGTCAGCTGTAGTTCGTTTGCTAAACCTGAAATCAGAATACAATATGTCAGCGGGATGTTATGATGGCATTGCGAAGTTGATGAGGGATACTCAGCCAAGAGACAGCAATATGCCGAGTACATGGTATGAGACGAAGAAGTTGGTTTCCCCTTTGGGTCTTTCACATATAAAAATTGATGTTTGTGTTAATGATTGCATGCTGTATTGGAAAGGTGACCAAGATTTAAGTAGTTGCAAATTCTGCCATGCCCCACGTTACAAACCAAGAAATGGTAACGTGGGGAAATATCGAGCTTTCAAGACCATGCATCACCTCCCACTAATACCAAGACTTCAATGACTATATGCATCACCTACTACAGCAGAACACATGCGGTGGCATAAGGTACATGCCCCTTCCGCAAATGTACTCAAACATCCTTCTGATGCTGAAGCATGGAAGCATTTTGATAGGACATACCCTTGGTTTGCATCAGAACCTCGAAATGTTCGACTTGGACTGTCTTCTGATGGGTTCAATCCTTTTGGATCTTCTGGTAGGCAGTACTCTTGCTGGCCTGTGATAGTCACCCGATATAACCTTCCACCATGGATGTGCATGAAGCGTCCATATATGTTTCTAACCACCATGATACCAGGACCACGTAGTCCAAGGCAGAAAATTGATGTTTACCTATAGCCGTTAATAGAAGAGTTGAATCTTTTATGGGGTGATGGAGTTGAAACATGGGACGTCTCAGTTAAGCAAAACTTTCATCTTCGAGCGGCACTCATGTGGACGGTTTCTGACTTCGCAGCCTATGACATGTTATCCAGGTGGATGACACATGGTAGACTTTCTTGTCCCATATGCATGGAAAAGTCGAAGGCCTTTACACTGCAGCATGGCCGTAAAACATCATTTTTTGACTGCCATTGTCAGTTCTTGGATATTGACCACCCTTATAGAAGAAATAGAGTTTCCTTTACCAAGGGGAAACTGGAGAAGTCCACCCTTCCCGAGTGTCTAACAGGGGATGAAATTTGGTCTCGTGTGTCTCAGTTGCCATCAGTCATTGAAAGTGGTAACATATGCAAAATGTCAGGTTATGGGGAAACACACAATTGGACAAAGCGTAGCATCTTTTGGACATTACCTTATTGGAGAACGAACCTCCTGAGACATAACCTCGATATCATGCATATTGAGAAGAATGTGTTTGACAATATATTTAACACTATCATGGATGTCATGAATAAAACAAAAGACAATGTCAAGGCACGTAGAGATATGCAGATAATGTGTAAGCGTCCAGAGTTGAATGTGATTGAGTTAGAAGGTGGGGGTGTATTCAAACCTAAGGTTGCATTCACATTGACCGCATCAGAAAGGTCTGATGTGTTAATGTGGGGAAAGTCCCTCAAACTCCCAGATGAGTATGCATCAAACTTCAGTAGGTGTATCGACAATAACTCGACAAGAATGTTTGGCATGAAAAGTCATGATTGTCATGTATTTATGCAACGCTTAATTCCCCTAGTGTTTCAAGCACTCCCGGAGAACATATGGAAACCATTAATTGAATTGAGCCAATTCTTCTGGGATCTTTGCTTGCCTGAATTACATGTTGATGATGTCAAGGCACTACAAAGTAGCATCCCAATTATACTATGCAAGTTGGAGAGGATTTTCCCACTGGCCTTCTTCAACTCTATGGAACATTTACCTGTCCACTTGGTATATGAAGCATTAATTGGTGGACCTGTGCAGTATCGATGGATGTTCAAATTTGAGCGGTAATCTTTAATTTAATAACATCCGTATTGGTTCAGTTTGTAAACTTCCTAACTTGCGAATTATGTAATAAGCAGGTGTTTAGGGAATCTTAAGCACAAAGTGTCGAATAAGGCCCATGTTGAAGGGTCGATATGCAATGCCTACTTGATTGAGGAGATATCAACTTTTTGCTCTTACTATTTTGAGTCTCATATTCCCCGAATGGGTACTAGAGTCCCAAGGAATGATGATGGTGGCCCAGTTCCACAAGATGATACATTGTGGAAAATATTCACATATCCTGGACGTGGACATGGACAGTCAAAGTATCGGTACTTGAATGATATGGAGCTGCAAGTTGCGACTTTGTATATCCTTCTCAACTGTGATGAGATAAAACCATATATCACGTACGTAGTAAACGGTAAATAGTTTGATCAGTTATGTCCATACGTTTACCAAAATACTAACATTTACCACTTTATCTTGTGAGTTGCGTACAGAAAGTTTGTCGAATTCTTGCATCTGATGGCACCAAACATATCTGACTTAGAATTCGATGCGAGAATTGAGAAGGAATTCCCAACATGGCTACAAAATTATGTAAGTCATGTTCCTCAGATATCACAACTAAATATAGCAATGACTCTCATAACACTTTTTTACTTCCTGTAGGTTAGTGACAGTGCTAGTGGCGAAGTAAGTCAAATGCTATGGGATGTAGCCTGTGGGCCTTCACGTCGAGTGGTGTCCTGGCCCATATTTTACGTAAATGGCTACAAGTTCTGGACTGATGCATGGGGTGAGGGCAAATTAACATATAACAGTGGGGTGTGCATAAAATGCACTGGATCAACAAATAATGTTGAGACTGATTTCTATGGAGTAGTACAAGAAATCATTCAACTGGAGTACCCTGGCATGCCTCATAAGAATGTTGTGTTATTTAGGTGTGACTGGTTTGACACCACACCAGAATGTGGGACTCGCATTCATAAACAATATAGAATTGTTGAAGTACTATGCAATCGTAGGTACCCTAAGTATGATCCATTTATTCTTGCATCACAAGCGGATCAAGTGAATTACACCCCTTACCCAAGTAAGTCAAAAGAGAAGGTTGGTTGGTGGGCAGTGCTTAAGATAAAGCCAAGACGTATTGTCAATTATGAAATAACTGAAGACTCTGAGGCTTTTCAAGATGCTTTAGGGGAGCGGCATCCACAACTAATTCATGATGACCCAATTGCCAATCTAGGTGAAATCAATGTGGGTGAAACTGTTGATGACGATAGGAGTGACAATAATGATATGATGGAAGAAGATGAGACAGAGGATGAAGACACATTCAGCACGGAGGATGATGAGGAGAGTGATGTTGAACTCGATGAGCTAGAAACCGAAGATGAAGAAGATGATACTGATGATGTTTGAGATTGTAATCTCCTAGATTGCGTGTTGTAAAGTTTTTAATTTATGTAGTGTCAATAAGTTTGTGATAATAGACACCATCTGAAAAACTTGTATGTATCAGAACAAGTCTTATTATATTGAAAATTTTGTTTTGATTGAGTTCATTGTTTCAGTATTGTGACCATGGCTGAAAAAGAAGACGGTGGTGGAACCCCACCAAACTAGTATAGGAGGCGGGGACTGCCAAAGAAGAACCTGGTGAAAGACTTTGCCAATGCTATTGGCCTACGAGCAGTGAGCAGTAGTGGCGGAAAGCCACTGTCGAGGCATACAGATGTCGATATTGGTCGGGGAATGCATGGACCATCACCTCCCGCCGATATAGTTGTACCAGAGACGGGTGTATCATTGGAGCGTGGAGGGTACAGATCCTCGCACTCAAGTCGGCGTGGTGGTACGCCAACTGAGAGCATATTGCCTACAGCTCACTCCCAGGAGTCCTCTGATCAGCTAGACTCCTTGGATGCTGGCATGGATTCGTTGAGTCCCGGCCTATCTGCTAGCGTGGTAGGCCGACGTATTCATATATCACCTTATTCTGCTACATGGTATGACAATTACTAAACCTCCGTTTGTTAACTAATTTTTTTTAATTATGCACTGCTTATTGATAATATTCATATATGTTGTCATTGTCTAGCTTCATTCCATACACTGCGCAGAACCAGATTGGTCATTGCATCAAGGGTCATTTTCATGGACCATATAGATCATGGGAGGATGTTGCCAAGGCCGGTGCTGTTGACCAATGGTTTAGCGTCTTCCAGGTTCATAAATTTATTACAAATTATTGCCATTCTTATATAAAAGCAAATTTTAATTGAGTGTGTTGATAATGTTTAGACTAAATGTTCATGGGAGCCAGCTGATCATAATCGGATATTTGCCATTTTCTGCAAATTGGGAAAAAGGCGCTTGATGTAGTCATATGAAAGAATAAGACATGAAAAAGATCCTGAGAAGCGAAAAGAAAAAGCAAACTGGATGACAGTAGAGACATTAAAGGCACTTGAAGCTTGGTGGGGTTCACCTGAATTCAAGGAGATGTCATCTAGGATGAGCCGAATTAGATGTGCATCTGGTGAAGAGATGGCAAATTATGTTGGAGGTTGAGTCTCAATTTCAGGACATAGTCTGAAGATGGTAAGTAGATAAAAATTGGAGTAAATTGGAAGTTGTCAGAATAACTATGTAACTAACAAATTATGTCTGCTTATTACCATGCAGAAAGAGGCAGATCCGGAGAAAAAGGATCCCGGCTTCTTCAAACCATGGAACAAGTGTTATACAAAGAAAGATGGGAAGAAGGTGAATAAGAAGATGGAAAATTTTGAGGTAAGTATTAACAACATATTAGATGGTGATTAAAAATATCTTAATCATATACTACAATTGGTTGCTTGATTAACATGGAGCATTATACAGGCTCAATATCTTGCAGAGGTAGAGGAAATAACATAGCGTTCAGACGTGGAGGCTGAGTATGATGACACATTGCTATTTGTAGAGATTGCTGGGGGCAAAAATAAGGGCCGCATACCAGGAATGGGTTCAGAGGGTCATTTGGTGCCTGGTCGGCGTCATCGTTCATACTACGGTGATGGGTTGAATGCACCAATCTCATTCACTCAAACATCCCAATTCCAGAATGCGGTTGACCGTCGGGTCGAAGAAAAAGTCTCCCAGAGAATGAGTCAGTTGCAGTCACAGGTACAAGAGGACATGGATAGGCGTACTGCACAAATGGAGAGTTAATATCAGGATCAGTTAGCACAGATGGAGTGCAGACACCAGAATCAGATGACATCCATATGGCAAGCAATTAGGAAGACTCCGCCAGCTGAACCAGAGTCTGATGGTTAGGTACTGTTCGTCATAAAAGTTGTTGTCATTAGTGTAGAATTATATCCAATGAACTTGTTTGACTATGATTATTAAGGTTGTACGTATGCTAAAATACATTGTGACACTGTATGCATTCTAAATATCAATGGTTATGTTTATGATTTTTGAAAGTGTATAACATCACTTTTGATTATTTTGAATTAGATTTGTGTTTCGGTTGTATGGGGTTGAGGTTTGCTGTTGAAATTGTTGACTAACACATAGCTGTATTCTTACATAATGGAAGTAGCGGTCGGAATACAATATGCACATTGTAAGCCATTATTAGCGACAGCTATGCATCACAAACTAGCGAAGGCTAAGCGTCACTAACTAACATAAATAGCGACAGCTGTGCATCACTAGTTTGCGACGGCTGTGCGTCACTAAATAGCGACGGCTGTGCGTCACTAACTAGCGAAGGCTGTTCGTCACAAACTAGCGATGGCTGTGCGTCACAAACTAGCAATGGCTGTGCGTCAGAAACTAGCGAAGGCTGTGCGTCACTAACTAGCGAAGGCTGTGCGTCACTAACTAGTGATGGTTGTGAGTAACTAACTAGCGAAGGCTGTACGTCACTAAATTGCGATAGCTGTTCGTCACTAACTAGCGACGACTGCGCGTCACTAACTAGCGATGGTTACGTGTCACTAACTAGTGACGGCTATGCGTCAGTAACTAGCAAAGGCTACGTGTCACTAACTAGTCACCAACATGCCGGTGGACACCACTACCAGAAATTTTGTGACACAAATTTTGGCGACGTTTAGCCGTCACAAATTTGCGATGGCTACCCATTGCAAAATAACTAGCGGTGAGTAAGTAAGCAAAGGACCTTTAGCGAAGTGTTGCCGTTGCAACTTCCTAATTAGCGACGGCTAGTGTTTTCTCTGTACGTGTGCTGTTTTGAAAGTGGAACCCTATTTTCTTCTATCCATGCAATATTTTAAACTCTACCTGCCACCGAAGGGGACTTTTTATTATCTCTTTCCTTGGGGTACTGGTAGCAAAAAATTTAGCTTCACTTTCGGCACTAAGGACAACTAAAAGAATTGGTAGAAGAAATATTTCTTCATGCGGGTCCTTGATTCTTAGGGTATCACTATTAAGTGGGCATCTGGACTTTTGACAGTTGATGTCAAAAATTCTTCAAAGCTCATGATTGAGGATCTCAAAAAGATTTTTGATGAGTTTGATGGGTGTATCCAGTGGGTAGCAGATTGGGTTGATCTTCCAGTTGTTCGTGACCTTTACCCCTTCCATATCAAGTGGGACTTAATGACTGGGGAATTCTTGTGAGAGCTTATAGTGGTGAAGGAGCATCTGATTAACCCTATTATTCTTAAACCTACCTTGAATGGGGTGAAGTCCCCTTTGGTGTTGCTCCTTCTAGATAAACTTTCTTGCTCTGAATTTTTTGAGTATAAGTTTCTTTCTTCCATTGTTTTTCATCAGTGTAATACTTATACTAATGTTCCTTTGTTTTTGCTAGCATGGGTGATCGTTCAGCCAACTTTTACAAGAAGATGTTCTTAGATCAGGCCATGAAGGGAAAAGGAGAGAAGAAGGCACCAAAGATAAAGAAGCAGAAGAGCTCTAAGGAATCGAGCTCAAAAGAGGCTAAAGAGGTTTTGCTTTAGTACCCGAGGTCACAAAGATTCGTCCTTCGGAGCCTATGGATGCCAAACTCCCAGAGGCCTCCTTGAGTCCTAGCACTACCATCGAGACCCTCAGTTTGGCTCTTTAAGTGACTAAGGATGAAGAGTCAGAATGGAGGAGTAAAAAGGGGAATATGGCCCCTCGCAAATTTCACGAGATGAGTGATTCCAAGGGTGTTGCTCACTATGTTAGGGTATTGCCGAGCTTGGTCGGCCAAGTAGATCGAGATTCATTCCAACATAGAGGAGAATCTCGAGAAAACTAAGTCGGCTCTCGCCATAACTTGCAATAAGTTTGGCCAGTTAAAGAGGATTGCCAGAGAGGAGGTCTCCTCGATCCATCAGGAAATCACAGAGGGGGGTAAAGATGCTAACAAAGGACTTTTCTTTGAAGGTGGCTGATATTGAGCAGAATCTTGTGGCTCGTACGGCGTGTAAGACCAGAAGAGTGATCTAGCTTCTCAAATTATGTAGGTCCTCAAAGAGAAAAAAAAGCTTAAGGAAGACATCAAGAAGATGAAGAAGTCTTATCGGAAGAGAAAAAAAAAGAAGGAAGACCTCGTAATGGCAAAGGAAGAGGCCAAGGGTATGGCTAAACAAAGTTATCAAGATGGGTTCTACCTAGCCAGTTATCATATTCTTTGCCAACGTCCCAATCTTGATGTTTTCTTTTAATGTTGTTGACATCCCCAAAGGTGACTCCTCCTTTTAGTTTAAGCCAGTGTTCTTGGGGTTACTAGAAATAAAAGACCTGGCAGATAGAAGGGAAATAGGTGAAGGGGATACTCCCGAAAAGTAGCCAGAGGATTAATCAAAATAGTCTACTAGGCCCCCCTCCCTTGCTTTTGTTTCCTTTTGTAAATTTTTTCCAAGTAAAGAAGTATAATTTTCTTTTACTCTTCGTTCCTCCTTTTTATCTAAGGCTTAATGTTTTTGCTTAGCCTTTTTTTTTCCAAACGAGTACTGTTCAAACTTCAACTCTTTACAAGCATATTTAATTTTCTTTGTGAGTTCATTCAAACTTGAGCTTTTGTTTCCAGGGTCATAATTTTGACTCTTTTTTTGAGGTCACATTGTTGTCTTTTGTGATGATGTGGGGAGGTTGGCTCTTCGCTCCCTCCTAATCGGTTGAAAAAGCTTAGAGCCAATTTTTTTTAACTTAAGTCAACTGGTTTATTTTTACTTTTATATCTTTTTTATCTAAAACTAACTTTATTTGAAAGTCAATATTATGTAGACACAAAAATTCATTTAAAAGTAAATTTTCATGATGTTGTAAAATTTTTATGACTTTTTCTTTTTAAAGGCTTTAAATTAAAAAAATTCATAAAAAATTAGTAATATTATCAAAATTGTATTTTTAATGGATTATTGCAACTACATAATATTGGTTTGTAATTAAAAGTAGTTATGGGCAAAAAAACGTAAGAATAAAAATAAGTCATTTTGTAGTTAATTGACTTAAGTTAAAACGAATTGGGTGTTAGTTTGAAAAATTTTTAAGTGTTGAAATTCTTATGAAAAGTTCATATTTTATTTACTTAGGAAAAGTACATTGGTCACTTGACATCGACAATATTTTGTACAAGTTTTGCCTAGGTACTTGTAATATATTTATGTAGTATTTTTACGGTGAGTCTATTTACCAAGTGTTCTTCAATTTGACTCTTTCAGCTTTTTGGAGTTTGTAATTTCCTGGCCTATCTTCTTCGGTGATGAGGTAAGAACCTTCCTAGTTTGCTTGAAGGATGCCAAGAGAAGGTCATGGATGTTCTACTTTAGCATTATGGAGCTCAAGGTCACATACTTTTATTCCTTTAGGTTTTACTTTTTGAATTGCTGTTGTGACCAACCTTCGCTAAAAAGCTTTTCTTTGCAATTTTTCCATCTCTTTATGTTCTTTGATCATACCTAGTTTGGCCCATAAGTGGATGTCATATTTTTCTTGAACAAAGATTTGTACTTGAATCAAAGAATGCATGACCTCAAAAGGTATGAATGCTTTGGTTGTGAATATGAGAGAAAATGGGGTTTCTTTTGTAGCCCTCCAAGGTATTGTTTGATGACTCCATAATGTGCTCGATAATTCCCCTAACCATTTTCCTTTGGCTTCCCCAACCTCTTTTTTAACCCACTTGTCAAAATTTAGTTGGATACCTTAACTTGGCCATTACTTTGAGGATGAGCAACTAGGGTGAAGTGTATTTTAAGCCGAGGTTGGTTGCCAATTCTTAAAGCCCTTTGTCAATAAATTGGGAGACATTATCTGCTGCCAATACCTTTTGGCACTCAAATTAGCAGATGATGTTTTTCTAGACAAAGTTTTGAACTTCTGTTGCTGGTATGGTGGACAAAGGTTTGGCTTGATCCACTTTGAGAAGTAATCCAAAACAATTATGCAATATTTTACCCCTTTTGGGCTTGTCGGTAAAGGGCTAGTTAGATTGATTCCCCAAACAATAAACGGGCAAGGATAATTTGCCTATGTCACGACCTCAAATGGTACCCTTTGTACTAAGGAATTCTTTTAGAACTGCCTTCGTGTCTTCCCCTTAATGCCTTTTGGAGAGGATTTGGGTGTCCTTATCTATATAGTTGTTCCTCAATCAGGAAGTACCTTCTTGATCTTTGCCGCGTCCTAAATGTCCAAGGGTAGACACCCTTCGACTAAAGAGTCCTTTAATGGTGCCCTCTTTCCTTTGTCTATGATCAAGACCATAAGTGTGGTGGTGCTTAGGGAGGTGTGGATTTTGGTGTGGTTGAAAGATTTTGCCAATGCATCTGCTACGAGTTTTTCCTTCTGAGGTACCTACTCAGTCTGAACTTGTTCAAATTTCTAGATTAATTCGTTTATGAGATCAAAATATTTCTTAAATTTTGGTTGTTTGACATCATATTCTCATTTCAGCTATCGAACTAGTAGTGGGGAGTCACTGCAAGCTTGAAGAGACCAAATTTTGATCTTTTTCACCAGTTCAAGTCTAGCTATTAATACCTTATATTTGGCTACATTATTAGTGATGAATACTCATAAGTGTATTGTTATTAAGGGTTTAAATCATCATTATACACTTTGAGTATGATTAATTTTTATATTTTGAGCATTTTTTTCACCGGGTTACTATTCACACATTTTTACTATTCATATGCATTTTACTATTCATCTAACACTATTCACTGACTTACTATTCATACGCGTATTCATTATACATACGCGGTTTACTATTCATTAATATTAAAATATATATATTAAATCATTATTTTTTTATGTAGGTAAAAATCATCACTTGGCGGCCCTTCACGAGAAAAAATAATAACTGGAGCTGTAGGCATCGGAACTAAGTGATTCCAAATTCATCTGAAAGTCACCACATAGATCTTCAACTCTGCTTTATTTCGTAAACTAGTTTGATCATTTTCATTGCTGAAATCTGATTATAGATGAGACCCTTCGTTATTTCGTGTGCTAAAGAGCAGTTTCGGTAGAAAAATCATAACTTGAGCTACGGATGTCCGATTTGAATGACCAAGCTATCGATTCAAAGCTAAAGAGGAGATCTACAACTTCTGTGCTTTGAGGAAGAGCTGATCTGATGTCTACAATGGAAGAAAAATTAAAATAAGTTGCAGCTTACCATTGTTGATTTGTATTTACCTACATTTTACCATTTTATTTTTACCATTTCACCCACCCCAAAACTCTATAAATAGGCACCTTGGGGGGAGGGTGAAGGATGCCATTTTTCTTAGGCCTCCTTTTTGTTCTTGTATTTTCTTTAGCTTTTCTTCTTTGTTCTTGTTCTAATTTTCAATACCGAAGCTCTGTCCAAGTGTTTTCTCATTCTTGTTCTTGTTCTTTCTTTTGATCTTTCAATCCATGTTCATTTCATCTTTCTACATGTTGTTTACTTTTATTATATCTAACTAATCTTCTTGTTGCCAAGGTGAAAGGGTGAAGTTTTTGGTATAGAGGTTATGATTGATTTGAATGGATCACAATGTCAATGGTATTTTCTTCTTTAATCTATTTAACTTCCTTCCTTGTTAAGAAGGAGTCTTGATTCATCATAGTCAAATCATTGGCACAAAAGCTGCTTGATTCCCTTTATAGAACATGGCTCTGCCGGCTATATTGAAATCTTGAGTTATTGTCGACAAAGGTTGGCATGATGGATACTTGAACCCATTAGCAAGTGTTGGTGTTTTGAGATCAATGAACGTTAATACTAATTAAATTCCCCGATTGGGAACTCCTTTAAATGTGGATCTCAATTAAGTGGTAAGATAAGATAAAATTAATCATAACCGATATACTAAAAGTGGATCCCCTAACCTTAGCTATTTTATTTGAATTTGAGTTTTTAATTAACACTTGTTCACATCTTTCACCAAAACTTTCTTTACCAAGATCTTTCCTTTGTAATAAATCTATAACTTGTATTTCTTAATTCACTTCCCTGTGGTTCGACACTCGGACTCCTGAGTTATTACTTGCGACAACCTACACTTGGGTTACAACTGCTAGAGCGCAGCAATTAGTATGTGAAAATTAAATTTGATCAAATTAGCCATCTTTGCTGCTTCAGGATGTTGGAGTATTACTCTGGTGCCTTGGCGTTTGGCACCAAACAATTCATCCATGAAAAGAGAATAGTTCAGCTCTCCTAGTTCTGAGGTGTCCTTGGATGTATCCAAATTCTTAGGCAATTTGGTAACAAAGTTAGCTAGAGCTTGAGCCTTTACCATCTTTATTGGCTCATACATGCTATTGTATTCTCTGAGCTTTAAGCACTATTTGGACAAGCAGCCTAAATGGTTAGTTTTTTTCATGACGTACCTTAAGGGCAAGGTTACTTCTGAATATAATGGTGTCACCTTGTTACTATGGCCGAAGTTTCTTTTTTGTTAGTACCAAGGCATAAGTTGCTTTTTATAGAATTGGATATCCTACTTCAGCACCATGTAGAGATTTACTAACATAGTAGACTAGCCATTACTATCTATTGTCTTTCTCACAAACAAAGATTAAGCTTATGGCCTTTTTGCTTACCATGAGGTACAGGACGAAGAGTTTTCCCTCCTCTAGTTGCCAAAGTGTCTACAACCTCATCATGTAATCCTTCAGCCTTTTCTATGCATCATGACACGTGTTGGTCTAGTATGACTATTCTTTATTGACATCGGTATTTTCCTTAGCAGCCTTTGTTAACACCTTGAAGAATGGGTGACATTGGTCCCCATAACAAGATATAAACCAACGAAGTGTTGTTATCCTGCTGATGAGCCTGAGCCTTTGTATGTCCTTGATGGTTTTATGTGTAATCGAGTAGGACTTGATCTTTTCTGGATTGCTGTCTATATCCTATTTGGAGACCATAAATCTGAGGAACTTGCATGCCTTTACTTTGAACACACATTTTTCTAGGTTGAGGCGTATGCCAAACATCCTCAATGGTTAGAAGGTCACCTTCAGATCTTTGATGTGATCGCTTGAGTGCCTATTTTTAATGATCATGTTGTAAGCATACACTTCCATGTTTCTTCCTATTTATTTAGTGAATACTTTTTCTATTAGGCGTTGGTATGTGGCTCTTACATTCTTTAGCTTGAAAGGTATTCGCATGTAATAGAAAGTTCCTTCATCGATGATAAATGATGTTTTTTCTTCATTGACTGGTTCCATTCAAATATAGTGATATTTGCTTAAATCATCCAAAAAGCTCAATAGCTTGTATTCAATAGTGGAATCCACAAGTCAATCAATTGAAGGTAGAAGATATGAGTCCTTTGGGAAAGTGTCATTCGCCTTAGTGAAATTGATGCACATTTAAAGTTTGTCACTTCCTTCCTTGGCGGCTATGATGATGTTACTTAGATAATCTAGGTACTTTACTTAGCAAATTTGGGTACTTTACTTCCTTTACTACCCCAGCCTCTAAGAGGATTTGTATTTTCTTTTTGATAAAGTCCTTTTTGTTTGGGGCAAGGTTGCATTTTTCCTATCAAATAGGCCATTCATTAGTTTTTATTGTAAGGCTATGTTGATTATGTCCGGACTTATGCCAGGCATATCCTTTAGCAAGTAAGCAAACTAGTATTTTTTTGAAAGCAAGAAGGATACAAGTTAGCCTTTTCCTCTTGGAGCATGTGCTTTCCAAGTCGAGTACTTTAGCTTGGGATCAATTCTGAGCTTTCAATTTCCACTTCTTCACAGTTGTTCTTGCCATCCTTTAGCAGGTTATCTTCATTTTTTAAGGTATGGGTGTGAATTGTCCTAGGTGCTTGCCTTGCTTCATCCAACACCTTTCGCACCTCAGTTTGGTGAAATAAGACATCAACATATCTTTCCTTGGTTTCAAAACTCAGATTCAAATACTTTATGTTCAACCTAAGGTGGAGGTTCATCTGTGTCTACTTTCCACTGATGGCATTATACAAGGATGGGACATCAATGACTATGAACCTTGTCATAGTTGGTACAAAAAGTTCACTGTTATCCTTTATTGACTTTTCCTTCAGCATTAGAGGGAAGTCAATGCCCTCGAGGATAGGGAGTTCTCCTAGCCCCATGCCAAAGGTCAGTAATGGCATGGGCATAAGCTTTTCCTCTGTTATCCTCAAGTTTGAGAGTAAATGGGTGTAAAGGATGTCAGCATCAGAGTCATTGTCATAATTCCCAAACCTAGTTGTGATTATCAGAGGGTCATCATGCTTAAACTTGACTAATGATCCATCTCCTTGGGCAAGCTTGTTGGCGGGACTATCATACTACATCAGGGCGATCTCTTAGTCCTTTCTTTTCTTTTTTGCTAAGGGCAACTCGATGGTGATTATTTGTATGACCCCAATTGGTGGAGGTACTTTTTTTCGGTGACTCCTGTTACTTCAATGTCTACAATCATACTCTTCATCATAACATGTCATTTCCTCCTCTCTCTTATCATAAGAATTTGAAGAAGGTATGCGGAGATATTACTAATGTTGGCCTTGCTTGATCAGGGACTTAATGTGTTTTCTGAGTTGAAAATAGTCCTTAATGTCATGACCATGGTCCCTGTAGAATTGGTAATACTTCTTCATATTCTTTTTGTTGGTAAAAGTCATAAGCTTCGATCATTGAATTATTCTGCCATACTTTTCAAAGGCCATCAGGATGTTGGTTTTTATGGAGTTTATAAGAGTTAATGATTTTTGTTTCTCTCCTTTGCTCTTCTGAGGTCATCCATTGCCCTTCCCTTCATACTACCATATCGAGTTTGGTTGGTTGGTGCTTTAGATGCAAAGCTTTCAGACTTCAGTCCTTCAATTTGGAGGTCATCAGGGGTCATATGTTGTTCTAACTTTTGGTAGAATTCTCCTAGCTTTTGAAGGATCTTTCAAGAATTTTTAGAATAACTACAAATCCTTCCAAATTCCCCTCATCATTGATTGTATTTTGATTTCAAAATGAAAGTTCAGGATGCTTAAAGCCTCCTAATTAAAACTTTCAACATAATCTCGGTTGGTTTCACTCTTCCTTTGCATGATATCAAACATCTGGATAGGCATCTTCATGCATCGGATGACTACTAATGAATTGTTAGGTGAAGGCTATGTAAAGCTCCTGAAATCCAGAGATCGACCTCGATGTGAGTGAGTTATACCATGTTATAGCAAGCCTAAAGTGAGTGACTTTGAAGCATTTACAAAAGGTGGCTTCGTCAGCCTTATGTGGTATCATGCTCTTATTGTATTTGGTATTGTGAGCTTGAGGATCACTTCAGCCTTCATAGGTCTCCAGTCGAGGAACTTGGAAGTTGCTTGGCATCAGTGATTTAGTGATGGCACAAATGAACAAGGACTCATCGCACATTGAGGCTTTGGAAAAATGTGACAAAAAATTTTTTGGGGTGCATGTTTCTCCACTATGTCCACTATTTCCAAAATTTTTTTCATCAATGCTACGGTAGACCCCACTTCTCCTTGCCAACGATTACCTGACACTAGGGAGTAGTGCCTCATTTTATGAGACTAGCTCTTATGGCATGGGGAGTAACCTTTTTAACATGGGGATGAACTTTTTCGATGTGAAGACCGATATTCCCATTGATAAATGTTAATTTTGTGGAAAAACATATTGACTTTTTGTCAACTTTGACCACAATTTTCTACCATACCACTAAATATTTTTGGCCGATTCTTGCTTTGATTCTTCATTTTGTAGGTTGGAGAAGTGGACCATAGCATTGGAATGGCACCGGGATGAGCGGAACGAAAAACGGGAATGCAAAAGTCAACGAAAATTATAATTGTGATGCCTAGGCCCTAGGAGCGAGGCCTAGGCGCCATAGTACAAAAGTTCTCTGCCTAAAAAATGCACCCTGGAGGCCTAGGCGCCACTTGAGGCCTAGGCGCTAGGCACCTGCGAGCTTGGAGGCCTAAGCGCCCAGGCACCCCCTCCTGGGGCATAGGCGCCAGAGCACCGTCGAGCCTGGAAGCCTAGGTGCCCAGGTACCTCTTCCTGAGGCCTAGGCGCCAGTCACCCGGGAAAGTGGTCCCCTACCTCAAATTTGAACTCAAGCTTGCTATTGGCCAAGGATTTCTATCCAAATGGTTTGGTGAGTGAAAGGGACACCTCTAAGAGTAGAAGAACCTGGAACCTAGCAAGAAGAAAGGATACTTCATTTTCATCTTCTCATCTTATACTTAGGTTTTTCATAACCATTTTCTTGCATTTCCTCATCTTCCTTGGGAGCATGTATTGATTCTTGCTTGGAGAAGGCTTGGAGGACTTGAAGACTTGGAGGAACCTTGAGGAATCAAGCATCTAGAGTCTATTGGGTTCCTTCTTCCTTCTTTTATCTTGTATTTAGACATGGATGCTCTTTTATCTATTTTCATGTTTCTGTTTAGTTTGATTATGGAGTAGTTTTCTCTACACTTTCTATGGTTGTAGCTACTTGAATTGGTTATGTTGGTTGGATTAATGGCTATTTGACTTTGGTTTTCCTTCATTGCTTGTTTACTCTTCTCCTTTAGTTTATTGTTGTGTTGATTGATCAAGGGCCCTAGTCAATTGCACTTTAGATTTCTTTTAAACTCTTGGAAAAGATTGAAAGGAATTGGAATTAGGAGAAGAGTGTAGTGGCCATGGGCTTGTTGGGAGACTAGTCTAGGATACTAGGTGAAGGTAAATTGCACTTGTAATGCCCCTCTTGAACTAGCAATTTGGATGGGAGTCCATTCTAGTGTAAGCTTGGGAGAGTGACCCTTTCACTTGGGAGAGTAGGGGCCCAATTAGTTAACTTCACCAACAAGTAGAAAAGCCAAACTATTAGCCTTAATTCACTAGCTAACCAAGTCAAATAGTGAAAACCATAAGAAGTGTGTTTTGTTAATTCATTAGAAAAACCCTAATTTGTATTGTGTTTGTTGTTCTTGTTTAGTAGTAATTTAAGTGGAGTTGCAAACTTAGTTATTTTCATAGTGAGTAAATCGTCAATTGTTGCTTGTTTAGCTAAAGTGAGTCTCAAGGTAATGGTAATTTGCAAACAATGCAAATTAATCCTCTTGGGAACGATATCTTATTCACCCTATTTACACACGTCCCGTGCGCTTGAGCATTAGGGTTGTAAAACTCACAACAAGTTTTTGGCGCCGTTTCCGGGGATTGATTTTATTGATTTGTTCAATATCATTTCTAGAAGATTGACTCTAGACTATACCTTTATTTCTTTGCTTATTTGTTGCCTTTGTGCTTGGATATTTCTTTGATAGGTACCATTGGTGTATGACCCGTTCCCAATACTCTACTTTGTTGCCATTCATTCCGAAGATTGAAAGACATCTTAGAGAGCTTAGAGCAACATCACACTTGAGAGAATCATGTTCCACCTCTACATCCATGGAGGGTGGAGGCGATAACCTCAATGGTAATGGATATAATGGTGGCAATGGAGGAAATGGAGGGATGGATCATCAAGATGGAGTCTATCCAAGAAATCCACAAAGGCCTATTAGGGAGTACATCCAACCCTTGGTGACGGAGAATTATTCGGGTATTTTGAGGCCACCGGTTCAAGCCAACAACTTTGAGTTGAAGCCATCCTTGATTTCTCTCATCCAACAAAACCAATTTGGAGGCTTGGCTTCGGAGGATCCCAACACTCACATAGCGGATTTCTTGGAAGCTTGTGACACATTCAAGGCTAATGGAGTCTCCATCGATATTATTAGACTCCGATTGTTTCCTTTCTCACTTCGGGACAAAGGTAAAGGGTGGTATCAATCACTTTAACTGGGGAGCATTGCTACATGGAATGAAATGGCCGAAAAATTCTTGAGCAAGTTTTTTCCTCCATCCAAGGCCGCCCACTTGAGAGCTTCAATTGTGACATTCAAGCAACATGAGATGGAGTCTATTTCGGAGGCTTGGGAGAGATTCAAGGAGTTGCTTAGGAAGTTCCCACAACATGGATTCTTGGATTGGCAACAAATCCAACTTTTCTATGAAGGCTTAGTACCCACTTCAAGATTTATGATTGATGCTTCGGCCAGTGGATCCTTGATGTCAAAGACGGCCGGTGATGCTTTCCAAATTCTAGAGCAATTGGCACTAAATGGAGAGCAATGGCCGGGTGAAAGAGCTCAACCAAGAAGAGGGGTACTTGAGGTTGATCAATTGACCGCCTTGTCGGCACAAATGGCTTCTCTCATGAATCAAGTGTCCAAGTTGACCAACAAAAAGGAGCCAACTATTGAGCAAGCCGCCGCCTATACCTCCAACACATATGGTGGATATATGGATATGGAGCTTGAAGAAGCAAATTTCATGGGCAAGCGGAATTTTGGGTTTAGAGGCAACCAAATGGGAAATCAATATAACCCAAGTTGGAGAAACCATGAAAATTTCTCTTATGGTAACAAAGGGAATGTGCAACAACAACCACCACCACCTCCCGGCTTCAACCAAGTCTCAAGGGAGAAGAAGCCCTCTATGGAAGAAATTATGTTGCAATTTATGAAGGAGACAAGAGATAGAATGGAGAAAAATGAAGCCAAGATGGCTATCTTGAGTGCTAACTTTACTAGTATGGAGGCAAATGTGAGTGCAAGCATCAAGAACATGGAAAATCAAATTGGACAATTGGCTTTGGCGGTGAAGACATCTCAAAAAGGCAAATTCCCTAGTGACACCGAGTTGAACCCAAGGGAGTAATGTCATGCAATTACACTTAGGGGAAGAAAGAAGCTTGAAGATCCTTATATAAGGACACCTACTCAAGGAAAACCAATCTTGGAATATGAAGTGCAAGTTCAAGAAGAAGAGGAAGTGGTGGAGTTTTTAAAAAAACAACCCCAAAGAGTGCAAAAACTCCCACCAAACCCACCCTTACCTTTCCTACAAAGGTTCCAAAGAAAGAAGTTTGATGATCAATATGGCAAGTTCTTGGACATTTTTAAGATGCTTCACATCAACATCCCATTCTTGGAGGCCTTATCTCGAATGCCAAATTGGGGTAAATTCTTGAAGGAAGTCATTGCAAAGAAAAGAAAATTTGAAGAGTTTGAAACCATATGCCTCATGGAAGAATGTAGTGCAATTATTCAACAAAAGCTTCCACCAAAATTGAAGGATCCCGGAAGCTTCACTATTGCATGCACAATTGGAGAAGTTGAGTTCAAAAAGGTATTATGTGACCTTGGTGCAAGTGTTAACTTGATGCCCTTGTCTATTGCCAATAAATTGGGGCTAGAAGTAAAGCCTTCCACAGTACAATTACAAATGGTGGATAAGTCTATTAAGTATCCATGGGAAGTAATAGAAGATGTTTTGGTGAAAGTTGACAAATTTGTCTTCCCCATGGATTTTGTGATTCTTGACATGGAAGAAGATAACCAAGTCCCCCTTATCTTTGGAAGACCATTCTTGGCCACCGCCGGAGCAACTATAGATGTGAAGGAAGGCAAGCTCATATTCAATGTTGAGGATGAAAAAGTTGAGTTCAACATGTTTGATTCTAGCACTCCGCCTCCTATGATGGAAGTATACATGGTTGATGTGGTCATAGAATCCAACCAAGGAAATTCTCCTACTTTTCTTATGGGTGGTGACCAAAAGGAAGTCAATGAATTTAAGCCCCCAAATCTCAAGGAAAAAGTAAAAGATGAGGCAACACACTATTTGATGGAAGAAAAGAAGAAGAAAACAATGAAGAAGAAATGGGTAGCAACAAGGAATGGAAATGTAAAGAATCCCAAAATGATTAAAGAGGAAAGAAATGAGAACTCAAGCATGGAGAGGAGCACATCTTGTTGGATGCATATTGGACTTTCCAAGCATTGGAAGCATTCTTACAAAGGAGAGGGTGTGGAGCCACATCACCCACCCTAATGCCTAAAACAAAGGATTTGGTGTCTAGCTAGAGACAATAAATCAAGCGCTTATTAGGAGACACCCCAACATTTCTTCTCTCCTTTGTGTTTTTAATTGTCTTTTCAATAAGTTGAGTTTTAGGAAAAGTGTCTCTTAATTACTCTTTGTGTTTATTGTAGGTGCATGATGGAAAGATCAAGAGTAAACATGAAAAGATGAAGTTTCACCATCATTAAGAGTTTGAGTGGGAGTAATTGGAGGTGGGAACATCCGCCTCCCGGGTATGATTCTTGAATCACAATCTCCTTCCTAGTTTTTTTTTTTCAACATTGTGGACAATGTTGGTTTTAAGTTTGGGGGATAAATGTGTTTGTGGATGATACTTGTTTGAGAGTTTTCCTAAGACTTGACATCTAATTGTTGTTCTTTCTTTTAGACTAGTTTTTGGTGATTTTTTTTCTTTTCTTATGACATTACATGCATATCATATTTCTTTTCCCTATTATGACATATAGTGGATAAATGTAGAAACATGTAGTTGTATTTAGGTTGTGTGCATTTAGGGAACCAATGCATACTCTTTATTATGATTAAAGGAATTCACTTACAAGTTCAACTTGATTGTAAATTTTGTTAAGTAAAGAAAGATTTTTACTTGTCATTAATGGTAGAAACCATACCCGGTGAGTCTTTGGACTTTGTGTGGCACACTTGCATTATAAATTATTTCATTCATTAGAGTGGTGCTTGTTTCTCTTGTTTTGCTTATGGATTCCTTGATTTGCTTTTGGACCTCTTCATATCCGAATTGATGAATGCAAATAAAGGATGAAGATGACAACTTAGGGCTAACTACATACCTAAATGGCTAACCCTTCATTATAATCCTTAGTTGACCCCTTTGAGCCTTTAAGCCATTTTTGTTGTTTAACCCACATAATTGAGCCATATCCATTGTTATTTATTCTCTCTTGTCCTTAAAGTAAGTTGAGCATTGCATGTATGGGCTTGGGTAGGGTAAAAATTTGTGACTTGTGTGAGTGAGCAATAAACAAGTTTGGGGGAGTTTGTTGGGTTATGAACTTATTGTTGAGTTTATGTAGCTATGGTTTGAGAATACTTTGGATAAATCATGCACATTTGTTTGAACTTTAAAGATGGGGTGAATTTCTAGTTGCTAAAAAAAAACTATCTTTCCCTTAATAAAAAGGCAAAACGAGTCAACATGAAAAAGCCCTCGTTTAAAAAAAAAAACAAAACAAAAAAAAAATGAAAAGAATAAATAAAGAAAGGGAATGGTAGAAGTACTTCATTAATTTGAAAGGAGTTCACTCATGTGTTTTGTCAGAATTGTGCATATGGGGGTTACTTGATTTGTTGCTTGGAAGTCAAGAAAAGCATTTTTAAATCAAAATACCTTAGGTGGGACGTTAGATTTGATTATTAGGATTGCCCATGGTGTTTATGCTTAACTTACTTCTTTAGCCCCACCTCAAAAGGCCTGCATC
Organism: Aquilaria yunnanensis; assembly: GCA_039654915.1. NCBI lineage: Eukaryota > Viridiplantae > Streptophyta > Magnoliopsida > Malvales > Thymelaeaceae > Aquilaria > Aquilaria yunnanensis. The sequence continues at coordinate 38,749,257 of CM077595.1, read as the reverse complement.
CGATTCCCGTCCATACCAAACCCGGCCACGGTACAACCTTATATATATGTCATTGGACTTAAATTTGCATGCATACTCCTTAGGGACAATTCATGGGTAGTTTGGGTCCATTTACAAATTTGTGGATGAAGTGGCATTATAAGCCTTAGATACACTAGGCAACCATAGATTAGGGAGTGAAACACTTAGCGAGCAATTACCTACCGTTAATGACAAAGTTCTTCTTTCATTACTTATCTTAATTTCTCTTGAGTTGAGCTTGTACTTTGAATGACTTTATGATATGATATTGAGTATATGTTGTTAGCTTCTATGTTTTGATTGTTTTATGTTTTTAGGTTAATAAATGCTAGGGACTAGCATTTTTCTAAGTTTGGGGGAGTTTGATAAATGTTAATTTTTTGGTCAAACATGTTGACTTTTTGTCAACTTTGACCACAATTTCCTACCTTACCACTCAATATTTTTGGCCAATTCTTGCTTTGATTCTTCATTTTGTAGGTTGGAGAAGCGGACCATAGCATTGGAATGGCACCGGGATGAGCGGAATGAAAAATGGGAACGCAACAGTCAACGAAAATTATAACTGTGACGCCTAGGCTTCAGGAGCAAGGCCTAGGCGCCACAGTACAAAAGTTCTCTGCCTAAAAAACGCACTCTGGCGGCCTAGGCGCCACCTGAGGCCTAGGCCCTAGGCACCTACGAGCCTGGAGGCCTAGGCACCCAGGCACACCCTCTTGGGGCCTAGGCACCAGAGCACCCTCGAGCCTGGAAGCCTAGGCGCCCAGGCACCTATTCCTGAGGCCTAGGCGCCAGTCACCCGGGAAAGTGGTCCCCTACCTCAAATTTGAACTCAAGCTTGCTATTGGCTAAGGATTTCTATCCAAATGGTTTGGTGAGTGAAAGGGACACCTCTAAGAGTAGAAGAACCTGGAACCTAGCAAGAAGAAATGATACTTCATTTTCATCTTCTCATCTTAGACTTAGGTTTTTCATTACCATTTTCTTGCATTTCCTCATCTTCCTTGGGAGCATGTATGGATTCTTGCTTGGAGAAAGCTTGGAGGTCTTGAAGACTTGGAGGAGCCTTGAGGAATCAAGCATCTAGAGTCTATTGGGTTCCTTCTTTCCTTCTTTTATCTTGTATTTAGATATGGATGCTCTTTTATCTATTTTCATGTTTATGTTTAGTATGATTATGGAGTAGTTTTCTCTACACTTTTTATGGTTGTAGCTACTTGAATTGGTTATGTTGGTTGGATTAATGGCTATTTGACTTTGGTTTTACTTCATTGCTTGTTTACTCTTCTCCTTTAGTTTATTGTTGTGTTGATTGATCAAGGGCCCTAGTCAATTGCACTTTAGATTTCTTTTAAACTCTTGGAAAAGATTAAAAGGAATTGGAATTAGGAGAAGAGTGTAGTGGCCATGGGCTTGTTGGGAGACTAGTCTAGGATACTAGGTGAAGGTAAATTGCACTTGTAATGCCCCACTGGAACTAGCAATTTGGATGGGAGTCCATTCTAGTGTAAGCTTGGGAGAGTGACCCTTTCACTTGGGAGAGTAAGGGCCCAATTAGTTAACTTCACCAACAAGTAGAAAAGCCAAACTATTAGCCTTAATTCACTAGCTAACCAAGTCAAATAGTGAAAACCATAGGAAGTGTGTTTTGTTAATTCATTAGAAAACCCCTAATTTGCGTTGTGTTTGTTGTTCTTATTTAGTAGTAATTTAAGTGGAGTTGCAAACTTAGTTATTTTCATAGTGAGTAAATCGTCAATTGTTGCTTGTTTAGCTAAAGTGAGTCTCAAGGTAGTGGTAATTAGCAAACAATGCAAATTAATCCTCGTGGGAATGATATCTTATTCACCCTATCTACACACGTCCCGTGCGCTAACTAACAACACCCATGAATGTAAATGTCTTTCTTTTTGCCCATAAGGGTGCACTTCCTTTGTTGAGGACTTGTCATGAGCATTCTACCTAAGTTGTTCTTCTAGGATAATTTGTGTCCATGCTTAGTAGAATTTTCTAGAGCTACTGTCTTTTTTGTAGACCTCATCTAGGTAAGATAAAGGTTTAATTATTAAATCATCTCATCCACTATTAAGCACTAGAACTAATGCAATAAGCGCATAGTGATCGTCAGAGGTCACTCCTATTCAAGGAGAGACGCTTCTAGGAGAGGGGTGCACTGATTGTGGTTTAAGGATTCACCATGGTCTGAGGGTTGGGAACCCTTTTATCCTTCAAGTGATGAGTCTCCATGATGGCAACCTATTGTTGGGTTCCCAATGACGGCATCAAGTAGTTCTCAAACACATCCTCAATGTATGACACGTTCACAGGAGGCAAGTTTATTATGTGAGATTGGTCAAGGATTGTCCTAAAACATAGAAGAAAGGGAGCTAAGATGGGGTCCCTGGAGTATTTCTGGGGAGGGAGACTCTAATGCTTAAGTTAGGTTTTTTGGAGAGATTAAAGAAAATGAAAGCTAGGGAGAAAAAACGAAGTCAAGGATGCCTCTGTACCGGAGATTTGGAGATCTAGAGGTCTTACTCTACAAACAGCTCCCCCTGTTGGTTTGGAGGTGACAATAGTGGCCTGCTCTGACACACTGTCAGGGCAATGTAACAATGATCCTGTCGATGGTCCCTTGAGCTACCTTTATGCTTAGGTCCCGAATACCCAGCAAAGGGCGCACTGAGGTGATTTCACTGTTTGGATCAACTATCTATGACAAAGTCTCCAAGGTTCAAGTACCCTATTCTAAAGGTGCTTTATGCATATAACAGGGTAGGTGACCAAGGGACTCATTTAGCTGTGCTTACTTAGAGGGTAGTTTTGTCTACCACTAGGGTGGTTGTCCTTCTACAATGACCCTTTAACATCCCTTCATCTTCATCTACGAATAATTCTAGATGTAAAAACATAGAGAGAGAATGCTCATCATGGAATAAAAAAAAGTTAATCCGAGGGGTTCCAAATGAATTGGCTTTTTAAGAAAAGCCTTGTTCTTTGGAAGATCTTTCTAAGTTCTACTTTAGCATCCAAATTTGGATCAACACTAGCAAAAAAATCTCTAAAGAAAGTTCTAGCACCATGCCAAACATGCTCAAAGAAGATGAGCAGAGCAAACGAAGCATATCCAAAAGTGAAACAATCTATTGGATTGCTATAAAAAACACCACCAGATTTCAAATTATGGAATTATAGTTTAGAAATTTCACTTAATTGAGCATGGCTAGCATTTTTTTTATAGTAGCATGAGCACTTAACTTACTCCATTTAGTTTCTCCACTATAGAGCTCAACACTATACTTTGATTCTGCTCTTCTACAAGGAATATTACCTCTAAGAATTGCATCTCCATCTACCAAAACAACCAAAAATGTTTCAAAAAAAGTAGGCATATGACATACAAAATTTTGCGCCTTTTTTATCTTTAAAGATAAGGTGTCCTAATCACCCAATGGCAATTCCATCCTTGTTGTCCATTAAACTAGCCCTGAATAGTCCCTTTTGCTTTGTTAGCTTAATTAAAAAGTTATAATGAAATAGCCCACTTTGAGGTTCCCTATGAAATAAGGTGTGGAATGAAGCTACTCAATAAATATATAAAAAATATCCTTTATTTTCCATCACTTTGACGTGTAGAAAAAAATATTATGAAATTTGACAATATTTTGAAATTGAATGTTTTTTATATAAGGAAATGGTCAATTCTATTTGTTAAAATAAAAAAGAATAGCTAGAGAAAGGCCTTAGCTGACATTTGTTCATCAAGCATAAGCACCATCATTTCCTTTAGTTTTATACTTTCTGCTCTTACTTCTCTTTGAAAGTGAAGTTACATAGGTGGTGCATTCGTAGTTCATAACAAACCTTTTGCACTACACTAGTAAACTGTGTGGATGCATCAGATCTCTCTATACTTAAATAAACATATGAACTCACAGGTAAGTGAATATATTATCAAGGTATAACGGTGGCAAGTACCAAGATCATTTTTCCTTAGGAACAGAAGTTGTCTACCATACTCAATATCTGTCTAATATTTAACGGGCAATTAAGAAGATTTTTTTAACTGATGACTATGGATTAACTAAACTAAACTAATGCAGTAATATAAACTACTAACTATTGGCAGGTAGCGGAAAAACAATAAAAACAATCAATGATTGGGAACCTCATAGTTAGAATTGAATCCCTCTAAAACTTCCATTGTATTGCTTTTACTCTGGTTTAATACGATTGTGGTTAACTTGGACTATGGAGGATTACCTAATGTATATTAGCTCCCTATTATTCCTATTACACTAACCCTATTCTTAAGTCATCGATAGGGTGTCTAGGCCTACCCCGCTTCCGAAGAATGAATTACAAATCCTATGACCCACTACTAGGTTTCACCTTAGTCCGAAAATATTATATCACACCTATTACTCTTGGTTATGATAATATCCATTTTATCTAACGATGATTCACAACAAACATACCGGATCCTCCTTACACATGTTCATTATCCCACATTGAATTAATAGGATGGCTACTATTAATCAATGCAACAAAGCACAATGGAAAAATTGCAAGAAAAACACATAATCATATTAAACTAGAAATAATCACAATCACAAAATCATTCTAGGGTTCATATACTTTAAACATGAGTAGGAAATGTTAGTTCCATAAAATAAACACCAAATAATCAAAAGAAAACTAAGAAAAGAATAATCCATGGTTAAATTTCTTATTCTCTAAGAAATCTTCGATTAGGTGTTCATAAAACGGTGCTGATTATCAAAATTGCCTCAAGTAGCCTTCCTTTATGAAAAAATCTTCTTTTCTTTGGCAAACTCTACCTCCTCTTTGTTCCCTCCAATATTTTTTAAATAACCAAATGAGGATCTTAGTGCTCGTATTGATAATTTCTTAAAGATATGTGATACTTTCACAATTGACGAAGCTAGTGAGGATAGCATTTGATTGAGCCTATTTTTGTTCTCCTTGGAAGGAAGAGCTAAATAATGGTTAACTTCAGTTTTGAGAGGTTTTATTGCCACTTAGAATGCTCTCGCTAATAAATTCTTATTGAAATATCTTTTTCTAGCCAAAATTGCAAAATTTTGAAATGATATTTTTGCTTTCAATAAGATGGATTCACAAACATTATATGAAACTTAGGAAAGGTTCAGGGACTTATTAAGAAGGTGTCCACATCATGGATTACCTATATGGATGTAACTAAAAAAATACTATAATGGTTTGAGTTATGCTTCTAAGTAGATGATTGACACAATAGTTGATGGTATTCTTAATAGCAAATGCCTAAAGTAGCCTAAGGTTTGGTTGAGGAAATGGCTATGAATAATTACAAATGGCAATCATTGCCTAGGATTAAGCTTAAAAAAGCAGCTGTGATTCAAAATTTCAATGCTTATTCAGTTTTGGTGACCCAAGTTGAGGCTTTAACTATAGAGTTCAATTTTTTTTTGGCTAATCTGAAGCAAGCTATGTTGCAATGCAAAGCTTGAGGAGAAGGACATTCAAGTGGAGATTGTCAGATGTCCACTTGGTTGAATGAAATTGAACATGTTGAGTTCATTGGAACTCTACCGAGGCCTCAGAACAATCCTTATAGCAATACGTACAATCCAAGATGGAGGAATCATCTAAAGTTTTCTTGTAATAATCAATGACAACAACTAGCTAGTTTTTAGCCTTAACCATAACAAGAAAGAAGGCCGATTATGGAGAAATTGATTTCCAAGTATATGCAATTATTTGTTGCTAGGATCAATTTGACAGAGTTAGAATTGCAGAATGTAAGAGTGAGTATGTAGAGTTTCGAGATCCAGTTGGGTTAACTTGGTAAGATGCTATCCAAAAGACCACAAGGAGCTTTACTAGCGAACATCAACCTAAATCCTAGAGGTGCTTACAACTCAATTTTCTGATATAAGGTGGATGGTCACATAAATGTGAAAATCATGGAAAGGAAGGAAGAATCTCCTTGAATTGCTGAGAAGATGTTGGGCTAATGACGTTAAACCAAGAGCCTCTTAGGAGGTAACCCAAGCATTGAATTTTTCATTTAGCTAGCATTTTTTATTTGATTTTATATTAAAGTGATTTAATTAGCATTTGTTTTTCATATGATCTTATAATCTATGTTGTCAATGTAGGAATCTAATGTATTTCGGGAAGGATTTCGTATTGAAGTGGTGACAAAAGGTTAAATTCAATTTCTGGTAAGTTTGTAAAAATTCATCAAAGCCCAGGAGTTAAACATGCTTTTAAACACGCCCATGTTGATAACTGTGTTACTTAACACGATCTTAAGCATAACCATGTTTGATTTATTAAAATTTATTTTTCACATGAATTTTTTATTTGAGTTACAGTTGTCAAACACAGTTTGTGTTCCAACTGTGTTGCAAAGTGTGTTCTTTCACACAGTCTTATACACAACCATGTTCCTACTAGTGTTCTTAAAAAAATTTAAATTCCAAAGCTTAAACACATGCACATACATGCTTATGTTTTAAAACTTGTTTATGTCGCACAGACATATACAGTCCTATGTTTAAAAATGTGTTTTGTCTATATTTTCAAGAACTTTTGTGTTCTAGAGGCCATATATGGTCTTACACACAGCCGTCATACTAATTGTGTTTATCTACTATAGTCTCAAATATGAAAATGTTGCTACTTGTGTCATTTCTCAATTTTTAAAAATTTTGGGTATCAGACCTTAAACACGGTCGTTTGCATGATCGTGTTAGGAGTCATGTTACATGTACATGGTCATTTATACGCTTCTATTGCTACCCATGTTTCCATTATGCGGTTTAAAATTTTTAAGGTTCATACATGATAAATGTGCATTAACAAACCCATGTTTAATAACATATTGGATAAGTTTTTAGTAACATGGCTTGGTACATGACCATGTTACTAATTATGTTTCAGCTCCATAAAAGCTTAATTGTGATTTTAGTTTTCCACTTCACATGAAACTTGCTCAAACTTTTTCCACAAGCCCCCAAACTAAAACCTTAGCGTCCTTGCATCCTAGGTGAGGTTTTCCACCGTTGGAGGACTCCGTTCGTTATTCGGATTCTTAATTTTTCCCTTCGCATATTTGATTTTCTCTCTTTCTGAAGATAATTATCTTTATCTTTAAGTTTATTTAAATTTTATGGAAGATTAGCTTGATTTTTTGCTATGGGTAGGGTTTATATGAGTTAATTGATTAATTTGTCATACATACTCATGTTTATTTTGAGTTGATAGCCTACTTTGCAATTATTGAAATTGTTGGCTAATGTGTTTGGAAGAGGGAGAGTTAGGATTAAAGAATTCATGAAACATTGAGTATGCATGCTCGATTATATGGATTGTATGGCTTGAATTGATGATTGTTATAAATCCTAAACTATTGAGAATGATTTTGTTATCTAATTTGCTTTGAAATTTCATGATTGATAGGAATTGGTAGTCTTTTGGTGGTTAGTGGATAGGTTTCTTACGCTAAGAAAGAGCCTCACTGTGGATTATGTTGTTTAAATTCCTATGATTGTCATGATCTTAGCTTAGGTTGTTAAACCTAATCACCTTAATACCTAAAGTTAAAGTTGAATTGTTTTATGAGATAAAATTTTATTGATTTTTGGATAGAGCTCTTATTCTTGGATTCATTATTAAATATATTGTATCTGAGATTATTGTTGCACTGAGCAAAATGTTTTACCTTTTTCAAGATGACAACATGCCTGGAAAAGCTTCCTATTCATACCAAGAGGGGGCGAAGAAGGTAAAAAAGACAAATCCTTTTCTCAAGTTCAATGAGGATTCATAGTGGGAAAGATTTTAATGGTTGGTGGAGAAGCCGTTCAAAGTAAATAGGTTGATCGATTGGGAGTCATTAGCTCAGTTGGGTTTGCACGAGGAAGTTTGATCTTTTGTAGATTTTGACGGCTCACTATTAGTGTTTGATTGTCAGGAGCCTACCTACAATAAGTGCACCCTTCAATTCCTGAGCACTCTTAAGTTCAAAATGACCAACAATAGCTGGAGCTGATGTAATGTAGTGAAGTTCTACCTTGGAGAGCAAAACTTTGAGTTGAGTTTGGGTGAGCTAGAGTGGCACACGCCAAGATTTTATTGATTATGATGAGCATAGAGACTCAATTTATGAATTTGGCAGCACCAACCCTACTTTACAGGAGTTATGGGTGGAGATCACTGAGGATGGAGGTGTCTAACGGCCCACAGTGTCCAAGGCATCCAGATTGAGGTCACCAGTCGTGCATTATGTGCATTATTTGATCACGTACTCTATTGTCAATAGGAGGGAGAATATAGGTGGAGTGACAATGACGAACCTTTTCCACATTTTCTACATCATCTGCCGAGTGCATTGCCACTTGGGAGTATCATTTGCTTGGTTGGTGTAAGACACTATTTACCATGCGAGGACCAAGCCTATATGTGTTGGACTATTCATGATGAGGTTGGCCCAAAACATTGCTATTTTCTAGCCATAAGGTTGATTATAGAGGTAGTGAAGCCTAGAATGGCTAGCTTGGACTCATTCAGGGCCCTGAGGCTGCTAAAGAAGACTAAGCTGCCTGATGGCTTGGTGAGTTTTATATTGAGTACCTAGAAGAGATTTGGAAGGAGGAGATAACTGTTACTGATGCCAAGGTCACCTCCAGATCCACTAGTGCCCAACCGTCCACTTTACCAGATATATTTAAGAGGCAGTAGCGTATTCTGGATCACCTCAACTTCATGATAGACCAGATGCTTGCAATGAGCTCTTGTCTCTCTATTATTAATGTGAGGACCCTAAGGTTGGAGGAGATGATATGCCTATATTTTCCTTAATCTGATGATGATGGCACCTCGGGTCACTCTCATTAGTCTTCCCAACAGAATGACTATTTAACTAAGTACTTTATCTTTATGGCAAGTATGGATGCCTAGGATTGTCTTGATGAGGCTTAGTGAGCCACTTAAGTGAAAGATGAGGCTGCCACTAATGGACAATTGACTGAAGGAGCCGTTGGAGGAGAGATAGCCAAAGGCAAGGTCGTGTCTGAGATTGTTGCTGAGGAGAATCCCTAAAATTGCCGTCACTACTACTACTTCAGCTGCTTCTAAAGAGGTTGGAGGGATCGAAGTTGATCCCGTGATTATAGAGCCTAATATTAAGGCTAGGATTACTAAAGATCCCATTGCATGCAGACAAATGATGACAACTCTGAGCACTTCTACTGATCCTTCACTTCACAGGGATGCTTCATCCATAGCGATCCAAGACACTTATTTACATTTTATGGTGATGTTATTATGGATATTGCTTATATTCTTATTTTATGCTTCCATTTTTTGTTGTGTTATTTTTCTTTAACTTTGACATTGGAGCATCGATTGCTTGCTCATGTTCTATTTTCATCCTATTTCACTTTAGTTCATATATTTTCTTATGTTTCTTTCTTTATATTTTGTGGTTGATCATCTTTTTTGGTTTTTTTGGAAGGCTTCAAATTTTCTATTGGAAGCGCGAATCAACCGTCTTATTGAAGTTTTCATTTTGGAATGCTGGCTTGCACAACAATCAACTACATTTTTATTTTCAATGGCGGTATCAGTTTCTATCACTCATTCTTTCTCACTTTATTTTCTACGCTAGTACATTAAAGGTAATGTACAATTTAAGTTTGGGGAAGTGGATTTTATTCTATTTTTTCTTATTTATATCTAATTATTGACATTTTTGAGAATTTTTGAAAATATTTAAAATTTTGAGCTTATTGCGTTTTGAATCATTTTATTGAGCATGTGTGTAGTAAAGGGTTGTTGTTAATTTAATGTCTTGAGTTCTTAACTTGGAGACTAAGTAAGTGATTCCTAATCTTTCACTTTTGGTGCTTAATCTATTTTTAAAATGTGGTTTGCGATTCATTTGCAATCTAGTGGACGATGGTCTCGAGAAGTTATTTTTACTTTCTAGCTTTTGTGTTTAGTACACTATTCAAAACATGTTAAGTAAGGTATGAATGCATGCTACTCCATTATTTTTAGTGTTGAAGTAGGATGGGGTATTCTCCTAAGGCAATAGTCGATCATAGCTTGAAAAGATCGTAAAACCATGAGTATGCATCTTTGATTGTGTTAAGAATTAGTTTGGATATAGATAAACCTTCTATAGTGTATACTTGTTGCAAAAGTTTTCGACACATGACAAAAATTGGTTGAAAAGATAAAAAAGGAAATTGAAAAATGTCAATTAATTGCCTAATCCATGGTTTGTGGTTTGAAAGGATGTGCATACTGAGCTCTAGCTTGGTGTGGTTTGTGCTTTTTACTTTGCAAGAAAAATTTGATGTTATCCTTTCAGTTTTGAGAGATATAGGTTACTAGCTTGAGAATTAATTATTCCTATTCAATTATTTTTGTTTTTAAAAGTGTTAAATAGGTGGAGTTGCATGCTTGGTATTCTTGTTAATTTCTTGAGATAATTAAAGTCTTAATCCTTTCTATATCTCTTTGCTCAATGAATGCTTCTATGTCCTAATGATTTTCAAGGAAGTTTGGAAAATTTTCTAATTTTTCTTGTTTAGTTTTTGCTAGAGGGCATGCAAAAGTTCAACTGCGGGGGAAAAATATGATATGCTCATATTTAGTCATTTTTTCTATATATTTTTTCCCTTATAATTGATTATGTTTTGATATGCTTAAGCTAGGATATGGTGCTTAATTAGTACATATTTCATTTCAGGTTATATTTTAGTTTCATTTGGGTTAAGAAGGATTTTTGCAAAGCTTTAAAACTAAATTACAAGTTATGGTAAAATTTTGGAGCTTACACGCCTTGTTACATGCCCATGTAGTGCCTCACACGCACTATTACATGCCTGTGTCTAATGTTACATGCCTATGTTCACAACCATCTTTAAATTGGAAATTTTTAAGTTCCAGATGTAGGGTTTCAGGAGAAAAACAAGCGTAGTGGAATATAATCGAAACCTTCTAGGATCTAAGCAAAACGGGGTAAACCAGGTGTTCAAACTTTGTCATACCTAATTCGGTTGAGATCTTTCAGCCAATTGTTGAGTCGAATCACAAAACCTGAATAGTTGACATGTTCAAGCTCTAAGCTCTCTACGGTATCCACATGAGCCTATCGGGATCTCCATGCCACCACCATGTCTTGGCAAATGCATTTCTCCTGCACTCGCAGTGTTAGCTTGCGTCCTCCAAGGAATGGCAAGAGAAAAGTGCGGCTGGAACTTTTTGAGAGGCTAAGGAAAAAAGCTTTGAATTTCTCACTGTATGATATATTTATAATGAGACTCAACTTCTAAGCCTAATGGGTTTCAAAGCCCTAATCCAATTAGGCTTTAATTTTGGGCTTAATAATGGCTCAACTTTTGGGCCAATTATTAATACGAAATTATCATGAAACCATAACCCAAATAAATTAGCCCATGCACTCAAATAATCCAAATAGGCTTTATATGTGTGACCCAATGGGCTCTTCCCGCATTGGCAATGATCAGAAATCACATCTATGATCATAAATAATAAGCGATGTATAACAACACATCATTGTTACCCAAGTGACAAGATTGTCAGTGATTTGACTAAACCTTTATGATCATTATCCGTATATGCCATTGTCCCTTTGTCCAAGATATCAAAACCAAGCATGAGACATGGAATGTGCCATTCTCTTATAGCCCGATCTATGGTTTCTTGATTACCAAGTAGACTAACTTAAACTGATGAAATTGATATCATATATCAACTCATCCGAGCATGGGCATGCATTTTCTTAGTCTCACTCTATCAAGGGAAAAATCTCATCTTGATCATACAAATCCCTCCACATGATATATGACATACCCAATGACCTCCTTCAAGTTCACTTAGTCACGAGCAACAAAGGGAAGACCCAATGATCTCCTTCAAGTTCACCCAGTTATGAGCAACAAAGGGAAGTATCAAAGTACATGTAGGGAACCTTGATGATCTTAGGTCAAAGGACTACATATACCATGAACATTATGAAAATCACCTATGACACTCATATAACGATTCATGTAGCATTCTCATGGTGGGTCAGTCTGGTACACAAGTTCTCCAACTTGTACCCATATGTAGACCACATATCTTGTATTAGTCTCCACATGTGCTAGTCTTTACGTATTATTGCAATCCGCTCCACGATAATACTAGACCAGGGACATTTAAGAATATTATTATTCTAGGGTTATAAGTATGGTTATTACATTATGCAGAAATTGAACAACAAACATAATTACTGGATTAATGCCCCAATAAAATATCATGCCTGAATGTCCAAAATACAATCATTTCATGATTGGCTTTTAGGCACAGCACTAACACTAGAGAGGTTACACAGCCTTTACCACAACTGTGTAATAGGTTGTGTTTGTTTTATTTTTAAGGTTTCTTAGGTTATTTCATAAAAGAGGAGAAAAAAAAAAGGAGGAGGTAGACATACAGGGTAAAAAAAGAGAGTTTTTCATGGAGGAATGCTGCTAGAGGCAATGCTAATGATTGACACCATTTTATGAGCACTAGATTAAAGATTTCTTGGAGAAGAAGAAGTTTAGCTATGGATGAAACTTTTCTTAGTTTTCTTTTGTTCTTGATGTGTTTATTTTATAGAAATTTGAGCTAAACATTTCCTACTCATGCTTAGAGTAGATGAACCCTAGGATGATTTTTGTGATTGTGATTTCTATTGGTTTAATATGATTATGTGTTTTTCTTGCAATTTATCTAATGTTCTTTGTTGCCTTGATGAATAGTAACTAGCTTATTAATTCAATGTGGGATGATAAACATGTGTCAAGTAGTATCCAGTATGTTTGTTGTGGATTACTATCGGATAAAAGTGATATTATTGTAATTGGGAGTAAGAGGTGTGCTATAATAGCTCCGAACTAGGGGAAAACCTAGTAGTGAGTCATAGGAATTGTAATGCATTCTTAAGAAGTGCGGTAGGCCTAAATGTCCTATCAATGACTTAATATTAAGGCTAGTGTAATGGGACTAATAGGGAGCTAATCTACATTTGGTAGTACTCCACGGTGCAAGTAAATCACAATCTTGTTAAACCAAAGTAAAACCGGCAGAAGGGATTTCTAAAGGGTTTCAATTCTAAATGTGAGGCTTCTTATTATCGATTGTATTAATTGTTTTCTACTGCCGGTTAATAGTTAATAGTTTATTTTACTACATTTGTTTAGTTTAGTAATTCATAATAGTAGTTAGTAAACAACTCTTTAATTGCTAGTTAGATAATAGAGAGAATTAGAGTAAAGTAGACAACCTCTGTTCCTTGTGAAAAATCATCCTAGTACTTGCCACTGTTGTAATTTGATGATAGATGTGCTTGCCTGTGAGTTCATATATTTAAGAGTATTGAGAGATTTGACACATCCACATTTATTTACTAGTGTATAGGAAAGGTTTTTTTTGTGAACTACAAATACATTAGTACTTCAAGCAAACTTGGAAGGTCCGTACCTCATCATCGAAGAAGTCAGGCCTAGGGTTTACAAGCTCCAAGATGGTTATGGAGTTGAGTTGGAAAACACTTGCCACGCAAAACACATTGAAAAAATATTATGCATAAAAGTGCCATGAAGTGATTATTATTCTTGGAAACATGTACAGAACTTAGCTGATGTCTTGGTGATCAATGTACTTTCAAAAAATGAAATATTAAGTATTTTGAAAAGTAATTTCCACACTTAGAAACATCTTCCAAGCAATCTTCACCTTAAGAGGAAGGTGGAGAATGCCATCTCGAGCCAAAAAGGGGAATGAAGTTAATTAGATACTTCAGAAAAAAAAGGCTAAAATAGACTTAGAAAATTTAAAAGTAGCACATGAAACTGAGGTGTACTCAAACAAACCATGAAAAATGTGCTAAAAAATGTATGAGCCTTGGTGAATGAGAGAAAAGAAGGGAACAAATAAACACAATGATGTAAAGCAACTTTATATTCTTTACAAGGAAAAGGGATGGATACAAGAGTGACATGAATGAAAGAAAATTGGTCAAGGGCTACTCCTCATCTTGGCCATCTTCTTCTTCATCTTTGGCTACTTCCTCATTAGCCTAATCCTCCTCTACCACCTTTTTTACTTCCTCTTCTTCCTCCTCATTCTCACTTTCATCTTCGCCCTGAGGACCCACCTCAAGAGTTCTGAGGTACCCATCCTAAGATCACACCAAAGCAGGACCTTTGTGGCTTCAAAAAGTATTCAAGAAAGAGAGGTTAAGGTCACAATGCTCTTTCAGAGCCTGATACCTTATTAGGTAGAAGCCATCCTAGAGCATGGAGACAACAATATTTGTTATTTTCTGCATTTCTTCACCCGTGCCCTTAATCTCCTTTTCCAAGGCTTTGATTTTTTTCTAGGCTACTCAAAGGTCCTAGTGAAGCTCTTTTTGACCCTTGAATAATTTTTTTCTCTTATTAGAAAAGGATATAAGCTTTTTACTAAGGCCCTTATTAATTATGATAGCATTATCCTTATCTAATAAAAGTAGAGCTAGTCTCTGGTTGACATCTTCTACCTTTGCTTGAGCACTATTTATGAAAGCCTTCATCTCTACAATTATCTCTTATTTCAAAGAAGAGAGGTCCTTTTCGACCAATGTCTTCAGCTAGCCAAATTTGTTGATAACCTTGACTATGGTGCTTGTGACCTTTGCCAAATTCTCATCCGTATGAGTTTAAGCCACTATTTCCTTTATGACCCAGTCCTGGAGGTAGCCTATGAGGGTGAGTAGCTGAGAAAAAGCAATAAGAGAATGTGATTATCATACAAGAATGAAGCTGAAAAAGCTAAGGCATTAAATTGAATTACTTTAGCAAAATAGTCGGATATGACGATAGTGGTGATCTCATCATTTGAAAATAGTTCTGTTAGAGTATCAAAGGTGGAATTTGTGGCGATCCATTGATAAAACTGAGGGATCATCTCTAGTGTACCATGACTAAAAAGGTGCAAGTCCTCGATCATGTTCTAGATGGGTGACCTAGGAACATTCCCTCCCCGGAGGCATGCATTTTGAATCCATTGATGGTGCTTGTGATCGACATCCCACTTCACCTACAATGTTTCACCTATGTGATCATGCCAAAGTTCATTGTTAAGATTAGTCCCTAACCAATCCTCAATCAATTTATAAATATTGAATAAGCCAAGACTAAGGAAAGGAAAGTTGGCAACCGAACCTTGAAGCACCTTTATGACTAGGGAGGGAGTAGCCTCAAATTCTGACACTTTATGCACCATGCCCATTTTGGTGGCAGCAACCTTCTTTATGCCCTTTTCTTTCTTCCTGGCCTTCGCAGTAGCATTAGCTGAAGAACTGGCGGTTGAACAGTTGATCACCTTTTGAACCACTACCCCTAAAAGCCTAATTGCTATTCAAGGACTCGAGGCTGTTGAAGACATTTTTTTCTCAATCTCTTTGACTTAAGGATAAGAGACTCCATCAGCAATAGGGGAAAGGAAAAATCTTCCCCATGAACTTCTTTGAGAGTGGAGGGAGGTACGCCCTTCTTAGCCCCATGGGCCGAACTACCACTCTTGATTGAACTTGCAGGACAATTGGCATGAATTTCTTCAGAGTTGGGCCCTTGGAAGATTTCTTGGTCTTTTTTCTTTTGATGGGTTATTCCCTTACCTCTCTATCCTTTTTCATTTTCTTGAGGAAGACCTTTTGGAAGAACTTCATAGACTCATCACCCATTTTTAAAAAATGAAAAAAAGGTCATTTAAGTACCTCAGCAGAAAAAGAGTTGTAAGGAAAAATCTTACTGTTAACAACTTCTGAGTAAGAAATCTACTTCCAAAGAAACCTGATGAAAAAGTCTCTTCCCTACTTTCTAAGGGGGAGGGCATCTTGGCAATAGTTAAATGCTCAGATATGATTTTGTGCTTCTGAAGCACCCCTCTCAGTCATCAAATCCCACTTGATTGGGAAAGGGTAAGGATCCACGTTGTCCCTTGGCTCACCCCAGTCCACCACATTGTGGATCTGGGAGTCAATGTCCTCAAATCATTGCAAAAGTTCCCCATTAAGGAGTTTGAAAGACTAGTCCATAGCTATATCTAAAGCATCCAATGTCCATTTTCCGAAAATCTTCAATGACTCCAGGATAGTCATGAAGAAGTACTTCTTCTTCCCATTCCTTTAGCTGTGCTTTGTAGAAAACTAGCGGGAGAACTTTTTGTTAATTGAACCTTATGGTAGAAGATAGTAGAATAACCCCCTCAACAAATATGAGGAAATAGGGCTCGATGTTGAAGATATTGCACAAAAATAGGGATGCATTAAAATGCATATAGGAGTCCTACAGCATTTGGTTGATGGCAATCCTATAAAATTCACAAAATTTGCATAACAAATTCAGCGGATGGAACCGAAGTCCTACCTTCACCTGCATGGTAAAAATAGTGACCTTACCCTATCAAGGGTGGTAGCTTGGTTCACCTTTCTCAGGCAAGCAAACTTGGTTATATGAAGGGAAGAAGTACTTCCTTATTCACTTTTCCACCTTATTCGGTGTATTGTAACTGGAGTGAACATCATGAGCCCTGCAGATGGTTGGCCTAGGAAGAAAGGGGGACCTTGGAAAGAATCGGGGAACACATGACACCTAACCTGAAAAAAAAAATGCTACATTGAGCAAGAAATGAGGGAAGGGAAATGGTGGATGACCACTAGAAAAGTTCATCGAACGGTTAGAAAATGAGGAAGAAAAGACATTGTCACTAAAAGCACTACACCACAAGCAAAAGAATGAGAAAGAACTCAAAGGCAAGGGAAGAAAACAAGAATGAGTGAGAGAAGTGTAAGGCTTCCTTTGAAAAATAAGGGTATATAGAAGCCTAAAGAAGGAAACCCAAGAGTCATAATTATTTTAGAATAGTGAATGGCTAAACTATTTGTTTGGCCAAAGTGACACATCGGGAAAGCTTTAGCCACTGAGGCCATTCCATGTTTACACATTGAATTTAATGAGAAGCACACCTCTGAGTGAAACTTAACAAAATCGTATGCCATTAAAGCCCTGGAAAACCAAGAAAGGAAATCAAAATGAGCAGGAAAAACCTGTGGCTACTAAAAAATGCATGGGAAAAGTAGGGGAAAAGCCAAAGCTAGGATTTGAAACATCAAATAAGAAATCCTCTATGACTCCACCTCATCATTAGAGCCCAACATCCTAGTGGACATCATGGCTGCTCGGGGGGTGGGAGGAGGGGGAGCATGTGGTAGATGAAGGGCTATCACACTCACAAACCACCAAACTCCTCCCAAGTCCTACAAAGCTGAATGAACATCCTAAACATCAAGTTCAACATGAAGGCCCTGAAATTTCCCCTTGACCAATGAAGAGCCACCACAATTGATACATTTTCCTAGTGTAAATGCCATAGGTACCTTAGATCCTCTCACCATTGAAGCAGTCCCAAAGGACCACTTACAAAACTGTTACTGGAAGGCAGCTTGCCAAGAGGTGCCATTTCCAACACCCTATGGCCATTTGATAGGGCAACCACATAGGATACGAACTCCAGATTACTGGATTTGGCCAGACACTTAATCACACCACTTCTGTTAAGGCCCAGCAGGACAATTCACCCTCAGGTTTGTAAATATGCTCAGGACACCCCGGGTTGAGGTAACCTATGTTTGTCTACTCTACTCTTCTTCTTTTCCAATATTGCTTATTTTCTTCTTGCCAATGCCTAACTTAAGTGCCATTTACTCGAGGAATACTCTGGGGATCGCCATAACTCCTTGCTTTTGCATTGCAAGATTACTGCCGGTGGTCCATCCACTCATCCAAAACTATGGAGGAGATGTCATACAGTGAGGAAGAATCAAGACACCCTAAGCATAAGTTTCCACCTTTTTTTGAATATAAACCATTGCCCATTTTCCTTAATCTTTAGTTAAGAAAGGGAAGCTTGGAAAAATTTATGATTTGTATAAGACTTTTTGCAAATGCAAGGCTAACATTCCACTCCTAGATGTTGTTAAACAAGTACCTCGTTATGCTAAATTTCTTAAAGAGCTGAGTACTATTAAGAGGAAATAGACACTTATAAGATGTGAGATGTTTATGCGGTTATTCTGAAAACTCTCTGAAAATGCAGTGATGTTCACTATTCCTTATGTGATAGGCAAAACTATAACTAATAAGTGATGTTAGATTTAAGCACATCAAGTAATGTCATGCCATATTCTATTTATGCTTTTTTGAAACTTGGTCCTTCGAGTAAAAATGGTGTTGTGATTTAATTAGTTGATTGATCAGGTGCCTATCCTAAAGGCTTAGTTAAGGATGCTCTCATGCAAGTAAATGACTTAGTTTTTTCTGCTGATTTTTATGTGCTCAATATGGAGAATAGTGACCTTGCTACTCTTATCTTTTTAGAAATACCATTTTTTTAAGACATCTAAGACTAAGATTGATGTGGATATTGACAGTGTCATAATTAAATTTGACAAAAAAAAATTGCACAGTTCAATATTTTTGGCATACTAAAAGAACTTCATAATTATAATTCTATTTCTTTTGATGAATAAATTTATATTTTGTTGTAGAATGAATTAGGGACAAATTCTTAAAATGCAGTAGAGTTGGCACAAAAAGGTAAGAAAGAAAATAGCAAGTTACAGTAGGAACAAGAGTTGCCATTTGCAGTAGGACATAAAGTGTTGCACAAACACAAGAAAATATGAAAGTTGCTTGTTGGTAAGTCTATGCATAATTGGGTTGGACCACTTTTTATTGCTGATTTTTCTACTCATGGTGCGATTAAGCTTAAAAGTTTGAAAACAGAAAAAGTGTTCCAGACTGAGATGCATAACCTAAAGCCTTTCCATATGGGATTTCCAAAGCACCTTGGTTGTGGATTAAAAAAAAGCAATTGGTTGAGCCAAACACAATAAACAAAGGTGATGCTTCGCAGGTAAGCTAAAGGGAGTTTGTTCTTTTTTTTTTCCTACTTTCATATTTATACTTTTTTCATTTATGCATCTTTTTTGCATTTAACCTAACATTGGGAAAAATTTAAGTTTTATGTGGGGGGGAGTGGATAGCTTAGTCCCTAGTTTCTAAATTTTTATTTTTTTAATTATTTTTTTATTCATACTTTTGAGCATTGATCTAAATTGTTAAGCTAATTGGAATTTCTGGTTCCTAAATGCTTAGCCTAAGTATTAAGTTAGTAATCTGTTAGTCTTTGTTCAACTTTTAAATTTTATTTTATTTTATTTTATTTTTTATCATTTTTTATTAAGCTAGTTGATGATTGCCGTGAGAAGCTAATGTTTGCATGAACTTTTATTCTTAGTACATTAATTTAAACATTTCTAGATTATGAGCTTATTTAGTTGGATATGTGGTTTGTTTCAATTGATAGATGATTTGAATCACTTGAGAGGGAAAAAATATGAAATTGTTGTTTGATGAATAAAAAGTTATAACTTTGTTGTTTTTTAGCATTAAAGTATGTAAGGGTTTTCTCCTAGGGCAGCAGCAGATCATTGCTCAAAAAGATGCTATAAGCATGAGTGTGGTCAATGATCATTTTGGAATTGTGTTCAGTCAGTAGCTTGGGTATAACAGTGCCCTTATTGATACACTTGCTAAATAGAAAAATAGAAGAAAAAGGCAAAATGAAAAAAAAAAAAGAAAAAAAATCAATTAAAATCTATGCAAGAAATATATTATCAATTGATTTCTTATCTTCCATAGGATTGTGGTATGATTAGTTGTACTTTTTGAGTTCCTATCTACTGGGTTTGGTCTCTTTACTTGGTGCACAAGTTTGATGTTTTTGTCATGTTTTGAGAGGTGATTATTAGTAGCTTGTGAAGAAATTGTTTTTATGAAATTATTTTGTTTCGTGTTAGTATTGCATAGTTGGTTGCATGCTTGATTCCTTTTGTTAAGTTTTCAAGGCCCTTAGATGTGGAATTATGTTGCCATCTTATACTGTCTCTTTAGCTAAAAAATTATGTTTTTATAATTTTCATATCCCTTTATTTTCAGTTTAAGGTTTAGGCAAAAGCTTACATTTGATAAGCAAAAGCTAATTGTAAGGGAACTTGATAAGTTTACATTTATTATATTTATTCCATTAAATTTAGTATGTTTTAATGCGTTTTGAACCTTAAAGATCTGATTTGTACATGTTTTATAGCTTAAAGCAAATTTGGACACAATTGATTAAAAGTGGATTTACTTTGGAAGGTTACAAGTTTTATTGATTGTGTTGTTTCAAGATTTTCACAAATTTGTGATGTTCTAGTAGAAAAATTATATCTTGAGCTACAGAGATCAAAATTGAGTGATTCATGAGCCATTGAAAACATAACATATAGAGCTACAAGTCATGCGAGGAGCTTGAAACCTAGTTCACATGTTTCTGGGGTCAAATTTAGCTTAAAAGTCACGATGAACGTGTAGTGTTGGCTTAGGAGCAATTTCTGTATTTAGGCCATAACTTGGGCTATACAACTCAGTTTTAGGTGACTCAAGTCTCATTTTAAATCTAGGAGGAAGCTCTACAAATTCAAAAAGATGCTAGAGGCAAAAATCCTGCTGAATCAAGTCTAGGTTTATGTTTGAATTGTGACCCAAGTCTAGAAGACATTAGAATTTGAGTTTGTCTAGGATTTGTAGGTTGTTGAGATTTAATGAGGGCTACAATTGGAAACCAGAAAATATTTTTATCATCTTCTTTTTTCATCTTTTCTTGATATTCCTTAGCTTTCCTATTTCATGATGCTAGCTTAAGCTTTTGTTCATATTAGAAGAGCTTTTTTGCTTAATTGTTGAGATTATAAGACTCAAGAGTTCATTCCAAATGTGATTTCAACTTGAGTGTCTACGTTTCTCTAGGTTGAATGTTTATGCATGGTGATTATCTAATTTGGCTAGTCAGATGTTTATCTATGTGATTGCTACACTTATTGTTACCACCTCACAAAAATGGGAGAATTACAAGTGTCTTATAATGGCTAAAAACCATTATATTGTGTAATTCGCATCATAGTGATTGAAGTGTGGGGGGTAAAAGGCATGATCAACACCTCCTTAAAAGTGTTCTAAGTTGGTAACTTGGCCCCCAAGAAAAGCCTTAAGGATTGCTTGTTTGTCAAGCAACCTATGGACTTTTTTGTAAGGTTTTGAAAATTCAGGTACTCAATTGCAAAACTTTCACAAAAGAGATTTGGAGAGCTATGAGAAGGATATGAGTGGTATGAAAGTGCTATTGGAGGACCAAATTTCTTATGGAAGACAACTAAGGACAAAGAAAACACAAAAAGGCATAAAGGACCTAAGTGTTCTAATGTAGGCCTTAAGATTTGTATGTTTATGACTTCAGTCAAATGGAAGTTTGTGGGGTTATACCACATAAGGAAGGCTACTAAAGGAAGATAAGGATGGTAAAATGGGGGCCAAGAGATTAAGACTAAGAAACCATAGTCTTGTAGCAAGGAAAATGACATAAGACAAGGTTAAGACTACTTAAGTGTGTTTAGTGTACTTTTGACTATTTAAGTAGTCAAGAACACCTTTGCTTCTCTAAATTTCGGCCTCCACCAGAAAAAAGAAAGCCATCCCTCTCCTCCATACTTCCTCCATAGCCACCATACCTTCAAACTCAAAACTACTTGCAATTGAAGTCAAGGAAGCACAATTGGAAGCTATTTGGTGCTATTGCTTGAGTGCACCTAGGATCAAGCTCCAATTTCAACATACCCATCAAGGTAAGGGTTCTCGTGCTCTCATGGGCTGTTTTCTATATTTTCAAGCAACCATGGAGCTAGGGCTAAGCTTGGAAGGGAGCCATGAGTTTGATGAACCAAGCTTAGTGAGGGGAGTGCACTTATTGAAGGTTTTGTGACCTAGTGTGAAGTGTACAGTGATGGCAGTGAATTTCTGGGATTTTAGAGCCCAAAAGTTAGTACTAACTACTGTTAAAATCCTCCTAAGACCAAGCATTATCTTGAGGAGGGCTGTCATAGTGATTTATTTAAGTTTAATGCATGTTTTACGGACTAATCTATGGTTATTGTTGCTGCTACATTTCAAGTGTTTGTTGGTTGTGAATGACTGCTGCATTTCGTTGCTACATCTTGTATATATGCATTGTGCTTCTTGTGTATTAGTGTCTTTGGATGCAGGTTTTAATGATGGTTACATTTCCTATTGAACCCAAGTGCTACCCTTACTAAGTTTCTCAATGAAACTTACTTCCCTCAATTCTGTCATTTCAGGTCTAGCAGAAAGATTACCTTCAAACTAACATTTGTGGTTTGAGTTTTACTCTGAATTTTCAGGTGCTTAAACTTGCATTTGTCTAATTGTGATCTGGAAAGTTTGGTGATTTTAGAAACACATTTGGTATTTTTGGTGATGGTACTTACTGTGTTGTGCAGCAGCTGTCCAGCATCCTGTTTCTGGAGTCCATTGCATTCAGGCACTCATGTAACTTAGGCTGCGTATTTAGCTGAGTTAAGACCATATTTTAGTGCATGTATGCATGTACATGTAGTGTATGTAAAATGAGACAAGTATGTGAACATTTGAGTAATGTTTTGGCTATGTAAGTGATGTGGTGCAAAGCTGCCTAAGTATGAATGATAGGCTGCTTACTTGTAAATTCTGTTTTGGCCACATAAAGTTGTTAAAATCAAGGGAATTTAATTCCTATGTATAATGGACACATATGGGATAGCTTTGGAGGGTTTTTCCCTCGTGAATGAAGTGTTTGCACACTTATGAAATTTTGTATGGGCAAAATGGTCATAAAGTGACCAGAATTTTGACTCTAAACTTAAAGTTCTATATCTCCCTGTGTAGATGGAATCTTGGTATGAAATTTTGACCACACCTAGAGAACATCTATAGGTTGAAAAGGGGTTTTGAATTTCTGAATTTAAATCCCTGTAGCCAAAGATATGACGTTGCAAAATTGGCTAATTTACTGTTCATTTGGTCAGAATTTTGTAACCAACTTAAAAAATCCATAACTTGGTCCATAGGTGGGCTATTGATGTAAAAAAAAATTCCTTGGTTTTCTCTAAGTCTATGCTTGGTAATGGAGCAAATAAAACAGGGGGTATGTGGCTATAATGATACAGTTTATTAGTGGAATTTACAGGCAAAGTGGCTGGTCACTAGAACTTAACAAGATCGCTTAATGTGTGGAAGCCAAAACTAAGACTTGTGCTAGTGTTTTTCTTTTTAGCTTCCATAGTGTGCATAAATGTGAATATGTGTGTTATGGTTAGACCAATATACATGTATTTACATAGTGCTCAAGAGGGTCACTTGAGTATGTACACTAGGAGTGTTGTTCTGATGACCCATAGGACACACCAAAGCTGGGAGTTTAAATGCATAGTTTTGGAATCATAATTGGACTACCCCAGAGTGGGTAACACTTATCCTCTTGATCCAAAATTGCCTTGCTAAGTAGTGAAGGTAGTAGACTAGGTGATGTCTTGCCTAGGGAAAATATGGTTCAATTTAAACATTGCAAATGAGGTGTTATTGTTGATTGTCTTAGTCTGTTCCTGGGTCATTAATACTATTACTGATTTTTCTTTAAGTTGCTTTCAATACTAATTAATTAATAACATGATCTAATTGTAGTGTTGGGCTAGGGTTAGTGTCATAAGGGAAGAATTATAGTTATTATGGCTTTTCCATATAATCTATTGGCTAAGTACTTGAATGGAAATTAATATCTGTGAGTCTGTGATTGATGCAACAATTATTCCATAAGCTCTTCAAATCTAAAGTTCATTTGATTAAAGTTTCATTAATTTAATTGTTTGGTTGCTACTTTTACATTAGTTGCGTTTATTTTTTATTTTCAACATAGAAAACCCTCCACTATTTTGTGTTGATTTACTAGTTAGGGAAAAGTGATTACTACATTAGTCTCTAGGGTTTGACTTGGTCTCACTGCTATTACAGAAGTTAGGTGAAATCATATTTAATTTTGGTGGGTTACTAGAACCATCAACTTGGGTCCAAATTTTTAAATATTTGAGATCACTAAACTATGCTCCAATCAAAGTCTCTTTTACTCCCTAAGTTAGGAGTCGTTACAGACCTTGTTCTTTTCCTTTCTTTACGCTGCTAATAGAGCCACAAACCAACCTTAATTAGTACATCAATAACCAACTATAACATTTAGAATCAACTATAGATTCAAATAACTTGTACCTACATGAAGTTAAAAGAAAACATCCAACAACTTTGTCTCATGCTCATAAATAAACATATCTGCACAATATGTAAGTGAGGCAGTGAATCTCAATAAGAGATTTATTAATCTACAAGAAAAATCTTAGGACTCGCATGTAAAATAAATACATACAACTTAATGTGAGCTCAAAAAATTTTGAGGTTTTAATTAGTGGCACTAGAAAAGGCTTTGCTGTGTGAACTTAACCCCAACCAAGTCACACTTTTTTGCAAGAACTTCATTGCTGCCTTAGCAATCTTTACTACTTCTTTCTTCTTTTTTTTTGTAAAAAAAAAATTCTCTTATCATATTGTATAGGAGTGCCACTTAATCTTAGTTGCTCATCTTTCCAAGCATGATGACTTAGGTAAGGTACTATTCAGGTTCAAGAACTCCTTTAAACACTTAAGATCCAGACACTTACTTAAGGCCACTTTTTGTTACATGAGCCTTAAGGCAATGTCCTTGTCTACCATTTACTTTCTTACTTAATGCATTTTAAACAACTTATAATGCATCAATTTAAACTTAATTTGAATTAAAATATCATATCTTAGCAATATTAAGTGCAAGAATCCATGTCCTAGTACATTTCTACCGTTGTCTCAGTTTTAGCTTCCTTTGGTTGCCCTTTATAGTAGCTTGAGTAATATCCTATAATTGATCAATTAACACATAAATAAACCATATCAAGGCTAATAATTAACAACTTATCCTATGGTTGAATTGATTAAGCCAAACCCTTACCTTAAACATACTTTGAGCCAGCCTCTATTCCAACTTAAGATTCAAATTTATTCTTACTACTCGTTTTGACTATAAGCAACCAAGAACAATAAATTCCAGGTATAATTGGAACCAAAATAAACTAGGAAAATGGTATGAAAACACCAAATTTCTTACCTTAATGAAGGCCTCAGTTCTACATGCCTCCTACACACAAACACATTTCATGCCCTCATATGTTCCTTGCAATTAAACCAATAAAGGTGATTTTCTCTTCAATTTGAGCCATGCTCTACCTACCCCATCCAAATCAAACAATCAACAAAGGCGATTTTGTCTTCAATATTTGGAACCAAGCAATTCTTACCTCTCCAACATAATCGACCATCCTCTCTCTTTTGAGTTGTTTCCATGCTTCCTGTGCTTATTTCAATTACTAAGCATGCAAAGAAACAAATCAAACAACGATTCTTAGCTGCCTTTTACCATACCAAACCAGAAAATCTAAGGGAAATTAGGATAACTACTTGTAAAAAATGTAGCTAAAAATCAAGCTCCTCATTCTAGAATTCTAAGATTCCCTTCAATTTCCCATTGAGTTAATGGTTGATTTGCTTGATTAAAGCAGGGAAGGGCAGTCATGAAGGGTTTTATGGGTGAGAGAGGTCTAGGTTTAACCAGCTGGACTGGTTTGTGGATAAGAAATGCAATAAAATTCAACTTTTGAATCTTATCTTACATGCCCATGTGCAATGCACTTGGTCTTTTATTTGTCACCTTCCATAACTTAGGACTATCTTTCCAAAAATACCAAAATGTTAAGGGAAAAATCCAAATTAAGTAGCATACGTAATATGCAACTATAAAATAAAAATGGGTTAATATGCAAAATGACTGAATTGCCCTTCTTGACCCAATTTGCCTAAATGACCAATTTTACCCTTCTTAGCTACTATACCCATTAAACCAAGTATTTAGCTTGTAATTAATATTTAAGTATATAAAATTATTAAAACAAGCAAGATTACCTCAGCAATTGTACTTTAAGTCTTGGAGAGCCATTATAGTCTCCCTTTTTTTAGAAATTTGGTCCTCCAAATTTTGACCCTTGTAAGTACTTTCCTTAGAATCCTACATGGCCCCTTATTACCGTGATTCATTGATTGCCCTTGACCATGGGTATTTCTTTCTTGTAGCCCTTCACTTATAGGTTAGGAAACCACTTTAGGACCATTCTCCAGAGAAGTTTTTTCTCGACAATATCACGTACCTGATGGGGTAAACTAATGGTCTTGGCCTTCCACGCCTTTCACCGCATTTAGCCTTTACAGACCTTTATGCTTCTTAGAGAAAATTCTTGTTTCTTTTGCAAGGTTTTAGGAGCCAAACAAGCACAGCAGAAAGTAACCAAAACTCTCTAGGATCCAAGTAAGACGGAGTAAATCGGGTGTTCAAAATTTTTATCTAGTTAGCTGAGATCTTTCACCCAACTGTTAAGCCAAATCACAAAGACTAGAACAATTGACATGTTCAAGCTCTCTATGGTATCCAAATGAGTCTCTTGGATCACCACACCTCCACCATGTCCTAATAGATGCATTCTTATTGCGCCTGCAGTGCTAGCTTGCATTCTCCAAGGAAAGGCAAGAGGAGAGTGCGGCTGGAACTTTTCAAAATCCTTCTGATATCATCCTTCTTGGAGGCTAGGGTTAGGGTTTGAAAATCCTTACTATATGATGTATATATAGTGAGGCTTAACTTTCAAGCCTAATGGGTTTCAAAACCCTAATCCAATTAGGTTTAATTTTAGGCTTAATAATGGCTCAACCTTTGGGCGAATTATTAATCCAGAATTGTCATCAAACCAAAACCAAACAATTCGGCCCATGCACTCAAATAATCCAATTAGGTCTAAGTGTGCGACTTATAGGTTCCTACCACAGTGGCAATGATCATAAATCACATTTATAATCATAAACAATGAGTGGTGTCTAACAATATATCATTGCTACCCAAGTGACAAGATAGTCGATGATTCGACTAAAGCTTTATGATCATTAGTTGTATATGCCATTGTCCTTTTATCCAAGATATCAAGACCAAGTATGAGACATGGAATCTATCGCTCTTGTATAACCCAATCTATGGTTTCTTGATTCCTGAGTAGACTAACTTAAATTGATGGCATTGATATCATATATCAACTCATTCGAGCATGGCAATGCATTTTCTTAGTTTCACTCTATCAAAGGGCCCATAGATATCACTCCAATATATACGATGGACAAAATCCATCTTGACCACTCAAATCTCTCTACATGATATGTGACTTACCTAATGACCATTTTTATGTTCACTCAGTTACAAACAACATACAGAAGTATCAGAGTATATAACTCACATATAGGGAACCTTGATGATCACTATAAAAAACATTTTTGACATTCATAGAATGATCCATGTACCGTTTTCTTGATGGGTCAGTCCAGTACACAAGTTCTCCAACTTGTACCCATATGTAGACTACATATCTCATATTCGTCTCCATATATGCTAGTCTTTATATATTATTGTAACCCACTCTACAATAATGCTAGACCAAGACATTTAAGAATATCATTATTCTAGGGTTATAATTATGTTTGATTATGTTACGCAGAAACAAGCAACAAACATAATTATTAGAACGATGCCTTAATAAAATATTACAACTCAATGTGCAAAACTCAATCATCTTATGGTTGGCTTTGGGCACATCACTAACATCCTTAACCTTTCCCATCATAAGGGATACTCTTAGGACTATTTTTCTTTGCTCCCCTTTGGTAGAGAACTTCATCCTTACCTTGGAAAACATATTTAACTCACCATCACTCCTCACCCTTGGGTGCAAGAGTGAACTTAGATAATGACCTTTTAATTCTTTGGTTGCTTTACTAAACCTAGCAATTTCTAACACCCGACTTAGGCACTTAGCCCATTTAGGCATGCCTTAGCTTTGTTACGTCTTTGGTGTAACTTAGTCTTATTGCCACTTAGTACTTTTAGGAACTTTGCTTACTACCTTAGCTTGCTATTGACTTTCCTGGCAAGGTTTCTACATGGTTGAAAACTCCCTATGATCTCTTAGCCTCAAGGCATTCACGAACTTAACAACCTTGACCTACTCAATATACGTACCATAGTTCATATGTTCCCCCCTTTAACTCTTGGGTGTTGTTGGATATGCCTCATACTTGTGAAGAAATTTATTTATTGACTCCTCCGGAAAATCCTCAGAATATATAAGGGATTTTTTCTAATTATAAACCAAGTAGTCAACACTTGGCTCTTGGCATTTTTGGCATGTTAAACATGCACTTTAAAAATAGTTCTTTACTTATGAGTCTACTTGACCACTTTAGTCCTTCTTGACAACAGGGTTTTCCTTAGGAACCTTAGGTCACTTCAGTTCATCCTTAATGCCTGGTTACATAGAAATTTATTTTACCTTCCTTGGTTGTCTAGAACCCTCAGAAATATTATCCTTATTAACCTTGACCCATTGGCCAAAGCAATGTACTCAGCTTTTTAAGGCACTTCCAGTGTGTGAACTTGTACACACTTAAGTCTTATCAGACATCTAGTCTTTGTGCGCCCATTAGAAATACTTTACCATTAGGACATGATCCCTATTCGTACTCAGGGATGCACTTAGGTCGCTACCCCAGTTCAGTTTCCCCTTATACATGTCTATTGTGACTACTTAGCATTCCCCATGTGCCCATAGTCCATAGTGGCACCCTTGGCTGGCTTAGATTGCAACCATTTTTTGGTTCCATGGCACTTACTTTGGATCCTTTCCTGGCCTTTTCTACATTTAGGTACTCGAGTCTTTCCAAATAATTATGATCTCTTTATGCATTGTGGCACTTGCTTGGGTTCTTTCTTTGACCTTTTGCATACTAGGACACTTAAAATCTTTGAAGATCAACCTTAAATGACTTTGCTTACTCCTTCAAAAATTCTTCAATGGTGTGGTATAACTCAGGCCATAGGGATCCCCCTTTTAAAAATCTTTTCAAGTTACCCCAGGTCCACATTCTTGAGCCTCATTGGTCATACTCATTTTTGTTCCTTCTAGCACCTCTTTCATCTATCCACGTTCCAAGTTTAAGAACATGACTTATCTTAGGGTCCTAACTTCTTTGGCTTATTATGCCCTCTTTCCTCTTGAGGACTTTTTTCTTCTCTTAGCCATTTTTTACCCAAGATTCCTTCTTTCTAAATAAACTTTTATATGGACTTTTAGATAACATATATACCTTGCCTAATCCATTAGAACAAAGAGTTCAACACATGCCCTTAGGCTCTTTAAGCCTTCATAGGTTACAAGGAAACTTTAGCCATTAGTGACCTTGAACCTTTTTACTAAAGTTACCATCTCGAGTCGCACTTAATTTTTTTCAAGTAACTTAGGTTACTCATAACCCCAACTTGGTCATGAAGGTTTCATGAACTTCTAATGACCTTTCTTACTAAATTTGTGAATTCCTTATAGTGGTGTACACCAGGGACCTCAAGAATCCCTTCCTAATGAACTCGATGGTCCACTTGGACTACATTCTTGAGTGTCATTGGTCATAGCTTTTTTTCATTCTTCATACCCTCGGTCTTGTTTTTATAGGAATTTCTTCTTACTCTTAGTGAGTACTTAGCTCACTTACTTGCCTTTCAACCTAGTGTACATGATCAAGCTTGGAGTGCCAAATAATAGCTCTTCATAATTCATAAAACATTAAAAAAAAACCCTTACACGACAACTATGCATGTAAGCCCTCTTAGCTAAATCTTGGTTTCACTTCACTTAGGAACCTTTAGGATACCAAAATAACTTTGTCAGCACTTAATCGTTGACTTATCTACGTCATTCTACTTATTCTAGGCCTTTCTTATGAATTAAGTCCCTTGCATTTAGCCCTTGGTCCTTTGTGTTAGTATTGTGCCCAAAAGGCCAATCATGAGATGATTGTATTTTTGCACATTGAGTCATGATATTTTATTGAGGCATTAATCCTGCAATTTTGTTTGTTGTTTTGTTTCTGCGTAACGTAATAAACATAATTGTAACCCTAGAATAATGATATTCTTAAACGTCCCTAGTCTAGTATTATTGTGGAGCGGGTTGCAATAATACATAATGACTAGCATATGTGGAGACTAATATGAGATATGTAGTCTACATATGGGTACAAGTTGGACAACTTGTGTACTGGACCGACCCACCATGAGAACACTTCATGGATCGTTATATGAGTGTCATAAGTGATTCTCATAGTGATCATGGTATATGTAGTCCTTCGACCTAAGATCAGCAAGGTTCCCTACATGTGAGTCACATACTTTGATACTTTCCTTTGTTGCTTGTAACTAAGTGAACTTGAAGGAGGTCATTGGGTATGTCACATATCATGCGGAGGGATTTGTATGATCAAGATGGGATTTGTCCCTCCTATGTAACGGGAGTGATATCTTTGGGTCCCTTGATAGAGTGAGACTTAGAAAATGCATGGCCATGCTCCGATGAATTGATATATGATATCAATGTCGTCAGTTTAAGTTGATCTACTCGGTAATCAAGAAACCAAAGATTGGGCTATACGAGAGTGACACATTCCATGTCTCGTGCTTAGTCTTGATATCTTGGACAAAGGGACAATAGCATATATCGGTGATGATCATAAAGGTTTAGTCGATTCACCGACAATCTTGTCACTTGGGTAGCAATGATGTGTTGCTAGACACCGCTCATTGCTTATGATCATAAATGTGATTTATGATCATTGCCAACATGGCAAGAGCCTATTGGGTCGCACACATAGAGCTATTTGGATCATTAGAGTGCATGGGCTAATTATTTGGGTTATGGTTTCACTTTAATTTCGTATTAATAATGGGCCAAGGAGTTGAGCCATTATTAAGCCCGAAATTAAATCCTAATTGGATTAGGGCTTTGAAACCCATTAGGCCTGGAAGTTGAGTTTCACTATAAATACAACTTTTAAGTGAGAAATTCGCAGGTCTCCTTGCCCTAGCCTCCCAAAAGGACAGCCGCACTCTTCTCTTGCAATTCCTTGGAGGACGCAAGCTAGCATTGCGAGCGCAAGAGAAATGCATCTGCCGGGACATGGTGGAAGCGTGGTGATCCCGAGAGGCTCGTGTGGATACCATAGAGAGCCTGAACACGTCAACTGTTCAGGTTTTGTGATTCGACTCTACAGTTGAGTGAGAGATCTCAACCAAAAATTAGGTATGAAATTTTTGAACACCCGGTTTACCCCGTTTCACTTGGATCCTGGATGGTTTCGGTTAAATTCCGCTGCGCTGTTTGGCTCCCGAAACCCAACACTTTGAACTCATGATATCCTTGCATTTAGCTTATTTTAGGCCACCTTGGAAAATATTAGGTCATTTTCAGTCTTCCATTAAAAATAGCCTTTTCAGGGATTTTTCCCTACCTTTCTTGGTCCTTTAGGGACTCATCAAACAATGCTTTATATGACAACTTTCCTAGTCTGTGATTGCTCTGACCTGGTAAGTATGTTTTATTCAAGTTTTTTTAATTAAATGCCCCAAGTTAGTTTCTTATTAAACAAGAAAGACAAGCTAAGTAAAGTAAAGATGAGTTCTTAAGTGTGATTTGACACCTAAGAGTAATAGGGGCAAAATGGTAATTTTTTACTTGAGTGAGTGGCATGATTATAGTTTCATTGAAATTAAGGTCATATAAGGCTTTTTGAGTAATTAAGTTAATGCCATAAGTTATTTTAGCTAATAGAACCAACATTTGAGGAAAAAGCATAAAAATATCCTAGTGCTCAAATGAGCCACTTATGTTTTAAGTGGCTTAAGTGTCTAAAAGGCTAAGAGTGGAAGGCATAAATTGCTCTTTAGGATGAAGAAGATGAACTTTCTAGTATGGGTCTAGTGGCCAAATTGAAACAATCTAGTGTGGGTTTAGTGGCCAACTTGAGACAAAAGATAACTAGAGGGCCAAGATACCAGAAAATAAGAAAAATGTCTTAAGTGAGTTGTTAAGATATTTAGCAAGACATGAACACTATTCTTCTTCTCCACCACTTGTAATTTTTGTGGCCCTTCCTTTCTAGTAGTTCACCTATCACAAACCTCTCAAATTCCACAAGTTTTTAGCAAATTTGAAGGTTCTAAAGTGAAATCAATAAGCCTTTAGCTCATTCTTGGTGCATTTGCTTCAATTGAGCTCTTTGTTGCATATTTTGGGCATAAACTATAAGGTAAGCTTCCTAATCTAGAATGAGTTGGTTCTAAGTTGATTAATTTGCTAGAAATATCACTTTGGTTTTATTTTTGGAACTTAATAGAACTTAGTTGAGCTCAAGTGTAATTATGGTGCTTGTGTTTTGCTCTTGCTTTGTTGGTGAATTTGAGGTAGGGGTTAAAGTTTTTTATTTATCTCGAATAATTCATTAAAATGTTGCCTTACATGTGGGAATGAAGTACAAAAGAGAACCATTTGGTTTTGCTTTGGGGATAGGAAGATTAAGCAAGATTTGTGAAAGATAGCACAAGAGCACAAAGTGCAGGGTACACACTGGCATTACGATGCTAGGGTTGGCACTGCTTCACCCAAGTGCTCATGCTACTCTAGCTAGTTGTGGCCTTTGTTGCCGGCCATCATATAGTGTCTGCAAGCCCTAAGACCCTTAGGCTATTCTATGATGTTTCATAGCTTTGGTTGGGTTTAAAACTCAATCCTAAGTTAGGAATTATGATTTACTTAAGTGGTAGCTAAATGGCGTGATTAAGGTAGGGCAATGCAAGGTGGCTAAGGAGGTTAAAGTGCTTAAGATGCTAAAGAAATAATAAAGGGATTAAGGCGGATCTCAGATTCTTCATTGGACTAAGTGGAAGGTCTTATACCTTCAAGTAATGAAGAGGAAAACCCAAGAGGTTCCCAACCAAACCTTTTCATTTGGTCAGTAGGCCACTAAGTTGTCCTAAGCTAAGCTTCAAGGCTTGGCATGCTGGACCACATAAGATGACTACCTTGCACAATAAGTTAAGGTAAAGACCATAAAGTTTAGAAACAAGGTAATGACCTACTTTAGGACTTACAAGTGGGACTTTAAGGAGGTCAAGGTTTTGGGATATGGGCCAGTGTATTAAGTACCTCCACCATCTAAGCACATGACAAGTGCAAGGCACCTTGGGTGTAAGAAGTCCCAAGGATTGTGTAAGTTGAATATCATACATTCAAGCATTGCACATTTAGTATGTTTTTTGCCTGTGTTGATTGTTGTTGGTTGTCACTTATTTGTATGCTATATTTTGTATGCTTGCTTGTTATTTTCCTTGTTGGTATGCCAAGGGACCTTTACTGAGTGCAATCATGTACTCACTCGCTTATGTTTATTATGTAGGTTTTAGCATTGGGCCTAACAGCTAAGTGGATATTTATAGGCTAAGTTTTTCCCATTTGCAGGTACTTTCTCAATTGTATCCTTGAGATTCTACGGTTGCTTGAAAGATGAGTTTGTACGAACTAAGTGTTTATGTCTTTGCAGTTTAGAGGCTAAGTGGTGTACAAGAATAAGAGAAGGAGCTTACACTTCGAGCTTTTGGCTCAAAGGTGAGGGCCCAAATAATGGATCTTAGATGCGATTTTGCATTGTATATATAGTACCTTGTGTATGAAGACATTGCCTCTATTAGGCTAAATTATGGTGTATGACTATTGTGTTACTTTTAGGTGGATGCTAGTGTTAAAGAGTCTACACAAACTATTACATGAAGTCTAAAGTACTAGAATTTTGTTGTCTTGGCATGGTTTCAATATTTTTTAAATGAGACGCTAAAGCGATGTTTTCTTCACTTCGTTTACTTATTTATTTATTTTTTCTTTTGCATTGCCATGACTAACACATGCATATCTTCTTGCTGGGAACATTAGTATCTAGTTAAAAATAAATTGTATTAATTTACCTACAATTTATAACTAGTCGATTGTAACTAAGTTAGAAAACAGTCCCTAAGAACCTGCAAGTCAATTAATTTAGGGCAATGGGACCTTATTCCTTTTGAATAATAACAATTTATTTGGACTCTAAGTTGATATCTAAAGGTGCACCGTGCACATTAATGCGATAGCCTTAAAACATTAAGATGCTTCCTCAAGATCTAGGAACTTGGGAATTTTCCTCACGTTCTTTAGTCTCTAAAAAATAATTAGGATCATCCCTTAGTGCCTTAAATACTCTAAAAAAATATAGTTTATTCATGGACTTGGTTGTAGTTCCTACTGGCAGTATATCCACCACTTATGCCAACTGCATCCCCTTGGTGCATTTGTTGGTTTGCACAGGCACCATGCCCTACCTTCCCTTAGACTTAGGCACCTCTTAACTTCAGGCTAACCACTTAATTCACTTTTAAGCCTACCTTGTAGTGCTCACAAAGTACCATACACACACATGGTGTACATCCATGTGTAGTTATGTCTATAAATCCCTTATGCTTATGGAACTTTCTTAGACATTTTTTCTCTCACATTTAGCCATCCCTTAAACACTTGGGCACCTCATTTTATGATGTGAACCCCTTTGGTATCATGACCAAGAAACCTGCCCAAGATGTTTTTTAAGCTCCACAAGACATCAAGAGACTGGATTTAAACCCCCACCCTTAATCAACTCGTGATTAGAAACAAGAAGTATAAGAAAATCAAGAACACAAGCAACTTGTGCACCAAGGTAGTCCTCAAAGAACAAAAGAGAATTTCTCTTCAAAGTAGCAATATTATCTCATATAAAGGCAATGTTTTACAGCCAGAATACGTACCTATTTATAGGCCTAAACTAGGATAAAAGACTTAGCAAAATTCGCAGCTTAAGTCACCTAGGAAACCTAGATACAAAGGACTTATGAAAACCTAGTCAAACTAGGACTCTAACACTTAATTTGAACAAGTTTGATGTGTGCAATGTATGCCATTTGTCCAAAGCGACCTGAATTAATTGTATAGCCTAAATAATACCTAAAGAATGTAAACAATTAGAGAAATAAATAAAATAAAGCACAACAAAATGGTTGTCTAGGCACTCTAGAATTGAGTACCAAGCTTGGTCATCATCCTCATATGGTGTCTTGAAAGTTCCAGCAGCTCCTTGTAAAAATCCATGTCCATCCTTCATGAAAAAGCTTGAGAAAAAAGCTTGGAGTGCACTAGTGAGCTCCGTAGCTTTCTTCCTTGTCATTGGTCCACTAGCTATCTTCAATGGGTCCTTGCCGTCCTTGGCTGTGCCTTCCTTGATCATATCAAATCCTCCCTCTTTAGAATGATTCATCCACTAATCTGCATGTTCAAACAAAAACAAATCAGAAACATTGAAAGTGGCACTCACATTGTACTCACCTGGCGAGTCTAGCATGTATGCATTGTCATTGATCTTCTTAATGACTTGCAATAGACCATCTCCTCTTGGATAAGGCTTAGTCCTTCTAGTGGTTGGGAATCTCTCCTTTCTCATGGGCAACCAAACCCAATCGCTAGGCTTAAAAACAACTCTCCTTCGGCCTTTGTTGGCTTTCTTAACAACTTGGTGATTTTTGTGCTCAATTTGTTGCTTAACCTTATCATGCAACCTCTTGATGCTTTCGGCCCTTTTACTACCATCCACACTAGAAACCTCATGAGTAGGTAATGGCAAAAGATGTAATGGAGTTAAAGGATTAAAATCATACACAATCTCAAAAGGTGAAAATCTAGTAGTAGAATGCATGGACCTATTGTAAGCAAACTCTACATGAGGCAAACAATCTTCCCAAGATTTCAAGTTTTTACCAATGATATCTCTAAGCATAGAACCTAAGGTCCTATTCATTACCTCAGTTTGCCCATTAGTTTGTGGGTGGCAAAACATAGAAAACAAAAGCTTAGTGTCAAGCTTCCTCCACAAAGTCCTCCAAAAATGGCTTAGGAATTTAGAGTCCCTATCCAAAACTATGGTCCTTGGAACTCCATTAAGTGTAACAACTTTCCAAAAAAATAACTCAGCCACATGTATAGCATCATCAGTCTTATTACATGGGATAAAGTGAGGCATTTTTGAAAACCTATGAACTACAACAAAGATTGAGTATGGGTTTCCTTTAGTTCTAGGCAATCCAATAATGAAATCCAGTGAAATGTCAACCCATGGATGAGTAGGTGCAGGAAGTGGTGTGTATAAACCTTGTGATGTGTGAGTGGACTTAGCCTTCCTACATGCTATGCATTGATCAAAAACCTTCCTTACATCCTTTACCATATTTGGCCAATGATAATGCTCATTCAAAGTATGCAAGGTTTTGGCTTGTCCAAAGTGTCCCATAAGTCCTCCACAATGAGCTTCCTTTGTGAGTAGTTCCCTCAAAGATCTCTTGGGAATACACAACCTGTTTTCCTTGAAAAGAAACCCATTAACTTGATAGTACTTCTCAAAAGCAAATTTAGAAAACCTAGCATAAATCTCACCAAAGTCATGATCCGAAGCATATATATCTTTTAAGTGCTCAAAACCCAACACTTTAGCATCCAAAGCAGAAAGTAAAGCATACCTCCTAGAAAGTGCATCAACCACTACATTATCCTTACCTTGCTTGTATTTGATAACATATGGGAATGACTCAATGAATTCTACCCATTTAGCATGCCTCACATTTGACCTACCTTGCCCATTAAAAACTTAAGGGCTTGATGGTTGGTATTAATGACAAACTCTCTTGGCCAAAGATAATGTTGCCAAGTCTCTAAAGCTTTTACCAAAGCATAAAGCTCTTTTTCATAAGTGGGATAGTTCAACGTAGCACCATTGAGCTCCTCACTAAAGTATGCAATGGGGCGGCCTCCTTGCATCAACACAGCTCCAATGCCTATTCCTGAAGCATCACATTCGACCTCAAAAGTATTAGCAAAGTTAGGCAAAGCTAGAAGTGGTGCAGTACATAACCTTTTCTTTAGTAACCCGAAAGCTTCCTCTTGAGCTTTCCCCCAATTAAATCCTACATTCTTCTTGATAACTTCAGTTAGAGGTGCAGCAATGGAAGAAAAATTCCTTGCAAACCTCTTATAGAAGCTAGCTAACCCATGGAATAATCTTACCTCAGTGACAGAAGTTAGGGTCGGCCATTCTTGTATAGCTATTACCTTCTCTTGATCCACCTCAATTCCATGTGAACTCATAACAAAACCAAGGAAAACAACTTTGTCAACACAAAAAGAACACTTCTTCAAGTTAGCATACAACTTTTGCCCTTTCAAAGTGCTTAGTACTTGTGTGAGGTGTCCAACATGCTCATCTACGTTCTTGTTATATACTAAGATATCACCAAAGTAAACAATAACAAACCTACCAATGAAGTCATGCAAGACATGATTCACAAGTCTCATGAAAGTACTAGGAGCACTAGTTAACCCAAAAGGCATAACTAACCATTCATAAAGTCCAAATTTTGTTTTAAAAGCAGTTTTCCATTCATCCCCTTCCCTCATCCGAATTTGATGGTACCCACTTTTCAAATCAATTTTTGAAAACAAAGTAGAACCATACAACTCATTAAGCATGTCATCAAGTATAGGGATAGGATGTCTATACTTTACGGTGATTTTATTGACTGGCCTACAATCCTTAGTCTCCTCGGGGTTGGTTCTATAAGGTGGCCTATTTGGAATAGGTGCACTCAGGACTAAGTCAATTTGATGCTCAATGCCTCTAATAGGAGGTAAACCTCTCAGGTCTTAAGGGAACAAATCTTCAAAGTCCTCCAACAAAGACAAAACAAAACTAGGAAGATGTGTTAGATCATTGATAATAAGTAAAGACTCTTTGTAAAGTAAAAGAAGCATTGGTCTTTGTGCTTGAATGGCTTTCCTCACATCACTCATTTTTGCAATGTAGCACTCTTTCTTTCCACTCATCTTTCCCTCATTATTTTTTCTCGGGAACTCTCCACTCTTCTTCCCCTCATGTTCACTATTCTCACTTGATCTTTTAGTTGTTCTCTCGGCTTTCCCTTCTTCACTCTTGCCTTCAACTTTCCTTTCCTTTTCTTTTCTCTCAACCTTACTTTGAAGTTTCCTTTGATCCTCCATGACTTGTTGTGGTGAAAGTGGAACAACTGTAACCGGCTTTCCTTCATGAACAAATGAGTACAAATTCTTTTCTCCATCATGTGTGACCTTCCTATCAAATTGCCACAGCCTTCCAAGCAAATTGTGATAAGCATGCATAGGAACAACATCACAAAGAACTTGATCATTGTAAGCACCAATTTTAAAGTGAACCAAAACTTTCTTTACCACCTTTACCTCCTCAGCATCATTCAACCATTGAGGCCTATATGGTTGGGGGTGCTTTTGTGAAGGAAGCTTCAACTTCTCCACCATGGTTGAGCTTGCTACATCGGTGCAACTTCCTCCATCAACAATGAGGCTGCACACTTGGTCATTGATTTGGCAGCTAGTGTGAAAGATGCACTCTTTTTGATTGGCCTCTTCTTTGGCTTACACATTTAGAGCTTTCCTTTCCACAAACGCAAAGTCTCCCTCCTCGGGCTCAAGTATGCTTTGCTCATCATCCTCCAAAGGTGGTGTATCCTCCATGGCATCTTCATCCTCGGATGTTATCTCTCCATCATCTTTGAGAATCATCACCTTCTTGTTTGGGCAATCTCTCATGTAGTGCCCGTTGCCTCTACACTTGAAGCACTCAATCTCCCTTGCCTTAGGTGCTTCTTTAGGTGGTGCTTTGGACTTGTCTTGTTAAGGCCGAGACAAGCCTCCTTTAATGGTGTCCACTCTTGGCTTTGGTGCTTCTTTGCTCCATGCTCCCCTCCATGTGGAGCTTCCTCTTTGAGACATCTTAGATGCCTTAGACCTTTCAATGATCCTCTCAGCCTTAGTGGCATGATGAAGCAAATCCTCCATGTTGACATATGGCACCATCTCCACTTTGTTGGTAATCTCATGGTTAAGGCCATTGATGAATCTAGCAATGGTGGACTCTTCATCTTCAATGATGTTGGCTCAGGTCAAGGTCATCTCTAAGTCCTTGTGGTAGTCCTCCACACTCCTTTGGCCATGCACAAGCTTTGAAACTTGAGGTGTTGATCTCTATAATAGTAGCTAGGTGCAAATCTCCTCCTTATCAAGTCTTTAAGGGCTCTCCATGTGTTTATGGGCTCTTCCTCATTCCTTCTCCTAGAAGTGACAACCTAATTCCACCATACAAGACCATAGTTGGTAAACTCAATTGTAGCCAATTTAACTTTCTTTTCCTCAAAATAATGATGGCAATCAAACCCCATCTTAATCTTTTGCTCCCATTCCCAATATGCATCCAGGTCACTCCTCCCTTGGAAGGATGGAATGGTAAGCTTGATGAAGTTGAGATTGTTGTCCTCCCTTGGTTCCCCCTTCCTTGGAAGCCTATGGTCATGCCAAAGTCCTTATTCCTCCTCAGGTTCTTCTCCCCTTGGACCTCTCCTTGGCTGCAAGATGGGATTAGGTCTCCTTGGCAACCTCAAATCTTTGTCCTTAAACCTCCCTACAAGTTTATTGAGAGTTTCTTGAAGTTCTCTCATAGTGGGCTCCTCATTGTGTCTCACTTTCATTCTCCTATCCTCTTGACCCTCCATACTCCTAAAATCAAAGATCCTCACATACTTAACTCATGTGTTTTCACTCAAAAGATAAACACTCAAAACACTCAATTTCTTAATGAGATATTGCTATTTAAAGAGTCCTTAAAATTTCTAAGAAAACTGTCCTCAAAGCACACAAGAAAACTTGAATTCTTGAAAACAATTTTGACTCCAAAATAGAGGTGGGCTAAACAAGCTTTAAAAGACTCTAAGAAGCCCTTGCAATAGATGATTACAAGAACCACAAAGAAAAGCTTTAGGCTCAAAACAATGGTTTAGGGTTT
Organism: Aquilaria yunnanensis; assembly: GCA_039654915.1. NCBI lineage: Eukaryota > Viridiplantae > Streptophyta > Magnoliopsida > Malvales > Thymelaeaceae > Aquilaria > Aquilaria yunnanensis. The sequence continues at coordinate 38,709,199 of CM077595.1, read as the reverse complement.
GTGGGCGCAAAAACCAAAACACTTTGTGCAAACTTCTTTTGCAAACTCTTTTCCTTCATTTTCTTTTCTTTGTTCTTTCTTTTTCTTTTTCTTTTTCTTTTTTTTTTTTGCTTGCTATTTGATTGTAAAACAACTTTCCTCTTAAAGTTCCTTGTTGACAAAGACAAAAAGTTAGATTTCTTTTCGGCCAAGACAAGAAACTATTGAAAACTTGCACAATTTGAAACAATTCTTTGATACCGAAACTTCCTAAACTTGGATCTTTTTTTTTTTAGGTGTTTTCTTGACCCTAAGATGCTGGAAACAATGAAAACAAGAGAAATTAATAGCGCTAGACATGAAACAGAAAGATAAGAAATGAAAGAGAACAAATGGATTAAAACCAAGAATGCAATTGTAACACTAGTTGACTTGTTTTTCTTGTTTTTTGGTTGTTTTGATTGACACAAACCTAAAACAAGAATAAAAAAATTAAAACATAGAATTAAATCATGAATTTACTGGAAAAAATTGAAAGAAAAATAAGATAAACAAGAATACAAAGATATGTCATTCGGATGGAACTTGTGGCTCTGATGCCAACTGATTCAAACCCCCTTAATATAATGACCAAGAAACCCACCCAAGAAGTTTTTTAAGCTCCACAAGACATCAAGAGACTGGATTTAAACCCTCATGCCTAATCAACTTATGATTAGAAACAAGAAGTATAAGAAAACCAAGAACACAAGCAACTTGTGTACCAAGGTAGTCCTCAAAGAACAAAAGAGATTTTCTCTTCAAAGTAGCAATATTATTTCGTATAAAGGCTATGTTTTACAACCAGAATATGTGCCTCTTTATAGGCCTAAACTAGGGTAAAATACTCAGCAAAATTCGCAGCCCAAGTCACCTACGAAACCTAGATACAAAGGGCTTACAAAAATCAAGTCAAACTAGGACTCTGACACCTAATTTGAACAAGTTTGATATGTACAGCGTGTGCCATTTGTCCAAAGCAAACTAAATCAATTCCATAGCCTACATAGCATCCTACATAATGTAAATAATCAGCAAAATAAATAAAATAAAGTGCAAATACAAGTTTGGCCCTAAAAACCCCAAAATGGTCTTCTCGGGTGCACTTTGGGCTCCATAGGGTTTTTGCTTGTATCTTCAACTCCAAGCTTGAATATTTGAGTTCCATTGGCATGATTCTTCCTCTTAGGTGTTGGCAAGAGGTCTTGAAAGGTTAGAGCTTAAAGATCTATCTTGTAGAGACAAAATGGTCTTGAAAACACTTTAAGGAGGCTCCAAGGGTGCACACTACAAGAAAACAAGGCTTTTCAGATGAAAAAAAAATGTAGGAAAACCATAGGAAATGGTCATTTCCTACAATTAAAATCATCGGACACTTCAAGGGTGCACACCTTTGTGATGCCCGTGGACCACAGCTTATCCGACGGTTTTAAGATGCATTAACTCCTACATTTTTCTGACAAAAGTATTTCCTACAGTTTCGTGACAACAATTGTCCTACGGTTTTGTGACAGAATACTTCTACACTTTTTTTACTAAAATACATCCTACAGTTTTCTGACATTAACATATTGTTCTTACGATTTTGTGACAACATAAAGATTTTAGTAAATTAATTTATACACAAATTAAAAACATATTATATTGTAATATATATATATATATATATATATATATATATATATATATATATATATATATAATATTTGATTATTATTATTATTATTATTATTATTAAATAACAATTGATCAAAGTAGTCAATGATTCATTATACATAAAAGTAATTAAATTTTACAGAAAAAGTTAATTACAAATAACTAAAGGTCTAATATAAAATCAGTGAGATGCAGTGCTGGGTTGATCATCGCCATCTCGCTGGCTATGATCATCGTCATGATGCTGAGTAGAGGATCCGGTCCGTAGGTCGTCTGAGAGAGGTGATGCAAGTATAATGCCCTATTGGATTAACCTGTTAAGCATGGCACTCATTATAGCCTCAGTCTCTTGCTGGACCTGAGTGCGAATGTCTGCCTGTAACCGGGTAAAATCACTCTGTAGCTGGGTGTTCTCAGCCCTCAGCTGAGCAATTTTAGCCGAATCAACACATGGAGCCTAAAAAATTTGATAAGTAGCAATTAGCAATGTAAAAGTGATAAAAATAATTAATTAAGTTAATTATGAATGAAAAATACCTGATTTGGTCGAAAATTGTGGGGATCAGCGAGTCAGAGTGGATCACCTGGTAGTCGGCCTTTTTTTGGTGGTCTCGTACCTCTCTCCATATCTTTGCATCGAACTGTGGGCAGTCATCCAGATTCTGGTATTTTTCTTGAATCTGCTGGACATATCCATCCTACAAGAAAAAGAAATTAGAAATACTAAGAAATTTAATATATTTTTAAAACACTGTTAATAATGGTAAATGAACATTTATTACCTACAGCTATTGTGAAATTGGATCGATGGGCTGACCGGTCTTCTTGCGTCTATGAGTATGAGATCACCACTCATCAAATGATGGCTCAACTCCTTCTCGGGCTTTTGTCTACACAATTTTAGATATTATTAAAATTTTAAGTAATTAATAAATCAGAAAAAAAATTATAATGTATGGAAGGGAGAAGTTGGTTCCATACGATCCCAGTGCATCTCGCCTGGGATTGAGCCCATTGTGTGCTTTGGAACAAGGCTTGAGCAATCCGCTATGTGTTTGGCATTGGAACCAACCTTCGATAGCTTCTTCCATCTCTCCTGCACCCACTACTCACACAACTGGTTCCATACTTGCTAACTGTAGCAGGATGAAACATGTGGGCGCAATAAATTGTAGTCAGGGTTGGCAAAGAAGTCGGGGATCTTCTGAATCGCAATGAACCTCCAATGATAAATGCGGTTTTGCATGGACTGTGAACAGTAATCAAACACAATGCTGCAGATGGGGCCGAAGTCTCTGGGTCCCATCTATAGTAGTTCTGCAATTTCACAAAACAGAAAAAAAATATATGAATTAGTCCATATACAAACTATTAGTTAAAAATGTACAACAACCAATTACCTCTAACTTGGTGACGTTCTCCTCTCGTGCAGCTTGAGATGCATGTGACCAAGCTATGCAACTTTCATCCCACAACCTCACATGAATGGAGGCTACAGTGGAACGAACGGAGTCATCAGTGAGTAAGCTGTAACAAATGATGATTATAGTAAGATATATCTATAAAGTGATGTAATTAAGAACAACGTATGATTATATTAGCAATTAATTTTGTAGGAGTCAGTAACACTTACTCTCGAGGGACAATCATTGGACGGTCCTGCGGAGGTGGAGGTGGTGGTAAGCCAACTACCTGTGGGCCTTGCCTTCTAGGGAATGGGGCCTCATCAGCTGGCTGCGCGTCATGTGTGACGGCTGGGCCGCCAACATCTGGTTGCTGCTAAGGCGGCTGTTGCTGCTAATGCTGACTCAGATGTAGGCAAAGTAGATGAGTGGATATACCAATCTTATATGGATCAAGGAATGAATTAGGATCGAGATTCCATGTGCGCCGGCCGATCCCTGTATGCTGGTAATGAGATGACCTGGATATTCCGCTCATATCCGGGTAATAGGCATCGGGCTGTGTGTCTCGAAACTGCTGAAATGCGGAGCTCGATGCGCCAAATGTCTAGGGCACATAAGGTCTATGCACCAGAGTATATGGCACCTGGGTCTGTGGCCGGGTTTGTGCCACCAAGGTTTGAGTCTATATATGTGACAACAGGGTCTCTGGCAAATGGGTCTGAGTCTGAGTCTATGACACTTGTGCAGGTGTCACAGCAAGCTGTCGTGGACCTCGATTGCGTCGTGGGTCATGTAAGTCCTTGGTCGTGCCTTTACCAGAGCCTAACTGTCTGGGGCGAACTATCCTAAAATTAAAGTGTAACATGTTTTTAATTTTTTTAATTATTGCAAAACCGTTTATTACATAAATATTTAACACTAAATTACCATTACATCACAGTCTTTTACTTATAAATGACCATTACTATATAAGATTTACTTATTAAATTTCAATATTTCAGTAAAATCATTAATTTTTAAATTGCCATCATTTCAATACCATTTGTGCAGTAAGAAATTTTTTAAATTACCAATCATTCAACATATACTTATTTATAAATTACAATTATTAAACTAGCATTAACTAATTACACTAACATTATTGAAGTGACAACAATATTACTCTAACATTATTGACGTAATAGTTTTTTATATTAATCACATACATAGTAACATGCTTTTGTATAAATATAACTTACCATTATTACACTAAAAATTATTTATAACTAACCACATACATATTACTAAAACCATATATAAAATTACTTAAAACATATAATATAAAAATGCGCATTAAAAAATATAACATGCAATACATGCATTATGTAAACAACAACTATAATAGCAAACATTAATTTTATAAGAAACAACTGCTTGAAAAATTAAAAATACCTAGTTTAAGTAGTTCTGTAGAGGATTTTGAGAGTGGGTTTGGAAGAGAGTGTCACATAAGAGAGGGAATAGAGTAGTGAGGAACTAGAGAACTCCCACAAATTTAAAGGGAAGATGCGGTAGTTAAGCTACCAAAGTGTCCTACAATTTTCCTACACTTTTCAAAATTGTAGGAAAAGCGTAGCAAATTTTGCTACAGTTTTTTTACAAAAATTAGAAGATGCCTCAAAAATCTAGGAAATGAAAATTTTCCCGCCATTAATTGGCTTCTTGCCTTGTGTCCCACGGATTTTCTGCTTTCATCCTACGGTTTTCTGACAGCTCCCTTGTCCTACACGTTCGCTACTTATTTTTAATATTAACTCAAAACTGTTGAATAACGCATTGCCCTAGGTGATATAGTCCTACATCTTTCCTACGATTTTTTAAAACTGTGTTAAAACCGTCGATCGTATCCTACACTTTTCCTGCATGCTTTTAATATTCACTCAAAAATGTCGGACAGTGCATTCCCTTAGGTGATATAGTCCTACATCTTTCCTACGATTTTTTAAAATTGTGTTAAAACCATCGCTCATTACCTAAACTTTTCCTACATGTTTTTAGTATTAACTTAAAACCGTCGGACAGCGTGCCACATCATTGTTGTATAATATTTATATTTAAATTCACACACACACACACACACACACACACACACATATATATATATATAATTTATAATGTGTATGAACTATGAACTAATTACTATGTTTGGAAGTTAATTGGTTCAATTTTTTTAGTTGAAGAATAAATGAAAATATTTATGTTTGGAATTTAAATTTATGGATTTGATGTATATGGTCAGATTGAATCTCCCAAATTTATTAACATTATTATCATATTTTTAATAGCATGCAATAATTTTTTATGGAAAAAAATTGATATATTCATTTCAATGTAGGTAATTAGATATGTGATCATTAAATTTGATAAATTTAATATCTTTTCAGTCCAAAACATAAATGCATTCAAATTTATATTCCAACTTTGAATAAAACATGCAGATGTTTTGAACAATTACACTTAATCAAACATCCTTGCCTTCATCTGACTCTAAAGTAACGAACGATGTCTCATCATCTGACGTATCCCCATCGGCTTGTGTGACCTCAATGTTCTGATCCATGTGTTGCATGATTTCAGGATAACACCTGAAATCGACAAGTATGTTAATCTCATCGAGAGCAGTGCCATCAGTTGTTACCATTGGTACTTCACTTGAACTCGCTTCATGGAACAACTTGTCTATGGTTTCTAACACACGTGTTTGCTCATCAGACGTTTCCTCATTGTCCTTAGACCAATCACTAACATCATTTGATGAACAACTGATGAAAACTCATGGCTTCATCTTAACCATCGGCCACCACTGATGAAGAGTATTGTTATGGTACTCACAGTAGTAAACTTGTTAAGCTTGTGTTGCACAGATAAACAGCTCAGGTGGTGATAATCTATACTTTTATTTAATGTCAACAACACCGGTATGTGTGCAACATCAAACACCATGTGTCAGATCAAACCAAGTACATTTGAACAGCGTTATGACTTCATACTCACTCCCATGGTACTCAATACATATAATCTTATCAATAAGGCCATAAAAATCATACCCACTGGATCCTCATGTCTCACCCTTCATGCAAACACCATAATTCTATGTCGTTTTATCTTTACTGTAGGATTGTATGTAGAAACGAAAACCATTCACAATACATCAATTGTATGAAATGCCAACTTGAATAGGACCACGGGCTAATTACACAATATGAGGATCTAATTTATCCTTGAAACAGTTAACCTGAAAATAGATAGTTAATATAATAACATAACTGCATAGTAAATATAAATAGAACACAATTAGGTACATAAAAATTATCACACCATGATACTCATATATGATGAGAACCATTCGGTCAAATGTTCATCTCAATAACTTTGTAATTCACTTTCATTGAATTGGGGAAATCTTGTTGATATATAAGAGTCAAAGTGCCTGAAATAATAACTAGTCAATAATGAATTAAAGCAATCCGCTTGATATAAAAACCCTTACAGTTGTCTACATATATGGCACCTGACAATCGGTATAATCTCATTGCAATTATGCAAAGTGTAGATGTGCATTCGCTATCTCTCAGTTGGATCAAGTAAGCGTTGGAGCCTGCAGTTAGGTATGTTACGACATCTTGTATTGAAGATAGATAACAATTGACCCTCAACTTGAGCCACAGGAATATAAATATCATCATTACGTGGGACCCTATTTAACCGTGTAGGAATATTTACTTCAAAGTAGTGGCTACAGAATGTAGACATTTCCTGGACCAAGTATGCTTCCACAATTAAAACTTTAATTGCAACTTTATTTCTAGTCACTTCAATGACCACATTAGTCTGCCAAGTTAAAAAAATATAACAATTAATGACATATAATATGTGAAAATTATTGACATATAATATATGAAAATTATTGATGGAAATATGAATGCAAATCCAAAAATTAGCTTTCAAATAGATACATCAATCGAAATCCAAAAATTAGCTTTCAAATAGATACATCCATCAAAATTGAACTGGACCATGCAACTTTGCCTCATGAGGGAGGTGGATGACAAGATGTTCCATTGAATTGAAAAAGGCAGGATGGAATATCTTTTCTAGCTTACATATGGTAACCACTATATTCTGCTCCAACTGTTGTATGTCATCAAATCAAATCCTACTTGTGCATAATGTTCTGAAAATTAAGCAAAACTCAGAAATCGTCTCCCATATAAGACCTGACATATACCCACATAATGCAATAGGAAGCAACCTCTGCATTAATACATGACAATTGTGGCTCTTGAAGTTATAGAATGTACTATCACTCAAGTTAACTGTACGGCCCAAGTTTGAGGCATACCCATCAGGCATCTTTATCGTTCTCAGCCACAAAGTAACTTCTCTTATATGTTCCCAACTCAACGTATAAGATGCTTTTGGTTTCACACATTTCCCCCTAATATTTCATAAATGTAGTTCACACCGCATATTTTTTAACTCCTCAAGCGAAAGGCGAAAATTCAAGTTATCTTTTGTTTTCCCACATATATCCATAAAAGTATTAAAAATATTCTCAAAACAATTTTTTTCAATAGGCATGACATCCAAATTATGGTGAACTAGCAAATGCTTTTAGTACGATAACTCCTAGAATATACACTACTTTAACCAATTATGCCACTCTCCAAATCCCGCAACTCGGTGTTTATCATATGAAAAGCCAAACGAAGGAAAACAATACCCAACCAACATATCATGAATTTCCTCATCTGATTTATATGGACTAGCGACAGCACTAACCTTCTTCCCTGGGATAAACGATGTTACGTTTGAACAGAATGTGTGATTATGCGGTAAAAAAACCCTATGACAATCAAACCAACATGGCTTTCTACATTTCTTCAACATAAATGTGTCAATATCATCCATGCAATATGGGCACGCAAGCTTACCATGGGTGCTCTAACCTGAAAGGTTTCCTAGTGCAGGAAAATCATTAATTGTCCATAATAAACATGTCTTCATAACAAAATTTTGTTATCGATAACTGTCCCATGTAACAACCCCTTCCGACCAAAAAGTTTTTGCTCCTTAATCAATGGTCGTAAAAATACATCAATGTTATGTCTTGGTGCTCTAGGACCAGGAATTAGAATAGTCATAAAAATGAAGGGTTCTTTCATACACAGTTCCAGTGGAAGATTGTAAACAACTATAAAGATTGACCATATTGTGTATGTTTCACCAATAACATTATTCGGGTTAAATCCATCGGTACACAATTCGAGCCTAACATTTCTAATTTCATCAGCGAATGATGGGAATGTTCGATCTACGTGATGCCATGCTTCAAATTGACATGGATGACCCATACTTCCATCATTGCATGATTTATTATAAGCATGCCAAGTCATGTGAGTCATTGTTTTTTATGACATATACAAGTGCTTCAACCTACTAGTTATTGGTAGATACCGTAAGAATTTCTTGGGAATCAACATCTTTTGTCCGAAGGTTACTCTTTCTTTATATCTACTATTCCCACATTCACGACAATGTGTTAATTTCTCATCTTCTCGATAGAATAGCATACAGTTATTCTCACAGGCATGCATTTATATATATGGCAACCCAAGTCCTTTTGTGAGTTGTTTTGCATCATATAGCGTGGATAAAAGTCTATTAGTTTCAGGCCACATTTCTTTAATAAGCTCCAGTACTCAATTGAAACAACAATCTATCATATTAAACTCACTTTTGCAACTTAAAAATTAGGTCATTGCAGACAATCGTGTTTGTTTAGTGTACCCATCCCACAACGGTGCATTTGCATCATCCAATAAATTATAAAATTGTTGTACAGTCGGATTAGGAAATCGCTTCTTCATTTCAGACACATCGAACACATTATCATTATTATCACTGGCATTATCAGCTTCTTTGACATCAGCATCAATAAAGTCTTCATCCACCAACATTCTTTCACTATTTCCAGATCCTACATTCAATGATAACGAACCTATTGATTCACGTACCATCTGTTCATACGCATTTACACTACCTAATTCCCCACTTTTCCCTCCATATAAGTACGATGGAAAATAATTACAGGCCTTACTGAAATTATGCAAATTGCTATCATATTGTTCATTGTGATAGTGCCATATGTAATAGTTTGACGTAAGTCCATATTGAAACAAATGCTCTCTCAGTTTCACTTCTATTTTATAAAATCTGTTATTATATTTGCGACAAGGGCATTTAATCATTTCTGACTCCTTCCTACTGCATGTAAACTGTAAAAACTCATTAACACCAGCCATAAATCCAGAATTCATATACCCACCTGTATCTATCCTCTGGTACATCCACTCATGTCCGTTGCCAGCCATTTGGTTCCATTGTAAAATAAACAGTAAAAACCCTCAACATAAATATGCAATAAATTTATTATATTTCATATAATATAAATATTGTGAAAATGTAAGTTAATTACTTATATATGTAATGCATACATGTCAACTTTCTATAACTAAAACACCTACTCCATTATGGTAAGGGCCCTACTCTATTGAAAGTTGGATAAGCAGTAGAGCATTTTAACTATTCCATTGTAGGAGCATATCATGTAAATTTTGGCAGCATTTCCCTTCAGTTCCCGTTCACAGTGTTTTTCAACAATATCAACTTATTGAGAAACACACGACGAGAAAAATTTGGGAAATAGTCTACTAAAATTCACAAACTGTTACTACGAAAGGAACACATTCATTGCAATACTGCTTATGCAACTTTCAACTATCTAACTTGGACAATCCATGATTATGTTAATCATAAATATAACTTAATCCAATACATTTTGTTTCCCCACAATCTGAATCGGACCAATATTATATTTGTTACCAACACAATCATGGATGGAGAATCTAAGGTATAATAAATAAATACTTATTATGCAACAACATGCTGTCATATAAATCAACTATCTAAAACAACATAACTATATCTTTTAGAAAATAGGTAATTACCATTTAAATCACTAACCTCTAAATTATTTTGAAACACTTCGATTGAGCTGAGGAAGATGTTGAAACAGAAGCAAAAATGGATGCCGAAAGAGTATCATAGACGAACTGGAGAAAAAGGAGGGGGTAGGTATTTATAAAAAAATTTGTAGCAAAACCATAGGATACATATGAAAAGTCAAATTGCAAGACTGGTGTAGCAAATATGTAGTAATTTATGTAAAAAAAACGTAGGAAAAGTAAACTGTAGGAAAATTGAAGGAATAAATTTCCTACATTCTTAAGATGCCCATATCCTCATTTGTCTCAAAAGTGTAGGACAAGGATTTGCAGGAAAAGCGTCAGACAACATATCCGACGCTTTTCTTGCACATGTGGTCCTTACCTATTTAATTCACATAAAAAGCATCGGATGCTTTGGCACCATAATTTCCCGCCATCCTATTCTGAAATATGTCCTATGGTTTTATCTGTCATAATTTTATTGAATGAAAACCGTCGGATAGAATTTTTTGTCCAACGGTTTTCTTGTGAATCTTTTTCCTATACTTTTTTTCATAGGAAATTGATGTAGGAAATACTCTTTTTGCTTGTAATGGCACTTAAGGGGTGCCCTTGGAGTTCCTTGTCCTTGGACTTGTCTAGGCACTCTAGAATTGAGAACCAAGCTTGGCTATCATCCTCATATGGTGTCTTGAAAGTTCCATCAGCTCCTTGTGAAAATCCATGTCCATCCTCCATGAAAAAGCTTGAGACAATAGCTTGGAGTGCACTAGTGAGCTCCTTAGGCTCTTTCCTTGTCATTGGTCCACTAGCTATCTTCAATGGGTCCGTGCCTTCCTTGGCTGTGCCTTCCTTGATCATTTCACTTTAGTGTTCTCCCTCATTGTTATACCCGAAAATGCTCATTTGGGCATCAATCGTGCATATAATGGGCATATCCCACTCATAAACTTGTTTCAACAATTTAGATCATAATTAATACATACACTTATGGTAGCTTGAACACAACAAAGTGACACACTTATATGCACTAATAAAGCCAATGAAAATTTAATCTCTTACTCCCTCATTGGAGAACTCTTAACAATCATTGCTATTCCTATTGCCTAGGCCTTAATCCTATTTTAGGGGCAGCATTACCCTGGGATTGATGTTCATAAAATCATAATGGCCTTAGCCCCAACCCTTTAGTTCTTAAGCTCTTAGTATAAGTAGCCTTCTTTTCCTTAGATAATAAGAATGCTTTAGTTGGCTTTGGTGCACCATAATTGTTTAGTACACTTTAACCCACTATTTTGAGTTTAACCTTCAACTCCCTCATTTGGGACTTGCTTACAATGTCACACCTTGGTAAGCTTTGATTCCAAAAGCTACATTAGTTTTCCCATAATGAGAGGTTAACTTGACTCTACCTCTATGAGGTATGTGTCTTCTTCATCATTGTTGGCAAAAACTCCATGATGTTCTTGAGGTTGAATTCCTTAGCCTTAATGTTCAGGTTTCCCCTACAACACCATGACTTTTAACCCATTGTCATCTACTAGTTAACTTCTCTAATTCCTTGGCTCTTGAGTCCTTTGAGACTATCATCTTACCTATCATGGGGTCACTTAGACTCTATTAAAATCTCTAGTAATATCCACTCTTTTTCTCACTTATGTCCCTGCAAACAAAATTAGAATACATCCCCAGGTAGTTCTTGGCAACAATAAAACATACTATCGACATACTTACAACCTATGCACAAAAACATTAACATTAAAACAAGTTGTACTTAACACAAGGCCCTTCACTTTGATCTCAAATACTTAGCCTCTAGTAAGACACTTATAAGACTTTCTAAACTTGCTCTAATACCATTTTTAGAGACATGTCTAAGGATCACTTGGATAATCGGGATTATCATGGTCCTACTCTTAGTTATGATTGGCAAAGTCAATACCCATAATACTTTAAAACTTTCATGCTAGTAGTTTTTTAACCTTGAGTAATATCATATGCATGCCTAACTTCATTTACTAGCCTGGCCATTTAAAAAAAATGAAGAAAAATCTAGCCAAAGTTGGTAAAATAATAAGCTATCTTACACTTGAAGCAAAGATTCATCATACAAAAATTAACAATTGCGTACATCAAAAGGCAATGTGTTTAACACATACTTGAAAGTCTTCTACAAACACTTGTCATTGCTATGAGATATAACCTAGTACACTGAGACACAAATTAATGATTATATGAGATCATTAAACAATCAATCTAAGCCTCTTTTACTCCCAAAGTGGAGAACTCCTTATTGTCCTTATTCTTTTCATTTCCATTGCCTACTAATATTTCCAAAAAATCAACCTTAGTTAGTAAATAAAATGACCAACTATAACATTTTGAATTAAGTATATATTTAAATATGGCTAAAAATGGGTCGGGTTGAGCTAGAACTTGCCAGGCTAAGCTTGGCCCCATTGTAATTTAGCACTACTCAAGCTCTCCAGGCTCAAATATAAATATGAGTTTTAGACAAAAATCTTAAAAATAACCTAGATTCTGATGTAACATAATAAACCAAATCCAAATTTCAAGTTTTACATCTAAATAAAAACATCTAAATGAAATAGCATGGCAACATGTCAAGTCTAGTGATAACTCTCAAGCAACACAAAAAAAGCCACAAGTGAGCAAATCAATTTTAGTGGGGAAACTCCTTCCCATGACCACCAACACAAAATGTCTAATGTTCAATTACAATGAAATTAATGGTAATAACAATTGGGGCAACAAGCAACAGCAGTAGCAACATATAGCATCCATAAGGCTACAACATTTCTATTTTAGTCTCCGGCAGTAGCAAAAGGCAGTAGTAGTAAAACACGGCAATAGAGCACAGCAGCAACAAAGAGCAATAGAATATAGCAACAACACATACCAGCAATAGAACACTAAAAGAAAATTATTTTCTAAACATCTTTCTCATTCGATATCTCAACATTCTCAGATAATTTACCCATAAATACTTCTTGATCACCAAAAGGTCATGAAACCAAGACATTCTCCCAAGATGTTAATGAAAAAGAAGATATTAAATTACAATATTTTTTAGAACAAATAAGCTATTAACTAACAAGATTTTACCTAATGAGTTTTTTATTCTCTGAAAAATTTTAGTTAGTCCTAGCAAACACATAAATTAGAGCAAATCAACAAACATCGAGACTCAAACAATAGTACATGGGTTGATAAAACATAACTTAAACTATGGTACTGTAGCTACTTTACACCAGAGTGGCAAGTTGATTATGGGTAACAGCTTGATAACCTTTAATGTAGTGCTACATGACAAACTTTGATGAAGTGAAATTGCCTCATCTAAGTTTTTGTTTTCATTTTTATTTTAATTAGGAAAGGAAAGAAATAAAGAATAATTGACCTCATGTTACTTAATAGAAATTCATTGCTTCATAAGTGCATTGGGGAGTTAGGAATCTTTCTTCTTGTTAACCCATAGTCCACAAGCTCAGCTAATCATAGGAGCAGGGGCACTTCCAACTTTTTTTCACATATAATCATTTAGCATAAAAAAGGAATTACAAATCTGTAGTGAACCTAGAAAAATAATTAAACACAAACAAATTGTTTCCGTATTCATGAATAAAAAATTATGCCACTTCTCATGATTACGATGTTCGTTAATTGAAACTAATGGCATTCCTTGTGCTTAGGTTTTGCATAAAAATGGGTTTATTATAACAGAATAAAAAATTATATTCCTACAATTCGGTATTCTGTCCAAACCACTACTTGGTAAACATTTCAGTAGTGTATCAATGAGGAGAATTTTTTCATTAAGGTTAGTGCAATATAAAAATTTTTAGCATTTTGTATTGAACTTTTTCATTTAAGATTCATTCTCCCTACTTAGTAGCCTCTTAATGCTCAATCACTTTCTAACTTATGATCATTTTTGACAAAATGTTCTATGAATGGGCATTCCCCAAACCTAATAACAAATAACGACACTAAAACATGTGCAAATCCAGCAAAATAATCCAATAAATCCAAAAAAATTGGCCTTGAATAGAACAATATGATAGCTTATATCACACTGAGATGGTCGAACACAAAAGGAAAATGAAAAAGAACAAAAGAGACCAAAAGCCTTAGATAAGAAAAGGCTAAAGACAAACATATGATTTGCAATTCTGTGAATGTTACTAGGTGGAGTTGCTAAACTTGGTCTTTGGCATCAGCTTGGGGTGTCACCACAACTGACATTTGCTTAGCTTAGGGTGTCTCGATTGGGTCTGCCACTAGACTTGGGGTGAGGCTTTTAGGCATTGATGAGTGAGTAAGAAAGGCTGGTCCCTTGTTGGGAACAATTTGCGGTAGCCGACCACTAACTGGTTATTCTTTTGGCTAAATATAGATGATGCTACATGGGTGGGAGTGGCAGTCTTGGATGAAGGAAGGAACTAAAGGAAAGAAACTAAGTCACTAAGGGGCCTGACCTGATAAAAAAGATCCAAGACAAAAACTAGGGCCCGTTAGGCTCGCGAGCTTAAGGGACCGAGTATCATCAGGCTTGAGCTCAGCCCTAAATAAAATCAAGCTTATTTTTTGGCTCACACAAGAGATCAAGCTCAAAAAAGCCCGACTCAAAAAATCCCAATTCGAGCCTGAGCTTGAGCTACCCAAACAAAGCCCAACCCCTTTTCACCCCTAGATTCAAATAACTTATACATAAAACAAATCAAAACTTATATAAGAGAGTGGGAATATGGTTGATGGCCAGGGGCCTCATCGTTTATAGTCATGGTGACTGGTCGAGAGACTTCTGGGAGGAAGAACGCCTGGTGGAATGGATAGCCCAAAGGAGAGTGCCTGAAAGCTCAGAAACAAAGGGTTAGGAGGTCCCCGGAGTGTTTTTCCGGGGGGGGGGGAGCCTCCGACGCCCAAGTCAGTGGTGGCTGAGAAAAGGCAGAGGAAATAGCACAAAGGGCTGAAGAGTCTCGCCTGGTAGTTTTCTCAGAGTGTGGGAGCAGTGTTTGGCTAACCAACCAGCCTCCTGCCAAGTATTAATTCCTGGTATTTATAGGAGCGCCTAGCCCGTTTAGATCACGACACGTGTTCGGTCGGATGTTCCCTGAGTTTCTGGGCGTAGGAGACAGATAACTGGTAGCAGGTTGTCCTGAGCCACGTGCTGAGATGGGCCATGCTGTGATTCTGATGGCGTCCGTATGTCAGAGCGCCTATTCAGGCGACTTTATGACGTCTGTGAAAGGACGTGTCAGAGGCTTCCTTAAATGCTTCCATAAATGCTCCTGCTGTATTCCCGAGGTCCCTGGGTGAGGTCGTCCTCTAGTTCGGACAGAGCCTCTTCGGGAAACAAGCCCTCAGTTCGGGGGTTCCCAGTTTCAGGGAGTTCCGCCTTCGGGGATATCATGTTCGGCTCCCTATGTCTGGTGCCGCTTTTCCGAAGGCGATATGTTCACAACCTTGGGGGGCGAGTAGTGTCCTCGGGGTTTCCTGGCGTGCCGGGCTCGGAGCTCTTCGGCTATATCCCGAGGTGCCTGATCGCACCTTTTCTCGGGTAGCGCCAGCTTCTTCTGGCCATCATTGTGGCAGGGAGTTCGGCCAGATAGAGGCGATAGCATTTGGCTATCACATGCCCCCCTTTGGAAAGCCGAAGTGAAGACTTCGGTTTTGCATCTATTTCCGAGGTTGTGTATGGGAGTTTCTTTGGAAGCTTAACCTGTTCCGAGGATGCGCCTTTTGCCCGAAGATCATGGGCTCTTCGGCCTTGGCCTGTTCTTTGGTGTCTTCGAGGTGGAGCCTGCGCCGAAGATACACCTCTTGCCCGAAGGTCATGGGCTGTTCGGCCATAGCCTGTTTCTTGGCGTCCTCGAGGTGGCCTGCTCTTTGTTTCTGCAGGTCTGTTTGGCCAAGCGTGTCAGTCTGAGCGGCGCGTCCCAGTTTCGTCCCAGTTTTCCAGGGATGTTAGAAGACGTGTCCCAGCTTTCAAGGGACGTTTGGAGGACGTGTCCCCCATTTTCGCGCAGCGGTTGACACGTGGCGCTTTGCCATTGGAGGAGAGTCGCGTCGGTTACAGAGGGCGCGCCTTTTCAGGTGCGGAGAGCAGTTACGGCGACGGTTCGCCTCCAAAGGGTACTTATGACGATGTTTCGGTTACCCATCTCTGGCTTATAAATAGCCCACTCCATCATAAGTTCCTTTTGCTTTCTCTTCTGCTCTTCTCTCTGCTTTGCCCCTGTTCTTGCACTTTCTTGCTTTCTGTGGCGGAGCTACCTTAATCAGAGCTTTTTTTCCAGCCAGCTTTCACGACAGCGTCGTCAGATTTTGGCAAATCTTTCGGTGGGTTTTTGTTTTTCAGAGCACTTTGATCCCTGTGTTCTTTTGAGTTTTTCTCTGGAAACTATCTTCTTCCATTTTCAAACTCGTTTTTATGTCGAAAATGCCCATTCCTGAGAGCTGGCAGCCTCTTTTAGCCCATCCTTGTTGCACCAGCCCTGAAAAGTTAGAGAGGTGGAAGAAAAAATTCTTTCTTCCCTCTTACGCCATTACTAGGCTGCCTCGTTCTAGCCATTATGCTTTTTCAAACCACAGTAAGGAGGTTACCATTTTCCGAGCCCAGCTGAAGGCAGGTCTTCGGTATCCTCCCCCGAAGATGGTGTGCGAGTTCTGCAAATTTCATGGCATTGCTGTGAACCAGCTTCCCCCGAACTCGTTCTGCTATTTTAACGCCTACCTCTGCATGTGTGGCATCTTCGGGATAGAACCCAATTTCAGAATCTTTATGCAGTATTACAAGCTCCCTGTGGTCCCGAAGGGTGGCTTCTATTTCATGCTACCTCGGGGATCCGGGAGCAAGAAATTCATGTTCACCTTCGCCACTAAAGATAGCTGGCGGGGGTGGCAACAGAAGTTTTTCTTCATGAAGATGGACGAGGCCTGGTCGTACGTTCCGACCAAATGGGCTCAGGGAACACTGGATGTGGTCGTTGCTGATCCGAGGATGCTGCTGACCCCAGAGTTAGCTCCCTTGTTCACGGATTTCGACGCCCGCATTCGGGCAGTCTCTGACTGGGATCCCGAGGTCGTTCCGCTCGCCCTTTACCCTTTTCCAATCAACTGGAGGTTGATGACCGAAGAGGTCCTTCGGGAGCTAAAGGTGGTAAAGGAGCACGAGACTGACCTCGAGATGCCAGCTCCTGCCATCGCCGGGAAGGATTCCTGGTTGGTCAAGCTTCTTAAGGAGGAAATTTCTTTCGAAGCGCTTGCCGAAAGTAAGTTATCTTCTACTCCTTTACTGTTCTTTCCTCGGACTTACGCTGATGTTTCTCTCCTTTTTCAGAGATGGGCGACGCGACTGCCGCCTATTACAAGTCCCTTTTCACCGGCCAGGTGGAGAAGGGCGATCAGACGAACAAGGCGTCTTCCCGAAGGCGGAAGTCTACTGGCGCGGGACCTTCGAGGAAACGGGCAAAGAGAGCTGCCCAGGCTCCTTTAGAGGAAAATCCCGAGGAGATTGCCGAGGAGCCTGGGGCAGCCGAGATTCCAGAGTCTGAGGCTGCTGCTTCCGAGGTCCCTTCAACCGACGTCCCTCCTCAGAGTCCTACCGCGTCACAGGCCCTCCTTGATGTAGTGGTAGAAGTACCTTCTGCCGAGGAGCAGCGCAAGCGGAAGAGCAAGGCCATTTCGGCCGAGGACTCCGAGGACGATGTTGTCGAGGTTCCGCCAGGTTTGTTTCCAGACAAAGTGTACTTCCTTTGTTTTTTCTGGATTGGCTTCTTTGTCTTTAATCTCCTTCTCATTCTTATCACGCAGGGGAGTTGACTACCCCTGGCTGGGTGGCCGATCATGCTCAGAAACGAGCTCTTCGGGATGCCAAATTCCCGCAAGGGAAGATACCCAAGGAGCCTTTTTGGACGTTCACGGAGGACATGAATATGTACTCCGAGGACGTTCCTCAAATGGCTAAGGAAATTTCGAAGGGGGTGCTCACCGAGGCCTCCTTCAAGGCTATAGCGGCGGCCCACCCGGGGGATAACACCCTCGCCGCAAAGATCACCGAGCATGCTGCTCAGGTATATCCTTCACAGCTCTTTCCCTTCAATTTTTTCCTAAGTGTTTGGCTCTTATTGACCTTGCGTTTATTTTTTTGCAGCTGATGGGGTACACCGCCTTTCTCCAAGTTCGGGTGGCCAGGGAGGTTGCTTTTCGAACTTCGGCCACTCGAACCATGAATGAGACGAGGACCGCACTCGCGGAGTCGGTCGCCAAAAACCAGCAGCTGAAAGAGGCTGCTGAGAAAGAAGTAGCTGCCCTTCGGGAGGAGTTCCGGAAGGAAAAAGAAGAACTTCAAAAGGACTCCTCCAGGAAGATCGCTGACCTCGATGACCAAATAAAGGGGATGCTCGTCGCCAACGAAGATCTTCTCCAGCACAAGGCTGGTTCTGACGGCCGTATAGTGTCGCTGACGTGTGAGAATAATACTCTCCGGGCCGAGGTCGAGTCGTTGAAGAAGGAGCCGAAGGGGGAGGAGCAGATAAAGGCGCTGGAGGAGGAGGTCGCGGATCTGAAGGACGAGCTTGACGACCTCGAGCTTGAGAAGAACAAGTCTGATCAGATGAGCAAGGTCACGTTCCAGGACGGCTTCTGCCTTGCTCGGCACCAGGTTCTCCAGAGGTTCCCAGATCTGGACCTCTCTTTTCTAGAGGGTCTAAACATTCCTGGGGGACCTCGGTGGAAATGGTCCAAGGTCGAACATCTGAAACTTCCTCCTTCAATTCCAGCACCGAAGGTGATGGAAAAGGGCGGGCAGACTAGTGGCTCTCGGGACGCCGCGAACCCTTAGCCAATTTTAGGGCCCCTTTTCCTTCCCTTCTATTTTGTAATCCTTCTTCGGGCAGTTCTTTATTTTAAAGCAGCTTTGCTCTTAATGAGGATTTTTTGGCTAAGTCTTTTCTTGCAAGTTTCTTCATTTCCATTGTCCCGAACACGTTCGCTCAAGAGACTTCGGAAAACCTGCGATTAAAGAAACTTTTTTTACCTTCCTTTGTCCCGAGTGCGCTTGCTTGTAAGACTTTCTGGAAGGCCTGAAAAAATTTGACTAAGTCTTTTTGCAGGCTTTTGCATTTCTAATTTACCCCGAACATGATTGCTCAAGGGACTTCGGAAACCTTCAGTCAAATTTTTTGTTTTTCCAGTTGTCCCGAGCATGTTTGCTCAAGGGACTTCGGAAAACCTTTCACGAGATTTTTCACTTCCCATTTTCTCGAGCATGTTCGCTCAAAGGAGTTCGGAAAATTATCTCTGCGCTGGCTATGGCGAGTACTTCTGCGAGATTTTTGTTTTCCATCTTTCCCGAGCGTGATGGCTCAAGGGACTTCGGAAAGTCATATCTACGCTTTATCATGGCGAGCACCTTTGCGAAATTCTGTTTTGCATAATTTCTGTACACTTAAGAATTTTTCTCAAGGCCATTCTGTACAACATAACTCCTCCGCTCAACCTTAAGCGTAGAATTTTTTCAAGGCGTCTGAGTGCCAAGTGTTCTTCAATTCTACGACTTCGGCGTCGCCAAGCTTGTACACGCCTTTTCGTACTTCGTCAAGAACCAGATAGGGTCCTTCCCAGTTTGCGCGAAGTACGCCATGGGATGGCCTTCGGGGTGTGAAGTCGGCCTTTCGGAGAACGAGGTCTCCCTTCTTCATTTCTTTTGGTCTGGCCCGTAAGTTTACAGCCGCGGCCACTCTTTGCTGAAAAGCTTTTCTTCTCAGCTCGGCTATTTCTCTGTGTTCGGCCACAAGATCGAGATTGGTTCTCAGGCCGAGGTCATTACCACCTTCATCAAATACTTGCACCCGTACTGAAGGTTGAACTACCTCTAGTGGGATAATGGCCTCTGTTCCGAAGATGAGTGAGAAAGGAGTCTCCCCTGTGGCTCTTCGGGGCGTCGTTCGGTAGCTCCATAATACACTTTGGAGTTCTCCTGGCCATTTCCCTTTGGCTTCCCTTAGTCTCTTTTTCAGGCCATCTTTTATGGTCCTGTTCGATACTTCCACCTGCCCGTTGCTTTGGGGGTGAGCTACTGGGGCGAAGTGCATCTTTATTCCGAGGTCGCTGATGAATTCTTGGAATCCTTTGTCTGTGAACTGGGATCCATTATCAGCTACTAGTACCCTCGGTATGCCAAATCTGCATACGATGTTCTTCCATAGGAACTTTTGCACTTCTTTTGCCGAGATAGTTGCTAGTGGTTCTGCCTCCACCCACTTTGAGAAATAGTCCACTGCTACAACGCAGAATTTCACGCCTCCGGGTGCTGTGGGGAGTGGCCCAATAAGGTCTATACCCCAGACTGCGAAGGGCCAAGGATAGTCTGCCGAAGTTACCATTTCCGAGGGTGTCCTTCTGGATTTTCGCGTGTCTCTGGCAGCTACCACATTTCCAGACGAACTGTCTTGCGTCCTTTCTCAGGGTAGGCCAGAAGTATCCTTGGCGGAGTATCACTGCTGCCAGGGCATCAGTTCCAATGTGTGAACCACACATGCCTTCGTGAACTTCTTCAAGGACCATTTTAGTATCCTTTTCATCCACACATCTTTGCAGCGGATTCGCATATCCCTGCCGATATAACTCTTCACCAATCAGGAAGAATCTTCCGGAGCGTCTTCGTAGTCTTGCAGCATCGCCGGGGTCTTCGGGGAGCAAATTCTCTGCGAGGTATCTTTTTATTGGGTCTTTCCATCCTGTTCCCGAGGTCGTCATGCTCAGCACTGAGATGCTCGGATGGTCTAGCACCTCGGTATATGTTTTCGACTTCGCCAAGCAATCTGCATCAGTGTTATTCCGCCGAGGTACATTTTCGATCCGTACGGTGTCAAACTCTTGGATAAGCTTTGCTACTAGCTCATGATATTTTGCCAAGATTGGGTCCTTCGCCCCATAATCTCCTGCCGTCTGCCGAACTACCAGCTGGGAATCGCTGTGAGCCTTTAAGTTTCTCACGCCAATCTTTCTGGCCAAGCGCAATCCCGCTATGAGGGCTTCATACTCAGCTACTTTGTTGGTGACGTTGAAGCTGAACTTGATAGCCTTCATTACCTCCAGGCCTTCGGGGCCCCTGATAATACGCCTTGAGCTTTTATGGCCTTCCGAGGCTCATACGTAATTTCGTGTTCGCCCAGCTCTATGTACCACTTGGAGAGCCTTCCCGAATGATCTACTCTCTTCATGACATCCCGTAGCGGCAGACTACTTCGGACGATGATGGGGTGAGCCTGAAAGTATGGTCGCAGCCTTCTCCCTGCAAGCACCAAGGCGTATATAGCTTTTTGAAGCAAAGGGTACCTGACTTCGGCACCATGCAGGGACTTGTTGACATAGTAGACCGGCCATTACTTTGACCCTTCTTCTTTCACGAGGACCGAGCTCACAGCTTTTTCTGTGACGGCGAGGTACAGTACAAGGGGCTCTCCCTCTCGAGGTTGTCGCAGAGTCGGCAGGCTGGCCAGGTAGACTTTGAGTTCTTCCTAGGCCTTTTGGCAATCTTCATCCCAAGGACGATCATTTCTTCCGAGGTCGCCTTCCATTTTTGTTGCCTTTGTGAGGACTTTGAAGAAAGGTCTACACCTATCTCCGTACCTGGAAATAAATCTGCTCAGAGAGGTTATTCTTCCGGTGAGTCTCTGCACATCTTTGACTGTGGCAGGAGTTCGGGACTCAAGCAGAGCCTTAATCTTCTCGGGGTTAGCGTCGATGCCTCTTTCGGATACCATGTACCCAAGGAATTTTCCCGAGGTCACCCCGAAGATGCACTTCTCAGGATTAAGGCGAATCCCGAAGGCTTTGATCTTTTGGAAGGTTTCCTCTAAATCTGCAACGTGGTAGTCAGGCAGCTTGCTCTTGACTATCATATCATCAACATACACCTCCATGTTTCTCCCTATTTGGCCTTTGAAGACCTTGTTCATCAGCCTCTGGTAGGTGGCTCCTGCATTTTTGAGCCCGAATGGCATCCTGATATAGCAGTATGTTCCTCCCTCGGTGATGAAGGCAGTCTTCTCTTCATCTTCGGGGTCCATCCTTATCTGATGGTAGCCACTGAAGGCGTCTAGGAAACTTAGGAGCCCATATTCAGCAGTTGAATCTACCAGTTGATCTATTGGCGGCAGAGGGTATGAGTCTTTCGGGCAAGCATCGTTCAAGTTTCTGAAATCGATGCACATCCGGAGTTTGCTGCTACCTTCTTTTGTGGTGATGACCACGTTGCTTAACCACTCGGGGTACTTGACCTCCCTGATAACTTCAACATCTAGGAGACGCTGGACTTCGGTTTTGACAAAGTTGCTTTTGTGGCCTGAGATGCTTCGTTTCTTTTGCCGGACAGGCCTTGCTTCCGGACTTACTTTGAGGCTATGCTGTATTATGCCAGGGTTCACCCCCGGCATATCTTTTGGCGAGTAGGCAAACAGATCTTTATTTTCCAACAGAAAGGATACAAGATTTTCCTTGTCACCTTCGGCCAAGCTCTTCCCTATTCGGGTAGATTGACCTGGGACAAGCTCTATTGCTTCCATTTCTGTTTTGGCGAGATCTTCTTCTTTGCCTTTTTCTGGTGCCCTTGCCTCCATCGTTTGTGGGAGGTTGCTTGCCGGAGCTTTTCGCGCTTTTACAAACACCTTTCTTACCTCGGCTTGGTCTATGAATACCTCTGCATCTCCATCCTTGGTGGTGAATGTGACAGTCAAGTACTTCACATCAGGGCGAATATGCAGATTCCCCATTGTCTGCCTTCCAAGGATGGCGTTGTACGAGGACGGGACGTTCACGACGATGAATCTCGCCATTGTCTAGGCGTACAACTCAGCTGCTTCGTTCACCGAAGTCCCTTTCATTATCAGCCGGAGGTCGATCCATCCGAGGACGGGGAGTTCGGATGGTCCAACCCCAAAAGTGGGCGAGGTGACAGGCTTCAGTTCGTTGCTGGAGATGCCCAAGCTCGGCAGCAGGTGCGAGAATAGGACGTCAGCATTTGAGCCATCATCAAGCAACACTCTTTTGACGTCCCAGTTCCCTACCCTCGCCATAATCAGTAGCGGATCGTCGTGGGGGAAGACGACGGTGGAGCCATCTTTGCGAGCCAGCTTCTTTGATGGACTTTGATACTCCATGACTGCAATTTCTCTGGCTTTCCGCTTTCTTTCCGAGGATGGGAGCCCCGTGGTGATGGTTTGGATAACCCCTGCTGGAGGTGGAGGGCGCTTTTTTGGACTTCTATTTCTCCGCCTGTCGGAGTCATAGTCCTCATCTTCGGCCCTTTCTTCCTCCATTTTTCTGCCTTTCGGGGATGGCATCCTCAGGTATTTCCGAAGTTGGCCATTTTTTATCAGCGACTCTATGTACTTCATCAGCTGGAAGCAGTCTTCGGTGTCATGACCGTGGTCGCGATGAAACTGGCAGAACTTCTTTGCATTCTTCTTATTATCGGCGGTCATGGCCCTTGGTCGCCGAATCTGCGTCCCTTGCCTTTCCAGCGCCATGAGAATGTTGGTCCGTGAAGTGCTCAATGGTGTGAAACTTTGAGGTTTCCTTCCTCGCATCCTCCGAGGTCGTCCTACGTATTCGGTAGGATGCCGAGCTTGTTGACTGGACTCTTCAGGGCGGTGGTGATCAGACTTCGGCCCAGCCATTCTTAGTTCTTCGGCAGTCATGTGCTGTTCTGCTCTTCGGTAAAATTCTTCGAGGGTCTCCGGGGGGTCCTTTGAGAACTCGTAGAACAGCTGTGAGTCTCGCCGAAGGCCTCGTGTCATGGCCAGAATGCGGATTTCGGGCCTGAAGTCTGGGACACTTAGAGCTTCCCTGTTGAATCTTTCGACATAGTCTCGGATGGTTTCTCCATTCCTCTGCTCTATGTCGAACATCTGCACAGGCATCTTCACCGTAGGTCTGCTCCCAATGAATTGCTGTGTGAAGGCCGTGGACAACTCCTGGAACTCAGTGATGGTTCCTGAAGGCAAGGAATTGTACCACGCCGTGGCTGGCCCTGTGAGGGTGACTTCGAAGCACTTGCACATGGTAGCGTCTTCAGCACCGTGTATTATCATGCTGCATTTGTACTTCGTCAGATGGGCCTGTGGATTAGTACGGCCATCATAAATCTCCAACCGAGGTACTCTGAAGTCACCTGGCATGGCTGCCTCAACAACGGCCTGAATAAATGGCGAGTCATCTTCGCAGCATGTTCCCGAGAGTCTGGCCCAAACGGGTTTTCTGGCCACTTGTTTCTCCACTCTGTCCAGCCGTGCTAGTATCCTCTCCATCAGCACTGTGGCGCTAGGGCCTTCTTCAGGGAATGGAGATCGCCGGCGCCTCTTCGGGGGGCGAGTTCGGCGCTGAGGGGACAAGGACCTCGGCTCAGGCGACGAACTGCTTCGCTGTGAGACTCTCGGTCGCTTGGACCCGGTTTGTCGCACAGGCCGTTTCCCGAGGGCTATATTTTCTGTGGATGATTCTTCGCGAGGGTCTCCACTCCCCGAACTGCGATGTGTAGACTTGGGGCTTTTCTCCCGAGGGCGTGTCGGTGAGGGGGGGTCTCTGGGCCTGTGCTTGCTGTGGCCACCTTCGGTCGATCTGATGGGTCATTTCAGACACGACCGAACGCTGAAAGTCCCTCAAGAAGCTCATGGTGATTACCAGAGGGCGGTCTTCCTCAGGCGCAGAAGTCCCTGGGAGTGTTTGCTCAGCAGCCGGTTGTATCTCAGGCGTGGATGGGGACTTCGGGAGCCTCTTGTCCTTAGAACGCCGAGTCTCAACGACGGCGATCTCAGAGCGGGTTCCCACAGACGGCGCCAAATGATGGCCAGGGGCCTCATCGTTTATAGTCATGGTGACTGGTGGAGAGACTTCTGGGAGGAAGAACGCCTGGTGGAATGGATAGCCCAAAGGAGAGTGCCTGAAAGCTCAGAAACAAAGGGTTAGGAGGTCCCCGGAGTGTTTTTCCGGGGGGGGAGCCTCTGACGCCCAAGTCAGTGGTGGCTGAGAAAAGGCAGAGGAAATAGCACAAAGGGCTGAAGAGTCTCGCCTGGTAGTTTTCTCAGAGTGTGGGAGCAGTGTTTGGCTAACCAACCAACCTCCTGCCAAGTATTAATTCCTGGTATTTATAGGAGCGCCTAGCCCGTTCAGATCACGACACGTGTTCGGTCGGATGTTCCCTGAGTTTCTGGGCGTAGGAGACAGATAACTGGTAGCAGGTTGTCCTGAGCCACGTGCTGAGATGGGCCATGCTGTGATTCTGATGGCGTCCGTATGTCAAAGCGCCTATTCAGGCGACTTTATGACGTCTGTGAAAGGACGTGTCAGAGGCTTCCTTAAATGCTTCCATAAATGCTCCTGCCGTACTCCCGAGGTCCCTGGGTGAGGTCGTCCTCTAGTTCGGACAGAGCCTCTTCGGGAAACAAGCCCTCAGTTCGGGGGTTCCCAGTTTCAAGGAGTTCCGCCTTAGGGGATATCATGTTCGGCTCGCTATGTCTGGTGCCGCTTTTTCGAAGGCGATATGTTCACAACCTTGGGGGGCGAGTAGTGTCCTCGGGGTTTCCTGGCGTGCCGGGCTCGGAGCTCTTCGGCTATCTCCCGAGGTGCCTGATCGCACCTTTTCTCGGGTAGCGCCAGCTTCTTCTGGCCATCATTGTGGCAGGGAGTTCGGCCAGATAGAGGCGATAGCGTTTGGCTATCAATGGTGATTCTCGTAAAGAGATTTATTAACCTATAAGAAAAATCTTGGACAAGCTCAAAAAATTTCAAGGTCTTGACCAATGACCACTATAAAAGGTCATGTTGTGTGAACCTAACCTCAACCTAGTCCCATTTTTTTGCAATAACTTTACTCTTGACTTAGCAAGCTTTGCTTCCTTTTTTTTAAATTTTCTCTTTTCATATTGTATAGGAGAGTCACTTAATCTTGGTGGCTTATCTATGGTACTCTTGATGTTCAAGAACTCCCTTAAACACTTGGTATCCAAACACTTACTTAAGGCCACTTTTTCTTGAGCCTTAAGGCCCTTTCCTTGTCCATCACTTATTCTTTTAATTAATGAATTTTAAAAAACTTTTAATACATCAGTTTAAACTTACTTAAACTTAAAACCCCTTACCTTAGCAATATTAAGTGCAAGCATCAATGTCCTAGCTAACCTCTAGCCTTGTCTCAGTTTTGGCTTCCATAGAATGCCCTTATAGTAGCTTGAGTAATATCCCATAATTGATCATTTAACACATAAATAAATCATAACTAAGCCAATAATTAATGAAAAATCATGTGGTATAAGTGATTGAACCAAATACTCACCTTGGACATACATTGAACCTTGACCTTTATTCCAACTTAAGCTTCAAACTTATTCTTACTACTCATTTTTTACTATAAGCAACTAAGAATAATAAATTCTAGCAATATTTTAAAC
Source organism: Aquilaria yunnanensis (assembly GCA_039654915.1). Classification (NCBI taxonomy): domain Eukaryota; kingdom Viridiplantae; phylum Streptophyta; class Magnoliopsida; order Malvales; family Thymelaeaceae; genus Aquilaria; species Aquilaria yunnanensis. The sequence goes on along the minus strand of CM077595.1, from coordinate 38,682,595 downwards.
TAAAATAGGCCAAGAAAATGGTAAGGAAAAACCAAATTTCTCATCCAAATGAAGGCCTTAGTCCACTTTCCTCCCGCACACAAACACAGTTCTTGCCCTTTTAGGTTCCTTGTTGCTAGCTAATATTTTCTAGCAACTAAACCAACAAAGGCCATTGTCTTCAATTTGAAACATGCACCACCTGACATAGCCAAACCAAATAAGAAATAGAAACAAGGAACAAACTGATTCTTACCTTTCCAATGTAACCTGCCACCCTTTGTATTTAAGTTGTTTCCAAGCTTCCTATGCTTAGTTCAGCTACTAAGCATGCAAAGAAACAAAGCAACCATTCCCAACTGCTTTTTACCATACCAGACTAGAAAATATATGAGAAATTAGGACAACTTGTTACTTGAAAAAATCTAGCTAGAAACCAAGCTTTTTATACCAGAATGCCAAGATTTCCCTCAATTTCCCCTTGATTTTATGGCTGAATTGCTTGATTGTAGCAACAAAGGATGGTCATGGAGGTTTTTGTGGGTGAGAGTGGTTAGGGTTTGCCTGGCTTGACTGGTGAGTGGATAAGAAATGAAATAAAAGTAAACTTTTGAAGCTTGTCTTACAAGCCCATGTGCAATGCACATGATCCTTTTCCTTCTGACCTTTTATAGCTTAGGTCCCTCTTAGCAACAATATGAAAATCTTAAGGGCCAAATCCAAATTAAGCCACATCCTCAATTACACATCCAATCCATGAACTCTTAGAGATGTGCAATTTAGTCCCAAAGTTTCTAAGAATCACACCTAAACCATTTATAGGCAATATGTACAATTCATAATTTTTTAAGGATAAAGCAAAAATCAATGGGAACTATAAGACCTTGTTCTCAATACTTTTTTATCCTTTATCCATCCAAAAAATAGAAATGAGTAAATTTTTGAATTGATCGAACTACCCTTCTCAGCCCGGCTTGCCTAAATGACCGATTTTACCATTCTTCTGCTACTATACTCCATTGAACTTAGAATCTAGCTTGAAATTAATAATCCAAGCACATAAAATTATTAGCTTCATAACATTTTGTTCAAGATAAAAATTCAATGTCTTCTAGTTAGATTCAGGCTTTGGTAAAAACATAAAATTTATAGGCCTTCTTCTTAACTTCCGGTGGGTTCTTAAATCACCAAAATCAGAGAATTGAGTAAAAGGTTGTGACAAAAATACTACAGGGTGTCAAAGCTAGCATCTTGGTGTAATGCAATCAGATCTAACTTTCTGTCCATTTTTCCAACCCAATCAGCTTAATGCAAATCACACCAAGCATGGGGTGTGACTGCATCACTTCCAGTAGCAAAAATTTTTGCTTCCTTGCGATGCCTATGCCTATGTCTATGGGGTTCCTTCCTTGGGCTAATAGATGCTTTAACTCACCAAAACAAGCTCCATGGACCACATACACGCTATGATGGCCTGGGGCCTCATCGTTGTGAGTCATGATGACTGTTGAGGAGACTTCTAGGAGGAAGAACGCCTGGAAGGTGGATCGCCCTAAGGAGAGTACCTGAAAAGCTGGAAAACAGGGTTAGGAGGCCCCCGGAGTGTTTTTCCGGGGGGGGAGCCTCCGACGCCCAAGTCAGTGGTGGCCGGAAAAAGGGGAAAGTCACTAGCTCAAAGAGAAAGGCAGAAAAGTCTCGCCTGGTATTTTCTCAGAGTGTGGGAGCTGTATCTCCGGCCAACCAACCTCCTGTCAAGTATTTATTTCCTGTATATATAGGAATACCTAGCCCGTTCAGATCATGACACGTGTGCGGTCGGATGCTCCTGAACTTCTGGGCGTAGGGGACAGATAGTTCGTAACTAGATGGCCTCGAGCCTTGTGCTGAGATGGGCCATGATGTGATTCTGATGGCGTCTGCGCGTCAGGGCGACTTTTTACGTCTGTGGTGGGACGTGTTAGAGGCTTCCTTAAATGCTTCCTTAAATGCGCCTGCCGTACTCCCGAGGTCCCTGGGCGAGGTCGTCCTCTAGTTCGGACAGAGCCTCTTCGAGAAGCATACCCTCAGTTCGGGGGCTCCCAGTTCCAGAGGGTTCCGCCTTCGGGGATATCATGTTCGGGCAGCAATGTCTGGTGCCACTTTTCCGAAGGTGCGCTGTTCACAACCTTGGGGGGCGAATGGAGTCCTCAAGTTTTACTGGCGTGCCGAGGCTCGGGGCTCTCCGGCTATCTCCCGAGGTGCATGATTCCACCTGTTCCCGGGAAGCGCCAGTTCTTCTGGCCATTGTTGTGGCAGGGTGTTCGGCCAGATTGAGGTGATAGCCTTTGGCTATCACATGCCCCCCTCTGGAAAGCCGAAGTGAAGACTTCGGTTTGCATCTCTTTCCGAGGTTGTTGTTGGGAGTCTTGTTGGGAAGCATAACCTGTTCCGAGGTCGCACCTTTTGCCCGAGGGTCTGGGCTGTTCGGCCTTGGCCTATTCTTTGGTGTCTCCGAGGCAAAGCCTGTACCGAAGATACACCTCTTGCCCAAAAGTCATGGGCTGTTCAGCCATAGCCTGTCTCTTGGTGTCCTCGAGGTGGCCTGCTTTTTATTTCTGCAGGTCTGATGGCCAAGCGTGTCAGACTGAGCGGCGCGTCTCCATTTCTCAGGGATGTCAAACGACGTGTCCCAATCAGGAGGTGTGTCCCGGTTTTCCAGGGACGTTTGGGGAGGCACGTCCCCTATTTCTGCGCAGCGGTTGACACGCGGCTTCTTGCCATTGGAGGAGAGGCGCATCATTTACAGAGGGCGCGCCTTTTCGGGTGCAGCGGGCAGTTACGGCGACGGTTCGCCTCCAATGGGTACTTATGATGTCTTTTCGGTTACCCACCTTTGGCCTATAAATAGCCCATTCCATCATAACTCCCACTTACTGTTTTTCTGCTCTCTCTCTGCTTTGCCCTCTGTTCTTGCGTTTTATCTTGCTTTCTGTGGCGGAGCTTCTTTAATCAGAGCTTTTCCTACCAACTTTCACGACGGCGTCCTCAGGCAAATCTTTTGGTGGGTTTTGATTTTCAGAGTACTCTGATTCCTCTGTTTTTCTGAGTTTTTCTGGAAAACTGTTGTTTTTTCCAAACTCGTCTTCTGAGTTTTTTCTGGAAACTATTTTCTTTTCCATCTCAAACTCTTTTTCATGTCTACGATGCTTGTTCCCGAGAGCTGGAAACCTCTTCTGGCCCATCCTTGCTGTACCACCCCCGAGAAACTAGAGAGGTGGAAGAAAAAATTCTTTCTTCCGTCTTACGCTGTGACCAGGCTGCCTCGTTCTAGCCATTTTGCTTTTTCAAACCGTGGCGACGAGGTTACCGTCTTCCGAGCCCAACTAAAGGCCGGACTTCGGTATCCTCCCCCGAAGGTGGTTTGCGAGTTCTGCCAATTCCATGGCATTGCTGTGAACCAGCTTCCCCCGAACGCGTACTGCTATTTTAACCCCTACCTCTGCATGTGTGGCGTGTTCGGGATAGAGCCCCACTTCATCATTTTCATGCAGTACTACAAGCTCTACGTGGTCCCGAAGGGTGGCTTCTATTTCCTGCTGCCTCAGGGATCCGGGAGCAAAAAATTCACCTTCACCTTCGACACGAAGGATAGCTGGCGGGGGTGGCAGCCTAAGTTCTTTTTCCTGAAGGTGGATAAGAACTGGTCTGGTGTCCCGACCAGATGGGCTCAGGGAGTGCTGAACGCAGACGTCGTTGATCCGAGGATGCTGCTGACCCCACCGTTGGCTTCCGTGTTCGCGGATTTCGACGCCCGCATTCGGGCAGTCGCTGACTGGGCTCCCGAGGTCTCTCCTCGTGCTCTTTACCCCTTTCCTATCAACTGGAGGTTGATGACCGAAGAAGTCCTTCGGGAGCTAAAAGTGGTTAAGGAGCACGTGACTGACCTCAATATGCCCGCTCCCGCCATCGCCGGGAAAGACTCCTGGCTGGTCAAGCTCCTTAAGGGGGAGACTTCTTTCGAAACTTTTGCCGAAAGTGAGTAATCTTCCATCCCTTTATACTTTTTCCTCAGACTTACGCTGATATTTCTTCTCTTTTTCAGAGACGGGCGATGGGGCTGCCGCCTATTACAAGGCCCTCTTTTCTGGCCAAGTGGAGAAGGGGGAGCAGACAAAGAAGGCGGCTTCCCGAAGAAGGAAGACGACAGGGGCGGGACCCTCGGCGAAGCGAGCTAGGAAGGCTCTCCAGCCTCCTCAGCCAGAGCTTTTGGAAGAAGAAGCTGGCGAAGAGGCTGGTCTTGTTGAAATTCCACCGGCCGAGGTCCCCGCTACTTCCGCCGAGGTGCCTCCTCCCGACCTCGAGGCCCCCAGAAACACTGTAGTGGTAGAAGTACCCACTGCCGAGGAGCGGTATCGGCAGAAGGGTAAGGGTCTTTCTTCCGAGGGGCCCGAGGATCCCGAGGACACTGTCTCCGAGGTTCCTCCAGGTATGCCTTCAGGCGAAGTTCAGCTCCTTTACCTTTCGCGAATTTTTCTTCTTCTCCTAACTTCCTTCTTACTTTCAGAGGAGCCCCTTGCTGCTGGCTGGAGGGCCATTCATGAGAGGAAACGGGCCCTCCGCGATGCCATAATCCCTGAGGGGAAGATCCCCTTGGAGCCCTTTTGGACAATCACGGAGGATATGAATTTGTTCTCCGACGATTGTCCAAAAATGACAAAGGAGATTTGGAAGGGGATGACCACTGATGCCTCCTTCCGGGCCATTGCGGCGGCTCACCCGGGGGATAATACCCTCGCCGCAAAAGTCACCGAGCATGCTGCTCAGGTATAGTCTTTACACTCTTTTTCCTCAATTTTCTAAGTGTTTAGACTTGTACTAACCTGGACTTTTGCCTTGCCGTAGCTGCTGGAGTACGCTGGTTATCTCCGAGTTCGGGTGGCCAGACAGGCTGCCTCCAAGGATGCGACTTCGCGGGAACTCAATGAAGCGAAGGCTTCGCTTGCGAAGGTGGTCGCCAGCAACCAGCAGCTGACAGCGGATTGTTCTCAGCAAATCGCCGCCGTTCGGGAGGAGTTCTCGAAGAAAAGAGAAGAACTTGAAAAGGACTCCTCCCGGAAGATTGCCGACCTCGGCGACCAAGTAAAGGGGCTGCTCGCCGCCAACGGAGATCTTGTCAAGGACAAGGCTGTTTCTGACAGTCTTGCGTCGAGGTTGACGGATGAGAACAATGCTCTTCGAGCCGAGGTCGAGGCTCTGAAGAAGGAGTCCGGAGAGACGCTGGGGATAAGCGAGCTGGAAGAGGAGATTGCTGAGCTGAGGGACGAGGTCAACGTCCTTGGCGTTCAAAAACGTACTTCTGATCAAATGGCCAAGGTCGCCTTTCAGGACGGCTTCTGCCTTGCTCGGCACCAGGTCCTGCAGAGGTTCCCAGATTTGGACCTCTCTTTTCTGGAGGGCCTAAATATTCCTGAGGGACCTCGGTGGCAGTGGTCCAAGGTCGAGCATCTGAAGCTTCCTGGTCTTCGTCCGCCCGGCTCTCCCTAGTTTGCTTTAGGGCTCCTCTTATTTTTCTCCTTTGTGCTCCTTCTTTGGACACTTCTTTTGTAAGGCGGCGTTTGCTCTAAGTGAACAATCTTTTTGGCTAAGTCCTTTCTTGCAAGTTTCTTCATTTCCACTGTCCCGAACACGTTTGCTCAAGAGACTTTCGGAAAACCTGCAACCAAAGAAACTTTTTACCTTCCTTTGTCCCGAGTGTGCTCGCTCAAGAGACTTTCTGGAAAGTTTGTAAAAATTTGGCTAAGTCTATTGCAGGCTTTTTGTTCCCTTTTATCCCGAACATGTTCGCTCAAGGGACTTCGGGAAACCTTCAGCCAAATTTTTCTGTCTGCCTATTGTCCCGAGCATATTTGCTCAAGGGACTTAGGAAAATTTTCACGAGATTGCTCATTTCCCTTTTTCCCGAGCACGTTCGCTCAAGGGTGTTCGGAAATTACCTCTGCTTTTGTTTTGGCGTGTACTTTTGCGAGATTCTTGCTTTCCCTTTTTCCTGAGCATGTACGCTCAAGGGTGTTCGGAAAATTTTCTCTGCACTGATTATGCCGAGTATCTTTGCAAGATTATTGTTTTCCATTTTTCCCGAGCATAGTGGCTCAAGGGACTTCAGGAAGTCACATCTGCTTTTTTCGTGGCGAGCACCTTCGCGGAATTCTGTCTTGGACAATTTGGTATACTTAAGAATTTTTCTCAAGACCATTCTTCTCCAGACCATTCTGTACTTAGAATATTTCTTGTACAATATATCTCTTCCGCTCAACCTTAGGCGTAGAATTTTTTCAAGGCGTCTGAATGCCAAGTGTTTTTCAATTCTACGCCTTCGGCGTCGCCAAGCTTGTACACGCCTTTTCGTACTTCGGCGAGAACCAGATAAGGTCCTTCCCAATTTGCGCGAAGTACTCCGTGAGATGGCCTTCGGGGTGCAAAGTCGGCCTTTCGGAGAACGAGGTCTCCTTTTTTGATTTCTTTTGGCCTGGCTTTTAGGTTGATAGCCGCGGCCACTCTTTGCTGGAAAGCTTTTCTTCTCAGCTCGGCTATTTCTCTGTGTTCGGTCACAAGGTCGAGCTTAGTTCTCAGACCGAGGTCGTTTCCACCTTCATCAAATACTTGCACCCGTATTGAAGGCTGAACTATCTCTATTGGGATAATGGCCTCTGTTCCGAAGACGAGTGAGAAGGGAGTTTCCCCTGTGGCTCTTCGTGGCGTCGTTCGGTAGCTCCATAATACGCTTTGGAGTTCTCCTGGCCATTTCCCCTTGGCTTCTCCAAGTCTCTTTTTCAGGCCATCTTTTATGGTCCTGTTTGATACTTCCACCTGCCCATTGCTTTGGGGGTGAGCTACTGGGGCGAAGTGCATCTTTATTCCGAGGTCGCTGATGAATTCCTGGAATCCTTTGTCTATGAACTGGGATCCATTATCAGCTACTAGTACCCTCGGTATGCCAAATCTGCATACGATGTTCTTCCATACGAACTTCTGCACTTCTTTTGCCGAGATAGTTGCTAGCGGTTCTGCCTCTACCCACTTTGAGAAATAGTCCACTGCTACCACGCAGAATTTCACGCCTCCGGGCGCTGTGGGGAGCGGCCCAATGAGGTCTATACCCCAGACTGCGAAGGGCCAAGGATAGTCTGCCGACGTTACCATTTCCGAGGGTATCCTCTGGATTTTTGCATGTCTCTGGCAACTACCGCACTTCTGGACGAACTGCCTTGTGTCCTTTCTCAGGGTAGGCCAGAAGTATCCTTGGCGGAGTATCACTGCTGCAAGGGCATCAGTTCCAATGTGCGAGCCGCACATGCCTTCGTGAACTTCTTCGAGGACCATCTCAGTATCCTCTTCGCCCACACATCTCTGCAGCGGATTTGCATATCCTTGCCGATATAACTCTTCACCAATCAGGAAGAATCTTCCGGCGCGTCTTCGCAGTCTTGCAGCATTGCCGGCGTCTTCGGGAAGCTCGTTCTCTGCGAGGTATTTCTTTATAGGGTCCTTCCACCCTGTTCCCGAGGTCGTTACGCTTAGCACGGAGATGCTTGGATGGTCTAGCACCTCGGTGTATGTTTTGGACTTCGCTAAGCAATCTGCCTCAGTGTTATTCCGCCGGGGTACATTTTCGATCCGCACGGCGTCAAATTCTTGGATGAGTTTTGTTACCAGCTCGTGGTATTTTGCCAAGATTGGGTCCTTCGCCCCATAATCTCCTGCCGTCTGCCGAACTACCAGCTGGGAATCGCTGTGAGCCCTTAAGTTTCTCACGCCAATCTTTCTGGCCAAGCGTAATCCCGCTATGAGGGCTTCATACTCAGCCACATTATTGGTGACGTTGAAGCTGAACTTGATAGCCTTCATCACCTCTAGGCCTTCGGGTCCTCTGATAACTATTCCAGCTCCCTGGTGTTCGGACCCCGAGGCTCCGTCAACATGCAAGGTCCATTCTGGCTCACCTTCTTTCGGATCTGAGTGGTTCTCCTCAGTGGTGGGTATTTCGGCGATAAAATCTACCAATGCTTGGGCTTTTATGGCCTTCCGAGGCTCATACGTGATTTCGTGTTCGCCAAGCTCTATGCACCACTTGGAGAGCCTTCCCGAATGATCAACTCTCTTCATAACATCCCGTAGTGGTAGACTACTTCGGACGATGATGGGGTGAGCCTGGAAATATGGTCGCAGTCTTCTTCCTGCAAGCACCAAGGCGTATATAGCTTTTTGAAGCAAAGGGTACCTGACTTCGGCGCCATGCAGGGACTTGTTGACGTAGTAGACCGGCCATTGTTTCGGCCCTTCTTCTTTTACCAGGACCGAGCTCACGGCCTTTTCTGTGACGGCGAGGTACAGTACGAGGGGTTCTCCCTCCCGAGGTTGTCGCAGAGTCGGCAGGCTGGCCAGGTAGACTTTGAGTTCTTCCCAGGCCTTTTGGCAATCTTCATCCCAAGGATGATTGTTTCTTTCGAGGTCGCCTTCCATCTTTGCTGCCTCTGTGAGGACTTTGAAGAAAGGTCTACACCTATCTCCGTACCTGGAAATAAACCTGCTCAGAGAGGTTATTCTTCCGGTTAGTCTCTGCACGTCTTTGACTGTGGCAGGAGTTCGGAACTCAAGCAGAGCCTTAATCTTCTCAGGATTGGCGTCAATGCCTCTTTCGGATACCATGTACCCAAGGAATTTTCCCGAGGTCACGCCGAAGATACACTTCTCGGGATTAAGGCGAATCCCGAAGGCTCTGAGCTTTTGGAAGGTTTCCTCCAAATCTGCAACGTGGTAACCGAGCAGCTTGCTTTTGACTATCATATCATCAACATATACTTCCATGTTTCTCCCCCTTTGGTCCTTGAAGACCTTGTTCATCAGTCTCTAGTAGGTGGCTCCTGCATTTTTTAGCCCGAAGGGCATTCTGACATAGCAGTACGTTCCTCCCTCGGTGATGAAGGCAGTTTTCTCTTCATCTTCGGGGTCCATCCTTATCTGATGGTAGCCGCTGAAGGCGTCTAGGAAGCTCAGGAGCCCGTATTCGGCCGTTGAATCTACCAGTTGATCTATTGGCGGGAGGGGAAATGAGTCTTTCGGGCAAGCATCGTTCAAGTTTCTGAAATCGATGCACATCCGGAGTTTGCTGCTACCTTCTTTTGTGGCGATGACCACGTTGCTTAACCATTCGGGGTATTTTACCTCCCTGATAACTTCAGCATCCAAAAGGCGCTGGACTTCAGTTTTCACGAAGTTGCTTTTGTGGGCTGAGATGCTTCGTTTCTTTTGCCTGATAGGTTTTGCTCCCGGGCTTACTTTGAGGCTGTGCTGTATTATGCCAGGGTTCACTCCTGGCATGTCTTTCGGCGAGTAGGCAAACAGATCTTTCTTTTTCAGCAGAAAGGATACAAGAATTTCCTTATCACCTTTGGCCAAGCTCTTCCCTATTCGGGTAGATTGTCCTGGGACAAGATCTACTGCTTCCATTTCTGCTTCTGCGGGATCTCCTTCTTTGCCTTTCTCCTGCGCCTTTGCCTCCACCGTTTGTGTAGAGTTTTTTGCCGGAGCCTTTCGTGTTTTTACAAACACTTTTCTTACCTCGGCTTGGTCGATGAAGACCTCTGCATCTCCATCCTTGGTGGCGAATGTGACAGTCAAGTACTTCACATCGGGGCGAATGTGCAGGTTCCCCTGAGTCTGCCTTCCAAGGATGGCGTTGTACGAAGACGGGACGTCCATGACGATGAATCTTGCCATTGTGGACGCGTACAACTCAGCTGCTCCGTCTACCGAAGTGCCTTTCATCATCAAGGGGAGGTCGATCCATCCGAGGACGGGTAGTTCGGATGGCCCAACGCCGAAGGTGGGCGTGGTGACAGGTTTAAGCTCGCTGCTGGAGATGCCCAAGCTCGGCAGTAAGTGCGAGAATAGGACGTCAGCATTTGAGCCATCATCAAGCAACACTCTCTTGACGTCCCAGTTCCCTATTCTCGCCATTATCAGCAGCGGGTCGTCGTGGGGGAAGACGACGGTGGAGCCATCTTTGCGAGCCAGTTTCTTTGATGGACTTTGATACTCCATAACCGCAATTTCTCTGGCCTTCCGCTTTCTTTCCGAGGATGGGAGCCCCGTGGTGATGGTTTGGATGACCCCTACTGGAGGTGGAAGGCGCCTTTTTGGACTTCTGTTTCTCCGCCTGTCTGAGTCATAGTCCTCGTTTTCGGCCCTCTCTTCCTCCTCTTTTCTGCCTTTTGGGGAGGGCATCCGCAGGTATTTGCGAAGCTGGCCCTGTTTGATCAGCGACTCTATGTACTTCTTCAGCTGGAAGCAGTCTTCGGTGTCATGACCGTGGTCGCGATGAAACTGGCAGAACTTCTTGGCATTCTTCTTATTATCGGCGGCCATGGCCTTTGGCCGCCGAATCTGCGTCCCTTGCCTTTCCAGCGCCATGAGAATGTTGGTCCGTGTTGTGCTCAAGGGCGTGAAACTTTGAGGTTTCCTTCCTCGCATTCGTCGTGGTCGGCCTGTGTGTTCAGAAAGATGCCGAGCTTGCTGACTGGACCCTTCGGCGCGGTGATGATCAGACTTCGGCCCCGCCATCCTCAATTCCTCGGCTGTCATGTGCTGCTCTGCCCTTCGGTAAAATTCTCCGAGGGTCTCCGGGGGGTCCTTTGAGAACTCGTAGAACAGCTGTGAGTCACGCCGAAGGCCCCGTGTCATAGCGAGGATGCGGATTTCGGGCCGAAAGTCCGGGACGCTGAGTGCTTCCCTGTTGAATCGTTCGACATAGTCTCGGATCGTCTCTCCGTTTCTCTGCTCTATGTCGAACATCTGCACAGGCATTTTGGCCGTCGGCCTGCTCCCAATGAACTGCTGGGTGAAGGCTGTGGACAACTCCTGAAACTCAGTGATAGTCCCTGGGGGCAAGGAATTGTACCATGCTGTTGCTGGGCCCGTGAGGGTGACTTCGAAGCATTTGCACATGGTAGCGTCATCAGCTCCGTGCATTATCATGCTCCGCCTGTACTTCGTCAGATGGGCCTGTGGATCAGTCCGGCCATCATAGATCTCCAGCCTAGGCACTCTGAAGTCGCCTGGCATAGCTGCCTCAACAACGGCGCGAATAAACGGGGAGCCATCTTCGCATAATGCCCCCGACAGCCTGTCCCAAACGGGTTTTCTGGTCACTTGCTTCTCCACTCTGTCCAGCCGTGCCAATATCCTTTCCATAAGCGCAGTGGCGCTAGGACCATTTTCGCGGGAGGGAGATCGACGGCGCCTTTTCGGGGAGCGAGTTCGGCGCGGAGGGGTCAGGGACCTCGCCTCGGGCGACGAACTGCTTCGCTGTGAGACTCTCGATCGCTTGGACCCGGTTTGTCCCACAGGCCGTTTCCCGAGGGCTATATCTTCTGTGGATGATTCTCCGCGAGGCTCTCCACTTCCTGAACTGCGGTGTGTAGACTTGGGGCTTCTCTCCCGAGGGCGTGCTGATGAGGAGGGTTTCTGGGCCTGTGACTGCTGTGGCCATCTTCGGTCGATCTGCTGAGTCATTTCAGCAACGACCGAGCGCTGAAAGTCCCTCAAGAAGCTCATGGTGATTACCAGAGGGCAGTCCTCCTTGGGCGTAGAAGTCTCTGGGAGTGTCTGCTCAGCGGTCGGTTGTATCTCAGGCGCGGACGAGGACCTTGGGAGTCCCTTGTCCTTAGAACGCCGAGTCTCAACGACGGCGATTTGCGAGCGGGTTCCCACAGACGGTGCCAAATGATGGCCTGGGGCCTCATCGTTGTGAGTCATGATGACTGTTGAGGAGACTTCTAGGAGGAAGAATGCCTGGAAGGTGGATCACCCCAAGGAGAGTACCTGAAAAGCTGGAAAACAGGGTTAGGAGGCCCCCGGAGTGTTTTTCTGGGGGGGGAGCCTCCGACGCCCAAGTCAGTGGTGGCCGAAAAAAGGAGAAAGTCACTAGCTCAAAGAGAAAGGCAGAAAAGTCTCGCCTGGTATTTTCTCAGAGTATGGGAGCTGTATCTCCGGCCAACCAACCTCCTGTCAAGTATTTATTTCCTGTATATATAGGAATACCTAGCCCGTTCAGATCATGACACGTGTGCGGTCGGATGCTCCTGAACTTCTGGGCGTAGGGGACAGATAGTTGGTAACTAGATGGCCTCGAGCCTTGTGCTGAGACGGGCCATGATGTGATTCTGATGGCGTCTGCGCGTCAGGGCGACTTTTTACGTCTGTGGTGGGACGTGTCAGAGGCTTCCTTAAATGCTTCCTTAAATGCGCCTGCCGTACTCCCGAGGTCCCTGGGCGAAGTCGTCCTCTAGTTCGGACAGAGCCTCTTCGGGAAGCATACCCTCAGTTCGGGGGCTCCCAGTTCCAGGGGGTTCCGCCTTCGGGGATATCATGTTCGGGCAGCAATGTCTGGTGCCACTTTTCCGAAGGCGCGCTGTTCACAACCTTGGGGGGCGAATGGAGTCCTCAAGTTTTACTGGCGTGCCGAGGCTCGGGGCTCTCCGGCTATCTCCCGAGGTGCATGATTCCACCTGTTCCCGGGAAGCGCCAGTTCTTCTGGCCATTGTTGTGGCAGGGTGTTCGGCCAGATTGAGGCGATAGCCTTTGGCTATCACGCTACGTGCATCAATTTAGCACACAAATAAATAAATCCCTTGCCTCAATTTTGAAGAACAAGCAAGCAATCATGAGTAATCCATCATAATTAGCACCAAAACAAGCTCACATAACCTCAAGAAACCAAGACCAAGAAGTAAACATCATGAGTAAATTGTACCTAAGGTATACCAAGCTTAAAAACATCCTACCAAACTCCCTACACAGAAACCATGCAAAAGGAAGCTCCACATTCTTGGGTATTTTATAGCGCTTTGATTTACGTCAAGAATTGATGAAATAGGCAATATTTGGCCTTGGATTCTTAGAGAAAAGAAGGAGCTACAGGGTTGAGATACAGGGGATCATGAATAGTGTCTCCCATTTCTATAAAATATATTTAAAATCAAAATCCCTTAAAACACTCCTTTAACGTCTTATCATCATGAGATGCAAAATGGTCATTTTGCCCTAGTGACACTTAAGTATCCTAAGAGCCATCATACCCTTAACAAACTTGCTTTATTTTGCTTATTCTAATTGATCAAGGCATTTAAGTAGGGATTTTGAGTTATAAAAAAGTCTTACCTAATTGTCGAAGGTTTGCTACCTAGAGGGCTATAACATTAGAAGCAGGGATGTTGTCTTTAGAAAGAAAGAAAATATCAAATATACTGAGTTGTTAAAGGAGACTTTGGATACTACTTATGATGTTGATGATTTGATACCTACACTTGATCCATTGAAAAAATGCCACAGATTAGGGAGCTACAAAACATGAGGTTGAACAGCCAACCATTATTAATGAATAGGTTAATGATGGTATAGCTGGGCATGGAAATGGTCTTTAGTAGGGATTGTAGCCTTGTCTACTAGAAGATGTAAAGTCTTTGTTGATAAGATCTACTAGAGAGCATCATCCATCTACCATGTATCCTAGTTTTGATTTTGTCATGCCTATTGATGCGAGGGAGCCTAAGACTTCTGAGATGTGTAGTCTTGTGCAGAAAAGGACCAATGGATTATGACAATAGATGAAGAGATGCATTCTCTTGGAAAAAACAACACATTTATGTTGGTGGATCTACCTAAGAGTAGCAAATCATTGTAGAACAAGCAGGTGTTCAAGTTGATGAAAAACAATGACAAGCTAGTAAAGTATAAGCCTCTTTTGGTTGTTAAAGGTTTCCATCAAAAGAAGGGAGATGATTTTGATGAGATCTTTTCCGTTATGGTGAAGTTGTGTTCTATTCAGGTTGTACATAAACTAGTCGCTAGTCTAAATCTGGAGCTTGAGTAGATATATGTAAAGACTACATTTTTACATGGCAACTTTAATGAAGAGATTGACATGGTTAGTAGGAAGGATTTTAAGTGAACTGGAAGGAGCACGTGATCCATAGATTGAAGAAGAGCCTTTATGGCTTGAAGTAGGTGCCATGAAAGTGGTACTACAAGTTTGATTCTTTTATGGTTGGTTGGAATTATAAGAGAATTGATGCAAATTCTTATGTTTATGTCTAAAAATTTCCTGATGGTAACTTAATTATTCTTTTGCTTTATGTTGACAATATTCTTATCATTGGGCACGATGCTTTAATGATTTGCTGGCTGAAAAGGGAATTGTCTAAGTCCTTCGGCATGAAGGATTTAAGGTCAATGAAACAAATTTTGGGTATGTTAATCGTTCATGACAAGAAAGTTGGTAAGTGTTAATTTTCATAGGAAATTTATGTTGAATAAGTCTTTAAAACATTTAACATGACAAATGCTAAGCCAGCTAGCACAACACATGAAAATTACTTTAAGTCAAGTAAGAAGTCGTGCCCAACTACTAGGAAAGAAAAGGAAGAGACGTTAGCTATTCCTTACTCCTCTACAGTTGGTTCATTGATGTATACCATGGTTGTACTCAGCGACATATTGTTCATGCTATTGGATTGGTTAGTCGGTTTCTATCTAATTTAGGGAAGCTATGAAATGGATTTTCATATATTCTAAAGATAATTCCAAACTGTGTTTGAGTTTTGATGTTACTAAACCTATATTAGAAGACTTTACTGATGCAAATATGACAGGGGATCTTGATGATAGAAAATCTACATCATGTTACATTTTATCTTTTGTTAAAAGAGCTGTCTCATGGCAATCAAAGTTGCAAAGTGTGTTGTTTTGTCTAAAATAGAGGCAGAGTATACAGCGGACATTGAAACAGGTAAAGAAGCTCTTTGGATGAAGTGCTTCCTTCATGAGTTGGTTTAAAGTAGGAGGTGTATGTGATACACTGTGTTAGTCAAAGTACTACAAATTTGACACTGGTTGTGTTTGATGACTGAAAATCTTTTTTTGAAACTTGAGGAAATCCACAAAGATAATAATGCAATTGATATATTAACAAAAGTGATTCCAAAAAAGAAGCTTGAAACATGTGGCCTAATGGCTGAAATGTATTCTTTGTAGACAGTTTTGATGGAATCTCCTCTAATAGGATTAGAGCAAGGGATTATTGTAGATATAATCTCATAGTTTAAAAAAATATTTATACCGCTTGTTTTGGCCTTATTGCCACGTGAGTGGCTTGTGTGGAAAAGCCTAATTGGATTTGGCTTTAAAAGTCCACTTGGTACATGTCTAGTAAAGAAAAGCTCGTTAAAAGCCATAAAATTGGCTTTAGTCATTTTGGTGGGACGATTTGACGCACAGAGATAGAGGCAAGTAAGAAATTCACTCAGGCTCTTTCGCATACAAAGTCGGTCCAGTGGAAGATTTCGAGAGCAATTTTTTCTTCTTCACCTTGTAATTTGGAATTGTCATTTTTTTGGTATTTGCAGAGCATTGATCGAGGATTATTTGTGCTTTTGGTTTTCATAGTGTGAGTTTTTTGTAAAACCCTAAAGTATTGAATTTCAGATTTTTCTCAACTAATGTCATAGAATTTAAGTTTGGGCCAATAACTTGAATTGTGAATGTTATACTATTTTTTTTAATGGTGGGTCATTGTTGGTTTACCCAATGGTTTTTTCCTCAATACTAGAGGGTTTTCCACACATATCAAGTTTCACTATGTATTTCTTCTTGGTGCTGTTTTTCTGATTATTTATTCTTAGTTGTGATTCATTGATTTAATCATTGTCAATTTTATCCTGTTGGTTTGATGATTATTATTTCAGGTACAACCCAATACCCTCAGCTAAAAGCTTAAAATAACAAGGAATTCATACTTAGACCATAGATAACAGCCAAACCTCTTATGGCCATAGGTAATTGGCCCATTGTGTCACCCATTGTTGTTAAAGTTGGCTCAGCCTGGCTTGTTTGACCTGTTCAACCAAGATCCAGGAGATACAATGGGCCCAGTGACACTCTCAAAACTATCCAGTTCAAAACTCAGTTAAACTCGATTGACCTGTTTAGCTCAGTTCACTATAGTAAAGCTGAATTTATGTGGACTTGACATTTTTTTTACTATGTGGCTTGGCAACTCTATTAGCTCTATTGTTTTGGGTTAATACTTTACCAGTTGGGACAAAGTGGTAAAGTTAAAAAAAGAATAAAATCATCATGCTTTTATTCTTGCATGCATTTGGAACATTGAAGGTTTTAACTTTAAAACGTGAATGATTGGCCATGCAGACATTAAAATTAAGTGTTATTTTATACTGACATATGAAGCAGGAAATTGTTATTATATGATTTATATATGAAAATACATAAAAGTGGGCTATGTCTTGGACAGCAGTAATACGATATTCTTAACTGAGTGTAAGGATTTTTGTGTTCGAAGGCTGATACGCGATGTGGTTGGCCCATCCCGTTTAACCGATAGAACCAATTGACCGCCCCTCGACCATCTCTCCAAATTACTCTCTAAACCGAGTCTGACGATATTGGTTTCTGGAGGTTGCAACTTGATTCCCTTGTAAAATTGGCAAGATAAAATCATTAATAACCCTTTTAATAGACAAATAACCAACCTATAGCAGGGATCGCTCATCCGCAACCATAGACATAAATAAAACCCAAACTATCACCCTTAATCTAAAATTGAAGCCTCCTGCCTGTCCCTTTCGAGTTTAAACTTGAAACTCCCCTTAAACTTATTGGATCTCCTTGAAATTTGGTACATTAGAAGCTCAAATGTCAAATCTTTCTTAGCGAAGTAGATGAGGCTTTTTCTAGGGTGGTTAACCACACGCAGCTCAAGCTGGCATTTTACTAGGTGTCAACACACTAATCAAGCTCCCAAGACCCTCTCCAGCCACCTACCCCACTTAAACTCTTTATTGAAATGTTAAACATCATTAATTTTCAATAACCAAATATTTCTTTCATTCTTTAATTTTGCAAACTTGGACCTTTTATTACTAACTTTTAACTTGGGTTCACTCACCAATTAAATTTTGAAAATTGATACTTTCACCACCTCAACTCACTTAAATGGTTGTTTAGGTTATATGAGGCCCGTGATAAGACCTATTGCAAATATGTACTACAACCCTTATAACACCTCCTTACACAAGGCTTGGCTAGGCCTTAGGGAATTGATTCCCAACTTTAATTTCAACCTTTTTTACACCCATGGGGTGCTCTACTAGGAGGTTCAATGCAAACGCTCAACTTATGTTTAGTAATATTTCAGGATCACGAGTTTGAAGTACTTGATGCATTGGTCCATAAATTTGACAAAACTTTTCAACTTGATCCCAAAATCAGTGACTTCATATTATAGTCTCCACATTTGTTCCAATTCAAGGTTGGTTTATTAGTTGGTGGCTACTCCATCGGTTTGATGTAAAAATTTATTTTAATTCCACCTTTTATTCAACAAGCAGTCAAGTGCTTAAAGGTCATATCAGATGTAGTTGCGCTGGTTCAAACAGTTATCTCATTTTCAAATTGATCTCATATGAAAAAGCAGCAAGCTATGATTCTATATTAAATTTATATATTTTCTCCCAGCCCCAATGACGTTTTTTACGCAATTTTCCTTTGCAAGTGCTTCTAAACTCATATCAATATAAAGACTTTACTTGTGCATTAGCTTTTTTGTTGACCTTTATTATGCATTTTCGTTGTTGGCTACCACTTGAATGATTGTTTGGCCAACTCCTTCAAGTTTTCAACGTCTCCGTTCATCAAATCATAGATGTACTTTTGATATTTGGTTCTGTCAAAAGCACAAAAAAATTTAGAAAATATAATGCTTTCTTTACAGTAGAGCATGAAGTTGATGATGGATGAATTTTTAGCCTAGGCTAAGCAACGTTCTCTTCCACTTTTCTTTCAACTTCTTCGTATATATGTTAGCATGTCAACAACTTCAATATATGTCAATATATTTTATTCCGATTTCAGAAAGTGATGAGTGTTGCTACCCAATTTTGTCCGGACACTAACTTTTTTTTAATTTTATGTTAGAAAAATTAGTTTATGGGGCATTTTCATTTTCAAGGGCAATTTAGTCAATTGTTAGTACATTTGGGTAATTTGTGTCATTTTAGGGTTAGTTGGTCTAGTCTCATTTAGGTTACATTGTTGTTCGCATTATAAAAATTTAGGAATTTAGTATCGTCATTTAAGGTAAAGAAAAAATTAATTTAGGTTAGGCACTAATTTGGAGTCCTAAAGGCTTTGTAGGGTCAATTTAGGTAAAAGGGAAAAGTTTGGGCAAAAACTGATGGTTTTTAGAATATTCTAGGCAAAATAGAAAAGTTTGGGGCAAATCTGGCAAAATCATGATATTCTAGGCAAATCTACGCAAAGTTGTGAAGTTTTGAGCTAATTTGATAAATCCTGGAAGCTTTGGTCTTAATTGACCAATTAGAGAAGTATTGGGTGAAATTGAGAATTCGCACGAAGTCTAGAGTTGAATCAGCAACTCGAGAGTTTTTCTAGACTTGGATTAGTATTTTAACCAAAACTCTCTCAAATTTGATTTGGATGAGTTTTAACTTCTAAAAACCTAGTTAATCTAGCCTTAGACTTCCCTAATATAAATATGGGCCATTACAAGAGAGAAAAAAATGGAAATATTGCAACCTTTAGTCCCTGGTCTTGTCTCTCTCCTTTCCAAAAACCCTAAACTTCACTAACTACCGTCGTCACCCTTGGAGCATTTACTGAAACTACCTGACGCCTCCAGCACCCTGCCATCGCTACAACCACCACCACCAGCCCTAACTTGCCTCCATTGTTCCGTCCGACCCTGCGTAGCTATTTCCAAGCTCTTCCCACTACTATCCGCATTGAACCACAGGGGAGAAAATAGGATGATTCAATTAGAACCCATGGTTTGGAAAACTAATTGAAATATTTAAAAGCAAGCAAAACAAAATTTAAATCAAAACTAAGGTGTCAATTTTTTTGCGCTAAAATAAGGTTGTTTTAGCATAACCACACTCCCGAAACCCTTGAACTCTCGTAGACCATTTTAAGGTGTCCAATCGACTTAGGTGTAAACTAATTGGTGGTGACTCCCAAAAACACATTGCTACAATGAGAAAAAACTTTTTCTAGCCATTTAAATTCTTGTTATCATATTCTTAAAATGCTGTAATTAGGGTTTTGTTTGAGGAACATTATTATATGTAAAAAAAATTTGGCAAGTATACGACTTGTGGCTTCTTTTAGTTATGTCCTCCCTTGAAATATTCTTTAAAACTTTTTTTTTCTTGTTTTTCTTTATACCTTCATATTTGAATGGGAAGATATTAGTGCAACATAAGTTAATGATCCTTTAACACTATGACTCCATTTTTTAACATAAGCATTTTTAAAGCTTTAGTTGCTACTAGTTCTAAAACCATTTCACAAAAGTAATGAATAAACAACCCATGTTTACAAGTTACCATAATTAATCAGCCTTTTTTTTTT
Organism: Aquilaria yunnanensis; assembly: GCA_039654915.1. Taxonomy (NCBI): domain Eukaryota; kingdom Viridiplantae; phylum Streptophyta; class Magnoliopsida; order Malvales; family Thymelaeaceae; genus Aquilaria; species Aquilaria yunnanensis. Next base: position 38,663,134 of record CM077595.1, on the reverse strand, counting down.
TATTTTTTTTCGGGACAAATAAGCCACTTAGTTTACTAAAACAAGCCAAATCACCCATTAACACAAAAGTCGAGTTGATATGGAAGGATAAACTAAGAAATCCCCCATTGTCTATTTCAATGTGGGGGAATAAGTACTCTTATGCTTTCAATATATTCAAAAAGCTATCAGAATCGAACAATTTGCTTCAATATTTTCAATTATGGAGTACTAAAACACTATTTTTGGCTTCATTTCACAAGCCTTGCACCACAAGAGAATGCTCTTTGTTTCGTACCAACAAGGCTTAATTGCAAAGGTTGATGCCTCAACCAACTACTTGACTCATCTCATACCAATCAAACTCAAGAATCAAATTTAACATTACTCACTTCGTTCTCCACATAACTTTATTCAAGATCAAGATCATGACAATCCTCCAACTTCAAGTGAAGCTACAAAAGCAGAAATATACAAACATACAAACCTGTTGTTCTAGACCAACTCTCCTCCGTTTCTTTTATTACTTTACTAATATTAGTTTATATTATCTATCGGGTTTAATAATGTATACAATTTTTTTCAAATCCCAGTGTTCTAGAGTGATTTGAGGCACTCATAGTGTAGATCTTCAATTGCAGGTGGGAAGCGATAGATCTAAGTTTTCTCTTGGGCTCAGACCACTCTCAGTCCTAAATCTTTCATAACCTTTCTGTTTAAGTCCTTAAACTTTGAAATTTTCTATTTAAGTCCTAAAACTTTGTGAGTTTCTATTTAAGTCCTCAAACTTATAAACCTGTAAACAGTTAGCCTTAAAGTTAACCCCAAAATAAGTGGCTATCGGTTTAGGACTAACTATTTACACATTTTAAAAATATTAGGACTTAAATAGAAACTTACAAAGTTTGAGGACTTAAACAAAAATGTGATCAAAGTTTTAGGAATGAATGTGTTCTTTCCCCTTTCACAATAGTACTTGAATTGGTTTTGAAGAGTAAGCTAGTGAAATAGAGGTTTTTTTTGGTAAATGGAAACCAAAATCAAGTTTTGTTTTTGGAATACTATTGAGTGGCACTCTAATGCTCCTCTTCTTCGTCCTCAAACTTACAAGGATTATAGCCTCGAGTAGGCTTCCTTCTTGGTAGCTCCCTTGGGTACTCTGTCTATGGCACTTCTCCTTGGTGTCAATTGTGAGCTAACCTCTTGCATAACCTCCATTTCGGACATCATGTGCCCAAATTGTGATCGTAATGCTTCGACCATCAACTTAAGGTCCAAGGGGTACTCCTCGTTCTAAAAATCTCTAGACATGCTTCCCTACGATCCAAAGATCCTCACACATTCCCTTACATGTTTCACTCAAAAGACAACATTCTCACTACTTTGTCAGTGATACAATTGCTATATAAGACTCTATTCCAAAAATTCTAAGTGAACTAAGACTCAAAGTACATTAAAATCCAAAAACTCTACCAAGATAGAATTTTGAGTGCAAAGCCAGGGTTTTTGATCAACTTAGAAGATAAAGATGTTACCGCAATAGAAGATTATAAGAACAAGGGTTTGTTGCTCACGTAGCAAGAAAATGTCTCAAACTTGTTTTGCATGAAAACTCTTCGGAAACTTATCTCTTTAAGGCCTTACCTCCATCTATATTTGTTTTTTTATTTGGTCTCAGAACTCTTTCATTTTTTGTAAAGACATTAATGTAACTAGCAAGAAACAAACACTTTAAAGGATAAACAACAAAACTTAGTGTTGTTTGAACTTGGACAAAAACAAACCAATAAAGTAGAATGGAAGACAATGTAAATGGCCATGAAGGAACACAAAACAGAATGGTTAGCATCAATTTTGAAAGGAAAAAAGAAGAAAAAAAATGAGGCAAACAATGAAAGAGCAAAACAATGAAGAACTAATGAATGTATAGATATATTTGTCCTAGATGGAACTTGTTGGCTCTGATACCACCTAATAGGAACTCTATTGGTATATGACCTCATAATTCACTCCCTAAAATGTTTCTAAACTCCAAAAGAACCTTTCTAAATGATAAGGCCCTCACCTAGGCAAATAGATAGGATTTGAAATGAGAAGTATGATGAACACCTGCATAAGAGTCATAAACCCTAGATGCAATGCTAAATTTAAAGAGAACTCAAGGTATAAATGTTGAAAGCAATTGTAATATTAATTTGTATGTGAAATAAACATACAAGAGGCCATTATATAGAATATAGCCTTAAACTAAACTAAACCCTATGGTTGCAAAACAATAGAAATACAATAACCTAATTAGACTAGGGTTTGAATGGAGTTCACACAAACTAGACATGTGAAAGAGTCCAAAATATGTCCAAAGCATGTGTAAAAAAACACAAGACAAAATAATCTTATTCTAGCCCTAAAGACACTTATAATTCTAACTATCGCACGATGGGGCACCATGGGGGTACATATTGGGCTCTCGGGGTATGCCGGGGGCTCCTCAGGCTCACATGGGGTTTGGCTAACAAAAGGAGTACAAGTCTTCTTAAAACATCCTTAGTCTTAGCTTCAACCTTGTTCTTCAAGTTCTCATCAATGGGCCCTTGCAGCGTAGCTTTAAGCACATTTCCATATTTCCTTGTAGGTGGACTCAATATGATCCTCAAGGGGTCCTAGGGTGTGCTATTGGGCCACCATTAACTTCATCAAACCTGGTGGGTGTCAAGTTGAAAATTCACAGTGGTAGGCGAGCAATACTCCTTGTGATTTGATACATGCTTGAGGTCATGGTGGACTTAGCTCTTAGTCATTAGGCCAAGTTTTGTGAAAAAAAAAAATGTTCAGGTGGTTGTAATACTCAAAGATCACACAAAGGTGAGTTGGACTTTTCCCTTTCCTCTTCTTGTTTCTTTTCTTCTCTCATCAATTTGTTGGAGAAAACTACTTACAATATTTACTTTAATTTATCAAAATAGTTTACTATAATTATCTTTGTTGTAAATTTTCCTTTTCATATAATTTCATCAAGTAACTAAATCCATAAAAAAAATTATGCTAGCCAATCGTAGAATTATAATCTAATTAACAGAATTAGGAAAGAATAGAAATTAAATAAAAAAATATAATCCATTACTTAAATAAAACATGCTGCAGCAGATTTTTTGGTCAAAATGATACAAGAAAGACATAGTAGCTAAGCCTTTAACTTGCTTGCTGTATATAAGTCATTGTTATGTTATTCCTTTTAGCTTTGATCATGATAATAAACTCATTCAAAGTCAGTAACAACACAAAAATATCCAATCTACAAATAGATATATATGAGACAACAAAATTATAGTATATTCTAAAAGAGGAAGAAGTTTAATAGTAAAATTTTTGTGGCCTTTTCTTCTTTTTTTTTTTTTTTTGCTTCTTCCAATTTATGGTCAAACCACTTTTTTGGTACCTAAATATTTCACATCTATCATAATGCTCCCCTACTTTTGCCTGTTGTTACCAGCTAGAGGGTAGATCATTTGCTGATGGTGACATGATTGTCACATCATAAAGATTGGGAATATTACTAGCCAAAATAAATATTACAGGTACCTAAGAGTATTTTGTCCCTTTTTTGACACGTTTCAATTTTTTTTTAACTCTCCTGCAGAAAGTTCAAATCTCCCCTTTAGTCCCTGGATATAATATTTCTGCCATAATAGTCCCTAACTTTCATGATCCGTCATAAACTTTTTTTTTCCCTTTTGCTAATTAGAATTTTTGTAAAAACTAGAAGTGAAAGGTTTTTAAGGAAAAGGGAAGAAGACTATCTCAATCCTTGGTCGTGGGTGTGGTAGGCTTTTAGATACCTGACATGAACTTTAAGAAAAATCAAAATTTTGATGGCATATTTAAATTTAAAATGATAAAACCTTAAATAAAAGCAAATGACATGCTTTTATTAACCATATTAAATGCCAAAAGCTTTTTATTTTGTGTGGTTTGAGTTAGAGTTTTAATTATATAAGTTTGATTCAAGGTCTTAATTAGTTGAAATAGGTGCACACTTTTCATAATATATAAGCATTTTACACAGATTTGATTTAGATTTTTTATTAGTTAAAATAAGTGAACAAATTGTATTATTCATTAGTGAACAATTCTTAAAAGTTTTTATTTTATCACTAATTCATTAGTGAGTAAAAATATGGAGAACTTATGCATATATATTGTGCAATATTATCCTATACTATTGATGCCCGGCGGCATCCTCGTTGTATGACATGCTGCCTTGAAAAAGAGACTTTCGGTATGAAGGTGCCTGAAACACTAAGAAGAACAAGGGTTAGGAGCTCCCCGGAATGTGTTTCTGGGGGAGGAGTCTTCGACGTCCAAGTTAGTGGTTTTGAGAGTTAGGAAAATAGCAAGAGTTATGTATCCTTTCTTACCAAGGTCCTTCCTAAGTATTTATAGGAGGGTGGAGGGAGGAGGCCATTTGACACAGCCTGCTCAGATCGTGACACATGTTTGGTCATATTTGATCTGTACCCTCGGAGATATGTATCTCCAGCTGGCTGTAGGCCATTCAGGCCAGAGGGTAAGGGCGTGTACGAGGTTTCTCTATCGGAAGCTCCTTAACCGTTTTTGTTGTATCTCCACAAGACCGCTTCAGAGAATGAGACCCGTTCGGGGTATAAGGCTCCTTCCGCATATGAGGCCCCCTTTGGCTCAATATAGCCACCGAGGGCTATTAGGAAAGGCCCTTCGGCAGAGTAGGGCACTTTCAGAAGACGCTCTTCCTTGCCGAGGATGGGGATATACATTCCCGAACTTGGTGAGTTCACTATTCCGAAGGTGGTAGTTTATAGATTTTCCGAGGTCAGTTCTGTTACCTGCCGAGGGTAGTTGTCGTTCACCGAGGTTGGTGCTAGGTCTTCCTCAAGGGTGGTTTTTGGCTAGGTGATCAAGAGATCTCGAGAATCATAGCCCCTTGGTTATAAGGTGGTGCTCTTCCCGAGGATGGTAAGGGCCTCCTCTTTCCTGACGTTGGTCACTCATGTTTCTCAAGGGGGGTGCTTCTCAGGTCACTTTGGGATTCTAGAAGGGTTAATAGCCCTTTAGCTATCACATGCCCCCCTCGGAAAGCCGAAGTTGTATCTTCAGTACTTGAGCTTTTGCAAATGTTTCGTGGAATTCTTTGTGGTAGGTGACGGTTGTCTCAGCAAGTAAACTAAATTTTTGACCGAGGTTACTTTCTTCGAGTGAGGGCCCTTCTTTGGTTCAGGACGCCTCTCCTAGCTGAGGTAGTGCCTTCAGTATTAGTTGGTACTCATTCTTTGCCCAAGCTTATGGTGTTAGCGAAGTTGTTCCTGCGGGCCAAAGTGTACATTCCTCTTCTGGGTTTTTTTATTATCTACCAGTGAATCATCACATCTTCTGAATAAATGGACGCATCTCCTTGGGAAAGATTCATGCCTGCTAGTGAATCGTCATATCCTTTGACTAGATAGATGTGTCTCCTCGGGAAAGACCTCCATAGGTCTGGCAGTTGTTACGAGCGTGCCCTTGTTTCTCGCGTTAGGTGACACGTGTCACCAAGTGACTAGCGAATGGTCCCATCCGTTACGTCGGTTACATCTGTTCACCCGTGAAGGGTCATTATGGCGATGCTTCGCCTGCCTCCTTCGGTCTATATAAACCCTTCCTCCTCCAGAGTCTTCCACACCTATTATTTTTCATTGCCTTTGCTATCTGATTTTCCCTCCCTTTTTCACCTTCTATTTGGCGGTGTGCTAGCGGCGGACTGATTTCCGACAACAATTGTGGCGGTCTTCCGAAGTTCATACCTCGATCCGAACTAGGTAGGTTTATTTCCGAGTTTCCTTTTTTCTTTTTTTCTCAAAATTTTCTCCTTCATTCCTCGAGGTTAAAGCCTTCGTGCCGAACATGTCTTCTCATCAAGTCAAAGTTCAGCCCATCCCCGAGAGTTGGCTTCTACTTAACTCTCGTCTGAGCTGTGCCACATCAGAGAAAGCCCAAAAGTGGTCACTAGGTTGTCACTAGGCTTCCTAGCCCTGGTATGCCCAATTATGCCCCTCATTTGGACGAGGTTACCATCTTCAGGGCTCAGCTAAAGGCCGGACTTCGGTATCCCCCTCCGAAGATGGTTTACAACTTTTGCCAATTCCATGGCATAGCCGTGAACCAACTTCCTCCGAACTCCTACTCTTATTTCAACTCCTTCCTTTGCATGTGCGGGGTCTTTGAGATAGAGCCCCACTTCATTTTCTTTATGCAGTACTACAAACTCCACCCTATTCCAAAGGGTGGGTTCTACTTCTTACTTCCTCGAGGATCTAGAAGTAAGAAATACACATTCACGTTCGAAACGAAGGACAGTTGGCGAGGGTGGTAGAAGAAGTTCTTCTTTCTGAAGGTGAATGAGAAGTGGAAGGATGTGCCAACCAAATGGGCTTCGGGGACTTTGGATATTGATGTAGTTGATCCCAGGAAGCTGCTGTTGGGTTTCGGGAGCCAAACAGCGCAGCGGAATTTAACCGAAACCCTCCAGGATCCAAGTGAAACGGGGTAAACCGGGTGTTTGAAAATTTCATACCTAATTTTCGGTTGAGATCTCTCACTCAACTGTAGAGTCGAATCACAAAACCTGAATAGTTGACGTGTTCAGGCTCTCTATGGTATCCACACGAGCCTCTCGGGATCACCACGCTTCCACCACGTCCCGGCAGATGCGTTTCTCTTGCGCCCGCAGTGCTAGCTTGCGTCCTCCAAGGAATTGCAAGAGAAGAATGCGGCTGTCCTTTTGGGAGGCTAGGGCAAGGAGACCTACGAATTTCTCACTTAAAAGTTGTATTTATAGTGAGACTCAACTTCCAGGCCTAATGGGTTTCAAAGCCCTAATCCAATTAGGATTTAATTTCGGGCTTAATAATGGCTCAACTCCTTGGCCCATTATTAATACGAAATTAAAGTGAAACCATAACCCAAATAATTAGCCCATGCACTCTAATGATCCAAATAGCTCTATGTGTGCGACCCAATAGGCTCTTGCCATGTTGGCAATGATCATAAATCACATTTATGATCATAAGCAATGAGAGGTGTCTAGCAACACATCATTGCTACCCAAGTGACAAGATTGTCGGTGAATCCACTAAACCTTTATGATCATCACCGATATATGCCATTGTCCCTTTGTCCAAGATATCAAGACTAAGCACGAGACATGGTATGTGTCACTCTCGTATAACCCAATCTTTGGTTTCTTGATTACCGAGTAGACCAACTTAAACTGACGACATTGATATCATATATCAACTCATCGGAGCATGGCCATGCATTTTCTAAGTCTCACTCTATCAAGGGGCCCAAAGATATCACTCCCGTTACTTAGGAGGGACAAATCCCATCTTGATCATACAAATCCCTCCGCATGATATGTGACATACCCAATGACCTCCTTCAAGTTCACTCAGTTACGAGCAACAAAGGAAAGTATCAAAGTATGTGACTCACATGTAGGGAACCTTGATGATCTTAGGTCGAAGGACTACATATACCATGATCACTATGAGAATCACTTATGACACTCATATAACGATCCATGAAGTGTTCTCATGGTGGGTCGGTCCAGTACACAAGTTCTCCAACTTGTACCCATATGTAGACTACATATCTCATATTAGTCTCCACATATGCTAGTCATTATGTATTATTGCAACCCGCTCCACAATAATACTAGACTAGGGACGTTTAAGAATATCATTATTCTAGGGTTACAATTATGTTTATTACGTTACGCAGAAACAAAACAACAAACAAAATTGCTGGATTAATGCCTCAATAAAATATCATGACTCAATGTGCAAAAATACAATCATCTCATGATTGGCTTTTTGGGCACAACACTAACAATCTCCCACTTGCACTAAAAGCCAATCATCCATGTATCTAATACCGATGGACCTAGAATGGCTATCATGCTTCTGCTGCGTAAAGGGCTTTGTCAGTGGATCAGCAATGTTGCTGTCTGTCGAAGTCCTGCATATCCTTACATCACCTCTGTCGATGATCTCCCTGATGAGATGATAGCGTCGGAGTATGTGTTTGGATCGCTGGTGAGATCGAGGTTCCTTAGCCTGTGCGATTGCTCCATTGTTGTCACAATAGAGCTCTATCGGGTCGACAATGCTTGGAACCACTCCAAGTTCAGTGATGAACTTCTTGATCCAAACTGCCTCCTTCGCAGCATCAGAGGCGGCAATGTACTCAGATTCTGTTGTAGAGTCAGCTGCTGTCTCTTGCTTTGAACTCTTCCAGCTCACAGCACCACCACCAATACAAAACACATAACCAGATTGCGATCTAAAATCATCCTTATCGGATTGGAAGCTTGCATCGGTGTAACCCCTTACAACGAGCTCATCTTCACCTCCAAAGACCAAGAATGCATCCTTAGTCCTTCGTAAGTACTTAAGGATGTTCTTAACAGCTGTCCAGTGACTTTCACCGGGGTTCGATTGGTACCTACTCGTCATGCTCAAAGCATATGAGACATCGGGACGAGTACATATCATGGCATACATGATAGATCCAATTGCTGAGGCATATGGAATCTTACTCATGCGCTCTCTCTCCTCGGTTGTACTCGGACACTGAGATCTAGAAAGAGTGATACCATGTGACATGGGCAAGAATCCTTTCTTGGAATCTTGCATGCTAAACCTCTTTAGCACCTTGTCAATATATGTACTTTGACTTAGGCCAAGAAGCTTTCTAAATCGATCTCTATAGATCCTGATGCCTAACACATAGGCTGCTTCACCCAAGTCCTTCATAGAGAAACATTTCCCTAGCCAAGTCTTCATAGACTGTAGCTCAGGAATGTCATTCCCGATGAGTAGTATGTCATCTACATACAACACCAAGAAGACAATAGCGCTCCCACTAACCTTCTTGTAGACACAAGGTTCATCTTCATTTTTGATAAAACCAAACTCTTTGATTGGATCATCAAAATGAAGATTCCAACTTCGAGAAGCTTGCTTCAGTCCATAAATGGACCTTTGCAATTTGCACACTTTATTGGCATTCTCAGGAGTGATAAAACCCTCAGGTTGTGTCATGTACACATCCTCAAGTAGCTTTCCATTTAGGAATGCAGTTTTGACATCCATTTGCCATATCTCATAATCATAGTGTGCAGCAATAGCAAACAAAATTCGGATGGATTTAAGCATAGCAACTGGTGAAAAAGTTTCATCATAGTCAATACCATGAATTTGCTTGAAACCTTTTGCGACCAATCGTCCCTTAAAGGTAATCACATTACCATCCATGTCAGTTTTCTTCTTGAAAACCCATTTGCACCCTATGGGTTTTACCCCTTCAGGTGGGTCAACCAAAGTCCATACTTGGTTTTCATACATGGATTCCATCTCGGATTTCATAGCCACTAGCCACTTCTCAGAGTCAGGCCCTGACATAGCTTGTTGGTAGGTTGTGGGCTCATCTTGATCCATGAGCATCACATCACCAGTGTGAGTCACGAGAAATCCATATCTCTCGGGCTCACGCCGAATCCTACCAGTCCTACGTGGGCTCTGTGCTACAGGAACAGACTCTTGAACCACAACATCTTGTGGTGTCTGTTCAGGTTCCATTTCAGGTTCGATGTCTCCTTGTTGTTCTTGAATTTCTTCAAGTTCTACTTTCCTCCCACTAGTTCCTTTAGAGATAAACTCTTTCTCCAAAAAGACACCAGTTCGAGCAACAAACACTTTTTGCTCAGAGGGATTATAGAAATAGTAACCCTTTGTTTCTTTGGGATACCCAACAAAAAGACATTTTTGAGATTTGGGCCCTAGTTTGTCAGAGGATTGACGTTTTACATAAGCGTCACAGCCCCAAATCTTCATAAAAGACAAATTGGGACGCCTCCCACTCCATATCTCATATGGTGTCTTTTGAATCGATTTAGATGGAACTCGGTTTAGTGTAAAAGTGGCTGTCTCTAGAGCATGTCCCCAAAAGGAGTTTGGAAGGTCAGCTTGACTCATCATGGAGCGAATCATGTCTAACAGAGTTCGATTTCTCCTTTCAGAAACACCATTCCATTGAGGTGTACCTGGTGGAGTGAGTTGTGATACTATACCACACTCCTTCAGATAGTCAAGGAATTCTCGATCCAAGTACTCTCCACCTCGATCTGATCAAAGCACTTTGATACTCTTCCCGAGTTGATTCTATACTTCATTCTTGAATTCTTTGAACTTTTCAAAGGATTCTGACTTGTGTCTCATAAGATACACATAGCCATATCTGCTGAAGTCATCAGTGAAAGTAATGAAGTATTGGAAACCTGCTCTAGCTTGTGTAGACATAAGGCCACATACATCACTATGTATGAGTCCTAGTAAGTCATTAGCCCTTTCACTTTGCCCTGTGAATGGGGCTTTGGTCATCTTGCCCAACAAACATGACTCACATGTCTCATATGATTCAAAATCAAATGAGTCCAAGAGTCCATCCTTATGGAGCTTGGATATGCAGGTCTCATTTATATGGCCCAAGCGACAATGCCAGAGATAGGTCGGGTTTGAATCATTTAATTTGACCTTCTTGGTATTCACATTATAGATTGGATCTTCGAGGTCTAGAACATACAACCCATTACTAAGTTGAGCACTACCATAAAAGATTTCATTCAAATAAATAGAACAACATTTGTCCTTTATTATAAATGAAAAACCTTTCTTGTCCAAACAAGAAACAGAAATCAAATTTCTACTAATGGTAGGCACAAAGTAGCAGTTGTCTAATTCTAAAACTAATCCACTAGGTAAAGTGAGAACATAAGTCCCTACGGCTAAGGCAGCAACCCTTGCTCCATTTCCAACACGTAGGTCCACTTCACCTCGGGCCAATCTTCTACTTCTACTTAGATCCTGCACATTTGCACAAATGTGAGATCCACATCCAGTATCCAATACCCAAGATGAGGAAGTAGAAAAGTTAGCCTCTATAACAAGAATACCTGAAATGGAAGTCTTACTTCCTTTTTCCTTAGCAAGTTCTTCAAGATAGAGCTTGCAGTTGCGCTTCCAGTGTCCAGGTTGCTTACAATGGAAGCACTCCCCTTCCTTTGCCACACCACCCTTTGGTTTCAGTGCAGCTGAAGAAGAACTAGCATTGGACTTTCCATTAGCTTTATCCTTCTTCTTGTTGGCTTTTCCCTTTCCCTTGCCCTTTTGAACCATCAAAATGGGCTTAGCCTTCTTAAGGTTTTGCTCAGCAGTTCTCAACATGTTGAGCAATTCAGGAAGGGACTTGTCAAGGTCGTTCATGTTATATTTCATGACGAACTGACTGTAGCTTTCAGGCAACGATTGCAAGACTACATCGATAGCCAACTCTTTCTGAAGAGCAAATCCCAAATTCTCAAGATTCTCAATATACCCAATCATCTTGAGCACATGAGGACCCACGGGACTTCCCTCAGACATCTTGCACTGAAACAATGCCTTAGAGGTCTCAAACCTCTCATGCCTAGCTTGCTCTTGGAAAAGCATTTTGAGATGTTCGATCATATCGAACGCCCCCATGTTCTCATGTTGCTTCTGAAGCTCAGATTCCATGGTAATAAGCATGAGGCATGCAACATCCAAAGCATCATCAAAATGCCTCTTGTGAGCATCCCTTTCAGCTCTTGGAGCATTGGCAGCAGGCTCATTCGGAATGGGCTGCTCTAGGACATAAGCCTTTCTCTCCTGTTTGAGGACTATCCTCAAGTTTCGGTACCATTTGAGAAAGTTGGTCCCATTCAGTTTTTCCTTCTCAAGGATCGATCGCAACGAAAGTGTCGATGTGTTTTGTGCCATGGTAATCTACAACAGTAAATTTGCAGTGTAAGAGTCATGTATTTTAATTCATTTAATAAGGACTTTTATTAAATGATACTCCCACTATTTTCCTCAAAATAATAACCCTCGGTATTATTTCGGAACACCTCGGCGCTAAGGTATTCTAACGGACCAAGATCCATATTTGACCACAACCTGAGTCAGCTTTGGCTTTTCTCTCAAGTTACAGCTATTTAGGTAGGCAACTCATTGCCAATTGCATCTTATGCAACTCTTGGATAGTTGGGTGAACAACACTTGTCCAAGCTCATCTCATGAACTTAAGCCCAACTCTATGCCTCTAAGTCCCTAATCCTATTAGGATGACTTAGTTAAGTCAAACCCAAAGTTAGCAGTTTGGATATCACTATTATCCCATCGCGCCTTACCAAGATGAACATAGGTGCTTTGCTTTGGCAAACCCACCTAATGTTGATCAAAGTCTTGACGAGTGCCAACATTTGGAAGGCATCACATTTAATGACTTCATATTTGTTTGAGGGATTTTTTCTTTTGATCTCACCAATTTGTTATCTCCGGTTGTTTTATACATGCATCACATACAAATATAAAACATGCATCTCATGCTTACAAGAAATAAACGTGACATGGTTATAGCCCAAACTATGCGATATTCTCAAGCCAATGAGAATATCATAAAAGCCTAAGAAAAGAAAAGAGTCTTCACAAGCTCCTTCTCTTCCTTTCTTGGCTGCCCTTTTTGTTGTCACCTCCTTGGACATACCACCTTGGATGATCCCATAATGCACCATTACATCAATAATAAAAACCTCGAGTTACATTCGAGGGGAGTAACGTGAGAAGAGAATGTACAATGAGAGTGATAAGAAAAGGCACGACTCGCAGGCCGTATTTACAAGTACAACCAATCAAGGGCTATAACCATGAACCATGCTTCAAACACCAATCAGCATATCATGTCAAATCTCATTCAACAAAGATGCATGCCAATTTCCGCGTGTTGATTAACCAGTTTTTATTTATGTGGCGCTTCACATACGGCGGTCCCGCTGGCCGGTCAACGGGCGGTGGTTTCGCTGACCGGTCAGCGAACGGGGTCAAGGGGAGCCGCCCTTGCGGGGGGCATGGGGGGCAGCGCCCCCCGGCGCAAAAAATTGTCGTACAATTGCTTAGCCCGAAATCTTTTATTTCGAGAAAGTAGGCGCCCGAGACTCCTCCATTCGAGCCACCAAAATATACCTTACTTCCGGTGCCCGAACAGGCCGAATCCGAATAAACCTAGGGTTTTGCAACTATTGCAAGAATCCTAATCCATATAGGTATCTCATACCTATCAATTTCGGGTTAATCTCATTAACCAATTTGTGTCGTTTCTTCATATATCTCATATGTTCATTACGAATTCCGGTTTCATGCATCATGAATCAATCTAATTAATCATGGCCGAAAACCAATCGAAGACATAGCATCATGCGATTCAACACTCAATCCCGATTTAGGGTTTCACCAGTAGCTCTGATACCACTGTTGGGTTTCGGGAGCCAAACAGCGCAGCGGAATTTAACCGAAACCCTCCAGGATCCAAGTGAAACGGGGTAAACCGGGTGTCAAAAATTTCATACCTAATTTTCGGTTGAGATCTCTCACTCAACTGTAGAGTCGAATCACAAAACCTGAACAGTTGACGTGTTCAGGCTCTCTATGGTATCCACACGAGCCTCTCGGGATCACCACGCTTCCACCACGTCCCGGCAGATGCGTTTCTCTTGCGCCCGCAGTGCTAGCTTGCGTCCTCCAAGGAATTGCAAGAGAAGAGTGCGGCTGTCCTTTTGGGAGGCTAGGGCAAGGAGACCTGCGAATTTCTCACTTAAAAGTTGTATTTATAGTGAGACTCAACTTCCAGGCCTAATGGGTTTCAAAGCCCTAATCCAATTAGGATTTAATTTCGGGCTTAATAATGGCTCAACTCCTTGGTCCATTATTAATACGAAATTAAAGTGAAACCATAACCCAAATAATTAGCCCATGCACTCTAATGATCCAAATAGCTCTATGTGTGCGACCCAATAGGCTCTTGCCATGTTGGCAATGATCATAAATCACATTTATGATCATAAGCAATGAGCGGTGTCTAGCAACACATCATTGCTACCCAAGTGACAAGATTGTCGATGAATCCACTAAACCTTTATGATCATCACCGATATATGCCATTGTCCCTTTGTCCAAGATATCAAGACTAAGCACGAGACATGGTATGTGTCACTCTCGTATAGCCCAATCTTTGGTTTCTTGATTACCGAGTAGACCAACTTAAACTGACGACATTGATATCATATATCAACTCATCGGAGCATGGCCATGCATTTTCTAAGTCTCACTCTATCAAGGGGCCCAAAGATATCACTTCCGTTACTTAGGAGGGACAAATCCCATCTTGATCATACAAATCCCTCCGCATGATATGTGACATACCCAATGACCTCCTTCAAGTTCACTCAGTTACGAGCAACAAAGGAAAGTATCAAAGTATGTGACTCACATGTAGGGAACCTTGATGATCTTAGGTCGAAGGACTACATATACCATGATCACTATGAGAATCACTTATGACACTCATATAACGATCCATGAAGTGTTCTCATGGTGGGTCGGTCCAATACACAAGTTCTCCAACTTGTACCCATATGTAGACTACATATCTCATATTAGTCTCCACATATGCTAGTCATTATGTATTATTGCAACCCGCTCCACAATAATACTAGACTAGGGACGTTTAAGAATATCATTATTCTAGGGTTACAATTATGTTTATTACGTTACGCAGAAACAAAACAACAAACAAAATTGTTGGATTAATGCCTCAATAAAATATCATGACTCAATGTGCAAAAATACAATCATCTCATGATTGGCCTTTTGGGCACAACACTAATAGCTGCTAACCTTAGAGTTAGAAGCCCAATTTGAAGAGTTTGACAGCCGTATTTGGGCTATCGCGAACTGGGATCCCGTGGTCCCTTCGCATTCCTTATACCCCTTTCCCATTAGATGGAATTTTATGACTGAAGAGGTCCTTCGGGAGCTGGGGGTGATTAAGGAACACATTATCGACCTGAACATGCAGAAGCCTCCTTTTGACGGGAATAAGGCATCGCTGGTAATGTTCCTTCGGGACGAACTCACGTATCCGGTTCTTGAATAGAGTAAGTTTCTTTCCAGATTTTTTCATATATCTCATTCTGTACTTACACTGATGTTCTTCTCTTTGCAAAGATAGGTGACAACTCTGCTGCCTTCTACAAGAATCTCTTCTTTAGCCAAGCTGAGAAGGGGGAGCAACAAAGGAAAAAGGCGACGCTAAAGAGGAAGAAGGGGCCGAGGGGACCATCTTCGGCGTCAAAGTCAAAATAGACTAAGGAGGACTCCCTGCCTCTTCCGCTCGAGGACAATACGGAGGTATTGGACCAAACTCCCATTCGGGTTGACCCCCTTCGGGGCCGGCCATCTGTTTAACTCTGTTTAGTCCGGACACAGCTGCGGAGACTTTGGGGACTTCGGTCGGTGGACTTTCAGCCGAAAAGCTTGAGGAACACCAACAAAGGAAAGGCAAAGGTGTTCCCGCCAAAGTCCTCAAAGTCAGCGACTCCGAGGGAGAAGACGCCGAACTTCCTCCACGTTTGTCCCTTAGCCATTCTTCTATGAGTTTAGGAATTTTTGGTATTTTAGACTTTATACATGAATAGCTAAGGGATAGCATTCTAATGGAACTTCGGCATGAATTTGCAGGCAAAGAAGTACAAGCCCCCTGGGCGGAGGACCACGCCCGAATGAGGGCTATTAGGGATTCCAAAATCCCGAGGGACAAGGTCCCGATGGAGCCCTTCTGGACTTTCACGGAGGACATAAACCTGTTCTCCGAGGATAACCAGAGGATGGCTCTGCAGATGGCGAAGGGCATTATGTCAAACACCACTTTCTAGTCCTTGACCGATGAGTGCCCCAACGAAGAAGTCCTCGCCGCGAGGATGAACAAGTAGGCTGCCCAGGTAAACTTCAATTCCTTAGGACTTAGAAAGTTTCTGAGTTTCCTTTTTTGAGTTCTTTTTTTACCCTTATTCAGAATTTCCCCTTTCAGCTGTTAGCGTACAGTAGGTACCTTCGGGACTGGGCAGCTAAACAAACCTTGGTCCGAAGTTTGGTTTTTACACCATGTTCGGTCAGTCACCCTCGGTGAGAATAGTATAATTTTTTCTTAGAAAAAGTTTCTAAGTATATAATTTTTTCAAGCAATCTGAATGCCATGTATTTTTCAATTCTCCACCTTCAATGTCACCGAGCTTGTAGACTCCTGGCCGAACTTCATCGAGGACCAAATAGGTCCATCCTAGTTCGTCCGAAGTACTCTGTGAGATGGTCTTCGGGCTTCAAATTCAGCTTTTTGGAGGATGAGGTCCCCCTTCTTCATTCATTTTCGCTTGACGTGTAGGTTGGTAGCGATGGCTACTCTCTGCTGGAAAGCTTTTCTTCTGAGCTTGGCCATCTCTTTGTGCTCGTTAATGAGGTCCAACTTGGTTCTTAAATTGAGGTTGTTCCTTTCTTCGTCGAACACTTGTATCCTGACGAGTGAGAAGGGCATCTCACCTGTGACTCTTCTAGGGGTTGTTCAATAGCTCTATAGGACACTCGGAAGCTCTCCTGGCCATCTTCCCTTTGCTTCTTTCAACCTTTTCTTCAGGCCATCCTTTATTGTTCTGTTGGACACTTCAACTTGTCCATTGCTCTGAAGGTGAGCCATCGGGGCAAAGTGCAACTTTGTCCTAAGGTTGACTATGAATTCTTGGAAACCTTTATCGGTAAACTGGGAACCATTATCAGCTACTATCACCCTCGGTATGCCGAATCTGCATATGATGCTCTTCTAGACAAATCTCTGTATGTCCTTCACTGAGATTGCCGCTAAAGGCTCTGCCTCGATCTACTTGGTGAAATAATCTATTGTGACTACACAGAACTTCACTCCTCCTAGAGCTGTTGGGAGAGGTCCAATAAGGTCAATACCCCAAACGGTGAAGGGACAAGGGTAATTTGCTGAAGTTATCATTTTTTAGGGTAGTCTCTGGATAGGTGCGTGTCTTTGGCATTTGTGGCATTTCTGGACTAACTGCCTCGTATCCTTCCTCACGGTGGGCCAGAAATATCCTTGCCGAAGTAGTACTCTGACCAGGGCATCAGTTCCTATGTGAGAACCGCAAACCCCCTTATGGACTTCTTTCAGAACAACTTCAACGTCTTCTTCGCTGACACACCTCTGTAACGAACTTGCGTACCCTTGTTGGTATTCTTCCCCAATCAGGAAGTATCTTCCCGAGCGTTTTTGCACTCTCGCGGCTTCAAGAGAATCTTCGGGAAGTTCTGAAGTTATGAGGTATTTCTTGATGGGATCTTTCCACCCTCTGCCCAAGGTTGTTACGCACAATATCGCTATACTTGGCTGATATAGTACTTCGGTGGACTTCTTCGATTTGGCCAAAGTGTCTGCTTCTGCATTATCTCGATGAGGTACATTTTCTATATGTACCGTGTCAAACTCTTGGATGAGCTTTTTGACGAGGTCATGGTACTTTGCCAAGGTTGGGTCCTTTGCGCCATAGTCCCCCGCCATCTGCCGGACTACTAGCTGAGAATCACTGTGGTCCTTCAGATTTCTCACACCAACTCTTTTTGCCAGCCATAAGCCTGCTATGAAGGCTTCATATTCAGCAACGTTGTTGGTGACATTGAATCCGAATTTGATGGCCTTTATGGCTTCCATACCTTCGGGACCGCGGAGGATTACTCCAGCTCCTTGATGTTCAGAACTAGAGGCTCCATCAACAAATAGTGTCCACTCAGGTTCATCCTTTTCAAGGTCCTCAGGGGTATCCTCGGCTTTTGGCACTTCGGCGATGAAGTCTGCCAATGCTTGGGCCTTTATTGCCCTTCTTGGCTCATAAGTGATGTCATACTCACTGAGCTCAATGCACCACTTTGATAGTCTTCCCAAGTGATCTACCCTCCTCATGACATTCTGAAGATGTAGGTTACTTCGGACAGTAATAGGGTGTCCTTGGAAGTAAGGTCACAACCTTCTACTTGCCAATACTAAGGCATAGATGGCCTTTTGTAGAAGAGGGCACCTAACTACGGGGCCGTGTAGGGACTTACTCACATAGTATACTGGCCATTGCTTTCCTCCCTCTTCCTTTACTAACACCAAGCTTACTGCCTTTTCAGTGACGGCGAGGTAGAGGATGAGGGGTTCATCCTCCCACGGCTGCCGAAGTGTCGGCAGATTGGTTAGGTAGCTCTTGAGTTCGTCCTAGGCCTTTTGGCAATCTTCATTCCAAGGGTGTTCCTTCGAACCGAAGTCACCTTCATTTTTTGCTGCTTTGGTGAGCACTTTGAAGAATGGTCGGCACCTATCCCCGTATCTAGAGATGAATTTGCTAAGGGCCATGATTCTCCCCGTGGTCTTTGCACGTCCTTTGTCATTGTGGGAGTTCGGAATCCTAACAGGGCCTTAACCTTTTCTGGGTTGGTGGCGATACCTCTTTCCATTACTATGAATTCGAGGAACTTGCCCACATTCACTCCGAATACGCACTTCTCAAGGTTGAGACGGATTCTGAATTCCCGAAGTCGGTGGAATGTTTCCTTTAAGTCTAAGATATGATTACTAGGCAGTTTGCTCTTAACTATCATATCGTCGACATATACTTCCATATTTCTCCCAATTTGGGAGTCGAACACCCTGTTCATCAGCCTTTGGTACGTGGCCCCTGCATTCTTAAGGCCGAAAGGCATTCTGATGTAGCAGTAGGTCCTGACTTCGGTGATGAAGGCAGTTTTTTCATTGTCTTTGGGATCCATCCAGATTTTGTGGTATCTGCAGAAGGCGTCAAAGAAGCTAAGCAGACCATATTCGGGGGTTGAGTCCACCAATTGATCTATAAGTGGTAGAGGATAAGAATCCTTAGGACAGGCATCGTTTACATTTCGGAAGTTGATGCACATTCGGAGCTTATCACTCCCTTTCTTTGTGGCGATAACAACATTGCTAAGCCATTCAGGGTACTTGACTTCTCTTATTATACCTGCCTCTATTAACCGTTGGACTTTGGCTCTAATGAAGTTGTTCTTATGTGCCAAGAGGCTGTGCTTTTTTTGCCGAATAGGCTTTACCTTTGGATGCACTTTAAGGTTATATTGAATTATCCGAGGGTCTACCCTAGGCATGTCCTTCGGAGAGTAGGCAAACAGATCTTTGTTCATTAATAGAAAAGATACAAGTTTTTGCTTGTCACCTTCGGCCAGTTGTTTCCCCACTCTGGTACTTCGGCCTGGGACAAGTTCTACATCCTCTATTTATATTTTTCAAAGTCACCTACTCCTTCTCCTATTGCCTGTTCAGCGAGTATGGTCTTTTCTTCCGAAGTCTATGCATGAACTTTCATTGGACTTTGTCTTGCCTTCACGAAGACTTTCCTCACCTCAGCTTGATCAATGAATATCTCTGTATCCCCTTCCTTCGCACCGAAGGTGAATGTTAGGAATTTCACATGTAGGCGAATGTGGAGATTTCCTTGTGTCTACCTTCCAAGGATGGCATTGTATGAAGAAAGGAAATCTATGACGATGAACCTTGTCATTGTGGAGCCAAATAGCTCTTTCTTGTTCTGAACCAAAGTTCCCCTTAGCATCAAAGGCAGATCAATCCACCCGAGCACAAGAAGTTGGGTGGGACCTATACCGAAAGTAGGGGAATTAAGAGGTTTGACATCACCCTTGGAGATGCCCAAGTTCAGCAATAGGTGGGAGAACAGAACGTCGGCATTGGAACCATCATCAATGAGCACTTTTTTGACGTCCCAACTCCCTATCCTTGCCATAATTAGGAGGGGGTCATCATGAGGGAACTTCACAGTAGACCCATCTTTCCGAACAAGCTTGTTCGCTGGGTTTCCAAACTCCATCATCGAGATTCCCGGACTTTCCTTTCCTCTCGACTGAAGGTATCCCAATGGTGATTGTCTGGATTACTCTTGCCAGAGGTGGTAGAAGCTTTCTGGGACTTTAGTTTCGACGTCGATCAGAATCATAGTCCTCATCTTCCCCTTTCCTTTCTTCTTCCCTTCTTCCTTTGGGGGACAGCATTTGCAGGTACCGCCGCAGTTGGCCTTGTTTGATCAGAGATTCTATGTACTTTTTCAACTGGAAGCAGTCCTCGGTGTCGTGCCCATGGTCTCGATGAAACTGGCAAAACTTCTTCATGTTCTTCTTATTCTCCAAGGTCATGGCCTTCGGACATTGGATGGTAGTCCCTTGCCTCTCCATGGCCATCAGTATGTTTGTCCTTGTGGTGTTCAAGGGAGTGAATGACAACTACCTCTTACCTTTTTGTTTCCGAGGTCTACCCCCACCCTCGGTCGGATACCGAGGTTGGTGAGCCTGACCCTCAAGATGATTGTGGTCAGACTTTGGCCCTCCCATCCGTAGTTCTTCAGTCATCATTTATTATTTCGCCCTCCAGTAGAATTCCCTGAGGGTGTCTAGGGGATCTTTGGAGAACTCATAGAAGAGGTGTGAGTCTCTCCAAAGTCCTCTGATCATGGCGAGGATGCAGATTTCAAGGCAGAAGTAGGGCATACTCAGGGCTTCCCTATTGAACCTCTCAACATAGTCGCGAATGGTGTCTCTATTCCTTTGCGCTATGTCGAACATCTGGACAGACATCTTCACTGTTGGTCTACTTCCAATGAACTGTTGAGTGAATGCGGTGGACAACTCCTGGAAACCCATTATTATTCCGGGGGCCAGGGAGTTATACCATGCAGTCACTGGCCCAGAGAGAGTAACTTCAAAACACTTGCAGAGGGTGACATCATTAGCACCATGCAACACCATGTTGTGTCTATACTTCGTTAGGTGAGCGTAGGGGTGGCTACGCCCATCATATGTTTCCAAGCGTGGTACTCAGAAGTCACTTGGCATGGGTGCCTCTATTATTGCACGGATGAAGGGTGACACTTCTCCGGTGAAGGTCTCCAATAGCCTTGACCAAACAGGCTTCCGGCAAATCTGCCTTTCTACTTTTTCTAGCCTATCTAGGATCTTCTCCATGAGGGTAGTAGCACTAGTCTCTTCTCGTTGCCTGGTGGCCTCCAGCAATGGAGAGCGACGTCTCCTTTTTGGGGAGTCACTTCATCGGTGAGGGGATTGTGACTTCCCATCCGGTCATGAACTCCGCCGTGTTAGTGTTGTGCCCAAAAGTCAATCATAAGATGATTGTATTTTTTGCACATTGACTCATGATATTTTATTAAGGCATTAATCCAGCAATTATGTTTGTTGTTTTGTTTCTGCGTAACTTAACAAACATAATTGTAACCCTAGAATAATGATATTCTTAAACGTCCCTAGTCTAGTATTATTGTGGAGCGGGTTGCAATAATACATAATGACTAGCATATGTGGAGACTCAAATGAGATATGTAGTCTACATATGGGTACAAGTTGGAGAACTTGTGTACTGGACCCATCCACCATGAGAACACTACATGGATCATTATATGAATGTCATAAGTGATTCTCATAGTGATCATGGTATATGTAGTCCTTCGACCTAAGATCATCAAGGTTCCCTACATGTGAGTCACATACTTTGATACTTTCCTTTGTTGCTCGTAACTGAGTGAACTTGAAGGAGGTCATTGGGTATGTCACATATCATGCGGAGGGATTTGTATGATCAAGATGGGATTTGTCCCTCCTATGTAACAGGAGTGATATTTCGGGCCCCTTGATAGAGTAAGACTTAGAAAAATGCATGGCCATGCTCGGATGAGTTGATATACGATATCAATGTCATCAGTTTAAGTTAGTCTACTCGGTAATCAAGAAACCAAAGATTGGGCTATACGAGAGTGACACATTCCATGTCTCGTGCTTAGTCTTGATATCTTGGACAAAGGGACAATGGCATATATCGGTGATGATCATAAAGCTTTAGTCGAATCATCGACAATCTTGTCACTTGGGTAGCAATGATGTGTTGCTAGACACCGTTCATTGCTTATGATCATAAATGTGATTTATGATCATTGCCAATGTGGTAAGAGCCTATTGGGTCACATACATAGAGCTATTTGGATCATTAAAGTGCATGGGCTAATAATTTGGGTTTTGGTTTCACAATAATTTCGTATTAATAATGGGCCCAATAGTTGAGCCATTATTAAGCCCGAAATTAAAGCCTAATTGGATTAGGGCTTTGAAACCTATTAGGCCTGGAAGTTGAGACTCACTATAAATACAACTTCTAGTGAGAATTTCGCAGGTCTCCTTGCCCTAGCATCCCAAAAGGACAGCCGCACTCTTCTCTTGCAATTCCTTGGATGACGCAAGCTAGCACTGCGAGGGCAAGAGAAACGCATCTGCCGGGACGTGGTGGAAGCGTGGTGATCCCGAGAGGCTCGTGTGGATACCATAGAGAGCCTGAACACGTCAACTGTTCAGGTTTTGTGATTCGACTTTACAGTTGAGTGACAGATCTCAACCGAAAATTAGGTATGAAAATTTTTGAACACCCGGTTTACCCCGTTTCACTTGGATCCTGGAGGGTTTCGATTAAATTCCGCTGCGCTATTTGGCTCCCGAAACCCATCACGCCGATGGGAAGTTTTAGGCCCTTTTGACGCCGTTTCTCTAGCACGATGTCCTCCATTGAGGACTCATCGTGGAAGTCCCTACTTCCTGAACTCCGGTGAGTAAACTTAGGACTTCTCTCCCGGTGGGCAGCTGGTAAAGAGGCCCTTTGGCCTGAAGGTGGTTGAGACCACCTTTGGTCAAGCTGTTATGTCATCTCAGCCACAACAGAGTGCTGAAAGTCGTGTAGGAAGCTTATCATGACCGTTAGAGGATGTTCATCATCAGGCAAAAAAGTCTCTACTGCAGGTGGTTTAGTCGCTGTTGGAGCTTTAGGTGCGGACTTGGACTTCGGGAGTCCCTTGTCCTTAGAACGCCGGGTCTCAACAATGACGACCTGAGAGGGAGTTCCCACAGACGGCACCAAATGATGCCCGGCGGCATCCTCATCGTATGACATGCTGGCCTGAAAAAGAAACTTCCAGTATGAAGGTGCCTGAAACACTCAGAAGAACAAGGGTTAGGAGCTCCCGGAATGTGTTTTCGGGGGAAGAGCCTCTAACGCCCAAGTCAGTGTTTTTGAGAGTGGTAGTAGTAAGGAGCAGAGAGTGAGGAAAATAGCAAGAGTTATGTGTCCTTTTTTACCAAGGTCCTTCCTAGGTATTTATAGGATGGTGGAGGGAGGAGGCCGTTTGACACAGCCTGTTCAGATCGTGACATGTGTTCGGTCAGATTTTATCCGTATTGTAATGCTCACAAAATCCTAAGTAATTAAGCCTCGGGCTATGAAGATTCAGGGCTTAAGAATTTTTCCTAAATTGGGAATTAAGCTCATTGAGTTTAGGAGACACTAAATTAAGTAGGATTGGGGAGTATGATAAGTGTTGGACACTCTTAGAATTTAAACTTGGCCTAGGCCAAGTAAAATGATGAAAATTTAATGTGAAGGACTCAATTGGACAAAAGGGACTTTTGGTGGTTGGGCTCAATTGCCCAAATACAAGGAATTGAGGGACTAAGGGGGGATTAGCAAATTTTAAAGGCTTGGATGCCATGGTTGCCACCTTTCTCCATTTTCCATTACTTTAATCCACCTTTCATCCAATTCATTACTTAGGATTCCTTCCTCCACCTACTTGTCCCCCACTTTTGACAAATTCAACCTACTTTCACCAAAGTCTTCCAATTTGTCCCCACTTTTGACTATCTCACCCTACCACCCACACAAGTCTTCCAATTTATCCCCCACTTGTCCCCCACTCATCCAAGCACATGATACACTCATTCTCCCCTCCCAAATTCATCCATTACATGCCCATTAAGCTCCCTAATTCATTCATTTTACTCTTACACATCTCTCTCTTCAATCTCTCTCTAAGTTTGCTCTCAAACTCTTCCAACTCTTCTCTCTCAAATACCATTCTCCATAGCCCATTTTTTAGCATCCTTGAGATTTTACCAAGTGTTCTTGGTGTCTATAATCTCTTAAGAACATCCCAAGAAAGAATCAAGAAGAAGATTGAAAGAATGAGACATTTTTGGAAGCCATCAACTAAAAGAACTCTCGGCCAAGTTTGTTCTTGCCATTCTCATGTTTGAAACTTATGTTCTTGATGCACATAAGCTTCTAACGCCTTCCAAGGCTAGGAATCAAGTGGTGGATTCAAGAAAAGACGAGCGGGAGCTCTAAGGAAATCAAGCCAAAGGATTCGGGCATACCTCATTTGGTTGAGGTATTGTGTGTTCCACCAAGTTTTCTTGGTATATGTAAGCTTTCAAGCTATGGTAATGCAAGAATATACTTGCTAATAATTCATCCATTGTAGGTTCTCAAGCTAGAAATTAAGTTCTAGCTACGACAAGTAAAGAAAAGGCAAAGAAACAACCTTCTAAAGCTTTCGGGCGACAAAGTTGCTAAGGGTTTTGTGGTAAGGATTCTTATACTCTTTAAGTATTCAGTGCCCTTAGGTGATGGATAAAGAATGCCATGTGATCCTAAAGTGCTACAGAGGGCTATGTTTTGTTACTTAGGCAACTCTGTGCTAGCTAGCTCTGTGCAAGCATTACGGCTAGGAATTGGGTTGGCCAACTCAATTCCTAAGCATAAAGAGATCTCAGATTCATACAGACTAATAAATGCTTAACCGAAATTAAAGAAAATATGTTCATGCTTGCTCTGCCCTTCATGGGAATATGGTGTTCAGTGGTGTGTGTGTTTGTGTGCTTCTATGTTTGGTTGTGCTTGCTGACCCTGATTATTATTATATGCATATATCCTGTATTTTCTTTGTCTTAGTGTTTTCTTTGCAGGAGCTTTGATTATATTTTGCTAAAATATACTTGTACTATGTTAGGCTCTATGAGCTGTACGGAATCCTTACTAAGTTTTTACTCACGCCCTTCTCTACTTAATGTAGGAAAAGGAGCATTAGAACGGAACTAAGATCAAGAGTATTTTATACTCTTTCTGTTGGTAAAAAGGTTTGTGTGTGTAATATGTATTTTCTCAATATTCTAAGTTTTCTAAGTGTTATGGGTTGCTTATGTATCAAGCTAATAAGTGTGGACTTTATGTGCAGGACTTGGAGTCTAGATTGTGGGAACAAAGTCTTTGAGGTGGAAAATGTGTTCTTTGGCTCTCTGTGTGGTTTGCCATGTTTGCACATGTGCTATGATGTTGGTCTTGTCTAAATGACCAAACTTGTGTTAAAAATGAATCTAAGTATATTCAGCCATAGTATGAGTTAATGGCTTGAACATGGATTGTTGGACTTTTGGTGGTCATGAACATTTTGGACCTAAGTAAAGTTGATGATGGATTGTATAATCATACTTTTATAGGCCTATGCTTGATTATGAAAAACATGTGCATAATAAACAAATTTTTTAAAGCTTGATTTGGTGTTTTGGTTGCCATGCACGTACATGGCTATGTTTGATAACAAGCTTGAAATGAACACAGAAGTTCCACATAAGTACTAACTTGTTTCCGAGAGCACAACATCAACCTTTAAGTAAATCATTAATGAGCTACAACTAGTAATATCTTGGGGTTCATGCCCGTATGTTTTGATAAAGATTAAATGTCCCTTTTAAGGAATTCCGCTGCATGGTTAAGTAATTGGGCCCAAATGGGCCAGGGGTTAGGCTGGGCACGACACGTACCCTCGGAGATAGGTATCTCCAGCTGGCCATAGGCCATTCTGGCCAGAAGGTAGGGGCGTGTGCGAGGTCTTTCTGTCAGAGGCTTCTTAACCGTTTTTGTCGTATCTCCACAAGACCCCTTTGGAGAATGAAACCCGTTCGGGGTACGAGGCTCCTTCGGTATAGGAGGCCCCCTTCATCTCAATATAGCCACTTAGGGCTATTAGGAGAGGCCCTTCGGCAGAATGGGGCATTTTCGGAAGGCGCTCTTCCTTGCCGAGGATGGGGATATACATTCCCAAACTTGGTGAGTTCGCTATTCCGAATGTGGTCGTTTATAGATTTTCAGAGGTTGGTTCTATTACCTGCCGAGGGTGGTTGTCGTTCACTGAGGTTGGTGCTAGGTCTTGCCCGATGGTGATTTTTGGATAGGTGATCATGAGATCTCGGGGATCATAGCCCCTTGGTTATAAGGTGGTGTTCTTCCCGATGATGGTAAGGGCCCCCTCTTTCCCGAGGTTGGTCACTCATGTTTCCCGAGGGTGGTGCTTCTCAGGTCACTTTGGGAATTCTAGAAGGGTTAATAGCCCTTTGGCTACCAACTATGAATACCATAAACTTTTTTTATTTTAATGGTTTTACTGAATTAATTAGTAGAATTGCTTTAATCATTTTTCATTTGTTATCTTTAATGCTCGTTTGACACTAAATAAACATATCTTCAGTTGACTACTCTGTGTGTTTATAATTATTTATACTCAGATTTTACTTAATGTTAAAGCAAGTTTTATTCTTTTATATTGTTCCATCAATGACTTTTATTGATTATCATAATTTTCTTTTTTGTGTTAAGCCATTTTTTTATATTCATTAAATCAATTGTTAAGCCTTTAATACCTAATGTCTTTCCATTTTCTGTCCCGGTTCAATTTTGTTTGTTGCTTTTCTTTAATTTTTTTCAAAATAAAACTTTAATCATTATAATTTGCCTACTTTTGACTATTGTTCTAATTGATTCAATTTTAATTAAATTTTTTATTTTTTTATTTTTATCTTTATTAAGTTAATGATTAAATTGTAAATTTATTAACATACATTAAGCACAATTTTGTGTTTCAATCATATTATTTTGTTATTCATGATTGTGTTTTGAAATATGAATTGTTCTCTATAGTTTAATAAAATAATTTGGTCCATAATTTCTAAAATTGAAAGTAAATTTTTATAAATAAATTTCTCATTGATATTAAAAATTAGAGTTTAAGTTGATAAAAGAAGGAAATTTTTAGTGAATTATTTTTAATGACAAAATTATACATTATTTAAAAATGCATATGATGTTATGTTTCTATTTATCTAATTTCAGTTATTGTTCATTTTAGTTCTGCTTTAATTAATTTTTCTCATATTTTTTAATTATTTATTATTTAAATTTTTCATACTAAATTTATTGTAAAAAATACCTGCTAGATTGTGCGGGCGGGCCAACATACCTCGTACAATACTATTATAATTTATATGCTTTTCATATTAAAAAACCCAATTAAAGGTAAACATTTCCGACATTTTGGTCTAAATCATTTTTCACTCTCAAACTATATTCACTTGGGCATTTTTTAGATCATGAACTATAAGTCAGATTAACCCAATCCTCGAACTATGGACAGTAAGACACTCCTCTGACTCATTAACTTGATTCACATCCCCTTATATAATTCCTTCAAATTTGTACCAGTTTAGTCACCTAGTTGTAAGAATTTAAAGATTTAGGCCATAAATTAAAAAAAAAATATTTGACTTCCAACACTTATTTTGTGTTAGTATGAAAATTATAAAATAAAAAATAACACAAAAAAAAAAGAATAGCATGAAAAATAAAAAGAAACTTAAATAATTCATTATTTTTCAATTTTACATCTATTTTCAATAATATTTTTTTTAAAGTATCAATTTTTCACAAAGTAACTAATTTTTATGAATTATTTTATGTCTGGCAACCTAAAAGCGTGGTGTTTCAATAATTATTTATAGAAACCCCTAGGTGGTTTGCCCAATCCTACACTTACCCCTATATTCTAAAACCTGAACTTACCTTTTCATGTAGATCTAACTTCACCAACCGTCATTATAATGGTGGGATCCATAACATGTTAAAAAATTTTAAACCAAAAGATCCCCTAAGAAATAGAAGATATATGGAAAGGATGACATGAATATCATCTTGTCTCTCTATGGTACAGCCCTCATAGCGGGAAGCTCGGTAACCGAGCTAAGTTTGTAAATCTCTAGTTTAAATACGTTAATTAGATGTCAATGAGCAAAATAAATCTAGTTATTTAGTTTTTTAAAGGTTAGTTGGTTCTAGTCAATTGATGTCACAAGGTTTACCCAAAGGTAAAATAGTAATTTTGTGCCTTAGAGGGTCAGAATGAGTCTTGGGAGATAAAATAACATTTTCAAAATCAAAACCCAAGTTAATTAAATTTTTTATTAAGTATTTAAAGGCTTCATTACTATTTGGGGAAGGGATTCTTTTGCAAGAATTGAAAAATTTTGGAGAGGGAAGCTTTTACTACTTAAAGCTTGTGGAAGAGGTGGTTTAGGCACCATTCCCTCACCCTTTTTTCTTCATTTTCGTAGCCCTCTCCAACCCTCTTAATTTCTTTCTCAAATCACACCAAAATCATGGTTTCTTGGTGAAATTAGAAGGTTTTTTAGGTGCCTAAGTGAACGAAACCTTACTTTTCTTTTGTTTTGTGGTTTTGACACTTGTTATGGAGTTTTCTTGGCTTGGGCTTGGTTTGTACTTTGTGCAACCCTTGTACCCTGATATCTTCTTATTTCTTAAGCTTTTTCAAGATTGGATTTTGCTTGGATTGCTTTAAGTTGCTGCCATATGTCGACTATTTTACATGGAAGCAAAGAAACCAAGTGGAACCCTTTGAAGCTTGTGGTTTGTGCTTGTGATGCTTGATGCTTCCTAATTCAAGGTTACTTAAGGTAAGGGATTTATGGATTATGCTTATTTGAAGTGATTCATAGCTTGTTTGTTGTAGAATCCATGTAAATTTATGAATACTAGTGATTGGTTGGTGGTGATGCACATGGTGGACTAATGTTTCTCCAATGTGTTTTGTGTTGTTTATGGAGACCATAGGTCTATTTTAATAAGTGCATTATGGCCTAATGTATGTTCTTTGTATGTAGGAAGAGCTTAGAGGCACCCCTTGTAGGTTTGGAGGGGCATGGAGGCCTCCAAAAGTTCTAGGTGCACCATTTGTATTTGCAAGGCATGAGGACCTGGCTGGCTTTACAGCACTAGGGTGGCACTACAATACCCAACCTTCATGGCAAAACCTAAGAGGTTTGCAGTGTGGTGTCATGGTGCTAATGGTGACATTACAACACCAAAGGCAAACCTAAGGGGCTTTCCAACTTGTGAAGAAGGGCTTCGAGGAGGGTGAAGGGAGGCACGTAAAGGTGCCTAAAGGCAAGAGGTAGCCAGCGGCACTCCAAGGCTTCCAGAACTCCTCTTTGAGTTAGGATTTTTTGAGCGATTTTGTGGGCTATGAAACTGCCCTTAGAGGACACTAGTGTCTAAGGGCCACAATAGCACACCATTAGTTCAGATGCAAGCTTAGTACCATCGTGAGCCTAGCCGGGCCTTGGGGTCTGAGGTCCTGATGCGAGAACCTTAGTGCACATAGGTGAAGTCCATGCAACCTAGTTACTTTGAGTCCAACCATGGCATTTTCTACTCCATTAGGGTGAACCAAGTAATATGGATAGGAATGTGCCTTGAGTGAAGGTTTAGTGCAGTTGTAACTTAAGCAAGTTTTCTTGAGGCACAAGTAAGAATCTAGTGCACTATTGGTAAGGTTTTGAGATGAAAGCTTAGAACACAAGTGGGCGAAGCAATTATGATGGCTTAAGGTACTATGTGGGGCTTAGTACACCTAGTGAGCTGGTTGTAACTCAAGTAATATGCATCTACCATGTTCATCTGTACAACAATCATGGGAAGATTAAATGGTAAGCTAAGCTCACTAGTTTAGTAGGCCAAGACTTTTAAGGGGCAAGTTTAAGGCTATAACTTGCTTGGCACAGGGTGATGCCTATGGGAGGACTAGGTAGAAAGCAAGTCCCAAAGGACTGAAATGTTATATGCATAAGTTTAGTCTTATACTCTTTTTGAGCTCAAAGTAGACTGCATATTATATGTGTGTGTTGTTAGTGTTTTTCTTGTAAGTTGAAGGATCCATTACTAAGAACCATTGAATCTCATTCCTTCAGTGTTCATTGTGCAGATAATGTATCTATAGGGCTGACAACCATTGAGAGTTGTTGAGCTAGGCTAATAACTAGGTATTTTATTTAGTTGAATCATTATCATTCTAGCTTGTGGTTTATTTGTTGGCTAAGTTACAGTACTAACTACAGTTGCTTGTTTAGCTAGCAAAGGCTAATAAGACATCATAAAGGACTTTTGGAGCTTACCACTTGGAAGTTGAGCCCTAAGTCACATAAAGCAGGAGTAGGAGCACGAATTTCTTAAACTTAAAAAAGCATCGAGAGTGGGAGAGGCTCGAGAGCATCACTATATATATATAAGAAGAGAAAAAGAAATTGATAGTCTTCAACACTGAAACAATATATGAAGAATCAAACTTATAAAATAAAGTCCAAACCGAGATAAATTCCAATAAAAAATAATAAAACTAATTATAAACGACTAGCTACTAATTGTTTTTCTTTCTTACTCATTTCTAGCCCTCTTGCCATGAGATATTTTCTCTCTTTGTACTTACGACAAGTTTGATCGTACTTGATTAGAACTTGATGCTAAAGAAGAGTTATGAATATCATCATATCCATAAGGAAAAGTGTGATCTTTTCTATGAATTGCCTCTATATCGTTGTCTAGGATATCATCATATATAAAATTATCTCAATTCTTATATGATGATTTATAATCTTCTTTGTAATGCATCAATAGTCTATAATTTTATTGCACATATACCAATGATTTAGCTTGATCTGAATTCAACTTGTTCCTCTTTGCATTGTGAATATATGAGTAAGTGCTCCAGACCTTCTTAGAACATGAAATATTAATGCTTTGAGAAAGAAACTTGATTGCTAGATTATATAATTTAGGAGCAGCCACACCACACAAATTCCACCAAGCGATTACACTCATTATTTTTCTATCTTCAATAGCCTAAGGTCAAGCAAATACTCCTGTATCACTTGTAAAATCACTATATTGCTAACAAATCAGTGGAGTCTCCTGTAAATCATGAACAAGTCAGTCAACCACATTCAGGTATGTCCCTAAAAACAAGACAAAATATTACTAATAATTAAGATATACATACTTATATGTTACATTAACTATTGAAAATTTTAGGCAACCAAGCAACTTTTTTGTTTTTTCAAAGAAAAAAGACAAAATACTAACAAAAGAAAAGATTACAGAGAACATTCAAGAACAAGAAAGGGAAAAGAAATGAATGTGTTAACTTTTCTAATGATGATTGGCTAAGAAATAAAATAAATACTTCATGTTTACCTATTTCTTCTATGTTCATATCAATATTAGTAAAGTGATGAAAATCAACCAGCAAATAAATAATGTAAAGTCAAGTAACATTAAAAATGAAATTAAACATACCATGTGCAAATGAATTAGCATGTGGCTTAGTCCTCTTCCTTCCACTAGGACCTACCTTTCGTAGCCAAGTTTATGAGTAACAAAAAAGAGTAAGCATATAAGCAAGTGTATGTAGTGGCTAATTCATTTTTCTCCACCATTCCAAAATCAAAATTTTCACTATTTTATACAAATCACGATCATTCTGCCAAACTTCTTCAATAAAACCCATCATATCTTCCATTCTTTGATACACCTCCCCAACAACTTCTTTATCATAATCACAAAAGTGAGTCATTAACCAAATTGGTTTTGTGACAAACAAAATGAATTTTACCTATCCCCAAAACTCATCATCCAATATCACTTTCTTAACCAGATCATTTTGTAAATTTGATCTAGAACTTCCTTTCTTAAGTTCTTCCTACTCATCATTCAAAACCATGGATATTAAAGCATTTTTTTTACTCAAAAAAGGTGCTCAAAAACTGCATAATGATGAGCAAATCTAGTTTTGTTCACTTGAATGACATCTAATACTGAAAAAGTTCTAAAGATATGAAGCACAAAGGTATGATTTTTAATATCATCCAACACTCCTTTTGCCTTCTCATAACAATCACTTAAAAATGATAAGCCCAGATGAGATGATTGGGCTAGATCTTTCATAAGAAGACTGGGAGTATATGCCATACAACTAGACCAAAGAATATGAGGATGTCTATCTTGAATAATATCTTCAAAAGCCTTATAGTTTGAAGCATTATCCATCAAAACTTATACAACATTATATGTCCCCACAGTTTTAATAGCCTTAAGTAAAATCCCAACAATAAATTAGGCATTTTTCTCATCACCAGAACAATCAACAGCATTCAAAAACATAGTCCTCCCTCCATAAATAGCCAAAAAATTTATCGAAGGTTAGTTCTTAATGTTGGACCAACCATCCGACACTATTGAAAATCCATACTTATGTCATTGTTCCTTAATAGGAATTAAAGCATAATCTATTTTTGTTCTTTCTCTATCAAGTAGCATGGTCCTAATTTTTTCAGAACTAGAAGGCTTATATCCTTTAGGAGCTTCATTTATTGCTCTCACCACATCAACCCATAATGGACATCTAGTAGGATTAAAAGGGTAACCACAACCATAGAAGTACCTAGCAATTATACCATTGGCTTTTTCTCTAGAAGACAACTTGAACAATTGCCCAATATGCTGGTGTCATATTTATATCATGTGTCGGTGGAACAACCGGTAGATTAATGATAAGGTTCTTTCTAAACTACTTCCAAATAGTTTTTGAGCTTTCTCCTCCTTTATTTTCAACCCTACTCTTTCTTGTTTTGTTACATTGGTGCAAGTGGTTCCTTGAGCTCATTATCCAGGTAACAGTCCAATTAAATGAGCTATTATATGTGAGTATGTTCCTGTATAAGGTTCTACTCTACAACCAAAATTACCAGTCTACTTATCTTTCTTAGTCTCAATTTATGTCACATACCTTCTCAAAGGTGCAGAGCTCAATTGTTTGCATTGGTCATTAGTATCACCAATCTTTGATTGTGAATCACTTCTTTCTTCATTGTGATTTTTTTCCATCCAATCTAGAAATTCATGGAAAAATATATAACAAATAATACATCTCAATCTCAATTTTTAAAATAAAATAATTGGTTAACGCAACAGTTTTGCTTTATTAGTAATAATTTGTTTCAAACAAATAAGACAAAAGGCACCACATAGGAAGATTGGTACCAATTTTTTTATTCAAACTAAAAAAGTGCAAAAATTTATATGGACAAAGAACAATGTTCTGCCACCAATAAAAACAAAATCACCACACAGGAAGACTTGTACCAAATTTTTTATTTAAACTTAAAATGTGTAAAAATTTATATGGATGAAGAACAATGCTTTGCCGCAAATAGAAGCAAAATTAGTTCAATAATTCAACTGTTAATTCAACGGGGATCATTCACTTCACATACCAATTTTTTTTTTGTGTTCGATAACCAGACTTCAAACTGGAAGAAGAGATGCCATTGTTTTCCTATGAAAACTAAACATCCAAGTTTCCAATCATTTCTATAGAACCAAGCCAAAGAAATGAGAAAATCTTCAGAACTCATGCCTAACAGGAGCTTTTGGTTTTTTTGTTTTAGGGTTAAACTCTAGCTCTGACTTGGGTAAATAAATTAACATACCAAAAGTGCAACAAATTTTCTGTAATAGATGGAATTTCATGTTGAATGGAACTCACAAATTAGGAAGCATCATAGTGCACTTTTGGAATCAACAGAGCATGAATTTTCCATGCTCTTGCATTGGATGCGCGAATTCACATGTACCTTGAAGTGGCTATAACACAGACATTTCCTGTGACTAAGGTTGAGCTAGCATGGGAGCTTAGTTGTTGATCTTAGTAGTTATAGTATCGATGCATAGTTTCATAAACTAGTTTCCTTAGGTGTATATAGATGAGTAGTTGAACTCTGGAGTCATTCTTGGGTGACATAGGAATAAACATGGAGAAGTCACTCATGATGAAAGAAAAGAACAAGAACACATTGAGCCTAACCAAAGTAGGAAGTCCGATTGATTGCCTAAACTACTAAGGCTCTAGAGTAGTTGAGGAATAGAAACAATAGGCCAATCAATCACCATAAGGGCAGACTAAACAAGATGCATGTAAAGAGCAAGCTAAAAAAATAATTACAATGGCTAGTAATAACCTCAGACTAAATAAATAAAGATCTAGAACAAGAAACATTAGAGGTGGGCATACTACACTTAAACTTAACAGGGATGGAAACCTTAGCATAAACTCTCAATCACCTAGAGGATGAGATAAACATACCATCTTTAGTGCATAGTTACCTTACTTAATACAATAGTTAAATGATGATAGAAGAAATAATCACTCCTAGGAAAGACACCAGTGAATGCATTGGACGATGAACAAATGATTCTTGGAGACAAACAAAGATCGTCCGGAGGCACGGAACGAAGGTGCAATAGCCTCTCTAGAGAGAATCTATATGCTATTTTTTCACTTTCCCCTTCACCCATTTACATGAAACAAAAATGGCTCTTTAGATTATATCAAAGTAAAAAAAAAAAAGGAAATATGAAGGGTTAACTAACCATTTGCCTCACATAAGCTCTAGTTTTACCATTTTGAATAGAAAAATAAAAGATCACCTATAATTGCAACAATTTTGTTAACCAAAGATCTGTGTCTTAAAGAAAATTAACCTAAGGATAACAACAATTTAGCTTATAATTTTGGCCTTTTTAGTTTACTTCATAGACTACTTTGAATTATATCAAACCTTGAAGTACTAATTTAATTGGTATTCACCGTGAAGGATTTTCTTAGAACAATAGCTAGGGTTCAAAAGATCGCGGCAGTTCTATCCAAAATGAGAAATCCCTTTATTTTCTATTTGAAACGGCAAAATTAGAGCTTATGTGGGGCATGGTTAGTTAGCCTTTCATCTTTCCTTCCTTTTTGTTTTAATCCTTATATAAGCCATAAAGTCATTTAGTTTCATTTAAGTGAGTTTATGGGGTAAAAAGTACCAACTCATAAAGTTTGATGAAGCATGTGAACATGAGTCAAAATTCAGGGTAACAAGATTCGCGTTGACAAAGCTCAAAGGACAAAAAGGGCTTGACCCGTTTAAAAAACCAACCGAGTTTGTGCTATTTTTTATAAGGAAAATTACAAAAACCCCCAAGTAGTTTGATGTAACTTACATTTTGCTGCCTCTATTTTTAAAAATCTATACTTTACCGCTACTTTCTTTACAGTGTCCGATAACTACTTCTGAAACCTAAATTTAAACTATCTAATAATTACATTCTAGTAATTTCAAGATTTTTTAATATATTTTTCATATCTAACCTACATTTAAAAAATATTGATAGGTATTTACTGATAGTAAAATACATTTATAGAAAAAGAAAAACTAATAATTTAAAATATTTTTTAACTATAAAGAATATTATAAAGATAAAAAATCACTAAAAAATAATTACCATATAGTTTAAATTACAGTTTTAGAAGTTATTATCAGACTAGTGTAAAAGAAATGGGGGCAAAGTATTGGTTTTAAAAAATAAAAGTGACAAACTGTAAGTTGGGGGATAATTGTAAGTTTCCCTTATTTTTATTTAACCCATATCCTCAACTTTCCCTTGCTTTACATCTTTATGATAGGATAAACTTTAACTAAATACTTTTAAACAACTTAGAGTTGAAATATTTTATTTTTATTCTAGTATGTTGTTCTATCCTCTCAAGTCTGTCTGGAAACCAAATTGTATAGTTGTTCTACATGATAAGAATACAATAAAAAAAAAACATACTATTTTCATCCATATCATCATATTTGCAAGTTACCAACGTGATTCATTTGAATACAATTTCGCTAACTATTTCAACCCTACCTACAGATAAATTTCCGAAGCTAGTCATGCACGAAATTAAAATTCTTATTATCTGACTTCTTCAAATTAGGGATATGTATACAGAAAATTTCAAATCTAATTTTCTTGGTCTCTGCTGTAAAAGTTCTAGAGGGCCGCCGGAAAAAATTTGTCTCTTTTTTTTTATAAAATACAAAATAAACGAAGTTGATCCAACAAATGGAAGGGTTTAGGGCACCATAAGTAAATGATTTTGCCTCAATGCAAGATTTTATGTATAGAAAAAGGCTTGATTCAGAAATGTCTTCTCCCCTGCTTCAATTATAGATTGAGGAGATTAATTTTGCATTTACTCACTAGAAAACTACTAGAAAAAATCGATTTAGCGATGGCTTGCCGTCACTACAGAATACATAGCGACGGCACACCGTCGCTAAATGGTCCGGTGCTAATCTACTCACCGCTAATTTATTAGCGATGGCTACCGTCGCTAATTAGCGACAGCTATCACAAATTTTCTGGTGGTTCATCGGCGGGCACTTTAGCAACGTTTTGCCGTCGCTACTTAGTGATGTGTATCCGTCGCTAGTTAATAAAGTTAGTGACGCATAGTCGTCGCTAGTTAGTGACTTATGACCATCGCTAATTAGTGACGTGTTGCCGTCGCTAGTTGGTGAAGTTAGTGACGCGTGGCCGTCGCTAGTTAGTGACGCGTGGCCGTCGCTAGTTATTGACGTGTCGCCGTCGCTAGTTAGTGAAGTTAGTGACGCATAGTCGTCGCTAGTTAGTGACGCATAGCCGTCGCTATTTAGTGACTTGTAACCGTCGCTAGTTATTGTGGTTACTGACTAATGTAGGTCGGTAGTTAGTGACTCACGTACATCGCTACTTAGTGTGGTCAGTGACGCATAACCGTCGCTAGTTTGTGACGTGTAACCATCACTAAATTTGTTAGTACCAATTTGGTAACATGGAAAAAATAGTGGCATGTATTTTTGGAAGAAGACATTTTGAAGATCTCTAGGATAGTTTATCAATTATGTTTTCTATTCATATTCTTACCAAAAGATGATATCAGATCATTTGAGATTGACTGTTCTTAAATGCATTACTTTCTTCCAACTTTTATTGAATGAATATTCTGAGACAGGTCTTAGTAATGCCAAAAAATGCGATTGGGAGACAGTACAGGAAGATGTTCAGCATGAATAATGTAAGTATATGCTACCAATGGTGCTGCCTCTGGCAGAGCATATTATATTTTCATCTCAATAACCCAATTCCCTATATGCTCCATATACATGTTAATCCAGAAAAGTTTCCATGAAGCCCGTATTCAACTAACAGGCAATATAATGACCAAATCTTTATCTACCAAACGCATATCAAATCCAAAAACTCCCGTCAAACAGAGAAATTAAGCATCAACACTTCCCAAATAGTCAATTACAGCAACATAACAAGATCAAGTATCTATTACGAAAGATAAAATATAAACCAAGTCCAGAACAGACACTACTTAATAAGCCCTTAAAGAAAGGAAATTTACACCCTCTGTCGTACCAGCTCAGTCACCTCAGCAACAAGGAAATTTCCAGGAAACACCTGCAGTTTACACAGCACCTATAGCACTGCCAATCAGGCCGAATTGCACTGCATCTCTTGCAGTCTTCAGCTGGAAAGAAAAGAAACAAATTAGAGTTAGGGATGTAAATGCTATATGTAGTACTAGCACAACAGAATATACCTCTGGAATTTGCCTAAGTAATTTCTAGATTTTAAAAGAATAACTTGTGCAAAATAACACTAATAATAATAATAATAATTTACTAATACTCCCTCCAACCCATAATATATCCCTTTTGCCTTTTCTGTAAAAATTATGGATGTAGTGTCACAAGCATATTATTTATGTTTCTCCAAATTACCTTTTAGTAAATAGCATAATTACAAGGATAAGCATTCATGGGCTTTGCATAATGGGAA
Source organism: Aquilaria yunnanensis (assembly GCA_039654915.1). NCBI lineage: Eukaryota > Viridiplantae > Streptophyta > Magnoliopsida > Malvales > Thymelaeaceae > Aquilaria > Aquilaria yunnanensis. The sequence continues at coordinate 38,625,373 of CM077595.1, read as the reverse complement.
GCATACATTTGGAAGATGTCTAAATAAGGACCAAGAACACTTATTTAGGAAAAGGGAAAAATCTATATGCAGCAAAAAATTACTTTTCTTAACTAGAAGCCTTGAAAGTAACAAGTCAAAGAACTCTTGGTGATAACCAAGACTGGAATTCTGACCACTCCAAGTAAATGTCCATCAAGGATGTCTTGATAGTTGTTGATATTGTAACTTAGAAAAACTTATTACCCCAAAGCAAACCTATACAAACGCAACTTTTGCTAAGACTACACTGACACTGGAACATGATTAATATTTAAAACCAATAGTTGACACCACCTGAAGAACCTCTTTTTCTCTTGATGCCTTCCATAGCCGAAATTGCTCTGATTCTTGCTTGATCTTCTGCTGGAGTTGAACCTGATAAATAGATTCCTCAGTTGTCAGCTCATAGATATCATATGAAGATCTCCTACATTACATGAACAATCTCACTTCTCAGAGGAATAAACCAGGGATGAAATTGCACCTTCTGTGATTTAATTCTGTGAATCTTACCCTGCAACCGTTTTGCTGCCTCATCACTTTTTTGTTTTTGTCGCAAAAGTTGAGCTTGCGCATCTTGCTTCTTTTTCAGTTTTGAAACCTACACAGTGAATTGCAAAAACATTAATTAAGATTTGAAAACCCAATGAACCTAGTTAGTTGAAGCTCAACAGAATTCACAACTCACTTGTGCCTCAAGGACATTCAACTTTTGAAGATACTCTTCTTTTAACTTTTGTGCTCCATCATCTGATATAGATGAAAGGTTTGCAAGATTTTGTCTAAGATCTTCAATTTCTTTTTGTCATGAGAAAGTCAAATGCTTCAAATAAAAACAGAGCCAGTTCATTACTTCAATCCTTAACTGCAATCTAAACAAAATGCTACGAAGAAGACTGACCCGCAAAACCCTCTTTTCTAATTCCAACTCATGAACCTTCTTCTCATAGTGTTGTTTAAGAACTGATGTATCCACACTAGTAAACCGCTTCATTTCAGCCTTAAACAAAGCAGCAGGGAAAAATATTAAATACCATAAGAAAGATGGCTCTCTACAGAAACATGCCAACAACAGCCAAACAGGGGAATTTTACTTTTTTTTATGTTAACCTGACACCACTAACCATTTAGTAGAATCATGCTAACAACATGACATGCTAATGCCAATTAACCAGTAAGAGCCATATTAATATTAGAAATTCATGCAGAAGGAACTGACTGGCAAGTGTTTAGGTAGAATTTCCCTCCTAATGCAGCTCTCTTGTGAATGAACAAGGTATCAACCTCACTATATCTTTCACCTTGTTCTCAGGAAAATTGAGGTTGGATTAAATAAATATTCATGCGCATACATTTCCATGACAGGAAAACAATGTAATCCTACTGCACAATTTTGAAAAGCTTACCATGTCACTGCTGGAGGATACTGTTGGAAGACGCAATGAGGAAGTTCTTTCTTTCAGCTTCCTAAGCTGGTGAGCTGTGTATCTAGTGAATTCGGCTCTATCAACCAGTAGAACACCCACTTACCAACCTTTTACTTGGATCAAACAGGAAATTTTAGTTACTCCACTGAAATTACTAAGCTGATGCATCTTAAGAAAGGTGACTCAGCGATTACTGAACATCACAAACTTTATCTCTGATGTAACTTTCCAGTAGCCAGGCAAGCTAACTGAAAAACCAAGCAGAGTGCTTGCTGCCAGTCATTACTAACCCACAATGTTCTATGGTCCTAGTACATCTACCAAATCCAAAAGTACTTGGCGACAATAAAATCCAAAAATTTGAAGCTGTAGGGCCATTAAATCAGTCAAGGAGAAACGTCAATTGGAGCCAATGGTGTGCACTGAGGTGTCTGAGCAGAAATAGGAGGTCTCAATCTTCGAAGAAGGGACCATGCATCAGATGTGGTACAGCCCTCCGTCAGCTCAACAGCTACTGGAATCTTGGATGCCCTATTTAATTCCACAAGCATGATGCCCTGTAACAAAATACTCTCCATGGATGAGGTAACAGATAAACAATAGTTCAAAATGTTAGTAATCAATTAGGAATTCATTTCCAGAAACTAAAATCTTTGCAAGTTGTAAAAGATAATAGGAACTAAGGTCGGCAAGTGACTGACCTTGCTGCCGAGGCCAGGCTCGTAGGCATCTCGGAAGCGCCAGAAGCGAACGCCGTTCTCCTGGCTGGCCCAGAGCTGGGAGTCGGTGCAGGCGATGGTGCGGATGAACTTGCCGACCTGGGTCTCGCGGAGAGGGTGGGGACGAAGCCCGAGACAGGGGGGCGAGTGGGGTGGATGACACCGCGCTTGGGGAGGCGGAAGACACCGGAGCAGCCGCCGGAGCCGATGAACTCAGGGATGGACTGGGAGATGGAGAAGTCGTCAGGGGCGGAGGAGGAGTAGGACTGGAAGAAGTCGGAGTCGTCGTCGGAGTCGTTGTCAGTGTCGTCGGGGATGGGCTTGGGGATGTCGTCGAGGGAGTGATTGTGTGGAGGGTGGCGGCGCTTGAGGGCTCGGAGCTGCTGGGAGTATGATTGGATCTTGGCACCGTTTGAGTTTTTAATCAGGTTTGTGAAGGCAGACCGTCGTAGGCTGGAACTAAAGATAGCGACGGCCTGCCTTCCCTAAACCTGCCGGAAAATAAAAAAACAAGGTTCATGTATTAATATTTTAAAAAATAATTAATAAATTTTACTAACATAAGTTACTCTAAACCTATATAATAATCTCTTGCACCATAAATACTTTAATTTGTATAAATTAAATTATACTATGAATGACTTGCATTAATTTGTACACCTTTATATATATACATACACACATATATACATACAAATACATATATATAAAGAAATATTTTATATATTTTATATATCTATGTGTGTGTATAAATATGTACAAATTAATGCGAATTACCCATATCATAATTTGATTAATAGAGTTAGTGAGGGCAAGATGCTACTAAATTTAGTGAAGGTAACACGTCACTTTTAGTTAAAAAAATTTAAGTCGACTTTAAGGTAAACATCTCCACGACATTACATATATTCAAAAAAAAAATACTTATGTTAAAAGAGATGACAATTTATCACAAAAAAAGACTAACACATGAGAACTATTACTTATTTTTTGGATTTTGTTAAGCTTAGCGACATCTAACTGTCGCTAATTTAGTGACGGTTAGCCGTCGCTAACTGTCACTAACTTTAGCGACAGCTAACCGTTACTAAATTAGCGACGGTAAGCCGTCACTAAATTAGCGACAGTAAGCCGTCATTAACTTTAGCGACGGCTAACCGTCACTAAAATTTAGCGACTGACATCCGTCGCTAAAATCTCACTGGACTGTTAGCGACTATTTACCATCTTTAAGGTAAACATCTCCACGACATTACATATATTCAAAAAAATTATTTATGTTAAAAGAGATGACAATTTACCAAAAAAAAGAACTAACACATAAGAGCTATTATTATTTTTTTGGATCTTGTTAAGCTTAGCGACGGTTAACCATCACTAAATTAGCGGAGGTAAGGCGTCACTGACATTAGCGACGGCTAATCGTCACTAGCCGTCGCTAAAATTTAGCGACGGTAAGCCGTCAATAAATTTAGCGACGGTAAGCCGTTACTAAAATTTAGCGATTGACAGCCGTTGCTAAAATCTCACCGGACTGTTAGCGATTATTTACTGTCCTTAAGGTAAACATCTCCACGACATGACATATATTCGAAAAAAAATTATTTATGTTAAAAGAGATGATAATTTACCATAAAAAATGACTAAAACATAAGAACTATTACTATTTTTTTGGATTTTGTTACGCTTAGCGACGGCCAACCGTCACTAAATTAGCGAAGGTAAGCCGTTACTAACTTTAGCGACGGCTAACCGTCACTAAATTAGTGACGGTAAGCTGTCACTAACTTTAGCAACGGCTAACCGTCACTAAATTAGCGACGGTAAGCAGTCACTAACTTTAGCGACGGTAAGTAGTCACTAACTTTAGCGACGGCTAACCGTCACTAAATTAGCGACGGTAAACCGTCACTAAAATTTAACGACTGACATCCATCACTAAAATCTCACCGGACTGTTAATGACTATTTACCGTCCTTAAGGTAAACATCACGACATGACATATATTAAAAAAAATTATTTATGTTAAAAGAGATGATAATTTACCATAAAAAATGACTAACACATAAGAACTATTACTATTTTTTTGGATTTTGTTAAGCTTAGCGACGGCTAACCGTCACTAAATTTGCGAAGGTAAGCCGTCACTAACTTTAGCGACGGCTAGCCGTCACTAAATTAGCGACGGTAAGCAGTCACTAACTTTAGCGACGGCTAACCGTCACTAAATTAGCGACGATAAGCCATCACTAACTTTAGTGACAGCTAACTGTCACTAAATTAGCGACGGTAAGCAGTCACTAACTTTAGCTACGGTAAGCAGTCACTAACTTTAGCTACGGCTAACCATCACCAAATTAGCAACGGTAAGCCGTTACTAAAATTTAGCGACTGACAGCCTTCGCTAAAATCTCACCGGACTGTTAGTGATTATTTACCGTCCTTAAGGTAAACATCTCCACGACCTGACATATATTAAAAAAAAAATTATTTATGTTAAAAGATATGATAATTTACCATAAAAAATGACTAACACAGAAGAACTATTACTATTTTTTTGGATTTTGTTAAGCTTAGCGACGGCTAACTGTCACTAAATTAGCGAAGGTAAGTCGTCACTAACTTTAGCGACAGCTAACCGTCACTAGATTAGCGATGGTAAGCAGTCACTAACTTTAGCGACGGCTAACTGTTACTAAATTAGCGACGGTAAGCCGTAACTAAAATTTAGCAACTGACAGTCGTCGCTAAAATCTCATCGGACTGTTAGTGACTATTTACCATCATTAACTAGTGATGGTTTTTAGCCGTCGCTAATTAAACCGTCACTAAATAACGTTATTCTAGTAGTGGAAAATAGTCTTGTCTTAAAAAAAATGAAGAAGAATAAAGAAATTAGCTTTAGGGAACAAGCTTGTGATCTAGTTCAGAGAGGGAAATGCCATCATATTAGAACATATATCATCATCATCATGCACTTAATTTCAACCATTTTTGGATTAGTCACATAAAATTAATAGGGTTAGTTGACTGTTTCAATGTATGTACCGAAACAATCTTTATGATTACTGTTAGAGTTTTATGCTCTCCCGTCCCATTTTCTTTGCCCTATTTAATTTTTTTAGCTAGCTTGACTTAAATTTATTTATATTATTATTTGTTAGAAAAAATTAAAAACATATATATTTAGAAACTACAGATTTTGATTTATCATTCATATATAAAGGTTTTTCCATTTATATGCTAAAATCTTGAAAATAAAAAATTATAGATTAATTACTGAAAAGTAAATGATGCAAAGAATTTGGAATGAATAGAGTATAATTTATTTAACGTTAGATATGGTACTATTAAAACTAAAAGTTAATAACTATATTGGATAACTTTTTCAAAACTCTAATGCTAACTGGTGATAATAATACTAAACAGGATTTAAAACTAGTTAACATTAGGAATTAACAAAATAAAAAAAAAATTTGTCGATCGAATATCTACCCTAACGTAACCCAACTTACAATACAATAATGAGACGGAATTTTAGAAGCCGTTATGGAACCAGCTTTTGCCAATTGCATTGAAAAATATCATGAGACAAAAATGAGTCGAGATAGTTATTAATATTGTTCAATTAAAATGCAAATCGACCCATATCATGCAAAATCATTGATATTAGAACATATATACGGGCTCCTTATCTTAGTTTTAGTTTTGAAGAAAAGTAGGATAAGAGCCATCAAATGTTGTACTTAATTTTCAAAGTAAACGCTGCAAAGATTGCTATGAGTGAAACCAAATTTCTCTTTTTTTTTTCTTTTCTTTCTTAACGTAGGACATTCTTGTCAACAATTTTTACAAATTTCAAGGTTAAATACGAGGAATTCCCTGCCACGACAAAAGTCAGATAGATACTCTTTTTTTACGGCGAGAAAAGTCGGATATACGTCTACATTTCTTGTGCAAAAACTACTATAAATACAGTCGATTTCCGAACCACCTGCCAAGGGAAAAAAAAAAACTATTAAGATTCATTGGGAAGAAATTAACTAGTTGAAATGTCCCTTTGGTTTCCAAAACTTCACCTTCTTTCTCTGGTTCTCGTCTTCGCATTGTCATGGAGACAAAATTCTGCTGCTTCCAATCTCCATGACGACTTCCTCCAATGCCTCTCACTTCGGTCCACATCTATCTCTCAGGTCGTATATGCACCCAATAACTCTTCTTACCTGTCCATTTTAAATTTCACAGCTCATAATCTCAGATTCACTGAGCCAACATCACCAAGACCTTTGTTCATTATCACACCAACCCAGATTTCCCATATCCAAGCGACAATCAATTGCTCGAAACAATATGACCTACAAATCAAGACTCGAAGTGGAGGTCATGATCTTGAGGGTATTTCTTTTGTTTCAAATGTACCTTTTGTCCTCATTGACATGATAAATCTTCGATCCATTGATGTCGATGTAGAAAACAAGGCTGCATGGGTTCAAGTTGGTGCCACTCTCGGCCAACTCTACTATGCAATTGCTCAAGAGAGTAGAACTTTTGGCTTTCCAACTGGCATCTGCCCCAATGTTGGTGTGGGAGGACACCTTAGTGGAGGTGGTTATGGAATATTGCAGCGCAAGTATGGTCTTGCAGCTGACAACACGATCGATGCACAACTAGTTGATGTCAATGGAAAAGTTCTTGATAGAAAATCCATGGGCGAAGATCTATTTTGGGCTATTCCCGAAGGGGGTGGAGCTACCTTTGGGGTCATTATTGCTTTCAAAGTACAACTAGTTGCTGTTCCATCAATAATGACCATGTGCACAACCATCAGAACGTTGAACCAAAATGCAACCAGACTTATGTATGATTGGCAATTTGTTACACCTAATCTACCAAATGAGGTATCCAGCTACCTCGTATTGACTCATGTGAATATGAGTGCAGAAGCAAACAAAACCGTACAAGCATATTTCCAATTCCAGTTTCTTGGTAGGGTTGATGAGTTGGTAAAATTATTGCAAAATCGCTACCCTCAACTTGGACTATCACGACAAGATTGTGAGGAAATGAATTGGATTCAATCTACTTTGATCATGGCCGGACTTTCAAGTGGAGCTCCGACAACTTCTTTGCTCAATAGAACCCTTTCAACAGGTCCTTTGGGGGCCAACACGTATTTTGCCAAGGTGAAATCAGACTATGTGCAGAAACCTATCCCTGAAACGGTGGTTGAAGGAATATGGGAAAGACTTTCTGAACCTGAAGCAAGAATTGCTACTGTATTCTTCGTTGCTTCCGGAGGTAGAATGAGTGAGATTCCAGAAACTGAAATTCCTTACCCGCATAGAGCTGGTATCTTGTACTTTGCTGCATATGTTGTGTTTTGGGACGAAGGAGGTATTGCAGAATCACAAAGGCACATAAACTGGAATAGGAGGCTTTATCATTTTATGGAGCCCTATGTTTCAAAATCTCCACGACAGGCATATATAAACTCCAGGGATCTCGACATTGGAACCAACCAGAATTTAAGGGATACAAGCTTTGCACAAGCAAGCATCTGGGGCTTCAAGTATTTCAAGAACAACTTTTACAGGTTGGCATGCATTAAGGCTAAGGTTGATCCAACAAATTTCTTTTGGAATGAACAAAGTGCCCTTCCACTTCCATTCTAGGGAAACCTATTTAGATCATTATATGTACGTATGCCATTTGTAATAAAAAATCATTAGTTAAGCAAGCGTACGCCAATAAAGGCAAAGTTAAAATAAGTGATCAACCTATTCCATTTATGTATTGACTTGGTTATTATTAAGAATGCAGAATACTTATTCCAATATATTTTGATTGCATGCTTCTAGTTGGAAAAAAAATTCCAATTTATTCATGAATAATCAGTTACATACTAAAATTAACTTACTGAAGATACAAAGGAAAGGTAATCATGATGCTTTTTCTAAAAATTAACTATTCTAATATTCCATAATTGTTCTTTATTGTATGAATTTTATTGACATTCACTTACCTTTTACATACAATCATTTATGAATTTTGAGAGGTACTTTGAAATATGTTTTTAAAAAATACTTTCTCTGTCCCTTTACCTTTGCAACATTTGCTTTTTCATGCAGATCAAGAAATTTACACCGTTTCCCCTTTCTTTCCAAAATTACCCCTACTTTCCTTGTCTCTCCATGTTGTTGCAACTTGCAACATATCTTCGAAGCTCCTCGCCACCCCAATCAGAGCTGGCCTAACCTATCTCTACCACTCCACGACTCCAACTCTGAACATACTAGACATTGTTTGTTAATTAAACTTGGCTAGAATAGCTGAAAAACTATAGTTCTAGTTATAGGGAAGCTACGATTTGATTAGGAGGTAAGTCCAATCGGTTACATGGTGAAAAAAGTCTAAGGCTATACAAGATTGAGGATTTCTTCACATGCAAGCTTGGTTTGACAAGCAAGTTTAGTTCAACCAAAACTAAAAAGGATCAACCAACATTGTCTTTTCCTCAAAATTTCAAAATTTTGAAAGCACACTTGAAGCTTCAATTCAGGGAACTTACGTCCTAATCAAGGAATTGCTAGGTCAAATGTTTACTGGTGGCTCAAGCTGCTACCAGATGCAAGTATGATGAATGCATGGCAATAAAGTCTGGTCTAAGGTGCGGATTGAATATTCAAGTAAGGGACAAAATTTACAACTTGTAAGTCTACTTCTATTTAATGCTTTTATTATTGAAAGTTTCAAGAGTTGCTAGATATGAATGTTGTTGGATAACTAAGGATACAGTGATTAGGCCGAATGTCTGTAATGGATTAATATGCTAGGCTAAATGGCTGAAATGTATGGATTATTATGCTAGGCTGCATGGCTATATGTAAGGGGCAAAGAGACATACGCCAAATGGCTAAATGCAAGGATTAAATATGTAAAGATTTAATCTAGAATCAGAAGCTGGTCTTATGGTTCTAGTGAAATTGGTAGACCTTAGGTGATGACATGAATTCAAATGAACCTACGAGTTGTAGCGGCTTAGGACTCATTCAGGAGTCTATGTTTTTACTAGCTATCTATGTCGGAGCAAGCACTAGGATTCTATTTTTAGGTTAGGCCGACTTAAATCTAAAGTCTAGGGCCCTATGTTTTAGTTATAGTTTGGCTAATAAAGCTAATGAAATGAATATAGGGTAAGGAAATGCTTACTAGGCCCCGTTGGCTGCCTAAGGCTAGCTAGTGTGTGGTGTGTGAGTTCTGTGTGCTTTATTGCATTGGTTGCGTGTGCTGATCTTATCTATTATTGTTTATATATATATATATTTGCCCGTATCTTGTGTTTTCTATGTTTTCTTTTGCTTGCAGGGATTTTGCGATTAAACTGAATTTAGACTTTAGAGTTGTTATTGTCTCTTACTAAGTTTCATTAGAAACTCACCCCCTTATGTTTACCTTTCTTGTAGTTCAAGTAACTGTTATTATGGCTAAACTGGCTTAGAGCTGAACAAATCTCTTTCTCAGATGCATTCTAGAAGATTAAGTTCTTGACATAGGACTTCTAAGTCCTACATCCTTCTTCATTTCATGTATCATTATTCATATCTAGGCTAAAAAGCTGTTAAGTTGTTCCAAACACTTGGTCATTATTTCATGACAACAAAGGTTGATTCCTTGTTGTGCTTTAAGAATTTCAACCATTGTTACTTAATTGATCAAGTTTTAGAATTTTGAAAGTCATGTTTTTAAATTGCCAAGCTATAATTGCATTATCAAAGAAATTATTTATAAGAATGCATGAAGTGCACAGGCGAAGCGCAGTTTTGAGCATGACAACCAACACCCACCAAAATGGAGTCAGAACAGAAATTCAGAGCATTGCCATTGTTATAAAAATTTCAGTACAAAATATCACAATTAAAACATATCTGATTGCAGCTTACTTAATCAAACACAATTGCATAAATAAGATAAAATTTGAATAAGCAGGTAAATAAATTAATGAAACACTTGGAAAACAATTTCAGAATAAAACATGTATTCGAAAACTCCTATTCTAATTGAAAATCATTTTAATGCAAAATAGCTTTAAATTGAAATATTGAAAATTACTAAGTTGGAAGACTTAACACTTTGAACAAATAATATATACATACTAGCAAAACAATTTATTTTTTAGAGAAATAGTTGTATGACTTACCTCAAAATGTAACTTTCAAACTCCTAAAATAATTATTTAGTCACCTAAAATAATTATACAAATGTTTATGTCAAAATATAATCAATTTAAGGAATAATGCAAAATCACTCGTTGACAGTGGCCCAAATAAACACTTCTGGAACCTAAGAATTCAATGAAGTGGTGTTAAAAGCATCAGGGACTAATATTGTAATTAACCCAATTAACATTCACAGCCATAAGCTTTGCAGTGATGACACTGTAACCATTTAAAATATGGGATATTGATGAACCCTCAAATAATCCTTAGGAACCTGAACCGTAATTATCCCAATTTTTAACCAGAAACTTAATTGTTCGTCTTCTTCGTTCGAACCTTCTGCTACTCTTTGATGTCCACCATGCACAGCCAAAACGTCCCCAAACTTATTTCTAATTCATCCGAAATAATTTTAATAATTAATTATCCTATTTAATTATAAAAAACAAATCATATTCAATTAAATCATCGATCTAAATTCATTTTCAAATTCTAAAAATAATTGACTTGCATAATAGAAATAGCTAAAAAACACTTATAAAAAATCTTTCTTTTGTTAAAAAAAATTCATAAATTGCTTTCATTTGATTTTCAACCAATAACCATATGAAAAAGTGAAAGAAATATCCAAACCCTAAGCTTTCTTATTTCCCCCCTTTTAATTAACCCACTTTTGGGTCCTACTCCTCTTTTTAGTCCTTTTTTTTTTCTGTACTTCCACTTTTTTTTTGCTTTGGGCCCTAACATAAACATCCAAAATTATAAATGAATTAATTTAGGTTTGGGCCGTTACAAATTCAGCTCCCAAAATCTTAGTATTGTAATTCATATTTATGATATTCATACCCTTAAATCCCAAGAAAAACTTTCAATGCTAGAATCTTGATCAATTTTTAGGACATAATCCATTATTAACAGGTTTTGTCCCTAGTTTTGCTCCTAACATTTGTTTTAACCCACAATAATAAATAATTCAATTAAGCATAAAATTCATGGGATTTTCAAATTAAGCCCAAAGAAAGTTTAGATTCATCAATTCAACCCAAAAATTTGCAAGACCTTCAATTAAAACCCAAAATTTCCTGAAATGCTCAATTAAAGCTGAAACTTTTACAATTATGCACAATTTTAAGCTAAATTATTTGAATAATTCAAATTTGACACTAAAAAATAAAAACAACCTAATTAAGACCTAAAAATTTAAAGACTCAAAAATAATTTTTGGGATGCTACACAACAATTTTAGGTAGAAAAAGACCAAAATGTCCCTAGACATTAAATAACCAGTATTTACCTAATCAAGTCTAAGACACTTAAATGAAGGTCAAAATAAATGTTAACACTTGTCCTCAGTGGACCTCACAACTAATGGGCTAAAGCCAAGTAAGGTATCAACAAGTCGGTTCCCTAATGTTGAAATGAAAGGATTTAGATGCCCTACGTTTTAGACTAATCTGACTTTGATGGTTATGGCCATGTGGTGGCCTCACATTCGGTGAAAGTAAGGCTTCCCAAGAGAGACTCTTCACCTTTGTAGACTTCTGTTACATCTAAGGTTGCCTTTTATGGGCAAAGTTTACTATTCTGCAATCCAACATTCCTGTTCTTTATCATCATTCCTTCAAGTTTGCTAGGGTTAATCTTCATGTCCCACATACTTTGCAAACATCCTTTGCACTTTCTACAACGTATGTACATTGGGTTCCCTGTTCTTGCCATATTGCTAATTTTTTGATCAACTATGAAAGTTTTGTCCCTATCTTCATTATCATATGATTCTTTTTGCAAATGTTATGTTTTAGGGAAAAGGCATCCGAGTTTTTAGAAGGGAATGAGTCTATTGAGTTACAGTTTTTTTACTTTCAATTAGTCCTTAGCCAGTGGAATGTAATGGCGCCTGACATCCTGTCCATCCTCCAAAAGGAGCAATTTGTAATTCATTTTGAAGACCCTGAAACTCTCCTGCCCAAATGAGCATGAAAAGGCCAACCAACCTATGGGGTAATTGACTGTTAATGTTGTGCCAAAAGCTAATAATAAGATGATTGTATTATGTACATTAAGTCATGATATTTTATTTATGCATTATTCCAATAATTGTGTTTGTTTTTTGTTTCTACATAACATAATCAAACATAATTGTAATCCTAGAATAATAATATTCTTAAATATCTCTAGTCTAGTATTATTGTGGAGTGTGTTGTAATAATACATAAAGACTAGTATATGTGGAGACTAATATGAGATATGTAATCTACATAGTTACAAGTAGGAGAACTTGTATACTGAATCGACCCACCATGAGAATGCTACATGGATCATTATATGAGTGCCACAAGTGATTCTCATGGCAATCATGAAATATCTAGTCCTATGAATTAAGATCATCAAGATTCCCTACATGTGAGTCACTTACTTTGATACTTCCCCTTATTACTCACAATTGGGTGAACGTGTTGGTAGTTATTAGGTATGTCACATGTCATGTGGAAGGATTTCTATAATCAATATGAGATTTGTCTCTCTTATATAATGTGAGTGATATCTTTAGGCTTCTCGATTGAGTGAGACTAAGAAAATGCATGGCTATGCTTGGATGAGTTGATATATAATATCATTATCATCAGTTTAAGTTAGTTTACTCAAGAATCAACAAACCAAAGATAAGGCTATACAAGAGTGACACATTCCATGCCTTTTGCTCAATGTTGATAACTTTGGACAAAAGGATGATGGCATATACAAAAAATCATCACAAAGGTTCAACTGGGTCACTGACGTCACTAGGATGACAATGATATGTTGCTAGACACTGTTTATTGTTTATAATCATAAATGTGATTTATAATTATTGTCAATATGATAGAAGCATATAAAGTCACACACTTAGAGCCAGTGAGGTTATTTGAGTGCATGAGCCAAATTGTTTCATGATAATTTTATATTATATATTGGCTGAGTAGTTGAGCAATTATTAAGCCTGAAATTAGGCCTAATTAGATTAAGGTTATGAAACCTACTTGGCTTAGGAGTTACACCTCACTATATATGTGTTATATAGTGTAACTTTTCATAGCTGGCTCTCATGGATGAAATTCATAAAGGTTTTGAAAAGTTCCAGCCATACTCTCCTCTTGCCTTTCCTTTGAGGATGCAAGCTAGCACTATGGGCACAAGAAGAATACTCTTACCAGAACCTAGAGGAGGCGTGATGATCCAAAAGGTTCATGTGGATACTATAGAGGGTTTGACCACATTAACTGTTCAAGTATGATTCAACTCAACAGTTGGGTGAAAAATCTTAACCGACTAGGTAAAAAATTTTTGAACACCTGATTTATTCTATTTCACTTTGATCATGGAGACTTTTGGTTAATCTTCGCTATGCTTTTTTATTTACTGAAACCTTACTAATGAATACTTATAAGTGTACAGCTATTAAGGGTTTAAATCATTATTATACACTATAAGTGTGATTAATTTTATAATATGAGCAATTATTCCACTAGGCTACTATTCATCCATGTTTACAAAATTTGCAAAATAATTGCTTTTTATGTAGGTGGAAAAAATCACAACATCTCATAATTCTTGGACAATGATCGGGGCCTCAAACATCTACAATTTTTTATTCATGGTCCACCCCAATTGAGAGATAGAGGAGGCCAAATTTAGATCATAAACAAAGTTAGTTCTAGCATTCCTGCTTGGCAATCTTTCATGAGAAAAGTCATATCTCGAGCTATGGATTTCAGAATTAAGTGATTCTAAAGCCATATGAAATCCAACACATATATCTTCAACTTTGCTTCATACCACAAACTAGTTTGATTGTTTTCATTGCCAAAATCTAGTTACAAGTGACACCATATACTCTACCATGTGTTGAAAAGTTATTTCGGTAGAAAAATTATAACTTGAGATACAGATATTGGTTTTGAATGATCAAGCTATTGTTTTGAAGCTAAAGAAGAGATCTATGAATCTTTTGCTTTGAGGAATAGCTAAATTTAATGTGTATCATGGTTGAAAAGTAAATATAAGTTTGAGTTGCTTTTGTTGTTTTGTATTCACCTTCCCTTTACTATTCTAACTACCATTTACTATTTCACCTACCCCATGACTTTATAAATAAGCAGCTTGGGGAGGATGAAATTAAGGTTGTTCCTAATGGAAATTAGAGTTTTTGTGTCAAACATGATTCTCCTTCCTTGATTTTTTTTCTTGTTTTCAATCCATAAGCTTTATTCATGGCACTTTCTTCTTATTCTTACTTTACTCTTTCAATCTATGTTTATTTCATTTTTATACATGTTATTTACTTTTATCATGACTAACTAAGTTTTATTTTGCTAAGGTAAAAGGATGAAGCTTTTGCTATAAAGGTTATAGCTAATTTGAATTGATCCTAAATTTATTGGTATTAACTTTCTTAATCATTGTCAATCAGTGGCACAAAAACTACTTTATTCCTTCTATAAAGCATGGCTCTACTGGCTATGTTGGAATCTTGAGTTATTGTAGACAAAGTTTGGCATGATCGATACTTAAACCTATTTGCAAGTGTTGGCGTTATAAGATCAAAGAAGCTAATACTAAGTAATGCGTAATGTTTCTGGAATTTGATTATTAAATTCCCCAATAGGGACCTCCTTTATGTGTGGATCCCAATTGATTCATAAAACAGACTAAAATTAACCATAACTAATATACTAAAAGTGAAACCCTCTAACCATAGCTATTTATTTGAATTTGAGTTTTAAGAAACACTTGTTCACACCTTGCACAAATACTTTCCTTGTTAAAAATCTTTAATTTTTATTTCTTAACTCACTTCCCGATGGTTTGACACTTCGACTCCTAAGATTTTACTACTTGCGATAACATACACTTGGGTTAAAACTGTTAAAATTACAACAAGCTTTTAACGCCGTTGTCAGGGAAGTAGAATTAGAGCGCATGTTCATTTTCTTTTCATTTTTTTCCTCTTTATTTTTTTTAGTTTAATTGTTAATCATATGGAAAGTTAAATCTCCTACCTCTTATGTTTTGTTAATCTTGTTTCCTCTTTTTTTTTTTTTATTGTTGTTGAATAGAAGGCCAAGCCTCCTACGTCTTCTATTTATCATATCCAAGGCTAAGCCTCATACCTATCTTGTTATTGATATTGGTTTTTCTTATTACTACTTTGGATATGCTTGAAAGCTTGGTCACGTTCATCAAGAAGTAAATTAGTAAGAAAATCTATACTTGCATTTGGGAAAAATTGGGGAAGTTTGTTACACATTTAATAACCTAAACTATAGCATGAAGACCACCAAGCTTAAGCTTTTTCCCTTTTTTTTAAAAAGATAAAGCTAAAATGTGGCTATAGAATCTTAGATTATGATCCATTAATTCATAGAATGAATTGCAACAACAAGTTTTGAAAAAAAAATGTCTTCACACTGAACAAATTATTTTGACAGGCTAATCACCACTTTCACACAAAAACTAGGAGAAACTTTGTACCAATGTTGGGACAAATATAAGGATTTACTTAACACATGCCCACATCATGGTTTTGAGACATGGAGAATAGTCTCAAATTTTTATGAAGGTCTAACACCTGGCGAAAGACAAATAGTGGAATTGATGTGCAATAGAGCATTTGAGGATAAAGTTCTTGACAAGGAAATGAATTACCTAGACTTGCTAGCAGAGAATGCACATAATTGGGACATCGCTGGTACCTATGAGGCTCCAGGTAAGACTCAATCCCCTACATTTAGTGGAGGCATATACCATTTTAAGGAAGATAATGAGCTTCAACCAAAATTTGAATATCTAGCTAGAAAGGTTAAGGCATTAGAAATGAGGAAAATTGATCAATTAAAATCTGTTAAAGAAGTTGTTTGTCACATTTGTGAAACCAATGACCATTGCACTAGCAATTGTCCAACTTTGTCTTCTTTTAAAGAATGTCTCCATGAACAAGTAAACATTTTGAATAACTCCAAGAGACCAACCCAAAATCCATACTCACAGACTTATAATCCTAGTTAGAGGAATCATCCAATTTTTAATTGGCAGAGTGATAATCATACTCAACCGTCACAACAGCCTTCCCACACCCAATAGAATTTGTAATAATCTTAAGGGTATGCATCATATGTTCCTTCTTTTAGGAAAAATCTTGAAGATACCTTAGATTCATTCATTGAAAAGTAAGAGTCCATCAATGCTTAAACAAGTCAAACCATAATTCATTTGAAAGATACTCTTGTAAAATTTGCATCTGCACTCAATATTCAAGAGAAAGGACAATTTTTTTCTCAACCACATCCAAATCCTAATGGTCAAGCCACGGATTAAGTGAAATTAATCACTACACTCTACAGTAGTAAGGTTATTGAAAACTCCATTTTTGATCCTTGTGAAGAAGATGATGAGTTAACTTCTAACATTAAAAAAGGGGCTGAACCTACACCAAACAAAGAGCAAATTGAATCTCTATTGCAACTTTATTTCCTCAAGCATTAACTGTAAAGATCAATATCCCTTTGTTGGATGCGATAAAACAAGTACATTCTAGTGCTAAATTTTTTAAGGATTTTTGCATAGTTAAAAGAAAAATGAATGTGAAAAAGAAGGCTTTCTTGGCTAAGTAGGTAAGTTCTATTATTCAAAACAATATTGCTTTAAAATACAAAGACCCTGGTTGTCCAAAAATATCATGTTTCATTGTAGAACATAAAATTGAGAAAGCATTACTTGATCTTGGGGCTAGTGTAAACTTGCTTCGATATTTAATTTACCAAAATCTAAATTTGGGTGAGTTAAAACCAACTGAAATAACTTTTTTGCTTGCTGACAGATCAGTAAAAGTGTCCAAAGGAGTTGTTGAAGATGTGTTAGTCCAAGTTGATAAATCCATATATCCTGTGAATTTTATTGTTTTGGACACACCGCTAATGGAAATTAAAAATTCAATACTCGTTATCTTGGGATGTCAATTTTTAGCAACCTCTAATACTTTGATTAGTTAGAGGAATGGACTGATAAAATTGTCATTTGAGAATATGACATTGGAGCAAAATGTGTTTCAATTTACTTGAGCAACCACTTGAAAAAAAAGATGGAAGCGAAGAAGTTTGCATCATCAATGCTACTGTGGATAACTATATCCAAGAATGAAGTATCTCTGATCTTCTAGAAAATTATATGGTTAATTCATTTGAATCAAGTCTACAAATAGATTAGGATACATCTAATATATGTGCATTGCTTGATTTTTCACAAGTAGAAGGAAACACATTTTGAAAACCAAAAGTTAAAGAGTTAGGACAACCCAAAGATAAGGAGCAAGATAAAATACCCACACCAAAGTTGAAGCCCTTGCCTAAAGAATTGAAGTATGCATTCCTTGGAGAAAATTCACCTTACACACTGATAATTTCATCTACTGTCACACTCGAGCAAGAAGGTAAGTTGATTGAGTTATTTAAGAGGCATAAAAGTGCAATTGGATGGACATTAAGCGACTTAGAGGTATTAATCCTTTAATTTGCACACATAGAATAAACTTGGAGAACAATGCTAAATCATGTCAATAACCTCAAAGAAGACTCAATCCACATATGAAAGAGGTAGTAAGATTTGAAGTTCTTAAATTACTTGATGTGGAAATTATTTACCCTATTTGGTATTATCAAATTCCAGTAGCTCTACAGTACCAGGAAAAGACCATATTCACATAGCCTTTTGGAACCATTGCATTTAGACACATGCCTTTTGGACTATGCAATACCCCCAATAACAGTTGAAATATGTATGCTGAATATCTTTAATGACATGATTAAAAAATATCTCAAAGTTTTCATGGATGATTTAACTCTATGGAAATTCCTTTGATAATTATTTTGAAAACTTGGAAAAGATTTTAAAAAGATGTGAAGAAAAATGCTTCATATTAAATTGGAAAAAATATCATTATATGGTCACCTCTATAATTTTTTTGGGTGAAGTTATAGCTTCCAAAGGATTTGAAGTTGATAAAACAAAGGTAGAGCCCATCGCTCAGTTACTTCCACAAAAAATAGTTAGGGAAGTTTGCGCATTTTTTGGTTATACAGGATTTTAATGAAAGTTCATTAAAGGGTTCAATGAAATATCTAGACCTGTTTGTAGCCTCCTTGCAAAAGATCCTTTATTTGAATGGACTAAAAATGCCAAAATTCTTTCGATAAGTTAATTGGCCTTCTGACATCCTCTCCGATCATGCAGCCTGATGACTGGTCCTTGCCCTTTGAGATAATGTGTAATACTAGTTATTATGCAGTTGGTGTTGTTCTAGGAAAAAGGACGGAAGTTAAACCATACGTAATTTATTATACAAGTAGAACTTTGAATAGTGCATAAATGAACTACACTACGACTGAGAAAATAACTACTTGTAATAATATTTGCATTACATAAATTTCGCTCTTATCTAATTACTTCAACAACCATATTTATACTGACCATTTTACTGCTAGGTACCCTATATCAAAGCAAGATGCTAAACCGAGACTGATACATTGAATATTATTATCTCAAGAATTCAACATTGCGATCATAGATAAGGAAGACACTGAAAATGTTGTCACTAATCATTTATCAAGGCTAACAATGGATTCATCAATTGAGGCTACACCTATAAATGATTGTTTCCTTGATGAATTTTTTTTTGTCACTATAGTACCTTGGTTTGCTAACATTGTCAATTTTTTAATGACAGGACAGATGCCAGCCTACAGGATAAGAAGTTTTTAAATGAGATGAAAAAATTTTACTGGGATGACCCTTATCTTTTCCAATACTTCCTTGATTAAATATTCTAGAGATGCATACCTGTGAATAAGGTAAAAAATGTCATTGAATTTTGGCATTTAGAAGTATACATGAGGCATTTTTTGTCAAAGAAAACAACTACAAAGATTTTGCCATTTGGATTTTACTAGTCCACCTAGACACATATGCATTTTTGCAAAACCTATGATAGTTGTCAGAAATTAGGATATATTTAAAAAAGAAACATGATTTCTTTGACTCCTATCCTTGTTATTGAGATTTTTTATTGTTAGGGGATAGATTTCATGGGACCATTTCCACCATCATTTGGATTCATGTATATTTTAGTTGTACTAGATTATGTGTCAAAATGCATAGAGGTAGTTCCTTGCCATAATAATTATCATAAAATTGTGCTCAAAATTTTTAAGGAAAACATTTTGAGTTAGTTCGGAATTCGTCGGGTCATAATAAGTGATGAGGAAACACATTTTTGTAATAAACCATTTGAATATTTGTTAAAGAAATGTGGTATCACACACAAGGTTGCCACCCCTTATCACCCACAAGTAAGTGGACAAGTAGAATTGGCAAATAAGGAGATAAAACAAATCCTTGAGAAAGTAGTCAACCCAAATCAAAAGGATTGGTCCTTGAAACTAACTAATGCACTTTGGGCTCACTGCATTGCTTTAAAAACATCATTGGGTATGTCTCCCTCCATGTTAGTTTAACGAAAACCTTGTCATTTGCTTGTAGAAGTTGAACATAAAGCTTACTAGGCCATTAAAGCTTTCAAGTTAAATCTTGATGATGCCGGTGTATTGCGCAGGTTGTAACTAAATGAGTTTGATGAGTTAAGAAATGAGCATATGAGAAATTGAAACACATAAAGCTAGTACCAAAGTTTTTCATGACAAAACAATCTTAATAAAAACAATTGAGATTAGTTAAAAGGTTTTGTTTTATAATTATCGACTTCACATATTTCCTGGAAAACTGACATCTAGGTGCAGTGGCTCTTTTATTGTGAAACATGTTTATCCTTGTAGGGCCATTGACATTGAAAATCCTAAAAATGGTAATGTGTTTAAAGCAAATAGACAGAGTTAAACCATTTTTGGAGAATCATGATTTTTAGGAAGAAGTTATTCATCTTAGTGATCCTCACAATGATCATGGTAAGTAAATGTCAATATGCCTTATCTTCTTAGATAGTGTTCTTTTAAGTTTCATTTCTTTTTATTTTTCTTATTGTGCTTTTCTTGTTTTCCTTAGTTAAGTGTTGGATATGATACCCTGTGGCTCTTAAGTTGGTTATTTCAGTTTCTCATAACAACTAATTTCTCTTTCCCCTTTTCTTAATTTCTTTTTAACATGGATTCTGTTCTCTCTACTTTGCAAAAATACTTTCCTTCTCTCCCTCTAGTGTTTCTTAAAATGATTTACCAAGCTAGATGTGAAAGATTAAAAATTTGATACCCAAAGGCATCCCTGAAGATGTATGTTGGTTAATTGAAGCTAAGGTCCATTTAGCTGGCAATGCATTTGTGTGCCACATGCCTGGCTTAGGCAAAAGCTCTTAGGCTAAAAAGCGAAGGGCAAAAAGGCTATGAGTCTGCACAAATGTGGTCGACAGACTTATAATACTAGATGTCATTCTTTATGTATTATTTCTGATAATTAAGAAGATAAAATACAATTCATCAAGAATGGCCTAAGTAATGAGTTTTTGGGTATTATCCAGTTGACTCTTGAGATGTATTCTTGTGGATTAGTGCAAAACAAACTTATTGGATTATACAGTAGTTTTTGTAAAGAACAAGAGCGTTATAGTCTTGGAAATCTGACTTTAAAGACCTCGTTTATTTTTCAAGTTTGTAAGAAAATTGAATGGGAAGCAAATCCTTGACTCATAGAAGACATTGAAGTTGTTACTAGATGTAAAACCAGAGGACGATGTGAGTTACAATCATAACTACTATACATACATGCCATTATTTTTGAAAATTTTATTTTATTTTATAATAATCTACCTACTCATGTAGGTGTTATCATTGCATTATCCTTTCATCTCTATAAATGCAATTTCTTCTTTTCATTTTTCACGGGATTAAGGATAAAAATGGAAAAACCTCAACTCTTAGATTCTGAAATATATGTGTATTTTGTGGATCTTTCCCTAGAAAGGATGAATAGTCCCTGAGAGCAGTAAACTATTTGGGTAGTGTCCTAACTGAGTGAAAAATACATTTGGTATATGGGGGAGGTGGTGTTGGGTTGATGAAAGATGTAACAATAGCAGCATTTGTAAGGGCAGCCAAGTTTTGGGTATCATTCTTACACCTTAAAGTGGATCAGTGGAGCCACAATTGAGGAAGAATTATTGGTTCGAAATATACAAGATCGCTTGGTGCAAATACTTTGTAATTCTGATACTTTTATTGGCTTACTAGGATGTTTTGGTACATTGGGGGAAAATTTTAAAATTACTTCCATGGCTCAACTTAATATGCATCAGAAATCTATTGAACTATTGAATATTAACAATTTCTTTGCAAATTTGTTATCTTTTATAGATTATGCTGTGTAGGAGAAATTTCTCTCACAATCGGTGAGATGGATCTTAATATCTGCATCAACTGCTAAAGAATTTCTAGACAAAATGCAAGTTTCCATTCCTGAACCAGATCTAACAGTAATTCAGATAGATTGGGCACAATAGTCCTTCCCAACAAGCTCCATCCCAAAAGTATCTTTTACCCTACTATCCTTTTTATTTTTATTAATTTTTATTTCTTTAAAGGATGTTAATCTTAATAAGTCATGAAAACACTATTTAAGATAACAACCTGATATGTGGATTTGTCTTTTAGTTTTACTATTAGCATTATCTTGTTTTTGCATTTATTTTGATTTAAGTTATTTCATGATTTTCATTTTCAGTAATTACCGTTTTAGGTAATTTCTTCTTCACTCTACCTATCTATATTTTGACATTATGGACAATGGCTCAATCTGGTTAAGGGGAGGGGATAGTTGGCATAAGAATTTTTTTTTTCTTTTAGGATAGTTTTTCTCATGCTGATATTAAAACCATTAGACAAAGCCATTAGTTTAAGATGGCTAAGTAAGGAGTAATGTTAATCTTGAGACGCATCTTGGTAGGTATGCTAGTCACAACAGTTTTGTTTTTAGGAGTAGGCTTTTGAATTCGTACATGATGATATACTCACAAGTAATCTATATTTTCTATCTAGAAAACTTTTATGCTTAGTGATAAAATTGTTGAGGTTATGAGCTACATTAAAATCTTACATGCTTGACTTTTTGTTTGACATAATGGTTTAGTCAAATTTCATTGACTTAGATAAGGGATTAGGATGTTTAAGTTATGAATTCCCATTATCTTTATTTTTTAGATTTTAAAGAATACTTTGACTATGTGCCTGTTGGAACCTCGAATGAACCATACCTTAGCATGATTTGGAAAAGAAAAAACAAACAAAAGAAAAACAAAAGATGAAAGAAAAAAAAACAACTAGCAATGTTCGCTTTTGGAAATGACTACATATTACCGAGGTTCTCTAAATAATGCTTGAGCCTAAGTAACAAAAAAAACCCCATGTATTGTAATTGTGTGAAAGTCGCCAAAGCGATGTTTTTGAATTAGAATTATTTTGATGAGCTACAAATGTTGGTATGAGTTACTGAAATTTTTTAGACACTCCTAATAGTCAATCACACATATATTGCACTAAGCAATTTATAATCTTTCACACTTTTCCCTTGTGTTGAGCGATTGAAAAGTGCATAAATTATTATTAAATTTTTATTTTTAGCACCATAATTTTGATGCTCATTACTTTGATGATTTCTGATTTATGGTATATAGATTGATTGTGAAAATATTGGATGAAACCTGAGTATTCATTGAGTACATCACCTTACTTATTAGGGACAGGCAAGAGCCTAGTTTGAGGATGTGATGAATATTCATAATTATATAGATATTAAGGGTTTAAATCATTATTATATACTTTGAGTGTAATTAATTTTATAATATGAGTAATTATTCCATAGGGTTACTATTCATCTATATTAACAAAATATGCTAAATAACTACTTTTTATGTAGATGGATAAAATCACACCTCACAATTCTTGGACAATTGAGAGATAGAGGAAGCCAAATTTGGATGACAAATAGAAAGGGCTCTAGCATTCGAGCGCTTGACAATCATTCATGAGAAAAATCATATCTGAAACTGTGGATGTTAGAATTGAGTGATTCCAAAGCCATATGAAAGCCAACACATAAATCTTTAAATTTGTTTCATACTGAGAATCATTTTAATTGTTTTAATTGTTGAAATCTGGTTAAAAGTGAGATGATCTATTCTACTATGTGTTAAAGAGTAATTTCGGTAGAAAATATAATAACTTGAGCAACGGATATTAGTCTTGAATAACCAAGCTATGGTTTCAAAGCTAAATAAGAGATCTACAAATTTCATATTTTGAAGAAGAGCTGAATTGATGTGTATAGTGGTCAAAAAATTAAAAGAACTTTGAGCCACTTTTGTTGTTTTGTATTCACCTATCCTTTACTATTCCAACTACCATTTATTATTTCATATACCCCAAGCTTCTATAAATAGGCAGCTTGGGGAGGATGAACTTAAGTTTGTTCCTAGGTGAATTTAGACTTCTTGTATAAAGATAACTATCCTTCCTCGATTCTATTCTTGTTTTCAATTCTGAAGCTTTATTCAATGTGCTTTCTTCTTATTCTTACTTTAATCTTTCAATTTATATTTATTTCATTTTTATACATGTTGTTTACTTTTATCATGACTAACTAATTTTTCTTTTGCTAAGGTGAAAAGGTTAAACTTTTGGTATAAAGGTTATGACTAATTTGAATGAATCCTAATTTTATTGGTATTAACTTTTGTAATTGATTTAGCTACCCTCCTTTTTAAGTTGGAGTCTTGATTCATCATAGTCAATCATTGACACAAAAGCTACTTGATTCCTTCTATAAAATATGGCTCTCCCTCCTATGTTAGAATCTTAAGTTAGTGTGGACAAAGGTTGACATGATAGATACTTAAACCCATTTGCAGCTGTTGGTGTTATAAGATCAATGAAACCTAATACTAACTCATGTCTAATTTTTTTGAAATTTGATTATTAAATTCCCTAATTAGGACTTATACTTGGGTTACAACAGTTAAAATTAAAGCACTTACAATGATATCAAAGCTACTTGTGAGACTCTAAATTAGGATTTTGTGTTGAATCGCATGATCTGTAGTATGTTCTATTTTTTTTATCATAATTAATATGATTAATTCCTAATACACAAATTGGAACTCACAATATATGAGATATATTAAGGTACAATAAAAACTGGTTAATAAGATTAACTCTCTATTGATGGATATAAGATATCTATCTAATTAAGGATTATCACAGTAGTTGCTATAATCCTTGTCTATGATTAGCTCTATGAAGCACCTCATTAATAAACTAGTTAACAAACGTGCGTTAATTGGCATGCATTTTCTAGTTGAATGAGATTTGATTTGACATGTTGTTTGTTGATTGAAGCATGATGCATGGTTATGGCCTTGGTTGATTGTACTTGTAATATGGCCTGTGTGTCCTACCTTTCTTTATTGCTCTTATTGCACATTCTCTTCTCACCTTCGTTCCCTCGAATGTAAGTTGAGGTTCCTATCATTAATGTAACTATACATTTTGGGAGTTTCCAAGATGATGTGCCCAAGGAGGTGATTGCAAGGAGATAACTAAGTAAGGAGGATAAGGAGCTTGTGAAGGCCTTTTCTTTTCTTAGGCTTTAATTATATTCTTATTAGCTTGGGAATAACGATTAGTTTAGGTTATAACCATGTCACGTTTAATTAGTTGTTAGCATAAGATGCATGTTTTATATTTGTATGTGATGCATGTATAACACAACCAAAGATAATAATTGGTGAGATTAAAGGAAAATCCCTCAAGCAAAATATTAAGTCATTAAATATGATGTCTTCCAAATTTTGGCACTCGGCAAGACTTTGATCAACATTGGGTGGGTTTGCCAAAGTAAAGTACCTATGTTCATCTTGGTAAGACGTGATGGGATAAAAATGATATCTAAGTTGCTAACTTTGGGTCCAACTTAACTAAGCCATCCCAATAAGATTAGGGACTTGGAGGCATAGAGTTGGGCTTAAGTTCATGAGATGAGCTTGGACAAGTGTTGTTCACCCAACTATCCAAGAGTTGTATAAGATGAATTGGTAAGGAGTCGCCTACCTAAATAGCTATAACTTGAGAGAAAAATGAAAGTTGACCCAAGTTATGGTGAAATATGGATCTTAGCCCATTAAAATGCCATAGCGTTGAGGTGTTCAGAAATAATATTACCTGTTGTTATTTTGAGTAAAATAGTGGGAGCATCATTTAATAAAATTCCTTATTAAATGAATTAAAATATACGACTCTTACACTGCATATTTACTATTGTAGATTACCATGACATAAAACACATCAACATTTTCATTGTAGTAGATCCATAAGAAGGAAAAACTGACTGGGACTAACTTTTTCAAATAGTACCAAAATTTAATAATAGTCATCAAGTAAGAGAGAAAGGTTTATGTCTAGAGCAGCCCATTTTGAATGAGCCTGCTGCCAATGCTCCAAGAGCTGAAAGGGATGCTTATAATAACCATTCTAATGATGCTTTGGACGTTGCTTGTCTCATGTTAATTACTATGGAATTTGAGCTTTAAAAGCAACATGAGAATATGAAGGTGTTTAATATGATCGAATATATCAAAATGTTCTTCCAAGAGCAAGCCAAGCATGCAAGGTTTGAGACCTCTAATCATTGTTTCAGTGCAAATTTTCTAATGGAAGTCTCACGGGTCCTCATATGCTCAAGATGATTTGGTACATTAAGAATCTTGAGAGTTTGGGATTTGCTCTTTAGATTGAGTTGACTGTTGATGTAGTCCTACAATCATTACCGGAAAGCTACAATTAGTTCATCTTGAACTACAACATAGACAATCTTTACAAGTCTCTGCCTGAATTGCTCAACATGTTGAGAATGATTGAGCAAAACCTTAAGAAGGCTAACTCCATTATAATGGTTCAAATGGCAAGGAAAAGAGAAAGGCCAGCAAGAAAAAGAATAAAGTTAAAGGAAAGTCCATTGCTAATTCTTCTTCGAGTACACTGAAATTGTCTGGTGGTATGGCTAAGGAAGAGGATTCCTTCCATTGTAAGAAACGCAAACATTTAGAGCACAGCTACAATCTCTATCTTAAAGAACTCGAGAAGGATAAGGGAAGTAAGACTTCCATTTTAGGTATTTTTGTTATAGAGGCTAATTTTTCAAATTCCTCATCTTAGGCATTGGAAACTAGATGTGGATATCACACTTATGCAAATGTGCAAGATCTAAATAGAAGTAGAAGGTTGGCCCGAGGTGAAGTGGACCTATGCATAGGAAATGAAGCAAAAGTTGTAGCATTAACCGTCGAGACTCATGTTATTACTTTGCCTAGTGGATTGGTTTTAGAATTGGACAGTTATTATTATGTGCATACTATTAGTAGAAATTTGATTTCTATTTCTTGCTTGAACAAGAAAGGCTTTTTGTTTATAATAAATGACAAGTGTTGGTCCATTTATTTGAATGAAATTTTTATGGAAGTGCTCAACTTAGTAATGGTTTGTATGCTCTAGAACTTAAAAATCCATCTATAATATGTATACCAAGAAGGTTAGATTGAATAATTTGAACCTGACGTATCTCTAGGACTTTTGTTTAGGCCATATAAATAAGACTCATATATCTAAACTTCATAAAGATAGACTCTTAAACTCATTTGATTTTGAATCAAATAAGACATGTGAGTCATATTTATGGAACAAGATGACCAAAACTTCATTCACTGTGCAAAGTGAAATAGCCAATGACCTACTCAGACTCATACATAGTGATGTATGTGCACTTATGCCAAACATACTAGCGAGGGTTTCCAATACTTCATTACTTTTACTGATGACTTCAGTAGATATCGCTATATGTATCTCATGAAACACAAGTCAAAATCCTTTGAAAAGTTCAAAGAATTCAAGAATGAAGTACAAAATCAACTGAAGAAAAGTATCAAAGTGCTTCGATTAGATAAGGGTGGAGAACACTTAAACCAAGAATTCCTTGACTATCTAAAAGAGTGTGATATAGTATCACAACTTACTCCACCTAATTCACCTCAATGGAATGATGTATCCAAAATAATAAATTAAACTCTGTTAGGCATGGTTTGATCTATGATAAGTCAAGTTGACCTCCCAAACACCTTTTAGGGACATGCTCTAGAGATAGCTGCTTTTATACTAAACCAAGTTTTATCTAAATCGGTTCAAAAGACGCCATATGAGATATGGAGTAGAAGGCATCCCAGTTTGTCTTTTATAAAGATTTCGGGCTGAGAGGCTTACATGAAACATCAATCCTCTGACAAGCTATGACCTAAATCTTATAAATGTTTTTTTGTTGTGTATCTCAAAGAAATAAAGGTTACTATTTCTACAATCCTTCTGAGCAAAAACTGTTTGTTGCTCAAACTTGTATCTTTCTAGAGAAAAAGTTTATCTATAAAGGAACTAGTGGTAGGAAAGTAGATCTCGAAGAAATTCAAGAACAATAAAGGGATATTGAACTTGAGATGAAAATTGAGTAGATACCACAAGATGTTGTCACTCAGGAGTCTGTTCCCGTAGCACAAGGCACACGTAGGTCTAGTAGGATTTGGCATGAGCCCAAGTAATATGGATTTATCCTTACTCATACTAGTGAGGTGGTACTCATGGATCAGTATGAACCTTCAACCTACCAATAAGCTATGTCGGGTCTAAACTATGAAAAGTGGCTAAAGGGCATAAAGTCCAAGATGAAATCTGTGTATGAAAACCAAGTATTGGCCTTTGTTGATCCACCAAAATTGGTAAAACCCATAGGATGCAAATGGGTTTTCAAGAAGAAAACTGATATGAATGGTAATGTGATTACCTATAACGGATGATTGGTTGTAAAATGTTTTAAGCAAATTCGTGGTATTGACTATGATAAAGCTTTTTCACTAGTTACCATGGTTAAATTCATCTAAATTTTATTGGCTTTACTGCACAATATGATTACGAGATATGGTAAATAGATGTCAAAATAGGCTTCTTTAATGAAAGCTACTTGAAGATGTGTACATGACACAACCTGAGGGTTTTGTCACTCCATAGAATGCCAACAAAGTGTGCAAATTACAAAGGCCCATTTATAAACTGAAGCAAATTTCTCGGAGCTGGAATTTTCATTTTTACAAAGCAATCAAAGAGTTTGATTTTATCATAAATAAAGTGAACCTTGTGTATACAAGAAGGTTAAAGGAAGCACTATTGTCTTCTTGATGCTGTATGTAGATGACATACTACTCATCGGCAATGACATTCCTAAGCTATAATATGTGAAGACTTAGTTATGGAAATGCTTCTCTATGAAGGACTTGGGTAAAGTGGCCTACGTGTTAGGCATTAGGATCTATAGAGAGATCTAGAAAACTACTCAGCCTAAGTCAAAGTACATACATTGACAAGGTGCTAAAGAGGTTTAACATGTAAGACACTAAAAAAGGATTCTTGCCCTTATCACATGATATAACTCTCTCCAAATCTCAGTGTCTTAGTACACCCAAGAAGATAGAGCACATAAGTAAGATTCCATATGCCTTCACAATTGGATCTATTATGTATGTCATAATATGTACTCATCCCGATGTCTAATATGCCTTGAGCATGACAAGCAGGTACCAATTAACCCTCCGTGAGAGTCATTAGACAGCTTTTAAGAATATTCTTAAACAATTGAGACAGACAAAGGATGCATTCTTGGTGTTTGGAAGTGAAGATGAGTTTGTTATAAAGGGTTACACTGATGCTAGCTTCTAATCTAATAAGGACGATTTCATATCATAATCTAGTTGTGTTTTGCTTTAGTGGTAGTGCTACGAGTTAGAAGAGTTCAAGAAAAAAATAGTAGCTGACCTTATAACAAAATCTAAGTACATTGATACATATGATGTTGTGAATGAAGCAGTTTGGATCAAGAAGTTCGTTATAAAACTTAGAGTGGTTCCAAGCATCCTTGACCCGATAGAACTCTATTGTGACAATAATAGAGCAATCGCACAAGCTAAGAAACCTCGATTTCATAAGTGATCCAAACACATACTTCAACGTTATCATCTCATTAGGAAGATCATCAAAAGGGGTGATGTGAGGATATGTAGGACCTCAACAGACAACAATATTGCTAATCCACTAATCGAAGCCCTTACACAACAGAAGCATGATAGTCATTCTAGATCCATTGGTATTAGATAAATCGATGATTGGCTTTAGTGCAAGTGGGAGTTTGTTAGTGTTATGCCCAAAAGAAAATCATGAGATGATTATGTCATGCACATTGAGTCGTAATATTTTGTTAAGGCATTATTCCAAAAATTATGTTTGTTGTTTGTTTCTATGTAACATAATCAAACATAATTACAACCCTAAAATAATAGTATTCTTAAATGTCTATAATCTAGTATTATTATGGAATGAGTTGTAATAATACATAAAAAGCTAGAAGGATTGGAAAGAAAATTCCTTTTCCATACTAGCAAAAGGAAAGTAGGATTTCATTTGTGTATGGACTAACAAACCTATCCACAAGGCAATCAACCCCCATTCTTTGGAGGTTGGATCCAAGGCTTTCATGGCGGTTAAGAATATCATTTATAGCTTATTGAAGGTGGTAAAGGACAAACTGAAGGGGAGACTATTTTCTTTTGCTCGACAACTCTAAATGAGGTCACTATGAAGGTATGTAGAATTAGTTGTGTTAGTGTTGTGCCCAAAAGCCAATCATGAGATGATTGTATTTTTGCACATTGAGTCATGATATTTTATTAAGGCATTAATCCAGCAATTATGATTTGTTGTTTTGTTTCTGCGTAATGTAACAAACATAATTATAACCCTAGAATAATGATATTCTCAAACGTCCCTAGTCTAGTATTATTGTGGAGTAGGTTGCAATAATACATAACGGCTAGTATATGTGGAGACTAATATGAGATATGTAGTCTGCACATGGATACAAGTTGGAGAACTTGTGTACTGGACCGACCCACCATGAGAACACTACATGGATCGTTATATGAGTGTCATAAGTGATTCTCATAGTGATCATGGTATATGTAGTCATACGATCTAAGATCATCAAGGTTCCATACATATGAGTCACATACTTTGATACTTCCCTTTCTTGCTTGTAACTGAGTGAACTTGAATGAGGTTATTGGGTATGTCACATATCATGCAGAGCGATTTATATGATCAAGATGGGATTTGTCCCTCCTATGTAACGGAAGTGATATCTTCGGCCTCCTTGATAGAGTAAGACTTAGAAAAATGCATGGCCATGCTGGGATGAGTTGATATACGATATCAATGTCATCAGTTTAAGTTAGTCTACTCAGTAATCAAGAAACCAAAGATTGGGCTATACGAGAGTGACACATTCCATGTCTCGTGCTTAGTCTTGATATTTTGGACAAAGGGACAATAGTATATATCGGTGATAATCATAAAGGTTTAGTCGAATCACCGACAATCTTGTCACTTGGGTAGCAATGATGTGTTGCTAGACACCGCTCATTGCTTATGATCATAAATATGATTTATGATCATTGCCAACGTGGTAAGAGCCTATTGGGTTGCACACATAGAGCTATTTGGATCATTAGAATGCATGGGCTAATTATTTGGGTTATGGTTTCACTTTAATTTTGAATTAATAATGGGCCCAAGAGTTGAGCAATTATTAAGCCCGAAATTAAAGCCTAATTGGATTAGGGCTTTGAAACCCATTAGGCCTGGAAGTTGAGTCTCACTATAAATACAATTTCTAGTGAGAAATTCGCAGGTCTCCCTGCCCTAGCCTCCCAAAAGGACAGCCGCACTCTTTTCTTGCAATTCCTTGGAGGACTCAAGCTAGCACTGCGAGCGCAAGAAAAACGCACCTACCGGGACGTGGTGGAAGCGTGGTGATTCTGAGAGGCTCGTGTGGATACTATAGAGAGCTTGAACACGTCAACTGTTCAGGTTTTGCGATTCGACTCTACAGTTGAGTGAGAGATATCAACCGAAAATTAGGTATGAAAATTTTCGAACACCCGGTTTACCCCGTTTCACTTGGATCCTGAAGGGTTTCGGTTAAATTCCGCTGCGCTGTTTGGCTCCTAAAACCCAACAAGTTGCCCCAATGAAGGCAAGCCCAATCCTATCTAATGGTTTAAGGGGTTACTTTGCGAGCTCCTTGATTCCTTGGATTGTGGTGTCACCTCGAGTAATAAGCCTTAAATCCTTTAACTATGCTCTTGATAATCACTGGGATGCCTATGTTAATTTAATTCTATGTACATATGTCCCCAAGCGCTTCATGGGTATTCCTAAGTGCCTATGATGAGGCATCCTACTATCATTGTGGTTCTCTAGGGGCTCCAAGTCTCATTGATTTCATGGAGAGTGCCTGAGTCCCTCCTCTTAAGCCCACCATCGTAGATGAAGATGCCTTGACTCTGAGGGGTAAGTACTAAAGGCCATTTACGCCCTCTCCCTTTATGGAAATGATTGACATGGAAGTAGATAAAAACACCGAGGGGCAAAAGCAGCAATCCCCTTCTAGACTATTGGGCCATCACAAAATCCCTTAGGTAATCTTTCAAGCTCGCCTTGGTCTACACATTTTGATTTTTATGCCACGTGCACTTAACATCTGCTTGGTTTTCATCTTCTACTTTTTGTGGAATGTCTGATAATATAAGTCTGTTGCCTTTTTAGGAATATCCTATAGCTTGAATGTCATTCCTCTTGCTCTGAGAAGGTTAGTTCTTAACACTGGAACCTATTTTGTTGTCAACAAATGTGATGCTGCCAGTGCTTGAGAGATCTATTACAAAAAGGCAGAATTTTGGGGCCCCAAAAATCATTCAAGAAGCTTCCAAGTGATTCTTGACCTTTCAAACTACCTTCAGGTACAAGTTTTAAGGCCGAAAAAAGGGAGTTCCATGCTATTTACTGTGGTGTGTACAGGGACGTACAGTACGACCCTTGCTTCTTGGAATATGACAACAAGTCTATTCTAGAAAGTAACTTTTCCTGCTAGTGGATGCTGGAATGTTTCCCCTTGCCCTGAAACTTGGCTGAGCTTGAGGAGCATAGCTTGAGGAGCACTAGAATTTCCCTGGCCATAAGCATGAGGCGTAGGGCCACATCCCTTATTCATGTAAGTTTTGTTTTACCCCACCTAGTTCTCCCTTTTACTCCATGGCTACCTCCAGTTAAGACGTCATGATTAAGCCAAATTCATGATAAACAGATTGGCTATTGGGGTGGGATCCATGGAGAAGACTAATCAGTAGCTTGCTAAAGAGAATAAATGGGTTATGCAGGGAAATAAAAAGTTATGCTTGAAGGTGAAGGCACTAGAAAGGGAGAAGAAGGCTTTGGAAGTTAAGATCTAGGATCAAAAGGAATCTATCTGTACCTCCACTTCTTCTATGTATAAGCTCAGAAGGAGCGTGGCCACCTTGGAGGCCAAGAATGCTGTGTTCTAAGCCCAATCCAATGTCTACAAAAAAAGAAGCAACCTAGGCCAGAGATGAGGTGGATAGACAACTAATCTAAGAATTGTTTTATGGCTTTGCCTGGTGCTATTATTAGGCGGACAAGATTCTATTAGTGTTGTGCCCAAACGTCAATCATGAGATGATTATGTTTGTTATTTTATTTTTGCATAACATAATAAACATAATTGTAACCCTAGAATAATGATATTCTCAAATGTCCCTGGTCTAGTATTATTATGGAGTGGTTTATAATGATACATAATGACTAGTATATGTGAAGACTAATATGAGATATGTAGTCTACATATGAGTACAAGTTGGAGAACTTGTGTACTTGACTAACCCACCATGAGAACGCTACATGGATCGTTATATGAGTGTCATAAGTGATTCTCATAGTAATCATGGTATATGTAGTCCTTTGACCTAAGGTCATCAAGGTTCCCTACATATGAGTCACACACTTTGATACTTCCCTTGATTAAGATGGGATTTGTCCCTCCTATGTTACAGGAGTTATATCTTCGGGCCCATTGATAGAGTGAGACTTAGAAAATACATGGCCATGCTCGGATGAGTTGATATACGATATCAATGTCATCAATTTAAGTTAGTCTACTCGGTAATAAAAAAACCAAAAATTGGGCTATACGTGAGTGACAGATTCCATGTTTCGTGCATAGTCTTAATATCTTGGATAAATGGACAATGACATATATGAGTAATGATTATAAAGGTTTAATCTAATCACCAACAATCTTTTCACTTAAGCAGCAATGATGTGTTGCTAGACACTGCTCATTGCTTGTGATCATAAATGTGATTTATAATCATTGCAAACATGGTAAGAACCTATTGGGTTGCACGAATATAGCTATTTGGATTCTTAGAGTATATGGGCTAATTATTTGGGTTATAGTTTCATTATAATTTCATGTTAATAATTGGCCAAAAAGTTGAGCCATTATTAAGCCCGAAATTAAAACCTAATTGGATTAGGGCTTTGAAACCCATTAGGCCTAGAAATTGAGTTTCACTATAAATACAACTTTTAATAAAAAATTCGCAATCTTGCCCTTGCCTCCCAAAAGAGATAGCTGCACTCTTCTCTTGCTATTCCTTAGAGGACGCAAGCTAGCACTGCGAGCGCAAAAGAAACACATCTATTGGGACGTGGTGGAGGTGTGGTGATCCTGAGAGGCTCATGTGGATACCATAAAGAGCTTGAACACGTCAACGGTTTAGGTTTTGTGATTCGACTCTATAGTTGGGTGAGAAATCTCAACCGAAATTAGGTACAAAATTTTCAAGCACCCGGTTTACCCCTTTTCACTTGGATCCTGAAAGATTTTGGTTAAATTTCGCTGCGTTTGTTTGGCTCTCAAAACCCTACATATTCATCTAGGACTAGATCTGTCCAACTTGGAGGTTCTTCATGACATCCCATGCAAGTTGGGGCACTTGGTATTTGGAGGATAAACTCGGCCTGAAGGCTTGGACTTTATCTGAAATGCAAGCTTGAGGCCCTTCCTTCAGGGACATAACTTCCACCTCTATAAAGGATTTCTTATAGCCCCCAGGGAATTTGTATTTAGTAAATCTTGTACAAAGAACCTACATTTAAAGAATCTTATATGATTTTCCTGAACTTGTTTGTTTCCACTTCATTTTACCCTACTTTCTTTTTTGCAACCGATATCTAGATTCTTATGCTGTGATAGGATCCTAAAAATTCCAGAACATGATCTTTATTATGAAGGCATGCCTTATGGATCCTCCATTTGATTAATATGAGGGACTTAGGGGTACTTACATTCTAGGATTAGAAGGAAGACAACCCTTACTTATCCCCTTTATAAAGGGGATGTCACCTCATGTTTGGTAAACTAACTTCCCATTTTGGTTGCCGATGAAAGACCTTTTAGAGCATGTACTCTAAAGGTATTTAAGAGCATACGTTTGTTAGGTTTTCCAGGTAAACTATATCGAGGGGTCACTGCAAGGACTATCCCCCCAAAAGTATTTTCGAACACTTTTCTAAATATTTTTTAAAACTTGGTGTAGGGCCTATCATGTAAGTAATGACTACTAGACGCTTACAATGTCTTTTATTGGCCACCATCCCATGGGTGTCACATTGAATATAATTGTGTGGAACGCCACCTCGTTCTTACTATATGATGTCTCTATCTGTGTGTGATTAGCTTTTGCCTTGATGCGTGAAGCCCAAGCCTTAATATGGGTTTGATCAACTAATAAACTTCTCTAGGAGTCAAGTACATAGGTGTATTCATTTCATCCTAAGTACACAAGTGATTCAAACTCAAAAGAGGACCAAGATTCACTTAGGTTCTTAAAGGCTACATATAGTCCCTTCCAGTTCATCTAGAAGGTTCCTCGACCCCATCTCCAATTGTTCTACCTTTATATGTGCCAAATCCTTGTTGTAGATATATTTTTTGAGAATTCTCTCACTCAAGTCCAAGTTCTTAATGGCTCCCTTACCATGTTAAAGGCCACTTGCTATGGGTTGCATAAGGTTGGCGCCCTTTCATCTCTTTCTAGATTACTTTTAGACTTTAGGAGGTTAATGTAGGGAGCTTTACCTAGGCTCATCGATGCCTTGGCCCTGCTCCCAGCAAAAAACCCCTCCTTTGCCTTCTAAGCTTAAGGCACCTTTTGAACCTGTACGATATCACAACATCATAAAGTGTTAGTCAAGATATGAGATTAAGTGCTTGAAAAACATCAATATCTAAGCATCCTTGTTATATGGAGATCAATGGTCTGTCCAATAGGGATTGGTCAAGTAGGTGCCTTCTTCTTATCAACCTCAACCCTCATGACCCATTTCTTTTCTTCCTACTTGTGGTGGCCGTAGTGTATGCCTTTGTCTAGAGTTGGAACTATGACTCATGGAGTAATCATCCCACCTCAATCCTGTGGCAAAAATGTATGAGATCAATGGCTTCGAGGGGATCTACCTTTACTAAGGGTCAATTCGTTTTAACTTAAGTCAGTTGATTTATTTTTATTTTTATATCTTTTTTAGCTAAAACAAATTTCATTTAAAAGCCACATTATTTAGATATAATAATCCATGCAAAAGTAAATTTTCATGATGTTATTAAATTTTTATGAAAATTTCTTTTTTCATGTCTTAAACTAAAAAAATTCATAAACATTTAGTAAGATTACAAAAATCATATTTTCAATTGATTATTGTAGCTACATAATATTAGCTTTTAATTAAAATTAGTTTCAGGTAGAAAAGACGTAAGAATAAAAAAAATCATTTTAAAGTTAATTAACTTAAGTTAAAAGAAGCTGGTGTAACTTTTTATCAAGGGGTATCAAATCATCCACAAGTTTACCAACAAAGGTGTGAAGGATGAGGTCACGAAGATAACACCAATTTGAAAGCAGACTTGTTGCCATCTAGCTTAAGTTACCTGAGCATGAAATGCAGTGAGGTTGTAATTACCACTACTAAAAAAAGACTATTTTCCATCTACATTTTCCAACAGCCATGAGCTAGAAAATTGGATTTTCAAACGTGAAGCCATTGGCAAAGGATTCATTAACAAATGACACGTTGGAAAAAAAGTTTCCATTGGCCCAAAGAATCATCAGTAATTACCAACACCTGGCTGTTGGAATCTACCTAACCTTATAGCATTTTTCCAACGGTTAAGTGCTTTAACAATGGCTTTAGCCACTGGAAATATGCCAACAACTCATATTGTTGGAATTTTCCAATGGCTAGGGTCATTAGAAATATTCTAATGACTATGGCTATTGGTAAAACTCCTTTGAATTAGAAAATAAAAGTAAGTTTCCAACTATCATAGCCATTGGTAAATTCCTATGGCCTTAGTTGTTGGCAATTTCTAACAGCTAAACTTTTGGAAAATTTAAAAATAAAAAATAAAAAATAAAAAATAAGAAAAATACACTTGATGAATAAACCAGCAATGTAAACGAAGCACTTAATAACCTATTTATTTTAACTTAAGTCAATTGATTATAAAATAACTTATTTTTAGTTTTACATTTTTTTACCCGAAACTAATTTTAATTAAAATTCAATATTATGTAGCTGAAATAATCCATTAAAAATAAAATTTTTGTAATCTCACTAAATTTTTATAATTTAAGGCATTAAAAAAGAAAAATTCATAAAACTTTAACAGCATTATGAAAATTTATTTTCAAATGGATCATTGCATCCGTATAATATTTGCTTTCAAATGAAATTGATTCCAGATAAAATAAGTTAATTGACTTAAGTTAAAACGAATTAGATTAAATCTCCCTAATTCCATGAGTTTAAAACTGTAGGAAAATTAAAAACTGAAAGCCTAAACAAGTTCACCACAGCTAAACAATTTCTATAGTTCCAGCATGATCTCAGAAACCAAGTTTAACCAACCTTTCTACAGAACAGAACTACATGTTCCATTTGCTACAAGAAAATATAGCAAGTTCAGTGTTTGGCTACATAATGAAGTAGGCCATGAACTTTTAATGACCCTTTAAAGTTAAATAGATATCTTACTTTCAAGATTTACATCATATCAGAATCTCTTGGCATAGACAAACAAAAACAAAAAACTGACAAGCCTGAATGTTCAAACATATCACGAATGTTCAAGCATAAAACCAAAGCTACATATATGTCCTTATTTCTAATCAAATAATCTAGATATTCAACTCACATGACACTAACATTTTGCACCTTTTTACATTTAAAAGAGCTCAATAGCTTACCATTTTCCTCACTAGAAAATGTGGCTACCCACCTTCACATCCTATTTCTGCCCCTTACTTTGAGCCTGTCGAAAAAATAGGTTACAAACCTTCTAAAATCCAAAAAAAAAAAAAAAATGCAACAATACTCAGCACAATATTGAAATAATGATGTGCATATTTTCACATTAAAAAGAACTCATTTGTTTACTCTTTTCAATCTCAAACCATGGCCATCCCGCAACATCCAGCACACACTCTTCTTTCACTT
Organism: Aquilaria yunnanensis; assembly: GCA_039654915.1. Lineage (NCBI taxonomy): Eukaryota > Viridiplantae > Streptophyta > Magnoliopsida > Malvales > Thymelaeaceae > Aquilaria > Aquilaria yunnanensis. Next base: position 38,587,403 of record CM077595.1, on the reverse strand, counting down.
AGCTAGCTCTAGATGATATAATCCCATAGGGGAAAGCAAAAAATAATATCCACAACAATAGACCAAAATCTTAACATCATTAAAACAGCTCCTATACATTTAGCCATGAAGGAGGATAGGGTAACTTACCTTTCCAACCAAATCATGCTTTGTTTGCCTACCCTTTGCCCTTAGCTAGCTTTTTAACTACCAACTAAATCATTAGTATCATCGTGAACCCTTCAATAAACCTGTGTAACTTAAAAATTGCCATAAACCATCAAATACTATAAATTACTATAAACCTGCATAAAAAATACTATAAACAATCAAATATCATGGCGAACAACAATACTTGATCCATCAATTTTGGACATGACACAATTAATTTACAAATAACCGGGAAATTTTTCTATAGAAGCAAAGAAAAGGAAAACCTTATGCCAACCTTTATGCTGTCACTAACACTATTTAGAAGCATTTATAGCACCAAATAAAGGAGAAGAATAACAAGAACAATGGATTCTCTCTGCTAATCACTAACATTGTTGTCAAAGGTTCTTCAACCATTCTTTGTGTCATTGTTTTCTGAAACAAAGCCCCACTAATGCTCAAGCATGCTAAGTCCATTTAAACTTTGGTCTAAAATTATCCCGTGTTTGATGATATGGTGGTAGATGAGGAACAATAAATATTACAGAGAGCTAATATTGCATTCGACACATATCTATCTTGGGCAGAGCATCTTAGATTGCAGAATTAGATTCTCAGGAACCAATCAAACGACCCCTACACCTATCAACTGAAATCAAATTCCAGAACTTCAAATCGAGAGCCAGAAAACCCAAAACCATTTTTTGAGCAGAAAATTGGTACCAAACTAGAGAGAACTAAAGAGAATTTCACATGCTCACTATGGGAAGCGCCAGCAATGACAAAGGTAAAGTAGTGAGTTCTGGCACATGATAACTCTGTAAAGACCTTCCAAGAGGCCATCTGTTATGGCCCTTCTAGTGGGAGGTGAAATTGAGGAAGGTAAAGCATTTTAAATTAAGTTTAGAACCTTAATTCAAGTTTACATAGCAAGAATAGAGAAGTTTAGCAAAGTTCACTAAGTTCCGAGAAGAATAAAGCACTGAACAAAGTTTAGAGGTAAAATGGTAATTTTGCATCCTGAATAGCCAGGGATGAGTCCTGAGTGTTTTAAAATGAATTTGTATAACTTAACTTTCAACCTTAACTCCAACTTGAAAAATAGACAAGAATTTAATCAAGAATCATTAAGTTACAAAGATGGGGGACTTAATTGTAACAAGCTTAATACTTTGAGGACCTTTGGGTTAAGTGAGGGTTTAAGAAGGGGAAAGTGGGCTATGGCTTCCATAATCCCGTTTCCAGCCTTCTCACTCCCATTTAGCTCTCAAATTGAACTTGGAATCAAGAGTTTTTGGTGCCACGAGAAGCAATTCAAAGTATATAAGCTAGGAGGAAGCATTTTCAAGCTTGAAACCATGTTTTTGAGGCTTGGAAGGGCATTTTCCTACTTCCCCTATTTTTGAACGAGGTAATGAATGTGTTCTTGGTTGAATTCGTGTTTGTTAGTTAGTTTGAAGCTTGGGTTTTGGTTAGAGAGTGAAGTTTTGATGTTTGGTGCCATTGTTTTTTATTGGAACTTGTGTAGAACTTTGGTGAGCTTGGTTGAACGAAAAGGGGATTGATTCTTGCTTGTTACTTGGAGTTGAGGTAAGGGAGATATATTTTTAAGTTCATTGAATGCCATTAGCTTGAGTTTGCTTGAAGAATTCGAGTGGTTTTAGCTATGGCATTAGTTAAAGGTTTTGGTTGAATTATGGTGGACTAGAGGAATTGGGAGGATTGGATTGATGTTACAAGACATCATAGATTGGCTTATGATAGTTGGTTGTGATCTATGCAACATGTTCTCTGTGTATATGAAATTTGGAGGCATTCCAAGCATGTTTGATATGTGTAGGAAGTGTCCAAAGTTCATAGCAGCAAAACTGGAGTTTTTATGGGCATTTTGCAGGTTTGGCGACGCGTCGCCAATCCCCACGAGTTCCCACGACGCGTCGCCAATCCAGAAAACTGTCTCAGAACGTCGACAACTATGGCGATGCGTCGCCAATCCAGAAAACTGTCTCAGAACGTCGACAACTGTGGCGACGCGTCGCCAAGACAGCATTTGACACCCGATTTTGTTTTTAGCATAACTTTTCGCTCGCATGTCCAATTAAGGTGATTCAAGATTCCACACGAAGCTAAGAGGGAGTACTATCACATAAATATTTTAAAAACACCTAAAATGCCTCAGTTTTAGATTTATATTAACTCAAAGTGAAGGCAAGTTTTAAAGGAAACTATGTTGCAATGATTACAACAAGGTATTACTAGCTCAGGTGTGATAGCCAAAGGCTATCGCCTCAATCTGGCCGAATACCCTGCCACAGTAATGGCCAGAAGAACTGGCGCTTCCCGGGAACAGGTGGAATCATGCACCTCGGGAGATAGCCGGAGAGCTCCGAGCCTCGGCACGCCAGTAAAACTTGAGGACTCCATTCGCCCCCCAAGGTTGTGAACAGCGCGCCTTCGGAAAAGTGGCACCATACATTGCTGCCCGAACATGATATCGCCGAAGGCGGAACCCCCTGGAACTGGGAACCCCCGAACTGAGGGTATGCTTCCCGAAGAGGCTCTCTCCGAACTATAGGACGACCTCGCCCGGGGACCTCGGGAGTACGGCAGGCGCATTTAAGGAAGCATTTAAGGAAGCCTCTGACACGTCCTACCACAGACGTAAAAAGTCGCCCTGACGCGCAGACGCCATCAGAATCACATCATGGCCCGTCTTAGCACAAGGCTCGAGGCCATCTAGTTACCAACTATCTGTCCCCTACGCCCAGAAGTTCAGGAGCATCCGACCGCACACGTGTCATGATCTGAACGGGCTAGGTATTCCTATATATACAGGAAATAAATACTTGACAGGAGGTTCGCAGGCTGGAGATACAGCTCCCACACTCTGAGAAAATACCAGGCGAGACTTTCCTGCCTTTCTCTTTGAGCGAGTGACTTTCTCCTTCTTCCGGCCACCATTGACTTGGGCGTCGGAGGCCCCCCCCCCGGAAAAACACTCCGGGGGTCTCCTAACCCTGTTTACCAGCTTTTCAGGTACTCTCCTTGGGGCGATCCACCTTCCAGGCGTTCTTCCTCCTAGAAGTCTCCTCAACAGTCATCATGACTCACAACGATGAGGCCCAAGGCCATCATTTGGCGCCGTCTGTGGGAACCCGCTCGCAGGTTGCCGTCGTTGAGACTCGGCGTTCTAAGGACAAGGGACTCCCAAGGTCCTCGTCCGCGCCTGAGATACAACCGGCTGCTGAGCAGACACTCCCAGAGACTTCTACGCCCGAGGAGGACCGCCCTCTGGTAATCACCATGAGCTTCTTGAGGGACTTTCAGCGCTCGGTCGTTGCTGAAATGACTCAGCAGATCAACCGAAGATGGCCACAGCAGTCACAGGCCCAGAAACCCTCCTCATCAGCACGCCCTCGGGAGAGAAGCCCCAAGTCTACACACCGCATTTCAGGAAGTGGAGAGCCTCACGGAGAATCATCCACAGAAGATATAGCCCTCGGGAAACGGCCTGTGGGACAAACCGGGTCCAAGCGACCGAGAGTCTCACAGCGAAGCAGTTCGTCGCCCGAGGCGAGGTCCCTGACCCCTCCGCGCCGAACTCGCTCCCCGAAAAGGCGCCGTCAATCTCCCTCCCGCGAAAATGGTCCTAGTGCCACTGCGCTTATGGAAAGGATATTGGCACGGCTGGACAGAGTGGAGAAGCAAGTGACCAGAAAACCCGTTTGGGACAGGCTGTCGGGGGCATTATGCGAAGATGGCTCCCCGTTTATTCGCACCGTCGTTGAGGCAGCTATGCCAGGCGACTTCAGAGTGCCTAGGCTGGAGATCTATGATGGCCGGACTGATCCACAGGCCCATCTGACGAAGTACAGGCGGAGCATGATAATGCACGGAGCTGATGACGCTACCATGTGCAAATGCTTTGAAGTCACCCTCACGGGCCCAGCAACAGCATGGTACAATTCTTTGCCCCCAGGGACTATCACTAAGTTTCAGGAGTTGTCCACAGCCTTCACCCAGCAGTTCATTGGGAGCAGGCCGACGGCCAAAATGCCTGTGCAGATGTTCGACATAGAGCAGAGAAATGGAGAGACGATCCGAGACTATATCGAACGATTCAACAGGGAAGCACTCAGCGTCCCGGACTTCCGGCCCGAAATCCGCATCCTCGCTATGACACGGGGCCTTCGGCGTGACTCACAGCTGTTCTACGAGTTCTCAAAGGACCCCCCGGAGACCCTCGGAGAATTTTACCGAAGGGCAGAGCAGCACATGACAGCCGAGGAATTGAGGATGGCGGGGCCGAAGTCTGATCATCACCGCGCCGAAGGGTCCAGCCAGCAAGCTCGGCATCTTTCTGAACACACAGGTCGACCACGGCGAATGCGAGGAAAGAAACCTCAAAGTTTCACACCCTTGAGCACGACACGGGCCAACATTCTCATGGCGCTGGAAAGGCAAGGGACGCAGATTCGGCGGCCAAAGGCCATGGCCGCCGATAATAAGAAGAATGCCAAGAAGTTCTGCTAGTTTCATCGCGACCACGGTCATGACACCGAAGACTGCTTCTAGCTGAAGAAGTACATAGAGTCGCTGATCAAACAGGGCCAGCTTCGCAAATACCTGCGGATGCCCTCCCCAAAAGGCAGAAAAGAGGAGGAAGAGAGGGCCGAAAACGAGGACTATGACTCAGACAGGCGGAGAAACAGAAGTCCAAAAAGGCGCCTTCCACCTCCAGTAGGGTTCATCCAAACCATTACCACGGGGCTCCCATCCTCGGAAAGAAAGCGGAAGGCCAGAGAAATTGCGGTTATGGAGTATCAAAGTCCATCAAAGAAATTGGCTCGCAAAGATGGCTCCACCGTCGTCTTCCCCCACGACGACCCGCTGCTGATAATGGCGAGAATAGGGAACTGGGACGTCAAAAGAGTGTTGCTTGATGATGGCTCAAATACTGACGTCCTATTCTCGCACTTATTGCCGAGCTTGGGTATCTAAAGCAGCGAGCTTAAACCTGTCACCACGCCCACCTTCGGCGTTGGACCATCGGCACTACCCGTCCTCGGATGGATCGACCTCCCTTTAATGATAAAAGGCACTTCGGCAGACGGAGCAGCTGAATTGTACGCGTCCACAATGGCAAGATTCATCGTCATGGACGTCCCGTCTTCGTACAACGCCATCCTTGGGAGGCAGACTCAGGGGAACCTGCACATTCGCCCCGATGTGAAGTACTTGACTGTCACATTCGCCACCAAGGATGGAGATGCAGAGGTCTTTATCGACCAAGCCGAGGTAAGAAAGGTGTTTGTAAAAGCACGAAAGGCTCCGGCAGACAACTCTACACAAATAGTGGAGGCAAAGGCGCAGGAGAAAGGCAAAGAAAGAGATCCCGCAGAAGCAGAAATGGAAGCAGTAGATCTTGTCCCAGGACAATCTACCCGAATAGGGAAGAGCTTGGCCAAAGGTGATAAGGAAATTCTTGTATCCTTTCTGCTGAAAAATAAAGATCTGTTTGCCTACTCGCCGAAAGACATGCCAGGAGTGAACCCCGGCATAATACAGCACAGCCTCAAAGTAAGCCCGGAAGCAAAACCTATCAGGCAAAAGAAACGAAGCATCTCAGCCCACAAAAGCAACTTCGTGAGAACCGAAGTCCAGCGCCTATTGGATGCTGAAGTTATCAGGGAGGTAAAATACCCCGAATGGTTAAGCAACGTGGTCATTGCCACAAAAGAAGGTAGCAGCAAACTCCGGATGTGTATTGATTTCAGAAACTTGAACGATGCCTGCCCGAAAGACTCATTTCCCCTCCCGCCAATAGATCAACTGGTAGATTCAACGGCCGAATACGGGCTCCTGAGCTTCCTAGATGCCTTCAGCGGCTACCATCAGATAAGGATGGACCCCGAAGATGAAGAGAAAACTGCCTTCATCACCGAGGGAGGAACGTACTGCTATATCAGAATGCCCTTCGGGCTGAAAAATGTAGGAGCCACCTACCAGAGACTGATGAACAAGGTCTTTAAGGACCAAATGGGGAGAAACATGGAAGTATATGTTGATGATATGATAGTCAAAAGCAAGCTGCCCGGCTACCACGTTGCAGATTTGGAGGAAACCTTCCAAAAGCTCAGAGCCTTCGGGATTCGCCTTAACCCCGAGAAGTGTATCTTCGGGGTGACATCGGGAAAATTCCTTGGGTACATGGTATCCGAAAGAGGCATAGACGCCAATCCTGAGAAGATTAAGGCTCTGCTTGAATTCCGAACTCCTGCCACAGTCAAAGACGTGCAGAGACTAACCGGAAGAATAACCTCTCTGAGCAGGTTTATTTCCAGGTACGGAGATAGGTGTAGACCTTTCTTCAAAGTCCTCACAAAGGCAGCAAAGATGGAAGGCGACCTCGGAAGAAACAATCATCCCTGGGATGAAGATTGCCAAAAGGCCTAGGAAGAACTCAAAGTCTACCTGGCCAGCCTGCCGACTCTGCGACAACCTCGGGAGGGAGAACCCCTCGTACTGTACCTCGCCGTCACAAAAAAGGCCGTGAGCTCGGTCCTGATAAAAGAAGAAGGGCCGAAACAATGGCCGGTCTACTACGTCAGCAAGTCCCTGCATGGCGCCGAGGTCAGGTACCCTTTGCTTCAAAAAGCTATATACGCCTTGGTGCTTGCAGGAAGAAGACTGCGACCATATTTCCAGGCTCACCCCATCATCGTCCGAAGTAGTCTACCACTACGGGATGTTATGAAGAGAGTTGATCATTCGGGAAGGCTCTCCAAGTGGTGTATAGAGCTTGGCGAACATGAAATCACGTATGAGCCTCGGAAGGCCATAAAAGCCCAAGCATTGGCAGATTTTATCACCGAAATACCCACCACTGAGGAGAACCACTCAGATCCGAAAGAAGGTGAGCCAGAATGGACCTTGCATGTTGACGGAGCCTCGGGGTCCGAACACCAGGGAGCTGGAATAGTTATCAGAGGACCCGAAGGCCTAGAGGTGATGAAGGCTATCAAGTTCAGCTTCAACGTCACCAATAATGTGGCTGAGTATGAAGCCCTCATAGCGGGATTACGCTTGGCCAGAAAGATTGGCGTGAGAAACTTAAGGGCTCACAGCGATTCCCAGCTGGTAGTTCGGCAGACGGCAGGAGATTATGGGGCGAAGGACCCAATCTTGGCAAAATACCACGAGCTGGTAACAAAGCTCATCCAAGAGTTTGACGCCGTGCGGATCGAAAATGTACCCCGGCGGAATAATACTGAGGCAGATTGCTTAGCGAAGTCCAAAACATACACCGAGGTGCTAGACCATCCAAGCATCTCCGTGCTAAGCGTAATGTCCTCGGGAACAGGGTGGAAAGACCCCATAAAGAATTACCTGGCAGAGAATGAGCTTCCCGAAGACGCTGGCAATGCTGCAAGACTGCGAAGACGCGCCGGAAGATTCTTCCTGATTGGTGAAGAGTTATATCGGCAAGGATATGCAAATCCGCTGCAGAGATGTGTGGGCGAAGAGGATACTGAGATGGTCCTCGAAGAAGTTCACGAAGGCATGTGCGGCTCGCACATTGGAACTGATGCCCTTGCAGCAGTGATACTCCGCCAAGGATACTTCTGGCCTACCCTGAGAAAGGACGCAAGGCAGTTCGTCCAGAAGTGCGGTAGTTGCCAGAGACATGCAAAAATCCAGAGGATACCCTCAGAAATGGTAACATCGGCAGACTATCCTTGGCCCTTCGCAGTCTGGGGTATAGACCTCATTGGGCCACTCCCCACAGCACCGGGAGGCGTGAAATTCTGCGTGGTAGCAGTGGACTATTTCTCAAAGTGGGTAGAGGCAGAACCACTAGCAACTATCTCGGCAAAAGAAGTGCAGAAGTTCGTATGGAAAAACATCGTATGCAGATTTGGCATACCGAAGGTACTAGTACCTGATAATGGATCCCAGTTCATAGACAAAGGATTCCAGGAATTCATCAGCGACCTCGGAATAAAGATGCACTTCGCCCCAGTAGCCCACCCCCAAAGCAATGGGCAGGTGGAAGTATCAAACAGGACCATAAAAGATGGCCTGAAAAAGAGACTTGGGGAAGCCAAGGGGAAATGGCCAGGAGAACTCCAAAGTGTATTGTGGAGCTACCGAACGACGCCACGAAGAGCCACAGGGGAAACTCCCTTCTCACTCGTCTTCGGAACAAAGGCCATTATCCCAATAGAGATAGTTCAGCCTTCAATACGGGTGCAAGTATTTGATGAAGGCGAAAACGACCTCGGTCTGAGAACTAAGCTCGACCTTGTGACCGAACACAGAGAAATAGCCGAGCTGAGAAGAAAAGCTTTCCAGCAAAGAGTGGCCGCGGCTATCAACCTAAAAGCCAGGCCAAAAGAAATCAAAAAAGGAGACCTCGTTCTCCGAAAGGCCGACTTTGCACCCCGAAGGCCATATCACGGCGTACTTCGCGCAAATTGGGAAGGACCTTATCTGGTTCTCGCCGAAGTACGGAAAGGCGTGTATAGGCTTGGCGACGCCGAAGGCGTAGAATTGAAAAACACTTGGCATTCAGACGCCTTGAAAAAATTCTACGCCTAAGGTTGAGCGGAAGAGATATATTGTACAAGAAATATTCTAAGTACAGAATAGTCTGGAGAAGAATGGTCTTGAGAAAAATTCTTAAGTATACCAGATTGTCCTAGACAGAATTCCGCGTAGGTGCTCGCCACGAAAAAAGCAGATGTGATTTCCCGAAGTCCCTTGAGCCACTATGCCCGGGAAAAATGGGAAATAGGAATCTTGCAAAGGTACTCGGCATAATCAGTGCAGAGAAAGTTTTCCGAACACCCTTGAGCGTACATGCTCGGAAAAAAGGGGAAAGCAAGAATCTCGCAATAGTGCACGCCAAAACAAAAGCAGAGATAATTTCCAAACACCCTTGAGCGTACATGCTCGGGAAAGAGGGAAATGAGCAATCTCGTGAGAATTTTCCTAAGTCCCTTGAGCAAATATGCTCGGGACAATAGGAAGACAGAAAAATTTGGCTGAAACTTTTCCGAAGTCCCTTGAGCAAACATGTTCGGGATAAAAGGAAACAAAAAGCCTTCAAAAGACTTAGCCAAATTTTTGCAAACTTTCCAGAAAGTATCTTGAGCAAGCACACTCGGGACAAAGGAAGGTAAAAAGTTTCTTTGGTCGCAGGTTTTCCGAAGTCCCTTGAGCAAACATGTTCGGGATAAAAGGAAACAAAAAGCATGCAAAAGACTTAGCCAAATTTTTGCAAACTTTCCAGAAAGTCTGTTGAGCAAGCACACTCGGGACAAAGGAAGGTAAAAAGTTTCTGTGGTTACAGGTTTTCCGAAAGTCTCTTGAGCAAACGTGTTCGGGACAGTGGAAATAAAGAAACTTGTAAGAAAGGACTTAGCCGAAAAGATTGTTCATTTAGAGCAAACGCTGCCTTACAAAAGAAGTGTCCAAAGAAGGAGCACGAAGGAGAAAAGTAAGAGGAGCCCTAAAACAAACTAGGGAGAGCCGGGCGGACGAAGACCAGGAAGCTTCAGATGCTCGACCTTGGACCACTGCCACCGAGGTCCCTCAGGAATATTTAGGCCCTCCAGAAAAGAGAGGTCCAAATCTGGGAACCTCTGCAGCACCTGGTGCCGAGCGAGGCAGAAGCCGTCCTGAAAGGCGACCTTGGCCATTTCATCAGAAGTACATTTTTGAACGCCAAGGACATTGACCTCGTCCCTCAGCTCAGCAACCTCCTCTTCCAGCTCGCTTATCCCCAGCGTCTCTCCGGACTCCTTCTTCAGAGCCTCGACCTCGGCTTGAAGAGCACTGTTCTCGTCCGTCAACCTCGACGCAAGACTGTCAGAAACAGCCTTGTCCTTGACAAGATCTTCGTTGGCGGCGAGCAGCCCCTTTACTTGGTCGCCGAGGTCGGCAATCTTCCGGGAGGAGTCCTTTTCAAGTTCTTCTCTCTTCTTCGAGAACTCCTCCCGAACGGCGGCGAGTTGCTGAGAACAATCCGCTGTCAGCTGCTGGTTGCTGGCAATCACCTTCGCAAGTGAAGCCTCCGCTTCACTAAGTTCCCGCGAAGTCGCATCCTTGGAGGCAGCCTGTCTGGCCACCCGAACTCAGAGATAACCAGCGTACTCCAGCAGCTACGGCAAGGCAAAAGTCCAGGTTAGTACAAGTCTAAACACTTAGAAAATTGAGGAAAAAGAGTGTAAAGACTATACCTGAGCAGCGTGCTCGGTGACTTTTGCGGCGAGGGTATTATCCCCCGGGTGAGCCGCCGCAATGGCCCGGAAGGAGGCGTCAGTGGTGATCCCCTTCCAAATCTCCTTTGTCATTTTTGGACAATCGTCGGAGAGCAGATTCATATCCTCCGTGATTGTCCAAAAGGGCTCCAAGGGGATCTTCCCCTCAGGGATCATGGCATCGCGGAGGGCTCGTTTCCTCTCATGAATGGCCCTCCAGCCAGCAGCAAGGGGCTCCTCTGAGAGTAAGAAGGAAGTTAGGAGCAGAAGAAAAATTCGCGAAAGGAAAAGGAGCTGAACTTCGCCTGAAGGCATACCTGGAGGAACCTCGGAGACAGTGTCCTCGGGATCCTCGGGCCCCTCGGAAGAAAGACCCTTACCCTTCTGCCGGTACCGCTCCTCGGCAGTGGGTACCTCGGCCGGTGGAATTTCAACAAGACCAGCCTCTTCGCCAGCTTCTTCTTCTAAAAGCTCTGGCTGAGAAGGCTGGAGAGCCTTCCTAGCTCGCTTCGCCGAGGGTCCCGCCCCTGTCGTCTTCCTTCTTCGGGAAGCCGCCTTCTTTGTCTGCTCCCCCTTCTCCACTTGGCCAGAAAAGAGGGCCTTGTAATAAGCGGCAGCCCCATCGCCCATCTCTGAAAAAGAGAAGAAATATCAGCGTAAGTCCGAGGAAAAAGTATAAAGGGATGGAAGATTACTCACTTTCGGCAAAAGTTTCGAAAGAAGTCTCCCCCTTAAGGAGCTTGACCAGCCAGGAGTCTTTCCCGGCGATGGCGGGAGCGGGCATATTGAGGTCAGTCACGTGCTCCTTAACCACTTTCAGCTCCCGAAGGACTTCTTCGGTCATCAACCTCCAGTTGATAGGAAAAGGGTAAAGAGCACGAGGAGAGACCTCGGGAGCCCAGTCAGCGACTGCCCGAATGCGGGCGTCGAAATCCGCGAACACGGAAGCCAACGGTGGGGTCAGCAGCATCCTCGGATCAACGACGTCTGCGTTCAGCACTCCCTGAGCCCACCTGGTCGGGACATCAGACCAGTTCTTATCCACCTTGAGGAAAAAGAACTTAGGCTGCCACCCCCGCCAGCTATCCTTCGTGTCGAAGGTGAAGGTGAATTTTTTGCTCCCGGATCCCCGAGGCAGCAGGAAATAGAAGCCACCCTTCGGGACCACATAGAGCTTGTAGTACTGCATGAAAATGATGAAGTGGGGCTCTATCCCGAACACGCCACACATGCAGAGGTAGGCGTTAAAATAGCAGTACGCGTTCGGGGGAAGCTGGTTCACAGCAATGCCATGGAATTGGCAGAACTCGCAAACCACCTTCGGGGGAGGATACCGAAGTCCGGCCTTCAGTTGGGCTCAGAAGACGGTAACCTCGTCGCCACGGTTTGAAAAAGCAAAATGGCTAGAACGAGGCAGTCTGGTCACAGCGTAAGACGGAAGAAAGAATTTTTTCTTCCACCTCTCTAGTTTTTCGGGGGTGGTACAGCAAGGATGGGCCAGAAGAGGTTTCCAGCTCTCGGGAACAGGCATCGCAGACATGAAAAAGAGTTTGAGATGGAAAAGAAAATAGTTTCCAGAAAAAACTCAGAAGACGAGTTTGGAAAAAACAACAGTTTTCTAGAAAAACTCAGAAAAACAGAGGAATCAGAGTACTCTGGAAATCAAAACCCACCAAAAGATTTGCCTGAGGACGCCGTCGTGAAAGTTGGTAGGAAAAGCTCTGATTAAAGAAGCTCCGCCACAGAAAGCAAGATAAAACGCAAGAACAGAGGGCAAAGCAGAGAGAGAGCAGAAAAACAGTAAGTGGGACTTATGATGGAATGGGCTATTTATAGGCCAAAGGTGGGTAACCGAAAGAACATCATAAGTACCCATTGGAGGCGAACCGTCGCCGTAACTGCCCGCTGCACCCGAAAAGGCGCGCCCTCTGTAAATGACGCGCCTCTCCTCCAATGGCAAGAAGCCGCGTGTCAACCGCTGCGCAGAAATGGGGGACGTGCCTCCCCAAACGTGCCTGGAAAACCGGGACACGCCTCCTGATTGGGACACGTCGTTTGACATCCCTGAGAAATGGAGACGCGCCGCTCAGTCTGACACGCTTGGCCATCAGACCTGCAGAAATAAAAAGCAGGCCACCTCGAGGACACCAAGAGACAGGCTATGGCTGAACAGCCCATGACTTTTGGGCAAGAGGTGTATCTTCGGTACAGGCTTTGCCTCGGAGACACCAAAGAATAGGCCAAGGCCGAACAACCCAGACCCTCGGGCAAAAGGTGCGACCTCGGAACAGGTTATGCTTCCCAACAAGACTCCCAACGGCAACCTCGGAAAGAGATGCAAACCGAAGTCTTCACTTCGGCTTTCCAGAGGGGGGCATGTGATAGCCAAAGGCTATCGCCTCAATCTGGCCGAATACCCTGCCACAGTAATGGCCAGAAGAACTGGCGCTTCCCGGGAACAGGTGGAATCATGCACCTCGGGAGATAGCCGGAGAGCTCCAAGCCTCGGCACGCCAGTAAAACTTGAGGACTCCATTCGCCCCCCAAGGTTGTGAACAGCGCGCCTTCGAAAAAGTGGCACCAGACATTGCTGCCCGAACATGATATCGCCGAAGGCGGAACCCCCTGGAACTGGGAACCCCCGAACTGAGGGTATGCTTCCCGAAGAGGCTCTGTCCGAACTATAGGACGACCTCGCCCGGGGACCTCGGGAGTACAGCAGGCGCATTTAAGGAAGCATTTAAGGAAGCCTCTGACACGTCCTACCACAGACGTAAAAAGTCACCCTGACGCGCAGACGCCATCAGAATCACATCATGGCCCGTCTTAGCACAAGGCTCGAGGCCATCTAGTTACCAACTATCTGTCCCCTACGCCCAGAAGTTCAGGAGCATCCGACCGCACACGTGTCATGATCTGAACGGGCTAGGTATTCCTATATATACAGGAAATAAATACTTGACAGGAGGTTGGCAAGCTGGAGATACAGCTCCCACACTCTGAGAAAATACCAGGCGAGACTTTCCTGCCTTTCTCTTTGAGCGAGTGACTTTCTCCTTCTTCCGGCCACCATTGACTTGGGCGTTGGAGGCCCCCCCCTGGAAAAACACTCCGGGGGTCTCCTAACCCTGTTTACCAGCTTTTCAGGTACTATCCTTGGGGCGATCCACCTTCCAGGCATTCTTCCTCCTAGAAGTCTCCTCAACAGTCATCATGACTCACAACGATGAGGCCCAAGGCCATCAAGGTGAGAGGTTTAGAACCCTTGTCGGCCTAGCGGTGCCGTAGCCATGAGGTCACAAGGTGAATCCTTGTTCATCTAGTCTACAACAACGAGGCCCTGCGGCCTAGTCTACAAAGTTCCACCATAATTCCCCTGCATAACGGCTATGGAAAGGCTACATGATTGCATCCAGTAAGCTTCGCTTGCTAGGAGTGGGTAAGTGATTAGGACTCGCTAGGCACGGAGTGATTCACCGTGAGGAGGACTACTTGAGGAGAGGTCTTATGGCCTAGTTATATATGCATATATAATAGAACCTTCGTGCTGTGTAAGCTCGCAGCAAGTCTCCTAGTATTTTCTTGCAGGTAGATTGAAGATCCCTTACTGAGAATTGTCGAATTCTCACTCTTTGGTTTTGTTATGCAGAGACTAAAGTTGCTGGACCGGGTAATCGTTAAGGATTATCGAGGTAGTACTCTTTTGTGTGTACAGGTATGACAGTTGAGAATCCTTGTGATTCTAGTCTACATAAGTGCTTAGTTGGCTTGTTGGTCAAGTAACAGTACTAACTAGTATCTTCCTTTGGCTGCAGAGCCTAGTAGCACTTGGCAAAGGACTTTTGAGACTCGCCACTGGGACGTGTATCCAAGGTGGGAGTTAGGTTAAAGAGATCTCAGTAGAGTCTTGTATTTATACAGTACTTTAGTTTGCCTCCATAATCTATGTTATGAGGAGTCCTTGACTCTAGGATTGCTCTTGGGTGAGGGCATTAATCTACTTTATGTATGAATGTTCTCACGAGTTGTTATGTGTAGTAAACTCACACAAACGTTGATTTTTGTATGCTTTGGCTATTTGTACTTATTTTTTAGTAGAAATTACTTGGCCAAGTTAATGCTTTAATGTATTATGGTTTTAATAAACTAAGTCAAAGCATAAGAGCATGCATATTGCATATTCTAGGTTAATCAACTAGTATCATGGGATTTAATCCGCACACATACATAACTAGCCAATTGCAATCCACCGTGAGACCAACTCTCACAGGGCTTCCTGGGCAGGGGCACGGGTGGTCGTGTCACCATCACTGGTTATCTGAGTTGGGTAGTCCATGGCTGATATCGACAAGGTCTGAACTGCTAATCAAGTCTCATAGATCTTCCTGAGAGCGATGAGATTGATGAATTTTTGGACCACCACCATCGTCACCTTTAATCACAAACCAGAGAGAGGACCAGCATTGAAGGGCCATCAAATATAGGGTTTCGACGGGGAAGACCAGACGTAGGACTGGGAGAAACTAGAGCATCATCAATTAGATTCAGGTCTGTTCCGAGGAGCTCAAGTTGTTTGATTGAGTAGATTTGCTTGGAGGACCTAGCTTTGAAAGTGCAGGTGACTGGACGAAGAAGAGGACAACGACTACTAGCCCTCCAGCCGAGATTCTGCATTGCTATTGCGCAACTTGCCGTAGCCGCTATAGCAGAAAATGACAAAAAATAAAAAAATAACATATAAAAAGCTTTTATCAGTTAATTGATTGTGTCAGTTGTAAGTATAAATAAATTTAGTTTATAAAGCGAATAAAGTATAAAAAAATAAAATAATGTGTAATATTATTTTAAAAAAATTCAGTAAATATAATTATTAATATGTTAGTGGCAAATAATTTAGATATAAGTAAGAAAAATGATATTACATGGTTTGAGAGAAAGAGAGTTAACGTGATGAGTTTAATTTAATGTGAGATAAAAATAAAAAAAACAGTATTAAATAATTTGAGAGAAATAGCAATAGGTATTAATAGAACAAGAAGATGGTAGGTGGAATGAAAAAAGGAATGAAAATTAATGTGAGAAATTTGATTTAATATAGAGAAGTGAATTAATGTAGTAGTAATAGTTGTGTTTGTTTGTATGAGGGAGTTGATACAGCCAATGAGGGTAGATAGGTGGAGGGGAGAAAGTTTGAAAATAGAAGTTTAGAAGCTTTAGAGTTTGTTAATCTTCTTCTATAGTTGTAACTCTAAAGAAGATCAATATATCACTGTGAGAGAAGAATGTGAGGGTAAATGGGAGAATGTGTAAATCATAAATAACTAAGATGTTTGTGAAAGATTAGCTAAGTAGTAATGATTAATTTATTTGTGATTTCTTTTAAGATTTGCCAATAGTATAGTAAAAGAGTTACACATGAAAATGATTTTAAATACAAATAATAGCCTTTTTCTAACTAAAACGCATGTGTTTAGACTAAATCGCTTTTATTTTTCACTAAGTCGCTTTTCTCGGGGATGAGGCATTGGCTTTTATTAGTAATAGAAAGACGATGATGAGTTAGCGTTTTATTAGTTATAAAGGTGATGAAAAAAATGAACAAGCCATATTAGTATAGAAAAAATAATTAATTTATAAGAAAAGTGATGGGAAGGTATATACGAAGCTGGATGTCAATGGGCGACCATGGACAAAAAAATGTGACAATGAAAAAAAAGTCATTTTTTTATTTTATACTTTTTTTTATAGTAAATTTTATACTAATAGCACTTTTTTAAAATTCTTATTACCTTTTTTAAAATTATATCATTTTTTAAATATTATTTCATCTTTTTTAAAATGTTATCACATTTTTCAAAATTTTATTGCCTTTTAAAATAAGTATATAAAAAAATATGGAATAAAATCACTGTCAATTTTTTAAAAATTGTATCACTTTTTAAATAATTTTATTGCTTTTTAAATAATTCTATTGCATTTTTAAAGTTTTTATCACATTTTCCATAATTTTATCGCCTTTTGAAATTTGTTATCGCCTTTTTTTATTAAATATTTTTAAGGGTAAATTACAATAGCCCCCCTATTGTCTAATGTAACCTACACTTTGCCCCCTATTTTTAAAAGTAATAGTTTACCATCACTTCCTTTATAGTGATTGAGAACAACTTCTGAAACCTTTAATTAAACCGTCTAATAACCATATTTCAATGCTTTCAAGATTTCTTTTTGTAGCTAATTGATCTTTAAAAAATACTGATATATTCAATTTTTCACTTTGTTTAATCATTTTTTAAGACTTTTATCATTTTTTTTGTTTATCACCTTTTTGTACTGAAAATCACTTTTTTTTTTCTTTTTATCGCTTTTATTAAACAGTTATCACCTTTAAAATAATATTATCACATTTTTAAAAATTTTATCGCATTTTCCTAATTTTTATCAATTTTTAAATTTTATCCCTTTTTATAATTTTATCATGTTTTAAATAATATTATCACTTTTTAAAAATGTTTATCATCTTTTCATAATTTTTATTGCCTTTTACTAAATTTAGTAGTTTTTTAAATTTTAACCCTTTTTATAATGTTATCATGTTTTAAATAACTTTATCACCTTTTTAAGAAAATATTCACATTTTCATAAATTTTAGCATCTTTTCCTAAATTTTTTTCAAATTTTTAAATTTTTTTATCATTTTTAACTTTTTTTTCAAATTTTTACCATTTTTTTTAATTATTGTCGCCTTTTATAGGTGTCTATCGCCTTTTCATATCCTTTAAAGGCTAATGACAACATCCCCCCCTATGGCCTAATGTAACTTACATTTTACCCCTATCTTTAAAAACTGATACTTTACCCGAACTTCATTTGTAGTGTTTTACAACAACTTCTGACATCTAAGTTGAAACATTTGACAACTAAATTTTATTAATTTTAAAATTTTTCATATTTTTTTCATAGGTAATTGAGCTTCAAAAATATTAAAATGATTTTACATGAAAAAAAATTGATATACAAGAATGAATAAATAAATAACTAATTTAACAGGTAATTTTTTAGAGAATGTAGTTCACAAAGTGACCTTTAAATACATATCAGTAATATAAATTATGGCTAAAGTGGTTAAAAAATTTGCCCCTAACCGTGTACCAGTGGTTTCGAGTCAAGCCCCTGAAATTGAACCACAACACCCCATAATTTGTACCACAAAAAAATGCAGTTTATATTATGGCCCCTAGAAAGCTCATCACAAATGCAATGGTTATATAAAGTGGGCTATCAAATTAAACCACAATGGCCCAAAAAGTGCACAAGAGGGAAGCTGTTAATATTCTGACCCTAAAAAGTGAACCACTAATTTAACGGTTTATTTTCTGGGGAATGTGGTTTACAAAGTGGCCCCTAAATACATACCAGTGGTATAAATTCTGGGTAAAGTGGTTCAAAAACTGGCTCATAACTGTGTACCATTAGTTTCTAGTCAGGCCTTTCAAATTAAACCACAAAATCCTACAATTTCTACCATAAAAAAATGTGGCTCATATTATGGCCCCCCAAAAAGTGGTTGTATAAAGTGGCCTCTCAAATTAAATCACAGGGGCCCAAAAGGTGCACTACAGAAAAACGGTTAATATTTTAACTTTCTGGGCCCTTGTGATTTAATTTAAGGGGTTACTTTATGCTATTGCTGAATTTGTGATGAATTTTTTTGGGGGCCATAATATGAACCGCGTTTTTTTAGGTTACAAATTATGGGGTTTTGTGGTTCAATTTGAAGGGTCTGAGTCAAAACCACTGGTATACGGTTAGGGGCCAGTTTTTTAACCGCTTTACCTAGAATTTATATCACTGGTATGTATGTAGGAGCCACTTTGTGAACCACATTTCCTAGAAAATTAATTACTAAATTAGTGGTTGACTTTTCAAGGCCAGAATATTAACCGCTTTTCTATGGTTCACTTTCTGGGCCCTTGTAGTTTAATTTGAAAGGTCACTTTATACAACTGCTGGATTTGTAGTGAGCTTTATGGAGAGCCATAATATGAACCGTATTTTTTTGTGGAACAAATTGTAGGGGTTTATGACTCAATTTTAGGGGTCTGACTCGAAACTGCTGGTACACGATTAGAGCCATAATAATTTATTATTTTGTTATCACCAGCCCTCTCTCAAGAACCAGCCCTTAGGTCTTATGGCTAAATATTTTCCTTTCCCTTAGCTTTTTCCCTTTATACCATAAGAGGACATAATAGCTTAAATTCTTAGTGCATTTTCATTCCCTAACTTTCAATCTTTGGTTCCAATTGTTATAGTAACTTATGGCATTGATTTATTTGGTAAAAATTACTTATATGAACTTAATTTCATCAAAATTATAGCCATGCCACTCACTAATGTGAAATTCTTGAGAGAGGGCTGGTGATAACAAAATAATAAATTAAAACTTGTCTAATTTGGTGGAAGAAGAATGTGATGGCCAGGGGCCTCGTCGTTTATAGTCATGGTGACTGGTGGAGAGACTTCTGGGAGGAAGAACGCCTGGTGGAATGGATAGCCCAAAGGAGAGCGCCTGAAAGTTCAGAAACAAAGGGTTAGGAGGTCCCCGGAGTGTTTTTCCGGGGGGGGGGGGGAGCCTCCGACGCCTAAGTCAGTGGTGGCTGAGAAAAGGCAGAGGAAATAGCATAAAGGGCTGAAGAGTCTCGCCTGGTAGTTTTCTCAGAGTGTGGGAGCAGTGTTTGGCTAACCAACCAGCCTCCTGCCAAGTATTAATTCCTGGTATTTATAGGAGCGCCTAGCCCGTTCAGATCACGACACGTGTTCGGTCGGATGTTCCTTGAGTTTCTGGGCATAGGAGACAGATAACTGGTAGCAGGTTGTCCTGAGCCACGTGCTGAGATGGGCCATGCTGTGATTCTGATGGCGTCCGTATGTCAGAGCGCCTATTCAGGCGACTTTATGACGTCTGTGAAAGGACGTGTCAGAGGCTTCCTTAAATGCTTCCATAAATGCTCCTGCCGTACTCCCGAGGTCCCTGGGTGAGGTCGTCTTCTAGTTCGGACAGAGCCTCTTCGGGAAACAAGCCCTCAGTTCGGGGGTTCCCAGTTTCAGGGAGTTCCGCCTTCGGGGATATCATGTTCGGCTCGCTATGTCTGGTGCCGCTTTTCCGAAGGCGATATGTTCACAACCTTGGGGGGCGAGTAGTGTCCTCGGGGTTTCCTGGCGTGCCGGGCTCTGAGCTCTTCGGCTATCTCCCGAGGTGCTTGATCGCACCTTTTCTCGGGTAGCGCCAGCTTCTTCTGGCCATCATTGTGGTAGGGAGTTCGGCCAGATAGAGGTGATAGCGTTTGGCTATCACATGCCCCCCTTTGGAAAGCCGAAGTGAAGACTTCGGTTTTGCATCTCTTTCCGAGGTTGTGTATGGGAGTTTCTTTGGAAGCTTAACCTGTTCCGAGGATGCGCCTTTTGCCCGAAGATCATGGGCTCTTCGGCCTTGGCCTGTTCCTTGGTGTCTTCGAGGTGGAGCCTGTGCCGAAGATACACCTCTTGCCCGAAGGTCATGGGCTGTTCGGCCATAGCCTGTTTCTTGGCGTCCTCGAGGTGGCCTGCTCTTTGTTTCTGCAGGTCTGTTTGGCCAAGCGTGTCAGTCTGAGCGGCGCGTCCCAGTTTTCCAGGGATGTTAGAAGACGTGTCCCAGCTTTCAAGGGACATTTGGAGGACGTGTCCCCCATTTTCGCGCAGCGGTTGACACGTGGCGCTTTGCCATTGGAGGAGAGTCGCGTCGGTTACAGAGGGCGCGCCTTTTCAGGTGCGGAGAGCAGTTACGGCGACAGTTCGCCTCCAAAGGGTACTTATGACGATGTTTCGGTTACCCATCTCTGGCTTATAAATAGCCCACTCCATCATAAGTTCCTTTTGCTTTCTCTTCTGCTGTTCTATCTGCTTTGCCCCTGTTCTTGGACTTTCTTGCTTTCTGTGGCGGAGCTACCTTAATCAGAGCTTTTTTTCCAGCCAGCTTTCACGACGGCGTCCTCAGATTTTGGCAAATCTTTCGGTGGGTTTTTGTTTTTCAGAGCGCTTTGATCCCTGTGTTCTTTTGAGTTTTTCTCTGGAAACTGTTTTCTTCCATTTTCAAACTCATTTTTATGTCGAAAATGCCCATTCCTGAGAGCTGGCAGCCTCTTTTAGCCCATCCTTGTTGCACCAGCCCTGAAAAGTTAGAGAGGTGGAAGAAAAAATTCTCTCTTCCCTCTTACGCCATTACTAGGCTGCCTTGTTCTAGCCATTATGCTTTTTCAAACCACAGTAAGGAGGTTACCGTTTTTCGAGCCCAGCTGAAGGCGGGTCTTCGGTATCCTCCCCCGAAGATGGTGTGCGAGTTCTGCAAATTTCATGGCATTGCTGTGAACCAGCTTCCCCCGAACTCGTTCTGCTATTTTAACGCCTACCTCTGCATGTGTGGCGTTTTCGGGATAGAACCCAATTTCAGAATCTTTATGCAATATTACAAGCTCTCTGTGGTCCCCAAGGGTGGCTTCTATTTCATGCTACCTCGGGGATCCGGGAGCAAGAAATTCATGTTCACCTTCGCCACTAAAGATAGCTGGCGGGGGTGGCAACAGAAGTTTTTCTTCATGAAGATGGACGAGGCCTGGTCGTACGTTCCGACCAAATGGGCTCAGGGAACACTGGATGTGGTCGTTGCTGATCCGAGGATGCTGCTGACCCCAGAGTTAGCTCCCTTGTTCACGGATTTCGACGCCCGCATTCGGGCTGTCTCTGACTGGGATCCCGAGGTCGTTCCGCTCGCCCTTTACCCTTTTCCAATCAACTGGAGGTTGATGACCGAAGAGGTCCTTCGGGAGCTAAAGGTGGTAAAGGAGCACGAGACTGACCTCGAGATGCCAGCTCCTGCCATCACCGAGAAGGATTCCTGGTTGGTCAAGCTTCTTAAGGAGGAAATTTCTTTCGAAGCGCTTGCCGAAAGTGAGTTATCTTCTACTCCTTTACTGTTCTTTCCTCGGACTTACGCTGATGTTTCTCTCCTTTTTCAGAGATGGGCGACGCGACTGCCGCCTATTACAAGTCCCTTTTCACCGGCCAGGTGGAGAAGGGCGATCAGACGAACAAGGCGTCTTCCCGAAGGCGGAAGTCTACTGGCGCGGGACCTTCGAGGAAACGGGCAAAGAGAGCTGCCCAGGCTCCTTTAGAGGAAAATCCCGAGGAGACTGCCGAGGAGCCTGGGGCAGCCGAGATTCCAGAGTCTGAGGCTGCTGCTTCCGAGGTCCCTTCAACCGACGTCCCTCCTCAAACTCCTACCGCGTCACAGGCCCTCCTTGATGTAGTGGTAGAAGTACCTTCTGCCGAGGAGCGGTGCAAGCGGAAGGGCAAGGGCATTTCGGCCGAGGAGTCCGAGGACGATGTTGTCGAGGTTCCGCCAGGTTTGTTTCTAGACAAAGTGTACTTCCTTTGTTTTTTCTGGATTGGCTTCTTTGTCTTTAATCTCCTTCTCATTCTTATCACGCAGGGGAGTTGACTACCCCTGGCTGGGTGGCCGATCATGCTCGAAAACGAGCTCTTCGGGATGCCAAAATCCCGCAAGGGAAGATACCCAATGAGCCTTTTTGGACGTTCACGGAGGACATGAATATGTACTCCGAGGACGTTCCTCAAATGGCTAAGGAAATTTCGAAGGGGGTGCTCACAGAGGCCTCCTTCAAGGCTATAGCGGCGGCCCACCCAGGGGATAACACCCTCGCCGCAAAGATCACCGAGCATGCTGCTCAGGTATATCCTTCACAGCTCTTTCCCTTCAATTTTTTCCTAAGTGTTTGGCTTTTACTGACCTTGCGTTTATTTTTTTGCAGCTGATGGGGTACACCGCCTTTCTCCAAGTTCGGGTGGCCAGGGAGGTTGCTTTTCGAACTTCGGCCACTCGAACCATGAATGAGACGAGGACCGCACTCGCGGAGTCGGTCGCCAAAAACCAGCAGCTGAAAGAGGCTGCTGAGAAAGAAGTAGCTGCCATTCGGGAGGAGTTCTGGAAGGAAAAAGAAGAACTTCAAAAGGACTCCTCCAGGAAGATCGCTGACCTCGGTGACCAAATAAAGGGGATGCTCGCCGCCAACAAAGATCTTCTCCAGCACAAGGCTGGTTCTGACGGCCGTATAGTGTCACTGACGTGTGAGAATAACGCTCTCCGGGCCGAGGTCGAGTCGTTGAAGAAGGAGCCGAAGGGGGAGGAGAAGATAAAGGCGCTGGAGGAGGAGGTCGCGGATCTGAAGGACGAGCTTGACGACCTCGAGCTTGAGAAGAACAAGTCTGATCAGATGAGCAAGGTCGCGTTCCAGGACGGCTTCTGCCTTGCTCGGCACCAGGTTCTCCAGAGGTTCCCAGATCTGGACCTCTCTTTTCTAGAGGGTCTAAACATTCCTGGGGGGCCTCGGTGGAAATGGTCCAAGGTCGAACATCTGAAACTTCCTCCTTCAATTCCAGCGCCGAAGGTGATGGAAAAGGGCGGGCAGACTAGTGGCTCTCGGGACGCCGCGAACCCTTAGCCAATTTTAGGGCCCCTTTTCGTTCCCTTCTATTTTGTAATCGTTCTTCGGGCAGTTCTTTATTTTAAAGTAGCTTTGCTCTTAATGAGGATTTTTTGGCTAAGTCTTTTCTTGCAAGTTTCTTCATTTCCATTGTCCCGAACACGTTCGCTCAAGAGACTTCGGAAAACCTGCGATTAAAGAAACTTTTTTTACCTTCCTTTGTCCCGAGTGCGCTTGCTTGTAAGACTTTCTGGAAGGCCTGAAAAAATTTGACTAAGTCTTTTTGCAGGCTTTTGCATTTCCAATTTACCCCGAACATGATTGCTCAAGGGACTTGGGAAACCTTCAGTCAAATTTTTTGTTTTTCCAGTTGTCCCGAGCATGTTTGCTCAAGGGACTTCGGAAAACCTTTCGCGAGATTTTTCACTTCCCATTTTCCTGAGCATGTTCGCTCAAGGGAGTTCAGAAAATTATCTCTGCGCTGGCTATGGCGAGTACTTCTGCGAGATTTTTGTTTTCCATCTTTCCCGAGCGTGATGGCTCAAGGGACTTCGGAAAGTCATATCTACGCTTTATCATGGCGAGCACCTTTGCGGAATTCTGTTTTGCATAATTTTTGTACACTTAAGAATTTTTCTCAAGGCCATTCTGTACAACATAACTCTTCCGCTCAACCTTAAGCGTAGAATTTTTTCAAGGCGTCTGAGTGCCAAGTGTTCTTCAATTCTACGCCTTCGGCGTCGCCAAGCTTGTACACGCCTTTTCGTACTTCGTCGAGAACCAGATAGGGTCCTTCCCAGTTTGCGCGAAGTACGCCATAGGATGGCCTTCGGGGTGCGAAGTCGGCCTTTCGGAGAACGAGGTCTCCCTTCTTCATTTCTTTTGGCCTGGCCCGTAAGTTTACAGCCGCGGCCACTCTTTGCTGAAAAGCTTTTCTTCTCAGCTCGGCTATTTCTCTGTGTTCGGCCACAAGATCGAGATTGGTTCTCAGGCCGAGGTCATTACCACCTTCATCAAATACTTGCACCCGTACTGAAGGTTGAACTACCTCTAGTGGGATAATGGCCTCTGTTCCGAAGACGAGTGAGAAAGGAGTCTCCCCTGTGGCTCTTCGGGGCGTCGTTCGGTAGCTCCATAATACACTTTGGAGTTCTCCTGGCCATTTCCCTTTGGCTTCCCTTAGTCTCTTTTTCAGGCCATCTTTTATGGTCCTGTTCGATACTTCCACCTGCCCGTTGCTTTGGGGGTGAGCTACTGGGGCGAAGTGCATCTTTATTCCGAGGTCGCTGATGAATTCTTGGAATCCTTTGTCTGTGAACTGGGATCCATTATCAGCTACTAGTACCCTCGGTATGCCAAATCTGGATACGATGTTCTTCCATAGGAACTTCTGCACTTCTTTTGCCGAGATAGTTGCTAGTGGTTCTGCCTCCACCCACTTTGAGAAATAGTCCACTGCTACAACGCAGAATTTCACGCCTCCGGGTGCTGTGGGGAGTGGCCCAATAAGGTCTATATCCCAGACTGCGAAGGGCCAAGGATAGTCTGCCGAAGTTACCATTTTCGAGGGTGTCCTTCTGGATTTTCGCGTGTCTCTGGCAGCTACCACATTTCCAGACGAACTGTCTTGCGTCCTTTCTCAGGGTAGGCCAGAAGTATCCTTGGCGGAGTATCATTGCTGCCAGGGCATCAGTTCCAATGTGTGAACCACACATGCCTTCGTGAACTTCTTCAAGGACCATTTTAGTATCCTTTTCATCCACACATCTTTGCAGCGGATTCGCATATCCCTGCCGATATAACTCTTCACCAATCAGGAAGAATCTTCCGGAGCGTCTTCGCAGTCTTGCAGCATCGCCGGGGTCTTCGGGGAGCAAATTCTCTGCGAGGTATCTTTTTATTGGGTCTTTCCATCCTGTTCCCGAGGTCGTCATGCTCAGCACTGAGATGCTCGGATGGTCTAGCACCTCGGTATATGTTTTCGACTTCGCCAAGCAATCTGCATCAGTGTTATTCCGCCGAGGTACATTTTCGATCCGTACGGCGTCAAACTCTTGGATGAGCTTTGCTACTAGCTCATGATATTTTGCCAAGATTGGGTCCTTCGCCCCATAATCTCCTACCGTCTGCCGAACTACCAGTTGGGAATTGCTGTGAGCCTTTAAGTTTCTCACGTAAATCTTTCTGGCCAAGCGCAATCCCGCTATGAGGGCTTCATACTCAGCTACTTTGTTGGTGACATTGAAGCTGAACTTGATAGCCTTCATTACCTCCAGGCCTTCGGGGCCCCTGATAATACGCCTTGAGCTTTTATGGCCTTCTGAGGCTCATACGTAATTTCGTGTTCGCCCAGCTCTATGCACCACTTGGAGAGCCTTCCCGAATGATCTACTCTCTTCATGACATCCCGTAGCGGCAGACTACTTCGGACGATGATGGGGTGAGCCTGAAAGTATGGTCACAGCCTTCTCCCTGCAAGCACAAAGGCGTATATAGCTTTTTGAAGCAAAGGGTACCTGACTTCGGCGCCATGCAGGGACTTGCTGACATAGTAGACCGGCCATTGCTTTGACCCTTCTTCTTTCACGAGGACCGAGCTCACAGCTTTTTCTGTGACGGCGAGGTACAGTACAAGGGGCTCTCCTTCCCGAGGTTGTCGCAGAGTCGGCAGGCTGGCCAGGTAGACTTTGAGTTCTTCCCAGGCCTTTTGGCAATCTTCATCCCAAGGACGATCATTTCTTCCGAGGTCGCCTTCCATTTTTGTTGCCTTTGTGAGGACTTTGAAGAAAGGTCTACACCTATCTCCGTACCTGGAAATAAATCTGCTCAGAGAGGTTATTCTTCCGGTGAGTCTCTGCACATCTTTGACTGTGGCAGGAGTTCGGGACTCAAGCAGAGCCTTAATCTTCTCGGGGTTAGCGTCGATGCCTCTTTCAGATACCATGTACCCAAGGAATTTTCCCGAGGTCACCCCGAAGATGCACTTCTCAGGATTAAGGCGGATCCCGAAGGCTCTGAGCTTTTGGAAGGTTTCCTCTAAATCTGCAACGTGGTAGTCAGGCAGCTTGCTCTTGACTATCATATCATCAACATACACCTCCATGTTTCTCCCTATTTGGCCTTTGAAGACCTTGTTCATCAGCCTCTGGTAGGTGGCTCCTGCATTTTTTAGCCCGAATGGCATCCTGATATAGCAGTATGTTCCTCCCTCGGTGATGAAGGCAGTCTTCTCTTCATCTTCGGGGTCCATCCTTATCTGATGGTAGCCACTGAAGGCGTCTAGGAAACTTAGGAGCCCATATTCAGCAGTTGAATCTACCAGTTGATCTATTGGCGGCAGAGGGTATGAGTCTTTCGGGCAAGCATCGTTCAAGTTTCTGAAGTCGATGCACATCCGGAGTTTGCTGCTACCTTCTTTTGTGGCAATGACCACGTTGCTTAACCACTCGGGGTACTTGACCTCCCTGATAACTTCAGCATCTAGGAGACGCTGGACTTCGGTTTTGACAAAGTTGCTTTTGTGGGCTGAGATGCTTCGTTTCTTTTGCCGGACAGGCCTTGCTTCCGGACTTACTTTGAGGCTATGCTGTATTATGCCAGGGTTCACCCCCAGCATATCTTTTGGCGAGTAGGCAAATAGATCTTTATTTTCCAGCAGAAAGGATACAAGATTTTCCTTGTCACCTTCGGCCAAGCTCTTCCCTATTCGGGTAGATTGACCTGGGACAAGCTCTATTGCTTCCATTTCTGTTTTGGCGAGATCTTCTTCTTTGCCTTTTTCTGGTGCCCTTGCCTCCATCGTTTGCGCGAGGTTGCTTGCCGGAGCTTTTCGCGCTTTTACAAACACCTTTCTTACCTCGGCTTGGTCTATGAATACCTCTGCATCTCCATCCTTGGTGGCGAATGTGACAGTCAAGTACTTCACATCAGGGCGAATATGCAGATTCCCCATTGTCTGCTTTCCAAGGATGGCGTTGTACGAGGACGGGACGTTCACGACGATGAATCTCGCCATTGTGGAGGCGTACAACTCAGCTGCTCCGTTCACCGAAGTCCCTTTCATTATCAGCCGGAGGTCGATCCATCCGAGGACGGGGAGTTCGGATGGTCTAACCCCAAAAGTGGGCGAGGTGACAGGCTTCAGTTCGTTGCTGGAGATGCCCAAGCTCGGCAGCAGGTGCGAGAATAGGACGTCAGCATTTGAGCCATCATCAAGCAACACTCTTTTGACGTCCCAGTTCCCTATTCTCGCCATAATCAGTAGCGGATCGTCGTGGGGGAAGACGACGGTGGAGCCATCTTTGCGAGCCAGCTTCTTTGATGGACTTTGATACTCCATGACTGCAATTTCTCTGGCTTTCCGCTTTCTTTCCGAGGATGGGAGCCCCGTGGTGATGGTTTGGATAACCCCTGCTGGAGGTGGAGGGCGCTTTTTTGGACTTCTATTTCTCCGCCTGTCGGAGTCATAGTCCTCATCTTCGGCCCTTTCTTCCTCCATTTTTCTGCCTTTCGGGGATGGCATCCTCAGGTATTTCCGAAGTTGGCCATTTTTTATCAGCGACTCTATGTACTTCTTCAGCTGGAAGCAGTCTTCGGTGTCATGACCGTGGTCGCGATGAAACTGGCAGAACTTCTTTGCATTCTTCTTATTATCGGCGGTCATGGCCCTTGGTCGCCGAATCTACGTCCCTTGCCTTTCCAGTGCCATGAGAATGTTGGTCCGTGAAGTGCTCAATGGTGTGAAACTTTGAGGTTTCCTTCCTCGCATCCTCCGAGGTCGTCCTGCGTATTCGGTAGGATGCCGAGCTTGTTGACTGGACTCTTCGGGGCGGTGGTGATCAGACTTCGGCCCAGCCATTCTTAGTTCTTCGGCGGTCATGTGCTGTTCTGCTCTTCGGTAAAATTCTCCGAGGGTCTCCAGGGGGTCCTTTGAGAACTCGTAGAACAGCTGTGAGTCTCGCCGAAGGCCTCGTGTCATGGCAAGAATGCGGATTTCGGGCCTGAAGTCTGGGACACTTAGAGCTTCCCTGTTGAATCTTTCGACATAGTCTCGGATGGTTTCTCCATTCCTCTGCTCTATGTCGAACATCTGCACAGGCATCTTCGCCGTAGGTCTGCTCCCAATGAATTGCTGTGTGAAGGCCGTGGACAACTCCTGGAACTCAGTGATGGTTCCTGAAGGCAAGGAATTGTACCACGCCGTGGCTGGCCCTGTGAGGGTGACTTCGAAGCACTTGCACATGGTAGCGTCGTCAGCACCGTGTATTATCATGCTGCGTTTGTACTTCGTCAGATGGGCCTATGGATCAGTACGGCCATCATAAATCTCCAACCGAGGTACTCTGAAGTCACCTGGCATGGCTGCCTCAACAACGGCCTGAATAAATGGCGAGTCATCTTCGCAGCATGTTCCCGAGAGTCTGGCCCAAATGGGTTTTCTGGCCACTTGTTTCTCCACTCTGTCCAGCCGTGCTAGTATCCTCTCCATCAGCACTGTGGCGCTAGGGCCTTCTTCAGGGAATGGAGATCGCCGGCGCCTCTTTGGGGGGCGAGTTCGGCGCTGAGGGGACAAGGACCTTGGCTCAGGCGACGAACTGCTTCGCTGTGAGACTCTCGGTCGCTTGGACCCGGTTTGTCCCACAGGCCGTTTCCCGAGGGCTATATTTTCTGTGGATGATTCTTCGCGAGGGCCTCCATTCCCCGAACTGCGATGTGTAGACTTGGGGCTTTTCTCCCGAGGGCGTGTCGGTGAGGGGGGTCTCTGGGCCTGTGCTTGCTGTGGCCACCTTCGGTCGATCTGCTGGGTCATTTCAGACACGACTGAACGCTAAAAGTCCCTCAAGAAGCTCATGGTGATTACCAGAGGGCGGTCTTCCTCAGGCGCAGAAGTCCCTGGGAGTGTTTGCTCAGCAGCCGATTGTATCTCAGGCGCGGACGGGGACTTCGGGAGCCTCTTGTCCTTAGAACGCCGAGTCTTAACGACGGCGATCTCAGAGCGGGCTCCCACAGACGGCGCCAAATGATGGCCAGGGGCCTCATCGTTTATAGTCATGGTGACTGGTGGAGAGACTTCTGGGAGGAAGAACACCTGGTGGAATGGATAGCCCAAAGGAGAGTGCCTGAAAGCTCAGAAACAAAGGGTTAGGAGGTCCCCGGAGTGTTTTTCCGGGGGGGGAGCCTCCGACGCCCAAGTCAGTGGTGGC
Organism: Aquilaria yunnanensis; assembly: GCA_039654915.1. Taxonomy (NCBI): domain Eukaryota; kingdom Viridiplantae; phylum Streptophyta; class Magnoliopsida; order Malvales; family Thymelaeaceae; genus Aquilaria; species Aquilaria yunnanensis. The sequence goes on along the minus strand of CM077595.1, from coordinate 38,558,267 downwards.
TGAGAAAAGGCAGAGGAAATAGCACAAAGGGCTGAAGAGTCTCGCCTGGTAGTTTTCTCAGAGTGTGGGAGCAGTGTTTGGCTAAGCAACCAGCCTCCTGCCAAGTATTAATTCCTGGTATTTATAGGAGCGCCTAGCCCGTTTAGATCACGACATGTGTTCGGTCGGATGTTCCCTGAGTTTCTGGGCGTAGGAGACAGATAACTGGTAGCAGGTTGTCCTGAGCCACGTGCTGAGATGGGCCATGCTGTGATTCTGATGGCGTCCATATGTCAGAGCGCCTATTCAGGTGACTTTATGACGTCTGTGAAAGGACGTGTCAGAGGCTTCCTTAAATGCTTCCATAAATGCTCCTACCGTACTCCCGAGGTCCCTGGGTGAGGTCGTCCTCTAGTTCGGACAGAGCCTCTTCGGGAAACAAGCCCTCAGTTCGGGGGTTCCCAGTTTCAGGGAGTTTCGCCTTCGGGGATATCATGTTCGACTCGCTATGTCTGGTGCCGCTTTTCCGAAGGCGATTTGTTCACAACCTTGGGGGCCGAGTAGTGTCCTCGGGGTTTCCTGGCGTGCCTGGCTCGGAGCTCTTCGGCTATCTCCCGAGGTGCCTGATCGCACCTTTTCTCGGGTAGCGCCAGCTTCTTCTGGCCATCATTGTGGCAGGGAGTTCGGCCAGATAGAGGCGATAGCGTTTGGCTATCAGAATGCAAAATGTAAGTAAGAGTAGTTGAGATACTTTTAAGAGGATTTTTTTACTACTATTCATCATATCCCTCATTCCCATTTTTGTAGCTCCTTCTTCTACATTTCCCTCCACCTTCATTCCTCTCAAATTGGCCAAATTTTCATGAAATTTGAAGGTGCCAAAGCCATCCTAGCAAGCCCTCAGCTCAAATTTTACGGAATTCGTGCATTTGAACTTGGTTTTGCAAGCTTTGGGTATAAACCTTAAGGTAAGCTTCTATGATTTTATTGGTTTGGCTTTAAGCTTAATGAGTGGTTAGAAAATGGTCTAGAATTCATGCCCTGGTGTCCAAATTGATTGGATTTAGGCTAGGAACTCAAAAGAAGCTCGATTGCATAACATGGTGCTTATGTGTGTGGTTTGCTTGGATTTTGCTTAGCTTGGATTTGAGGTAAGGGATTAAGGTTCTTTCATAATTAATTGATGTATAAGCAATGTTAGAAAACTTAGGATTAAGTTAGAATGAGTCAAAAGATTGATTGGTGTTGGTTTGGAAGCAAAGTTGGTCATGAAACAATCGGATAAGTGAAGCTCTAGAGTTAGTGCAATCGCACCAAAATCCTAGTGCAATCACATCGAGCTAAATTGGGAAATTTTAGGGTTGTGTGATGGGACTTGTTTTCATTGTGCCATCATTCTAATTCCAGCAAGCCATAAATATTTTAGCATTGTGCTTGAATTGTGCCAATTTTGTTTAAAAGTGTTCCAAATCAATTCCTATGGTTTAGGTGTCATCATAACATGGCTCAAAAGTGCTCCTAAGATTTAATTATGCATTAATAAATGGGTAATAAGAGAGTGGTTAGGAAGGCTAAGGAAAGGTGGATAAGTTAGGTACCTTAAGTCACAAGTAGGGTACTAACGAGGGACCAAGTATTTTATGAGTCCTCTAATAGCCAAGGGGTGAGGTCATGAACCTCTGGCATTGGAGAGGGATCCAAGAAGGGTTCAGGACCCTTGATGACCAAAAGGTAAATTTTAAATACCTCCGATAATTGAGGTAGTACCCAAGAGGTCCTGACTAGCTCAACGAGCTCAATAAGCAAATACACTAAGTTGCCTAAGTTGGGTTCAAGGGAACTTGGCAAAGTTTAGCTACTAAGTTAAATTACCCAGAAAAATGAGAAAAGAAAAAGTACGGGCAAGAAGTAAGTAACTGACAACTTACTTTAAGTAACAAAGTAAAAGGGCGGGCAAGGTCAAGTAAATGACGACATACTTAAGAAACCCACAAAGGCAACATCATAGGGTTTAATTAAGTGCTAGGATCGGATATGAGGGCTCGTATCTAAGTACCCTAGCCATATGAGCTCACAACGGTTTAGAACACCTTTAAGTGTAAATAAGTCAGAAGCACTTTAAGCATGTTCATTCACCTATTCATCGATGCATTGCATTATTATTTGCATGCTTGCATATGCTTTTCCTTGTAGGTGTTAAATCTCTTATCAAGTAGTTTCGAGTACTCATTCTTTAAGTGTTGTGCAGGTCCTAAAACGGCTAGTTAGCCCTAACAATTGGTGAATGACAACTATTAATGCTAAGTTTTATTCGTTTGAAGGTACTTTCTAAATGTGAACCCTATGGTTAATAAATGCTTATAATATAAGTTAGCATTTAATAAAATGTTGTCTTTTCAGCTTTGAAAGTTAAGTATGTGATGGCGATGAGTGCCATCAGTATCTCCACTGTGTGTCGTGGAGAATGCAGCAGGAGTTTCCGAAGGTGTAGGCGAGCCCTGAAAGAAGGTGCTCTGTGTGGATTGGCTGTGATGGCCGGCAGCATCTTCGTGTGGCAGGTACAGTGAGGCCAAGAAGGACTTCCGGTATGAGAGAGAGATCCAAAATGGGGATTCCTTAGGAGGACTGGCCTGAAACACTCAGAAAATAGGGGTTAGGAGGTCCTCGGAGTGATTTTCCGGGGAGGATCTTCCGACGCCCAAGTTAGTGCTTACAGAGAGGTAGAGAGGTTGAGAGAGATATAGAGGTCGAGAGAGGTCCCTGGCCTATGACCATTCCCCTGGTATATATAGGAGGGGGTGAGCCCTTCAGATAGCAGCACGTGTATGGACGAACACCATCCATACTTCTGGGCGTGAGGGGCCCCTAGCTACCTGCAGGCTCCTCAAGCCACGAGCTGCGATAATCATAGCCCTACATGATAGGACGTAGGCAGCGGCGACATGTCAGAGTGCCTGCGAGGATGGCGTGTAGGGTGTACGGGCATAATGTCAGAGGCTCGGGACCTTTTCCCGGAGTCGCAGTGGTACTTCGGGGCATTTCTTGGCTCCAAAGTTAGCCCTTCGGGGGACTTTCACCTGTAGAAGGTGGCTGGCACTTCTCCCCGAAGCTGACTCGGTTGCTCTCCTAGTGGAGGCGATACGGTAGTTTCCAGAGGTAGGTATTGGAAGGCTGCCGAGGTTGCGTGCCTCAGGCGTTTGGCTCCCTCATTTCCGGGGTCCTTAGGTGTTCGGGGCGATAGCACTTTGGCTATCACATGCCCGCCTCGGGAAGCCAAAGTGGAGACTTTGGCTAGAGGTCCTTTTGTGGGTGCTTTTTAGGACTTGGGGTGTGCCATTCACAGGGGAGGCATTTCGCCACCTGGTGGCATGGTTTGTTCGGACAGGTGTCACCTGTCTGCCCTTTGGTGTCCTCGAGATCCCCAACCTCTTTATTCTTTTCTGCCATAGGTTAGTGGACCATCATGTTTTGAAACTAGGCGTGTCAGTCTGGGGCGGTGCACCCGAGTTTTCAAGATCTCAGAAAACGTGTCCTAGTTTCTCGTGACAGGCGACACGTGGCAGGTGCTGGTTGGGATGGGTACATCTTTTTGTGCGCGAGGGGCAATTATGGCTTGATCTGTATAAGCCTCCTCCTGTCATTCTCCTCATTTGTTTTTCTTTGCTCTTACTTTGCTCTTGTTTGCTCTTGCGTCTTCTCTTGCCTTTTTCCTTTTTCCAGCGACGATTTTTACGGCGGAGCGATTCCCGGTATTTTGCACGATGGCGTCCAGGAATCCTGATTTCGGCAAGACTTTTGGTGGGTTCTTCCTTCGGTTTCTTCTTTTCTTTTAGCTTCCCGAAGTCATTTTTCTTCTTTCTGAAGTCTCTCTTTTGGTCGGCCATGTCTTCGGCTATTCCCGAGAGCTGGCAATCTCTCATGTCTCACCCTTGTTGTTCCACTTCTGAAAAATTAGAGAAGTGGACAGCCAAATTTTTTCTTCCCTCCTACGCCACCACGAGGTTACCCCCCTTCTGTCATTTCAGCTTTATGAATCGGAACGACGAGGTTACCATTTTCTGAGCCCAACTAAAGGTCGGACTTCGATATCCTCCAGCGAGGATGATTTGTGACTTTTGCCAATTTCATGGCATAGCCGTAAATCAGCTTCCTCTCAACTCGTACTGCTATTTCAACGCCTTTCTCTGCATGTGTGGGGTCTTCGGGGTAGAACCCCATTTTATCCTACTCATGCAGTATTATAAGCTCTATCCGGTCCCGAAGGGTGGTTTTTATTTCATGCTACCTCGGGGATTTGGGAGCAAGAAATTTATGTTCACCTTCGCTACCAAGGATAGCTGGCAAGGGTGGCAAAGGAAGTTTTTCTTCCTAAAAGTGGCGAAGGCCTAGTCATATGTTCCGACTAAGTGGTCTTGGGGAAACCTGGAGACGGATGTCATGGATCCCAAGAAGTTGCTAACTCCTAAGTTGGCGGTGAGGTTTGAGGACTTTGACAGACGTATCCGTGCTGTCGCCGACTGGGATGCCGAGGTCCCTCCGCGCTCCCTCTACCCCTTCCCCATCATGTGGAAACTCATGACCGAGGATGTTCTTCGAGAGTTGGCGATGTTTAAGGAGCACAAGACGGATCTTGGCATGCCAGCTCCTGCTACCGAGGGGAAGGACTCTTGGCTAGTGAAGCTCCTTTGAAGCGAGCTCACTTACGAAGCCTTTTTTGAAAGTAAGTTTCCTTTCAAAGTTTTCAGCATAAGTGCTTGTCTGGACTTACATTGATGTTTTCCCTCTTTTTCAGAGATGCTCAATGAGTCTGCTGCCTACTATAAGTCTCTCTTCCTTGGTCAGGCCGAGAAGGGAGAGCAAACGAAGAGAGGCGTCTCCAAGAGGCGCAAGACTACTGGGAGCGGACCGTCTTTGGCCAAGAAGGCAAAGAAGGATACCCTTCTTCCACCCTCGGAGGATGTGGCGGAGGTCGAAGGTGTCATTGCAACTTCCACGGAGGTTGGTGGTGTCATTGCAACTTCCACCAAGGTTGCAACTCTCGCCGAACCTGAAACTCCCGCAGAGGTTCCTGCCGGGGTGGTCGCTGTTACTGCTTCTCTGAGTTCCGCCACATCGGTGGATCTTTTGGGCTCTTTGGCAGGGAGTCCCTCTGCCGAGGAGTTGGAAAAACGCCGAAGGGACAAAGGCAAACATGTCCCTGCTGATGTGGAAGAGGTCTGGGACTCTGATGACGATGTTGCTGAGGTTGCGCCAGGTTTGTCTCTTATTTCCTTTCTGGTTTTCGCAATCTCATGGCTTTCTCAGTCAAAGAGTTTTTCCTGATGAGACGCATGTTTTCTATTTTGCAAAGGATTTGGCACCCTTAGCTTGGATGGTTGAGCATGCCCGAAGGCAGGCTCTTCGGGATTCCCACGTCCCAAAAGACAAAGTTCCGAGGGAGCCGTTCTGGTCTCTCACGGAGGACATGAATCTGTTCTCCGAGGATTGCCAGGAAATGGCTCCCCAGATGGCGAGGGGCGTACTTACTCAGGCTTCCTTCAAGGCAGTAGCCGAGGAGTGTGCCTTCGAGGATTCCCTTGCCGCTAGAGTTTCCAAGCATGCCGCTCAGGTAATTCTTCAGGCTCTTTCATTTTTCCTCCCACTTTTTTTTCTAAGTGTTTTGGCTTTCCTTGTGTGACTTTTACTAAGTACCTTCTCTTTTTTCTTTGCAGCTCTTGGGGTACAGTGGATACCTTCGAGCTTGGGCAGCAAAGCAGTCTTCGGTCCGAGCTTGGGCCGAAGATAAATTGGAGAAGGCCAAGGTCTTCTGCGCTAACTCGGTTGTGACAAACACCGAGTTGAGCCGTATAGCCAAACAAAAGGTTGCCCAACTTCGGGAGGAGTTCTTGAAGGGCCAAGAGGATCTCTTGAAGGACTTCTCCAAGAAGATGTCCGACCTTGGTGAGAAGGTTGTGAGCATAACCTCGGCCAACGAGGCCATTCAGAAGGAGAGAGAAGAAGAAGCTGCTCTTCTAACGAAGGCTCTTGCCGACAAAGCCGATCTTCAAGCCAAGGTCGACTCGCTGAAGAAGGATTTGAAGAAGAAGAAGAAGATAAAGGAGTTGGAGAAGGAGGTTGCCAATCTTCAGAAGGAGGTTTCAGATCTTCAGAATGAGGCGGACGAATTGGACATAGAGAAAGACAAAGCCGTCCAGGCAACGAAGGTTGCCCTTCACGACGGCTTCTGCCTAGCTCGCCACCAATTTCTGAAGAAATATCCTGACCTCGATCCTTTCTTCTTGGCTGCCCTGGATATTCCCGAGGGTCCTCGGTGGACTTGGTCGAAAGTTGAGTTCTTCAACCTGCCACTTGCCCCTCCTCCTGCACTGAAGGCGACGGCCAAAGACACAGGAGTCGAAGCTTCCCGTGATGCCCCTTAGATATTTTAGGGCCTTTGCCTTCTTCTTGTTCTTTATATTTTTCTTCTTGTAACTTTCTCCTTGTATTAAGACCTTCTTTAATGAATTTTCCTTCATAATTTGGTTAAGTCTTTTGAGCAATTTTTCCCTGTTGTCCCGACCACTTTCGGTCAAGGGACTTCGGAAAGGTACGAGCAATTTTTGCTCGTTTCATCGGCCAACCTTCGAGTAAACTCTCTTTGTTTCCGACGTTTACTTAGGCAAGTTTTAGCTTGTCTTTATCGGCCGTACTCGATGGACTTCACCTTTTCTAGGCATATAACCCAACCATCTTTGGAAGGAAAATAAGACTTTCGGGAGACAATGGACTTCATCTTTTCTGGGCATATAACCCAACCATCTTTGGAAGGAAAATAGGACTTTTGGGAGTCAATGGACTTCACCCTTTTTTGGGCGTATAACCCAGTCATCCTTGGAAGGAAAACAAGACTTTCGGGAACGTGTGCTTCAGCTTTGTTCGGCGAGTACTTTCAAATAGGGGAAAACTTCTGTACTTAGAGAAATTTCTCATCTAAAATTCTAAGTATAGAATTTCTTTAAGGCATCTGAGTGCTATGCATTTTCCAGTTTTCCTCCTTCGACGTCGCCAAGCTTGTATACTCCCTTTTGGACCTCGTCTGGGACCAAATAAGGCCCCTTCCCGTTTGGCCGAAGTACCCCATGGGATGATTTTCAGGGTTCAGACTCGGCCTTTCGGAGGATGAGGTCTTCTTCTGTTATTCCTTTTGGCTTATCATGCAGGTTTGCATTTATGGCCACCTTTTGCTGAAAGGCCTTTCTTCTGAGCTCGGCCATTTCTCAGTGTTCGTCAATAGGTCGAGCTTAGTCGTCAACCCGAGGTCGTTTCCCCTTTCGCCAAATACCTGTATTCTAACTGATGGCCGTACTACTCCGATGGGGATGATGGCCTTTGTACTGGAGATAAGTGAAAAAAGGTGTCTCCCCCGTGGCCCCTTAGGGAGTTGTCTGAAGACTCCCCAGTACAGTAGGAAGTTTTCCTAGTCTTTTCCCCTTGCTTCCCCCAACCTATTTTGTAGTCCCTCTTTTATAGCTGTGTTGGCTACGTCCACTTGTTTGTTGCTCTAGGGCTAAGCTAGTGGGTCGAAGTGCGTTTTTATTTCGAAGTCGGTGACGAATTCTTGGAATCCCTCGTCCATAGACTGGGAACCATTATCGGCCATTATGACCATCGGTATGCTAAATCTGCATATCATGTTCTTCCATACGAACTTTTGTATATCTTTTGCCGGGGTAGTTGCCAGGGGCTCTGCCTCCACCCACTTCGTGAAGTAGTCTGCTGCTACCACGCAGAATTTCGTTCCTTCTGGTGTTATCGGGAGTGGCCCGGTGAGGTCTATGCCCCATACTGCCAAGGGGCAAAGGTAATCTTCCGAGGTTATCCACTCCGAAGGCAGCCTTTGGGTGTTGGTGTGTCTCTGGCAATTTTCACACCTTCTGGACGAATTGTCCTGCACCCTTTTTACTGATACATCTTTGTAGAGGACTTGCGTACCCCTGCCGGTATAATTCCTCCTTAATTAGGGGACATCGTCCGGAATATCTTCGCATTTTTCGCCACTTCATGAGGATTTTCGGGACTCTTTGGTTGCGAGATACCTCTTTGTAAGGTCTTTCCACCCTTTATCCGAGGTTGCTATACTTAGCGCTGCCATGCTCGAATGGCCCAGCACTTTGGTGACCACATTTGATTGCTCCAGTGGCTCCTCTGCCCTCGGGCTCTCGAGGGGCTACTCAAGTGCCCTGATGTTCTACGCTCGGGGTTCCACGGAGTTCCCACTCTAGATTTACCTTTGCTCGGTTTCCCTCGTTGGTTTCAGCATGTTTTACTCTTGGTATTTCGGCAGCGAAGTCTGCCAGTGCCAAGGCTTTCATTGCCCTTCTTGGGTCGTACGTGCTGCAGTATTCTCCGAGCTCGATGCACCCTTTTGATGATCTTCACCAAATGCTCTACCCTTTTCATGATGTCACCCAGAGGCGAGTTACTCCGGACAGTGGTAGCGTGACCTTGGAAGTAGAGTCATAGCCTTCTCCCTGCAAATAGCAAGGCGTAGATGGATTTTTTAGGTAATGGGCATATGCCCTTGTTGCCGAGGAGATGACAACTTTTCTTTGGGTGCAGAACTCCTTCAATAGGGAGGTCTGGGTCATCTTGACCCTGTTTTTCCCGTAGGTCGTGTTCCGAGGGGCATGCTTCCCGTTGAGGACTCATCTTTGCTGACCTCTCCTGCCGAACTCCCGTGAGTTGACGTGGGACCCTTCTCTCGACGAGGTACTGGTCAGACGGCGCCAAATGATGGCGATGAGTGCCATCAGTATCTCCACTGTGTGTCGTGGAGAATGCAGCAGGAGTTTTCGAAGGTGTAGGTGAGCCCTGAAAGATGGTGCTCTGTGTGGATTGCCTGTGATGGCTGGCAGCATCTTTGCGTGGCAGGCATGGTGAGGCCGAGAAGGACTTTCGGTTTGAGAAAGAGATCCAAAACGGGGATTCCTCGGGAGGACTGGCCTGAAACACTCAGAAAATAGGGGTTAGGAGGTCCTTCGGCCCGAATTTAACTGCGGCCATCTTTGGTCTAACTACCGCGTCGCTCTAGCCACGACAGGGTGTGAGAACTCGCGCAGGAAGCCTATGGTAGTAGTCAGAGCACGTTCGTCCTTGGACACGGAAGTCCCTACTGCAGTCGTTCGGTTGCCGATTGAACCTCTGGCCCGGACAGGGACCTCGAAAGTCCTTTGTCCTTAGAACGCCGGGTTTTCAACGACGGCGACCTGGGAGTGATTTCCCACAGAAAGCGCGAAATGATGGCGATGAGTGCCATCAGTATCTCCACTGTGTGTCGTGGAGAATGCAGCAGGAGTTTCCGAAGGTGTAGGCGAGCCCTGAAAGAAGGTGCTCTGTGTGGATTGCCTGTCATGGCTGGCAGCATCTTTGCGTGGTAGGCACGGTGAGGCCGAGAAGGACTTTCGGTATGAGAGAGAGATAAAAAATGGGGATTCCTTAGGAGGACTGGCCTGAAACACTCAGAAAACAGGGGTTAGGAGGCCCCCGGAGTGATTTTCCGGGGAGGAGCCTCTAGCGCCCAAGTCAGTGCTTACAGAGAGGTCGGGAGAGATAGGGAGGTCGAGAGAGGTCTCTGGCCTGTGACCATTCCCCTGGTATATATAGGAGGGGGTGAGCCCTTCAGATGGCAGCACGTGTATGGACGAACAACATCCGTACTTCTGGGCGTGAGGGGCCCCTAGCTGCCTGCAAGCTCCTCGAGCCACGAGCTGTGATAATCATAGCCCTACATGATAGGATGTAGGCAGGGGTGACGCGTTAGAGTGCCTGCAAGGACGGTGTGTAGGGTGTACGGGCGTAATGTCAGAGGCTCCTTGATGGCTCCTGTCGTACCTCTAAGGTCCCCTTGGTTGATGTCTCACTTCAGAGTGAGGGACCTTTTCCCGGAGTCACAGTGGTACTTCGGGGCATTCCCTGGCTCCGAAGTTAGCCCTTAGGGGGACTTTCACCTGCAGAAGGTGGCTGGCACTTCTCCCCGAAGCTGACTCGGTCGCTCTCCCGGTGGAGGCGATATGGTAGTTTCCCGAGCTAGGTATTGGCGAGTTGCCGAGGTCGCGTGCCTCAGCCGTTTGGCTCCCTCCTTTCCGGGGTCCTTAGGTGTTCGGGGCGATAGCACTTTGGCTATCAGTATGCATAAGGAAAGTGAGGCTTGTCAGTTAAAGCTAGTTTACTTAAGTGAACAGCTAAGGGTAGACCTTAGTAGATATTGTTGTCAATTTTATGTATGACATTTTTTGACACTAAATGCTGCCTCTACTAGTGTCCATTGGTGTATATAATACTAAGATTATTTTTGGGTGCGTATAAGGATAATATGTATGCTCACAGTTATTACTTGAAGTTAGAAAAACTATAATTTTCATGTTTTGGTTTTTATTAACTTATGTTTTATTAATTTGCATGCCACAATATTTTTTACTACATTATTTACTTATTATTGCATCGCCAGAACAAAGCATGCATATTTTATATTTAGGGTAAGCTATGTAATTAGTTGCACGTAATGATTTAAATTACTTTACAAGTAATAGCTAGCCAATTATAGCCTTAGTAGGATCATAGTTCTTTAAGAGCCTATCAGTGGTTATAAATTTAAGACACTGGGGCTTGTTCCAGCACAGTTGGTAACAGAGAAGGTCAATGGTCCTAGTAGAGGCAATAAGTGACTAAGATTCAAGTGTGTCCTTGGGCTAATTATGGTTAGTACTACTCATAAGTGTTTCTGGAGATGTCATCTAGCTTTGGTTGTAGGTATGTCGATGGGAACTCGATAAGGTGCTTGTATTGATGTAAGGGATGGAGCAGAGGTCCAAGTGGCCCTATGGTGTAGTCATAGGGATGGTGGCAGTTTTTTTGTACAACCCTAATAACACCATGTCATGAATAGCCTAAGGAGCATACTAACCCTCAAATGAGGAGAGACCATAGTTAATACCTAAGGGGTAAAGGTCTAGGTGTGCTATAGCTTGTCGATACATCGTGACCAAGGGAATAATCCCCATCCCAAATGATATGACCAAGTAAAGTGAACATTCTAGAGTGCATTCATGCAATATAAGCCGAAGGTAGCCATCAGGCCTAAGGGTAAGGGTCGAGGAGCACTAAGTTACTAAGGGTGCATTGAGGCCAAGTTAATCATCATTATGCAAGGCCAAGAAATGACATGGACACCAAAAAAGTGATAGTCCATGGGGTAAGGGCTAAGGTGTACTAGGACTATAAGTGCAGCGAGGCCAAAAGAATAATACCGCTACCCCAAGGTAAGCTGAGACCCAAAATAAGGGCTCAGGTAATGATCATTTAATTTAAGTCGATGAAACCCAGGGAAGAACATAGGAAGAATGATATGAATAGAAAATGGGGTATATGTGCCTAGTGCATGGAAAATATGGAGGTAAATAGCTAAAGGTAAAAGTGTGCCCTAGGTCATGGCCTGGACAAGGCCAAGTTTGAGAATGCCTCTATTGCTAGGGAAATATCACCAGTACTCAAGTGCAACTAAGGAGACCAACTTGGACCAATGAAATGGTTGAAGAGTTGACAGCCAAGAAAGGTACCTTTAAGTTTATAGCAAAGTGGTAAGTAGTATTTATTGCTTGAACTACTATGTCAATGGTTGTGACTAGCCTACTCTGACGTGTGGGTATGTTAATTCATGAGAGCCCCAAAAAAGGTAAGTTTGATTAGACCCTTAGGGTGGCTAAGGTTTTGCCTATAAGCTTAGGGGTAGCAGGTGTGTGGTGATCTATGATTGTGGTTTAATGAATGGTGCTGCAAAGCTTAGAAAAAGAATTGGTTAAGGGCATCAGAGCTAACTTCACCATATCGATCATAAGTGACCATTGGAGGTAGCTCGAGGTTAAAGTGTAGGGTTTCGAGATCCAAACAAGCGCAGTGGAATATAGCCAAAACCTTCCAAGATCCAAGTGAAACGGGGTAAACTAGGTGTTCAAAATTTTCATACCTAATTCGGTTGAGATATTTCACCCAACTGTTGAGTTGAATCACAAAACTTGAACAGTTGACGTGTTCAAGCTCTCTATGGTATCCACATGAGCCTCTTGGGATCACCACACTTCTACCACGTCCTGGCAGATGTGTTTCTCTTGCGCTCGCAGTGCTAACTTGTGTCCTCTAAGGAATAGCAAGAGAAGAGTGCGACTATCTCATTTTGGGAGGCTAGGGCAAAGCTACAAATTTCTCACTATATGTTGTATTTATAGTGAGACTCAACTTCCAGGCCTAATGGGTTTCAATGCCCTAATCCAATTAGGCTTTAATTTCGGGCTTAATAATGGCTCAACTTTTGGGTCAATTATTAACATGAAATTATCATGAAAACATAACCCAAATAATTAGCCCATGCACTCTAATAATCCAAATAGCTCTATGTGTGCGACCCAATAGGCTCTTACCATGTTGGCAATGATTATAAATCACATTTATGATCATAAGTAATGACCGGTGTCTAGCAACATATCATTGCTACCCAAGTGACAAGATTGTCTGTGATTCAACTAAACCTTTATGATTATTACCCATGTATGCCATTGTCCCTTTGTCCAATATATCAAGACTAAATACGAGACATGGAATGTGTCACTCTCATATAGCCCAATCTTTGGTTTCTTGATTACCGAGTAGACTAACTTAAATTGATGATATTGATATCATATATCAACTCATCCAAGCATGGCCATGCATTTTCTAAGTCTCACTATATCAAGGGGCACAAAGATATTACTCCGTTACATAGGAGGGACAAATCTCATCTTGATCATACAAAACCCTCCACACTTTGTTCATTCCAGAAGAAATTTGTTGGTTATACCTTAGCCTTGATGTGCGCCAACCTGTAAAAGTTGTTCTTAAAATACTTGAAGCCCTAGATGCTAGCTTGTTCAAAGGTTGTGTCCCGTAAATTCTGGTTGGTTCCAACGTCAAGATCCCTGTAGTTTATATATGCTTGTCGTGGAGATTTTGTAATGTAGGGCTCCATAAAATGATAAAGCCTCATATTCCAATTTATGTACCTTTGAGATTCTGCAATACCTCATTTTTCCCAGAACACAGCATACGCAACAACGTACAAGATACCAACTCTATGCCGATAAGGAATTTCAGTTTATGGAATTTCACTCATTCTGCTTCCGGAAGCAACAAAGTATACACTAGCAATTCTTGCTTCAGGTTTAGAAAGCCTTTTGCCATATTCCTTCAACTGCTATTTCAGGGATAGGTTCCTGCACATAGTATAATTTCATCTTGGCAAAATACATGTTGGCCCGCAAAGGACCCATAGAAAGGGTTCTATTGAGCAAAGAAGTTGTCGAAGCTCCACTTGAAAGTCCGGCCATGATCAAAGCAGATTGAATCCAACTCACTTCCTCACAATCTTGTTGTGATAGTCCAAGTTGAGGGTAGCGATCTTGCAGTAATGTTACCAACTCATCAACCCTTCCAAGAAACTGGAATTGGAAATCTGCTTGTACGGTGTTGTTTGCTTCTGCACTCATATTCACATGACTCAATATGATGTAGCTGGATACCTTATTTGGTAGATTAGGTGTAACAAATTGCCAATCATACATAAGTCTGGTTGCATTTTGGTTCAATGTTCTGATGGTTGTGCACATGGTCATTATTGATAGAACAGCAACTAGTTGTACTTTGAAAGCAATAATGACCCCAAAGGTAACTCCACACTAGTCCTTCAACAAAAATGCATGGCTGAAATTGTCCATTCCTTTTTTGCAACTTCACTTGCACCACTAGTTTAAGTGTGCAATGCAGTCCTCCAACTTTATTTCTTGCCAAACTCAACATAGTCTTCCATTTAAGTGCACTTAAGGCACATAGTTTTGCAGTCTTGCATTCACATCACTATTACCATGTTCAATTGAGTCCCTCTTGTATTTAATTGTATGTTTCTTATTTTTTTTGGCCTTAGCCAAGTACTGAAGGGTGGTCCTAACACTTACCTCAATTAACCTTGAATTAGCTTGCATCACATGCACAAACCATAAGCTTCAAAGGGTTCTACTAGGTTTCCTTGGTTCCGTGGAAAATAGAAGGTGTATGGCATCAACTTAATGCAATCCAAGCAAAACCCAAGCTCTAAAAAGGTTAAGAAATAAGAAGAAATCAAGGTACTAAGGTTACCCCAAGCACAAACCAAGTCCAAGCCAAGAAAACCCCCTTAATTAGCATCAAAACAACAAAACAAGATTAAAGCAAGCTTTCTTTCACTTAGGTACCTAAAAAATGTTCTAATTTTGACAAGAAACCATGATTTTGGTGTTATTTGAGAAATAAATTGAGAAGGTTGGAAAGGGCTACGAAAAATGAAGAAAAAAAGACGAGAGAATAGTGCCCAAACCACTTCCTCCACAAGCTTTAAGTAGTAAAAGCTTCCCTCCCCAAACTTTTTTCATTTTTTGCAAAAGAATCCCTTCATCAAATAGTAATCAAGCCTTTAAATACTTAAGAAAAAGCTTAATTAACTTGGGTTTTGCTTTTGAAAATGTTATTTTAGCTTCCAAGACTCATTCTGATCTTCTAAGGTGCAAAATTGCCATTTTAACTCTAGGTAAATCTTGTGACATTAACAAATGGAAACCAACTAACCCTTACATAACTAAACAAATAAATTTATTTTGCTCATTAACCTCTAATTAAGGTATTTAAACTAGAGATTTACAAAATTTTCTCACTTACCAAGCTTCTCGCTAAAATGGCCGTAACATAGAAAGACTAGATGATCTTCATGTCATCCTTTCCATATATGTTCTAATTATTAGGTCCAGTTTTGTTTTAAAATATTTTAACATGTTACAGTGGCCCTCATTATAATAATGCTAGACGGAGTTAGTTATACACGAAGGGGTAAGTGATGGTTTTAGAATATAGCAAGTGAGTGTAGGATTGAGGAAACAACTGAGGGGTATCTATAAATAATTATTGAAACTCCATGCTTTTCAGAAGAACAAAAATCTACCCTTAAGAAATCAAAAAATAAATTTTAAAATATTTATTGCAAATATAAATCTCTTTTTTAGGTTGGCAGAGATAAATACTTCATAAAAATTTGTTACTTTGTGAAAAATTGATATTTTTAAAATAATAAATAAACTATTATTTCAAAAAAAGTAAAAGCAAAAACTATTGAATTTTTTAAAAAAATTTATAATTTTTTTTGTTTGAGTTGCTATTTTATAATTTTCAGACTAACGCAAAATAAGTGTTTGAAGTCAAATATTTTTGTAATTTATGGCCTAAAACTTTAAATTCCTAAAACTATAAAACTTTAAGTTCCTAAAACTAAGTGGCTAAACTGGTACAAATTTGAGGGAGTTAATATAAGGGAATGTGGATGTTGTTAATAAGTCAAAGGAGTGTCTTACTATCCATAGTTCGATGATCGGGGTTGATCCAAGCTGTAATTCAAGATCTAGAAAATGCCTAAGTGAATATAGTTTGAGACTAAAAAATGATTTGGACCAAAATGTTGGTATTGTTTACCTTTAATTAAGTTTCTGAATACGAAAAGCATATAAATTGTTATAGTATTGTATTTTATTGTCTCATATATATTTCTTCGTAGATTGGATATTTTTGTTTGGTTAGTGACTTTTCAATGAGTTTATTACCATAATCAAATCTAAAGGTAATAATATAAACAATGACTTATATATAGCAAACAAGTTAAAGGCTTAGCTACTATGTCTTTCTTGTATCATTTTGGCCAAAAACTCTACTGTAGCATTGTTTATTTAAGTAATGGATTATATTTTTTTTGTTTAATTTTTATTATTTCCTGATTCTATTAATTAGTTTTTGACTCTACGATTGGCTAGCATATTTTTTTATGGTATTTAGTTACTTGATAAAATTATATAAAAAGGGAAATTTGTAACAAAGATAATTATAGTAAATTATTTTTTTAACCAATTAAAGCAAATATTGTAAGTAATTTTCTCCAACAAATTGATGAGAGAAGAAAAAAACAATAAAAGGAAAAGAAAAGTCCAACTCACCTTTTTGTAGTCTTTGAGTACTACGACCACCCAACTTAATTTTTTTTTGTCCACAGTACTTGACTTAATGGCTAAGAGCTACGTTTCCCATGTCCTTAATCATAGATCAAATCCCACAGGCTGCACTGCTCACAAATCACTACCAATTTGTAACTTGACGCCCACCAGGCTTGAAGAAGTTTAAGGAGCCCAACTAATACACCTTAGGACTCCTTGAGGATAATAATGAGTCCACTCACAAGGAATCATGCAAAGGAGCTTAAGGCTACATTGTAAGGGCTCATTGATGACTTTAAGGATGGCAAGGTGGGAGATAAGACTAAGGATGTTTCAAGAAGACTTGTCCTCCTCTTGGAAACCAAAACCCCATGTGCGCCTCAGGAGCTCCAGGAACACCTTGAGGAGCCCATACATGTGAGAGCCCCCCCAATGGCACTCCATCATGCCATAGTTAGAATTATAAGCATCTTTACAGCTAGAATAGGATTATTTTGTCATATGTTGGTTTAGACATGCTTTGGACATGTTTTGGACCCGTTCACATGTCTAGATTGTGTGAGCCCCATTCAGACCCTAGTCTAATTAGGTTGTCATATTTTTGTTATTTTACAACCTTATGGTTTACTTTAGTTTAAGGCCGTAGTCTATATAATGGCCTTTTGTACATTTATTTCACATATTGATTAATATTACAATTGCTTTAAGCATTTATACCTTTGAGTTCTCTTTAAATTTAGCTTTGGATCTAGGGTTTATACCTTTTATGTAGGTGTTCATTATACTTCTCATTCCAAATCCCATCTGTTTGATTGGGGTGAAGGTCCCATGATTCAAAAAGGTTCTTTTGGAGCTTGGAAGCATCATGGGAAGTGAATTACTTGGTCATATGCCTATGGGGTTCCTATTCGGTGGTATCAAAGCCTACAAGTTCCATCTAGGACAAATATATTTATACATTCATTAGTTCATTATTGTTTTGTTCTTTCATTGTTTGCCTTATTTGTTTCTTATTCTTTCCATTCAAAATCTATGTTATACATTCTATTTTTTGTTCCTTCATGGCCATTTACATTATCCTTCATTCTACTTTATTGGTTTGTTTGTGTCTAAGTTCAAATGCCACCAAGTTGTGTTGTTTGTCCTCTAAAGTGTTGTTTCTTGCTAATTACAATTTTTTCCTTACAAAAAATGAAGGAGTTTAGAGACAAAATAGAATGGATGTACGTAAGGCATCAAATAAATACGTTTCAAAAGATTTTTCTTGCAAAACAAGTTTGAGATGTTTTCTTGCTATGTGAGCAACAAATCATTGCTTTTACAATCTTCCATTGTGGGAACATCCTTATCTTTTGATTTGATCATACTAGCTTTCTATACAAAATTCTATGTTGGTAGGGTTTTAGGATTCTAGTGTACTTTGAGTCCTAGTTCACTTAGAATTTTTAGAATAAAGTCTCATATAATAGTTGTGTCACTCACAAAGGAATGAGAGTACTATCTTTTGAGTGAAACACGTAAGGGAATGTATGAGGATCTTTGCATCTTAAGGAAACATTTGTAGAGATTTTTAGAAGTAGGAGTATTCCTTGGACCTTAATTTCATGGTCCATGCATTACAATCACAATTTTGACACATGATGTGCAAAATGAAGGTTATGCCTGAGGTTATCTGACAATTGACACCAAGGAGAGGTGCCATAGACTAAGAGTACCCAAGGGAGCTACCAAGGAGGAGGCCTACCTAAGGCTATGATCTCTATGTGTTTCAGGCGAAAGAAAAGGGGTGTTAGTATGCAGTAAGTAGTAGTCCTAAAACAAAACCTGCTTTTTATTTTCATTTATCGGAAAAACCTCTACTTGACTAGCTTGCTCTTTAAAAACCAATTTAAGTACTATTGTGAAATGGGAAAGAACACATTCATTCCTAAAAATTTGATCACATTTTTATTTAAGTCCTTAAACTTTGTGAATTTCTATTTGAGTCCTAATATTTTCAAAATGTATAAATAGTTAGTCTTAATCCATTAGCCACCTATTATGGGGTTAACTTTAGAACTAACTATTTATACATTTTATAAGTTTAAGGACTCAAAAAGAAATTCATAAAGTTTTAGAACTTGAAGAGAAATTGTCAAAGTTTAAGGACGTAAATATAAAGGTTACAAAAGATTTATGACAGAGAGTGGTCTAAACCCAAGAGAAAACCAAGATCTATTAGTTCCTACCTGCAATTGAAGGTTTACATCATGAGTGCTAGAATCGCTCTAGGACACCAGGATTTTAAGGAAATTGCATACACAAAAAAATCCAATAGATAACATCAAACAATATCAGTCAAGTAATAAAAGAAATGAAAGAGAATCGCTTAAGGACAACATATTTGTCTTTTTATGTTTCTTTGCTTCTGTAGCTTTACTTCAAGTTGGAGGATTGTCATGTTCTTGATCTCGAATGAAGCTATGTAGAGAATGAAGTGACTAATGTTAAATTTGATTCTTGAGTTTGATTGGTATGAGATAAGCCAAGTAGTGGATTAATTTTTTCCCTTAAGCCTTGTTGGTACAAAAGAAAGACCATTCTCCTGTGGTGCAAGGCTTGTGAATCGAAGCCAAAACTAGTGTTTTAGTGCTCCATAATTAAAAATATTGAAGCAAATGGTTGGATTATGATAGCTTTTTGAATATATTTAAAGCATAAGAGTACTTATTCCCCCATGTTGAAATAGTTTTCTTAGTTTATCCGTCTACATCCAATCGACTTTTGTGTTAATGGGTATTTAACTTGTTTTAGTAAATTGAGTGGTTTATTTGCCCACAAAGAAATAAAAACGGTTGATTAACTATGGTAACATGTAAACATGAGTGGTTTATTTGTTACTTTTGTGAAGTGGTTTGGAACAAGTAGCAAGTAAAGCTTTAAAAATGCTTGTGTTAAAAAATGGAGTCCTAGCATTAAAGTATCATTAACTCATGCTCCATCAATATCTTCCCATTTAAATATGAAGGTGCAAAGCAAAACAAGAAAAAAAAAGTTTTAAAGAATATTTCAAGGGAGGACATAACTAAAAGAAGCCATAGGTCCTATACTTGCCAAATTTGTTTTACATATAATAATGGTCCTCCAACAAAACCACAATTACAACATTTTAAGAATATTATAGCAAGAGTTTAAGTGGCTAGAAATTTTTTTTTTCTCTGTCAGCTTCTGAAATGAAAATAAAATATATTGACATAGAAGTTATTGAAATGCAAACATATATATGAAGAAGTTGAAAGAAAAGTGGAAGAGAATATTGTTGTACCATAATGTGCAATGCTTAGCCTAGGCTAAAAAATCATCGATCATCAACTTCATGCTTTACTCTAAAGAAAGCATTATATTTTCTAAATTTTTTGATGCTTTTGATAGAACCAAATATCAAAATAGTACATCTATGATTTGATAAAGAGAGACATTGGAGAAGTTGGAAAAACAATCATTCAAGTGGTAGCCAACAACGAAAATGCATAATAAAGGTCAACACAAAGCTAATGCACAAGTAAAGTCTTTATATTGATATGAATTTAGAAGCATTTGCAAAGGAAAATTGTGTAAAAAACACCATTGGGGTTGGAAGAAAATATTTAAATTTAATATAGAATCATAGCTTGCTCCTTTTTCATATGAGATCAATTTGCAAATGAGATAATTGTCTAAACCTGTGCAACTACGTTCGATTTGTCTTTAATTGCACTTGATTGCTTGCTAAATAAAAGGTGGAATTAAAATAACTTTTTACATCAAATCGATGGAGTAGCCATCAACTAATAAACCAACCATTAATTAGAACAGATGTGGAGACTATAATATGAAGTCACTAATTTTGGGACCACGTTGAAAAGTTTTATCAAATTTATGAACCAATACATCAAGTACTTCTAGCTTGTGATCCTGGAATATCACTAAACATGAGTTGTGCTTTTTGTAATGAACTGCCTAGTAGAGCACCCCCATGGGTGTAAAAAAAAAAAAGTTAAAATTAAAGCTGGGAATAAATTCCCTGTGGCCTAGCTAAGCCTTGTTGAAGGAGGTGCTATAAGGGTTGTAGTACATATTTTCAATATTTGTCATCAGGGGCTCATATAACCTAAACAACTATTTAATTGGGTCGATGTGGTAAAAGTATCAATTTTTAAAATTTTAATTGGTGACCGAACCCAAGTTAAAAGTCAGTAATAAAATGTCCAAGTTTGCAAAATTAAGTAGTTAAAGAAATATTAAGGTATTGAAAATTAATGATGTTTAACATTTGAACAAAGAGTTTAAGTGGGGTACGTGCTGGAGAGGGGCTTGGGAGCTTGATTAGTAGGTCGACACCTAGTTAAATTCTCATTACACAAAGCCTCAAAATTTCATTTTTGAAATTTTAATTTTAGGGGTGAAAATAGAAAGAACAATATATAACCTGCACAAATCCTAATATATGTACCTAGAAAAATAGTTCATCTTCACATGGTAGAAAAAATAATATAGTTCTAGGACAACTTATTAGATCTTCTTTTTGTTATTTAAAGGTGCGTACCATTTTCCTGGTTGACTAACGATTTTAAGAAAGAAAGAGGAGACTACCCCAAGAAAAAAAAAAAAAGAAAGTAGGAGAGAAACAAAGACGAGGTTCCAATGGGAGCTTCAAACGTACCAGATTTCAAGCACATCCAATAAGATTAAGGGGAGTTTCCAAGTTGAAACTTGAAGGGGACACACAGGAGGCCTCAACCTTACATTAAGGGTGATAGTTCAGGTTTTAGTTATGTCTATGGTTGCAGATGAGCTGACACGGACGTCCTTTGCCTTTGCCCAGGAGACCTGTGATAGCTGGTCTCACAGTGGATTACAATTGGCTAGTTGAATATGTGCGCGAATTAAAACTCCGTGATGCTAGTTGATTAACTTAGAATATGTAGGATGCATGCTCTTCATGCTTTGACTTAGATTAACAAAAACCATAGAACATTGATTTGGCCAAGAGATTTCCATAGAGAATAAGTTCAAATAGCCAAAGCATAAAAAATCAACATTTATGTGAGTTTACTACACATAACAACTATGTGGGAGCATTCATACATAAAGTAGGCTAATGCCCTCACCCAAGAGCAACCCTAGAGTCTAGGACTCCTTAAAATATAGACAATGGAGGTAGCTAAAAGTACTATACATACAAGCCTCAACTGAGATCTTCTTAAACTAACTTCAGAATCTGCACAACATAACTAGGGAGCGAGAACTTAAACATTCTCAGTAAGGGTCTTCATTGTACGTACAAGAAAATTACTAAGCACTCCACATATGATAACATATGTAACCTGTTGTGAGCTTTTACAGCTTGAGGGTCTAATATATATGCACATATAACTAGGTCTCTTGAGACCTTTCCTCACCTAGTCCTTGAACCACAAGGCATAGCCTTGTCCTCTAGCAAGCTTAGCTTGCCAGCCTAACTAGTGATAAATCACCAGTTGAACCTCTCCCGTTTATGTTGTACAGGGGAATTATGGTGGGACTATTGTAGACTAATCGATAAAAACCTTGTAGACTAGGTGCATTAAGATTTCACCTTACAACCTCGTGGCTAACGGCACTGCTAGGTCGCCAAGGGTTTTAAACCTTCCATCCAAGCTAGTGGTATTTAGTTGTGATCCCTAGTAAACTAGTTTTCTTGCTTATGGTACAAGTCACCATAAAAATTCATAAAACTCAAGAAAATTCCTAGGTCTTGAAGGACTTTTGGAAGTCTCGGAGTACCCCCGGAATACTTATACCTTAAGGTACCCTAAGAACCCCCTTAGGTCACCTCTCGACCTTTCTAGCAAAACTTGGAGAATTCAGCAAACTTGTCTGTGGCGACGCGTCGCCACAGTTGGTAATGTTCTATTGACTGTTCTGGTATTGGCAACGTGTCGTGGACAATGGTACAAAACTGGTGACGCGTCGCCAATTTGCGAATCTGTAGAATTTTCACAGATTTTACTGCTATGAATTTGGACACTTACCAAACATACCAAACATGCTTGGTTTGCTTCCAAACTTCACATACATGTAAAACATGTTGCATAGATCACAACCAACTATCACAAGCTAATCTATGATGCATTATAACACCATTCCAATTATCACAAACCTAATAGTCCCCCATGATTCAACCTTGTTCACTAACGAATGCTATTGCTAGAATTACTCAAATCCTTCAACCAAACTCATTCCAATAGCATTAATTGAACTTAAAAACACAACTCCCTTACCTCAGCTCCAAGTAACAAGCAAGAATCAAGCACTCTTCCAATCCACTAAGATCACCAAAGCACCACCTAAGTTCCAAGCAAAACATTGGCATCCAACATCAAATTCTTTCTTTCTAACCAAATCCCAAGCTCCTAACTAACTAATAAACATGAATTCAATCAAGAACACATTGGTTACCTCATACTAAAAACAGGGGATGGGAGAAAACATGCTTTCAAGCTCCAAAACCATGGTTTTATGCTTGAAATGAGCTCCCAATGGCCTATATACTTATGATGGCTTCTCTTTTTCACAAAAAAACTTTGATTTCAAGCTCAATTGGATGGAAAAATGAGGGTGGAGAGAATGAACTGGGGTTTATGGCAGCCACCCTTTACTTTACGCTCTTATAACCCTTGCTTAACACAAAAGCCACCAAAGTATTAGACTTGATACACTTAAGCCCCCATCTTTTGGTAAACTTAGCTATCCTTGATTAATCCTTGTTTATTTCAACAAGTTTGGGTTAAAGTTGAAAGTTAAGTTATAAAACTTCATTTTAACCACTCGGGACCTAACCCGGCTATTCAGGATGCAAAATTACCATTTTACTTCTGAACCTCAATTAGTGCCTTAAGTTTCCTAGAACTTAGTGAACTTTGCTAAACTTTTCTATTCTTGCTATGTAAACTTGAATTAAGGTTCCAAACTTAATTTAGAGCACTTTACCTCCTTCAGGTGTGCTTCACATTAGGAGAGCCATAACATTCTCCTTTCCTTCTGGAATTTGGTCGTCCAAATTCCGCTGTAACTCTCGAAAAACACTAGGATATCTTTTCAGCATATCGCTCCGTTTCCCAGGTAGCTTCCTCTTCACTGTGGTTAGACCAAAGGATCTTAACTATCGAAATCCACTTAGTTCAAAGTTTCTTAACTTGCCTATCAAGTATTTGAATGAGTTTCTCCTTATAGGTCAAGTCTTCCTGAATGGGTACCACTGAAGCGTTAACTACCTGTTCCAGATCCATTGTGCATTTTCTAAGCAGACTAATGTGAAACACATTATGCACTTGAGATAGGTTAGGTGGTAACACCAATCGATATAGGTTAGGTGGTAACACCAATCGATAAGCAACTTTCCCTATTCGTTCCAATACCTCATAAGATCTAATGTACCTAGGAGCTAACTTACCCCTCTGCCTAAAACGGGTAACTCCTTTCATTGGAGACACTGTAAGAAGTACTTTGTCCCCAACTTCAAAACTCAAGTCTCTTTTTCTCAAACTAGCATACTTAGTTTGCCTGCCATTGGCTGCCTTAATCTATTTTTGGATTAACTTGATCTTAGCTGTGGTATCAGCTATGATTTCAGGACCGATAATTACCCTGTCTGCAGGGTTTGCCCAACAATGGGGCGTCATCCATCACCTTCCATACAAAGCCTTGTATGGTGCCATACCAATAACAGTTTGATAACTATTATTATAAGCAAACTCAATAAGTGGTAAATGCTGATCCCAATCACCTATGAAATCAATAGCACACATGCGTAACATATCCTCCAAAGTTTGGATTACTCTTTCAGATTGCCCATCAGTTTGAAGATGGAAAGTGGTACTAAGACTAACCTTGCTTTCTAATGCCTATTGGAAGGCATTCCAAAATCGTGACACAAACTGAGGATCTCTGTCAAATATAATCTGATCCGGTATGCCATGGAGTCTCGTAATTTCCTTGAGATACAACTAAGCTAACTTCTCCAATGTATAAGTAATCTTGATAGGTATAAAGTGTGGCAACTTCGTCAGCTAATCAACCACTACCCATATAGCACCATGCTAACTCCGGGTATTTGGCAAACCCACAAGGAAATCCATAGTAATGGACCCCTATTTCCTAATTGGAAGAGGTAAACTCTGAAGTGTACCTGTTGGTTTCTGATGTTCAGCCTTAACCATTTGGCATGTCAGACACTTGGCCACATGTCCTCCTACATCCTTTTTAAGTCCTAGCCACCAAAAATGCGCCTTTAAGTCATGATACATCTTACTAACACCAGGGTGAACATTCATAGTACTAGTATGTGCCTCCTGTAGGACTTGCTGCCTAAGTCCTTCCACATTCGGTACATAGAAACGATCTCCATAATGAATATTCCATCCTTATATTGGAATTCCTTTTTCACAGTACCAAGTTTCACTTCTCCTGAAATTTTCTTCAATAATGGATCTTTCATTTGAGCATTCTTAACTATGACTAACCAAACTAATTGTATTTCCAGAACGTAGACTAGGGATTTCTCTTGGTTTTGCCAAAATTCATGCAAAGCTGAGAAACAATCTCCCAATGCTCCTTTTGAGGAATTTGTAGCCTGATCTTTAGATAGGACCACTCCTGTGTACTTCTGACTCAATGCATCTGCTACCACATTTCCTTTGCCAGCATAGTACTTAATTGAGCAATCATAATCTTTTATGTATTCAATCCATCGACGTTGCCTCATGTTCAGATCCTTTTGTGTAAACAGATATTTCAAACTCTCATGATCGGTGAAGATCCTGAATGACCTCCCCATCAAGTAATGCCTCCATAACTTGAGTGCAAAAATTACTGCCGCTAGCTCAAGATTTTGAACAGGATAGTTCAACTCATTAGACCTCAACTGTCTTGAACCATAGGTGATCACTTGACTCTTCTGCATTATCACACACCCTAAACCATAACCTGATGCATCAATGTATACTATAAAAGCTCTGTTCAGATATGGTAGAATAAGTATAGGTGCACTGGTCAATGTTTTCTTCAACTCCATGTAAGCTTTTTCACACGTCGATGTCCACTCAAACTTCTGAGTTTTCTTGGTCAAGGCCGTTAAAAGTGTAGCTATCACAGAGAATTTCTCTATGAATTACCTGTAGTAGCCTGTGAAGCCCAAGAAACTCATAACTTCTGTAACTGTAGTTGGTCTTTTCCACTCAACTACTGCCTGAACCTTTTCAGGATCAACAGACAGACACTGAGCACTGATAATGTGCCCTAAAAAATGAATCCTTTCGGACCAAAACTCACACTTAGATAACTTTAGATAGTACTGATTATCCTTCAGCACTTGCAAAACTGTCCTGAGGTGCCTCTCGTGTTCTGATGAAAACGGTGAATATACCAAAATGTCATCAATGAAAACTTTAACAAACTGATCCAAAAATGGTTTAAAGATTCAATTCATAGCTTCCATGAATGCTGCTGGAGTGTTAGTCACACAGAATGGCATAACTGTATATTCATAGGGTCGACATCTTGTTCTAAAGGCAGTTTTTGAGGTATCTTCCTCCTTAAGTTTGATTTGGAAGTATCCAGACCGGAGGTCAATCCTAGAAAACACCTTTGCTTCATTGAGTCTATCAAACAGATCATCAATTCTAGGAAGCAGATACTTATTCTTGATTGTTACTGCATTCAACTTTCTATAGTTGATGCACAATCTAAAAGTTCCATCCTTCTTCTTCACAAATAACACTGGGGCTCCCCATGGTGATATACTAGGCCTTATAAAGACTTTTTTTAGCAGTTCCTCCAACTGCTTCTTTAACTCATCCATCTCGGGAGCTGACATTCGATAAGGTGGTATTGAAACAGGTTCAACCCTAGGCTGAAGATGGATTGCAAACTCAGTATCCCTCTTGGGTGGTAACCCAGGCAACTCTACTAGAAACACTTCAGGAAACTGATTGGCTACAGGAATCTTTTCAAGTTCCTCCTCTATGGCCATCCCATTCAATGAATAATACTCTTCTTCTCTGCCTATGGGGATGGTATCCATAAGCCCAAGATGTAAACTATTAGCACTAGATGTTAATCCTCCTGTGCAAGTCACTCTAGCTTCCTGAGCATCAGTAATGTCGACTAAGTGATCGCATAGTCAATTGTGCCTCATTCTTACTTAGTCAATCCATTCCCAGCACTAGGTCATAAGACCTTAATTCTATCACCCATAACTCACAATAGAAAACATGGTTGCCTAACTGTAAGGGATACCTAGTAACCAGTTCATTGGTCACAATAAAACCCCTCCCTGCAGTCTTGATAAGTCTTAACTCACCAGAGATTTCTCGTTGCAATCTAAACTTATCTACCAAGGCAGATGATATCACTGAAAAAGTAGCTCCTGTATCAAATAGCACTCTAACACTACCATTTTGAAAAGTAAAATGACCTCGAACGGTGGTTGGTTCTTTGGTCACCTGGCTTGCCAGGGTGAAAACCCTCAGGTCAGGGTGAAAACCCTCGGGTCAACTGCTACTGTGGCTACACCAGGTCGATTTCCTATGGCAAGGGGTGCAAGGGGTAGGTTCCTGGGTGGACCTGGCAAAGGTCGAGCCCGTGGGAATTACCTTGCCCAATGCCCTTTCTAACCACATATATTACAAATATCAGTTCCCAAGGTCCATGACCTCATACCATGGAACCGCCTACACTTAGGACATAAACCCATCTTCTTTCTCTTGAAGGGACCTTGGCTTTTAACCATTGGCCGCTTCCCAACACTCTTTCCTAGGTTGGTTGGTCCAACCTCCACCTTTTTGCTAGGTGCCCTCGAATCCTCAAATTCCCTTTCTAAGGCTAACGCCTTCTGCACCTCTTGGCGATAACTCCTAATGTCTATTGTCGCCATATACCTCCGAAGCATGGGTTTCAACCTTGAAAGAATTTCGTAGCCTTCAACTCATCATTACCAACCATGTAAGGAGCATACCGAATAAGTGAATTGTAACGTTGCTCATACCCCCACACAGACATCTTTGCTTGTACTAGATTCTCAAACTAAATCCTCCTTTGATCCTATGCAGCTTCACTAATGTACTCCTGTCGGAACTTCTTCTCGAAGTTTGACCACTTGAGCACCTTTTTTTTGTGCTCTGGTCGAGTACCATTACTTTGTCTTAGCATCTCCATCACATCATCCCACCATAAACTAGCCCTCCCTCTAAAAAAAAAAGGTACTGAGGACATCCTTTGTTCAGACTCATAACCTCTACAAGTGCAAAAGTCGATTCATCTTGGATAACCAATATTTTGCTCCATTGGGATCACATATCGCATCAAAACTTGGTGGATCAATGGTCTTAAACTTTTCTAACAACCTCATTTGATATGGGGTGTCTCCCCTCCTTGGAGCCTCCATAGCCTCTAGCTTTAATTCCTTCTGATGAACATGATTTCTCCGTTATGAGCCCTAGGCATTCGCTGTTGCTCAGCATGCCTTTCCTGATCCTGGTGTGGATTGTTTTCCTCTTGGAAAATTTCTCTATCTGTTGGGTTTTGGGAGCCAAACAAGCGCAGCAGAATTTAACCGAAACCCTCCAGGATCCATCTGAAACGGGGTAAACCGGGTGTTCAAAAATTCTCATACCTAATTTTTGGTTGAGATCTATCACCCAACTATAGAGTCGAATCACAAAACCTTAACAGTTGACATGTTCAAGCTCTCTATGGTATCCACACGAGCCTCTTGGGATCACAACGCTTCCACTATGTCTCGGCAGATGCGTTTCTCTTGTGCTCGCAGTGCTAGCTTGCGTCCTCCAAGGAATTGCAAGAGAAGAGTACGACTGTCCTTTTAGGAGGCTAGGGCAAGAAGCTGCAAATTTCTCACTAAAAGTTGTATTTATAGTGAGACTCAACTTCCAGGCCTAATAGGTTTCAAAGGCTTAATCCAATTAGGCTTTAATTTCAGGCTTAATAATGGCTCAACTTTTGGGCCCATTATTAATACGAAATTATTATGAAACCACAACCCAAATAATTAGCCCATGAACTTTAATGATCCAAATGGCTCTATGTGTGCGACCTAATAGGCTCTTACCATGTTGGCAATGATCATAAATAACATTTATGATCATAAGCAATGAGTGATGTCAGCAACACATCATTGCTACCCAAGTGACAAGATTGTCGATGATTCGACTAAACCTTTATGATCATTACTGATATATGCCAATTGTCCCTTTGTCTAAGATATCAAGACTAAGCACGAGACATGGAATGTGTCACTCTCGTATAGCCCAATCTTTGGTTTCTTGATTATTGAGTAGACCAACTTAAATTGATGACATTGATATCGTATATCAACTCATCCGAGCATGGCCATGCATTTCTCTAAGTCTCACTCTACCAAGAGGCATGAAGATATCACTCCCATTACATAGGAGGGACAAATCCCATCTTGATCATACAAATCCCTCCGCATGATATGTGACATACCCAATGACCTCCTTCAAGTTCACTCAGTCATGAGCAACAAAGGGAAGTATCAAAGTATGTGACTTATATGTAGGGAACCTTGATGATCTTAGGTCAAAGGGCTACATATACCATGATCACTATGAGAATCACTTATGACACTCATATAACGATCCATGTAGTATTCTCATGGTGGGTTGGCCCAGTAACAAGTTCTCCAACTTGTACCCATATGTAGACTTCATATCTCATATTAGTATCCACATATGCTAGTCGTTATGTATCATTGAAACCCGCTCCACAATAATACTAGACTAGGGACATTTAAGAATATCATTATTCTAGGGTTACAATTATGTTTATTTTGTTACGTAGAAACAAAACAACAAACATAATTGCTGGATTAATGCCTTAATAAAATATCATGACTCAATGTGCAAAAAATACAATCATCTCATGATTGGCTTTTGGGCACAACACTAACAATCTCCCACTTGCACTAAAAGCCAATCATCCATGTATCTAATACCGATGGACCTAGAATGCCTACCATGCTTCTGCTGTGTAAGGGGCTTTGTCAGTGGATCAGCAATGTTGCTGTCTGTCGAAGTCCTTCATATCCTTACATCACCCCTCTCGATGATCTCCCAGATGAGATGATAGCATCGAAGTATGTGTTTGGATCACTGGTGAGATTGAGGTTCCTTAGCTTATGCGATTACTACATTGTTGTCACAGTAGAGCTCTATTAGCTTGGCAATGCTTGGAACCACTCCAAGTTCAGTGAAGAACTTCTTGATCCAAACTGCCTCTTTCACAGCATCAGAGGCGGCAATGTACTCAGATTTTGTTGTAGAGTCAGCTACTGTCTATTGCTTTAAACTCTTCCAGCTCACAGCACCACCACCAATACAAAACACATAACCAGATTGCGATCTAAAATCATCCTTATCGGATTGGAAGCTTGCATCGATGTAACCCTTTACAACAAGCTCATCTTCACCTCCAAAGACCAAGAATGCATCCTTAGTCCTTTGTAAGTACTTAAGGATGTTCTTAACAGCTGTCCAGTGACTCTCATCGGGGTTCGATTGGTACCTACTCGTCATGCTCAAGGCATATGAGACATCGGGATGAGTACATATCATGGCATGCATGATAGATCCAATTGCTGAGGCATATGGAATCTTACTCATGCGCTCTCTCTCCTCGGTTGTACTCGGACACTAAGATCTAGAAAGAGTGATACTATGTGACATGGGCAAGAATCCTTTCTTGGAATCGTGCATGCTAAACCTCTTTATCACCTTGTCAATATATGTACTTTGACTTAGGCCAAGAAGCTTTCTAGATCTATCTCTATAGATCCTGATGCCTAACACATAGGCTGCTTCACCCAAGTCCTTCATAGAGAAACATTTCCCTACCCAAGTCTTCACAGACTGTAGCTTAGGAATGTCATTCCCAATGAGTAGTATGTCATCTACATACAACACCAAGAAGACAATAATGCTCCCACAAACCTTCTTGTAGACACAAGGTTCATCTTCATTTTTGATAAAACCAAACTCTTTGATTGCTTCATCAAAGTGAAGATTCCAACTTCGAGAAGCTTGCTTTAGTCCATAAATAGACCTTTGCAACTTGCAGACTTTATTGGCATTCTCAGGAGTGACAAAACCCTCAGGTTGTGTCATGTACACATCCTCAAGTAACTTTTCATTTAGGAATGCAGTTTTGACATCCATTTGCCATATCTCATAATCATAGTGTGCAGCAATAGCGAAAAAAATTCTGATGGATTTAAGCATAGCAACTGGTGAAAAAGTTTCATCATAGTCAATACCATGAATTTGCTTGAAACATTTTGCGACCAGTCGTCCTTTAAAGGTAATCACATTACCATCCATGTCAGCTTTCTTCTTGAAAACCCATTTGCACCCTATGGGTTTCACCCCTTCAGGTGGGTCAACCAAAGTCCTTACTTGGTTTTCATACATGGATTCCATCTCAGATTTCAAGGCCACTAGCCTCTTCTTAGAGTCAGGCCCCGACATAGCTTGTTGGTAGGTTGTGGGCTCATCCTGATCCATGAGCATTACATCACCAGTGTGAGTCATGAGAAATCCATATCTCTCGGGCTCACGTCGAATCCTACGAGACCTACGTGGGCTCTGTGCTACAAGAACAAACTCTTGAACCGTAACATCTTGTGGTGTCTGTTCAGGCTCCATTTCAGGTTCGATGTCTCCTTGTTGTTCTTGAATTCCTTCAAGTTCTATTTTCCTCCCACTAGTTCCTTTAGAGATAAACTCTTTTCCTAAAAAGACACCAGTTCGAGTAACAAACACTTTTTGCTCAGAAGGATTGTAGAAATAGTAACCTTTCGTTCTTTGGGATACCCAACAAAAAGGCATTTTTGAGATTTGGGCCCTAGTTTGTCAGAGGATTGACGTTTCACATAAGCGTCACAGCCCCAAATCTTCATAAAAGACAAATTGGGACGCCTCCCACTCCATATCTCATATGGTGTTTTTTGGACCAATTTAGATGGAACTCGGTTTAGTGTAAAAGTGGCCTTCTCTAGAGCATGTCCCCAAAAGGAGTTTGGAAGGTCAACTTGACTCATCATAGAGTGAACCATGTCAAACAGAGTTCGATTTCTCCTTTCAGATACACCTTTCCATTGAGGTGTACCAGGTGGAGTGAGTTGTGAAACTATACCACCCTCCTTCAGATAGTCAGGGAATTCTTGATCCAAGTACTCTCCACCTCGATCTGATCGAAGCACTTTGATACTCTTCTCGAGTTGATTCTCTACTTCATTCTTCAATTCTTTGAACTTTTCAAGGAATTCTGAATTGTGTCTCATAAGATACACATAGCCATATCTACTGAAGTCATCAGTAAAGGTAATGAAGTATTGGAAACCTCCTCTAGCATGTGTAGACATAGGGCCACATACATCACTATGTATGAGTCCTAGTAAGTCACTAGCCCTTTCACTTTGCCCTGTGAATGGGGCTTTGGCTATCTTGCCCAAGAAACATGACTCATATGTCTTATATGAATCAAAATCAAATAAGTCTAATAGTGCATCCTTATGGAGCTTGGATATGCAGGTCTCATTTATATGGCCCAAGTGACAGTGCCAGAGATAGGTCAAGTTCGAATCATTTAATCTGACCTTCTTGGTATTCACATTATAAATTGGATATTCAAGGTCTAGAACATACAACCCATTGCTAAGTTGAGCACTGCCATAAAAGATTTCATTCAAATAAATAGAACAACATTTGTCCTTTATTATAAATGAAAAACCTTTCTTGTCCAAACAAGAAATAGAAATCAAATTTCTACTAATAGTAGGCACAAAGTAGCAGTTGTCTAATTCTAAAACTAATCCACTATGTAAAATGACAACATAAGTACCTATGGCTAAGGCAGCAACCCTTGCTCCATTTCCAACACGTAGGTCCACTTCACCTCGGGCCAATCTTCTACTTCTACTTAGATCCTGTACATTTGCACAAATGTGAGATCCACATCCAGTATCCAATACCCAAGATGAGGAAGTAGAAAATTTAGCCTCTATAACAAAAATACCTGAAGTGGAAGTCTTACTTCCCTTTTCCTTAGCAAGTTCTTCAAGATAGAGCTTGCAGTTGTGCTTCCAGTGTCCAGGTTGCTTACAATGGAAGCACTCCCCTTCCTTTGCAACAGTACCCTTTGGTTTTATTGCAGCTGAAGAAGAATTAGCATTGGACTTTCCATTAGCTTTATCCTTATTGTTGTTGGCATTTCCTTTTCCTTTGCCCTTTTGAACCATCAAAATGGGCTTAGCCTTTTTAAGGTTTTGCTCAGCAGTTCTCAACTTATTGAGCAATTCAGGGAGGGACTTGTCAAGGTCATTGATGTTATAGTTCATGATGAACCGACTGTAGCTTTCAGGCAACAATTGCAAGACTACATCAAGTTTCGGTACCATTTGAGAACGTTGCCCCAGTTCAAATTTTCCTTCTTAAGGATTGAGCGCAATGAAAGTGTCGATGTGTTTTGTGCCATGGTTATC
Source organism: Aquilaria yunnanensis (assembly GCA_039654915.1). Classification (NCBI taxonomy): domain Eukaryota; kingdom Viridiplantae; phylum Streptophyta; class Magnoliopsida; order Malvales; family Thymelaeaceae; genus Aquilaria; species Aquilaria yunnanensis. The sequence goes on along the minus strand of CM077595.1, from coordinate 38,525,645 downwards.
TACAACAATAAATATGCAGTGTAAGAGCCACGTATTTTAATTCATTTAATAAGGACTATTTTGCTCAAAATAATAACCCTCGATATTATTACGGAACACCTCAGCGTTAAGGTATTCTAGTGGGCCAAGATCCATATTTGACCACAACCTGAGTCATCTTTGGCTTTTCTCTCAAGTTACAGTTATTTAGGTAGGCAACTCCTTGCCAATTGCATCTCATGCAACTGTTGGATAGTTGGGTGAACAAAACTTGTCCAAGCTCATCTCATGAACTTAAGCCCAACTCTATGCCTCTAAGTCCCCAATCCTATTAGGATGAGTTAGTTAAGTTAGACCCAAAGTTAGCAATTTGGATATCACTATTATCCCATCGCGCCTTACCAAGATGAACATAGGTGCTTTGCTTTGGCAAACCCACCCAATGTTGATCAAATTCTTGACGAGTGCCAACATTTGGAAGACATCACATTTAAGGACTTAATATTTGTTTGAGGGATTTTTCCTTTGATCTCACCAATTTGTTATCTCCGGTTGTCTTATACATGCATCACATACAAATATAAAACATGCATCTCAGGCTTATAAGAAAGTAAACGTGACATGGTTATAGCCCAAACTATGCGATATTCTTAAGCCAATGAGAATATCATAAAAGCCTAAGAAAAGAAAAGGGTCTTCACAAGCTCCTTCTCCTTCTTTCTTGGTTGCCCTTTTGTTGCCACCTCCTTGGACATACCACCTTGGATGATCCCATAATGTACCATTACATCAATAGTAGAAACCTTAAGTTACATTTGAGGGGAGTAAGGTGAGAAGAGAATGTACAATGAGAGTAACAAGAGAAGGCACGACTCGCAGACCGTATTTACAAGTACAACCAATTGAGGGCTATAACCATGCACCATGCTACAACCACCAATCAGCATAACTTGTCAAATCTCATTCAACAAATGCATGCCAATTAACGCGCGTTGATTAACCAATTTTTATTTATGTGGCGCTTCACATACGGCGGTCCCGCTAGCCGGTCAGCGAGTGGTGGTTCCGCTGACCAGTCAGTGGATGGGGTGAAGGGGGGCCGCCCTTATGTGGGGTTGCGAGGGGGGCTGCCCTTGCGGGGGGTTGCGAGGGGGGCAGCGCCCCCTAGTGAAAAAAAATGTCTTATAATTGTGTTGCCCGAGATCTTCTATTTCGAGCAAGTAGGCACCCGAGCCTCCTCCATTCAAGCCACCAAAAGTACCTTACTTTCGATGCCCGAATAGGCCGAATCCGATCTAAGCTAGGGTTTTTGCATAAGATTAACCCAAAATTGATTGGTATGAGATACCTATATATGGATTAGGACTCTTGCAATAGTTGCAAGAGTCCTAATCCATATATAGGTATCTCATACCAATCAATTTTAGGTTAATCTTATTAACCAATTTATGTCATTTCTTCATATATCTTATGTGTTCATTACGAGTTCCGGTTTCATGCATCATGAATCAATCTAATTAATGATGGCTAAAAGCAACCGAACACATAACATCATACGATTAAAAATTCAATCCCGATTTAGGGTTTCACCAGTAGCTCTGATACCACTGTTGGGTTTTGGGAGCCAAACAAGCGCAGCGAAACTTAACTGAAACCCTCCAGGATCCCAACTGAAAAGGGGTAAACCGGGTGTTCAAAAATTTTCATACCTAATTTTCGGTTGAGATCTCTCACCCAACTATAGAGTTGAATCACAAAACCTGAATAGTTGATGTGTTCAAGCTCTTTATGGTATTCACACGAGCCTCTCGGGATCACCACTCTTCCACTATGTTTCGGCAGATGCGTTTCTCTTGCGCTCGCAGTGCTAGCTTACAACCTCCAAGGAATTGCAAGAGAAGAGTGCGGCTGTCCTTTTGGGAGGCTAGGGCAAGAAGCTCTGAATTTCTCACTAAAAGTTGTATTTATAATGAGACTCAACTTCCAAGCCTAATAGGTTTCAAACCCCTAATCCAATTGGGCTTCAATTTCGGGCTTAATAATGGCTTAACTTTTGGGCCCATTATTAATACGAAATTATTATGAAACTATAACGCAAATAATTAGCCCAGGCGCTTTAATGATCCAAATGGCTCTATGTGTGTGACTTAATAGGCTCTTACCACGTTGGCAATGATCAAAAATCACATTTATGATCATAAGCAATGAGCGGTGTCTAGCAACACATCATTGCTACCCAAGTGACAAGATTGTCGATGATTCGACTAAACCTTTATGATCATTACTGATATATGCCAATTGTCCCTTTGTCCAAGATATCAAGACTAAGCACGAGACATGGAATGTGTCACTCTCGTATAGCCCAATCTTTGGTTTCTTGATTACCGGGTAGACCAACTTAAATTGATGACATTGATATCGTATATCAACTCATCTGAGCATGGCCATGCATTTCTCTAAGTCTCACTCTATTAAGGGGCCCGAAGATATCACTCCCATTACATAGGAGGGACAAATCCCATCTTAAGCATACAAGTCCCTCCGTATGATATGTGACATACCCAATGGCCTTCTTCAAGTTCACTCAGTCATGAGCAACAAAGGGAAGTATCAAAGTATGTGACTCAGATGTAGGGAACCATGATGATCTTAGGTCAAAGGACTACGTATACCATGATCACTATAAGAATCACTTATGACACTCATATAACGATCCATGTAGTATTCTCATGGTGGGTGAGTCTAGTAACAAATTCTCCAACTTGTACCCATATGTAGACTTAATATTTCATATTAGTATCCACATATGCTAGTCGTTATGTATTATTTGAACCCGCTCCACAATAATATTAGAATGGGGACATTTAAGAATATCATTATTCTAGGGTTACAATTATGTTTATTACGTTAAGTAGAAACAAAACAACAAACATAATTGCTGGATTAATGCCTTAATAAAATATCATGATTCAATGTGCAAAAAATTCAATCATCTCATGATTGCCTTTTGGCCACAACACTAACACTATCCTCATGATCCTGGAACAACTCACTCATGATGGTCGTCATACCCTGTGTGACTTGGGCCATAGTCTGAGTTAACCCCTGAAGCACCCTAGATATCTCATCTAGCCTTGGCACAATTCATTCACTAGAACCTTCACCTGGTTCTCTAGCTCCTCTCGAAGCTCCTGACCTAGTGTCAACCATAGCAACCTGTAACCAAAGCTAGAAAACAATCCCCAGATGTTGATCAGTACTAACTTTCCAAGCACATGGACTTTCCAAAACTAGTCTCAGGCTTAGCCTCCTCTATGAAATGGGCTCTAAGCTTTGATACCAAAAACTAACACGGCCATCCTTTGCCTCTGCCCAGGAGACCTGTGAGAGCTGGTCTCACGGTGGATTGCAATTGGCTAGTTGTATATGTGCGCAAATTAAAACTCCATGATGCTAGGTGATTAACTTAGAATATGTAGGATGCATGCTCTTCATGCTTTGACTTAGATTAACAAAAACCATAGAACATTGATTTGGCCAAGAGATTTCCATAGAAAATAAGTTCAAATAGCCAAAGCATACAAAATCAACATTTATGTGAGTTTACTACACATAACAACTATGTGGGAGCATTCATACATAAAGTAGGCTAATGCCCTCACCCAAGAGCAACCCTAGAGTCTAGGACTCCTCAAAACATAGACAATGGAGGCAGCTAAAAGTACTATATATACAAGCCTCAACTGAGATCTTTTTAAACTAACTCCCACCTTAGATGCAAGTCCCAGTGGCGAGTCACAAAAGTCCTTGTCCAAGTGCTACTAAGCTCTGCAGCCAAAGGAAGACTTTAGTTAGTATTGGTACTTAACGAACAAGTTACCCAAGTAGACTAGAATCATAAAGATTCTTAAGGGAAAATACCTGCAACAAAAGCTAACTACTGCAATAACACTCAACGGTTACTCGGTGCAACAACTTCAGAATTTGCACAACATAACTAGGGAGTAAGAACTTAAACATTCTTAGTAAGGGTCTTCATTGTACCTGCAAGAAAATTACTAAGGACTCCACATATGATAATGTTTGTAATCTACTGTGAGCTCTTACAGCTTGAAGGTCTGATATATATGCACATATAACTAGGTCCCTTGAGACCTCTCTTCACCTAGTCCTCCAACCATAAGGTTTATGATAAATCACCACTTGAACCTTTCCCGTTTATGTTGTATAGGGGAATTATGGTGGGACTATTGTAGAGTAAGCCATAAAGACCTTGTAGACTAGGTGCACTAAGGTTTCACCTTGCAACCTCATGGCTAACGGCATGGCTAGGTCACCAAGGGTTCTAAACCTTCCACCCAAGCCAGTGGTATTTAGTTGTGATCCTTAGTAAACTATTTTTGTTGCTTATGATACAAGTCACCATAAAAATTTATAAAACTCAAGAAAACTCTTAGGTCTTGAAGGACTTTTGGACGTCTCGGAGTACCCCCAGAATACTTAGACCTTAAGGTACCCTAAGAACTCCCTTAGGTCTCCCCTCTACCTTCCTAGCAAAACTTGGAAAATTCAGCCAACCTATCTGTGGCGACGCATCGCCATAGTTGGTAACGTTTTGCCAACTGTTCTGGTATTGGCGACGTGTCGTGGACAATGGTACAAAACTGGCGACGCATCGCCAATCTGTGAATCTATAGAATTTTCACAGATTTTGCTGCTATGAATTTTGGACACTTACCAAACATACCAAACATGCTTGGTTTGCCTCCAAACTTCACATACATGTAAAACATGTTGCATAGATCATAACCAACTATCAGCCATTGCCTTCGCCAGGAGGGCAGACTCCCCTTCTTTTTCTTTCTGAAGGGTCTCGTTGGCCGAAGTCAGGCTGACTAATTTGTCACCAAGGTCGGACATCTTCTTGGAAAAATCCTTCAAGAGCTCCTCTTGGCCCTTCAAGAATTGCTCGCAAAGACTGGCAATATTCTCCTTGCATATTTGGCTCAACTTGGTGTTTGTCAGCACCGAGTTGGCACAAAAGACTTTGGCCTTCTCCAATTTGTCTTCGGCCCAGGCTCAAACTGAAGACTGCTTTGCTGCCCAAGCTCGGAGGTATCCACTATACCCTAAAAGCTGCAAAAAAGAAAGGTACTTAGTGAAATTTGCGCAAGAAAAGCCAAAACACTTAGACAAAAAAGTGGGGAGGAAAAGTGAAGAGCCTGAAGAATTACCTGAGCAGCATGCTCGAAAACTTTTGCGGCAAGGGCATCCTCGGAGGCACACTCCTCAGTGACTGCCTTGAAGGATGCCTGAGTAAGCACGCCCCTCGCCATTTGGGGAGCCATCTCCCGGTAATCCTTGGAGAACAGGTTCATGTCCTCCGTGAAAGACCAGAACGGCTCCTTTGGGACTTTGTCCTTCGGGACATGAGAATCCCGAAGAGCCTGCCTTCGGGCATGCTCAACCATCCAAGTTGAGGGTGCCAGATCCTCTGCAAAAGGAAACATACATCTTATCAGGTAAAAATTCTTTGGTTATAAAAGATGTAAGATTGTAGGAGAAAAGAGACAAACCTGGCGCAACCTCAGCGACGTCGTCATCAGAGTCCCGGACTTCCTCCACGTCGGCGGGAGTATGTTTACCTTTGGCCCTTCGGTGTTTTTCTAACTCTTCAGCAGAAGGATCCTCTGAAGAGCTTAGCAAATCCGCCGACGTAACGGGACTCACAGAGGCAGTAGTGGCCACCTTGGCAAGAACCCCCCCGGGAGTTTCAGGCTTGGAAAAAGTTGCAACCTTGGTTGAAGTGACATCGCCAGCCTTAGTGGAAGTAGCAATGACATCGCCGACCTTCGAAACGTCCTCCGAGGGGGGAAGAAGGGTGTCCTTCTTTGCCTTCTTGACCGAATACGGTCCGCTCCCAGAAGTCTTGCGCCTCTTCTTTGTTTATTCTCCCTTCTCGGCCTGACCAAGGAAGAGAGACTTGTAGTAGGCGGCAGACTCGTCGCCCATCTCTGAAAAAGAGGGAAAACATTAGTCTGAGTCCACGGGCACTTATGCTGAAAAACTTTGAAAGAAACTTACTTTCAAAAAATGCTTCGTAAGTGAGCTCGCTCCGAAGGAGCTTCACTAGCCAAGAGTTCTTCCCCTCGGTAGCAGGAGCTGGCATGCCGAGATCTGTCTTGTGCTCCGAAACCACCCCTAACTCCCGAAGGACATCCTCGGTCATGAGTTTCCACATGATCGGGAAAGGGTAGAGAGAGCGTGGAGGGACTTCGGCATCCCAGTCGGCGATAGCACGGACTCGTCTGTCAAAGTCCCAAAACCTTGCCGCCAACTCGGGAGTTAGCAGCTTCCTGGGATCCATGACATCCGTCTCCAGCTTTCCCCGAGCCCACTTAGTCGGGACGTGCGACCAGGCCTCCACCACCTTCAGGAAGAAGAACTTCCTTTGCCACCCTTGCCAGCTATCCTTGGTAGCGAAGGTGAACATAAATTTCTTGCTCCTAGATCCCCGAGGTAGCATGAAATAAAAGCCACCCTTCGGAACCGGATAGAGCTTGTAATATTGCATGAATAGGATGAAATGGGGTTCTACCCCAAAGATCCCACACATCCAGAGAAAGGCGTTAAAATAGCAGTATGAGTTGGGAGGAAGTTGGTTCACGGCTATCCCATGAAATTGGCAAAAGTTGCAAATCATCTTTGCAGGGGGAAACCGAAGCCTGGCCTTCAGTTGGGCTTTGAAAACGGTAACCTCGTCACCCCGGTAACCTTGTGATGGATTACGAAGGAAGGAAAAATTTGGTCTTCCACTTTTCTAATTTTTCGGAAGTAGAGCAATAAGGGTGAAACATAAGAGGTTGCCAGCTCTCGGGGATAGGCATGGTTGACTGAAAATGACTTCGGAAAGAGGAAAAATGACTTCGGGAAGCTAAAAGAAAAGCATTTTGACATGTTCAATTATATTGAACGCTCCCATGTTCTCATGCTACTACTGAAGCTCAAATTCCATGGTAACAAGCAAGAGGCATGCAACATCCAAAGCATCATCAGAATGCTTCTTGTGAGCATCCCCTTCAGCTCTTGAAGAAGTGGCAGCAGGCTCATTCAAAATGGGCTACTCTAGGACATAAGCTTTCACTCTTGCTTGAGGACTATCCTCAAGTTTCGGTACCATTTGAGAAAGTTGGTCCCATTCAATTTTTCCTTCTCAAGGATCGAGCGCAACGAAAGTGTCGATGTGTTTTGTGCCATGGTTATCTACAATAGTAAATATGCAGTGTAAGAGCCATGTATTTTAATTCATTTAATAAGGACTTTTATTAAATGATACTCCCACTATTTTACTCAAAATAATAACCCTCGATATTATTTCGGAACACCTCAGTGTTAAGGTATTCTAGTGGGCCAAGATCCATATTTGACCACAACCTGAGTAAGCTTTGGCTTTTCTCTCAAGTTACAGTTATTTAGGTAGGCAACTTCTTGCCAATTGCATCTCATGCAACTCTTGGATAGTTGGGTGAACAACACTTGTCCAAGCTCATCTTATGAACTTAAGCCCAACTCTATGCTTCTAAGTCCCTAATCCTATTAGGATGATTTAGTCTAGTCGGACCCAAAGTTAGCACTTTGGATATCACTATTATCCTATCGCGCCTTACCAAGATGAACATGGGTGCTTTGCTTTGGCAAACCCACCCAATGTTGATCAAATTCTTGACGAGTGCCAACATTTGGAAGACATCACATTTAAGGACTTAATATTTGTTTGAGGGATTTTTCCTTTGATCTCACCAATTTGTTATCTCCGGTTGTCTTATACATGCATCACATACAAATATAAAACATGCATCTCAGGCTTATAAGAAAGTAAACGTGACATGGTTATAGCCCAAACTATGCGATATTCTTAAGCCAATGAGAATATCATAAAAGCCTAAGAAAAGAAAAGGGTCTTCACAAGCTCATTCTCCTCCTTTCTTGGTTGCCCTTTGGTTGTCACCTCCTTGGACATACCACCTTCGATGATCCCATAATGCACCATTACATCAATAATAAAAACCTCGAGTTACATTCGGGGGGAGTAAAGTGAGAAGAGAATGTACAATGAGAGTAACAAGAGAAGGCATGACTTGTAGGCCGTATTTACAAGTACAACCAATTGAGGGCTATAACCATGCACCATGCTACAACCACCAATCAGCATAACATGTCAAATCTCATTCAACAAATGTATGCCAATTAACGTGTGTTAATTAACCAGTTTTTAGTTATGTGGCGCTTTGCATACGGTGGTCCCGCTGGCCGGTCAGCGGGGGGTGGTTCTGCTGACCGATCAGTGGACATGGTCAAGGGGGGCCTCCCTTGTGGGGGGTTGCGAGGGGGGTAGCGTCCCCCCGGTGCAAACGATTATCTTACAATTGTCTTGCCTGAGATCTTTTATTTCGAGCAATTAGGCATTTAAGACTCCTCCATTTGAGCCACCAAAAATACCTTACTTTTGGTGCTCGAATAGGCTGAATTCGAACCAAGCTAGGGTTTTTGCAACTATTGCAAGAATCCTAATCCAATTGGTATCTCATACCTATCAATTTCGGGTTAAGCTCATTAACCAATTTGTGTCATTTCTTCATATATCTGATATGTTCATTATGAGTTCCGGTTTCATGCATCATGAATCAATCTAATTAATTATGGCTGAAAGCAACCGAACACATAACATCATGCGGTTCAACATTTAATCCTGATTTAGGGTTTCACCAGTAGCTCTGATACCACTGTTGGGTTTCGGGAGCCAAACAAGCGCAGCAGAATTTAACTGAAACCTTCCAGGATCCAAGTGAAACGGGGTAAACCGGGTGTTCAAAAATTTTCATACCTAATTTTCGGTTGGGACCTCTCACTCAACTATAGAGTCAAATCAAAAAACCTGAACAGTTGACATGTTCAAGCTCTTTATGGTATCCACACAAGCGTCTCAGGATCACCACGCTTCCACCACATCTCGGCAGATGCGTTTCTCTTGCAAGAGAAGAGTGCGGCTGTCCTTTTGGGAGGCTAGGGCAAGAAGCTACGAATTTTTCATTAAAAGTTGTATTTATAGTGAGACTCAACTTCCAAGCCTAATGGGTTTCAAAGCCCTAATCCAATTAGGCTTTAATTTCGGCCTTAATAATGGCTCAACTCTTGGGGCCATTATTAACACAAAATTATTGTGAAACCATAACCCATATAATTAGCCCATGTAGTTTATTGATCCAAATAGCTCTATGTGTGCGACCCAATAGGCTCTTACCACGTTGGCAATGATCATAAGTCACATTTTTTATCATAAGCAATGAGCGGTGTCTAGCAACACATCTTTGCTACCTAAGTGACATGATTGTCGGTGATTCGACTAAACCTTTATGATCATCACTGATATATGCCATTATCCCTTTGTCCAAGATATCAAGACTAAGCACGAGACATAGAATGTGTCACTGTCATATAGCCCAATCTTTGGTTTCTTTATTACCGAGTAGACCAACTTAAACTGATGACATTGATATCATATATCAACTCATCCGAGCATGGCCATGCATTTTCTAAGTCTCACTCTATCAAGGGGTCCGAAGATATCACTCCCATTACATAGGAGGGACATATCCCATCTTGATCATACAAATCCCTCTGCATGATATGTGACATACCCAATGACCTCCTTCAAGTTCACTCAGTTACGAGCAACAAAGGAAAGTATCAAAGTATGTGACTCACATGCATGGAACCTTGATGACCTTAGGTCAAAGGACTACATATACCATGATCACTATGAGAATCACTTATGACACTCATATAACAATCCATGTAGTGTTCTCATGGTAGGTCAGTATAGTAACAAGTTCTCCAACTTGTACCCATATGTAGATTATATATCTCACATTAGTCTCCACATATGCCAGTCGTTATGTATCATTGAAACCTGCTCCACAAAAATACTAGACTAGGGACATTTAAGAATATCATTATTCTAGGGTTATAATTATGTTTACTACGTTACGCAGAAACAAAAAAACAAACAAAATTGCTGAATTACTGCCTTAATAAAATATCATGACTCAATGTGCCAAAAATACAATCATCTCATGATTGGGTTTTGGGCACAACACTAACATTTTGTTGCTCTCATGGGTTTTTTTCTATATTTTTAAGTAACCATGGAGCTAGGGCTAAGGTTGGAAGAGAGCCATGAGCTTGATGAACCAAGCTTAGTGAGGGGAGTGCACTTATTGAAGGTTTTGTGACCTAGTGTCAAGTGCATAAAGATGGCAGTGAAATGAGGGTTTCTAGAGCCCAAAGTTAGTACTAACTACTGTTAAAATCCTCCTAAGACCAAGTATTAGCTTGAGGAGGGCTACCATAGTGATTTGGTTATGGTTATTATGTGTTTTATGGACTAATCTATGGTTATTGTTGCTGCTGCATTTCATGTATTTCTTGGTTATGAAGGGCTGCTGCATTTGGTTGCTATATCTTGTATATACGCATTGTAGTTTTTGTGTTTTACTGACTTTGGATGCAGGTTTTGATGATGGTCACATTGCCTATTGAAACCAAGTGTTACCCTTATTAAGTTTCTCAATGAAACTTACTCCCTTTAATTCTGTCATTTCAGGTCCAGCAGAAAGATTTCATTCAAACTGACATTTGTGGTTTGATTTTTGAGCTAAAATTCTAGGTACATGAACTTCCATATGTCTAGTTATGATATGGAAAGTTTGGTGATTTTAGGAGCACATTTGTATTTTTAGTGATGGTGCTTATTGTGGTATGCAGTAGCTGTCCAACATCCTGTTCTGGAGTCTATTGTGTCTCAGGCACTCTTGTAACCTAAGGTGTGTATTTAGCTAAGTTAAGACCATATTTTCGTGCATGTATGCATGTACATGTAGTGTATGTAAAATGGGGCAAGTATGTGAACATTTGAGTAATGTTTTGTTTATGTATGTGATGTGGTGCAAAGCTGCCTAAGTGTGAATGATAGGCTGCTTACTTGTAAATTTTGTTTTAGCCACATAAAGTTGCTAGATGCAAGAGCATGTAATTCCTATGTGTAATCGACATATATGGGATAGCCTTGGAGGGTTTTTCCTTTGTGAATGAAGTGTTTGCACACTTATAAAATTTTGTATGGGCAAAATGGTCATAAAGTGACCAGAATTTTGACTCTGGACCTAAAGCTCTATATCTCCCTGTGTAGAATGAATCTTCTTATGAAATTTTTGCTACACATAGAGGACATCTACAGGTTTAATGGGGCTTTGTAATTTCTAGATTTGGAGCCTGTAGCCAAAGATATCATGTTGCAAAGTTGGCTAAGTTACTATTCACTTGGTCAGAATTTTGTAACCAACTTAAAAAATCCATAACTTGGTCCATAGGTGGGCTATTGATGTAAAATAAAATTTCTTGGTTTTCTATAAGTCTCTACTTGATAATGGAGCAAATAAAATAGGGGGTACATGGCTAGAATGATACAGTTTATTAGTAGAAGTTGTTAGTGTTGTGACTAGAAAGCCAATCATGAGATGATTGTATTTTTGGCACAGTGAGTCATGATATTTTATTAAGGCTTTAATCCAGCAATTATGTTTGTTGTTTTGTTTCTGTGTAATGTAATAAACATGATTGTAACCCTAGAATAATGATATTATCAAACGTCCCTGGTTTAGTATTATTGTGGAGCGGGTTGCAATAATAGATAATGACTAGCATATGTGGAGACTAATATGAGATATGTAGTCTACATATGAGTACAAGTTGGAGAACTTGTGTACTGGACAGACCCACCATGAGAACACTACATGGATCATTATATGAGTGTCATAAGTGATTCTCATAGTGATCATGGTATATGTAGTCCTTTGACCTAAGGTCTTCAAGGTTCTCTACATATGAGTCACATACTTTGATACTTTCCTTTGTTGCTCGTAACTGAGTGAACTTGAAGGAGGTCATTGGGTATGTCACATATCATGCGGAGGGATTTGTATGATCAAGATGGTATTTGTCCCTCCTATATAATGGGAGTGATATCTTCAGGCCCCTTGATAGAGTAAGACTTAGAAAAATGCATGGCCATGCTTGGATGAGTTGATATACGATATCAATGTCATCAGTTTAAGTTGGTCTACTCAGTAATCAAGAAACCAAAGATTGGGCTCTATGAGAGTGACACAGTCCATGTCTCGTGCTTAGTCTTGATATCTTGGACAAAGGGACAATGGCATATATCGATAATGATCACAAAGGTTTAGTCAAATCACCGATAATCTTGTCACTTGGGTAGCAATGATGTGTTGCTAGACAGTGCTCGTTGCTTATGATCATAAATATGATTTATGATCATTGCTAACGTGGTAAGAGCCTATTGGGTCACACACATAGAGCTATTTGGATCATTAGAGTGCATGGGCTAATTATTTGGGTTATGGTTTCACAATAATTTTGTATTAATAATGGGCCCAAAAGTTGAGCCATTATTAAGCCCAAAATTAAAGCCTGATTGGATTAGGGCGTTGAAACCCATTAGGCCTAGAAGTTGAGTCTCATTATAAATACAACTTTTAGTGAGAAATTTGTAGCTCCTTGCCCTAGCCTACCAAAAAGACAATCGCATTCTTTTCTTGCAATTCCTTGGAGGACGCAAGCTAGCACTGCGAGCGCAAGAGAAACGCTTCTGCTGGGACGTGGTGGAAGTGTGGTGATCCCGAGAGGCTCGTGTGGATACCATAGAGAGCTTGAACGCGTCAACTGTTCAAGTTTTGTGATTCGACTCTACAGTTGGGTGAGAGATCTCAACCAAAAATTAGGTATGAAAATTTTCGAACACCCGGTTTACCCCATTTCACTTGGATCCTGGAGGGTTTCGGTTAAATTCACCTGGGCTTGTTTGGCTCCCAAAACCCAACAATGGTATCAGAGCTACTAGTGAAACCCTAAATTGGGATTGAATGTTGAATCGCATGATGTTATGTGTTCGATTGCTTTCGGCCATGATTAATTAGATTGATTCATGATGCATGAAACCGGAACTCGTAATGAACATATGACATATATGAAGAAATGACACTAATTGGTTAATGAGATTAACCCAAAATTGATAGGTATGAGATACCTATATGAATTAGGATTCTTGCAATAGTTGCAAAAACCCTAGCTTGGTTGGGATTCAGCCTATTCGGGCACCGAAAGTAAGGTATTTTTGGTGGCTTGAATAGAGGAGTCTCGGGTGCCTACTTGCTCGAAATAGAAGATCTCGGGCAAAGCAATTCTAAGAAAATTTTTTGCGCAACCCTTCGGAAGGGCGGCCCCCAATAACCCCTTCCGCTAACCGGCCAGCGGGACTGCCGTATGTGAAGTGCCACATAAATAAAAACTGGTTAATCAACTTGTGAAAATTGGCATGCATTTGTTGAATGAGATTTGACATGTTATGCTGATTGATGGTTGTAGCATGGTGCATGGTTATAGCCCTTGATTAGTTATACTTGTAAATACGGCCTGTGAGTCATGCCTTCTCTTGTTACTCTCATTGTACATTCTCTTCTCACCTTACTCCCCTCGAATGTAACTCGAGGTTTCTATTATTGATGTAATGGTACATTATGGGATCATCCAAGGTGGTATCTCCAAGGAGGTGAAAACAAAAGGGCAACCAAGAAAGGAGGAGAAGGAGCTTGTGAAGACCCTTTTCTTTTTTTAGGCTTTTATGATATTTTCATTGGCTTGAGAATATCGCATAGTTTGGGCTATAACCATGTCACGTTTACTTTCTTGTAAGCATGTGATGCATGTTTTATATTTGTATGTGATGCATGTATAAGACAACCGGAGATAACAAATTAGTGAGATCAAATGAAAAATCCCTCAAACAAATATTAAGTCATTAAATGTGATGCCTTCCAAATCTTAGCAGTCGTCAAGAATTTGATCAACATTAGGTGGGTTTGCCAAAGCAAAACACCGATGTTCATCTTGGTAAGGCGCGATGGGATACTAGTGATATCCAAATTGCTAACTTTGGGTCTGACTTAACTAAGTCATCCTAATAGGATTAGGGACTTAGAGGCATGGAGTTGGGCTTAAGTTCATGAGATGAGCTTGGACAAGTGTTGATTCACCCAACTATCCAAGAGTTGCATGAGATGCAATTGGCGAGGAGTTGCCTACCTAAATAACTGTAACTTGAGAGAAAAGCCAAAGCTGACTTAGGTTGTGGTCAAATATGGATCTTGGCCCACTAGAATACCTTAATGCTGAGGTGTTCCGAAATAATATCGAGGGTTATTATTTTGAGTAAAATAGTGGAAGTATCACTTAATAAAAGTCCTTATTAGATGAATTAAAATACATGGCTCTTACACTGCATATTTACTGTTGTAGATAACCATGGCACAAAACACATTGACACTTTCGTTGCGCTCGATCCTTGAGAAGGAAAAATTGAATGGGACTAACTTTCTCAAATGGTACCAAAACTTCAGGATAGTCCTCAAGTAAGAGAGAAAGGCTTATGTCCTAGAGCAGCCCATTCCGAATGAGCCTGCTGTGACTGCTCCAAGAGCTTAAAGGGATGCTCACAAGAGGCATTCTGATGATGCTTTGGATGTTGCATGCCTCATGCTTATTACCATGGAATCTGAGCTTTAGAAGCGACATCAGAACATGGAGGCGTTCGATATGATCGAACATCTCAAAATGCTTTTCCAAGAGCAAGCTAGGCATGAGAGGTTTGAGACCTCTAAGGCATTGTTTCAATGCAAGATGTCTGAGGGAAGTCCTGTGGGTCTTCATGTGCTCAAGATGATTGGGTACATTGAGAATCTTGAGAGTTTGGGATTTGCTCTTCAGAAAAAGTTGGCTATTGATGTAGTCTTGCAATCGTTGCCTGAAAGCTACAATTAGTTCGTCATGAACTATAACATGAACAATCTTGACAAGTCCCTCCCTGAATTGCTCAACATGTTGAAAATGGTTGAGCAAAACCTTAAGAAGGCTAAGCCCATTTTGATGGTTCAAAAGGGCAAAGGAAAGGGAAAAGCCAACAAGAAGAAGGATAAAGCTAATGGAAAGTCCAATGCTAAGTCTTCTTCAGCTGCACTGAAACCAAAGGGTGGTGTGGCAAAGGAAGGGGAGTGCTTCCATTGTAAGCAACCTGGACACTGGAAGCGTAACTGCAAGCTCTATCTGGAAGAACTTGCTAAGGAAAAGGGAAGTAAGACTTCCACTTTAGGTATTTTTGTTATAGAGGCTAACTTTTCTACTTCCTCATCTTGGGTATTGGATACTGGATGTGGATCTCACATTTATGAAAATGTGCAGGATCTAAGTAGAAGTAGAAGGTTGGCCTAAGGTGAAGTGGACCTACGTGTTGGGAATGGAGCAAGGGTTGCTGCCTTAGCCGTAGGGACTCATATTCTCACTTTACCTAGCAGATTAGTTTTAGAATTAGACAACCACTACTTTGTGCCTACTATTAGTAGAAATTTGATTTTTGTTTCTTGTTTGGACTAGAAAGGTTTTTCATTTATAATAAGGGAGAAATGTTGTTCTATTTATTTGAATGAAATCTTTTATGGTAGTGCTCAACTTAGCAATGGGTTGTATGTTCTAGACCTTGAAGATCCAATCTATAATGTGAATACCAAGAAGGTCAGATTAAATGACTCGAACCCGACCTATCTCTGGCACTGTCGCTTGGGCGATATAAACGAGACCCATATATCCAAGCTCCATAAGGATGGACTTTTGGGCTCATTTGATTTTGAATCATATGAGACATGTGAGTCATGTTTGTTGGGCAAGATGACCAAAGCCCCATTCACAGGGCAAAGTGAAAGGGCGAATGACTTACTAGGACTCATACATAGTGATGTATGTGGCCGTATGTCTTCACATGCTAAAGGAGGTTTTCAATACTTCATTACTTTAACTGATGACTTCAGCAGATATGGCTATGTGTATCTCATGAGACACACGTCAGAATCCTTTGAAAAGTTTAAAGGATTCAAGAATGAAGTAGAGAATCGGCTAGGGAAGAGTATCAAAGTGCTTCGATCAGATTGAGGTAGAGAGTACTTGGATCAAGAATTCCTTGACTATCTGAAGGAGTGTGGTATAGTATCACAACTCACTTCACTAGGTACACCACAATGGAATGGTGTATCTGAAAGGAGAAATCAAACTCTGTTAGACATGGTTCACTCTATGATGAGTCAAGCTGACCTTCCAAACTCCTTTTGGGGACATGCTCTAGAGACAGCCACTTTTACACTAAACCGAGTTCCATCTAAATCGGTTCAAAAGACATCATCTGAGATATGGAGTGGGAGGCGTCCCAATTTGTCTTTTATGAAAGTTTGGGGTTGTGGCACTTATGTGAAACATCAATCCTCTGAAAAACTAGGGCCCAAATCTCAAAAATGGCTTTTTGTTGGGTATCCTAAAGAAACAAAGGGTTACTATTTCTGTAATCGTTCTGAGAAAAAAGTGTTTGTTGCTCGAACTAGTGTCTTCTTAGAGAAAGAGTTTATCTCTAAAGAAACTAGTGGGAGGAAAGTAGAACTTGAAGAAATTCAAGAACAACAAGGAGACATCGAACCTGAAATGGAACTTGAACAGACACCACAAGATGTTGTGGTTCAAGAGTCTGTTCCTGTAGCATAGAGCCCACGTAGCTCTGGTAGGATTCGGCGTGAGCCCGAGAGATATGGATTTCTCATGACTCACACTGGTGATTTGATGCTCATGGATCAGGATGAGCCCACAACCTACCAACAAGCTATGTCGGGCCCTGACTCTGAGAAGTGGCTAGTGGACATGAAATCCGAGATGGAATCCATGTATGAAAACCAAGTATGGCTTTGGTTGACCCACCTGAAGGGGTGAAAACCATAGGGTGCAAATGGGTTTTCAAGAAGAAAATTGACATGGATGGTAATGTGATTACATTTAAAGGGTGACTGGTTGCAAAAGGTTTCGAGCAAATTCATGGTATTGACTATGATGAAACTTTTTCACCTGTTGCTATGCTTAAATCCATCCAAATTTTGTTTGCTACTAATGCACACTATGATTATGAGATATGGCAAATGGATGTCAAAACTGCATTCCTAAATGGAAAGTTACTTGAGGATGTGTAGATGACATAACCTAAGGGTTTTGTCACTCCTGAGAATGCTAATTAAGTGTGCAAGTTGCAAAGGTCTATTTATGGACTGAAGCAAGCTTCTCGAAGTTG
Organism: Aquilaria yunnanensis; assembly: GCA_039654915.1. Classification (NCBI taxonomy): domain Eukaryota; kingdom Viridiplantae; phylum Streptophyta; class Magnoliopsida; order Malvales; family Thymelaeaceae; genus Aquilaria; species Aquilaria yunnanensis. The sequence goes on along the minus strand of CM077595.1, from coordinate 38,508,376 downwards.
GAATCTTCATTTTGATGAAGCAATCAAAGAGTTTGGTTTTATCAAAAATGAAGATGAACCTTGTGTCTACAAGAAGGTTAGTGGGAGCGCTATTGTCTTCTTGTTGTTGTATGTAGATGACATACTACTCATCGGGAATGACATTCCTGAGCTACAATCTGTGAAGACTTGGCTAGGGAAATGTTTCTCTATGAAGGACTTGGGTGAAGTGGCATATGTGTTAGGCATCAGGATCTATAAAGATAGATCTAGAAAGCTTCTTGGCCTAAGTTAAAGTACATACATTGACAAGGTGCTAAAGAGGTTTAGTGTGCAAGATTCCAGGAAAGGATTCTTGCCCATGTCACATGATATAACTCTTTCTAGATTTCAGTGTCTGAGTATACCCGAGGAGAGAGAGCGCATGAGTAAGATTCCATATGCCTCAGCAATTGGATCTATCATGTATGCCATGATATGTACTCGTCCCGATGTCTCATATGCCTTGAGCATGACGAGTAGGTACTAATCGAACCCCAGTGAGAGTCACTGGGCAGCTGTTAAGAACATCCTTAAGTACTTACGAAGGACTACGGATGCAATCTTGGTCTTTAGAGGTGAAGATGAGCTCGTTGTAAAGGGTTACACCGATGCAAGCTTCCAATCCAATAAGGATGATTTTAGATCGTAATCTGGTTATGTGTTTTGTATTGGTGGTGGTGCTGTGAGCTGGAAGAGTTCAGAGTAAGAGACAGTAGCTGACCCTACAACGGAATCTGAGTACATTGCCGCCTCTGATGCTGCGAAGGAGGCATTTTGGATCAAGAAGTTCATCACTGAACTTGGAGTGGTTCTAAGCATTGCCGTCCCGATAGAGCTCTATTGTGACAACAATGGAGCAATCGCACAGGCTAAGGAACCTCGATTTCACCAGTGATCCAAACACATACTCTGACGCTATCATCTCATCAGGGAGATCATCAAGAGGGTGATGTAAGGATATGTAGGACTTCGCCAGAGAGCAACATTGTTGATCCACTGATAAAGCCCCTTACGCAGCAGAAGCATGATAGCCATTCTAGGTCCATCGGTATTAGATACATGGATGATTGGCTTTTAGTGCAAGTGGGAGATTGTTAGTGTTGTGCCCTAAAAGCCAATCATGAGATGATTGTATATTTTGCACATTGAGTCATGATATTTTATTAAGGCTTAAATCCAGCAATTATGTTTGTTGTTTTGTTTCTGCATAACGTAATAAACATAATTGTAACCTTAGAATAATGATATTCTCAAACATCCCTGGTCTAGTATTATTGTAAAGCGGGTTGCAATAATACATAACGACTAGCATATGTGGAGACTAATATGAGATATGTAGTCTACATATGAGTACAAGTTGGAGAACTTGTGTACTGGACCGACCCACCATGAGAACACTACATGGATCATTATTTGAGTGTCATAAGTGATTCTCACAGTGATCATGGTATATGTAGTCCTTTGACCTAAGGTCATCAAGGTTCCTTACATGTGAGTTACATACTTTGATACTTTCCTTTGTTCCTCGTAACTGAGAGAACTTGAAGGAGGTCTTTGGGTATGTCACATATCATGCGGAGCGATTTGTATAATCAAGATGGTATTTGTCCCTCCTATATAATGGGAGTGATATCTTCGGGCCCCTTGATAGAGTAAGACTTAGAAAAATGCATGGCCATGCTCGGATAAGTTGATATACGATATCAATGTCATCAGTTTAAGTTGGTCTACTCGGTAATCAAGAAACCAAAGATTGGGCTATACGAGAGTGACACATTCCATGTCTCGTGCTTAGTCTTGATATCTTGGACAAAGGGACAATGGCATATATCGGTAATGATCATAAAGGTTTAGTCGAATCACTGACAATCTTGTCACTTGGGTAGCAATGATGTGTTGCTAGACACCGCTCATTGCTTATGATCATAAATGTGATTTATGATCATTGCCAATGTGGTAAAAGCCTATTGGGTCACACACGTAGAGCTATTTGGATCGTTAGAGTGCATGGGCTAATTATTTGGGTTATGGTTTCACAATAATTTTGTATTAATAATGGGGCCAAAAGTTGAGCCATTATTAAGCCTAAAATTAAAGCCTAATTGGATTAGGGCTTTGAAACCCATTAGGCCTGGAAGTTGAGTCTTACTATAAATACAACTTTTACTGAGAAATTCATAGCTTCTTGCTGTAGGCTCCCAAAAGGACAGCCACACTCTTCTCTTGCAATTCCTTGGAAGACGCAAGCTAGCACTGCGAGCACAAGAAAAACACATCTGCGAGGACGTGGTGGAAGTGTGGTGATCCCGTGAGGCTCGTGTGGATGCCATACAAAGCTTGAACATGTCAACTATTCAGGTTTTGTGATTTGACTCTACAGTTGGGTGAGAGATCTCTACCAAAAATTAGGTATGAAAATTTTTAAACACTCGGTTTACCCCATTTCACTTGGATCCTGGAGGGTTTCGATTAAATTCCGCTGCACTTGTTTAGCATCCGAAACCCAGCAGAAGTTACAGGTGCAGTGGCTAGTCACTAGAACTTATCAAGATTGCCTAATGTGTGGTAGCCAAGATTAAGACTTGTGCTACTGTTTTCCTTCTTTGCTGCCATAGTGTGCATGAAATGTTAATATGTGTGTGGTGGTTGGACCAACATGCATATGTTTACATATTGCCCAAGAGGGCCACTTGGGTATGCATACTAAGGGTAGTGTTCTGATGGCCTACAGAACATTACCAATCTTGGGAGTCTAAATGCACAATTTTGGCACCATAATTGGACTACCCCGGAGTGGGTAACATAGGAGGGTTAACACCATTGAGCATCAAATTGATCATTCCTAGATCTCCAAATCCAAACAAGCATTCTTATAAAGGGAACCATGATGAGACCAAGGAGATTTAAAGGCAAGTTGAGAACATCTAACCAAGGGCTATGTGAAAAAAAGCTTGAGCCCATGTGTTGTACTTGTGATCTTAGTGCCTAAGGAGATTGGCAATTGGAGGATCTAGATGGACTATAAGCAAGTCAACAAAAACACTATAAAGTATAGGCATCCTATCCCTAGGCTAGATGACATGCTTGACGAGTTACATGGTTCCACAATATTTTCTAAAGTTGATCTTAAAATTGGATATCATTAAATAAGGGTGAAAGTGAGCGATGAATGGAAGACTACCTTTAAAACTAAATTCAGGATTTATGAATGGTTAGTCTAGTCAATTGGTTTATCTAATACTCCTAGTATTTTTATGAGGCTCGTGAATCATGTTCTAAGATATTTCAATGGCAAGTATTTAGTAGTTTACTTTTGATGACATTCCTATCTATAGTAAGAGTTTACATAAGCATGTTAAGGATCTTTGGCATGTGTTAGAGGCATTAAGAGCACAAATGTTGCATGTCAATCTTAAAAAATATTCTTTTTGTATTGACTGTGTTATGTTTCTTGGGTTTATTGTGAGTTGTATGGGTGTGAAGGATGATCAAGAGAAAGTAAGATCTTTGCATGGTCTTGCCAACTTTTATAGGAGGTTTGTGAAGGATTTTATCAACCATTGTTGTACCTTTAAAGAGCTTGTAAAGAAGAATATATGCTTTAAGTGGGATAAAGCTTAAAAGGATGCATTCAGGCTACTTAGACGTAAATTGACCAATGCACTTGTTTTAGCTTTACCTGATTTCTTTAAGACCTTTGAGATTGAATGTGAGACATGTGAGCATGGTACTGGTACTGTTTTGGTGGAGGAGGGGACACCTATATCTTACTTTAGTGAAGCAAAGTAGAGCCACCTTAAACTATCCAATATATGTTAAAGAGATGTATGCCTTGGTGAGAACACTTGAAACTTGAAAACATTGCTCATGGCCAAAAGAGCTCATCGTACATATAGAAAATCAGTCCTTGAAACACTTAAAAGGCCAAGGAAAGCTAAATAGAAGGCATGTAAGGTGGTAAGAGTTCATGGAAACCTTTTCATATCGCATCAAGTATAGGTAAGGTATAGAAAATATTGTGGCTGATACATTACCATAGAGGTATGTTCTTTTTTCTTTCTCATATACTAAGATGATAGGTTTTGAGTATTTTAAAGGCTTATATGAAGGTGATCCTAATTTTGGAGAAGTTTATGCAAAGTGTGAACATTCAGGTTGTGAAAAGTTCTATAAAGATAATGGCTTTCATCTTAAGCAAGATAAGTTTTGCACACCAAAGACTTCTTTGAAAACCTTGTCAGTGTAGTAGGCTCGTGGAGGAGGTTTAATAGGGCACTTTGGTGTTGAGAAAAGCTTAAATGTGCTCAAAGTGAAGTTCTTTTGGCCAAGGATGGAAAAGGATATGGATAAAGTTTGTTCTAGTTGTCTCGACTATAAAAGGGCTATGTATAGGAAAAATCGTTACGGTCTTTACACTCAATTATGTATTTCATCTCATTCTTGGACTAACCTTTCTATGCACTTTATTGTAGCACTCTCCAGAATAAAGAATGGGAAAGAATCTAACTTTGTGATTATGGACAAGTATTCCAAGATAGATCATTTTGTTCCTGAGGCACAAGATTGATGAAGCTATGCACATTGGCAATCTTTTCTTTAAGAAGGTTGTAAGATTGAATGGAATCCTGAATACCATTGTTTGTGACCAAGATGTAAAATTCCTATGTCACTTTTGGAGAGTCTTGTGGGGCAAGTTAGGTACAATGTTTATGTTCTCTACAACTTGTCATCGACAAACTGATGGAAAAATTGAGGTAACTATCAGGACTTTGATCACTATTGTTACCCACTCTGGGGTAGTCCAGTTATGGTGACAAAACTGTGCATTTAGACTCCCATGATTGGTAATGTTCTGTAGGCCATCAGAACACTACCCTTAGTGTGCATACCCAAGTGGCCCTCTTGGGCACTATGTAAATACATGCATATTGGTCCAACCATCACACACATATTCACATTTCATGCACACCATGGCAGCAAATAAGGAAAACACTAGCACAAGTCTTAGTTTTGGCTTCCTCACATTAGGCAATCTTGTTAAGTTCTAGTGGCCAGCTACTGCACCTGTAACTTCCACTAATAAACTGTATCATTATAGCCTCATACCCCCATGTTTTATTTGGTCCATTATGAAGTAGAGACTTAGATAAAACCAAGGAATTTTTTTTTACATCAATAGCCACCTATGGACCAAGTTATGGATTTTTGAAGTTGGTTACAAAATTCTGACCAAATGAACAGTAACTCAGCCAATTTTGTAACGTCATATCTTTGGCTACAAGGATCCAAATCCAGAAATTAGAAATTCCAGTTCAACCTCTAGATGTTATCTAGGTGTGGTCAAAATTTCATACCAGGATTCATTCTACACAGGGAGATATTAAACTTTAGGTACATGGTCAAAATTCTGGCAACTTTTGGACCATTTTGCCCATACAATTTTTCCAAACCATGGAAACACTTCATTCACAAGGGGAAAGCCCTCCAAGGCTATCCCATACATATCCAATACACATATTAATTACATTCACTTGCATCTAGAAAATTTATGTGGCCAAAACAGAATTTACAAGTAAGCAGCCTATCATTCACACTTAGGCAGCTTTGCACCACATCACTTACATAGCCAAAACATTACTCAAATGTTCACATACTTGTCTCATTTTACATACACTACATGTACATGCATACATACACTACAATATGGTCTTAACTCAGCTAAATACACACCCTAGGTTACAGGAGGTCCTGAGACACAATGGACTCCAAAAACAGTATGCTAGACAGCTGCTGCACAACACAGTAAGTACCACCATTAAAAATACCAAATGTGCTCCTAAAATCACCAAAATTTCCAGATCACAACTAGACATATGGAAGTTCACGTACCTGAAATTTCAGATGAAAAATCAAACCACAAAGGTTAGTTTGAAGGTGATCTTTCAGCTGGACCTGAAATGACAGAATTGAGGGGAGTAAGTTTCATTGAGAAACTTAGTAAGGGTAGCACTTGGATTCAATAGGCAATGTAACCATCATTAGAACCTGAATCCAAAGACACAAAAACCACAATGCATATATACAAGATATAGCAACCAAATGCAGCAGCCAAACACATGAAATGTGGCAGCACCATATACCATAGGTTAGTCCATAAAACACATAATAAACATAACCAAATCACTATGGCAGCCCTCCTCAAGCTAATGCTTGGTCTTAGGAGGATTTTAACACTAGTTAGTACTAGCTTTTGGGCTCTAGAAACCCATAAATTCGCTGCCATCACCGTGCACTTCACACTAGGTCACAAAACCTTCAATAAGTGCACTCCCCTCACTAAGCTTGGTTCATCAAGCACATGGCTCTCTTCCAAGCTTAGCCCTAGCTCCATGGATGTTTGAAAATTTCAGAAAACAACCCATGAGAGGAAGAGAACCCTTACCTTATGGGTATGCTGAAATTGGAGCTTGATCCTAGGTGCACTCAAGCAATAGCACCAAATAGCTTCCAATTGTGCTTCCTTGACTTCAATTGCAAGTAGTTTTGAGTTTGAAGGTATGGTGACTATGGAGGAAGTGTGGAGGAGAGGGCTGGCTTTCTTTTTTCTGGTGGAGGCCGAAATTTAGAGAGCAAAGGTGGTCTTGACTAGTTAAATAATCAAAAGTACACTAAACACACTTAAGTAGTCTTAACCTTGTCTTATGTCAGTTTCCTTGCTACAAGACTATGGTTTCTTAGTCTTAATCTCTTGACCCACATCCTTATCTTCCTTTAGCAGCCCTCCTTATGTGGGATAACCCCACAAAACTTCCATTTGACTTAAGTCATAGACATACACATCTTAAGGCCTACATTAGAACACTTAGGTCGTTTATGCCTTTTTGTGTTTTCTTTGTCCTTAGTTGTCTCTCATAAGCAATTTGGTCCTCCAATAGAACTTTCATACCATTTATATCCTTCCCATAACTCTCCAAATCTCTTTTGTGAAAGTTTTTCAATTGAGTACCCGAATTTCCAAAACCTTACAAAAAAGTCCATAGGTTGCTTAACAAACAAGCAATCCTTAAGGCTTTTCTTGGGGACCAAGTTACCAACTTGGAACACTTTTAATGAGGTGTTGATCATAACTTTTACCCCTCACACTACAATCACTATGGTGAGAATTACACAATATAATGGTTTTTAGCCATTATGACACACTTGTAATTCTCCCATTTTGTGAGGTGGTAACAACTATATTTGGGGCAATCATTTAAAATAATTTAAAATCTTGGGAGGAAGTTTTACCACATGCTAAGTTTTCTTATAGTAGGGTAATGCAAAAAACCACAAGGTTTTCACCTTTAGAAGTTGTTTATGCTTTAACCCATTACCCCCTATGGATTTAATGCCTTTGCAAACATGTGACATATCTAGCTTACATGGATCCAAGAATCCTGAGATGGTTTATGCCCTAAATGGGAAAGTGAAGTTGGAAGTTAGAATGAAAGCTCAACAATATTTAACCCAAGACAGTCTAGGAAGGAAGAAGGTTATATTTGAGCCATGAGATTCGATTTGGGTTCATATGATAAAGGAAAGGTTTCCTACCCAGAGAAAACCATAGCTTCAACAATTTGGAGCTAAAATTTTACAATGCCTTGAGAAGATCAATGATAATGCCTACAAATTGCACTTAAGAGGTGAGCATAATGTTAGTGCAACATTCAATCTTTCTAACCTATCTTTGCTTCATGTAGGAGATCATTTTAGGACAAATCTCTTTGAGGAAGGGAGAGAATATCAAGAACCATCAAGATTAGGAGCATTTGAGACTTCTAAGGACCCATTAGTGATAAGCATAGGAGCCCTCACAAGGAAAAGAGCCAGGGACATGCAAGGAGCACTCCAAGCTTTCATTTTGGCATACTTTGGAAACCTACTTGCAGCTGTCTCATGCCAACTCAACTTACGGTCAACCTATACATGTCTAAGACCCAAAATAATTCAATTGTTTCAATATTATAAAGACTCAAGCTAAAAACAATAGAAATATTACTTAGGTATAAGAGAAGTGACACATGGGGTGCATCAGAGGGCGTTTTTAAAAGTCTTTTTGTGCTATTTTGATTTCCAGACCTTATTATACTTTTTTCTTGTTTATTTCAAATATTTAGCTTATTATTAGGCTATGAAAACATCTTACGGCACATGTTAAATATGCCATGTTGACTTTTGTGGAATGAGTGTTAGTATCGTGTTTATTAATCCTGGTCAAACTACATTTACTACTTTTGCTAGGTTTACTGTTCCTAGTCGAATTAAACGTTTTGGAGCTGGTTACCCAAGCAGGTTTCCTTATATGTATGACCTATAATTTGAGGTGTATATAATAGAATAATAAGAATATAAGTTGCTTTGCACAATTCCTTTCTTTCTTGTTATTCTTCGAGCCTTTGGTGCACTTGTACTTCAAGTTCTTCTTTTCCAATCAAATTTCTTCAAAATTCCATTTGACATCTCTTCCTCTCATCTTTAAATCTATTTGTAAGTTCTTTTCTTTCTTTATTGCTTAATTTTTTTCTCTTGGACCAAGTTTAGTGAAGCATCGTTCGAGGTACTCTTTAGAAATTAGGATTCTTGAGCAACAAGCAACCTATCAGTCCCTATACCAAGATATGAATCAAATTAGTACTGTTATTCTACCAGTGAATCTTTGTATATCCTTGATGGCTTTGTATCTTCTTGAATTAAGAAGAACTTTAAACTTTCTTGAGTTGGCTTCCATGCACCATTTGGAATCCATAAATCTAAGGAATTTCTCAGCCACCACTCTAAAGACACACTTTTCATGGTTTAGGTAGATTGTAAATTCCCTTAACTGCTAAAAGGTCTCTCTATGGTCCTCAATGTGGCCTTCTAAGCATTTGCTTTTGGCAGTCCTATTGTCAACGTAGAACTCTATGTTCTTACCAATTTGTTCCTCGAAAACCTAGTCGATCAGGCATTGGTAAGTTGTTGCCACATTCTTTAGTCTATAAGGCATTCAAACATAGCAAAAGGTCCCTGCATTAGTTATGAAGCATGCTTTCTCTTCATCAATGGGATCCATTTAGATTTGATGCTAACAATTGAATGAATCCAAGAAACTCAACAACTTATATTTGGTGGTGGAGGCTACCAACTAATTAATCGATGGCAAATGATACTAGTCTTTTGGGCAAGTATTATTCACTTTGGTGAAGTCAATCCATAGTCAAAGTTTGTCACTCCTTTCCTTTGTCATGATGAAAATGTTAGTTAGCCAATCTGGGCATTTCATTTCCTTGATCATAGCTGCTTCTCATAGGTACTATATTTAATTTTTTATGAAGTCTCTGTTGTTCAGAGCAAGATTATGTTTTTCCTGCTAAATAGGTCATGCATCAGATTCTACCTTAATGCTATGCCAAATTATGTCTGGGTTTATGCCATGCATGCTCTTTAGCAAGTAGGCAAATAGATCTTTATTAAAAAGTAAAAGAGATACAAGTTTCACCTTTTCCTCTTGGGGCATATGCTTCCTAATTTGAGTAATTCAGAATCATACTTGGTGTCCTTGGGGATCTTGGTCACCTGAGCTCTGCATCATGGTCTAGATGTAAGTACTATGGCCATCTATGCTCCCTAAATAACACTAGAAAATGGGGTGAAAGGAGTCCTCAGAGTGTTTTCCAGGGGGGACTCTCTGATGCCCAAGTAAGGAAGTAATATAGCTGGGAGTATGAGAAAAGCTCAACATGATTGTCTTGTTTATGTACCTGGAGATGACTTCTTTTATATCTATTTCAAAGGGTTGAGCTCCCAGATCTGCCATCCACATGTTTGCCTAGATTAGGGAACAAGGGTATATTTTATCGTAACTATCTCTGCAACTAACTATGCTGACATAGGTTTGAGTGAGCACTTTGCACACAACTGAGGGTCTTTTCCTAACGGTATTTTCTAGACTTGAGGTCACTTCAGTTCACTAGCACCAAGGTATCTAGAATGTCCCTTGGACAAGCTAGGTTAGTGGAACCTTGGCACCTCCTATGTTACCCATTTCGGGGTAGTCTAGTTATGGTGCCAAGATTGTGCATTTAAAACTCCCAGGGTTAGTATGTTCTATAGGCCATCAGAACAATACCCTTAGTGTGCATACCCAAGTGGTCCTGTTGGGCACTATGTAAATGCATGCATATTGGTCTAACCATTATACACATATTCAAATTTTATGATGGTAGCAATAAAGGAAAACACGAGCACAAGTCTTAATCTTGGCTACCACAGATTAGCCAATCTTGTTAAGTTAAAGTGACCAGCCACTACACCTGAAACTTCCTCCAAAAAATTGTAACAATCTAGCCACCTATTCCCTATTTTCTTTGCTTCATTATCAAGTAGAGTCTTTAAGCAAACCAAGAAACTTTTTTTTACATCAATAGCCCACCTACGGACCAAGTTATGGATTTTTTAAGTTGGTTACAAAATTCTGACCAAATGAATAGTAACTTAGCCAAATTTGCAACCTCATATCTTTGGCTACATGGATCCAAATTAAAAAATTCAAAATCCCAGTTCAATCTCTAGATATTCTCTAGTAGTGGTCAAAATTTCATACCAATGTTCATTGTACACGAGGAGATATAGAACTTTGAGTGCAAAATCAAAATTTTGGTTACTTTTATGACCATTTTGTCCATACAAAATTTCATAAGAACACTTTATTCACAAGGGGTAAGCCCTCCAAGGCTATCCTATATATGTCCAATACACATAAAAAATTCATGCTCTTGCATTTAACAACAATATGTGGTCAAACAGAATTTACAAGTAAGCAGCCTATTATTCACACATAGGCAGGTTTGCACCATATCAAATACATAGCCAAAACATTACTCAAATGTTCACATAGTTCTCTCATTTTACATACACTACATGTACATGCGTACATGCACTACATAATGGTCTTAAATCAGCTAAATATGCACCCTAAGTTACAGGAGTGCTTAAACCACAATGAAGTCCAGAAATAGGATGCTGGATAGTTGCTGTGTAAGACAATAAGCACCATGACTAAAAATACCAAATGTGCTTATAAGATCACCAAACTTTCTAGGTGACAACTATACTTATGGAATTTTAAGTACCTAGCACTTGGTTTCTTAAGGAAATGTGATCCTCATTAAAACCTGTATCTAAAGACACTAAAAAAAAAAAATCATAATCCATATATACAAGAAATAGCAACCAAATGCAGCAGCCATTCATAACCAATAAACACATCAAATGCGACAGCAACATAAACCATGGGTTAATCCATAAAACATGCAATAAACTTAAGTAAATCACTATGGCAGCCCTTCTTAAGCATAAGCTAGGCCTTAGGAGAGTTTTAACACTATTTAGTACTAACTTTGTGCTCTAGAAACCCTTTAATTCACCACCATCATTGTGCACTTCACACCAGGTCACAAAACCTTCAATAAGTGCACTCCCCTCACTAAGCTTGGTTCATCAAGCTCATGGCTCTCTTCCAAGCTTAGTGCAAGCTCCATGGATGCTTGAAAATATAGTAAATAATCCATGAGAGCAAGAGAACCCTTACCTTGAGTTTATGCTAAAATTGGAGTTTGATCCTGGGTGCACTCAAGTCTTAGCACCAAATAGCTTCCAATTGCCCTTCCTTGACTTCAATTGCGAGTAGTGTTGAGTTTGAAGGTGTTGTGGCTATGGAGGAAGTGTGGAGGAGAGGGATGGCTTTCTTTTTGCTAGTGCAGACTGAAATTATAGAGAGATAACCACCAAGATGGACTTTAAATGGTCTTAAGTGCACAAACAGACTTAACTAGTCTTAACCATGCCTTATGTCCTTTTCCTTGCTACAAGAGCATGGTTCATTAACCTTAATTTCTTGGCCCACATTTAACTTCCTTTTTCCATGTCTTAGCTGCTGTCCCTAGTGTGGGATAACCCTACTGATGCCCTACTGCATCGTTGTCGTATGACATGGTGAGCCTGGAGCAAAGACCGCCAGTGAGAGAATGCCTAGGAGAGGATGGTCCGGTGGGAAGAGGACTGTAAAGAGTCATAAAAAATAAAGGTTAGGAGATCCCTGGGGTGTTTTTTCGGGGGGGAGCCTCCGACGCCCAAGTCAGTGTTTTGGCATTGGAAAGTAGTAAACGGAGAGATTTGCTTTTTTTTGTCCCCCTTCTTACCGGGGATGCTTACCGAATTTTTATAGGGGGTGAATAGTAAAAGTCCATTTGATGTGGCTGGCCTAGATGGTGACACGTGTTCGGTCAGATGCGATCTGCATCTTTGGGGAGAAGGGGAGCATCTAGCTGACCACAGGCCGCCTGGCCAGGAGCCTAGGCCGCCGAAGGGCAGCGTGTCAGAGCGTCTCTAAGGGCGGCCTGTCAGAGCATGTCTATGGGCCACATGTCGGGGATGTGTCAGAGGCTTCCTTAATTGATTCTGCCGTACTCCCGAGGTCCCTTCGATAAAAGAGAGCTTCTTCGGAGCAGGAGAACCATCTCCCGAGGTCACTTCGATAACCCAGGAATATCCTTGCCGAGGGTGGTCCCGTTTGGGGACGTCCTTTACTGCCGAGGGTGGTTCGGTCATCTTACTGAGGGTGATGGTGGACCGTATTCCCGAGGTTGGCACTGTCATCCCCAGGGATGAAGAATTACTGAGGTCCAATGTGTGGGGTCCGGACGCCATCCTTTCTGAAGTCGGTGCTTTCTTTTCCGAGGGTGGTGCCTTACCCGAGTCTATGGTTCGAAGGGTGATAGGCACTTTGGCTATCACCTACAATTTCACCATTTGACTTAAGTCAAAGACGTACACATCTTAAGGCCTACATTAGAACACTTAGGTTCTTTATGCCTTTTTGTGTTTTCTTTGTTCTTAGTTGTCTTCCATAAGAAATTTTGTCCTCCAATAGCACTTTCATACCATTCATATCCTTCTTATAACTCTCCAAATCTCTTTTTTGAAATTTTTGAAACTGAGTACCCGAATTTCCAAAATCATACAAAAAAGTCCATAGGTTGTTGACAAACAAGCAATCTTTAAGGCTTTTCTTGGGGGCAAGTTGCCAACTTGGAACCCTTTTAAGCAGGTGTTGATCATGCCTTTTATCCCCCACACTTCAATCACTATGATGAGAATTATATAGTATAATGGTTTTTGACCATTATGCCACACTTTGTAATTCTCCTATTTTTGTGAGGTGGCAACATCCGAACTCCTCCATGCCCAACAAGCCTTCAATATTTTCAAGTATCTCAACAAATCATCCTGAGTACAAAGGCTAAGGTGTTGGGGGAACTCCAAAGCTTATGGCCTTTGACCATCATATGCCCTCCCCTGAATTGCCTATGGATGCATAACTTTATCACCCGTGCGCTCCCTCAGCGTCATTGGCTCCAATGCTTCCCCTTCCTTTTGACATGTCATTTAGGTTTCCTTGAAGTGACAGCTACTCTAGTTAGACTTACATTGCGTTATTTCATTTAGAAGTATCAGTTACATCCTTTCAACTGAAGCACATGACGTTGATTCACAAGTTGGCAACTTTATGTCCCTTCAGGAATCATTACCTTGATTCTGGGTTCCAGGGCACATGTGGCATTTAGTGATTGGTTTTGCTAGTAGTAGGTGCTTGTAGTCAGCATAATGGAATTTTCACTATATCACATTTACCATTCAATGTGGCACTTGCTTGCACTTCTTTGGGCTCACATACCCCTTCCCTTTCATGGGCAACTCATTTCTCACTTTCTGCTCTCCCCTGCTTATCTTTGTTCTCGAGTTTCTCTAGGTCTCTGGCAAGTTTTTGACAAAGTTTTCCTACCTTACATTTGTTCTCATGTGGCCCTTGTTCCCAATCTCCTCTTTCTCTTTTTATCCCTCTATTCTTTTGCCAAACTAGATCAATGCCCAAAGCAACCATCACATCTAGGTGTATCTGGGAATCTTTGGAGACTCATTCATGCTATGCTATGCCCAAGAAGGTTATAAAATGGAGGGTGAAGAATTTTCTTCTTATCGAGATCACTGTTCATGTGCCGAGCAAGGGCGAGATCACCATTTTCAAGACATAGCTAAAGGTTGGCACTGATATCCTCATTATTCAATGATGAAGGACTTTTGTGAATTTCACGAGATCGTCGTCAACCAACTTCCCCTAAACTCCTATGTTCACTTCAACGTATATCTATGCATGAGCAGTGTGTTCAAGCTGGAGCTGTATTTCTTATTTTTTTTTTAATACTATAAGTTGCTCATTTTTCCAAATGGGCCTTTCCACTACGCACTTTCATGAGGTTCTAGGAGCATGAAGTACTTTTTCAAGTTCAACACCTGGGATGGCTAGCACAACTGGGAGAAGAAATACTTTTTCATAGTTGTGCCAAAGTCTTGGTAGATATCAAGTAAGTGGTCTGCCAGGAATCTGGAGGTGGATGTTGATGACCTCATTACTTCTGGACAAGAAGTTAAAGAAGTGCTTTCTTGATTTAGATGCTTTCATACAGGCAATGGCAGACTGGGAGTAGTTAGATGAGGGAGTTGATCTTTTTCTATTTCCTATTAAGTGGGATTTAAAATTGGCAGAGGTTATGCATGCCTTTCATGTCTACTCCCCTCCTTCAACGAAATCCAAGTGCACTAAGTCATCCTCTATCCAGTGCTTTGCATGATCCCCCTAAGGTCGCAATTTTAGTTCAACTGCTTTGAGGGGATCCTTCCCATTGTGCTTTTGTCTCTCATAAGTGTATTTCTAATTTTGCTTTTTCTTCTTTGGTCACTCACTCTAATGCCTTCTTTTTTACAGAGATTGGTGAAGATTTTAATGCCCAGTTTTACTAAAAGTCCTTTATTGCCAAGGCTTGGAAGGACGAAGGAAAGAAAATTGCAAAAAGGAAGCCTAGATGGAAGGCCTCGAATTGTACTCCCCCAAAAAAGGCTCTTGTGGGATCTTCATCCAGCTATGTTTCTGATACAGAAGTTGCCCTTGTTCGAGGGGCAGTCTCGAACATTAGGATTCCTCTTTTGAAGGATTTTAAGGCCATCGAGCTTTACTAAGAGCCATCACCGAAGAGGCCCTGGAAACGAAGGAGGTTAAGAAAAAGAAGGACAAGAGAAAGCAAGACAAGGAGCTCGATGTGGTAGTTGAGGATGTTGTCGAGATTTCAGACAGCAAGGGTACCTCCCATCATGCTAAAGTTCCTCCACAAGGTATGGTGATCTTAGCTCCCATCTTTCTTCATTACTTTTTGACTCATGATTTGATCAAAATTAGTTGAAAACTAACGTAATTAAACAACTTCGGTGTGACTGTCCAAGGGAAATGTCCACATCTGAGTGGGTGGCGGATCCTTAGGCTCGCCACATAGGAAGAAATGCCCACGTGTTGAAGGGGGTTGTTTTGAAGTCACCAATCTAGAACATCACTGAGGATATGCCTCCTACCTTTATCAAGGTGTGTCAACTAATGCCACATTCTCAGAACCTATGGAATAGCTCCTAAATGAGGAGCATATTGTTGCAGCTTTGACAGACTACTCCTCCAAGGTTGACTTTTATGAGCTTTAATCCTCCTGACTAGAAGTTTGGCTCACCTCATTCTTTTCCTGATGGCCAAGTAATTTTCCCTGGCAGTTTTTCATCACCTTTGGATACTTCAATGACTTTGTTATGAAGCAGACACATATCTAGAGCTAAGCCAATGAGAGTTTGGAAAAGAATAAGGGAGCCTTTACTGACATGGCCTTTAATTTTGTTGAACTAAAGAATAAGGCTACTATTAACCTTGTAGAGATGAAAAGGTAGGTCAGCGAGGAGCTGAAGGCCAATACGCAAGAAGCCAACTCTCACATGAAGGACCTCGGCCACCAGCTTTCCTTGTGTCCATCAATCATTTCATCTTCAAGTTCCATCACACAAACCTTGACTGTAAGGTTAAACAATATTCAAAGGAGAAAAAGCACCCTCTAAAGGTGATTCATGAAGCAAAAATGAGGATCAAGGTGTTAGAGCTCGAGAAGAAAGGGATGGGGGAGAAGCTACAAGAGATCACCAACATTGCCATCTCAGGGCTTTGGTATACCTTTTTCCTTGCCTGATATCATGTTCTGGAGAGAAACCCCTATCTTGACCTTTCTTATCTAAATGCCTTCAATATGCATGAAGGCGAACCTTCAGCGTGGTCCAAAGATGAATAGCTTGGTGAGCCTGATGGCCTACCTGATGCTGAGGAAATCGATGGGAAGGAGGATGAGGAGGATGGGGAAGAAGAAAAGATAGGAGACAACGCGGGCATTAACCGCTGAATCCATTGCTCCTTTGTGTTACTGTCTTCATTTTGCCCTTATCTTTTTTTTGCTTGTTTGTACTATTGTTACATATTCTTCCTTTAGCTGTAGGTTGACTTTTTTAATGTAATTAGACCTTTATTTGGCTATTTTCTCTTCCATTGTCTTTTCAAGCAACGTCCTCTAGCCTTTCCACATTTATTGCCTTTGTACCTTTGCCTATTGGGCATATGTGCTTCAAAAAACTTAGCATTGCACTAGTTTATTTAGCGATGCACCACTTGCGATTCTACTTGTGCCTTATGGACTTGGAAAAATTTCTAAGCTTTTGGTTTCCTTTTCCTTTCCCACTAGGAGGTTATTGTGTGCAAGTGTTGTTGCATTAGTTCAAATTTCATCATTTGGCTTAATGGCTGAGGTTTTTATAGGAGTTCAGTCCCACTTTATTTACTTCAGCCATAGTAAGGACTTTCACTATTCTCATGACTATTCTAAGTATGAAGACTTAATTCATGACTTAGGTGGGCTTTTCCCACAAAATTTCTTCATTTTCCATATTCTTCTTGCATTAAATCTTTGTCTTTTCAAAGGGATACCTCAGCTAATTCATGTGAAGTATCTTTTTAGACAATGTATGTACCATGTATTTAGCTCTTCTTTGAAGGCGTCTTTCAATTTGAAGACTTCAAGCTTGACCTCGATGCTAACTAAGTAAGGCCCCTCCAAGTTTGCCCTCAGAACTCCCTATATGGGTCTTCAGGGCTTAACCTCAGTGGTGTGGAGCACCATATCTCCAAGTGTCATCCCTTTCAACTTAATCTCCTAGTTCATGGAGAAGGCCACTCTTTCTTGAAATGCCCTTCTACGTAGTACAACCAATTCCCTATGCTCTTTCAATGAATCTAGCTTGGCTCTTAGGCCCACTTTGTTAGAGTCCTAGTAAAAAATTTGCAATCTTAAGGATGAGTGTGCTATTTTGATGGGAATCAAGGCATCATTTCCATAAGCGAGAAAGAATGAAGTCTTCTGAGTTGCTTTTCTCAGATTCAACCAATAGCTCCAAAAGACACTAGGCAGCTCTCTAGGCCATTTTCCTTTGGCTTATCCCAGTCATCTCTTTAAACCATCTTTTTATAGTTCAATTGGAGACTTTGGCTTGACCATTACTCTATGGGTGTGCTACAGGGGCCAAATGTATCCTGATGCCGTAGTTGGTAACAAACTTCCAGAATCCTTTATTAACGAACTGTAGATGCCAATGGATCCACTTTTATCCATTTTCTAAAATAGTCTACCACCATTATGTAGCAGTTCACCCCTCTTGGGGCAGTAGGGAGCAGGCCTATGAGGTCTATACCCCCAAATGGAAAAAGGGCAAGTATAATTTGTTAATGTTACAGCCTCGGAGACACTATTTGTTTAGGTGCATGATGTTGGCACCTATCACGGCTTCTGACAAGCTTACGTGCATGTTGCCCTAAAGTTAGCTAGAAATACCCCTGCTAAAATATAACACTTGCCAAGGCTTCCATACTGATGCGTGAGCCACACCAACTTTCATGTATTTCTCTTCGGATGGACTCTATTTTTTCTTCTCCATTTCATTTTTGTAGAGGACTAGAGTAACCTTACTGATAAAGGTCATCACTGATAAGGAAATATTTCATAGACCATCTTTTGACCTTCATGGCTTCCAATGGTCATCTAACATCTTTCCTTCAGCTAGGAATTTCTAGAGCGGTGCTCTCCATCCTTCTTGAATGTTCATTATGTGGATTATGCTTATTTTTGGCACTTTTTGCTCTTCAGTGCACTTATTTGACTTAGATAGAGCAGCTGTTTGTGCACTCTCTCATCGAGGAACCTTTTCTATAGGCACTTTATTGAACTTCTCCATTATTTCCTTTGTGAGCCCAAAATACTTCTTGAGTCTTAACTCCCTAACCTCATACTCCCTCTGTAGTTGAAGAGACTTAATGCCTATACTCCCGGTAAGGCATGGTCTAGCAATGAGGGCTTCGTACATAACCATATTGTTTGTGACTTGGAAACCAAATTTAATGGCCTTGTATGTTTCCATACCCTCTGGCCCCCTCAAGATTATAGTGACTCCTTGGTGCTGCCTGATGCTCCGTTGATGAATAGGTAGCACTTCAATTCATTGTCTGCATCAATGGAGACCTATTATTGAAAATTAGGTGGAAGTTCGGTGATGAAATTTGCAATTGCCTATGCTTTATCATCTTCTTCAGTTTGTAACTTATGTCATACTCACCGAGCTCTATACACCATTTGGAAAGTTTTCCTGTGTGATATACTTTCTTCATAACGTCCTAGGGGGAGAGGTCATTTTAGACTATGATTGGGTGGCTTGGAAAGTAAGGCTGAAGGTGTCATCCCGCCATAACTAGGGCGTAGAGCCTTCTGTAGCACCAGGTAACTCACCTCAGCTCGGTGGAGTGATTTGCTCTTATAGTATATAGGCCATTATTTTTTGACATCATCCTTATATACCAAGACAGAGCTCACAACCTTTCTGCTAACGAGAAGGTAGAGGACAAGGGGCTTGCCTTCCTTGGGCTGTCTAAGAGTGGGCGATTCAGCAACATATACCTTAAGGCATTCCCATGCCACCTGGCACTCCTCATTCTGAGGATTAGACAGACCTTGGGCTCTGAGGTCACCTTTCGCTTCATTTGTAAGAATCTTGAAAAATGGCATGCATTGCTATGGCCCTTCTAGTGGGAAGCGTAATTAAGGTAGGTAAAGTGTTTTAAATTAAGTTTAGAACCTTAATTCAAGTTTAAATAGCAAGAATAGAGAAGTTTAGCAAAGTTCACTAAGTTTCGAGAAGAATAAGGCACTAAACAAAGTTTAGGGGCAAAATGGTAATTTTGCATCCTGAATGCCCGGGATGAGTCCCGAGTGTTTTTAAATGAATTTTTATAACTTAACTTTCAACCTTAACTCAAACTTGAAGAATAAACAAGAATTTACTCAAGAATCACTAAGTTACAAAGATAAGGGCTTAATTGTATTAAGCTTAATACTTTGACGGCTTATGTGTTAAGGGAGGGTTTAAGAAGGGGAAAGTGAGGGTGGCTGCCATATTTTTGTGTTCATCCTCTCCACTCTCATTTCTCCATCCAATTCTCCTTGGAATCAAGAAATTCTTGGTGGAACAAGAAGTTATCAAAGTATATAAGCTTGGAAAAGCTAATTTCAAGGTTGAAACCATGATTTTGGAGCTTGAAGTGTGCTTTCTCCCATCCCCTATTTTTGAACGAGGTAAGCAAATTATTCTTGATTGAATTCATGTTATTTACTTGGTTTGGAGCTTGGGTTTTGGTTAAAGAGTGAAGTTTTAGTGATTAGTGCTTTGTTTTTTGATTGGAACTTGTGTGGAACTTTGGTGAACTTGGTTGATTGGAAAGGAGATTGATTCTTGCATGTTACTTTGAGTAGGGGTAAGGGAGTTTTGTTTTCAAATGCATTTAATGCCATTAGCTTGAGTTTGCTTGAAGAATTCCAGTGGTTTTAGCTATGGCATTAGTTAAAGGTTTTGGTTGAATTGTGGTGGCTATGAAGTTTGAGAGGATTGGATTAATGTTACGAGACATCATAGATTAGCTTGTGATAGTTGTTTATGTTCTATGCAACATGTTCTATGAGTGTATGAAATTTGGAGGCATTCCATGCTTGTTTGATATGTGTAGGAATCGTCCAAACTTTATAGCAGTAAAATGCGCCAAATTCTGCATTTCTGCAGATTAGCAACGCATCGCCAATTACAGGTTGATGCCCGCGACACATTGCGAATCCAAAAAAATGGCAGATTTTTTACATTTTGCTAGGATGATCCAAGTAAGACCTAAGGAGGTTCTTAGTGTACCTAGGGGTCTAAGGATTCTGGGGGTACTCTGAGACTTCCAAAAGTCCCACAAAATATAAGAGTTTCCTTGAGTTTTGTAGGGTTTTAAGGTTGCTTGTGCAACAAGCAAGGGAACTAGGTTGCAAATGAACATAACTAAGTACCACTAGCTCAGGTGAAAGGTTTAGAACCCTTGGCGACCTAGCCGTGCTGTAGCCACGAGGTTACAAGGTGAAACCTTGTTCATCTAGTCTACAATGAGGCCTTATGGCCTAGTCTACAAAGTTCCACCATAATTCCCCTCCACAACAATCAAGGGAAGGCTACATGATTGCATCAGTAAGCTACGGCTTACTAGGAACGAGTTAGTGGCCAGAACTCGCTAGGCACGGAGTGATGCGCCATGAGGAGGACTAGTTTGAGGAGAGGTCTTAAAGGCCTAGTTATATGTGCATATATCCGACCTTCATGCTATGTGAGCTCGCAGCAAGTTTACATCTATTTATCATATGTCCAGTCCTAGTAATTTTCTTGCAGGTACACAGAAGACCCCTTACTGAGAATGTTGATTATCACTCCTTAGTTGTGTTTTGCAGAGACTGAAGTTGTTGGACCGGGTAATCATTGAGGATTATCGCGGTAGTGCTATTTTGTCTGTACAGGTATGGCATTTGAGAATCTCTATGATTCTAGTCTACATGGGTACTTGTTGGTCAAGTAATAGTACTAACTAGTATCTTCCTTTGGCTGCAAAGCCTAGTAGCACTTGGGCAAGGGCTTTTGAGACTCGCCACTGGGATTTCCATCCAAGGTGGGAGTTAGTTCAAGAAGATCTCAGTAGAGGCTTGTATTTATATTGTACGTTTAGTTGCCTTCATAGTCTATGTTATGAAGAGTCTTAGACTCTAGGGTTGCTCTTGGGTGAGGACATTAGTCTACATTATGTATGATTGTTCTCACGAGTTGTTATGTGTAGTAAACTCACACAAATGTTGATTTTATATGCTTTGCCTATTTGTATTTATTTTCTATAGAAATTACTTGGCCAAGTTAATGTTTTATGGTTTTAATAAACCAAGTCAAAGCATGAAGAGCATGCATATTGCATATTCTAGGATAATCAACTAGTATCATGGGATTTATTCCACACACATACACAACTAGCCAATTGCAACCATCGTGAGACCAGCTCTCACAGGGCTTCCTGGGCAGGGGCCAAGGACGGCCGTGTCATGCATCTGCCACCATAGCATAAGATAAAATGACTTAAGGCCGTTATTCTTCTTGTAAGCCTCTAGATATCTTTAACGAACCTTGGAGCTCGAGATTCAATGAGAGCCTTCACTTTATTAAGATTTACCTTTATGCCCTGGTCCAAAACCATGAAACCTAGAAATTTTCTTACCTTCATGCCAAAAGAGAATTTATCTTGATTCAAATGTATGCCAAATTTCTTCAGCTACTGGAATGTTTCACATAGGTCATCGATGTGATCTAGATTGCTTTAGCTTTTGACTATCATGTCATCGACGTATACTTCTATGTTCCTGTCGATATGCTTTGTGAATAACTTATTCATCAACCACTAGTATGTGGCCCCTGTATTCTTTAGTTTGAATGGCATTCAGACATAACAGAAGGTTCCCTCATTGGTGATGAATGATGTTTTCTCTTAATCAACTGGATTTATTCAAATTTGATGGTATCTGATAAAAGAATCAAGGAAGCTCAATATTCTACATCCAGAAGTGGAATTTACCAATTGATTTACTAAAGGTAATGGGTATGAGTCTTTTGGACATGCATCGAGTTTATCACTCCCTTATTTTGTAGATATCACTACATTGATCAACCAATCAGGATACTAAACTTCCCTTATTACCTTTACCTCGATGAGCCATTGGGTCTATTTGACAAAGGCTCTCTTATTTGGGGCTAAATTTTGCTTCTTTTGCCTTTTAGGCTTTGTTAAGGGATCAACATTCAAACCATGTTGAATTGTGCTCGGACCTATTCTAGGCATATCCTTTGGCAAAGAAGCAAAGAGATATTTGTTTGATTTTAAGAAATCTACAACCTTAGCCATTTCCTCTAGGGCACATTTTTTTTTATTTTGGTACTTTGCCCTTGAATGAGCTCTAAGCTCTCTATTTCAAAATCTATGCCTTTGGTCCTAGTCTGTACATCCATCTAGGGCCCTTCTTATCCCACCACCATTGATGCGTGGGCCCTTTTCCTTGAGGGAGGCTAGCATGCCTTAAGGAAGACCTTATTGACCTTGGCTTGGTCAAAGAAAATAACTGCATCCCATTTATTGGCTTGGAAAGTCACTGTCAGGTGCTTTAGATTTGACATTGTATGCTACATCCCATGAGTTTGCCTTCCAATTATGGCATTGTAGGGTGAAGGAATGTCGATGGCAACAAATTTTATGATCACCAAGGATACAACCCTCCTAACTCCCAACAGCTGTTCTTTTAACCATGAATGCCAGATCAATGAAGCCTAGAACTACGAACTCATCAAGGCCTACCCTATATGTTGGGGAGACCGTCGGTTTCATAGCTTCAACTGATATCCCTAACTTTGATAGTATATGGGTGAACAAAACATCAATGTTTGACCCATCATTGTAGAGGACTCTTTTCACATCCCAATTTTCTATTTAGGTAGTAATAAGTACAGGATCATTATGAGGGAAGTTGATGGTGGTCCTGTCAGATCTCACCAACTGATTTTGTATCTTTTTAAAGTTGCAAGTACTTATTTCCTTTCCAACCAGAGAAGCCCTGTATTGATAGTTTGGATTACCCATGAAAAAGGAGGTGGTTGTCTTTAGAAACTTCAGTGATTCCTCCACTGGTTAGAATTATATTCATCCTCATCATATTTCAGCTCTTTATCTCTTCCTCCTATGTTCAGCGATTGGAAATGAAGATACCATTTAAGCTGACCTTTTTTATGAAAGCTTCAATATACTTATTCAATGACCTTTTTGGCTTAGGGCGCCAGACCTCTTTCTACTTCTCTAATACCACTAGAATGTTAGCCTATAAGGTGTCTAGAGCAAAGTAGAATGTTGTCTCCATTTTTGCTTTGCTGCTCTTAGACTGCTTGCTACTTCCACCCTCTTCGTGGGGTTAGTTTCAGCATGTGTCCATTTTTTTTCATTGGCAGTCATCTCTTTAGCAAGCATGTATTACTCTACTAGTTGGTAAACTTCTCCAACTGTTCTTAGCATCAACATCAAAAGCTCAAAAACCAAGTTGGAATCTTTCTAGAGTCCCTTTGTTATCTCTAGGATAAAAACCTTAGGAGACAAGTCAATGAATATCAAGGCATATTGGTTGAACCTATTGATATAGTCTCAGAGAGATTCATTCCCCCATTGAACTACATTAAATAGTGTGTTGCCTTTTTTGCCGAAGGAGGCTCCTAATGAATTGATGAGTGAAAACCATAGAGAACTTATGAAAATAAGTGAAAGAATAAGGAGACAAGGTTTTGTACCAAGCAGTAGTTGGGCCTGAGAGTGTTACCTCGAAACATTTGTAAAAATTCACTTCATTGGCTCTGCCCAACACCATGTTTTTTTTATTTTTGTTTTATATTTGGTCAGATGTGCCAAAGGATCACCGCTCCGATCATATGAATCTAGGTGAGGTACCCTATACTCCAGCAGGATCAGAGTGTTCTTGATGGTGTGGATGAAAGGAGCCTTATCACCAATAAGAGTGCCAGACAAACAAGTCCATACTCGCTTGCGCTTGATCTGCTCCTCCATTCGGTTCATCATTTCCAGTAGTTTCTTCAGAAGAAGATCTGGATGATTGTCGCTGTACCTATGGGGAGAGGAAAAGGTTCAGCTAGCAAACTTCTACTCCAAGATGGCTAGATCTTTCCCTTTGTGATTACACTTCAAGTTACAAGGTGGTAGGCTTTGAACATGAGATTCAATTCGTGTGCTACCTTCTGACACAATAGGGCAACTTTTTGCTGGAGTTCTAGATTTCCTGGTGAGGGTTCCCTGCTGAAAGACCTCCTGGGGGTATGCTGTGCAAAATGTTGAGCTAGTTCAGTGACTATTATGCACTGAAATTAATGTATAAACCCCATTGTTAGTGTCATCGTGCGATCATCCTTGGGCAAGATTGTTGGGTCACTGATTTGATCCTCTGATGGGGGTGGTGTTTTCTCCATAAAAGGATCTTGGCAAAACTTGCTTTTGGATGCCCGGGTAGTCACCACAGTGATGTACACCTGGGTTCCTGTAGACAATGCCATTTGTTATCCTTGGGGATCCTGGTTGCCTGAGCTCCACATCATAGTTTAAAGGCAAGTACTTCGACTAGCTACAATCCCTAAACGATACTAGAAAATGGGGTAAAGAGAGTCCTTAGAGTGATTTCCAGGGAGGGCTCTCTGACACCTAGGTAAGGAAGTAATATAGCTGGAAGTATGAGAAAACATAACAAGATTTTCTTGTGCATGTACTTGGGAATGGCTTATTTTATATATGTTTTAGAGGGTTGAGCTCCCAGATCTACCATCCACGTGTTCAGCTAGATCAGGGAACCAAGGTCTATTTTATCCCAACTATCTCTGTAGCCATCTGTGCTGAAAAAGGTCTCAATGAACACATTGCATGCACTTGGGAGCATTTTTCTAAACGTATTTATCAGTATTTAATCCCACTTCAGTTCATCAACACTGAGGTACCTAGAATGTCCCTTAATAAAATTAGGTTAGTGGCACCTCGACACCTTTAGACTCTTTTATGCCGAACATGCCTTGAATCTTCCAAAGTGCTACAACTAATCTTCCTAAGTACTGCAGCTAAGGCCTCTGGTAACTCCAATGCTTATTACCTTCACCATCAATGCCAATTCTATATTCTCAATTTTCATTCCCTCATAACCTTCCCTATCATATGGAAGTGCTTTCTCTTCCATATTCAAGATGGTTTCCCTGGTGTCTAGGTGTGAACTATTCAAGGCATTTGCCTTGCCTTTACAAAGACTTCTCTTAGTTTGGCTAGATCAATGTAGATGTCCACATATCAATCTTTAGTCTTAAAATTCATTATTAAGTACTTCATTTCTGATCTTGGGTAGAGGTTCCCTTGTGTATGCCTTCTGAGAATGTCATTGTACAGGCATGGGTCATCAATCACTATGGACCTCATCATAGTTAAAGTAAGCAGTTCAATGCGATCCTTTACTGACCACCCTTTTAGCATTAAGTCCAGGTCGATCCATCCAAGGACTAGTAGCTTGCCTAGCCCTATGCTAAAGGTTGGTGATAACATTGGCCTAAACTTTTCTTTGCATATAACCAAGCTTAGTAGTAGGTGAGCAAAGAGGACATCGGTGTTGGAATTGTCATCAAAGATTACCCCTTTAACACCTTAGTTTCTAATGTGGGCAGCAACAAGGAGGGGGTCATTATGAGGAAATTTTAAGGGTGACCCCTCGCACCAAGTCAACTTGTTAGCCATATTTTCATGCTCCATCATGGCAATTTCTAACTCATATATTTTATTTTCTTGCCAAAGGTATTATAGTACTGATCACTTGAATGTTTACAACAAGATAAGGTGATGACCTTCAGGGGCCCCTTTGTCAGGACCATCCCTCAGAACTTGGCGTAGGCCAAGGATGTAAGGAAAATGCAAAATAAACATGAGGGACTCAATTGAAAATGAGAAGAGTCATGTATGTGCAAAAATGAGAACTTTCAGGTCTTAATTGTACATGAAAAAGTACTATATGGCTTATGACGAAAAAATAACTTAATGGCCATTTTGTTTACTCTTTCGGGTGCTAATTATGGCACTAATACCAATAGAAGGGCTACTTTAGGCCATGCAATTTTATATGAGGATGACAAGGACATTATGTCCAAAATTAAGGCCATGTGGCCTATTGCCAGTTAATGCATGACTCCACTCAAGTTAATGCCATGATTTTGGCTCAAACTCTATCTTTGCAGGTCTAAGCCGAGTTCATTATGTTCTTGGCGAGTTTGGTGCTGGATCCTTGCTAAATTGGTGTTGAATTTGAGCTTGAAGTGGAAATCAAGCTTGGATGAGTTGGTCTCGGCACTAAGCGACCTTGAGTTCCAAGTTTGAAGCTTGGAAGTGAAGGATTCAAGGTTGGCCGAAAGCTCAAGCTTAAGAATTTGAGGTATGGTTCATGATCTAGTTGATTTCTTGGTATAATTCGATGTTCAAGTAGTTAATGGCAGCTAAATGATAGTTAATGATGCTATGTGATCTAATTTTGCTAGATGGGCATATGGTTGAAATTTTGGGTTCATTACGGTTTGGCTAGCTAGTCCATTTAATGGCAAGTACTAAAATTCTTAGTAAGAAGGCCAACTTACTAGTGAATTTGGAGCTCTAGTGGATTAGATATTACAATGGTGAAGTTTGGAGTGCAAGAATGCACATATATACTTGCTAGTGTTTTCGGCCGAGAATGCCATAGTGGTGTGTGTGTGAGTTGTGTGCTTATATGATGTGTTTATGTGTGCTAACCCAATATAGATAGTGTTTATCCTTATATAGTCTCTCAGTTATCATGTGTATATATATAGTTCTTGTGTTTTCTATCTTTCTTGCAGGTTAAGCTAAGCTTGTGGAGGTTAAGTTTCGGCTTAACTAAATAAACTCCTATAGAAGTTGTAATGAACCTTACTGAGTTGTAAAACTAATGCCCATAATGTTTGTATTTCAGGAAAAAGAACTGAGCTTGAGTAGTGTACTTGATTTTCTTGCTTGTGTACTAAGTTAGTACCTTATTGCTCAAGGTATGTGCCAAACTAAAACTTGGCTCGTTTAAGTGCACATATATATATGCAAGTCTTATGTTGTGCCGAAACTTATGTACTAAGTTTGCAGGCTTGAGTAGGTTATGGGACTTGTCTAGGAAAGTGATGGAGGTGTGGACTATGTCTTTGATATTTGTGTTTACTTTCATGACCATGAACATGGTCATTGGGCTTGTACTTTAGTGTGTGCTTCTGTATTGCACCCTTAAGGTTTTTCTCTGGTAACCTTGGTAGGATGGTTTGTAATGCATAGCTTGAGCTAGTTTTGGACTTGTAGCATCCTTGGTATGTTGCCAAGTAGGTGATGCTTGTGTGTTGGCTATTTTGTGTACATATGTAGCCTCGCTTGAACTTGGTTTTGGATGTACATATGTTGTATGCTTATATGCCAAGTTATGCTAAGTTTATGTGATTATGGACAAGTTGTTATGTGATGAACCTCTTGTGTACTTTACTTGGCCGACTGTACATGAGCATGAAAACCTTATTTTCAAAGTTTGCGAAGATGTGGGTTTCTTGGTTATCATGCATTGAAGTAGTACACTTGATGACCATACATTCTATACACTTAAAGGTTTAAGTGTATGCCTTGCTTGTATTGCAAGGTATTGATTCAGCCTTGCCTTGTGTTGCAAGTTAGGGGTTGGGCCTTGCTTTAAGCTGAAGTAAATGTACAGGTTAACCCGTAGGCTTCCTGGGGTAGCTCCTAGGCCCTCAGCTTAAGAAAATAGGACTTAATTTACCTAACAAGAAAGTTGGCCGAATTAATTATTCACTCATAACACTTCTTAATTCAATTGTTTAATAACTTTCTAGGTAGAGTGGCGGGTGGCACTGAGAGTGGCCAGGTTGGGGCCTGTGTGGGGTGTGACAGGCTTTGTTTGGTATTAGAGCTTAAGGTTTACAGCTTCTAATTTAGTAGGGTGTTTAGCCTAGACATGTTCCCATATAGGATTATATAAGACTTGTATTTATCGAGCATATGTGAATAGCTGCATCTTAAAGTGCAGGATGAGGACAAGAGGCAAGGAAAAAGAATCCCTGGCACATATAGAGGACACAACAGCCCATCCTAGAGACGGTATGCATATAGATGTGCCTGAGAGGCAGGCAGAGGCCAATGGGCCTAGTTTGGCCGAAGAGCCAAATGCCAAGTTACTAGTACCTGGACCTTGCAGAGGAAGACAAGACAAGATGGAATTGATGATGGAAACACTACAGGCAATTGTAGCTCAGCTTGTAGTGGGAATGCAAGCTTTGGCTAAAGGCCAAGCCCAGTCACAGGAAAATCCAGAACAAGTAGGAGTAGGAGAGAACTTTGAGGCCAAGGGTAGAAAAGGAAGGAGAACGCCTGGGCAAGAGCCAGTAAATTATGATCAGTCTAGCAAGATTGGAGGGAATCAGTAAGAGGAAGAAGGTGATGAGGAGAGAAGACATCCAAGGGCCAGAAGCTTTAGGTCAGAAGTCAGACAGGAGCCCAGAACTAAGGAGAAGGATGAAGAGAGTCCAGATATAGAGGAGTTGGATGCTTACATATATTCAAGGAGGACTGAGCCTCCTACTGAGAGCACAGCTAGAGGAAGGACATCCAGGGATGGAACCAGAAAGACAAAAGTCAAAGAAGAGAGGTCCAGAAGGGGTGGATTAAAGGAGGGCCAGCTGGAGGGGTTCCTGGTACTAAAACCTCCAGTGTTCAGGGGTGCATGTGACCTAGATGAAGCTGAATTCTGGGTGTACCAATTTGAGAAGATTTTTGAAAGGATGGATGTGTCATCTACTCAAAAAGTACTTCTAGCTACCTTCAGGCTAGAAGGAAATGTAGAGTTTTGGTGGAGGACAGTACAGACGACATATCAAGAAAAAAACCAGAGGAGACCACCAGCCAGGAGAAGGTCTATGAGGTGGGGAGATTTTCTTCAGGTCTTCCACTAGCAGTATGTTAGTGAAGCCCAGAAGGACTAGAAAGAAGTAGAATTTGATCAGCTAGGACAAGGGGACCTCAGTGTCCTAGAGTATGAGCAAAGGTTTAACAGTCTAATCAGATATGCTCTACAGTATGATGGGCGGGAAGAGCTGAAGACTAAGAGGTTTTTGAGAGGCTTGAGGCCTGAGCTGAGACAAATTCTCAAAGCAGTACAAGCCAGAGACTACTACTCTGTGATGCAGAGTGCCATTACACTGGAGCAGGAGTTCAAGGAGCGGACCAAGACTGGACCTGGAAGTGGGAGTGGATCCTAGAAAGGGCAACATAAAAGGTCGAGAGAAGAGGTGAAGCCTAGTGGAGGAAAAAAAGAAAATAAGAAGGAAAAAGGATCACAGTAATATGGTCCTTAGTGCCACACTTGTGGGAGTTCCATGGCAATAAGCCATGCTTCAAAACTTCTGCTGGATGTCACAAGTATGGTGCACCAGATCACTGGGTGAAGGATTGGCCAAAGAGAGGAGATGACAGGAAAATGCTGGGGAGGTGTAATCCTAGAGGACCTAGTGGGCATATACCCATGCCCCAGATGAGGACCAATGTGGCCATTCCAGGAGGAAGGCAGCCACAGAGAGTACCTCAAGAACAGAAAAGGCCCAATGTACCCCCTGGTAGGGTATTTCAGTTGGAGACCAGAAAGGTTCAGGAAGCACCAGAGGCTGATAATGCAAGCAGGGAGTCTAGTCAGCAAATGAGTAGTAGGAGGGCCCTAAAAGGTACCATTTACCTTAATGGCCAGTTAGTGTTTGCAATATTTGATATTGGAGCTTCATTGTCTGTAATTTCTAATAGCTTGGTTAAGACCATGAATCTAGAAGTAAAATACATGACAAACATGTACTTGGCTAAAACTGCTGGCAATGAAGTTCTATTCATATACCATATGGTTGAATATTGTGAAATCCAGATGGACAAGCTGAAACTAAGAGCAGACGTAATAGTGCTAGACACATATGATTATGATGTCATATTGGGCATGAATTGGCTAGGAGAAAATAAGGTGATTATAGATTGTTATGCTAGACAATTATTGATGCCTGGTTGTGAACCATATGAGTTGGATAAATCACTAGAGTTAGCTTTGGACTATCAACTTGAAGTGCTGAAACTAACAACTCTAAAGGATGAATATGAATGCCTGGAAATAAATGACCAAGAAGTAGCTAACGAACTTTGGCAGATACCTATAGTTCAGGATTTTCCAAAGATCTTTCCTATAGACCTACTTGGATTACCACCTTTGAGAGAAGTGGAGTTTGAAATTAGACTGGTACTAGGAGTAGCACCAGTGTCTACTGCTCCATATAGGATGGCACTACCTGAAATGGTAGAACTAACGAAGCAGTTAGATGAACTGCTTGAGAAACGGTTCATTAGACTTAGTGTGTCTCATTGGGCAGCACCTGTGTTGTTTGTGAAAAAGAATGATGGGACCCTTAGACTCTGTATAGACTACAGAAAACTTAATGCTCTAACCATTAAGAACAAGTATCCCCTCCCAAGAATAGAGGATCTATTTGATCAGTTGAAAGAAGCAAGGGTGTTTTCCAAAATAGATCTAAGGTCTGGATATTTCTAGTTAAGAGTTAAGGAGGAGGACATACCTAACACTGCTTTCAGGACTAGGTATGAACACTTTGAGTATATAGTAATGCCATTTGGGCTTACTAATGCACTTGCAATCTTTATGGACTTAATGTAGAGGGTGTTCAGAGTACACCTGGACCACTTTGTAGTAGTGTTCATTGATGATCTTTTGGTGTACTCTAAAGATGAGGAAACTCGTAGAGAACACCTAAAAGTAGAGCTTGGCTTGCTCCAAGAACATAAGCTTTATGGGAAGCTAAGTAAGTGCAAATTTTGGACTCAAGAAATTGGGTTTCTGGGTCATGTGATAAATGATCAATGGTTGGCAGTCGATCCTAAAAAGGTAAGGTCAATCCTGGATTGGAAGCAGCCCTAGAATGTGAGGGAGGTCCGGAGTTTCCTATGGTTGGCTGGCTATTACAGGAGATTTGTACCAAAATTCTCTGTTATAGCAGCACCCACGATCCAGTTAACCAAAAAGAACTAGAAATTTACCTGGGAGACCAAATGTGATGAGAGCTTCCAAGAGCTTAAAAGTAGACTAACAACAACTCCTTTGTTAGTCCTACCAAACCCTGAAAAGGAATATGAGGTGTATACTGATGCCTCTCATGTAGGACTAGGATGTGTCCTAATGTAGGAAAAGCAAGCTATTGCTTTTGGGTCTAGACAATTAAGACCACATGAGAAAAAATATCCAGTGCATGACCTAGAATTAGTAGCAGTAGTCTTTGCCCATAAGTAATGGAGACATTACTTGTTGGGTAATAGATTTCAGGTTTATACAGACCACAAAAGTCTCAAGTAGCTTTTTACTCAGAAGGACTTGAATATGAGGCAAAGAAGGTGGTTGGAGTACCTGAAAGATTTTGACTGTGTGATTGAATACACAGCTGGGAAAGCCAATGTAGTGGCTGATGCCTTGAGCAGGAACTGTATTGGAATGCTCAAGGGTGGAGAAGTGAAGCATCTGGCCGAGAGCCTTAGCCTTACTTGCTTGGCAAGTCAATGGCTAGCTCGGGAAGGTAAGCAGCTTAGTGTACTCATTAGTACCCCAGAATGGAAAGAGCTTATATGATAAGCTCAGTCTAGAGATGAGCACCTGTAACTAGTGTCTGGACAGAAAAAGGGAGAACTTTTTCAAGGATTCTCCCATAAGCAAGGAATGTTATACTTCCAGAATAGGTTGTATGTGCTTGAAAAGGATGACTTAAGATTTCAAATTCTGGAAGAGGCACACTCTAGTAAGTTGAGTATACATCTAAGAGGCACAAAGATGTACCATGCCCTTAGAGCTTACTTTTGGTGGCCATATATGAAGAGAGACATTAGTGCTCATGTAGCAAAATGTGAAGTATGCCAACAGGTGAAAGTTGAGCACCAGAAACCAGGAGGGAAGCTTCAGGGCTTGCCCATACCTGAGAGAAAATGGGGATCCATATCTATGGATTTTGTGGTAGGAATTCCACTGACAAGGAGAAAGCATAATGCCATTTGGGTCATTATGGATAGATTAACCAAGGCAGCTCATTTTCTTCCAGTGAATCTCATTGATTCTTTGGATAAGATTGCACAACTCTATATAAGGGAGATAGTGAGAGTACATGGAGTACCTGCTGACATTATATTAGATAGGGATAGGGATCCTAGGTTTGTTTCTAGGTTTTGGAAATCCCTACATCAAGCATTAGGAACTAAACTGAAGTTTAGTTCCGCTTACCATCCTCTGACTGATGGACAAACAGAAAGAACTATACAAACTCTAGAAGATATGTTGAGATGTTGTGTCATTGATTTTCAAGGAGAATGGGATGTGCATCTTCCCTTAGTGGAATTCTCCTATAATAATGGATACCATTTAGTGATTGGAATGGCCCCTTATGAAGCCTTATATGGCAGAAAGTGTATTACTCCTTATTGTTGGCATTAGCCAGAAGATAAGTTGGAGTTAGGACCAAACATTATTAAGGAGACCACTGAAAATATAAAATTGATTTAGGCAAGAATCACAGCTGCAAATGATAGGCAGCAGTCTTATGCCAACCTGAAAAGGATGAAAGACCTGGAATTCCAAGAAGGGGACTGGGTGTGGATTAAAGTTTCTCCTATGAAAGGAGTAATAAGATTTGGAAAGAAAGGAAAGCTGGCACCTAGATATATAGGGCCATATCAAATATTGGCTAAGGTTGGAAATCTAGCATATCAATTGGATTTGCCACCAGAACGTGGTAACATACATGATGTGTTTCATGTGAGTTTACTCAAGAAATATGTTCCCAATTCTAAGTAGATAGAGATACCCGCTAGTGTACCTGTAGCACCAAACCTATCTTATGAAGAAGTACCTACCCAATTCCTAGCTAGAGACACTAGGAAGCTTAGAAGCAGGTGGATCTCTATGATCAAAGTTCAGTGGAGTAACCACACTCCTAAAGAGGCAACTTGGGAAATAGAATAGGAAATTGCCAAGAGTTACCCTCTGTTGTATCCTAGATTGGTGATGAATTTGGAGGACCAAATTCTTTAAGGAGGGAGGAGTTGTCAGGACCATCCCTCAGTAGTTGGCCCATGCCAAGGATGTAAGGAAAATGCAAAATAAACATGAGGGACTCAATTGAAAATGAGAATAGTGGTGTATGTGCAAAACTAAGAACTTTCGGGTCTTAATTGTACATGAAAAAGTACTATATGGATTATGACAAAAAAAACTTAATGGCCATTTTGATTACTCTTTCGGGTGCTAATTGTAGCACTAATACTAGTGGAAGGGCTACTTTAGGCCACGAATTTTATATGAGGCCAAGAGGACATTATGTCCAAAATTAAGGCCATGTGGCTTATTTCCGGCTAATGCATGACTCCACTCAAGTTAATGCCATGATTTCAGGTCAAAGTCCATCTTTGCAAGTCTAAGCCGAGTTCATTGTGTTCTTGGCAATTTTGGTGCTGGATCCTTGCTAAATTGGTGTTGAATTAGAGCTTGAAGTGGAAACCAAGCTTGGATTATTTGGTCTCGGCACTAGGTGACCTTGAGTTTGAAGTTTGAAGCTTGGAAGTGAAGGATTGAAGGTTGGCTGAAAGCTCAAGCTTAAGAATTTGGGGTAAGGTTCATGATCTAGTTGATTTCTTGGTATAATTCCATGTTCAAGTAGTTAATGGCATCTAAGTGATAGTTAATGATGCTATGTGATCTAAGCTTTCTAGATGGGCATATGGTTGAACTTTCGGGTTCATTACAGTTTGGCTAGCTAGTCTATGTAATTCTTAGTAAGAAGGCCAACTTACTAGTGAATTTGGAGCTCTAGTGGATTGGAGATTACAATGGTGAAGTTTAGAGTGCAAGATTGCACATATATAATTGCTAGTGTTTTTGGCTGAGAATGCCATAGTGGTGTGTGTGTGAGTTGTGTGCTTGTTTGATGTGTTTGTGTGTGCTAACCCAATATAGATAGTGTTTATGTTTATATAGTGTCTCGGTTATCATGTGTATATATATTATTCTTGTGTTTTCTATGTCTTTCCTGCAGGTTAAGCTAAGCTTATGGAGGTTAAGTTTTGGCTTAACTAAATAAACTCCTATAGGAGTTGTAATGAACCTTACTGAGTTGTAAAACTAATGCCCATAATTTTTGTATTTTAGGAAAAGGAACTGAGCTTGAGTAGTGTACTTGATTTCCTTGCTTGTGTACTAAGTTAGTAACTTATTGCTCAAGGTATGTGCCAAACTAAAACTTGGCTCATTTAAGTGCACATATATATATACAAGTCTTATGTTGTGCTAAAACTTATGTACTAAGTTTGCAAGCTTGAGTAGGTTGTGGGTCTTGTCTAGGAAAGTGATGGAGGTGTGGACTATGTCTTTGATATTTGTGTTTACTTTCATGACCATGAACATGGTCATTGGGCTTGTACTTCAGTGTGTGCTTCTGTATTTCACCTTAAGGTTTTTCTCGGGTAACCTTGGTAGGATGGTTTGTAATGCATAGCTTGAGCTAGTTTTGGACTTGTAGCATCCTTGGTATGTTGCCAAGTAGGTGATGCTTGTATGTTGGCTATTCTGTGTACATATGTAGCCTCGGTTGAACTTGGTTTTGGATGTACATATGTTGGATGCTTATATGCCAAGTTATGCTATGTTTATGTGATTATGGACAAGTTTTTGTGTGATGAACCTCTTGTGTTCTTTACATGGCCGAATGTACATGAGCATGAAAGCCTTGTTTTCAAAGTTTGTGAAGATGTGGGTTTCTTGGTTGTCATGCGTTGAAGCAGTGCACTTGATGACCACACATTCTAGACACTTAAAGGTTTAAGTGTATGCCTTGCTTGTATTGCAAGCTATTGATTCAGCCTTGCCTTGTGTTACAAGTTAGGGGTTGGGCCTTGCTTTAAGCTGCAAGTAAATGTACAGGTTAATCGATAAGCCTCCTGGGGCACCTCCCAAGCCCTCAACTTAACAAAATAAGACTTAATCTACCTAACAAGAAAGTTGGCCAAATTAATTATTCACTCATAACACTTCTGAACTTAATTGTTTAATAACTTTCTAGGTAGAGTGGTGAGTGGCACCGAGAGTGCCCAGGCTGGGGCCTGTGTGGGGTGTGACACCCTTTTATTTTGGCGACAATCAAAATCCTACTTTTTATCATCACATCTCCTTTCCTCTTCTTTCATATCATGGTACTTTGTAAAAGGCAAGAGGAGATATTCTTGCAGTTAGCTTTGTTTAATCAGGGACTCTATGTATTTCCTTTGTTAAAAAACCGTGATCCCTGTGAAATTGGCAATACGTCTTCATGTTCTTTTTGGAAAAATTCATTCGAGTCGAATGTTTGATCACAGCCCCTTAGCTTTTAAGAGGCATCAAAATATTAGTCCTTGAAGCATTCAAATGAGTGAAAAATCATTTTTCTTCTCTCATTTCTTTAGCCACTACTCTCCCCTTGAAATTGATGTTTGTTAATTAGTACTTTTGACATTTGATTCTTGTACTTCTATTTTCAATATAGAGCTCTTTGACAATCATATGCTATTCGGCCCTTTGGTAAAATTCCCTTAGAGTGTCTGAGGGATCATTTGAGAACTTCTAAAATAACTGCAAGTCCCTCCATATTCCCCTAATCATTGCCAATATATAAATTTTAGGGCAGAAATCTGGGACACTTAAGGCTTATCTTTTAAACCTTTCAACATACTCTCATATGATGTTGCCATTCTTCAAGCAATGTTGAACATTTGCATTGCCATGTTTGTGATAAGATGACTACCAATTAACTTTAATGAAGGTAGTGGAAAGCTCATGAGATCCTAATATGGACCTTAGAGCTAGTGAGTTGTACTAAGGCATAGCAAGTCTAAAAAGGGTGACCATAAAGCACTTGCAGAGGGTAGCCTTGTCAGCGCTATGTAACATCATGCTTTTATAGTACTTGTTTAGATGAGCTTGAAAGTCACTTTGGCCATCATAAGACTCAAGCCAAGGTACCTTGAAATTGCTCAAAATATGTGAATTGGCTATGGTACAGATGATTGTTGAGCCATCACTACTAGAGTTTTTAAGAGACACAACCAGACGAGCTCCCTAGAAACCTGCTTCTCCACTTAATCTAATCTTTCTAGAAGTCTGTCCATTACGGCCATGGTAGGTCCCTCTTCCCTCACCAATGGTAATTTTGTTCCCAACAATACTGTCACCTTTTTGGAGAATGATTCCTTCAGTGTGGGGAATAAGTTCTCTGGCATGGCATTTAACTTCTGTGGTACAAAGACCAGCACTCCTTTGAGTATAAGGGTTAATCCTTTGACCTTTTAGGGTGCTGGTAGGGGGGAAAGTACAAGCATGGTGATGGAGATGAACCTCTTTCACTTTTTTAGTATCATCCACCGAGAGCATTGCCACTTGGGAGGTGAGGACCTTAAGGTTGGGGGAGATGATATGCTTATACTACCACCAATCTGATAATGCTAGTACCTCGGGTCATGCTCACCATCCTTTTGACAGGATGATGATTTGATCGAGTACTTTATCTTTATTGTGAGTATTGATGGCCAGGACGGTGTTGATGAGGCCTAGTGAGCCACTGAGGTAATAGATGAGGCCACCACCAATGGACTACAGCCTGTAGAGCTGTCAGAGGAGAGATAGTCAGAGGATAGGTTGATGCTGAGATTGTTGTTAAAGACAAAATTCCTGAGACTATTGTTGCTACTGCTACTTCTATTGCTACCGATGAGGATTGAGGCATTGTAGCTGATCCCATGGTTGTGCACCCTGCAACTTAGGCCGATGTTATCGATGATCCTGCCACACCTATGCAGATGATGACTACGCCGAGCACTTCGGTAGATCCTTCAGCTCTTAGGGATGCTTGATCCATTCCAATCTAGGACATTTATTTACATTTTATGGCCATGTTATTATGGATAATGCTTTTATTCCTACTTTGTGTTTTTGTTATTTATATTGCTTGGAGCATTGGTTGGTGCCATGTCTAGTTTTTGTACTATTTTTGTCATGTCCAACCTAGCCGTTACCCCATTTGGGAGGTTTCATGTTGGGTTTCAGGAGCCAAACAAGCACGGCAGAATTTAAACGAAACCCTCCAGGAT
Source organism: Aquilaria yunnanensis (assembly GCA_039654915.1). Classification (NCBI taxonomy): domain Eukaryota; kingdom Viridiplantae; phylum Streptophyta; class Magnoliopsida; order Malvales; family Thymelaeaceae; genus Aquilaria; species Aquilaria yunnanensis. The sequence continues at coordinate 38,471,154 of CM077595.1, read as the reverse complement.
CCAAGTGAAATGGGGTAAACCAGGTGTTCGAAAATTTTCATACCTAATTTTCGGTTGAGATCTCTCACCCAACTGTAAAGTCGAATCACAAAACCTGAACAGTTGATGTGTTCAAGCTCTCTATGGTATCCACATGAGCCTCTCAGGATCACCACGCTTCCACCACATCCCGGCAGATGCGTTTCTCCTGCTTTCACAGTGCTAGCTTGCGTCCTCTATGGAATTGCAAGAAATGAGTGCGGTTGTCGTTTTTGGGATGCTAGGGCAAGGAGCTCATGAATTTATCACTAAAAGTTGTATTTATAGTGACACTCAACTTCCAGGCCTAATAGGTTTCGAAGACCTAATCCAATTAGGCTTCAATTTCGGGCTTAATAATGGCTCAACTTTTGGGTCCATTATTAATACAAAATTATTGTGAAACCATAACATAAATAATTAGCCCATGCACTCTAATGATCCAAATGGCTCTATGTGTGTGACCCAATAGGCTCTTATCACATTGGCAATGATCATAAATCACATTTATGATCATAAGCAATGAGTGGTGTCTAGCAACACATCATTGCTACCCAAGCGATAAGATTATCGGTGATTCGACTAAACCTTTATGATCATTACCGATATATGCCATTGTCCCTTTGTCCAAGATATCAAGACTAAGCACGAGACATGGAATGTGTCACTCTCATATAGCCCAATCTTTGGTCTCTTGATTACCGAGTAGAACAACTTAAACTGATGACATTGATATCGTATATCAACTCATCCGAGCATGGCTATGCATTTTCTAAGTCTCACTCTATCAAGGGGCCCGAAGATATCACTCCCATTATATAGGAGGGACAAATCCCATCTTGATCATACAAATCCCTCCGCATGATATTTGACATACCCAATGACCTCCTTCAAGTTCACTCAGTTACGAGCAACAAAGGAAAGTATCAAAGTATGTGACTCACATGTAGTGAACCTTGATGACCTTAGGTCAAAGGACTACATATACCATGATCACTATGAGAATCACATATGACACTCATATAACAATCCATGTAGTGTTCTCATGGTGGGTCGGTCCAGTACACAAGTTCTCCAACTTGTACCCATATGTAGACTACATATCTCATATTTGTCTCCACATATGCTAGTCGTTATGTATTATTGCAACCCGCTCCACAATAATACTAGACCATGGACATTTGAGAATAACATTATTCTAGGGTTACAATTATGTTTATTACGTTACGCAGAGACAAAACAACAAACATAATTGCTGGATTAATGCCTTAATAAAATATCATGACTTAATGTGCAAAAATACAATCATCTCATGATTGGCTTTTGGGCACAACACTAACATTTACAACCCTAAATAAAATGTTTTGACCCTTAATTATGTGTATCAGATTTAGTATAGAACCTTGTTTCATAAGTATGTAATGCACTAGACATAAAGCACTTAACGTTACCTACTCTGGGGTAGTCCAATTATGGTGCCAAAATTGTGCATTTAAAATTCCCAGGGTTGGTATGTTCTGTAGGCCATCAGAACAATACCCTTAGTGTGCATAACCAAGTGGCCCTCTTGGGAACTATGTGAATGCATGCATATTGGTCCAACTATTACACACATATTCACATTTTATGGACACCATGGTAGCAAAGAAGGAAAACACTAGCACAAGTATTAATTTTGGCTACCGCACATTAGGCAATCATGTTAAGCTTAAAAAACCAGCCACTGCACCCGAATTTTCTTCCAAAAAACTGTATTAATATAGCCATGTACCCCCTATTTTATTTACTTTATTGTTAAGTAGAGACTTAAACCAAACTAGGGATTTTGGTTTTACATCAATAGCCCATCTGTGGGCCAAGTTATAGATTTTTTAAGTTGGTTACAAAATTCTAACCAAATGAACAGTAACTCAACCAACTTTGCAACATCATAACTTTGGCTACAAGGCTCTAAATGTAAAAATTCAAAGTCCCAGTTAAACCTCTAGATGTTATGTAGGTGTGGTCAAAATTTCATATCAATATTCATTCTACACAGGGAGATAAATTTCTATCCACTTTTGGACCATTATGCCCATACAAAATTTCATAAGTGTGCAAACAGTTCATTCACAAGGGGTAAGCCCTCCATGGCTATCCCATACATGTCCAATACACATAGGAATTTCATGCTCTTGTATCTAACAACTTTATGTGGCCACAACAGAATTTACAAGTAAGCAGCCTATCATTCACACTTAGGCAGGTTTGCCCCTCAATACATAAATAGCCAAAACATTACTCACACGTTCACATACTTGTCTCATTTTACATACAATACATGTACATTCATACATGCACTACAAAATGGTCTTAACATAGCTAAATATGCACCCTAAGTTATAGGAGTGCCTGAGACACTTTTGACTCCAGAAACAACGTGTTGGACGGCTACTGCATAAAACAATAAGCACCATCACTAAAAATACTAAATGTGCTCCTAAATTCATGAAGAGATCCAAATTATAACTAGATACATTGACATTCAAGTACTTGAAATTTTAGATTAAAAATAAAATGAAAAGGGTCAGTTTGAATGAGATCTATCCGTAGTACCTGAAATGGACAGAAAGGGGGTAAGTTTCTTAAATGAAACTTAGTAAGGGCTTATCATTAAAATACTCAAACTCGAGTCATATAACTGAAATCAAAAGACACTAAAACACAAAATTATAGTACAAATACAAAAACACAGCCATCCAATTGCGTAAACAACATAGCAACAAACAAATGCATTGCTGGCAGCAATAAACACATAGGGTTAGTTTATAAACAATCAAATAAACATTACGTAATCACTATGGCAGCCCTCCTCAAGCTACTACTTGCACTTAGGAGGTTAATTGGTCTTAGTTAGTACTAACTTGGGCTCTAGAAACGGCTGTAAACACTGCCATCTTAGTGCATGAAAAATAGTAAGGCTGGGACCTTGTTCTTGCGCTCCCCCTTAACCCATACTTGGTTCCTTGAGCTTTTTTTCTTTCTTCCAAGCATGGTATTTGCTTCATGGATGCTTGATCATCATCTTAAGATAGTAAAAAACCATGAAACATGTTACCTAATCTATGAAAGCTGAAAATAGCAAAGGAAGCTCAATAAACCTGAAAACTAGGGTTTTTCTCTCTCTTGTTGAATCTGATTGCTTTCCTTTGTGATTTCTAGGGAGATTTAGCTATGGTGGCTATGGAAGGTTATGAAGGAGCTAAGGGAGGAATTCTGGCTGGTGAAGGCCAAAAATCACCAAGTAAAGGTAAAGAAATCAAGACATGTACTTGACTTGATTAGTTTAACCTTAACCTTCACTTAGGTCACTATAAGTATGTCTTAAGCAAAGACTTTTTGGCTAATCTTTAGCCCACCTTTTTGACCTTAGAACCTGGAAATAAAACACTAGGATAATGCTAGAAATGGCCATCTTTGACTCTTGTAAAAAATCATTCCATCCTTAAGTTATTTTTGTGAACAATTGTAAACCTAGTTGTCCTAGGTTCTTGAATAATAGCCTTTGTTTCCTTTATGCAATTTAGCATCCAAAAATTTCTTCCATACCATTCAAATCCTTCCAAAATCTCTTCCTTAGAGTTGTACAATTGAGTACCCAAGTCTTGAAATCTTGCAATAAGACCCATAGATCAATTGTAAAACAAGGAATCCTCTACATCTTTCTTTATTACCAAGTAACCATTGTAATCTTTTAAGGAGGTGTAAATTATTCACTTTACCCTTCACATTTCATTAACTATGGTGAAAATTATGCTATATAATGGTTTATAACCATTATGCCTGTATGCTGTAATTTTCCCTTTTGTTGAGGTGGTAACACTTAAGCCCTTTAGGCACAGCTAGGACACAGGGCAGGGGCATTGGGGTGCACCTGGACACTGCCAGGACATATGGGCACGCACCCAGGACACTTACACAGCACCTTGTTTGTTAACTCCTCCAAATTTAATGCTCCCAAAAGCAAGCCAAGTACTTAATGGCATACAATTCCATCACATCATTCTCCAATTAATAGACTGTCTACATGGCAACCAAAACACCAGCCTCAAGGTTTGGAAAACATAAGTTTTCCTGCACATGTCTTAAGCACCCATGCTTTTTGGTATGCCTACTAGGTGTCACCATAAACACATCAAGCCGAAACATATTTACATTCACAAGTGAACATAAACACAAGTATACATGAACATATCCTCACTAATGAATGAACATCTCCATTACACCATAACTTAGCCACACAATACATAGGTGACCTCAATATGTTCAACTTAGACACACACATGTTTTGGTAGGCCAACCTTTGCCCACCCTAGTACACCTAGTGCCCGAAACTACACATGATCATACTAGTGCACCCAAAAGTGCAATATCTCAATCACGTGAACTTATCTTCGTTAGCTAACATTTAAGCACAAGATGATCATGCATATATCCTTCACTTTCACATATCTCTTTGTAAGCCTACCCTAAGCCACCTTAATGCACATTATGCTTGAGAACATACATATATCCACAAATGAACATAAATGCACTAGCAGATAAACATATTCACTCTAGTACATAAACATCTCCATTACTTCATAGCTTAGCCACACGACTTACATAGGCATACAACTCCAATAGGTTCAAATTACAAACACAAAATGATCACCTACTCCATAACATAGCTTAGGCACCACGTGTGCAAAATTATCCAAAACAAGTACAGAGGACTCGTAAGCCTACCAAGAACACCAAAATACACTACAATCCAAAAGTGCACATAAACTTGCCACTGTACTTAAGCATACGTAAAAATGATCAATACTAATTAAAACATGATTACAGTCTCCAAAACAAGTCCAACTACCTTACACATAACCAACAAGGCAAGCCATAACATAGATGCCATGGTACAAATATCTAACCTCACTAGACTTTGTTCCCACAACTCTAGACACATAGGCCCTACGAGAATGAAGTTACATACATTAGCTTGATACACAAGCAACCCATAACACTTAGAATACTGAGCAAGACCATACACTAACATAATGCCTTCAGCAATCTGAAAGAAAATACAATACTCTTAACTTGTTTGCTTCTCAAGTAAACCTTTTCCTACATACATAAGAATTAGGGCCATGAGTTTTTAAAACTCAAGAAGGACTTACATGGCCTCCAAGGACTAAACTTAGGTTAAGCTCATGCTTAAACAAAAAATATTAAGCTCATATCCAAGCTCCTACAATGAAAACATGAAAACAAAGAAAACTACAAGCATATACATATCATAATAACCAACTAGAATGGGTTAGCATGCACAACAAAACAAAGAAGCACACATTCACACATACACACCCCCAAACACCTACCGAAAAAGCCTACCAGGCATGAGTCCTCATCAACTTAGCTTTGGTTAACCTTTTTCATGAACACCAAACATATCCGAGAGCTCCCTGGCCTAGGAATTGAGTTGGCCATCTTCATTCCTAGCCCTAATGCTTGCCAACACAGCTAATTAGCATTAATTTTATAGTTGCATAGAAACCCTAGCCTTTATAGTTACTTAGGATCCCTTGGCCGAAATTACCATCACCTAAGCAGACATAATTCACTAACACAACATAGTCCAACTATGATTAGCTTAATGAATTTATAAGTCCTTACCTTTACTTAGAATTCTTAATTGTTGAAGCTTACAAGCTTGAATTGTGCCTTTCCTTGCTCCTAGCTACTAGAATTTGTCTTCTTAGCTCAAATGGTGCAAAAATTCACCAAGACCACAAGAAAACCTCCATAATTAACTTCAATTGCTCTTGAAATCTTATGAACTCACCAAGAACATGCGTTTAAGCCTCCATCCATGGAGGTTACAAATGGCCAAGCTAGGAGAAAGGTTAGTGGAAGGTTAATAGAGGCATGCCTTAGTCAAGAAGGACAAGTGTCTTTCGAGTTGGCTTAACACTAGCCTTGTCATAGTGCAAGTTTCCATGGTGCATTTAAGCCACTAAAATGAAGATTCCTCCACTCAAAGCTTGCAATAGGTGTTCAATTGTGTCCCTCAACTTCGTAATTCATCATTTACATCTCCCTTCTCAGCCAAGTAACATTATGAAGCCAAAAAGTTCAAACTCTCAAGCTTCCTTTAGACTCCATTTAAAACATTATTTTCCCAAGTTCAATAAGCCCAAATCCCAAGTGCAAAAATTTAGGAATTTAAGGCATTACAACCTCCCCTCTTTAAGAAATTTGGTCCTCCAAATTTCCTAGAAGTCTAGGGAATACACTTGGATAGCTCTTGAGCATTTCAGCTTCAACTTCCCATGTGGCTTATTCTTTAGATTGGTTAGTCCATTAGACTTTTGCCATGGGTATCCACCTACTCATAAGCTTTCTAGTGTCCTTTGCCAATACCTGAATTGGTTCTTCTTCATATGTAAGATTTTGGGCAATAGGAACATTAGTAACATGTACCACTTGCCTAAGATTAGAGAGACACTTCTTCAATAAAGTCACATGGAAGGTGTCATGTACATGTCCTAGCTCAGGACGTAGCTCTAACTTGTAGGCTACATTTCCAACTCTTGCAATTATTGGGTAGGCCCTACATACCTTGGGGCCAATTTTCTCCTCTTACCAAACCTCATTACTCCTTTCGTAGAAGATAATTTCAACCACTCCCAATCTTTTACTTGGAACTCAAGGTCCCTCTTCTTCTTTTGGTTGGCATATGAATCTTGCCTATTGTTGGCAGCTCTAATTCTTTCTTGGATTAGCTCAATCTTCCTAGCAGTTTGTCTTATGAGTTCTAGGCCTATTTCCAGCTTATCCTCAAGTTCATGCCAGCAATGTAGAGTTATGCACCTCCTGCATAGACTGCTTCATAAGGTGCCACGCCAATCACTAAGTGATGGCTATTGTTGTAAGAAAACTCCATTAAAGGCAATTGTTTGTGGCACAACGTCTCAACATATCCTCCAAGACCTAAATGGTTTTCTCAGTCTATCCATTTGTCAAAGGATGGTAAGCAAAGTTGAACTTTAACTTAGTGCCTAAAGCATTGTGTAAGGACCTCTAGAATCTAGACATAAATCTAGGATCTTTATCTGAGGAAATTTCATCGAGTATACCATGCAACCTCACTACCTCTCTAACATAAAGTTGAGCCAACTTATCTAATGAGTTTGTGTGGTTTATCAGCAAAAAGTGGGCTGCCTTAATCAACCTATCCACTATGCCCAGATTCTGTTGTGTTTTCTTTTGGTTAGTGGCATACCCACTAGAAAATCCATAAATATGGATCCTCACTTCTTTTCTCGTATTGGTAAGCTTTGTAGTTTAACACCAAATCTCTAGTCTTCTACCTTGACTTGTTGGCAAGTCATACACTTAAAAACATAAGCACTTATTTCTTACTTCATGTATGGCCACTAGAAATGTATCTCCAATCTTTGGACATTTTCTGAGCTCTAGGATGTACACAAATCAAGCTAGAATGGGCTTTTTCTAGGTTTTTTTTTCGTAAGTCCATCCTTACCAGGCTTATAAATCCTATCCTAGAAGTATAGTATCTTATGCCTAAAGAAAAATCCTTGATACAACTTCCCTTGTTGCTGCCCACAAACACTCAGAAGCTCCTGATCTTGGAACTGTGCTTCCTATATTAAGTCCTTCCACTCTGACTGAATGGTTAGGACTCTCAATTGGTCCAACTCCTATTGCCTCCACTTTTGGGCCAACTTGGTTAAACAATGTACTTCTGCCTCAATAGGCTCTCCAGTGGCTTTGAGTACTCTAGTGCACTTTCCGTTGAGAGCATCAACTACTACATTAGCTTTGAAAGCTATATACTCAATGATTCATTCGAAATCCTTCAGGTACTCAAGCAACCTCCTTTGCCTCATGTTTAAGTCTTTCTATGTAAATAGATACTTCAGACTCTTGTGGTATGTGAGGACTTGAAACTTGCTTCCTAGCAAATAGTGTCTCCACTACTCAAGTGTAAAGATCACTATTGCTAACTCCAAATCATGAACTGGATAATTCTTTTCATGAGGCCTAAGCTGCCTTGATCGATAGACTATTGCTTATTTCCCTTGCATTAAGACATAACCTAGCCCTACTTAAGAAGCATCGGTGCATACTTCATATTCCTTAGTAGGGTCTAGTAAAGCTAGTATTGTGGCTGTAGTTAGTCTCTTCTTGAGCCCTTGAAAACTAGCCTTACATTGCTCACCCTACTCAAACTTCTGGTCTTTCCTTGTCAATTGAGTTAGTGGGGCTACTATTATCGAGAATTTAGGCACAAATCTCTTGTAATAACCAGCAAGTCCTAAGAAGCTTATTATCTCCCACACATTCTGAGGTTGCTTCCACTCCAAGATAGCCTTAATCTTCTCAAGATCAATAGTTAAACCATGACCATTATTCACATGTCGAAGAAATCCAACTTCCTTAGCCCAGAATTGGCATTTACTTAGCTTGCCATACAATCTGTACTCCTTCAGCAAGCAAAGTACCAACCTCAAATGTTCCTTATGGGCTTCCTCATCCTTTGAGTACACTAATATATCATATGTGAATACCACAATAAAGTGGTCCAAGTAAGCCTTGAACACTATCCGCATAAGGTCCATGAAGAAGGCTGGAGTGTTAGTGAGCCTAAATGACACCACTGCATACTCAAAGTGACCATATCTAGCCCTGAAACTTGTATTAGGTTTATCCTCATCCTTGAATCTCAATTGGAAATATCTAGATCTAAGGTCTATCTTGGAGAAAACCCTAACTCCCTTCAACTGATCAAATAGATCCTTTATCCTTGGGAGAAGGTACTTGCTTTTTATGGTTAGTACAATGAGTTTCCTATAATCAATGCATAACATGAGGTTCCATCCTTCTTCTTTACAAAAGTAAAGGTGCTCCCCATAGAGATGTACTTGGCATTATGAAACCCTTCCCTAGTAGTTCATCCAATGACTTCTTTAACTTAACCATTTTAGGAATTGCAATCCTGCTAGGAGCAATAAACACAAGTACAGCTCCTGGCACCAATCTAATCTCAAACTCAACCTCTCTTCCAGAAGGGAGCCTTGGGAGATATGTGTAGAATACTTCAAGAAATTCCTGCACTATAGGAATTCTACCTAGCTCACTACCTACCTCATCCCCATTTAGACCCACACATTCACCTTCACTTACTATGGGTAACTACTTCGCTAATTTTCAGTAGCTCTCGGCTGCTAGTTTAGATGAGCTTTCTACAAAATGTGGCTCACATCTAGGCAAGGAAAGTTGGCCGACATGATAGTCTATGACAACCCTATTGTCACTAAGCCAATCCATGCCTATTATAATGTCATAGCCACTAGTCACCAAGACCAACAAATCAGCTCTAAGCTCTAGTTCACCAAGCCTATGCAATCCCTCACTACAAGACATGTGAACAAATCTCATTCCCAGTAGTTTTAACTAGGTACATTTCATTCATAGTGCATACTTCAAGGTTCCTAACTTTAACAAGCTTAGATGATATCATAGACAATGATGCGCCAGTATCAAATAAAATTGACACTTCATAACCATTAAATGAAATGGCACCTTTCAGAGCTCTCTTAGTTAGCGTAGGTTGGTCTATCTCTTCCTCCTTAGCCTCGTGTTACTTTGCTCCCTGGGTCTTCCTTGAGGTTTCCAATTGGAATACCTTTCCAGGGGCCTGATTCTACCTTTTTCTATCCGAAGGCATATTGGGGCCTTGATCCTTCTTCAGTGGAGGTACATTCTGCCCTCTCATGGGTAGTTGCCCCCGTGCCTATCTATTCCCAAATCTTCCCATCATTCTATACTTTTCCTTCCCGATGGGGCTGTTTCCACCCCACAAAAATGGGAGAATTACAAGTGTGTCATTGATAGCCGAAGGGCTACCATCCCTCTTAGTACACACCTCCCACCAAAAATATAGCCGGAGAGCCTGTTGTCAGCCGAAAAGGGCACTGTCATTGACCTTGGTAGGAGCAAAGACAGAACGCCTCGAACTCGGGACTTCGAATAATACGCCAGGGACTTCAAGGGCGTTACCGGCTCCCTAGGGGGACCAAACGGATTGCCTTCAGAGGTGAAGGTCCAGCTATCCCAAGCAGGAGAAGAATCCCCTGGTACCCCCGAACCAGGTAACTCCTCGAACTGTGGGTACGTCTCCCGAAGAAGGACGTCCGTACCAAAGGACAACCTCGCCAAGAGGACCTCGGGAATACGGCAGGAGCATTTAAGAAGCCTCTGACATGTAACCCACAGGCGCTACACGCCGCCTGGAACGGCGGTCTGACGCGCCGACGCCATCCAAGTCCTGTCACGACCTGTCTCGGTCTTAAACCCGAGGAGCCTACAAAACGGCTACCTACCCTCTATGCCTGGAAATACGGATCTCATCCAACCGAACACGTGTTACGATCTGAACGGGCTGGGCACCTCTATAAATACCGGGAAACAGGACTTGGCAAAGGATCGGACCCTCTCTCCCTGAAAATGCACACACACAGGCAAGGCCATCTAACCTCCTAGTGTTCCTCCCCTATCTCCTCTCAGGACATTGACTTGGGCATCGGAGGCTCCTCCCCGGAGAAACACTCTGGGGACCTCCTAACCCTCTTTTCTGACCATTTCAGGCACGCCCCACTGGGAAACCTTTGCACTAGACGTTCTCCCTCTCAGGAAGCCCCTCCCAAAGTCACAATGTCACATGACGAAGATGCTGCTGGGCATCATTTGGCGCTGTCTGTGGGAACCCACCGTCAGGTCGCCGTTGTGGAGACTCGGCGTTCTAAGGACAAGGGACTACCGAAGTCCCCATCCGCGCCTGAAGTCTAAACGGCCACTGAGCAAACCCTACCAGGGACTTCCTCGCCTGAGGAAGAGCGTCCTCTAGTCATAACCATGAGTTTTCTATGTGACTTCCAGTGATCTATTGTAGCTGAGGTGACATAGCAAATAGACCGAAGGTGGCTGCAACCAACTCAGGCCCAAAGGCCCCCCACGCCAGTATGCCCTCGGGAGAAAAGCCCGAAGTCAATCTATCGCAGTTTGGCGAGTGGGGACCCGCGCGATGAATCCTCGATAGAAAATATACCCCTCGGGGCACGGCCTGCGAGGCGAAGGGGGTACAAGCGGCCAAAGACTCCTCGCCAATGGAGCTCGTCACTTGAGGCGAGGTCGCCATCCCCTCGGGTCCGAAGTCAGTCGACAAAGAGGCACCGACAGTCACCCTTCCCAGAGCACCAGGACGAAGGGCCCAGTGCCACGCTCCTCATGGAGAAATTGTTGACAAGGTTGGAGAGAGTATAGAAACAGGTAGCTCAGAAGCCAGTCTGGGCTAGGCTATCTAACACTTTTGTTGGGGATGAATCGCCGTTCACCCGAACGGTGGTCGAAGCGGCTATGCCGAGTGACTTCCGGGTACCTCGGCTGGAAACTTATAATGGCCGGACTGATCCACAGGCTCATCTGACAAAGTACAAATGCAGCGTGGTATTGCATGGTGCTCACGATGCCACCCTATGCAAGTGCTTTAAGGTCACCGTCACAGGGCCAGCGACAGCGTGGTACAACTCATTGGCTCCCGGAACCATCAGGGAGTTTCAGGAACTATCCACCGTCTTCACCCAACAATTCATTGGAAGCAGGCTGATGGCAAAGATGCTCGTCCAGATGTTCGACATAGCGCAGAGGAATGGAGAAACCATTCGCGATTATGTCGAAAGGTTCAACAGAGAGGCCCTAAGTGTCCCAGACTTTCAGCTTGAAATACGCTCCTCGCCATGACGCGGGGCCTTCGGCGGGACTCACAACTCTTCTACGAGTTCTCCAAGGATCCCCCGAACATGCTGGGAGAATTCTACCGAAGGGCTGAACAGCACATGACAGCCGAGGAGCTGAGAATGGGCGGACCAAAGTCTGAGCATATCTGTGCCGGAGGGTCTAGCCAGCAAACGAGGTATCCGGCCGAACAGGCAGGAAGACCTCGAAGGTTTAAAGGAATGAAATCCTCAGCCTTCATACCCCTGAATACCACGAGGACCAACATCCTCATGACGGTGGAGAGACAAGGGACCCAGATTCAGCGGCCGAGGGCCATGACCGCTGAGAATAAAAAGAACCTGAAAAAGTTCTACCAGTTCCACCACGACCATGGCCATGACACGAAAGACTGCTTCCAATTGAAAAAATATATAGAGTCGCTGATAAAGCAGGGCCAACTTCGGCAGTATCTGCGAATGCCTTCTCCGAAAGAAAGGAGGGAGGAAGAAGGAAAAGCCGAAGACGAGGACTACGACTCCGACAGACGGAGGAACCAAAGTCCAAAAAGGCGTCCGCCACCTCCGGTGGGAATAATACAAACAATCATGACAGGACTCCCTTCCTCGGAGAGGAAGATGAAGGCCAGAAAAATAGCAGTTATGGAATATCAAAGTCCATCGAGGAAGCTGAACCGCAAAGATGGTTCCACCATCATCTTCCCTCATGATGATCCGCTGTTGGTCATGGCAAGGATAGGAAATTGGGATGTCAAGAGAGTGTTGCTTGACGATGGATCAAACGCCGACGTCCTATTCTCGCATCTGCTGTCGAGCTTGGTCATATCCAGCACTGATCTAAAGCCTATCACTTCGCCCACTTTCGGGGTAGGACCATCCGAACTGCCGGTCCTCGGATGGATTGACCTCCCCCTGATGATGAAAGGGACCTCAGTTGATGGGGCAGACGAACTGTTTGCCTCCACAATGGCAAGGTTCATCGTCATGGATGTTCCTTCATCATACAATGCCATCCTTGGAAGACAAACACAAGGAAATCTGTACATTCGCCCTGATGTAAAGTACCTAATTGTCACTTTTGCTACCAAGGATGGAGATGCAGAAATCTTCATCGATCAGGGCGAAGTAAGGAGGGTGTTCGTCAAGGCACGAAAAGCTCCAGCAACCAACTCCGCACAAACCATAGAGGCAGAGGCTTTCCCAGACGGAAAGCTAAAAGAGGGAGAGGCAGAAGACCCCGCGAAGGTAGAAATGGAAGTGGAAGAAGTGGAACTTGTCCCAGGCCGAAATACCCGAATAGGGAAAAACTTGGCCGAAGGTGACAAGAAAATACTTGTATCCTTTCTACTGATGAATAAAAACATATTTGCCTACTCACCGAATGATATGCCAGGAGTAGACCCTCGCATAATACAACATAGCCTTAAAGTAAGTCCGGAAGCAAAACCTGTCCGGCAAAAGAAATGGGGCATCTCAGTCCATAAAAATAACTTCATCAAAACTGAAGTACAGTGCTTATTGGACGCAGATATAATCAGGGAGGTCAAGTATCCCGAGTGGTTAAGCAATGTGGTTATTGCCACAAAAGAAGGGAGCAATAACCTCCGAATGTGCATCGACTTCAGAAACTTGAACGATGCTTGCCCAAAAGATTCATACCCTCTTCCACCAATAGACCAATCGGTGGATTCAACTGCCGAATACGGGCTACTAAGTTTCCTAGACGCCTTCAGTGGGTATCATCAAATAAGGATGGATCCCAAAGACGAGGAAAAGACATCTTTCATCACCGAGGGCGGAACATATTGTTACATCAGAATGCCCTTCGGACTAAAAAATGCAGGAGCCACCTATCAGAGGTTGATGAACAAGGTCTTCAATGACCAAATAGGGAGGAACATGGAAGTTTATGTCGACGACATGATAGTCAAAAGCAAGATGCCGAAAGACCACGTCGCAGATCTGAGGGAAACTTTTCACCAACTCAGAATCTTCGGGATTCGCCTTAATCCCAAGAAGTGCATCTTCGGCGTAACTTCGGGAAAGTTCCTTGGGTACATGGTATCAGAAAGAGGCATTGATGCCAATCCAAAAAAAATTAAGGCCTTGCTTGAATTTCGAACTCCCGTCACGGTAAAAGATGTGCAAAGACTCACCGGAAGGATAACCTCTCTTAGCAGGTTTATTTCCAGGTATGGAGACCGGTGTCGAGTATTCTTCAAAGTACTCACCAAGGCAGCAAAAAAGGAGGGCAACCTCGGATGTGATGATCATCCGTGGAATGAGGACTGCCAAAAGGCTTGGGAAGAACTCAAAACCTACCTAGCCCGTCTATCCACTCTTCGGCAACCTCGCGAGGGAAAGCCCCTCGTGCTGTACCTCGCCGTTACAGAAAAAGCAGTGAGCTCGGCCCTTGTGAAAGAAGAAGGGCCGAAACAATGGCCGGTTTATTACATAAGCAAGTCCCTACACAGCACCAAAGTCAGGTATCCACTGCTACAAAAAGCTATATATGCCTTGGTGCTGGCAGGAAGAAGACTACGGCCATATTTTCAAGCTCACCCGATCATCGTCTGAAGTAGTCTACCTCTACGGGATGTCATGAGGAAAGTTGATCATTCGGGAAGACATTCCAAATGTTGCATAGAGCTTAGGGAGCATGACATTACTTATGAACCTTGGAAAGCCATCAAAGCTCAAGCTCTGGCATACTTCATTGCCGAAGTACCCATTACCGAGGACAGCCATTCCGATTCTAGCGAAAGTGAGCCAGAATGGACTTTGCATGTAGACAGAGCCTCAGGGTCCGAACACCAGGGAGCTGGGGTAATTATCAGAGGCCCCGAAGGACTACAGGTGCTGAAGTCCATTAAATTCAGCTTCAATGTCACCAACAATATGGCCGAGTACGAAGCTCTCATAGCAGGGCTACGCCTAGCTAGAAAAATTGGTGTAAGAAACTTGGAAGCCCACAGCGACTCCCAGCTGGTAGTTCGACAAACGGCAGGGGACTACGGGGTGAAGGACCCGACCTTGGCAAAATATCATGAGCTGGTAACGAAACTTATTCAAGAGTTCGATACTGTGCGAATTGAAAATGTGCCTCGACGAGACAATGCCAAGGCAGATGGCCTAGCAAAGTAAAAAACTTGCACCAAAGTGCTGGATCACCCGAGCATAGAGGTACTGAACATATTGACCTCGGGAGAAGGCTGGAAAGATCCAATCAGAAGATATCTCACAAACGGCGAGCTCCCCGAAAACCCCAACCAAGTGGCAAAAGTGCGAAGACTTGCAGGCCGATTCTTCTTAATTGGGGAAGAACTGTATAGGCAGGGATATGCAAATCCATTGCAGAGGTGTGTTGGCGAAGAGGATACTGAAATGATCCTCGAAGAAGTTCACGAAGGCGCTTGCGGTTCACACATTGGAACCGACGCCCTGGCCACAGTGATACTTTGCCAAGGATATTTTTGGCCTACCCTAAGGAAGGACGCTAGGCAGTTCGTCCAGAAATGTGATAATTGCCAAAGGCACCCGAATATCCAAAGGACACCCTCAGAATTGATAACTTCAGCTGACTATCCCTGGCCCTTCGCGGTTTGGGGCATAGACCTCATTGGGCCACTCCCGACAGCGCCTGGGGGCGTGAAGTTCTGCGTAGTCGCAGTGGACTATTTCTCTAAGTGGGTCGAGGTAGAACCCTTGGCAACGATCTCGGGAAAAGATGTGCACAAGTTCGTATGGGAGAACATCGTATGCAGATTTGGCACACCGAGGGTATTAGTAGCCGACAACGGGTCCCAGTTTATAGACAAGGGGTTCCAAGAATTTGTCAAAAACCTCGGAATACAAATGCACTTCGCTCCAGTAGCTCACCCCCAAAGCAATGGGCAAGTAGAGGTATCCAATAGGACTATAAAAAATGGTCTGAAAAAGAGGTTGGGGGAGGCGAAAGGGAAATGGACGGGAGAACTCCCAAGCGTGTTATGGAGCTACCGAACAACACCCCGAAGAGCCACAGGGGAAACACCTTTTTCACTTGTTTTCGGTGCAGAGGCCATCATCCCAATTGAGGTAGTGCAACCATCGGTGCGGGTGCAAGTGTTCGACGAAAGAGGTAATGACCTCGGCCTGAGAACCAAGCTCGACCTCGTTGGTGAACACAAAGAAATAGCTGACCTGAGAAGAAAAGCTTTTCAGCAAAGAGTGGCCGCGGCTATAAACTTACGTGCCAGGCCAAAGGGAATAAAGAAAGGAGACCTCGTTCTCCGAAAGGCTGAATTTGGACCCCGAAGACCATCCCATGGGGTACTTCGCGCAAATTGGGAAGGACCTTATCTGGTGGTTGCCGAAGTGCGAAAAGGAGTTTACAAGCTCGGCGATATCGAAGGCATAGAATTAAGGAATACATGGCACTCGAACGCCTTGAAAAAATTATATGCTTAGGATTTTGGTGAGAAAATTGTACAAGTTAGAAAATTTTTCTAAGTACAAAAGGATTCTTTTCACCAGAACAGTTGTCACGGAGCACGGCTTAAGAGAATTCATTCACGAAGGCTATCACCTCTATCTGGCCGAACTCCCTGCCATAAAAATGGCCAGAAGATACTGGCGATACCCGAGTGAGAATAAGATCATACACCTCGGGAGATAGCCGAAGAGCTCCGAGCCCGGCACGCCAGGAAACTTGAGGATACTACTAACCCCCGAGGTTGTAAACAGATCGCCTTCGAAAAAGAGGCACCAGCTATTTGCGGGCCGAACATGATCTCCCCGAAGGCGGAACTCCCTGAAGCTGGGAACCCCCGAACTGGGTGCGTGTTTCCCGAAGAGGCACCGTCCGTACCAAAGGATGACCTCGTCTAGGGACCTCGGGAGTACGGCAGGAGCATTTAAGGAAGCATTTAAGGAAGCCTCTGACACGTCCTTTCACAGACGTCATAAACCCGCCTCAATAGGTGCTCTAGCACACTGACGCCATCAAAATCACATCATCGCCCATCTCAGCACAAGGCTCAAGGCAACCTGCTACCAGCTATCTGTCCCCTATGCCCAGAAACTCAGGGAACATTCGACCGAACACGTGTCGCTATCTGAACGGGCTAGGCACTCCTATAAATACCAGGAAATAAATACTTGGCAGGAAGTTGGTTGGCAAAAGGTCTGACTCCCAGACTTTGAGAAAATCACAGGCAAGACTCTTCAGCCCTTTGTGCTACTTCCTCTGCCTTTTTCTCAGCCACCACTGACTTGGGCGTTGGAGGCTCCCCCCCCGGAAAAACACTCCGGGGGCCTCCTAACCCTTTGTTTCTGAGCTTTCAGGCACACTCCCTTAGGCGATCCATCCTCCAGGCGTTCTTCCTCCCAGAAGTCTCTCCACCAGTCACTATGACTATAAACGATGAGGCCCCAGGCCATCATTTGGCGCCGTCTGTGGGAACCCGCTCTGAGATCGCTGTCGTTGAAACTCGGCGTTGTAAGGACAAGGGACTCCCAAGGTCCCCGTCCGCGCCTGAGACACAACCGGCTGCTGAGCAAACACTCCCAGGGACTTCTGCGTCCGAGGAAGATCGCCCTCTAGTGATCACCATGAGCTTCCTGAGGGACTTTCAGTGTTCGGTCGTGTCTGAAATGACACAGCAGATCGACCGAAGGTGGCCACAGCAAACGCAAGCCCAGAGGCCTCCCTCACCAGCACGCCCTCGGGAGAGAAGCCCCAAATCTACTCATCGTAGTTCGGGAAGCGGAGACCAGCGTGAAGAATCCTCCACAGAAAATATACCCCTCGGGAAACGGCCTGTGGGACAAACGGGGTCCAAACGACCGAAAGTCTCACGGCAAAGGAGTTCGTCGCCTGAGGTGAGGTCCGTATCCCCTCAGCGCCGAACTCGCTCCCCGAAGAGGCGCCGACGATCTCCCTTCCCTGAAGAAGGGCCTAGTGCCACCGTGCTTATGGAGAGGATACTAGCACGGCTAGATAGGGTGGAGAAACAAATGGCCAGAAAACCCGTTTGGGACAGGCTCACGGGAGCCTTCTGTGAAGATGGGTCCCCGTTCACCCAGACCGTGGCCGAGGCAGCCATGCCAGGTGACTTCAGAGTACCTCGGTTGGAGATTTATGATGGCCGTACTAATCCACAGGCCCATCTGACGAAGTACAGACGCAGCATGATAATGCACGGTGCTGACGACGGTACCATGTGCAAGTGCTTCGAAGTCACCCTCACAGGGCCAGCAACTGCATGGTACAATTCATTGCCTTCAGGGACCATCACTGAGTTCCAGGAGTTGTCCACAGCCTTCACACAGCAATTCATTGGGAGCAGGCCAACGGCGAAGATGCCTGTTCAGATGTTCGACATAGAGTAGAGAAACGGAGAAACCATCCGGGACTATGTCGAAAGGTTCAACAGGGAAGCACTGAGCGTCCCAGACTTCCGGCCCAAAATCCGTATTCTCGCTATGACACGGGGCCTTCGGCGAGACTCACAGCTGTTCTACGAGTTCTCAAAGGACCCTCCAGAGACCCTCGGAGAATTTTACCGAAGGGCGGAACAACACATGACCGCCGAGGAACTAAGAATGGCTGGGCCGAAGTCCGATCACCACCGCGCCGAAGGGTCCAATCAACAAGCTCGGCATCTGACCGAACAGGCAGGACGACCTCGGAGGATGCGTGGAAGGAAACCTCAAAGTTTCACGCCACTGAGCACCACACGGACCAACATCCTCATGGCGCTGGAAAGGCAAGGGACGCAGATTCGGCGACCAAGGGCCATGACCGCCGATAATAAGAAGAATGCCAAGAAGTTCTGCCAGTTTCATCGCGACCACGGTCATGACACCGAAGACTGCTTCCAGCTGAAGAAGTACATAGAGTCGCTGATAAAGCAGGGCCAACTTCGGAAATACTTGCGGATGCCATCCCCGAAAGGCAGAAAAATGGAGGAAGAAAGGGCCGAAGATGAGGACTATGACTCCGACAGGAGGAGAAACCGAAGTCCAAAAAGGTGCCCTCCACCTCCGACAGGGGTTATCCAAACAATCACCACGGGGCTCCCATCCTCGGAAAGAAAGCGGAAGGCCAGAGAAATTGCAGTCATGGAATATCAAAATCCAGCAAAGAAGCTGGCCCGCAAAGACGGATCCACCATCGTCTTTCCCCACGACGATCCGCTGCTGATCATGGCGAGGATAGGGAACTGGGACGTCAAAAGGGTGCTGCTTGATGATGGATCAAATGCGAACGTCCTATTCTCGCACTTACTGCCAAGCTTGGGCAATTCCAGCAGCGAGCTTAAGCCAGTCACCACACCAACCTTCAGGGTGGGACCATCCGAACTGCCCGTTCTCGGATGGATTGACCTCCCACTGATGATGAGAGGGACTTCGGTAGATGGAGCAGCTGAGTTGTATGCTTCCACAATGGCGAGGTTCATCGTCATGGACGTCCCGTCCTCGTACAACGCCATCCTTGGAAGGCAGACACAGGGGAACCTGAACATTCGCCCTGATGTGAAGTACTTGACTGTCACATTCGCCACCAAGGATGGAGACGCAGAGATCTTCATAGACCAGGCCGAGGTAAGAAAGGTGTTTGTGAAAGCACGAAAGGCCCCTGCGAGCAACTTCGCACAAACAATGGAGGCAAAGGCGCCAGAAAAAGGCAAAGAAGAAGATCTTGCAAAAGCGGAAATGGAAACAGTAGAACTTATCCCAGGACAATCTACCCGAATAGGGAAGAGCTTGGCCGAAGGTGAGAAAGAAAACCTTGTATCTTTTCTGCTGAAAAATAAAGATCTGTTTGCCTACTCGCCGAAAGATATGCCAGGAGTCAACTCTGGCATAATGCAGCATAGCCTCAAAGTAAGCCTGAAAGCAAAACCTGTCCGGCAAAAGAAACGAAGCATCTCAGCCCACAAGAGCAACTTTGTCAAAATCGAGGTCCAGCGTCTGTTAGACGCCAAAGTCATCAGGGAGGTGAAGTACCCCGAATGGTTAAGCAACGTGGTCATTGCCACAAAAGAAGGTAGCAGCAAACTCCGGATGTGCATCGACTTCAGAAACTTGAACGATGCTTGCCCGAAAGACTCATACCCTCTGCCGCCAATAGATCAACTGGTAGATTCAACTGCCGAATATGGGCGCCTAAGTTTCCTGGACGCCTTCAGTGGCTACCATCAAATAAGGATGGACCCCGAAGATGAAGAAAAAACCACCTTCATCACCGAGGGAGGAACATACTGCTATGTCAGGATGCCCTTCGGGCTCAAAAATGCAGGAGCCACCTACCAAAGGCTGATGAACAAGGTCTTTAAAGACCAAATGGGGAGAAACATGGAGGTGTATGTTGATGACATGATAGTCAAGAGCAAGCTCCCTCACAACCATGTTGCAGATCTAGAGGAAACCTTCCAAAAGTTCAGAGCCTTCGGGATTCGGCTCAATCCTGAAAACTGCGTCTTCGGAGTAACCTCGAGAAAATTCCTTGGGTACATGGTATCCGAAAGAGGCATTGACGCTAACCCCGAGAAGATTAAGGCGCTGCTTGAGTTCCAAACTCCGGCCACAGTCAAAGACGTTCAGAGGCTCACCGGAAGAATAACCTCCCTGAGCAGGTTTATTTCCAGGTACGGAGATAGGTGTCGACCTTTCTTCAAAGTCCTCACAAAGGCAGCAAAAATGGAAGGCGACCTCGGAAGGAATGATCACCCTTGGGGTGAAGATTGCCAAAAGGCCTGGGAAGAACTCAAAGTCTACTTGGCTAGCCTGCCGACTCTGCGACAACCTCAGGAGGGAGAACCCCTCGTTTTGTACCTCGCCGTCACGAAGAAAGCTGTAAGCTCGGTCCTCGTGAAAGAAGAAGGGCCAAAGAAATGGCCACTCTATTACGTCAGCAAATCCCTGCATGGCGCCGAAGTCAGGTACCCTCTGCTTCAAAAAGCTATATACGCCTTGGTGCTTGCAGGGAGAAGGCTGCGACCATACTTTCAGGCTCACCCCATCATCGTCCGAAATAGTCTACCACTACGGGATGTTATGAAGAAAGTTGATCATTTGGGAAGGCTCTCCAAGTGGTGCATAGAGCTTGGCGAACACGAAATCAGATATGAACCTCGGAAGGCCATAAAACCTCAAGCACTGGCAGAATTTATCGCCGAAGTACCCACCACTAAGGAAAGCCAGATGGATCCGAAAGGAGGTGAGCCAGAGTGGACCTTACATGTTGACGGAGCCTCGGGATCCGAACACCAGGGAGCTGGAGTAGTTATCAGAGGACCCGAAGGCCTAGAGGGAAAGAAGGCTATTAAGTTCAGCTTCAGCGTCACTAACAATGTGGCAGAGTATGAAGCCCTCATAGCGGGATTACGCTTAGCCAGAAGGATTGGCATGAGAAACTTAAAGGCTCACAGCGATTCCTAGCTGGTAGTTCGGCAGACGGCAGGAGATTATGGGGCAAAGGACCCAATCTTGGCAAAATACCACGAGCTGGTAGCAAAGCTCATCCAAGAGTTTGACGCCGTACGGATCAAAAATGTACCTCGGCGGAATAACACAGAGGCAGATTGCTTGGCGAAGTGAAAAACATACACCGAGGTGCTAGATCATCCGAGCATCTCAGTGCTGAGCATAGCAACCTTGGGAAAGGGATGGAAAGATCCCATAAAAAGATACCTCACAGAAAATGTGCTCCCCGAAGACCCCGGCGACGCTGCAAAACTACGGAGACGCTCAGGCCGATTCTTCCTGATTGGTGAAGAATTATACCGACAGGGATATGCAAACCCGCTACAAAGATGCGTGGATGAAGAGGATACTGAAATGGTCCTTGAAGAGGTCCACGAAGGCATGTGTGGTTCACATATTGGAACTGATGCCCTTGCGGCAGTGATACTTCGCCAAGGATACTTCTGGCCTACCATGAGAAAGGATGCAAGGCAGTTCGTCCGAAAATGTGGTAGTTGCCAGAAACACGCGAACATCCAGAGGGCACCCTCAGAAATGGTATCCTCGGCTGACTATCCTTCGCCCTTCGCAGTCTGGGGCATAGACCTTATTGGGCCACTCCCCTCAGTGCCCGGAGGCGTGAAATTCTGCGTGGTAGCAGTAGACTATTTCTCCAAATGGGTCGAGGCAGAGCCATTAGCAACTATCTTGGCAAAAGAAGTGCAAAAGTTTGTATGGAAGAACATAGTATACAGATTCGGCATACCGAGGGTACTAGTTGCTGATAATGGATCCCAATTCATAGACAAAGGATTCCAAGAATTTATCAGCGACCTCGGAGTAAAAATGCACTTCGCCCCAGTAGCTCACCCCCAAAGCAACGGGCAGGTGGAAGTATCTAACAGGACCATAAAAGATGGCCTGAAGAAAAGACTGGGGGAAGCAAAAGGGAAATGGCCAGGAGAACTCCAAAGCGTATTATGGAGTTACCGAACGACGCCCCGAAGAGCCACAGGGGAGACTCCATTCTTACTCGTGTTCGGTACAGAGGCTATTATCCCAATAGAGATAGTTCAACCTTCAGTACGGGTGCAAATATTTGATGAAGGTGGAAACGACCTCGGCCTAAGAACGAAGCTCGACCTCGTTGGCGAACACAGATAAATAGCCGAGCTGAGGAGAAAAGCTTTTCAGCAAAGAGTGGCCGCGACTATAAACTTACGGGCCAGGCCAAAAGAGATCAAGAAAGGAGACCTCGTTCTCAGAAAGGCTGACTTTGCACCCTGAAGGCCGTCCCACGGAGTACTTCGCGCGAACTGGGAAGGACCATACGTGGTTCTTGCTGAAGTACAAAAAGGCGTGTACAAGCTTGGCAACGCCGAAGGCGTAGAATTGAAAAACACTTGGCACTCAGACGCTTTGAAAAAATTCTACGCCTAAGGTTGAGAGGAGGAATCGCGTTGTACGAAAAATATTCTAAGTACAGAAGTGTCTTGAGAAAATTTCTTAAGTGCAGAATTGTACAGAATTCCGCGAAGATGCTCACCACAAGCGCAGATATGACTTTCCGAAGTCCCTTGAGCCATCACGCTCGGGAAAGATGGAAAAATCTCCCAGCAGTACTCGCCGAAATAAGCGCAGAGACAGTTTTCCGAAGTCTCTTGAGCCGTCACGCTCAGGAAAAACGGAAAACAGAAAAAACTCTCGAAAGATTTCCTGAGTCTCTTGAGCAAACATGTTCGGGACAAAAGGAAAAGAAGGAAAATTTTGACTAAGTGTTTTCCGAAGTCCCTTGAGCGAACGTGTTCGGGACAAAATGGTAATACAAAAGCCTGCAAAAAGACTTAGTCAAATTTTTCAGACTTTCCAAAAAGCCTCTTGAGCGAACAGGCTCGGCCAAGGGAAGGTAAAAAAGTTTCTTTGACTGCAGGTTTTCCGAAGTCTCTTGAGCACATGTGTTCGGGGCAATGAAAATAAAGAAACTTGAAGAAACACTTAGCCAAAAAAAAAGTGTTCATTAAGGAGTAAGCTGCTTTACAATAAAGAAGTGCCCGAAGAAGGAATACAAAATAGAAGGGAAGGAAAAGGGGCCTTAAAATAGCCTAAGGGTTCGCGGCGTCCCGAGAGCCGCTTGCTTGCCCACCCTTTTCCGCCACCTTCGGCGCTGGAATTGAAAGAGGAAGCTTCAAGTGTTCGACCTTGGACCATTCCCACCGAGGTCCCTCAGGAATGTTTAGAGCCTCTAGAAAAGAGAGGTCCAAATCTGGGAACCTCTGGAGGACCTGGTGCCGAGCAAGCTAGAAGCCATCCTGAAAAGCGACCTTGGCCATTTTATCAGACTTGCTCTTCTCAAGCTCGAGGTGGTCAAGCTCATCCTTCAGATCCGCGATCTCTTCCTCCAGGGCCTTTATCTGCTTCTTCCCCTTCGGATCCTTCTTCAAGGACTTGACCTTGGCTGCAAGGATGTTTTTCTCAGCTGTCAGCGCCAGTATGAGCTTGTCAGAATCTGACTTGTCCTTTAGGAGCTCCTCATTGGCGGCCAGCATTCCATTTATCTGCTCGCCGAGGTCAGCAATCTTCCGGGAGGAATCCTTCTCAAGTTCTTCTCTCTCCTTCCGGAACTCCTCCCGAAGGGCGGCAACTTCTTCCTTCGCAGCATCTAACAGCTGCTGGTTCTTGGCGGTCAATGCCAAGCGAGTGGCCTTCGCCTTCTCTAAAGCCTCTAAGGCCGAAGGTCGGAACTTCGCTTGTCTGGCCACCCGAACTCGGAGAAAGCCGGCGTATCCCAGCAGCTGCAAAAAGATGAACGCAAGGTCAGTAAGAGCCAGGCACTTAGGAAAAATTGAAGGGAAAAAGGTGTGAAGAACATACCTGAGCAGCATGCTCGGTGACTTTGGCGGCAAGGGTGTCATCATCCGGATGGGCCGCCGCAATAGCCTTGAAGGAGGCCTCTGTAAGCACCCCCTTCGAAATTTGCTTCGCCATTTCAGGACAGTCCTCGGAGTACAAGTTCATGTCCTCCGTGAAGGTCCAGAAAGGCTCTTTGGGAACCTTCCCTTGCGGGACTATGGCGTCGCAAAGGGCCTGCACCTTCGCGTGTTCGGTTGCCCATCCAGGGGTAAGCAACTCCCCTGCGTGGCAAAAATGAGAAGGAAGTTAAAGACAAAGAAGAAAATCTAGAAAAGCAAAGGAACTGTACCGTACTTTATCTGAAGACAAACCTGGAGGGACCTCGACAACGACGTCCTCGGAGTCCTCAGCCTCCTCGGTCGAAATGCCCTTACCCTTCTGCCTGCGCCGCTCCACGGCAGAAGGTGCCTCTACCACGGCATCCAGAAGGACTTGCGACGGGGTAGGACTTTGGGGAGGGCCGTCGGTGTGAGGGACGTCGGTGGCGGCAGGAACCTCGGCTGAAGGATCGGGCAGCGAAGCGACAGCAGCCTCAGCGTCCTCACTTTCCTCCCCAATACTTTCCAAAGGGGAGGAAAGAACAGTCTTCCTCGCCCGTTTAGCCGAAGGACCAGCACTGACAGACTTCCGCCTTCGGGAAGTTGCCTTCTTTGTCTGCTCCCCCTTCTCCACTTTGCCGGAGAAAAGGGACTTGTAATAGGCGGCAGTCCCGTCGCCCATCTCTGAAAAAGAAGAGAAATATTAGCGTAAGTCCGAGGAAGAAAATAGCAAGGGAGTAGAAGACAACTCACTTTCAACAAGCGTTTCGAAAGAAATTTCCTCCTTAAGAAGCTTGACCAACCAGGAATCCTTCCCGGCGATGGCAGGAGCTGGCATCTTGAGGTCAGTCTCGTGCTCCTTCACCACCTTTAGTTCCCGAAGGACCTCTTCGGTCATCAACTTCCAGTTGATAGGAAAAGGGTAAAGGGCACGCGGAGCGACCTCGGGAGTCCAGTCAGAGACAGCCCGAATGCAGGCATCGAAATCCGCGAACACGGGAGCCAACTCTGGAGTCAGCAGCATCCTCGGATAAACGACGTCCACATTCAGTATTCCCTGAGCCGATTTGGTCAGGACGTACGACCAGGCCTCAACCATCTTCAGGAAGAAGAACTTCTGTTGCCACCCCCGCCAGCTGTCCTTAGTGGCGAAGGTGAACATGAATTTTTTGCTCCCGGATCCCCGAGGTAGCATGAAATAGAAGCCACCCTTCGGGACCACAGAGAGCTTGTAGTACTGCATGAAGGTTATAAAATGGGGTTCTATCCCGAACACGCCACACATGCAGAGGAACGCGTTAAAATAGCAGAACGAGTTCGGGGGAAGCTGGTTCACAGCAATGCCATGAAATTGGTAGAACTCGCAAACCATCTTCGGGGGAGGATATCGAAGACTGGCCTTCAGCTGGGCTCGAAAAACGGTAACCTCGTTTCTGTGGTTTGAAAAAGCATAATGGCTAGAACGAGGCAGCCTAGTAATGGCGTAAGAGGGAAGAAAGAACTTTTTCTTCCACCTCTCTAACTTTGCAGGGGTGGTGCAACAAGGATGGGCTAAAAGAGGCTGCCAGCTCTCAGGGATAGCCATTGTAGACATGAAAGCGAGTTTGGAAAAGACAAAAAAACAGTTTCCAGAAAAAACTCCAAAGAATAGAGAGATCAAAACACTTTGGAAAACAAAAACCCACCAAAAGATTTGCCAAAGTCTGAGGACGCCGTCGTGAAAGTTGGCTGGAAAAAGCTCTGATTAAGGCAGCTCCGCCACAGAAAGCAAGAAAGTGCAAGAACAGGGGCAAAGCAGAGAAGAGCAGAAGAAAAAGAAAAATGAACTTATGATGGAACGAGCCATTTATAGGCCAGAGGTGGGTAACCGAAATGTCGTCATAAGTACCCTTTGGAGGTGAACCGTCGCCGTAACTGCCCTCTGCACCTGAAAAGGCGTGCCCTCTGTAACCGACGCAACTCTCCTCCAATGGCAAAGCGCCACGTGTCAGCCGCCGCGCCAAAACGGGGACTCGTCTCCTGACATCCCTAGGAAAAATGGGGCACGTCTTCTGACATCCCTAAAAAGCTGGGACGCGTCACTCAGAATGACACGCTTGGCCATCAGACCTGCAGAAAGAAAGAGCAGGCCACCTCGAGGACACCAAGAGACAGGCTATGGCAAAACAGCCCATGACCTTCGAGCAAGAGGTGTATCTTCGGCACAGGCTCCGCCTCAAAGACACCAAAGAACAGGCCAAGGCCGAACAGCCCTTTGGGCAGAAGGTGCATCCTCGGAACAGGTTGAGCTTCCTAAGAGACTCCCAAGAACAACCTCGGAAAGAGATGCAAAACCGAAGTCTTCACTTCGGCTTTCCAAAGGGGGGCATGTGATAGCCAAAGGCTATCGCCTCTATCTGGCCGAACTCCCTGCCACAAAAATGGCCAGAAGAGACTGGCGATACCCGAGTGAGAATGAGATCATATACCTCGGGAGATAGCCGAAGAGCTCCGAGCCCGGCACGCCAGGAAACTTGAGTATACTACTACCCCCCGAGGTTGTAAACAGATCGCCTTCGGAAAAGAGGGACCAGCTATTTGCGGGCCGAACATGATCTCCCCGAAGGCAGAACTCCCTGAAGCTGGGAACCCCCGAACTGGGTGCGTGTTTCCTGAAGAGGCACCGTCCATACCAAAGGACGACCTCGTCCAGGGACCTCGGGAGTACGGCAGGAGCATTTAAGGAAGCATTTAAGGAAGCCTCTGACACGTCCTTTCACAGACATCATAAAGCCGCCTCAATAGGCGCTCTGGCACACTGATGCCATCAAAATCACATCATGGCCCATCTCAGCACAAAGCTCAAGGCAACCTGCTACCAGCTATCTATCCCCTACGCCCAGAAACTCAGGGATCATCCGACCGAACACGTGTCGCGATCTGAACGGGCTAGGCACTCCTATAAATACCAGGAAATAAATACTTGGCAGGAAGTTGGTTGGCAAAAGGTCTGACTCCTAGACTCTGAGAAAATCACAGGCAAGACTCTTCAGCCCTTTGTGCTACTTCCTCTGCCTTTTTCTCAGCCACCACTGACTTGGGCGTCGGAGGCTCCCCCCCCCCGAAAAAACACTCCGAGGGCCTCCTAACCCTTTGTTTCTGAGCTTTCAGGCACACTCCCTTGGGCGATCCATCCTCCAGGCGTTCTTCCTCCCAGAAGTCTCTCCACCAGTCACTATGACTATAAACGATGAGGCCCCAGGCCATCACAACCTTCTCTGAAGTTAGAAATTTACTCAGAAGGAATTTAGCAAGGGTTAAGTACAATTTTCTGAAATCCCTTGAGCAAACGTGCTGGGGACAATGGGAAATGAAAACTCTTGCAAAAAACTTAGCCGAAAATCTCTCAAAGGAAAGAATTAGTCTTTATTAAGCAAAGATGGAATCCGATTACAAAAAAGGAAGTTTACCAGAAGAAGAAATACAAAAAAGGAGAAAAAGAAGGCAAAGGGCCCTAAACCTAAGGAGCCTCGGCATCTTGAGAGCCTCCAACTCCTGCGTCCTTGTAAACCACTTGTGGCGCCGGAGGAGGGAAGGGCAAGTTGAGGTGCTCAACTTTGGACCAAGTCCACCGAGGCCCCTCGGGAATGTCCAGGGCCGCCATGAAGGAGAGGTCCAAATCTGAGAACTTCTGCAGAACTTAATGCCGAGCAAGGCAAAAGCCGTCTTGGAAACCGACCTTAGTCACTTGCTCGGCCTTCTCCTTAGCGACCGCTAGGTCGTCAAGCTCATTCTCCAGACTGGCAATCTCCTTCTTCAATGCCTTCATCTTCTTCTTCTTTGACTCCTTCTTTAAGGACTCGACCTCGGCCTGGAGCGCGGCCTTTTCAGCGAGCACCTTGGCCAGGAGAGCCTCGGACTCTGACTTCTCCTTTTGGTATGCTTCGCTTGCCGAAGTCAGCTCCGCCACCTTGGAACCGAGGGCATAAATCTTCTGGGATGAGTCCTTCAAGATTTCCTCTTTTTCCTTCGTTAGCTCCTCCCGGACGGTAGCAACCTCCTTCTCTGCAGCTCAGGTCATCTCCGCGTTCTTGGCAACCAGGTCAGTGCACATGACCTGGGTTTTCTCTATGCAGTCCATAGCCCAGGCTCGGAAAGATACTTGCTTCGCTACCCGAACCCTGAGAAAACCAATATACCCCAGCAGCTGCAAAGGAGTAAAAACAAAGTAAGAAAGGTAAAAAATGGGCCAAATACTTAGAAAAAATCGGAAAGGAAAGGCAAAGGCCTGAGACATACCTGCGCAGCGTGCTCGGAAACTTTAGCAGCAAGGGACTCATCGTCCGGGCACGCATCAGAAATGGACTTGAAGGAGGCCTCAGTAAGGATCCCCCTCGAAATCTGGTTGGCGATCCGAGGGCAATCACCGGAGTACATGTCCATGTCCTCCGTAAAGGACCAGAAAGGCTTCCTCGAGATTTTCCCTTTCAGAATAAGGGAATCCCGAAGAGCCCATTTCCGGGCGTGCTCGGCTACCCATGCCGAAGGTGGTATCTCCTCTGCACGCCAAAAATAAGAAAACTGATCAGCACAAGTAAATCCTCAAAAGTTCAAAAAAAGAGGGCACCTGAAAAAACCAACCTGGAGGCACCTTGACAACATCGTCGCCGGAGTCCTGAACCCCCTCGACGGAAATCTCTTTGCCTTTGCCCTTACGACGCTCCTCGAGCTCCGCGGCAGAAGGGACTGGCACCGAGGCATCCTGGAGAGCCGTCGAGGAAGTAGGACTCCGGGAAGGAACCTCGGCCAGTTGGGCGGCATGAACTTCAGGCTCCTCGCGCACCTCCTCGGGGATTTTCAGAAGAGGAAGGGGCACATCGTTCTTCGCCCGTTTGACTGAGGATGGCCCACCAACAGTCATTTTGCACCTTCAAGAGGTGGCCTTTTTTGTCTGCTTCCCCTTCTCGGCTTGACCAAGAAAGAGGGACCTGTAATAAGCGGCGGAATCCTCGGCCATCTCTGAAACAAAAGGAAAACATCAGTGTGAGTCTAAGGAAAACAAAAGCCTCTCCGGGTCTATGACATCAGTCTCCAGGTTTCCCTGTGCCCACTTGGTTGGAACGTACGACTAGGCCTCTTCCATCTTCAGAAAGAAAATTTTTCTTTGCCACCCTCGCCAGCTGTCCTTGGTAGCGAAGGTGAACATAAACTTTTTGCTCCCCGATCCCCGAGGTAGCATAAAGTAAAAGCCACAATTCGGGACCGAATAGAGCTTGTAGTACTGCATAAAAAGGATGAAGTGGGGTTTTATTTTGAAAATGCCACAAATACAAAGGAAGGCATTGAAGTAGCAGTACGAGTACGGGGGAAGTTGATTTACGGCAATGCCATGAAATTTGCAGAAGTCGCAAATCACCTTCGAAGGAGGATACCGAAGTCCAGCCTTCAGTTGGGCACGAAAAATGGTAACCTCGTCCTGGGCGTTCATAAAGCAGAGTGTTTGAGGGCCAAGAAGTCTGGTGGTGGCGTAAGAAGGAAGAAAATTTTTTTTTGTCCACTTATCCAATTTTTCTGAAGTAGAACAGCAAGGGTATCGAGTAAGGGGTTGCCAGCTCTCGGGCACGGGGGAAGCAGGTGAAAAAAGAGTTGACGAAGACATTTTTAAAGAAAAAAGTGACTTCGGGGAAGAAAAAATGAGTTCGGAAAAGCTTTAAAAAAAGCACAGAAAGGGAATCAAAACCCATCGAACGTTTTGCCGAAATCTGGGTTTGAAGCCGCCGTCGCAAAAAAGTTGCCGAAAAAACACTCCGTCGAAAGCACCGCCGGAACAAACAAGAGAAAACACAAAAGCGGCTGAGAGCAGAAAGAAAGCAAAAGCAGAAGCAAAAGAAGACTATGACGGAGTAGGGTATATATAGGCCGAGGGGGGTTAGGTGAACCGACGCCATAAGTGCTCCGCGAAGGTGAACAGTCGCCATAACTGCCCCCCTACGCCCCAAAAGGCGTGCCTGCCATGACCAATGCGGCTCTTGCCAATGACAGCATGCCACGTGTCAGCCGGTGCACCAGACGAGGAGCACGCCTTCTGACACCCATAAATCCCGGGCGTGGCGCTCTGGACTGACATGACCAGTCACGAGAGGTGATGTGTCATAGACCTGCAGAAAAGAAAAAAAAAAAAGAGAAGAAGTGGGTTACCTCGAAGATGCCAAAAGGCAAGCTATGGTCAAACTGCCTGTGTCTTCGGACAAAAGGTGCATCTTCGGCACAGGTATTACACCTGAGGGCCCGGAGGCCGCCCTCCGAAAGACGACAAGCCGAAGTTTCCACTACGGCTTTCCGAGGGGGGGCTTGTGATAGCTGAAGGGCTACCATCCCTCTCAGTACAGACCTCCCGCCAAAAATATAGCCGGAGAGCCTGATGTCAGCCGAAAGGGGCACTGTCATTGACCTCGGTAGGAGTGTAGACAGAACGCCTCGGGACTTCGTGTTGGGTTTCGGGAGCCAAACAGCGCAGCGGAATTTAACCGAAACCCTCCAGGATCCAAGTGAAACGGGGTAAACCGGGTGTTCGAAAATTTCATACCTAATTTTCGGTTGAGATCTCTCACTCAACTGTAGAGTCGAATCACAAAACCTGAACAGTTGACGTGTTCAGGCTCTCTATGGTATCCACACGAGCCTCTCGGGATCACCACGCTTCCACCACGTCCCGGCAGATGCGTTTCTCTTGCGCTCGCAGTGCTAGCTTGCGTCCTCCAAGGAATTGCAAGAGAAGAGTGCGGCTGTCCTTTTGGGAGGCTAGGGCAAGGAGACCTACGAATTTCTCACTTAAAAGTTGTATTTATAGTGAGACTCAACTTCCAGGCCTAATGGGTTTCAAAGCCCTAATCCAATTAGGATTTAATTTCGGGCTTAATAATGGCTCAACTCCTTGGCCCATTATTAATACGAAATTAAAGTGAAACCATAACCCAAATAATTAGCCCATGCACTCTAATGATCCAAATAGCTCTATGTGTGCGACCCAATAGGCTCTTGCCATATTGGCAACGATCATAAATCACATTTATGATCATAAGCAATGAGCGGTGTCTAGCAACACATCATTGCTACCCAAGTGACAAGATTGTCGGTGAATCGACTAAACCTTTATGATCATCACCGATATATGCCATTGTCCCTTTGTCCAAGATATCAAGACTAAGCACGAGACATGGAATGTGTCACTCTCGTATAGCCCAATCTTTGGTTTCTTGATTACCGAGTAGACTAACTTAAACTGATGACATTGATATCATATATCAACTCATCGGAGCATGGCCATGCATTTTCTAAGTCTCACTCTATCAAGGGGCCCAAAGATATCACTCCCGTTACATAGGAGGGACAAATCCCATCTTGATCATACAAATCCCTCCGCATGATATGTGACATACCCAATGACCTCCTTCAAGTTCACTCAGTTACGAGCAACAAAGGAAAGTATCAAAGTATGTGACTCACATGTAGGGAACCTTGATGATCTTAGGTCGAAGGACTACATATACCATGATCACTATGAGAATCACTTATGACACTCATATAACGATCCATGAAGTGTTCTCATGGTGGGTCGGTCCAGTACACAAGTTCTCCAACTTGTACCCATATGTAGACTACATATCTCATATTAGTCTCCACATATGCTAGTCATTATGTATTATTGCAACCCGCTCCACAATAATACTATACTAGGGACGTTTAAGAATATCATTATTCTAGGGTTACAATTATGTTTATTACGTTACGCAGAAACAAAACAACAAACAAAATTGCTGGATTAATGCCTCAATAAAATATCATGACTCAATGTGCAAAATACAATCATCTCATGATTGGCTTTTTGGGCACAATACTAACAATCTCCCACTTGCACTAAAAGCCAATCATCCATGTATCTAATACCGATGGACCTAGAATGGGTATCATGCTTCTGCTGCGTAAGGGGCTTTGTCAGTGGATCAGCAATGTTGCTGTCTGTCGAAGTCCTGCATATCCTTACATCACCCCTCTCGATGATCTCCCTGATGAGATGATAGCGTCGGAGTATGTGTTTGGATCGCTGGTGAGATCGAGGTTCCTTAGCCTGTGCGATTGCTCCATTGTTGTCACAATAGAGCTCTATCGGGTCAACAATGCTTGGAACCACTCCAAGTTCAGTGATGAACTTCTTGATCCAAACTGCCTCCTTCGCAGCATCAGAGGCGGCAATGTACTCAGATTCTGTTGTAGAGTCAGCTACTGTCTCTTGCTTTAAACTCTTCCAGCTTACAGCACCACCACCAATACAAAACACATAACCAGATTGCGATCTAAAATCATCCTTATCGGATTGGAAGCTTGCATCGGTGTAACCCCTTACAACGAGCTCATCTTCACCTCCAAAGACCAAGAATGCATCCTTAGTCCTTCGTAAGTACTTAAGGATGTTCTTAACAGCTGTCCAGTGACTTTCACCGGGGTTCGATTGGTACCTACTCGTCATGCTCAAAGCATATGAGACATCGGGACGAGTACATATCATGGCATACATGATAGATCCAATTGCTGAGGCATATGGAATCTTACTCATGTGCTCTCTCTCCTCGGTTGTACTCGGACACTGAGATCTAGAAAGAGTGATACCATGTGACATGGGCAAGAATCCTTTCTTGGAATCTTGCATGCTAAACCTCTTTAGCACCTTGTCAATATATGTACTTTGACTTAGGCCAAGAAGCTTTCTAGATCTATCTCTATAGATCCTGATGCCTAACACATAGGCTGCTTCACCCAAGTCCTTCATAGAGAAACATTTCCTTAGCCAAGTCTTCACAGACTGTAGCTCAGGAATGTCATTCCCGATGAGTAGTATGTCATCTACATACAACACCAAGAAGACAATAGCGCTCCCACTAACCTTCTTGTAGACACAAGGTTCATCTTCATTTTTGATAAAACCAAACTCTTTGATTGCATCATCAAAACGAAGATTCCAACTTCGAGAAGCTTGCTTCAGTCCATAAATGGACCTTTGCAATTTGCACACTTTATTGGCATTCCCAGGAGTGACAAAACCCTCAGGTTGTGTCATGTACACATCCTCAAGTAGCTTTCCGTTTAGGAATGCAGTTTTGACATCCATTTGCCATATCTCATAATCATAGTGTGCAGCAATAGCAAACAAAATTCGGATGGATTTAAGCATAGCAACTGGTGAAAAAGTTTCATCATAGTCAATACCATGAATTTGCTTGAAACCTTTTGCGACCAATCGTCCCTTAAAGGTAATCACATTACCATCCATGTCAGTTTTCTTCTTGAAAACCCATTTGCACCCTATGGGTTTTACCCCTTCAGGTGGGTCAACCAAAGTCCATACTTGGTTTTCATACATGGATTCCATCTCGGATTTCATGGCCATTAGCCACTTCTCAGAGTCAGGCCCCGACATAGCTTGTTGGTAGGTTGTGGGCTCATCTTGATCCATGAGCATCACATCACCGGTGTGAGTCACGAGAAATCCATATCTCTCGGGCTCACGCCGAATCCTACCAGTCCTACGTGGGCTTTGTGCTACAGGAACAGACTCTTGAACCACAACATCTTGTGGTGTCTGTTCAGGTTCCATTTCAGGTTCGATGTCTTCTTGTTGTTCTTGAATTTCTTCAAGTTCTACTTTCCTCCCACTAGTTCCTTTAGAGATAAACTCTTTCTCCAAAAAGACACCAGTTTGAGCAACAAACACTTTTTGCTCAGAGGGATTGTAGAAATAGTAACCCTTTGTTTCTTTGGGATACCCAACAAAAAGACATTTTTGAGATTTGGGCCCTAGTTTGTTAGAGGATTGACGTTTTACATAAACATCATAGCCCCAAATCTTCATAAAAGACAAATTGGGACGCCTCCCACTCCATATCTCATATGGTGTCTTTTGAACCGATTTAGATGGAACTCGGTTTAGTGTAAAAGCGGCTGTTTCTAGAGCATGTCCCCAAAAGGAGTTTGGAAGGTCAGCTTGACTCATCATGGAGCGAACCATGTCTAACAGAGTTCGATTCCTCCTTTCAGAAACACCATTCCATTGAGGTGTACCTGGTGGAGTGAGTTGTGATACTATACCACACTCCTTCAGATAGTCAAGGAATTCTCGATCCAAGTACTCTCCACCTCGATCTGATCGAAGCACTTTGATACTCTTCCCGAGTTGATTCTCTACTTCATTCTTGAATTCTTTGAACTTTTCAAAGGATTCTGACTTGTGTCTCATAAGATACACATAACCATATCTGCTGAAGTCATCAGTGAAAGTAATGAAGTATTGGGAACCTCCTCTAGCTTGTGTAGACATAGGGCCACATACATCACTATGTATGAGTCCTAGTAAGTCATTAGCCCTTTCACTTTGCCCTGTGAATGGGGCTTTGGTCATCTTGCCCAACAAACATGACTCACATGTCTCATATGATTCAAAATCAAATGAGTCCAAGAGTCCATCCTTATGGAGCTTGGATATGCGGGTCTCATTTATATGGCCCAAGCGACAGTGCCAGAGATAGGTCAAGTTTGAATCATTTAATCTGACCTTCTTGGTATTCACATTATAGATTGGATCTTCAAGGTCTAGAACATACAACCCATTGCTAAGTTGAGCACTACCATAAAAGATTTCATTCAAATAAATAGAACAACATTTGTCCTTTATTATAAATGAAAAACCTTTCTTGTCCAAACAAGAAACAGAAATCAAATTTCTACTAATAGTAGGCACAAAGTAGCAGTTGTCTAATTCTAAAACTAATCCACTAGGTAAAGTGAGAACATAAGTCCCTACGGCTAAGGCAGCAACCCTTGCTCCATTTCCAACACGTAGGTCCACTTCACCTCGGGCCAATCTTCTACTTCTACTTAGATCCTGCACATTTGCACAAATGTGAGATCCACATCCAGTATCCAATACCCAAGATGAGGAAGTAGAAAAGTTAGCCTCTATAACAAAAATACCTGAAGTGGAAGTCTTACTTCCCTTTTCCTTAGCAAGTTCTTCAAGATAGAGCTTGCAGTTGCGCTTCCAGTGTCCAGGTTGCTTACAATGGAAGCACTCCCCTTCCTTTGCCACACCACCCTTTGGTTTCAGTGCAGCTGAAGAAGAACTAGCATTGGACTTTCCATTAGCTTTATCCTTCTTCTTGTTGGCTTTTCCCTTTCCCTTGCCCTTTTGAACCATCAAAATGGGCTTAGCCTTCTTAAGGTTTTGCTCAGCAGTTCTCAACATGTTGAGCAATTCAGGAAGGGACTTGTCTAGGTCGTTCATGTTATAGTTCATGAAGAACTGACTGTAGCTTTCAGGCAACGATTGCAAGACTACATCGATAGCCAACTCTTTCTGAAGAGCAAATCCCAAATTCTCAAGATTCTCAATGTACCCAATCATCTTGAGCACATGAGGACCCACGGGACTTCCCTCAGACATCTTGCACTGAAACAATGCCTTAGAGGTCTCAAACCTCTCATGCCTAGCTTGCTCTTGGAAAAGCATTTTGAGATGTTCGATCATATCGAACGCCCCCATGTTCTCATGTTGCTTCTGAAGCTCAGATTCCATGGTAATAAGCATGAGGCATGCAACATCCAAAGCATCATCAGAATGCCTCTTGTGAGCATCCCTTTCAGCTCTTGGAGCAGTGGCAGCAGGCTCATTCGGAATGGGCTGCTCTAGGACATATGCCTTTCTCTCTTGTTTGAGGACTATCCTCAAGTTTCGGTACCATTTGAGAAAGTTGGTCCCGTTCAGTTTTTCCTTCTCAAGGATCGATCGCAATGAAAGTGTCGATGTGTTTTGTGCCATGGTTATCTACAACAGTAAATATGCAGTGTAAGAGTCATGTATTTTAATTCATTTAATAAGGACTTTTATTAAATGATACTCCCACTATTTTCCTCAAAATAATAACCCTCGATATTATTTCGGAACACCTCGGCGCTAAGGTATTCTAGTGGGCCAAGATCCATATTTGACCACAACCTGAGTCAGCTTTGGCTTTTCTCTCAAGTTACAGCTATTTAGGTAGGCAACTCATTGCCAATTGCATCTTATGCAACTCTTGGATAGTTGGGTGAACAACACTTGTCCAAGCTCATCTCATGAACTTAAGCCCAACTCTATGCCTCTAAGTCCCTAATCCTATTAGGATGACTTAGTTAAGTCGAACCCAAAGTTAGCAGTTTGGATATCACTATTATCCCATCGCGCCTTACCAAGATGAACATAGGTACTTTGCTTTGGCAAACCCACCTAATGTTGATCAAAGTCTTGACGAGTGCCAACATTTGGAAGGCATCACACTTAATGACTTAATATTTGTTTGAGGGATTTTATCTTTTGATCTCACCAATTTGTTATCTCCGGTTGTTTTATACATGCATCACATACAAATATAAAACATGCATCTCATGCTTACAAGAAATAAACGTGACATGGTTATAGCCCAAACTATGCGATATTCTCAAGCCAATGAGAATATCATAAAAGCCTAAGAAAAGAAAAGAGTCTTCACAAGCTCCTTCTCTTCCTTTCTTGGCTGCCTTTTTGTTGTCACCTCCTTGGACATACCACCTTGGACGATCCCATAATGCACCATTACATCAATAATAGAAACCTCGAGTTACATTCGAGGGGAGTAAGGTGAGAAGAGAATGTACAATGAGAGTGATAAGAAAAGGCACGACTCGCAGGCCGTATTTACAAGTACAACCAATCAAGGGCTATAACCATGCACCATGCTTCAAACACCAATCAGCATATCATGTGAAATCTCATTCAACAAAGATGCATGCCAATTTTCGCGTGTTGATTAACCAGTTTTTATTTATGTGGCGCTTCGCATACGGCGGTCCCGCTGGCCGGTCAGCGGGCGGTGGTTCCGCTGACCGGTCAGCGGACGGGGTCAAGGGGAGCCGCCCTTGCGGGGGGCGTGGGGGGCAGCGCCCCCCGGCGCAAAAAATTGTCTTACAATTGCTTAGCCCGAAATCTTCTATTTCGAGAAAGTAGGCACCCGAGACTCCTCCATTCGAGCCACCAAAAATACCTTACTTTCGGTGCCCGAACAGGCCGAATCCGAACAAACCTAGGGTTTTTGCAACTATTGCAAGAATCCTAATCCATATAGGTATCTCATACCTATCAATTTCGGGTTAATCTCATTAACCAATTTGTGTTGTTTCTTCATATATCTCATATGTTCATTACGAATTCCGGTTTCATGCATCATGAATCAATCTAATTAATCATGGCCGAAAACCAATCGAAGACATAGCATCATGCGATTCAACACTCAATCCCGATTTAGGGTTTCACCAGTAGCTCTGATACCACTGTTGGGTTTCGGGAGCCAAACAGCGCAGCGGAATTTAACCGAAACCCTCCAGGATCCAAGTGAAACGGGGTAAACCGGGTGTTCGAAAATTTCATACCTAATTTTCGGTTGAGATCTCTCACTCAACTGTAGAGTCGAATCACAAAACCTGAACAGTTGACGTGTTCAGGCTCTCTATGGTATCCACACGAGCCTCTCGGGATCACCACGCTTCCACCACGTCCCGGCAGATGCGTTTCTCTTGCGCTCGCAGTGCTAGCTTGCGTCCTCCAAGGAATTGCAAGAGAAGAGTGCGGCTGTCCTTTTGGGAGGCTAGGGCAAGGAGACCTACGAATTTCTCACTTAAAAGTTGTATTTATAGTGAGACTCAACTTCCAGGCCTAATGGGTTTCAAAGCCCTAATCCAATTAGGATTTAATTTCGGGCTTAATAATGGCTCAACTCCTTGGCCCATTATTAATACGAAATTAAAGTGAAACCATAACCCAAATAATTAGCCCATGCACTCTAATGATCCAAATAGCTCTATGTGTGCGACCCAATAGGCTCTTGCCATATTGGCAACGATCATAAATCACATTTATGATCATAAGCAATGAGCGGTGTCTAGCAACACATCATTGCTACCCAAGTGACAAGATTGTCGGTGAATCGACTAAACCTTTATGATCATCACCGATATATGCCATTGTCCCTTTGTCCAAGATATCAAGACTAAGCACGAGACATGGAATGTGTCACTCTCGTATAGCCCAATCTTTGGTTTCTTGATTACCGAGTAGACTAACTTAAACTGATGACATTGATATCATATATCAACTCATCGGAGCATGGCCATGCATTTTCTAAGTCTCACTCTATCAAGGGGCCCAAAGATATCACTCCCGTTACATAGGAGGGACAAATCCCATCTTGATCATACAAATCCCTCCGCATGATATGTGACATACCCAATGACCTCCTTCAAGTTCACTCAGTTACGAGCAACAAAGGAAAGTATCAAAGTATGTGACTCACATGTAGGGAACCTTGATGATCTTAGGTCGAAGGACTACATATACCATGATCACTATGAGAATCACTTATGACACTCATATAACGATCCATGAAGTGTTCTCATGGTGGGTCGGTCCAGTACACAAGTTCTCCAACTTGTACCCATATGTAGACTACATATCTCATATTAGTCTCCACATATGCTAGTCATTATGTATTATTGCAACCCGCTCCACAATAATACTATACTAGGGACGTTTAAGAATATCATTATTCTAGGGTTACAATTATGTTTATTACGTTACGCAGAAACAAAACAACAAACAAAATTGCTGGATTAATGCCTCAATAAAATATCATGACTCAATGTGCAAAATACAATCATCTCATGATTGGCTTTTTGGGCACAATACTAACACTTCGGATAATACGCCAGGGACTTCAAGGGCGTTACCGGCTCCCTCGGGGGACCAAACGGATCGCCTTCAGAGGCGAAGGTCCAGCTATCCCAAGTAGGAGAAGAATCCCCTCAAAGGCGATACCCTCGAACTAGGGAACTCCCCGAACTGCGGGTACGTCTCCCGAAGAAGGACGTCCGTACCAAAGGATGACCTCGCCAAGAGGACCTCGGGAATACGGCAGGAGCATTTAAGAAGCCTCTGACATGTCGCCCACAGGCGCTACACGCCGCCTGGAATGGCGGCCTGACGCACCGACGCAGTCCAAGTCCAGTCACGACCTGCCTCGGTCTAAGACCCGAGGAGCCTACAAAACGGCTACCTGCCCCCTACGCTTGGAAATACGGATCTCATCCAACCGAACACGTGTTACGATCTGAACGGGCTGGGCACCTCTATAAATACCAGCAAACAAGACTTGGCAAAGGATCAGACCCTCTCTCCCTGAAAAAGCACACACACAGGCAAGGCCATCTAACCTCCTAGTGTTCCTCCCCTATCTCCTCTCAGGACACTGACTTGGGCATCGGTGGCTCCTCCCCGAAGAAACACTCCGGGGACCTCCTAACCCTCTTTTCTGACCATTTCAGGCACGCCCCTCTGGGAAACCTTTGCACTAGACGTTCTCCCTCTCAGGAAGGCCCTCCCGAAGTCACAATGTCATATGACGAAGATGTTGCTGGGCATTAGTCATAATGGCTAAAAACCATTATATTGTGTAATTCTCACTATAGTGATTGAATTATGGGTGGTAAAAGGCATGATCAACACCTCCTCAAAAGTGTTCGATGTTGGTAACTTGGCCCCCAAGAAAAGCCTTAGGGATTGCTTGTTTTTCAAGCAACATATGGGCTTTTTTTATAAGATTTTGGAAATTCGGGTACTCAATTGCAAAACTATCACAAGAGAGATTTAGAGAGTTATGGGAAGGATATGAATGGTATGAAAGTGCTATTGGATGACCAAATTGCTTATGGAAGACAACTAAGGACAAAGAAAACTGAAAAAGGCATAAAGGACCTAAGTGTTCTAATGTAGGCCTTAAGATGTGTATGTCTTTCCCTTAAATCAAATGGAACAATTTGGAGCTTTCCCACCTAGGGACGGGCAGCTATGGCTTGTAAATGGGTCAAAAATTTTGGGCACATGTGGACTAAGACAAAGAAACCATAATTAGTGAGAAAGAAAATGACATAAAGCATGGTTAATCTTGTTAAGTGTGTTTTGTGCCCTTAAGCTCATTTAAGCGCATTTAAGTGGCCAATTCACTTATCCCTTTCCCATTTTTCTCCTCCTTTAGCCAAAGAACATAGCCACACTTCCTCCATAGCCACCACACCTTCAAACTTGCAACTGATTGAAATTGAAGGCAAAAGGAAGCAATTGGAAGCAAACTAGAGCTATTGCTTGGATACTTCAAGGATCAAGCTTGATTTTTGGCCTACCTACTTTGGTAAGGGTTCTATTGCTCTCATAGGTTGTTTTCTATACTTTCAAGCAACCATGGATCTAAGGCTAAGCATGGAAGAGACCCATGAGGTTGATGAACCAAGCTTAGTGAGGGGATTGCACTTATTGAAGGTTTTGTGACCTAGTGTGAAGTGCACAAAGATGGAAATGAAATAAGGGTTTATAGAGCCCAAAGTTATTACTAACTAGTGTTAAAATCCCCCTAAGACCAAGCATTATCTTGAGGAGGGCTGCCATAGTGATTTGGTTATGTTTATTATGTGTTTTATGGACTAACCTATAGTTTTTGTTGCTGCCGCATTTCATGTGTTTGTTGGTTGTGAATGGCTGCTGCATTTGGTTACTATATCTTGTATATATGCATTGTATTTTTGTTCTTTAGTGTCTTTGGATGTAGGTTTTGATGATGGTCACTTTGCCTATTGAATCTAAGTGTTACCCTTACTAAGTTTCTCAATGAAACTTACTCACCTCAATTCTGTCATTCCAGGTCCAGATGAAAGATTACCTCCAAACTAACATTTTTCGTTTGATTTTTTCCTTGAATTTTCACATACTTTAACTTCCATATGTCTAGTTTTGATTTGCAAATTTTGGTGATTTTAGGAGAACATTGGTATTTTTAGTGATGGTACTTATTGTGTTATGCAGCAGCTGTCCAGCATCCTGTTCTGGAGTCCATTGTGTCTCAAGCCCTCCTGCAACTTAGGGTGCGTACTTAGTTGAGTTAAGACCATTTTTTAGTGCATGTATGCATTTACATGTATTTTATTTAAAATGATACAAGTATGTGAACATTTGAGTAATGTTTTGGCTATGTAAGTGGTGTGGTGTAAAGCTGCCTAAGTTTGAATGTTGGGCTGCTTACTGGTAAATTCTGTTTAGCCACATATGGTTATTAAATGCAAGGGAATGTATTTACTACTTGTATTAGACATGTATGGGATAGCCTTGGAGGGCTTACCATTTTTCAATGAAATGTTTGCATACTTATGAAATTTTGTATGGGCAAAATGGTCATAAAGTGACCAGAATTTTGACAATGCACTCAAAGTTCGATATCACCCTGTGTAAAAAGGAATCTTGGTATGAAACTTTGACCATAGATATGACGTTGTAAAGTTGGCTAAGTTACTGTTCATTTGGTCAGAATTTTGTAACCAACTTAAAAAATCCATAACTTGGTCCATAGGTGGGTTATTGATGTAAAAAAAAATTCCACGGTTTTGGTCTAAGTCTCTATTTGATAATGGAGTAAGAAAAATATGGGGTACCTGTTAGTGTTGTGCCCAAAATCCAATCATGAGATGATTGTATTTTTGCACATTGAGTCATGATATTTTATTAAGGCATTAATCCGCCAATTATGTTTTTTGTTCTGTTTCTACGTAACGTAATAAACATAATTGTAACCCTAGAATAATGATATTCTCAAACATCCCTGGTTTAGTATTATTGTGGAGCGGGTTGCAATAATACATAACGATTAGCACATGTGGAGACTAATATAAGATATGTAGTCTACATATAGGTACAAGTTGGAGAACTTGTGTACTGGACCGACCCACCATGAGAACACTACATGGATCGTTATATGAGTGTCATGAGTGATTCTCATAGTGATCATGGTATATGTAGTTCTTTGACCTAAGATCATCAAGGTTCCCTACATGTGAGTCACATACTTTGATACTTTCCTTTGTTGCTCGTAACTGAGTGAACTTGAAGGAGGTCATCGGGTATGTCACATATCATGCGGAGGGATTTGTATGATCAAGATGGGATTTGTCCCTCCTATGTAACGAGAGTGATATCTTCAGGCCCCTTGATAGAGTAAGACTTAGAAAAATGCATGGCCATGCTCGGATGAGTTGATATACGATATCAATGTCATCAATTTAAGTTGGTCTACTTGGTAATTAAGAAACCAAAGATTGAGCTATACGAAAGTGACACATTCCATGTCACGTGCTTAGTCTTGATATCTTGGACAAAAGGACAATGCCATATATAGGTAATGATCATAAAGGTTTAGTCAAATCACCGACAATCTTGTCACTTTTATAGCAATGATGTGTTGCTAGACACCGCTCATTGCTTATGATCACAAATGTGATTTATGATCTTTGCCAATGTGGTAAGAGCCTATTGGGTCGCACACATAGAGCTATTTGGATCATTAGAGTGCATGAGCTAATAATTTGGGTTTTGGTTTCACAATAATTTCGTATTAATAATGAGCCCATTAGTTGAGCCATTATTAAGCCCGAAATCAAAGCCTAATTGGATAAGGGCTTTGAAACCCATTAGGCCTGGAAGTTGAGTCTCACTATAAATACAACTTTTAGTGAGAAATTTGTAGCTCTCCTTGCCCTAGCCTCCCAAAAGGAAAGTCGCACTCTTCTCTTGCAATTCCTTGGAGGACGCAAGCTAGCACTGCGAGCGTAAGAGAAATGCATCTGCCGGGACGCGGTGGAAGCATGGTGATCCCGAGAGGCTCATGTGGATACCATAGAGAGCTTGAACACATCAATTATTCAGGTTTTGTGATTTGACTCTACAGTTGAGTGAGAGATCTCAACCGAAAATTAGGTATGAAAATTTTTGAACACCCTGTTTACCCTGTTTCACTTGGATCCTGGAGGGTTTTGGTTAAATTCCGTTGCGCTGTTTGGCTTTCGAAACCCAACAGTGGTATCAGAGCTACTGGTGAAACCTCAAATCGGGATTGAATGTTGAATCGCATGATATTATGTGTTCGGTTGCTTTCATCCATGATTAATTAGATTGATTCATGATGCATGAAACTGGAAGTCATAATGAACATATGACATATATGAAGAAATGACACTAATTGGTTAATGAGATTAACCCGAAATTGATAGGTATGAGATACCTATATGGATTAGGATTCTTGCAATAGTTGCAAAAACCCTAGCTTGGTTCGCATTCGGCCTGTTCGGGCGCCGAAAGTAAGGTATTTTTGCTGATTGGCCAGTAAGACTGCCGTATGCGAAGTGCCACATAAATAAAAACTGGTTAATCAACGTGTGTCAATTGGCATCCATTTTTGTTGAATGAGATTTGACATGATATGCTAACTGGTGTTTAAAGCA
Organism: Aquilaria yunnanensis; assembly: GCA_039654915.1. NCBI lineage: Eukaryota > Viridiplantae > Streptophyta > Magnoliopsida > Malvales > Thymelaeaceae > Aquilaria > Aquilaria yunnanensis. Next base: position 38,427,488 of record CM077595.1, on the reverse strand, counting down.
TGGTGCATGGTCATAGCCTTTGATTGGTTGTACTTGTAAATACGGCCTATGAGTCGTGCCTTTTCTTATCACTCTCATTGTACATTCTCTTCTCACCTTACTCCCCTTGAATGTAACTCGAGGTTTCTATTATTGATGTAATGGTACATTATGGGATCATCCAAGGTGGTATGTCCAATGAGGTGACAAACAAAAGGGCAACCAAGAAAGGAAGAGAAGGAGCTTGTGAAGACCCTTTTCTTTTCTTAGGCTTTTATGATATTCTCATTAGCTTGAGAATATTGCATAGTTTGGGCTATAACCATGTCACGTTTACTTCTTGTATGCATGAGATGCATGTTTTATATTTGTATGTGATGCATGTATAAGACAACCGGAGATAACAAATTGGTGAGATCAAACGAAAAATCCCTCAAATAAATATTAAGTCATTAAATGTGATGCCTTCCAAATGTTGGCACTCGTCAAGACTTTGATCAACATTAGGTGGGTTTGCCAAAGCAAAGCACCTATGTTCATCTTTGTAAGGTGCGATGGGATAATAGTGATATCCAAATTACTAACTTTGGGTCCGACTGAACTAAGTCATCCTAATAGGATTAGGGACTTAGAGTTAGAGAGTTGGGCTTGAGTTCATGAGATGAGCTTGGACAAGTGTTGTTCACCCAACTATCCAAGAGTTGCATAAGATGCAATTGGCAAGGAGTTGCCTACCTAAATAGCTGTAACTTGAGGGAAAATGCCAAAGCTGACTCAGGTTGTGGTCAAATATTGATATTGGCCCGCTAGAATACCTTAGTGCCAAGGTGTTCTGAAATAATATCGAGGGTTATTATTTTGAGGAAAATAGTGGGAGTATCATTTAATAAAAGTCCTTATTAAATGAATTAAAATACATGACTCTTACATTGCATATTTGCTGTTGTAGATAACCATGGCACAAAACACATCGACACTTTCGTTGCGATCAATCATTGAGAAGGAAAAACTGAATGGGACCAACTTTCTCAAATGGTACCGAAACTTGAGGATATTCCTCAAGCAAGAGAGAAAGACTTATGTCCTAGAGCAGCCCATTCCAAATGAGCCTACTACCACTGCTCCAAGAGCTGAAAGGGATGCTCACAAGAGGCATTCTGATGATGCTTTGGATGTTGCATGCCTCATGCTTATTACCATGGAATTTGCAAATTAGAAGCAACATGAGAACATGGGGTCGTTCGATATGATCGAACATCTCAAAATGCTTTTCCAAGAGCAAGCTAGGCATGAGAGGTTTGAGACCTCTAAGGCATTGTTTCAGTGCAAGATGTCTGAGGGAAGTCCCATGGGTCCTCATGTGCACAAGATGATTGGGTACATTGAGAATCTTGAGAATTTAGGATTTTTTCTTCAGAAAAAGTTGGCAATCGTTGCCTGAAAGCAACAGTCTTGAGTTCATGAGATGAGCTTGGACAAGTCTTGCAATCGTTGCCTGAAAGCTACAGTCAGTTCGTCATGAACTATAACATGAACGACCTTGACAAATCCATTCCTGAATTGCTCAACATGTTGGGAATTGCTGAGCAAAACCTTAAGAAGGCTAAGCCCATTTTGATGGTTCAAAAAGGCAAGGGAAAGGGAAAAGCCAACAAGAAGAAGGATAAAGCTAGTGGAAAGTCCAATGCTAATTCTTCTTCAGCTGCACTGAAACCAAAGGGTGGTGTGGAAAAGGAAGGGGAGTGCTTCCATTGTAAGCAACTTGGACATTGGAATCACAACTGCAAGCTCAATCTTGAAGAACTTGCTAAGGAAAAGGGAAGTAAAACTTCCACTTCAGGTATTTTTTTTATAGAGGCTAACTTTTCTACTTCCTCATATTGGGTATTGGATACTGGATGTGGATCTCACATTTGTGGAAATGTGCAGGATCTAAGTAGAACTAGAAGATTGGCCCGAGGTGAAGTGGACCTACGTGTTGGAAATGGAGCAAGGGTTGCTGCCTTAGCCGTAGGGACTTATGTTCTCACTTTACCTAGTGGATTAGTTTTAGAATTAGACAACTGCTACTTTGTGTCTACTATTTGTAGAAATTTGATTTTTGCTTCTTGTTTGGACAAGAAAGGTTTTTCATTTATAATAAAGGACAAATGTTGTTCTATTTATTTGAATGAAATCTTTTATGGAAGTGATCAACTTAGCAATGGGTTGTATGTTCTAGACCTCGAAGATCCAATCTATAATGTGAATACTAAGAAGGTCAGATTAAATGATTCGAACCTGACCTATCTCTGGTATTGTTGCTTGGGCCCTATAAACGAGACCCGCATATCCAACCTCCATAAGGATGGACTCTTGGACTCATTTGATTTTGAATCATATGAGACATGTGAGTCCTGTTTGTTGGGCAAGATGACCAAAGCCCTATTGACAGGGCAAAGTGAAAGGGCTAATGACTTACTAGGACTCATACATAGTGATGTATGTGGCCCTATGTCTACACATGCTAGAGGAGGTTTTCAATACCTCATTACTTTCACTGATGACTTCAGCAGATATGGCTATGTGTATCTCATGAGACACAAGTCAGAATCCTTTGAAAAGTTCAAAGAATTCATGAATAAAGTAGAGAATCAACTCGGGAAAAGTATCAGAGTGCTTCGATCAGATCGAGGTGGAGAGTACTTGGATCGAGAATTCCTTGACTATCTAAAGGAGTGTGGTATAGTATCACAACTCACTCCACCAGGTACACCTCAATGGAATGGTGTATCTGAAAGGAGAAATCAAACTCTATTAGCCATGGGTCGCTCCATGATGAGTCAATCTGACCTTCCAAACTCATTTTGGGGACATGCTTTAGAGACAGCCGCTTTTACACTAAACTGAGTTCCATCTAAATCGGTTCAAAAGACACCATATGAGATATGGAGTGGGAGGCGTCCCAATTTGTCTTTTATGAAGATTTGGGGTTGTGACACTTATGTGAAACATCAATCCTCTGACAAACTAGTGCCCAAATCTCAAAAATGCCTTTTTGTTGGGTATCCCAAAGAAACAAAGGGTTACTATTTCTACAATCCTTCTGAGCAAAAAGTGTTTGTTGCACGAACTGGTATCCTTTTAGAGAAAGAGTTTATCTCTAAAGGAACTAGTGGGAGGAAAGTAGAACTTGAAGAAATTCAAGAACAACAAGGAGACATCGAACCTGAACAGATACCACAAGATGTTGTGGTACAAGAGTCTGTTCCTATAGCATAGAGCCCACGTAGGTATGGTAGGATTCGGGGTGAGCCTGAGAGATATGGATTTCTCATGAATCACACTGGTGTTGTGATGCTCATGGATTAGGATGAGCCCACAACCTACCAACAAGCTATGTCGGGGCCTGACTCTGACAAGTGGCTTGTGGCCATGAAATCCGAGATGGAATCCATGTATGAAAACCAAGTATGGACTTTGGTTGACCCACCTGAAGTGGTAAAACCCATAGGGTGCAAATGGGTTTTCAAGAAGAAAATGGACATGGATGGTAATGTGATTACCTTTAAGGGACGATTGGTTACAAAAGGTTTGAAGCAAATTCATGGCATTGACTATGATTAAACTTTTTCACTAGTTGCTATGCTTAAATCCATCCAAATTTTGTTCGTTATTGCTGCACACTATGATTATGAGATATGGCAAATGGATGTCAAAACTGCATTCCTAAATGGAAAGCTACTCGAGGATGTGTACATGACACAACCTGACAGTTTTGTCACTCCTCAGAATGCCAATAAAGTGTGCAAGTTGCAAAGGTCCATTTAAGGACTGAAGCAAGCTTCTCGAAGTTGGAATCTTTGTTTTGATGAAACAATCAAAGAGTTTGGTTTTATCAAAAAATGAAGATGAACCTTGTGTCTACAAGAAGGTTAGTGGGAGCACTATTGTCTTCTTGGTATTGTATGTAGATGACATACTACTCATCAGGAATGAAATTCTTAAGCCACAGTCTGTGAAGACATGGCTAGGAAAATGTTTCTCTATGAAGGACTTGGGTGAAGCAGCCTATGTGTTAGGCATCAGGATCTATAGAGATAGATCTAGAAAGCTTCTTGGCCTAAGTCAAAGTACATATATTGACAAAGTGCTAAAGAGGTTTAGCATGCAAGATTCCAAGAAAGGATTCTTGCCCATGTTACATGGTATAACTCTTTCTAGATCCCAGTGTCTGAGTACACCTGAGGAGAGAGAGCGCATGAGTAAGATTCCATTTGCCTCAGCAATTGGATCTATCATGTATGCCATGATATGTACTCATCCCGATGTCTCATATGCCTTGAGCATGACGAGTAGGTACCAATCAAACCCCAGTGAGAGTCACTGGACAGCTATTAAGAACATCCTTAAGTACTTACGAAGGACTAAGGATGCATTCTTGGTATTTGGAGGTGAAGATGAGCTCGTTGTAAGGGGTTACGCCGATGCAAGCTTCCAATCTGATAAGGATGATTTTAGATCACAATATGGTTATGTGTTTTGTATTGGTGGTGGTGCTGTGAGCTGGAAGAGTTCAAAGCAAGAGACAGTAGCTGACTCTACAACAAAATCTGAGTACATTACTACCTCTAATGCTGCAAAGGAGGCAGTTTGGATCAAGAAGTTCATCACTGAACTTGGAGTGGTTCCAAGCATTGCCGACTCGATAGAGCTCTATTGTGATAACAATGGAGCAATTGCACAGGCTAAGGAACCTCGATCACACCAGCGATCCAAACACATACTCTAACGCTATAATCTCATCAGGGAGATCATCGAGAGGGGTGATGTAAGGATATGCAGGACTTCGACAGATAACAACATTGTTGATCCACTGACAAAGCCCCTTACGCAACAGAAGCATGATAGCCATTCTAGGTCCATCGATATTAGATACATGGATGATTGGCTTTAGTGCAAGTGGGAGATTGTTAGTGTTGTGCCCAAAAGCCAATCATGAGATGATTCTCTTTTTGCACATTGAGTCATGATATTTTATTAAGGCATTAATCCAGCAATTATGTTTGTTGTTCTGTTTTTACATAACGTAATAAACATAATTGTAACCATAGAATAATGATATTCTCAAACACCCCTGGTCTAGTGTTATTATGGAGCAGCTTGCAATAATACATAACGACTAGCATATATGGAGACTAATATGAGATATGTAGTCTACATATGGGTACAAGTTGGAGAACTTGTATACTGGACCGACCCACCTTGAGAACACTACATGGATCGTTATATGAGTGTCATGAGTGATTCTCATAGTGATCATGGTATATGTAGTTCTTCGACCTAAGATCATCAAGGTTCCCTACATGTGAGTCACATACTTTGATACTTTCCTTTTTTGCTCGTAACTGAGTGAACTTGAAGGAGGTCATTGGGTATGTCACATATCATGCGGAGGGATTTGTATGATCATGATGGGATTTAGCCCTCCTATGTAATGGGAGTGATATCTTCAGGCCCCTTGATAGTGTAAGACTTAGAAAAGTGCATGGCCATGCTCGGATGACTTGGTATACAATATCAATGTCATCAGTTTAAGTTAGTTTACTCGATAATCAAGAAACCAAAGATTGAGCTCTACGAGAGTGACACATTCATGTCTCGTGCTTAGTCTTGATATCTTGGACAAAAGGACAATGGCATATATCAGTAATGATCATAAAGGTTTAGTTGAATCACCGACAATCTTGTCACTTGGGTAGCAATGATGTGTTGCTAGACACCGCTCATTGCTTATGATCATAAATGTGATTTATGATCATTGCCAACGTGGTAAGAGCCTATTGGGTCACACACATAGAGCTATTTGGATCATTAGAGTGCATGAGCTAATAATTTGGGTTTTGGTTTCACAATAATTCCATATTAATAATGAGCCCAATAGTTGAGTCATTATTAAGCCCGAAATTAAAGCCTAATTGGATTAGGGCTTTGAAACCCAGTAGGCCTAGAAGTTGAGTCTCACTATGAATACGACTTTTAGTGAGAAATTTGCAGCTCTCCTTGCCCTAGCCTCCCAGAAGGAAAGCCGCACTCTTCTCTTGCAATTCCTTGGAGGGCGCAAGCTAGCACTGCGAGCGCAAGAGAAATGCATTTGCTAGGATGCGATGGAAGCGTGGTGATCCCGAGAGGCTTGTGTGGATACCATAGAGAGCTTGAACACGTCAGCTGTTCAAGCTTTTTGATTAGACTCTACAGTTGAGTGAGAGATCTCAACCGAAAATTAGGTATGAAAATTTTTGAACACCCGGTTTACCCCGTTTCACTTGGATCCTGGAGCGTTTTGGTTAAATTCCACTGCACTATTTGGCTTCCGAAACCCAATAGTACCTGGCTAGAATGATACATTTTATTAGGGGAAGTTACGGGTACAATGGCTAGTCACTAGAACTTAACAAGATTGCCTAATGTGTGGTGGCCAAAATTAAGAGTTGTGCTAGTGTTTTCCTTATTTGCTACCATGGTGTGCATGAAATGTGAATATGTGTGTGATGTTTGGACCAATATGAATGTATTTACATAGTGCCCAAGAAGGCCACTTGGGTGTGCATACTAAGGGTAGTGTTCTATGGCCTATAAAACATTACCAATCCTGGGAGTCTAAACGCACAATTTTGGCACCCTAATTGTACTACCCCGAGGTGGTTAACAGGGGCAGTCTTTTACCTAGTGATCCTGGGTACCACACTTGAGGCATTCCTCAGTTAGCCTGTAACATGGCTTTTGGCCATGATATGTTCCACATGTCCTACACTGAGGTCCATATTGTCTTGACCTCTTCTCTTTCTTAGACTCCTTTCTCAGCCCATGCACCAACTCCTCTTAGCCTCTCTTCTTGGGTAGCCTCTGTACCCTACTGGCACCTCTAAGGCCAGTCACAACTTGCCCCCTTAACCATTGCTCTAAGGCGACAGCCCTTTGAATAACCTCATAGTACTCTTGGGCTCCCGCAACCTTAAGTATTTGCCCTAGCTCATGTCTGAGTCCCTTGACGAATCTCTTGGTCTTCAGCTCCTCTTGACCTCTATACTAAGGAGTATAGAATATAAGGTTGTTAAACCTTTACTCATACTCCAAAACTAAGAGCTCTCCCTGCTTAAGGAAGTCAAACTCTACTTGCTTCTGGTCCTTCAGTGCTTCATTGATGTACTGCTACTGGAAGAACTACAGAAACTTTTCCCATCTCATAGCTCTCTTTCTAGAAACTGGCCTCCTAGCATTCTTGCTAGTGTAAGTCCTATGGACTGCCCTCCACCATAACTCTACATCACCCTCAAGCCTAGAGGTAGCAAGCAGGACTTTCTAAGAAGAGGATGCCTTTATGCTCTCAAAGATGTTCTCTACTTGATTGATCCAGAACCCTGCTTCTTCTAGATCACATCCTCCTCTAAAAACTGGAGGATTTAGGGTGAGAAACCCCTGTAGATGGCCTTCCCTCAGCCCTCCACTCGTTAGCCTAGGAGCCTTTTATGGTCATCCTTATGCCTTCCCCTTTACGCCCTTACTACCTTAGTGGTGATAGTGAGTTGGGTAGGCCTCTCAATCTCTTCTATGCCTAATTATTATGCTTCTGGACCTACTTTTTCCTAAACTCTAGTCACATGTCTTACTTCAGATCTTACTCTCCTAGCTTTCAGGTTCCTCCTTTCTTCTTCATCATCATCAACATTCTCCTTCCCATTTCCACTAGCTTGATCACCAAACATGGGTCATTTACCAGGTCACCTCCCAACTTCTATTCCTCTAGCTTGCCTAGTAGGTTTTGGGACTTATGCCTAACCTCTAGTCAGGGCATATATGCCAACAACTAGTTGCGCAATGGCTGCTTGCATGACCTCCATTATATACTCCATTCTTGCTTGGCCATCCATACTAGGCCCTAGCTTGCCCATCTAGCACAAAAATAGGCTATTCATCCCTGAGATGGCTAGCTTTACTCTCATCTTGGCCTCTAGCCTCTTTTTCCATGTTTCGGTTCCTCATCCTACACATAGCAACAAGTAAAGTACACATATGCTCAATATTCATAAGTGGACACAACCTAGTATAGGAACAAGTTTATACTTGAAACATACCAAAATTTGGTCCTAAAAGCAATCTAGCTATGTTACCAAAAAAAGTTGTCATGCCCAACCTAGCCCTTAGCCTATTTGGGAGGTTTAGAACCTTAAATAAAAGGTTTCAACCTTTAATTATGTTTATCAAATTTAGTTTAGAAACTTGTTTCACAAGCATGTAATACAATAGGCATATGGGGCTTAAGGCCCTTAGGCATAGCTAGGACATAGAGGAGGGGCACTAGGGTACACCTGGACACTACCAAGACACATGGGCATACACCTAGGACACTTACACAGCACCTAGCTTGTTAAGTACTGTAAATTTTTATGCTCTCAGAAACAAGCCAAGTACTTAATGGCATACAATTTCATTATATCATTTTCCAATTAACAGAGTGTATGCATGGCAACAAAACAGCAGTCTCAAGGTTTTGAAAGCAGAAGTTTTCATGCATATGTCTTTAGTTCCCATGCTTCTTAGTAAGCTTACTAGGTGTCACCGAAAACACATCAAACTGACACATATATACATTCACAAGTGAACATAAATACACATATACATGAACATATCCTCACTATTGAGTGAACATCTCCATTGCACCATAACTTAGCCACATATAATACATAGGTGACCTCAATATGTTCAACTTATACACACACGTGTTTTGGTGGGCCAACCTTTGGCCACCCTAGTACACCAAGTGCCTAAAACTACACAAGCACATACTAATGCACCCAAAAGTGCAATTTCTAAATCACATGCACTAATCTTTATTAGATAACATTTAATCACAACATGATCATGCGTATATCCTTCACTTTCACATATCTCTCTATAAGCCTACCCTAAGCCACCTTAATGCACATTATGCACGAGAACATACATATATCCATAAATGAACATAAATGCACTAGCACATAAACATATTCACACAAGTACGTAAACATCTCCATTACTTCATAGCTTAGCCACACAACTTACATAGGCATACAACTCCAATTGCTTCAACTTACCGATGCAAAATGATCACCAACTCCATAACATATCTTAGGCACCATGTGTGCACAAGTATCCAAAACAAGCACATAGGACATGGTAAGCCTACCAAGAACACCAAAATACACGACAACCCGAAAGTGCACATAAACATGCCATTATGCTCAAGCATATCAGAAAGTGGTCAGTACTAATTAACACATGATTATTGTCTCCAAAACAAGTCCAACTACCATACACATAACCAACAAGGCAAGCCACAACATATGTGCCCTGGTACACATCTCCAACCTTACTAGACTTTGTTCCCACAACTTTAGACACGCAAGCCTTACAAGAACGAAGTTACATACATTACCTTCATACACAAGCAACCTATGACACTTAGAATATTAAACAAGACCATACACTAACATAATACCTTCACTAGTCTAAAGGAGTATACAATACTCTTAACTTGACTGCTTCTCAAGTAAACCTTTTCCTACATAAATAAGAATTAAGGCTGTGAGTTTTTAAAACTCAGTAAGGACTTACATGGTCTCCAAGGCCTAAACTTAGGTTAAGCTCATGCTTAACTAAAAGATATTGAGCTCATATCCAAGCTTTTGCAATGAAAACATGAAAACAAAGAAAACTACAAGCATATACATATCATAATAGCTAACTAGAATGGGTTAGCATGCATAACCAAACAAAGAAGCAAACATTCACACACATACACCACCAAACACCTACCGAAAGAGCCTAGCAAGCATGAGTCCTCATCAACTTAGTTTCAGTTAACCTTTTCATGAGCACCAATCATATTCGAGAGCTCCCTAGCTTGGTAATCGAGTTGGCCATCTCATTTCCTAGCCCTAATGCTTGCCAACATAGCTAATTAGCATCAATCCTATAGTTGCCTAGTAACCCTAGCCCTCATAATTATTTAGGATCCCTTGGCCTAAATTACCATCACCTAAGCACACATAATTCACTAAAACAACATAGTCCAACTATGATTAGCTTGGTGAATTTAGAAGTCCTTAACTTCACTTGGAATTCTTAATGGCCAAAGCTCACAAGCTTGAATTGTACCTTTCCTTGCTTCTCGTTGCTAGAATTTACCTTCTTAGCTCAAATGGCACATAAATCCACCAAGAACCATAAGAAGACCTCCGTAACTAGTGTCGGTTGCACTTGAAATCGATGAACTCATCAAGAACATGCATTTATGCCTTCATCCATGGAGGTTACAACTGGCCAAGCTAGGAGAAAGGTTAGTGCAATGTTAGTGGAGACATGCCTTAGCTGAAAAGGACAAGTGTCCTTAGAATTGGCTTCATGCTAGCCTAGTCATAGCACAAGTTTGCATGGTGCATTTGACCCACTATAGTAAAGATTCATCCACTTAAACCTTGAGTTAGGTGTTCAATTGGGTCCCTTAACTTCCTAATTCATCATTTGCATCTCCCTTCTCGGCCAAGTAACATTATGAACCCGAAAAGTTTACACTCTTAAGCTTCCCTCAAACTACATTTAAAACATTATGTTCCCAAGTTCAATAAGCCCAAATCCTAAACCATTCACAATTCTTGAGCCTTAAATCCTCATAACACATGGCATAAACATTTAGGAATTTAAGGGCATTACAATTTTGTTTTAGTTCCTTTATTTGCTTATGTTTCTTTCCTTATATTTTTTGGTTGATCATTTTTTTTATTTTCTTAGGTAGCTTTCAAATTTTTGAATGAAAGCTTGAATGAACCCTCTTGTTGGAATTTTCCCTTTTGCAAGACAAGCAATTGAATTTTTCTGTTCAAGGGCAGTATTATTTTTTATCACTCATTCTTTTTCTCTTTATCTATCATGCCAGTATCTTGAGGCAATGTACAATTTAAGTGTGGCTAAGTGCATATCCTTTTTAGCCCTTTTTAATGCTAATTTTTTTCTAATTTATATCTACTTAGTGACATTTTTGAGAATTTTGGGCATGTGCTTTTTAAAGAGTGGTTGTTAATTTAATGTCCTAAGTACTTAACTTAAAGACTAAGTAAGTGATTCCTAATTTTTCACCTTGGTGCTTGATTTGTTTTTGAAATGTTTTTATGATTCATTAGCAAGCAAGTGGAAAATGTTCTCGAGAAATTATTTTTGCATCAAATTTTTGTGTTTAGTACATTATTCAAAGCATACTAAGTTTTGAGTTGTCTATGTTGGCCTATGGAAAGTTTGGCTGATGGATTTGTGGTGGATTGTTGATGAAGTAAATAAGGTAAGGTATGAAAGTACGCTACTCCACTATTTTTAGTGTTGAAGTAGGTTGGGGTCATCTCCTAAGGCAAGATTCGATCACAGCTCAAAAAGATGCTATGAGCATAAATATGATCAAAAGATCATCTTAGATTCTATATAGGTATAGACAAACTCCTCTAATGTGCACTTGCTACAAATATTTTTGACAGATGACAAAAATTGGTTGAAAAGAAAAGAAAAAAATTGAAAAAACAAATCAATTAATTCACCTAATCCATGGTTCATCTGGTTGGAAAGGTTGTGCATAGTTAACTCTGGCTTAGTGCGGATTGAGCTTTTTACTTTGCATGAAAATTTGATGTTATCCATTCAGTTTTGAGAGATATGGGTTGCTAGCTTGAGAATGAATTGTTCCCATTAAATTATTTCCATTTTGAAAAGTTTTAGATATGAGGAGTTACATATTTGGTAGTCTTTTTAATTTTTCAAGAGAATTAGAGTCCCATCTTTTTCTAAATCTCTCTGCTAAAAAGATGATTCTACATTTTAATCATTTTCAGAGTTTTTAAGAATTTTCTAAACTTTTCTTCTTGAGTTTTTGCTTGAAGGTAAGCAAAATTTTAAGTAGGGAAAGGGAAAATATGATATGCCCATATTTTGTCATATTTTCTATATGTTTTCCCTTTGTATTAGCTTGTCCTTTGATATGTTTGAGATAGGATATGCTGCTTAATTGGTCCATATTTCATTTTTAAGTCATATTTCAACTTTGTTTGTGTTATGAAGGATTTTTACAAAGTTTTGTAGCTGAATTGTAAGTCTTGCCAAAGTTTCAGAGCAGAAATCCCTTACAACACACCCATGTCATGCTTTACATGCTCTATTAAATGCTTGTGTATGAGTTACATGCTCGTGTTCTAAATTGTGTATAAATTGGTGAGTTTTTAAGTTCTAGAGAGGCTAATGGTTGTGTGCCAAACTATGTTTGTCTTATTTTTAGGGTTTCTTGGGTTATTCCAAAAAAAAAGAAAAAGAACAGAAAAACAAGGAGGAAAACATACATAGAAGAAAAAAATATTTGATAGAGAAAGGCTGCCGGAGGCAATTCTGATGATTAGCACTGTTTTATGAGTGTTGGATCAAAGATTTCTTAGAGAAGAAGAAATTCAACCATGGGTAATTATTTTCTTAGTTTTCTTTTGATCTTGTTATGTTTATTTTATGAAATCATGAGCTTACTTTTCCTACTCATGCTTAAAGTAGATGAACCCTAGAATGATTTTGTGATAGTGATTGCATTTTGGTTTAATATGATTTTGCTTTTTTCTTGTGATTTGTCCAATGTTCTTTGATACTTTAATTAATAGTAGCTTGCCTATTAATTTAATGCGGGATGATGAACATGCATCAGGTAGTATTCAGCACGTTTGTTGTGGATCACCATTGGATAAAAGGAATATTATCATAACCGGGAGTAATAGGTGTGATATAATACCTCCAGACTAAGGTGTAATGTAGTAGTGGGTCATAGGACTTGCAATGTATTCTTAGCAAGTGTAGTAGGACTAGACACCCTGTCAGTATCTTAAGAATATGGTTAGTGTGGGAAAAATAGGGAGCTAATATGCATTAAGTAGTACTCCGTGGTCCAAGCTAATCACAATCTTGTTAAACAAAAGTAAAAGCAAGATAAAGGAATTTCTAGAGGGATTTGATTCCAAGTATTTAGTTTACTATTTTTTATTGTCTTAATTATTTTCCACTGCTAATCAATAGTTAGTAGTTTATTTTATTGCATTAACTTAGTTTAGTTACTTGATAGTAATTACTTAAACAAACTCTTTTAATTGACAGTTTAATAATAGAAAGAAGTGGAGTAACGTAAACAACCTCCATTCCTTCAAAAAAATATCTTGGCACTTACCACCACTACTATACTTTGATGATAGGTGCGCTTGCTTGTGAGTTCAATTTTTTTTTAAGTATAGAGGGATTTGACACATTCACATCATTTACTAGTACAGTGCAAAGGTTTGTTGTGAACTACAAACACACCAAGCCAAATTGTTAAAAATTTGTTGCCATGGTTGCAATCCGATTTCTAGCAGCTTCAAGAGTTTTTTCTTCCAAAGCTCCTCCACTAATAACATCAATCATGCTTCTATCAGTACGTAAAAAGTCTTTATAGAAATATTGGATTGGCAGTTGCTTGATAATTTGTTAATGGGGCTAGCTCACACACATCTTTTTGAACTGCTCCCAGTACTCATCAAAAGTTTGCCCATGGTGTTGTCTTTTGCCACATATCTCATTCAATATGTTGGCCACCCTTGATACTAAGAAATAAATCTCCAAGAACAACCATTTAATCTCATTCCATGTCTTGATACCCCCAGTGTTATGGCCCTACTAGTGGGAAGCATGCTTGAGGAAGGTAAAGTGTTCTAAATTAAGTTTGGAACCTTAATTCAAGTTTACATAGCAAGAATAGGAAAGTTTGTCAAAGTTCACTGAGTTCCGGGGAAGTTAAGGCACTAAACGAGGTTCAGGGGCAAAATGGTAATTTTGCATCCTGAAGAGCCGGGATAAGTCCCAAGTAGTTAAAATGAAGTTTTTATAACTTATCTTTCAACATCCACCCAAACTTGAAGAAATAAACAAGAATTATTCAAGAATAACTAAGTTACCAAAAGATAGGGGCTTAAGTGTATTAAGTCCAATACTTTTGTGGCTTTTGGGGTTAAGTAAGGGTTTAAGAAGGGGAAAGTGAGGGATGGCTGTCATATTTTCATGTTCATCCTTCCCACCCTCATTTTGCCTTAAAATTGACCTTGAAATCCAAGTTTCTTGGTGAAAAGAGAAGCCATCAAAGGTATACAGATCATTGGGAGCCCATTTCAAGTGTTAAACCATGGTTTTGGAGCTTGGAGGCATGTTTTCTCCCATCCCCTATTTTTAGTATGAGGTAACTAATGTGTTCTTGATTGAATTCATGTTTATTGGTTGGTTAGGAGCTTGGGTGTTGGTTAGGAAACAAGAATTTGATGCTTGGTGCCTATGTTTTGCTTGGAACTTAGGTTGTACTTTGGTAAGCTTAGTGGATTGGAAAGGAGTTTGATTCTTGCTTGTTACTTGGAGTTGAGGTAAGGGAGTTATGTTTTGAAGTTCAATTAATGCTATTGGCATGAGTTTGCTTGAAGAAATTGAGTGATTTTAGCAATATTATTAGTTAGAGGATATGGTTGAATTGTGGTGAACTATGACGTTTGTGAAGATTGTAATGATGTTATAAGGCATCATAGATTGGCTTGTGATAGTTGGTTTTGATCTATGCAGCATGTTTTACGTGTATGTGAAGTTTGGAGGCATTCCAAGTATGTTTGATATGTTTGGGAGATGTCCAAAGTTCATAGCAGCAAAATGCATGAGAATTCTGCAGAAATGCAGATTGGCGACACATTGCCAATTTCCTGCTCTAGCTCATGATGCGTCGCCAATCCCAGAAAATATTGGTAGAACGTCACCAACTGTGGCGACGCGTCGCCAATACAGGGGAAAGTTGGCAGAACGTTACCAAGTATGGTGATGTGTCACCACAAGCAAGTTAGCAGAATTTTCCAAGTTTTGCTAGGAAGGTTGAGGGGAGACCTAAGGGGGTTATTAGGGTACCTTGGGGTCTAAGTATTTCGGGGCTACTCCGGGACTTCCAAAAGTCCTTCAAGACCTAGGGTTTTTCTTGAGTTTTGTAAGGTTTTATGGTTACTTGTGCCATAAGCAAGAAAACTAGTTTCCAAGAGATCACAACTAGGCATCACTAGCTTGGGTGAAAGGTTTAGAACCCTTGGCAACCTAGTCGTGCCGTTAGCCACAAGGTTGCAAGGTGAAACCTTGGTACACCCAGTCTACAAGGTCTTTGTGGCCTAGTCTACAATAGTCCCACCATAATTCCCCTGTACAACATAAATAGGAGAGGTTCAACTGGTGATTTATCACTAGTTAAGCTGGCAAGCTATGCTTGCTAGAGGACAAGGCAATGCCTTGTGGTTCAAGGACTAGGATGAGGAGAGCTCTCAAGGGACCTAGTTATATATGCATATATTTTAGACCCTCAAGCTGTATGAGCTCATAGCATGTTACATATGTTATCATATGTGGAGTCCTTGTTAATTTTCTTGTAGGTTCAATGAAGACCCTTATTGAGAATGTTGTGCAGATTCTAACCGCTAAGGGTTATTACGGTAGTAGCTTTTGTACAAGTATTGTACTTGAGAATCCCTATGATTCTAGTCTATATAGGTAACTTGTTGGTCAAGTAACAGCACTAACTAGAGCCTTCCTTTAGCTGCAGAGCCTAGTAGTAGTTGGACAAGGACTTTTGAGACTCACCACTAGGACTTGTATCCAAGGTGGGAGTTAGTTCAATAAGATCTCAGTAGAGGCTTGTATATATAGTACTCTTAGTTACCTCCATAGTCTATCTTTTGAGGAGTCCTAGACTCTAGGGTTGCTCTTGGGTGAGGGCATTACTCTACTTTATGTATGAATGCTCACACACAGTTGTTATTTGTAGTAAACTCACATAAATGTTAATTTTGTATGCTTTGGCTGTTTGAACTTATTTTCTATGGAAATCTCTTGGCCAAGTTAATGTTTTATGGGTTTTGTTAATCCAAGTCAAAGCATGAAGAACATGCATCCTGCATATTCTAGGTCAATCAACTAGTATCATGAAGTTTTAATCCGCACACATATACAGCTAGCCAATTGCAACCACCGTGAGACCAGCTCTCACAGGCTTCCTAGCGAGGGGTCAAGGATGGCCGTGTCAGTTTTTGGTATTAGAGCTTAGAGCTCATTTCATATATATTAGAGGCTAAGACTGAGATCTAGGACTTTCCAAACTAGAAAGTCCATGTGCTAGGAAAGTTAGTACTAATCAACATTTGCAGAATGTTGTCTAGCTTTGGTTACAGGTTGCTATGGTTGACACTAGGTCAGGAGCTTTGAGAGCGGCTAGAGAACCTATTGAGGGTTCTAGTTACCCAGTTGTGGCAAGGCTGGATGAGATATCCAGTGTGCTCCAGGGGTTGACTTAGACTATGGCCCAAGCGGCACAGGGCATGAACACTATCATGACTCAGTTGTTCCAAGATCATGAGGACATAAAGGTTGTCCAAGAGGAGAATGATCAACTTCAGGATCAGGAGAGGCATGCTGAGCAGAACAAGTGTTAGTGTTGTGCCTAAAAGGCCAATCATGAGATGATTGTATTTTTGCACATTGAGTCATGATATTTTATTAAGGCATTAATCCAGCAATTATGTTCATTTTTTTGTTTTTGCGTAACTTAACAAACATAATTGTAACCATAGAATAATGATATTCTCAAGCGTCCCTAGCCTAGTATTATTGTGGAGTGGGTTGCACTGATACATAACGACTAGCATATGTGGAGACTAATATGAGATATGTAGTCTGCATAAGGGTACAAGTTAGAGAACTTGTGTACTGGACCAACCCACCATCAGAACACTACATGGATCGTTATATGAGTGTCATAAGTGATTCTCATAGTGATCATGGTATATGTAGTCCTTCGACCAATGATCATCAAGGTCCCCTACATGTGAGTCACATACTTTGATACTTTCCTTTGTTGCTCGTAACTGAGTGAACTTGAAGGAGGTCATTGGGTATGTCACATATCATGCGGAGGAATTTGTATGATCAAGATGGGATTTGTCCCTCCTATGTAACGGGAGTGATATCTTCGGGCCCCTTGATATAGTTAGACTTAGAAAAAAGCATGGCCATGCTCGAATGAGTTGATATACGATATCAATGTCATCAGGTTAAGTTGGTCTACTCGGTAATCAAGAAACCAAAGATTGGGATATATGAGACTGACACATTCCATGTCTCGTGTTTAGTCTTTATATCTTGGACAAAGGGACAATGGCATATATCGGTGATGATCATAAAGGTTTAGTCGAATCATCGACAATCTTGTCACTTGGGTAGCAATGATGTGTTGCTAGACACCGCTCATTGCTTATGATCATAAATGTGATTTATGATCATTGCCAACGTGGTAAGAGCCTATTGGGTCGCACACATAGAGCTATTTGGATCATTAGAGTGCATGGGCTAATAATTTGGGTTTTGGTGTCACAATAATTTCGTATTAATAATGGGCCCAATAGTTGAGCCATTATTAAGCCTGAAATTAAAGCCTAAATGGATCAGGGCTTTGAAACCTATTAGGCCTGGAAGTTGAGTCTCACTATAAATACAAATTCTAGTGAGAAATTCGTAGATCTCCTTGCCCTAGCCTCCCAAAATGACAGCCGCAGTCTTCTCTTGCAATTCCTTGGAGGACTCAAGCTAGCACTGTGAGCATAAGAGAAACGCATCTGCCAGGACATGGTGGAAGCATAGTGATCCTGAGAGGCTCGTGTGAATACCATAGAGAGCCTGAACACATCAACTGTTCAAGTTTTGTGATTCGACTCTACAGTTGAGTGAGAGATCTCAACCGAAAATTAGGTCTAAAAAGTTTTGAACACCTGGTTTACCCCGTTTCACTTGGATCTTAGAGGATTTTGGTTAAATTTCGCTGCACTGTTTGGCTCCCGAAACCCTACAGTGGTATCAGAGCTACTGGTGAAACCCTAAATCGGGATTGAGCGTTGAATCGCATGATGTTATGTGTTCGGTTGCTTTTCGGCCATGATTAATTAGATTGATTCATGATGCATGAAACCGGAACTCGTAATGTACATATGACGTATATGAAGAAACGACACTAATTGGTTAGTAAGATTAACCCGAAATTGACTGGTATGAGATACCTATATGGATTAGGATTCTTGCAATAGTTGAAAAACCTTAGCTTTGTTCGGACCGGCTAGTGGGGCCGCTATATGCGGAGCGCCACATAAATAACAACTGGTTCATCAATGCACAAAAATTGGCATGCATCTTTGTTGAATGAGATTTGACATGATATGCTGATTGGTGTTTGAAGCATGGTGCATGGTTATAGCCCTTGATTGGTTGTACTTGTAAATACGGCCTACAAGTCATGCCTTTTCTTATCACTCTCATTGTACATTCTCTTCTCACCTTACTCCCCTTGAATGTAACTCAAGGTTTCTATTATTAATCTAATGGTGCATTATGGGATCATCCAAGGTGGAATGTCCAAGGATCATCCAAGGTGGTATGTCCAAGGAGGTGACAACAAAAGGGCAACCAAGAAAGGAAGAGAAGGAGCTTGTGAAGACTCTTTTCTTTTCTTAGGCTTTTATGATATTCTCATTGGCTTGAGAATATCGTATAGTTTTGGCTATAACCATGTCACGTTTACTTTCTTGTACGCATAAGATGCATGTATAAGACAACTGAAGATAACAAATTGGTGAGATCAAACAAAAAAAATCCCTCAAACAAATATTAAGTCATTAAATGTGATGCCTTCCAAATGTTGGCACTCGTTAAGACTTTGATCAACATTAGGTGGGTTTGCCAAAGCAAAGCACCTATGTTCATCTTGGTAAGGAACGATGGGATCATAGTGATATCCAAATTGCTGACTTTGGGTCTGACTTAACTAAGTCATCCTAATAGGATTAGGGACTTAGAGGCATAGAGTTGGGCTTAAGCTCATGAGATGAGCTTGGACAAGTGTTGTTCACCCAACTATCCAAGAGTTGCATAGGATGCAATTGGCAAGGAGTTGCCTACCTAAATAACTGTAACTTGAGAGACAAGCCAAAGCTGACTCAGGTTGTGGTCAAATATGGATCTTGGCCCACTAGAATACCTTAACGCCGAGGTGTACCGAAATAATATCAAGGGTTATTATTTTGACAAAATTAGTGGGAGTATCGTTTAATAAAAGTCCTTATTAAATGAATTAAAATACATGACTCTTACACTGCATATTTACTGTTATAGATAACCATGGCACAAAACACATCAAAACTTTCGTTGCGATCGATCCTTGAGAAGGAAAACCTGAGTGGGACCAACTTTCTCAAATGGTACCGAAACTTGAGGATAGTCCTCAAGCGAGAGAGAAAGACTTATGTCCTAGAGCAGCCTATTCTGGATGAGTCTGCTGCCACTGCTCCAAGAGCTGAAAGGGATGCTCACAAGAGGCATTCTGATGATGCTTTGGATGTTGCATGCCTCATGCTTATTACCATGGAATCTGAGCTTCAGAAGCAACATGAAAACATGAAGGCGTTCGATATGATCGAACATCTCAAAATGCTTTTCCAAGAGCAACCTAGGCATGAGAGGTTTGAGACCTCTAAGGCATTGTTTCAGTGCAAGATGTCTGAGGGAAGTCCCGTGGGTCCTTATGTGCTCAAGATGATTGGGTACATTGAGAATCTTGAGAATTTGGGATTTTCTCGTCAGAAAGAGTTGGCTATTGATGTAGTCTTGCAATCGTTGCCTGAAAGCTACAGTCAGTTCGTCATGAACTATAACATGAATGACCTTGACAAGTCCCTTCCTGAATTGCTCAACATGTTGAGAAGTGCTGAGCAAAACCTTAAGAAGGCTAAGCCCATTTTGATGGTTCAAAAGGGCAAGGGAAAGGGAAAAGCCAACAAGAACAAGGATAAAGCTAATGGAAACTCCAATGCTAATTCTTCTTCAGCTGCACTGAAACCAAAGGGTGGTGTGGCAAAGGAAGGGGAGTGCTTCCATTGTAAGTGACCTGACATTGGAAGCGCAACTGCAAGCTCTATCTTGAAGAACTTGCTAAGGAAAAGGGAAGTAAGACTTCCACTTCAGGTATTTTTGTTATAGAGGCTAACTTTTCTACTTCTTCATCTTGGGTATTGGATACTAGATGTGGATCTCACATTTGTGCAAACGTGCAGGATCTAAGTAGAAGTAGAAGATTGGCTCGAGGTGAAGTGGACCTACGTGTTGGAAATGGAGCAAAGGTTGCTGCCTTAGCCGTAGGGACTTATGTTCTCACTTTACCTAGTAGATTAGTTTTAGAATTAGACAACTGCTGCTTTGTGCCTACTATTAGTAGAAATTTGATTTCTGTTTCTTGTTTGGACAAGAAAGGTTTTTCATTTATAATAAAGGACAAATGTTGTTCTATTTATTTGAATGAAATCTTTTATGGTAGTGCTCAACTTAGCAATGGGTTGTATGTTCTAGACCTCAAAGATCCAATCTATAATGTGAATAACAAGAAGGTCAGATTAAATGATTCGAACCCGACCTATCTCTGGCACTCTCCCTTGGGCCAAATAAATGAGACCCACATATCCAAGCTCCATAAGGATGGACTCTTGGAGTCATTTGATTTTGAATCATATGAGACATGTGAGTCATGTTTGTTGGGCAAGATGACCAAAGCCCCATTCACAGGGCAAAGTGAAAGGGCTAATGACTTACTAGGACTTATACATACTGATGTATGTGGCCCTATGTCTACACAAGCTAGAGGAGGTTTCCAATACTTCATTACTTTCACTGATGACTTCAGCAGATATAGCTATGTGCATCTTATGAGACATAAGTCAGAATCCTTTGAAAAGTTCAAAGAATTCAAGAATGAAGTAAAGAATCAACTCGGGAAGAGTGTCAAAGTGCTTCAATTAGATCGAGGTGGAGAGTACTTGGATTGAGAATTCCTTGACTATCTAAAGGAGTGTGGCATAGTATCACAACTTACTCCACCTGGTACACCTCAATGGAATGGTGTATCTGAAAGGAGAAATAAAACTCTGTTAGGCATGGTTCGCTCTATGATGAGTCAAGCTAACCTTCCAAACTCCTTTTGGGGACTTGCTCTAGAGAGAGCCACTTTTATACTAAACCGAGTTCCATCTAAATCGGTTCAAAAGACACCGTATGAGATATGGAGTGGGAGGCGTCCTAATTTGTCTTTTATGAAGATTTGGGGCTGTGACACTTATGTGAAACGTCAATCCTCTGACAAACTAGGGCCTAAATCTAAAAAATGCCTTTCTGTTGGGTATCCCAAAGAAATAAAGGGTTAATATTTCTACAATCCTTTTTAGCAAAAAGTGTTTGTTGCTCGAACTGGTGTCTTTTTAAAGAAAGAGTTTATCTCTAAAGAAACTAGTGGGAGGAAAGTAGAACTTGAAGAAATTCAAGAACAACAAGGAGACATTGAACTTGAAATAGAACCTAAACAGACACCACAAGATGTTGTGGTTCAAGAGTCTGTTCCTGTAGCACAGAGCCCACGTAGGTCTAGTAGGATTCTGTATGAGCCTGAGAGATATGGATTTCTATGACTCACACTGGTGATGTGATGCTCAAGGATCAAGATGAGCCCACAACCTACCAACAAGCTATGTTAGGGCCTGACTCTGAGAAGTGGCTAGTGGCCATGAAATCCGAGATGGAATCCATGTACGAAAACCAAGTATGGACTTTGGTTTACCCACCTGAAGGGGTAAAACCCATACGGTGCAAATGGGTTTTTAAGAAGAAAACTGACATGGATGGTAATGTGATTACCTTTAAGGGACGATTGGTTGCAAAAGGTTTCAAGCAAATTCATGGTATTGACTATGATAAAACTTTTTCACCAGTTGCTATGCTTAAATCTATCCGAATTTTGTTCGCTATTGCTGCACACTATGATTATGAGATATGGCAAATGGATGTCAAAACTGCATTCCTAAATGGAAAGCTACTCGAGGATGTGTACATGACACAGCCTGACGGTTTTGTCACTCCTGAGAATGCCAATAAAGTGTGCAAGTTGCAAAGGTCCATTTAAGGACTGAAGCAAGCTTCTCGAAGTTGGAATCTTCATTTCGATGAAACAATCAAAGAGTTTGGTTTTATCAAAAAATGAAGATGAACCTTGTGTCTACAAGAAGGTTAGTGGGAGCGTTATTATCTTCTTGGTATTGTATGTAGATGACATACTACTCATCGGGAATGAAATTCTTAAGCCACAGTCTATGAAGACTTGGCTAGGAAAATGTTTCTCTATGAAGGACTTGGGTGAAGCAGCCTATGTGTTAGGCATCAGGATCTATAGAGATAGATCTAGAAAGCTTCTTGGCCTAAGTCAAAGTACATATATTGACAAAGTGCTAAAGAGGTTTAGCATGCAAGATTCCAAGAAAGGATTCTTGCCCATGTTACATGGTATAACTCTTTCTAGATCTCAGTGTCTGAGTACACCTGAGGAGAGAGAGCGCATGAGTAAGATTCCATTTGCCTCAGCAATTGGATCTATCATGTATGCCATGATATGTACTCGTCTCGATGTCTCATATGCCTTAAGCATGACGAGTAGGTACCAATCAAACCCCGGTCAGAGTCACTAGACAGCTGTTAAGAACATCCTTAAGTACTTACGAAGGACTAAGGATGCATTCTTGGTCTTTGGAGATGAAGATGAGCTCGTTGTAAGGGGTTACACCGATGCAAGCTTCCAATCCGATAAGGATGATTTTAGATCGCAATCTGGTTATGTGTTTTGTTTCGGTGGTGGTGCTGTGAGTTGGAAGAGTTCAAAGCAAGAGACAATAGCTAACTCTACAACAGAATCTGAGTACATTGCCACCTCTGATGCTGCGAAGGAGGCAGTTTGGATCAAGAAGTTCACCACTGAACCTGGAGTGGTTCCAAGCATTGTCGACCCGATAGAGCTCTATTGTGACAACAATGGAGCAATCACACAAGCTAAGGAACCTCGATCTCACCAGTGATCCAAACATATACTCCGATGCTATCATCTCATCAGGGAGATCATCGAGAAGGGTTATGTAAGGATATGCAGGACTTCGACAGACAACAACATTGCTGATCCATTGACAAAGCCCCTTATGCAGCAGAAGCATGATAGCCATTCTAAGTCCATCGGTATTAGATACATGGATGATTGGCTTTTAGTGCAAGTGGGAGATTGTTAGTGTTGTGCCCAAAAGGCCAATCATGAGATGATTGTATTTTTGCACATTGAGTCATGATATTTTATTAAGGCATTAATCCAGCAATTATGTTTGTTGTTTTGTTTCTGCATAACATAACAAACATAATTGTAACCCTAGAATAATGATATTCTCAAATGTCCCTAGTCTAGTATTATTGTGGAGTGGGTTGCAATAATACATAACGACTAGCATATGTGGAGACTAATATGAGATATGTAGTCTGCATATACGTACAAGATAGAAAACTTGTGTAGTAGACCAACCCACCATCAGAACACTACATGGATCGTTATATGAGTGTCATAAGTGATTCTCATAGTGATCATGGTATATGTAGTCCTTCGACCTAAGATCATCAAGGTTCCCTACATGTGAGTCACATACTTTGATACTTTCCTTTGTTGCTCGTAACTGAGTGAACTTGAAGGAGGTCATTGGGTATGTCACATATCATGCGGAGGGATTTGTGTGATCAAGATGGGATTTCTCCCTCCTATGTAACGGGAGTGATATCTTCGGGCCCCTTGATAGAGTTAGACTTAGAAAAATGCATGGCCATGCTAGGATGAGTTGATATGCGATATCAATGTCATCAGTTTAAGTTGGTCTACTCGGTAATGAAGAGACCAAAGATTGGGCTATACGAGAGTGACACATTCTATGTCTTGTGCTTAGTCTTGATATCTTGGACAAAGGGACAATGGCATATATCGGTGATGATCATAAAGGTTTAGTCGAATCATCGACAATCTTGTCACTTGGGTAGCAATGATGTGTTGCTAGACACCGCTCATTGCTTATGATCATAAATGTGATTTATGATCATTGCCAATGTGGTAAGAGCCTATTGGGTCACACACATAGAGCTATTTGGATCATTAGAGTGCATGGGCTAATAATTTGGGTTTTGGTTTCACAATAATTTCGTATTAATAATGGGCCCAATAGTTGAGCCATTATTAAGCCCGAAATTAAAGCCTAATTGGATTAGGGCTTTGAAACCTATTAGGCCTGGAAGTTGAATCTCACTATAAATACAACTTCTAGTGAGAAATTCGTAGGTCTCCTTGCCCTAGCCTCCTAAAAGGACAGCCGCTCTCTTCTCTTACAATTCCTTGGAGGACGCAAGCTAGCACTGCGAGCGCAAGAGAAACGCATCTGCCGGGATGTGGTGGAAGTGTGGTGATCCCGAGAGGCTCGTGTGGATACCATAGAGAGCCTGAACACGTCAACTGTTTAGGTTTTGTGATTTGACTCTACAGTTGGGTGAGAGATCTCAACCGAAAATTAGGTATGAAAAATTTTGAACACTCGGTTTACCCCGTTTCACTTGGATCCTGGAGGGTTTCGGTTAAATTCTGCTGCGCTGTTTGGCTCCCGAAACCCTACAGCAAGTGCCTAGGGCTCATGAACAGAGATATAATGTTCATGAGGAGGAGGAGGAGCTATAGGTTATGGAGGCTCCAAGGAGGGGAGATACTCCACATCAGATGAGGTTGTTGGAAAAGTTCAAGACGGTTGACCCAGCAAGTTTTGATGGGGTAGGTGATCTCGATCGAGCAGAAGATTGGTTATCCAGGATGAACCGACTTTTCACTTGTGGAGGTTATGAGTCTGTACAAATAATGGCCTTAGTAACTTTCTTTTTTAGAGGGATGGCTAGTTTATGGTGGGATGATGTGATGGAGATGTTGAGGGAAAGCAATGGTACCTGACCAGAGCACAAAAAAAAGGTGCTCAAGTGGTCAAACTTCAAAAAGAAGTTTTGACATGAATACATCAGTGGAGCTGCACAAGACCAAAAGAAGATTCAGTTTGAGAATCTAGTACAAGGAGAGATGTTTGTGCAGGAGTAAAAGCAATGTTACAATTCACTTATTCGGTACGCTCCTTACATGGTTGGTAATGATGAGTTGAAGGCCAAGAAATTCTTTCAAGGTTTGAGACCCGTTCTTCTAAGGTATATGGCGACATTGGATATAAGAAGTTATCTCCAAGTGGTTCAAAAGACTTTAGCATTGGAAAGAGAATTTGAGGATTCAAAGGCACCTAGCAAAAAGGTGGATGTTGGACAAATTAACCTAGGAAAGATTGTCGGAAAATGACCGATGGTTGAAAGTGAAGGTCCTTTCAAGAGAAGGAAGATGGGCTTATGTCCTAAGTGTAGATGGTTCCATGGCACGAGACCATGTACCTTGGGAACTGATATTTGTAATATCTGTGGTCAGAAAGGACATTGACGAGAGACTACCCAAGGGCTCAACCTTTGCCAGGTCCACCCAGGAATTTACCCCTTAGACCCCTTGCCATAGGAAATTGACCTGGTGTAGCCGCAACAGCAGTTGGCCCAAGGGTTTTCACCCTGGCGAGTCAAGTGACCCAAGAACTAGCCGCCATTCGAGGTAATTTTACTTTTTAGAATGGTAGGGTTATAGTGCTTTTTTATACAGGAGCTACTTTTTCAATGATATCGTCTACCTTGGTAGATAAGTTTAAATTGCAACGAGAAATCTTCGGTGAGTTAAGACTCATCAGAACTGTAGGGAGGAGTTTTATTGTGACCAATGAAATGGTTACTAGGTATCCCTTGTAGTTAGGCGACCATGAGTTTTGTTGTGAGTTATGGGTGATCGAATTGAGGTCTTATGACCTAGTATAGGGAATGGATTGGTTAAGTAAGCAGAAGGCACAAATTGACTGTGTGAATCACTCAGTCGACATTACTGATGCTCAGGGAGCTAGAGTGGGTTGCATAGGAGGATTAACATCTAGTGCTAAAAGTTTACATCTTAGACTCATGGATACCATCCTCTTAGTTAATGAAGAAGAGTATTATTCATTGAATGGGGTGGCCATAGAGGAAGAACTTGAGAAGATCCTTATAGTCAATCAGTTTCCTGAAGTGTTTTCAGTAGAGTTACCTAGGTTACTGATAGCCGAAGGACTATCGCCTCCACCTGGCTGAACTCCCTACCACCAGAATGGCCAGGAGATCTGGCGCTACCCGGAAAAAGGTGGGATCACACACCTTGGAGAAAAGCCAAAGAGCCCGAGCTCGGCACGCCAGGGAACTTGAGGATACTATTAGCCCCCCCGACGTAGTAAACAGACCACCTTCGGAAAAGTTTCACCAGCTAGTGCGGGCCGAACATGATCTTCCCGAAGGCGGAACTCCCTGAATCTGGGAACCCTCGAACTGGGGGCATATTTCCTGAAGTGGCACGGTCCGTACTAGAGGACGACCTCACCCAGGAACCTCGGGAGTACGGCAGGAGCATTTAAGGAAGCCTCTGACATGTCACCCACAAACGTCACAAGCCGCCTCAAACGGTGCTCTGACACGCCGGCGCCATCAAAGTCACATCATGGCCCGTCCCGGCTCAAGGCTCAAGGAAGCCTGCCACCAGCTACTTGTCCTCTATGCCCAGACATTCAGAGAACATTCGACCGAACACGTGTCACGATCTGAACGGGCTGGACACCTCTATAAATACCAGGGAATACACATTGGCAAACGGTTGGCAAATATTCCGACTCCTCACTCTGAGAAAATACGACCAGGCGAGTTCACTGAACCCCTCACTGCTATTTCCGCCGCCTTCCCTCAGCACCACTGACTTGGGAGTCGGAGGCTCCTCCCCGGAACAACACCCCGGGGACCTCCTAACCCACTTTTTCTGAACATCTCAGGCACTCTCCCTTGGGCAAACCGGCCACCAGGCGTTCTTCCTCTCCGGGAGTCCCTCCATCAGTCACCATGACTACCAACGATGAAGCCGCTGGGCATCATTTGGCGCCGTCTGTGGGAAACCGCTCTAAAATCGCCGTCGTTGAAACTCAGCGTTCTAAGGACAGGGGACTCCTGAGGTCTCCGTCCGCTCCTGAGACACAACCGGCTGCTGAGCAAACACTCCCAGGGACTTCTGCGCCTGAGGAAGACCGCCCTCTAGTAATCACTATGAGCTTTATGAGGGAGTTTCAGCGTTCGGTCGTGGCCGAAATGACACAGCAGATCGACCGAAGGTGGCCATAGCAAACACAGGCCCAAAGACCTCCCTCACCTGCACGCCCTCGGGAGAGAAGCCCGAGGTCGACTCATCGCAGTTCGGGAAGCGGAGACCCGCGCAAAGAGTCATCTACGGAGAATATACCCCTTGGGAAATGGCCTGTGGGACAAACTGGGTCCAAGCGACCGAAAGTCTCACAGGGAAGGAGGTTGTCGCCTGAGGCGAGGTCCTTGTCCCCTCAGCGCCAAACTCACTCCCCGAAGAGGCGCTGACGATCTCCCTTCCCAGAGGAAGAGCCTAATGCCACAGTTCTCATGGAAAGGATACTAGCGCGGCTGGACAGGGTGGAAAAGCAGGTAGCTCGCAAACCCGTCTGGGATAGGCTGACGGGAGCCTTCTGCGAAGATGGGTCCCCATTCACCCGGGCCGTGGTCGAGGCAGTCATGCCAGGCGACTTCAGGGTACCTCGGCTGGAGATTTATGATGGCCGCACTGATCCGCAGGCCAATCTGACCAAGTACAGACTCAGCATGATAATGCATGGTGCTGACGAAGCTACCATGTGTAAATGCTTCGAGGTCACCCTCACGGGACCAGCAACTGCGTGGTACAACTCATTGCCCCCAGAAACCATCACTGAGTTCCAGGAGTTGTCTACGGCCTTCGCGCAGCAATTTATTGGAAGCGGGCCAACGGCGAAGATGCCTGTTCAGATGTTCGACATAGAGCAGAGAAACGGAGAAACCATCCGAGACTATGTCGAAAGATTCAACAGGGAAGCTCTAAGCATCCCGGACTTCCGGCCCGAAATACGCATCCTCGCCATGACAGAGGGCCTTCGGCGAGACTCACAGCTGTTTTATGAGTTCTCAAAGGACCCCCCGGACACCCTTGGAGAATTTTACCGAAGGGCCGAACAGCACATGACCGCCGAGGAGCTGAGAATGGCTGGGCCGAAGTCTGATCACAACCGCGCCGAAGGGTCTAATCAGCAAGCCCGGCATCCAACTGAACAGGCAGGTCGACCTCGGAGGATGCGGGGAAGGAAACTTCAAAGCTTTACACCCCTGAGGACTACACGGACAAACATCCTCATGGCGCTGGAAAGGCAGGGGACGCAGATTCGGCGGCCAAGGGCCATGACGGCTGATAACAAGAAAAACATCAAGAAGTTCTGCCAGTTTCACCGCGACCACGACCACGACACCGAAGACTGCTTCCAACTGAAGAAGTACATTGAGTCGCTGATAAAACTCGGCCAACTTCGGAAATATCTGTGGATGCCTTCCCCAAAAGGAAGAAAAGATAAGGAAGAAAGGGCCGAAGATGAGGACTACAACTCCGACAGGCGGAGAAACAGAAGTCCGAAAATGCGCCCTCCTCCTCCTGCAGGGGTGATACAAACCATCACCACGGGGCTCCCATCCTCGGAAAGAAAGCAGAAGGCCAGAGAGATTGCGGTCATGGAATATTAGAGTCTGGCAAAGAAACTGGCTCGCAAGGATGGATCCACCGTCATCTTCCCCCATGACGATCCGCTGCTAATCATGGCAAGGATAGGGAACTGGGACGTCAAAAGAGTGTTGCTTGATGATGGATCAAATACTGACGTCCTATTCTCGCATTTACTGCTGAATTTGGACATCTTCAGCAGCGAGCTCAAGCCTGTCACCTCGCCCACCTTCGGGGTTGGACCATCCGAACTACCTGTCCTTGGATGGATTGATCTCCCCCTAATGATGAAAGGAACTTCGGTCGACGGAACAGCTGAGTTGTACACCTCCACAATGGCGAGATTTATCGTCATGGACATTCCTTCTTCGTACAACGCCATCCTTGGAAGGCAGACACAGGGAAACCTGCACATTCGCCCTGACGTGAAGTACTTGACTGTCACATTCGCCACCAAGGATGGGGATGCAGAGGGCTTCATAGATCAAGCCGAGGTAAGGAAGGTGTTTGTAAAAGCACGAAAAGCTCCGACAAATAACCCCGCACAAACAATGGAGGCAAAGGCGCCAGAGAAGGGCAAAGAAGGAGATCCCACGAGAGCAGAAACAGAAACAGTATAACTTGTTCCAGGACAATCTACCCGAATAGGGAAGAGCTTGCCCGAAGGTGACAAGAAAAACCTTGTATCTTTTCTACTGGGAAATAAAGATCTCTTTGCGTACTCGCCGAAAGACATGCCAGGGGTGCACCCTGGCATAATACAGCATAACCTCAAAGCAAGCCTGGACGCAAAGCCTGTCCGACAAAAGAAGCGAAGCATCTCAGCCCATAAGAGCAACTTTGTGAAAACCGAAGTCCAGCGCCTGTTAGACGCTGAAGTCATCAGGGAGGTCAAATACCCCGAATGGTTAAGCAACGTGGTCATTGCCACAAAAGAAGGCAGCAGCAAACTCCGGATTTGCATCGACTTCCGAAACTTGAACGATGCTTGCCCGAAAGACTCATACCCTCTTCCGCCAATAGACCAACTGGTAGACTCAACTGCCGAATACGGGCTCCTAAGTTTCCTAGACGCCTTCAGCGGCTACCATCAAATAAGGATGGACCCCGAAGATGAAGAAAAAACCGCCTTCATCACCGAGGGAGGAAAAAACTGCTACGTCAGGATGCCCTTCGGGCTCAAAAATGCAGGAGCCACCTACCAAAGGTTGATGAACAAGGTCTTTAAGGACCAAATGGGGAGAAACATGGAGGTGTATGTTGACGATATGATAGTTAAAAGCAAGCTCCCTTGCAACCACGTTGCAGATCTAGAGGAAACCTTCCAAAAGCTCAGAGCCTTCGGGATTCGTCTCAATCCTGAAAAATGCATTTTCGGGGTGACCTTGGGAAAGTTCCTTGGGTACATGGTATCCGAAAGAGGCATCGATGCTAACCCTGAAAAAATTAAGGCTCTGCTCGAGTTCCAAACTCCTGCCACAGTAAAAGATGTGCAGAGACTCACCGGAAGAATAACCTCTCTTACCAGGTTAATTTCCAGGTACGGGGATAGGTGTCGGCCTTTCTTCAAAGTCCTCACTAAGCCAGCAGAAAAGGAAGCCAACCTCGGAAGGGATGATCATCCTTGGGATCAAGACTGCCAAAAAGCCTGGGAAGAACTCAAAATCTACCTAGCCAGCCTGCCGACTCTGCGACAACCTCGCGAGGGAAAGCCCCTCGTATTATACCTCGCCATCACGGAGAAAGCTGTGAGCTCGGTCCTCGTGAAAGAAGAAGGGCCAAAACAATGGCCGGTCTACTATGTAAGCAAATCCCTGCATGGCGCCGAAGTCAGGTACCCTCTGCTGCAAAAAGCTATATATGCCTTGGTGCTTGCAGGGAGAAGGCTGCGACCATACTTTCAGGCTCACCCCATCATCGTCCGAAGTAGCCTACCACTACGGGACGTCATGAGGAAAGTGGATCATTCGGGAAGGCTCTCCAAGTGGTGTATAGAGCTTGGCGAACACGATATCACCTATGAACCTCGGAAGGCCATAAAAGCTCAAGCACTGGCAGAATTCATTGCCGAAATACCCACCACTGAGGACAGTCATCCGGATCTGAATGAAGGTGAGCCAGAATGGACCTTACATGTTGACGGAGCCTCGGGGTCCGAACACCAGAGAGCTGGGGTAATTATCAGGGGCCCCGAAGGCCTAAAAGTAATGAAGGCTATCAAGTTTAGCTTCAACGTCACTAACAATGTGGCTGAGTATGAGGCCCTCATAGCGGGATTACGACTGGCCAGAAAAATTGGCGTTAGAAACTTAAAGGCTCACAGCGATTCCCAACTAATAGTTCGGCAGACGGCAGGAGACTATGGGCGAAGGACCCAACCTTGGCAAAATACCACGAGCTGGTAGCAAAACTCATTCAAGAGTTTGACGCCGTACGGATCGAAAACGTACCTCGGCGGAAAAGCACCGAGGCAGATTGCTTGGCAAAGTCAAAGACCTACACCGAGGTGCTAAACCGTCCGAGCATCTCAGTGCTAAGCATAGCGACCTCGGGAAAAGGATGGAGGGATCCAATAAAAAGGTACCTCGCGGAAAATGTGCTCCCCGAAGACCCCAGTAACGCTGCAAAACTGTGAAGACGCTCCAGCCGTTTCTTCCTAATCGGTGAAGAACTATACCGGCAGGGATACGCGAATCCGCTGCAAAGATGTGTGAATGAAGAGGATACTGAAATGATCCTTGAAGAAGTCCACAAAGGCATGTGTGGTTCACACATTGCAACCGATGCCCTGGCGGCAGTGATACTCCGCCAAGGATACTTCTGGCCTACCGTAAGAAAGGACGCAAGGCAGTTCGTCCGGAAATGCGGTAGTTGCCAGAGACACGCGAACATCCAGGGGGCACCCTCGGAAATGGTAACTTCGGCTGACTATCCCTGGCCTTTTGCAGTCTGGGGTATAGACCTTATTGGGCCACTCCCCGCAGCGCCCGGAGGCGTGAAATTATGCGTGGTAGCAGTAGACTATTTCTCCAAATGGGTTGAGGCAGAACCGCTAGCAACTATCTCGGCGAAAGAAGCGCAGAAGTTTGTATGGAAGAACATCGTATGCAGATTCGGCATACCGAGGGTACTAGTGGCTGATAATGGATCCCAATTCATAGACAAAGGATTCCAGGAATTTATCACCGACCTCAGAATAAAGATGCACTTCGCCCCAGTAGCTCACCCCCAAAGCAACGAGCAGGTGGAAGTATCTAACAGGACCATAAAAGATCGCCTGAAAAACAGACTGGGGGAAGCAAAAGGGAAATGGCTGGGAGAACTCCAAAGCGTATTATGGAGTTACCGAACGATGCCTCGAAGAGCCACAGGGGAGACTCCCTTCTCACTCATCTTCGGAACAGAGGCCATCATCCCAATCGAGATAGTTAGACCATCAGTACGGGTGCAAGTATTTGATGAAGGTGGAAACGACCTCGGCCTAAGAATGAAGCTCGACCTCGTCGGAGAACACAGAGAAATAGCTGAGCTGAGAAGAAAAGCTTTCCAGCAAAGAGTGGCCGCGGCTATAAATTTACGAGCCAGGCCAAAAGAAATCAAGAAAGGGGACCTCGTTCTCCGAAAGGCTGACTTTGCACCCCGAAAGCCATCCCACGGAGTACTTCGCGCGAACTGGGAAGGACCTTATCTGGTTCTTGCCGAAGTACGAAAAGGCGTGTACAAACTTGGCGACACCGAAGGCATAGAATTGATAAACACTTGGCACTCAGACGCCCTAAAGAAATTCTACGCCTAAGATGGAGCAGAAGGATTGTGTTGTACAAAAAATATCCTAAGTACAGAATGTGCTTGAGAAAAATTCTTAAGTGTACAAAATGGTGCAAGACAGAATTCCGCGAAGGTGTTCACCGTGATAAAACGCAGATGTGACTTTCCGAGGTCCCTTGAGCCATCACACTCGGAAAAATGGAAAACAAAAATCTCGTGAAAGTACTCGCCGCAAAAAGCGCAGAATAATTTTTCGAAGTCTCTTGAGCGAACGCGTTCGGGACGAAAGGAAATAGAAGGAATCGCAAAAAGACTCAGTCAAATAATTTTTTGTGATTGTAGGTTTCCCGAAGTCTCTTGAGCGAACTTGTTTGGGACGATGGAAATGCAAAATCTTGCAAAAAGACTTAGCCAAAACATATTCATTGAGAATGATCAGGCTTACAAAGAAGAAGTGCCCAAAGAAGGAGCACAAAAATGAAGAGGAAAAAAAGGAAAAGGCCCCTAAAACAGCCTAAGAGTTCTTGGCGTCCCGGGAGCCACCAGCCTCTGTGCCCTTTTCCACCACCTTCGGCGCCGGAATTATGGAAGGCAGGTTCAGGTGCTCGATTTTTGACCAGGACCACTGAGGCCCCTAAGGAATGTTTAGAGCTTCCAAAAAAGAGAGGTCCAGACCTGGGAACCTCTGAAGGACTTGGTGCCGAGCAAGGCAGAACCCGTCCTGGAAGGCGACCTTGGTCATTTGGTCGGATTTGTCCTTCTCAACCTCAAGGTCCTCGAGCTCGTCCTTCAAATCTGCAACCTCCTTCTTCAGCGCCTTCATCCTCTTCTTCGTGTCAGGCTCCTTCTTCAAAGACTTGACCTCGACTTCAAGAGCATTTTTCTCAGTCAACAACGTTAGTATGAGATTGTCAAAATCTGACTTATCCTTGAGAAGGTCTTGGTTGGCAGCGAGCATCCCCGCCACCTGATCGCCGAGGTCAGCAATCTTCTGGGAGGAGTCCTTCTCAAGGTCTTCCGTTTCCTTCCGGAACTCCTCCCGAAGGGCAGCAACTTCTTTCTTCGCAGCATCTGCCAGCTGCTGGTTCTTGGCGGTCAATTTCGAGCACGTGACTTTCACTTTTTCTAAGGCCTCTAAGGCCGAAGCTCGGAACGCCGTCTGCCTGGCTACCCGAACTCGGAGAAAGCCGGCGTACCCCAGCAGCTGTGAAAAGATGAACGCAAGGTCAGTAAGAGCCAAGCACTTCGAAAAAATTGAAGGGAAAAAGGTGTGAATAGCATACCTGAGCAGCATGCTCGGTAACTTTCGCGGCGAGGGTGTCATCGCCTGGATGGGCCGCCGCAATAGCCTTGAAGGAGGCCTCTATAAGCACCCCCTTCGAAATCTGCTTCGCCATTTGAGGACAGTCATCAGAGTACAAGTTCATGTCCTTCATGAACGTCCAAAAAGGCTCTTTGGGTATCTTCCCTTGTGGGACTTTGGCATCACGAAGGGCCCGCTTCTTCGCGTGTTCGGCCGCCCAGTTCGGAGTAAGCAACTCCCCTGCATGGAAAAAGCGAGAAGCATGTCAAAGACAAAGGAAATTTCAGAAAAACAAAATAGCCATACTTGTTCTGAAAACAACAAACCTGGCGGCACTTCGACCACGACGTTCTCGGAGTCCTGAGACTCCTCGGTCGAAATCCCCTTGCCTTTCTTCCTGCGCCGCTCCTCGGCAGATGGAGCCTCTACCACGGCCTCCCGAAGGGCCTGCGACGCGGAAGGGCTCTAGGGAGGGACGTCGGCGGAAGGAACCTCGGCAGTGGTAGGGACCTCGGCAGCATCCTCGGGCGGCGGAATCTCGACTGCCCCAGGCTCCTTGGCAGCCTCCTCCGAAATTTCTTGCTGAGGAAGCTGGGCAGTTTTCTTTGCCCATTTCACCGAAGGACCAGCGCCAGTAGACTTCCGCCTTCGGGAAGCCGCCTTCTTTGTTTGATCGCCCTTCTCCACCTGGTCAGAGAAAAGGGACTTGTAGAATGCAGCAGTCCCGTCCCCATCTCTGAAAAAGAAAAAAGACATCAGCGTAAGTCCGAGGGAAAAATTGCAAGGGAGTAGAAGATAACTTACTTTCGAAAAGCATTTCAAAAGAAACTTCCTCCCGAAGGAGCTGCACTAACCAGGAGTCCTTCCCGGCGATAGCAGGAGCTGGCATCTCGAGGTCAGTCTCATGCTCCTTGACCACCCCTAACTCCTGAAGGACCTCTTCGGTCATCAACCTCTAGTTAATGGGGAAGGGGTACAGGGAGCGCGGAGCGACCTCGGGAGCCCAGTTGGAGGCGGCGCGAATACGTCCGTCGAAGTCCGCGAACACGGGAGCCAACTCTGGAGTCAGCAGTATCCTCGGATCAACGACGTCCACATCCAGCTTTCCCCGAGCCCATTTGGTCGAAACATATGACCAGGCCTCATCTATCTTCAGGAAGAAGAATTTCTGTTGCCACCCTCGCCAACTGTCCTTAGTGGCAAAAGTGAACATGAATTTTTTGCTCCCGGATCCCCGAGGTAGCATGAAATTAAAGCCACCATTCGGGAAGACGAAGAGCTTGTAGTACTGCATGAAAATTACAAAATGGGGTTTTATCCCGAAGACGCCACACATACAGAGGAAGGCATTAAAATAGCAGTACGAGTTCGTGGAAAGCTGATTCACAGCAATGCCATGAAATTGGCAGAACTCGCAAACCATCTTCGGGGGAGCATACCGAAGTCCGGCCTTCAGCTGGGCTCGGAAAACGGTAACCTCATTACTATGGTTTGAAAAAGCATAGTGGTCAGAGCGTGGCAGCCGGGTAATGGCGTAAGAGGGAAGAAAGAACTTCTTCTTCCACCTCTCTAGTTTTTTAGGGGTGGTGCAACAAGGATGAGATAAAAGAGGCTGCCAGCTCTCAGGGATAGGCATTTTGGACAGAAAAACGAGTTCGGAAAAAGGCAAGAAAACAACTTCCGGCAAAAACTTGAAAAAACAGAGGTATCAAAAGACTCTGGAAAGAAAAAACCCACCAAAAGACTTGCCAAAATCGGAGGTCGTCGTCGTAAAAGGTTGCCAGAAAAAGCTTTGTTAAAACTGCTCCACCGTAAAGGCAAGAGAAAGCGCAGAGAAAAGGGCAAGCAAGGAAAGAGCAGAAGCAAAAGCAAAAGGGGCTTATGACGGAATGGGCTATTTATAGGCCAAAGGTGGGTAACCGAAACGACGTCATAAGTGCCCTTTGAAGGTGAACCGTCGCCGTAACTGCACTCTGTGCCTGAAAAGACACGCTCTCTGTAAATGACACGACTCTCCTCTAATGACAGTGTGCCACATGTCAACCGCCACGCCAAAATAGGGGACATGTCTTCTGACATCCCTAAAAAACTGGGACGCGTCGCTCAGACTGATGCGCTTGGCCATCAGAGGTGACGCTGCACAGACCTGCAAAAGCAAAGAAGCAGGTTACCACAAAGACACCAAAAGATGGGCTATGGCCGAACAGCCCATACCTTCGAGCAAGAGGTGTATCTTCGGCACAGGCTTTGCCTCGGAGCCACCAAAAAACAGCCCAAGGCCGAGCAGCCCACACCTTTGGGCAAGAGGTGTACCTTCGACACAGGTGTTACTCTCTATAGACTCCCAAAGAACATCCTCGGAAAGAAAACAAAACCGAAGTCGTCACTTCGGCTTTCCAAAGGGGGCATGTGATAGCCGAAGGACTATCGCCTCCACCTGGCCGAACTCCCTGGCACCAGAATGGCCAGGAGATCTGGCACTACTCGAAAAAAGATGGGATTACACACCTCGGAGAAAAGCCGAAGACCCCGAGCTCGGCACGCCAGGGAACTTGAGGATGCTATTAGCCCCCCCGAGGTAGTAAACAGACCGCCTTCGTAAAAGTTTCACCAGCTAGTGCGGGCCGAACATGATCTTCCTGAAGGCGGAACTCCCTGAATCTAGGAACCCCCGAACTTGGGGCATATTTCCCGAAGTGGCACGGTCCGTACTAGAGGACAACCTCACCCAGGAACCTCGAGAGTACGGCAGGAGCATTTAAGGAAGCCTCTGACATGTCGCCCACAGACGTTACAAGCCGCCTCAAACGGCGCTCTGACACGCCGACGCCATCAAAGTCACATCATGGCCCGTCTCGGCTCAAGGCTCAAGGAAGCCTGCCACCAGCTACTTGTCCTCTACGCCCAGACATTCAGAGAACATCCGAACGAACAAGTGTCACGATCTGAACGGGCTGGACACGTCTATAAATACCAGGGAATACACCCTGGCAAACAGTTGGCAAATATTTTGACTCCTCACTCTGAGAAAATACGACCAGGCGAGTTCACTGAACCCCTCACTGCTATTTCCTCCGCCTTCCCTCAGCACCACTGACTTGGGCGTCGGAGGGTCCTCCCCGGAACAACACCCCGGGGACCTCCTAACCCACTTTTTCTGAACATCTCAGGCACTCTCCCTTGGGCAAACCGGCCACCAGGCGTTCTTCCTCTCCGGGAGTCCCTGCATCAGTCACCATGACTACCAACGATGAAGCCGTTGGGCATCAGTTACCACCCAAGAGGGACACTGAGTTTGTAATCCATCTTTAGCCTGGAGTTGAACCTATTTCAATGCCACCTTGTAGAATGTCAGCTCCTGAGATGGATGGGTTAAAGAAGCAGTTGGAGGAACTGTTGAGGAAAGGCTTTATAAGGCCTAGTGTATCTGATAGCCAAATGCTATCGCCTCTATCTGGCCGAACTCCCTGCCACAATGATGGCCAGAAGAAGCTGGCGCTACCCGAGAAAAGGTGCGATCAGGCACCTCGGGAGATAGCCGAAGAGCTCCGAGCTCGGCACGCCAGGAAACCCCGAGGATACTACTCGCCCCCCAAGGTTATGAACATATCGCCTTCGGAAAAGCGGCACCAGACATAGCGAGCCGAACATGATATCCCCGAAGGCGGAACTCCCTGAAACTGGGAACCCCCGAACTGAGGGCTTGTTTCCCGAAGAGGCTCTGTCCGAACTAGAGGACGACCTCACCCAGGGACCTCGGGAGTACGGCAGGAGCATTTGTGGAAGCATTTAAGGAAGCCTCTGACACGTCCTTCCACAGACGTCATAAAGTCGCCTGAATAGGCGCTCTGACATACGGACGCCATCAGAATCACAGCATGGCCCACCTCAGCACGTGGCTCAGGACAACCTGCTACCAGTTATCTGTCTCCTACGCCCAGAAACTCAGGGAACATCCGACCGAACACGTGTCGTGATCTGAACGGGCTAGGCGCTCCTATAAATACCAGGGATTAATACTTGGCAGGAGGCTGGTTGGATAGGCAAAACTGCTCCCACACTCTGAGAAAACTTCCAGGCGAGACTCTTCAGCCCTTTGTGCTATTTCCTCTGCCTTTTCTCAGCCACCACTGACTTGGGCGTCGGAGGCTCCCCCCCCGGAAAAACACTCCGGGGACCTCCTAACCCTTTGTTTCTGAGCTTTCAGGCACTTTTCTTTGGGCTATCCATTCCACCAGGCGTTCTTCCTCCCAGAAGTCTCTGCACCAGTCACCATGACTATAAATGATAAGGCCCCTGGCCATCATTTGGCGCCGTCTGTGGGAACCCGCTTTGAGATCGCCGTCTTTGAGACTCGGCGTTCTAAGGACAAGAGGCTCCCGAAGTCCCCGTCCGCGCCTGAGATACGACCGGCTGCTGAGCAAACACTCCCAGGGACTTCTGCGCCTGAGGAAGACCGCCCTCTGGTAATCACCATAAGCTTCTTGAGGGACTTTCAGCATTCGGTTGTGTCTGAAATGACCCAGCAGATCGACCGAAGGTGGCCACAGCAAGCACAGGCCTAGAGACCCCCCTCACCGACACGCCCTCGGGAGAAAAGCCCCAAGTCTACACATCGCAGTTCGGGGAGTGGAGACCCTCGCGAAGAATCATCCACAGAAAATATAGCACTCGGGAAACGGCCTGTGGGACAAACCGGGTCCAAGCGACCGAGAGTCTCACAGCGAAGCAGTTCGTCGCCTGAGCCGAGGTCCTTGTCCCCTCAACGCCGAACTCGCCCCCCGAAGAGGCGCCGGCGATCTCCATTCCCTGAAGAAGGCCCTAGTGCCACAGTGCTGATGGAGAGGATACTAGCACGGCTGGACAGAGTGGAGAAACAAGTGGCCAGAAAACCCGTTTGGGCCAGACTCTCGGGAACATGCTGCGAACATGACTCGCCATTTATTCAGGCCGTTGTTGAGGCAGCCATGCCAGGTGACTTCAGAGTACCTCGGTTGGAGATTTATGATGGCTGTACTGATCCACAGGCCCATCTGATGAAGTACAAACGCAGCATGATAATACACGGTGCTGACAACGCTACCATGTGCAAGTGCTTCGAAGTCACCCTCACAGGGCCAGCCACGGCGTGGTACAATTCCTTGCCTTCAGGAACCATCACTGAGTTCCAGGAGTTGTCCATGGCCTTCACACAGCAATTCATTGGGAGCAGACCTACGGCGAAGATGCCTGTGCAGATGTTCGACATAGAGCAGAGGAATGGAGAAACCATCCGAGACTATGTCGAAGGATTCAACAGGGAAGCTCTAAGTGTCCCAGACTTCAGGCCCGAAATCCGCATTCTTGCCATGACACGAGGCCTTCGGCGAGACTCACAGCTGTTCTACGAGTTCTCAAAGGACCCCCCGGAGACCCTCGGAGAATTTTACCGAAGAGCAGAACAGCACATGACCGCCGAAGAACTAAGAATGGCTGGGCCGAAGTCTGATCACCACTGCCCCGAAGAGTCCAGTCAACAAGCTCGGCATCCTACCGAATACGCAGGACGACCTCGGAGGATGCGAGGAAGGAAACCTCAAAGTTTCACACCATTGAGCACTTCGCGGACCAACATTCTCATGGCGCTGGAAAGGCAAGGGACGCAGATTCGGCGACCAAGGGCCATGACCGCCGATAATAAGAAGAATGCAAAGAAGTTCTGCCAGTTTCATCGTGACCACGGTCATGACACCGAAGACTGCTTCCAGCTGAAGAAGTACATAGAGTCGCTG
This sequence comes from Aquilaria yunnanensis, assembly GCA_039654915.1. NCBI lineage: Eukaryota > Viridiplantae > Streptophyta > Magnoliopsida > Malvales > Thymelaeaceae > Aquilaria > Aquilaria yunnanensis. The sequence continues at coordinate 38,387,917 of CM077595.1, read as the reverse complement.
ATAAAAAATGGCCAACTTCGGAAATACCTGAGGATGCCATCCCCGAAAGGCAGAAAAATGGAGGAAGAAAGGGCCGAAGATGAGGACTATGACTCCGACAGGCGGAGAAATAGAAGTCCAAAAAAGCGCCCTCCACCTCCAGCAGGGGTTATCCAAACCATCACCACAGGGCTCCCATCCTCGGAAAGAAAGCGGAAAGCCAGAGAAATTGCAGTCATGGAGTATCAAAGTCCATCAAAGAAGCTGGCTCGCAAAGATGGCTCCACCGTCGTCTTCCCCCACGACGATCCGCTACTGATTATGGCGAGAGTAGGGAACTGGGACGTCAAAAGAGTGTTGCTTGATGATGGCTCAAATGCTGACGTCCTATTCTCGCACCTACTGCCGAGCTTGGGCATCTCCAGCAATGAACTGAAGCCTGTCACCTCGCCCACTTTTGGGGTTGGACCATCCGAACTCCCCGTCCTCGGATGGATCGACCTCCGGCTGATAATGAAAGGGACTTCGGTGAACGGAGCAGCTGAGTTGTACGCCTCCACAATGGCGAGATTCATCGTCGTGAACGTCCCGTCCTCGTACAATGCCATCCTTGGAAGGCAGACAATGGGGAATCTGCATATTCGCCCTGATGTGAAGTACTTGATTGTCACATTCACCACCAAGGATGGAGATGCAGAGGTATTCATAGACCAAGCTGAGGTAAGAAAGGTGTTTGTAAAACCGCGAAAAGCTCTGGCAAGCAACCTCCCGCAAATGATGGAGGCAAGGGCACCAGAAAAAGGCAAAGAAGAAGATCTCGCCAAAACAGAAATGGAAGCAATAGAGCTTGTCCCAGGTCAATCTACCCGAATAGGGAAGAGCTTGGCCGAAGGTGACAAGGAAAATCTTGTATCCTTTCTGCTGGAAAATAAAGATCTGTTTGCCTACTCGCCAAAAGATATGCCGGGGGTGAACCCTGGCATAATACAGCATAGCCTCAAAGTAAGTCCGGAAGCAAGGCCTGTCCGACAAAAGAAACAAAGCATCTCAGCCCACAAAAGCAACTTTGTCAAAACCAAAGTCCAGCGTCTCCTAGATGCTGAAGTTATCAGGGAGGTCAAGTACCCCGAGTGGTTAAGCAACGTGGTCATCGCCACAAAAGAAGGTAGCAGCAAACTCCGGATGTGCATCGACTTCAGAAACTTGAACGATGCTTGCCCGAAAGACTCATACCCTCTGCCGCCAATAGATCAACTGGTAGATTCAACTGCTGAATATGGGCTCCTAAGTTTCCTAGACGCCTTCAGTGGCTACCATCAGATAAGGATGGAGCCCCGAAGATGAAGAGAAGACTGCCTTCATCACCGAGGGAGGAACATACTGCCATATCAGGATGCCATTCGGGCTCAAAAATGCAGGAGCCACCTACCAGAGGCTGATGAACAAGGTCTTCAAAGGCCAAATAGGGAGAAACATGGAGGTGTATGTTGATGATATGATAGTCAAGAGCAAGCTGCCTGACTACCACGTTGCAGATTTAGAGGAAACCTTCCAAAAGCTCAGAGGCTTCGGGATCCGCCTTAATCCTGAGAAGTGCATCTTCGGGGTGACCTCGGGAAAATTCCTTGGGTACATGGTATCCAAAAGAGGCATCGACGCTAACCCCGAGAAGATTAAGGCTCTGCTTGAGTCCCGAACTCCTGCCACAGTCAAAGATGTGCAGAGACTCACCGGAAGAATAACCTCTTTGAGCAGATTTATTTCCAGGTACGGAGATAGGTGTAGACCTTTCTTCAAAGTCCTCACAAAGGCAACAAAAATGGAAGGCGACCTCGGAAGAAATGATCGTCCTTGGGATGAAGATTGCCAAAAGGCCTGGGAAGAACTCAAAGTCTACCTGGCCAGCTTGCCGACTCTGCGACAACCTCGGGAGGGAGAGCCCCTCGTACTGTACCTCGCCGTCACAGAAAAAGCTGTGAGCTCGGTCCTCGTGAAAGAAGAAGGGTCAAAGCAATGGCCGGTCTACTATGTCAGCAAGTCCCTGCATGGCGCCGAAGTCAGGTACCCTTTGCTTCAAAAAGCTATATACGCCTTGGTGCTTGCAGGGAGAAGGCTGCGACCATACTTTCAGGCTCACCCCATCATCGTCCGAAGTAGTCTGCCGCTACGGGATGTCATGAAGAGAGTAGATCATTCGGGAAGGCTCTCCAAGTGGTGCATAGAGCTGGGCGCACACGAAATTACATATGAGCCTCGGAAGGCCATAAAAGCTCAAGGCGTATTATCAGGGGCCCCGAAGGCCTGAAGGTAATGAAGGCTATCAAGTTCATCTTCAACGTCACCAACAAAGTAGCTGAGTGTGAAGCCCTCATAGCGGGATTGCGCTTGGCCAGAAAGATTGGCGTGAGAAACTTAAAGGCTCACAGTGATTCCCAGCTGGTAGTCCGGCAGACGGCAGGAGATTATGGGGCGAAGGACCCAATCTTGGCAAAATATCATGAGCTAGTAGCAAAGCTCATCCAAGAGTTTGACGCCGTACGGATCGAAAATGTACCTCGGCGGAATAACACTGATGCAGATTGCTTGGCGAAGTCGAAAACATATACCGAGGTGCTAGACCATCCAAGCATCTCAGTGCTGAGCATGATGACCTCGGGAACAGGATGGAAATACCCAATAAAAAGATACCTCGCAGAGAATTTGCTCCCCGAAGACCCCGGTGATGCTGCAAGACTGTGAAGACGCTTCGGAAGATTCTTCCTGATTGGTGAAGAGTTATATCGGCAGGGATATGCGAATCCGCTGCAAAGATGTGTGGATGAAAAGGATACTAAAATGGTCCTTGAAGAAGTTCACAAAGGCATGTGTGGTTCACACATTGGAACTGATGCCCTGGCAGCAGTGATACTCCGCCAAGGATACTTCTGGCCTACCCTGAGAAAGGACGCAAGATAGTTCGTCCGGAAATGTGGTAGCTGCCAGAGACACGCGAAAATCCAGAAGGACACCCTCGGAAATGGTAACTTCGGCAGACTATCCTTGGCCCTTCGCAGTCTGGGGTATAGACCTTATTGGGCCACTCCCCACAGCACCCGGAGGCGTGAAATTCTGCGTTGTAGCAGTGGACTATTTCTCAAAGTGGGTGGAGGCAGAACCACTAGCAACTATCTCGGCAAAAGAAGTGCAGAAGTTCCTATGGAAGAACATCGTATCCAGATTTGGCATACCGAGGGTACTAGTAGCTAATAATGGATCCCAGTTCACAGACAAAGGATTCCAAGAATTCATCAGCGACCTCGGAATAAAGATGCACTTCGCCCCAGTAGCTCACCCCCAAAGCAACGGGCAGGTGGAAGTATCGAACAGGACCATAAAAGATGGCCTGAAAAAGAGACTAAGGGAAGCCAAAGGGAAATGGCCAGGAGAACTCCAAAGTGTATTATGGAGCTACCGAACGACGCCCCGAAGAGCCACAGGGGAGACTCCTTTCTCTCTCATCTTCGGAATAGAGGCCATTATCCCACTAGAGGTAGTTCAACCTTCAGTACGGGTGCAAGTATTTGATGAAGGTGGTAATGACCTCGGCCTGAGAACCAATCTCGATCTTGTGGCCGAACACAGAGAAATAGCCGAGCTGAGAAGAAAAGCTTTTCAGCAAAGAGTGGCCGCGGCTGTAAACTTACGGGCCAGGCCAAAAGAAATGAAGAAGGGAGACCTCGTTCTCCGAAAGACTGACTTCACACCCCGAAGGCCATCCCATGGCGTACTTCGCGCAAACTGGGAAGGACCATATCTGGTTCTCGACGAAGTACGAAAAGGCGTGTACAAGCTTGGCGACGCCGAAGGCGTAGAATTGAAGAACACTTGGCACTCAAACACCTTGAAAAAATTCTACGCTTAAGGTTGAGCAGAGGAGTTATGTTGTACAGAATGGCCTTGAGAAAAATTCTTAAGTGTACAGAAATTATGCAAAACAGAATTCCGCAAAGGTGCTCGCCATGATAAAGCGTAGATATGACTTTCCGAAGTCCCTTGAGCCATCACGCTCGGGAAAGATGGAAAACAAAAATCTCGCAGAAGTACTCGCCATAGCCAGCGCAGAGATAATTTTCTGAACTCCCTTGAGCGAACATGCTCTGGAAAATGGGAAGTGAAAAATCTCGCGAAAGGTTTTCCGAAGTCCCTTGAGCAAACATGCTCGGGACAACTGGAAAAACAAAAAATTTGACTGAAGGTTTCCAAAGTCCCTTGAGCAATCATGTTCGGGGTAAATTGGAAATGCAAAAGCCTGCAAAAAGACTTAGTCAAATTTTTTCAGGCCTTCCAGAAAGTCTTACAAGCAAGCGCACTCGGGACAAAGGAAGGTAAAAAAAGTTTCTTTAATCGCAGGTTTCCCGAAAGTCTCTTGAGCGAATGTGTTCGGGACAATGGAAATGAAGAAACTTGCAAGAAAAGACTTAGCCAAAAAATCCTCATTAAGAGCAAAGCTGCTTTAAAATAAAGAACTGCCCGAAGAAGGATTACAAAATAGAAGGGAAGGAAAAGGGGCCCTAAAATTGGCTAGGGGTTCGCGGCGTCCCGAGAGCCACTAGTCTGCCCGCCCTTTTCCATCACCTTCGGCGCTGGAATTGAAGGAGGAAGTTTCAGATGTTCGACCTTGGACCTTTTCCACCGAGGTCCCCCAGGAATGTTTAGACCCTCTAGAAAAGAGAGGTCCAGATCTGGGAACCTCTGGAGAACCTGGTGCCGAGCAAGGCAGAAGCTGTCCTGGAACGCGACCTTGCTCATCTGATCAGACTTGTTCTTCTCAAGCTCGAGGTCATCAAGCTCGTCCTTTAGATCCGCGACCTCCTCCTCCAGCACCTTTATCTGCTCCTCCCCCTTCGGCTCCTTCTTCAACGACTCGACCTTGGCCCGGAGAGCGTTATTCTCACACGTCAGCGACACTATACGGCCGTCAGAACCAACCTTGTGCTGGAGAAGATCTTCGTTGGCAGCGAGCATCCCCTTTATTTGGTCACCGAGGTCAGCGATCTTCCTGGAGGAGTCCTTTTGAAGTTCTTCTTTTTCCTTCCGGAACTCCTCCCGAAGGGCAGCTACTTCTTTCTCAGCAGCCTCTTTCAGCTGCTGGTTTTTGGCGACCGACTCCGCGAGTGCGGTCCTCGTCTCATTCATGGTTCGAGTGGCCGAAGTTCGAAAAGCAACCTCCCTGGCCACCCGAACTTGGAGAAAGGCGGTGTACCCCATCAGTTGCAAAAAAATAAATGCAAGGTCAGTAAGAGCCAAACACTTAGGAAAAAATTGAAGGGAAATAGCTGTGAAGGATATACCTGAGCAGCATGCTCGGTGATCTTTGCGGCGAGGGTGTTATCCCCCGGGTGGGCCGCCACTATAGCCTTGAAGGAGGCCTCGGTGAGCACCCCCTTCGAAATTTCCTTAGCCATTTGAGGAACGTCCTCGGAGTACATATTCATGTCCTCCGTGAACGTCCAAAAAGGCTCCTTGGGTATCTTCCCTTGCGGGATTTTGGCATCCCGAAGAGCTCGTTTCCGAGCATGATCGGCCAACCAGCCAGGGGTAGTCAACTCCCCTGCGTGATAAGAATGAGAAGGAGATTAAAGACAAAGAAGCCAATCCAGAAAAAACAAAGGAAGTACACTTTGTCTGGAAACAAACCTGGCGGAACCTTGACAACATCGTCCTCGGAGTCCTCGGCCGAAATGCCCTTGCCCTTCCGCTTGCGCCGCTCCTCGGCAGAAGGTACTTCTACCACTACATCAAGGAGGGCCTGTGACGCGGTAGGACTCTGAGGAGGGACGTCGGTTGAAGGGACCTCGGAAGCAGCAGCCTCAGACTCTGGAATCTCGGCTGCCCCAGGCTCCTTGGCAGTCTCCTCTGGATTTTCCTCTAAAGGAGCCTGGGCAGCTCTCTTTGCCCGTTTACTCGAAGGTCCCGCGCCAGTAGAGTTCCGCCTTTGGGAAGACGCCTTGTTCGTCTAATCGCCCTTCTCCACCTGGCCGGTGGAAAAGGACTTGTAATAGGCGGCAGTCGCGTCTCCCATCTCTGAAAAAGGAGAGAAACATCAGCGTAAGTCCGAGGAAAGAACAGTAAAGGAGTAGAAGATAACTCACTTTCGGCAAGCGCTTCGAAAGAAATTTCCTCCTTAAGAAGCTTGACCAACCAGGAATCCTTCCCGGCGATGGCAGGAGCTGGCATCTCGAGGTCAGTCTCGTGCTCCTTTACCACCTTTAGCTCCCGAAGGACCTCTTCGGTCATCAACCTCCAGTTGATTGGAAAAGGGTAAAGGGCGAGCGGAACAACCTCGGGATCCCAGTCAGAGACAGCCCGAATGCGGGCGTCGAAATCCGCGAACAAGGGAGCTAACTCTGCGGTCAGCAGCATCCTCGGATCAGCAACGACCACATCCAGTGTTCCCTGAGCCCATTTGGTCGGAACGTATGACCAGGCCTCGTCCATCTTCATGAAGAAAAACTTCTGTTGCCACCCCCGCCAGCTATCTTTAGTGGCGAAGGTGAACATGAATTTCTTGCTCCCGGATCCCCGAGGTAGCATGAAATAGAAGCCACCCTTCGGGACCACAGAGAGCTTGTAATACTGCATAAAGATTCTGAAATTGGGTTCTCTCCCGAAGACGCCACACATGCAGAGGTAGGCGTTAAAATAGTAGAACGAGTTCGGGGGAAGCTGGTTCACAGCAATGCCATGAAATTTGCAAAACTCGCACACCATCTTCGGGGGAGGATACTGAAGACCCGCCTTCAGCTGGGCTCGGAAAACGGTAACCTCCTTACTGTGGTTTGAAAAAGCATAATGGCTAGAACGAGGCAGCCTAGTAATGGCGTAAGAGGGAAGAAAGAATTTTTTCTTCCACCTCTCTAACTTTTCAGGGGTGGTGCAACAAGGATGGGCTAAAAGAGGCTGCCAGCTCTTAGGAATGGGCATGTTCGACATAAAAATGAGTTTGAAAATGGAAGAAAACAGTTTCCAGAGAAAAACTCAAAAGAACACAGGGATCAAAGCGCTCTGAAAAACAAAAATCCACCGAAAGATTTGCCAAAATCTGAGGACGCCGTCGTGAAAGCTAGCTGGAAAAAAAGATCTGGTTAAGGTAGCTCCGCCACAGAAAGCAAGAAAGTGCAAGAACAGGGGCAAAGCAGAGAGAAGAGCAGAAGAGAAAGCAAAAGGAACTTATGATGGAGTGGGCTATTTATAAGCCAGAGATGGGTAACCGAAACATCGTCATAAGTACCCTTTGGAGGTGAACCGTCGCCGTAACTGCTCTCCGCACCTGAAAAGGCGCGCCCTCTGTAACCGACGCGACTCTCCTCCAATGGCAAAGTGCCACGTGTCAACCGCTGCACGAAAATGGGGGACACGTCCTCCAAACGTCCCTTGAAAGCTGGGACACGTCTTCTGACATCCCTGGGAAACTGGGACGAAACTGGGACGCGCTGCTCAGACTGACACGCTTGGCCAAACAGACCTGCAGAAACAAAGAGCAGGCCACCTCGAGGACGCCAAGAAACAGGCTATGGCCGAACAGCCCATGACCTTCGGGCAAGAGGTGTATCTTCGGCACAGGCTCCACCTCGAAGACACCAAAGAACAGGCCAAGGCCGAAGAGCCCAAGATCTTCGGGCAAAAGGTGCATGCTCGGAACAGGTTAAGCTTCCAAAGAAACTCCCATACACAACCTCGGAAAGAGATGCAAAACTGAAGTCTTCACTTCGGCTTTCCAAAGGGGGGCATGTGATAGCCAAACGCTATCGCCTCTATCTGGCCGAACTCCCTGCCACAATGATGGCCAGAAGAAGCTGGCGCTACCCTAGAAAAGGTGCGATCAGGCACCTCGGGAGATAGCCGAAGAGCTCCGAGCTCGGCACGCCAGGAAACCCCGAGGACACTACTCGCCCCCCAAGGTTGTGAACATATCGCCTTCGGAAAAGCGGCACCAGACATAGCGAGCCGAACATGATATCCCCGAAGGCGGAACCCCCTGAAACTGGGAACCCCCGAACTGAGGGCTTGTTTCCCGAAGAGGCTCTGTCCGAACTAGAGGACGACCTCACCCAGGTACCTCGGGAGTACGGCAGGAGCATTTATGGAAGCATTTAAGGAAGCCTCTGACACGTCCTTTCACAGACGTCATAAAGTCGCCTGAATAGGCGCTCTGACATACGGACGCCATCAGAATCACAGCATGGCCCACCTCAGCACGTGGCTTAGGACAACCTGCTACCAGTTATCTGTCTCCTATGCCCAGAAACTCAGGGAACATCCGACCGAACACGTGTCATGATCTGAACGGGCTAGGCGCTCCTATAAATACCAGGAATTAATACTTGGCAGGAGGCTGGTTGGATAGCCAAACATTGCTCCCACACTCTGAGAAAACTACCAGGCGAGACTCTTCAGCCCTTTGTGCTATTTCCTCTGCCTTTTCTCAGCCACCACTGACTTGGGCGTCGGAGGCTCCCCCCCCGGAAAAACACTCCGAGGACCTCGTAACCCTTTGTTTCTGAGCTTTCAGGCACTCTCCTTTGGGCTATCCATTCCACCAGGCGTTCTTCCTCCCAGAAGTCTCTCCACCAGTCACCATGACTATAAACGATGAGGCCCCTGGCCATCAGTATCATTGTGGGGAGCCCCGGTATTATTTGTCATGAAAAAGGATGGAACGTTTAGATTGTGCATCGACTATAGAAAGTTGAATGCAATAACAATCAAGAATAAGTATCCGCTTCCTAGAATTGATGATCTGTTTGATAGACTTAGAAGAGCAAAGATGTTTTCTAGGATTGACCTTGAGTCTAGATACTTTCATATTAGAGTTAAAGAGGAAGATATCTGAAAACTGGCTTCAGAATAAGGTATGGACACTATGAATATACAGTTATGCCGTTTGGTGTGACGAATGCTCCAACAGTATTCATGGAAGCTATGAATCGGATCTTTAAACCATTTTTGGACCAGTTTTTTAAGTATTCATCAATGACATTTTGGTATATTCACAATCTTCATCAGAACATGAAAGGCACCTTAGGACAGTTTTGCAAGTGCTGAAGGATAATCAGTACTATGCAAAGTTGTCTAAGTGTGAGTTTTTGTCTGAAAAGATTCAGTTTTTGGGGCACATCATCAGTGCTCAAGGTCTATCAGTTGATCCTAAAAAAGTTCAAGCGGTAGTTGAGTGCAAGAAAGCAACTACAGTTTTAGAAGAGAGGAGTTTCTTGGGCTTGGCAGGCAACTACAAGCAATTCATAGAGAAATTCTCTATGATAGCTACACCGTTAACGGCCCTAACCAAGAAAACTCAGAAGTTTGAATGGACACTGAAGTGTGAAGAAGCTTATATAGAATTGAAGGACAGATTCACTAGTGCACCTATACCTATTCTACTAGATCCGAACAAGGCTTTTATAGTATACACTGATGAATCGGGTTTTGGTCTAGGGTGTGTGCTGATGCAGGACAGTCAGGTAATAGCCTCTAGTTCAAGACAGTTGAGACCTAATGAATTGAACTATCCTATTCACGATCTTGAGCTAGCAGCAGTAATTTTTGTACTTAAGCTGTGGAGACATTACTTGATGGGAAGGTAATTTAGGATCTTCACTGATCATAAGAGTTTGAAGTATCTGTTCACACAGAAAGATCTAAACATGAGGCAACGTCGATGGATTGAATACATAAAAGATTATGATTCTTCAATTGAGTATTATGCTGGCAAGGGAAATGTGGTAGCAGATGCATTGAGTCAGAAGTACATAGGAGCAATCCTATCTAAGGATCAGGCTATGAATTCCTCTAAAGAAGTGATGAGGGATTGTTTCTTAGTGTTGCATGAGTTTTGGAAAAACCAAGAGAAATCCCTAGTCTTCATTCTAGAAATACAATCAGCTTGGTTAGCTAGAGTTAAGGAAGCTCAGATGAAAGATCCAATGTTGAAGAAAATTTCAGGAAAAGTGAAACTTGGTACTGTGAGGAAGGAATTTTGATACAAGGATGGAATACTACACTATGGAGATCGTCTCTATGTGCCAAATCGTGAAGGACTTAGGCAGCAACTCCTACAGGAGGCACATAGTAGTACTTTCAATATTCACCTTGGTGTTAGTAAGATGTATCATGATCTGAAGATGCATTTCTAGTGGCCAAGACTAAAAAGAGATGTAACAGGACATGTGGCAAAGTGCCTAACATGCCAAATGGTTAAAGCTGAACATCAGAAACTAGCAGGTACACATCAGAGTTTACTGCTTCCAGTGAGGAAATAGGGATTCATTACTATGGATTTTCTGGTGGGATTGCCAAATACCCAGAGTCAGCATGATGCTATTTGGGTAGTGGTTGATCGACTAACGAAGTCGGCACACTTTATACCTATCAAGATCACTTATACATTGGAGAAGTTGGCTCAGTTGTATCTTAAAGAAATTGTGAGAGTCCATGGTATACCGGATCATATTATATCTGATAGAGATCCTTGATTTGTGTCACAATTTTGGAATGCTTTTCAAGAAGTATTAGGGAGTAAGGTTAGTTTCAGTACTGCTTTCCATGCTCAGATTGATGGGCAATCTGATAGAGTAATTCAAACTTTGGAGGATATGTTACGTATATGTGCCATTGATTTCAAAGGTGACTGGGATCAGCATTTACCACTCATTGAGTTTACTTATAATAACAGTCATCAAACTATTATTGGTATGGCACCATACGAGGCTTTGTATGGAAGGCGTTGTGTGATGCCCCATTGTTGGGCAGACCTTGTAGATAGGGTAGTTATTGGTCCTGAAATCATAGCTGATACCACAGCTAAGATCAAGTTAATCTAGAAATGGATTAAGGTAGCCAATGAGCGGCAAACTAAGTATGCAAATTTGAGAATAAGAGACTTGAGTTTTGAAGTTGGGGACAAAGTACTTCTTAAAGTATCGCCCATGAAAGGAGTTAGCCGTTTTGGGCAGAGGGGTAAGTTAGCCCTTTGAAGTTTTGGAAAAGATAGGGAAGGTTGCTTATCGATTGGCATTACCACCTAACCTATCCCAAGTGCATACATTTTTCATGTTAGTCTACTCTGAAAATGCACAGTGGATTTGGGATAGGTAGTTAATGCTTCAGTGGTACCCATTGAAGAAGACTTCACCTACGAAGAGAAGACCATTCAAATACTTGATAGGCAAGTCAACAAGCTTCAAACTATGTGGATTCCAATGGTTAAGATCCTTTGGTCTAACCATTGTGAAGAGGAAGCTACTTGGGAAATGGAGCAGGATATGCTGAAAAGATATCCTAGTGTTTTTCCAGAGTTGCAGCGGAATTTGGGGGACCAAATTCTAGAATGAGGGGAGAATGTTATGGCCCTACTAGTGGGAAGCATGCTTGAGGAAGTTAAAGTGTTCTAAATTAAGTTTGGAACCTTAATTCAAGTTTACATAGCAAGAATAGGAAAGTTTGTCAAAGTTCACTGAGTTCCGGGGAAGTTAAGGCACTAAACGAGGTTCAGGGGCAAAATGGTAATTTTGCATCCTGAAGAGCCGAGATAAGCCCCAAGTAGTTAAAATGAATTTTTTATAACTTAACTTTCAACCTTAACCCAAACTTGAAGAAATAAACAAGAATTATTCAAGAATAACTAAGTTACCAAAAGATGGGGGCTTAAGTGTATTAAGTCTAATACTTTTGTGGCTTTTAGGGTAAGTAAGGGTTGAAGAAGGGGAAAGTGAGGGATTGCTGTCATATTTTCGTGTTCATCCTTCCCACCATCATCTTTGCCTTCCAATTGACCTTGAAATCCAAGTTTCTTGGTGAAAAGAGAAGCCATCAAAGGTATATAGACCATTAGGAGCCCATTTCAAGTGTTAAACCATGGTTTTGGAGCTTGGAGGCATGTTTTCTCCCATCCCCTATTTTTACTATGAGGTAACCAATGTGTTCTTGATTGAATTCATGTTTATTGGTTGGTTAGGGGCTTGGGTTTTGGTTAGGAAACAAGAATTGGATGCTTGGTGCCTATGTTTTGCTTGGAACTTAGGTGGTACTTTGGTGAGCTTAGTGGATTGGAAAGGAGTTTGATTCTTGCTTGTTACTTGGAGTTGAGGTAAGGGAGTTATGTTTTGAAGTTCAATTAATGCTATTGGCATAAGTTTACTTGAAGAAATTGAGTGATTCTAGCAACAGCATTAGTTAGAGGATATGGTTGAATTTTTGGTGGACTATGAGGTTTGTGAGGATTGGAATTGATGCCCATCAGCACCTCCATTGTTTGTCATGATGAGGGTGGCAGGAGCTCTCGAAGGTAGAAGAAGATCAGGAAAGGACGTGTTCTGGGAGGGTCACCTGAAAGTCACAGAAAACAAAGGTTAGGAGGTCCCCGGAGTGTTTTTTTGGGGAGGAGTCTCCGACGCCCAAGTTAGTATTTGGAGATAGAGGATAATCAAGGAACCTGGAGGCAGCCTTCTATCGTGTGTCCCCTTACCTGTGAAGCCCTCAGGTTATTTATAAGAGGTAGACAGGGAAAGTTCGCCTGCCACAAGTTCCCCAGATTAGGACATGTGTCCGGCTAGATGTGGTTCGTACCTTTAGGGGCTTTTGGCCGACCATAGGCTATTCGGCCGAAGGTCCAGGCTACTCGAGAACGGCATGTCAGAGCGTGTTTGGAGGCGGCGTGTCGAGGGGCATATGAGTACTGATGCCCCAAAGCATCTTTGTTTGCTGTCATGTTGACAGGTGGAGAGACTTCATGAGGAGGCGGGTGCCTGGAGCTCTGGTTTCCCAGCTGAGTGTGCCTGAAAAGCTCAAAGAAGAGGTTAGGAGGTCCCCGGTGTGCTTTTCCGGGGAGGACCCTCCGACGCCCAAGTCAGTTTTCTGAGTGAAAGTGGAGGAAGAACACTAAGGGATCAAGTGTCTTGCCAGTTTCGTGTTTTCTCAGAGGGAGGAAAATGCCCATCCTTTGCCCAGTCCCATTTCCTAATATTTATAGGAGTAGCTGGTCCGTTCAGATCATGACACGTGTTCGGTCGGATTTGATCTGTACTTTTGGACCTAGGGGACAGGCAGCCGTTTGCAGCCTCCTTTAGCCCTGGACCCGGACAGGTTGTGTCAGGACTGGGGGGGCTGCGGCGTGTCAATTCGCCGTTCAGATGTGACGTGTAGGGCTTGTGGGCAACATGTCAGAGGCTCCTTAAATGCTCATACCGTACTCCCGAGGTCCCCTGGGCGACGTCGCCCTTCGGTGCGTGCACCCTCTTCGGATTCTATCCGTCCTTCGGTGCGAGCACCTCCTTCGGGATGTATCCCATAGTTCTGGGAGTTCCCTTGATGAACACCCTCTTCGGGACTCACACCCATAGTTAGGGGATTGCCTTGTTCAGGTGTTTCTTGTTCGGGGAAGATCCTCTTCGGGGCCTCTGCCTTCGGGGAGATTCTTCCTTGCTTCAGAGAGATGGCTCTCTTACCCGAAGACGGTCAGTTTGGCCCCTCGATGGAGACGGTGTTGTCCTCGAAATTCCTGACGAGCTAACCGAAATCTCGAGCTCATAGTGTTTGACTTCGCACCTTCCGAGGTCAGTAAAAAGATCCTCTCTTGGGTGACGTCAGACTCCTCGGCCGATATTCTGGCAGGGAGTTACTACCGAGGAGGCAATAGCCTTTGGCTATCAAGTATGGTGTGTCAGAGACTCCTAAGCTGTCTAGACGTACGTCCTCCCAGCCTTTCTAGGGGACCGAACTCCCTGGGGGTCTAAAGGTACCTCGGAGGGATAAACGTTCCCGAAGAGAGGTCCTTTTTTTTATACGAGACACCTCCGGCTAAACTTTCCCGAGGTTAGGCTCAGGTCCTTGGTGATAGTGCTCTTGAGGATATGTCCCGAAGATGGTCCAAAGAATGGTCGAAGGCGGGTTTAGGTACGTGGAGCCATTCCAAGGTTATCCTCAGGGAGGGTGATGACCCGTTGTGACCGAAGTTGGTCTGACTTGCTGCCGAAGGCGGGGTCTATCCGGCTCGCCCGAGGGTGCTTGAGGCCCTCTCTTTGCCGAGGTTTGATCACCTATCCTCAGTCAAAGGCGGTGCGCTGGTCTAGGACCTTGTATACGCGTGGTGTCCTTCGAGGGTGATTTGCCCTTTGGCTATCACATGCCCCACCTCGGAAGTCCGAAGATGCGTTCTTGGTCTGGAATGCTTTTTAGAAATTCTTTGGAGTTCAAGCGATGTTTCTGGCGCTTTTTTCGAGACCTTTGTCAGGGGCGTGTAATCGTTTTGTCTTCTCTCTCGGACATGTTGCTTTGGGAAGCGTCATATAGCTTTGGGAAGCGTCATGTAGGTTTGTCAGCTGTCAGGGGCGCGCCCTCGTTTTTCACATTAGCGTACACGTGGCTGTTAACAAATGGCGAATGGTTACCTCGGTTATGTTAATTGCGTCCCTTCACCTTTGATGGGTAATAATGACGACGCTTCGCTTACCCCATTCGGTTTATATAAACACCTCTTGCCTCATTTCTTGTCATATTCCTTTCTTTTGCTCTCATCTGTTCCAGAGCTCCCTCCTGTCTTTTTCCTTCTTTCGGTGTCGGTTTCTACGGCGAAGCGATTTCTGGCAACTCTTCACGACGGCGTCCCGTAACCCTGATTTCGGCAAAACCTTTCGTGGGTGCTTTCCTCTGTAGTTCTTTTTCTTTTTCCTTCCGAGGTTTGTTCTTCTGAAGTCTATCTATTTTCTTCCTCCATTTTGCCCGAAGTCGTACTTCTTTCTTTCGAAAAATGTCGGATCCAACCCCGTTGTTGTCTGTCCGACCTCTTCCCAAAAGCTTTCTTCCTCTTGAATCTCATCCTTGTTGTACCACCTCAGAGAAGATGAAGAGGTGAATGGCCAAATTCTACCTTCCTTCTTACCTCATCCCGAGGTTGCCCCTCCCCGGCTCATACTGTTATATGGCCCATTCAGGTGAAATCACTGTTTACCGAGCTCAGTTAAAAGCCGGTCTTCGGTATCCTCCCCATCGGGTCATCTGTGAATTCTGCAAGTTTCATGGTGTTGCCGTGAATCAGCTCCCCCTTAACTCTTATTCTTACTTCAACTCTTTCCTCTGTATGTGTGCGATTTTCAAGATAAACCCTTACTTTCTCTTCTTCATGCAGTACTACAAACTCCACCCGGTCCCGAGGGGCGGCTTTTATTTCCTGCTTCCCCGAGGGTCCGGGAGCAAAAAATTTACCTTTACCTTCGACAACAAGGACAACTAGCAAGGGTGGCAAAAGAAGTTTTTCTTCCTGTCGGTCCCCGAGCTTTGGAGCCACGTGCCGATCAGATGGGCTTCGGGGACCCTGAAGGTTGATGTCGTCGATCCCCAGAAGCTCCTAACTTCGGAGTTGTCTGCCGAATTTGACAAGTGCGATCGACTTATCCAAGCGGTGGCAGACTGGGACCCCGAGGTCCCTCCGCGTTCATTTTACCCTTTTCCCATCAAGTGGGACCTTATGACCAAGGAGGTCCTTCGGGAACTGGGAGTTGTGAACGCGCACAAGAGTGACCCTGGCATGCCCGTGCCCATTCTTCTGGGGAAGAAGGCTTGGATAGTCATGCTCCTTCAAGGTGAAATTTCATATGAGGCTTTTGCCGAGAGTAAGTCACTTTTCAGGGTTTGATATCTGTTTTCCTTTTGGACTTACACTGATATTTTGTCCTTTTGCAGAAATGGGCGATCAATCTGCTGACTTCTACAAGTCGCTCTTCCTTGCCAGGCCGAGAGGGGGGAGCAAACGCGCAAGAAGGCACCTACTAAGAGAAAGAAGACCGCCGGTGGTCCTTCTAAGTCCAAGAAGGCCAAGGCTGCCACTCCTCCTCCTCCTAAATATGTGGTCGAGGTGCAGGATCAATCTCCTGCTCATTCTCCGACCCCCGTGGATCCTCCTTCGGACTCTGCCCTTCTCGAGATGGCACTGACTTCTGTCCTCACTGCCGAGATTTCGGCCAACCAAAGATCTACTCAAGAGCTCGAAGAGAGCAGAAGTAGAAAAGGGAAGAACGTTCCCGGTGAAATCCGGGGGGGCGAGTCTGAAGATGACGTCGCGGAAGTTCCTTCAGGTTGGTTCCTTAGCCATTCTTCTATAAATCTAAGTATTTTTCGTATCTATGATTTTTTGGATGGATGGCTAAGGGATGATGTACTGACGGAACTTCAACGTGATCTTGTAGAGGACATTCTTGCTGCCTCCTAGATAGAAGCTCACGCCGGAAGGAGGGCTCTTCGGGATGGGCACATCCCAAAAGATAAAGTGCCAAGGGAGCCCTTCTGGACATTCACGGAGGACATGAATTTGTTCTCCGAGGATAGCCAGCTGATGGCTCCCCAAATGGCGATGGGGGTGACGACAAGTGCCACCTTTCAGTTGCTTATCATTGAATGCCCGAATGAGGAAATCCTCACGGCGAGGATGATGGAGCATGTTGCCCAGGTAGTTCTTTCTTTTTTTTTTTTTTTTTACATAGAAAAATCTTCTTCTAAGTTTTTATCGTCTTCCGATCCTTATTCGGGGCCCTTTTTTCTGCAGTTCTTGGCGTACAGCGGGTACTTTCATCCTTGGGCGGCGAAGCAAACAAAGTCCCGCTCCCGGTCTGAAGATTCTCTGCGCAAGGCAAAGGAGTTCTGCGCAAAGTATGTCCTCAAGTTCGGTGAACTAAATAAGATTGCCAAGGAGGACATCATGAATCTTCAGGCCGAGCTCACAGCGAACAAGCAGGAGCTTCTTCTCGATTTTACGGCCAAGGTCAAGGATCTCGGCTCAAAGTGTGCCGTTCTCTCTTTGGAGAACGAGGCCCTTCGGAAGGAGAACACTGAAGATAGCGAGAACCTTACGAAAGCACTCGCTTTCAACGCTGAGCTCCAGGCTGAGGTTGACTCGTTGAAGAAGAAGGAGGCTAAGGGTAAGAAGAAGAAAAAGCTGGAGGAGAAGATCGCTACGCTCAAGGATGAGCTGTCGACTCTTAGTGCTGAGAAGGATCAGACTAAGCAGATGGCAAAGGTGTCTTATCAAGACGGCTTCTGCTTGGCACACCACCAAGTCCTTGCTCGATACCCTGAGCTTGACCTTTCGCACCTGTCCGCTCTGGACTTTCCCAAAGAGCCCAGGTGGACATGGTCGAAACTAGAGTTTGTCAACCTTCCTCCGATTGGGCCCATGCCTCCGTCTGAGCCTACTAAAGATGGTGATAACGCCAAAAAGATGCCGGACGTCCCTGCTCAACCATAGGCTTCTTCTTTCCTTCTCGTGTTCTTGCTCCTTTGTACCTTAGGATTTTTAATGAAGACTTTTTCTCCAATCTCCATTCTTCCTTCCAAATACGATTCTTCAGAAGTTATTGTGATTTTAAGCATGTATCTTTGGCGAACGTCCGTGCCCATATCTTCGGAAGAAGTCATTTTAGACTTTTTCCACCTTCCGCCAAGGTTTTTTAGTCCATCAAGGAGTTAGTTCCGAAAGGAAAACCATTAAGGAAACTTTTCTTCAGTAACGCGATCATATTTGACTCGTGCTTTCATTGACGACTTCGGGGGAGAGTAGTTACAGGTTTTTCTCTGAGAAAATGTGTAAGTATAGAATTTTTTCAGAGAATCCGAATGCCAAGTATTTTTCAACTTTACTCCACCGATATTACCCAATTTGTAGACCCCTGGACGGACCTCGTCGAGGACCAAATAAGGTCCACTCCAGTTTCCCCGAAGTGCTCCTTCTGATGGCTGGCGTGGCTCAAATTCGGCCTTTCAGAGAACAAGGTCTCCTTTTTTGATTTCTTTTCTCCTTACGTGTAAGTTAGCAGCGTGAGCTATTCTTTGTTGGAAAGCCTTCCTCCTTAGTTCGGTCATTTCACGATGCTCCTCGGCTAGGTCTAGTTTTGTTCTCAAGCCGAGATCATTTCCTCATTCGTCAAATACTTGTATTCTTACCGATGGCTGTATGACTTCAATGGGGATGATGGCTTCTATCCCATACACTAGTGAGAAAGGGGTTTCCCTGGTGGCCTTTCTGGGAGTTGTACAGTAACTCCATAGCACACTTAGGAGCTCTCTTGGCCATTTCCCCTTTGCCTCTTTTAGTCTCTTCTTCAAGCCATCTTTTATTGTCCTGTTGGATACCTCGACCTGCTTGTTACTTTGAGGGTGGGCTACTGGAGCAAAATGTATTTTTATGCCGAGGTCAGCCATGAATTCCTGGAATCCTCTGTCCACGAACTGAGTTCCATTGTCGGCCACTATTACCCTTGGTATGCCAGACCGGCATATGATGTTCTTCCATATGAACTTTTGGGTGTCCTTTGCCAAGATTGACGCTAGTGGCTCTGCTTCTATCCACTTGGTGAAGTAGTCCACCCGACTATGCCGAACTTTACCACACCGGGAGCGTTTGGAAGAGGTCTTATGAGGTCAATACCCCATATGGCAAAGGGGCAAGGATAATCTGCTGGGTTTATTCTTTCCGAAGGTAACCTTTGGATGTTGGCGTGCCTTTGGCAATTGTCACATTTTCGGACAAACTGCCTCGCGTCCTTCCTTAAGGTAGGCCAAAAGTATCCCTGGTGAAGTAGTACCCCAGCAAGGGCGTCTGTTCCTATATGGGAGCCATAGGCTCCTTCGTGGACTTCTTCGAGTATTGTTCTGACATCATCTTCGCCTACGCATTTCTGCAAGGGGCTCGCATACCCTTGCCTGTATAATTCTTCTCCGATGGGGAAGTATCTTCCTGAGCGCTTTCATACTTTTGCGGCCTCTTTAGGATCCTTAGAGAGTTCTAAAGTTGCTAGATACTTCCTAATGGGGTTCGCCATCCTTCCCTCGAGGTTGCTATGCACATCAATTCTATGCTAGGTTGCTCCAGCACCTCGCTGGGTTCCCTAGATTTAGCCAAGGAGTCAGCTTGAGCATTGTCACTTTGGGGCACGTTTTCTATTTGTACCGAGTCAAACTCTCCGATGAGTTTTTTGACGATGTCCTGATATTTTTCCAAGGTTGGATCCTTTGCCGCGTATTCCCCTTTCGTCTGCCGGACTACTAGCTGTGAGTCCCTATGGGCCATGAGGTATTTTATGCCAACTTTTCTGGCCAATTTTAGTCCTGCAATAAGGGCCTCATATTCGGCGATGTTATTGGTAACATCAAAACCGAATTTGATTGCTTTAGTAGCTTCCATGCCTTCGGGTCCCCGAAGGACTATACCAGCGCCCTGATGTTCTGCGCCTAATGCTCCATCGACAAAAAGCTTCCATTCTGGATCAACTCTTCTTCGGTCTTCCCCAAAGGTTTCGGCAATCTCTATTTCTGGGATTTTGATAATGAAGTCTGCCAGTGCCTGGGTTTTATTGCCCTTCTTGGCTTGTAAGTAATGTCGTACTCCCAGAGTTCGATACACCATTTTTGTTAATCTTCCCAAATGCTCTACTTTTTTCATTATGTCACGTAGAGGCAGCTTACTTCGGACGGTGATAGGGTGTCCTTGGAAGTAGGGTCGCAACTTTCTGCCTGCG
The DNA here is from genome assembly GCA_039654915.1 of Aquilaria yunnanensis. Classification (NCBI taxonomy): domain Eukaryota; kingdom Viridiplantae; phylum Streptophyta; class Magnoliopsida; order Malvales; family Thymelaeaceae; genus Aquilaria; species Aquilaria yunnanensis. The sequence goes on along the minus strand of CM077595.1, from coordinate 38,368,397 downwards.
AGTACTAAGGCATAGATGGCTTTTTGGAGCAATGGGTATCTGATCTCGGCGCCATGTAGGGACTTGCTTACATAATATACTAGCCATTGCCTCTTACCTTCTTCTTTCACTAGGACCGAACTCACCGCCTTTTCTGTCACTGTGAGATAAAGGGTGATGGGTTCTCCTTCCCGGGGTTGTTGAAGTGTTGGCAATTTGGTCAAGTAGTTTTTAAGCTCGTCCCAGGCTTTCTGGCATTCTGAATTCCATGGATGCTCCTAGGTCCCCGAGGTATGCTCGCTTTTCGGGGCTTTGGTTTTGGTGAGTACTTTGAAGAATGGCAAACATCGGTCGCCATACCTGGAGATGAATCTACTAAGGAAAGTGATTCTCCCTGTAAGCCTTTGTATGTCTTGGATGGATGTAGGCGTTCGGAAACTTAGCAGGGTTCTGACTTTTTCAGGGTTAGCATCTATTCCTTTCTGACACCATAAACCCGAGGAATTATCCTGCATTTACCCTAAATACGCACTTCTTCGGATTGAGGCGTATGCCAAACTCCCGAAGTCGTTGGAAGGTTTCACCTAGGTCAGTGATATGATTACCAGGAATTTTGCTCTTGACTATCATATCATCAACGTATACTTCCATATTTCTCCTGATCTGAGAATCGAATACCTTATTCATCAATCTTTGATAGGTGGCCCCTTTATTTTTAAGCCCGAAGGGCATTCTGACGTAGCAATAGGTGCCTACTTCTGTGATCAAGGTTGTTTTTTCCTCATCCTTAGGGTTCATCCGAATCTGATGATATCCGCTAAAGGCATCGAGGAAGCTGAGTACTCGGTAGTTGCATCTACCAGCTGGTCTATGGCTGGCAGAGGGTAATAGTCTTTTGGGCAAGCGTCGTTCAAATTTTGGAAGTTGATGCACATTCGGATTTTTTCAGTTCCCTCTCTCGTAGCAATAACCACGTTACTGAGCCATTCGGGGTATTTTACCTCTTTAATTACCCCGACCTCAATGAGGCGATTAACTTCGGCTTTAGCAAAGGAATTCTTATGACTCGATAGACTCCGCTTTTTCTGCCGAACTGGTCTGGCGTTTGGTTGAACTCTTAGACTGTGGTGGATTATGCTGGGGTCTACCCTAGGCATATCTTTCAGTGAGCAGGCAAATAGATCTTTGTTCTCACACAAGAAGGATACAAGTCTCTTTTTGTCAACCTCGGCCAATTTTTTCCCAATTCCAGTGTTTCGGCCAGGGATCAACTCTACATCCACTATTTCTATTTTTCCCAGGCTTTCATTTTCTTCCTTCACTATTTCTTCACCGGTCGTGACTGTTTTCTCCTTCACCGAAGTCTGCACTTGGATCTTTGTTGGGCTTTGTTTGGCTTTGGTGAAGACCTTTCTAACTTCGGCTTGGTCGATCAAGATCTCTGCATCTCCGTCTTGGGTTGCAAAGTTGACTGTCAGGTACTTCACGTTCGGGCGGATGTGAAGACTGACTTGAGTCTGCCTCCCTAGGATAGCATTGTAAGCTGACGACACATCAATGATAATGAACCTTGACCTGACGGAGGCGATTAACTCTTCTTGGTTATAGGGCGAGATCCCTTTCAACATCAAAGGCAAGTCGACATATCCAAGAACCGGAAGTTCGGAGGGCCCAACGCCGAAGGTGGGGGAATTGACTGTACTAAGATCGCCTCTTCGGATGCCTAACTTAGGCAGTATATGGGAAAAGATGACGTCGGCATTTGAGCCGTCATCGAGGAGTACCCTTTTGACGTCCCAGTTTCCTATCCTTGCCATGACGAGGAGTGGGTCATCATGGGGGAATCTTATTGCAGACCCGTCTCTACAAATGAGCCTGCTTGGGGAGTTCTCATACTCCATTATGGAGATTTCTCTCATCTTCCTTTTTCTTTCAGCCGAGGGTATCCTGGTAGTGATGGTTTGGATAACCCCTACTAATGGTGGCAGATTTTTTTGAGGACTTCGGTCCTGACGTCTGTCTGAGTCATACTCTTCGTTGTCTCCTCTCCTTTGTTCTTCCTTCCTTCCTTTTGGCGAAGGCATCCGTAAGTATCGACGGAGTTGACCCTGCTTAATCAAGGACTTGATATATTTCCTTAGCTGAAAATAATCCTCAGTGCGACAAAATTTCTTCATGTTCCTCTTGTTTTCCGAGGTCATGGCCTCTGGTCTTGGGACTATGGTCCCTTGCCTTTCTAGCGCCATGAGGATGCTGGCTCTGGTGGTGTTCAAGGGGGTGAATGTCATTGACCTTTTCCCCCTCTGTTATCGGGGTCTATCCCCCTCATTCTAGTGTTGAGGCTAACGGCTAGGCCCTTTGGTCCGTGGATGCTCTCCTTTAGGTCCTCATATTCTAAGTTCCTCGGCCGTGATATGCTGTTCGGCCCTTCTATAGAATTCCCCGATAGTCTCTGGGGGGTCTTTGGAAAATTCATAGAATAGTTGGGAGTCCCTCCGAAGTCCTCTGATCATCGCAAGGATGAGAATTTCCAGCCGAAAGTCAGGTACGCTCAGTGCTTCTCAGTTAAACCTTTCAACATAATCGCGAATGGTCTCTCCTCCTCGCTGAGCTATGTCGAACATTTGAACTGGCATTTTGGCAGTTGGTCTGCTGCCGATGAACTGCTGGGTGAAGGCAGTGGACAACTCTTGGAAACTTAACATGCTTCCGTGGGCTAGAGTGTTATACCATGCCGTCGCCGGGCTAGAGAGTGTTACTTTGAAACACTTACAGAGCGTAGCGTCATCTGCACCATGGAGTACCATGCTTCGCTTGTACTTCATCAAGTGTGCCTAAGGATCACTTCGCCCCTCATAAGTTTCTAGGCATGGTACCCTGAAATCACTGGGCATGGGTGCCTCCAGCACCTCGGGCATAAAAGGTGACTCTTCTCCGGTGTAAGAGTCAGACAGCCTGGACCAGACTAGTTTTCGGGAGATCTGCCTCTCAACCTGTTCCAGTCTTCGCAGGATTTTCTCCATGAGGATAGTGTTGACTTCTCCCTGGCGACACGTGTTCGCTGGGAATGGCGAATTCCTTCCCCTCAGGGTGCGACTTCAGTGAGGAGGAGATTGGGACCTTCGGTAGGGGGATGCACTCCGTTGGCATGAGGCCCTAGTCTCTTTTGGGGCTCCTCCTCTGGTGGGTCGCGCCTCAATGGGTTCGTTTTCTGTTGAAGACGCATTAAGGGAGTCCCTGCTCCCTGAACTTCGGTGGGTGGACCTTGAACTTCTTTCCCGACGAGGGGCCAGGGGAGAGGCCCTTCGGACCAGAGGACGTTGGGGTAACCTCTGATCGAGTTACTGAGTCAATTCAGTGAGGATGGAGCGTTGGAAGTCTCACAAGAAGCCCATCGTCACCGTTACAGGACGGTCGTCTTCCAATACAGGGGCTTTTGCCACTGGCGATGTGGTCACCGGCTAAGCCTCAGGCGCAGGGGGGACCTTGGGCACCCTTTATCCTTTGAACGCCTAGTCTCTACGATGGCGACGTGGGAGAGGGTTCCCACAGACGGTGCCAAGTGATGCCCAGCAGCACCTCCATTGTTTGTCATGATGAGGGTGGCAGGAGCTCTCGAAGGTAGAAGAAGATCAGGAAAGAACGTGTTCTGGGAGGGTCACCTGAAAGTCACAAAAAATAAGGGTTAGGAGGTCCCCTGAGTGTTTTTCCGGGGAGGATTCTCTGACGCCCAAGTTAGTATTTGGAGATAAAGGATAATCAAGGAAGCTGGAGGCAGCCTTCTGTCGTGTGTCCCCTTACCTGTGAAGCCCTCAGGTTATTTATAGGAGGTAAACAGGGAAAGTTCACCTGCCACAAGTTCCCCAGATCAGGACACGTGTCCGGCTGGATGTGGTTTGTACCTTTAGGGGGCTTTTGGCTGACCATAGATTGTTCGGCCGAAGGTCCAGGCTGCTCGAGAACGGTGTGTCAGAGCGTGTTTGGAGGCGGTTTGTCGGGGGCCATACGAGTATGGTATGTCAAAGACTCCTAAGCCATCTAGACGTTCGTCCTCCCAGCCTTTCTAGGGGACCGAACTCCCTAGGGGTCTGAAGGTACCTAGGAGGGATAAACATCCTTGAAGGGAGGTCCTTTGTGTTATACGAGACTCCTCCGGCTAAACTTTCCCAAGGTTAGGCTCAGGTCCTTGGTGATAGTGCTCTTGAGGATATGTCCCGAAGACGGTCCAAAGAATGGTCGAAGGCGGGTTTAGGCATGTGGAGCCATTCCGAGGTTATCCTCAGGAAGGGTGATGACCCGTTGTGACCGAAGTTGGTCTGACATGCTGCTGAAAGCGGGGTCTATCTGGCTCGCCCGAGGGTGCTTGAGGCCCTCTCTTTGCCGAGGTCTGATCACCTATCCTCAATCAAAGGCGGCGCGCCGGCTTAGGACCTTGTATACGCGTGGTGTCCTTTAGGGGTGATTCACCCTTTGGCTATCAGGAATGATGTTATAAGGCATCATAGATTGGCTTGTGATAGTTGGTTGTGATCTATGTAGCATGTTTTACATGTATGTGAAGTTTGGAGGCATTCCAAGCATGTTTGATATGTTTGGGAGGCATTCCAAAGTTCATAGCATTAAAACGCGTGAGAATTCTGCAAAAACACAGATTGGCAACTCATCGCCAATTTCGTGCTGTAGTCCATGACACATCGCCAATCCCAGAAAGAGTTGGTAGAACATCACCAACTATGGTGACGTGTCACCACAAGCAAGTTAGTAGAATTTTCCAAGTTTTGCTAGGAAGGTCGAGGGGAGACCTAAGGGGGTTCTTAGGGTACCTTGGGGTCTAAGTATTACGAGGCTACTCCGGGACTTCCAAAAGTCCCTTAAGACCTAGGGGAGTTTTGTAAGGTTTTATGGTTACTTGTGCCATAAGCAAGAAAACTAGTTTACAAGAGATCACAACTAGGCATCACTAGCTTGGGTGAAAGGTTTAGAACCCTTGGCGACCTAGCCGTGCCGTTAGCCATGAGGTTGCAAGGTGAAACCTTGGTACACCTAGTCTACAAGGTCTTTATGGCCTAGTCTACAATACTCCCATCATAATTCCCCTGTACAACATAAATAGGAGATGTTCAACTAGTGATTTATCACTAGTTAGGCCAGCAAGCTATGCTTGCTACAGGACAAGGCAATGCCTTGTGGTTCAAGGACTAGGATTAGGAGAGGTCTTAAGGGACCTAGTTATATATGCATATATTTCAGACCCTCAAGCTATATGAGCTCACAGTAGGTTACATATGTTATCATATGTGGAGTCCTTATTAATTTGCCTGCAGGTTCAATGAAGACCCTTACTGGGAATGTTTATGTTCTCACTCTATAGTTATGTTGTGCAGATTCTGAAGTTGTTAGGCCGGGTAACCACTAAGGGTTATCACGGTAGTAGTTGTGCAGGTATTGTACTTGAGAGTCCCTATGATTCTAGTCTACATAGGTAACTTGTTGGTCAAGTAACAGTACTAACTAGAGCCTTCCCTTGGTTGCCGAGCGTAGTAGCACTTGGACAAGGACTTTTGAGACTCGCCACTGGGACTTGTATCCAAGGTGGGAGTTAGCTCAAGAAGATCTCAGTAGAGGCTTGTATATACAGTACTCTTAGTTGCCTCCATAGTCTATGTTTTGAGGAGTCCTAGACTCTAGGGTTGCTCTTGGGTGAGGGCATTAGTCTACTTTATGTGTGAATACTCGCACAGAGTTGTTATGTGTAGTAAACTCACATAAATGTTGATTTTGTATGCTTTGGCTATTTGAACTTATTTTCTATGGAAATCTCTTGGCCAAGTTAATGTTTTATGGGTTTTGTTAATCTAAGTCAATGCATGAAGAACATGCATCTTGCATATTCTAGGTTAATCAACTAGTATCACGAAGTTTTAGTCCGCACACATATACAGCTAGCCAATTGCAACCACCGTGAGACCAGCTCTCACAGGCTTCCTAGGTAGGGGCCAAGGACGGCCGTGTCACCCGGAAGGTAGACAGTATGGCCATTCTTTTGCCAAATCATTCAGTGAAAATGGGAAAGCACTTAAATTGATTTGCTTTTCCATGACTCTGTTTTTGGTCCAAAATGGGGAAGTTGAGTTTCTTCAATGTTTGATTTTGGTTTTGTTGGAAAATGATCACTTTGTCCTCTACAACTTCAAGCTCACTAAAATCAGAGTTTTGAAGCATAGAGTAGATTTTGTTGTAGACTTTTTATTCCCCCCTCAATTCATTAAAGATTCTATCCATATCAAACTTTTAAGTCACATTGGTTAGAAGATTGAGTTGTAGTCATAAACAATCAAATAAGCTCTAATAAACCATGAAAAATAAATCAAGAAAAATGTAAAGTAAAAAAATTAAAAAAAAATCTACTCTAAAACATAACAACCAACTAAAAACCAAAAGGCAGGCCTAATAATCCAAAGGTTTAAGTAGTCTTTCTCAAAATGTCATTTACCTTCAGAAAGGTATACTAATTGAGCTCATTCTGCCAAAAAATAATTTTGCTTAAATCCAAAAAAATAGAAACAAATATTTCTTGTTTTTTTTGTCTATTAAAAATAATGAAATTCTAAGAAAGAGCCAATTGATTATTAGTCCTTGGCAATGGTGCCAAAATTTTGATGGTTTTCATAACCTACCAAAATTAAATTCCAATTCACCTAACTTTTGTAGCAATAGTGAGACCGAGTCAAACCCTATAAATGAATATAACAATCACTTTTCCCTAACCAGTAGTTCAACACTAAATAGTGTGGCGGGTGTTAAACTGAAAATAAAAAATCAATGAAACTAATGTAAAATTAGCAATCAAACAATTAAATTGATGAAACTTTAATTAAACAAACTTTACATGAAAAGTGCTTTTGGAACAATTATTTGATTAATCATAAACTCTCATATGTTAATTCCCACTCAAGTACTTAGCCAATAGAATATATGGAAAAGCCATAATAGCCCTAATTATTCCCATGGCACACTAATCCAAGCCCAGCACTATTATCAGATCATGTTATTAATTTATTGGTGTTGAAAGAAACCTAAACACAAAAGCATTAATTGACATGACTGCCCTCAGCCCTACCTAGGAAGCCTGTGAGAATGGGTCTCACGGTGGTTGCAATTGGCTAGCTATATATGTGCCCAAATTAAAACTTCATGAAACTAGTTGATTAACCTATAAAATGCAAGATGTATGCTCATTTGGCCTTGACTTGAGTACATGGAAACCATTGGCCAAGGCACTTTTCATATAAATTAAGTTCAAATAGTTAAAGCACACACAACCAACATTTGTATTATCATTACTACACATAATAACCATGTGAGGGCATTCAATAAAAGTAGACTAATGTCCCTCACCCAAGAACAACTCTAGAGTCTAAAGCTCCAAACATAGACACGGGAGGCAACTAGACATAGACATATACAAGCCTCTATTGAGATCCTCCTAACTAACTCCCACCTTGGAGATGAGTCATGGTGGCGAGTCACAAAAGCCTATCCAAGTGCTGCTAGCCGCTGTGGCCAAGAAAATACTGTAGTTAGTACTGTTACTTCACCGACAAATAACTAAGAAAACTAGAATCATAAAGATACCCATAACAATATACCTACAAAAAAAAAACTACCGCGACAACCCTAGGTGGTTATCAGGCTCAACACAATCAGAATCTGCACAACATAAGATAAGGGAGTGAGAATTTGTAATTCTCAGTAAAGGATCTTCACCTGCAAGAAAAATGCTAAAGACAACACATATATTATCATATGTAATCTTCTATGAGCTCATACAGTGTGACGCTAAACCTATGCGCATATATTTCAGTCCCTTGGGACTTGTCCTTTACCTAGTCCTTGAACTACAAGGCAAAGCCTTGTCTACTAGCAAGCATTCCTTACTAGCCTAACTAGTGAAGTTTATCACTAGTTGAACCTCTCTTATGTTGTACAGGGAAACTTTGCTCAGAATGATATTTCCTAGGTCCCGAAGAACCTACTAGGTGTACTAAGGTTTCCTCATCAAGGCCTTGAACTCAAAGGTACAACTAAGGTCTTGATAGTGCTAAACCTTCCACCTCATCTAATGGTGTGTTTATTGTGGCCTATTAACTAGTTTTCCCATGAGGTATAACAACCATTTACAAAACTATGAGAAAATTTTAGATCATGAAAGAGTTTTTGGATGTTTCGGAGTGCCATTGTACCATTTCAACCCTTAGGCACCCTTAGGACAATCCCTACCTTTCCTTGGATCCTTTTTTAAAAGGCTGAATTTTACTGAAAAATGGCTCTAGGGCCTAGGCACCAAGAGGGGCGTCCCTTGTGCCTAGGCACCAGGAGCACCATGCTTTGCGGACATTTTAGGTGCTGAGGCACTAGGACCCCGTGTCTTGAACCTCAAAAACACCCTCCTAAGCCTCTTTGGTGAGTTCCTGTGAGTTTAAGGCATACAATGGATGCTTAAACTCATCATAAACCTATAAAACAAGTTGTATAGGCCACAAATACACAATCACAACATAACTATGATGCATTAAAACATCATCCCAACCAAAAATTCAAGCCTAGTCCACGATAATTCAACTTCCCACTAACTAATGCTATTGCCAAAACTACTTGAATTCATCAAATAACAACACTCCAATAGCATTAATCAAGCTTAAAACCATAAATTCCTTACCTTAATTTCATCTACCAAGCACGAATTAGCCAACCATTCAACAAGAACCAAGCTCCATAAAGTTTAACCTAAGTTCCAAGCAATCCAAGCCAAATGGCACCAAATTATCAACTACTAGCCAAAACCCAAGCTTTAAATGAACAAACAAGCATGAAACAAGCAAGAATTCAAGGTTACCTCTTGCCAAAAACAAGAACCCAACTAGAAAACATGGAGAACACTTCCAAAACTAAGAAATAAGCTTGAAACAAGTTGCCCAAAGCTTATGCACCCTTTGAGCCTTCAAATCCCACCTAGAATCTTTGTTTTTGAATAGGAATTGAAGGAGAAATATAGAGGGGAAGAGGGAAGTCGGGTTTGGCTGGGAAAATGGGAATAGTAGCAGCTAAGAACACTTTACTTTGTTTCAAAGCCCATTTTCCAACATGCCCCCCAAAGTTTCTTAAGTTGGCCAAAACAAACCCCTTCCCAAAATAGTAGTTCTAGTCAAACTTTGGTCAAATCTTTAACATTTAAGCAAATCTTTGGGTTTTAAGCAAGGTGTATGCTTCAAAACATATTTTTGACTCTCGAGTCTCAGCCTGATAACTCAAGATGCAAAATTATCATTTTGCGTCCTCTTTTGGTGCCATAAACAACTCGAAACTTAGTTAACTTTGCCCAAGTTACTAATCCTTGCCTAGTTAACTTTAGATAAGGTATTAAACTAGGAATTAAAATAATTTACCTCCCTCAGTTGAGTTTCCCACTAGGAGGGCTATAACATTAATGATCCAATAAAGGGCTAAGATAACTAACAATAACAGCCAACATGCATTATTTTAGTTGCACTATATTTCCCTTAGGCAAGTATGTCATATAGTCCACTACTACTTTTACTACATTGGAAGACAATTATGGATCAAGCGGATAAGTGCAGCAATCAGATGGATATACATCTAACAAGCCTGTTTAAATAATCACCATGTGTAAACATTCAACTCAAAGAAACATAGATGGTCAAATTAAAATCACATTAAGAACAAGAGTATAAATCTTGCAATCTTAACAATTAAGGAGAAAATCTTTCCTAATATGAAGAAAAATTCAAACTAGTATGATGAAAGATGAGAGCTAAGGAATATAAAGAAAACATGATGAAAAAATGATAAAAATGGGTGTCTGGTTTGCATGCCTAGCACTCCTTAAATTGCAACAACCTTAGGGTTTTGTAAATCCTAGACAAATTCAAATTCTAAGGTCTTGACCTTGCAAAATTCAAATCAACCAAAAGGGAGTTATATAGCCTAAGTTATGGCCCAAATACCAAAACTGCTCCTAAACCAATGATTTGCTCAAATATCTTGACTTTAAAGGTGAATTTAACCCTACAAAACATGCAAATTAGGTTTCATGGTCCTCACATGACTTGTAACTGTGGATGTTAGCTTTCTAATGGCTTAAGAATTACGCGTTTTTTTTTTTTGTATCTCAAGATATGATTTTTCTACTAGAACATTGCCAATTTGCAAAACTCTTGAGAGAATACAATCCATAAAACTTGTAAAATTACAAATTGAATACAGTTTATCTAGATTTTCTCTAACCTATAAAACATGCTCAAAGTAGATCTTTGGCATTCAAAACACATCAAAACATACTAAATATAAAGGAAATAAATATAGCAAATGTGTGCTTGTTACTAGAGTACTAAGCTATGGCTCATAGCATTGACAAGTGTTTATAAAAGACATTCAAGTATGGTTAAACACATTGCCTTTGGATGCATATAAGTGTTAATTTTCATACAATAAGTGTTTTGCTTGATATTTAAGATAAATTTTATTTTATCAGCTTCAGTTATGCTTGTCTTCTTTGTTTTTATATACTCATGCTAGTAAGTATTTTGTTTAAATGCTTGTTTTTAGCTTGTAACCAAAGTTAAGCATGCATATGATATAACTTTAGGTTAAAAACCTAGTGCTATGTAAGTTTTAAAGTACTACAAGTATTAATTTAGGCAATTGTAGCTAAGAGAAGGACCACCGTATTCTCAATTACCCAAGTAATCCGAGGAAATGTCCCTAACACCTATGCAAACCCTACGGGATTAAGGCATAATGTCGGGCCTTTGTACACATAGTAAGTTCTTTGGAACTGAAGCAAAGAGCATCCACCATGTTATCTGTATGACAATAAAGAGAAGGTAAGTGGTAAGCTAAGCTCATTAAGACGAAGTGAATTATAGTTACTAGTTAGGTCAGCAAGGCAAGGCCTTTCAGAAATGAGTTAAGCGCTAGAACTCGCTAAGCATATGGTGACGTCTCAAGTAAGGACTAAGGTTGGGTGGGGTCTCAAGGACCTGAAATATATGAGTATTTGTTAGTCCTCAATGTCACACTCCAATGCAATCACTTAGCTCAGAGTAAGCTAACACAACTAACAATGGACAACTACTCTAAGGCACACTAGGATTTTGAAGCAACAACAAGAGGATGACGCTCTTTGAACTAAGCCAATGAAACAGTGCTTGTGTTAATTAAACTAACTATTTATTTAGGAAGTGACATGAAAAAATTAGGCCACCTTGAATCAACAACTCAACCAAGTTTCTTAACTAGACTTGGATGATGGTCGAAAATAGTCCCAATATAGGTCCTGAAACAACTGAACCATTATTTGCTGGTTCTGCAACATGGAGGCCCAATAAGTTAACAAGCAAATTACTATTTCAAAATAGATTGATTTCCCAAAGTTATAAGATTAGCTAAAGGACTCCTATCCAAGTGTTATTTGCTCGGATCTCCCCTGGCTATATAAAGATGGCTAGTCACCAATCCCAAGATTTCACACTCTGAATCTTTATATACTAGCTTTTTTCTTTTTATTGGAAATCTGACTTGATTGTTGGAGGGTTCCTACCAGGAACATCCTAGGGCTCAGACAATCTCTTTGTGTGAAGGACCATATTGTAGAGTTCATCACACATTTGGTACTATCCAAACAATCCCTTCAACCATCTAATTGGCATTGTCTATGGGAAATATGATGGACACGTAAAGGTCTTACATGGATAACTAAGATAAGAGGGATAACAAACAAGAGAGCAATCATCTAGTCGTGGTCAAGAGAAGAGACCTACTAGCGGGCTAATCTAGAAGAGCTTGTGGCACCTCAAAGGGACCCTTCATTAGAGAAAGGCCATACAACATGCCCTATTTTAGTAGCTTAAGATGACATTGCAGCAAAGATTTAGTGGGCCTTCCCTAAAGACCCTGAGCAAGCTGCAAAGAGTCACTTCAGGCATGAGGAGCATTACCAAGGCCTTCCTCAAGATCCACTCCCAATGGCACAAGATCTTGATCCCCCGATATCCTTCAACCGATCTAATGGTCTTGGCAACAGGGACATCAAAGTTATTTTGCAAATACTCAATCAAATGGAATAGTGTATGCGGGCTCCTGAGCCCTGGAAAGAAGTCCTTGCCCTTAGCATTAATGTCGAATGCATGGGGTTCTAGCCTTTTACAGATGCCGTAATAAATGTGCCTGCCCCTACGGGGTTCTAGATGCCAAAGATTGACCAGTACAATGGCCATATCGACCCAATCAAGCATTGACAAAGATATGTTACTCTTATGAGATTGGAGCGAGCCTCAGGTGTAATCATGTATAGGGCCTTCAACCCAACACTGATAAGAGCAGCTGCTCCTTGGTTTGGCAATAATCATGGGTGTTAATTCTCATCATTTAGGAAGCACTCAAGGCATTCTTATGTCAGTTCTTAGGCAGTTGACCACTCACTAAGATAGTTTCCTATCCCTTGAAGATTTGACAAGGTTGTGAAGAGCCCCTAAAATACTTCATTCGATAGTTTAACATTAAGGCCATGTACATACAAGGACTATCTCCAGAATTGCACTTGGTTGCCAACACTTAAGGGCTAAAATAAGATTTAAGGCTAACTTGGGGACCATCATGAGAACCCCAGAAGGGACTTTGTGATGGGTTTCGGGAGCCGAACAGTGCAGCGGAATTTAACCAAAACCCTCCAGGATCCAAGTGAAACGGGGTAAACCGGGTGTTCAAAATTTTCATACCTAATTTTTGGTTGAGATCTCTCAGTCAACTATAGAGTCGAATCACAAAACCTGAACAGTTGACGTGTTCAGGCTCTCTCTGGTATCCACACGAGCCTCTCGGGATCACCACGCTTCCACCACGTCCAGCCAGATGCGTTTCTCTTGCGCTCGCAGTGTTAGCTTGCGTCCTCCAAGCAATTGCAAGAGAAAAGTTCGGCTGTCCTTTTGGGAGGCTACGGCAAGGAGACCTGCGAATTTCTCACTTAAAAGTTGTATTTATAGTGAGACTCAACTTCCAGGCCTAATGGGTTTCAAAGCCCTAATCCAATTAGGATTTAATTTCGGGCTTAATAATGGCTCAACTATTGGGCCCATTATTAATACGAAATTATTGTGAAACCAAAACCCAAATTATTAGCCCATGAACTCTAATGATCCAAATAGCTCTATGTGTGTGCCCAATAGGCTCTTACCTCGTTGGCAATGATCATAAATCACATTTATGATCATAAGCAATGAGCGGTGTCTAGCAACACATCATTGCTACCCAAGTGACAAGATTGTCGATGATTCAACTAAACCTTTATGATCATCACCGATATATGCCATTGTCCCTTTGTCCAAGATATCAAGACAAAGCACGCAACATGGAATGTGTCACTCTCGTATAGCCCAATCTTTGGTTTCTTGATTACCGAGTAGACTAACTTAAGCTGATGACATTGATATCGTATATCAACTCATCCAAGCATGGCCATGCATTTTCTAAGTCTCACTCTATCAAGATGCCCGAAGATATCACTCCCATTACATAGGAGGGACAAATCCCATCTTGAGCATACAAATCCCTCCGCATGATATGTGACATACCCAATGACCTCCTTCAAGTTCACTCAGTTACGAGCAACAAAGAAAAGTATCACAGTATGTGACTCACATGTAGGGAACCTTGATGATCTTAGGTCGAAGGACTACATATACCATGATCACTATGAGAATCACTTATGACACTCATATAACGATCCATGAAGTGTTCTCATGGTGGGTCGGTCCAGTACACAAGTTCTCCAACTTGTACCCATATGTAGACTACATATCTCATATTACTCTCCACATATGCTAGTCATTATGTATTATTGCAACCCGCTACACAATAATACTAGACTAGGGACATTTAAGAATATTGTTATTCTAGGGTTACAATTATGTTTATTACGTTACGCAGAAAGAAAACAACAAACATAATTGCTGGTTTAATCCCTCAATAAAATATCATGACTCAATGTGCAAAAATACAATCATCTCATGATTGGCTTTTTGGGTACAACACTAACACTTTGAAGAGTTCCTTGACTGGGCAACATGATATATGCATGGAAAAGAACTCAATTAGCCAATGCTACCAAAAGAGCAACCCAGAAGTAGATATAGTATGCCCAAGAAGATGAGTGGGGTCGATGAGCACTCGTGAATATATCCCATTCTCCCACCATTGAAAGAAAATAAGTCCAACATTTTATATGCTTTAGAGAGGAAAAACCAAGTCTATAAATGGCCACTGCCAACGTAGCCCTTGAACAATAGGGACATGAGGAATGTTGCAAATATGGTAGAGATAATGGGCATGATACTGGGGAATGCTGGTGGCCAAAAAGACTTTTGGAGGAGAAGATACAAGCATGAAAGCTGAAGGAATATTTGTTCAAACAATCATCCCCTTGCAAAAAGTAGGACAAGAGGCCCTACAAAAGGAAAAAGGACGAGGACCACGATAGAGGACAAGAGCCAGATACACAGCAATCCCCTCTGAGGAACCCAGAACCATTGGCCAAAGTCATCCACATGATTACTAAAGAGGAACCCGCAGTGGTAGGAATGAGAGGTTGCTCAATTAGAGGTTACAGATCCTAGCAGAATTTTGACAAGACCCGATGGCTCCAAGGTGCTTGCCCCACATATTGATCCTTTAGTATTTAGCGCTCAAATAAATAGTTTTGACATGGAAATGGCCTATTTAGACTCTAAAGCCAATGTCAATACCATCTTCATAGACTTGCTGGAGAAAATCATGATTAATGGGTCCTCATTATCTCCTATATATAGGCTTACCTTCGAGATATGAAGAAAAAAGGTCACCATGCTTGGAACCATTAATCTACCCCTTATGATAGTGGGCATAGGTAAAGAAGGAAGGGTAGTTTATGACTCTCACACTATAGAACTCCTAATCTTGGACATCACCTTGGCCTACAATGCCATACATGGTAGTCCAACTCAGGTACAATCTCAGATTTGATATAATCTTATATGGCTAATGATGCATTTTGTGACCCCTGTTAGGGACACCATTATCATTATTGGCCAAGCCTCAGTCTGACGAAACTATATGGCGACTCTACAAAGGTTAGGAAATGACAAACCCATGCTAGCAAAAGAAAAAAATAAAAGAGAATAAGCCCATGGGACTGTAGATGGCACGACACTGTCTAAGGATGCCAAGATGATAGAAGTAGCCCCTAGAAAATGCTAAAAGTAAGGATAGAGCTCTCGAGGTAAGGCAACAATACATTGAATTACTAAAATCCAATTTAGATGTCTTTGCAAGGTGCCCAAAGGAGTTGCCAGGAATGGACCCAAAAATTATCACACATAAACTACAAGGAAACCCCACCACTTAACTAGTGTAGCAGAAGAAGAGCAATATGACACCTGAAACATGAGACTTTATCAGAGAAGAAGTTGGAAGGTTGCTAAGTGTAGGTATCTTTAGGGAGGTTTGATACCCAGAATGGTTTGCCAATGTTGTCTTTGTGAATAAAGAAAAAAGGTGAATGACACATATGCTTCAATTATACTAACCTTAACAATGTCTGCATAAAGGACCTGTATCTGGTACCTTCCATATACTTGCTCGTTAATGCTAGTTGTGAATGCCTTTAGTCAATATCACCAAATTTGCATGCACCCCAAAAATGAAGAAAAAATGACCTTCACAATCAAAAAGGTAGTATACTTCAGTTGATGCCATTTGGCTCAAAGAATGGTGAAGCAGCCTAATAGTGACTTACGAACCAGATCTTCACAGAACATTTGGGAAGGAACACGAAAGTTTATATAGATGACATGATCATCAAGAGTAGAGCAATGGAGTACAACTTTGACAACCTTTGCAAAACCTTCCAAAGATTTTGCTAGTTCAACATGAGACTTAACCCCAAAAAATGTACCTTCAGAGTTGGAGTTGGAAAATTCCTTTGCTATATGGTCTCTGAAAGAGGAATTGATGCAAATCTAGACAAAATTAAAGCTTTCCTTATGATGCTAGACCCTCAAAATAAAACAAACATAAAAAAATTAGTTGGTAGACTAACAATACTTGGACGTTTCATCTCACATTTTGGACATTGTTGTAAGCCCTTCTTTCACATACTAAAGAAACAGGCAACATTCGAATAAACTGACAAATGTAGCAAAGCTTTCAAATAAGTTAAAGACTACCTATGACACCTTCCCACACTAAAACATCCAAGCCCTAATTGTAATGCCCTGAAAATCTTGAGTATTTAAGTATTAGATTATGGAGATAAAAAGGGCTCATAAAATTTTTGAAAAAGGGAATTGAGCTCATTGAGCTCGGGAGACATTATTTAGGTGAAGAGTTGGGTTTATGTGAGTGTTGGACACTCTTAAAATTAAGCTTGGCTGAGGCCAAGAAGATTAGTGATGAAATGGTAGAATTTAGAGTTGAGGGACTCAATTGCACATAAGGATTTTTAGTAGTTGGGCTCAATTGCCCAAAATCAGAAATATGGGGGACTAAAGGGGGGATTAGGCCATTTTAATGGCCTAGGATGCCTTAGCCGGCCATACTCCCCCATTTCCCATTATTTTATGTCACCTCCTTCCAAATCCTAATATTTTAATCCACCTCCCACCATTAGTCATCACTTAGGATTCTACTTGTCCCCTAATTTTGACTATTTCTACCAACTTACCCAAAAGTCTTCCAATTAGTCTTCATTTTCGTCAATCCTGTCTCCCACTCATTTCAAACACATTATTCACTCCATTTCTTTCCATATAGCCGGCCATTCATGCTCACCCATTCATTATTATTCTCTCACACTTAAACACTCAAAACACACTCCAAACTCTCTCCCTCTCTCATCTAAAATTCAGCCATGTTCTTTCTCAAAGCTTACAACTCTTTCTTCTTCTTCTAAAATTTGGCCATGTCATATTATTGGTAACCATGAAGTTCTACCAAGTTTTCTTGGTATTCTTAAGCTTGTAAAGCCATCCAAAGCAAGAAATCAAGTGAGATATTGAAGAAAGATCATGTAGAAATTTCAGCCATGCTACCATTTTGAAGAAATTCGGCCAAGTTCATGTTTGAACTTTCTGGAAGATAAACCAAGTATTCTTGGTGTTTATGAAGTGTTAGAAGCCTACAAAGCAAAGATCAATTGAAGGTTTCCAAGCAAAGAAGAAAATTTGGCCAACTATGTTATTGGCATTGTGAAGCTCTAAACCAAGTGTTCTTGGTACTTTTGAGCTTTTATGGTCATCCTAAGCAAGAAAAACAAGTAAAGGATGGATGAAAGGCAAAGGTACAAATTTGGCCAAGCCTTTATCTTGGCATTAGTGAGCTTAAACAAAGTGTTCTTGGTACTAAACAAGCTCTTATGGATGTTCTAGGAAAGATCCAGAAAGATGGATGTAAAATGAAGAAGTTTTGTCAGCTAAAGGATTCGGCCATATTCACTATGGAGAGGTTTTATGGGCTTGAACACTTGCTCATGGTGTTCTTGGGCCCCTAAGTTCATTTTGGGCTTGGATCAAGCATAAGATCAAAGGAGAATTAAGTTTTGACCTTACCTCCTTAAGTTGAGGTTATGTAAGTTACACCAAGTGTTCTTGGTAATTTATGATCTTTAAGTTAATGAAAAGCAAGAAAATAACTTGCTAGTGTTTTGGCCTTTATAGATCCATTAAGTAAAAGACAAGTTCTAACAACAACAAAGCAAGGAAAGGCAAAGGAATTAAGCAACAAGAGGTTACTAAAATTATGGTAACGATTCCTATACTCACTTTGTTGCATGGTGGATTTCCATGATTATGTTTGTGAGTATTTGGGCCCCTAGGTGATGGTCAAAGAACCATGTGATCCTAGGAGTGCATACAGGGCTAAGTTGTTTTATTGCTTCGGCAATTCTGTGTGAGGATTTCTCATACTCACTTTGTGAGTATTCGGGCACATAGTGCTAAGTGGGCTAAGTATCGTTGCTTCGGCAACTCTGTTTACTCATGAGTTCTATGCAAGCATTTAAGGCTTGGAATTCAGTTTGGCCAACTCAATTCCCAAGCTAATGAGCTCAATACGGTATAAGAAATGGTCGACCGATATTGTGTGATATGGAATATGCTAATGCTTGCTATGCCCAATACGGAACGGTGTATGTGGTGTGTTGTGTTGTGTGCTTCTATGAATTGGTTGTGGATGCTGACCCCAATTATTATTATATCTGCTATATGCTTGTGTTTTCTTTGTCTTAGTGTTTTCCTTGCAGGAACGTGGAATAATTGCCATTACGTTCTTGGCATAAGTTAGGCTTTGGAAGCCATATGTTGGCTTTGGAAGCCATATGAAATTCCTCACTAAGTTAGGCATTGGATGCCACCAGATTCCTTATTGAGTTTTATAGCTCACCCGCCCTTCTGTATTTTTTTTAGGAAAAAGGCTTACTTGAAAGGCACTAAGGTCAAGAGTAATATATACTCTTTTGGATGGTAAAGGTTTGTGCATGTGTTGCTCAATATTCTAAGTGTCTTATGTGATATGGATCGCTTGTGAATCAAGCTAATGTTGTGGACTTCCTTTTGCAGGCGTTTGGAGTCTACAAATTCGTGGGAACAAGGTCTATTAAGGTGGAATGTGTTTTATGGAATTATGCATTGTGTGCCATGTATCATGCTTTTGGATATCCTTGCTATGTTTTAAGTGAATATGTTCACTTTCAGTATAACACCATTTTTATGACTTGTAAATATGAACTCACAGACTATGGAATGTTTTGGTATGCTTGGTGATTTTACCATGTGCTTAGCATGTGCTAAGAATGATATGCAAGTATGGAAGTTGAGTTGTTTATGTTCAATGAGAAAAAGCTCGTATGTTAAGTACCAGTATAATTGCATGTTCATAAAAGTTATGTTCAATTATGAAGCATGCAATATTCGGGTTTGTATGTGCACTTAAGAAAGAAGTTGCAAGTGAACTTGGAATAGTATGGAACTGGTCACATGTGTGCTAAAATGGCATCTAAACTTTTGGATGAATTAAGTATGTGAAGTGATGCCTATGATATTGTGTGCACAAGTGGAAAAAATACTGAAAAAGGCTTATGTTTGACTATGTGCTATGGAATGGTCTTTGTATGTTTCTAAGACATATAAGAGTATGCAAGACATGAGTTCATAAACAAGTTTTCAAAATATCGATTTGGTGTTTTGGTTGCCATGCCTGTACTTGGGTATGTTTGATAAAGTCCATGAAATGAACACATAAATTCCACATAGGTACTAGCTTGTTTCCGAGAGCACCTAAACTTCACCTTAAATAAGAAATTAACGAGCTAGTACCGGTAAGTATCCTGGGGTTCGTGCCCTTATGTTTTGATAAGTATTAATAAATGCCCTTTCTATGGAAAAAAATTACACTGCGTGTTTAAGTAATTGGGCCTGAGTGGGCCAGGGGCAAGTTTGGGCACGACAATAATAAGGCTATTATGCTTTATTTGGCCGTAACAGAAAACTCTGTCAGTGCTTTGCTTGTATGAGAACATGGAGTAGAGCCATGGCTTGTATTCTATGTCATCCAGACACTCCACGGGCCAGAATTTTAATACCCTACACTCCAGAAAGTGGTCTTAGCACTCATCATGGCTTCTTGAAAATTGAGACTAAATTTTAAAATGCATTACATTGTTGTCCATACCCCTTTGGGAGATACTAAAAACACATATATGTTTGAGAAAGTTGCTAAGTGGTGCATCAAGATGTGAGAATATGACATTATCTATGAACCTCAAAGGGACATCAAACCATGGGCCTTGGTAGATAAGCAGTAGGAAGATACCCTAGTATGGGAAATGCACTGGACCCAAGAATTGAGTAGTGGGCATTGTCTTGAAAGGACCACTAGTCATGGAAGTAGCTCTTAGAATCAAATTTCAATTCCTTGTCACAAACATTGTCATTGAATTCAAAGCCCTCTTACTGGGGCTGTGGATGGCTAGTCAGATGGGGGTACAATGCTTACAAATATATAGCAACTAACTGCTAATAGTGAACCAAATCACTAGAATATTAGGGGAAAATAATTCATTCTTTGCAAATACATGAAAATGGTGAAGCATCTGATGAGGATATTTGATCGCGTGCAAGTTTAGAAGATCCTGTTTTGCTAGAATGCAAGGGAAGATGCCCTCTTGAAAGGCTAAGAGGAGGCCCTGATAGGAGAACTTATTGAACCCTTGATCCACTAGATAGTGTATATGCTCCTCAAAGATGGCTGGATGAAACCGAGTAGACTCTGGTTAGAAACCAGGACCCCGAATGAAATAACTATTGAAACAAAAAATGATTAGGATTCGAGCAGCATGGTTTTTTAATCGAGGGTGAACTATTATACCTGTGACTTGTATAGGCCATAGGCTATATTGAGATGTACACATAAAGTACATTATGTGAATAGGTGAGTAATACAAGTCACAAGTATGAAAATAAAGGATACATAATGTAAGTACCCCATGAAAGTGCCCTAGAGGTACTTTGTATGAACTTCAAAGGGAATATGATAAAAGGTGGCATAATAATGAGAAAAATAACGCTATTGTGAGGATAGGACTCAAAATTGGGGATAGACTTGGCTACGAAACCAATAAGACAAATGATTAAAGCTGAGGCATAAAATGGAGACCCTCAAGCACCCCCTAGTGTGCCCTTATGTGAATTCAGGGGCACTAAAGCCAAAAACACTAATGGAAATTGTGTGAGTCCAATACCTAAGGTGGTGATACCAATGAGGCATCGATATAAACCCAAAAATGTGATGGATTCATGAAAGATGGCCGAGACACACTAGAGTGCACTAGAACACTCTTAAGTGCACCATTGTGTGCAACTCTAATGCCTAATGTCTTCAAAGGCATTGTATCAAAATGATACCTATCATTCCAATGGTAATGAAGGCTACAATGTGGGCCAATAAAAGGTGGAAAACCTCAAGGAACCATAGAGAAATGTCAAGAAATACTAAAGTGATCTTAGGTGCACTCTAAAGTGCACTCGTGATCAATACAAAGCATGAGTGCTTAATTGGCCAAATAATTTGGCAAAGTAGCTGCTCAATATGTGCCACTTAAGAAGCTAAGTAGGATAAAACAATTTCCAAAATACTTGAGCTACTGGGGGAAGATTTGACCAAATCTTAGTCAAAATTCATGGTAGCATGATTCAATTCAACCACTGTTTGAATTAAGATCTTTATGGCTACTTTAGTGCAATTTCCCAATTATTTCTTGGTAGCTTCATGGGCTAATTAAGTCAAGCTAATGATTTTCCTAAGGTCAAAAAAAAAGGAAAAAAAATCAAAGACTAAAGTAGACTAAAGACTTGGAAACCAAGTATTTTAGCCATGCTTGTTACCTACACATTAAAGGCAACTTCTTAACTGCTTCCATGCAAAATTCCAACCCCATTTACTACCTAAGATCATGTACTAAGCCCTACCAATTACCACCAAAAAGATGGGAAAGAAAGGAGAGAAAAAAGATGACTAAACTAGTCCAAGAAAATATTAGCGACTTGAATTAAGCCATTCGGCCACCACCTACTTCTAAGCCTCCAAAAGGCAGCTTTCTTGTAGCTACCTAGCTATTTCTTGTCTATTTCCAACTCATTTACATATTTTAAACATATCAAGTGCAAGCCAAAAATATTTAGACACCAAAACACAAGCAGAAAACCCAAGACAAGATAAGTTAGCCAAAACTGAAGCTAAGCTAGCACACCAAACTTGGTGTTCTTCATGAACTACTATCTTCTCATTTTATTCCTAATTTCTTACCCTATTTTACTTGGCCATACCTCCACCTAATTTCCATAAAGCTTGAAAATAAAAAAATTGGAGAAGGATGTAAACAAAGTGAATCTGAGACAAGATCAAACAAGATTAGCACATGGTGCTAGCTATGTTGGTGCTTATGTTTATGGACATGTTATCAAACTTCTTTGTTGACATTTTGACCATAGGTGAGGAATCATATGCAACTTTTTCTCCTTTATTTTGTAGGGGAAAAGCTACCCTGGGTCATGGCATAGAGCCAAGGGAACCTTGAGGCTATATAATAGGTTATGTGTGCATAAAGCACTTTGGTAATCTAGCTAGTTTGCTTTTGGCATGCATAGGGTTTTTGTTCAAGTTGGGCCAAACTTGATCAATCACCTAGAGCTTTATGTTAATTAGACCTAATCAAAGTGATCACAAGAACAAGTTTTGAAGAAATCATGCTTGCTATGTTAAGGAACCTAGTGAGTGTAGTGTGTGTATGTTTGTGTGCTTCTCTACTTCCATGCATGTGCAACCACCTTATCATTTATATATGCATTATCTATTATGTTGTACTTGTGGTTTTTGGTGTCTTTTATGTTTTTGGATGCAAGTTATTAAAAAAGCATGGAGGTTTTTGAGTATATCAATGATTTAAAAATTGAATAAGGCATTAGGTGCTATTTGGGTTCTTCTCTGAGTAACTATGTACTCATGCCCTCTTTTGCCATTTTAGGTAAAGAAGTGGAGGGCTAAAGGGCTAAAGAACTTCTAGTGAAGGTTTATGTACAAAGAGGTATACTCTGTAAATTATGGCTATGAAAAAGAATCATGTAAAGTTCATCAATTTGAACTGATGATTGTGTTTCTGTGTTATATTTGTACCCCCTGATGGTTGTCATGGGAGTTGCTATTTTTGGTTTACTCCTGGTGTGGGCTAGAACCAGGAGGGTCATAAGAGAGATGTGGCCTAGATGTTTTGCTAAAGTGAAGGTCAAGGTCACAGTTGGCCTGGAGACTGTTTAAACAAAAAGTGTACCATGCATGAGAAAACTTAATACATCAAATTTTGATGTATATGTTTTGGGCCATGTAGTCCCTAGTTGCAAATTTTGGCTTATACATATTGTATCTATTGAGAGTGAGAGGACTAGGTGTACAAGAAAATCTAATCTGTGCCCTATATGTATTTTTGGGATTAGGTAAGCCATAAGGCACTAAGTATGGTTTGTTAATAAAATAAAACATAAGATGCATGCATGGTTTATAATCTGATGTGTATCCCTATATGCGCACTAGGTGTGTGTATGTTCTACATTAAGTTGGCCCTAGTAAACCCTTAAGGAGACTAAAACACACACTTATACTAATACACCACATATGCATTTAGAAACTCCCTAAGTAAATTTAATTGGTTAAAACTATAACAATTGGGTAAAATCTAGAAAAATCCACTAAAGCTTCCAAAGCTTGAGATTCCCACCAAGGTAAAGAACAAACTAGGGTTAAGAATCCTGAGAGTTAGAGTCCAATTCACCATATGAAGTCAATTGAGTAACTAAAATCAATCAGTTGGTATGAACCTCTTAAGAAGGTTTAGGGGGTAGGTGAGTTAGGCCCCGACATGAACTCTATAGATGAAGGTTCACTTCAGCAGTACAGCATTGCCTAATGCCCTATGAAGCACAAAAAGCTCTTCAGGAAATCCACCAGAGAGATTATGGAGAACATATTGGTACCAACCCCTTAGCCTACAAAACCTAATGATAAGGTTACTTATAGCGCACAATTTGAAGAGATGCCAAAGGTTTAGTCCAACAATGCCACTCCTGTTAGCCTAACTCACGAGTACAAAGGCTACCTTCCTTCAGACCCTCTATAGTCACTAATCCATGGGCTTTTACCTTGTGGGGACTAGACTTGATTGTGGCACTCCCCACGGCTCCTGGAAAGATTAAATATTGAATCATGGTGGTCGATTACTTCTCCAAGTGAGTAGAAGCAATGCCTATCGCCCCTATCATGACTTATTATATCATTAAATTCTTATGGAAAAATATCACTTATAGATTTTATCACTAGTAATAGAAGGCAATTTGATAATAAGCAGGTTCACCAATTCGTAGAAGAAAAATGTATCCGATTTACTTTGCACTCGTATCCCATCCTCAATCAAATAAACAAGTGGAAGTTACCAACTGGACTATCAAATAAGGTTTAAAGAAAATGTTAAGGGAATCCAAAACCAAAAAGACGGGGGTGCTGCCAAGTGTTCTGTAGGACTACAAAATTTACTGGGAATGTGATAAGGTACGTAGCACTGAAGAGCTCAGCAACTAGTTGGTTGGAATCTTGTGTCCAACGATAGCATCAAAGCCCTAGGATGTTCTCCAATAAGAAACCCTCAGATGCTTAAGTCAGTTTTCTGGTAATAAGTAATGGAGAGAACGAGAGGAAAGCCAGATCCCTTACCTTGGGATTGGTGTGGGGTTTATGTAATCAAGACCAACTTTGGGTAGTTCACTCCTGGGATAGAGATCCCATAGTTCATCCAATATAATAGCCAAATGCCATAGGGCCAAGAGCTTTTCGAAGGTTGCAAGGCCATAAAGCTACGAGGTCTACCCGAGGTCCATCTAAGGCTCAATACTTCAGCCATATACAAAAGCCTTAGGATACCTAGACTTCGGCATTGGTCCATTTGCAGTACCTCACCCCACCTGCCTTAGTATTGATGTCCCGAATAAGGACAAATACCATTATGAAACAACTCCCAGGCATGTGTAAGGTGTTCTTGGAGGCCTATGTCAAAGTAGCTAATTGCAGAGAATAGTTGGAATGATGTAGACCACTACTCCCTAATCTGGCCAAACATGTGTATGGCTGATATGAGAACTCCACCCTTGGGAATTAGTATAAAAGGAGCCATTCCTAGGTATGTGAATAGAAGAACACTGAGTTGAGCTTACACAACATTACTAGCAATATCACCCTTTTACTTGGGTGTCGGAGAATCCTCCCCAACACTTAGGGGATTCCCTTCACCCCTTTCTTTGATGTCTTTCAGGGACAGTTAACCAACCATTGTGGACACCAACCTCGATGAAAATATAGAGCTTAAATGACGAAAGTCCCATAGGACATCAAATGGTGCCGCTTGTGGGAACCCAGCCACACATAGCTGTGGTTATGACTCAGAAATCTAAAAAAAAAACCTCACCAAGATTCCCCACTGGTGAAAAACTCCACACCACTGGAGGAACAAACAGGTGACCTAATGAATCTTTATAAGGAAGATCACCTAGTGACGCTGATGATGAGATTCCTGCATGAGTTCCAACACACCATAGTCACAGAGATAGCCTAGCATTTTGGCTAGAATACCCCTAAGAGGCTGGCTAGGAAGGAACCCTTACCAAAAAACTCTTTGACTCTAGCAAAAAATTCTCCTCCTACATCGAAAAATAGCACGTGAAGTTAATCCCTCATCGAGAGCCTACCACCTTGAATCCTAAAATGTGGTCACAAAAAGAAGGATTTGCCTACTTTTGAATGAAAAAGGATCTGCCAGTACCATCGGGACCCTGGTCAGGATACCAAAGATTGCCATCAGCTGAAAAAGTACATCAAAACTTTCATCAAACAAGGTCAGCTAAGAAGGTATCTCAGATTTCAGTCGCCGAGGGTGGGTGGTAAATATGATGATCTGGAGAATAATAAGGATGAGTATGACTTCAACCAATGAAGGAACCACCGAAGTCCCAAAAGATTGCCACCACCACCAACGTTTATGATCCAAACCATTACAATAGGACTTCCTTTGTCAGATAGAAAAAGGAAGGCAAAGGAGATAACAACCCTTAGCTTTGAAAAATCACAAAACCTGTTGACAAGACTCGATGGAAGCACCACCAACTTCCCCCATGCTGATCCCCAACTAATTACAGCCAGAATAGCAAACTAGGATGTTAAAAAAGTCCTCTACAATGATGGATCAAAAAATTGATGTGTTATTCACTCATATACTCCCGAAGTTGGGGATATTAGTAGAACCTCTTAAACCGATGCTGTGGAGTGGGTCCTAATGAACTCCCAATCTTGGGTGTCATAGAATTATCATTCACGATTAAGGGAAAAAGTGTGGGGAGCGATAAGGAGATATACGGCTCAGTCATGGCAAAATTCACCATCATTGTTGATGTCCCTTCGCCATATAACACCATCGTCAGAAGACAAACCCAAGAAAAGTTGCCCATGAGGTTGGATGTAAAATACCTAACCGTGACATTTAAAGAGAATAAGGTGATGTAGTCATCTTTATTGATCAGGCTGAGGTCCAGAAGGTCTTTCTGAAGGTACGCCAGCCTCTAACAGTGAAGAGAGTTCTTGTATCAGTAGCAACAACTTCAAAATAACCTCTAGCTAGTACAGATGATAGAGTTTGGGGAATAGATGTAGAGGCAAAAAAATTATAACTCATTGAAGGCCAAAGTGCCAAGGTTGGGACTTGTAGATTTCTTCAAATCAAATAAAGATCGCTTCACCTACTCACCAAAAAACATGCCTAGGATAGACATGAGCAAAATTCAACATAGTTTAAATGCTGACCCTCTCATAAAGCCCATAAGGCAAAAAAAAGTGAAATATGGCCTTGAATAGGAAAGCCTTTATTAAGTAGGAGATATGATGAATCCATAAAGCAGGAGCAATTAAGGAGGTTGAGTACCTAGATTGGTTGAGTAACGTGGTGATAGCCATAAAGAAGGGAGTGAAAAACTCCAAATGTGCATCAACTTCACTAAAGTAAATGACGCATACCCAAAGGATTCATACCCACTACCTATGATAGATCAACTGGTAAACTCCACTTCGGGGTACAAGGTATTGAGTTTTCTAAATGCTTTTAATGGATATTGCCAAATCCCAATGAATATTGTTGATGAAGAAAAAAGTTTGTTCATCACTAATGAAGGCATCTTTTGCTATGTCTGAATCCCTTTTGGGCTGAAAAACATAGGAGCCACCTATGAACGGCTGATGGATAAGGTGTTCACGAAGCAAATTGTTCAAAATATTGAAGTTTGCATTAATGACATGATAGTCAAAAGCCAAAGTGGCATAGGTCACGTTGAGTATTTATGAGAAACCTTCCAACAACTTAGGAAGTTCGGCATACGCTTGAATCTAGAAAAGTGTACCTACGGTGTAGGTAGAGGTAAGTTCCTAGGATTCATGGTTTTAGAGCATGTTATAGAGTTGAATATGAGCAATGTGAAAGCTTTCCTTAAGTCTTGGACTCCCAGCTGGGTCAAGGATATACAAAGAGTGATGGGAAAAATAATAGCCCTAAGCCGTTTTATATCACGATATGGCAATAAGTGCAGGCCATTTTTCAAAACACTCACAAAGGCAACAAAAATGGGATCGAATTTGAGAACCCTTGGAACAAAGAATTCCAAACAGCATGGGAAGGAATGAAAGCATGTCTCACCAAGCTGCCCACATTATGACAACCGAAGGAAGGGGAGCCCCTTGGCTTATACTTAGCCATTAGTGAAATAGCTGTAAGCTCGGTCCTAGTGTATGAGGATGAGCTTGGGAAGCAATAGCCTATATATTACGTTAGTAAATCACTCCGCAGAGTGCAAGTAAATTACTTGATGCTGCAAAAGGCCATATATGCTTTAGTTTTTGTAGGATGATGCCTTCAGCCATATTGTCAAGGCCATTCAATTATTGTCCAAAGTAATCTTTCTTTCATAAATGTGATGAAGATGATAGACCATTCAGGAAGGATTTTAAAATGGTGCATAGAGCTTGATGAATGCAACATAAGCTATGAGCAGAGAAAAGCAATCAAGGCACAAGTGCTCACAAATTTTATTGCTGAACTACCTCCAAACCTTGAAGGACAAACTTCAGTCAAAGAGGACCGCATGCTGAAATGGAAGCTATTTGTTGACGGTGCATCAGGAGCAACGCATTAGGGTACAGGCATTATTTTGTAAGGGCCAAAAGGACTGAAAGTACCTAGAGCCTTCAAATTTGGCTTCCAAGTGACAAATAATGTGGCTAAATACAAAGCTTTCATCACCTTGCTGCACCTTAAGTTAGGCATAGCCATAAAACCACTTTGAGCCTAGAGCGATTATGAGCTCCTAGTTTGGTAGCTGAAGGGGAAGTATGAGGTTAGAGAACCAAAAATTAAAAAATACTCGAGCCTTGCAAAAGAAATGATGAAGAAGTTTGATAAGGTGCATATAGAGAAGGTCCCCCAATGAGACAATGCTCAAGCAGATGACTTAGCCAAAATGGATGGGTGCACTGAGGAATAAGAAGTACTGAGCATATATTTGAATTATGTATTAAACATTCATGAAAGGTGGAAAGCATCATTATGGAGATACCTAGTTGAGGGAAAAATGCCCAATGATCCGATAGAAGCCTTGAAAGTCAAAAAGTAAGTTGGAAGGTACTTCCTTATTTGTGAAGATCTTTATTGTCAGGGCTATTCTAGTCCCTTGTAAAAATGTGTAGGGGAAGTCGAAGTAGAATCTATCCTGAAGGAAGTGTACGAAGAGAGATGTGGTTCTCAGATCGGTACGGATGCTTTGGTAAAGGTAGTCCTTCAACATGGATATTTTTGGCCATCCTTGAGGCAGGATGCATGAAAACTAGTGAGAAGTTGAATGCCAACGCCATGTTCCTAGATGAAGGGTAGCATCTGAAGTCATTATAGTGGGAAATTACCTTTATCCCATTATGGACTGGGGCATAGATCTGGTAGGTCCACTTCCCACTGCTCCTAGAATAGTGATATGCTGTGTAATAACGGTAGATTATTTCACAAAATGGATAGAAGCAGAGCCATTGGCATCCATATCGACTAAAGAAATCTAGAAGTTCATGTGGAAAAACAATATATGTAGGTTCGACTATCCGAGAGTACTAGTAGCTGACAACGAAACTCAATTCACTGATAAGGGGTTCTAGAAATTCCTGACTAACCTCCATATCAAAGTACATTTTGGCTTTGTCGCACATCCACAAAGCAATGGCCAAGTGGAAGTCTCCAACCAAACCATAAAATATGGCTTAAAGAAAAGGCTGGGGGAAGACAAAGGAAAATGGCCAAGAGAGCTCCATAGTGTAATCTAGAGCTATTGGATGATTCCAAAGAAGGCCACTTAGGAAACTTTGTTCTCGCTCGCGTATGGTACAGAGGCATTGATCCTAGTTGAAGTAGCTTGCTCATTCCTAACAGTGCAAGTCTTCAATAGAGATTCCAATGATGAAGGCCTAATGGTCAAATAGGACCTGTTGGAGGAACGTAGAGAGGTTGTTGAACTCTAAAGAAAGGCAATTCAACAAAGAGTAGCTACCTCGGCAAATGGGAAAGCCAAATTGAAAGGAATGAGATGGGGGATATAGTACTCCATTTTGGCTAGGTAGAGCATCAAAAGCCTATGCACGGTGTTCTAAGAGAAAACTGGGAATGACCTTATGTGGTCCCTACCGAAGGTAGACTTCAGTTCTTCAAGTTAGTGAACAACTTAGGAAATCAGCTAAAGAACACATCGTATACAGACAACCTAAAAATTTACTTCACTTAATATAGCTGAGGTACCCACTGATGATGATAAACTCTATGTATGAAATACATGCCAGTGAAAAGCTTTCATGGGAAATTCTTCCCTGAACTTATGAATTAAATCTTATACTTAAAAAAATCATTAGAATAGTGAAGGCCATCACTATTTCCAAATGAATAAAAGAAAAAGGTGGGAAAAGGTCAAAGTTCTAAATAAACCTTAGATTATGTGACTAGGAAAAATTGTCAAACCTCCAACGTTTGCAAATGTGCTTCGAACTTTAAAAAGCTATGAAATAATGATGTAATGTTGAACAAGGTAAACCCACTGATGAACACCCCTAAGTACTAATGCTGATGAAGCAAAGTACAAAAGCAGGCTAAAAGAAGGTGATAGAGGAGAAGGAAGGAAAAACAAATGTTTATTAACATTCAGAAGGCTAGTCTATGGTCGAAGTATATGTTAAAGGCTGGCCTACGGCTGAAGCACATTTAAAAAAAAAGAAAGAAAAAATGGGTAATTAATGTACATGAAATGAAAAACAAGGAACAAAAATTGAAAGACCACAAATTCAAAGGCTACCCACATTGATTCCACTTTCTTCCTCCTCATCAGCTTCAACCCCTTCATCCTCTGTCCCGGTGGCCAGGTTATCTGGCTCACCGAAGTACTCAACTTTGGACCACGTCGGCACTTCCCCCTTGACACTCTAGAGGGCATTTAGGAAAGAAAGGTCAAGATGGGGGTACCTCTACAAAACTTGGTTACGAGCAAGGCAGAACTGATCTTGAATTTTGAAGATGGCAATGTTTGTAATCCTTTGTAGCTCCTGCCACATCCTTTTCTTCTCCAACTCCAACTATTTCATTCTCAACTTGGCTTCACGGAGCTCCTTCCAAATGTCCTTCTTGTCCTTGACGTACCACTTCACCCAATGATCAAGATCATCATGACTGACTTTAATAAGGTCATGATTGAGGGACATCAAGGAAAGGCATCAGCTAAGGTCATTAAGATGAGAGATGGTCTGATGAGTGATGGTCGTCACCTCTTCACTAACTTGCTTCTTGAGTTCAGTGAGTTCAGCGATTGTCTTATACTTCAGCTCACCGAACTTGAAGGCCATGTCAATGAGGGGGCCCTATACCTTAGCCATACTTTCTTTGCCTTATTCAAAATCTTTGTTTGGTTCATGATGAAGTCCCTGAAGTACCCAGAAATGACAAAAAACTGTCCCAAAACTATAAGAGGGGGTCATCATCAGTAGAAAGTCAGGTGAAGCAAAAATTGCAATAAAAAGGGGTGAACGATGAAAGGGCAAACCTTGGTAGAATAGTCTGTCAAAGCCGCCACAATGATTCCCTGTTCAGGGGATACTCAGTAAGCTCTTAGAGGGCGGCATTCATTGTCACCCTCGATAAAGTTGTGGGATCATCCTCCTGCAGAGGTCGTGGTCAAAGAAGGAGATATCCTCGGTCATTTCCAAAATTGGTGACCCTGTAATGGCCCCCTTTGGCAGGCGGGCATTCCTCATGGCTTAGTGGGCTTCATGTTCGGCCATCCACTCAGGTGCCAAGGTTTCCCCTGGATGGTCATGATGAAGTTCATTTATAACATCAATCCCTAACCAATCTTCTTTCTAGCCATAAGCCAAAAAATAACTCAAAAAGATGGGAGTGGAAGTGACCAAACCTTGAGGAGGAACCTCGGCTTACCTAGAAGTGCCCTCACTATTAGAAATTTTGATAGCATCCTCAACCACCGCTTTTAGCACTTTGGCCTTTTTTTTCTCTCTCTATGTTTTGGCTGCTTGAGCAGCCAGGGCTTCCTCGGTCAGCACCCCCAGCAAAGCCATAGTGGTATGTGGAGTGGGAAGACGAGTAGCAATCTTCATCTCAAGCTCTTCCTTCTTGGTGACTTCCGAGTCATCCAGAAGAGGGATCCAGGTGTCCAAAGGCATCGTCAGCCCAATAATCACTTTCATAGCAGGGACATCAGTGGGGGATGAGACTACATGGGCCTTCTTTGATGAACGATTGTTGGGGGTCTTCCTTCTTGGCTTTCTCTTAGATGCCTCTTGCCATCATCCTTCTTCTATGCCTTTAAAAGGAATGCCATTTGGTAGAACTGCACACTGAAGTCATCACCCATTTCTATCAAAAAGAAGGCATCAGTGTGAGTTGCTGAAATAAGCAAGAAGGTAAAATGAATAACACTTATGGGAAATGAAAGAGGAGTAAGAGAGATCCCCCCAGAAGTTATTACACTAAGACTAGATCTTCTTGAGGGTCTTCCAGACGATCTTCAGTAGTGGGCTTATCTCCCAAAGACTTACAAGCACCTTTGGCAGTCAACTCTGCCTCAGTTAAGGAAAGGGGTAGACGTGCATGGCACACAGCACTTCCACTTTCATCAAGTCCCACTTGATAGGGAAAGGAAAAGGATCAGCCTCCTCGGCTAAGTCCCCACAGTCTGCCATGGCCTAAATTCGAGCATTGAAAGCATGAAAGTGCTTCTTCATTTTCTTGTCCAAAAGCAAGGAATTATTGTTCACATCCACCTGCAGACTTTCATAAGCCCACTTGCCCGAGGTCCCCCAAGACTTTGGTATGGTCATGAAAAAATTCTTATTTTTCCAATTACACCAACCATCACGAGTACCAAACACAAAGAAGTACTTCTTGCTTCCGCAACCCTGAGAAAGCATGAAGTTGAATGACCCATTTGGCATAGTAAGTGGCTTATAGTTTCGTAGGAAGATCAGGAAATTGGGGGTGAGCCCAAACATGCTGCCCATGCATAAGTATGCATTGAAGTAAGCATAGGAGTTCATTGGAAGCTGGTTGGCTCCGATCCCATGGAATTGACAAAAATCCTTAACCATAGGATGAGGGGGTTATCAGAGCCTAACCTTCAGCTGGGTCTTGAAGATAATAATCTCCCATTCCCGAGGCTCATAGCTCATCTCCCCATTCTTTGACACCCGTAGGCTGACATCAGCCAAAAGAGAATATTTTTTCCTCCATTTCTCAACCTTTTGCACCATAGTGTAGCTAGGGTAAGTGTCCAAGGATTTTGAATTGCCCTTCAAAGTAATAAATGCTTTGGCCATTACTATACTTCAGTAGAAGAAAAAAAAGAGGATCAAGAATGAAGGCCACCTGAAGCTGGAAAATGTTGCTGAAAAGTTACAACAAAAGTTTAACTGCGCTAGTATAGCAAAAAATGAGAGTGAGCTGAGAGCAAGGAATGGATTTCCCATTGGGGGAAGGGGTATATATAGGCTCTGAAGAAATATGGAGAATCATCAAATTTAATGAAGATGTGTAAGGATGAAAATGCCCTTCTTCACATTTCAGGCAGGCGTGACCTTTCATGCCAATCGTTGGGTGACATGTGTGCTTGGAAATCTGGAATCAAGGTAATGATTCATGAAATGACATAAAGCTGTCCGCTCACGAACCGACAATGGGCATGTCAATTGATGAGATAAAATAGAAGGCCTTCAGACAAAATAACGTAACATACTGTTGGCTTAAGTAACCAACCCTTGAAGAAGCCCAAATGTCATGTTAGTAAAAGATAAGGGGGAACGACCGAGACAAGTCACATTGAAGTAGCACCCAGCTGATGAAGGGTGGTATCCATCAGCTATTATGAGGGGCCAAGTAATAGCCAAAGGCCATGAGGCCAAAAGGTGTCCGAAGGCCACAAGGCCAAAGAGCCAGGAGGTGTGCCTAAGGTTCATCTAAGGCTCGATACCTCTACTACATACAATGTGATAGCCAAAGTGCTATCGCCCCGAACACCTAAGGACCCCGGAAAGGAGGGAGCCAAATGCCTGAGGCACACGACCTCCGCAGCTCGCCAACGCCTACCTCGGGAAACTACCATATCACCTCCACCGGGACAGCGACCGAGCCAGCTTCAGGGAGAAGTGCTAGCCACCTTCTGCAGGTGAAAGTCCCCCGAAGGACTAACTTCGGAGCCAGGAAATGCCCCGAAGTGTTAGTATTGTGCCCAAAAAAGCCAATCATGAGATGATTGTATTTTTGCACATTGAGTCATGATATTTTATTGAGGCATTAATCCAGCAATTTTGATTGTTGTTTTGTTTCTGCGTAACGTAATAAACATAATTGTAACCCTAGAATAATGATATTCTTAAACTGTTAGTGATGTGCCCAAAAAGCCAATCATGATATGATTGTACTTTTGCACATTGAGTCATGATATTTTATTGAGGCATTAATCCAGCAATTTTGTTTGTTGTTTTGTTTCTGCGTAACGTAATAAACATAATTGTAACCCTAGAATAATGATATTCTTAAACGTCCCTAGTCTAGTATTATTGTGGAGCGGGTTGCAATAATACATAATGACTAGCATATGTGGAGACTAATATGAGATATGTAGTCTACATATGGGTACAAGTTGGAGAACTTGTGTACTGGACCGACCCACCATGAGAACACTTCATGGATCGTTATATGAGTGTCATAAGTGATTCTCATAGTGATCATGGTATATGTAGTCCTTCGACCTAAGATCATCAAGGTTCCCTACATGTGAGTCTCATACTTTGATACTTTCCTTTGTTGCTCGTAACTGAGTGAACTTGAAGGAGGTCATTGGGTATGTCACATATCATGCGGAGGGATTTGTATGATCAAGATGGGATTTGTCCCTCCTATGTAACGGGAGTGATATCTTTGGGCCCCTTGATAGAGTGAGACTTAGAAAATGCATGGCCATGCTCCGATGAGTTGATATATGATATCAATGTCGTCAGTTTAAGTTGGTCTACTCGGTAATCAAGAAACCAAAGATTGGGCTATACGAGAGTGACACATTCCATGTCTCATGCTTAGTCTTGATATCTTGGACAAAGGGACAATGGCATATATCGGTGATGATCATAAAGGTTTAGTCGATTCACCGACAATCTTGTCACTTGGGTAGCAATGATGTGTTGCTAGACACCGCTCATTGCTTATGATCATAAATGTGATTTATGATCATTGCCAACATGGCAAGAGCCTATTGTGTCAGGACCACCAGTTAGTACTTGGCTATGGCCAAGAAGAGAATGATGAAGACATGAAATTTAGTACAAGAGGGACTTGTTTGAACATGGTCTTAGTGATGAGAATACAAGACTATGTGAATTATGTGTTTTAATTACACATACAAAAGTTCTATGTGAACTATGCCATGAAATAAAGTTCTAGTACCAAACTGGACTGGTAACTAGTGACTAACATGGAACTATGCAATACTATGGGCCAAATTGCACATACATGAAAAACTATGTATGACTTGGCAAGAAATAAAGTTTGAAGACTCAACTGAAAACCTTGGACTAGTGCTGGAATTAAAACTACAAACCAAGGATGGACAAATTTAGCCATGCAATTTTGTGAGATGGCTAAAGATGAGGTAAGCCAATATTGTGGCTCTTGGTCAATGGGCAGCCAACTTGACTTAAATTAATTAATTGGAAGTGTTAGTGGAGCTATTAAAATATTGGAAGTTGCCTAGTGGAGCCATTAAAATAAGGTAAACCTTGGACAAAGAAATGAATTGTTTATTCATGGTGGAGCATGATTGATTTGTTTATTGGTGATGATGGAAGATGGAATTAATTATTGCTAAAAGAATGGTGTGATGGACGAATTTTATATGGTATAATAATGCAATTATGTCCACATTTTGTGTACTTGGCATGTGGGCCAACAATTTAAAAAGAAATGCTGGAAATTGCATTGAATTTGGTGGCTAGAATGGAAGTATGGAGACATGGAGGGTTGGAGGCGCCATGCAATTTAGTTGGGGGATTTCCTTGGCATTTAAGCCAACTTTGATTAATCAATCCAAGGCTGGAAGCCTTTGTCCGCCACCCAAAAATGCAGCTGCCATGCTTGACTAATATATTACATGAAATGGGTTAGTGCTTGGGAGAATATTGCATTGAATAATGCTGAAAATTGTTGTTTATTGTGCACTAGAGTGGGCGGCCTTCTTATGCAGCAAACATTCCTTGGAGTTGTCATTTAGTTGCTGCCTTTGTTGGTTTTGGAGAGCACTTGGCCGAAACACAAAGCTCTTCCATGTTCTTCCATGTTCTTGCTTGTTCTTCACTTGTTCATCTTGATTCTTGGCCGAAACTTGAGTGTTCTTGAGTGTACATCCAAATTTCCAGCAAAACCCTTGAAGATACCTTGTTGAGCGTCAAGATTTGAGCTTGTTCTTGAAGGAACAAGGCATGGCCGAATATGTTCATGCATGTTCATGAAGTTCTCTTGAAGTTTACTTGGTGTTCTTGGTGTTGCATGTTGATTTGGAGCTCGGTTGTGCAAGTCCAGAATTTTCAGCCTTGTTCTTGAGAACCTTGGACCGAAAGTTTGAAGCTAAACCACCAAAGAACACTAGTTGGCCGAATGGTGTGCATGTTTGTTCTTGAGTGTTCTTGGTAACTTGGACTTGGAGATTGAAGCTTGGATTAAGACATTCAAG
Source organism: Aquilaria yunnanensis (assembly GCA_039654915.1). Classification (NCBI taxonomy): domain Eukaryota; kingdom Viridiplantae; phylum Streptophyta; class Magnoliopsida; order Malvales; family Thymelaeaceae; genus Aquilaria; species Aquilaria yunnanensis. The sequence continues at coordinate 38,332,419 of CM077595.1, read as the reverse complement.
CTTGTGTTGGACAAATTAGCCAAAGCACCCTTGGAATTAAAGTTTCAAACTTAACTTGGAAGAAATCCAACAAGGCCGAATTTACTCAAGCTAAAAAGTGTGGTAAGGATTCATGAATTACTTGTGCTTGGTATATTTTCCATGATTAATGACAAGTAATTGAAGCTACTAATTGATGGTCAAGATTTGCCAAGTGATGTTAGTATGCTTGAAGGGCAATATGGAATTAATGGTTCCATGGGTTGATTAGCTAATCAATGAATGGCAAGTGTAAAGTTCTTGGTGGGTTTGGCCAATCCATCAAGCACTTGAGAGCTCGAGGGGAATGGAGATGATTTCATGAAGAAATGGTGTGCAAAATTGTACATGAGCACTTGCTAGTGGCTATGGCCGAATTGAAGAAGTGGTGTGTGTGTGAGTTTGTGTGCTTTTGTTGATTGATTGTGCATGCTAACCAACTTATTATTGATATATGTTGAATATAGGCTTCGGCCAAATTGTATTTTCCTTGTCTTTGTGTCTTTGGATGTAGGTACTAGCTTGATTATGGAGGTTAAGCTTATGCTTAACAATATGAACTCCTTTGGAGTTGTGTGAATCCTTACTGAGTTTTAAACTCACTGCCCTTATTGGTTGAATTTTCAGGAAAGGGTAAAGAGCTTGAGTAATTGTGCTTCTGTTTGGACTTCTTGGTTTTTGTGTACCAAGTTTACATATTGTCCAAGGTATGTGTGCCAACAAATTCTTGGCTTGAAATGTGCATTTTATTCCATGGTCTTATGTAGGCCGAATTTAATGGATTAAGTTTTGCAGGAGATTAGCTGTGGGACTTGAGCTAGGAGGTGTTGGTTGAGTGGGCTTTTGGCATTTGAGACTTGGTGGGCTTTGGAGACCAATAACTTGGTCTTTTGGACTTGTACCTATAGTGCACATTTTGTAGTACCCTTTGAGCATTATGGGTAGTTGTGTACATATGGGCTATGTGAGAATTGGGCTGCAAGTTTTGGGCCCATTTGCATCCTTGGCATGATTGCCATGTAGTTGTTGTTGAGTTGTGGACTTAAGCACTTTTGGGCCCATGTTGGACTTATGCATTTTGGGCCTTAGTGGACTTTGTATGTTGGACTTGTTGGCTGTATGATAGCCAAGTTTCTTTGGACTTTATGACTATCAGCATGATGTTTTGATGTTGGCTTCCTTGTGTACTATACTTGGCCGAATGCTCATCATCATATATGTATGTGTTTTCAAGCTTGAAAATGGATATGGGCTTCTTTGTTGCCATGCATAAGACTAGTACACTTGATTGCACACAAGTTAAGCACTTAAAGGAAAAAGTGCAAGTGTTGCTTGTTTTGCAAGTAATGGGTTGGGCTTGCTTAAGCTGCAAGGTCTTGGTCTAAAATAAGCAGGGACATCCTGGGCCACCTCCCAGGCCAATAAAAAGAATGCCCAATAATCTACTTAATGAAGGTTAGGTAACTAAACTCTGATGATAACTCTTAAAGACCCAAGTATTCTGGACCTTCAGGGTAGTGGTTGGTGAGAGGCACAGAGTGTGCATGGGCTGGGGCCTGTGTGGGGTGTGACAGAGCAGACCTGCTGCGGTGGTATCAGAGCAGGATTTGAGAAGTAGTTAGCCTAGTCAAGTTCCCACATAGGGTCACATAAGACATGCATATGCATACATGGATATATATAAATGGCTGCAATTTTAAAGTGCAGGAATGAGAACTAGAACCAGGGAAAGAAATACCCTGAGACAAGTTGCTCAAAAAGAGCATACCTTGGCGAGAGAGCCAAGTGCCAGGCAAGAAATGCCTGATGAAACTGCCCAAAGGCAGAATGCACAAGATGATCATAACTTGGCAAGACAGCCAAATACCAGGTCCCAGATACCTGAACCCAGCAGAAACAGAGAAGACAGAATGGAACAGATGATGGAAAACATACAGGTAACAATGACACAGATAGTGACTGGAATGCAACTCTTGGCTAGAGGCCAACCTCCAGTACAGGAAAACCCAGAACAGGTGCAAACAGGAGAAAATTCTAAAACAGAAGGTAGAAGAGTGGGAAGGAGACCTGGCAAAGAGCCAGTGGATTTGGATCAGCACAGCAATAATGAAGGTATTCCAGAAGAGGAAACTGATGAAGAGAAAAGACATCCCAGATCAAGGAGGATGAGGTCTGAAATCAGGCAGGAGCATAAAACTGAAGAGGAAAGTGATAGCCCAGACCTTGAGGAGCTAGATGCATATATATACAGCAGGAGGACTGAGCCTCTCCCTGAACACCCAGCCAGAGGAAGAACATATAGAGAAAGGACCAGAAATTCAACTGCCAACAGAGGAAGGCATAGAAGGAGTGAATTAAAGGAGGGCCAGCTGGAGGGATTCCTGGCATTGAAACCTCCTATCTACAGAGGTGGTTGTGAACCAGATGAGGCAGAGTTCTGGATTTATCAGTTAGAAAAGATCTTTGAAAGAATGGAGGTGACAGCCACTCAGAAGGTACTTCTGGCTACATTCAGGCTGGAAGGGCATGCAGAGCTGTGGTGGAGAACAGTTCAGAGGACACACCAGGAGAGGAACCGTAGGAAACCACTTTTGATGAGAAGATCCATGAGGTGGCCAGACTTTCTCAGAGTCTTCCACCAACAGTATGTGAGCGAGGCTCAAAAGGATAAGAAACAGGTAGAATTTGATCAGTTAAAGCAAGGAAATCTCAGTGTTCTTGAGTATGAGCAGAGGTTTAATAGCCTGATCAGATATGCACCCCAATACAATGGTGAGGAGGAGCTGAAGACAAAGAGATTTGTGAGGGGTCTAAGACCTGAACTGAGGCAGATCCTCAGAGCAGTTGGAGCCAGAGACTATTACTCTGTGATGCAAAGTGCACTGGCATTGGAGCAAGAATTTCAGGAGCAGTACAGAAGTGGCCCTGGAAGTAGCAGCAGAGTTCAGAAAGGCCAGTTTCAGAAGAGGCCAAGAGAAGAGGCTGAGCATAATGGGAGCAGAAAAGAATTTAAGCAGGAGAAGGGACCACAGACACCTGGTCCCCAATGCTCCAAGTGTGGGAAGTTCCATGGCTATAAGCCATGCTATAAAGCTTCCAGTGGTTGCCACAAGTGTGGGGCCCAAGACCATTGGGTCAAGGATTGCCCAAAAAGAATTGGAGATAGAAGTATGCTGGGAAGGTATAATCCCAGAGTTCCATTTGGACAAGCTTCCATGCCCCAGAAAAGGGCACCTGTGCCATTTCAGGATGGAAGGCAGGCACAGAGAGCAGCACAGGACCAGAGAAGGACACATGTACCTCCTGGTAGGATATTCCAGTTGGAGACTTCCAGGAAAATACCTGGTACTCATGATGCTGATGCAGGATCTATGGACAAGGAAACTAGCCAGCAGAAGGCTAGAAGGGCCTTAAAAGGTACCATTTACCTTAATGGCCAGTTAACTATTGCCTTGTTCGATACTGGAGCTTCATTATCTGTGATATCTGCTAGCTTGGCTAAAGTCATGAACTTAGAAGTAAAACATATGACTGATGTGTATGTGGTTAGAACAGCTGGAAAAGAAGTATTATTTACATACCAGATGGTGGAAAATTGTGAAGTCCAGATAGACAAGCAGAAACTAAAAGCAAAATTTTTAGTACTGGACACCAATGAATATGGTGTAATACTGGGCATGGATTGGCTCAGTGGAAATAAAGCAGTTATAGACTGTCATGCTAGGCAGTTAGTGATACCTGGTTGCAAACCATACCAGCTAGATAAATCACTAGAGTTGCCTATGGATCACCAAATTGAAGTAGTGAAACTAATAACTCTGGATAATGAACATGAGTGCCTGGAACTTAATGACCAGGAAGCAGCTGAAGAACTTAGACAAATTCCTATAGTCCAGAATTTTCCAGGAGTATTTCCTACTGACTTACCTGGATTACCACCCAAAAGAGAAGTAGAATTTGAGATTAAACTGGTACCTGGATCAACTCCAGCATTCGCTGCCCCATATAGGATGGCAGTGCCAGAAATGGTAGAATTGAAGAAGCAGTTGGATGAACTGCTTGAGAAAGGGTTCATCAAACCCAGTGTGTCTCCTTGGGGAGCACCTGTACTGTTTGTGAAGAAAAAGGATGGAACCCTTAGGCTCTGTATAGATTACAGAAAACTTAATGCCTTGACCATTAAGAACAAGTATCCTCTCCCCAGGATTGAGGACTTGTTTGACCAGTTGAAAGGAGCCAAGGTCTTTTCTAAAATAGACCTAAGATCTGGATATTTCCAGCTAAGAGTCAAGGAAGAGGACATACCTAAGACTGCATTCAGGACTAGGTATGGACACTTTGAATATACAGTAATGCCATTCGGGCTTACAAATGCACCTGCATTCTTTATGGATTTAATGCAGAGGGTGTTTAGAGCACACCTGGACCACTTTGTGGTTGTATTCATTGATGACATCTTGGTATATTCCAAGGACGAAGAAACTCACAAAGAACATCTGAGTATAGTGCTTGGTTTGCTCCAAGAGAATGAGCTTTATGGAAAGCTAAGTAAATGCAAATTTTGGACAAAGGAGATTGCATTTTTAGGTCACATAATTAATGACCAAGGGTTGGCTGTAGATCCTGAAAAGGTGAGCTCAATCCTGAATTGGAAACAACCTCAGAATGTGAGGGAAATTAGAAGTTTCCTTGGGTTGGCTGGCTATTACAGAAGGTTTGTGCCAAAGTTTTCTGTTATAGCAGCACCCATGACTCAATTAATCAGGAAGAACCAGAAATTTATCTGGGAAGCAAAGTGTGAAGAAAGTTTCCAAGAGCTTAAAAGAAGGCTGACAACAGCCCCTGTACTAGTCCTCCCAGACCCTGAAAAGGAATATGAGGTGTATGCTGATGCATCTCATATAGGACTAGGATGTGTCCTAATGCAGGACAAGCAAGCCATATCTTTTGGCTCTAGACAGTTAAGATCCCATGAAAAGAAATATCCAGTACATGACCTGGAATTGGCAGCAGTAGTCTTTGCCTTGAAACAATGGAGGCACTATCTTCTTGGTAATAAATTCCAAGTTTTTACAGACCACAAAAGTCTCAAGTACTTGTTCACTCAGAAAGACCTAAACATGAGGCAAAGAAGATGGTTAGAGTACTTGAAAGACTTTGACTGTGTGATTGAATACACAGCAGGAAAGGCCAATGTTGTGGCAGATGCCCTGAGCAGGAATTATACAGGAGTGCTCAAGGGTGGAGAAATAGAAAAAAAGGCAGAAATCCTTAGCCTTACTTGTTTAGCAAGTCAATGGCTAACCTGGGAAGGTGACCTACTTAAGGTACTCACCATTACCCCAGAATGGAAGGAGCTCATTAAAGAAGCTCAGGCCAAAGATGAAAACCTGGGATTAATATCTGGGCAAAGTAAAGGAGAACTTTTCCAAGGGTTTTCTTACAAGCAAGGAATGTTGCATTTCCAGGGAAGATTATATGTACCTGAAAAGGAAAATCTGAGAATTCAGATCCTGGAGGAGGCACATTCCAGTAAACTAAGTATGCACCCAGGGGCTACCAAAATGTACCATGCCCTCAAAGCTTACTTTTGGTGGCCATACTTGAAGAAGGATATAAGTGCTCATGTAGCCAAATGTGAGGTGTGTCAGCAAGTAAAAGTTGAACACCAAAAGCCAGGGGGAAAGCTTCAAAGCTTACCCATACCTGAGAGAAAGTGGGGATCCATATCAATGGATTTTGTGGTAGGAATGCCACTGACAAGGAGAAAACATAATGCCATTTGGGTCATAGTGGACAGGTTGACCAAGGCAGCCCACTTTCTTCCCATGAATCTCACTGACTCCCTGGACAAGTTAGCCCAGCTTTATGTCAGAGAGATAGTCAGACTGCATGGGGTACCTGATGATATTGTGTCTGATAGAGACCCTAGATTTGTCTCTAGGTTTTGGAAATCTTTACATCAGGCACTGGGGACTGAGCTTAAATTTAGCTCTGCTTACCATCCACAAACAGATGGGCAGACCGAGAGAACTATCCAAACTCTGGAAGACATGTTAAGGTGTTGTGTCATAGATTTCCAGGGTGAATGGGATGTACATCTTCCACTTGTGGAGTTCTCATATAACAATAGCTATCACTCAGTGATAGGGATGGCCCCTTATGAAGCCTTGTATGGCAGGAAGTGTATAACTCCCCATTGCTGGCATCAGCCAGAGGATAAACTGGAATTGGGACCAGAAATTATCCAAGAAACCACTCAAAAGATCAAATTAATCCAAGCTAGGATCAAAGCTGCAAATGACAGGCAGCAATCCTATGCTAACCTGAAAAGGAGGAGAGACCTGGAATTCCAGGAAGGTGACTGGGTGTGGCTTAAAGTTTCTCCTATGAAAGGAGTGATAAGATTTGGGAAGAAAGGGAAACTGGCACCCAGATATATTGGGCCATTTCAAATACTGGCCAGAGTGGGAAATGTGGCATATCAGCTGGAATTGCCACCAGAGCTTGGACACATACATGATGTGTTTCATGTGAGCCTACTTAAGAAATATGTTCCCAGCTCTAAGCAGATAGAAATGCCTGCTAGTGTGCCTGTGGCACCAAACCTCTCTTATGAGGAAGAACCAACTCAATTCCTGGCCAGAGATACCAGAAAGTTGAGAAGCAGGTGGATCTCTATGATTAAAGTTCAGTGGAGTAACCACACTCCTGAAGAGGCAACCTGGGAAGTTGAACCAGAAATTGCCCAAAAGTACCCTCAATTGTATGAAAGACTGGTGAGGAATTTGGAGGACCAAATTCTTTAAGGAGGGAGGAATTGTCAGGACCACCAGTTAGTACTTGGCTATGGCCAAGAAGAGAATGATGAAGACATGAAATTTAGTACAAGAGGGACTTGTTTGAACATGGTCTTAGTGATGAGAATACAAGACTATGTGAATTATGTGTTTTAATTACACATACAAAAGTTCTATGTGAACTATGCCATGAAATAAAGTTCTAGTACCAAACTGGACTGGTAACTAGTGACTAACATGGAACTATGCAATACTATGGGCCAAATTGCACATACATGAAAAACTATGTATGACTTGGCAAGAAATAAAGTTTGAAGACTCAACTGAAAACCTTGGACTAGTGCTGGAATTAAAACTACAAACCAAGGATGGACAAATTTAGCCATGCAATTTTGTGAGATGGCTAAAGATGAGGTAAGCCAATATTGTGGCTCTTGGTCAATGGGCAGCCAACTTGACTTAAATTAATTAATTGGAAGTGTTAGTGGAGCTATTAAAATATTGGAAGTTGCCTAGTGGAGCCATTAAAATAAGGTAAACCTTGGACAAAGAAATGAATTGTTTATTCATGGTGGAGCATGATTGATTTGTTTATTGGTGATGATGGAAGATGGAATTAATTATTGCTAAAAGAATGGTGTGATGGACGAATTTTATATGGTATAATAATGCAATTATGTCCACATTTTGTGTACTTGGCATGTGGGCCAACAATTTAAAAAGAAATGCTGGAAATTGCATTGAATTTGGTGGCTAGAATGGAAGTATGGAGACATGGAGGGTTGGAGGCGCCATGCAATTTAGTTGGGGGATTTCCTTGGCATTTAAGCCAACTTTGATTAATCAATCCAAGGCTGGAAGCCTTTGTCCGCCACCCAAAAATGCAGCTGCCATGCTTGACTAATATATTACATGAAATGGGTTAGTGCTTGGGAGAATATTGCATTGAATAATGCTGAAAATTGTTGTTTATTGTGCACTAGAGTGGGCGGCCTTCTTATGCAGCAAACATTCCTTGGAGTTGTCATTTAGTTGCTGCCTTTGTTGGTTTTGGAGAGCACTTGGCCGAAACACAAAGCTCTTCCATGTTCTTCCATGTTCTTGCTTGTTCTTCACTTGTTCATCTTGATTCTTGGCCGAAACTTGAGTGTTCTTGAGTGTACATCCAAATTTCCAGCAAAACCCTTGAAGATACCTTGTTGAGCGTCAAGATTTGAGCTTGTTCTTGAAGGAACAAGGCATGGCCGAATATGTTCATGCATGTTCATGAAGTTCTCTTGAAGTTTACTTGGTGTTCTTGGTGTTGCATGTTGATTTGGAGCTCGGTTGTGCAAGTCCAGAATTTTCAGCCTTGTTCTTGAGAACCTTGGACCGAAAGTTTGAAGCTAAACCACCAAAGAACACTAGTTGGCCGAATGGTGTGCATGTTTGTTCTTGAGTGTTCTTGGTAACTTGGACTTGGAGATTGAAGCTTGGATTAAGACATTCAAGCTTGTGTTGGACAAATTAGCCAAAGCACCCTTGGAATTAAAGTTTCAAACTTAACTTGGAAGAAATCCAACAAGGCCGAATTTACTCAAGCTAAAAAGTGTGGTAAGGATTCATGAATTACTTGTGCTTGGTATATTTTCCATGATTAATGACAAGTAATTGAAGCTACTAATTGATGGTCAAGATTTGCCAAGTGATGTTAGTATGCTTGAAGGGCAATATGGAATTAATGGTTCCATGGGTTGATTAGCTAATCAATGAATGGCAAGTGTAAAGTTCTTGGTGGGTTTGGCCAATCCATCAAGCACTTGAGAGCTCGAGGGGAATGGAGATGATTTCATGAAGAAATGGTGTGCAAAATTGTACATGAGCACTTGCTAGTGGCTATGGCCGAATTGAAGAAGTGGTGTGTGTGTGAGTTTGTGTGCTTTTGTTGATTGATTGTGCATGCTAACCAACTTATTATTGATATATGTTGAATATAGGCTTCGGCCAAATTGTATTTTCCTTGTCTTTGTGTCTTTGGATGTAGGTACTAGCTTGATTATGGAGGTTAAGCTTATGCTTAACAATATGAACTCCTTTGGAGTTGTGTGAATCCTTACTGAGTTTTAAACTCACTGCCCTTATTGGTTGAATTTTCAGGAAAGGGTAAAGAGCTTGAGTAATTGTGCTTCTGTTTGGACTTCTTGGTTTTTGTGTACCAAGTTTACATATTGTCCAAGGTATGTGTGCCAACAAATTCTTGGCTTGAAATGTGCATTTTATTCCATGGTCTTATGTAGGCCGAATTTAATGGATTAAGTTTTGCAGGAGATTAGCTGTGGGACTTGAGCTAGGAGGTGTTGGTTGAGTGGGCTTTTGGCATTTGAGACTTGGTGGGCTTTGGAGACCAATAACTTGGTCTTTTGGACTTGTACCTATAGTGCACATTTTGTAGTACCCTTTGAGCATTATGGGTAGTTGTGTACATATGGGCTATGTGAGAATTGGGCTGCAAGTTTTGGGCCCATTTGCATCCTTGGCATGATTGCCATGTAGTTGTTGTTGAGTTGTGGACTTAAGCACTTTTGGGCCCATGTTGGACTTATGCATTTTGGGCCTTAGTGGACTTTGTATGTTGGACTTGTTGGCTGTATGATAGCCAAGTTTCTTTGGACTTTATGACTATCAGCATGATGTTTTGATGTTGGCTTCCTTGTGTACTATACTTGGCCGAATGCTCATCATCATATATGTATGTGTTTTCAAGCTTGAAAATGGATATGGGCTTCTTTGTTGCCATGCATAAGACTAGTACACTTGATTGCACACAAGTTAAGCACTTAAAGGAAAAAGTGCAAGTGTTGCTTGTTTTGCAAGTAATGGGTTGGGCTTGCTTAAGCTGCAAGGTCTTGGTCTAAAATAAGCAGGGACATCCTGGGCCACCTCCCAGGCCAATAAAAAGAATGCCCAATAATCTACTTAATGAAGGTTAGGTAACTAAACTCTGATGATAACTCTTAAAGACCCAAGTATTCTGGACCTTCAGGGTAGTGGTTGGTGAGAGGCACAGAGTGTGCATGGGCTGGGGCCTGTGTGGGGTGTGACATATTGGGTCGCACACATAGAGCTATTTGGATCATTAGAGTGCATGGGCTAAATATTTGGGTTATGGTTTCACTTTAATTTTGTATTAATAATGGGCCAAGGAGTTGAGCCATTATTAAGCCCGAAATTAAATCCTAATTGGATTAGGGCTTTGAAACCCATTAGGCCTAGAAGTTGAGTCTCACTATAAATACAACTTTTAAGTGAGAAATTTGTAGGTCTCCTTGACCTAGCCTCCCAAAAGGACAGCTGCACTCTTCTCTTGCAATTCCTTGGAGGACGCAAGCTAGCACTGCGAGCGCAAGAGAAACGCATCTGCCGGGACGTGGTGGAAGCGTGGTGATCCCGAGAGGCTCATCTGGATACCATAGAGAGCCTGAACACGTCAACTGTTCAGGTTTTGTGATTCGACTCTACAGTTGAGTGAGAGATCTCAACCGAAAATTAGGTATGAAATTTTCGAACACCCGGTTTACCCCGTTTCACTTGGATCCTGGAGGGTTTCGTTTAAATTCTGCTGCGCTGTTTGGCTCCCGAAACCCAACATAAATGTCCCTAGTCTAGTATTATTGTGTAGCAGGTTGCAATAATACATAATGACTAGCATATGTGGAGACTAATCTGAGATATGTAGTCTACATATGGGTACAAGTTGGAGAACTTGTGTACTGGACCGGCCAGCGGGACCGCCGTATGCGAAGCGCCACATAAATAAAACCTGGTTAATCAACACGCGAAAATTGGCATGCATCTTTGTTGAATGAGATTTGACATGATATGCTGATTGGTGTTTGAAGCATGGTGCATGGTTATAGCCCTTGATTGGTTGTACTTGTAAATACGGCCTGCAAGTCGTGCCTTTTCTTATCACTCTCATTGTACATTCTCTTCTCACCTTACTCCCCTCGAATGTAACTCGAGGTTTCTATTATTGATGTAATGGTGCATTATGGGATCATGCAATGAGGTATGTCCAAGGAGGTGACAACAAAAGGGCAGCCAAGAAAGGAAGAGAAGGAGCTTGTGAAGACTCTTTTCTTTTCTTAGGCTTTTATGATATTCTCATTGGCATGAGAATATCGCATAGTTTGGGCTATAACCATGTCACGTTTATTTCTTGTAAGCATGAGATGCATGTTTTATATTTGTATGTGATGCATGTATAAAACAACCGGAGATAAAAAATTGGTGAGATCAAAAGATAAAATCCCTCAAACAAATATTAAGTCATTAAATGTGTTGCCTTCCAAATGTTGGCACTCGTCAAGAATTTGATCAACATTAGGTGGGTTTGCCAAAGCAAAGCACCTATGTTCATCTTGGTAAGGCGCGATGGGATAATAGTGATATCCAAACTGCTAACTTTGGGTTCGACTTAACTAAGTCACCCTAATAGGATTAGGGACTTAGAGGCATAGAGTTGGGCTTAAGTTCATGAGATGAGCTTGGACAAGTGTTGTTCACCCAACTATCCAAGAGTTGCATAAGATGCAAATGGCAAGGAGTTGCCTACCTAAATAGCTGTAACTTGAGAGAAAAGCCAAAGCTGACTCAGGTTGTGGTCAAATATGGATCTTGGCCCACTAGAATACCTTAGCGCCGAGGTGTTCCGAAATAATATCGAGGGTTATTATTTTGAGGAAAATAGTGGGAGTATCGTTTAATAAAAGTCCTTATTAAATGAATTAAAATACATGACTCTTACACTGCATATTTACTGTTGTAGATAACCATGGCACAAAACACATCGACACTTTCGTTGCGATCGATCCTTGAGAAGGAAAAACTGAATGGGACCAACTTTCTCAAATGGTACCGAAACTTGAGGATAGTCCTCAAACAAGAGAGAAAGGCATATGTCCTAGAGCAGCCCATTCCGAATGAGCCTGCTGCCACTGCTCCAAGAGCTGAAAGGGATACTCACAAGAGGCATTCTGATGATGCTTTGGATGTTGCATGCCTCATGCTTATTACCATGGAATCTGAGCTTCAGAAGCAACATGAGAACATGGGGGCGTTCGATATGATCGAACATCTCAAAATGCTTTTCCAAGAGCAAGCTAGGCATGAGAGGTTTGAGACCTCTAAGGCATTGTTTCAGTGCAAGATGTCTGAGGGAAGTCCCGTGGGTCCTCATGTGCTCAAGATGATTGGGTACATTGAGAATCTTGAGAATTTGGGATTTGCTCTTCAGAAAGAGTTGGCTATTGATGTAGTCTTGCAATCGTTGCCTAAAAGCTACAGTCAGTTCGTCATGAACTATAACATGAACGACCTTGACAAGTCCCTCCCTGAATTGCTCAACATGTTGAGAACTGCTGAGCAAAACCTTAAGAAGGCTAAGCCTATTTTGATGGTTCAAAAGGGCAAGGGAAAAGGAAAAGCCAACAAGAAGAAGGATAAAGCTAATGGAAAATCCAATGCTAGTTCTTCTTCAGCTGCACTGAAACCAAAGGGTGGTGTGGCAAAGGAAGGGGAGTGCTTCCATTGTAAGCAACCTGGACACTGGAAGCGCAACTGTAAGCTCTATCTTGAAGAACTTGCTAAGGAAAAGGGAAGTAAGACTTCCACTTCAGGTATTTTTGTTATAGAGGCTAACTTTTCTACTTCTTCATCTTGGGTATTGGATACTAGATGTGGATCTCACATTTGTGCAAATGTGCAGGATCTAAGTAGAAGTAGAAGATTGGCCCGAGGTGAAGTGGACCTACGTGTTGGAAATGGAGCAAGGGTTGCTGCCTTAGCCGTAGGGACTTATGTTCTCACTTTACCTAGTGGATTAGTTTTAGAATTAGACAACTGCTACTTTGTGCCTACTATTAGTAGAAATTTGATTTCTGTTTCTTGTTTGGACAAGAAAGGTTTTTCATTTATAATAAAGGACAAATGTTGTTCTATTTATTTGAATGAAATCTTTTATGGTAGTGCTTAACTTAGCAATGGGTTGTATGTTCTAGACCTTGAAGATCCAATCTATAATGTGAATACCAAAAAGGTCAGATTAAATGATTCAAACTTGACCTATCACTGGCACTGTCACTTGGGCCATATAAATGAGACCCGCATATCCAAGCTCCATAAGGATGGACTCTTGGACTCATTTGATTTTGAATCATATGAGACATGTGAGTCATGTTTGTTGGGCAAGATGACCAAAGCCCTATTCACAGGGCAAAGTGAAAGGGCTAATGACTTACTAGGACTCATACATAGTGATGTATGTGGCCCTATGTCTACACAAGCTAGAGGAGGTTTCCAATACTTCATTACTTTCACTGATGACTTCAGCAGATATGGCTATGTGTATCTTATGAGACATAAGTCAGAATCCTTTGAAAAGTTCAAAGAATTCAAGAATGAAGTAGAGAATCCACTCGGGAAGAGTATCAAAGTGCTTCGATCAGATCGAGGTGGAGAGTACTTGGATCGAGAATTCCTTGACTATCTGAAGGAGTGTGGTATAATATCACAACTCACTCCACCAGGTACACCTCAATGGAATGGTGTTTCTGAAAGGAGAAATCGAACTCTGTTAGACATGGTTCGCTCTATGATGAGTCAAGCTGACCTTCCAAACTCCTTTTGGGGACATGCTCTAGAGACGGCCGCTTTTACACTAAACCGAGTTCCATCTAAATCGGTTCAAAAGACACCATATGAGATATGGAGTGGGAGGCATCCCAATTTGTCTTTTATGAAGATTTGGGGCTGTGACGCTTATGTAAAACGTCAATCCTCTGACAAACTAGGGTCCAAATCTCAAAAATGTCTTTTTGTTGGGTATCCCAAAGAAACAAAGGGTTACTATTTCTACAATCCCTCTGAGCAAAAAGTGTTTGTTGCTCGAACTGGTGTCTTTTTGGAGAAAGAGTTTATCTCTAAAGGAACTAGTGGGAGGAATGTAGAACTTGAAGAAATTCAAGAACAACAAGGAGACATCAAACCTGAAATGGAACCTGAACAGACACCACAAGATGTTGTGGTTCAAGAGTCTGTTCCTGTAGCACAGAGCCCACGTAGGACTAGTAGGATTCGGCGTGAGCCCGAGAGATATGGATTTATCGTGACTCACACCGGTGATGTGATGCTCATGGATCAAGATGAGCCCACAACCTACCAACAAGCTATGTCGGGGCCTAACTCTGAGAAGTGGCTAGTGGCCATGAAATCTGAGATGGAATCCATGTATGAAAACCAAGTATGGACTTTGGTTGACCCACCTGAAGGGGTAAAACCCATAGGGTGCAAATGGGTTTTCAAGAAGAAAACTGACATGGATGGTAATGTGATTACCTTTAAGGGACGATTGGTCGCAAAAGGTTTCAAGCAAATTCATGGTATTGACTATGATGAAACTTTTTCACCAGTTGCTATGCTTAAATCCATCCGAATTTTGTTTGCTATTGCTGCACACTATGATTATGAGATATGGCAAATGGATGTCAAAACTGCATTCCTAAATGAAAAGCTACTTGAGGATGTGTACATGACACAACCTGAGGGTTTTGTCACTCCTGGGAATGCCAATAAAGTGTGCAAATTGCAAAGGTCCATTTATGGACTGAAGCAAGCTTCTCGAAGTTGGAATCTTCATTTTGATGATGCAATCAAAGAGTTTGGTTTTATCAAAAATGAAGATGAACCTTGTGTCTACTAGAACGTTAGTGGGAGCGCTATTGTCTTCTTGGTGTTGTATGTAGATGACATACTACTCATCGGGAATGACATTCCTGAGCTACAGTTTGTGAAGACTTGGCTAGGGAAATGTTTCTCTATGAAGGACTTGGGTGAAGCAGCCTATGTGTTAGGCATCAGGATCTATAGAAATAGATCTAGAAAGCTTCTTGGCCTAAGTCAAAGTACATATATTGACAAAGTGCTAAAGAGGTTTAGCATGCAAAATTCCAAGAAAGGATTCTTGCCCATGTCACATGGTATCACTCTTTCTAGATCTCAGTGTCCGAGTACAACCGAGGAGAGAGAGCGCATGAGTAAGATTCCATATGCCTCAGCAATTGGATCTATCATGTATGCCATGATATGTACTCGTCCCGATGTCTCATATGCTTTGAGCATGACGAGTAGGTACCAATCGAACCCCGGTGAAAGTCACTGGACAGCTGTTAAGAACATCCTTAAGTACTTAGGAAGGACTAAGGATGCATTCTTGGTCTTTGGAGGTGAAGATCAGCTCGTTGTAAGGGGTTACACCGATGCAAGCTTCCAATCCGATAAGGATGATTTTAGATCGCAATCTGGTTATGTGTTTTGTATTGGTGGTGGTGCTGTGAGCTGGAAGAGTTCAAAGCAAGAGACAGTAGCTGACTCTACAACAGAATCTGAGTACATTGCCGCCTCTGATGCTACGAAGGAGGCAGCTTGGATCAAGAAGTTCATCACTGAACTTGGAGTGGTTCCAAGCATTGTTGACCCGATAGAGCTCTATTGTGACAACAATGGAGCAATCGCACAGGCTAAGGAACCTCGATCTCACCAGCGATCCAAACACATACTTCGACGCTATCATCTCATCAGGGAGATCATCGAGAGGGGTGATGTAAGGATATGCAGGACTTCGACAAACAGCAACATTGCTGATCCACTGACAAAGCCCCTTACGCAGCAGAAGCATGATAGCCATTCTAGGTCCATCAATATTAGATACATGGATGATTGGCTTTTAGTGCAAGTGGGAGATTGTTAGTATTGTGCCCAAAAAAGCCAATCATGAGATGATTGTATTTTTGCACATTGAGTCATGATATTTTATTGAGGCATTAATCCAGCAATTTTGTTTGTTGTTTTGTTTCTGCGTAACGTAATAAACATAATTGTAACCCTAGAATAATGATATTCTTAAACGTCCCTAGTCTAGTATTATTGTGGAGCGGGTTGCAATAATACATAATGACTAGCATATGTGGAGACTAATATGAGATATGTAGTCTACATATGGGTACAAGTTGGAGAACTTGTGTACTGGACCGACCCACCATGAGAACACTTCATGGATCGTTATATGAGTGTCATAAGTGATTCTCATAGTGATCATGGTATATGTAGTCCTTCGACCTAAGATCATCAAGGTTCCCTACATGTGAGTCTCATACTTTGATACTTTCCTTTGTTGCTCGTAACTGAGTGAACTTGAAGGAGGTCATTGGGTATGTCACATATCATGCGGAGGGATTTGTATGATCAAGATGGGATTTGTCCCTCCTATGTAACGGGAGTGATATCTTTGGGCCCCTTGATAGAGTGAGACTTAGAAAATGCATGGCCATGCTCCGATGAGTTGGTATATGATATCAATGTCATCAGTTTAAGTTGGTCTACTCGGTAATCAAGAAACCAAAGATTGGGCTATACGAGAGTGACAAATTCCATGTCTTGTGCTTAGTCTTGATATCTTGGACAAAGGGACAATGGCATATATCGGTGATGATCATAAAGGTTTAGTCGATTCACCGACAATCTTGTCACTTGGGTAGCAATGATGTGTTGCTAGACACCGCTCATTGCTTATGATCATAAATGTGATTTATGATCATTGCCAACATGGCAAGAGCCTATTGGGTCGCACACATAGAGCTATTTGGATCATTAGAGTACATGGGCTAATTATTTGGGTTATGGTTTCACTTTAATTTCGTATTAATAATGGGCCAAGGAGTTGAGCCATTATTAAGCCCGAAATTAAATCCTAATTGGATTAGGGCTTTGAAACCCATTAGGCCTGGAAGTTGAGTCTCACTATAAATACAACTTTTAAGTGAGAAATTCGCAGGTCTCCTTGCCCTAGCCTCCCAAAAGGACAGCCGCACTCTTCTCTTGCAATTCCTTGGAGGACGCAAGCTAGCACTGCGAGCGCAAGAGAAACGCATCTTCCGGGACGCGGTGGAAGCGTGGTGATCCCGAGAGGCTCGTGTGGATACCATAGAGAGCCTGAACACGTCAACTATTCAGGTTTTGTGATTCGACTCTACAGTTGAGTGAGAGATCTCAACCGAAAATTAGGTATGAAATTTTCGAACACCCGGTTTACCCCCTTTCACTTGCACCCTGGAGGGTTTCGGTTAAATTCCGCTGCGCTGTTTGGCTCCCGAAACCCAACAGTGGTATCAGAGCTACTGGTGAAACCCTAAATCAGGATTGAGTGTTGAATCGCATGATGCTATGTGTTCGATTGGTTTTCGGCCATGATTAATTAGATTGATTCATGATGCATGAAACCGGAATTCATAATGAACATATGAGATATATGAAGAAACGACACAAATTGGTTAATGAGATTAACCCGAACTTGATAGGTATGAGATACCTATATGGATTAGGATTCTTGGAATAGTTGCAAAAACACTAGGTTTGTTCGTATTCGGCCTGTTCGGGCACCGAAAGTAAGGTAATTTTGGTGGCTCGAATGGGCATGTCAATTGATGAGATAAAATAGAAGGCCTTCAGACAAAATAACGTAACATACTGTTGGCTTAAGTAACCAACCATTGAAGAAGCCCAAATGTCATGTTAGTAAAAGATAAGGGGGAACGACCGAGACAAGTCACATTGAAGCAGCACCCAGCTGATGAAGGGTGGTATCCATCAGCTATTATGAGGGGGCCAAGTAATAGCCAAAGGCCATCAGGCCAAAAGGTGTCCGAAGGCCACAAGGCCATAGAGCCAGGAGGTGTGCCTGAGGTTCATCTAAGGCTCGATACCTCTGCTACATACAATGTGATAGCCAAAGTGCTATTGCCCCGAACACCTAAGGACCCCGGAAAGGAGGGAGCCAAATGCCTGAGGCACACGACCTCGGCAGCTCGCCAATGCCTACCTCGGGAAACTACCATATCACCTCCACCGGGACAGCGACCGAGCCAGCTTCAGGGAGAAGTGCTAGCCACCTTCTGCAGGTGAAAGTCCCCCGAAGGACTAACTTCGGAGCCAGGAAATGCCCCGAAGTACCATTGCGACTCCGGGAAAAGGCCCCTCACTCCGAAAGTGAGACATCAACCAAGGGGACCTCGGAGGTATGGCAGGAGCCATCAAGGAGCCTCTGACATTACACCCGTCGCCACTGCCTACGTCTTGTCATGTAGGGCTATGATTATCGCAACTCGTGGCTCGATGAGCCTGCAGGCGGCTAGGGGCCTCCCCCATGCCCAGAAGTACGGATGGTGTTCGTCCACACACGTGCTGCAATCTGAAGGGCTCACCCCCTCCTATATATACCAGGGGAGTGGTCACAGGCAAGCGACCTCTCTCTGGACCTCTCTCTAAGCACTGAATTGGGCATCAGAGGCTCCTCTCCAGAAAATCACTCCGGGGACCTCCTAACCCCTGTTTTCTGAGTGTTTCAGGCCAGTCCTCCTGAGGAATCCCCGTTTCGGACCTCTCTCTCATACCGGAAGTCCTTCTCAGCCTCACTGTGCCTGCCACGCAAAGATTCTGCCGGCCAACACAGGCAATCCACACAGAGCACCTTCTTTCAGGGCTCGCCTACACCTCCGGAAGCTCCTGCTGCATTCTCCATGACACACAGTGGAGATGCTGAGGGCCCTCATCGCCATCATTTGGCGCCGTCTGTGGGAAATCACTCCCAGGTCGCCGTCGTTGAAAACTCGGCGTTCTAAGGACAAAGGACTTTCGAGGTCCTCGTTCGCGCCAGAGGTCCAACCGACAACCGAACGACTACAGCAGGGACCTCCGTGCTCGAGGATGAACGTCATTTGACTACTATCATAGGCTTCCTACGCGAGTTCTCATGCCTTGTCATGGCTGGAGTGACACAGCAGTTAGATCAAAGATGGCCGTAGCTAAATTCGGGTTGAAGAGAAGGGTCCCACGTCAACTCACGGGAGTTCGGAAGAAGAGATCAACAAAGATGAGTCCTCAACGGGAAGCATGTCCCTCGGAACGCGACCTACGGGAAAAACAGGGTCAAGATGACCCAAGCCTCCCTATCGAAGGAGTTCTGCACCCAAAGTAAAGTTGTCGTCTCCTCGACAACATGGGCATATGCCCATTACCCAAAAAAGCCATCTACGCCTTGCTATTTGCAGGGAGAAGGCTATGACTCTACTTCCAAGGTCATGCTACCACTGTCCGGAGTAACTCGCCTTTATCCAACGTCATAAAAAGGGTAGAGCATTTGGTGAAGATCATCAAAAGGCTGCATCGAGCTCGGAGAATACTGCAACACGTACGAGCCTAGAAGGGCAATAAAAGCCTAGGCACTGGCAGACTTCATTGCCGAAATCCCAGGAGTAGAAAATGCTAAAACCAATGAGGGAAATTGAGCAAAGGTAGATCTAGTGCAAACTCCGTGGAACCCCGAGTGTAGAACATCAGGGCACTTGAGTAGCCCCTCGAGAGGCCGAGGGCAGAAATGCCACCGGAGCAATCAAATGTGGTTACCAAAGTGCTGGGCCATCCGAGCATGGCAATGCTGAGTATAGCAACCTTGGACAAAGGGTGGAAAGACCCTACAAAAAGGTATCTCACAACCAAAGAGTCCCGAAAATCCTCATGAAGTGGCGAAAAATGCGAAGATATTCCGGACGATGTCCCCTAATTAAGGAGGAATTATACCGGCAGGGGTACGCAAGTTCGCTACAAAGATGTACCGGTAAAAAGGGTGCAGGACAATTCGTCCAGAAGGTGTGAAAATTGCCAAATACACACCAGCACCCAAAGGCTGCCTTCGGAGGGGATAACCCCGGAAGATTACCTTTGCCCCTTGGCAGTATGGGGCATAGACCTCACCGGGCCACTCCTAATAACACTCGAAGGAGTGAAGTTTTGCGTAGTAACAGCAGACTACTTCACTAAGTGGGTGGAGGCAGAGCCCCTGGCAACTATTCCGGCAAAAGATATACAAAAGTTTGTCTGGAAGAACATGATATGCAAATTCGGCATACCGACGGTGATAATGGCCGATAATGGTTCCTAGTCTATGGACGAGGGATTCCAAGAATTCATCGCCAACTTTGGAATAAAAATGCACTTTGACCTACTAGCTCAGCCTCAGAGCAACAAACAAGTTGAGGTAGCCAACACAGCTATAAAAGAGGGACTACAAAAGAAGTTGGGGGAAGCAAGGGGAAAAGACCAGGAAAACTTCCTACTGTACTGGGGAGTCTTCAGACAACTCCCCGAGGGGCCACGGGGGAGACACCTTTTTCACTTATCTCCCGTACAGAGGCCACCATCCCCATCGGAGTAGTACGGCCATCAGTTAGAATACAGGTGTTCGAAAAAAGAGGAAACAACCTCGGGTTGACAACTAAGCTTGACCTAGTTGACGAACACTAAGAAATGGCCGAGCTCAGAAGAAAGGCCTTTCAGCAAAAGGTGGCCATAAATGCAAACCTGCATGATAGGCCAAAAGGAATAATGGAAGAAGACCTCATCCTCCGAAAGGCCGAGTTTGAACCCCGAAAATCATCCCATGGGGTACTTCGGCCAAACGGGAAGGGCCTTATTTGGTCCTAGACGAGGTCCGAAAGGGAGTATACAAGCTTGGCGACGCCGAATGAGGAAAACTGGAAAATGCATGGCACTCAGATGCCTTAAATAAATTATATACTTAGAATTTTAGATGAGAAATTTCTCTAAGTACAGAAGTTTTCCCATATCTGAAAGTACTCGCCAAACAAAGCTGAAGCACACGCTCCTGAAAGTCTTGTGTTCCTTCCAAGGATGACTGGGTTATACACCCAAAAAAGGGTGAAGTCCATTGACTCCCGAAAAGTCCTATCTTCCTTCCAAGGATGACTGGGTTATACACCCAAAAAAGGGTGAAGTCCATTGACTCTCGAAAAGTCCTATCTTCCTTCCAAGGATGACTGGGTTATATGCCCAAAAAAGGGTAAAGTCCATCGAGTACGGTCGACAAAGACAGGCTAAAACTTGCCTAAGTAAACTTTGGAAACAAAGAGAGTTTACCCGAAGGTTGGCCGATGAAATGAGCAAAATGTACCTTTTCGAAGTCCCTTGACCGAAAGAGGTCTGGACAATTGGGAAACTAAAATCACTCACACCTTTCCAAAGTCCCTTGACCAAAAGTGGTCGTGACAGCAGGGAAAAATTGCTCAAAAGACTTAACCAAATTATGAAGGAAAATTCATTGAAGAAGGTCTTAATACAAGGAGAAGGTTACAAGAAGAAAAATACAAAGAACAAGAAGAAGGCAAAGGCCCTAGAATATCTAAGGGTCCTCGTTGTCACGGGAAGCTTCGACTCCTATGTCTTTGGCCGTCGCCTTCGGTGTAGGAGGAGGGGCAAGTGGTAGGTTGAGGAACTCAACTTTCGACCAAGTCCACCGAGGACCCTCGGGAATATCTAAGGCAGCCAAGAAGGAAGGATCGAGGTCAGGATATTTCTTCAGAAATTGGTGGCGAGCTAGGCAGAAGCCGTCCTGAAAGGCAACCTTCGTTGCCTGGACGGCTTTGTCCTTTTCTATGTCCAATTTGTCCGCCTCATTCTGAAGATCTGAAACCTCCTTTTGAAGATTGGTGACCTCCTTCTCCAACTCCTTTATCTTCTTCTTCTTCTTCGAATCCTTCTTCAGTGAGTCAACCTTGGCTTGAAGTTCGGCTTTGTTGGCAAGAGCCTTCGTCAGAAGAGCATCTTCTTCTTCTCTCTCTTTCTGAATGGCCTCGTTGGCCGAGGTTAAGCTCACAACCTTCTCACCAAGGTCGGACATGTTCTTGGAGAAGTCCTTGAAGAGATCCTCTTGGCCCTTCAAGAACTCCTCCCGAAGTTGGGCAACCTTCTGCTTGGCTATACGGCTCAACTTGATGTTTGTCACAATCGAGTTAGCGCAGAAGACCTTGGCCTTCTCCAATTTATCTTCGGCCCAAGCTCAGACCGAAGACTGCTTTGCCGCCCAAGCTCGAAGGTATCCACTGTACCCCAGGAGCTGCAAAGAAAAAAGAGAAGGTACTTAGTAAAAGTCACACAAGGAAAGCCAAAACCCTTAGACAAAAAGTGGGAGGAAAAATGAAGGAGCCTGAAAAATTACCTGAGTGGCATGCTCAGAAACTTTAGCAGCAACGGAATCCTCGGAGGCACCCTCCTCGACAACTGCCTTGAAGGAAGCCTGAGTAAGTACGCCCCTCACCATTTGGGGAGCCATTTCCTGGCAATCCTCGGAGAACAGATTCATGTCCTCCATGAAAGACCAGAACGGCTCCCTCGGAACTTTGTCCTGTGGGACGTGGGAATCCCGAAGAGGCCGCTTCAAGCATGCTCAATCATCCAAGCTGAGGGCGCCAAATCCTTTGCAAAATAGAAAACATGCGTCTCATTAGGCAAAACTCCTTGACTAAGAAAGCCATGAGATTACGAAAACCGAAAAGGAGATAAAAGACAAACCTGGCGCAACCTCAGCAATGTCGTCGTCGGAGTCCCGAACCTCTTCCACGTCAGCAGGGACATGTTTGCCTTTGTCCCTTCGGCGTTTTTCCAACTCCTCGGTAGAGGGGCTCCTTGCCAAAGAGCCCAAAAGATCCACCGACATGGCGGGACTCAGAGAAGCAGTTACAGCGACCACCCCGGCAGAAACCTCGGCGGGAGTTTTAGGTTCAGTGAGAATTGCAACCTTGGTGGAAGGTGCAATGACACCACCAACCTCCGTGGAAGTTGCAATGACACCTCCGACCTCCGCCACATCCTTCGAGGGGGAAAGAAGGGTATCCTTCTTTGCCTTCTTGGCCGAAGACAGTCCGCTCCCAGTAGTCTTGCACCTCTTGGAGATGCTCCTCTTCATTTGCTCTCCCTTCTCGGCCTGACCAAGGAAGAGAGACTTATAGTAGGCAGCAGAGTTGTCGTCCATCTCTAAAAAAGAGGGAAAACATCAATGTAAGCCCAAACAGGCACTTATGCTAAAAGCTTTGAAAGAAACTTACTTTGAAAAAAGGCTTTGCCAGTGAGCTTGCTTCGAAGGAGCTTCACTAGCCAGGACTCCTTCCCCTTAATGGCAGGAGCTGGCATGCCGAGATCTGTCTTATGCTTCTTAACCACCCCTAACTCGCGAAGGACCTGCTCGGTCATAAGCCTCCAATTGATGGGGAAGGGGTAGAGAGAGCATGGAGGGACCTCGGCATCCCAGTGGGCGATAGCCCGTATATGTCTATCGAAATCCTCAAACCTCGCCACCAACTCGGGAGTTAGCAACTTCTTGGGATCTACGACATCCGTCTCTAGCTTTCCCCGAGCCCACTTAGTCGAGACATGCTACCAGGCCTCCGCCACCTTTAGGAAGAAGAACTTCCTTTGCCACCCTCGCTAGCTATCCTTGTTAGCGAAGGTGAACATGAATTTCTTGCTCTGAAATCCCCGAGGTAGCATGAAATAAAAACCACCCTTCGGGACCGAATAGAGCTTATAATACTACATGAACAGGATAAAATGGGGTTCTACCCCGAAGACCCCGCACATGCAGAGAAAGGCGTTGAAATAGCAGTACGAGTTGGAAGGAAGCTGATTTACGGCTATGCCATGAAATTGGCAAAAGTCGCAAATCATCCTCGCTGGAGGATACCGAAGTCTGGCCTTCAGTTGGGCTTGGAAAATGGTAACCTCATCGTCCCGATTCATAAAGCTGAAATGACCGAGGTGGGGTAACCTCATGGTGGCGTAGGAGGGAAGAAAAAATTTGGCTGTCCACTTCTCTAATTTTTCAGAGGTGGAACAACAAGGGTGAGACATAAGAGACTGCCAGCTCTCGGGAATAGCCGAAGACATGGCTGACCAAAAGAGAGACTTCGAAAAGAAGAAAAATGACTTCGGGAAGCTAAAAGAAAAGCAGAAACCGAAGGAAGAACCCACAAAAAGTCTTGCCGAAATCAGGATTCCTGGACACCGTCATGCAAAATACTGGGAATCGCTCCGCCATAAAAATCGTCTCCAGAAAAAAGGAAAAGGGCAAGAGAAGACGCAAGAGGAAACGAGAGCAAAGTAAGAACAAAGAAAAACAAATTAGGAGAATGACTGGAGGAGGCTTATATAGATCAAGGAAGGGAAGCCGAAAGGGCATCATAATTGCTGCGCAAAGGCGAAACGTCACCATAATTGGCCCTCACGCGCGAAAAGATGTACCCATCCCAACCAACACCTGCCACGTGTCGCCCGTCACGAGAAACTAGGACACATTTTCTGACATCTTGAAAACTCGGGTGCACCGCCCCAGATTGACACGCCTAGTATCAAAACATGACGGTCCACTAACCTATGGCAGAAAAGAATAAAGAACTTAGGGATCTCGAGGACACCAAAGGGTAGACAGGTGACACCTGTCCGAACAAACCATGCCCCCAGGTGGCGAAATGCCTCCCCTGCGATCGGCACACCCCAAGTCCTGAAAAGCGCCCACAAAAGGACCTCTAGCCGAAGTCTCCACTCCGGCTTCCCGAGGGGGGCATGTGATAGCCAAAGTGCTATCGCCCCGAACACCTAAGGACCCCAGAAAGGAAGGAGCCAAATGCCTGAGGCACGCAACCTCGGCAGCTCGCCAATGCCTACCTCGGGAAACTACCATATCGCCTCTGCCAGGAGAGCGACCGAGCCAGCTTCGGGGAGAAGTGCTAGCCACCTTCTGCAGGTGAAAGTCCCCCGAATGACTAACTTCGGAGCCAGGAAATGCCCCGAAGTAGCACTGTGACTCCGGGAAAAGGTCCCTCACTCCGAAAGTGAGACATCAACTAAGGGGACCTCGGAGGTACGGCAAGAGCCATCAAGGAGCCTCTGACATTACGCCCGTACACCCTACACGCCATCCTCGCAGGCACTCTGACGCGTCGCCACTGCCTACGTCTTGTCATGTAGGGCTATGATTATCGCAATTCGTGGCTCGAGGAGCCTACAGGCGGCTAGGGGCCCCCCACACCCAGAAGTATGGATGGTGTTCATCCATACACATGCTGCAATCTAAAGGGCTCACCCCCTCCTATATATACCAGGGAAGTGGTCATAGGCAAGCGACCTCTCTCTGGACCTCTCTCTAAGCACTTACTTGGGCGTCGGAGGCTCCTCCCCGGAAAATCACTCTAGGGACCTCCTAACCCCTGTTTTCTGAGTGTTTCAGGCCAGTCCTCCTGAGGAATCCCCATTTTGGACCTCTCTCTCATACCGGAAGTCCTTCTCAGCCTCACCATGCCTACCACGCGAAGATGCTGCCGGCCAACACAGGCAATCCACACAGAGCACCTTCTTTCAGAGCTCGCCTACACCTCCGGAAGCTCCTGCTACATTCTCCATGACACACAGTGGAGATGCTGATGGCCCTCATTGCCATCACAATGACCTCGGGATACCCAGACTTTGGCATTGGTCCATTTTCTATACCTCACCCACCTGCCTCGATATCGATGTCACAAATATAGGCAAATACCATTATAAAACAAATCCCAGGTGCATGCAAAGTGCTCTCCAATGCTTGTGTTAGAGTAGTTAATTATATAGAATAGTTCGAATGATGTAGACCACTGCTCCCACATCTGGCCGAACACATATAAGGTGAATGTGACAATTTTTCCCCTAGGAGCCAATATAAAATGAGCCATTCCAAGGAATGTGAACAAGAGAACACTCTCTTGCTTGGGCATCGGAGAATCCCGCCAAGAAAACACTCCAGAGATTTTGTTAACCCTTTTTTTTGTTGTCTTTTAGAGATAGTTAATAAGCTGTTGTGCATGCCAACCTCAATGAAAATGTAGAGTTTAGACAACTGAAGTCCCTTAGGACATCACTATATTTTGTAGGATGTAGTTTTTCTTCAAGGAGAAGTTTCTTCTTAGGGTGTTCTTGGGCTTCGGGCACTGGTTGACCACCAGTCAACCGTATTTGGGCCTTTGGACCCATTCTCTACCAATAGGTCCCCCCTTTAGGAGGGAATTTGGGCTAAAGGGTCCTACATTTCTTGATGCATCCAAGCAATGCCGATTTGAGGATAGGGGTGCGATCCCCCTTTCTTGTTAGCTTATTGGAGAAGTTAGGCAAACATCACCATTTTTGGGTTACCGTATCTGCTTTTTCCATGCATTTGTAGTATGTGTTAAGTGCATCAGATGATAGAAAGGTGAATAGATGTTCATTAAATGTTCCTTTAGGGAAGTGATCGGGCATGGCCGTACTAGCGGCTGCTAGTGGCCACGTGTCCTTCGGTGATTAGCTTCTTATTTGTATTAGCAATTTTCAACAGGAAAACCCAAAAGTTTCGGGCTTTCTGATGTATGTATTGAGTGTTTTTTACTTTTTCCACTATTTGGCTCATTTTATTACTTCCTTATTCCTTGATTTGTTGGTGCTAAAGTCCTCTGGAATTTTCTCTTTTAAAGTTTCCCTTGAAACAGTTACCCTTTTTTCCAACATGTTTAAGTATTATGTTCTTTATCCTTTATTTACCGTTTGTCATTTTTATTTCTTTAGGGTACATGGTTTTCATCCCTTCATGGCCTTGATGCATTGGCAGCATCCCTAATTTATTCTTGCCAATTTTTCCAAATGGTTGCTTCAAAATCATCGTATAGGGCTGCCATTAACGCTAGTAAAGCCTCCAAAATACCTTTTTTCTTTAATGTTGGTAATTAAGGGAGTTATGACTAAGAACAACAAGAAGATGTTAACGATGAGTCTTACTCAATATTTTTGGCCAAATGGCATTGATGCTGCCCTTTCTGGTGTGCATGTCTTTGATAATAATGGCCCTACATGAAGGAGCAAAAAGGAACATCTGCTTTCCCTTCTTATGAACCAACTCCAGGCGGGGCACCGCTTCCCCCTTCATCCATTGGTAGAGCAAATTTTTTAGCACTATTAGATTCCTTCATTGTAGTTGATGATGAATTCATTTGTTCATATGAATGGATTCATCATCTATTGCAAGCTGGTAAAACTGTCTCCCTTACTAGAGGTGTTCCTCCAATTTTACATGCAGGACTTGAATAAAGATGCCAGCTTTTCCATATCACCCCCATTTACAAAGACGAGAATAAGTCCTTTGCCTTTGTGTCTTTCAAGCACTTCTTGTCACACCCCACACAGGCTGTAGCCTATGCACTTGCAGTGCCACTCAATTAAGCTACCATAAAAGTTATTTAACTCCTGCACTTGTATGAGTTATAAGTAGGCATTAGTTTCGGCCAACTTTTGTTTTTATAGCTTAAGTCTTATTTTCTTAAGGCCAAGGCCTGGGAGGTGCCCCAGGAGGCTTAGTAGGTAGCTTTGTGTGCTTTACTGCATTTCAAGGTAAGGCTTTAAGAGTTACTTGCAACACAAGGCAAGGCATGTACACTTTTATCTTTAAGTGTCTAAGGTGTGTGTTCACCAAGTGTGGCCTTCATATGCATGGCAACCAAGAAGCCCATTTCATCTCAAGTTTTAAAAAACACTTTTCATGTCATGTGCACATTTGGCATACAAGAACCAATAGAGGTTTAGTGCATTATAGTCCAAAAATTTCCTGTAACAAGAACAACTAGCATAACTCGGCATTCCATTCATTCATAACATACACAAAGTTCCATAATCCAAATCGAGCCTATATGTACATAAAATGGCCTTCATACTAGTACTATCTACTTGGAACCATACCAAGAGTACCCATAATCCAAAATGGCTAAAAGTAATGCTTTACATGTCCACACTACCGGTAGTACCCGAGAGCTACCTGAAAGGTGCAATACAAAATCAAAGATTGTAGGAAAAGTCCTATCACCAAGTTCATGGTCATAAACACAAACCAAAACACTAATGCCCATGAGCACACATCCATTGGTCCTCCTAGACTTGTCCCAAAACTCTACACAAAATCCTACAAAACTCAAGCTCATGAGTTTGTACATTAAACATAATACTTGCACTATATACTTATAAAGCCAAGCATTCAGTTACAATACATACCTTGGCAAATCGTGCACTAACTTAGTACACAAGCTACTAAACAACCACAATCAATCAAGCTTAAGGCATTTCCCAAAACACACATAATGAGGGGCATGAGTTTATATAACTCAGTAAGGTTCACTACAGCTCCAAAGAGCTAATTTAGTTAAGCCCAAAAGCTTAACCTCCTTGTACATTGCTTTACCTGCAAGAAAAACAAGAGAACACCAAAACCACAAGTACAATTGCATAGATACATAATAACTACAACTATAAAAAGGTTAGCAAGCACATCCAAGCAACCAAGCACACAACACACACACCACAAACCCAATGTCCTTCTCGGCCGAAGCCAACTAGCAAGTACACACATAATTTGCATTCCAAGCTTTGCCATTCCAACACCATTCCACTAGAGCTCCAAGTTCAAGCATAAGTTGGCCTACTGACCTTGAACCTTAGTACTTGCCATTAATGACTAGCTAGCCAATATATCACATAAACCCGAAGGTTCCATATATGCCCTAATCTAGCAATCTAAGATCATATAGCTCAATAATACTATCACTTAGAAGCCATTACTCTACTTGAACATGGAACAATACCAAAATCAAGTAAATTATGTGAAACCTTACTAATTACTAGCTTGAGCTCTCGGTTACCACTTGAATCTCCAAGACTTGGCTTGAAAATTCACCCACAAGGTCGCCTAAGGCCAAGAACACCAAATGCAAGCTTGATTCTTCAATTCAAGCTTCAATCAAAAAGGATTTGACATGAACCTGAGACTTTCAACCCAAGAACACAAAGAACATGGTTTAGACTTGCAACAATGAAGTTAAACCTCAGATTAACATTTTTGGCTTAAGTGGTGACATGCAAAATTTACTTAGGTGCCACATGGCACTCTAATTGGCACTAACACCTTTCTCGGTGTTGCATAATTTTGCATGGCTTAATGTAATCCTCCCATGCCTTTTAGTATCACTATTAGCACCTGAAAGAACATTCAATTTGGCCCATAAACTTTGTTTCTCGTCATTAGCACTTAGGCCATTTTTAAATGTGCATTTGAACCCGATAGTTCTCGGTTGCATTTTTCTTACCTTTTTGGCATGGGCTAAGCATTGAGACAGTGCCCTGACACTTCTGGTTAGGGTGGAAGGTTTGTTTCTTTTTTAGGGTGAAGGAGAAAGAATGTGAGTTCCTTGTGAGTTCGTAAACACCAACAGAATGCCTTGGTCAGGATGTAGCCTATATACAAGGGCCTTGAAGGCCATCTCTTACCGCTCAGCTTTGTCGACTAGTTGGAGGAGGTACTAGGGTACAACAATTTTTTGAAGTTGTTCCACATCTATTATACTGAGATAGATAAGACCACCCTTGGGTGCGCAAGAATCAATAAGGCCCACTAGTTGTAGCCAAGCATAAAGAACCCTTACAATTAAAATGATGGTCAAGATGGAATGTTGGTTCAAGCCTTCAGAGTTGCTACGAGGGCCCAGCATGCCACCCACCAAAGAGTTGTATTTTAATCATTATTTTTTTTCCAGACTTCGGGCATGGTTACGATACCTTATCGTATTTGTTCTTTATGCATATTTGAACAACTGCACGGGGGAGTTTTTGAAGAGGCATAAAGGCATCGCTGAAGCCTTTGTTGATGCCCATAACACAAACATTCTTCCCACCAAAGGAACTCATGCTGTGGGGGCCCCTTCATTCAACCTCTAGATTGAAGTGGTCGGGCTTATCGAATGTTCTTTGAAGGAACAATAGGTGCATAAGAGGGCAAGGCCGAAGTACGATGCCCCTCATAATGGATGCAGTGGTAGGGCATCACCCAATCACTTTTTCTATGCGGACTATACACACCTAGGGTCTTTTTATCCTGATTGTGGGCATTTCCATCAAGCGGCTTAAAAGAAGCAAACCAAGTCATCTGAAGACTCTCTTACTAGAACCTCTGGGATGCCTCAAAACCAAAAGGCTACCCTAAAGCCTTCAAAGGATGTTCCCTTTCTGCTGGCTCCTCCCCTCACTTGGGTTTTAGCAATGGTCATTCTTGAGAGGGCCCTAGCTTTTTCTAGGGGACCTTCTAAGCTAAAGCTAGATGAGCACTTCCAGCCACACCATCTAATCCCTACATAGAGCTAAGGGTAGAAGAATGAATTGGCCCTGAATGGAATTACGCCTGACCAAGTCTTGGAGCCTTTCTAGGCGATGGGGATTGGTGGCTCGATCCTTTATGATCGAACTAACATTTTCCATCCTATCATAGAGGGGTTGAAGAGTCCAAGGTAGTAGTACTTTTTAGCTTATCCCCTTCATTTAGAAGGGGGCCAGCTCATGTGCATAAGCTGTAGACTTCTCCAGGTATGCTCCTTTGTTCATTTCATTGCTTCGGGGAATCTTTTCCTTCTACTGCGAAAGCTGATTTTTGGTAGGAAGCAATTCTCAACCATAGTTTAAGGGAATGGTAGCCATCCTTAGAAAAGAGCTTCCATTCTGAGCTCGAGGTTTCCTAAAAAAATGTTGTGTCCTTTCAATTAGAACTGGTCGACAAGTAAAGTGCTAAGGAGGCATTTGTGAAGAACCTTAAGCTAGAGTGAGAAACTAAGGAGGTGAAAAAGAGCCATGCCTTGGAGCTAAAGTTAAAGTAGGTGGAGTTGCTGAAGGCTTTGAAGGAATCTCTAGAGAAGGAAGCCGAGGCCAAAAAAGGAGGCCGATTGCTTAACAACCTTGCTGAGGCTAGCAAAGTTCAAGATAGATGCTATCAAGACTACTTTGTTGAAGGACCAATTTGCTGCCCTGGGCACAAGGACTATCATGGGTGAGGCTAGGTAAATCTCGGTTGCCTCTAAGATGCTTCTTATAGAGCACATCAAATGAGTTGGCTTCATTAGGCGCGATTGTCATTTCGAGTACCAGTGCCTTTGGACTGAGGTCAACACTTGCGTGATGGAGCTCGGCTTACTCCTCTTGAAGGTCGAGGAAGGGATTGGAAGGACTGCCTTCCTAGAGTTCAAAAATGGATTTCTTTCTTTCCCTTTTATGTCAAGTGAGCAAATCCAAAGCTTCATCTCTCATTTCTCTCAATGTACAAAGAGCTAGGTTCAAATTTTAAAGCTTGGCCGAAGAATAGGAAAGCTTGTTCTTCTTACTTTTGTTCTCCTTAGCTCTGAGTGACAATTTCTTGCGCAAAAAGAATTATTAATGAGAAATTTCACATTTTAATGCCTTCACACTCTATATTCTTGGCATTTTAGTGATTCGTTGTCATATTGTTTGAGTAGGGTGACCCCATCAAGGCCATCTCAACTGTTTACTTAATGTTCAAATTTTTCATGAAGCCCTGTTTCTGTGTGACATAATCATGAAATGTTAAGGAAATGTAACATGGCCCCACGTGGGCTTGCCCAGGAACCCTATGGAAACTTGTCCCACACTAGTCACAATTGGATAATTGATTACACGCATACTAGTTAAAACCATTATACTTCTAGTTAATTAATCTTACTATGCAATCATGCATGAGTATGTGCTTTGACTTGAATGATAAAACAAGTAAGAAAAAGATAAAACATTGCCATTGCATTTTATTAAAAATAAACATCACAACCAATAAAGCATAGAAAACATAAACTACACATAATCAATTGTGTGTGAACATCCAAGCAAAGTAGACTAAGTTCACACCCAAGAGCGAATTTGGAGTATGCTACTTATACATGAACAATGGATGTAAACTAGTGTATGAAAACTATATACTGAGCCATACTAGAGAGATCCATAACTAAGCTCACACTATAGAGCAATTCCCGGTGGCAAGCTCCAAAGCCCTCCCTTGTGCTTCACTCGCCATTATCTGCCAAATGAATAACTATAGTTAGTGCCATACTGTAACCAATAAGCAAGCAACAAACTAGAATCATAAAGATTCAAATAAACCATATACCTACTTGTGAACCTAGCTCAACAACCCATAAGGTTTATGGCTCAATGACACCTAAAAACTGCATAACAAAAGCTAAGAGAGTAGGAATCAAAGATTCTTAGTAAGGGATCCTTCAACCTGCAAAAAAAAAAATACTGAGGACACATATTTATACAACATATGTGAAGTTTACTGTATGCACTTGTAGTTTGAGGGCTAACATATGCGCATACATTCGAGTCCTTTGGGCCCCCCTCTTCCTAGTCTTCTCATGGGCATCACTCCATGCCTAGCGAGCTCTAGGCCCTAACTCGCACCTGGTAAGGCTTAGCTTCCCGTGCAGTAACTTTAACCTTCCTTTAGTTGTTATGCAGGTGAACATGGTGGATGCACCTTGCCTGAATTCCAAGGATTTCACTTGGTGTACTAAACCTCTACATATTGCGTCAAGTCCTTAGACTTGGCTAGGTCACTTATGTACTAAGCTTCCAACTTAAATACTTGCCAAGAGTGCACTAGGTTTTCACTTATGCCTCCAGTAACCTTGTCTAGGCTAGAAGTGCACTAAACATTCACTTAAGGCATATACTTATCCACCAATACTTGGTTCACCTTAGTTGAGTGGCAATGATGATGGTTGGACTCATTCACTAGGTTCTTTGGAACACACCAAGGTGCACTAAGGTTGCCACATCAGGACCTCAAACCTAAATGTCCAACTAGGCTCTTGATGGTACTAAACCTTTCACCTAACTAATGTTTCTATAATATGGCAAAAAATACCCTTAATTTGGACACAAATAAAGTAAAAACTAGGCCAATTCAAGCTTTGGAAAGGCATGGAAATGATATCTCTTCCTCTTAGCTTCGCATGGAAACTTGAATGGCCTTAATTAGACACCCGAGTGAACATTTATGTTGAAAATACTACAGCACATCAATGTTGTTGAGTGTTGGCACCTAGGTACTAGAACCGGCACTGTAATGACAATGGCCATTTTTCTTTGGATTACAAATGGGGTCTTGGGCACTGCAGTCCCAGGCCCCTAACACTTGAACCTTTTCCTACATGCTTAAGGCTTTTTATGGGCTTCCATTGCCTCCCAATGACCCTAAGAATGCCTCCACTTCCCTCAAACCTGCATGTACACATGCACTAGGCCATAATGCACAATTTAGATCAATCTTATGATGTCTATAAACACCACACAAATTATCAAAACCTCACTAGTCCACTATGTTCATCACCATCCACTAACTAACACCATTCACAAAACTAGAATTCTACCACAAGCAAGCTATGATTGGCATTAAATAAGCATGAATCACAAATCCCTTACCCAAACACAAAAGAACTAGAAAGCATCAAGCACCACAAGCCAAGAATTTCTGATTCCAAAGGCTCCTCTAGGTTCCCCAGGCTCTAAGGCACAAACGATGTATATGGCACCAAATTCACACTAACCCAGCTAGACCCGAGCTTAATTAAGCTCAAGAAACATGAAATCAACAAGGATTGAAGCTTACCACACGCACACACAATGCCCAAAGAGGAAAAATGCCCCAAGAAGCTTTAAACCATGAAGACAAGTACAAAGCAAGAATTCCTTCACTTGGGCACCAAGAAAACCTTACAATTTTATCTAGAAATCATGGCTTTGTGAAGATTTGAGGAGGAAATGAAGGGAGGAAGAGAGAGCTACGAATTTTGGAGCTAAAATTGAGTGAATAGTGGTAGCCCAATCCTTCTAACAAGTTTAACAACCAATAAACATAACCCTCCCCAACCTTTTCAATTTTTTTCAAATTTACCCTTCCCCAAATAGTAAGTAGATAATTAAAAATATTGGCAAACTTTGCTAATTTTGGCTTTGGGTTGTAAAAATACCATTTTTAATCTCCAGACTCTTCCTGACCCTCTGGGGTGCAAAATGACCATTTTTCCCCTAGGCAAACCTAGTGCCATAAACCTCTCAAAACCAACTTAACATTTAATAATATACTTGATCTTGCTAATTCACCTTTAATTAAGATATTTAAGCTGGGGATTTTTAAGCTTACTCACTCGCTGACCATTCCAGTGGGAGGGTTATAACAAAGTGCCCCTTATTCGTAGGTAAATATGGTATAGAATGTGACATAGTTATCAATCATCTAAGGAAAATAGGGAGAAAAGTCATATGAGTGATAGTTTTTGGGTAGTTTTCTTCTTTCTGAGGTAGCTAGCTCAAAGACCCCTTCGCTAAGCTTCTTTGTGACTAAGTGGGGTTCATCTTAATTAAGACTCAGTGCCCTATGCCTCAGATTTCTGGTAGCCAATTCAACTTTTATGAGGACCATGCTTCCTGCTTGAATGTCTTGACTTTCATCTTTTGGCTATGAGTTAAGGCAGCTCATTGCCTAAAGACCTTAATGCGAACCCTTGCCTCTGTTGTTAACTCATCAAGTAGGTATACATTTCCTTTGAGGGCTTTCTTATTTTTAGAAGGATTGTAGACTTAGGCCCGTAAGGTAGGGTAAGAGATTTCCATCGGGATGAGGGTGTTGGTTTCACAAGAAATCAAGAAAGGTGACCCCCCATAAGCCGTTAGGGAGTTGACCAATAGTCCCAATGGACATTTGGCAGCTCCTCCACCCACTTCCCTTTAGCCTCACCTAGCCTTTTTGTTCAAGCCCTCTTTTGTTATTTTGTTGGTGACTTCAACTTACCTAATTGACTGAAGGTGAGAAGTAAGGGCAAAGAATAAGCAGATGACCCTTTCATTAGCAAATCGTTAAACTTGCTGATTCTCAAACTGCTTCTCATTAAGGGCACTGAAAATAGAAAAATGATGTTCTTCCACAAGAACCCGGTAACATGTGGTGCCATAATAGAGGCCAAGGGTAACACTTCTACCCACTTTATAAAGTAATCTACTAGCACAACGTAGTACTTCATTTGCCTTGGAGCCATGGGGAGTGCCCTTATTAGATTTAGCCCCCATATGGTAAACGAGCAAGGGTCCACCGCTAAAGAGGCACT
This sequence comes from Aquilaria yunnanensis, assembly GCA_039654915.1. NCBI lineage: Eukaryota > Viridiplantae > Streptophyta > Magnoliopsida > Malvales > Thymelaeaceae > Aquilaria > Aquilaria yunnanensis. The sequence goes on along the minus strand of CM077595.1, from coordinate 38,297,678 downwards.
GAAGAATGGTAGCCTCTATATTCCTGAGTTAATCTGGTATTTATGGCATGTCCGGATGAATTCCTGGCATCCTGTCTGATCGTAGGCCAAAAGTAGCATTGCCTTAGGGCTTGTCGGCCAAGGTACTAGCTCTAATGTGTACTCCACAGTCTCCCTAGTGGATTTCTTTGGGAACCTGGTGCCCTTCAAGCCGGGTTAGGCATCCCTATAAGGGGGAAGCAAACCCTCTTCTATATAGCTCCCCCTAGATAATGAGAAAGCGTCTTTCCCAAATCTTGATTTTCTTATTTTCCTCCAAGGTTCCACTTAGTGCACCCTTTTCAAGGTATATTTTAGTTGGCACCCTCCAATCACCCCGAGGTGTCATGGTGTATATCAAGTGGACCGAGGGTTCTATGAGTGTCTCTGTAATAGCATCTTCTTGCCTTTTTTAAAGGGCATCTTCCTTGGTATTCTAATTCTTGGGGTTCTTCTAGACCTGCACATGGTCAAAGGTCTTTATTAGCTCTATTACTATGCTAAGGAACTTGCAAAGAGTATGCTCCCTAGAACTTGCTCTTCTAGTGACTTGGCTTACTGTTAGTTGGGATTCACTATATATTTGTATGCTTCATACTCACACCCGACTAGCCATCTGCAGCCCCACAGGTAGGGCTTTATATTCCATGACATTATTAGTTATGGGGAATCGAAATATGATTCGGAGGGTAGCATCTAGACTGAGAGGGCCTTTGAGTACAATGCTCACTCCTTGGCATTCTAGTCCAGAGGCCCTGTCAATATACATTTCCCAGGTATATGGCTCATCTAGCCCTCACTGTGTCTCGGTGCCCAACGTCAACTTAGCCATAAAATCTACTAGTGCTTATGCCTTGACAACCTTTCACGGTTCATAGTAAATATCATATTCTTCCAATTTGATACACCATTTCACAAGTTTGCCAGATTTAGCTGGTTTCTGTAAAATATCACGTAAGGGTAATTCTGTTCTAACTGTGATTTAGTGAGTCTGATAGTATTGCAGTAATTTTTTAGAGGCCATGGTTAGGGCCAGGACTACTTTGTGAAGTATGGGGTATCTGGATTTGGCCCCCTAAAGGGTCCTGATGACATAATATATAGGCAATTATTTTATGCCCTTTTGTCTGATAAGGGCAACACTAACATAGCCCTTGGCGATGGCAAGGCATAGTACTGAGGGCTTGTTAGGTGTTTGTTGCCTTAGCATGAGGAAGTGCCACAAATAAATTTTATCTATTGGAACACCTTTTGCATTTTCCCCATCCATTCAAAGCAGCTTCTTTTTCAATATTTGGAAGAATGGCTTACACATATCACTAAACCATGAGACAAACCATCCTAGCGTTGTTAGCCTTTTGGTAATTTTTTGAATGTCTTCCTTACACTGAAGCTAGGCATCATGAGATGGTCTCTATTTTTTCAAGATTGGCATCGATCAAAGGTGCATGTAACTTAGGAATTTTCCAGCCTATACACCAAAGGTGCATGTTTTTCGATTCAATTTCATGTTTTACTAACACATCCTTTAGAAGGTTTCTTGAAGGTCATCGAGTTGTTGGCTGATGGCTTTGCTTTTGACGATCATATCATCTACATATACTTTCATGTTCCTTCATATTTGATCTATGAAGATTCAGTTCATTAAGCTTTGACAAGTTGCTTTATCATTTTTCAGGCCGAATGGCATCTGCTGGTAGCAACAGACCGCCTTACCCATTGTGAGAGTCATTTGTTCCTCATCTTCATGGTGCATTCAAATTTAGTGCTAGCCATTGAAGGCATCCATGAACGATAGTACTTTGAATTCAGACGTGGTATCGACCAAGTGGTCTAAGGATGGTAGGGGGCATTGACCTTTTGGACAAGCATTGCTAAGGTATGTGTAGTCAACGCACATCTGCCAATCCACATTTCTCCTTCTTGACTAATACTATTATAGACATGCATAAGTTAAAAGGTAATGATGCTTATTTGCATAATTATTTAAATTAATTATTGTATTAAGAAAATACCCCTTATTGTTTAATTACCTATTGGCATTGAATTGTGATTTAATTAGATGTTTTACCTAACAATAAGCTATGGGCTGAATGTAATTAATTAGAAAACTTGGCTAGAGAGGTTCAAAGGACAATCTGGTCAGATTAATTACCGATGGCTTGAATTGTAAACAAAACAACAACTGAAGGAGTTAAGTGAAGGATTAAGCCCTACTCAACGCTAAAGCAAAACAAGTGACCGGCACTTGTTTGTTTGAAAAATAATAAGCCTGTTCTTCATCTAGAACTGCTTCCAAGCTGGTTTTCACCTAGAAATAGAGAAGAAGTGCCAAAATTGAAGGGAAAATTGGCTGAATTGATCGTAGTTGCTAGTTGGTTGTTTCGGGGTAATGGGTAAGTAGGTTTATTACTTGCCAAGTATTTTCCTTGTCGATTTAAGTCATAGGTCCCTAGTTTTTGGTGAATTTCAGAGGTTCAAGATGGTGTTCCGTACAGCCAATTAAGCTTGGAATTGGCTGTTTACTTTTGGCTAAGATAAACAGGGGCTCAGGTTGCACAAAGTGTAGTTTTTCTTCACAACTAAGCTGAGTTGATGAAAGGGCTATAGGAACAGAATTGAAGTGCTAGAAATTATGTAAATAAAGGTGAATTTAAGGTAAAGAACACTAGCCTTACTTGCTATTGTTAACGCATCTGTTGAAATTGTCTGGAAACATGCAAATTGAGAAAGGCTAGGAAACCATGTGACATTGAATTGATATGAGTGATCATGGTTTCTAGAGGGGTATTGAATTGTTCAAGGTTCTTAATGGCCAAAGTAAGATTTAAAGCTCTATAGGGACAAAGATAATGGATTCCTATAAGAAGGATGCTCTGAGGGAATCAAACTTTAGCCTTATTGATATACTAATTGTATTGTTTGATTAAATCCATTTTTGGATTATTGAATCAGGATTGAAGCAATCAAAGCAATCAAAGCAAGCGAGGGGAAGTACTGACCCGGGAGCACTGATGGCCATATTGATTGTTTGAATCGGCAGGAGCTCATTGTTGTTTGTGTTTATGCTTGCTATTGTAGCTAATGATGGCGAAAAAGAAATAGCCATAGCTAATGGATTGCTTACTAAACCTGAAATGGTTATTGAATTGCTTATTGAACCTGAAAGGGTTACTAGAATGTTTATTGAACCCGAAAAGGTTATTGGATTGAGTAGGTATTGCTTCCGTCATTTGGATCATATGATCATGTAGATTATATTGTTATTGTATATATTTTATTATTATGCTTACCTGTGTTTGTTTTCTAATTTTGGTTGCAGGTAATTAGTTGCTACTGAGCTAGCAAGCTATTGTTATTCTAGGCCATATTAGGATCTTAATGGTCATTAAGTGTCTCTTACTAAGTTTCTAAGGAAACTCACCCCTATTGACTCTTTTCGCAAGAAATCATGAGAGCTAGACTAACACTCTTTTGGTGATGCAAATTAGAATTACTGAACAACCTTGGTTCAGTAAATTGTTTTTACTTCCAGATTCTACTAGCAGAACACTAATGAAATTGTAATGGAGTTTCAAACTCGGAGCTGGGGCAAGGCTGATGATGGTGATATTGACCTCTCTAAAGCATTTTTTTTTTAGATAGGACAAGTCCTGGATTGGGTTTCTTAACCCTAGGTCTTATTTTTATTGTATTTTAGCCTTCCAGTAAGGTTTCAGCTTGGATTGTACTGTTTTTGCTATATTTCAGCTAATTCTGTTAACTAGGCTGTAAAACACATACAAAGGGTTGTTATTGTTTCTGATAAATGTAGATCTTTTAGAATGATTTATTATTATTTAATATGGATTTACAGTATAATTTCCAGCTCCTTAAGTTACCTAAATCGGTTTTCAGTTATTTTTGCAGAAATATGGCTTAAGAACTGAACTTGTTGACTAAAGTTTGACTTATTGCTCCCTGACTTATTTTCGGCACCAAACTTGGTATACAATTCATTTACCATGTTTATGACATGTCTAAACTTTGAGAATCGGTTTTCCAAGCCAAACTATGGATGTTGTCAATAAATTGCATTTCTGCAGGCAAATACTGAAATTTTAGGTCGTAACTGTCAAAGCTCAAATTTTATCAGATTGAAACATTTTTTCTATCTAAACAAGTTAATTTTAGCTTAACAATCCTGTATGTGGCTATTTATGTGGAAATATCCTAAGGTTTCCTTATGAACAGTATAAAGTTCCTACTGTTATATGCATTCTGCATAAAGCCAAGGGTTGAACCTAGCTATTGTTGGTCTCAAAACCTATTTGAGTTATAATTATGCATGTACACTGGTTGGAAGTGTCTGTGACAAGTTGGTATCAGAGTGGGTATTCCAGGACTTATTGAATTTATAGAGATCACCCTAGCCATTTGCCATAGCTATTGGATTGTTTTTGTTTGTTAGTGTATGTTTCATTAGTGAAATTTTGGAAAGGATATGTTTTCCTATAGGGGATGTATGTTTCTAAGGAATTCAGTTCTGTGACATTGTGGACAGACAAATTAAAGTACTAGAAACCAGAAGTGGGTCTCCGCTATTGTTATGAGTATATGGAGAAGATGTAGCTTTGGTATTGAATAATGAGGATAGCAGGGTATGAAAATGGTGCTCCTAGAAGTTGATAAACTTGCAAAGGTTGACCTAGCCATTGACTTTTTGCTAGCTAAGCCTTATGTATCTAAGTTTTTTCACAAGCATGTTTGTATGGTTGAAAGAGACCTATGGGCATGCTTATCGAATAAAAAACCTCCAAGTTTTGAAGCAAAGTGCTATTGGAACCGAATCTGCAGCTTCAAATAGGCTGTTATAGGAACTGAAGTGTGGACATCTATTTGGTGGCCTCTTTGTTGGTGTTTCTAGAGTTGGAAGGGTTCCATTACGATAAAGAAACATGTTTGGAAAGTTTTTCTAGGTTATGAAATGTGAAAGGCATAAAATGCAACAAAACTAAGAATTTCAACTCTTGAATCCTGCAGAACTGAAGATACTTCAAACTTTGAGAGTAAGGCTTCTAGATTGAGGTTTCTTATTTTAAGCAAGTTTTTTATGGAAAAATGAAGCATACTAGAAAGTTTGGTTGGATTTAAATCAGTATAAATAGAAATGGCATCCTTGAGTCTAAGTTTCTACTATTATGGCCTGCAAATGAAGTTATGCTTCAAAATGTGGGAATAAGACCTCTAAACTAGAGTTTAAGGGTTTGAAAAAGTTTGATATGAATATTAGAAGACTTTTACAAGATTTGATTAAATTTGAAGAAGCAGAACTTAAGATCACCTATTGAGTTAATGATTTATGTTAAGAACACCAGCAGAAATAAAGATGCTTCAAACTCCTGAAAGAAGGCCTTTAAATTAAGGTGTAAGGCTTGGAACATGTTTCATATGATAAAAAGATGTTGACTGTGAAATTTGGAGGCATTTGGAGCTATAAAACTAAAGTTGAACCCATGACCCCAACTTTAAGCTACTACGACCTACAACACTGCACAGGTTAAAATGGTGGCTTGAAATTTGAGGTTTTGATGACTTTGAGACTAGTTTAATTCTGCCCTAAGATGCTGCAATAATTGTATGAATTTTTTTTGTGACTCTTGCAGCAACAGGGAGTGATGTGGGGCCGGAATTAGTTGGCTCCAAGCAAGAAAAATCTGTACAAAGGAAAATGAACTAGTTTGACCTGGGTTTGACTTTGAGATTAGAATGGAGTTATAGGCTGAAATTTTGTAGCCAAGTTCAGCTACAAATTGGGGACTTTTCTACATGTTTAAAGGAAATTAACCCAGGCAGCGGAGCATTAAGATGCTGCAGCTGCTGGAGTTAATTAAATAGTTAGTGTGAGAACATAGTGTCTCAAAAATTGATGTCTAAGAATGATGTAGTATTCTCTTATATTTCAGAATGCAATAGTGAGACAAGAAAGTGATCCTACACTAATTGTGAAGAAATACTATGGAAATTACAAGTTATTGGAAGATTTTGCAACCATATGGCGTAAACTGCCAGGTTTGACCAAATGTAGACTTTGGGGCTAGGAAGGGTTTTTGAAGTTGTTCTTTTCCAGCCATGTTTTGAAAATAATTTGAAACCTTTGAAGCAGTTCCTGAGTTGAAAATAACTTGGTTAACTAGAAAATTGCACTTGAGGTCTAAAATTGCAAACTAATGACTAGCTTCAAGGGAGTTAGAGTGCTAGATTTTGAATCAGGTCTCCAAATTGAGTTTCTTGCTTTGGAACAAGTTTCCAATGGTTATGCAATGATGCTTACAAAATTTGGTGCAAGGTATTGCAGCAGAAGTCAAATTGACCCGCACAAGCCCATGTTTATGCCATGAAAACCTGCAGAAGGAAAGATGTTTCAAACTATGGGGAGTATGCCTCAAAATTTGAATATCTAGGTTTGACAAAACTTCCAAAGGTTAATGAAAGTTTCCTAAAAAATTTGATACCATTTGGAGTACTAGAACTCAAGAGGACACTTTATGTTCTAGTTTCCTACTAAGACTGCTTGTAGAAAAAGAAGTGCTTCGAAAACATTGAAGAAGGATTCCAAATTCATTTTTTAAGGTTGGTACAGATTTCTTATGACCTAAGGTCGGTGACTGCCAGTTTTTGTACCGTTTGATGCACTGGAATACAAGATGGCTTTATAAGAACAAGATTTCTGCTAAAGCATTCTGCAGAACTTGATGCTCTTCAAACTTTGAGAAAATGGCCTCGAACTGAGTTTTATGAGTTTAGAAACTTTCAAATACGTATGAGAAGTTTCCTGATAAATTTGGTGTCATTTGGAGCATTGGAACCCAATAAGATCCTTTGAGTTCAAAGACTTCACCCAAATGACCTGCTGAAAAAAACTACTTCAAACTCTTGGAAGATGACTTATAAATTGGTGTTTTAGTGCTGAGACAAGTTTAATGTGACTAAGAGATGGTAACTGGAAATTTTTTTGTTAATTGGGCACTGGAACTCAATATACCCCTGAAAACCAAGAATTCTGCTAAGACAACCAGCAGAACAAAACATCCTTCAAACTCTTCAAAGAAGACGTCAAATTTGATAGGTTGAAGTTGGAACAAGTCTTAAATGACTTAAGGAACATATATGCATAATTTGGCTGAGTTTAGACGAGTAAAACATAAAAAGGACCCCTGAGGTAGGGCTGCAAAATTACAAAACCTGTATGAGAGGCTTAGTGGAGCAGGTTTGACTCAAGTTTGACTTTGACAAAAGAGATAGAATTTTGGAATAAAATTTTTCAGCTTGCTTCCTACTTATAAAATGTACTTGCTCATGAATTTAAACCAGAATTTCAATATAGAAATCTAGTTTTTTCCCATGGTAGTAGGACAAGGGTAGGTTCGTTCTATGATGGCTCATGAGCAGTGTTCTAATCAGATTTTCAGTGAGTATAGCTACTGTGTGAATAAAATTAGCTAGGATTAGCATGCTATATTAAGGTTACGGTGATGAAAATGCACAATCCTAAAGGCTACACAGAAAGGGATGAAAGAATTCGCGCTATAGCGGTGAAATGACAAGTTCTTGATGAGAGGTTGCTGCATTGTGCACCTGAACTTGAGAGCAGACCAAAAAGAAATTCTCTAGGACCTACACTGTGGAGAAAGGGTTCCAAAATGTTGATGATGTCCTAGATGAAAGAGGGGTTACCTACTAAAAAAATTAAACAATTAAGATCAGGAATGACAAGAGAAAAAAGATTGCTGTGTTATGGCTCAAATTGTCCCCTTTGACTGACAGTTGACATTGAGTTAAAATAATCTGATTGAGCTAAAACTTTGCATCAAGGTTCAAATAGATAATGAGAACCTACTTGGAGAAAAGAAACGGGAATCAAAGCTGCAGAGAGTTCAAACTCCTGCAGAACTGGTTATAAATATACAAGATTGACTGAGAGTTCACTTTGTAATTGGCAAGCGAATTGAACCCAAGATTTTGAGGGCTTCTAAGACTCCATATTGTAAACTTGTGGAAGAAGTCCAACACGAATTTTGGTCATGGCATTTTGACCATTGTAATCTTCAAAGAGCAGCAAAACATTGTATTTTCGATAAATCTGAACAAGATTACTGTGACATGGAAAACACCTGCTGCAAGTGTTGAACTAAGGATCAGAATTTGGCTAAGAAACTAAATTCCATTAAGACATAAAATGGACACTAAAAGCAGAACTAAGTGAGACCTGGTGGTGATGACTGAAACATCAAGGTTATGGATCGTAAATGGTTCTGGATTGTGCAAAAGTGTCGAAAATGAAGTAAGATACCAAAATGGATGATCCTATGATTATTAGAACCCCACGGAACTAAGTGAATGAATCATAGGAGGCTGCATAGAGTTCATGTTTCTGTAAGTTAACCGCTGCTTGACTTTTTGAAAACAATCTACTATGAACATGAACTATGGGCAGAAAGACTCTTTGGATAAGTATAAGCTTGTAGGGATGAACATTTTCCTAACTTCCCTAAGTAAAGAATTACTTACTGATGATTGTGATTGTTTCAGTATGATGGTTAAGAGGACTAATAGTCAATCCATTTAAACAAAGCCCTGTAGTATGAAGTGTGGGCTGGTAAGCAATTATAGAATTGTCATATATTTGAAAAAAATCTACACTGGGGTTGCAGTTTGGAACTCTAACTACGAAATTTGGAGGGCCAAATTTTTTTAAGGGGGGAGGAAATGTTATAGACATGCTTAAGTTAAGAGGTAATGATGCTTATTTGCCTAATTATTTAAATTAGGTATTATATTAAGAGAATGCCCCTTATTGTTTAATTACCTATTGGCATTGAATTGTGATTTAATTGGATCTTTTACCTGACAAGAAGCTACAGGTTGAATGTAATTAATTGGAAGACTTGGCTAGAGAGGTTCAAGGGAGAATCTGGTTAGATTAATTACCTATGGCCTGAACAGTAAACAAAAGAACAACTGAAGGAATTAAGTGAGGGATTAAGGCCCACTCAATGCTAAAGTAAAACAGGTGCTCGGGCACTTGTTTGTTTGAAATAAAATAAGCCTACTCTTCATCTAGAACTTCTTCCAAACTAGTTTTCACCTAGAAACAGAGAGGAAGTGCCAAAATTGAAGAGAAAATTGGCTGAATTGACCTTAGTTGCTAGCCGGTCATTTCGGGCTAATGGGTAAGCAGGTTTATTACTTGCCAAGTATTTTCCTTGTCAATTTAATTCATAGATCCCTAGTTTATGGGAAATTTCAGAGGTTCAAGAAGGTGTTCTGTACAGCCAACTAAGCATGGAATTAGCTGTTTACTTCTGGCTAAGATAAATAGGTACTCGGGTTGCACAAAGTGTAGTTTTTCTTCACAGTGAAGCTAAGTTGATGAAGGGGCTGTAGGAACAGAATTGAAGTGCTGGAAATTATGTAAATAAAGGTGAATTTAAGGTAAGGGGCACTAGCCTTACTTGTTATTGTTAACGCATGTATTGAAATTGTCTAGTAACATGCAAAGTAAGAAAGGCTAGGAAACCATGTGACATTGAATTGATATGAGTGATCATGGTTCCTAGATGGGTATTGAATTGTTCAAGGTTCCTAATGGCTAGAGTAAGATTTCAAGCTCTGTAGGAACAAGGCTAATGGATTCCTATCGGCTAGAGTAAGAAGGTTGCTATGAGGGAATCAAACTTTAGCCTTATTGATATACTGATTGTATTGTTTGATTAAATCCATTTTTGGATTATTGAATGATGATTGAAGCAATCAAAGCAATCAAAGCAGGCAAGGGGAAGTGGTGACCCGGCAGCACAGATGGCCATATTGATTGTTTGAATCCCCAGGAGCTCATTGTTATTTGTGTTGATGCTTGCTATTGTAGCTAATGATGGCTAAAAAAAAATAGCCCTAGCTAATGGATTGCTTACTGAACCCGAAAGGGTTATTGAATTGATTATTGAGCCTGAAAGGGTTACTAGAATGTTTATTGAACCCGAAAAGGTTATTGGATTGAGTAGGTATTGCTTGCATCATTTGCATCATTTGCAACATTTGCATCATGTAGATTATATTGTTATTGTATATATTTTATTATCGTGCTTGCCTATGTTTGTTTTCTGATTTTGGTTGCAAGTAATTAGTTGCTGCTAAGCTAGCAAGCTATTGTTACTCTAGGCCATATTGGGATCTTAATGATCATTGAGTGTCTCTTATTGAGTTTCCAAGGAAACTCACCCCTATTGACTCTTTTTGCAGGAAATCATGAGAGCTAGACCAACACTATATTTTGTCTGCTTTTACTCTTTTGATGATGCAGGTTAGAATTACTAAACAACCTTTGTTTAGTAAATTTTTTTAATTCCAAAATTTACTAGCAGAACACTAATGAAATTGTATTGGAGTTTCAGACTCAGAGCTGTGGCAAGGCTGATAATGGTGATATTGACCTCTCTAAAGCATTTTTTTTTAACATAGGACAAGTCTTGGATTGGGTTTCTTAACCCTAGGTCTTATTTTTATTGTATTTTAGCATTCTAGTAAGGTTTCAGCTTGAATTGTACTGTTTTTGCTATATTTCAGCTAATTCCATTAACTAGGCTGTTAAACACATACAATGGGTTGTTATTGTTTCTGATAAATGTGGAGTTTTTGGAATGATTTATTACTATTTAATATGGATTTACAATATAATTTCTAGCTCCTTAAGTTACCTAAATCGGTTTTCAATTATCTCTGCAGAAATATGGCTTAAGAACTAAACTTGTTGACTAAAGTTTGACTTATTGCTTCCTGACTTATTTTGGGCACCAAACTTGGTATACAAGTCATTTACCATGTTTATGCCATGTCTAAACTTTAAGAATGGGTTTTTTTTCAATAAATTGCATTTCTACAGGCAAACACTGAAATTTCAAGTCTTAACTATCAAAGCTTATATCTTATCAGATTGAAATGTTTTTTCTATCTAAACAAGTTAATTTTAGCTTAACAATCCTTTTATGTGGCTATTTATAAGAAAAATATCCTAAGGTTTCCGTATAAATAGTATCAAGTTCCTACTGTTATATGCATTCTGCATGAAGCCGAGGGTTGAACCTGGCTATTGTTGGTCTCGAATCCTATTTGATTTATAATAATGCATATGCAGTGGTTGGAAGTGTCTATAAAAATACCAAATTGGTGAGCCATTCAGGGTGTCATACTTCTCAAATGATTCTAGCTTTTAGTAGCCTTTCGATCACGTCCCTTAACGAACTTATGTCTTTCAACTGCAATGTTAAACTTTTTCTGCTGTACTGGTTTAATAGAAGGATCTACTTATAAGCTGTGATTATTGACCTCCAGGCCATAAAGAAATTAAGAAAACATTTTTTTTACCTCAGGTGGAAGTCCTTTATCAATCTTGATTACCTTCCAGGGGCCACCTCCACCAGTTCCGATTCTTTAGGTAGAGTTGCGCCATCCTCATTTTCCTTAAAGGGCTCCCTATGCTTTTTAGATTCTAGTGATACAGGGGCCTTTTCATTGGGCCGTTGTAGGGTCACCACGTAATCCTTTGCATGTAGCTGCCTAAATAACGAACACCACAGTGTCTCCGATAGATGTCACAAAAAGCATCATTAGCTCCCGAATGTCAGCCCATATGTGGAATTGTACTTCTGTTGTACACTCAAGGATGGCATTGTAGAGGGATGGAATGACCAAGATAAGGAACTCGGCATCGTGGGAGCCACATACAGTCTTTCCGTTATGATATTTTCCTATCAACATTAGTGCAACCTTAATGGTTCAGACCATAGGGACCTCGTCTTTGCCGATCCTGATGGTAGGCCCAGATACCTATGATAAGTAGCATCTTCTAATCTCTACCTTGCCTAGTAGATAAATGAAAATGACATTAGCCCTCATATCCAGGTAGACCCTTTTTACGTCAAAGGAATTGATGCATGCCTTCAATATGAATAGGTCCATGAGTGGTACTATTGCTTGGGAGCCATCGACCCTTGTTATGATCTGGCTAAGGTCAACAGCCTCTAATTGCATGATCTCATGCTCCTGCCTTTTATGAGCTTCTAAAGCTTACCCCTTGATGATCATGTGAACCATCCCTGCTGGGGATCCTGGATTTTGGTTATCCTTTAAGAAGCTAGGCCTTTCTAACTTTTGTCCCTTGTTATTATCACTTTCATCATCCCTCTTACGAGGGATTTCATTTTGTTTCCGGTGAGGAGACACTCACCTAAAGAAATATTCTTTTAGCTTGCTTTCCTAGATCATTTCCTTCAACTTCGGGCATTCTTCATGTTTCATGCCCTTTGTCCTAATGGTACCATAGTATTTCTTGAGGTCTTAGTTGCCCTAAGTAGGCACCGCTGATGGCCACCTAGGGACCTGGTTTTTCTTCTTAAGAGGATACAAGATGTTTGACCTTATTTTTCTACGGGCAGAAAGGTAGGCTCCGATCATGTGTCTCCCATGCCCCTTTTTTTAGACCACCCTTCTTTGGTTCTAGGGCGGTCTATAGGGATTGCTAGTTGGTTGGGCCCTTTAGCATGCATGTAACTCATGGCATGGTTGAGGAACACCTCTAGGTCTCATACGAGATACTTGTGAAGGTCCCTGGCCAGTCTCAAATCCCAGGCTAGCCCCTAGGTGATGGCTACCAAGTGTAGCTCTATGGATAGTCCTTTTGCTTGCACTTCTTCTGCGTTAAGCTTTGCACGTAGTGCCTTATTGACTCTTCTTGACCCTGCCAGATTTTAGTAGGTGGGCCATTATTTTTGGGGTCGGCCGGATTCCCAAGAAATGTCTAAGGAACACCTGGAAAAGATCCCTAAATAAGGCGAAGTGGCACCCTTGGTTGGTACCAAACCAAGACAGGGTGACCCCCATCAGTGTAAAGCTACACGCCTTACACATCATGGCATTAGAAGCCCTTTCAAGCCTCATAGAGGTAATGCACCTCTACAAAAGATTTACTAAGTCCTTAAGGCCATCATATAAGTTCATCTTCATCATGTAGAATGCTTCAAGAGATGGGGCACTAATTATCTCTTTTGGGAAGGGTTGGAGCCATAAGTACTCCACATTTATACCTATGATAGGCCTTCTTCAGACCACTCCGGAGCCCACATGTGCTCTTCCATCTGGTCAAGCCTTTATAAGATCGCACTAATGTTGTAAGGACCATCCAAGTAATCCAGGAATGATGGCTTCTCTTGGGTTTGGGCCAGTGAAAGCTAGCCTCATGGAGGGACTAGTCAAGGCACCTCCAAGTAGCTTTTTGAGGCCTCTTTGGGAGCCTTAGGCAAGACTTTTTGTATTTTTTGCTAGACTATGACCTTTAGCTGCTTAAAGAGGGCATGTTGTAATGCTTGAAACTGCTCATCATTCAGAGGTTATATCCTTAAAGTGTTTCTTCATGAGCAGGCCCTATGGACCTCTCTAAGTGATGGCTCTCCTACTCAGTCTCGTGTGGGTGCTGAGCCTATATTCTGTGATCTTTATGTGTTTACCAATTTTTTTTCCTACAGATGACGCCAAATTGATAGGGAATGTGATAAGGTAGTTGGGACCCAATAGCTCAACAAATAGTTGATCAAAATCATGCATCAAAAGATAGCTTTAGAGCCCTGGGATGTGCTCCCAAGGGAAACCTTCTGATGCTTAAGTTAGTTTTTTGGTTGTGAGTAATGGAGAAAAGGATAGGAGAGCCAGATCCCTTACCTTGGGATTGGTATAGGGTTTATATAGTAAAGATGAGCTCCAGGTAGTTCACCCTCGAGATAGAAATCCCATAGCTCATCCCATATTTTGTGGGATGTGGTTTTCCTTCCAAGAAAGGTTTCCTCTTGGGGCATTCTTGGGCCTCCAGGCATTTTCGTCCATAGTCATCCATATTTGGGCCATTAAGCCCCTTTCCTACCAAGAATGATGCCTCAAAGGCCATGGGAGTGTTTCCTTTTATGATGATCTATGAAACCGAATCTCTTATACCAACAGTGACTTCCCACCTAATGTAGTGAACCCAAGTAAACTACCCAAGAGATAATGATAAACCTGTCGAATGGAACCTTGGCTTCCTTGAAGAACAACACAAAGATGCAAAGGTATGCATAAAAGCTTTAAAGCAATGCATCACTTGAATTCATGATGTGAACATCAAAAGGAAGAATATATGAGTAAGCGATGTGGCCATTGTGAAAGAGAAACTCACAGGAAGAAACCCTAGGCATGGAGCATTGAGGCCCAACTGCGATGGGCCATACTTAGTGGAAAAAAATATCAGAGACAAAGTTTACGAATTATCTAGCACAATAAGGAGAAGGTTGCCAAGAACTTACCACTGAGACTATTGGGTTTCGGGAGCCAAACAAGCATAGTGGAAGATAACAGAAACCCTCCAAGATCTAAGTGAAATAGGATAAATTGGGCACTCAAAAATTTTATACCTAGTCAATTAAGATCTTTCACCCAACTGTTTAGTCAAATCACAAACTTGAACATTTGACATATTCACGCTCTCTATGGTATCCACATGAGCCTCTTAGGATCACCAGGTCTCCACCACATCCCAGCTGATGCGTTCCTCTTGCCCTGCAGTGCTAGCTTGCGTTCACGAAGGAATGGCAAAAGAAAAGTGCAGCTGAAACTTTTCAGAACCGTTTTGATTTTGTTGTTAGGGAGGCTAGGGCAAGAGCAATGAAAATTCTCACTATATGATGTTAATATAGTGAACCTTAACTCCCAAGGTTAATGGGTTTCAAAGCCCTAATCTGATTAGGTTTAATTTTGGGCTTAATAATGACTCAATCTTTGGGCCAATTATTAATACAAAATTATCATGAAACCAAAGCCAAATAATTCGGCCCATACACTCAAATAATCCAATTGGCTCTAAATGTGCAACCCTATAGGCTCTTGCCACATTGGCAATGATCATAAATCACATTTATGATCATAGACAATAAGCGGTGTCTAGCAACACATCATTGTTACCCAAGTGGCATAATAGTCCGTGATTTGACTAAACCTATATGATCATTTTTCGTATATGTCATTGTCCCTTTTGTCCAAGATATCAAGACAAAGCATGGGACATGGAATGTCTCACTCTCATATAGCCCAATCTTTGGTTTCTTTATTCCCAAGTAAAGTAACTTAAACAGATGACATTGATATCGTATATCAACTCATCCAAGCTTGGCCATGCATTTTCTTAGTCTCACTCTATCAAGGGGCCTAAAGATATCACTCCTGTTACATAGGAGGGACAAATCCCATCTTGATCATACAAAACCCTCAACATGATATGTGACATACCCAATGACCACCTTCAAGTTCACTTAGTTACAGGCAACAAAAGGAAGTATCAAAGTATTTAACTCACATGTAAGGAACCTTAATGACCTTAGGTCTAAGGACCACATATACAATGATCACTATGAGAATAATTTATGCATTCATATAACGATCCATGTAGCATTCTCATGGTGAGTCGATCTAGTACACAAGTTCTCCAACTTGTACCCATATGTAGACTACATATCTCATATTAGTCTCCACATATGCTAGCCTTTATGTATTATTGTAACTCACTCCACAATAACACTAGACCAGGGATGTTTAAGAATACTATTATTCTAGGGATGTCACAAGGAAACAATACAACAAACAGAATTACTGGATCAATGCCTCAATAAACTATCATGACTCAATGTACAAAATACAATGATCTCATGACTAGCTTTTGGGCACAACACTAATAGAGACAATATATTACCTCACTTTGTATAATGATGTTGTTTCATTTTAGTGAATTTGCTATGACATAATCCCTATGCTTCCCTTTAAATAAAAGCATTTCTTCATTGAAACTTACAATTTCCACACATCTTTTTATGAAGGCTTCCTAATTACCTAAGTGTGTAGCCATTTGTAAACTCAATACCCGAGGTATCATAACAAAATCGTAAACTAAAGTATGTGAGTGTAACAAATAGAAAAAAAAGATCACTGGAAATAATCACTTTTGCACACAACAAAAACTCAAAATATCCAAAAGGGCACACATCATATCTGAAAGATTACCAGAAAAAATTAGTATCCCATTTCCACTAAAAAAATTCAAAATTACAAAAGAGAATTGAAAAAATTACAAGGAACTTAGGAGGGAGGGGATGAGTGACATAACCCGCTAAAATTCATCTAGAAAAGGGTCCCAATCAATGTCCATCACTGACACATCCTTGTTGAAGGTAGGAATCACAGCTTTCCAGTCCTTTGGCCATGCCTTGTAATATGGACCCAGATCTTTATAAGCCGACAAAGAAAATAGATACAAGTCCGGATTAGCTTGCTCCACTAGAAAATGGCAAGAAAGAAAGCCTTCCTTGAATTCAAGGAACCCCTTTTCCTTCTTCCAAATGTGTGACCTAAGCTCCCTTATGTGAGCATTGGCCTTTGTCTAGAGGCACTAGTACAATAAATGGCCCTCACACCCCACAAAGCCAATCCATTCAATTCATTCCATGAGGGGCATCATAGAAATGACCGAACTGGAGTTAGCTTCACCTTGGATGGTTATTAGGTCTAATAGTGTGTACTCATCGATCGGTAGAGTCTTCTTGATTGTCTCAATCCGCCTTACTGCCACTTTTGACCGACATGCCTGGTGTCCGGCCTCTTTAAAGCTCTCTTCCACATTTTCCTTGGATAATTTAAGGGCCTCTATTAGCATTTTCATCTCCTTCTTAAGCTCCTTGACCCACTTTTACCCCTGCTCTTTCGTATTCTTCATCAATTTAAGACCATGCTCTAGGGTACCTTAAATGGTGTGTTCATTCTATAACTTTTTCCTTAAAGAGTCCTTAACATTCCACAAGGCTTAATTTATGAATTAAAGGACTACACCACCTTCTTCTGAGCTATGAGTCGCTTCCCAATACAATAGGTCATGATAGCCTCTTGTAAAACCATGCACATTAGAACTAAAAATATACCAAAACACTGAAATTGCCAAAAAACGTACTTGGAATGGATTGTAGCCTATGCTCATCAGATGGTGGTTATCCACCCAATAGGGGTGAGCCAAAAAGTGCCGATCCCTAAATTCTTCAACCCCTCAAGCATATAGTGGGTAATGTCTGTTCGATCATCAAAGATCTATTCACCAATACCTATCATCTATAAATGGTTAAAGACCTGGTCAGGTGCGATCTTTTTCATTACCAAGTTATGCCTCTGCGCCTGGCTACGATTAGGAGTTAGGCCGCAAGGCTGAAAGCATTCATCAACTAATAGCTTAGGCAAACCTCACTAGACCGTTGGCACTCTCTTTAGGATTATCTCTGTCAGAATTCTATGGGGTCAAAGAAGAAGAAAAGGGTCAACCACTTTGTCCTTCTATAAAGCCCCCTCAGTTGACATTTAGGACACTAACAAAGCTTTGGTGTTGACAATAGAGGTGGCACTAGGGATCTTTGAGCACTTCTCCAGAGGTGGAGGATGAAAAGATCCATAATTAGTGCAATACAACATCAAGTCAATAGAACTGACCTTGCTGAAGGAAAAATTATCTATGGAAGTTCTACCGTCACCACTGCCTTGAGAAGCATTGACCCTCGTTAGGATTGTAGGGCTCGACCTCTTCTAAACCAGCTGACCTTCCGGGTTGACTTAGAAAAATCCAGCACTGGAAGGGTCGACTTGGAGGGTAGAGTCCTTGAGGGCTTGTCAGTCACCCCAATGGCATGAGCCACTTAGGCCAGAAGGATGGCAATCTTTTGAGTATTAGAAACTCTTCTCTTGACCTTCCTCCTAGTTAAGAGGATTCTTCACATCAGGATAACTTCAATGGACCCTGCTAATCCTCGGCCATCTAAAATTTGATTCATCAAGATCTATTTAGCAGATGAGGACAACTCCAAAAAATTTTTATTCCTCACCACCACTTCAATCAGGTGACTAGGCTAACATAAGAATGATGGCCCTTAGAGCCTCTACATATTGGTAGCCACTAGACCAAGGCCAACTATACAGTGTTGGAAAACTTATATGGGAATCCTTACTTCTTCTCCCTTAAGGTAAGGAAGAAGTAGTCTTTGCACCCCTGCCATGAGTCTTTATAGGATATGAATGTAAAAGACTTGTTCCATCCTCTATTGACACAGGTGATAGAAACCAAACTAGAGTCTTTCCTTAAGTCTAGCATGTAGAACTGGAGAGAACTTCTAGCATAGGGGTTACTATCACCATCTCATAGTAAATTATGAACCCATTAATATATACAAAGGAGTTCAGGGATATCTACATTGGCAGCACTTAGGAATGATCACAAAACTACTCCACCAAAGGATGAAGAGGAAAGTAGAGCCCCGCCTGAAACTCATCCATATAGATTGTAAGTACATCGATTCTCTTATCACCATCTACAAGGCGTTCATCCTTCAATGCTTGATCATGAGAAAGGGCGGTAACAAAGCTGTTAGGCTAGAATAGCACCATAGGTTTGTCACCAGAGTTCCCTCATTGTGATATGTCAGAATGCCCCTCCTCACATTGGGTTGAAACAACTTCCTCAATGAATCAGCCACACTGGCAATCACCCTAAATGATTATCTTAGAGATGTTATCCTGAAAAACCATCATGCAAAATGCCTGGATTACAACTAGATTATGATGAGTGGCGTAGGGACAACCTAGAGTGGCCAAAAAACCCAAAACAACAGAAAACCCGAATAAAAAAAATATTATTGTAGAAAAGGCTCATTACCTAATCATAGGAATCATGATAGAAAGAAACTTTGAAGGTTCAGTGAGGATGATGAATGACAAGAACAAGAGCAAGAAATGCACTGACAAAGCGTGTTGTGGCTCTCCTAGTGGAAAGCTAGTTTGAGGAAGGTAAAGCTTTTAAAAGCTAGCTTGAAACCTTAGTTCAAGTTCACATAACAAGAATAGGTAAGTTTAGTAAAGTTAACTAAGTTCCAAGAAGTTTAAGCCACCAAATAAGGCTTGGGAGAAAATTAGTAATTTTACATCTTGAAGAATCAGGGCAAATCTCGAGAGTTAAAAATGAGTTTTTAAAACCTAACATCTACTTTTAATGCAAGTTTAGTTAAAATAAACAAGATTTGACCAAGGTTGACTATGGTTACCTAACAAAAAGGGCATTTTGTAACTTTTTAAATACTTTGGTGGCTTGGTTTTAAAATGGTTATATAAGTTGGTAAAGGTGGAGGAAGGCTTGCCATTTTTCATTCTAAACCCGAGTTCCCCCTCCAACCCTTGATTTCTTCTTGAATCTAAGCTCAAAACTCATAGATTTTGGTGAAAATGGAAGCCACCAAGGGTGTTTATGTCAAAAGAAGCTCGTTTCAAGGTAAATTTCTTGTTTTGGAGCTTGGAACCATGTTTCTAGCCATCCCTTACTTCTAATGCGAGGTAACTTCTGATTTCTTGGTTGTTTCTTGTTTAGGAAGTCATTGGGTGCTTGGGTTTTGATTAGAAGTTAGTAATTATGTTTTTTGTGTCTTTATTTGCTTGAAACTTAGGTAGAACTTTGTGGATTCTTATCATTGATGAAGGGTTGCTTGATTCTTGCTTGTGGATTAAAACTAAGGTAAGGGAGTTATGTTTTCAAGCTTACTTAATGCTATTGGATAGAGTTTGCTTGATGAAATCAAGTAGTTTTGGCAATAGCATTAGTTAGTGGATTGGTTTCATCATCATGGACTAGGAGGTTTGTAACGATTGGAATGATGTTTAAATACATCATAGGTTGGCTTGTGATAGTTGGTTGCGGTCTTTGCAACATGTTTTATATGTATGTGAAGTTTGAAGGTTATCCAAGCATGTTTGAAATGTTTCATAAATGTTCAGAAGTCATAGCAGCATAACTAGAAAATTTCTAGGCATTGCAGGTATTGCTGATGCGTCACCAATACCCGCGATGCGTCACCAACACCACGACTTGTTGGTGATGCATCGCTGTTACCATGAAATTTGGTAGCATGTTGACAACTATGGCGATGCGTCACCATAGTTTTGATGGCTGAAATTTTCAGTTTTTGCTCAAAGGTTCGAGGGGAGGCCTAAGGGGCTTCTTAGGGTACCTAGGGGTCTAAGTATTCTAGGGGTACTCTGATGCTTCCAAAACCCCTATGAGACCTAGGAGTTTTCTTAAGTTTTTATTGTTACTTTCACCATAAGCATGAAAGCTAGTTAACGAAGAACCACAACTAGGTATCACTAGCTTGGGTGGAAGGTTTAGTACCATCGATGACCTAGCTGTCCAGTTAGCCACGAGGTTGCAATTTGAAACCTTAGTGCACCTAGTGGACCTTTAAGGTCTAGTCTACTTTAGTCCAACCGTGGTCATTGCCACTTCACTAGTATGAATTAAGTAATGGTGGATAGGGGAGCACCATGGATGAAGGCTTAGTGCACTCGTGGCCTAGCTAAGCTGTGCCTTGAGGCTCAAGTGAAAGTCTAGTGCATCCTTGGTAGGTTTAATGGGTGGAGGCTTAGTACATAAGTGGCTTAGCAATGCCCAAGGACTTGAGGCACTTTATGGAGGCCTAGTACACCTAATGGATTTCTTACAGCACAAGTGAGAAGCATCCACCATGTTCATTTGCTCAACAGCCAAGGGAAGGCTATATGACTACGTCAGTTAGTAAGCTAAGGCTTACTAGAAGCAAGTTAATGGCCAAAACTCGCTAGGCACAAAATGATGCCCAGTGAGGAGGACTAGGATGAAGAGGTGTCCCAAGAGACGTGTGCAACAGGTTTCATGTCCTTTTATATATGAAGTCTTTAGGATTTTTCTTGCAGGTTGAAGACCCCTTACTGAGAATCTTTGATTCTTGCCCCTTTACCTTTTGTTGTGTAGCTTTGGGGGTTGTTGAGCCAGTAACCATTGAGGGTTGTTGAGCTAGGCTTGTGAGTAGATATTTAGTTTATTTAAATCTTTATGATTCTAGTTTTTGGGTTCTGCTTGTTGGTTAAGTTATGGTACTAACTACAGTTATATTAAGGCACAAGGGAGGGTTTTGAAGCTTGCCACTAGGAGTTTGCTTTAAGGTAGAAGCTTAGTTATGGATCTCAGTAGTTTTATTTAGTGTATAGTTTTCATACAATAGTTTGCCTCCAATGTCCATGTTTGAGTTGTCTACTCTAGAGTCATTCTTGGGTGCGAGCATAGTCTACTCTTGCTTGGATGCTTACAGACGATTGATTATGTGTAGTTAATTCCATAGCTATTATGTATGCTTTGATTGCTTTGAACTTGGATTTTAGTGTAAGGCCCAGGCAATGTTTTATGATTTATTTTTATATTTTATAACTCTTGTTTTAAGTCAAAGCATTACTCATGCATATTTGCATAGTAGGATTAAACAACTAGAGCCATAAAGGTTTTAATTAGTGTGCACGTAATCAATTAGCCAATTGCGACTAGTATGGGACAAGTTCCCATTGGCTTCCTAGGCAGGCCTGTGAGGGGCCGTGTCAATGGAAACGGCACTTAAAAAGTAAATAGGACTATGAAAAAACCACCATATATATAAGGGAAAACTAATAACCTTTGGCTTACCTCCTGGAAAAAGTCATTATAATAATTGTGGAGTTTTTGCCCTATGGGGAAAAGCCATGTGGCCATAAAAAAATGTCAAAGATGGTCACGCCCGGTGACCTCCCTAATGCGAATTAGTTAGACATCACTTGGGTTCCTCATTTACCACTGAGCCTGCCACGTGTGACATAGGATTGAATGAGTTAGAAATACGAATGGTCACATTTTAACAAATTTTTTAAAAAGTAGCCCAGAAAGGCATCTTACCCTATTGACAAAACAACGATGGATAAGGCCTAGCCTAGAACAAGAAAAAAGGGATCGTACCCCTCATGAACAAAGAGAACATACCATTTAAAATAAAGAGAATGCAGGGCTTGACCCATATTTTCTTATGGGGAGAAGAACCTATTGGTAGGAAATGGGCCTGACACGAGACTAGAAACAAGTTATGGATTTGCAATAGAGAGGCCAATGAGCTAATAAAGGAATTACAGTAATTATAATTTATAAAGAGATTAAGATTTTGAATTAGCTAAAGGATTGTTATCTAAACACTATTTAATTGGATCTACCTTGGCTATATAAAGGTGGCCAATAACCAATCTTGACATATGACATTCTGGCTCTTCACCTACTAGCTCTTCTTTGTTCACTGGATATCTAACTTGATTGTTAGAGGGTTTTTCCCGAGAAAACATCTCAGGGCCCTAACATTGTCTTTGTGTGTAGGACATCATTTTAGAGTTCACCGTACCCTTGGGCCTGACCCATACGATCCCTTCAGGTATCAAATTGCTTCTTAATTTGAAATTCAACTCTTAGGCCAAAATGGCACCATAAATGTTCTTGAGGCTAGTATTCTACCTTGTTATAGTTATTTGATTTTTAAAAGGCTTCATAAATCTTAATTGGTTCAGAGGTCATACCTAACACTCTTCAACTTCATCATACAAGCAATTGTTCATACTTATTATAAAACTAGCAAGAAAAACACGTCAAGTACAGATAACTTCCATAACATGATAGCCTTATTCTAGTACAAGTTAATGCTTGCTTAGGTATAAAATAACCACCAAACTTCTACACAACATTGCCATTGATGCAAGCTATATGTTACTACTCAGATGCCTTAAAAAAAAAAATTTCAAGATAGGAATTTAGAAAAACTTCATGCCAAAAAATAATTGCTAAATTAGTTATTGTCGAAGGGCACCAACTCAACTAATGTACCTTATAGCTTAAGCTTAAACCTTTACTAGCCTAGGACACTAATAACAAAACAAAGCCAATACAACAAGAAGCTAATCACCCTTACTGCCTGAAAGGGAAAATAGATGGTGAGTGAGTACAAAGACTCAGTAAGGGTCTTATGTTATTTGAGCACTTCCTCACATGAAAATGTGTTAATGCACAAAACATATAAACAAAAAGACACTAACCATACAAGACTTAGACTGTACTCATAGTATAACTTACATATAAACATGCATTTCAAGCCCTTAATCAGGTTCCACAAGCAACCAAATCTTCACCACAGAATGGTCTAGAAACCTTATAAATGTCTGGCCAACACACTAAGTTTGCTAGGTCATTTGCTATTTAGAAGCACACTTGAGAAATGTAATCTTCCTAGGGTGTGTGTCACCTCATAGCTGAAATCTCAACCTAATCCCCCTCTTACAGAGCCATGATCATCTAACCTAGGCTTCTTTTACCTCCACCACAAGCATCTCCTTGGACAATACCTAGCTAGACCAACTAGCCTATAACCATAGATAGGCTGGGACAAAAGGTCCCTTACTAACAATCATAAACCTAAGATTGAACACGTTCTTAATTTTTAGAATTGGAACCTTTAAGACCAAGTTAGCTTGCTTTTACCTAACGTTTCCCATTTTTTCAACGTCGAAGAACAGCCTCACTACTTCTTTTTTTCCAGGTCCTTTATCCTTCTTACTCAAGCTTAGATTTCAAGATTAAAGGTTCGAGAATGACTTAGGTCTAGGCTTGCATGCTCTACTTTTGTGTCTTCACTAGGAAAAAGCCTGGTTCATGAGTAGGCCAAAATTCTGTTTTCAATCCTTAGTTCCTTTTGCATGAAACAGGCAAGTAATGCAAGTTTGAATAGAGACAAATAAGTTCTTAATGTTCCTAAAGTTTAAACATTCAAGCCATATAGCTTGTTATAAAAACATTAGTTCACAGTCAACCCATTAACCTAGCTACGCATAGCACCTGAGAGCATTTAGTTAACAAAATTGACCTTGGTCCTTGGTTTTGAACCTCAAAAAATTCCTTTTGTTAATAAACCTTAGACTAGAACTATTCTAGTGTACACAGATGTGTCAATTCCACCACCTTAAATTATTTTAGTCCTACAAATTGGCTGAGCAACCTTGGTAACTCTTCTAGATATTACTTCAACATTTTTTCCTCAACTTTCCAAGTTGTTTCTCCTTCACTATGATTAGACCATTGTATTTTTATAATTGGTAGAAGTTTATATTTGTGCTTCCTTACATCCTTGGCTAAGACTCCAATGGGTTTCTATTTATAACATAGGTTAGGCTCAAGGGGTACTATTTCTTTTGGTAGGACATGTTTAGCTTCTGGTTAGTACTTTTTCAATATACTCACACAGAAGACATTATTCACATGACCCATGTTAGGTGATGAAGCTAGCTTATAAGCTACTTTACGAACCCTTTCCTAAACATTAAATGCAATAACATATTTGGGTGCTAGCTTTTCCCTTTTTCCAAATCTTGTTATACCTTTCATAAGTGAATCCTCAACCAAACCTGTTATCGAATAGTAAATTCCAATTCTCTTCTCCTCACATTCTTGTGGTTGGCTGCCCTAATCCTTTTCTGCATAAACTTCATCACTTTGTGGTTTCATGGACCAATTTAGGCCCCAATTCCACTTTATCTTGAGGGTTTATTCAGCAATGAGGTGTCATGTAGCTCTTGTCATAAAGGGTTTCATAGGGTGCCATGCCTATCACAGAGTGATGATTATTGTTGTATGTAAATTCCACCAAGGGAAGATGTTGATCCCAGCTACCATTGTAATCTAAGGCACACCCTCTAAGCATATCCTCCAAAACTTGTATTACCCTTTCTGTTTACACATCTGTCTAGGGTGGTAAGTAGAACTTAGATGTACTTGATTAGTTGAACTTGTATCTTAATTTGTATGCCTATTTTAGGTTAATTTTACTTTAATTAAGTGATTTATTACCCTCATTTATTTAGTTTTTATTGTATTTAGGTAACAGAGCTTTCAAAAAGAGTTGACTAGATTTTATGGAGCAAAATGACTAAGTTGCAAGAAATTATAAAATAAGATGTACAGCTGGAATTGGAAAAAAATTTCTCTCAGTTGACTAAAATACTGTTTATGTACTATTATGATGCATTTTTAAGTTATGGGTATTTTAGTTATTTAAATTTTAAGGGTTAAGGGGAAGGAATATTTCATAAATAAAAAGAAAAAGAGAAGCCTGCCACATGGGGGAGATAGTTGCAAAATTTGGAGTAGACGAGAGTGAATCATGAACAGAAAAAGATATGTGGCTAATTAAGCCAAAATTGTTAATTGGTAGTAGAGAGAGACAAAGTTGAATTTGGAGAAGGGAAGGAGCAAAAAAAAGTGAAAGAGAAAGGATATTGGTTTTGTTTCTTTATTTTATTTTATTTTTATATTGGAACTTAGATATTATTTGTTCATGCCTTCTTCTTTCTTGGGATTTTTTATTTTTATTATTAAATCTAGTCTGAGAGGCTAAAGTTTTATGCTAACATTAGGGATGTAGACTCATTGAATTATTCAATTAATTTATTTGGATTATGAGTAATATCTATACTTGATCATCATAAAAAATTTATCCTAGAGATTTAAATAAAGGATCGAGTGGTGAAATTTGATCCGTGCATTAAGGAAATAGAGTTACAATAGTTAAGATAGAGATATACCTATTTATTATGATTTGTTACTTTAAAAAGTTAAACTTAATGGGTTTGATTAATTATTGGAGAGATCAAGAGATAATCATAGATTAGTCGAACATGTTGCAATTGCTAGAAAGCGAGTTGTAATACTAAGAGTGGTTATTGACAACTAAAACCCTACCCAAGTAACTAATTGAAAGACTATCAGCTTGGTGAAACTCAAGCCTTAGCTATCCCATGATTATTTTCTTCCTATTACATTTTTCTTCTCATTGGTTTAGTTTAATCTTAGGTTAATTTTCATTAATTTTACTACCTTAAAACCTGAATTAATTTCTTTTATATTTCGTAAGCAATTAAAGATTTGTTTTGTGTGAAATTGATACCTTGGTTTGTCCTGTGGATTCAAACTTGCTACAACTAATCATATAGACTTGCAAGATTAGCTTTGTCAAGTTTTTGGCACTGTTGTCAAGGAACATCAATATTTGATTGCTTATTATTATTTTCATTTTTTTATTTCACTAGGTTTATTTCTTTTATCTTGATTTACCTTGATAGTTCTTTTTCTTGTGTGTGCAGATAGTTTATAAACATTCATAGGTCAAAGATTTACACAAACATGAACAGATTCCTTTGGACCCAAAAATTGAAAGGACTTGTCAGGCAAACATAGCATGAAAAATAAAAGAGATGGCACACAAAGAAAAAAATGGTCATAACTTCAATCGGCTTGAGGGAGTTCACCCATTACCTAGAAGAGATCTCAAGTTGATTCAGAGGCTAATTATTAAGGCTTTTCCACCCTACATTAGACTGAGTGATATAGCTTGAAATTATGAGCTGAAAACCATCCACATCAATATATTGTCTTCATTTCATGGGATGAGCTCAAAGGACTTGTTGTCATTTATTTGAGAGTTCTACAATTGTGTTTAGACCTTCCCACTATAAGGCCTAAAAGAGGATGATCTAATAATAAGGTGTTTTCCTTGTTGTCTAAAGGACAGAGCCAGGAGCTGGTTGATCAATTTGCTAGAATGATCACTACACACATGGGATAATGTGTACACCAAATTCATGACTAAGTATTACTCCCCGCAGAAGAAAATTTATCTCCAAAGCAAGATTTGTAGCTTTGCATAGATGGAGGGAGAATAATTTCGTGAAGCATGGGGTAGGTTCAATATGCTTTTGAGCCAGTGCCCACATCATCAGCTCTCTTTATTGCTCCTGGTTCAATTCTCCTATGATGGACTGAATGCTACGTGTCAGACACTTGTTGATACTGTTGTAGGTGGCTATCTAAGAGATAAGATTATTAAAGAAATTTGGGACATTTATGATATGCTACTACCAACTCTCAATAAAAAGCTAAACAAGGATTAAAAGCTGTAGTTCATGAAGTATTTTCTCATCACGATTTGGCCATACAAGTAGCTGAGCTAACCAAGAAAATGAAGCTGATGATGAACAACATGGGAGCTCATGCCAGTTCTTGTAATTATATTGAGGAGTCACAAACACCTGATCAAATGAACTATGTTGGAGGAGGTTTTCCAAATAGGCACACTAGAAAAAGCACATTCTCAAACACTTATAACTCTGGATAGAGAAATCATCCTAATTTTTGTTGGAAGGATCAGAGTGTCCTAAAGCTTAATGGACTACCTAGTTTTCAAGAGCAGTAGAGGCCAGAATTTCAATATCAACCTTTAAAAGAGAAGAAACCATCTATGCAACAATTAATGATGCAATATCTTTCTATTATGGAGGGCACCATGAAAAAGTTGGATGCGAAGATTGATATCATTATACAATTTAGCTAAGCTTCAATTTATTATTTGGAGATCCATGTAGGTTAGTTAGCTAAGGCAGTAGCTAAGAGAACTCCAAGTTCATTTCCAAGTTACACCAAGTAGATCGATAAGGAGCAAGTTCAAGAAATTACTTTAAGGATGAGGAAAGTTGTTCAAGAAAAGAACAAACAGATTGATAGGCATAATTCCTATAGAGGAAAGTATGAAGGAAACCAGAAGCCAGAAAAGGAGAAAGTAGAGCCAAAATAAGGAGCTTCTAGTTCTACTTATTCTTTTGTTAAGGCTTATGTTCTTCCTATTCATTTTCCTTAAAGATTGAAAAGCAAAAATTTAGATTAGCAATTTTCTAAATTTCTTAAGCTTTTTAAAAAGTTGCACATTAACATTCTTTTTGAAGATGCTTTGAATGAGCTGCTTAGCTATGCCAAGTTCATGAAAGACATTCTCTCCAACAAAAGGAAGCTTGAGGAACATGAGACTGTCAAGATTACTAAAGAGTGCTTAGCCATCATTCAATAGAAGCTATCACAGATGTTGAAAAAACCAAGGAGTTTTATTATCCCTTGCACTATTGATACTTTGAAATTTCATAAAGTATTTTATGATTTAGGAGCTAGCATCAATTTAATGCCTTTATCAATTTTCAAGAAATTAGATCTCGATGAAGTTAAACTTGCAACAGTTTCATTGCAGTTAGCTGATAGGTCAATATTTTATCTTAAAATAATTGAGGGAATTTTAGCTAAGGTGGATACATTTATTTTTCTTGCTTATTTTGTTGTGTTGGACATAGAAAAGGATAAGGAAATTCCACCTATCTTGGGCAGGCCATTTTTAGCTATAGCTAGGACCTTAATTGATGTTCAATAAAGTAAAGAAAGACTTAGGCTACAGGATGAACACGTCACTTTTAATGTGTTAAAATGTATGACATATCCAATTGAAAGTGATTTTTGTTTTCATATTGATATTATGGATCAAGAAATGAATGAAAGCTTTCAGTATCTTATGTCTAATAATTCTTTAGACTTATGCTTGTTCAATGTAGGAATGCGTGCTAGTGGGTGAATTCCTTTTTTTTCTAAATTGGAAGAGGCAGATCTTAAGCTCAAGCAACCTCTGGCAAAAATGAAGATTGAGTTTAAGTAAGGGAAGAATTTGTTCCCCATAAGTGGTGAAGAGATGTTTAGGTTGGAGGTAGTCAGAATTCCAATAATAAGAATAAGGAAATCAAATACTGGAGTTAGAAGTGTAAGTTCAATAAATTGGACAATGGGCAGTGTTTGAAAGCAACTGTTGTGGATGATATGATATCTAAGGGAGAAACTTGATTTTCATTACGGTTTTATCAAATCAATGACAATAAACAAGCATGTGTTGGGAGGCAACCTAATAATTTATTACTATGCTTTAATTTATTTTCATATTGTGTTTTAATTTTGAGTAGGGACAAATACAATAGTGTTTCTTGCCAGAATTTCTTGCAATTTTGGGCTATGGGCATTTTGGACAACTTTTCCAACCCATTGGCCTTCACCAAGATATTGGCTATTCAACTCTAGTGCAGTATTTATCTTCATTTTATTTTTAGTTTATCTTTTCCTTCTTTATTCTACACATTAGGGACAATGTGTGAAATAAGTATGGAGGAGTGATAGCTTACGCCTTGATTTCAATTTTTTTTTTAACATTTTTGAGCTAATTGTTTTTATTCATACTTTTGAGCATAAATTGAAATTTTTTAGTATGATTGTTATTTTTTGGTTCTTCGATGCTTGACTTGAGTATTAAGTAAGCAATCTCTAGATATTTTGCATATGTAAAATTAATTTTCAAATGCTTTTGCAATCTTTGGATCAACATAGTGGATTGTGGACATAGAAGCTATTGTTGCATTAATTTTTATTTTTGCATAGTACAATGTTCCAAAACATACTAGATTAGAGTTTATATGTTTGGTTTATGTGGTTGGTTTGGTTGATGGATATATGGGTGATTGATTGAAAAAAAGATTGGAAAAAGAAATTTTTTGTTGTTCATGGAATAAATGTCTACTTTTTTGTTTAATAGTATTGAAATACGTTGAGGTATTCTCCTAAGGCAAGAGTCAATCATCGCTAAAAAAAAATGCTTGAAGCACGAATATAATTAAAGATCACATTGGATTGTATTGAGTTAGTAGATTGGGTATAGATAGAGCCCCTGTTGATACACTTGCTAACAAGTGAAACACATGAAAATGATTTGAAAAAAGAAATCAACAAAGAGAATTACAGTTAATTACTCAATATCTATGGTTTTATTTTGTGTTGGTTCAATACATATGAACTTTAGTCTAATGTGGTTTTTGCTTTGTTATTTGTATGAAAAATTCATGGCCTTACTGAGCTCCAAAGGATTGTGGTTGCTAGCTTGTGAAGAAGTTGTTTTCATAAGTTTGTTTCTTTTGAGTTACATTGGATTGAAGGGGTTATATACTTAATGTCTCTTGTTGAGTTCTTGAAGGCTTCAAAGTATCAATCTTATTTTATCATGCCATTACTCAAGAGTATTTTTTATCTTTCTTTAAATTTTTCACCTTAAGTTTGCTTGGGGACAAACAAAGAGTTAAGTATGGGGGATTTCGATTAGCTTAATTTGTGCGTTAATATTTATCCCCAGTTTAGGTCAATTTTATTATAATTAAGTTATTTATTACCATCATTTGGTTATTTTTTTATTTCATTTAGATAAAGGAGTTGGCCGAATGAGTTGACCAGATTTTTATGGAGCCAAAAGGCTAAATTGTAAGAAATTATAAAGCAAGAGGTGTAGATGGAATGGAAAGAAATTTTCACTCAGTTGACTAAAATACCTTTTTGCAATATTATGATGCATTTCAAGTTAAGTGCATTTTAGTTACTCCATATATTTCGTATTAGTTGGCCTTTTTACCCTTTTTTTTACTAAAGTTTAATTTGAATATATTCATATATTAATATGTACTAAAAAAAATTTTAAAAATCATATTTAAAATATATAATCTTTAAGGTTTCATTTTCATATAAAAATTTTATATTTTTATTATAAAATTTGAAAGAAATAAATTATAAATTAATTATTGTAAATAGTAAAAATTCAGTTTTTGTAAAACATATGGAGTATTTAAATCTTAAGTGTTAAGAGGAAGGAATTTTCGTAAATAAAAAGAAAAAGGGAGGCCACCACGCAGGGGAGATAGTTGTGAAATTTGGAGCAGGGGAGAGTGAATCGTGAGCAAAAAAGAAAGGTGGCTAATTGAGGTGAAATTGTGAATTGGAACTAGAGAGAGACAAAATGGAATTTGGAGCAATGAAAGAGCAAAAGAAGAGAGGGAGAGAAAGGAAATTGGTTTTATTTCTTTATTCTCTTTTATTTTTAAATTGGAACTTGGATATTCTTTCATGTCTTCTTCTTCTTTCTTGGGATTATTAATTTTTATTGTTAAATCTAGTATGAGAGACAAAATTTTTATGCTAAGATTAGAGATGTAGCATAATTGAATTATTTTAATTTATTTATTTGGACTATGTTTTAGCGTATTTCCTTCGTTGTAATGACTATTATTTATACTTGATCACTATAAATAATTTATCCTAGGGATTTAAATGAATGACCAGGAGATGAAATTTGATCTGTGCATAAAGGAAATAGAGTTATAATAATTAGGGTAGAGATATGCCTATGTATTTTGATTTGTTAATTTGACAACTTAAACTTAATGAATTTGATTGATTTTGCAAGAGATTGAGAGATGGTCATAGGCTAATTGAACACGTTACAAATGCTAAAGAGGGAGTTGCAATGCTAGGAGTGATTGTTGCCAAATAAATAATTGCCCAAATCACTACAAGAGAGTTGCAACACTGCGACTAAAAAGGGTGGCTAAAGGTTAGTCACTAGCCATGGTAGTCGCTAATCAGTTGGAATAAAAAAAAATGTTTTTTGGTCATGACTGCTAGGCGATTGAATGTTCAAGTTGTCCACCTTGCAGTCGCCTTTCAGTTGGCAAATTTTCCCAGATTTAACTACAATTACCCTTCAGTCGGGCTTTTGTGTACCTAATTTTGGTTGTAGACACCTTTTTCAGTGGCTAAATTGATTTAGGGTTTGGGTTTTTTTATGGTATGGAGTCTTTTTTAGGGTTTAGGGATATATGAATTGAGATTTTTTTAGGGTTTAGGATTTGAGATTTTTTTTAAGGTTTAGCGATATATAATTAAGATTTAGGGTTTTTAAGGTGTGAAGGGTATTAGATATAGTTTAGGGTTTGATATTTTTATATACGGTTTAGTGTTTGAAATTAGTGTTTAGGGATATAAAATTAGCAAGATAGGGTTAGGGTATTGAATTACTTCAATATTACAATTTTGGGCTTTGTTTTAGGCATATTTAGGGTTAATTTGGAGCTTTTTTATGGTTTAGGGATTAGGAATTTGTGTAGAGTTTAGGGATATAGAATTAGGGTTTAGGATTTAGGGTTTGGGGTTTGTATTTAGGGTATAGGGTTTAGGGATATAATGTATCATATATTATAATGTATGTATCAATATATTGCTTCCTTTGTCTTGCAAAGCTTATCCTCTTTACTATTCATAACTATTCATTCATGATTTCCTTTTTTTTAGACATATAAAATTTTTTTATGAAAATAGCACCTTAAAGACTCCAATTTATAAATATATTTTTTTTAAATTTTTTTATAATTCAAATTAATATGAAGGGTAAATGACACTAATTGTCCCTAACTATGCCCAATGTTTCTTAATTGTCCTGAAAGTATGAATTGTTGCATCATCATTCTCAAACTACTAAATTGTTGCACCATCGTCCTCAAATTGCCCAATTGTTGCACCATTTTTCCTACTGTTTGCTAGTCATTAAAAAGTGGCGGAAGTTTGAAAAGAATTGCATAGTTTCAGGATAATTAAGCAACATTTTATAGTTTCAGGATGATTAAGCAACTTTGGGATAGTTTAAGGATGAAGGGTGTCTTTTTTTTGCATATTGGAGAGAGTATAACGTGTCATATGTATCATAATGTATCATATGCTAAATAATATATATGTATATATATATATATATATATATAATACAAAAGCTAGCCCATAAAAGCTAGCCTAGAAAAATCTTAATCTAACTCATATAAAAGCTAGCCTCCCTCTCAACTCTTCTTCATCTACTTTGTTCTTCGCTCCTAATTCCTCAACAATTAGCACCATTTCATCCCCCTCATCTCTCCTCACCCTTCTCCTGTCTCACTCCTCGCTGCTTACCTTCACCAGCCTCGATCCTCAAATAGCCTTGGCTCGTTGGTCCGCTTCTCACTAATCATCCTTGATCTCACTTTTCTTGTCGCCTTCACCTTGCTCATCATTGTCTCCTTGCTGTCTTGTCATCATCAGCTTCACCTCGCATCATTGATCTTTGGTCTGCCTTGGCTCCTTAAATCGTCGTCTGTCTGTTCTCCTTTGCAATCCGCTTCCCTTACCTTCCACATCTCCTTATGTTTTTTGACTGGTGTTTGCTGTCTTCCTTGCTGTTGCTTCTTTGGACCGCTCACCATTCCATGCCATTACTTGCCATGCCTCATTGGCCTCTACATCAGCTTCACCACCTTTTGACTCAGTCTCATCCTTCGTCTTGTTGCCGTCTGCCTTGGTCTACTTGACTTCACCATCATCCACATTGGTCTCCTCTGCCTCTACCTTGCCCTCATCTATCTCAATCTCCTTCACCACATCTGCCTTGGTCTTCTGCAGATCTGAGTTTTGAAATTGTGATTTTGTTGAAATTTTTGAACATTGATTGTTGAATTGAAATTTTTGAATTTTCCTTTAGATCTAAGTTTTGAATTTTGTGACATTTTTTGAATTTTATATTTTGGTACATATGTTGACTTTTATATTAATGTAGATGTATTTTATTTAAATTTAATTTAATTATTTAATTGTTAATAATTAAAATAAGTTAATATTCATACCACTTTAATGTAAGTATCAATTAAATAACAAAATAAATATATAACCAACTAAATTATATATTATTAATTAAATAACAATTATTAAATAATAATGTATTTTGTTTAAAAGATAAAAGTCTTATTGTTGTCGCTGACCATGGCAGTCACTAATATAGCAACTGAACAAGTCAGTTGCAGGGTGTAGGGCAGCTCACAACATTCTCGACTAATGGTTTCAGTCACTTTTTGCAGTTGAGATTCAGTCACAAAACAATTGCGACTTGAAAAATTGCAATTGCCATCCTAGTAGCAAAGTAGTCTATTTTGGCTAATATTGTGACTGAAACATGACTGAACTTTTAATCATGATTTTGCATCTATTTTGTAGTGAATAATTAATTAGAAAAACCTTAGCTAGGTAAAACCCAAGCCTTAGCTATACCAAAATTGTTTTCTTCTTGGTTCATTATTATCATCATTGGTTTAGTTTAGTCTTAGTTTAATTTTAGTTAATTTTACTCCCTTAAAACCTGAATTAATTCTTTTATCTTTCATAAACAATTAAATATATGTTCCCTGTGGGATTGATACCTTAGTTTGCCCTATGGATTAAAACTTGCGGCAACTAACTTTGTCCACTTGCAAGATTAGCTTTATCAGTTCTTGAGTCCTTAAAGCTTGTTGGAAATCTCTCAACAACCTAGATACAAATCTAGGGTCTCTATCAAGGACAATCTTGTCAAGCACACCATGCAACCTCATAATCTCTTTCATGTACAATTGTGCAAACTTATCCATGGAATCTGTTTGCTTGATGTCTTAGAAATGGGCAGATTTTGTAAGCCAACCAACAATCACCCACATACTGTCATATTTGTTTTTTGTCGAGGGCAAACCAACTAAAAAGTCCATCTTCGCCTTTTGACAAGTCTAACATTTAGACAAAAAGGTATTTATATCATTCTTAAACCTTAGCCACAAAAAATGAGCCTTTAGATCATGACATATTTTTACATTCCCAGGATCAATGTTTGGCTTACTAGTGTGAGCTTCTTCAAGAACTTACTTCCTTAAGTTCTTTAATTCTAGAACATACATTTTGGCATTGTATTTTAAGATGCCTTGTTCATATTTGAACCCTTGATGCATTTGGCCCCATATCTTCCCCATAAATTTTCTTAAGGTTAGGGTCCTTACTTTGGGCTCTCCTAACTTCTTCTATTTAGCCAGATTGAATTATGGGAATATACACTTGTCATTGCTGCCACTCTCGTGACTTTTCATAAAGTAAAGATAGGCCATTAGCCTCATGTTTTTGTCTTTAGTTCCAGATTGTATAGTTTAGTGTATTTTCTACTTAAAGTATCTGCCACCACATTTCATTTTCTTGAGGTGCATTCTATAGTACAATCAAAGTCTTTCAAGAATTCCAAACTTTCTGTCTGAATGAATACTTTAATCTTTTATGATCTAAGAAGATTTGGAATGAGTTATCAAGCAAATAGTGCTTCCATTGTTTTAAGGCATAAGTGACTGCTGCAAGTTCTAAGTTATGAACTAGATAATGGCATTCATATGGTCTCAACTACCTAGATCCATAAGTAATCACATTTCCACCTTGCATTAGTACATAACCTAGCCGTTGAATAGATGCGTCCGTATAGACTATATAGGGCTTGTGAGGGTCTGGCAATCTGAGAATATGAGCCTCTATTAGCCTTTTCTTTAGTTTTTATAGATTGCTTCACACTTTTCACTTCACTCAAAATTTTGATCTTTTCTTGTTAGTTGGGACCTAAAGGAAGCTAGGATTGAAAAGTTGTTTACAAACCTTATGTATATCTAGCTAACCCTAAGTAGCTCATAATTTTTTTCTACATTTTATGGCCTTTGCCATTTAGTTACTACTTTTATCTTTTTAGGGTCTATAGAAAATCCTTGTCCATTGATAACATGTCCCAAAAAAGCAATTTCAACTATGTAGAGCAGGAATTTTGAGTGTTTGCAATACAATTGATTTGCTTTCAATGTTTCCAGCACTATTCTTAAATGGCTTTCATGTTTAGATTCATCTTTGGAGTAATCTAGGATGTCATCTATGAAAACTTCCATAAATCTATCCAAATGTGGTTTAAAGACCCTATACACTAAGTCTATGAAAAAGGATGGGGCATTCGTAAGCGCAAAGTGCATGATTGTTTAAAGGTAGTTTTAGGAATATCTTCTTCTTTCACTCTAAGCTGGAGGTACCAAAATCTCAATTATATCTTTGAAAAAACTCTTGCTCCTTTTAATTGGTAAAAAAGATCCTTAATTCTAGGTAAAGTGTACATGTTTTTTATTGTGAGTGAATTTAGCTTCCTATAATCTATGCACTATCTTAAAGATCCATCCTTCTTTTTAACAAAGAGCATAAGTGCTCCCTTTAAGATTTTTCTTAGCCTAGGTCTTAATCCTTTCGCAACCTTCTAGCATTTAAAGTTTCTTGGCCATTAGAATGTGGAGCGTATCTTTCCAGTCAGTTGAACTTGTGTTTATAATCAATGATTGTCATGTTTTCTTGTACTAACTAATTGAAGTCATGTTTGAGATGTCTGATGGCTTCATTAATGTACTAATATTCAAACAGTTCCACAAACTCATTCCCACTCCATAGGCCTTTGCCTGTGTTCAGGCTTGCTTCTATTTTTGGCTTCATAGCATCTTTTAGTGGCCTCCACCAAATTTTAGCACCTCCAACTTCATTGAACGTTGCCAATGACACCTTTTCAGCTGCTATCATTCTAATCCTTTTAGCTAACTTTTCAATTTGATGCAACCAAAATTTTGTCATCTCTGGATCCTCACTTCCATCAAATGCTTGGGGTCTTAACCCTTGGAACCTCTCCAAGAGTTTATCATCTTCCACTTCTACCTCCTATATGTGCCTTCTTCTTCTTCTGCTCTTTGCATTACCTCTTTAAGACCTTTTATGTTTAGGCACTATCGTATTTGGTTCATCATCCACCATAACTTCTTGTGCGATTTCTTGATGTTGGTGCCTTAAATTCTCCTGATGAACCATTTGATCTTACCTAATTCCTAATTTGACCTTCCTGGCCCTATGGCTCCTCATTTCATTTTCTTTTTTCACTCTGTTCTTTAGCCTGAACATTATTGCCTTGGTTACCTCCTTCATTGCTTTTATCAGCATCTTTTTTTTTTTAAAGGCCTACTCTTGGCACTACACTCCATTTTTATGTCCTGATGGTTCTTGTTGGGGGCATTCTAAGCATTCTGGACTTGATAGAGGTGCTTGGTCTATAGGAGATTGCCCTTGATCTAGTGCAACTATTCTAGCAGCAATTCCCTTAATTGTGTTTCAAGTTTTGTAGAACCTGTTCCAGCCCTTGCTGAGGCTTTTTTTAGCTTCAGGCTACTAGCCCTATGTTCATGTTGATCATGTGAGGTCTGATACCTTCTCATTCTGGAATTGGCCATTTTTCTACTCAACCTTCCAATAAGTAAAACCAGAATAATAGAATCTGGTAATGTTTATACAATATGCACAGTAATGTAGTTATATGAAGTCAATAATGCCTAACAGTGCCTAAACTTGCTCTAATACCACCTTGTCACACCCCAGCACAAGCAGTTAGCTCAGAGTAAGCAAATGCAGCTAACTATTGATGACTAATCCATGGCGCAGTAAGATTTTGAAGTAACAACAACTAAGAACTAGGCTGTTTGAGCTAAGCCAATGGAACAGTGTTTTTGTTAAATAAACCAACTATTTCTTTAGGAGGTTCAAATAAACAATTAAGCTAGCATGAATCAACAACTCAACCAAGTTTCTTAATCACTTACAAGTCTAATTAGGCTATTTTTAGACTTTGATTGGTTCTTAATGTAAAAGCTAAATCTTAGGTCAAAGTAGCACATAAATGGTCTTGAGGCTAGTATTTTGCCTTGTTTTACTTATTTCCTTCTTATAAGGATTATAGATCTCAAAAGGTTTAGAGATCATACCTAACAGTCTTTAACTTTATCATAAAAGCAGTTGATCACACACAACAAGGTATTACAAAACTAGCAGGAAAAACACATCAACTATAGATAACTTTCAGCACATAGTAGCCTACTTCTAGTACAACTCAATCCTTTCTTAGGTACAAAACAACTAGCAAACTTCTACACAAAGTTACCTTTAACCCTAGTTACATGCTAGTACTCATATGCCTTACAAAAAAAAAAGGGTTCTTTCTAACATGGAATCCAGAAATACTATATGCTAAAAAACAATTGCTAGATTAATTCATTCTTAAAGGCACTAGTTCAACAAATGAACCTTATAGATTAATCTTAAACCTTTACCTTCATGGCACACTGTTAATGGAAAAAAGTCAGTAAAATAAGTAGCTACTCAGCCATATCCTCTAAAAGGAAAAACAGAAGTTGAGTGAGTGGAAAAACTACATAAAGGCCTCATGCTCTTTGAGCACTTCCCTACAAGAAAAAATGCTAGTGCACAAAATGTAAAAACAAAAAACACTAACCCTACAAGACTTAGTGTTGGGTTTCGGGAGCCAAACAGCGTAGCGGAATTTAACCAAAACCCTCCAGGATTCAAGTGAAACGGGGTAAACCGGGTGTTCGAAAATTTTCATACCTAATTTTTGACCTAATTTTCGGTTGAGATCTCTCACTCAACTGTAGAGTCGAATCACAAAACCTGAACAGTTGACGTGTTCAAGCTCTCTATGGTATCCACACGAGCCTATCGGGATCACCACGCTTCCACCACGTCCCGGCAGATGCGTTTCTCTTGCGCTCACAGTGCTAGCTTGCGTCCTCCAAGGAATTGCAAGGGAAGAGTGCGGCTGTCCTTTTGGGAGGCTAGGGCAAGGAGACCTGCAAATTTCTCACTAGAAATTGTATTTATAGTGAGACTCAACTTCCAGGCCTAATGGGTTTCAAAGCCCTAATCCAATTAGGATTTAATTTCGGGCTTAATAATGGCTCAACTCTTGGGCCCATTATTAATACGAAATTAAAGTGAAACCATAACCCAAATAATTAGCCCATGCACTCTAATGATCCAAATAGCTCTATGTGTGTGACCCAATAGGCTTTTATCACGTTGGAAATGATCATAAATCACATTTATGATCATAAGCAATGAGCGGTGTCTAGCAACACATCATTGCTACCCAAGTGACAAGATTGTCAATGATTCGACTCAACCTTTATGATCATCACTGATATATGCCATTGTCCCTTTGTCCAAGATATCAAGACTAAGCACGAGACATGGAATGTGTCACTCTCGTATAGCTCAATCTTTGGTTTCTTGATTACCGAGTAGACTAACTTAAGCTGATGACATTGATATCGTATATCAACTCATCCAAGCATGGCAATGCATTTTCTAAGTCTCACTCTATCAAGGGGCCCGAAGATATCACTCCCGTTACATAGGAGGGACAAATCCCATCTTGATCATACAAATCCCTCCACATGATATGTGACATACCCAATAACATCCTTCAAGTTCACTCAGTTACGAGCAACAAAGGAAAGTATCAAAGTATGTGACTCACATGTAGGGAACCTTGATGATCTTAGGTCGAAGGACTACATATACCATGATCACTATGAGAATCACTTATGACACTTATATAACGATCCATGAAGTGTTCTCATGGTGGGTCGGTCCAGTACACAAGCTCTCCAACTTGTACCCATATATAGACTACATATCTCATATTAGTCTCCACATATGCTAGTCATTATGTATTATTGCAACCCGCTCCACAATAATACTAGACTAGGGATGTTTAAGAATATCATTATTCTAGGGTTACAATTATGTTTATTACGTTATGCAGAAACAAAACAACAAACATAATTGCTGGATTAATGCCTCAATAAAATATCATGACTCAATGTGCAAAAATACAATCATCTCATGATTGGCGTTTTGGGCACAACACTAACAGTTAGAACTTGACTCATAGTACAACTTATATCCAAACACACATTTTAACCTTTCAATTAAGGTTCATAAGCAATCAAACCTTCACCCCACAGAAAGCTCAAGAAAGTTTACATAGTTATGGCCAAAACATGAGGTTTCCTAGGCCACTTGCTATCTAGAAGCTAGCTCAAGAAACATCATCTTCCTAAGGTGTGTGTGATATCCCCATAGTTGAAATATTAGCCTAATCCTTCCTTTACAGAGCCATGATCATCTAACTTTATGCCATC
This sequence comes from Aquilaria yunnanensis, assembly GCA_039654915.1. Lineage (NCBI taxonomy): Eukaryota > Viridiplantae > Streptophyta > Magnoliopsida > Malvales > Thymelaeaceae > Aquilaria > Aquilaria yunnanensis. The sequence continues at coordinate 38,258,057 of CM077595.1, read as the reverse complement.
TTAAGCCCTTTATTGCCTCCGCCATTAGCTTTTTCTTGGGAAATACCTAGCTAGACCCACTAGACTATAGTCACAGAGAGGCTAGTATAAAAGGTCCCTTATCGACAATCAGAAACCCAAGGTAGAACTCATGCTTAAATTTTGGAATTGAATCCATCGAGACCAAGTTAGCTTGATTTAGGATAAAGTTTCCTACTTCTTTAATGTTCGAGAGCAACCTCATTACTTCTCTCTTCCCTAGCCCTTTCTTTTTCTTACTCAAGCTTAGATTTCAAAATTAAGGGTTGGAGAATGAGTTGGTTTTGGTCCTTAATGTTCTATTTTCTTGTCTTCCCAAAGAAGAAGCTTGGTTCATGAGTAAGGAAAAATTATAGTTCTCATCCCAAGTTCATTTTGAATGAAACAAACTAGTAACTCAAGTTTCTACTATGACAATTTAGTCCTTTGAATTCAACCTTCAAGTTTAAACTTTCAAATGATATAGCTACTTATAAAAGTATTAGTTCATGATCAAACGCATTCACCTCGCTATGTATAGTACCAAAGAGCATTCACTTAACAAACTGACCTTGTTCCTCGGCTTTGAACCCTAAAAATTTTCTTGTATCATAAACACTTGCTCTAGAACTATTCTAATGTATATAGATGTTTCAATTCTACCCCCTTAAATTAATATACTCCTCCAAATTGGCTAAGCAACCGTGGTAACTCCTTTGGATATTGCCTTAAAATTTTTGCACCCAATATCTCTTGGTTGAGTAGTATATTAAGTTGCTTTGGGACAATGGCATAGTCTTTATTTGTACAATGATCAATGTGTGTGGTTACTACTTGTAGTTAAATTCATTGTGTTTTATGCTTTGACTTGTGTTTTAGTTATATTTTATAAATGCTAGCAAAAGTTTTTGGTTTATTTTCTAAACTAAAAGTTCAAGTCAAAGCAAGTGCATGTAGAGTGCATATTAGGTTAAGTACTAGATGCATGAAATTTTTTAAAATGAGGCATGTAATTAACAAGTGGACTACAACTAGTGTGGGACTACGGTTCCATAGCCACCCTGGGGTCGCTACAAGTGGTATCACTGTAGGGCTCTAGACTTAATTTGGATTCATTAGAGGCTTAGGAGATTAAGATTACAATCTTGTCTTTATGTTCAAATTGTTAGCACTAACCAATTGTACGATTGGCTAATAGTCTAGTTGTTATGGCCTTCATAGTAGGAATATCAGCTAAGGGAGGTAAATTGATGAATTCCTAGCTTAGTATCTCACTTTAAGTTTACTTTTGGAGGTAAAAATGACATTTTAAGACTCAAAGTCCAAGTTAGCATTTTTTACTAAGAGTTAAATACCTTAGTGACGATTTGGGTAAGGGGTCCTTTTATAAAAAATTAAAGAATTTAAGGGGAAAGGCTTTTGTTGTATAAAACTTATGGGGATGGTTGATTTGAACACTATTCCCTCATCCTCTCCTCATGATTTTCATAGCCCTCTCTTGCCCTCCCTATTTCTTGCTCAATTCACTTCAAAATCATGGTTTCCTAGTAAAATTGGAAGGCTTTCATGATGCCGAAGCAAGAATAGGCTTGCTTTAGATGCAGTTTTAAGGTTTTGAAGCTCTTAGAGTTATTTTCTAGCTTGGGCAAGCTTATAAACGTGTGGTACCCTTTATCCCTTGGAATTTCCTTATTTCATGAGTTTTTTGAAGCTTGGGTTTTGTTGGGTTTAAGTTAATTTGGCAGTATGAACCTTTGTTTGTGTGTTGGAACCTAGGGACATAGTTGAACACTTTGGAGCTTGGTTTATGTGGCATGTAGTGCTTGATTGATGCTAGTTAAAGGTTAATTGAGGTAAGTGATTTATTATTCATGTTTATTTGATGCCATTGATAGCTTGTTTGTGGTAGATGGTGTTAGTTGTAGGAAATGAATGTCACGGTGGAGTACCATCATTTAATTGTCTTGTGTGATGTTTATGGACATCATAAGCTTGCTTTCAATGGACCATAATGGCCTAGTGAGTGTGTACAAGCAAACTTGTTTCTTGGGCTATGGTTGGTAGTGTGGCAAAGGATGTATACCTGGAAGTGGAGATGCAACTTTGGCACTTTGTACTATGTCAAAGATGCATTTCTAGATTTTAAGGCTGTAGCTTTAGGCTTCACAGTATTAACCCTATTGTAAGCTCCAAGCATAGATGTAGCCATGACTTCTGGGGACACAACTTTGATACCTAAATTGACTAAGGTCTTCTGAAGTCATTTAGGAGGTTACTTTGGGAACTATGCTGGTACACTAAGAGAGTTTAGGGTGAAAGTTGGTTAGAACTACCTTAATGTACTCAGGAATCTTGGAATGTTTTAAAATTTGTGTCAATTTTTGATGTGTGAGCCGGGATTTGGTGTTGGACAACTTTTTTACTATAGTAAGTGCTAGGAAGTGAGTGAAAGGTATAATGACCATTTGTGACCTCTTAAGTCTTGGAAACCAGTGCAAGGTATAGTGACCATTAGTCACCTAGTTAAGTCTTTGGACTTACAGTGCTAATGTGAAACCTAAGTGCATTCAAGAGGCTTCCATAGAGCCTAGAAATTATGACTCTAACCATGACATCTGCACTAGGGAGAACGAAGTAATCATGGATAGGTATGTGGCTTGAGTGAAGGTTTAGTGCACTTGTGGCCTAAGCTTGGTTACTTGAAATGCAAGTGAGAACGTAATGTGCTCTCGGAAACATTTTGACATGGAAGCATAGTATACAAGTGACCTAGGCAATTCAAAGAACTTGTGGCATTATGTGGAGCCTTAGTACACCAACTGAGTTCTTTGAAACTCAAGCGAAGTGCATTTACCATGTTCACCTATACAATAATAAAGGGAAGGTTAATCTCATCACATTGGTAAATGATGGCTTGTTAGGAGCAAGTTAGATGCCATAACTCACTATACCTGAAGTGACACCCATAAGAGGACTAGGTAGAGGACAAGTGCCAAGGGTTTGAAATGCTATGCACATAGGCTTAGGTCTCACACTATAAGAGGTCACAGTAAATTGCATATTGCATATTATAGACACACACATGTGCACACACACACACACACACACACATATGAGTCCTCGGGACTTTTGTTGTAGGTTAAAGCATCCTTTATATAGAATAATTGATTTTCACTCCCTGAATGTTTGTTATGCTGACTTCATATTTGTGTAGTCGACAACCATGAGGGTTGTTGTGCTAAGCTCACAAGTAGGCATATTTTTTATTTAAATCTTTATGATTCTATTTTGTGGTTTCCTTGTTGGTTACATTATGGTGTTCACAACAGTTATTTAGTTAGCCGACAGAGGCTAGTAAAGTGTAAAAGAAGGCCTTTAGAGCTTACCACCAAGAGTTAGTTCTTAGGTGGGAGCCTAGTTGTGGATTTTAGTAGTGTTGTTTAGTGTATAGTTTTCATACACTAGTTTGCCTCTAATGTTCATGAATGGGTATTGAACTTTAGGGTCATTCTTGGGTGTGAGTAGAGTCTACTTTTTTATGAATGCTAGAACACAATTGATTATGTGTAGGTAAATTCTCTTTTACTTTGTATGCTTAGACTACTTTAGAACTTGGGTTTATGTGAGAAGCCCAAGCAACATGTTTTGGTTTATAATCTTTGTTTTATGTTTTATCACTTGTCTTATTATTCAAGTGAAATCATAACTTATGCATGGCTACATAGTAGTTAAATAACTAGAAGTATGAAGCTTTTGAAAAACGTGCACATAATCAATTACTAGTTGCAACTAGTGTGGGACACATTCTATAGGTTTCCTGGATAGGACCATGACGGCCGTGTCAATTGGTATCAAAGCTTGGTCATACTCATTAGAGGCTAGGAACTGAGATTTAGTGGATTGTCCTTGTGCTAGGTAGTTAGTACTAGCCAACATTGGCGAGCTATCATCTAGCTTTAGTTGTAGGTTTCTAGGCTGAAAACTAAGTTTGATGCAACTTGGACACTAGGATCCAGAGGTTAATCCTAACGGTTTAGCACGGCAACATTGGGGCAACTATTTTGGCTTGCTCCAAGGTAGGGTAACACCTTGGTACAAGTAGTTAGGATGTTACAACCTTCCTAAGAAACAATTGTGGGACCTCAAAATTGAGGTAGGCAACATGATCCATAGGTTTTGGAGGGTTTGGAATATTCCAAGGTAGGGAGTACCACTAGGTCGGGTGGATTGCTCCCATGGCTACAGAAGTTGAACCTACAAATTTTTGATGGGTTAGGTGATTGAAAATGAGCTTAAGATGCTTTGACCTAAGTGATAAATAGTTGTTCATGTAGGCTACAAGGTGACATAGAGTACTTTCGTACCCTTCTCATTGAGAGTAGGAGGTTTAGGCCAAGATTACCAAGGTTTTGAGCTAATGTGCAAAGACACTAACCAATCAATGATGTAGAGCCACTGATGAGAGGCCCAAGATGCATTAGCTCTTGAAAGAAAGCTAGAGGAGTTGGAGACATTGTTGGACAATCTAGCTTAGTTGAAGCATGGTCGATATGCCCATCATGTAAAATTTAGCTGGAGAATGAAGAGCAAGAATAGATTATGAGATAAAGGGGCTTAGCATAGGGTGTAAGGAGCATGGTTCTAAGCCTTGCACCTAGGAAACCATTGCATATGGTTAGAGTGGCCACTGGAACAATGTTAGGTCTAGGCTTGACCAAGTTAAGGCCAGCCTTGGAAAATTGTCCCTAATAGTAGTTGCCATAGGGAGTCCATCAAGTACACCAGAGTAGTAGTTCAAGCTTTGCCTTGGTAGTTAAGTGGTCAGAGTATGAAGTCACTGACGAAACACAAAAGGTAACCTTAATGAACTTACAAGCTATGAGTAGCTAGTGCGAGAAAAGTCCTTATGCATTCACTGGTAGTTTCACTACATGTTTGCTAATATCTAGAATAAATTTACTAGCGTAATTCTTGTTTGGCTTGTTAGGTAGAATTCTATATGGGGAAAAGGGTGACCCGAGAACATTAAGACCCATGAATGTACAAAGTATTAAGAGAGATGCCCAAAACCTTAAGACCCACTTACTAGTGTGTGAACCCATATAAGTGGAGCCTCGAATGCATTAGATTGGAAATTTTCTAAGGTTCCATATGTTGACTTCTTCCTTGAATTAGTTTTGGTTAGGCTGGTTGGTAGTGAAAGGCTGGCTAGTTAAATGGATGAGTTCTTTAGAGTGGTTGAATAAGAAAAAGATTCAGTCAGATGTTGAGCCTGTAAGTAGGTAAGTTTACATTTTATTTTAAACCTTGGTTTGTAGGTGTTGAACACAACAGGAGGAAGGAGCAAAGAGCTCATCCAGGTGGAAAACAAATGGATAGATATATTTGTCTGTTAGTCAAATATCTTAGGATAAAGCTTGTAAGAATAAAGTAATTGATATATGTTTGGATTGACACCAAAAGGTAGTTAAATGACCCGAGCAATAAGAATGACTTCCATGGACCAATGGATATATGATGAATAGAGGTCATCATCCCAAAGTTTAGTGGAGTTAAAGGCCACCAAGTTGACTTGTGGAAAAGATGAACCCAACTAAAAAAGCTAGTCAGGTAGGTAATGAACTAAGTCCTAAATGGAACCATGGATGTTGATTAGTTGACGTTGGTTCCATGACCAAATGAGTTGGGTTCACACAACATAAGCTGTAGGTACACTATTTAGATTAGAATTCATCATGGTATGGTAGTTGAGTGCGAAGGTGAAGGTGATCTTTGTAACCATTCGTCAAGTGAGTGATGGTTGTCAAAGAGGAGCTTCAATATAATTAAAGGCCTGGAGAAGATAAAAAGTCAAGTAAGACCAGAGGCACGTTAGTGACTAGTGGTGAAGGTTAAGGTGCCTAAATGGTAATCAAATTGTGGATAGCAAGGTTGGCCTAGGATCATATAGTTTCTTTCTACTCCACTAAAAACCCTATAGGGGTTTTGGCCATGGGGTAAGGATGGGGAGCCATTGAGCAAGTACGCTAAGGATGCACCCTGAGTTGCTAATTCAATGTGGGTCTTATGCTATACTTTAGGTGTAAGGGAATGAGATGACTTAGTTTTTGCCACTTATGGTACGCTGAGTAGGGTAGCTAAAATATTAAGAACTTTGGTTTTGGTATCATATCTATAGTCTCATTGACAAGTGCTAGGAGGCACAGACACAGCCTGAGAGCTACTGGCTTCTTGGAAGGCTTGGAACTCATGCCAGAGAATTTTTCTCTGGTAGGCATGCAGCTATAAGAGAACCTAGGAAAGTGAGGACAATAAGATCATGCGCTTGGGTGGTGCATGGATACCTTGCCCAATGCACCAGTATGAGTGATGCATAGAGGCTATCTAATGGAAGCATCAAAGACTAGTACTATTGGGTGCACCAAGACTCACAACTCTTGATTGGTCACTCATTTAGAAGAGCCCTAAAGTATAGCAGGCCAAGGAGTAGAGTATGCCTTAGGGTGATATTGGTGTATGTGGTAAGGCCATAGCAAACTAGTGACACACTTAGTCTAATGATAGTTAGGAATCATCAGGTACTAAACATACAGTGATAAACTATCTGTGTAAGAGTTAGTAGATGAGTTTCATGCTCATTAAGCTATTATGCACTAAGAGGTTTGGTATTACAATGTCGGGTGTCGAACCTGAGGTGAGACTTTTAAATGTGAGTGTTAAAGGATAAGGTGAACTTGTTAAGTTAGCTTACACAAGTAGGTTTTGGGACAGAGGAAAAAGTAAAGGAAGTTGACTAGTGTCGATCTTTCATAAAGAAGCTATTAGCGTACGGTTAATGGATGGGTTTCTAAAAGCTTGTTATCTTGCACTAGGGAACTTGAGCACAAATTTAGTTTGGAGGAGTGGTAGTCACTGGGTTCACTAGGACAAATTCATTATATCAGAAATCTTTCACTAGCTTTCATAAGCTGAGGGTAGTATACATAGTATTGAAGAGTGGGTTTGCACTAAGGTGCTTCAGACGAAGTAAGGTCAGGCTAATGTAGGGAGAATAGTGAGTAGTGATTAGTGAGCAGTGATTAGTGTACCGTTAGGTGTAAGCATAAAGTATGTTGTTGGCCATATTACCTTTACAAATAAGAGACCCAACTTGAATGCTAAAAAGGCATTATTTGAACAAGCTAGGTAGTTAAGCACCAAATGGGATGTTGTATAATTGACATCCCTTGGTAAGTTTTGTTGGGATACTTTGACACCGTATCCCAGGTAAGTGGCTCAAGGTGTAGAGATTCAATTTAAAGGATCAAATTTACCAAGGTGGGGAGAATGTTCCAACCCCCATAACAGTAAGCTTGGTGAGTGAGGTGAGTTCATAAATCTCTTGCTAAAATACCTTAATTAGAGGTGGATTAGCAAAGTCAAGAAAGTTATTGAAAGGTTAGTTGGCTCCAAGTGGTTTATGCAACTAGGTTTACCTAGGGGCAAAATCATCATTTTGTACCTCAGAGGGTCGAGATGAGTTCCAGGAGTGAAAATGACATTTTTAAAACTCAAATCTGAAGTTAGCATTTTTGACTGAGTGTTTAGATATCCTAGTTCCTATTTAGGGAAAGGGTCCGTTTGTCAAAAATTAACAAGTTTGAGAGGGAGGGACTTGGTTGTAAAAAAGTTATGGGGAAGGTTAATTTTAACACTATTCCTTCATCCTCTCCTAACCATTTTCGTAGCCATTTCTTTCCCAATCCATTTCTTGCTCAATTCACTTCAAAATCATGGTTTCCTAGTGAAATTGGAAGGTTTTAGTGATGTCCAAGCAAGAGAAGGCTTCTTTTACATGCATTTTCATGGTTTTGAAGCTCTTAAAGGTGTTTTCTAGCTGGTGCAAGCTTGTGTGCATAAGGTACCCTTTCTCCCTTGGAATTTCCATGTTTTATGACTTATTTTAAGTCTGTCTTTTGTTTGGTTTGAGTTAATTTGGTGCCATGAATCTTTGTTTGTGTGTTTGAACCTATAGGAACCTTTTAGAGCTTGGCTTACATGGCATATGGTGCTTGATTGTTGCTAGTTTAAAGTTAATCAAGATAAGGGATTTAGGATTCATGCTTATTTATGCCATTCATAGCTTGCTTGTGGTAGAATGCATGTGATTTTGGGAATAGTGGTAGTTGGTGGAGGTGAATGTCGTAGTGGACTAATGTGATTCCATTATTTATGTTTTTTTTTTGGACACTATAATCTTGGTTCCAATGGCACGTTGTGGCCTAGAGAGTGTTTTACATATAGGTTTAGGTCGTGGGGTAAGGTCCCTAGTGTGGCCAATGGGCATGGAGAGCTTGCACATAACCTAGGCCACTTAGGATCAACACCAAGATTGGGCCAGGCAAATAGGCATGTTTGGTATTTAGTAATGTAGCTTTGGGGCCATAGAAATTTGCAAATCTTAAATGCCTAGATTTGGGGCTTTTTGGGACATCAAAGATGCATCTCCAGCTTTTAAGGACATAACTCTACACTTCACCAATGCTTTTGTGAACTCCTAGCAGAGATGTGGCCTTGGGTTTTGAGGATGTAGTTTTGATACCTAAATTAACTAAGGTATTCTTACATCAATTAAGAGGTTACTTTAGGAACTATAGTGGTAAATTGGGAGACTCTAAGGTTACAGGTGGTGAGAACTACCTTAATGCACCCGAGAATTTCACAATGTCGTAAGAATTGCATCAAAGCTTGAGGTGTGAGTTAATTTTGGTGTTGGTCAATTTTTTTGCTATTATAGGTGCTAGGAAGTGGGTGAAAGGTTTAGTGACCATTACTGACCTATTTAATTCTTTGAATGTGAAACCTTAGTGCATTCAATAGGCATCCAAAGAACCTAAGAATTGTGACTCTGACCATGACATTTGCTAGTCCACTAGGGTGAACTAAAGTAATGAAGGACATGTATGTGCCTTGAGTGAAGCTTTTATGCTCTTGTAGCCTAGGCATGGTTTCTTGAGGCATAAGTGAGAACCTAGTACACTCTTAGTAAGGTTTTAAAGTGGAAGCTTAGTATATAGGTTACCTAGGCAAGTTTAATGAAATGAGGCACTATGTCGAGCCTTAGTGCACTTGTTGAGTTCCCTAGAACTCAAGAGAGAGGCATCCACCATGTTCACCAACAAAACAATCAAGGGAAGGTTAAGCTCACTACATTGGTAAGCTAAGGCTTGCTATGAGTGAGTTATAGGCCAAAACTCACCTGGCATGGGGTGACACCTATGAGAGGACTAGGTAGAAGATAAGTCCCAAAGGGATTAGGCTTCACATTGTAAATGCTCATAGTGGATTGCATACTACATGCATGCACACACACATACATACATACATATGCACGTCCTTAGGACTTTTCTTGTTGGTTGAAGGATCTTTTACTAAGAACCATTGATTCTTACTCCCTTAGTGATTGTTGTGTCGACTTTGTGTTTCTAGAGCGGACAGCCATAAGGATTGTTGAGCTAAGCTCACAAGCTTGTTCATTGTTTATTTTAATCTTTATAAGTATAGTTTGTGGTCTGCTTGTTGGTTATGTTATGGTGTTAACTACAGTGGTTTATTTGGCTGACAAAGGCTAGTGAAGCGCAATAAAGGGTTTTTTAAAACTTGCTAGTAAGAGTTTTTTCTGAGGTGGGAGCTTAGTAGTGGATCTCAAGAGTGTAGTTCGGTGTATAATTCATCATACACTAGTTTGCTTCCAATGTTAATGCATGAGTATTGAACTCTAAGGTCGATCTTAGGTGTGAGCGTAGTCTACTTTTGTATGGAAGTTTGCACGTGGTTGATTATGTGTAGCTAAATTCACATATATTTTGTATGCTTTCATTGCTTTAGAACTTGGATTTATGTGAAAAGCTTGGGCAACATTTTATGATTTATGATCTATGTTTTATGATTTATCACTTTTCTTTTTAGTCATGACAAAGCATAACTCATTCATGACTACATAGTAGGTTAAATAAGTAGAAGCATGAAGGTTTTAACAAGTGTCCACTTAATCAATTAGCTAAAGGCAACTTGTGTGGGACATGTTCCCATAGGTTTATTAGGTAGGGCCGTGTCAATGCCATGGTCTCAGACCATGTCTTTAGTATTAAAAACATCTTTTAAACCATCAACCCATGCTTATGACCAAGAAATTTCACTTAGTATTGAAGTAAAACAAGATATGTTATTATTTTGGAGGGGTTTTTTTGGCAAAATAATAATAGTTTAAGGGTTAGTAACCATTATTCACTCATTCCTCTAAGGCAACTCATATCTTCCCTTGCCCTCCTTAATTCCAATGTAATTTTTCTTGGTGTATTTTGTGACTCTAAGGGTGTATAGGTACTGGGTAGCTTGTTTCAAATGGAACTTGATCATTATAAGGCTTTTTGCATGCTTTTTCTTGCTAGAACTTAGGATGAGCATGAGGTACCACTAAACTTGATGATTTTATGTTTGTTTGCCATTATATTGCATTTGATGCCATGTACCTTGGATTGCTTGGAACCTACTATGAAAAACCTAGTTAAGCGTTGAATTTTTGTGGAGAATTATTTGACCTTTGCTTGTGCCTTAAAATTAAGGGAATGGATTTAAGGTTTCATATGTAATTGATTCTAATTGACTATGGTTGCTTGTTGAAAACAATTAATTTTTTCAGTGGCATTAATTGTGGGCAAGTGTGAACATGGTAGACTAAGTTTGGGTTTGAGCTTTCCATTATGTATTAGTGCATCATAGATGTGTTTACGATAATGCTTTATGGCCTATGCAACATGCTTTATGGGTTTTAACAACCGTAGGTTATGTATAGTGGGGATGCATCACCAAGGGTTGAGGACACATAGCCACAGGCAAAATCAGCAACAAACTTGACTTTTCAATAGGGTTCCAAGTGAGGGCCTAGGGTGTGCCTTTAGAGCCTAAAGGTTGAGGCATCATTATGGTACTTTAAGACTTCCTAACCCTTTGCAACTTAGGAGTTTTCTTGAAATTTTTTTTGGCCACAAAAACCACTTGCAAGAAAGCTAGATTTAATGGCTTTGAAGAAGTACCATTACCTTGGGTGTAAGGTTTAGTACCGTCGTGAACATAGCCATACATTTGAGGTTGAGGGCCTGATGTGGGAACATTAGTATAACTACTATGGTTCTTCGAAACCTAGGCATCAATAGTCCAACCATAGTGCCTCTCTAGAACATAAGAAAGGTTCAAGCTAGTGGAGGGATTCACTAGCTAAGCTCGTAAGCTAAGCTTGTTAGCAAACAAGTCTCCTCCATGTAGTTAAGGACTAGGCATAGGACAACTTCCAAGGGATTGAAATGCTATGCAAATGGGTTTAGCCTTGTACTGTATGAGTTCATAGTAAATTACATATACGTATATATGTGTTGTCCTTAGTGTTCTTTATGCAGGTTTTGTGTCTTTAATGTTTGAGCTTATAGAAGATCCCTTATTGAGAATCATAGATTCTCAATCCTATAGTTTTGTGTTGTGTAGATACTAACATTTTTGAGCCTGATAACCACTGAAGGTTGCCAAGGTAGCATTTTTTTACAGGTACATTGCTATAGGAATCATGGAGATTCTAGTTCATTTGGTTACTTGTTAGTTAATCTACCTTACCAACAATAGTCTTCCTAGCCTCAAAGGCTAGCAAGCACATGGAGGCCTCTTACTATTTGCCACTGGAACATACATTTAAGGTGGGAGCTAGATGTGTGGATGTCATTAGCAGCAGTCTTGTGTATATGATGTACATTAGTGGCCTCTGATGTGTGTGGATAAAGTGATGAACTCTAAGGTTGCCTTTAGGTGTCAGGTATAGTTTTCTTTTGTTGAATGCCCACACATAATTAATTATGTGTAGTACTATGATGACATCATGACAGTTTCATTTCCTTTAACATTTAGAACCTTGGGTTTATAAAAAAAGCCTAGGCCATATTTATATCTTATCAATTTTAACTAGTTTATGCCAAAGCAAATCGTGCATGCATAGTTGCAAATGATGCTAAATGGCTAGTGGGATAAAGTTTTTAATAGGGGTGCAAATAATTAATTAGCCAATCAAAGCAAGGTTCACTAACATTAGATGGTAGGAACTAAGATCTAGTCTATGGTCTATGTGCTAGGATAGTTAGTGCTAATGAACATTTGTGGAATGTTGTATGGATTTGGTTGTAGGTTGCTATGGTCGGTATGAGATCAAGTGCTACAATGGGAGTTAAAGTCTCCATTGAGGGTTCTAGTCATCTAGTTGTGAGAAGGTTGGATAAGATAGCTTCTATGCTATAGGACATGAGCCAAACCATAGAGCAAAAAAAGACTTATTCCAAGACCAAGAAAATGGAAGAGCTATTTTAGAGGAACAAAACCTAGGAAGTAAGCTACCTAGATGTCAAGAGAAGCACATTGATCCTTGGTAAATGCTTAGGGTTGATGAGAGGAAAGAGCATGCTTATGAGTATGATGATCAGTAAGATGACATGAAGGCTCCAAGGAGGGGAAAGACACCACACCAAATGAAGTTGCTTGTGAAATTCAAAGAAGTGGACCAAGTTTTGATTCATTAGGTAACCTTGACAAAGCAGAGGATTGGTTGAATTGGATAAGCTAACTTTTCAGCTATAGAGGTGATAAGTTGGAGCAAAAGATGGCCTTAATACCTTTCTTCTTGAGAAGGAGGGCTTGCTTATGGTTGGATGATTTCTTCCAGTTGTTGAAGGAAAGCAATGGGAACTAGTTGCAGTGTAAGAAAAAGGTACCTAGGTGGTCAAACTTTGAGAGAAAGTTTTGAGAATAGTACATTAGTATTATGGCTCAATACTAAGGGAGGATCCAATTTGATAATCTTACTCCGAAAGATATGACTGTAAGAGAGTAAGAGTAGAGCTACAATTCACTCATCTTATATGCTCTCTATATATGCTGGGAATGATGAACTTAAGGCCAAGAAATTCATCTAGGGCCTTAAGCCCGTGCTTAGAAGCTATATGGCAATGCTGGATTTTTGGAGCTATTAGTCCAAAAGTGATTAGCTCTAGAAAAATAGTTTTAGGATTCAAGAGCTTAAAGCACAAAAGTAGAGGTTGCACCATCCAACCTAGGAAAGAGTGCTAGGAAGTGTCATTTGGTGAGAAAGGTGGCCAATGGACAAAGGCTGCCCTTGAAGAAGTGGGGCTTGTACCCTAGGTGTAAGAGGTTCCATGGCTCTTTTCCATGTACTCTCTAGACAACAAATTAAAACAAACAAAGTGGTCATTATGTGAGAGAATGCTAACAAGCTTAACCCCTGTCAATTCCACCTAGGTACCCACAACTTGTGTCCCTTGCCATGGTGGACCAACCTAGTGCCACTAGGGTGGTAGTTCAGTCGAAGGTTTAAGCCTTGGCTAGTCAAGTGACCAGAGGGCAAGTCACGTTCAAGGTAATTTTACCTTTCAAACAGTCGCATTAGAATATTGGTTTGATACTGGTGCTACTCTTTCTATGAAATGAAACTCATTAAAACTGCAAGAAAGACTTTCATTGTAACCAATGAGTTAGCTACTAGGTATCCCTCATAGTTAGGTAACCATGATTTTGCATGTGAGTTATTATAGACCTGAGATCCTATAACCTAGTGTTAGGAATGGATTGGCCAAGTAGGCATAAGGTACAAGTTGATTGTGTTAGTCACTCAATCAATAATACAAATGCAAAAGGGCTAGGGTGGCTTGCACAAGAAGGTTAGCTACAAGTGCTAAGAATTTGCACAATAGACTCTTGGAGTTTATCCCTATAGTTAATGAAGATGAGTAATACACTTTGAACTGGGTGGCCATGGAGGAGGAACTTAAAGAAATTCCCATAATCAATCTGTTTCTTGAGGTGTTCCTAACTAATTTGCTTGCATTACTAGTTAAGCTGAGCACTGAGTTTTCCATTCACCTTTAACTTAGAGTGAAACTGATTTTGTTACCTCGTTATTGAATGTTGGCCCCTAAAATGGATGAGCTAAGGAACTAGTTAGGAGAATTGCTAGAAAAAGGCTTCATAAGGCTTAGTATTTCACTATGAGAAGCTCCAATGTTGTTTGTAAAGAAGAAGGATGGAGCTTTACGATTGTGCATTGACAATATAAAGTTGAATGTAGTAACAATAAAAAAAAAGTATAAGCTTTCTAGGATTCATGATTTGTTTGATAGACTGAGGGGGTGAAGGTGTTCTTTAGGATCAATCTTAGGTCTAGATATTTCTAGATAAGGGTGGAGGGAGAATATATTTTGGAGATTGCCTTCAGTATGAGATAAAAACAATATGAGTATACAGTTTTGTTGTTTGGTGAGATCAATGCCCCAGTGTGAGTCTAAAGGATAACAAGTATTGTGCAAAATTTTCCAATTGTGAGTTTTAGTCCAAAAGGATATATTTTTTGAGGCAGATCATAAGTGCTCAAGGGCTATCTATCGATGCCAAAAAGGTCCAAGCAGTTGTTGAGTGGAAGAGGCCAACTACAGTTATGAAAATTAGAAGCTACTTGGGCTGGGTAGGATACTATAAGAGGTTCATTGAGAAATTCTCTATGATAGCAGCCCTATTGATAGCCTTGACTAAGAAAGCTCAAAAATTTGAGTGGACAACAAAGTGTAAGGAGGCCTGCCAAAAGCTGAAGAAATAGTTAACAGGTTCACAGGTACATAAAAGTTAATAGGTGCATAGGTAAACATATTTTCAGACTCGAGCAAGGCCTTCACGGTGTACACTGATGCATTGGGTCTAAGTATAGCATGTTCATTGATGTAGGAAAAATAAGTGGTCACCTATGGCTCAAAGCTATTAAGGCCTAATGAATTGAACTACCAGGTTCGTGACCCTGAGCTAAGGACAGTAGTGTTCACACTTAAGCTTTGGAGGCACTACTGACTAGGGAAGTCTTTTTAGATTTTCATCGACCATGAAAGTTTGAAATACTTTTTCAACAAGAAAGTGTTGAACATAAGAGAATGATGGTGGGTTGATTATATAATGGATTATGACTACTTAATTGAGTACAGTGCCAAAACGAGAAATGTAATAAAAAACGCACTAAGTTGGAATATACATTAAGTTCCTCAGGTGGAACACCAAGGGATTGTTTCTTAGTTTTGCATGATTTTGGGAAAACCAAGAGAATTCCCTAGTTTGAACTTAGGAGATTCAGTCCACTTGGCTAGCTAATGGTAAAGAGGCCTAAAGAAAGGATCCATTACCATGGAAGATTTTAGGCAAGAAGACCATTGGTACCATGAGGAAGGACTTTTGCTGCAATGAAGAAATACTAGACCATGAGGACCAACTCTATGTGCCAAATGTGGAAGGGCTCATGCAACAAGTGTCACCCCTAGCCTTAAACAACCTAGTTGCCCTACTTGGGACACCTTAGAATGACTAACTTGATCCCTAAGCCATCTAGCTTAAGTTTAGTTTCATGTTTTTTATTATTAGTGTGTTGCTTTTGTTTTCTAAGCTAGAATAAGGCATTGTTTTGTAGTAGGAGGTGTATTATAGGCACTATATGATGTTTGAATTCTTGAAAAAGTAAAACTACCGAGTTTTGTGCAAGAAAACAGCATGCAAAAAATGCAAACATCCCACTACGTGCATCTACCTAAGAATGATGCAGAAAAGCCAAACAACAAACATAAGCATAACTTCACATAAACCGCTAGAACATTAATATCTTATAACACACTTAATTACATACATGTAGAACCAAGAACATGAAAATGTTCTAGTACCAGAGCCATTATATCTTATGCTTGCCTAGCATAGCAAAATGTACATACTTAAGTTAGGCGACTGTCTTCGTAGGTTCCCAGTCCTTCACTATCAATCTAGCTCAACAACCTACACACACTAAACACCTTTAGGATAGTTAAGTAACCTGAAAGTACTTTTGGCATAAGTAGCATAACTATAACCAAGTCATAAAAGTACCTATACTGATTCAAAAACACAACACAAGTAAACATACAATAGATATATCACTTTCCTTTTCTTGCTCTATATGAGTAACATTATAAGAGTAAGTTCCATGGGAACTTAGTAAGAACACCAAATAATAAAACTATTATTAGAACTTAGCAAACTAGTTGAATCACAATCAAACAATAAGCACATTACTCAAGTGACAATAACCATGAGCTATACTAGGAATCTAACTTCCAATTTGGCCAAATCATTGGGTCTAGAACCTGTATTCCCTAGCCACTTATTCTACTCATGGTTAATACCCTTTTAGGCCAATAACTAAACTTATCTAAGCCCTGATTCTTCTTTAGAGCACAACAATCATGGAACTATGCTCATTCACCCTTCTCAAGTGTCATATAGCCCCTAATTCCTAGAAAAATTCAAGAGCATGTCATAACATTGATAACTTAGCTCAAGATTTACCATCTTTGTAGGGAATTTAAGTGTGTTTACCTTCAAATTGCAACTACCTCAAGAACTCCTTATGAAGCAAAAGAAAATCCCAACATTGGTCAAACAACTTCTTTTACAAGTAATTGAGTGATCCTTTGGAATCTCTTGGATTTCTAGCCTGAATTCAAGCTTAATTTTAAGGGAATTCCTTCCCTAGTTCAAGAGAAAGGTAGAGGACAAAGACCAGGCTCAAATTTGAGCTGGAAATCTGGTACCTTGGTAGCTCAAAACATGCAATCAAATGGGGTTCAAACCCTAATGTAATTCCTAGACAAAAATTCATGCAGCAAAGTAGTACCCCAAGTTTCACTCATTACGTGACAAGCCCATGCTTGTTTTTTTATAAAGTTTACCTAAAACATAGAATTCGTTACTAAGGTTTCTTAGTAACCAATTTTAACACTAAAAGCAATTTTAAAAGAACCAAGGCTAGTTTTGAAGTTACAAAAAGATACAAGCAAGCTTTACTTCACAACCATTATCCATCATAAACTCACTTAGCAAGAAATATTTGATTCATAGCACATATACATAGCAAATTCAATGTGCCTAGTATTAAATAAATTTGTACTCTAATTAACCATTACTTAGTAAGGAGGTTACAGTTTCCCTTCACCTACAAGAATTTGGTCCTCCAAATTTTGTATGAGTAAGAGAACTCTTCTAGATGCCTATTTTTTTGGCTTGTTCTGACTCCCAAGTTGCCTTAGACTTAGCACAGTGAGACCATTGAACCTTTATCTTAGGTATATATTTATTTCTCAATTTTCTAGTATCTCTATCCATTATCTTCACTGCCCTTTCTTCATAGCTCAAGCTAGGCGTCCAGAGGGTAGGTTTTGGTGATAATACATGCTTACAATCTGGATCATATTTCTTAAGCATGCTAATCTGAAACACATTATGTACTTGACTCATGTAGGAAGGCAAGGCAACTCTGTAAGCCACTTTGGCTACCTTCTCCCAAATCACAAAAGGACCAATGATCCTGGGAGCTAGTTTACCTCTCTTGCCAATCCCAGGAATTTCTTTCACATGAATGGTTTTCAACCATACTTTTTCTCCTACAAAAAAGTCTAAGTCTTTCTTTTCTTTTTTCTTTACAATTGCATACCTTTCTTGCCTATGACATGCTATTTTCAATTTTTCTCATATTAACTTTATCTTTTCTATGGTTTATTGAATTATGTCAAAGCCTAAGCTTAGCCTATCTATGGCATTTTCCCAACTAAGAAGGGTTACACATTTCCTACCACATAAGGCTTCAAGAATAGCCATCTCAATGCTACTTTGGTAGCCATTATTGTAAGAGAATTCCAACAAAAGTAGGCATTGATCCCAAGTCCCTTCAAAATCTATTGCACAAGCCCTAAGCAACTCCTTTAGGACTTGAATTTCCCTATCAATTTGTCCATCTAACAGAGAGTTAAAGGTACTACTTAAATGAACACTTGTGTTGAAAGCATGTTGTAGGGCTTGCCAAAACCTAAAGGTAAACCTAGGATCCTCATTATACATTATGCTATTAGGTATACCATGTATCCTTATGATCTCTTTAACATAAATTTGTGCTAACTTCTCCATAGAATCAATCACTTTAATGGGCAAGAAATAAGCTGATTTGGTTAATCTATGAACTACCACCGTCATAACATTGCTTTTGGCTTTGGTCAGAGGTAATCTTATAAGAAAATCCATAGTTATAGCTCCCCATTTCCTTATAGGCAAGGTAAGGGATTACAATTTTCCAATAGGCCTTTGGTGTTCAAGCTTGACTTGCTAACAAGTTAAGCACTTGGTCACAAACTCAGCAATTTGCCTTTTCATTCCAGGCCACCCAAAGTAGGGTCTTAAGTCTTTATACATTTTTTGATAACCTAGACGAATAGAAAATAAGATTGAATGAGTTTTTGTGAGCAATTGTTACTTCACAATTTCATAATTTGGGACATATATCCTATCATTATAGAACAAGATACCATTTTGGTACTTGTAGTACTCTAGGTTCTGTTCCTTCTCTTCCCTAATGATTTTATGGGTTCTCTTATATAGACTCTGAGCTTGTTTAGTTATCTCTAACCATCAAGATTGTATTACAATAGCCATAACTTGTTGGTCCTCCTCCTCTTTCCATCTTTTATACAACTTGAAAAAACTATGCTCTTCTTATAACTCTTAATTTGCGTCCTTATACCTAACTACCCCAGAATACTTTCTATGTAGAGTATTAGCAACAACATTCCCTTTTTTGACTATGTAATCTAGAAAACAATTAAAATATTTGATATATTCTAACCACATTCTCTACCTCATGTTAAGTCCTTTTTGTGTGAAAAGATACTTATGGCTTTCATGATCTGTATATATCTTGAATGCTCTCTGCATTAAGTAATGTTTCCATTATTTTAGAACACAAATTGTAGCTACTAACTCTAAGTCATGGTTGGCATATTTCAACTCATGGGGTCTAAGTTGCCTAGGCCCATAAGCTACTGCCTGTTGATCTTGCATTAATACACAACCAACAACTTGTCCACTAGCATCTATATAGATGGTATAGGGTTTATTAGGGTAAAAAAAAATAGTAATGGGGGCTATGGTGAGTCTCCACTTTAATTCTTGGAAGCTTTCATCACAAGTTTCTATCCATTCAAACTTGTGATCCTTCTTCATTACTTGGGTTAAGGGGGAGGCTAACACTAAAAATTTCTCAACAAACTTCCTATAATACCTAGCAAAACCAAAAATGCTTCTAACTTCTTTCACTGTCATAGGTATGCTCTATTTAGACACGTCTCTAAACTTATCTGCATCCAAAGATGGGCATTGAGCATTAATTACATGACCTAAGAAAGCTACTTCTGCCAACCAAAATTGACACTTAGAGAGCTTAGCATACACATGAAGTTCGCTCAAAGTTTATAACATAGTTTGCAAATGATCTACATGTTCCTCCATGGTCTTAGAATATACAAGAATATCATCAATTAAAACCACTACAAATTTATCTAGATAAAGGTTGAAAATCCTATTCATTAAATCCATGAAAACAACTGGGCCATTAGTTAGCCCTAAAGGCATCACGGTATATTCAAACTAACAACACCTAGCTCTAAATGCAATGGTAGGTATGTCATTCCCTTTAACCTTCAATTGAAAGAAACCTAATCTTAAATCAATTTTAGAGAACACTTTAGCCCCTTTTAATTGATCAAATAAGTCTTCTACTCTGAGAAGTGGGTATTTATTTTTAATAGTCACAGTATTCAACTTCTTATAACCTATACATAGCCTCAATTTCTTATCCTTTTTCTTAACAAAAAGAACTAGAAGCCCCAAGGTTAGACACTACGCCTTATGTAACCTTTCTGGAGTTGTTCATCTAATGGTTTTCTCAATGCTTCCATCTCATGAATGAAGATTTTGTAAGGAGGGATACTTACAGGAGTCATTTTATGTTGCAACTAAATTTGAAACTCAAGCTCTCTGGTAGGTGGCATACCAAGTAAATCTATAGGAAAAACATCAAGATATTGTCTTGCTATAGGTATCTCCCTGAGTTCAGCTTCTACTAATTCTAAGGTCAGTGCATACACAAACTCTTCTATGATGAGAATTTTCTCTATTAAGTTCAAGTTCTCAATTCAAACTTGTTCTTCCTTCCCCCGGGAATCATGCAACTTATAAATCGAAGGGTTAGGAAAACCTAACTCCCTTTGTAAACAATCAATATGGACTTGCTATGTTCTTAGCCAATCCATTCCTAAAATAGCATCACACTTTCCTACATTCAAACAAGCAGATTAGAAATTATTTCTATGTTTCCTATAGTTAATCTACACTTTTATACCAAAGTGTTAGTCCTGAGCCATTGAGTCCCGGCAGTTCTCAACATCATCCTTTCATTCACAAAAACACAAGGCATATCCTCTGTCAATGCCACATGAGCAGCTATTGCAGATATACTAGCTCCAGTATCAAACAATGCCAAAAGTAGCTTCCTGTTAAGTAAGATGGTACATTCAAAAGCTTTTTGTGGCTTCCTTGCTACTTATTCCAAGTTAAAGACATTTCCAGGTTATGCTTCTGGTGCCCTTGGTTCCCTACCAGCTTGCAGTTCCACTCCTTGTCCATGCACTCACAGCCCATGCATTCCTTATCCTGGGTTGCTAACTTGCAATGATGCTTTATTTCTCTACCTTCTTGGCCAGTCCTTTGCCCAATGATCAAAAGCCCTACATTTTAAGAAAACATCTAGGTCTAGATAACAAGTCTTATTCCATAAAAATGTGGCATTTATTACACCTAGGACCATAGTTTCCTTTCTTTTTAATTTTTTTTGGCACTAGCCTCAATTCTCTGACCTCTTTTCTTTTCTTCTTCCCAAGCTTATGGGCACTAGGCTTGCTTAGCCTATTCTACTTTTGCTTTAATTCCAGCTAGTCCTGCTCAATGACAGGAACCTTTTGCACCACCTTATAGTATTTTCTCACAGTGAAAGGCCTTATGAATTGCTTTATCTCTTAGTTAAGCACCGTAAGAAACTTTCTTGGCTTTTCCTACTTCATATTTTTAGTTTCAGGTGCATACTTCACCAAAGTGTTGAACCTTTGTTCATATTTAGTGACTGACATTTCTCCTTGAGTTAGTTGTTCAAATTTTAGCAACTTTTCATCTTTCACAGCTTTGCTAATCAACTAATTCTTGATGGCTTCAATAAATTTTAACCATCTTATTTCCCTTATTTTTCCCTTAGTCCATCTAGCATTATGGTCCTCAAAACATCTCCTAGTGGTCCTACACCATACTTCAGCTCTCCCAACCAACTTGAAAGTGGTTAAAAGTACTTTCTGGCTTGTATTGCAAGGTAGTATCTTAAAGATCTCTTTAGCTGGTTTAACCAATCTTTTGTCTTTTCAGGTACTTAGCATGTGTCATAGGTTGGTGGTCTTAGCCCTTGGAACCGCTCAACCCACTTTATATTTTATTCTATAGCATTCTTGTGTCTTTAGTACCTCCTTTTGGTTCCACTTCCACCTCTTATTCTATCAAGTCCCCTTCCTTCTTGCTTTGAATGCATTACTCACGCATTTTGCACATGTACATTCACCCTAGAGTCTTTTTGAATCTCAGATCTTACTTCCCTCCTATGTCTTGGTCCTCTTTATTTAACTTCATCTTCTTTTTTTTCTTCATACTTATAATCTTGGTAATACACCCCTTCATTTCCATCCATTTCTCCTCCCAAAGAATCTAATTCAAGCTCATCTTCTTTAAGTTGCAACACATATTCATTTCTAGACCCTTGTTTTTCTTGTGCCTATTCCTTTATCTTTTAGGGGCATATTCGGGAAGTCTAGTAGGTGGAATTTCTTGTTGTCCTTGCTGCCCTTGTACTTTTCTTTTTATTCCTTGATTAAGTTAGGCTATCATATTAGTTAGCACCATTGAAGCACAGGCATTAAATTTGGATTATGTGGGTTTTAGTTAGCTAAAACTCATTCATGTCCCCCAGTAAATTGTCTTGGGCCTTCATTTCGAGCCACCCTAGGCCTTGAAGCCTTTGCCCATCTCTTTGAGCCACTCTAGACCATTGAGGTTTTTGTACACCTATTTGGGTCACTCTATAGCCCTAGGCTACTTGTTCTTCTTGTTGCATTCTTATCCTATTAATTGCCATTATCTTATGTCTCATACACAAATAACCATAAATAGAAAGTTTTTCTGTTAGCTCATCTCTGATTACTGTGGTATCCTATTAACTCTTTTTATCTTCCTATGGCTCTAAGAAACCTGCTTTAACACCATTTCTGTCACCCCCTAGGCTTAAACTACCTAGTTGCCTCACTTGGGACACACTAAATTGACTAACTTGCTCACCAAGCCATCTAACTTAAGTTTCACGTTACTCAATGAAAATTTTGGCAATTGATCTACTGTCTCAGTTTTCATTACTAGTATCTTGCTTTTGTTTTCTAGGCCTGAGTAAGGCATAGTTTTGTGTTAAGAGGTGTATTATAGGCATTATATCATGTAGGCATGCCTAAAACAGTAAAACTGCCAAGTTTTGTGAAAGAAAAGTGCATGCAGAAAATGCAAACATCCTACTATATGTAGCTACCTAAGAATGATACAGAAATCCAAAATTACTAACATAAGCATAACTTCACATAAACCTCCAGAACATTAATATCTTATGACACACCTAACTACATACATCCAGGACCAAGAACATCAAAATGTTCTAGTATCAAAGCCACTAGGTCTCATTCCTAGTCTTGCAAAATGTACATACTTAAGCTCGGTTGTCTTCTTTGAAGATTCCCAGTCCTTCACTCTTAGTCTACGACAACAAACTACACAAACTAATCACTTTTAGGTTAGTTAAGTAACCCAATTTAAGTACTTCTGGCACAAGTAAATAAAAATAGCGAACTCATAAAAGCACTTGTGTTGATTCACAAACTCAACACAACTAGGCACACAACAAATATATCTCTATTCCTTTTCTTGGTATGCATGAGTAACTTTGTAAGAGTAAGTTCTAGGAGAACTTAGTAATAACACCAAATAATATATCCATTATTACAACTTAGCACAATTGTTGCATCACAATCACTCGGCAATCAGATTACTCAAGCAACATTAATCATGTGCTCTACTAGGAATCTAACTTGCAATTTGGCAAAATCACTAACTCTTGAACCCAGATTCCCTAACCATATATTCTCTTTTGGGTTAATGCCTCTTTAACCTAACTAAACATGCAAAAGCCCTGATTCTTAACTAGGGCACCACAATCATGGAACTTTGGTCACTCACCCCTTTCAAGTGTCACATAGCCCCTAGTTCTCAGAAAAATTTAGAGTAAGTCATAAAATTGATAACTTAGTGCAAGATTTACCATTTTAGTAGGCAATTTAAGAGTTCTTACCTTTGAATTTCAACTGCCTTAGGAATTCCTTGCGAAACAAAACCAAATCCGAGCCTTGGTCAAGCAACTTTCTATAAAAGTAGTTGCGTGATCTCCTAGAATTTCTTGGATTTCTAGCCTCAATTTGAGCTTGATTATAAAGATAATTCTTCCCTTAGCTTACCTTGGTTCGAGAGAAGGCAAGGGACAACTGTTGTTACAACCATTATTTTTCTGATCAAGATGTATGGATTAAGGGTTCTACATTTCTATAAAAAAATATAGATTATAATTTCAAACAAAATTTTGTTTTATGGTTAGACAATTCATTATGCTCAGTTTTTTTTTTCTAGAATTAAAAAGGGATTTGTTGGATTTCAACTAATTTGCATATATTTGAGGAAACTAAGTAGTTCATTATTAACATCCTATTTGTTTTATAAAACAATGAATGAACAAAATTGGTGTTTTAACAACCACTAGCCATTGTGAAGTGATGAACAAATGTAACAACAGCTTGCCATCATTACCTGGTCTTGTTCTACATTCGTTATAGGGCCATCTTCAAGCAATTGCCACCGAACCTGTCAGTAGTGAAAAAAATTTTAAAACCTCTGCCCTCCCACTAAGACATTCACAAAAAAGGAATCACATTCACAATCTGCCCAAATTTCTTAATCCATGCCTTTTATGGCTTTCGGCCCAAACATTTTTCCACCCTAATAGGATTTTAGTGGCTGTCTAGTCTTGTTGATGTTACAGCAGTAGTCTCCAATAAGTTGGAATGATGTTGTTTCCAACTTTAAGGTTAGTAATTTGGATGACAGTAGGGTAGTTGCAGGAGATCCGAAATGCTCTATCTTTGTTTGAGGTTATTTTTTCTCGACTAGGATTTTTCATTTTTTTTAATTTCTTTTTTGGGTTCAGGTCCTTTAATTGTATTTTCAAATCATTTTTTTATTAGCAATAAAACACTTTCTTAAAAGTTAAGAGAAGGAAATGAAGTTAGAAGTATCATCTTAGAGTGGAAGATGATAAATCATGAACCCTATCACGCCCCAAAACCCACTCCAAAGAGTCTTGGGGCGATGACACACTGCACAGTCGAAGAAATTAAATTCTCTCAAACATGCAAGGCTAAAAATATTCCAAATGAATCTAAACAAGCATAACTTGTAATTCAAGCTTATTACTTGACATTCGACATTGAGTGGGAAAGTAACTACTCCCTTCGTCCCAATTTACTTGAAATGTTTCTTTGGGCACAGAGATTAAGTTGTATGTAATTTGTGTTATTTTGTTATGTAGTGAAAGTTTAAATAATGATTAAAAAAGAAAAGATTCTTTTTTGAGTTTTGTGCAGTAAGAGATTAAGTGGAGATTAAAAAAAGAGTCTTTATTGGGTTTTGTGTAAAAGGATAATTTAATTATTTAAACTTTTTCAAAAGATGAAACATTTCAACCGTTTGGGACATCCTAATAAGGAATATGTTTCATCTAAATTGGGATGGAGGGAGTACAACTTAAAATCTCATATATAATACCTCTAACCTAAGAGTGTCCATTACATCTCACTTTAATATTATCTTAAACCTTAAGCTCTTGTAGTCACTCCCCGACTAGCAAACTTTGTATTTCTTACTATCTGAGAGAGTGGAAAAAAAGGGGGCAAGTACAAATACCTAGTAAGCTGCGGGATGTCCACCATTCCATAAAACATGAAAACAAATTTATTCAATATATATAATATAAAATCAAGCAAAAAAAAATCTTGTTGAAAATATAATAAATCCAATGTTAATTAGAAAATATAATAAACATATAAATACATCAGAGTATTCATTTGTAGGAAAGTTATACTGAAAAAAGTTAAAAAAAAAAAAGACGCATAAGTGCCACATAAAAATACAATTTACTTTATCGAAAAACATAATAATACAAATGTGAAATTCAAACCTGAAAGTATTAGTTAAAAGAGAGTAGTTTAAAATAGATAAAAAAATATAATATTTCTTAACATAGTAAGTGGGCGATCACTATAACTACACTTTAACCATTGTAGTACATCATGTCAAAGACCTACAATTAACTGTTGTAGTATGTCATATCATAATAACTACACTTAACCACTTTAGTACATCACATCATAATAACTACACTTAACTGCTATAGTACATTATAGACCAACTAAGAGTCACCATCGGTTGACCACCTAGAAAGACTAGTTCTGAAGAGTGCGCTGTGAAATATAACAAAACATAATACCTTACGTGGAGGGTCCAGAACTACACTTTCTCAAGAGTCAGGTACAGAACCAACACCCACTAAAACATACTAAAAACATACATATTCATATTCATGAAGTTTTAGAATCCAAAGGACTATAAAAATAAAAAAAATCATATCTACCATAATAACATAAGTAAAACATGCTTGATCTCATAAATCATTTAAGCACAATTACATACTTAGAAGCATACATAATACATATATAATTATTTCTAATGTATTTAATGATGAAACTTCCTAATAAACTTTCAAATAATAAAGTTTAAATTAACAAAAGAAGTATAAAGTTCAAATCATTCATACATTAAAACAAAATCTTTATAGTACTATAAGTTTAATGTAATTCAATACTTTAAAATCAATAAAGTGAATGCAGTATAATAATTTAATTTAGAATGATGGACAACCACTTACCTCAAGTTGCAACCTTTCAACTCCAAAAATAATGGTTTAGTCACCTAAAATAATTGTATAAAAGTCTATGTTAGAACCAAACTAAATTGAGAAACAACCCAAAATTATTCTCTATCAATGACCTAATTGAATATTTCTGGAGCATAAGGACTCTCTGATTGCCTATTCAATGCCTAAGGATCAATACTGTCAATAACCTGTTTCCTCTATTCAGCCCTAAACTTGTAGCGACTAAATTGTAACAGTTTTAACTATAGGAACTTGATTCACTTGGCTCCAAACACTAGGGACTTGCATCATCATTAAGCCAAATTTTGCCCATATCATGAAATCTTCGTCTCTTGCCTTTGCAACTTGCTATAACTCGCCAGAGTCCACCATTAACTAGCCAAAACCTCCCAAACATGTCCCTAATTTATTATAAATAATCCCAATAATCAATTATTCTTCCAATCTCTAAAAACCATTAAAATTCTACCCATAATAATTTTATTATTTTTTTTGAATTACATAAACATCTTTAATATAGATGTACAAGAAAATTTGAAAATGAAACTCACCAAAATTACTTCTTTTGAATATGAAACTCCTAAGGTTGATCTTCATCACCAATCCTTATTTTTTTTCCTTGATTGAAAAGAACCAAAATGGCATAAGAGTAGAAACTAAACCCTTTTTTTTTTCCCACAAAGATGTATATATATAATAACAAAGCATTCTCCTATTATTTTTATAACTCTATTTTTTTTCTTTTTTTTTCTTCTTCTAACCGAGACAAATATATTTTTAGCTTTTTTCTTTTGTTTACACTTTTTTTCATGCTTCAATTACTTCCATGTTAGCACCTCTTTTTTTTCTCACTTATTTTGTTTCCAACTATTTATTTGTTCTTCTTCATCTATTTTCCCTTTTTTGTTAGACAAAACAACCACAGTTAATGACAAATCTACATTAGGGAAATTTTGGGATATTACAAACCAAAGAACTAAAAACCAAAGCAAGAATAAGCAAAGCCCTTGAAAAAGAGAGGTAAAAAAAAGACCAAAAAATGGAACCCAACAACCCAAACAACCCAAGGGATAGGATAGGCATACATAAAAGAGTAACAAAAAAAAAATGAAAAAAAATTTGGGATAAAACTCTAGCATAGAACCTGAACCCAGAGCAATAACACACAGGGAACCACAACCCATAACTATTGAAGCAAACCCTAAAAAGGATAAAGAATACTGGCTGAACCCTATAGCTCTTTTTGGGTGACTTTGCCCCTATTCTAATCTTTTCAACTTACTTGTTAACGCTAAGCCTTTTGTCATTATAATATCAAGGGATGGTTCTTTTTCTTTTTTTTTTTTTGAAATTTATTGTGAGAATTTTTTTTATTTTTTCAGTTATATTTGTTTATTTTTTTTATAGTGTGGATTTGAAAGGTTTGTTGGAGCACAACAAGCAAAGTTTCATACTGCTAAGTGCTAAAATCAAGAATGATAAACATTGGGCACTCTCGTTGTTGATGGCCATGTTAGGGCTCTTCCACTTTGTAGTGGTGAAGCTTCATCAAAGAGGAATAGTAACTCATTATATATTATTGTTTGGGTTGAATTTTTTTAATCATGAATTTATTCACTAAAGAAGAAGGGTAATTCATTATACATTTTTCGTGATGGAGGTTGAATATGTTTCACTATTACTTGTGGCCTTGTGCCTGTGCATACCAAGTAGTACTTGCTAGTTTTAGTGCATGATTATGTTATAACCTTACTGAGTACTTCCAATTCTTTGCATCACTTATGCATCTAGCCCATAAGAATTGAAGTATACTAGTGGCAAGTTGGAAAGATTATATACCTTATATTTATGTCGACAATCTGGCCATTTTTACCTCTAAATTTTCTTTTCTTTTTTCTTTTGCCTTTGCACTCTAAAATCCACATAGAGCATGAACTTTTTTTAGGCATGCTGCTAAAAAAGGTTCTAGAAGATAAAGTTTCTACTACTTTGTTCTCCCAATATGTCACCATTAAAGACTTATGAATTCTGAAAATAGTCCTAACAAACAAGCAAAGGTACTTTTTTGATTCAGTTTCTTTTTTATTTTCTTCAATTCTATTGTATTCATAGTTTGTAATTGAACAAAGCCAATTATTGTTTGCAAACTACTAAATTCCACCAAGTGGCTCACCTGGTTCACTTTTACTACCTAATGCAGGTAGCAATCCTTCAACATTTAATGTTAGTACAACTGCAAGAGGTTAAATTGAAAATTTGGGTTCTAGTTACAATTATTGTTATTTTGTTGTAGATGGATTCCTAGAAAAGTACCATGATGATTCTTCTACCATCTTCAAGTCCACGTTCAGCAAATGGTTGCTAGTATATATGCCATTAATATGGTATGGATTTGGATAGTGGAAATTGGAATGGGCATGTGGAATTGCATATATATCAAGCAGCCATTAAAATGGCCATCACTAGCAAAGACAAACTATCACTAATTTAGTGATAGTTAGCCATCAATAGAAGTAGTGAAGGCATGTTACTGCTAAATTAGTGGTGGCTAGCTATCACTAGTATCACAATCATTGTTAGGCTCACCTCCTGAGTGCTTGGCTTAGGCCAAGGAACATAAAGGAATAATGTGAAGGACTGTGGAAACTAGTACAGTGATGTATGTGCAAAGCTGGGAACTTTCAGGTCCTAATTGCACACAGAAACTTGACTATGGAAAAAAATGAAAGAAAATAAAGAAAGGGGACCAAATTGTACACTTAACTTGATGGTACAATTAAAACTACAAAGTTGAAGTGAGCATTTTCGGCCATGCAAAACTTTGCAAGGATTTGTGGTCTACTAGACCAAATTGAAGGAGACAACAATGATAACAAGTCACATCATGTCTTCCACTAAGTTAATAAGCATCATTACCTAGTTTGCCTAACTATTACTTACACTAGTTACTTGGCCAGTTGCACATGGGTTTAATGGACACATTAGACACTTGGATTGGTGTGCATGGCATTGTAAGCCATGAAGTAACCTAAGTGCCTAAGTGAACATGTGAGTTAGTGATGGATGTGTGACCGTGAAGATGTGAGGGCTGCATTGCACCATGCAAACTTGTTGAGGCTGAAAGCTAGCTTAATTGCCAACTTAATTACATGTGTCTTGTAACCGGTTTGCCTAAGACCACTTAAGCCTTTGTTTTCATTTTGGGCTTCATTTCTTTTGGCCGAGAGCTAGCTTAGCTTGGTGTTCTTGGCTTAGCTCTTGAGTTCCTCCAAATTGGTTTCGATTAAGGAGCAATTGGAGCTAGATTGAAGGAGGCAAGCTAGGATGCTTTGATTCCGGTACTACATAACTCAAGTTCAAGCTTTGTTCTTGAAGAAACAAAGGAAGGCCGAGACGTTTCCAAGCTAGGGTTTGAGGTAATTCTTGATGTTTCCTTGAATACATGGTGATAGTTCCATGAACAATTGATATCCATGCCTAATTAGTGATATGATAGGCAGATTTGTGTAGGAAATGTTTGGGCTCAAGCAAGGCCGAGGCTAATCAAGCTCAAAATTGAGGTAACTTTGTGTTTTTCCTTGAATACATGGTAGATATTCCATGAACAAGGAGTAATGATGTTGAATTGGTGTTAAACTAGGCCAATTGAGTGAAGAACATCACGGGTTGGAAGTTTGGTTTTGGCCGAAAAGCTTGTTTGAGGTAGGGTTCACTTAACATCTTGATTGCTTGGTAATATACCATGATTCAAGTGTTTAGAGTAACTAAGTGATGGTTAAAATGTGCTAAATGATCTTAGTTGCTTGATGGGCTATTGTGAATGATTCGGTTATGGTTGTTGATTAGCTAATTAACTATGGACATGTGCTAGAAATGCTAGTGAATGTGGCCATTTTGCTAGCTATTTCGGAGCTCTAGTGGAAGTGGAGATTATGGTGAAGTTGTGTGCAAAATTGCATATTGGCACATGTTATGGTATTATGGCCGAATGGTCATTGTGGTGTGTGTGTGTGTACAATGTGTGCTTTGGTGATTTTCATGTGCTTGCTGACCAAATTATTGTTAGTGTAACTTATATGTCTCGGGTACTTTAGCATGTATATGTGTATGTGGTGTTTTTCTTGTCTTTGTGTTTGTTTTGCAGGTTATGTGGAGCAAATGGGAGGTTAAGCCTTGAGTTGTATACTCGGCTTAACTAAATAGACTCTTAATTGAGTTGGTATTGAAAGTGAACTCTACTGAGTTTTATACTCACTGCCCATTACATCATTTTTCAGGAAAGGATATTCGGCCTGAGTGAGATTGCTTGTGTTTATGCTAGTGTGTTATGCTAGTTTGCTTGTTTGCCAAGGTATGTGCCAATGTGTGCTTGGCTTGTCCATTTTGTACATTACAAGTCTTATTTTGGAAGTTGGCCGAAATTTATGTGTTAAGTTATGCCGGCTTATAGAGTTGGGACTTGTCTAGGAGGGCATCAAGGACATGTGGACACTTGCTCTAATCATAGTCTTTACTTTCATTACTATGAATATGGCTATAGGTTTGGTCTTGCAGTGTGTCCTTTTGTATGGTATTCTTAAGGTGCTTTTTGAGCACTAAGTACATGGGGCTGTAATAACTTGGCACTAAAGACTTTAAAATCATGGCATGTAGCCATGTGTGTGTGTACTAGGTAGACTACTTCTGTTGTACATATCATGTAGTCTCGGATTCCTAGTTTTTGTGGTACATGAAGTACCTTTGTAGGCCAAGAATGCTAGCTCCTTGGATTTGGTTTTGGGCTTGTCCTTGATGGATGTTGTGGACTTGTGAATGTTCTAGCATGTATGTGATGTATGTTCAGCTTATGAACCTCTTTTGCACTTCTATGGCCGAGACATACATGTGCATTCCAACTTATGTTTTCAAACCAAACGTGAACTTGGGCTTCTTAGTTGTCATTCTAAACTAGTACACTTGATGGCACACAACTAGACACTTAAATTCCCAACAAGTGTTGCCTTGCTTGTCGTGCAAGTAATTATGGAAGCCTTGCTTGTTTTGCAAGTTAGTGGTATTGGGCCTTGATCCTGCTGCAGTTAACTAATTGGAATCACTCATAAGCCTCCTGGGCCACCTCCTAGGCTAAATACATTAAGAAAATAAGACTTAAGGTTAAGTTTTGTTAATTGGCCGAATTGAAAGGTTAGAGATTAAACTTCAGGTTTAGGAGTTAATACCTTGGACTTGGGCCAGGGCCTGTGTGAGGTGTGACAATCATAGTGATGGTTAGCCATCGACAACTTAATGGCAACATGCTAGTTCTAGAAAATTAGTGACTATTGCCAACGTGAAGGCTTACTATCACTAGTTAGTGATGACAGCCGTTACTGTGACAACTCACCTAGTTAATGTCTTGTTTTGACTCATAAGTATATTTAAATAAAGTATTTTTATTTAAAGGCTTCAAATTAGTTTCCTATTAAGCAAAAAAAACATGCTATGTAAGGTTGTATTGAGTTCCTAAGTGTAAAACGGCACCAAAGGGTAAAATGGTAATTTTGACCCAAGTGAGTGGCATGGTTGCAATATCATTAAAATTAAGGTCATGTAAGTATTTTCTTACCAAATAAGTTAAGACCATAATTTTCTCTAACCATTGGAACCAAAAATGAAAGTTAGGAGACTTAAATGTACTAACTAAAGAATTAAGGCTATTGTGCCACTTGTGGTATACAAACAAAAGGGCTAAGGGCAAGGAAACAATTTTCCCCCTTTGGGACCCAAAGTTAGTTGGTTGGTTGGGAGGGAGAGAAAAGAAAAATAAATTGGCATGTGGACGAAATTAAGTCAAAGGTAAGTGGGAGTAGGTGTTGATTTCATTTTGGACAAAACAAAATAACTATTCATCATCCTTCTTAACCCATTTTCATTCCTCATTTTCCCCTGTAGCTCATGTTCACCATTTTTTCAAAAACTCTCATAATACTTACAAAATTGAAAGTCCCAAAGCATATACATCGAGGCTTTAGCTTATTTTTTATGGTTTGGATGCATTTGCCTTCCTCTCGTAGTTTGGCTCCAAACCCTAAGGTGAGTTTGTCCATGGGTTTAAATTGGTTCGAAGCTTGAAATATTGTTAGTGATGGTCTTAATTTAGTGCTTGTGGTGCCCATTTTTCTTGGATTTTTGGCTTGGAACTCAAGAGAAACAAAATTAAGCTCAAGTGGGCCTTATGTGGCTTGTTCACTTTAATCTTGCTTTAGTTTGAATCAGAGGTAAGGGGTTACATTAATCTAAGTTAAATTGATGCATTTCATGTTTATTTCATGAATTGGAAGTGAAATTAGAATTGCCAATGAAATGGGATTACTTGTAGATTAAGTGGAATGGAGGAAAGTGCATGGTAGGCACAAAATGGCTGCACCTCTAGGGGTGATGCAATCACAACCCCATGGTTGGTGTGACTACATCAATTCCAGAAAAGTGGCAAAAACTACAATGCTATCACACCTCATATTGGGGTGCGACCGCACCATGCTTTACTTTGCCTAAAGTACATCCTACATGACCTTTATGCATTATAAAGGCTTCTTTCCACTTCCAACTTTATGGAAAGCATTGGATATATTCTGTTACCCACTCCGGGGTAGTCCAGTTATGGTGCCAAAACTGTGCATTTAGACTCCCAGGATTGGTAATGTTCTGTAAGCCATCAGAACACTACCCTTAGTGTGCATACCCAAGTGGCCCTCTTGGGCACTATGTAAATACATGCATTTTGGTCCAACCATCACACACATATTCACATTGCATGCACACCATGGCAGCAAAGAAGGAAAACACTAGCACAAGTCTTAGTTTTGGCTTCCACACATTAGGCAATCTTGTTAAGTTCTAGTGACCAGCTACTGCACCTGTAACTTCCACTAATAAACTGTATCATTCTAGCCACATAGCCCCCTGTTTTATTTTCTCCATTATCAAGTAGAGACTTAGAGCAAACCAAGGAATTTTTTTTTACATCAATAGCCCACCTATGGACCAAGTTATGGATTTTTTAAGTTGGTTACAAAATTCTGACCAAATGAACAGTAACTCATCCAACTTTGCAACGTCATATCTTTGGCTACAGGCATCTAAATCCAGAAATTCCAAATCCCAGTTGACCCTCTAGATTTCCTCTAGGTGTGGTCAAAATTTCATACCAAGATTCATTCTACACAGGAAGATATTAAACTTTAGGTTCAGAGTCAAAATTCTGGCAACTTTTGGACCATTTTGCCCATACAATTTTTGCAAACCATGCAAACACTTCATTCACAAGGGGAAAGCCCTCCAAGGCTATCCCATATATGTCCATTACACATAGGAATTACATTCCATTCCTTTTAACAACTTTATGTGGTCAAAACAGAATTTACAAGTAAGCAGCCCATCATTCACACTTAGGCAGCTTTGCACCACATCACTTACATAGCCAAAACATTACTCAAATGTTCTCATACTTGTCTCATTTTACATACACTACATGTAAATGCATAAATTCACTAAAATATGGTCTTAACTCAGCTAAATACGCACCCTATGTTACAGGAGGTCCTGAGACACAATGGACTCCAAAAACAGGATGCTGGACAGCTGCTGCACAACACAATAAGTACCACCATTAAAAATACCAAATGTGCTCCTAAAGTCACTAAACTTTCCAGATCATACCTAGACATATGGAAGTTCATGTTCCTGAAATTTCAGATCAAAAATCAAACCACAATGGTTAGTTTGAAGGTGATCTTTCTGCTGGACCTGAAATGACAGAATTGAGGGGAGTAAGTTTCATTGAGAAACTTAGTAAGGGTAACACTTGATTTCTTAAGGTAATGTGATCCTCATTAAAACCTGCATCCAAAGACACTAAAACAAAAAAACCACAATTCATATATACAAGGTATAGCAACCAAATGCAGCAGCCAAACACAAACAACAAACACATGAAATGTGGCAGCAACATATACCATAGGTTAGTCCATAAAACACATAATAAACATAACCAAATCACTATGGCAGCCCTCCTCAAGCTAATGCTTGGTCTTAGGAAAATTTTAACAGTAGTTAGTATTAACTTTGGGCTCTAGAAACCCTCATTTTACTGCCATCTTTGTGCACTTGACAATAGGTCACAAAACCTTCAATAAGTGCACTCCCTTCAATAAGCTTGGTTCATCAAGCTCATGGCTCTCTTCCAAGTTTAGCCATAGCTCCATGGATGTTTGAAAATACAGAAAACAACCAATAAGGGCAAGAGAACCCTTACCTTGATGGGTATGCTGAAATTGGAGCTTGATCCTAGGTGCACTCAAGCAATAGCACCAAATAGCTTCCAATTGTGCTTCCTTGACTTCAATTGCAAGTAGTTTTGAGTTTGAAGGTATGGTGGCTATGGAGGAAGTGTGGAGGAGAGGGGTGGCTTTCTTTTCGCTGGTGGAGGCCGAAATTTTGAGAGCAAAGGTGGTCTTGACTACTTAAATAGTCAAAAGTACACTAAATACACTTAAGTAGTCTTAACCTTGTCTTATGTCATTTTCCTTGCTACAAGACTTTGTGATGCGAACCCCGATGGTATAACGACCATGAAACTCGCCCAAGATGTTTTTCAAGCTCCACAAGACATCAAAGAGACTGGGTTTGAAGACCCCCACCCCTAATCAACCTGTGACTAGAAACGAGAAGTATAGAACTCCAAGAACACAAGCATACTTGTGCACCAAGGCAGTCCGCCAAGAACCAAAGAGAAAACCTCTCCAAAGAGCAATATTATTTCGGCAATAATCTGTATTTTTACATCCAGAATATGTGCCTTTATATAGGCCTAAACTAGGGTAAAAATCTGGGCAAAATTCGCACCCCAAGTCACCTAGGAAACCTAGTTACAAAGGACTCAAGAAAACCTAGTCAAACTAGGACTCCTACACCCTTTTAACACATGTTTAAGGTGTGCAGCGAATTCCATTTATCCTAAGTGACCTAAATCACTTCCATGGCTTAAATAACATCCTAAATAATGTAAATAATTAGGAAAATAAAATAAGATACGTTACAGCACAAGATTGGGCATAAAAACCCAAAATAGTCTTCTCAGGTGGTTCCTGCTTGTGTCTTCAACTTCAAGCTGAAATTAGAACTTGATGCAGCAATGATTTCTCAAACTTCAAAGCATCAAAGTTGTAGATCTCTTTCTTATCTTTGAAATGACACCTGAACCACACAAAACGGACATCTAAAGCCAAATATATGCCCAAAATACTGCAACTGCTTCTGAACCAGCGATAACTCGTAAATCGTGACTTTGAAGCTAAATTGGACCTCCTTAACGTGCAAACTGGGTTTGATGGGATTCATATGATTTGTAGCTCCAGATGTTATCTTTCCAATGAATCAAGAATTACTCAATTCTGATCTTTTTAGCTCAATATATGATTTTTCCACCAGAACATCGCCAATCTGTCAACATCCGAGCTTGAATTGCACTAGTGAGCTCCTTAGCCTTCTTCCTTGTCAATGGTCCACTAGAAACCTTCAGTGAGTCCTTGCCTTCCTTGGTTGTGCCTTCTTTGATCATATCAGCTCCCCCCTCCTTAGAAGGATTCGTCCTCGAATCAAAACCTGCACTAGAAAAGGGAATTGAATCAATAACAATGAAATGATCAGCACATAAGCACTTACCTTTCACATAAGCACCAATAACATGGAATGCTTGTGTATGGAGCTTTAATCTTGAGCAAGACCTGAACCAATATCCAAATGCAATGATACCTCCAGGGTCAAAAACAAAGTTAGAAGCAATTAGCACAAAAAATCTGAATGTTTGCACAATTTTCATCTTCACTCTAGGCATCACTTTCATTGCCTTTACCATCTCAAAAAGATTATTCTCACAACAAGTAAAAGTGTAGGAATAATTTACCTTAGGGATGCTGAATGCACTCAAAACAAATGGACCTAAACTCACATAAGTGTCATGGTTATGAAAAGCACAAGTTATGCATGTCAAGACAATACTTTGCATAGGCCATTCAAACAAACAAGAATTGAACACAATATGGCCTAAACTAATAACAAAACTAGGATGCATGAATTTCAAAAAAATCCTAAGCATTTTAAATGAAACAAGATTGGAGTAGATAGGATTAAGTGAAACCAATTCAGTAGCAAACTTATTTTTGCATGTATATGCACAACAATGCATGAAATTTGTGCATGGGATGTGACACAAAACAAAGGATTCAACATACCTCCATAAAAGGCTGAATTTAAATCCAGAATTTTCACTCAAAATAAAAACTTTCAGGTTTAGACATAAAGCAAAAAGATCAAGACTCAAAAGTTTGTGTAATGCATGTGTCATGACAAAAAAATGCTTGCTGGAAATTAAAGATTGACACACAAAAATGGGCGGAATATAAATGTGAATCAAAGAAGTATGTAATGCATGTGTAACAACCAATATATGCATGAAAAATTCCAAAGAAGCAGGTTTAACTTGAGGCAAAACAAAACAATGTGACATGGATGCAAAGCAAACAAAACCAAAAACCAAAGACAACAAAACAGATTTTCCTCTAGAGAAACTCAAGCAATTCCAAAGATGATTTGACAAAACCAAAGAATTTGAAGCTTGTAAACCATATTTTGACAAATTTCCATGTTTACTTCCTTCTCTTAATCTAGTTTCATGAAAACCATTTGTCAAAATAACATTGCAAGAAAACACACATTGTTTGAGATTTTCATGCAAAACTACATCAAATCTAGGTGTTAGGAAGAAATACATTACAGTGGTTGGACTTAGTCTCCAAGTATCTTCCTTTGGTGTAGGAACCACAAAATATTCATCTTTGCACTCAATGGCTTTGGTTGCAGTTGCATTAATTTCATCCCCTTGAAACATAGGATAAGAAACAATGTCAGGCAAATTTTTGCATATGAAATCACTTGGACTTACCTCAAATTGTTCCTTTTCAACCTCCTTCGTTGGCTTGATGCATGGAACATGGCTTAGAATATTAGGAACACCAACTTCTTGGATGGGCAGCAACTCACTTGATTCTTGTAGCTGATCTCCAATTAAGTTCTGAAAAGAAGACAACACAACAATAGAAAAAGACTTTGTTATGTTAGATGAAAGTATGGCTTCTTTGTAGGTCTTTCTCTCTTCACTCAGCTTGGGTTCATTGCACTCTTGTCTTCTCTCAACTTCGCACTCAATTTCTTCTCTCGGGAACTCTCTACTCTTCTTCCCCTCGTGTTCACTCTTCTCACTTAATCTCTCGGTTGTTCTCTCAACTTTCCCCTCATCACTCTTGCCCTCAACTTTCCCCTCATTTACTTTTCTCTCAACCTTACTTTGAAATTTTCTTGGATCCTTAAAGACTTGTTGTGGTGAAAGTGGTACTAGCATGATTGAATTTTCTTGTTGCAGTCAAGACAAGTCTCCTTTTGTGGCCTCCATGTTTGGCTTGGGCACTTCTCTCACATCCTTACTCCATGCTCCTCTCCATGTGGAAATTCCTCCTTGACACATCTTGGATGCCTTTGCTCTCTTGATGCTCCTCTCAGCCTTAATGGCATGATGAAGCAAATCCTTCATGTTGACATATGGCACCATCTCCACTTCGTTGGCAATCTCAAGATTGAGACCATTAATGAATCTAGCAATGGTGGTCTCCTCATCCTCCATGATGTTGGCTCGGGTCAAGGTCCTCTCCAAGTCTTTATGGTAGTCCTCCACACTTCTTTGGCCTTGCACTAGCTTTTGAAGCTTTAAGCATTGATCTCTATAGTAGGAGCTAGGCATAAATCTCTTCCTCATTAAGGCTTTAAGGGCTCTCCATGTATGTATGGGCTCCTCCTCATTCCTTCTCCTAGAAGTAACATCCTGATTCCACCATACAAGAGCATAATTAGTGAACTTTATGGTAGCCAATTTAACCTTCTCTTTCTCGGAGTAATGATGGCAATCAAACACCATCTCAGTCTTTTGTTCCCACTCCCAATATGCATCGGGATCACTCCTCCCTTGGAAAGATGGAATGGTAGGCTTGATGGAATTTAGGTTGTTATCCTCTCTTGGCTCACACCTCATTGGAAACCCATGGTCATGCCAAACTCTTTCTTCTTCCTCGGGTTCTTCTCTCCTTGGACCTCTCCTTGGTTGCAAGATGGAATTTGGTCTCCTTGGCAACCTCAAGTCAATGTCTTCAATCCTCCCAACAAGCCTATTGAGAGTTTCTTGAAGCTCTCTCATGGTTGGCTCATCATTGTTTCTCACTTCCATCCTCCTATCCTCTTGGCCCTCCATACTCCTGAAAATTCAAAGATCCTCACAAGCACTCACCTCACGTGTTTCACTCAAAATATGAACACTCAAAACACTCAATTTGTTAGTGAGATATTGCTATTCAAAGAGTTCTCAAAAGTTCTAAGAAAACTATCCTCAAAGCACACAAGAAAACTTAAATTTTTGAAAAACTATTTTAACTCCAAAAGAGGTGGGCTAAACAAGCTTTAAAAGACTCTAGGAAGCTCTTGCAATTGATGATCACAAGAACCACAAAGAAAGCTTTTTGGCTGGAAAACAATGGGATAGGTTTTTGGGCATGAAAACTTTCAAAACTTTGTAAAAAAAACCTTCTTTTCAGCAAGCTCTTTCCTTTGTACTTTTCTTTTTCTGTCTTTGTTCTTTTCTTTCCTTTGCTTTGTTCTTTTTCTCTTTTCTTTCTTTTTTTTTTCCTCCTTTTTTTCCCCCCTCTTTTTGCTTGCTGTTTTGATGCTAACCAAACGTTCTCTTTGAAATTCCTGACTGTCAAAGACAAAAAGTTAGAATTCTTTTCGGCCAAGACAAGAAACTATTGAAATTTGCACAACTGGAAATCAACGTTGGTTATACGAAACCAATTTGAAATCACGTTGGTTGCGTAAAACCAATTTGAAATCAACGTTGGTTGTACCGTAACTTCCTCAATTTGGATCCTTCTCTTTTTTTTTTTTGGTGTTTTCTGGACTCTAAGATGCTGGAAACAATGAAAACAGAAGAGATTAATATGGCTGGAAACGAAACAGAAAGATGAGAATTAAACAAGAACAAACAAGTAGAAACCGAGAACACAAGGTGACATGGATTGACTTCTTTTTGTTGTTTTTGTGATTTTCGGACTTGAACAAGGATGGAATAAAAAAAGGAAAGACCTGAAACAAGAAGAAAATAGATTAAAACAGAGAATTAAAGCACGAAATTACTGAACAGAATTGAAAGAAAACCGAAGAGAAACAAGAACACAAAGATATGTCCTTCAATGGAACTTGTGGCTCTGATACCAACTGATGCGAACCTCGATGGTATAACGACCATGAAACTCGCCCAAGATGTTTTTCAAGCTCCACAAGACATCAAAGAGACTGGGTTTGAAGACCCCCACCCCTAATCAACCTGTGACTAGAAACGAGAAGTATAGAACTCCAAGAACACAAGCATACTTGTGCACCAAGGCAGTTCGCCAAGAACCAAAGAGAAAACCTCTCCAAAGAGCAATATTATTTCGGCAATAATCTGTATTTTTACATCCAGAATATGTGCCTTTATATAGGCCTAAACTAGGGTAAAAATCTGGGCAAAATTCGCACCCCAAGTCACCTAGGAAACCTAGTTACAAAGGACTCAAGAAAACCTAGTCAAACTAGGACTCCTACACCCTTTTAACACATGTTTAAGGTGTGCAGCGAATTCCATTTATCCTAAGTGACCTAAATCACTTCCATGGCTTAAATAACATCCTAAATAATGTAAATAATTAGGAAAATAAAATAAGATACGTTACAGCACAAGATTGGGCATAAAAACCCAAAATAGTCTTCTCAGGTGGTTCCTGCTTGTGTCTTCAACTTCAAGCTGAAATTAGAACTTGATGAAGCAATGATTTCTCAAACTTCAAAGCATGAAAGTTGTAGATCTCTTTCTTATCTTTGAAATGACACCTGAACCACACAAAACGGACATCTAAAGCCAAATATATGCCCAAAATACTGCAACTGCTTCTGAACCAGCGATAACTCGTAAATCGTGACTTTGAAGCTAAATTGGACCTCCTTAACGTGCAAACTGGGTTTGATGGGCTTCATATGATTTGTAGCTCGAGATGTTATCTTTCCAATGAATCAAGAATTACTCAATTCTGATCTTTTTAGCTCAATATATGATTTTTCCACCAGAACATCGCCAATCTGTCAACATCCGAGCTTGAATTGCACTAGTGAGCTCCTTAGCCTTCTTCCTTGTCAATGGTCCACTAGAAACCTTCAGTGGGTCCTTGCCTTCCTTGGTTGTGCCTTCTTTGATCATATCACTTTGGTTTCTTAGTCTTAATCTCTTGGCCCACATTTGACCATCCTTATCTTCCTTTAGCAGCCCTCGTTATGTGGGATAACCCCACAAAACTTCCATTTGACTTAAGTCATAGACATACACATCTTAAGGCCTACATTAGAACACTTAGGTCCTTTATGCCTTTTTGTGTTTTCTTTTCCTTAGTTGTCTTCCATAAGCAATTTAGTCCTCCAATAGCACTTTCATACCATTCATATCCTTCCCATAACTCTCCAAATCTCTTTTGTGAAAGTTTTGCAATTGAGTACCCGAATTTCCAAAACCTTACAAAAAAGTCCATAGGTTGCTTGACAAACAAGCAATCCTTAAGACTTTTCTTGGGGACCAAGTTAGCAAATTGGAAGACTTTTAAGGAGGTGTTGATCATAGCTTTTACCCCCCACACCACAATCACTATGGTGCGAATTACACAATATAATGGCTTTTAGCCATTATGACACTTGTAATTCTCCCATTTTGTGCAGTGGTAACATATTCCAATGTCACTTCTAAGATAAATATAATCATCAATTAAGTAGGGTAATTAAGTTTATGGGTTAAGAGAGCTAAGCTTGGTGGATAATTAAGGGTACCTCAAGGAAGAATTGAGGTACGAAGTGGGGGCTAAGTAGGGTTCAATTTCTCTAACAACCTAAGTGTTGGGTCATGGATCCCAGGCCACTAGAGTAGAACCTAAGAGAGTCCCAACCAAGCTAAGAAGATTGGTAAGTAAGTCAACTAAGGAAGCCCGTGTCAAGTTTGAAGAACTTGGTGAAGTCAAGCCACTAAGTCAATTACCCCACATAATAAGCAAAGGAAAGACAGGTAAGTGATGGGAATGGGTGAGGACCTAGTCTAGGACCTGTATGTAGACTTTAGGGAGGTAAAGTATTGGGTATACATGGGCCAGTGTGTCAAGTACCTCCACCATTTAAGCTCATGACATGTTTAAAACACGTTAGGGTGTAAGAAGTCCCAAGTGTTGTATGTTGCATATCATTCACCCATACATTGCATTTATTATTATTTTCTTATTTGTGGTTGATTGTTAGATGCTTGGTTGTTTACTTTCCATGTGTACATGGTTGCTTGAGTTTCCATTTAGGTACTAAGGGACCCTTTACTGAGTACATTAACATACTTGATAATGTTGTGCCTAAAAACCAATCATGAGAAAATTCTATTTTTCACATTGATTGATGACATTTTTTTAAGGCATTACTGTAGTAATTATGTTTTTTGTTTTGTTTCTATGTGACATAATCAAACACAATTATAACCCTAAAATAATAGTATTCTTAAACATCCCTAGTCTTGTATTTTTATGGAATGGGTTGCAATAATACATAAAGACTAGCATGTGTGGAGACTAATATGAGATATATAGTCTACATATAGGTACAAGTTGGAAAACTTGTGTATTGGACTAACCTAACATGACAATGCTACATGGATTATTATATAAGTCTCATAAGTGATTCTCATATTGATCATGGTATTTGTAGTCTTTTGACCTAAGGTCATCAAGGTTCCCTACATGTAAGTCATATACTTTGATACTTCTTTTTGTTGCTCATAACTGAGTGAATGTGAAGGTGGTCATTGGGTATGTCACCTGTCATGTGGAGGGCTTTGTATGATCAAGGTGGGATTTGTTCCTCTTATGTAACGGGAATGATATCTTTGGGCCGCTTGACTGACTAAGACTAAGAAAATGCAAGGCCATGCTT
Source organism: Aquilaria yunnanensis (assembly GCA_039654915.1). Classification (NCBI taxonomy): domain Eukaryota; kingdom Viridiplantae; phylum Streptophyta; class Magnoliopsida; order Malvales; family Thymelaeaceae; genus Aquilaria; species Aquilaria yunnanensis. Next base: position 38,215,837 of record CM077595.1, on the reverse strand, counting down.
GGATGAGTTGATATGAGATATCAATGTCATCAATGTTAGTCAGTTTACTCACTAATCAAGAAACCTTAGATTGGGCTATACGAGAGTCACACATTCCATGTCTCATGCTCAATCTTAATATCTTTGGAAAATGGGACAAAGGCATATATGAATAATGATCATAAAGGTTTAGTCAAATCACCAACTATCTTGTCAATTTGGTAACAATGATGTGTTGCTAGACACCACTCATTGTTTATGATCATAAATTTGATTTATGATCATTGCTAATGTGATAAGATCCTATTAGGGTTGCACACTTAGAGCCAATTACATTATTTGGGTGCGTAGGCCAAATTGTTTGTTTTTGGTTTCATGATAACTTCGGATCAATAATTAGCCCAAAGGTTAAGCCATTATGAAGCTTGAAATTAAACCTAATTGGATTAGGGTTTTAAAACCCATTAGGCTTGGGAGTTAAGCTCATTATATATACATCAAATGGTAAGCATTTCGAGCCCTAGCCACACAAAGGACAAAATCAAAAGGGCTCTGAAAAGTTCTAGCCACACCCTCATCTTGTCTTCTCATGGAGGACACAAGCTAGCAATGCAGGCACACGAGGAACACATCTACTGAAAAGTGGTTGAGGCATGGTGATCCAAGTGGATACCGTAGAGAGCTTGAACACATCAACTGTTCAAGTTTATGATCCAACTCAATAGTTAGGTGAAAAATCCCAACCAACTAGGTATAAAAATTTTGAACACCCGATTTACTACAAGTCACTTGGATCCTGGAGGGTTTTGGTTTATTTCCACTATGTTTGTTTGGCTCCTGAAACCCTATAGTACTCACTCCCAAAGCATATTTGTGTAGGCACTAATACTGGGCGCAACAATTAGGTGGATAGTTGTGGGCTAAGTTTCTCTATTTTGCAAGTACTTATTCTACCTGGAATGTTGTGTTTCAAAGTCACTTATAAGCTAAGTTTTGTACTAACTAAGCATTTGTGCCTTTACTATCTAGAGGCTAAGGGTTGCACAAAGACAAGTGAAGGCTTTGCAGTTGGAGCTTAATAGCTCAAAGGTGGGAGCCCAAGTAGATGATCTTAGTAGTATTTTGCCTTGTATATATGGTACCTTTTGTACTAAGACATTGCCTCTATTAGGACATATTGTGGTGCAAGACCATTAAGTTACTTTTGGGTGCATGCTAGAGCTTATATGTGTGCACAAAACTATTACTAGAAGTTTGAATAACTAATATTTTGTTGCCTTAGCATGCTTTAAATATGTTTTAAATGAAGTGCTTGAGTGACATTTTCTTTACTTATTTTATTTATTTGATTTGCATTACCAAAGCAAATGCATGCATATCTTCTTGCAGGGTAGGCTAAGTAACTAGTTGCACATAAATTATTTTAATTTACCGACAAGTAACAGTTAGCCAATAGTAACTAAGTGGGATCATAGTCCCTAAGAGCCAACACATTAAGTAATTCAGGGCACTGGGACCCTGCTCAATGATAGTTTGGTATTAGAGCCAGTCAATGGACCTAGTAGAAGTAACAAGTTAACTAAGATCTAAGTCTTCCGTGTGCTAAATGTAGTTAGTACTGCTTATAAGTTACTCTGGGTGAGGTTTTTTAGCTTCGGTTGCAGGTATCATGGTGAGCACTCAATCAGGTGTTGCTACTAAGGCTCAAGTTCCTAGTGTGGGAACTAGTGACCCAATGGGATGGATATGGGAAAAGTGGTGGCTTTGTTGTGCAGGATCAATGAATCTATGGATTGGATGCTTCAAGCCACAACGCCAAAGGCCATTAGCAATATTGCAAAGTTTACGCCTCCTGGAATGAAAGTGGGAATCTGTCACAATGGATTTTGTGTTGGATTACCCAATACAAGAAGTTAGCATGACTCAATATGGGTGGTGGTGGATACGTTGACAAAGTTTGCATATTTTATCCTTATTAAGATCACAAACACCATGGAGAAGTTGGCCCAATTGTATATCTGGGAAGTGGTGGGATTCCATGGAATCCCTGATAAAATTATATCTCATAGAGATCCCCATTTTGTTTCAAGGTTTTGGAATGCCTTTCAAAAGGCTATGGGTTCCACTGTGAGTCTAAGTACTGCTTATCACCCTTAGACTGATGGGCAAACTAATCGAGTGATCAAGACCTTAAAAAATATGTTGTGAAGTTACATGATAGATTTTAGAAGGGATTGTGACCAACACCTACCTTTGATTAAGTTTGCTAATAATAATAGCTATCAAGAAGCTATTAAGATGACACCCTACGAAGCTTTATATGGGCGTAAGTGCATGATGCCTCATTGTTGGGTAGATAATGCAGATGAAGTAGTTGTTGGCCTTGATATTATTGCCCAGACCATAAAAAGATTATGTTGATCCGAGCATGGTCCAAAGTTGCCTTAGATTGGCAAGCCAAGTATGCCAATGTGTGATGGAAAGACTTGGAATTTAATGTAGGCGACAAAGTACTCCTTAAGGTTTCCCCATTAAAGGGAGTGGTAAGGTTTGGCCAAAATGGTAAATTGCCTCCAAGATATATTGGTCCTTTTGAAATCCCTGAGGGGATAAGGAAAGTAGCTTATCGGTTGGCTTTGCCACCAAATTTGGCCTAGGTTCACAATGTCTTCCATATAAGTTCACTAAGGAAATGTGTAGTGAATCTTGGGCAACTGTTAGCCTCATCCGTCATACTAATAAGGGAGGACCTAAGTTATTAAGAGTACCCCCATTAAGTTTCTTGATCGCCAAGTCAGGAAACTAAGGACAAAGCAGATCCCAATGGTCAAGGTACTATGGTCTAACCATGGTGAAGAGGGGGTCACTTGGGAGACTAAGTAACATATGCACAAGCAATATCCAAGTGACTTTGCTCGATTATGTAGGAATTTGGAAGACCAAATTTCTAAAGTAAGGGAGGATATGATAACTCTCATAGTCAATACCTTATTTTGACTTGGTAAGTATGTTTAATTAAAGATTTTTATTTAAATTCCTTAAATTAGTTTTCTATTAAGCAAGAAAACCAAGCTAAGTAAGGTTGTATTGAGTTCTAAAGTGTAAAATGACACCAAAGTGCAAAAAGGGTAAAATGGTAATTTTGACCCAAGTGAGTGGCATGATTATAATTTCATTGAAACTAAGGTCATGTAAGTGTTTTTTACCAAATAAGTTAAGACCATAAGTTACTCTAACCATTGGAACAAAAAATGAAAGTTAGGGGACCAAAATGCACTAACTAAGGAATTAGGGCTTTTGCACCAATTGTGTCATAAAAATGAAAAGGTTACGGGCAAGGAAACAAATTTTCCCCTTTTAGACCCAAAACCAAATAGCTCGTGGGGAGGAAAAGAAAAATAAAAATTAAATTGGCATGTGGAAGAAATTAAGTCAAAGGTAAGTGTGAGTAGGTGTTGATTTTCTTTTAGAGAAAATAAAATAACTATTCATCATCCCTCCTAACCCGTTTTCATTCCTCCCTTTCCTCCATTGTTCATCTTTACCATTTCTTCAAAAACCCTCAAAATTCTTGCAAAATTGAAGGTCCCAAAGCATATACATCAAATGCTCTACCTTATTTTTGGTGGTTTGGGTGGATTTGCCTTGTCTCTTGCAAGTTTTGGCTTTAAACCATAAGGTGATTTAGTCCATAGGTTTGACTTGGTTCTAATCTTGAAATATGGTTACTGATGGTCTTAATTTAGTGCTTGTGGTGCCTATTTTGCTAGGATTTAGGCTTTGAACTCAAGGCAAACAAATTGAGCTCAAGTAGTCTTTATGTGGCTTGATTGCTTTAATCCTGCTTTAGTTTGAATTTGACATAAAAAGTTAACTTAATCTAAGTTAAATTGATCCATTTCATGTTTATTTCATGAATGAGAAGTGAAATTGGAATTGCCAAAGAAATTGGATTACTTAGAGATTAAGTGGAATAGAGGAAAGGGCATGGTAGGCACAAAATGGCTGCACCTCTAGGGGTGATGCGATTTCAACCCCAAGGCTGGTGTGATCGCATCAGTTCTAGAAAAGTGGCAAAAACTGATATGCTACACACTTAATATTGGGGTGCGACTGCACGATGCCTCACTTTGCTTAAAGTTCATCCTATGTGGCCTTTGTTGCATATTAAAGGCTTGCTTCCACTTTTAACTTTATGGAAAACATTAAATACATTCTAAATTCAATTCTATGACAATTATAAGCATCAATTAAATAAGGTAATTAAGTGTGTGGTTTAATAGGACTAAGTTTGGTGCATAATTAAGGGTACCCTAAAGAGGAATTGAGGTGCCAAGTAGGGGCTAAGTAGGGTTTGATTTCTCTAATGACCAAATGAAATTGTTGCTCTAATCACATAAGTGTTAGGTTGTTGGTGAAATCCCTAATTTAAACATTAGATGTGTGGGATTCAAAAACTATTTTGTTGCTTCTTTCTATAACTCCACTCTCCTGTGAAGTACATGGAACTATTAATTACCTTTTTATTCCTTTTTTTTTGGAAAAATCTGCGAAACTCTGTAAATTTATATTCTCCACCTCGATCTGTCCTTAAAATTTTGATAAATCATCCACTTTCATTTTCTATAAGTACTTTGAATTTCTTGAATGTGTCAAATGTTTCTAATTTTCTTCTTAAGAAATAAATCCACATCATCCTGGAAAAGTCATCCACAAATAAAATAAAGTATCTATCACCATTTAATGGTGAAGTTCTGGTTCAACCAATAATAACCAAGGGTACCAGCTCCATGGGGTCATTTGTTCTCCAAGATGCATTTGGAAATTAGACTTTGCCCATCTTCTCATATATAGATCCTTCATAGACTTTATCAATTGCACATATATTAGGCAAACCAGGGACCATGTTTTTGTCCTTTAGTAGCTACAAACCTTTATATTCAGATGCTCATATCCTTAATGTCGTAGAAATGAGTCATCTATTATACCACATTCAAAGCATGATCATCATGAAATGACATAGCTAGAGGAAAAGCATTGTTCCTGCACATCTGAACTTTTGCAACCATGATACTTTTCCTCTCATATTTGATAACTCATTCATCAACTCCAAATTTCAGAGCATAGCCTTTTCACTAAAGTTGCCCAACACTTAATTTATTTTGAGTCAAATGAGGAACATAAAGGACATCCATGATAAATTTGGAAGTACCTTCATTGTTATTGACTACTATACCTTCTTGGCCTTTAACATCATGAAGTTTGCCATCACCAAGCTTTACTTTTAAAAGATAATTTTTAACTGACTTTGTAAATATTTGCTTATCTTCAATTATATGATTGTTGTAACTATTATCTACATACCATATAGCACTTGATTCTTTCTTAGCACTTAAGCAAGAATAGAATACTCCACCATCTTGATTCTTTCTTAACACTTAAGCAGGAATAGAATACTCCACCGTCATCACCTTCTTCTAAGAAATTCATGATGTTACTTTGAACTTTGTACTAATAATCCATACTTGAGTGATTTAGATTTTTGCAGCATTGACACTTGAATCTACAATCTTTTGATTAATGACCGGTCTTTTCATAAAGATTGCTACTTAAAATTGAATAATTTGTTTGGTTGAAATCATTTCAATTTCCTCTACGATGGCCATGACCTCAGCCTTGGGATCATTTTCCTCTATTTTAGAATAAACCTCTACCTTGATTATTTTAATAGATATTGTCTCCCATGTTCATCTTTAATTGGAAGGCCCGCTGTACTGTTTGGCTTGAGAATATGCTCATTCTCCTCTCATGTAATTTTGAAGAGCTAATCACATCATTAATTGCTATTTTTGTTAAATCCTTGAATTCTTTAATTGCTGTAACAATATGCTCAAATTTTGTTGGTAGACTTTGCAAAATTTTATCATTAGTATGTTTTATCTTCAATGTTGTCAGCCAAGCTCCTACTTTGATTTATAATTTTTTATTACCCTTGAAGAAAATTCATGATTACTCTCTGCATCCTTCATTGAAAGGTTGCCAAAATCTCTTGATAAATTTTCTTCCAAATATTCCAAGGATCTTTTGATCTCTTGGCACCCATGATGTGTTGGAATATTGCTTTAGTCAATCCTTATTGGATATTGAGTGATTTTTTTGCATCCCTTTGCTCATTTTGCTTGTATTGCCTATTCTGTGCTTCAATTGAACTAGTATATACTTCAGGACTATGTCATTCTTTGAAGCTAGATTATACTAACTCTAATAAATCTTGGGAGAAATAATGTTTTCATCTAGATGCTACAAAATTCATAGTTCTCACAATTAAATATAGGAATGAGAGACTGTGAATAATTGAACATTGTTTCACTACTTGTAGCCATTGCTATAACCTAGCTCTAATACCAAACAAGTTGAGTGCAAGAAAATAATTGAACAGATTTGTGGAAATTTAGGCAAGGGGGAAGGAGAGAAAGAGGGCAAAGTCTTATTTTTCATCTCATGGAGACATATGAAGCATACAACAACGACATTATAACATGGCTATCTATAGAACTAATGGCTATCATGAACACAATTCTAACAAAATTAACACCCAAACTACAAATCATGATTATTTAAAACATAATATATAGTTGGTTTCTTGTAACTTCTAGGTAACGTAATACTAAACTAACCAATCACTAAATTTCACATGTTTGCTTATGTCCCAAGAAAGCTTCATGGTTCCTTGTGCTTTAATCTCCTTAATTGGCACTACCACATAGCTAAGGATAGCATCTTTAAATGGCTAGATAGCTACAACATTGCTGCCTTGCTTTGTCCAATGTTTACAAGTTGTCAAATTTGCTAGTTGTGAAAATTACAAACTATTATTATGTTTTTCAACAAGTACCACCATAAATGACTATTCAAGAACAAATTTGAGGTAAGTAATTTCATTAAATTTGGGAGTATGGCATAAGCATGTTTAAATGTCAAAGTAAGAAAATTGGTAGGCATTGGAGGTTGCTGTTTAGCTTGCAATCTTTGATAACAAAATGCCAACTTATCAGGTGCTCAGCCCTGAGTTTTCATCCACACACTCCATGGAGGAGAAAAACATTAGCTAGAAAAACACATCCTCCATCCAATTTAGGCATAACGAGTAGTAATGTCAAATTTGCATAAGCAATTTTAGGTATCAATGTGGTTCTACCAGGAAGATTTCATGCAAACTCAATAGTATAAGGATGTTTGTACCAAATTCAACAATGATTATATTACTATGACTTAGTTTTGGCATGGGATTAGTCAGGGGGGAAAACTATGAGTCGACAAGATCCTAGTTCTCACAATAAGGCATTACTGTGATCACCAAATAAGATCATTTCTACCTTTACTCCATGAACACAAAGAGGCAATTTCACTTGGGTCACACTTTTGTATGGCACCTCCAAGATATCACCTATATAGGATGACTTAGTTTTATATTTATGGGTTCATTCATCACCTATGTAAAATGGGGTTATTTTTTTGGTTGAGACAACTGAAGAAGATGAGAATGCCCAAGAGGGATGTAATTCATCTTGATTAGCCAAATTGAGTAAACAACAGAAGGTAAGACCCAAGCTTAGACTCTACCTAGTAAACAGATCCAAAGCCATATATTGTCACTCATTGCAAGTATTGGTGATCAGCATCCTCAGTGCCAACCTTGTCATTGATTTACACTAATTAGTAGAAGGTCCTTTGGAAACTAAACTAGTTAGATAGCACTGATCACTAGTTCTCTAAGGTCAAAGTTCACTGTCCATAACTAGAAAAACAAGTCCTCTCCTTTATGAGGCAGTTAGGTTTTCATGTAGGCTTGTTCACTTTGATGTGCCATCCAAATCCATTCCAGCAAGTGAGACTTTGGCCCATCCTACCTTAAAGTTGAAGTCTCCAACAACTCGTAAGTGCCTTCATGATGATAAAGTGTAATAACCTGCTAATAGGAATGTTGACATAGTCCTTGCCATTACATCCTAGTAGAGGATATTAGCCATGATAAGTAGGCAATGACCAATTCGGCCATAGGCTAAAACCACCAAATGTGAGGCAACTAGGGGAGACTATGATGCCTAGAATTGAAGTAAAGGAAGATATGACTAAAGGGCATCTCACTAAAGAGCAACTAGAGGATAAGACTAATAAGAATATCATAATTGAGCATAGATAGAAGTTCAAAGAGTGTATGGTTGATGTAAGAGCTACAGATGGCTCTAAGCCAACACTATATGAAGGATATTCTTGTAAAGCCAAAGTCTATAGCACCACTGCTTGTTCAAAAAAACACTAAGGGTCTACCAGCCGTTGATGACCCTTCCATAGTTATGCTTGAGGCAACCAAGACTTGATCATGCCATTTATTATCTCATTTTTGTTTAGTTTTATTTTAAATTTCTTTTGAACAGTGTTTACTATTTTCAGTAAAAATTTTGTGTGTTGTCTTTCTTTTTATTTCAATTTATTTTGAATGCTAATTTTAGTGATCCATTTGTTCCTAGCTAATTTTCTTATGGATCTACAACATATTCCTCTTGGGAATACATATAACTTCAAGATGTTGTCATTGTCAACAACTTTAGTTGGGCAGTGTCAGCTTTCTAACTTCACCCTCTTTATTTCTTTATGCTTTTCCTTGAATGTTGGTACATTGAGTGTAATGTATATAATAAGTGTGTGGAATTGGTTACTTTGGTTGGCTTTTCATTAACTTTTTAAGCCAGATTTTTAATAATTTGTTCTGGATTGCATGGAGTAGTTGAATACTTTAGGGTTATTTATTTCTTAACTTGGTTATTTGGTTATATTCTATAAGCCATTGTGCATGAAATTGAATGAGCTTTTAACCCACTTTTGTGCTCTTAGAATAACCTAGGATAATGATAGCCTAGGAGACTAATTTTTATAAAATCTGTCCCTAATATATAGATGGAAAATGGGCTATGCTTTTTGAATTATGTGGATTGATTGGCTAATGGATAATATGTTTTTGGTTGTGAAGAAAAAATTTATATTTTTTTTGACTATACAATTAAATATTTTGAACTATTTCTAAGATTCTTTGTTGAATTAATTTTTGAAATGGGAAAATAAAAGAAGTATGAGACTTATGGGCCTTTTTGAGGACATGTAAAAAATTAAAAGAGTAGAGGGTGAAAATGGGAAAGGATAAAAAGAAGAAGAAGACTAGATTATCTCATTCCTTGAACCCAAACTCTTACTATTTTTGGACAAAAGAACCACCAAATCTCATCCTACCTAATTTATTGTGAAATTAAAGGCCCCAAAGCAAGTTTTGAGGTGTTTATAGCTAGTTTGAGCTTGGTGGAGGTTGAATTAAGTTTCATCCCTTGGTTGGGATTCATTCCTAATTTTGGGAAGGGGTAAATGATGCATTTGAGTTAACTAAGGGTTGGATAAGTTAGATAATTAGTCCTTAAGCTCAAATCTTGCTTTTGAAGGTTAAATTGCAAGCTAGTGTGGAATATGTGCAAGGTGGTCCTAAGGGGGTTTAGTATTGTCTCACCAAGGGGGTAAGGGTTTCTAACATTTTTTAAGCTTGTGTTTGCTCAAATTCATACCATAATACATGTGTTTGATGCATTATCTAGTCATTTTCTAGGCTACAAAAAAAGCTATATCAATTTGCAAGTGAGATGGCATGGTTGTGCTTATGTGTGCATAGGAGGTTTGGAGCTTGTGATCCTATGCTTGGTATGGGATGTTTTCAAAATTTTAAGTGTTTATTTGGTGCATTTACATGTTATCTAGCATGTGTTAAAGTATTAGAAGTGGTTGCTAAGTGAATTGGTTGTGGTAAGAAAAGAGAGAAGGCAAATTGACACTTGGGCTTGAAATAGAGTACTCAGGTCAAACCCGTACTGGCACTAGGAGCATAATCCAAGGATGAGAGAAATGGTTTAAGGTGCTACCTTTCGCACCATGGCGCCAGCCCCTTAAGGCCCCAAGCTCGAGAATTCTCTAGGGCATTCATATGCTATGGTTACATGTGTTGGACCATTCTAAGACATGTGTGACCTTCAAATGGATCTAACATCCACTTCTAAGGTGACTTACATGCACCTTTAAGGATATTTAAGAGGTCTAAAAAAAAGCAACTTAGGGCCCAAGTAAGTATGTGGACTTTAAGTAAGGTTATGTGTACTAAGTAAGCGAGTGAGGCTTTGAGATTCTAGAACACTTTAATTAAGGTATCTACTTAATAATTTGAGCCACAATGATTAAGAATTCCTGTACAGTATGAAAAAGGGTAAATAAAGAAATAGCAAGTTACCATACTTGCTAGGGCAACAACTAAGTAGGACTAGGTTAAGCTAGGATCTCAGAATGGAACCTTTTCTTATGGCCAAAAGATAAGACCTCAAGATGTTTGAGCTCATGTTTTGTTATATATATTTATATCAGAAATAATTCCTAGGGTTTTTCTTGCAGGTTATGAAATCCCTTACTAAGAACTATAAAATTCTCACCCCTTAAGTTCATATTGTGCAAATGCAATGTTGTTGTGCTTAACAACAAGTAAAGGACTGCCAAGTCTTAATTTTCCCATTACAGGTATATGTTTATGGAATCTAGATTGATTCATAGATTTAGTTAACTAATATTGTGTGCTAATTCAGTTTTTTTATGGCCTTGGTGGTGATTAGGCTATTAAGTGCACAAGTGAAACAAAGAAACTATTTACTAAAGAGTAAGTGAGTTTGAGTTAAAGCTAAGTTATTTTATGATGTTGTTATTATATAGCTAAAGATGTCATTTAATTTTAGTTGTAGGGGCATTAGTAATTATACGAACAAAATTTACTAGGGCCCTTATTAAAGGTAAGTTAAGTGACCCAATAATGGTTGGTAACCTTGCACATAGTAAATTATCCAGTAATGACCCTAACTAATTAAGTTCTACTATAAAGGTAGTAAGTGAAACCATGATGGGTACAATGAAAGTCATAAGAGACTCAAAAGCCCAAGGAGTTAGGGAAATGAATAAGTAGTTGAAGGGGGGGTTAAGAGCCAAGTTATTTTAAACCAGCTTGAACACCTGGATAAAAGAAGGAAAAACCCCAAGAGTATACTAAAGACTATCACATGGGTGGAGAAAATAAGTAACATGTAGGAAGAACAGTTAAGTTGGCACCTTCTTATGGGAAAAGTAAGGCAGATCATGGTGGATGCAATTTATGAGGAGTGAAGAGCTTAAGTAGGCCCTAGAGAATAGGAGGTTAATGTTGAAGATATTATTAAGGGTCAAGGTGTACCAAAGTTTATTCAGGTGCCAAAGACATAGCAAGCATCATTACTAAGCACCAAAAGTTTGTTGTTGCCAAGAACATTCTTGGGCCACGGGTGAAGAGGCTAGGGACCCTAAATGTTAAATGAGCTTAGGCCAAGAATGACATTAAATCTAAGGCAAGGATAAGACCCAAAGCAATGGCTCAGCCAAGTGGTTGATCTACATTGAAAATCAAGAGTACTTCTGGAAAGAAGTAAAAAATTTAAGTTATTGAGCCTTAGTAATGCATAGATGTGTGGGACTTAATAATGCCTAAATTTCTCTAAAAGTATGCATTAATTATGGCTAAGGTATGTTAGCCATTTTGTTGTTAGGTGTTACAAGCACCAACCACACATGATAAGTAGTGTTTGAATGTTGGATATCACTTAAGTGAAGTTCTTAGGAGTAGGTGGGTGAACTAAGTGATATGTAATAACAAGTTGCACTATGTTGTTCTTAATTGTTGTGTGTACCAATGAAACCTGGCAAATTATATTTTGGGGCTGCTTCACAATCAGCTAAGGTACCTACATGTAAAATGGATGCTTAATATTAGGCCTAAATTTAATGAGGTGTAAGTGGATTAAATGGCATAAAGGGCCATTGGAATCGACTACATGCACGGGTAAATTGTGTTAAACGTATGGTGCATTGTGAGCATCACAAGGCACGGTTAAGGTGGACTAAGGATTTATACTAAAGTTAATGAGGTCCTCAATTTCAAGAAAGCTAGGATGCAATGCCCGTGCAGAGCCCTTCTGGCACCAAGGGACTATAGGATATGTATAACATAAGTTATACAGTTGCTGACAATTTAGAGTGGCCGTTGAGTGCATGAATAAATTGCACCAATACAAAAATTTTGAGGTAGTAAAGAAGGGTTGTAAAGGCTCCCAAGAGACTAAAAAATATGGAAAAAAATCCCCTAGTGACCATGATTTTTGGAAGCACCTTAGGAACTTAAGACCATAATGAGAAGATGCATGGGTTACATGTAGGGAAAAATTGGGTGACTGAATAAATTGCTTTTACCTTGGAGGTTAGGGCTACTAAAGCATGGTTCTAAGAGTCCAAGGAAGGTGGTGAAAAATCTCTAAAAGCCTAAATTTAGTGGAAGATTGAAAATGACATAACATTTTGCAAGAAGGCCAAAACTAGGCCAAAAGTAAGGGGTATCTTAAGTATGAAGGATCAAAGACTAAATCTAGGGGTCTTAAGGCATAGATAAGGCCTAAAGTAAGTCAAGATGACCCAAAGATGTCAAGGGTTAAATGCTAATCAAATCACTTGGTTGCCTTAAAAATGCCTAACTGAAGCCAAACTAATATGAACCTAAGAAGTCTTATTTGCCTAAGTTGTAGTCTAAGGGTTAGGTAAGTTATTTATAAGTGTGATATGAGTGATCATGGAGACCCCAAGCTTGATACTATAAACTAAGTGTAAGAGACAGTAAATGGGGTGAATACTCACTAGGTGTAGAAGGAAATTTCTATGGAAACAAGGCCAAGTATAGGTGTGCTTTCATATTTTCTGAATGAGGAGATGCATGAAAAGAAGGAAGTGAAGTATGGGGTTTTGAAAGAACTATTTTGGACCAATAAAATGTATGTTACCTAACTCAAGACATGGATGAACCAAGGAAGGACAAGAAGAACCAAGAAGGAGCATAAACCATTAGGCTCAACATTGTAGTCTTTGGTGGACAACAAGAGTTCTTAGGAAGAGATTGTCATAGTCTTAAGGGTAATCCACCATGAAAAAATCTAGTGTTGGGTAGAAAGGGTTTGTAAAAGTTTATGTAACTTATGAGGTCTAGTTGGAGTTCCAAGGAACTTAAGCTACCAAAAAGTGTTAAGTGAGACTTGAGGTAGTACCTTTAGTCAAGAGGTTCAAGCTCATTAAAGGGAAAGTTTGCCTAAAATATATAAAGACCTCAAAAACATATGAGCTTGTAATAAAATTTTTGCTCTAAAGGGGTAAATAAGGTATCTAGGTTACCTAACATCGCAAGTAAGAGTTTGTTTAGGTGAGAAGACTCTTAGGTAACACTGCATAAAAGATGATTAAAGAACACGAAGTGAGAGAATGCTAAGTAAGCCATAGGAATTACAGCCATAAGGTGAATTCCAAAAGTTAACTTTCCTTGTGAACCAGTTAAAGGTTGTTTTGTACCAAGGTCGAAGTGGTACAAATGGTCCTACAAGTTGTGATGACTTCAAGGTCAAAAATGCCCGTAAAGTGAGAGTGGTAACGCAAGTTTGTGAACTATGATAGCATAATAGACCTTTAGTGTTGAGGTGGTTCACAAGGAGAACAAGAAGACTACAAGCACAACAAGGTGTAGATGTGAATAAATACACACATGGGTAGCATCAAAAGAGAGCAAGTAATCGGCTTCGATATGATGGATCAAGGGTAATAAGGAAGAGATTCCTAGGGGCTCCTAGAGAACCAAGGAAAGTGAAGGAAATCCCTAGTTATCTAGGTGCTAAGTATAAACTTAAGTGATCTAAGGGTTTTGAGAAAGACCTTGTTATTGTTGGGTTTCGGGAGCCAAACAGTGCAGTGGAATTTAATCAAAACCCTCCAGGATCCAAGTGAAATGGGGTAAACCGGGTGTTCAAAAATTTTCATACCTAATTTTTGGTTGAGATCTCTCACTCAACTGTATAGTCGAATCACAAAACCTGAACAGTTGATGTGTTCAAGCTCTCTATGGTATCCACACGAGCCTCTGTGGATCACCACACTTCCACCACGTCCCGGCAGATGCATTTGTCTTACGCTCACAGTGCTAGCTTGAGTCCTCCAAGGAATTACAAGAGAAGAGTGTGGCTATCCTTTTGGGAGGCTAGGGCAAGGAGATCTACGAATTTCTCACCAAAAGTTGTATTTATAGTGAGACTCAACTTCCAGGCCTAATGGGCTTCAAAGCCCTAATCCAATTAGGCTTTAATTTTAGGCTTAATAATGGCTTAACTATTGGGCTCATTATTAATACAAAATTATTGGGAAACCAAAACCCAAATTATTAGCTCATGTACTCTAATGATCCAAATAACTCTATGTGTGTGACACAATAGGCTCTTACCACGTTGACAATGATCATAAATCACATTTATGATCATAAGCAATGAGTGGTGTCTAGCAACACATCATTGCTACCCAAGTGACAAGATTGTCGGTGATTCGACTAAACCTTTATGATCATTACCGATATATGCCATTGTCCTTTTGTCCAAGATATCAAGACTAAGCACGAGACATGGAATGTGTCACTCTCGTATAGCTCAATCTTTGGTTTCTTGATTACCAAGTAGACCAACTTAAACTGATGACATTGATATCGTATATCAACTCATCCGAGCATGGCCATGCTTTTTTCTAAGTCTTACTTTATCAAGGGGCCCGAAGATATCACTCCCGTTACATAGGAGGGACAAATCCCATCTTGATCATACAAATCCATCCGTATGATATGTGACATACCCAATGACCTCCTTCAAGTTCACTTAGTTACGAGCAACAAAGGAAAGTATCAAAGTATGTGACTCACATGTAGGGAACCTTGATGATCTTAGGTCGAAGGAGTACATATACCATGATCACTATGAGAATCACTTATGACACTCATATAACGATCCATGTAGTGTTCTCATGGTGGGTCGGTCCAATACACAAGTTCTCCAACTTGTACCCATATGTAGACTACATATCTCATATTAGTCTCCACATATGCTAGTCATCATGTATTATTGCAACCCGCTCCACAATAATACTAGACCGGAGACATTTGAGAATATCATTATTCTACGATTACAATTATGTTTATTACATTACGCAGAAACAGAACAACAAACATAATTGCTGGATTAATGCCTTAATAAAAAATCATGACTCAATGTGCAAAAAATACAATCATCTCATGATTGGCTTTTGGGCACAACACTAACAATCTCCCAGTTGCACTAAAGCCAATCATCCAAGTATCTAATACCGATGGACCTAGAATGGCTATCATGCTTCTGCTGCATAAGGGGCTTTGTCGGCGGATCAACAATGTTGCTGTCTGTCGAAGTCCTGCATATCCTTACATCACCCCTTTCGATGATCTCCCTGATGAGATAATAGCGTCAGAGTGTGTGTTTGGGTCACTAGTGAGATTGAGGTTCCTTAGCCTGTGCGATTGCTCCATTGTTGTCACAACAGAGCTCTATCGGGTCAGCAATGCTTGGAACCACTCCAAGTTTAGTGATGAACTTCTTGATCCAAACTGCCTCCTTCACAGCATCAGAGGCGGCAATGTACTCAGATTCTGTTGTAGAGTCAGTTACTGTCTCTTGCTTTGAACTCTTCCAGCTCACAGCACCACCACCAATACAAAACACGTAACCAGATTGTGATCTAAAATCATCCTTATCGTATTGGCAGCTTGCATCGGTGTAACCCCTTACAACGAGCTCATCTTCACCTCCAAAGACCAAGAATGCATCCTTAGTCCTTCACAAGTACTTAAGGATGTTTTTAACAGTTGTCCAATGAGTTTCACCGGCGTTCGATTGGTACCTACTCGTCATGCTCAAGGCATATGAGACATCGAGACGAGTACATATCATGGCATACATGATAGATCCAATTGCTGAGGCATATGGAATCTTACTCATGCGCTCACTCTCCTCAGGTGTACTTGGACACTGAGATCTAGAAAGAGTTATACCATGTGACATGGGCAAGAATCCTTTCTTGGAATCTTGCATGCTAAACCTCTTTAGCACCTTGTCAATATATGTACTTTGACTTAGGTCAAAAAGATTTCTAGATCTATCTCTATAGATCTTGATGCCTAACACATAGGCTGCTTCACCCAAGTCCTTCATAGAGAAACATTTTCGCAGCCAATTCTTCACAGACTATAACTCAGGAATGTCATTCCCGATGAGTAGTATGTCATCTACATACAACACCAAGAAGACAATAGCACTCCCACTAACCTTCTTGTAGACACAAGGTTCATCTTCATTTTTGATAAAACCAAACTCTTTGATTGCTTCATCAAAATGAAGATTCCAACTTTGAGAAGCTTGCTTCAGTCCATAAATGGACCTTTGCAACTTGCACACTTTATTGGCATTCTCAGGAGTGGCAAAACCCTCAAGTTGTGTCATGTACACATCCTCAAGTAGCTTTCCATTTAGGAATATAGTTTTGACATCCATTTTCCATATCTCATAATCATAGTGTGCAGCAATGGTGAACAAAATTCGGATGGATTTAAGCATAGCAACTGGTGAAAAAGTTTCATCATAGTCAATACCATGAATTTGCTAGAAACCTTTTGCAACCAATCGTCCCTTAAAGGTAATCACATTACCATCCATGTCAGTTTTCTTCTTGAAAACCCATTTGCACCCTCTGGGTCTCACCCCTTCAGGTGGGTCAACCAAAGTCCATACTTGGTTTTCATACATGGATTCCATCTCGGATTTCATGGCCACTAGCCACTTCTCAGAGTCAGGCCCCGACATAGCTTGTTGGTAGGTTGTGGGCTCATTCTGATCCATGAGCATCACATCACCAGTTTGAGTCACGAGAAATCCATATCTCTCAGGCTCACGCCGAATCCTACCAGACCTATGTGGGCTCTGTGCTACAGGAATAGACTCTTGAACCACAACATCTTGTGGTATCTGTTCAAGTTCCATTTCAGGTTCGATGTCTCTTTGTTGTTCTTGAATTTCTTCAATTTCTACTTTCCTCCCACTAGTTCCTTTAGAGATAAACTCTTTCTCTAAAAAGACACAAGTTCGAGCAACAAACACTTTTTGCTCAGAAGGGTTGTAGAAATAGTAACCCTTTGTTTGTTTGGGATACCCAACAAAAAGGCATTTTTGAGATTTGGGCCCTAGTTTGTCAAAGGATTGACGTTTCACATAAGCGTCACAGCCCCAAATCTTCATAAAAGACAAATTGGGACGCTACCCACTCCATATCTCATATGGTGTCTTTTGAACCGATTTAGATGGAACTCGATTTAGTGTAAAAGTGGCTGTCTCTAGATCATGTCCCCAAAATGAGTTTGGAAGGTCAGCTTGACTCATCATAAAGCGAGCCATGTCTAACAGAGTTCGATTTCTCCTTTTAGATACACTATTCCATTAAGGTGTACCTGGTGGAGTGAGTTGTGATACTATACCACAATCCTTCAGATAGTCAAGGAATTCTCGTTCCAAGTACTCTCCACCTTGATCTGATTGAAGCACTTTGATACTCTTCCCAAGTTGATTCTCTACTTCATTCTTGAATTCATTGAACTTTTCAAAGGATTCTGACTTGTGTCTCACAAGATACACATAGCCATATCTGCTAAAGTCATCAGTGAAAGTAATGAAGTTTTCAAAACCTCCTCTAGCATGTGTAGACATAGGGCCACATACATCATTATGTATGAGTCCTAGTAGGTCATTAGCCCTTTCACTTTGCCTTGTTAATGGGGCTTTGGTCATCTTGCCCAACAAACATGACTCACATGTCTCATATGATTTAAAATCCAATGAGTCCAAGAGTCCATCCTTATGGAGCTTGGATATGCGGGTCTCATTTATATGGCCCAAGCGACAGTGCCAGAGATAGGTCGGGTTCAAATCATTTAATTTGACCTTCTTGGTATTCACATTATAGATTGGATCTTTGAGGTCTAGAACATACAACCCATTGCTAAGTTGAGCACTACCATAAAAGATTTCATTCAAATAAATAGAACAACATTTGTCCTTTATTATAAATGAAAAACCTTTCTTGTCCAAACAAGAAACAGAAATCAAATTTCTACTAATAGTAGGCACAAAGTAGCAGTTGTCTAATTCTAAAACTAATCCACTAGGTAAAGTGAGAACATAAGTCCCTACGGCTAAGGCAGCAACCCTTGCTCCATTTCCAACACACAGGTCCACTTCACCTCGGGCCAATCTTTTACTTCTACTTAGATCCTGCATATTTGTACAAATGTGAGATCCACATCTAGTATCCAATACCCAAGATGAGGAAGTAGAAAAGTTAGCCTCTATAACAAAAATACCTGAAGTGGAAGTCTTACTTCCCTTTTCTTTAGCAAGTTCTTCAATATAGAGCTTGCAGTTGCGCTTCCAGTGTCCAGGTTGCTTACAATGGAAGCACTCCCCTTCCTTAGCCACACCACCCTTTGGTTTCAATGCAGCTGAAGAAGCATTGGCATTGGACTTTCCATTAGCTTTATCCTTCTTCTTGTTGGCTTTTTCCTTTCCCTTGCCCTTTTGAACCATCAAAATGGGCTTAGCCTTCTTAAGGTTTTGCTCAGCAGTTCTCAACATATTGAGCAATTTAGGGAGGGACTTGTCAAGGTTGTTCATGTTATAGTTCATGACGAACTGATTGTAGCTTTTAGGGAATGATTGCAAGAGTACATCAACAGCCAATTCTTTCTGAAGAACAAATCCCAAACTCTCAAAATTCTCAATGTACCCAATCATCTTGAGCACATGAGGACCCACGGGACTTCCCTCAGACATTTTGCACTGAAACAATGCCTTAGAGGTCTTAAACCTCTCATGCCTAGCTTGCTCTTGGAAAAGCATTTTGAGATGTTCAATCATATCAAACGCCTCCATGTTCTCATGTTTCTTCTGAAGATCAGATTCCATGGTAATAAGCATGAGGCATGCAACATCCAAAGCAGCATCAGAATGCCTCTTGAGAGCATCCCTTTCAGCTCTTGGAGCAGTGGCAGCAGGCTCATTTGGAATAGGCTGCTCTAGGACATAAGCCTTTCTCTCTTGCTTGAGGACTATCCTCAAGTTTCGGTACCATTTGAGAAAGTTGGTCCCATTCAATTTTTCCTTCTCAATGATCGATCGCAACGAAAGTGTCGATGTGTTTTGTGCCATGGTTATCTACAACAGTAAATATGCAATGTAAGAGTCATGTATTTTAATTCATTTAATAAGGACTTTTATCAAATGATACTCCCACTATTTTCCTCAAAATAATAACCCTCGATATTATTTCGGAACACCTCGGCGCTAAGGTATTCTAGTGGGCCAAGATCTATAGTTGACCACAACCTGAGTCAACTTTGGCTTTTCTCTCAAGTTACAGTTATTTAAGTAGGCAACTCCTTGCCAATTGCATCTCATGCAACTCTTGGATAGTTGGGTGAACAACACTTGTCCAAGCTCATCTCATGAACTTAAGCCCAACTCTATGCCTCTAAGTCCCTAATCCTATCAGGATGACTTAGTTAAGTCGAACCCAAAGTTAGCAATTTGGATATCGCTATTATCCCATCGTGCCTTACCAAGATGAACATAGGTGCTTTGCTTTGGCAAACCCACCTAACGTTGATCAAAGTCTTGATGAGTGCCAACATTTGGAAGGCATCACATTTAATGACTTAATATTTGTTTGAGGGATTTTTCTTTTGATCTCACTAATTTGTTATCTCCGGTTGTCTTATACATGCATCACATACAAATATAAAACATGCATCTCATGCTTACAAGAAAGTAAACATGACATGGTTATAGCCCAAACTATGCGATATTTTCAAGCCAATGAGAATATCATAAAAGCCTAAGAAAAGAAAAGGGTCTTCACAAGCTCCTTCTCTTCCTTTGTTGGTTGCCCCTTTTGTTGTCATCTTCTTAGACATACCACCTTGGATGATCCCATAATGTACCATTACATCAATAATAGAAATCTCGAGTTACATTCAGGGGGAGTAAGGTGAGAAGAGAATGTACAATGAGAGAAACAAGAGAAGGCACGACTCGCAGGTCGTATTTACACGTACAGCCAATCAAGGGCTATAACCATGCACCATGCTTCAACCATGAATCAGCATAACATGCCAAATCTCATTCAACAAATGCATGCCAATTTTCATGAGTTGATTAACCAGTTTTTATTTATGTAGCGCTACGCATACGGCGGTCCCGCTAGCTGGTCAGCGGGTGGTGGTTCTGCTGACCGGTCAGCGGACAGGGTCAAGGGGGGCCGCCTTTGCGGGGGGTTGCGAGGGGGGCAACACCCCCCGGGCGCAAAAAATTGTCTTACAATTGCTTAGCCCGAGATCTTCTATTTCAAGCAAGTAGGCACCCAAGACTCCTTCATTCGAGCCACAAAAAATACCTTCCTTTCGGTGCCCGAACAGGCCGAATCTGAACCAAGCTAGGGTTTTTGCAACTGTTGCAAGAATCCTAATCCATATAGGTATCCCGTACCTATCAATTTCAGGTTAATCTCATTAACCAATTAGTGTCGTTTCTTCATCTATGTCAAATGTTCATTACGAATTTTGGTTTCATGCATCGTGAATCAATCTAATGGATGAAAGCAACTGAACACAGAACACCAAGCAATTCAACATTCAATCCCGATTTAGGGTTTAACCAGTAGCTCTGATACCACTGTTGGGTTTCAGAAGCCAAACAGCACAGCGAAATTTAACCGAAACCCAGTAGGATCCAAGTGAAACGGGGTAAACCGGGTGTTCAAAAATTTTCATACCTAATTTTTGGTTGAGATTTCTCACTCAACGGTATAGTCGAATCACAAAACCTGAACAGTTGACGTGTTCAAGCTCTCTATGGTATCCACACGAGCTTCTCGGGATCACCACGCTTCCACCGCGTCCCAGCAAATGCGTTTCTCTTACGCTCACAGTGCTAGCTTATGTCCTCCGAGGAATTGCAAAAGAAGAGTGCAGCTATCCTTTTGGGAGGCTAGGGCAAGGAGACCTACAAATTTCTCACTAAAAGTTGTATTTATAGTGAGACTCAACTTCCAGGCCTAATGGGTTTCAAAGCCCTAATCCAATTAGACTTCAATTTCGGGCTTAATAATGGCTCAACTATTGGGCTCATTATTAATACAAAATTATTGTGAAACCAAAACCCAAATTATTAGCTCATGTACTCTAATGATCCAAATAGCTCTATGTGTGCGACCCAATAGGCTCTTACCATGTTGGCAATAATCATAAATCACATTTATGATCATAAGCAATGAGCGGTGTCTAGAAACACATCATTGCTACCCAAGTGACAAGATTGTCGGTGATTCGACTAAACCTTTATGATCATTACCGATATATGCCATTGTCCTTTTGTCCAAGATATCAAGACTAAGCACGAGACATGGAATGTGTCACTCTCGTATAGCTCAATCTTTGGTTTCTTGATTATCAAGTAGACCAACTTAAACTGATGACATTGATATCGTATACCAACTCATCCGAGCATGGCTATGCATTTTTCTAAGTCTTACTCTATCAAGGGGCCCAAAGATATCACTCCCGTTACATAGGAGGGACGAATCCCATCTTGATCATACAAATCCCTCCGCATGATATGTGACATACCCAATGACCTCCTTCAAGTTCACTCAGTTACGAGCAACAAAGGAAAGTATCA
The DNA here is from genome assembly GCA_039654915.1 of Aquilaria yunnanensis. Taxonomy (NCBI): domain Eukaryota; kingdom Viridiplantae; phylum Streptophyta; class Magnoliopsida; order Malvales; family Thymelaeaceae; genus Aquilaria; species Aquilaria yunnanensis. The sequence continues at coordinate 38,194,091 of CM077595.1, read as the reverse complement.
AAATATGTGACTCACATGTAGGGAGCCTTGATGATCTTAGGTCGAAGGACTACGTATACCATGATCACTATGAGAATCACTTATGACACTTATATAACGATCCATGTAGTGTTCTCATGGTGGGTCGGTCCAGTACACAAGTTCCCCAACTTGTGTCCATATGTAGACTACATATCTCATATTAGTCTCCACATATGCTAGTCATTATGTATTATTGCAACCTACTCCATAATAATACTAGACCAGGGACGTTTGAGAATATCATTACTCTAGGGTTACAATTATGTTTATTACGTTACACAGAAATTGAACAACAAACATAATTGCTGGATTAATGCCTTAATAAAATATCATGACTCAATGTGCAAAAAATACAATCATCTCATGATTGGCTTTTGGGCACCACACTAACAGTTATTAGGAAGGAGCAAAGTAGTTATGTAAACTCCTAGATAAATAATTGAAGTTAAGGAGAATAGCTAGGGAGCCTTAAGTGATAAGAGCCAAAAGTTGGCTAAGTGGCTTGTAATTAGCCGAAGACCCTAGATATGTTAATGATTACTCAAAAGTGCAGAGGACCAGTATTTGGTAAGTATGAGAGCCAAGAACACTCAGACGTACATACCAATGTTCAAGTTGAGGGTGTTAAGTTTGTGTATGTGTTGAGGCTAAGGGATCTTGAAGTAGGGAAAATTTTAATTATGTTGAAAGAATACCTAAGAAATCATAATGCCAAGTAGTAAAGTGCCCAAAGCTATTAAGTGGTAACAAGACTAAGTTACACTTGAGAGGTCTAAGTGCCTAAGTTAAGTGTAAAAAATTCCCAAGATTTATTTTAATTCATCAATGATAAAAAATGCTAGTTACTTAGGCCCAAATTCAAATGCAAAGGTGAGTGATAACGCCAAGCTAAGTAAGCTTGACAAGGTAGAGACAAGTTCTATATTGGATGGAAGTAAAGATTAGAGTACTACTAAGAATGTCCTTTGAGAAAGGATAAGCCAAGGGAGTGGGATAGCTCCACGAGACATAAATATACTCATAAGTGATGTCTTTCAAGAAGGATCTCTTATGAAGGGAATCCTAAACGGTTCATTGAACAACAAGTCAAGAAATTAAGCATAAGAGGTATTCATGGCTAAGTGCTATGAATTGATCATAGAAAGAAGAGAGTCCATTTAGAAGGGTAAGATTGGGCAAGAAGCTCAAAGTAACATGCAAGGGTTATATGCTCAGTAAGTTAGAATTTGTGGAACAAATTTTGAAAAAAGAGGACAATGCTATGGCTTTTTAAGGCCCAGACCAATATTACCAAGGTAATCATAAATATTATGCTTAGAACCCCATTCATACACTGGATAATAGATTTAGTAAGTTAATGTAGCATAAAGTGAATAATGTAATCGTCTGAGCAAATTTTGGCGATAAAGGGCAAAATGATAATTTTATTGGTAAACCAATTTTTATACCATAACAGCTGTTAGACTATGGAATTAAATATTTTGAATGTTTCTAGGATTCCTAGTTCAACTACATTTGTGAAATAAAAAAATAAAACAAGCACGAGACCTATTAGTCTTTTTGAGCACAAGTAAAGAATTAAATAACCAAAGGGTGAAAATAGGATAGGATAAGAAGAAGACTTGGTTTTCTTCATCTTCAAAACCTAACCATGCTATTTTTGCATCCAAGAAGCTCTAAATCTCATCCTACCCAATTCCTTTTGGAATTGAAGCTCCCAAAGCAAGTTCTTAGGTAGTTATGGCGATTTTGAGCTTAGAGGAGCTTGAATCACATTTCTTTACTTGGTTGGGCTTTTCATTTTTCTAAGAGTTAAGTGACTTATTTGATTTAATTAAGGCTTTAACGAGTTAGATAATTGGTCCTTAAGATCAAGTCATGCTTGTGAACATTAAATTGCAAGCTAGTGTGGCATGTGTGTAAGGCATTCCTAAGGCATTTAGTTTTGTCCCACAGAGGGAGGTGAAGGTTTCTGGCTTTTTTTAACCTTCTATTTGCTTAAATTCAAATCATATTACATATGTTTCACACATTGGTAATTGGTTTGCTTGGCTTAAACAAAAGCTCTATTGATGTGGAATTGAATTGGCATGGTTATGCTTATGTGTGCATAGGAAGTTTTGAGCTTGTGATCTTGTGCTTGGTAAGGGATTTTTTTAACTTTATAATTGTTTAATTGATGCATTTACAAGTTATCAAGCATGTGTTAAAGTATTGGAACTGGTTGCTAACTAGATTGGTTGCGGTACGAATAGAAAGAGGGCAAATTGGGCATTTGGGTATGAAATAGGGCAGCTAGGCAAAAGGGGTGCCACAGTGCCAAATATGGTAGTAAAAGGTCAAGCCAAGGCAGAGAAAAATGGATTGAGGTGCTGTGTGTCACACACTCACACCTAATCCGGGTCATTAACCCTAGTTTACAAGTAAGGCTTTTGTACTTGACTTGTAAACATTTGTATACCTATTTTATTAACCAGATTAAACTTTTAATTTTGGGCTTAGGTTAATCTCACTTTAAAATTGATTCATAGGAAAAATTCCATACTTGCATTAAAACCCAATAATTGAGTAGGAAAAATTGTTGGAACAAATCTCATTAACCTTTCAAAAGTAGCAAGAATTTACAAATTAGATGGAATTAGGAACTAAAACTTGATAATAATAATTATGAAGCTCCATTACTTCCAAAAGTTCACATCACAAACAAATAATCACACACATGTATGCTTACATAGCAAGCTAAATAATCAGCCTAGGAGTGTTACACATTAGTCTAAAATTTCACTTGAGGTTGCATTAATTAACATAGAATCTAGGGTTTAGAAACCCTTGTCCATATGTTGTTCGAGCTTTGACTACCCATTGTCCAAGAATTGCCTCCACAACAAAGAGTTCCACTTCAACAACTCTATTAATCCTGAAAAACCACTATAAGGTGGTGGCTTTTTAGGGAGAAAATTAAAAAAGGAACCTATATATAAGCACTTCATGATCTAAGCAATTAGCTTATTCTTTTCCTGCAAGGGAAACAAAGAGAACTAGAAGCCCAAAACAATAATAACAACATACTAGTAATTCGAGAAAGCAAAAAAATAACCAAATAACCAACATAAAAATCAAACACAACATATCACAAAAAAAAATCACAATCAAGCAAAATAGCCAGCCTAGTAATTCTCTATATAGACTTCCCAATAGCCAAAGCTATCATTAATCGTAGCTACATTCATGACCAAATTTTAATCCTGTTACATATCGTAAATCAATCAATAATTCCCCTTTTGGAAAGACATAATCAGTCAAATCAGGCATTGCTACATGACTCCCTTAACCTCTCTATAACATGCAAGGCTTAAATCACTCATTGCTTGATTAATTAAACCATAGAGTAGGTTCAATTCCTTACCTCATAAATCTATTGATTGAAATTCCAACTCAAAGTCTACCTTGTTTTTAGTGAAAACTAGGGGTATAGGATGTACGTTTTAAGTCAATGTAAAGTGCCCACCTCATAAGTAATATCTCCAAGGAGAGGTCTCCAAAGAAGTATCTCAAGAAGTTCTTTCCTTGGTAAGGGGCTATGAGTAAGCATAATAAGGATAAAACCATATGTGAGAATTAAGCAGGATGTGAGATAAGTAACCTCCAAGCATTGTGCCCGGTTAAGTTAGAATTTATGGGACCAAATTTTTAAGGGGGGAAGATATAATTACTCTCCTAGTTAATGACCAAATTTGATCAAGTAAGTACACTTAATTTAATTGTTTCTATTTAAATGGCTCAAATTAGTTTCTCATTATGCAAGAAAAGTAAGCTAAGTAAGGTTGTATTGAGTTCCTAATAGTGAAATAGCACCAAAGGGCAAAAAGGATAAAATGGTAATTTTGACTTTACTGAGTGGCATGGCTATAATTATGAAAATTTATGTGGCTGTAATTCTAAAAAAATTAAGGTCATGTAAGTAATTCTTCCCAAATATTCAAGGCCATAAATTACTCTAACCATTGGAACCAAGAATGAAAGCCAGAGGACTAAAATTCGTTAACTAAGAACTAGGGCTCTTATGTCTTATTATAGCGTAAAAGGAAAAGGTTCGGGACAAGGAAAATATTTAGCCATGGGACCTAAAAGCCTGTTGTTGGGAGAGGCTTGTGATAAAAAGATAATAAATTAAAACTTGTCTTATTTGGTTGAGGATGTATGGCAAAGTGTAAGCAGGAATAGTTGGAATATTTTTATGAGGCTTTTTCATCACTATTCATCATCTCCTTCAATCCCATTTTCTTAGCTTCCACTTCCACATTTTTCTCCACCTTCATTCCTCTTAAATTGGCCAAATTTTTATGAAATTTGAATGTCCCAAAGCTATCTCAACAAGCCTTTAGCTCATTTTTTGTGGAATTGGTGCATTTGAGCTTGTGTTTGCAAGTTTCAGTTATAAACCCTAAGCTAAGCTACTTTGCTTCTATTGGTTCAAATCTAAGCTCAATGAGTGGTAAAAAATGGTCTTTAATTTATGCCATTGGTGTCCAAATTGATTGGATTTAGGCTAGGAACTCAAATTATGCTTCATTGTACAACATGGTGCTTATGTGTGTGGTTTGTTTGGATCTTGCTTGGCTTGAATGTGATGTGAGGAATTTAAGTTTTGGAATAATTCATTGATGCATAAGCAGTGTAAGAAAACTTGGGAGTAAGTTAGAATGAGCCAAAAGATTTATTGGAATTGGTTTTGAAGCAAAGTTGCCCATGAAACATTTAGAGAAGTGAAGCTCTAGAATTAGTGTGATCGCACTAAAATCGAAGTGCAATCACATCGAGCGAAATTGGGAAATTTTTTGGTAGTGTAATAGCACTTGTTTTCTTTTTTCATTGCTCTAATTCTAGCAAGCCATAAAAATACATGGTGTGATCACACCACAATATTTAATGCTATCACATTGTGCTTGAATTATGCCAACTTTGTTTCTAAGTGTTCCAAATCAATTCCTAAGGCTGAGGTGGCATCCAAACATGGCTCAAAACTTCTCTAAAGATTTAATTATGCATTGATAAATGGGTAATGAAAGAGTGGTTAAGAGGGCTTAAGAAGAGTGGATAAATTATGTACCTTAACTCACAAGTAGGGTATTGAAGAGGGAACAAGTAGTTTATGAGTCGTCCATTGGCCAATGGGTGAGTTCATGAACCTTTGGCACTAAAGAAGGACTTAAAAAGTTTAGGACCATTGATGACCCAGGGGTAGAGTTCAAGTACCTCCAGGCATTGAGGCAGAACCTAAAAGGTCTCTACCAAGTCAAGAGGCTCGGTAAGCGGATCCACTAAGTTCCGTAAGTCAAGTTGAATGGAACTTGGAAAAATTTGGTGACCAAGTTAAATTACCCAAAAAAAAAAAGAAAGGGGATGATATGAGTAAGAAGTTAGTAAGTGACAACTTATTCTAAGTTGCCCGTAAAAGGGTGGTGAGATCAAATACTAACAGCGTACTTAGGGTGTTTGTAAAGAGGAGTTCATGGGGTTTAATTATTGCTAGCAATTAATATGAAGGCCAGTATCAATGTACCCTAGCCATATGAGCTCACAGCAGTTTAGAAAACCTTTGGGTGTAAAGAAGTCCTAAGTGCATTAAGCATATGCATTCACTCAACCACCCATACAATGCATTTCATTATTATTGTTGTTTACTAATTTTGTGTGCTTGTTGTATGTTGTGATATTCTATTGATTGGTTTGTTTATGTAGAAATACATGTTTCTTTGCTTGCTAGTAGATGTATTTTCTTGGATATGTCAAACCCCTTGCTGAGTACTCTCGAGTACTCACACCTTAAGTATTGTGCAGGTTCTTAGACGGCATGTCATTTCTAACAGTTGGTGAGGGGCAACTTATAGTGCTATGTTTTATTCATTTGAATGTACTCTCTAGTTATGAACCTTGTGCTTAATGAATGCTAATAATATAGGTTAGTACTTACCAAAGTGTTGGCTTTTCAACTTTCAAAGCTAAATATGCACAACAAAGGTGAGGCTTGTCACCCGAAACTAGTTCACTCAAGTGGAAAGCTAAGGGTGGATCATAGGAGTTATTGTTGCCTCTATTGAATGTATGATGTTTTTTTCATACTAAGTTGTTGCCTATTCTAATGTCCCTTTGGGTGTATAATACTGGGCTTACATTTGGGTGCATTCAAGGTTAAGATGTATTCACACAGCTATTACTTGAAGTTAAAGCTACTACGATTTTCACGTCTTGGCTTGTTTTAACTTATGTTTTATTATTAGTGTGCCACAGTTTTTTTTATGATATTATTACTTGTTATTGCATAGCTAGGATAGCACTTGCATATTTTCTTTGTAATGCAGACTAAGTAATTAGTTACATGTAAAGATTTAAATTACTTCATGAGTAAAAGCTAGCCAATTATAACCTAAGTAGAATTATAGTTCCCTAAGAGCTTATCAGTGGTTGTAAATTTAGGGCACCATTACCCCATTTTGCCACAGGTTTTATATTTAAATTTGATGCTTCTAGTTCTTAGCTGGTCATATAAAACTTTTGGTGCTAATTATAGTGTTATGTCTTGACATACCAAGACATGAGGAGGCACAGAGAGGGACTCCTAGCTTAGGTACACATGGGGTAGTTTTTGTGCAGGTGTGGGCTTACAAGTGATCTCAATGTTTGCTAGTTTTTTAGTACTTTATGTTATGGATTTCTGTAGTAGTGGTGTTTATCAATTTTATTGGACATAAAGTTTGTTTTTGGATGTACGTAGGGCAAGACATGTATATACAATTATTACTTACAGTTTAAGAAACTGATGTTTTTCAACTTTGGCTTGTTTATATAAATTGAAATAAAATGCCAGCAAGTTTTTATGTGTTTAAGTAACTTATGGCTAAAGCTACTCATGCATCTTACTTCATGCTAGGTGAAGTAACTAGTAGCATGGAAAGCTTTAAGATACTCATAACCAATAGCTAGCAAATTGTAAACTATAAAGGGATTAAATTCCTAAGTGCCTTGCAATCAAGCTACTTTTCCTAGAAGTAACTATTATAACCTTCCTAGTGGAATGCTCGTTCAGCAAGATAAGTTTCTAAATCCTTCGTTTAAATGTCTTGATTGAAGGTGAATTAGCAAGATCAAGTAAGTTATCTAAAGGTTAGTTGGTTCTGAGTGGTTTGTGGCACTAGGTTTGCCCAGGCGCAAAATGGTCATTTTACACCTCAAAGGGTTAGGACAAGTCCCAAGAGTAAAAATGGTGTTCTATTGAATCCAAAACCCAACTTAATCAAGATTTGATTAATTGTTAAACCATTGGTTACTATTGGGGGAAAGGATATTTTTGCAAAAACTGAAAAAGTTTGGGGGGTGAAGTGTTTTTTCCTTTATAAACTTGCAGAAGGGGTTATTTTGCTCATTATTCTGTCCCTTCTCTTGCAAAACCCGTAGGTCCCCTTTTCTATCTCAATTCCTTGCCAAATCTTCTTCCAATCCATGATTTCATGAAATTTCAAGGCTTCCCCTAGTACCCATAAGGAGGATAGCTTGTTTATGCTTGTTTTGGCATTTGAAGCTTGTTATGGCATTTTCAATCTTGGGCATGGTTGAATTCTTGAGGTAACTCATTCTTCTTGAAATTTACATGTTTCTTGAGCTTAATCAAGCTTGGGTTTTGTTGGGTTTGAGTTAATTTGGTGGCATGAACTTTTCTTTGTGTGTTGCAACCTAGGAACCTAGTAAAAGCCTTGAAACTTAGAGTTTGATGCTTGTGGTGATTGATTGTTGCTAGTTCAAGGTTAATTAAGGTAAGGGATTTATGATTCATGAATATTTGATGCCATTCAGAGCTTCCTGATGGTAGAGTTCAAGTAGTTTTGTGAATGGTGTTAGTTGGTGGACGGCAAAGAGCATGGCAAACTAGTGAAGTTTTAATGTTTTGTGTGGTGTTTATGGACACCATATGATTGGTTGAAATCATCCATTACAGTTGAGTGCATGTGCACATGCAAGTTTGAGGCAATTTGTTACCACCTCACAAAATGGGAGAATTATAAGTGTGTCATAATGGCTAAAAACCATTATATTGTGTAATTCTCACCATAGTGATTGAAGTGTGAGGGGTAAAAGGCATGATCAACACCTCCTTAAAAGTGTTCCAAGTTGGTAACTTGGCCTTGAAGAAAAGTCTAAAGGATTGCTTGTTTGTCAAGTAACCTATGGACTTTTTTGTAAGGTTTTGGAAATTTGGGTACTCAATTGCAAAACTCTCAAGAAAGAGACTTGGAGAGTTATAGGAAGGATATAAATGGTATGAAAGTGCTATTGGAGGACCAAATTACTCATGGAAGACAAGTTTGGACAAAGGAAACACTAAAGGCAATAAGGACCTAAATGTCCTAGTGTAAACCTTAAGGTGTTCAAGCTTTTGACTTAAGTCTAAGAGTGGAATTGTGGGGTTATCCCACCATGGGGGAGGCAGCCAAGACTTGATAATTAGTCAAAAATGTTGGGCACATGTGTACCAATGAATTTAAGACAAAGAAGCCATAATTAGTGAGAAAGAAAATGACATAAAGCAAGGTTAAGCTTGTTAAGTGTGTTTTGGTGCCCTTAAGCTTATTTAAGGCCATTTAAGTGGCCAAATCACTTATCCCTCTCTCATTTTCGTCCTCCCCCAGCCCAAGAACACAGCCATACTTCCTCCATAGCCACCACACCTTCAAACTTGCAATTGATTGAAATTGAAGGCAAAAGGAAGCAATTGGAAGCAAACTAGAGCTATTTCTTGCATACTTCAAGGATGAAGCTTGATTTTTGGCCTACCCACTTTGGTAAGGGTTCTCTTGCTCTCATAGACTGTTTTCTGCAATTTTCAAACATCCATTGAGCTAGGACTAAGCTTGGAAGAGAGCCATGAGCTTGATGAACCAAGCTTTGTGAGAGGAGTGCACTTATTGAAGGTTTTGTGACCTAGTGAGAAGTGCACAATGATGGCAGTAAAGTGAGGGTTTCTAGAGCCCAAAGTTAGTACTAACTACTTTTAAAATCCTCCTAAGACCAAGCATTAGCTTGAGGAGGGCTGCCATAGTGATTTGGTTATGTTTATTATGTGTTTTATGGATTAACCTATGGTATATGTTGCTGCCACATTCAATGTGTTTGTTGTTTGTGTTTGGCTGCTGCATTTGGTTGCTATATCTTGTATATATGAATTTTTTTTTTGTTTTAGTGTCTTTGGATGCAGGTTTTAATGAGGATCACATTACCTTAAGAAATCAACTGTTACCCTTACTAAGTTTCTCAATGAAACTTACTCCCCTCAATTCTGTCATTTCAGGTCCAGCTGAAAGATCACCTTCAAACTAACCTTTGTGGTTTGAGTTTTGATCTGAAATTTCAGGTACATTAACCTCCATATGTCTAGTTATGATCTGGAAATTTTGGTGATTTTAGGAGCACATTTGGTATTTTTAATGGTGGTACTTATTGTGTTGTGCAGCAGCTGTCCAGCATCCTGTTCTGGAGTCCATTGTGTCTCAGGCACTCCTGTAACTTAGGGTGTGTATTTATCTGTGTTAAGACCATATTGTAGTGCATGTATGCATGTATATGTAGTGTATGTAAAATGAGACAAGTATGTGAACATTTCAGTAATGTTTTGGCTATGTAAGTGATGTGGTGCAAAGCTGCCTAAGTGTGAATGATGGGCTACTTACTTGTAAATTCTGTTTTGGCCACATAAAGTTGTTAAAATAAAGGGAATGTAATTCATATGTGTAATGGACATATGTGGGATAGCCTTGGAGGGCTTTCCCCTTGTGAATGAAGTGTTTGCATGGTTTGGAAAAATTGTATGGGCAAAATGGTCCAAAAGTTGCCAGAATTTTGACTCTGGACACAAAGTTTAATATCTCCCTCTGTAGAATGAATCTTGGTATTCAATTTTGACCACACATAGAGGACATCTAGAGGGTTAAGGCTTTGGAATTTCTGGATTTAGAGCCCCGTAGCCAAAGATATGACGTTGCAAAGTTGGCTGAGTAGTTCATTTGGTCAGAATTTTGTAACCAATTTAAAAAATCCATAACTTGGTCCATAGGTGGGATATTGATATAAAACAAAATCCCTTGGTTTTCTATAAGTCTCTACTTGATAATGGAGCAAAGAAAACAGGGGGGTATGTGGCTAGAATGATACAGTTTATTAGTGGAAATTACAGGCGCAGTGGCTGGTCACTAGAACTCAACAAGATTGCCTAATGTGTGGAAGCCAAAACTAAGACTTGTGCTAGTGTTTTCCTTCTTAGATGCCATAGTGTGCATAAATGTAAATATGTGTGTTATGGTTAGACTAATATGCATGTATTTCCATAGTGCTCAAGAGGGTCACTTGAGTATGTACACTAGGGGTGTTGTTCTGATGACCTGCAGGACACACCAATCCTGGGAGTTTAAATGCACAGTTTTGGCACCATAACTGGACTACCCTGGAGTGGGTAACACAATTGGAGGCATCCCTGTGGCCATTCAGAGACATTGGAAGCTCCCAAAGTGTCAGTAGGGGAAAATCTCCAATTTCTAGGCACGAAATAGCTAGGGACACATCACCAATGGTTGGTGATGCATCACTAATCTCTTTGTGAGAGGTTTAGTATGCTTTGTACAGTGGTGACATGTCCTAGTTGCTTGGTGATGCATCCTTAAGGGCAGAATGCCTGAATCCGAAAGCTTTGACACCGTTACAGTATTTTATTGGTAGCTTTTCACTCAGGTGTCCAATTGAGGTGATTCAAGATTCCATGTGAAGCTAAGGGGAAGTGATACCATTTTATATTTTTTATAAAGCTTGAGTTGGCCCACATTGTTTTTCATTTTTGTTCAAAGTGATAAGACTTTTGGCCACATTAGAGCATCATTAGTCGGGTGTAAGGTTTTGTACCATCAGGAGCCTAGCTAGGCCTTTGAGTTTAAGTTCTCAATGTGGGAAACCTTAGTGCACCTAGGCAATTCCAAGGAACCTTATGAATGAGTCCAACCATGGTCATTGCTAGTCGACTAGGGTGAACCAAGTAATGGTAGATAGGTATGTGCCTTGAGCGAAGGATTGGTGCACTTGTAGCCTAGGCAAGGATACTTAAGGCTCAAGTGGGAACCTGGTGCACTCTTGGTATGTTTTTGAGGTGGAAGCTTAGTACACAAATGGACTAGGCAAGTCTAAGGACATAAGGCACTATGTGGAGGCTTAGTATACCCAGTGAGTTCTTTAGAACTGAAGCGAGATGCATCCACCATGTTCACCTGCACAACAGTCAAGGGAAGGTTATTTAGTGAGTTTATCTCACAAGGATGCCAGAAAGCCAAGCTTGCTAACTGTGAGTTAGGGAACAAAACTCACAAGGCATAGGGTAACATCTGTGTGAGGGCTAGGGTAAAGAAAAGTCCCAATGAACTTAAATATTTGCTCATATGCTAGCCCTCAAACTGAAAGCACGCACTATAGACTTCATACATATTGTATATATGTGTGTACTTAGTATTTCTCTTGTAGTTGAATGATCACTTACTGAGAATCATTAATTCTTACTCCCTTAGTCTTCGTTCTGCAGATATGTTTCGTAAGGCTGGTAACCATTAAGGGTTGTTGAGCTAGGCTCACAAGCAAGTATATGGTTTATTTGAATATTTAAGATTCTAGTTTGTGGTTTACCTATTGGTAAAGTTATAGTACTAACTATGGTTGTCTATTTGGCTGACAGAGGCTAGTGACACACAAGAAAGTGCTTTGGAACTTGCCACCAGGAATTGTTTTATGGTATGATCTTAGTTGTAGATCTCAGTAGTGTTGTTCAGTGTAAAGTTTTCACGCACTAGTTTGCCACTGATCTCCATGTATGGGTAATGTACTCTAAAGCCACTTTTGGTTATGAGCGTAGTCTACTTTTCCTTAGATGTTCACACATAGTTGATTATGTGTAGTTAACCACATAAATGCTTTGTATGCTTCTACAATTTTGATGTTCTATTTTAATGAAATACCATGGCAATGTTTGATGTTTTTGTTACTTGTTTAATCATTCAAGTCAAAGCACATATGCTTTACTGGACAGTGGGATTAATTAACTAGATGCGGCATCCTTACCATGAATGGGGTCCTCCCAGGTAGACTATGGAACAAAGTTACATACTAGTTGTAATTGGCTAGTTATTTACTTGTCCTATTTTAAAACCCTTCATGCTTCTAGTTATTAACCTATAGTGAAGTACTTTCATGCATCTAGTTATTAACCTACAATGCACTATGTATGCACTTACTTCGACTTAAATTTCACTTTTTAAAACTGAATCAAAAAATTGTCGTGGCTCTTATGAAACATAACTAAAACATAAGTCAAAGCATAAAAGATAAGTGTACTTACTACAAGTAATAACCACGTTGTGCATCATTACATGAGTAAAGACTATGTGCATACCCAATAACAACTAAAATTCTTCTCAACCTAGAGACATACAAAACTAGCGTAGATACATATACTAAAGGACTACTTGACACGGTTGCTCACAAGCCTGCCTAGGAAGCCTTTGGGAACTTGTCACATACTAGCTGCAATTGGCTAATTGATTATGTGCGCACTAGCTAAAACCTTTCTGGTTCTAGTTATTTAATCCTACTATGCAATCATGCATGAGTTTGTGCTTTGACTTGATCATTAAAACAAAGAAATAATACCTAAAACATTGCCATGGCATATTTCAATAAAAACAAACATCAAAATTGTCAAAGCATTCAGAGCATTTATATGGAATTAACTTCACATAATCAATCGTGTGCAAGCATCCAAACAAAAGTAGATTATGCTCGCACCCAAGAGCAACTGTAGAATAGACTACTCAAATATGAACATTGGAGGCAAACTAGTGTATGAAAACTATACACTAAACATAACTACTAAGATCCATAACCAAGCTACCACCTTAGAGCAAACTCCCAGTTGCAAGCTTCAAAGCCTTTCCTTGTCTTCACTAGCCTTTGTAGGCCTAAAAGATAGGTGTAGTTAGTACCGTAACTTAACCAACAAGCAACCCATAAACTAGAATCATAAAGATTCAAATGAACCAAGTACTTGCTCAAAAGCCTAGCTCAACAACCTTCAATGGTTGCTGGCTCAATGACACCCAAAACTGCAAAATAAAAGGTAAGGGTGTAACAATCAAATATTCTTAGTAAAGGGTCTTCAACCTGTAAGAAAAATCCTGAGGGCTCTACATATACAAGGATATGCAACCTACTATGCATACTTACAACTTGAGGGTCTAATATATGCATATATCGAGATCCTTTAAGACCCCACCTTATCTTAGCCCTCCTAATGGAGCATCACTCCATGCCTAGTGAGTTTTAGCCACTAACTCCCTCCTAGTAAGCCATAGCTTACTGCCTGATGCAAGACCTTCCCATGGTTATTGTGTAGGTGAACATGGTTGATGCTCCTCACATACGTGTAAGAAATCCATTAGGAGTACTAGGCCTCCACAAAGTGCCTCAAGTCCTTGGACTTTCCTAGGTCACTTATGTACTGTGCCTCCACCCATTAAACCTACCAAGGATGCACCAGGCTTTCACTTATGCCCCCATAAAGTGCATTAAGCCTTTATCCATGGTGCTCCCCTATCCACCATTACATAGTTCACACTAGTGAAGTGGCAATGACCATGGTTGGACTTAAGTAGACTAAACCTTAAAGGTCCACTAGGTGCACTAAGGTTTAACATCGAAACCTCACGGCTAATTGCATGGCTAGGTCATTGATGGTACTAAACCTTTCACCCAAGCTAGTGATACCTAGTTATGGTTCATTGTTAACTAGTTTTCTTGATTATGGTGAAAATAACCATAAAAGCTCAAGAAAACTCCTAGGTCTCATAGGGGTTTTGGAAGCCTCGGAGTACTCCTGGAATACTCAAGCCCCTAGGTACCCTAAGAACCCCCTTAGGCCTCCCCTCGAACCTTTAAGCAAAAACAGAAAATTTTAGCCATCATAATTGTGGCGACGCATCACCACAGTTGTCAACATCCTGCCAAATTTTATTGTGATGGAAACACGTCGTCAGTGTTGGCGATGGGTTGCCAACTTGTCATGGCACTAGCGACACGTCACCAATACCTACAACACCCAGGAAATTTCTTGTTTTACTGCTATGACTTTTAAACACTTACACAATATATCAAACATGCTTGGATAGCCTTCGAACTTAACATACATAAAAAAAAATGTTGCAAGGACCACAACCAACTATCCAGGGCAATCTATCTTGCATTTAAACATCATTCCAATCATTACAAACATTCTAGTCTCCCATGATTAAACCAATCCACCAACTAATTTTACTGCCAAAACCACTTGATTTCATCATGCAAACTCTACCCAAAAGCATTAAACAAGCTTCAACACATAACTCCCTTACCTTAGTTTCAATCCATAAGCAAGAATCAAGCAACCCTTCACCAAGAACAAGAATCCACAAAGTTCTACCTAAGTTTCAAGCAAATAAAGACACAAAACACATAATTACTAACTTCTAATCAAACCCAAGCACCCAATCACTTCCTAAACGAGAAACAACCAAGAAATCACAAGTTATCTCGCATAAAAAATAGGGGATGGTTGGAAACGTGGTTCCAAGCTCCAAAAACATGAAATTCCACTTGAAATGAGCTTCCTTTGACATAAACACCCTTGGTGGCTTCCATTTTCACCAAAATATCTTAGTTTTGAGCTTAGATTCAAGAAGAAATCAAGGTTTGGATGGGGAACTCGAGCTTGGAATGAGTGGTGGTAGCCTGCCTTCACCGTTACTAACTTATATAACTGTTTTAAAACCAAGCCACCAAAGTATTTAAAAAGTTGTAAAATACCCCTTTTTTGGGTAACTATAGTCAACCTTGGTCAAATCTTGTTTGTTTGAACTAAACTTGGGTTAAAAGTAGAAGTTAGGATTAAAAAACTCATTTTTAACTCTCACGACTTGGCTCGAGTCTTGAAGATACAAAATTACTATTTTGCCCCTGAGCCCTCTTTAGTGCCTTTAACTTATTGGAACTTAGTAAAATTTGCAAAACTTACCTATTCTTGCTATATGAACTTGAGCTAAGGTTCAAAACTAGCTTTTAAGCACTTTACCTTCCTCAGACTAGCTTTGCACTAAAGTACCTATAACATTCTCCTCACCTTGGAGAATTTGGTCCTCTAAATTCAATCTTCCCACCTTAAAACACTAACCTAGGATATGGTGCCAACATATCCTAAGTAAACCTACCAAGTGTTGTCAGTCACACAATGGCCCACTTGGTGCCAAACTGCTTGAGTCGCTCAGCTAATGCCATTTTGGCACTTAAGTCCTTATCTTGTATAGGTACTATAGCCAATGCCATACTTTGTGCTCATTCTAAACTATAGTTTGGTTACTGATCATTGTTCTCCCCACCTTATCTTGACTTTACTCGGTCTGACAATAGTAATGCAATTTTATTCTTAAGGACTATGGTATGGGCTATCCCTACCTTCAGCACACTATCACAAATTGTCCACACCAAACTCTATGCTGAGTCCTTTAGTGTAAGATAGTTTAACAAGCTTTTAGGAGCTTGTCCACTACCTTTACATTACTAGGTTATTACGGAAATGCTTAGGACTCACAAACTTCTTTCACTTGTTCCTCTTTCCTAGAACCTACTAGTGTAAGTTAACTTAACAAGTTAAACTTGTCCATTAACACTCATACTAGAAAAAGAATACCTTTCTAGGTTCTTTACCCAATGACAAATACCAAATGCCTTAGTGTGAGCTAGCTTAACAAGTATGAATTTGTCCACTAACTCTTACACAGTCACATCCTTACTCTAGGTCTGGTACCCGATAACTCCTAATGATCACTAGATTAAGTGCGTCATTAGTGTACTATGGCCTTGCCATATACAACCCTGGCACCTTAAGACATACTCTGCTCCAAGCTCAGTTATACTCTAGGACTCTTCCAAAACAATGAACTATCGAGAGTTGCAAGTGTCGGCCCACCCTAGAGTACAAGTCTTTAAATACTCCCCCTACATGGCCGCTATGCATCAAGTATACCGGTGCACTGAGCAGGATACTCATACAATACCCAAGCATCATGATCCGACTCCTTTCACTACTTTGGAGTCTCTAACACTCGCATGCCTAGAAAAGAAAACCTCTATGGTATGAATACCAAGAACTCCAAGTAGGTAGCAACCCTTGGGCGTCATCCGTGCCCTCTCAGCTTAGGCCACCTTGCACTCAGCGATTTAGCTACCAATAGGCTACCCAAATCGAACGCCTTGATACTTCAGCTACTCAACTCGAAGTATCCTAAGTGCCCAAAGCCTACACACTTAGTCTCTCCCCTGCATTTAGAGCCTAATACCCTGCACATGCAAGATTAGCTTCTCAAGTGCATCCTTAGTACACTTGCTTATTGGCCATCAGTACTCACTCTGTTCCTAAAGCACTTAAAGGATCATTAGCCAAGTTACAAGGCACTACCCAATCCTAGGCCAACTAGGAATCTTTTAGAAGGTAGAAAACCAAACACCTTGGCCTCTAACAAAAGGCTCCAATGTGCCTCCAACCTTACTCATCTCCATGACTACCTTCTAGGTCTCTCGGTTTACAACAGTGGCAAACACCCTAATAATAGCCATTCCTCATTGACTAGGCTTTTGAAATCTGAACTTCTTGCTACTCTAGTAAACATGACAACCACCGAAGTCACAAAAAAGATGCCTGATCACAGCTGCACCTATAGTAGACCTGGCACTTTGATTACTGAATATAACATTCAACAAGGTCAGAGATTACTTCACTTTGATGTTACTTATGAGTCACCTCTCGACTAGTTGTAATAAACTATCCCTAACGGGCACTCCTTTAATACACCTCCCTTTCGGCATCACTTGGTCATCTCTGACCTGATTGTTCAATGTTCTACTAGCGTACTAGCACTAACATAAAGCATCAAGCAATCACCATAGTGTCCTTGGTTTAACTTAGGACTTAGTCCTTTACTTACTCAGCCAGTTTCATTAGTCGAGTCTTTCTTCTTCCATGAGTCAACTTAGTGGCCCTCGATTCCACTTAACCTTGGAATGATGAGCTGAAGTCATCTACTATCCCCTAGTTTATGGCAGTCCTTCTTATTGCTTGGGTCATCTTATTGCCTTTCAGCAATCAAGTTAAACCCTAGCATTGACTCAACTTTTACTAGCTTAACCTTAGGGTATACAGCTAACGAATGAACAAGCCTATCCATCTGTTTAGCCCCAGATCAGTTATTTACTCCTTCCCTCCTTGCATGGTTACCTCCTGCATTTAATGGTTAGAAAACAAATAAAAATTTACCGACTTACCATTGCGGGATATGACTGAACTGCTCATTTGGTTAGTGACTCTAAGAAACTCATCGCTTCAACTATCCAGTCATTCACTATCAACTAAGCCACTGAACAAATGCATGTAAGAACATTTCCAATCTAAGGCATTGAAGCCCCACTTATATGGTTTCATATACTAGCAAATGGGTCCTAGGGTCCCGGGTGTTAACCCAATACTCGGTGCATCAGTAGGTCTTAATGCACTTGGGTTAGCCTTAACCCTACTCAAAACTACTACCCAAGATGCCAAACTAGACTATGCCACTAAACTGATGCCAGAACTTACCTCACGCTAGCTATGCACTGCTGTATGTTCACTACGGTTACTCATCACATCTAGCTAATGGCTGCCTACTTCGACCCCTTGACTGGCCAAGCAAACCTCAAACTACTGCTTTAGTGCACTAGCTTTACTCCTTGTGGCAACAACTATTGGGGACAAACTTCCCAGGCCAGTCTTAACTTATCCAAGCCTGAATATGAAACTTGTTTGATGACCACTTAGACAAATGGGAACATTTCCTAGGTGCGTCACATGAACCATTACACTTTTTGCACCCTTAGGCCTTAGCCATCTCCTTGAGATATGTTCTTGTTCCTTAGTCTTAGGTCAACTTCTGCACTATGGGCTATTGCCCATGCTCCTACTATGTTGGATGAGCCAACCTCTACCTCGCAATGTTAAGACTTTAACTTATTTAACTATCTTTCAAGAGCTGCTACATCTTGCACCATTTACTGGTGCCCATCTTGACCATCATCAAGCACCTTCACTCGCTACCTCAAGGCCTTAGGGAACTTGGCCCCAAACTCCTACTTTCAATTAAAAAAGTAAAAGACAACTACTCTTGTTGCTTTGTAGCCCACATGACCAAGTGTTTATCACTTAGGTTGATGCATCCTTAGGTTTCTTTGATGTTGCCTAAACCATCCAATTTAGTGGGTTCAATTTCTGGAACTTCTGGAGTAATCCACATGGCCCATTGGTACTCTTCACCTTGGAGGATTCCATAACCTTTTATGTAGCCTACCTCATAATTGAGGCCCATGACGACTTCCTAGGATGGTGGTCACTTCCTAACTACTTGGACCAAGGTGTTGCCCTACCTTGGTGCAAGGTAAACCAACTACCCCAACGTTGCCACACTAGACTACTAGGACCCATTCCTAGACCTTAGCATCCGAAAGCAAACTTGACCCAGTTTCACCATCATAACCTGCAGCCAAAGGTGAATGACAACTCATAGATGTCGGTTAGTACTAATTGCCCAAGCACAAGGACAATCGACTAGATCCCAATTCTTAGCGTCCAATGACCATGATCGAGCTTTGATACCAAAAACTAACATGGCCTCTCACGGGTCTACCCAGGAAGTCTATGGGAACTTGTCACATACTAGTCGTAATTGGCTAATTGATTACATGAGCACTAGTTAAAACCTTTATGCTTCTAGTTATTTAATCCTACTACGTAATCATGAATGAGTTTGTGCTTTGACTTGATCATTAAAATAAGGAAACAACACTGAAAACATTGCCATGGCATATTTTAATGAAAACAAACATAAAAACTTTCAAAGCATTCAAAGCATTTATGTGAAATTAACATCACATAATCAATCATGTACAAGTATCCAAGCAAGAGCAGACTATGCTTACACCCAAGAGCGACTCTAGAATAGACTACTCAAACATGAACATTGGAGGCAAACTAGTGTATGAAAACTATACACTGAACAGAACTACTAAGATCCATAAACAAGCTTACAACTTAGAGCAAACTCCCAGTAGCAAGCTTCAAAGCCTTTCCTTATGCTTCACTATCCTCTATAGGCCAAAAAGATAGCTATAGTTAGTACTATAACTTAATAAACAAGTAACCTATAAACTAGAATCATAAAGATTTAAATCAACCAAGTACCTGCTCAAAAGGCTAGCTTAACAACCCTCAATGGTTGCTTGGGACCCCTCCTCATCCTAGTCCTCATCACGTGGCATAACTCCATGCCGAGCAAGTTCTGGCCACTTACTTGCCAAACGTAATTCCTTCCCTTTGGTTGCTGTCTAGTTGAACATGGTGGATGCTCCTCGCATGCGTAGTAAGAAATTCATTAGGTGTACTAGGCCTCCACAAAGTGCCTTAAGTCTTTGGACTTTCCTAGGTCACTTGTGTACTAAGGCTTCACCCATTAAACCAACCAAGGATGCACTAGGCCTTCACTTGTGCCTCAGGGCAAGGCAACAAGTGCACTAATCTTTTATCCATGGTGCCCTATCCACCATTACGTGGTTTACACTAGTGAAGTGGCAATGACCATGGATGGACTCAAGTAGACTAAACCTTCAAGGTCCATTAGGTGCACTAAGGTTTCACATCGCAACCTCATTCCTAACTGCAGAGCTAGGTCATCAATGGTACTAAACCTTTCAGCCAAGCTAGTGATACCTAGTTGTGGTTCTTTGTTAACTAGTTTTCTTGCTAATGGCGAAAGTAACCACAAAAACTCAAGAAAACTCCTAGGTCTCGTATGGCTTTTGGAAGGCTCAGGGTAGCGCCAGAATATTTAGGCCCCAGGTACCCTAAGAACCCCCTTAGGCCTCCCCTCGAACCTTCAAGCAAAAACAAAAAATTTCAACCATCATAACGGTGGCAACACGTCACCATAGTTGTCAACGTGCTGCCAAATTTTATGGAGATGATGATGCGTCATCAGTGTTGGTGACTCATCTCCAACCTGTAGTGGCACTGGTTTCATGGTATTGGCGATGCATCACCAATACCTACAATGCCCAGAAAATTTCTAGTTTTGCTGCTATGACTTTTGAAAACTTACCAAACATATCAAACATGCTTGGATAGCCTTCAAGCTTCACATACATGTGAAATGTGTTGCAAGGACCACAACCAACTATAACACACCAACCTATGATTCATTTCAACATCATTCCAATCATTAAAAACCTCCTAGTCCCCCATGATCAAACCAATCCACAAACTAACACTATTGTCAAGACTACTTGATTTCATCAAGCAAACTCTATCCAATAGCATTAAACAAGCTTAAAAACATAATTCCCTTACCTTACTTTAAATCCACAATCAAGAATCAAGAAACCCTTCACTAAGAACAAGAATCCATAAAGTTCTACCTAAGATCCATGCAAATAAAGACACAAAACACATAATTACTAACTTCTAATCAAAACCCAAGCACTCAATCACTTCCTAAATGAGAAACAACCAAGAAATCACAAGTTATCTCACATAAAAAATAGTGGATGGCTAGAAACGTGGTTCCAAGCTCCAAAAACATTAAATTCCAGTTGAAATGAGCTTTCTTTGACATAAACACCCTTGGTGGCTTCCATTTTGACCAAAATACCTTAGTTTTGAGCTTAGATTCAAAAAGAAATCAAGGGTTGGAAAGGGAACTTGGGTTTGGAATGAGAAGTGGCAACCTACCTCCACTTCTACCAACTTATATAACTATTTTAAAACCAAGCCACCAAAGTATTTAAAAAGTTGCAAAATGCCCCATTCTTTGGGTAACCATAGTCAACCTTGGTCAAATCTTGTTTATTTGAACTAAACTTGGGTTTAAAGTAGAAGTTAGGTTTAAAAATGAATTTTTTACTGTTAGGACTCGGCATGATTCTTTAGAATGCAAAATTGCCCATGAGCTATATTTGGCGCCTTAAACTTCTTGAAACTTATTAAACTCTGCTAAACTTACCTATTGTTGCTTTATGAACTTGAACTAAGGTTCTGAGCTAGCTTTTAAACACTTTACCTTCCTCAAACTAGCATTCCACTAGGACAGCCATAACACTACTTTTGAGATCTATGGTCCATTGTGTCCATCCTTTTGCCACTAGCCTTTACAAGGTTGTAAGTCAACTACAGTTAGCATAGACAAATTAACCAGTAAAACTAAAACCAATGAATGATTTAGTAGGTGGGTACCTGCACGAATGGACTAGCATAACAACCATTAATAGTTGTTGGCTCTTTACAGATGTGATCTAGATAACAACACTAAAGGGAGTAAGAATTCAAAGATTCCTAGTAAGGGATTTGGGTACTTGCCAAGAAATATAAAACCTGTAAACAAAAAGCTGAGGACATTCAAATATAAAATATATGAAATCTACTATAGGCCCTATATAGTTTAAGGCCTAACATATGAGCACATATTCAAGTCCCTTGGGACCTATCTCTTCCTATTCCTCTCACAGATGTCAAGCCTTGTTTAACAAGTTTTTCACCCTTAACTCACTCCTACGAAGCCTTGGTTTACTGACATCCTAAAGTGCAAAGCTCACTAAATATCCTTTTTTTTTTGTTGTTGTATAGGTGAACATGGCGGATGTTTCTTCCTTAAGATGGAACTCACTTGGTGTACTAGGCTTCCGCATAATGTCTCATGCCCCTGGCTTGTCTAGGCCACTATGGCAATACGCCTTTTCCCAAATAGGTGCACTAGGCTCCCACTTGGGGTGTCAAGCTAATAACTCCTAGATCACCAACGTAGTAATCCTTGCCTATTTAACTTACCAAGGACGCACTAAGCTTTCATTTATGGCTCAAGTCGTAACTTGGCTAGGCCACAAGTGCACTAAGCCTTCATCCATGTTGCCCTACTATCCAGCATTACTTGGTTTACCCTACTACGGTAAGATTTGCTCTGGATGGACTCAATTTACGAGGTTTCCTAGAACCCTACATGTGCACTAGGGTTTCTCATTAGTGTCTTAAGCTCTAAGCTTCCAACTAGACTACCAATGATGCTAAACCCATTTAACCTTTCCTAATTGCCATATTGTAGTGCTCTAAGCTCTTCCTGGATCACTTTTCATCATGTTTTATTTGTACCCAAGATAACTTGATCAACAAACTAGTGCTTTGATGAGCTATGAGGGGTACTAAGGTACCATTGTTCACCCTCTACCCTAAGGCACCTTAAGCACTCATTGACCCCTCATGTTGAACTAAAATATAGAAAAACCTAGGCAAATTCAGTCATAGATGAATGCATGAGTTTTAAGATCTTTCTTTGAGCTTCATGTGGACTATTGAATTGTTTGAATCAGACACCCGAGGAAAAAATTATGCTAAAAATACTACATCATGTCAATGCTGTCAGGTCCCCGCATTGCCCTCTATGCTATAGTGCCACAACCAATTCTCTCAAGTTCTAGATTTGGCTAGGCACTGTAGCACTAATTGGCACTGCAGTGATAGGCCCCCTAGCCTAGTACTACCAACTTCAACCTAGCATGTTTGGAGTTCTATGAAGCCACCCAAACATTCATACCAAGCCTCCACAAGCTCCATTTCATGATGACTACTACAATAGGCTATAGATATTTAAAACTAACCAAGTCTTAAGGCTTTAAACTTGCCTCATTATACTGTGGTTTCACCCTAGTCCATCATAAGCAAATTATTCCATAACCTATGCATACCTTCCAAACTACTTGGAACCAACATTCAAGCAAATAAGACATGAATTATAAGAGTATGTAAAGTAAATCTCTTACCTCAATTGAGAAGAACAAGGAAGCAATCTAGTTTCGACACTAAGAAATTGGGCTCTATTACGATATCCTATGGTTCCAAGCAAATTCAACAGAATGGCACCAAAATAAGCTCAACCCAGCTAGACCCAAGCTCATTCAACCTAAAAAACCAAGAACAACAAGTGAAAATTAGGATCAAAGATGTTACTAGAGCTCATGAGCTAAAAAATATGATCCAAGGCCATCTACACCAAAACTATGCAAGAACAAGCTCTTTCTTGCGTGGATGCCTCATGAGACTTTGATTTTCACCAAGAATTGATGTGAAGATTTGGATATGGAATTTGAGAAGTGAAGGAGTGTTATGGGTTTAAGATGGAGAAGATGATGAATGGTGCCCAAAATCCTACCCAAATGTGTTTAAAAAGCCACATTTGTGAAATACTCCTCCAACTTTTCTTATTTTTGCAAAAGAACCCCATACTCAAATAGTGCCCCAAGACTTGGCAATTTAGTCCAACTCTTTGGTTTCCTGCTACAAAGATCCAAAAGAACAACATTTGAGCTTTAAATACCGAGCCTATCACTGTGAGGTTCAAAATACCCTTTTACCCATGGTGACACTTTGGTGCCAAAATGACCAAGGAACCATCTAACCTTTAATAGACTTGCTTGATTTGCTTAATCAAAATAATCAAGGCATTAAGCTAGGAATTTTAACTTGTTTAAGGAGTTTTACCAGACGTTGAAGGTTTGGTACCTTGAAGGATGTAACATTCTTCCCACTTTAAAGAATTTAGTCCTCTAAATTAGATCTTTCCACCTTAAGATGAAACCTAGGATATGGCGCCAACATATCCCAACCAAACCTGCCAAGCAGTGTCAACTCCACAACAAGCCACTCAATGCTCACCTACATGACTTGCTCAAAATTCCCTGCGGCATTCAGGTTAGGCCCTCACCTATATAAGTATTATAGCTAGCACTGTACTTTATGCTCATGCGAACCGGCAACCTCAACTACACTACTTACTATTCTACCCACTTTTCTTGACCTTCCTTGCTCTAAATTCAGCTTAGTGTTACTTCACTTTAAAGAATATGGTATGGTACTCGATTTTTTTGACATATTAACAGTACTAAAGTATTTAAAAAACTTGACTATGTTCTAGTAAATCTGGTAACCAACAACTTCTCATTACTTCCCTTGATGCCAAATGTTCAAGTGTAAGTTAGCCTAACAAGTTTGCAACTTGTCCACTAACATTTACACTCGAGAAGTTTAAACCTAGGCCCTGCACCAGTTATCCTATACTAAACCCCTTATTGCAAGATAGCTTAACAAGCATAGAACTTGTCCACTAACTCTCACACTAATGGCGGTTCTTCATTATCGGTTTGCTACTCAACACTCTAGGCAACCACTAGACTAAGTGTGTCACTAATGTACTATGGCCTTACCATAACACACTCCTAGTACCCAAGGCATACTCTGCGCCATTCTCCACTATACTCTAAGACTCTTTAGATTAAATGGTCTACTAAGACTTGTAAGTCTTGGCACACCCTAGAGTATGAGTCTTTAACGCTCCTCTCTATTGGCCCTTATGCTTCAGGCATCCTAGTGTACTATGTGGGATATGTATGCACTACTTGAGCATTCTAATCCTAATGCCCTTACCACTTTGGAGTCCCTTACACTTGTGTTATTACAAGAGAAAAAATTCTTCAGCGTAAGTGCCAAAACCTCCAAGTGGCTAGCAGTCCTTCGGGCTCGTTTGTGCCTCCTCAGCTCAAGTTTCCTAGCACCCAATAATTGGATACCAGTATGCTACCTAAGCCAGGGTGTTGATGCTTCCATCACTCTACTCGGAGTATCTTCGATGCACGAAGCCTACACACTAAGTCCTCCTCAATGTGCATTCAGAGCCTTGGTAACTACCCATACTAGATTAACATAATATTTACGCCCTTAGCACACTTGTTTTTTTGCCACCAACACTTACCCCATGCCCAAGGCACTACTAGGGTTCTTAGCCAAGTCACAAATGTACTAGTCAATGATGGGTCTTCCTACGAATCTTTGGCTCACAAGTTGGCTAGACACCTTGACTCCTCCATTAGGCCCTGATGTGCCTTCGGTCCTGCCCCCATTCTTAGGTCACTCAAACCTTCATCATTACCAAATACCTCAAAACCTTATGACAATCCCTAATTACTTGGTCTAACAATGAACAAAGAAGGACCGCCTTTATTTGTAAGCACAACTACCGTACCATGAACTACACCATGCCAAGATTTTGTTGGGATGATGTGTGCATATGAGTTATCACCACAGCATAATTTTTTGAAGGTGGGAGAGTTGACTTAAGCATTTTACTTGGTTCACTATAAGTGGATTAGCTACAGAAAACTCCTAGGGTGGCTCATTTGCCATAACTCCACATAGTGCATTAAACATTTTCTTATGTACCCCAAGATGGGCACCATCCTTTCAAGTTATGAGCCATACTCGATAGCCAATAATCTAGTCTTGTAAGTCACTGGCCCTTCCTTTATGAGGCATTAGGTTCCAATGAAACTTACAGTTACTTTGGGCTCTCAACTAGCTTAACCTGACCTTATCCAATTATGGTTTTAACAACTTAATTTTCAATACTCTGGTGAACATCAACTACCTCTAGAGTCACTGCATGAGTAATTGAGTGCAACTGTACCTTTACTAGGCACGGTACTTTCGTTACTAAGTGAATCACTTAGCTAGGTGGGAGATACCACTCGACCATCCTAAGCTACCTTTTGATCAGTCATAGTAAACTATTCCACAGGGGCCTACCTAACTCTACCCTAATGGGTCTAGACAAAGTTTATTCTTCCTAGCATCACTTGGTCATTCTTGACTTAGGGTCCAAGTTTCCACTAACTTACGGGCAAAAAAAGCAACTAACAGTAACCATGAGTTCCTCGGACCCATCTAGGACTTAGTTTTATACTTACTCAGCTAGCCTGACCAGTCAAGCACCTTTCTACCATAAGTTAATTTGGTGTCCCTCCATTACACTTAACCTTGGGATGATGACAATGAATCAGATGTTATCCCTTGGTCCATCACAGTCATTCCTATTGCTCAATTTCCCTTACTACCACCCAGTAGCTAATACCAACCTTCAGCAACTATTTTTCTCTAACTAGATATAGACTAAGGTATACAGCTAACAGACGAATAAAATTATCATTTTATTTACCTTATGGAAAAGTTCTTTGCTCGGCTTCTATCTGGATAACATGGTTAAAAATAAAAATTCAAATCTTACCTACTTACCTTCTTAGCACCTTGCTAAATTGCTCTATTGCTCGCATACTCTATGGAACACATCCAGTTACTTAGGCAACTATTGATGTTAACTACGCTAGCCAAGCTAAGTTACAAAATAATGTAGCCTATGGAATCCTAGAACACTTCCAATCTAAGGCATTCAAGCCTTTACTTTTTTGGTTTTATGCACTAGCAAGTGGGTCCTAGGCTTTGGATATCACCATGACATTTAGTGCATTTTTGGTTTCCTATGCAACTGGGTTCACCTTTAGCCACACACAAGAAAACTACCCAACATGCCAAATAAGACTGCTAATAAACTAATGCCAGAATGGCCAACAAGAAACTAAACTACTAATGGAATGTTAGAAACTTACCTCATAACAACCTTAACCAGCCCTTGAGTGCAGTAGACCTACAGCTCAAGTGTGCCCCTATATGGTGGTTGCTTACCCTAACCACTTAACTAGCCAAGGTTAAAATTGAACTACTACTCAAGTGTACTAGGTCAAATCCTTGTGGCAACTGCTATTGGGGACGTATTTCAAGATTCGATCTATCTTAACCAAGTCCATGACCATTTTTAGTCTGACAACCACTAAGACCACAAAAATGAATTTCCTAGGTGCATAGCTTAGAGCAATATTCGTCATGCACCTTAGGCATCTGTTACGGCACTCCTAGTGGGAAACTCAACTAAGGGACGCAAATTAATTTAATTCCTAGTTTAATACCTTATCTCAAGTTAACTAGGCAAGGATTAGTAACTTGGACAAAGTTAACTAAGTTTTGAGTAGTTTATGGCGCCAAAAGAGGATTGCGGCAAAATGGTAATTTTTCATCCTAAGTTATCGAGCCGAGACCCGAGAGTCAAAAATATGTTTTGAACCATAAACCTTGCTTGAAACTCAAAGATTTGCTTGTGTTAAAGATTTGACTAAAGTTTGACTTGGGTACTATTTAGGGAATGAGGCTTTTTATAAGTTTTAACAAAGTTTGGTGCTTGGTGATTTAAAATCTTTAAAAGGTTGGTAAAGCTCATGTGGCTGCCATTGTTGATCTTCTTCCTCTCATTCCCGAGTTGCACCTTGCCCCTACCATTTCTACTTGAATTCTTGTTCAAAATCAAGTGTTCTTGAAGGAATTTGATGGCCCAAGGTGTATATAAGCTTTGGGCAAGTTGTCTGAAGCTTGTTTCTTGGTTTTGGAAATGTTTGCCATGTTTTCTAGCTGGTTTCCTATTTTTGGCGAGAGGTAACCTTGATTTCTTGCTTGTTTATTGTTTATTTGATGTTTTAAGGCATGGGTTTTGCTTGGTTGGTGTTAATTTAGTGCCATTTGCTTGGGTTTGCTTGGAACTTAAGTAGAAACTTATGGAACTTTGTTCTTGGTGAAGAGTTGCATAATTCTTGCTTGGTGGATGAAATTGAGGTAAAGGATTTACGGTTTTAAGCTTGACTAATGCTATTGGAGTGTTGTTGCTCAATGAATCCAAGTAGTTTTAGCAATAGCATTAATTACTCGGCAAGTTGAAATATGGTGGACTAGGCTTGAATTTGAGGATGGGATGATGTTTTAATGCATCATAGTTGTGTTGTGCTTAGTCACAGGAAGCGTCGGCCTCACTGGCGCTCCTGAAGTTTAGTGTGTGAATTCGTGCTTTTGGGGTGCGAGCATGATGAATTCATGCTCTAATAATTATGAAATCACAATCTGATGTTTTAAAATTCATGAATTCGATTTAATAGAAAAATCCTATCTGTAACAGAAGTTCTCTTATTTACCTAAGTCAAGTTGAAGTCTAAACCGAAAAAGAAACCAAAAGCCGTTGTTAACAAAGCCGTCTGAAGTCTGATTTGATACGTACAAACAGAGGTCAAACTTCGAAGAACAGTAGCCTTGTTCAATCGTTCTAAAAATAGAGGTTGCAGTCGCAGAGCAGTAGCTGCAGTACCAATGGTCACGGTGCGCCGTGCGAGTTGAACTTCGAAGAGCAGTAGCCTTGTTTCGTCATTCCGCAAATAGAGGTTGCAGTTGGAAAGCAGTACCTGTAGCCACGGTGTGCGGTGCAAGTCGGACTTCGAAGAGCAGTAGCCTTGTTCCGTCATTCTACAAACAGAGGTTGTAGTCGCAGAGCAGTACCAGTAGCCACGGTGCGCGGTGCGACAGGTCGAAGTGTCGAAAAGCAAAAGTGAATTGGTAAGTTTAAATTCGTAAATTGATTTTCATCTGATTTCGATTGTTCTTCTTCTTCACCAATTCGCCCATATTATGTTTGCTTTTTAAGTTTAAATCAAAAAATTATCTTCCTGTGCAGCGGTGTCGGTGAGTCAGTGTCTTTTGTTTGGTTTTCTAGTAATGTTCTTAGACGCTTGCTGCCCTTTTCCTTGTAAAACAGACCACTATTGCATTTTACTTTGCTAGAGCTTGGTTATACGTGCAATTCCTTTTTTATTGGTGAAATAAAATTGTAGAGCATAGGCATGGAGCAACCGGACATAAGATAATTAAAAAAAGTCTAAATTGTACTGTAGCTTTTTTCTTTTGTGATTAAATAACATTATTTTTTACTATTTTTTTTTTCAACTTTGCTCCATTGGATTAACCAATTGTTTTATTCTAAACTGAGATTGAGATGTATTATTTCTTGTATATTTTTCCATGAATTTGTAGATTTGATGGAAGAAAATAACAATAAGGGAAGAAGTAATTCACAATCAAATATTGGTGATACTAATGACCAATGCAAAGAGTTGAGTTCTACACCTTTGAGAAGGTATGTAACATACATTGAGAATAAGAAAGATAAGTGGACTTGTAATTTTGGTTGTAGAGCAGAACCTTATACAGGAACATACTCACGTATAAGAGCTCATTTAATTGGATTGTTACCTAGACAACGAGCTCAAGGAATAGCCACTTGCACCAAGGTAACAAAACAAGAAAGGGCAGGGTTGAAAAAAGAGAAGGAGGAGGCTAAAAAACTATTTGGAAGTAGTAGTAGGAAGACCCCTATCATTAATCTACTGGTTCTTCCGCCGGCACATGATACAAATATGGCACGTGAACAAGGTATAAAGCATATTGGGCAGTTGTTCATGTTGTCTTCCAGAGAAGAAATCGATGGTATAATTGCTAGGTACTTCTATGGTTGTGGAATCCCTTTTAATACTGCTAGATCTCCTTTGTGGGTTGATGTGGTGAGAGAAATAAATGAAGCTCCTAAAGGATATAAGCCTTATAGTTCTGAAAAAATTAGGACCATGCTACTTGATAGAGAAAGAACGAAAATTGATCGTGCTTTAATTTCTATTAAGGAACAATGGCCTAAGTATGGAGTTTCAATAGTGTCGGATGGTTGGTCCAACATTAAGAACCAACCTTTGATAAATGTTTTGGCTATTTCTGGAGGGAGCGCTATGTTTCTGAATGCTATTGATTGTTTTGGTGATGAGAAAAATGCACAATTTGTTGCTGGCATTTTACTTAGGGCTATTAAAACTGTGGGGATATATAATGTTGTACAAGTTTTGACAGATAATGCTTCAAACTATAAGGCTGCTGGAGATATTATTCAAGATAGACATCCTCATATTCTTTGGTCTAGTTGTATGGCACATACTCTCAGTCTTCTTATGAAAGATCTAGCTAAATCATCTCATTTGGGCTTATCATTTTTTAGTGATTGTTATGAGAAGGCAAAAGGTGTTGTGAACTATATTAAAAATCACACATTTGTGCTGCATATCTTCAGAACTTTTTCTGCATTGGATGTCATTCAAGTGAAAAAAACTAGATTTGGTCATCACTATGTAGTTTTGGAGCGTCTTTTTCGAGTAAAAAATGCTTTGATATCCATGGTTTTGAATGATGAGTGGGAAGAACTTAAGAAAGGAAGTTCAAGATCAAATTTAGAACATGATCAGGTTAAGAAAGTAGTATTAGATGATGAGTTTTGGGGACAGGTAAAATTCATTTTGTCTGTCACAAAACCAATTTAGTTAATGATTTGTTTTTGTGATTCTGATAAAGCAATTGTTGGGGAAGTGTATCAAACAATGGAAGATATGATAGGTTCTATTGAAGAAGTTTTGCAGAATGATAGTGATCTGTACAAAATAGTGGAAAATTTGATTTTGGAACGGTGGAGAAAAATGAATCTGCCACTACATACACTTGTTTATGTGCTTACTCCTTTTTATTACTCACAAACTTGGCTACGAAAGGTAGGTCCTTATGGAAGGAAGAGGACTAAGCCACATGCTAATTCATTTGTACAAGGTAAGTTTAATTTCATTGTTAATGTTACTTGACTTTTCATTATTTATTTGATGGCTAATTATTAGTAATATTTTTAGTATATATATATATATATATATATATATTATTAGTAATATTTTTTCTTGTTTTTAGGGACATACTTGAATGTGGTTGACTGACTTGTTCATGATTTACGGGATACTCCACTAATTTGCTAGCAACTTAGTGATTTTACAAGTGATACAGAAGTATTTGCTTGACCTCGGGCTATTGAAGATAGAAAAATGATGAGTGCAATCACTTGGTGGAATTTGTATGGTATGGCTGCTCCTGAATTTTATAATCTATCAATGAAGGTTCTTTCTCAAAGTGTTAACACTTCATGTGCTGAGAGGGTCTGGAGCACATACTCATATATTCACAATGTAAAGAGGAACAAGTTGAATGCAGATCGAGCTAAATCATTGGTATATGTGCACTACAACAACAGACTATTGACACGTTACTGAGAAGATTATGAATCATCCTATAAGAATTGGGATTATTTTACATATGATGATGTCCTAGACAACAATATGGAGGCCATTCATAGAAAAGATCACACTTTTCTTTATGGAGATGATGATATTCATAACTCTTCTCAAACATCAAGTTTTAATCAAGGAATATCAAACTTGTCTCAAGCACAAAGGGAGGAAATATCCCGTGGAAAGAGGGCTAGAAATGAGTGACAAAGAATAACAATCAAAAGCTAGTCGTTTATAATTAATTTTACTATTTCTATTGGAATTCATCTCGGTTTGGATTTTATTTTATAAGTTTGATTTTTCATATGTTGTTTTCAGTGTTGAAAACTATCAATTTTTTTTGTCTCTTCTTATATATATATATATATATATATATATATATATATATATATAGTGAGACTCTCAAGCCGCTCCCGCTCTCGATGTTTTTTCAAGTTGAACGAATTCTCGCTCTCACTCCCGCTCCCGCTTCATGTGACTTAGGCGTTGTGATGGTGTATTTGTGGCCTATGCAAGTTTTTTTACATGTTTATGATGAGTTTAAGAATCCATTGTATGCCTTAAACTCATAGGAAGTCTCCAAAAAGGCTTAGGAGGATGTTTTTGAGGTTCAGAACACAGCGTCCTGGCGCCTAGGTGCCACCTGGCACCTCAGCACCCAGGATGCATTTTTCTATCGGCAGAGCAGGGTGCTCCTAGTGCCTAGGCCCCAAAGTCACCCTTTCTAACGCCTAGGCCCCAGAGCCATTTTTCAACAAAATTTAGCTTTTTAAAATAGGATCCGAGGGAGGGCAACGATGGTCTTAGGGGTGCTTAAGGGTTGAAATGGTACAATAGCACTCCAGAACATCTAAAAACTCTCTCATGATCTAGGGGTTTTCTCATAGTTTTTTAAATGGTAAATGTACCTTATGAGAAAACTAGTTCATAGGCCATAACAAATACACCATTATAGGAGGTGGAAGGTTTAGTACCATTGAGACCTTAGTGGCACCATTGGGTTCAAGGCCTCGATGAGGAAACCTTAGTACACCTAATGGGTTCTTCAAGAGCTAGGAAATATCAGTCCTACCATAGTGGCCCTGTACAACATAAGAGAGGTTCAACTAGTGATGAACTTCACTAGTTAGGCTAGTAAGCAATGCTTGCTAGTAGACAAGGCTTTTTCTTATTGTTCAAGGACTAGGTAGAGGACAAGTCTCAAGGGACTGAAACATATGCACATAGGTTTAGCCTCATGCTGTATGAGCTCATAGCAAATTACATATGATAATATATGTGTTGTCCTTAGCATTTTTCTTACAGGTGAAGATCCCTTACTGAGAATTACAAATTCTTACTCATTTATCTTATGTTGTGCAGATTCTGACTGTGTTGAGCTCGATAATTGCTGAGGGTTGTCGTGGTTGTCTTTTGTTGTAGGTATATTCTTATGGAAATCTTTATGATTCTAGTTTTCTTAGTTACTTGATGGGAATCTTTATGATTCTAGTTTTCTTAGTTACTTGTCGGTGAAGTAACAGTACTAACTATCGTTTTTCTTTTTTTGCCATAGAGGCTGGCAGCACATGGATAGGCTTTTGCGAATCATCACTAGGATTCATGTCTAAGGTGGGAGTTAGTTAGGAGGATCTCAGAAATAAGTTTATGTACATTGCACGCCTAGTTGCCTCCTACATCTATGTTTCGAGCTTTAGACTCTAGGGTTGCTCTTAGGTGAAGGACATTAGTCTATTTTTGTTAAATGCCCTCACATGGTTATTATGTGTAGTAATGATAATACAAATGTTGATTATGTGTGCTTTGACTATTTGAACTTAATTTCTATGAAAAGTGCCTTGGCCAAGGGAATGTTTTATGGTTTCCATGTACTCAAGTCAAAGCCGAATGAGCATGCATCTTGCATTTTCTAGGTTAATCAACTAATTTCATGAAGTTTTAATTCACGTACATATATAGCTAGCCAATTGCAACCACCATGAGATCCACTATCACAGGCTTTCTAAGCGGGGCCAAGGGCGGCCATGTCAGCAAAAACCCTACTATCCTCAGGATCGATTCTTGATCTTCGAGCAACTCCTGCACTATAAATAGGTTGCCCATGCTCCAAGAAGGTTGGGTAAGCCAACCTCCACCTTGCTAATTATGTGTTTGACTCCATTAACTCTATTTGGGAGCCGATGCCTTACTAAACAGCATGCCAGTAACTCCACATCCATACTCATAGATAACCTCCATAGTGCTAGCTTAAGGCCTTGTTTGCTTTGACTTCAAGTCCTACTATTGTGGATAAACAATATGAGAGTGCTATTTTACATTGCTACATACCATACATGACCAATAGTTTTCTTATCTCGATCAACGTATCATTATCATCATTAATGTTGCCTAACCCATCCAAGGTTGGTGGGTTCAACTCCTAAAGCTGTGGGGAGCTCCCCACCTTAGAGGTCCATGCCTCATACTCCTATAAATCATGTTGCCTGCCTTATTCTAAGGCACTAAAGGCTTCCTCTATGATGGTGGTCATATCCCACCACTTGCACAAAAGTGTTGGCTCTACCTTAGAGTAAGTGAAACTGCCTGCCCCAATGTTGCCATAAAACTAGATTGCTAGGATTCACTCTAGAATCCCTAGCACCTAAAGTTGTACCTGACCTAGTTTGGCTAATGCAACCTACAACTAAAGCTAGACAATGCACATAGATATGGAAACTACTAGTTAGTGCTAACTATCTTAGCGTAAGGACAACATTATCATCTCAATCAATTCACCTACAATGACTCCTGATCAAGTCATTCCAGGGATCTATGATTCAGCTAAACACGACAACCTCAAGATACCTGTTCTTCAGCCTAATCCTATTTTCCATATGACACCTGCCCTACCTCGATACTGATGACCCTAATAAGGAGAAATACTGTGGTGAAACAACTCCCAGGTACATGCTAAGTGTTATCTGAGGCCTGTGTCAGAATAGCCAATAGTAGAGAATAGTTTGATTGATGTAGATCACTGCTCCCTAATCCAACCGAACACTTGTAAGGCTGATATGAGGGCTTCACCTTTAGGAGATAGTATAAAAGGAACCTAACATGGCCATCCTTAGCCCCTGCCCAGGAAACCTGTGAGAATTGATCTTACAGTGGTTGCAATTAGCTAGCTGTATATGCGTACATATTAAAACTCCGTAATACTAGTTGATTAACCTAGAATATGCAATAAGCATACTCTTTGTGATTTGACTTAAGTTAAAATGAAATCATAAGAACATTCACTTGGACAAGATATTTCCATAGAAAACAAGTTCAAAGAGCCAAAGCATACAAGATCAACATTTATGTGAATTTACTACACATAACAATTATATAGGAGTAGTCAACATAAGTTAGACTAATACCCTCACCCAAGAGCAACCCTAGAGCAACCCTAGAGTCTAGGACTCCATCATAGACAAGAAAGCCAACTAGGAGTACTATATATACAAGCCTCGACTAAGATCTTTTTGAACTAACTCCCACCTTGGATGTAAGTCCTAGTGGTGAGTCACAAAAGTCTTTGTCCACGTGCTGCTAGGCTTTATGGCCAAAAGAACACTGTAGTTAGCACTGTTACTTAACCACCAAGTAACCTAAGTAGACTAGAATCATAAAGATTCTCAAGTGAAATACATACAACAACAAACAACTGTGATAGCCCTCAATGGTTATCCAGCCCAACAACGTCAGAATCCGCAGAGCATAACTAGGAAGTGAGGATTCAGAAATTCTGAGCAAGGGTATTCACTTCACTTGCAAGAAAAGATACTAAGGACAACACATATGTGAACATATCACATTGTTAGTGTTGTGCCTAAAAGCCAATCACGAGATGATTGTATTTTGGACATTGAGGCATGATATTTTATTGAGGCATTAATCTAGTAATTATGTTTGTTGTTTTGTTTTTGTGTAATGTAACAAACATAATTATAACGCTAGAATAGTGATATTCTTAAATGTCCCTGGTGTAGTATTATCATGGAGTGGGTTCCAATAATATGTAACGACTAGCATATGTGGAGACTAATATAAGATATGTAGTCTACATACGGGTACAAGTTGGAGAACTTGTGTACTGGACTGACCCAGCTTGAGAATGCTACATGGATCGTTAAGTGAGTGTCAAAAGTGATTCTCATAGTGGTCTCCTTTAACCTAAGGTCATCAAGGTTCCTTACATGTGAGGCACATACTTTGATAATTCCCTTTGATTGCTCGTAACTGAAAGAACATTAAGGTGGTCATTGGGTATGTCACATATCATGCAGAGGGTTTTGCATGATCAAGATGGGATTTGTCCCTCCTATGTAACGAGAGTGATATCTTCAGGCCCCTTGGTAGAGTGAGACTTAGAAAATGCAAGGCCATGCTCAAATGACTTGATATATGATATCAATGTCATCAGTTTAAGTTCATCTACTCAAGAATCAAGAAACCCAAGATTGGGCTATACGAGAGTGACACATTCCATGTCTCATTCTTAGTCTTGATATCTTGGACAAAAGGATAATGGCATAGATGGATATTGATCATAGAGGTTTGGTCGAATCACCAACTATCTTGTCACTTAGGTTGCAATGATGTGTTGCTAGACACCGCTCATTACTTATGATCACAAATGTGATTTATGATAATTGCCAACGTGGTAAGAGCCTATTGAGTCACACACGTAAAGCCTATTTGGATTATTTGAGTGCATGGGCGAATTTATTTGGGTTATGGTTTCATGATAATTTCATATTAATAATTGGCCCAAAAGTTGAGCCATTATTGAGCCCGAAATTAAACCTAATTGGATTAGGGCTTTGAAACCCATTAGGCTTGGGAGTTGAGTCTTACTATAAATACATAATATAGTCAGAATTTTGAAACTCTTTCCCTATCCTTCCAAAAGGATGAAATTAGAAGAGTTCTGAAAACCAACTGCACTCTTATCTTGCCATTCCTTGGAGGACACAAGCTAGCATTGTCGACGCAAGAGAAATGCATCTACCAGGATGTGATGGAGACATGGTGATCCCAAGAGGCCCGTGTTGATATCGTAGAAAGCTTGAACATGTCAATTGTTCAGGTTTTATGATTCAACCCAACAGTTGGGTGAAAGATCTCAATTGAACTAGGTATAAAATTTTGAGCACCCGATTTACCATATTTCACTTGGATCCTAGAAGGTTTTGCTTATATTCCGTTGCACTTGTTTGGCTCCTGAAACCCTACACACATTTGATGTGAGCTCATACAGCTTGAGGCTCGACTTATGTGCATAAATTACAGTCCCTTGGGACTTTTCCTCAATCTGGTCCTTAAACTATAGGGCATTACCTAGCCTACGAGCAAGCATAGCTTACTAGCCTAACTAGTGAGAACTTACCAATTGAAATTCTCCTTTATGTTATGTAGGGCTACTATTGTAGGCTAGCCTATAAAGACTTTGTAGAATAGGTACACTAAGGTTTCACCTTGCAACCTCATGAATATTTGAATGGCTAGCTCACCAATCGTTGTAAACCTTTCACCCAAGCTAGTGATATCTAGTTATGGTTCTTTGTTTACTACTTTTTTTGCTGATGGTGAAAGTAATCATAAAAACTCATGAAAACTCCTAGGTCTCAAAGGAGTTTTGGAAGCCTTAGGGTACCGCCCAATACTTACACCCTTAGGTACCCTAAGAACCCCTTTAGGCCTCCCCTTGAACCTTTAAGAAAAAACTAAAAATTTAAGCCATCATAACTATGGCAACGCATCGCCATAGTTGTCAACTCTTGGACATTTTTGTGTGGCAATGGTGATGTGTCGCCACCATATCATGCCACTAGTGACACGTTGCAAGTATTGGTGATGCATCGCTAATACCTGCAATGCCTAGAGAATCTCCAGTTTTGCTGCTTTGACTTTTGAACACTTACCAAACATATCAAACATGCTTGGATGGTCTTCAAACTTCACATACATGTAGAACATGTCACATAGACCACAACCAACTATCAAAAGCACAACTATGATGCATTATAACATCATTCCATTCATCATAAACCTCGTAGTCCACCATGAACCAACTTTGACCATTAACTAATGCTATTGCTAGAACTACTTGAATTCATCAAGCAAACTTAATCCAATAGCATCAATTATGCTTGAAAACATAACTACCTTACCTTAACTTCACCTCACAA
Source organism: Aquilaria yunnanensis (assembly GCA_039654915.1). Lineage (NCBI taxonomy): Eukaryota > Viridiplantae > Streptophyta > Magnoliopsida > Malvales > Thymelaeaceae > Aquilaria > Aquilaria yunnanensis. The sequence goes on along the minus strand of CM077595.1, from coordinate 38,156,778 downwards.
GCAAGAATCAAGCAACCCTTCCTCACAATCCAAGTTCCACAAAGTTTTTCCTAGTTCCAAGCAAATAAAGACACAAAACACATAATTACTAACTCCTAACTAAAACCCAAGCTCCAAGCATCTAGCAAACAACAATTCACCAAGAACACAAGTGTTACCTCACATCAAAAATAGGGAATGGTGGAAAACATGGTTCCAAGCTTCAAAAACTTGAAATTACACTTAAAACAAGCTTTTCATAGCATATATACCCTTGGTGGCTTCTCTTTTCACCAAAAAGTCTTGGTTTTGGGCTTGGATTAATGAAGAATTGGTAAAGGGAAGGATGAACTCGGGTCTAGGATGAAATGGTAGCCATCCATTACCTTTACCAAGTTTTATAAGCCTCAAACCATGAAGCCATCCAAGTATTTAAAAGGGTTACAAATAAGTCCCACTCCTTTAGGTAACTTTAGCCAAACTTGGTCAAATCTTGTTTGTTTAACTAAACTTGGGTTAAAAGTAGAAGTTAGATTTCCAAAATACATTTTAACCTCTCAAGATTTAGCTAGTCTGGTCAAGATGCAAAATTACCATTTTACCTCTAAACCTCATTTAGTGCTTTAACCTTCTTGGAACTTAGTGAACTTTGCTAAACTTACCAATTCTTGATTTGTGAACTTGAATTAAGCTTCCAAAATTGGTTTAGAACACTTTACCTTCCTTAGTAATGCTTCACTCTAGGAGAGCCATTCCCAGGTATGTACAAGGACACATGAGAGAACACTCAGTTAAACTTACGCAATACTACTAGTAATATTACTCTCTTACATGGGCATCGGAGAATCCCCCCTGAAAAACACGCCAAGGATCCCCCTCGCCCTTTCCTTTGGTGTATTTTAGGCACAAGTAGATAGCCACCGTGTATCCCTATCTTAATGCAAATGTAGAGCTTAGATGATCGAAGTCTCTCAGGACATCAAATGGCACCATTTGTAGGAACCCAGTTGCATATAGCTGTAGTGATGGCTCAGGCATCTAAGAGAAAACCACCCCATGATTCCTCATCGAAGAAGAAATCTATGCTACTAGAGGAACAAACAAGTGACCCAACAAATTTGCTTAAGGGCGATCACCCAGTAACGCTGATGATGGGATTCTTATGTGTGTTCCAATATAACATAGTCAGGGAGATAGCCAAGCATTTGGCTAGAATACCCCTAGGAGATTAACTAGGGGGGAACCCTCATTAGAGAAGTGTCCAACTCCGGTGAAAAATTCCCTCCCTACATAAGAAGGTAGCACCCGAAATAAGTCCCACGTTGAGAGCCTGCCACCTCAAAGGCTAAAGTGTGGTCACAGAAAAAAGGATCTGGCTATTTTTGAATAAAAATCCTATTGCAAAACTTCTCTTTCTCCCTAGAGGCACAAGGATAATCGGTCAAACCTTCTCCTGGAGAAGCTGCTAGAGAGGATGGACAAAATGGAGGAACAAGTCACGCAAAACCTAGTTGAGACTAGGTTAACTGAAACTCCTATCGGTGAAGAGGCTCTCTTTGTTTCGGCCATCCGAAATGTCCTAATCCCACCAAAGTTCAAGGTACCTTGGCTAGACTCATATGATGGAAGAGGGGATCCTTAAGCACATCTAACAAAGAATCAAAAGAACATGGTCCTTAGTAGAGCTAATGAAGCCACCACTATGTAATCGTTTCGAGGTAACACTTTTGGGTCCAACAACTGCTTGGTATAACACCCTGTCCCCCTCTTCCATTGCATTTTCCCATGAATTATCTATCACTTTCATGCACCAATTTATTGGAAGTTACTTTTCAACAAAAAACATGGCTCAATTATTTAGCAATGTTCAGCAGGAAAGAGAATCTCTCTGAGAGAATGTTAGCAAGTTCAACCAGGAAGTCCTAAAACTCATTGACCTATCCCTCAAGCTTAGCATCCTCATAATAACAAGAAGCCTCGAAAAGGATTCAAACTTGGCTTTTGAGCTTTCCAAATAGATGGGAATTTCTGTTGAAGAACTCTATTAACTGGCCAATCAGCACATGATCACAAAGGAGGTAACTACCGATGAAGAAAAACTAGATACTCATTGAATAGAGCATTGGTTCAAAAACTTATCGCACAGGGGAGGGTTGAAGTAGCAGGCAATGTAAAAGGAAAAAAGGCAATAGAGAAGTGTAGGCCTGCTCTGTCAGGGCCCAACTCACCTTCACCTTAAACCTTTTTAAGAGGTTTATGCCAACTTATTGTTATTAGTTAATCAGTTGATTTCATATGGAGAATTGGACTTTGAACACCAGGATTCTTAACCCGAATTTATGACTTACCTAGGCGGGAATCTCCAACTTTTGAAGTTTTCCTAGTGTTTACTCAATTTTACTTAATTGGTGGGCTTTCAATCTGTTGAGTTTACTTAGGGGTTTAAGTATGCATGTAAAAATGTGTTTTAGTGTCTGTATGGGTTCATTATACTCTACCAAAAGCTAACCATATTTTCACACATAACCATACATACATGCATATATCATAGATTTTAAACCGCACATGCTTTTTTTGCATATACCATGCTTAGTGCCTTGTGGCCCATCCATGCTAAAAAATATACATACATACATAGGTTAAGTTTTATTCTAGCCTAGTCCTCTTGACTTCCATATATACAATTATGTACATGCCAAAATTACAAGTAAGAACTATATGGCCCAAAACATAGACATCAACTGTTTGATGTACTAAGTGTTTTCATGCATGGTACACTTCTTTTTCAAACAATCTTCAGGCCCACAGAGACTTTAAATTTTACTTTAACTTGACACCTAGGCCACATCTCTCTTATGACCCTCCTGATTCTGGCCCATACCAGGATTAAACCAAAAATAGCTATTCCCACTACAGCCATCAGGGCCTACAATCACAATAAGAAAGAAACAATCATTCATTCATTTTGATGAACTTTTCATGCTTCCTTTCCAGAAGCCATAATTTATAGAGTATACCTTTCTATACATAGACTTCTACTAAAGGTTTCTTAGCCCTTTAGTCGTCTAGTTCTTTACCTAAAATTGGCAAAATAGGGGATGAGAACATAAGTACTGAGTGAAGAACCCAAATAGAACCTAGTACATTATTCAATGTTTAAAACATTGATATACTTAAAACCTCTAAGCTTCTTTAATAACCTGTATCCAAAGACATAAAGGGCACTAAAAACCATAAGTACAACATAATACATCACACATGTATAAATGATAAAGGGGTTAGCACACGTATAGAAATAGAGAAGCACACAAATACACATGCCACATACACATGGTTTACTTAACATAGCAAGTATGATTTCTTCATGTGATCACTTTGAATAAGTTCATTTATCATAGAGCTCCAGGTGATTATCAAGCTTGGTAAAACTTGAACAAAAACCCTATGCTTGCTGAAAGCAAACTAGCTACCTTACCATAGTGCTTTAAGTACACACAACCAATTAACATAACCTCTAGGTTCCTTTGGCTTAAACCATCACCCAAGGTAGCTCTTCCCCTTCAAAATATAGGAGAAAAAGCCTCATATGGGTCCTCACCTATGGTCAAAATGGTATTAGGGAAGCTTGATCTCACATCCAGAAACATAAGCACCAACATAGGTAACACCATGTGCTACTCTTGCTTGATCTTGTCTCAGATTCACCTTGATTCTATCCTTCTCCACTTGTTTTATTTATAGTAACTGAAAGGTACTTAGGTAGGGGTTTGACCTGGTAGATGATGGTTAGAAAATAACCAGAAAGGGATAAAAAAGTAGCTCATGAAGGGCACTAAATATGGTGTGGTAATTTAGCTTCAGTTTTGACTAACTTGTGTTGTTTTCAGTTTCATACTTATGTTTAAGTCTCTAACTATTTTTTGCTTATGTTTACCATATTTTTAGGATGCAAAAGAGTAGGAAATAGCTAATAAATAACTAGATAGGTTTAAGGAGGCTACCTTTAGAAGACTTGGAAGTTGGCAGTGGCCAAATGGCTTATTCAAGCCACCAAGATTTTTTTGAACTAGTTTAGTCTTCTTTTTGCTTTCTTTTATTCCCATTTTCTTTTTCATTATTGGAAGGGCTTAGTACATGGTATTAGGTAGTAAATGGGGTAGGAAGTTTCTTGGAAATATCTTAGGATATTGCCTTGAATTACTAGGTAACAAGAATGGCTGAATGACTTGGTTTCCAAGTCTTTAGTCTAGTTTGGTCATTAGTTTATTATCTTCTGGTTTTGATCTTTGGTAGGCTATTAGCCTGAATTAATGACCCTATGAACCTACTAAGAAATGGCCAAGAAATTTCCATAAATTGGTCTTTAAAACCAAGGATCAAATAGTGTCCAAATTTCATCTAAGCCATTGTGAATTCTTAATTGTTTCTTGCTCAAACCTTCTTCCAAGTAGCTTAAGTCTTTTTGGAATTGTTTTATCCTACTTACCTTCTCAAGTGGAATATATTGATAACCCACTTTTCCAATTTATTCAGCCAATTAAGCCCTCAAACTTTGTACTGAACACAAGCGCACTTTGGAGTGCACTTAAGAGCACTTTAGTGTTTCTTGATGTGTCTCTCTGGTTTCTTGGTTTTTTCCACCTCTTGTTGGCCCACATTGTAGCTCTCATTGTCATTTGAATGGTAGGTATCATTATCACATAATTCCTCTCCAGACAATAGGCCATAGAGTCACCACAAGCACATAGTTGCACAAAATGGTGCATTTAAGAATGTTCTAGTGCACTCTGGTGTGTCTCTGCAATTTTTCATAAATTCATAACATTTTTGTTTGTGTATAACCACCCAAATTGGTACCACCACCTTAGTCATTGTACCTATACAATTTCCTTTGGTGTTTTTTGGCTTCAAAGCCCTTGAGTCCACATAAAAGTACACTAGAATGTGCCTAATGGCCTCATTTGTGTGCCTTAGCTTATATCCCTTGGTTTCTTAGTTTATCAACCAAGTTTGCTCACCATTTTAAGTCCCACTCTCAAAATACATATAGTACATAAGCATAGCCTTATTTGGCTCATTATTTTGCTGCTTTTCATTAAATTCCACTTGCCATTCGAGTAGAGTGACTCTAGGGCACTTTCATGGAGCACTTACATTGTGTAGCCCTTATTTCTATACTTGTGACTTGTATTACCTATATATTCACATAATGTACTTCATATGTACCTTTTTTTTCATCCTATGGCCTATACAATTCACAAGCATGACATTTTTCCCCCCTTGAAGACTTTGGTCCTCCAAATTCTCAAGCAATGTAGGGAATTACCTTGGGAATCTTTTGAGCATTTTTGTCTCTATCTCCCAATAAGCTTCTTGTTTAGAATGGTGAGACCATTGTATCTTCACCATGTTTATCCACTTACTCCTTAACTTTCTAACATTCTTAGCGACAACCTTCACAGGTTCTTCCTCATAAGAAAGGTTACGAGTTACTGGAATATCAGAAGCTGGTATGACTTATTGCGGGTCAAATAGGTATCTCTGAAGTATGCTAACATGAAAAGTATCATGTATATAACCTAATTCTAGAGGTAGCTCTATAATGCCCATAAAATCCTAGGTAAATAAGCCTCGGGCTATGAGGATTTAGGGCTTAAGAATTTTTCCTAAATTGGGAATTAAGCTCATTAAGATTAGGAGACACTAAGTTAAGTGGGACTGAGGAGTATGATGAGTGTTGGACACTCTCAGAATTTAAACTTGGCCTAAAATGATGAAATTTAAGGTGAGGGACTCAATTGGACAAAGAGGACTTTTGGTGGTTAGGCTCAATTGCCCAAATGCGAGGAATTGAGGGACTAAGAGGGGGATTAGCTAATTTTAAAGGCATTGGATGCCATGACTGCCACCTTCCTCCATTTTTCATTATTTTAATTCACCTCCCATCCAACTCATCACTAAGGATTCCTTCCCCCACTTACTTGTCTCCCACTTTTGACAAATTCTCCCAACTTTCGTCAAAGTTTTCCAATTTGTCACCTACTTTTGACTATCTCACCCACCACCCACATAAATCTCCAAATTTGTCTCCCACTTTGCCTCCCATTCACCTCTATATGAATCACATGGTTTCACTCTGTATATACACCCATGGCTGGCCATACAAGTTTCATTTTAGTCTCCATTTCACTCATTTCACTTACTCTAAAACACTCATTCTCTCCTCCTAAAGCTCAAATACTTCTCCAACTCTTTCTCCCATAATACCATTTGGCCAAGTATTGCTCTTGGTGTTCTTGAGTGTAAAGCTTGTGCCCTCAATATTCATAAGCTTCTAAAGCCTTCGAAGGCAAGGAATCAAGTGGCGAGAGGAAGCTTGAAGGAAATCAAGCATAAAGATTTGACCATACCTCTTTTTTTGAGGTATTGTGTGTTCCACCAAGTTTTCTTGGTATATGTAAGCTTTCAAGCCATGGTGATGCAAGAATATACTTGCTAATAAATCTGCCATTATAGGTTCTCAAGCTAGAAATTAAGTTCTTTCTACGACAAGCGAGGAAAAGGCAAAGAAACAAGCTTCTAAAGCTTTCAGGCAACAAAGTTGCTAAGGGTTTTGTGGTAAGGATTCCTATACTCTTTGAGTATTCGGGCCTTGGGTGATGGATATTGAATGCCATGTGATCCTAAGAGTGCTACAGAGGGCTATGTTTTGTTGCTTAGGCAACTCTATGCTAGCTAGCTCTATGCAAGCATTATGGCCAGGAATTGGGTCCGTCAACTCAATTCCCAAGCATAATGAGATCTCAGATTAATACAGAAAATATGTTCATGCTTGCTCTGCCCTTCAGAGGAATATGGTGTTAAGTGGTGTGTGTGTCTGTGTGCTTCTATGTTTGGATGTGCATGCTAACCCCGATTATGATGATTATTATTATATGCATATATCCTGTATTTTTTTTGTCTTAGTGTTTTCTTTGCAGGAGCATGGAGTATATTTTGCCATGTTACTCTTCACTATGTTAGGCTCTATAAGCTGTACGGAATCCTTACTGAGTTTATAACGCACCCATCCTTCCCTACTTTTTTTTTAGAAAAAAGGCTTACTTGAAGGCACTAAGACCAAGTGTATTTTATACTCTTTCTATTAGTAAAGGACTGTATACATATATGTTTGCTCAATATTCTAAGTATTCTATGTGTTATGGTTGCTTATGAAACAAGCTAACTAAGTGTGGACTTTATGTGCAGGACTTGGAGTCTAGATTGTGGGAACAAAGTCTCTAAGATGGAAATGTGTTATATGTGTGATTTGCCATGTATAAGCATGTGCTATGTATTTTGGTTTGTCTTAAAAACCAAATTTATGAATTTTTAAATGTTTATGGACCCTTTCGGGTACTTAAGTAAAACGGCATGCTAAATTCAAATCTAAGTATATTCATCCATGTTGTATGTCTATGGCATATATGTGAACTCTTGGACATTCTGGTTGATAGTCATCTTTGGGCCTAAGTAAAAAGTTGATAAATATGCATGATTATGTGTTCTAAGTACATGTTTGAAATATGGAGTCATGTATGTCTCAGCCTTATATGTATGTTTAAAGATGAAGATTAGGTAAACATGAACTAGAAAGGAAATGTATGCCTATAACAAGCTAAATGGTAACCAATGGAATTAAAGACATGTATGTGTTTATGTGCAATAGTGGGTTACCAAGACACATATAAGTATGCAAGACATATGCAATATAAACAAGTTTTTCAAAACTTGAGTTGGTGTTTTGGTTGCCATACATGTACTTCGCTAGTTGAGTAATGAAATGAACACACAAGTTCCACATAAGTACTAGTTTATTTTCGAGAGCACAATATAAACCTTAAAGTAAATAAGTACTGAGCTAGTACTAGTAATATCCTAGGGTTCTTGCCCGTATGTTTGATATTGTTTAAATGCCCTTTATATGGAATTCTGCTGGATGGATAAGTAACTGGGCCGAATGGGCCACGGGCTAGGCTGGGCATGACAAGCTCCAGCTTATATGCCACATTACTGATAGCCGAAAGGTTATCACCCATAAAAACCTTCTCCCTCGGAGGAACCTAACACCACCCTTAAAAGTTTATAACACCAACCTTAGGAGGAATCTCTCCACCACCCTCGGTAATACACATAGCTCACTACCAACCTCAGTATTATAGGTCCACCATCATCGGTAAAGGAAAAGGTCTCCCGAAGATGGTCCACCATTATGAAGGGCCTTCCCCATAACCGTCGGGGAAAATCCCTACCCAAAGGGGTCCCACACTTTTGAAAGGGTCTCACAGAAAAATGAAAAATACAGTTGAGGGATCTCTGACACTGAAGCCTTGTACATGGCCCTACCAGAACTGCCTACAGCTAGCTGGAGATGCCTATCTCCAAAGGTATAGACTAGATCTAGCAAAACACGTGTCTTGATCTAAACAGGTTGTATAAAATGGCCTTCTCCCCCCATCCTCCTATAAATACTCAGAAGGCTCCTAGGTGATGCCCCAAAGCATCTTCGTTTGCTGTCATGTTGACAGGTGGAGAGACTTCCTGAGGAGGCGAGCGCCGGGAGCTCTGGTTTCCCAGCTGAGTGTGCCTGAAAAGCTCAAAGAAAAGGTTAGGAGGTCCCCGGTTTGCTTTTCCGGGGAGGACCCTCCGACGCCCAAGTCAGTTTTCTGAGTGGAAGTGGAGGAAGAACACTAAAGGATCAAGTGTCTTGCCTGTTTTGTGTTTTCTCAGAGGGAGGAAAATGCCCATCCTTTGCCCAGTCCCATTTCCTAGTATTTATAGGAGTAGCTGGTCCGTTCAGATCATGACACGTGTTCGGTCGGATTTGATCTGTACTTTTGGACCTAGGGGACAGGCAGCCGTTTGCAGCCTCCTTTAGCCCTGGACCCGGACAGGTTGTGTCAGGACTGGGGGGGCTGCGGCGTGTCAGTTCGCCGTTCAGATGTGACGTGTAGGGCTTGTGGGCGACATGTCAGAGGCTCCTTAAATGCTCATACCGTACTCCCGAGGTCCCCTGGGCGAGGTCGCCCTTCGGTGCGTGCACCCTCTTTGGATTCTATCCGTCCTTCGGTGCGAGCACCTCCTTCGGGATCTATCCCATAGTTCTGGGAGCTCCCTTGATGAACACCTTCTTCGGGACTCACACCCATAGTTAGGGGATTCCCTTGTTCAGGTGTTTCTTGTTCGGGGAAGATCCTCTTCGGGGCCTCTGCCTTCGGGGAAGTTCTTCCTTGCTTCAGAGAGATGGCTCTCTTACCCGAAGACGGTCAGTTTGGCCCCTCGATGGAGATGGTGTTGTCCTCGGAATTCCTGACGAGCTAACCGAAGTCTCGAGCTCATAGTGTTTGACTTCGCACGTTCCGAGGTCAGTAAAAAGATCCTCTCTTGGGTGACGTCAGACTCCTCGGCCAATATTCTGGCAGGGAGTTACTACCGAGGAGGCAATAGCCTTTGGCTATCACAGGCCCCCCTCCGAAAAGCCGAAGTGAGAAACTTCGGTTCATCGGTTTTTGGGTCCTGTGGTTGTGATATCTGCGCCGAAGACGCCTTCTTCTGCCTGAAGCGATGGGCAGCCCTTTTTGCGTCCTCGAGGCGCGAGAAGATAGGCTGTCCCTGTGCCGAAGATACACCCTCTGCCCGAAGTCACAGGCTGTCTCTTGGTGTCCTCGTGGCGAGGGAAAATAGGATAACCTTGTACCGAAGATAGACCTTTTGCCTGAAGTCACAGGCTGTCTTTTGGTGTCTTCGAGGTAACCTACTTTTTTGCCTTTATAGGTCTGCTCATGCGTCGCGTCCTGTGTCCAGCAGAGTCAGTCTAGGGCGGCGCCTCTAAACCAAATGGTGTCAGAGGGCGTGCTCGACGTGATGGAGGACACGTGGCACGTTTGCTGCGCGATGACCGACACATGGCACACTATTATTGGGTGGGAATGTAGTGAGTACGGCAGGCGCGACTTTTCAGGCGCATTTAGCAGTTATGGCGACGCTTCACCTTCCGAGGGGTACTAATGACGACGGTTCACCTGGCCTTCTCGGCCTATATATACACCAGCCCTGTCATAACCCTCTTTTTGCTTCTGCTTTTGCTTTCTTCTGCCTTCTAATTCTCTCCCAATTTTCCGCGGCGATTCTCCTTTTTTAGGCATTTTTTCCGACCACTTTTCACGACGGCTTCCAGAAATCCAGATTCCGGCAAGACCTTTGGTGGGTTTTAGTCCTTCTGCTTTTTCAAAGATTCTTCTTTGTTTTTCCCGAACTCGTTTTCCTTGTTTTTCCCGAATTCATTTTCATCATGCCTGTTCCCGAGAGTTGGCAACCTCTTCTTTTTCACCCCTGCTGCACTACTCCGGCAAAACTAGTGAAGTGGAAGAAAAAGTTTTTCTTACCCTCTTACTCTGTGACGAGGTTGCCCCGTCCTGACCAATTTCCTTTCTCCAACCGAAGTGATGAAATCACCATTTTCCGAGCCCAACTGAAGGCCGGACTTCGGTATCCCCCCCCGGAGATGGTTAGCGCGTTCTACAACTTCCATGGCATTGCCGTTAACCAACTCCCACCGAACTCGTACTGCTATTTCAACGCCTTCCTCTGTATGTGCGGCGTTTACAAAATAAAACCTCACTTTGTAGTTTTTCTTCAGTACTACAAGCTCTTCGTGGTCCCGAAGGGTGGCTTCTACTTTATGCTACCTCGGGGATCCGGGAGCAAAAAGTATACATTCACCTTCGCCACCAAAGACAGCTGGCGAGGGTGGCAACAAAAATTCTTTTTCCTGAAGAAGTCGGAGGCTTGGTCGCACGTCCCGACCAAGTGGGCTCAGGGGAGGCTCAAGATGGATGTTGTTGACCCGAAGATACTGCTAGACGCCGACGTAGCACCTATCTTTGAGGACTTCGACAGGCGCATCCGGGCCGTCTCTGACTGGGCTGCTGAGGTCTCTCCTCGTGCCCTTTATCCCTTTCCGATCAACTGGAGGCTCATGACCGAAGAGGTCCTTCGGGAACTCAAGGTGGTAAAGGAGCATGTGTCAGACCTCAACCTGCCGAAACCGGCTTCTTCGGGGAAGGACTCCTGGCTCGTGAAACTCCTTCGGGGGAAAGAGACTTATGAGTCTTTTTACGAGAGTAAGTTACTTTCTCATTTTTTCCTTCATAACTTCATCTTGGACTTACACTGATCTTCTTTTTCTTTTTTCAGAGATGGGCGACGACGCAGCTGCCTTCTACAAGGCTCTTTTTACCAGTCAGGCCGAGAGGGGCGAACAGACAAAGAAGGCCGCCTCTCGGAGGCGGAAGCAGACTTCGGGCGGCCCTCCTTCCAAACGGGAAAAGAAAGCTGCTCCTTCCTCTCTTCCGCAAAATTCTGGAGGAGGTAGGCGAGGACCCCGAAGACCCTGCTGCCCCTTTGCCCGAGGTTCCTTCTGTCGACGTCCCTTCTTCCGACGTCCTTCCTCAAAGCCCCACGCCTTCGCATGCTCTTCTGGAGGGCGATGGGGAGGAGACCCCTTCTGCCGAGGAACTGCGCCAAATAAAAGGCAAGGGGATCTCTACTGAGGCGACGTCGATTCTTGACGACGACGTTACCGAGGTGCCAGCAGGTTTGTACTTTGTCGAAGAACCTTTTTTTCTCTTGTAAATCCTTAAGGGTTTTTTGGCCTTAACCAATTTTTCTGCCTTGTTGTGCAGCGGAGGTGGCCGCTCCTGACTGGGTTGCCGAACACGCCCGCAAGAGGGCCCTTCGGGATGCCAAAGTCCCAGCAGGGAAAGTTCCGAAGGAGCCCTTCTGGACGTTCACGGAGGACTGTCCCGAGATGGCTAGGCGGATGTGCAAAGGGGTGTTTACTGAGGCCTCTTACAAGGCCCTTACGGAGGCTTACCCAGGCGACATCTCTTTGGCCGCCAAACTCACTGAACATGCCGCCCAGGTACGCTTCACTGTCTCCTGAGCGCCAATTTCGCCTTTGCTTTTTACTTACCATCATTTTCCCTTTGTTTGCTTTTTTTGCAGCTGATGGGGTATGCCCGGTTGCTCCGTGTTCGGGTGGCGCGAGAGTCAGAAAGGAGGGCGTCACTCTGGGACCTTTACACCAAGACGAAGGCCCAGTGTTCGGCGTTGGCTGCCGATAATGCTCAGCTGAAGCAGTCTTCAGAGAAGGAAATTGCTGAACTTCGGGAGGGGTTCATAAAAGAGAAAGAGGAACTTGAGAAAGGCACCTCCCAGAAACTTTCCGACATCGGCTCTCGGATGGTGGAGCTGACTTCGATCGTAGAAACGATTCAAAAGGATAAGTCAGAAAGTGACGCAATCCTTGCGAAGACGTTCGAGGAAAAGGCCCAGCTCGAAGCCGAGGTCGCATCTCTGAAGAAGCCTTCAGAAGAGAAGAAGAAGACGAAGGCATTGAAGAGAAAGCTCAAGGATCTGGAGAAGGATTACGCGGATCTGGAGAAGGACTATGCAGATTTGGCGGTCAAGAAGCGGGAGTCCGATGATATGACGAAGTTGGCCTTTCAAGACGGCTTCTGTCTTGTTCGGCACCAAATTCTGCAGAAGTTCCCAGATTTTGACCTCTCCTTCCTGGAAGGCATGAACATCCCCAAGGAGCCTCGGTGGACTTGGTCCAAGATCGAGCACTTGAAACTACCTCCTTCTTTCCCGGCACCGAAGGCTGCTGACAAAAGCACAGAGGCTGGCAGTTCTCAAGACGCCGAGGTTCCTTAGTACTAGGGCCTTTTGTCTTCATTTTCTTCTTCTTTTTTGTAGTCTTTCAGCAACTTTCTTCTCTGTAACCACTCTTTGGCTCAATAGATAAAAATTTGGCTAAGTATTTTTGCCAGATTCCTTTGTTTCCCACTGTCCCGAACATAATTCGCTCGAGAGACTTCAGAAAACCATGCTTTTGCTTTCCTTTGTCCAGAACATATTCGCTCAAGAGACTTCGGAAAAACTTACTTTTGCTTTCCTCGGTGATTGCTTTCGTGAGACTCTTGTTTTGTACTTCTTCAGAACTTTTTACTCAGACAAATTTGTCCAACTTGTGCAATACAACGTTCCCACCAAACTTTTTAGGCATAGAATTTTTTCAAGGCCTCTGAGTGCCAAGTGTTTTTTAATTCTATGCCTTCGGCATTGCCGAGCTTATAAACTCCATTTCGTACTTCGGCAAGTACCAGGTAGGGTCCTTCCCAATTTGCGCGAAGTACCCCGTGGGACGGCTTTTGGGGTGCAAATTCAGCCTTTCAGAGAACGAGGTCTCCCTGTTTTATTCCCTTCGACCTGGCGCGTAGGTTATGGCTGCTGCTACTCTTTGCTGGAAAGCTTTTCTTCTCAGCTCGGCTACTTCTCTGTGTTTGCCAACGAGGTCGAGCTTGGTTCTCAGGCCGAGGTCATTTCCATTTTCATCGAACACTTGGACTCGTATTGACGGTTGTACTACCTCGACAGGGATGATGGCCTCTGTGCCGAAGACGAGTGAAAAGGGCGTTTCCCCTGTGGCTCTTCGGGGTGTTGTTCGGTAACTCCATAACACGCTTTGGAGTTCTGCTAGCCATTTCCCTTTTGCTTCTCCCAATCTCTTTTTCAGACCATCTTTTATGGTCCTGTTAGATACTTCCACTTGCCCATTACTTTGGGGGTGAGCTACTGGGGCGAACTGCATTTTTGTCCCGAGGTCGCTAATGAACTCTTGGAATCCTTTGTCTATGAACTGGGACCCATTGTCCGCTACGAGTACCCTCGGTATGCCAAATCTGCATACGATGTTTTTCCATACAAACTTCTGCACTTCTTTTGCCGAGATAGTTGTCAGAGGTTCTGCCTCGACCTACTTAGAGAAATAGTCTACTGCTACTACGCAGAACTTTACGCCTCCAGGCACCGTTGGGAGTGGCCCAATGAGATCTATGCCCCACACTGCGAAGGGCCAAGGATAGTCCGCCGAAGTCACGAACTCCGAGGGTGTTCTTTGGATGTTCGCATGTCTCTGGCAACTACCACATTTTCGGACAAACTGCTTGGCGTCCTTTCTCAGGGTAGGCCAGAAGTATCCTTGGCGAAGTATCACTGCTGCCAGGGCGTCGGTTCCGATGTGTGAACCACAGGCGCCTTTGTGAACTTCTTCGAGGATCATTTTAGTATCCTCTTCACCAACACACCTCTGTAGTGGATTTGCATATCCTTGCCGATATAGTTCTTCTCCAATTAAGAAGAAACGTCCGGAGCGCCTTCGCACTTTTGCGGCTTCGCTGGGGTCTTCGGGGAGTGTGTTGGTTGCGAGATACGTTTTGATTGGTTCTTTCCATCCTTTCCCCGAGGTCTCTATGCTTAACACCGCGATGCTGGGGTGGCTTAGCACTTCGGTGCAAGTTTTGGACTTCGCCAAACAGTCTGCCTTAGCATTTTCTCGTCGGGGTACATTCTCGATTTTCACGACGTCGAACTCCCGAATAAGCTTTGTTACCAACTCATGGTATTTCACCAAGGTCGGGTCTTTCGCGCCATAGTCCCCTGCCATTTGCCGGACCACCAGCTGGGAATCACTATGGGCTTTCAAGTTTCTCACGCCAATTTTTATGGCCAGGTGTAATCCTGCTATGAGGGCCTCATACTCGGCCATATTGTTGGTGGCGTTGAAACTGAACTTGATGGCCTTCATTACTTCTAGGCCTTCGGGGCCTCTGATAATCACTCTAGCTCCTTGGTGTTCGGATCCTGAGGCCCCGTCAACATATAACGTCCATTCTGGCTCGTCTTCGCCCGAAAACGAATGTCCCTCCTCGGTGTTTGGTACTTCGGCGATGAAGTCTGCCAAAGCTTGAGCTTTTATAGCTTTCCGGGGTTCATACGTGATGTCGTGTTCGCCAAGCTCTATACACCACTTGGAAAGCCTTCCTGAGTGATCAACTTTCCTCATAACATCCCTTAGAGGCAGGGTACTTCGGACGATAATGGGGTGAGCTTGAAAGTATGGCCGCAGCCTTCTCCCTGCAAGCACTAAGGCATATATAGCATTTTGAAGCAAAGGGTACCTGACTTCGGTGCCATGCAGGGACTTGCTGACATAGTAGACCGGCCATTGCTTTGGTCCTTCTTCTTTCACGAAGACCGAGCTCACAACTTTTTTTGTGACGGTGAGGTATAATACGAGGGGCTCTCCCTCCCGAGGTTGCCGCAGAGTCGGCAGGCTGGCCAAGTAGACTTTGAGTTCTTCCCAGGCTTTTTGGCAATATTTATCCCAAGGATGACCATTCCTTCCGAGGCCGGCTTCCATCTTTGCTGCCTTTGTGAGCACTTTGAAGAAGGGTCGACACCTATCTCCGTACCTGGAAATAAACCTGCTCAGAGAGGTTATTCTTCCGGTGAGTCTTTGTACGTCTTTGACTGTGGCAGGAGTTCAGAATTCAAGCAGAGCCTTAATCTTCTCGGGGTTAGCATCGATGCCTCTTTCGGATACCATGTACCCAAGGAACTTTCCCGAGGTCACCCCGAAGATGCATTTCTCAGGATTAAGGTGGATCCCGAAGGCTCTGAGTTTTTGGAAGGTTTCCTCTAAATCTGCAACGTGGTTGCCAGGCAGTTTGCTTTTGACTATCATATCATCAACATACACCTCCATGTTCCTCCCCATTTGGTCTTTGAAGACCTTATTCATCAGCCTCTGGTAGGTGGCTCCTGCATTCTTGAGCCCGAAGGGCATCCTAATATAGCAATATGTTCCTCCATCGGTGATGAAGGCAGTCTTCTCTTCATCTTCGGGGTCCACCCTTATCTGATGGTAGCCACTGAAAGCGTCCAGGAAACTTAGGAGCCCGTACTCGGCAGTTGAGTCTACCAGTTGGTCTATTGGCGGAAGAGGATATGAATCTTTCGGGCAAGCATCGTTCAAATTTCTGAAGTCGATGCACATCCGGAGCTTACTACTTCCTTCTTTTGTGGCAATTACCACGTTGCTTAGCCATTCGGGGTAGTTTACCTCCCGGATAATGCTAGCGTCTATCAGACGCTGGACTTCGGTCTTGACGAAGTCACTTTTGTGAGCTGAGATGCTCAGTTTCTTTTGCCGGACAGGTTTTATTTCCGGACTCGCTTTGAGGCTATGCTGGATTACGCGAGGGTTTACCCCTGGCATGTCCTTCGGCGAGTAGGCGAACAGATCTTTATTTGCAAGCAGAAAAGATACAAGTTTTTCCTTGTCTCCTTCGGCAATGTTTTTCCCTATTCAGGTACTATGGCCTGGGACAAGCTCTACTTCTTCTGTTTCCGCTTTTGTGGGATCTTCTGCCTCGCCCCTTTCCAGCTCTTTTGCTTCTACAGCATGTGCTAAGTTGCTTACTGGAGCCTTTCGTGCTCTGACGAACACCTTTCTCACCTCGCTTTGATCAATGAAGATCTTTGCGTCTCCTTCTTTGGTGGCGAAGGTGACGGTCAAGTACTTTACATCAGGGCGAATGTGCAAATTTCCCTGTGTCTGTCTGCCGAGGATGGCGTTGTATGACGAAGGAACGTCCATGACTATGAATCTTGCCATGGTAGAGGTGAACACCTCAGCAGTTCCTTTCTCCGAAGTTCCTCTCATCATCAAGGGGAGGTCGATCCACCCGAGGACAGGTAGCTCAGATGGTCCTACGCTGAACGTGGGTGAAGTAACAGCCTTGAGGTCACTCCTGGATACGCCCAAGCTTGGCAGCAAATGTGAGAACAAGACGTCTACGTTTGACCCATCGTCCAGCAGTACCCTCTTGACGTCCCAGTTTCCTATCCTCGCCATTATCAACAATGGATCATCATGGGGAAATACGATGGTGGAGCCATCCTCGCGGGCCAATTTTTTCGTTGGGCTCTGATATTCCATCACCGATATCTCTCTGGCCCTTCTTTTTCTTTCCAAGGATGGAAGTTCGGTTATGATCGTCTGTATTACTCCTGCCGAAGGTGGAGGACGCCTTCTCGGACTTTGGTTCCTTCGCCTGTCTGAATCGTAATCCTCGTCATCGGGCTTTCCTTGTTCCTTTTTTTTCCCCTTCGGGGAAGGCATTCTCAAATAACGCCGAAGCTGGCCCTGCTTTATCAGTGATTCAATGTACTTTCTCAACTGAAAGCAGTCTTCGGTGTCATGACCGTGATCACGGTGGAACTGACAGAACTTCTTCATGTTCCTTCTGTTGTCAGCAGTGCCGTTAACCAACTCCCACCGAACTCGTACTGCTATTTCAATGCCTTCCTCTGTATGTGCGGCATTTTCAAAATAAAACCTCACTTTGTAGTTTTTCTTCAGTACTACAAGCTCTTCGTGGTCCCGAAGGGTGGCTTCTACTTTATGCTACCTCGGGGATCCGGGAGCAAAAAGTATACGTTCACCTTCGCCACCAAAGACAGCTGGCGAGGGTGGCAACAAAAATTCCTTTTCCTGAAGAAGTCGGAGGCTTGGTCGCACGTCCCGACCAAGTGGGCTCAGGGGAGGCTCAAGATGGATGTTGTTGACCCGAAGATACTGCTAGACGCCGACGTAGCACCTATCTTTGAGGACTTCGACAGGCGCATCCGGGCCGTCTCTGACTGGGCTACCGAGGTCTCTCCTCGTGCCCTTTACCCCTTTCCGATCAACTGGAGGCTCATGACCGAAGAGGTCCTTCGGGAACTCAAGGTGGTAAAGGAGCATGTGACTGACCTCAACATGCCGAAATCGGCTTCTTCGGGGAAGGACTCCTGGCTCGTGAAACTCCTTCGGGGGAAAGAGACTTATGAGTCTTTTTATGAGAGTAAGTTACTTTCTCATTTTTTCCTTCATAACTTCATCTTGGACTTACACTGATCTTCTTTTTCTTTTTTCAGAGATGGGCGACGACGCGGCTGCCTTCTACAAGGCTCTTTTTACCGGTCAGGCCGAGAGGGGAGAACAGACAAAGAAGGCCGCCTCTCGGAGGCGGAAGCAGACTTCGGGCGGCCCTCCTTCCAAACGGGCAAAGAAAGCTGCTCCTTCCTCTCTTCCGCAAATTTCGGAGGAGGTAGGCGAGGAGCCCGAAGACCCTGCTGCCCCTTTGCCCAAGGTTCCTTCTGGCGACGTCCCTTCTTCCGACGTCCTTCTCAAAGCCCCACGCCTTCGCATGCTCTTCTGGAGGGCGATGGGGAGGAGACCCATTCTGCCGAGGAACGGCGCCAAATAAAAGGCAAGGGGATCTCTACTGAGGCGACGTCGATTCTTGACGACGACGTTACCGAGGTGCCAGCAGGTTTGTACTTTGTCGAAGAACCTTTTTTTCTCTTGTAAATCCTTAAGGGTTTTCTGGCCTTAACCAATTTTTCTGCCTTGTTGTGCAGCGGAGGTGGCCGCTCCTGACTGGGTTGCCGAACACGCCCGCAAGAGGGCCCTTCGGGATGCCAAAGTCCTAGCAGGGAAAGTTCCGAAGGAGCCCTTCTGGACGTTCACGGAGGACATGAATATGTACTCCGAGGACTGTCCCGAGATGGCCAGGCAGATGTGCAAAGAGGTGTTTACTGAGGCCTCTTACAAGGCCCTTACAGAGGCTTACCCAGGCGACATCTCTTTGGCCGCCAAACTCACTGAACATGCCGCCCAGGTACGCTTCACTGTCTCCTTAGCGCCAATTTCGCCTTTGCTTTTTACTTACCATCATTTTCCCTTTGTTTGCTTTTTTTGCAGCTGATGGGGTATGCCGGGTTGCTCCGTGTTCGGGTGGCGTGAGAGTCAGAAAGGAGGGCGTCACTCTGGGACCTTTACACCAAGACGAAGGCCCAGTGTTCGGCGTTGGCTGCCGATAATGCTCAGCTGAAGCAGTCTTCAGCGAAGGAAATTGCTGAACTTCGGGAGGGGTTCATAAAAGAGAAAGAGGAACTTGAGAAAAGCACCTGCCAGAAACTTTCCGACATCGGCTCTCGGATGGCGGAGCTGACTTCGATCGTAGAAATGATTCAAAAGGATAAGTCAGAAAGTGACGCAATCCTTGCGAAGACGTTCGAGGAAAAGGCCCAGCTCGAAGCCGAGGTCGCATCTCTGAAGAAGCCAATGATGCCCCAAAGCATCTTCGTTTGCTGTCATGTTGATAGGTGGAGAGACTTCCTGAGGATGCCAGCCCCGGGAGCTCTGGTTTCCCAGCTGAGTGTGCCTGAAAAGCTCAAAGAAGAGGTTAGGAGGTCCCCGGTTTGCTTTTCCGAGGAGGACCGACGCCCAAGTCAGTTTTCTGAGTGAAAGTGGAGGAAGAACACTAACGGATCAAGTGTCTTGCCTGTTTTGTGTTTTCTCAGAGGGAGGAAAATGCCCATCCTTTGCCCAGTCCCATTTCCTAGTATTTATAGGAGTAGCTGGTCCGTTCAGATCATGACACGTGTTCGGTCGGATTTGATCTGTACTTTTGGACCTAGGGGACAGGCAGCCGTTTGCAGCCTCCTTTAGCCCTGGACCCGGACAGGTTGTGTTAGGACTGGGGGGGCTGCGGCGTGTCAGTTCGCCATTCAGATGTGACGTGTAGGGCTTGTGGGCGACATGTCAGAGGCTCCTTAAATGCTCATACCGTACTCCCGAGGTCCCCTGGGCGAGGTCGCCCTTCGGTGCGTGCACCCTCTTCGGATTCTATCCGTCCTTTGGTGCGAGCACCTCCTTCGGGATCTATCCCATAGTTCTGGGAGCTCCCTTGATGAACACCTTCTTCGGGACTCACACCCATAGTTAGGGGATTCCCTTGTTCAGGTGTTTCTTGTTCGGGGAAGATCCTCTTCGGGGCCTCTGCCTTCGGGGAAGTTCTTCCTTGCTTCAGAGAGATGGCTCTCTTACCCGAAGACGGTCAGTTTGGCCCCTCTATGGAGACGGTGTTGTCCTCGGAATTCCTGACGAGCTAACCGAAGTCTCGAGCTCGTAGTGTTTGACTTCGCACCTTCCGAGGTCAGTAAAAAGATCCTCTCTTGGGTGACGTCAGACTCCTCGGCCAATATTCTGGCAGGGAGTTACTACCGAGGAGGCAATAGCCTTTGGCTATCACTAGGTAAAGGACACGGGACTCTCTCCTTTATACTCTCTACTCTTAAACAACTTTTCTCCCATATACTGAATTGGGCATTGGAGGTGCCTCCCCTGAAAACACACTCCAGGGAGCTCCTAACTTGCTTTCTTCAGGATCTTACAGATACCTTCTCACCGGAAGTCTCCCTCAAGCCTAACATGTCGTACAATGAAGATTTCATCAGGCATCATATGGTGCCATCTATGGGAAACCATTCTCAAGTCACTGTTAGTGAGACTCGGTGTTCAAAGGACAAGGGACTCTTGAGGTCCCAATCCATGCTGAAAACTCAAACAACGATTGAACAAATTGTGGTAGAGACTTCCCTTCCAAAGGATGAGCGTCCTTTGACTATCATAGTAGGCTTCCTCTATAATTTTATGTGCTCTATCATGGCTAAAATGACATAACAACTCGACCAATGGTGGTTAACAGCACCTCCAAAAGGAAGAGCATCCTCTCTGGATGAGTCATAAGTCACCTCGTTGGAGCTCTAGAAGCGAGGGTTCTCACGATGAGACCTCAATGGAGAACATACCATCTCAAGGACATAGTACTATGGGAACTCTATTGAAAGAGCATAGAACTTCTTGCAGGCAAAGTCCATCCCTAGACGAGAAGTCCTTATCCCCGTGCCAGAGAAGTTACTTGCCGAAAAAAAGATGTCATTCTCCGTTGCCTACAGATGCTAGGCAACGAGGAGAGGATGGTACTACCATCCTGATGGACAAAATCATGGAAAGCTTGGAAAAGGTGGAAAAATAGGTCTTTTGAAAGCTTGTCTGGTCAAGGCTGTCGGAGACCTTCATTAGAGAAAAGTCCTCTTCATCCATATGATAGTAGGGCACCAATGCCTAGCGATTTTCGAGTACCATTTTTGGAGATTTATGATGGACACAGCGATCCCTAAGCCCACTTGATGAAATATATAAGGAGCTTGGTGCTGCATGGTCCTGATGATGCCACCCTCTGTAAATGTTTCGAAGCCACCTTGTCGGGGCCAGCAATTGCATGGTACAACTCCTTGGCCCCTGGAACCATAATGGGTTTCCAGGAGCTGTCCACTACCTTCACCCAGTGGTTCATCAAAAGCAGGCCGATGGTGAAGATGCTCGTCCAGATGTTTGACATAGCCCAAAAGAATAGGAAGATCATTTGGGACTATGTCAAGAGGTTTAACCAAGAAGCCTTCAGTTTGCTTGACTTCCACCCTAAAATCTGAATCCTCATTATGATCAGGGGACTTAGGAAGGACTCACAACTCTTTTATGAGTTCTTCAAGGATCCCCCTGACACCCTCAGAGAATTTTCTCGAAGGGCAAAGCAACACATGACAGTCGAGGAGTTAAGGATGGGCGACCCAAAGTTCAACCACAATCACTCTGAGGGTCAGAGTCCACCGACAAGATAATGTTGAGGTAGATACTTTAGCCAAATCAAAACAATCCACTGAAGTGCTGGATAACCCCAGTATAGCAATAATCGTTATTGCAACCCTAGACAAAAGGTGGAAGGATCCTATCAAAGGGTATTTCACGACCTTAGAATTACCCGAAGACCCTATGAAAGTTTCGAAGGTGTGAAAATGCTCGGGTAGATACTTCCTGATCAGGGAAGAATTGTACTAACAAGGGTATGCAAACCCACTGCAAAGGTGTATCAATGAAAAGGACATTGAGATAGTCCTTAAAGAAGTTCATGAAGGGGCCTATAGGTCTCACAGCGGGACTGACGCCCTTGCTGGGGTGTTACTTTGGCAAGGATATTTCTGGCCTACCTTAAGGAATGATGCAAGGAAGTTCGTCAAGAAAGGCGATAAGTGCCAGCAACATGCACCCATCCAGAGAGTACCCTCTGAGGCAATAACTTCAACAAACTACCCTTGCCCCTTCGCTGTTTGGGGTATTGACCTCAGTGGGCCTCTCCCAACGGCTTTAGGATGAGTGAATTTATGTGTAGTTGTAGTGGATTATTTCACTAAGTGGGTCAAGGCAAAGCCTTTGGTAGTAATTTCGATGTAGGATATACAGAGATTCATCTGGAAGAACATCATATACAAATTTGGTGTATCGAGGGCGATAGTAACGAATAATGATTCCCAATTCATTGATAAAGGATCTCAAGAATTCATGACCAACCTCGGGATAAAATTGCACTTCACCCCTGTTGCCCATCCTCAGAGCAATGAACAAGTTGAAGTGTCTAATAGGACAATAAAAGATGGTCTAAAAAAGAGGTTAGAAAGGTAAAGGGAAAATGGATGAGGGAACTCCCAAGTGTGCTATGGAGTTACCAAAAAACCCCTAGAAAAGCTATTAAAGAAACACCTTTCTCACTTGTCTTCGGTACTGTGGTCATTATCCTTGTGAAAGGCATACAACTGTTTATCAGAATATAGGTGTTTGATGAAGAAGGGAACTACCTCGGTTTAAGGGATAAATTAGACATGATTGACGAACATAGAGAGATGGCTGAACTCAAAATAAAAGCCTTTCAACAGAGGGTAGCATCTACTGTGAACTCTCATCTTAAACCCAAACGGATCAAGAATGGAGACCTTGTTCTCCGAAAGGCTAAACTGGAACACCGAAGACAATCTCGTGGTGTACTTCGAGCAAATTGGGAAAGACCTTACTTAGTGATCGAGGAAGTTAGGCCAAGGGTTTATAAGCTCAAAAATGCCGAAGGAGAAGAGTTGAATAACACATGGAATTCTGACTCTTAGAAAAAATTCTACACTTAGGATTTTCCAAAGAAGTATGGCCGAATACGGATGCTTTCGAAAGTACATGAGTGAGTGTACTAGTATTGCCAGAAGTGTATGACCGAATGTGGTTAATCCTGAAAGTACCTTAGTGTTTTTGAATGAACCAGGTTGTCCAAATATGGTTAATTGAATATGGTTGATTCTATTCTTAAACACTTAGAATGATATTCATAACTCACTAAATATAAACGGACATTACCTTCAGGAATGACTAAGGTTGTGAATTTTTGGTAAAATTTTTAAGGTAGTACATGACTGAAGGTGCTGAGCCCTACATTACCAAATATGGTAAACATCGAAGGCCATATCAGAATCCATACCCATCATGGACTTAGCCAAATTTTTGGAAATAAAGTTCCATTAAGAAAAATAGTATTAAAAAAGTGCATCCTGGCCCATCTTCGGTGTACTTGGCATCTGTATCCTTAGCGTCTGCACCTTCTGTGTCATCATCTTCATCACTTACATCTTTAGTTGAAGGTGGAGGGGCAGGAAGGTTAAAAAATTCAATCTTTGACCATAGTGAGGATGGTCATTTGGGGAAGTCCAGGGCTCTTAGGAAAAAAAGGGTTTTGAAAAAGAACTTGATGGTGGGTGAGGTAGAAGCCGTCTTGGAATGAGGACTTGGTTGCCTCATCTACCTTAGCTTTCTTAGCCTTAAGGGCCTCCAGCTCCTTCTTTAACACCTTGACCTCCTTTCTTACCTTCTTCTTCTTCTTTTTCTGCTTCTTCAATTGCTAAATTTTAGTGAGGAATTCAGCATTAATCTCTAGTGACTTAGTAAGGTTAGCCATTGCATATTCTTTCTCCTTTTGAAGGGCCTCCCTCTCAAACCTAAAGTCGACCACCTTCACACCGAGGTTAGATATTTTTTAGAAGTACTTATTAAATAGCCTCCTCTGGCTCTCTAGTACTTCTTGGTGAGGCTTGGCCAGGTCCTCCTTCTCAATCTTGCTAAGCTCACCATATTTTATGCATGAGCTTGCAAATAATTCTTTGGCCTTAGCCAAGTTCCCCTCTGACTGACTTCGAATGGCAGACTGTTTGATTGCCCAAGCACAAAAGTAGCCTCCGTATGCAAGTAGCTGCAAGTGGAAAATACCTGATGTGAGCTACAGCAAGATCGAATACTTTCAGAAACCAAAATTTTTCTAAGTACTAGGGTTACCTGAGCAGCATGCTCGATCATCCGAGCTGCGAGGATCTCCTCATTCTGGTAGTCCTCGGTCAAGGTTTGAAAGCTAGCATTGGTCATGATGCCTCTCGCCATCTAAGGGATCATGTTATGGCAATCTTCAAACAATAGGTCTATGTCCTCAGTGAAGGTCTAGAAAGGTTTTCTTGGGACCTTGTCCATCGAAATCTTCGAGTCTTGAATGGCCCTCCTTTGAATATGGTCAATCATCCACTTTGTTTGGGCCTCTTCCTCTGCAAAATCTCGCTGAAATTATTTTGTTACACTACCTCTTAGCCATTCATGTACAAAGTCTAAAATGCCAAAAAATCTGAAACTCATAGATGAATGGCTAAGAGACAAACCTAGTGCAAGTTTGGCATCTTCTCTATTAGACTCACTAATGTTGAGTACTTCGGCAAGGATCTCCTTCCCTTCACGTCTCCACCCCTCCTAGGCCTCCTCTACCGTAATCTCCCCCAACGAGTCTTGGCAGCGACATTGAGACTTAGAGGGTTCAAGAAGATGGCTAGCCCCGAGGGCAGGTCAGCACCCACTTGCGTTTGGTTCAGAACTTCAGCCTGGCCTTCAAAGGGAGGGGCAGGGAGTCTTCCTTAGTTTTCTTCAACTTCGGCGCTGAAGATGGATCAGCTAGCCCCTTCTTTCTCTTTCGAGCCTTCTTCTTCTACTCCCTTTTCTTGGCTTGGCCGAGAAACAAATTCTTGTAGAAGGCTATAGACTTATTGCCCATCTCTACAAGGGAGAAAATATTAGTGTTAGTATCAAAAATTCTAACATTACGGTTGAAGGATCAGCTTACTTTCAACAAGGCCAGAGTAAGAGAGTTCACCCCAAAAAAGCAAAACAAGCCACACCTTCTTTCCATCCACTGATGTCTTTGGCATATCTTTGTTGGTAACATGTTCGGTGATAACCCCAAGCTCTTAAAGAACTTCCTCAGTCATAAAGCTCCATTTAATGAGGAATGGGTAGAGAGAGCATGAAGGTGGTTAGGCATCCTAGTCCACGGTGGCCTGAATACAACTATCAAACTCCTCAAACTAAGGGTCCAGTTCTAGAGTTAAGAAGTTCCTCGGATCCATTACATTGGTGGCCACGGTACCTGAAGCCCATTGAGCTGGAAGATCTTTCCATTTTTCATCAATCTCCATGAAGAAATACTTCTTCTGCCATCCTCACCAGCAGTTTTTAGTACTAAAGGTGAACATAAATTTCTTGCTCCCAGATCCCCGAGGGAGCAAGAAGTAAAACCCTTCGGGATAGGATGAAGTTTGTAGTATTGGAGAAAGAAGATAAAGTGTGGGACAATTTTTAAAACTCCAAACATACATAGGAAAGCATTAAAGTAGGCATAGGAGTTCGGGGGCATCTAATTGACGGCTATGCCATGGAAATAGTAAAAGTTAGAGACCACCCTTAGAGGTGGATAATAGAGACCTGACTTCAGTTATGCTCTGAAGATGGTAACCTCCTTCAGTCGAGGAAGGTAGCTTGATTCATTATGATCGGGAAGCCTAATCTTTGCGTAAGAAGGCAGAAAGAACTTCAGTTTCCACTTCTCCAACTTCTGTGAAGTCACACAGCTCATATAGGAGTCAAGAGGGATCCAACTCTAGGGAAAAGTAGTAACCTTGGCTTGTCTGGCCGACATCCTTAGTGATTAAGACCCTAACCTTGGACAAATGGAGGAAAAAGAAAAGGAAAAGGATGAAGAAGACCAACTTTAGAAGGAAACCCATCTATTCAAAATATAGGGGAAACTTTGGAAAATACCGTGAAACTTGCCAGAAATTGCTCCACCGCTAACACCACCGCTAGAAAGAGCTAGAAAGTGAGGAAGTCCAAGAGAAAAAGGAATGAAAATAGGAGAAGTAAGGAAAGTCTGAAATAAAAAGGCTTTATAAAGACCGAGGGAGGCAGGTGAAGCGTCACCATAATGTCCCTTCACCAGCAAAGGGATGTAACCGATATAACGGACACGACTGATCACCAACGATCTAATGGCACCTGTCACATGATGCGGGAAACATGGGCATGCCTTCTGACACTAGCAAGCCTATATTGCCTATCTTGAAGTGACGTGATTGCACGGTCAGAAGATAGGATGGTTCATTGGCAGAAGGCAGGAACAAAAAAACCCTTAGGGGAAAATAACTCCTTAGCTTCGAAGATAAAGTGACACGATCCCCCGTGCCCCTGCCCGGGATACCCTGTGAGTGTATGTCTCACGGTGGATTGTAATTGGCTAGCTGAGTATGTGTGCGGATTAAATCCGATGCTACTAGTTGATTAACCTAAAAATGCAATGTGTATGCTCTTATGCTTTGACTTGGTTTATTAAAACCATAAAAGATTAAAACAAGAACTCGGCCGAGTAATTTCTGCACAAATATATACAAACTGCCAAAGCATATCAAAATCAACAATTAGCGTGGTTAACTACACATAAACAACTCATGAAAGCATTCATACAATGAAGTAACTAATGCTCCCACCCAAGAACAATCCTGAGTCAAGGACTCTTTATAACATAGATTATAGAGGCAAAAGAAAGTACTGTATCTAAATACAAGGCTTTACTGAGATCTCTTTACCCTAGCTCCCACTTTGGACACCCGTCCCAGTGGTGAGTCTCACAAATCCTCTGCCAAGTGCTACTAGGCTCTCCAGCCAAAGGAAGAAACAAGTTAGTATTGCTACCTGACCAACAAACCAACTGAGCACTTAGGCAAACTAGAAACTCAAGATTTCTCAACTACCTTACCTTTACACACCAAAAAGGTACTACCGCGATAATCCTCAACGATTATCCGGTGCAGCTACTCCAGGCTCTGCATAACAAACAGGGAGTGAGAATTCAATAATTCTCAGTAAGGGGTCTTCCAAGTACCTGTAAGAAAAGCCTAGGACTCTGGCTGCGAGCTCACACAGCATGAGGGTACTAGTATATATGCATATACCCAGGTCCGTAGACCTCTCCTCAAGTAGTCCTCCTTACCAGGCCAAGCGCAACCACTTAGCAACCTGGCACTCGGCCCAAGGGCAAACCTTAGCAAGCCACAAACAATCATAAGACCTCTCACCTAGTTGTTATGCAGGGGAATAATGGTGGGACTTTGTAGACTAGGCCGCAGGGCCTCGTTGATGTAGACTAGATGAACAAGGTTTCACCTCGTGGCCTCATGGCTACGGCACGGCTAGGCCGACGAGGGTTCCAAACCTCTCACCTGAACTAGTGGTAGCTAATTATGTTCAAATGCAACATAGTTTCCCTAAAAACTTGCCTCCACTTCGAGTTAATATAAATCTAAAACTGGGACAATTTAAGTGTTTTTAAAACATTGAGGTGATCATACTCCCTCTTAGCTTCGAGTGGAATCTTGAATCACCTCAATCGGACACCCGAGCGAAAAGTTATGCTGAAAACAAAATTGGATGTCGGATGCTGTCTCGGCGACGCGTCGCCACAGTTGTCGACGTTCTGAGACAGTTTCACTGAATTGGCGACGCGTCGCTGGTTTCGACCTGAAGTTGGCGACGCGTCTCCAATCTGCAGAAATGCAAAATTGGCACGTTTTACTGCTATGAACTTTGGCAACCAATTACACATATCAAATATGCATAGAAAGCTACCAAATTTCATACCCACAAAGTAGATGTTGCAAGGAACATAACCAACTATCAAAAGCTAAGCTATGATGTATCGTAACATCAAACAATTCCTCTCAATCCAGCTAGTCCACCATAATTCACCAAAACGTTTCCTTAATGCCTTAGCTAAAACCACTCGAATTTCTCAAGCAAATCCAAGCTAATGGCATTCCATGAACTTAAAAACACAACTCCCTTACCTTAACTCCTGGAACCAAGAAAGAATCAAGCTCCTCCTCCCTCAAACAGGCTCTCAAAGTGCTACACAATTCCAAACCAAAAACAAAGCTCTAAACATCAAATTCTTGCCTCCTAACCAAAACCCAAGCTTCCAATCAACCAAATACCAAGAATTCAATCAAGAACACAACTCTTACCTCGTTCAAAAATAGGGGATGGAGAAAAACGCCTCTCCAAGCCTCAAAAACATGAATTCAAGGTTGAAAATGCATCCTCCAAGCTTATACACCCTTAATTGCACCTCTTGACACCAAGATCACTTGATTCCAAGTTCAATTTGAGAGAGAAATGAGTGAGGGAAGCTTAAGAACGTGTTAATGGAAGCTTCTCCTCCTCTTTCCCTTCTTAAACCCTCACTTAACACCAAGATCACCAAGGTTTCAAGTTAAGTGCAATTAGGTCCCCCATCTTTGTAACTTAACAGTTCTTGATTCAATTCTTGTCTATTTGTCAAGTTTGAGTTATAGTTAAGAATTAAGTTCTAAAAATTCATTTTAAAACACTCGGGACTCGCCCGGCTACTCAAGGTGCAAAATTACCATTTTGCCCCTGAACTTAGTTCAGAGCTTTATTCTTGTCGGAACTTAGTGAACTTCGGTAAACTCCTTTATTCTTGCTAAGTAAACTTAAATTAAACTTCTAAACTTAATTCAAAACTCTTTACCTTCCTCAAGAAGGGTCATAACATTCTCCCCTCCTTCTAGAATTTGGTCCCCCAAATTCCACTGTAACTCTGGAAAAATACTTGGATACCTTTTCAGCATATCCTGCTCCGTCTCCCAGGTAGCTTCTTCCTCACTATGGTTAGACCAAAGGATCTTAACCATCGGAATCCACTTAGTCCGCAGTTTCTTGACTTGCCTATCCAATATCTGAACTGGTTTCTCCTCGTAGGTCAAGTCCTCCTGAATAGGTATTCCTGAAGGATTTACTACCTGTCCCGGTTCCACTGTGCACTTCCTGAGTAGACTAACATGAAATATGTTATGCACCTGAGATAAGTTAGGTGGTAATGCCAACCGATAAGCAACTTTTCCGACTTTCTCCAACACTTCATAAGGTCCAATAAACCTAGGAGCTAACTTGCCCCTTTGCCCAAAACGACTAACTCCTTTCATGGGTGACACTTTCAAAAGCACCTTATCTCCAACTTCAAAACTTAAATCTCTTCTCCTCAAGTTCGCATACTTGGTTTGCCTGTCATTGGCTGTCTTGATCCGCTGCTGGATCAACTTAATCTTAGCTGTAGTGTCAGCTATGATTTCAGGTCCAATGACTACTCTGTCTGCTGGATCTGCCCAACAATGAGGTGTCATACACCGTCTCCCATACAAAGCTTCATAGGGCGCCATTCCAATAACAGATTGATGACTGTTATTATAAGCAAATTCGATCAGTGGTAAATGCTGATCCCAATCACCTCTGAAGTCAATGACACGCATGTGTAACATGTCCTCCAAATTCTGAATCACCCTCTCGGATTGCCCGTCAGTCTGTGGATGAAAAGCAGTACTGAGGCTAACTTTACTACCCAATGCTTCTTGAAAAGCATTCCAGAACCGTGATGTAAATCGTGGATCTCTGTCTGATATGATCTGGTCTGGTATCCCATGGAGTCTCACAATCTCCCTGAGATACAACTGAGCCAACTTCTCCAATGTGTAGGTGACTCTGATCGGTATAAAGTGTGCCGACTTCGACAATCTATCGACCACCACCCAAATAGCATCATGCTGACTCCGGGTGGCCGGTAGCCCCACTAGGAAATCCATAGTAACGGATCCCCACTTCCTCACTGGCAGAGATAGACTCTGTAGTGTGCCTGCTGGTTTCTGATGTTCAGCTTTCACCACCTGACATGTCAAACACTTTGCCATATGTCCACGTACATCTCTCTTCAATCCTAGCCACCAAAAATGTGTCTTCAGATCTTGATACATCTTACTAACACTAGAGTGGATACTCAAAGTACTACTATGTGCCTCCTGTAGGACTTGCTGCCTAAGTCCCTCAACATTCGGTACATAGAGTCGATCACCATAGTGCAGTATTCCATCTTTGTATCTGAACTCCTTCTTCAAAGCACCAGACTTAGCTTCACCTAAAATCTTCTTCAATAGTGGATCTTTCATCTGAGCTTCTCTGACTCTGGCTAACCAAGCCGACTGAACTTCCAAAATGTAGACTAGGGATTTTTCTCGACTTTGCCATAAT
This sequence comes from Aquilaria yunnanensis, assembly GCA_039654915.1. Classification (NCBI taxonomy): domain Eukaryota; kingdom Viridiplantae; phylum Streptophyta; class Magnoliopsida; order Malvales; family Thymelaeaceae; genus Aquilaria; species Aquilaria yunnanensis. The sequence continues at coordinate 38,126,684 of CM077595.1, read as the reverse complement.
TCATGCAAAGCTAAGAAACAATCTCTCAACACTCCTTCAGAGGAGTCTGTAACCTGATCCTTAGACAATATCACTCCTGTGTACTTCCGGCTCAAAGCATCTGCTACCACGTTTCCTTTACCAGCACAATACTCGATTGAGCAATCATAATCCCTGATGTACTCAATCCAACGCCGCTGTCTCATGTTCAGATCCTTCTGGGTAAATAAATATTTCAAACTCTTGTGATCAGTAAAGATTCTGAATGACCTTCCCATCAAATAATGCCTCCACAACTTCAGTGCAAAAATTACTACTGCAAGCTCAAGATCATGAATAGGATAGTTCAACTCATTAGGCCTCAACTGTCTCGAACCATAAGCAATCACCTGACTGTCCTGCATCAGCACACATCCCAAACCTGAACCAGATGCATCAGTATAAACTGCAAAAGCTCTGTCTGGATCTGGCAAGACAAGTATAGGTGCACTAGTCAACTTTTCCTTCAATTTCATGTAAGCTTCTTCACACTTCGGTGTCCACTCAAACTTCTGAGCCTTCCTGGTCAATGCTGTTAACGGTGTAGCTATCACAGAGAATTTCTCTATGAAGCGTCTGTAGTAGCCTGCTAAACCCAAGAAACTCCTGACCTCTGTAACTGTAGTCGGTCTCTTCCAATCAACTACTGCTTGAACTTTTTCAGGATTAACTGACAAACCCTGAGCACTGATGATATGCCCCAAAAACTGAATCCTCTCGGACCAAAACTCACACTTAGACAATTTTGCATAGTACTGATTATTCTTCAGCTCTTGCAAAACTGTTCTAAGGTGCTCCTCATGCTCTACTATAGACTGCGAATAAACCAGAATATCATCGATGAAGACCTCAACAAACTGATCCAGAAATGGCTTAAAGATCCGATTCATAGCTTCCATAAACACTGCTGGAGCATTAGTAACACCGAAAGGCATAACCGTATACTCATAATGCCCGTACCTTGTCCTGAAGGCAGTCTTCAGAATGTCTTCCTCCTCAACTCTGATCTGAAAATACCCAGACCGAAGATCAATCCTAGAAAACACTCTCGCTCCTCTGAGACTGTCAAACAAATCATCAATTCTAGGAAGTGGATACTTATTCTTAACTGTCACTGCATTCAACTTCCTGTAATCGATGCACAACCTGAAAGTTCCATCCTTCTTCTTCACAAATAACACTGGAGCTCCCCATGGCGATACACTTGGCCTTATAAAGCCCTTCCTTAGCAGTTCCTCCAACTGCTTCTTCAATTCATCCATCTCAGGAGCTGACATCCTATAAGGTGGTACTGAAATAGGCTCAACCCCTGGTTGCAGATGGATAGCAAACTCAGTATCCCTCCTAGGTGGTAACCCAGGTAACTCCACTGGAAACACCTCAGGGAACTGATTAGCTACAGGAATTCTCCCCAACTCCTCCTCTATAGCCACTCCATTCAACGAATAATACTTTTCTTCACCAACTACAGGGATGGTATCTATAAGTCTAAGGTGTAAACTCTTAGCACTAGATGCCAACCCTCCTGTGCAAGTCATTCTAGCTCCTTGACCATCAGTGATGTCAATTGAGTGATTCGCACAGTTAATTTGTGCTTTATGCTTACTCAACCAGTCCATTCCCAACACTAGATCATAAGATCTTAGTTCAATAACCCACAACTCACAACAAAAGCCATGATCACCTAACTGCAAGGGGTACCTAGTAACCACTTCATTGGTCACAATAAAACCTCTCCCTGCAGTCCTGATGAGTCTCAACTCACCCAAAATTTCACGCTGCAAACTAAGCTTATCTACCAAGGTAGAAGATATCACTGAAAGAGTAGCTCCCGTATCGAAAAGTACTTTAACACTACCGTTCTGAAAAGTAAAATTACCTTGAACGGCGGGCGGTTCTCTGGCCACTTGACTCGTCAGGGCGAAAACCCTCGGCTCTACTGCTGCTGCGGCCACACCAGGGTGATTCCCAATGGCAAGCGGTACTGGAGGTAAGGTCCGAGGTGGTCCTGTCTTCGATCGAACTCTTGGGCAATCCCTCGCCCAATGCCCTCTCTGGCCACAGATATTACAGGTATCTGTACCCAGTGTACATGGTCTGCCACCATGAAACCGTCTGCACCTTGGACATAAACCTGTCCTCCTCCTCTTAAATGGATCCTGGTTCCCCACCATCGGTCGCTTCCCAGCACTTTTTCCCAAGTTGGATGGTCCAGCTTCCACCTTTTTCATAGGTGCTCTGGAATCCTCAAATTCCCTCTCTAGGGCCAATGCCTTCTGAACCACTTGGCGATAGCTTCTGATATTAACGGTCGCCATATACCTCCTGAATAAAGGTTTCAAACCTTGGGAAAACTTCTTAGCTTTCAACTCATCATTACCCAACATGTACGGAGCATACCGGATAAGTGAATTGTAGCGCTGCTCATACTCCCGTACTGACATCTCCCCCTGAGTCAAATTCTCAAACTGGATCCTCCTCTGATCCTGTGCAACCTCACTGATATACTCCTGTCTGAACTTCTTCTCGAAGTCTGTCCACTTGAGCACCTTTTTCTTGTGCTCTGGACGGGTACCATTACTCTCCCTCAATAACTCCATCACGTCATCCCACCAAAGACTGGCTCTCCCTTTCAGAAAGAATGGTACCAAAACCATCCTCTGCTCTGACTCATAACCACCACAAGTGAAGAGTCTGTTCATAACAGACAACCAGTCCTCTGCTCTGTCAGGATCTCCTGTCCCGTCGAAGCTAGGTGGATCAACTATCTTGAATTTCTCTAATAATCTCATCTGATGTGGAGTATCTCCCATCCTTGGAGCCTCCATCATCTCTGGTTCCTCAACCTCCTCATGAACTTGGTTTCTGCGTTCATGGGCTCTAGGCACTTGTTGTGGCTCAGCATGCCTTTCCTGCTCCTGTTGTGGTTCATCCTCCTCCTGGACAGCACCTCTGTCCTCATAATCCCTGAACATCTCTGTCACAAGAATGTTCATGCCCTGTGCCACCTGAGCCATAGTCTTAGTCAACCCCTGTAGCACCCTGGATATCTCTTCCAGCCTCGCCACAACTGGGTCACTAGAACCCTCACCAGGTTCTCTAGTTCCCCTTGAAGCTCCGGATCTAGTATCAACCATGGTAACCTACAACCACAGCCATACGACAGTCCCCAGATGTTGGTCAGTACTAACTTCCTAGCACTTGGACTTTCTAAACTAGATCTCAGTCTAAGCCTCCAATAACTATGAAATAAACCCTTAGCTCTGATACCAAAAACACTGACACGATCTGATACGATCAAAGAAGGCACAACCAAGGAAGGCAAGGACCCACTGAAGGTTTCTAGTGGACCATTGACAAGGAAAAAGGCTAAGGAGCTCACTAGTGCACTTCAAGCTTGGATGTTGACAGATTGGCGATGTTCTGGTGGAAAAATCATATCTTCACCTAAACAGATCGGAATTGAGTAATTATTGATTCACTGGAAAGATAACATCTGAAGCTACAAGTCATGTGAAGACCATCAAACCCAGTTTGCACGTTAACGAGGTCAAATTTAGCTTCAAAGTCGCGATTTACGAGTTATCGCTGGTTCAGAAGCAGTTGCAGTATTCTGGGAATATCTTTCGATTTAGAAGTCCATTTTGTGTGATTCAAGTGTGGTTTCGAAGCTAAGAAAGATATCTACAACTTTTATGCTTTGGATTTTGAGAAATCATTGCTGCATCAAGTTCGAATTTCAGCTTGAAGTTGGAGACACAAGCCAGAATCACCCAAGAAGGCTATTTTTGAGTTTTTATGGCCAATCTTGTTTTGTAACGTATTTTATTTTATTTTCGTATTTATTTACATTATTTAGGATGTTATTTAGGCCATGGAATTGATTCAGGTCATTTAGGATAAAAGGAATTCGCTGCACACCTTAAACATGTGTTAAAAGTGTGTTAGAGTCCTAGTTTGACTAGGTTTTCTTGAGTCCTTTGTAACTAGGTTTCCTAGGTGACTTGGGCTACGAATTTTGCCCACCTTTTAACCCTAGTTTAGGCCTATATAAAGGCACATATTCTGGATGTAAACACACAGAAAAATTTTGAAATAATATTGCTCTTTGGAGAGGTTTTCTCTTTGGTTCTTGGTGGACTGCCTTGGTGCACAAGTGTGCTTGTGTTCTTGGAGTTCTATACTTCTCGTTTCTAGTCACAGGTTGATTAGGGGTGGGGGTCTTCAAACCCAGTCTCTTTGATGTCTTGTGGAGCTTGAAAAACATCTTGGGCGCGTTTCATGGTCTTTATACCATCGGGGTTCGCATCAGTTGGTATCAGAGCCACAAGTTCCATTGAAGGACATATCCTTGTGTTCTTGTTTCTCTTCGATTTTCTTTCAATTCTGTTTAGTGAATTCGTGTTTTAATTCTCTGTTTTAATCCTTTATCTTCTTGTTTGAGGTCTGTCCTTTTTTATTCCATCCTTGTTCAAGTCCGAAAATCACAAAAACAACAAAAAGAAGTCAATCCGTGTCACCTAGTATTCTCGGTTTCAATTCAATTGTTCTTGTCTAATTCTTATCTTTCTGTTTCGTGTCCAGCCATACTAATCTCTTTTGTTTTCATTGTTTCCAGCATCTTAGAGTCCAGAAAACTTCAAAAAAAGAAAGATCCAAGTTCAGGAATTTTCGGTATCAAAAAGTTGCTTCAAATTGTGCCAAATTCACTAGTTTTCTTGTCTTGGCCGAAAAGAATTCTAACTTTTTGTCTTTGGCAGCAAGGAGTTTCAAGGATAACGTTTGGTTAGCATCAAAACAGCAAGCAAAAAAAAAAAAAAAAGAGGAAAAAAAAAGGAAGGAAAAGAAAAGAAAAAGAAAAAGCAAAGAAAAGAAAAGAAAAGAGCTTGCAAAAAAAGAAGTTTTCTCAAAGTGTTGAAAGTTTTGCGCCCCAAAACCTATCCCATTGTTTTTAAGCCAAAAAGCTTTCTGTGTGGTTCTTGTGATCATCAATTGCAAGAGCTTCCTAGAGTCTTTTAAAGCTTGTTTAGCCCACCTCTTTTGGAGTCAAAATAGTTCTTCAAAACTTCAAGTTTTCTTGTGTGCTTTGAGGATAGTTTTCTTAGAACTTTGGAGAACTCTTTGAATAAGCAATATCTCACTAACAAATTGAGTGTTTTGAGTGTTCATATTTGAGTGAAACACGTGAGGTGAGTGTTTGTGAGGATCTTTGTTATTTTCAGGAGTATGGAGGGCCAGGAGGATAGAAGGATGAAAGTGAGACACAATGAGGAGCCAACCATGAGAGAATTTCAAGAAACTCTCAATAGACTTGTGGGGAGGATTGAGGACATTGATTTGAGGTTGCCAACGAGAGGTCCAAGGAGAAAAGAGCCCGAGGAGGAAGAAAGAGTTTGGCATGACCATGGGTTTCCAATGAGGTGTGGGCCAAGAGAGGATAACAACCTAAATTCCATCAAGCCTACCATTACACCTTTCCAAGGGAGGAGTGATCCCGATGCATATTGGGAGTGGGAACAAAAGATTGAGATGGCGTTTGATTGCCATCATTACTCTGAGAAAGAGAAGGTTAAATTGGCTACCATAAAGTTCACTAATTATGCTCTTGTATGGTGGAATCAGGATGTTACTTCTAGGAGAAGGAATGAGGAGGAGCCCATACATACATGGAGAGCCCTTAAAGCCTTAATGAGGAGGAGATTTGTGCCTAGCTCCTACTGTAGAGATCAACGCTTAAAGCTTCAAAAGCTAGCGCAAGGCCAAAGGAGTGTGGAGGACTACCATAAAGACTTGGAGAGGACCTTGACCCGAGCCAACATCATGGAGGATGAGGAGACCACCATTGCTAGATTCATTAATGGTCTCAATCTTGAGATTGCAAACGAAGTGGAGATGGTCCCATATGTCAACATGGAGGATTTGCTTCATCATGCCATTAAGGCCGAGAGGAGCATCAAGAGAGCAAAGGCATCCAAGATGTGTCAAGGAGGAATTTCCACATGGAGAGGAGCATGGACCAAGGATGTGAGAGAAGTGCCCAAGCCAAACATGGAGGCCACAAAAGGAGACTTGTCTCGGCCGCAACAAGAAAAGTCAATCATGCTTGTACCACTTTCACCACAACAAGTCTTTGAGGATCAAAGAAAATTTCAAAGTAAGGTTGAGAGAAAAGTAAATGAGGGGAAAGTTGAAGGCAAGAGTGATGAGGGGAAAGTTGATAGAACAACCGAGAGATTAAGTGAGAAGAGTGAACATGAGGGGAAGAAGAGTAGAGAGTTCCCGAGAGAAGAAATTGAGTGCGAAGTTGAGAGAAGACAAGAGTGCAATGAACCCAAGCTGAGTGAAGAGAGAAAGACCTACAAAGAAGCCATACTTTCATCTAACATAACAAAGTCTTTTTCTAGTGTTGTGTTGTCTTCTTTTCAGGAATTAAGTGGAGATGAGCTACAAGAATCAAGGGATGAAATTGATGTAACTCCAACCGAAGCCATTAAGTGCAAAGGTGGAAATTTTGTGGTTCCTACACCAAAGGAAGATACTTGGAGACTAAGTCCAACCACTGTAATGTATTTCTTCCTAACACCTAGATTTGATGTAGTTTTGCATGAAAATCTCAAACAATGTGTGTTTGCTTGCAATGTTATTTTGACAAATGGTTTTCATGAAACTAGATTAAGAGAAGGAAGTAAACATGGAAATTTGACAAAATATGGTTTACAAGCTTCAAATTCTTTGGTTTTGTCAAATCATCTTTGGAATTGCTTGAGTTTCTCTAGAGGAAAATCTGTTTTGTTGTCTTTTGTTTTTGAATTTGTTTACTTTGCATCCATGTCACATTGTTTTGTTTTGCTTCAAGTTAAATCTGCTTCTTTGGAATTTTTCATGCATAAATTGGTTGTTACACATGCATTACATATTTCTTTGTTTCCCATTAACATTCAGCCCATTTTTATGCATCAATCTTTAATTTCCAGCAAGCATTTCTTTATCTTGACACATGCGTTACACAAAGTTTTGAGCCTTGAACTTTTTGCTTTATGTCCAAACTTGAAAGTTTTTATTTTGAGTGAAAATTCTAGTTTTAAATTCAGCCTTATAAGGAGGTATGTTGAGTCCTTTGTTTTGTGTCACATTTTATACGTATTCATAAATTTCATGCATTGTGGTGCATATACATACAAATATAAGTTTGATCTTGTTTCATTTAAAATGGTTAGGATTTTTGTGAAATTCGTGCATCCTTGTTTTGTTATTAGTTTAGGCCACATTGTGTTCAATTCTTGTTTGTTTGAATGGCCTATGCAAACTATTGTCTTGACATGCATAACTTGTGTTTTCCATAACCATAATACTTGTGAGAGTTTAGGTCCATTTGTTTTGAGTGCATACAGTATCCCTAAGCTAAATTATTCCTACACTTCTTCTAGTTGTGAGAATAATGTTTTTGAGATGGTAAAGGCAATGAAAGTGATGCCTAGAGTTAAGATGAAAATTGTGCAAACATTCAGATTTTTTGTGCTAATTGCTTCTAACTTTGTTTTTGACCCTGGAGGTATCATTGCATTTGGATATTGGTTCAGGTTTTTCACAAGATCAAAGCTCCATACACAAGCATTCCATGTTATTGGTGCTTATGTGAAAGGTAAGTGCTTATGTGCTGATCATTTCATTGTTATTGATTCAATTCCCTTTTCTAAGTGCAGGTTTTGATTCGAGGACGAATCCTTCTAAGGAGGGGGGAGCTGATACGATCAAAGAAGGCACAACCAAGGAAGGCAAGGACCCACTGAAGGTTTCTAGTGGACCATTGACAAGGAAAAAGGCTAAGGAGCTCACTAGTGCACTTCAAGCTTGGATGTTGACAGATTGGCGATGTTCTGGTGGAAAAATCATATCTTCACCTAACCAGATCGGAATTGAGTAATTCTTGATTCACTGGAAAGATAACATCTGAAGCTACAAGTCATGTGAAGACCATCAAACCCAGTTTGCACGTTAACGAGGTCAAATTTAGCTTCAAAGTCGCGATTTACGAGTTATCGCTGGTTCAGAAGCAGTTGCAGTATTCTGGGAATATCTTTCGATTTAGAAGTCCATTTTGTGCGATTCAAGTGTGGTTTCGAAGCTAAGAAAGATATATACAACTTTTATGCTTTGGATTTTGAGAAATCATTGCTGCATCAAGTTCGAATTTCAGCTTGAAGTTGGAGACACAAGCCAGAATCACCCAAGAAGGCTATTTTTGAGTTTTTATGGCCAATCTTGTTTTGTAACGTATTTTATTTTATTTTCGTATTTATTTACATTATTTAGGATGTTATTTAGGCCATGGAATTGATTCAGGTCATTTAGGATAAAAGGAATTCGCTGCACACCTTAAACATGTGTTAAAAGTGTGTTAGAGTCCTAGTTTGACTAGGTTTTCTTGAGTCCTTTGTAACTAGGTTTCCTAGGTGACTTGGGCTACGAATTTTGCCCACCTTTTAACCCTAGTTTAGGCCTATATAAAGGCACATATTCTGGATGTAAACACACAGAAAAATTTTGAAATAATATTGCTCTTTGGAGAGGTTTTCTCTTTGGTTCTTGGTGGACTGCCTTGGTGCACAAGTGTGCTTGTGTTCTTGGAGTTCTATACTTCTCGTTTCTAGTCACAGGTTGATTAGGGATGGGGGTCTTCAAACCCAGTCTCTTTGATGTCTTGTGGAGCTTGAAAAACATCTTGGGCGCGTTTCATGGTCTTTATACCATCGGGGTTCGCATCACGATCCCCCGTGCCCCTGCCCGGGATACCCTGTGAGCGTATGTCTCACGGTGGATTGTAATTGGCTAGCTGAGTATGTGTGCGGATTAAATCCGATGCTACTAGTTGATTAACCTAAAAATGCAATGTGTATGCTCTTATGCTTTGACTTGGTTTATTAAAACCATAAAAGATTAAAACAAGAACTCGGTCGAGTAATTTCTACACAAATATATACAAACTGCCAAAGCATATCAAAATCAACAATTAGCGTGGTTAACTACACATAAACAACTCGTGAAAGCATTCATACAATGAAGTAACTAATGCTCCCACCCAAGAACAATCCTGAGTCAAGGACTCTTTATAACATAGATTATGGAGGCAAAAGAAAGTACTGTATCTAAATACAAGGCTTTGCTGAGATCTCTTTACCCTAGCTCCCACTTTGGACACCCGTCCCAGTGGTGAGTCTCACAAATCCTCTGCCAAGTGCTACTAGGCTCTGCAGCCAAAGGAAGAAACAAGTTAGTACTGCTACCTGACCAACAAACCAACTGAGCACTTAGGCAAACTAGAAACTCAAGATTTCTCAACTACCTTACCTTTACACACCAAAAAGGTACTACCGCGATAATCCTCAACGATTATCCGGTGCAGCTACTCCAGGCTCTGCATAACAAACAGGGAGTGAAAATTCAATAATTCTCAGTAAGGGGTCTTCCAAGTACCTGCAAGAAAAACCTAGCACTCTGGCTGCGAGCTCACACAGCATGAGGGTACTAGTATATATGCATATACCCAGGTCCGTAGACCCTCCTCAAGTAGTCCTCCTTACCAGGCCAAGCGCAACCACTTAGCAACCTGGCACTCGGCCCAAGGGCGAACCTTAGCAAGCCACAAACAATCATAAGACCTCTCACCTAGTTGTTATGCAGGGGAATTATGGTGGGACTTTGTAGACTAGGCCGCAGGGCCTCGTTGATGTAGACTAGATGAACAAGGTTTCACCTCGTGGCCTCGTGGCTACGGCACGACTAGGCCGATGAGGGTTCTAAACCTCTCACCTGAACTAGTGGCAGCTAATTATGTTCAAATGCAACATAGTTTCCTTAAAAACTTGCCTCCACTTCGAGTTAATATAAATCTAAAACTGGGACAATTTAAGTTCTTTTAAAACATTGAGGTGATCGTACTCCCTCTTAGCTTCGAGTGGAATCTTGAATCACCTCAATCGGACACCCGAGCGAAAAGTTATGCTGAAAACAAAATTGGGTGTCGGATGCTGTCTCGGCGACGCGTCGCCACAGTTGTCGACGTTCTGAGACAGTTTCACTGGATTGGCGACGCGTCGCTGGTTTCGACCTGAAATTGGCGACGCGTCTCCAATCTGCAGAAATGCAAAATTGGTGCGTTTTACTACTATGAACTTTGGCAACCAATTACACATATCAAATATGCATAGAAAGCTACCAAATTTCATACCCACAAAGTACATGTTGCAAGGAACATAACCAACTATCAAAAGCTAAGCTATGATGTATCGTAACATCAAACAATTCCTCTCAATCCTGCTAGTCCACCATAATTCACCAAAACGTTTCCTTAATGCCTTAGCTAAAACCACTCGAATTTCTCAAGCAAATCCAAGCTAATGGCATTCCATGAACTTAAAAACACAACTCCCTTACCTTAACTCCTGGAACCAAGCAAGAATCAAGCTCCTCCTCCCTCAAACAGGCTCTCAAAGTTCTACACAATTCCAAACCAAAAACAAAGCTCTAAACATCAAATTCTTGCCTCCTAACCAAAACCCAAGCTTCCAATCAACCAAATACCAAGAATTCAATCAAGAACACAACTCTTACCTCGTTCAAAAACAGGGGATGGAGAAAAACGCCTCTCCAAGCCTCAAAAACATGAATTCAAGGTTGAAAATGCATCCTCCAAGCTTATACACCCTTAATTGCACCTCTTGATACCAAGATCACTTGATTCCAAGTTCAATTTGAGAGAGAAATGAGTGAGGGAAGCTTAAGAATGTGTTAATGGCAGCTTCTCCTCCTCTTTCCCTTCTTAAACCCTCACTTAACACCAAGATCACCAAGGTTTCACGTTAAGTGCAATTAGGTCCCCCATCTTTGTAACTTAACAGTTCTTGATTCAATTCTTGTCTATTTGTCAAGTTTGAGTTATAGTTAAGAGTTAAGTTCTAAAAATTCATTTTAAAACACTCGGGACTCGTCCCAGCTACTCAAGGTGCAAAATTACCATTTTGCCCCTGAACTTAGTTCAGAGCTTTATTCTTGTCGGAACTTAGTGAACTTCGGTAAACTCCTTTATTCTTGCTAGGTAAACTTAAATTAAACTTCTAAACTTAATTCAAAACTCTTTACCTTCCTCAAGAAGGGCCATAACATAAAGCCTTAGTTAAATCTAGAATTTGGCTTAAGGATGGAACAGCTCCTCATATTTCGAAGGTGTGACCTTACCAAATGTAAAAAACTACTTCAAAGTAATGTCCTCAACAAGCTTTCAAAACTAGTAGTTGGACATAAATAAGGAGTCCCAAAAAATGCCAAAGATACTATATCAGCAAAAGGAAGTGTCTTGGGCCAAGATAGCTAGTTACGCCAAGGAGATGACCCAGATAAAAGAAGTTATTCTACTAGGGATAGCTAGAGCTTCCCAAAGGATGGATTCTAGTTAATAAGCTCCCAAATGATTAGTACCGAAGACAGCCCTTTGGTACTTCGGAGGGGGGCATGTGATAGCGAAAAGGCTATCACCCAGAAAAACCTTCTCCCTCTAAGGAACCTAACACCACCCTTGGAACTTTATAACACCAACCTTGGGAGGAATTTCTCTAGTACCCTCAGTAATACACATAGCTAACTCGGAGAAAAAGGCTCCTTGCCACCCTCGGATTTGCACACTACCAACCTTGGAATTATAAGTCCACCATTCTCGACAGAGGAAAAGGTCTCCCAAAGATGGTCCACTATTCCAAAAAGCCTTCCCCAGTAACCCTTGGGGAAAATCTTTGCCCGAAGGGGTCTCACACTTTTGAAAGGTTCTCATAGAAAAATGACAAATACAGTTAAGGGATCTCTAACACTGAAGCCTTGCACATGGCCCTACCCTCTGGCTGGAATTGCCTACGGCTAGTGGAAGATGCCTATCTCTAAAGGTACAGATTAGATCTAGCCGAACACGTGTCCTGATCTGAACAAGTTGTGTAAAACAGTCTTCTCCCTCCATCCTCCTATAAATACTCGGGACGCTCCCAGGTAAAGGACACGAGACTCTCTCATTTATACTCCCTGCTCTTAAACAACTTCTCTCCCATATACTGACTTTGTTGTTAGAGGCTTCTCCCCCGAAAACACACTCCGGGGAGCTCCTAACCCGCTTTCTTCAAGATCTTGCAAATACCTTCTCACCAAAAGTCTTTCTTAGGCCTAACATGTTATATAACAAAGATGCCGCTGGGCATCAATTACCAACTTTAGACACTATTGGAAATGGTCTAATATATGTAGGGGCTAGCTTTCCCTTTTTCTCCAAATCTTATAACTCCTTTCATAGGAGAAACTTTAATCCACACATAGTCTCCCACTTGGAACTCTAAGTCCCTTCTCCTTCTTTAGTTGGCATAGGCTTGCTCTCTATCATTCATAGGCTTGATCCTGTCTTGGATCATTTTGATCTTCTCAGTGCTAATCTAGATCAATTCTTATCCTATTTTAACTCTATCCTTAGGATCATGCCAACAATGAGAGGTAACACACTTTATCCCATATATAGATTCATACGGTGTCATTTTTATCACTAAGTGATAACTCTTATTATAGGAGAATTCTATTAGGGGTGGCCTTTGATCTCATTCTCCTTTTAAATCTAACGCACAACACCTTAACATATCTCCCAGAATCTGAATGGTTCTTTTAATTTGTCCATCAGTTTAGGGATGGTAAGATGAACCTAATTTCAATTGAGTACCTAGTGTCTGATGTAATGATTTCCAGAATCTAGACATAAATCTTGGGTCTTTATCTGAAACTATGTCATCTGGGATACCATTTAATCTCACTATTTTTTTTAAGTACAGTTGTGCCAGCCTATCTAAAGGATCTGTAAGATTAATGGGCAAAAAGTATCTTGACTTTGTAAGTCTATCCTATTAGGTTTCAAGAGCCAAACAAGTGGCAGTAGAATAGAACCGAAGCCCTCCAGGATCCAAGTGAAATGGGGTAAATTGGGTGTTCAAAAATTTGTACCAATTCGGTTAAGATATTTCACCCAACTGTTAAGTCGAATCATGAAACCTAAGTAGTTGATGTGTTGAAGCTCTCTATGGTATCCACATGCTCTTAAACAACTTCTCTCCCATATACTGACTTTGTTGTTAGAGGCTCCTCCCCCGAAAACACACTCCGGGGAGCTCCTAACCCGTTTTCTTCAAGATCTTGGAAATACCTTCTCACCGAAAGTCTTTCTTAGGCCTAACATGTTATATAACAAAGATGCCGCTGGGCATCAATTACCAACTTTAGACACTATTGGAAATGGTCTAATATATGTAGGGGCTAGCTTTCCCTTTTTCTCCAAATCTTATAACTCCTTTCATAGGAGAAACTTTAATCCACACATAGTCTCCCACTTGGAACTCTAAGTCCCTTCTCCTTCTTTAGTTGGCATAGGCTTGCTCTCTATCATTCATAGGCTTGATCCTGTCTTGGATCATTTTGATCTTCTCAGTGGTAATCTAGATCAATTCTTATCCTATTTTCACTCTATCCTTAGGATCATGCCAACAATGAGGGGTAACACACTTTATCCCATATATAGATTCATACGGTGTCATTTTTATCACTAAGTGATAACTCTTATTATAGGAGAATTCTATTAGGAGTGGCCTTTGATCTCATTCTCCTTTTAAATCTAACGCACAACACCTTAACATATCTCCCAGAATCTGAATGGTTCTTTTAATCTGTCCATCAGTTTAGGGATGGTAAGATGAACCTAATTTCAATTGAGTACCTAGTGTCTGATGTAATGATTTCCAGAATCTAGACATAAATCTTGGGTCTTTATCTGAAACTATGTCATCTGGGATACCATGTAATCTCACTATTTTTTTTAAGTACAGTTGTGCCAGCCTATCTAAAGGATCTGTAAGATTAATGGGCAAAAAGTATCTTGACTTTGTAAGTCTATCCTATTAGGTTTCAAGAGCCAAACAAGTGGCAGTAGAATAGAACCGAAACCCTCCAGGATCCAAGTGAAATGGGGTAAATTGGGTGTTCAAAAATTTGTACCAATTCGGTTAAGATATTTCACCCAACTGTTAAGTCGAATCATGAAACCTAAGTAGTTAATGTGTTGAAGCTCTCTATGGTATCCACATGAGCCTCTCAGGATCACCATGCCTCTCCCAAGTCCTAGTAAATGTGTTCCTCTTACGCTCACAATGCTAGCTTGCGTCCTTCATGGAATGGCAAGAGAAGAATGGGGCTAAAACTCTCAGAACTCTTTTAATTTCATCCTTAAAGAGGCTAGGGCAAGAACTATGAATTTTTCACTATATGATGTATTTATAGTGAGACTCAACTCCCAAGCCTAATGGGTTTTAAAGTCCTAATCCAATTAGGTTTAATTTTGGAATTAATAATGGCTCAACCTTTAGGCCAATTATTAATACAAAATTATTGTGAATCCAAGACCAAACAATTTGGCTCATGCACTTAAATAATCCAATTGGCTCTATGTGTGCGACCCAATAGGCCCCTATCATGTTGGCAATGATCATAAATCACATTTATGATGATAAACAATGAGTGGTGTCTAGCAACAAATCATTGGTACCCAAGTGACAAGATAGTCAATGATTCTACTAAACCTCTATGATCATTATCTGTATATGCTATTGTCCCTTTGTCCAAGATATCAAGACCAAGCACAAGACATGAAATGTGTCACTCTTGTATAGCCAGATCTATGGCTTCTTAATTACCAGGTAGACTAACTTAAACTGATGACATTGATATCATATATCAACTCATCTAAGTATAGCCATGCATTTTCTTAGTTTCACTCTATCAAAGGGCCCAAAGATATCACTCCCATTATATAGAAGGGACAAATCCTATCTTGATCATACAAAACCCTCCGCATGATATGTAACATGCCCAATGACCTCCTTCATGTTTACTTAGTTATGAGCATTAAAGGGAATTATCAAAGTATGTGACTCACATGTAGGGAACCATGATGACCTTAGGTTAAAGGACTACCTATACATGATCACTTTGAGAATCACTTATGACACTTATATAATGATCCATGTAGCATTCTCATGGTGGGTCAGTTCAATACACAAGTTATCCAACTTCTACCCATATGCGCACCACATATCTTATATTAGTCTCCATATACTAGTCTCCACATATGTACCCATTTTGTATTATTGCAACCGGCTCCACAATAATACTAAACTAGGGACATTTATGAATATCATTATTCTAGGGTTATAATTATGTTCATTACGTTATGTAGAAGCAAAACAAGAAACACAATTATTGGATTAATGCCTCAATAAAATGTCATGACTCAATGTGTAAAATACAATCATCTCATGATTAGCTTTTGGGCACAACACTAACATATCCACAATTACCCAGATAGTATCACACTTTCTTCTTATCATAGGCATGCTTACCAAGAAGTCCATAGATATGGATCCCTATTTTATTTTAGGTATAGGCAAACTTTGTAACTTGCCCCCTGGTTTTTTATGCTCAACTTTACTTGTTGGCATATCACACATTTAGACATAAATGTGAAAATTTCTCTTTTCATATTAGACCACCAAGAATGTCCATTCAGATCTTGTTACATCTTCATGGCTCTAGGATGTATGTTCATCTTACTAGAATGGGCTTCTTTCACAATTTGTTCTTTTAGTTCATACCCTTTGGGTACACAAATGTTGTCCTGGAAGTACAGCAATCCTTGCCTAAAACAGAACCCTTGGAATAACTTTCCATGTTTTTGCCTGGATATCCTAGTAAGGTCTTTATCCTGTTGTTGTGCCTTTAGTATTTCAGCTTTCCAAGATGACTAAATAGTTATTACTTTCAATCAAGCTTTCTCCTACTTTAGCCACTTGTTAGCTAAACAAGTAAGGCTATTAACTTCATTTGGCTCTTCCTCTCTATGTTTTAAGATGCCTGTGTATTTTCTATTTAGAGCATCAGCCACTTCGTTGGCCTTGCCTTCAATGTACACAATGGTATAGTCAAAATCTTTAAGGTATTGAAGCCATTTTCTCTCTCTCATATTCAACTCCTTCTAAGTAAAGAGATTTAAAACTTTTTTGATTACTGAAGATCTGAAACTTATTAACTAGTAGGTATTGTCTCCACTATTTCAAGGCAAAAATCAAAGTTGTAAGTTCTAGTTTATGCACTAGATAATTCTTTTCATGTGGTCTTAATTGCCTTGATCCGCAAGCTATGGCTTGTGATTCTTGCATCAATACACATCTCAATCCCACAATGGATGCATTTGTATAAACCTTAAAGGGTTTATTAGGATTATGTAGTATCAGTACAAGAGTGGAAGTGAGCTTGTTTTCAAGCCCTTGAAAGCTCACTTCACACTTCCTAGACCATTCAAACTTTTGCCCCTTCTTGGTCAAATTAGTCAGAGAAGCTGCCATGATAGAAAATTTTGGCATAAATCTTTTATAATAGCCAGCTCGACCTACGAAGCTTCTTATTTCTCTGACACTTTATGGTTGCTTTCAATTTTTGCTAGGCCTACAGCCATTCCTTCCTCATTGATTCCATGGCCTAAGAATTCAATTTGATTGGTCCAGAAATGGCATTTATTCAGCTTGCCATATAATTGATGTGTCTTTAGCACATCTAGCATTATTCTCAAGTGCTTTCCATGATCTTCTTTATCCTTTGAATACCAGGATATCATCTATAAAAATCACCACAAAGTCATCTAGATGGGTCCTGTGTAAGGTTTCAGGAGCCAAACAAGTGCAGCAAAATATAACTAAAACCCTCTAGAATCTAAGTGAAATAGGGTGAACTGGGTGTTCAAAAATTTTCATACCTAATTCAATTGAGATCTTTCGCCCAACTGTTGAGTTGAATCACAAAACTTAAACAATTGACGTGTTCAAGCTCTCTACAGTATCCACACGAGCCTTTCGGGATCACCACACCTCCACCATGCCCCAGTAGATGCGTATCTCCTGTGCCCGCGATGCTAGCTTCTGTCTTCCAAGGAATGGCAAGGGAAGAATGCGGTTAGTTTTTAGAACTTTTCTGATTTCTTCCTTTTGGGAGGCTAGGGCAAGAGCTATGAATTTCTCACTATATGAAGTATTTATAGTGAGACTCAACTTTCAAGCCTAATGGGTTTCAAAGCCCTAATTGAATTAGGTTTAATTTCAGGCTTAATGATGGCTTAACTTTTGGGCCAATTATTAATACAAACTTATCATGAAACCGTAACCCAAATAAATTATCATGAAAAATAACCCAAATAACTCAAATAATCCAAATAGGCTTTACGTACATGACCCAATATCTCTTACCACGTTGGCAATGATCGTAAATCACATTTATAATCATAAGCAATGAGCAGTGTCTAGCAACACATCATTGCTACCCAAGTGAAAAGATAGTCGGTGATTTGACCAAAGCTCTATGATCATTATCAGTATATGCAATTGCCTCTTTGTCCAAGATATCAAGACTAAGCATAAAACATGGAATGTCTCACTCTCATATAGCCCAATCTTTGGTTTCTTGATTCCTGAGTAGATGAACTTAAACTAATGACATTGATATCACATATCAAGTCATCCGAGCATGGCCATGCATTTTCTAAGTCTCACTCTATCAAGGGGCCCGAAGATATCACTTTCGTTATATATGAGGGACAAATCCCATCTTAATCATAAAAAACCCTTTACATGATATGTGACATACCCAATGACCTCCTTCACGCTCACCCAGTTGTGAACAACAAAGGGACGTATCAAAGTATGTGACTCACATGTAGGAAACCTTGATGACCTTACGTCAAATGACTAGATATACCATGATCACTTTGAGAATCACTTATGATACTCATATAACGATCCATGTAGCGTTCTTATGGTGGGTCGGTCCAGTACACAAGTTCTCCAACCTGTACCCATATGTAGGCTACATATCTCATATTAGTCTCCACATATGCTAGTCATTATGTATTATTGTAACCCACTCCACAATAATGCTAGACTAGGGACATTTAAGAATACTATTATTCTAGGGTTGTAATTACGTTTGATTATGTCATATAGAAAACATAAGCAAACAGAATTACTGGATTATTGCCTTAATAAAATATGATGACTTAATGTGCAAAATATAATCATCTCATGATTGGCTTTTGGGCACAACACTAACAATCTGAACATCCTTTACATCAAATCCATAAAGAAATTTGGGGCATTAGTAAGCCCAAATGGCATTAATGTATAGTCAAAATGCCCATATCTTGTTCTGAAAGTAGTTTTATGAATGTTTGCTTATTTGACTCTCCGTTGAAAGCATCCTCATTTGAGATCAATCTTTGAGAACACTATAGATCCCTTAAGTTGACCAAATAAGTCCTCAATTCTAGGGAGATGATACTTATTCTTTAAAGTCATAGCATTCAGCTTTCTGTAGTCAATCCACAACCTAAGAGTCCTATTTTTCATTTTCACAAACAGCACTAGTGCTCCCCAATGGGACATACTTGGCCAAATGAACGCTTTTTCAAGGAGCTCATCCAGTTGGTTTTCCAGCTCATTCATTTCAGGAATTTCCATCCTGTAAGGTGCAGTGGATACAGGAACTACTCCTCGAGTCATTTTGATTTCAAACTCTATTTCCCTCAATCGGGTTAAACCTAGTTATTCAGAAGGGAAAACTTCTGGAAATTCTTTTACCACAAGAATTCTGTCTAATTCAGCTTTGGATTCTTTATTATTCAAGACCATATATTCTTCTTCAAAAAGTATAGGTGATAGTCGAAGCGCTATTGCCCTTCAAAGCCCCAAAGCCTCGGCAGAGTGTCACCCTCGTCAAAGGCGGGCGCTGCCCTCAATGATTGTGAGCAACAACCTCAAGAAAGCAGAACTCAGCACCCTGACCCCTCGACCTCGGTAGTCCCTCATCACCCTCGAGGAGTGACAGTACAGACCTCGGAAGTATAGGGTATCACCACCCTCGGTAAAATGACCTGACTAACCTTAGGAAAAGAGTCCCCCGAGCTGAGGGGACTCACGAATAACTAGAGCAACCTCAGCGAGAAGCTCTCCCATCCTGAAGAAGTCTCTTTCACCGATGGGGTTTCAAGGATACGACAAAAATGGTTAAGGAGCCCCTGACACGCTGCCCTTGTACACGTCATGACACGCTGCCCTCGTCTATGTCCTGACACGCAGACCTCCCACGGCCCTAACTCCTGACCAAGATGGCCTATGGCCGCCTAGAGGTCCCCGTGAATGAAAGTACGGACTGCATCCAATCAAACACGTGTCATGATCTGAGCGGGCTGTATCGAGCAGGCTTTTCTTGACAACTCCCTATAAATACTTAGGAAACGACCTTGGTAAAAAGAGGACATTACTCTCTACCCATTACTCTTCATCTAGCCAAATACTGACTTGGGCGTCGGAGGCTCCTCCCCCGGAAAAGCACTTCGGGGATCTCCTAACCCCCGTTCTTTGAATCTTTCAGGCAGCCACCCTCGTCCACACCAAAAGTCCCTGTTGCAGGCCACCATGTCGTACAACAAGGATGCTAATGGGCATCATTTGGCGCTATCTATGGGAACTCACTCTCACTCTCAGGTAGCCATTGTTGAGACCCAGCATTCTAAAGACAAGGGACTCCCGAAGTCCTCATATGCGCCGGAAGCTCAACCGGTGACCGAACAACCCGCCGTAGGGACTTGCTTGCCTGAGGATGAATGTCCTCTAACGATCCCAATGAGCTTCCTATGTGAGTTTCAGCGCTCTGTTGTGGCTGAAATGACCCAACAATTGGACCAAAGGTGGCCATAACCGTATTCGGGCCAAAGGCCCTCTTCACCAGCACCCCGTCGGGAGAAAAGCCAGAAGTCTACTCACTGGAGTTCGGCGAGCGGGGACCAGTGTGATGAGTCCTCAAAGGAGGACATACCCGCCAGATTTTGACATACTGGGGAAACGGGGTCCAAAGGGGCTAGGACTTCCCTTCGGCGAAGTTCATCACCTGAAGAAAGATCACAATCACCTCGCCATCAAAGTTACTCCCCTAAAATGAGGTGCGCTTTGCACTGCCTGAGGCCTCCTAGCAGTAAGAAGAACCCAGGACTACCGTCCTCATGGAAAAAATCCTGAAGAAATTGGAGAGGGTGGAAAGACAGGTGGCTCGGAAGCCCATCTGGTTTAGGCTGTCGGAAACCTTCACTGGGGACGAGTCCCCGTTTATCCGAGCAATAGTTGAGGCACCTATGCCAAGCGACTTTCGGGTGCCTCGTTTGAAAACCTATGATGGGCACAGTGATCCCCAAGCCCACCTGACCAAGTATAGGCATAGCATGGCACTGCACGGTGCCGATGACACCACCCTTTGTAAGTGTTTTGAGGTCACCCTCTCTGGCCCGGCAATCGCGTGGTAAAACTCCCTCGCCCCAGGGACTATGGTGAGTTTCCAAGACCTGTCCACAGCTTTTACACAACAATTCATTGGCAGCAGACCTACGGCGAAGATGCCCATTCAGATGTTCGGCTTAGAGCAAAGGAATGGTGAAACCATCCGTGACTATGTTGAAAGGTTCAATCGAGAGGCCCTAATTGTGCCATACTTCTGCCCCGAAATACGTATCCTCGCCATGGTACGGGGACTTCGGCGAGACTCGTAACTTTTTTATAAGCTCTCAAAAGACCCCCCGGACACCTTCGGTGAGTTCTACTCAAGAACCGAGCAGCACATGACAGCCGAAGAGCTAAGAATGGGAGGATCAAAGTCTAATCACCATCATCCTAAAGGCCAAAGTCACCAAACCTGCTATCCAATCGAGAGCAGGGGAAGAACTCAGAAGCAGAAAGGGAAAAGATCCATGCCATTTACTCCCCTGAATACCTCCCGAACAAACATACCGCTGGCCATGGAAAGGCAAGGAAACCCGATCCAGCACCTAAAGGCCATGACTTCAGAAAACGAGAAGAATATGAAGAAATTTTGCCAGTTCCATCGGGATCATAGGCATGATAATGAAGATTGCTTCCAGTTAAGGAAGTACATCGAGTCTTTGATAAAACAAGGCCAACTTCGACACTACCTGCGAATGCCCTCCCCAAAAGGGAGGAGGGAAGAGGAGGAGAAAGGAGATGATGAGGACTACGACTCCAATAGGCGTCAGAACAGAAGTCCCAAAAGACATCCGCCACCTTCGGCTGGGGTAATCTAGACAATCACCACCAGATACCTTCGATGGGAAGAAAGAGGAAAGCCAGGGAGATCTTGGTAATGGAATTTGGTAACCCGTCGAACAAACTTGTTCGAAAAGATGGGTCTGCCATAGTTTTCCGACACGATGACCCACTCCTCATTATGGCAAGAATTGGGAGTTGGGACGTGGAAAGGGTGCTCCTGGATGATGGATCCAATGCCGATGTTCTATTCTCCCACCTGTTGCTAAGATTGGGCATCGGCAAAGCTGATCTCAAACTTGTCACATCTCCAACTTTCGGGGTAGGTCCTTCCGAACTCCCTATCCTAGGGTGGATTGACCTACCCCTGATGTTAAGAGGAATTTCTGCTCAAAAAAATCAGGAGCTATTCGCCGCAGTCATAACCATATTCATAGTCATTGAGGTCCCTTCTTCCTATAATGCCATCCTTGGAAGGCAGACTCAAGGGAACTTTCATATTCGACCATATGTGAAGTACCTGATGGTCACCTTTGGCACGAAGGAGGGGGATGCAGAGATATTTATTAACCAAGCTGAAGTCTGGAAGGTCTTTGTGAGGGCAAGGCAGAGCCTAGTAAAAGTACACACACAGACCTCGGGAAAGAAGGGCACATGAACCAAAGAATCTACAGAAGGGGAGAAAAGTGACCCAGAAAAAATTGAAACTGAGGATGTAGAGCTTGTCCCGTGTGGGGAAACACTTAGGTGAAGGTGATAAGCAAAAGCTTGTATCTTTCCTTTTAATGAGCAAAGATCTATTTGCCTACTCGCCAAATGACACGCCTAGGGTAGACCCTCGCATAATTCAGCATAATCTTAAGATACACCCCGACGGGAAACTTGTGTGCCAAAAGAAAAGAAGCTTTTTGGCACATAAGAACAGCTTCATAAAATCCGAAGTCCAACAATTAATGGAGGCCGGTGTAATAAGGGAAGTCAAATATCCCGAATGGCTCAGTAACGTGGTTATCGCCACAAAAGAAGGGAGTGACAAACTCCGAATGTCCATCGATTTCTGAAACATAAACGATGCTTGCCCAAAGGATTCATATCCTTTCCCACCAATAGACCAGTTGGTGGACTCAACCACCGAGTATGGTCTCCTTAGCTTCCTTGACGCATTCAGTGGGTATCATCAAATCGTGATGAACCCCAAAGACAAGGAAAAAACCGCCTTCATCACCGAAGTTGGTACATATTGTTATATTAGAATGCCTTTCGGGCTTAAGAACGCAGGAGCCACATACCAGAGGTTGATGAACAGGGTCTTCAGCTCCCAAATTGGGAGAAACATGGAGGTCTACATCGATGATATGATAGTTAAGAGCAAACTGCCTAGTAGTCATACCACAGACTTGGAGGAAACATTCCACCAACTAAGGACCTTCGAAATTCATCTTAACCCCAAAAAATGCATATTCGGGGTAAAGGCGGGTAAGTTCCTCGGATACATGGTGTCGGAGAGAGGTATTGACGACAATCCAGAAAAGGTCAAGGCACTGCTGGGATTCCGAACTCCCACAATGACTAAGGATGTTCAAAGACTCACAGGGAGAATCACGTCCCTCAGCAGATTCATTTCCAGGTATTAGGATCACTGCTGACCATTTTTCAAGGTCCTCACTAAGGTAGCAAAAAATGGTGGTGATCTCGGAACTGAGGTGCATCCTTGGAATGAAGACTGCCAAAAGGCCTAGGAAGAGCTTAAAATCTACCTAACTCATTTGCCGACACTTCGGCAGCCACGGGAAGGAGGGCCCCTTATACTCTACTTCACCGTCACAGAAAAGGCTGTAAGTTCAGTTCTCGTGAAGGAAGATGGGGCAAAGCAGTGGCCGGTATATTATGTGAGTAAGTCTCTACATGGTGCCGAAGTCAAGTACCCCTTGCTACAAAAGGCTATTTACGCCCTAATACTTGCAAGTAGAAGGCTACGACCCTACTTCCAATGACACCCCATTGTCATGCGAAGTAACCTGCCCCTTTGGGATATCATGAAGAAGGTAGACCACTCAGGAAGGCTTTTGAAGTGGCGTCGAGCTCGGTGAGTATGACATCACCTATGAGCCGAGGAAGGCAATCAAAGCCCAAGAGTTGGTGGATTTCATTGCCGAGGTGCCCATGGCCGAAGAAAGTCAACCTGGCAGTGGGAATGATGAACCTGAGTGGGCTCTGTTTGTCGACGAGGCCTCCGGATCCAAACATCAAGGAGCTGAAATAATTCTTCGTGGCCCAGAGGGTATGGAAGCCATAAAGGCCATCAAATTCGGGTTGAATGCCACCAACAATATGGCAGAATATGAAGCCCTCATAGCAGGTTTACGTCTCGCCAGAAGAGTTGGTGTGAGAAACCTAAAAGCCCACAGCGATTCTCAGTTAGTGGTCCGGCAGATGGTAGGGGACTACAACACGAAGGACCAGACCTTGTATCAAAGCTCATCCAGGAGTTTGACAAGGTACGCATTGAGAACGTACCTCATCGGGACAACGCCGAAGCAGACACTCTGGCTAAGTCAAAAAAGTCCACCGAGGTACTAAGACACCCGAGCATAACAGTAATGAGTATAGCAACCTCAAAAAGGAGGTGGAAAAATCCCATAAAAGAATATCTTACGACTTCAGAACTTCCTGAAGACCCTCAAGAAGCAGGGAAAGTGCGAAGGCATTCCGGACGATATTTTCTAATCGGAGATGAGTTATACCGACAAGGGTATGCAAGCCCCCTGCAAAGGTGTATCAGTGAAGAGAATGTAGAGAGAGTCCTCGAAGAAGTCCACGAGGGGGCTTGTGGTTCCCACATTGGAACTGACGCCTTGGCAGAAGTAATACTTCGCCAGGGGTACTTCTGGCCCACCCTAAGAAAGGACGTGAGGCAGTTTGTCCAGAAATGTGATAATTGCCAAAGACACGCCAACGTCCAGAGGCTACCCTCGGAATCAATAACCTGAGCTAACTACCCTTGTCCCTTTGCAGTATGGGGCATTGACCTCATCGGGCCACTCCCGACTGCACCCGGAGGAGTAAAATTTTGCATGGTCGTAGTAGATTACTTCACTAAATGGATCGAGGCAGAGCCCCTGACAACCATTTCAACGAAGGACATACAAAAATTCATCTGGAATAACATTGTATGCAGATTCGGCATACCGAGGGTGATAGTGGCCGACAATGGCTCCCAGTTTCTTGACAAGGGATTCTAAGAGTTCACTGCCAACCTCGGGATAAAAATGCACTTCACCCCGGTAGCTCATCATCAAAGCAACGGACAGGTAGAGGTGTCCAATAGAACCATAAAATATGGCCTGAAAAAGAGATTGAGGGAAACAAAGGGAAAATGGCCAGGAGAACTTCCTAGTGTGGAATGGAGCTATCGAACAATGCCCCGAAGGGCCACAGGTGAGACACCTTTCTCACTCGTCTTTGGCACAGAGGCCATTATCCCTATCGAGGTGGTTTAGCAGTCAGTTAGGATACAAGTGTTTGATGAAGAAGGAAACAACCTCGGCATAAGAACTAAGCTCGACCTAATTGACAAACACAGACAAGTGGCTGAGCTTAGAAGAAAAGCTTTTCAGCAAATAGTGGTTATTTCTGCAAATTTGCATGTCAAGTGAAAAGGAATCAGAAAAGGGGGACCGTGTCCTCCGTAAGGTAGAGTGTGGACTCCGAAGACCCTCTCATGGAGTACTTTGGGCAAACTGGAAAGGACCTTATTTGGTCCTCAATGAGGTTCGGCCGGGAGTCTATAAGCTTGGCAATACCGAAGGTGGAGAACAGAAAATACATGGCATTCAGATGCCTTGAGGAAATTCTACTTGAGAAAAACACACATTTTTTTTGAAGGCGCGTCGACCGAACACGGCTGATAAAAACAAGCAAGACAATGCCAAAAGATATTCACTGAAGCAGGCATTATGCCGAAGATGATTGATAAAAAAGCGTGAATAATATCTTCCCGAGGGTCATAGACCGAAAGTGGTCAAATTAACTCTTGGAAACGAAGATTATCTAAGGAGAAACTTGCCTTAAGACTTAGCCAAATTTTGGAGGAAACAAGGAATTTTATTACAAAGAGGAGATTACAATAAAAAGGTTACAAAGAAAAAGAAGAAGAAGCCCTGGACACCTAAGGGACCCCGCCATCATAGGATGCTCCATCGCCAACATCCTTTGCCACGACCCTCGGTGCTAAGGGAGTAGCAAAGGGTAGGTTGAGATGATCAATCTTTGACCAGGCCCACCAAGGCCCCTCGGGGATGTCCAAAGCAGCTAAGAAGGAGAGGTCGAGGTTAGGGTACTTCGCCAAGACTTGGTGCCGAGCCATACAGAAGCCGTCTTTGAAAGCAACCATGGTTGCTTGATTGGCCTTGTCTTTCTCAATAGACAAGTCATCCAACTCATTCCTCAACTTGATGACCTACTTCTCTAGCCTCTTGGTCTTCTTCTTCATCTTTGTCTCCTTCCTCAGGGCCTCGACCTCGGCCTGAAGATCGGCATTGTCAGCAAGGGCCTTCGTCAAGAGAGCAGAATCTTCTTCCTTCTCCTTTTGATAGGCCTCGTTGGCCAAAGTAAGTTTGACAACCTTCACGCCAAGGTTAGACATCTTCTGGGAGAAATCCTTTAAGAGCCCCTCCTAGCCCTTCAAGAACTCCTCCCAAAGTTTGGCCGTCTCCTCCTTGGCTATTTTGTTCAACTCGGCATACTTAACGACCGAGTTGGCATAAAATACTTTGGCCTTCCCCAAGCACTCTTCTGTCCGGGATCGGATCGAAGATTGTTTTGCTGCCCAAGCTCTGAAGTAGCCACTATACGCCAAGAGCTGCAAAAAGAAGGACACTTGGTGAAGTTTTGAACAGAAAAGTAAAACACTTAGAAAATTTTGGAGAAAGGACAAGGGATCTAAAGAGTACCTGGGCAGCATGTTCAGACATCTTTGCAGCAAAGATCTCCTCATTAGGGCACACCTCAGCCACAGATTGAAACTTGGCATGGGTAAGAACGCCCCTCGCCAGTTGGGGAGCCATTTGCTGGCTGTCTTTGGAAAACAATTCATGTCCTCCGTGAAAGACCAGAAAGGCTCCCTCGGAACCTTATCCTTCGGGATATGGGAGTCCCAAAGGGCCCGCTTCCGGGCGTGCTCCACCACCCAAGCCAAGGGTGCCAGTTCCTCTGCAAAACCACATCAAAGTTCCATCAGTACATTATCCCTTAGCCATATATCCAAAAGGACCGAAACACTAAAGATGTCTAAATTTACAGAAAAATGGCTAAGGGGCAAACCTGGTGGAACCTCAGGGACGTCATCACCGGAGTCGCCGACCTCCTCCACTTCGGCAGGTGATAGCCAAAGGCTATCGCCTCTATCTGGCCGAACTCCCTGCCACAATAATGGCCAGAAGAAACTGGCGCTACCCGAGAAAAGGTGGGATCATACACCTCGGGAGATAGCCGAAGAGCTCCGAGCCCGGCACGCCAGGAAACTTGAGGATACTACTAGCCCCCTGAGGTTGTAAACAGATCTCCTTCGGAAAAGAGACACCAGCTATTGCGGGCCAAATATGATCTCCCCGAAGGTGAAACTCCCTGAAGCAGGGAACCCCCGAACTGAGGGCATGTTTCCCGAAGAGGCACCGTCCGTACCAGAGGATGATCTCGCCCAGGGACCTCGGGAATATGGCAGGAGCATTTAAGGAAGCCTCTAACATGTCACCCATAGATGTCACAAGCCGCCTCAAACGGCGCTCTGACACGCCGACGCCATCAAAGTCACATCATGGCCCGTCTCGGCTCAAGGCTCAAGAAAGCCTGCCACCAGCTACTTGTCCTCTACGCCCAGACATTCAGAGAACATCCGACCGAACACGTGTCACGATCTGAACAGGCCGGACACCTCTATAAATATCCGGGGAAAACACCCTGGCAAAGGGCCGGCTGGCTGGAAAATATCCTGACTCCTCACTCTGATAAAATACTACCAGGGGAGTTCACTGAACCCCTCAGCGCTATTTCCTTTGCCTTCTCTCAGCATCACTGACTTGGGCGTCGGAGGCTCCTCCCCGAAAAAACACCCCGGGGACCTCCTAACCCACTTTTTCTAAGCATCTCAGGTACTCTCCCTTGGGCAAAATGGCCACCAGGCGTTCTTCCTCTCAGGGAGTCCCTCCATCAGTCACCATGACTACCAATGATGAAGCCCCTGGCCATCATTTGGCGCCGTCTGTGGGAACCCGCTCTGAGATCGCCGTCATTGAAACTCGGCGTTCTAAGGACAAGGGACTCCCGAGGTCTCCGTCCGCGCCTGAGACACAACCGGCTGCTGAGCAAACACTCCCAGGGACTTCTACGCCAGAGGAAGACCGCCCTCTAGTAATCACTATGAGCTTTATGAGGGAGTTTCAGCGTTCGGTCGTGCCCGAAATGACACAGCAGATCGACCGAAGATGGTCACAGTAGACACAGGCCCAAAGACCTCGCTCACCTGCGCGCCCTCGGGAGAAAAGTACGAGGTCGACTCATCGCAGTTCGGGAAGCGGAGACCCGCGCGAAGAGTCGTCTACGGAGAATATAACCCTCGGGAAACGGCCTATGGGACAAACTGGGTCCAAGCGACCGAAAGTCTCACAGCGAAGGAGTTCGTTGCCTGAGGCGAGGTCCCTGTCCCCTCAGCGCCAAACTCGCTCCCCGAAGAGGCGTCGACGATCTCCCTTCCCAGAGGAAGAGCCTAACGCCACAGTTCTCATGGAAAGGATACTAACACGACTAGATAGGGTGGAAAAGCAGGTAGCTCGCAAACCCGTCTGGGACAGGCTGACGGGAGCCTTCTGCGAAGATGGGTCCCCATTCACCCGGGTCGTGGCGGAGGCAGCCATGCCAGGCGACTTCAGGGTACCTCGGCTCGAGATTTATGATGGCCGCACTGATCCGCAGGCTCATCTGACCAAGTACAGACGCAGCATGATAATGCATGGTGCTGACGACGCTACCATGTGTAAATGCTTCGAGGTTACCCTCACGGGACCAGCAACTACGTGGTACAACTCATTGCCCCCAGGAGCCATCACTGAGTTCCAGGAGTTGTCCACGGCCTTCGCCCAACAATTTATTGGAAGTCGGCCAACGGCGAAGATGCCTGTTCAGATGTTTGACATAGAGCAGAGAAACGGAGAAACCATCCGAGACTATCTCAAAAGATTCAACAGGGAAGCTCTAAGCGTCCCAGACTTCCGGCCCGAAATACGTATCCTCGTCATGACACGGGGCCTTCGGCGAGACTCACAGCTGTTCTATGAGTTCTCAAAGGACCCCCCGAAAACCCTCGGAGAATTTTACCGAAGGGCCGAACAGCACATGACCGCCGAGGAGCTGAGAATGCCTGGGCCGAAGTCCGATCACAACCGCGCCGAAGGATCCAATTAGCAAGCCCGACATCCAACTGAACATGCAGGCCAACCTCGGAGGATGCGTGGAAGCAAACTTCAAAACTTCACACCCCTGAGCACTACACGGACAAACATCCTCATGGCGCTGGAAAGGCAGGGGACGCAGATTCGGCAGCCAAGGGCCATGACCGCTGATAACAAGAAAAACATCAAGAAGTTCTGCCAGTTTCACCGCGACCACGGCCACGACACCGAAGACTACTTCCAACTGAAGAAGTACATTGAGTCGCTGATAAAACTCGGCCAACTTCGGAAACATCTGCGGATGCCTTCCCCAAAAGGAAGAAAAGATGAGGAAGAAAGGGCCGAAGATGAGGACTACAACTCCGACAGGCGGAGAAACCGAAGTCCAAAAAAGCGCCCTCCTCCTCCTGCAGGGGTGATACAAACCATCACCACGGGGCTCCCATCCTCGGAAAGAAAGCGGAAGGCCAGAGAGATTACGGTCATGGAATATCAGAATCCGGCAAAGAAACTGGCTCGCAAGGATGGATCCACCGTCATCTTCCCCCATGACGATCCGCTGCTAATCATGGCAAGGATAGGGAACTGGGACGTCAAAAGAGTGTTGCTTGATGATGGATCAAATACTGATGTCCTATTCTCGCATTTACTGCCGAATTTGGACATCTCCAACAGTGACCTCAAGCCTGTCACCTCCCCCACCTTCGGGGTTGGACCGTCCGAACTACCTGTCCTCGGATGGATTGATCTCCCCCTGATGATGAAAGGACCTTCGATCGACGGAACAGCTGAGTTGTACGCCTCCACAATGGCGAGATTTATCGTCATGGACGTTCCTTCTTCGTACAACGCCATCCTTGGAAGGCAAACACAGGGAAACCTGCACATTCACCCTGACGTGAAGTACTTAACTGTCACATTCGCCACCAAGGATGGGGATGCAGAGGTCTTCATAGATCAAGCCGAGGTAAGGAAGGTGTTTGTAAAAGCACGAAAACCTCCGGCAAATAACCTCGCACAAACAATGGAGGCAAAGGCACCAGAGAAGAGCAAAGAAGGAGAACCCCCGAGAGCGAAAACAGAAACAGTGGAACTTGTCCCAGGACAATCTACCCGAATAGGGAAGAGCTTGCCCGAAGGTGACAAGAAAAACCTTGTATCTTTTCTACTGGGAAATAAAGAACTCTTTGCCTACTCGCCGAAAGACATGCCAGGGGTGCACCCTGGCATAATACAGCACAGCCTCAAAGTAAGCCTGGAAGCAAAGCCTATCCAGCAAAAGAAGCGAAGCATCTCAGCCCATAAGAGCAACTTTGTGAAAACCGAAGTCCAGCGCCTGTTAGATGCTGAAGTCATCAGGGAGGTCAAATACCCCGAATGGTTAAGCAACGTGGTCATTGCCACAAAAGAAGGCAGCAGCAAACTCTGAATGTGCATCGACTTCAGAAACTTGAACGATGCTTGCCCGAAAGACTCATACCCTCTTCCGCCAATAGACCAACTGGTAGACTCAACTGCCGAATACGGGCTCCTGAGTTTCCTAGACGCTTTCAGCGGCTACCATCAAATAAGGATGGACCCCGAAGATGAAGAAAAAACCGCCTTCATCACCGAGGGAGGAACGTACTGCTACGTCAGGATGCCCTTCGAGCTTAAAAATGCAGGAGCCACCTACCAAAGGTTGATGAACAAGGTCTTTAAGGACCAAATGGGGAGAAACATGGACGTGTATGTTGACGATATGATAGTCAAAAGCAAGCTCCCTCGCAACCACGTTGCAGATCTAGAGGAAACCTTCCAAAAACTCAGAGCCTTCAGGATTTGTCTCAATCCTGAAAAATGCATGTTCGGGGTGACCTCGGGAAAGTTCCTTCGGTACATGGTATCCGAAAGAGGCATCGATGCTAACCCCAAAAAAATTAAGGCTCTGCTCGAGTTCCGAACTCCTGCCACAGTAAAAGATGTGCAGAAACTCACCGAAAGAATAACTTCTCTTAGCAGGTTCATTTCCAGGTATGGAGATAGGTGTCGGCCTTTCTTCAAAGTCCTCACTAAGGCAGCAAAAAAGGAAGGCAACCTCGGAAGGGATGATCATCCTTGGGATCAAGACTGCCAAAAAGCATGGGAAGAACTCAAAATCTACCTAGCCAGCCTGCCGACTCTGCGACAACCTCGCGAGGGAGAGGCCCTCATATTATACCTCGCCGTCACGAAAAAAGCTGTGAGCTCGGTCCTCGTGAAAGAAGAAGGGCCAAAATAATGGCCGGTCTACTATGTAAGCAAATCCCTGCATGGCGCCGAAGTCAGGTACCCTCTGCTGCAAAAAGCTATATATGCCTTGGTGCTTGCAGGGAGAAGGCTGCGACCATACTTTCAGGCTCACCCTATCATCGTCCGAAGTAGCCTACCACTACGGGACGTTATGAGGAAAATGGATCATTCGGGAAGGCTCTCCAAGTGGTGTATAGAGCTTGGCGAACACGATATCACCTATGAACCTCGGAAGGCCATAAAGGCTCAAGCACTGGCAGAATTCATTGCCGAAATACCCACCACTGGGGACAGTCATCCGGATCTGCGCGAAGGTGAGCCAGAATGGACCTTACATGTTGACGGAGCCTTGGGGTCCGAACACCAGGGAGCTGGGGTAATTATCAGAGGCCCCGAAGGTCTAGAGGTAATAAAGGCTATCAAGTTTAGCTTCAACGTCACTAACAATGTAGTTGAGTATGAGGCCCTCATAGCGGGATTACGACTGGCCAGAAAAATTGGCGTGAGAAACTTAAAGGCTCACAGCGATTCCCAGCTAGTAGTTCGGCAGACGGCAGGAGACTATGGGGCGAAGGACCCAACCTTGGCAAAATACCACAAGCTGGTAGCAAAACTCATTCAAGAGTTTGACGCCGTACGGATCAAAAACGTACCTCGGCAGAAAAACACCGAAGCAGACTGGTTGGCGAAGTCAAAGACCTACACCGAGGTGCTAGACCATCCGAGCATCTCAGTACTGAGCATAGCGACTTCGGGAAATGGATGGAGGGATCCAATAAAAACGTACCTCATGGAAAATGTGCTCCCCGAAGACCCCGGTGATTCTGCAAAACTGCGAAGGCGCTCCGGCCGTTTCTTCCTAATCGGTGAAGAACTATACCGACAGGGATACGCGAATCCGCTGCAATGATGTGTGAACGAAGAGGATACTGAAATGATCCTTGAAGAAGTCCACGAAGGCATGTGTGGTTCACACATTGGAACCGATGCCCTGGCGGCAGTGATACTTCGCCAGGGATACTTCTGGCCTACCCTAAGAAAGGACGCAAGGCAATTCGTCCGGAAATGCGGTAGTTGCCAGAAACACGCGAACATCCAGAGGGCACCCTCGAAAATGGTAACTTCGGCTGACTATCCCTGGCCCTTCGCAGTCTGGGGTATAGACCTTATTGGGCCACTCCCCTCAGCCCCCGGAGGCGTGAAATTCTGCGTGGTAGCAGTAGACTATTTCTCCAAATGGGTCGAGGCAGAACCACTAGCAACTATCTGGGCAAAAGAAGTGCAGAAGTTTCTATGGAAGAACATCGTATGCAGATTCGGCATACTGAGGGTACTAGTGGCTGATAATGGATCCCAACTTATAGACAAAGGATTCCAGGAATTTATCAGCGACCTCGGAATAAAGATGCACTTCGCCCTAGTAGCTCACCCCCAAAGCAACGGGCAGGTGGAGGTATCTAACAGGACCATAAAAGATGGCCTGAAAAAGAGACTGGGGGAAGCAAAAGGGAAATGGCCAGGAGAACTCCAAAGCGTATTATGGAGTTACCGAACGACGCCCCGAAGAGCCACAGGGGAGACTCCCTTCTCACTCGTCTTCGGAACAGAGGCCATCATCCCTATCGAGATAGTTAGACCATCAGTACGGGTGCAAGTATTTGATGAAGGTGGAAACGACCTCGGCCTAAGAACGAAGCTCGACCTCGTCGGCGAACACAGAGAAATAGCTGAGCTGAGAAGAAAAGCTTTCCAGCAAAGAGTGGCGGCGGCTATAAATTTACGAGCCAAGCCAAAAGAAATCAAGAAAGGGGACCTCGTTCTCCGTAAGGCTGACTTTGCACCCCGAAAGCCATCCCACATGGTACTTCGCGCGAACTGGGAAGGACCTTATCTGGTTCTTGCCGAAGTATGAAAAGGTGTGTACAAACTTGGCGATATCGAGGGCGTAGAATTGAAAAACACTTGGCACCCAGACGCCCTGAAGAAATTCTACGCTTAAGATGGAACAGAAGGATTGTGTTGTACAAAAAATATCCTAAGTACAGAATGTCCTTGAGAAAAATTCGTAAGTGTACAAAATGGTGCAAGACAGAATTCCGCGAAGGTGTCCGCTGTGAAAAAGCGCAGATGTGATTTTCCGAAGTCCCTTGAGCCATCACGCTCGGAAAAATGGAAAACAAAAATCTTGCGAAAGTACTCGCCGCAAAAAGCGCAGATTTGATTTTCTGAAGTCCCTTGAGCCATCACGCTCGGAAAAATGGAAAACAAAAATCTTGCGAAAGTACTCGCCACAAAAAGCACAGATTTGATTTTCCGAAGTCCTTTGAGCCATCACGCTCGGAAAAATGGAAAAAATCTCGCGAAAGTACTCGTCACAAAAAGCGCAGAATAATTTTTTGTGATTGCAGGTTTCCCGAAGTCTCTTGAGCGAACTTGTTCGGGACAATGGAAATGCAAAATCTTGCAAAAAGACTTAGCCAAAAAATATATTCATTGAGAATGATCAGGCTTACAAAGAAGAAGTGCCCGAAGAAGGAGCACAAAAACGAAGAGGAAAAAAAGGAAAAGGCCCTTAAAACAGCCTAAGGGTTCTCGGCGTCCCGGGAGCCACCAGCCTCTGTGCCCTTTTCCACCACCTTCGGCGCCGGAATTGTGGAAGGCAGGTTTAGGTGCTCAATTTTTGACCAGGACAACCGAGGCCCCTTGGGAATGTTCAGAGCTTCCAAAAAAGAGAGGTCCAAACCTGGGAACCTCTCAAGGACTTGGTGCCGAGCAAGGCAGAATCCGTCCTGGAAGGTGACCTTGGTCATTTGGTCAGATTTGTCCTTCTCAACCTCAAGGTCCTCGAGCTCGTCCTTCAAGTCTGCAACCTCCTTCTTCAACGCCTTCACCCTCTTCTTCGCATCGGGCTCCTTCTTCAAAGACAGGACCTCGGCTTCAAGAGCCTTTTTCTCAGTCACCAACGACCGTATGAGATTGTCAGAATCTGACTTATCCTTGAGAAGGTCTTGGTTGGCAGCGAGCATCCCCGCCACCTGATCGCGGAGGTCAGCAATCTTCAGGGAGGAGTCCTTCTCAAAATCTTCCTTTTCTTTACAGAACTCCTCCCGAAGGGCAGCAACTTCTTTCTTCCCAGCATCTGCCAGCTGCTGGTTCTTGACGGTTAATTCTGAGCATGTGACTTTCACTTTTTCTAAGGCCTCTAAGGCCGAAGCTCGGAACGCCGTCTGCCTGGCCACCCGAACTCGGAGAAAGCCGGCGTACCCCAGCAACTGCGAAAAGATGAACGCAAGGTCCGTAAGAGCCAAGCACTTGGGATAAACTTGAAGGGAAAAAGGTGTGCAAAGCATACCTGAGCAGCATGCTCGGTGACTTTCGCGGCGAGGGTGTCATCGCTTGGATGGGCCGCCGCAATAGCCTTGAAGGAGGCCTCTGTAAGCAGCCCCTTCGAAATCTGCTTCGCCATTTCAGGACAGTCCTCGGAGTACAAGTTCATGTCCTCCGTGAATGTCCAGAAAGGCTCTTTAGGTATCTTCCCTTGCGGGACTTTGGCATCGTGAAGGGCCCGCGTCTTCGCGTGTTCGGCCGCCCAGTTCGGAGTAAGCAACTCCCCTGCATGGCGAAAACGAGAAGTAGGTCAAAGGCAAAGGAAAATTCAGAAAAACAAAAGAGCCATACTTGTTCTGAAAACAACAAACCTGGCGGCACTTTGACCACGACGTCCTTGGAGTCCTGAGACTCCTCGGTCAAAATCCCCTTGCCTTTCTTCTTGCGCCGCTCCTCGGCAGAAGGAGCCTCTACCACGGCCTCCAGAAGGGCCTGCGGCGCGGAAGGGCTCTGGGGAGGGACGTCGGCGTAAGAAACCTCGGCAGCGGCAGGGACCTCGGTGCAGCCTCGGGCGGCGGAATCTTGACTGTCCCAGGCTCCTCGGCAGCCTCCTCAAGAATTTCTTCCTGAGGAACCTGGGCAGCTTTCTTTGCCCGTTTCGCCGAAGGACCAGCGCCAGTAGACTTCCGCCTTCGGGAAGCTGCCTTCTTTGTCTGATCGCCCTTCTCCACCTGGCCGGAGAAAAGGGACTTGTAAAATGCAGCAGTCCCGTCGCCCATCTCTGAAAAAGAAAAAAGACATCAGTGTAAGTCCGAGGGAAAAACAACAAGGGAGTAGAAGATAACTCACTTTCGACAAGCGTTTCGAAAAAGATTTCCTCCTGAAGGAGCTGCACCAAACAGGAATCCTTCCCGGCGATGG
Source organism: Aquilaria yunnanensis (assembly GCA_039654915.1). NCBI lineage: Eukaryota > Viridiplantae > Streptophyta > Magnoliopsida > Malvales > Thymelaeaceae > Aquilaria > Aquilaria yunnanensis. Next base: position 38,091,481 of record CM077595.1, on the reverse strand, counting down.
CAGGAGCTGGCATCTCGAGGTTGGTCTCGTGCTCCTTAACCACCTTTAACTCCCGGAGGACCTCTTCGGTCATCAACCTCCAGTTGATAGGGAAGGGGTACAGAGAGCGCGGAGCGACCTCGGGAGCCCAGTCAGAGACGGCGCGGATGCGGCCGTCGAAGTCCGCGAAAGTGGAAGCCAACTCTGGAGTCAGCAACAACCTCGGATCAACGACGTCCACATCTAGCTTTCCCTGAGCCCATTTGGCCGGAACATACGACCAGGCCTCCTCCATCTTCAGGAAGAAGAATTTCTGTTGCCACCCCCGCCAGCTGTCCTTGTTGGCGAAGGTGAACATGAATTTTTTGCTCCCGGATCCCCGAGGTAGCATAAAATAGAAGCCACCCTTCAGGACCACGAAGAGCTTGTAGTACTGCATGAAGATTATAAAATGGAGTTTTATCCTGAAGACGCCACACATACAGAGGAAGGCGTTAAAATAGCAGTACGAGTTCGGGGGAAGCTGATTCACAGCAATGCCATGAAATTGGCAGAACTCGCAAACCATCTTCAGGGGAGGATACCAAAGTCCGGCCTTCAGCTAGGCTCGAAAAACGGTAACCTCGGTACAATGGTTTGAAAAAGTATAGTGGTCAGGTCGTGGCAGCCGGGTAATGGCGTAAGAAGGAAGAAAGAACTTCTTCTTCCACTTCTCCAATTTTTTAGGGGTAGTGCAACAAGGATGGGATAAAAGAGGCTACCAGCTCTCAGGGATAGGCATTTTGGACAGAAAAATGAGTTCGGAAAAGGCAAGAAAACTGTTTCCGGAAAAAACTCGAAAGAACAGAGGGATCAAAACACTCTGGAAAACAAAAACCCGCCAAAAGATTTGCCAAAATCTGAGGTCGCCGTCGTGAAAGGTTGCCAGAAAAAAGCTCTATTAAGACAGCTCCGCCGCAGAAAACAAGGGAAAGCGCAAAAACAGAGTAAAGCAGAGAAAGGAGCAATAGCAAAGGCAAAAGGGACTTATGATGGAATGGCCTATTTATAGGCCGAGGGTGGGTAACTGAAACGACATCATAAGTGCCCTTTGAAGGTGAACCGTCGGCGTAACTGCACTCTGTGCCTGAAAAGACGCGCTCTCTGTAAACGATGCGACTCTCCTCCATAGACAGTGCGCCACGTGTCAACCATCGCGCCAAAATAGGAGACACGTCTCCTGACATCCCTAAAAAACTGGGATGCATCGCTCGGACTGACGCGCTTGGCCATCAGACGCGACGCTGCACAGACCTGCAAAAGCAAAGAAGCAGGTTACCTCGAAGACACCAAAAGCCGGGCTATGGCCGAACAGCCCGTACCTTCGGGCAAGAGGTGTATCTTCGGCACAGGCTTTGCCTCGGAGACACCAAAAAACAGGCCAAGGCCGAGCAGCCCACACCTTTGGGCAAGAGGTGTACTTTTGACACAGGTGTTACTCTCTATAGACTCCCACAGAACAACCTTGGAAAGAGATTCAAAACCGAAGTCTTCACCTCGGCTTTCCAAAGGGGGGGCATGTGATAGCCAAAGGCTATCGCCTCTATCTGGCCGAACTCCCTGCCACAATAATGGCCAGAAGAAACTGCCGCTACCCGAGAAAAGGTGGGATCATACACCTCGGGAGATAGCCGAAGAGCTCCGAGCCCGGCACGCCAGGAAACTTGAGGATACTACTAGCCCCCTGAGGTTGTAAACAGATCGCCTTCGGAAAAGAGGCACCAGCTATTGCGGGCCGAACATGATCTCCCCGAAGGTAAAACTCCCTGAAGCTGGGAACCCCCGAACTGAGGGCATGTTTCCCGAAGAGGCACCGTTCGTACCAGAGGACGACCTCGCCCAGGGACCTCGGGAGTACGGCAAGAGCATTTAAGGAAGCCTCTAACATGTCGCCTTCAGACGTCACAAGCCGCCTCAAACGGCGCTCTGACACGCCGACGCCATCAAAGTCACATCATGGCCCGTCTCGGCTCAAGGCTCAAGAAAGCCTGCCACCAGCTACTTGTCCTCTACGCCCAGACATTCAGAGAACATCCGACCGAACACGTGTCACGATCTGAACAGGCCGGACACCTCTATAAATATCAGGGGAAAACACCCTGGCAAAGGGCAGGCTGGCTGGAAAATATCCTAACTCCTCACTCTGAGAAAATACTACCAGGCGAGTTCATTGAACCCCTCAGTGCTATTTCCTCTGCCTTCTCTCAGCACCACTGACTTGGGCGTCGGAGGCTCCTCCCCGGAAAAACACCCCGGGGTCCTCCTAACCCATTTTTTCTAAGCATCTCAGGTACTCTCCCTTGGGCAAAATGGCCACCAGGCGTTCTTCCTCTCAGGGAGTCCCTCCATCAGTCACCATGACTACCAACGATGAAGCCCCTGGGCATCAGCAGGGATGTATTTGCCTTTACTGCACCTTCGTTCTTCAAGCTCTTCAGCAGGTGGGCCCCCTGGCGAAGTGCCCAAAAGGTCTCCCGAAGTAACAGGACTTCGGGGCTAAAGAGGATGGCCACCTCCGATGAGGGGTCGGCGTGGACCGCGGGCTAGTCCTCGACCTCGACAGCGTCCTTCGGTGGAGGGGGAAAAAGGTCCTTCTTCGCCTTCTTGGCCGAAGATGGTCCCCCCCCTGACGTCTTCCATCTCTTTGGGGTGGCTTTCTTCTTCTGTTCCCCCTTCTCGGCTTGACCGAGGAAGAGGGACTTGTAGATGGCAGCTGATTGGTCGCCCATCTCTGAAAAAAAGAAGAAAATATCAATGTAAGTCCAAAGAAGTACTTATAGAAAAATTTGAAGAGTGACTTACTCTTAACGAGGGTTTCGAATGTGAGCTCCTTCCGAAGGAGCATCACCAACCATGCCTTCTTCCCGTCGATGGCAGGCGCTGGCATACCGAGGTCGGTCTTGTGCTCCTTGGTCACCCCTAACTCCTAAAGAACCTCTTCGGTCAAGAGTTCCCACTTGATGGGAAATGGATACAAAGGGCACGGAGAGACCTCGGTATCCCAGTCGGCGACAGCTCGGATATGGCTGTCGAAATCCTCAAACCGCGCTGCCAACTCAGGAGTTAACAACTTCTCGGGATCAACGACATCTGTCTCCAGCGTCCCCCGAGCCCACCTGGTCGGCATGTAAGACCACGCCTCCGCCACCTTCAAGAAGAAGAACTTCTTTTGCCACCTCGCCAACTGTCCTTGGTGTCGAAGGTGAGCATGTATTTTTTGCTCCCAGATCCCCAAGGTAGCATGAAATAAAAGCCACCCTTCAGGACCGGATAGAGCTTGTAATATTGCATGAAGATAATGAAATGGGGTTCTATCTTGAAAACACCACACATGTAGAGAAAGGCATTGAAATAAGAATAGGAATTAGGAGGAAGCTGATTTACGGCAATGCCATGGAATTTGCAAAAGTCGCACATCATCTTCGAAGGAGGAAACTGAAGTCCGGCCTTCAGTTGGGCCCAGAAAATGGTAACCTCATCATTGTGATTCAAAAAACTAAAAAGGCCAAGTGTGGGTAGCCTAGTGACCGAGTAAGAAGGAAGGAAAAATTTTGGTATCCATTTCGTTAATTTTTCTGGAGTAGTACAGCTCGGATGAGATATAAGGGGAACCCAGCTCTCGGGAAGAGGTTCGATGGACATAAGCGGAACAGGGGAAGACATGTTCAGTCAAAAGAAGTGACTTTGGGAAAGGAAGTTAAGAGACCTTGGGAAAGAGAAAAAAGACTTCAAACGCTAGAAGAAATAAAAATGGTGGAAACCGAGAAAACTAGGGAAGGAAGACCCACCAAAGCTTTTGCCGAAATTAGGATTGGTGGACACCATCATAATAGGCTGCCAGAAAAACATTCCGCCGCGTACACTGCCGCAGAAAAGAGAGAAAGGCTTGAGAACGAACGAGAGAAAAAACAAGAGAAAAGGAAAGCAAATTAGGGCTCTAAGGATGAGAGGGTTTATATAGGCCGAATGGGGTAGGTGAATCATCACCATAATTACCCCTTGAAGGTGAATCGTCACCCTACCTACCCCCTGAAGATGAAGCGACGCAATTGATGTAATCGACACAACTGTCCCCCAATCGCCGCATGACACGTTTCACCCAGCACGGGAAACAAGGGCACGCCTCCTGATAGCACGAAGGCCTAGGCAAGGTTATCCGAAGGGACACGTCTGTCTAATCAGAAGACGTAACGACTCTCTGACTTACTGACAGACGACATAGGCTTAAAGAAAGAATCTATCTACCTTGGGCTGACGGAATAACTCATGAAATGATGTAAATTCGGAAAGCTACTTGAGCGCCAAAAGAGCTACCAGACGCACCTCATAATTCCCAAAACTCCCCCCGAAGAAGATAACCTCAGTTACAAATTTAGTCATTACGACTGAGCTAAACCATCTCCTTCCCGAAGACTCTCATAATCTGCCCAAATAGCCGAAGATTTCACTTCGCCCTTCCGAAGGGGGCATGTGATAGCCGAAGCGCTATTGCCCTTCAAAGCCCCAAAGCCATGGTGGAGTGTCACCCTCGGCAAAGGCGGGCGCTGCCCTCAATTAATGCGAGCAACAACCTCGGGAAAGCAGGACTCGGCACCCTGACCCCTCGACCTCAGTAGTCCCCCATCACCCTCGGGGAGTGATAGTACTGACCTCGAAAGTATGAGGTATCACCACCCTCGGTAAAATCACCTAACTAACCTCGAGAAAGGAGTCCCCTGACCCAATGGGACTCATGAATAACTAGAGCAACCTCGATGAGAAGCTCTCCCATCCCTAAGAGGTCTCTTTCACCGAAGGGGTCTCAAGGATACGACAAAAATGGTTATGGAGCCTCTGACACGCCACCCTCGTACACGTCTTGACATGCTGCCCTGATCTATGTCCAGACACACAGACCTCCCACGGCCCTAACTCATGACCATGACGGCCTATGGCCACCTAGAGGTCCCGATGTCTGAAAGTACGAACTGCATCCAACCGAACACGTGTCATGATTTGAGCGGGCTATATCGAGCAGGCTTTTCTTGACACCTCCCTATAAATACTTAGGAAATGTCCTTGGTAAGAAGAGGACATTACTCTCCATCTAGCCAAATACTGACTTGGGCATCGGAGGCTCCTCCCCCGGAAAAACACTTCGGGGATCTCCTAACCCCCATTTTTTTAATTTTTCAGGCAGCCACCCCCATTCACGCCGAAAGTCCCTATTGTAGGCCACCATGTCATACAATGAGGATGCCAATGGGCATCAGTAGGTATGTAGTCCATCACCTTTACTTGCCTAACATCACATTTTGTAAAGTCCCGTAAGGAGAGTTCCACTGATCCTAGCAATATTAGCTTCATATCTTCACAATTTATGATAACATTATTTTTAGCTAACTAGTTCATGCCCAATACCATGTCATAACCAATTGTTTCCATAATGATTAGATTAGTTGTTAATCCTAGCTCATTTAGCCTAATCACGTAGTCTTTGACAATGTGATGTGAAAACTTCAGTTTATTCCTTACTGTTCTGATCATATACATTTGTGGTAATGATGTAACCTCTAAGTTCAATTTTCTTATGAAGTTAGCTAAAATAATAGATATGGAAGCACCAATATCACTAAAATAAGCTTATCATAAAGGTAAAGGTTACCTTTCAGTGCTTCCTTCCTAAGCTTGTTGCAGCTTATAGCCTCTTTTCCAAGGCTCATTTTTTCTTTCCTCCATGAGCCCTCAATCTGATATACCTTTCCAGTTGGGGCCTGGACTTTCTTTGGCACAGGCTGACCTGGCTCTTTTCATATTTTTCTGGGAGGCTAAGGTGTTGCCACCCTTTCCTTTTGCCTTATTGGTTTCTTGGGCAAGGAGCCCCAAACTTACCCAACACTTTTCTTTCTTCCTTCTTAACTGGGCAATCTCTGACCTAGTGCTCTTGAGAACCACACTACACACATCCTTCTATGATTTTGTAACATGGTTTAAAGCCACAGTATTTTTCACAAGTTTGGCATTAGGGTACAAACCTTAGGGCTTTTCTAGGCTTCTTTGGTTCTTTGCCCAATTCATCTTTTCCCAACCCATCTCTGGCTCTTTTTCTTCCACTTTGATGTCCCATAGGAACCCCTTTAATGTTTCCTGCTAGTGGATGCGAAAAATTCTTGCTCTAAAGTCAAAGCCCTTAAACAGCCTCATAATAGGTCTTGATGTGAATGGCTCTCAATATCTGCCTTAATTTAGGTCTCAGTCCCCTGATAAACCTTTTAGTTCTAAATTCCTCTGTGGGGCATACCTGAGGAAGCTACTAAATATGTGCTCAAATTCTCTAACTGTTTTGCTCCAACAAGTTAAACTCCATTTGTTTATGATCCTTGAGAGCTTCACTTACATAGTGTTGCTGAAACACCTATAAGAACTCAACCCCTCTCATGGGCCTTCTTTCTTCTATACATTTTCTTTCATTTTTACTCATATATGCCCTTTACACTATCCACCACCAAAGCTCTCCTTTACATTCGTTCTTAAAGGTAGCTAATAGCACCTTCTGGGTGGATGTGACCTTCATCCTTTCAAATATTTTCTCTACCTGGTAAATCCATAATTCACCTTTTTCTGGATCACCACTTCTCTTGAACACTGGGGGTTGGAGTGCCAGGAAGCCTTTTAGTTGGCCTTCCTATAAACCCTCCTTCCTTGATTTTACTTTTCTCTTTCCAGGGGTTGTTTTCTTTCTCTGAGAAGCCATCTCCTTAGAGCTTTTTTAGATTGGCTTCATTCTTCCAACATTAGTGCCTAATTGCTCCCCTTCTCTATCCTTAGTGGTTTTCCTGATTTTTGACCTCAGTCTTTTACTTCTTGTGTGTCTCCTTTCTTCATCTTGTTCTTGTTCTTCATCGGCATGCCTACTTGGTTGTTATTTTCTTATTGGCTCATTGCCTAGCCTCCTACCTATTCTTTCTCTAGTTTCCTGCTGTTCATCAATAGTAGTGCCTCTAGGTGCCCAGGTCTGGCCCCTAGCAAAAGCTTGCATACCTACCACATGCTGAGCACTATTAGCTTGCATCATTTCCATCATGCATTCCATCCTGTGCTAACCTTGCACACTGGGTTCAGGCTTTATGGCCCTATTAAGAAGTCATGTGCTACTTTCAGCCATGCCTTAATCTCAAGTTATTGATCAGGCAACTAGTCAACCCTAGTAGTAATCTGATTCCTCGTTCCTCTATTTTTACCTCTAGCCATTTATCCTTGTAAATATCAAAATGATTTTGTATCATAGTGAGAATTTGCCTATCAAAGTAGAAAAGTCCTATATATCAGACCATAAAGGTCCTATATATCCAAAAGCTTCATACAACCTAGAGCTCTGATACAAACCTAGGGGTTCATGCCAATTGATTGGTTGATTTCATATGGACAATTGTACTCTAATCCCAAGGATTCTTAACCCCAGTTTATGACTTACCTAGGTTCAAGCTTTTGAAGCTTTAGTAGGGTTTAGTTGATTTTACTCAATTGGTGGGCTTTCAATCTATTAGGTTTACTTAAAGGTTTAACTATGCATGTAAAAGTGTGTTTTAGTGTCTTTAGGGCATTCATTAGAGTCTGGCTAAAGCTAACCATAATCACACATATAACCATACATACATGCATACATCATAGATTTCCAACCATGCATGCTTCTTTTATTTACACCATGCTTACTGCCTTATGGCTAATCTAGGCCCAAAAACATGCATACATCTATAGGTTAAGTTTTATTCTAGCCTAGTCCTCTTGCCCTCCATATATACAATAATATACATGCCAAAATTGCAAGTAAGGACTACATGGCCCAAAACATATACATCAATAGTTTGTTGTACTAAGTGTTTTCATGCATGGTACACTTTTTGCTCAAACAGTCTTTAGGCCCATTAAGACTTTAACTTTCACTTTAATGTGACACCTAGGCCACCTCTATCTTATAACCCTCCTAGTTCTAGCCCATATTAGGATTTAACCAAAAACAATTATTCCTACTGCAACCATCAAGGCCTACAATCATAATAATAGAAACACAATCATTACTTCATTTTGATGAACTTTTCATGCTTCTGTTTCATAAGCGATAATTTACATAGTATACCTCTATTCATAGAACTCCACTAGGGGTTCCTTACCCCCTTTTGTCCTCAACTTCTTTACCTAAAATAGGCAAAAGAAGGCATGAGTACATAGGTACTAAGTGAAGGACCCAAATAGCACCTAGTGCCTCATTCAATGTTTAAAACATTGATATACTTAAAACCTCCAAGATTCTTTAATAACCTGCATCCAAAGACATAAAAGACACCAAAAACCATAAGCACAACATAATACATAATACATAAATAAATGATAAAGGGGTTAGCACGCACTTGGAAATTGAGAAGCACATAAACATACATTCCATATACACAGGGTTTACTTAACATATCAAGCATGATTTCTTGGCAGTTTTTTCATTTGATCTTTGATTAAGTTAATTTATCATAGAGCTCTAGGTGATTGTCAAGCTTGGCCAAACTTGAACAAAAACCCTATGCTTGCTGAAAGCAAACTAGCTAGCTTACTGTAATGCTTTAATCACACATAGCCCATTAACATAGCCTCTAGGTTCCTTTGACTTAAACCATCACCAAGGGTAAATCATCCCTTTTAAAATATAGGAGAAGAAGCCTTATATAGGTCCTCACATATGGACAAATTTGAAGTAAGGAAGCTTGATCTCACATCCATAGACATAAGCACCAACATAGGTAACATCATGTGCTACTCTCACTTGATCTTGTCTTGGATTCACCTTGTTTCCATCCTTCTCCACTTCTTTTCTATCCAGGAGCCTAAGGGTACTTAGGTAAGGGTATGTCCAGGTAGATGATGGTGAGAAAATGAGAAGAAAGGAGGAAGAAAGTAGCTCATGAAGCACACCAAAGATGGTGTGCTAGTTTAGCTTCAGTTTTGGCTAACATGTCTTGTTTTTTCTTGCTTATGTTTCGGTCTCTAAATATTTTTGGCATGTATTTGCTATATTTTTAGGATGTAAAGGAGTAGGAAATAGCCAATAAATAACTAGGTTGCTACAAGGTAGCTACCTTAAGAAGACTTGGAAGTTGGCGAGTGGCCAAGTGGCTTATTCAAGCCACCAAGAGTTTTTTGAACAAGTTTAGTTTTCTTTTTGCTTTCTTTTCTTCCCATTCTTATTTATGGATATTGGCAGGGCTATTACATGGTATTAGGTAGGAAATAGGGTAGGAAGTTGCTTAGAAATAGCTTAGGAAACTACCTTGAATGACTAGGTAACAAGAATGGCTAAATGACTTGGTTTCCAACTCTTTAGTCTAGTTAGGTATTTTGTTTGTTCTCATTTTCGTTTAGCCTTTGGAAGGCTATTAGCTTGAATTAATGAACCCATGAATTTTCCAAGAAATAGATATGAAATTTCAATAAATTTGTCTTGAAAACCAAGGATCAAATGGTGGCCCAATATGGTCCAAGCTGCCATGAATTCTTAATTGTTTCTTGCTCAAACCTTCTTCCAAGTAGCTTAAGTATTTTTGGACTTTTTTTGTACTACTTAGCTTCTCATGTAGCACATATTGAGCACCCACTTTACCAAAAATATTTGGTCAACCAAGCCCTCAAACTTTGCATTGAACACAAGTGCACTTTGGAGTGCACTTAAGAGCAATTTAGTGTTTCTTACTATGTCTTTATGGTTTATTCATTTTTTACACCTCTTATTGGCCCAAATTGTAGCTCTCATTGTTATTTGAATGGTAGGTATCATTCTCACACAATGCATTTCAAGGAATTATGCCTTAGAGTTACCCTAAGCACATAGTTGCACAAAATGCAGCACTTAAGACTGTTCAAGTGCACTCTAGTGTGTGTCTACCATTTTTCATGAATTCATCACATTTTTATGTGTGTATAGCTACCCACATTGGTACCACCACATTAGGCATTGTACATATACAATTTTCATTGGTTTTTTTAGCTTCAGAGCCCCCTGATTCTATATAAGAGCATACTAGAGTGTGCCTAGGGGCCTTCCTTTTGTACCTTAGCATATATCCATTGGTTTCTTAGTTTCCCAACCAAGTTTGATCATTATTTTAAGTCCCATTCTCACAATGCATTCAACACTTAATCATATCCTTATTTGGCTTATTATTTTGCCACTTTTCATCAAACTCCACCTGAAGTACAGACAAGCACTTTCATGGAGCACTTACATTGTGTAGCCCTTATTTCCATAGTTGTGACTTGTCTTAATTATATATTCACATCATGTACTTCACATGTACCTTTCATTGTCACCCATGTCCTATACAAGTCACAAGCATGACATACTCCCTCTTAAACACTTCTCAAACCAATATCCTTACGGCTTTAGAGAGACAAGGAGGGGTTTAGAGGCCAAAGTTGATGGTCCCTACCAACAAAAAGAACATGAAGAAGTATTGCCAGTACCATCGGGACCATCATCATGATACAGAAGATTGCCATAAACTAAAAAAGTACATTGAGACTTTCATCAAGTAAAGCCAGCTGAGAAGGTACCTCAAGCTTCAATCACCAAAGGCAAGCAAAAGAGACGATGATGCAAAGTAAGATGATGATGAGTATGACTCATATTGATGAAAGGACCACCAGAGTCCCAAAAGGCTACTGGCACCACCCATGGGCGTGATCCAAACCATCACTATGGGATTTTCTTCACCAGAAAAGGAAAGGAATGCAAAGGAAATAGCTACCCTCCGCTTCAAAAAATCACAGAACTTGTTGGCGAGACTCGACCGAAGTACTGTCAACTTCCTCTATGATGATCCCCTTCTGATTACAACCAGGATAGCAAATTAGGATGTTAAAATGGTCCTATGTGATGACGAGTTAAATGTCAATGTGCTGTTCGTGCATGTACTCCCGTAGTTAGGGATATGAGTAGAAGTCCTTAAATTGATGGCTTCCCCGACGTATGGAGTAAGCCCCGATGAACTCCTAATCTTGGGTGCCATAGAACTACTATTCATCATCTAGGGTAGAAGTGTGGAGGGCGATGAAGAGTTATATGCTTTACTCATGGCAAAGTTCATCGTTGTTGATGTCCCCTCACCATATAATGCCATTGTTAGAAGACAAACCCAGGGAAAGCTGCACATGAGGTCAGATATGTAGTACCTAACCATGACCTTTGAGGCTGATAAAGGTGATGCAGTCATCTTTATTGATCAGGCTGAGTCTGACAGGTCTTTCTGATGGCCCGCCAGCCTCTAGGAAAGAAGATAGTGCAAGTATCAGCAGCAATGATAAACTTATATTTATTATATTTATTTCTCTCATATTTAGTTTGTTTTAATATGTTTTGAATCTTCAAGATATATTTTGAGTATGTTTTGTAGCTTAGAGCATATTTCGACTCAATTGATTGAAAGTGGATTTAATTCCAATTTTACAAGTTTTAATTTGGTTGTGTTCTTTCAGGATTTTGACAGATTGGTGATATTTCGGTAGAAAAATCATATCTTGAGCTAAAATTATCAAAATCAAGTGATTCTTGATTCATTGGAAAGCTAACATCAGTAGCTACAAATCACATTCAAGCCACAAAACACAGTTTTCACATTAAGAGGTTCAGTGTCAAATTCGTGATTTGTGAGTCATCCTTGGTTTAGAAGCAGTTGCAGTATTTTGGGCATATCCTTGGCTCTAGATGTCCATTTTATGTAATTCAGGTGCCATTCTGAAGATAAGAAAGATATGTACAACTTTAATGCTTTGAGTTTTGAGAGACAATGCATGAATAAAGGTTGAATCTAAGCTTGAAATTGCTGCTGTTGTTCGGGAGCATTTCTGGGTTCACAACTTGGAAACCTTTTAGTTAGTTTGAATCTTTTTATTTATGAGGGGCAATTTTATAGAAATATAGAGTGTTTAGGGAGAGTTTGTGAATTTAGCACACTAGCTTTTTCTTTTAAGTTTTTAAAGACAACGGCTGCCGCTAGACCCCTTCTCTCCCTCTCTCTATTTTTCACAATTTTAGTTTTTTTCTATTATTATTGTTCTTTGTTTTTCCTTTCAATCATGAGTGAGTAATTTTTTGGTTCATTTCTGGGGACGATTTCCATTGCCAACACCGGTTGTGAGGATTGATTCTTCTTGTTAAAACTTTCTTTAAGTTCAAGTTTTCACTTCTTTGTTGTTAAGATTTATTGTAATTAGTTTTCCAATTCTCGCTTGTTGGATTGTTTATGCAATTCCAAATTTGCTTGATTTTCTTTCAATTGCGTAGGTGAAGAATTCAATTTAGAAGCAAGTGAATTGACTGGGATTACTTTTATTTCTGGTTAGTTCATACGGAGAAGTAAGACGAATTAAATTATTAAAGATTTTGGATTGTTACCTGGAATAAAGTTTTGTTCATTGTTCTTAATGCTAATTTTGGGTTTATTATTTTTGGCTATTTCAACGACCGACCAAGCAACAACCTCAGAAAAGTCTTCATCTTCTGTGGGAGATAAAGTTCGGGGAATAGATGTTAAGGCAGAACGCATAGAACTTGTTGAGGTCCAAAGTACCAAAGTTAGGAAAAATCTACCCGACAGGGAAAAGGCTCAACTTGTAGATTTCATGAAATCGAGCAATGATCTCTTTGCCAATTAATGAAAAGACATGCACAGGATAGACTTGAGCATAATTTAACATAGTTTAAATGTTAACCCTTTCATAAAATTCATAAGGCAATAAAAAGCAAAATATGGCACCGATCAAGAGAGCCTTTATCAAACAAGTGGTATGATGGCTCCTTGAGGTCGGAGTAATTAGGGAGGTTGAGTATGCAGATTGGTTGAGCAATGTGGTGATGGCCACAAAAGAAGGAAGTGACAAACTTTGAATATTTATTGATTTCACCTGAGTGAACAACGCATGGCCGAAAGACTCATACCCACTGCCTATGATAGATCAACTGGTGGACTCCACTTTAGGATACAAAACATTGAGTTTTCTAGACACTTTTAGTGGGTACCACCACATTTGAATGAATCCGGCCGATGAAGAAAGAACTTCCTTCATCACCAATGAGGGCATTTTGTTATATGTCTAAATGCCTTTTGGACTGAAAAATGCAAAAGCCACCTACTAGTGGCTGATGGATAAAGTGTTCATTAAGCAGATCGATTGGAATATGAAAGTGCACGTTGATGACATGGTAGTCAAAAGCTGAAGTGGCACAGATCATATTGAAGATTTACAAAAGACCTTCCAATAACTCAAGAAATTTGGCATACGCTTCAATCTAGAAAAGTGTACCTTCAGTGTAGGCAGAGGTAAGTTCCTGGGATACATGGTTTCAAAGCATGGTATTGAGGTGAATCTAAGCAAAGTGAAAGCTCTCCTTGAGTCTTGGACTCCCAGCTTGGTCAAGGATATACAAGGACTGATGGGAAAAATAACAGGCTTGAGTCACTTTATCTTTCAATATAGAGACAAGTGTAGCCATTTTCCAAAACACTCATAAACGCTGCAAAAAATGACACCGAAACTAAGAACCCCTGGAACAAAGAATGCCAAATAGCATGGGAAGGAATCAATGCATGTCTTGCTGAGCTACCAACAGTACGGCAATTGAATGAAGGGGAGCCTATCATCTTATACTTGGCCATCAATGAAAAAGCCATAAGCTTGGTCATAGTGTATAAGGACGAGCTTAGGAAGCAAAGGCATGTATATCATGTAAGTAAGTCACTCCATGGGCGGGGCTAAATTACCCAATGCAACAAAAGGCCATATATGCTTTACTTCTCGCGGGATGACCCCTTCGTCCATATTTTCAAAGCCATTCAATTGTGGTCCAAAGTAATCTTCCACTCAAAGACGTGATGAAGAGGATAGATTATTCGAGAAGACTCTCAAAATGGTGCATAGAGCTTGGTTGTTATTGCCGACCTAGCAAAATGCTCATTGAGCAAGATAAGTTCATAAATCCCAAGTTCAAATGCCTTAATTAAAGGTAAATTAGAAAGATCAAGTAAGTCATTTAAGGTTTAGTTGGTTCTGACTAGTTTATGGCACTAGGTTTGCTCGAGGGCAAAATGGTCATTTTACACTTAGAGGCTTAGGATGAGTCCTGTGAGTAAAAATGATGTTTTTAAAATCCAAAGCCCAAGTTAACAAAGTTTGCCAAAGTTTTTAACTACTTAGTTACTATTTGGGGAAAGGGTATTTTTACAAGTTTTTAAGAAGTTTGGGGGGGAGGTGCTTTTGTTGTTTCAAAAATGGTTAGAAAAGATTTTGTAGTCACTATTCATTCACCCTTCCCTTCCAATTTCACAGCCCTTTCTTCCCTTCTCCATTTCTCACTCAGTTCACTTCAAATTATTTGTTTCTTGTGAAATTGGTGAGCTTTCTTGGTGCCCAAGTGAGATCAGGCATGCTTTGCACTTCATTTTCATGTTTTGAAGCTTATTAGGGCATTTTCACCTTGGGCAAGGGGAATTCGTTTGGTAACTCATTATTCTTGAAGTTTTCATGTTTCTTGAGCTTAATTGAGCTTCGATTTTGTTGGGTTTATGCTAATTAAGTGCCATGAACTTTGTATTACTTTGGAACCTAGGAAAATCCTTAGTGAAGCCTTGGATTGTGATGTTCTTGGCTTATGGTGCATGATTGTTGCTAGTTCAAGGTTAATTAAGGTAAGGGATTTACATTTCATGCTTGTTTCATGCCATTCATAGCTTGCTTGTGGTAGAATCCAAGTAGTTTTGTGAACGGTAGTGATTGGTGGATGGTGATGAATACAGTGGACTTGTGACAAATTCAAGCTTAGTATGGTGTTAAGGGGAACCAAGAGCTTAAGGAAAATCATGCATTGTGGCCTAGTGTATGTGGTTTGTAGGTAGGGATAACTTGGAGTTGTTCCATGGAGATTTAGAGGGGCATGACGGCCTCCAAAGAGGCCTAGGAGGCTCTTTCTCAGACTCAGGACATAGAGCCCTGGTGCCTAGGCTCCATGCAGGGCTGCAGCACCAAGAGAGCTCGTGTCCTTGGTACCTAGGCGCCATGTAGGGCTGCAACACCCAGGACCAAATTTGGAAATCAAGGAAAAATGGCTTCTAGCGCCTCTGCGCCTATCTGGTGCCTAGGTAGTACTCGACAACATTGACATGTTGTAGCGTTTTCACCATAACTTTTCACTCGGGTGTCCGATTGAAGCAATTCACATTTCCACACAAAGCTAAGAGGAGGGCTATCATTTACATGCTTTTACCAAGCATGGTTTAGCCCAAGTTTAATGGGGTTTTCATTCAAAGTGAGGGGATACTTGTCCATATTAGAGCACCATTAGTCAGATGAAAGGTTTAGTACCATCTGGAGCCTAGTTTGACCTTTGGGTTTAAGGTCCTGATGTGGAAACCTTAGTGCACCTAGGAGGGTCCAATGGAACCTAGAATCTCCACTATGGTGAACCAAGTAATGGTGGATATGTAAGTGCCTTGGGTGAAGGTTTAGTACACTTGTAACCTAGGCAATATAACTTGAGGTGCAAGTGAAAACCTAGTGCATTCTTGGTAAGGTTTTAAGGTGGAAGCCTAGTACACAAGTGACCTAGGTAAGTCTAAGGACTTGAGTCACTTTCTGGAGGCTTAGTGCACCTAGTGAGTTCCTTTGAACTCGAGTAAGGTGCATCCACTATGTTCACCTACACAACAACCAAGGGAAGGCCAGAGTTACTGGATCGGTAAGTTAAGCCTTACTCGGAGCGAGTTAGGGGCCAGAACTTGCTAATGATAGAATGAGGCCAGTGAGATGACTAGGAATAGGAGAGCTCCCAAAGGACTCAAATATTTGTGCATATATTAGCCCTAAGACTACAAGCGCATGTAGAAGATTTCATATATCAAATATATCTATGTCCTTAGTATTTTTCTTGTAGGTTAAAGTATCCCTTGCTGAGAATCATTGATTCTCACTCCTTTAGACTTTGTCGTGTAGTTTGTGGGTGTCATTGAGCCAGCAACTACTGAGGGTTGTTGAGCTAAGCTCACGAGAAAGTATATGGTTTATTTGAATCTTTATGATTCTAGTTTGTGGTTTGCTTGTTGGTTACATTATGGTACTAACTACAGTTATTTATTTGGCCAATAGAGGGTAGTGAAGCACAAGGGAGGGCTTATAAAGCTTACCACCAGGAGTTTACTCTAAGGTGGGGGCTTAGTTGTGGATCTAAAAAGTATGATTTAATGCATGGTTTACATATACTTGTTGCTTCCAATGTTCATGTTGAGTAGTGTACTCTAGAGTCACTCTTGGGTACAAGTATAGTCTACTTTTGTCCGGATGCTTGCACATGACTGATTATGTGTAGTTAATTCTAAAATTATTTTGTATGCTTTGACTCAATTAAAACTTGGATTTTAGTGGAAAGCTCAGGCAACATTTTATGTTGTATAACCTATTTTGTTACATAAGTCAATGCATTACTCATGCATGGTCACATAGTAGGATTAATTAACTAGAAGCACAAAGGTTTTAACTAGTGTGCACGTAATCAATTAGCCAATTGCAACTAGTGTAGGACAAGTTCCCATAGGCTTCTTGGGTAGGCCCATGAGGGGTGATCTCATTAGTGAATATGACATAAATTGTGAGCCAAGAAAAGTAATCAAGGTACAAGTCCTCACAGACTTTGTTTCCAAACTACCTCTAGACCTTGAAGGGCAAGCTTCAATTGAAGAACACTGTGTGCCAAAATGGGAACTGTTTGTCAACAGTGCGTCATGGGTAGCACATTAAGGTGTGTGTAGTAGATTTCACATATCAGATATATGTCTATCCTCAATATTTTTCTTGAACGTTGAAGGATCCCTTATTAAAAATCATTTATTCTCACTCCCTTAGCTTTTGTTATGCAATTTTGGGTGTCGTTTAGCTAGCCACTATTAAGGGTTATTAAGCTAAGCTTATGTGCAGGTATATGGCTTATTTTAATCTTTATAATTCTAGCTTTTGGTTTACTTGTTGATTAAGTTATGGTACTAGCTACAGTTATCTTTTCATCTGACAAAGGCTAGAAAGGCATAAGGGAGGGCTTTGGAGCTTGCCACCGGGAGTTGCTCTAAGGTGGTTGCTTAGTTAAGGATCTTAGTAGCATAGTTTAGTGTATAGTTTTCATACACTAGTTTGCCTCCAATGTTAATGTTTGAGTAGTCTACTCTATAGTCACTCTTCGATGTGAGCATAGTCTACTTTTGCTTGGATGTCTACATGTGATTGATTATGTGTAGTTAACCACATAAATTCTTTGTATGCTTTGAAAATTTTGATGTTTTTTTAATAAAATGCCATGGAAATGTTTTAACTATCATTTCTTTATTTTATTGATCAATTCAAAGCACAAACTAAAGCATAATTGCATAGTAGGATTAATTAATTACAAGCATAAAGGTTTTAACCAATGTGTATGTAATCAATTAGCTAATTGTGACTAGTATGGGACAAGTTCCCATAGGCTTCCTGGGTAGACCTTAACAAGGCCCCTTATGGACCTGCCTAGGAAGCCTATGGGAACTTGTCCAACACTAGTCAGAATTGGCTAATTGATTACGTGCACACTAGTTAAAACCTATATGCTTCTAGTTAATTAATCTTACTATGCAATCATGCATGAGTAATGCTTTGACTTGATCAATAAAATAAGGAAAAATGATACTTAAATTATTATGATGGAATTTCATTAAAACAAACATCAAAATTGTCCAAGAATGCAAAGCACTAATGTGGTTAACTACACATGATCAACTGCATGTGAAGATCTAAGCAAAACTAGAATATGCTCACACCTAAGAGTGACTCTAGTGTAAATTACTGACAAATGAACATTGAAGGCAAACTAGTGTATGTGAACCAATAGTGCTGAGATCCATAATAACTTAGAGCAACACCCGATGGCATGCTCCAATGCCCTCCCTTGTGCTTCACTAGCCTCTGTTGGCCAAAAAAATGACTATAGCTAGTACCATAAACTAACCAACAAGCAAACCTAAAATAGAATCATAAAGATTCAAATAAACTACATACCAGCCCATGAGCTTAGCTCTACAACCCTCAATCATTGTCAACTTTACACACCCAAAATCTACAGAATAAAAGGTAAAGGAGTAAGAATCAAATATTCTTAGTAAGGGATCATTCAACCTACAAGAAAAACACTAAGGACACACATAAATAAAATATAAATGAAAGCTATTGCGCACGCTTGCAGTCTAAGGGCTAACATATGCACATATATTCACCTTCAGAATGCAAGCGCATGTAGTAGATTTCATATACTAGATATATGTGTGTCCTCGGTATTTTTATTGTAGGTTCAAGGATCCCTTACTAAGAATCATTGATTCTCACTCCGTTAGTCTTTGTTGTGCAGTTTTTAGGTGTCATTGAGCTAGTAACCATTGAGGGTTGTTGAGCTAAGCTCACGAGCAGGTATATGGTTTATTTGAATCTTTATAACTCTAGTTTGTGATTTCCTTGTTTGTTACATTATGGTACTAACTACAATTATTTATTTGGCATTAAACTAGCATTTGAAGGTGCTTGACAATCATAATGGTGGGCACTAGAAGTGATGGAAGAGGCAACAACTCTAAAAAAAGAGTTAGATGAGCTGAAGACATAAGACTGCAAGGTGGAGGTTGGCTCATCCAACCTAGTAGGAGCATGGGCAACACACCCATAGCGCAAAAGTTAGCTTGAGACCAAGGTACAATAATGGATCGTGTAGGAGAAGGGGCTTATGCCCAAGGTGTAAGAAGCATGTGGTTCTAAGTCTTGCAACTTGGAAACAGTTATTAACAGTCTGTGTCAACATTGAACTAGTCTCATATTTGGCCTTGGTTAAGTTAAAACCAGCCTAAGAAGTTTGTCCCCAATACCTATTGCCACAAGGAGTCAACCTAGAGCACTAGAGTTGTAGTTCAAGTTTCACATAGATTAGTCAAGAGGTTGAAGTAGGTAGCCACTAGCCGGGTGCAACTAGTAGCCGTAGTGAACTCGCGGGTAATGTATAGTTAGTGTGAAGTAAGTCTTTATCCTTTTACTAGTAGTCTAGTTATTTTCTTGGAGTTCTGGTATCAATGTACTGGCATAGTTTTGTTTGGCATGTTGGGTAGTAGTTTTGAGAAAGGTTAAGTGTGGCAGCCTCAGGCCACCCGTGGCTACCTGCTGCCCAGGATCGGTAAGAATTTAGGGAAATTCCTGGGTTTTGGTTCATAATTATTAGTTTCTTTGCTTGTGATAAAAACTAATGAACATGACCTATGCTTACTAACTTAAATACTACCATTAAATAATGCATGAGTAGCTTCGACATGGAAATTTAAACATAAATTCAAACATTCGAAATATGGCGGTACTAAAAAAAATTGTAAAACTAGCCAAAGCTGTAACACATTTTCTACAAGCATCAACCCTATTTACATTATTTGGCTATGTACATGAATCACAAACCAAAACACAAAACTAACTACTGCTGCAAGAGGCATCTAGTACAATTAAGTACTCAAGCATAACCTACTGAGATTATCCTACTAGGCTAACCACCTGAGTTCTACCTCTCAAGTGCCTATAGCCTCGACCTGCCCCTTGTGCTCTTAGATCAACCACTACTTAAGATCAATCCAACATAGTTAATATACAACAAACCAATAAACCTGAAGATACAAACTAGCAAGTATAACTTGTACCTACTCAACTAGCTCAACAACCATCTCGGTTTGCTGGCCGAACCACCTAAACCTGTACATATAAACTAAGGGGTAAGAATCATAGATTATTAGTAAGGGGTCTTCGGGGGATACCTACAAAAGAAAACACTAGAGGACAATCGACAACAAATGTCACAAATTTACCATGAGCTCATAATGGTCTGAGGCCTAATATGTCCACATACACTTTAGTCCCCTCCTAGCGAGTTCAGGCCCTGAACTCACTCTAGGAAGCCTTGACTTGCCTACTGTGTAAGGTTATCACCTAAGCACATAATAACCTCCCCTTGAATACCACGTGCAAGAGTAATCCAAGTCTACTTGGCAAAGCCAAGTTGGGTGAACTAAGGTTCCACATTAGCGCCTTAGGTCTAGGACCAGGCTAGGCCACTAGGTGTTACTAACCTTTCACCTTTCTCATCGTGAACCTTGACTAGCACATGGCCAATCTAGTTTGGGCATACTAGGTTCCTACTCTAGCACCTCTAGCCTATGACCCAAATAGGTAGCTAGGCATACTAAACCTCCAGCCCTAGGTGTACTAGGCTCCTGTTAGTGTTGTACCCAAAAGCCAATATGAGATGATTGTATTTTTTGCACATTGAGTCATGATATTTTATTAAGGCATTAATCCAACAATTATGTTTGTTGTTTTGTTTCTACGTAACGTAATAAACAAAATTGTAACCCTAGAATAATGATATTCTTAAATGTCCCCAGTCTAGTATTATTGTGGAGCGGGTTTTAATGATACATAACAACTAGCATATGTGGACACTAATATGAGATATATAGTCTACATATGGGTACAAGTTGGAGAACTTGTTACTGGACCGACCCACTATGAGAATACTACATGGATCGTTATATGAGTGTCATAAGTGATTCTCATAGTGATCATAGTATATGTAGTCCTTTGACCTACGATCATCAAGGTTCCCTACATGTGAGTCACATACTTTGATACTTCCTTTTGTTGCTCGTGACTGAGTGAACTTGAAGGAGGTCATTGGGTATGTCACATATCATGTAGAAGGATTTGTATGATCAAGATGGGATTTGTCCCTCCTATGTAATGGGAGTGATATCTTTGGGCCCCTTGATAGAGTGAGACTTAGAAAAATGCATGGCCATGCTCGGATGAGTTGATATACGATATCAATGTCATCAGTTTAAGTTGGTCTACTCGGTAATCAAGAAACCAAAGATTGGGCTATACGAGAGTGACACATTCCATGTCTCGTGCTTAGTCTTGATATATTGGACAAAGGGACAATTGGCATATATCGGTAATGATCATAAAGGTTTAGTCGAATCATCGACAATCTTGTCACTTGGGTAGCAATGATGTGTTGCTAGACATCGCTCATTGCTTATGATCATAAATGTGATTTATGATCATTGCCAATGTGATAAGAGCCTATTGGGTCGCGCCATAGAGCCATTTGGATCATTAGAGTGCATGAGCTAATTATTTGGGTTATGGTTTCACAATAATTTCATATTAATAATGGGCCCAAAAGTTGAGCCATTATTAAGCCTGAAATTGAAGCCTAATTGGATTAGGGCTTCGAAACCTATTAGGCCTGGAGGTTGAGTCTCACTATAAATACAACTTTTAGTGAGAAATTTGGAGCTGCTTGCCCTAGCCTCCCAAAAAGGAAAGCCGTACTCTTCTCTTGTAATTCCTTGGAGGATGCAAGCTAGCACTGCAAGTGCAAGAGAAACGCATCTGCCGGGACATAGTGGAAGTGTGGTGATCCTGAGAGGCTCGTGTGGATACCAGAGAGAGCTTGAACACATCAACTGTTCAGGTTTTGTGATTTGACTCTACAGTTGGGTGAGAGATCTCAACTGAAAATTAGGTATGAAAATTTTCGAACACCTAGTTTTCCCCATTTCACTTAGATCCTGGAGGGTTTTGGCTAAATTCCACTGTGCTTGTTTGGCTCCCGAAACCCAACAGCTCCCACTTTAGTCCCTTAGGTCTAAGACCCGACTAGGTGACCATGTGCTACTAAGCCTCCACCTTCCTTGGTGAACCTTGTATAACACTAGGCTTGTCACTTGCTACACTTCAATGAGTTTGCCACCACTAGGAATCATGCTTGCTCTAAGTGCTCCTTGCATTTCCTAGCATATATTAAGGTCTTAAATGCACTAAGGTAGCTTAATTACCTTGCTCCTCAAAGACCCCTCAATGTGCCCAATTTACTTAGCTTGAATGCTAAGTCGCCTACCTACTTAGAGCTTCTAGTGTTCCTTTTCATTCCTTAGGGTAGCTTGCACTTACTTGGGTATTAAGCAACTTTCAAGCCATGCCAAGCTCCCAAATTACCCAATCTAGGCCTCTCATGGGCCCTAGAGCTCACATTGTGCCCTAATGCACTTATGTATCCTTACTAGCCTCATAGTACCTTCTTTGGCCCTTAGGTGTTTTCACTAACTTTCTATAGCTCTTGTGGCTCTTAAGCTACTCTATGGTTAATAAAATACCAACTCAAGTCATCCCGCCGAACTATAGCAAGTTGTGCCATAAGTTGCCCATACTAACCGTGCCTTAGTGCACATGCACTCCCCTTTGTTGACTAAGACACGGTTCTAATCTAGCAAAACTAATTCACCATGCTCCAAGCTTAAACTACTTGGTTACTTACTATTAATGCATTTAAACTACCTTATGCATAATTACAAGCCTCAACTAGGGCACCAAAATAGCCTTATGGACACACATGGTTAAATTGTGCACACACCATCTTCTCCTTTCTTCACTTAATCCATTTGTCTCTTTTTCTTCATTCCAATTCCATTATAAATCTTGAATCAACCTTAGGTACATGTCTATGATGCTTAGGAACCAATTAGGAATCAAAAATACCCTTTTTGGTTGAGTTCCAAAGCAATTGTGGCACTCCAACGTGAGCATAGCTCCATTGCGCCATAGTTGATTTAATGCTGTCAAAAAATGAATACCCTGGTACCTAAGCCTTAGCTAGCACCTAGGCCTTTGAAGCACAACTTGGACATGAATTCGTTTTGCACCTAGGCACCAAAAATGGCACCTCAGCGCCAGAAACTTGCCAGCTTCATCGATCTTCATGAAAACTTTGCACAATTGACTCAAACATGGTTCCAATCACTTATTGGCTTGCAATTACTTGTCCCAAAGGCTAAATATAATGAAAATGCATTAACATAATAAGGAAAGAAAGAAATCTCCTTACCTTAAACATAATTAAGCAAGAATCAAGAAAGTAAATCCATATAAGCTTAAAAGGATCCATTAAGGATTTCTTAGGTTCCAAGCAAGTTTCCTTCACAAATGGACACCAAGGAAGTAAAATCAAGACCATTTTCAAGGTCATAAACAACTTAGAACCAACAAAATTTCATGGGTTTTCGCTTACCTAGAGTTCTTGAGGTAGAACTCCTTGGAAACTTCAAATTACACCTCTAATGATCTCCACCTAGCTTGGGCTTTGATATACTTGATTGGGGGCTCTTGGTTCACCAAGAAATGCTCCTTAAAAGCTTGATTGTGTGCTTTAATGGAGGTAGAGAGAGAGAGACAAAAATGAAAGGTTGGAGATGGTGAATAGTGCCCATTCTCGAATTGCCACATGAGTCTTATACAACCTCATCCCTACTCAAACTTTTGCTCCTTCTCCAAACTTGCCCTTAAGCCTTATTTACTCTCACTTGGACCCCTCTACCCAATTTATTTCACAACTTAAGGTTACAAATGAGAGTTCGAAATTCCAACTAAGCCCCAACCTAGGTTCCTATACGATCTATGCATATAAAGCACAACAAGTGTTTAAATTAACACTTAGTGCAATTTAGGTCCTTACCCTTGGTTCTATGGTTCTAATGAACTTTGAAGCTTATGATCTTGATTTAATGGGTCATTTATTCCTTAAAGACCCTGAGTATACCATAATTAAAGCTTTAGTCCTCACCTAGGAAAAAATTAACAAATTGCCCTCAGCGATACTCAAGTGTCAATTGTGTTCGAAGAACCTTTCTAACCCTTCCTACTTGGTTGAAATGCATACTAAATATTTGGTAAGGGATTGCTTAGCTTGTAACCAAGCCTTACTTGACCATCACTGGTCTAATACTTGGAGGGCCGTTACATTCTCCTAGCCTTGAAAATTTTGGTCCTCCGAATTATACTCCCCACCTTGAGATAAAACTTGGGATATAGTGCCAGATATCCTGATTAAACCTATCAATGGGTGTCAACCCCACAATAACCCACTTGGTGTTCACCAACCCGACTTGTTGGACTAGTTCCCTATGGCACTCAAGTTGAGCCCTCATATGTGTAGGTACTATAGCCAATGCTATACTTTGTGCTCACACTCAACAACACAACGATATCGCTCACTGTCTTCCCCGCCTTAGCCTGAATTTATTCAGTCTTATACAACTTTGTGCAACTTCACTCTTGAAGACTATGGTATGGTCTTCCATTATCCCCAGCTTATGGATGCTACTGAAGGTTCCTAATAGGTTTAAACTTGTTCCAAAATGCCTGGCTACCAACAACTTTTTCACGCTACCTCCTGTGCTCGAACCTCCTAGTGCAAGCTAGCTTAACAAGCTTGAACCTTGCCCGCTAACACTTACACCTGAAGCTTACTCTAGGTTCGGCACCTAAAACACTTGTACCAAAACTCCTTAGTGTAAGATTAGCTTAACAAGTATAAAACTTGTCCACTAACTCTCACACTGACTATTGCTTACACCAACTTTACTGTAGTGATCTTCTTTCAACCTTCCTCCTACGCCTAAACCCACTAGTGTAACATAACTTAACAAGTTAAACTTGTCCATTAACACTTACATTTGGAGTCTCACTCCAAGTTCAACATCCAACATCTATACACCAAACCTTCTAGTGTAAGTTAGCTTAACGAGCATACAACTCATCCACCAACACTCACATTGACAATTCCTCACTGTGGGTTTGGTACCTGACATCTCCTATCAGCCACTAGGCTAAGTGTGTGACTAGTGTTTTATGGTCATGCTAGATACACTCCTAACACCACAAGACATACTCCACACCATGCTTCACTATATTCTAGGGCTCTTCAAAATAAATGGTCTACCAAGAGTTGAAAGTCTTGGCCCACCCTAGAGTATGAGTCTTCGATGCCTCTCTCAAACATGCCCATTTTGGATATGCCTATACGCATCAATTATACCAATGTACTAGCCAAGTACACATGTATCACCTGAGCTTCGTGATCCTATTGCCCATGCTACTCTGGAGTCCTTTACACTTGCATTCCTACTAGAGAAAATTCCCTAGAAAAAGTGCCAAAACACCCAGGTAACTAGCAACTCTTTAGGATTTATCTGTGCCCACTCGGCTCAAGGCTCCTAGCACTCGGTGATTGGTCTACTTATATGCTACCTAAACTGAAGGTCTTGATGCTTTAGCTGCTCCACTCAGAGTATCCTAGGTGCTAAAAACTTACACACTAAACCTTCTTGCTTCTGCCACAAGGATTCGACATGTCTTTGGTTTCACTTTACTCTTCAACTTCCTCTTAGGCCTCCCAGCCTCTGATCACCAATAGCACCTTCTTAATAACCACTACCCACTATTATGCTACAAAGGGCCGCCTTTGTTTCTATACACAATTACTATACCATTTGCTAGTGTGACAACTACACATCAAAGCGGTTTGCCCATTGGCCCTTAATCAATCTCACAAGTCACTACCCCATCCTTTACAAGGCACTAGGGTCAAGTGAGTTGCTCTAACTTTGGGATTAAAACTAGCTTAACCAAAACCCTCACTGATTAGGGTTCCAACCCTTGTATTCCATCTACTTCGATGAACAGGACTACTACCAGATTCAACATACTAACACTTGAGCACAATTATACCTATACAAGACTTGGCAATCTCTATTACTAGTATGATACTTAACTGGGTGGGAGATTGCCTCGTACTGCGGCTATTCCAAGCCCTCTCTTGACTGGTCATAGTGAACTTTTCCTCGGGGGCTTTACTCAACTTTACCTTTAAAGGTCTAAGTAAAACCTCTTATTCTTTGTCATCACTAGGTCACTTCAGACACATAACTTAGCTTTCTACTAACTTACTGACACTAGAGCATCAAGTCTTAACCTTGCTTGCTCAATCCCATTTGGGACTTTGCTCCTCTTGCTAGCTTAGCTAGCCTTACTAGCCAAGCTTTATTTTTTTTTTCCTTGGCTATCTTGGTGGCCTTCACCCTACTTAACCTTGGGATGATGACCCCAAGTCATTGAGCTATCCCTCGATTCATGGAAATCATTTTATTGCCAGAGTTCTTTCACTACCCCCTAGTAGTTAAGCTGAACCCCTAGCAACATTTCTCCTTCTACTGGCTTTGCACTAGGGTATGTAACTAATAAATGAATAGGTCTATCCATCCGTTCTACCCTTTGGATACATTCCCTACCCCACACTTCCTCCCATAGCTTCTTCCTGCAAATGACTATTAGAAATAAAATTAAAACTTACCAACTTACCTTATCGGTATCTGACTGAATGGCTTATTGGCTTGGCTACTCTAGGGAACTTCTCCACATAACTTAGGTAGCTATTTTTACAGCTTAGGCCAACCAACTTAACCTAAGAAAGAGATTCAACCTATGAAACCTTTCCATTTTTTCATCAATCCAATCTCATCCCTTTAAGCCTTCATTTATGGTTCCACAACAAGCAAGTGGATCATAAAAAACCACTACCTTACAACCAAAGAAACATCTATGCCAACAAACAGATGCCCAAAAATTTCCAATAGAAATACCAAACTACTAGTGAAAGGTTGAAGCCTTACCTCACACTCACTACTTCCTGCTAACTACAGAGGCTACAAGAACATCCTTTAGTTCTTGCCCAACACAACTGCCCATGAGTTCAACATGTCACCTATCAAGCACAACACTGTAGTACACAGCTTATTGGTTTGTACTAACTATGTTCTAGCATAAGGGTCCACTACTATCTCAGTTACCTATGCCTTTAGACAACCATGGGTTTGATAAATGTGGTAGCCCTAGGCCGCCTGTTGCTGCCTGCTACCCAGGATCACTAGGAATTTAGGGAAATTCTCAGGTTTTGGTCCATAATTATTGGTTTCTTTGTTTGTGATTAAAACTAATGTACGTGACCTATTCTTACTAACTTAAATACTAGCATTAAATAATGCATGAGTAGCTTCTACATGGAAATTTAAATGTAAATTCCAACAATCAAAATAGTGGCGATACTACACATAAAAACAATTGTAAAACTAGCCAAAGCCATAAACACATTTTCTACAAGCATTAACCCTATGTACATTATTCGGCTATGTACATAAATCACAAACCAAAACACAAAACTAACCATTGTTGCTAGAAGCATCTAGTACAATTAAGTACTCAAGCATAACCTACTGAGATTATCCTACTAGGCTAACCAGCTGAGCTATACCACTCAAGTGCCGATAGCCTCGACCTTCCCCTTGTGTTCGTAGATCAACCATTGCTTGAGGTCAATCCAACATAGCTAGCATAAAACAAACCAATAAACTTGAAGATACAAACTAGCAAGTATAACTTGTACCTGCTCAACTAGCTCAACAACCATATCGGGTTACTGGCCGATCCACCTAAACCTACACATATAACCTAAGGGGTGAGAATCATATTCCTCATCCTAGTCCCCTCATAGCAAGTTCTAGCCTTGAACTCACTCTAGCAAGCCTTGACTTGCCTATTGTGCCAGGTTATCACCTAAGCACGCAATAACTTCCCCTTGAATATCATGTGCAAGTGTAATCCAAATTCACCATGTTAGGTGCACTAAGTTCCCACACTAGTGCCTCAGGTCTAGGACCAGGCTAGGCCACTAGGTGTTACTAACCTTTCACCCTTCCTATCATGAACTTTGACTAGCACATGGCTAATCTAGTTTGCGCGTACTAGGTTCCTGCTTTAGCTCCTCGGGTCTATGACCTAAATAGGTAGCTAGGCATACTAAACCTCCACTCCTAAGTGTACTAGGCTCCCACTTTAGTCCCTCAGGTCTAAGACCCAACTAGGTGACCAAGTGTTACTAAGCCTCCACCTTCCTTGGTGAACTTTGTATAATACTAGGCTTGGCACTTGCAACACTTCAATGGGTTGGCCATCACTAGGAATCATGCTTGCTCTAAGTGCTCCTGATGTTTTGTAGCATATATTAAGGTCTTAAATGCACTAAGGTAGCTTAACTACCTTGCTCCTCAAAGACCCCTCAATGTGCCCAATTTACTTAGCTTGAATGCTAAGTCACCCACCTACTTAGAGCTTTTAGTGTTCCTTTTGATTCCTTAGGGTAGCTTGCACTTACTTGGGTATTAAGAAACATTCAAGCCATGCCAAGCTCCCACATTACCCAATCTATGCTTCCCATGGGCCCTAGAGCTCACATTGTGTCCTAATTCACTTATGTGTCCCTATTAGCCTCATAGTGCCTTCTTTGGCCCTTAGGTGTTTTCACTAACTTTCTATAGCTCTTATGTCTCTTAAGCAACTCTATGGTTAGAAAAATACCACCTCAAGTCATCTTTCCAAACTATAGCAAGTTGTGCCATAAGTTTCCCACACAAACTGTGCCTTAGTGCACATGTACTCCCCTTAGTTGACTAGGACACGGTTCTAACTCACCAAAATTAGTTCACCATGCTCCATGCTTAAACTACTTGGTTACTTACTATTAATGCATTTAAACTACCTCATGGACAACAATCCTCAACTAGAGCACCAAAATACCCTTATGGACACACCTGGTTCAATTGTGTATACACCATCTTCTCCTTACTTTACTTGATCCATTTGTCTCTTTTTCTTCATTCCAATCCTATTATAAATCTTGAATCAACCTTAGGGACATAGAAGCAACTATGGCCTGGTGCTGTGGCGCTAGAGTTGATTTAATGCTATAAAAAAATGAGTACCCTGGCAGCTAGGCCTTTGGAGCACGACTTGAACATGAATTCTTTTCATGCCTGGGCACCCAGAATAGTGCCTTAGTACTAGAAACTTGCCAGCTTCATTGATCTTCATGAAAACTATGCACAATTGACTCAGACATGGCTCCAATCACTTCTAGGCTTGTAGTAACTAATCCCCAAGGCTAAATATGATGCAAATGCATTAACATAACAAGGAAAGCAAGAAATCTACATACCTTAAACACAATTATGCAAGAATCAAGAAAGTAAATATAGATAAACTTAAAATGATCCACTAAGGATTTCTTGGGTTCCAAGCAAGTTCCTTCACAAATGGGCACCAATCAAGCAAAATCATGACCGTTTACAAGCTCATAAACAACTTAGAACCAACAAAATTTCATGGGTTTTGACTTACCTAAAGTGCTTGAGCGAGAACTCCTTAAAAACTTCAAATTGCACCTCCAATGATATCAACCTAGCTTGGGCTTTGATATACTTGGTTGGGAGATCTTGTTGCACCAAGAAATGCTCTTTTGAAAGCTTGATTATGTGCTCTAATGGAGGTAGAGAGAGAGAGATGAAAATGAGAGGTTAGAGATTGTGAATAGTGTTTTAATGTTGTGCCCAAAAGCTAAACATGAGATGATTGTATTTTGCACATTGAGTCGTGATATTTTATTAAGGCATTAATCCAGTAATTATGTTCGTTGTTTTGTTTCTGCATAATGTAATAAACATACTTATAACCTTGTTGTTTTGTTTCTACATAACGTAATAAACATAATTATAGCCCTAGAATAATGATATTATTAAATGTCCCTAGTCTAGTATTATCATGGAACGGGTTACAATAATACATAACAACTAGCATATGTGGAGACTAATATGAGATATGTACTCTACATATGGGTACAAGATGGAGAACTTGTGTACTGGACCAACCCACCATGAGAACACTACATGGATCGTTATATGAGTGTCATAAGTGATTCTCATAGTGATCATGTATATCTAGTCTTTTGACCTAAGTTCATCAAGGTTCCTTACATGTGTTACCCACTCCAGGGTAGTCCAATTATGGTGCAAAAGTTATGTATTTAGACTCCCAGGATTGGTAATGTTCTGTAGGCCATCAGAACACTACCCTTAGTGTGCATACCCAAGTGGCCCTCTTGGGCACTATGTAAACACATGCATATTGGTCCAACCATCACACACATATTCACATTTCATGCACACTATGGCAGCAAAGAAGGAAAACACTAGCACAAGTCTTAATCTTGGCTACCACACATTAGCCAATCTTGTTAAGTTCTAGTGACCAGCCACTACACCTGTAACTTCCACTAATAAACTGTATCATTCTAGCCATGTAACCCCCTATTTTATTTTCTCCATTATCAAGTAGAGGCTTAGAGAAAATCAAGGAATTTTTTTTTTACATCAATAACCCACCTTTGGACCAAGTTATGGATTTTTAAAGTTGGTTACAAAATTCTGACCAAATAAACAGTAACTTAGCCAACTTTGCAACGTAGTATATTTGGATACAAGGCTCCAAATTCAGAAATTAACCCAGTTCAACCTCTAGATTTTCTCTAGGAGTGGTAAAAATTTCATACCAAGATTCCTTCTACACAGGGAGATATAGAACTTTAAGTGTATAGTCAAAATTCTGGTCACTTTATGACCATTTTGCCCATACAATATTTAATAAATGTGAAAACACTCCCATATATTTCCATTACATGTAGGAAATACATTCCCTTGCATTTAAAAACATTATGTAACCAAAACAGAATTTACAAGTAAGCAGCCTATCATTCACACTTACGCAGCTTTGCACCGTATCACATACATAGCCAAAACATTACTCAAATGTTCACATACTTGTCTCATTTTAAAT
Source organism: Aquilaria yunnanensis (assembly GCA_039654915.1). Lineage (NCBI taxonomy): Eukaryota > Viridiplantae > Streptophyta > Magnoliopsida > Malvales > Thymelaeaceae > Aquilaria > Aquilaria yunnanensis. Next base: position 38,060,791 of record CM077595.1, on the reverse strand, counting down.
ACATTACATGTACATGAATACATGCACTAAAAAATGGTCTTAACTTAGCTAAATACACAACCTAGGTTATAGGAGTGCCTGAGACACAATGGACTCCAGAACAGGATGCTGGACAGCTGCTGCACAACACAATAAGTATCACCATTAAAAATACCAAATGTACTCCTAAAATCACCAAAACTTCCAGGTCACAACTATACATATGGGAGTTCATGTACCCAAAATTTTAGATCAAAACGCAAACAAAAAGTGTTAGTTTGAATATGATCTTTCTACTGGACCTGAAATGACAGAATTGAGGAGAGTAAGTTTCGTCGAGAAACATAGCAAGGGCAACACTTGGATTCAATAGGCAATGTGACCATAATTAAAACTGCATCCAAAGACGCTAAAAAACAAAAACCACAATGCATATAGACAAGATATAGCAACCAAATGATGCAGCCACTCACAACCAACAAACACATGAAATGCAGCAACAACAATAACCATAGATTAGTCCATAAAACATGTAATAAACTTAAATAAACCACTATGGCGGCCCTCCTCAAGCTAGTGCTTTGTCTTAGGAGGATTTTAATAGTAGTTAGTACTAACTTTGGCCTCCCTCATTTCACTTCCATCTTTGTGCACTTCAGATTAGGTCACAAAACCTTCAATAAGTGCACTCCCCTCACTAAGCTTGGTTCATCAAGCTCATGGATTTCTTCCAAGCTTAGCCCTAGCTCCATGGTTGCTTGAAAATTTATAAAACAACCCATGAGAGAAAGAGAACACTTACCTTGATTGGTATGCTGAAATTGGAGCTTGATCCTAGGTGCACTCAAGCAATAGCACCAAATAGCTTCCAATTGTGCTTCCTTGACTTCAATTGCAAGTAGTTTTGAGTTTGAAGGTATGGTGGCTATGGAGGAAGTGTGGCTGTGTTCTTGGGTTGGAGGAGGACAAAAATGAGAGAGAGATAAGTGATTTGGCCACTTAAATGGCCTTAAATGAGCTTAAGGGCACAAAACACACTTAACAAGCTTAACCTTGCTTTATGTCATTTTCCTTCTCACTAATTATGGTTTATTTGTCTTAAAATCATTGGTACACATGTGCCCAACATTTTTTACTATTTATGAAGTCTTGGCTTCCTCCCCCATGGTGGGATAACCCCACAATTCTACCCTTTGACTTAAGTCAAAAGCTTGAAAACCTTAAGGTTTACACTAGGAAATTTAGGTCCTTAATGCCTTTAATGTTTTTTTTGCCCAAGCTTGTCTTCCATGAGCAATTTGGTCCTCCAATAGCACTTTCATAACATTCATATCCTTCCCATAACTCTCCAAGTCTCTTTCTTGAGAGTTTTGCAATTGAGTACCCGAATTTCCAAAACCTTACAAAAAAGTCCATAGGTTGCTTGACAAACAAGCAATCCTTAAGGCTTTTCTTGGAGGCCAAGTTATCAACTTGGAACACTTTTAAGGAGGTGTTGATCATGCCTTTCAACCCCCACATTCAATCACTATGGTGAGAATTACACAATATAATGGTTTTTTGACCATTATGCCACACTTGTAACTCTCCCATTTTCGTGTGGTGGTAACAACATGTGAGTCACATACTTTGATATTTCCCTTTGCTGCTCGCTACTAAGTGAACTTGAAGGAGGTTATTGGGTATGTCACGTATCATGCGGAGGGTTTTGTATAATCAAGATGAGATTTTCCCTCCTATGTAATAGGAATGATATCTTCGGGCCCCTTGATAGAGTGAAACATAGAAAATGCATGGTCATGCTCGGATGAGTTGATATACAATATCAATATCATCAGTTTAAGTTATTCTACTCGGTTATCAAGAAACCAATGATTGGGCTATACGAGAATGACACATTCCATGTCTCATGCTTAGTCTTGATATCTTGGACAAAGGGACAATGGCATATATGGATAATGATCATAGAGTTTTAGTTGAATCACCGACAATCTTGTCACTTGAGTAGCAATGATGTGTTGCTAGACATCGCTCGTTGCTTATGATCATAAATATGATTTATGATCATTACCAACATAGTAAGAGTCTATTAGGTTGCACACATAAAGCCTATTTGGATTATTTAGGTGCATGGGCTAATTTATTTGGGTTATGGTTTCATGATAATTTTGTGTTAATAATTGGCCTAAAAGTTGAGCAATTATTAAGCCCAAAATTAAATCCTAACTGGATTAGGGCTTTGAAACCCATTAGGCCTAGAAATTGAGTCTCACTATAAATACATCTTATAGTGAGAAATTCACAGCCTTGCCCTAGCCTCCCAAAAGTGATAGCTGCACTCTTCTCTTGCTATTCCTTGGAAGACACAAGCTAGCACTACGAGTGCAAAAGAAACACATCTACCCGGATGTGGTGGAGGCATGGTTATTTGGAGAGGCTCGTGTGGATACCATAGAGAGCTTGAACATGTAAACTGTTTAAGTTATGTGATTTGACTCAATAGTTGGGTGAAAGATCTCAACTGAAACTAGGTATGAAAATTTTTGAACACCCAGTTTACCCCATTTCACTTGGATCCTGGAGGGTTTCGGTTATATTCTGCTATGCTTGTTTGGCTCCCAAAACCCTACATAGTGCCCATTCTCTAACTCCTACATAAGTCTTATACAACCTCATCCCAACTCTAACTTTTGCTCATTCTCCAAACTTGCCCTTAAGCCTTGTTTACTCTCACTTAGAACCCTCTGCCCAATTTATGCCACCACTTGGGGTTACAAATGAGAGTTTCAGAATTCTAACTAAGCCCCAAGCTAAGTTCCTAGGCCATCAATGCATATAAAGCACACTAAGTCTCCAAATTACCACTTAGTGCAATTTAGGTCCTTACCCTTTGTTCTATGGTTCTAATGAACTTTGAAGCTTTGACTCTTGTCAAAAATCATCTCATCCTTAAGTTATTTTTGTGAACAATTGTACATTTAGTTGTCCTAGGTTCTTGAATAATAACTTTTGTTTCCTTTATGCAATTCAGCCCCTAAAATTTATTTCCATACCATTCATATCCTTCCCATAACTCTCCAGAGCTCTTTTGTGAAAGTTTTGCAATTGAATACCCAAATTTCCAAAATCTTACAAAAAAGTCTATAGGTTGCTTGAAAAACAAGCAATCCTTAAGGATTTTCTTGGGAGCCAAGTTACTAACCTGGAACACTTTTAACGAGGTGCTAATCATGCCTTTTACCCCCCACACCTCAATCACTATTGTGAGAATTACAAAATATAATGGTTTTTAGCCATTATGACACACTTGTAATTCTGTAATTCTCCCATTTTTTTGAGGTGTTAACAAAAGGCATGATCAACACCTCCTTAAAAGTGTTCTAATTTGGTAACTTGGCCCCCAAGAAAAGCCTTAAGGATTGCTTGTTTGTCAAGCAACCTATGGATTTTTTTCTAAGGTTTTGGAAATTCGGGTACTCAATTGCAAAAGTCTCAAGAAAGAGACTTGGAGAGTTATGGGAGCAATATGAATGGTATGAAAGTGCTATTGGAGGACCAAATTGCTCATGGAAGACAAGTTTGGACAAAGGAAACACTAAAGGCATTAAGGACCTAAATGTCCTAGTGTAAACCTTAAGGTGTTCTTTGACTTAAGTCTAAGGGTGGAATTCTGGGGTTATTCCACCATGGGGGAGGTAGCCAAGACTCGATAAATAGTCAAAAATGTTGGGCACATGTGCACCAATGAGTTTAAGACAAAGAAACCATAATTAGTGAGAAGGAAAATGACATAAAGCAAGGCTAAGCTAGCTAAGTGTGTTTTGTGCCCTTAAGCTCATTTAAGGCCATTTAAGTGGCCAAATCACTTATCCCTCTCTCATTTTCATCCTCATCCATCCCAAGAACACAGCCACACTTCCTCCATAGCCACCACACCTTCAAACTTGCAATTGATTGAAATTGAAGGCAAAAGGAAGCAATTGGAAGCAAACTAGAGCTATTGCTTGGATGCTTCAAGGATCAAGTTTGATTTTTGGCCTACCCACTTTGGTAAGGGATATCTTGCTCTCATGGGTTTTTTTCTATATTTTCAAGCAACCATGGAGCTAGGGCTAATCTTGGAAGAAAGCCATCAGCTTGATGAACCAGGCTTAGTGAGAAGAGTGCACTTATTGAAGGTTTTGTAACCTAGTGTGAAGTGCACAAAGATGGCAGTGAAATAAGGGTTTCTAGAGCCCAAAGTTAGTACTAACTATTGTTAAAATCCTCCTAAGACCAAGCATTAGCTTGAGGAGGGCTGCCATAGTGATTTATTTAAGTTTATTGCATGTTTTATGGACTAATCTATGGTTACTGTGCTGCTGCATTTCATGTGTTTGTTGGTTGTGATTGGTTGCTGCATTTGGTTGCTATATCTTGTATATATGCATTGTAGTTTTTCTTTTTAGTGTCTTTGGATGCAGGTTTTGATGATGGTTATGTTGCCTATTGAATCCAAGTGCTACCTTTACTAAGTTTCTCAATGAAACTTACTCCCCTTAATTCTATCATTTCAGGTCCAGCAAAAAGATCACATTCAAACTAACATTTGTGGTTTGATTTTTGATCTAAAATTTCAGGAACATTAACATCCATATGTCTAGTTGTGGTCTAGAAATTTTGGTGATTTTAGGAGCACATTTGTTATTTTTAATGGTGATACTTATTGTGTTGTGCAGCAGCTGTCTAGCATCCTGTTTTGGAGTCCATTGTGTCTCAGGCAATCTTGTAACTTATGGTGTGCACTTAGCTGAGTTAAGACCATTGTGTAGTTCATGTCTACATGTACATGTAGTGTATGTAAAATGAGACAAGTATGTGAACATTTGAGTAATGTTTTCACTATGTATGTGATGTGGTGCAAAGCTGCCTAGGTGTGAATGATAGGCTGCTAACTTGTAAATTCTGTTTTGGTGACATAAAGTTGTTAAAATCAAGGGAATGTAATTCATATGTGTAATGGACATATATGGGATAGCTTTGGATGGTTTTCCCCTTGTGAATGAAGTGTTTGCACATCGATGAAATTTTGTATGGGCAAAATGGTCGTAAAGTGACCAGAATTTTGACTCTACACTTAAAGTTCTATATCTCCCTGTGTAGAAGGAATATTCGTATGAAATTTTGACCATACCTAGAAAATATCTAGAGGTATTTCTGAATTGGGAGCTTTGTAGCCAAAAATATGACGTTGCAAAGTTGGCTAAGTTATTGTTCATTTGTTCAGAATTTTGTAACCAACTTCAAAAATTCATAACTTGGTCCATAGGTTGGCTATTAATGTAAAACAAAACTCCTTGGTTTTCTTTAATTCTCTACTTGATAATGGAGCAAACAAAATAGGGGGATAAATGGATAAAATGATACAATTTATTAGTGGAAGTTACAGGTGCAGTGGCTGGTCACTAGAACTTAACAAGATTGCCTAATGTGTGGTAGCCAAGATTAAGACTTGTGCTAGTGTTTTCCTTCTTTGCTACAATGGTGCGCAAGAAATGTGAATATATGTGTGATGGTTGGACCAATATGCATGTGTTTACATAGTGCCCAAGAGGGCCACTTGGGTATGCACACTAGGGGTAGTGTTCTGATGGCCTACAGAACATTTCCAATCTTGGGAGTCTAAATGCACAATTTTGGCACCATAATTGGACTACCCCAGAGTGGGTAACAATAAAAGACTAAGTCCTAAGTGGTGTTAGGTTTCGGGAGCCAAACAGCACAGCGGAATTTAACCAAAACCCTCTAGGATCCAAGTGAAACGGGGTAAACCGGGTGTTCAAAAATTTTCATACCTAATTTTCGGTTAAGATCTCTCACTCAACTATAGAGTCGAATCACAAAACCTGAACAATTGACGTGTTCAAGCTCTCTATGGTATCCACACGAGCCTCTCGGGATCACCACGCTTCCACCACGTCCCAACAGATGCGTTTCTCTTGCGCTCACAGTGGTAGCTTGCATCCTCCAAGGAATTGCAAGAAAAGAGTGCGGCTGTCCTTTTGGGAGGCTAGGGCAAGGAGACCTGCGAATTTCTCACTAAAAGTTGTATTTATAGTGAGACTCAACTTCCAAGCCTAATGGGTTTCAAAGCCCTAATCCAATTAGGCTTTAATTTCGGGCTTAATAATGGCTCAACTATTGGGATCATTATTAATATGAAATTATTGTGAAACCAAAACCCAAATTATTAACCCGTGCACTCTAATTATCCAAATAGCTCTATGTGTGCGACCCAATAGGCTCTTACCACGTTGGCAATGATCATAAATCACAATTATGATCATAACCAATGAGCGGTCTCTAGCAACACATCATTGCTACCCAAGTGACAAGATTGTCGGTGGTTCGACTAAACCTTTATGATCATTACCAATATATGCCATTGTCCTTTTTTCCAAGATATCAAGTCTAAGCACGAGACATGGAATGTGTCACTCTCGTATAGCTCAATTTTTGGTTTCTTGATTACCGAGTAGACCAACTTAAGCTAATGACATTGATATCGTATATCAACTCATTCGAGCATGGCCATGCATTTTTCTAAGTCTTACTCTATCAAGGGGCTCGAAGATATCGCTCCCGTTACATAAGAGGGACAAATCCAATCTTGATCATACAGATCCCTCCGCATGATATGTGACATACCCAATGACCTCCTTCAAGTTCACTCAGTTACGAGCAACAAAGGAAAGTATCAAAGTATGTGACTCACATGTAGGGAACCTTGATGATCTTAGGTCGAAGGACTACATATATCATGATCAGTATGAGAATCACTTATAACACTCATATAACGATCCATGTAGTGTTCTCATGCTGGGTCGGTCCAGTACACAAGTTCTCCAACTTGTACCCATATGTAGACTGCATATCTCATATTAGTCTCCACATATGCTAGTCGCTATGTATTATTGCAACCCACTCCACAATAATACTAGACCAGGGACGTTTGAGAATATCATTATTCTAGGGTTACAATTATGTTTATTACGTTACGCAGAAATAGAACAACAAACATAATTGCTTGATTAATACCTTAATAAAATATCATGACTCAATGTGCAAAAAAATACAATCATCTCATGATTGGCTTTTGGGCACAACACTAACAAGTGGAATTGAGGACATGATGGCGATCGCTTGATGTTTTATGTTAATGATAGTAAGTTAGTGGAACACTAAACTATCAGGCAAAAAATGACCAAATGATGACAGAAAGAGGATTTTTTACCTCAACCCTAAGGGGTACTAATGAGTGTCGATGAGGGAGAGTTCATTGTGACCAATCAAAAGTCAACTCACAGGTAACCACAAGGTCAAATAATCTCCCACCTAGTTAAGTGTCATACTTAATAATCAAAGTGCCAGGTCTAGTATAAGTACAGTTGTGCTCAGGTACATATTTTTGTGACTCTGGTAGTTTTTATGTTTAACAGAGTAAAGAAAAATCAAGGGTTGGAAGCCTAGTCGGTGAGGATTTTGGCTGAGCTATTTTAAGCCTAAAGTTAGAGCACTTCACTTGACCTTAGTGCCTTAAAAAAGAAAGGGCTAGTAATCTGCGAGATTAGCTGAGGCTAATGGGTAGGCTTACAACTCTAAGGGATAAAACTAGTCCTGAGGTGCATAGTGTGGTGCACTAAGTAGATTTGTCGGGAATGAGCTGCCCAAGTGGTGATTTTACATGGCTAACCACCTCCAGATAGTTAACTAAAATTAGTTCTCCTACCAAGTAAGTTGTGTGGATGTGGCAAAAACATATGTTTATCATCTTGTTTAGTAAGGAATGATTGTTGTTGAGAGTGCTTGATATTGTTGGAAGTCGAAAGGCCTAGAAGGTGTTCAATGACTCTAGTAAGATGGGAGGTAGCTTGGAGACTTGTGAACGGTCAAAGGTGTTTTGTCGACCACCAAGCCAAGGATACCTAAGTTGGCCTAAGATTGGGTAGTACCTTGTAACTCGGCTAAGGACCCTATAGCTACTTTAGGCATAGAGCAAGTATTGATGGTTGGGAAGCAATTATACCAGGGACACACCTAAGAAGATAATCTTGCTTGTGTAGGGTGTTAGGCTCTAAGTGTAGGAAGTGAAGAGACTAGGTGTGTAGGCTTCAGGCACCTAGGATACTCTAAGTGGAGCAACTGAAGCATCAAAACCTTCGGCTTGGGTAGCCTATTGATAGCTAAATCACCAAGTGTTGGGTAGCCTGAGCCGAAGGGGCATGGATAAGGTCCAAGGGCTACTAGCTACTTGGAAGTCTTGGCACTCATGCCAAGAGGTTTTCTCTGGTATACTTGTGGGTGCAAGAGACACCAAAGTAGTGAGGGCAGCAGGATTATGGTGCTCATGTGATGAATGGGTAACCTACCTAGTGTACAGGTTTGCTTGATGCGTAAGGGCCATCTGAGGGGAGCATTTAAAGACTCATACTCTAGGGTAGGTCGGGACATTCAACTCTCAATAGTTCACTCATTTGGAAGAGCCCTAGAGTATATAGGAGCTTGGAGCGAAGTGTGCCTTAGGGTGTAAGTGGCATATGAAGCAACACTATAGTACACTAGTAACATACTTAGTCTAGTGAATGTTAGGAGTTGTCAAGTACCAGACCTAGAGTAAGGAACTGACTATGCAAGAGCTAGTAAACAAGTTTCATACTTGTTAAGCTAGCTTGCACTAAGGGGTTTGGTACATGAGCATGGGTGCCAAACCTCAAGTGGAAGTTTTCAAGTGTGGGTGTTAATGCACAAGTTTAACTTGTTAAGTTAGCTTACACAAGTCGGTTTTAGCAAAGAGGAGTAAGTGAAGGAAGTTTGTTGGTGCTGAGCTTTCCATAACATCCTATTAGTGTAAGGCTAGTGGGTAGGCTTTTAAAAGCTTGTTAAGCTATCTTACACTAGAGGATTTGGTATAGCATTTAGTGTGGAGGATTCGTGACCACTAGATTTGTTAGGATAGCTTGGAGTAGTTAGATGCCCTCAATAGTAACATGTGCTAAAGGTTGGGATAGGCCATACCATAGTCTTCAAGAGCGAGGTTGTACTAAGGTGTTTCAGATCGAGTAACATCAAGTTAAGGTAGGGAGAGCTGTGAGAAGTTGTTTGTGTACAGTTTGATGTGAGCACAAAGAATGGCATTGGCCACAGTACCTATATGAGGTAGGGCTTGACTTAAGTGCCCTAAGGGCATTAGTTGAATGGGTCAAGTAGTTAGGCGCCAAGTGGGTGGTTGTGATTGGCAACCATTGGTAAGTTTGAGTGGGATACGTTGGCCCCATATCCTAGGATAGTCTCTTAAGGTGGCGAGATTGAATTTGAGGGACCAAATTCTCTGAGGCGGGGAGAATGTTATAGCCCTCCAGCAGAATGCTCGCTGAGTGAGGTAAGTTCATAAAATCGTAGTTTAAATACCTTAATTAAAGGTGAATTAGCAAGATCAAGTGAGTTATTTAAGGGTTAGTTGGTACCGAGTGGTTTATGGCACTAGGTTTACCCAAAGGCAAAATGGTCATTCTACGCTTGGAGGGTCGAGACAAGTCCTGGGAGTAAAAATAATGTTTTCAAAATCCAAAGCCCAAGTCAGCAAGGCTTGCCAAAGTTTTAAATTACCTAGATATTATTTAGGGAAGGGGTATTTTTGTAGGTTTTAAATAAATTTGGTAGGGAGGTGCTTTTGTTGTTTTAAAAATGGTTGGAAGAGATTTTTTAAGGTCACTATTCACTCACCCTTCCCTTCCAATTTCATAGCCCTCTCTTTCCCTCTCCATTTTTCACTTAATTCACTTCAAATTCTTGGTTTCTTGGTGAAATTGGTAAGCTTTCTTCATGCCCTAGTGGGAGAAGGCATGCTTTGCACTTGATTTTCAGGTTTTGAAGCTTCTTGGCGCATTTTTATCTTGGGCAAGTGGAATTCATGACGTAACTCATTATTCTTGAAGTTTCATGTTTCTTGAGCTTAATTGAGCTTGCATTTTGTTGGATTTATGCTAATTTAGTGCCATGAACTTCATATTGCTTTGGAACCTAGGAAAATCCTTAGTAAAGCCTTGGATTGTGATGTTCTTGGCTTTTGGTGCTTGATTGTTGCTGGTTCAAGGTTAATTGAGGCATGGGATTTACATTTCATGCTCATTTCATGCCATTCATAGCTTGCTTGTGGTAGAACCCAAGTATTTTTGTGAATGGTAATGATTAGTTGATGGTGATGCATATGGTGGACTTGTGAGAAATTCAAGCTTAGTATGCTATTAGGGGGCACCAGGAACATGAGGAAAATGGTGCATTGTGCCCTAGTGTATATGGTTTGTAGGTAGGAATAACTTGGAGTTGTCCTATGGAGGGTTGGAGGGGCATGGAGGCCTCCAAAGAGGCTTAGGAGGTTTTTTCTCAGATTCAAGACACAGGGCCCTAGCGCCTAGCCTCCACACGGGGGTGCATCACCAGGAGGGCTCATGTCCTTAGCACCTAGGACCCATGTGGGCCTACAGCACCCAGGACCCCCATTTGGAATCTAAGAAAAATGGCTTCTGGCGCCTCAGCGCCAATACTTGACAGCATTGACATGCTATAATGTTTTTCGCATAACTTTTCACTCAAGTGTCCGATTGAGGCGATTCAAGTTTCCACATGAATCTAATAGGAAGGGCTATCATTTTCATGCTTTTCCCAAACATGTTTTATCCTAATTTTAATGGTGTTTTCACTCAAATTGATGGGATACTTGGCCACATTAGACCACCATTAGTCAGGTGCAATGTTTAGTACCATCCGGAGCCTAGTTTGACCTTTGGGTTTGAGGCCCTGATGTGGAAAAATTAGTGCACCTAGGATGGTCTAGTGGAACCTAGAATTTATGAGTCTAACCATGACCATTGAACCTCTACTAGGCTGAACCAAGTAATGGTTAATAGGTAAGTGCCTTGAGTGAAGGTTTAGTACACATGTAACCTAGGCAAGATTAGTTAAGGTGAAAGTGATAACTTGGTACACTCTTGGTAAGGTTTTAAGGTGGAAGCCCAGTACACAAGTGACCTAGGGAAGTGTATGGACTTGAGGCACTTTTTGGAGGCTTAATACTCCTAGCAAGTTCGTTGGAACTCAAGCGAGGTGCATCCGCGACATTCACCTACACAACAACCAAGGGAAGGCTAGAGTTACTGTATTGGTAAGCTAAGCCTTACTAGGAGAAGGTTATGGCCCAGAACTTGCTAGCCATGGAGTGACACCCGTGAGATGACTAAGAAGATAAGGGGTCCCAAGGGCCTCAAATATGTACACATATGTTAGCTCTCAGACTGCAAGCACATGTAATAGGTTTCATAAATCATATATATGTATGTATTGAGTATTTTTCTTATAGGTTAAAGGATTCCTTATTGAGAATCATTGATTCTCACTCCCTTACTCTTTATTGTGCAGTTTTTGGGTGTCATTAAGCTAACAACCATTGAGAGTTTTTGAGCTAAGCTCATGAGCAAGTATATGGTTTATTTGAATTTTTATGATTCTAGTTTATGGTTTGCTTATTGGTTACATTATAGTACTTGATAGCCAAAGGCTATCGCCTCAATCTGGCCGAATACCCTGCCACAGTAATGGCCAGAAGAACTGGCGCTTCCCGGGAACAGGTGGAATCATGCACCTCGGGAGATAGCCGGAGAGCTCCGAGCCTCGGCACGCCAGTAAAACTTGAGGACTCCATTCGCCCCCCAAGGTTGTGAACAGCGCGCCTTCGGAAAAGTGGCACCAGACATTGCTGCCCGAACATGATATCGCCGAAGGCGGAACCCCCTGGAACTGGGAACCCCCGAACTGAGGGTATGCTTCCCGAAGAGGCTCTGTCCGAACTATAGGACGACCTCGCCCAGGGACCTCGGGAGTACGGCAGGCGCATTTAAGGAAGCATTTAAGGAAGCCTCTGACACGTCCTACCACAGACGTAAAAAGTCGCCCTGACGCGCAGACGCCATCAGAATCACATCATGGCCCGTCTTAGCACAAGGCTCGAGGCCATCTAGTTACCAACTATCTGTCCCCTACGCCCAGAAGTTCAGGAGCATCCGACCGCACACGTGTCATGATCTGAACGGGCTAGGTATTCCTATATATACAGGAAATAAATACTTGACAGGAGGTTGGCAGGCTGGAGATACAGCTCCCACACTCTGAGAAAATACCAGGCGAGACTTTCCTGCCTTTCTCTTTGAGAGAGTGACTTTCTCCTTCTTTCGGCCACCACTGACTTGGGCGTCGGAGGCCCCCCCCCCCGGAAAAACACTCCGGGGGTCTCCTAACCCTGTTTACCAGCTTTTCAGGTACTCTCCTTGGGGCGATCCACCTTCCAGGCGTTCTTCCTCCTAGAAGTCTCCTCAACAGTCATCATGACTCACAACGATGAGGCCCAAGGCCATCATTTGGCGCCGTCTGTGGGAACCCGCTCGCAGATTGCCGTCGTTGAGACTCGGCGTTCTAAGGACAAGGGACTCCCAAGGTCCTCGTCCGCGCCTGAGATACAACCGGCTGCTGAGCAGACACTCCCAGAGACTTCTACGCCCGAGGAGGACCGCCCTCTGGTAATCACCATGAGCTTCTTGAGGGACTTTCAGCGCTCGGTCGTTGCTGAAATGACTCAGCAGATCGACCGAAGATGGCCACAGCAATCACAGGCCCAGAAACCCTCCTCATCAGCACGCCCTCGGGAGAGAAGCCCCAAGTCTACACACCGCAGTTCAGGAAGTGGAGAGCCTCGCGGAGAATCATCCACAGAAGATATAGCCCTCGGGAAACGGCCTGTGGGACAAACCGGGTCCAAGCGACCGAGAGTCTCACAGCGAAGCAGTTCGTCGCCCGAGGCGAGGTCCCTGACCCCTCCGCGCCGAACTCGCTCCCCGAAAAGGCGCCGTCGATCTCCCTCCCGCGAAAATGGTCCTAGCGCCACTGCGCTTATGGAAAGGATATTGGCACGGCTGGACAGAGTGGAGAAGCAAGTGACCAGAAAACCCGTTTGGGACAGGCTGTCGGGGGCATTATGCGAAGATGGCTCCCCGTTTATTCGCACCGTCGTTGAGGCAGCTATGCCAGGCGACTTCAGAGTGCCTAGGCTGGAGATCTATGATGGCCGGACTGATCCACAGGCCCATCTGACGAAGTACAGGCGGAGCATGATAATGCACGGAGCTGATGACGCTACCATGTGCAAATGCTTTGAAGTCACCCTCACGGGCCCAGCAACAGCATGGTACAATTCTTTGCCCCCAGGGACTATCACTGAGTTTCAGGAGTTGTCCACAGCCTTCACCCAGCAGTTCATTGGGAGCAGGCCGACGGCCAAAATGCCTGTGCAGATGTTCGACATAGAGCAGAGAAACGGAGAGACGATCCGAGACTATGTCGAACGATTCAACAGGGAAGCACTCAGCGTCCCGGACTTCCGGCCCGAAATCCGCATCCTCGCTATGACACGGGGCCTTCGGCGTGACTCACAGCTGTTCTACGAGTTCTCAAAGGACCCCCCGGAGACCCTCGGAGAATTTTACCGAAGGGCAGAGCAGCACATGACAGCCGAGGAATTGAGGATGGCGGGGCCGAAGTCTGATCATCACCGCGCCGAAGGGTCCAGCCAGCAAGCTCGGCATCTTTCTGAACACACAGGTCGACCACGGCGAATGCGAGGAAAGAAACCTCAAAGTTTCACACCCTTGAGCACGACACGGACCAACATTCTCATGGCGCTGGAAAGGCAAGGGACGCAGATTCGGCGGCCAAAGGCCATGGCCGCCGATAATAAGAAGAATGCCAAGAAGTTCTGCCAGATTCATCGCGACCACGGTCATGACACCGAAGACTGTTTCCAGCTGAAGAAGTACATAGAGTCGCTGATCAAACAGGTCCAGCTTCGCAAATACCTGCGGATGCCCTCCCCAAAAGGCAGAAAAGAGGAGGAAGAGAGGGCCGAAAACGAGGACTATGACTCAGACAGGCGGAGAAACAGAAGTCCAAAAAGGCGCCTTCCACCTCCAGTAGGGGTCATCCAAACCATTACCACGGGGCTCCCATCCTCGGAAAGAAAGCGGAAGGCCAGAGAAATTGCGGTTATGGAGTATCAAAGTCCATCAAAGAAATTGGCTCGCAAAGATGGCTCCACCGTCGTCTTCCCCCACGACGACCCGCTGCTGATAATGGCGAGAATAGGGAACTGGGACGTCAAAAGAGTGTTGCTTGATGATGGCTCAAATACTGACGTCCTATTCTCGCACTTACTGCCGAGCTTGGGTATCTACAGCAGCGAGCTTAAACCTGTCACCACGCCCACCTTCGGCGTTGGACCATCGGCACTACCCGTCCTCGGATGGATCGACCTCCCTTTAATGATAAAAGGCACTTCGGCAGACGGAGCAGCTGAATTGTACGCGTCCACAATGGCAAGATTCATCGTCATGGACGTCCCGTCTTCGTACAACGCCATCCTTGGAAGGCAGACTCAGGGGAACCTGCACATTCGCCCCGATGTGAAGTACTTGACTGTCACATTCGCCACCAAGGATGGAGATGCAGAGGTCTTTATCGACCAAGCCGAGGTAAGAAAGGTGTTTGTAAAAGCACGAAAGGCTCCGGCAGACAACTCTACACAAATAGTGGAGGCAAAGGCGCAGGAGAAAGGCAAAGAAAGAGATCCCGCAGAAGCAGAAATGGAAGCAGTAGATCTTGTCCCAGGATAATCTACCCGAATAGGGAAGAGCTTGGCCAAAGGTGATAAGGAAATTCTTGTATCCTTTCTGCTGAAAAATAAAGATCTGTTTGCCTACTCGCCGAAAGACATGCCAGGAGTGAACCCCGGCATAATACAGCACAGCCTCAAAGTAAGCCCGGAAGCAAAACCTATCAGGCAAAAGAAACGAAGCATCTCAGCCCACAAAAGCAACTTCGTGAGAACCGAAGTCCAGCGCCTATTGGATGCTGAAGTTATCAGGGAGGTAAAATACCCCGAATGGTTAAGCAACGTGGTCATTGCCACAAAAGAAGGTAGCAGCAAACTCCGGATGTGCATTGATTTCAGAAACTTGAACGATGCCTGCCCGAAAGACTCATTTCCCCTCCCGCCAATAGATCAACTGGTAGATTCAACGGCCGAATACGGGCTCTTGAGCTTCCTAGATGCCTTCAGCGGCTACCATCAGATAAGGATGGACCCCGAAGATGAAGAGAAAACTGCCTTCATCACCGAGGGAGGAACGTACTGCTATATCAGAATGCCCTTCGGGCTGAAAAATGCAGGAGCCACCTACCAGAGACTGATGAACAAGGTCTTTAAGGACCAAATGGGGAGAAACATGGAAGTATATGTTGATGATATGATAGTCAAAAGCAAGCTGCCCGGCTACCACGTTGCAGATTTGGAGGAAACCTTCCAAAAGCTCAGAGCCTTCGGGATTCGCCTTAACCCCGAGAAGTGTATCTTCGGGGTGACATCGGGAAAATTCCTTGGGTACATGGTATCCGAAAGAGGCATCGACGCCAATCCTGAGAAGATTAAGGCTCTGCTTAAGTTCCGAACTCCTGCCACAGTCAAAGACGTGCAGAGACTAACCAGAAGAATAACCTCTCTGAGCAGGTTTATTTCCAGGTACGGAGATAGGTGTAGACCTTTCTTCAAAGTCCTCACAAAGGCAGCAAAGATGGAAGGCGACCTCGGAAGAAACAATCATCCCTGGGATGAAGATTGCCAAAAGGCCTGGGAAGAACTCAAAGTCTACCTGGCCAGCCTGCCGACTCTGCGACAACCTCGGGAGGGAGAACCCCTCGTACGGTACCTCGCCGTCACAGAAAAGGCCGTGAGCTCGGTCCTGATAAAAGAAGAAGGGCCGAAACAATGGCCGGTCTACTACGTCAGCAAGTCCCTGCATGACGCCGAGGTCAGGTACCCTTTGCTTCAAAAACTATATACGCCTTGGTGCTTGCAGGAAGAAGACTGCGACCATATTTCCAGGCTCACCCCATCATCGTCCGAAGTAGTCTACCACTACGGGATGTTATGAAGAGAGTTGATCATTCGGGAAGGCTCTCCAAGTGGTGTATAGAGCTTGGCGAACACGAAATCACGTATGAGCCTCGGAAGGCCATAAAAGCCCAAGCATTGGCAGATTTTATCGCCGAAATACCCACCACTGAGGAGAACCACTCAGATCCGAAAGAAGGTGAGCCAGAATGGACCTTGCATGTTGACGGAGCCTCGGGGTCCGAACACCAGGGAGCTGGAATAGTTATCAGAGGACCCGAAGGCCTAGAGGTGATGAAGGCTATCAAGTTCAGCTTCAACGTCACCAATAATGTGGCTGAGTATGAAGCCCTCATAGCGGGATTACGCTTGGCCAGAAAGATTGGCGTGAGAAACTTAAGGGCTCACAGCGATTCCCAGCTGGTAGTTCGGCAGACGGCAGGAGATTATGGGGCGAAGGACCCAATCTTGGCAAAATACCACGAGCTGGTAACAAAGCTCATCCAAGAGTTTGACGCCGTACGGATCGAAAATGTACCCCGGCGGAATAATACTGAGGCAGATTGCTTAGCGAAGTCCAAAACATACACCGAGGTGCTAGACCATCCAAGCATCTCCGTGCTAAGCGTAATGTCCTCGGGAACAGGGTGGAAAGACCCCATAAAGAAATACCTCGCAGAGAATGAGCTTCCCGAAGACGCTGGCAATGCTGCAAGACTGCGAAGACGCGCCGGAAGATTCTTCCTGATTGGTGAAGAGTTATATCGGCAAGGATATGCAAATCCGCTGCAGAGATGTGTGGGCGAAGAGGATACTGAGATGGTCCTCGAAGAAGTTCACGAAGGCATGTGCGGCTCGCACATTGGAACTGATGCCCTTGCAGCAGTGATACTCCGCCAAGGATACTTCTGGCCTACCCTGAGAAAGGACGCAAGGCAGTTCATCCAGAAGTGCGGTAGTTGCCAGAGACATGCAAAAATCCAGAGGATACCCTCAGAAATGGTAACATCGGCAGACTATCCTGGGCCCTTCGCAGTCTGGGGTATAGACCTCATTGGGCCACTCCCCACAGCACCGGGAGGCGTGAAATTCTGCGTGGTAGCAGTGGACTATTTCTCAAAGTGGGTAGAGGCAGAACCACTAGCAACTATCTCGGCAAAAGAAGTGCAGAAGTTCGTATGGAAAAACATCGTATGCAGATTTGGCATACCGAGGGTACTAGTAGCTGATAATGGATCCCAGTTCATAGACAAAGGATTCCAGGAATTCATCAGCGACCTCGGAATAAAGATGCACTTCGCCCCAGTAGCTCACCCCCAAAGCAATGGGCAGGTGGAAGTATCAAACAGGACCATAAAAGATGGCATGAAAAAGAGACTTGGGGAAGCCAAGGGGAAATGGCCAGGAGAACTCCAAAGTGTATTGTGGAGCTACCGAACGACGCCACGAAGAGCCACAGGGGAAACTCCCTTCTCACTCGTCTTCGGAACAGAGGCCATTATCCCAATAGAGATAGTTCAGCCTTCAATACGGGTGCAAGTATTTGATGAAGGCGGAAACGACCTCGGTCTGAGAACTAAGCTCGACCTTGTGACCGAACACAGAGAAATAGCCGAGCTGAGAAGAAAAGCTTTCCAGCAAAGAGTGGCCGCGGCTATCAACCTAAAAGCCAGGCCAAAAGAAATCAAAAAAGGAGACCTCGTTCTCCGAAAGGCCGACTTTGCACCCCGAAGGCCATCTCACGGCGTACTTCGCACAAATTGGGAAGGACCTTATCTGGTTCTCGCCGAAGTACGGAAAGGCGTGTATAGGCTTGGCGACGCCGCAGGCGTAGAATTGAAAAACACTTGGCATTCAGACGCCTTGAAAAAATTCTACGCCTAAGGTTGAGCGGAAGAGATATATTGTACAAGAAATATTCTAAGTACAGAATGGTCTGGAGAAGAATGGTCTTGAGAAAAATTCTTAAGTATACCAGATTGTCCCAGACAGAATTCCGCGTAGGTGCTCGCCACGAAAAAAGCAGATGTGATTTCCCGAAGTCCCTTGAGCCACTATGCCCGGGAAAAATGGGAAATAGGAATCTTGCAAAGGTACTCGGCATAATCAGTGCAGAGAAAATTTTCCGAACACCCTTGAGCGTACATGCTCGGAAAAAAGGGAAAGCAAGAATCTCGCAATAGTGCACGCCAAAACAAAAGCAGAGATAATTTCCAAACACCCTTGAGCGTACATGCTCGGGAAAGAGGGAAATGAGCAATCTCGTGAGAATTTTCCTAAGTCCCTTGAGCAAATATGCTCGGGACAATAGGAAGACAGAAAAATTTGGCTGAAACTTTTCCGAAGTCCCTTGAGCAAACATGTACGGGATAAAAGGAAACAAAAAGCCTGCAAAAGACTTAGCCAAATTTTTGCAAACTTTCCAGAAAGTCTCTTGAGCAAGCACACTCGGGACAAAGGAAGGTAAAAAGTTTCTTTGGTCGCAGGTTTTCCGAAGTCCCTTGAGCAAACATGTTCGGGATAAAAGGAAACAAAAAGCATGCAAAAGACTTAGCCAAATTTTTGCAAACTTTCCAGAAAGTCTGTTGAGCGAGCACACTCGGGACACAGGAAGGTAAAAAGTTTCTTTGGTTACAGGTTTTCTGAAAGTCTCTTGAGCAAACGTGTTCGGGACAGTGGAAATAAAGAAACTTGCAAGAAAGGACTTAGCCGAAAAGATTGTTCATTTAGAGCAAACGCTGCCTTACAAAAGAAGTGTCCAAAGAAGGAGCACGAAGGAGAAAAGTAAGAGGAGCCTTAAAGCAAACTAGGGAGAGCCGGGCGGACGAAGACCAGGAAGCTTCAGATGCTCGACCTTGGACCACTGCCACCGAGGTCCCTCAGGAATATTTAGGCCCTCCAGAAAATAGAGGTCCAAATCTGGGAACCTCTGCAGCACCTGGTGCCGAGCGAGGCAGAAGCCGTCCTAAAAGGCGACCTTGGCCATTTCATCAGAAGTACGTTTTTGAACGCCAAGGACATTGACCTCGTCCCTCAGCTCAGCAACCTCCTCTTCCAGCTCGCTTATCCCCAGCGTCTCTCCGGACTCCTTCTTCAGAGCCTCGACCTCGGCTTGAAGAGCACTGTTCTCGTCCGTCAACCTCGACGCAAGACTGTCAGAAACAGCCTTGTCCTTGACAAGATCTTCGTTGGCGGCGAGCAGCCCCTTTACATGGTCGCCGAGGTCGGCAATCTTCCGGGAGGAGTCCTTTTCAAGTTCTTCTCTTTTCTTCGAGAACTCCTCCCGAACGGCGGCGAGTTGCTGAGAACAATCCGCTGTCAGCTGCTGGTTGCTGGCAATCACCTTCGCAAGCGAAGCCTTCGCTTCACTAAGTTCCCGCGAAGTCGCATCCTTGGAGGCAGCCTGTCTGGCCACCCGAACTCGGAGATAACCAGCGTACTCCAGCAGCTACGGCAAGGCAAAAGTCCAGGTTAGTACAAGTCTAAACACTTAGAAAATTGAGGAAAAAGTGTGTAAAGACTATACCTGAGCAGCGTGCTCGGTGACTTTTGCGGCGAGGGTATTATCCCCCGGGTGAGCCGCCGCAATGGCCCGGAAGGAGGCGTCAGTGGTGATCCCCTTCCAAATCTCCTTTGTCATTTTTGGACAATCGTCGGAGAGCAGATTCATATCCTCCGTGATTGTCCAAAAGGGCTCCAAGGGGATCTTCCCCTCAGGGATCATGGCATCGCGGAGGGCTCGTTTCCTCTCATGAATGGCCCTCCAGCCAGCAGCAAGGGGCTCCTCTGAGAGTAAGAAGGAAGTTAGGAGCAGAAAAAAAAAATTCGCGAAAGGAAAAGGAGCTGAACTTCGCCTGAAGGCATACCTGGAGGAACCTCGGAGACAGTGTCCTCGGGATCCTCGGGCCCCTCGGAAGAAAGACCCTTACCCTTCTGCCGGTACCGCTCCTCGGCAGTGGGTACTTCTACCACTACAGTGTTTCTAGGGGCCTCGAGGTCGAGAGGAGGCACCTCGGCGGAAGTAGCGGGGACCTCGGCCGGTGGAATTTCAACAAGACCAGCCTCTTCGCCAGCTTCTTCTTCCAAAAGCTCTGGCTGAGAAGGCTGGAGAGCCTTCCTAGCTCGCTTCGCCGAGGGTCCCGCCCCTGTCGTCTTCCTTCTTCGGGAAGCCGCCTTCTTTGTCTGCTCCCCCTTCTCCACTTGGCCAGAAAAGAGGGCCTTGTAATAAGCGGCAGCCCCATCGCCCATCTCTGAAAAAGAGAAGAAATATCAGCGTAAGTCCGAGGAAAAAGTATAAAGGGATGGAAGATTACTCACTTTCGGCAAAAGTTTCGAAAGAAGTCTCCCCCTTAAGGAGCTTGACCAGCCAGGAGTCTTTCCCGGCGATGGCGGGAGCGGGCATAGTGAGGTCAGTCACGTGCTCCTTAACCACTTTCAGCTCCCGAAGGACTTCTTCGGTCAATAACCTCCAGTTGATAGGAAAAGGGTAAAGAGCACGAGGAGAGACCTCGGGAGCCCAGTCAGCGACTGCCCGAATGCGGGCGTCGAAATCCGCGAACACGAAAGCCAACGGTGGGGTCAGCAGCATCCTCGGATCAATGACGTCTGCGTTCAGCACTCCCTGAGCCCACCTGGTCGGGACATCAGACCAGTTCTTATCCACCTTGAGGAAAAAGAACTTAGGCTGCCACCCCCGCCAGCTATCCTTCGTGTCGAAGGTGAAGGTGAATTTTTTGCTCCCGGATCCCCGAGGCAGCAGGAAATAGAAGCCACCCTTCAAGACCACATAGAGCTTGTAGTACTGCATGAAAATGATGAAGTGGGGCTCTATCCCGAACACGCCACACATGCAGAGGTAGGCGTTAAAATAGCAGTACGCGTTCGGGGGAAGCTGGTTCACAGCAATGCCATGGAATTGGCAGAACTCGCAAACCACCTTCGGGGGAGGATACCGAAGTCCGGCCTTCAGTTGGGCTCGGAAGACGGTAACCTCGTCGCCACGGTTTGAAAAAGTAAAATGGCTAGAACGAGGCAGTCTGGTCACAGCGTAAGACGGAAGAAAGAATTTTTTCTTCCACCTCTCTAGTTTTTCGGGGGTGGTACAGCAAGGATGGGCCAGAAGAGGTTTCCAGCTCTCGGGAACAGGCATCGCAGACATGAAAAAGAGTTTGAGATGGAAAAGAAAATAGTTTCCAGAAAAAACTCAGAAGACGAGTTTGGAAAAAACAACAGTTTTCCAGAAAAACTCAGAAAAACAGAGGAATCAGAGTACTCTGGAAATCAAAACCCACCAAAAGATTTGCCTGAGGACGCCGTCGTGAAAGTTGGTAGGAAAAGCTCTGATTAAAGAAGCTCCGCCACAGAAAGCAAGATAAAATGCAAGAACAGAGGGCAAAGCAGAGAGAGAGCAGAAAAACAGTAAGTGGGACTTATGATGGAATGGGCTATTTATAGGCCAAAGGTGGGTAACCGAAAGAACATCATAAGTACCCATTGGAGGCGAGCCGTCGCCGTAACTGCCCGCTGCACCCGAAACGGCGCGCCCTCTGTAAATGACGCGCCTCTCCTCCAATGGCAAGAAGCCGCGTGTCAACCGCTGCGCAGAAATGAGGGACGTGCCTCCCCAAACGTGCCTGGAAAACCGGGACACGCCTCCTGATTGGGACACGTCGTTTGACATCCCTGAGAAATGGAGACACGCCGCTCAGTCTGACACGCTTGGCCATCAATCCTGCAGAAATAAAAAGCAGGCCACCTCGAGGACACCAAGAGACAGGCTATGGCTGAACAGCCCATGACTTTTGGGCAAGAGGTGTATCTTCGGTACAGGCTTTGCCTCGGAGACACCAAAGAATAGGCCAAGGCCGAACAGCCCAGACCCTCGGGCAAAAGGTGCGACCTCGGAACAGGTTATGCTTCCCAACAAGACTCCCAACGGCAACCTCGGAAAGAGATGCAAACCGAAGTCTTCACTTCGGCTTTCCAGAGGGGGGCATGTGATAGCCAAAGGCTATCGCCTCAATCTGGCCGAATACCCTGCCACAGTAATGGCCAGAAGAACTGGCGCTTCCCGGGAACAGGTGGAATCATGCACCTCGGGAGATAGCCGGAGAGCTCCGAGCCTCGGCACGCCAGTAAAACTTGAGGACTTCATTCGCCCCCCAAGGTTGTGAACAGCGCGCCTTCGGAAAAGTGGCACCAGACATTGCTGCCCGAACATGATATCGCCGAAGGCGGAACCCCCTGGAACTGGGAACCCCCGAACTGAGGGTATCCTTCCCGAAGAGGCTCTGTCCGAACTATAGGACGACCTCGCCCAGGGACCTCGGGAGTACGGCAGGCGCATTTAAGGAAGCATTTAAGGAAGCCTCTGACACGTCCTACCACAGACGTAAAAAGTTGCCCTGACGCGCAGACGCCATCAGAATCACATCATGGCCCGTCTTAGCACAAGGCTCGAGGCCATCTAGTTACCAACTATCTGTCCCCTACGCCCAGAAGTTCAGGAGCATCCGACCGCACACGTGTCATGATCTGAACGGGCTAGGTATTCCTATATATACAGGAAATAAATACTTGACAGGAGGTTGGCAGGCTGGAGATACAGCTCCCACACTCTGAGAAAATACCAGGCGAGACTTTCCTGCCTTTCTCTTTGAGCGAGTGACTTTCTCCTTCTTCCGGCCACCGCTGACTTGGGCGTCGGAGGCCCCCCCCCCCCGGAAAAACACTCCGGGGGTCTCCTAACCCTGTTTACCAGCTTTTCAGGTACTCTCCTTGGGGCGATCCACCTTCCAGGCGTTCTTCCTCCTAGAAGTCTCCTCAACAGTCATCATGACTCACAACGATGAGGCCCAAGGCCATCAGTACTAACCATAGTTGTTTATTTGGCTGACAAAGGCTAGTGAAGCACAAGGGAGGGCTTATAAATCTTGCCACTGGGAGTTTTCTCGAAGGTGGGAGCTTAGTTGTGGATCTTAGAAGTATGATTTAGTGTATAGTTTTCATACACTAGTTGTCTCTAATGTTCATGCTAAATGGTGTACTCTAGAGTCCCTCTTGGGTGCGAGCGTAGTCTACTTTTTTCCAAATGCTTGCACACGATTGATTATGTGTAGTTAATTCTACATTTATTTTGTATTCTTTGACTAGTTTAAAACTTGGATTTTAGTGGAAAGCCCAAGCAACATTTTATGTTTTATAACTTGTTTTGTTACATAAGTCAAAGCATTTCTCATGCATGGTCACATAGTAGGATTAATTAACTAGAAGCACAGAGCTTTTAACTAGTGTTCATGTAATCAATTAGCTAATTGTGACTAGTTTGCAACAAGTTCCCATAGGCTTCTAGGCAGGCCCATGAGTGGCCATGTCATTGGTGAATACAACATAAACTATCAGCAGAGAAAAGCAATCGAGGCACAAGTGCCCATAGACTTTGTTGCCGAACAACCTCCAAACCTTGAAGGGCAAGTTTCGACTGAAGAAGATTGTGAACCGAAATGGGAACTATTTGTCGACGGTGCATCAAGAGCAACCCATTAAGGTGTGGGCATTATCTTGAGAAGACCAAAAGAGGTGAAAGTATCCAAAGCCATCAAATTCGGGTTCCAAGTGACAAATAATGTAACCGAATATAAAGCTCTCATCGTAGAGCTGTGCCTCACAAATGGGCATAGGCATAAAATCGGTTCGAGCTTGCAGCGATTTAGCTCCTATTTGGAAGTTGAAGGGGGAGTATGAGGTCAAGGAACCAAAACCTAAGAGATACGCAAGCCTCACAAAAGAAATGATGAAGAATTTTGATAAGGTGCACATAGAGGCACATGCCTTAGCCAAAATGGACGGCCGCATCAACGAACATGAAGTACCGAGCATAGATCTGAATTATTTATTGAACATCCAGGAAGGATGGAGAGCGTCATTATGGTGATACCTAGCCAAGGGAAAAATGCCCAATGATCCTTCAAAAGCCTCGAAAGTCAAAAAGAAAGTTGGAAGATACTTCCTCAATGGGGAGGAACTTTACTATTAAGGCTATTCCAACCTCCTGCAAAAGTGTATAGGGGAAGCCGAAGCTAAATCTATCCTAAAAAAAATGCACGTAGGGAGATGTGGCCTTCACAGCAGCACGGATGCTCTGGCGGGGGTAGTTCTTTGGCAAGCATATTTTTTGCCATCCTCGAGGCAAGATCCTCAAAAACAGGTGAAAAGTTGTGATAAGTGTCAGTGCCACACTCCTACGTGAAGGGTGTCATCTAAAATCATTATGTCCACAAATTACCCTTGTCTTTCCGCAGTTTAGGGCACAGAGTTTATAGGCCCTTTTCCTACTGCACCTGGAAGGGGGAAGCACTACGTAGTGGTAGTGGACTATTTTATAAAATCGATAGAAACAAAGCTGTTAGCATTTATATCAGCCAAGGAAATCTAAAAGTTTGTGTTGAAAAAAATTGTATCCAGGCTCCGTTATCTGATAATACTGGTAGCCGACAACAGAACTCAATTCATTGAAAAAAGGTTCTAGAAATCCCTGACTGGCCTTAGTATCAAAATGCATTTTGCCCCTGTGGCACATCCTCAAAGCAATGGCCAAGTGGAAGTCTCAAACTGAGCCATAAAAAATGGTCTGAACAAAAGGCTAGGGGAAGCCAAAGGAAAATGTCTAGAAGAACTCCCTAGTGTATTGTGGAGCTACCGAACAACCCCAAGGAAGGCTACTCTGGAAACTCCATTCTCACTCACCTATGATACAAAGGTACTAATCCCAATCAAAATAGGTCACTTGTCCCTAAGAGTGCAAGTCTTCGATAGAGACACCAATGATGTAGGCCTGAGGTTAAACTAGACCTGTTGGATGAACATAGAAAGCTTGCCAAACTCCAAAAAAAGGCCTTTCAACAAATAGGAAAGCTAAACTGAGAGGAATTAGAGAGGGCAATCTAGTACTCCGTACCGCCGAGCTAGAGCCCCGAATGCCTATCTTTGCTGTTTTGAAAGCAAATTGGGAAGGACCTTATATGGTCACTGCTGAAGTTAGACCTGAAGTCTTCAAATTAGAGGACTACTTAGGAAATGAACTAAAGAACACGTGGCATGCAGATTGCCTAAAAAGGTACTTCACTTAATATTGACGAGGTACCCACTAATGACGGAAAACATTATGTAAGAAATACATAGGAATGAAAAACTTTCATGGGAAATTTATCCCCAAACTCATGAATTAAGTCTTACACTTGGAAGAAATCAAGAGAATAGTGAAGGTCATTGCTATTGCCGAATAAGTAAAAGAAAGAGGTGGGAATGAAATTAGAGCTCTAACTAAACCTTAGTCTACTAGGCCAGGAAAAAAAACCAAATCTCCCATGTCTGGAAAAGTCTTTCCAAAAAGCCATAGGATAGTGATGCACCACCAACCTAGGCAGACCCACCAATGAATATCTCTAAGTACTGATGTTGATGAAGTGAAGTATGAAAATGGCCCAAAAGAAGATGATAGAGCAAGATGAGGGAAAAGCAAAGATATGTTAACATTCATAAGGCCAATACATGGCCGAAGTACATGATTGAAGCCGATCCTAGCCAAAGTACACGTTCTAAGAAAAATAAAATAATAATAATAATAATTAGCATACATAAGAAAAAGAAGAAAAGTTGAAGGACAATGAATTCAAGGGCTATGGCCCATATTGTCTCCACTTCCCTCCCCCTCCTCCTCCTCATCCTCCCCTTCCTCTTCCTTCTCCTCCTCATCCCCTTCATCTTTGGCAAGACCATTAGGATTGCCAAGGTACTCATCCCTCAACCACGCCAACATCTCCCCTTCAAGCCTTCGAAAGGCATTCAAATAAGAAAGATCAAGGTAGGGATGCCTTTCCAAGACTTGGCAGCGGGCTAGGCAAAACCTGTACTAAAGCCTGAAAATAGCAATGTTGGTAATATTTTATAACTCCTCTCCCATCCTTTTTGTATCTAACTCTAGCTCTTTGATCTTCAGCTTAGCCTCACAAAGCCTATTTTGAAGATCCTTTTTGTCCTTGGCATATGGCTTCACCTTGCGATCAAGATCATCATGACTGATTTTGATAAGCTCATGATTGATGGGCATCAGTGAAAGAAATTGGCCAAGGTCTTCAACTTGAAAGCTAGCATCCTCAGTGATGGCCTTGACTTTCTCACTGACCTGTTTCTTAAGTTCAATGAGCTCGATGGTGGTCTTATCCTTTAGCTCACCGAACTTAAAAGCAATATCAGTGAGGGCCCCCTTGGCCTTAGCCAGACTCTCCTCCCCCTGTTCTGAATCTCTGTTTGCTTCATGACGAAGTCTCTGAAGTACCCAGAGATAACAAAGAACTTTTGTAGAAATATGAGAAAGGTATTAGGTTCATCGATGATCGAAAGTCAATTAAAGCCAAAACTTCAAACAAAACCTTGGTGGAGTAGTTTGTTAGGGCCACTACGATGTGCTCCTCATTTAGGAGATCCTGGATAAGCTTATGGAGAGTGGCATTGTAGTTAACCCCTAAAAGTTTAGGGATCATCCTCCCAGAGACGTCATGGTCAAAGATGGACATGTCCTCAGTCACGTCCCAAATTGGTGACCTCAGCACCACCCTCTTTGGCAAGCGCACATTCCTTGTGGCTCGTCAGTCCTCATGTTCGACTATCCAGTCAAGCGCCAAGCTCTCCCATGGATGGTCATGACAGAGTTCATTTATAATGTTAGTTCCTAGCCAATCTTCTATGTAGTCATAAGCCAAAAAATAACTCAAAAAGATGGAAGTAGAAGTGACCAAACCTTGAGGAGGAACCTTGACTTGCCTAAAAATGCCCTTGCTATAAGAAATTTTGAAGCCATCCTCGACTACAACCTTCAAAGCATTGGCCTTCTTCTTCCTTTTCTACTTCTCAACCACTCGAGCAGCCAGTGCTTCCTTGGTCACCACTCCAAGCAGAGCAACAGTAGTACATGGACTTGGAGGAGTAGTAGCAGTCTCCTTTTTAAGCTATTCCTACTTGGCAACCTTCGAGTCATCTGAAAAAAGGATCTTAGTGTCAAAAGGGACCCTTGACTCAGGAACAATTTTCGTAGTAGGGACATTGGTACATGAGGATGCTACATGGGCCTTCTTCGATGGAGGATACACAAAGGTCTTTCTTCTAGGCTTACTTTTGGATGCCCTTTCACAATCATCTTTCTTCTGCACCTTGGCAAAAAAGGCCTTCTGATAGAACTCAACACTGAAGTCATCACCCATTTCTATAAAAAAGAAGGCATTAGTGTGAGTCACTGGAGTAAGTAAAGAGACAAAGTCAATAACACTTATAAGAAACAAAAGAAGAGTAAAAGAGATATTTCCAAAGTAGCTGGACCAAGACCGAAGCCTCCTGAGGGTACTCCTCAAGATCCTCAGTAATAGACTTCTTTTCAAAAGATTTTGAAGCACCTTCAATAGTCGGCACTACCTTGGTTGAATGATGGGGGTAAATGTGCAAGGCGTGCAACACCTCAGGTATCATTAAGTCCTACTTGATGGGGAAAAGAAAGATTAGGAAGTGTGGAGCGAGCCTCAAACACACTACTCATGCATAAGTAGGCATTGAATTAAGTGTAAGAGTTTGGGGGAAGCTGGTTGATGGCTATCCCATGGAACTCACAAAAATCCTTGACCATGAGGTGAGGGGCATATCAGAGCTTGATCTTAACCTAGGTCTTGAAGACTATAATCTCCCCCTCCCAAGGTTTATAACTCATCTCCCCTCTATTTCACACTGGGATGGTAACCTCGACAAGGAGGGAATATTTCTCCATCCACTTCTCAACCTTTTGTGCGGTAGCACAGCTTGGATGAGCGTGCAAAGACTCCTAGTTGCCTTTACAAAAAATGGATGCTTCAATAGTGATGGTGTTTCAGAATTAAAAGAAAAGTGAGAACAAAAAGGAAAACCCTTGAGGTCAGAGATAGTGCCAAAAATATGCCAAAAAAGTCTAAGAGCACTTAGAGAGCAAAGAGCAAGAGTGAGCTAAGAACAAAGGGTGAGTTTCCTACTAAAGGGAAGGGGTAGATATAGGCCTCGAAGAAGTGCAATGAATCATGGCATTGAATGAAGATGTGAAAAGGCCAAAATGCCCTTATTCACATTTTGCAGGCATGCATGACACTTCGCACCAATCATTGTATGGCATATATACCTGGAAATTCAGAATCAAGGCAATGATTCATGAAATGACATAAAGCTGCCTGCACTAACATTGGGCACGTTAGATGATGAGATGTAAATGATAGCCTTCAGATGAAATGATGTAACATACTATAGGCTGAAGTAACCATCACTTCGGGAAATCCAAATAACACATCGATAGAAGACAAAGGAGAAAGATTGAAACAGGTAAAGCTGAGGTAACACACCGGCAACATTCAGCCGATAAAGTATAACATTTATCGGCTATTAGGGGGAGGGCATGTGATGGCCAAAGGCCACAAGACCTACTCAAGGTCTATCCTATAATAGCCAAAGGCTACATGACCAAACAGTTCACCCAAGGACTATTTTGTAGTGCCAAAGGCCACAAAGGTACAAGGGTCGCCCGAAGTCCATCTAGGGCTCCCTGCTTCTTCTAAAAATGACAACCTTGGGATAACTGTACTTCAGCCTATTGTTTGCCATATGATGCCTCACTTGCCTTGGTACTGATGACCCTAATAAGGACAAATACCATTATGAAACAGCTCCCAGATGCTTGCTAAGTGTTCTTTAAGGCCTATGTTAGAATAGCCAATTGGAAAGAACAATTGGAATGATGTAGACCACTACTTCTTGAGCTGGTCAAACATGTGTAAGGCCAATATAAGAGCTTCACCCCTGGCAGCTAGTATAAAAGGAGTCATTCCCAGGTACGTACAGGGACACAAGAGAGAATACTTAATTAAACTTACGCAATACTACTAGCAAAATTACTCTCTTACTTGGGAATCGAAGAATTCCCCCCAGGAAAACACTCCAGGGATCTCTCTTACTCTTTTCTTTGGTGTCTTTTAAGGGTAAATAGATAGCCACCATGCACACTGATCTCAATTCAAATGCAGAGCTCAGACGACCGAAGTGCCTCAGGACATCACCTTCTATGCATTTGGTTATTAACCTATAATGCACTATGTATGCACTTACTTCAACTTGAATTTCACTTTTTAAAAATGAATAAAAACATTGCCAAGGATCTTATAAAGCATAACTAAAATAGAAGTCAAAGCATAAAAGATAAATGCACTTACTATAAGTAATAACCGTGCATGTGCATCATTACGTACGTAAACACTATGTGCATGCACAAAAAAAACTAAAATGCTACTCGGCCTAGAGACCTTGGAGGCCAAACTAGCATACATACATATATTAAAGGACTACTTCTGAGACCCATGGTCCACTTTGTCCGTCCATATGCTAATAGCCTCTACAAGGCAGCAAGTCAGCTATTTTTGGCACAGACAACATAACCAGTAAAACTATGATCAACAAATAATTCACTAGGTGGGTAGTTGCATGAATGCACTACCACAACAACCATCAATAGTTATCAGCTCCTTATAGATGTGATATACACAACAACACTAAAAGGAATGAAAATCTAAAGATTGCCAATAAGGGATTTGGGTACTTGCCAAGAAAGATAGAACCTACAAAAAAAGAGCTGAGGGCATTGGTATATATAATATATGAAATCTAGTGCAAACATTATGCAGTTTAAGGCCTAACATATGCACATATAATTATGTCCCTTGGCACCCTACCTCTTTCTAGTCCTCGCACAAATATCACCCCGTGCCTAACGAGTATTTGGCCCATAACTCGCTCCTAGGAAGCCTTGGCTTCCTGATGTCCTTGAGAGCTAAGCTTACGAAATATCCTTCCCTTTATTGTTGCACAGCTGAACATGGTGGATGCTTCTTGCTTGAGTTCCATGGAACTCACTTGATGTACTAGGCTTCTGTATAGTGCCTCATGCCCTTGGCTTGTCTAGGCCACTATGGTAGTAAGCCTCCCCCACACTAGGTTCACTAGGCTCCCACTTGGTATCTCAAGCTAATTAGTGCCTAGATCACCTAGGTATTAAGCCTTGCCTATTTAACCTATCAAGGATGCACTAAGGTTTCACCTGTGCTTCAAGTCACAACTTGGCTAGGCCACAAGTGTACTAAGCCTTCATCCATGGTACTCCACTATCCACTATTACTTGGTTCACTCTATTATCATAAGATTTGCTTTAGATAGACTCAATTTATGAGGTTTTGAAGAACCCCTCATGTACACTAGGGTTTTTCATTGGTGTCTTAAGCTCAAAGCTTCCAACTAGACTACCAATGGTGCTAAAGCCCCCTTAACCTTTCCTAATGGCCATATTATAATGCTTTGAGCTCTTGATGAATTTCATTCGTGCTTTCCTTGTACCTAAGATAACTTGATCAACAAACTAGTGCTTTAAGGAGCTATGACGGGTACAAAGGCAACATTGGTCATCTTCTGCCCCAAGGCCCCATAAGCACTCATTGCCCCTCATTTTGAAGTAAGATACAAAAACACCTAGGAAAATTCAGCCTTGCTAAAAGCATAAAAGTTGTAGATCTTTCTTTTAGCTTCACGTGGAATCTTGAATCGCTTTAATTGGACACCCGAGCAAAATGTTATGTTGAAAATACTATAGCATGTCAATGCTATTAGGTCCTAGTGCCGCCTTCAATGCTACAGTGCCACATGCTGTTCTCTTGAGTTCTAGAATTTAGTTCTGGGCACTCTAGTGCCAATTGGAGCCACGGTGCTAGGTGCTCTAGCCCAGCACCATCAATCTTCATCCATAGCATGGTTGGAGGCCCCTTGAGCCACCCAAACCTCCATACAAGCCTCCACAAGCTTTAGTTCATGATGACTAATACAATAAGCCATAGATATACAAAACTAACCAAGTCTTATCGCTTCAAACATGCCTTACTAGGCTATGGTTTCACACTAGTCCATCATAAGCAAATTCTACTATAACCTATGCATATCTTACAAACTACTAGGAAGCAACATTTAAGAAACTAAAACATGCATTATAAAAGTATGTAAACTAAATTCCTTACCTCAATTGAGAAGAACAAGCAAGCAATCAAGTGTCCACACTAAGAAATTTGGCTCCACTAGGGTATCTTATGGTTCCACACAAATTCAACACATTGGCTCCAAAATAAGCTCAACCAACCTAAACTCAACCTCATCCAACCTCAAGAAACCAAGAACAACAAGAGAACAAGAGGATCAAGGCATAACCTAGAGCTCACAAGCTCAAAAATATGATCCAAGGCCTTCTACACCAAAACAACGCAAGAACAAGCTCCTTCTTGCATTAGTACCTCATTAGCCTCTGATTTCCACCAAGAATTGATAGTTTTGTGAAGATTTTGATATGGAATTTGAAAGGAGGAGGAGATTTATGGGGTTTGAGATGGAGAATATGATGAATAGTGGCCAAATTCCTACCCAAATATCTTTCAAAAGCAATACTTGTAAAATGCTCCTCCAACTTTCATTATTTTTGCAAAAGAACCCTATCCTCAGGTAGTGCCATAAGACTTGGCAATTTGGTCCAACTCTATGGTTTCCACAAAACAACCTGTAAGCTTTAAATACTGAACCTATCACCTCAGGGTTCAAAAGACCATTTTGCCCCTAGTGACACTTTGGTGCCAAAATGACCTAGGAACCATCTAACCCCTAATAGACTTGCTTGATTTGCTTAATCAAACTAATTAAGGCATTAAACTAAGGATTTTGACTTGTTTAACGAGTTTTACCTGACATTGAAGGTTCACTGTGAAGAGAACCATAACACTAGAAGCATAAAGGTTTTAGCTAGTGTGCACATAATCAATTAGCCAATTGTAACTAGTGTGGGACAAGTTCTCATAGACTCCCTGGGCAGGACCATGAGGGGTCATGTCAATTTGGTATTAGAGCTCGGTCATGGTCATTGGAAGCTAAGAACTAAGATCTAGTGGATTATCTTTGTGCTAGGATAGTTAGTTCCAACCAACATCTATGAGTTGCCATATGGCTTTGTTGTAGGTTATGATGTTGAAACTAGGTAAGGTGTGCTTTTAAATGCTAAGGGTCTAGCAATCGATCCTAACAATCTATCCTAGCAATCTAATGTGCCAATATTGGTGCAATTGGTCTAGCTTGGTCCATGGTAGAGCAACACCTTGGTGCATGCTATTGGCATGTGACCACCATCCTAGTCAGTTGTTTTGAACCTCAAAGATGAAATTGGCAACATGATCAGTAGGACTGGAAGGACGTTGAAACCTCCAAGGTGAGAAGTTCGACATAGCTGAGTTAGTTACTCCTAAAGTCTTAGAACTTGAAACCAGCAACTTTGATGGGTTATGCAATATCAAAAAAAGCTTAGGATACATTAACCAAAGTGATAAACACTTGGTCATGTAGGCTACAGAGCAACATGGATGAGCACTCTTGTACCCTTTTACTCAAGGGTAGGAATTTGGGGCTAGGACTATTGAGGCCTTGAGCTAGAATAATCTAGCCCTTGATGATCACTGATCTAGGACAACCAGTGAACAGTCTAGGATGCAACAGCTCTTGAAAGAGAGTTGGACAAGAAAAAGACACGAGAAAGCGAGGTGGAGGTTGGCTCATCCAACCTAGTAAGAGCATGGGCAACACGCTCATAGTGTAAAAGTTGACCAAAGACCAAGGAACAAGAATGAATCAGGTAGGAGAGGGGCTTACGCCTAGGGTGCAAAAAGTGCATGCTTCTTAGGATGCACCTAGTAACTACTACCAATGGTCCAAGTGGTCATCAGACTAGAGTCATATTTGGGCTTGATCAAGTTATGATCAACCTAGGAAGCTTGTCTCCAATAACTATTGCCACAGGGAGCCGACCTAGTGCACCAAAGTAGTAGTTCAAGCTTTACTTTGGTAGTCAAATGGTTAGAGTAAGCAGTTGCCAGCTAGATGTAACGGGTAGCCGAAGTGTGCTCGAGGGCAGGTAAATGGCTAATATGAGGTAAGTCTCTAACCTTTCACTAGTAGTCTAGTTACTTTGTTGGTAAGTTTAGGCATCAATTTACTAGCATGTTTTGTTTTGCTTGTTGGGCAATTGTTTTGTGCAGGGCTAAGGGTTAACCCAAGTGCATTAGGACCTAAAGATTCACCAAGTATTAGGGCAACACCCAAAACCCAATGACCTACTTACTAGCAGATAAAATGGCATAAGTGGAGGCTCAAATGCCTTAGATTGGACATGTTCTAAGGTTCCATAGGTTTTTTTCTTTCATGAGTTAGTTTCCATTGGCCTAGTTAGTAGCAAATGATTGGCTAGTTGAATGGATGAGTTCCTTAGGGTAGCTAAGCAATGAAGCAGTTCTACTAGGCACTGAGAAAGAAAATAGGTAAGTTTCGTAAGGTTTCGGGAGCCAAACAAGCGTAGCGAAATATAATCGAAACCCTCCAGGATCTAAGTGACGAGGTAAATTGGTTGTTAAAAATTTTTCATTCCTAATTCGATTGAGATCTTTCACCCAATTGTTGGGTTGAATCACAAAAACCTAAACAATTGACATGTTCAAGCTCTCAATGGTATCCACATGAGCCTCTCAAGATTACCACATCTCCATCATCTCCTGGTAGATGCGTTTCTCTTGCTTTCGCAATACTAGATTGTGTGCTCCAAGGAGTGGCAAGAGAAGAATGCGACTGGAACTTTTGGGAGGCTAGGGCAAAATGCTATGAATTTCTCACTATAAGATGTATTTATAGTGAGACTCAACTTCCAAGCCTAATGAATTTTGAAGCCCTAATCCAATTAGGCTTTAATTTTGGGCTTAATAATGGCTCAACTTTTGGGCCAATTATTAATACAAAATTATCATGAAACCGTAACCTAAATAAATTATCCCATGCACTCAACTAATCCAAATAGGCTTTATATGTGTGACCCAATACGCTCTTACCACATTGGCAATGATTATAAATCACATTTATGATCATAAGGAATGAACAGTGTCTATTGTTGCTACCCAAGCGACAAGATTGTCGGTGATTCGAGTAAACCTTTATGATCATTATCTGTATATGCCATTGTCCCTTTGTCCAAGATATCAAGACTAAGCACCAGACATGGAATGTGTCACTCCCGTATAGCCCAATCTTTGGTTTCTTAATTACCGAGTATAGTAACTTAAACTGATGACATTAATATCATATATCAACTCATCTGAGCATGGCCATAAATTTTCTAAGTCTCATTCTATCAAAGGGCCCGAAGATATCACTCCCATTACGTAGGAGGGACAAATCCCATCTTGATCATATAAAACCCTCCGCATGATATGTGACATACCCAATGACCTCCTCCAAGTTCACTCATTTATGAGCAATAAAGGGAAGTATCAAAGTATGTGACTCACATGTAGGGAACCTTGATGACCTTAGGTCAAAGAAGTACATATACCATGATAACTACAAGAATCACTTATGACATTCATGTAACGATCCATGTAGCATTCTCATGGTGGGTTGGTCGAATACACAAGTTCTCCAACTTGTACCCATATGTAGACTACATATCTCATATTAGTCTCCACATATGCTAGTCGTTATGTATTATTGTAACCCGCTCCATGACAATACTAGAATAAGGACATTTAAGAATATCATTGTTCTAGGGTTATAATTATGTTTATTATGTTACAACAAAACAAAACAATAAACATAATTACTGGATTAATGCCTTAGTAAAATATCATGACTCAATGTGCAAAAATATAATCACCTCATGATTGGCTTTTGGGCATAACACTAGCAAGTTTAACTTCATTCTAACCATGGAATACAAGTGGTGACCATAGAAGAACCAAGGAGTAAGGAACTCATTTGAGGGTAAGTAGATGGATTAATTTATTCATCCACTAGCTATAAACCCCAGGGTAAAGCCATAAGGAGTTTGGTCATTGCTAAGGTTCAGCATAACTGCTGGAAGGTAGTAAAAGGAGCCGACCAATATGAGGGACTGCCATGGACTATGCGATAGTTAATGACTTATAGCCATCATCTAAAGGTTAAGTGGAGTCAAGGGCCACCGAGTTGGGTTGTGGAAGAAGAGAAAGTCGACAAGTGAAATTGGCCGAGTAGGAAAGGAACTAACTCCTAAGTGGAACTAAAGGCATTGCAGTGATCACTTGATACTTCATCTTAGTACTAGTAAGTTAGTGGAACATTCAACTATCAGGTCAGAAATGACCAAGTGATGCTAGAAATAGGATGTTTTGCCTCAACCCAATAAGGTAGTGTTCAAGTAGTGTCCATGAAAGAGAGTTCACTACGAGCACTCAAAAGTTAACTCACATGTAGCCACAAGGTAAAGTAATATCCCGCCTAGTTAAGTACTATACTTAATTGTTTAAAGTGCGAGGTCTAGTATAAGTATTGTTGTGCTCAGGTATCTATTTATGACTTTAGTAGTTGTCATGTTCATCGAAGTTGAGGGAAGTCGGGTTGGAAACCTAGTCAACAAGGGTTTTGGTTGAGCTAGCTTAAGCCCAATGTTGGAGCATTTCACTTGTCCTTACTGCCTTGAAAAAGAAGGGCTGTGATTTACAAGATTGTTTAAGGCCTATCAAGTGAGGCTCACAACTTTAAGGTGCATAATAATGTGGTGCACTAAGTGGGATTGTTGCTAACGAGCCACCTTAGTGAGTTTCCATTGCTAACCACCTCCCAACAGTCAACTAAAGCAAATGGTGAAGCCAGTTCTCCCACTGAGTAAGTTGACTTGACATGGTAAAGCTGCAAGTGCATAGTCTTGATGAGAGGTCAGAACGATGCAATTATGGTATGGTAGTTAAGCATGGAAGTTGAAGATGGTTCTTTGTAACCATATTTCAAGTAAAGAATAGTTGTCATGAAGATGCTTGATAGTGTTCTAGGCCAAGATTCCTTGAAGGTGGTCAAAGAGTCGAGTAAGACTGGACACATGTAAGATTCTAATAAAGGTGCTCGAGGTATCTAGTCAACTACCAAGCCATAGATGCATAGTTTGGCCCAGAATCTAGTGGCACCACACAACTCAGCTAATGACCCCATAGGTGATTTACACATGGGCTATGTTTGGTGGCCGAGAAGTAAGCGTACTAAGGACACATCTGAAATGCTAATCCAATGTGTATGGGGTGTTAGGCTACACAGGTAGGAAAGTGAAAAGACTGAGTTTGTATGCTTCAGGTACCTAGGATACTTTGAGTGGAACAATTTAAGGATCAAGTCCCTCAACTTTGTTAGCATATCGGTATCTTAACCATAGAGTGCTGGGAAACCTAAGCTGATGGAGCACGGATGGGGCCCAAAGGCTTTCAATTGCTTGGAGATCTTGGCACTCATGCCAAAGAGGTTTTCTCTAGCAAGTATGTGGGAGTAAGATACTTAAGAGTAACGAGGGCAATAAGATCATAATGGTTAGGTGGTGTATGGGTACCATGCCTAATGCACCAGTATACCTAATGCATGGGGGCCATCCGATGGGAGCAATGGAAGACTCATACTCTAGGGTACGTCGGGACTTGCAACTCTTGAAAGTTCAGCATTTCAGAAGAACCCTAAAGCATTATGAAGATTATAGGAAAGTATGCCTTTAGGTGCTAGTGGTGCATGTGGCAAGGCCATAGTACACTAGTAATACACTTAGTTTGTGATTGTTAAGAGTTATGGGGCCCCAAACCTATAGTAAGGAATTATCAGCGTAAGGGTTAGTGGATGAGCCATATGCTTGTTAAGCTAACTTACACTAAAAGGTTTGTATTGAAATGTTAGGTGTTGAACCTAAGGAAAAACTTTCAGAGTGTGACTATTAACAGACAAGTTTAACTTGTTCAGTTAGCTTACACTAGCAGGTTTAGGCACAAAAGAGAGAGACTAACTAAAGTTGGCCAGTGTCGGGATTTAAGTAAACAACTATCAATGTGAGGTTAGTGGACAAGTTATTGAATATTGTTAAACTATCTTCCACTAGGAGGCTTAGGCATTGAGTGGTGCTGAGGAGTCAAGACCATTAGATTCACTTGAATAGCCTTGAGTAGTCGTAAATCCTTTAGCAGCATGCATGGGCTAAGGATAATGGAGTATCGTATCATAGCCATCAAGAACATGTTGCACTAGGGTGCTTTGGACAATGTAAGGAAAACTAAGGTGGGGAGAACACTGAGCAATAATTAGATTACAAATGGGTATGAGCATAAAGAATGGCATTAGCCAAAGTACCTATACGAGACAAGACCTAACTCAAGTGCCCGAAGGGCATTAGCTGAGTGTGTCGGGTAGTTTAGTGCCAAGTCGGTTGTTGTGGAATTGACACCCCTTGGTAGGTTTGATTGGGATACATTGGCACCGTAACCTAGGATAGTGTCTTAAGGTATGGAGATTAAATTTGGAGGACCAAATTCTTCAAGGTGGGGAGAATGTTATAGCCTTCCTAGCGGAAAGCTTAGTGAGCAAGGTAAGTTCATAAATCCCTTGTTTAAAAGCCTTAATTAAATGTGAATTAGTAAGATCAAGTAAATTATCTAAGGGTTAGTTGGTTCTGAGTGATTTATGGCACTAGGTTTGCCAAGGGGAAAAATGGTCATTAGTCAGGATAAGTCCCAAAAGTAAAAATGGTATTTTATTAAATCCAAAACCCAACTTAATCAAGATTTGATTAAGTATTAAACCATTGTTTACTATTTGGGGAAGGGGTAATTTTGCAAAAACTTAAAAAGTTGGGGGGTGAACTATTTTGGCCTTTATAAACTTGTGGGAGGGATTGTTTTACTCAATATTCCCTCATTTCTCTTGCAAAACCCATAGGTCCCCTTCTCTCTCTTAATTCCTTGCCAAATATTCTTCCAATCCATGATTTCTTGAAGAAATTTTAAGGCTTCCTTGGTACCCATGAGAAGGATAGCAAGTTTTATGCTTGTTTTATGGGTTTAAAGCTTGTTGGGGCATTTTCAAGTTTGGGCATGGTTGAATTCATGACGTAACTGATTGTTCTTCAAGTTTACGTGTTTCTTGAGCTTAATCAAGCTTGGTTTTTCTTGGGTTTGAGTTAATTTGGTGCCATGAACCTTTGTTTATGTGTTGCAACCTGGGAACCTAGTGAAACCCTTGAAACTTGAACTTTGATGCTTGTTGTGCTTGATTGTTGCTAGTTTAAGGTTGCTTGAGGTAAGGGATTTATGATTCACGCATATTTGATTCCATTGATAGCTTGCTTGTGGTAGAATTCAAGTAGTTTTGTGAATGGTGTTAGTTACTGGATGGTAATGAACATGGTGGACTAACGAAGT
Source organism: Aquilaria yunnanensis (assembly GCA_039654915.1). Lineage (NCBI taxonomy): Eukaryota > Viridiplantae > Streptophyta > Magnoliopsida > Malvales > Thymelaeaceae > Aquilaria > Aquilaria yunnanensis. Next base: position 38,022,403 of record CM077595.1, on the reverse strand, counting down.
TTTAATGTTTTGTGTGGTGTTTATGGACACCATAGGATTGGTTTAAATGGTGCATTGTGGCTTAATGCATGTGTACAAGCAAGTTTGAGGCAATTGGAGGCACCCCTAATGCCATTGGGAGGCATTGGGTGTCGCCAAAGTGCCTATAAGGGGAAATCTTGAATTTCTAGGCATGAAAAATTTGGGGACACATTGGCAAGCCCTTCATGATAGAACCAATTGTTAGTATTCTGCCCAAAAGCCAATCATGAGATGATTGTATTTTGTACATTGAGTCATTATATTTTATTAAGGCATTAATCCATTAATTTTGTTTATTGTTCTATTTCTGCGTAACGTAATAAACATAATTATAACCCTGGAATAATGATATTCTTAAATGTCCCTGGTCTAGAATTATTGTGGAGTGGGTTACAAAAATACATAATGACTAGCATATGTAAACACTAATATGAGATATGTAGTCTACATATGGGTACAAGTTGGAGAACTTATGTACTGGATCGACCCACCATGAGAATGCTACATGGATCATTATATGAGTGTCATAAGTGATTCTCATAGTGATCATGTATATCTAGTCCTTTGATCTAAGGTCATCAAGCTTCCCTACATGTGAGTCACATACTTTGATACTTCCCTTTGTTGCTCGTAACTGAGTGAACTTGAAGGAGGTCATTAGGTATGTCACTATCATGCAGAGGGTTTTGTATGATCAAGGTGGGATTTGTCCCTCCTATGTAACGAGAGTGATATCTTTGGACCCCTTGATAGAGTGAGACTAAGAAAATGCATGGCCATGCTCAGATAGTTTATATACGATATCAATGTCATCATTTTAAGTTAGTCTACTCGGTAATCAAGAAACCAAAGATTGGGCTATACGAAAGCAACACATTCTATGCCTCATGCTTAGTCTTGATATCTTAGACAAAGGGACAATGGCATATACAGATAATGATCATAAAGGTTTAGTCGAATCACCAACAATCTTGTCACTTGGTTAGCAATGATGTGCTACTATACACCTCTCATTGCTTATGATCATAAATGTGATTGATGATCATTGCCAATGTGGTAAGAGCCTATTAGGTCACACACATAAAGCCTATTTTTTATTATTTGAGTGCATGGGCTAATTTATTTGGGTTATGGTTTCATGATAATTTCACATTAATAATTGGCCCAAAAGTTGAGCCATTATTAAGCCCGAAGTGAAACCTAATTAGATTAGGGCTTTGAAACCCATTTGGCTTAAAAGTTGAGTCTCACTATAAATACATCATACAGTGAGAAATTCATAGCTTTTTCCCTAGCCTCCCAAAAGTTCCAACCACACTCTTCTCTTGCCATTCTTTGGAGGATGCAAGCTAGCATTGCGAATAGAAGAGAAATGCATTTGTTGGCATGTGGTGGAGGCGTAGTGATCCCGAGAGTCTCGTGTGGATACCATAGAAAGCTTAAACATGTCAACTGTTTAACTTTTGTGATTCGACTCAACAATTGGGTAAAAGATCTCAACCGAATTAGGTATGAAATTTTTTAACACCTAGTTTACCCCATTTTGATTGGATCCTGGAGGGTTTTGGTTATATTTTGTTGTGCTTGTTTGGCTCTCAAAATCCTACACCAATGTATTTTATACTGTGGCGACGCGTCCCCATTGGCCAAATGCATGAACCCGCCACCTTTGACACCCTTGCAGTATTTCACTCATAACTTTTTGCTTGGGTGTCCAATTAAGGTGATTCAAGATTCCACATTAAGCTAAAATGAAGGGCTACCATCTCCTTATTTTTCCAAACCTTGAATTGGCCTAGCATTAGATTCATTTTTGTTCAAATTGAGGAGACTTTTGGTCATATTAGAACACCATTAGTCAGGTGTAAGGTTTTGTACCATCAGGAGCCTAGCAACCCTTCAAGTTTAAGGTCTCATTATGGGAAACCTTAGCACACCTTGGGGGCTCCATAGAACCTTGTGAATGATTCCAACTGTGGTCATTGCTAGTCCACTAGGGTGAACCAAGTAATGGTGGATTGGTATGTGCCTCAAGATAAGGTTTGGTACACTTGTGGCCTAGGCATGGATACTTAAGGTGCAAGTGAGAACCCAATGCACTCTTGGTAAGCTTTTAAGGTGGAAGCTTAGTACACAACTAACCTACAAAAGTCTAAGGACTTGAGGCACTATGTGAAGGCTTAGTACACCTAGTCAATTCCTTAAAACTCAAGCAAGGTGCATCCACCATGTTCACCTACACAACAATCAAGGGAAGGTTATTTAGTAAGCTTATCTCACTAGGACATCAACAAGCCAAGATTGCTTGGAGCTAGTTAGGGGCCAAAACTTGCTAGGCATGAGGTGATGTCCATGTAAGGACTAGGAAGAAAAAGCATCCCATGGGACTCAAATATATGTGCATATGTTAGCCTTCATCTGGCAAGCATGCGTAGTAGACTAGTTTGCCTCTAATGTTCATGTATGAGTAGTGTACTCTAGAGTCATTTTTGGGTGTAATTGTAGTCTTCTTTTTCTTAAATGTTCACACGTGGTTGATTATGTGTAGTTAACCACATAAATGCTTTGTATGCTTGAACAATTTTGATTTTCTATTTTAATAAAATTCCACAGCAATGTTTTATGTTGTTATTACTTATTTAATCATTCAAATCAAAGCACATATGCATGAATGCATAGTATGATTAATTAATTAGAAGTATAAAGGTTTTAACTAGTGCACACATAATCAATTAGCTAATTACGACTAGTGTGGGACAAGTTCTTATAGGCTCCCTCGATAGGCTCACGAAGGCTATGTCAGTACCCCTTTGGAGTAGGTTCCCTAACAATGGTATTAGGGTAGGACGATAGTTCACTAGAGGTATATTTATTTGAAATCAAGTACTAATTCCTGTGCTAGTTTTTAGTTAATATTCAGCAGTTGTAAGCTACATTATGTTGCATATTGCTTCGACTGTATGACATAATGGAGGGCACTAGGCCTCAAGCTACCATCAATGGCAATGTTCTAGGATAAAGTTCCACAGGTGGTAGGGCTCTAGGACATGGTCCCCTATTGTGGCCATGTTAGGGTGGGTGTCTAACTGGATGCAAGATATATATCAGACTCTGACACAGGTAGCTAGAGGTATGGATGTCCTTCTAAAAGAATGTTTGCAGACCCATAATAGTGGGAAGGCCATTAAGGTGGCTGATTGGATATGAGCCAAGTGAAAATAGGATTAGCATGTTCACCATGGCCAAGGTAGGTAACAAGGCCCCTAGCTAGCACCACAGGGTAGAAAGAAACTAATTAGCCTCAGGGTCTAGCCTAATAAAATAGTGTAGAACCTTCTAGAGTAAAGCCTATGTTGCCAAGGTTGATAGAATTACTAGGAAAATTCCAAAAGTTGAAACCGCCATTCTATGATGGATTAGATGGCCTAGATGAAGATGAAGACTGACTAGTTAAGATACACAAGATCCTTAGCTATACGGGGCCTAGGTTTTGACCAAAGGATGATGCTGATACCTATCTTTTTAGAGGTAGGCCACTAGTTGGTGGAACTAATTTACTCAAACTCAGGCAAGTAGAAAGGCCCTCATATTGGAGCCACAAGGGTGCATAGAAATACAGGAACTTTAGGAAGCAGACCTGGCACCACAACTACGGTGCAGCATAAGGTTTTCACCCCAGTTAGTTAGGTTGCTCAAGAACCATTAGTTGTTTGAGGTAACTTTAAATTTGAGAATTGGTGTTCTAGTATTCCTCTTTATACTGGTGCTACTATATCTTTTATAACTGCATCCATAGTAGATAACATAAGATTGTAGAAAGAATATATGGATGAAATGAAACTCATTAGGACTTCAAGGATCAGTATTATTTTGACCAAATAATTTGTTTACAAATTATTCATTGGAGTTAGAAGGTCACAATTTTTTCTGTGAGTTTTGGGTCATGGACCTAAGATGTTACCACCACACAAAAATGGGAGAACTACAAGTATGGCATAATGGCCAAAAAACCATTATATTGTGTAATTCTCTTCATAGTGATTGAAGTGTGAGGGGTAAAAGGTATAATGAACAACTCCTTAAAAGTGTTCCAAGTTGGTGACTTGGCCCCCAAGAAAAGCCTTAAGGATTGCTTGTTTGTTAAGCAACCTATGGATTTTTTTGTAAGGTTTTGGAAACTCAGGTACTCAATTGTAAAACTCTCAACAAATAGACTTGGAGAGTTATGGGAAGGATATGAATGGTATGAAAGTACTATTGGAGGACCAAATTACTCATGGAAGACAAGTTTGGACAAAGAAAACACTAAAGACATTAAGGACCTAAATGTCTTAGTGTAAACCTTAGGGTGTTCAAGCTTTTGACTTAAGTCAAAAGGTGGAATTGTGGGGTTATCCCACCATGGGGGAGGCAGCCAAGGCTTGATAAATAGTCAAAAATATTTGGGCACATGTGTACCAATGATTTTAAGACAAAGAGACCATAATTAGTGAGAAGAAAACTGACATAAAGCAAGGTTAAGCTTGTTTAAGTGTGTTTTGTGCCCTTGAGCTCATTTAAGGCCATTTAAGTGGCCAATTCACTTATCTCTGTCCCATTTTTGGCCTTCCCCAACCTAAGAAAATAGCCACACTTCCTCCATAGCCACCATACCTTCAAACTTGCAATTGATTGAAATTGAAGGCAAAAGGAAGCAATTGGAAGCAAACTAGAGCTATTGCTTGGATGCTTCAATGATCAAGCTTGATTTTTGGCCTACCCACTTTGGTAAGGTTCTCTTCCCCTCATAGGTTGTTTTATGTATTTTCAAGCAACCATGGAACTAGTTCAAAACTTGGAACAGACCCATCAGCTTGATGAACCAAGCTTAGTGAGGGCAGTGCACTTATTGAAGGTTTTGTGACCTAGTGTGAAGTGCACAATGATAGCAGTGAAATGAGGGTTCTAAAGCCCAAAGTTAGTACTAACTAGTGTTAAAATCCTCCTAAGACCAAGCATTAGCTTGAAGATGGCTGCCATAGTGATTTATTTATGTTTATTTTGTGTTTTATTGACTAATCTATGGTTATTGTTTCTGCTGCATTCCACGTGTTTGTTGGTTATGAATGGCTGCTTCATTTGGTTGCTATGCCTTATATATATGTATTGTAGTTTTTTTTTTTTAGTGTCTTTGGATGTAGTTTTTAATGATGGTCACATTGCCTATTGAATCCAAGTGTTACCCTTACTAAGTTTCTCAATGAAACTTGCTCCCCTCTATTCTGTCATTCCATGTCTACCAGAAAGACCACATTCAAACTGACATTTTTGGTTTGATTTTCGATCTAAAATTTTAGGTACATGAACTTCCATTTGTCTAGTTATGATTTGGAAAGTTTGGTGATTCTAGGAGCACATTTGGTATTTTTAATAGTGGTACTTATTGTGTTGTGCAGCAGCTGTCCAGCATCCTATTCTGGAGTCCATTGTGTCTCAGGCACTCCTATAACCTAGGGTGTGTATTTAGCTAGGTTAAGATCATTTTTTAGTGCATGTATGCTTGTACATGTAGTGGATGTAAAATGAGACAAGTATGTGAACATTTGAGTAATGTTTTGGCTATGTAAGTGATGTGGTGCAAAGCTGCCTAAGTGTGAATGGTGGGCTGCTTACTTGTAAATTCTGTTTTAGCCACATATGGTTGCTAAATGCAATAGAATATATTTCCTACATGTAATTGACATATATGGTATAACCTTGGAGGGTTTCCCCTTGTGAATGAAGTGTTTGCACACTTATGAAATTTTGTATGGGCAAAATGGTCATAAAGTGACTAGAATTTTGACTCTACACTTAAAGTTCTATACTCCCTATGTAGAAGGAATCTTGGTATAAAATTTTTACTGCACCTAGAGAACATCTAGAGGTTGAATCAGGATTTGGAATTTCTGAATTTGGAGCCCTATATCCAAAGATATGATGTTGCAAAGTTGGCTAAGTTACTGTTCATTTGGTCAGAATTTTGTATCCAACTTCAAAAATACATAACTTGGTCCATAGGTGGGCTATTGATGTAAAACAAAATTCTTTGGTTTTCTCTAAGTCTCTACTTGATAATAGAGCAAAGAAATCATTGGGTTGGCTAGAATGATATATTTTATTAATGGAACTTACAAGTGCATTGGCTAATCACTAGAACTTTACAAGATTGCCTAATGTGTGGTAGCCAAGATTAAGACTTATGCTAGTGTTTTCCTTCTTTGCTGCCATGGTGTGCATGAAATGTAAATATGTGTGTGATGGTTGGACTAATATGCATGTGTTTACATAGTGCCCAAGAGGGCTACTTTGGTATGCACACTAAGGGTAATGTTCTGATGGCCTACAGAACATTACCAATCATGAGAGTCTAAATGCACAATTTTGGTACCATAATTGGACTACCCCGAAGCGGGTAACATAAGACCTTATAACCTAAGTTTAGGTATGGATTGGTTGGGTGAGAAAATGAAGCACATAATGACTATGTTAGTCTTTAAGTTACCCTCACTGATGCCCAAGGTGTTAGGGTGACTTGCACAGGGGGTTTGACAGATAGTGCTAGGAGCATGCACCATAAGATGATTGACATCATTCTTATAATGCAAGAAGAGGAATATTATGCATTAAATAGAGTGGCTATTAAGGAGCAGCTTAAGGATAAAGCCATAGCCAACCTATAGCCAAAGGTGTTCCCGTTTAATTTACAAAGGTTACCACCTAAGAGGTCGACTGACTTCTTCATTCACTTACAGCCAGGGGCAGGACCTATATCTATAACCCCATACAGGATGTCAGATCTTGAAATGGATGAACTAAAAAAGCAATTAGAAGAGGTACTAGAGAAGGGCTTTGTAAGACTAAGTGTGTCACGATGGGGAGCTCTAGTACTGTTTGTGAAAAAGAAAGATGACGTATGACGGTTGTGCATAGATTATAGAAAATTGAATGCAGTTACTATAAATAATAAATATCCACTACCTAGGATTGATGATCTGTTTGACAAATTAAGAGGGGAGAAGGTTTTTTGAAAAATTGACAGTAGATTCAGTTACTTTTGGATAAGAGTTAGAGAGGACAATATCCCAAAGACTATATTCATGACCAAATTTAAGCATTATGAGTATATTGTTATGCCATTTAGAGTTACTAATGCTCTTCCAGTATTCATGGATACCATGAATAAGATTTTTAGTCCATATCTAGATCAATTTGTTGTGGTCTTCATAGATGACATCCTAGTGTATTTTTATACTACACAAGAACATGAAGAACACCTTTAGATTAGTTTTGCAAGTGTTGAAGGACATTCAATACAATGCAAAATTATTAAAGTGCCAATTTTAGGCAAAGGAAATCCCTTCCCATAGCATATTATAAATGCTCATGGGTTATTAGTTGACCCAAAAAAAGTGGAAGCTGTGGTTGAATGAAAAAGTACTACCTTAGTTACTAAAGTAAAGAGCTCTTGGGCTTGGTAGGTTACTATAGGAGATTCATTGAGAAGTTATTTGTGAGAGCTTCTCTATTGACAACCTTGACCAGGAAAGCTCAGAAATTTGAATGGATTGCTAATTGTGAAGAAAGTTTCTGGGAGCTTAAGGGCAGACTTACTTCTGCACTACTTCTAACTCTACTAAACTCACATGAGGCTTTTTTTATTTACACAAATGCATCTCGTTCAAAACTAGGATGTGTATTAATACATGAGAAATAGTCAATCGCTTATGGGTCTAGAATATTGAGACATAATGAGATGAGTTACCCAGTCCTTGACTTAGAACTTACATCAATCATCTTTGCACTAAAGCTCTATAGAAAATACCTCATGGAGAGATCTTTTCAGATCTTCACAAACCACAAAATTTTAAAGTACTTATTTGCTCAAGGATCTTAATATAATGTAGAGATGAAGGATTAAGTATATTAAGGGGTATGACTAAACAATAGAGTATTGTGTAGGTAAAGGTAATGTGGTAGCAGATGCATTAAGCAATAAGTACACTAGGGCAATCCTTTCAAAGGACCAAATAACAAATACCTTAGTGAATACTTCAAGGGATCAGTTCTCAGCTTTGTACTATTATTGGCCAGTTTGGAGAAGATCTTAAATATCTGTTTAGGACATCTAGTCAGCCTAGATGACTAGGGTAAGAGATGCCTAGGATAAAAATCCTAATCTAAAGAAAAAATTTGGAGAGGAAAATCATGGTACAGTATTGAAGGGATTTAAATATAAGGGAGGAATGTTACACTATGGGGATAGGCTGCATATACCAAATGTGGATGAGCTAAGGCAACAAGTCCTATGGGAAGCACATGACAATAAGTTAAATGTCCACCAAGGTGTTAATGAAATGTACCATGACTTAAGAACTAATTTATGGTAGCCTGCAATTGAAACAAACATTGCTAAACATGAAGTTAAATGTTTAACATGCCAAACAGTCAAGGCCAGACACTAAAAACCAACAGGCACATTGTAGGGCCTTCCTTTTATAGAAAGGAAATAAGAATCCATCACAATGGACTTCCTAGTTAGATTACCAAAGACTAGGTGCCAACATGACTCGGTGTGGCTAGTAATTGATAGGTTGAGGAAATGCCTATCAAGATTATATATATAATGGAGAAGTTGGGGAGTTGTAGATAAAAGAAGTTATGAGGTTACCTGGCATACCAGATCAGATTATACCAGGCAAAGATCTTCAGTTTCTATTTGGGTTTTGGAATGCTTTTCAAGAGGCATTAGGCAATAGTGTGGGCATAAACAGTGCCTATCATCCTTCGATTGATGGTTGGTTTGAGAGAGTAATACAAACCTTAGAGGATATGTTGAGAATGTGTGCCATGGACTTCAAGGGAGTTTAGGGCCAACATTTGCTACTCATTAAGTTTGCTTATAATAAATTTTATCAAGCTATTATAGTTATGGAACCATATAAATCTTTGTATTGTAGGAGATGCATGACCCCACATTGTTGGGCAAACTCAATGGATATGATACGAATTGGTCCAGAGATTATTGCTGATACATCAATAAAGATTAAATTGATCCAGAAAATAATCAAGGCCACTCATGGTAGGCAAAAAAAATATGACAATATTAGAATGCAAGAGTTCACTTATATAACGTACTATTAAAAGTATCTCCAATAAAAGGTATGACTAGATTTCATCACAAAAGCAAACTTATCTAAGGTAGCTAGGTCCTTATGAAATCTTGGAAAATGTGGGTTGGCATTACTGCATAACTTGTCCCATATGCACAACATATTTCATGTTAATTGACTAAGGAAATGCATTACAAACCTGAGACAAGCAATAACCCCATTAGTTATCCCTATAAGGGGAAACCTGACTTATAAGGAATACCTAGTCAAGATGCTTGGCAAGCAGGTCAGAACGTTAATCGCCAGTTGGATACCAATGGTTAAGATATTATGGCCCAACCATAATGAACAAGAAGCCAATTGAGAGACTAACCAGGATATGCAAATAAAGTATCCTAGGGAGATTGCTCAGTTGCAGTAGAATTTGGAAGACCAAATTTCTAAAGGATAAGAGAATGTAATGGTTCTCCAGGTTAATATCTCAGATTACCAAGGTAACCTTGGTTATTCTACAAAGGCTATTTTCTTAGAATAATTCTCACAAGCAAAGTCTAGATTTAATTAAGTATACTATCTTAAAATGGGTAAATTTGGCCATTTATGTGAACTTGGCCAAGATGGGCATTTTGGTCATTTTATATAGTGACCCATTTTTATTGTACAGATGGATAGAGGATGGAAAAATATTGAATTGGGGTGTCAACTTTTTTAAGATTTCCCCTCCATCCTTATAAAATGGTGAATTGACTAGATTGTCCATAAGTGATTTACGTGTGACCCTTGGGGACCTAAGCACTAAATGGAATGTTCCTAAAAGATTAGAACTAAACATGTAATTAAATTTTAGAAGGAATCAAGCATGTCATAATGCTAGCCTTGGTCCATAAGTTTCTGTAATGTTATAAATGAGGGCCTAACAAATTACAAGCACCATTTAAGAGGTTAACCGCATGGCATGTGGATCTTCAGACATAAGTTGGTTTAATGAACCGTGGAATGGGTGCATATGTGACTTAGTGCCCAGTTGGTGTGGTACTTGAGTTCTAAGGATTGCTGCAGCTAGTAGCCTAGGATTTGGGTAGTAGGACATGGTTCCTATTACCACTCTGAGTGTTACAGCTGAATCATCACATATGAAATGCAGCAGCAACAATACTTTAGAGTTAGTCCATAAACATGCAAATAAACATCAAGAACTCACTATGGAGCCCTCGCCATGCTGTTGCTTGGCCTTAGGAGGTCATTAGGCCTTAGTTAGGACTAACTTGGGCTCTAATAACCCTCAATCAAGCTGCCATCCTTGTGCATGAAAAATAGTAAGGTTTAAACCTTGTTCATGCACTCCCCCTTAACCTATACCTAGTTCATAGAGCTTTTTCATCTCTTCCAAGCATATTCTTAGTTGAATGGATGTTTAGTTATCACTACTAAATAATAAACAGCCAAAAAACTTAGATAAAACCCTTACTTTTGGCTGGAAAGTTGGTAAACCCTAGACAAAACAAAAATTAGGGTTTTCATGCACTTTTTGTTGAATTCCTTTATTTCTCTTCCTTTCTCTTCCAAGGTGAAGTTGTTGTAGCTATAGAGGATGACGGAGGTGCTCAAGAAGGAACCCTTGGCTTGTGGAGGCTGAATATGAAGGAAGAAATGAAAAAACTGAAGATTTTTCTTTATTTTTTCCTTATTTATTCTTTCTTTGACCTAGGTCCAAATTATCTTATGGCATATGTGCAAATTTTTACAAATTTCTCCTACACTTAGACCATGTCTTGGCCGGCCTTACAAGGGTCAGAAAATGATATGTTTGACCTTCCTAGTATTTGTCAAAGGTCATTACAACTTTAAGACAAAAATAAAGACACTTGGGTCCTTAGTTGGCATTATGTCATAAATGATGAACTTTGTCTTTCTTTACATTTTGGCCCCCAACAATAAATACCTTTAAACCATCCATGTCCCTCCATAAGCTATCTTTAAAATTTTGTTTAGTTGAGTACCCAACCTTTGTAACCTCACAATTTAGTCTATAAGGTACTTGAAAATTAAGCAATTCATTAAATTCATTAAAGTTTTCTTAAGGACCAAACTATTATTGTGTGTGTCACTTAAGGGGGAGTGTATTGAATGCTTTACACTTCACAAATCATACACTATGGAAAAAATTAAAGCATAAAAATTGAAGTCCTTATGCTGTAATTTTTTTCCATTTTGTGAACATGGTAGCATTTTTCCCCCCTAAAAATTTTGATCTTCCAAAATTGCCTTTAGCTTAGAGTACTCATCTATATACCTTTCCAACATTTCCTTTTCAATTTCCCAGGTCGCCTTTCATCTAGAATGGTGTGGCTATTGTGCTTTGACCATGGGAATTAGTTTATTCATTGGCATTCTGGCATCTTGAGCTAAAATGGCTATAGGTTTCTCTTCATATGTCAGATTAGGCTCTAACTATATGTCTACGATTGCTATAGCATGTTTTGTGATAGTAGACACTTTGTAAGCATACTTATGTGGAAAAGATTATGAACACTTGACATACTTGGTGGTGGAGCTAACCTGTAAGCCACCTTGTTAACCCTTCTAGTATTTCATAAGAACCAATGTATCCTGGAGCTAACTTACTTCTGTTACCAAATCTAATAGTGCCCTTGGTTGGTGCTACTTTAAACCACATTTTATAACCAACCTTAATCTCCAAGTCTCTTCTTCTTTTGTTCACATAAGCAATGGTCCTTTAGTTGGCAACACTCAATCTTTCTCTCCTCTTATTAGGTCTCTCAGCTTTATTCCTACTAGAATGGATATAAGCTAAATGACTGGCTCTAGATACTTGGCCAATCTCAAACCTAATCCTTCTAGCTCTAGTATGTCTCCTATCCTCATATTCTTAAGCTTCGTCATTCATATTCCCATCAGAAGCAACATTCATTGGGTTGTTGTTTCTAAAGGCTTCTCTTATAGCTTCCTAATTACTTTCCTGCCGTACAACTTATGCTGCTTGTTGATGTGCTTGCAAAAGCCTTACTAAGCCTTTATTAATTTGGGAAAGGCTTCTTTGCATCTCTACCCACACTTGAGATATGTTCAATTCAGGTGCAAGGTTCACTACTTCCTGTGCCCTTTAAGGAGCCTGATCACCCCTTCATTGCTCTTCATTTCTTGTATCTTGCCTTTGGTCATGAAAAGGTATTATGGGTCCTTGATCCCCTTTGATTGTGGCAACCATTTTCCTTTCTCATGATAAACAAAGAGCACAATATATATTGCAAGTTAGGTACTTGACACTAATAGCTGACCCAACTAAGCTCTATGTATGCAATTATATGCATCATTTCATATGAACATAAATAAACTTGTTCAACCATGGTCTAATACTAACTTTTGTTACCACTCTGAGCATTATAGTTCAATCATCACATATGAAATGCGACAGCAACAATACTTTAGGCTTAGTCCTTAAACATGCAAATAAATATTAAGAACTCACTACGGCAACCCTCCTCAACCTATTTCTTGGTCATAAGTGGTGGTTAGGTCTTAGTACTAACTTGGACTCTAGAAACCCTTAATCAAGATGCCATCTTTGTGCATGAAAAAAAGTAGGCTGGAAACCTTGTTCATGCACTCCCCTTTATCCTATACTTGGTTCATAGATCTTTTTGCTCTCTTCCAAGCATAGTCTTAGCTCCATGGATGTTTGGTTATCACTATTGAACAATAAACAACCATGAAACTTAGATAAAATCCTTACTTTTGGCTGGAAATTAGGTAAACCCTAGGGCTGGAAATTTGGTAAACCCTAGGCAAACCGTAATTAGGGTTTTCTTTCACTCTTTGTTGAATTTTTTGCTTTCTCTTGCGTCATCTTGCAATGTGGGGCTATGGTGGCTATGGAGGATGATGGAGTAGTTCATGGATGAACCCTTGGCTGGTGAAGGCTGAATCTGAATGAAGAAATGAAAGAAATGAAGATTTTTCTTTAGTTTTTCCTTATTTATTCTTTCTATGACCTAGGTCCAAATTATCTTATGGCATATGTGCAAATTTTGTAGCTTTTGCCTACACTTGGACCATGTCTTGGCTGGGCATACAAGGGTGGGAAAATGGTATTTTTGACCTTCCTAATGTTTGTCAAAGTTCATTATTGTTAGTATTGTGCCCAAAAAGCCAATCATGAGATGATTGTATTTTTGCACATTGAGTCATGATATTTTATTGAGGCATTAATCCAGCAATTTTGTTTGTTGTTTTGTTTCTGCGTAACATAATAAACATAATTGTAACCCTAGAATAATGATATTCTTAAACGTCCCTAGTCTAGTATTATTGTGGAGCGGGTTGCAATAATACATAATGACTAGCATATGTGGAGACTAATATGAGATATGTAGTCTACATATGGGTACAAGTTGGAGAACTTGTGTACTGGACCGACCCACCATGAGAACACTTCATGGATCGTTATATGAGTGTCATAAGTGATTCTCATAGTGATCATGGTATATGTAGTCCTTCGACCTAAGATCATCAAGGTTCCCTACATGTGAGTCACATACTTTGATACTTTCCTTTGTTGCTCGTAACTGAGTGAACTTGAAGGAGGTCATTGGGTATGTCACATATCATGGGGAGGGATTTGTATGATCAAGATGGGATTTGTCCCTCCTATGTAACGGGAGTGATATCTTTGGGCCCCTTGATAGAGTAAGACTTAGAAAATGCATGGCCATGCTCCGATGAGTTGATATATGATATCAATGTCGTCAGTTTAATTTGGTCTACTCGGTAATCAAGAAACCGAAGATTGGGCTATACGAGAGTGACACATTCCATGTCTTGTGCTTAGTCTTGATATCTTGGACAAAGGGACAATGGCATATATCGGTGATGATCATAAAGGTTTAGTCGATTCACCGACAATCTTGTCACTTGGGTAGCAATGATGTGTTGCTAGACACCGCTCATTGCTTATGATTATAAATGTGATTTATGATCATTGCCAACATGGCAAGAGCCTATTGGGTCGCACACGTAGAGCTATTTGGATCATTAGAGTGCATGGGCTAATTATTTGGGTTATGGTTTCACTTTAATTTCGTATTAATAATGGGCCAAGGAGTTGAGCCATTATTAAGCCCGAAATTAAATCCTAATTGGATTAGGGCTTTGAAACCCATTAGGCCTGGAAGTTGAGTCTCACTATAAATACAACTTTTAAGTGAGAAATTCGTAGGTCTCCTTGCCCTAGCCTCCCAAAAAGGACAGCCGCACTCTTCTCTTGCAATTCCTTGGAGGACGCAAGCTAGCACTGCGAGCGCAAGAGAAACGCATCTGCCGGGACGTGGTGGAAGCGTGGTGATCCCGAGAGGCTCGTGTGGATACCATAGAGAGCCTGAACACGTCAACTGTTCAGGTTTTGTGATTCGACTCTACAGTTGAGTGAGAGATCTCAACCGAAAATTAGGTATGAAATTTTCGAACACCCGGTTTACCCCGTTTCACTTGGATCCTGGAGGGTTTCGGTTAAATTCCGCTGCGCTGTTTGGCTCCCGAAACCCAACAGTGGTATCAGAGCTACTGGTGAAACCCTAAATCGGGATTGAGTGTTGAATCGCATGATGCTATGTCTTCGATTGGTTTTCGGCCATGATTAATTAGATTGATTCATGATGCATGAAACCGGAATTCGTAATGAACATATGAGATATATGAAGAAACGACACAAATTGGTTAATGAGATTAACCGAAATTGATAGGTATGAGATACCTATATGGATTAGGATTCTTGCAATAATTGCAAAAACCCTAGGTTTGTTCGGATTCGGCCTGTTCGGGCACCGAAAGTAAGGTATTTTTGGTGGCTCGAATGGAGGAGTCTCGGGTGCCTACTTTCTCGAAATAGAAGATTTCGGGCTAAGCAATTGTAAGACAATTTTTTGCGCCGGGGGGCGCTGCCCCCCACGCCCCCCGCAAGGGCGGCTCCCCTTGACCCCGTCCGCTGACCGGTCAGCGGAACCACCGCCCGCTGACCGGCCAGCGGGACCGCCGTATGCGAAGCGCCACATAAATAAAAACTGGTTAATCAACACGCGAAAATTGGCATGCATCTTTGTTGAATGAGATTTGACATGATATGCTGATTAGTGTTTGAAGCATGGTGCATGGTTATAGCCCTTGATTGGTTGTACTTGTAAATACGGCCTGCGAGTCGTGCCTTTTCTTATCACTCTCATTGTACATTCTCTTCTCACCTTACTCCCCTCGAATGTAACTCGAGGTTTCTATTATTGATGTAATGGTGCATTATGGGATCGTCCAAGGTGGTATGTCCAAGGAGGTGACAAACAAAAAGGCAGCCAAGAAAGGAAAAGAAGGAGCTTGTGAAGACTCTTTTCTTTTCTTAGGCTTTTATGATATTCTCATTGGCTTGAGAATATCGCATAGTTTGGGCTATAACCATGTCACGTTTATTTCTTGTAAGCATGAGATGCATGTTTTATATTTGTATGTGATGCATGTATAAAACAACCGGAGATAACAAATTGGTGAGATCAAAAGATAAAATCCCTCAAACAAATATTAAGTCATTAAATGTGATGCCTTCCAAATGTTGGCACTCGTCAAGACTTTGATCAACATTAGGTGGGTTTGCCAAAGCAAAGTACCTATGTTCATCTTGGTAAGGCGCGATGGGATAATAGTGATATCCAAACTGCTAACTTTGGGTTCGACTTAACTAAGTCATCCTAATAGGATTAGGGACTTAGAGGCATAGAGTTGGGCTTAAGTTCATGAGATGAGCTTGGACAAGTGTTGTTCACCCAACTATCCAAGAGTTGCATAAGATGCAATTGGCAATGAGTTGCCTACCTAAATAGCTGTAACTTGAGAGAAAAGCCAAAGCTGACTCAGGTTGTGGTCAAATATGGATCTTGGCCCACTAGAATACCTTAGCGCCGAGGTGTTCCGAAATAATATCGAGGGTTATTATTTTGAGGAAAATAGTGGGAGTATCATTTAATAAAAGTCCTTATTAAATGAATTAAAATACATGACTCTTACACTGCATATTTACTGTTGTAGATAACCATGGCACAAAACACATCGACACTTTCATTGCGATCGATCCTTGAGAAGGAAAAACTGAATGGGACCAACTTTCTCAAATGGTACCGAAACTTGAGGATAGTCCTCAAACAAGAGAGAAAGGCATATGTCCTAGAGCAGCCCATTCCGAATGAGCCTGCTGCCACTGCTCCAAGAGCTGAAAGGGATGCTCACAAGAGGCATTCTGATGATGCTTTGGATGTTGCATGCCTCATGCTTATTACCATGGAATCTGAGCTTCAGAAGCAACATGAGAACATGGGGGCGTTCGATATGATCGAACATCTCAAAATGCTTTTCCAAGAGCAAGCTAGGCATGAGAGGTTTGAGACCTCTAAGGCATTGTTTCAGTGCAAGATGTCTGAGGGAAGTCCCGTGGGTCCTCATGTGCTCAAGATGATTGGGTACATTGAGAATCTTGAGAATTTGGGATTTGCTCTTCAGAAAGAGTTGGCTATCGATGTAGTCTTGCAATCGTTGCCTGAAAGATACAGTCAGTTCGTCATGAACTATAACATGAACGACCTAGACAAGTCCCTTCCTGAATTGCTCAACATGTTGAGAACTGCTGAGCAAAACCTTAAGAAGGCTAAGCCCATTTTGATGGTTCAAAAGGGCAAGGGAAAGGGAAAAGCCAACAAGAAGAAGGATAAAGCTAATGGAAAGTCCAATGCTAGTTCTTCTTCAGCTGCACTGAAACCAAAGGGTGGTGTGGCAAAGGAAGGGGAGTGCTTCCATTGTAAGCAACCTGGACACTGGAAGCGCAACTGCAAGCTCTATCTTGAAGAACTTGCTAAGGAAAAGGGAAGTAAGACTTCCACTTCAGGTATTTTTGTTATAGAGGCTAACTTTTCTACTTCCTCATCTTGGGTATTGGATACTGGATGTGGATCTCACATTTGTGCAAATGTGTAGGATCTAAGTAGAAGTAGAAGATTGGCCCGAGGTGAAGTGGACCTACGTGTTGGAAATGGAGCAAGGGTTGCTGCCTTAGCCGTAGGGACTTATGTTCTCACTTTACCTAGTGGATTAGTTTTAGAATTAGACAACTGCTACTTTGTGCCTACTATTAGTAGAAATTTGATTTCTGTTTCTTGTTTGGACAAGAAAGGTTTTTCATTTATAATAAAGGACAAATGTTGTTCTATTTATTTGAATGAAATCTTTTATGGTAGTGCTCAACTTAGCAATGGGTTGTATGTTCTAGACCTTGAAGATCCAATCTATAATGTGAATACCAAGAAGGTCAGATTAAATGATTCAAACTTGACCTATCTCTGGCACTGTCGCTTGGGCCATATAAATGAGACCCGCATATCCAAGCTCCATAAGGATGGACTCTTGGACTCATTTGATTTTGAATCATATGAGACATGTGAGTCATGTTTGTTGGGCAAGATGACCAAAGCCCCATTCACAGGGCAAAGTGAAAGGGCTAATGACTTACTAGGACTCATACATAGTGATGTATGTGGCCCTATGTCTACACAAGCTAGAGGAGGTTTCCAATACTTCATTACTTTCACTGATGACTTCAGCAGATATGGCTATGTGTATCTTATGAGACACAAGTCAGAATCCTTTGAAAAGTTCAAAGAATTCAAGAATGAAGTAGAGAATCAACTCGGGAAGAGTATCAAAGTGCTTCGATCAGATCGAGGTGGAGAGTACTTGGATCGAGAATTCCTTGACTATCTGAAGGAGTGTGGTATAATATCACAACTCACTCCACCAGGTACACCTCAATGGAATGGTGTTTCTGAAAGGAGAAATCGAACTCTGTTAGACATGGTTCGCTCCATGATGAGTCAAGCTGACCTTCCAAACTCCTTTTGGGGACATGCTCTAGAGACAGCCGCTTTTACACTAAACCGAGTTCCATCTAAATCGGTTCAAAAGACACCATATGAGATATGGAGTGGGAGGCGTCCCAATTTGTCTTTTATGAAGATTTGGGGCTGTGATGTTTATGTAAAACGTCAATCCTCTAACAAACTAGGGCCCAAATCTCAAAAATGTCTTTTTGTTGGGTATCCCAAAGAAACAAAGGGTTACTATTTCTACAATCCCTCTGAGCAAAAAGTGTTTGTTGCTCGAACTGGTGTCTTTTTGGAGAAAGAGTTTATCTCTAAAGGAACTAGTGGGAGGAAAGTAGAACTTGAAGAAATTCAAGAACAACAAGAAGACATCGAACCTGAAATGGAACCTGAACAGACACCACAAGATGTTGTGGTTCAAGAGTCTGTTCCTGTAGCACAAAGCCCACGTAGGACTGGTAGGATTCGGCGTGAGCCCGAGAGATATGGATTTCTCGTGACTCACACCGGTGATGTGATGCTCATGGATCAAGATGAGCCCACAACCTACCAACAAGCTATGTCGGGGCCTGACTCTGAGAAGTGGCTAATGGCCATGAAATCCGAGATGGAATCCATGTATGAAAACCAAGTATGGACTTTGGTTGACCCACCTGAAGGGGTAAAACCTATAGGGTGCAAATGGGTTTTCAAGAAGAAAACTGACATGGATGGTAATGTGATTACCTTTAAGGGAAGATTGGTTGCAAAAGGTTTCAAGCAAATTCATGGTATTGACTATGATGAAACTTTTTCACCAGTTGCTATGCTTAAATCCATCCGAATTTTGTTTGCTATTGCTGCACACTATGATTATGAGATATGGCAAATGGATGTCAAAACTGCATTCCTAAATGGAAAGCTACTTGAGGATGTGTACATGACACAGCCTAAGGGTTTTGTCACTCCTGGGAATGCCAATAAAGTGTGCAAATTGCAAAGGTCCATTTATGGACTGAAGCAAGCTTCTCGAAGTTGGAATCTTCGTTTTGATGATGCAATCAAAGAGTTTGGTTTTATCAAAAATGAAGATGAACCTTGTGTCTACAAGAAGGTTAGTGGGAGCGCTATTGTCTTCTTGGTGTTGTATGTAGATGACATACTACTCATCGGGAATGACATTCCTGAGCTACAGTCTGTGAAGACTTGGCTAAGGAAATGTTTCTCTATGAAGGACTTGGGTGAAGCAGCCTATGTGTTAGGCATCAGGATCTATAGAGATAGATCTAGAAAGCTTCTTGGCCTAAGTCAAAGTACATATATTGACAAGGTGCTAAAGAGGTTTAGCATGCAAGATTCCAAGAAAGGATTCTTGCCCATGTCACATGGTATCACTCTTTCTAGATCTCAGTGTCCGAGTACAACCGAGGAGAAAGAGCGCATGAGTAAGATTCCATATGCCTCAGCAATTGGATCTATCATGTATGCCATGATATGTACTCGTCCCGATGTCTCATATGCTTTGAGCATGACGAGTAGGTACCAATCGAACCCCGGTGAAAGTCACTGGACAGCTGTTAAGAACATCCTTAAGTACTTACGAAGGACTAAGGATGCATTCTTGGTCTTTGGAGGTGAAGATGAGCTCGTTGTAAGGGGTTACACCGATGCAAGCTTCCAATCTGATAAGGATGATTTTAGATCGCAATCTGGTTATGTGTTTTGTATTGGTGGTGGTGCTGTAAGCTGGAAGAGTTCAAAGCAAGAGACAGTAGCTGACTCTACAACAGAATCTGAGTACATTGCCGCCTCTGATGCTGCGAAGGAGGCAGTTTGGATCAAGAAGTTCATCACTGAACTTGGAGTGGTTCCAAGCATTGTTGACCCGATAGAGCTCTATTGTGACAACAATGGAGCAATCGCACAGGCTAAGGAACCTCGATCTCACCAGCGATCCAAACACATACTCCGACGCTATCATCTCATCAGGGAGATCATCGAGAGGGGTGATGTAAGGATATGCAGGACTTCGACAGACAGCAACATTGCTGATCCACTGACAAAGCCCCTTACGCAGCAAAAGCATGATAGCCATTCTAGGTCCATCGGTATTAGATACATGGATGATTGGCTTTTAGTGCAAGTGGGAGATTGTTAGTATTGTGCCCAAAAAGCCAATCATGAGATGATTGTATTTTTGCACATTGAGTCATGATATTTTATTGAGGCATTAATCCAGCAATTTTGTTTGTTGTTTTGTTTCTGCGTAACATAATAAACATAATTGTAACCCTAGAATAATGATATTCTTAAACGTCCCTAGTCTAGTATTATTGTGGAGCGGGTTGCAATAATACATAATGACTAGCATATGTGGAGACTAATATGAGATATGTAGTCTACATATGGGTACAAGTTGGAGAACTTGTGTACTGGACCGACCCACCATGAGAACACTTCATGGATCGTTATATGAGTGTCATAAGTGATTCTCATAGTGATCATGGTATATGTAGTCCTTCGACCTAAGATCATCAAGGTTCCCTACATGTGAGTCACATACTTTGATACTTTCCTTTGTTGCTCGTAACTGAGTGAACTTGAAGGAGGTCATTGGGTATGTCACATATCATGGGGAGGGATTTGTATGATCAAGATGGGATTTGTCCCTCCTATGTAACGGGAGTGATATCTTTGGGCCCCTTGATAGAGTAAGACTTAGAAAATGCATGGCCATGCTCCGATGAGTTGATATATGATATCAATGTCGTCAGTTTAATTTGGTCTACTCGGTAATCAAGAAACCGAAGATTGGGCTATACGAGAGTGACACATTCCATGTCTTGTGCTTAGTCTTGATATCTTGGACAAAGGGACAATGGCATATATCGGTGATGATCATAAAGGTTTAGTCGATTCACCGACAATCTTGTCACTTGGGTAGCAATGATGTGTTGCTAGACACCGCTCATTGCTTATGATTATAAATGTGATTTATGATCATTGCCAACATGGCAAGAGCCTATTGGGTCGCACACGTAGAGCTATTTGGATCATTAGAGTGCATGGGCTAATTATTTGGGTTATGGTTTCACTTTAATTTCGTATTAATAATGGGCCAAGGAGTTGAGCCATTATTAAGCCCGAAATTAAATCCTAATTGGATTAGGGCTTTGAAACCCATTAGGCCTGGAAGTTGAGTCTCACTATAAATACAACTTTTAAGTGAGAAATTCGTAGGTCTCCTTGCCCTAGCCTCCCAAAAAGGACAGCCGCACTCTTCTCTTGCAATTCCTTGGAGGACGCAAGCTAGCACTGCGAGCGCAAGAGAAACGCATCTGCCGGGACGTGGTGGAAGCGTGGTGATCCCGAGAGGCTCGTGTGGATACCATAGAGAGCCTGAACACGTCAACTGTTCAGGTTTTGTGATTCGACTCTACAGTTGAGTGAGAGATCTCAACCGAAAATTAGGTATGAAATTTTCGAACACCCGGTTTACCCCGTTTCACTTGGATCCTGGAGGGTTTCGGTTAAATTCCGCTGCGCTGTTTGGCTCCCGAAACCCAACAATTATAACCTTAAGACAAAAAGGTAGACATTTGGGTCCTTAGTTGGCATTATGTCATAAATGATGAACTTTGTCTTTTTTTTCATTCTACGCTCCAATAATAAATAACTTTAATACCATCCATGTCTTCCATAAGCCATCTTTGAAATTTTGTGAAATTGAGTACCCAACCTTTGTAACCTTACAATTTAGTCCATAGGTTACTTGAAAATTAAGCAATCTAATAAGGCTTTCTTAATGACCAAACTATCACTGTGTGTGTCACTTAAGGGAGTGTTTATTGAATACTTTACACTTCACAAATCATATACTATGAGAAAAATTAAGGCATATAAATTTAGGACCTTATGCTATAATTTTCCCATTTTGTGAAGGTTATAATAGTTCCTAAGGTGTCTAATATGGCATAGGAGCTATAGTAGGGCAACCAACAACAAGGAAGGCCAACTGGAGGGTATCAAGTGCTCGGAGTGCAAGTAGTTGCATGTTGGTAACATGTTGCTTCCAAATTCTAAAGAGGCTCTACAAGGATACAAGGGTAGGGCATGATCCTAAAAGACCAAACTCATGTCTAAGAGAGGTATTGGCACCTAATCGAAAGTCGCAATCTTATTCTGGAATACAAGTAGTTACTTGCTTATGAGCTAAGTTACTAGGATACAAATAATACCTTGAGTAATAAAGTGGCATAAGCTACTTAGTTAAACTTGAGTTTATTATGTTAGAAATGAAGTCAATATACCTACAATAAGTTAAGATATAGATTTAGGCCTGTTGCTTTAAGTGCAACAAGTGCCAAGTTAAAGGTTAAGATTTAGCAATGGTTGATGACCTAGGAATGTCCATGGACTTGAGGCATTAATATGGCAACCTTAATACACTCTAATTGAACTCCTTCGAACTCAATAAAGTGAGCTAAACCATAGTCACTCCTGTATAATAAGAAATAGAAAGTTTATTGGTAAGCTTTGGTTACTAGCAGTCAGGATAAAGTCCTATAGTGAGGACTAGCTTGTGGGTGTTCCATTGAATGCCAAGCTATGGCCATATGCTTCCACTCTCAACTATATGAGCTTACAATAGTATTGCATCATATATGTTTATATGTGCAGGTCCTTAGTTTCTTCTCTTGTAGGTACAATTCTTTACTAAGAATCTTTCATTCTTATCCCTTAGTTTTATTGTGTAGATACAGAAACTATGGAGCCCATTAGCCGCTAGTTGGTTGCTAAGCTAGTATTGTACATAGTATACATGCATTATATTTGAATATGATGATTCTAGTTCTTTAATGATCATATAAAACTCTTAGTACTAATTATAGTGTTATGTCTTGGCATACCAAAACTTGAGGAGGCACAAGCAAGAACTCCTAGCTCAGGTACACTTGGGGCAATTTATGCCCAGGTGTGGGCTTAGAGTAGTGATCTCTATGTATCTTAGTTTTTTAGTTGTACTAGATTTCAACTAGCAAAATGAGACTGAGAAAGTGGGTTGGATTCAAGCCATTTTTACCATGAAGGACTTATACATGTAGCACCTACAACGCCTTTGCTCAATAGAACTCTTTCTGCAAATGCATTTCGTGCCAACATGTATTTTGCCAAGATGAAATCTAGCTGTGTAGAAACCTATTCCAGAAACCCAATTGACTGAATATGGGAATGGCTTTCTGAACCAAAAGGAAGAATTGCTAGCGTGTACTTTGTTCTTCCTGGGGGCAGAATGAGTGAGATTCCTGAATCTGCAATTCTTTACCCACAGCTGGGCACATATACTGTGTTTTGGTAAGAGGGATATAATGCGGAATCAGGGCGGCACATAAATTGGAATAGGATGTTTTACCGCTTCATAGAGCCTATGTGTCAAAATCACCACAACAGGCATACCTATACTACAGGGAACTTGACACTGGAACAAACCATAATTCAAGGTGCACAAGCTTTGCACAAGGTAGCAATTGGGGCTTCAAGTATTTCAAGAACAACTTCTACTGGTTGGCACGTATAAAGGCAAAAGTTGATCCTACGTACTTCTTCTAGAATGAACAAAGCATCCCTTCGCTTTCGTTCCAATGGAATCGATATAGGTCATTCAATTTATATAATAGGTAATAAAACACATTAGTATAAGAGATAGCATCAGTGGTGGAAGGCAAACCGAACAATAAGTGATCAATTCAATTCGTTGTCTATTTATTTATTATTAATATTGTTGAAATAATCAGCTTAGCCAGTCGTAGTTACCAGCTAGCAGGGTATGGAACTCTTGTACGATTGCGTAAGCAACCCATGAAAATTGAGAAAAAAAAATAATAAAAATATTTTTATTTCTCCAACCAAAACATGTACTTATTAAACATGTGTTTGTATATGTTTCCAATGCATATTGAAAATAATTCACGCCCGAAAGATCGAAGAAATCATAGGCGCAGTTTGAACATGATTGAGTTTTGCATTCCTGAAATTCATAAACAAGTTGGCTGGCGAGTTACTGAAAGTTCGAGGGAAATAAAGTAATTCAACATACTATTTAATTACGTGATTAATTATTCTTCTAAGAAGCCTTTTAGGTCTCTCGCGCTTGGGTCTGCTGGTTAGGGATATGTGCCTTCATCAGCAAATAGTTGAATTCGAGTCTCCCAAAACCCCTTTTTTCTTACAACAATATAAAAAATATCCTTTATTACTAATGATTCATATTACCAACAGAAAAAAAGATTTTTAGGTAATAAGTATAGACAATGTTATGTTGACCCATATATTGCAGCAGGTATTGTTTCCAATAAATTTAGTATTAAAAATTTTCATTAATGAATAAATGAAAAGTCTATGAAAAATTGACTAAAGCTGAATTATCCTAACCCATAATAAAAAGTAGGCAAATAGAAGCAAAACATTATATATACTTTGAAACGATGCATAATTTTATCATTAAAAAATCATTCACTAAAAATTTTCTTCTTTTATCAACTTAAATTCTAATTTCTAATATTGATGAGAAATTTATTAAGAAAAATTTACTTTTAATTTTAGCATTTATGGACCAAATTATTTTATTAAACTATAGAGCTTCCAAAGCAAATAATTCATGCCACAAAACTCAATCATGAATAACAAAATAATATGATTGAAAAACAAAAGGCCTAATTACCCAGATGATCCCTGTACTATAGTGACTCGGCCAATCGCTCCCCTGGACTTTTTGAGGGTATAAATCGAGCCTTGAACTTTGATAACTAGGACACTTTGCCCACGTGACGTAACTTCCGACCAT
Organism: Aquilaria yunnanensis; assembly: GCA_039654915.1. Classification (NCBI taxonomy): domain Eukaryota; kingdom Viridiplantae; phylum Streptophyta; class Magnoliopsida; order Malvales; family Thymelaeaceae; genus Aquilaria; species Aquilaria yunnanensis. The sequence continues at coordinate 37,997,501 of CM077595.1, read as the reverse complement.
TTAATAACAAAAAAAATCATATAACTGCCACTTAAGTTTTCTAATTTTATCTTTTACACCCTAAAGTTTTATCTCCTCCAACCCCCTTTTTGCTTCTTTCACACATGTTCTAGTCGACACTGCCTCTCACACACAAGCATTAGTCAATTATTTGCAAACCTCCTTTTTCGCCTTGTCCTCCTCGCTCTTCCGTCGACCTCCTTGGCTCCTCCTCTACCTTGCCTACCTCACCTTGCCATCGCCTCCTTGCCTCTTCCTCAGCCTCGCCCTCCTTACGCCCGCTGTCGACCTCCTCAACTTTTCCTCAACCTTGCCCTCCTCGGCCCGCCATCGTCCTACTTGACTTTTCCTTAGCCTCACCCTCCTCATCCCTTCGTCAACCTCCTTAACCTCACAATCATTCTCTTTTTGATCCCCAATCTTAATCTTCTAACTCCAATCCATCTCAATTATAAGCTTTCCAGTCCATCTCGATTTCATGCCTCTAGTCCACCTTGATCATTATGCGTTGCAACTGACAGAGGAGGAGCACATGTGGTAGAGAAAAGTTGGCGATGCTGGTGGAACCCAATCTTAATCCATTTTTGATAGGTTTTGGAGAAAAATAAAATAATTTTTACTTTTTGGGTGCAAATGATTAGAAAAAGAAATTCAGATGACTATTTTTAATCCAATTTAAGTCCCAAAATTATTAGTTTGTAGAATTAGATGCCTGAAATTTAAACTTTTACAATCTGATGCAATTTCATTACATAATTTATGGAAAGGTCTAAGTTACTAAGTCAAGTGGGCAAAGTGTCACAGTCATCAAAGTTCAAGGCTTGATTCATACCCCCAAAAAGTCTGAAGGAGTGATTGACCGAGTATCTATAGTTAAGGGTCATCTAGGTAATTAGGCCAAAGCAAAACTGTGTTTAATTTAAGTTAATCAATTACTGCTTTAACCATTAACTTAATAAAGATAAAAAGAAAAGAAAAGAATTGACCAAAGCCGAATCAATTAGAATCATAGTCTAAAGTAGGCAACTTACAATAATTAATGTTTCATTTTAAAAACAAAAAAAAATAAAGAAAAGCAACAAAAAAATTTGGGCAAAGATAAAAAAAAATGGAAAAACATTAGGTATTAAGGGCTTAACAATTAACTTAATAAAGTAAAAAAAACGGTTTAACTCAAAAATAGATGAATTATGGTGACCAATATCTTAGTTTAGAAGATAGTGTATAATAAAACATAAAAAATTTTGGGGACCAAATCAAATAGAAAGAATCTAGCTAAATAGTTGTTAAATTCTGGGACCAAAATGGAACATGGATGGAACACAGGGAGTAACATGGAAAATAATAGAAGCTAAGGGACTGAATTCACGTTTAACCAAAACAAAACTCAGCCTAAACTGGGAAAATTTGCAAAACAGGCCCTAAAACAATGCAAGAACTCTACGAAAAGGGTATTGAACTTAAGAAAATGTCAACTGCATCTGAAAAAGTAAAAAGAAAAGAGAAAAATGAAAAAAACAAGGTATTATTGTTCATCTACAATGAAAAATACTGTAGATGAATAGTGAAAACCCCACAGATTTTAAAAGTAAGTTATAATTATAATATCATTTTTCCTAGCTTTTGTTTTTGGTTGTCGAATTGCATATAAAATTGTCATCTAAAGTTGGTGAGTCATGTAAAATTAGGGTAAAAGTTCTGTGATGGCAACATGTCATTAGTCCTAGTAATAATTAAAGGGCCTAATGATAATTTTTTTGTTAAAATGAACACATTTTAATAATTTTTATTTAAAAATATTCCCTCCACTGACTTCCAATGAAACATTTGGGTCTGGCATAAAGATTAAAAAATAGGAAAAAAAGTTTATGTATTATTTTCACTTTTTCCTTTCACTTTTTATACGTACATCAAAGAAAGATGAAAAAAGTTGTTATTGAGATAGTAGTTTGAACAGCAATATGATAAATTAATTGACTAAATATGAAGATATTGTAGAATTTTGAGTCAACTCAAAACAGAATATATTATATACTTTTAAGATGAATGGAGTATATAATTTTCCTTTTGAAGTATTGATGGGAAAAAATATTTTTTTACATTTAGACATAAAACTATTAAGTATAGTTTGAACTAGCAGATAGCTTGAATTAGAATTTGAAAAGTTGATGTTTTACACTATATCAAAAAAATTCATATCCATCCTGCAAAATGAATACTTTGAAAAGATTAGGTGAAAAAAATTTGAACTGAAAATTAGGTGCAAACTATATTGGCCTTTGAAAAATGTCACACCAAGAGGAAATTTATTAGCTCTTAAAATATGTAGTAATAATTTTCTAATGGTTTATGGATGTTTCAATTTATTCGTTATCTCTGTTTTTCTAAGTGGCTTTTTAGGTACTATTTGCAGTTGCATGAGAACTTTTTAACTTATTTAATGAATTCCATCTAGAGGGAAGTAAATTAAAAAAGTATATTTAATATGTTTTGTACTAAAGTGAAACGTTTATAATAGGTTAGGACCAAAAGGAAACACTTCATAGGTTAGTAGCCAAAATAAAACTATAAGCAAAGGTTCTGGTCTATTTACAACATTTATAAAAAAACTCTACCCTAGAAGTAGGCAACCCGAAGGCAAATCCTGTTCCCACCAGCAAGGTCTTGGGATGTATGGATTGGCCATATCCGACTCAACTATACTTGAATCATTGCCTTTTTAGCATATAGATAGCCAAAGTGTTGAACAAAACGGAACACATCGTCGAGCTAATGCAGAGCACCGAAACTCCTATACAAGAAGATGGTGTTAGAAAGCCCATGGGGTCTTTATTCCCAATGAGGGCTCTTTGACACTCAAGCCAGCATTAGTTGTCAAAGAAAGAGAGAAATGAGAGCATGAGCATGAAAAGGTTGTGACTTACCTTAGTAGGCCGACAAAATGTCCCCTAATAGTTGAACAATTGCAGTGGTTATGGAGAGCGAATCATGAAATAATCACATGGATTGTGGGAGATTTGCATCAGTCATGGGGAATTAAAGAGAATTCCAATGTATTTACTGTATGGGAAAGATCATGGACAACCATTTTGTGACTGATTATTGTATGCACTACAAGAGAACAAGGTATTTGAGACAGGAAAAAATATAGAGAAACCATAGGAAATGGTTATTTCCTGCAATTAAAACCGTCAGACAAAACTGTAGGAAAATGTAGTGTCGGAAATAAAAAATGTCGGATAAGCGTAGACTCATCCTATGCTTTTGTGATATCTGTGAACCCCAACTTGTCCGACAGTTTTGAGGTGCATTAAATCCTACATTTTTCTAACAAATCTATTTCCAATGGTTTTCTGACCCCACTGTCCTATGGTTTTGTGATATCTATGGACCCCACTTGTCTGATAGTTTTTTGACCCCATGATCCTACATTTTTCTGACTCCACTTGTTCAACGGTTTTCGGACTCTACTTGTCCTACAGTTTTATGACTAAATTATCTCCTATGTTTTTGTAACATCTATTTATCCTACACTTTTCTGACTACATTATTTCCTACGGTTTGCCTACGATGTTGTGACATGTTGTAGATTTTTTTTAATTAATTTATACACAAATTAAAAACATATTATATACCATTATATATATACATATTTTAGACATTATGACATATATAAAGATTGTATACATTATTAAGAACATATTATATAGGATTATATATATGTGTGTGTGTGTGTGTGTGTGTATGTATGTATATAACAATTGATAACAATTCATCAAAGCAGTCAATATAGCAGTAATCAAACTGTACAGAAAAAGTCAATTACAAATAGCTGCAAATGTAATACAAAATCAATGGGATGCCGTGTCAGGCTGATCATTGCTATCATGCCGGCTTCCATCATCGTCATGATGCTAACTAGAGGATCCGATCCGTAAATCGTCTGAGAAAGCTAATGTAGGTATAATCCCCTGCTGGACCAACCTGTTAAGCATGGTGCTCATTGCAACCTCAGTCTCTCGCTAGACTTGACTACAAACCTCTATCTGTAACTGGGCAAAATCACTCCGTAGCTGGGTGTTCTCAGCCCTCAGTTGAGCAATCTCAGCCAAATCAGCACCTGGAGCCTAAAAAATTTGGTAATTAAGTAGCAATTAGCAATGTAAAAGCGATAAAATTAATGTATTAAGTTAAATAGAAATGAAAAATACCAGATTTGGTCCAAAAGTGTAAGGACCAGTGAGTCGGAGTGGAACACCTGGTAGTCAACCCTTTTCTGGCAGGCATCGTACCTCATTCCAAACCTGTGCATCAAACTACGGGCGGTCATTTGCATTCTAATATTTTTCTTGAATCCACTGCACGTATCCCTCCTATAGGAAAAAGAAATTAAAGTTGGTAAGGCGCTTAATGTATTTTTAAAACATTGTTAGCACTGGAAAATAAAAATTTATTACCTGTAGCTACTGTGCAATCGGATTGATGGCTGACCGGTCTTCTTGCGTCTATGAGTATGAGACCACCACTCATCAAATGATGGCTCAACTACATCTTGTTCTTTGGTGTGTACATTTTTACATATCATTAAAAATTTTAGTAAATAATAAAGCATGTAAAAATTGTAATGTATGTAAGGGAAAAGTTGGTACCATACGATCCCAATGCATCTCGCCTGGGATGGAGCCCATCGTGTGCTTCGAAACAAGGCCTAAGGCATCCGTCGTGTGCTTGGCATGGGAACCAACCACTAATATCTTCTTCCATCTCTCCTACTGCCACTGGTCATACAACTGATTCTATACGTGCTGACTGTAGCAGGATGGAATGTGTGGTCGTAGCAAATTGTAGTCGGGGTTCATGAAGAAGTTGGGGATCTTCTTAATCGCAATGTTCCTCCAGTGATAGATGCGGTTTCGTACGGACCATGAGCAGTAATCAAACACGAGATGACGGATCTGGCCGAAGTCTCTGGGGTCCCATCTATAATAGTTCTACAATATCAAAAAAAAGAAAAATATCAATTAGTGCATATAGAAAATAGTATTTAAAAATCCATCAAAAAACAAATTACCTCTAACTCAGTGATGTTCTCCTCTCGTAAAGTTTGAGGTGCATGTGACCAAGCTATACAACTTTTGTCCCACAACCTCTCATGAATGGAGGCTACGGTGGAACGAACGAACTCATCAATATATATATATATATATATAGTGACGTAATTAAAGTGATGTAATTAAAAAAGTAGATAATCATACCAACAATTAAATTTGTAAGAGTCAGTAACACTTACTCTCGATGGACGATCATCAGACGGTCCTGTGGAGGTGGTGGTGGAGGTAAGTCAACTACCCGCGGGCCTCGCCCTCCCTGGAGTGTGGTGTTATCAGCTGCCTGCTCATCATGTGCGATGGCTGGTCCTCCATCATCTGGCTGCTGTTGTTGAGTCTGGTGTAGTCTAGGTAGATGAGTGGATATACCAAGCTTATTTGGATCAATGTAAGAATTAGGATTGAGCTCCCATGGGGACTGCCCGATACCTGTATGCTGGTAATGAGACAACCCAGATATTCCACTCCTATCCGGGTAATACGCATCGGTCTGTGTGTCATGAAACTGATAAAATGCAGAGCTTGATGCTCCATATTTCTGAGGCACGTAAGGCCTAGGCATCGGAGTATATGGCAACTAGGTCTATCGCTCAGTCTGTACGACCGGGCTCTAAGCCTGGGTATGTGGCATCGTGGTTTGTGGCACCTGGGTCTGAGCCTGGGTCTATGACACCTGGGTAGGTGTCACAACAAGCCCTCGTGGACCTCGACTGCGTCGTGAGTCCTGTAAGTGTCTAAGGCGAACCATCCTAAAATTCAAGGATAACTTGTTTAAAATTTTTGTAATTATTGCACAACCGTTTATTACATAAAAATTTATTTGTAAATTACCATTATGTCTTAATCATTTAGTTATAAATGACCATTACTACACTAACATTTACTTATTAAATTTCATTATTGCAGTACAATCAATAATTTCTAAATTATTATAACTCTAATAACATTTATTATAATAACATTAGTGAAATAACATTACTCTACTAGCTTTAACTAATTACACTAACATTATTGAACTAACAACATATTTAAGTAACATTTTTTTATAACTTACCACATATATACATATTACTATATTGTACATATTACTATATTGTATTAACTTTAACTTACCACATACATATTACATGCATCTGTATATATTTAACTTAACATTATTACAATAGAAATTATTATAACTAAACCACATACATCGTACTAACAATACCCATAAAATTACTACAAAAATAAATTTAAAAAATTATCATTTAAAAATATAACATACAAAACATGCATTATGTAAATCAGCACTATAATAGCATATATTAATTATATAAGAACAAAACTACTTAAAAAATAAAAAATACCTGGCTTAGGGATCTCTGGAGTGAATTTTGGGAGAGGGTTAGAGGAGATTATCACAGAAGAGAGGGAGAATAGTTGCGAGGAATGAGAGAAGCTACCCCAAATTTAAAGGGAAAAAACGGCGATTCAACTACTCTCAAGGCCTACTATTTTCAAGCAATTTTACCAAATTGTAGGAAAAATATAGGAAAACATCCTACAGTTTTTTTACAATAATTAATGCATGTCTAAAAAGCATAGGATCCAAAAAATTTTAACTCACTACCATAAATTTGGTTTCCTGCTTTATGTCGTACGTATTTATGACATTAGCCTACAAATTTGCTACAATTTAAATATTTGTGTTAAAACCATCGGATAACTCCTATAAATTACCTATGATTTCTAGAAATGTGTTAAAACCGTCAGATAGTGCCTAAGTAACTCTATCCTATAGTTTTCCTACATTTTATAGAATTAACTGAAAACCATCAAATAGTGCACTGGCCTAGGTAACTCTGTCATACATTTTTCCTACGTTTTATAAAATCAACTCAAAACCGTCGGACAGCACACTGCCCTAGGTAACTTTGTACTACATTTTTCCTATGTTTTATGAAATTAACTCAAACCCATCGAACAATGCACTGCCCTAGGTAACTCTGTCCAACATTTTTCCTACATTTTATAAAATTAACTCAAAACAGTCGAACAGCGCACTGCCCTAGGTGTTAAGTTTGTATAATATATATATATATATATAGCTAGGAATATTTATATTTTGTAATAAATTATATATATTATATATATCATTTTTGTTTAGTTGAAGAATTAATGATAATATTTATATACTTAAATTTAACATTATGGATTTAATGTATTTTTTATACTGATAAAAATTGATATATTCATTTCAACATAGTAATTATATATGTGACGATTAAATTTAATAAATTTAAGATCATTTCAGTCTAAAACATAAATGCATTCAAAGTTATTAGGCCTTTAAATAAAACATGTAGATGTTTTGAACAATTATACTTAATCTAACATCCTCAACTTCATCTTAATCAAACATCCTCGACTTCATCTGATTCTAAACTAACTAACGATGTCTCATCATCTGATGTATCATCATCGTCTTGTGTGACCTCAATATTCTAGTCCATGTCTTGAACAATTTCAAGATAACATGTGAAATCAACAAGTATGTTAATCTCATCAAGGGCAGTGCCATCAGTTATTACCATTAGTACTTCACTTGAAATCGTTTCTTGGAATGGCTCATCTGTGGTTTCTATAACACATGTTTGCTCATCAGATATTTCTTTATTCTCATCAAACCAATCCTTAGCATTATTTGATGAACAATCGATGAAAGCTAGTGGCTTCATCTTAACAAATGCCTACCACTGATGAAGATTCTTGTTAGGGTACTAACAGTAGTAAACTTGTTGAGCATGTGTCACAAAGATAAATGGCTCAGCTAGTGACAATCTAGACTTCCATTTATTGTCAACGACACCGGTATGTGCACAGCTTTGAATGCCACGTGTCGAATCAAACCAAGTAAATTTGAACAGTGTCATGACTTCATGCCCACTCCTGTGGTACTCAATGTGTATAATCTCATCAATAAGCCCATAAAAATCATACCCACTAGATCCCCATGTCTCACCCTTAGCGCAAACACCATAATTCTGTGTCGCTTTCTCTTTGCCGTAGGATTATGCGTGGAAATGAAAGCCATTCACAATACATCCATTGTATGATGTGCCAACTCGAATGTGAGGATCTAATTTATCCTTGAAATGGTCAACCTAAAAATACTATGTTAATATAATAACATAACTACTGAGTAAATACAAACACAACACATTTAAGTACATAAAAATTATCACTCATGATACTCACGTATGATAAGAACCATTGGATGAAACATTCACCTCAATAACTTTGTAATTGGGTTTCATTGAATTGGGAAAATATTGTTGATATATAAGAGTCAAAGTGCCTGAAATGATATTTATCCATAAATGAATTAAAGCAATCCGATTGCAAGAAAAAACCTTAACACTTGTGTACATTATATGGCACCTGACAATCAATGTAATCTCATTACAGTTCCTCAAAGTGTATATGTGCACTTGATGCCTCTCAGTGGGATCCAGTAAACGTTGTTGCCTATGGTTAAGTATATTATGACATCTTGCATTAAAAATAAATAGCAATGTACCGTCATTCAAGTTAACCGTACAACCCAAGTTTAAGGCATACTCATCAGGCATCTTTATCATTCTCAGCCATAAAGTAACTTCCCTTACATGTTCCCAAGTCAACATATAAGATGCTTTTGGTTTCACACAGTTCCCCCAAAAATTTTGTAAATGTAGTTCACGATGCATATTTTTTAACTTCTCAAGGGAAAAGTTAGAATTTGAATTATCTTTTGTTTTCCACTATATATCCATAACAATATTGAAAATATTCTCAAAATAATTTTTTTCAATATGCATGACGTCCAAATTATGGCAAACTAGCAAATGTTTCCAGTATGGTAACTCCCATAATATACACTGCTTTAACCAATTATGCCACTCTCCAAACCCTACAACTTGGTGTTTATCATATGCATAGCCAAATGGAGGAAAACAATAGCCAACCAACATATGATAAATCTCCTCACCTGACTTATATAGACTAGCGACAACACTAACCTTCTTCCTTGGGATGAATGATGTTACATTCGAACGGAATGTGTGATTTTGCAGTGAAAAAACCCTGTGACAATCACACCAACATGGCTTTATGCATGTCTTCAACATAAATGTGTCAATTTCATCCATGCAATATGGGCATGCAAGCTTACCATGGGTACTCCAGCCCGAAAGGTTTGCTAGTGCAAGAGAATCATTAATTGTCCATAATAAACATGCCTTCATAACAAAATTCTGTTGTCAAGAACTGTCCCATGTAATAACCTCTTCCTACCATAAAGTTTTAAGCTCCTCAATTAATGGTCGTAAAAATACATCAATGTTGCGCCCTAGTGCTCTAGGACCAGGAATTAGGAGATTCATAAAAATGAAGGGTTCTTTCATACACAGATCCGCCGGAAGATTATAAACAACTATAAAGATCAGCCATGTCATGTATGTTCTACCAATAACATTATTAGGGTTAAATCCATTGGTACACAATCCAAGACCAACATTTCCGATTTCACCAGTGAATGATGGGAATGTTAGGTCTACATGCCTCCATGCTTTAAACTGACATGGGTGACCCATACTTCCATCATTGCATAATCTATTATAAGCATGCCAAGTCATGTGAGTCTCTGTTTTTTATGACATGTACATGCGCTTCAACCTACTAGTAATTGGTAGATATCGTAGCACTTTTTTGGGAATCAACTTCGTTCTTCCAGATGTTACTCTTTCTTTATATCTACTACTCCCACATTCATGGCAATGTGTTAATTTCTCATATTCTCGCTAAAATAGCATACAGTTATTCTCAAAAGCATGAATTTTTATATATGGCAACCCAAGTCCTTTTGTGAGTTGTTTTGCATCATATAGCGTGTCTGGGAGTCTATTAGTTTTAGGCAACATTTCTTTCATAAGCTCTAACACTCTATCAAAACAATGATCCATAATATTAAACTCGCTTTTACAACTTAACAATTGGGTCATTGCAGACAATCATGTATGTAGTGCACCCATCGAACAACGGTGCATTTGCATCATCCAACAAATTATAAAGTTGTTGTGTAATCGGATTAGGTAACCCTTCTCTTATTTGAGACACATCAAACATATTATCATTATTATAACGGACGTTATCAGTTTCTTCAACATTCTTTCACTTTTTCCAAATCTTGCATTTGATGATAATGAACCAATTGATTCATGTACCATTTGTTCATATGCATTTACACTACTTGATTCCCCAGTTATTGCTCCATACGAGTGTGGTGGAAAATAAGTATGGGCCATACTGAAATTCTGCAAACTGCTATCATTTTGTTCATTGTGAGAGTGCCATATGTAATAGTTTGACGTAAATCCATATCGATACAAATGCTCTCACTTTCGCTTCTATTCTATAAAATCTGTTATTATATTTACGACAAAGGCATTTAATCATTTCTGACTCCGTCCTATTGTAAGCAAACTATAAAATCTCATTAAGACTAGCCATAAATCTAGGATTCATATACGCATCTGCATCTATCCTCTGGTACATCCACTCACGTTCATTACTAGCCATTTGGTTCCCTTGTAAAACAAATAGTAAAAACCCTAAACATAAATATGTAATAAAGATATTATATTCATAAAATATAAATAAAGTGATAATGTAAATGAATTGCTTATATATGTAATACATACATGTCGACTTTCCATTACTGTACCACCTACTCCATTAAGGTAAGGGCCCTACTCCATTGAAAGTTGCATAAGCAGTATTTCCCTGTTCCATTTTAGTAGCATTTTCTGTAAAGTTTGGCAGCATTTCCCTGTAATTCCCCTTCACAGCATTTCTCAATAATATCTATTTATTGAGAAACACACAACGGGAACAATTTGGGAAATAGTCTACCAAAATTCACAAACTGCTAATACAAAAGGAACACATTAACTGCAATACTGCTTATGCAACTTTCAACTGTCTAGCTTGGACAATCCATCATTATGTTAATCACAAATATAACTTAACCCAGTACATTTTGTTTACCCATAATCTGAATTAGACTAATATTTTATTTGTCATCAACATAATCATGAATGGAGAATCTAAGGTTTAATGAATAAATACTTATAATGCAACAACATGTTGTCTTATAAGCCAGCCACGTAAAATAACATAACTGTATCTTCTAAAAAATAAGTAATTACTATATATCTAAATCATTAACCTTTAAATTAGTTTGAAACACCTTGATTGAGCTGAAGAAGAAGTTGAAACAGAAACCAAAATGGATGCCAAAAGAGTAGCTAAGATGAGTTGGAGAAGAGAGAGGAGAAGGTATTTATTAGCAAAATCATAGGATACATATAAAAAGTCAAACTATATGACTTGTGTAATAAATATGTAGTAACTAACGTCACAAAAATGTAGGAAAATAGAAAAAATACAACTCCTACATTTTTAAGACACCCATTCCTTATTTGTTGCAAAAGCATAGGAAAATATATTTGCAGGAAAAGCATTGGATAAAGAGTCTGATGCTTTTCCTATGTTCGTGGTCCTTACTCATCAAATTCACATTAAAAACGTCAAACTCTTTGGCGCCACAATTTCCCGCCATCTTATTCTGACACTTACACTATGGTTTTATCTGTCACAATTTTATTGTAGGAAAACCGTCGAATAGATTCCATATTGAGCAATCAATACCTTTTTGTCTAATAGTTTTCCTGCAAAAATGGCTCCTACGCTTTTTTGCGTAAGAATTGGCTGTAGCAAATGCTCCTCATTTTTGTAATGATAATTTTCTTGCCATTAGCAAAGGGTATTCCTAGATTTTAGGGTAATTTCTCAATGACATGGGTGCGAACTACATAATGGCTTCAAGGCCTCTATCGACCCATAAGGGGGCATATGTGCCTATAGGCAAAGCCTAATTTATTATGATGTGGACTAGACCTTGTCATGATCCATTATGTCAGATGAAGTTGTTAGCAAATTGCACTGATGCAACTTGCTGGGCTTTGAACATGGCTCAAATGGTATTTGCAACAATGTGTTTAAGAGTTGCTACAAATCAGCGTATACCTAGGCCAATCGCACACCTTATAAGAGTTCAAAAGTTAAGCTAAAACAGCTTCACTTTACCACCCAAAAATAGGCATCTTCATTGGTTTTAATTTTTTTTCTTACTTAAAAAAAATAATTAATTTACCAAGCCATTAATCCTATCAAATCCCATATATAGATCTTAAAATTTATTTTTTATTTTTATTTTTTTGAAAACCACCTACTCGTGCAACCTAAAAAAAATTTGTTCTTAGAATTTGATCTCAAATACTAGAGGTTATCTTGGAATTTTCACTAAATCCACTAAGAAAGAACCCTTAATTGTGAACTTTATTAACCTAGATTTCCTCCTAGGGCTTATTAAACCTATGCTAGCAAATTTTCTCAAAAAAACTTGACCTTTAAAAAGCATCATGAAAAAATTAAATAAAAATAAATTGTTTCAAAAATTTGTTAGTTATCCTAGACCTATAGTTCTATCTATTGTTTATGATTAAATAAATGCATGACATAAATAAATAAATGAATAAAAATCCACTAGAAAAAGAATAGAAAGAAATAAAATGATACTGTTGTTAGTGTCAAAATTGTAAAATAGAGAAAGGTTAAATAACTCAAATGAACAAGATAAAACTAAGTAAGGGCTAAACATAACTTTTATCCAGAACAAAGAAAGTTGAGTGGATAAATGTGTTAGAGCCTTGTCAAGTCATGAATTTGGAAATGGGTCACTATCACGTTTGTGATTCTAAGGCAATTTGTGGCCTAGGTCATAGAGAGGACGGCAATGATAATCTCCAAATGAACAAATGGCTTGCAGGAAATGGCGGTAGATGGTGGATCAAGGTTCGGACTTGTTGGGGATGGTGGTATGGCATGAGGCAAGGTGTGGGTGGAAGGCTGTGATTGATGGTGATGGAGCAGCAGCCAAGAGGTTTGTAGGTTCAAGTTTAAGGCCCGTTCAGTAATAGCTTTAGCAGTTAAAGTTAGAGATTAGTTTCAGCGATTAATTCTAGTGATTAGAGTTAGAGGTTAACTTCTAGAAAGTTTAGATCGTTTGGTAAATTAGCTAACTAGAAAAGTTCCCACTAATAAATTCACCTAAATGCCCTATCTTAAATTGTTGTAAACTTTCATGGTTGTAACCAGAAGGAACCAATTGTCCTTCTCCAATTATTTAATCTATAAGAAAAAATACAAAAATTTTGAAAAGATCCTTATGTCTAACTAGGTAGTAAAAATAAGACCATCGAAAACAAATTCAAAAAAAAACATGACAAAAAAATGTTTAGAAGTATGTCAATAAAACATTAAGTAGAAAATCACGAGGAACAAAAGGCACGAGCGTTGCAACGGTCACATAATGTCACAATTAAGCAAAATAAAAATAAAGAAAAGTAACAAAAGTAGTTTGGGAACCTAGAAAGAAAATGTAAAAACTTATGCATAAAGAGTTTAACAATTAACTTAGGAAAAGTTAAGAAAAAAAACCTCTATTTCACTAAAAAAATAAATACATCATGGTGACCAATGTTTTAGTTTAGAAAACAACAAACCATAAAACAAAAAGAGCCAAGAGATAAACAAAACCACTATAATTAAGTAGTTACTAAGTTTAGGGTCTAAAACGTCAAGTTGGTCAAACTCAGGGTCTAATATGGGAAACGGAAGTAATGCAGGGACTGAAATCACATTTCATCAAAAACTAAAGTGAAACAAAACAAAAGTGAGAGAATAGCAATACAGGCCCTCAAAAAGCTATTAATTTTTGAAAATCTAACCAAACTTAAAAAAGAATCAATAGCATCCAACACAAAAAAAAAATCAGGTGAAAAAGCAGGCCGTAACCCAGCCCAACACCAAGGGACAAAAGTAGAAGTGCACTGTAGCTTACTATGGAAATGAATAATGATCAAGAAATTAGTTTTAAAATATAGTATAAAATCTACAACTTAATTTGCTCATATCAATAAGCCCATCCTCTGCATATTCTTACTCTAAGTAAACTTTAAGTTATTTTCTCCCTAAGCTATGTCATTTCGATTTAACTCGTATATCTCCTTTTCTTTTTACTATCCTCACCATCATCATCATCACTATCTTCTTCAAGATCAAAATACAATTCTCAAGTAAGTCAAAATCTAGATCACTTATTGTATGCATTCTTACATAGTTGTGAAAACTACTGCAACTTTCACGATCATAACCAACTTTTCAAAAGGAAAATTTGGCATTTTTCACACGATGATCCACTTTTTCTTCAACAATCCAAATACTCATTCAGTGACATTTTGCAAAGAGTATGTTTGGTTAAATATCTTCGTCTTTCCTGGTGTAGGTCTACCTTGCCAAAAGTATCTATTAGGTGATATCTTTCTCCCATGCAAAGTCTTAGATAACCTAAAATTTGAGGGTAACTATATGATAAAATAATATTTTTATAATTTTTATAGTCCTATATGTGTACCAACAATATCTTAGATCTTAAGTTACCTAAATAAGGATGAGGAAATTGTCATTTTTCTTAATAATAGCTATAAAAAACACATTGGTATCATGTGCGATCTCTCCTAACTAGCAAGAAAAAACATGAACATAAATCAAATTTCGGCACACATTTTCTTCCCACAAATGAAATTTGATCTAGAATAGTAACACTTACTTGAATGCGGATGCCTTCAATGGCACCAACATAATCCTACAGTTCACAGAAAGAAACAAATGTGATCACATATTATAAAAAATGACTACAAGTAACATGATACACATACAAAGAAAAAAAGGATAATTGTTCACCTTAAAATGTGGCATGTTCGTATGATCTTTTCATACATTGTTACCACCTCACAAAATGGGAAAATTAAATCATAAGAATCTAAACGCACATGCTTTAATTTTTCACCATTGTGTATAAACTATGAAGTATAAAGTATTTAATATAAACTCCCTTAAATGGTACACACAATGATAGTTTGGTCCTTAAAAAAAGTCTTAATGTAAAGCTTGTTTTTCAATTAACCTATAGACTAAATTGTAAGGTTAAAAAGGTTTGGTACTTAATTGCAAAAATTTCTAAAGATTGCTTATAGAGGGACATGAATGGTATTGTTAAGAAAGGACATGTATGGAATTAAAGATATTGTTGGGGACCAAAGTGGTCAAGGAGGCAAAGTTCATCATTTATGGCATAATGACAAATAAGAACCCAAGCGTCCGCCTTTTTGTCTAAACATTATAATGGCCTTTGACAAGGCTAAAGGGGGTCAAAAATACCATTTTCCACCCTTGTGATGGTCGGCCAAAACATGTCCAAGTGTGGGCTTAAAGTTGAAAAAATTTCAACCATGCCATAAGATAGTTTTGACTTAAGTAAAAGGGGGGAAAAAAAACTTCATTTCCTTTACAATCTCCTTATTTTTGGCCTCTAGAAACCCTAAACACTTCCTTGAGCTCCTTTACAGCCCTCCGTACCTACCATAGCTCAAGCTTTCGAGTGGAAGTTAGAGAAAGCAACCAGATACATCAAGTGATAGAAAAACCCTAGTTTTTGGGTTTATTAAGCATTACCTAGAGTTTTTAGTATTCACAACCAAGGTAAGGGTTTTATTAAGCTTCTTGGTTTTTTTACTATATTTTCAAAATTTCCATGAAGCTTAGAAGAGAGAAAAAAGCTCTATGAACCAATTTTAGGTTAAGAGCAACATGCAAAACAAGCTTTCGGCCTCATTGTTATCTTGCATATTAATGTAGTTTAAATAAGGGTTTATAAAGCCCAAGCTCATACTCACTAAGACCTAATGACCACTTAAGACAAAGCAATAGCTTGAGGAGGGCTACCATAATGAGACCTTAATGTTTATATGAATGATTATGGACTAATTCTAGTGTGTTGTTGTTGTCAGCATTACATTTTTTTGTTACTGTGTTTGTTTGTGCATTTGGATGGCTAATCAGTATCTATGTGCTGTAATTTTGTGTCTTTGGATTTTAGGTGTATAGCTGGAGATTCAAGTTTCTAATGATAAGGCCTCTAAGTTTTTTCAAAGAGACTTACCCCATTTCTGCCCTTTTTCAAAAAATCCTAAAAAAGAGCAGTCAAACTAATAGCTGTTGTTTCTATTTCTCTATGAACTTTCACGTACATTAACTTCAATATGTATAGTTGTAAACTGGAAAGTTTCATATTTTTTAGTTCACAATAGCTATTTTTAGTAATGGTACTTTCTGCCATACACAACACCTAGTCCCTTTAAGTTTCTGGAGGGCTTAGTGCTTTTGAAGCCCTCCAAAAAGCTTAGTGTATATGTCAACTAATTTATGGTATGTATTTAGTGTATAAAAGCATGTAAATGAACTGGATATGTGGTATGTATAGTGTGTGAATAATTTGTGGATGAATGAAGTGTAGTTGAAAGTGTTTGTGTAATTCTGTCCATATGGTGCTTATGGGCTGCTTTGAAGAGTATCGCATGTGATGCTTGTGGAATGACTTAAAATTTAGGGGAGTTGTTTCCTCATTTGTCGAAGACATATGTTGAACTGCCCATGTTGGTTTTGCACCTGGAAATAAAGTGTATGAATTTTATGAAGTTTTGCATGGGCATATTGGTCGTTAGTTGCTCAAATTTAGTGCCTTGTACTCCAACTTCTATAACATACTATACATAATGGGTTTTGCTATGAAATTTTGACCACAATTAGAACAATACAAGATGAAGAATTTAGATTTTGAATCACTAGATTTGGTGCATTATAGCCGGAGTTATACCCTATCAAAATTGGCTGATTTTGCTATGTAATGTTCATATGGTCAATTCTACCTAGTTAAGTGTAAAATCCATAATTGCAAACTCAAATGGATTTAATGTCTCAAACCTATTTCCCTATAAATGTTTAAGTGTATCAAAGGGTTTTTAACCTTTAGGGCATAGGAGAACACAGGTAAAATTTGAATTGGATATGGCATGAAAGTTTGGACACATGGATGGGAACCAAGTGCACGAACTGTGCATGTTATTGTGCATATGCATGGAATTTTGCACGAATGTCATATTGGCATGAGATGAGGTTTTGACTATTGTCTACACTACCACATGAGTTTTTTTGTCAATATGTGTGTGATGGTTGGAACAATATACACATCATTGTATAAAGACTAAAATGACCACTTGAATAAACATAGTGAGCATGTTCTACTTGGCCTACAGGACATGCAGTGCCTAGGACTTAAGCTTACTAAATTTGATCATTGTGTTTAAGTATTCAGAGTGGTAACATATATGATCTGAAATATTTTGAAAGTTCAACCATGAGGTTGAATTATATCATATACCATATGTACAGACTCTAGTACAAAAAAAAAATCTATCTAGAAATTGTCATTTCAGGCCATTGGAAGCTTTCTTGAACTTCACGATTTGAATCCCGAAGGTCCATTACAATTAAAAATTGCAAGTACTTCTATTGTGGAAAATTGGAATGAATCGTTTACACCATACTTGCTCTCAAATGTTCAAGTAAATTCATGACCATTGCTTTTGACATTTGAAAAGCATTATAAATGTATTCATCATGGCTATATAGTAATTCTCTAACCCATTTATATCCAATCTAATGAGAAGACACACATGGCTCTTTAAAGATATATTTTTTATAATATTCATTAATAAATTGTAATGATACCCCAGCTATTTGAATTTGGTGCAAGTTTTACCTAGTATTTCATCTAATGCTCTATCATCATCACTTTTTTCACCTGCTTCTTTATTTCCATCATATGTAAAAATATCATGCAATTTTTGAATAACAAAAACAAAAGGAACATGTAATTTAAAATATAAATGAAATTTTTTTTAATATTCAAGTAACATGATATGAAGATTCTCATTGTCTACCATCTTGAACAAAAAACCAAACACCATGAATAAGAACATCTTTAACCGAACAATAAAGAAGTCGAATTAGTGATGCCCCCAACAAGGTAGTAAAAGATTCAAAATCATTTTTTCAATTGTAGGTACCACAACCTAAGAGAAGAGTTCTTCATAGCCATGAACATATCACTCTTCTCCCAATTCAGTAATAGTTTTGTAGCAAAAGGATAATGACCACCAACCTTTCCATTGTGTGCAAAATTTCAATAGCTTCAGCTATGATTGGAGGCAACTTTTTTACTCTAGCACCACATTGTTGTGACTAGAGGCAAAAACAAGCAGAGTCAAGCCTGAATACCCCAGGCTTAAAGCTTGGCCTGTTATGGATTAGCTTGATTTAAATTTGAGTTTAAGTTCAACAAACTTAATGAACAAGGCTTGAAGCTCTAGTTGAAAAGGCTTAAGCCCCTATGAATGGTTCGATAGGCTCAAAGCTTGACTTAAATCATGGATCTTGATTTGAGCTTAATTCAGGTTCATTAAGTTCATTAAGGACTTGAGTAAGATTTTAAGAATCAAGGTATTTTTATTCTATTAAATTAGTTATATTTTGTTAATATCAAATTAGGCCTACTGGGATGAATAAGAGTTCAAGCCGAATAGTATTGTGCTTGAGAACAATTCATTAAGGATTCAAACCTAAATTGTTGATTGAGTTTATGCTCAAGGCTTGTTAATCTCGGTTCACTAATAAAAAAAATTGAGCTCGAGCTGGTACTCGAATTGTTTGATAAGCACATGGCACATTTCCGCCCCTAATTATGACTTTGAATAACTTCAACAATAAAGTCAATTATTGTGGATAAGATAGAGGCTCCTCCATTCTTACTACATACTTACATCTTTCTTTAGTTTTCTTCTACATTAATTAATCATTTTTTTTTTACTACCTAGTATTACCTTTTGGAGGAAAATCTACATTACCTCCTTATATTTGATTAGAAGTTTCATGGCCACACTCCACTTCAGAAACTCCTGAATCCTAAGCCATGTCTTCAACATTCTGAAAAGGTAAATTTGTATCATAACCATAACAAAACTTCTGAATGAATGAGGTTTCAAAAGATTTTGTTGGTGGAAGACAAGCCAATAGAGCCCCCATGTCATCACATATCTTAACTATGCCTAAAACAATACATTTAACTTATCCTCCAAATCAGGATCAACGCCATCCTTTTAAACTAGATTATCTCAAGATTGATTGATTATATAAAGAATTCATTAATTAATTTGAAAGAACAAAAAAAATGGAGATTTCTTTGTAAAATTATAAGAGAACTTAAGACAAGCAGTCATGTTTTTATCCTACAAATTATCAGATACATCAATTGTTTTTTTATATACATTCCACCCTAAGCCTGCAACAAGTCTCTTTAATATCCTATAGCTCTTCCAATCCTTTTTTTAGTGCATCATATTTGTCCTTTAGTTGATTGCCCTAGTAACTAAGTCCTATCTAACTTCTAAATTTTGTTGCAATGATTTCCATGAGAATTTCCTTAAGCTTCCACCTTATTTGTAACCATCATCAAGTTATTTTTTGCATATCTCACAAAATACCATCACATTATGCCTTTGCCATTATGCTTTACCTTTTTCCTATCATTTTGACTTTGATTATTAGTTGCTTGGGAGAAATTTTTTTCCATATAAACCCAAACGTTACAACATAAATTAAAGACTCATCATCATTGCAAGAAGGATAATTTTTCAATTTATGACATTGAATATTATAAATAGAATGTCCAAATATTTTTTTGAAAAGAATTAAAATTAAACAAGAATGACTTACCATTGTTGATTAGCTAAATGCTTCCATGGCAATGTTGTTCTCTAGTATCTTGATTTTTGTTTCTTCTAATTTTACGATTTTCTCCTCCCCCACTCATCCTTTAACAACTACACAAACCACTATTGTTTTCATGCTTCTTGCTAGAAATTTGGGTTAAATTTCACTGGTACAATTGGAACTTTAAATCCATAATACTCAAATCATATTAAATACATTAAAGGTGGGTTGGAGTGTGATAACTCTCCTAGTCAATGACTAGTTTTGACCCCACTAAGTATGTTTTATTTAAGTACATTTACTTAAATACCTTAAATTAGTATCCTATTAAGCGTGAAAGATAAGCCAAGTAAAGTAACGATGAGTTCTTAAGTGTGATTTGGCACCTAAGAGTCATAAGGACAAAATGGTAATTTTTTACCCAAGCGAGTGGCATGACTATAATTTTGATAAAATTAAGGTCATGTAAGGATTTTGGGGTAATTAATTTAATACCATAAGTTATTCTAGCTATTAAAACCATTGTTTGAAGAAAATGTGCAAAAATTGCACTAAGTATTCAAATGAGTTATTTATGTCTCAAGTGGATTAAGTGCCCAAAAGGCTAAGTGTAGGAGGCATAAAAACATTCTTTGGGATCAAGGAAGGATGGTCTCTAGTGTAAGTCTTGTGGCCAAAGTGAAACAAAAGAGAACTTGAAGGCCAAGAGGTAAGAAAACAAGCAAAATGCCTTAGTGAAGTGGCTGAGATATTTCTAACAATAGTTTACTATCATCTTCCATCTTTTTCTTTCCCATGTTTGTGCCTCTCCCTCTCTAGCAACTCCCCTACTACAAGCTCTCCTAATCCCACAAATTTCCAACAAATTTGAAGGTCCCAAAGAGAAATCAAGAAGCCTCTAACTCATTCTTGGTGCATTTGCTTCATTTTAGCTCTTTCTTGCTTGTTTTGGGTGTAAACCCTAATGTAAGCTTCTTGGTTGGTTTGAGCTAGTTCTAAGTTCTTAATGCCATATCACATTGGTTTTAGGTCTAGAACTCAAGAGAGCTAAGTTGAGCTCAAGCGTGCTTCTATTTTGTTCTTACTTTGTAGCTAAATTTGATGGAAGGGTTCAAGTTAGTTTAGCTCAAATAATGCATAGAAATGTAAAATTTTATGTTGGAATAAATTAGAAACAAGACCCATTTAAATTGGCTTTGGGGATTGAAAGATTAAGCAATTTTTCTGCAACATAACATAAGTGCATAAAATGCTGTCAAACCATTGGCGACACGTTGCCAACTTGAGGACGTGTCACCAACAAGCTTTTCAAAAACTTGTATATTGTTTACCTTGGTGACGCATTACCAGTGGCGTCACCAAGGCCCAAGCCCCTTAAGCACGGAGCACCCTAAGATCATCTCAATCTCTTGGTTAACATCCCTAATTATTCTAAGACATTCTGTAGCTTCAATTAGGTCTAAAACTCATTCCTAAGTTATGAATTATGCATTGTTTAAGTAGTAGCTAAGTGGTGTGGTTAGGCTAGGGCTACGTCGAGTGGATAAGGGGCTTAAAGTGCTCAAGTTGCTAAGGGGGAACTAAGGGGATTAAGGTGGGTTTTAAAGTCTTCTTTGGTCCAAGTGAGAGGTCTTAAACCTTTGGGAATCAAAAAAGAAACCTATGAGGATCCCAACCAAACCTTGTGATTTGGTAAGTAAGCCATTAAGGAGCCCTAAGCTAAGCTCCTAGAGCTTGGCAAGTTGCACCACATAAGATGGCTACCTTGCACAATAAGTTATAAGAAAGGCAAGCAAGATTTGAGAGGAGGTGACTACCTACTCTAGGACTCGTAAGTGGGACTTAAGGGAGGTAAAGGATTTAGGATACATGGGGCAGTGCATCAAGTACTTCAGTCGTTTAAGCTCACGGTAAGAATAAGGCACCTAGGGTGTAAGAAGTCTCAAGGATTTGACCTTGTTGCATAACATACATTCATGCATTGCATATTTATTATGTTACTCATTTATGTTAATTGTTAGTTGGTTGTTTGCTTGTTTGTATTCCATTTTCACATGCTTGCTTATTATCTTCTTTGCAGGTACCCCAAGGGACCCTTATTGAGTACATTCATATACTCACTCCCTTAAGTATGTTGTGTAGGTTCTAATGTCAGGCTTAACAACTAGATGGATAGTTGTGGGCTAAGTTTATTTTTTTGTAGATACTTGTTTACTGAAATCATTAAGATTCTACGGTTACTTGAGTGATAAGTTTTATACTAACTAAGTGTTATGCCTTTACAGTTAGAGGCTAAGTGTTGCACAAGTACAAGTGAAGGCTTTGCACTTGGAGATTGATAGCTCAAAGGTAGGAGCTCAAGTAAATGATCTTAGTAGTATTTTTCCTTGTATATATGGTACCCTGTGTACTAAAGCATTGCTTATATTGGGATACATTATGGCATAAGACCATTGAGTTACTTTTGGGTGCATACTAGTGTTAAAAAGTATGCATGAACTATTACTTAAAGTTGAAGTAACTAGCGTTTTATTGTCTTGTCATGTTTTAAGTATGTTTTATTAGTGAATGCTTAAGTGACGTTTTCTTTAAATAGTTTACTTATTTGATTTGCATTGCCAAGACAAATGCATACATATTTTTTTGTAGACTAGCCTAAGAAACTAGTTACACATAAATTGTCATAAATTACCTACAAGTAATAGTTACCCAATAGTAACTAAATGGGATTATATTCTCTAAGAGCCTACAAGTTAAGTATCTCGGGGAACTAGGACCCCGTTTCATCATATGGAGCTTACTAGAATTGGTGATGAGAAATTATCACCCTTAGCTTCTGCAACTCCAAAAATAAGTGTTTTATGGGCTTCAAATGAAAGTTAGTGTTATGAATCTCCTAGTGCAATACTCAATGAGCAAGGTAAGTTTATAAATCCCTTGTTTAAATACCTTAATTTGAGGTGAATTAACAAGATCAAGTAAGTTATTCAAGGTTTGTTTGTTCTAAGTGGTTTATGGCACTAGGTTCACCTAAGGGAAAAATGGTCATTTTACACCTCAGAAGGTCGAGATAAGTCCTGAAAGCAAAATAAATGTTTTTCAAACTAAGAGCCCAAGTTAGCAAAATTTGCTTAAGTGTTTAATACCCAAGTTATTATTTGGGGACTAGGTATTTTTTGCAAGTTTTAAGAAAGTTTGAGGAGGTGGGGCTTGGTTGGTTTAAAGCTTGTGGGAAGGGTTGATTTTAGCATTATTCCTCTATCCTCTGAACTCATTTTCAGAGCCCTCTCTTGCCCTCTCCATCCTTTGCCCAAATCTTCACAAAACCATGGTTTCTTGGTGAAATTGGAAGGCTTTCATGATGCCCAAGCGAGAGAAAGCTCATTTTACATGTATTTTCTTGGTTTTAAAGTTCTTGGAGGTGTTTTCTAGCTTAGGCAAGCTTGTGTGCCTAAGGTACTTTTTGTCCCTTGAAATTTCCTTATTTCATGAGTTGTTTTAAGCTTGAGTTTTGTTGGGTTTAAGTTATTTTGGTGCCATAAGCCTTGTATTTTACTTGGAACCTAGGAAACCTTAGTGTAGCCTTGGAACTTGGAATTCTTGGCTTGTGGTTGCTTGATTGAGCTAATTCATGTGCAATTAAGATAGAGGATTTATTGTTTATGCATAATTGAAGCCATTCATAAGTTACATGTGGTAGAATTCATCTGAATTTGTGAATGGTGTTGATTGGTGGATGGTATTGATCATGGTGGACTGGTGATGTTTGATTGGCTTGTGTGTTGATTATGGACACCAAATACTTTGTTCCAATGGCACATTGTGGCCTAGGGAGTAGTAGGTTTTGGTCATGGGACAAAGTCCCTAGTGTGGTGAAGCAGCATGAAGGGCATGCACACAAGCTAGAGCACTTAGGACCAACACCAAGCTTGGGTTTGGCAAATATGCGTCTTTGGCTGCCAAAGACACAGCTTTGGGCTCACAGAAACTTGCAAATTTATGGATGCCAAGGTAAGGATGTATCCCTAGGAGTGGGGGATGCAACATTGGGTTTGCTAGGACCTCAAAAAAGCATCTTTAGCCCTTGAGGATGCACCTTTGGGCTTCTTACCAGCAACCCCCTTGTGAGCTCCAGGTAGAGACATGGCCTTAGGTTCTGAAGACACAGCTTTGATGCTTGAATTGACTAAGACCTTCTTAAGTCAATTAGGATATTACTTTGGGAACTATGGTGGTACCTTGGGAGATGCTAGGGTGAAAGGTGGCAAGAACTACCTAAATGCACCCGAGAATCTCACAATGCGTTGAGAGCTGCATCAAAGCTTAAGGTGTAAGTAGGGTTTTGGTGTTGGCGAACTATTTGACTATCGTGAGTGCTAGGATGTGAATAAAAGGTTTAGTGACCGTTACTGGCCAAGTTAAGTCTTTGGACTTAAGGTACTAATGTGAAACCTTAGTGCACTTAAGAGGGTTCCATGGAACCTAATGAATATGAGTCCATCCATCACAATTGCTATTCCACTAGGGTGAACTAAGTAATGGTGGATATGTGAGCACCATGAGTGAAGGCTTAGTACACTTGTAGCTTAGGCAAGTTTACTTAAGGTGCAACTGAGAACCTAGTGCACTCTTGGTAAGATTATCAGGTGGAGTATTAGTACACCAGTGACTTAGGCAAGCTCATTAGCATGAAGCACTATGTGGAAGCCTAGTACACCTAGCTAAGGGTGGGAGTGTAGTAGGCCAATAGCCTAGGCAAGCCTAGGGACTTGAGGCACTATATGGATGCTTAACACACCTAGTGAATTCCTTGGAACTCGAGTGATGTGCATCCTATCATGGAGCAGGGTCCTAGTGCCCTGGGTTACTTGACTTGTAGGCCCCTTGGGACTATGATCCCACTTAGTTACTATTAGCTAACCATTACTTGTAAGTAAATTAAAACAATTTATGTGTAACTAGTTTCTTAGCCTACCCTACAAGAAGATATGCATGCATTTGTCCTGGCAATGCAAACAATTAAGTAAATCATTTCAAAAACATCGCTCAAGCTTTGCATTTAAAAAGTACTTAAACCATGTCAAGACAATGAAATACTAGTTACTTAAACTTCAAGTAATAATTTTGTGCACACACATAAGCTCTAAGATGCACCCAAAAGTAACTTAATGGTCTTACACCACAATACGTCCTAATAGAGGCAATGTCTTAGTACACAAGGTACCATATATACATGGGAAAATACTACTAAGATCATCTACTTGAGCTCCCACCTTTGAGCAATCAAGCTCCAAGTGCAAAGCCCTCACTTGTCCTTGTGCAACTCTTAGCCTCTAGACTATAAAGGCACAAACCTTAGTTAGTACAAAACTTAGCTTATAAGTAACTTAGGAACCCAAGGTTCCAAGTAGAATGAGTACCTACAAAATAGAGAAACTTGGCTCACAACAACCCCCTTAATTGTTGGGCCCAGGGGTTAGTACTTACACAAATAAGCTTAAAAGACTAAATACGTTATTGTACTCAGTAAGGGGTCCCTTGGTACCTGCAAAGGAACTCAAGCAACCATGTACATATGATAAACAAACAACCAAGCATCTAACAATCAATCACAAACAATAAAATAATAATGAATACAATGCATGAGTGAACGATATGCAACATACAACACTTAAGACTTCTTACACATTAAGGTGTCTTAAACTTGCTGTGAGCTCAAACGGTGGAGGTACTTGAGACACTAGCTCATGTATCCCAAATCCTTTACCTCCCTTAAATCCCACTTATGAGTCCTAGAGTAAGTCATCACCCACTCCTATAACTTACCCGTTTTTCCCCTGCTTAATGTGCGGGGTAATAGACTTAGTGGCTTAAGTTCACCAAGTTCTTCGAACTTGCCTCAGGCTCCCTTAATGGACCTCCTTACCAAGCTTCATAGCTTGGTTGGGACTTGCTTAGGTTCCACTCTAGTGAACCAAGGTCCACAACCTAACACTTAGGTCATTAGAGGAATTGAACCCTACTTAGCCCCCACTTGGCACCTTAATTCTTCCCTAGGGTACCCTTCATTATCGACCAAACTTAGCCCTCTTAAACCACACACTTAATTACCCTACTTAATTGATGCCTCAAACTATTCTAGAAGAGAATAGGGAACTCAATTTGAGCATTATATAACCTTGGGATTACATAGGAAACACTTAAACATCTTTTTAGGAGACCAATAAAGTCACTTGGGGAAACTTTAGGTTGATGCTGTCGCACCCCTTTTATTGATGTTATCGCATTTTACTTTTTCCCCAATTGCTGGAAATGATACTGTCACACCCCTTCTATTGATGCTATCACATCTCACTTTTTCCCCAATTGCTAGAAATGATGCTATCGCACCACCAAATGAGGTGCAATAGCATCACACCTGATGCCTCATTTGCCCAAAGGCTTTTTATGTCCCATTTTGCCTCCTAATCTCATTTTCTTGCAATCCTACTACAACTTAGCTCAAATCTCACTTCCAATACTTAAATTCTATAAGAAATGCATCAATTTCACTTAATTTAACTTAACCCCTTACTTCAAATTCAACCCAAAGCAAGATTAAAGCAAACAAAGCCCACTTAAGCTCAACTTGTTTCTCTTGAGTTCCAAGTCTAAATCCAAGTAAAATGGGCACCAGAAGCACTAAATTAAGACCATCACTAACCATATTTCAAGATTAAAACAAAATTAAACCCATGGAAAACTCACCTTAGGGTTTGAAGCCAAAACTTGCAAAAGGGAAAAAAAATGCAGCCAAATCACCAACAATAAGCTAGGGCCTTGATATATATGCTTTGGGACCTTCAATTTTGCATGAATTTTGTGGGATTTTGAAGAAATTGTGAAGATTAGCTATGGAGGAAAGGGAAGAACGAAAATGGGTTGGAAGGGATGATGAATAGGAACTTTGTTTTGCCCAAAATGAAATCAACACCTACTCTCACTTACCTTTGACTTATTTCTTCCACAAGCCAATATTTATCATTATTTTTTTCTTTCCCAGCTGGTTTTCCTTGGCCCCAAAGAGGAGAAATTGCTTCCTTTCCCCTAGCCTTTTCATTTTTATGCCACAAGTGGTACAAAAACCCTAACTCTTTAGTTAGTGCATTTTAGTCCCCTAACTTTCATTTTTGGTTCCAATGGTTAGAAAAACTTATGGCCTTAACTTATTTAGTCAAAAATACTTACATAAACTTAATTTCAATGAAATTACAGCCATGCCAATCACTTGGGTCAAAATTACAATTTTACCCTTTTTGCCCTTTGGTGCCATTTTAAACTTAGGAACTCAATACAACCTTACTTAGCTTGTTTTTCTTACTTAATAGGAAACTAATTCGAGGCATTTAAATAAAAAAAATTAATTAAACATGCTTAACTTGTCAAAACAAGGCATTGACTGGGAGCGTCATCACACATCCACCATGTTCATCTATATAAGAATCAAGGGAAGGCTAAATGGTGAGCCAAGCTCACAACATCAATAAGCTAAGGCTTGCTAAGAGTGAGCTAGAGGCTAGAACTCGCTAAACACAGAGTGACACCGTGAAAGGACTAGGTGGAGGACAAGTTCCAAGGGATTAAAATACTATGCATATAGGTTTAGCCTCACACTATTTTGAGCTCACAATAGATTGCAAAAAATATATGTGTGCATGTTCTCACGATTTTTCTTGTAGGTTGAAAGATTCCTTACTAAGAATCATTGATTCTCATTCTCTTTGTATTTATTGTGCAAATTTTGTATCTGTAAAACCAACAACCATTGAAGGTTGTTAAGCTAGGCTCATGAGCAAGTATTTTACTTATTTGAATCCTTTTAAGTCTAGTTTTATTGTTTACTTCTTGGTTAAGTTGTTATGCTAACTACAGTTGTTTATTTTGACCAATAACAGCTAGTGAAGCACAATGTAAAGCTTTTGAAGCTTGCCACTGAAAGTTTGTTCTAAGATTGGAGTTTTGTTATGGATCTCAATAGTATAGCTTGGTGTATAGTTTTCATGCACTAGTTTTCCTCTGACATTCATGAATGACTAGTGTACTCTAGAGTCACTCTTGGATGTGAGCATAGTCTACTTTTGTGTGGATACTTGCACATAGTTGATTATGTGTAACTAAATTCACATATACTTTGTATGCTTGACTGCTTTAGCACTTGGATTTATGTGAAAGGCCCGGACAACATTTTATGGTTTGTAATCCATGTTTTATGTTTTATTACTTGTTTTATTACCCAAGTCAAAGTATTACTCATACATGATTGCATGGTAGGCTTATTAACTAGAAGCATGAAGGTTTTTAACTAGTGTGCACATAATTAATTAGCCAATTATAACTAGTATGGGACATGTTCTTATAGGTTTTCTGGGCAAGGCCATAAGGGGTCATGTCAATTGGTATCAAAGCTAGAGCATAGTCATTGAAGGCTAGGAACTGAGATCTAGTATATTAAAAAAATCTGAAATATAAAAAAATAAGTGAATTTCGAAATCTAGAGATTCCAAGAAATTACATAATTCCAAATGTCAGAAATTTCATAAAATAAGTAAATTTAAAAAAATGAGAAATTCACAAAATAATTAAATTTCAAAAACTAAAAATTTCACAAAATGAGTAAATTTTGGAAACTAGAGATTATAGAATATGGGTGTATTGAAAAAAAAAATTTACACAAAATAGATGAATTTTAACAATTAGAAATTTCACAAAATAAATGAATTTTTAAATAAATTTCATGAAATGAGTGAACTTCTAAAATGAGGAACCCACAAAGTGAGTTAATTTTTAAAGTGAGAAATTCTACAAAATTAGTAAATTTCAAAAAAATTCACGAAATGAGTGACTTTCAAAAAAATTGACAAATTCTAAAAAATGAGTAAATTTCAAAACAAAAAACTCCTTTGAATTAGGGATGGCAATTGGGTGAGTTGAGTCAGGTTTGAGTCAGGCCATTCAAGTTCAGGTTTAATCAGATTATAATGAATTTGGGTCTAGATCAGGTTATTTGGGTTTAAGTTGATTTCAAGTTAAGTTGGATTGGGTTTAATCAAGTTCAGATCCAATATAGGTTAGGTTATTCGAGTTCTAAACCAGATTCAAGTTAATCATTTAGTTCACTAACGCATGAGCAGAAATAACTAAATTGGTTCATTATATTTTTAGTTTTGAGTAAAAATTTAATTTAACTAAATATATAAAATAATATAAAATTTATGAAGATATATTAGTATATAATTTCTTTAATAAAATAATATCCCTCTTTGTCGCCATTTCACTAATTAATTCCCCTAACTTTTACTCACTCACTCCACAATGCAGAACAAATCAACAAAATAGAAAAAACTCAGTCACTTATGTTAAATCATAATTTTTTTAAAATCTTTGTTGATCGTATATTTTATGTTGATTTAGGTTAAAATTGGGTCTTGTCAAGTTTAGCCATTTGGGTCATTTCAGGTTCAGATTAGGTCAAATTCGAATTTGGATTTTCTCATGTTTCATTTTGATCGAGTTCGGGTCATTAATTTTTATGGTCAAAATTGAGTCAAGTTGGACTTAGGTTCGAGATTGCAAAGCTAGGTTATTGGGTTATGTCAAATTTTTTCATCCCTACTGTGAATAGGTTTATTTCTCAGAATGAGAAGACATTATAAAATACTTTTTGTTCTTCTAGTAATTTACTATCTCCATAGCAGCCATCATTTGTTACAACTGATCACTATCACTAGCCACTATAATTGAGTAAATTGCATAGATAGTCCTTAACATTTAATTATCATTTTATTTTAGTCTAATAACAGTTTTTTAGATCACAATTTAAACCATTCGATAATTATCTTATAATAAATTTAATTCATATAATAATTTTTTTATAATCAATGGACAATTCAATCCCCATTTTTCCCTATCTCTATATTGAAGTTATTTTATTTAGAAAGAAAAAATTAGTAATTTAAATTATCTATTGATTGTCAAAACATTATTAAATAGTTTAAATTTATTATAAGACAGTTATCGAATATTAAATTTATAATTTCAAAAGTTTGTATCAGGTAGCTATTGTAATTTATTTTATTTCATCTAGTGAGGGACCAAAACAAAACACTTTTAACAGATTTAAGACTAAAATTGAACATTCAATAAGTTAAAAACTAAAAGAAAATAAAAATAAAGATTAATGACCATATATACAATTTCCATTTTCATTGCCTTTTTCTACAGATTCAATTCAGAGATAGCTGCAACAAAAAGACTAGATAGATTCAAATGGGACATTGGTAAGAATTACTACAACAGAAAAGCGGAAGATTTTTTTGCCTTCTCATTTCTTTCTTTTTTGGATTATTTTATTTTTGAATCAATTTTGTATACATGTTGTTATGAAGATTAAGGATAATATACTGAATGTTATATATATCCCACAAATGTCTTCACCAACCTAAGTTCATACTAATGTTACTCCGTTGGTGCAAATTTGTTATTTTGCCGTTAAGGTGGTGGCATGCAACGATGAAGATGAGGTTGGGGCAAAAGAAATGGCACTGCGGAATGTAAAAGGTTAGAGTAATGACAAAGGCGGACAAATGCTCTAGGGGAGGGGGCTCGGAGGGCAATAAAATTGAGGTCGTTGGGATGGATGGTCAGGAAGGATCTAGAAAAAACTAATAATGGGGTCATTATATATTATTGAAATCTTGGCATATAGTAGGTTTTTTTAAAAAAATATATGAAATGTTAAAGTAACCCTTAGAGTTCTCTAACTAAAATTTAAATTTAACATTAATCTTAATAAAAAAATCATCTGTTTGTGAAAACAATAATAAAACTTTTCGATCTTGCTCGTCGGTGATAGATCCACGACACAGTATTTCTACTGCAAACAAACTAGCCACCTCCCTCCTCCCTTAACTTTTCTTGTGCTGCTACTTCTGATTATCAACAAAATTAGTAATAAAACTTTTCATTTATTTCTTTAGCTATGAGCAACCTCAGGAAGTAAGCTATAATGGTGGGTGAAAGTTGGAGAGGTCGAGCCACAAGTCGTGACTCAACTATGCTTCTCACTGCTGTAGAGGGAAAATTAATGATTTAAATTTATATTGTTAAAAATATAATTGCATATTTCAAATTTATTAAAACACATATCATATCAAGTAGTTAAAATTAGAATTTAGAAAATTGATATCAAAACGAATTCCATCTATTAAAAAATGAAAAATACAACTGTTCTAAATAGGTTCAGATCCTAAGGAGAATATGCTTAATTGATTTTGGAGTAAAACAAATTCTTCAATAGTTTAGGAACTAAAACCAAATAATAGGTAAACTATTTGAAACTATCTGTAAAATTTACCCCATTTATTTGCTCACCTTGCCAAGGACGAGAGGCACCGCACCCTCAATTTTGTTCAAATTTCATATGGTGAAAACTGTTTGATTGTGCTGCCATACCTGAACCTAGAATTTTCTTTTTTAAACCTTTTTCACCCTGACGGTTGCACCAAAATAATCATAAAATCTGAATACCATCAAACTTTAGAACCCTGCCTTTGTTTCCAAAGAGCTTGATGAGAAGTCCATTCACTGACTTTCTCCACCTCCACTCCACAAATTTAGCTGCCATGACAATTTCATAAGTAAACCAATTCCCTCCATTTGAAGGCAACTGTGAGTAAAAGAGCTTGTACACACATCTTACAAAGTTGCAATGTCAAGACATGTATATCTGAACACTCGCCGTCTTCATGACCTGGCAGACGGGGCATACTTCAACAAAATCTCCGCAATCTTTACACAAACACAAGTGTCTACAAGGCAATAACAAGACAGCCACTTCCCGCATCTTGCAAGCTCTGCAATTCATGAGCTTCAGCATGGAGGCTGAATCAACCAAACCAGCTGCTACTTCAAGATTGTTCGGGTTGGCGTAGGAGGCCACATCATCGACCTCACTCTCCCCACACCCTTCCTTACTCTGGATGGCACCTCGCTCCAAAGCCTGCTTTAAATTGCTTTTCAAAACATTAATAATGGACTCATTGTACTTCGCTCTGTAGTGCCAGGACTGAACTTCAACACTGACTTGTTTTATTTTCTCAGCAAGTTCCTTGTTCTTGCGGTTCATGCTCTCTATCTCGTGCTCTTTCTCTTGTAGTTTTCGGCTGACTCCTTTCTCTAGTGCATTCAGAAATGAAGCTGTTTGTCTTTGCCTCATTTCTCTGACACCTTTTATCAAGTTCTCTTCCTGTCAAGATAGTTATACCAGAGTTTTAAGAAGCCACGCACTAAAAATAGATATTCTGGAACATTCAAAGAGCACGAGAGGGAAAAAAAAAAAAAAAGATGCCCTCAAAACTTTGACTTATGCAGCTGAAGCACGCTTATATTTGAAGTTTTATTCTCTTCCTGTCAAAAAGACTTCTGGATTCTTTTGGTGAAAGGAAGG
This sequence comes from Aquilaria yunnanensis, assembly GCA_039654915.1. Lineage (NCBI taxonomy): Eukaryota > Viridiplantae > Streptophyta > Magnoliopsida > Malvales > Thymelaeaceae > Aquilaria > Aquilaria yunnanensis. Next base: position 37,965,098 of record CM077595.1, on the reverse strand, counting down.
ACTTAACTGGCAAACCATGGAGGACCAACAGTATCAAAACAGCCACATGTTTAACGAGGTGAGGGAGTCACTGTCCAATCACAATCTCTCAACCTCTTAATACTCCTAAAGCAACATAAGCAATGGTCTCGTAAGCAGTTTCTCCTATCAAATGAAAGAAACAGGATCTGAACTGGAAGAAAAGGCCATTGATCTCATCTAGAATAATAATATTGAAGTTTAAAACTGATTCCAAGAAGAAATATAAAACATTAAACATCCAAATTCTATTACATCAGAGTTTTACTGAATAAAACTAATGAATTTAACTCTATGGAATCAAATCTTTAGAAGGTTTAAGAAGATGATGCTGAAGTCAAAGGTTTTGTCATAAGATAGGGCCGTATACAAGACCCAAACTACTCAAACTTGAGCTCAGCTTGAAACACATTAAGTGGACCTCATCAAGTTTCCAGCTGATTTTTTAGTTTAGATTCACACTCAATTACATAAACTCAAGTCAACTCCTGATACTGATTAAGCTTGATGTGTTTGTAAGTTTCAGGATGTAAAATTGCCCACTTTTTGACATTATAGGAGCAATCTAACTCTTAAAATTATTAGGCCCTTTAGTCAATTTCCTTCCTCCTCCATTTCCCCCTTCTTTTCCTGCACAGCCTAGACTCCTTTACTTTTTCTTCTAATTGCCTGTTTCTTACCTCTTTTTTATTTATTGTTTCCTTCATTCTTTCTGTTTGTTCGTCTGTCTCTTGTTAACTAGTCAATTTCCTTTCTCTTTCATTATCCACTTTTTTTTCCTGTACTGAAAAATTGTCCAAACTCCTTTGTTTTCTTTTTCTCTCTTTTTTTCCCTGGTCAGTTCAGGGCCAACTTTTATAGCACCAACAAACAACCCCAAGCACACAAAAAAGCGCAAAATCAAGGGGCAAGCTGCAGAAGGAAGCAAAACAAAAACACAAACCAAAAGAAAACCATAAGCAAACATAAGCACCCCAAACCTACTCAGGATTGCTTGACTACCCCAGAACATTGCTACTTTGGAGTACCTGTACATAGGATCTGATTCTCATAACCGAACAAAGAGCTGTGCTTACTCTGGAAAGCTTTGAAAATTCTCCTTCCAACAGAACACATCCATCCAAGTCTTGCTTTAATCTATAGTTATTTTTTTTTATTTCCTTCAATTCTTTTATTCGTTTTCAGCCTCTTACTTGTCCTTCTAGAAAATGCAAAAAAAAAGTTATGACAGGGAGGGCTGGGGACACCAACGTGCTGAATCTACCTCATGATAAGAATACTTTTCATTTTTTCTTTTAAAGAAGTTGTCTCTTTCATGGATTAATTTCCTGCTTTCTGTTTTAGCATAAATTCTCTTGTTTGTGACTATCCCGTGTTTGCATCTTGTCCCCCAAATAAATTTTTCTTTTGTTTCCTTCTCTTTCAATTTATATCTTTATTTTTTATGGATGAAATACACGGTTTGTATTCCTGATGGTAGCTGAGTCAAATGAACTCAGTTGCTAGGCAGGTCTCTCTCTCTCTCTCTCTCTCTCTCCAATTCTTGTTTCTTGACTTTATATACTTTGAATTTTGTTGTTAATATCTTTTGGAATAATAAATCAAGTTTTAGTGCATTATTATTCTATGCTAATCAAGCTCAACTGTTCAAGTTCAACCTCAAGCTTTGCAGAAGGTTTTGGAGCTTGGCTCAACTTTGCTCTGTCACACCCCTAAGTAGGAATAACTGAGTTTGATAGCTCTCTAGAGGAAGATATGGAGATTTCTAGGACAGTCAAGTTAACCGTCAAAGCAACTCAATGTGATTTCTTTGAGAAACTATCAATGAAAAAGTTCCTCTCCCACTACAAAGGCAGCCAGGGAGGGGAAATATGCTCCATACTAGTAGCAGCATTGCCCTCCCTTGACTACTTCAAGCCAAGGCAATTTTAAGATTTCAAAATAAATCATTAAAACTCTTCTCCAATATATCTCACCAATTCATCATCATATATTCAGACTAACAGAACTAAACAAATACTACCACTGTCTGACTGTCTAGAACACAAAAGATTACAGATCCACAACTAAAATGTATGCTATATTTAAAAAGCTAAGCATGGAATGCAATTTTTCAGCCCTTCGGCATTTAGCAGAAGTTTATAACATAGAAACTATGGAACTCTGCCATGAAAAACAAAGGGCCAATATGAATTACCTGAAGCCGAATGTAATGGTCAAATTCTTCCCTTTGCTTCTTGATTTCAGTCCTCAGATTGTCATTGACGTATAGTAAACCAGGAAGGGCTGCAGTCACACATTCACCTACAGTGGTGACAGAAGAGTTGTGCTCATCTTCCTCACAAGAGAGCTTTAGCCCCGTTGATACAGGGATAGGATTCATAATGCTCCCATGGTGAACAGTTTCACTGAGAGTGAAGTGGTTTATAGACATGTGCTGCATTTGCTCTCTGTTCATTGACTCTACCTCTCTGCATCTTTTGATTGGTTGATCCACAGGTGTTACATGCTCATTTTCCATCTGGTTCACAGGCTGCATGCCGCATCCAGCTAAGACTGTGATAGTGCAAGATTGCCTTAATAAAATCAGACCAAGCACAATGTACTGAATGAACAAATACATGTATGCTGTACCAAAATAACTAAATGCTAATCCACTAGAAGTAGCTTGACAAGTAACTTAACAAAACAGTGTAACGCAAAGTAGAGTATCAAAAAGAGTAGCCAAATGACAACTTCTTTCATGTTGGCATTAGACCTTTCGAGATGACACTAAGATCATGGGATTAAGGGAGAAAAGAGATCTAAGTGCAGCATAGTTGAAGCAATCAAGAATTTCTCTTCTCAAAATAGCCTGCTGAAGAATGCTTTCATCAGATGGAGGTATTATCTTTCATATAATTTATTCTTCATGACCTAACAAACATGGGCCAAGAAATGAGAAATCAAAGAACAAGCTATTTGGAATATCCGCTCTTAAGATCAAAGAATGGCATGTAAATAACCCCAGACCTCATTCTCATCTACGAAAACTTAGAATGGCAATAAAGCTCAACCCCAGACCGCTACAACTGTAAATCACAACTCTGCAATATATGGCTCTAATGTCAACAGCTGAGAAACTTAGGATTTATGTCTTTGAATGAGAAAATTGGAGATAATGGCAACACATTCTTTTGATTTACACAAGAGACTCGGTATTTATGATTAAAATAAGAATGTTTAACATTAACAACTAGAAAACTGAAGGATGACAGATAGATTGCAAACAATTGTCTTCAACTAGTAGTCCAGAAATCTAATGTTTAATCAGAGTTCAAATGGAACTCAAAAAAACAAGACTACAACTGAAGGACGACAAGACTACCATTGAAGGACACCCCTTAGGATGTAGGCTTTGGTCCTTCTATATGCTCTGGGTTAATGGATGAGATGCTGCAACAATTGATTTCTGACCTCAGGCCATTTCAGATAGCATTATCATACATGAGAAGGTGAAAAGTTCAAACAACTCATGCAGCCACCAAAAAAAAATCAATTAAGAGCATCATGGTGTGGCAAAGCACTGAAAATGGAACAAATCTTTCCTACCTAGAAAAACAAAAGATAAAACTAAGAACATAAAAGCAAACAAATGATGAGAAGCACAGACTCACAGTCACCGAAGAGCTGCAGCTGAGGCAGCACATTAATGTCATATTGAAAACGAGTCTCATTCAGGAAAACAGGAAACCCAGCATTGCTTCCATCTCCTCCAAACATGTTCCTGGAGAAGTAACTCAGGAGATTAACAAACATCGACAGTAATCTTGTTACTCATTGTGAACATAGTTACACCACTTTCAAGAAGCAAATTTTCGGAAAAGAATGAAGAATCGCAAGAGGAGACACATCATCCTAGTTGAGAAAATGAGTAAAACAATCAAATGAATGCAATTCCTAAACAACACAAGAAAATTGCCCAAAGACGTGTTTACTTGATGGCATTGCATTTCAATACTTAGTATTTATCTCCTTGTATCCTCTCAAGTCAAGGAGCACCAGTTTGTACAAAGCGACGAGCCAGAGATCAGATTTTCCTTGGTGGAAATCACAAAATATCAGGTAATTAGAGTGCGTTTTTTATAATTTCTGCATCTACCTCCGTAACCAAAAAAAAGTTTGAGCACATAAAAAACTTATTAAACTAAAAAATAAAGCATCCAATCTCACCGATTCAATATCATAGCAAGAACAGCAAAGACAAGAACAGACAAACAAATCATTTAACTTCAAGATCAAACCCAAGAAATGGACCAAACCCAGAAACCATAACCAAAAACTTAACTGATTCATACCTGAAACCGAATGAATAGGATCAAGGACCGATGTGGGCAGCGAAATGGGGGAAAAGATCGAGATATAGAGAGAGGGTGTGTGGGAGGGAAAGGAGGAGAATAGAAGAGAGGAAGGGAAGGTTGATGGAGCAAAAAGGAGAAGGGACGAGGAGGGATTGTAGAAAACAAAGAAATCGATGATTCCATTTGTACGGGGAATTGTTGTTGGCGTTGGTGATGCTGTTGCTGTTGGTGGTGTTGGTGTATTCTTCATCGCTCTCTATGGTCGTCAGCTTTTCCTTCTTTTTGGTATTTGTTTTTTTCTAGGAGAAAAAGGAAATTTTTTTTTTTGTTCATTCCATGCTCTTTTTCTGGTTTTCCCACCACTACGACTCATCTCTTCCTCTCGTTTTTGGTCGGTTTTTGGTCACTCAGCATGGCAGGCGCTGCTGAATTGACAGATTCTGCACAGTTCTTATGGGGTACCGTGGCCCATTCTACTAACAATTCATCTTAACATTTTAATTCGCTTTCTGGGTTATTTTGAATTACTAAAAATTTGTTATTTTATTTTTTTCTTTATTCTATTTATACTAATTATTTTGTTAAAGAATACATGTATAGTTTTCCTTACAAAATTTTAACAGCCATTATGATACAGAACTCGATTATTGAGCTAACTATTTTGCTAATTTTATATTAGAATATTATTTGGAAGCTAAAATCACTGTTCAACAGGGTAAAGTAGCTAAAAGAGTTAAGTCTTTTGTGTCCCTGGAGCACAACATGTACTATGTGAATTTTTTTTTTGTCATTTTATGTATGTTCTTTTATAGGATATGTTCTTTTACAAATATTATTTTTTAGATATATTTTTTTAAAATACCTATATGTTCTCTTTGATACCTTATCTATTCTCATCTTTTCATTGTTCTATTATTGAATAATATGTATATTTTAGACTGATTATTACTTGTTATTTCTCCAAAATACTTTTATCTGTAAAAGAACATTTGCCTAGTTTAAGAGAATATATAATTAGTGCAAAAGAACGTAGAATATTCTTATTTTTGTTCTTACACTACTAGTTCTCATGCCCTTTTGTTTATGCTCATTTTCAGTTCCTGTATATTCTTTTGCTTATGTTCTTTTTGAATTCATATATGTTCTTTCATCAATTATTGTTTGTTCTTTTATAAATTTAATTTTTTTTTTCAGTTCATATATCTTTTATCTAAGTTTGATACCATACTAAGATGAAATACCCATACCAAGGCCCAGACTACCTAAGCAATCCAGTAGGTGCCCCATGCATCATCTACCTAGCCCAATAAACTAGCATTCCCAAGGCCTAATAGGTCGACGTCTACATTATTAATAAAAGAGACTCCTACATGGAAGGAACCCCACATTAATGAGATTTCCATACTCATACGGATCTTTCCAGGCACCAACAAAAAAAAATTCCTTGCAGTGTCTCTAATGTACATTATCCATCCTACAACCCTAGCCTTTATAGCTTTCTCATTCTCTTATGAAGAACTAACTTGAAAGAATGAGTGTTTCCCCTAGGCACACATCCTAGGGCTCTAATGGTGCATTTGTGCATAAGATCCTAGGTTCATGTCATCCAAGCTCCAAGGCTTATCTGCCCAGTTTGGTTGGTAACTCCATACTTTGATTATCAATTTATTGTCATCTTAGGGAACAATGGTAGTAAGCCTTAACAGATCACAATGTGACCAGGTTCTTTACGACAATGAAAATGTTAATAGTGTTAGTGTTGTGCCCAAAAAAGCCAATCATAAGATGATTGTATTTTTGCACATTGAGTCATGATATTTTATTGAGGCATTAATCCAGCAATTTTGTTTGTTGTTTTGTTTCTGCGTAACGTAATAAACATAATTGTAACCCTAGAATAATGATATTCTTAAATGTCCCTAGTCTAGTATTATTGTGGAGCGGGTTGCAATAATACATAATGACTAGCATATGTGGAGACTAATATGAGATATGTAGTCTACATATGGGTACAAGTTGGAGAACTTGTGTACTGGACCGACACACCATGAGAACACTTCATGGATCGTTATATGAGTGTCATAAGTGATTCTCATAGTGATCATGGTATATGTAGTCTTTCGACCTAAGATCATCAAGGTTCTCTAGATGTGAGTCACATATTTTGATACTTTTCTTTGTTACTCGTAACTGAGTGAACTTGAAGGAGGTCATTGGGTATGTCACATATCATGCGGAGGGATTTATATGATCAAGATAGGATTTGTCCCTCCTATGTAACAGGAGTGATATCTTTGGGCCCCTTGATAGAGTGAGACTTAGAAAATGCATGGCCATGCTCCGATGAGTTGATATATGATATCAATGTCGTCAGTTTAAGTTGGTCTACTCGGTAATCAAGAAACCAAAGATTGAGCTATACGAGAGTGACACATTTCATGTCTCGTGCTTAGTCTTGATATCTTGGACAAAGGGACAATGGCATATATCGGTGATGATCATAAAGGTTTAGTTGATTCACCGACAATCTTGTCACTTGGGTAGCAATGATGTGTTGCTAGGCACCGCTCATTGCTTATGATCATAAATGTGATTTATGATCATTGCCAACATGGCAAGAGCCTATTGGGTCGCACACATAGAGCTATTTGGATCATTAGAGTGCATGGGCTAATTATTTGGGTTATGGTTTCACTTTAATTTCGTATTAGTAATGGGCTAAGGAGTTGAGCCATTATTAAGCCCGAAATTAAATCCTAATTGGATTAGGGCTTTGAAACCCATTAGGCTTGGAAGTTGAGTCTCACTATAAATACAACTTTTAAGTGAGAAATTCGCAGGTCTCCTTGCCCTAGCCTCCCAAAAGGATAGCCGCACTCTTCTCTTGCAATTCCTTGGAGGACGCAAGCTAGCACTGCGAGCGCAAGAGAAACGCATCTGCCGAGACGTGGTGGAAGCGTGGTGATCCCGAGAGGCTCGTGTGGATACCATAGAGAGCCTGAACACGTCAACTGTTCAGGTTTTGTGATTCGACTCTACAGTTGAGTGAGAGATCTCAACCGAAAATTAGGTATGAAATTTTCGAACACCTGGTTTACCCCGTTTCACTTGGATCCTGAAGGGTTTCGGTTAAATTCCGCTGCGCTGTTTGGCTCCCGAAACCCAACAAATAGTTGCAATCCCAACCCTATATAGGGCATAAGAAGAAGCAACTAAAAGTCATATGATGTCTTAAATCGCAATCAGATTCTCGCCTAGGGATCCGCCATAGATGTCACAAGACTGATAAAATGGCTAGGTGGCAGTGACATTATTATGGTCTTACGAAGGTTGGACCAAATGGAGGAGTGCTTAAAGGCATCTAATCTCCTAGGGGACCCAAGATCCTGTAGTTGACATTGACTACATATGGGTCTTACCATTCATGGATGATATCAATAGTGAGCAGGATGCCTAATCCATATGACGGTCTAACAGATCCTGTTAACCACCTAAAATGCTATATTACTTCTATGCGATTGGAACAAGCATCACATATGGCCATGTACAAACCCCTTAGTTCCACCTTAATGGGGGCAGCAGCAACTTGGTTTGGAACCAATAGAGGTGATCAAGTTCAAATCCTTTTGGAACCTTTCACAAGCCTTTCTACACCACTTATTCGAGAATAAGCCAACTCCAAATATAGTTGCCTATATTTTGAAGATGTGACAAAAGAAGGATGAGTCTTTAAAGGATTTCTTTAGAAGATTCAATGCTGAGGGCATCCAGGTACAAGACCTGTCCCATGAGTTACACTTAATTGCACTAACCCAAGGTTTATTGAAGTATTCTAGGCTAGCTTGGGGCTTACAAAAGAATCGTTTTAGAAACATTTAGCAATTCCTTGACTAAGCAACTAAGTACATGTGTGCATAGGAACTCAATAAACCAATCCCTCAAAAGGTACAACCAAAACCTAAGGACAAAGTTTCCTCTTTGAAGAAGAGGGCATAGGGGAAAAAGACCTTGTACAAACTAATCCATGACACAAGGACCAATATATTGTGCCTTAGAGAACCAGAACATGGTGACAACGTGGCCTAAGCCTATAGGTCCCCAAGCCAAAAAGGACCTCAAGATGTACTTATGCAACCACAAAGAAACGTGCCACGATAGTGAGGACTATTAGCAGTTGAAACAACTCATTGGGGAGTTAGTTCAAATAGAAAAGCTTCAAAAGTATGTGGCTCAAACTAACTCTTCCTATAGATGATAGGAGAAGAGGCACTATAGGAGACAAAAGGACCAAGACTAGGACAAGGGTTGGTGTCAAGATAGGATTTGCTCCATCGTAAAAGATACCACCGTAACCATGGGCCAGCTGTCAGGGTCATTTACATGATAACAAAGAGGGAGCTGTATTCACCATGAAACTGATAAGAATGTGAATTGGCATCATTGGAGGTGACAAACTCAAACAATGTCTTAACAAGGGCACACAGGTCAAGTGTAATGGTCCCCAAACCTTATCATTTTTATGGCACGGAACAACAACTTTGATGTAGAATTGGCCTAACTTGATGCATGGCTGAGCTACAACGTCTTGTTCATGTCACTATTGGAGAAGATCAGATCTTATAGGTATTCTCTAAGCCTTTTCACAAGCCCCATGTATGGAGTTGGAAGAGACAAAGTCCCTACTCTAGGGATCATGAAATTAGCCCTCATGATCATAGGCATTGCAAGGGACTGTAACATGATTTATGACTCCAAGACATCTAAGTTCCCCATCCTAGACATGCTTTCTTTAGAAAATGCACTAGTCAGAAAACCTAGTCAGGTACAATTTCATATTAGACTAGACATTAAATGACTAATGATGCTCTTTGCTACCCTAATGGGGGATGCTATTGTTTATGTTGAACAGGCTTTGGTCCAGACATTAAACGACTAATGATGGTCTTTTTTTAGAAATTGAACTACTCAGGAAACTTGGCTCAATACAATTTTATATTAAACCAGACATTGAATGGCTAATGATGGTCTTTACTACCACAGTGGGGGTTAGTATTGTTTATGTTGACCAAGCTTTGGTTTGGAAAAGTTATGTAGCTAGCCTATGTAATCCTCAAGGCAGTAAGCAGTTGGCTAACACCGACCCTAAATGGAGGAAAGAAAAGTCATCTGACAATGAGCCTAGTATTCCCTTACTAAAGGACTCCGAGGAGGTGGAGATATCCCCTGAAAAAACTGCCAAAATTAACAAAGGCATTTTCAATAAGGTAAAAGATTCATTTATTGAATTTTTATGGGCTAACATAAACATAGTTGCGTGGTCTCAAAGTGACATGTTAAGTATAGACCCCGAGGTTATAACACACAAACTACAAGTCAACCCCTCAACTAGGCCAGTCTAGCAGAAAAAAGGAACATGCCTTGAAGAGGCAGGACTTTGTCAAAGGTGAGGTCAAAAAGCTTCTGAAGGCAGTCACCATCTAGGAAGTACAGTATTCGAATTGGCTAGTCGATGTAGTTTTGACCAAAAAGGAGAAAGCTGGCTGGCATATGTGCATGTAACACAAACCTTAAAGATGTCTGCCCAAAGGACCCCTATCCATTGCTAGCAATTGATCTGCTAGTCAATGCCACTTCAAAATTCAAAATTCTCACCTTCATGGATGCCTTAGTGGGTACCATTAAATCAACATGGATCTTGAGGACAAGGAAAAGATAGCCTTTACCATTGGAGAAGTTGTCTACTACTACCAACGAACAATGTTTAATATAAAAATATTTGGGCCATTTATCAAAGGCTGATGAACAAGGTCTTTGTAGACCAATTAAGGCACAACATGGAGTTGTATTTGGAGAGCATGATTGTCAAAAGCAAGGTGTTGGATAATCACATCAATGATCTTAGGGGGACCTTCATGTTGGGTTTCAGGAGCCAAACAGCGCAGCGGAATTTAACCGAAACCCTCTATGATCCAAGTGAAATAGGGTAAACCGGGTGTTCGAAAATTTTCATACCTAATTTTCGGTTGAGATCTCTCACTCAACTGTAGAGTCGAATCACAAAACCTGAACAGTTGACGTGTTCAAGCTCTCTATGGTTTCCACATGAGCCTCTCGGGATCACCACGCTTCCACCACGTCCCGGCAGATGAGTTTCTCTTGCGCTCGCAGTGCTAGCTTACGTCCTCCAAGAAGTTGTAAGAGAAGAGTGCGGCTGTCCTTTTGGGAGGCTAGGGCAAGGAGACCTGCGAATTTCTCACTAGAAGTTGTATTTATAGTGAGACTGAACTTCCAGGCCTAATGGGTTTCAAAGCCCTAATCCAATTAGGATTTAATTTCGGGCTTAATAAGGGCTCAACTTTTGGGCCCATTATTAATACGAAATTAAAGTGAAACCATAACCCAAATAATTAGCCCATGCACTCTAATGATCCAAATAGCTCTATGTGTGTGACCCAATAGGCTCTTGCCATGTTGGCAATGATCATAAATCACATTTATGATCATAAGCAATGAGCGGTGCCTAGCAACACATCATTGCTACCCAAGTGACAAGATTGTCAATGATTCGACTAAACCTTTATCATCACCGATATATGCCATTTTACCTTTGTCCAAGATATCAAGATTAAGCACGAGACATGGAATGTGTCACTCTCGTATAGCCCAATCTTTGGTTTCTTGATTACCGAGTAGACTAACTTAAACTGATGACATTGATATCGTATATCAACTCATCCAAGCATGGCCATGCATTTTCTAAGTCTCACTCTATCAAGGGGCCCGAAGATATCACTCCCGTTACATAGGAGGGACAAATCCCATCTTGATCATACAAATCCCTCCGCATGATATGTGACATACCCAATGGCCTCCTTCAAGTCCACTCAGTTACGAGCAACAAAGAAAAGTATCAAAGCATGTGACTCACATGTAGGGAACCTTGATGATCTTAGATCGAAGGACTACATATACCATGATCACTATGAAAATCACTTATGACACTCATATAACGATCCATGTAGTGTTCTCATGGTGGGTCGATCCAGTACACAAGTTCTCCAACTTGTACCCATATGTAGACTACATATCTCATATTAGTCTCCACATATGCTAGTCGTTATGTATTATTGCAACCCACTCCACAATAATACTAGACTAGGGACGTTTAAGAATATCATTATTCTAGGGTTACCATTATGTTTGTTAAGTTACGCAGAAACAAAACAACAAACATAATTGCTGGATTAATGCCTTAACAAAATATCATGACTCAATGTGCAAAAATACAATCATCTCATGATTGGCTTTTTGGGCACAACACTAACACTTCAAGTGTATGAGATAGTTCAACATGTGCCTCAATAAAAAAAAATGTACATTTATGGTTAGAGTAGGCAAATTCTTATTTACATGCTCCCTAAAAAGGCAATCAATGCCAACTCTGATAAAATCGATGCCATCTTAATGATGCCCAATCCCAAAGATAAGAAAAATATCCAAAAGCTAGTTGGAAGGTTGCTATCCTTGGGTGTTCTGACTCTAGATTTGGGGATAGGTGTCACCCCTTCTTCAAGATCCTTAGGAAGGGAGTAAAATTCAAATGGACCAACAATTGTAGAATGACCTTAGGGGCAAATCAAGGATTATCTAAAATAGCTCCCCACACTCAAACAATTCTTAGGCATCCCTTAATCATGTACCATATGGTTACTAATGGCTTAGTTAGTGTGGTGATAGTTAGAGAGGAATGAGTAAAAAAATGGCTAATCTACTACGTCAGTCAAACCCTCCAGAAGGTGAAATAACAGTACCGTTTACTAGATAAGGGCATATTTGCCCTTGTTATAGCCTCCATAAAGCAGAGACCTTACATCCAAACCCATAAGATTATTGCCAAAATGGGGCAACCACTAAAGAAAATCCTCCATAAGCCTGATCATTCTAGTCAATTAGCCAAATATTGTATTCAAGTGGGCAAGTTTGATATATAATACAAGCCCCAAATGGCCATCAAGCACAAGCACTAGCAGACTTCACAATTGAGCTGATACTGGCCTAAAAAGAATAAGTGGGAAAGGATAAAATAGATGATCCCTAGTAGGAAATGTACGTTGATGGAGCCTTTGGTCACAACTACTAAGGGGAAGGAGTCATCCGAAAAGGACCCCTGGACATAGAGGGAATGCTCGGAATCATATCTATTTCCCAGTTGCAAACAATGTAGTAGACTACAAGGCTTTGATAACTGCACTAATGATGCCTGGTGGAACTGGGGTACGAGACTTGGAGGTCTACAATGACTCTCAATTAATCGTTAACCAAGTAAATAGGATAGGTGGGGGTTAAAAACCCCATACTCTGTGAGTACTTAATCTTGGTTAAAGATTTAATAGAACTATTTAACCTCATACAAGTTGAAAAAGTCTCTAGGGCTAGGAATACAATGGTAGATACCCCGTCAAAAGGCTATTAAGAATCCCTCTAGAAATTCCTTTGTATTGCTTTTACTTTGGTTTAACAGCATTGTGATTTACTTGGACTGTAAAGTACTGCCTACTGTAGATTAGCTCCTTATTATTCCTATAACACTAGCCCTATTCTTAAGTCACCGATAAAGTGTCTAGGCCTACTATGCTTCCTAAAAATGCATTACAAGTCCTATGGCTCACTACTAGGTTTCACCCTAGTCCGAAGTTCTTATATTGCACCTATTACTCCCGGTTACGGTAATATTCCTTTCATCCAATGATGATCCACAACAAAGATACTAGATACTGCCTTACTCATGTTCATCATCCCACATTGAATTAATAGGCAATCTACTATTAATCAACTCAACAAAGAACATTGGATAAATCACAAGATAAACACATAATCATATTAAACCAAAAAGCAGTCATAATCACTAAATCATCCTATTGTTCATCTACTCTAAGCATAAGTAAGAAACGTTTAGCTCATAGTGCCGTAAAATAAATGCAACAAAATTGTTGACACCCAATTTCGTCCGACCGTTAAAAATTAATTAAAAAAATTAAATTAAAAAAATTAAAAAAAATTATTATTATTATTATTATTATTATTATTATTATTATTAATTAATTAATTAATTAATTATTATTACTGAAAAACTTTAGTTAAGTTAAAATACATTTTTTTATGAGGATTTAATTAAAAATGATATATGTGTATAAATGTATGTATGTAATAAAAAGAAAACTCCATCGAAAATGACAAAATTAAAAAGTTTGGGGTAAAAATGATAAAATTGAGAAGTTTTGAGAAAAATTGACAAATTCTGAAAGTTCCAGGAGCATTTGGTAATTTTTCGCGTCAATTTTGGGCCAGACTAACGTTTCTGGCCCAAATTAACAGAAAACGACAAAATTGTCAAAATCAGAAGCTTCTGAAGCTTATCCAGAATCAAAGTAACGTAAAGGACTGAAACTGTTATTTTACCAAAATAAGAGATAAGTTTGAATTTAATTAATTTTTAATTTTGAACAGTCCAGCACCCCTTCCCCTATAAATAGGGGTCCAAATCTGTGTGTTAAGGGAGAGAAAAAAAATAAAGAAAGCTTAGAGCTCCGTTTTAAAAAAAGGGAAAATTTACAGCCCTTGTCCCTGGGCTCTCTCCTCTCTTCCTAGAAGATCAAAAACTTCCTGTTGATTCGTTTTAGCCCCGTCTTCCTCCGGTCACACCGTTTCTCTCTCTTAGTTCGCTGCCGTTCCTCCCTTCTCCGCCGTGTCCACCTTCGCTCAAAACCAGCCCGCCGCCGTCCACCTCCGTCCGTCGCCTTCCCACACCCGTCGCGTCGCCGGCTCGCCGTGCGCTCCCCTCCGGCCCCGCCTCCTTTCCTCCTCCTCTCTCCCTTCGCCCTCCCGTTCCGTCGCGCCACCTCCCCACCTATCGCCGCCGCTCGCCGTTCCCAGCTCCCAGCTCCGTCGCCGCCCCGTCGCCCGTCGCCCCCTTCCCCTCGCGTCGTGCTCTGTTGCTCCGTTTCAGAAAATTCAAAATTTGATTTTAAGGGTAAAACTCATCTTTAGTCCTTTATCTTTTCAATTTATTTCTTTTTGGTTACTAACCTTTTATTTTGTTCTTGCAGAAAGAAAAAACTAATTACTAACTCTTTTAATCTTTACTTGTTTATTTATTCTTTATTGTTGTTATTATTACTAACTTTTGTTATTGTTGTTATTATTATTCACAACTAACATAATTAACTTTATTAACTTCACTAACCTTTATTATTGTTATTATTATTAACTTACTAACTTTACTAACTTTTTATTATTGTTATTATTATTACTAACTTACTAACTTACTAACTTTACTAACCTTTTATTATTGTTATTATTATTATTAACTTACTAACTTACTAACTTTACTAACCTTTATTATTATTGTTGTTATTATTGTTAACAATTAACTCAACTAATTTTTATTATTATTTTCATTAACAACTAACTTTACTAACTTTTATTAGTATTGTTGTTATTATTATTGACAATTAACTTTAATAACTTTACTAACTTTTATTATTATTATTATTATTATTATTATTCATGGAAGGTTATACCTCTTTTTTTTTTAAGTGGATGGCCAAAAAAGAACCCCACTTTATTATTATTAATTGTCCTTTATTTACTTTATATAATTGTTTTTTTTATAAGTGATTAAATCTATTTCACTTTTAATAAGTAAACAATAACAAATCAAAAAATTTTTATGTGAATAACTATTTTTAAAGGCTAATAAAAATCATTTTTAAAAGCCAATTATCTTTTATTACTTTGGAATACATGTTTTTATTATTTCTTTAAAGACAACAAAAAGCTAACTTTTAAAAATTAATAAACAAACATAATTAAATAATTCTAAAAACACAAAAAAATTCTTTTTTAAATAAAGTAAGGATATTTAAAAGATATTTAAAAAATAGTAATAATAATTAAAAAAATTGTGATTAGAATTAATAATTAATTAATAAAAAATTAAACTCCATGTCCAAATGATCCGCCAGGATCCAATGGTTTGGAGAATAAAAATATTTTTAAAATAAAATATAAAATATAAAATATAAATTAATTTTAATAGTTACTTTCATTTTTATCCAATAAAATAGTAATAAAAAAAACCTTTTTAATAAAAGAAGTATATGAAAATTAAGACTTTGTATTTTACTTATTTCTTTTAAAATAAAATATAACTTTTTGATTCCTTTATTGAATAAATAAAAATCTTAGCCAAATGATTTCAAAAATTCAAAAATAAAATAAATTCAAAAGAATTAATTTCTCTTTAAATATTTTGGACTTATTAATTAGATTTTTTTTTATAAATTAAATAATCTCTTTTTGGTTAATCTTTTATCAAAAACAAAACAAATAAGTATTAAGACTTTTCTTTTATTTTTGAAATATACATATAATTCTTTGGTTTCTTTATTAAATAATAAATTTTTGGTTAATCTTTTATCAAAAATAAAATATATAAATATCAAAACTTTAATTTTATTTTTAAAATATACATATAAATCTTTGGTTTCTTTATTAAATAATAACTTTTTGGTTAATCTTTTATCAAAAACAAAATATATAAATATCAAAACTTTTCTTTTATTTTTGAAATATACATATAAATTTTTGGTTTCTTTATTAAATAAATAAAATTTTGATTAAATAATTAATTTTTTATTCACCTTTTATCAAATGAAATATTAAGATTTTTCTTTTATTTTTTAAATATACATATAAATTTTTGGTTTCTTTATTAAATAAATAAAATTTTAATTAAATAATTACTTTTTGGCTCACTTTTTATCAAATAAAATATTAAGACTTTTCTTTATACATTTTTTTTGATTTCTTTGATAAATGAATAAAATCTTGATTAAGTAATTACTTTTTTGGTTCAATTTTTTTTTTGAAATAAAAAGAATAAACATAACATAAAACATATAAATCTTTCTTTTATTTTTATACATATAAATTCTTAGTTTTCTTTAAAGAAAACCTTGATTAATTTCTTTTTGGTTATTCTTTTATCAAATAAATAGAATAAACATAAATAAATGTCAAGATTTTTTTTAACTCTTTAATTTCTTTATTAAATAAAGAATCTTAATATTAGATAATTTAAAAAAATTACTTTTTGATCCTTTTATAAATTAAGTAATTACTTAAGAAAAATAGATAATCAAAAGTTTTCATTAAACAAGAAAAATAAAAAGAAAACTAAAAGAAAAGAAAAAGAATAAGAAAGAAAGAAAAGAAAGAAAAGAAAGTAAAAGAAAGGTAAAAGAAAAAAAAAGAACAAACAAAAGAATAAAAAAGAATAAAAATAAAGAAAGAAAAGAAGAAAAAAAAATATAAAAAAGAAATAAACAAGAATATAAAATTTTTTTAAATCAGTTAACGTTAAAGATCATTAACAAAATCTAAAATTTCATAAATAAAAAGACTTATAAATTAGTAATTAAACTAATAATTAATAATAATTAAATAATTAACATTAAATTAAATTAATTTCCATATCCGGATGATCTGGCAGGATCCACGGTTTGGAAAGTATCAACTTTTTAATTAAATAAATACAAAGATAAAAATTCATATTTACGATATGGATTAAATTATTTAAAATTTCATCAAATTCCGTGTCCGGGTGACTCGGCAGAGTCCATGGTTCGGAATTAAAAACTTCCGTGTCCAGGTGACTCGGCAGAGTCCATGGTTCGGAAAAATCAAATTTTATACAAATTAATTACCAAAAATCCGCATCCGACTAAATAATTCAGTTAAAATTCCTGGTTTCAAAAATTAACTGAAAATTATTTAAAAGCAAAGCAAAACAAAATTAAAATCAACTAAGGTGCCAATTTTGGGCGCTATAACAATATTGTTTTAGCGTAACCGTACTTCCGAACCCCCGAACTCTCGCAGACAATATTTTAGGTATCCAATCGACCTAGGTAAACCGATTGGTGGCGACTCCCGAAAATGACCCGCACGTTGCCACAGCTTGGCAACTCCACTGGGGATTCGACGTTAGTAAGTCGAGCCTAGAAGTTGATTTATTTTGATTTACTTTGCTTATTATATGTGGATTTATATATTATATTTACTTAGATAAACATGCATAATGCATTCAGAATATGAAGCTCTATACCCGAGCTTCCTCAAATCGAACACAATTCTTTCTAAGCGGAATTGGTGTTGTTGTCCTTGTGAGGCCGTGGTCTCCAAGCCTTCACCGGTTTCAAAGTAGCAAAGTAGTGTATTGCCTTCTGAGACGGTTAATCTCTGCATGGGCCCACGAAAAGCTACGACTCGAATTAATCCTTTCCTTACATAAACCCTAGAGGGTAAGGAATTAGGCCGTCACTATAATTTAGTAACGGGATTCGGGAACTATCCCTTGCCTTTTTGATAAACCACCTTCTGCATATAGAATTCCTTACTCTACCGTAGAACCGGCCATTAAGAAACTCCTATATTTCGGTTCCAATTACCACAGGCTTTCTTTTATCTATATGTTTGTATGATCCTATGTATTACCTTTTTACTAACTCTGTTTTTCCTTATTTTTCCGGCATATACATTTCATCATTAAAGATAAGTATTTGGTGAAAGAATTACTATCATGGATGTTCTCGATTACCTTCCTACGGTTGTTAGTGGATCATGGAATGACACGATAATAGAAACTCAGCCCGAGGCTATGGAATACTCCGAAACGGCCCAAAAGATTAATGGAGATTCTCTGACGCTCCACTCTCACGTACAGATCAAGGACTAGGTATCGGTTCGGATAAATCAGAACGACATCACTGAATTATTACGAGTGTGGAATAGTTGGAGCTCTGCAGATCGGGAAGCATTCACAGCAAAGTATGGTCACATCGCTCGCCTACTAAAAGTCACCGTCGATGCATCACTTGTCCGGGCTCTAATACAGTTCTGGGATCCATTTTATCGGTGCTTTTCTTTCGACAAGATGGATCTGGTTCCAACCATAGAAGAATACAGTAACCTCTTGGGTTGGTCCTCTGACTATCCAATCGAGATGTATCAACATGACAGAAGAATGGAGCCTCATCGAGCCCTAGCAAAATTACTGGACGTGCCAGCTTCCAGTCTTCAAGCCAAGTTTGCAACAAAAGGATGTCGGAAATTTATCAGTTGGAACGATTTAAAGCAATTAAGCCACGTTCTCCCTCAGAAGGATCAAAGACATAAGCTTTTCGCCTTGGCAATATATGGCCTGATAATCTTCCCAAGAATTATCGGATTCATTGAAGGAGACGTCATCACATTATTTGAGCAAGTTTGCAACGCTCAAGTGAATCCAACTTTAGTTATTCTATGTGAAACTATCAGGGCATTAAACTTCTGTCGCCAAAGTGGGGGCAAATTCATGGGATGTTCTCACCTTCTCAAAAGCCACCTTCCTTGTGATAAACAACACTTTGAAAATCGCTTTTCAAAGGACTTCATCCCAATCGAAGCCTTCTTGAAAAGTGAATCCGCTCACCATGACAGTAAGGAAGCATGGGTGGATTATTTTAAGAACATCACTGAATTACAAATTGAATGGAGAGCCCCCTGGTCCACCTCCACCCGCGTTGTCTATCGTTGCGGCAATTGCCCGTGGGTTCCTCTCCTAGGTATATGGGGAGGAACAAGTTATGCCCCAGCTCAAGTACGAAAACAATTTGGGTCCATGCAGTTTATACCCATGACGCACAACCTGAGTAAGTTGGAATTTTCACATGAAGATCCAAATTCAAATAAGTTCGCAATGGGTATCTCAGTCGCTTGGAAAAGACTATTCATATTGAAGTCAGGACCTATTATTTCTCCCACTGCTTATTATGAATGGAGAAATAACCGAAAAGAAGGAATAGTGCTACCCGAAGAAGTTCACAGAAAACTGGCAAAAAGAGAGCTTGAAAAAGAATTAGAGGAAGAAAAGGAGAAGAACAAGAGAATGCTCCTCGACATGCAACAGCTCGGTCACAAAACACAACTCCTTGAAGAGAAAATTGAATGCCAAAAACAAGTCATCTCCCAATTAGTTGAGGAAACTGATCAAAAAGAGATGAGAGCAAGATATTGGGAAGATCAATACAGATTTTCTCAAGATCAACTACAAGTATTTTTGGCAGAAGTAAGGAAAGTTACAGAGCAAGCCCAACAAATGGGCAAAGAAGCTAAAGAACTAGAAGAACTGAGCTATCCTACTCCATCATTAACTGTTCAAAAAATGATGGAGTTCATTTCTAAAGCCAGAAAGCAATATTGTACTTTGGGCCGTTTCTTCTAAGAAACAATCCTTTTGTGAATGTAATTGAGAAGTTCCACTATAGTTCTTCTTTCACCAAGTACTTACAATATTCATGCATGCATCCATTGCATCAATCACATACATGTAGAGTCTAATAGAATAAATCTTACTTTAAAAATGTAAAATTGGACCTCAACACCGATATTCAACTCGGCTCCAAACAAGATTAATGGCAGAACAAGTCGAAGGACGTCTCATAGAGATGGATTCCAAGATAGAAAGTATGGCAGAACAAATGAGACAATTGATGGAGCTAATCAAGGGGAAAGCAACTCAAGTTCCCATCAAAGAAGCACAAGATCCCACTTATCCTCCGGGATTCACCCCGCAACGAGTCTCAGTCCAAGAAAACCTGTTTCAGGAACCAGGTCCGTCCACTAGCATTCACCTGAAACAAGACACTATACATGAAGAGAAGACGACATTACCAAAGGAAGAAGGAGAATCTCAAAAGTTCGAAACAATAGAGAAGAGACTTCGGGCCATTGAAGGAGGCACTATATTCGGATCTCTCTCAGTGAATGACCTCTGTTTAGTGCCAAATGTTATAATCCCTTCAGACTTTAAGGTGCCAGACTTTGTAAAATATGATGGAACGAGTGATCCCATCACTCACATCACGTTGTTTCTAAGAAGACTACAACCACTCACAAAAGACGAGAAAGTGTGGATAGCACTTTTTTAAGAAAGCCTTACGAAGTCAGCACTACAGTGGTATCTAAGTCAAGGTCCAAGAAACATTAAAACATGGAATGATCTTGCTCAGGCCTTCATCAGCAATTACAAACATGTTATGGACTTGGCCCCGGATCGCCAAACTCTCCAGAATATGGAGAGGAAAAAGCAAGAAACCTTCAAGGAATATGCTCAAAGGTGGAGGGACTTAGCCGCACAAGTTCAGCCACCCATGACAAAGAGAGAAATGGTTACTTTATTTGTTCAGACACTGAAGTACCCATATTATGACAAGCTCATTGGCAATTCGGCAACTAATTTCTCCGACATTGTCATGTCTGGAGAAAGGATCGAGCATGGGATTAGGACTGGGAAGATTGCGGAGTCCTTTAATAATCCTATGAAAAGAGGAGGACCATCTAGAAGAAAGGATGAGGAAGTACAACAAATAGGATGCGGAAGAGGGATTCCCCTCGTGGGTACTGTGGCTACCGGGCTTCGCCTATCCTATTCTGCCAATAGGCCCAATAATTATCCTCCTAATAGGCCCAATAATTATCTTCTCAACAGGCCTAATCAGTTACGGCCACCTGTTCCGACTCCTCCAGTACCTGCACAAAGACCAAGGGAAGTTTTTGCGCCAATTCCCATGACTTACACTGAGTTGTATCCAAAACTCATTGAAAGTCAACTTATCCGCCCAATTCCTACAAGGCCATTGGAACCCCCATATCCAAGGTGGTATGACCCCAACGTAACTTGCCCATATCATGACGGCACAGTGGGTCATGGCCTAGAGAATTGCATAGCTTTGAAACGCATAGTCCAACAATTAATAGAGTCAAAGTGGTTGGACTTTTCTGATGAACCAAACGTCACTCACAATCCATTACCGCCCCATCAAGCAAAACCAGTCAATATGATAGAAGAACACCGGCTGATAAAGAAGTCAGTCAACTATATCATAACCCCTCTTAAGCATATATATTCATGCCTTGTGAAAGAAGAGATCATCATGGGAAAGCCTTCTTTTGGACATGAAGAAGTCGAGGATGAGGAATGGTGCGATTTTCTTGACAGTAAGAGTCATTCTATCCAGGAATGCTCAGAATTCTGTGAGAATCTACAAAGACTCATAGACTCATCCCAACTCATCATTTTTATGTCAGATAAAGATGATGATGTAAATGTGATCATTAAAGAACAAGAAGTCAATGTTATGCCAAGACCATTAGTCATACCAATTTCAAAACCTGCTCTTAAGCCTTTAAGAATTCAAGTCCCGAGGCCATTCCCCTACAAATCAGACAAAACTGTTCCATGGAGCTATGATTACACTTCTAACATCACATCAACTCCGTTAGAAGTTGGGAGCATGACAAGGAGTGGTCGGTGTTATTCTCCGGAGCAAATGAACAAGCTCCAACAAGATAAGAATGTTACAGATCCAACAAGTGAACCTCTTGATACAAATACATCCAAAGAGCAAGAGACGCCTCGAGCAGTAACAGATGAACAAGCTACTGAGTTTCTCAAGCTCATAAAGCAAAGTGAGTACAGCATCGTTGAGCAGTTAAACCGCCTGCCAGCAAAGATTTCCATACTTTCATTACTCTTAAGCTTTGATGCTCATCGAGAAGCCCTTCTCAAAGTCTTGAATAAGGCTTATGTTGAGCAAGATATTTCCGTGAATAATTTTGACCACCTCGTCAACAACATCACGGCACAGAATCTCATCACATTCACTGACGATGAGATACCGGCAGAAGGAAGGGGGTCACTCTAAGGCTCTACATATTTCGGTTAAATACAAAGATCGAATTATGGCTAGAGTTCTTATTGATAATGGGTTAGCTCTAAATGTAATGCCACTTGAAACCTTACACAAGCTTGGTATCGACCCATCATCCCTCAACAACTGTCATATCGTCGTTCGAGCGTTTGATGGGACGAAGAGAGATGTTGTTGGAGAAATAGAGCTGCCAATAGGGATTGGCCCTTGTGTCTTCCACATCACATTTCAAGTTATGGATATTAATCCTTCTTATACTTGTCTGTTGGGAAGACCATGGATCCATATGGCTGGAGCAATTCCTTCTTCGTTACACCAAAAAATGAAATTCATTATTGAAGGAAAGTTAATCACAGTCTTTGCTGAAGAAGACATTATGCTATCTAGACCTGCGGATGCTCAATATGTCGAGGTCAATGAAGATGTGCCTGATTGCTCTTTCAGGTCATTTGAAATTGTTAATGCTACCTATGTCGATGGAGAAGAACTCGTGCCAAGCATCTCCAAAACAAGTCGCATGATCGCCAAACTCATGATGAAAGGAGGATACTCACTGGGGTTAGGTCTGGGACAAGATTTACAAGGAATACCATAGCCATTGAAAATCTCTGCAAATGAAGGGAAATATGGCCTAGGTTTCACACCGACAAGGCAAGACAAAATGAAGGCAATAGCTGAAAAGAGAGAAAAGAGGATTGCATGATTAACAGGGCATCCTCTACAGGAAAGAAATCTGGATATCCCCGACATCACTGAAACATTCGTGAGTGGTGGCTTAATTCCGAAAAATGACAATGAAAGCACGCTGACCATCAACATCAACAAGCCTTTTGAAAGTCTTTCTATTCAGGCAATATTCAGTGATTCACCTGAAGATGAGGAGCTCGTTCAACCCTGTAGCCCATGGGATGTGCTGAACAATTGGGAGGCGATAGAACTGCCTGTTATAATCGAGAGCTTTTCAAAGTAATCTAATAGTAAAAACCTCCTAAAGAAAGGTTCAATCAATAGGGTGTAGTCTTTGCTTAAGTGAACCTTTTAGTTATTGCTTTTCATTCCAATAAAGTTGTGATTTATGCACATTATAAATAAAGTACCAGTTTGCATCCATCTCATTCTTGCCATTTTCTCTTCTCTCTCTTTTCTTTCTGGTTAATGCAGACCTGAAACTCTTTTTGATGACAATGAAAGAATGAACTTTGATAATCCTGTAAACACTACTGACTTGGATGACGAAGATCTTCAAATATCTCCTGAGCTATTAAAAATGATCGAGCGAGATGAAAAAGAAAGAGCAACAAGTCAGGAACCAACTGAGGCATTCAACTTGGGAGACAGTCAAGATATAAAAGAAGTCAAGATTGGCACTCTATTTCCTCCTGAAGAGAAAGAAGAATTAGTCCACTTATTGAAGGAATATGTGGATGTATTTGCTTGGTCATACCAAGATATGCCCGGCTTAAGCTCAGACATAGTGCTACACAAAATACCCTTGAAGCCTGGGGTGAAGTCTGTCAGACAAAAGTTACGAAGATTAAAGCCGGTTCTAATCTTGAGAGTAAAAGATGAGATTCGAAAGCTATGGGATGCAGGATTCCTTGGGGTCGCTGAATATACAGAATGGGTTGTTAACATAGTTCCAGTCGAAAAGAAAGAAAGTGGGAAATTAAGAGTTTGTCAAGACTATCGACCCTTGAACGAGGCCAGTCCTAAAGATAACTTCCCACTTCCTCACATCGATACGTTGGTGGATAATACCGCAGGAAACTCCTACTTTTTCTTCATGGATGGCTTTTCTGGGTACAATCAAATCAAACTTGATCCAGACGATATGATAAAAACTGCTTTTATTACCCTTTGGGGTACCTTCTATTATAAGGTGATGCCTTTTGGGTTAAAGAATGCTGGTGCTACATATCAAAGAGCCATGGTCGCGTTATTCCATGACATGATGCATAAAGAAATTGAAGTATATGTAGACGACATGATCGCCAAAACTTTCACTGCTGGGGGGCATCTAAAAATGCTAAGAAAACTATTCGATAGACTTCGCAAATATCAACTAAAGTTGAATCCTGCCAAATGTACTTTCAGAGCCTCTTCAGGAAAGTTATTGGGTTTTATGGTAAGCAAAGATGGGATTCGAGTTGACCCGAGTAAAGTCAAAGCGATACAAGAAATGCAACCCCCGAAAACTCCAAAACAAGTAAGAAGTTTTCTGGGCAGAATCAACTTCATAGCAAGGTTCATTTCACAATTGACGTCCAAGTGTGAACCTCTTTTCAAATCACTAAAGAAGAACAATCCGATCGAGTGGAATAACGAATGCCAAGAAGCATTCGAGAAAATCAAGCAATATCTATCAAATCCACCAGTCTTGGTACCACCTCGATCTGGAGAACCGTTGATTCTATATTTATCCATACAGGATTCTTCATTAGGATCCGTATTGGGTCAATGTGATGAGACAGGCAAGAAAGAGCATGCAATTTACTATTTGAGCAAGAAGCTTACCACATATGAAGCGAAATACTCAATAGTAGAAAAGTCCTGTTGTGCCCTTGCATGGGTAGCACACCGACTACGACACTACATGCTCAACAACACCACATTGCTGATCTCCAAGACTGATCCCATTAAGTACATTTTTGAGAAACCAGCTTTATCAGGCAGGATCGCAAAATGGCAAATGCTGTTGTCTGAATACGACATACAGTATGTCACCCAAAAGGCTGTAAAAAGGAGTGTGATTGCTGAATATCTAGCTGATAGAGCATTGGATGATTATGAGCCAATGAAAATGGAGTTTCCTGATGGATATATAATGATGATAGAACAGGAAGTCTCTAAAGATAATGAAACATGGAAAATGGCATTCGATGGAGCATCTAATGCTTTGGGACAAGGGATTGGAGCTATACTCATCTCTCCAAGTGGAGAGCAATTCCCCCTCACAGCAAAAATTACATTTCCTTATACCAACAATATAGTAGAGTACGAGGCATGTGCTATGGGACTCCAAATGGCACTGGAATTGAAAATATGAGATCTTCGAGTTTATGGGGATTCCGCATTGGTCATATATCAAATCAATGGAGAATGGGAGATAAGGGATTCAAAATTGATCCCTTACCAAAAACTTATACTAGACTTGGCTCGAAAATTCAACAGTATAAGCTTCCATCATCTTCCAAGGGAAGATAATCAAATACCGGATGCTTTAGCTACTTTGGCTGCTATGTACAAGATAAGTGACCCCGAGCATACTCCTGTGTTCGAGATGAGAATAATAGATTCTCTAGCTTATTGCATGAGCATTGAAGAAGAATTGGATGGAAAGCCTTGGTATCACGATATCAAGAAATACCTCCAAGAACGAGTATATCCACCAGAAGCATCAGAAAATGACAAGAAATTTCTACGAAGATTGTCAATGGGTTTTCTTTTAAACCTAGACATACTTTACAAGAAAACCCCAGACTCGATGCTACTTCGCTGTGTAGATACTCATGAAGCACGAAAGATCATGGAAGAAGTTCATTCTGGAATATGTGGAGCACACACTAGTGGTCATACCATGGCAAGACAAATAATGAGGGCTGGCTACTATTGGCTCACATTGGAAAGTGATTGCATCAATCACGCGAGAAAATGTCACAAATGCCAAATATGCGCCAACAAGATCCAGGCTCCACCTGTTCCTCTTAATGTAACAGCAATACCTTGGCCTTTTGCCATGTGGGGAATTGACGTCATTGGAGCCATTACCCCTAAAGCTTCCAATGGTCACAAATTCATCCTAGTGGCAATTGACTACTTCACTAAGTGGGTAGAAGCTGTGTCTTATGCAAGTGTAACTCAAAAGGTGGTATGCCGGTTCATTAAAAAAGAAATCATTTGTCGCTATGGGCTGCCCGAGTGTATCATCTCAGACAATGCCACGAACTTGAACAATGCAATGATGCGGACTCTGTGCCAACAGTTCAAGATCAAGCATCTCAATTCGGCACCTTATCGACCAATGATGAATGGTGCAGTGGAAGCGGCTAATAAAAATATCAAAAGAATTATTGAAAAGATGATCGTCACTTACAAGGACTGGCATGAGATGTTACCTTTTGCACTACATGCCTATAGAACTTCTACCCGTACTTCTACTGGAGCAACACCTTTTTCTCTAGTATATGGTATGGAGGCTGTATTGCCCATTGAAGTTGAAATTCCTTCATTAAGGGTACTAATGGATACTCAATTGAGAGAAGCAGAATGGGTCAAGACTAGATACGAGCAACTAAACCTAATTGATGAAAGAAGAATGACAGCCCTCTGCCATGGGCAACTTTATCAAAAGAGGATGATTCGCGCTTACAATAAAAAGGTTCACCCACGGCAATTTCACGAGGGTGACATAGTGCTCAAGAAAATTCTACGCATTCAGCATGATTCCAGAGGAAAATGGACACCAAATTATGACGGGCCATATGTTGTGAAGAAAGCATTTTCAGGAGGGGCACTAATTCTGACAGAAATGGATGGACGAGAGTTACCGAAGCCAGTAAATTCAGATTCAGTAAAGAAATACTTTGCATAATGAAGAAATTTTCGGACAGAAGGGAAGAAGTGGATACAGGGTTACCAAAGTTTATTTGATCAAAGTTGTCAAAAAGAGCTTTCTTCCTTTACACTTTCATTATCTATCTGTACCCAAGATTTTTATATTCTCTTACCCATAAATAAAAAGCCAATTCTCTTTAACTTACCTTTGATTCCACGTTCAAAAATGATAAAATCATTTCTATCCAGTTCTTTTCCTTCAAATCTCACATTCCTACTAGCCTTAAGTGTGCAATAAATTGTGACTTTTGAAGGAAGAATAGTAATAATTAAAACTTAGAAAAAGCAAAGACCGTAGATTACTTTGATAAGCTTTGTGAATTAAAACAGGTAAGATTGAGGTCCTGCTTTGCGAACGGCACAGAACATAGGCAAACAAAGAAGAAGGAGTAACAAATCTTTGAGAGATAGCCTTGGTAATTGCTTGGATGATCGCTTCAGAAGTCTTAGCATGTCCATGTCAGCAAGAAAGAATCATACTCACAAATATTTCAACAGGGATAATTATCCAGTGAGGCATAAAGTATGAGGCGGACGAGCATTAAAGAAATTGAAACCAAAATTCAAGAACAAGCCAAAGAAAGCGGATTCTGAAAAGAGTTAGGCTTTTGAGAAAATGGACAAGAGCTGGAAAGCATAAAGAGATTCAATGATAGTCCAAGAAGGCAATTACAAAGAAGATCTAGTAAAGCAAAGACATAAAGAACTAGATCCATCCAAAAAAAAAACATCAGTTCCACATGCTCTGCATTCATGCATTTCACATCATGCATGCACGGCTTTTGCATAACAGGGACCAAACAGGAAGCACATTCATGACACAGTTACAGCAGTATAAGCTAAGATCTCAATGACATCAGCTCTTACCAGTCTATCACTGGATGCACAGCTAATACGCTGGACCAACCCGCATCAGGAATTCAAGGATAAGGTAGACAATATGTCAAAAGCATGGCAATCGATTCAATAATCGAGACTACAGCTAGAAGGACAGGATTGACGTCAGCTAGTAGTATCCAAGATACGAGATAACTATAGCCAAGGATAAGGCAGATATCAAGAAATATTGTCGTTGACAATTTGTCAAAAGCTTCGTAATGGATTCAATAATCGAGGCTACACCTGGAACGACAGGATCGACGATAAGAGATAGCTATGGCCAAGGATAAGGCAGATGTCAAGAAATATTGTCGTTGACAATTTGTCAATAGCTGGTAATGGATTCAATAATCGAGGCTACACCTGGAAGAACAGGATCGACGATAAGAGATAGCTATGGCCAAGGATAAGGCAGATGTCAAGAAATATTGTCGTTGACAATTTGTCAAAAGCTGACAATGGATTCGATAATCGAGGCTTCATGCACAAGGACAGGATCGACGTTAGCTCGACGGAATATCAAAGATAAGAAATATTGTCAAAAAGTTGGCTCCATTTTTCCGGTTAAGCGGCGGATACGGTACTCCGTGACTTTCAAGTCGGTTCTCTCAGTTGCCCATAATAACTGATTCTTCCTCCCTTCTTTCTTTTACTTCCCTCTAAAAAATGGATCCTACCCTTTCTGCCTTACGAAAATATTTTCCTTCTCTCCCAATGAACATTCTCAAAAAGATCTACCAAGTTCGCTGTGAACGATTAAGAGTTCTGATGCACAAAGGAATCCCTGAAGATGTGCGGTGGTTAATTGAAGCCAAGGTTCGTCTGGCAGGTGAAATCCCAAAGGCATTTGTGTCTCACATGCCTGGTATAGGCAAAAGCTTTTATGCTAAAAAGCGAAGAGCGAAAAGGTTGCAAGTCTGCCATAAATGTGGACGGTGGACTTGTAATACTAAATGTCGTTCTTTAGGGATGATCTCTGATAATCGAGAAGATAAAATACAATTCATTAAGAATGGCCTGAGTAAGGACTCATTGGATGATATCCAATTGACTCTTGAGACGCATTCTTGTGGATCTGTGCAACGTGAACTTCTTGGTTTATGGACTATTTTTCATGAAGAATGAGACCGTTACAGTCCCAGGAATCTGACTTAAAACAACCCTGTTTGCCAGCTTGTAAGAAAACTGGATGGGTAGCAAATCCTCGACTCATAGAAGGCGTTAATGCCGTTACTGGACGTAAATCAATGGAAGATGTGAGCCACGGTCACAATTACTGTACATACAATTTGTCATATTTGGAAAATTTACATTTTCTTTTGACAATAATGTACTTGCTCCCATAAGTGTAAGTAACGCATTATTCCTTTCATCACTATAAATGCATGTTCTTCTTTCCGGTTAAGCAGCAGATACGGTACTCCGTGACTCTCAAAGTCGGTTATTTCAGTTTCCTACAATAACTGATTCATTTCCCTCATCTCTTAAATTCTTCTCTCATCAATGGATTCTACTCTTTCTGCCCTGCGAAAGTACTTTCCTTCCCTCCCAATAAATGTTCTTAAAAAGATCTACCATGCTAGATGTGAAAGAATCAGAGTTTTTATACGCAAAGGCGTTCCTGACAATGTGCAGTGGATAATTGAAGCTAAGGTCCGTTCGGCTGGTGAAGTTCCAGATGCATTTATACCTCGTATGCCCGGCTTAGGTAAAAGCGCTTATGCCAAAAAGCGAAGAGCAAAGAGGCTAGATGTCTATTATAAATGTGGAAGATGGAATTGCAATACTAAATGCCGCTATTTAGGATACATCTCCAAAAATCGCGAGGATAAAAGAAAATTCATTAAGAATGGCCTGCGTAAGGAATCTTTGGAAGATATCCGAGGGACTCTTGAAACGCATTCTTGCGGAATAGTACAACGCGAAATAGTCGATTTATGGAGGACTTACCATAAAGAACGAGACCATTACAGTCCCCAAAATCTGACTGTAAACGACCCTGTTTGTCAGTTTGTAAGAAAACTAGATGGGTAGCAAATCCCCGACTTATAGAAGGCATTGAAGCCATTACTGGACATAAATCAATGGAAGATGAGAGCCACAGTCATGATTGTTGTACATATAAGCTGTCATTTGTCTTTTCTTTTGACAATAATGTACTTGCTTCTGTAAGTGTAATTAACGCATTATCCCTTTCATCACTATAAATATGTGTTAGTTATTTCCGTTTCCTACAATCACTAATTTCTTTCTTTGCCTTCTTCATCAATGGAGTCTTCTCTTTCCGCCCTACGAAAGTATTTTCCTTCCTTCCCAATAAATGTTCTTAAAAAGATTTATCAAGCTAGATGTGAACGATTCAGAGTATTTATGCACAAAGGCATTCCTGATAATATGCGGTGGCTAATCGAATCTAAGGTTCGTTCAGCTGGTGAAGTTCCAGAAGCGTTCTTTCCCCGTATGCCCGGCTTTGGTAAAAGCGCTTATGCCAAAAAAAGAATAGCAAAGAGGCTAGGTGTTTGTCATAATTGTGGATGGTGGATTTGCGGCAATAAATGTCGTTCTCCAGGAGTGATCACCAGAAATCGTAATGATAGAATAAGATTCATTAAGAATGGCTTGCGTAAGAAATCTCTAGAAGATATCCGAGAGGTTCTTGAAGCGCATTCTTGCGGAATAGTGCAATTTGAGATTGTTGGATTATAGATAATTCTCCAAAAAGAACGAGATCGTTATAGTCTTAGGAATCTGACTTTAAACGACCCAGTTTGCCAGTTTGTGAGAAAACTGGATGGGATGCAAATCGCCGATTCATAGAAGGCATTGAAGCCGTTACTGGACGCAAAGCCCATAGAAGACGTGGACCAAAGTCACGATTACTGTACATGCTAGCTGTCGCTTTTAAAATTTTCCTCCCATTTTGGCAATAATGTACCCACTCCTAACATGAGCTACAGTTATGACTACTGTATATAGCTTCCACTTTTGAAATTTTCCTTCTCTTCCGACAATCACGTACCTACTCCTAACGTAAGCTACAATAGTGACTACTGTACATGCTAGCAGCTATTTTGAAAATTTTCCTCCTCTTTTAACGATAGTGTACCCATACCTGACCAGAGTCATACTCGTGACTACTGTGAATAGCTGGCAATAATGTATCCATTCTTGAAAATAAAATTATTGCCTTATCTCTTCATCTCTATAAATATATCCTCTTTTCTCACAAGGGTAAGGATAGGAATGGAGGAAACCTCAACTCGTAAATCCCGAAGTATTTGTGTATTTTCTGGGGCTTTTCCTGGAAAAGATGAAGAGTACTTAAAGGCAGCCAACCATTTGGGTAGGGTATTAGCTGAGCGAAAAATACACCTAGTTTATGGAGGAGGTAGCGTCGGATTAATGGGAGGTGTAGCATCAGCAGCATCTCTAGGAGGAAGCCAAGTTCTGGGTATTATTCCTGGACCTCTGAAACTTGTTTCTGGGGGCACAATTGGAGAAGAATTAGTGGTTAAAAATTTGCAAGAGCGTGTCTTACAAATGCTTCTTAATGCTGATGCTTTTATCGCTCTACCAGGTGGTTTTGGCACATTGGGCGAGGTCTTCCAAATTGCTTCCATGGCCCAACTTAATTTGCACAAGAAACCTATTGGGTTGTTAAATGTTAACAATTTCTTTACAGGTCTGATATCTTTTGTGGATTAAGCAGTGCAGAAGAATTTTATATCAAGAGTGGCACGACAAATCCTATTATCTGCAAAAAACTGCTGAAGAATTACTCAATAAAATGCAAGCTTTTGTTCTTGAACCAGATCCAGCAACGATTCAGATAGACTGGGCACGACAGTCATTCCCGACCAGTTCGACCCATAATTGTCCTCTACTCACCCTATTAAAGTATTGTGGAAGAAGAAGCGGTCCGATCTGTTTTTCGTATCCTTTCGTTTTATTATCAGTATTTTCTTTCGTGTTTCAGTTTTTCTTTTCAAGGAATTTTTTTATCTTATAAAATAGTTTTGTTTATGCTGATATTAAAACCATTGGATAAAGCCTTTAGTTTGGAATGGCTGAGTAAAGAGTAATTTTTATTGCTCTTGAGACGCATCCTATTAGGTCTACTAGTCACGGCATTTTGAGATAGTTAAGCTTCAACCTTATTTGCATAACATATCTCTCAAGCGAATCTATATTTACTGAAGAAAATATTAAATGAACCGTGGATATTGATTCCAAATATCCCTTCGCTTTACATAATTTGCCAGTGTTATGGTCATCATCAAGATTCACTCGTTTTATCGAAGTCTAAATTTTTGTACATGCCTGATATGAAAATTCACACTTTCGGAGAAAATTATTCCAATTTCAATTGCTTTCATATAAATTTCGCTAGAGGTTCTAAGGAGAGTTCCTTAAGCCTCATTCAATCAAATTTCCAACAATAGGAAAGTTCCTATCGTCGAGGTTCTAAGGAGAGTTCCTTAAGCCTCATTCAATTAAATTTCCAACGATAGGAAAGTTCCTATCGTCGAGGTTCTAAGGAGAGTTCCTTAAGCCTCATTCAATAAAATTTCCAACGATACGAAAGTTCCTATCGTCGAGGTTCCAAGGAGAGTTCCTTAAGCCTCATTCAATTAAATTTCCAACGATAGGAAAGTTCCTATCGTCGAGGTTCTAAGGAGAGTTCCTTAAGCCTCATTCAATTAAATTTCCAACGATAGAAAGTTCCTATCGTCGAGGTTCTAAGGAGAGTTCCTTAAGCCTTATTCAATCAAATTTCCAACGATAGGAAAGTTCCTATCGTCGAGGTTCTAAGGACAGTTCCTTAAGCCTCATTCAATTAAATTTCCAACGATAGGAAAGTTCCTATCGTCGAGGTTCTAAGGACAGTTCCTTAAGCCTCATTCAATTAAATTTCCAAAGATAGGAAAGTTCCTATCGTCGAGGTTCTAAGGAGAGTTCCTTAAGCCTCATTCAATCAAATTTCCAACATCAAATTTCCAACAATAGGAAAGTTCCTATCGTCGAGGTTCTAAGGAGAGTTCCTTAAGCCTCATTCAATCAAATTTCCAACGATAGGAAAGTTCCTATCGTCGATGTTCTAAGGAGAGTTCCTTAAGCATCATTCAATCAAATTTCCAATGATAGGAAAGTTCCTATCGTCGAGGTTCTAAGGAGAGTTCCTTAAGCCTCATTCAATTAAATTTCCAACGATAGGAAAGTTCCTATCGTCGAGGTTCTAAGGACAGTTCCTTAAGCCTCATTCAATCAAATTTCCAACGATAGGAAAGTTCCTATCGTCGATGTTCTAAGGAGAGTTCCTTATGCCTCATTCAATTAAATTTCCAACGATAGGAAAGTTCCTATTGTCGAGGATCTAGGGAGAGTTCCTTAAGCCTCATTTAACTAAATTTCCAACGATGAGGTTCTAAGGAGAGTTCCTTAAGCCTCATTCAATCAAATTTTAAACGATAGGAAAGTTCCTATCGTCGAGTTTCTAAGGAGATTTCCTTAAGCTTCATTCAATCAAAATTTCAATGATAGGAAAGTTCCTATCGTCGAGGTTCTAAGGAGAGTTCCTTAAGCCTCATTCAATCAAATTTCCAACGATAGGAAAGTTCCTATCGTCGAGGTTCTAAGGAAAGTTCCTTAAGCCTCATTCAATTAAATTTCTAACGATAGGAAAGTTCCTATCGTCGAGGTTCTAAGGAGAGTTCCTTAAGCCTCATTCAATCAAATTTCCAACGATAGGAAAGTTCCTATCGTCGAGGTTCTAAGGAGAGTTCCTTAAGCCTCATTTAATCAAATTTCCAACGATAGGAAAGTTCCTATCGTCGAGGTTCTAAGGAGTGTTCCATAAGCCTCATTCAATTAAATTTCCAGCGATAGCAAAGTTCCTATCGTCGAGGTTCTAAGGAGACTTCCTTAAGCCTCATTCAATCAAATTTCCAACGATAGGAAAGTTCCTATCGTCGAGGTTCTAAGGAGAGTTCCTTAAGCCTCATTCAATTAAATTTCCAACGACGAGGTTCTAAGGAGAGTTCCTTAATCCTGATTCAGTTAAATTTCCAACGATAGGAAAGTTCCTATCGTCGAGGTTCTAATGAGAGTTCCTTAAGCCTCTTTCTATCAAATTTCCAACGATAGGAAAGTTCCTATCGTCGATGTTCTAAGGAGAGTTCCTTAAGCCTCATTCAATTAAATTTCCAACGATAGGAAAGTTCCTATCGTCGAGGTTCTAAGGAGAGTTCCTTAAGCCTCATTCAATTAAATTTCCAACGATGAGGTTCTAACGAGACTTCCTTAAGCGTCATTCAATCAAATTTTCAACGATAGGAAAGTTCCTATCTTCGAGGTTCTAAGGAGAGTTCCTTAAGCCTCATTCAATCAAATTTTCAATAATAGGAAAGTTCCTATCGTTGAGGTTCTAAGGAGAGTTCCTTAAGCCTCATTCAATCAAATTTCCAACGATAGGAAAGTTCCTTTCGTCGAGGTTCTAAGGAGATTTCCTTAAGCCTCATTCAATCAAATTTCCAACGATAGGAAGGTTCCTATCATCGAGGTTTTAAGGAAACTTCCTTAAGCCTCGTTCAATTAAATTTCCAACGATAAAAAAGTTCCTATCGTCGAGGTTCTAAGGAAAGTTCCTTAATCCTCATTCAATTAAATTTCTAACGATAGGAAAGCTCCTATCGTTGAGGTTCTAAGGAGAGTTCCTTAAGCCTCATTCAATTAAATTTCCAACGATAGGAAAGTTCCTATCGTCGAGGTTCTAAGGAGAGTTCCTTAAGCCTCATTCAATTAAATTTCCAACGATAGGAAAGTTCCTATCGTCGAGGTTCTAAGGAGAGTTCCTTCCTATCGTCGAGGTTCTAAGGAGAGTTCCTTAAGCCTCATTTAGTTAAATTTCCAACGATGGGAAAGTTCCTATCGTCCAGGTTCGAAGGAGAGTTCCTTAAGCCTCACTCAATCAAATTTCCAACGACAGGAAAGTTCCTATCGTCGAGGTTCTAAGGACAGTTCCTTAAGTCTCATTCAATTAAATTTCCAACAATGAGGTTCTAAGGAGAGTTCTTTAAGCCTCATTCAATTAAATTTCCAACGATAAGAAAGTTCCTATCGTCGAGGATCTAAGGAGAGTTCCTTAAGCCTCATTCAATCAAATTTCGAACGATAGGAAAGTTCCTATCGTCGATGTTCTCAGGAGAGTTCCTTAAGCCTCATTCAATTAAATTTCCAACGATAGGAAAGTTCCTATCGTCGAGGTTCTAAGGAGAGTTCCTTAAGCCCCATTCAATTAAATTTCCAACGATGAGGTTCTAAGGAGAGTTCCTTAAGCCTCATTCAATCAAATTTTCAACGATAGGAAAGTTCCTATCGTTGAGGTTCTAAGGAGAGTTCCTTAAGCTTCATTCAATCAAAATTTCAACGATAGGAAAGTTCCTATCGTCGAGGTTCTAAGGAGAGTTCCTTAAGCCTCATTCAATCAAATTTCCAACGATAGGAGAGTTCCTATCGTCGAGGTTCCAAGGACAGTTCCTTAAGCCTCATTCAATCAAATTTCCAACGATAGGAAAGTTCCTATCGTCGAGCTCCTAAAGAAAGTTCCTTAAGCCTCATTCAATTAAATTTCCAACGATACGAAAGTTCTTATCGTCGAGGTTCTAAGGAGAGTTCCTTAAGCCTTATTCAATTAAATTTCCAACGATAGGAAAGTTCCTATCGTCGATGTTCTAAGGAGAGTTCCTTAAGCCTCATTCAATTAAATTTCGAACGATAGGAAAGTTCCTATCGTCGAGGTTCTAAGGAGAGTTCCTTAAGCCTCATTCAATCAAATTTCCAACGATGAGGTTCTAACGAGACTTCCTTAAGCGTCATTCAATCAAATTTTCAACGATAGGAAAGTTCCTATCTTCGAGGTTCTAAGGGGAGTTCCTTAAGCCTCATTCAATCAAATTTTCAATAATAGGAAAGTTCCTATCCTTGAGGTTCTAAGGAGAGTTCCTTAAGCCTCATTCAATCAAATTTCCAACGATAGGAAAGTTCCTATCGTCGAGGTTCTAAGGAGAGTTCCTTAAGCCTCATTCAATCAAATTTCCAACGATAGGAAGGTTCCTATCATCGAGGTTTTAAGGAAAGTTCCTTAAGCTTCGTTCAATTAAATTTCCAACGATAAGAAAGTTCCTATTGTCGAGGTTCTAAGGAAAGTTCCTTAATCCTCATTCAATTAAATTTCTAACGATAGGAAAGTTCCTATCGTCGAGGTTCTAAGGAGAGTTCCTTAAGCCTCATTCAATTAAATTTCCAACGATAGGAAAGCTCCTATCGTCGAGGTTCTAAGGAGAGTTCCTTATGCCTCATTCAATCAAATTTCCAATGATAGGAAAGTTCCTATCGTCGAGGTTCTAAGGAGAGTTCCTTAAGCCTCATTCAGTTAAATTTCCAACGATAGGAAAGTTCCTATCATCCAGGTTCGAAGGACAGTTCCTTAAGCCTCACTCAATCAAATTTCCAACGATAGGAAAGTTCCTATCGTCGAGGTTCTAAGGAGAGTTCCTTAAGTCTCATTCAATTAAATTTCCAACGATGAGGTTCTAAGGAGAGTTCTTTAAGCCTCATTCAATTAAATTTCCAACGATAAGAAAGTTCCTATCGTCGAGGTTCTAAGGAGAGTTCCTTAAGCCTCATTCAATCAAATTTCCAACGATAGGAAAGTTCCTATCGTCGATGTTCTAAGGAGAGTTCCTTAAGCCTCATTCAATTAAATTTCCAACGATAGGAAAGTTCCTATCGTCGAGGTTCTAAGGATTGTTCCTTAAGCCTCATTCAATTAAATTTCCAATGATGAGGTTCTAAGGAGAGTTCCTTAAGCCTCATTCAATCAAATTTTCAACGATAGGAAAGTTCCTATCGTTGAGGTTCTAAGAGAGTTCCTTAAGCTTCATTCAATCAAAATTTCAACGATAGGAAAGTTCCTATCGTCGAGGTTCTAAGGAGAGTTCCTTAACCCTCATTCAATCAAATTTCCAACGATAAGAGAGTTCATATCGTCGAGGTTCTAAGGACAGTTCCTTAAGCCTCATTCAATCAAATTTCCAACGATAGGAAAGTTCCTATCGTCGAGGTTCTAAGGAAAGTTCCTTAAGCCTCATTCAATTAAATTTCCAACGATACGAAAGTTCTTATTGTCGAGGTTCTAAGAAGAGTTCCTTAAGCCTTATTCAATTAAATTTCCAACGATAGGAAAGTTCCTATCGTCGAGGTTCTAAGGAGAGTTCCTTAAGCCTCATTCAATGAAATTTCCAACGATAGGAAAGTTCCTATCATCGAGGTTCTAAGGAGAGTTCCTTAAGCCTCATTCAATCAAATTTCCAACGATAGGAAAGTTCCTATCGTCGAGGTTCTAAGGAGAGTTGCTTAAGCCTCATTCAATCAAATTTCCAACGATAGGAGAGTTCCTATCGTCGAGGTTCTAAGTAGAGTTCCTTAAGCCTCATTCAATCAAATTTTCAACGATAGGAGAGTTCCTATCGTCGAGGTTCTAATGAGAGTTCCTTAAACCTCAAACAATCAATCATCAATTTTTCTTCAACGATAAGAGAGTTCTTATCGCAGAGGTTCTAAGGTAGGGCCCTTAACCTTAAACTTTCAACGATAGGAGAGTTCCTATCGTCGAGGTTCTAAGGAGTGTTCCTTAATCCTTAAACAATGAATAATCAATTTTTCTTCCAACGATAAAAGAGTTCTTATCGCAGAGGTTCTAAGGAGAGTTCCTTAACCTCATTCAATCAAACTTTCAACGATAAGAGTGTTCCTATCGTCGAGGTTCTAAGGAGAGTTCCTAAAGCCTCATTCAATTAAATTTCCAACGATAGTATAGTTCCTATCGTCGAGGTTCTAAGGAGAGTTCCTTAAGCCTTATTCAATTAAATTTCTAACGATAGGAAAGTTCTTATCGTCGAGGTTCTTAGGAGAGTTCCTTAAGCCTCATTCAATCAAATTTCTCATTCAATTAAATTTCTAACGATAGGAAAGTTCCTATCGTCGGGGTTCTAAGGAGAGTTCCTTAAGCCTCATTCAATCAAATTTCCAACGATAGGAAAGTTCCTATCGTCGAGTTTCTAAGGACAGTTCCTTAAGCCTAATTTAATCAAATTTCCAACGATAGGAAAGTTCCTATCGTCGAGGTTCTAAGGAGAGTTCCTTAAGCCTCATTCAATTAAATTTCCAAAGATAGGAAAGTTCCTATCGTCGAGGTTCTAAGGAGAGTTCCTTAAGCCTCATTCAATCAAATTTCCGACGATAGGAAAGTTCCTATCGTCGATGTTCTAAGGAGAGTTCCTTAAGCCTCATTCAATTAAATTTCCAACGATAGGAAAGTTCCTATCGTCGAGGTTCTAAGGAGAGTTCTTAAGCCTCATTCAATTAAATTTCCAACGATGAGGTTCTAAGGAGAGTTCCTTAAGCCTCATTCAATGAAATTTTCAACGATAGGAAAGTTCCTATCGTCGAGGTTCTAAGGAGAGTTCCTGAAGCTTCATTCAATCAAAATTTCAATGATAGGAAAGTTCCTATCGTCGAGGTTCTAAGGAGAGTTCCTTAAGCCTCATTCAATCAAATTTCCAATGATAGGAAAGTTCCTATCGTCGAGGTTCTAAGGAAAGTTCCTTAAGCCTCATTCAATTAAATTTCTAACGATAGGAAAGTTCCTATCGTCGAGGTTCTAAGGAGAGTTCCTTAAGCCTCATTCAATCAAATTTTCAACGATAGGGAAGTTCCTATCGTCGATGTTCTAAGGAGAGTTCCTTAAGCCTCATTCAATTAAATTTCCAACGATAGGAAAGTTCCTATCGTCGAGGTTCTAAGGATAGTTCCTTAAGCCTCATTCAATTAAATTTCCAATGATGAGGTTCTAAGGAGAGTTCCTTAAGCCTCATTCAATCAAAATTTCAACGATAGGAAAGTTCCTATCGTCGAGGTTCTAAGAGAGTTCCTTAAGCTTCATTCAATCAAAATTTCAACGATAGGAAAGTTCCTATCGTCGAGGTTCTAAGGAGAGTTCCTTAACCCTCATTCAATCAAATTTCCAACGATAGGAGAGTTCCTATCGTCGAGGTTCTAAGGACAGTTCCTTAAGCCTCATTCAATCAAATTTCCAACGATAGGAAAGTTCCTATCGTCGAGGTTCTAAGGAAAGTTCCTTAAGCCTCATTCAATTAAATTTCCAACGATACGAAAGTTCTTATTGTCGAGGTTCTAAGAAGAGTTCCTTAAGCCTTATTCAATTAAATTTCCAACGATAGGAAAGTTCCTATCATCGAGGTTCTAAGGAGAGTTCCTTAAGCCTCATTCAATCAAATTTCCAACGATAGGAAAGTTCCTATCGTCGAGGTTCTAAGGAGAGTTGCTTAAGCCTCATTCAATCAAATTTCCAACGATAGGAGAGTTCCTATCGTCGAGGTTCTAAGTAGAGTTCCTTAAGCCTCATTCAATTAAATTAACAACGATAGGAGAGTTCCTATCGTCGAGGTTCTAAGAAGAGTTCCTTAAGCCTTATTCAATTAAATTTCCAACGATAGGAAAGTTCCTATCGTCGAGGTTCTAAGGAGAGTTCCTTAAGCCTCATTCAATGAAATTTCCAACGATAGGAAAGTTCCTATCATCGAGTTTCTAAGGAGAGTTCCTTAAGCCTCATTCAATCAAATTTCCAACGATAGGAAAGTTCCTATCGTCGAGGTTCTAAGGAGAGTTGCTTAAGCCTCATTCAATCAAATTTCCAACGATAGGAGAGTTCCTATCGTCGAGGTTCTAAGTAGAGTTCCTTAAGCCTCATTCAATCAAATTTTCAACGATAGGAGAGTTCCTATCGTCGAGGTTCTAATGAGAGTTCCTTAAACCTCAAACAATCAATCATCAATTTTCCTTCAACGATAAGAGAGTTCTTATCGCAGAGTTTCTAAGGTAGGGCCCTTAACCTTAAACTTTCAACGATAGGAGAGTTCCTATCGTCGAGGTTCTAAGGAGTGTTCCTTAATCCTTAAACAATGAATAATCAATTTTTCTTCCAACGATAAAAGAGTTCTTATCGCAGAGGTTCTAAGGAGAGTTCCTTAACCTCATTCAATCAAACTTTCAACGATAAGAGAGTTCCTATCGTCGAGGTTCTAAGGGGAGTTCCTAAAGCCTCATTCAATTAAATTTCCAACGATAGTATAGTTCCTATCGTCGAGGTTCTAAGGAGACTTCCTTAAGCCTTATTCAATTAAATTTCTAACGATAGGAAAGTTCCTATCGTCGAGGTTCTTAGGAGAGTTCCTTAAGCCTCATTCAATCAAATTTCTCATTCAATTAAATTTCTAACGATAGGAAAGTTCCTATCGTCGGGGTTCTAAGGAGAGTTCCTTAAGCCTCATTCAATCAAATTTCCAACGATAGGAAAGTTCCTATCGTCGAGGTTCTAAGGACAGTTCCTTAAGCCTCATTTAATCAAATTTCCAACGATAGGAAAGTTCCTATCGTCGAGGTTCTAAGGAGAGTTCCTTAAGCCTCATTCAATTAAATTTCCAAAGATAGGAAAGTTTCTATCGTCGAGGTTCTAAGGAGAGTTCCTTAAGCCTCATTCAATCAAATTTCCGACGATAGGAAAGTTCCTATCGTCGATGTTCTAAGGAGAGTTCCTTAAGCCTCATTCAATTAAATTTCCAACGATAGGAAAGTTCCTATCGTCGAGGTTCTAAGGAGAGTTCCTTAAGCCTCATTCAATTAAATTTCCAACGATGAGGTTCTAAGGAGAGTTCCTTAAGCCTCATTCAATCAAATTTTCAACGATAGGAAAGTTCCTATCGTCGAGGTTCTAAGGAGAGTTCCTGAAGCTTCATTCAATCAAAATTTCAATGATAGGAAAGTTCCTATCGTCGAGGTTCTAAGGAGAGTTCCTTAAGCCTCAT
This sequence comes from Aquilaria yunnanensis, assembly GCA_039654915.1. Taxonomy (NCBI): domain Eukaryota; kingdom Viridiplantae; phylum Streptophyta; class Magnoliopsida; order Malvales; family Thymelaeaceae; genus Aquilaria; species Aquilaria yunnanensis. Next base: position 37,924,490 of record CM077595.1, on the reverse strand, counting down.
TCAATCAAATTTCCAATGATAGGAAAGTTCCTATCGTCGAGGTTCTAAGGAAAGTTCCTTAAGCCTCATTCAATTAAATTTCTAACGATAGGAAAGTTCCTATCGTCGAGGTTCTAAGGAGAGTTCCTTAAGCCTCATTCAATTAAATTTCCAACGATACGAAAGTTCTTATCGTCGAGGTTCTAAGGAGAGTTCCTTAAGCCTTATTCAATTAAATTTCCAACGATAGGAAAGTTCCTATCGTCGAGGTTCTAAAGAGAGTTCCTTAAGCCTCATTCAATCAAATTTCCAATGATAGAAAAGTTCCCATCGTCGAGATTCTAAGGAGAGTTCCTTAAGCCTCATTCAATCAAATTTCCAACGATAGGAAAGTTTCTATCGTCGAGGTTCTAAGGAGAGTTCCTTAAGCCTCATTCAATCAAATTTCCAACGATAGGAGAGTTCCTTAAGCCTCATTCAATCAAATTTCCAACGATAGGAAAGTTCCTATCGTCGGGGTTCTAAGGACAGTTCCTTAAGCCTCATTTAATCAAATTTCCAACGATAGGAAAGTTCCTATCGTCGAGGTTCTAAGGAGAGTTCCTTAACCCTCATTCAATTAAATTTCCAAAGATAGGAAAGTTCCTATCGTCGAGGTTCTAAGGAGATCCTTAAGCCTCATTCAATCCAATTTCCAACGATAGGAAAGTTCCTACCGTCGATGTTCTAAGGAGAGTTCCTTAAGCCTCATTCAATTAAATTTCCAATGATAGGAAAGTTCTTATCATCGAAGTTCTAAGGAGAGTTCCTTAAGCCTCATTCAGTTAAATTTCCAACGATGAGGTTCTAAGGAGAGTTCCTTAAGCCTCATTCAATCAAATTTTCAACGATAGGAAAGTTCCTATCGTCGAGGTTCTAAGGAGAGTTCCTTAAGCTTCATTCAATCAAAATTTCAATGATAGGAAAGTTCCTATCGTCGAGGTTCTAAGGAGAGTTCCTTAAGCCTCATTCAATCAAATTTCCAACGATAGGAAAGTTCCTATCGTCGAGGTTCTAAGGAGAGTTCCTTAAGCCTCATTCAATCAAATTTTCAACGTTAGGAAAGTTCCTATCGTCGAGGTTCTAAGGAGAGTTCCTTAAGCTTCATTCAATCAAAATTTCAATGATAGGAAAGTTCCTATCGTCGAGGTTCTAAGGAGAGTTCCTTATGTTAGTATTGTGCCCAAAAAGCCAATCATGAGATGATTGTATTTTGCACATTGAGTCATGATATTTTATTGAGGCATTAATCCAGCAATTTTGTTTGTTGTTTTGTTTCTGCGTAACGTAATAAACATAATTGTAACCCTAGAATAATGATATTCTTAAACGTCCCTAGTATAGTATTATTGTGGAGCGGGTTGCAATAATACATAATGACTAGCATATGTGGAGACTAATATGAGATATGTAGTCTACATATGGGTACAAGTTGGAGAACTTGTGTACTGGACCGACCCACCATGAGAACACTTCATGGATCGTTATATGAGTGTCATAAGTGATTCTCATAGTGATCATGGTATATGTAGTCCTTCGACCTAAGATCATCAAGGTTCCCTGCATGTGAGTCACATACTTTGATACTTTCCTTTGTTGCTCGTAACTGAGTGAACTTGAAGGAGGTCATTGGGTATGTCACATATCATGCGGAGGGATTTGTATGATCAAGATGGGATTTGTCCCTCCTATGTAACGGGAGTGATATCTTTGGGCCCCTTGATAGAGTGAGACTTAGAAAATGCATGGCCATGCTCCGATGAGTTGATATATGATATCAATGTCATCAGTTTAAGTTAGTCTACTCGGTAATCAAGAAACCAAAGATTGGGCTATACGAGAGTGACACATTCCATGTCTCGTGCTTAGTCTTGATATCTTGGACAAAGGGACAATGGCATATATCGGTGATGATCATAAAGGTTTAGTCGATTCACCGACAATCTTGTCACTTGGGTAGCAATGATGTGTTGCTAGACACCGCTCATTGCTTATGATCATAAATGTGATTTATGATCGTTGCCAATATGGCAAGAGCCTATTGGGTCGCACACATAGAGCTATTTGGATCATTAGAGTGCATGGGCTAATTATTTGGGTTATGGTTTCACTTTAATTTCGTATTAATAATGGGCCAAGGAGTTGAGCCATTATTAAGCCCGAAATTAATTCCTAATTGGATTAGGGCTTTGAAACCCATTAGGCCTGGAAGTTGAGTCTCACTATAAATACAACTTTTAAGTGAGAAATTCGTAGGTCTCCTTGCCCTAGCCTCCCAAAAGGACAGCCGCACTCTTCTCTTGCAATTCCTTGGAGGACGCAAGCTAGCACTGCGAGCGCAAGAGAAACGCATCTGCCGGGACGTGGTGGAAGCGTGGTGATCCCGAGAGGCTCGTGTGGATACCATAGAGAGCCTGAACACGTCAACTGTTCAGGTTTTGTGATTCGACTCTACAGTTGAGTGAGAGATCTCAACCGAAAATTAGGTATGAAATTTTCGAACACCCGGTTTACCCCGTTTCACTTGGATCCTGGAGGGTTTCGGTTAAATTCCGCTGCGCTGTTTGGCTCCCGAAACCCAACAGTGGTATCAGAGCTACTGGTGAAACCCTAAATCGGGATTGAGTGTTGAATCGCATGATGCTATGTCTTCGATTGGTTTTCGGCCATGATTAATTAGATTGATTCATGATGCATGAAACCGGAATTCGTAATGAACATATGAGATATATGAAGAAACAACACAAATTGGTTAATGAGATTAACCCGAAATTGATAGGTATGAGATACCTATATGGATTAGGATTCTTGCAATAGTTGCAAAAACCCTAGGTTTGTTCGGATTCGGCCTGTTCGGGCACCGAAAGTAAGGTATTTTTGGTGGCTCGAATGGAGGAGTCTCGGGTGCCTACTTTCTCGAAATAGAAGATTTCGGGCTAAGCAATTGTAAGACAATTTTTTGCGCCGGGGGGCGCTGCCCCCCACGCCCCCCGCAAGGGCGGCTCCCCTTGACCCCGTCCGCTGACCGGTCAGCGGAACCACCGCCCGCTGACCGGCCAGCGGGACCGCCGTATGCGAAGCGCCACATAAATAAAAACTGGTTAATCAACACGCGAAAATTGGCATGCATCTTTGTTGAATGAGATTTCACATGATATGCTGATTGGTGTTTGAAGCATGGTGCATGGTTATAGCCCTTGATTGGTTGTTCTTGTAAATACGGCCTGCGAGTCGTGCCTTTTCTTATCACTCTCATTGTACATTCTCTTCTCACCTTACTCCCCTCGAATGTAACTCGAGGTTTCTATTATTGATGTAATGGTGCATTATGGGATCGTCCAAGGTGGTATGTCCAAGGAGGTGACAACAAAAGGGCAGCCAAGAAAGGAAGAGAAGGAGCTTGTGAAGACTCTTTTCTTTTCTTAGGCTTTTATGATATTCTCATTGGCTTGAGAATATCGCATAGTTTGGGCTATAACCATGTCACGTTTATTTCTTGTAAGCATGAGATGCATGTTTTATATTTGTATGTGATGCATGTATAAAACAACCGGAGATAACAAATTGGTGAGATCAAAAGATAAAATCCCTCAAACAAATATTAAGTCATTAAATGTGATGCCTTCCAAATGTTGGCACTCGTCAAGACTTTGATCAACATTAGGTGGGTTTGCCAAAGCAAAGTACCTATGTTCATCTTGGTAAGGCGCGATGGGATAATAGTGATATCCAAACTGCTAACTTTGGGTTCGACTTAACTAAGTCATCCTAATAGGATTAGGGACTTAGAGGCATAGAGTTGGGCTTAAGTTCATGAGATGAGCTTGGACAAGTGTTGTTCACCCAACTATCCAAGAGTTGCATAAGATGCAATTGGCAATGAGTTGCCTACCTAAATAGCTGTAACTTGAGAGAAAAGCCAAAGCTGACTCAGGTTGTGGTCAAATATGGATCTTGGCCCACTAGAATACCTTAGCGCCGAGGTGTTCCGAAATAATATCGAGGGTTATTATTTTGAGGAAAATAGTGGGAGTATCATTTAATAAAAGTCCTTATTAAATGAATTAAAATACATGACTCTTACACTGCATATTTACTGTTGTAGATAACCATGGCACAAAACACATCGACACTTTCATTGCGATCGATCCTTGAGAAGGAAAAACTGAATGGGACCAACTTTCTCAAATGGTACCGAAACTTGAGGATAGTCCTCAAACAAGAGAGAAAGGCATATGTCCTAGAGCAGCCCATTCCGAATGAGCCTGCTGCCACTGCTCCAAGAGCTGAAAGGGATGCTCACAAGAGGCATTCTGATGATGCTTTGGATGTTGCATGCCTCATGCTTATTACCATGGAATCTGAGCTTCAGAAGCAACATGAGAACATGGGGGCGTTCGATATGATCGAACATCTCAAAATGCTTTTCCAAGAGCAAGCTAGGCATGAGAGGTTTGAGACCTCTAAGGCATTGTTTCAGTGCAAGATGTCTGAGGGAAGTCCCGTGGGTCCTCATGTGCTCAAGATGATTGGGTACATTGAGAATCTTGAGAATTTGGGATTTGCTCTTCAGAAAGAGTTGGCTATCGATGTAGTCTTGCAATCATTGCCTGAAAGCTACAGTCAATTCGTCATGAACTATAACATGAATGACCTAGACAAGTCCCTTCCTGAATTGCTCAACATGTTGAGAACTGCTGAGCAAAACCTTAAGAAGGCTAAGCCCATTTTGATGGTTCAAAAGGGCAAGGGAAAGGGAAAAGCCAACAAGAAGAAGGATAAAGCTAATGGAAAGTCCAATGCTAGTTCTTCTTCAGCTGCACTGAAACCAAAGGGTGGTGTGGCAAAGGAAGGGGAGTGCTTCCATTGTAAGCAACCTGGACACTGGAAGCGCAACTGTAAGCTCTATCTTGAAGAACTTGCTAAGGAAAAGGGAAGTAAGACTTCCACTTCAGGTATTTTTGTTATAGAGGCTAACTTTTCTACTTCCTCATCTTGGGTATTGGATACTGGATGTGGATCTCACATTTGTGCAAATGTGCAGGATCTAAGTAGAAGTAGAAGATTGGCCCGAGGTGAAGTGGACCTACGTGTTGGAAATGGAGCAAGGGTTGCTGCCTTAGCCATAGGGACTTATGTTCTCACTTTACCTAGTGGATTAGTTTTAGAATTAGACAACTGCTACTTTGTGCCTACTATTAGTAGAAATTTGATTTCTGTTTCTTGTTTGGACAAGAAAGGTTTTTCATTTATAATAAAGGACAAATGTTGTTCTATTTATTTGAATGAAATCTTTTATGGTAGTGCTCAACTTAGCAATGGGTTGTATGTTCTAGACCTTGAAGATCCAATCTATAATGTGAATACCAAGAAGGTCAGATTAAATGATTCAAACTTGACCTATCTCTGGCACTGTCGCTTGGGCCATATAAATGAGACCCGCATATCCAAGCTCCATAAGGATGGACTCTTGGACTCATTTGATTTTGAATCATATGAGACATGTGAGTCATGTTTGTTGGGCAAGATGACCAAAGCCCCATTCACAGGGCAAAGTGAAAGGGCTAATGACTTACTAGGACTCATACATAGTGATGTATGTGGCCCTATGTCTACACAAGCTAGAGGAGCTTCCCAATACTTCATTACTTTCACTGATGACTTCAGCAGATATGGTTATGTGTATCTTATGAGACACAAGTCAGAATCCTTTGAAAAGTTCAAAGAATTCAAGAATGAAGTAGAGAATCAACTCGGGAAGAGTATCAAAGTGCTTCGATCAGATCGAGGTGGAGAGTACTTGGATCGAGAATTCCTTGACTATCTGAAGGAGTGTGGTATAGTATCACAACTCACTCCACCAGGTACACCTCAATGGAATGGTGTTTCTGAAAGGAGAAATCGAACTCTGTTAGACATGGTTCGCTCCATGATGAGTCAAGCTGACCTTCCAAACTCCTTTTGGGGACATGCTCTAGAAACAGCCACTTTTACACTAAACCGAGTTCCATCTAAATCGGTTCAAAAGACACCATATGAGATATGGAGTGGGAGGCGTCCCAATTTGTCTTTTATGAAGATTTGGGGCTGTGACGCTTATGTAAAACGTCAATCCTCTAACAAACTAGGGCCCAAATCTCAAAAATGTCTTTTTGTTGGGTATCCCAAAGAAACAAAGGGTTACTATTTCTACAATCCCTCTGAGCAAAAAGTGTTTGTTGCTCGAACTGGTGTCTTTTTGGAGAAAGAGTTTATCTCTAAAGGAACTAGTGGGAGGAAAGTAGAACTTGAAGAAATTCAAGAACAACAAGAAGACATCGAACCTGAAATGGAACCTGAACAGACACCACAAGATGTTGTGGTTCAAGAGTCTGTTCCTGTAGCACAAAGCCCACGTAGGACTGGTAGGATTCGGCGTGAGCCCAAGAGATATGGATTTCTCGTGACTCACACCGGTGATGTGATGCTCATGGATCAAGATGAGCCCACAACCTACCAACAAGCTATGTCGGGGCCTGACTCTGAGAAGTGGCTAATGGCCATGAAATCCGAGATGGAATCCATGTATGAAAACCAAGTATGGACTTTGGTTGACCCACCTGAAGGGGTAAAACCCATAGGGTGCAAATGGGTTTTCAAGAAGAAAACTGACATGGATGGTAATGTGATTACCTTTAAGGGACGATTGGTCGCAAAAGGTTTCAAGCAAATTCATGGTATTGACTATGATGAAACTTTTTCACCAGTTGCTATGCTTAAATCCATCCGAATTTTGTTTGCTATTGCTGCACACTATGATTATGAGATATGGCAAATGGATGTCAAAACTGCATTCCTAAATGGAAAGCTACTTGAGGATGTGTACATGACACAACCTGAGGGTTTTGTCACTCCTGGGAATGCCAATAAAGTGTGCAAATTGCAAAGGTCCATTTATGGACTGAAGCAAGCTTCTCGAAGTTGGAATCTTCGTTTTGATGATGCAATCAAAGAGTTTGGTTTTATCAAAAATGAAGATGAACCTTGTGTCTACAAGAAGGTTAGTGGGAGCGCTATTGTCTTCTTGGTGTTGTATGTAGATGACATACTACTCATCGGGAATGACATTCCTGAGCTACAGTCTGTGAAGACTTGGCTAGGGAAATGTTTCTCTATGAAGGACTTGGGTGAAGCAGCCTATGTGTTAGGCATCAGGATCTATAGAGATAGATCTAGAAAGCTTCTTGGCCTAAGTCAAAGTACGTATATTGACAAGGTGCTAAAGAGGTTTAGCATGCAAGATTCCAAGAAAGGATTCTTGCCCATGTCACATGGTATCACTCTTTCTAGATCTCAGTGTCCGAGTACAACCGAGGAGAGAGAGCGCATGAGTAAGATTCCATATGCCTCAGCAATTGGATCTATCATGTATGCCATGATATGTACTCGTCCCGATGTCTCATATGCTTTGAGCATGACGAGTAGGTACCAATCGAACCCCGGTGAAAGTCACTGGACAGCTGTTAAGAACATCCTTAAGTACTTACGAAGGACTAAGGATGCATTCTTGGTCTTTGGAGGTGAAGATGAGCTCGTTGTAAGGGGTTACACCGATGCAAGCTTCCAATCCGATAAGGATGATTTTAGATCGCAATCTGGTTATGTGTTTTGTATTGGTGGTGGTGCTGTAAGCTGGAAGAGTTCAAAGCAAGAGACAGTAGCTGACTCTACAACAGAATCTGAGTACATTGCCGCCTCTGATGCTGCGAAGGAGGCAGTTTGGATCAAGAAGTTCATCACTGAACTTGGAGTGGTTCCAAGCATTGTTGACCCGATAGAGCTCTATTGTGACAACAATGGAGCAATCGCACAGGCTAAGGAACCTCGATCTCACCAGCGATCCAAACACATACTCCGACGCTATCATCTCATCAGGGAGATCATCGAGAGGGGTGATGTAAGGATATGCAGGACTTCGACAGACAGCAACATTGCTGATCCACTGACAAAGCCCCTTACGCAGCAGAAGCATGATAGCCATTCTAGGTCCATCGGTATTAGATACATGGATGATTGGCTTTTAGTGCAAGTGGGAGATTGTTAGTATTGTGCCCAAAAAGCCAATCATGAGATGATTGTATTTTGCACATTGAGTCATGATATTTTATTGAGGCATTAATCCAGCAATTTTGTTTGTTGTTTTGTTTCTGCGTAACGTAATAAACATAATTGTAACCCTAGAATAATGATATTCTTAAACGTCCCTAGTATAGTATTATTGTGGAGCGGGTTGCAATAATACATAATGACTAGCATATGTGGAGACTAATATGAGATATGTAGTCTACATATGGGTACAAGTTGGAGAACTTGTGTACTGGACCGACCCACCATGAGAACACTTCATGGATCGTTATATGAGTGTCATAAGTGATTCTCATAGTGATCATGGTATATGTAGTCCTTCGACCTAAGATCATCAAGGTTCCCTGCATGTGAGTCACATACTTTGATACTTTCCTTTGTTGCTCGTAACTGAGTGAACTTGAAGGAGGTCATTGGGTATGTCACATATCATGCGGAGGGATTTGTATGATCAAGATGGGATTTGTCCCTCCTATGTAACGGGAGTGATATCTTTGGGCCCCTTGATAGAGTGAGACTTAGAAAATGCATGGCCATGCTCCGATGAGTTGATATATGATATCAATGTCATCAGTTTAAGTTAGTCTACTCGGTAATCAAGAAACCAAAGATTGGGCTATACGAGAGTGACACATTCCATGTCTCGTGCTTAGTCTTGATATCTTGGACAAAGGGACAATGGCATATATCGGTGATGATCATAAAGGTTTAGTCGATTCACCGACAATCTTGTCACTTGGGTAGCAATGATGTGTTGCTAGACACCGCTCATTGCTTATGATCATAAATGTGATTTATGATCGTTGCCAATATGGCAAGAGCCTATTGGGTCGCACACATAGAGCTATTTGGATCATTAGAGTGCATGGGCTAATTATTTGGGTTATGGTTTCACTTTAATTTCGTATTAATAATGGGCCAAGGAGTTGAGCCATTATTAAGCCCGAAATTAATTCCTAATTGGATTAGGGCTTTGAAACCCATTAGGCCTGGAAGTTGAGTCTCACTATAAATACAACTTTTAAGTGAGAAATTCGTAGGTCTCCTTGCCCTAGCCTCCCAAAAGGACAGCCGCACTCTTCTCTTGCAATTCCTTGGAGGACGCAAGCTAGCACTGCGAGCGCAAGAGAAACGCATCTGCCGGGACGTGGTGGAAGCGTGGTGATCCCGAGAGGCTCGTGTGGATACCATAGAGAGCCTGAACACGTCAACTGTTCAGGTTTTGTGATTCGACTCTACAGTTGAGTGAGAGATCTCAACCGAAAATTAGGTATGAAATTTTCGAACACCCGGTTTACCCCGTTTCACTTGGATCCTGGAGGGTTTCGGTTAAATTCCGCTGCGCTGTTTGGCTCCCGAAACCCAACACCTTAAGCCTCATTCAATCAAATTTCCAACGATAGGAAAGTTCCTATCGTCGAGGTTCTAAGGAGAGTTCCTTAAGCCTCATTCAATTAAATTTCCAACGATACGAAAGTTCTTATCGTCGAGGTTCTAAGGAGAGTTCCTTAAGCCTGATTCAATTAAATTTCCAACGAGAGGAAAGTTCCTATCGTCGAGGTTCTAAGGAGAGTTCCTTAAGCCTCGTTCAATCAAATTTTCAACGATACGAAAGTTCCTATCGTCGAGGTTCTAAGGAGAGTTCCTTAAGCTTCATTCAATCAAAATTTTAATGATAGGAAAGTTCCTATCGTCGAGGTTCTAAGGAGAGTTCCTTAAGCCTCATTCAATCAAATTTCCAACGATAGGAAAGTTCCTACCGTCGAGGTTCTAAGGAAAGTTCCTTAAGTCTCATTCAAGTAAATTTCTAACGATAGGAAAGTTCCTATGGTCGAGGTTCTAAGGAGAGTTCCTTAAGCCTTATTCAAATAAATTTCCAACGATAGGAAAGTTCCTATCGTCGAGGTTCTAAGGAGAGTTCCTTAAGGCTCATTCAATGAAATTTCCAACGATAGGAAAGTTCCTATCGTTGAGGTTCTAAGGAGAGTTCCTTAAGCCTCATTCAATTAAATTTCCAACGATAGGAAATTTCCTATCGTCGAGGTTCTAAGGAGAGTTCCTTAAGCCTCATTCAATCAAATTTCCAATGATAGGAAAGTTCCTATCGTCGAGGTTCTAAGGAGAGTTCCTTAATGCTCATTCAATTAAATTTCCAACGATAGGAAAGTTCCTATCGTCCAGGTTCTTAGGAGAGTTCCTTAAGCCTCACTCAATCAAATTTCCAACGATAGGAAAGTTCCTATCGTCGAGGTTCTAAGGAGAGTGCCTTAAGCCTCATTCACTTAAATTTCCAACGACGAGGTTCTAAGGAGAGTTCTTTAAGCCTCATTTAATTAAATTTCCAACGATAGGAAAGTTCCTATCGTCGAGGTTCTAAGGAGAGTTCCTTAAGCCTCATTCAACCAAATTTCCAACCATAGGAAAGTTCCTATCGTCGATGTTCTAAGGAGAGTTCCTTAAGCCTCATTCAATTAAATTTCCAACGATAGGAAAGTTCCTATCGTCGAGGTTCTAAGGAGAGTTCCTTAAGCCTCATTTAATTAAATTTCCAACGATGAGGTTCTAAGGAGAGTTCCTTAAGCCTCATTCAATCAAATTTCCAACGATAGGAAAGTTCCTATCGACGAGGTTCTAAGGAGAGTTCCTTAAGCTTCATTCAATCAAAATTTCAATGATAGGAAAGTTCCTATCGTCGAGGTTCTAAGGAGAGTTCCTTAAGCCTCATTCAATCAAATTTCCAACGATAGGAAAGTTCCTATCGTCAAGGTTCTAAGGAAAGTTCCTTAAGCCTCATTCAATTAAATTTCGAACGATAGGAAAGTTCCTATCGTCGAGGTTCTAAGGAGAGTTCCTTAAGCCTCATTCAATTAAATTTCCAACGATAAGAAAGTTCTTATCGTCGAGGTTCTAAGGAGAGTTCCTTAAGCCTTATTCAATTAAATTTCCAACAATAGGAAAGTTCCTATCGTCGAGGTTCTAAGGAGAGTTCCTTAAGCCTCATTCAATCAAATTTCCAACGATAGGAAAGTTCCTATCGTCGAGGATCTAAGAAGAGTTCCTTAAGCCTCATTCAATCAAATTTCCAACGATAGGAAAGTTTCTGTCGTCGAGGTTCTAAGGAGAGTTCCTTAAGCCTCATTCAATCAAATTTCCAACGATAGGAGAGTTCCTTAAGCCTCATTCAATCAAATTTCCAACAATAGGAAAGTTCCTATCGTCGGGGTTCTAAGGACAGTTCCTTAAGCCTCATTTAATCAAATTTCCAACGATAGGAAAGTTCCTATTGTCGAGGTTCTAAGGAGAGTTCCGTAAGCCTCATTGAATTAAATTTCCAAAGATAGGAAAGTTCCTATCGTCGAGGTTCTAAGGGGATCCTTAAGCCTTATTCAATCAAATTTCCAACGATAGGAAACGTCCTATCGTCGATGTTCTAAGGAGAGTTCCTTAAGCCTCATTCAATTAAATTTCCAACGATAGGAAAGTTCTTATCGTCGAAGTTCTAAGGAGAGTTCCTTAAGCCTCATTCAATTAAATTTCCAACGATGAGGTTCTAAGGAGAGTTCCTTAAGCCTCATTCAATCAAATTTTCAACGATAGGAAAGTTCCTACCGTCGATGTTCTAAGGAGAGTTCCTTAAGCCTCATTCAATTAAATTTCCAACGATAGGAAAGTTCCTATCGTCGAGGTTCTAAGGAGAGTTCCTTAAGCCTCATTCAATTAAATTTCCAACAATGAGGTTCTAAGGAGAGTTCCTTAAGCCTCATTCAATCAAATTTTCAACGATAGGAAAGTTCCTATCGTCGAGGTTCTAAGGAGAGTTCCTTAAGCTTCATTCAATCAAAATTTCAATGATAGGAAAGTTCCTATCGTCGAGGTTCTAAGGAGAGTTCCTTAAGCCTAATTCAATCAAATTTCCAACGATAGGAAAGTTCCTATCGTCGAGGTTCTAAGGAGAGTTCCTTAAGCCTCATTCAATTAAATTTCCAACGATGAGGTTCTAAGGAGAGTTCCTTAACCCTCGTTCAATCAAATTTTCAACGATAGGAAAGTTTCTATCGTCGAGGTTCTAAGGAGAGTTCCTTAAGCTTCATTCAATCAAAATTTCAATGATAGGAAAGTTCCTATCGTCGAGGTTCTAAGGAGAGTTCCTTAAGCCTCATTCAATCAAATTTCCAACGATAGGAAAGTTCCTATCATCGAGGTTCTAAGGAAAGTTCCTTAAGCCTCATTCAATTTAATTTCTAATGATAGGAAAGTTCCTATCGTCGAGGTTCTAAGTAGAGTTCCTTAAGCCTTATTCAATTAAATTTCCAACGACAGGAAAGTTCCTATCGTCGAGGTTCTAAGGAGAGTTCCTTAAGGCTCATTCAACGAAATTTCCAACGATGGGAAAGTTGCTATCGTTGAGGTTCTAAAGAGAGTTCCTTAAGCCTCATTCAATTAAATTTCCATCGATAGGAAAGTTCCTATCGTCGAGGTTCTAAGGAGAGTTCCTTAAGCCTCATTCAATCAAATTTCCAATGATAGGAAAGTTCCTATCGTCGAGATTCTAAGAAGAGTTCCTTAATGCTCATTCAATTAAATTTCCAACGATAGGAAAGTTTCTATCGTCCAGGTTCTTAGGAGAGTTCCTTAAGCCTCACTCAATCAAATTTCCAACGATAGGAAAGTTCCTATCGTCGAGGTTCTAAGGAGAGTACCTTAAGCCTCATTCAATTAAATTTCCAACGACGAGGTTCTAAGGACAGTTCTTTAAGCCTCATTTAATTAAATTTCCAACAATAGGAAAGTTCATATCGTTGAGGTTCTAAGGAGAGTTCCTGAAGCCTCATTCAACCAAATTTCCAACCATAGGAAAGTTCCTATCGTCGATGTTCTAAGGAGAGTTCCTTAAGCCTCATTCAATTAAATTTCCAACGATAGGAATGTTCCTATCGTCGAGGTTCTAAGGAGAGTTCCTTAAGCCTCATTCAATTAAATTTCCAACGATGAGGTTCTAAGGAGAGTTCCTCAAGCCTCATTCAATCAAGTTTTCAACGATAGGAAAGTTCCTATCGTCGAGGTTCTAAGGAGAGTTCCTTAAGCCTCATTCAACCAAATTTCCAACCATAGGAAAGTTCCTATCGTCGATGTTCTAAGGAGAGTTCCTTAAGCCTCATTCAATTAAATTTCCAACGATAGGAAAGTTCCTATCGTCGAGGTTCTAAGGAGAGTTCCTTAAGCCTCATTCAATTAAATTTCCAACGATGAGGTTCTAAGGAGAGTTCCTTAAGCCTCATTCAATCAAATTTTCAACGTTAGGAAAGTTCCTATCGTCGAGGTTCTAAGGAGAGTTCCTTAAGCTTCATTCAATCAAAATTTCAATGATAGGAAAGTTCCTATCGTCGAGGTTCTAAGGAGAGTTCCTTAAGCCTCATTCAATCAAATTTCCAACGATAGGAAAGTTCCTATCGTCGAGGTTCTAAGGAGAGTTCCTTAAGCCTCATTCAATTAAATTTCCAACGATACGAAAGTTCTTATCGTCGAGGTTCTAAGGAGAGTTCCTTAAGCCTGATTCAATTAAATTTCCAACGATAGGAAAGTTCCTATCGTCGAGGTTCTAAGGAGAGTTCCTTAAGCCTCATTCAATCAAATTTCCAACGATAGGAAAGTTCCTATCGTCGAGGTTCTAAGGAGAGTTCCTTAAGCCTGATTCAATTAAATTTCCAACGATAGGAAAGTTCCTATCGTCGAGGTTCTAAGGAGAGTTCCTTAAGCCTCATTCAATCAAATTTCCAACGATAGGAAAGTTCCTATCGTCGAGGTTCTAAGGAGAGTTCCTTAAGCCTCATTCAATCAAATTTCAAACGATAGGAAAGTTTCTATCGTCGAGGTTCTAAGGAGAGTTCCTTAAGCCTCATTCAATCAAATTTCCAACGATAGGAGAGTTCCTTAAGCCTCATTCAATCAAATTTCCAACGATAGGAAAGTTCCTATCGTCGGGGTTCTAAGGACAGTTCCTTAAGCCTCATTTAATCAAATTTCCAACGATAGGAAAGTTCTTATCGTCGAGGTTCTAAGGAGAGTTCCTTAAGCCTCAGTCAATCAAATTTCCAACGATAGGAAAGTTTCTATCGTCGAGGTTCTAAGGAGAGTTACTTAAGCCTCATTCAATCAAATTTTCAACGATAGGAAAGTTCCTATCGTCGAGGTTCTAAGGAGAGTTCCTTAAGCCTCATTCAATCAAATTTCCAACGATAGGAAAGTTTCTATCGTCGAGGTTCTAAGGAAAGTTCCGTAAGCCTCATTCAATCAAATTTCCAACGATAGGAGAGTTCCTTAAGCCTCATTCAATCAAATTTCCAACGATAGGAAAGTTCCTATCGTCGGGGTTCTAGGGACAGTTCCTTAAGCCTCATTTAATCAAATTTCCAACGATAGGAAAGTTCCTATCGTCGAGGTTCTAAGGAGAGTTCCTTAAGTTTCATTCAATCAAAATTTCAATGATAGGAAAGTTCCTATCGTCGAGGTTCTAAGGAGAGTTCCTTAAGCCTAATTCAATCAAATTTCCAACGATAGGAAAGTTCCTATCGTCGAGGTTCTAAGGAGAGTTCCTTAAGCCTCATTCAATTAAATTTCCAACGATGAGGTTCTAAGGAGAGTTCCTTAACCCTCGTTCAATCAAATTTTCAACGATAGGAAAGTTTCTATCGTCGAGGTTCTAAGGAGAGTTCCTTAAGCTTCATTCAATCAAAATTTCAATGATAGGAAAGTTCCTATCGTTGAGGTTCTAAGGAGAGTTCCTTAAGCCTCATTCAATCAAATTTCCAACGATAGGAAAGTTCCTATCATCGAGGTTCTAAGGAAAGTTCCTTAAGCCTCATTCAATTTAATTTCTAATGATAGGAAAGTTCCTATCGTCGAGGTTCTAAGTAGAGTTCCTTAAGCCTTATTCAATTAAATTTCCAACGACAGGAAAGTTCCTATCGTCGAGGTTCTAAGGAAAGTTCCTTAAGGCTCATTCAACGAAATTTCCAACGATGGGAAAGTTGCTATCGTTGAGGTTCTAAGGAGAGTTCCTTAAGCCTCATTCAATTAAATTTCCATCGATAGGAAAGTTCCTATCGTCGAGGTTCTAAGGAGAGTTCCTTAAGCCTCATTCAATCAAATTTCCAATGATAGGAAAGTTCCTATCGTCGAGATTCTAAGAAGAGTTCCTTAATGCTCATTCAATTAAATTTCCAACGATAGGAAAGTTCCTATCGTCCAGGTTCTTAGGAGAGTTCCTTAAGCCTCACTCAATCAAATTTCCAACGATAGGAAAGTTCCTATCGTCGAGGTTCTAAGGAGAGTGCCTTAAGCCTCATTCAATTAAATTTCCAACGACGAGGTTCTAAGGACAGTTCTTTAAGCCTCATTTAATTAAATTTCCAACAATAGGAAAGTTGATATCGTTGAGGTTCTAAGGAGAGTTCCTGAAGCCTCATTCAACCAAATTTCCAACCATAGGAAAGTTCCTATCGTCGATGTTCTAAGGAGAGTTCCTTAAGCCTCATTCAATTAAATTTCCAACGATAGGAATGTTCCTATCGTCGAGGTTCTAAGGAGAGTTCCTTAAGCCTCATTCAATTAAATTTCCAACGATGAGGTTCTAAGGAGAGTTCCTCAAGCCTCATTCAATCAAATTTTCAACGATAGGAAAGTTCCTATCGTCGAGGTTCTAAGGAGAGTTCCTTAAGCCTCATTCAACCAAATTTCCAACCATAGGAAAGTTCCTATCGTCGATGTTCTAAGGAGAGTTCCTTAAGCCTCATTCAATTAAATTTCCAACGATAGGAAAGTTCCTATCGTCGAGGTTCTAAGGAGAGTTCCTTAAGCCTCATTCAATTAAATTTCCAACGATGAGGTTCTAAGGAGAGTTCCTTAAGCCTCATTCAATCAAATTTTCAACGATAGGAAAGTTCCTATCGTCGAGGTTCTAAGGAGAGTTCCTTAAGCTTCATTCAATCAAAATTTCAATGATAGGAAAGTTCCTATCGTCGAGGTTCTAAGGAGAGTTCCTTAAGCCTCATTCAATCAAATTTCCAACGATAGGAAAGTTCCTATCGTCGAGGTTCTAAGGAGAGTTCCTTAAGCCTCATTCAATTAAATTTCCAACGATACGAAAGTTCTTATCGTCGAGGTTCTAAGGAGAGTTCCTTAAGCCTGATTCAATTAAATTTCCAACGATAGGAAAGTTCCTATCGTCGAGGTTCTAAGGAGAGTTCCTTAAGCCTCATTCAATCAAATTTCCAACGATAGGAAAGTTCCTATCGTCGAGGTTCTAAGGAGAGTTCCTTAAGCCTGATTCAATTAAATTTCCAACGATAGGAAAGTTCCTATCGTCGAGGTTCTAAGGAGAGTTCCTTAAGCCTCATTCAATCAAATTTCCAACGATAGGAAAGTTCCTATCGTCGAGGTTCTAAGGAGAGTTCCTTAAGCCTCATTCAATCAAATTTCAAACGATAGGAAAGTTTCTATCGTCGAGGTTCTAAGGAGAGTTCCTTAAGCCTCATTTAATCAAATTTGCAACGATAGGAGAGTTCCTTAAGCCTCATTCAATCAAATTTCCAACGATAGGAAAGTTCCTATCGTCGGGGTTCTAAGGACAGTTCCTTAAGCCTCATTTAATCAAATTTCCAACGATAGGAAAGTTCTTATCGTCGAGGTTCTAAGGAGAGTTCCTTAAGCCTCAGTCAATCAAATTTCCAACGATAGGAAAGTTTCTATCGTCGAGGTTCTAAGGAGAGTTACTTAAGCCTCATTCAATCAAATTTTCAACGATAGGAAAGTTCCTATCGTCGAGGTTCTAAGGAGAGTTCCTTAAGCCTCATTCAATCAAATTTCCAACGATAGGAAAGTTTCTATCATCGAGGTTCTAAGGAAAGTTCCGTAAGCCTCATTCAATCAAATTTCCAACGATAGGAGAGTTCCTTAAGCCTCATTCAATCAAATTTCCAACGATAGAAAAGTTCCTATCGTCGGGGTTCTAGGGACAGTTCCTTAAGCCTCATTTAATCAAATTTCCAACGATAGGAAAGTTCCTATCGTCGAGGTTCTAAGGAGAGTTCCTTAAGCCTCATTCAATCAAATTTCCAATGATAGGAAAGTTCCTATCGTCGAGGTTCTAAGAAGAGTTCCTTAATGCTCATTCAATTAAATTTCCAACGATAGGAAAGTTCTTATCGTCCAGGTTCTTAGGAGAGTTCCTTAAGCCTCACTCAATCAAATTTCCAACGATAGGAAAGTTCCTATCGTCGAGGTTCTAAGGAGAGTGCCTTAAGCCTCATTCAATTAAATTTCCAACGACGAGGTTCTAAGGACAGTTCTTTAAGCCTCATTTAATTAAATTTCCAACAATAGGAAAGTTCATATCGTTGAGGTTCTAAGGAGAGTTCCTGAAGGCTCATTCAACCAAATTTCCAAGCATAGGAAAGTTCCTATCGTCGATGTTCTAAGGAGAGTTCCTTAAGCCTCATTCAATTAAATTTCCAACGATAGGAATGTTCCTATCGTCGAGGTTTTAAGGAGAGTTCCTTAAGCCTCATTCAATTAAATTTCCAACGATGAGGTTCTAAGGAGAGTTCCTCAAGCCTCATTCAATCAAATTTTCAACGATAGGAAAGTTCCTATCGTCGAGGTTCTAAGGAGAGTTCCTTAAGCCTCATTCAACCAAATTTCCAACCATAGGAAAGTTCCTATCGTCGATGTTCTAAGGAGAGTTCCTTAAGCCTCATTCAATTAAATTTCCAACGATAGGAAAGTTCCTATCGTCGAGGTTCTAAGGAGAGTTCCTTAAGCCTCATTCAATTAAATTTCCAACGATGAGGTTCTAAGGAGAGTTCCTTAAGCCTCATTCAATCAAATTTTCAACGATAGGAAAGTTCCTATCGTCGAGGTTCTAAGGAGAGTTCCTTAAGCTTCATTCAATCAAAATTTCAATGATAGGAAAGTTCCTATCGTCGAGGTTCTAAGGAGAGTTCCTTAAGCCTCATTCAACTAAATTTCCAACAACGAGGTTCTAAGGAGTGTTCCTTAAGCCTCATTCAATCAAATTTTCAACGATAGGAAAGTTCCTATCGTCGAGGTTCTAAGGAGAGTTCATTAAGCTTCATTCAATCAAAATTTCAATGATAGGAAAGTTCCTATCGTCGAGGTTCTAAGGAGAGTTCCTTAAGCCTCATTGAATCAAATTTCCAACGATAGGAAAGTTCCTATCGTCGATGTTCTAAGGAGAGTTCCTTAAGCCTCATTCAATTAAATTTCCAACGATGAGGTTCTAAGGAGAGTTCCTTAAGCCTCGTTCAATCAAATTTTCAACGATAGGAAAGTTCCTATCGTCGAGGTTCTAAGGAGTGTTCCTTAAGCTTCATTCAATCAAAATTTCAATGATAGGAAAGTTCCTATCGTCGAGGTTCTAAGGAGAGTTCCTTAAGCCTCATTCAATCAAATTTGCAACGATAGGAAAGTTCCTATCGTCGAGGTTCGAAGGAAAGTACCTTAAGCCTCATTCAAGTAAATTTCTAACGATAGGAAAGTTCCTATCGTCGAGGTTCTAAGGAGAGTTCCTTAAGCCTTATTCAATTAAATTTCCAACGATAGGAAAGTTCCTATCGTCGAGGTTCTAAGGAGAGTTCCTTAAGGCTCATTCAATGAAATTTCCAACGATAGGAAAGTTCCTATCGTTGAGGTTCTAAGGAGAGTTCCTTAAGCCTCATTCAATTAAATTTCCAACGATAGGAAAGTTCCTATCGTCGAGGTTCTGAGGAGAGTTCCTTAAGCCTCATTCAATCAAATTTCCAATGATAGGAAAGTTCCTATCGTCGAGGTTCTAAGGAGAGTTCCTTAATGCTTATTCAATTAAATTTCCAACGATAGGAAAGTTCCTATCGTCCAGGTTCTTAGGAGAGTTCCTTAAGCCTCACTCAATCAAATTTCCAACGATAGGAAAGTTCCTATCGTCGAGGTTCTAAGGAGAGTGCCTTAAGCCTCATTCAATTAAACTTGCAACGACGAGGTTCTAAGGAGAGTTCTTTAAGCCTCATTTAATTAAATTTCCAACGATAGGAAAGTTCCTATCGTCGAGGTTCTAGGGAGAGTTCCTTAAGCCTCATTCAACCAAGTTTCCAACCACAGGAAAGTTCCTATCGTCGATGTTCTAACGAAAGTTCCTTAAGCCTCATTCAATTAAATGTCCAACGATAGGAAAGTTCCTATCGTCGAGGTTCTAAGGAGAGTTCCTTAAGCCTCATTCAATTAAATTTCCAACGATGAGGTTCTAAGGAGAGTTCCTTAAGCCTCATTCAATCAAATTATCAACGATAGGAAAGTTCCTATCGTCGAGGTTCTAAGGAAAGTTCCTTAAGCTTCATTCAATCAAAATTTCAGTGATAGGAAAGTTCCTATCGTCGAGGTTCTAAGGAGAGTTCCTTAAGCCTCATTCAATCAAATTTCCAACGATAGGAAAGTTCCTATCGTCGAGGTTCTGAGGAGAGTTCCTTAACCTGAACCAACCAATCAATCAAATTTTCCCTTGAACGATAAGAAAATTCCTATCACAAAGGTTCTAAAAAGAAAATTCCATAACCTCATGATTTAGGGGGCGAGAAGGTTCTCAATGCCTAGTTAAGCGGGACGAAATTTGGTAACGACTTTGCATACATCATGTCCCATGAAGCATGCAAAGGGGGGCAGCTGTTGACACCCAATGTCGTCCGACCGTTAAAAATTAATTAAAAAAATTAAAAAAAAAATTATTATTATTACTATTATTATTATTAATAAATTAATTAATTATTATTGCTGAAAAACTTTAGTTAAGTTAAAATACATTTTGTTTTATGAGGATTTAATTAAAAATGATATATGTGTATAAATGTATGTATGTAATAAAAAGGAAACTCCATAGAAAATGACAAAATTAAAAAGTTTGGGGTAAAAATGACAAAATTGAGAAGTTTTGAGGAAAATTGATAAATTTTGAAAGTTCCAGGAGCATTTGGTAATTTTTCGCGTCAATTTTGGGCCAGACTAACGTTTCTGGCCCAAATTAACAGAAAACGACAAAATTGTCAAAATCAGAAGCTTCTGAAGCTTATCCAGAATCAAAGTAACGTGAAGGACTGAAACTGTCATTTTACTAAAATAAGAGATAAGTTTGAATTTAATTAATTTTTAATTTTGAACAGTCCAGCACCCCTTCCCCTATAAATAGGGGTCCAAATCTGTGTGTTAAGGGAGAGAAAAAAATAAATAAAGCTTAGAGCTCCGTTTTAAAAAAAGGGAAAAATTACAGCCCTTGTCCCTTGCCTCTCTTCTCTCTTCCTAGAAGATCAAAAACTTCCTGTTGGTTCGTTTTAGCCCCGTCTTCCTCCGGTCACACCGTTTCTCTCTCTTAGTTCGCTGCCGTTCCTCCCTTCTCCGCCGTGTCCACCTTCGCTCAAAACCAGCCCGCCACCGTCCACCGCCGTCCGTCGCCTTCCCACACCCGTCGCGTCGCCGGCTCGCCGTGCGCTCCCCTCCGGCCCCGCCTCCTTTCCTCCTCCTCTCTCCCTTCGCCCTCCCGTTCCGTCGCGCCACCTCCCCACCTATCGCCGCCGCTCGCCGTGCCCAGCTCCCTGGCCGCCGTCGCCGCCGATTCCCCCTTCGCCCCTGGCTGCGCTGCCGCCCCGTCGCCCGTCGCGTCGTGCTCTGTTGCTCCGTTTCAGAAAATTCAAAATTTTGATTTTAAGGGTAAAACTCATCTTTAGTCCTTTATCTTTTCAATTTCTTTGTCTTTGGTTACTAACCTTTTATTTTGTTCTTGCAGAAAGAAAAAACTAATTACTAACTCTTTTAATCTTTACTTGTTTATTTATTCTTTATTGTTGTTATTATTACTAACTTTTGTTATTGTTGTTATTATTATTCACAACTAACATAATTAACTTTATTAACCTCACTAACCTTTATTATTGTTATTATTATTAACTTACTAACTTTACTAACTTTTTATTATTGTTATTATTATTACTAACTTACTAACTTACTAACTTTACTAACCTTTTATTATTGTTATTATTATTATTAACTTACTAACTTACTAACTTTACTAACCTTTATTATTATTGTTGTTATTATTGTTAACAATTAACTCAACTAATTTTTATTATTATTGTCATTAACAACTAACTTTACTAACTTTTATTAGTATTGTTGTTATTATTATTGACAATTAACTTTAATAACTTTACTAACTTTTATTATTATTATTATTATTATTATTATTATTCATGGAAGGTTATACCTCTTTTTTTTTAAGTGGATGGCAAAAAAAAAACCCCACTTTATTATTATTAATTGTCCTTTATTTACTTTATATAATTTTTTTTTTATAAGTGATTAAATTTATTTCACTTTTAATAAGTAAACAATAACAAATCAAAAAAATTTTATGTGAATAAATATTTTTAAATGCTAATAAAAATCATTTTTAAAAGCCAATTATCTTTTATTACTTTGGAATACATGTTTTTATTATTTCTTTAAAGACAACAAAAAGCTAACTTTTAAAAATTAATAAACAAACATAATTAAATAATTCTAAAAACACAAAAAAATTCTTTTTTAAATAAAGTAAGGATATTTAAAAGATATTTAAAAAATATTAATAATAGTTAAAAAAATTGTGATTAGAATTAATAATTAATTAATAAAAAATTAAACTCCATGTCCAAATGATCCGCCAGGATCTAATGGTTTGGAGAATAAAAATATTTTTAAAATAAAATATAAAATATAAAATATAAATTAATTTTAATATTTACTTTCATTTTTATCCAATAAAATAGTAATAAAAAAAACTTTTTTAATAAAAGAAGTATATGAAAATTAAGACTTTGTATTTTACTTATTTCTTTTAAAATAAAATATAACTTTTTGATTCCTTTATTGAATAAATAAAAATCTTAGCCAAATGATTTCAAAAATTCAAAAATAAAATAAATTCAAAAGAATTAATTTCTCTTTAAATATTTTGGACTTATTAATTAGGTTTTTTTTTATAAATTAAATAATCTCTTTTTGGCTAATCTTTTATCAAAAAGAAAACAAATAAGTATTAAGACTTTTCTTTTATTTTTGAAATATACATATAATTCTTTGGTTTCTTTATTAAATAATAACTTTTTGGTTAATCTTTTATCCAAAATAAAATATAGAAATATCAAAACTTTACTTTTATTTTTAAAATATACATATAAATCTTTGGTTTCTTTATTAAATAATAAATTTTTGGTTAATCTTTTATCAAAAACAAAATATATAAATATCAAAACTTTCCTTTTATTTTTGAAATATACATATAAATTTTTGGTTTCTTTATTAAATAAATAAAATTTTGATTAAATAATTAATTTTTGATTCACCTTTTATCATATGAAATATTAATATTTTTCTTTTATTTTTTAAATATACATATAAATTTTTGGTTTCTTTATTAAATAAATAAAATTTTGATTAAATAATTACTTTTTGGCTCACTTTTTATCAAATAAAATATTAAGACTTTTCTTTATACATTTTTTTTTGATTTCTTTGATAAATGAATAAAATCTTGATTAAGTAATTACTTTTTTGGTTCAATTTTTTTTTGAAATAAAAAGAATAAACATAACATAAAATATATAAATCTTTCTTTTATTTTTATACATATAAATTCTTAGTTTTCTTTAAATAAAACCTTGATTAATTTCTTTTTTGTTATTCCTTTATCAAATAAATAGAATAAACATAAATAAATGTCAAGATTTTTTTTTAACTCTTTAATTTCTTTATTAAATAAAGAATCTTAATATTAGATAATTTAAAAAAAAATTACTTTTTGATCCTTTTATAAATTAAGTAATTACTTAAGAAAAATAGATAATCAAAAGTTTTCATTAAACAAGAAAAATAAAAAGAAAACTAAAAGAAAAGAAAAAGAATAAGAAAGAAAGAAAAGAAAGAAAAGAAAGTAAAAGAAAGGTAAAACAAAAAAAAAGAACAAACAAAAGAATAAAAAAGAATAAAAAAAAAAAGAAAGAAAAGAAGAAAAAAAATATATAAAAAAGAAATAAACAAGAATATAAATTTTTTTTTAAATCAGTTAACGTTAAAGATCATTAACAAAATCTAAAATTTCATAAATAAAAAGACTTATAAATTAGTAATTAAACTAATAATTAATAATAATTAAATAATTAACGTTAAATTAAATTAATTTCCATATCCGGATGATCCGGCAGGATCCACGATTTGGAAAGTATCAACTTTTTAGTTAAATAAATTAAATAAATACAAAGATAAAAATTCATATTTACGATATGGATTAAATTATTTAAAATTTCATCAAATTCCGTGTCCGGGTGACTCGGCAGAGTCCATGGTTCGGAATTAAAAACTTCCGTGTCCGGGTGACTCGGCAGAGTCCATGGTTCAGAAATATCAAATTTTATACAAATTAATTACCAAAAACCCGCATCCGACTAAATAATTCAATTAAAATTCCTGGTTTCAAAAATTAACTGAAAATTATTTAAAAGCAAAGCAAAACAAGATTAAAATCAACTAAGGTGCCAATTTTGGGCGCTATAACAATATTGTTTTAGCGTAACCGTACTCCCGAACCCCCGAACTCTTGCAGACTATATTTTAGGTGTCCAATCGACCTAGGTAAACCGATTGGTGGCGACTCCCGAAAACGACCCGCACGTTGCCACAAAAATCAAAAGAAAAATAAAAAATGAATAATATATAGCTAAATTTCTTCTTCTTCGAGTGATCTTCGCTCTAGCATTCATAAAACGGTGTTGATCTTCAGAACTACCTCTGACATCCCTCCTCCATCAAAACTCTCTTTTTTCTATTTTTTTTTTTGCCTCCTATTTCTTTCTTCTTTTTTTTTAATCTAAAATAACTCAAAAAAACCTTAAAAATATGACAAACATGGTCTGTTACATAGTCGTGTAACCTCTTTGAAACTTAAAATTTCACCAATTTAAACAAGATTTGGAGCATGGGCATATAATTCAGACACATGCATGTAAATAGTGCATGTTAAGCACTACATAGGCATGTAGCAAGGTGTGTCTGCTCCAAAACTTCGCCAAAACTTGGAATTCAGCTCCAAATCTTTGCAGAAATCCTGCATAGCTCAAATGAAGCTAAAAATATAACTTGAAAATGAAATATTAACGAATTAATCACCATATCCTAGCTCAAACATATCAAAAGATAAGCAAATATAAGGGAAAAAATATAGAAAATATGACTAAATATGATCATGTCATTTTTCTCTCCTACACTTAAACTTTTGCTTGCCCTTAAGCAAAAAAGTAAGAAGAAAAAATCATAAATTTTATTAAAACTTTGAAAATACTTAGAACGTAGAATGATTCCTTGAGCAAAGAGATATAAAGAAGATTGAGACTGTAATTATCTTGAGTAATTAACAAGACTACAATACATGCAACTCCTTTTATCTAACACTTTTAAAAACAAAAATAATTTAATGGGAACAATTCATTTTCAAGGTAGCAACCCATATATCTCAAAACCGAAAGGATAACATCAAGTTTTCATGCAAAGTAAAAAAGTACAAACCACACCAAGCCAAAGCTAACTATGCACAACCTTTCAAACCATAAACCATGGATTAGGTGATTAATTGATTTTTTTTCAATTTCTTTTTCTTTTTTTTTCAACCAATTCTTGTTATATGTCAAAAAAATTTATAGCAAGTGTACACTATAGGAGCTTTGTTTATACCTAAGCTAATCCTTAACACAATCCAAGACAACCTTTTAATCATACTCATGCTCTTAACATCTTTACGAGTTGTTTTCGACTCTTGACTTACGAGAAGGTCCCAACCTATTTCAATACTAAAAACAGCGAAATCGCATATATTCATATCTTACTTTAATTTATTTATCAACAAACCACAAATCTATCAACTAAACTTTCCACAAAACAATAAAGAAACTCAAAACTTATCATGCTTTGAACAGTGTACTAAACACGAAAACTTGACTCAAAAATATTTTTTTGAGAACATCTTCCACTAGCTTGCTAATGAATCGCAAAAACATGTTAAAAATAGATTAAACACCAAAAGTGAAAGATTAGGAATCAACTTCTTGGTCTTTAAGTTAAGAACTTAAGACATTAAATTAAAAACCACTCTCAAATAAGCACATGCTCAATAAAATGATTCAAAAATAATTAAGCGCCAAAAATTTAAAAATTTTTAGAATTTTCAGAAATGTTACTCAAAAGATAAAAATAAGCAAAAACAAAATAAATAAGTGCTAAAAAAAAAATCCATGCCCCATTCTTAAATTGTACACTGCCCTTAATGTACTAGCATGGAAAATAAAGTGAAAAAGGAGTGACAAAAACTGATACCACCTTTGAAAATCATGCAAGTTGGCGTTCCAAAAAAACAATTCTAGCAATATGGTTGATTTGGGCTTCCAATCAAAAATTTGAAAGCTTCCAAAGAAAACAAAAAATATGATCAACCACAAAATAAAGTAAAATAAACGTAAGAAAATATAAAAACTAAAATGAAATAGTTTGAAAACCAAAAATAGGAGCATCTATGTAACAAACAAAAATTGTAACGCCCCCAATTTTATGAACCTTAATTTTAAAAGATATCTTAAATTTCCAGAATTATAAAGCATTTAATTAAAAATAATTTAAGAAATATGAGGTAAAACATTTTATTTAAATTATTTTCCAAACAATGAGAGTATTAAATGAAGTCAGAGTAGTTAAGTGACAATCCCAGGAAAACTAATATGCGCGTAATGTGTCAATTTAAACAAACCATATGTTTTTTTTAGAAATCAAATAACACAAAGTTGAAATCCAGTCCCAGCCAGTTCTACTTTCGAGGGGCTACAGCGTACCCTCACTCAGTCTGCTCCACATCTTAAACCTCATTAGATGGTTCAGTGTACTCTGTCTCCTCATAGTACTCACCTAAGAAAAACATGTTAGAATGAGGGGTGAGCACAACTTGCTCAGTAAGGGGGAAGTATCAGGCCCATCACGTGGGTCCTAATATTCCCGTAACAAACAACAACGAATAATAAACTTTAAGTTGTAGCAATTTAATTAAAGCACAATTCCATACAACATCATAACAACAATATCAAAGTCCTACTAGCATGCTTGAACTACCATGCATATGCATAATTCTTTTTACCGATTAAATAATATCTTCTTGATCGATCACTTAATCCAATACTTAATTGCCGTCGGACGAACCTAGGGTGGTGAGTGTGTACATCACCCACTCTCGGGATAGCTCTTAGGCAGTGCCACTAGGGATGCCACCAAGCCAGAGCCTCTCAGGATACCTACGCCGAGGTAGAGCCTCTCGTGATAACAGCCATAAGCATGGTCCGTCGCCAGCTATGGTCTGACAGCGCACAAATCATATCTCCATACTCCGTGTCAATATCGGGTCATGACTAGGGACGGTCCGGCACCACCCTAACATGCCTCTCGGGTTCGAATTGTCCGTTCCGAACCTCTCGTCTAAATTTACGGCTTGTTAGGTCATGTAGATATGGTTCGTCACCAACCTTGCATGCCTCGTATTTTATCTTACTCTTCAAATCTTTTACTTAATGCACTCTTGTGTATGACAAACATCAATCATATGCAACAACCAATTGATGCATGGCCGTAGCTCATTTTATTTTAGCTCTTTTTAGTAGAATGCCATGATTCTAGTGCATCCTATTTCTTTTATCATGTTATCTTAGTTTAGTGTTACATGATGTCATGACAATCAATGATATCTTTTAAGTGTATTTGTGATAAATGTTCATCTCATTTTTTGTGAATTCTTTCTAAATTGGTCATTTAGTATTTACGCTCCTAATCATTTATCTATCGGCTTATAATAATTTATTACGGCCCTAACATGCCACTAACGGTTCCTTCCAATCTCATCATGTTGCTAATGAGCTTGTCGGCCCTAAACATGGTACTAGCGGTGTTTGTCTCGTCGGCCCTAAACATGCTACTAGCGGTGTTTATTTAGGTGGTCCTAACATATTTCTAATTTAATTCTTGTTATAAGCGGTCCTAGTATGATACTAGCGCCAAACATACATCATACATCACATCATTACAACCATACAACCAACCAACCAAAATTACATCTCAATGGACGAGAACTAAAATAAAATAAAATAAAATAAAATAAAATTCTAGGAAAACTAATTAATTACCTAACCCATGTTGCCCATGCATTTAAAGATTTTGTTTAGCCCAATTGTTTATTTAGAATTTATTATTCAGGTTGAAGCTTATTTTGGGCCTAAGAGGGCCCACGAGAATTAACCCACTCTTCCCCCTTACCTAGTTCGGAATAATACGGCGAAAGATGGCGATTTCCTAGGACGGTCGTACAAAATGTTAGTAAGGTAGAAAATTAGAAAAATATACTAAAAATTGGAAATTTTCTAAATGGTACTTGGAAGTATCATGTTCTTGGCATGTAGGCCGAAATTTTACCTAGTGGGCAAAAAGGGTCTCGGGGTGTCTTCGGTGGCCTCGTGCCGGTAGCCTTCTTGATATTGATCCTAAAAATTACAGCAGCCACACACTGAGTTATATACTCATTTAGTAGCTTTAAAACTAATTTTGGAAGGAAAAAGTTTTTATTTCGGTTACCGATGTGTTTTCAGGATCTCTGATGCTCCGGGAGTCCAAAGAAGCACCAAACCTTCAAGTAAGGATTTTCTAACCTTTGTAACAACATGGACAGCAAGAAAAGAGAATTATCAGGGCTGTAATATTCAAAATTGGCAGCCAAGATAATTTTTAAAAGAGGCTACGGTGGCTTACTGGAGTTTAAAATCAAGTATGGACAAGATTGCACCGGAAACGAGTGGAAAAACCCAAACTTGGATTAATGATAATCTACCAAATATTTACAGCAAGGATATAAGGCCTTTAGGTGCTGGAAAAGAAAAAAGAAAAAAGAAAAAAAAATTAAAAGAGGGATATAGAATAATTTAGAATTACACAAATGAATTCGGAATCGCCGGTGCGTGTAGGATTGTTTTTTGTGTGCCCGACAGGGTTTCTCTTCAATCTAATGAATCTAAGAAAAATATAGAATTAAAATAATATTCCAATACTCTAGAATAACTAAGAATCAAAGCATGGAGGGCTAACTTACATAGGTTTGTTGGAAGGATAAGGGGAGATAGAAGATGATCGAATGATTGTCCGCGGCTTCGTTGTTGTTTAAGCGATGAAATACTCGCTAGCAGCTACTCACACTCATGAACGGAATAGAAGAATATTGTCTAGGCTAGAAAGAAAAGAGAAATTGATGGCGAATTGAAGGTGGCGGCTGAAATTCTCTTTTCCTTCGAAAATGTTGCTTTACGGCTTGTTGGGTGAGAAAAGTAGTTTGCCTAGGCTTTTTAATTGCTGGAGGCGCACCAGGCTTTTTGATAGTGTGGGAACATGCGGGAAAATGCAAAAAGGAGAGGAAATGAACAATGGCATTATAATATTCAATGTGATTTAATTTAAGGAAAAGAAAATGGAAGGAGAAAATGAATTAATTTTTCGATTTCATTATTATAAGGTGTTGCGGCTGGATGCTATATAAGAGGGAAATTAGGGTTAGGGAAATAAAATAAATAGATAAACAAATAAAAATAAAAAAAAAATATATAATAATCCTATGTAGCAGTAGCATGAGCCTGGTTTAAACCCCACACGCGCATTGGCTAAATTTTGGGAAACTTAAGCAAATGAATTCAGAATTGAGTGAGGTAAATTTCTCTTGACTCATTTTTTCGAGAAGAAACCAGTGGTGCTCCCAGATTTTCCATCCAATGCTCGGTTGGAAATGACAAAAATGCCCCTAGCCTAAAGAAAATGACTTTGAGCTTCCGGTTTGGAATTTGACTTAATAACCACTAAAGGAATCATCTAAGACTCAAGATTCTTAAATTTATATTTTATTATTATTATTATTATTATTTTATTTATTTAATTAATTAGGATAATTTGGTGATTTTATTTTACTTAATTTCTAGGGTTATTACAGCATCCTCCCCTTAAAAGAAATTTGTCCCCAAATTTGAAAGAGGGTGTTGAGAAGTACCTTAAAGCTGTGGATACTTCTTTCGAAGCTCATCCTTAACTTCCCAGGTTGCTTCTTGCTCTCCATGATTATTCCAAATGACCTTTACCAGTTGAATGACTTTGTTGCGCAGAACCTTTTCTCTACGATCCACAACGGCCAAAGGCTCCTCGACGTAAGTCAAATCCTCGCGTAACTGCAACGACTCCCACGGAATGACATGTGCTGGATCTGGCTGATACTTTCGAATATTACTCACATGGAACACGTTATGAATTCTAGCCAAGTTAGGTGGTAAAGCTACTCTATAAGCCACATCTCCAACCCGTGCTAAGACTTCAAAAGGTCCAACAAAGCGCGGGGCTAACTTTCCTCTCACTCCAAAGCGTTGAACTCCCTTGGTCGGTGACACCTTTAGAAACACATGATCACCAACAGAAAACTCCAAGGGACGACGCCTCTGGTTTGCATAACTCCGCTGCCTATCTTGAGCCGTTACCAATCGTTGTTTGATTATTTTGACCTTATCTAAAGTTTGTTGTACCAAATCTGGTCCTAATAAAGGCTTGTCGCCCACTTCTTCCCAACACATCGGAGTACGACAACTACGTCCATACAAAGCCTCATATGGGGTCATCTGAATGCTGGAGTGATAGCTATTATTATAAGCAAACTCCACTAGTGGCAGGTCAATATCCCAGGAGTTCTTGTAATCCAGTGCACAAGCTCTAAGCATATCCTCAATAGTTTGTATAGTCCTCTCCGACTGCCCATCTGTCTGTGGATGATAAGCAGTGCTCATTAATGTCACAGTGCCCAACTGTTCTTGTAAAACCTGCCAAAACTGTGATGTAAATCGTGGATCCCTATCAGAAACAATGCTCCTCGGTACTCCATGGAGACGAACTATCTCAGATATGTATAATTCAGCTAATCTAGCTACAGGCCAAGTCTTTTGGATTCCCAAAAAGTGGGCTGACTTGGTTAACCGATCAACTATAACCCATATTGCATCATGTCGACGACGAGTGGCAGGTAGCCCAACTATGAAATCCATTGCAATGTCATCCCACTTCCATTGAGGAATCTCTAATGGCTGTAGCAGTCCTCCAGGTCTCTAGTGTTCTACTTTAACCTTCTGACAAGTCAAACATCTAGATACAAACTCTGCAATATCCTTCTTCATGCCACTCCACCAAAAGTTTTTCTTCAAATCATGGTACATCTTGGTGCCCCCCGGGTTGATGGTCAACCGAGATGCATGTGCCGCCGATAAAACATCATACTTCACCTCACTACCTTGAGGAACAACAATTCTATTTTGAAATTTTAGGGTACCATCCACATCCACACTGAATCCTTTTTGCCCTAGAACTGACCATTCTCGACATTGTGGATGCTCCTTTTGCGCCTCCTTGACCCTTGCCACAAGTGTAGGCTCCATATACAAACTGGCCATGAGAACCTGGGATTCCTTCACTTGAACACCTAAGCTCATATGACTAAACTCCTCTAGTAGTTTCCACTCAGAAACCACCATAGCATTCAGTTTAGCACCCGTTTTTCTACTCAAAGCATCAGCCACTAGGTTGGCTTTACCTGGGTGATATTGAATAGTGCAATTATAATCGGAGAGATATTCAACCCAACGACGCTGTCGATTATTGAGTTCCCTCTGTGACAATAGATACTGTAGGCTTTTGTGATCAGTGAAGACCTCAAACTCATCTCCATACAAATAATGTCACCAAAGCTTTAATGCATGTATGACAGCTGCCAACTCCAGATCATGAGTTGGGTAATTAAGCTCATGAGGCTTCAACTGCCTAGACCCATAAGCGATCACCTTTCCCGCCTGCATCAATACACAGCCAAGCCCCTGATGTGATGCATCTGCATAAACCGCAAAATGACTCCGCCCATCAGGAAGAGTAAGAACGGGTGCAGAGACTAACCGCTTCTTCAACTCTTGAAAATTATTTTCGCACTGCTCAGTCCACTGGAATGGTTGATCCTTCTTAGTCAGTTGGGTCAAAGGGCGTGCCAGCTTTGAATAACCTTCTACAAAACGTCTATAATACCCTGCCAAGCCCAAGAAACTTCGGATCTCAGACACGGTCTTCGGTTGTTGCCAGTTCACCACAGCTTCAACCTTACTAGGATCCACTGCAATTCCTTCCTTAGTTACCACATGGCCTAAAAAGGTGACACTGTCCAACCAAAACTCGCACTTGCTCAACTTTGCATACAGCTTATGCTCCTTCAACGTCTGAAGTGCAATCCTCAAATGTTCTCTATGGCTTTCAGCATTTGGTGAGTAAATCAGAATATCATCTATGAAAACGATGACAAACTGATCTAGGTATGGTTGGAACACCATATTCATTAGGCCCATGAAAGCTGAGGGTGCATTTGTTAACCCGAAGGGCATCACTAAAAACTCATAATGCCCATAACGAGTCCTAAATGCTGTCTTTGACACATCTCCCTATTTGATTTTCAGTTGATAGTACCCAGACCTCAAATCGATCTTGGAGAACACTGATGATTCCCTCAGCTGATCAAATAGGTCATCAATCCGAGGTAAAGGGTACCTATTCTTTATCGTCACCAAATTCAGCTGTCGATAATCGATGCACATCCTCAAGCTGCCATCCTTCTTCTTCACGAATAAAATAGGAGCACCCCAAGGTGAGGTACTTGGACGTATGAACCCCTTTTCGAGATGCTCCTGTAATTGACTTTTTAGTTCCGCCATTTTTGAGGGAGCCATTCGATAAGGTGCTTGAGAGATAGGAGCCGTTCCTGGCAATAAATCAATGGTGAAGTCAACATCCCGGCTAGGTGGCATTCTAGGTAACTCCTCTGGAAACACTTCTGGAAATTCTTCCACAATGGGAATACCAGCTACTGATTCAGGCTTCTCTGACTCTGTCTGCACATAAGCCAAATAGCCAACACCACCTTGACGGAGATATCTATTAGCTTGCAAGCTAGAAATTAAGATTGGAGTGAAGCTCTTTTTATCCCCAACAAATTGCACTTCTGACCCATCAGGCAAAGAGAAGGTAACTAGCTTCTGATAGCAATCCACTTTAGCATGGTGGCGATGTAGCCAATCCATGCCCAAAATACAATCAAATTCAGATATCCCAAGCACAAAGAGGTCAAAGTCTAAATTGCGTCCTCCGACAAAAATCGAGCAAGATTGAAGTACACGAGTAGAACTCATACTAGTGTCTGATGGTGTAGACACCACTAGTATGAAAGGAAGCTCTTTAGTAGGCATGCCTAACTGATTTGCTAGTCTAGGAGATATGAAAGAATGTGTGGACCCAGAGTCTATAAGAACTCTAGCATGGAACCCAGAAATAGAAAGAGTACCTTGCACCACACCTGGAGCATCCTTTGCCTCATCGGCTGTCACTGCGTAAACACGTCCTGCCACACGAGGTTTCTTTGTTGGTGGTTCTACCGGTGCTGCTGGTGGAACGTGTGCTGCTAATGGAGCATCCTTCTTAGGACATTGCCTGGATAGATGCCCTATCTCCTGGCAATAGAAACAGGTCACACACCGCCCTCTAATTGGGTGAAAGAAATGACAAGTCTGACATTTAGGCCCTCCCTGGCCCTGAAAAACTGGTCGCACTGTAGGCCCTCCTGCCCCATTAAGCTGTAGTCGGGTAGCTTTGCTATCGATTGGCTGACCTCTGCCAAAATGTCCTTGCCCCTGGGCAGGCATCAGTCGTGGTATAGGATGGAAACTGCCTGCATATGTAGGTCGTGATGGCATACGACTCCGACTCGTGTCAAGTAGTCTAGATAGTTGCTTATCTCGCATCCTTGCCTCACCCCGTTGAGCTAAGGATACTGCCTTCTCAAAGGTATCAATCTCTTGCATAATCAGCCTATCTGCTAGCTCGTCACGCAAACCATTAACATACCTCTTGATTTTCCTTGGTTCATGTGCCACAATGTGCTCAGCATAGCGGGCCAAGGCATTAAATCTAGCTGTGTACTGATCTACTGTCATGCTCCCCTGTACCAGTGCAAGAAACTCTTGCTCTTTTCTGTCCCTCATGGCCTCAGAGAAGTATCGACCATAGAAAGTATGCACGAATGTCTCCCAAGTGATATATCCACCCTCAGTTCTCGGAACCCCTGGTCGAGTAGCCTCCCACCATGTCTGGGCCTCCTCAACCAAGCTAAAGGTAGCTAAGTCCACCTTGTCCTTTTCTGGAATTCTCAAAGCTGTAAGTGTCCTCTCCGAAGCCCTGATCCACTCCTTAGCTTTGGTAGGGTTAACCCCACCAGTATACTCACCAGTTAGCCTCTTGAACCGCTCAAGTAGGTCAGCCCTATGCTGACATCTGGCCGGGGCATGAGGCTGCTGCTCCCACTCATTCAAATTCTGAAAGTACTGGCCTAAGGCAATGACTGTCTGACGCAATGGATCATCATTGGCCTGCTGACAAAGATTCTGGGCTTGTTGCCCATGATTCAGCATGTCCTGTCCAGGCACTTGAGCATTCTGGCCTCGACCTCGTGGGGGTCGTCCTCGACCACGAGCTGGCGGCTCATCCTGTGCGCCTCGCCCAAGACCCAAGGCAGGGTACTCATGTGGGTCCATGACCTAAAAAGGAAAAGGTTTAGTCCAACGTAGTTAAACAAATTTGGAAGTAACTTTTAACTTATAACACTAGGTGAGGCTCTAGGTAACTCCTATATCATTTTAGACGTTAAATTAATTGGTATATTATTTTACGAGTCCCTTTATTGAAAGCCAAGTTGTTAACTTTTGTTTATAAACTTGCTAATATATTATGCTCAATTATGGAAACTTTTCGAAACCTATCCAAGGTCTCTAACTTAGCAAACAAACAAGAAGCATACTTACTGAGTGAGGTCGCCGCCTTCCTCGAATCTGGCTCTGATACCAAACTGTAACGCCCCCAATTTTATGAACCTTAATTTTAAAAGATATCTTAAATTCCCAGAATTATAAAGCATTTAATTAAAAATAATTTAAGAAATATGAGGTAAAACATTTTATTTAAATTATTTTCCAAACAATGAGAGTATTAAATGAAGTCAGAGTAGTTAAGTGACAATCCCAGGAAAACTAATATGCGCGTAATGTGTCAATTTAAACAAACCATATGTTTTTTTTAGAAATCAAATAACACAAAGTTGAAATCCAGTCCCAGCCAATTCTACTTTCGAGGGGCTACAGCGTACCCTCACTCAGTCTGCTCCACATCTTGAACCTCATTAGATGGTTCAGTGTACTCTGTCTCCTCATAGTACTCACCTAAGAAAAACATGTTAGAATTAGGGGTTAGCACAACTTGCTCAGTAAGGGGGAAGTATCAGGCCCATCACGTGGGTCCTAATATTCCCGTAACAAACAACAACGAATAATAAACTTTAAGTTGTAGTAATTTAATTAAAGCACAATTCCATACAACATCATAACAACAATATCAAAGTCCTACTAGCATGCTTGAACTACCATGCATATGCATAATTCTTTTTACCGATTAAATAATATCTTCTTGATCGATCACTTAATCCAATACTTAATTGTCGTCGGACGAACCTAGGGTGGTGAGTGTGTACATCACCCACTCTCGGGATAGCTCTTAGGCAGTGCCACTAGGGATGCCACCAAGCCAGAGCCTCTCGGGATACCTACGCCGAGGTAGAGCCTCTCGTGATAACAGCCATAAGCATGGTCCCTCGCCAGCTATGGTCTGACAGCGCACAAATCATATCTCCATACTCCGTGTCAATATCGGGTCATGACTAGGGACAGTCCGGCACCACCCTAACATGCCTCTCGGGTTCGAATCGTCCGTTCCGAACCTCTCGTCTAAATTTACGGCTTGTTAGGTCATGTAGATATGGTTCGTCACCAACCTTGCATGCCTCGTATTTTATCTTACTCTTCAAATCTTTTACTTAATGCACTCTTGTGTATGACAAACATCAATCATATGCAACAACCAATTGATGCATGACCGTAGCTCATTTTATTTTAGCTCTTTTTAGTAGAATGCCATGATTCTAGTGCATCCTATTTCTTTTATCATGTTATCTTAGTTTAGTGTTACATGATGTCATGACAATCAATGATATCTTTTAAGTGTATTTGTGATAAATGTTCATCTCATTTTTCGTGAATTCTTTCTAAATTGGTCATTTAGTATTTACGCTCCTAATCCTTTATCTATCGGCTTATAATAATTTATTACGACCCTAACATGCCACTAACGGTTCCTTCCAATCTCATCATGTTGCTAATGAGCTTGTCGGCCCTAAACATGGTACTAGCGGTGTTTGTCTCGTCGGCCCTAAACATGCTAGTAGCGGTGTTTATTTAGGCGGTCCTAACATATTTCTAATTTAATTCTTGTTATAAGCGGTCCTAGTATGATACTAGCGCCAAACATACATCATACATCACATCATTACAACCATACAACCAACCAACCAAAATTACATCTCAATGGACGAGAACTAAAATAAAATAAAATAAAATAAAATAAAATTCTAGGAAAACTAATTAATTACCTAACCCATGTTGCCCATGCATTTAAAGATTTTGTTTAGCCCAATTGTTTATTTAGAATTTATTATTCAGGTTGAAGCTTATTTTGGGCCTAAGAGGGCCCACGAGAATTAACCCACTCTTCCCCCTTACCTAGTTCGGAATAATACGGCGAAAGATGGCGATTTCCTAGGACGGTCGTACAAAATGTTAGTAAGGTAGAAAATTAGAAAAATATACTAAAAATTGGAAATTTTCTAAATGGTACTTGGAAGTATCATGTTCTTGGCATCTAGGCCGAAATTTTACCTAGTGGGCAAAAAAGGTCTCGGGGTGTCTTCGGTGGCCTCGTGCCGGTAGCCTTCTTGATATTGATCCTAAAAATTACAGCAGCCACACACTGAGTTATATACTCATTTAGTAGCTTTAAAACTAATTTTGGAAGGAAAAAGTTTTTATTTCGGTTACCGATGTGTTTTCAGGATCTCTGATGCTCCGGGAGTCCAAAGAAGCACCAAACCTTCAAGTAAGGATTTTCTAACCTTTGTAACAACATGGACAGCAAGAAAAGAGAATTATCAGGGCTGTAATATTCAAAATTGGCAGCCAATATAATTTTTAAAAGAGGCTACGGTGGCTTACTGGAGTTTAGAATCAAGTATGTACAAGAT
The DNA here is from genome assembly GCA_039654915.1 of Aquilaria yunnanensis. Lineage (NCBI taxonomy): Eukaryota > Viridiplantae > Streptophyta > Magnoliopsida > Malvales > Thymelaeaceae > Aquilaria > Aquilaria yunnanensis. The sequence continues at coordinate 37,887,964 of CM077595.1, read as the reverse complement.
TGCACCGGAAACGAGTGGAAAAACCCAAACTTGGATTAATGATAATCTACCAAATATTTACAGCAAGGATATAAGGCCTTTAGGTGCTGGAAAAGAAAAAAGAAAAAAGAAAAAAAAATTAAAAGAGGGATATAGAATAATTTAGAATTACACAAATGAATTCGGAATCGCCGGTGCGTGTAGGATTGTTTTTTGTGTGCCCGACAGGGTTTCTCTTCAATCTAATGAATCTAAGAAAAATATAGAATTAAAATAATATTCCAATACTCTAGAATAACTAAGAATCAAAGCATGGAGGGCTAACTTACATAGATTTGTTGGAAGGATAAGGGGAGATAGAAGATGATCGAATGGTTGTCTGCGGCTTCGTTGTTGTTTAAGCAGTGAAATAGTCGCTAGCAGCTACTCGCACTCATGAATGGAATAGAACAATATTGTCTAGGCTAGAAAGAAAAGAGAAATTGATGGCGAATTGAAGGTGGCGGCTGAAATTCTCTTTTCCTTCGAAAATGTTGCTTTACGGCTTGTTGGGTGAGAAAAGTAGTTTGCCTAGGCTTTTTAATTGCTGGAGGCGCACCAGGCTTTTTGATAGTGTAGGAACATGCGGAAAAATGCAAAAAGGAAAGGAAATGAACAATGGCATTATAATATTCAATGTGATTTAATTTAAGGAAAAGAAAATGGAAGGAGAAAATGAATTAATTTTTCGATTTCATTATTATAAGGTGTTGCGGCTGGATGCTATATAAGAGGGAAATTAGGGTTAGGGAAATAAAATAAATAGATAAACAAAAAAAAATAAAAAAAAATATATAATAATCCTATGTAGCGGTAGCATGAGCCTGGTTTAAACCCCACACGCACATTGGCTAAATTTTGGGAAACTTAAGCAAATGAATTCAGAATTGAGTGAGGTAAATTTCTCTTGACTCATTTTTTCGAGAAGAAACTAGTGGTGCTCCCAGATTTTCCATCCAATGCTCGGTTGGAAATGACAAAAATGCCCCTAGCCTAAAGAAAATGACTTTGAGCTTCCGGTTTGGAATTTGACTTAATAACCACTAAAGGAATCATCTAAGACTCAAGATTCTTAAATTTATATTTTATTATTATTATTATTATTATTATTTTATTTATTTAATTAATTAGGATAATTTGGTGATTTTATTTTACTTAATTTCTAGGGTTATTACAAAAATAAATAACAGAAACATAAAGTAGGAGCAAGAGCAATATCCATAATAGCATAGCCATAAATTATAAATAAATGTCCTGAACCACAATGGATCACACATACTAGAGAGGTGAAGGATTAACAAAAGTGGTCGGGGCATTCATCATCTATGCAGGCACAGTGGGATCCTCAATAACCATGGCCTCAGTGCCATGCTCAATAACCATGGGGTCAAGTTCGGTCCCTCCCACCTCCTCAACAGTAGCAGTAGTAACAGCAGTAATCTCGATAGCTCTCTCCTAAAAAACGGTCTCAGCAACGACCTCTCTTCTGACTATCTCTCATCCAATGGCTTCCTCAGTTGGCAGTCCATCAGTGGTGCCCTCATCTCTCACTTCCGCAGCTTGCTAGGCCTCAACAACATCATCCCGTCCCTCCATACTCGTAATAAACATGAAGTAGTCAATCGAATCATCATCATGCTAAGAGGACTAGTGAGTTGGAATGACAATTAGGTGGGTCAGGTTAGGTTTGGGTTAAGTCATTCAAGCTTGGGTTTAATTGGATTACTAAGAGTTCAGGTCCAGGTCGAGTCCTTTGGGTTCGGGTTGAGTGAATTTCAGGCTCACATTGGGTTTATTCCTGTTCAGGTACAAAAGAGGTCGGATCGATTTCAGTCTCAGCGTAATTTCATGTCAGGTTTCAGTCCAAACATGGATTAATCAGTCTGGTTTGTTTGGGTTATTGGTATATATGTTGAATTCACTTAATCAATTCACTTTTTTGTTTAATTTTTACTAAAATTTAAAATAAATACCTCAAATTTTTGTGCAATTAATTTAAGTTAATTTTTCTTTTTCTTAGTATGTTAAATTAAAAAAATCATAAATTTTTTTTTAATTATGTTTTGACAAATTTTCTGTGATATCAAACTTTTACTGTGAAATTGCTATGAAATATAACTCTAGTTCATTATCACTCTACAAGTGGCTAAACTGCAAAATTTTAAAAATTATTGGTAAAAATGAAAAGATTTGAGAAGTTTAGGGACCATGTTGTAAATTTTATGGTGACTAAAATGAAATTTTTTTAAATTTAGGTACCTTATTCCACTATACTTAAAAGTTTAGGAACCAATGTTGTAATTAGACAATTGCCTACTAAGATCTTGAAACTTACTAAATATGGAAGTTGTCTTTTAGAAGATCCTAAATATGGTATTCATTGAAGATGAAAGTCTTTGAATTTAAGACTTGCTAAATATGGATATTTCTAAAAAAGGAAAGTTATTCAGTATGGACGCCCCCAAATATAAAACTTATTAAAGTTTGAAGGTAATAAAAGAAGAAAGTTATGGTTTATAGTAAAAATTAGAATTACTTGTTAAGGCTTAGGATAAGGGTTAAAAAAATGATTAAGTGTTAAGGTTTAGGGTTTAGGGTTTTAAGGTTAAGGTCTAAGGTTGGGATTAAGGGATTATGGTTATAGTTAAGGTTTCAATTAGGGTTAGGGTTTTGGATTTAAGTTTAGGTATAGTGTTTACGTTTAGGATTGAGAGCTTATGGTTTATGTTAGGGTAAGTGTTTAAGGGTTTTGGGTTTAGGTTTAGGGTTTAGGGTTTATGATAAGTTAAATTCAAATACAAAGATAAACAATTAAAGACTAATCTTGTATTTACCATTCCTCCTAATACAAGGTAGGAATATTAGTAATATGGGGTAGGGAGGGAATGTTAATACTAGTTGAAGAAAAAAATATTAAAAATTTTAATTTGACTGGATATAAAAATACCTTAATTTGAAACATTTAAAATTACTTAAATCAAATTTCAAATAATGAAGAGAACCATATTAATTAAATCAAATTTTGAATACCTAGATTCAAAAAATTAACTATATTAAATTAATTTTGTATTTACCAATTGAAGTTTGTGCAGCAAACTTGAAAATTGAAACCCAAATAACCAATACAATTATCCAACAATTTAACAAATTTGTTTAGGATTACCAAAAAAAAAAAAAGGAAAAAGTTTGTGAGTTGAATCAAGTTTTTCCTAAATGAATCTACTACTACTTGATCTAGATTCGTTGACGTCCAACTTAATTGTTAGATGAGACCGGGTATGTTAGTTACATGCTTCAAAAGAATATATGTGAAAATACTAAAATTATTAAATTTTAGAAGACCTACATAAAATGTATTATTTTGTTAATTTATTCTTCAAATACCCTTAAATAAAATATATTTTTATAGTATTTTAAAGTTTCTTATATTGCATGGTCATAACTGATGTATAATTTATATAAGTAAGCAATATATAAAAAATTACAATTTTTTAAATCTCTAAGACCAATATTTATGTTGATTTGGGAGAAAATCAGGTTTTGGGTCTATTTATCCAGTTATTTCGGGTTCAGGTCTTTCAATTCAATTAGGTTTAGGTTAAAGTCAAGTTTGGTCTGTCAGGTTTGGGTCGTTGACTTTTTTTGTCAAATTGGGTCACATCAGGCTTGGGTTCTAGTTCGGGCCAAGTCGTTTGGTTGGGTCGAATTTTGCAATCCCTACTGGTGAACATGAACCGCAGTACCGGCATCATCAGATCGGGGGAAGTATAAGCATATTATCTCCTTCAACCTTAGGGTTGTCGTCTCAACATTAGCATGGTGGGTGCTCACTATAAGCATTTGATCAGTCATGAAGTCAAGGCGATTTAGGGTAAGCTAGTGCCTCTCAAAGATATTCAACAGAATAGGTGGTCAGGCACTAATGGATGTAGAGGCTATCTGGGTCATAGTTACAGCAATCTACTCTTCCTAAATCTCCTCTTGGGTGCTCAGTATAAATCTTGTTGACCTGTCGAAGAGCTTAGTCTTCTTCAATAGCCTTATGGCCTTGAATAAGTCTATGTTCACCATTCCCAGCCTCGCCGCCTCCGTAATCAGCTTTTTTGGTGGGAAGACCTCAAGGTTCTGTGTCAACCTCATCACGAATGGTCCTACGCATATAGCCATGATCCTTGCCTAGCAAGTTGTGTCCCGCGCCTACCAAGCAAATGATACTGCTAGGTGGCAATGCACACGATGGATGATACAAAAGAGGTGGAAAAGGTCTATATTGGTAACCACATCCATACTCTTTCTCCTACTAGGAATGGAGTGGGTGATCAGATAATATGCCTAACACATAGTCGGTGAGCTTAACCTGGATGCCATGGGCACTGTGGGCTGATAACTACCTTCATCCTTTGTGATCTCTGCCCAAAACTCTTGAGGAGTAGGAATGGTGGCACCAAACTCACAGATTGAGCCCCTATGCCTGTCAGAATTAATTAGCTGCTAAGTGTAAAAACCAAGGCGCCAACCCAGCTCATGCAAACTCAACTCAAAGTTCCATTTTCCAAGACGAAACTTCATAGTAACAAGTTGGCTCCGGTTGATATTGGTTGTGTCGAAATCTAAGGTGCTCAGAAAATGAAGGGTGAGCTCACTGTAGGTAGGCTCCTAGCAATCAAACACCAGTAGCCAGCCATCAAAATCCACAAGGGCTTTGGCCTCTTCGACCAAACCCAATTGAGTTAACGACTCCCAATTAATCAACTTGTTAGACTTGAACAGCTTCTCCACCAACCTATCAAATCTCTTTTACTATGAATCCTTTTTGAAGTCAATAAGAGGATTTTTTTTCTTTGGCTTCTTTGTCGGCCTATTGGTACGAATAGGCAACTTCTCCTGATGCTTAGCCATCCTAATAAACGCATAAGATATTTCCTAGTTCACAATAATCTCAAACACAACATATTCAATAAGGAAAGCAAGAATAATAGTTATATCCCAAAATCAATAGAATTCCTTCACATATAAGAATTAGACTTTAACTTTAGGTATTAACGTGATCACGCTTAATATCCTAAGCTAAAAGCATGACAAACATTAGAATTTGAATCAATATAAATCATGATTAGGTTTTTTATTGGTGTGCAAGAAACCTATCCACTATTACACTAAAAGAATACCAATCCTTAGAAACCATGAAATTCCAAAACAAAGCAAATAACCAAGGCATTCTTAATAATCCATAAATCACATAATCATCCATTCAAGTCATGAAACTCATAAAATCATCATACAAAACAATTAAATACATCAAACATGCAATTCCAAATTTTCCCCTTCCAAACATAATACCCAAAAGTTCAAATTCCAAGCATCACACTATCAACTCAAGACAAACATCAATGGGTATGCAAAATGAATCAACTGACTTAAATATAATATACCTATAACAAGAAATCAAGGTATTCTTCCATAAACTTCAAATATAGTTAGAGAGAGAGAGTTACCTTAAGATAGAGAAAATCAAAGACGTGAATATGAAAATCAAGAATCTAGAAGAGGAATGGAGTCCTCCTATGGTGAAAAACCTCACACGGGATGCAAGGAAGCTAGGGTTTGAGTTTGGGAGCTCAGGGAAGGAGTTTGGGTGAGTTTTGTGTAAAGTGGGAAACTGAAATCATGATCGAGCTTAAATATAGGCAACATGTAGTAGACCGCGTTACTTAAAACTTCCCTAATATGTTACTAAACAGGGGCATGTTGCTATACTTTAGCAGTTGTAACCAAAGTGTAGGTTGTCGTAAGTAATAAAATCTCGAGAGTTCAAGTGTCGAACCACAAGAGAGTAAATTAAGAAATACAAATTACAGAAGTAAACAAAGTTTTGACAAAAAGATGTGAACAATTTTGTTTAAAAACTTAATTTCAAAAAAAAAAATAGCTAAGGTTAGGGAATTAATTTTAGTATATTGGTTATGATTAATTTTTGCCCATCTTGCCACTTAATTGGGATCCACACATAGAGCCTGTCCCAATCGGGGAATTTAGTAATCACATTCTAGAATTGTTAGGCATGAATTAGGATTAGCTTTCATTGATCTTATAACGCTAGCACTTGTGAATGATTTTAAGTATCTATCATGCTAACCTTTGACCACAATAACTCAAAATTCTAATATAGACAACATAGCCATGTTCTACAGAGGGAATCAGGTAGCTTTTGTGCCAATAATTAGCCATGATGAATCAAGACTCCCACTTAACAAAGAGAATGGTTAAATCGATTAAGAAAGTAAATACTGTTAACTTTGAGATACATTTAAATCAGTCAACCTTTATATCAAAAGCTTCACCCTTTCACCTTAGCAAATGGATGATTAGTTAGTCATGATAAGAGTAAACAACATGTATAAAAATGAAATAAACATAGATTGACTGATTAAAGTAAGGACAAGAGGAAAATACGTTGAACAGAGCTTTAGAATTGAAAACAAGAACAAAACCAAAGGAGAAAAGCTAACTTTGATATAAAAGCATCAAAATGGCCTAAGAAATAGCCCTAAATTCATCCCCCACCCCCAAGCTGCCTATTTATAGAGCCTTGGGGTAGGTGAAATAGTAAATGGTAGGCTAGAATAGTAACGGTAGGTGAATACAAATCAACAAAGGTAGCCCAAACTTCTTTTTATGTTTTTGACCACCATACACTTTGATTTAGCTTTTCCTCAAAGCAAAATATTTGTAAATCTCTTCTTTGCCTTCAAAATGATAACTTTATTTTTTTACCAAAATTGCTCTTCAGTGCACTGTAGAATAGATGGTCTCATTTATAACTAGATTTCGGCAATAAAAATGATCAAAATGGTTCTTGGCATGTAAAAAAGAGTTGAAGATCTATGTATTGTCTTTTGGATGAATTTGGAATCAATCAATTCTGACATCTATAGCTTTAAAAAAGATTTTTCTTGTGAAGGATTACCATGTGATTATTTTATCCACCTACATAAAAATAATTATTTAATATATTTTATAAAAATGGATGAATAGTAAGCCGCATATGAATAGTAGCCACTGTATTAACAGTGAAATGTGGTGAACAGTAACTCAATATATGAACAGTAAATATGCATGAATAGTACCCTAGTGGAATAATTACTCAAATTAGAGAAATTAATCATACTCTAATTGTATAATAATGATTTAAACCTTTAATAGTTATATACTTATGAGTATTCATCACACCCTTTAATCAGGTTCTTGCTAGTCTCTAGCAAGTGCAACCTACAAAAAAAAAATAAGAAAAGTAAACAAAACACATAATCTAACAACTTACTGCATACCATGCTATGCATATATAAAAGCTGTAAACTTGACTTAAGAGTAATTAATGACAGGAGAACAAGTTAAGTCCTTTTTACCAAAGGTAGGAGATCACTTTCTAAGTATTTGCACTCATTTTAAGGTGGGTTTGTTAATAGTTTACTTTGAGTTTCTCAATACTGAGCTTGCAAAGGGATCTAACTTCACCCCCACTAAATTACCAAAAAGGACTGCATGTAAATGTAAGTCCAATGATCTTTATATAAGGTTGTAATGCGGCTAAGTTTGGCTAAAGTGGGAATCAGATGAAGGCTTTTTTTTTAATGGTGGAGTTTAAGGGAACTAGCAATGCAATTAATAATAAATATGGGCACCTAAAACATTAAATACCCAAAGCTTCTCAAATCAACTTTAGTCTCCCAAGTCCTCTCCAAGACACAATTTTGTATCTACACATGAGTTTAGAGAATAAATATGGTTGAGTTTTAAACTTATAGAATTTAACACTTTTTTTTTCCTTTTTTTTCTTTGTTTTTCTTTTTTTACTCTTTTTTTCCATTTCAAAATAGTTGTCCTCATTTGACTTGCACAAATATGGTATTTCTTCCTTGTTCCAAAATTGCCCCACATGATTATGTGTTTATCTATCAGAAAAAGATAAAAGAATGTGTCTTTGACTTGTACTTTAACATGGGTCCCATATAGGTATTTTTGTAAATGAGCATATATAATTTTACACGAAAAGGAAATAGACCAACTTTTTTTTATATTACCATAAAAAAGGTTAAGTATTATGAGACGGATGAAGTATTATTATTATTATTTTAGTTTATTTTATTTTTACTTTATTTTGTGAGGGCTTTTTTCTTATGGTTTCGCTTTTACATTTTTCTACAAGAAATAACAAATCAAAATATGTTTAAAACTAAACCATCCAATAATATACACTAAATTTTATGATTCAAGCTCAACTCACCCAAAACCTTCTATTATGACAAAAGGTAACCTAACATATCCTAAAGTACACCTACACATTTGTTATTTATTTTACTGAAAACAACACATTCATTTTAATTCTCTAATGCCCCAAATCACATAAGCATCACTAGTTCAAAGGACAATAAAGGATCAAAATGAAATGGAAGTGGTTAAACAAGCAGGTTTCAAACAAAGAATTAGGTTATAAGGCTCAAAGGAGCTCACTAAGGGATAGTGTACAAGGTTAGCCTTTTGATGAGTGGTTAGCCCTAAAATATCATATTTTTTCTTAAATTTACTCACAAGAAGTGGGGCTACATGGGTCTTTAATGTCACTCATGCAAGCAAGGTCTAGCTCAAAACACAAAGTAAATACTTTCAACAAAGAAATTCTCTCATTCTAATAAACACTAAGTGCTCAAAAGTGCCATCGGGGGCTTATTTATTTTCCTTAGGTAACAAACAACATACTTTGACTAGTTTAAAAAATTAACAATCATTTCAAGTTTACAATATATACTTCCAATTTCGATATTTCCATGAGTTGGGTTCCTAAATGAAAACAAACATCCTAAATTTATGCTAAATGTTCCTAAATGCAAATATTTATGCTTGCAAGAAAAAAAATGTTATGCCTATCATACAAAATAGGATGTCTGTCAAAAGTACAATTACTCTTTACTTAATCCTCTTAAACTAAGGGCTTTGTCTAATGGTTTTAATATCAGCAAGAAAAAAACTACCTTAAAAGAAAAAAAAATTATGGGCCAACTATCCCTCACCCTAATCAGATTAAGACATTATCTCCAATGTCAAAATATAGAAAGGAAGAGTGAAGAAGAAATTACCTTAAATGGTAGTTATTGAAAATGAAAACACTGAAATGAATTAAACTAAAAAAAAACTACTGATAGTAAAACTAAAAGATAAGATACTACAAACAGATCCACAAGTCCAAGTTGCTTTTTTCCATAGTGCTTCATCACTTATTAAGATTAACATCCTGGAAAAAAAATTAACAAAAATAAAATAACTAGCAGGGTAAAGGATACTTGTGGGATTAAGCTTGTTGGGAAGGACTGTCGGGCCGAGCCCAGTCTATCTGAATTACTGTTGGATCTAGCTTAGAAATGAAAGCTTGCATTTTGTCTAATAATTCTTCAGCAATTGATGTAGATATTAGGATCCGTCTGTTCGTTGCTGAGAGAAATTTCTCCTACACAGCTTGATCAATGAAATATAACAAATCTGCAAAGAAATTATTAACATTCAATTGTCCAATTGGTTTCTAGTGCATATTAAGTTTGTCCATGGAAGCATTTTGAAAAATTTTTCCCAATGTGCCAAACCCTCCTGGTAGGGCAATAAAGACATCAGAATTACAAAGCATGTGTCACAAATGTCCTACAAGTTTGGAACCACTAATTCTTCCCCAATCATGCATCCAGAAATCCATTTCAAAGATGTAGGAATGATACCCAAACCTTGGTTATCCCGTACAAATGCTATTGTTGCCACACCTTGCATCAATTCGACACTACCTCCCCTATATACCAAATGTGTTTTTCACTTGATTTGCTACCCTCAGGAACTCTTCATCCTTTCTAGGGAAAGATCCATAAAATATACAAATATTTCAAAATCTATGAGTTGAGGTTCCCTCCATTTCTATCTTTAACCTTGTGAAAAAACTGAAAAGAAGAACTTGCATTTATATATGTGAAAAGATAATGCAATAATTACACCTACAGGAGTAGGTAGATTATTGTCAAAAGAAAATGAAAATTTTCAAAAATAATGGCATGTATGTACAGTAAATGTGACTTTGGCTTACATCTTTCTCTGGGTTTACATCTAGTAATGGCTTCAACATCTTTTATGAATAGGGGATTTGCTTCCCATTCAGTTTTCTTACAAACTGACAAATAAAGTCTTTTAAAGTCAGATTTCCAAGACTGTAATGCTCTCATTCTTTATAAAAAATGCTCCATAAACCAAGAAGTTCATTTTACATTAATCCATAAGAATGCGTCTTAAGAGTCAATTGGATATCATTCAAAGAATCCTTACTCAATCCATTCTTAATGAATTGTATTTTATCTTCTCGACTATTGGACACCATCCTTAAAGAATGACATCTAGTATTACAAGTCTATCGACCATATTTGTGACAGACTCGTAACCTTTTTGCTCTTCGTATTTTGGCATAAGAGCTTTTGCCTAAGCCAAGCATGTGGGGCATAAATGAATTTGGGATTTCATCAGCCAAATGGGCCTTAGCTTCAATTAACCAACATACATCTTCAGGAATGCTTTTATGCATCAAAACTCTTAATCTTTCACATCTAGCTTGGTAAATCCTTTTAAGAACATTTATTGGAAGAGAGTGAAAATACTTTAGCAAAGCAGAAAGAACATAACCCATTTGTTTTAGAAGAAATTAAGAGAGGGGAGAAAGAAACAAGTTATTATGAGAAACTAAAATAAATGACTTGAGAGCCACGGAGTATCGTATCCACCATTTAACTGGGAAAAGAAGAAAATAAAAAAAAAATGAAAAAGAAAAGGAAACAAAACTTGAAAAAAAAACTATCTAAGAAGGGAAGACATATTAACATTTACTTACCATGATCTTTGTGAGGATCATTGAGATGAACAATTTCTTCCTGCAAGTCATGATTCTCTAAAAATGGTTTAACTCTTTATCCATTTACTTTAAACACAATACCATTTTTAGGATTTTCAATGTCAATAGCCCCATAAGGATAAACATGTTTCAAAACAAAAGGGCCACTCCATTTAGATCTCAAATTTCCAGCAAATATGTGAGGTCGAGAGTTATAGAAAAAACCTTTTAACCAACTTCAAGTGTTTTTCTTAAGATTCTTTTGTAATGAAAAACTTTGGTTCTAGCTTTATATATTTTTGAATTCTCAGATGCATAATTTCTTAACTCCTTAAGCTCATTTAGTTGCAACTTGTGCAAAACACCAACATTATCAAGATTTGAATTTAAAGCTTTAATAGCCCAGTAAGCTTTATATTCACGTTCTAGAGGCAAAATGACAAGGTTTTCCATAAACTAACCTATAGGGAGACATACCCAGTGATGTTTTAAAAGCAGTACGGTAAGCCCAAAATGCATCAGTTAGTTTTAAAGACCAATCCTTTTGATTTGGGTTGAATGTCTTTTTAAGGATCTGATTTATTTCCCTATTTGCCAGTTCTACTTGCCCACTTGTTTATGGGTGATAATAGGTGGCAACCTTGTGTGATATACCATATTGCTTCAATAAATCATCAAATAGTCTACTAGAAAAATGTATCCCCCTATCACTTATTATGGCCCAAGGAATTCCAAATCAACTCAAAATATTTTCATTCAAAAATTTAAGCACAGTTTTTTTATCATTATTTCGTCATGCAACTGCCTCTATCCATTTTGAAACATAATCTACTGCAACTAAATAATACATGAATCCAAATGATGGTGGAAATGGTCCCATGAAATCTATCCCCCAACAATAAAAAATTTCAATCACAAGGATATGAGTCAAAGGAATCATGTTTCTTTTTTAAAAGGATCCTAATTTTTGACAATTTTCACAGGCTTTGCAGAATGCATGTGCGTCTTTGAACAAAAAGGGCCAGTAAAATCCAGATTGCAAAATCTTTGCAGCTATTTTCTTTGAGGAAAAATGCCCTTCATATGCTTCTGAGTGACAAAATTCAATGACACGTTTTACCTCATCCTCAGGTATGCATCTCTGGAATATTTGATCAGGGCAGTATTTGAAAAGATAAGGGTTATCTTAGTAAAATTTTTTCACCTCATGTAAGAAATTTTTCTTATCTTGGGCACTCCAATAAGTTGGCATCTGTCTTGTAACAAAAAAATTGACAATGTTAACAAAGCAAGGTACTATAGTGATAGAGAATAAAAATTCACTAGGAAAACAATTATTTATGGGTGTAGCCTCCATTGATGAATCTGTTGTCAGCCTTGACATATGGTCAGTGACAACATTTTTGGTGCCTTTTTTATCCTTGATCACAATGTTGAATTCTTGAAGTAATAGGATCCAGCGTATCAACCTTGGTTTAGCATCTTGCTTTGACATTAGGTACCTGATAGCAGAATGGTCAGTGCAAATAATGGTTGTCGAACCAATCAGATAAGAGCGTAATTTATCAAATGCAAATATTATTATAAGTAGTTTTTTCTCAATTGTAGTGTAGTTCATTTGTGCACTATTTAAAGTTCTACTTGCATAATAAATTACATACAGTTGGCATCGCACATTACCTCAAAAGGTAAGGACCAGTCTGGGGGTTACATGATTGGCGAGGATGTTAAAAGACCGATTAACTTATCAAAATAATTTTGGCATTATTGAGTCCATTCAAATGAGGCATATTTCACAAGAAGGTTCGAAAAAGGTCTCGATATTTCACTAAACCTTTTAATGAACCTTTGACAAAAACCTGTATATCCCAAAAAATGAGCGAATTTTTCTAACAGTTTTGAGTAAAGGTAACTGAGCAATGAGCTCTACCTTCAATTTCTTTGGAAGATACAACATGACCCAAAATAATTCCAGAAGTGACCATATAATGACATTTTCCCCAATTTAGAACCAAGATTTTTTCTTCACATCTTTTTAAAACCTTTTCCAAGTTTTCAAGACAATTATCAAAAGGATTTCCATAAATGGTTAAATCATCCATGAAAACTTCAAGATATTTTTCAATCATGTTGGTGGCCTACGGCGGCTTCATCATGTGACATTGTATGGGTAGGGAAAACTTCTGATGGAGGAGAGCACTTTTGGAGGAGATTCCCCAGTGGAATGTACCTGAAATACTCCAGAAAACACAGGTCAGGGGGTCCCCGGTGTGTATTCCCGGGGAGGAGCCTCCGACGCCCAAGTCAGTATTTTCAGATAATTGGATTATGTGCTCTTTTGTGTATTCAAAGAGAACTATTTTCCTTCTCCTCTTACCTCGCTAGGACGCTTTCTGGGTGTTTTATAAAGGAGGCGTACAGAAGCTATTTTCCTTTTGTGGTCGCTCCAGATCACGACACGTGTTTGGTGGGATGCGATCCCTGCTTTTCCGGGTGCGAAGGGACGTTTATCTCAGCAAAGGCCGCCTGGTTGACAGCCTAGGCATTCCGAGAGTGTCGTATCGAGACGTCCCTCTGATGGCGTGCTCCAGTGATAGCGTGTCAGAATGTACTTGGGGGACGACTTTTATGGGGAGGTGTCAGAGGCTCCTTAAATGCTTTGTTCGTACTTTCTGAGGTTACTCTGACGTTTCGGGGAATGTATTCCCTGAGGATGGGTCCTCCGAGGGATACCTCTATTCCCGAAGGGGCTCTGACCTCTAACGAGGTTGGTCTTACCATTTCCTAAGGAAACGAATTCCCTACATTAGGCCAGGGGGATCGTTCATCCTTCTGACCTCGGCTGGCTGTTTCCTTCTGGCGAAGTAGGTACCCCATCAGGTCTGGGAGCTTAGCCAGTGATGGGCACCTCGGCTATCACATGCCCCCTCCTAGAGAGCCGGAGCGGGGGCTTCGGCTATGTTTTCGAGGAGGTCCCTTTGCCGACCTGGTGGCTGAAACTTTTCTTGGAAAGTTGCCTTGCTTTAGAAGGCGTCTCCTCGGAGCCGAGGTACCCTCCTCTAGTTTTCTTGATGTCCTCGGAATGCATGTTACTTACTTTTTTTTCTTTTTTTGCTTTTTCTGCCACGAGTCTGTGAATCGTCGCGTCCTTTGGCCAGGTGTGTCAGTCATGGGAAACCGTGCCTGGGTTTTCGTGATGTTAGAGGGACGTGCCCTGGTTCTTCACGCTGTGTGACACGTGGACACTATTGGATGGCAAAACAACTATGCTGGTTATGTCAACCGCACCTCTTCGCCTTCAAGGAGTAATAATGAGGCTGTTACATCTTCAAAGGATGTTTATGACGACGTTTCACTTATCCTTCTTTGGTCTATATAAGCACATTCCGTCCCATTTTGTCTCACTTTTTATTTTAACTTTCGTCTGTTCTAGAGCCTTTTCTTCCCCTTTTTCTTTTTCCGGCAGCTGTTCTTACGGCAGATTGACCTCCGGCGATTCCTTGCAGCGGTGTTTCGCAGCTCGGGTTTTAGCAAAGTCTTTGGTGGGTGCTCCCTTTTTGTGGTTTGTCGTTGTTCCTCTATTTCTCCCAAAGTCATCTCTCTTTTTCTTATTTTTTTGAAAAATGTCAAATCCAACTCCATTAAGTCCGACTCCATTGATGATTGTGCGCCCTATTTCTGCAATCCTTGCTTCCCTTGAGGCTTATCCTTGTTCTACTACTTTGGAAAAGATGAAAAAGTGGGTGGCCAAGTACTACCTCCCTTCTTATATCACACCGAGGTTACCTCTCCCAGGATCTTACGGTTACGCAGCTTCTTCGGGGGAGGTTACCGTTTACCGAGCTTAGCTGAAAGCCGGTCTTCGGTATCCCCCTCATCGTGTGATATGCGAATTCTGCAAATTACACGGCATTGCTGTGAACCAACTCCCCCCAAATTCTTACTCTTACTTTAATGCTTTCCTCTGCATGTGTGCGGTGTTCGGCATAAACCCCCACTTCCTCTTCTTCATGCAATACTACAAACTCCACCCGGTCTCGAAGGGTGGTTTTTACTACCTCCTTCCCCGAGGGTCCGGGAGTAAGAAGTTTATGTTTACCTTTGACAATAAGGATAGTTGGCGAGGGTGGCAGAAGAAGTTTTTCTTTTTTCGGGTCCTCGAGTCTTGGAGACATGTGCCTATTAGATGGGCCTCGGGGACTTTGGAGGTCGACGTCGTCGATCCCCGGAAGCTCCTCACTCCGGTATTGCTTGCCGATTTTGACAACTTTGACAAGCGTATTCGGTTGGTGGCGGACTGGGACTCCGGGACTCCGTTACGTTCACCATACCCTTTTCCCATTAAGTGGGATCTTATGTCAGAGGAAGTTCTTCGGGAACTGGGAGTGATAACTGCCCATAAGAGTGACCCCGGCATGCTCGTGCCTGTTATTCCGGGGAAGAAAGCCTGGATAGTCATGCTCCTTTGGCGTCAAATTTCTTATCAGTTTTTTTTCGAGAGTAAGTCACCTTCCAGGGTTTGTTATCTGCTTTCCTTTTGGACTTACACTGATATTTTACCTTTTTGCAGAGATGGGCGATCAGTCTGCCGAGTTTTATAAATCACTCTATGACAGTCAGGCTAAGCGGGGAGAGCAAGTACACAGAAAGACTTCTGGTAAGAGGAAAAAGTCGACTGCCGGCCCTTCTAAGTCCAAGAAGGCCAAGGCTACCACTCCTCCTCCCCCCGAGAATGTAATTGAGGTGGAAGACCAGTCCTTTGCCCAACTTCCGACCGCCGAGAACCCTTCTTCGGAACCTGACATCCTCGGGGAGACACTGAGTCCTGCCCCTTCTACCGAGATCCCAGCAGAGCGAACGTCTGCCCAGGAGTTTGAAGAGGGCAGAAGGAGGAAGGGAAAGAATGTCACTGAGGATGTTCGGGAGGTCAGTTTTGAGAAGTGCGTCCCGGAAGTTCCACCAGGTTTTTTCCTTAGCCATTCCGTTACCAACCTTAGTATTTTTCGTATCTACGATTTTTTGGATGAATGGCTAAGGGATGATGTCTTGATGGAACTTCGGCGTGACCTTGCAGAGAACGCCCCTATTGCTTCCTGGGTGGAAGCTCATGCCCGTCGGAGGGCTCTTCGGGACTGACGGATTCCTCGGGACAAGGTGCCACGGGAGCCCTTCTGGTCGTTCACAGAGGACATGGATTTGTTTTCTGAGGATAGCCAGCTGATGGCTCTGCAAATGGTGGCGGGGGTGCTGACTAATGCCACTTTTCAGTCCCTTACCACCGAATGTCCCAGCGAAGAGATTCTCGCGGCGAGGATGACCGAGCACGCTGCTCAGGTGATCCTTTCTTTTCTTGTATCTTAGAAAATTGTTCATCTAAGCCATCACTGCCTTCCGATACTTATTTGGTGCCTCTGTTTTCCGCAGCTTTTGGCATATAGCGGGTACTTCCGTGCCTGGTCAGCGAAACAAACGGAGACCCGTTCTCGGTCCGAAGATTCCTTGCGGAAGACGAAAGAGTCTCTCGCCCAATATGCCCTAAAATATGGCGAGTTAAACAAAATCACGAAGGAGGATCTTGGGAGTCTTTAGGCTGAGGTTGTGTCCAGCAGGCAGGAGCTCCTTATCGACTTCTCAGCCAAGGTTGAAGACCTCGGCTCAAAGTGCGTGACTCTTTCTTTAGAGAATGAGGCCCTTCGGAAGAAGACCGTTCAAGACGGCGAGAATCTTGTGAAATCACTCGCTCTGAATGCCGATCTCCAAGCTGAGATTGCATCCCTGAAGAAGGAGAAGACGAAGAGCAGGAAGAAGAGGAAACTGGAGGAGAAGATTGTCGCGCTAAAAGCTGAGCTGGCGGCTCTTGGCGCCGAGAAGGACCGTAGCGAGCAAATGTCGAAGACGTCTTACCAAGATGGTTTTTTCTTGGCTCGTCACCAGGTCCTTGCTCGGCACCCTGGGCTTGACATTTCTCACTTGTCTGCTTTGGATTTTCCCAAAGAGCCCAGATCTTCATGGTCCAAAGTCGAGTTCCTCAATCTTCCTCCGGCTCGGCCTGCGTCTTTGACTGAGCCCTCTGGAGATGATAATGTTTGACGAAACATCGGATACCCTTGCTTAGTCATAGGCTTTCTTCTTCCTTCTTTGTATTTTTAGCCTTAGGATTTTTTAATGAAGAATTTTTTCTCCATTCTCGATTCTTTCTCCTGAATATGCCTTATCAGCAGCTGGTACGATTCTAAGTGTGCACTTTTGGCGAACACCTGCACCTTATCTTTCGGAAGGAACCTTCTTGAAGTTCTTTCGTGTTCGGACGGGTTTTTAAGCTTAGGAAGGAATTTTGTAAGGCAGGACCATCAAGGCGCACATTTCGATAACGAGGGCAAATTCGTCATGTATTTTACTGACGACTTCAGGGAGGAGTGTCTTACCGGCTTTCTTTGAAAAAAATTATCTAAGTATAGAATTTTTTCAGAGAGTCTGAATGCCAAGTATTCTTCAACTCCACTCCCTCAATATTACCCAACTTAAAGACCCCTGGGCGGACTTCGTCGAGAACCAAATAGGGTCCACTCCAATTTGCCTGAAGTACCCCTTTTGATGGCCTTCGCTGTTCGAACTCGGCCTTTCGGAGAACGAGGTCTCCCTTTTTGATCTCCTTTTTTCTTACATGTAAATTGGCGGTGCATGCTATCCGTTGCTGGAAGGCCTTTCTCCTTAACTCGGCCATCTCACGGTGTTCTTCGAGGAGGTCCAGTTTTGCTCTTAGTCTAAGATCATTTCCTCCTTCATCGAACACCCGTACTCTTACCGAGGGCTGCATAACTTCAATGGGAATAATGGTCTCGGTCCCGTATATGAGCGAGAAAGGAGTCTCTGTTGGGTTTCGGGAGCCAAACAGCGTAGCGGAATTTAACCAAAACCCTCCAGGATCCAAGTGAAACGGGGTAAACCGGGTGTTCGAAAATTTCATACCTAATTTTCGGTTGAGATCTCTCACTCAACTGTAGAGTCGAATCACAAAACCTGAACAGTTGACGTGTTCAGGCTCTCTATGGTATCCACACGAGCCTCTCGGGATCACCACGCTTCCACCATGTCCCGGCAGATGCGTTTCTCTTGCGCTCGCAGTGCTAGCTTGCGTCCTCCAAGGAATTGCAAGAGAAGAGTGCGGCTGTCCTTTTGGGAGGCTAGGGCAAGGAGACCTGCGAATTTCTCACTCAAAAGTTGTATTTATAGTGAGACTCAACTTCCAGGCCTAATGGGTTTCAAAGCCCTAATCCAGTTAGGATTTAATTTCGGGCTTAATAATGGCTCAACTCCTTGGCCCATTATTAATACGAAATTAAAGTGAAACCATAACCCAAATAATTAGCCCATGCACTCTAATGATCCAAATAGCTCTATGTGTACGACCCAATAGGCTCTTGCCATGTTGGCAATGATCATAAATCACATTTATGATCATAAGCAATGAGCGGTGTCTAGCAACACATCATTGCTACCCAAGTGACAAGATTGTCGGTGAATCGACTAAACCTTTATGATCATCACCGATATATGCCATTGTCCTTTTGTCCAAGATATCAAGACTAAGCACAAGACATGGAATGTGTCACTCTCGTATAGCCCAATCTTTGGTTTCTTAATTACCGAGTAGACCAACTTAAACTGACGACATTGATATCATATATCAACTCATCGGAGCATGGCCATGCATTTTCTAAGTCTCACTCTATCAAGGGGCCCAAAGATATCACTCCCATTACATAGGAGGGACAAATCCCATCTTGATCATACAAATCCCTCCGCATGATATGTGACATACCCAATGACCTCCTTCAAGTTCACTCAGTTACAAGCAACAAAGGAAAGTATCAAAGTATGTGACTCACATGTAGGGAACCTTGCTGATCTTAGGTCGAAGGACTACATATACCATGATCACTATGAGAATCACTTATGACACTCATATAACGATCCATGAAGTGTTCTCATGGTGGGTCGGTCCAGTACACAAGTTCTCCAACTTGTACCCATATGTAGACTACATATCTCATATTAGTCCCCACATATGCTAGTCATTATGTATTATTGCAACGCACTCCACAATAATACTAGACTAGGGACGTTTAAGAATATCATTATTCTAGGGTTACAATTATGTTTATTACGTTACGCAGAAACAAAACAACAAACAAAATTGCTGGATTAATGCCTCAATAAAATATCATGACTCAATGTGCAAAAATACAATCATCTCATGATTGGCCTTTTGGGCACAATACTAACAATCTCCCACTTGCACTAAAAGCCAATCATCCATGTATCTAATACCGATGGACCTAGAATGGCTATCATGCTTCTGCTGCGTAAGGGGCTTTGTCAGTGGATCAGCAATGTTGCTGTCTGTCGAAGTCCTGCATATCCTTACATCACCCCTCTCGATGATCTCCCTGATTAGATGATAGCGTCGAAGTATGTGTTTGGATCGCTGGTGAGATCGAGGTTCATTAGCTTGTGCGATTGCTCCATTGTTGTCACAATAGAGCTCTATCGGGTCAACAATGCTTGGAACCACTCCAAGTTCAGTGATGAACTTCTTGATCCAAACTGCCTCCTTCGCAGCATCAGAGGCGGCAATGTACTTAGATTCTATTGTAGAGTTAGCTACTGTCTCTTGCTTTGAACTCTTCCAGCTCACAGCACCACCACCAATACAAAACACATAACCAGATTGCGATCTAAAATCATCCTTATCGGATTGGAAGCTTGCATCGGTGTAACCCCTTACAACGAGCTGATCTTCACCTCCAAAGACCAAGAATGCATCCTTAGTCCTTCGTAAGTACTTAAGGATGTTCTTAACAGCTGTCCAGTGACTTTCACCGGGGTTCGATTGGTACCTACTCGTCATGCTCAAAGCATATGAGACATCGGGACGAGTACATATCATGGCATACATGATAGATCTAATTGCTGAGGCATATGGAATCTTACTCATGCGCTCTCTCTCCTCGGTTGTACTCGGACACTGAGATCTAGAAAGAGTGATACCATGTGACATGGGCAAGAATCCTTTCTTGGAATCTTGCATGCTAAACCTCTTTAGCACCTTGTCAATATATGTACTTTGACTTAGGCCAAGAAGCTTTCTAGATCTATCTCTATAGATCCTGATGCCTAACACATAGGCTGCTTCACCCAAGTCCTTCATAGAGAAACATTTCCCTAGCCAAGTCTTCACAGACTGTAGCTCAGGAATGTCATTCCCGATGAGTAGTATGTCATCTACATACAACACCAAGAAGACAATAGCGCTCCCACTAACCTTCTTGTAGACACAAGGTTCATCTTCATTTTTGATAAAACCAAACTCTTTGATTGCATCATCAAAACGAAGATTCCAACTTCGAGAAGCTTGCTTCAGTCCATAAATGGACCTTTGCAATTTGCACACTTTATTGGCATTCCCAGGAGTGACAAAACCCTCAGGTGTGTCATGTACACATCCTCAAGTAGCTTTCCATTTAGGAATGCAGTTTTGACATCCATTTGCCATATCTCATAATCATAGTGTGCAGGAATAGCAAACAAAATTCGGATGGATTTAAGCATAGCAACTGGTGAAAAAGTTTCATCATAGTCAATACCATGAATTTGCTTGAAACCTTTTGTGACCAATCATCCCTTAAAGGTAATCACATTACCATCCATGTCAGTTTTCTTCTTGAAAACCCATTTGCACCCTATGGGTTTTACCCCTTCAGGTGGGTCAACCAAAGTCCATACTTGGTTTTCATACATGGATTCCATCTCGGATTTCATGGCCACTAGCCACTTCTCAGAGTCAGGCCCCGACATAGCTTGTTGGTAGGTTGTGGGCTCATCTTGATCCATGAGCATCACATCACCGGTGTGAGTCACGAGAAATCCATATCTCTCGGGCTCACGCCGAATCCTACCAGTCCTACGTGGGCTTTGTGCTACAGGAACAGACTCTTGAACCATAACATCTTATGGTGTCTGTTCAGGTTTCATTTCAGGTTTGATGTCTCCTTCTTGTTCTTGAATTTCTTCAAGTTCTACTTTCCTCCCACTAGTTCCTTTAGAGATAAACTCTTTCTCCAAAAAGACACCAGTTCGAGCAACAAACACTTTTTGCTCAGAGGGATTGTAGAAATAGTAACCCTTTGTTTCTTTGGGATACCCAACAAAAATACATTTTTGAGATTTGGGCCCTAGTTTGTTAGAGGATTGACGTTTTACGTAAGCGTCACAGTCCCAAATCTTTATAAAAGACAAATTGGTACGCCTCCCACTCCATATCTCATATGGTGTCTTTTGAACCGATTTAGATGGAACTCGGTTTAGTGTAAAAGCGGCTGTCTCTAGAGCATGTCCCCAAAAGGAGTTTGGAAGGTCAGCTTGACTCATCATGGAGCGAACCATGTCTAACAGAGTTCGATTTCTCCTTTCAGAAACACCATTCCATTGAGGTGTACCTGGTGGAGTGAGTTGTGATATTATACCACACTCCTTCAGATAGTCAAGGAATTCTCGATCCAAGTACTCTCCACCTCGATCTGATCGAAGCACTTTGATACTCTTCCCGAGTTGATTCTCTACTTCATTCTTGAATTCTTTGAACTTTTCAAAGGATTCTGACTTGTGTCTCATAAGATACACATAGCCATATCTGCTGAAGTCATCAGTGAAAGTAATGAAGTATTGGAAACCTCCTCTAGCTTGTGTAGACATAGGGCCACATACATCACTATGTATGAGTCCTAGTAAGTCATTAGCCCTTTCACTTTGCCCTGTGAATGGGGCTTTGGTCATCTTGCCCAACAAACATGACTCACATGTCTCATATGATTCAAAATCAAATGAGTCCAAGAGTCCATCCTTATGGAGCTTGGATATGTGGGTCTCATTTATATGGCCCAAGCGACAGTGCCAGAGATAGGTCGAGTTTGAATCATTTAATCTGACCTTCTTGGTATTCACATTATAGATTGGATCTTCAAGGTCTAGAACATACAACCCATTGCCAAGTTGAGCACTACCATAAAAGATTTCATTCAAATAAATAGAACAACATTTGTCCTTTATTATAAATGAAAAACCTTTCTTGTCCAAACAATAAACAGAAATCAAATTTCTACTAATAGTAGGCACAAAGTAGCAGTTGTCTAATTCTAAAACTAATCCACTAGGTAAAGTGAGAACATAAGTCCCTACGGCTAAGGCAGCAACCCTTGCTCCATTTCCAACACGTAGGTCCACTTCACCTCGGGCCAATCTTCTACTTCTACTTAGATCCTGCACATTTGCACAAATGTGAGATCCACATCCAGTATCCAATACCCAAGATGAGGAAGTAGAAAAGTTAGCCTCTATAACAAAAATACCTGAAGTGGAAGTCTTACTTCCCTTTTCCTTAGCATGTTCTTCAAGATAGAGCTTACAGTTGCGCTTCCAGTGTCTAGGTTGCTTACAATGGAAGCACTCCCCTTCCTTTGCCACACCACCCTTTGGTTTTAGTGCAGTTGAAGAAGAACTAGCATTGGACTTTCCATTAGCTTTATCCTTCTTCATGTTGGCTTTTCCTTTTCCCTTGCCCTTTTGAACCATCAAAATGGGCTTAGCCTTCTTAAGGTTTTGCTCAGCAGTTCTCAACATGTTGAGCAATTCAGGGAGGGACTTGTCAAGGTCGTTCATGTTATAGTTCATCACGAACTGACTGTAGCTTTCAGGCAACGATTGCAAGACTACATCAATAGCCAACTCTTTCTGAAGAGCAAATCCCAAATTCTCAAGATTCTCAATGTACCCAATCATCTTGAGCACATGAGGACCCACGTGACTTCCTTCAAACATCTTGCACTGAAACAATGCCTTAGAGGTCTCAAACCTCTCATGCCTAGCTTGCTCTTGGAAAAGCATTTTGAGATGTTCGATCATATCGAACGCCCCCATGTTCTCATGTTGCTTCTGAAGCTCAGATTCCATGGTAATAGGCATGAGGCATGCAACATCCAAAGCATCATCAGAATGCCTCTTGTGAGCATCCCTTTCAGCTCTTGGAGCAGTGGCAGCAGGCTCATTCGGAATGGGCTGCTCTAGGATATATGCCTTTCTCTCTTGTTTGAGGACTATCCTCAAGTTTCGGTACCATTTGAGAAAGTTGGTCCCATTCAGTTTTTCCTTCTCAAGGACCGATCGCAACGAAAGTGTCGATGTGTTTTGTGCCATGGTTATCTACAACAGTAAATATGTAGTGTAAGAGTCATGTATTTTAATTCATTTAATAAGGACTTTTATTAAACGATACTCCCACTATTTTCCTCAAAATAATAACCCTCGATATTATTTCGGAACACCTCGGCGCTAAGGTATTCTAGTGGGCCAAGATCCATATTTGACCACAACCTGAGTCAGCTTTGGCTTTTCTCTCAAGTTACAGCTATTTAGGTAGGCAACTCCTTGCCAATTGCATCTTATGCAACTCTTGGATAGTTGGGTGAACAACACTTGTCCAAGCTCATCTCATGAACTTAAGCCCAACTCTATGCCTCTAAGTCCCTAATCCTATTAGGGTGACTTAGTTAAGTCGAACCCAAAGCTAGCAGTTTGGATATCACTATTATCCCATCGCGCCTTACCAAGATGAACATAGGTGCTTTGCTTTGGCAAACCCACCTAATGTTGATCAAAGTCTTGACGAGTGCCAACATTTGGAAGGCATCACATTTAATGACTTAATATTTGTTTGAGGGATTTTATCTTTTGATCTCACCAATTTGTTATCTCCGGTTGTTTTATACATGCATCACATACAAATATAAAACATGCATCTCATGCTTACAAGAAATAAACGTGACATGGTTATAGCCCAAACTATGCGATATTCTCAAGCCAATGAGAATATCATAAAAGCCTAAGAAAAGAAAAGAGTCTTCACAAGCTCCTTCTCTTCCTTTCTTGGCTGCCCTTTTGTTGTCACCTCCTTGGACATACCTCCTTGCATGATCCTTGGACATACCACCTTGGATGAGCCCATAATGCATCATTACATCAATAATAGAAACCTCGAGTTACATTCGAGGGGAGTAAGGTGAGAAGAGAATGTACAATGAGAGTGATAAGAAAAAGCACGACTTGCAGGCCGTATTTACAAGTACAACCAATCAAGGGCAATAACCATGCACCATGCTTCAAACACCAATCAACATATCATGTCAAATCTCATTCAACAAAGATGCATGCCAATTTTCGCGTGTTGATTAACCAGGTTTTATTTATGTGGCGCTTTGCATACGGTGGTCCCGCTGGCCGGTCAGCGGACGGGGTCAAGGGAAGCCGCCCTTACGGGGGGTGTGGGGGGCAGCGCCCCCCGGCGCAAGAAATTGTCTTACAATTGCTTAGGCCGAAATCTTCTATTTCGAGAAAGTAGGCACCCGAGACTCCTCCATTCGGGCCACCAAAAATACCTTACTTTCGGTGCCCGAACAGGCCGAATCTGAACAAACCTAGGGTTTTTGCAACTATTGCAAGAATCCTAATCCATATAGGTATCTCATACCTATCAATTTCGGGTTAATCTCATTAACCAATTTGTGTCGTTTCTTCATATATCTCATATGTTCATTACGAATTCCGGTTTCATGCATCATGAATCAATCTAATTAATCATGGCCGAAAACTAATCGAACACATAGCATCATGCGATTCAACACTCAATCCCGATTTAGGGTTTCACCAGTAGCTTTGATACCACTGTTGGGATTCGGGAGCCAAACAGCGCAGCGGAATTTAACCGAAACCCTCCAGGATCCAAGTGAAACGGGGTAAACGGGGTGTTCGAAAATTTCATACCTAATTTTCGGTTGAGATCTCTCACTCAACTGTAGAGTCGAATCACAAAACCTGAACAGTTGACGTGTTCAGGCTCTCTATGGTATCCACACGAGCCTCTCGGGATCACCACGCTTCCACCACGTCCCGGCAGATGCGTTTCTCTTGCGCTCGCAGTGCTAGCTTGCGTCCTCCAAGGAATTGCAAGAGAAGAGTGCGGCTGTCCTTTTGGGAGGCTAGGGCAAGGAGACCTGCGAATTTCTCACTTAAAAGTTGTATTTATAGTAAGACTCAACTTCCAGGCCTAATGGGTTTCAAAGCCCTAATCCAATTAGGATTTAATTTCGGGCTTAATAATGGCTCAACTCCTTGGCCCATTATTAATACGAAATTAAAGTGAAACCATAACCCAAATAATTAGCCCATGCACTCTAATGATCCAAATAGCTCTATGTGTGCGACCCAATAGGCTCTTGCCATGTTGGCAATGATCATAAATCACATTTATGATCATAAGCAATGAGCGGTGTCTAGCAACACATCATTGCTACCCAAGTGACAAGATTGTCGGTGAATCGACTAAACCTTTATGATCATCACCGATATATGCCATTGTCCTTTTATCCAAGATATCAAGACTAAGCACAAGACATGGAATGTGTCACTCTCGTATAGCCCAATCTTTGGTTTCTTAATTACTGAGTAGACCAACTTAAACTGACGACATTGATATCATATATCAACTCATCGGAGCATGGCCATGCATTTTCTAAGTCTCACTGTATCAAGGGGCCCAAAGATATCACTCCCGTTACGTAGGAGGGACAAATCCCATCTTGATCATACAAATCCCTCCGCATGATATGTGACATACCCAATGACCTCCTTCAAGTTCACTCAGTTACGAGCAACAAAGGAAAGTATCAAAGTATGTGACTCACATGTAGGGAACCTTGCTGATCTTAGGTCGAAGGACTACATATACCATGATCACTATGAGAATCACTTATGACACTCATATAACGATCCATGAAGTGTTCTCATGGTGGGTCGGTCCAGTACACAAGTTCTCCAACTTGTACCCATATGTAGAGTACATATCTCATATTAGTCTCCACATATGCTAGTCATTATGTATTATTGCAACCCGCTCCACAATAATACTAGACTAGGGACTTTTAAGAATATCATTATTCTAGGGTTACAATTATATTTATTACATTACGCAGAAACAAAACAACAAACAAAATTGCTGGATTAATGCATCAATAAAATATCATGACTCAATGAGCAAAAATACAATCATCTCATGATTGGCCTTTTGGGCACAATACTAATAGTCTCTCCCGTGGCTCTTCGGGGAGTTGTTCGGTAGCTCCACAGCACACTTTGGAGCTCTCCTGGCCATTTCCCTTTTGCCTCTTTTAGCCTTTTCTTCAGGCCATCTTTTATTGTTCTGTTAGATACCTCGACCTGCCCATTGCTCTAAGGGTGAGCCACTGGGGCAAAATGTATCTTGACGCCCAGGTCCTCCATGAATTCCTGGAACCCCTTATCCATGAATTGAGTCCCGTTATCGGCCACTATTACCCTCGGAATGCCAAATCGGCATATAATGTTTTTCCATACAAATTTTTGAGCGTCTTTCGCCGAGATTGATGCTAGCGGTTCTGCCTCTATCCACTTAGTGAAATAGTCCACTGCGACGATGCAAAATTTTACTTCGCCGGGGGCATTTGGGAGAGGTCCGATGAGGTCAATGCCCCAGACGGCGAAGGGGCAGGGATAGTCTGTTGCATTTATTCTCTTTGAGGGTAGCTTTTGGATACTGGCGTGCCTTTGGCAATTGTCGCATCTTCGGACAAATTGCCTTGCGTCCTTCCTTAGGGTAGGCCAAAAGTAACCTTGGCGGAGTATTACTCCTGCGAGGGCGTCCGTTCCTATATGGGAGCCACACACTCCTTCGTGTACTTCTTCAAGTATTACTTTGACGTCATCCTCGCCTATACATCTTTGTAGAGGGCTAGCGTACCCTTGTCTATACAGTTCTTTCCCAATGAGGAAGTACCTTCCTGCATGCTTTCGTATCTTTGCGGCTTCTTTAGGATCCTCGGGAAGCTCTGAAGTTGCCAAATATCTCTTGAGGGAGCTTTGCCATCCCTCCCTCGAGGTTTCTATGCACATTAACTCTGTGCTGGGGTGTTTTAGCACTTCGGTGGGTTCCTTAGCCTTGGCCAAGGCATCCGCTTGGGTGTTATCCCTTCGGGGCACACTCTTTATGTGCGCCGAGTCGAAATCCTCAATGAGTTTCTGAACGAGGTCGTGATACTTGGCCAAAATTGGGTCCTTTGCCACATATTCTCCCTTTGTCTGTCGGACTATTAACTGTGAATCACTGTGGGCCACAAGGTTCTTCACACCTACTCTTCTGGCCATTTTCAGTCAGGCTATGAGGGCTTCATATTTAGCAATGTTATTGGTAACATTAAAATCGAATTTGACTGCTTTAGAAGCTTCCATGCCTTCGGGACCCTGAAGGACTATTCCAGCTCCTTGATGCTCTGCGCCTGACGCTCCATTGACGAAGAGTTTCCATTCTGGATCAGTCTCTATTTTTCCTCCCGCAAGTGCTTCGGTCTTTTCAATCTCGGGGATCTCGGCAATGAAGTCTGCAAGTGCTTGAGCCTTTATTGCCCTTCTAGGCTCGTATGTAATGTCATATTCACCAAGCTCAATGCACCATTTTGAGAGTCTTCCCGAATGCTCCACTTTTTTTATCACATCTCACAGGGGCAAATTACTTCGTACGGTGATGGCGTGTCCTTGGAAGTAGGGTTGCAATCTCCAACCCGCCAGTACTAACGCGTAGATAGCTTTTTGGAGCAACGGGTACCTTGTCTCAGCGCCATGCAGGGACTTGCTTACGTAATACACCGGCCATTGTTTCCCACCCTCTTCTTTCACTAAGACGGAACTCACCGTCTTTTCAGTGACTGCGAGGTAAAGAATGAGAGGTTCCCCCTCCCGAGGTTGCCGAAGTGGTGGGAGGTGAGTTAGATAACTTTTGAGCTCTCCCCAGGCTTCCTAGCATTCTGTATTCCATGGATGTTCCTGGATTCCGGAGGTACCACCTTCCTTGGAGACTTTGGTGAGTACCTTAAAAAACGGGCGACATCGGTCACCATGCCGGGAGATGAATCTACTTAGGGAGGTGATCCTCCCGATAAGCCTCTGTATGTCTTTGATAGACGTAGGTGTCTGGAAATTCAGCAGGGCTTTCACTTTCTCAGGGTTAGTGTCTATTCCTCTTTCTGACACCATAAACCCGAGAAATTTTCCTACGTTTACCCCGAACACACACTTTTTGAGATTAAGGCGAATGCCGAACTCTCGAAGTCGTTGGAAGGTTTCGGTTAAGTTGGTGATATGATTTTTGGGTACTTTGCTCTTGACTATCATATCGTCGACGTATACTTCCATGTTCCTACCGATTTGCGCGTCGAATACCTTGTTCATCAGTCTTTGGTAGGTGGCTCCTGCGTTTTTGAGCCCGAAGGGCATTCTGACATAGCAGTAAGTACCCATCTCTGTGATGAATGCCGTTTTTTCCTCATCCTCGCGGTTCATCCAGATCTGATGATACCCGCTAAAGGCGTCAAGGAAGCTAAGCAGTCCGTACTTGGCAGTTGCGTCTACCAGCTGATCTATGGCCGGTAATGGGTAGGAGTCTTTTGGACAGGCGTCGTTTAAGTTTCGGAAGTCGATGCACATTCGGAGCTTTTCGCTACCCTCTTTTGTGGCTATAACCACATTGCTGAGCCATTCGGGGTATTTTACTTCCCTTATTACCCCGGCCTCAATGAGGCGACTAACTTCGGCCTTGACGAAGGACTTTTTGTGAGCTGATAGACTCCGTTTTTTCTGTCGAACTGGTCTGACGTGTGGTTGCACTTTAAGATTGTGCTGGATTATGCTGGGGTCAACCCCAGGCATATCCTTCGATGAATAAGCAAATAGATCTTTGTTCATGCACAAAAAGGATACAAGCCTCTTTTTATCCCCTTCGGCTAGTTTCTTCCCAATTCGGGTGTTTCGGCAGGGGATCAGTTCTATATCTTCTGTTTATATTTTTTTGAGGCTTTCCGTTTCTTCTGTCGTTGCCTTTTCATCCATCAAGACCTTTTTTCCTTCTGCCGAAGTTTGTACCTGGATCTTGGTCGGGCTTTGCCTGGCCTTTGTGAAGACTTTCCTAACCTCGGCCTGATCTATGAAGATTTCAGCATCTCTGTCTTCGGTGTCGAAGGAGACCGTTAGGTACCTTACGTCTGGCCGAATGTGAAAATTGCCTTGAGTCCGTCTTCCCAGAATGGCGTTATATGCTGACGGCACATCAATGACTATAAATCTTGTCCTGCCGGAGGTGATTAACTCTTCTTTGCTCTTGGGTGAGACCCCTTTCAGCATCAAAGGCAGGTCGATGTACCCAAGGACTGGAAGTTCAGACGGCCCGACGCCGAAGGTGGGGGAACTGACTGGGCTAAGATCACTTTTTGAGATGTCTAATTTACCCAGCAGATGAGAAAAAATGACGTCTGTGTTCGAGCCGTCGTCGAGGAGCACTCTCTTGACGTCCCAGTTCCCTATCCTTGCCATCACAAGGAGGGGGTCGTCGTAAGGGAGCTTTATTACAGTCCCATCCCTACGGGTGAGCCTTCGCAGGGAGTTCCCGTACTCCATGATGGAGACTTCTCTCATCTTTCTTTCTCTCTCGGCCGAGGGTATCCCAGTAGTGATGGTTTGAATAATCCCTGCCGAGGGTGGCAGACTTTTCCGGGGACTTCGGTCCTGCCGTCTATCTGAGTCATACTCTTCATCGTCTGCTCTCCTCTGCTCTTCTTTTCGCCCTTTTGGAGAGGGCATCCGCAGGTATCGCCGAAGTTGACCCTGTTTGATCAGGGACTCGATGTACTTCTTCAACTGGTAACAGGCTTCAGTGTCATGGCCATGATCCCGGTGAAATTGACAGAATTTTTTCATATTCCTTTTATTCTCCGGGGTCATGGCCTTTGGCCTTGGGACTGTAGTCCCTTGCCTCTCTAGCGCCATTAGAATGCTAGCTCTTGTGGTGTTTAAGGGAGTCAATGCTGCGGGCCTCTTTCCTCTTTGCCTGCGGGGCCGCTCTCCCTCGTTCTGCTGGCGCAGCTGATGGCCAGGCCCTTCGGTGCGAGGGTGTTCGCCCTTAGGTCCTCCAATTCTGAGTTCTTCGGCCGTCATGTGTTGCTCGGCTCTTCTGTAAAATTCCCCAAGAGTTTCTGGAGGGTCTTTGGAGAACTCGTAGAACAACTGGGAGTCCCTCCGCAGTCCTCTGACCATTGCCAGGATGCGAATTTCTGGCCGAAAATCTGGTACGCTCAGTGCTTCTCGATTGAATCTTTCAACATAGTCGCGGATGGTCTCCCCTCCTTTCTGAGCTATGTCAAACATTTGCACTGGCATTTTGGCAGTTGGCCTACTACCAATAAACTGTTGGGTGAAAGCAGTAGATAGTTCTTGGAAGCTCAACAAACTTTCCTGGGGCAAAGAGCCATACCACGCTGTTGCTGGTCTTGAGAGTGTCACCTCAAAGCATTTACAGAGCGTGGCATCGTCCGCGCCATGGAGCACCATACTTTGCTTATATTTTGTCAGGTGCGCCTGGGGGTCACTTCGCCCATCATACGTTTCCAGGCGAGGAACCCTGAAATCACTGGGCATAGGCGCCTCTACTACCTCGCGTACGAAAGGCGACTCCTCTCCTGTGTAGGAGTCGGACAACCGGGACCAGACTGGTTTTCGGGAGATCTGTTTTTCAACCTTTTCCAGCCTCCCCAGGATCCTTTCCATAAGGGCAGCAGTGCTGGTTCCTTCCTACCGTCGTGTGCTTGCTGGTAGTGGCGAATTTCTTCTTCGCCTTGGAGAACGACTCCGGCGAGGGGGAGAAGGGGACCTCTGGTAAGGGGATGCGCTTCGTTGATAGGAGGCCCTGGTCTCTTTTGGGGCTCCCTCTCTGGCGGGGCGCCCTTCAATGGGTTCACCATCTGTTGAATATGTGTCAGGGGAGTCTCCACTCCCTGAACTCTGGTGAGTAGATCGCGAGCTTCTTTCCCGATGAATGGTCGGAGGTGAGGCTCTTTGAGTGGGTGGAGGTTGGGGCAACCTCTGGTCAAGCTGCTGAGTGATTTCGGCAATGATAGAACACTGGAAATCCTGTAGGAAGCTCATTGTTACCGTTATAGGACGATCGTCCTCCATCATAGAAGTTTCTGCCACAGGCAGAGTGGTCGCCTGTTGAGTCTCAGGTGCGAGGGGGGATCTTGAAATCCCTTTGTCCTTCGAGCGCCAGTCTCCACGACGGCGACATGGGATAGAGTTCCCACAGACGGCGCCAAATGATGGCCTGCGGCGGCTTCATCATGTGTCATTGTATGGGTAGGGAAAACTTCTGATGGAGGAGAGCATTTTTGGAGAAGATTCCCCAGTGGAATATACTTGAAATACTCCAGAAAACATAGGTCAGGGGGTCCCCGGTGTGTATTCCCGGGGAGGAGCCTCCGACGCCCAAGTCAGTATTTTCAGATAATTGGATTATGTGCTCTTTTGTGTATTCAAAGAGAACTCTTTTCCTTCTCCTCTTACCCCGCTAGGATGCTTTATGGGTGTTTTATAAAGGTGGCGTACAGAAGCTATTTTCCTCTTGTGGTCGCTCCAAATCACGACACGTGTTTGGTGGGATGCGATCCCTGCTTTTCCGGGTGCGAAGGGACGTTTATCTCAGCAAAGGTCGCCTAGTTGACAGCCTAGGCATTCCGAGAGTGTCGTATCGAGTCGTCCCTCTGATGGCGTGCTCCAGTGATAGCGTGTCAGAATGTACTTGGGGGACGACTTTTATGGGGAGGTGTTAGAGACTCCTTAAATGCTTTGTTCGTACTTTCCGAGGTTACTCTGACGTTTCGAGGAATGTATTCCCCGAGGATGGGTCCTTCGAGGGATACCTCTGTTCCCGAAGGGGCTCTGACCTCTACCGAGGTTAGTCTTACCATTTCCTAAGGAAACGAATTCCCTACATTAGGCTAGGGGGATCATTCATCCTTCCGACCTCGGCTGGCTGTTTCCTTCTGGCGAAGTAGGTACCCCGTCAAGTTTGGGAGCTCAGCCAGTGATGGGCACCTCGACTATCACATGTCACTAAAAATACTCAACATACATCTTTGAATTGTCGCTAAGGCATTGTATAGCCCAAAAGGCATGCATTTAAATGCAAAGGTTCCAAAAGGACATGTGAATGTGGTCTTTTCTTAGTCCTTAAGAGCTATTGGAATTTGGTAATAACCTGAATAGCCATCAAGAAATCAGTAAAATGGGTGTCCTGCTGCTTTTTCTAACTTTTGGTCCAAGAAAGGTAATGGAAAATGATCTTTTATGACGGCAAGATTTAATTTCTTATAGTCAATGCACATTCTCCAACTAGATGTGATTTAAGTTGGTAAAGACTTATCTTTCTCATTTATTACCATTGTAATGCTAGACTTCTTTGGAACAACTTGGGTTGGACTAACCCATTTGTTGTTAGAGATAGGGTAAATAATTCCTACATCAAGTAATTTAAGAACTTCATATCTTACTACCTTTTTCATGTGTGGATGGAGTCTTCTTTAAGGTTGTTGAAAAGATTTAGCATTATTTTCCAAGGTTATTCTTTGTGAACAAATTAAAGGATTAATGCCCTTTATGTGCTTTAATGTCCATACAATTGCATTTTTATCCCTCTTAAGTAACTCAATCAATTTATCTTCTTGCTCAAATATAAGAGTAGATGAAATTACCATTGGACAAGAAGAATTTTCTCCAAGGAATGCACACTTTAATTCTTTGGGCAAGGGCTTCAATTTTGGTGTGGGTATTTTATTTTGCTCTTCAAATTTTGGGTTGTCCTAATTCCTCAACTTTTGGTTTTGAACATGTGTTTCCTTCCACCTGTGACGAATCAAGCAATACACATATGTTAGATGTATCCTGATCCACTTGCATAATTGATTCAGATGAATTAAGCAAACAGTGTTCCAAAGGATCAGATATACTGCCTTCATGGATATAGTTTTCCACAATAGCATCAATGATGCAAACTTCTTCACTTTCATCTTCTTTTTCAGGTGGTTGCTTAAGCAAATTGAAAACATTTACTCCAATGTCATATTCCCAAATGATAGCTTCATCAGTTCATTCCTGCAATTAATCAAAGTGTTAGAGGTTGCTAAAATGGACATCCCAAAATAACGGGTATTTAATTCTTAATTTTCACTAGCAATGTGTCCAGAACAATAACATCTACAAGATATATGAATTTATTAACTTGGATTAACACATCTTCAACAACTCCTCTGAGCACCTTCACTGATCTATCAGCAAGCAAAAGTGTTACCTCGGTTAGTTTTAACTCACGCAAATTTAGTTTTTAAATTGAATATGAAAGTAAGTTTACACTAGCCCCAAGATCAAGTAATGCTTGCTCAATTTTATGTTCTCCAATGAAATATGAAGTTTTTGGACAACTAGGATCCTTGTATTTTAAAGTAGTATTATTTTGAATGATAGAACTTACCTGCCCGGTCAAGAAGGCTTTCTTTTTCACATTCAATTTTCTTTTAACAGTTCATAAATCCTTTAAAAATTTGGCATAAAAAGGTTACTGTTTTATTGTATCCAACAAAGGGATATTGATCTTTACCTGCATGACAATATCAAGAATTTCAGGATTCTGATTCACCTTCTTAGGGATAGTTAATGCTTGAGGAAATGGAGGTGAAGGTGGAGATTCAAATTTTTTTTTTTGCTTTGTATGGGTTCAACATCTTCTTTACTCTTAGAAGTTGATTCATCGTCTGCTTCAAAAGGATTAAGAATGGATTTTTCAATTTTTCAATAACCTTACCACATGGAGTGTAATGATTGACTTCACTTGATCCATGGTTTGACCTTTGGGGTTTAGTTGTGGTTGATACGGAAATTGCCCTTTCTCTTGAATGTTGAGTGCATATACAAATTTTGTAAGAGTATATTTCAAATCAATCATGGTTTGACTTGTTTGAGCATTGATGGACTTTTGTTTCTCAATGAATGAATCCAATGTATGTTCAAGATTTTTCCTAAAATGAGGAACATAAGGTGCATACCCTTGAGATTGTTGAAAATTTTGTTGGTGTGTGAAGGTAGTTGTGACGATTGAGCATGATTATCACTTCTCCAACTGAAGTTTGGATGATTCCTCCAACCAGGATTGTAAGTTTGTGAGTATTAATTTTGGGTTGGCCTTTTGAAGTTGTTCAAAGCATTGACTTTTTCATGGAGACCAAGGTTGGACAATTGCTAATGGAATGGTCATTGATCTTATAAATGTGACAAATAACTTCTTCAATAGATTTTAATTGGCCAATTTTTTTCATTTCTAATGCTCAACCTTTCTAGCTAGTGATACAAATTTTGCTTGGAGGTCATTATCTTCCTTAAGATGGTATATGTCTCCACTAGATGTAGGGCATTAAATCTTACCTGGGGCCTCATAGGTACTAGCAGTGTTCTAATTATGTGCATTCTCTACTAGCAAGTCTAGGTAATTCATTGCCTTCTCAGGATTTTATCCTCAAATGTTCCATTGCACATCAATTCCACCATTTGCCTTTCCTTAGGTGTCAGACCTCCATAAAAATATGAGACTAATCTCTATGTCTCTAAACCATGGTACAGGCAAGTGTTAAGTAAATCTTTATATGTATCCCAACACTGGTAAAAAGTTTCTTATGGTTTTTGTGTGAAAGTGGTGATTTGCCTTTTGAAAGAATTTGCTCTATAGGCAGGAAATTTTTTTTTCAAAAATTGTTGCTGCAATCATCCCATGAAATAACGAAGTTTGACTTAAGATTCTGTATCCAAGTTTTAGTTTTATGTTTAAAAAAAAAAAAGCTTAAGCCTAATAGTGTTCATGCTACAATTTAGGTTATTATATGTATAACATACTTCCTCAAATTCCCTCAAATGCAAGTGCGGATTTTTAGAATGAAGGCCATGAAAAATTGGTAAAATTTGAATAATTCCTGGCTTGAAGTTGAAGTGGGATGTATTAGGAGGAAAGATTAAGCATGATGGTGAACTATTTCTTATAGGATTCATGTGTTCTCTAAGGGTCCTAGGTCGATCTTATGTAGAGAATGGTCATCCTCTTTGTCATTAATGTGTTTAGTCAAGTTTGAAGAAGATGAAGATTCTCTTACCAATCTACCACTTGATGTATGTGACCAAGTTTTCATGCATATACAAAATAACAACATGAAAAATCAATATAAATAACAAAAAGAAATAGGAGGCTCAGCCTTCCATTTTATGAATAGAAGATGGAGGAGCCTTAGCCTTCCATTCAACAATAATAAAAAAAACAAAAAGAAAACAAGATTAACAAAAAGTAGGAGGTTTAACCTTCCATATAATGAACAAAAGATGTATGAGGCTTAGTCTACCATTTAACAACAAAATTAAAACAAAATTAAGGGAAAAACAAAAGAAAATCAAACTTGTACTCTAATTTTACTTCCCCAGCAATGGTGCCAAAAACTTGCTATACTTTAGTAGTTGTAACCCAAGTGTAGGTTGTCACAAGCCATAAAATCACAGGAGTTTGAGTGTCAAATCACAGGGAAGTGAATTAAGAAATACAAATTACAGAAGTAAAGAAAGATTTGACAAAAAGATGTGATCAATTTTGTTTAAAAACATAATTTAAAAAAAAAGCTAAGGTTAGGGGATCCACTTTTAGTATATTGGTTATGAATAATTTTAATCCATCTTGCCACTCAACTAGGCTCCACACATAGAGGAGGTCCCAATTGGGAAATTTAGTAATCAAATTTCAGAATTGTTAGGCATGAGTTAGCGTTAGCTTTCATTAATCTTATAATGCCAACACTTGTAAATGGGTTCAAGTATCCATCATGCCAACCTTTGGCTACAATAACTCAGGATTCCAATATAGCCGGCACAACCATGTTCTACAAAGGGAATCAAGCAGCTTTTATGCAAATGATTGACCATGATGAATCAAGACTCCCACTTAACAAGGAGGATGGTTAAATCGATTAAGAAAGTAAATACCATTAACTTTGAGATCCATTTAAAACATTCATAACCTTTATACCAAAAGCTTCACCCTTTCACCTTAGCAAAAGGATGATTAGTTAGTCATGATAAGAGTAAACAACATGTATAAAGATGAAATAAATATAGATTGAAAGATCAAAGTAAGGACAAGAGGAAAACATGTTGAACAGAGCTTTAGGATTGAAAACAAGAACAAAACCAAAGGAAAAAAGCTATTGATACAAAAACATCAAAATGGCCTAAGAAATAGACTTAAATTCGTCCTTCCCCCAAGCTGCCTATTTATAGAGCCTTGTGGTTTGTGAAATAGTAAATTATAGGCTAAAATAGTAAAGGTAGGTGAATACAAATCAACAAAGGCGGCTCAAACTTCTTTTAATTTTTTTGACCACCATGCACTTTGATTTTATTCTTCCTCAAAGCACAAGATTTGTAGATCTCTTCTTTAGCTTCAAAACAATAGCTTGATCATTCAAAATTGACGTCTGTAGCCTAAGATATGATTTTTCTACCAAAATTGCTTTTTAGTGCATGACGAAATAAATGGTCTCATTTATAATCAGATTTCGGCAATGAAAATGATCAAACTAGTTATTGGCATATGAAGGAGAGTTGAAGATCTATGTGTTGAATTTCGGATGAATCTGGAATCAATCAATTCTAACATCTACAGCTCTAGACATGATTTCTTTCATGAAAGATCACCATATGATGATTTTATCTACCTACATAAAAAAATTATTTAATATATTTTATAAATATAGATGAATAGTAACTAGCATATTAAGAGTTGCTACCATATTAATAGTCACATGCGGTAAATAGTAACTCTACATATGAACAATAAGTACAAGTGAATAGTAACCTGGTGGAATAATTACTCAAATTAGAGAAATTAATCATACTTAAAGTGTATAATGATGATTTAAATTTTTAATAGTTATACACTTATAAGTATTCATCATGTGCCACATGTCATGTATCAGGTTTGAACCTTAAAATTTTTGAACCACAAAACAAAAATACGGTATTAACACAGGTATGCAAACAACCATGTATATGGAACATGACTTCTAACACGGTCATGTAAAAGACCGTGTTTGAAGTTTGATGCGCAAATATTTTTCAAAACAAAAAAACAACATAGGTAGTAACATGGGCCTATCTAAGACTATGTTAGAGAAACATGTTTAATAACACTATCGTGTG
Organism: Aquilaria yunnanensis; assembly: GCA_039654915.1. Taxonomy (NCBI): domain Eukaryota; kingdom Viridiplantae; phylum Streptophyta; class Magnoliopsida; order Malvales; family Thymelaeaceae; genus Aquilaria; species Aquilaria yunnanensis. The sequence goes on along the minus strand of CM077595.1, from coordinate 37,850,787 downwards.
AAAGACTGCGTATGTGCTCTAGGATGCAAAAATTCTTCAACTCATAGACAAGACATGTTTGCAAACATGAGAATGTATATGAATATGTAACATAAACACATTTTAAAACATGGGCATGTATATGCATGTGTTCAAGTTCTAGAATTTTAACTTTTAGGAACATGGGTAAGAACATGGTTATGTATGGAATCATGTAGTGTAACACTCTTTCTAACACAGGTTGGAACACAAACCATGTTTGGCTATGGCAGCTCGAATAAAAATTCTTGTGAAAAATTAATAAATTAAACATGGTTGAGTTTAAGACCATGTTAAGCAAAACAATTTTGAACATGGGCGTGTTTAAGAACGTGTTTGGCTCCTGGATTTTGAAAAATTTTGCAAACTTGCCTGGAATTGAATTAAACCTTTTTCCACCATCTTCAACACCAAATTCTCCCTAAAGTGCTATAAATTCCTGCATCGAGAACATAAATCATAAGATCATAGGACAATAAAAAGCTAATTAAACTACAAATAACCAAACCAAATAAATGAAAACAAATTAAACTAAAATTTAACACTTGGGTTGCCTTCCAATAAGCGCTTTGTCGTGCCCTAAACTGCCCCTAGCCCATTCGGGCCCGATTAATCAAAGACATGCAGCGGAAGTTTTCATTACACAGAAAGGGCTTTTAAAACTCATTAAGACTTATGGGCATGAACCCCAGGATACTTACCGGTACTAGCTCATTAAGTTCTTTAATTAAGGTTAAGTTGAAGTGCTCTTAGAAACAAGCTCGCACCTATGTGGATTTCATGTGTTCATTTTCATGGTCTTTACCAAGCTTAGCCAAGAATATGCATGGCAACCAAAACACCAACTTAAGTTTGAAAACTTATTTTCATGCATATGCTTTGCATGCTTATGTGTTTTGGTATTCACTAGTGCACATAATCACTTAATGCCTTTAGATGCAACTAATGATTAGGCATGCATTAATTCACATACGTGCACTTAAATTTCTTATTAGCCAAACTTTACATAAGCATCCAATTTCATGATTTTTCTAAGTTTACTTGCATGTTCTTTACTAAGTGCGCATACATAGCCAAACATAGCATGCTTTCAACATAGACATGGGCTTATAGGCCTTTTAGTACTTAGCATGCATATGGCCCAAAATTAACCAAGAACTTATTCAAAATTTCCAAGTTCTTATTTAAGCCCAAAACATACATTTAAGCCCAATTTCAACATGCTTCAAGTTTCATGAAAACATAACCCATAAATTCATGCATGGGCCTTGGTAAGTCCACCAAGCAATAAAAACACCCAAAAATGTCCAAGTCCATAATACAAGCCCAAAAATCAAATCTGGCCGAATTTTTAGCTAAGTCCATAATTTGGTCATTTAACTAAGACCAACTATTACACATGTTTAAAAGCAAGCCATAAACCAAAATGGCATGGAACACAAATATCCACCTTAACAGACCTTGTTCCCACAACTCTAGATTTCAAGTCCTGCACACAAAGTCCACACTACTTAGCTTGAATTTCGAGCAACTTATATATTTAAAATACTTACAATAATTGAGCAACACCATACACATACCCAACCTTTATACAACCAAAAGGAGTACTCGAGACTCTTAGCTCAATCTTTCGAGCACACTTTTACCTACAAGAGTAGAGTAGGGCGGGTGAGTTATAAAACTCAATAAGGATTCTGTATGGCTTCCAAAGCCTAACATATGGCCTTTAAGGCCTAACATATGCCAAGAATGTAATGGCAATAATTATTCCAAGTTCCTACAAAGAAAACATAAAGACAAAGAAAACACAAAGATACATGCATATACAATAATAATTGAAATCGGGGGTTAGCATGCACAATAATTTCATAGAAGCACGCAAACACACGCAACTTAACACTTTGATTTTAGAAGGGCAGCAAGCATCCCTCAAGTTTTATTTCATTAATTTCACATACTTTACAATTTCGGAGATCTCACTTAGCATAGGAATTTAAGGTGGCCTACTTAAATCCTAGCCCTTAATGCTTACTTAACTTAGCTTATGAGCGAAATAGAATTGCCGAAGCAATAATTTAACTTAAGCCCTCTTGGCACACCTAGGAACACATTGTTCTTTGACCATCACTCAAGGGCCCAAATACTCAAAAGAGTATAGGAATCCTTACCCAATACCGAAAGCTCTTTAGGAGCATGTTCTCCTTCAATTTCCTCGCTTGTTGACTCTAGAAATGATTTTCTAGCACAAGAACCAAAATGGCTGAATCTTATTAGTAACCATAAAATACCAAGAACACTTGGTAATTAATTCAAATAATGTAAAATACCAAGAACACTTGGTGCATACTTTTGGAACCTTAACTAGGAGGTGAGACCGAATTTATGTGCTTGATGTTCTTCAAGTTTCTTCTTGATTTTCTTCCTCCCAATGAGCGTAGAAGCTCATGTATACAAAGAGCTCCTTGAGAAGAGCTCAAACCCACCAAGAATGAAGATGGCCAAAAGTTTCCTTCTTGGATTTCTTTGAATCCTTCACTTGATTCTTGCTCCTTATGGCTTTAGAGCATGAATTTTACCAAGAATACTTGGTTTTAATTTAAGGAAGGGTATGATATTGATATGGCAGAATTTTTAGAGGAAGAAGAGAGTTGGAAAAGCTTATGGAATGGTAAGAACTTGTATGGCCAAAAAATGATAGAGAAGGAGAGAAGAGTTGAAAGTGTTTGAGTTGTTTGGAGGTGAAAAAGTGTAAAATGAGTGGGAGAATGAAATGAATTATTTTGCGAATGTTTTGGGCATGTGATGGCTGGCCATATGGAGGGGGAGTGAGAGAAATCATGTGATTGACATGGAGACAAAGTGGGAGACAAATTGGAAGAGTTGGGTGAATTTGTCAAAAGTGGGGGACAAGTAGGTGTAGAAAAGAATCCTAAGTGATGACTTGGATGGAGGTGGATTAAAATAATGGGGAAATGGAGGGAGGTGGCAGCCTTGGCATCCAATGCCTTTAAAATTGGCTAATCCCCCCTTAGTCCCTCAATTCTTTGCATTTAGGCAAGTGAGCCCAACCACCAAAAGTCCCCTTTGTTCAATTGAGTCCCTCACTTTAAATTTTCACCACTAATTTTCTTGGCCTAAGCCAAGGTTATTTTCAAGAGTGTTCATCACTCATTTATGCCCATGCCATACTTAATTCAATGTCTCCTCAAATTAATTGAGCTAAATTCCCAAATTAGGAAAATTCTTTGGCTCCCAATCGACTTACCCCTTAGACCTAATCAGTTTGGATTGTCCGGGCATTACACGCTTGGTTTAACATTGTTAGCCTGAAGTTTTCCTTGATTCTTTAGTGAGGTTCTTCATTCTTTTCTATGACTTTTCATATTGGCATGAGTATTTGCCTTATGACAGAACTTGAATTGTAAGCTCCTCTAGGATTTGGTTTGGTATTCACCTGTAAAACTTCTTGTGGCCTTTTAGAAAGTATCTTAGCAAGTTGATCTAACTAGGTCTTAAAATTCTATATACTTTTCCTTATATTATGCTACCAAGATTCCTCTACATCAATCCTAGCTTCAAATTGTTGCATATACTTGGAAATAAATTCCTCCACAATCAGCATCCTTTCTTGTTATGGTTGAGGCTAAAAACCAAGAAGTTGTTACCTCTGGTTACTCTAAGAAACATTTGGATGATTCCTTCATCCCAAAGTATATGTATTGCTGTATGGATTCTTTTGCAACCTTAGTGGACTTGGTTTTGCTAAACCAATTGGACATTTGACATTTAGTACTGGAATGTCCTTTTCTACAAAATTGGGATCATAGCATGCTTCTGATTAGCCAAAAAAATCTTCAACTCTCTAGTGAAGCTTCGACTTGGGTTGCCAGAGCTGAGAAAACATCAAAATTCTAAATCATAACTAGTCTGTCTGGCATAATCCTAGATGATGATTGCTATTGGTAATTGTTCATCGCCAACTCTTAGATCAAATCTTGAGCTGCTTCAGGCATTTCACTATTTAGAGTACCAGCTGCTGCTGTGTCAATCATCTATTAGGAAGCATAACTCAAACCATTATAGAATGTTTGCACTTGCATCCATATAAGTAATCCATGATGCGGACACCATCTCAATAGATCATTAAATCTTTCCCAAGCTTCATATAATGTTTCTAAATCTATCTTACTAGAAGTAGAAATATCGTTATAGAATTTTGCAGTCTTGGCTGACGAAAATACTTCAATAAGAACTTCTTGGCAAGAGTATTTCTAAGTGGCAATATAACCTCTTAGAAGTGAAGTGAACCATTGTTTAGCTCTTTCCCTCAATGAGAATGGAAATAACCTCAATGGAATCCTATCCTCACTAGGTCCATTAATTTTGAAAGTATCACAGATCTCCAAGAAACTATCGATACAAGCAATAGGATCCTCATCTACCAAACCATCGAATTGAACATAATTCTACACCATTTGCATAATATTTGGCTCGATCTCAAAATTGTTCGTATTGATAAGAGGTCTAACAATACTTGAGTTCATTCTTTCAAGAGAAGGTTTATCATATTCTGACATAGTCCTCACTTGATTTCGGTCTTCAAAGATTAATCTTTCATGATTCTTTCCTTGCCACTCAAACTCAAAACATGATTGTTGTGACTTAATACCCATTAAAGATAAGAGTTTCCTCAAGGTTATCCTGATTTCTGAATCCACATTGATAACTTCATTGGGATGGTTTTGAGTCATACACCAAAATTCCTACAAGAGAAAAAAATGAAATCAATAAACTAAAAATAACTAAAAATTCAAAGAAAAATACTACAATAAAGTAAATGGCTAGATTAATAAAGATAAATTTGCCAGGTAGCAAACTCAATAAATGTTCCCTAGCAATGGTGTCAGAAAAATTGGTGTGCTCATAGTTCGCAACAAATCTTTCCCACTACACTGATGAATAATGTAGATGTGTTTAATCTCTCTATACTCTTAAATATGTGAACTCATAGGCAAACACACTTATCACCAAAGTATAGTACTGGCAAGTACTAAGATCTTTTTTTTCCCAAGGAACGAAGGTTGTCTACCGTACTCAACCTTTCTTTGTTGTCTAATTGTCAATTGAAGATATTTGTTTATCTAACTACTACAAATTAACTAAACTAAACTAATGCAATAAAATAACTACTAACTATTAACCGATAATGAAAAACAACTAAGATAATCAACAATAAGAAACCTCATATTTAGACTTGAATCTCTCTAGAAATTTCTTTGTGTTGCTTTTACTTTGGTTTAACAGGATTGTGATTTACTTAAACCATGGAGTACTACCTAATGTAGATTAGCCCTCTATTATTCTCATTACACTAACCCTATTCTTAAGCCATTGATAGGATGTCTAGGTGTGACAACTCTCCTAGCCAACGACTGGTTTTGACTTGGTAAGTATGTTTTATTTAAGTGTTTTGACTTAAGCTCCTTAAGTTAGTATCTTATTAAGCAAGAAAGACAAGCTAAGTTTAAGTAAAGGTGAGTTCCTAAGTGTGATTTGGCATCTAAGAGTCAAAAGGGTAAAATGGTAATTTTGACCCAAGTAAATGGCATGACTATAATTTTGATGAAATTAGGTTTACGTAAGGAATTTTGACTAATTAAGTCAAGACCATAGGTTATCCTAGCTATTAGAACCATCATTTGAAAAAAAAAGTGCAAAAATTACACTAAGAGCTCAAATGAGTCATTTTTGTCTTAAGTGGCTTAAGTGTCAAAAAGGCTAAGTGTAAGAGGGTTTTAAACATTCTTTAGAACAAAGGAGTGATGGATTTGGGTGTAGGTTTAGTGACCAAAATGAAACAAAGGAGAACTTGAGAGTCAAGAAGTAAGAAATGAAGAAATATTCCTTAGTGGGGTGGTTAGGATATTTTTGGCAAGTTTCACTTTCATTTGCCATTTGTTCCTTTCCCAACTTAATGTCTCCCTCTCCCCACCAGAAATTCTACATCAAACCTCCCTAATTCCTTAAGTGTCCATGAAATTTGAAGGTCCCAAGGTGAATCCAAGAAGCCTCATGCTCATTTTTGGTGTTCTTGTTCCCATTCGGCTTTTTGATGTTTGTTTTAGGCTTGAAACCTAAGGTAAGCTTCCTGGTTTAGTTTGAGCTAGTTCTAAGTTATTTGAATAGCTAGAAATGGTCTTGATTTAAGGTTCTTGGTGCCATATCACAATGGTTTTAGGGTTGGAACTCAAGAGAGCTAAGTTGAGCTCAAGTGTGCTTATACTTTGTTCTTGCATTGTGGCTGAATTTGAGGTGGCTTCAAGTTAATTTAGCTCAAATAATGCATAAAAATATGGTATTATATGTGGGAATGAGGTAGAACCAAGCCCATGTGAGTTGGCCTTAATAATTGCAAGTTTGAGCAAGTTTGGTGCAAGTTCGCACATTGTTGTGTAGTGCTATAGAGTGTTGGCGACACATTGCCGATGATTTTCTAAGAAGCCCAAGCATTGAAGCTATTGGTGACGTGTCACTAAAGGCATCACCAAGGCACAAGTCCCCTAAGCTTGGGGCATCCTAAGAATATCTCAGTCTTTCCATTATCATCCTTAGGCTATTCTAAGATGTTTTGTAGCGTCAGTTGGTTCTAAGACTTGTTCCTAAGATGAGAATTTTGCATTATTTAAGTGGTAGCTAAGTGGTGTGGTTAAGGTAAGGCTAAGTAGAGTGGCTTACAAGTAAAAGTGCTCAAGTTGCTAAGGCGGCACTAAGTGAATTCAGGTTTCGGAGGCTTCATTGGGCTAAGTGAGAGGCCTTGGACCTAATGGGAAATGAAGAGGAAACCTAATAAGATCCCATCCAAACCATTTGGTTTGGTAAGTGAGCCATTAAGGAGCTTGAAGCTAAGCTCTATGAGCTTGGCAAGTTAAACCACATAAGATGGTTACCCTATACAACAAATTAAGGGTAAGACGGGTAAGTTTTGAGACAAGGTGATGACTTACTCTAAGACCCATAAGTTGGACTTAAGAGAGGTAAAGTATTTAGGATACAAGAGCCAGTGTCTTAAGTACCTCTGCCGTTTGAGCTCATGGCAAGTATAAGGCACCTAAGGTGTAAAAGGTCCCAAGAATGTGTATGTTGCATATCATACATTCATGCATTACATATCTTTTATGTTATTATCTTGTGTTGTTTGTTGGTTAATTACTTGATTATTTGTGTGCCATATTGCATGCTTGCTTGCTATCTTCTTTGTAGGTACCTCAAGAGATGCTTACTAAGTACATTCATGTACTCACTGCCTTAATTTTATAGTGTAGGTTCTAACACCGGGCCTAACAACTAGTGGATAGTTGTGGGCTATGTTTCCTCTTTTTGTAGGTATTGATTCTCTTGAATCATTGAGATTCTAAGTTTACTTGTGAGATAAGTTTGTATTAACTAAGTATTATGCCTTAACAGTATAAAGGCTAAGTGGTGCGCAAGGACTAAGGAAGGGCTTGCACTTAGAGCTTTGATAGCTCAAAGGTGGGGCTCAAGTAAAGGATCTTAGTTAAGGATTTTGTCTTGAATGTATATAGTACCTTGTGTACTAAGATGTTGCCACTATTAGGATACATTATGGTGTAAAACCATTTAGTTACTTTTGGGTGCATGCTAGTGATGTTAAGTGTGCACAAACTATTACTTGAAGTAACTAGTGTTTCATTGTCTTGGCACAATTTAAGTGCTTTTAAATTCAATGCTCGAGCGATGTTTTTGAAATGGTTTATTTAATTGTTTGCATCACCATAACAAACACATGCATATCTTATTGCAGGGTAGGCTAAGAAACTAGTTGCACATAAATTGTTTGAATTTACCTAGAAGTAATGGCTAGTTAATAGTAACTAAGTGGGACTCACAGTCCCTAGGAGCTCACAAGTTAAGGTTGTTGACGCACCGGAACCCTGCTCTGTGACACTAGACCTACCACGCTTTCTTAGAACACATTACAAGTCCTACGACCCACTACTAGGTTTTATCTTAGTTTGGAAGTATTAAATCGTGCCAATTACTCCTGGTTACGAGAATATCTCTTTTATCCAACAGTGATCCACAACAAACATAGCAGAGACTACCTGACGCATGTTCATCATCCCACATTGAATTAATAGGCTAGCTGCTATTAATCAACACAATAAAGAATATTGAATAAATCACAAGAAAAATGCATAACCATATTAAACCAAAAAAATAATCACAATTAAAAAAATCATCTTAGGATATAGTCTTAGCTTGATTAGGAAAAGTCTAGCTCATAGTGCCATAAAATAAACCTAGCAGAATTAGCAGAAAACTAAGAAAAAAATAATCCATGGATGGATTTATTCTTCTCCAAGAAATCTTCAATTCAACATTCATTAAATGGTGCTAATCATTAGAACTGCCTCTAGTAGTCTTCCTATTTTATAACTTTTTTTTCCATATGTTTTTTCTCTTTTTTTTCTTTCCTCATTTTTTTTATCTAAAAAATAACTCAAGAAACCCTAAAAATGTGGCAAACACGATCTGGTACATAACCATGTTAATGGCTGTATATTCTCTCTGGAACTTAAAATCTTGCCAATTTATGCATAGTTTAGAACATGGGCATGTAACTTAGACACGAGCGTGTAATAGAGGATGTTAAGCACTGTATGGCATGTAGCAAGATGTATCTACTCCGCAATTTTGCCAAAACTTGCAATTTAGCTTCAAAACTTTGCAGAAATTCTTCCTAATTCAAATGAAGTTGAAATATGACATTAAAATAAAACATGAACCAATTAATCAGCATATTTTAGCTTAAACGTATTAAAAGATAAGTAAATACAAGGAAAAAATATATAGAAAACATGGCTAAATAAGATCATATTAGCCCTTAGGGACTATGACTAGAGAAAGCTGATACAGCTCTTCTTGCAAACAGGAAGCTTGAATGAAATGCCTAAAAAGCAAAAGAAAGTAAGGGTATGTTCTAGGTGCTAGACCATCCTCTACAGGCACCTATACAGAGGGGGATTCTATGTACCCCGATGGAATTGCTTGGTCACCTGTGATGGGCTGAAGATCTTGAAGGAGATGCATAAAGCAACTACGGTGCCTATATAGGGATAGACTACCTCGCCCACAAAGTAATGAGACAAGGATACTTCCAACCAACAATTTGGGATAATACCTAAGAGCATTGTTGCCGAGAGCTCATGCAACAATGGCATTCTTACCAGCTCAACTCTTGTATAACCTTGTTTGAAGCTACTTTAGCTACATATTTTTGCCCCTTCACTATGTATGGCCTAGACTTAATCAGAATATTGTCTACAGCCCCAGGCAATTGGCCACTTCACCAAGTGCGTGAAAGTTGAGCCATTGGCAACAATTATGGCCCTTGAGATGGTAAAGTTTCTTTGAAAAAACATTGTTTATCACATTGAATGCCCACAAGCCATCCTTATGGACAATGCCTAAGTAAAGAAGTTTGTTGAAGAAAATGGCATCTACCTTTACTTTGCCCCCCATAATTCATCCACAATTGAATGGCCAAGTAGAGTTAACTAATTGCACCATGAAGGAAGGATAAAAAAAGAGGTTAGACTATGCCTATGGAAGGTGGGATGAAGTGTTATAGAGCATATTTTGGGATTACCGAATGAATCCTAGGTGACCAATAGGGGAAAGTCCTTTTTCCTTGTCTATGGAATAGAGGCACTTATTCTAGTTAAGATTACACAACCTACACTCCATATCTAGATGTTCGACTCTAAGGCCAACAATGACAGCTTAAGGGCCAAGTCAGTCCTTATGGAGGAACTCAAGGAAGATGGTAGACTTTTTATAAGGGCATTTAGATATAGGGTGTCTAAGGCTCACAATGCAAATGTCAAGATGAAGCCTATCAAATTAGGTGGAAATGTTCTTGTGAAGGCAAACTTGACAAAAAGGAACTTAGGCCATGGAGCATTGAGATCCAATTGCGATGGACCTTACATTATAAAACATGAATGTTGGCTAAGGGCATATGAGCTGTTAGATTTTTATGTTGTAAGATACTTCCAAGGACTTATCACTTAGATGATGTACGTCCTTACTTTACTTAAATTTTGATTATTTAGTCAATTATTGCTTAACAACCTTAATGTCTCTCTATATGTTATCTACAAAATGAGCCTTCACTTAAGAGGACTCAAGGTAATCGGGTGAACACCTCTCTTACACACTAGTCTAACTTGCTAGTTGGGGTAATGACCCATACAAAGGCTCATATAGTAATTGAGGGGCACAAACCTTTTATTGAGCATTAGTCAAGAAAATGTCCTATACAAGTAATCGAGTTACACAACCCTTTTACTAGATGCACAAAAGGCTCTAATCAAAGTTGAACAATGACAAAGCTGGATGACTACGAGTACAAATCAACCATACAAAGGCTCTTCATGAGGTTAAGGTAGAAAAAGCCAACATAGCCCCCTAAAATCTAACTTAAACCCTAACAATGGGGGTACAAAACCCTTAAGGCCAATTAGAAACTAAAGTCTAGCAAACTAGATTGCTAAAGGGCTTTGGGCATCAAACTTAAGGTAAGCCATCCTAAGGACTCACAATGGCTCACAAAGTATTGACAATAGGGCAAAATGACCCTTAAATCCTCTAGAAAGAATGGCATTGATACATAAAGAATTCGTCCATAAATGCAATTGAAGAAAAAAGGATATGACCCCAAATGCCTTCAGACTGACAAACACACAAAAGAAAAGAAATAACCACAAGTAAGTAAAATTGCATGATTCATAAAAATTTCCTTTTGAATAAAGTGCAAAAAATATTTAAAGTGTCTACAAGACAAAAAGAAAAATACAAAGGAAAATGAGGTGGGACTACATGGGAAATGAGGCCTATAACTTGTCCACCCATTGTTAATCCTTACAAGGGGCCTCTGTAATCACCTCTTTAACTAGAAGGGCCTCTCAAAGCTTGCTTCCTTATTCTTGTTATCAAAATCATCCCAGGGCCTCAGAAGCATAAAGGAAAAAAAGGTCTAGGTCTGGGCGTTTCATCTCCATTTGGTGCTGATAAGCTAAAAAACCGTGAAAATAGTCATTAGCAACTTGTCTATCTAGCGCTTCCTAAAGCCTATGATTGGAAATCTTTAACTCCTTGACATGCTAGTTGGCTTGCTGGTAAAGCTCCTGAAGACTTACAGTGTAGGCCTATGTTAGACTCTTCATGACTCCTTCAATACTCAAGGTCCAACTAGTAAGGGAAGACAGTTTTTTTATGAGTACTAGGCCTAACCTCTTTGTTGTGCTTCTGAACTTTTAGCTAGAGGCCAAACTTTATACTTGTCAATTTTTGGGCCAAAGCCCCCAGCTTCTTTTTAAGGGACTTTATCTTTTCTTCCTAATGCTTCATGGTAGTGTCAGTAGCCTTTTAGATCTTGACTTCTTAATAATTGAGTAGCTTTTCCTTCTCATCGAGGATTTTATCTTTGACCTTCACCATTTACTTTAACTGAGCTCTTTAAGTGGTCATTTAAGTATTGGCAATCCTTTCCAACTAAAGCTTTGTTGTAGACCATAATGGTCTTGCTTTAGCTGGGTTATTTTAGCAGATTGCTCTTGAAGCTGGCCATTAGTAAGAATGAGCCTTTCCTTAATGGAGAAGGCTACAATGGCTTACTGTAAAACCTTAGACAGATATATATGAGTCCTCAAATATGACCACTTTTAGAAAACATAACATGACGAACATTTTACCTAGAAAACGAACAAAGCCACTGATGGCCAAAGAAACTTGGCAAGGCAATTTTGATCCTTATATAGGCAAAGAGCCTCTAGAACATGGTGGGTTATATCCCCAATTTCTTCCAAAATCAACTCCCTTTGGCAAATTACCCAATAGGCATCGAAGAATGCATCTGAAAGAAATCTCATTCTCTTTCATCCTTCTTTTCTATTGTTAGGTATGACAATAGGGTGGATCGAATATGGAGCCATTACAGCCACCACTTGTTTGCTAGACTTGATAGGCAAAACAAGAAGCATGTGCCTATAACCTATGGGTCAGGAGCTCCTTATGGATTACTTGTGAAACAATGGTAGCGATTGGTTCCTGACTTCCCCTTTCATCTCTTCTTTAATTGATGTTGCTGGCTAATAGGGAAGGTGACATTTTATTGGTTTCAAGATGATCAATTGGTGAACCAAAAAAAGCTATATGGCAAAGGTGAGATGAATTTGGGTTTGAGAGAAAAAAGGGCAAAGAAGATGAGAGAAGAAGTGGTGAATTAGATGGGAGAAGAAAGGATGAAGAAGAAGATGAAAAAAGAAAGGGCAAAGAAGATGAGAGAAGAAAGGGTGAACAAGAAAGTTGAAGAAAGGCCAAAGAAGATGAGTGAAGAAAAAGAACAAGTTGTGGTATAGAGTGGAAAGAATATAGGGTTTAGATTTATATTGTTTCTTAAATTACACTTTGATCACTTTAAGTTATTTATTTCATATTAGTTTGTTATTTTCAAGAATTACAATTAAGTCATTGACAAACAATGAAAAATTGTGGTGGGTTGCATGCATGGCAGGTTTACTTCATTGGAAAAATTAAAAGGCATGATAGGCAGATGGGTGCAATTTTCACCAAATATTCGCAATTTATTGGTCATAAGGCATCTACTACCCTATCTGAGCACTATAGGACCCACCTTACTTACATATGGAGTGAGGCCTCCTAGGATCTTATGGCTCATTATTAGGCCATTACCATGCAAAAGGTCATTTTATGTACTTGTGTTACCATTTTGTTGCTTGGTTGTTCAATAAAGCATGCATATGCTCTTAGGCTTTCTAGCTTAGTTATAACAATAATTATGAATAAGTAGCTTTGGTATTGATTTAAAATACAAAACCTACAATAGAAAACATGGCTGGCCAGCACTTAAAATAATATTAAAATAGTACCAAAGCATAAAATTTATCTCGCCTTTAGCTATATTTATGCAACTGTCTCTCATACATGTCTCATACCATGTGGACTAGTACATGAAAGTTTCTTCATCCAAGTTAGACAAAATGTTACTAGGGCTATCCACTTTGTAAGGCATACAAGACCTTATATGATATAACCATCCTAGTACAAGATCCATACTATACTCCTATACTATGTACCTTTTAGTACCACAATGCCCATGGTGTATGGCTCATTTCAGTGCCTTCATGTCTAATGTCTACTGCCTTGTCCATCCTAAGCAAATTATGCTAAGGTTGCTAGGCTCCATATCCGCATTACCTACACACAATCATAAAGGTTGAGTGTTACATGAATACTTAGTAAGGTCTTACGTACCTACAAGCAAACACATAGGACTTTATGTATAAAACATATACATAGTTGTAACAATGGATCCATTCAATTTTTAGAGCATTCCAGTGTTGATCATCCCATGTTTGAGCACCCATAGGCTACCTCTCTTCTAGATCGTGAGCTCCTAACCACTAGGCCTCAAATATATGGTAACTACATTCAAGGATCACATTAGAGCACCTTTCATTTAATTTTCCCTTTAGTCCTATTTATAAGAGAACTGCTGGTCTTTATCCTCATCAAGATGACCTACTTGGTCTTATTCTTTTTCTAATTACTAGCTCATAGCCAATACATTATTATACTTGCCAATATTCCAATTTACTTTTTCATTTTATATGTAGGAGTAAGTATATTGGCCCATTTGCCAATCTGTTTCAGATATGGTGCAATGCTCTTAGGACTTCCTAACTCATTTAGGTCACCTTTGGTTCCATGAGCTCTCTTGATGATCCTTTAGGTCTCCCAAGGTCTTTAGGCCATTTAACATGCTTTATCTACAAAATTGCTCCACGATCTAGGTGTATTCCACACCAATTCCAACCATGAGCTATCTCACCTTTACTTTATATTCTTATGCTTATCTCCTGAACAATGTAGCCATTTGTACCCATATACAAATTTCATAGCTAAATTAACATGAATAAGCACGAGATAACCAAATTTAACCCTTGCCTTAGCAATGTTAAATGCAAGAATTCCAAGTCCTAGCCAATGTCCTAGCTGTTTCAGTTTTAGTTTCTTCTAGGGTCTTCCTAAAGTAGCTTGAGTAATTACCTATAGTTGATCATTTAACCATAAAATAAAGCATTCATAGGACAATAGTTAACAATGTGCCATATGGTTTAAGTGATTAACTAAAACCTTATATTGGACTTACGTAGTAACTAGTCCCTAGTATTGCTTATGGAGCAAGTTTTGTTCTAATTACCTTAACTTTTGTTTTTATTACTTGTTTGGGGTACAAGCAACCAAAATAAATGATTCTGGCAACCTTAGCAAAAAATTCCAGCCCCAAAAATACCTAGAATATCTAAAATAATGCATGAACAAATTAGAAACTCTATATAGGAGCCAAACTTCACATTTGGTCCTAATTACTTTTTTTCCACCTAATGTGTTCCTCTTGTTTGCTCTTTATTTCCACTAATTGCTTTTATAATAGGTGACTACTTAACCATTTCCAGCTCCCTTTAATAGAATTGAAACAATAACAAAACAAGACATGAAAGAATACTTCTTACCTTTCCAAACTTAAACCAATTACCAACTCTAACCATAGCCTAGTTCCTTTCAAGATTCTATTGTTATTTTATGTAACAAGCGTAAGAGGGGCTAATTTTAACAATTAATTCTGGCTACTCTTGACTAAATTAAAACTAGAAATTTTAGAGAAATTTAGATTATTTACTTACTTGCAAATTTGAGCTTAACTTTAGCTCCACATGCAAGAACTTGAAATTTCCTCACTGATCCTAGTTGAATTTGTGTTTAATTTAGTGGAATAAGCTAGGTTTTAGTTTGGCTGGAGCTTGAGGAGGTTCATTCATGGTGGACCGAGAGGTTACAGGTGTGATGAATGATGAAGAAGCTGGTTAGGTGGGGTTAGTCATCACATCACTGCCTTACTTGCATTTGCCACTCACCTAGTACCTTAAGTGGCTTTTTTACAAACTCTGGCACCATTATGAAACACACTAAAAACTTTAGGATAAATATGGCATTAAATTGCGCTTGATTACAGACTTAATAACATGTTCAATCCCCAACTTTCATGATCGTGCAATCTGGTCCCCAGATCTCTTTTTGAATTGTTGGGGAAATGTCTCGAGGAAACTCTCGACATTTTCTACCTTCTAAACCTAGGAGTTAGATTTGGAGCCTCCGATGGGTTCTTCACTAGCAACGGATGAGCATAAGCTAAATTTGATGGCACACAATAGAGCCTTTAGGCATCAACAATCTCTTTGATGAGGCTTATTCTTTTCTTCAACACCATCTCAATCATGGCCTATTTCTACAACAAAGATTGACATATAGTAAAGCTTAGGGGAAACAAAAAAAGGCTCAAACATTAAAATCCCATCACCTAGGTTAGCAATTGTGGCATTATAAAAGGAAGTGATTAGAAGCGTTATTTGATGAAGCATCCAATTGGTAAGGTGCTGGATCACATCACAGGGTAACAGAAGAGGAAGAGGTCTAGATAATGCTCACTGTTAGTGACAAACTGCAGTGATGTGTAGAGCCTGTTGTACATCCTTTACCCCTCAAAGTCCTTTCATGACAGTAATCATTAGTAAATATCATAGGCGAGGTCCCTTGACCACGTATATGAGAATTACCATTAGGGGTCACTAAGTGCATAGAAGAATCAGTCCTTCCACAATCCCTAGGAATCTTTATTGGCTGTGAAGGAAAAAAACTTATTACCCCCATGGTGTATGAGGGCAATATGGAAGACTGCCAACCCTTCCCTCAAGGCTAGCATGTAACCTTCTAGGAAGGCATCTATCAAAGGCTTGACCCTTGGCAGCTTACAATAGATGATGACATAATGATATGCATGGAGTGAGAGCAAGTTGTGAAGTAGGGATGTAGTAGATCTCAGAAATCTGGTTCACTAGAGTATGAAGGATGAATCAGAACCTAGATTGGATTTGGGCCACAAGAAAAGTCAGAATCTTCTTGTTGATGCAAATGCCTAATACCTAAATGTCTGAGGGCCAGCACCACCCTTCATGGGGCTATGTTGATTGCACCCTCTAAAAGAGTGTTCTTGGTCTTCATTATCTCATTTAGATTTGGGAGATGATTGGCTCCTTATTATCCCTACCTCACTCGACATGGATATCCATAGTGGCAATAGGTTACTTCACCATAGAGGCTACCTTTCTTTAAGTTGACTTACGAGGTGCCATTTGGGGTTAACTAAGAAAAACATAAAGAGAAGCACCGAGAAGGGCAGCTAACCACCATAGAGAAAACCATAAAAAGGAAGTTTAGAAATAAAAAAAATAGAAGACAAAGATTAGCAGATAAGCAAAAATAGTTTACCAGGTGATTGCGGCTATAAATTACAAGGAAAAGTGGCGATTGGTTACTATGAACATGAACAGCTTGTTAGAGATGAATAGAGAATGCAAGGAGGAAGGAAGGAAAGTAATAGAACAGGAAGCAATGAAGCTTAAGACTAAGTAAAAACAAGGTAAAGAAGGGGAAAGGTAAAACCCTAACCTTTTATAGACCTCATGAGGACTCTTTGCCTTCCGTATTGAAAAAATTGCTGCCATCATGACTCTTTGAATAGGCCAATGATGGAGTGCCAAGTGGCCCTCGAGCATGGCAAAATGTCACATGCTCAATCACATCTTTGATGCACATTAATTAGCCATCATTTTGAATCTAAGCTGACATTCAAAAGCAACATGTTTACATTCCCAAAAAGCATCTTCTTGCCTCCTTTGGGACTTCATGGTTCCTCTCCCTAACCACTATTGTTTCACCAAAAGAGGAATCATTTCTTGTGAACACCCAAATGGCGTTGTTTCATTTTAGAGATGCTGATTCACCTCTAAATTCAGAGGCATCCATACATCTCTCAATGGCATCATTCATTAAATGGGTGACATCACTTCTAAAAAGGTAAAGTTTTGCTATAGGCCTTGTGAAATGTAGGCCCTATATCCCACATTATTAAGGAGGGGGCATGCTGATTCTATATTGGACTGACAAGCCTATACAAAGGCCTAAACTACCTAACTGGTCTAGTAAGAGCCTCATTCATTATCAGCTTGGCCCAACAGAACTGTAGCCCTAAGGCCTTATAGGCCAATGCCTATGCCATTAAAGAAGAAGACTACTATGTGGAAGGAAATTCCTCCTTTATGAAACTTCCATTCTCATAGGATCCTTCCAAGTTCTATAGAGAGGAAACCCCATAGCATCGTCAAGGTACATTCTCCATTTTGCAACCCCAGCCTCCGTAACATTATCATTCTTATACCAACAACTAACTTGATCATTGCAAGGCTCCCCTTGGGCACACATCATAGGGCTTTAATGGTGTCTTTGTGCATAGGTTCCCAAGTTAATGTCATCCAATCTCTAAGGCCGGTCCTCTCGGCTTGGTTGGTATATCAACACTTTATCTATGAAAGTTCTTTGCCAGTTCCTATAAATGTGTGTTCTTTTATTGAATATGTTGTTTTTCAATTTCTATATGTTCTTTTACCATTAAATATTCATTTTTTTAGCTTAGTTAGTTTTAAATCCTTTTATTTTTGCAATATATATTTTCCATTCTAACAAATTTATTATTTTCATATTGCAAATTTGTTATTTTTTCAATTTGTTTGAAAAAATAAAAAAATTTATAAAATGAAAAAGAATGAAAAAGGAAATAAAATATAGAAACCGAAAAGGGAAAAAACATAAAGGGAAAAGAAGAAAGGTGATATGCTTATATTTAGCCTTATTTTCTATATGTTTTCCCCTTTTATTTGCTTGTCTTTTGATGTTTATTTAGTTCATATTTCATTTTCAAGTTATATTTCAACTTCATCTAGGTCAGGAAGCATTTCTACAATGTTTTGGAGCTAAATTTCAAGTTTTGGTGAAGTTTTGGGGTAGACACACCTTGCTACATGCCTATGTAGTGCTTTACACATCTTATTACACGCCTATGTTTGAGTTACATGCTCATGTTCCAAACTATGTTTAATTTGGCAAGATTTTAAGTTCCAAATGAACTACACGGCCTTTAATATGGCTATATACCAGATCATGTTTGCCTTATTTTTAGGGTTTGTTGGGTTATTTCAGAGAAAAAAAAAAGATGGGAGAAGAAGCAAATATACAATTAAAAAAAGAAAGCTTTTCATGGAGGAAGGCATTATGAGCTAAACTTTTCCTACTCATGCTTAAAGTAGATGAATCCAAAGATGATTTTGTGATTATGATTGCTTTTTGATTTAATATGATTATGTGTTTTTTTTTGTGATTTATCCATTGTTTGTTTTATTACACTAATTAATAGTAGCTAGCATATTAATTAATTATGGGTTGTTGAACATGTGTAAGGTAGTATTCGGTGTGCTTGTTGTGCATCACTGCTGGATAAATGCAATATTATCATCACCAGGAGTAATAGGAGTGATATAATACCTCTGTAGTAGGCCGTAGGACTTGCAATTCATTCTTAGGAAGCATGGTAGGCCTAGACAGCCAATCAGTGACTTAAGAATGGGGTTAGTGTAATGGAAATAATAATGAGCTAATCTATATTAGGTAGTACTCCATTGTCTAGGTAAACCATGATCTTGTTAAAGAAAAGTAAAAACAACACAAAGGAATTTCTAGGGGGATTCAATTTTAAGTACAAGGATTCTTATTGTTGATTATCTTAGTTGTTTTCCACTACCAACTAATAGTTAGTAGTTTATTTTACTACATTGGTTTAGTTTAGTAATTTATAGCAATTATTTAATAAAGTCTTATAATTGTTGGTTAGACAATAAAGAGAGGTAGAGTAGGGTAAACAACCTCCCTTCCATAAGAAAAAAATGATCTCAGTACTTGCCATTACTATACTTTAATGATAGGTGTTTTTGCCTATGAGTGTATTGAGATTTGACACATCTACATTATTCATTAGTGTAATGGGAAAGGTTTGTTGTGAACTAAGAACACAACATGTTTTTAGTGCTGTTGCTGAGGAATATTTGTTGAGTTTGCTACTTGAAAAAAATTATCTTTATTAATCTAGCCATTTATTTTATTTTAGTATTTTTCTTTGCATTTCTAGTTATTTTTAGTTTTTGATTTCTTCTCATTTTCTTATAGGAATTTGGTGTATACTCGTAGCCATCTTGGTGAAGTTGTTGAAGCGGATAAAAAAATTAAGATAACATTGAGGAAACTCTTATCTTCTAGGGGTATCAAGCCACAACTGTCATATTCTGAGTTGGAGCGGTAAGAAGAGAATCAATAACAACCAACCATAGAGGACTACAGTCAAGTACGAACTATGTCATAATATGCGAAACTTTCTTTTGATGGAATGAAATTGAGTATTGTTAGACCTCCTGTCAATACCAATAATTTTGAGATCAAGCTAAATATTATTCAGATGGTATCAATTGTGTTTAATTCAATGGCTTGGCGGATGATGATCCTAATGGTGATATTGCTAATTTCCTAGAAATATGTGATATTTTTAGAATTAATGGACCTAGTGATGATAGCATTTAATTAAGGCTATTTCCATTCTCATTGAGGGGAAGAGCTAAGTAATGGTTGACTTCACTTTCAAGAGGATCTATTGGCACTTGGAATGCTTTTGCCAAGAATTTATTATTGAAGCATTTTCATCTTTCCAAGACCATAAAGTTTCACAGTGATATTTCTGCCCTCTGTCAGATGGATTCGAAAACATTATATGAAGAGTGGAAAAGGTCCAAGGATTTATTAAGAAGGTGTCTGCATCATGGATTACCTACATGGATGCAGCTATAGAATTTTTATAATGGTTTGACCTATGCTTCCAAACAAATGATAGACACAGCAGCTAGTGGTACTCTAAATAAAAAGATGCCTCAAGTAGCTCAAGATTTGATTGAGGAAATGACAATGAACACTTTTCAATGCCACTTTTCATCTAGGATTAAGCCAAATAGAGTAGCTATCGTTCAAAATTTGATGCCTACTCAGTTTTGGCAAGTCAAGTCAAAGCTTTGAGTAGAGAAATAAAAAATTTTTTAGCTAGTCAGAAGCAGCTTGTAGCAGTATTTTGTGATGATTGTGGAGGAGAACACAAAACTTGGGAGTGTCAATTGAACAATTGGATGAGTAAGAATGAGTATGTTGACTTCATTGGGAACTTATCAGATGTTAGTGTTGTGCCCAAAAGCCAATCATGAGATGATTGTATTTTGCACATTGAGTCATTATATTTTATTGAGGCATTAATCCAGTAATTATGTTTATTGTTTTGTTTCTGCATAATGTAATAAACATAATTACAACCCTAGAATAATGATATTCTTAAATGTCCCTGGTCTATTATTATTGCGGAGTGGGTTAAAATAATACATAATGACTTGCATATGTGGAGACTAGTATAAGATATATAATCTACATATGGGTACAAGTTTGAGAACTTGTGTACTGGACCGACGCACCATGAGAATGTTAGTGTTGTGCCCAAAAGCCAATCATGAGATGATTGTATTTTTGCACATTGATTCATGACATTTTATTAAGACATTAATCCATTAATTATGTTTGCTGTTTTGTTTCTGCGTAACGTAATAAACATAATTATAACCCTAAAATAATGATAATCTTAAATGTCGTTGGTCTATTATTATCATGAAGCGGGTTATGATAATACATAATGGCTAGCATATGTGGAGACTAATATGAGATATGTAGTCTACATATAGGTACAAGTTGGAGAACTTATGTACTGGACCGACCCACTATGAGAACGCTACATGGATCGTTATATGAGTGTCATTAGTGATTCTCATAATGATCATGGTATATGTAGTCCTTTGACCTAAGATTATCAAGGTTCCCTCCATGTGAGTCACTTACTTTGATACTTTCCTTTGTTGCTTGTAACTGAGTGAACTTGAAAGAGGTCATTGGGTATGTCACATATCATGCAGAAGGTTTTGTATGATCAAGATGAGATTTGTCCCTCCTATGTAACGTGAGTGATATCTTCAGGCCCCTTGATAGAGTGAGACTTAGAAAATGCATGCCCATGTTCAGATGAGTTGATATACGATATCAATGTCATCAATTTAAGTTAGTCGACTTAGTAATCAAGAAACCAAAGATTCGGCTATATGAGAGTAACAAATTCCATGTCTCGTGCTTAGTCTTGATATCTTGGACCAAAGGACAATGGCATATATGGATAATGATGATAAAGGTTTAGTCAAATCACCGACAATCTTGTTACTTCGGTAGCAACGATGTGTTGCTAGACACCGCTCATTGCTTATGATCATAAATGTGATTTACAATCATTGCAAATGTGGTAAGAGCCTATTTTGATTATTTGATTGCATGGGCTAATTTATTTGTGTTATGGTTTCATGATAATTTCGTGTTAATAATTGGCCCAAAAGTTGAGCCACTATTAAGCTCAAAATTGAACCTAATTGGATTAGGGCTTTGAAACCTATTAGGCCAGGAAGTCACTATAAATACAACATATAGTGAGAAATTCGCAAGTGATATGATCAAGGAAGGCACACATGGAGAAGGCAAGGACCTATTGAAGGTTTCTAGTGGACTTATGACAAGGAAGAAAGCTAAGGAGCTCTCAAGTGCACTACAAGCCTTTGTTTCAAGCTTCTTCATGGAGGATGGACATGAAACTTCACAAGGAGCTGCTAGAACTTTCAAGACACCATATGGAAATGATGGACATGCTTGGTACTCAGTTTTGGAGTGCTTAGAGAACTCACAAAACAAGGACACCATTTGAGCCACCTTAAGTGTTCTTGTTGCATTTTGTGTCCACAAGCTGGATTTTTGAGCTCTAACTTTCCAGACCTTCTTTACCACATCTAAGAGGAAGATTTGTGCCATTGGAACTCAAAGATTCAAGCTTGGAGCTGAAGATACAAGTACAAACCCTAAAGTGCCCAAAATGCACCCAAAAAAGGCTATTTGGGGGTTTTCGGGTTTAATCATGTATTTGCATTTTATTTTCATTCAACTCCTATTTAGATACATTATTTAGGATGTTATTTAGGATATGGAAGAGGTTTTAATCATTTTGGACAAGTGGCATACGCTGCATGCACTAAACTTGTTCAAACTAGGAGTTAGGGTCCTAATTTGACTAGGATTTCCTATGTCTTTGTATCTAGGATTCCTAAGGGACTTAGGCTGCGAATTTTGCCCAGATTTTTACCCTATTTTAGGCCTATATAAAGGCACATATTCTGGATGTAAACACACAGATTATTGCCGAAATAATATTGCTCTTTGGAAAGGTTTTCTTTTTGGTTCTTGGCGGACTGCCTTGGTGCACAAGAGTGCTTGTGTTCTTGGAGATCTATACTTCTTGTTTCTAATCACAAGTTGATTAGGGGTGGGGGTTTTCAAACCTATTCTTTTTTATGTCTTGTGGAGCTTGAATCACATCTTGGGCGCATTTCATGGTCTTTATACCATCGGGGTTCGTATCAGCAAGCCTTCCCCTAGCCTCCCAAAAGTGACAGTTGCACTCTTCTCTTGCAATTTTCTAGAGGACGCAAGTTAGCACTGTGAGCGCAAGAGAAACACATATACCAGGATGTTGTGGAGGCATGGTGATCCTAAGAGGCTCGAGTGGATACCATAGAGAGCTTGAACACATCAACTGTTAAGGTTTTATGATTTGACTCAACAGTTGGGTGAAAGAACTTAACCGAAATTAGGTCTGACAATTTCGAACACCCGGTTTACCCTGTTTCACTTGGATCTTGGAAGGTTTCAATTATATTTTTCTCCACTTGTTTGGCTCTCGAAACCATATAAAGAACGGTACATGGATCATTATATGAGTGTCATAAGTGATTATCATAGTTATCATGGTATATGTAGTCCTTTGACCTAAGGTCATCAAGGTTCCCTACGTGTAAGTCATATACTTTGATACTTCCCTTTGTTGCTCATAACTAAGTGAACTTGAAGGAGGTCATTGGGTATGTCACATATCATGTAGAGGGTTTTGCATGATGAAGGTGGGATTTGTCCTTCCTATGTAACGGGAGTGATATCTTCAAGCCCTTTGATTGAATGAGACTAAGAAAATATATGGCCATGCTTGGATGAATTGATATATGATATCAATGTCATCAATTTATGTTAGTCTACTCGGCAATCAAGAAACCAAAGATTAGGCTATACGAGAGTGACACATTCCATGTCTCGTACTTAGTCTTAATATCTTGGACAAAGGGACAATGGCATATAAGGATAATGATCATAAAGGTTTAGTCGAATCATCGACAATCTTGTCACTTAGGTAGCAATGATGTATTGGTAGACACTACTCATTGCTTATAATCATAAATGTGATTTATAATGATTGCCAACGTGGTAAGAGCCTATTGGGTCATACACATAAAGCCTATTTGGATTATTTGAGTGCATGGGCTAATTTATTTGGGTTATAGTTTCATGATAATTTTGTCTTAATAATTGGCGCAAAAGTTGAGCCTTTATTAGGCCTGAAATTAAACCTAATTGGATTAGGGCTTTGAAACCCATTAGGCTTGGAAGTTGAGTCTCACTATAAATACATCATATAGTGAAAGAATCGTAGGTTTTTTAACCTAGCCTCCCGAAAGTTCCAGCCACACTCTTCTCTTGCCATT
Source organism: Aquilaria yunnanensis (assembly GCA_039654915.1). Lineage (NCBI taxonomy): Eukaryota > Viridiplantae > Streptophyta > Magnoliopsida > Malvales > Thymelaeaceae > Aquilaria > Aquilaria yunnanensis. The sequence continues at coordinate 37,827,007 of CM077595.1, read as the reverse complement.
CCTCGGAGGATGCAAGCTAGCACTGTGAGTGCAAGAGAAATGCATTTACTGGGATGTGGTGGACGCATGGTGATCCTAAGAGTCTCATGTGGATACTATAAAGAGCTTGACCACATCAACTATTCAGGTTTTGTGATTCAACTCAATAGTTGGGTGAAAGATCTCAACTGAATTCGGTATGAAAATTTTTGAACACCTGGTTAACCCCGTTTCACTTGGATCTTGGAAGGTTTCGGTTATATTTCACTGTGCTTATTTGTCTCATGAAGGCCTACAGCAGGTTCACAATGAAACAATTATTTTAGACCAAGATGGGAGAATGGTCCTATGGATAACTGGAATGTTAAAAAAAGGAGCCTGAATTTTCAATATCTTCCCTCTTTTAAGATTTTTGAAAAGACAGTGATGTGATTTATAGGCAATATCCAAGCCAGTGGAAGATTTTGAAGGATACTATAGAGGAGTAGCAGTTGATGTTTTAGAAGCAGACTGAACAGATCTCACAAACAGTAATGGTAATCAACAAATCAACAGGGCAATTATGATACCGACATCTAAACAGTTGGGGGCTATTACTCTTCATAGTGGAAAGGAGCTTCTTGACAAAAGAAATGGTGAGAGAAAGAAGCCAGTAGACATGGAAAAACCACATCAAAAGTTTCAGGTGGAAATCATCTAGGCAATCATGACACCAACATCTGAATAGTTGGGGCCCATTACTTTTAATAGTGGAAAGGAGCTTCATGACAAAAGAAATAGTGAGAAAAATGAGCCAGTAGATATGGAGAAATCACATCAACAGTTCCAGGAGGGAATCATTACACCACATAAGAAGGAAAGATCAATAGAACTACCAAGAAAGGAAATCATTACACCATGCAAGGAGGAAAGACTGAAAGAACTACCAAGAAAGAAAGAAGCAGTTAAGGAATATCACTCACCATTGTCATATCCTTCCCATTTGTTGAAAGATAGAGATGAGGAACAATTTGCTAAATTTTTTTCTATATTTAAACAATTGGATATTAAAATTCCTTTTGTAGAAGCATTGGAATAGATGTCACATTACATGAACATTTTGAAGGACATTTTTGCCTAAAAAAAGAAGTTGGGAGAACTATCTTCAGTGATCTTGAATGGAAAATGCTCCACTATTATTTAGAATGACTTGCCAAGGAAGATTTGTGATCTAGGGAGTTTACTATTCCTTACACTATTGGTCGTTTGACAATTGGTAGAGCATTAGTGGATTTGGGTGCTAGTATAAATCTTATGCCTTATAACTTTTTGAAAAAAACTAAAGTTAGGAAAGCCTAAACAAACTAGGATGAGCATTTAGTTAGTTGACAGATCAATGAAATATCCTAGGGGAAAAATTGAAGATATTTTAGTAAAAGTTGATAAGTTTATTATTCTCACTGGTTTCGTTATATTAGACATGGGCTTGGATCCACATGTACCAATGATTTTAGGAAGACCATTTTTAGCAATGGTGGGGGCATTAATTAACATTCAAAATGGTAAATTAGTTTTGAAGATAGGGATGGAAGAAACTACTTTTCATATTTCTGATACTATGAAAAATACTCTTAACAAGGATGAAACTTGTTATTCTTTAGATTCAACAGATATTGAAGTTGCTCGTTGTTTTTAGGAATGCATCTTATCACTCAAGGGAACAAGTTCAAAATTAATATCCAAGAGAAGGAAGAACTAGTAGTCTAATTAGATGCCGAGGGAATTGTTGTCCATGGGGAAGAGGAAGAACGAATCACTCCGAATATAACAAGGAGAAAGACATCAATTGAGGAACCACCAAATTTGGAATTGCAAAGGCTACCTAATCATTTGGAATATGCTTTCTTAAAGCAAGATTCCTAGTTGCCAGTGATTATTTTAGCTTTGCTAAGTAAGTAAAAGAGGAGGAAGTTATTGGAAGTGTTACAAAAGTAAAAAGGAGTAATCGCTTGGTCCATTGTCAACATAAAGCTGTTGAACTCATCCTATTAGACACATGAAATTTTGATGGAGGAGAATTATAAACCAATAGTACAACCACAATGAAGATTGAATTCGAATGTCAAAAAGGTCATGAAGGCTAAAGTAATTAAGTTATTAGATGCTCGAGTAATCTACCCCATCTCAGATAGTGTATGGGTGAGCCCAGTTCAAGTTGTGCCCAAGAAATGAGGGATGACCGTTGTTCAAAATGAGAATAATGAGCTTATCACCACTTGGATGATCATCTACTGGAAAGTGTGTAGTAATTATATGAAGCTTAATGACACCACCAGAAAGGATCACTTTCATCTTCCTTTTATTGATTTGATGTTAGAATAGTTAGTTGGTCATGCTTAGTATTGTTTTCTGGATGGTATGTTAGGTTACTATCAAATCCCAATTTCACTGGAGGGTCAAGGGAAGACTACATTAACTTGTCCTTATGATACATTTGCTTACTATAAAATGCCTTTTAGTTTATACAATGCCCCTGCTACATTTTAGCCATACATGTTTACAATTTTTTATGATTTAGTGGAGGACATTATGGAGGTCTTTGTGGATGATTTTTCTATTCTTGGTAACTCATTTGATAAATGCCTCCATAATTTAGATAAAATGTTAGAAAGGTGTAAACAAACTAACTTAGTGCTGAATTCAGAAAAAAGCCATTTCATAGTTCAAGAAGGTCTAGTTCTGGGCCACAAGATATCCAGCAAGGGTATTGAGATAGATAAAGCAAAAATTAAAACTATTTCAAAACTACTGACTCTATCTTCAATTAAGGTGATTAGAAGTTTTCTCAGTCATGTGGGTTTCTACAGAGGGTTCATTAGAGATTTCTCTACGATAACAAAATCACTTACTAAGTTGTTAGAAAAGGATGCAGTTTTCATTTTCAATAACGAATGTTTGTCAGTCTTTAACATTCTTAAAGACCATTTAACTAATGTACCCGTTATGGTATCACCCAATGGGTCACTTCCATTTGAGTTAATATGTGATTCTAGTGATTAGGCAATAAGTGTCGTATTAGGTCAGTGTAGAGATAAAGGTTTCCAACATATATACTATGCTAGTAAGACATTAACTAGTGAACAAGAGAATTATACTACTATAGAAAAAGAGTTGTTGGTTGTGGTTTTACTCTTAGTTACTTTTATCTAAGGTTGTTGTGTACACTGGCCATTCTTCCTTGAAGTACCGATTGAATAAGATTGATGTGAATCCAAGATTAATTAGATGAATTCTTTTACTCCAAGAGTTCGACTTATAAATTTAAAACAAAAAAGGAGTAGAAAATCTAGCTATAGATCACTTTTCTAGGTTGGAAAATCCCGGAAAGTCCATGAAGGAGAAGGATATTAAGAATGCATATCCTGATGAGCATATTTGCATACTTACTTTTAAGCATGAAAATGAGCCTTGGTTTGCTGATTATGCCTATTATCTTGTATGTAAGGGGCTACCCCCAGATATGACATCAACAAAGAAGAAATTCTTTTTAGAGTTGAAATATTATTTTTGGGATAAACAATTTTTATTTAGAATCTGTGTAGAACAAATAGTTTGACAATGTGTGTATGGCCTAGATACAGAGAAAATACTTGAGCATTGCCACAAGGGTTTAACTGGAGGCCACTCTCAATGCAACACTATGGCAAAAAAAGTGTTAGAGTTGTTGGGTTTTGGGAGCCAAATAAGCACAGCGGAAGATAACCGAATCCCTTCCAAATCTAAGTGAAATAGGACAAATAGGTTGTTCAAAAATTTTATACCTAGTCGATTGAGATCTTTTACCCAATTGTTGAGTCGAATCACAAATCTTGAATAGTTGACATGTTTAAGATCTCTATGGTATCCATATGAGCCTTTTACGATCACCATACTTCTACCATGCCTTGGCAAATGTGTTCCTCTTGTACCTGCAATGCTAGCTTTAATCCTCCAAGGAATGGCAAGAGAAGAGTGTCGCTGGAACTTTTAGAACTCTTTTGATTTCGTCCTTAGGGAGGCTAGGGCAAGAGTTGCGAAATTCTCACTATATGATGTATTTATAGCGAGACTCAACTCCTAATTCTAATGGGTTTAAAAACCCTACTCCAATTAGGTTTAATTTGGGGCTTTATTAATGGCTCAACCTTTGGGTCAATTATTAATCCAAAATTATTATGAAACCAAAACCCAAACAATTTGGCCCATGCACTCAAATAATCAAATTGGCTATATGTGTGTGCCCCAATAGGCTCCTATCACATTGGCAATGATCATAAATCATATTTATGATAATAAACAATGAACGGTGTCTTGAAACAAATCATTGCTACCCAAGTGACAAAATAGTCAGTGATTCAACTAAACTTCCATGATCATTGTCCGTATATACAATAGTCCCTTTGTCCAAGAAATCAAGACCAAGCACGAGACATGGAATGTGTCACTCTCGTATAGCCTGATCTTTGCTTTCTTGATTATTGAGTATACTAACTTAAACTGATGACATTGATATCGTATATCAACCCATCTGAGCATGGCCATGCATTTTCTTAGTCTCACTCTATCAGGTGGCCTGAATATATCAGCCCCATTACATAGGAGGTACAAATCCCATCTTGATCATACAAAACCCTCTGCATGATATGTGACATACCCAATGACCTCCTTCAAGTTCACTCAGTTATGAGCAACAAAGAGAATTATCAAAGTAAGTGACTCACATTTAGGGAACCTTGATGATCTTAGGTCAAAGGATTACATATACCATGATCATTATGAGAATCACTTATGACACTCATATAATGGTCCATGTAGAGTTCTCATGGTGGGTCGGTCCAGTACACAAGTTCTCTAACTTGTACCCATATGTAGACTACATATCTTATATTAGTCTCCACATATGCTAGTCATTGTGTATCATTATAACCCGCTCCACAATAATACTAGAGTAGGGACATTTAAGATTATCATTATTTTAGGATTATAATTATGTTTATTACATTACTCTAAAACAAAACAACAAACATAATTACTGGATTAATGCCTTAATAAAATGTCATGGATCAATGTGCAAAAATACAATCATCTCATGATTGGCTTTTGAGCACAACACTAACGTTCTCATGGTGGGTCGGTCCAGTACACAAGTTCTCCAACCTGTACCCATATGTAGATTACATATCTCATGCTAGTCTCCACATATGCTAGCTGTTATGTATTATTGTAACCCACTCCACAATATTACTAAACCAGGGACATTTAAGAATATCATTATTCTAGGGTTGTAATTATATTTATTACATTATGCAAAAACAAAACAATAAACATAATTACTGGATTAATGCCTCAATAAAATATCATGACTCAATGTGCAAAATACAATAATCTCATGATTGGCTTTTGGGCACAACACTAACACCTGATAAGTTCCCAATGAAGTCGACATACTCCTGTTACATAGGAGGGACAAATCCTATCTTGATCATGTAAAACTCTCCGCATGATATGTGACATATCCAATGACCACCTTCATGTTCACTCAGTTATGAGCAACAAAGGAAATATCAAAGTATGTGACTCACATGTAGGGAACCTTGATGACCTTAGGTCAAAGGACTATATATATACTATGATCACTATGAGAATCACTTATGACACTCATATAACACTTCATGTAGCGTTCTCATAGTGGGTCGGTCCAATACACAAGTTCTCTGACTTGTGCCCATATGTAGACTACATATCTCATATTAGTCACCACATATGCTTCCAAAATAATACTAGACTAGGGACGTTTAAGAATACTATTATTCTAGGGTTATAATTACATTTGATTATGTTACATAAAAACAATACAACAAACACAATTATTGGATTAACGCCTCAATAAATATCATGACTCAATGTGCAAAATACAATCATCTCATGATTGGCTTTTAGGCATAACACTAACAATCTCCCACTTGCACTAAAGCCAATCATCCATGTATCTAATACCAATGGATCTAGAATGACTATCATGCTTCTATTGTGTGAGTGCTTTTGTCAGTGGATCAGTAATGTTGCTGTTTGTTGAGGTCTTGCATATCCTCACATCACCCCTTTCAATGATCTCCCTAATGAGATGATAGCATCGACATATGTGTTTGGATAGCTGGTGAGATTGAGGTTCCTTAGCCTGTGCGATTGCTCCATTGTTGTCACAATATAGCTCTATCAGGTCGGTAATGCTTTGAACCACTCTAAGTTCTGTGACGAACTTCTTGATCCAAACAGCCTCATTCGTAGTATCAAAGGCAGCACTGTACTTAGATTATATTGTAGAGTTGGCTGCTGTCGCTTATTTTGAACTATTCTAGCTCACAGCATCACCGCCAATGCAAAACACATAACTAGACTGTGACCTAAAATTATCCTTATTGAATTGGAAGCTAGCATCGGTGTAACCCCTTACAATGAGCTCATCTTCGCCTCCAAATACCAAGAATGCATTTTCAATCCTTCATAAGTGCTTAAGAATGTTCTTAACAGTTGTCAAGTGACTTTCACCAAGGTTTGATTGGTCCCTGCTTGTTATGCTCAAGGCATATGGAATCTTATTCATGTACTCTCTCTCCTCGGGTGTACTCAGACAGTAAGATCTAGAAAGAGTTATACCATGTGACATAGGCAACAATCCTTTCTTAAAGTCTTACATTCTAAGCCTCTTTAGCACCTTGGCAATGTATGTACTTTGACTTAGGCCCGAGCATCTATTTAGATATTTCTCTATAGATCCTAATGCTTAACATATAGGCTGTTTTACCCAAGTCCTTCATAGAAAAACATTTCCCTAGCCAAGTCTTCCCAGTTTATAGCTCAAGAATCTCATTCCCGATGAGTAGTATGTCATTTACATACAACACTAAGAAGACAATAGTACTCCCACTAACCTTTTTGTAAAGACAAGGTTCATCTTCATTTCTAATGAAACCAAACTCTTTAATTGCTTCATCAAAATAAAGATTCTAGCTTCGAGAAGCTTCCTTCAGTCTATAAATGGACCTTTGCAACTTGCACACTTTATTGGCATTCTTTGGAGTGACAAAACCCTCAAGTTATGTCATGTACACATCCTCAAGTAGCTTTCCATTAAGGAACATAGTTTTGACATCCATTTGCCATATCTCATAATCATAGTGTGTAGCAATAGCCAATAAAATTTGGATGGATTTAAGCTTGGCAACTGGTGAAAAAGTCTCATCATAGTCAATACCATGAATTTGCTTTAAACCTTTTGCAACCAATCATCCTTTAAAGGTAATCACATTACCATCTATGTCAGTTTTCTTCTTAAAAACCCGTTTGCACCCTAAAGGTTTTACCCCTTCAGGTGGATCAACCAAAGTCCATACTTAGTTTTAATACATGGATTCTATCTCAGACTTTATGGCCTCTAACCACTTCTCAGAATCTAGTCCAACATAGCTTCTTGGTAGGTTGTAGGCTTATCCTGATCCATGAGGATCGCATCACCAGTTGAATGATGAGAAATCCATAACTCTCGAGCTCATGCCGAATCCTACCAAACCTACATAGGCCCTGTGCTATAGGAACAAACTCCTGAACCACAACATTTTAGGGTGTCTGCTCAAGTTCCATTTCAAGTTTGATGTCTTCTTGTTCTTGAATTTCTTCAAGTTCTACTTTCCTCTCACTGGTTCCTTTATTGATAAACTCTTTTTCTAGAAAGACACTAGTTCAAGCAACAAACACTTTCTACTCAGACGGATTGTAGAAAAAGTATCCCTTTGTTTCTTTGGGATACCCAACAAAAAGACATTTATGAGATTTGGGCCCTACCTTGTTAAAGGATTGATGTTTCACGTATGCCTCATAGCCCTAAATCTTCATAAAAGACAGACTGGGATGCATCATACTACATATCTCATATGGTGTCTTTTGAGCCGATTTAGATGGAACTCGGTTTAGTGTAAAAATGACTGACTCTAGAGCATGTCCCCAAAAAGAGTTTGGAAAGTCAGCTTGACTCATCATAGATCAAACCATGTCTAATAGAGTTTGATTTCTCCTTTTAGATACATCATTCCATTAAGGTGTACTAGGTGGAGTAAGTTGTGACACTATACCACACTTTTTTAGATAGTCAAGGAAATCTCGATCGAAGTATTCTTCTCTTCGATCTAATTGAAGTACTTTGATACTCTTCTTGAGATGATTATGTACTTCATTCTTGAATTCTTTGAACTTTTCAAAGGATTCTGACTTGTGTTTCATAAGATACATATAGCCATATCTACCGAATCATCAGTAAAGGTAATGAAGTATTGGAAGCCTCCTCTAGTGTGTATAGACATAAGTCCACATACATCACTATGTATGTGTCCTAGTAAGTCATTAGCCCTTTCACTTTGCCTAGTGAAAGGGGTTTTGCTCATCTTGCTTATTAAACATGACTCACATGTCTCATATGATTCAAAATCAAATGAGTCCAAAAGTCCATCTTTATGGAGCTTGGATATGTGGGTCTCATTTATATGGCCTAGGTGACAGTGCTAGAGATAGGTCAGGTTCAAATCATTCAATCTGAACTTCTTAGTATTCCCATTATGGATTAGATTTTTGAGTTCTAGAACATACAACCCATCCTTAAGTCGAGCACTACCATAAAAGATTTCATTCAAATAAATAGAACAACATTTGTCCTTTATTATAAATGAAAAACCTTTTTTGTCTAAGCAAGAAATTAAAATCAAATTCTTACTAATAGTAGGCACAAAGTAGCAATTGTCTAATTCTAAAACCAATCCACTAGGCAAAGTGAGAACATAAGTCCCTCTGGCTAAGACAGTAACTCTTGCTCCATTTCCAACACATAGGTCCATTTCACATCTAGCCAATCTTCTACTTGTACTTAGATCTTGCACATTTGAACATATGTAAGATCTACATCCAATATCCAATACCCAAGATAAGGAAGTAGAAAATTTAGCCTCTATAAAAAAAATACTTGAAGTGGAAGTCTTACTTCTCTTCTCCTTAACAAGTTATTCAAGATAGAGCTTGCAGCTGCATTTCCAGTTTCCATGTTGCTTACAATGGAAGCATTCCCCTTTTTTAGCCAAACCACCAGATGGTTTTAGTGCACCTAAAGGAGAATTAGCAATAGACTTTCCTTTAGCTTTATTCTTCTTCTTGCTAGCTTTTCCCTTTCCCTTGCCCTTCTGGACCATCATAATGGGCTTAGCCTTTTTAAGGTTTTGCTCACCAATTCTCAACATGTTGAGAAGTTTAGGGAGGGACTTGTTGAGATCATTCTTGTTATAGTTCATGATAAAACTAACTGTAGCTTTCTGGCAATGATTGCAGGACTATAACAACAACTAGCTCTTTTTGAAAGGTAAATCCTAAGCTTTCTAGATTCTCAATGTTCTCAATCATCTTGAGCACATGAGGACCCATGGGACTTCCCTCAGATATTTTGCACTGAAATAATGCCTTAGAGGCCTCAAACCTCTCATGCCTAGCATGCTTTTGAAAGATCACCCCCATGTTTTCATGTCACTTTTGAAGCTCAGATTCCATGGTAATAAGCATGAGGCAAGCAACATCAAAAGCAACATCAGAATGCTTCTTGTGAGCACCTCTTTTAGCTCTCGGAGCATTGGCAGCAGGTTCATTCAGAATGGGCTATTCTAGGACATAAGCCTTTTTGTTTTGCTTGAGGACTATCCTCAAATTTCAGTACTATTTGAGAAAGTTGGTCCCATTTAGTTTTTCCTTCTCAAGGGTTGATCACAAATGAAAGTGTCAATGTGTTTTGTGCCATGGTTATGTACAACAGTAAATATGCAATGTAAGAGTCATGCATTTTAATTCATTTAATAAGAAATTTTATTAAATGATACTCCCACTATTTGACACAAAATAATAACTCTCAATATTATTATAGAACACCTTAATGCTAAGGTATTCTAGTAGGCCAAAATCCATATTTCACCACAACCTAAGTTAGCTTTGGTTTTTCTCTCAAGTTATAGTTATTTAGGTAGCCAACTCCTTGCCAATTGCATCTCATGCAACTTTTGGATAGTTGGGTGAACAACACTTGTCCAAGCTCATCTCATGAACTTAAGTCTAACTCTTTGCCTCTATGCCCCAATCCTATTAGGATGACTTAGTTAAGTCGGACCCAAAGTTAACAATTTGGATATCACTTTTACCCCATTGCATCTTACCAAGATGAACATAGGTGTTTTGCTTTGGCAAACCCACCCAATTTTGATCAAAGTCTTGACGAGTGCCAACATTTGGAAGGCATCACATTTAATGACTTAATATTTTGTTCGAGGGATTTTTTCCTTTTTATCTCATTAATTATTATCTCCGATTGTCTTATACATGCATCACATACAATTATAAAACATGCATCTCATGCTAAAACCAAATTAAACGTGACATGGTTATAGCCCAAACTATGCGATATTCTCAAGCCAATGAGAATATCATAAAAGCCTAAAAAATGAAAAGGCCTTCACAAGCTCCTTTCCCTCCTTGCTTCGTTGTCTCTTTGTAGTCACCTCCTTGGACATACCACCTCAGACAATCCTAGAATGTACAATTACATCAATAATAGAAACCTCGAGTTACATTTAAAGGGAGTAAGGTGAGAAGAAAATGTACAATGAGAGCAACAAGAAAAGGCATGGGTCACAGGCTGTATTTACAAGTACAACCATCAAGGGCTATAACCATGCACCATGTTTCTATTAGTGTTGTGCCCAAAAGCCAATCATGAGATGATTGTATTTTTTGCACATTGAGTCATGATATTTTATTAAGGCATTAATCCAGCAATTATGTTTGTTGTTTTGTTTTTGCGTAACGTAATAAACATAATTGTAACCCTAGAATAATGATATTCTTAAACGTCCCCAGTCTAGTATTATTGTGGAGCGTATTTCAATGATACATAATGACTAACATATGTGGAGACTAATATGAGATATGTAGTCTACATATGGGTATAAGTTGGAGAACTTGTTACTGGACCGCCTACCATGAGAATACTACATGGATCGTTATATGAGTGTCATAAGTGATTCTCATAGTGATCATGGTATATGTAGTCCTTTGACCTAAGATCATCAAGGTTCCCTACATGTGAGTCACATACTTTGATACTTCCCTTTGTTGCTCGTGACTGAGTGAACTTGAAGGAGGTCATTGGGTATGTCACATATCATGCAGAGGGATTTGTATGATCAAGATGGGATTTGTCCCTCCTATGTAACATGAGTGATATCTTCGGGCCCTTTGATAGAGTAAGACTTAGAAAAATTCATGGCCATGCTCGGATGAGTTGATATACGATATCAATGTCATCAGTTTAAGTTGGTCTACTCGGTAATCAAGAAACCAAAGATTGGGCTATACGAGAGTGACACATTCCATGTCTCGTGCTTAGTCTTAATATCTTGGACAAAGGGACAATGGCATATATCAGTAATGATCATAAAGGTTTAGTCGAATCACCGACAATCTTGTCTTGGGTAGCAATGATGTGTTGCTAGACACCGCTCATTGCTTATGATCATAAATGTGATTTATGATCATTGCCAATGTGGTAAGAGCCTATTGGGTCGCACACATAGAGCCATTTGGATCATTAGAGTGCATGGGCTAATTATTTGGGTTATGGTTTCACAATAATTTCGTATTAATAATGGGCCCAAGAGTTGAGCCATTATTAAGCCCAAAATTGAAGCCTAATTGGATTAGGGCTTTGAAACCTATAAGGCTTGGAAGTTGAGTCTCATTATAGATACAACTTTTAGTGAGAAATTTGTAGCTTCTTGCCCTAGCCTCCCAAAAAGGACAGCCGCACTCTTCTCTTGCAATTCCTTGGAAGACGCAAGCTAGCACTGCAAGCGCAAGAGAAACGTATCTGTCGGGACGTAGTGGAAGCGTGGTGATCCCAAGAGGCTCATGTGGATACCATAGAGAGCTTGAACACGTCAACTGTTCAGGTTTTGTGATTCAACTCTACAATTGGGTGAGAGATCTCAATAGAAAATTAGGTATGAAAATTTTTGAACACCCAGTTTACCCTGTTTCACTTGGATCCTAGAGGGTTTTGGCTAAATTCCACTGCGCTTGTTTGGCTCCCGAAACCCAACAGCTTCAACCACCAATCAGCATATCATGTCAATTTTCATTCAACAAAATGCATGCCAATGAATGGGCATTTATTAACCAGTTTTTTTAATGTGGCCCTTTGTATATGGCGGTCCCGCTAGCCAGTCAGTACCCTTCGGCAAGCCACCAAAAGTAGTCTATTCAAGATGCCTGAACACCCCTAATTCATCCCTGCTAGGGTTTCGTAACTATTGCAACAATCCTAATTTAGATAGGTATCTCATACCCATCAATCTAGGGTTAATCTAATTAACCAATTTTGTCATTTGTTCATATATCTCATATATTTTACGAGTTCCAGTTCATGAATCATGAATTAATCTAATTAATCATGATCAAAAGCAATTGAACATACAATCGATCATATGATTCAACACTTAATTTTGATTTAAGTTTTTACAAGTAGCTCTAATACAACTGTTGTGTTCCAGGAGCCAAATAAGTACACTGAAAGATAGCCGAAACCCTCTTGGATCCAAGTGAAACAGGGTAAATCGGGTGTTAAAAAATTTTATACCTAGTCAATTAAGATTTTTCACCCAACTGTTGAGTCGAATTAAAAAAATTGAATAGTTGACGTGTTCAAGCTCTCTATGGTATCCACACAAGCCTCTTAGGATCACCATGCCTCCACCATATCCCCGAAGATGCGTTCGTCTTGCACCTGTAGTGCTAGCTTGCGTCCTCCAAGGAATAGAAAAAGAAGAGTGTGGCTAGAACTTTTAGAACTCTTCTGATTTCGTTCTTGGGAAGGCTAGGGCAAGAGTTGTGAAATTCTCACTATATGATGTATTTATAATGAGACTCAACTCTGAAGCCTAATGGGTTTCAAAACCCTAATCCAATTAGGTTTAATTTTAGGCTTTATTAATGGCTCAACGTTTGGGACAATTATTAATCCAAAATTATTTTGAAACCAAAGCCCAAACAATTTGGCCCATACACTCAAGTAATCTAATTGGCTCTATGTGTGTGACCCAATGGGTTGCAATCACAATGGCAATGATCATAAATCATATTTATGATCATAAATAATGAGCGGTGTCTAGCAACATGTCGTTGTTACTCAAGTGATAAGATAGTCAGTGATTCGACGAAATCGCAATGATCATTATCCGTATATGAAATTGTCCCTTTGTCCAAGATATCAAGACCAAGGATGAGACATCAAATGTGTCACTCTCGTGTAGCCAGATCTATGGTTTCTTGAATATCGAGTAGACTAAATTAAACTAATGACATTGATATCGTGTATCAACTCATCTGAGCATGACCATGCATTTTCTTAGTCTCACTCTATCAAGGAGCTCAAAGATATCACTCTTATTACATAGGAGGGACAAATCTCATCTTAATCATACAAAATCCTTCGCATGATATGTGACATACCCAATGACCAATTTCATGTTCACTCAGTTATGAGCAACAAAGGGAAGTGTCAAAGTATGTGACTCGCATGCAGGGAACATTGATGGCCTTAGGCCAAAGGACTATATATATACCATGATCACTTTGAGAATCGCTTCTGACACTCATATAACGATCAATATAGCATTCTCATGGTGGGTCGATCCAGTACACAAGTTCTCCTACTTGTACCCATTTGTAGACTACATATCTCATATTAGTCTTTACATATTCTAGTCTTTATGTATTATTGTAATCCACTCCACAAAGATACTAGACTAGGGACATTTAAGAATACTATTATTCTAGGGTTATAATTATGTTTGATTATGTTACGTAGAAACAATATAACAAACATAATTACTGGATTAATGCCTCAATAAAATATCATGAGTCAATGTGCAAAATACAATCATCTCATGATTGGCTTTTGGTAATAATACTAACAGGAGTCAGGTTTTTATTGGCAACCCTATTCTAGGATACAATAAGGTACATAGATTTGTGTGATAGTTGTCAAAGGTCTGGTAACATTTTGAAAAGAGATGAGAAGCATCAATATGGAAACCAGATATGTGAAGTATTTGACATTTGGGGCATTAATATTATGGGTCCTTTGTAATCATATTTAAGGAATAAGTATATTTTAATAGTTATGCACTATGTTTCTAAATGGGAAAAAGCACAAGCTTTACCTATGAATGATGCTAGGGTTGTGGTTATATTCTTGCTGAAATTGTTTACTCGATTTGAAACTCTTGTTAGTATTGTGCCTAAAAGCTAATTATGAGATAATTGTATTTTTGCACATTGAGTCATGAAATTTTATTAAGGCATTAATCCAGCAATTATGTTTGTTGTTTTGTTTCTGCGTAATGTAATAAACATAATTATAACCCTAGAATAATGATATTCTTATGGTCTAGTATTATCGTGGAGCAGGTTACAATAATACATAATGACTAGCATATGTGGAGAGTAATATGAGATATGTAGTCTACATATGGGTACAAGTTGGAGAACTTGTGTACTAGACTGACCCACCATAAGAATGCTACATGGATCGCTATATGAGTGACATAAGTGATTGTCATAGTGATCATGGTATGTGTAGTCCTTTGACCTAAGGTCATCAACGTTCCTTACATGTGAGTCACGTACTTTGATACTTCCCTTTGCTGCTCGTAATTGAGTGAACTTGAAGGAGGTCATTGGGCATGTCACATATCATGCAGAGGGTTTTGTATGATCAAGAAGGGATTTGTCCCTCATATGTAACGGAAGTGATATCTTCGGCCCCCTTGATAGAGTGAGACTTAGAAAATGCATGGCCATGTTCGGATGAATTGAGATACGATATCAATGTCATCAATTTAAGTTAGCCTACTCAGTAATCAAGAAACCAAAGATTGGGCTATATGAGAGTGACACATTCCATGTCTCGGGCTTAGTCTTGATATCTTGGACAAAAAGACAATGGCATATACGGATAATGATAATAAAGGTTTAGTCAAATCACTGACAATTTTGTCACTTGGGTAGCAATGGTGTGTTGCTAGACACCACTCATTGCATATGATCATAAATGTGATTTACGATCATTGCCAACGTGATAAGAGCCTATTGGTCGCACACATAAAACCTGTTTGGATTGTTTGAGTGCATGGGCTAATTTATTTGGGTTATGGTTGCATGATAATTTTGTGTTAATAATTGGCCCAAAAGTTGAGTCATTATTAAGCCCAAAATTAAAGCCTAGTTGGATTAGGGCTTTGAAACCCATTAGGCTTGGAAGTTGAGTCTCACTATAAATACACCATATAGTGAGAAATTCGTAGCTTTGCCCTAGCCTCCCAAAAGTGATAGCCACACTCTTCTCTTGCAATTCCTTGGAGGACGCAAGCTAGCACTGCGAGTGCAAGAGAAATGCATCTACCGGGATGAGGTAGAGACGAGGTGATCCCAAAAGGCTTGTGTGGATACCATAGAGAGCTTGAACACGTCAACTGTTCAAGTTTTGTGATTTGACTCAATAGTTTGGTAAAAGATCTCAACCGAAATTAGGTATGAAAAATTTCAAACACTTGGTTTACTCCGTTTTACTTGGATCTTCGAGGGTTTTGATTATATTCCACTGTGCTTGTTCAGCTCCCGAAACCCTACAACTACAGGAGCCATCATTATTGATAAAGGCATAAACTTCTATAATTCTGAATTTGAGAAAGTACTTGGTAGGTTTGGAGTCGCTCATTGAACAACCATTGCTTACCACCCACAAGCTAGTGGCCAGGCGAAATCGACCAATAGAGAGATCAAACACATTTTAGAAAAAATAGTTCCTATGACTAGGAAGGATTGGTCTCTTAAATTAGATGATGTGTTATGGGCGAATTGAATGGTAGATAAGACACCTATTGGAACCACTCCGTATTATGTAGTTTATGGGAAAGCATGCCACCTTTCAATAGAGTTAAAACATAATGCTTATTAGGCCATAAAGAATGTTAACTATGATTTTGAGCATGCGGGTGAAAAACATTTGGTAAAACTAAATAAACTTGATAAGTGGTGGAATGTCACCTACAAAAACTCTAGAATTTATTAGTAAAATTTGAAGAATTGGCATGATGTAAGGATAAAGCAAGTGAAAGAGTTTCAAGCTAGAGATTAGGTGTTAATCAACAATGCTCGACTCTGACTTTTTCTAGGTATCCTTAAATCACACTAGTCTGGGCCATTTGTAGTGACAAATTTTTGCCTTTCGATGTTGTAGAGATCAAGTAGCCCCAAAAAAGAATATTCAATGTGAATGGTCACTAGCTTAAGTGATATTTTGAATGTGACATTTTGAACATCAATCACAAGCACATCACATTCAACTACCTCGAGCCTATTTTTGATTAAGTTGTTCAGAACGTCAGTCTAACGACGTTAAACCAAGTGCCTTTTGGGAGGCAACCCAAGCAATGAATTTTAGCATCATTTTTGGTTAATATTTTTCTTCAAAATAGGTTGATTTCAATTATGGGTAAGGTTGCAAAATTTTTCAAAGTCCAGCAGTTAAACAAACTTTAAAACACACCCATGTTCAGAACCATGTTGCTCACCACGGTCCTAAACAAAACCATGTTTAATTTATTAAAATTGATTGTTCACAAGAATTTTCATTTGAGCTACAGTAGCCAAGCACAGTTTGTGTTGCAGCTATGTTACAAAGCGTGTTACCTTACATGGTTTCATACATGAACATGTTCTTACCCGTGTTTCAAAAAAAACTGAAAGTTCTTGATTTTAAACATGTACATATACATGCCCATGTTTTAAACATGTTTATATTAAACAGTCATATACAAGCCCCATGTTAGGAATCGTGTTCTTTTATGAACTTACAAGTTTTAAAACACAAAGCCCAAACACAGTTATTCACATGCCAATGTTACTAAGTGTGTTGACCAACACAGTTGATAGCCGAAGGGCTATCGCCTCTATCTGACCCGAACTCGGAGCGTTAGGAAATGCGAGGAAGCTATTAGCCCCCCCGAGGTACTAAACAGATCACCTTCGGAAATGGAGAATTAGCTATTGCATGCCAAAAAGCATCTCCCTGAAGGCGGAACCCTGAATTAGTGAACCCCCGAACAGCTAGCATATTTCACGAAGGGGCATCGTCCGTACTAGAGGACGACCTTCGCTAGGGACCTCGAGAGTACGGCAGGAGCATTTAAGGAGCCTCTGACATGCCGCCCACAGACACTACATGTCACCTCAAACAGTGATTTGACACGCCGACGCCGTCCAGGTCTTGACACGACCTGTCTCGGTTCGAGACTCAAGGAGCTTGCCACCGGCTACTTGTCCCCTATGCCCAGAAATTCAGAGAACATCCGACCGAACACGTGTCACGATTTGAACGGGCTGGACATTCCTATAAATACCAGGAAACAAACCCTGGCAAAAGGTTGGACTCCTCCCCCTTGAGAAAACACAGGCAAGCCCACTAAAAACTCTAGTGCTTCCCCCTCACCTTCTCAGGAAACTAACTTGGGCGTCGGAGGCTCCTCCCCGAAAAAGCACCCTGGGGACCTCCTAACCCCCTTTTCTGAGCTTTGCAGGCACGTTTCCCTGGGAAACTCCAGCACCAGATGCTCTCCTTCACAGGAAGTCCCCCCGGAAGTCACCATGCCTTCCAGTGAAGATGTCCCTGGACATCAACAGTCTTATACATGCCTATGTTTGTCCCTGCGTTGTGCTACTATTTTCAAAAGATTTAAGGGTATCCAGCTTTGAACACAGTTTATAACACACCCATGTGTTTGTCTTATGCCAAAATGTTTCAGCCTTTGCTTAAGCCCGTGTTTGTCTTCTGCCTAAAAATGTTTCAGCCTCTAGAGCCTAAAAAATGACACATAACACGCTTATAACATTGTCCTTGTACACTCTACATGGCCTATTGCATGACCATGTATAATCCTCATGTTTCATATTTAGATCGCTCCTAAGTTAAGTTCAAAAACCTAACATGATTACTAAGATGCACATGTTAGCAACTATGTTTGACACAACCTTGTAGGGCCTTGCCCAAGAAACCTACAAGAAAAAGTCTCATACTGGTTGCAATTGGCTAATTAATTGTGAGTACCCTTGTTAAGACTTTATGCCACTAGTTCTTTAATCTAGAAATGCAATCATGCATGCAAGAGTTGCTTTGACTTGGCAAGTAAAAAACCATAAAACAGTTATATAGCCCAGGCATTTTCCATAAAATTGATTGTCCAAAGAGTCAAAGCATACAAAACCATCATAGTGTCATTATAATCCTATACATTATTAACCGTGTGTGGGCATCCAAACCAAAGAAGACTATGCCCTATACCCAAAGGCAACCCTAGACTCCATAATTCTATTCATACATATTGGAGGCCATCACCATACATCATGTATATATAAGACTAGTGCTACTAAGATCCAAATCAACTAGCTTCCATCTTAGAAGAGAAATCCCAGTAATAAGCCACAATAATCTTCCACATGCTCACTAACCTCTATGGCCAAGAAAGCTATAGTTAGTATAATAAAAACTTAATTATCAAGTAGCCAAATAACTAAAATCTCAAGGATTCACAAAGCAATCTAATTGTAGTCGAAACTAGAATAGCAATCCTTAATGATTGTTAGGTCCATTAACCTTAGTATCTGCACAACATGAAACTAAAGAAGCGAGAATCTTATGATTCTCAATAAGGGATCTTTAACTTGTGAGGAAAATACTAAGGACAACACATATAAATGTATATGTAATCCACTGCGAGCTCATACAGTGTGAGGCTAAACCTATATGCATACATTTTAGTCCTTCGAGACTAGTCCTTAAACTACATGGCAAAGGCTTGTTTACTAGCAAACATTGCTTACTAGCCTAACAAATGAAATTCATCACCAATTCTGACCTCCCTTATGTTGTACAGGTAAACATAGTGGATGTGCCTCGTTTGAGTTCTTAGGAACTGATTAGGTGTACTAAGCCTCCACACAATGCCTCAAGTCCTTAGACTTGCCTAGGTCACTTGTGTTCTAAGTTTCCGCCTTAAACCCTTACCAAGAGTGCATTAGGTTCTCATTTACACCTCAAGTAATCTTGTCTAGGATACAAGTGCACTAAACCTTCACTCAAGGCACATACCTATCCACCATTACCTGGATCACACTAGTGGAGTAGTAATGACCATGGTTGGACTCATTTACTAGGTTTTTTGGAACCCACCTGGATACACTAAGGTTCCTACATTGGAACCTCAAGCTCAAAGGCCCAACTAGGCTCCTGATGGTATTAAGCCTTGCACCTGACTAATGGTGCTCCATTGTGGCCAATTATCCCCTCACTTTAAACATAAATGTAGAAAAATCTAGGAAAATTTAGGACGTGGGAAAGCATGTAAATGATATTTCTTCCTTTTAGCTTCACATGGAATATTTGTAGGGTTTCGGGAGCCAAACAAGCATAGCAAAATATAATTGAAACCCTTTAGGGTCCAAGTGAAATGAGGTAAACTGGGTGTTCAAAAATTTTCATACCTAATTTTGGTTGAGATCTTTCACCCAACTATTGAATTGAATCACAAAACCTGAATAGTTGACATGTTCAAGCTCTCTATGGTATCCACACGAGCCGCTCGGGATCACCATGCCTCTACCACATCCCGGAAGATATATTTTTCTTACGCCTGTAGTGCTAGCTTGCGTTCTCCAAGGAATAGCAAGAGAAGAGTGTGACTGTCACTTTTGGGAGGCTAGAGCAAGGCTTACAAATTTCTCACTATATGATGTATTTATAGTGAGACTCAACTTCCAGGCCTAATGGGTTTCAAAGCCCTAATATAATTAGGCTTAAATTTTGGGCTTAATAATGGCTCAACTTTTGGGCCAATTATTAACATGAAATTATTATGAAACCATAACCCAAATAAATTAGCCCATGCACTCAAATAATCCAAATAGGCTTTATGTCTGTGACACAATAGGCTCTAAGCACGTTGGCAATGATCATAAATCATATTTATGATCATAAGCAATGAGCGGTGTTTAGCAGCACATCATTGCTACCTAAGTGACAAGATTGTCAGTGATTCGACTAAACCTTTATGATCATTATCTGTATATGCTATTGTCCTTTTGTCCAAGATATCAACACTAAGTGCGGGACATGGAATGTGTTACTCTCGTATAGCCCAATCTTTGTTTTCTTGATTACCGAGTAGACTGGCTTAAGCTGATGACATTGATGTCATATATCAACTCATACAAGGATGGCCATGCATTTTCTTAGTCCCACTCTATCAAAGGGCCCCGAAGATATCACTCCCATTACATAAGAGGGACAAATCCCATCTTGATCATACAAAACCCTCTGGATGATATGCGACATACCCAATGACCTTCTTCAAGTTCATTCAGTTATGAGTAACAAAGGGAAGTATCAAAGTAAGTGACTCACATGTAGGGAGCCTTAATGATCTTAGGTCAAAGGACTACATATACCATGATCATTATGAGAATCAGTTATGACACTCATATAATGATCCATATAGCGTTCTCATGGTGGGTCGGTCCAGTACACAAGTTCTCCAACTTGTATGTATATGTAGACTATATATCTCATATTAGTCTCCACATATGCTAGTCTTTATGTATTATCGTAACCCATTCTATGATAATACTAGAGTAAGGACATTTAAGATTATCATTATTCTAGGGTTATAATTATGTTTATTATGTTACGTAGAAACAAAACAACAAACATAGTTACTGGATTAATGCCTTAATAAAATATCATGACTCAATGTGCAAAATACAATCATCTCATGATTGGCTTTTGGGCACAACACTAACAATATTTAATCACCTTAATTAGACACCCGAGTGAAAAGTTATGTGGAAAATATTATTGAGTATCAAACTTGGCAGGTCCAAGCATTTTGTCTGTGGGGACGCATCACCAACCAATAAAGATGCATCACCAAAGAACAAAACACATTGGTTCAATCATGGAGGGCTTGGCAATGAATCAGCAACCCTTGGCGATGTGTCACCAGCTCTTTTGTGCCCAGAAATTCAAGGTTTTATCGCATAGCCCCTTTGGGGCTTCTAATGGCCTTAAGGATGCCTTCAAGTGCTTCAAACCTACATGTACACATACACTAGCCCACAATGCAGCACTCTTACCAAGTTTGCAATGCCTAGAAACATCAATCCAAGCAAGGCAAACACACTAGTCCACCATGATCAACACAACCCACCACCTAACACCATTCATCAAACTACTTGAATTGAACAAGCAAACAAGCTATGAATGGCATCAAATATACATAAATCATAAGTCCCTTACCTTAATTTCAAGCCACAAGCAAAGGTCAAGCATTCAAACACTAATGAACAAGGTTCCACATGGTTTGCCTGGGTTTCAAGCAATCAAAGGTTCATGGCCCTAAAACAAAAAAAAATAAGGAAAACCCATGCATCAAAAGACAAAACAAATAGAAAATCTCCAAGGAAAAAAAGTTACCTTACGTACATACTAAACACCATACAAGAAAATGTGAAAATGGCCTTTTAATGCACAAATTTCAGAAATGACCTACCCATAACTTACACAACCCTTGGGCCTTTTATTTTCAACAAGAAAATAAGCTTTTGTGATAAAATTGATGTGAAAATGAAGAGGAAAAGGATGAACTTGGGTTTAGAAGGAAAAATAGTAAATAATGATAGCCAAATCCACCTTTACTAAGTTATAAAGCCTGTTGTTCCAATAAGTCCTCAAACTTTTATTAAGCTGTCAAAAAGAACCCCTTCCCAAAATATTAACTCTTGATTCAAATCTTGGTCAAATCTTTCAACACTTAGTGAAATTTTGGGTTCTCAGTAAGGGTTAAGTTTAAAACATGATTTTTGAATCCCAAGACTTGGCCTGAGACCTAAGGGTGCAAAATTACCATTTTCCCCAGACCTCTTCTAATCCCACAATCTTCTTGGAACCTAGTAAACCTTAACTAACTTGTTTGACCTTGCTAAATGAACTTAAAATGAAGCATTCAACTAGGGATTCACCAATCCCACTAGGTGGGCTATAATAATATTACCCAAAATTTTAAGTAACACAAACATATATGCACCTGTGTCCATGACCATGTTCGACCCCAGCAGTTTAAAAAGCCTCTTAACTTTCCTTTGTGATCTTAGATGCAAATTTTCTACTTTCTTGTGACCCAAGGTGTCGAGAACCAGAAGTTTTCATTGATTTTGAGCTCTCCAAGGTATTATTAACCCTTTACTCTTAGATTTAAGTTTCTCTTACTTCTTATTGCTTTTCTTTGTTTCTTTATTCAAAAAATTGATGGAAGTGCATCTAGGCTAGGGTTGTTTTTCTGGAATTCATTTTTATGTTTCTACGGTTATGATATGGTTTGCTTGGATGAAATCATGTTATAGTTATCTTTACTTTATAATGGTTGATTATTGACTACTATTAGTGATCTTTAGGCATCGATTTGGTTATACTCTATGTGCCTGCAACCCTTTTACTTGCAACACAAACAATTTAGTTTACCAATTGTTTGATATTTGTTTTCAATGGGTTATGCAAACTATTTTGATTGTTTTGTTGAGTTTTAGGGTTATGGCCTGACAGTAGGATGAGATGGACAGCTTGTTAGTATTGTGCCCAAAAAGCCAATCATGAGATGATTGTATTTTTGCACATTGAGTCATGATATTTTATTGAGGCATTAATCCAGCAATTATGTTTGTTGTTTTGTTTCTGCGTAACGTAATAAGCATAACTGTAACCCTAGAATAATGATATTCTTAAACGTCCCTAGTCTAGTATTATTGTGGAGCGGGTTGCAATAATACATAATGACTAGCATATGTGGAGACTAATATGAGATATGTAGTCTACATATGGGTACAAGTTGGAGAACTTGTGTACTGGACCGACCCACCATGAGAACACTTCATGGATCGTTATATGAGTGTCATAAGTGATTCTCATAGTGATCATGGTATATGTAGTCCTTCGACCTAAGATCATCAAGGTTCCCTACATGTGAGTCACATACTTTGATACTTTCCTTTGTTGCTCGTAACTGAGTGAACTTGAAGGAGGTCATTGGGTATGTCACATATCATGCGGAGGGATTTGTATGATCAAGATGGGATTTGTCCCTCCTATGTAACGGGAGTGATATCTTTGGGCCCCTTGATAGAGTGAGACTTAGAAAATGCATGGCCATGCTCCGATGAGTTGATATATGATATCAATGTCATCAGTTTAAGTTAGTCTACTCGGTAATCAAGAAACCAAAGATTAGGCTATACGAGAGTGACACATTCCATGTCTCGTGCTTAGTCTTGATATCTTGGACAAAGGGACAATGGCATATATCGGTGATGATCATAAAGGTTTAGTCGATTCACCGACAATCTTGTCACTTGGGTAGCAATGATGTGTTGCTAGACACCGCTCATTGCTTATGATCATAAATGTGATTTATGATCATTGCCAACATGGCAAGAGCCTATTGGGTCGCACACATAGAGCTATTTGGATCATTAGAGTGCATGGGCTAATTATTTGGGTTATGGTTTCACTTTAATTTCGTATTAATAATGGGCCAAGGAGTTGAGCCATTATTAAGCCCGAAATTAATTCCTAATTGGATTAGGGCTTTGAAACCCATTAGGCCTGGAAGTTGAGTCTCACTATAAATACAACTTTAAGTGAGAAATTCGTAGGTCTCCTTGCCCTAGCCTCCCAAAAGGACAGCCGCACTCTTCTCTTGCAATTCCTTGGAGGACGCAAGCTAGCACTGCGAGCGCAAGAGAAACGCATCTGCCGGGACGTGGTGGAAGCGTGGTGATCCCGAGAGGCTCGTGTGGATACCATAGAGAGCCTGAACACGTCAACTGTTCAGGTTTTGTGATTCGACTCTACAGTTGAGTGAGAGATCTCAACCGAAAATTAGGTATGAAATTTTCGAACACCCGGTTTACCCCGTTTCACTTGGATCCTGGAGGGTTTCGGTTAAATTCCGCTGCGCTGTTTGGCTCCCGGAACCCAACAGTGGTATCAGAGCTACTGGTGAAACCCTAAATCGGGATTGAGTGTTGAATCGCATGATGCTATGTCTTCGATTGGTTTTCGGCCATGATTAATTAGATTGATTCATGATGCATGAAACCGAAATTCGTAATGAACATATGAGATATATGAAGAAACGACACAAATTGGTTAATGAGATTAACCGAAATTGATAGGTATGAGATACCTATATGGATTAGGATTCTTGCAATAGTTGCAAAAACCCTAGGTTTGTTCGGATTCGGCCTGTTCGGGCACCGAAAGTAAGGTATTTTTGGTGGCTCGAATGGAGGAGTCTCGGGTGCCTACTTTCTCGAAATAGAAGATTTCGGGCTAAGCAATTGTAAGACAATTTTTTGCGCCGGGGGGCGCTGCCCCCCACGCCCCCCGCAAGGGCGGCTCCCCTTGACCCCGTCCGCTGACCGGTCAGCGGAACCACCGCCCGCTGACCGGCCAGCGGGACCGCCGTATGCGAAGCGCCACATAAATAAAAACTGGTTAATCAACACGCGAAAATTGGCATGCATCTTTGTTGAATGAGATTTCACATGATATGCTGATTGGTGCTTGAAGCATGGTGCATGGTTATAGCCCTTGATTGGTTGTACTTGTAAATACGGCCTGCGAGTCGTGCCTTTTCTTATCACTCTCATTGTACATTCTCTTCTCACCTTACTCCCCTCGAATGTAACTCGAGGTTTCTATTATTGATGTAATGGTGCATTATGGGATCGTCCAAGGTGGTATGTCCAAGGAGGTGACAACAAAAAGGCAGCCAAGAAAGGAAGAGAAGGAGCTTGTGAAGACTCTTTTCTTTTCTTAGGCTTTTATGATATTCTCATTGGCTTGAGAATATCACATAGTTTGGGCTATAACCATGTCACGTTTATTTCTTGTAAGCATGAGATGCATGTTTTATATTTGTATATGATGCATGTATAAAACAACCGGAGATAACAAATTGGTGAGATCAAAAGAAAAATCCCTCAAACAAATATTAAGTCATTAAATGTGATGCCTTCCAAATGTTGGCACTCGTCAAGACTTTGATCAACATTAGGTGGGTTTGCCAAAGCAAAGCACCTATGTTCATCTTGGTAAGGCGCGATGGGATAATAGTGATATCCAAACTGCTAACTTTGGGTTCGACTTAACTAAGTCATCCTAATAGGATTAGGGACTTAGAGGCATAGAGTTGGACTTAAGTTCATGAGATGAGCTTGGACAAGTGTTGTTCACCCAACTATCCAAGAGTTGCATAAGATGCAATTGGCAAGGAGTTGCCTACCTAAATAGCTGTAACTTGAGAGAAAAGCCAAAGCTGACTCAGGTTGTGGTCAAATATGGATCTTGGCCCACTAGAATACCTTAGCGCCGAGGTGTTCCGAAATAATACCGAGGGTTATTATTTTGAGGAAAATAGTAGGAGTATCGTTTAATAAAAGTCCTTATTAAATGAATTAAAATACATGACTCTTACACTGCATATTTACTGTTGTAGATAACCATGGCACAAAACACATCGACACTTTCGTTGCGATCGATCCTTGAGAAGGAAAAACTGAATGGGACCAACTTTCTCAAATGGTACCGAAACTTGAGGATAGTCCTCAAACAAGAGAGAAAGGCATATGTCCTAGAGCAGCCCATTCCGAATGAGCCTGCTGCCACTGCTCCAAGAGCTGAAAGGGATGCTCACAAGAGGCATTCTGATGATGCTTTGGATGTTGCATGCCTCATGCTTATTACCATGGAATCTGAGCTTCAGAAGCAACATGAGAACATGGGGGCGTTCGATATGATCGAACATCTCAAAATGCTTTTCCAAGAGCAAGCTAGGCATGAGAGGTTTGAGACCTCTAAGGCATTGTTTCAGTGCAAGATGTCTGAGGGAAGTCCCGTGGGTCCTCATGTGCTCAAGATGATTGGGTACATTGAGAATCTTGAGAATTTGGGATTTGCTCTTCAGAAAGAGTTGGCTATCGATGTAGTCTTGCAATCGTTGCCTGAAAGCTACAGTCAGTTCGTCATGAACTATAACATGAACGACCTAGACAAGTCCCTTCCTGAATTGCTCAACATGTTGAGAACTGCTGAGCAAAACCTTAAGAAGGCTAAGCCCATTTTGATGGTTCAAAAGGGCAAGGGAAAGGGAAAAGCCAACAAGAAGAAGGATAAAGCTAATGGAAAGTCCAATGCTAGTTCTTCTTCAGCTGCACTGAAACCAAAGGGTGGTGTGGCAAAAGAAGGGGAGTGCTTCCATTGTAAGCAACCTGGACACTGGAAGCGCAACTGCAAGCTCTATCTTGAAGAACTTGCTAAGGAAAAGGGAAGTAAGACTTCCACTTCAGGTATTTTTGTTATAGAGGCTAACTTTTCTACTTCCTCATCTTGGGTATTGGATACTGGATGTGGATCTCACATTTGTGCAAATGTGCAGGATCTAAGTAGAAGTAGAAGATTGGCCCGAGGTGAAGTGGACCTACGTGTTGGAAATGGAGCAAGGGTTGCTGCCTTAGCCGTAGGGACTTATGTTCTCACTTTACCTAGTGGATTAGTTTTAGAATTAGACAACTGCTACTTTGTGCCTACTATTAGTAGAAATTTGATTTCTGTTTCTTGTTTGGACAAGAAAGGTTTTTCATTTATAATAAAGGACAAATGTTGTTCTATTTATTTGAATGAAATCTTTTATGGTAGTGCTCAACTTAGCAATGGGTTGTATGTTCTAGACCTTGAAGATCCAATCTATAATGTGAATACCAAGAAGGTCAGATTAAATGATTCAAACTCGACCTATCTCTGGCACTGTCGCTTGGGCCATATAAATGAGACCCGCATATCCAAGCTCCATAAGGATGGACTCTTGGACTCATTTGATTTTGAATCATATGAGACATGTGAGTCATGTTTGTTGGGCAAGATGACCAAAGCCCCATTCACAGGGCAAAGTGAAAGGGCTAATGACTTACTAGGACTCATACATAGTGATGTATGTGGCCCTATGTCTACACAAGCTAGAGGAGGTTCCCAATACT
This sequence comes from Aquilaria yunnanensis, assembly GCA_039654915.1. Classification (NCBI taxonomy): domain Eukaryota; kingdom Viridiplantae; phylum Streptophyta; class Magnoliopsida; order Malvales; family Thymelaeaceae; genus Aquilaria; species Aquilaria yunnanensis. The sequence goes on along the minus strand of CM077595.1, from coordinate 37,799,731 downwards.
TCATTACTTTCACTGATGACTTCAGCAGATATGGTTATGTGTATCTTATGAGACACAAGTCAGAATCCTTTGAAAAGTTCAAAGAATTCAAGAATGAAGTAGAGAATCAACTCGGGAAGAGTATCAAAGTGCTTCGATCAGATCGAGGTGGAGAGTACTTGGATCGAGAATTCCTTGACTATCTGAAGGAGTGTGGTATAGTATCACAACTCACTCCACCAGGTACACCTCAATGGAATGGTGTTTCTGAAAGGAGAAATCGAACTCTGTTAGACATGGTTCGCTCCATGATGAGTCAAGCTGACCTTCCAAACTCCTTTTGGGGACATGCTCTAGAAACAGCCGCTTTTACACTAAACCGAGTTCCATCTAAATCGGTTCAAAAGACACCATATGAGATATGGAGTGGGAGGCGTCCCAATTTGTCTTTTATGAAGATTTGGGGCTGTGACGCTTATGTAAAACGTCAATCCTCTAACAAACTAGGGCCCAAATCTCAAAAATGTCTTTTTGTTGGGTATCCCAAAGAAACAAAGGGTTACTATTTCTACAATCCCTCTGAGCAAAAAGTGTTTGTTGCTCGAACTGGTGTCTTTTTGGAGAAAGAGTTTATCTCTAAAGGAACTAGTGGGAGGAAAGTAGAACTTGAAGAAATTCAAGAACAACAAGAAGACATCGAACCTGAAATGGAACCTGAACAGACACCACAAGATGTTGTGGTTCAAGAGTCTGTTCCTGTAGCACAAAGCCCACGTAGGACTGGTAGGATTCGGCGTGAGCCCGAGAGATATGGATTTCTCGTGACTCACACCGGTGATGTGATGCTCATGGATCAAGATGAGCCCACAACCTACCAACAAGCTATGTCGGGGCCTGACTCTGAGAAGTGGCTAATGGCCATGAAATCCGAGATGGAATCCATGTATGAAAACCAAGTATGGACTTTGGTTGACCCACCTGAAGGGGTAAAACCCATAGGGTGCAAATGGGTTTTCAAGAAGAAAACTGACATGGATGGTAATGTGATTACCTTTAAGGGACGATTGGTCGCAAAAGGTTTCAAGCAAATTCATGGTATTGACTATGATGAAACTTTTTCACCAGTTGCTATGCTTAAATCCATCCGAATTTTGTTTGCTATTGCTGCACACTATGATTATGAGATATGGCAAATGGATGTCAAAACTGCATTCCTAAATGGAAAGCTACTTGAGGATGTGTACATGACACAACCTGAGGGTTTTGTCACTCCTGGGAATGCCAATAAAGTGTGCAAATTGCAAAGGTCCATTTATGGACTGAAGCAAGCTTCTCGAAGTTGGAATCTTCGTTTTGATGATGCAATCAAAGAGTTTGGTTTTATCAAAAATGAAGATGAACCTTGTGTCTACAAGAAGGTTAGTGGGAGCGCTATTGTCTTCTTGGTGTTGTATGTAGATGACATACTACTCATCGGGAATGACATTCCTGAGCTACAGTCTGTGAAGACTTGGCTAGGGAAATGTTTCTCTATGAAGGACTTGGGTGAAGCAGCCTATGTGTTAGGCATCAGGATCTATAGAGATAGATCTAGAAAGCTTCTTGGCCTAAGTCAAAGTACGTATATTGACAAGGTGCTAAAGAGGTTTAGCATGCAAGATTCCAAGAAAGGATTCTTGCCCATGTCACATGGTATCACTCTTTCTAGATCTCAGTGTCTGAGTACAACCGAGGAGAGAGAGCGCATGAGTAAGATTCCATATGCCTCAGCAATTGGATCTATCATGTATGCCATGATATGTACTCGTCCCGATGTCTCATATGCTTTGAGCATGACGAGTAGGTACCAATCGAACCCCGGTGAAAGTCACTGGACAGCTGTTAAGAACATCCTTAAGTACTTACGAAGGACTAAGGATGCATTCTTGGTCTTTGGAGGTGAAGATGAGCTCGTTGTAAGGGGTTACACCGATGCAAGCTTCCAATCCGATAAGGATGATTTTAGATCGCAATCTGGTTATGTGTTTTGTATTGGTGGTGGTGCTGTAAGCTGGAAGAGTTCAAAGCAAGAGACAGTAGCTGACTCTACAACAGAATCTGAGTACATTGCCGCCTCTGATGCTGCGAAGGAGGCAGTTTGGATCAAGAAGTTCATCACTGAACTTGGAGTGGTTCCAAGCATTGTTGACCCGATAGAGCTCTATTGTGACAACAATGGAGCAATCGCACAGGCTAAGGAACCTCGATCTCACCAGCGATCCAAACACATACTCCGACGCTATTATCTCATCAGGGAGATCATCGAGAGGGGTGATGTAAGGATATGCAGGACTTCGACAGACAGCAACATTGCTGATCCACTGACAAAGCCCCTTACGCAGCAGAAGCATGATAGCCATTCTAGGTCCATCGGTATTAGATACATGGATGATTGGCTTTTAGTGCAAGTGGGAGATTGTTAGTATTGTGCCCAAAAAGCCAATCATGAGATGATTGTATTTTTGCACATTGAGTCATGATATTTTATTGAGGCATTAATCCAGCAATTATGTTTGTTGTTTTGTTTCTGCGTAACGTAATAAGCATAACTGTAACCCTAGAATAATGATATTCTTAAACGTCCCTAGTCTAGTATTATTGTGGAGCGGGTTGCAATAATACATAATGACTAGCATATGTGGAGACTAATATGAGATATGTAGTCTACATATGGGTACAAGTTGGAGAACTTGTGTACTGGACCGACCCACCATGAGAACACTTCATGGATCGTTATATGAGTGTCATAAGTGATTCTCATAGTGATCATGGTATATGTAGTCCTTCGACCTAAGATCATCAAGGTTCCCTACATGTGAGTCACATACTTTGATACTTTCCTTTGTTGCTCGTAACTGAGTGAACTTGAAGGAGGTCATTGGGTATGTCACATATCATGCGGAGGGATTTGTATGATCAAGATGGGATTTGTCCCTCCTATGTAACGGGAGTGATATCTTTGGGCCCCTTGATAGAGTGAGACTTAGAAAATGCATGGCCATGCTCCGATGAGTTGATATATGATATCAATGTCATCAGTTTAAGTTAGTCTACTCGGTAATCAAGAAACCAAAGATTAGGCTATACGAGAGTGACACATTCCATGTCTCGTGCTTAGTCTTGATATCTTGGACAAAGGGACAATGGCATATATCGGTGATGATCATAAAGGTTTAGTCGATTCACCGACAATCTTGTCACTTGGGTAGCAATGATGTGTTGCTAGACACCGCTCATTGCTTATGATCATAAATGTGATTTATGATCATTGCCAACATGGCAAGAGCCTATTGGGTCGCACACATAGAGCTATTTGGATCATTAGAGTGCATGGGCTAATTATTTGGGTTATGGTTTCACTTTAATTTCGTATTAATAATGGGCCAAGGAGTTGAGCCATTATTAAGCCCGAAATTAATTCCTAATTGGATTAGGGCTTTGAAACCCATTAGGCCTGGAAGTTGAGTCTCACTATAAATACAACTTTAAGTGAGAAATTCGTAGGTCTCCTTGCCCTAGCCTCCCAAAAGGACAGCCGCACTCTTCTCTTGCAATTCCTTGGAGGACGCAAGCTAGCACTGCGAGCGCAAGAGAAACGCATCTGCCGGGACGTGGTGGAAGCGTGGTGATCCCGAGAGGCTCGTGTGGATACCATAGAGAGCCTGAACACGTCAACTGTTCAGGTTTTGTGATTCGACTCTACAGTTGAGTGAGAGATCTCAACCGAAAATTAGGTATGAAATTTTCGAACACCCGGTTTACCCCGTTTCACTTGGATCCTGGAGGGTTTCGGTTAAATTCCGCTGCGCTGTTTGGCTCCCGGAACCCAACACAGCTTACCTCAGGAGATTGCTACAAGACTAGTCTCCCTTGACATGTACTCTTTGAGTGAGGCTTCAATGGACCAAGTGATCATTTTGAGCCCCATTTGGACTACTTCATTACTCTCAGGATTTAGGATACTACAATTTGGCAAGTTGGACATGTTTATGTGAGCCAGTGACCTTTGGTTCCATGACTCTAGCGCAAGAGTTCTATGCCAATGGCTCTTTTAGGGGTCATTGTTTTGAGATTTCATTATGGGGGTTTCTGTAAAATGTGGAGCTTCACGCCTATGCAAGTGACATTAAGTGCCATTTTGGTATTACCTTAAAACTAGGTTGATTCTTACAACTTGATTAGGCGGAGCTGGTTCAGACACTGTATGATTGACAGATGGCCTAGACTTCTATGCTAGGGCATAGTCTCTTTCTTCTACCATCATAGCTACTACCTACTATTCATCCATGGTTCATTTTCTTGATTGGGTGCCTTTACTATTAGCGAATTGTAGATTTAGTCATAGAGGAGCAGGCGGTTCCATTACAAGCGATTCTCAATGATCTACCAGTGAACATCGGTCATGTGATACTACGGAATATTATGAGAGCTGTCCATGACCTAACTCTGCCCATGGTCATTCCGCAGTTGATTACAGAGCTCTTGATAGCACAACATATCTTTGGAATTGTTGGAGCATACCAAGAGTTTACTCCACGACAATCATGAGAATCTGGTGATGTTGCGAGTGATGCTTAGGATGATGCTCTTGCCGACGCCACTGCCAACCTTGGTCTTTCCTAGTGCTCTTACTTTGATCATGGCATCATATGTTTCTTATGATATTTCAGACTTACTACCATGTTATTTTCATTAGATACCTTTATTTTGATATTGGAGCATCAGTTGCTAATATTCAATTTCATACTATTTCATTTTTGTTTCTATATTTTCTTATGTTTTTTCTCTTATATTTTGTGGTTGATCATCTTTTCTGTTTTCTTTGGAACTCTTTAAATTTTTTATTGGAAGCCTGAATCAACCCTATTGTTTGAACTGTCTTTTTGGAATGCCAACTTGCACGACAAGTAACTAAATTTTAATTTTTAAGGGCAGTATCAATTTTTATCACTCCTAATTTGTTGCTTTATTATCCATGCTAGTACATTGAGGGCAATGTACAATTTAAGTGTGGGGAAGTAGATTTTATTTTTAGCCCTTATTTATTTAATTAGTTATTTTGATTATTTATATCTTTTGAGTAATATTTCTAACAATTCTAAAACTTTTCAAATTTTTGGAGCTGAATTATTTTGAATCATTCCTACTGAGCATGTTCTAATTTAGATAGTGGCTGTTAGTTTAATGTCTTGAGGTCTTAAATTGAAAACCAAGTAAGTGATTCCCAATCTTTCACTTTAGTGCTTAATTTTTTTTGATAATGTTTTTGCGATTAATTAGCAACTTAGTGAAAGATGGTCTTAAGAAGCTATTTTAACATCAAGTTTCTATATTTAGTACACTATTCAAAGTTTACTATGTTTTGAGTTTCTATGTTGGATGATGGATTTGTTGTTGATTATTGATAAAGTAAAGTAAAGTTAGGCTCCGTTATTTTTAGTGTTGAAGTTGGTTAGGGTCTTCTCCTAAGACAAGAGTCAATCACAGCTCGAAATGTTGCAAAGAGCATGAATATGATCAAAAGGTCATTATAGATTGTGTTAAGGATTATCTAGGGTATAGACAGAGCTCCTGTAGTGTACAATTACTACAAAAGTTTTTGACACGTAATAAGAATGGGTGAACAGAAAGAAAAGAACTTAAAAAAGTCAATTAATCACCTAATCCACGGTTTGTGATTTGAAAATTTGTGCATAGTGACCTTTGGCTTAGTGTGGTTTGTGCTTTTTACTTTGTATGAAAATTTGATGTTATCTTTCTTGTTTTGAGAGATATGGGTTGCTAACTTGAGAATAAATTGTTCTCATTAAATTATATCCATTTTAAAAAGTGTTAGATAGAAGGGTTTGCATGCTTGGTACTCTTGTTTATTTCTTAAGAAAATTAGAGTCTCAATTCTAACTATATCTTTTTACTCAAGGAATGATTCTATGTTTTTACTAGGTTTCAAGGTTTTAAGAATTTTTTTGATTGATTTTCTCTAAGTTTTTGCTTGAGGGCAAACAAAAGCTTAAGTGTGTGGGAAAAATATGATATGCTCATATTTAGTCAAGTTTTCTATATGTTTTTCCTTTGTATTTTGCTTGTCTTCTGATATGTTTAAGCTAGGATATGATGGTTAATTGGTTCATATTTCATTTTTACGATATATTTCTGATTCGTTTCAGTTAGGAAGGATTTCTGCAAAGTTTTGGAGCTGAATTGCAAGTTTTGGAGAAGTTTTGGAGCAAACACGCCTTACTACACACCCATGTAGTGCATTACATGCCCGTGTCTGAGTTACTTGCCCCTATTCCAAACTATATTTAATTTAGTGAGATTTTTTTAAGTTCCAGATGAGCTACACCTTCTTTAACACGGTCATGTACTAGACCATGGTTTCCTTAATTTTAGGGTTTCATGGGTTATTTTAGAAAAAAAAAATAGAGAGAGGAGAGAGGAGACTAATATACACAAAAAAGGAAGAGAGTTTTTCATGGATGAAGGCTACTAGAGGCAGTTCTGATGATCAGCACCATTTTATGAGCACTGGATCAAAGATTTCTTGAAGAAAAAGAAATTTAGCCATGGATAATACTTTTCATAACTTTTTTTTTATTTTTTGTGTTTATTTTATAGTATTATGAGGTAAACTTTTATTACTCATGCTTAGAGTAGATGAACCCTAGGATGATTTTGTGATGGTGATTGCTTTTTAGATTAATATGATTATGTGTTTTTCTTGTGAATCATTCAATGTTCTTTGTTACGTTGATTAATAGTGGCTAGCTTATTAATTCAATGTGGGATGATAAATATGCATCAAGTACTATCCGGTATGTTTTTTGTTGATCATGATTGGATATAAGAGATATTATCATAACTAGGAGTAATAGGTGTGATATGATACCTCCAGACTAGCGTGAAACCTAGTAGTGGGTCATAGGACTTGTAATGAGTTCTTAGGAAGCACCGTAGGCCTAAACACTCTATTGGTGGCTTAAGAATAAAGTTAGTGTAATAGGTAGAATAAGAAGCTAATCTACATTAGGTAGTACTCCACAATCCAAGTAAATCACAATCTTGTTAAACCAAAGTAAAAGCAATACAAAAGAATTTATTGGGGGATTCGATTCTAAGTATTTGGATTCTTATTGTTGATTATCTTGTTTTCCATAGCTGGCTAATAGTTAGTAGTTTATTTTACTGCATTAGTTTGGTTTAGTAATTCATAGTAGTTTGTTAGTAAACTCTTTCAATTCTCAGTTAGATAATAGAGGGAGATGGAGTAAGGTGGACAACATTCATTTCTTGGTAAAAAATGATCTTGGTACTTGTCACAGCTATAATTTGATGATAGGTGCATTTACGTATGATTTCACATATTTAAGAGTATAGGGAGATTTGACACATCCACGTTATTCATTAGTGTAATGGAAAAGGTTTATTGTAAACTACAAGCATACCAAAAAGAAATGGGAAAATAAAAAAGGAAAACACACACAAAGAAAGGAACGAAGGCGTCAAGGAGTGCTGAACCCACACTTCTTACCATATTTCCACAACTTCCTAACCATTCCCGCAATCTCAGGACTTTGTTTGAAATTTGACAAACGAGTATAAGTACATTTCAGTGTCTTGGTGCATGATGACACCCGATGCATGTGAGGTTATTCTTAGTTAAAAAGAGAAAAATTGGTAATTTAAACAAAGATGGACAAAATGGGCATTTTAGTCATTTTACAAAGTGACCTAATTGCATAAATTGGTACAGGATGAAAAATATTTTATTTAAAGTATCACAGTTTACATTGATTACAATTCAGTCGTTGGGAAGAATAGGAATTACAATTACTTTTAATCCTACAAGTGGTTTAAGTGTGACCTGGATAGAGCTTGCAACTAAATCCCATGTTTCTGAAAAATGGAGGACTGGGAGTGTAATTAAGAGTGAGAAGGATTCAGAGCAAAATAATACTACTTTTGACGCTACAGTGTCTGGCTTGTTAAAAAATGGATGCAAGGGTTCTAATCCAGCCATTTTAAAGGCCAGGTATGTGGAAAAAACTTGAGCTGCATTAAAAGCTAGAAACATAAGACCAACCCATTATTCGAGCTTCCTCTACCCCCCCCCCCGGTCACCTAGAACCCTCTCTCTCTCTCTCACTCCCAAGCTTCAATCAAGCTCTGCTAACTGGATTGAGTGGATATCAAATTGGGAGGCACATAGAGCTTGAATCAAGTCTTGATTTTCAAGGTGAGCTATTGATTTATTTTCCCCTAAATTACTAGATTAGCTCGGTTGGGAATCAGCTGGGTTTAGCTTGTAAATTCAATTCCCTACATACTTCTTTGGAGAATTGAGCATGGGAAGTTATACGTCCCAGCCCGGTACACTGGTTGTGTTAGGTGGTCATATTAGAAATTATGTCTCATAGTTAAAGGGTTATCACCCTTGAGACCTTCAGATAAGAGAGGCTTGTCACCATACTTGTACGGCAACCCAACCAACCTTTGTTAGTGCACTTACAACCTTCGGCCAAAAATATGGCCAACTGTGGAAAGATAGCTTACCACGCTCAACGGCTCTAGTATCTCCCGAACATCTTTTCGCCTTTGATAAGACTACCTAGTGATCTTGGAAAAAGATGACAAACATCTAGCCCCAGGATCACTGACAGAAAGCCTCCACATGCCATAGATTGATTACTAAGCATAACTGCCTAAGACCAGCTAGAGACACCTCTCCTGAGGTACGGACCAACCATATGTCCCAATCTCCTAGGCTCAGACAAAATGGCTTTCTCCCCAAACTTTCTATATAAATACTTAGGAGGCTCCTAGGTAATACAATGCCGAGATACTCTTGTCTATTACTCACACAAATCTCTCCACTACTTACTAACTTGGGCGTCGGAGGTCCTTTCCCTGGTAATACTCCGGGGACCCTCTGACCTTTGTTTCATTCTATTATAGGGATTGCTCGAACCAAAGATACTCTAGAGGCCACAATGTCATACGTAGAAGATGAGTTGGAGCATCACATGGCACCGTCTGTGTGAACCCATTCCCATGTCACTATTGTGAAGACTTGCCATTCCAACGACAAGGGAGTTCACTAGTCCCAAGCCACGCTAGAGCCTTAGATAATAACAGATCAGCTGCCCTCAGAGCCTTCTTTGTCAGAGGATGAATGTCTCCTGATGGTCATGATGGGCTTCCGACGTGACTTTCAGTGTTCCATATTGGCCGAAACGACACAATAACTTGACCAATGGTGGCCACAAGCTCGCGCTCATGCAAGGACTACTTCCCTAGAGCTCCATCAAGACAGAGATCACAGGTTGCCTCGCTGCAGCTCGATCAGCTGGAGCCTTTATAATGAGTCATTGATGAATGACTTGCCATTTTATGAGCACAACAAGGTGAGGCTAAGATCACGAGAGTAGAGGGTTTCCTGGTGATAGAGTGCCTCTCTTCAAGAGAAGACTACATTTCCTCACCAGTGAAGTTATTCACCCAAAAGGAGGTGCCATTCCCCATTGCCTCATCATTTTCAGTGACGGGGGGAAGGTAGTCCTGTTATTTTAATGGAGAAGATCTTGGAAAGGTTAGATAAGGTTGAGAAGCAAGTTTCCTGAAAGCTTGTTTGGTCAAGGTTGTCTAAAACTTTTACCAGAGATGACTCATCATTCATTCATGTAGTGGTGGATGCTCCTATGCCCAGTGATTTCTGAAAGCCACACCTCGAAACCTATGATGGGTGAAGCAACGGCCAGGCCCACCTAATGAAATATAAAAGGAGCATGGTGCTACATGTGGTTGATGATGTCACCCTCTGCAAATGTTTTTAAGTAACCCTGTCAGGACCAGCCACAACATGGTACAACTCCTTGGCACCCATAGCAATTCATCGGAAGTAGGCCTACAATGAAGATGCCTGTCCAGATGTTCAACATAGCCAAGAAAAATGGAGAAACCTTTCGTGACTATGTCAAAAGATTCAATTGTGAGCCTCCCAGTGTTCTGGACTTCTGCCCAGAAATTCAGATTCTGGCCATGATTTGAGGATTGAAGAGGGACTCCAGACTCTTCTATGAATTTTCCAAAGATCCCCTGGATACACTTGGGGAGTTTTACAAGAGAGCCAAATAGCATATAGTAGCCAAGAAGTTAAGAATGGAAAGACCAAGATGGACTATCAATCTCCCGAAAGTTAGAATCACTAATATCGGTATCAAACCGAAAGTGGGGGAAAGCCTCAGAAATCATGAGGCAATAAGCCACTGGCATTCACTCCCTTGAATATTATCAGGACTAACATCCTGATAGCCTTAGAAAGGCAAGAGACCGCGATACAATGTCCAAAGCCCATGACCTCAGACAATAAGAAAAACATGAAGAAGTACTATTAATTGCATCAAGACCAGGGGTACGATACTGAAGATTGCTTTCAGTTGAGGAAGCATATCGAGTCCCTGATTAAACGAGGGCAACTTCAGTGGTACTTGTGAATGCCCTCACCAAAGTACTAAGAGAAAAGGATGAAGATATAAGGGGAAAAGATGAGGAGTATGACTTTGATAGGGGATGACCTAACCGAAGTCCAAGAAAACTTCCCCCTCCTTCGGCCAAGGTCATCCGGACAATCACCACTAGAATACCTTTGGCTGAAAGAATGAAAAAGGTGAGGAAGAAAGTAGTGATGGAATTCAATAGCCCTACAAACAAGCTCACTCGATGGGATGGCCCGATATTAAAGTTTCTACACGATGACCCTCTCCTATTTATAGCTAGTATTGTAAACTTGGACATCAAAACAGTACACTGTGATAACAAATCAAATGTTGATGTTTTATTCGCTCATTTGCTGCTGAGCTTGGGAATTCCGGAAAGTGGGCTTAAGCCCACAACTTCACTCACATTCGGAGTAGGTCCCAGAGGAATACCAGTACTAGGATGGATTAACTTGACATTAATGTTAAAAGGCACCTTGGTCAACTCAAGAGATGAGCTCTTTGCTTCTACCATGACCTAGTTCATCGTCATAGATGTCCCTTCATCCTACAACACCATCCTAGGCAGATAGACTTAGGGGAACCTTTACCTTCAAGCTATCATGAAGTTTTTAACAATTACATTAAAAAAAAAAGAGATGCAAAAATATTTATTAATCAAGCCAATGTGAGGAAAGCATTTGTCAAAGTGAGACAGGCTCCTGTCAAAGTCAATGTTCAGGACATGAAATTGTTAGTATTGTGCCCAAAAAGCCAATCATGAGATGATTGTATTTTTGCACATTGAGTTATGATATTTTATTGAGGCATTAATCCAGCAATTTCGTTTGTTGTTTTGTTTCTGCGTAACGTAATAAACATAATTGTAACCCTAGAATAAGAATATTCTTAAACGTCCCTAGTCTAGTATTATTGTGGAGCGGGTTTCAATAATACATAATGACTAGCATATGTGGAGACTAATATGAGATATGTAGTCTACATATGGGTACAAGTTGGAGAACTTGTGTACTGGACCGACCCACCATGAGAACACTTCATGGATTGTTATATGAGTGTCATAAGTGATTCTCATAGTGATCATGGTATATGTAGTCCTTTGACCTAAGATCAGCAAGGTTCCCTACATGTGAGTCACATACTTTGATACTTTCCTTTGTTGCTCGTAACTGAGTGAACTTGAAGGAGGTCATTGGGTATGTCACATATCATGCGGAGGGATTTGTATGATCAAGATGGGATTTGTCCCTCCTATGTAACGGGAGTGATATCTTTGGGCCCCTTGATAGAGTGAGACTTAGAAAATGCATGGCCATGCTCCGATGAGTTGATATATGATATCAATGTCGTCAGTTTAAGTTAGTCTACTCGGTAATCAAGAAACCAAAGATTGGGCTATACGAGAGTGACACATTCCATGTCTCGTGCTTAGTCTTGATATCTTGGACAAAGGGACAATGGCATATATTGGTGATGATCATAAAGGCTTAGTCGATTCACCGACAATCTTGTCACTTGGGTAGCAATGATGTGTTGCTAGACACCGCTCATTGCTTATGATCATAAATGTGATTTATGATCATTGCCAACATGGCAAGAGCCTATTGGGTCGCACACATAGAGCTATTTGGATCATTAGAGTGCATGGGCTAATTATTTGGGTTATGGTTTCACTTTAATTTCGTATTAATAATGGGCCAAGGAGTTGAGCCATTATTAAGCCCGAAATTAAATCCTAATTGGATTAGGGCTTTGAAACCCATTAGGCCTGGAAGTTGAGTCTCACTATAAATACAACTTTTAAGTGAGAAATTCGCAGGTCTCCTTGCCCTAGCCTCCCAAAAGGACAGCCGCACTCTTCTCTTGCAATTCCTTGGAGCACGCAAGCTAGCACTACGAGAGCAAGAGAAACGCATTTGCCGGGACGTGGTGGAAACGTGGTGATCCCGAGAGGCTCGTGTGGATACCATAGAGAGCCTGAACACGTCAACTATTCAGGTTTTGTGATTTGACTCTACAGTTGAGTGAGAGATCTCAACAAAAAATTAGGTATGAAATTTTCGAACACCCGGTTTACCCCGTTTCACTTGGATCCTGGAGGGTTTCGGTTAAATTCCGCTGCGCTGTTTGGCTCCCGAAACCCAACAGTGGTATCAAAGCTACTGGTGAAACCCTAAATCGGGATTGAGTGTTGAATCGCATGATGCTATGTGTTCGATTGGTTTTCGGCCATGATTAATTAGATTGATTCATGATGCATGAAACCGGAATTTGTAATGAACATATGAGATATATGAAGAAACGACACAAATTGGTTAATGAGATTAACCCGAAATTGATAAGTATGAGATACCTATATGGATTAGGATTCTTGCAATAGTTACAAAAACCCTAGGTTTGTTCAGATTCGGCCTGTTCAGGCACCGAAAGTAAGGCATTTTTGGTGGCTCGAATGGAGGAGTCTCGGGTGCCTACTTTCTCGAAATAGAAGATTTCGGGCTAAGCAATTGTAAGACAATTTTTTGCGCCGTGGGGCGCTGCCCCCCACGCCCCCCGCAAGGGCGGCTTCCCTTGACCCCGTCCGCTAACCGGCCAGCGGGACCGCCGTATGCGAAGCGCCACATAAATAAAAACTGGTTAATCAACATGCGAAAATTGGCATGCATCTTTGTTGAATGAGATTTGACATGATATGCTGATTGGTGTTTGAAGCATGGTTCATGGTTACAGCCCTTGATTGGTTGTACTTGTAAATACGGCCTGCGAGTCGTGCCTTTTCTTTTCACTCTCATTGTACATTCTCTTCTCACCTTACTCCCCTCGAATGTAACTCGAGGTTTCTATTATTGATGTAATGGTGCATTATGGGCTCATCCAAGGTGGTATGTCCAAGGATCATGCAATGAGGTATGTCCAAGGAGGTGACAACAAAAGGGCAGCCAAGAAAGGAAGAGAAGGAGCTTGTGAAGACTCTTTTCTTTTCTTAGGCTTTTATGATATTCTCATTGGCTTGAGAATATCGCATAGTTTGGGCTATAACCATGTCACGTTTATTTCTTGTAAGCATGAGATGCATGTTTTATATTTGTATGTGATGCATGTATAAAACAACTGGAGATAACAAATTGGTGAGATCAAAAGATAAAATCCCTCAAACAAATATTAAGTCATTAAATGTGATGCCTTCCAAATGTTGGCACTCATCAAGACTTTGATCAACACTAGGTAGGTTTGCCAAAGCAAAGCACCTATGTTCATCTTGGTAAGACGCGATGGGATAATAGTGATATCCAAACTGCTAACTTTGGGTTCGACTTAACTAAGTCACCCTAATAGGATTAGGGACTTAGAGGCATAGAGTTGGGCTTAAGTTCATGAGATGAGCTTGGACAAGTGTTGTTCACCCAACTATCCAAGAGTTGCATAAGATGCAATTGGCAAGGAGTTGCCTACCTAAATAGCTGTAAGTTGAGAGAAAAGCCAAAGCTGACTCAGGTTGTGGTCAAATATGGATATTAGCCCACTAGAATACCTTAGCGCCGAGGTGTTCCGAAATAATATCGAGGGTTATTATTTTGAGGAAAATAGTGGGAGTATCGTTTAATAAAAGTCCTTATTAAATGAATTAAAATACATGACTCTTACACCGCATATTTACTGTTGTAGATAACCATGGCACAAAACACATCGACACTTTCGTTGCAATCGATCCTTGAGAAGGAAAAACTGAATGGGACCAACTTTCTCAAATGGTACCGAAACTTGAGGATAGTCCTCAAACAAGAGAGAAAGGCTTATGTCCTACAGCAGCCCATTCCGAATGAGCCTGCTGCCACTGCTCCAAGAGCTAAAAGGGATGCTCACAAGAGGCATTCTGATGATGCTTTGGATGTTGCATGCCTCATGCTTATTACCATGGAATCTGAGCTTCAGAAGCAACATGAGAACATGGGGGCGTTCGATATGATCGAACATCTCAAAATGCTTTTCCAAGAGCAAGCTAGGCATGAGAGGTTTGAGACCTCTAAGGCATTGTTTCAGTGCAAGATGTCTGAGGGAAGTCCCGTGGGTCCTCATGTGCTCAAGATGATTGGGTACATTGAGAATCTTGAGAATTTGGGATTTGCTCTTCAGAAAGAGTTGGCTATCGATGTAGTCTTGCAATCGTTGCCTGAAAGCTACAGTCAGTTCGTCATGAACTATAACATGAACGACCTTGACAAGTCCCTTCCTGAATTACTCAACATGTTGAGAACTGCTGAGCAAAACCTTAAGAAGGCTAAGCCCATTTTGATGGTTCAAAAGGGCAAGGGAAAGGGAAAAGCCAACAAGAAGAAGGATAAAGCTAATGGAAAGTCCAATGCTAGTTATTCTTCAGCTGCACTGAAACCAAAGGGTGGTGTGGCAAAGGAAGGGGAGTGCTTCCATTGTAAGCAACCTGGACACTGGAAGCGCAACTGCAAGCTCTATCTTGAAGAACTTGCTAAGGAAAAAGGAAGTAAGACTTCCATTTCAGGTATTCTTGTTATAGAGGCTAACTTTTCTACTTCCTCATCTTGGGTATTGGATACTGGATGTGGATCTCACATTTGTGCAAATGTGCAGGATCTAAGTAGAAGTAGAAGATTGGCCCGAGGTGAAGTGGACCTACGTGTTGGAAATGGAGCAAGGGTTGCTGCCTTAGCCATAGGGACCACTTTACCTAGTGGATTAGTTTTAGAATTAGACAACTGCTACTTTGTGCCTACTATTAGTAGAAATTTGATTTCTGTTTCTTGTTTGGACAAGAAAGGTTTTTCATTTATAATAAAGGACAAATGTTGTTCTATTTATTTGAATGAAATCTTTTATGGTAGTGCTCAACTTAGTAATGGGTTGTATGTTCTAGACCTCGAAGATCCAATCTATAATGTGAATACCAAGAAGGTCAAATTAAATGATTCAAACCCGACCTATCTCTGGCATTGTCGCTTGGGCCATATAAATGAGACCCGCATATCCAAGCTCCATAAGGATGGACTCTTGGACTCATTTGATTTTGAATCATATGAGACATGTGAGTCATGTTTGTTGGGCAAGATGACCAAAGCCCCATTCACAGGGCAAACTGAAAGGGCTAATGACTTACTATGACTCATACATAGTGATGTATGTGGCCCTATGTCTACACAAGCTAGAGGAGGTTTCCAATACTTCATTACTTTCACTGATGACTTCAGCAGATATGGCTTTGTGTATCTTATGAGACACAAGTCAGAATCCTTTGAAAAGTTTAAAGAATTCAAGAATGAAGTAGAGAATCAACTCGGGAAGAGTATCAAAGTGCTTCGATCAGATCGAGGTGGAGAGTACTTGGATCGAGAATTCCTTGACTATCTGAAGGAGTGTGGTATAGTATCACAACTCACTCCACCAGGTACACCTCAATGGAATGGTGTTTCTGAAAGGAGAAATCGAACTCTGTTAGACATGGTTCGCTCTATGATGAGTCAAGCTGACCTTCCAAACTCCTTTTAGGGACATGTTCTAGAGACGGCCGCTTTTACACTAAACCGAGTTCCATCTAAATCGGTTCAAAAGACATCATATGAGATATGGAGTGGGAGGCATCCTAATTTGTCTTTTATGAAGATTTGGGGCTGTGACGCTTATGTAAAACGTCAATCCTCTAACAAACTAGGGCCCAAATCTCAAAAATGTCTTTTTGTTGGGTATCCCAAAGAAACAAAGGGTTACTATTTCTACAATCCCTCTGAGCAAAAAGTGTTTGTTGCTCGAACTGGTGTCTTTTTGGAGAAAGAGTTTATCTCTAAAGGAACTAGTGGGAGGAAAGTAGAACTTGAAGAAATTCAAGAACAACAAGGAGACATCAAACCTAAAATGGAACCTGAACAGACACCACAAGATGTTGTGGTTCAAGAGTCGGTTCCTGTAGCACAAAGCCCACGTAGGACTAGTAGGATTCGGCGTGAGCCCGAGAGATATGGATTTCTTGTGACTCACACCGGTGATGTGATGCTCATGGATCAAGATGAGCCCACAACCTACCAACAAGCTATGTCGAGGCCTGACTCTGAGAAGTGGCTAGTGGCCATGAAATTCGAGATGGAATCCATGTATGAAAACCAAGTATGGACTTTGGTTGACCCACCTGAAGGGGTAAAACCCATAGGGTGCAAATGGGTTTTCAAGAAGAAAACTGACATGGATGGTAATGTGATTACCTTTAAGGGACGATTGGTCGCAAAAGGTTTCAAGCAAATTCATGGTATTGACTATGATGAAACTTTTTCACCAGTTGCTATGCTTAAATCCATCCGAATTTTGTTTGTTATTGCTGCACACTATGATTATGAGATATGGCAAATGGATGTCAAAACTGCATTCCTAAATGGAAAGCTACTTGAGGATGTGTACATGACACAACCTGAGGGTTTTGTCACTCCTGGGAATGCCAATAAAGTGTGCAAATTGCAAAGGTCCATTTATGGACTGAAGCAAGCTTCTCGAAGTTGGAATCTTCATTTTGATGATGCAATCAAAGAGTTTGGTTTTATCAAAAATGAAGATGAACCTTGTGTCTACAAGAAGGTTAGTGGGAGCGCTATTGTCTTCTTGGAATTGTATGTAGATGACATACTACTCATTGGGAATGACATTCCTGAGCTACAGTCTGTGAAGACTTGGCTAGGGAAATGTTTCTCTATGAAGGACTTGGGTGAAGCAGCCTATGTGTTAGGCATCAGGATCTATAGAGATAGATCTAGAAAGCTTCTTGGCCTAAGTCAAAGTACATATATTGACAAGGTGCTAAAGAGGTTTAGCATGCAAGATTCCAAGAAAGGATTCTTGCCCATGTCACATGGTATCACTCTTTCTAGGTCTCAGTGTCCGAGTACAACCGAGGAGAGAGAGCGCATGAGTAAGATTCCATATGCCTCAGCAATTGGATCTATCATGTATGCCATGATATGTACTCGTCCCGATGTCATATGCTTTGAACATGACGAGTAGGTACCAATCGAACCCCGGTGAAAGTCACTGGACAGCTGTTAAGAACATCCTTAAGTACTTACGAAGGACTAAGGATGCATTCTTGGTCTTTGGAGGTGAAGATCAGCTCGTTGTAAGGGGTTATACCGATGCAAGCTTCCAATCCGATAAGGATGATTTTAGATCGCAATCTGGTTATGTGTTTTGTATTGGTGGTGGTGCTGTGAGCTGGAAGAGTTCAAAGCAAGAGACAGTAGCTGACTCTACAACAGAATCTGAGTACATTGCCGCCTCTGATGCTACAAAGGAGGCAGTTTGGATCAAGAAGGTCATCACTGAACTTGGAGTGGTTCCAAGCATTGTCGACCCGATAAAGCTCTATTGTGACAACAATGGAGCAATCGCACAGGCTAAGGAACCTCGATCTCACCAGCGATCCAAACACATACTCCGACGCTATGATCTCATCAGGGAGATCATCGAGAGGGGTGATGTAAGGATATGCAGGACTTCGACAGACAGTAACATTGCTGATCCACTGACAAAGCCCCTTACGCAGCAGAAGCATGATAGCCATTCTAGGTCCATCGGTATTAGATACATGGATGATTGGCTTTTAGTGCAAGTGGGAGATTGTTAGTATTGTGCCCAAAAAGCCAATCATGAGATGATTGTATTTTTGCACATTGAGTCATGATATTTTATTGAGGCATTAATCTAGCAATTTTGTTTGTTGTTTTGTTTCTGCGTAACGTAATAAACATAATTGTAACCCTAGAATAATGATATTCTTAAACGTCCCTAGTCTAGTATTATTGTGGAGCGGGTTGCAATAATACATAATGACTAGCATATGTGGAGACTAATATGAGATATGTAGTCTACATATGGGTACAAGTTGGAGAACTTGTGTACTGGACCGACCCACCATGAGAACACTTCATGGATCGTTATATGAGTGTCATAAGTGATTCTCATAGTGATCATGGTATATGTAGTCCTTTGACCTAAGATCAGCAAGGTTCCCTACATGTGAGTCACATACTTTGATACTTTCCTTTGTTGCTCGTAACTGAGTGAACTTAAAGGAGGTCATTGGGTATGTCACATATCATGCGGAGGGATTTGTATGATCAAGATGGGATTTGTCCCTCCTATGTAACGGGAGTGATATCTTTGGGCCCCTTGATAGAGTGAGACTTAGAAAATGCATGGCCATGCTCCGATGAGTTGATATATGATATCAATTTCGTCAGTTTAAGTTGGTCTACTCGGTAATCAAGAAACCAAAGATTGGGCTATACGAGAGTGACACATTCCATGTCTCGTGCTTAGTCTTGATATCTTGGACAAAGGGACAATGGCATATATTGGTGATGATCATAAAGGCTTAGTCGATTCACTGACAATCTTGCCACTTGGGTAGCAATGATGTGTTGCTAGACACCACTCATTACTTATGATCATAAATGTGATTTATGATCATTGCCAACATGGCAAGAGCATATTGGGTCGCACACATAGAGCTATTTGGATCATTAGAGTGCATGGGCTAATTATTTGGGTTATGGTTTCACTTTAATTTCGTATTAATAATGGGCCAAGGAGTTGAGCCATTATTAAGCCCGAAATTAAATCCTAATTGGATTAGGGCTTTGAAACCCATTAGGCCTGGAAGTTGAGTCTCATTATAAATACAACTTTTAAGTGAGAAACCTTGCCCTAGCCTCCCAAAAGGACAGTCGCACTCTTCTTTTGCGATTCCTTGGAGGACGCAAGCTAGCACTGCGAGCGCAAGAGAAACGCATCTGTCGGGACGTGGTGGAAGCATGGTGATCCCGAGAGGCTCGTGTGGATACCATAGAGAGCCTGAACATGTCAACTGTTCAGGTTTTGTGATTTGACTCTACAGTTGAGTGAGAGATCTCAACCGAAAATTAGGTATGAAATTTTTGAACACCCGGTTTACCCCGTTTCACTTGGATCCTGGAGGGTTTCGGTTATATTCCGCTGCGCTGTTTGGCTCCCGAAACCCAACAAAAAAAGGGTGGTGTGTTCATGGAAGGAAGACTAGGGGATAAAAAGGGTGGTACTAAAAAGGTAGAAATTAAGGATCTGGAGTAAGTCCATGGCCAAAGCACTTGAGTAGGGAAACAATTGGCTGAAGATGAAAAGGAAAGACCTATATTTTTTTTATTAATGAAGAAGGATCTGTTTGCTTACTCCCTAAAGGATATGCTCATAATAAATCTCAACGTAATCCCACATAGTCTAAAAGTAAGTCCCGAAGCTAAGCCCATTCAGTAGAAAAAGCACAGCATATCAGCACTAAAAAATGATTTTGTTAAAAAGGAAATCCAATGTCTATTGGAAGTCGGTATAATAAGGGAAGTTAATTTTCCTAACTGGCTTACCAACATCATTGTTGCCACCAAGGAAGGGAATGAAAAACTCCAAGTGTGTATTGACTTTAGGAGTACCAATGATGCTTGTCCCAAGGATTGATATTACTTACTCTCAATAGACCGACTGGTGCATTCCACTGTTGAATACAGACTATTGATCTTCTTAGACACGTTTAGTGGGTTTCACCAAATTCAGATGAACCCCAAAGATGAGAAAAAAATGGCATTTATAATCGACATGGGAACATACTGCTACATAAGAATGTTGTTTGGCCTTAAGAACATAGGAGCTACATATCAGAGACTAATGAACATGGTGTTCGATTCCCAAATCGGGAGGAATGCAAATGTATAAGGCGATGACATGATAGTTAAAAGCAAACTATCAAGCAATCATATTTTGGACCTGCAGGAAACCTTCTAGTAGCTCCAAACATTCTAAATTCACCTAAATTCTAACAAATACATATTCGGAGTAACAGTTGGCAAGTCCTTTGGTTCTATGGTGTACGAAAGAGGCATAGACACCAACCCAAAAAAAAAAATAAAGACCCTAATTGGATCACGAACACCCTCAACCATCAAGGACATACAGAGGCTCATTGGGATAATAACGGTGCTTAGCAGGTTCATATCTAGATGTGGAGATTGACGTTGACTCTTCTTCAAGGTACTGACCGAGGCATCCAAAAGCAACAACAGGTCAAGCTACGAAGAACACAATTGGAATGAAGAGTGTCAGAAAGCTTAGCATGGATTAAAAAACTACCTGTACCACTTCCCAACACTTCAATAACCAAGGAAGGAGAACCCCTCATAATTTACCAACCAAGGAAAGAGAACCCCTCATAATTTACCTTGAAGTTAGCAAAAAAACTGTAAGTTCAGTCCTTGTCAAAGAAAAAGGAGGAAAGCAATGGCCAGTGTACTATGTTAGTAAATCCTTGCATAGGGAGAGACAAGATATCCAATATTGTGAAAAGTAATTTGTGCCTTAGTCACGACAAGCAAAAGACTTTGGCCATACTTCAAAGGATAGTCCATTATAGTCCAAAGTAATCTGCCTCTTCGGGACATCATGAAGAAAGTGGATCATTGGGGGCAATTGACAAAGTAGTCATTGAGCTCGGAGAATATGACATAGTATATAAGCCAAGAAAAGCGTTAAAGGCCAGGCCTTGGCAGACTTTATAGCTGAGTTACTAGAAAATAATAGTATCGTAGAGAAGCTCGGAGATGAGAATCCTGAGTGGGTGCTTTTCATAGATGGCGCTTCAAGATCAGAGCACCAGGGTGTTGGTATGGTACTATGGGGACCCGAGGCAATGGAGGCCACAAAGGCCAACAAATTTCAATTCCAAATCAATAACAACATTGCCAAATACGAAGCTTTTATAGCCGACTTATGATTGGCAAAAAGAATCAGCATATGGAACTTGATGGCTTACAATGACTTGCAAGTAATCGTTTGGCAACTAATAGAGGAATATAAGGCCAAAGATAAAAAATTGGCGAAGTATCATAAACTTGTCAAAGAACTAATTTAGAAATTTGACAAGGTATAGATTGAGAAGGTACCTTAGAAGGAGCACATGGAATCAGATGTATTGGCTAAATCTAAACAATCCATCAAGGTGCTTGACTCTCTAAGCATAGCCATCATGCGGTAGTAACCATGGAAAAAGGATGGAAAAACTCCATAAGGGAATGCCTGACAAGTTACTCGTTGCCTAGAGACCCTCGAGAAGCTGCAAAGATAAAAAAAAGGTCAGGGAGATATTTCTTAATCAGAGAAGAATTATATAGAAAAGGATACTTTAATCTCATACAAAGGTGTGCTAACGAAGGGGACGTAGAAACAATATTGAAAGAGGTCCATGAGGGGGTTTATGGATCACACATTGGGACAGACACCCTGGCTGGGGTGCTACTTTAGCAAGGGTATCTCTGGCCCACTATAAGAAAGAACGCTTTGCAATTCGTCAGAAGATGTCGTAAATGACAAAGACATGCGACTGTGCAAACAGCACCTTCGGAGGTAGTAACCTTGGCAAGCTACCCCTACCCCTTCACTGTATGAGGGATCAACCTCATTGGTCCCCTCCCTATGGCACTAGGATGCATCAAATACTACATCGTTGCTATAGATTACTTTACAAAATGGATCAAGGCTAAGCCCTTAGCAACGATCTCAGTCAAAGAAATCCAAAAGTTTATTTGGAAAAGCATCATTTGTAAATTCGGCTGCTCGAGGATAATAGTAGCAGATAACGGCACCCAATTTATTGATAAAGGGTTCCAAAAATTTGCCACCAACCTTGGTATAAAATTACACTTTACTCTGGAAGCTCATCCTGAGAGCAATGGACAAGTGAAGGTATCAAATAGAACTTTGAAGGATTGTTTGAAGAAAAGACTTGGCGAAGCCAAGGGAAAATAGCGTGGTGAATTGCCTAGTTTACTATGGAGTTACCGAACAACCCCTAGAAGGGCTTATAAAGAGACACTTTTTTCCCTCGTATTCAGAACGGAGGCCCTAATTCCTCTTGAAACACTAAAGCAGTCCCTAAGAATTCAAGTGTTCGACATAGGAGAAAATAACCTCGGCTTAAGTGCCAAACTTGATATGCTTGAAGAACATAGGGAAACGGCCAAACTTTAGAGAAGAGCCTTCCAACAATGAGTGGCTATCACTACAAACTTGAAAGTTCAGCCTAAGGAGATCAAAGTTGGGGATCTCATTCTCCGAAGGGCTAAATTGGAACCCCAAAGACCATCCCACGGAGTATTTCAGGTAAATTAGGAAGGACCTTATTTGGTCACCAAGGAAGTGTTAGTGTTGTGCCCAAAAGCCAATTATGAGATGATTGTATTTTTGCACATTGAGTCATGATATTTTATTAAGGCATTAATCTAGCAATTATGTTTGTTGTTTTGTTTTGCGTAACGTAATAAACATTATTGTAACCCTAGAATAATGATATTCTTAAACGTCCCTAGTATAGTATTATTGTGGAGCGGGTTGCAATAATACACAATGACTAGCATATGTGGAGACTAATATGAGATATGTAGTCTACATATGGGTACAAGTTGGAGAACTTGTGTACTGGACCGACCCACCATGAGAACACTTCATGGATCGTTATATGAGTGTCATAAGTGATTCTCATAGTGATCATGGTATATGTAGTCCTTCGACCTAAGATCATCAAGATTCCCTACATGTGAGTCACATACTTTGATACTTTCCTTTGTTGCTCGTAACTGAGTGAACTTGAAGGAGGTCATTGGGTATGTCACATATCATGCGGAGGGATTTGTTTGATCATGATGGGATTTCTCCCTCCTATGTAACGGGAGTGATATCTTTGGGCCCCTTGATAGAGTAAGACTTCAAAAAATGCATGGCCATGCTCGGATGAGTTGATATACGATATAAATGTCATCAGTTTACGTTGGTCTACTCGGTAATCAAGAAACCAAAGATTGGGCTATATGAGAGTGACACATCCATGTCTCGTGCTTAGTCTTGATATCTTGGACAAAGGGACATAGGCATATATCGATGATGATCATAAAGGTTTAGTCGAATCACTGACAATCTTGTCACTTGGGTAGCAATGATGTGTTGCTAGACACCGCTCATTGCTTATGATCATAAATGTGATTTATGATCATTGCCAATGTGGCAAGAGCCTATTGGGTCACACACATAGAGCTATTTGGATCATTAGAGTGCATGGGCTAATAATTTGGGTTTTAGTTTCACAATAATTTCGTATTAATAATGGGCCTAATAGTTGAGCCATTATTAAGCCCGAAATTAAAGCCTAATTGGATTAGGGCTTTGAAACCCATTAGGCCTGGAAGTTGAGTCTCACTATAAACACAACTTCTAGTGAGAAATTCGCAGGTCTCCTTGCCCTAGCCTCCTAAAAGGACAACCGCACTCTTTTCTTGCAATTCCTTGGAGGACGCAAGCTAGCACTGCGAGCGCAAGAGAAACACATCTGCCGGGACGTGGTGGAAGCGTGGTGATCCCGAGAGGCTCGTGTGGATACCATAGAGAGCCTGAACACATCAACTGTTCAGGTTTTGTGATTCGACTCTACAGTTGAGTGAGAGATCTCAACCGAAAATTAGGTATGAAAATTTTCGAACACTCGATTTACCCCATTTCACTTGGATCTTGGAGGGTTTCGGTTCAATTCCGCTATGCTGTTTGGCTCCCGAAACCCAACAGGAAGTTTGGCCTAGAGTTTTCAAGATTGAAAATACCAAAGGAGAAGAATTGAAGAATATCTGCCACTCAAACACTTCGAAGAAATACTACACTTAGAAAAATTTTTGGGAATGATTTTGCTAAGTGAATTTTCTAAAAAAAAGTTGTACAAATGCTAAGTGCCTTAGGCAAATCCATATCAATGAACACATTGGTTGAAATTGTGCCAAAGAATGTGCTGAAACTATCCAAGGGAATGAAATATAAATCTCCGAAAGTATCATCACCGAATGCGGAAATGTCTGGGAATTGGATGACATTTTGGGCACAAAATTAGAAAAGTAAACATTACATTAAAGGGGGAAGATTTCAATATAGCCAACGAAAAAAAAGTCCAAAGGCCCTATAGCTACTCCTTCATATCCTCACCCTGAAACTCCTCAGAATCATCCAGATCATTGGTCTCTGAAGAATTCTATTTGTGACCATTCAGAAGAGGGACCTTCGGGGATGTTAAGCGCCCAAAGGAAAGAAACATCCATGTCCTGGTAGTGGGAGAGGACTTGATGGTGAGCTAAGCAGAAGCCATCTTGAAAAATCATTTGGTCATATCATCGGCATTTGCATTCTACTTTGCCAAATCCTTTATCTTCTTTTTCTTTTTCTTTTTCTTCTTTTTCTTCTTCTTCCACTTCTTAAGCCGCTCGATTTCAACCAAAACCTGGGCCTTCTATGAAAAGGCGTGGGTTACCTCAGAGGCCAAAGACTCATGCTTATTTGGAATAGCCTTATTAATAGTTGTCTGCTCCATCAACTTCACTCCTAAGTCAGTCACTTTGGAGGAGTAGTACCCAAGGAGCTTTTGGGTACTCTCGGCTAGCTCCTAGCAAAGACCTGTTATCCTTTCCCTAGTAATTTTGCTCAATTTGCCATACTTATTATAGGTGCTCACCAAGGCTTTGAAGAAGGCATAGAAGATAAGACAAAAGACTTAAAAGATTACAAAAATTTCTAAGAACCAAAAGGAAACCATACCTGAGTAGCGTGTTCGGCCATCCGAGCAACTAGTGTTATGGCCCTGCCAATGGGAGACCTTAATTACTAAGGTAATGAAATTATTTTAGTAATTAAATACATTTAGAATATTCTTGCAAGATGAATCTTGGTTTTAGAGGCTTGTAGTAGCTTACACCGGGTACAAATTGGTCATTTAGGCAAACCAGACCAAGAATGGCATTTTGGTCATTTCACATAGTGACCCGTTTTTGTTGTACTGTTGAATAGAGGATGGAAAAACTTTGTATTTGAGGTATTATAGTTTTATGTGATTCCTGCTCTATCCTAGAAAAATTGTGACTTTATTATGTTGCCCTTAAGTAGTTTAAAATGGAGCCGAGAGATTGTTATACTTTCTTGAACAATTCAAAAAGTTTGAGGGTGGAATTATGTAATTAATTTGAGAAGGAAATTAGCTTGGGAAAGCCATGAATGGGTCCTAAAGTTTCAGCATTTTCTAATTTAAGGACCAAGAGTTAAAACGAATGCACTTTGACCATGCATATGCCTTGCAGATGCTACTTTACTTTATAAGCCAAATTAGCTGACCTAACTCATTCTTCCATCTTCTACAACCTTTAACTATCCAAAACCTCTCTCACCTTCAAACCACCATA
The DNA here is from genome assembly GCA_039654915.1 of Aquilaria yunnanensis. Classification (NCBI taxonomy): domain Eukaryota; kingdom Viridiplantae; phylum Streptophyta; class Magnoliopsida; order Malvales; family Thymelaeaceae; genus Aquilaria; species Aquilaria yunnanensis. Next base: position 37,773,921 of record CM077595.1, on the reverse strand, counting down.
GCCAAGGGCTGTCCAAGCCCATTCCACTCAAATTCAAGCACAAATAAGCAAGATTTTGAAGGAAAATTAAGTATGGAACAACCCTAAGCTAGGATTTCTTGCTTATTGTCCAAGTAAGTTTTGTTATATTCTTTCCCCTATTTTTAAGCTTTAGTTTAGGTCTATCAATCTAGAAATTTATGTTTTAACCTATTTCTTGGATGTTTGAAAAGAGAAAACAAGCAAGGAAGCTTATAAACCAAGCCTAGATCAAGGGTGCCTAAGTTGTGGTTTTGTTTTGGGTGGCAAGGAAATGTTTTAGTTCATTCTTTCTCACCATTAATTCTAGAATTTTTTGGATTTATTTGATCTAGAGTAAGTTTACTTTATTTAGTTTTGTTAGCTTCTAGGGGTAAACACGTGATTGAAAGCAAGTTGATGAAGGAGGGTAGAAAGTGTGTTTGTGAGTTGTTGATGGTTGCTACTCATTCCTTTATTTAGCTCCTATTTTTGGTAAATTTAACTAGTGGTTTAGGAGTATTAAACTATATATTTCTAGGCTTGTTTACCTACAATTGGACTAAGCAAAAACCTAGAAATTAAATGGGGGAGAAAGGGAATAATACTGAGAGTGTTGTGAAGCACATCTGTATGCGTGTGTGTTCAATTGTTCAAATTTTTTCAGAATTTATGGGGCCAGAAGTGTTGGTTTAGTGCATGTTCTTTGGTTATTTTATGCAGGAAGAATTGGTTTAGGAAGGTCTAATTTGGTTTCAAAAGAAATAACTTGAAACTGAAGCAACTAAAGGCTTAGGTTTTATGTGCATATATGGGCATAATGCAGAAAATAAAGTCCTCTTTTTCCAAGAAGCTTAAGGTTTCTATTTAACTAGTTTAAGGTATGCAAATATGCATTTTTTTTAACTCATGAATGATCAATTTAGGTTTGATAAATAAGCTACTATAAAGAGCACAAATTGGAGTACAAAATTGAGACACAATCTAGGAATTATGCGTGTGTGACGTGCTTGCTTGTAATAGTTCTAAGATAATGGTTAAATTAAGTTATCTCATGCTTATTTTTGTTTAATGTTAGCTATAAAAACTGTATATGGGTGAAAATAGCTACATTGTTCAAGAAATGAGCACGAAAAGAGTAAGTATAGGTAAGGTAGCTCACGGTTAAAGATTGGTGTTGGATGCACCTACACCATGGAGTAATTGTGTAGATATAGGAGTGTTAAATAGCCTGAAAGCATTGGAAGGCTCAAGGGATCCTCAAAAGGCCCATGGAGCTAAGGATTCACTAAATGGATTAACAAGTCCTAACGGGGGCATTGCACCTTATTTGACACAAATTGGCAAATAGGCCAATATACTTACTCTTGCACATATAAAGGAAAAATTAAATTGGTTGTTAGTGGAATACTAGCAAACATAATAATATACTAGCTATGGGCTAGTAATGCTAAGAAGAATAAAAACTAGGTACTCTCAATAAGGATAAAGACCTGGGGTTCTCCTATAAATAAAACTAAAGAGAAAATTAGAGGCAAGGTGCTCCAATGTGACCCTTAAACGTGGTGATCATACATTTAAGGCCTAGTGGTTGGGAGCTCACCATCTAGGAGGGAGGTAGCCTATGGGACCTTTAACATAGGTTGATCACTACTGGAATACTCTAATAGTAAATGGATCCAAGATCACAACAATGAATACATAGAGTTTTATGGTGTTTCTTTACAGGTACACAATACCTTACTAGGTATTCTATGGAATGCTCACCCTTATTATTTATGTGTAGGTACTACATTGACTGAGGGGCCCAACAACATGTAGAAGGTTGTTTGCCCTGTTTGATTATAGGTACAAGTTGTGAATGTACTTATGGTATAAGTAAGGTTCTATGTTATTGTTAGTAATGAATCTAACTAAAATGTTTCCCTCTTACCCTAGTCTTGGACTGGGGGGCACGAGGGAAGCATCTGGATGGGTTCAAACAGTCCTTGTACATGAGGTTTTTAGGATGAACGCTTGCATAGGATCTTGTACAAGTGTGTAGCTCATATGTAAATATATATATATATATATATATATATATATATATATATATATATATATATATATATATATATATATATATATATATATATATATGAATGTAGGTGTGCCTTTAGTAAAACTAAACTTGTGTGAAATAAGTAACTTGGCTTGCTTATGTAGAGTGGCTTGTATGTGTATAAATGTATAATACACTTTGGTCCTAGTTCTGGTTTCAATAAAGTGCATAACTACCATGTTTATAAATATTGTTAAAAATTTAGATATTGGATCAATGTGACTCATGCACCCTATTTCTTCTAATGTTAGGTTAGAAAGCTAGGCATATGCATGATTTTTAACACTACAAGTAACCTCATAAAGGAGTTCAAGTTCAAGGGAGTGACCTCCTGAATGGCCGGGAATAGCCATTAATCTTGGGAAATTACTCTTAATCAAGTAATAGAGTTTCATGGGAATGGGGAATCCACAACTAAAATCTCCTTATTCAAACATGACTCCGTCAGAGATTAGAATGTGGCATTGGACACAATGCCTCAAAGCATCTGAGGGACCATCTTCTGGTAGTCTTTTAAGAATAAGTCCATATCCTCAGTGAACTTCTAGAAAGGCTCCCTCGAAAGTTTCCTAAAGTGGATCTTCGTGTCATGTAGCTTTCACTTCCACGTGCGTTTAGTGACCCAGTTAGGACTACTACTTCCTCTACAAGATCATGCCAAAGTTCCATTACCACATTATCCCTAAACTATTCATCAATAAAGTCCAAAATCCAAAAAAAGCCAAAACTCATAGATCAAAGGTTAAAGGACAAACCTGGTAAAGGGACCTCTAGGTCCTCTGGTTTAGAATCACTCACCTCGAGGATGTCAGCACGAACAATCTTCCCATTCTGCTTTCATTTTTCCTCAACTTCTTTAGCTAAAAGCACAGCCAAGGAAGTCCCCAAAGTCTCTGCAGCCGAATTTGGGTTAACCGGGATAGACAAAATGGCAACCTTGGTCACTAAATCTCTTACCTCATTGGTGACCTTGGGAGGGGGAGGGATGGGATCTTCCTTAGACATTTTTGGCCTGGGTTCCTATGATGGCTGGCCCTTTTTCCTCTTCGGGACCTTTTAGTTCCCCTGTTCACCTTTCTCAGCCTGACCGAGGAACAGGCTCGTGTAGAAGTTGGCTGACTTGTCACCAATCTCTAGAAAATGAAAAAAAATTAGTGTAAGTATAAATTGATCCAATAAATTGTGGATGAAAAATAACTTAACCTTTAAAAGGGCTTCGTAAGAAAGTTTTCTCCGAACAAGCATGACTATCAAAGACTTCTTCCCATCAACAACCAGTTTAGGCATCTTAAGGTCGGTAAATTGCTTCTTGACGATGCCAAATTCTCGAAGGAGCTCTTCAGTCATCAAGTTCCATCTAATGAGAAACAGGTAAAATAAGCACGAAGGTGCCAAATAGTGCCAATCGACTACCTCTTTGATGCGACTATCAAATTCCTTGAATTTGGACTCTAACTCTTCTGTCAAAAGCTTTGATGGATCCATCACATTGATCACCAAAGTCCCAAAAGCTCACTTCATTGGTAGATCTTTTCAACTCTCTGCCATCTCTATAAAAAATTACTTTTTCAGCCAACCTTGCCAACTATTCTTGGTAATGAAGGTGAAAGTATGTTTCTAGCTCCCAGTCCCCCGATGTAGCAAGAAATAAAATAACCCCTTTGGAATGGGATGGAGTTTGTAATATTACATGAAAAAGATGAAGGGAGGACCTATCTTGAAAACCTCGCACATACACAAGAAAGCTTGAAATAGAAGTATGAGTTTTGGGGGTAGTTGATTGACGGCTATGCCATGGAACCTACAGAAATTGCACACTATCTTTGGTAGGGGATATCAGAGATCAGCTTTTAGCTGGGATATAAAAACTGTTACTCCTTTTTCTCGAGGACAGTAGCTCAGTTTGCCACATTTGGGAACTCTAGTTTTAACATTTGAAGGGAGAAAATTTTTGGTTGCCACTTCTTCACTTTATCCAAAGTGGCACAGCTTAGATGAGAATCAAGGTCACTCTAGCTCTCCTTAACGGCACTAACTATGATGCTCTGAATTTTCATCCTAGAATCCTAAAGTTCTAACTTTGGTAGAAGAAAAGAGGAAAAAGGAAAGAAGGTAGCAACTTCAATAGAACACCCATCTATTTATGGCCTGAAGAAGTAAAAAAACTACCACAAAAGACTATCGAAAATTGCTATGCCGCGAAGAGCCACCACAAAGAAGAGAAATTTCCAAATGAAAAAAGAAGAGCAAAGCAAAATGAGAAGATGAGGAACTTCTGAATCGAACAAGTAATATATAGCCCGAGGGAGGCAAACAAAAAGTCATCATAATGGCTGACTACAAGCAAAGGGATGTAACTGATGTAATTGATGTAAAAAAGGTCCCTCAAATCTAACCGACCATGTGTCCCGATCTTCTGGGCTCGGGCAAAATGTCTTTCTCCCTAAACTCCTTATCTAAATACTTAGGAGGCTTCTAGGTAATACAACACAGACATACTCTTTTCTATTACTCACACAAATCTTTCCACAACTTTCAAACTTAGGCGCCGAATGTCCCCTCCCTAGTAATACTTTGGGGACCCTTTGACCTTTGTTTCATGCTGCTATACGGGTTGCTCAAGCCAAAGATGACATGTGTCACTATGTATGTAAAACAAGGGCATGCCTCTTGAGTTATCAAATTCGTAATGCACAAATCGAGGGAGCAGGCCTACCTACCCTCGAAATTGGAACAGTTTTGGAGGCAATAGAGCACCTTTTAGGTGGGAAAAAATTGAAAGGCAAAAGTGTCATAAGTGGAGAATGGCCCTTGTTGAGCCAAAGGTATGGCTCAATTTTCACGTCAAAGGTGTAGCTCCATTGCCGCGCCAAAGGTCTAGGTTCATTGCCCCACAGGAGGTATGGCTTCTTTCTCAAGCTGAAGGTGTATCTCCGGCGCTATCAAGGGGAGGGCATGTGATAGCCGAAGGGCTATCATCCTTGAGACCTTCAAATGAAAGAGGCTTGTCACCTCCCTCGTATGATAACCTCGCCAACCTTTGCTAGTGCACTTGCCACCTTTGGCTAAAAACACGGCAGGCTTCAGAAAGGCAGCTTACTACCCTCGGTGGCTCTAGTATCTCCTGAACACCTTGTTACATTTGATAAGACACCTTAGTGATCTCAGCAGAAGATGACAAACATCTAGCCCCAAGCTCACTCACAGGAACCCTTCACATGCCCCTGATTAATGGCTGTGCATAGTTGCCTATGGCTAGTTAGAGACACCTCTCCTGAGGTATAGACCAAAGGTCCCTGAAATCTAACCGACCATGTGACCCACTCTTCTGGGCTTGGGCAAAATGTCTTTCTCCCCAAACTCCTTATCTAAATACTTAGGAGGCTTCTAGGTAATACAATGCAGACATACTTTTTTCTATTGCTCACACAAATCTTTCCACAACTTGCGAACTTAGGTGTCGAATGTCCCTTCCCTAGCAATACTTTGGGGACCCTCTGACCTTTGTTTCATCCAGCTATACGGGTTGCTCAAGCCAAAGATGAGGTGTGTTACTATGTATGTAAAACAAGGGCATGCCTCTTGAGTTATCAAATTCGTAATGCACAAATCGAGGGAGCAGGCCTGCCTACCCTCGAAATTGGAACAGTTTTGGAGGCAATAGAGCACCTTCTAGGTGGGAAAAAATTGAAAGGCAAAAGTGTCATAAGTGGAGAATGGCTCGTGTTGAGCTGAAGGTATGGCTCAATATTCACGTCAAAGGTGTAGCTCCATTGCCGAGCCAAATGTATAGCTTCATTGCCTCACAGGAGGTATGGCTCATTTGTCGAGCTGAGGGTGTATCTCCAACACTATCAAGGGGAGGGCATGTGATAGCCGAAGGGCTATCATCCTTGAGACCTTCAAATGAAAGAGGCTTGTCACCACCTTCGTATGATAACCTACCCAACCTTTGCTAGTGCACTTGCCACCTTTGGCTAAAAACACGGCCAACTTTGGAAAGGGAGCTTACTGATAGCCAAAGGCTATCGCCTTTATCTGGCCGAACTCCCTGCCACAAGAATGGCCAGAAGAAACTGGCGCTACCCAAGAAAAGGTGGGATCATACACCTCGGGAAATAGCCGAAGAGCTCCGAGCCTGGCACGCCAGGAAACTTGAGGATACTACTAGCCCCCCGAGGTTGTAACAGATCACCTTCGGAAAAGAGGCACCAGCCATCGCGGGCCGAACATGATCTCCCCGAAGGCGGAACTCCCTGAAGCTGGGATCCCCCGAACTGGGTGCGTGTTTCCCGAAGAGGCACCGTCCGTACCAAAGGATGACCACACCCAGGGACCTCGGGAATACGGCAGGAGCATTTAAGGAAGCATTTAAGGAAGCCTCTGACACGTCCTTTCACAGACGTCATAAAGCCACCTCAATAGGCGCTCTGACACGCTGACGCCATCAAAATCACATCATGGCCCATCTCAGCACAAGGCTCAAGGCAACCTGCTACCAGCTATCTGTCCCCTACGCCCAGAAACTCAGGAAACATCTGACCGAACACGTGTCGCGATCTGAACGGGCTAGGTACTCCTATTAATACCGGGAAATAAATACTTGGCAGGAGGTTGGTTAGCAAAAGGTCTGACTCCCAGACTCTGAGACAATCACCAGGCGAGACTCTTCAGCCCTTTTGTGCTATTTCCTCTGCCTTTTCTCAGCCACCACTGACTTGGGCGTCGGAGGCTCCCCCCCCCGGAAACACATTTCGGGGGCCTCCTAACCCACTTTTTCTGAGCATCTAAGGTACTCTCCCTTGGGCGCATTATCCTCCAGGCATTCTTCCTCCTAGAAGTCTCTCCAACAGTCACCATGACTCTAAACGATGAGGCCCATGGCCATCATTTGGCGCCGTCTGTGGGAACCCGCTCTGACATTGCCGTCGTTGAAACTCGGCGTTCTAAGGACAAGGGACTCCCGAGGTCTCCGTCCGCGCCTGAGGCACAACCGGCTGCTGAGCAAACACTCCTAGGGACTTCTGCGTCTGAGGAAGATCGCCCTCTAGTAATCACTATGGGCTTTATGAGGGGGTTTCAGCGTTCGGTCGTGGCCGAAATGACACAGCAGATCGACCGAAGGTGGTCACAGCAGACACAGGCCCAAAGACCTCCCTCACCTGCACTCCCTCGGGAGAAAAGTCAGAGGTCGACCCATCGCAGTTCGGGAAGTGTAGACCCGCGCGAAGAGTCATCCACGGAGAATATACCCCTTGGGAAACGGCATGTGGGATAAACTGGGTCCAAACGACCGAAAGTCTCACAACGAAGGAGTTCGTCGCCTGAGGCGACGTCCCTGTCCCCTCAGCGCTGAACTCGCTCCCCGAGAGGCGCCGACGATCTCCCCTCCCTGAAGAAAGGCCTAGTGCCACCGTGCTTATGGAGAGGATATTAGCACGGCTAGATAGGGTGGAGAAACAAATGGCCAGAAAACCCGTTTGGGACAGGATCACAGGAGCCTTCTGCAAAGATGGGTCCCCGTTCACCCGGACCGTGGCCGAGGCAGCCATGCCAGGTGACTTCAGAGTACCTCGGTCGGAGATTTATGATGGCCGTACTGATCCACAGGCCCATCTGACGAAGTACAGACGTAGCGTGATAATGCACGGTGCTGACGACGCTACCATGTGCAAGTGCTTCGAAGTCACCCTCACAGGGCCAGCAACTACATGGTACAATTCATTGCCTTCAGGGACTATCACTGAGTTCCAGGAGTTGTCCACGGCCTTCACGCAGCAATTCATTGGGAGTCGACCAACTGCGAAGATGCTTGTCCAGATGTTCGACATAGAGCAGAGGAACGGAGAAACCATCCGAGACTATGTCGAAAGATTCAACAGGGAAGCTCTTAGCGTCCCTGACTTTCGGCCCGAAATCCGCATTCTTGCCATGACACGGGGCCTTCGGCAAGACTCACAACTGTTTTATGAGTTCTCAAAGGACCCCCCGGAGACCTTCGGAGAATTTTACCGAAGGGCAGAACAGCACATGACCGCCGAGGAACTAAGAATGGCTGGGCCGAAGTCCGATCACCACCGCCCCGAAGGGTCCAATCAACAAGCTCGGCATCCGACCGAACACGCAGGACAACCTCGGAGGATGCGGGGAAGGAAACCCCAAAGTTTCACACCACTGAGCACTACACAGACCAACATCCTCATGGCGCTAGAAAGGCAAGGGACGCAAATTCGGCGACCAAGGGCCATGACTGCCGATAATAAGAAGAATGCAAAGAAGTTCTGCCAGTTTCATTGCGACCACGGTCATGACACCGAAGACTGCTTCCAGCTGAAAAAGTACATAAAGTCGCTGAGAAAGCAGGGACAACTTCGGAAATACCTGCGGATGCCATCCCCGAAAGGCAGAAAAGTGGACGAAGAAAAGGCCGAAGATGAGGACTATGACTCCGACGGGCGGAGGAACTGAAGTCCAAAAAGGCGCCCTCCACCTCCGACAGGGGTTATCCAAACAATCACCACGGGGCTCCCATCCTCGGAAAGAAAGCGGAAGGCTAGAGAAATTGCAGTCATGGAATATCAAAATCCAGCAAAGAAGCTGGCCCGCAAAGATGGATCCACCGTCATCTTTCCCCACGACGATCCGCTGCTGATCATGGCGAGGATAGGGAACTGGGACGTCAAAAGGGTGCTGCTTGATGACGGATCAAATGCGGACGTCCTATTCTCGCACTTACTGCCGAGCTTGGGCATCTCCAGCAGCGAGCTTAAGCCAGTCACCTCGCCCACCTTCGGGGTTGGACCATCCGAACTGCCCGTTCTCGGATGGATCGACCTCCCACTGATGATGAGAGGGACTTCGCTAGACGGAGCAGCTGAGTTGTACGCCTCCACAATGGTGAGGTTCATCGTCATGGACGTCCCGTCCTCGTACAACGCCATCCTTGGAAGGCAGACACAGGGAAACCTGCACATTCGCCCTGATGTGAAGTACTTGACTGTCACATTCGCCACCAAGGATGGAGATGCAGAGATCTTCATAGACCAGGCCGAGGTAAGAAAGGTGTTTGTGAAAGCACGAAAGGCCCCGACGAGCAACTTCGCACAAACAATGGAGGCAAAGGCGCCAGAAAAAGGCAAAGAAGAAGATCTCGCAAAAGCGGAAATGGAAACAGTAGAACTTATCCCAGGACAATCTACCCGAATAGGGAAGAGCTTGGCCGAAGGTGAGAAGGAAAACCTTGTATCTTTTCTGCTGAAAAATAAAGATCTGTTTGCCTACTCGCCAAAAGATATGCCAGGAGTAAACTCTGGCATAATACAGCATAGCCTCAAAGTAAGCCTAAAAGCAAAACCTGTCCGGCAAAAGAAACGAAGCATCTCAGCCCACAAGAGCAACTTTGTCAAAACCGAGGTCCAGCGTCTGTTAGACGCTAAAGTCATCAGGGAGGTGAAGTACCCCGAGTGGTTAAGCAACGTGGTCATTGCCACAAAAGAAGGTAGCAGCAAACTACGGATGTGCATCGACTTCAGAAACTTGAACGATGCTTGCCCGAAAGACTCATACCCTCTGCCGCCAATAGATCAACTGGTAGATTCAACTGCCGAATATGGGTGCCTGAGTTTCCTAGACGCCTTCAGTGGCTACCATCAAATAAGGATGGACCCCGAAGATGAAGAAAAAACCGCCTTCATCACCGAGGGAGGAACATACTGCTATGTCAGGATGCCCTTCGGGCTCAAAAATGCAGGAGCCACCTACCAAAGGTTGATGAACAAGGTCTTTAAAGACCAAATGGGGAGAAACATGGAGGTGTATGTTGATGATATGATAGTCAAGAGCAAGCTGCCTAGCTATCACGTTGCAGATCTAGAGGAAACCTTCCAAAAGCTCAGAGCCTTCGGGATTCGGCTCAATCCTGAAAAGTGCATCTTCGGGGTAACCTCGGGAAAATTCCTTGGGTACATGGTATCCGAAAGAGGCATTGACGCTAACCCCGAGAAGATCAACGCGCTGCTTGAGTTCTGAACTCCTGCCACAGTCAAAGACGTGCAGAGGCTCACCGGAAAAATAACCTCCCTGAGCAGATTTATTTCCAGGTACGGAGATAGGTGTCGACCTTTCTTCAAAGTCCTCACAAAGGCAGCAAAAATGGAAGGCGACCTCGGAAGCAATGATCACCCTTGGGGTGAAGATTGCCAAAAGGCCTGGGAAGAACTCAAAGTCTACTTGGCTAGCCTGCCGACTCTGCGACAACCTCAGGAGGGAGAACCCCTCGTTTTGTACCTCGCCGTCACGGAGAAAGCTGTAAGCTCGGTCCTCGTGAAACAAGAAGGGCCAAAGCAATGGCCAGTCTATTAAATCAGCAAATCCCTGCATGGCGTCGAAGTCCGGTACCCTCTGCTTCAAAAAGCTATATACGCCTTGGTGCTTGCAGGGAGAAGGCTGCGACCATACTTTCAGGCTCACCCCATCATAGTCCGAAGTAGTCTACCACTACGGGATGTTATGAAGAAAGTTGATCATTCGGGAAGACTCTCCAAATGGTGCATAGAGCTTGGCGAACACGAAATCATATATGAACCTCGGAAGGACATAAAAGCTCAAGCACTGGCAGACTTTATCGCCGAAGTACCCACCACTAAGGAAAGCCATATGGATCCGAACGGAGGTGAGCCAGAGTAGACCTTACATGTTGACGGAGCCTCGGGATCCGAACACCAGGGAGCTAGAGTAATTATCAGAGGACCCGAAGGCCTAGAGGTAAAGAAGGCTATCAAGTTCAGCTTCAGTGTCACTAACAATGTGGCAGAGTATGAAGCCCTCATAGCGGGATTACACTTGGCCAGAAGGATTGGCGTGAGAAACTTAAAGGCTCATAGCGATTCCCAGCTGGTAGTTCGGCAGATGGCAGGAGATTATGGGGCGAAGGACCCAATCTTGGCAAAATACCACGAGCTGGTAGCAAAGCTCATCCAAGAGTTTGACGCCACACCGAGGTGCTAGATCACCCGAGCATCTCAGTACTGAGCATTGCGACCGGAAAAGGATGGAAAGATCCCATAAAAAGATACCTCGCAGAAAGTGTGCTCCCCGAAGACCCCGGCGACGCTACAAGACTGCGAAGACGCTCCGGCCGATTCTTCCTGATTGGCGAAGAGTTATACCGACAGGGATATGCAAACCCGCTGCAAAGATGCGTGGATGAAGAGGATACTGAAATGGTCCTTGAAGAGGTCCACGAAGGCATGTGTGGTTCACATATTGGAACTGATGCCCTTGCGGCGGTGATACTTCACCAAGGATACTTCTGGCCTACCCTGAGAAAGGATCCAAGGAAGTTCGTCCGAAAATGCGGTAGTTGCCAGAAAGACGCGAACATCCAGAGGGCGCCCTCGAAAATAGTAACTTCGGCTGACTACCCCTGGCCCTTCGCAGTCTGGGGCATAGACCTTATTGGGCCACTCCCCTCAGCGCCCGGAGGCATGAAATTCTGCGTGGTAGCAGTAGACTATTTCTCTAAATTGGTCGAGGCAGAACCCCTAGCAACTATCTCGGCAAAAGAAGTGCAAAAGTTTGTATGGAAGAACATAGTATGCAGATTCGGCATACCGAGGGTACTAGTGGCTGATAATGGATCCCAATTCATAGACAAAGGATTCCAGGAATGTATCAGCGACCTCGGAATAAAGATGCACTTCGCCCCAGTAGCTCACCCCCAAAGCAATGGGCAGGTGGAAGTATCTAACAGGACCATAAAAGATGGCCTGAAGAAAAGACTGGGGGAAGCAAAAGGGAAATGGCCAGGAGAACTCCAAAGCGTGTTATGGAGTTACCGAACGACGCCCCGAAGAGCCACAGGGGAGACTCCCTTCTCATTCGTCTTCGGAACAGAGGCCATCATCCCTATCAAGATAGTTAGACCATCAGTACGGGTGCAAGTATTTGATGAAGGTGGAAACGACCTCGGCCTAAGAATGAAGCTCGACCTCGTCGGTGAACACAGAGAAATAGCTGAGCTGAAAGGAAAAGCTTTCCAGCGAAGAGTGGCCGCGGCTATAAATTTACGAGCCAGGCCAAAAGAAATCAAAAAAGGAGACCTCGTTCTCCGAAAGACTGACTTTGCACCCCGAAAGCCATCTCACGGGGTATTTCGCGTGAACTGGGAAGGACCTTATCTGGTTCTTGCCGAAGTACGAAAAGGCGTGTACAAACTTGGCGACACCGAAGGCGTAGAATTGAAAAACACTTGGCACTCAGACGCCTTGAGAAAATTCTACGCCTAAGCTTGAGCGAAGGAATCACACTGTACGAAAAATATTCTAAGTGCAGAAGTGTCTTGAGAAAATTTCTTAAGTGCAGAATTGTACAAAATTCCGTGAAGATGCTCACCACAAGCGCAGATATGATTTTCCGAAGTCCCTTGAGCCATCACGCTCGGGAAAGATGGAAAAATCTCTCAGCAGTGCTCACCGTAATAAGTGCAGAGACAGTTTTCCAAAGTCCCTTGAGCCATCACGCTCGGGAAAAATGGAAAACAAAAAATGGAAAAATTTTGAGTAAAGGGTTTCCGAAGTCCCTCGAGCGAACGAGTTCGGGACAAAATGGAAATGTAAAAACCTGCAAAAAGGCTTAGTCAAATTTTTCAGACTTTCCAAAAAGCCTCTTGAGCGAACAGGCTCGGTCAATGGAAAGATCTTTCACAATTAGTCAAGTTTCTTTGGTCGCAGGTTTTCCGAGGTCTCTTGAGCAAATGTGTTCGGGGCAATGGAAATAAAGAAACTTGCAAAAACACTTAGCCAAAAAAGATCTTCATTTACAATGATTAGGCTTACAAAGAAGAAGTGCCCGAAGAAGGAGCACAAAAACGAAGAGGAAAGGTTGCTAAAATAGCCTAAGGGTTCTCGGCGTCCTGGGAGCCACCAGCCTCTGTGCCCTTTTCCACCACCTTCGGCGCCGGAATTGTGGAAGGCAGGTTCAGGTGCTCGATTTTGGACCAGGACCACCGAGGCCCCTCGGGAATGTTGAGAGCTTCCAAAAAAGAGAGGTCCAGACCTGGGAACCTCTCAAGGACTTGGTGCCGAGCAAGGCAGAATCCGTCTTGGAAGGCGACCTTGGTCATTTGGTCGGATTTGTCCTTCTCAACCTCAAGGTCCTCGAGCTCGTCCTTCAAGTCTGCAACCTCCTTCTTCAGCGCCTTCACCCTCTTCTTAGCATCGGGCTCCTTCTTCAAAGACAGGACCTCGGCTTCAAGAGCTTTCTTCTCACTCACCAACGACCGAATAAGGTTGTCAGAATCTGACTTATCTTTGAGAAGGTCTTGGTTGGCAGCGAGCATCCCTTTCACCTGATCGCCGAGGTCAGCAATCTTCAGGGAGGAGTTCTTCTCAAGATCTTCCTTCTCCTTCCGGAACTCCTCCCGAAGGGCAGCAACTTCTTTCTTCGCAGCATCTGACAGCTGCTGGTTCTTGGCAATCAATGCCGAGCGCGTTTCCTTCGCCTTCTTTAGGGTCTCTAAGGCCGAAGTTCGGAACGCCGAATTCCTGGCTACCCGAACTCGGAGAAAGCCGGCGTACCCCAGCAGCTGCAAAGAGATGAACGCAAGGTCAGTAAGAGCCAGGCACTTAGGAAAAATTGAAGGGAAAAAGGTGTGAAGAACATACCTGAGCAGCATGCTCGGTGACTTTTGCGGCAAGGGTGTCATCGTCCGGATGGGCCGCTGCAATAGCCTTGAAGGAGGCCTCTATAAGCACCCCCTTCGAAATTTGCTTTGCCATTTCAGGACAGTCCTCGAAGTACAAGTTCATGTCCTCCGTGAAGGTCCAGAAAGGCTCCTTGGGTATCTTCCCTTGCGAGACTTTGGCGTCGCGAAGGGTGCGCGCCTTCGCTTGTTCAGCCGCCCAGTTCGGGGTAAGTAACTCCCCTGCACGGCAAAAATGAGAGCAGGTCAGACACAAAGGAAAATTCAGAAAAACAAAAAGAGCCATACTTGTTCTGAAAATAACAAACCTGGCGGCACTTCGAACACGGCGTCCTCGGAATCCTCAGACTCCTCGGTCGAAATCGCCTTGCCCTTCCTCTTGCGCCGCTCCTCGGCAGAAGAAGCCTCTACCACGGCCTCCAGAAGGGCCTGCAGCGCAGAAGGGCTCTGGGGAGGGACGTCGGCGGAAGAAACTTCAGCAGCGGCAGGGACTTCGGCAGCTGCCTCGGACGACGGAATCTCGGCTGTCCCAGGCTCCTCGGCAGCTTCCTCGGAAATTTCCTCCAGAGGAACCTGGGCAGTTTTCTTTGCCCGTTTTGCCGAAGGCCCAGCGCCAGTCGACTTCCGCCTTCGGGAAGCCGCTTTCTTTGTCTGATCGCGCTTCTCCACTTGGCCGGAGAAAAGGGACTTGTAAAATGTAGCAGTCCCGTCACCCATCTCTGAAAAAGAAAAAAGACATCAGCGTAAGTCCGAGGGAAAAAGAACAAGGGAGTAGAAGATAACTCAGTTTCGACAAGCGTTTCGAAAGAGATTTCCTCCTTAAGAAGCTTGACCAACCAGGAATCCTTCCCGGTGATGGCAGGAGCGGGCATCCCGAGGTCGGTCTCGTGCTCCTTAACCACCTTTATCTCCCGGAGGACCTCTTCGGTCATCAACCTCCAATTGATGGGGAAGGGGTACAGAGAGCGCGGCGCGACCTCGGGAGCCCAGTCAGAGACGGCGCGAATGCGGCCGTCGAAGTCCGCAAAAGTGGAAGCCAACTCTAGAGTCAGCAACAACCTCGGATCAACGACGTCCACATCTAGCCTTTCCTAAGCCCTTTTGGTCGGAACATACGACCAGGCCTCCTCCATCTTCATGAAGAAGAATTTCTGTTGCCACCCCTGCCAGCTGTCCTTGGTGGCGAAGGTGAACATGTATTTTTTGCTCCCGGATCCCCGAGGTAGCATAAAATAGAAGCCACCCTTCGGGACCACAAAGAGCTTGTAGTACTGCATGAAGATTATAAAATGGGGTTTTATCCCGAACACGCCACACATACAGAGGAAGGTGTTAAAATAGCAGAACGAGTTCGGGGGAAGCTGGTTCACAGCAATACCATGAAATTGGCAGAACTCACAAACCATCTTCGGGGGAGGATACCGAAGTCCGGCCTTCAGCTGGGCTGAAAAAACGGTAACCTCGTTACTTTGGTTTGAAAAGGCGTAATGGCTAGAGTGAGGCAGCCTAGTAACGGCGTAAGAGGGAAGAAAGAACTTTTTCTTCCACTTCTCTAATTTTGCGGGGGTGGTGCAATAAGGATGGGCTAAAAGAGGCTGCCAGCTCTCAGGGATAGGCATTTTCGACATGAAAACGAGTTTGGAAAAGGCAAGAAAACAGTTTCCCGAAAAAACTCAAAAGAACAGAGGAATCAAAACACTCTGGAAAACAAAAACCCACCAAAAGATTTGCCAAAGTCTGAGGACGCCGTCGTGAAAGTTGGCTGAAAAAAGCTCTGATTAAGGTAGCTCCGCCACAGAAAGCAAGAAAGTACGAAAACAGGGGCAAAGCAAAGGAAAGAGCAGAAGTAAAAGCAAATGGGACTTATGATGGAATGGGCTATTTATAGGCCAAAGGTTGATAACCGAAACGTCGTCATAAGTACCACTTTTGGAGGTGAACCGTCAACGTAACTGCCCTCTGTACCTGAAAAGGCGTGCCCTCTGTAACCGACGCGACTCTCATCCAATGGCAAAGCGCCACGTGTCAATCGTCGCGCCAAAACTGGGGACACGTCTTCTGACATCCCTAAAAAGCTGGGACGCGTCGCTTAGACTGACACGCTTGGCCATCAGACACGACATTACACAGACCTGCAAGAAGAAAAAGCAGGTTACCTCGAGGACACCAAGAGACAGGCTATGGCCAAACAGCCCATGACCTTCAGGCAAGAGGTGTATCTTCGGCACAGGCTCCGCCTCGAAGACACCAAAGAACAGGCCAAGGCCGAACAGCCCTTTGGGCAAGAGGTGCATCCTCGGAACAGGTTGAGCTTCCTAACAGACTCCCAAGAACAACCTCGGAAAGATATGCAAAACCGAAGTCTTCACTTCGGCTTTCCAAAGGGGGGCATGTGATAGCCAAAGGCTATCGCCTCTATCTAGCCGAACTCCCTGCCACAAGAATGGCCAGAAAAAACTGGCGCTACCCGAGAAAAGGTGGGATCATACACCTCGGGAAATAGCCGAAGAGCTCCGAGCCCGGCACGCCAGGAAACTTGAGGATACTACTAGCCCCCCGAGGTTGTAACAGATCACCTTCGGAAAAGAGGCACCAGCCATCGTGGGCCGAACATGATCTCCTCGAAGGCGGAACTCCCTGAAGCTAGGATCCCCCGAACTGGGTGCGTGTTTCCCGAAGAGGCACCGTCCGTACCAAAGGACGACCTCGCCCAGGGACCTCGGGAGTACGGTAGGAGCATTTAAGGAAGCATTTAAGGAAGCCTCTGACACGTCCTTTCACAGACGTCATAAAGCCGCCTCAATAGGCGCTCTAACACGCTGACGCCATCAGAATCACATCATGGCCCATCTCAGCACAAGGCTCAAGGCAACCTGCTACCAGCTATCTGTCCTCTACGCCCAGAAACTCAGGAAACATCCGACCGAACACGTGTTGCGATCTGAACGGGCTAGGTACTCCTATAAATACCAGGAAATAAATACTTGGCAGGAGGTTGGTTAGCAAAAGGTCTGACTCCCAGACTCTGAGAAAATCACCAGGCGAGACTCTTCAGCCCTTTTGTGCTATTTCCTCTGCCTTTTCTCAGCCACCACTGACTTGGGCGTTGGAGGCTCCCCCCGCCGGAAACACATTCCGGGGGCCTCCTAACCCACTTTTTCTGAGCATCTCAGGTACTCTCCCTTGGGCGCATCATCCTCCAGGCGTTCTTCCTCCTATAAGTCTCTCCAACAGTCACCATGACTCTAAACGATGAGGCCCATGGCCATCACTTACTACCCTCGGTGTCTCTAGTATCTCCTGAACACCTTGTCACCTTTGATAAGACACCTTAGTGACCTCAGCAGAAGATGACAAACATCTAGCCCCCAAGCTCACTCACAGGAACCCTTCACATGCCCCTGATTGATGGTTGTGCATAGCTGCCTAAGACTAGTTAGAGACACCTCTCCCGAGGTATAGACCAAAGGTCCCAGAAATCTAATCGACCATGTGTCCCAATCTTTTGGGCTTGGGAAAAATGTCTTTCTCCCCAAACTCCTTATCTAAGTACTTAGGAGGCTTCTAGGTAATACAACGCAGACATATTGTTTTCTATTACTCACACAAATCTTTCCACAACTTGCGAACTTAGGCGCCGAATGTTCCCTCCCTAGTAATACTTTGGGGACCCTCTGACCTTTGTTTCATCGTGCTATACGGGTTGCTCAAGCCAAAGATACTCTAGAGCCCACATTCTTATACATAGAAGATGTGTTGGAGCATTAATGCCATAATTTGTGTATAGAGGTTTTAGGTTGTACTGATTTTTGTGGCAATTGCCCTAGATGTCTAGTTTCCATTGGATTTTGCTAATGTAATTTTTGTAAGAAAAATGTATATAAATGCCTCTAGCAATTGCTATGGGACAACTAGATTATATTTTGTATGAGCTTGTATTAAACACATCACATAACTATGTTATTTTTAATATTTGCATGGTTTAATTCTCGCAGGCAAACTTATGTATGTATTTTAGTATGATGAATGGGCCACATCCATAGTAAGGCATAATATAAGCAACAATTTGCATAACATGGTTTAATGAATAACAAGCCCACTATGGAACATAAACCGCAAACCCAGCACTCATATGTATTAACCATCCTAGGGTGCTATTTTGCCTAAGGGGTGGTTCCCTCTTTAACTATGGTATCACAGTAAGTTACTAGAGGTATAAAGGATTAGATTCTAATGGTACTTAGTACTTCCTCTTATAGTGGAAATCAAGTAATTGGGTTTAAGGTTTCTCAATTGATTAAGGAAAGAATGCCAAATGGGGGATGACTACTATATTCACCTAGAGCAGAGGTTGAGTAGTATATGATATGAAGGATTTTAGTATGACTAGCAAAAAGTGACTATGGTACAAGTACAAAACAACCCATACCTTACACAAACAAGAAAAAAATTGAATGCCAAGTGTATAGGTATAAAAGTGTTACAAGGGGTTGGGTAACAACTCTAGTAAAGAGATAACACAAACTGGGGAGTAGCTAGGAGGTTATGCACCTAAGTAAGAAAGATTTATTGGGTTACCAATGATTCTTACACCTTTGATTTAGATCTACGGTAGGTAAGGGGGAGTATGGACTAAGCTAGAATGAAATCCATTTGATTTGTGCAAGTCATATATAACCCATAGGAGCAAAAAGGGAAAAATGATGAGTTATACAATTGGACTAAGGGATAGCATGTAAGGCCCATGACTTAAAGATTAGAAGTGTCCCATTATGCGTAGAGAGTGAGGTTCATTGACTAAAGATGTAATAGAGGGCCAGTTATGCAAGTTCCCAAAGGTAACCATGATCTTAAAAGGTAACCTAACTAAATGATTATTGTTCATTTCTTCACCGAAAGAAGAGAAGGATAGCGCAATGAAGTGTACATGATGCTAGAAGCTAATACAGCTAATTTTAATATAGTAGTGTTAGTGTTGTGCCCAAAAGCCAATCATGAGATGATTGTTTTTTTGCACATTGAGTCATGATATTTTATTAAGGCATTAATCTAGCAATTATGTTTGTTGTTTTGTTTCTGCGTAACTTAACAAACATAATTGTAACCCTAGAATAATGATATTCTTAAACGTCCCTGGTCTAGTATTATTGTGGAGCGGGTTGCAATAATACATAACGACTAGCATATGTGGAGACTAATATGAGATATGTAGTCTACATATGGGTTTAAGTTGGAGAACTTGTGTACTGGACCGACCCACCATGAGAACACTACATGGATCGTTATATGAGTCTCATAAGTGATTCTCATAGTGATCATGGTATATGTAGTCCTTTGACCTAAGATCATCGGATTCAGCCTGTTTGGGCACCAAAAGTAAGGTATTTTTGGTGGCTCGAATGGAGGAGTCTCGGGTGCCTACTTGCTTGAAATAGAAGATTTCAGGCTAAGCAATTGTAAGACAATTTTTTGCGCCGGGGGGCGCTGCCCCCCACGCCCCCCGCAAAGGCGACTCCCCTTGACCCCGTCCGTTGACTGGTCAGCGGAACCACCGCCCAGCGGGACCGCCGTATGTGAAGCGCCACATAAATAAAAGCTGGTTAATCAACGCGCGAAATTTGGCATGCATCTTTGTTGAATGAGATTTGACATGATATGCTGATTGGTGTTTGAAGCATGGTGCATGGTTATAGCCCTTGATTGGTTGTACTTGTAAATACAGCCTACGAGTCGTGCCTTTTCTTATCACTCTCATTGTACATTCTCTTCTCACCTTGGTCCCCTCGAATGTAACTCAAGGTTTCTATTATTGATGTAATGGTGCATTATGGGATCATCCAAGGTGGTATGTCCAAGGATCATCCAAGGTGGAATGTCCAAGGAGGTGACAACAAAAGGGCAACCAAGAAAGAAAGAGAAGGAGCTTGTGAAGACTCTTTTCTTTTCTTAGGCTTTTATGATATTCTCATTGGCTTGAGAATATCACATAGTTTGGGCTATAACCATGTCACATTTATGTTCTTGTAAGCATGAGATGCATGTTTTATATTTGTATGTGATGCATGTATAAAACAACCGGAGATAACAAATTGGTTAGATCAAAAGAAAAAATCCCTTAAACAAATATTAAGTCATTAAATGTGATGCCTTCCAAATGTTGGCACTCGTCAAGAACTTGATCAACATTAGGTGGGTTTGCCAAAGCAAAGCACCTATGTTCATCTTGGTAAGGCGCGATGGGATAATAGTGATATCCAAACTGCTAACTTTGGGTTCGACTTAACTAAGTCATCCTAATAGGATTAGGGACTTAGAGGCATAGAGTTGGGCGTAAGTTCATGAGATGAGCTTGGACAAGTGTTGTTCACCCAACTATCCAAGAGTTGCATGGGATGTAATTGGCAAGGAGTTGCCTACCTAAATAACTGTAACTTGAGAGACAAGCCAAAGCTGACTCAGGTTATGGTCAAATATGGATCTTGGCCCACTAGAATACCTTAGCGCCGAGGTGTTCCGAAATAATATTGAGGGTTATTATTTTGAGGAAAATAGTGAGAGTATCATTTAATAAAAGTCCTTATTAAATGAATTAAAATACATGACTCTTATACTGCATATTTACTGTTGTAGATAACCATGACACAAAACACATCGACACTTTCGTTGCGATCGATCCTTGAGCAGGAAAAATTGAATGGGACCAACTTTCTCAAATGGTACCGAAACTTGAGGATAGTCTTCAAACAAGAGAGAAAGGCTTATGTCCTAGAGCAGCCCATTCCGAATGAGCCTGCTGCCACTGCTCCAAGAGCTGAAAGGGATGCTCACAAGAAGCATTCTGATGATGCTTTGGATGTTGCATGCCTCATGCTTATTACTATGGAATCTGAGCTTCAGAAGCAACATGAGAACATGGGGGTGTTCGATATGATCGAACATCTCAAAATGCTTTTCCAAGAGCAAGCTAGGCATGAGAGGTTTGAGACCTCTAAGGCATTGTTTCAGTGCAAGATGTTTGAGGGAAGTCCCGTGGGCCCTCATGTGCTCAAGATGATTGGGTACATTGAGAATCTTGAGAATTTGGGATTTGCTCTTCAGAAAGAGTTGGCTATTGATGTAGTCTTGCAATCGTTGCCTAAAAGCTACAGTCAGTTCATCATGAACTATAACATGAACGACCTTGACAAGTCCCTTCCTTCCTGAATTGCTCAACATGTTGAGAACTGCTGAGCAAAACCTTACGAAGGCTAAGCCCATTTTGATGGTTCAAAAGGGCAAAGGAAAGGGAAAAGCCAACAAGAAGAAGGATAAAGCTAATGGAAAGTCTAATGCTAGTTCTTCTTCAGTTGCACTGAAACCAAAGGGTGGTGTGGCAAAGGAAGGGGAGTGCTTCCATTGTAAGCAACCTGGACACTGATAGTTTAAATTGTCTATTAACTTTTAGAAAATTCAATGCAAATTGTTCTTAGCCCTAGGCATTCATAGAAATTTGATTTGTAGAGAAGAAAATTGATAGTTTAAATTGTCTATTAACTTTTAGAAAATTATGACATAGTTTGATTTTATGGAAGAACTATTACAAATAGTTTTAAATAGAATTTAAAAATTTAATGTTGGATAATTCATGAGTTAATGAATTCAAACAATTCAATAGTTGCCTTCCAATAAATTCAAATTATGGCACAATTTTCTCAAAGCTAATGGACAATTTCAGCTATTATTTTTTCCTCTGTATAAATCAAGTTTTTGAGCCTATATAGAGCTTCGGACCAATATGCAATGAATTATAAAGATTTGGGACCAATGTGCAATGAAAAGAAGGTTAGGGGCCAATTTGCAATAGGAATTAAAGTTTTGATACCATTAGTGCTGTTTAACCCTTGTGGAGAACATGGGTGCAATCCTAAGAAATAGGGAGAAGCCCAACTGATGAGGGGAAATGTTCCATGTGAACAGCACTTTTAACATATGTTAATCCAAAAGTGAAGCTAAGGCATCATGCTTGTAAAACTGCTGCTAAATGGTAGAGATGCTTGAATCGAAGAAACATAAGTAACACATAAAGGATACTAGAGTGCATTTTTGTAGGGTTAACTTGCACCAAGACCATATTGAATTGCAGTTCATGTGTAGGCACCAAAAGCTTATAGAAAAGGCACTAGAGGACTGCTATGGCAACCCTCATGGGCGTTCTCAGGAAGCTTATGGGAACTTGTCCCACGCTAGTTATAATTGGCTAAAATTTTCATGCTTTTAATTAATTAACCTACTATATATCAATGTGTGAGTAATGCTTTGACTTTAATGATAAATATAAGTAACAAAACATTAAACATAAACATTGCCTAGGCATTTCATTAAAACCCTAATTTAAAAACTGTCAATGTTTACAAATAACTATGAATTTAACTACAGATCATCAACTGTGTGCAGGCTATTAGTCTTGTGCTCAAAATCCAATTATAAGATGATTGTATTTTGTACATTGAGGCATGATATGTTATTGAGGCATTAATCATTTAACTGTGTTTGCTATTTTGTTTCTGTGTGACATAATCAAACATAATTATAACCCTAGAATAATAGTATTCTTAAAAGTCTCTGATCTAGTATTATTGTAGAGTCGGTTGCAATAATACATAAAGACTAGCATGTGTGGAGACTAATATAGGATATGTAGTCTATATATGGGTACAAGTTGGAGAACTTGTGTACTGGACCGACCTACTATAAGAACACTACATAGATCATTATATGAGTGTCATAAGTGATTCTCATAGTGATCATGGTACATGTAGTCCTTTGGCCTAAGGTTATCAAGGTTCCCTACATGTGAGTCACGTACTTTGATACTTCACTTTGTCACTCGTCACTGAGTGAACATGAAGGTGGTCATTGGGTATGTCACACTCATGTGGAGGGTTTTGTATGATCAAGATGAGTTTTGTCCCTCCTATGTAACAAAAGTGATATCTTCGAACCCTTTGATTGAGTGAGACTAAAGAAATACAGATCCACGTCATCTATTTTAGTCATTTTACTCAGTAATCAAGAAAGCTTAGAATGGGTTGTACGAGAGTGACACATTTCATGTCTCATGCTTGGTTTTAATATCTTGGACAAAAGGACAAAGACATATATGAATAATGATCACAGAGGTTTAGTCAAATCACCGGCTATCTTGTTACTTGTGTAGCAATGATCTATTGCTAGACACTGCTCATTGTTTACGATCATAAATTTGATTTACGATCATTGCCAATGTGATAGGAGCCTATTAGATTATTTGAGTGCTTTGGCCAAATTATTTGGTTTTGCTTCCATGATAATTTCATATTAATAATTCAAAAAAAAGTTGAGCTATTATGAAGCTTAGAATTAAACCTAATTGGATTAGGGTTTTGACAGCCATTAGGCTTAGGAGTTAAGCCTTGCTATATGTATATCATATAGTAAGGATTTTTAAGCCCTAGCTACCCAAGTGATGAAATCATAAGGGTTTTTAGAAGTTCCAGCCATACTCTCATCTTGCCTTTCTTCAAAGGATGCAAGCTAGCACTGCGGGTGCAAGAGGAATGTACTTGCCAAAACATGGTGGAGGCATGGTGATATGAGCGGTTTATATGGATACCATAGAGAGCTTGAACACATCAACTGTTTAAGTTTATGATTTGACTCAATAGTTAGGTGAAAGATCCCAGCCAACTAGGTATAAAAATTTTGAACACCCTGATTTATTCCATTTCACTTAGATCCAAGAGGATTTCGGTTAGTTTCTACTACATTTGTTTGGCTCCCAAAGCCCTACACAAGCATCTATATAAAATTAAACTATCACCAAAGAATGACTCTAGAGTTTACTACTCAACCATTGTACAATGGAGGCAACTAGTGTACGAAACTATACACTAAAACTAAACTATTAAGATCCACAACTAAGCGCCCACCTTAGATCAATTTCTAAGTAGTAAGCTTCAAAAGTCCGCCTTTGCCTCACTAGCCTTTATAAGTGCAACAAGCAACTACAATTAGTACCATAACTTAGCCAGCTAGAAACCGTATTTCTAGAATCACAAAAATTTCCACATTGTTTACATTCCCTTGATTATTGTACACGTGAAGATGGTAGATGCACTTTACTTGAGTTCTAAGGAACTCACTAGATGTATGAAGATTTCCCATATTACCTCAAGCTATTAAGCTTCCTGAAGTCACTTTTGTACCAAGCTTTCACCTCAAAACCCTACCAAGAGTGCATCAAGTCCTCAGTTGTGCCTCAAGTAACTCACTAGGGCTAAAAGTGTGCTAAACCTTCACTCAAGGTATTTATCTATCCACCATTTTTTTGGTTCACTCTAGTGGAGTAGCAATTTTCATGGTTGCACTCACAATCACTCCATTCCAAAGAACCCACCAAGGTGCACTATGGTTTGCACATGGCCAAATGGTATTAAACCTTACACCTGGCAGAATGGTACAGTGTGTAGCCTATTAAACCAGTTTCTTTTATAGGTACACATGTAACACATAAAGCACCAAGAAACTCCTAGTTCATAATGGAGTTTTAAAAGTCCCGGAGCACTACTAGGTAACCTTTATCATTAGGTACGCTAGGTACCCCCTTAGACCTTCCCTTAAACCTCCTAACATAACTTTAAGTGTGCGACAACCAAAGAAAGGTACTTAAAGCCCCAAAATCAATGTTAGAAATCATGACATGGTTTGTTTTAGTTGTTGGGGTAAGGGACGTTATGCAGCTGAGTGTGTCAACATGAGAACTTTGGTCTTGAATGATAAAGGTGAAATGATGGATAAAGAGGATTCTAAGCTTAATGATGAAGGAATACCACCATTGGAAGATTATAGCAATGTGGATCCTCTTAATCAAGAAGATCTATTAGTGGCAAGAAGAGCCTTGACTATACAAATTGAGGAAGATGAGCATCAAAGAGAAAATATCTTCCACACAAGGTGTAAAATGAAAGATAAGATATATAGTTTGCTCATTGATGGTGGAAGTTGTACAAATGTTGCTAGTACCACTTTGGTTGAGAAATTATAGCTACCAACAATTCAATATCTGAGACCCTATTTCAATGGTTCAAAAATATGGATAAAATCAAGGTGATGAGGTAAGTTTAGGTGTCATTTAAGATTAAGAGGCATAGAGATTAGGTATTGTATGATGTTGTACCCATGCAAGCAAGTCACATTCTTTCAGGTGGACCTTTGTAATTTGATAGAAGAGTAACTCATGATGGCTTTAAGAATTGTTACTCTTTTGTGTACAAAGATAGGAACATTGGTCATGCACCTTTAATGCCCCAGGAAGCTATCGAGGTCCAAAAATGGTTACTGATGCCCCGAGGCATCTTCGTTTGCTGTCATGTTGACAGGTGGAGAGACTTCCTGAGGAGGCGAGCGCCTGGAGCACTGGTTTCCCAGCTGAGTGTGCCTGAAAAGCTCAAAGAAGAGGTTAGGAGGTCCCCGATTTGCTTTTCCGGGGAGGACCCTCTGACGCCCAAGTCAGTTTTCTGAGTGAAAGTGGAGGAAGAACACTAAGGGATCAAGTGTCTTGCCTGTTTTTTGTTTTCTCAGAGGGAGGAAAATGCCCCCTCCTTTGCCCAGTCCCATTTCCTAGTATTTATAGGAGTAGCTGGTCCGTTCAGATCATGACACGTGTTCGGTCGGATTTGATCTATATTTTTGGACCTAGGGGACAAGCAGCCGTTTGCAGCCTCCTTTAGCCCTGGACCCGGACAGGTTGTGTCAGGACTGGGGCGGCTGCGGCGTGTCAGTTCGCCGTTCAGATGTGACGTGTAGGGCTTGTGGGCGACATGTCAGAGGCTCCTTAAATGCTCATACCGTATTCCCGAGGTCCCCTGGGCGAGGTCGCCCTTCGGTGCGTGCACCCTCTTCGGATTCTATCCGTCCTTCGATGCGAGCACCTCCTTCGGGATCTATCCCATAGTTCTGGGAGCTCCCTTGATGAACACCTTCTTCGGGACTCACACCCATAGTTAGGGGATTCCCTTGTTCAGGTGTTTCTTGTTCGGGGAAGATCCTCTTCGGGGCCTCTGCCTTCGGGGAGATTCTTCCTTGCTTCAGAGAGATGGCTCTCTTACCCGAAGACGGTCAGTTTGGCCCCTCGATGGAGACGGTGTTGTCCTCGGAATTCCTGACGAGCTAACCGAAGTCTCGAGCTCATAGTGTTTGACTTCGCACCTTCCGAGGTCAGTAAAAAGATCCTCTCTTGGGTGACGTCAGACTCCTCGGCCAATATTCTGGCAGGGAGTTACTACCGAGGAGGCAATAGCCTTTGGCTATCACAGGCCCCCTTCCGGAAAGCCGAAGTGAGAAACTTCGGTTCATCAGTTTTCGGGTCCTGTGGTTGTGATATCTGCGCCGAAGACGCCTTCTTCTGCCTGGAGCGATGGGCAGCCCTTTTTGCGTCCTCGAGGCACGAGAAGATAGGCTGTCCCTGTGCCGAAGATAGACCTTCTGCCCGAAGTCACAGGCTGTCTCTTGGTGTCCTCGTGGCGAGGGGAAATAGGATAACCTTGTACCGAAGATAGACCTTTTGCCCGAAGTCACAGGCTGTCTTTTGGTGTCTTCGAGGTAACCTACTTTTTTGCCTTTATAGGTCTGCTCATGCGTCGCGTCCTGTATCCAGCAGAGTCAGTCTAGGGCGGCGCCTCTAGACCAAATGGTGTCAGAGGGCGTGCTCGACGTGATGGACGACACGTGGCACGTTTGCTGCGCGATGACCGACACATGGCACACTTTTATTGGGTAAGAATGCACTGAGTACGGCTGGCGCGACTTTTCAGGCGCTCTTAGCAGTTATGGCGACGCTTCGCCTTCCGAGGGGTACTAATGACGACGGTTCTCCTGGCCTTCTCGGCCTATATATATCAGTCCTGTCATAACCCTCTTTCTTCTTCTGCTTTTGCTTTCTTTTGCCTTCTAATTCTCTCCCGATTTTCCGCGGCGGTTCTCCTTTTTCAGGCATTTTTCTGACCACTTTTCACGACGGCTTCCAGAAATCCAGATTCTGGCAAGACCTTTGGTGGGTTTTAGTCCTTTTGCTTTTTTCAAAGCTTCTTCTTTGTTTTTCCCGAACTCGGTTTCCTTGTTTTTTTCCGAACTCGTTTTCATCATGCCTGTTCCCGAGAGTTGGCAACCTCTTCTTTCTCACCCCTGCTGCACTACTCCGGCAAAACTAGCGAAGTGGAAGAAAAAGTTTTTCTTACCCTCTTACTCTGTGACGAGGTTGCCCCGTCCTGACCAATTTCCTTTCTCCAACCGAAGTGATGAAATCACCGTTTTCCGAGCACAACTGAAGGCCGGACTTCGGTATCCCCCCCCGGAGATGGTTAGCGCGTTCTGCAACTTCCATGGCATTGCTGTTAACCAACTCCCACCGAACTCGTACTGCTATTTCAACGCCTTCCTCTGTATGTGCGGCGTTTTCAAAATAAAACCTCACTTTGTAGTTTTTCTTCAGTACTACAAGCTCTTCGTGGTCCCGAAGGGTGGCTTCTACTTTATGCTACCTCGGGGATCCGGGAGCAAAAAGTATACGTTCACCTTCGCCACCAAAGACAGCTGGCGAGGGTGGCAACAAAAATTCTTTTTCCTGAAGAAGTCCGAGGCTTGGTCGCACATCCCGACCAAGTGGGCTCAGGGGAGGCTCAAGATGGATGTTGTTGACCCGAAGATACTGCTAGACGCCAACATAGCACCTATCTTTGAGGACTTCGACAGGCGCATCCGGGCCGTCTACGACTGGGCTACCGAGGTCTCTCCTCGTGCCCTTTACCCCTTTCCGATCAACTGGAGGCTCATGACCGAAGAGGTCCTTCGGGAACTCAAGGTGGTAAAGGAGCATGTGACAGACCTCAATATGCCGAAACCGGCTTCTTCGGGGAAGGACTCCTGGCTCGTAAAACTCCTTCGGGGGAAAGAGACTTATGAGTCTTTTTACGAGAGTAAGTTACTTTCTCATTTTTTCCTTCATAACTTCATCTTGGACTTACACTGATCTTCTTTTTCTTTTTTCAGAGATGGGCGACGACATGACTGCCTTCTACAAGGCTCTTTTTACGGGGCAGGCCGAGAGGGGCGAACAGACAAAGAAGGTCGCCTCTTGGAGGCGGAAGCAGACTTCGGGCGGCCCTCCCTCCAAACGGGCAAAGAAAGCTGCTCCTTCCTCTCTTCCGCAAATTCCGGAGGAGGTAGGCGAGGAGCCCGAAGACCGTGCTGCCCCTTTGCCCGAGGTTCTTTCTGTCGACGTCCCTTCTTCCGACGTCGTTCCTCAAAGCCCCACGCCTTCGCATGCTCTTCCGGAGGGCGATGGGGAGGAGACCCCTTCTGCCGAGGAACGGCGCCAAATAAAAGGCAAGGGGATCTCTACTGAGGCAACGTCGATTCTTGACGACGACGTTACCGAGGTGCCAGCAGGTTTGTACTTTGTCGAAGAACCCTTTTCTTCTCTTGTAAATCCTTAAGGGTTTTCTGGCCTTAACCAATTTTCCTGCCTTGTTGTGCAGCGGAGGTGGCCGCTCCTGACTGGGTTGCCGAACACGCCCGCAAGAGGGCCCTTCGGGATGCCAAAGTCCCAACAGGGAAAGTTCCGAAGGAGCCCTTATGGACGTTCACGGAGGACATGAATATGTACTCCGAGGACTGTCCCGAGATGGCCAGGCAGATGTGCAAAGGGGTTTTTACTGAGGCCTCTTACAAGGCCCTTACGGAGGCTTACCCAGGCGACATCTCTTTGGCCGCCAAACTCACTGAACATGCCGCCCAGGTAGGCTTCACTGTTTCCTTAGTGCCAATTTCGCCTTTGCTTTTTACTTAGCATCATTTTCCCTTTGTTTGCTTTTTTTGCAGCTGATGGGGTATGCCGGGTTGCTCCGTGTTCGGGTGGCGCAAGAGTCAGAAAGGAGGGCGTCATTCTGGGACCTTTACACCAAGACGAAGGCCAGTGTTCGGCGTTGGCTGCCGATAATGCTCAGCTGAAGCAGTCTTCGGAGAAGGAAATTGCTGAACTTCGGGAGGGGTTCATAAAAGAGAAAGAGGAACTTGAGAAAGACACCTCCCAGAAACTTTCCGACATCGGCTCTCGGATGGCGGAGCTGACTTCGATCGTAGAAGCGATTCAAAAGGATAAGTCAGAAAGTGATGCAATCCTTGCGAAGACGCTCGAGGAAAAGGCCCAGCTCGAAGCCGAGGTCGCATCTCTGAAGAAGCCTTCAGAAGAGAATAAGAAGATGAAGGCATTGAAGAGAAAGCTTAAGGATCTGGAGAAGGACTATGCAGATTTGGCGGTCAAGAAGCAGGAGTCCGATGATATGACGAAGTTGGGCTTTCAAGACGGCTTCTGTCTTGCTCGGCACCAAATTCTGCAGAAGTTCCCAGATTTTGACCTCTCATTCCTGGAAGGCATGAAAATCCCGAAGGAGCCTCGGTGGACTTGGTCCAAGATCGAGCACTTGAAACTGCCTCCTTCTTTCCCGGCGCCGAAGGCTGCTGACAAAAGCACAGAGGCTGGCAGTTCTCAAGACGCCGAGGTTCCTTAGTTTGTACTAGGGTCTTTTGTCTTCATTTTCTTCTTCTTTTTTGTAGTCTTTCAGCAACTTTCTTCTCTGTAAGCACTCTTTGGCTCAATAGATAAAAATTTGGCTAAGTATTTTTTGCCAGATCCCTTTGTTTCCCTTTGTCCCGAACATAATTCGCTCGAGAGACTTCGGAAAACCATACTTTTGCTTTCCTTTGTCCCGAACATATTCGCTCAAGGGACTTCGAAAAACCATACTCTTGCTTTCCTTTGTCCCGAACATATTCGCTCAAGAGACTTCGGAAAACCATACTTTTGCTTTCCTTTGCCCCGAACATATTCGCTCAAGAGACTTCGGAAAACTTACTTTTGCTTTCCTCGGCGATTGCTTTCGTGAGACTCTTGTTTTGTACTTCTTCAGAACTTTTTACTTAGACAAATTTGTCCAACTTGTGCAATACAACCTTCCCACCAAACTTTTAGGCATAGAATTTTTTCAAGGCCTCTGAGTGCCAAGTGTTTTTTAATTCTATGCCTTCGGCATCACCGAGCTTATAAACTCCTTTTCGTACTTCGGCAAGTACCAGGTACGGTCCTTCCCAATTTGCGCGAAGTACCCCGTGGGACGGCTTTCGGGGTGCAAATTCAGCCCTTCGGAGAACGAGGTCTCCCTGTTTTATTCCCTTTGGCCTGGCGCGTAGGTTTATGGCTGCTGCTACTCTTTGCTGGAAAGCTTTTCTTCTCAGCTCGGCTACTTCTCTGTGTTCGCCGACGAGGTCGAGCTTGGTTCTCAGGCCGAGGTCATTTCCATTTTCATCGAACACTTGGACTCGTATTGACGGTTGTACTACCTTGACAGGGATGATGGCCTCTGTGCCGAAGACGAGTGAAAAGGGCGTTTCCCCTGTGGCTCTTCGGGGTGTTGTTCGGTAACTCCATAACACGCTTTGGAGTTCTCCTGGCCATTTCCCTTTTGCTTCTCCCAATCTCTTTTTCAGACCATCTTTTATGGTCCTGTTAGATACTTCCACCTGCCCATTACTTTGGGGGTGAGCTACTGGGGCGAAGTGCATTTTTGTCCCGAGGTCGCTAATGAACTCTTGGAATCCTTTGTCTAT
Source organism: Aquilaria yunnanensis (assembly GCA_039654915.1). Taxonomy (NCBI): domain Eukaryota; kingdom Viridiplantae; phylum Streptophyta; class Magnoliopsida; order Malvales; family Thymelaeaceae; genus Aquilaria; species Aquilaria yunnanensis. Next base: position 37,743,442 of record CM077595.1, on the reverse strand, counting down.
GAACTGGGATCCATTGTCCGCTACGAGTACCCTCGGTATGCCGAATCTGCATACGATGTTTTTCCATATGAACTTCTGCACTTCTTTTGCCGAGATAGTTGTCAGAGGTTCTGCCTCGACCCACTTAGAGAAATAGTCAACTGCTACTACGCATAACTTTACGCCTTCAGGCGTCGTTGGGAGTGGCCCAATGAGATCTATGCCCCAAACTGCGAAGGGCCAAGGATAGTCTGCCGAAGTCACGAACTCTGAGGGTGTTCTTTGGATGTTCGCATGCCTCTGGCAACTACCACATTTCTGGACGAACTGCTTGGCGTCCTTTCTCAGGGTAGGCCAGAAGTATCCTTGGCAAAGTATCACTGCTGCGAGGGCGTCGGTTCCGATGTGCGAACCACAGGCACCTTCGTGAACTTCTTCGAGGATCATTTCAGTATCCTCTTCACTAACACACCTCTATAGTGGATTTGCATATCCTTGCCGATATAGTTCTTCTCCAATTAAGAAGAAACGTCCCGCGCGCCTTCGCACTTTGGCGGCTTCGCTGGGGTCTTCGGGGAGTTCGTTGGTTGCGAGATATGTTTTGATTGGTTCTTTCCATCCTTTCCCCGAGGTCCCTATGCTTAATACCGCGATGCTGGGGTGGCTTAGCACTTCGGTGCAAGTTTTGGACTTCGCCAAACAGTCTGCCTCAGCATTTTCTCATCGGGGTACGTTCTCGATTTTCACGACGTCGAACTCCCGAATAAGCTTTGTTACCAACTCATGGTATTTCGCCAAGGTTGGGTCTTTCGGGCCATAGTCCCCTGCCATTTGCCGGACCACCAGTTGGGAATCACTATGGGCTTTCAAGTTTCTCACGCCGATTTTTCTGGCCAGGCGTAATCCTGCTATGAGGGCCTCATACTTGGCCATATTGTTGGTGGCGTTGAAACTGAATTTGATGGCCTTCATTACTTCTAGGCCTTCGGGGCCTCTGATAATCACTCCAGCTCCCTGGTGTTCGGATCCTGAGGCCCCGTCAACATATAACGTCCATTCTGGCTCGTCTTCGCCCGAAAACGAATGTCCCTCCTCGGTGTTTGGTACTTCGGCGATGAAGTCTGCCAAAGCTTGAGCTTTTATAGCTTTCCGGGGTTCATACGTGATGTCGTGTTCGCCAAGCTCTATACACCACTTGGAAAGCCTTCCCGAGTGATCAACTTTCCTCATAACATCCCGTAGAGGCAGGGTACTTCGGACGATAATGGGGTGAGCCTGAAAGTATGGCCACAGCCTTCTCCCTGCAAGCACTAAGGCAAATATAGCTTTTTGAAGCAAAGGGTACCTGACTTCGGCGCCATGCAGGGATTTGCTGACATAGTAGACCGGCCATTGCTTTGGCCCTTCTTCTTTCACAAGGACCGAGCTCACAGCTTTTTTTGTGACGGTGAGGTATAATACGAGGGGCTCTCCTTCCCGAGGTTGCCGCAGAGTCGGTAGGCTGGCCAAGTAGACTTTGAGTTCTTCCCAGGCTTTTTGGCAATCTTCATCCCAAGGATGACCATTCCTTCCGAGGTCGCCTTCCATCTTTGCTGCCTTTGTGAGCACTTTGAAGAAGGGTCGACACCTATCTCCGTACCTGGAAATAAACCTGCTCAGAGAGGTTATTCTTCCGGTGAGTCTTTGCACGTCTTTGACTGAGGCAGGAGTTCAGAATTCAAGCAGAGCCTTAATCTTCTCGGGGTTAGCATCGATGCCTCTTTCGGATACCATGTACCTAAGGAACTTTCCTGAGGTCACCCCGAAGATGCATTTCTCAGGATTAAGGCGGATCCCGAAGGCTCTGAGTTTTTGGAAGGTTTCCTCTAAATCTGCAACGTGGTAGCCAGGCAGTTTGCTTTTGACTATCATATCATCAACATACACCTCCATGTTCCTCCCCATTTGGTCTTTGAAGACCTTGTTCATCAGCCTCTGGTAGGTGGCTCCTGCATTTTTGAGTCTGAAGGGCATCCTGATATAGCAATATGTTCCTCCCTCAGTGATGAAGGCAGTCTTCTCTTCATCTTCGGGGTCCATCCTTATCTGATGATACCCACTGAAAGCGTCCAGGAAACTTAAGAGCCCGTACTCGGCAGTTGAGTCTACCAGTTGGTCTATTGGCGGAAGAGGATACGAATCTTTCGGGCAAGCATCGTTCAAATTTTTGAAGTCGATGCACATCCGGAGCTTACTACTTCCTTCTTTTGTGGCAATTACCACGTTGCTTAGCCATTCGGGGTAGTTTACCTCCCGGATAACGCTAGCGTCTATCAGACGTTGGACTTCGGTCTTGACGAAGTCACTTTTGTGAGCTGAGATGCTCCGTTTCTTTTGCCGGACAGGTTTTATTTCCGGACTCGCTTTTAGGCTATGCTGGATTACGCGAGGGTTTACCCCTGGCATGTCCTTCGGCGAGTAGGCGAACAGATCTTTATTTGCGAGCAGAAAAGATACAAGTTTTTCCTTGTCTCCATCGGCCATGCTTTTCCCTATTCGGGTATTATGGCCTGGGACAAGCTCTACTTCTTCTGTTTCCGCTTTTGTGGGATCTTCTGCCTCGCCCCTTTCCAGCTCTTTTGCTTCTACAGCATGTGCTAAGTTGCTTGCTGGAGCCTTTCATGCTCTGACGAACACCTTTCTCACCTCGCCTTGATCAATGAAGATCTTTGCGTCTCCTTCTTTGGTGGCGAAGGTGACGGTCAAGTACTTTACATCAGGGCGAATATGCAAATTTCCCTGTGTCTGTCTGCCGAGGATGACGTTGTATGACGAAGGAACGTCCATGACTATGAATCTTGCCATGGTAAAGGCGAACACCTCAGCAGTTCCTTTCTCCGAAGTTCCTTTCATCATCAAGGGGAGGTCGATCCACCCGAGGACAGGTAGCTCAGATGGTCCTACGCCGAACGTGGGTGAAGTAACAGCCTTGAGGTCACTCCTAGATACACCCAAGCTTGGCAGCAAATGTGAGAACAAGACGTCTGCGTTTGACTCATCGTCCAGCAGTACCCTCTTGACGTCCCAGTTTCCTATCCTCGCCATTATCAGCAATGGATCATCATGGGGAAATATGATGGTGGAGCCATCCTCGCGGGCCAATTTTTTCGTTGGGCTCTGATATTCCATCACCGCTATCTCTCTGGCCCTTCTTTTTCTTTCCGAGGATGGAAGTCCGGTTATGATCGTCTGTGTTACTCCTGCCGAAGGTGGAGGACGCCTTCTCGGACTTTGGTTCCTTCGCCTGTCTGAATCGTAATCCTCGTCATCGGGCTTTCCTTCTTCCTCTTTTTTCCCCTTCGGGGAAGGCATTCTCAAATAACGCCAAAGCTGGCCCTGCTTTATCAGTGATTCAATGTACTTTTTCAACTGAAAGCAGTCTTCGGTGTCATGACCGTGATCACGGTGGAACTGACAGAACTTCTTCATGTTCCTTCTGTTGTCAGCAGTCATACCCCTCGGTCGTTGGATTTGAGCCCCCTGTTTTTCCAACGCCATGAGGATGTTAGCCCTCGTGGTGCTCAGAGGTGTAAAGTTTTGGGGCTTCCTTCCTCCTACTCGCGTTCTCCGAGGTCGGCCTAACTGTTCCGTTGGACACCGGGCTTGCTGGCTGGATCCTTCGCCACGAGCGTGAATATGGTCAGCCTTCGGTCCAGTCATTCTCAGCTCTTCGGCTGTCATATGTTGTTCAACCCTTCGGTAGAATTCTCCCAGCGTGTCCGGGGGATCTTTGGAGAATTCATAAAACAAGTGCGAATCCCTCCGGAGGCCCCTCGTCATGGCGAGGATGCGGATTTCGGGACGAAAGTCCGGAACACTGAGGGCCTCTCTGTTGAACCTCTCGACATAGTCACGGATGGTCTCCCCATTTCTTTGTGCTATGTCAAACATCTGGACGGGCATCTTCGCCGTCGGCTTGCTCCCAATGAACTGTTGGGTGAACGCTGTGGAGAGCTCCTGGAACCCCCTGATGTTTCCGGGAGGCAGGGAATTGTACCAGGCAGTTGCTGGTCCTACAAGGGTGACTTCAAAGCACTTACAGAGTGTAGCATCATCAGCCCCATGTAGCACTATGCTGCGTTTGTACTTTGATAGGTGGGCCTGGGGATCAATCCTACCCTCATAGGTCTCTAGCCGAGGTAGCCTGAAGTCACTTGGCATGGCCGCCTCGACCACTGTTTGGGCGAAAGGAGTTTCATCTCCAGAGACGGTTTCAGTTAGCCTGGCCCAAACAAGCTTTCGTGCCACCTGCTGTTCCATTCTCTCCAGTCTTGCCAAGACTTTCTCCAGCAGGAGCGTAGCACTGGGTTCCTCTTCCTGGTGCTTGGAGGTTCTTCGGTAAAAGGACTGTTGCCGTCTCTTCGGGGAGCGACTTCGGTACCGAGTTGAGGGGGACCTTGCCTCTGGCGACAAACTTCTTCTGGACGGGACTGCGGGTCGTTCAGACCTCGCTCTTTCCGCCAGCCGTGCTTCGAGGGGCAAGTTATCTGTCGAGGACTCTTCCCGTGGCTCCCCACTTCCCGAGCTATGATGGGTTGCCCTTGGGCTTTTTTCCCGAGGTCGTGCTGGCGAAGTGGGTTTTTGCGCCTGTGCTAGTTGCGGCCACCTTCGGTCTATCTGTTGTGTCATTTCAGCCACAACAGACCTCTGAAAGTCTCGTAAAAAACCCATGGTGATGACAAGAGGGCGTTCCTCTTCAGGCAAGGAAGTCTCTGGGGGACTTTGTTCGGTAGCTGGTTGGGTCTCAGGCGCGGACGGGGACTTCGGGAGTCCTTTGTCCTTCGAACGCCGAGTTTCGACAACAGCTACCTGGGAGTAGGTTCCCACAGACGGCGCCAAATGATGCCCCGAGGCATCTTCGTTTGCTGTCATGTTGACAGGTGGAGAGACTTCCTGAGGAGGCGAGCGCCTGGAGCTCTGGTTTCCCAGCTGAGTGTGCCTGAAAAGCTCAAAGAAGAGGTTAGGAGGTCCACGATTTGCTTTTCCGGGGAGGACCCTCCGACGCCCAAGTCAGTTTTCTGAGTGAAAGTGGAGGAAGAACACTAAGGGATCAAGTGTCTTGCATGTTTTGTGTTTTCTCAGAGGGAGGAAAATGCCCCCTCCTTTGCCCAGTCCCATTTCCTAGTATTTATAGGAGTAGTTGGTCCGTTCAGATCATGACACGTGTTCGGTTGGATTTGATCTGTATTTTTGGACCTAGGGGACAGGCAGTCGTTTGCAGCCTCCTTTAGCCCTGGACCCGGACAGGTTGTGTCAGGACTGGGGCGGCTGCGGCGTGTCAGTTCGCCGTTCAGATGTGACATGTAGGGCTTGTGGGCGACATGTCAGAGGCTCCTTAAATGCTCATACCGTACTCCCGAGGTCCCCTGGGCGAGGTCGCCCTTCGGTGCGTGCACCCTCTTCGGATTCTATCCGTCCTTCGATGCGAGCACCTCCTTCGGGATTTATCCCATAGTTCTGGGAGCTCCCTTGATGAACACCTTCTTCGGGACTCTCACCCATAGTTAGGGGATTCCCTTGTTCAGGTGTTTCTTGTTCGGGGAAGATCCTCTTCGGGGCCTCTGCCTTCGGGGAGATTCTTCCTTGCTTTAGAGAGATGGCTCTCTTACCCGAAGATGAGGTCAGTTTGGCCCCTCGATGGAGACGGTGTTGTCCTCAGAATTCCTGACGAGCTAACCGAAGTCTCGAGCTCATAGTGTTTGACTTCGCACCTTCCGAGGTCAGTAAAAAGATCCTCTCTTGGGTGACGTCAGACTCCTCGGCCAATATTCTGGCAGGGAGTTACTACCGAGGAGGCAATAGCCTTTGGCTATCAGTTACATAGTGAAGCCGAGAGGAAAGAACATGTGAAGAAAGTCAAGGGAAGCTGAAAAGAAAATAATGAAAGGAATGGTGAAAGAAAAATAGAGAGTAGAAAAAATAATGAAGCTAAGGTGCAAGTTAAGAGAATAGTAACCCAAGGTCAAAGAAATATGGGCAAGTTGAGAGAAGAAAATAGTGCTTTTATGCTTAAATGAGAGACATGAGGAAAGCCATACAGGGACAAAATCCAATGCTTCTTTTACTTTTTAAAAACTTTTTTCTTGCTATAAGTGGCCTTACTAACGCTCTTCCCAGTGTTATTGCTTTTTTTTTGTTGAAGGAATATCATGATGTGTTCCTGGAGGAACAAAAAAACTTGCCTTCCATATGAGGTATTGAGCGTGTGATAGACCTTATTCATAAGGCACCCATCCCAAATAGACCTGCCTATAGGAGCAAACTTATAGACACCATTGTCCAAAAGCTTTGTAAGGGAAATTCTAAGCCTATGCACTGTGCTTTTTTTGTTGGTGCCAAAGGAAGATGACTCATGTGGAATGTGCATGGACTATGTAATAACCATAAAGTATCTCCACATTTTTCTTAGTTTAGATGATATGATAGATGAATTACATGCCTCAACTATCTTCTCTAAGATGGACTTAAAGAGTGGTTATCATAAAATTAGATTGAGGGAGGGGAATGAGTGGAAGATGGCTTTTAAGAAGTTTTGCTTGTATGAATTCTTGGTTATGCCTTTTGGACTCACGGATGCATCAAGCACATTCATGAAAATGAAGAATCATGTTCTATGTGAGTTTATATGTAAATTTGTTGTTGTTTACTTTTATGATATCTTAGTTATAATAAGCACCTAGAAGACCATGTAGAACATCTTAGTCATGTGTTAAGCACATTAAGGGACAACAACTTTATGCTAATATAAAGAAATGCTCTTATTGTATTGATCATGTTATTTATTTTGTGTATGCGGTTAGTTCACAAAGAATTGAGGTAGACCAAAAGATGGTAAGGGCCATACAAGAACGGCGAACCCCAAAAACCATTGTTGTGGTAAGATCCTTCCATGGGCTTTCTAGCTTTTATCAATGGCTTGTAAAATATTTCTTTACCATTGCTAGACTACAGCTCTTGCTAAGGTTATAAAGAAACATGTTGACTTTAAGTTGGAAGAGGCTCAAGATTGAGCACGCAAGATGTTAAAAGAGAAATTGAGCAAAGCACCATTAATAGCATTACATAACTTTGATAAAGCTTTTGAAATTAAATGTGATGCTTCTAGTGAGGTACTGTTGCTATATTAATGCAAGAAGGGCATCCAATAGATTTTTTTAGTGAGAAGCTGAATGGGATAGCCTTAAACCATTATACTTGTGACAAGAAGATGTATGTATTGATGAGGGCATTGAAGACTTGCCAACATTTATTTTTGCCCAACTAATTTATGATACACATTGATCATCAATCTTTCAAATACCTTAAAGGTTAAGGTAAATTGAATAGGAGACTTTCAAGGTGCTTTGAGTTCATTGAGTCCTTTCACTATGTAGGTACAAAATAGGCAAGGAAAACATAATAGTGAATGCATGAACTAGTAGACATGCTTTGCTTGCTACACTGGATTGGTTTTGATTTTTTAAATGATTTGTATGAAAAAGATCCTAATTTTGGTGAGATTTACGCAAATTCTTCCAAAACTATATTCGGGAAGTTTTTTTCTCAACAAAATGCCTTTTTTTTATGGGAAATAGATTATGTGTGCCTAAATTTGTTAAAAAGGCTCATAGTGGTGGCCTTATGGGACATTTTAGCATTTTGAAGACCCTTGAAATTTTGAAAGAACATCTTTATTTTCCTTATATAAAATGTGATTTAAGGAGATGCAAGAGGGCAAAAATGAAACAATCTTCTCAAGGTATGTATACTCCATTACCTATAGCTACACATCATTGGGTCAACATTTCAATGGATTTTATTGTAGGACTCATAAGGACAAGGAGGGGAAGTGACTCAATCTTTGTTGTTATAGATAGATTTTCTAAGATGGCACACTTTATTTGTAGTTACACAACTAATGATGCAACTAAGGTGGAAGAGTTGTTCTTAATAGAGGTTATTTAGCAACATGTGGTGCCAAGAACAATTGTGTCTGATAGGGAAGCAAAATTATTAGGCCACTTCTAGAGAATCTTGTGGGGTAAGTTAGGTATCAAGCTTTTTTTCTACCTCTTGCCATTGAAAATATTTAAGGGCAAATCAAGAAAACAAATTGCACCTTAGATACTTTATTAAGAACAATCATTAAGAGGAATTTGAAAGCTTTGGAGGACTATTTGCCACATTTTGAGTTTCCTTATATTAGGGTAGTGCATCCCTTTACTGGACTTTCACATTTCAAAGTAGTTTATGGATTTACTTACTAACCTATATGGATCTAATGCCTTTAGCTACCAATGAAATCATTATCTTAGATGGAGCACAAAACACTAAAAGGGAGTTGCATGAGAAGGACAGGTCACATGCAGAAAAGAAGACTAAGCAATATGCCATGCAGGCAAACTGAAGCCATAAGAAAGTAGTCGTTGAGCTAGAAGATTGGGTTTGGCTTCATTTAAGTAAAAAAAAGCTTCATAAATAGAGGAGGATAAAGTTACAAGCTAGCAAAGATGGCCCCTTCCAAGTCTTAGAGAAAATTAGTGACAATGCTTACAAATTGGATTTACCAGATGAGTACAATGTGAGTGCAACCTTTGATGTAACTGATTTATCTTTATTTGATGATGCAAATTCTAGGGCAAATCTTTTTGGAAAAGTAGGAGATTGGAGGAGTCTAGAAAGCACCAAGGATCCCTTGAAGGCCATGGTTAGACCTATGACCCAAAAGAGAGCCAACGAGCTCCAAGGGCTCACTAGAGGACTCTTCAAGGCCATTGAAGCTAAGGAAGATATCCCAACTATTTACAACCTAGAAATGGAGCCTAAGACTACCTTGATCAATTTTCTAAAGGACTAAGAAGCAGCTAGAATTGTTTGACCTCAGGCACACCCTAAGAACCTAAGCCATACCCTAAGACATATGAGGGCAACCTGGATGCACCCTAAAGGATCCTTGCAAGGTTTTTGTACTTAAGACCTTTCATTTGTGTTCATCCTAGGTTATTTGAGTGTGTTTACTATATTTTAAGTGTTTAGATGAATTTTATGGATATTTAAAGCCAAACATGCATTAAACATGGTTTAGGGCTATTTTAGTGTGAAAGGGCCCTCTTCTAGTCCTAAGTAGGGTTTAGCATTATATTTCAATTTAGTTTGTAACTTTTAGTCACCTTAAGGCTTTGAAATTTTATTTATGATTGAATCATGCTTGTAACAATTCAGTTTTTCAAAATATAACTATTGCTTTGTAAAAAATTCTCTTTTTTGTTCCTTTCAAACTTCTTGGCACTTTAATGCATTCTATCTCTCTCTGAATTTCGGTCTTATTTCTCTTATATGTTCTTTCCTCCATCAACTCTATATCTAACATCCTTTCTAAATTCTTGGAACATTGGTTTTGGTAGTGTGGAGAAATCAAAGGCTGCCTTGGTTTTAAGTAGATCTTTTGCAAAGAATCATGTCACCTATAGTTGCAAATAATGCTCTAAGCACCTTGCAAGGCTTCCCTTTGCCTCCAAACAAACTAGGGATGCCAACCCACCTCACATACCTATAATACAACTTTACAAGGCTACATTACAACATTTTATTCAAGCCTATGATTCCCTATAAAATCACACTAAGCATAAATTCCTCACCAGTCCACCATGATTAACCATACCTACCAATCAATGCCACTTACCAAACTTGTTCATTTAGGCAAGTGAAGACAATATGATTAGCATCTGCCAAGAAATTAAAATAAAATCCCTTACCTTACATATAGTTAAATTAGCAACAGTTAAGCACCACAAGCATGACACTTCAAATTCCAAAGGCTCCACTAGGTTTCCTAGGTTTCAAGGCACAAACAAGATTCATAAACCAAATCAACAGTATCCAACCAAAACACAAGCTCTAAAAAGCTTTGGAAATAAGAAAGCATCAAGAATAAGAAGTTACCTCACCCAAAATCTTGCCCACGCTAAAAAAATTGCCCCAAGAAGGTTTGATACGATCAAAGAAGGCACAACCAAGGAAGGCAAGGACCCACTGAAAGTTTCTAGTGGACCATTGACAAGGAAAAAGGCTAAGGAGCTCACTAGTGCACTTCAAGCTCGGATGTTGACAGATTGGTGATGTTCTGGTAGAAAAATCATATCTTGAGCTAAAAATATCGGAATTGAGTAATTCTTGATTCATTGGAAAGATAACATCTGGAGCTACAAGTCATATGAATACCATCAAACCCAGTTTGCACGATAAGGAGGTCCAATTTAGATTCAAAGTCACGATTTACGAGTTATCGCTGGTTCAGAAGCAGTTGCAGTATTTTGGGAATATCTTTCGATTCAGAAGTCCATTTTGTGTGATTCAAGTGTGGTTTCGAAGCTAAGAAATAGATCTACAACTTTTATGCTTTGAATTTTGAGAAATCATTGCTGCATCAAGTTCTAATTTCAGCTTGAAGTTGGAGACACAAGCCAGAATCACCCAAGAAGGCTATTTTGGAGTTTTTATGGCCAATCTTGTTTTGTAACGTATTTTATTTTATTTTCGTATTTATTTACATTATTTAGGATGTTATTTAGGCCATGGAATTGATTCAGGTCATTTAGGATAAAAGGAATTCGCTGCACACCTTAAACATGTGTTAAAAGTGTGTTAGAGTCCTAGTTTGACTAGGTTTTCTTGAGTCCTTTGTAACTAGGTTTCCTAGGTGACTTGGGCTGCGAATTTTGCCCAGCTTTTAACCCTAGTTTAGGCCTATATAAAGGCACATATTCTGGATGTAAACACACAGAAAAATTTTGAAATAATATTGCTCTTTGGAGAGGTTTTCTCTTTGGTTCTTGGCGGACTGCCTTGGTGCACAAGTGTGCTTGTGTTCTTGGAGTTCTATACTTCTCGTTTCTAGTCACAGGTTGATTAGGGATGGGGGTCTTCAAACCCAGTCTCTTTGATGTCTTGTGGAGCTTGGAAAACATCTTGGGCGCGTTTCATGGTCATTATACCATCGGGGTTCGCATCAAGGTTCAATGTGCAAAACAAGAGTAAAACAAGCTTCACTCAGGTACAACAATTGTTACCACTTCACAAAAATGGGAGAATTACAAGTGTGTCATAATGGCTAAAAATCATTATATTGTGAAATTCTCACCATAGTAATTGAAGTGTGGGGGGTAAAAGGCATGATCAACACCTCCATACAAGTGTTCCAAGTTGGTAACTTGGCCCCCAAGAAAAGCCTTAAGGATTGCTTGTTTGCCAAGCAACCTATGGATTTTTTTGTAAGGTTTTGGAAATTCGGGCACTCAATTGCAAAACTCTTAAGAAAGAGACTTAGAGAGTCATGGGAAGGATATGAATGGTATGAATGTGCTATTGGAGGACCAAATTGCTCATGGGAGACAAGCTTGGACAAAGGAAACACTAAAGGCATTAAGGACCTAAATGTCTTAGTGTAAACCTTAAGGTGTTTAAGCTTTTGACTTAAGTAAAATGGTGGAATTGTGGGTTTATCCCACCATGGGGGAGGAAGCCAAGGCTTGATAAATAGTAAAAAATGTTGGGCACATATGTACCAATGAGTTTAAGACAAATAGACCATAATTAGTGAGAAGGAAAATGACATAAAGCAAGGTTAAGCTTGTTTAAGTGTGTTTTGTGTCCTTAAGCTCATTTAAGGCCATTTAAGTGGCCAATTCACTTATCTTTCGTCCATTTTTGGCCTCCTCCAACCCAAGAACACGGCCACACTTCCTCCATAGCCACCACACCTTAAAAATTGCAATTGATTGAAATTGAAGGAAAAAGGAAGCAATTGGAAGCTATTTGGTGCTATTCCTTGAGTGCACCTAGGATCAAATAACAATTTCAGCATACCCATCAAGGTAAGGGCTCTCTTGATCTCATTGGTTGTTTTCTATGTTTTCAACCAACCATAAAGCTAGGGCTAAGTTTGGAAGAGAGCCATGAGCTTGATGAACCAAGCTTAGTAAGGGGAGTGCACATATTGAAGGTTTTGTGACATATTGTCAAGTGCACAATGATGGCAGTGAAATAAGGGTTTCTAGAGCCCAAAGTTAGCACTAAATAGTGTTAAAACTATCCTAAGATTAGCTTGAGGAAGGGCTGCCATAGAGATTTATTTATGTTTACTATGTGTTTTATGGACTAATCTGCGGTTTAAGTTATTGCTGCATTTCATGTGTTTGTTGGTTGCGAATGGCTGCTCCATTTGGTTGCTATATCTTGTATATATGCATTGTGGTTTTTTTGTGTTTTAGTGTCTTTGGATGCAGTTTTTAATGATGGTCACATTGCCTATTGAATCCAATTGTTACCCTTACTAAGTTTCTTAATGAAACTTACTCCCCTCAATTCTGTCATTTCAGGTGTAGCAGAAAGGTCACATCCAAACTAACATTTTTGGTTTGATTTTTTATCTGTAATTTTAGGTACATGGACTTCCATATTTCTAGTTATGATCTAGAAATTTTGGTGATTTTAGGAGCACATTTGGTATTTTTAATGGGGGTAGTTATTGTGTTGTGCAATAGCTGTCTAGCACCCTATTCCGAAGTCCATTGTGTCTCAGGCACTCCTATAATCTAGGGTGCATATTTAGCTAAGTTAAGACCATTTTGTAGTGCATGTATGCATGTACATGTAGTGTATGTAAAATGAGACAAGTATGTGAATATTTGAGTAGTGTTTTGGCTATGTAAGTGATGTGGTGCAAAGCTGCCTAAGTGTGAAAGATGGGCTACTTACTTGTAAATTCTGTTTTAGCCACATAATGTTGTTAAATGTAAGAGAATGTATTTCCTACATGTAATGGACATATATGGGATAACCTAGGAGGGATTTCCCCTTGCGAATGAAGTGTTTGCACACTTATTAAATTTTGTATGGGCAGACTGGTCATAAAGTGACCAGAATTTTGACTCTACACTTAAATTTCTATATCTCCTTGTGTAGACGGAATCTTGGTATGAAATTTTGGTCACACCTAGATCATCTAGAGGTGGAACTGGGATTTGTAATTTCTGAATTTGGAGCTCTGTAGCCAAAGATATGACATTGCAAAGTTGGCTAAGTTAATGTTCATTTGGTCAGAATTTTGTAACCAACTTCAAAAATCCATAACTTGGTCCATAGGTGGGCTATTGATGTAAAAAAAAATTTCTTGGTTTACTCTAATTCTCTAATTGATAATGGAGTAAATAAAATAGGGAGTACATGGCTAGAATGATACAGTTTATTAGTAGAAGTTACAGGTGCAGTGGCTGGTCAATAGAACTTAACAAGATTGCCTAATGTGTGGTAGCCAAGATTAAGACTTGTGCTAGTGTTTTCCTTTTTTTGCTGCCATAGTGTGCATGAAATGTGAATATGTGTGTGATGGTTGGACCAATATACATGTGTTTACATAGTGCCCAAGAGGGCTACTTGTGTATGCACATTAGGGGTGGTGTTCTAATGGCCTGTAGAACATTACCAATCTTGGGAGTCTAAATGCACAAATTTGGCACCATAAGTGGACTACCCCAGAGTGGGTAACAACAATGGCCTTCCAATCTCATCAAGAAATCAAGGTTTTAACAAAATTTGAACAATAGATTGGGAAGGTTAGGTAGAGCTACAAAAATGGTGGAGAAGATAGGTGAACAGTGATGAGAAATCATCTTCTTTGGCAAGTCTAAACAACAAAATGGTCCACCTCCCAAAACTATTCTCAATTTTGTCAAAAAGCATTTTTCCCTAAATTGTAACTCTTGTTTTAACACTTAGAAAATTTTTGACTAACTTGAGTTTTAAGTTTCAAAACATGTTTTTAATTCTCGTTGTTTGCCCATGCTTCCTAGTTAATTTTGGAACCAAAGTGTCATAGAGGGCAAAATGGTTAGTTTACACCACGAGGTGATAGGTCCAATTTTAGAGCTAATAAGTTGTTTTTGACCTAAGTGACAAGAAATTGATGTTAGGACTAAATTCCCAAATCTCATGGCATTATTTGGACTTAGGGTCTTTTGTCAAAATTAAGAAAGTTGGAGGCTTTTGGTGGGAAAGGTTGCTTTTAAACCATTTTAGGAGGTGAGGGTGGTACAATTCATTATCCTCCCTACCATAATTTGATGACTCCACCTCTCCTCTCCAAATTCATGCCTAAATCTACAATCTCTAATTATTAGCAGAAATTGGTGCTCCAATAAGTACCCAACCATGGGCAAGCTTGCTCTTGCAAGAATTCTGTATGGTGTGCTTGGTGTGACATTTTTTGAGCTTCGTATACTTTTAGTACATTTTTTTCCACTTGTTCCTTGGTCATTCTTGGTTTCTTGAGGTTGTATGAGCTTGGATCTAGGTTAGTTCAGCTTAATTTGTTGCCATTGTGTTGGTTTTTGTGTGGAACGATAAGCACTGCTTCAAAGGAGCCCAAGTTCCTTGGTGTGCTTGACTGCTTACTTGTTCTTCACAATTGAGGTAAGGGATTTAGATTAAACACTTCTTTAATACATGTCTTGGTTGATTGTTGAATGCTTGCAAGTAGTTTAGAAGATATGCATAGGTTTTGGTCAAATTGCTTGTGGTGCACTAGTGTATTCAATGGTTTATGTGGTTGTTTGTGCACCTAAAGGGAAGAATGTCGTTCTATCATAGTCCTAGAAAGTATCTGGAGTTTGCGAAGGCAAGGGTTGGACATTTGAGAGGCATTGGAAGCCCCTAAATAGGCTTTGGAGACTATTTAGTGGAGCAAGGCTTGAGGGCTTGGTGATATGGTGCTATGAGCCCTCAAGTATACCCGAATGGTTTAAGGGTGGCATTGTACTGCCACCATGGGTGTCAAAGTACATAGTATAGTTGGAGACCAGTTTGGACTTGTAAAAGGAGCCTCTGAGGGAAGGGGTAAAGGGTTCTAATGGCACCTAGGGGTAAATGGGGCCTAATAGGGTCTTGGGACTCCCAATTTTCTTGTCAGGGCTAGGTCAATGACACAGAGAAGGCCTTAAGAAGAGCATGCTTGATCACAATGGAAATTATGCTGTAAGAACTACAATAGATGCCATTAGTAGTGCTAGGGGTTTGTCGCCATTAGTGACCTAGTTGGAGCCTTGGTGCCTAAGGAAATAATAAGAAACATTACTGTATTAGAGGAATTCTTTGGAACTTAGTGGTTTGAGTGCATCCATAGCATTTCTCACCGTAATGATGTGTAGTGGGCCACTTTGGATGAAGGCCTAGTGTACTTGTGGCCTGGCTGAGTTGTGGCTTGAGGCTCAAGTGAACAGTAAGTGCATCCTTGGTAGGTTAGTTGAGTGAGGTTTAGTACCTTTGTGATTCAGGTCAACTTAATAACTCAAGACACTAAAAGGAAGCTTAGCACACCTAGTTAGGGGGAAGCTTAGTACTATAGCAACCTGGGCAAACCAAATCGCATAGGGCACTATGCTCGAGCTTAGTACACCTAGTGAGTACTTGAAACTCAAGCAAGGAGCATCCACCATATTCAGTTATACAATAGAAAAGAGAAGGTTAATTGGTGAGCTTAGCTCACCAAGAACTACTAAACTAAGTTTACTAGCTACGTCACATAAGCTAAGGTTTGCTAATAATGAGTTAAGGGCCCAAAGTTGCTTGGCATGGGATGACACCTTATGAAAGGACTAAGATGAGGTTGTGTCTCAAGGGACTTGAGTATATGTGCACATGTTAGCCCTTAACTTGTAACTACATGTAGTAGAATTAATATTATATATATATTTTTCATCATTGTTTTCTTTGCAGGTATCCAAATCCCTTACTAGAAATCTTTGGATTCTCATTCGTTTCAATGTTGTTGCATGGATTTTGTCTATAGGGGTTGACAAACATTAAGGGTTGTTATGCCAATGCTTTTATACGAGTAACCACCTAGTGAATCTTTACTGATTCTATTTTACTAGTTAGGTTGTTACTTGCTAACAATAGTTATTTTCTACCCTTACAGAGGCTATTAGCACAAGGAAGGACATAGTTAGATTATGGATCTTAGTAGTTGCTTGCAAGATATGTATGTACGCTAGATGGCCTCCAATGTCTCTAGGTCGAACAGTGTATTGTATTGCTTTTGGGCATGTGCATAATTCTTATCTATATAATGATGCACGTGCGTGGTTATTAATTGTAGTTAAATTCACCATGTTTTATGTTTTGCCGTGTCTTTTAGTTATGTTTTATAAGTGTAGACAATGTTTTTTATTTATTTTATAAAAGTGAAATTCAAGTCAAAGCAAGTGCATGCATATTGGAAATTAGGTTAATAATTGGGTGTATGAGAAGTTTTAAAATGAGACAAGTAATTAACTAGCCAACTGCTAGTGTGGGACTTCGATTCTATAGTCATCCTAGGAGGACCCCATTTGGGGTAGGATCACTACACCCTAGTGCAATATAGCTTACCAAGTTTTAAAAACTCAAGAACTAACTCTTACACTGATAGTTCCCTGCAACAAGCACAGCACAAGACAACATCCTTCATCATTCCTTCTCCACCAAAAGTCGTTAGTGTAAGCTAACTAACAAGTCTAAGTTTGTACTTTATTAACACTCAAACTTGAAATGCTTCTCTTTAGGTTTGACACCTATGCCCCTATATCGAGAAGCCCCCTAGCATAAGCTGGCTTAAAGAGTATAATGCTCATCCACTAACTCTCACATTGAGATGATCCCATTATAGGTTTGATACTAGATGATTCCTAACTACCACTAGACTAAGTGTTTCAATAACAAACTCTAGCCTTGCCACATACACATCTAGCATCCCAAGGTTTAGTCCACTCAATGCTCTACTATACTCTAGTGTTCTTTTAAATAAATGACCTACTAGAGTTGTAAGTTTTGGTGCACCCTAGAGTACAAGTCTTCAACACTCATTTTGGATGACCCCTATGGGTCAGGCATCACAATACAGTAGGTAAGATACTCATGCATTACTGGAGCATTATGATCCTATAACTCTCACCACTCTGGAGTCCATTACACCTGTAAACCTACCAAAGGGAATTTCTCGTGCATGAGTTCCAGGACCTCTAAGCAAGTAGTAGTCCTTGCACCTTGGTTGTGCCCTTTGGCTTAGGCCTTTTAGCAGTTGGCAATTAGATCACTAATATGCTTCATAAACCAATGGTGTTAACACCTCAGTTGCTCCACTCAAAGTACCCTTTGGTGAAAAAAACTTACACACTTTGTCGTTCCATTGCCTTGTACTCATAGCCCAAATTACTATATACACAAGATTAGCTCATCCAATGTGTTCTCAGCACACTTGCTTCCCGGCCACAAACACTTTCCTTGTGCTTAAATCGTTTATGGATTCTTAGCCAGGCAAGAAGGAACTACTTGATCCTAAGCTAGCCTAGGTATCCTTGGCTCGGTAATGGACAACACACCTCGACCCCCATTATTAGGCACTAATATGCCTTTTGTCTTACTTGTCTTCCAAACTTCTCCCTAGGTTTCCCAGCCCTTAGCTACCAGCAAGCACCACCTTGGTAACCACTACTTACTTGATATATGGTCATAAAGTAGCACCTTCACTTCTACACCCTAACTACAATATCATCCACTATACCATGTTGACTTCTTGTTAGTGATAATGCACTTGTGGCTTTTGCAACATCAACCGAACTCAATTAATCAGAGAACTAAATTCTTCATTGGAATTAATTTACTCTTAGAAGGTTGTTTGCCATGGATAGCCTCTCTGGTAGCTCATCTACTGCAACTCATGTTAGTGCACCGAATTATGCTTTTCAAGATGAATTCAATCCCTCATAGGTGTGAGTCTCACCCACTAACCCTAGATCAATGTCACAAGTTAGTAGTCTTTCCTTTATAAGGCACTAGGATATAGTAGAACTTACACTTACTGCAGACCTTAAACTAGCTCAACCCAATCTTCTTCGGCTAGGTTCTCAACACTCGACCTGTCTATGCTCTACTGGACATGACAACTATCGGAACCACTACATGGATGCTTGAGTGCTATTGTACCTATTCTAGATGTGGCACTAATAAATACTGTATAAATTACTTAGCTAGGAAGAAGATTACACTATGATTGCTTGGAAGTCATCACTTAATTGGTCATAGTAAACTCTCCCTAATAAGGGTTTCACAAGCACTACCCTAAATGGTCAAGGGAAAGCCTTCTTTTTCCTAGCATCACTTGGAAGTTTCCAACCTAAAAGCTCAACGTTCCACTAACTTTCTAGCATGAAACAAAACAACAAGTGATCACCACAACTTCCTTAGTTCCATTCAGAACCTAGTCCTTTTAATGCTTGGGTAGGCTCACTAGTCGAGATTTATTGTTCCACAGGTTACATTGCTAGCCCATGACTCCACCTGACCATAGGAAAATGATCACATGTCATCGGCTATCATTTGGTCTGCAGAAGTCATTTCTGCTGCTCAAGTTCTCTTGCTATTGCTTGGAAATCAAGGCGAACCCCTAGCAATAGTGCTACTCCTACTGGCTCTACACTAGGGCATTCAACTAACAAATGAATAAGTCAACAAATTCATTTTTCCTTTCTTGTTGAGTTCTTTACTCCTTGCTTCCAAAATGGTCTACTAGTTTGTTCAATAGTCAAAAGTAAAAAACAAAAATCATAGCTTCTTACCTTTTTAGTGTCTGACTAAGCCGTTCCATTTCTCGGCTATTCTGAGGAACTCATTCATTTACTTAGCCAAGCATTTATTACCATTTAGGCCAACCAAAACTAACTAAAAAAAACATAACCCATAGACGCTTGAGACATATCCAATCTAAGGCATTTAGGCCTTAACCTATGTGTTTTGCAAAATTGCAAATGGATCCCATGTTAGGACCATCCTTCAGTACTTGGCTTAGGCCAAGAATGCAAAGAAAACGCAAAATAAACATAAGGCACTTGATTGAAAATGAGGATAACGGTGTAAGTACAAACCTAAGAAAGTTTGGGTTCTAAGTGTACATGGAAAATTGGACCATGATGTTTTTGGCATGAAATAAAGTTGGAGGACTACAATGCACACTTGAACTAGTGATGCAATTGAAACTATGAAACTTAAATTGGCAATTTCAGCCATGCAAATAAGTGCAAGGATAAATGAAGAATTAGACCAATTTCTTTGGTGACTTTTGATGGCCGGTTATGATTATGTCTCCCACCATGCCATAAATCACTTAGTTTAATTAATAGCTAATGTCTTGGTAATTAGCCGAAATATGCATGGGATAATTACCATTTCCATCCATTTTGATTAATGCTTGGCAATATAGGCCATGAATCAAGATTAATGCCGAAATGAACATGCATTTTAGTGACTAAAGTGAAGCCATGGATTCTTGAGGGGTGAAGTGAACCATGCAAAATAGTATGAGACTAAATAGAGCATTAGACCATCTTCTTGGACAAGTGTCCATGGTCGGCTGCCATGTCCCCCATTAAGCAAAATAAACAAGTGTTTTCGGTTCTTGATTGTGTTTTGGTTTGTTGGCCGAAACTTAAAGCGTTCCAAAAGGCTTTGCATGTTCTTGGTGTTCATGACAAATTGTTGCCAAAATTGATGCCAAATTGAGGTGAAAGTGAAGCTTGAACACAAAACCAAGCTTGGAGTCTTCAATTTCGGAGGTAGGTGACCTTAAACTCCAAATTGAAAGGTCAAAGGTAAAGAACAAGGTTCGTCCGAGAGATACTTAAGTTCAATTTGAGGTAAGGTTCATGATCCACTTGAAATTCTTGGTAAATGTCCATGATCAAGTGATTAGAATGGCTAAGTGATGGTTTTGTTATGCTAGGCAACTTGGTTTGGAAGCTTAGAGACACGTTTTTTTGGTAAATGTCCATGATCAACCGAGAACTGAAGCTTGTGTTTGAGAAGGTAGGATTCACGTTTTACTTGCTCGCTTGGTAATTATTCCATGAACAAGTAAATAAAGTAGCTAAGTGATGGTTGAAATTTGCTATGTGATCTTAGTTGCTTGAAGGGCATATTGAGAAGCTTTTGGACTTGTGTTATTTGACTAGCTAGTCAAGGTAATGGCATGTGTTAGAATTCCTACTGAGGGAGGCCAACTTGCTAGTGAATTTGAAGCTCTAGTGGAATGGGAGTGATGTTGTGAAGATGGAAGTGCAAAAGGTGCACATGGACACATGCTAGTGAATATGGCCGAATGTATCTTGTGGTGTGTGTGTGCGTTTTGTGTGCTTGATTGTTTGTTTGTGTGTGCTAACAAATTGTAGATAGCTTAGTTATGCTTATTATGTCTCGGTTAATACATGTGTATTTTGTGTTTTTGTGTTTTCCATGTTTTCTTCCAAGACAAGTAAGCTATGGAGGTTAAGTCTTGGACTTAACTAAATAGACCAAATATGGTCGGTTGTGAATCCTACTGAGTATTGTTACTCATTGCCCATATATTTCTTGTTTCAGGAAAGGATATACAGCTTGACTAGTTTGCTTGAGTTGCTAGCTTTTGTGTGCTAGTGGTGCTTTTGTGCTTGAGGTATGTGTGCCAACTAAACTTGGCTTAATTGAATTACTCTTACAAGTTTTATGTTATGGTTTATGCCCAAAACTTATGCTCTAAGTTTTGCAGGCTTGAGTAGTTTGTGGGACACGTCTCGGTGCAGGATCGATGTGTGGACTATGGCTCTGATTGTAGTGTTCACTTCCATGACCATGAATATGGTCATTGGGCTAGTGCTTCAGTGTGTGCTGATGTACACTTAGGTATCTTCTCGGGGAGTAAGGGTACTTAGCTTGTAAAACTTAACCTTGGCTATATTTTGGACTAGTAGCATCCTTGGAATGCTTCCAAGCTAGTGATGCTTGTACTTAGGCTATTTTGTGTGTATATGTAGCCTTTGTTGTACATGGTTTTGTATGTACATATGTTGGATGCTTATGTGCCAAGTTGTGTTAAGTTTATGAGCTCATGGTTATGTTTCATGTAAGAAACCTCTTGAGATACTCTGTTTGGCCGAATATACATGTGCATGGAAACCTTGATTTTCAAAACTACAAAGATGTGGGCTTCTTGGTTGTCATTCATGAAAGTAGCACACTTGATGAGCACACATCCTAGACACTTAACTGATTAAGTGTATGCATTGCTTGTATTGCAAGTTACTGATTTACAGCCTTGCCTTGTGTTGCAAGTTAATGGTTGGGCCTTACCTAAGCTGCAGGTAATTGTTCTAAATAACTCATAAGCCTCCTGGGGCACCCTCCCAGCTTTCAGCTTAAGAAAATAAGACTTAAAACTATCTAACAAGCAATAGCCAAAATAAAAAAGGTAGTTAGTAACACCTAAACTTAAGAGTATCCAAATAACTCTTGGGTAGAAATGGTGAGTGGCACGGAGAGTGCACAGGCTGGGGCCTGTGTGGGGTGTGAAATCCTATGGTTCTGGTTGTCACCTACACCTAGCGCATTATTGAGTCCTAATGCACTTGTTTCCACCCTTAACCTCACTAAAAAACTATTACTGAACAAGCCAATCCAATTTATGCTTGTATACCGATGCTAGAAAATACCAACAAAGTAACCAAACTACTAGTGAAAAGGTAAGGACTTACCTTACACTAGCTACTTACTTACCCACAAGTTCACTATGGCTACTCGTCTTGTTCGACAAGGGACTGCCTACTTCTACCACTTGACTAGTAGAGGCAAACCATGAACTGCTAATCTAGTATACTAGATGAATCCTTGTAGCTGCTACCTTTGGAAACTTGCATAAAGGCTGGCTTTGTCCTTGCCAAGCTCACAACTAACGTTAGTTTGATGGCCACTCAGGCCTCAGCCTTACTTCACTTAGATCTCTTCTCAATCTTCTAATAACTTTTCCATTATGGGAGTATTGTTCATGTACCTACTAGGTTGGGAGGCAACCTCCACCTTGTTAACTTCAATATCTAACTTTGACATGTGTTGTTTCACTTCACAAAAAGTATCTCTTCTACACTAATGAATAATGTGGATGTGTCAAATCTGTCTATAATGATAAATGTGTGAACTTATAGGCAAGCACACCTATCATTAAAGTATAGCAGTGATGAGTATCAACATCCCTTTTCTCAAAGAACGGAGTTATTTACTAGACTCAACATTTCTCTATTATCTAACTGACAATTAAGATGGTTGTTTTGCTAACTAACTATGAATTAACTAAACTAAACAATGTAGTTAAAAAAATTATAACTAATTATTGGTTGCAAAAAACAATCAGACAATCAACAATAAGATATGTCATAGTGAGACTTGAATCCCCCTAAAAATCTATTTTGTTATTCTTACTTTAGTTTCACAGGCATATGACTAACTTGGGCCTTGGAGTACTACCTAAATTATATTACATCCTTATTATTCCCATTCACTAACCCCAATTCTTAAGTTACCGATAGGGTAGCTAGTTCTAACGTGCTTCCTAAGAATGCATTAGTAGTTCTGCAACCCAACTACTATGTTTCACCCTAGTTCGAAGGTATTGTATGACACCTATTATTCCCAGCTATGATAATATCTCTTCTACCCAATGGCGATCCACAACAAACATATCGGATATTATTTGCATATGTTCATTATCCCACATTGAATTAGTAGAATAGCTACTATTAATTAGTGCAAAAAAGTACATTGGAAAGATTGCAAGAAAAGTGAAATTATATTAAACCAAAAGCAATAACAATCACAATATCATCATAGGGTTCACCTACCCTAAGTATGAGCAAAGAATTTATTTCATCATGCCAAAAAATAAACACAACAAAAATAAAGAAAAATTAGGAAAAGAAGTCTCCATCTCTGAATCACTTTTCCACCAAAGAATCCTTGATCTGATGTGCATTAATTAGTGTTGATCATCAGAACTGTCTACAACGGCCTTTTCCTGCCAAAATTTAACAATTTTTCTGTGTATTTTTGCTTCATTTTCTCCTGTCCTCCCTCTCTCCTTTGTTTTCTACCAAATTAACTTGATAAAACCCTAATAATAGGCAAATAGGGTTTCTGACATAGCCATTATGACAACTCTCCTAGTCAACAAATGACTTTGACCTGGTAAGTGTGTTTTACTTGATTACTTTAAGTTAGTATCTTGTTAAGCAAAAAAAACAAGCTAAGTAAAGTAAAGGGAGTTCCTAAGTGAGATTTGGCACCTAAGAGTCAAAAATGGTAAAATGGTAATTTTAACCCAAGCAAGTGCCATTAATTTAATTTTGATGAAATTAGCGTCATGTAAGGACTTTTTACTAATTAAGTTAGGACCATAAGTTAATCTAGCTATTAGAACAATCTTTTGATGGAAAAGTGCAAAAATTGCACTAAGTGTTCAAATGAGCCGTTTGTCCTAAGTGGCTTAAGTGAGCAAGAGGCTAAGTGTAGGAGGCATGAAAACATTCTTTACGAACAAGAAAGGGTGATTTTGGGTGTGCGTTTAGTGCCGATTTTTAGACAAAAGAGAACGTGAGGGCCAAGAGGCATGAAAATAAGAATTATGCCTTAGTGAAGTGGTTGGGATATTTTGGCAAGTGTTGACTTCCATTTCCAACTCCTTTCTTTCCCAACTTCATAGCTCTCCCTCCCTAGCAGGTTGCCTGCTACAAATCTCCTCAATTCCACAAATTTCCAGCAAATTAAAGGTCCTAAAGTGAATTCAAGAATCCCCCATCTCATTCTTGGTGAATTTGCTTCATTTTAGTTCTTTGTTGCTTGTTTTGGGCACAAACCCTAAGGTAAGCTTCTTGCTTTGGTTTAAGCTAGTTCTAAGTTGTTTGACTAGCTAGAAATGTTCTCGATTTGAGTTTCTTGATTCTTTATCACATTGGTTTTAAGACTGGAACTCAAAATAGGTAAGTTGAGCTCAAGTGTGCTTGTGGTGCTTGTGTTTTGTTCTTGCTTTGTTGCTAACTTTGAGGTAAGGCTTCAAGTTAATTTAGATCAAATAATTCATATAAATATAGTTTTACATGTTGCAATAAAGTAGAAACAAGACCCACATGAATTGGCTTTCGGAATTGAAAGATTGAGCTTGGGCAAGATAGCACATGGTTGCACAATGCTGGAAAGGCATTGGCAATGCATCACCAACAAGTTGCTAGAAAATGCATTGAGTTGATGCCTTTGGCAACATGTCACCAATGGCATCGCCAAGGCCCAAACCCCTCAAGCTTAGGGCACCTTAAGAATGTCACAATCTCTTGGTTAACATCCCTATGCTATTCTAAGATATTCTGTAGGTTCAGTTGGGTCTAAAACTCATTCCTATGTTGAGAATTATGCATTATTTAAGTAGTGTGTTTAAGGTAGGACAAAGTAGAGTGGAAAAAGTGCTTAAGTTTTTAAGGGGGCACTAAGGGAATTAGGGTGGGTTTTAGAGTCTTCGTTGGCCTAAATGAGAGATCTTAGACCTTCGCAGAAATGAAGAGGAAACCTAAGAGGAGCCTAAACAAACTTTGTGGTTTGATAAGTAACCCAATAAGGAGCTTTAAGATAAGCTCTAAGAACTTGGCAAGTTATACCACAAAAGATAGCTACCTTGCACAATAATTTAAGGGAAAGACGGGTAAGATTTGAAAGGAAGTGACGACCTATTCTATGACCCTGTAAGTAGGACTTAAGAGAGGTAAAGGATTCAGGATGCGAGGGCTAGTATCTCAAGTACCTTTATTTTTTTGTTTACATGCTTGCTTGCTATCTTTATTGCAGGTACCCCAATAAACCTTTACTGAGAGTACATTCATGCACTCATTCCCTTAGGTTTGTTATGAAGGTTCTAACATCGGGCATAATAACTAAGTGGATAGTTGTGGGCTAAGTTTCCTTTTCTGCGGGTGCTTATTTATTAGAATCCTTGAGATTCTAAGGTTGCTTGAGATATAAGCTTTGTGCTAACTAAGTGTTATGCCTTTATAGTTTAGAGGCTAAGTGGTGTACATGGATAAGAAACAGCTTACACTTGGACCTTGTTATCTCAAAGGTAGGGCTCAAGTGATGGATCTTGGTTAAGAATTTTGACTTGAATATATATAGTACCTTGTGTACTAAGATATTGCCTCTATTAGGGTGCATTGTGGTGTTAAACCATTGTGTTTCTTTTGGGCACATGCTAGTGCTATAAAGTATGCACAAACTATTACCTGGAGTTGAAGTAACTAGTATTTTATTGTCTTGGAACGTTTTAACTATGTTTTAAATGGAATGCTCGAGTGATGTTTTCTCAAATGGTTTACTTATTTGTTTTGCATTGCCAGGACAAGCACATACAAATTTTCTTGCAAGGTCGGTTAGGAAACTATTTACATGTAAATTGTCTTAATTTATATACGAGTAATAGTTAGCCAATAGTAACTAAGTAGAATCACAGTCCCAAAGGGACTAAAAGTTAAGTAATTTGGGGCACTCGGACCCAGCTCCATGACAGCCATGTTCAAGGTTGTGTTTAACTCCTTAAATGTGAAAATCATGTACTTTAATGATACAACTAGGAACATAGGTGTGGCAACGAACACAGTCATGTCTAACATGAAGATGAGGGCACTTAGATCTGACATGGGCTTGTACCAAGTCGTGTCTTACACAATTTTTACAAAAACTTGCAAATCAGCTTCAAAACTTGCACAAAATTCTTTCTAACTTAAATAGAGTTGAAACATGACTTGAAAATAAATATAAATGAACCAATTAAGCACCAAAATCTACTAAAAATACATAAAAAGACAAGCAAACATCAAAGAAAAGCATATGGAAAACATGTATAAAAATAAGCATATCATATTTTTCCCCTACACTTCAACTTTTGCTTGCCCTCAAGCAAAACTTCATAGAATAATTCTAAAAAATAAAAATAAAACCATACTCTTAAGCAAAAACTGAATTAGAAAGGATTAAAACTTTAAGGGGTCTTGAGAAATTAACAAGACTACTAAGCATGCCACACCGTCAATTTAACACTTCTTAAATCAAAACAATTTCATGAAAATAATTCATTTTGAATCACGTAACCCATATATCTTAAAGTTGAAAAAGCATCAAATTTTCCAAAAGAAGTAAGAAGCACAAACCACACTAAGCCAAAGCTTACTATGATCAACCGCTCAATCCTTAAAACCATGGATATAGGCAAATAATTAAACTCTTCACTTTATTTTCCTTTCTCAACCATTTCTCTTCACATTTCATTTCATGTGTTGATAAATTTTGTGGCAAGTGTACACTACAGGAGCTCTATCTATACCCAAGACATTTCTCAACACAATCCAAAATGATCTTTGATCAAATGGTCTTGATGGTTTAGTTGCTCCATTCAGAGTACTAGGTGCCCAAAATTTTTACACTAAGTCCTTTCACTTCTCGGCACCCGAATACCAATGCACTACACATGCCAAATTGACTCCTCAAGTCTGTCCTTAGTACATTTGCTCCTCATCCACCAATACCTTGGCCCCACTCTAAGGACCTACGTGGTGTAAGCTGCAATAGTGGTCTCCTCCTTATTAACCTCATTCTTGTCAGGGCATGGTGGGATAATGAAGCAGAATGCCCTCCACGGGGAAGTGATACGTTATGCTATCAGTAACTCTGTGATTTGCTATGAAAAGTTAATAGGTAAAGTTGGATTGTGAACAACCACCACAATCACCTACATGATAACACATCCTATGCTAACCGGTTTATCATAGAGGATGGCATGCAAAAAAAGTGCCTGCTCCATAGTGACTGAGTGTACACTAGGGTGGCAAAATAGGCACTCAGTCAGGTAAACAAACCAAGGTCACATAATGACCAATATTTACTTAGATGAATATCATAATGTGATTAACACAAATAAGCAATCCCTTGCTGTAATGCATTCTAGATCATAGCTGAATTACACCCATTTAATCTAAATTCTAGGCAATGATAAAACAACAACTTGCAACCATGTTTTGCTTAATTGAAATACACTTTCATCAAATCTTTAAGGCAAAGAAGCATAGAATGGAAGAAAGATGAAAAGAAACTTGAATCAAAACGAAAAAAACAAAATGATACCTTAGAATGATGAAAATTAAGAAAAAGAGGCGTTCCCACACGTCTTGGGGCACAATAAAGTTAAAAAGTGGGTGTGGGATTTCAAAACAAGATAAAAAAAACTGTTTTAACCAAGTTTTGTCAAACATGGTTTCAAACATACCCTTCTATAGCAAGGGATACCTGACTTTGGCGTCATGCAAAGACTTGCTCACATAATATACTGGCCATTGCTTTGCCCCTTCTTCCTTAACAAGGACCGAACTTACTGCCTTTTCAGTGACGGGGAGGTAGAGCACGAGGGGTTCTCCTTCCCGTGGCTACTGAAGCATCGGCAGATGAGTTAGGTAGACTTTTAGCTCCTCCCAAGCCTTTTGGCAGTCTTCGTTCCAAGGGTGCACCTTGGTTCCGAGATCGCCATCATTTTTGGCCTTAGTGAGGACTTTGAAAAATGGACGGCATCGATCCCCATACCTAAACATGAATCTACTAAGGGAGGTGATTCTCCCTATGAGTCTTTGCACGTCTTTAGTCGTCGTGGGAGTTCGGAATCCAAGCAAAGCCTTGACCTTTTCCAGATTGGCGTCAATACCTCTCTCCAATACCATGAATCTGAGGAACTTACCCGCATTCACCCCGAACACGCATTTTTCGGGGTTAAGACAAATTCCGAATGGCCTTAGTTGGTGGAATGTTTCTTCTAAGTCTATGATATGACTACTAGGCAGTTTGCTCTTAACTATCATATCATCGACGTAGACTTCCATGTTTCTCCCAATTTGGCCATTGAAGACCCTATTCATCAACCTTTGGTATGTGGCCCCTGCATTCTTAAGCCCGAAGGGAATTCTAATATAGCAGTATATACCAACTTCAGTGATGAAGGCGGTTTTTTCCTTGTCTTCGGGGTCCATCCTGATTTGATGATACCCGCTGAAGGTGTCGGGGAAGCTAAGGAGGCCATACTCAGCGGTTGAGTCTACCAACTGGTCTATTGGTAGCAGACGATATGAATCTTTAGGGCAAGCATCATTTACGTTTCGAAAGTCAATACACATTCGGAGCTTATCACTCCCTTCTTTCATGGTGATAACCACGTTACTAAGCCATTCGGGGTACTTGACCTCCTTTATTACGCCTGCTTCCATTAAGCGTTGCACTTTAGTTTTTATGAAGTTGTTCTTATGCGCCAAGAGGCTTTACTTTTTTTATCGAACAGGCTTTGCCTCTAGGCGCACCTTAAGCCTATATTGGATTATAAGAGGGTCTAGCCCAGGCATGTCCCTTGGCGAGTATGCAAACAGATCTTTGTTCATTAACAGAAAAGATACAAGTTTTTCCTTGTCACCTTCAGCCAGTTTTTTCCCCATTCAGGTACTTCGCCCTGGGACAAGTTCCACATCTTCTGTTCTATTCTCTCAAGGTCTTCTGTTTCTTCTCTTTTTGCCTCTTCTGTGAGCACAGCCTTTGCTCCTAAAGTTTGTGCGTAGATCTTTGCTGGGCCCTATCTTGCTTTCACAAAGACCTTTCTCACTTCCCCTTAGTTAATGAAGACCTCAGCATCTCTGTCCTTCATTGTGAAGGTGACAGTCAAGTATTTCACATCTAGGTGGATGTGGAGGTTTCCTTGCGTCTGTCTCCCAAGGATGGTATTTTATGACGAGGGGACATCTATGACAATGAACCTTGTCATTTTGGAAGCAAAGAGCTCACCCTTGTTTTGTGGCAAAGTTCCCCTTAGCATTAGAGGGAGGTCAATCCATCTGAGGACAGGGAGTTTAGACGGTCCTACCCCGAAGGTAAAGGAGGTGACAAGCTTGAGATCACCTTTTGGGATACCCAAATTCAGCAACAGATGAGAGAATAAGACCTTAGCGTTAGAACCATCGTTGAGGAGTACTCTTTTGACATCCCAACTCCCTATCCTTGCCATGATTAGAAGTGGGTCGTCATGAGGGAATACTACGGTAGACCCATTTTTCTGAACAAGCTTGTTCGTTGTGTTACGGAATTCCATCATCGAGATCTCCCTAACTTTTCTCTTTCTTTCTACCAAAGGTAGTCCAGTGGTAATCGTCTGGATTACCCCAACCGAAGGTGGTGGATGCCTTTTGGAACTTTGATTCCGGCGTCTGTCGGAATCATAGTCCTCATCATCTCCTTTCTTTTCCTCTTCCCTCCTCCCTTTCGGGGAGGGCATCCGCAAGTAGTGCCGAAGTTGGCCCTGCTTTATTAGAGACTCAATGTACTTCCTCAACTGGAAGCAATCCTCAGTGTCATGCCCGTGATCCCGATGGAACTGGCAGAATTTCTTCATATTTTTCTTGTTTTCTAAAGTCATGGCCTTCGGACACTGGATTAGGTTGCCTTGCCTTTCCATGGCCAGTAGTATGTTTGTTCTGGAAGTGTTCAGGGCAATAAATGACATGGGCCTTTTCCCCTTCTGCTTCAGAGTTTTTCCCCCGCCCTTGGTTGGGTACCGGGGTTGGTGACTTTGGCCTTCGGGATGATGCTGATCAGACTTCGGTCCTCCCATTCTCAACTCTTTGGCTATCATGTGTTGTTCGACTCTACGGTAGAACTCGCCAAGGGTGTCTGGGGAGTCTTTTGAGAACTTGTAAAAGAGTTATGAGTCTAACCGAAGTCCCCGTATCGTGGCGAGGATGTGTATTTCAGGACGGAAGTCCGGCGTGCTCAGGGCCTCTCGGTTAAATCTTTTGACATAGTCACAAATGGTTTCACCATTCCTTTGCACTAAGTCGAACATCTGAACGGGCATCTTTGCCGTTGGCCTGTGGCCGATGAACTACTGTGTAAATGCCGTGGACAGCTCTTGGAAACTCATTATAGGCCCAGGGGCGAGAGAGTTGTTCCACACAGTTGCCGGGCTGGAGAGGGTGACCTCAAAACACTTGCAAAGGGTGGTGTCATCGGCACTGTGCAGCACCATGCTACACTTGTACTTGGTCAGGTGGGCTTGGGGCTCACTACGCCCATCATAGATTTCCAAACGAGGCACCTAAAAGTCACTTGGCATAGGTGCCTAAACTATTGCTCGGATAAACGGTGATTCGTCTCCGGTGAAGGTTTCCGACAACCTTGACCAGACAAGCTTCCGAGCCAACTACCTTTCCACTCTTTCCAACCTTTTTATGATTTTTTCCATAAGGACGGTGGCCTTGGGCTTTTCTCGCTGCCTGGAGGCCTCTGGCAACAGAACTTCGATTGCGTGGAGTCCTAGCCTCTCTAGACCCCATTTCTCCAGTGCGTCTGCCTCTGGGGGGTACTTCCTCCATTGAGGACTCGTCACAGAAGTCCTCGCTCCCCGAACTCCAGTGAGTTGACTTTGGGCTTCTCTCCCGATGGGGCGTTGGTGAGGATGCCCTTCGTCCTAAAGGCGGTTGTGACCACCTTTGGTCCAGTTGTTACGTCATTTCAGCCACAACGGAGTGTTGAAAATCATGTAGGAAGCTCATCATGATGGTTAGAGGATGTTCGTCCTCAGGCAAGGAAGTCCCTGCAGCAGGTCGTTCGGTCGCCAGTTGAGCCTCCGGCGCAGACAGGGACTTTGGGAGTCCCTTGTCCTTAGAACGCCGAGTCTCAACATTGGCCACCTGAGAGTGGGTTCCCACAGACGGTGCCAAGTAATGCCCATTGGCATCTTCATCGTATGACATGGTAGGTCTGAGGGGGACTTCCGGTGGAGAAATGGTGGTAGAAGAGACTTCCATCGTGAGATTGCCTGAAACGCTTAGAAGAACAAGGGTTAGGAGGTCCCCGGAGTGTTTTTTCGGGGGCGGAGCCTCCGATGCCCAAGTTAGTGTCTGGGAAGTAAAAAGTAATGAATGGAACGTAAAGAGTAAAGTTCTCTTGAAAGTCTTGCCCCCCCCCCCCGCCAAGGTTGTTTCCCAAGTATTTATAAGAGGGTGTTAGGAGAAGTCCATTTGACATAGCCCACTCAAATCATGACACGTGTTCAGTCGAATGCGGTCCCTACCTTTGGGAATGAGGACCTCTAACTGGCCATAGGCTGTCTTGGCCAGAAGTCAGGGCCGTGGGAGGTCTATATGTCAGGGCGTGTACGAGGGCGGCGTGTCAGGACGTGTGCGAAGGTGGCGTTTCAGAGGCTCCTTAACCATTTTTGTCGTATTCTTGAGACCCCTTCGATGAAAGAGACCTCTTCGGGACAGAAGGGCTTCTTGCTGAGGTTGCTCCAGTTATTCGCAAGTACCCTCGACACAGAGGATCCTCTTCGGAGGATGTTTCCCTGCTGAGGATGGTGAGTCTACCTCTCCTGAAGTTGGTCAGGTCATCTTACCAAGGGTGGTAGCACACCTTGTTCCTGAGGTCAGTATTGTCATTCCCCGAGGGTGATGGTGGATCATCGAGGTTGAGGAGTCAGGGGGTCGGGCCCTAATTTCCCGAGGGTGACTCTTGACTTTGCCGAGGGTGGCGCTTCGCCAGAGCTTGGGGGTTTGAAGGGCAATAGCCTTTTGGCTATCAAAATGTACTAGTAGCTCCAAAAGAAGGCCATCCTAGAATCATAGGAACTTGTGATTCCATGTCTATATCCAAGATAAATTTATCAAATTTTACTAGAACATCCTTAATTATTCCTCTACAATATTTAATCGATCTATTAGTTAACTAATTGTTCAACATAGTAGGCTTGGGCTCCCCTAATTACAATTTTTTAAACAAGGAATATGACATCAAATTAATGCTCGCACCTATGCCTGCTAATGGCCTACCAAACGTCAAATGGCCGTTAGAATACTAAAACTCCATAGATCACCAATTTTCTTTTATAAGTCATTCTGGATAATGGCTGAACACTCTCCATTCAAAATTACTAATGAAAATTCTTCCAACATCTTTTTCTTGGCCATGTTGTCTTTCAGGAATTTTGTGTAATGATAATTTGCTCTAAAGCTTCTACAAAAGGAAAATTAATATGAATTGTTTGAACATAGGAAGGAATTTGGCAAAGTGCTCTTTATCTTTATCTTTAGATAAATGGAAAGGAAACAGCAAAGAGGGTCAATACTCCTTGACTTCCTTCTACTTTGGTGGTTCTGGTTGTACTTATTCCTCAAGAGGTGCTATAGCTTCTTGTTGGGTCATTTGATTTTGGTTCTAATTATCTAATGGCTCCTTTCCTACAGTGCTCTTCCCAAGAATCAATTCCTTTTCACATCTCAGGGTAATGGCCTCCAATTGCTCCTATGTTGGTGTTATGATTGCTTTGTTGATTTCCATCACAGTATGTGACATCTAGTCCATCTGTTGCTGCAACACCAACTGCTGCTTGTCCATCATGTCCTTGAGACTTTTGCATTGAGCTTCAATACTACCCATAAATCCCATAACTATTTCTTCAAAATTTAAGTTTTTCGTAGAGAATTGTTGACATTGGTAATTTGTATTCCTCCCTCAATCTACCCAACTATTCGATGAATAATTTTCCCATATTCGTCCAACCCATCTAGAATAAACATTACTTTGTGGTCTTAAAAAATTCTTGATAAAATCTATATATTCATTCCTTGTCCTCTACTTGTGCATCTGAGAATCTTGATTTGAATGCTCTCTTCCATAATTATCACACTACATCATTCCAGCTTGCTTTTGACTAATAGTAAAATTTCTAAACTCCCTTGTCAAAACTTCCACTTGATTAGCTAAAGCTAAATAAGCATCAAAATTTTGAACTAGAGCTACTCTAGTTAGTTTAATTCTGGATGATGATTAGCATTGGTAATTGTTCATAGCCATCTCCTCAATCAAATCCTATATTGCTTCAGGTGTCCTATTATTTAGAGTTCCATGAATTGTTACATTGATCATCGACTTAGAAACATAATTAGACCATTGTAGAACATTTGAACCTGTAACCATGTAGGTAATCCATGATGCGGATGTTAGTGTTGTGCCCAAAAGCCAATCATGAGATGATTGTATTTTACACATTGAGTCATGATATTTTATTGAGGCATTAATCTAGTAATTGTGTTTGTTGTATTGTTTCTATGTGACATAATCAAACGTAATTACAACCTAGAATAATAAAATTCTTAAACATCCCTGATTTAGTATTATTGTGGAGTGGGTTACAATAATACATAAAGACTAGTATATGTGGGGACTAATATGAGATATGTAGTCTACATTTTTGTACAAGTTGGAGAACTTGTGTATTGGACTGACCCACCATAAGAATCCTACATGGATTGTTATATGAGTGTCATAAGTGATTCTCATAGTGATCATGGTATATGTAGTCCTTCAACCTAAGGTCATCAAGGTTCCCTACATGTGAGTCACATACTTTGATACTTCCCTTTGTTGCTCGTAACTAAGTGAACATGAAGGTGGTCATTGTCTATGTCATATATCATGAAGAGGGTTTTGTATGATCAAGATGGGATTTGTCCCTCCCATGTACCAGACATGATATCTTTGGGCCCTTTGATAGAATGAGACTAAGAAAATGCATGGCCATACTTGAATGAGTTGATATACAATATCAATGTTATTAGTTTAAGTTAGTCTACTCGATAATCAAGAAATCATAGATTGGGCTATACAAGAGTGACATATTCCATGTCTCGTGCTCGGTTTTGATATCTTGGACAAAGGGACAATAGCATATATGGATAATGATCATAGAGGTTTAGTCGAATCACTGACTATCTTGTCGCTTGGGTAGTAGTGATGTGTTGTTAGACACCACCCATTGTTTATGATAAAAAATGTGATTTATGATAATTGCCAATGTGATAAGAGCCTAATGGGTCGCACACATAAAGCCAATTGGGTTATTTGAGTACATGGGCCAAATTGTTTGGGTTTTGGTTTCATATTAATTTCATATTAACAATTAGCCCAATGGTTGAGCCATTAATAAAGCCTAAAATTAAACCTCAGTGGATTAGGGTTTTGAAACACATTAGGCTTGGGAATTAAGTCTCACTATATAGACATCATATACATGGTGATCCCGAGAGGCACATGTGGATACCATAAGGAGCTTGAACACATCAACTGTTCAAGTTTGTGATTGAACTTAACAGTTGGATGAAAGATCTCAACCGACTAGCTATAAAAAATTTTGAACACCTTATTTACCCCATTTCACTTGGATCCTGAAGGGTTTCGGTTATTTTTCACTTTGGTTGTTTGGCTGCCAAAACCCTACAGTGGTATCAGAGCTACTTGTGAAACACTAAATCAGGATTGAGTGTTGAATCACAAGATCTATTGTATGTTCGATTGCTTTCAATCATAATTAATTAGATTGATTCATGATGCTTTAACCAGAACTCATAATATATATATAAGATATATAAAGAAACCGCATACACTGGTTAATGAGCTTAACCCTAGATTGATGCATATAAGATACCTATCTGAATAAGCATTGTTACAATAGTTGTACTAATCCTTGTAGGCATCAGATTAAGGCTGTTCATGGACCTTGAGTAGGGTACCTTTGGTGGCTCAGATAGAGGTGGTCCTAGGTGCTTAGTTGCTCAAAATAATAGATCTCAAGCAACATAATTTTAAGAAATTTTTTTTCACCGGGGGGCACCGACTAGCTAGCAAGACCACCATATGGAAGCTCCACACTAATAAAACTAGTTAATAAAGGGGCATTAATTGGCATGCATTTTGTTGAATGAGATTTGACATGATAAAATGATTGGTGGTTGAAGCATAATGCATGGTTATAGCCCTTGTTGGTTGTACTTGTAAATACGGCCTATGAGTCATGCCTTTTCTTGTCGCCCTCATTGTACATTATCTTCTCACTCTACTCCCATTGAATATAACTCAAGGTTTCTATTATTGATGTAATTGTACATTCTAGGATCGTCCGAGGTGGTGTGTACAAGGAGGTGACTACAAAAAGACAACCAAGCAAAGAGAAGAAGGACCTTGTGAAGACCTTGTCTTTTCTTAGGCTTTTATGATATTCTCATTGGCTTGATAATATCACATAGTTTGGGCCATAACCATGTCACATTTAATTTAGTTTTAGCGTGAGATGTGTTTTGTATTTGTATGTGACGTATGTATAAGACAACCAGAGATAATAATTGGTAAGATTAAAAGGAAAATCCCTGAAACAAAATATTAAGTCATTAAATGTGATGGCTTCCAAATCTTGGCACTCATCAAGACTTTAATCAACATTGGGTGGGTTTTCCAAAGCAAAGCACCTATGTTCATCTTGGTAAAACGCAATGGGATAAAAGCAATATCCAAACTGCTAACCTTGGGTCCAACTTAACCAAGTCATCCGAATAAGATTGGCACTTAGAGGCATAGAGTTAGGCTTAAGTTCATGAGATGAGCTTGGACAAGTGTTGTTCACCCAACTATCCAAGAGTTGAATGAGATGTAATTGGCAAGGAGTTGCCTGCATAAATAACTATAACTTGAGAGAAAAACCAAAGCTGACTTAGCTTATGGTGAAATATGGATCTTGGCCCACTAGAATACCTTAGCACCGAAGTGTTCCAAAATAATATCGAGGGTTATTATTTTGAGTAAAATAATGAGAGTGCCATTTAAAAAAAATTCCTTATTAAATAAATTAAAGTGCATGACTCTTACACTGCATATTTACTGTTGTAGATTACCATGGCACAAAACACATCGACACTTTCATTGAGATCGATCCTTAAGAAAGAAAAACTGAATGGGACCAACTTTCTCAAATGGTACAAAAATTTAAGGATAGTCCTCAAGCAAGAGGGGAAGGCTTATTATCTCCTAGAGCAGCCCATTCAACATATGCCTGCTACCAATGCTTTAAGAACTGAAAAGGATACTCACAAGAAGTATTCTGATGATGCTTTGGATATTGCTTGCCTCATACTTATTACCATGGAATTTGAGCTTCAGAAACATAAAAACATGGGGGCATTCAATATGATCAAACATCTTAAAATGCTCTTCCAATAGCAAGCTAGGCATGAGAGGTTTGGGACCTTTAAGCCATTGTTTCAATGCAAAATGTCTAAGGGAAGTCTTATAGGTCCTCATGTGCTCAAGATGATTGGGTACATTGAGAATCTTGAGAGTTTGGGATTTGCCCTTCAAAAAGAGTTGGTTGTTGATGTAGTCCTACAATCATTGCCGAAAAGCTACAGTCAATCCATCATGAACTATAACATGAATGATCTTGACAAGTCTTTCCTGCATATCCAAGCTCCATAAGGATGGACTCTTGGACTCAATTAATTTTGAATCATATGAGACGTGTGAGTCATGCTTATTGGGCAAGATGACCAAAACTAGGCTAATGACTTACTAGGACTCATAGATAGTGATATATGTGTCCCTATGTCTACACACGCTAGAGGAGGCTTCCAATACTTCATTACCTTTACTGATGACTTCAGTAGATATGGCTATATGTATCTTATGAAACATAAGTCAGAATCTTTTGAAAAGTTCAAAGAATTCAAGAATGAAGTGCTAAATCAACTTGAGAAAAGTATCAAAGTACTTCAATTAGATCGACGTAGAGAATGGTTGGACCGAGAATTCCTTGACTATCTAAAGGAGTGTGGTATAGTATCACAACTCACTCCACCTAGTACACCTCAATGGAATGGTTTGTCTGAAAGGAGAAATTGAACTCTGTTAGACATGATGCAATATATGATGAGTTAAAGCTGACCTTTTAAACTCCCTTTGGGGACATACTCCAGAGATAGCCACTTTTACACTAAACTGAGTTCGATCCAACTCGGTTCAAAATGCACCATATGAGATATGGAGTAGAAGGCATCCCAGTCCTTCTTTTATGAAGATTTGGGGTTGTGAGGTTTATGTGAAATGTCAATCCTCTGACAAACTATGGGCCAAATCTCATAACTATCTTTTTGTTGGGTATCCCAAAGAAACAAAGGGTTACTTTTTCTATAATTCATCCGAGCAGAAAGTGTTAGTTGCTCAAATTGATTTCTTTCTAGAAAAAGAGTTTATCTCTAAAGGAACAAGTGGGAGGAAAGTAGAACTTGAAGAAATTCAAGAACAACAAAGGGACATTGAACCTAAAATAGAACCTGAGCAAACACCACAAGATGTTGTGGTTTAAGAGTCTATTCTTGTAACACAAAGCCCATATAGGTTTTGTAGGATTCGGTGTGAGCCCGAAAGATATGGATATCTCATGACTCACACTGGTGATGTGATGCTCATGGATCAAGATGAGCCCACAACCTACCAATCCTACCAAGAAGCTATGTCGAGACCAAATTTTGAGAAGAGTCTAGAGGCCATGAAGTCTGAGATAAAATCCATGTATGAAAACCATGTATAAACTTTGGTTGATCCACTTGAAGGGGTAAAACCTATAGGGTACAAATGGGTTTTTAAGAAGAAAACCGACATGGATGGTAACATGATTACCCTTAAGGGATGATTGGTTGCAAAGAGATTCAAACAAATTCATGCTATTGACTATGGTGAGACTTTTTCTCTAGTTGCCATGCTTAAATCCATCTAAATTTTATTGGCTATTGCTGTATACTATGATTATGAGATATGAAAAATGGGTGTCAAAACTACATTCCTTAATGGAAAGCTACTTAAGGATGTGTACATGACATAGCTTGAGGGTTTTGTCACTCCAGAAAATGCCAATAAAGTGTGCAAGTTACAAAGGTCCATTTATCAACTAAAGCAAGCTTCTCATAGTTGTAATCTTCATTTTGATGAAGCAATCAAAGATTTGGTTTCATAAAAAATGAAGATGAACCTCGTGTTTACGAGAAGGTTAGTGGGAGCATTATTGTCTTCTTAGTGTTGTATGTAAATGACATACTACTCATTAGGAATGACATTTTTTAGCTACAGCCTGTGAAGACTTGGCTAGGGAAATGTTTCTCTATGAAGGACATGGGTGAAATAGCCTATATGTTAGGCATTAGGATCTATAGAGATAGATCTAGAGAGCCACTCAGCCTAAGTCAAAGTACATACATTAACAAGGTGCTAAAGAGGTTTAGCATGCAAGACTCTAAGAAAGGATTCTTGCCCATGTCACATAGTATAACTCTTTCTACATCTTAGTCTCTGAGTACACTCGAGGAAAGAGCGCATGAGTAAGATTCCATATGCCTCAGCAATTGGATCTATCATGTATGCCATGATAAGTACTCATCCTGATGTCTCATACGGCTTGAGCATGACAAGAAGGTACAAATCAAAGCCTTTGGAGGTGAACATGAACTCATTGTAAAGGGTTACACCGATGCTAGCTTCCAATCCAGTAAGGATGATATTAGGTCATAATTTGGTTATGTGTTTTGCATTGGTGGTGGTGTTGTGAGCTGGAAGAGTTCAAAGTAAAACATAGTAGCTGACTCTACAATAAAATCTGAGTACATTGCCACTTCTAATGCTATAATGGTTCCAAGCATTGCTGACCCAATAAAGCTCTATTGTGACATTAATGGAGCGATTGCATAGGCTAAGGAACCTCGATCTCACCAGTGACCTAAACACATTTTACCGACGTTATCATCTCATTAGGGAGATCATCAAAATAGATGATGTGAGGATATGCACGCCCTCAATAGATAGCAACATTGTTGATCCACTTGTTAGTGTTGTGCCTAAAAGCCAATCATGAGATGATTGTACTTTGCACATTGAGTCAGGATATTTTATTAAGGCATTAATCTAGAAATTGTGTTTGTTTTATTGTTTCTATGTGACATAATCAAACATAATTATAGCCCTAGAATAATAGTATTCTTAAACATCCCTAGTCTAGTATTATTATGGAATGGGTTGCAACAATACATAAAGACCAGCATAGGTAAAGACTGATATAAGATATGTTGCCTATATATGGGTACAAGTTGAAGAACTTGTGTACTAGACCGACCCACCAACAGAACGATACATGAATCATTATAAGAGTGTCATTAATGATTCTCATAATGATCATGTATATGTATTCCTTTGTCCTAAGGTCATCAAGGTTCCTTACATGTGAGCACATACTTTGACACTTCCCTCTGTTGCTCGTAACTGGGTGAACATGAAGGTGGTCTTTGGGTATGTCACATATCATATGGAGGGTTTTGTATGATCAAGATGGGCTTTGTCCCTCCTATGTAACGGGAGCTATATCATTAGGCCCCTTGATAAAGTGAGACTAAGAAAATGCATGGCCATGCTTGGAGAGTTGATATATGATATCAATGTCAGTAGTTTAACTAGTCTACTCGGTAATCAAGAAACCATAGATCGGGCTATGCGAGAGTGACAAATTTCATGGCTCGTGCTTGATATTGATATCTTGGATAAAGGGACAATGGCATATACGGATAATAATCATAGTGGTTTAGTTGAATTACCGACTATCTTATCACTTGGGTAGCAATGATGTGCTGCTAGATACCACTCATTGTTTATGATCATTGCCAATGTGGTAAGAGCCTATTGCGCACACAGAGAACCAATTAGATTATTTGAGTGCATGTGCCAAATTGTTTGGGGTTTGGTTTCATAATAATTTTGGATTAATAATTGGCCCAAAGGTTGGGCCACTAATGAAACCCAAAATTAAGCCTAATTAGATTAGGTTTTAAAACCCATTAGGCTTGGGGTTGAGTCTCACTATAAATACATCATATAGTGAGAATTTCATAGGTCTTGCCCTAGCCTCCCTAAGGATGAATTCATAAGAGTTCTAAAAGTTCTAGCCGTACTCTTCTCTTGCCATTCCTTGAAGGACACAAGCTACTATAAGTGTAAAAAAAATGCATCTGCCAAGACATGGTGGAGGCATGGTGATCCCGAAAGGCTCATGTGTATATAGTAGAGAGCTTGAATGCATCAACTGTTCAATTTTTGTGATTTGACTCAACGGTTGGGTGAAAGACCTCAACCGAACGAAGTATAAAATTGTCGAATACCCGATTTACCCCGTTCCACTTGAATCTTGGGGGGTTTCAATTATCTTCCATTGTGCTTGTTTGGCTATTAAAACCCTACACCACTAATGAAACCCATCACATAGAAGAAGCATGATAATCATTCTAGATTTATTGGTGTTAGATACATGCATGATTAGCTTTAGTTCAAGTGGGAGATTGTTAGTGTTGTGCCCAAAAGCCAATCATGAGATGATTGTATTTTGCACATTGAGTCATGATATTTGATTGAGGCATTAATCCATTAATTGTGTTTGTTGTATTGTTTCTATGTGACATAAATAAACATAATTATAACCCTAGAATAATAGAATTCTTAAACATCCCTAGTCTAGTATTATTGTGGAGTGGATTACAATAATACATAAAGACTAGCATATGTGGAGACTAATATAAGATATGTAGTCTACATATGAGTACAAGTTGGAAAACTTGTGTACTGGAATGGCCCACAATGAGAATGCTACATGGATCGTTATCTGAGTGTCAAAAGTGATTCTCATAGTGATCATGGTATATGCAATGCTTTGACCTATGGTCATTAAGGTTCCTTACATGTGAGTCACATACTTTGATACTTCCTTTTGTTGCTTTGAACTGAGTGAACGTCAAGGTGGTCATTGGGTATATCACATATCATGCAGAGGGTTTTGTATAATTAGGATGGGATTTGTTCCTCCTATGTAATGGGAGTGATATCTTTGAGCCCCTTGGTAGAGTGAGACTAAGAAAATGCATACCATGCTCAGATGAGTTGATATACAATATCAATGTCATCAGTTTAAGTTAGTCTGCTCAATAATCAAGAAACCATAGATTGGGCTATACGAGAATGACACAGTCCACATCTTGTGCTTGACCTTGATATCTTGAGCAAAGGGACATTGGCATATTCCAATAATGATCATAGAGCTTTAGTCAAATCACCGGCTATCATGTCACTTAGGTAGCAATGATGTGTTACTAGACACCGCTCATTGTTTATGATAACAAATGTGATTTATGATCACTGCCAATATGAGAGGAGCCTGTCGCACACATATAGCCAATTGGATTATTTGAGTGCATGAGCCAAATTGTTTGGGTTTTGGTTTCATAATATTTCAGATTAATAATCGACCTAAAGGTTGAGCCATTAATGAAGTCCAAAATTAAACCTAATTGGATTAGGGGTTTTAAACCCATTAGTCTTAGGAGTTGAGTCTCACTATATATATATCATATAGTGAGAATTTCGTAGGTCTTACACTAGCCTCCCTAAGGATGAAATCAGAAAGGTTCTAAAAACTTCCACCCACACTTTTCTCTTGTCATTCCATGTAGGACGCAAGCAAGCACTGCAGGCACAAAAGGAACACATCTATCGGGATGTGGTGGAGTCGTGGTGATCCTGAGACGCTCGTGTGGATATCATAAAGAGCTTGAACACATCAATTGTTCAAGTTTGTAATTCAACTCAACAATTAGGTGAAAGATCCTAACCAACTAGGTATTAAAACATTCAAACACCTGATTCACCCAGTTTCACTTGGCTCATGGACGGTTATCTTCCACTATGCTTGTTTGGCTCCCAAAACCCTACAGTGGACACCTTATCAACAAATCTTTGTACCTCACCTAAGTTTCATATAATATCATTATGAAACCTTGCAATCTTAGTTAGAGCAAAATACTTCAACAAAAACTTCTTCATAAGAGCATTCCAAGTGGTGATAGAACCTCTTGGAAGTGAAACTAGCCATTGCTTTGCTTTTCTTTTTAATGAAAATAGAAACAATCTCAACTGAATACTATCCACACTAGTTGTATTAATTTTGAAAGTATCACATGTCTCTAAGAAACTAACAATGTGAGTGCAGCAATGTATTTTTAGGAGTTGCCACCAATTAGTTTGCACCTAGGTCAATTGGATACCTTAAATCGGCCCACAAGAGTTCCAAGGGTTTGGGAATATGGTTACCCTAAGATAACCTTATTCTAGACCCCAAAAATTGGCTGCTTAATTTGGTTTAAATTTTGTTTTGCCTACTTTTAAATATTTTAATTAATTTCCCAAGCCATGGAATCTAATCGAACTACCTGGATATGGACCCTTGAACCTTACTACTTGATTTTGCTTACATTATGTAATTTTACTATTTTCAAACCACGGATCCTATCGGACCACCCGGATAAGAAGCCTAACGCCTTAATCTATTTTTTACTAAATGATGCCAAGTGGCATCCTCTTCGTATGACATGCTGGCCTGAAGGAGGAACTTTCGATATGAAGGTGCTTGAAACACTTAGAAAAACAAGGGTTAGGAGCTCCCCGGAATGTATTTCCGGGGGAGGAGCCTCCGACGCCCAAGTCAATATTTGGGGAGTAAGGGGCAGAAAATGGAAAGCAAAGAGTAGAGAAGATTCTCTGTCTTCTTACCAAGGTCATTCCCAAGTTTTTATAGGAGGGCGTAGGGAGGAGGCCGTTTGACACAGCCTGTTCAGATCATGACACGCGTACGGTCGGATGTGGTCCATACCTTCAGAGATAGGTATCACTAGCTGGCCGTAGGCTATTTTGGCCAGAGGTTAGGGGCGTGTGCAAGGACACTATGTCAGAGGCTCCTTAAACATTTTTTTCGTGACTCCACAAGACCCCTTCGGGGTATGAGGCTCCTTCAGAATAATAGGCCCCTTCAGCTAGATATCCAAACCAAGGGCCGTCAGGAGAGGCCCTTCAGCATAGTAGGGCACCTTCAGGAGATGTTCTCCTTTTGCCAAGGATGGGGAGTAATCTTTTCGAGGGTGGTGGGTTCATAAAACTCGAGGGTGCTGAAAGACACCATTCTGAGGGTGGTCTAAGCGTTTCCCAAGGTCGGTGCTAAGCCTTTTCCAAGGGTAGTGAGGGACCAATTTTGCTCGAGGTTAGTCACCTGTGTTTCCCGAGGGTGGCGCTCATTAGGCCAGTTCGGGAGACCTCCAAGGGTAATAGTCCTTCGACTATCACATACCCCCCTCGGAAAGCCGAAGTTGTATCTTCGGTGCTTGAGCTTTTAGAAGCGTATCGTCGAACTCTTGGGAGGTGATAGTTGTCTCAGTTAGTATGACTGGACTCTTGACTGAGGTTACCTTCTCTAGAAGAGGGCACCTCCTTGGTTCAAGATGCCTCTCCTAGCCAAGGTACTTCCTTTGGCATTAAGTGGTGCTCCTCGATTTTTGGCCGAGGCTTTGATGTTCCCGAAGCTATTCCTTCGAACCGTAGTGCATATTTCCCTTATGAGTCTTCTGTTGCCTCAGTGGATCATCACATCTTCTTGATTGAATAGACGCATCACTTCAGCCTAAGCTTGCATAGGTCTGCTAGCTGTCAAGAGGCGTGCCCTTGTTTCCCGCATCAGGTGACACGTATCACTTGGTGACTGGCGAACAGTCGCGTCCATTACATCAGTCGCGTCTCTTCACCTTCGAGGGATCATTATGGCGATGCTTCACCTGCCTCCTTTGGCCTATATAAACCCTTCCTCCTCCATTTTTTCCATATTTCTGTTCTTTTGCAATATTTTGCTCTCGAGTTTCCTCTTGTCTCTTTCTTTTTTCGGCAATGATGCTAGCGGCGGAGCAATTTTTGGCGACACTTGCGGTGGTCTTCTGAAGTTCATACCTTGTTCCGAGCTAGGTGGCTCTCTTTTTCGAAGTCGTTCTTCGGTATTTTTTGTGTGTCTTCCTTATTCTTTTTCTTTCGCCTTCCCGAGGTTAGACTGTTTCTTTCCGAACATGTCTGCTCCCCAACCTAAGACCTATCCCATTCCTGAGAGCTGGCTTCCCCTCAACTGTCATCCAAGCTGTGCCACTTTAGAGAAGGTTCAGAAGTGGTTGGCCAAATTCTTCCTTCCTTCTTATGCTGTCACTAGGCTACCTAGTCCAGGTATGCCTAGTTATATGCCTCATTTAGACGAGGTTACCATCTTTCGGGCCCAACTG
The DNA here is from genome assembly GCA_039654915.1 of Aquilaria yunnanensis. Classification (NCBI taxonomy): domain Eukaryota; kingdom Viridiplantae; phylum Streptophyta; class Magnoliopsida; order Malvales; family Thymelaeaceae; genus Aquilaria; species Aquilaria yunnanensis. The sequence goes on along the minus strand of CM077595.1, from coordinate 37,699,496 downwards.
AAGGCCAGACTACGGTATCCTTCGCTAAAGATGGTTTGTGACTTTTGCTAGTTCCATGGCATAGCTGTGGACCAACTTCCTCCGAACTTCTATTCTTATTTCAATGCCTTTCTTTGCATGTGTGGGGTCTTCAAGATAGAGCCCCACTTCATCTTCTTCATGCAATACTACAAACTCCACACCGTCTCAAAAGATGGGTTCTACTTCTTGCTTCCTCGGGGATCTGGGAGAATGAAGTACATGTTCACCTTCGGGATGAAGGACAGCTGGCGAGGGTGGCAGAAGAAGTCTTCTTTCTGAAGGTCCATGAGCAGTGGAAGCACGTGCCGACCAAATAGGCTTCGGGGACTTTGGATATTGATGTAGTTGATCCCCGGAAGTAGCTAACCTTAGAGTTAGAAGCCCAATTTGAGGAGTTCGATAGCCGTGTTCGAGCTATCGTGGATTGGGATCCCAAGGTCCCTCCGCGTTCCTTATACCCCTTTCCCATTAGATGGAATTTGATGACCGGAGAGGTCCTTCGGGAGCTGAGGGTCATCAAGGAACACATTACCGACCTGAACATGTCGAAGCCTCCTTTTGACGGGAAAAAGGCGTGGCTGGTAATGCTCCTTTGGCGTGAACTCACGTATCCGGTTCTTAAAGAGAGTAAGTTTCTTTCCAGATTTTTTCATATATCTCCCTCTGTACTTACACTGATGTTCTTGTTTTTGTAGAGATGGGTGACAAGTCCGCTGCATTTTATAAGTCTCTCTTCCTCGATCAGGCCGAGAAGGGGGAGCAGCAGAGAAGGAAGTCAGCCCCGAAAAGGAAGGAAGCACCTGGGGGACCATCTTCGGTCCCGAAGTTGGAGAAAGTCAAGGAGAACTCCCTTCCTCCCCCTCCCAAAGGTGATGTGGAGGTGTAAGATCAAACTTCTGTTCGAACTGACCCTTTTTCGGAGCAGGCCATCCGCTCGACTCCCCTAAGTCCCAAGACTGCGGTGAAGATCTTGGGGACCTCGGTTGAGGGACTTTCTGCTAAGGAGCCTGAGGAGCACCAAAAAAGGAATGGCAAGCATGTTCTTGCCGAGGTCTTCGAGGTCAATGAGTCCGAGGGAGATGACATCAAGCTTCCACCAGGTTTGTCCCTCAGCCATTCTTCTATGAGTTTGGGAATTTTTGGTATTTTAGACCTCATAGATGAATGGCTAAGGGATAACGTGCTAATGGAACTTCGGCGTGATTTTGCAGAGGAGCAAGCACCTACTCAGTTGGTGGTGGAGCACGCCCGGAAGAAGGCCCTTCGGGATACCAAGATTCCAAAGCACAAGGTGTCGAGGGAGCCTTTCTGGACTTTCAAAGAGGACATGGATTTGTTCTCCAAGGATAGTCAGAAAATGGCTCCTTAGATGGAGAGGTGCATTCTGACAAATGCCATGCTCTAATCCCTCAGGGAGGACTGTCCAAATGAGGAGATCCACACCGTGAGGATGAGTGAACATGCTGCCCAAGTAAGCTTTTGAACTTTTTGGGACTTAGCAAAATTTTTTAAGTTTTTTTCCCGTTTCTGATCCCCATTCTGCCTTTCCTTTTGTAGCTCTTGGCATATAGTGGATACTTCAGGGCTTGGGCAGCAAAACAATCTTCGATCTGAGGTCAGTCCGAGGAGTCCTTGGAGAAGGCCAAGGAACTCCTTGCCAGCTCTGTCCTCAAGTATGGCGAGCTTAATAAAATAGCCAAGGTGAGCTGGCCAACCTTCAAGAAGAGTTTTTGAAGAGTCAAGGGGAGCTCATTCAATACTTTTCGGCGAAGATGTCAAACCTCAGGTCGAAGATGATATCTTTGACCTCAGCAAACGAGGCTTTCCAAAAGGAAATAGACGATGTCATTGCTAATCTTACAGAGGCATTTTCTCTTAATTCTGAACTCCAAGCCGAGGTCGACAAGCTGAAGAATGAGAAGAAGAAAAGGAAGAAGTTGGAGAGAGAGGTCATGGTCCTCAAAAATGAACTGGAGGACTTGCATGTGGAGAAGAACAAGTCTGACCAAGCAACTAAGTCCTCTTATCAGGATGGTTTTTGCCTGGCCCGTCACCAAGTTCTGTCCAATTTTCCAGACCTTGACCTTTCCTTTCTGACGGCCTTGGACATCCCCAAAGGACCCTCCTGGGAGTGGTCAAGAATAGAGTTCCTTAATCTCCCAGCTAATCTACCTTCAGGCCCAACAGTTACTGCCAAAGAAGATGATGTCAAATGTGAGGTAGCTGAAGATGCCGAAGAGCCAGCAGGTGTCCAAGACCCCGAATAGGCTTCCTTTTGCTTCTTTTCCTTGGAATTTGCTCCCTTTTTACTTTGTAACAAAACTTCAATGAAACTTTCTTCAAAATTTTGGCTAAGTTCCATACTGAACTATCTTCACCGTCGAAAGGTGTCGCGACCATGTTTGGTCATCAAACTTTGGAAAAAGACTATCTTCCGTGAAACTTAACACAGGTACAATTAGTTAAGTCCCTTTTTCGCCAACCACGTTCGGTTAAGGGTTTTCGGAAAAAGTGACCCTTCGGACATATCCATGTTCGGACCATTTCATCCTTGAAAATTTTTCTAAGTTCTCCACTTATGCACCTCAAGAAGTAGCTACTTTTAGCTTTCCTCCTTCAGGTACGACCATGTTTGGTCACATGAAATGCTCTCGTTCGGAAACCATGTTCGGTTGAAGGAAATATTCACCTTTGGATATAACCATCTTTGGTTATGCCTCTTTGGTGTTTTTGCGCAACTTTCTTCTTGAAAATTTTTCTAAGTATGCAAATTTACTAAGGCACTTTTATAAAACGACCATATCTGGTTGTCATCCATCGGAGGTGACCATGTTTGGCTGCACATCTTCGGCTAATCTTAACTTTTCGTGAAGTAGCTAAATGTCTTTTCCAACCATGTTCAATTGATATTCTTTGGTGAAAAACCATCTATTTTCACGAATACTTCTTTGGGGGTGACCATGTTCGGTCTTCCCCCTCGGAAGCGAACATGTTTCATTTTCTTCTTCGGAGGCCAACATGTTTGGTCATTATGCCTTCGAAAAAAATGTATAATCTTACACATAGGCATTTTTGCGAAAAACTTCATTCGGTCTTTACACCATGTTCAGTCAGTCACCCTTGGTGAGAATTGTACAATTTTTCCTCAGAAAAAATTTATAAGTATAGAATTTTTTCAAGGAATCTGCATGCCATGTATTTTTCAATTCTCCACCTTCGATGTCACTGAGCTTGTAAACTCCTGGCCAGACTTCATCGAGGACCAAATAAGGTCCATCCCAGTTCGCCCGAAGTACTCCGTGAGATGGTCTTCGGGCTTCAAATTCAGCTTTTCAGAGGATGAGGTCCCCCTTCTTGATTCCTTTTCGCTTGACGTGCAAGTTGGTAGCGACGACTACTCTCCGCTAGAAAGCTTTTCTTCTAAACTTAGCCATCTCTCTGTGCTTGTCAATGAGGTCCAACTTGGTCCTTAAACCAAGGTTGTTCCCTTCATCATTGAACACTTGTATCCTGACCAATGGTTGTGCGACCTCGACAGGGATAATGGCCTCTGTGCCGAAGATGAGTGAGAACGGCGTCTCACCTGTGGCTCTTCTAGGGGTTGTTCGATAGCTCCATAGGACACTCCGCAGCTCTCCTGCCCATCTTCCCTTTACTTCCTTCAATCTTTTCTTCAGGCCATCTTTTATTGTTCTATTGGACACTTTAACTTGTCCATTGCTCTAGGGGTGGGCTATCGGAGCAAAGTGCAGCTTTGTCCCAAGGTTGACTATGAATTCCTAGAAACCTTTATCAGTAAACTGGGAACCATTATCAGCTACTATCACCCTCGGTATGCTGAATCTGCATATGATGTTCTTCCAGACAAATCTTTGTATGTCCTTCACCAAAATTGCCGCTAAAGGCTCTGCCTCAATCCACTTGGTAAAATAATCTACTGTGACTACGCAGAACTTCACTCCTCTTGGAGCTGTTGGGAGAGGTCCAATAAGGTCAATACCCCAAACAGCGAAGGGACAAGGGTAATTTGCCGAAGTTATCATTTCTGAGGGTAGTCTCTAGACAGGTGCATGTCTTTGACATTTGTCGCATTTCTGAACGAACTGCCTCGCGTCCTTCCTCAGGGTGGGCCAGAAATATCCTTGCCGAAGTAGTACTCCGGCCAGGGCATCAGTTCCTATGTAAAAACCGCAAACCCCCTCATGGACTTCTTTCAAGATAGCTTCAACGTCCTCTTCACTAACACACCTCTGTAACAGACTTGCTTACCCTTGTCGACCCAATTCTTCCCCAATCAGGAAATATCTTCTCGAGCATTTTAGCACTCTCGTGGCTTCGAGAGGGTCTTCGGGAAGTTTCAATGTTGTGAGGTATTTCTTGATGGGATCTTTCCACCCTATGGCCAAGGTTCTTATGCACAATATTGCTATGCTTGGCTGACATAGTATTTCGGTGGACTTCTTGGATTTCGCCAAAGTGTCTACTTCCATATTATCTTACCAAGGTACATTTTCTATATGTACCATGTCAAACTCTTGGATGAGCTTCTTGATGAGGTCATGGTACTTCGCCAAGGTTGGGTGCTTTGCGCCATAGTCCCCCACCATCTGCCGGACTACTAGCTGAGAATCACTGTGGGCTTTCAGGTTTCTCACACTAACTTTTTTTGCTAGCCGTAAGCCTACTATGAGGGCTTCATATTTGGTGACGTTGTTAGTGACATTGAATCCGAATTTGATAGCCTTCCTGGCTTCCATACCTTCGAGACCACGGAGGATTACTCCAACTCCTTGGAGTTCGAAATCGAAGGCTCCATCAACAAAGAGTGTCCACATAGGTTCATCTTTTTCGAGGTCTTCCGGGGTATCCTCCATTTTTGGGACTTCGGCAATGTAGTCTGCCAATGCTTGGGCCTTTATTGCCCTTCTCGGCGCATAGGTAATGTCGTATTCACCGAGCTCAATGCACCATTTTGATGACCTTCCTGAGTGGTTCTCCTCGTGACATCCCAAAGAGGTAGGTTACTTCAGATAGTAATAGGGTGTCCTTGAAAGTAAGCTCGCAACCTTCTACTTGCCAATACTAAGGCATAGATGTCCTTCTGTAGAAAAGGGTACCTCACTTCAGCACCATGTAGGGACTTACTCACATAGTATACTAGGCACTGCCTTCCTCCCTCTTACTTTACAAGCACCGAACTGACCGCTTTTTCACTAATGGCCAAGTAAAGGATGAGAGGTTCTCTTCCTCTCGGCTATCGAAGTGTCGGCAGACGAGTTAAGTAGCTTTTGAGCTCATCCCAAGCCTTTTGGTAGTCTTCGTTCCAAGGATGTTCCTTGGAGCCAAAGGTACCTTCATTTTTTGCTACTTTGGTGAGCACTTTAAAGAAGGGTCAACACCGATCCCTATATCTGACGATGAATCTATTGAGGGTAGTGATTCTCCCCGTCAACCTTTGCATCTCCTTGGTTGTTGTGGGAGTTCCGAATCCAAGCAGGGCCTTAACTTTTTCTGGGTTGGCATCGATACCTCTTTCCAATACCATGAATCCAAAGAACTTGCCCACATTCACCCCGAACACGCACTTCTCTGGGTTGAGCCGGATTCTGAATTCCCGAAGTCGGTGGAATGTTTCCTTTAAGTCTAAGATATGATTACTAGGTAGTTTTCTCTTAACTATCATATCGTCAACATAGACTTCCATATTTTTCCCAATTTGGAAGTCGAACACCCTGTTCATCAGCCTTTGGTACATGGCCCCAGCGTTCTTCAGACCGAAGGGCATTCTGACATAACAGTAGGTCCCGCCTTCGGAGATGAAGGCAGTTTTCTCCTCATCTTCGAGGTCCAACCAAATTTGGTGGTATCCACTGAAGGCATCGAGGAAGCTGAGTAGACCGTATTCGGCGGTGAAGTCCACCAATTAATCTATTGGTGGCAAAGGATATGAATCCTTAGGACAGGCGTCATTTACGTTTCAGAAGTCGATGCACATTCAAAGTTTATCACTCCCTTCCTTCGTAGCAATGACAATGTTGCTAAGCCATTCAGGGAACTAGACCTCTCTTATTACACCTACTTCTATTAACCGTTGGACTTCAATTCTAACAAAGTTGTTCTTATGCACCCAGAGGCTGCGCTTTTTTTGCCGGACAGGCTTCACCTCTGGGCGCACTTTAAGGCTATATTGAATTATCCGAGGGTCTACCCCATGCATGTCCTTTGGAGAGTATGCAAACAGATCTTTGTTCATTAATAGAAAAGATACAATTTTTTGCTTGTCACCTTTGGCCAGATGTTTCCCCACTCAAGTACTTTGGCCTAGGACAAGTTCTACATCCTCTATTTCTAGTTTTTCAAAGTCACCTACTCCTTCTCCTATTGCCTCTTTAGCGAGTATGCTCTTTTCTTCCGAAGTCTGTGCATGAACTTTCATTGGACTTTGTCTTACCTTCACGAAGACTTTCCCCACCTCAGCTTGATTAATGAATATCTCTGCGTCCCCATCCTTCGTTCCGAAGGTGACTGTTAAGAATTTCACATCTGGGCGAATGTGGAGAATTTCCTTGTGTTTGCCTTACAAGGATGGCATTGTATGAACAAGGGACATCTATGACGATGAACCTTGTCATTGTGGAGCCAAATAGCTCTTTCTTGTTCTGAACCAAAGTTCCTTTTAGCATCAAAGGTAGGTCGATCCATCCGAGGATAGGGAGTTCGGCTGGACCTACCCCAAGCGTAGGGGAGGTGACAGGTTTGAGGTCACCTTTTGAAATGCCCAAGTTCGGTAGTAGGTGGGAGAATAGAACATCGACATTGGAACCATCATCGATGAGCACTCTTTTGACATCCTAACTCCCTATCCTCGCCATAATTAGAAGGGGGTCATCATGAGGGAACATCATGGTAGACCCATCTTTTTGAACAAGCTTCTTCATTGGGTTTCTGAACTCCATCATCGAGATTTCTCGGACTTTCCTTTTCCTCTCGGCTGAAGGTATCCCAGTGGTGATTGTTTGGATTACTCCTGCCGGAGCTGGTGGATGCTTTCTGGGACTTCGGTTCTGACGTTCGTCGGAATCGTAGTCCCCATCTTCTTCTTTCCTATTTTCTTCCATTCTTCCTTTGGGGGATGGCATTCATAGGTACTGCCACAGTTGGCCTTGTTTGATCAAAGATTCTATGTACTTTTTCAGCTGGAAGCAATCCTCGGTGTCGTGCCCATAGTCTCAGTGAAACTGGCAAAACTTCTTTATGTTCTTCTTATTCTCCGACGTCATGGCCATCGGACATTGGATGGTAGTCCCTTGCCTCTCCATGGCCATCAGTATGTTTGTCCTTGTGGTGTTCAAGGGAGTGAATGACACCTGCCTCTTCCCTCTTTGTTTCCGAGGTCTCCCCCTACCGTCGGTCGGATACAGAGGTTAGCGAGCTTGACCCTCGGTATGATTGTGGTCAGACTTCGGCGCTCCCATCCACAGTTCTTCAGCAGTCATGTGTTGTTCTACCCTCCGATAGAATTCCTCGAGGGTGTCCGGTGGATCTTTGGAGAAGTCGTAGAAAAGTTGTGAGTCTCTCCGAAGTCCTCTGATCATGGCGAGGATGCACATTTCGGGGCAGAAGTTGGGCACACTCAGGGCTTCCCTGTTGAACCTCTCGACCTAGTCACGAATGGTCTCTCCATTCCTTTGTGCTATGTCGAACATATGGACATGCATCTTCACCGTCGGTTTGCTTCCAATGAACTGCTGAGTGAATGCGGTGGACAACTCCTGGAAACCCTTTATTGTTCTGGGGGCCAAGGAGTTATCCCACGTAGTCACCGGCCTGGAGAGAGTAACTTCGAAGCACTTGCAAAGGGTGGCATCATTAGCATCATGCAACACCATGCTGCGTTTATACTTTGTTAGGTGAGCCTGGGGCTCATTATGCCCATCATATGTATCCAAGCGTGGAATTCGGAAGTCACTTGGTATGGGTGCCTCTACTATTGCACGGATGAAGGGTGACTCCTCTTCGGTGAAGGTCTCCAACAGCCTTGACTAGAGAGGCTTTCAGGAAATCTGCCTTTCTACTTTTTCCAGCCTTTCTAGGATCTTCTCCATGAGGGTGGCAGTACTAATCTCTTCTCATTGCCTGGTGGCCTCTAGCAACAGAGAACGACGTCTCCTTTTTGGGGAGTAACTTTGTCGGTGGGGGGATTGTGACTTCCCATCCGGTGATGAACTCCGCCGGCGGGAAGTTCTGGGGCCTTTTGACGCCGTTTCTCCAGTATGACGTCCTCTGGGGGGTACGTCCTCTCTTGAGGACTCATTGTGGAAGTCCCCACTTCCTGAACTTTGATAAGTAGACTTAGGACTTCTCTCCCGGCGGGCAACGGGTGAATAGGCCCTTCGGCACGAAGGTGGTTGAGACCACCTTTGGTCAAGCTGTTGTGACATCTCAGCCACAACGGAGCGCTGAAAATCGCACAGGAAGCTCATCATGACCGTCAGAGAACGTTCATCCTCAGGCAAAGAAGTCAATACGGTGGGTTGTTCAGTCACCGGTTAAGTTTCTAGCGCGGACGGGGACTTCGAGAGTCCATTGTCCTTAGAACGTTGGGTCTTAACGATGGCGACCTGGGAGTGGGTTCCCATAAACAGCGCCAAATGATGCCCGACGGCATCCTCTTCATGTGACATGCTGGCCTGAAGGAGGGACTTCTGGTATGAGGGTGCCCGAAACACTCCGAAAAACAAGGCTTAGGAGCTCCCCGGAATGTATTTCCGGTGGAGGAGCCTCCGACGCCTAAGTCAATATTTGGGAAGAAAGGGGCAGAGAGTAGAAAGCAAAGAATAGAGAGGGTTCTCTGTCTTCTTACCAAGGTCATTCCTAAGTTTTTATAGGAGGACGTAGGGAGGAGGTCGTTTGACATAGCCCACTCAGATCATGACACGCGTATGGTCGGATGTGGTCCGTACCTTTGGAGATAGGTATCTCCACCTGGCCGTAGGCCATTCTGGCCAGAGGTCAAGGGCGTGTGCGTGGTCTTTATGTCATTGGCTCCTTAACCGTTTTTATCGTGTCTCCACAAGACCTCTTCGGGGAACGAGACCTCTTCGAGGTTTAAGGCTCCTTCGGAATAACAGGCCCCTTTGGCTAGATATCCAAACCGAGGGCCATCAGGAGAGGCCTTTTGGCATAGCGTGGCACCTTTGGGAGACGTTCTCCCTTTGCCGAGGATAGGGAGTAATCTTTCCGAGGGTGGTGGGTTCGTAAAACCCGAGGGTGGTGAAAGACACCATTTCGAGCGTGGTGTGAATGTCTCCCGAGGTCGGTGCTAAGCCTTCTCCGAGGGTAGTAAGGGACCCATTTTTCTCGAGGTTAGTCACATGTGTTTCCCAAGGGTGGCACCCATCATGCCAATTTGGGAGACCTCCAAGATTTTAGATAATTATTAATCCAAATCATAAATCTTATCAGATCACTCAGAAGTGGATATTAAACTTATTTATATTTATTTTCTTGATTAGTTTTTCAAATATTAAATAATTACCCAAACTATGGATCTTACTGAATCAGCTACACATGTATTTAAAAATTTATTTTTAATTAATATCCTAAATTCATCCTAGGGTTTTATTAAAACCACGGGGAACTGAATTGAATTTTTTATGATGATTTTTAGATGTTTTAAGAATTAAATTAAAATTAAAATATTTGAAAAAAAAAATAATAATCATCTTATTGTATGTTTGTGTGTGATGTAAGGAATTTAACTGACTCATGCACAAACAAACAAGTAAACAAAGAACCAAGAAATGAATTCATTTATTGAATTGATGAGAACAAGAATTACATATATACGACCTTACTTGGTCGAGAAGATAACGAAAAGCTAGACTTATAACTAAAGTCAACCACTAAACTTAGACTAAGCAGATAAGCCTATGTAAGCAAGTGTCCATCCATAACTTGGACATAAACACACACATACTTATGTACTCCACAACACTCCCCCTTAAGTTGATGCATGCAAGCTTCAAATGCTTAACTTGCTGACTAACTTGCGAAATTGCTCAGCTCTAAGAGTTTTAGTTAACAGGTCAGCAGGCTAAGAATGACTTGGGATGAGATGAGATAAAATAATGCCCGACTTCAGTTTTTCTCTCACAAAATGGAAATTTATTTTGATGTGTTTCATCCTCTCATGAAACATAGGATTTGTTATGATATGGAGAGCTTCTTGATTGTCATAAGATAACTTTGTAGGAGCTGCAAGATCAATGGTGAAGTCCTTAAGTAAGGTCTTTGACCACACAAGTTCACTTATGGTATATGCCATAGGTTGATATTCTACCCCTTTAGAAGAGCAAGAAACCATAGGTTGTTTATTTGATTTCCAAGAAATGGGGGTATCACCAAGTAGAATAACATAGGCTGTGGTTGACCTTCGAGTGGTTGGACAACTTGCCTAATTGGCATCACAAAAGGCTTGAATCTTTGGGATAGCTTTGGAGGAGAAGAAAAGACCATGTGCAGTTGTTCCCTTGAGATATCATAGTACATGCATGGCTCATTTCCAATGTGCAGCAGTGGGAGCTTGCATAAACTGACTTAGAAGATTAATAGAGTAAGTAATAGCTGGTCGAGTGATGGTAAGATAGAAAGGCTTACCAACTAACCTACAATAAGAGCTAGGATTAGAAAGTTTCTCATTAATCTGTAGAGCTAAGTGGTACTACTGTTGGAGTGGCATCTTTGCTGGTTTGCATCCAAGCATTCTAGCTTCTTGAAATATGTCGAGGGTGTATTTGCATTGAGAAAGAAATATGCCAGTTGGTGAGCTTGCAATCTCAAGTCCCAGAAAGTATTTCAGCATTTATAAGTCATTGATGTGAAACTGGTTATCCAAATATGCTTTAAGCTTCTAAATTCCTGCATGGTTATTACTAGCAATGATCATATCATCCATATAGAGAAGAATTGCTATGAATAATTGACCTTGTTTCAATGTAAAGAGAGAGTAATCTGCCTTTAACTGAATGAACCCATAATGAAGTAGCTGGTTTAAAAATTTTTCAAACCATTGGCGAAGTGCTTACTTCAAGCTATATAAGGATTTCTATAATTTGCACACCCTTTGATCTCTTGCATCAATGACTCCATAAGGTGGCTGCATATATATTTCTTCATGTAAGTCACCTTGTAAGGATGAATTATGCATGTCCATTTAGTGTAGTTCCCAATGTTTGAAAGCGGCCATAGAAATAAGACATCTGACTATAGTAAGTTTAGCAACTAGCGTATATGTTTCAGTGAAGTTTATGCCTTCAATTTGACTATAACCTTTAGCTACTAGCTTTGCCTTGTATCTCTCTATGCTGCCATCGGATTGATACTTTATTCTATAAACCCATTTTGAACCCACAGCTTTCTTTCCCGTGGGTAAGGGTTCTAGCTTCCAAGTATGGTTTCTTTCCAAGGCAGCGACCTCATCTTTCATTGCTTGAACCCATTTTGAGTCTTGTTCATCTTCTCCATAGGTTTGGGGTTCCCTTCAAGAAGATATGCCTACAATAAACCCTTTGTATGCATGAGTTAGATAAACATATGAAAGATATGATGAAAGAGGGTACTGCTTACCAGAGTTCACTGAGTTGGCATCAGATCAGTTGAGTGATGCATTGTCCATTTTAGGAAGCTCACAAACATACTTTTAAAGATAGGAAGGTGGTCGCCTTCCTCTGTGAGGTCTGGTTGGGGGAGGTGTTGTCATGTTGTTGGGATGATTTTGCATTGTTATGTTAGGTGCATCAATTTAGGTGTCTGAGTGATGAGGGTTTTCTTGTTCATCCAATAAGATTAGGGAATGGATGATGGGTGCTTGTTGACTTGTGTGAAGGAGTTGGTTATGGTTTTATGATCTAAAAGGAAATATGTTTTCATAAAAGATCACATCCTGGGAGATATATAATTTTTGTAGTTCCAAGTCCCAAACTTTGTATCCTTTTTTACTACGTGGGTGACATACGAACACACAAGGTTTTGATCTAGGTTCAAACTTGTTTGTACTCTTATAATGCACATAACATAAGCATCAAAAGACCCGAAGGTGATCAAGAATTTCCACACAAGTCTACAGATAGTCCAGTGCCATTAGGTAGTTTGATCATTGAAGAGCCTGAGGTTTGTCTTGCATTGTGTAAGATTATTTTCTTGTAAACCAAGTGCTCGGAAGCACTACTATCTAATATCTAGTGAGAGGTTTTCATACCCATATAACTTATAAAGGGATCTTGTTTTGGGCGAAAGATCAATGATAATAGTTTTTCAATCTGTTCTTGGGAAAAGGGCAGAATGCTTGCTTGCTCATCACTTTTACTTATAGTGCCATTGCTAGTTGTAACATTATGTGTGCTAGGTCCCTTTTTGTTACATGGATTTTTGCCTTCCCTGGCCACCATTCAAGGTACCCAATCATCTCAAAGCACTTGTCTGCTTCAAGTCTAGTTTTGCCACAATGCTTCCAGAAACTTTTCACATCATTTTCTGCACTTTTGTTGTAACCTTGATTTTGCTGTTTCTTAACCGCAAAGCCTGCCCCTTCCAATGAAGGTGTTCTGTGAAAAACTACAATTTGTTGTTTCTCTTCCTTGACTATAAGAGCATATGCCTTGTTAAGATGAGGTAAAGGCTTCATATTCAGAAAATTTAAAGCATATGGTGTTGTATTGTTTGTTCAATCCCATCAGGAATTTATGTAGTTTCTCATTTTTCTTTTTCTATGAGCATGTCCTTTGTTGTTTCACATATGCACAGCGGGAAATTTTTATATGTTGCTAACTCATCCCAAAGCTCTTTTAGCTTGCTATAATAAACCACCACTGTAAGTTCTTCTTGTTGCATGAGAGAGATACTTCTCTTAATCTGTACACGAGGTGCATTGCCTTATGAGAACTTATCCTACAACTTAAGCCACATCTCCTTGGTAGTATCTGCATAGGCCACACTACCATGAAGCTGAGGAGAAATGGAGTTAAAGAGCCAAGAAATTACCACCAAGTTGCTTTTTTCCCATGAATTAAACTGGGAATCATCGGCTACTAGCTTTTCAAGTGATCCATCCCTAAAGGCTACCTTGTTTTTGGCTCGCAAGGCATTCATGGTTGCTTGACACCATGTAGGGTAATTTTTTGCCTTCAGCAAGCATGTCACCAATGAGATCCCTAGACTATCTGAAGTGTTTACGTAGAAAGAGGAGGTTGGACATTTAAAGGAGGGTAGGAACGCCCTTTGGCCTTAGAAGTTTTTTTGTTGTCATCAGACATATTTGATGATGTTTAAAGCTTGAGTTTTAGGATCAAAACACGCTTCAATACCATGTCAAGATTTAGATTGTTTGACTAAATTCCATTTACTGAATTGATGGGAACAAGAGTTACATATATACAACCTTACTTGGTCAAGAAGATAACAAAAAGCTAGACTTATAGCTAAAGTCAACAACTGAACTTAAGCCTAAGCAGATAAACCAACATAAGCAAGTGTCCATCCACAATTTGGACACAAACACACATGTACTTATGTATTCCACAACATCAACGGGTCAGCTTACGAGTCCTAAAGTGGGCCAGTCTCCGATTCGCACGATCGGTGTTATGGTAGAAGCGGCTAGCGAGAAGCTCTACTAGGTGGCGATGCAATGACCACTTGGAGGGGCTGACAAAGAGGAGTGGTAGCTAATGGTGGCAGATTCAAGAAGGAAAGGGCGGCTGACGAAAATTGAGAGCGATCGGGAGACAATGCTCAGACAATGATGGAGAGGTGTTCAAGACGGGTGGTGCAATGTGGAGTGGAGTATAGAAGACCTGTCATGTTGATGATGGCAGAGTTGGCTTCTGGAGATGCTGGGATAGGGGGCCGGAAACATCAGAATGCTCCAGGGTTTCAGAGGGGAAAGTTGGTGAGACAAGGGACTAAAGTTGTAGTTTTCTCTTTCCCAAAAAATAACTTTGGTTGCTGCCAATTTCTCCCTTTTTTTCTCATTGTTTCTCTTAAATGGTGACCCATATTTATACAACTTGGCAAGGCTTTAAGAGATTAAAACTCATCCAAATCAAATTTGCAGAGGTCTATATAATTTTAAGTCCATAAAACTCTTAGGCTATTGATCTTGCCCCTAACTTTATCGAAATTTTCAATTCAACCCAAAATGTCTAGGATTTGTTAAATTAGGTAAAAAAATTTTAAAATTTCCAAATACTTCCCAAATCTTTACAAATTCACCATATTTAGCCAAAACTCTTGTGAGTTGACAATTTTTCCCCAGAACTTGCATGTTTGCCCGAAAAATTTCTAAAATCTCTCAATTGACACTCAAACTCTTCCTTTTTACCTAAACTAACCGCAAACGGCCTTTAGGACCCTAAATTAGTACCTTAATTCCAATTTTGACCCTAAATGACTATTCTAAATTCCTAAAAAATTTATAACATGAAATAATAGCATAATCTAAATGGACCTAATGCTACCAACTCCCTAACCTATAAAGTGACCAAAAAGACCAAATTGCCCGTGAAAAGAAAAATGCCACATAAACTAAACTTTCTAAACTAAAACTAAACAAAAGTTAGTGCCCGGAGAAAATTGGGTGTTAATGGTTGCCCTCATTTGCATGTTTCATGGAACATGAGGCATGCAAAGTTGTTACCAAATGTCGTTTCGCTTTTCATTGGGATAATGAGAACCTTCCTACTATAAAAAATCTTTAGGAGAATAACCTTTTTCTTCTTCTCTTCAAGGTTAAGGAACCTTTTTTATTACCTCTATAATAGAAACCCTCCTATTGTTTAAGAATTTAAGGAGAAAAACTCTTTTCTCCTTGTCTATCAGGCCTTGGAACTCGCTTAGCCTTTTGCAATAAGAACCTTCCTATTGCTTCTAAACCTAAGAGGAAAAACCCTTCTATCATTTAAGAATCTAAGGAGAAAAACTTTTTCCTCTTTGTCTATCAGGCATTGGAACTCTCTTAGCGTTTTACAATAAGAACCTTCCTATTACTTCTAAACTTAAAAGGAAAACTCTTTCCTCTTTTCTTGAGGGGTTAAGGAACCTTCCTCGCTTTTTTCTGCATAGAAACCTTTCTATAGGAGAGAAAAACTCTTATCTCATTTCTTTCACCTTTAATAGAAAACCCTCTTTTACCATAATTTAAGAGGTAGATGACTCCCTTTTTACCACCTCATATTACCTTTAAGGCAGAGAATGCTGTCCTTTTACCACCTTTAAATTCCTTTGATGTAGAACACTCTAACTCTTTACCACCTCTAATAACCCTTAAGGTATAGAACCCTATCTCTTTACTCCCTCTAAATTTATTTGAGGTAAAGAACCATGTCTTTTTACCACCTCTAATAACCATTGAGGTAATGAACCCTACCTCTTTGCCACCTACAAATTTCCTTAAGATAGAGCACCTTGACTCTTTACCACATCTAAATTCCTTTAAGGCGGAGCACCCTGAGTCTTGACCACTTCTAATGGCCATTTAGGTAGAGATCCTAGTCTCTTTTAAAACCTCAATTTGACCCAAGTTATGAGGAAGATAATTACCTTCTCTTTGAATCCTCAGTTTTTCCTAATAGTGAGATTAAGGAACCTTCCTTGTGATCTCAACTAAAACTTTTCAAGAAAACAACTAAACTTAGAATAATTCCATGAAAAGTATGAATTTTAAAATGGGTATATTTAAAACTTAGAATCCAATGAAATGAGACAATTTCAAAAAGCTAAAGATTTCATGAACCTGAATTGAATTGACCTAAGGGTTAGTCATTTCTATAGAAAATTAAAAAAAGATTCTAAGACCAGGGGTTGAATTGATAGAAAAATTACTGTTTATGGATAAAATTTTTAAGCAAAGGGATTAGTTTTCCAAAAAGTTAGGTTTGAAGGCTAAATTGGAAGAAACTATGAAGTTAAGGATGAAATTGTAAAAAAAATTGAAATTTTGGACTAATTAGGGAAATAAATGTTTAATTACCAAGGAATTCTTTAGTTTGGGGATTAATTGAACGATTAGAGAAGAAATTGCGAGAGAGTTGCATTGGGGATTGAATGAGGACAGAGGTGAAAACTTAGGACACAACCGAAGGAAATAGAGGGCATGGAGGATTGAAAGAGGAATTAAGCCCCCCTCATACAAATAAACTAGCGGATGTCGGGCTCACTGTGATGACTCTCCTAGTTAATGACGGGTCTTAACCAAGTTAGTATTTTTTTTTCTAGTTTATTTAAGTGTTTTTAAATTAAGTACCTCAAGTTAGCACCTTTTTAAGTAAGAAAGACATGCTTAGCTAACTAAGTGAGTTCCTAAGGGTGGTTTGGCACCTAAAAGTCAAAAAGGGGTAAAATGGTAATTTTGACCCAAGTGAATAGCATGACTATAATTTTGATGAAATTAGGATCATGTAAGGAATTTAGCCTAGTTAAGTCAAGACCATTAGTTATCCTAGCTATTAGAACCATCTTTGAAGGAAAAGAGTAAAAAGTTGCACTAAGTGTTTAATTGAGCCATTTGTCTTAAGTGGCTTAAGTGTCCAAGAGGCCAAGTGTAAAAGGCTCTTGGGAATCTTTTAGGAAAAAGGAAAGATGGTTTTGGGTGAGTGTTTGCTGACCAAAGTAAAACAAATGAGAACTTGGGGGTCAAGGAGCAAGGAAATAAAAAGTATGCCTTAGTGGGGGAGTTAGGATATTTTTGGGTTCGTTGACTTCCTTTACCATTTGCTTTCCTTCCTAAAATTCGTAGCTTCCTCTCCCCACTAGAATTTCTGCTCCAAAGCTCCCCAATTCTACAAATTCCCATTGAATTCAAAGGCCCCAAGGTGATTACAAGAAGTCTCAAGCTCCATTTTGGTGTTCTTTCTTCAATCTAGCTTTTTTATGCTTGTTTTGGACTTGAAACCATAGCTAAGCTTCTTTATTTTATATGGGCTAGTTCTAAGTTGTTCGCATAGCTAGAAATGGTTTTGATTTGAGGTTCTTAGTGCCATATCACGTTGGTTTTAGGATTGGAACTCAAGAGAGCTTGGTTGAGCTAAATTGAGCAAGTGCTTCGATCCTTGCTTCGTGGCTGAGTTTGAGGTAAGGGTTCAAGTTAACTTAGCTTAATTAATGCATAGAAATGTAGTGTTATGTGTGGGACTGAAGTAGAAACAAAATCCATGTGAATTGGACTTGGGATGAGAAAGTTTGAGCAAGTTTTGTGCAAGTTCGCACGCTGTCATGCAATGCTGTAATGGTGATGCGTCGCCATTAAACATCAGGATTCTAGAGCGTTGATGCCTTTGGCGACACGTCATCGATGGCATCGCCAAGGCATTAGTCCCTCAAGCTCGGCACATCCTAAGAATGCTTCAAACTCTCGGTTATCATCCCTAGGCTAATTTAAGACGTCCCGTAGCCTTGGTTGGGTCTTAGACTCATTCCTAAGTTAAGAATTATGCATTATTTAAGAGGTAGCTAAGTAGGGTGGTTAAGTTAGAGCTAAGTAGAGTGGCTAAGGGATAAAAGTGCTCAAGCTGTCAAGTGGGCAGTAACGGGGATTAAGTCGGTTTCAGAGGCTACATTGGCCTGGAAGAAAAAGGTCTCAAACCTAAGAGAATTGAATAAGAAACCTAAGAAGATCCCAACCGAACCATTTGGTTTGGTAAGTGAGCCATTAAGGGGCTTTAATCTAAACTCTAAGGGTTTGGCTAGTTAAACCACATAAGATGGCTACCCTGTACAATAAATTAAGGGTAAGGCGGGTAAGTTTGAGAGGAGGTGATGACCTACTCTAGGACCCGTAAGTAGGACTTAAGGGAGGTAAATTATTTGGGATACGAGGGCTAGTGTCTCAAGGACCTCCGCCGTTTGGGCTCAAGGCAACTATAAGTCACTTAGTGTGTAAGAAGTCCCAAGGATTGTGTGAATTACATACCATACATTCATGCATTGCATATCCTTACTGAGTACATTCATGTACTCACTCCCTTAAGTTTGTTTTGTAGGTTCTAACATTGGGTCTAACAACTAGTGGATAGTTATGGGCTAAGCTTTCTCTTTTTCCAGGTATTCTTTCTTGAGAATCCTTGTGATTATAAGTTTTCTTGTAGACTAAGCTACGTACTGACTAAGTTCTATGCCTTTACAGTGTAGAGGCTAAGTGGTGCACAAGGACTAAGGAAGGGCTTGCACTTTGAGCTTTGATAGCTCAAAGGTGAGGCTCAAGTAAAGGATCTTAATTAGGTTTTTGGCTCATGTATATAGTACCTTGTTTACTAAGGTGTTGCCTCTATTATGATATATTGTAGTGTAAAACCATTAAGTTACTTTTGGGTGTATGCTAGTGATGTTAAATGTGCACAGACTATTACTTGAAGGCAAAGTAACTAGCATTTCACTATCTTGGCATGTTTAAGCATGTTTTAAATGAATGCTCGAGCAATGTTTTTAACAAATAGTTTACTTATTCGTTGCATTGCCAAGACAAAAGCACGCATCTCTTTTGTAGGATAGGCTAAGAAACTAGTTGCACATAAATTGTTTTAGATTTTACTAATGAGTAATAGTTAGCCAATAGTAACTAAGTGGGATTCATAGTCCCTAAGGGCCTACAAGCCAAGAAATTTAGGGCACTAGGACCCCATTCCATGGCACTCACTCTTTCATCTAAACTAAGAACTAGTCATTTTTTAAGCCAAAAACCTACAAAAACCAAAATTCAAAAAAATGTAGTAAGAGAGAAGAGAGAAAGGGACTGGGATGAAAGAATCTAAAAGGACAAGCTCTCGGTTCATTGCTGCATACTCCAGGTTTGTGAAATTTTGGTTTTCCTACAGTTTTGTTTCAGCTAGATGGCTAAGAATCATGGTTTATGGTAACAGGGGAAGGCTCGGTTAGCATAAGGAAATTTCCTGGTAAAGAGTTTGATTGGAAAATGACCTGGTTTACACGGGCAGGAAGGTTCCTTTTTAGGAATAATGGCATATTGTAAATTTTCAGCAAACAAAGTCTAGCCATAAATGTTTATTACTAGAAAGAGGTAAGGGACAATCTTATAACTTGAAAAATCTGATTCTGTTTATGGCTTTTATTACTGGAACTCTAAGGCTATGGCACTAAAATTATGATGGAATCCTAAGGCCATTGTGCTAGGAATATGATTGACAACCAAGGGTAAAAGTGATTTGGCCAAATGGCAGCATGTATGTATATATATATATGTGTCAGTTATTATGTTGTTTTGTTTTATTTATGATTTTTGAATACTTGGTTGTTGTATTTTGTTATCTGTACCGATAAGGCTATGTGCCTGTAGTCTTGATTCACTACAAGTAATCAAGATGATAAGCAGGCAATCTGAGAGGCTGGTACTATCTGGAAAGTACTATGTGGCCATATGTGTTTATGTCTCTCTCTGTCTATATGAACTGAGCTCTACACTAGGTAAATTATTGCTTAGATAGAAAAGGATTGGCTTGCTGGTTTCCTAAGGAATTAAGGATCCCTTTTGGATTTCTGAGGAAGTAGGAATCATGTCCAAAGAGGCTATATGGTTTACTTTTATGTCTTGCATTCATGCATTCATACCATGCATTGCATTTTGGTTGTGCTTGTGCATAAATGGGTTGTTGTGGTTGGGTGTTGCTAATTGTCATTATCTTGAATGTATATTTTATTTGTGATATTGTACAATTCTCTTCTTTTTCCATGGATGCAGGAACAAAACTTTGACTATGGCCTAAGATTGAGAATTGATTTTTCTAATGTTATGCTAAATTGAGTTAGGTAATATTTTCCTATACCTGGTTGTGTTGCTTTGTTTATTCTGAGGTAGATACAATGGTTCAAATGTTGAGGCAATATTGCCGTTACATTTATTTCAAATTTTACCGATTACTATTGTCTCTTATTGAGTTTCATTAAAAACTCAACCCCTCGTGGTTACCATTTTGTAGATATAAAAAAGGGTTACTGTTGTGGTCATACTAAGCTGAAGCTGAAGAAATTTATCTCCCTCAAATGGGGTATTTAGGTCCAACTCTTCGTTTATGGACTTCCAAGTTCAAGGTCCTTAGTATGATTGTGTAGCATGTTATGTGCATAGGCTGAAAAGTTAGTTTGTCATGTAATATACCTGACATTTGTTTACTGGAAATCAAAAAGGGTTAAGTTTACCCCCATGATTTTTAACTATATTTCGATTACAGTTTTGAAATTTTTCATGTTTTAAATTGCCAAGCTATACCATGCTCTGATAGAAATTTATAATTAAAAAAATTCCATGAATGAATAGGCTTTTGGTGATTTGGGACATGACAAAAGATCCCAAAAAAATTAGTTAATCTTGAAAGTAAGAAATTCCACAAAATAAGTGAATTTCAACAATTTGAAGATTCCAAAAAATGAGACAATCATGAAAGTGAAAAATTCCACAAAATGAGTGAATTTCAAAAAGCTGAAGATTCCACAAAATGAGTGAATCTTAAAAAGTGAGAAATTCCACAAAATGATTGAATTTCAAGAAAACCAGAGATTCCACAAAATGAGTAAATCATAAGAAAGAAATTTTATAAATGGGTGACTTTAAAAAAAGCTGAATATTCCACAAATTGAGTAAATTTTGAAAGTGTGAAATTCCACAAAATGAGTAAATTTCCAAAAGTTGAAGATTCTACAAAATGGGTGAATTTAAAAAACTGAAGATTCCATGAAATTAGTGAATTTTAAAGGTAAGAAATTTCACAAAATAAGTGCTTTTTAAAAAGTAAAAGATTTCACAAAATGAGAGAATTCTGAAGGCAAAAAATTCCACAAATGAGTGAATTTTTAAAAATACTAAAGATAAGATTCAAAAAAATGAGTGAATCTTAAAAAGATAGAAATTCCTCAAAATAAGTGAATTTAAAAAATGTTGAAGATTCCACAAAATGAATGAATCTTTAAAAGGTACAAATTTCACAAAATAAGTGAATTTCAACAAAACTGAAGATTTAATAAAATAAGTGAATCTTAAAAATGAGAAATTTCACAAAATAAGTGAATTTAAAAAATTTGAATGTTCCACAAAATATGTGAATCTTAAAAGTAAGAAGTTCCATTAAATGAGTGAATTTTAAAAAAATGGAAGATTCCACAAAATGAGTGAATCTTGAAGGTTGGAAATTACCCAAAATAAGTTAATTTCAAAACAAAACTAAAGCTAAGATTCAACAAGATGAGTGAATCTTAACAAGATAGAAATTCCAAAAATGAGTGAATTTAAAAAATGTTAAAGATTTCACAAAATGAGTGAATATTAAAGAGTAGAAATTTTGCAAAATGAGTTAATTTTAAGAAAGTTGAAGATTCCATAAAATAAATGAATCATAAAAATGAGAAATTCTACAAATTAGTGAATTAAAAAAAAGATGAATATTCCACAAAATGAGCGAATCTTAAAAAGATAAAAATTCCACAAAGTGAGTGAATTTAAAAAATGCTGAAGATTCCATAAAATGAGTGAATCTTAAAAAGGTAAAAATTTCACAAAATGAGAGAATTTCAAAATGAAGCTTGTCTTACGAAAAACCTTGATAGTTGAAAATGTCTTAAAATACCTTAAAGATACCTTGAGAATGTCTCAAAATTAGCTTTTAGAAAAACAATACCTTAAGAAAAACCTTTCAAACATGTCTTTGTGATGAAAATTGCTTTTGAAAATGGTATGATAACTCATGGATGTCAGCCTTTCAAATGTCCTCATGTATGAAAATGATGAGCTACAATGTCTTTGGAAGTGAAGACTTACCTCAACTTTGATCTCAGAAGCTTCTAGCTAAATGTCTATGTTGGTGTCCTTTGGCCTTACTTTAATGAAACCTGCCTCGAATTGTCTCTACCCTTTGAGAATCAAAATTAAACCATTTCCCAATAACCAGGCTCACCTATGCACCATAATACCGTTAAAATTTGCCTCTTAAGTGATTTCTTCTTGGAGATCTTTGTGGATATTCCTTAAACTGGCCTTCACAAGACCTATATTTAAAATTGTTTCAAAGGAACATGCATTATGCATGATAGACATGTTGTCCATAATGAATGACTCATGATTTTGAAGAAAAGTAAGAAACCTCAATAGGTGAAATGCATATATTTTATGAAAAACTATGATACATGAGAGATGACTAACTCCTCATCTAGATTGAAGTTTATCTCCCTTGACCTCTATTTTGAAGTTGCTGTGATTTCTTACCTTGCCTCGGGCCTTATAATCTGAGAATGTCTTTGCTATTTTTGTGACCATGATGGTGCTCAATGCTTAATGCCCCTCAGTGTGTTTGAGAAATACTTCTTTTTGAAAAGAATCTTAGGTCATTCCTTTACTTTCGACCCACACACATTAATGAATAATTTTTTAGCCTTAAAGAAAAACTTTCATCAATTTATAGAGCTTTGACAAAATAACTTACGATCTTTGTATTTGATGAAGATTTTCTGTTATTCCTTCCCTTTCTAACTCAAAGATGTAAAATGTGCAAGGTGAAAGGTAGAACAGGCTTTAAAATGATGATGGTCTTTCAAAATAGTATTTAAAAAGCAAAGACTCGACTAAAGAAAGTCAAGCTTGAATGGTGTAAAAGAACAAGGTAAAATTCAAAAGGTGTAAAATAAGGGCCTTTGAATCGACCTATGAGCAAATCTAATTACCATGAAAAACTCAATAGTGATAATCTTAAATTTATCACTTTTTCCAGAAAGTTAAACCACATCTATTGCTCCCCCAACTCTAGTGATTTGCGTGTAGACTTGCTTTTAAGGTTGCCTTTATCTTCTAAACTACCTTTTGCAAGTTTCTAGTTTATAATCCATAGCTCACTTTTCTTTTTCTTTTCTTTTCATTCATTTCCCTTCTTTTTTTTTATTCTAACTTTTGCCTAGGCTGTGTTGGAAATTAACAACCCAGTGAACCCTTATCTTATCTTTTTTTTTCTTGGGAGCCACAATTCTGATAACTTGAAGGCATTGTTACTCACTGTGATGTGTTGGATAGCTTTCCTATAGTGTTTGATTTAAAATAGATGCCTTCAAGTGATACACATTGCTCATCCTTGTACTCAATCCTTTTTTTTTTTTTTAGTTTACATTTTTTCCTTTTCATGGAACAGATGGGCTTCTTTCCATTTTAGAATTTGCGTTGTCAAGAGCTGAGAATCTTTTCTTGCGTTGAGAATTCAAGAGATATCACCGAAGTTGTTTAATATGAGGACTACCTTTTTTAGAAACTAACCAAAAACTTCAAGACTTCTTGTTGATAAGAAAAATATATGATTTTGATGCATGAAAAAAGTTTGCATAAGAAAATCAAAAGGACAAGAAAAAAATAGCAAAAGTTATCATATTAAAATCCTAGTTAAAGAGGATCATGGTTGAGTTGCTTTAAAGACCAAAGTTAGAGCATTTTACTTGATCCTAATGTCTTGAAAAGGAAGGGATCGTGACTTCTAAGATTGGTATAGGCTAGCAAGTAAGGCTTACAGCTTCGAGGGATAGAACTCATCTTGAGGTGTATACTTTAGTGCACTAAGTAGAGTTAAAGTGAATAAGCCATCCGAGTGACTTCCCATGGCAAACCACCTCCCGATAGTTGACTAAAGCAAATGATGAAATTGTTTCCCCCACCAAGTAAATTGGGATTAATGGGGTAGAAGCCACTGGGACATTATCCTTATAAGAGATTGACATGGTGTAATAGATGGTATGGTAGTTAAGCATAAAAGCAAATGTTGTTCTTTGTAAGAAAAAGCAAGTTAAGTAACAAATGCCAATGAGGTACACTTAGTAACTAGAGTTTGGGAGGCCTAAGTGGAAATTAGGAATTCGAATATGACCAGAGGCATGTTAGAACCTAGAGCTAGAGGGGCTAAGGTGTTTAGTCAGCTACCAAGCCGAGGATACCTAAGTTGGCCGAGGAATGAGTAGTATCTTGTGACCTAGTTAAGAACAACATAAGCCCTTTGAGCACTGGGTAGGTATTGGTGGCTAAGGAGATAACGTACTAATGATAGACTTGAGGAGCTAATCTGACATGTGTAGTGTGTTGGGACCTGAGTACTGAAAAGTGAGAAGACTTTTAGTGTGTAAATTTTGGCCACCTAGATACTCTAAGTGGAGTGGCTAAACCATCAAGACCTTATGATCATAGACCATCTTGGATTGTATTGAAAAATGGCTTGGGTATAGACCACGCTAATAAAAAAATATAAAGAGACATGATTTAAAAAGATAAAAGTACGTGAAAAGTTTCATTGTTCACCTATATGTATGGTTTTGTTGTTTGAATGGTTATGCATAGTAAGTTGTGGCTTAATGTGGTTTGTGCTTTTTACTTTTTATGAAAATGTGATGTTTCTTGAGCTTCAAGAGATATGAGTTGCTAGCTTGAGAAAAAATAATTTCCATGAAATTTTTTTAATTTGAGAAGTGTTAGATTGAAGGTGTTGCATGGTAGTCTTGTTAATTTCTTAAGACCTTTGAAGTTTTAATCCTCTTTAATCCTTTTTTTTGCCCAAGAGTATGGTTTTATGTATTGTTTTTAGAATTTTTCTTTGGAGTTTGACGGCAAGCAAAAGTTCATGTGTAGGTGAAAAATATGATATGCTCATATTTATACATGTTTTCCATATGCTTTTCCTTGATGTTTGCTTGTCTTTTATGTGATTTTAGTAGATTTTGGTGCTTAATTGGTTCATTTTTTATTTTCAGATCATGTCTCACCTCTGTTTGAGTTAGAATATATTTTGTGCAAGTTTTGGAGTTGATTTGTAAGTTTTGGAAAAAAAAATTAGGTCAGACACAGCTTGGTGCATGCCCATGTCAAATGTAAACATGCCCGTGTTCATGTCAAACACACTTATGTTCATTGTCATGCACATATTCCTAATTGTGTCATTTTATGTTCCAAAAGTCAAAAATAGCCTTGAACACAGCCGTGTTAGAAACAGTGTTTACCTGCTATTAGGGTTTTATCAAGTTAATTCAGCAAAAAACAAAGGAGAGAATGAGAGGAGGAGAAAAGAAGGCGAAACACAAAAAAAAAAAAAGTTAAGTTGTGATAAGAGAAGGCTGTTGGAGGCAATTTTTATGATCAACACCAATTAATGCACATTAGAACAAGGATTCTTTGGAAGAGACACGAATCAGAGATGGAGGCTTGTTTTCCTAGTTTTTCTTTGTTTCTTTTTTGTTTTTTTTCATGATGACCTAAATGCTCTGCTTATACTTAAAGTAGATGAGCCCTAAGATGATATTGTGATTGTTATTACTTTTGGTTTAATATAATTATGATTTTCTTGTGACCTATCCAATGTGCTTTGTTACGTTGATTAATCGTAGCTAGCCTATTAATTCAATGTGGCATGATGAACATATGCAAGTGGTATCCAATATGCTTGTTGTGGATCACTGTTGGGAAGAAGGAATATTATCCTAGCTAAGAATAAAAGGTGGGATATATTACCTTTGAACAAGGGTAACACCTAGTAATTGGGTCGTAGGGACTATTCATGCATTCTTAGGAAGTGTGGTAGGACTAGCCACCTTATTGGTTACTTAAGAGTAGGGTTTAGTGAACGAAAATAATAAGGAGTGAATCTAATTTAGGCAGTATTCCATTGTCCAAGTTAGTCATATGCTTGTTAAACAAAGTAAGAATAACATAATAGATTTCTAGGTGGATTCGAGTCTAAGCATGACGTGTCTTATTGTTGATTGTCTGATTGTTTTCTGCTATAGTTAATTTGTTATTTTTTTTTTTACTGCATTGTTCAGTTTAGTGAATTCGTTGCAAGTTAGCAAAACTACCCTCTTAATTGTTAGTTAGATAGTAGAGAAAGGTTGACTATAGTAGACAACTTCATTCTTTAGGAAAAATGATTTTGATACTTGCCACTACTATACTTTAATGATAGGTGTGCATGCTTGTGAGTTCATACATTTGTAACCATAGATAGATTTGACATATCTACATTATTCATTAGTGTAGCAAGAAGAGTTTTTGTGAATTGAAACAACACACATTAAGTTTTTGGCACTGTTGTTAGGGAACATTTGTGGAGATTGCTACCTAAAAGATTAACTTTTATTAATCTAGCCATTTATTTTATTGTAGTAATTTTATTTGAATTTTTTGTTTATTTGTTTTTAGTTTACTTATTTATTGTTCTTTTCTTGTAGGAAATTTGGTGCATGACTTATAGCCATCCTAGTTAAGTGATTGAAGTTGATACAAAAACTGAAAGAACTTTGAGAAAACTTCATTTCACAAAGGGTACTGAGTTCCAACCATTATATCTTGAGGTAGAGCAACAAGGAGAAAATCAAAAGCATTCAATCACGGAAGATCATAGTCAAGGAAGGACTATGTTTGAATATGCAAAATCTTCTATCGAAGGGACAGAATCAAGTATCGTTAAACCTCCTGTCAATGCCAATAATTCTAAGATCAAACTAAATATTATTCAGATGGTGTAGAATTATGTTCAATTTGACGATTTTCCAGATAAGGATTCTAATGCTCACTGTTGATATCCAATTTTTCCCGGACACTAACTGTTGTTTTGTTTTAGGTTAGAAAATTTAGGTTAGGGGCATTTTTCTTTTTGGGGGAAATTTGGTCTTTTATGTCATTTTATAACTTAAGGAGTTGGTAGGAATAGGTGCATTTAGACTATGCTATTATTTCATGTTCTAAATCTTTTAGGAATTTAGAATGGCCATTTAGGGTCAAATTAGGAATCAATGCAATTTAGGTACTAATTTGGGTTCCTAAAGATCTTTTGGGGTTAGTTTGTGAGAAAGGAAAGAGTTTGAGTGTAAATTTAGAGATTTTAGAAATTTTTTGGTAAAAAATGAAAATTATAGGATAAAATTGCCAACTCCCATGAGTTAGAGACAAATCTGGTGAATTTGTAAGGACATAGGAAGAATTTAAAAATTTTACAAAGTTTTGGCCTAATTTGATAAATTGTAGACATTTTTGGTTGAATTGACATTTCAGATAAAGCTAGGAGGAGGATCAATAGCCTCATTGTTTTGTTGTACTTGAACTAGTATTTAGACCAAATTATATCCTAGTAGATACAAACCTCTTCAAACTATTTTCAGATAAGGTTTAATCTCTCAAAACATTGTTATAATATTTATGCCTCCACTAGTATAAATATGGTTTACCATCTTATAGAAACAATGAGAAAAAATTGTAGAAACTTAAGCTTTTTTTCCAGAAAGGGAAGACTGCAGCTTTGGTCCATTGTCTCACCATCCTTCCTTTTTTAAACCCTAACCTTTTTCCTGAGCCGCAGCGACCTTTGGAGCATTCCGACTACCCTCGACGTTTCCGGCCCTCCCTATCCTGACATCTCCAGATGCCAACTCCGCCACCCTCGACGTGACTGGCCTCCTGTGCTCTACTCCATGTCGCGCCGCCTGTCCCGAACTCCTCTCCATCATCATCCGAGCACCGTCTCTCGGCTGCTCTCGATTCTCATCCGCTAACCTTTTCCTCTTCAATCCACCACCATTAGCCGCTACTCTTCTTCATCAACCCCTCTCGATGATCACCGCGTCACCGCCCAGCAGAGTTCCTTGCCAGCCACTTCTGCCATCACCCCAATCATGCGAATCAGAGACAGCCTGCTCCAGGGACCGCGAGCTAACCTGTTTACATCCAGATATACCTAGTCAATCAATTGAATTTGGTTTCACCCTCGTTTATCCCCCAGTTCTGTTTACTTCGTTCATCTAGGTAGGGGTGTAAACGAACAGAACGTTCGGTGAACCGTTCGTGAATGGTTCGGCAGGAGTTCATTTATTTTCGTTTATTTAGTTAAACGAACGAACATGAACAGATTTTTATGTTCGTTTAGTTAAATGAACGAACACGAACAAAGTCTTGTTCGTTCATTTAGGTTCGTGAACTATTCAGTTAGTGTTCGCTTAGTGTTCGTTTATGTTCGTTTATTTACTCGTTTGTTTGTTTATCTATGTACTAGTTATACATTTATTGTTATATATATTTTATATATTGTATATTATATATTTATTATAACCTATTATCATATATGTTTATTATTACCTACCCTACGTACACCTTACACACCAGATTAGCACCCAAATTAGTTACTGTGATCATTTACCTTCGTTTAAGTAGTTCATGAATGCTTTAGACTGACTGTTTTTATTTGTGTTTGTTTATGTTGTTCGCGAACAATTTTATTCGTATTCACGAACGTGTTTGTTCATTTATGGTCCGTTTATGTTCACGAACGTGTTCGTTCGTTTGTGTTTGTTTGTATTCATTTGTGTTCATTTAAGCTCGTATAAACGAACGAACACGAACACATACTAAAACTAAACGAACGAACATGAACAAGGAAAATGTGTTCGTTTATTGTTCGTGTTCGTGTTTGTCTTCGTTAAACACTAAATGAACGAACACGAACAGGGCTTGTTCGTGTTCGTTTGGTTCGTTTACAGCCCTACATCTAGGTCACTAATGTTTTTTTTATGTTTTGCAGATTAGGCATTGACATTACCTTCTTTTTATTCTCTTTTCTATTGGTTTTTTGTTTACGTATTTGTTTGGGCATGTGTCAATTAAATTTCTTACATCACATAGAAACATAGGACAGGATAATTATTATTATGTTTCAAATAGTTTAATTTTAATTTAATTCTTAATAAATCTGAAAATCATTGTAGAAAATTCCATTCAATTTCGCATGGGTTTAATCAAACACAAGGATAAATTTAAGATAATATTTAAAAATAAATTTTTAAATCCATATCTGGCTAATCAAGTAGGATCCATGCTTTGGGTAATTATTTAATATATTTAAAAGTAATAAAGAAAATAAATATAAATAAATTTAATATCCACATCCAGATGATTCGATAGGATTTATGATTTTGATTAATAATTATATAAAATCTTCAATAAAAAATATATTAAGTCTTTAGGTTCCTTATCTAGGTAGTCCGATTAGATCCATGGATTGGAAATATCAAAATTATATAAAATAAGCAAAATCAATTACTAACATTTAAGAGTCCATACCTAGGTGGTTTGATTAGAATTCATAGTTTGGAAAATTAATTAAAATATTTAAAAGAAAGCAAAACAAAATTTAAACCAAATTAATGTGCTCATTTTTTTGTGCTAGAATAAGGTTATTTTAGCATAACGATACTTCCGAACCTCTCGAACTCTCATGGACCATTTTAAGGTATCTAATCGATCTAAGTGTAAACTAATTGGTAGTGACTCCTAAAAATATATTGCTACAACTTGGTAACTCCATTGGGGACATATTCTGAGTTAACCCTATAAAATTTGGATTGTTTTATTTTGCTTTTGCTTATTCTTATGTGAATTAAGTGTTGTATTTACTTGTTTGAGGCAAGCAATATGACATGAAGCTCTATACCCAGGCTTCCTCAACTTAACCATATTCTTTCAAAGTGGAATTGGTGTTTTGTCCTTTTGAGACCATGGTATGCAAGCCTTCACCAGTTTTAAGTACCAAAGTAGTGCATTTGCCTCTTGAGGCGGTAGTCTCTAAATGCGTCAATGAAACGCTATAACCTGAATTAATCCTCTAAATACATAAACCCTTAAGGGTGAAGAATTGGGCTACCATAATATCAATTGATTTAGCGATAGGATTCAAAAACCAACCTAAGCCTTTTGTTAAACCACCTGTATGCATATAGAATATCTCACTTAACTAGAGAGCCAACCATAGGATTTCTACCATTTATCAACACCATAGGCATATTATTACACCATTTTGTTGCCTTGTTTATACGCTTTTTCTTTAGTTAGTTCAATTATTTGTTTTCTTTGTGTTTTATATTTATTTTATGGCTCTAATTTCTCTTATCATATTAGCTCATGGTTGAGCTGCTAGTCAAAGAGGATCATGGTTGAGTTGCTTTAAAGACCAAAGTTGAGTGCACTAGGTTTGCACTTGTGCCTCAAGTAATCTTGCTTATGCCACATGTGCACAAAACCTTAACTCAAGGCACTTACCTATCCACCATTACTTAGTTCACCCGTGGAGTGGCAATGATCATGGTTAGACTCATAAATTCCAGATTCCATTGGAACCCTCCTAGGTGGACAAAGGTTCTTACATTGGGTCCTTAAACCCAAAGGTATGACTAGGCTCCTGATGGTACTAAACCCTTCACCCGACTAATGATGCTCCATTGTGGCCAAACATTCCCTCACTTTGAGTGAGAACACCACAAAACTTGGCCTAAACCATGATTGGGAAATGCATGGAAATGGTACCATTTCCTCATAGCTTTGCATGGAATCTTGAATTACCTAAATCAGACACCTGAGTGAAATGTTATGGCAAAAATACTGCAGCATGTCAATGTTATCGAGGAGCCAGAACTGGCGCTATAGCACTAGAGGCCCTTTTTTTTCAGGTTTTAAATGGGGTCCTAGGTGCTATAGTGCCACTGGGCACCTCGGTGCCAAGCCCCTAAATCTTGAACCTTTTCTTACATCCCTAAAGCTCTTTGGGGGTTTCCAATGCCTCCCAATGGCCCTTAAAATGGCTCCACTTGTCTCAAAGCTACATGTACACATGCACTAGTCCATAATGCACCATTTAAACCAATCCTGTGTTGTTCATAAACACCACACAAATCATCAAAACCTCACTAGTCCATCATGTTCATCAGCATCCACAAACTAACACCATTCACAAAACTACTGGAATTCTACCACAAGCAAGCTATGAATGACATAAAATATGCATGAATCATGAATCCTTTACATCAATTGCATAAGAATTAGCAAGCATCAAGCACCATAAGCTTCAAACTCCAAGTTTCAACGGTTGCACTAGGTTCCTAGGTTCCAACACACAAACAAAGGTTCATGGCACCAAATTAACTGAAACCCAACAAAACCCAAGCTTAATTAAGCTCAAGAAGCATAAAAAGTTCAAGCAAAAGGGGTTACCTCACGAACTCAAATTGGCCAAGGTGAAAAACACCCATCCAAGCTTCAAAACATGGAAAACAAGTGCAAAGCAAGCACCCATCCACTTGGGCACCAAGAAAGCTCTTCAATTTTGCCAAGAAATCATTAATTTGGAAGGATTTAAGCACAAGATGGAGTAGGGAAAAGAGGGCTGCGAATTCTGAAAGGGAAAGGATAAGTGAATAGTGACAAGAACTCATCCCCTCCAACCAATTTAACAACAAAACCCCATCCACCCCAAAATGTTTAAAAACTTAAAAACTTACCTTTTCCCCAAATAGTAACCAGGTAATTAAAAACTTTGCCAAACCTTGCTAACTTGGGCTTTAGGTTTTGAAAATATCATTTTTACTCTTAGGACGCGTCCCGACCCTCCAAGGTGCAAAATGATCATTTTTCCCCTTGGCAAGCCTAGTGCCATAAACCACTCGGAACCAACTAACCCTTGAATAGCTTACTTGATTTTGCTAATTCACATTTAATTAAAGTATTTAAGCAAGGGATTTATGAACTTACCTTACTCACCGAGCATTTAGCTAGCAGGGCTATAACATGGCCTCAGGTCAGTGGCTATCCTTTGGTCCATGGCAGTTGTTCCAATTGCTAAGGTCTTTTTACTACCTTTCGACAATCAAGTCAAACCCCTAGCAATGATTGTACTTGTATTAACTCTACCCTAGGGTATACAAAAAACAAATGAACAAACTTATCCATCCATTGACCGCTGAATGAGTTCCCTACTCCATGTTTCATTTCGTGACTTCCATCTACATACTATGGTTATAAATAAAATAAAAACATACCTACTTACCTTCTTAATGTCTAACTAAACTACTCCACACTCAGCTACCTTAAGGAACTCATTCATTCAACAAGCTATTCTTCTGATACCAACTAAGCTAACCAAAACTAATCTAGAAAAGAACATAACCTGTGGAACCTTAAAACATTTACAATCTAAGGCATTTGAGCCTCAACTTGTGTGAGTTCACGCACTAGCAAGTGTGTCCCAAAGTTTTGGTATCATATTAACATTTAATGTGTTTATAAGTGCTAATGCACCCTCCTCATCCTTAGCCCTACTCAAAACTGTTACACAACAGTTTAATTAAACCATGCTAGTTTAGTTGATGCCAAAATTTCCAACAAGGAAACTAAACACTTAGTGAAAGGTTAAAAACTTACCTCATACTAGCCTTTCACCTGTTTGTGAGTTCACTACATCTACCCACCAAATCTGGCTGGCAACTTGCTACTCTAACTACTTGACTAATTGGCCAAAACTTGAACTACTGTTGTAAAAGTACTAGGCTGACTCCCTATGGCAACCATTATTTGGGATGCATTTTTTAGGCTGGCCTTAGCTTGACCAAGCCGGTGGTTATCACTAGTCTGATGACCATTTGAACCATTGGTAACAATTTCCTATGTGTATGGGTTAAAGCCATGAACATCTTGCACCCTAGGGATTGCACTCCTCTTCCTTATGATCCAATCATGTTCTTCAGTTTCTTGTTAACTTTTGCACTATGGGCGTCTCGCCAATGCTCCAACCAAGTTAGATAAGCCAACTTCAATGTCGTTGTTTTGTGTGTCCACCCTTTAACTCTCTTTTAAGAGCTACTGCATCTTGGACCACACACAGATAGCCCTATAGCAGCTGATCATCAAATGCTTCTACAACAACAACCTAAAACCTCTAGGGTTTTGGCCTCAAGTTCCTACCCTTGAGAAAACTATGAGAGTGATCTTCTATGTTACTTCATAACCTACAAGAACAAGCATTCATCACCTAGGACAATGCATCCTCAGCTCCTTTCCAGTTGCCTAACCCATCCATGATTGGTGGATTCAACTTCTGAAACTTCAGCAGTAATCTACCTGGCCTTATGGTACTGCCCACCTTTGAGGTTTTCACACCCTCCTAGCCCTATGGATCATATCAGCTACCTCTTGCTTAAGGTTAAAAAAAAACTCCGTAGGATGGTGGTCACATCCCAACTACATAAACCAAAGTGTGCACTTTGCCACACTATACCACTAGGATCCATTGTAGATCCTAAGCGTCAATAATACACCTGATCTAGTTTCACCATCACAACCTATAGCTGATACCAAACAACAATTAACAGATGTTGGTTAGAACTAATCGCCTTAGTGCAAGGGAAATCTATTAGATCTCAGTTCCTAGCCTTGAATGACCATAACCAGGCTTTAATACCTAGGAAACCAATAGGAATAAGTACCATATTAGTCATAGTTGGCTAATTGATTATGTGCACACTAATTAAAACCTTCATCCTTGTAGTTAATTAACCTTCTACGCAACCATGCATGACTAATGCTTTGAATTAAATCATAAAGCAAACAATAAACATAAAAACATTATTATGGTGTTTCATTAAAACTAAAGCATCAAACCCATCAAAGCATACAAAAAAAATGTGAATTTAACTATGCATAATCAACTGTGTTCAAGCATCCATACAAGGAAGACTATGCTCACACCCAAGAGTGACTCTAGAGTTCAATTACTCGACCATATATGTTGGAGGAACTGAAGCTAAACTATTGAGATCCATAACTAGCTTAAACCTTAAGGTCATACAAGAAATGTGTGAGTTGCAAAGTCCTTCTTTATGCCAAAATAGCCACTATTGGCCAAACAATGCTATAGTTAGCACAATAAGTTATCCAACTACTAAACCAAAAACTAGAATCATAAAGATGCAATTAAATAAAATACCTACTCATGAGCTAGCTTAACATTCCTCAACAGTTTTTAGCTATGCAAATTCATTATCTGCACAACAAACACTAAAGAAAGTTAGAATATTTTATTTTCAAAAAAGGATCCCTTAACCTATAAGAAAAACACTAACGACATATACACATATACATATATATATAGTGCAATCTATTATGAGCTTATATGGTGTAAGGCAAAACCCATAGGCATAGCGTTTCAGTAGTACTTAGTCCCGGCATGGCTGTCATTCTATGCGTAGCGAGTTCTGGCCTCAAACTCCCTTATAGCAAGTTTTAACTTGTCAATCAAGCTCACTCCTAGCAAGTTTTAGATTGTCAATCAAGTGGCCTTACCTCACCTTTTAGTCTTCCCTTAATTTTTGTACAGGTGAACATGACAAATATACCTCAATTGAGTTCCAAAGAAGTCATTAGGTGTACTAAGCCCCCATATATTGACTCAAGCTATTGAGCTTGCATAGGTCACTTGTGTGCTGAGTTTCCGCCTAATAACCCTGCTAAGAATGCACTATATTCTCACTTGTGCCTCAAGTAAACTTGCCTAGGCTACAAGTGCACTAAACATTCACTTAAGGTGCATACTTATCCACCATTACTTGGTTCACCCTAGTTGAGTAGAAATTGGCCATGGTTGGACATATATAGATTAGGTCCCATTGAGCCTACTTAAGTGCACTAAGGTTTTACATTAGCACCTTAAGTCCTAAAACTTAACTAGGCCACCAATGGTCACTAAAGCTTCCACTGACTTGCTCGCACTTACTATAGTCGAATAGATGACCAACAATAAAACCCAACTAACACCTCAAGCTTTGTTGCAATTTTTAGCACATTGTGAGCTTTTTGGGTGCAATAAGGGCCTTCTCACCACCTTTCACCCTAGAGAATCCCATGGTGCCACCATTGTTCCCTAAGTAATCGCTTAATTGACTTGAAAAGGCCTTAGCTAATTTAGGCATCAAAATTGGGTCCTAAGAACCTCAAGGTGCATCTTTTCCTGGAGCTCACAAGGGGGTTGGTGCCAGAGTTGTGGTTTCAAGGGCTAGAGATACATCCCTAAGCCCTAGGATCCTAGCTTTCAAATATTTATGAGCTCCAAAATTGTGTCTCCAGTCGTGCTTGACCATGGTGTTTGTGAAATTTGAGCAAGAAATGAAGAGGGCTTGACGGAGATACAAAATTAAGAAATAGAAAAGGGTTAATAGTGCTAAAATCATCTTCCCTAAAATGTTTTAAATGAACAAATTCCTCCCACCTCTACTTTTCCATTTTTTACAAATTTACCCCTTCCCCAAATAGTGACAAGAGGTGTAAAACACCTAGTCAAATATGCTAACTTGGGATTTCAGTTTTAAAAGCATCACTTTTACTCCCAAGGCTCATCTTTACCCTTCAAGATACAAAATTACCACTTTTGCCTTTAGATACATTTAGTGCCATAAACCATTAAAAACCAACTAAATCTTAAATAACTTATATGATCTTGCTAATTCACCTCTAACTAAGGCATTTAAGTTAAAGAGTTACAAACTCACCTCATTCACTGAGCATTCCATTAGGAAGGTTGCAACAATATGAGGCTTGCTTTCATGGGCACCACATCACACACCACCTTATCTTTATATTTCCCCATATCCAATGTGACAAAGGCTTGTCTAGTAACCCGTACCTCCCCTAAGTCATTGTGCCACTATAGCATATAAGGGTTTAGGTGTTTTTGTGTAGGCAGCTATAGTTTCTCCATAAGTGTAATGCTTACTATGTTGGTGCAGCTACTGCCATGTATAATAATACTGCACACCTTATTTGATTCAAACAATCTTATGAAACCTATCCTCTCCTTTGGCACTTGAAGCATACCATAACTCCCAGCCTTCGTTGGGGTGTAAGGAGTGCTACTATCTTGTAGTTGTGGTGCTCAGGTGTTTTCTTGTGCATGGGTGGCTTTAGGTGCACCCTAGGAGCCCTCTTCTCGATGTCCTTTGCCCTCCTAACTTCCAGCTTATTGTCCCTCCTTACAGGTTCCTAGTAGTACCCCACATGTTTTGTTTCTTGACCTTGATGGGAAATTCTTCAACTCTTCCAATTCAATGAAAAGGTGTAGGTCTATGACATTGGCTATGTCTGAGTTAAGCCGTTTTAGGAACTGAGCCATGGTGACTTTCTTATCCTAATCCACCTGATCTTCACTCATGGTCATCTTTATTTCCTTAAAGTAATTCTCCAAAATTCTTGATCCTTAGGTGAGCCTTTGCAATCTTTGGTGGAGTTCCTAAGTGTAGTAACTTGCGAGGAACCTCTTCCTCATGATGGCTTTAAATTCTTCTCATGTTTATATGGGGTTTTCTCTATTCCTTTGCCTAGCCAGTACTAGCTGCTGCCATTAGACAAGAGCATAGTTAGTAAATTCAATTGTAGACAATTTTACCTTTTTTAACTTAGAATAATTTTGGTAGTTGAAGATCATCTTAATTTTTTCTTCACACCCCAAGTAGGCTTTCAGGTTATTCTTCTCATTAAATGGTGGTATGGTGAGTTTGATTGAGTTCAACTTGTCATTTGCTTGTAGCACACCTTTTCCAGGTCACCTTGGGACTGGTTGGGTGGTGCTCAGGTGTGCCTCATTGTCTTCCTCCTTAGTGCCATCTTCCTTTAAAGGAACTGCTTGCCTGGGCCCTAGGGGTACTTGTCTTTGCCATATGCTAAAGTCTCCTCCCAAGATACTTGTGAGCTTAGTTCAGCCATCCTTCACTCCTGGACGTCCATCCTAGCAAAGAGTTGGTTTAACACCTCCTTAAGCTTGTTGTATTGCATAGCATCTCTGGCCATGGTCCTAAAATCAACAATACCTCACACTCTCCCTTAAGTGTTTACTCTTAGTAATATCACTATCACTCAAAATTTGTTAGTTGATTGTTGCTACTAGAGCTGATTCTCAAATTCTTAGTGAACTAAACTCAAAGCACACAAGAAATCTAAATCGTTTGAAAAGAGAGGAAAGATTTTCAAAAAGGTTAGAAAGAAAGAAAGATAGGGGCAATTTTATGTGAGAACTTTAGAAAAATTATGCTATATTACTTGGTGTGCATGTAACAAGAATTCTTCTTCTTTTGCATTTTTTTATTATTTTATCTTTTTCTTTTGACTCTATTGAACATAAGAAGAACAAAGAACCTTTAGAAATTTGTAGAAGACTTGGGATAGAAGACAATATAGTAGGCTTTTGAAAGGTGGAACCCAAAACCACAAAGAAATGGACTTCAAAATGATCATAAACCAAGAAGAACACAAACACAAAGATGTTAAATTGAAAGGAAAACAAAGGAAGAAATGGATATGCCCTTGAATGAAACTTATGGCTCCAATACCATTTGATGTGATGCCCTTAGTAGTTTAACCAAGAAATGCTCCTAGAATGATCTTAAGCTCCAAAAACATGTTTAAAAGATTGGATAAATACTCCTACCCCTAATCAGCCTGTGACTAAAGATGAGTAATGTAGGTTGAAGGACACACAGGAACTTAGAATTCTTTTATGCCAAGAAAAGTTCAAGAAGAACCCGAGAAATAGTGCTTAATAGTAGGAATGCCTATTGATAACTTGTTGGAAATAAAGTACATAAGACAGCCTATTTACAATATCTTTGCTATTCCATGCAAAAACCTGAACTAAGGCATCCATAAGCCCTAATCTGGTAGAGCTCCTAGTCTTAGTAGGAGCAGGCTTCTTGCCTGTGCCTAAGGGTGCTTATGAATGTTCAATAGGGTTCATAGATGTGCACACCAAGGGGGCTTATAAGGGTGCACCCAAGGGAAAGTCATGCACTTGGGCTTTTGGGTTGGGCTTTTGGGCATTACCTACATGGTGGAGCCTAAGGCAACTCCCATTGGCCCAAATGACACACGAACTCAATGGATGACATGGGCCATTAGAGGGCCAAGACATACATAGAGGCACTTATGAGCCACATCAATTTGGTTAAATCCCACTACATATAATGAGGGATTACTTTAGTTAGTGAAAGCTAGTAAGCTTATGAGTGAATGCATTGCCACATCTTGAGAGCAAAATGGACCAATAGGTGTTTAGTATATTTGTTTGTTTGCTTGCTTGTGTTAGAGGTATAAGGATTCATGTAGCAAGTAGGCCATAGTATGATGATCATTACATGATACTCCATGTCATAAAAGCTCATGGCATGGTTATATAGACTATGGGCAAATACCGTGCATGGATGACTATTTGTGTATATTGTCCATTATGTGAATTATTGTTATGACATGTTTACTGTCTAATGCGCTACTAAGTATTTTATATACTTACTCTTATTATTAACATGTAGATAATATTGTTTTAGAGCTGAATAATCCATGATGATCATTTGGTAGTTGTTTTTTTTACCTCTAATAGGTACATATTGCAAACACTACATGTTATTCATTTTCGTATGCATGCTATTATGATCAAAGTTTAAAACCAAACTCATTTGCCTTGCACAGCAAGACAGCCAAGCACGAACATAATTTGTTTCTCCTCACTTAGGTTTTCTCTCCTAGGCAAATGTAGGCCTTCAAACCATTTAGGGTCATGATGTTTTTATACTATGGTGGTAGTAGATAGTAAGAGGTTGATTGGCATTCACTTGGACTTAGTGCAAGCTGTGGCATGTATTGTTATTTACTCTGGGTTACATTTTTCAACTCATGATGATACTTACTTAGGTTGATAGGCAAAGCACTTAGACATTTTGTTGCTGTAGTATTTACTTGCTACAAGTTTAGTTTTTATCCATGGTTTAGCATAACATATTACTTATGTATTCATGAGCATTTTTAGAACATTTTTCTTATGTGGTCGCACATGTTTTATTCATATTTTATTTAACTCATGCTAAACTACTATCTTAATTTAATAAACTTAAGCATTTTCTTGAAACTAAATAAATGTTATTGTGATTGGGAGGTGCATAACAATTTCTAACCTTTTTTTAATATTTTTTTCTCGATAAATATAATTGGTATGAAAGATTTGCATATTTGTTCATTCGCCTGCAACAAAGGACGAGTTGCAATGTAGAGTAATACTGAAGTACTAATTACATATTTGCTCCCAAATTTGAAAAATATACTTATTCCCCTGTTTTCGGTAGTGTGTACCATTAACTTCTAAAATAATATTACAAACAACTTCAAGTTCGCCTGCACAAATATATCATATCAACAAAGTTCTTAGAAGCTTAATTAAAATGTTCGAAAACTTGAGCTCGAATGCCTAGCTTAATGAGGACTATAAAGACAAAGTATGGAATGGAATAGTTAATTTTTAGAAAAAAAAAGACTGTATCGCGACCTACCTTTTCTTCGTTTCTTCATTATGTAAATTAGTTTCATTATGTATCGGAGCAGTGATTATTCCATGAATGAAACTCGGTCCGCAAGTTCTCTTCCAATCAGAAGCTTGCACACAACCATTTATTGAAATGAGTAAGTTTCCGAAACTGTCATTAATAACTAATTCATTATACATAAATGACCTGGGGTTGATCACTATTTTTTTTCCCATTCCGCTTTACTTTATTGGTGCTTGCTTAGCTAATGCTTTTTATTACCAACGGCACACATATAATGATCTACATAGGCTTCACCAGAGCTGGAAGTTTGGGGATACTTTGTTCATTCCGAAAGAAATTTGTAGGGTCAACCTCTGCCTTGATAAGTGCCAACCTGTAAAAGTTGTTCTTGAAATACCTGAAGCCCCAAATGCTAGCTTGTGCAAAGCTTGTCTCCCCAATAATTTGGTTGGTTCCAATGTCGAGATCTCTGTAGTTCATATATGCCTGTCGTGGAGATTTTGAAACATAAGACCTCATGAAACGATAAATTCTCCTATTCCAATTTATGTGCCTCTGGGATTCTGCAAGGCCTCCTTCTTCCCATAACACAATATACGCGGCTAAGCACAATGTCCCAGCTCTATGTGGATATGGAATTTCAGTTTCTGGAATCTCACTCATTCTGCCTCCAGACGCAACGAAGTATACACTAGCAAGTCTTCCTTCTGGTTCTGAAAGCCTTTCCCATATTTCTTTGATTGCCGTTTTAGGGATAGGTTCATCCACATAGTCAGATTTCATCTTGGCAAAATACTTGTTAGCTCGCAAAGGGCTTTCCGGAGAAAGAGTTCTATTGAGCAAAGCAGTTGTCGGAGCTCCACTTGAAAGTCCGGCCATGATCAAAACAGCTTGAATCCAACTCACTTCCTCACAGTCTTGTTTAGATAGTCCAAGTAGAGGATAGTGGTCTTGTAGTAATGTTTTCAGCTCATCAAACCTACCAAGAAAGTGGAATTGGAAAGCTGCTTGTACAGCGTTGTTTGCTTCTGCACTTGTATTTACACGGTTCAATATGAGGTAGCTGGATACCTCTTTCGGCAAATTAGGCGTAACAACTTGCCAATCATACATAAGGTTGATTGCATTTTGGTCTAATGTTCTGATGGGTGTGCACACTGTCATTATTGATGGAACAACAACTAGCTTTACTTTGAATGCAATAATGACTCCAAAGCTAGCTCCACCCGCTCCTCGAATAGCCCAAAATAGATCTTCTCCCATGGATTTTCTATTGAGCACTCTACCATCGACATCAACTAGTTGAGCGTCAATTGTGTTATCAGCTGCAAGGCCATATTTGCGCTGCAATATTCCATAACCTCCTCCACTAATATGCCCGCCCACACCCACATTGGGGCTGATGCCTGCTGGGAAACCAAGAGTTTTGCTCTTTTGAGAAATTGTATAGTAAAGTCGGCCGAGAGTAGCCCCAACTTGAACCCATGCGACCCTGTTTTCCACATCTACATTGATTGAATGAAGATTTATCATGTCAACGAGGATAAAAGGTACCTCTGAAACAAAAGAAATGCCTTCATAATCATGCCCTCCGCTTCGAGTCCTGATTTGGAGGCCATTTTGCTTTGAGCAGATAACTGCTGCTTGGATATGGCAAGTCTCGGTTGGTGTGATAATGAACAGAGGCCGTGGTGTTGTTGGTTCGGTGAATCTCAGATTATGAGCTGTGAAATCTAAAATGGACAAGTAAGAAGAGTTATTGGGTGTGTAAACGACCTGAGAGATGGATGAGGACTGAAGCAAGAGGCACTGGAGGAAGTCGTCATGGAGATTGGTAGCAGCAGAATTTGGGCTCCATAACAACGAGAATAGGAGAACAAGAGAGAGAAGTCGAAGGGGTAGAAAGCAAGAGGGCATTTTTCACCTAGTTAATTTCTGCCAAATGAAACTCAAGTAATCGTTTTTTGCTCAACATATGGTTCAAATCAATCTTATTTATAGCAGTTTTTGGACAAGGACTATTAAGGACATAATTTACTATCAGACAAAACTATGACTAAATTAAATAACCTACATGTTCTGACGATATGCATCGTCTCCCATGATGTCCGTGTTCATTAAACATTATTGATCTATTAAACATGATTATAGTAATTATCTCGACTAATATATTGTCTCATGAAGTGAAAAATAAAAAAACAAAACTATGATGGTGATATAACTGTTTATGTCTCGTTATCCCATCATAAGTTAGGTTATGTTGCGGATAGACATCCGGTAGAAAATTTTCCCACTTTAATTATTTTTTTTCATAAACCTGTAATGTCAGTGATCCCAAAATGGTTAAGATTATGGTGCATGAGATTATGGTTTATGATGATCATGACAGTATATGCTTTGATATGATGGCATGAGCCTTTCTGAACTAGATTATAATATTGTTCCCCTTCTTTTATTTTCTTTTCCCCTTCTCTAGCCAAAAGTATTCTCGATATATGGTTTGAGAGTTGAAGGTGAGACATTTCTGAAACAAATATTCTCTATAAATAAAGCCTTTCATTAAATCTAAGATCGTTTACTTCTGATGCCTAAACTGATGGATCGGATCTATGTACATTTCTGTGAGGTTCATCTACCCCACTAAAATTTTTTTTTTCTTTAGAAAATGTTAAATATGTTTTATATTAATCTGACTAAAATCTATCAAATTATTCAATTAATTTAAAAAAAATGAGCAAAATAAAAAAAATAACTAAAATTGCTTTTCTTTAAGTTCATTAAAATTAAATTAAAATTTTATTTTTTATAAATTTATTGTACATAAAAAACTAATTATATGTGGACTCAATAGAAAAAAAAATCTCTAGATCCGTCGGTTTGGATGATCTTTTTTTTCATTTTTCATTTTTTTTTTTTTTTTTGTGGCGTCACTCTAGAACTTCTGCAGAGCAGACTTAGTGGAATTACATTATTGGGTGTATGACTAGGTCGCCAGTTTTTGGTAGCAATATCTGGACAAATCCTTCTGATTGGCAGCCGGTCTTCATATTAAACTCCTAGTGCCATTTTATTAATAACAGGTGACAGCTAGTCGTTATGATGATTTGGACGAAAATAATTTTTCATCGCATATAACAAAATGGTGGATTAGTTGCCTGTCGATTCCTTGTCTCCCTCCCTCTTGTCTGAACCTGCTTCCTATGAGGAAAATCTCTTTTGGCAACTCAATCCTCGCCCACCGCGGTACGACTTTTCCTAATCTTGCGTAAAAAAAAATCTATTGGTGATCACGATTTGTTTAAGTCCACTTGAAAATGAGTGCTGTCGTATGGCCGCCGGTAGCACAGCTGTGATGGCTAGGTGCCTCTCTTAGATTTTAATAATGTTTTTTTTTTACAATTGGCGGAAAGAGACTCGCGTACCGCTTACTAAGAAAAAAAAAAAAAACAGAGCATGTGCCTGGTTGCGATCAAATGTAGGAGAGAAGTTCGTTTAGTAGCCAGGATTCGGTTCTAATAAACTTGTTATAGCTCTTGCTAACATTATCTTCAATTCAAAGTTTGAGCTTATTCGTGTTTAAGTCGGCTTGAAATTGATTTATGCTTAGATGCTATATTTTTTAACTCAAGTTTGCTTCAAAGTTTGGCTGGTGCCTGGTCTCAGATGCCCTCCATCGTTTGTGTAAAAAGAGGTGATTTTGGAAGAGGTTGGTTCAACGAAAGTCTGGCAAAGATCATCTCAAATAGCAAATAAGAGAGCCAAAAGAGGCCCAAGGTTTTTGTAGGGAGAGCTTCCAAGGCTCAAGTTAGGTGAAGCACTTTGGAGGTATGAGACAATAGAATAGAGTAAGAGCAAAAAAAGGGCTGGTTTACCTCTAGTGAAGGAGTCCTCATATATATAGGACAGGAGGCAATAAGGTCGTTGCATGAAATCTAGGATTAGGTGGGTTACGTGTCTAACCTGATTTGAAATACCGGAATCGGTACTTTGGTGTGCCTCATGCAACCAGTCCTTTAACACCTGTGAAGTCGCTCAGTGTATGCCACTACAGTCTAGCAATGGTCAATTAGAGGGCCTTGGTGGAGAAGGGCTAAGATCCCATAATTGGGCAAGGTAATGCGGTAACTTACCAGAGGCTTTAGGCAGGGATCTTGGTCATAAGCCATACCGAGGTCCCTCTCTGAATATTCCAAAGTAGGTGTGTTGTCAAAGTTGCCCTTTTGTTGAGGTCAACTGGTTCTGGTATTCCTTCAGCTTTCCATACTTAGCCTAATATGGTGTCTTAGAGAGTATAAGCACTTTTTCCATCACATGCCTCCCTCAGTTCAAGGTCTATCAAGACTTTGGGCTATGGCAATCATTGCCTGGGTTGCTCCGAGGGCACTTGTTTAGCCCTAGTCGTAGTGCGGTCCTCAGCTTACTGCTGTCACCGAGGTCCCTACTTATTTCAAGGCGAATCCTTCTTTTGAAGATTTTTCCTGTGCTTTATGCCTTATCCATGACTATTTCACTTCATAATTGAACTTTTCTAAGGATAGTGTGTTAGAAATGCTTTCTGAATTCCCATAGGCCCACTTTGACTAACTAGTTGTCAATCATTTCAATGTGTAGGCAAGTCTTCATTATGATCTTTGAGGTATACATGTCACGCATCCCACATTTTTAAGGCTTTAATTCACTTAGAGGGGTAACATCGGCAACTATTGGGCTGTAGTAAATGTGTCCCTTGGATTTTCCTCTTCAAGCTATATATACCCCCAAGAGAACTTCCTTACTTCTCTCATTTGCTCTTATTTGCACTTTCTTGCACTCTATCTCTCTCATGCTCTTTTTGTTCTCTTTTTTGCTTTGGTGATGGTCTCTGCTGCAACACGAATGTGGTGGTCTGGAAAGCATTTACTGGTGACTTCAATCTTCAAGTGAGTTAGACTTCTGACACCCCTTCTTTTCCCCTAGGCTCTAGTCAAACTAAGTTTACCATTATCCTTTGCTGAAATAGGTACA
This sequence comes from Aquilaria yunnanensis, assembly GCA_039654915.1. Taxonomy (NCBI): domain Eukaryota; kingdom Viridiplantae; phylum Streptophyta; class Magnoliopsida; order Malvales; family Thymelaeaceae; genus Aquilaria; species Aquilaria yunnanensis. The sequence goes on along the minus strand of CM077595.1, from coordinate 37,655,285 downwards.
AATGGGCTCTTCATCTACACAATTCGAAGTCCTAGCCTGCAACGTAGCTGAGAATCCTTGGAATGCCATCCTAGATGTGCTACTCAAGAGAAGATGGAAAAGTGAAGGAAGAAGCCTTTTGTCCCGTTCTATGTCTAACTTTGGCTTCCAAAGATAAGGGAGGTTAGCTACCAACCTCAGAAAAGGGAGATTATAGTCTTTAAGACCCAATTAAAGCTAGGACTTCGGTCGTTACCTCCAAAGTTCTTGATAGACTTATGTGACTTCCATGGGATAACGGTCAACCAACTTTCACCGAATAGAATGCCCACTTTAACACATTCATATATATGTTTGCCAGATTTGAGATAGAGCCCTTTTTTTTCATGTTCATGCAATCCTACAAGCTTCATGCAATCTTGGATGGGTCATTTTACTTCTTGCTACCTCAACGTACGGGTAGCAGGATAGCTAGAAGAACTGACAAAAGAAGTACTTCTTCATGGCCATCATAAAGGATTAGGGGATATCGGGTAAGTGGGCTTCGCTTTCGCTGCACATGGACATCGATAGCCTAGTGAGCTTTAGGAATGCAAAGTCAATGGGCATTTTAATAAGTTTGACTGTCAGATTCAAGAGGTATCCAACTCTGGCAATAGAATGGAGGGCCGGGATACTTATCGCCTTCTGTCAAGTGGGACCTGATCACTGAAGTAGTACTTCAAGAGCTGAGAAAAATGACTAAACACCTCATTGACCCCCACATACCTAAGCTTGAACGTTTCCTAGAAACCCTCTTAATGCTACTCCTACAGCAATAACTAACCTATACCAAGTACCAAGATTATGAGTTCTCTTCCTGCTTTCTTTTCTTCTCTTGTCAAAGTACTTACTAATATTATTTTCTTTTGAGACATGGGTAATGACTTGGCAGGTTTGTCCAAGAATATTTTCAAGGAAAAGAGAATAAAAGACAAGGAATAGCGGAAGAAACCCCTTAAATGGAGAAAGGGAAATAAGGCCACTGCAGGCTTAAGGCAAAGAAGGCCAAGGGAGAGGTGACCTTGGCTATGGAAGTCAAGAAAGAGATTTGTCCCTTAGGGATCAAGTAAACTAAACCCATTCCATCCCCCCCCCCCAACCCCTTGGTTGTGGCAACAATGTTGGAGGATGTTCTTTAGGATGTGAAGGTTGCATCACCATTGACTAAGGACAGGGTCATATCAGAGGGTCAGGGAAAAAAGAAGAAGAGGACCATTGGCAAGGAAGTTTCTAAGATCCAGAAACTCTCAGATATTGAGGTCCCTTTCAAGGTTGCTCCATCAGATTTGGTCCCTAACTTTTATTCTATTAGTTTTGGCTTTTTCAACATATTAAAGTTAACAAATGGCTTGTTAGGGATTGACCCATTAACTGAACTTCAGCACGAGCTCTGGAGTAGGTAGCAGGGCACAAACACTAATACTATCTTAAGAATGCTAGACTTTCTAAGAGGTCCAATTCAAGGACACCTATATGGCCATTCACCAAGGATATGGAACTTATCAAGGAGGACGTCTAAGCGATGGCCCCTTAACTAGCTAATGGCACCACCACTAATGACTTTTAAACTTTAACTAAGCAGCTGTCCAATGAGGAGATTGTTTTCGTGACCCTCACTAACTCTACAGCTATGGTAAACTTCCTTCATATCCACCCATTTTTCCATTATTCCATTAGTATCGACCAAGGTCACTACTTTGCTGTTATTCACCATTATAGGGTACTTCCGCAATCTCATGTTTAAGCAAACCTCAATCCATTCTCAAACAAAGGAGAAACTTGATAAGGCCAAGGAAACCCTAGTAGAGTCTTGGCTAAATTTGGCAAGGTAAAGAAGATTTACAATGAAAAGTTTGCCAACCTCAAATGTGAACTCAACAAGTGGGTCAAGATGTTTACAAAGGACTATCCATCCAAGGAGAAGGACCTCAGCCAGAAGTGCCGAATCACTAAAGAAGTAAGATGCCATTATTTAGGAGAATGAGAGACTTGCTTCTTAGGTAAAAGATCTGATCAAGGAGAAAGGTGATCCACCACTAGCTTCAGCAAGGAAAAAAAGGCCAATAAGAAGTTGAAGAATGAGATGAAAAAGGTCATAAAGGATAATGAGAAGATCAAGACTATAGCAATCACAGGTTTACCAAGAGGGGTTCTAATAGGCCCAATATCAAGTCCTGCTGAATCACCAAGAACTTGATTTTTCCTTTCTTAATGCCTTTAAGAGACCTAAGGGTGACTCTTCTTGCTTGCCCAAAGGTCACTACTTGATGAACTGGAAGTGAGGCCAATATAGTGAAAAAATAAGACTTAAAAAAAAAGGTGTAGAAAAAAAGAAGATGCTGAAGATGAGGCCTATGGTAAGTGGGGACTCAAGATTCTTTGGCCTCTTTCCTTTTCCTTTACAATTGTTCTTCTTCCTTTAGTTCTACTCCAGATATAAAATTTTTATTCAGTAATGAAATAGCCTTTTTCTGAAGAACCGCATTCTCTCAACTCATTACCAAGATTATATTCTCTAAGTGTATAACATAGTGCATTTAAAATCACCTTTTGAGTTTTGTGAACCCAACTCATTGCCAACCTCTTGTTTCAATCTCAATCTAAAGTTAATTTTTTTCTTCTTCTTTAAAGCCTCTTATCTGAACTTCATTATAGCTTTAGAAAGTGGGTGGTCTTTCCCTACCTTAGCATAAATTTGAGCCTCAATTTAAATTTAAGTTATAAAACTTGCTAAGTGTCAAATTCATACTCACAAAAATATTTTTTTTTATTCCTATAGAATTTAGTATATTAGCCAAGCAATATAAATGCTAGTCTAATATTTTCCAAATACCCAAACATCAATGGTACCTTAGCTACAAATTTTGGTACCTGAGCATAGTACTTCTTCAAGTTATCTGAATGCCAAGTGTTCTATAGGTCATTTTCTAAGCTTGTAAACTCCTAAACTTACTTTTACCATGAGGTAAGGTCCTTTCCAGGTTGATCAAAGCAATCCATGTGTGGGTTTTTTGGCTTCTAGTTTGACTTTTAGAAGGACTAATTCTCCAGCTTTTATCCGATTGTGTTTAACTTTCTAGTTAGCTGATAAGGCAACCCTTTGTTAAAAGCCCTAGGCTATTTCTTAATTTTTGTTAATTATGTCAAGCTTGAGTTTTCAGGTAACCTCATTCTTTTCTTCATTGAAGACTTGAAATCTGATAAAAAAGTAAGCTACTTTAATTGGGACCAAGGTTTCTGTCCCATAGACCAAGGAGAAAGGTGTTCCATTCATTGCTTTCCTTGGCATGGTGCAATAACTTCACAACACATTTTGCGACTCTCTTGGCCATTTTTCTTTTGCTTCTGCCAACCTTTTTTGCATACCTTCCTTAAGAGTTTGGTTCAAGACTTCAACTTGTATATTGCTCTGATGATGGACTACTAGTGCGAAGCTAACTTTGATTGTAAGGTCCTTCGTGAATTCTTGGAACCCTTTTTTCAAAAAATTGTATCCCATTATTTGCCACTAGCATCCTAGGACAACCAAACCTATAAACAATGTTCTTCCAAACAACCTTCTAGAGTTCTTTGGTTGTCTACTAGCAAGTGGCTCAACCTAGATCCACTTCGTGATGTGCTTGATTGATATAACATAGTACTTTACCCTTTTGGGGCTGTTGGAAGAGGTCCTATTAGGATAATTCCTAAAACTACAAATGGCCAAGGCTAGTTTGCCATAATCACAATTTTGAATGACACTTTCTATATTAGGCTTGCCTTTTGTAGTTATCACAAATTTTGACCAACTTCCAAGCATCTTGTGTGAGAATAGGCCAAAAAAACCCTTGCTAAACTACCACTTTAGATAAGGCATCATTGCTAATGTGAGATCCACAAACTCTTTCATAGAAATTTCTTAGGACTTCTTCGGTATCCTCCTTTATGTTGCATTTCTTGCGACTCTTTTCATGACACTCTCAATTGCAACTTGTTTCAGCCAACAATGATGTGTCCTTGGAAATATGGTCTTAATCTCTAGCTTGTCAACACTAGGGCATAGATAGTCTATTGTAAGATCAAATAAGCAACATTTGCACCGAGTAATGATTAGCTAATATAGTATATAGGCCACTACTTTCTATCTGCATCCTTGCACACTAAGACCAAACTCATGACCTTGTCACTTATGAAGAGATAGAGTGCAAGAGGTCTCCCTACCTTCAGTTTCTGAAGTGTGGGTAGCTCATCTAGATGAGCCCTTAATTTTCTCATGCTTCACTGGATTCATTGTTTTAGCAAGGCTTTTTCCCTTTGACCTTGATGGCCAACTTTATACACTTATTCATTTCCTTGGTGAGAATTTTAAGTAAAGGCTAGCATCAATAGTCGTATCGAGAGATAAATTAGCTTAATGCCATATGTCTTTGAACAACCTTAATGGACTTTAGGGTACAAATGCTTAAGAGCATTCTAGTTTTCTCACGATTTGTGTCAATCCCCCATCCTAAAACCATGAAGCCAATGAACTTTATGGCTATTACTCTAAACAAGCATTTGTCTAGGTTCAGACATAAGCCAAACTTCCTCAATTGTTGGAAGCTCTCCCAAAGGTCCCCAGTTTGGACCATGGGATCCCAACTATTTACAATCACCTTATCAATGTAAACTCTCATGCTCCTCCTAGTAACTCTTTGATTATTTGTGCCTGCTTTATTCAAAGTAAAAGGCATTTGCATGTTGTAGAAGATACCTTCATTGGTTATGATAAAGGCTTTCTCTTTACAGATGGGGTTGATCCAAATTTGATAATACCACTAAAAGTGTCCATGAAACTTAAAAGTCCAATATTTGGCTATTGAGTCAACTAATAAATTAATCGAAGGTAAAGGGTATAAGACTTTCGGGCAAGCATCATTGACTTTGGCATAGTCTACGTATATCTGATATTTGTCATTTCTTTCCTTAGTAGCAATTACTACATTGTTAAGCCACTCAGTGTACGTCATTTCCTTTATCACCCTCATTTCCAAGAGTCACTAGATCTCTTATTTGGTGAAGGCTTTTTTGTATGGGGCAATGCTTTGTTTCTTTTACCTAATAAGTCACACTTTGCGCTTTAATTTAAGACAATTATGGATGATGCCCAGAATTATTTTGGGCATCTCCATCGGTGGCTAGGCAAACAAATGTTTATTCAAAAGGAAAAAATATACAAGTTGATTTTTTCTTTCTTTACACATTTGTTTCTCTATTAGGGTATTTCAACCCGGAACTAACTTTAGGGGATTGACTTTGACATCCTCATCATCTTCATGACCTTCTAAGCATGACTTATCATATGTCTCTAAAGGCTAGGTGCTCAAGGCTGGATGCATATCCTTGATGAAGACTGTCAAGCCTCAGTGAATACCTTGCTTACTTCAGCCTAACCAAAGAAGATGTAGGTACCCCCCTTTTTTTGTCTTGAATGTTACCATCAAATGTTGAAAGTCAGACTGGAGGTGTAGAGCTCTGTATCACCCATTATAGACTTCCACACTAGAATGAAAGGTGGATTAATCCATCATATGATGGGTAGCTCCCAAGGTTCAATGACATTGGTCAAAGGAAGATGGGTGAACAACACACTGACATTGGAGCCACCATTGCAGAAGGCCCTCTTCACATCCCAGTACTAATGCGGGCCATCATTAAAAGAGAACCATCATGGGAGAACTTTAAGCTTGACTCATCTCACCTTAATATATGATTTGCTAGGCTATCAAACTCAACCAACACTATTCTCACCCATTCATTTTCCTCTAAGTGAAAGGAATTCTCATCGTGATAGCATGGATGACCCTAACAGGCTATAAAGATTGCTACTAGTGACTTCAGTTGTTCCTGCAATGATCAGATTCATAGTCATCATTTTCCTCTCATCTTTCCTTTTATGATGAATTTTTGGGGATTAGAGGGCAAAGTTACCTCCCCAACTATCCCTTCTTGATGAGGGACTCAATGTACTTCTTTAATTGGTGACACTATTTAGTATCGTGCCCATGATCTCGATGGTATAAACAATACTTTTTTAGGTTTCTTTTATTGTCCAAGGTCATGGGCTTTGGCTGCTTCACTCCAACCTATTTTTCCAAATCCAAGACAATACATGCCTTCTATACATTTAGTATGAAAAGGACTATCTTTTTCCCTTGGTGTTTCCGAGGTCATCCACTCCCCCTACCTTTGTCTGAGGTTGGTCCAATTAGATCTCAGACTTATTCCCCCCTCATATTTCACATCAATCATGAGCTTTTCATCCATTATATGTTGTTTAACTCTCTTATGAAACTCCCTTAAGGTTTCAAGTGAGTCTTTCGAGAACTCAAAGGCTTAAGGAAGTCATGATGATGTCCTCAAGTCATGGCAAGGATGTGAATCACCAGGTAGAAGTCGGACACATTTAGTGCATCTCAATTAAAACATTCAAGATAATCTCTAATGGACTTACTACGCCTTTGAATGATGTTGAACATTTAGGCAGGCATTTTCATCGTCAGTTAGCTTCTGATGAATTGGTGTATGTAAGTGGTATAGAGCTTCTAAAATCTTGAAACAATACCAAGACACAAAGACTTAAACTAAACAGTAACCAAGCTAGATAAGGTGCAAGATCATGTTCTTCTTGTATCTATTGAGCTGCACCTAGGGGTCACTTCTCCCATCATAGGTTTTCAGACTTGGAAACCTTTACTTGTTAAGGGTATCTATGTCCATTACGTCTTTCGTGGAAGAGGTCTCTTCACAAGCTGGGGTCACAGCTAGTTTAGACCACACAAGCTTGTAAGAAACATGTTTCTCTACTCTTTTAAGCCTTTCCAGAAGCTTTTCCAAAAGGTTTGCTAAAGATTACTCTTCCTCTAGTTGGTGGTTACTTGGCTTGGACAAATGGTACCACCTTTTTAATGAATAGCTCTTTTGGCAAAAAGATCTGTGTTCCCTAGAAGTGGAACATCTTTGTCTTAGGTCTTCTTTCTGGACACGAAGGGCAGTTCCTCAAAAAAAAAAATCCCTTTGAACACCTCTTCTTGAATCATTTTATGAGGGAAATGTCTTATTGGGCTAGTTTACATTTTTGGTGAAGGTTTTCTTTATGAAGACTTAGCTTATCCCATGCATTGCTCAAATTGTTAAGTAATTTTGGGGACTAGATTATAGTAGAAATCATGTAAGAAACTCATAATCATGCTGATAGTCTTCTCATTTCTCATGATTGAGGTGTTTTGCAAAGTGGGGGGTTTAGATTGATCTAAGCATCTTGAACCCCCTTTTCTTTGGAATGATGTTTCTAAACATGGAATTTTATGTTGGGTTTCCCATAAATGATGCCAAATGATGTCTTTCATCATTCATGATGGAAGAGATTATCATGGCTGACGTTGGTTCGACGAAGGTCCAACAAAGATCACCTGAAATAATAAAGAAGATAGTTTAAAGGCCCTTAGCATTTTTCTAGGAAGAGCCTTCGACACTCAGGTTAGCAGAAGTACTTTGGAGGTATGAAAGAATGGAAGAAAGTAAAAGTATAGAAGGGTTGGCTTACCTTTAGGCAAAGAGCCCATTATATCTATAGGGCAGGAGGTAGTAATGTAGTTACACGAAATCCAGGATTAGTTGGGTTTACGTGTCCAAGCAAATCTGAAATAATAGATTCCATACTCTAGCATGCCTTCTACCAACTAGTCCTCTGACATCTAAGGCCAGCATTTCTACCATGTCATTCACTGTACAAACATAACAATTTACCGAAGTCCCTTGGGGCACCTTGGTGTTGAAGGGCCGAGGTCTCATTATTGGGCAAGATGCTGAGGTAACCCACCAAAGGTTTCAAGCAAGGACCTCAGTCATAAGTTATACAAAAATCCCTCCTTGGGTACTTTGAAATGGGTATGTTACCAAGGTTCCCCTAGTATTGAGGTACCATGGTTCGATTGTTGCTTGGGCTTCTAGTACTTACATTAACATGACATCTAAGAGTGTGTCGTCACTTTGGCCATTAGTCCCAAAATCAATTAAACAAATATGATCCATATGAAACACGAGCAAAAGAAGCTCATGATGGACTACTTAACTTATTTTAGCTTGAGAGAATGCAATTCAAACATTACCAAACTCAACTTAAATTGACTAGTTTTTTTTCTCTTGAACTAAAAAGATGATTATTTATTAATAACAAAACACATGTACATAGCTATTTGCTCTAAACGAGAATTGAAGTAGTGCCAAACCAAACCTATATTATAGAAAAAGCACTGTAATTAACATCTAAATGTACACAATTTGAGATAGCTAATGTAGGACAGAGGCACATTTATACCATGAAAAACTAGCTTTATAACACCTATTTCCAATCCAAAAATGTATTATGAACATTATTTTGGAGAGTACATCATTGAAAATTGATTGGAACCTTAAGCTCGAACATCTAAATATGAGCCAACCTACAAACTTGCTAGGTAGAACTCATCTCTAAAAGCCAGCTATTGAGGTAAGGGTGCCTAAGAACATAAAAGCACCCACACACCCTTTTTTGTAAGTCATGTGAGATTTACATCTCATATCATTAACCCTCTCCTATTGGCTCTTTAACCCGGATTAGACATGGGTACCAGCATTCTCAATTGACCACTTATTGGTCCCATAAGCCTCACAAGTCTCCCACGTAGGGGTGGCAATTGAGTGGGTTGGGTCAAGTTTGGTTCAGGTCATTCAGGTTCAGGTTTAATTGGGTAAGCATGTATTCGGGTCTCGGTCGGGTTCAGGTCAGGTTATTTGGGTTCGGGTTGAGTAGATTTCAGGTTCGGGTTGGGTCAATTCGGGTTTATTTGAGTTCAGATCCAATCAGGTCGGGTTATCGGGTCTTAAACCATATTCAACTTGATTATCAGATTTACTTGGTTCACTGATACATAGCCAAAATGGCTGAATCGCTTCAAATTTTTTGTTTAATTTTGATTAAAATTTAATTTAACTAGATATAAAAAATAATATAAAATTTATGAAGATATATTAATATGTCATTTCTTTAATAAAATAATACCTCTATGCCAATTTCTTTGTAACATTCACTATTCAATAATTAATCTTTAGTTTTTTGTTTTAACATTTTAGTATATTAATAAAAAATGATTATATTATATAATAAATAAAGACCTATAGTTTCTAAATATATACTTTTTAAATTCTTTTCTAACAAATAATTTCCCTCCGTCCTATTTTCTTTGCTCCATTTAACTTTTCTTATTAGTTTGACTTGAATTTATTTATATTATTATTTATTTAAAAAATTAAAAAAATATATATTTAAAAATCATGTATAAATTTTTTTATTTATATATTAAATTGTTGAAAATAAAAAATTATAGATTAATTGTTAAAATATGAATGGTGCAAAGAATTTGAGACAAATGGAGTAATATAAATAAATTCAATTCACACTATTCAAAAAAGTCAAATATTTCAAAAAATATGGGACGGAAGGGGTAGTATAATTTCTAAAATCTAATTATTCTTATCTCTACATCACCATTTCACTAATCATTTCTCATAGTTCTCACTACAATGTAAAACTGATCAACAAAATAGAAAAAACTCATTCACATCTATTAAGTCATAATTTTTTTAAAGTCTTTGCTGACCATATGTTTTATGTTAATTTAAGTTAAAATCGGGTCTTGTCCAGTTTAGTCATTTCAGGTTCAGGTCAGGTCGGGTTCGGGTTCGGGTTTTCTCAAGTTTCACTTCAATAGGGTTTGGGTTCAGGTCGGGTTGGGTACAGTCGGGTTCAGTTGTTGACTTTTCTGGTCAAATCTGGTCAAGTCGGGCTTAGGTGGGTCAGGTCAAGTCTTCGGGTCGGGTCAAATTTTGCAATCCCCACTCCCACGACTATGCAGATCCACCTAGCAAAACTCAATCTATGCCCTCCAGGACCTAGAACCCATCATTTTCTCCCTCTTTAAAAGAAGTTTATCCTCCAACCTATTTCTTGGAAGTAGGACTCAAGCCCATGGCCTAGACTCTAATACCAAACTGATAAGAACCACAATAGCAAATTCATAAATACAAGCCAACTTACATACCCTTTAAATAGAACTTATCCCTAAAAGCAAGCTTGTTAAGGTGAGGCTACCTAAGTACCTACAAGCACATACACAGCCTTTTTTGTAAGCCATTAGGGATTTGGGGCTCATATCATTAACCTTCTCCTATCGGCCTTTAACCCTCCGATAAGACATGGCTACTAGCAATGTTAGTCGACCACTTACTGGCAGCATAGGCCCTAGAAGTCTCCCACAGCCATATTGATCCATCTTGCCGAACTCAACCGATGCCTTCATAGACCTTGGACCATTAGCAATAGCAGGTTCGGAATTGAGAACCAATTCATATCTATTATTCCAAATTACCCATAATTAGATCTATACTGTAGCATATCACCCATGCAATGGTCCTTTTTTATGCAGATTGAATGGCTTGAATGCAAATAGATCAAATGATAATAACTTTGCCAAAAAAGTTACCTGCCACCAATAGAAAATTGTAGTCCAAATCTAATGGTAAAATGTGCATTTCACCAAAACGTGCAAGATGGACTCCAACTAGTTTTGACAAATAGGGTAGCTATCATCCTCCAACTAAATACCTTAGTTAATCAAATTTTTTTTATTGGCAACATACTTTGCAACATCCTACCGATGAAGACATTGACTTTACCAATAACCCAAGCATTCCAACTTTCTTGACCAATACTCAAGAACGTTGTAGGGGTTGTGCGATCAACATTGTCCTTTATTTCTTTGATAGTGTAAGTTCTAACGGTGCTTAGCTACCGATAGTGTGAATCCTTCCCATTTGGAGAACACTAAATTAGAACAAATCTATAAAAAAAAAACTCACCTATCCCCCTACCCCACAATGGCCTACATCGAGCTCAAGACCACCTCCATTAAACCTATCCCAAACTCACCTATTACAAAAACAAATCCATGTCTGATTCCAACCTAAATAATCTAGGGAACCTACATTATAAACTCTCATTTCATACCCAAACATCCTTCCAGAATCTCAACTATTTGAGCACTCTCCACCTTCCACTTTACTAAGTTAACAAGTGGCATCCCAAGTCTTTATATCTTAATCCCCCTTCAAAATACTACCCCATATGAATCTTTCAAAGTTAAAATTCTATATACCATCAAGCCCACCTTCTACACTATAAATACTTTAAACTACTAAATGCCACAATGCCCCTTCACATTATGAAATGTCCACCACCATTTACCAAGTAGTGCTAAATTCTTTTTTGACAAGCTACCAACACTCAGCCCCTAAACATCTTTTTCCACTAACACCCTGTCCCATTTAACACAGCATATATGTCTACCCTCCCCATCACCCCCAAAATAAAATTTTCTACAACTTCTATAAGTTAGTGATACTCATCAATGCATAATATAGAGAAAAGTAATATATGGGTAAGCTAGATAAAATTAATTTAGCAAGAGCGAATTTATTGCTTCTAGACAAAAGCTTTGACAACCAAGCATTGAGTTTTACTTTGAATTGCTCCACAACCTACTTCCAGACAGAGATCATACCCACATTTACACTAATAGGCAGCCCAAGATAATTAAAGGAAAATACATCAGTCGAGTAATTTAATTTCCAGGCAGCATGCTCTACAGTACTTGGATCAACACCAACACTATATAACCTAATTTTTCTCATATTACCTTTAACCCTAAAACTAGTTGGAAGCATTTAATGATTCTTTTCACATTCATCAAAATTTTCTCATTTTAATCACCAAAGAATATCAGCATATTCAAAATGGGACACTACCAAATCCTCATACCCTATTTTAGATACCAAAGAATAGATTGTTTTCTAATGCTTCTTATATCATTACATTTTAAGCTTCTTAAGTCAATAGAAAAAGAAAAGGTGATAAAGGATCACCTTAATGAAGGCCTTTTCCCATTCTAAACTTAGTTGTCAAACTGCAACTAAAAAGCACAAAAATTGACATAAATTTAAGACAAGTGATTCCTCGCTTTCTCTACCTTTCACCAAAACCCATTTATACAAAAATTGAACCAAGGAATTTTCCATTAATGTAGCCAAAAGCTTTCCCAAAGCCCACCTTAAAAACTTCTTTTTCTTCAAGACCAAATAATTACAAACTTTACTTGGAGTAAGTACCCTCCCCAAATTTTTCTAACTTTAGTGACAATCATCTGGGTTTCATAAATAATAGAATAAATGAAAAATTTAATCCATTCTGCCAATACATTCCTAACAACCTTGTATTGACACCTTAGCAAACCTATTTGCTTGTGCTCATGAAGCCCAAAGGATTTACAATTTTAAGAACCAAAATAATGAAGAAGAAGACATTAGTAACTTTTACGAGGCTTGCAAAGCCTTCAAAATCTGCTACACATTTAATAATGGCATCTTTCTAAATGTCCCAATTTCTCTCAATAAAGTTGAATGTGAAACCATTAGGACCTAACGCCTTTGACCTTTCACAGCTCTATATTGATTCCCTAACTTCCTCTTCTAAAATTTACAATTCTAGCTCTTGTTTTATCTCATTGCTTTGTGAAATTTTCAACTTAAGAAGAATGACCTACAAATGAAATCTTTATGTGATAACATATGGGCCTAGAAGCAAACCAAACCCATATAAAGAGCCAAAACTAGTATGCATTAAGAGGCCCACTCAAGAAAGCCCGAAAGGCCCATGATGACTTTGATAAGGAAAGAATCCATTAGTAAGGCAACTAAATCCCTCAATTACGAGTTACCCATGATCTACATTGTTGAGAAAGTTTATGTGTATTTTAGGAATATAATATTTCCTCTTTATTCCTAGGGATTAACTACACTTTATTCCTATAGACTTTCTTTCCCAATATACTTCACTCATCCATTATATAAAGGCCTTGTAATTTGTGATTATCAAGCCCTCAGTTTCTCCTCTTAATATTCTTTAGCATGGTTTTACAGCCATGACTCTAAACACATCTTCTCCTCCAACCAAACCACCTTTGACAACCATTTTCTAGCAGCTGCCCTCTTCAAAACCTGAACAACAATCGAACCAAATAAAAAATGAACAACATAGAGACATTTGGGAGGCTTCAATAGCCAAAATAGCATAGGTAGTGTCACCAAAAAATCATCCATGTGCTGGCATGTAAGCATCACGTGGCACTGTCTAGTGACCTCCAGTGACGGCGGTTTGATTAGTCTAATCAATTTTCTATCCTAAATAGGTTTCAAGTCTTCTTTTAAATTGATTATGACTAGAAGTTGGGTTTCTTCATTTTCCAGTTAGTTTTAACCTATCGGCTACTGTACTACATCATCAACCTAGTTTCTTGTTAGTTTTTTATGTCATCAATCATCAGCAATCAAAAACATGTTGGGGCCTAATGATAAAAGTGGTCAGGGGAGCCTTCAACTGATGATCATCCCACTAGCAAGTCCTTCCATATAGTTCAACAATTTGTAGATTGTCAAACAATATTTGAATGGTAATAATTACTCATTTTGGGCTAGTAATGTGCAATTGTACTTCACAGGTCAAAGAAAAGATGTCTCATCTTGTTGATGATGCTCAAACATCTGAAAGTTGGAAACCTAATGATGAATAGTTACTTCATATCCTTTTTTATTCAATGCAACCTGAAGTTTCTACTCTGTTTTCTCATGTCTGAACCAGTAAGCAATCTTGGAAGCATGCCAAGATTTTACATTCCAGTAATATTCTCCACATATATGATGTTTCTAGTTGAAGTGTTTCGGTTCAAACAGAATGGCAGTCTTCATGAATATTTTGCAAGGGTGAAACATTTGTTGGAAGAAATGAATTCTTACTGCCTATTACCTCCGATGTCAAGGAGTTGCAACATTAGATGGAATAGCTGGTGCTTATGACATTCTTGGCTAGGCTAAAGCCTGAATTTAAACCAGTTTGTTCCTAATTCTTGCAATGACAGAGCTTCCTTCATTACCTAAAGTTTTTGTGAGGCTTTCACACACTTTGATCGAGAAAAGCTCAACAACCAACAATTTCAATCAGTTTGCCCCTACAATACAACCTTGTTCACAAGTGAATGCTAATTATTGAGGTGGTCATGCAGGATGTAGAATCGTGGTGGTAATGGCAGTAGAGGTGGACATGGTGAAGGTTCACATTTCCACTGCACCTATTGTGAGGAAAATGGACATGAAGAGGTGACTTATGGGGATAAGTATCCAACTTTTGAATAACACATACCACTTCACATGAGGAGTCATCTTCAGCTATAGCTCCACAGGAATCTATCGCAATATCTTAGGAAACGTACGCTGAATACCTGCAGTATCAGTCCGCATAGCAGGCTTCTAGTTCTTTAATGGCTTCTATTGTCCATCGAGGTAACCCAACAGCTTGTTACTCCTCTAACCTTCCTAAAAATCAACCCTGGGTATTGGATTCTAGTGCCACTAACCACATTTCAGGTAAAATAACCAATTTTGGTCATATCTCTTCTTTACCTTTATCTCGTAATAAACTCCCCATCACAAAAGCTTCAGCCATCACCATTAAAGCTGTTAGACCTACCCATCCTTATTACTTTCTCACTGTACCATCTACTTTGTTTGCTCCAAATTTTCTTTTCAACCTTATGTCTGCAACTAAGTTAACCAAACAACTAAATTCCTTGGTTTTTTTTTTGTCTAATCTTGTCATTATCTAGGACATAAGGAGCAAAAAGAAGATTGGACAAATGTGTGAATTAAATGGAATGTATGACTTAGATAGATTGCAATCGTCAGTTGCTTATCATGCATCAGTCTCACCTCACTTAATTCATAGTTGTTTAGGTCATCCATCTTTGGGAAATATTAAGAAACTTGTCCCAAATTTAGGTTCAGTCTTTACTTTAAATTGTGAGTTGTGTCAACTAGGGAAGCATCATCATGTTCCCTATTTTCCTCAAGTCAATAAACAGGTTGAAAAACCATTCATGCTAGTTCATACAAATATTTGGGATCCAAGTCGTGTCAAGTCCATGTTAGGTTTTCAGTAGTTCATAATTTTCGTTGATGACTTTTGTTGAAAGACTTGGTGCTTTTCAATGAAAGATCATTTAAAGTTATTCTTCATATTTTTATCCTTTTGTGCTAAGACTTAAAATCAATTTAATTCTTGAATTAATATTCTTCATAGTGAAAATAGGAAGGAGTATTTTTCTAACTCGATGTCCAATTGCATCCAACAACAGGGAATTATACATCAATCTTCCTGCCTAAAGAAATCTTAACAAAATGGAGTAGCGAAAGGAAAATTTAACACATTGTTGAAACAGCTCATACCATTTTAATTCAAATGAATGCTCCCAAAAGTTCTTTGGGCTAATGCTATCTTTACTACATGTGTTCCTCAAAAATTGGATGCCTTCCTCTATTCTATAGGGTAAAATCTCATTCTCTGTTCTCTTTCCTTCTTAAGCTCCCTTTTCTATTATACCATAAATATTTGGGTGTGTTTGCTGTATTCATCAACATCATCTTGGCACAGACAAGTTAGATCCTAAAGACTTAAAATATGTTTTTATTGGATACTCTCATATAAATAAAGGTACAAATGCCTCTATCCTTCCTTAAATCGATTCTTCATTTCTACTGATGTTATGTTCTTTGAAAACACAACTTACTTTTCTAACACTCAATATGTGGCTATTGATACCAACAATTGTCTAAATTTACACTTTATGCTAACTAAAACAGCTCCTGAGAATGATGCATCATACACTAGTCCTACACTTTTAGAGTACATTTCTAATATTGATCCCCTACCTTTAGATCATCTATCTTATCCTGACCCGCAAGTTTATACTTGGTGTCCTTCAACTAAAGTACCGCCAGGAGATTCATGCTCATCACCACCATCCACTTTATTTACAAATCCAAAGGGCGATGATTTGGATCTTCTAATCACATTTCATAAAGGGAAAAGGTCTAGTACTTCTTACCCTATCTCTAACTTTTTCTCTTATTATTCTCTATAACTATCATATTATACTTTTGTATCTACCTTGTCTTCTATACCCTTGCCTAAGTCTGTTTCAGAAGTCATTTCTCATCTTGGATGAAAACAAGCTATAGAATAATAAATGTTGATTTTGCAGGCTAACAACATGTGTGACTTGATTCCTTTTCCGCATGGTCATACTATTATAGGTTGTCATTGGGTATTCACAGTAAAGGTCCATCCTGATGGTACAATTAATTGATTAAATGTTTGTTTAGTAGTAAAACGATATACTTAGGTATATGGCACGGACTGTTCAGAAACTTTTTCTTCAGTTGCCAAAATGACATTTGTTCATGTCCTCATTGCATTGGCTGCTACATATGTATGGCCTTCACATCAACTGGATGTTAAGATTGCCTTTCTTCATGGACATCTTAAGGAAACTATCAATATGGAGCAACCATTGGGGTTTGTTGCTTACAAGGATATTGATTGTGTATGTCACTTAAACAAGTCTTTGCATGGATTGAAACAATCACCACATGCCTGGTTTGGTCACTTTAGTTTAGTTGTTATGAAATTTGGTTTACAGCAATGTGACATGGATCATTTTGTCTTTTATCACCACTCTGAAGTAGGTATAATCTTTTTTATTGTCTATGTTGATGATATTGTTATCATTGGTGATGATGCAATTCGAATTCTTTCTTTGAACTCTTTTTTGCAAACAAAGTTTTGGTCCAATGAGATATTTCTTTGAGATTGAGGTAATGAGGTTCAAAATGGGAATATGTCTTTCCCAGAAAAAATATATTTTTTACCTTTTGGAGGAAATTGTGTTGTTAGGAATAAAACTGGTTGACAGTCCCATAGAGCCCAATGTCAAGCTTAATATAGATAAAAGGGAATACTTATAAGATCCCACTGGGTATTGAAGACTTGTTGGCAAGTTAAATAATGTAGTTATTCTCATCTAGATATTGTTAGTGTTGTGTCCAAAAGCCAATAATCAAATGATTGTATTTTTGCACATTAAGTCACGATATTTATTATGGCATTAATCCAGTAATTATGTTTATTGTTTTGTTTTTGCATAACGTAATAAACATAGAATAATGATATTCTTAAATGTCCTTAATCTAGTATTATCGTGGACCGAGTTACAATAATACATAATGACTAGTATATGTGGAGACTAGTATGAGATATGTAGTCTACATATGGGTACAAGTTGGAGAACTTGTGTACTGGACCGACCCGCCATGAGAACGCTACATGGATCATTATATGAGTGCCATAAATGATTTTCGTAGTGATCATCAAGGTTCCTTATATATGAGTCACATACTTTGATACTTCCCTTTGTTGCTCATAACTAAGTAAACTTGAAGAAGGTCATTGGGTATGACACATATCATGCAGAGGGTTTTACATGATCAAGATGGGATTTGTCCCTCCTATGTAATGGGAGTGATATCTTTGGGACCCATGATAGAGTGAGACTAAGAAAATGCATGGCCATGCTCGGATAACTTGATATACGATATCCATGCCATCAGTTTAAGTTAGTCTACTCAGTAATCAAGAAACCAAAGATTGGGCTATACGAGAGTGACACATTCCATGTCTCGTGCTTAGTCTTGATATCTTAGACAAAGGGACAACGGCATATACAGATAATGATCATAAACATTTAGTTGAATCACCGACAATCTTGTCACTTAGGTAGCAATGACGTGTTGCTAGACACCGCTCATTGCTTATTGTCATAAATGTGATTTATGATCATTGCCAATGTGGTAAGAGCTTATTGGGTCGCACACACAAAGCCTATTTGGATTATTTGAGTGCAAGGGCTAATTTATTTGGGTTATGGCTTCATGATAATTTCGTATTAATAATTGGCCCAAAAGTTGAGCCATTATTAAGCTTGAAATTAAAGCCTAATTGGATTAAGGCTTTAAAACTCATTCGGCTTGGAAGTTGAGTCTCACTATAAATACATCATATAGTGACAAATTCATAGCTTTTGCCCTAGCCTCCTGTAGCAACGTGATTTTTAAGAATCGCCATCAATCAGTTTACCTAGGTCGATTGGATACCTGTTTTGGTCTGTGAGATATTCTAAAATCATGAGTCGGTTACGCTGAAATAACCTTATTAAAGCGCCCGAAAATTGATACCATGGGATTCAGTTTTATCTTTTCCTAAATCTTTGCTTCTTAACCTAATCTTTGATTAAAAATAATTTTAATGAAATTTATTTTTAATTTTTAATTCCAAACCGTGAATCTTACCAGACCAACCGGATATAGAATCTTAGATGTCCTTGAAATCTGAGGACTTTACCAAATCCACCAAGAATTTGAAAGACGCACCTTGTTCAAATCATGAATCTTATCAGACCAATCGGATTCGAATGAATAATCCGTCTCAGGATTTTATCAAATCACCAAGAACAGATTCTCAAAAAATTTATTAAGTATTTAGAAGTTGCTTAACCAACAATTTTTGTGCATTACTAACCTTTAGTAACAGTATGAGAATTAAAATTAAGTATTCTAAAAAAAAAAACAACGAAAAGCTTGATGTTAATGGCCTATTTGCAAAATAAAAGAACTTTTGTGACTTGTGTGAATGAATATAAGAAGGTGAAGGGTTAAGGAGGAGTTTTACCAAAAGAGATGAAGGTTGACTGGGTCAGATCCGGACGGAAACGGGTTGGGTTCGCAGGTTTTGAAGCGAATATCCACTTGATTCCCACGTTCGGCGGTAGCAGGGACGGTGGCTGCTTGGGCTTGGCTAAGAGGGGGGTGCAGCGACGACGACAGCGGCTTGAGGCGTTGATGACGGAGCTGTGGTGAGCGACGGGCAGCTATGGGAGGGGCGCCCAGATAGCGTAATGTCGCGGAGGGTAACGCGACAGAGGCGGGCGGGGCTGGTGACGGCAGGGACAGCGAGCTTGGCCGACGATGGCGCAGGGGACAACTAGAGCAACGGCCAGGAGTGGCTGGAGGCGTGACGGCGAGAGATTGGCAAGGGAAGAGCGTCGGAGGGGTGACGGCGATAGTTGGGAAAGGTTTAGGGTTTCTGGGAAGAAGGGAGGAGAGGCAGTGGCTCCAGTTGCAGGTTTCCCTTTTTTTCACTAGAAGTTTAGGGTTTCGTCTTTTCTCCCCCTTTTCTCTTCCAAATCTGACTTATTTATACTAGAGAGGCTTTAAAACATGATTAACAAGGTTTTAAGAGTTTAAATGTGATCCAAATCAGATTTGAAGAGATTAGGATGTAATCTGGTGAAATACCAGTTTAAGTCCAACAAAACTCTCCATCTGCCTATTCTGCCCTAAATTTTGTGCGAATTCCAATTTGATCCAAAACTTTTAGGATTTGTCAGATTAGCCCAAAACTTTGCAAAAATAACCAGATTTTTCCTAGAATTTTTTAAAATCACCAGATTTAGCCGAAACTCTCTAAAATTGACAGATTTCCCACAAACCTTCCAATTTTGCCTAAAAAATTTTTAAAAACCCTCACTTTCCATCCAACTCTTTCCTCTTGCCTAAATTGACCCAACAAAACCTTTAGGACTCTAAATTAGTATCAAACTGAATAATATAACCTAAATGTGACAAGACCAACTAACTTTAAAATACCAACAATGACGTAAATATCATAACAATCGACTAAATTGTCCCTAAAAATGAAAATGCCCCATAAACTAATTTTCTTAACCTAAAAGCTTAAAACAAGCCAATGTCCGGACAAAATTAGGTGTTAACAACTGCCCCCCTTTGCATGTCTCATAAAATATGACGCATGGAAAACCATTAGCCAATTTTTTCTAGCCTTCTATTTGGACAATGAGAACCCACTTACTGCTAAAAACTTGAGGAGAGAAACTCCTCCCATTTGAGGTTAAGGAACCTTCCTTGTTACCTCTATGATAGGAACCTTCCATTATCGAACAATTTAAGGAGGAAAACTCTTTCCTCCTTGTCTATCAGGATTAGGAACTTTCCTAACATTTTACAATAAGAACTTTCTTATCGCTTCTAAACCTAAGAGGAAAACTTTTTCCTTTTTTTTTTAGGGATTAAGGAACCTTCCTCCCCCTTAGCTCTACAGAAACCTTTTTATAGAAGAGAGAAACTCTTCTCTCATTCCTTTTAACTTCGGTAAAGAACTCTCTTTCACCATTGTCTAATAGGTAGAGAACCCTCTCTTTACCACCTTTTGTTGATTTAGAGGTAGAGAACATTGTCTCTTTACAACCTTTAAATTTCTTAGAGGTAGAGCACCCTGACCCTTTGCCACTTCCAAATTCCTTTGAGGTAGAGCACCATGACTCCTTACCACCTCTATTTTCCCTTAAGCTAGAGCACTCTAACTCTTTACCACCTCTAAATTCGTTTGAGGTAGAGCACCCTAACTCTTTACCACCTTTAAATTTCTTTAAGGTAGAGCACTCTGACTCTTTACCACCCCTGAAAATGCTTGAGGTATAGCACCCTGACTCTTTACCACCTCTGAATTCCTTTGAGGTAAAGCACCCTAACTCTTTACCACCTTGAAATTCCTTTGAGATAGAGCACCCCTGACTCTTCACCACCTCTAAATTTCTTTGAGATAGAGCACCCTGACTCTTTACCACCCCGGAAAATGCTTGAGGTAGAGCACCCTGACTCTTTACCACCTCCGATTTATCCCATACCATGAGAAAAAAAATGACTTTGCTTTTGAAAACTTGGATTATCTTTGTTTTAGATGTGATGACGTAGAGAGACCTTTCTCATTTAAAACCTCTGTTTGAGTTGAATTATGAGGAAGAGAATTACTTTCTCTTTGGAGCTTCGATTTAGCTTTGGTATTGAGATATAGGAACCCTCCTTGTTATCTTAAGAAAAAATTTCTAAGAAAGCAAACGGACTTAGAATAATTTCATCAAAAGTGTGAATTTTCCAAATGGGTGAATGCAAAAAAAAATTGAAATTCCATGAAATGAGTGATTCTCAAAAAGCTTAAGATTCTATGAAATGAGTGAATTTCAAAAAGCTTAAGATTCCATGAAATTGGTGAATCTTGAAAGTGAGAAATTCTACAAAATGAGTGAATTTCAAAAAGCTGAAGATTCCACGAAATGAGTGAATCTTGAAAGTGAGAAATTTCACAAAAATGAGTGAATTTCAAAAAGACGAAGATTCTATAAAATGAGTGAATCTTAAAAGAAAGAAATTCCACAAAATGAGTGAATTTTAAAAAGCCGAAGATTCTACGAAATGAGTGACTTTTAAAAGTGAGAAATTTCACAAAATGAGTGAATTTCAAAAGGTCGAAGATTCCATGAAATGAGTGAATCTTAAAAGTAAGAAATTCAACAAAATGAGTGAATTTCAAAAGCTGGAGATTCCACAAAATGAGTGAATCTTGAAATTAAGAAATTTCACAAAATGAGTGAATTTCAAAAGCCAAAGATTCTTGAAAGTGAGAATTTTCACAAAATGAGTAAATTTCAAAAAGCTAAAGATTCCATAAAATGAGTGAATTTCAAAAAGCTGAAGATTCCACAAAATGAGTGAATCTTGAAAGTGAGAAATTGGCCCAACGAAAAACCTTGAAAACATCTTGAGATACCTTAAAAATATCTTGAAAATGTTTTGAAATGAGCTTCGAGAGCAACCATCAAACATGATGAAAATCATTTTGAAAAATATCGTATGACAACTCTTGGATATCCACCTCTCACATATGCCCCTCATCATGGAAATAAACCATGATTTCTTTGATGGTGAAAACTTACCTAGATTTCGATTATTGAAAACTTACTTTAACCTTGCAGTGGGTGTGATGATGTAGAGAAACTTTTCTTATTTAACTTCAGTTCAACCCAAGTTACGAGGAAGAGAGTTACCATTTCTTTGGAAGCTCAGTTTAGGTTTCCTTTAAATGTGACGAGGTAGAGAAACCTTTCTCATTTAAAACCTCAATTTAACCCAAGTTACGAGGAAGAGAGTTACCATCTCTTTAGAACCTCAGTTTAGCTTTCCTTTAAATGTGACGAGGTAGAGAAACCATTCTCATTCAGAGCCTCAATTTGGCCTAAGTTACGAGGAAGAGAATTATCTTCTCTGTGGAATCTCGATTTAACTCAAATTCCGTTTGATCTCAATTTGTGTGAACTTACCTGGACCATAAAACTTCCTTCACTCAAATGATATTGAGAAGTTGTAGCCTCTAACTCTTGGCAGATGTGAAGTGATTGAAACAATATCTCTTTTTCCCTTGTGTAAAATGTCTCCCTCTTGATGTGCTTAAACTGAATTCTTCTTTTGATATTTGCACCAAGCTTCATTGAAACCTGCTTGTGATAAAAGCATGATGAAAATGATGTGTTGATGCTCATGATGCATGTTTCTAATTCTTTGCATTTTTAGAATGACTTTGATGAAAGCCATGATGCATGAGTGAATTTTATGTTTCCTTCAACATTACCTCTTGTGATTATTTTGCTTGAGCTATTTCGAACTCCTTCTTACCTCACCATGGATTTCATACTATCTGAAGGCTCAACTTTCAATGTCTCATTGTCCCCTTCCTTTTCTTGTGGCCGTGCCGATGCTTACTCATCCCCATGTTATAGTTTGAATGATTGTTCTTCCTTGGACTCAATTTCTAATCCATAAAACTTGCCCTCTTGTCTATTGAGATTCTTTGCTGGCAGTACTCTTCTTGCGCTCCGTAGAGACTACTTTGCCCCCCTGAATATGGTGTCTATAAGGATGAAGGTATCATCTCCCTTTGATTTATAAAAGATCATGCATTTCTAGACCTTCGTGATGGCCCTCGATCGTGAATTTCTCTTACAAGAACCACATCTTCTTAAAGAAAGTCTCAAGCTATCTCCTCACTTTTAAGTCCACACACATTGATGAATAATGGTTTGGCCTTAAAAAAAAACTTTCATCAATTTGCAGATCTTGACAAAATAACTTACGGTCTTTGTATTTGATTAAAATTCCTATTATTCTTCCCCTTCCCAACTCAAAGACATAAAATATACAAGGCAAAAAGGTAGAAATAGGTTTCACAATGATAGCATTTTAACTGAATGAGAATGATATCAAGAGGCAAATGTTAGGTTCAAGAAAGTTAAGTTTGAGTGGTGTGAAAAAAGGGTCTTTTAATGCTACTCATGAGCAGACCTGATTGCCTTGAAAAACTCAATAGCGACGACCTCAAACTTGCTACCTTTTCCAGAAAGTTAGACCTTATCTGTTGCCCCCCAACCCTCGTAATTTTTACGTACGCTTGCTTTGAAGGTTGTATTTATCTTCTAAACCGCCTTTGCAGGTTTTCAATCTAGAATCCATAGCTCACTTTTCTTTTTCCTCTTCTTTTTTTCTTTCATTTCTTTTCTTTCATTTGCTTTAACTTGAGCCCTTTTTTTTCTTTTGTGAGCTATGATTATGACGCGCTTGATAGCCTTCTTGAAGTGAGATGACTCAAGTGGCCTTACTTGCTCGTGCTTGCACTCAGTCTTTTCTTTCTTTTGAATTTTCCCTTGTTGCCTTTTGATGGAAGGGATGAACTTCTTTCTTTTTTTGGAATTTGTGTTGCGGAGAACTGAGAACCTTTTCTTGTGTTGAGCATTCATGAGAATTAGGAGGCCACCTGAGCCATTTAATATGAGAGCTACATTCTTTGGAAGCTAACCAAAGACTTTTTGCGAGGATGCTAATAACCACTACGAACTTCCTTTTGAGAGTTGAGGTGCAACATTTGAGATCCTTCTTACTAGATTTGGCAGCACTTTCAAGATCACTACCATCAAATCTCCTTTAACTTTCATTTCCACCCACGAGTAGCATCATTTATGAAATAAAGTGTGGTGACAATAATGGATGGTGTAATGGAAAAGAATGAGAGACAGTAAAAATGGAATTTTTGGTAAAAAGTGGTAGAATGCACACATTACATCTTCTCAGTGGACAATAAAAGAATAACAGGTGTTTATTTAACAAAGACTACACCCTAGATTCTGGACTAAATCTAGGAGATTTTTATTATTAAATTACTTTGGCAAGCTCTCAAAGATACAAGTTTACTCAAAAGATTCCCTATCATTCAAAACTGTGTGCGAACTACCAGGTTGGATCTAACTTGGAGCCCTTCCAAAATCAATGTAATTCCAACTCAAAATCTTCACTTTCAATTACCAATCACATTAGGATCTAACGATTTGGAATCAATCAACTGTTGAACCAAATTTGGAAGAGGAGGCCACTTGATCTTTGCTACTATTGGTATGGGTGACAACAGGTTTGACTCTATGAGCTTAGGGAGTAGCTCTATGTAGCTTGTGGAAATCAAATCAACTTGAGTAGCTTTTTTCCCATGAGTGGTATGTGGTGCTGATGAGGGAGCCTTGAAGAGTACCGCCTCAATAGGACATCCTTTCGTCTGTAATGTGAGTGGTGTTGGACCATAGGACTTGGAGATGATGTTTTGGACAGCCCCGCTTCTTTCATTGCAAAATCCCCCAGTTGAAGAATCGACCAGCTTTCTTGTTTTGATTCCAAATTCGATCCTTTCTCCAGATAATACCATATCTGAAAAGCTACTCGGAGTGTTCCCAACTAGCTTTTCATAAAATGGTCCATTTAGTGTTTGGATAAACAACGTGATCAGTTCTCTTTCTATCATGGGTGGTTGAACTTGTGTGGCTAAGTCCCTCCACCTTTGTGCGTACTCCTTAAAGGTTTCTTGTTTTCTCATCTCCATATTCTGAAGGGTTTGACATTCAGGAGCCAAATCCACGACATGCTTATAATTTCTGATAAAAGCTTGAGCAAGATCATTCCATGTCCTAATGTTCTTTGGACCTTAGCTAAGGTACCATTGCAATGCAAACTTTGTCAAACTCTTTTGAAATAGAGCCACCCATACCTTTTCCTCCTTTGCTAATGGTTGGATCTTCCTTAGAAAAAGTGTTATATGAGCAACGGGGCAACTTGTTCCATCTTATTTCATGAAATTTGGCAGCTTGAAATCTGAAAGAATTACCACATCAGGCACTAAGGAAAGGTCATCCACGGAGAGGGATCCGGATAAAGTGCCACCTTCAATGGCTCGAAGTCTCTTCTCTATGGTCTCGAGTTTCTGAGCATTCTCTTCTTCTTTAAGCAGCAACTTCTTTCTTTCAAAAATTGGATTATGCCTTAAATGAATGTCATCAGATGGGCCTGAGTCGTGAAAGAGCTTTTCTTGAATTGAGACCCATTGTTGAGTGAATCCGAGAAGGTAGGTCCGATCTTATGGGTCTCTGATGGGGGTTTGCACCGCCTTCTCCTTAATCAACTTCATTATATGCTTCATTTGTTCAGCCATGCCCTCTATCTTTGACTCGATGTCAGTGTGACGTGTTTCAACTTGTTCCGCCATAAGCTTTGTTTGCAGCCGAGTTGGATATTGATGTTGAGTACCAATCTTTTACATTTTTTTTAAATGAGATTCTTTTTATTAGACCTATATGCATGTGATTGACGTAACGAATGCATGCAATGAGTGAGCTTGATTGTCCACTATTGTGGAACTTCAAGACTTCTTGTTGACATAGGAAGGACAATAGCTATTATAGTTTGATTCGTGATTTTGATGCATAATGGGAAAAATATGCTTGAAAAAATGATCAAATCAACAAATGAAAAGTGAGATTAGTAACAAGTTAGAATAGAATTGATATGGAGAAATAATATATGAGCCACCAGAGTTATAAAGAGAGAAAACATACGATTAAAGTAACAAAAATAGTCAAACGACAAAAGATTTAGCAACACTAGTGTAGAAGCACAAGCCAGTTACGAAAACAATGAAGCGAGTCAACTAAACAATTTGTGTTTGTTATGGGAGTCCTAATGGATAGATTTATGGCCGCTATATGCATAGGTAGTTTTTGAAAGAAAGATTATAGGTTGGTTCTCAAATCCCTCTTGCCAAGTCCTATCAGACTAGAAAAGGCCCAATTCCTCACCCACAAGGGTTACGTGACAAAGGATTAATTTGAGTCGTAGTTTTCATGGTCCCATGGGGTGACTATCGTCATACTTGGTCAACAATACTTACTACTACGGATTAGAGAAAGCATGAAGACTATTGTCTCACATGACTAGCCTACCCCGGGTGTTTTGCAAAATTTGGTTGGAGTGAGCTTGGTTATTGAGCTCATTATGCATGCTGAAGTGTGTGCATGTCAGAACCTGAAAGAACACAACACATCAAATTAGTATGTCAAGAAACAACCAAGAAAGAAAAAGAAGAACCCGAAACCCCTTCTATGGCTAGACTCATCCCCAGTGGAGTCGCCAAGCTGTAGCAACGTGATTTTTAGGAGTCGCCACCAATCAGTTTACCTAGGTCGATTGGATACCAGTTATGGTCTGTAAGAGATTCTAAAATCGTGAGTCGGTTACGCTAAAATAACCTTATTAAAGCGCCCGAAAATTGGTACCATGGGATTCAGTTTTATCTTTTCCTAAATCTTTGCTTCTTAACCTAATCTTTGATTGAAAATAATTTTAATGAATTTTATTTTTAATTTTTAATTCCAAACCGTGAATCTTACCAAACTAACTAGATATGGAATCTTAGATGTCCTTGAAATCTGGGGACTTTACCAAATCCACCAAGAATTTGAAAGGCGCACCTCGTTCAAACCGTGAGTCTTATCAGACCAATCAGATTCAAACAAATAATCTGTCTCAGGATTTTATCAAATCAACAAGAATGGATTCTCAAAAAATTTATTAAGTATTTAGAAGTTGCTTAACCAACAATTTTTGTGCATTACTAACCTTTAGTAACATTATGAGAATTAAAATTAAGTATTCTAAAAACAAAAACAATGAAAAGCTTGTTGTTAATGGCCTATCTGCAAAATAAAAGAACGTTAGTGACTTGTGTGAATGAATATCAGAAGGTGAAGGGTTAAGGAGGAGTTTTACCAAAAGAGACGAATGTTGACTGGGTCAGATCCGGACGGAAATGGGTTGGGTTCACGGGTTTTGAAGCGAATATCCACTTGATTCCCACGTTCGGCAGTAGCAGGGATGGTGGCTGCTTGGGCTTGGCTCAGAGGGGGGGTGCAGCGACGGCGACAGCGGCTTGAGGCGTTGACGATGGAGCTACGGTGAGCGACGGGCAGCGATGGGAAGGGTGCCCGGACGGCTTAACGTCATGGAGGGTAACGCGACAGAGGCTGGCGCGGCTGGTGAGGGCGGGGACAGCGAGCTTGGATGGAGGCGTGACGGCGAGAGATTGGCAAGAGAAGAGCGTCAGAGGGGTGACGGTGATAGTTGGGAAAGGTTTAGGGTTTCTGGGAAGAAGGGAGGACAGGCAGTGGCTCCGGTTGCAGTTTTCTCTTTTTTTCACTAGAAGCTTAGGGTTTCATCTTTTCTCCCCCTTTTCTTTTCCAAATGTGACTTATTTATACTAGAGAGTCTTTAAAACGTGATTAACAAGGTTTTAAGAGTTTAAACGTGATCCAAATCAGATTTGAAGAGATTAGGATATAATCTGGTGAAATACCAGTTTAAGTCCAACAAAACTCTCCAGCTGCCTATTCTGCCCTAAATTTTTTGGGAATTCCAATTTGAGCCAAAACTTCTAGGATTTGTCAGATTAGCCCAAAACTTTGCAAAAATAACCAGATTATTCCTAGAATTTCATAAAATCGCCAGATTTAGCCGAAACTCTCTAAAATTGACAGATTTGCCACAAACCTTCCAATTTTTCCTAAAAACTTTTAAAAAACCCTCACTTTCCACCCAACTATTTCCTCTTGCCTAAATCGACGCAACAAAACTTTTAGGACTCTAAATTAGTATCAAAACTAAACAATATAACCTAAATGTGACAAGACCAACTAACTTTAAAATACCAACAATGACGTAAATATCATAACAATCGACTAAATTGTCCCTAAAAATGAAAATGCCCCCTAAACTAATTTTCTTAACCTAAAAGCTTAAAAAAAGTCAGTGTCCGGACAAAATTGGGTGTCAACACCTCCCAAAAAGTTCCAGTCATACTCTTCTTTTGCCATTCCTTGGAGGACATAAGCTAGCACTGCGGACGCAAGAGAAATGCATCTACCGGGATGTGGTGGAGGCGTGGTAATCCCAAGAGTCTCATGTGGATACCATAGAGAGCTTGAACACGTCAACTGTTCAGGTTCTGTGATTCGACTCAATAGTTGGATGAAAGATCTCAACCAAATTAGGTATGAAAATTTTGAACACCCGGTTTACCTCATTTCACTTGAATCCTCGAGGGTTTCGGTTATATTCCGCTACACTTGTTTGGCTCCCAAAACCCTATAATGGTATCAGAGCTACTGGTGAAACCCTAAATCAGGATTGAATGTTGAATCATATGATATATTATGTGTTCAATTGCTTTTAGTCATGATCAATTAAATTGATTCATGATGCATGAAACCGGAACTCATAATGAATATATGAGATATATGAAGAAACAACACGAATTGGTCAAACCCTAGATTGATTGGTATGAGATACCTATACGGATTAAGATTTTTTCAGTAGTTGTAAAACCCTAGCATGGATCAGATTAAAGTTTTCAGTTACCGAGAGTAGAGTACTTTTGGTGGCTCGAATGGAGGTGGTCTTGGGTGCCTAGTTGCCCGAAATTGAAGATTTCAGGCAACAAATTTATAAGGCAACTTTTTGCGCCGAAGGGCGCTACCACCCCACAACCCCCTGCAAGGGCGGCTCCCCTTGACCCTACACGCTGACCGACCAACAGGACCGCCATATGCAAAGGGCCACATTAATAAAAATTGGTTAATCAACTCGGATTAATTGGCATGCATTTTTGTTGAATGAGATTTGACAAGTTATGCTAATTGGTGGTTGAAGCATGGTGCATAGTTATAGCCCTTGTTAGTTGTACTTGTAAATACGGCCTGCGAGCTGTGCCTTATTCTTGTCATTCTCATTGTACATTCTCTTCTCACTTTTCTCCCTTCGAATGTAACTCGAGGTTTCTATTATTGATGTAATTGTACATTATGGGATCGTCCAAGGTGGTGTGCCCAAGGGGGTGACAACAAAAGGGCAACCAAGCAAGAAAGAGAAGGAGCATGTGAATACCTTTTTCTTTTCTTAGGCTTTATGATATTTTCATTGGCTTGAGAATATCGCATAGTATGGGCTATAACCATGTCATGTTTACTTTGTTGTTAACATGAGATGCATGTTGTATATTTGTATGTGATGCATGTATAAGACAACCAAAGATAACAATTGATGAGATCAAAAAGAAAAATCCCTCCAATAAAATATTAAGTCATTAAATGTGACGCCTTCCAAATGCTGGAAATTGTCAAGACTTTCATCAACATTAGGTGGGTTTGCCAAAGCAAATCACCTATGTTCATCTTGGTAAGACACGATGGGATAATAGTGATATCCAAAATGTTAAATTTAGGTCTGACTTAACTAAGTTATTCCAATAGGATTGGGGACTTAGAGGCATAGGGTTGGGCTTAAGTTCATGAGATGAGCTTGGACAAGTGTTGTTCACCCAACTATCCAAGAGTTGCATGAGATGAAATTGGGAAGAGTCGCCTACCTAAATAACTGTAACTTGAGAGAAAAGCCAAAGCTGACTCAAGTTGTGGTGAAATATGGATCTTGGCCCATTAGAATACCTTAGCGTCGAGATGTTCCGAAATAATATCAAGGGTTATTATTTTGAGTAAAATAGTTGGATTATCATTTAATAAAAGTCCTTATTAAATGAATTAAAATACATGACTCTTACACTGTATATTTACTGTTGTAGATAACCATGACACAAAACACATCGACACTTTCATTGTGATCGATCCTTTAGAAGGGAAAACTAAATGGGACCATCTTTCTCAAATGGTACCAAAATTTGAGGATTGTCCTCAAGCAAGAGAGAAAGGCTTATGTCCTAGAGCAGCCTATTCTGAATAAGCCTGCTGCCACTGCTCCAAGAGCTTAAAAGGATGCTCACAAGAGGCATTCTAATAATACTTTGGATGTTGCTTGCTTCATGCTTATTACCATGGAATCTGAGCTTCAAAAGCAACATGAAAACATGGGGGCATTCGATATGATCGAACATCTCAAAATGTTCTTCTAAGAGCAAGCTAGGCATGAGAGGTTTGAGACCTCTAAGGCATTGTTTCAGTGCAAAATGTCTGAAGGAATTCCTGTGAGTCCTCATGTGCTCAAGATGATTGGGTACATTGAGAATCTTGAGAGTTTGGGATTTGCTTGATAGCCAAACGCTATCGCCTCTATCTGGCCGAACTCCCTGCCACAATGATGGCCAGAAGAAGCTGGTGCTACCCGAGAAAAGGTGCGATCAGGCACCTCGGGAGATAGCCGAAGAGCTCCGAGCCCGGCACGCCAGGAAACCCCGAGGACACTACTCGCCCCCCCAAGGTTGTGAACATATCGCCTTCGGAAAAGTGGCACCAGACATAGCGAGCCGAACATGATATCCCCGAAGGCGGAACTCCCTGAAACTGGGAACCCCTGAACTGAGGGCTTGTTTCCCGAAAAGGCTCTGTCCGAACTAGAGGACGACCTCACCCATGGACCCCGGGAGTACGGCAGGGGATTTATGGAAGCATTTAAGGAAGCCTCTGACACGTCCTTTCACAGACGTCATAAAGTCGCCTGAATAGGCGCTCTGACATACGGACGCCATCAGTATCACATCATGGCCCATCTCAGCACGTGGCTCAGGACTACCTGCTACCAGCTATCTGTCCCCTACGCCCAGAAATTCAGGAACATCCGACCGAACACGTGTCGCGATCTGAACGGGCTAGGCACTCCTATAAATACCAGGAATTAATACTTGGCAGGAGGCTGGTTAGTTGGCCAAACACGGCTCCCACACTCTGAGAAAGCTATCAGGCGAGACCCTTCAGCCCTTTGTGCTATTTCCTCTGCCTTTTCTCAGCCACCACTGACTTGGGCGTCGGAGGCTCCCCCCCCGGAAAAACACTCCGGGGGCCTCCTAACCCTTTGTTTCTGAGCTTTCAGGCACTCCCCTTCGGGCTGTCCATTCCACCAGACGTTCTTCCTCCCAGAAGTCTCTCCACCAGTCACCATGACTATAAATGATGAGGCCCCTGGCCATCATTTGGCGCCGTCTGTAGGAACCCGCTCTGAGATCGCCGTCGTTGAGACTCGGCATTCTAAGGACAAGGGGCTCCAGAAGTCCCCGTCCGCGCCTGAGTTACAACCGGCTGCTGAGCAAACACTCCCAGGGACTTCTGCGCCTGAGGAAGACCGCCCTCTGGTAATCACCATGAGCTTCTTGAGAGACTTTCAGCGTTTGGTCGTGTCTGAAATGACCCAGCAGATCGACTGAAGGTGGCCACAGCAAACACAGGCCCAGAGACCCCCCTCACCGACACGCCCTTGGGGGAAAAGCCCCAAGTCTAGACATCGCAGTTCGGGGAGTGGAAACCCTCGCGAAGAATCATCCGCAGAAGATATGGCCCTCGGGAAACGGCCTGTGGGACAAACCGGGTCCAAGCGACCGAGAGTCTCACAGCGAAGTAGTTCAGCGCCCGAGGCGAGGTCCTTGTCCACTCAGCGCCGAACTCGCCCCCCGAAGAGGCGCCGGCGATCTCCATCCCCTGAAGAAGGCCCTAGCGCCACAGTGCTGATGGAGAGGATACTAGCACGACTGGACAGAGTGGAGAAACAAGTGGCCAGAAAACCCGTTTGGGCCAGACTCTCGGGAACAGGCTGCGAAGATGACTCGCCATTTATTCAGGCCGTTGTTGAGGCGGCCATGCCAGGTGACTTCAAAGTACCTCGGTTGGAGATTTATGATGGCCGTACTGATCCACAGGCTCATCTGACGAAGTACAAACGCAACATGATAATACACGGTACTGACGACGCTACCATGTGCAAGTGCTTCGAAGTCACCCTCACAGGGCCAGCCACGGCATGGTATAATTCCTTGCCTTCAGGAACCATCACTGAGTTCCATGAGTTGTCCACAGCCTTCGCCCAGCAGTTCATCGGGAGCCGACCTACGGCGAAGATGCCTGTGCAGATGTTCGACATAGAGCAGAGGAATGGAGAAACCATCCGAGACTATGTCGAAAGATTCAACGGGGAAGCTCTGAGCGTCCCAGACTTCAGGCCCGAAATTCGCATTCTTGCCATGACACGAGGCCTTCTGCGAGAATCACAGCTGTTCTACGAGTTCTCAAAGGACCCCCTGGAGACCCTCGGAGAATTTTACCGAAGAACAGAACAGCACATGACCGCCGAAGAACTAAAAATGGCTGGGCCAAAGTCTGATCACCACCGCCCCGAAGAGTCCAGTCAACAAGCTCGGCATCCTACCGAATACGCAGGACGACCTCGGAGGATGCGAGGAAAGAAACCTCAAAGTTTCACACCATTGAGCACTTCACGGACCAACATTCTCATGGCACTGGAAAGGCAAGGGACGCAGATTCGGCGACCAAGGGCCATGACCGCCGATAATAAGAAGAGTGCAAAGAAGTTCTGCCAGTTTCATCGCGACCACGGTCATGACACCGAAGACTGCTTCCAGCTGAAGAAGTACATAGAGTCGCTGATAAAAAACGGCCAACTTTGAAAATACCTGAGGATGCCATCCCCGAAAGACAGAAAAATGGAGGAAGAAGGGGCCGAAGATGAGGACTACGACTCCGACAGGCGGAGAAATAGAAGTCCAAAAAAGCGCCCTCCACCTCCAGCAGGGGTTATCTAAACCATCACCACGGGGCTCCCATCCTCGGAAAAAAAGCGGAAAGCCAGAGAAATTGCAGTCATAGAGTATCAAAGTCCATCAAAGAAGCTGGCTCGCAAAGGTGGCCCCACCGTCGTCTTCCCCCACGACGATCCGCTACTGGTCATGGCGAGAGTAGGGGACTGGGACGACAAAAGAGTGTTGCTTGATGATGGCTCGAATGCTGACGTCCTATTCTTGCACCCGTTGACCAAGATTGGGCATCTCCAGCAGCGAACTGAAGCATGTTACCTCGCCCACTTTTGGGGTTGGACCATCCGAACTCCCCGACCTAGGATGGATCGTCCTCCGGCTGATGTTGAAAGGGACTTCGGTGAACGGAGCAGCTGAGTTGTACGCCTCCACAATGGCGAGATTCATCGGCGTGAACGTCCCGTCCTCGTATAACGCCATCCTTGGAAGGCAGACAGTGGAGAAGCTCCATATTCGCCCTGATGTGAAGTACTTCACTATCACATTCGCCACCAAGGATGGAGATGCAGAGGTGTTCGTAGACCGACTCGAGGTAAGAAAGGTGTTCATGAAAGCGCGAAAAGCTCCGGCAACAACCTCGCGCAAACAATGGAGGCAAGGGCACCAGAAAAAGGCAAAAAAGAAGATCTCGCCAGGACAGAAATGGAAGCAATAGAGCTTGTTCCAGGTCAATCTACCCGAATAGGGAAGAGGTTGGCCGAAGGTGACAAGGAAAATCTTGTATCCTTTCTGCTGGAAAATAAAGATCTGTTTGCCTACTCGCCAAAAAATATGCCGGGGGTGAACCCTGGCATAATACAGCATAGCCTCAAAGTAAGTCCGGAAGCAAGGCCTGTCCGGCAAAAGAAATGAAGCATGTCAGCCCACAAAAGCAACTTTGCCAAAACTGAAGTCCAGCGTCTCCTAGATGCTGAGGCTATCAGGTAGGTCAAGTACCCCGAATGGTCAAGCAACGTGGTCATCGCCACAAAAGAAGGTAGCAGCAAACTCCGGATGTGCATCGACCTCAGAAACTTGAACGATGCTTGCCCGAAAGACTCATACCTTCTGCCACCAATAGATTCAACTGCTGAACATGGGCTCCTAAGTTTCCTAAACGCCTTAAGTGGCTACCATCAGATAAGGATGGACCCCGAAGATGAAGAGAAGACTGCCTTCATCGCCGAGGGAGGAACATACTGCTATATCGGGATGTCATCCGGGCTCAAAAATGCAGGAGCCACATACCAGAGGCTGATGAACAAGGTCTTTCAAAAACCAAATAAGGAGAAACATGGAGGTGTATGTTGATGATGTGCTAGTCAAGACCAACCTGCTTGGCTACCGCGTTGCAGATTTAGAGGAGACCTTCCAAAAGCTCGGAGCCTCCGGGAACCGCCTTAATCCTGAGAAGTGCATCTTCGGGGAGACTTCGGGAAAATTCCTTGGGTACATGGTATCCGAAAGAGGCATCGACGCTAACCCCGAGTAGATTAAGGACCTGCTTGAATTCCGAACTCCTGGCACTGCCAAAGAAGCGCAGAGACTCACCGGAAGAATAACCTCTCTGAGCAGGCTTATTGCCAGGTACGGAGATAGGTGTAGACCTTTCTCTGAAGTCCTCACAAAGGCAACAAAAATGGAAGGCGACCTCGGAAGAAGTAGCAAGGCTCATCCAAGATTGACGCCGTACGGATCATGAAGGAACATCGGCGGAATAACTCTGAGGCAGATTGCTTGGCGAAGTTGAAAACATATACCGAGGTACCAGATCATCCGAGCATCTCAGTGCTGAGCATGACGACCTCGGGAACAGGATGGAAAGACCCAATAAAAAGATAACTCGCAGAGAATTTGCTCCCCGAAGACCCCGGCGATGCTGCGAGACTGCGAAGACGCTCCGGAAGATTCTTCCTGATTGGCGAAGAGTTATATCGGCAGGAATATGCGAACCCGCTGCAAACATGTGTGGATGAAAAGGATACTGAAATGGTCCTTGAAGAAGTTCACGAAGGCATGTGTGGTTCACATATTGGAACGGACGCAAGAGAGTTTGTCCGGAAATGTAGTGGCTGCCAGAGACACGCGAAAATCCAGAGGACACCCTCGGAAATGGTAACTGCGGCAGACTATCCTTGGCCCTTCGCAGTCTGGGGTATAGACCTTATTGGGCCACTCCCCACAGCACCCGGAGGCATGAAATTCCGCGTGGTAGCAATGGACTATTTCTCAAAGTGGGAGGAGGCAGAACCACTAACAACTATCTCGGCAAAAGAAGTGCAGAAGTTCCTATGGAAGAACATCGTATGCAGACTTGGCATACCGAGGGTACTAGTAGCTGATAATGGATCCCAGTTCATAGACAAAGGATTCCAAAAATTAATCAGCGACCTGGGAATAAAGATGCACTTCGACCCAATAGCTCACCCCAAAAGCAACGGGCAGGTAGAAGTATCGAACAGGACCACAAATGATGGCCTGAAAAAGAGACTAGGGGAAGCGAAAGGGAAATGGCCAGGAGAACTCCAAAGTATATTATGGAGCTATCGAACGACGCCCCGAAGAGCGACAGGGGAAACTCTTTTCTCACTCGTCCTCGGAACAGAGGCTATTATCCCACTAGAGGTAGTTCAACCTTCAGTACGGGTGCAAGTATTTGATGAAGGTGGTAAGGACCTCGGCCTGAGAACCATTCTCGATCTTGTGACTGAACACAGAGAAATAGCCAAGCTGAGAAGAAAAGCTTTTCAGCAAAAGAGTGGCCGCGGCTGTAAACTTACGGGCCAGGCCAAAAGAAATCAAGAAGGGAGACCTCGTTCTCCGAAAGGCCGACTTCGCAAGCCGAAGGCCATCCCATGCCGTACTTCGCGCGTATTGACAAGGACCCTATCTGGTTCTCGACGAAGTACGAAAAGGCGTGTACAAGCTTGGCGACGCCGAAGGCGTAGAATTGAAGAACACTTGGCACTCAGACGCCTTGAAAAAATTCTACGCTTGAGGTTGGGCGGAGGAGTTATGTTGTACAGAATGGCCTTGAGAAAAATTCTTAAGTGTACAGAAATTATGCAAAACAGAATTCCGCAGAGGTGCTCGCCATGATAAAGCGTAGATATGACTTTCCGAAGTCCCTTGAGCCATCACGCTCGGGAAAGATGGAAAACAAAAAACTCGCAGAAGTACTCGCCATAGCCAGCGCAGAGATAATTTCCCGAACTCCCTTGAGCGAACATGCTTGGGAAAATGGGAAGTGAAAAATCTCGCGAAAGGTTTTCCGAAGTCCCTAGAGCAAACATGCTCGGGACAACTGGAAAAACAAAAAATTTTGACTGAAGGTTTCCGAAGTCCCTTGAGCAATCATGTTCGAATCAGAAATGCAAAAGCCTGCAAAAAGACTTAGTCAAATTTTTTCAGGTCTTGCAGAAAGTTTTACGAGCAAGCGCACTCGGGGCAAAGGAAGGTAAAAAAGTTCCTTTAAATCGCAGGTTTTCCGAAGTCTTTTGAGCGAACGTGTTCGGGACAATGAAAATGAAGAAACTCGCAAGAAAAGACTTAGCCAAAACTAAGAGCAAAGCTGCTTTAAAATAAAGAACTGCCCGAAGAAGGATTACAAAATAGAAGGAAAGGAAAAAGGGCCCTAAAAATTGGCTAAGGGTTCGCGGCGTCCCGAGAGCCACTCGTCTGGCCGCCCTTTTCCATCACCTTCGGCGCTGGAATTGAAGGAGAAAGTTTCAGATGTTCGGCCTTGGACCATTTCCACCGAGGTCCCCCAAGAATGTTTAGACCCTCTAGAAAAGAGAGGTCCAGATCTGGGAACCTCTGGAGAACCTGGTGCCGAGCAAGGCAGAAGCCGTCCTGGAACGCGACCTTGCTCATCTGATCAGACTTGTTCTTCTCAAGCTCGAGGTCGTCAAGCTCGTCCTTCAGATCCTCGACCTCCTCCTCCAGGGCCTTTATCTGTTCCTCCCCCTTTGGCTCGTTCTTCAACGATTCGACCTCGGCTCGGAGAGCGTTATTCTCACATGTCAACGACACTATACGGCTGTCAGAACCAGCCTTGTGCAGAAGAAGATCCTCGTTGGCGGCGAGCATCCCCTTTATTTGGTCGCCGAGGTTGGCGATCTTCCTGGATGAGTCCTTTTGAAGTTCTTCTTTTTCCTTCCGGAACTCCTCCCGAAGGGCAGCTATTTCTTTCTCAGCAGCCTCTTTCAGTTGATGGTTCTTGGCGACCGACTCTGCCAGCGCGGTCCTCGTCTCATTCATTGTTCGAGTGGCCGAAGTTCGAAAAGCAGCCTCCCTGGCCACCCGAACTCGGAGAAAGGCGGTGTACCCCATCAGCTGCAAAAAATAAACACAAGGTCAGTACGAACCAGAAACTTAGGAAAGAATTGAAGGGAAAGAGCTGTGAAGGATATACCTGAGTAGCATGCTCGGTAATCTTTGCGGCGAGGGTATTATCCCTCGGGTGGGCCGCCGCTATAGCCCTGAAGGAGGCCTCGGTGAGCACCCCCTTCGAAATTTCCTTGGCCATTTGAGGAATGTCCTCGGAGTACATATTCATGTCCTCCGTGAACGTCCAAAAAGGCTCCTTGGGTATCTTCCCTTGCGGGATTTTCGCATCCCGAAGAGCTCGTTTCCGAGCATGATCGGCCACCCAGCCTGGGGTAGCCAACCCCCCTGCGTGATAAGAATAAGAAGGAGATTAAAGACAAAGAAGCCAATCCAGAAAAAACAAGAGAACTACACTTTGTCTGGAAACAAACCTGGCGGAACCTCGACAACATCGTCCTCGGAGTCCTCGACGGAAATGCCCTTACCCTTCCGCTTGCGCCGCTCCTCGGCAGAAGGTACTTCTACCACTACAGCACGGAGGGCCTGTGACGCGGTAGGACTCTGAGGGGGAACGTCGGTTGAAGGGACCTCGGAAGCAGCAGCCTCAAACGCCGGAACTTCGGCTGTCCCAGGCTCCTCGGTGGTCTCCTCGGGGATTTCTTCTCGAACAGCTCTCCTTGCCCGTTTCCTCGAAGGCCCCGCGCCAGTAGACTTCCGCCTTCGGAAAGACACCTTGTTCGCCTGGTCGCCCTCCTCCACTTGGCCGGTGAAAAGGGACTTGTAATAGGCGGCAGTCGCGTCGCCCATCTTTGAAAAAGGAGAGAAACATCAGCGTGAGTCCCAGGAAAGAACAGTAAAGGAGTAGAAGATAACTCACTTTCGGCAAGCGTTTCAAAAGAAATTTCCTCCTTAAGAAGCTTGACCAACCAAGAATCCTGACCGGCGATGGCAGGAGCTGGCATCCCGAGGTCAGTCTCGTGCTCCTTTACCACCTTTAGCTCCCGAATGACCTCTTCGGTCATCAACCTCCAGTTGATTGGAAAAGGGTAAAGGGCGAGCGGAACGACCTCGGGATCCCAGTCAGAGACAGCCTGAATGCGGGCGTCAAAATCCGCAAACAAGGAAGCTAACTCTGGGGTCAGCAGCATCCTCGGATCAGCAACGTCCACATCCAGTGTTCCCTGAGCCCATTTGGTCGGAACATACGACCAGGCCTCGTCCATCTTCATGAAGAAAAACTTCTGTTGCCACCCCCGCCAGCTATCTTTAGTGGCGAAGGTGAACATGAATTTCTTGCCCCCGGATCCATGAGGTAGCATGAAATAGAAGCCACCCTTCGGGACCACAGAGAGCTTGTAATACTGCATAAAAATTCTGAAATTGGGTTCTATCCCGAAGACGCCACACATGCAGAGGTAGGCGTTAAAATAGCAGAACGAGTTCGGGGGAAGCTGGTTCACAGCAATGCCATGAAATTTGCAGAACTCGCACACCATCTTCGGGGGAGGATACCGAAGACCGGCCTTCAGCTGAGCTCGGAAAACGGTAACCTCCTTACTGCGGTTTGAAAAAGCATAATGGCTAGAACGAGGCAGCCTAGTAATGGCGTAAGAGGGAAGAAAGAATTTTTTCTTCCACATCTCTAACTTTTCAGGGGTAGTGCAACAAGGATGGGCTAAAAGAGGCTGCCAGCTCTTAGGAAGGGTCATTTTCGACAGAAAACGAGTTTGAAAATGGAAGAAAACAGTTTCCAGAGAAAAACTCAAAAGAACACAGGGATCAAAGCGCTCTGAAAAACAAAAACCCACCGAAAGATTTGCCAAAATCTGAGGACGCCGTCGTGAAAGTTGGCTGGAAAAAAGCTCTGATTTAGGTAGCTCCGCCACAGAAAGCAAGAAAGTGCAAGAACAGGGGCAAAGCAGAGAGGAGAGCAGAAGTGAAAGCAAAAGGAACTTATGGCAGAGTGGGCTATTTATAAGCCAGAAATGGGTAACCGAAAAATCGTCATAAGTACCCTTTGGAGGTGAACCGTCGCCGTAACTGCTCTCTGCACCTGAAAAGGCACGCCCTCTGTAACCGACGCCACTCTCCTCCAATGGCAAAGCACCACGTGTCAACCTCTGCGCGCAAATAAGGGACACGTCCTCCAAACGTCCCTTGAAAGCTGGGACACGTCTTCTGACATCCCTGGAAAACTGGGATGAAACTGGGACACGCCGCTCAGACTGACACGCTTGGCTAAACAGACCTGCAGAAACAAAGAGCAGGCCACCTCGAGGACGCCAAGACATAGGCTATGGCCGAACAGCCCATGACCTTCGGGCAAGACTTGTATCTTTGGCACAGGCTCCACCTCGAAGACACCAAAGAACAGGCCAAGGCCGAAGAGCCCATGATCTTCGGGAAAAAGGCGCATCCTCGGAACAGGTTAAGCTTCCAACAAAAACTCCCATACACAAACCTCGGAAAGAGATGCAAAACCGAAGTCTTCACTTCGGCTTTCCAAAGGGGGGCATGTGATAGCCAAACGCTATCGCCTCTATCTGGCCGAACTCCCTGCCACAATGATGGCCAGAAGAAGCTGGCGCTACCCGAGAAAAGGTGCGATCAGGCACCTCGGGAGATAGCCGAAGAGCTCCGAGCCCGGCACGCCAGGAAACCCCGAGGACACTACTCGCCCCCCCAAGGTTGTGAACATATCGCCTTCGGAAAAGCGGCACCAGACATAGCGAGCCGAACATGATATCCCCGAAGGCGGAACTCCCTGAAACTGGGAACCCCCGAACTGAGGGCTTGTTTCCCGAAGAGGCTCTGTCCGAACTAGAGGACGACCTCACCCATGGACCCCAGGAGTACGGCAGGGGATTTATGGAAGCATTTAAGGAAGCCTCTGACACATCCTTTCACAGACGTCATAAAGTCGCCTGAATAGGCGCTCTGACATACGGACGCCATCAGTATCACATCATGGCCCATCTCAGCACGTGGCTCAGGACTACCTGCTACCAGCTATCTGTCCCATACGCCCAGAAATTCAGGAACATCCGACCGAACACGTGTCGCGATCTGAACGGGCTAGGCACTCCTATAAATACCAGGAATTAATACTTGGCAGGAGGCTAGTTAGTTGGCCAAACACGGCTCCCACACTCTGAGAAAGCTATCAGGCGAGACCCTTCAGCCCTTTGTGCTATTTCCTCTGCCTTTTCTCAGCCACCACTGACTTGGGCATCGGAGGCTCCCCCCCCGGAAAAACACTCCGGGGGCCTCCTAACCCTTTGTTTCTGAGCTTTCAGGCACTCCCCTTCGGGCTGTCCATTCCACCAAACGTTCTTCCTCCCAGAAGTCTCTCCACCAGTCACCATGACTATAAATGATGAGGCCCCTGGCCATCATTGCTATTCAAAAAGAGTTGGTTGTTGATGTAGTCTTGCAATCATTGCCCGAAAGCTACAGTCAATTCATCATGAACTATAACATGAATGACCTTGACAAGTCCTTCCCTAAATT
This sequence comes from Aquilaria yunnanensis, assembly GCA_039654915.1. Taxonomy (NCBI): domain Eukaryota; kingdom Viridiplantae; phylum Streptophyta; class Magnoliopsida; order Malvales; family Thymelaeaceae; genus Aquilaria; species Aquilaria yunnanensis. The sequence continues at coordinate 37,614,562 of CM077595.1, read as the reverse complement.
TCTCAACATGCTGAGAACTACTGAGCAAAATCTTAAGAATGCTAAGCCCATTTTCATGGTTCAAAAGGGCAAAGGAAAGGGAAAAGCCAACAAGATTAAGGATAAAGCTAAAGAAAAGTCCAATGCTAATTCTTCTTTAGCTGCACTGAAACCATCTAGTAGTGTGGCTAAGGAAGGGGAGTGTTTACATTGTAAGAACCTAGACATTGGAAGCACAACTGCAAGCTCTATCTTGAAGAACTTGTTAAGGAAAAGGGAAGTAAGACTTCCACTTTAGGTATTTTTGTTATAGAGGCTAACATTTTGAGTTCCTCATCTTCGGTATTGGATACTGGATGTGGATCTCACATTTGTGCAACTGTGCAGGATCTAAGTAGGAGTAGAAGATTAGCCTAAGGTTAAATGGACCTACGTGTTGGAAATGGAGCAAGGGTTGTTGCCTTCTCCGTAGGGACTTATGTTCTCACTTTACCTAGTGGATTAGTTTTAGAATTAGATAACTGCTACTTTGTGTCTACTATTAGTAGAAATTTAATTTTTGTCTCTTGCTTGGATAAGAAAAGTTTTTCATTTATAATAAAGGACAAATGTTGTTATATTTATTTGAATGAAATCTTTTATGGTAGTTCTCAACTTAGCAATGGGTTGTATGTTCTAGAACTCAAAAATCCAATCTATAATGTGAATATCAAGAAGGTTACATTGAATGAATCAAGCCCGACCTATCTCTAGCACTGTCATTTGGGCCATATAAATGAGACCCGCATATCCAAGCTCCATAAGAATGGACTCTTAGGCTCATTTGATTTTGAATCATATGAGACATGTGAGTCATGTTTATTAGGCAAGATGGCCAAAGCCCCATTCACAGGGCAAAGTGAAAGGGCTAATGACTTACTAGGACTCATACATAGTGATGTATGTGCCCTATGTCAACACATGCTAGAGGAGGTTTCCAATACTTCATTACCTTTACTGATGACTTCAGTCGATATGGCTATGTGTATCTCACAAGACGCAAGTCAGAATCTTTTGAAAAGTTTAAAGAATTCAAGAATGAAGTAGATAATCAATTCGGGAATAGTATCAAAGTACTTCGATCAGATCGAGGTGGAGAATACTTGGATTAAGAATTCCTTGACTATCTAAAGGAGTGTGGTATAGTATCACAACTCACTGCACCTGGTACACCTCAATGGACTGGCGTATCTGAAAGGAAAAATTAAACTCTGTTAGATATGGTTTGATCTATGATGAGTGAAGCTAACCTTCCAAACTCCTTTTGGGGACATGCTCTAAAGACAGCCACTTTTACACTAAACCAAGTTCGATCTAAATTGGTTCAAAAGACACCATATGAGATATGGAGTGGGAGGCATCCCAGTCTATCTTTTATAAAGATTTAGGGCTATGATGCTTATATGAAATGTCAATCCTCTAACAGGCTAGGGCCCAAATCTCATAAATGCCTCTTTTTTGGGTATGCCAAAGAAACAAAGGGTTACTATTTCTACAATCCTTTTGAGCAAAAAGTGTTTGTTGCTCGAACTGGTGTCTTTCTAGAAAAAGAGTTTATCTCTAAAGGAACCAATGGGAGGAAACTAGAACTTGAAGAAATTCAAGAACAACAAGGGGACATTGAACCTGAAATGGAACCTGAACAAACACCATAAGATGTTGTGGTTCAAGAGTCTGTTCCTATAGCACAGAGCCCATGTAGGTCTGGTAGGATTCAGTGTTAGCCTAAGAGATATGTATTTCTCGTGACTCTCATTGGTGATGTGATGCTCATGGATCAGGATGAGCCCACAATCTACCAACAAGCTATGTCGAGGCCTGACTCTGAGAAATGGCTAATGGTCATGAAGTCCGAGATGGAATCCATGTATGAAAACCAAGTATGGCTTTGGTTGATCCACCTGAAGGGGTAAAACCTATAGGGTGCAAATGGGTTTTCAAGAAGAAAACTGACATGCATGATAATGTGATTACTTTTAAGGGACGATTGGTTGCAAAAGGTTTCAAGCAAATTCATGATATTGACTATGATGAAACTTTTTCACTAGTTTCCATGCTTAAATCCATCCAAATTTTATTGGCTATTGTTGCACAATATGATTTTGAGATATGGCAAATGGATGTCAAAATTGCATTCCTAAATGAAAAGCTGCTTGAGGATGTGTACATGACACAGCCTGAGCGTTTTGTCACTCCTGAGAATGCCAATAAAGTGTGCAAGTTGCAAAGGTCCATTTATGGACTAAAGCAAGCTTTTTAGAGTTGGAATCTTCATTTTGATGAAGCAATCAAAGAGTTTGGTTTTATCAAAAATGAAAATGAACCTTGTGTCTACAAGAAGGTTAGTGGGAGCGCTATTGTCTTCTTGGTGTTGTATGTAGATGACATACTATTCATCGGGAATGACATTCCTGAGTTACAGTATGTGAAGACTTGGCTAGGAAAATGTTTCCCTATGAAGGACTTGGGTGAAGCAGCATATATGTTAGACATTAGGATCTATAGAGATAGACCTAGAAAATTGCTCGGCCTAAGTCAAAGTACATACATTGACAAGGTGCTAAAGAGGTTTAGCATGCAAGATTCCAACAAAGGATTCTTGCCCATGTCACATAGTATAACTCTTTTAGATCTCAGTGTCCGAGTACACCCGAGGAGAGAGAGTGCATGAGTAAGATTCCATATGCCTCAGCAACTAGATCTATTATGTATACTATGATATGTACACGAGCAGGTACCAATCAAACCCCGGTGAAAGTCACTAGACAGCCATTAAGAATATCCTTAAGTACTTACGAGGGACTAAGTATACATTCTTGGTCTTTAAGGGTGAAGATAAGCTCATTGTAAGGGGTTACACCGATGCTAGCTTCCGATCCGATAAGGATGATTTTAGGTCTCAATCTGGTTATGTGTTTTGTATTGGTGGTGGTACTGTGAGCTGGAAGAGTTCAAAGCAAGAGACAGTAGCTGACTCTACAATAGAATCTGAGTACATTGTTACCTCTTATGCTGCGGAGGAGACAGTTTGGATCAAGAAGTTCATCATAGAACTTGGAGTGGTTCCAAGCATTGTCGACTCGATAAAGCTTTATTGTGCCAACAATGGAGCAATCACACAGGCTAAGGAACCTCGATCTCACTAGTGATCCAAACACATACTCCGACGCTATCATCTCATCTGGAAGATCATCGAGAGGGGTGATGTGAGGATATGCAGGACTTTGACAAACAACAACATTGCTGATCCGCTGACAAAGCCCCTTACGCAGTAGAAGCATGATAGCCACTCTAGGTCCATTGGTATTAGATACATGGATGATTGGCTTTAGTGCAAGTAGGAGATTGTTAGTGTTGTGCCCAAAAGCCAATCATGAGATGATTGTATTTTTACACATTGAGTCATAATATTTTATTAAAGCATTAATCCAGTAATTATGTTTGTTGTTTTGTTTCTACGTAACGTAATAAACATAATTGTAACCTTAGAACAATAATATTCTTAAATGTCCCTAGTCTAGTATTATTGTGGAGCGGGTTACAATAATACATAATGACTAGAAGATGTGGAGACTAATATAAGATATGTAATCTTCATATGGGTACAAGTTGGAGAACTTGTGTACTGGACCGACCAACCATAAAAACGCTACATAGATCGTTATATGAGTATCATAAGTGATTCTCATAGTGATCATGGTATATGTAGTCCTTTGACCTAAGATCATCAAGGTTCCCTACATGTAAGTCACATACTTTGATACTTCTTTTTGTTACTCGTAACTAAGTAAACTTGAAGGAGGTCATTGGATATGTCACATATCATGTAGAGGGTTTTGTATGATCAAGATGGGATTTGTCCCTCCTATGTAACGGGAGTGATATCTTCAGGCCCCTTGATAGAGTGAGATTAAGAAAATGCATGGCCATGCTCAGATGACTTGATATATGATATCAATGTCATCAGTTTAAGTTAGTCTACTCAGTAATCAAGAAACCAAAGATTGAGCTATACGAGAGTGACACATTCCATATCTCGTGCTTAGTCTTGATATCTTGGACAAATGGACAATGGCATGTATAGATAATGATCATAAAGGTTTAGTCAAATCACTAACAATCTTGTCACTTTGGTAGCAATGATGTGTTGCTAGACACCGCTCACTGCTTATGATCATAAATGTAATTTATGATCATTGCTAACGTGGTAAAAGCCTATTGGGCCGAACACATAAAGCCTATTTGGATTATTTGATGCATGGGCTAATTTATTTGGGTTATGGTTTCATGATTATTTCGTATTAATAATTGGCCCAAAAGTTGAGCCATTATTAAGCCCAAAATTAAAGTCTAATTAGATTAAGGCTTTGAAACCCATTGCACTTCAAAGTTGAGTCTCACTATAAATACACCATATAGTGAGAAATTCATAGCTTTTGTCCTAGCCTTCCAAAAAGTTCAAGCTGCACTCTTCTCTTGCCATTCTTTGGAGGATGCAAGCTAGCACTATGGGCGTAAGAAAAACGTATCTATCGGGATGTGGTGAAGGTGCTGTTATCCCGAGAGGCTTGTGTGGATACCATAGAAAGCTTGAACATGTCAACTATTCAGGTTTTGTGATTCAACTCAACAGTTAGATGAAATATCTCAACCAAATTAGGTATGAAAATTTTGAACACCTGGTTTACCCCATTTCACTTGGATCCTAGAGGTTTTTGATCGTATTCCACTGCACTTGTTTGGCTCCTGAAACCCTACAGATATTTCATTTTTTTTATTGCAGTAAGTTCATTCATAGCCTCTCCTCATACTAGCTATAGGGATGCAATAGTTAGAATATGAGATATTTGAAAGGTGAACTAGGACGAGGTCTTCTTTGCCAAAATCATGGTCATACTTAGATTCGAGAATATAGATATGTTAACTAGGAATCCTCCTAAGATGAGCAGTCTGCTTCAAGCTACTACATAGTTATGGTAGGAAACTTGGTGTCATGGAAAAGCAAGAAACAAAGTATTGTTGCAAGGTAAGTGTTAAATCCGAGTACAGGAGAATGACATATACTACATGTAAGCTTGTTTGGTTAAAGTATCTTTTCATGGAGTTTGGTTTCACACACTGGTTCCCTATAGAATTAATGTGTGATAATCAAGTAGTTATTCATATTACGTCTAATCCCATCTTCTATGAGAAAACCAAAGATATCAAAGTTAATTCTCACTTTGTTCATGGGAAGCTTTAAGAAGGCTTAACTAAGACCATGTTAAATCAAAAGATCAACTTCCTGATTTATTCACTAAAGCTTTAGGAGTATCTACAGTAAAGTCTATGATATGAATGCTCTAGCTTGAGGGGCTATTGAGAAAGGCCATGTGTATTTTAGGAACATAATATTTCCTCTTTATTCCTAGGGATTTACTCATCTTTATTCCTAGGGATTTTTTTTCCTTACATACTTCATTCATCCATTATATAAAGGTTTTGTGAGGATTTTGTGCTTATCAAACTCTCAGTTTCTCCTTCTAATATTCTCTAACATATGTGATCTTCCCATGATTTTCTCTTTCACTATATAAAGGCAACTCCATTAGCAACCCTGAGGTACATACTATCATCAGAATTCTCAATAACACAGGCTCATATTATTCTCGAGAGACTAACTTGATCAACAGAAGGTTTCCCCCAAGCACACATCCTAGGGCTCTGATGTGATCTTTGAGTGCAAGATCTCTACTTCACCCTCTTTAAGCTACAAGGCCAAATAAACCAGTTAGGTTGATACCATTTTTAACTATCAATTTTTCACCATCTATGGGAATAACAATGGTGAACATAAGGATGTCACGACTGGACTGGGATCTTCCCAAAAATGTGCACTAGAGCCAAGATAGGCAAGACCTTCAAATTTTCTCAAAAGGGCTCGTAAACCTTTAACATATAGGGATAGCCTAGCGTGCAACTGGTAAGGACATCCGATTGCCACCATGTGACTCTAAGAAAGGCAAGGAACCTACTATGTTGGATGATAATTAGTTTTAGGCTCTTCAACATGCTCTTTTCAAGTAGTTAAGGGACACCATCTAGTAAAAAATCCAAGGAGCCCTTCCCAAGGCACCAAAGGAGGCTACAAAAACCTATCTTATACCTAAGAATGCCAAGACCAACACTACCTAGGGATCCACCACCAAGGTCTCAAGCCAAGACCACAATCAGGGATGCTTCCTGAACATCTCAAGCAAGATTTGATCAACCAGGTGCCAACGATATATTTGTCATCCTACAAAGGCTAAACCAAATGGAACAGTGCTTGAGGGTGCTTGAGCCACCATTTAGGAACCTTGGCCCCACTTGGAGGTAGACTACATGTGGATCCAACCGTTCATAAAAGAGATCATCTATGCCCGACACCAGATGGCTTTAAGATGCCATAAATAGGCCTATATGACGCTGTCACAAACCCGGTCAACTACCTACTTTTTTATATTATCTCTATGAGGCTGGAAAAAGCGTATGAAGAAATCATGTGCTAAGCCTTTAGTTTTACTTTGACAAGAGCTACCACTTCATGGTTTAGGGCCAACAAGGTCATCGTCTCCAATCCTTTTAAGGCCTCTATTAGGCTTCCCTTAGACATTTCCAGGGGAATAGACCAACTTCCAAGAAAGTGATCCATATATTGAAGATAAGACATGAAAAACACACATCCTTGAAGGACTTCATGAGAAGCATCAATGTTGAAGCAATCCATGTATAGTATCCTTCTCCCGAATCCTTAAGGGTTGATTTTCCTTGAGAAATAGGACTAGGGGTTCATATCCCATGCTAATATCATTGAGGGGAATAAGGAAAACATATTATATGCCTTGGAAAACAGGAATATAGAGCCCAAATCACTTATACCCATGGGCTCTAAGAACAAGAAGGACATGAAAAAGTACTATCATTACCATAAGGATAAAGGGTATGATACAGAAGATTACTGGTAGCTAAAAAAGTATGTGGCCGGAGTAGATTCCTGCTGCCAATGACAAGAAAAGGGACCCTACAAAAGGGATGATGATGATGATGACAAGGACATGGGTCATCAACAAGAAAAATCAGTTCTCCCTGCTACACTTTAACAGTTGTAACCCAAGTGTAGGTTGTCGTAAGTAATAAAATCTTGGGAGTACGAGTGTCGAACCACAGGGAAGTGAATTAAGCAATACAAATTACATATTTGTTAATAAGGAAATATCTTAGTGCAAGGTGTAAACTGGTGTTGGTTAAAAACTCAAATTCAAATAAATAGCTAAGATTAAGGGATCCACTTTTAGTATATCGGTTATGATTAATTTTAGCTCATCTTACCACTCAATTGGGATCCACACATAAAGGAGGTCCCAATTAGAAAATTTAGTTAGTATTAACTTTCATTGATCTTAAAATGCCAATGCTTGCTAATGGGTTCAAGTATGCATCATGCCAACCTTTATCTACAATAACTCAATATTCCAATATAGCTAGCAGAGCCATGTTCTACAGAAGGAATCAAGTAGCTTTTGTGCCAATGATTTGACTATGATGAATCAAGACTCCCATTTAACAAGGAGGGAAGTTAAATAGATTAAGAAAGAAAATACCGTTAACGTTGTGATCCATTCAAATTAATCATAACCTTTATACCAAAAGCTTCACCCTTTCACCTTAGCAAAAAGAAGATTAGTTAGCCATGATAAAAGTAAACAACATATAAAAAGATGAAATGAAAATGAATTGAAATAGCAAAGGTAGAACAAGAAGAAGAACAAGAAGAAAACACTTGGATAGAGCTTCAGTATTGAAAATAAGAACAAGAACAAAGGAGAAAAGCTAACTTTGATACAAAAACATAAATAAGGCCTAAGAAATGGCAACCTATTCACCCTCCCTCCAAGGTGCCTATTTATAGAGTTTTGGGGGTGAGTGAATGGTAAAATGAAATAGTGAAATATAGGTAAATACAAATCAACAATAGCGGGTTACAACTTCTTTTAATTTTTCAACTACCGTACACATTGAATAAACTTTTCTTTAAAGCACAAGATTTGTAGAGCTCTTATTTGGCTTTGAATCGATATCTTGCTTATTCAAATTAGACATCTGTAGCTCAACTTATGATTTTTTTACCGAAACTGCTCTTCAACATACGAAAGAACGAATGGTCTCATCTATAATCAGATTTTGGCAATGAAAACAATCAAACTAGCTCACAGAATGAAGCAGAGTTAAAAATCTATGTGTTGGCTTTCAGATGAATTTGAAATCACTCAGTTCTGACATCTACAACTCCAGATATGATTTTTCTTGTGATGGGTCACCAAGTGATGATTTTACCTATGTAAAAAAATAATTATTTAATATTAGTGAATAGTGAAAATGTGTATGAATAGTAAAACACACGTATGAACAGTGAAATATGCATATGAATAATAAAAATGTGTATGAATAGTAAAAATGCATGAATAGTAACCCAATGGAAAAATGCTCAGAATATAGAAATTAATCATAATCAAAGTATATAATGATGATTTAAACCCTTAATAGTAATACACTTATGAGTATTCTTCACTCCCGCAAAGGAAAACTATAGGAACATGGGCCCACCCTCTAGGGCCATCCACATGATAATGAAAGGAGAACCCTCATCAGCACGAAAGTGCCAGGAACATAAGATTGCTCAATTGGAACTGTCTGACCCAATCAATATCCTGATGAGGCCCAATGGATACTGTATCTTGGTCCCGTACATGGACCTTATTGCCATTACGTTCAAAATCAACAAGTTTGATGTCAAGCATGTATACTTGGGTACAAAAGTTAATTCCAACAACCTTTTTACTGGCCATTCATGCTAACAGGCATCAAAATGAATGGTAACGACATTTTTTATTCCTATACCTCAAAGTTTCAGGTCCTTGATGTAACTTCATCTTACAATGCCATTACTGGGATAATGGCATAGGTATAATTTCTTATCTATAATGAAATTGAATGGTTAATGATGATTTTTGCCACCCTAATAGAGGACACAACTATCAATGTAAATTAGGCATCAGTATGATGGAGTTAGATAGCCAACCTATGAGGCCTATGAGAAGTTTAACATTACTATCAGACTGACTCAAAAAAGAAAAGGGTTGAATCTTTTGACAATGAGCTAGGGATCCCCTTATCAAAATATTTTGAGAAGGTGGAGGCAGCACCCGACAAGATAGTAAAAATAGGAAAGGAAGTTAAAACATTCACTTATTGAGTTTTTATGCACTAATACAGATGTATTTTCATGGTCTCCAAATGATATGCCAAAGGTTAACCCTGAGATCATCAACCATAAACTACAACTCGACACCTCCGCTCAATTAGTCCAAAAAAAAGGCAAAAAATGGATTTAGAAAGATGAGAATTTGTTAGATGGGAAGTTAAAAGGTAACTAGAGGGAACAATTATTTGGGAGGTATGATATGCCGAATGGTTAACCAACGTAGTTTTGGCTAAGAAGGGGAATGGGGATTGGTGCATGTGCGTAGATTATATGAACCTAAATAATGCTTGCCCAAAAGACTCCTATCCATTACCAGCAATCAACCAACTAGTCGACACTACTACTGAATTAAAAGTCCTATCCTTCATCAATGCTTTTGTTGGGTACCACAAAATTAGGATGGACCTTGAAAATGAGGAAAAAACTGCTTTCACCACTAGAAGAGCCATGTACTGCTACCAGTAGATGCCCTTTGGCCCTAAGAGAGTGGGAAAAACATACCAACAATTGATGAACTAGGTAATTGTAGAACAGCTGGGGTATAACATAGAAGCACACGCAGATGACTTGATAATCAAGAGCCAAGCACTAGCTTGCTACATTTCAGGGTCAAATTAGAAAAAAATTTAGGATACATGGTCTCAGAAAAAGGAATCAACACCAAACTCGAAAGGATCATGGCTGTTTTAGTAATGCCTGATCCCCAAAGTAAAAAGAACATCCAGATGTTGGTTGGGAGAATGACCGCGCTTGAATGATTTGTATCTAATTTTTAGGATCGATGCCACCTTTTCTTCCAAATTCTCAAGAAGGGCATAAAGTTTAAATAGACAGAAGAATGCACGATGGCCTTTGAGCAGATCAAAGAATACTTACAATGACTCCTAATGCTCAAACAACCCTAACTTGATGAACCATTGATTTTATACTTGGTAAAGTTAATACTGTACTTTTAGATTCACAAGATCATTGTCCGAACCAATCTTCCTCTAAAGATTACTCTCCAAAAATCAGACCACTTCAAAAGACTGGAAAAATGACTTTAGAAGACTAGCAAAATGGTGCATTGAGCTGGGTAAGTTCAATATCTAATACAAGCACAAGAAAGACATCAAGGCCTAAGCCTTAGCCAACTTCATGGTGGAAATGAAACCTGTGAAAGAACACCCTAAAGCTAAACATAATGTTGAAATCCCTCCTCAGGAAATGGACATTAATGGTGCCTCTAGCCCCAATTACCAAAGGGCAGGCATCATGCTATAGGGGCCCTAGTGTATGGAAGTGGCATTGATGACAAAGTTCCACTTCCCTGTCACTAATAATGTGGTTGAATACAAGGCCCTATTAGCCAAATTAAAAATGGCTGGTCAAGTAGAGGTATGATTTCTACTAATTCACAATGACTCTCAATTAATTGTTAACCATGCCAACAGAATTGAAAGAGTAAAGGACCCCACCCTTAATAAGTACTTGAGCTTGATTAAGAATTTGATCAAGACATTTGATCATGTGTAGGTTAAAAAGATCCTGAGCACTAAAAACACTAGGCCAGATGCCCTATCTAAAGGCTAAGAAGAGGTCATGATAGAGGAACTGATAAAGCCCTTGATCCATTTCTTGGAACACCAAGCCCTTAAAGATAAAGATCGGTGAAAGCTACTACAACTTTACCTTGAAACCAAGGTCCTAAGCATGATGCCAAAAGAATAGAAAAAGGTTCATATCTGCTAAGGCTGATCACAACCATCGAAGAATATCTTTATCTACAGAGGTTTACCACCCCTCTACAAATGTGCTTAAGCCCCTAATAAGGATAGGAGGCTCTCAGTGAGTTCCATCAAGCATACTGTGGATGTTATAGCCCTCCTAACTAGAAGCTCGATGAGTGAGGCAAGTTTGTTAATCCTTAACTTAGATACCTTAATTAAAGGTGAATTAGCAAAATCAAGTAAGTTATTCAAAATTTAGTTGGGCCCGAGTGGTTTATGGTACTAAGTTTACCTAAGAGTGAAATGGTAATTTTAAAACTCAGAGGTTAGGATGACTCACAGGAGTAAAAATGATGATTTTAAAGTAAAAACCCAAGTTAGACAAGATTTTCTTAAGCATTTGAACCTCTTGTTACCATTTAGAGGTAGGGTTCATTTGTAAAACTCAAAAAAGTTTGAGGGGGAGGAGCTATGTTGTGTAAAACTTGTAAAGGAGGATGTTTTTGCAACTATTCACCCTCCTCTACCCCACCATTTTCGTTGCTCCTTCCCTCCCTAACCATTCCATGCTTAAATCTCTTCCAAACCATGATTTCTTAGTGAAACTGGAAGGCATCCATGGTGCCTAACCAAGAAAAGGCTTATTTTACATGCATTTTCATGGTTTTAAAGCTCTTGGAGTTGTATTCTAGCTTGGGTAAGCTTGTGTGCGTGAGGTACCTTTCTGTCCCTTGGAATTTCCTTATTTCTTGAGTTGTTTTGCACTTGGGTTTGTTGGGTTGAGTTAATTTGGTGCCATGAACCTTTGTTTGTGTATTGGAACCTAGGAACATAGTGAAACCTTTGAAGCTTATGGTTTATGCTTGTGGTGCTAAATTGTTGCTAGTTCAAGGTTAATTGAGGTAAGTGATTTATGATTCATGCATATTTGATGCGATTGACAGCTTGCTTGTGGTATAATCCATGTGATTTTGCGATTGGTTTTAGTTGGTGGAGGTGAACGTTACAGTGGAGTAGTTTGTTTGCCTAGTTTAGTGTATTGTTTGTGTGCACATAAAGCTTGGCAAGAATGGTGCATTATGGCATATGCAAAATGTTTTTTAGGTGTGAAGAGTGGGAAGCCATCCCCATGTTTGGTATACTTGAGAGACCTCCTATGGCACCATGAGCCTAAGTTGGCGCTACAAGGCATAAAGGGTTGGGGATGCATCGCAAAGCCCTTATGCCAACATTAAGAAATTATGCATTGCGAGGATGCATCACCAAGGATTGGGGATGTATTGCCACAGGCAAAATGGAAGCAAAATAATGTTTTTCATGCGGGTTTTGGGGGAGTTCAGGGGTAATGCCTAGGGTGCCTAAGTGTTGAGGTAACCCTATAGGCCTCTAAGACTTCTGAAACTTCCTCGAGATGCCAGAGTTTTCTTGAGGCTTCATAAGCTCCAAAAGCTAAATACAATAAAACTAAGTTAATGGGCTACTATAGAACACTATTAGTGAAGTGCAAGGTTTAGTACCATTAGGATCCTATCCAACCTTTCGAGTTCAAGTTCTTGTTGTGGCAACCTTAGGGCACCTAGAAAGGTTTCATAGAACCTAGAAATTATGAGTCCAACAATGAATTCTGCTACTCCACTAAGGTGAACCAAGTAATGGTTGAAAGGTATGTGCCTGAAGTGCAGGTTTAGTGCACTTGTGACCTAGACAATGTTACTTAAGGTGCAAGTGAAAACCTAGTACACTCTTGGTAAGGTTTTAAGGTGAAAGCTTAGTACACAAGTGGCCTAGATAACTCTAAGGACTTGAGGCACTATGTGGAGGGTTGGTATACCTAGCGAAAATTCTGTGGGACTCAAGAGAAGTGCATACACCACATTCACCATGTGCAAGCTGGAAAACAAGTTAAGGGGAAAAGACGTCTCAGATGACCCCTAGAGGGCTCAAGCACTAAACAATTCCCAAGACACACAAGCAAGCACGAGCTTGTGCCCTGGTGGGAGCTTGAATACTGGATGAGAAAACCCCCTTCCAAAGATGAAAAGGGGATAGATCCTAGAGTGTCTATGAAAAATGCAGACCTAAATGACTGACAGACTAGCCTCATCCCAATTGACAAAAAAATTGGAAAATAACCTACAATCATTCACCCAGATAGTTCTAGACATGCTTACCTCATGTGACTTCAAGCTCCTTGAACCATACATCTACACTAGGCATGGCAACTGAAATACCACAAGGCAATGATGATTAAAGGTCCAGATGACCCTTCCTTGTGTAAAATTTTTTAACTAACCATGTCTGGACTAGCCTCCACCTGGTTTGAAAGCCTCCCCACGAAGGACTATGTTATTTTTAAGAACTCAATTAGGTGTCCGTCTATCACTTCAAGGCAAGCCAACCAATGCCCAAAATAACCTTGTAGCTATTTGACATGTAGCCAGGTAAGAGCAAGACAATGTGTAAGAACTATAATTCAAATAATTTATACAAAATAATTAAACTTTTAAAGTTTATAAAGTTAATCACTTTAAAAAAATTATGTTAATCTAACTCCATTACCTTTTCTTTCCTTTTAGAATTTTACCTCTTTTTACTGTTTATGGAAAAATGGGCAAATTTGCCACTGAATTATAGAGGTAGAGTAATTTTGTCATCAAACTTTTTATGTAGGTAGTTTGCCACTAATATTTTCATTATGGACTACTTTGCCACAAGCCGTTAAATGGTAGGAATATTCTACTTCTTCAAAGAACATTCCATGGCACAACTCTTAAACTTGTCCATGAAATTTTCTCCTCAACCCCTAGCTACCCAAAACTTTCACAAAACCTAAATGAGTAAAAACACCGTGTTTGACCCACATCCCCATTGAGCTTTCTTATTTTCACCTTTCTCTTTGTCATAGAGCAACCTCAACCATTGTTGCCATTGATCTAGAATTGTAGCGCCTTTTAATTTAGTCTCATCAGCATCAATCGAACCTTGTTTGATTAGAATTTGTTCTAAGGAGTGTTTTTTGGAGCATTGCCAAAATGTGTGGAAGAGTAGAGATAATGCTAATGGTGCAAACTGGAAAGGATAGAGGGTCGTAAAGGGTATAGGGGTTTGTTAGAGTGAAGACAAGGGTAAAAATTTAGATTTAGAAACTTAAGGACTAAAGTGTTAGGTGAAGGAAAGTTGGAATTGAAACTTGTGCTTTTTTCATTTTTTTTCACATTTGCTATGTTAAACAATTTTAAGAACCAGTGGTAAATTTGCTCACAACACAAAATATTAATAGCAAATTTGTACCTTTAAAAATATTAATGATAAATTTACCTACAAAAAAAGTTTAGTAATAAAATTATTGTACTTCTATAATTTAATGACAACTTTTCTCCTTTTACCAATTGTTTATAGTTACTAATTGCAACAAACTCCTATATAGACTTACAAAAGCAAATATTGAAAGTTTTAGAACTTCTACTAATACTTTAAAATATGTAGGACTTAAATCTTAAGATATCCCAACTTTTAGCACTTGCCGTATCTTAATCCTTATAATTAATAGTTAAATAAATTTAATTAATTTAATCTTTTAACATTGCGCATGAAGAGTGGCAGTGTAATCTCTCTACAACTATTGAAAATCGAGCTTACTTTTCGTGTTCTAATTTGTTTCTGCGGTCTTTGATCCTCGAACTTCATGATAAGGATAAGGGTTTTTGACAATTACATCTTGAATTTTGGGTGACATTATACTTGCCTTTCTTAGGTTTGAAAACATACACTTACCTCCCTACTTTTTTAATACCATCAGCCAGCTGTTAGTTAAAATTACAACTAGTCTCCTTGAATTTAGTTTGCCTTACAATTACACCCAAAGATTTATGGAAGTGGGAGAAAAAAATCAAAAAAATGGATGCCTGGGAGCCAAAGAGTAGTATAATTGTAAAGTTGCTTAACAAAACTTACTAAAAAACTAAATGATGCAAAGAATTTATGATGACTCAAAATAGCAAATAGAGTAGAAAACCTAGGATAGAGAAAATATTTTAAATGTTAATTAATTATTAAAAAATATTAAGCAACTTGATATTACTATAACATAGTTACCAAATAGTTTGAATTAAAATTTCTAAAACTACTACTAGATAATATGAAAAAAGCAAGAGAAAAAGTATAGATTTCTAAAACTTTAAGTGTGTAATTATAAATCAGACTAAATTTAAAGAGATTAGCTGTAATTTTAATTAATAGCTATTTAACCAGTGTTAAAAAAACATAAATAAGTACTAACTTTAATAAGATAAATGTAATACCACTCAAAATTTATGGGGTAATCGTAGAAAACCCAAAGGATAAAGATACCAAACCACCAAGACTGGACGAAAGAAGACTAGCTTATTTCTGGTGTTGACACATTGCAAATGCATTTAATGACAAGATGACAAGCTGTGACTTCCCGTTTTGCCAATTTTAGCAGACATCGATCATATCATCATTTGACATAAGCTTGACTTCCCTTATATTTTACACTATTTATGATTTTCATAGTTGTCTGTTTGAGTTGAGGGAACAAAAAGGGGTGGAGAGAGGAGGAAAATTATTATGATATCTTTACTTGGATAGGAAAAAATAGGGGAACGGAAGACTTAGGTGACGTTTAGTTGTAGAAAATTTTCCCATTTCTCTTTTCTAAATTTTCTTTGATAAAAGTTTGAGTGTATGACATATTTTAAGGATGTGAAAAATTTTGTTTTCTAAACTTTGAAAAACTCATGTGTTAAAATTGAAAACATCTAAAACAAGGTTTTCTATTTTATAACATGAGTATTCCAAAATTTAGAAAACAAGGTTTTCTACATTCTTAAAGCTAGTTATGCACTCAAACTTTTATCAAAGAAAATTTGGAAAATAAAAATAAGAAATTTTTTTACATCCAAACGCTACCTTAGTATCCTCACTTATTTCTTTTATATTTTCTTTCTCCCTTTTAAATTGGGGTAATAAAATAACTCACCCCTTCCTCCTCTTTTACTCTCTTATTAATTGCATCCAAACAATATAAGTGGCCACATGTCTAATTTTTTAACATAGCCATGAATTTAAAAGAAAAATTCAATCTTTTATTTGCACACCATTTCCCCTAGTCCTTTTTCTCGATTCCACGTTTTCCAACCAGTGGCCCACGATCGCCTGAAAATTCTTCAATTCATGCACTTATTTTGGTAAAGGGAGCATAAGCCACTCAAGCTAGCGAAATGAGCAAATTAGCCACCATTGTTGTTTTGCAGTTAAATCAGCAACCAACGTTGTATTATTAGCATAATTTAGCTACTGGTGTGACAATTAACAAGTTGGACATGGATGTAGCAAATGAAGTTGATGTGGCGACTGTACATGGTGGATGACATCACACATATTATCCCAACTTAGCCCTAAATATTTTTCTGTTACTACAAATCTCCCAAAACCTTTGTTTCTAATCTCTTCCACCATCCTCTTCCTCCTTTCCCACCTTATCCTAAAAAAGGCTTCAGCTATGACTTAGAGGTGAAAGAAAAATTAAAAGGTACAAACAAGACAAGGTAATTAAGGAATTTTTGTACTACACAAGAAGATGGCTTGCTTGTCCTGAGGCTATCTTCTGTAAAATCTTTACATTCTCCAAACGCAACCACCTTAACACTTTTACTACTGCACATACTTGCAAATGCCTTTACATTCATTTAATTACCCTTTCAACATGAAAATTTCAAGGAGTAATTCAGTAAATACTAGTTTCACCAGAAAACTTGGAGAAAAGCTTGGTTAGATAACTGCTCTATCTAATGAGGCTAGAGTCACTCTAACCCATTTTCAGCTAAATCGAGCTTTCCAAACCTATCAAAATAGGACAAAAAGAATTTTCCATATTACTATTCCCAATGCTTATTGTATTTTCCCTAGACAAATTCTAATATAGAATCCACAAACCATTAGAATACTCACCAAATTGGGTCACATCCACTAGCTCTTTCGTGTCTCGCTTTACACATTTATCTTCTCAAAATCCTTGTAAATCACTAAAACCATTAAACCCAGCATTTACTTTGCCACAAAAGTTGTCAATTTTAGGATCCAAAGCTTGATCATATTGGTAATTATCATACCAACAACGCGGCCGTTGGTGAGATTCTCAAGTAATAAGTTTGGAGCAGAGTGATGGCGAGTCAGGAAAGAATTATTTTGGAAGTGATTCAATTCCATGAAGTCTGGGTTCTTCCTCAATTCGACTCTAGGGAGCTCCTTGTGTGAGGGAGCGAAGGAACCAGAGAAGATTATGATGTCGAGAGGAGGCGCAGTTTGGTGAACATGATCGGGAGAAGAGAAGAGCAGGAAATGAGGGTGTATGAAGAAGATGCCTTTCTAGTTTAAGGCAATATGGGTTTTGGTAGGAAGAAGAAGAGAATGGTTGAATGTAATTTTGGTTCTAGTTGAATGGTTGATAGAAAATGGTGAAGAATTGTTATTATTTTTAGTTTAAGGACTTTTGTGCATCAATGAATATAGTTTGGGAAGAAATCGTATAATTTGCCCAAGATTATGGCAATTTAGTAGAGTTAATGGAATATGCTAAGAAAATGGAATTTTCTCTCCGTTATAAAAGTGTCTAATTTGCCCACATTTAGAACAATAACGTTAAATATCACACAATCACAAATATTAGTGATGGAATTAACTATAAAGAAACTATTGTGACGATGTCTGCTATCTTGAAAACCTTAATGGGTGATCTGTCCCTTTTGCCTAGTTATTTATGCAGTTATGGCAGTCTAGTCCACTGCTCCCACTAATGTATTGTTTGCTAGTTTCTTCTGGACAATTACGGGATTTAAATATAAAAATACTTTTTGAATTAAGTAAATTGCATAAATGGTTCCTAACCTTTAATTATTGTTTCATTTTAGCCCTTAACCTATTGAATATTCTTTTTTGATTCTAAACCTATTAAAATTTTTTCCTTTTGATCCCTCACCAAATGAAACTTATTAACTTAGAATAATTGTTTAACACAAACTTTTAAAATTCTAATTTAAACATTCAATAACTATCTTTTAGTAAATTGAAATAATTTAATATTTTTTCACAATAAATAGACAATCTAAATTAGTGGTTCTTTATTCTTGAATGAAATAAGTTTTATTTACAGAGAGAAAAAAAAAGTAATTTTAAATTTTTTAATAACTATAAAAAAATTATTATATAGATTAAATTTATTGTAAAATAGTTACCAAGTAGTTTAGATTAGGAAAATTTACAATTACCCCTTGAGGTTTTCTCCAACCTACAGTTTGCCCCTCTTATTTGTGGAAACTTACACTTTGCCTCTGTTACTTTTACACTGTCCGATAAGAACTTATAAATTGTAATTTAAACTATACGATAGTCATCTTCCAGTAATTTAAATCCCTACATTATTTTTTTATTGTTAATAGACATTATAAATTATCAATTTCTTCTTTCTGTAAATATATTTTTCTTCCTGTAAATGTAAATCAGTATTTTTTAAATGTCATTTAGCTGTGAAAGAATATCAAAAAATCTTAAAATTATTGAAACATGAATATTAGCCAATTCTAAATTAGAGTTTCAAAAGTTATTGTCAGACAGTATAAAGGAAAAAGAGGGTAAAGTATATATTTTTTAAAATAGAGAGGCTAAAGTGTAGGTTAGACCAAACCATACGAAGGTTTTTGTAATTTTCTATTTAGATTATGATATAAAAATTTGTTATCAGATAAATTTTTTGAGTTAACAAATTTCATCCAATGAAAAATAAAATGAAACGTTTTTAATAGATTTGAGACTAAAATGAAATGTTTTTACTAGGTTTAGGACCAAAATAGAACATTAAATTGGTTAATGGCTAAAATGAAATAATAATTAAAGGCTATGAACCATTAACACAATTCACTCTTTTTGAATCACAATTGGTTTACAAAAACTAGCCCCAGAAAAAAACTTTCCAACAAGTTCCAGTTACTAATTTGCTGCTCCTTGCTTACTATTGTTCAGCACATACGAGCCAAACCTTGCTAACGATCAAAAACACCAAGCAGGACTTAGTATTAACTCAGCCATTTTCAACTAAATTCAGTCTTTGACAATGAAAGATGCAGGAACAATTCTACATGACTGTAATTTTACCCTCCAATTGTTTGGAATTTTTCTCTCTGTACCATCCACCAACATCAGATGCTCTTCGAACCACAGTTACCAGGCTCCACTTCAATTCTAGTTTAAAGGTTCCTATAATTTGATTTAATGTTTTTACTGGCACATACTTGAACCGAATTGCATTTTCCAGCCCCTCATACCAGCAAATAAAGTAAATGTTACTACTTATCCACTCCTGCCCTTTTAAAAATAGATGTACTCGTTATTTTACATTATCAACACCAACGGTAATAGATTAAAGTACTAATCAAGCAAAATGTAGCTAAAGTGAAATATGTGTAGTATGCATGTTCGTAGCCTAATTTAGGTTTTAAAAATATCCAATCACTTTATTTCCTAACATTTTTTGATAAAAAGGTAAAAACAGCAAGCATTTCTTAATCAGTTACAGTGAGACATACAACTTCCTCAAATAAACAACTTAAACAATACCTCCCAACCAAAATAATTTCTCCTACTCTCTACTGTCCCATTAGTCCCTGACCACTGTCCATCCTTTTCTTACACATCTTGCAAAATACAGCTACAAGGGGAGGGGTATTTCCAACACATGAGAGCTACAATTTTAACTGTAGGAAAAGAAAATAACAAGAAACCCGTCTCAAATGTTGTGGTTAACTAGTCAGCAGACATTTACCCTACAATTTTACTACTCCCTGTGATGCGACATTAAAAATCATTGAAAATGTATCAAAATGACTTGGTGGGAAATAAGTGTAGGAAAGCGCACAACGATTTTGATGGGGAAAAAATCAAGGAAACTGAAATAATTGCAAAGTCATATTAAAAGCTTCCTACAATTTTCCTGTGAATAGGTTTTCTTACGATTTTGTTGCGAATAATTTTGTAGTAAAAACTTTCTTTTGAAAATCATCTGAAAAAGCATTCTACAACTTTCCTTAATTTTCACTTTTGTTACTATTATGCAATGATTTTCGTACATATTTCTCCCAGCTGTTACTCTCTCCGCTCTTTCGCTTCAGCTGCTGCTTTTGCTACTTTCACACATTCCTGGTATTTATTTTTTTGTATACAATGCTGTTGAATAATCTTTCATATTGAGGTTAATGATTTATATATTAATTTTTTTAATATATATTGTTGTTATTTGAATAGTAGATTTGTAAGAAAGCATGTAGTTGTCATGTAATCATTTATTCATGGAACCTTTGATTCTCCGTCCATGATTGTGTTAATAAATAACAAACATAATATTTTAGTAAATTAAATTATTAATTTGATCTTTTAATTTCCAACTAATATACTCTTTTAATCTTTTAATTTCCCACTAATGTACCATTTTAATCTTTTAATTTCTCACTAATGTACTCTTTTAATCTTTTAAAGTCCCACCAATTTCCTACTAATTTATTAAAAATTGTAGGAAAATTTTCTTAAATATTTATGAGGATTTTAGGACGATTATAAAAAATCAACTCAAAATCGTTTGAAATAGCTTTGTGCAGACCTAGGAAAATTGTGGGAAAATTGTAGGAATAAGAGTGGGAAAATAAAAAATTGAAATTAGTGAGGGAATTCTGGGGCAGAAGGGGTGTAGGTTGGGGTGGGAAAGGGAAATTAATTGAAATTTGGGAGGGTGGGCTATGAAATGTTTTTCCTACGATTTTGAGATGCTAACCCTAAATCGACTCAAAATCGTTTAGAAAAACTCCTCAGAAATCATAGGAATATAGTAGGAAATGTCGTAACCAAATTGTCACCATCTACCTATAAATATCCAGGTTCTTCTCCTCTCCACTTCATCCCCAAATTTCCTTCTCCTTTCCTCCTCAACCTCTCTACGGCTCCTCTTCTCCAGTTATGCCTCTTTGTCTTCCTTTAGTTTAATAACTTGTACGCAAACACACAAAATTATAATAATGCAAGTATTAAGTAGATGTTGTTAGTGGGTATTAATTACATGTTTTTAGTTCTATTTAATTGTATGTTGATTGTTGCTAAGAATTAGGTGTTATTTAATTTGTTTTGTTTATTCCTAAAATTAATGACATGTGATGAGTTTATTTCCTTAATTTGGAATAAAATTAAATGAATATGTGTTAATAAGATGACATTAGGAATAAAATTATTGTCTTAGTAGTGATTAAATAAATATATCAATATATACAATTATTCTTTTAGTAAATAAATTATATATTTACAATTATATATCAATATATAAAAAATTAAAAAAAAAAGCATAATGACCAATCTTAAAAAAAAATTGTAAGAAATATGGTTGTCACAAAATCTTAGGAAAAGAATCGTGTGAAAATCATCAAACGAGAAAGCATAAAAAATTGTAGGAATAACGGGCCCACAGTACCTGTCAAATCTATCATAAAAAATTGTAGGAAGTGCAAGCATAAAAAATTTGTCACAAGGTTCGACGATTATTTGGCGATTATTATTTCTCACACTTTTATTTCCTAATATTTTATGCAATAATTTTTTTTATAGGAAATAATTATTTCAGTCAAGTTTTCTATGATATAGATAATCCGAAAAACCCTATTCCCCTGTATAGGAAAAAGGGGAACTTTCTACAATACCCACCCTCTAAAAGGGGGTACCTATGCCCCCCCATTTTGACCGTTGATCTTGGCTTGGCAGAGAAAAGGAAAACCGTGTGACTGGGGTAACAGGTGAGGGAGGGGAAAGAAAAAAAAAGTGATAAAAAATTTTAAAATGTAATAAATATTTCTAAAAAGCAAAAAAAAAATTAAAAAGTGAAATTTCTTTTAAAAAAATGATTAAATGTAAAAAAAAAAAAGTGATAAAATTTTAAAAAGTGATAAATGTTAAAAAATTGTTAATTTTTTTTAGAAAACTATTAAAAACCAAAAAAGTGATAAATAATTTTAAAAAATGATTAAATAAAAAAAATATAAAAAATTTAAAAATAAAAATATTTTTCAAAAAAAGCGATTAAACTAAAAAAATAAAATAAATATAAAAAAAGCAATAAAAAAGTGATAAATTTTTAAAAAATTATCTGTGTAAAAAAATATTAATTGCTGAATAATATACTTAATAAAATACTTTTTTGTACATATGTCAATGATTCTCAAAATATAAAATCTATGTATATTGATCAACTTAGTAAAAAAAATATTTATTGCATTTTAGAATTTTTATCACTTTTTTTTGTTTTTAATCACTTTTTAAAAATATTTCCCATTTTTTAACATTTATCATGTTTGTTTATATTTTATCATTTTTTTTATTTAATCACTTTTTGTAGTTTTAATCGCTTTTTATTTATTTAATTGATTTTCTAAATAAAATGTTTGTTTTTTTTAGTTTTTTTATCACTTTTTATATTTAATCAATTTTTTAAATTATTTATTGCATTTTAAAATTATTTATCACTTTTTTACTTTTTATTTGCCTTTTAAAAATATTTACCAATTTTTTAACATTTATCACATTTTCTTTATTTTATAGTTTTTTTATACATTTAATCCTTTTTTTTAAAAATTTTATCACTTTTTTTTTTTACATTTAATCACTTTTTCTTACATTTTATCGCTGTAGTTACCTTTGTTGTGACCGGGTCACGTTGACGGTACTTTGGGTGTGACCGGGTTGCATTGAAGGTAACCTAAAAATGTGACCGGGTCACCTCGAAGGTACCTACGCTGTCAGCGGGTCACGTTGAAGGTAACCTAAAAATGTGACCAGGTCATGTTGAAGGTACCTTCATTGTGACCGGGTCACGTTGAAGGTAACCTAAAAATATGACCGGGTCACGTTGAAGGTACCTTTGTTGTGACCGGGGCACGTTGAAGGTAACCTAAAAAAGTGACCCGGTCACCTTGAAGATACCTTCGTTGTGACCGACTGACCGGGTCACTTTGAAGGTAACCTAAAAATGTGATCGGGTCACATTGAAGGTACCTTCATTGTGACCGAGTCACGTTGAAGGTAACCTAAAAATGTGACCATGTCACATGAAAGGTTCATTCGTTGTGACCGGGTCACGTTGAAGGTAACCTAAAAATTTGACCAGGTCACCTTCAAGGTACCTTCGTTGTGACCAGGTCACTTTGAAGGTAACTTAAAAATGTGACCGGGTCACATTGAAGGCACCTTCGTTGTGACCGGGTCACTTTGAAGGTAACCTAAAAATGTGTAAAAATGTGACCGGGTCACATGGAAGGTACCTTCGTTGTGACTGGGTCACGTTGAAGGTAACCTAAAAATATGACCGGGTAAACTTGAAGGTACCTTCGTTGTAACCAGGTCACTTTGAAGGTAACCTAAAAATGTGACCGGGTCACATTGAAGATACCTTCATTGTGATTGGGTCACTTTGAAGGTAACCTAAAAATGTGACCGGGTCACCTAGAAGGTACCTTCATTGTGACTGGGTCACTTTGAAGGTAACCTAAAAATGTGACCGGGTCACGTTGAAGGTACCTTTGTTGTGACCGGGTCACTTTGAAGGTAACCTAAAAATGTTACCGGGTCACCTAGAAGGTACCTTCGTTGTGACCGGGCCACTTTGAAGGTTACCTAAACATATGACCGGATCACATCGAAGGTACCTTCACTGTAATCGGGTCACTTTGAAGGTAACCTAAAAAAGTTACCGGGTCACATTGAAGGTATCTTCGTTGTGACCCGGTCACATTTTTAGGTTACATTCAAAGTGACCCAGTCACAACGAAGGTACCTTTCATGTGACCCGGTTACATTTTTAGGTTACCTTCAAAGTGACCCGATCACAACGAAGGTACCTTCAACGTGACCCGGTCACATTTTTAGGTTACTTTCAAAGTGACCCCGTCACAACGTAGGTACCTTCAACGTGACCCGGTTACATTTTTAGGTTACCTTCAAAGTGATCCGGTCACAACGAAGGTACATTCTAGGTGACCCGGTCACATTTTTAGGTTACCTTCAAAGTGACCTGGTCACAACGAAGGTGCCTTTCATGTGACCTGGTCACATTTTTAGGTTACCTTCGAAGTGACCCGATCACAACGAAGGTACCTTCTAGGTGACCTGGTCACAATTTTAGGTTACCTTCAAAGTGACCCGGTTATAACGAAGGCATATTTTTAGGTTACCTTCAAAGTAACCCGATCACAACGAAGGTACCTTCCACATGACCTGGTCACATTTAGCCTTAATTTATTCTATTATTATATTTTATTTTTATAGAATGTGATTATTTGCACAAATTATAATTTTTTAATAATTTGCACCTCAAGTTGTCTTAAAAGTAATTTTACGATATTTTTTGTCGAAAGTAGTTTTTGGTAAGTTTTTTTAACTTAACTAGCGTAAAACGATTAAAATTAGTACGCAATTTTTTTTTTTGGCAAAAAATTAGTATGGATAAAAAGTGTTGACAAATTTTTTTAGACTATCTCCATTTTAAGGTTAGGGTTAGGTATAAGGATAAGGTTAAATGTTGGATTTATTAGTTCTTCAAAAACAAGTGTCCTTCCATATGTAGGAATTTTAATGAATTTGACTTAATGATTTTGATAGTCAAATGCCAATATTATGGTAAGAAATACGTGATATATAAACATGACTAACGGAAAATATTTTCCCTTACTTACATAAGCTTATTATTTACAAAATATTATTTTAAAAGTTTGTTTGATACAATAGATGAAAAAAATTACATAGTTTATGTCAATCAAGATTTGCCAAATAATATTTTTTAAAAAAGTAATAAATAATTAAAAAAATGATTAAAAAAAGTGATAAAACACTAAAAAAAAGTGATTAAAACAAAAAAAAAAAAGCAAACTTTTTTTCAACAAAGTGATTAAATATATAGAAAATTTATAAAATATAAAAAAAAGTGATAAATGTAAAAAAAATTGGTAAATATTTTTAAAAAGCTATTAAAAACCGGAAAAAGTGATAAATAATTCTACAATGGAATAAATAAATTTTAAAAATGATTAAATTTTTAAAAAAGTGATAAAAAAACTAAAAAAAAAGTGATTAAATAAAGAAACAAGTGATTACAACTAAGAAAAAGTGACAATTTATTCAAAAAAGTGATTAAATATATTTAAAAATTGATTAAATATAAAAAAACTGATAAAATATATATATATAAGTGATAAATGTTAAAAAAATTGGTAAATATTTTTAGAAAGCTATTAAAAGCCGAAAAAAGTGATAAATAATTCTACGATGGAATAAATAATTTTAAAAAATGAGTAAATTAAAAAAAGCGATAAAAAATTAAAAAAAAGTGAAATTTTTTCAAAAAAGTGATAAAAAAAGAAAAAAGAGATTAAAACTAAAAAAACGAAAATTTATTCAAAAAAGTGATAAATGTTAATAAATTGGTAAATATTTTTAAAAAGCTATTAAAAACCAAAAAAGTGATAAATAATTCTAAAATGCAATAAATAATTTAAAAAAATGATTAAATAAAAAAAGGTGATAAAAAACTAAAGAAAGTGGACTTTTTTTCAAAAAAAATGATTAAAACTAAAAAAGTCCAAATTTTTTTCAAAAAAGTTATTAAATTTATAAAAATATTGATTACATCTAAGTGATACTTATTTATTTTAATAAAATCCAAATTCATTTTCCTAAATTAATTTATTTTAACTTAATTTATTGTACTTCACTTAAAAGTTTAGGTATCAATGTTGTAATTTTAACATTTACCTGCTAATATAATTAAATTTACTAAATATGAAAATATCCCATAAACTCAAAACTTAACTTTATCCCTAAACCCAACTCTAACCTTAAAATGGGGAAAGTAAAAAAAAATTTGTGAATATTTTTATGACAATAAAATATATTTTTACTAATTTTTTTCCTTTTGGGACAGAATTTGAAAAATTTACAAAAAAAAAAACGTACATGAAAACAAATATTGGACATAAAATAGTGATCCAATTTATTTAAAAAATAACTTTTTTACAAAAAATGAAGTCTTGAGATGATGAAAAAATTGTATATTATTCTTATATGAAGTGATTAAGGGTGAAGGTTAAGGGTTGAGGGTTTTAGTATATTATTGCATATTATTCTTATATGAAGTGATTATTCTCTAAATTATACTTTTATTGATAATTCACATGCCAAGAAGTCTAAAGAGTAAGTTTAATATTTTTTTATGAATATTTTTAGTTAAACATACTACAAGATGGAAAATTAACCAAAAATAAATCACATAAAAATTGAATTACGTAATTTAAATTTTTTGAAATATCATACAAAAAGGTTATCTATTAGTCATTCAAGCTAGTAGCCCAAGTAAAACCGGCTATCAACCTGAATCTATATCCAAAACTAACTAAGTAGCCCAAGTAGTCCAAAACTACAAAAAGTGATTAAATATAAAAAAAAATGATAAAATATAAACAAATGTGATAAATGTTAAAAAATGGGAAATATTTTTAAAAGGTGATTAAAAACAAAAAAAAGTGATAAAAATTCTAAAATGCAATAAATATTTTTTTTACTATGTTGATCAATATACATAGATTTTATATTTTGAGAATCATTGACATATGTATAAAAAAGTATTTTATTAAGTATATTATTCAGCAATTAATATTTTTTTACATAGATAATTTTTAAAAAAATTTATCACTTTTTTATTTCTTTTTTTAGTTTAATCGCTTTTTTTGAAAAATATTTCAATTTTTTATATATTTTTTTTATTTAATCATTTTTTTAAATTATTTATTGCATTTTATAATTATTTATCACTTTTTTTGTTTTTAATAGCGTTTTAAAAAAAATTACCAATTTTTTAACATTTATCACGTTTTTAAATTTTATCACTATTTTTTTTACATTTAATCCCTTTTTTAAAATAAATTTCACTTTTAAAATTTTTTTATCTTTTTAGAAATATTTATTGCATTTTAAAATTTTTTATCACTTTTTTTTCTTTCCCCTCCCTCACCTATTACCCTAGTTACACGATTTCCCTTTTCTCTGCCAGGCCAAGATCAACGGTCAAGATGGGGGCATGGGTACCCCCTTTTAAGGGTGGGTATTGTAGAAAGTTCCGGAAAAAAGGCCTGGGAAGTTCGGGTTGCACAGAGGCAGTGGAATAACCATCAATTAAATTGAGAACAAGTTAATAAAGAACGACAAACTACTTAAAAAAGAAGACATAACCATTAAGCATTTGTATTTCATCAACAAAATTTGAAAATCAATGAAAGCCTACGAAAGAGAAACAAAAAAATATAGTTCTAAAATTTCAAAGATAGATCTACAAAAACAAAAAACAAAAAAAAGTTTGGTTTTAAGAGACGCTGCAAAAAATTAAATGAGAAAGGGAGAGGAGCAAAAGTATATAAAAAAATAAAAAACGGGGGCAAAAATTTTCTAAACTGCCACTTACGCACCCAATCTAGAAAAAATCATTGGTTTTTTCACCGTAGTCCTAAGGAGACTAGAAAAGTAAGAACTTTAGAAATCTGGAACATGTTTCCACTGTGGCGGCGTTGTCACCGAACAAACCATTATGTGGATCAGTTGCCAAGAAACGTACCCGTACACCAACATATTTCATCAGTGAAGTTAGAAAATCAACGAAAGAGACAAAGAAATTAGTTCAAACATTTCGAAGACAAATCTACAATAGACAAGTTCTATTTTGAAAAAAAAAAAATTGTATAAAAAAATACAGAAGGAGAGGGAGATGAGTAAAACCATGTAAAATAAATTGGGAAGGGGAAAAAATTTTGACATGTCATTTTCGAACCCGATTTAGAAAAAAAATTAGTTGGTGGTAGTGCATAGTCCCAACACAAGGCCCACAACGAACAGATCTACAATGAACAGATCAAAGACAAGAGACCAAGCAAGTCAAAGAGGAAAACCCACCTAAGATGGAAAAAGAAACCCTAAAATTATGGGATAAATTGAAAGATTTCCAACCATAAGTGATTCCTGTGGATCTCTCCCTGGCTATCTAAACTAGCTCCATTCACTAATCCCGAGGTACGAGACTTTCACTGCACACTCAGCTATTTTTCTTCACTAATCGGAAACTAACTTGATTGTCAGAAGGTTTTCCTCGAGAAGACATCCCGAGGCTCTAACATTGCCTTTCTGCACAGGATCTTCGTTCGCCATCTATCAAGTCCTTAGGCCAAATTCGTGCAAGCCCATTGACTATCAATTTGGCGTTGTCTGTGGGCACATAGTGAACACCTAGAGATCTCACATGAATAACCAAGATCAGCCAAGGAATAAGCATTTGGGCATCTGATGGCCCGCTAACAATGATATAACCACCATACTACAAAGGCTTGATCAGTTGGAGTAGTGCCAGAGGGTGCCCGAGCCCCTAACGATAGGCTTTGGTTTTACTATTTATATTGATTACATGTGGCTCCAACCATTCACGGATAAGATAATCAATAACCCGAGTCTTGACAGATTTCGCATGCTGAAGGTCATCCTGTACGATGGTTTCATATATCCTATTAACCATCTAAAGAGGTATATCACCTCTATGATGCTACAAAGGACCTCAAATGCAATCATGTA
Source organism: Aquilaria yunnanensis (assembly GCA_039654915.1). Lineage (NCBI taxonomy): Eukaryota > Viridiplantae > Streptophyta > Magnoliopsida > Malvales > Thymelaeaceae > Aquilaria > Aquilaria yunnanensis. The sequence continues at coordinate 37,585,843 of CM077595.1, read as the reverse complement.
AAGGGCATTCAAATTGACAATGAGGGGAGCGGGCCCATTTATTAAAGGTAAGGCAAGGCCAAGATGAGCCCTTGAGGAACTTTGTGTGAAGTTTGAACGCCAAGGATGTTGGGTTTCGGGAGCAAAACAGCGCAGCGGAATTTAACCGAAACCCTCCAGGATCCAAGTGAAATGGGGTAAACCGGGTGTTCGAAAATTTTCATACCTAATTTTCGGTTGAGATCTCTCACTCAACTGTAGAGTCAAATCACAAAACCTGAACAGTTGACGTGTTCAGGCTCTCTATGGTATCCACACGAGCCTCTCGGGATCACCACGCTTCCACCACGTCCCGTTAGATGCGTTTCTCTTGCACTTGCAGTGCTAGCTTGCGTCCTTCAAGGAATTGCAAGAGAAGAGTGCGGCTGTCCTTTTGGGAGGCTAGGGCAAGGAGACCTGCGAATTTCTCACTTAAAAGTTGTATTTATAGTGAGACTCAACTTCCAGGCCTAATGGGTTTCAAAGCCCTAAACCAATTAGGATTTAATTTCGGGCTTAATAATGGCTCAACTCCTTGGCCCATTATTAATACGAAATTAAAGTGAAACCATAACCCAAATAATTAGCCCATGCACTCTAATGATCCAAATAGCTCTATGTGTGCGACCCAATAGGCTCTTGTCATGTTGGCAATGATCATAAATCACATTTATGATCATAAGCAATGAGCGGTGTCTAGCAACACATCATTGCTACCCAAGTGACAAGATTGTCGGTGAATCGACTAAACCTTTATGATCATCACCGATATATGCCATTGTCCCTTTGTCCAAGATATCAAGACTAAGCACGAGACATGGAATGTGTCACTCTCGTATAGCCCAATCTTTGGTTTCTTGATTACCGAGTAGACCAACTTAAACCGACGACATTGATATCATATATCAACTCATCGGAGCATGGCCATGCATTTTCTAAGTCTCACTCTATCAAGGGGCCCAAAGATATCACTCCCGTTACATAGGAGGGACAAATCCCATCTTGATCATACAAATCCCTCCGCATGATATGTGACATACCCAATGACCTCCTTCAAGTTCACTCAGTTACAAGCAACAAAGGAAAGTATCAAAGTATGTGACTCACATGTAGGGAACCTTGATGATCTTAGGTTGAAGGACTACATATACCATGATCACTATGAGAATCACTTATGACACTCATATAACGATCCATGAAGTGTTCTCATGGTGGGTCGGTCCAGTACACAAGTTCTCCAACTTGTACCCATATGTAGACTACATATCTCATATTAGTCTCCACATATGCTAGTCATTATGTATTATTGCAACCCGCTCCACAATAATACTAGACTAGGGACGTTTAAGAATATTATTATTCTAGGGTTATAATTATGTTTATTACGTTACGCAGAAACAAAACAACAAACAAAATTGCTAGATTAATGCCTCAATAAAATATCATGACTCAATGTGCGAAAATACAATCATCTCATGATTGGCCTTTTGGGCACAACACTAACAACAAGATTGTCGATTATTCGACTAAACCTTTATGATCATCACCGATATATGCCATTGTCCCTTTGTCCAAGATATCAAGACTAAGCACGAGACATGGAATGTGTCATTCTCGTATAGCCCAATCTTTTTGTTTCTTGATTACCAAGTAGACCGACTTAAATTGATGACATTGATATCGTATATCAACTCATCCGAGCATGGCCATGCATTTTTCTAAGTCTTACTCTATCAAGGGGCCCGAAGATATTACTCCCGTTACATAGGAGGGACAAATCCCATCTTGATCATACAAATCTCTCCGCATGATATATGACATACCCAATGACCTCCTTCAAGTTCACTCAGTTACGAGCAACAAAGGAAAGTATCAAAGTATGTGACTCACATGTAGGGAACCTTGATGATCTTAGGTCGAAGGACTACATATACCATGATCACTATGAGAATCACTTATGACACTCATATAACGATCCATGTAGTGCTCTCATGGTGGGTCGGTCCAGTACACAAGTTCTCCAACTTGTACCCATATGCAAACTACATATCTCATATTAGTGTCCACGATGCTAGTCGTTGTGTATTATTGCAACCCGCTCCACAATAATACTAGACTAAGGACGTTTGAGAATATCATTATTCTAGGGTTACAATTATGTTTGTTAAGTTACGCAGAAACAAAACAACAAACATAATTGCTGGATTAATGCCTTAATAAAATATCATGACTCAATGTGCAAAAATACAATCATCTCATGATTAGCCTTTTGGGCACAACACTAACAGAGGAGGTATAGGTACAAGGCTTGTCCTTGGAACTGCACTTGGTGGCCATCACTTAGGTATTGTCATGGGACACCAGATTGGCTTAGGACTTGCATGAGAACCCCATCTAGGATATCAAAGATTTTCTTGATCGAGCTACACAACATCTGCACACAGAGGAGCTTAATAGACCTGTTGGGCAGAAGAAGCAACCGAAGGCTTGAGAAAATGGATGCATCCCAAGGAAGAGGAATAAGGGCACAGAGTTTTCTTGGCTAGATCCCATCTTGCTCCCCTAAAGGAAACAAAATCAGATATACTATATGCCTTAGAAAGGCGGAACCAAGTCCATAGGTGGCCCATGTGATGGGTTGTTTAAACAAGAAGCATCTGAAAAAGTACTGTCAGTATCACAAAGACAAAGGCCATGACACTAAGACTGTTGGCAGCTGGAAAGACTTTTAACGGAGATGATCAAGGCAAGAAAGAAAAAGAAATACTTGGTCAAGCAGCAATTCCCCTGCCAAAGGCAAGAAGACAAGCCTTGAAAGAGAGGTAATAAAGATGACCATGTTCAAGGATAGTGGTAAGAGAGGCAAAGTGGTCATTCACTTGATTACTAAAGGAGAGTCTTTTACTAATTAAAATGGCTGGAACATGAAAGCGCCCAACTAGAGGTATCCAACTCCAATAACATTCTAATAAGGCCAAATGGGTCCTACGTTCTCATTCCCCATGTAGATTTAATACTTATTACTACTAGAATTAACAATTTCAATGTTGAAAGGGTGTATCTAAATATCGGACCCAACTCCAACATTCTCTTCACTGACTTTTTAGAGAAAATTAGGGTCATGAGATCTTTATTGACTCCTATTTCGGGACCCACATTCAGCATTGGAAGAAAGGAGGTTTTGACACTCAAAATAATGTGGATTATCTGCAACTCTCATACTTTAGAATTTTTGGTCTTGCATCTGTCATCGCCATACAATGCCATACTTGGGAGGTCGACCCATATACAATCTCACATTAGATTAGACGTTAAGTGGCTAATGATGGTTTTTGTGACTCCTATTGGAGATGCCATTGTTTATATAGACTAGGCCTTGGTACGACAAAGCTATGTGGCCAACTTAAGGGGACCAAGGGATGGCAGGTCCATCCCTATGGAGCCAAAAAAAATGAGGGAGCAATCCCTTGAGAACGAACCTAGTGTATCGTTGTCTAAAGACTCTAAAGTAGTAGAGATAAATCCTGATAAGACTGTGAAGATTACCAAGGATCATCCCACTAAGGATCAAATTCTTATGAGCTAATATAAATGTTTTTGCCCGGTCTCCTATTGACATGCCAAGGATATATCAGGAAATCAACACCCACAAATTGTAAGTCAATCACTCCGCTCAACCATCCCAACAGAAGAAGCGGAATATAGCATCTAAAAGAAGAAACTTTGTTAGAGAAGAGGTCGAGAGACTGCTGAAAGCAGGGATCATCTAAGAGGTGTGATACCCCAAATGGCTTGCCAATGTGGTCTTGGTGAAGAAAAAAATGGAGAATGGCACATGTGTGTCAATTACACAAACTTGAATGATGCCTGCCCTAAGGATCCCTACCCACTACCATTCATAGACCAATTGGTCGACACTACTTCAAAGTTCAAAATTCTATCCTACATGGATGCCTTCAGCGATTACCACATGATCCATATAAACCTCGAAGATGAAGAAAAAAACAACATTCACCACAAGGGAATCTGTATATTGTTACCAGATAATGCCTTTTGGGTTAAAGAATGCATAAGCCACTTACTAAAGGCTCATGAATAAGATCTTTGCAAAACAACTCAGATGCAATGTGGAAGTTTATGTAAATGGCAAGATCATTAAGAGTAGGGTGATATATCGTAACGTTGATCCTTTAAGTGAAACCTTTCTAATCAAGAAACAATTTAATATGAGACTAAACCCCAAAAAATGTACGTTTAAGGTTGCTGCTGAAAATTTCTTAAGGTATATAGTCTCAAAAAGAGGAATCAATGCCAATCCTAATAAAATTATGGCAATCATGGTAATGCTAGACCCTACAACGATCAAACATATTAAACTCACTTTTGTAACTTAGAAATTAGGTCAGCATAGACAGTCATGTAAGTTTCATTTACCCATCCTAAAATGGTGCATTTGTATCATCCAATAAATTATAAAAATGTTGTACAATAGGATTTGGTAGCTCTCATCCCAATTTAAACACATCAAATACATTATTATGATCGTTCCCATCACATTCTTCTTTATCATCATCCCTAGTCCCTTCATCCACTAACATTCTTTCACTACTTCTAAATCCAACATTTGATGTTGGTGGGCCCATTGATTCTAACACCATCAGTTCATATGCATTTCCACCACTTAATTCACCAACATTTGCACTAGATGAATATGGTGGTAAACAACTATGATGCATATTCGAAATATGCAAATTTTGAAAATGTCATTCTTTGTGACAGTCTCATATATAAGAGTTCTATATAAATTTATATCGATACAAATGCTCTCTAACTTTACCTTCTTTTCTATTTGTTATTACATTTTTTACAAGGAAATTTGATCATTTTTTACTCCATCCCACTATAGGCAAATCATAGAAACTCATTAACACCATTAATAAATATAGGATTCATATATCCATCTGCATCTATCCTCTACTACATTCATTCATGTCCACTAGCAGTCATTTAGTTCCCTTAAAAAATAAATAGTAGAAAACATCAACATAGTTTCTGTTACCCACTCTGGCGGTAGTCCAATTATGGTGCCAAATTGTGCAATTAGACTCCCAGAATTGGTAATATTCTGTAGCCCATCAGAACACTACCCTTAGTGTGCATACCCAAGTGGCCCTCTTGAGCACTATGTAAACACGTGCATATTGGTCCAACCATCACACACATATTCACATTTCATACACACCATGACAGAAAAGAAGCAAAACACTAGCACAAGTCCTAATGATGGCCACCACACATTAGGCAATCTTATTACGTTCTAGTGACCAGCCACTGCACCTATAACTTCCACTAATAAAATGTATCACTCTAGCCATGTACCACCCTATTTTATTTGCTCCATTATCAAGTAGAGACTTAGATAAAAACAAGGAATTTTGTTTTACATCAATAGCCCACCTATGGACAAAGTTATGGATTTTTTAAATTAGTTATAAAATTCTGACCAAATGAACAGTAACTTAGCCAACTTTGCAACATCATATCTTTGGCTACAGGGCTCCAAATTCATAAATTCAAAATCCTAGTTCAACCTCTAGATGTTCTCTAGGTGTGGTCAAAATTTGATACCCAAATTCCTTCTACACAGGGAGATATAGAACTTTAAGTGCAAAGTCAAAATTCTAATCACTTTATGACCATTTTGCCCACACAAAATTTCATAAGTGTGCAAACACTTCATTCACAAGGGAAAAGCCCTCCAAGACTACCCCATATATGTCCATTACACATAGGAAATACATTCCCTTGCATGTAATAACCATAGGTGGCTAAAACATAATTTACAAGTAAGCAGCCCATCATTCACACTTAGGCAGCTTCGCACCACATCACTTACATAACCAAAACATTACTTAAATGTTCACATACTTGTCTCATTTTACATACACTACATGTAAATGCATACATGCACTACAAAATGGTCTTAACTTAGCTAAATACGCACCCTATGTTACAGGAGTGCCTGAGACACAATGGACTCCAGAATAGGATGTTGGACAGCTGCTGCACAATAAAATAAGTACCACCATTAAAAATATCAAATGTGCTCCTAAAATCACCAAAATTTCTATATCACAACTACACATATGGAAGTTCATGTACTTGAAATTTCATAGCAAAAATCAAACTACAAAGGTTAGTTTGAAGGTGATTTTTCAACTGGACCTGAAATGACAGAATTGAGGGGAGTAAGTTTCATTGAGAAACTTAGTAAGGGTAGCAGTTGGATTCAATAAGCAATGTAACCATCATTAAAACCTGCATCCAAAGACACTAAAATTCAAAAACCACAAAGCATATATACAAGATATAGCAACCAAATGCAGTAGCCATTCACAACCAACAAACACATGAAATGCGGCAGCAACATATACCATAGATTAGTCCATAAAACACATAATAAACATAATCAAATCACTATGGCATCCCTCCTAAAGTTAATGCTTGGTCTTAGGAGGATTTTAACACTAGTTAGTACTAACTTTCAGCTTTAAAAACCCTCATTTCACTGTAATCTTTGTGCACTTCACACTAGGGCACAAAACCTTCAATAAGTGCACTCCCCTCACTAAGCTTGGTTCATCAAGCTCATGGCTCTCTTCCAAGCTTAGTCCTAGCTCCATGGTTGCTTGAAAATACAAAAAATAACCCATGAGAGCAAGAGAACCCTTACCAAAGTGGGTAGGCCAAAAATCAAGTTTGATCCTTGAAGTATCTAAGCACTAGCTCTAGTTTGCTTCCAATTGCTTCCTTTTGACTTCAATTTCAATCAATTGCAAGTTTGAAAGTGTGGTGGCTATGAAGGAAGTGTGGCTGTGCTCTTGGGCTGGAGGAGCCGAAAATGAGAGAGAGATAAGTGAATTGGCTACTTAAATGGCCTTAAATGTGCTTAAGGGCACAAAACACACTTAACAAGCTTAACCTTACTTTATGTCATTTTCCTTCTCACTAATTATGGTTTCTTTGTCATAAACTCATTGGTACACATGTGCCCAACATTGTTGACCTATTTATCAAGCCTTGGCTACCTCTCCCATGGTGGGATGACCCACAATTCCACCCTTTGACTTAAGTCAAAAGCTTGAACACCTTAAGGTTTACATTAAGACATTTAGGTCCTTAATGCCTTTAGTGTTTCCTTTGTCCAAACTTGTCTTCCATGAGAAATTTGGTCCTCCAATAGTACTTTCATACCATTCATATCCTTCCCATAACTCTCCAAATCTCTTTTGTGAAAGTTTTGCAATTGAGTACCTGAAATTCCAAAACCTTATAAAAAAAGTCCATAGGTTGCTTGACAAGCAAGCAATCCTTAAGGCTTTACTTGGGGGCCAAGTTACCAACTTGGAACACTTTTAAGGAGGTGTTGATCATGCCTTTTACCCCCCACACTTCAATCACTATGGTGAGAATTACACAATATAAAGGTTTTTTTACCATTATACCACACTTGTAATTCTCCCATTTTTATGTGGTGGTAACAGTTACACCATATATATATATATATTTCTTATAATATTAAAGCAAACTGATTAATTAATTACCTAAAAATGTCATGTATAAATCCTTACTTCCTATAACTACACCACCTATTCCATAAGGGCATGGGACCTACTTCATCCAAAGTTGCATAAGCAATATCACATTTCACTATTCCATTTATATTTTAATTTATATAAATTTCAGTACGACTTCCCTTCAGTTCTCATTCATAATGTTTCTTGAAATGGAACAATTTAGGTTGAATTCACCAAAATTCACATGCTACTATTAGAAATGAAACACATAAATTGCATTACTAATTATGCAACTTTGAACTGTCTTACTTGGATAAACTGTGATTATATTACTTACAAATATAACTCTATCCAATACAACTTGATCATCCACAATCTGAAATCAGGTCAATATTATGTTTGTTATTAACACAATCATAGACATAAAATCTAATGTTCAATGAATAAATGCTTATAATACAACTACATGCTATATTAAAAATCTAGGATTCAAACTAAGAATATATATATCTTCAAAAAAAATTATTATATAAATAACTAACCTCAATCTAAAAATCTTTAATAGCATCATATACGAAAACACCAAGATCAGCATCATGCGAAACCAGAAGTTGAAGTAGTGGAAGGGGGAAGGATAAAGAGTCTAGTGGGAAGAGGGAAAAGGAATGAGACTCAATATTTTTGTCAAATAATGTAGTAAAATTGTGGCATAAATAGAAAAAAATAGAAAATTGTATCAAAAAGTATCAAGCTTTTTTTCTATAGTTTTGAGGAGAAAGTTTTTATTACAAAAAATTTTGACAAAAAATCATAGGAAATGCGGTTAAGAAAAAATCATTATAAGGAAAGTGATCTGGTTTATAAAGAGAGAAACTCTCTCTTCTCTCTAAAAATTGGGGATCTAAGGCTTTATTTCTAGTGGAATCCTTTGAGGCAGTGCATGGGATGACATTGGCTTGGCTCACATGGGCGTGGCTTTGTTGGTCGCAAGTCAGTATGTCAAGATGATCCAATCTTGGGAGCACCATTAGATGATGGACTTATTTCTGGTGGAGGTTCTGACATCACATTTGAGGACATTGAATAATCATCAACTTTGCTTAGGGATCTTGGAGTGCAAACAAACTGGAGGTCTTGGGCTCAAATTGTCAAAACTGATGAAAAGATAGAAGAGAATAAGTCATACCCATTTTGTCAATCAGCTAATTTTGAATTGAAGTTTGTGGCATCAGAGGTGGAATCAGAGGTTATTGTGCTTAGTGATGATGATATTCAAAAAGGGTGTAATGAATGGCACTTTACTTTGGTTGGTACAGTGATAGGGATAGAGGCGCCTCCTAAGAATATAAGGAAATTTGTTAGATCTCAATTGAAGATGGTGCTTACTCCTATTGTTGCCAAGTTATAGACAGGTTTGTTCTTGTTTCGTTCCTTCTTTCATGATGATATGTTGAAAGAGTTAGAAGGGTCTATGAACTTTATGTTTGGGAAACCCCTGCTTTTGAAAAAATGGAACATGGATATGAAATTGGATATAGACTTATTTGATGTTATTCTATTTGGATTTGATTTATTGAACTTAAACTTTAGTATTAGTCTCTGAAAACCATAAGCCATATTGTTAGTAAATAAAGAGGCCTTTGTTGGCTAATTCAGCTACAGTTCATAAGTCGAGGCTATCATTTACCTGTATTTAGGTTGATGTGAAAGGGAAAGATTAGGTGTTAGATCATGTGGTTATTTCAAAGCCAAATGGTGACCATGAAACATAAGTTGTTATTTATGAATGGTGGCCCAATCAGTGTACCAAATACAACAAATGAGAACATAGAAAGGAGAAGTGCAATCCTGATTTGTGAAAGCTAAAGCATAAGCCTGCTCCATCAGTTAGTAAACTTGGTGAGAAGGAAAATATTGTTGGGTTCCGGGAGCCAAACAGCGCAGCGGAATTTAACCGAAACCCTCCAGGATCCAAGTGAAACGGGGTAAACCGGGTGTTCGAAAATTTCATACCTAATTTTCGGTTGAGATCTCTCACTCAACTGTAGAGTCGAATCACAAAACCTGAACAGTTGACGTGTTCAGGCTCTCTATGGTATCCACACGAGCCTCTCGGGATCACCACGCTTCCACCACGTCCCGGCAGATGCGTTTCTCTTGCGCTCGCAGTGCTAGCTTGCGTCCTCCAAGGAATTGCAAGAGAAGAGTGCGACTGTCCTTTTGGGAGGCTAGGGCAAGGAGACCTACGAATTTCTCACTTAAAAGTTGTATTTATAGTGAGACTCAACTTCCAGGCCTAATGGGTTTCAAAGCCCTAATCCAATTAGGATTTAATTTCGGGCTTAATAATGGCTCAACTCCTTGGCCCATTATTAATACGAAATTAAAGTGAAACCATAACCCAAATAATTAGCCCATGCACTCTAATGATCCAAATAGCTCTACGTGTGCGACCCAATAGGCTCTTGCCATGTTGGCAATGATCATAAATCACATTTATAATCATAAGCAATGAGCGGTGTCTAGCAACACATCATTGCTACCCAAGTGACAAGATTGTCGGTGAATCGACTAAACCTTTATGATCATCACCGATATATGCCATTGTCCCTTTGTCCAAGATATCAAGACTAAGCACGAGACATGGAATGTGTCACTCTCGTATAGCCCAATCTTTGGTTTCTTGATTACCGAGTAGACTAACTTAAACTGATGACATTGATATCATATATCAACTCATCGGAGCATGGCCATGCATTTTCTAAGTCTCACTCTATCAAGGGGCCCAAAGATATCACTCCCGTTACATAGGAGGGACAAATCCCATCTTGATCATACAAATCCCTCCGCATGATATGTGACATACCCAATGACCTCCTTCAAGTTCACTCAGTTACGAGCAACAAAGGAAAGTATCAAAGTATGTGACTCACATGTAGGGAACCTTGATGATCTTAGGTCGAAGGACTACATATACCATGATCACTATGAGAATCACTTATGACACTCATATAACAATCCATGAAGTGTTCTCATGGTGGGTCGGTCCAGTACACAAGTTCTCCAACTTGTACCCATATGTAGACTACATATCTCATATTAGTCTCCACATATGCTAGTCATTATGTATTATTGCAACCCGCTCCACAATAATACTAGACTAGGGACATTTAAGAATATCATTATTCTAGGGTTACAATTATGTTTATTACGTTACGCAGAAACAAAACAACAAACAAAATTGCTGGATTAATGCCTCAATAAAATATCATGACTCAATGTGCAAAAATACAATCATCTCATGATTGGCTTTTTGGGCACAATACTAACAAATATAATCATGAAAGAGATAATGGCTATGACTAAGCCTATTACTAGCACTAGCTCCTTAGTGCAGGCAGGGGAGTTGGCCATAAAGAGATCCAACAAAATGGTATCCAACAAAAAGGCAAAGTTAATGTTACTTCTACAAGGCAGAAGAGTAAGTAGCATAATGTAAAGCTAATAGACACTTCTAAGCAGGAAGTTGTTGGGACCAAGTTAACAGGGTTATTTCTAGCTAATCCTTTTTAGAAATTCGAAGTGGATGAGCTAGCTGAGATAACAAGTGATTATGGTCATGCTTCTCTTTGTATTCCAAATTGATGTTGTGTTGTTGGAATGTTTGGGGGTTGAACACTTGTCTTAAACAAAAAGAGATAAGAAGAGTTATTAAAAGAAATAAAATATGTGCTATGTTAGAAACTAGAGTAAAGAGTAAAAAATTTAATAGTATCAAGAATACTATTGCTAGTAATTAGAAGTTTGTATGGGATGATTTGATTTGGGAGGCAAAGTATTTAACTGGTTCTGACCAAGTAATTCATATTCATGTGACTTATAGAATTGAAATACAGAGTTATGTTGTGTTTATGATATATGCCCTTAAAAAGCCTCGAGACAGAAAGGTTTTGTGCCCTCAATTAGTTCAATTTACAGTTAATGTGAAAGAACCTTAGATTTTGTTAGGAGACTGTAGTGGAATAAAAAAAATCTGATCAGAAGCTTGCTTTGACTAGTGCTATTGATTGGGATGATACCGAGCTTAAGGATTGTTGTCATGATATTGGGGTTATGGATATCAAATGCATTGAGAATTATTACAATTGGTTTAGTAATCAATAGGCTGAGGATTGTATTTATTGTAAGCTGGATAGAGTTTTGGGTAATTGTATATGGTTTGACTTGTTTCATGATTCTTTTGTTGAATTCAAATCTAACTTCTAGTCTGACCAGTCAATGGCTTTGATCACTCTAAGGAAAGGTAGCATCCCTAGATTAGTGCCTTTTAATTACTTAAAGACATGGCAAGGGCATCAATCTTATAAGTAGTTAGTGGCTTTTCTTTGGGCAGAACTTCAGACTGGTGATCTTATTTAGCAACCAGTGCTGGGGAAACTTAAAAAGTTTAAGCATGAGTTGAAATCTTTGAACAAATAATGCTATTCTAATATCTTTGCTCAGTTGATAGCAAAAGAACAGGAGCTGGAGGCTTTTTCTAATACTGTGATGCTGAATGGTAAGGATAGTTATTTGATTGCTAGGTGGCATAATCTTAGAAGGGAAGTTTGAGATCTAAAATAATCAGAAAAACAATTCCTTATGTACAAAGTAGTTGCTTATTGCATTCAGCTTGGTGACAATAATACTAAATACTTTCATGTCCGTATGAAAGAGAAGAATGCTCATGCTGTAATTAGTTGTTTGATTGGGGGAGATGGGAGAAGACTTCTTCAACAGTAAGATATCCAAGATAAGTTAATTGACTACTTTTATAATGTTCTTGGTGTTATTATTCCTCATCTAATTAATGTTAATGACAACATTGTTTTGAATGGTCCCAAGGTTTCTCCAAACCAGTGTAACAGGTTAGAGATAAAGGTTACTACCCTTGATATTCTCACTACTATGAAAGGAATTAGGGCAAATAAAGCTCCAAGCCCTGATGGGTTTATTGCTGATTTCTTTCAACATGATTGGGATATGATTAGTGAAGATGTCTCTAAAGCTATCCTTCACTTTTTTAGAAATTGTGAGCTCTCAGCAATTTTATTTGATATTCCCTTACACCTTGTTCTAGAACATCTTAATGCCTCTGCTTCTACAAATTGTCAACCTATAGCTTGCTATTCTGTCTTTTATAAAATTATATCTAAGATTTTGGCTTCTAGATTACATTGCCTTTTGCCTGAACTTGTGCATAAAAGTCAGATGCATTTATCCAACATAGGTATATCCTTGACAATGTGTTATTATGTTTTGGATTGGCTAGAGGTTACTCTAGGTGTGGTATTATGTTGAGAATGTGTTTGAAAATTTGAAGAAGGCATATCATTTACTTGATTGAAGGTTTTTGAAGAATTTTATCATAAAGCTTGGATTTCCTAACTGTTGGATTCAATGGATAATGGGTTGTGTGAAGTCCCCATATTTTTATTTAGTCTAAAATGGATCTCTTTGTGTCTATTTTAAAGGTTGAAGGGTTTAAAGGTAGAGGGATCTTTTTTCTCCCTTTTTTTTTTGTGCTACCAATGGATTATTTATATAGAGCTCCTAACAAAATATTTGATGAAAACTATATTGGATATCATCAAAAATGTAAAAAAATTAGGTTGTCCCACATTCTTTTTTGTAGATGATATCATGTTTTTTGCTAGAGCATCAGTTAATGATGCTAAGGCTATCAGGTCATGTTTGGATTTCTTTATTGCATTTATTGGCTTTGCTATTAATGATGATAAGAGCCAGGTGTTCTTTTGGGGAATTAACAAGAAATTGTAGGATAGTATTATGAATGAGCTGAATATGTGTAGGTCCTATTAGATATAGAGTATTCCCCTCATGGACCAAAGACTGCAGATCAAGCACTATATGCCTTTAAAGGAAAAGATTTTGCAGAGATCAAATAGTTGGGCTACTAAGTTTTTATCCTATGTAGGTCATGTTGAATTGATTAAATTAATAGTTTTTAGCATTCAATCTTATTGTGTTAGGCACCTCCTATGTGCTTGGCTTAGGCCAAGGAGAACCAAGGAAAAATGAGAGAAAATAGAAAGGGGAGTAAGAGAAGCTCTGGAGACTGGTATAGTGACTTATGTGCAAAACTGGAGACTTTCAGGACTTAATTGCAAATAGAACATGTACTATGCGAAACCTGGCAGAAAACAGAGAAAGGGGACCAAAATGTACACGTAGATGAGTGGTACAATTAAAACTATCAACTTCAAGTTGATCATTTCGGCCATGCAAGTTTAATGGGTGACTAGTGCAAGACTAGCCCAAATTTGGGAGACAACAATGATTACTAGTCAAAATCTTGTCTACCACTAGTGTACTATTCACTAGTTACTAGTTAAACTAAATAGTCTTTATTTTAGTTACATGGCCGGTTATGCATGAGTACTTATGACACATTGGTACTTGTGTTGTTTATTTGCTTGGCAATTTGAGCCATGTGTGGACTTAAGTGTACATGTAGATACCAAATTGAGTGGCGGCCTTGTGCACAAGTGAACTTAAGGGCTTTAATGCGCCATGCAAGGAAATGGAAGTGAGCTTAGCATTTTTGGCTAACTAAAGCCAATGACTTTCGGCCGAAACTAGCCTAAGTCATTTGCTTCATTTCGGCTCCCTTGTCCTTGCTAAACCGAGAGCACCCTTGAGAGTTCCTTCACAATCTTGCTTCTAAATCCAAAGTTCTTGAGGTTTTGGGCGGATTCAAGCTTGGAGAAGTGGATTCGGCTTGTGCTTGCTTGGAATCAAGCTTTGTTCATGAGGAATCGGTGAAGGGCCGAGCAAATTGAGCTAGGGTTCTTGAGGTAACCTTGGTTTTTCCTTGAATCCATGGTATTTCCTTCCATGAACAAGGATTTTGGAACGCTCATTTGTTGCTAAGCTTGGAGATTTAAAGCAATTGAAATGCTTGGTGGAAAACCTAGCTATGGCCGAATGTGTTGAATATGTGTTCTTGGTGTTCTCCTTGGAATTCATGGAAATTAATCCATGTGTGATGCTTGTTGATGATCATTTAACCTTGTGATAGGTTGTTTGGATGAAGGACACCAAGATTGTGCAAGTTGGTACTTTGGCCGAAAGTGAGTTTGGAGGTAACTCATGTCCAACCTTTGTTTACAGGGCATTGACGCCATGAACCATGCTTAATGATGCATTGGTAGTTATGTGTTGGATTGGATTGAATAAAGAACATGTGTATATGAAATGGGTACTATGGCCGAAAGGGTGGAATTGGTGCTTACTTGTAATGTTGCCTATTTGCATGGTAATTGTGCCATGAATGAGTTCACTAGTTGTTTGGATACTCATTTAGTGAATTGGTATGTTGAGTAGTATAACTATGTGAAAATATGTGCTTTGGCCGAAAGTATGAATTAGAGTGAAAAGGTATATTTCACTTGGTTACTTGGCATTAATGCCATGGTTGTTGTTTATTGGAGATTATAATGGCTCATGGTATGTGAGATTAATGGGCAGCTTATGTTTAAGTATTTTGGCTTATATGGCCGAGAGCTTCAAAGTGTTGGGTGATAGTGTCTTTCATTGAAATCATGGTATTTGACCCATGGGTTATGTTGTTAATGATTATGCCTTATTATGGTAGGCATTGAGGTTGAAAGGCACTTGGACACTTGAAGTTTTATTGGAGACCGAGAGCTTGAGGTAGGGTTCACTGCACTTGAGTTCGCTTGGTAATATATGCCATGGTTCAAGTGTTAAGGTGGCTAAGTGATGGTTAAAAATCTGCCATGTGATCTTAGTTGCTTGATGGGCTTATTGGTTATATGTGGTTGCAATGTTGATTAGCTAATTGACTATAGTACATGTACTAAAAATGCAAGTGAATGTGGCCTATTTGCTTGGCATTTTGGGAGCTCCATATGGAATGTTTTTGGTAAGATTATGTGCAAGGATTGCACATGAGTAGATGTATGGCTTATATGGCCGAGAGCAACAATGTGAAGTGTGTGTGAGTACTTGTGTGCCTTGGTGATTTCTTGTGCATGTTAACCCCCACTATTGTTATTGTATATGGATACACCTGCTTTTCTTGTCTTTGTATTTGTTTTGCAGGTTGAGCTAACTAATTGGAGGTTAAGCCTTGAGTATTCACTCGGCTTAACTAAATAAACTCTTTAAGAGTTGGGTATAATGAAGTGAATCCTACTGAGTTAAACTCACTGCCCATTCTCCATTTTTTTTTCAGGCAAGGATATTCAGCCTGAGTAGTGCTAAGCTGCCTTGTGTGTGCACTTAGTGTTTATTTGCTTTGTTGCTAAGGTATGTGCCAATGTGTGCTTGCCTTGACACTTAGTATTATTTGCAAGTTTTATTGTGAGTTGGCCGAGACTTATGGTTTAAGCTTGCAGGCTGTAGAGTGGGAACTGTCTAGGAGAGCATGGATATCTGGACTTTAGCTCTGGTTTTCCTTTTCACCTTTATGACCATGAATATGGCCACGGGCTTGGTGTTGCAGTGTGTGCTTTTGTATGGGATCCTTAAGGTGATGT
The DNA here is from genome assembly GCA_039654915.1 of Aquilaria yunnanensis. Lineage (NCBI taxonomy): Eukaryota > Viridiplantae > Streptophyta > Magnoliopsida > Malvales > Thymelaeaceae > Aquilaria > Aquilaria yunnanensis. Next base: position 37,569,684 of record CM077595.1, on the reverse strand, counting down.
TTGAGCACTAGGATTTGGGTCTCGGTCTGTACATAACTTGGCATGAACAACTTATGGATGCTTGGCATTTTGGCCATGTTATTTGCTAGGTAGACTACACTTTTGGTTGTGTATATTTGTAGTCTTGGATACCTAGATGGTGATGTTTTTGAGAACCTTGTGTGCCAAGTTATGTATGAGTATGGATGGTTATGTGTATGGTTTTGTGCTATGAGAATTATGGGCCAAGGTTTGGCACTTGTATGATATTGTTGGCTTGACCTCATCAGATTTGTGGTACTCCATTGTATATACGATTGCTGGCCGATAGCTACATCCATTATATCTTGTGGTTTTCAAAACCTAAACCAACATTGTGGGCTTCTTGGTTGCCATATAGGTAGCACACTTGATTGCACACCATGTATGCACTGAAAGTTGCATTATTTATTGCCTTGCTTGTTATGCAAGAAAGTGGTTTGGGCTTTACCTACGCTGCAAGTAATTACTAGATTGGTTTAAAAGCCACCTGGGCCACCTCCCAGGCCCATTACCTTAAGAAAATAAGACTTAAGGTTAGTTCTGTTGGTTAGGCCGAGGGCTAGATGCCCAGTTCTTAGTTGGGTTGTGAGACAGGTTGGGGACTCACAGGCCAGGGCCTGTGTGAGGTGTGACATATTGGCCCACTATTATACCTATTCTTAAGACTATGTTGGACCATATTGACTAAAGGTGTGGGGTTTTTTGCTAGATAGGTTCTATCATAAGTAAGAAATATCATATTCCAAGAGCTAGGATTTATGTCTCAAAAAATCAAGAGGGCCTTGGGATCTTTAACTTCCAAGCTTGGAACATAACTGCCCTTGGTAAGAAACTTTGGAAGTTGATGTTGATAAAGAAAACCTTTGGGTTAAGTGGGTTCATGCATCTTATATTCATACTGATAAGCTCTGGCATATGAACCCTACAAATGATTCTTCTATTATTTTATATATTCTAAAAGGAAATTCTCTGATATGATTTCTAATAATGATTAGTTGTGTGCTAAGAATGGGAAATTTCTGGTGAAATTGGATTACTTTCATGTTATGGAAAATTATGAAAATGTGACTTGCCATAGGACCATCTAGTCTCATATGAATATTCATAAACATCCTATGATATGTTGGTTTGCGATGCAAAATAGGCTACTAACTATAGATGGGGTGAGTTGTTTTGGAAATGTCCCTTCTAATCTTTGCCCCCTATGCTTCCAAAGTAAAGAATGAATGAACTGTATATATTTTTAATGTGTTTATTCTAAACATGTGTAGAGGGAATTGTCTATTAAGATTAAAATGTCTTATGCTCCATTTAAATAGGCTTATTTGTGGGATTGGCTCCGAAGGGTAATAATGGGTAAGCATTTGAAAACTTAGATAACGCATGTTAGGGTAGTGGTGGCTATGTATTTTATATGGTGGGAAAGGAATGGTCGGCTTTATCATAAAGCTTCTCGGCTTCCAAAAGTTTTATATATGCAGATTGTTGACTCTATTCAACATAGGTTTAGGAGTAATATCTTAGCGGTGTTTGTTTAGATTGTATTCACTTGATTATGCTATGCAGAACAGATGTTAGGCATTGGTTTATTTTACTTGTTTCTTTTGGTTCATGTTTTGCCATTTTTTTTTCATGTAGGCTCATGTTCCCTATTATGTAAGTGTCACTCAATGAAATAACAAACCCACCATGGTGTTTCCTAAAAAAAAATCATTGCAAACATTTCTTATATATTTATGACAATTTTTTTCCTTCGAGTTGAATTCCATTAAAATTTTTGTACAAGTTCCTGCCCTTATTTCCTGCCAAATCTTGCTGAAACATTTGTGAAGATTTTTTTTCATCACATTGAGATTTGTAGCAAAATTGTTGGACCTCCATCTTATAGACTGGTCAACCCCCTTAATAGTGATGATTTTTCTACAATTAAAATCATAGCAATTGGGTGTTGGAAACACCTCTACCCTTTATACTGCATTAGAGGCCCTTTTTATCTAAGCAATTGGTAGCTCTATTTAGAGAACATTTAACAAAAGAGAACAAGCAACACGAAAAAAAATTACCTAACACATGACTTCATCTACCAATGCTAAAAAGAAAAAAAAAAGTAACTCCTTTTGCAACTCAAAAATAATTATTGATGAATCAAATTCAGCCACAATTGAATCGAATCCATGTTTTCGAACCCCCTTCATTCCCCAAAGAATAGTCATGACTTCAAAATAGAGAACTTCCTTGCCATAATACTCTAAACAATAGGTGATAGCAAATCAGACTCCCCATCTTAAATCCCTATACATAGCACCAGTGCTTTATTTTCTACTATACACATCAAAAGCAAACATCAACATTGATCTTGCATATCCTTCCCTTTATATTTTAGACACAAAAGCCTTATAAGTTATATTTAATTTAGAGTGCTTATGTCAAAATGGGATATGAAACATGAATTTGTGGCTCTTTGATCTTCTTTGGTTTTTATTTAGGATTTGAGAATGGGGTTAGATGTTTGAAAATAACTCTTTTCATTAAAAAAGAATCTGACACATTTTTAAAAACTAATCTGTAAATTTTTATCTTCAACATGTTGATATATAAATTAAAAAATTTTATATACAAATGATAAATAAATATTTAGAGTTTCTAAACATATTTTAAATTTTTTCTAGCAAATCATATTGTAAATAAATTCATCTCAAACTTTGGTCAAAACAGCAAATGTTTCATACATTTTGTCATGGACACAGATGATAAATAAAAAATGATAGGTATTGAAAATAATGTTTTTAGATTTTTTATAGCAAACAATAATATAAATAACTTCATGTTAAACTTTTGTCAAAACAATAAATTTTAAGAGTTCTAATTTAAAATGTAGCTTGAAGCTTGTTAGCCTTGGCTAGATAATCAAAAAATTGACCTAAAGCTTGAACTATTCAATAAAAGGCTCAAGTCATTTCCACCCTAATTGTGAAGGTGAGAGGCTATGTAAATGTGGAAGATTAGGCACAATAGTTGCATGCATTGTTCTTGTTGGGTTTCGGGAGCCAAACAGCGCAGCGGAATTTAACCGAAACCCTCTAGGATCCAAGTGAAACGGGGTTAACCGGGTGTTCGAAAATTTCATACCTAATTTTCGGTTGAGATCTCTCACTCAACTGTAGAGTCGAATCACAAAACCTGAATAGTTCACGTGTTCAGGCTCTCTATGGTATCCACACGAGCCTCTTAGGATCACCACGCTTCCACCACGTCCCGGTAGATGCGTTTCTCTTGCGCTCGTAGTGCTAGCTTGCGTCCTCCAAGGAATTGCAAGAGAAAAGTGCGGCTATCTTTTTGGGAGGCTAGGGCAAGGAGACCTGCGAATTTCTCACTTACAAGTTGTATTTATAGTGAGACTCAACTTCCAGGCCTAATGGGTTTCAAAGCCCTAATTCAATTAGGATTTAATTTTAGGCTTAATAATGGCTCAACTCCTTGGCCCATTATTAATACGAAATTAAAGTGAAACCATAACCCAAATAATTAGCCCATGCACTCTAATGATCCAAATAGCTCTATGTGTGCGACCCAATAGGCTCTTGCCATGTTGGCAATGATCATAAATCACATTTATGATCATAAGCAATGAGCGGTGTCTAACAACACATCATTGCTACCCAAGTGACAAGATTGTCAGTGAATCGACTAAACCTTTATGATCATCACCGATATATGCCATTGTCCCTTTGTCCAAGATATCAAGACTAAGCACGAGACATGGAATGTGTCACTCTCGTATAGCCCAATCTTTGGTTTCTTGATTACCGAGTAGACCAACTTAAACTGATGACATTGATATCATATATCAACTCATCGGAGCATGGCCATGCATTTTCTAAGTCTCACTCTATCAAAGGGCCCAAAGATATCACTCCCGTTACATAGGAGGGACAAATCCCATCTTGATCATACAAATCCCTCCGCATGATATATGACATACCCAATGACCTCCTTCAAGTTCACTCAGTTACGAGCAACAAAGGAAAGTATCAAAGTATGTGACTCACATGTAGGGAACCTTGATGATCTTAGGTCGAAGAACTACATATACCATGATCACTATGAGAATCACTTATGACACTCATATAACGATCCATGAAGTGTTCTCATGGTGGGTCGGTCCAGTACACAAGTTCTCCAACTTGTACCCATATGTAGACTACATATCTCATATTAGTCTCCACATATGCTAGTCATTATGTATTATTGCAACCCGCTCCACAATAATACTAGACTAGGGACGTTTAAGAATATCATTATTCTAGGGTTACAATTATGTTTATTACGTTACGCAGAAACAAAACAACAAACAAAATTGCTGGATTAATGCCTCAATAAAATATCATGACTTAATGTGCAAAAATACAATCATCTCATGATTGGCCTTTTGGGCACAACACTAACAGTTTTCTAACACAATTAATCATTGATCATCATTGCTCACTCTACGTAGACCATGGTCTAGTATGTGAGGATAAGCAGTTACTGATAGAAAAATAGAGATGGCTGTGTTTTGGAGGTGCATGGGAGAATGGTTGTATGATGTGACATGTTGTCATTGTTTGCCTGAAGATGTCAAAAGTTTAAGAAGGTCAATAATAAGAGCAAAATTGTTCTATTTTTCACTGCTATTTGTTTCATTGGCACTAGCTTTATCATTATATGACAATGATCAATGCTACCTAATGCAAATTAGGATGAAGTTCTACCATGTTGCTTTCTGTCTGATTAAAAAATGGGAGCAACTCAATTATGGTAGCTTCACAAAGCATGTCATTTTATGTGGTGGGTTATGATTCTTTGCATGGACATGATTTACTTGGAAGCTCATGATGTCAATGGTATAATGATGACCTAGTGAAACTAGCTCATAAATATACATGAGTTCTTCTATGCAAATGGCTAAAATTAGTAGTGGGAAAGGTAGTTTTGCTTAGTGTATAAAAGTAATTTTACAAGTGTTTTGATAACAAATTTAAAATGCTAAAAGCCACTGCTACACTTTTTTTAGAAATAATCATTAAGGGGAGAAAAAGGAAAAGGAGTGGGAAATGGGTGTCATGACCTTACCCTTGTTTGAATAGGGTTATTAAAGGAAAGGAAGATAAATACTCCCCTTATTTGGATACATTCATTAAAGAAAGAGAGAAGAAAATTAGTTATTGTTATAATTTCACATTTACTTTATTTTACCTATTGAACCTATTTTTTCTTCTTTCTCGATAATGAGATAACTTACTTGTACTAACAAAGTTTTTATATATAGATCCAACTAAGTTGGTTGATTTGAGGAACATATTTACCTAATGAAAAAAATGTCAAAAATTATTGTTAATAAAAATTTTTAAGCTAAAAAAATAAGTGAGAGTTGTTAAAGTATTGTAACTTTTCATAAATGTTCTCGTAAGTACAATATAACTAGGAACTTATCAAAGAAAACATAACCGACAATATCTCAGTTTTTTTAACCATAAAATGGTAAAAGTGTTCTAATCTATTCCATTTAGCTACGAAAAAAACCATTTAAGAATATCATGGACCAAAATGTCTAAAGACTAATCACATGACAATGTCTTTCTGCCGTTCTTAAGGACAACCTAACAATGCTTGTATTTTCTCAAGATGTGCAATCAAACAAACATATGCGTTAGTTTGCATATGTAGCTTAAGCGATATTCTTCCCCAAAAGACTCCACACTTGTTCTTCAAGAGCTAGAAGTCAATGCATCATCTTTTAAAGTGCTAAATTTCTCTGTTTTATGACTTAAGCAATATTATCAATTGCTTTTTAGTTAATACCTCATCGCCATAATCATTTTTTTCTCTTAACATTCTTAGTTTGATGAGCTTATATCTAAGAAGAATGTTGTCCTGCATCGTTAAACTGATTACAGGTCTCTAAATTCACTTTATTTTTGTGAGATAAGATGATCATTCTTATCAATAGTTTCTGTCTGTTCAAAAGCTTAACGTCTTATTTTTTTTATAGTTTCACTTCCATCACCTATAGCTCTATCATTTTCATTGAGTATCAGCATCTTATTATAATGGGGAATATGTTTCATCATCCATTCACAAGTTGCAAACATTTCCTAAGAAAATAAATAATAAACACAAGAATACCAACACCTTTTGTATAAACAAATAATAAATTAAATATAATTTTTTTGGTATTTGTTACTAAAAGATACTAACCTTGATAAAGTTCCCCCAAACTTCAGGTTCTACACTCCAAAGCTTGGTGATGGATTCCATGCAAATGCACTCATACTATTTGTCTAAAAATTGTAGCACTTTGCAAAATTATTTTTCAAGGTCTTCCACTGATTTTTAACCTTGTCTTTAGTTATATCTTCCCCAATTTTTTTTCTCAATTCTATGATAATATTGTCATAGGCTTGTGAGATAAAAACTCTCATTTTGCTTGAAGCCTTTCTCCTATTATTACATTAAGGCATCCAAAAAAGCTTCATCCATGAAGGGTTTCCATGCCATTGCATTTCTTTTGCCATAACCTTTAACATTGCTAGAACTTTCCTTCTTTATTCTATTGACATGATTAGAACAATTGATCAGAAAATTAAAAAAAAATCTATGTCATAATAGTAAAGAACATCAGAAAATTTTAAATAATATAGAAATGTTCTATATTATAGCAAGCAATCTTTTACTTTATTCAACGATGCAATCATAAAAGTCTATCTAATAAAAAAAATAAAGCTAAATAGCTTAGAACGATGACTATAATCATTCCACATAGTATTAGGTAAAGAATTTTTGACCAAATCGGTAGGGGTGTAAACGAACAACAAGTTCGGTAAACTGTTTGTCAACCGTTCAGTATGAGTTTGTTTATTTAGTTAAACAAACAAACATAAATAAATTTTTATTTATTTACGTTCACGAACCGTTTGGTTATTATTTATTTATGTTCATTTATTTATTTGTTTATTTATTTATATATTGGCTATACATTTAATATATATATATATATATATATATATAGTGTCCACCTACTCCACACACATATGATTATACTCTAATCTCCCCCAAATTAATCTATTGTTTTTATTTTCCTAAATATAATCAATCATTTCCCTCACAATGTAAATCTGCTATAGCACCAAGCCAAGTCTCATAGCCTTAACTCATAATTTCTCACCATTGCCTATTGCCCTGCCAGTCATTGTTAGACTTACTTAAATTCAGATTGGTGGTAGCCATCTGCTTTAATTGTTCGTGTTCGTTTATTAATAAACGAATGAACACAAATAGAGAAGTTGCATTTGTTTATTGTTCACGTTCATGTTCATGTTCATGTTCATTAAAAGTTAAATAAATGAACATGAACAAGACTTGTTCGTGTTCATTCGGTTCATTTACAGCCCTACAAATCTGCCCCATGTTCACCAGCTTCATCTACTATAGGACAGTGGCACCGACATCAATTTCTAATTCATTGATCAACTTTGACTAGAAGGCTCTCATCTAGATTAACATGCAATAATTTACACAAAATACAACGTTCTAAAACAATCAATTTATGTGTTTTAACCTAATATGTTGGTTTGTTAGCACTTGATATGATGAAGAATCTTTTTTTTAAGAGCCTAATAGTACATTCAGTTGCATTTTATAGAGATGCATGATGATTTTTAAATAGCTCTCGTATGGTTCTTGGGAGGTTTACTCAAGAACTCATTCAAGTGATATTGGACTCCTCTGTGACATGTGATAAATTTAGCTTTCAGCATGAATCCAACATCTACAATATAATATTTTCCTAAAATAAAAGAAAAAAACTATTGTAAATTGAATTGTTAATAAATAAATAATTAAGAATTTTATATTTATAAATATATTACCTTCTAAAACCTCATGTTTGTCTACTCTAGATAGTGCATCTTTCAGATTTCTTGAATCAGATGCAATGCCTTCCTATCCACAGAAAACATAAGTAAATGTTAAATCAAAAGAACAAGCACATAGTACATTCATTGTCAAGTAGTCTTCCCTCTCATGATATCATGTGGCAACTCGAGCAAGCATTTTAGCCCAAATATATATGCCATCAATCACCCCTATTGTTTAATAGTCAACCATTATCAGTAAATATGATATGAATATTGCAACCTTTGTGACAAAACTCCTAGTCAACGACTAGCTTTGACTGGGTAAGCATGTTTATTTAAGTGCTTTTACTTAAGTAACTCAAGTTAGCATCTTACTAAGCAAGAAAGACAAGCTAAGTTTAAGTAAGGGTGAGTTTCTAAGTATGATTTGGCACCTAAGAGTCAAAAGGGTAAATAGTAATTTTGACCCAAGTGAGTGGCATGACTATAATTTGATAAAATTAGGGTCATGTAAGGATTTTTTACTATTTAAGTCAAGATCATAAGTTATCCTAGCTATTAGAACCATCACTTAAAAGAAAAAGTGCAAAAATTGCACTAAGTGCTCAAATAAGCCATTTATGTCGTAAGTAGCCTAAGTATCCAAGAGGCCAAGTGTAAGAGGCTTTTGAACTTTTTAGAACCAAGGAGGGATGGTTTTGAGTGCGTGTTTAGTGGCCAAAGTAAAACAAAGGAGAACTTGAGGCCCAAGAGGCGAGAAATCAAGAAGTATGCTTTAATGGGGTGGTTAGGATATTTTAGGTAAGTTTAACTTCCTCTACCCATTTTTTTCTTTCCCAAATTCGTAGCTCCCTCTCCCCACTAGATTTCTTACTTCAAGGTACCCTAATTCCTCAAGTTTCCATCAAATTTGAAGGTCCCAAGATGAATCTAGGAAGCCTCCAACTTGTTTTTGGTGTATTAGCTTCAATCTAGCCCTTTGATGTTTGTTTTGAACTTGAAACTGTTGGGTTTTGGGAGCCAAACAGTGCAGTGGAATTTAACCGAAACCCTCTAGGATCTAAGTGAAACGAGGTAAACCGGGTGTTTGAAAATTTTCATACCTAATTTTCGGTTGAGATCTCTCACCCAACTGTAGAGTCGAATCACAAAACCTGAACAGTTGACGTGTTCAAGCTTTCTATGGTATCCACACGAGCCTCTCGGGATCACCACGCTTCCACTGCATCCCGGTAGATGCGTTTCTCTTGTGCTCGCAGTGCTAGCTTGCGTCCTCCAAGGAATTGCAAGAGAAGAGTGCGACTGTCCTTTTGGGAGGCTAGGGCAAGAAGCTACGAATTTCTCATGAAAAGTTGTATTTATAGTGAGACTCAACTTTTAGGCCTAATGGGTTTCAAAGCCCTAATCCAATTAGGCTTCAATTTCGGGCTTAATAATGGCTCAACTTTTGGGCCCATTATTAATATGAAATTATTGTCAAACCATAACCCAAATAATTAGCCCATGCACTCTAATGATCCAAATAACTCTATGTGTGCGACCCAATAGGCTCTTACCACATTGGCAATGATCATAAATCACATTTAGGATCAAAAGCAATGAGCGGTGTCTAGCAACACATCATTGCTACCCAAGTGACAAGATTGTCTGTGATTCGACTAAACCTTTATGATCATCATCGATATATGCTATTGTCCCTTTGTCCAAGATATCAAGACTAAGCACGAGACATGGAATGTGTCACTCTTGTATAGCCCAATCTTTGGTTTCTTGATTACCGAGTAGACCAACTTAAACTGATGACATTGATATCATATATCAACTCATCTGAGCATGGCCATGCATTTTCTAAGTCTCACTCTATCAAGGGGCCCGAAGATATCACTCTCATTACATAGGAGAGACAAATCCCATCTTGATCATACAAATCCCTCCGCATGATATGTGGCATATCCAATGACCTCCTTCAAGTTCACTCAATTACGAGCAACAAAGGAAAGTATCAAAGTATGTGACTCATATGTAGGGAACCTTGATGATCTTAGGTCGAAGGACTACATATACCATGATCACTATGAGAATCACTTATGACACTCATATGACAATCCATGTAGTGTTCTCATGGTGGGTCAGTTTAGTACACAAGTTCTCCAACTTGTACCCATATGTAGACTACATATCTCATATTAGTCTCCACATATACTAGTCGTTATGTACTATTGCAACCCGCTCCACAATAATACTAAACCAGGGGCATTTGACAATATCATTATTCTAGCGTTACAATTATGTTTATTACGTTACGCAGAAACAAAACAACAAACATAATTGCTGGATTAATGCCTTAATAAAATATCATGACTCAATGTGCAAAAATACAATCATCTCATGATTGGCTTTTGGGCACAACAGTAACAGAAACCTAAGGTAAGCTTCTTGATTTTATTTGAGCTAGTTCTAAGTTGTTTGAGTAGCTAGAGATGGTCTTGATTTGAGCTTATTGGTGCCATATCACGTTGTTTTTAGGTCTAGAACTCAAGAAAGCTAAGTTGAGCTTAAGGGTGCTTTTTCGTTGCTCTTACTTTGTGGCTGAATTTGAGGGAAGGGTTTAAGTTAATTTAACTCAAATAATGCATATAAATATAGTATTACATGTGGGAATGAAGTGGAAACAATACCCATGTGAATTGGCTTTGGAGATTGAAAGTTTAGGCAAGTCTCGTGCAAGTTTGCACGCAGTCGCGTAATGTTGGAAGAGCATTGGCGACGTGTCACCGTGGCGATGCTTAATGGCAATGTGTCTCCATGGCAACGCGATTTGGCAAAGTGTGACCAGTGATTTTCCAGGATACCCGAGGACTAATGCCATTGGCAACATGTCATCAATGGCGTCTCCAAAGCACAAGTCCTTTAAGATTAGGGCATCCTAAAAATGTCTCAACCTCTTGGTTATCATCCCTAGGCTATTCTAAGATGTTATGTAGCCTCAGTTAGGTCTAAGAGTCATTCTTAAGTTGTGAATTATGCATTATTTAAGTGGTAGCTAAGTGGAATGGTTAAGGTAGAGCTAAGTAGAGTGACAATAGGGTATAAGTGCTCAAGTTATCAAGGGGGCATTAAAGGGATTAAGTCAGGTTTCGGAGTCTTCATTAACCCAAGAGTTAGGTCTTAGACCTTTGGGGAGATGAGGAAAAAACCTAAGGGTATCCCAACCAAACCATATGGTTTGGTAAGTGAACTAGTAAGAAGTTTTAAGCTAAGCTCTAAGAGCTTGGCAAATTGGACCACATAAGATGGCTACCTTGCGCAATAAGTTAAGGGTAAAATGGGTAAGTTTTGAAAGGAAGTGATGACTTACTCTAGAACCCGTACGTGGGACTTAAGGGAGGTAAGAGATTTGGGATACAAGGGCCAGTGTCTCAAGCATCTCCGCCATTTGAGCTCACGGCAAGAATAAGACACCTAAGGTGTAAGAAGTCCCAAGGATATGTATGTTGCATATCATACATTCATGCATTACATATCTTCTATGTTATTGTCTTATTTTGATTATTGGTTGGTTGCTTGATTGTTTGTGTGCCATATTGCATGCTTGCTTGCTATCTTCTTTGCAAATACCCCAATAGACCCTTACTGAGTACATTCATGTACTCACTCTCTTAAGTTTGTTGTGCAAGTTCTAACACTGGGCCTATCAACTAATAGATAGTTTTGGGCTAAGTTTCCTCTTTTTACAGGTACTTATTCTCCATAATCCTTGAGAATCTAAGTTTACTTGTGAGTTAAGTTTTTTATAGTATAAAGGCTAAGCGGTGTGAAAGGATAAGGAAGGGCTTGCACTTGGAGCTTGATAGCTCAAAGGTAAGGGTCAAGTAAACGATCTTAGTTAAGGATTTTGTCTTGTATGTATATAGTACCTTGAGTACTAAGATGTTGTCTATATTAGGATACATTATGGTTTTAAACCATTAAGTTAGGTTTGGGTGCATGCTAGTGATGTAAAGTATGCACAAACTATTACTTGAAGTTGAAGTAACTAGTATTTTATTGTTTTGGCGCATTTTAAGTATGTTTTAAATAAATGTTTGAGCGGTGGTTTCTTAAATGGTTTACTTAAATGTTTCTATCGCCAGGCCAAACGCATGCATATCTTCTTGTAGGGTAGGCTAAGAAACTAGCTGTACATAAATTATTTTAATTTACGTACAAGTAATGGTTAGCCAATAGTAACTAAGTAGGATCATAGTCCCAAAAAGCCTACAAGTTAAGTAATTCAGAGCACTGGGACCCGCTTCGTGACAACCTTGACAAGTATTACCTTAAAATATCGAAAGAATTTACTATTTTTGTCAATTTCTAGTAGGGTTACACATCCATTGGACTATTTGATGAATCTTTCCTCTAACTCAAAAATAGCTTTCAGAACCCAATGTAAGTGATGATTTTCTATTTCTCCAGAGTGCTGAAACAAAAAATTCACCGCACGATTCTTGGCATGATGGGTTAATATTATAAAGTCTTGGTTACTTGTTCTTTGACAATAATTCACACGACTGTAAAAAATTTGTTGGGCTCATTCTAACTATATCATGGCCTGTTGGGCCCAATATGTCATGTATAACTTTAGCTCTAATCTTTTCTCTTCTTTCAAAATTAATCGTATTATTTATTTTATTGACAACCTTTGTTTTGGTGTTTTAGAAAAATACTAATAAACAACAAGCATTAACAAATATATAATTCCTAATTAGTGAGTGCGCATCCACTAAAGTATTGTGAAGATTGTATTTTTTTTTCCATACTTGTCCTTCTAAATATAAAATACAATTGGTAATATTATACTGAAATGTAAAAAGAACCTAAAAAACATAGGACTTTATCAATGAGCACTTTCCAACTAATTTCTTGATTATGCAAGGATTTAGTTATAATTTATACCTACATATGACAGTTTATGTGTTTGTTCTAATTCTTTAACATGAAACTAGTTTTAGTTTCACCCCCAGACATATGGCCAAACCAAAGCATACTACACATGCAACGCCAAGAAAGGCTATAACATACTCTAAAGTTTATCTTTAATTATGCCCGAGAATCACACCAATTAATCAAGTAACCCCGATGTCAATATAGATATGACAAAGAACATTAGATTATTCCTTATTATTGAATTTATTTCTCATTTCAGTCATTCTATTTGTATAGGGATCCCTATATAATCATAATATATGCAGTCTCCTCTTTCCTATTAATTCTTGTATGTTACCCCCTGCTCTTTGCTTCTTGTACCTCAATCCTTTAAATATAGGTTAGATGATAAATAAACCTTTTCAGAAAGTAAAAACAAGAAATGGAAAAGATTCCAATACCACGAAACTAGAATTTTTATTTTTTTGAAAAGTGATTATTCCTTTTCATGGTTGTTCATTGGGACATCAAGACTATCCAATCTCTAATTCTTTATATGGCTGCTAAATATAGGTTTTAGTTTTGGACCATGTATACAGGATCATCTCATGCATGTTCATTGTTCTAGCCTTTCTTACGCTAAGTTTGGATGCTTGTAAAATTTTTTTTGGTTAAGTAGCTCAGACATATTAGAAGCCAAAACTAGTTACTCTTCTAAAATTCATAGTTGTCCTAGTTAAAAATAATTACTGAAGTTGCATACAAAACACAAACTAATTACATACATCCAAAATTGGTATCAAAATGTATAATAAATATATTTTCAGCTTGTATCCTTTTTTAGCAAACCTTGAAAACAAGTTTTGAAATGACAACCTAAATAAGCAGGAACATAACACATTGTTTGAAAAATTACAATCAGAATTTCAACTTTAATTTATTTAATGGAAGTTGCTTAATCCTAGTGTATTTTTTCTTATAAAAGTACTAAGAGATCAAGAGATAATGCATGTTCTCATGCACAAGATGGACAAGCGTACTTCCTAATAGACAAAGATGAGCAAGCGTAATAATATTTCAACTAGTCATAGTTCTGTTTAATCCTAAATCATACTTAGCAAGTAGTATCTTTTTTAAATAACCAGTAGTAGCTACTCTATTAATTAATTAAAAAGAGATAAACAAACAACAAAAGCCCAAGGTTGAAGGATTCCAAGCTTTCAACACAAACAACATCTATTATGGTGATGGGGACATTTTTTTGGTGGATTTTGTATTTCTTCTAAACTCATCTTTAGGCATCATTATTCCTTCCTTTTATTTGTCATTGGTGAATCTTTCTCTTGCTCTCTCTCTCCTAATTATCTTTTTTTTACCATTATACCTCTCTCTAAAATGAAATAGGGTACAAATGAGCTCTGAGAAAAAAAAATCCTCTTTGAAGCATATTGTCAAACACTTTACATGTAGAGGTCCAATTTGTATCAGTCTTCTACAAAATAAAAACTTGCAAAATAATCACATAGAGAATCTAGAAGCAAGAACAAACCTAAATGGCCACCATCTTTATCCTTGTTGATGCTACCACAAATATAGCTTTCGATGCCACCATCACTCATCGAAGCTCTTGAGCTGCTCACCTATACCTTTTTTCAACCACCTTATGTAATTATTCATGAATTAGAGAAGGGTAGTTTAGTAAGGGAAAATTTTTGAAGGATTTGTTGAATTCTTCCCCTCTGTTTCCACATAAATTGGAAGAATACAAAAAATCAAAACACCGAGGAAATTGAGGGGAAGATCCAATCCCTACTCAACCTACCCCTTAGTTTTTATCCAATCCAAACAAGGACGGAAGGTAATGTTCCTTCCCTTTCCTCCCATTCCTCACTATCCAAACATACGCCTAATCAACATTTGAATCTTGCTTGGTTTAAGAAAAATTCTATTGAACACTGTTGCAAACGAGTGTTTGTGATACTACCACCAACAAGGTTTTGCTAAAACATTTAAGACTTTTTTCCATCATTGTTCCAAAATAGTCATAAGATTTAATTTTTGGTTTATTCCCCCTGTTAGATGCCCAAGTTCATTTTCTCTTTTAGAGTTGCAAAATATACTGCATTGGTTCTACTACTTTTCCTTGTCATTGATTGTTTTTAATGAATTTGCAAGCTTTATTAGCATGTACTTTCTCTTTCTAAAGATGATAACATTTGTTTTAAATGTTGATTGCAAGTTTACCTTTAGTAGGTATGGATTTGGTTTGTTTATCTCAAAAAATAATATTAACTGAATTATGCGGTCATGCTGGCTTACTCCATCCATCATATAGTGTGGAACTTTCTCTTGGTAACTATTTTTATTCTTCCCTCCAGATTAGTCTCATCCCTTTTCATCGATATTTATTACTTCTTACTACATCTAGCTACTCAATACTAGACATGAAGACTGCATATGAAGATGCAACAATATTAGCAATTAGGAAATTATGTAGTGGTACAATAATGGGCTTGCCTAAAGAAAGCAGTTACCTAGGCATAAATTTCTAAAGGGAACGGGCCCAAAGAGATTTATACTCAAGAAAGGAATCCTGTAAGGGGATGATGATGAGGGAAAATACGATTCCTAGAACCAAGGAGAATCCCTACATTAATCATACGCCTAAGGGGCCAAGACATGGGCACTGAACAAGTATAAATAGGAACCCCCACGACTTATCAAGGTTTGCTCTATTTTCTACATAAACCCTATCTATTTCTACTCTTACAAAAGTACTAATTTCACCATCGAAAGGTTTCCCTCATGGACACTCTTAAGAGCCCTAACAGTTGCCGTTTTTAACAAGTTCCAGTCCTGGTCAATCCCTACTTACTCGGCACACTTGGTTCGACCATTTACATTAACAGTTCAATTATCAATTTGATGTCATCTCTGGGAACAACCCCCGTAATATGATTGAGGATACCCTAGCACCATTTGAATGGTAAAGATCATCGACAACATGACAAAGCTTCCAGAGTTGGTTGGGGGGAGGATAATTTAAACACAGAGCACAAGGACATTGACAATGAGTCTCAATTGCCCCCTTAACACCCAGCAAGAGGTAAAGCCACTATGCATATTGCTAAGTAGTTCCAAGCCCATCAGCATGGCCTATTAAAGAGGCTTGGGACCACCATCTAGCAAGAGGTAAGGTGAACGATTCCCCATGACTAGGTGGATGTAGCAAAGTAGGGGTGTTCATGGTACAGTTTTATGCAGTTTTTACCTAAACCCACAACTATATCATATTGTAAACGGTTTCACAATTTGAAGCCCATAACTGCACCACTTTACATACAAATAAAAAAAATCACACCAAATAAATGTGGTTAGGTTATAGTTCGAAAATGGTTTTTCACATCACAAATTCATCATACTAAATATAAACAAATTAATACAAGTACATAACATAAACCCAAGTATAATCCAATCCATAGAGCAACACATATAAAAAAATTAAGAAAAGGATAGGTACTCGGCAAAAGCAATATTGTGAAGAAAGGCATGCGTGGGGAGAAGAATCATAGAGCAGCATCCCGAACAGTGTGGAAAAGAATCTCACTGGGATGGATTTGGAACAAAGTTAGCTATTTGAGCCGAAGTTTTTTTTCTATCTTCTACTGTTGCATCTTTGTCTCACCTTACCTTTAGGTTTGCTTTAGGAAATTAGGAATTAGTGTTAGCAAAACATCCAAGGCAATATGTACAAAAGGGAGAGAGAATTATAATGGAATAGGTTGTGCCAAATGAGTTAGAATTATTAAGTTAGGAATTATGTTGGTTGGACTTATAGGTTTAAAGAGGTATTGGGTTTAGGTTTAGAAAATATATATATTTTTTTAAGGCCAGTCTTACTGATTATGACTTTTAAAAACCATAATCACACCATATAGTATTTGATTTTAAGATTGCTAAACTCGAATCACAACCAAAACCACATAAAACTGCATACCATTTGGTTTGGTGGGGATCAGTTTATTCAGTTTTACGGGTTAATTGGTTTCGTTGAACACCTTTACAGCTGAGAGTTGCCTAGCACAATAAGGCAACAATGTCCCACCATGGAACCCACCTTGTGGTTACGGGGGATGGTCTATTACCGCTAAAGCTAGTGATGTAGTCATGGTCCTCTAGAGGTTGGACTAGATGGATGAACGGTTTAAGGCAACCATTCCAACTCCTAAGTGACCCCTTCTACTAGAGTGGAAAATAGTTGTCTACGGGCCAACCATTCATTAATGAGATCATCAACAGCCCCACTTTGGAAAGACTCAAGATGTTGAGGATTAACCTTCATGATGGTCTCACAAGCCTAACACCTTTGAAGGTACATTAGCTCTATGCAATTAAAGAGGGCTCCTGATGCGGTTATGTATGAGGTATTTAGTTCAACCTTAATAAAGGTTGCAACAAGTTAGTTTAGGACCAATAAAGGCTATCAATTCTACTCATTTTAGGAGTTGCCTTAGACTTTTGTTAGGTACTTTTTTAGGAGTCGTCCTACTCTTAAGACAACCACCAACTTCTTCAAGATCAGGTAGAGTAAGGATGAGTCCTTTTAGGACTACATTAAGAGGTTTAATGTATAGGTAGTGCTAGTTAGAAACCTTTCCCCCAAGGTGCATCTATTGGCCATTACCCAATGGTGGCAATAGGATTTAAGATTGACATGGGATCTTCACGAGAACCTCATTTATAGCATTGAAGAGTTATTGGATCAAGCCACTTGATATATGCACACAAAATAGCTCAATAGGCCAGATTCCCAAAAGGGTAGTCAACCTAAGAAGTGACAAAAGTTTAAGGATGGTAGGCCTCCATTGAAGGAAAATCCCCAATAGCAGGAAACCTCGTACACTCCTCTACAGGATTCTAGGACTAATATCCTATATGCTTTGAAAAGAAAATGAATGGTCAACAAGTGGCCACTGCAACTGCCTCTGAGAGTGACACGTAATCAAAAAATTACTTACACTATCATCATGACAAGGGTACCATACCAAGGAATGTTAGGATCTTTGTGACTTTAGCAAAGAACTCATCAAGAAAGGGAAGATGAAGAATTACATTGCCCATCCTCCTTCCTTGTGCAAAGAGGATAGGCCCAATAGGAGAGATGATGATGAGCAGGAACCAGAGCAGGATGAGGCAAATGAGATCTAATTCCCCTAATAGTAAAAATGACTACTAAAACCCAAGCTCACTTGCAAGGGTCATTCACATGCTCACTAAGGGTAATTCTTCCTAAACCAAGAAGAGGTAGGCTAACAAGATAGTTCAGGTGGAGGTCATGGCCATAGGAACATTCTGACTAGCAGGATAGCCAACAGATCATATACTGCCATGTGGATCAAGTTCTGATCATCATTAGAATCAATAACTTCAAATTGGAAAAGGTCTATCTGGATATAAGGGAAAATTTGAATGTCATCTTCTCATTCAATTTAGAGAAGATCAAGGTTGAAAAGGTTTTCATTGGCCCCCATCTCAGGGCCCACTTTTGGGTAATAAAGGATGATGTCCCTACCTTCGGAATCATGAGGTTGCCCCTAATGCTGATGGGAAAATCTTGCAATAGCACCATAATATATGACTGGCTTGAAGGAGTTCCTTGTCCTGGACATACCCTTTTCCTATAACGCCTTACTAGGAAGGCTTGCATAGGTAAAATTTTACATATGTCTAAATGTTAAATGGTAAACAGTGGTTTTTAGGACCCCCATTAGGGATGCCACTATCTTTATTGATGGGCCACAGTGATAGCCGAAGGACTATCGCCTCCACCTGGCCGAACTCCCTGCCACCAGAATGGCCAGGAGATCTGGCGCTACCCGGAAAAAGGTGGGATCACACACCTCGGAGAAAAGCCGAAGAGCCCGAGCTCGGCATGCCAGGGAACTTGAGGATACTATTAGGCCCCCCGAGGTAGTAAATAGACCGCCTTCGGAAAAGTTTCACCAGCTAGTGCGGACCGAACATGATCTTCCCGAAGGCGGAACTCCCTGAATCTGGGAACCCCCGAACTGGGGGCACATTTCCCGAAGTGGCACGGTCCGTACTAGAGGACGACCTCACCCAGGAACCTCAGGAGTACGGCAGGAGCATTTAAGGAAGCCTCTGACATGTCGCCCACAGATGTCACAAGCCGCCTTAAACGACGCTCTGACACGCCGACGCCATCAAAGTCACATCATGGCCCATCTCGGCTCAAGGCTCAAGGAAGCCTGCCACCAGCTACTTGTCCTCTACGCCCAGACATTTAGAGAACATCCGACCCAACACGTGTCACGATCTGAACGGGCTGGACACCTCTATAAATACCAAGGAATACACCCTGGCAAACGGTTGGCAAATATTCCGACTCCTCACTCTGAGAAAATACGACCAGGCGAGTTCACTGAACCCCTCACTGCTATTTCCTCCGCCTTCCCTCAGCACCACTGACTTGGGCGTCGGAGGCTCCTCCCCGGAACAACACCCCGGGGACCTCCTAACCCACTTTTTCTGAACATCTCAGGCACTCTCCCTTGGGCAAACCGGCCACCAGGCGTTCTTCCTCTCCGGGAGCCCCTCCATTAGTCACCATGACTACCAACGATGAAGCCGCTGGGCATCATTTGGCACCGTCTGTGGGAAACCGCTCTGAGATCGCCGTCGTTGAAACTCGGCGTTCTAAGGACAGGGGACTCCCGAGGTCTTCGTCCGCGCCTGAGACACAGCCGGCTGCTGATCAAACACTCCCAGGGACTTCTGCGCCTGAGGAAGACCACCCTCTAGTAATCACTATGAGCTTTATGAGGGAGTTTCAGCATTCGGTCGTGGCCGAAATGACACAGCAGATCGACCGAAGGTGGCCACAGTAAACACAGGCCCAAAGACCTCCCTCACCTGCACGCCCTCGGGAGAGAAGCCCGAGGTCGACTCATCGCAGTTCGGGAAGCGGAGACCCGCGCGAAGAGCCGTCTACGGAGAATATACCCCTCGGGAAACGGCCTGTGGGACAAACTGGGTCCAAGCGACCGAAAGTCTCACAGCGAAGGAGGTCGTCGCCTGAGGCGAGGTCCCTGTCCCCTCAGCACTCGCTCCCCGAAGAGGCGCCGACGATCTCCCTTCCCAGAGGAAGAGCCTAATGCCACAGTTTTCATGGAAAGGATACTAGCGCGGCTGGACAGGGTGGAAAAGCAGGTAGCTCGCAAACCCGTCTGGGACAGGATGACGGGAGCCTACTGCGAAGATGGGTCCCCATTCACCCGGGCCGTGGCCGAGGCAGTCATGCCAGGCGACTTCAGGGTACCTCGGCTGGAGATTTATGATGGCCGCACTGATCCGCAGGCCCATCTGACCAAGTACAGACGCAGGATGATAATGCATGGTGCTGACGACGCTACCATGTGTAAATGCTTTGAGGTCACCCTCACGGGACCAGCAACTGCGTGGTACAACTCATTGCCCCCAGGAACCATCACTGAGTTCCAGGAGTTGTCTACGGCCTTCGCGCAGCAATTTATTGGAAGCCGGCCAACGGCAAAGATGCCTGTTCAGATGTTCGACATAGAGTAGAGAAACGGAGAAACCATCCGAGACTATGTCGAAAGATTCAACAGGGAAGCTCTAAGCGTCCCGGACTTCCGGCCCGAAATACGCAGCCTCGCCATGACACGGGGCCTTCAGCAAGACTCACAGTTGTTTTATGAGTTCTCAAAGGACCCCCCGGACACCCTCGGAGAATTTTACCGAAGGGCCGAACAGCACATGACCGCCGAGGAGCTGAGAATGGGTGGGCCGAAGTTCGATCACAACCGCGCCGAAGGGTCCAATCAGCAAGCCCGGCATCCAACTGAACAGGCAGGTCGACCTCGGAGGATGCGGGGAAGGAAACTTCAAAGCTTCACACCCCTGAGCACTACACGGACAAACATCCTCATGGCGTTGGAAAGGCAGGGGATGCAGATTCGGCGGCCAAGGGCCATGACCGCTGATAACAAGAAAAACATCAAGAAGTTCTGCCAGTTTCACCACGGCCACGACACTGAAGACTGCTTCCAACTGAAGAAGTACATTGAGTCACTGATAAAACTCGGCCAACTTCGGAAATATCTGCGGATGCCTTCCCCAAAAGGAAGAAAAGATGAGGAAGAAAGGGCCGAAGATGAGGACTACACCTCCGACAGGCGGAGAAACAGAAGTCCGAAAAAGCGCCCTCCTCCTCCTGCAAGGGTGATACAAACCATCACCACGGGGCTCCCATCCTCGGAAAAAAAGCGGAAGGCCAGAGAGATTGCGGTCATGGAATATTAGAGTCCGGCAAAGAAACTGGCTCGCAAGGATGGATCCACCGTCATCTTCCCCCATGACGATCCGCTGCTAATCATGGCAAGGATAGGGAACTGGGACGTCAAAAGAGTGTTGCTTGATGATGGATCAAATACTGACGTCCTATTCTCGCATTTACTGTCGAATTTGGACATCTCCAGCAGCGAGCTCAAGCCTGTCACCTCGCCCACCTTCGGGGTTGGACTGTCCGAACTACCTGTCCTCGGATGGATTGATCTCCCCCTGATGATGAAAGGAACTTCGGCCGACGGAACAGCTGAGTTGTACGCCTCCACAATGGCGAGATTTATCATCATGGACGTTCCTTCTTCGTACAACGCCATCCTTGGAAGGCAGACACAAGGAAACCTGCACATTCGCCCTGACGTGAAGTACTTGACTGTCACATTCGCCACCAAGGATGGGGATGCAGAGGTCTTCATAGATCAAGCCGAGGTAAGGAAGGTGTTTGTAAAATCGCGAAAAGCTCCGGCAAATAACCCCGCACAAACAATGGAGGCAAAGGCGCCAGAGAAGGGCAAAGAAGGAGATCCCACGAGAGCGGAAACGGAAACAGTAGAACTTGTCCCAGGACAATCTACCCGAATAGGGAAGAGCTTGCCCGAAGGTGACAAGAAAAACCTTGTATCTTTTCTATTGGGAAATAAAGATCTCTTTGCCTACTCGCCGAAAGACATGCCAGGGGTGCACCCTGGCATAATACAGCATAGCCTCAAAGTAAGCCTGGAAGCAAAGCCTGTCCGGCAAAAGAAGCGAAGCATCTCAGCCCATAAGAGCAACTTTGTGAAAACCGAAGTCCAGCGCCTGTTAGACGCTGAAGTCATCAGGGAGGTCAAATACCCCGAATGGTTAAGCAACGTGGTCATTGCCACAAAAGAAGGCAGCAGCAAACTCCGGATGTGCATCGACTTCAGAAACTTGAACGATGTTTGCCCGAAAGACTCATACCCTCTTCCGCCAATAGACCAACTGGTAGACTCAACTACCGAATACGGGCTCCTAAGTTTCCTAGACGCCTTCAGCGGCTACCATCAAATAAGGATGGACCCCGAAGATGAAAAAAAAACCGCCTTCATCACCGAGGGAGGAACATACTGCTACGTCAGGATGCCATTCGGGCTCAAAAATGCAGGAGCCACCTACCAAAGGTTGATGAACAAGGTCTTTAAGGACCAAATGGGGAGAAACATGGAGGTGTATGTTGATGATATGATAGTCAAAAGCAAGCTCCCTCGCAACCACGTTGCAGATCTAGAGGAAACCTTCCAAAAGCTCAAAGCCTTCGGGATTCGTCTCAATCCTGAAAAATGCATTTTCGGGGTGACCTCGGGAAAGTTCCTTGGGTACATGGTATCCGAAAGAGGCATCGATGCTAACCCCGAAAAAATTAAGGCTTTGCTCGAGTTCCGAACTCCTGCCACAGTAAAAGATGTGCAGAGACTCACCGGAAGAATAACCTCTCTAAGCAGGTTCATTTCCAGGTACGGGGATAGGTGTCGGCCTTTCTTCAAAGTCCTCACTAAGGCAGCAAAAAAGGAAGGCAACCTCGGAAGGGATGATCATCCTTGGGATCAAGACTGCCAAAATGCCTGGGAAGAACTCAAAATCTACCTAGCCAGCCTGCCGACTCTGTGACAACCTTGCGAGGGAGAGCCCCTCGTATTATACCTCGCCGTCACGGAGAAAGCTGTGAGCTCGGTCCTCGTGAAAGAAGAAGGGCCAAAACAATGGCCGGTCTACTATGTAAGCAAATCCCTGCATGGCGCCGAAGTCAAGTACCCTCTGCTGCAAAAAGCTATATATGCCTTGGTGCTTGCAGGGAGAAGGCTGCGACCATACTTTCAAGCTCACCCCATCATCGTCCGAAGTAGCCTACCACTACGGGACGTCATGAGGAAAGTGGATCATTCGGGAAGGCTCTCCAAATGGTGTATAGAGCTTGGCGAACACGATATCACCTATGAACCTCGGAAGGGCATAAAAGCTCAAGCACTGGCAGAATTCATTGCCGAAATACCCACCACTGAGGACAGTCATCTGGATCTGAACGAACTTACATGTTGAGGGAGCCTCGGGGTCCGAACACCAGGGAGCTGGGGTAATTATCAGGGGCCCCGAAGGCCTAGAAGTAATGAAGGCTATCAAGTTTAGCTTCAACGTCACTAACAATGTGGCTGAGTATGAGGCCCTCATAGCGGGATTACGACTGGCTAGAAAAATTGGCGTGAGAAACTTAAAGGCTCACAGCGATTCCCAGCTAATAGTTCGGCAGACGGCAGGAGACTATGGGGCGAAGGACCCAACCTTGGCAAAATACCACGAGCTGGTAGCAAAACTCATTCAAGAGTTTGACGTCGTACGGATCGAAAATGTACCTCGGCGGAAAAACACCGAGGCAGATTGCTTGGCGAAGTCAAAGACCTACACCGAGGTGCTAGACCGTCCGAGCATCTCAGTGCTGAGCATAGCGACCTCGGGAAAAGGATGGAGGGATCCAATAAAAAGGTACCTCGCGAAAAATGTGCTCCCCGAAGACCCCGGTAACGCTGCAAAACTGTGAAGGCGCTCCGGCCGTTTCTTCCTAATCGGTGAAGAACTATACCGGCAGGGATACGCGAATCCGCTGCAAAGATGTGTGAACGAAGAGGATACTGAAATGATCCTTGAAGAAGTCCACAAAGGCATGTGTGGTTCACACATTGGAACCGATGCCCTGGTGCCAGTGATACTCTGCCAGGGATACTTCTGGCCTACCCTAATAAAGGACGCAAGGCAGTTCGTTCGGAAATGTGGTAGTTGCCAGAGACACGCGAACATCCAGAGGGCACCCTCGGAAATGGTAACTTCGGCTGACTATCCCTGGCCCTTCGCAGTCTGGGGTATAGACCTTATTGGGCCACTCCCCGCAGCGCCCGGAGGCGTGAAATTCTGCGTGGTAGCAGTAGACTATTTCTCCAAATGGGTCGAGGCAGAACCGCTAGCAACTATCTCGGTGAAAGAAGCGCAGAAGTTTGTATGGAAGAACATCATATGCAGATTCGACATACCAAGGGTACTAGTGGCTGATAATGGATCCCAATTCATAGACAAAGGATTCCAGGAATTTATCAGCGACCTTGGAATAAAGATGTACTTCACCCCAGTAGCTCACCCCTAAAGCAACGGGCAGGTGGAAGTATCTAACAGGACCATAAAAGATGGCCTGAAAAAGAGACTGGGGGAAGCAAAAGGGAAATGGCCGGGAGAACTCCAAAGCGTATTATGGAGTTACCGAACGACACCTCGAAGAGCCACAGGGGATACTCCCTTCTCACTCGTCTTCGGAACAGAGGCCATCATCCCAATCGAGATAGTTAGACCATCAGTACGGGTGCAAGTATTTGATGAAGGTGGAAACGACGTCGGCCTAAGAACGAAGCTCGACCTCGTCAGAGAACACAGAGAAATAGCTGAGCTGAGAATAAAAGCTTTCCAGCAAAGAGTGGCCGCGGCTATAAATTTACGAGCCAGGCCAAAAGAAATCAAGAAAAGGGACCTCGTTCTCCGAAAGGCTGACTTTGCACCCCGAAAGCCATCCCACGGAGTACTTCGCGTGAACTAGGAAGGACCTTATCTGGTTCTTGCCGAAGTACGAAAAGGCGTGTACAAACTTGGCGACACCGAAGGCGTAGAATTGAAAAACACTTGGCACTCAGACGCCCTGAAGAAACTCTACACTTAAGATGGAGCGGAAGGATTGTGTTGTACAAAAAATATCCTAAGTACAGAATGTCCTTGAGAAAAATTCTTAAGTGTACAAAATGGTGCAAGACAGAATTCCGCGAAGGTGTTCGCCGTGATAAAACGCAGATGTGACTTTCCGAGGTCCCTTAAGCCATCACGCTCGGAAAAATGGAAAACAAAAATCTCGTGAAAGTACTCGCCGCAAAAAGCGCAGAATAATTTTCTGAAGTCTCTTGAGCGAACGCGTTCGGGACGAAAGGAAATAGAAGGAATCGCAAAAAGACTCAGTCAAATAATTTTTTGTGATTGCAGGTTTCCCGAAGTCTCTTGAGCGAACTTGTTCGGGACGATGGAAATGCAAAATCTTGCAAAAAGACTTAGCCAAAAAATATTCATTGAGAATGATCAGGCTTACAAAGAAGAAGTGCCCAAAGAAGGAGCACAAAAATGAAGAGGAAAAAAAGGAGAAGGGCCATAAAACAACCTAAGAGTTCTCGGCGTCCCGGGAGCCACCAGCCTCTGTGCCTTTTTCCACCACCTTCGGCGCCGGAATTATGGAAGGCAGGTTCAGGTGCTCGATTTTTGACCAGGACCACTGAGGCCCCTCGGGAATGTTCAGAGCTTCCAAAAAAGAGAGGTCCAGACCTGGGAACCTCTGATGGACTTGGTGTCGAGCAAGGCAGAACCCATCCTGGAAGGCGACCTTGGTCATTTGGTCGGATTTGTCCTTCTCAACCTCAAGGTCCTCGAGCTCGTCCTTCAAATCTGCAACCTCCTTCTTCAGCGCCTTCATCCTTTTCTTCGCGTCGGGCTCCTTCTTCAAAGACTTGACCTCGGCTTCAAGAGCGTTTTTCTCAGTCAACAACGTTAGTATGAGATTGTCAGAATTTGACTTATCCTTAAGAAGGTCTTGGTTGGCAGCGAGCATCCCCGCCACCTGATTGCCGAGGTCAGCAATCTTCTAGGAGGAGTCCTTCTCAAGGTCTTCCTTTTCCTTCCGGAACTCCTCCCGAAGGGCAGCAACTTCTTTCTTCGCAGCATCTGCCAGCTACTGGTTCTTGGCGGTCAATTCTGAGCACATGACTTTCGCTTTTTCTAAGGCCTCTAAGGCCGAAGCTCGGAACGCCGTCTGCCTGGCTTCCCGAACTCGGAGAAAGAGGACGTACCCCAGCAGCTGCGAAAAGATGAACGCAAGGTCAGTAAGAGCCAAGCACTTCGGAAAAATTGAAGGGAAAAAGGTGTGAAGAGCATACCTGAGCAGCATGCTCGGTAACTTTCGCGGCGAGGATGTCATCGCCTGGATGGGCCGCCGCAAGAGCCTTGAAGGAGGCCTCTGTAAGCACCCCCTTCGAAATCTGCTTCGCCATTTGAGGACAGTCCTCGGAGTACAAGTTCATGTCCTCCGTGAACGTCCAGAAGGCTCTTTGGGTATCTTCCCTTGCGGGACTTTGGCATCGCGAAGGGCCCGCTTCTTCACGTGTTCGGCCGCCCAGTTCGGAGTAAGCAACTCCCCTGCATGGCAAAAATGAGAAGTAGGTCAAAGACAAAGGAAATTTCAGAAAAACAAAAGAGCCATACTTGTTCTGAAAACAACAAACCTGGCGGTACTTCGACCACGACGTCCTCGGAGTCCTGAGACTCCTCGGTCGAAATACCCTTGCCTTTCTTCCTGCGCCGCTCCTCGGCAGAAGGAGCCTCTACCACGGCCTCCCGAAGGGCCTGCGACGCGGAAGGGCTCTAGGGAGGGACGTCGGCGGAAGGAACCTCGACAGCAGCCTCGGGCGGCGGAATCTCGGTTGCCCCAGGCTCCTCGGCAGCCTCCTCAGAAATTTCTTGCTGAGGAAGCTGGGCAGTTTTCTTTGCCCGTTTCGCCGAAGGACCAGCGCCAGTAGACTTCCGCCCTTGGGAAGCCGCCTTCTTTGTCTAATCGCCCTTCTCCACCTGGTCGGAGAAAAGGGACTTGTAGAATGCAGCAGTCCCGTCCCCCATCTTTGAAAAAGAAAAAAGACATTAGCGTCAGTCCGAGGGAAAAATTGCAAGGGAGTAGAAGATAACTTACTTTCGAAAAGCGTTTCGAAAGAAACTTCCTCCCGAAGGAGCTGCACCAACCAGGAGTCCTTCCCGGCGATAGTAGGAGCTGGCATCCCGAGGTCAGTCTTATGCTCCTTGACCACGCCTAACTCCCGAAGGACCTCTTCGGTCATCAACCTCCAGTTAATGGGGAAGGGGTACATGGAGCGCGGAGCGACCTCGGGAGCCCAGTCGGAGACGGCGCGAATACGTCTGTCGAAGTCCACGAACACGGGAGCCAACTCTGGAGTCAGCAGTATCCTCGGATCAACGACGTCCACATCCAGCTTTCCCCGAGCCCATTTGGTCGGAACATATGACCAGGCCTCATCTATCTTCAGGAAGAAGAATTTCTGTTGCCACCCTCGCCAACTGTCCTTAGTGGCAAAAGTGAACATGAATTTTTTGCTCCCGGATCCCCGAGGTAGCATGAAATAGAAGCCACCCTTCGAGACGACGAAGAGCTTGTAGTACTGCATGAAAAATACAGAATGGGGTTTTATCCCGAAGACGCCACACATACAGAGGAAGGCGTTAAAATAGCAGTACGAGTTCGGGGGAAGCTGATTCACAGCAATGCCATGAAATTGGAAGAACTCGCAAACCATCTTCAGGGGAGGATACCGAAGTCCGGCCTTCAGCTGGGCTCGGAAAACGGTAACCTCGTTACTATGGTTTGAAAAAGCATAGTGGTCAAAGCGTGGCAGTCGGGTAATGGCGTAAGAGGGAAGAAAGAACTTCTTCTTCCACCTCTCTAGTTTTTTAGGGGTGGTGCAACAAGGATGAGATAAAAGAGGCTGCCAGCTCTCAGGGATAGGCATTTTGGACAGAAAAATGAGTTCAAAAAAAGGCAAGAAAACAACTTCCGGCAAAAACTCGAAAAAACAGAGGTACCAAAAGACTCTGGAAAGAAAAAACCCACCAAAAGACTTGCCAAAATCGGAGGTCGCCGTCGTAAAAGGTTGCCGGAAAAAGCTATGTTAAAACAGCTCCGCCGCAAAGGCAAGAGAAAGCGCAGAGAAAAGGGCAAGCAGGGAAAGAGCAGAAACAAAAGCAAAAGGGGCTTATGACGGAATGGGCTATTTATAGGCCAAAGGTGGGTAACCGAAACGACGTCATAAGTGCCCTTTGAAGGCGAACCGTCACCGTAATTGCACTTTGCGCCTGAAAAGACGCGCTCTCTGTAAACGACGCGACTCTCCTCCAATGACAGTGTGCCACGTGTCAACCGCCGCGCCAAAATAGGGGACACATCTTCTGACATCCTTAAAAAACTGGGACGCGTCGCTCAGATTGACGCGCTTGGCCATCAGACGCGACGCTGCACAGACCTGCAAAAGCAAAGAAGCAGGTTGCCACGAAGACACCAAAAGACGGGCTATGGCCGAACAGCCCATACCTTCAGGCAATAGGTGTATCTTCGGCACAGGCTTTGGCTCGGAGACACCAAAAAACAGGCCAAGGCCGAGCAGCCCACACCTTTGGGCAAGAGGTGTACCTTCGACACAGGTGTTACTCTCTATAGACTCCCAAAGAACATTCTCGGAAAGAAAACAAAACCGAAGTCGTCACTTCGGCTTTCCAAAGGGGGGCATGTGATAGCCGAAGGACTATCGCCTCCTCCTGGCCGAACTCCCTGCCACCAGAATCGCTAGGAGATCTGGCGCTACCCGGAAAAAGGTGGGATCACACACCTCGGAGAAAAGCCGAAGAGCCCGAGCTCGATACGCCAGAGAACTTGAGGATACTATTAGCCCCCCCGAGGTAGTAAACAGACCGCCTTCAGAAAAGTTTCACCAGCTAGTGCGGGACGAACATGATCTTCCCGAAGGCGGAACTCCCTGAATCTGGGAACCCCCGAACTGGGGGCACATTTCCCGAAGTGGCACAGTCCGTACTAGAGGACGACCTCACCCAGGAACCTCGGGAGTACGGCAGGAGCATTTAACGGGCTGGACACCTCTATAAATACCAGGGAATACACCCTGGCAAACGGTTGGCAAATATTCCAACTCCTCACTCTGAGAAAATACGACCAAGCGAGTTCACTGAACCCCTCACTGCTATTTCCTCCGCCTTCCCTCAGCACCACTGACTTGGGCGTCGGAGGCTCCTCCCCGGAACAATACCCCGGGGACCTCCTAACCCACTTTTTCTGAACATCTCAGGCACTCTCCCTTGGGCAAACCGGCCACCAGGCGTTCTTCCTCTCCGGGAGTCCCTCCATCAGTCACCATGACTACCAACGATGAAGCCGCTGGGCATCACACAGTCAAATAAAATTATGTAGCCAGCCTCAAAGGGCTCGTGGACACTAGAGAATCAACTAGTTTAAATGACCCCAAAAGAAGGAAAGAATAGGCCCATGGAAACAAGGGCCTAGCCTGCTTGTCAATAAAGAATACGAGGAGGTAGAGATAGCAACTCGACGAGTAATAAAGATTGGAAAGGATCTCCCATCTAAGGTAAAACATTTATTGGTTGAACTTTTACGCATAATTCTGATTATTATTATTTAGGTATCAACTTAGAAATCATCACTCATAATCTGTAACTTGATCCTTCAATCCGGCCATTCTAGCAAAAGAAAAATAACCATGATGCCCAAGAAAAAGGAATTCATCAAGGAAGAGGTCAAAAGGCTCCAAAAGGTATGAATAATCTAAGAAGTACGATACCTTGAATGGCTCACCAATGTGATACTCACTAAAAAAGAAAGTGGAGATTGGACGATGTGTGTAGACTATACAGATTTAAACAACGCCTACCCAAAGGACCTTTACCTTTAGCCATAGATTGACTAGTTCATTGATGGAACAACAAAATTTAAGGTCCTCTCCTTTATGGATGCCTTTTGTAGATGCCACAAAATCCGCATAAGTCCCAAGGATGAGGAAAAGACAATTTTCACCATAGGGGAAACGGTATATTGTCATCAACACATGCCCTTTTGAGCTGAAAAACATCAATGTGACCTATTAAAGATTGATGAACACAGTCTTCGATGAATAGTTGGGTCGAAACATGGAGCTTTATATGGATGACATGATCATGACAAGTAAGGTTCTCAATCTCCAAATCAATGACCTCAAGGAAAGCTTTCAATGAATGCGCTAGTTATATTAATAATACATTTTTATATATAGTTCTAATTTTAAATAATTTACTTATACTAAATACATTTTTTAATTTAATTATTTTAATAATATAACAAAATAGACATAATTTAAAAAAATTAGTTCCCACTATTATCAAATTACATCATAGTAAATAATTGTCACAGTTACATCGCATGTTTGCAACATTTTTTATCATCATACACATGTTGTGGTAACATCATTGCAGATCTGTGACATTTCTATGATAATTTCTAATTATGACGAAAGAATTTCCCATGTTCTTGTTCAACCATTTTAAATGTCAAAGTTGAGGCTTTTCTAATAATTATACGGCGTAATCCTCCATCTTATATAACTACTTCTCTTATAGTGTGAAGCACATTTAGTCTCATGTAGGCGACATTCTAAAATGCCAACAAAATATAACTAAACCAACATTTTGTGCTATTAATCAAAACTATGAAAATGGTTTTTGTAAAGGCAAAAAGCTCAAATTGCTCACTCATGTTTGCACTATAGGCTAATTAACCACTATTATTTTTTTTGTAGCTAAATCACTCATTACTGTTACACTATTAATAAATATTGTCACTTTCATTACTTTGTCCAGTTTAATGATAATTTAAAATATTTTGATAATGTAACAATAGACGTGGATTGTGTACATAGTGAGCTTGTGTACAAAAAGGAAAAAAATATCTAGCTTAACTCTTAAGCCTTGTCCCGCACCACAAATCCCCCCTAAACCTCATTCACTTTGGGATATCAAACAAACAATGATTGGCTCCAATTGATGGCCAGTTAAACTTTGGATCTTTATGGTTCTCACACTTCTACTTTTTTACTCTCCACTCCAAAGCTCTATCTCCTTCATCACACCGCCTTGACTCTGGTGATGCCCTCATCCGCTACATCTGTGTCTTCAATCTCATCCTCCCTGGCGTCCGCATCAGTGCCAAGGTAGTCGTTATCACCAACACTGTTGCTCACAATGCCAGCCCGGGTTCGCTATGCTCAAAATTGACTTCCTCTTTTGAATGCAATTTAAGATTTTTAAAAATCAAAACTGAACATTTTTTTCTATTCCTAGATGCCCTGGTCAAGGGAACTCAACGTATAGCCAATGGTTCAACTTGTGGCATTGATTAATTCAGCTACCTATGTCGCAATTAGAGGTTATTTCTGACTATCAGAGTCGGATTGTGATGGAAAGGTTACTCCTGCTGGATAATGAAGGCTAATTCATCCAAGTGATTATTTTGGTTTGATTTTGGGTATGTTGGATAATTCATCAAACAAAACCAACAACACTAAAACCTTCCTATTCGAAGACCAAGGCTACCCCGGCATTGGGCCAGAGCTAGGATTTGGGAAACGGGTCTAGCTACAATGTTGATGTTGTTCTCCTACTGGATAGGAAGGACTAGGACTACATAATCAGGTAGATGCTTAGCGCCCTTACTGTGGTGTGGTGATCTTTGTGGGAATTGTACTCATATTTTCTAATCATTGCTAAAACTGTTTTATTTCCCTAGACTTGTTTTTAATGAGAAAATTTGGGATTCTTACTTAACAGGCTTGCATCAAAATCCAAAAAGCATGACTTATAGCAGAATCCCAAAAGCATGCCTGGGGGGTGGTTGATTGTGGGAAGAAGATGGTTATTATATTTTATTTTTTAGTTTAAGGATTGCTATGCATAAGAGGATATGGTTCAATGATGGATTTTATAATTTACCGTTCCAGTTAGCAGTGTCATCACCACATTGGACAGAACATTTCACGAGATAATGCTATATTTCGGCCGTTAGTTTCACTAGTAGCTAACTTTTCCTTTGTCACAATTATTAGTGGTTAATATTCCGTGAAAAGAAATTGGAATAATGGATTCAATTGCAAAAAAAAAAAAAAAACAATTGATGATATACACTATAGCACAAATATAGGTGAGCGATTTGCCTCTCTTTTTTTTCAACAAACTAGTTTACATACCCAGTATTGCTATAGAGTTTTAAATTATATTGAGTTGTTAATTTTATTATAATATGCTTTATAGTAGTATTTCCATGAAATTTCTATATTTATACTTTTAGGAACCCAATAAAAATAAAAGTTTAAGGTAAAAATAAAAGGTGAGACCCATTTTTTATTTCCAATACTAGTCGGGCCCACAAAAAAAAGGTTCAATAGGCGAGATTTATAAAAGGGCAGGAGTCTTGGCCGATTTTTTTTTTTTTTTGGGGCCAAATGACCCCAAAAATCTTAAATTATGCTCCTTCTGTCTCAAATTTTTTATACAATTTTAATTTTTTACTTGGGTTTGACTTAAATTATTTATATTAATATTTACTATTTAAAAAAATATATATTTGGAAACTAAAATATGTATGCTTTTTAAATATAATTTTTTTAGAAGCTTTGAGCAAATAGTAATATAAATAAATTTAAGTCAAACCTTTTTCAAAAAATTAAAATTGTATGAAGAACTTGAAGTGGAGGTAGCACAAGATATACAATTCAAAGTGAACTTCCCCTACTATGAGGCAAAACAAATAGACATACTTTAATAGAGTAATAATTAGGCCACTATGGGCCAAAATAATTCGGCCTACTTTAACAAAACATTTTGGGCCATGTTACAAAATAGATATGGACCAATATTATCGTATTTATTATTTAAAAAATAATTATTCTTTAAAATATTTAAAATGTAACATAGATGGAATGGCGAGTATGTTAAAAAAATAGTGGGCTCAGTTAAATCAAACAAAAAAAGAGAAATCAAAGGATCACGTCTTGGGCAATATAAATTATACATGAATGGCGAAAATGTAAAATAAATAAATAAATAAAGA
Source organism: Aquilaria yunnanensis (assembly GCA_039654915.1). Lineage (NCBI taxonomy): Eukaryota > Viridiplantae > Streptophyta > Magnoliopsida > Malvales > Thymelaeaceae > Aquilaria > Aquilaria yunnanensis. Next base: position 37,536,714 of record CM077595.1, on the reverse strand, counting down.
TTGTAAAATTTAAAGTATAGTGGGTACATTATGGGTGGGAATACTTGAGTCATAATCAAAGATTTTTTTTATTTATAATTAAGATAAAATATTTAAATATAACTATGCTTTATAAGTTAATTTCTGCAATAACAATAATTACTTAAAAATAAAAGTTAAGATGTCTTATTTTTAATATTAGTTGGGCCCATATAGTCATGAAAAAAGTAACGTAAAATAAAGCTTTACAAAAAAAATTATGGGCCGATTTATAAGATGACATCAGTCTTGACCCAATTGTTTGCTTTCGGCCAGAGTTGCCTAAAAACAAATAACTAATAACTTCAAAGTGAACTCGGCCTATGGCACACCCTAATAAGACGTTAAACAAATCTTAATTGGGCCACTGTGGACCAAAATAAACAGGCCTACTTTAATATAACGATTTGGGCCATGTTGCGAAATATAAATAGTATCTTCTTTATTATTTAAAGCAATAATTATTTATCATATCTAAAATGAAAATATTAAAAGTGGTTTAGCTTAGGGATAGCAAAATCGGACCTGACCTGATGACCTGGACCAACTCACCCGAACCCAAGCCTAACCTGACCCGATTTGACTAAAAAAGTCAACGACCTGAACCTGACTGTGCCCAACCTGACCTGAACCCGAACCCGATTAAAGGGGAACCCGAGAAAACCCGAACTCAAATGACCCAAACCCGAAATACCCGAACCCGAAATGACCTTAGCCTGAATTGACCCAAACCCGAGACTGACCTGACCTGAACCCGAGATGACCCGATAATACCCGATTTTAACCCTCACCCTAAACCTTAACTTTCCTCTTTCATTATTTTCCATATTAAGTCAGTACTAAATATAAAAGTTTTCATGTTTAGTAACTTCCAGTTTTTGAGTCTTTCATATTCAGTATGTCTTACATTTAGGAATGGTGGATTCTGTTATTAGTAACTTCCATTTTTTGGTACTTCCATATTTAGTAAGTCTAATATTTGGAGATGAGACTTTCATATTTAGTAGTTTCATTTCTTTTTTTAAGATATTCATGTTTAATAATTTTCATATTTTGATAAAGGATTTCCATATTTAGTAACTCCTATTTTTTTAGGATTTCTATATATTACAAGTATCTTATTTGGGGAAAAAACATCCATATTTAGTGAATCCCAAATTTGAATTTTTCTAACAGAAGTATTATTTATATTTAGTAAGTTTAATGATCTTAATAGGAAATTATTAAAAAATTTTAAAAAATTCTATTTTAAGTATAATGCAATAAGGTACCTAAATTTTAAAAAATTTTATTTTAGTCACCCATAATAATTACAAATGGATCCTAAAATTTTTAAAATCTTTGCACTTTCACTCAAAATTTTTTAAAATTTACAATTTAGTCATTGATAATGACTTGATTTGCATTTTGTTGTAATTTCAAAGAAAATTCATTGAAACATAAGTATAACAAAATTGTAGTTGTATATATCTGAGTGATAGGTGGGTGAAGATCTGAATAATCTGTACAATGATAGTTAAAGGGTATGAGTTTAGAAAAACAATAAAATATTACTATCAATGTTAAATTACTTAAATATGTACTAAACTATAATGAAGAATATTTTTATGAATATCTTAATTAAACATACTAAAAAATAAAATTTAAATTTAAATTAAATCACACAAAAAATGGAGTTATTTGATTTAAATTTAAAAAAAAATTGAATAGATTCAATCGTTTTGACTTCACACCAGTAACCCACATGAACACCAAGGTTGACCCGAATTTGACCCGAAAGCTGGCATGAAGTTACCCGAGTCTAAAATTACCCGACCTGAAGTGAACCCGAACCTAAATAAACCCGGCCCAACCCAACCCGAACCCGAAATCAAGTCAACCTGAAATCAACCCAAACCCAAATGACCAGACCTGAACCTGACCTGGACCCGAATTCATGCTAACCCGAATAGACCCGAACCTGAATAACCTGACCCAAACCTGACCTAACCCACCCAATTGCCATCCCTAGTTTAGCTTCAATGGCCCAATTGGTTAAAATTATCTTTGGATCGGGCCTATATTAGTTTAATACAAAAGGGCCCTGTTAAAGAAGAGCATAAAGAAACTTAAGGGCCTATGTTAAAGAAATGAAAATTGTTGTGTTTTTATTATTTGATTTTTAATTGTGCCTTTACAATATGTATACGTAGATAAACAATTAATAATATATAATTGTAGACATTTGTTAAATTTTACAATCCCAGAATGTTTGAAGCAATTTTTTTTGTTTAGAAATCATTATTTTTCAAAAGGAAATGTCTAAGTGTACGCAAATCATTTATTTCAAAACCTCATGTACTAATCTGTAAAATTCTGCAACCTGATAGCCTCAATAAATTCTCACAAGAAATTACAATGTTTTCACCAGAAATTCTTTCCTAATTTCCCATTTCACCCAAAACCTCCTTTCTCTAGATTTTTCTCTCTCGCTCCTCTCCAGCTGTTCAAAAGCGCAGTGCCTGCCGACTTACAGACGATTTCCGGTGGTCATGCACGGCCAGATTCTAAGACTGTGTCGGTAGATGAAGTTTTAGGTGGCAGTTCACTATTTTTTTTCCAGAAGTTTTAAAATCTTTTAGATCTAAGCTTCTCTGTTTTTGGTCGATCCATCACTCTCTATAATTAAATAATAATTTTTAAGGAAATATTTCAAACCATACAATCCATGTGATTTCTGCGATCTTATTATCTGCGTCATGTTTCCTTTTTAGCTTTAGGCTCATTTTCTCTGTAATTGCATCCTGACATATTAATCGCTCTACTTTTGCAGGCCATTATTACTACTTCAACTATGTTCACAATACGTGATTAGTTCACCCCGTAACATAAATCAAATTGGAGGATTAGTTCAAAGAATATTGATTCCAGTTTCTCATGATGCATATATAATGATGTAGGATTAGTTCACCCCGTCACAGAGAATATTCATCTTACCTTTGCCTATTAGGTTTGAACCAGACCCTGAAATCAAAGAATAATGATTGAGGTTTCTCATGATGCACATATAATCAAGATTTAGAGACTTACAAGTGGCCTGTATGGAGGCATATCATTATGTTGCTACACATCAAACAGTACATTTGAGGTGTTAGTACTAGTGAATCAAACATTGTTAAAACACCTAGGAATCACAATTAAGTCATGTCAGGTTTAAGTCAGATCATTTAGGTTTCGATCTAGTTAGGTTAGCATTAATTCGGGTCCAAGTCGGGTTTGAGTCAAATTGATTCGGGTTCAGGTTGAGTTGTGTTGGAGTTTGTTTGGATTTAAATTTTCCACAAGTCGGGTTAATTTTAGTATCGAGTAACTTCAAGTTAGGTTTCGGGTCAAATTCGAGTCGATCTTTATGTTCGCATGAGTTACTGGTGTATAGGTCAAAATAATTGAATCGATTTATTTTTTTCAACTTTTGTTAAAATTTAAATCCAAGAATTCAATTTTTTGTGTGAATTTAAATTAATTTTTTAGTATATTTAATCAAAATATTCATAAAAATTTTCCTTATCATAGTTTAGTACATATTTAGGTAATTTAACACTTTTGGTAATACTTAATTTTTTTTTATACTCATACCCTTTAACTATCACTATATAAGTCATTCAGACCCTCACTTAGCTATCACCCAGACAAACACTACGATAATTTTGCTATCCTTATATTTTGATGAATTTTCTTTAGAATTGCTACAAAATGCAACTCAAGTTCACTATTAGTGACTAAACTGTAAAATTTAAAAAATTTTAGATGAAAGTACAATGATTTGACCAATGTTGTAATTATTATGGGTGACTGAAATGTAATTTTTTAAAATCTAGGTGCCTTATTGTACTATATGTAAAAGTTTACGGATTGATGCCCTTCGGCATCGTTGTTGTGTAACATGGTGAGCCCGGAGCAGGAACTGCAAGTGATAGAACGTCTGGGTGAGGAAACTCCGGTGGGAGAAGGACTGCAAAGACTCAGAAAGAAAAAGGTTAGGAGGTCCCCGGAGTATTTTTCCGAGATGCAGCCTCCGACGCCCAAGTCAGCGTTTGGAAATGGAGAGTAAGTAAAGAGTGGAGAGATTTCCCCCTTGGGGTCCGACCTTTTTACCTGGGGCGTTTCCCGAATATTTATAGGGAGGTGAACAGTAGAAGTTCGTTTGACACAACCCGCCCAAATCATGACATGTGTTCGAACAGATGCAATCTGTACCTTCGGGGAGAGGGGGAGCATCTAGCCGACCACAGGCCACTTGGCTAGGAGCCTAGGTCGTATAAGGATGGCGTGTCAGAGCGTGTCTGAGGGCGGCGTGGCAGAGCGTGTCTGGGGGCAGCGTGTCGGGGAACATACGGGTACGGTGTGTCAGAGGCTTCTTAATTGTTTCTACCATACTCCTGAGATCCCTTCGGTAGAAGAGACCTCTTTGGGACAGGAGGACTTCCTTCCGAGACCATATCAGTAATCCAGGGATATCTTCGCCAAGGGTGGTCCCGTTCGGGGACGCTCGTCCCTGCCGAAGGTGGTTTGGTCATCTTGCCGAGGATGGTGATGCACCGTATTCCCGAGGTCAGTGTTGTTGTCTCCAAGGGTGATGAAGGATCGCCGAGGTCGGATGTAAAAGGGGCCGAACACCTTTCTTTCCGAAGTCGGTGCTTGAGTTCCTGGCGGTCGATGCTCTACTTTTCGAAGGTGGTGCTTTGCCCGAGCTTACGGGTTTGAAGGGTGATAGCACTTTGGCTATCACATGCCCCCCCTTGAAGAGTCGAAGTGGAGACTTCGGGACTAGACTCTCTGAGGACATCTTGCCAGACTCCGAGCGGGACGCTGTTCAAGGAGACGCTTCGGCAACTGAGGGCATTCCTTCCTAGCCGAGGCGTCATCACTTGCCCTCTGGTCAGTCCCTTGGCGATCTCGGGGTGCGTACTCCCTTTATTTTACTTTTTCTGTTGGAGGTCAGTGGACCGTCGCGTCTCGTAACCAGGCGTGTCAGTTTGGATAGGCGTGCCTGGGTTTTCGCGGTGTCAGAAAGCGTGTCCTAGTTTCTCACATTGGATGACACGTGGCACGCGATGGTTGGGGGCAGTCACGTCGATTACGCCAGTCACGTCTTTTCGCCTTCGAGGGGCAATTATGGCGACGGTTCGCCTTCTCAAGGTAGTTATGGCGACAATTCGGCTACCCCTGTTCGGCCTATATAAACCCTTCCTTCCCGCATTTGCCTTCCTCTATCCTTCTCTTGCTCTTATCTGTCTTTGAGCTTTTCCTTCCCTTCTTTCTCTTTTCACGGCGGTGCAAGAGGCAGAGCGATTTCCGGCTACCATTTACGACGGCGTCTTCTAACCCCGACTTCGGCAAGCGTTTCGGTGGGTTTCTTTTTTTTTAAGGGTCCTTTGGTCGTCTCGGTTTCTGTTTTCTTCCAGTCCCGAGGTTTTTTTCCTTTTTCCCGAAGTCCTTTGGCTCTCTTGTCCTAAGTTGTTCCCTCTTGCTGAACATGTCTTCCCCTGTACCTATTATGTCCGTCCAATCCATCCCCGAGAGCTGGCAGCCTTTCATGTCTCACCCTTGTTGCTCCACCCTGGAAAAATTTTCGAAGTGGACAACCAAATTCTTTCTTCCCTCCTATGCCACCACCAGGCTGCCTCATCTTGGCCATTTTAGCTTTATGAATGGTAAGGACGAGGTTACCGTCTTCCATGCCTAACTGAAGGCCGGACTTCAGTTTCCTCTGCCAAAGATGATTTGCGACTTTTGCCAATTCCAATGCATAGCCGTGAATCAGCTTTCGCCCAACTCCTATTGTTACTTCAATGCTTTTCTCTGCATGTGTGGGGTTTTCAAGGTAGAACCCCACTTCATGATTCTCATGCAGTACTATAAGCTCTATCAGGTCCCGAAGGGTGGCTTCTACTTCATACTGCCTCGGAGATTTAGAAGCAAAAAATATATGTTCACCTTCGGCACTAAAGACAGTTGGCGAGGGTGGAAAAGGAAGTTCTTCTTCTTGAAGGTGGTAGAGGCATGGTCGGGCATGCCGACTAGGTGGGCTCTGGGGAAGCTGGAGACGGACATTGTTGACCCAAAAAAGTTGCTAACTCTCGATTTGGCAGCGAGGTTTGAGGACTTCGACAGCCCTATCCTGGCTGTCGCCGACTGGGATGCCGAGGTCCCACCGTGCTCCTTCTATCCCTTCCCTATTAAGTGGGACCTCATGACCGAGGAGGTTTTTCGGGAACTGGGGGTGCTCAAGGAGCATGAGACGGACCTCGGCATACTAGCTCCTGCCGCCGACGGGAAGAAGTCCTGGCTGGTGATCCTCCTTCGGGGGGAGCTCTCTTACAAAGCCCTTTTTGAAAGTAAGTTTCTTTCCATTTTTTAGTATAGGTATCCTTTTGGGCTTAAACTGATATTTTCTTGCTTTTTCAGAAATGGGCGATCAGTCAGCCGCCTTCTACAAATCCCTATTCCTTGGTCAAGCCAAGAAGGGGGAACAGACGAAGAATGGGGCCCCAAAATGGCGAAAGACGAGTAGGGTGGGTCCATCTTCAGCTAAGAAGGTGAAAAAGGACCCCCTTCCTCTGCCTCCGGCAGATGTTGAGGAGGCCGAGGATCAGCCCGAGGTCCAGGCCGACCTGCAACCGGAGCTTGCCGTTAGCTCCATCCTTCGGAGTCCCACTACTTCGGCGGAAATTGTCGGCTCTACGGCAGGGGGTCCTTCTGCTGATGAACTTGAAGAGCACAGAAGAAGCAAGGGCAAACACATCCCTGCCAAAGTAGAGGAGGTTCGGGACTCCGACGATGACGTCGCCGAGGTGTCGCTAGGTTTGTCCTTTGGACGATTTTTAGTGCTCTCAATCTTGTTGATATATGACCAAGGAACAACGTCTTACTGGAACTGTGTCTTGACTTTGTAAAGGATTTGGCGCCCTCAGCGTGGATGGTGGAGCATGCCCGAAAGCGGGCCCTTTGGGACTCTCACATCCCGAAGGACAAGGTCCCGATGGAGCCTTTCTGGTCTTTTACGGAGGACATGAATTTGTTCTCCGAAGACGGCCAGCAAATGGCTCCCCAAATGGCGAGGGGCGTGCTCACCCAGGCTACCTTCAAGTCTGTGGCCGAAGAGTGCACGAATGAGGAGGTCCTCGCCGCGAAGATGGCCGAGCATGCTGCCCAGGTACTCCTTTATACCCTTCATTCTTCCTGCCAATTGTTCTAAGTGTTTAGCTTTCCTTGCGCAACTTTACCAAGTGTTCTATTCTCCTTATTTTTTTGCAGCTTTTGGCGTATAGCGGATACTTCAGAGCTTGGGCAGCAAAGCAGTCTTCAGTTCGAACCTGGACCGAAGAACGTTTGTAGAAGGCCAAGGTGTTTTGTGCTAACTCGGTCGTCAAGAACGCTGAGTTGAGTAGAATTGCCAAGGAGGAAGCCGCCAAACTTTGGGAGGAATTTCTGAAGGGCCAGGAGGAGCTCTTGAAGGATTTCTCCCAGAAGATGTCTGACCTTGGCGCGAAGGTCGTCGAGCTCAATTCTTCCAACGAGGCTTATCGAAAGGAAAAGGAAGAAAATTTTGCTATCCTAACGAAGGCCCTCGCCAACAATGCCGCCCTTCAAGCCGAGGTTAAGGCTCTGAAGAAGGAAACAAAGAATAAGAAGAAGAAGATGAAGAAGTTGGAGAAGGAGGTGGCCGATCTGGAAAGCAAAGTGGAAGAATTACGGTCGAGTTGGACAAGGCTAATCAGGCAACCAAGGTTGGCTTCCAAGATGGTTTCTGCCTGGCTCGACACCAAGTCTTGGCCAAACATCCAAACCTCGACCTCTCCTTTTCTGGCTGCCCTGAACATCCCCGAAGGACCTCGCTAGACCTGGTCAAAGATTGAGTTCCTCAACCTGCCCTTTGCCCCCCCTCCGGCGCCGAAGGATGCTGGGGATGGAGCTTCTCATGATGTCGGGGTCCCTTAGATGTCTAGGGCTTCGCTTTGTCTTATTCTTCTTTTTTGTAATCTTTTTCTTGCGATTTCCTCCATGTAATAAGGCCTTCTTAATAACACTTTTCCTACATTTTTAAAATTTTGACTAAGTCCTCAAGCAATAATTTTTGTCTCCAAGGGTTGTCTCGACCATTTTCGGTCTGGGACCCTTGGTAAGATACTTTTTGCTCTTTTTATCGACCATCTTCGGGAAAATGTTAACTTTGGCGAAGACCTTTAGTCAATGTTTGACTTATTTTCATCAGCCGTGTTCGGTCGATGCACCCTTTGGGGAAAATGACCCAACCAACTTTGGAGGAAAAATGCCATTTTCACAAGTGCTTGTCTGCATCTTGTTCGGCAGGATTTCTTAGGTGGAGTTACTCTTCCAGAAAATTCTTAGAAAAATTTATAACTGTACAATTTCCAGACAAGATTCTTAAGCGTAGAACTTCTTCAAGGTATCCGAGTGCCAAGTATTTTTCAGTTCTCCACCTTCGAGGTAGCCGAGCTTATGGACTCATTTATGAATTTCGTCAAAGACCACATAGGGTCCCTCCCAGTTTGCCCGAAGTACTCCGTGAGACAGTCTTCGGGGTTCAAACTCAACCTTTCGGAGAACAAGGTCTCCCATTTTGATTCCTTTTTTCCTAACGCGTAAGTTCACGGTCATAGCCACTCTTTGTTGGAAGGCTTTTCTCCTAAGCTCAGCTACTTCTCTGTGTTCGTCAATTAGGTCGAGCTTAGTTCTCAATCCGAGGTCATTCCCTCCTTCGTTGAACACTTGTACCCTGACCAATGGCTGGACTATCTCGATGGGGATAATGGCCTCTGTGCCGAAGACGAGCGAAAAAGGCATCTCACCTGTGGCTCTTCGGGGTGCTGTCCAGTAGCTCCATAGTACACTAGAAAGTTCCCCTGGCCATTTTCCCTTTGCCTCCCCCAATCTCTTTTTCAGGCCATCTTTTATGGTTCTGTTAGATACTTCTACCTGTTCGTTGCTCTGCGGATGAGCTACCAGGGCGAAATGTAGTTTTATGCCGAGGTTAGCCACGAATTCTCGGAACCCCTTGTCAGTAAACTGGGTACCATTGTCGGCCATTATTACCCTCAGTATGCTGAATCGGCATATGATGTTCTTCCAAACGAATTTTTGTATGTCCTTCGCCGAAATTGTTGCTAGGGGCTCTGCCTCGACCCATTTAGTGAAGTAATCCACTGCGATCACGTAGAACTTCACTCCCCCAGGTGCAATCGAGAGCGGCCCGATGAGGTCAATGCCCCATACTGCAAAGGGACAAGGATAATTAGCCGAGTTTATTAACTCCGAGGGTAACCTCTAGATGTTAGCGTGTCTTTGGCACTTGTCACATTTTCGGACAAATTGTCTTGCATCCTTCCTTAGGGTAGGGTAGAAGTAACCTTGGCAAAGTATCACTCCGGCGAGGGTGTCTGTTCCTATGTGGGAACCACATACCCCTTCATGAACTTCTTCGAGGACTGTTCGGGCATCCTTTTCACTTATGCACCTCTGCAAGGGACTTGCATACCCTTGTCTGTATAGTTCATCCCCGATGAGGAAGTATCTCCTGGAGCCTTTTCGCACCTTTGCGGCCTCGGTAGGGTCTTCGGGGAGTGCCGAAGTTGCCAGGTATTTTTTCATGAAATCTTGGCATCCTCCTTCCGAGGTTGCTATGCACATTAACTTCGTGCTAGGTTGCTTTAGCACCTCGGTGGGTTCCTTGGATTTGGCCAAGGTATCGGTTTGAGCGTTATCCCTTCGAGGCACGTTTTCTATTTGTACCGAGTCGAACTCTTTGATGAGCTTCTTGACGAGGTCATGGTATTTTGCCAAGGTTAGACCCTTTGCAGCGTAATCTCCTTTCATTTCCCAGACTACTAGCTGCGAGTCGCTGTGGGCCTTAAGGTTTTTTACACCGACTCTTCTGGCCAATTTTAGTCATGCTATGAGGGCTTCATATTCGGCGATTTTATTGGTGACAACAAAACCGAATTTGATGGCTTTGGTGGCTTCCATGCCTTCAGGCCCCCGAAGAACCACTCCAGCGCTTTGGTGTTCGGCGCCTGAGGCTCCATCGACGAAGAGTTTCCACTCTAGTTCAATCCTTATCAGTTCTTCCAAGGTAACTTCAGCATCCTCGATCCCTGGAATTTTGACAATGAAATCTGCCAATGCTTGAGCTTTTATTGCTCTTCTTGGCTCATAAGTGATGTCATACTCTCCGAGCTCGATACACCATTTTGACAGCCTTCCCGAATGCTCGACCTTTTTAATTATGTCGCGTAGAGGTAGATTGCTTCGGACGATGATGGGATGTCCTTGAAAGTAGGGTTGTAGCCTTTTGCCCGCGAGCACTAAGGCATAGATGGCTTTTTGGAGCAATGGGTATCTGACCTCGGCGCCATGTAGGGACTTGCTTACATAATATACTGGCCACTGCCTCCAACCCTTTTCTTTCACCAGGACTGAACTCACATCTTTTACAGTGACGACGAGGTAAAGGATGAGAGGTTCTCCTTCCCGCGGTTGCCGAAGTGTTGGTAGACGGGTTAGGTAGCTTTTAAGCTCATCCCAAGCTTTCTGACATTCTGGGTTCCAAGGGTGCTCCTCGGTTCCGGAGTTGCCTTCGCTTCTGGGTGCTTTGGTAAGCACCTTGAAGAACGGTCGACATCGGTCGCCGTACCTATAAATGAATCTGCTAAGGGAAGTGATTCTTCCGGTAAGCCTTTGTATATCTTTAATGGTTATAGGTGTTCGGAAACCTAGCAGGGCTTTGACCTTTTTGGGGTTGGCGTCTATTCCCCTCTCTAACACCATAAACCCGAGGAACTTACCTGCACTCACTCCAAACACGCACTTTTCGGGATTAAGGCGAATGCCGAACTCCCGAAGTTGTTAAAAGGTTTCGCCTAAGTTGTCGATATGATTACTAGGCATTCTGCTCTTAACTATCATATCATCAGCATATGCCTCAATGTTTCTCCCAACCTAAGAGTCGAACACTCTATTCATCAACCTCTGATAGGTAGCCCCTGCATTTTTAAGCCCGAAGGGCATTCTGACGTATTAGTAGGTACCTACTTCGGTGATGAAGGCGGTTTTTTCTTCATCTTCGGGGTTCATCCGAATTTGATGATACCTGCTGAAGGCATCGAGGAAACTGAGAAGACCGTACTCGACGGTTGAATCCACCAATTAGTTTATGGCTGGCAAAGGGTAGGAGTCCTTTGGACAGGCATCATTCAGGTTCCGAAAATCGATGCACATTCAGAGTTTTTCACTCCCTTCCTTTGTGGCAACAACCATGTTACTAAGCCATTCGAGGTATTTAACTTCCCTTATTAACCCTACCTCAATCAGGCGCCTAACCTCGGCTGTAACGAAGGAATTCTTATGAGACGATAGGTTCCATTTTTTCTGCCAGACCGGCTTAGCGTCCGGGCGAACTTTGAGACTGTCGTGGATTATGCTAGGGTCGACCCCAAGCATGTATTTCGGAGAGTAGGCGAATAGATCTTTGTTCATTAACAAGAAGGATACAATCCTGTCTTTGTCACCCTTGGCCAATTTTTTCCCTACTCGGGTGTTCCGGCCGGGGATTAGCTCTACATCCTCTATTTCTACTTTCTCTAACTCTTCTGTTTCCTCCCTTATGGTCACTTTGCCTGTTGTGACTGCTTTTTCTGTAGCCAAAGTCTGTACTTGGACCTTGGCCGGGCTTTGTCTAGCCTTGGTGAAGACCTTCCTGACTTCGGCTTGGTCAATGAATATCTCTGCATCTCCTTCTTTGGCTGCGAAGGTGACTGTTACGTATTTTACATCCAGGCGGATGTGGAGATTGCCTTGAGTTTGCCTCTCGAGGATGCCATTTTATGATGAGGGAACATCAATGACGATGAATCTCGTCATAACAGAGGCGAATAATTCTTCCTGATTTTGAGGCGAGGTACCTTCCAACATTAGAGGTAGGTCGATGCTTTCGAGAACTGGGAGCTCGGACAGCCCAACCCAAAAGGCGGGGGAATTGACTGTATTGAGGTCGCCTTTTGAGATGCCTAATTTAGGCAGTAGGTGCGAGAAGATGACGTCGGTGTTGGAACCGTCGTCCAGGAGTACTCTTTTGACGTTCCAACTCCCTATCCTTGCCGTGATAAGGAGTGGGTCATCATGGGCGAAATTCACAGTGGTCCCATCTTTATGAACAAGCCTGCTCGGCGAGTTCCCATACTCCATTACGAAGATTTCCCTTATCTTCCTTTTCCTTTCGGCCGAGGGTATCCCTGTCGTGATGGTTTGGATGACCCCTGCCGATGGTGGTGGGTTCTTTCGAGGACTTCGGTCCCGACGTCTGTCGGAATCATAGTCCTCCTCATCCCCCCTTCTTTGTTTTTCCTTTCTTCCCTTCGGAGAAGACATCCGCAGGTACCGGCGAAGTTGGCCCTGCTTTATCAGGGACTCGATGTACTTCCTTAACTGGAAGCAGTCTTCAGTGTTGTTGCCATGATCCCGGTGGAATTGGCAGAATTTTTTCATGGTTTTCTTATTTTCCGAGGTCATGGCCTTTGGCCTTGGGACTATAGTCCCTTGCCTTTCTGAGGCCATAAGAATGCTGACCCTTGTGGCGTTCAGGGAAGTGAACGTCATCGGCCTTTTACCCTTTTGTTTTTGGGGCCTTCCTCCGACCTCATTCTGGTGTTGGGGCTGGTGGCTTGGTCATTCTGGCCGAGGGTGTTCTACCTTTAGTCCCCCAATTCTGAGTTCTTCGGCCGTCATGTGCTGTTTAGCCCTTCGGTAGAACTCCCCCAGAGTGTCTAGAGGGTCCTTAGAGAATTCATAGAAGAGCTGGGAGTCCCTTTGAAGTCCTCTTATCATTGCAAGGATATGGATATCGGGCCGAAAGTCGGGTACACTTCGTGCTTCTCGGGTGAACCTTTCGACGTAGTCACGAATGGTTTCTCCACTTCGCTGCGCTATGTCGAACATCTGTACCGGCATCTTGGCCATTGGCCTACTGACAAATAAACTACTGGGTGAAGGCAGCAGGAAGCTCCTGGAAACTTAACATGGTCCCATGAGCCAATGAGTTATACCATGTCGTCACCGGACTGGAGAGGGTCACCTCAAAACACTTGCAGAGGGTAATGTCATCCGCGCCATGGAGCACCATACTTTGCTTGTACTTCGTTAGGTGCGCCTGGGGGTCACTACGCCCGTCGTAGGTTTCTAGGCGTGGCACCCTGAAGTCACTAGGCATAGGCGCCTCTACCACTTCCCGCACAAAGGGCGACTCTTCTCCGGTATAAGCGTCAGACAATCTTGACCAGATTAGTTTTCTTGAGATCTACCTCTCAACCTTTTCCAGCCTTCCAAGGATCTTCTCTATAAGGGTGGTTGTGTTAACTTCCCCTTGCTGCCTGGTGTTCGCCAGCAGTGGCGAACTTCTTCTCCTTGTCGGAGAATAACTTCGGTGACGAGGAGACTGGGACCTTCGGCATGGGGATGGACTCCGCCGGCGGGGCGTCCTAGTCTCCTTTGGGGCCCTTTCTCCAGTGGGTCGCGCCCTGGGGGATGTATCCTCCATAGAGGACGTGTCGAGAGAGTCTTCACTCCTGGAACTTTGGTGGGTGGACCCTGAGCTTCTCTCCCGAGGTGCTGTTGAAGAGGAGGCCCTTCGGACCGGTGGGGGGTGAGGCCACTTCTGGTCAAGTTGCTGAGTTACTTTAGCGACAATGAAGCACTGGAAGTATCGCAAGAAGCCCATCGTCACTGTTAGAGGGCGGTCGTCCTCCGGCATAGAAGTTCCCGCCGTGGGCTGCTGGGTCGCCAGTTGAGCCCCCGGCGCAAAGGTGGACTTTAGGAGTCCTTTTTCTTTTGAGCGCCGCGTCTCTATGACGGTGACCTGGGAAAAGGTTCCCATAGGCGGTGCCAAATGATGCCCTTCGGCATCGTCGTTGTGCAACATGATGAGCCCGGAGCAGGAACTGCAGGTGATAGAACGTCTGGGTAAGGAAACTTCGGTGGGAGAAGGACTGCAAAGACTCAAAAAGACAAAGGTTAGGAGGTCCCCGGAGTATTTTTCCGGGGAGCAGCCTCCGACGCCCAAGTCAGCGTTTGGAAATGGAGAGTAAGTAAAGAGTGGAGAGATTTCCCCCTTGGGGTCCGACCCCTTTACCTGGGGCGTTTCCCGAATATTTATAGGGAAGTGAACAGTAGAAGTTCGTTTGACACAGCCCGCCCAGATCATGACATGTGTTCAGTCAGATGCGATCCGTACCTTCCGGGAAAGGGGGAGCATCTAGCCGACCACAGGCCGCTTGGCCAGGAGCCTAGGTCGTACAAGGACGGCGTGTCAGAGCGTGTCTTAGGGCGGTGTGGCAGAGCGTGTCTGGGGGCGGCTTGTCGGGGAACATAAAGGTACGGTGTGTTAGAGGCTCCTTAATTGTTTTTGCCGTACTCCTGAGATCCCTTCGGTAGAAGAAAGCTTTTCGAGACAGGAGGACTTCCTTCCGAGACCATATCAGTAATCCAGGGATATCTTCGCCAAGGCTGGTCCCGTTCGGGGACGCTCTTCCTTGCCGAAGGTGGTTTCGTCATCTTGCCGAGGATGGCGATGCACCGTATTCCTGAGGTTAGTGCTGTCGTCTCCAGGGGTGTTGAAGGATTGCCGAGGTTGAATGTACAAAGGGCCGAACACCCTTCTTTCCGAAGTCGGTGCTTGAGTTCCTGGCGGTCGATGCTCTACTTTCTGAAGGTGGTGCTTTGCCTGAGCTTACGGGTTTGAAGGGTGATAACACTTCATCTATCACGGTTGAATGTTGTAATTTTAACAATTGCTTATCAAGATCATTAAAATTTTTGAAAAAATCTAAATATGGGACTTATTAAATATGGAAGTTCTTTCTTCAAATATGAGACTTACAAAATATAAAAGTCTTTAAAAAATTGAAGTTACTGAATATAGAAATCTCTTTTCAAAATATAAGAATTACTAAATATAAATGTCTTAAAAAAATGAAGCTACTAAATATGGTAGTCCCCTCTTTAAATATGAGACTCATTAAATATGAAAGTCCAAAAAATTGAAAGTTACTAATTATAGAAGTCACATTCCCTAAATATCAGACATGTTGAATATGAAAGTCCAAAAAAAATGAAAGTTATTAAACATGGAAGCTCCTAAATATAGAAGATAATGAAAGAGGAAAGTTAAGCTTTAGAGTGATGGTTAAAATAAAGTATTGTCGGATTTAGTCATCGAATTATCTAGGGTTTAGGTCAGGTTAGTCTCGGGTTTTGGTCATTTCGGGTTCAGTTCAATTAAGGCTCGGGTCATTTTTAGTTTAGGTATTTCGAGTTTGGGTCATTTAGGTTTAGGATTTCTTGGGTTTTCCTTCGATCATTTTTGGATTTAGGTCAGGTTGGGTATAGTCGGGTTCAGGTCATTATTTTTTTTTTTTGTCAAATTAGGTCAAGTCGGACTTGGGTTCAAATTGATTGGACCAAGTCATTGAATTGAGTCAGATTTTGCTATCCCTAAAAACACTGCTACATAAGAAATAGTTAGAATGGACCTGAAAATGTCTCTATTTTATAGGATAGTCTCTTAGAATTCTTCGGTCATAGTTGATGTAGCATATAGTTTCTTGGTACGGAACTTTAAATATGGTAAATAATTAACCTTTGTTAGACTTGTTTGTTTAGTAATTATGATCATGAAATTCTCTTGCATTTATGGCTGACTTCTTTTTCAACATTCAAATTGGATTGTAATACTTGCCATTCAAAACTAATGAAATGAATGTCAACCACGAGATTTTTAAAATGGAAATCAAAATTATGGGTAGGCATGAGATATTTAATTACATTTAAAATGGAAATGAAAGTCAACTGTATTTATATAAGATTCCTTATCAAGCAAAATCGAAAAATGCATTAATAAGCATTACGATCAACTCCAATTAAACTCAAATGATGCGTTTCGATTGCATAGGAGCAGGAGGGGTAAATTGGCAAGGTTGAGTGAAAAAAGATTATTTTATTACCTTTCTTTAAAAAAGTGTCATGTGTTGACTTAATATTCAGCCTGTTAAGTGAGAATACTCTCAACTTCTTAAGTGTATCTTGCCTGGAGGGGAAACTCAACAATTTGCAGTGTGGATGGACAAATTTGTTTCCTTTAATAATAAAAGTGACAGAAGTCAAGATATTGTTCTGTCTATTAAGTGAAAAAGTTTTTAACTCCTAAAGTGTGCCCTGCTTTATATATATATATATAATAGATTTAGACAAATGATAAAAATGCAGCCATACATTTAAAAAAATTAGTCTATGTGCCCCTATAAGTAGTGGTAGGCAACAGGTCGACCTGACTCAGGATCGGGCAAGCCTAGGTCTGGGTCATGGAAGATCGGGTATGGAGCAATTTTCAAGTGGTCTAGTCCTAAGCCAGTCCTAAGTTAGGTTTAGGCTTGTGTCGGTTTTTTTTTTTTTGAAAAAAAAATAATGAATTAATTTTTTATTTAATATTTGTTTTTAAAGAAATACACCACTGTCAGTGTAATTTTTATTAAGTAAAAAAGCTTAATGGTATTTACAAATAACTAGAACGTGCCTTCCATATTGAAATGACACAACTCTCCAAAAATTACCAAAAATTAAAACCTATAATCTGTGTTTAACAGTATAATTAGATTGAATATAAACTAAATGTAAGAAGAAAAAAAAATTCAAACCCCATCAGCTCAACTACCTTATCTTCATAGCTCTTTTGGTCTTGTTTTTTAAGTGCTGCGAGGCCACAGTCTCAGTTGCATATGCAGACTTCCACACCTTTGGCATCAATCTTAATCGTTTCTCTAATATTATCCGTTTCCCTGCACTAAATGCTGCTTTAGATGCTACAATAGAGATTGAAACAGCGATAATCTCCTAGGCAATTATCGACAATATCGGAAATCCTAATCTCTTTTATTTCCATCACTCCAAGATATCAATGTCACTTGGCTTAAACGATGTGTTAAGGTAATCATCAACTTCAAATAAGCCTGAAGTCATCGATCAGGGTTGTTTGTGCATTTGGAGGGCGAAGTTGAATCTTAATGAGATTGATCACTTAGAAGGCTCAATTTGAGAAGCAAGTGCTTGGAAAGAGAAGCAAACATAGCCAAAATATTTATTTGGGACACATCTAAATAAGCATGATAAATGCCTTCAAGCAATGTGGTCATGTCCATAATTTTCAGATATGGATCAAGCAAAAAAGTAACTAAAAAGATGAGGGGAATGTTTTTGAAATGCTAAAGCCACTTAGCCCGCATTACTTAGACCGTTAGTTTAAAAAACCCATCATCTTCAAGCTAATATAAAACATATGTGATGTTTACTAAATGAAGTAAAACTTGACGAACGGTTGGGTAATAAATACTAGAGAAAAATTATGTTGTCTCATAAAAAAAATTGAGCAATTCATTGAATTTAGAACATTTTTCCCAAATTTCAGTCATAAGATATTCACAGGTCATTTTCATATTCATGAAATGAGTTAACAAATTTACACATGGATATGCATCTTGTGACATCAAATAAGTGAAGCTCTAGCAAGTTGAACAATCCAATTTAAATTGTTTTTGAGAAAATCATTTTTTATTTTCAAAACAAAACCTTTTGAATTCATGAAATACAGTAAGTTTTGATTTAGAAAATGATAATGAATTCCAAGTATGGATAATTTCATTTTGCAAAACTTCTAAACCCTTTTACACATAAAAGTTTAAAATATGGCACATGCATCTAACGTAAACAAATTCACCTTCAAGAGGTGGTTTCAATTGTTGACTTAAAGGGCGAACAACGGCATCATTGTTTGATGCATTGTCAAATGAAACGCATAGGACTTTATCAACATAATAATATTCACACAGTATCAAATATGCCACTAAATATGTGGAATCCAGTATGATTGGTTTCTATGTCAATCTTAAATGACAATAAATTTTTTTTGCACAACTAAATCAGAATCAATCAAATGAGCAGTTATACAATAAATTGATTGATCTATAGGAGATGTCTATATGTAAAAAGTAAATGTCACACAATGATCAAGAGCAGAGAAATAGGCTTAGAAATTTGATTTACCGGCTTCAAATAATTTGAAGTTCTCATTCCTAGTCATTTTTCTAGAAACTTTTCTAAATGTAAGGTTTAATTGTGATCTAATCCAAGATTCTAAGTGCACCATCTTCAGTTTTGGAAAAAGGTTTTTCAGTAAGCATCATCCAATTTATCATGCCTTCTCTACAAGATTATTGGTTAAATCAAAATATCCTTAACCTGCCATTTGTCTTCTAAAGTTGTGTTTGCCCTCTGAAATTAGTGGTGGCACCAAAAAGGCATTGACATACTAATTTTCTACATGGCGCCACAAAGTTACGGTGCCGGAATTTTTTTGTGCACCAACTTTTTCTTGCAATGTTTACACTTCCCATACCTCTAATCTTCTTCCCATACGACCTCATAATGCTCCCAAACCAAGCCATTATCCTTGAGGATTTACTTTATGCTTGTGTATCCTTGACATCTAGTTGATGCCTTGTCGGCATCGGTTGTATTAACGAATCCCAGGTAGGCATTAAATCCACTTCTTCAACATATCGTCTAATAACTGATCATTGAAAATCAAATCATAATTTGTCATGTCGATTTGGTCATCTTTGTGCAACTCCTTGCTTGAGATGCCTTTATCGACCGACCGAGATTGGTAACGGAACAAGTCTCAAAAGCTGGTGGTGTGGGATGAGGAAGTCTCCACAGACTTTCCCATTTCTCTTGAAGCCATGATTGACAAAATAATAATAGTGATTTGGAAAAAATTAGGAGGAGATTAGGAAGAGATTAGTAAAAAAGCTAATGAAAGTAGCAAAAAATGGTTGAGAGAATATAGTAGAAGAAGAAGAGATATTGAGTTTTTGTGTGAGGATAGAGTGGAAATGACCTCTCTACTTATAGAGGAGGGCCAAATTTTGGTTGGAAAAAAACCCATTAAATTATAGTTGTTGAGGGGTCAAAATTGGCAGAAAGCCTTCAAGGGGCTGAAGGTGTAATTATGCCATTTTAAAAAAATTTTTGAAAACTAGCCGTTTTTTACTATTGGGGATATTTCCATTGGGCTAGGACTTGACCGATTGTGCTTGAGTTCAATCTGGGCTTCAACTCCAAGTTTGGGCATGGTCTGGTCTACGTTGGACCTCCTTTTCTATGAGGCTTATACACAACCACATTTAAGGGTCTTATCCAGGCCCTATGCCAAACCGGGCCATTCCGGGTTTGACCCAAGTTGGTCCCAATCTGGACTAGGTCGGACTGGCTCAAGTCCCACCTTTACCAATAAGGTAATAATCAAATATATATAGTTTGTACTTTGTACAATTGTGCAAAGGAAAAATGCTTTGGACATACTGATACACAAACTCTATACATTTGGAGCTAGTTAACTACTTTTCAAATTTAACTAATTTGCAATAGCTTAATTTTGTACTATTCTATTAGTCGTATCCCACAAATAAAACAAATTTGTCACTTTTATTAATTGCTTGTACCTTCCATCTTATTCTTAGTTTTGAATGATTTGAGATAATTAATATTCCAAAAGGGCACTAAGTTTTCTGTAGCCACTATTTCTGCTACTACACGGTTACAAAAATCAGTTGCTGAAAAGGTGCTTAACAAGTGACTTCGGTCATTAGTTGGTTGTTAAACTAGTTGCCAGGATGTTGATAACTTGCTTTTTGACAATCGCCAATTTAATTTCTAAAAATTTAAATATAAACCGATTCACCAATTGGTTTTTCATATGTCTCTTGTAGTGTTATAATCTGAGTTATTGCTAGAAATTGCATAAACTAGAAACTTAAACACAGAAAAAAAAATCATCAATTTTGATTAGTTTTCAACATCAACTTATTAGTATCATTTTTTATCTAAATTTTGGCTTAGGAGAGAGTAATTATAATTTGGCATACAATAAATTTGATTCCATAGATTTTTTTTTTCAAAAAGCACTTCATTCGTTTAGCAAAAACTACTAGAAAAAGGCTAATTAGTGACAGTCTACTTAGTGACGGCTAAAAATAGTCACTAATTAGTGACAACAAATAGTTGTTAAAAGTCTGGTGAAAGTTTAGCGACGGTTGTCTATCGCTAAGCAGGTTAGCAGTCACTAACTTTAGCAACGACTTACCTTCGCTAATTTAGTGACAGTTAGCTATTGCTAGCTTTAGTAACAGTTTGCTCTCACTAATTGCCGTCACTAAATTTAGTGACGGTTAGCCGTCGCTAAATTTAGTGTCGGCTTGCCCTTGCTAAAATCTAAAAAATTAGTTCCCATTAGCCTTCACTAAGTCTCATTCAAATTTTATGATACGTTGCTCTCGCTAAAAGTCGATAAAGTATCTACAACAAGTCATCACTAAAGTATGCCGCAATTAAAAATAACTTACCCACGCTAGCTGCGTTTGAGGCCTCACGTGTTGTTAGTCCTTTTTTTATGCTAACTTATCATCTATTTTAATATAAATAATTTTTTTCAATATATGTAATGTAGTGAATATATGTACCTTAAAGTCCGATAAAAGTTTTGCGACGGTTAGCCATTACTAAGTTATTGCTAGAGTTAGTGATAGCCCATGCACTCTAATGATCTAAATAGCTCTATGTGTGCGACCCAATAGGCTCTTGCCATGTTGGCAATGATCATAAATCACATTTATGATCATAAGCAATGAGCGGTGTCTAGCAACACATCATTGCTACCCAAGTGACAAGATTGTCGGTGAATCGACTAAACCTTTATGATCATCACCGATATATGCCATTGTCCCTTTGTCCAAGATATCAAGACTAAGCACGAGACATGGAATTTGTCACTCTCGTATAGCCCAATCTTTGGTTTCTTGATTACCGAGTAGACCAATTTAAACTGACGACATTGATATCATATATCAACTCATCAGAGCATGGCCATGCATTTTCTATGTCTCACTCTATCAAGGGGCCCAAAGATATCACTCCCGTTACATAGGAGGGACAAATCCCATCTTGATCATACAAATCCCTCCGCATGATATGTGACATACCCAATGACCTCCTTCAAGTTCACTCAGTTACGAGCAACAAAGGAAAGAATCAAAGTATGTGACTCACATGTAGGGAACCTTGCTGATATTAGGTCGAAGGACTACATATACCATGATCACTATGAGAATCACTTATGACACTCATATAACGATCCATGAAGTGTTCTCATGGTGGGTCGGTCCAGTACACAAGTTCTCCAACTTGTACCCATATGTAGACTACATATCTCATATTAGTCTCCACATATGCTAGTCATTATGTATTATTGCAACCCGCTCCACAATAATACTAGCCTAGGGACGTTTCAGAATATCATTATTCTTGGGTTACAATTATGTTTATTACGTTACGCAGAAACAAAACAACAAACAAAATTGCTAGATTAATGCCTCAATAAAATATCATGACTCAATGTGCAAAAATACAATCATCTCATGATTGGATTTTTGGGCACAATACTAACAACAAGAAATGATAGATTGGCTTGTGATAGTTGGTTGTGATTTATGCAACATGTTTTATGTGTATATGAAATTTGGAGGAATTCCAAGTATGTTTGATATGTGTAGGAAGTGTCCAAAGTTCATAGCAGTAAAACTGGAGTTTTTCTGGGCATTTTGCAGGTTTGGCGACGTCTCACCAATCCCCACAAGTTCGCTCGACGCATCGTCAAGACCTTAGGAAATTGGCAGAACATCGACAACTGTGGCGACGCGTCGCCAGGACAGCATTTGACACCTGGTTTTGTTTATGGCATAACTTTTTGCTCCGGTGTCTGATTGAGGTGATTCGAGATTCCACGTGAAGCTAAGAGGGAGTACTATCACCTCCATGGTTTAAAAACACTTAAAATGCCCTATTTTTAGATTTATATAAACTCAAAATGAAGGTAAGTTTTCAAGGGAACTATGTTGGAATGATTACAACAAGGTATTACTAGCCCAGGTGACAGGTTTAGGACCCTTGGCAACCTAGCCGTGCTGTAGCCACAAGGTTCCAAGGTGTAACCTTTTTCATCTAGTCTACATGGAGGTCTTATGGCCTAGTCTACAAAAGTTCCATCATGATTCCCTTGCACAACAACTAAAGGAAGGCTACATGATTGCGTCAGTAAGCTATGGCTTACTAGGTGCAAGTTAGTGGCTAGAACTCACTAGGCACAGAGTGATGCCCCGTTAGGAGGACTGGTTTGAGGAGAGGTCTCAAAGGCCTAGATACATGTGCATATATTAGACCTTCATGTTGTGTGAGCTCACAGCAAGTTTACATATGTTTATCATATGTCCAGCCGTAGTAATTTTCTTGCAAGTACACAAAAGACCCCTTGCTGAGAATGTTTAATTCTCACTCCCTAGTTATGTTGTGCAGAGACTGAAGTTGTTGGGCCAGGTAATCGTTGAGGATTATCGCGGTATTGCTCTTTTGTGTGTACAGGTATGGCACTTGAGAACCTCGATGATTCTAGTCTACAGGGGTACTTGTTGATTAAGTAATAGTACTAACTAGTGTCTTCCTTTGGCTGCAGAGCCTAGTAGCACTTGGACAAGGGGTTTTGAGACTCGCCACTAGGACGTGTATCCAAGGTGAGAGTTAAGTCGAGAAGATCTCAGTAGAGGTTTGTATTTATACAATACATTTAGCTGCCTCCATAAACTATGTTTTGAGGAGTTCTAGACTCTAGGATTGCTCTTGGGTGAGGGCATTAGCCTACTTTATGTATAAATGTTCTCACGAGTTGTTATGTGTAGTAAATTCACACAAATGTTGATTTTGTATGCTTTGGCTATTTGTACTTAGTTTTTATGAAATTACTTGGCCAAGTTAATGTTTTATGGTTTTAAAAAACCAAGTCAAAGCATAAGAGCATGCATCTGGCATATTTTAGGTTAATCAACTAGTATCATGGGATTTTAATTCGTGCACATATACAGGTAGCCAATTGCAATCCACCATGATATTAGCTCTCACAGGCTTCTTGGGCAAGGGCCAAGGATGGCCGTGTCAGTTTTTGTTATCAGAGCTTAGAGCTCATTACATAGATATTGGAGGCTAAGACTAAGATCTAGTTTGGAATGTCTAAGTGCTAGGAAGTTAGTGCTAACCAACATCTGGGGAATGTTGTCTGGCTTTGGTTGTACGTTGCTATGGTTGATACTAGCTCAGGAGCTTCTACAGGGCCTAGAGAACCTGGTGAGGGCTTTAGTGACCCTGTTGTGGCCAGACTGGATGAGATATCCAGAGTTCTTCAGGGGTTGACACAAACTATGGCCCAAGTGGCACAGGGTATGAATAGTATTGTGACTGAGATGTTTAGAGATTATGAGGAAGAGATGTTGCTCAAGAGGAAAATAATGTATGCTAAGATCAAGAAAGGCATGCTGAGCGGCAGCAAGTGCCTAGGGCTCATGAACATAGAAATCATGTTCATGAGGAGGATGAAGAACAAGAGGTGATGGAGGCTCCAAGGAGGGGGGACATTCCACATCAGATAAGATTATTGGAAAAGTTTAAAAATGTTGATCCACCGAGCTTTGATGGGACAGGTTATCCCGAAAGAGCAGAGGACTGGTTGTCTAGGATGAATAGATTTTTCACTTGTGGTGGTTATGAATCAGAGTAGAAGATGACCTTAGTACCTTTCTTTATGAGAGGAAGGGCTAGTCTATGGTCGGATGATGTGATGGAGATACTGAGGCAAAGTAATCGTATTCGCCCAGAGCACAAGAAAAAGGTGACCAAGTGGTCAGACTTTGAAAAGAAGTTCTGACAGGAGTATGTCAGTGAAGTTGCAAAGGATTAGAGGAGTGATGTGGGTCCGGTTAGGCGGAGCCGGCATCTTTCTAATGCTGCAAAGGTGTGGGCAGCAGGGGCTCCTACATGACGCGGAGTTACCCTGAGAGGGTTACCTGAGGTGAAGGCCGACAACTTCTGATACCGTGGCTGGTGAGGACGGGAAAGGCTCCCGGCACGGGAGAGAACCCGGGGCGGAGATCCTTCAGGGAGACCTGGCTGAAACACTGATAAAACAGGGGTTAGGAGGCCCCCGGGTGGATTTCCAGGGGGGAACCTCCAACGCCCAAGTCAGTGCTGTGAGAATGAGAGATACTCAGTAATAAGCACAAGGGACTCTTGCCTGGTGTGTCTTTCTGAGGGGTGAAGGGAGAGTATTCAGGCGGAGAGAGGAGAGCGTCCTCTTGTCCTTTTGGTCCTCCGGGCGGAAAACCCCGGAAACCCCATTCTCGGTGACGACTTCCGTTGTATAAAAGGAAGAGAATTTAAGGATTTGAGGGCACCTACCAAAAAGGTGGAGGTTGGACCAGCCAACCAAGGAAAAAGTGCTGGGAAGAGACCAGTGGTGGAGAACCAAAATTCTTTCAAGAAAAGCAGGTTTGGTCCCTTTCCTAGGTGTAGGCGGTTTCAGGGCCGAGACCATGCAGCTTGGGAACTGACACTTTCAATTTTTATGGTCAGAGAGAACATTGGGCGAGGGAATGCCCAAGGGCTGCACCTTTGCCAGGTCTACCCCAAAATTTACCCCCTGTACCCCTCGCCATAGGGAATCGGCCTAGTGCAGCCGCAGCGGCAGTTGAGACAATGGTTTTCGCCTTGGTGAGTCAGGTGACCAGAGAACCAGCCGCCATTTGAGGTAAGTTTACTTTTCAAAATAGTAGTGTTAGAGTGCTTTTTGATACAGGAGATACTCTTTTAGTGATATCTTCTACCTTCGTAGATAAGTTTAAATTACAGTGAGAAATCTCAGGTGGGTTGAGACTCATCAGGATTGCGGGGAGGGGTTTTATTGCGAGCAATGAAGTAGTCATCAGGTGACCATGATTTCTGTTGTGAGTTACGGGTAATAGAGTTGAAGGGTCTTATGACCTAGCGTTGGGAATAGATTGGCTAAGTAAACATAAGGCACAAATTGACTGTGCAAATCACTCAGCCGAGATTACTGATGCTCTAGGAGCTAGAATGACTTGCACAGGAGGATTGGCATCTAGTGCTAAGAGTTTACACCTTAGACTTGTGGATACCATCGCCATAGTTATTGAAAAAGAGTATTATTCATTGAATGGAGTGGTCGTAGAGGAAGAACTTGGAAAGATTCCAATAGCCAATCAGTTTCCTGAAGTGTTTCCAGTAGAGTTACCTGGGTTACCACCCAAGAGGGATACTGAGTTTGCGATCCATCTCCAACCTGCAGTTGAACCTATTTCAGTACCACCTTATAGGATGTCAATTCTTGAGATGGATGAGTTAAAGAAGCAGTTGGAGGAACTGCTAGAGAAAGGCTTTATAAGGCCTAGTGTATCACCATGGGGAGCTCCGGTGTTATTTGTGAAGAAGAAAGATGGAACATTTAGATTGTGCATCGACTATAGGAAGTTGAATGCAGTGACAATCAAGAATAAGTATCTGCTTCCTAGAATTGATGATCTGTTTGATAGGCTTAGAGGAGCAAAAGTGTTTTCTAGAATTGATCTTCGGTTTGGGAATTTTCAGATCATAGTTATGGAGGAGGATATCACGAAAACTGCTTTTAGAACAAGGTATGGACACTATGAATATATAGTTATGCCTTTTGGTGTGACGAATGCTCCAGTAGTATTTATGAAAGCCATGAATCGGATCTTTAAGCCGTTTCTGGAACAATTTGTTGAAGTTTTCAATGATGACATTTTGGTATATTCACAGTCTACATTAGAACATGAAAAACACCTTAGAACAGTTTTACAAGTGTTGAAGGATAATCATTACTATGCAAAGTTGTCTAAGTGTGAGTTTTGGTCCGAGAGGATTCAAATTTTGGGGCACATCATCAGTGCTCAAGGTCTATTAGTTGATCCCGAAAAAGTTCAGGCGGTAGTTGAATGGAAAAGACCAACTACAGTTACAGAGGTTAGGAGTTTCTTGGGCTTGGTAGGTTACTACAGGTGCTTCATAGAGAAATTCTCTGTGATAGCTACACCGTTGATAGCCTTGACCAAAAAGACTCAGAAGTTTGAGTGGACACCGAAGTGTGAAGAAGCTTACATGGAATTGAAGCAAAGAATGACCAGTGCACCTATACTTGTTTTGCCAGATCCAAACAGAGCTTTTACAGTGTATACTGATGCATTTGGTTCTGGTTTGGGATGTGTATTGATGTAGGACAGTCAGGTGATTACTTATGGTTCAAGATAGCTGAGGCCTAATGAGTTGAACTACTCGGTTCATGATCTTGGGCTAGCAGCAGTAATTTTTGGACTCAAGTTGTGCAGGCCTTACTTGATGGGGAGGTCGTTCAGAATCTTCACCGATCATAAGAGTTTGAAGTATCTGTTCACCCAGAAGGATCTGAACATGAGGCAGTGGCGATGGATTGAATACATAAAAGATTATGATTGTTTGATTGAGTACTATGCTGGTAAGGGAAATGTGGTAGCAGATGTGTTGAGCCAGAAGTACACAGGAGTGATCTTATCTAAGGATCAGGCCACGAAGTCCTCTGAAGGAGTATTGAGGGACTATTTCTTAGCTTTGCATGAATTATGGCAAAGTCGAGAGAAATCTCTAGTCTAGATTTTAGAAGTGCAGTCAGCTTGGTTAGTCAGAGTTAAAGAAGCTTAGATGAAAGACCCAGTGCTGAAGAAAATTTCAGGAGAAGCAAAATTTGGCACTATGAGGAAGGAATTCAGATACAAGGATGAAATACTACAATATGGAGATCATCTCTATGTACCGAATGTGAATGGACTTAGGAAACAGGTCCTACAGGAGGCACATTGTTGTCCTTTGAATATTCACCCTGGTGTTAGTAAGATCTATCAAGATCTGAAGACACATTTTTGGTGGCCAGGATTGAAAAGGGATGTAGGAGGACATGTGGCAAAGTGTCTGGCATGTCAGATGGTTAAAGCTGAACATCAGAAACCAGCAGGCACACTTCAGAGTTTACCTCTGCCAGTGAGGAAATGGGGATCCATTACTATGGATTTCCTAGTGGGATTACCGAACAGCCAGAGTTAGCATGATGCTATATGGGTAGTTGTTCATAGATCGATGAAGTCGGCACACTTCATACTTATCAAGATCATTTATACATTGGAGAAGTTGGCTCAGTTGTATCTCAAGGAGATTGTGAGACTCCATGGTATACTGGATCAGATTATATCTGATAGAGATCCTCGGTTCACATCACGATTTTGGAATGCTTTTCAAGAAGCATTGGGGAGCAAGGTTAGTCTTAGTACTGCTTTTCATTCTCAAACTGATAGGCAATTTGAGAGGGTGATTCAGACTTTGGAGGATATGTTACAGATGTGTGCTACCACCGATCGAGTATGCTTATAATAACAGTCATCAAACTGTTATTGGTATGGCACCATATGAGGCTCTATATAGAAGACGATGTATGACACCTCATTGTTGGGCAGATCCTTCAGACAGAGCAGTTATTGGTCCTGACAATATCATTGATACCACAGGTAAGATCAAGTTAATTTAGAAGCGAATTAAAGCAGTCATTGACAGGCAGACCAAGTATGCAAATTTGAGGAGAAGAGAGTTGAGTTTTGAAGTTGGGGACAAGGTACTTCTGAAAGTGTCGCCCATGAAAGGAGTTAGCCGTTTTGGGCAAAAGGTGCAAGTTAGCTCCTAGGTATATTGGACCCTATGAAATATTGGAGAAGATAGGGAAAGTTGCTTATCAGTTGGAATTACCACCTAACCTATCCCAAGTGGATAACGTGTTTCACGTTAGTCTACTCAGAAAATGCACAGTGGAACCGAGATAGGTAGTTAATCCTTCAGTGATACCCATTCAAGAAGACTTCACCTACGAGGAGAAATCTATTCAGATACTTGATAGGCAACTTAAGAAATTACGGACTAAATGGATTTCGATGGTTAAGATCCTTTGGTCTAACCATAGCAAAGAAGAGGCTACCTGGGAGATGGAGCAGGATATGCTGAAAAGGTATCCTAGTGTTTTTTCGGAGTTGCATCAGAATTTGGGAGACCAAATTCAAGAAGGAAGGGAGAATGTTATGGCCTTTCTAGTGGGAAGCATGTTTGAGGAAGGTAAACTGTTCTAAATTAAGTTTAGAACCTTAATTCAAGTTTACATAGCAAGAAGAGAGAAGTTTAGCAAAGTTCACTAAGTTGCGAGAAAAATAAGGCACTAAACAAAGTTCAGGGGCAAAATGGTAATTTTGCACCCTAAATAGCCAGGCCGAGTCCCGAGTGTTTTAAAATGAATTTTTTAAAAAACTTAACATTCAACCTTAACTCAAACTTGAAGAATAAACAAGAATTCAATCAAGCATGACTAAGTTACAAATATGGGGGTTTATTTGCAACAAGCTTAATACTTTGATGGCTTTGGGGTTAAGTGAGGGTTTAAGAAAGGAAAGTGAGGCTATGGCTGCCATAATCTCGTTCCCAACCTTCTCACCCTCATTTCGCTTCCAAATTAAGCTTGGAATCAAGTGTTCTTGGTGTCAAGAGGTGCAATTCAAAGTATATAAGCTAGGAGAAGTGCATTTCATGCTTTAAACCATGATTTTGAAGCTTGGAAGGGTGTTTTTCCATATCCCCTATTTTTTAGCGAGGTAAGTAATGTGTTCTTGATTGAATTCATGTTATTTACTTGGTTTGGAGCTTGGGTTTTGGTTAGAGAGTGAAGTTTTGGTGATTGTTGCCTTTGTTTTTTATTGGAACTTGTGTAGCACTTTGGTGAGCTTGGTTGGTTGAAAAGGAGATTGATTCTTGCTTGTTACTTGGAGTTGAGGTAAGGGAGTTATGTTTTAAAATTCAATTAATGCTATTGGCTTGAGTTTGCTTGAAGGAACTGAGTGATTCTAGCAATAGCATTAGTTAAAGGTTTTTGGTTGAATCATGATGGACTAGGAGATTTGGGAGGATTGAATTGATGTTACAAGACATGATAAATTGGCTTGTGATAGTTGGTTGTGATCTATGCAACATGTTTTATGTGTATATGAAATTTGGAGGCATTCCAAGCATGTTTGATATGTGTAGGAAGTGTCCAAAGTTCATAGCAGCAAAACTGGAGCTTTTCTAGGCATTTTCCAGGGTTGGGGACACATCGCCAATCCCCACAAGTTCCCACAACAGATCGTCAAGACCTCAGAAAATTGGCAGAATGTCGACAACTATGGCGACACATTACCAAGTCAACATTTGAGACCTGGTTTTGTTTTGTCAGAACTTTTTGCTCCGGTGTCCAATTGAGGTGATTCAAGATTCCACGCGAAGCTAAGAGGGAGTACTATCACCTCCATGTTTTAAAAACACATAAAATTCCCTAATTTTAGATTTATATTAACTCAAAGTGAAGGCAAGTTTTAAAGGAAACTATGTTGGAATGATCACAACAAGGTATTACTAGCCCAGGTGAGAGGTTTAGAACCCTTGACAACCTAGCCGTACCGTAGCCATGAGGTTGCAAGGTGAAACCTTGTTCATCTAGTCTACAAGGAGGTCTTATGGCCTAGTCTACCAAAGTTCCATCATGATTCCCCTACACAACAACTAAGGGAAGGCTACATGATTGCATCAGTAAGCTACTGCTTACTAGGAGCGAGTTAGTGGCTAGAACTCGCTAGGCACAGAGTGATGCCCCGTGAGGAGGACTAGTTTGAGGGGAGGTCACAAAGGCCTAGTTATATGTGCATATATCAGACCCTCATGCTGTGTGAGCTCATAGCAAGTTTACATAAGTTTATCTATGTGCAGTCCTAGTAATTTTCTTGCAAGTACACAGAAGACCCCTTACTGAGAATGTTGAATTCTCACTCCCTAGTTATGTTGTGTAGAGACTGAAGTTGTTGGGCTAGGTAATCATTGAGGATTATCGCAGTATTGCTCTTTTGTTTGTACAGGTATGGCACTTGAGAACCTCGATGATTCTAGTCTACACGGGTACTTGTTGGTTAAGTAACAGTACTAACTAGTGTCTTCCTTTGGCTGCAGAGCCTAGTAGCACTTGGACAAGGGCTTTTGAGACTCACCACTGGGACATGTATCCAAGGTAGGAGTTATGTCGAGAAGATCTCAGTAGAAGCTTGTATTTAGACAATACATTTAGCTGCCTCCATAAACTATGTGTTGAGGAGTCCTAGACTTTAGGATTGCTCTTGGGTGAGGGCATTAGCCTACTTTATGTATGAATGTTCTCACGAGTTGTTATTTGTAGTAAATTCACACAAATGTTGATTTTGTATGCTTTGGCTATTTGTACTTAGTTGTTATGAAATTAATCGGCCAAGTTAATGTTTTATGGTTTTAATAAACCAAGTCAAAGCATAAAAGCATGCATCTTGCATATTCTAGGTTAATCAACTAGTATCATGGGATTTTAATCCGTGCACATATACAACTAGCCAATTGCAATCCACCGTGAGACCAGCTCTGACAGGCTTCCTGGGCAGGGGCCAAGGACGGCCGTGTCAAGTTGAGTGGAAGAGACCAACTACAGTTATAGAAGTGAGGATTTTCTTAAGCTTGGCAGGCTACTACAGGCGATTCATAGAGAAATTCTCTGTGATAGCTACACCATTAACGGCCCTGACCAAGAAAACTCAGAAGTTTGAATGGACACTGAAGTATGAAGAAGCTTATATGGAGTTAAAGAAAAGATTGAATAGTGCACCTATACTCATTCTACCAGATCTGAACAAAGCTTTTACAGTATACACTGATGCATTAGGTTCTGGTCTAGGGTGTGTGTTGATGTAGGATAGTCAGGTAATAGCCTATGGTTTAAGATAATTGAGGCCCAATGAGTTGAAATACCATGTTCATGATCTTGAGCTAGTGGCAGTAATTTTTGCACTTAGGCTGTGGAGGCATTACTCGATGGGGAGGTTGTTCAGGATCTTCATCGATCGTAAGAGTTTGAAGTATTTGTTTACATAGAAAGATCTGAACATGATGCAACGTCGATGGATTGAATACATAAAATATTATGATTGTTCAATTGAGTACTGTGCTGGCAAAAGAAATGTGGTAGTTGATGCATTGAGCCGGAAGTACACATGAGTGATCCTATTTAAGAATCAGGCTATAAATTCCTCCGAAGGAGCATTGGGGGATTATTTCTCAGCTTGGTATGAGTTTTGGCAAACCCAACAGAAATCCCTAGTCCACATTTTGGAAATACAATCATATTGGTTAGTCAAAGTTAAGGACGCTCAAATGGAAGATCCATTATTGAAGAAAATTTCAAGAGAAATGAAGCTTGGTACTGTGAAAAAGGAATTCCCATACAAGCGTGGAATACTAAACTATGGAGATCACCTCTATGTGCCGAATGTGGAAGAACTTAGGCAACAACTCCTACAAGAAGCACATAATGGTACTTTGAACGTTTACCCTGGTGTTAGTAAGATGTATCATGATTTGAAGATGCATTTTTGGTGGCCAGCACTTAAAAGGGATGTAGGACGACATGTGGCAAAGTGTTTGACATGTTAAATAGTTAATGCTGAACATCAGAAACTAGCAAGTACACTTCAAAGTTTGCCTCTTCTAGTGAGGAAATGAGGGTCCATTACATGGGTTTCCTAGTAGGATTGCCAAATACTCAGAGTCAAGATGATGCTCTACGGGTAGTGGTTGATAGGCTGACGAAGTTGGTACACTTTACACTACCAACATTACTTATACATTGGAGAAGTTAGCTCAGTTGTATCTCAAGGAAATTGTGAGACTCCATGTTATACTGGATCAGATTATATCTGATAGAGATCCTCAGTTTGTGTCATGATTTTGCAATGCTTTCCAAGAGGCATTAGGGAGCACGGTTAGTCTCAGTACCACTTTCTGTCCTCAGACTGATAGGTAATCTGAGAAAGTAATTCAAACTTTTGAGGATATGTTACGTATGTGTGCTATTGATTTCAGAGGTGATTGGGATCAGCATTTACCAATTATTGAGTTTGCTTATAATAACAGTCATCAAACTATTTTAGGTATGCAACCATATGATGCTTTATATGGAAGGTGTTGTATGATGCCTCATTGTTAGGTAGATCCTACAGATAGAGTAGTTATTGGTCTTGAAATCATAGTTTATACCATAGCTAAGATCAAGTTAATCCAAAAATGGATTAAGGCAGCCATTGACCTAAAAATTAAGTGTGCAAATTTGAGAAGAAGAGATTTAATTTTTGAAGTTGGGGACAAAGTGCTTCTTAAAGTGTCTCCAATGAAAGGAGTTTCCTATTTTGAGTAGAGGGGTAAGTTAGCCCCCAGGTACATTAGACCCTATGAAGTTTTAGAGCGAATAGGGAGAGTTGCCTATCGGTTGGTGTTACCACTTAACCTATGCCAAGTGCATAACTTGTTTTGCATTTGTTTACTTAGAAAATGCACGGTAGATCTGGGACAGGTAGTTAGTCCTTCTGTGGACCACGTTCAGGAAGACTTAACCTACGAAGAGAAACCTGTTCAAATACTTGATAGGCAAGTCAAGAAACTTTAACTAAGTGGATTTCGATGGTTAAGATCTTTTGGTCTAACCATAGTGGGGAGGAAGCTACGAGGGAAATGGAGCAGGATATGCCGAAAAGATATCCTAGTGTTTTTCCAGAATTGCAGCGAAATTTGGGGGACCAAATTCCAGAAGGAGGGGAGAATGTTATGGCTCTCTTAGTGGGAAGCACGCCTGAAGGAGGTCAATTGCTCTAAATCATGTTTGAAACCTTAATTCAAGTTTACATAGCAAGAATAGGAAAGTTTGGCAAATTTCACTAAGTTCCAAGGAGGTTAAAATGCTGAATGAGGTTCAAGGGTAAAATGTAATTTTTGCATCCTGAATATTCGGGCTAGATCCCAAGTGGTTAAAATGAGGTTTTTTGACTTATCCTTTAAATTTAATCCAAACTTGATGAAATAAACAAAGATTAATCAAGAATAGCTAACGTTACCAAAAGATGGGGACTTAAGTGTTGCATGTCTAATACTTTGATGGCTTAGAGTAAAAATAGTGTTATAAGTGGGTAAGTGGAGGGGTGGCTGCCATAAACCCGAGTTCATTGTCTCCACCCTCGTTTGTCCATCCAATTAAGCTTGAAATCAAAGTTTCTTGGTGAAAAGATAAGCCATCATAAGTATATAGACCATTGGGAGCTAATTTCAAGCATAAAACCATGGTTTTGGAGATTGGAAGCATGTTTTCTCCCATCCCTTATTTTTAGTATGAGGTAACCAATGTGTTCTTGATTGATTTTAGGTTTATTGGTTTGTTAGTAGCTTGGGTTTTGGTTAGAACGTAAGAATTTGATGTTTGGTGCCTATGTTTTGCTTGGAACTTAGGTGGCGCTTTAGTGGGCTTAATGGATTGGAAGAGTACTTGATTCTTGCTTGTTACTTGGAGTTGAGGTAAGGGAGTTGTATTTTGAGTTCAATTAATGCTATTGGAA
Organism: Aquilaria yunnanensis; assembly: GCA_039654915.1. Classification (NCBI taxonomy): domain Eukaryota; kingdom Viridiplantae; phylum Streptophyta; class Magnoliopsida; order Malvales; family Thymelaeaceae; genus Aquilaria; species Aquilaria yunnanensis. Next base: position 37,503,127 of record CM077595.1, on the reverse strand, counting down.
TGAGGTTGCTTGAAGAATTCGAGTAATTCTAGCAGTAGCATTAGTTAGTTGACAAGGTTAAATCATGGTGGACTATAAGGTTTGTGATAATTGGAATGATGTTATAATGCATCATATATTGGCTTTTGATAATTGGTTGTGATCTATTCAACATGTTCTACATGTATGTGAAGTTTGGAGGCCAACCAAGCACGGTTGATATGTTTGGAAAGTGTCCAAAGTTTGTAGCAGCAAAATGCATGAAAATTCTGCAGATTCGCAGGTTGGCAACACGTCACCAGTTTTGTACCACTGTCCACGATGTGTCACTAATACTAGAAAGTTGGCAACATGTCAAAACAGGTACGTTGGCTAAATTTTTGAAGTTTTACTAGGAAGGTCAACGGGAGACATAAGGCTGTTCTTAAGGTAGCTTGGGGCCTAAACGTTTGAGTGGTACTCTGAGACTTTCAAAAGTCCCCTGAGACCTAGGAGTTTTCTTGAGTTTTGTAAAGTTTTTTGGATACTTCTACCATAAGCAAGAAAACTAGTATACTAAGGATCACAACTAAGTTCCACTAGCTAGGCTGAAAGGTTTAGAACCCTTGGCGACCTAGCCATGCCGTTAGCCATGAGGTTACAAGATGAAACCGTAGCTCACCTAGTTTACAAGGTCTTTGTGGCCTAGTTATAATAGTCCCACCATAATTCCCCCGTACAACATAAAAAGGAGAGTTTCAACTGGTGATTTATCACTAGTTAGGCTAGCAAGCTTAGCTTGCCAGAGGACAAGGCTATGCCTTGTAGTTCAAGGACCAGGATGAGGAGAGGTCTCAAGGGACCTTGTTATATGTGGATATATCGGAACCTCAGGTTGTATGAGCTCACAGTAGGTTACATATGTTATCATATATGGAGTCCTTAATAATTTTCTTGTAGGTACTGTGAAGACCCTTACTGAGAATATTTATGTTCTCACCCCCTAGTTATGTTGTACAGATTCTGAAGTTATTGGACCGGGTAACCATTGGAGGTTGTTATGGTAGTTAGGCTTTGTTGCAGGTATTTCCCTCAAGAATCTTTATGATTCTAGTCTTCTTGGGTAACTTGTTGGTCAAGTAACAGTACTAACTAGAGTCTTCCTTTCGCTGCAGAGCCTAGTAGCACTTGGACAAGGGTTTTTGTGACTGGCCACTACGACTTGCATCCAAGGTGGGAGCTAGTTCAAGAAGATCTCAGTTGAGGCTTGTATATATAGTACTCTTAATTGCCTCCATTGTCTATGTTTTGAGGAGTTCTACACTCTAGGGTTGCTCTTGGGTGAGGGCATTAGTCTACGTTATGTATGAATGCTCCCACACAGTTGTTATGTGTAGTAAACTCACATAAATGTTGATTTTGTATGCTTTGGTTATTTGAACTTATTTTTTGTGGAAATCTCTTGGCCAAGTCAATGTTTTATGGTTTTTGTTAATCCAAGTTAAAGTATGAAGAGCATGCATGTTGCAAAATCTAGGTTAATCAACTAGCATCATGAAGTTTTAATTTGCGCACATATTCAACTAGCCAATTGCAATGCACCGTGAAACTAGCTCTCATAGGTCTCCTAGGCAGGGGCAAAGGACAGCCATGTTAGGATTACTCCCACTTTAGGCAAAATAAAAGTGATGCCAGGAAGTTAAAGTGATGGGCTAGTGATTGCGAAAGCCAAAAGAATGGTGACCCATCTAGACATAATTAATGTGACCCCCTAACTATTTCATAGGCTTTTTTTTTTCTTATACATGCATATATTTTAGGCCGAAGGATCAAATGATGACACTGAAGCTGAAGGTGCTAAAAATGAGACTAAAACCTCTAATAAGCTTGCAGAGTCAAAAGGACATGAAAATAACACTAAAGTTTATTGCCCTAAACTTGAGACTGGCCTTGACACTAGTTTGGAGATTAAGGAAGATAATTGATGCCCATCAGCACCTTCACTGTATGACATGGTGAGACTGGGAAGGACTTCTGGTGAGAGAGGAATGCCTAAAAGAGAGACTTCCTAGGAGAGATTGTCTGAAACACTCAAAGAGCGAAGGTTAGGAGGTCCCCGGAGTATTTTTCCGGGGAGGAGCCTCCGACGCCCAAGTCAGTATTTTGAGAGACGGGAAGTAGTAAGAATGTGAAATGTATCTCTTTTTTCAGGGATCCCCCTTATTGAGGCCATTCCCTTAATATATATAGGAGGGTGTAATGGAGATGCCTGCCTGACGTGACCCATTCAGATTATGGCACGTCTTCGATCAGATGTAATCCGTACCTTTGGGCGTGAGGGCCTCTAGTCGGCTACAGGCCGCTCTGGCCAAGGGTCAAGGCCGGAGTAGGTATGCGTGACAGGACATGTGCGGTGGCGGCATGTCAGAGCGTATATGAGGGCGACGTGTTGCGTACGAAGGTGGCATGTCAGAGGTTCCTTAATTGTTTCTGCCATAATCTTGAGATCCCTTCAGTAGAAGAGAGGTCTTTGGAATATGAGTGCTTTTTTCTGAGATCGTTTCATTAATCTGGGAGTGCCCTCGATACGGATGCTCCCCTTCGGGGACATTCTCTCCTGCCGAAGGTGGTGAGTCTTTTACTTCCGAAGCCAGTTCGGTCACCTTACTGAGGATGGCGATGCACCGTATTCCCGAGGTCGAATGTTCAAGGTGTTAGACCCCCCATTTTTTCGAGGTTGGTGCTCCCAGTCCTTGTGGGTGATGCCCGACTTTTCGAAGGTGGTGCTCTACCCGAGCTTATGGGTCTAAAGGGCGATAGCACTTCGGCTATCACATGCCTCCCCTTAGGGAGTTAAAATGGAGACTTTGGTTTGCAGAATCTCTAGGGGCACCTTACAGGACTCAGAGTGGGACATCGTACAAAGGGACACTTCGCCACCCAAAGGCGTGCCACCCTAGCCGAGGTGTTGTTACTTGCCCTCTGGTTAGTCCCTTGGTGTTCCCAAGGTGCACACTCTCTTTATTTTTACTTTTTCTGTTGTAGGTCACTGGACCGTCACGTCTCGTAACCAGGAGTGTCATCTTGGATAGGTGTGCCTGGGTTTTCGTGGTGTCAAAAAGCATGTCCTCATTTCACGCGTTGGATGACACATGGCGGGCGGCAATTGGGGGTAGTCACGTCGGTTACACCAGCCGCGTCTTTTCACCTTTGAGGGGTAACTGTGGCGATGATTTGCCTTCGCAGAGTAGTTATGAGGATGATTCGGTTACCCTTCTTCAGTCTATATAAACCTTCCATCCTATCATGACCCTCATTTTCTCTCCTTTGCCTCTGCCTTGTTCTCGTTCATTTTTGAGCTCTTCTTTTTCTTTTGCGGCGGTACAAGCGGTGCAGCGATTTCCGGCAACCATTTACGACGGCATCTTCTAATCCTGACTTCAGCAAACATTTTGGTGGGTTTCCCTTCCATAGGTCCTTCGGTCTCTTCTATTTTTTCTAGTCCCCGAAGTCTTGTTGCTTTTTCCCGAAGTCCACTGACTCATTTGTCCGAAGTCATTTTCTTTCACCAAACATGTCTTCCCCTGTCCCCCTCATGTCTATCCAAGCTATTCCCGAGAGCTGGCAACCTCTCATGTGTCACCCATGTTGTTCCACTTCAGAAAAATTAGCGAAGTGGACAACTATGTTCTTTCTTCCCTCTTATGCCACCACCAGACTACCCTATCCCAGCCATTTCAGCTTCATGAACAGAGGTGACGATGTTACCGTTTTCCAGGCCCAACTGAAGGCCGGACTTCGGTTTCCTCTGCCAAAGATGATTTGCGACTTTTGCAAATTCCATGGCATAACCGTGAATCAGCTGTCGCCCAACTCTTACTGTTACTTCAACGTGGGGTTTTCAAAATAGAACCCCACTTCATCATTTTCATGCAGTACTACAAGCTCTATCCGGTCCCGATGGGTGGCTTCTATTTCATGTTGCCTGGGGGATCTAAGAGCAAAAAATATAAGTTCACCTTCGACACTAGAGATAGTTGGCGAGGGTGGCCAAGGAAGTTCTTCTTCCTAAAGGTGACAGAGGCATGGTCACACACGCTGACAAGGTGGGCCGGGGGGAAGCTGGAGACGGACATTGTTGATCCCAAGAATTTGCTAACTCCTGAGTTGGCAGCGAGGTTTGAGGATTTTGACAACCGTATCCGAGCTGTTACCAATTGGGATGCCAAGGTCCCACCATGCTCCTTGTATCCCTTCCCCATTAAGTGGAACTTTATGATCGAGGAGGTTGTTCAGGGGCTGGGGGTGCTCAAGGAGCATAAGACGGACCTCGGCATGGCAGCTCTTGCCACCGACGAGAAAAAGTCCAGGTTGGTGATGCTCCTTCAGGGGGAGCTCACTTACGAAGCCCTTTTTGAGAGTAAGTTGCTTTCCAAATTTTTGGTATAAGTATCCCTTTGGACTTACACTAATATTTTCCTTCTTTTTCAGAGACGGGCGATCAGTCAGCCACTTTTTAAAAATCCCTCTTCCTTGGTCAAGCCGAGAAAGGGGAATAGATGAAGAAGGGGGCTTTGAAGAGGCGAAAAACGTCTGGAGACGGACCATCTTCGGCTAAGAAGGCAAAGAAGGACCTCCTTCCCCCACCCCCGGAGGGGGCTATGGAGACCGGGGGCCAGCTCGAAGTCCAGGCCGACTTGTCACCGGAGGTAATTGTCAGCTCCACTCCCCACAGTCCTACCACTTCAGCGGATCGCTTGGGTTCTTCGGCAGGGGCCCCTTTTGCTGAAGAATTCGAGGAGCATAGAAGAAGCAAGGGCAAACACGTCCCTACCTAAGTGGAGGAGGTTCAGGACTTCGACGATGATGTCGCCGAGGTGCCGCCAGGTTTGTCCTTTAGACATTTTTAGCAGTTTCAATTTTATAGATATATGGCTAAGGGACAATGTTCTATTAGAACTATGTCTTGACTTTGCAGAGGAATTGGTGCCCTCGGCATGGATGGTCGAGCACGCCAGGAGGCGGGCCTTTTGATGGCCGGGGGCCTCATCGTTTAGAGTCATGGTGACTGGTGGAGAGACTTCTAGGAGGAAGAACGCCTGGAGGATGGTGCGCCCAAGGGAGAGTACCTGAGATGCTCAGAAAAAGTGGGTTAGGAGGCCCCCGGAATGTGTTTCCAGGGGGGGAGCCTCCGACGCCCAAGTCAGTGGTGGCTGAGAAAGAGGCAGAGGAAATAGTACAAAGGGGCTGAAGAGTCTTGCCTGGTGATTTTCTCAGAGTCTGGGAGTCAGCTCTTTGCCAACCAACCTCCTGCCAAGTATTTATTTCCTGGTATTTATAGGAGTACCTAGCCCGTTCAGATCGCGACACGTGTTCGGTCGGATGTTCCCTGAGTTTCTGGGCGTAGGGGACAGATAGCTGGTAGCAAGTTGCCTTGAGCCTTGTGCTGAGATGGGCCATGATGTGATTTTGATGGCACCAGCGTGTCAGAGTGCCTATTGAGGCGGCTTTATGACGTTTGTGAAAGGACGTGTCAGAGGCTTCCTTAAATGCTTCCTTAAATGCTCCTGCCGTACTCCCGAGGTCCATGGGCGAGGTCGTCCTTTGGTACGGACGATGCCTCTTCGGGAACACGCCCTTAGTTCGTGGGTACCCAGCTTCAGGGAGTTCCGCCTTCGGGGAGATCATGTTTGGCCCACAATAGCTGGCGCCTCTTTTCCGAAGGCGATCTGTTTACAACCTCGGGGGGGCTAGTAGTATCCTCAAGTTTCCTGGCGTGCCGGGCTCGGAGCTCTTCGGCTATATCCCGAGGTGTATGATCCCACCTTTACTCGGGTAGCGCCAGTTTCTTCTGGCCATTCTTGTGGCAGGGAGTTCGGCCAGATAGAGGCGATAGCCTTTGGCTATCACATGCCCCCATTTGGAAAGCCGAAGTGAAGACTTCGGTTTTGCATCTCTTTCCGACGTTGTTCTTGGGAGTCTCTTAGGAAGCTCAACCTGTTCCGAGGATGCACCTCTTGCCCAAAGGTATGGGCTGTTCGGCCTTAGCCTGTTCTTTGGTGTCTTCGAGGCGGAGCCTGTGCCGAAGATACACCTCTTGCCCGAAGGTCATGGGCTGTTTGGCCATAGCCTGTCTCTTGGTGTCCTCGAGGTAATCTGCTTTTTCTTCTTGCAGGTCTATGTAACGTTGTGTCCGGTGGCCAAGCGTGTCCGTCTAAGCGACGCGTCCCAGCTTTTTAGGGATGTCAGAAGACGTGTCCCCAGTTTTGGCGCGGCGGTTGACACGTGGCGCTTTGCCGTTGGAGGAGAGTCGCATCGGTTACAGAGGGCGCGCCTTTTCAGGTGCAGAGGGCAATTACGGCGACGGTTTGCCTCCAAAAGGGTACTTATGACGACGTTTCGGTTACCAACCTTTGGCCTATAAATAGCCCATTCCATCATAAGTCCCATTTGCTTTTACTTCTCCTCTTTCCTCTGCTTTGCCCCTGTTTTCGTACTTTCTTGCTTTCTGTGGCGGAGCTGCCTTAATCAGAGCTTTTTTCAGCCAATCTTTCACGACGGCATCCTCAGACTTTGGCAAATCTTTTGGTGGGTTTTTGTTTTCCAGAGTGTTTTGACTCCTCTGTTCTTTTGAGTTTTTTCCGGAAACTATTTTCTTGCCTTTTCCAAACTCGTTTTCATGTCGAAAATGCCTATCCCTGAGAGCTGGCAGCCTCTTTTAGCCCATCCTTGTTGCACCACCCCGCAAAACTAGAGAGGTGAAAGAAAAAGTTCTTTCTTCCCTCTTACGCCATTACTAGGCTGCCTCGCTCTAGCCATTATGCTTTTTCAAACCATAGTAAGGAGGTTACCGTTTTCCGAGCCCAGCTGAAGGCCGGACTTCGGTATCGTCCCCCGAAGATGGTTTGCGAGTTCTGCCAATTTCATGGCATTGCTGTGAACCAGCTTCCCCCGAACTCGTTCTGCTATTTTAACGCCTTCCTCTGTATGTGTGGCGTGTTCGGGATGAAACCCCATTTTATAATCTTCATGCAGTACTACAAGCTCTTTGTGGTCCCGAAGGGTGGCTTCTATTTTATGCTACCTCGGGGATCCGGGAGCAAAAAATTCATGTTCACCTTCGCCACCAAGGACAGCTGGCGGGGGTGGCAACAGAAATTCTTCTTCCTGAAGATGGAGGAGGCCTGGTCGTATGTTCCGACCAAATGGGCTCAGGGAAGGCTAGATGTGGACGTCGTTGATCCGAGGTTGTTGCTGACTCCAGAGTTGGCTTCCACTTTCACGGACTTCGACGGCCGCATCCGCGCGTCTCTGACTGGGTTCCCGAGGTCACGGCGCGCTCTTTGTACCCCTTCCCCATCAACTGGAGGTTGATGACCGAAGAGGTCCTTCGGGAGTTAAAGGTGGTTAAGGAGCACGAGACCGACCTCGGGATGCCAGCTCCTGCCATCGTCGGGAAGGATTCCTGGTTGGTCAAGCTTCTTAAGGAGGAAATTTCTTTCGAAAAGCTTGTCGAAAGTGAGTTGTCTTCTACTCCCTTGCTATTTTTTCCTCGGACTTACGCTGATGTCTTTTTCCTTTTTCAGAAATGGGCGACGGGACTGCTGTATTTTACAAGTCCCTTTTCTCTGGCCAAGTGGAGAAGGGCGATCAGACAAAGAAGGCAGCTTCCCGAAGGTGGAAGTCGACTAGCGCTGGGCCTTCATCGAAACGGGTAAAGAAAACTGCCCAGGTTCCTCTGGAGGAAATTTCCGAGGACGCTGCCGAGGAGCCTGGTACAGCCGAGATTCCGGCGTCTAAGGCAGCTGCCGAAGTCCCTGCCGCTGCTGAAGTTTCTTCCGCCGACGTCCCTCCCCAGAGCCTTTCTGTGCCGCAAGCCCTTCTGGAGGCCGTGGCAGAGGCTCCTTCTGCCGAGGAGCGGCGCAAAAGGAAAGGCAAGGCGATTTCGACCGAGGAGTCTGAGGATTCCGAGGACGCCGTATTCGAAGTGCCGCCAGGTCTGTTGCCTTCAGAACAAGTATAGCTCTTTTTGTTTTTCTGAATTTTCCTTTGTTTCTGACCTGCTTCTCATTTTCGCCACGCAAGGGAGTTGCTTACCCCGAACTGGGCGGCCGAACACGCGAAGGCGCGGGCCCTTCGCGACGCCAAAGTCCCGCAAGGGAAGATACCAAAAGAGCCTTTCTGGACATTCACGGAGGACATGAACTTGTACTCCAAAGACTGTCCTGAAATGGCGAAACAGATTTCGAAGGGGGTGCTTACAGAGGCCTCCTTCAAGGCTATTGCGGCGGCCCATCAGGACGATGACACCCTTGCCGCGAAAGTCACCGAGCAAGCTGCTCAGGTATGTTCTTCACACCTTTTTCCCTTCAATTTTTCCCAAGTGCTTGGCTCTTACTGAACCTGCGTTCATCTTTTTGCAGCTGATGGGGTATGCCGGCTTTCTCCAAGTTCGGGTAGCCAGGCATTCGGCGTTCCGAGCTACGACCTTAGAGACCCTAGAGAAAGCGAAGGCCACGCGCTCGACATTGATCGCCAAGAACCCGCAGCTGTCAGATGCTGCGAAGAAAGAAGTTGCTGCCCTTCGGGAGGAGTTCCGGAAGGAGAAGGAAGATCTTGAGAAGAACTCCTCCCTGAAGATTGCTGACCTCGGCGATCAGGTGAAAGGGATGCTCGCTGCCAACCAAGACCTTCTCAAAGATAAGTCAGATTCTGACAATCTCATTCGGTCGTTGGTGAGTGAGAAAAAGGCTCTCGAAGCCGAGGTCCAGTCTTTGAAGAAGGAGCCTGATTCGAAGAAGAGGGTGAAGGCGCTGAAGAAGAAGGTTGCAGACTTGAAGGATGAGCTCAAGGACCATGAGGTTGAGAAGGACAAATCTGACCAAATGACCAAGGTCGCCTTCCAAGACGGATTCTGCCTTGCTCGGCACCAAGTCCTTGAGAGGTTCCCAGGTTTGGACCTCTCTTTTTTGGAAGCTCTCAACATTCCTGAAGGGCCTCGGTAGTCCTGGTCCAAAATCGAGCACCTGAACCTGCCTTCCACAATTCCGGCGCCGAAGGTGGTGGAAAAGGGCACAGAGGCTGGTGGCTCCCGGGACGCCGAGAACCCTTAGGCTATTTTAGCGACCTTTCCTCTTCGTTTTTGTGCTCCTTCTTCGGGCACTTCTTCTTTGTAAGCCTGATCATTGTAAATGAAGATCTTTTTTGGCTAAGTGTTTTTGCAAGTTTCTTTATTTCCATTGCCCCGAACACATTTGCTCAAGAGACTTCGGAAAACCTGCGATCAAACTTGACTAATTATGAAAGATCTTTCCATTGACCGAGCCTGTTCGCTCAAGAGGCTTTTTGGAAAGTTTGAAAAATTCGACTAAGTCTTTTTGCAGGTTTTTGCATTTCCATTTTGTCCCGAACACGTTCGCTCGAGGGACTTCGGAAACCCCTTAGTCAAAATTTTTCATTTCCCCTTGTCCCGAGCATGTTCGCTCAAGAGACTTAAGAAACCTTTTGCGAGATTTTTTATTTTCCATTTTTCCCGAGTGTGATGGCTCAAGGGACTTTGGAAAACTGTCTCTGCGCTTATTACGGCGAGCACTGCTGAGAGATTTTTCCATCTTTCCCGAGCGTGATGGCTCATGGGACTTCGGAAAGTCATATCTGCGCTTGTGGCGAGCATCTTCCCGAAATTCTGTACAATTCTGCACTTAAGAAATTTTCTCAAGACACTTCTGTACTTAGAATATTTTTCGTACAGTGTGATTCCTTCGCTCAAGCTTAGGCGTAGAATTTTCTCAAGGCGTCTGAGTGCCAAATGTTTTTCAATTCTACGCCTTCGGTGTTGCCAAGTTTGTACACGCCTTTTCGTACTTCGGCAAGAACCAGATAAGGTCCTTCCCAGTTCGCGCGAAATACCCCGTGAGATGGCTTTCGGGGTGCAAAGTCAGTCTTTCGGAGAACGAGGTCCCTTTTTTTGATTTCTTTTGGCCTGGCTCGTAAATTTATAGCCGCGGCCACTCTTTGCTGGAAAGCTTTTCTTCTCAGCTCAGCTATTTCTCTGTGTTCGCCGACGAGGTCGAGCTTCGTTCTTAGGCCGAGGCCGTTTCCACCTTCATCAAATATTTGCACCCGTACTGATGGTCTAACTATCTCGATAGGGATGATGGCCTCTGTTCCGAAGACGAGTGAGAAGGGAGTCTCCCCCGTGGCTCTTCGGGGCGTCGTTCGGTAACTCCATAACACGCTTTGGAGTTCTCCTGGCCATTTCCCTTTTGCTTCCCCCAGTTTCTTCTTCAGGCCATCTTTTATGGTCCTGTTAGATACTTCCACCTGCTCGTTGCTTTGGGGCTGAGCTACTGGGGCGAAGTGCATTTTTATTCCGAGGTCACTGATAAATTCTTGGAATCCTTTGTCTATGAATTGGGATCCATTATCAGCCACTAGTACCCTCGGTATGCCGAATCTGCATACTATGTTCTTCCATACAAACTTTTGCACCTCTTTTGCTGAGATAGTTGTTAGGGGTTCTACCTCGACCCATTTGGAGAAATAGTCTACTGCTACCACGCAGAATTTCACGCCTCCGGGCACTGAGGGGAGTGGCCCAATAAGGTCTATGCCCCAGACTGCGAAGGGCCAGGGGTAGTCAGCCGAAGTTAGCATTTCCGAGGGTGCCCTCTGGATGTTAGCGTGTTTCTGGCAACTACCGCATTTTCGGACGAACTGCCTTGCATCCTTTCTCAGGGTAGGCCAGAAGTATCCTTGGCGAAGTATCACCGCCGCAAGGGCATCAGTTCCAATATGTGAACCACACATGCCTTCGTGGACCTCTTCAAGGACCATTTAAGTATCCTCTTCATCCACGCATCTTTGCAGCGGGTTTGCATATCCCTGTCGGTATAACTCTTCGCCAATCAGGAAGAATCGGCCGGAGCATCTTCACAGTCTTGCAGCGTCGCCAGGGTCTTCGGGGAGCACACTTTCTGCGAGGTATCTTTTTATAGAATCTTTCCATCCTTTTCCCGGGGTCGGTATGCTCAGTACTGAGATGCTCGGGTGATCTAGCACCTCGGTGTATGTTTTTGACTTCGCCAAGCAATCTGCCTCGGTGTTATTCCGCCGAGGTACATTTTCAATCCGTACGGCGTCAAACTCTTGGATGAGCTTTGCTACCAGCTCGTGGTATTTTGCCAGGATTGGGTCCTTCACCCCATAATCTCCTGCTGTCTGCCAAACTACCAGCTGGGAATCACTGTAAGCCTTTAAGTTTCTCACGCCAATCCTTCTGGCCAAGCGTAATCCCGCTATGAGGGCTTCATACTCTGCCACATTGTTAGTGACGCTGAAGCTGAACTTGATAGCCTTTTTTACCGCTAGGCCTTCGGGTCCTCTGATAATTACTCTAGCTCCCTGGTGTTCGGATCCCGAGGCTCCGTCAACATGCAAGGTCCACTCTGGCTCACCTCCATTTGGATCCATATGGCTTTCCTTAGTGTTGGGTACTTCAGCGATAAAGTCTGCCAGTGCTTGAGCTTTTATGGCCTTCCGAGGTACATATATGATTTCGTGTTCGCCAAGCTCTATGCACCATTTGGAGAGCCTTCCCGAATGATCAACTTTCTTCATAACATCCCGTAGTGGTAGACTACTTCGGACGATGATGTGGTGAGCCTGAAAGTATGCTCGCAGCCTTCTTCCTGCAACCACCAAGGCGTATATAGCTTTTTGAAGCAGAGGGTACCTGACTTCGGCGCCAAGCAGGGATTTGCTGACGTAATAGACTAGCCATTGCTTTGGCCCTTCTTCTTTCACGAGGACCGAGCTTACGGCTTTCTCCATGATGGCGAGGTACAAAACGAGGGGCTCTCCCTCCCGAGGTTGTCGCAGAGTCGGCAGGCTAGCCAAGTAGACTTTGAGTTCTTCCCAGGCCTTTTGGCAATCTTCACCCCAAGGGTGATCATTCCTTCCGAGGTCGCCTTCCATTTTTGCTGCCTTTGTGAGGACTTTGAAGAAAGGTCGACACCTATCTCCGTACCTGGAAATAAATCTGCTCAGGGAGGTTATTCTTCCGGTGAGCCTCTGCACGTCTTTGACTGTGGCAGGAGTTCGGAACTCAAGCAGCGCCTTGATCTTCTCGGGGTTAGCGTCAATGCCTCTTTCGGATACCATGTACCCAAGGAATTTTCCCGAGGTTACCCCGAAGATGCACTTTTCAGGATTGAGCCGAATCCCGAAGGCTCTGAGCTTTTGGAAGGTTTCCTCTAGATCTGCAACGTGATAGCTAGGCAGCTTGCTCTTGACTATCATATCATCAACATACACCTCCATGTTTCTCCCCATTTGGTCTTTAAAGACCTTGTTCATCAACCTTTGGTAGGTGGCTCCTGCATTTTTGAGCTCGAAGGGCATCCTGACATAGCAGTATGTTCCTCCCTCGGTGATGAAGGCGGTTTTTTCTTCATCTTCGGGTCCATCCTTATTTGATGGTAGCCACTGAAGGCGTCTAGGAAACTTTGGCGCCCATATTCGGCAGTTGAATCTACCAGTTGATCTATTGGCGGCAGAGGGTATGAGTCTTTCGGGCAAGCATCGTTCAAGTTTCTGAAGTCGATGCACATCCGGAGTTTGCTGCTACCTTCTTTTGTGGCAATGACCACGTTGCTTAACCATTCGGGGTACTTCACCTCCCTGATGACTTTGGCGTCTAACAGAAGCTGGACCTCGGTTTTGACAAAGTTGCTCTTGTGGGCTGAGATGATTCGTTTCTTTTGCCGGACAGGTTTTGATTTCAGGGTTACTTTGAGGCTATGCTGTATTATGCCAGAGTTTACCCCTGGCATATCTTTCGGCGAGTAGGCAAACAGATCTTCATTTTTCAGTAGAAAAGATACAAGGTTTTCCTTCTCACCTTCGGCCAAGCTCTTCCCTATTCGGGTAGATTGTCCTGGGATAAGTTCTACTGTTTCCATTTCCGCTTTTGCGAGATCTTCTTCTTTGCCTTTTTTGTTGTGTTTCGGGAGCCAAACAGCGCAGCGGAATTTAACCGAAACCCTCCAGGATCCAAGTGAAACGGGGTAAACCGGGTGTTCGAAAATTTCATACCTAATTTTCGGTTGAGATCTCTCACTCAACTGTAGAGTCGAATCACAAAACCTGAACAGTTGACGTGTTCAGGCTCTCTATGGTATCCACACGAGCCTCTCGGGATCACCACGCTTCCACCACGTCCCGGCAGATGCGTTTCTCTTGCGCTCGCAGTGCTAGCTTGCGTCCTCCAAGGAATTGCAAGAGAAGAGTGTGGCTGTCCTTTTGGGAGGCTAGGGCAAGGAGACCTACGAATTTCTCACTTAAAAGTTGTATTTATAGTGAGACTCAACTTCCAGGCCTAATGGGTTTCAAAGCCCTAATCCAATTAGGATTTAATTTCGGGCTTAATAATGGCTCAACTCCTTGGCCCATTATTAATACGAAATTAAAGTGAAACCATAACCCAAATAATTAGCCCATGCACTCTAATGATCCAAATAGCTCTACGTGTGCGACCCAATAGGCTCTTGCCATGTTGGCAATGATCATAAATCACATTTATGATCATAAGCAATGAGCGGTGTCTAGCAACACATCATTGCTACCCAAGTGACAAGATTGTCGGTGAATCGACTAAACCTTTATGATCATCACCGATATATGCCATTGTCCCTTTGTCCAAGATATCAAGACTAAGCACAAGACATGGAATGTGTCACTCTCGTATAGCCCAATCTTCGGTTTCTTGATTACCGAGTAGACCAAATTAAACTGACGACATTGATATCATATATCAACTCATCGGAGCATGGCCATGCATTTTCTAAGTCTTACTCTATCAAGGGGCCCAAAGATATCACTCCCGTTACATAGGAGGGACAAATCCCATCTTGATCATACAAATCCCTCCGCATGATATGTGACATACCCAATGACCTCCTTCAAGTTCACTCAGTTACGAGCAACAAAGGAAAGTATCAAAGTATGTGACTCACATGTAGGGAACCTTGCTGATCTTAGGTCGAAGGACTACATATACCATGATCACTATGAGAATCACTTATGACACTCATATAACGATCCATGAAGTGTTCTCATGGTGGGTCGGTCCAGTACACAAGTTCTCCAACTTGTACCCATATGTAGACTACATATCTCATATTAGTCTCCACATATGCTAGTCATTATGTATTATTGCAACCTGCTCCACAATAATACTAGACTAGGGACGTTTAAGAATATCATTATTCTAGGGTTACAGTTATGCTTATTACGTTACGCAGAAACAAAACAACAAACAAAATTGCTGGATTAATGCCTCAATAAAATATCATGACTCAATGTGCAAAAATACAATCATCTCATGATTGGCTTTTTGGGCACAATACTAACATTTTTCTGGCGCCTTTGCCTCCATGGTTTGTGCGAAGTTGCTCGTCGGGGCTTTTCATGCTTTCACAAAGACCTTTCTGACCTCGGCCTGGTCTATGAAGATCTCAGCATCTCCATCCTTGGTGGCGAATGTGATAGTCAAGTACTTCACATCAGGGCGAATGCAGGGGCCACCTATCAAAGGTTGATGAACAAGGTATTCGATGCCCAGATTGGAAGAAACATGGAAGTATACGTCGATGATATGATAGTCAAGAGCAAAATGCCTGGTAATCATATCACAGACCTCGCCGAAACCTTCCAAAGACTTCGGGAGTGCGGCATACGTCTCAATCCTGAGAAATGTGCATTTGGGGTAAGTGCAGGAAAGTTTCTTGGTTTCGTGGTATCAGAAAGGGGAATAGATGCCAACCCTGAGAAAATGAAAACCCTGCTGAATTTTCAAACACCTACATCCATCAAAGACATACAAAGGCTCACTGGAAAAATCACTTCCCTCAGTAGATTCATCTCCAGGTATGGCTACCGATGTCGGCCATTCTTCAAAGTACTCACCAAAGCCCCTAAAGGTGATGATGCCCCTGGAACACAGGAGCATCCATGGAACTCAGAATGCCAGAAAGCTTGGGACGAGCTTAAGGACTACCTCACCAAACTGCCAACACTCCAAAAAACCCAGGAAGGGGAGCCCCTCATCCTTTATCTCGCAGTAACTGAAAAAGCGTTGAGTTCGATGCTAGTAAAAGAAGAAGGTGGGAGGAAGTGGCTAGTATACTACGTGAGCAAGTCCTTACATGGCGCCGAGATCAGGTACCCATTGCTCCAAAAATCCATCTACGCCTTAGTACTCGCGGGCAGAAGGTTGCGAACTTACTTCCAAGGACACGCTATCACTGTCCGAAGTAATCCGCCTCTACGCGATGTGATGAAATGAGTAGAACATTCAGGGAGATTATCGAAATGGTGTATCGAATTTGGAGAGTACGACATTATTTATGAGCCAGAAAGGGCGATAAAAGCACAGGCACTGGCGGACTTCATTGTCGAAATCCTAGAAATAGAGAATGGCGAAACCACTGAGGAAGACCGAACAAGGGTTAGCCCAGAATGGAAGCGCTTTCTCAATGGAGCATCAGGCACAGAACACCAGGGTGCCGTAATAGTCCTTCGGGGACCCAAAGGCATGCAAGCCACTAAGGCAATCAAATTCGGTTTTGATGTTACCAATAACATCGCCGAATATGTGGCCCTTATAGCAGGACTAAAACTAGCCATAAAAGTTGGCATAAAAGACCTCCTGGCCCACAGTGACTCACAACTAGGAGTTCGGTAGACGAAGGGGGAATATGCGGCAAAGGCTCCAACCTTGGAAAAATATCAGGACCTCGTCAAAAAACTCATTGGCGAGTTTGACCCGGTACAAATAGAGAACGTACCCCGAAGTGATAATGCTCAAGCTGACTCCATGGCCAAATCCAAGGAACCCAGCGAGGTGCTGAAGCAACCTAGCACAGAACTGATGTGCATAGCAACCTTGGGGGAAGGATGGCGAGATCCCATCAAGAAGTATTTAGTAACTTCGGAACTCCCTGAAGACCCTAAAGAGGCCGCAAAAGTACGGGAGCGCTCAGGAAGGTACTTCCTCATTGGAGAAGAACTATATAGGCAAGGGTATGCGAGCCCCCTACAAAAATGTGTAGGGGAAGATAATGTCAGAACAATACTTGAAGAACTCCATGAAGGAGCATGTGGCTCCGATATAGGAACAGATGCCCTTATTGGGGTACTACTCCGCCAAGGTTACTTTTGGCCTACCTTGAGGAAAGATGCAAGGCAATTTGTCCGAAGATGTGACAATTTCCAAAGGCACACCAACATCCAAAAGTTACCTTCGGAAAGAATAAACTCAGCAGATTACCCTTGCCCCTTCGCCGTATGGGGCATTGACCTCATCGGACCTCTTCCAAACGCCCCCGGAGGAGTAAAGTTCTGCATAGTCACAGTAGACTACTTCACTAAGTGGATTGAAGTGGAGCCACTGGCATCAATCTCGGCGAAGGATGCCCAAAAGTTTGTATGGAAGAACATTATATGCCGATTTGGCATACCGAGGGTAATAGTGGGCAACAATGGAACTCAGTTCACAGATAGAGGTTTCCAGGAATTCGTGACTGACCTCGGCATAAAAATGCATTTTGCTCCAGTAGCCCACCCTCAAACTAATGGGCAGGTCGAAGTATCCAACAGGACAATAAAAGATGGCTTGAAGAATAGGCTAAAAGAGGCAAAAGGGAATGGCCAGGAGAGCTCCCAAGTGTGCTATGGAGCTACCGTACGACTCCCCGAAGAGCCACGGGGGAAACTCCTTTCTCGCTCGTATACGGGACAAAAGCCATTATCCCCATTGAGGTCATACAACCTTCGATAAGAATACAAGTGTTCGACGAAGGAGGAAACGGTCTCGGCTTGAGGACAAAACTAGACCTCGCCGAGGAGCATCGTGAAATGGCCGAACTAAGGAGAAAGGCTTTTCAACAAAGAGTAGCGCACGCTACTAACCTACACGTAAGAAGAAAAGAAATCAAAAAAAGAGACCTTGTTCTCTGAAAGGCTGAATTTGAGCCACGTAAGCCATCAGAAGGGGTACTTGGGGAAACTGGAGAGGACCTTATTTGGTCCTCGATGAAGTCCGCCCGGGGGTCTACAAATTGGGTGATACCGAGGGAGCAGAGTTGAAAAATACTTGGCATTCTGACTCTCTGAAAAAATTCTATACTTAGACATTTTTTCATAAGGAAAACTTGTAACTACTCCTCCCCGAAGTCGTAAAAAAAAATACAAGGCGAATATGGTCGTGTTACTAAAAAAAGGTTCCTTAATGGTTTTTCTTTTGGAACTAACTCCTTGATGGAGTCTAAGACCTCGGCAAAGAATACGGGAAAAGTTTAAGATGACTCTTTCCGAAGTATAGGTGCGGACGTTCGCCAAAAATATATACTTAGAATTACGCTAACTTCTGAATAATCGTATTCGGAAGGAAGAATGGAGATTGAAGAAAAAATCTTCATTAAAAATCTCAGGGCAAAGTACAAAGGAACAAGACTACAAAAAAGAAAGAAGAAGCCCAAGGCTGAGCAGGTGCATCCGACGTCTCTTCGGCGTCATCATCTCCAATTGGCTCAGTCGGAGGCACGGGCTCGGTAGGTGGAAGATTGAGAAACTCCGGCTTAGACCATGTCCCCCTGGGCTTTTCAGGACAATCAAGAGCGGACAGGTGGGAGAGGTCGAGCTTAGGATACTGAAGAAGGACCTGATGACACGCCAAGCAAAAGATGTCTTGGTAAGACACCTTCGTCATCTGGTCAGACTGATCCTTCCTGGATCTGATGGCTGACAACTCGGCCGTAAGCTCAGCAATCTTCCCCTCTAGCTTCTCATTCTTCTTTGTTTTTGCCTCTTTCTTCAAAGAGTCGACCTCTGCCTGAAGCTCGGCATTCGAAGCAAGCACCTTCGTCAGGTTCTCGCCATCTTGAGCGTTCGCCTTCCAAAGGGCCTCGTTCTCTGAGGAAAGAACGACGCACTTTGAGCCGAGGTCCTCGACCTTGGCTATGAAGTCAAGAAGGAGTTCCTGTTTGCTCGCCGCAAGTTCAGCCCGAAGATTCACAATGTCCTCTTTGACAATCTTGTTGAGCTCACCATATTTGAGGACGTACTTGGCACAAAACTCTTTCGTTTTGCACAAAGAATCTTCGGACCGAGAGCGGGATTGCGTTTGCTTCGCCGCCAAGCGCGGAAGTACCCGCTATACGCCAAAAGCTGCAAAAAGGGGGCCCCGAATGAATATCAGAAGAATGATATTAGAAGGAAAATTTTTTCAAAGATAAAAGGGAACAAATGACTACCTGGGCGGCATGCTCAGTCATCCTCGCGGTGAGGATCTCTTCGTTAGGACATTTGGTGATGAGGGACTGGAATGTAGCATTTGTCATCATCCCCGTTGCCATCTGGGGAGCCATCAGCTAGCTATCCTTAGAGAACAAATTCATGTCCTTTGTGAACGTCCAAAAGGGTCCCTCGGCACCTTATCCTGTGGGATCCGCTAGTCCCGAAGAGCCCTTCAACGGGCGTGAGTCTCCATCCAGGGAGCAGTAGGCAAGCCTTCTGCAATATCACGCCGAAGTTCCGTCAGTACGTCATCCCTTAGACATTCATCGAAAAAATCATAGATGCGAAAAATACTAAGATTTGTAGAGGAATGACTAACGAACTAACCTGGTGGGACTTCGGTGACGTCATCCTCAGACTCGCCCTCCTGGACTTCGCCAGGAACATTCTTTCCTCTCCCCCTTCTGCTCTCTTCAAGCTCCTAAGCAGACCTTTCCCCGACTGGAGTCTTGAAAGTAAGAACGGGACTCAGGGCCGCCCTGAGAAGGGCAAGGTCCGAAGGAAGGTCCACAGAGATCGAAGAGAGAGTAGGGGATTACTCCTGCACCTCGACAACGACTTTAGGGTGAGGAGGAGTAGCAGCCTTGGCCTTCTTGGACTTAGAAGGCCCGCCGCCAGTCGTCTTCTTCCTCTTGGAAGGCGTTTTCTTGCGCGTCTGCTCCCCCCTCTCGGCCTGACTGAGGAAAAGGGACTTGTAGAAGTCAGCAGATTGATCGCCCATCTCTACAAAAGGACAAAACATCAATGTAAGTCCAAAAGGGTAAACAGATATCAAACCCTTTGCAGAGTGACTTACTCTCGGCAAAAACCTCAAATGAAATTTCACCCCGAAAGAGCATGACTATCCAATCCTTCTTCCCCGGAAGAACGGGCACGGGCATACCAGGGTCACTCTTATATGCATTCACCACTCCCAGTTCCCGAAGGACCTCCTCGGTCATGAGGTCCCACTTGATGGGAAAAGGGTAAAATGAACGCGGAGGGACCTCGGGTTCCCAGTCTGCCACAACTCGAATAAGTCTATCGAACTTATCGAACTCGGCAAGTAGCACTGGAGTTAGGAGCTTCCGAGGATCGACGATGTCAAGCTTCAGGGTCCCCGAAGCCCATCTGATCGGCACGTGGCTCCAAAACTCAGGGACTTGAAGAAAGAAAAACTTCTTCTGCCACCCTCGCCAACTGTCCTTGTTGTCGAAGGTAAAGGTAAACTTTTTACTCCCAGACCCTCGGGGAAGCAGGAAGTAAAAGTCGCCCTTCGGGACTGGGTGGAGTCTGTAATACTACATGAAGAAAAGAAAGTGGGGGTTTATCTTAAATACCCCACACATGCAGAGGAAAGAGTTGAAGTAAGAATAAGAATTTGGAGGGAGTTGATTCACGGCAATCCCGTGGAACTTACAGAATTCGCATATCATGCGATGAGGGGGATACCGAAGACCGGCCTTTAACTGAGCTCGGTAAATGGTGATTTCATCGGAATGGACATGAAAACCATACGAACCCTAAAGAGGTAACATCGGGACTACATAAGAGGGAAGGTAATACTTCGCCAACCACTTCGTCATCTTCTTCGAAGTGGTACAGCAAGGATGAGACTAGAGAGGGAGAAAGCTCTTTGGAAGAGGCCGGATAGTCATCAACGGGGTCGGTTCGACATTTTTCGGAAGAAAAGAAGGACGACTTCGGGAAAGAAGAAAGATGGGGACAAAAGTACTTCGGAAAAGCAACCTCGGAAGGAAAAGCACTACAAAAGGGAACACCCACCCAAAGCTTTGCCGAAAGTCGGAGTTCCTAAATGCCGCCGTAAAAGTTGCCAAAAATCGCCCCGCTATAGAAACCGCCGTCGGAAGAAGGAAAAAGATAAAAGAAAGCTCTAGAGCATATGAGAGCAAAAGCAAAGAGTGAGGCAAAAGATGAGGCAAGAGGTGCTTATATAGACCGAAGAGGGTAAATGAAACATCGTCATTATTATCCCTTGAAGACGCAACGACCTCATTATTACTTCTCGAACGCGAAGAGACATAGTTAGTGTGATCGGCGTAACTATTTTGCCATCCACTAGCGGCCACGTGTCAGCCAACATGAAGACCTAGGGCACGCCCCTCTGACATCGTGAAAACCTAGGCACGCTTATCCATAATGACATGTCTGACCAAAGGATGCGACGGTTCACAAACCCACATTAGAAAAAGTGAAAACAAAAGCTACACGCACCCTGAGGTCACCCAAAGAACTAGGGAAGGGTACCTCGGCTATGAAAGGACGTCTTCTGGAGAAGGGCAACTTCTTGAGTGGAGCTCCGACCATGAGCTCGGCAAAAAAGCCTCCCCGGAAGCATAAAGCCTAAGTCTCTGCTTCGACTTCTCGGGAGGGGGCATGTGATAGCCGAGGTGCCCATCACCCTCCGAACCCATAGGTTCGGAGGAAGCACCAACCTCGGAGGATAAACCACCCGCCACGGAAGGAAGGATGCTCAACCTCCCAAAACCGACCTCGGCATTTCACCGTTCCAGGAAACGACAGTGCCAGCCCCAGGAGGATGATTAAGCCATCCTCGGAAGTGGGGGTGTCCCTGAGGAAGATCACCCTCGGGAAATATACTCTTGCGACGCTAAGGAAACCTCGGAAGACGAGTCCTGTTCCGAAGAGGTCTCTTCTACCAAAAGGGACCTCAGGAGTGCAACATGAGCAATTAAGGAGCCTCTGACACATCCCTGACATGCTGCGTCCGGTCACGTTTTGACACGCCACTTGTAGGGACACTCTTGCACGCCACTCTCGGGTCACCTAGGCTCCTAGCCCTGCGGCCTATGATCGGCTGGGTGTCCCCTCATCCCCCGAAGACGTGGATCGCATCCCACCAAACACGTGTCACGATCTGGGATGGCCATAAGAGGAGAACTACTACTGTTCATTCCTCTATAAAAATCCAGAAAACACCCCAGGTAAGAAGAGGTCCTTGGCACATTAGAGACCACACTTCTCCGCTATCTCCAAAATACTGACTTGGGTGTCGAAGGCTCCTCCCCGGAAACACACTTCGGGGACCTCCTAACCTCTATCTTCTAAGCATTTCAAGTACCCTCCCCTGGGAAACCTTCTCCTCAGGCGCTCTCCTCCGCCAGAAGTCCCCATCGCTCCTACCATGTCACATGACGAAACTGCCACCGGGCACCAACTTGATTGCTTTCTTTTAAAGTATTCAACATACACACTTGTGATGCCTGGAACATTTCCAGTAACTGAGCCATGTACAGCGAAACATTAAGAATAGGAGATAGCCCTGAATGAGTAGTGTTGTTTTCATCATTGCCATCTAACATGACTTTCCTTCTATGTAATCATGCCTTGCCTAGTCGAGTCACCAAAATATGAGTAAGGGTTATTTATGAAAGAGGGAAAAGTGTTACACACAAAGGGGAAAAGAGATGATTAAGGGTTGATAGGGTGGACGACTAAGTAACCCATCAAACTTAGGGGAACTGGCAAGAGAAAACAACTTGGGTAAAATAAGAAATAATAGCCCAATAAAAAATGAAATGCCTAGCAAAACAAAGTATTAACTTATATCAAATAGAAAGCCTGGTGGAAGCAAGTAATAGTGTGGGGGTGAAACCAAATAGTATGAGAACTTTAAATGGTGGAATGATTGTAAAAATGGCCTCTTTTCCACAATGAAAGTAAAGTCTATTTATGGGGAAGTCAAGCGCATAGGATTACGCCACTTGTCTTTAGATTGATGGTAGAGGAAAGTGTAATAGTTATCTTTGGGTAAAGGTTAGTTTTTGGGCTTCTGGGTCTACCAGTCAGTTGAAAAATCAAACGAGCCTTGCTTCAAGCCCACCAAGCTAAAACTCCCTTAAATCATCCCCTTATGATGTCAGACTAAAATTCTTGCCCAAAATTTTAAATTTGACAACGTCTAGCCTGGAACAATCAAATGGTCAGTA
The DNA here is from genome assembly GCA_039654915.1 of Aquilaria yunnanensis. Taxonomy (NCBI): domain Eukaryota; kingdom Viridiplantae; phylum Streptophyta; class Magnoliopsida; order Malvales; family Thymelaeaceae; genus Aquilaria; species Aquilaria yunnanensis. The sequence goes on along the minus strand of CM077595.1, from coordinate 37,480,862 downwards.
AGATTTTTTAGAAATAAGAAATAATGAGACAAATATCAAATAACTAAATTCCACCATTACACTATGTACTTTGACCAGATGACTAAATTTCCTGGTTTATAAGTGTGCACTATAGTGGAAAAGTGTTGTGCCATGGAATAAAGGTTTTAATGTAAGAAAATGGCCAAGGAATGAACAGGAATTCTAATATGCATAGCTGAACCTAGTCTTCATAGAGAAAGTTCCAACCCTAGTCCTTTGAATTTGTATTAAGGCCTAAAGCCATAACTTGTTGATGTAATATTATGGAATGTTTTCTAACAAGTCTGTTTTATGTGTCTGAAGTTGTTTACTAAAGTGTTTTAAACAAATTGTTGAATATTTCCAAACTTAAATTTTAGTTATAGGTGGTGTGTTTGCTTTATAAGATTTGGATTTTGAAATGTGATTTTCAATTCTAGATTGGTTTTGTCACAACTCACTCAGGCCCTAGCCCATAAGTTCCAAGGTTTAACTCCCAAACCCACTTTAACACTAAAGTCTTCAATTCGGCCAAACAAGCAATGGAAACCTTAAGTCTTATTTTCTTAAGGTGAGAAGCCTGGGAGGTGGCCCAAGAGGCTTTTAAACAAACCCAACAGTTACTTGCAGCAAAGGCAAGGCCCAATACCACTAACTTGCACAACAAGCAAGGCTTTAATTGATTACTTGCATCTCAAGCAAGGCAACACTTAATGGAGTTTTAAGTGCATAATTGGTGTGCAATCATGTGTGCCACTTATATGACAACCAAGAAGCCACATTATTGGTTTAGATTTTGAAAACCACAAGTTAATATGCACATGATGCTCTCGGCCAACACACAAACATATAGTAGTGCACCACATTTCCATAAGTTTAGGCTCATAACTATTCACATAAAAGTGCCAAACATTGGCCCAAAACATTCAAAATCCAAGTACAGGCATATTGCCATCCATAAGTCATACATAACTTGGCATACAAACCCAACAAAGCCAACACAAGTCTAGGCATCAAGGACTACATATATGTACACAAAAGAGTAGTCTACTTAGTGTCCAACATGGCTACATGCCATGAATCCCAAAAGCTAAACATCCCAAGTTATTACATACCAAGACCACTAATGGTCAAACATAACCTTGAGTATGCCATACAAGAGTACACACTGCAACACCAACCCAATTGCCTGGTTCATTGTCATGAAAGTAAATACTATGATCAGAGCCAAAGTCCAAGTATCCATAGCCTTGCTAGACAAGTCTCCAACTACAGCCTGTAAACATAGCTCATAAGTCTTGGCCAACCATATATATAAGACTTGTAATGAACCTAAAATGATAAGCCAAGCACACATTGGCACATACCTTGGAAACTAAGCAAATTAGTGCAAAACACAAGCAACAAGCAAGCTAGCACTACTCAGGCCGAATGTCCTTGCCTGAAATAAAAGGATGGGCAGTGAGTATAACTCAGTAGGATTCACTTATATACATCTACAACTCAAAAGTGAGTCTATTTAGTTAATCTGAGTATTCACTCAAAGCTTAACCTCCCATTTGCTAGCTTTACCTGCAAAACAAACACAAATACAAAGAAAACCAAGCATATACATATACAAGATAAATAACCATGGCAAATATTCCATAATACCATAAATGGGGTTAGCAAGCACATTGAAACACCAAAGCACACAAGTACACACACACACTCCACACTTTTGCTCTTGGCCAAGATAAACCATACATGTACCCATGTGCACAATGCACACATATATCCACCTTTCAATCCACTTCCACTTAGAGCTCCAAAATGCCAAGCAAATAGGCCACATTTACTTGCATTTCTAGTACATGTACATTAGTTAATTAGCTAATCAACAAGTAAACCAATTGTATGCTCAATAGCCCATCAAGCAACAAAGGTCATTTGGCAAATTTTAACCATCACTTAGCCACTCTAAACACTTGAATCATGGTACATTACCAGGCAACATCAAGTGTTAGTGAACCCTGCCTCAATAGCTTTCGGTCTCAAGCCAACCTTCCAGTATCCAAGTGTTCTTAACACACAATGCCTACCACAACAAACAATAGGCATCAACAACACAAACTCATGGATTAACTACCATGTTTTCAATGAAGAACACTACAATACACAAACTTAAACTCTCGGTCACAATGCCCATTTCAACATCTTTGTGTTATCCATCACACTAACTCATTACATGCTCATCTAATCACCAATGAACATCACTCATGGCATCATTACCATGTAACCAAGTGAAGTACACTCAAATACACTAATCCAAGCTTTCGGCCAAATTTGCCCATTTCACACAATAGTGTTCTTTACCAAACTAGCCCATCACATAAATAGCTAATCACCAATGATCAATGTTCATGGCATCAATACCATGAAATCAATTGAAAATCATGATGTTACCTCAAGTTGCTCCTCTCGGCCAAACTCCACTTGGCTCACCTTGATGTTCCTCACCCAAAATAACCTAGCATAAGATCAAATAGGCATCAATTACCCTTAATCATGGACTAATTTCCATGTAAACCAAGAAGAACATCAAGTTCATTCATCCATCATATTCGGCCAACATTTCACTTCCAAACCGAAACATTTCTTGCTCCATTAGCTTAATATAACTTCAATCAAGCACTTAAGTTCCTTGTACATGGAAGAATTACCATGAATTCAAGGAGAATAGTAATTTACCTCAAAACCCTAGCTTGATTGCTCAGCCTTCCTTGAATCTCCATGAACAAAGCTTGATTCCAAGCAAGCAAAGGCCGAAACCAAGTCTCCTAGCTTGTTTCCTTCAAATGCTTCCAAGATTAGCTTGATTTCAAGAAGAAATTTGGATGAACACTCATGGAAGAGCTCTCAGCCAACAAGAACAATGAAACCTGAAAATGAACCAAGTGAATGGCCTTGACTAGTTTTGGCCGAAAGTCTTATGCTTTGGTTAGCTAAAATGCTAACTTTTGCCTTCCAATAATTTGCATGGTTCAAAGTAGCCTTCAATTCCTCAAGTCCACAATGCCGCCACTAAAACATGTGTCTAGTATGTCATTCAAGTCACTCATTGGCCCATAACGCCAAGCATAAGACAACACAAGTACCAAGGCATTATAATCACCCTTGTATAACCGGCCATAAACTAGAATAAAAACTAGTTAGTTTAACTAGTTAACTAGTGAATAGTACTTTAGTGGTAGACAAGATTTGACTAGTAATCATGGTTGTCCACCAAATTTGGTCTAGTCTTGCACTAGTCACCATAAAAACTTGCATGGCCTAAAATGCCAACTTTAAGTTTGTAATTTTAAATTGTATCACTCATCCAAGTGTACAATTTGATCCCCTTTCTCTGTTTTCTGCCAGCTTTCCCATACTCCAGTTTCTATGTGCAGTTAAGGTCTGAAGGTTTCCAGTTTTGCACATAGGTCACTATACTAGTTTCCATAGTTCCTCTCACTCTCTCCCATCTGTTTTCTCTTATTTTCCTTTGTTCTCCTTGGCCTAAGCCAAGCACTTAGGAGGTGCCTAACAGGTTTTCCATATAATCAAGGTTAAACCATGTACCTTTTGATAAAAGAAAATTGTTTAATACTTGAATTCACAAGAACAACCTGTTTTGCCATAACTTTGTAGGAATGCTAGTGTCCTATAAAAGGAAGCAAGATGAGGTTTAATCTGTGGGTCAAACTAAGAGTTTAAAGGGTTTTGTGACATGGTTTTGAGTTGTTTCATTAACAAAGCATACTTAACACCTAATTGATCGGTTAGAAGTTTACTGCCTATGTTGTTTCAAATTTTATGATGACGTTATCAAATATACAAGTTCTGTCCCTGTTCAAGTATAAAGGCAATATAAAACTTTTGTTTTAATATAAGAATTTGATAAACATTTAAGAGAGTAGTTACTTCTTTATAATTTATTTGATATTTTTATTCAGATTAAAACTTGGCCTTCTTTTAGTCCCACAAACTCTCCCACACAGTCTAAGTGTTGAGGTGTTTTTAGTGTCCAAAGCATAAAAAGTGCATATAAGGGCCTACCTGGTGCCAAAGTGCATGAGCCCTATGCCTGAAAGTTGCCATCCTAGTGCCCTGGTGCATGCTAGAGTGCTTAAGGGGGTGTGACAGATTTTGGTACCAAAATAGGTGCTACCAAGATTCTAGGCTAGCAGAGTCCATAGTAGAGTTAGAAAAATTAATTTAGAGCACTAATCAGTGTTTTTAAGTGTAGATTTAGTATAGGAAGTTGGTTGACAGTATGGGAAGGCACAGAGATGCCTCTAGAGCATCAAGCGTAGACAAGAGCCTGTTGTAGGACCCAACTTTGCTAATTTGCTAATAGGCATGAATACTGCATTGTAGCTACTGAACATTAGAATCCAAAATCTGATGTAAGATAAACAACAGCTTCAAAATTTAGCGTAGAATGTTCTAGAGGTAAATGCACATATGCAAGGCCCTGATGCACAAACTATTGTGGAAAATGCACTAGTAGATAATCAGATTTGACGTTAGCAAGCTGGGGAAGGCCTGAATACACAAAGTGCTTAAGGAAATAATACTAGGAGGAGACAATTGGTTGGAAAGGGACAAAAGGAGCAAAAAGCTAAAAACGGTAAAGTCGTTGTCTATAAAAGGCTTGTACAGTGTAAAGTGCACGTAATGTCTAGTAGAGATGTAGACGTCAATTACATTGAACATGTAAATGAACATTTGTACATGGAACAGTAGAAAGTGAGAAATGGGCACAGAGAAAAAAGAATGCATAAAAGTCAAGAAGACAAAGACAATGAACACTTTGAAAAGTTTCAAGGATTCAAGCCACCAACTTTTGATGGCAAGGGAGATGTTGGGGAAGCTGATTATGGCCAAATTAGAAAGAGAATATCTTTGAAAGTTTCACTATGACCCTAACTTAGAATATGATATTAACTATAAATAGTCTAATTGGAAAAGCTAAACTTTGGTGGAGAGCTACAAAGGGAGCATTTGAAGCTGAACAACCAGAAAACTTGAAAAAGTTAGAAGGACATTAGAGTTATAGAAATTTATGGAATAGTTTACAAATCAATATATAAGTGAAGTTGTGATGAGATTAAAAATAGTTAGATTTAACCAACTCACTGAAGGCAACAGATCAGTACTATAACATGAGCAGACGTTTAATTGTCTTATATGATATGTACCATAAATGGATGATCAAGAGACTCTAAATGCTAAGAAGTTCATGAGGAGATTAAGGGTAGAGATTGGAAAATATTTGGTGTTTTTTAGTGTGAAAGGCTATCACAAAGTAATTCAAAAGAATAAGAGCTTAAAGCCCAGAGAAATATACAAATGACTCTAGGAGAATGACCACCTATTAGTATAAGGGAAAAAAGAAAGAAAGGGATTTAGAAGTTGGAAATGGAAGATCAGCAAGAAACAATTTAGGAAAGGCACCTTGGAGATTCATAAGGCCTCAATGAGAGAAATGCCATAAGTACCATGGTGAGAAAGCATGATATCTACACACCAATGCATGTCTACAATACAGTGCAAAGGACCATTGTGTGAGGAACGGTCCAAACAAGAGGAAAATCCAACAAGACTAAGAGGATTGCCACCCTCACTACCATGAGGTGAAGTACCAGGAAGAGTTCTTGCAATGACCAATAGAGCAGCTCAGCCAATGCAAGCTCTAAGAGGTACTTTTATGTTGAATGGGCGTTTAGTTTTAGTTTCATCTGATACAAGAACTACCATTTCTGTAGTATCAGATAAGACAACATCAAAATTGGAAATATAATAAAGTGCTCTAGATGAGGTGTTCTTAATAAGAACACTAGGAAAGAAACTCTTATTCTCCAACACAATTGTTTGGAACCATAAGTTACAGTTAGGGGCGTCTAAGATAGATGTGTCCTTAATGATGTTGGACATCACAGAATATGACATGATTTTAGGTATGGATTGGCTTTTTAAAACCCAAATCCATATTGATTGTGCTCAAAGAAAAGTGATATCCTCTGGAGCATAAAGATTGAACTTAGTTGATCAAAATCATCAAGTAGAAAACATACATAGTATGTAATGTTGTGTTGAGAGGAAGTGCTAATTGTTTGAGACGAAGAGTATTACTCTTGGAATAAAACTACTATGGAAGCAGAATTAAAAATGATATCTATGGTCAGGGAGTTTCTTGAAGTGTTCCCCACTAATTACCTAGGCTACCACCAAAGGTAGAGGTGGAGTTTGCAATACATTTACAACCAGGAGCAACACCTATATCCATGCCACCCTACAAAATGTCCATAATAGAAACGATTGAGCTAAAAAAGCAACTAGTTGACCTTTTGGACCAAAAGTTTATAAGACTGAGCACCTCACCTTGGGGAGCTCCAGTCCTTTTTATGAACAAGAAAGATGAGGCTATGAGACTTTGCATAGATTATAGAAAGTTAAACTCAATCACATTGAAAAATAAATAACCATTGCCAAGGATAGAAGACTTGTTTAACCAACTTAAAGGAATTAAGGTGTTTCCAAATATAAACTTGATGTCAGGGATTTTAAACTAAGAGTAAAAAAGGAACACATTGCTAAGACTATCATTATAACCAGATATAGACATTATGAGTATGTTGTTATGCCATTTGAGCTTATCAATTCCCCAACAACTGTCATGGACATAGTGAATAAAACTTTAAACCATATATGGATATATATGCACAAGTGTTTACAGATGAGATCCTCATTTATTGAAAGATTGAAGAAGAACATACTGAACACCTTAGAACAGTGTTGGATGCCTAACAAGTTTTATGTAAGACTATCAAAGTGTCAGTTTTGGTTATCTAATTTCTCATTCTTATGGCATCTTATAAACAATCAAGGTTTAGTAGTAATCCAAGCAAGGTTAAGACGGTCACAGAATAGAAAAGGTCAACAAATGTAATTGAGATTAGAAGCATTGGTGATGACTAGCTACTACAAGAAATTCATGGACAACTTATCAACCTTGGCATCCTCATTGAGTCATTTGACAAGGAAAGCTAGTAGTGTGAATGGTAAGAAGCATATGAAGTAAGTCTCTAGGAATTCAAGAGCATACTTACTAAAGCCATTATACTCATCCTTCTTGAACTAGGAAAAAAACTTTGTCGTTTACACAAGTGCCTCATTACTAAGGTTAGGGCTGTTGCTAATGCAGGAAAAACAAGCTACATGATATGCTCATATTTAGACATGCTTTCAATATATTTTTTCCTTGTATTTGCTTATCTTTTTTATATGTTTAATCTAGGATATGGTGCCTAATTTTTTTCTACTTCAGCTTCATTTGAATTAGGAAGGATTTCTGTAAAGTTTTGAAGTTAGATAGTGAGTTTTGGGGAACTTTAGAGTAAACACTCCTTGCTACACACCCATGTAGTGTCCCACATGCCTGTGTCTGAGTCATAGGCCCATGTTCCAAACTGTGATTAGTTTGGCAAGATTTTAAGTTCTAGAAGAGTAATAAGGCCTTTATGACAATCATGTACTAGACTGAGTTTGCTTTAATTTTAGGTTTTCTTGGGTTATTTCAAGTAGAAAAGAAGAAAAAAGCAAGGAGGTGATAATACAAGGGAAAAAAAAAGTTTTTCATAGAGGAAGGCAGCCGGACATAGTTTTTATGATTCACACCATTTTATGGGCACCGAATTGAGGATTTCTTGGAAAAGAAGAATTTTAGCTATGGATAATTCTTCTCTTAGTTTTCGTTTGATTTTATTGTGCTTATTTTATGACACTTTAAGCTAAACTTTTCCTACTTATGGTTAAAGTAGAAGAACATAAGATGATTTTGTGATTGTGATTGATTTTTAGTTCAAAATTATTTTTTACTTTTCTTGGAATTTATCCAATGTTCTTTAATGCATTGATTAATATTAGCTAGCCTATTAATTCAATGTACGATGATGAACATGCATCAAGTAGTATCTGGAAAGTTTGTCACCGATCAACGTTGGATAAATGGGATATTATCATAACTAGTAGTAATGGCTATGATATAATACCCTTTGGACTTGGGTGAAATCTAGCAGTGGGTTGTAGGACTTCTAATACGTTCTTACGAAGTGCGGTAGGCCTAAACACCCTACCGATGACTTAAGAATAAGATTAGTGTAGTGGGGAATAGTAGGGAGCTAATGTACATTAAGTAGTACTCCACAATCCATTTAAACCAAAATAAAAGAAACAAAAAGGAAGTTTTTGCTGGATTCGATTCTAAGTATGAGCCATCTTGTTATTGATTGTCTTAGCTATTTTTTTCTTGCCAACCAATAGTTGATAGTTAGTGATTTATTTTTGCAGCATTCATTTAGTTTAGTTAATTCATCATAGTTAGTTAAACAGACATTTTAAATGTTGGCTAGATAATGGAGATAAGTGGGGTGAGGTAGACAACCCCTGTTCTTTGCCAAAAATGATCTTGGTACTTGCACTGTTATACTTTGATGATAGGAGCACTTACCTATGAGTTCACAAACTTTTTAGTATAGAGAGATTTGACACATCAACATTATTTATTAGCTTAGTGGAAAAGGATTATTTTGAACTAGAAACACACCAAGTTTTTGGAGCCGTTACCAGGGAACATTTGTTTTGTTTGCTACTTCAAAAAAATTACCTTTATTAATCTGGCCATTTATTTTATTGTAGTATTTTTATTTGAATTTTAGTTATTTTTAGTTCATTCACTTTTTCCTCTTTTCTTGTAGGAATTTTGGTGTATGACTCAACCATCCAGGTGAAGTTCTTGAAGCAGATCCAGAAATTAAGAGAACCTTGAGAAAACACTTACCTTCAAGGGCTACCAAGTTAAAACCATTACATTCTCCGTTAGAGCAAAAAGGAGAAAATTAGGAACAATTAGTCATGGAGAATCATAATGAAGTAAGAACTGTTTCAGATATGCTAAACCTTTCCATGAAGAGACAGAGTCAAGTATCATTACACCTTTTGCCAATGTCAACAATTTTGAGATCAAGCCAAATCTTATTCAAATGGTACAAGATTATGTTCAGTTTAATGGCTTGCCAAATAAGGATCCTAGTGCACATATTACTAATTCTTGAAGATATATGGTACTTTCAGAATTAATGGAGCTTGTGAGGATGGCATTCCTTTGTGACTATTTTTATTTTTGTTAAGAGGAAGAGCTAGGGAATGGTTGTCTTCACTTCTAAGAGGCTCAATTGCCACTTGGAACACTTGCCGTGTAGTTCTTATTAAAGCATTTTCCACCAACAAAGTTCTATAATGATATTTTTTCTTTTCAATCAAATGGATTCAGAAACATTGCATGAAGCTTAGTGGTTTTTGTTGGGTTTCGGGAGCCAAACAGCGCAGCGGAATTTAACCGAAACCCTCCAGGATCCAAGTGAAACGGGGTAAACCGGGTGTTCGAAAATTTCATACCTAATTTTCGGTTGAGATCTCTCACTCAACTGTAGAGTCGAATCACAAAACCTGAACAGTTGACGTGTTCAGGCTCTCTATGGTATCCACACGAGCCTCTCGGGATCACCACGCTTCCACCACGTCCCGGCAGATGCGTTTCTCTTGCGCTCGCAGTGCTAGCTTGCGTCCTCCAAGGAATTGCAAGAGAAGAGTGCGGCTGTCCTTTTGGGAGGCTAGGGCAAGGAGACCCTGCGAATTTCTCACTTAAAAGTTGTATTTATAGTGAGACTCAACTTCCAGGCCTAATGGGTTTCAAAGCCCTAATCCAATTAGGAATTAATTTCGGGCTTAATAATGGCTCAACTCCTTGGCCCATTATTAATACGAAATTAAAGTGAAACCATAACCCAAATAATTAGCCCATGCACTCTAATGATCCAAATAGCTCTATGTGTGCGACCCAATAGGCTCTTGCCATATTGGCAACGATCATAAATCACATTTATGATCATAAGCAATGAGCGGTGTCTAGCAACACATCATTGCTACCCAAGTGACAAGATTGTCGGTGAATCGACTAAACCTTTATGATCATCACCGATATATGCGATTGTCCCTTTGTCCAAGATATCAAGACTAAGCACGAGACATGGAATGTGTCACTCTCGTATAGCCCAATCTTTGGTTTCTTGATTACCGAGTAGACTAACTTAAACTGATGACATTGATATCATATATCAACTCATCGGAGCATGGCCATGCATTTTCTAAGTCTCACTCTATCAAGGGGCCCAAAGATATCACTCCCGTTACATAGGAGGGACAAATCCCATCTTGATCATACAAATCCCTCCGCATGATATGTGACATACCCAATGACCTCCTTCAAGTTCACTCAGTTACGAGCAACAAAGGAAAGTATCAAAGTATGTGACTCACATGTAGGGAACCTTGATGATCTTAGGTCGAAGGACTACATATACCATGATCACTATGAGAATCACTTATGACACTCATATAACGATCCATGAAGTGTTCTCATGGTGGGTCGGTCCAGTACACAAGTTCTCCAACTTGTACCCATATGTAGACTACATATCTCATATTAGTCTCCACATATGCTAGTCATTATGTATTATTGCAACCCGCTCCACAATAATACTATACTAGGGACGTTTAAGAATATCATTATTCTAGGGTTACAATTATGTTTATTACGTTACGCAGAAACAAAACAACAAACAAAATTGCTGGATTAATGCCTCAATAAAATATCATGACTCAATGTGCAAAATACAATCATCTCATGATTGGCTTTTTGGGCACAATACTAACAATCTCCCACTTGCACTAAAAGCCAATCATCCATGTATCTAATACCGATGGACCTAGAATGGCTATCATGCTTCTGCTGCGTAAGGGGCTTTGTCAGTGGATCAGCAATGTTGCTGTCTGTCGAAGTCCTGCATATCCTTACATCACCCCTCTCGATGATCTCCCTGATGAGATGATAGCGTCGGAGTATGTGTTTGGATCGCTGGTGAGATCGAGGTTCCTTAGCCTGTGCGATTGCTCCATTGTTGTCACAATAGAGCTCTATCGGGTCAACAATGCTTGGAACCACTCCAAGTTCAGTGATGAACTTCTTGATCCAAACTGCCTCCTTCGCAGCATCAGAGGCGGCAATGTACTCAGATTCTGTTGTAGAGTCAGCTACTGTCTCTTGCTTTGAACTCTTCCAGCTTACAGCACCACCACCAATACAAAACACATAACCAGATTGCGATCTAAAATCATCCTTATCGGATTGGAAGCTTGCATCGGTGTAACCCCTTACAACGAGCTCATCTTCACCTCCAAAGACCAAGAATGCATCCTTAGTCCTTCGTAAGTACTTAAGGATGTTCTTAACAGCTGTCCAGTGACTTTCACCGGGGTTCGATTGGTACCTACTCGTCATGCTCAAAGCATATGAGACATCGGGACGAGTACATATCATGGCATACATGATAGATCCAATTGCTGAGGCATATGGAATCTTACTCATGCGCTCTCTCTCCTCGGTTGTACTCGGACACTGAGATCTAGAAAGAGTGATACCATGTGACATGGGCAAGAATCCTTTCTTGGAATCTTGCATGCTAAACCTCTTTAGCACCTTGTCAATATACGTACTTTGACTTAGGCCAAGAAGCTTTCTAGATCTATCTCTATAGATCCTGATGCCTAACACATAGGCTGCTTCACCCAAGTCCTTCATAGAGAAACATTTCCCTAGCCAAGTCTTCACAGACTGTAGCTCAGGAATGTCATTCCCGATGAGTAGTATGTCATCTACATACAACACCAAGAAGACAATAGCGCTCCCACTAACCTTCTTGTAGACACAAGGTTCATCTTCATTTTTGATAAAACCAAACTCTTTGATTGCATCATCAAAACGAAGATTCCAACTTCGAGAAGCTTGCTTCAGTCCATAAATGGACCTTTGCAATTTGCACACTTTATTGGCATTCCCAGGAGTGACAAAACCCTCAGGTTGTGTCATGTACACATCCTCAAGTAGCTTTCCATTTAGGAATGCAGTTTTGACATCCATTTGCCATATCTCATAATCATAGTGTGCAGCAATAGCAAACAAAATTCGGATGGATTTAAGCATAGCAACTGGTGAAAAAGTTTCATCATAGTCAATACCATGAATTTGCTTGAAACCTTTTGCGACCAATCGTCCCTTAAAGGTAATCACATTACCATCCATGTCAGTTTTCTTCTTGAAAACCCATTTGCACCCTATGGGTTTTACCCCTTCAGGTGGGTCAACCAAAGTCCATACTTGGTTTTCATACATGGATTCCATCTCGGATTTCATGGCCATTAGCCACTTCTCAGAGTCAGGCCCCGACATAGCTTGTTGGTAGGTTGTGGGCTCATCTTGATCCATGAGCATCACATCACCGGTGTGAGTCACGAGAAATCCATATCTCTCGGGCTCACGCTGAATCCTACCAGTCCTACGTGGGCTTTGTGCTACAGGAACAGACTCTTGAACCACAACATCTTGTGGTGTCTGTTCAGGTTCCATTTCAGGTTCGATGTCTTCTTGTTGTTCTTGAATTTCTTCAAGTTCTACTTTCCTCCCACTAGTTCCTTTAGAGATAAACTCTTTCTCCAAAAAGACACCAGTTCGAGCAACAAACACTTTTTGCTCAGAGGGATTGTAGAAATAGTAACCCTTTGTTTCTTTGGGATACCCAACAAAAAGACATTTTTGAGATTTGGGCCCTAGTTTGTTAGAGGATTGACGTTTTACATAAGCATCACAGCCCCAAATCTTCATAAAAGACAAATTGGGACGCCTCCCACTCCATATCTCATATGGTGTCTTTTGAACCGATTTAGATGGAACTCGGTTTAGTGTAAAAGCGGCTGTCTCTAGAGCATGTCCCCAAAAGGAGTTTGGAAGGTCAGCTTGACTCATCATGGAGCGAACCATGTCTAACAGAGTTCGATTTCTCCTTTCAGAAACACCATTCCATTGAGGTGTACCTGGTGGAGTGAGTTGTGATATTATACCACACTCCTTCAGATAGTCAAGGAATTCTCGATCCAAGTACTCTCCACCTCGATCTGATCGAAGCACTTTGATACTCTTCCCGAGTTGATTCTCTACTTCATTCTTGAATTCTTTGAACTTTTCAAAGGATTCTGACTTGTGTCTCATAAGATACACATAACCATATCTGCTGAAGTCATCAGTGAAAGTAATGAAGTATTGGAAACCTCCTCTAGCTTGTGTAGACATAGGGCCACATACATCACTATGTATGAGTCCTAGTAAGTCATTAGCCCTTTCACTTTGCCCTGTGAATGGGGCTTTGGTCATCTTGCCCAACAAACATGACTCACATGTCTCATATGATTCAAAATCAAATGAGTCCAAGAGTCCATCCTTATGGAGCTTGGATATGCGGGTCTCATTTATATGGCCCAAGCGACAGTGCCAGAGATAGGTCAAGTTTGAATCATTTAATCTGACCTTCTTGGTATTCACATTATAGATTGGATCTTCAAGGTCTAGAACATACAACCCATTGCTAAGTTGAGCACTACCATAAAAGATTTCATTCAAATAAATAGAACAACATTTGTCCTTTATTATAAATGAAAAACCTTTCTTGTCCAAACAAGAAACAGAAATCAAATTTCTACTAATAGTAGGCACAAAGTAGCAGTTGTCTAATTCTAAAACTAATCCACTAGGTAAAGTGAGAACATAAGTCCCTACGGCTAAGGCAGCAACCCTTGCTCCATTTCCAACACGTAGGTCCACTTCACCTCGGGCCAATCTTCTACTTCTACTTAGATCCTGCACATTTGCACAAATGTGAGATCCACATCCAGTATCCAATACCCAAGATGAGGAAGTAGAAAAGTTAGCCTCTATAACAAAAATACCTGAAGTGGAAGTCTTACTTCCCTTTTCCTTAGCAAGTTCTTCAAGATAGAGCTTACAGTTGCGCTTCCAGTGTCCAGGTTGCTTACAATGGAAGCACTCCCCTTCCTTTGCCACACCACCCTTTGGTTTCAGTGCAGCTGAAGAAGAACTAGCATTGGACTTTCCATTAGCTTTATCCTTCTTCTTGTTGGCTTTTCCCTTTCCCTTGCCCTTTTGAACCATCAAAATGGGCTTAGCCTTCTTAAGGTTTTGCTCAGCAGTTCTCAACATGTTGAGCAATTCAGGAAGGGACTTGTCTAGGTCGTTCATGTTATAGTTCATGACGAACTGACTGTAGCTTTCAGGCAACGATTGCAAGACTACATCGATAGCCAACTCTTTCTGAAGAGCAAATCCCAAATTCTCAAGATTCTCAATGTACCCAATCATCTTGAGCACATGAGGACCCACGGGACTTCCCTCAGACATCTTGCACTGAAACAATGCCTTAGAGGTCTCAAACCTCTCATGCCTAGCTTGCTCTTGGAAAAGCATTTTGAGATGTTCGATCATATCGAACGCCCCCATGTTCTCATGTTGCTTCTGAAGCTCAGATTCCATGGTAATAAGCATGAGGCATGCAACATCCAAAGCATCATCAGAATGCCTCTTGTGAGCATCCCTTTCAGCTCTTGGAGCAGTGGCAGCAGGCTCATTCGGAATGGGCTGCTCTAGGACATATGCCTTTCTCTCTTGTTTGAGGACTATCCTCAAGTTTCGGTACCATTTGAGAAAGTTGGTCCCATTCAGTTTTTCCTTCTCAAGGATCGATCGCAATGAAAGTGTCGATGTGTTTTGTGCCATGGTTATCTACAACAGTAAATATGCAGTGTAAGAGTCATGTATTTTAATTCATTTAATAAGGACTTTTATTAAATGATACTCCCACTATTTTCCTCAAAATAATAACCCTCGATATTATTTCGGAACACCTCGGCGCTAAGGTATTCTAGTGGGCCAAGATCCATATTTGACCACAACCTGAGTCAGCTTTGGCTTTTCTCTCAAGTTACAGCTATTTAGGTAGGCAACTCATTGCCAATTGCATCTTATGCAACTCTTGGATAGTTGGGTGAACAACACTTGTCCAAGCTCATCTCATGAACTTAAGCCCAACTCTATGCCTCTAAGTCCCTAATCCTATTAGGATAACTTAGTTAAGTCGAACCCAAAGTTAGCATTTTGGATATCACTATTATCCCATCGCGCCTTACCAAGATGAACATAGGTACTTTGCTTTGGCAAACCCACCTAATGTTGATCAAAGTCTTGACGAGTGCCAACATTTGGAAGGCATCACATTTAATGACTTAATATTTGTTTGAGGGATTTTATCTTTTGATCTCACCAATTTGTTATCTCCGGTTGTTTTATACATGCATCACATACAAATATAAAACATGCATCTCATGCTTACAAGAAATAAACGTGACATGGTTATAGCCCAAACTATGCGATATTCTCAAGCCAATGAGAATATCATAAAAGCCTAAGAAAAGAAAAGAGTCTTCACAAGCTCCTTCTTTTCCTTTCTTGGCTGCCTTTTGGTTGTCACCTCCTTGGACATACCACCTTGGACGATCCCATAATGCACCATTACATCAATAATAGAAACCTCGAGTTACATTCGAGGGGAGTAAGGTGAGAAGAGAATGTACAATGAGAGTGATAAGAAAAGGCACGACTCGCAGGCCGTATTTACAAGTACAACCAATCAAGGGCTATAACCATGCACCATGCTTCAAACACTAATCAGCATATCATGTCAAATCTCATTCAACAAAGATGCATGCCAATTTTCGCGTGTTGATTAACCAGTTTTTATTTATGTGGCGCTTCGCATACGGCGGTCCCGCTGGCCGGTCAGCGGGCGGTGGTTCCGCTGACCGGTCAGCGGACGGGGTCAAGGGGAGCCGCCCTTGCGGGGGGCGTGGGGGGCAGCGCCCCCCGGCGCAAAAAATTGTCTTACAATTGCTTAGCCCGAAATCTTCTATTTCGAGAAAGTAGGCACCCGAGACTCCTCCATTCGAGCCACCAAAAATACCTTACTTTCGGTGCCCGAACAGGCCGAATCCGAACAAACCTAGGGTTTTTGCAACTATTGCAAGAATCCTAATCCATATAGGTATCTCATACCTATCAATTTCGGTTAATCTCATTAACCAATTTGTGTCGTTTCTTCATATATCTCATATGTTCATTACGAATTTCGGTTTCATGCATCATGAATCAATCTAATTAATCATGGCCGAAAACCAATCGAAGACATAGCATCATGCGATTCAACACTCAATCCCGATTTAGGGTTTCACCAGTAGCTCTGATACCACTGTTGGGTTTCGGGAGCCAAACAGCGCAGCGGAATTTAACCGAAACCCTCCAGGATCCAAGTGAAACGGGGTAAACCGGGTGTTCGAAAATTTCATACCTAATTTTCGGTTGAGATCTCTCACTCAACTGTAGAGTCGAATCACAAAACCTGAACAGTTGACGTGTTCAGGCTCTCTATGGTATCCACACGAGCCTCTCGGGATCACCACGCTTCCACCACGTCCCGGCAGATGCGTTTCTCTTGCGCTCGCAGTGCTAGCTTGCGTCCTCCAAGGAATTGCAAGAGAAGAGTGCGGCTGTCCTTTTGGGAGGCTAGGGCAAGGAGACCCTGCGAATTTCTCACTTAAAAGTTGTATTTATAGTGAGACTCAACTTCCAGGCCTAATGGGTTTCAAAGCCCTAATCCAATTAGGAATTAATTTCGGGCTTAATAATGGCTCAACTCCTTGGCCCATTATTAATACGAAATTAAAGTGAAACCATAACCCAAATAATTAGCCCATGCACTCTAATGATCCAAATAGCTCTATGTGTGCGACCCAATAGGCTCTTGCCATATTGGCAACGATCATAAATCACATTTATGATCATAAGCAATGAGCGGTGTCTAGCAACACATCATTGCTACCCAAGTGACAAGATTGTTGGTGAATCGACTAAACCTTTATGATCATCACCGATATATGCCATTGTCCCTTTGTCCAAGATATCAAGACTAAGCACGAGACATGGAATGTGTCACTCTCGTATAGCCCAATCTTTGGTTTCTTGATTACCGAGTAGACTAACTTAAACTGATGACATTGATATCATATATCAACTCATCGGAGCATGGCCATGCATTTTCTAAGTCTCACTCTATCAAGGGGCCCAAAGATATCACTCCCGTTACATAGGAGGGACAAATCCCATCTTGATCATACAAATCCCTCCGCATGATATGTGACATACCCAATGACCTCCTTCAAGTTCACTCAGTTACGAGCAACAAAGGAAAGTATCAAAGTATGTGACTCACATGTAGGGAACCTTGATGATCTTAGGTCGAAGGACTACATATACCATGATCACTATGAGAATCACTTATGACACTCATATAACGATCCATGAAGTGTTCTCATGGTGGGTCGGTCCAGTACACAAGTTCTCCAACTTGTACCCATATGTAGACTACATATCTCATATTAGTCTCCACATATGCTAGTCATTATGTATTATTGCAACCCGCTCCACAATAATACTATACTAGGGACGTTTAAGAATATCATTATTCTAGGGTTACAATTATGTTTATTACGTTACGCAGAAACAAAACAATAAACAAAATTGCTGGATTAATGCCTCAATAAAATATCATGACTCAATGTGCAAAATACAATCATCTCATGATTGGCTTTTTGGGCACAATACTAACAGTTTTCTCAATAGCAAGATGCCTACAGGAAGATAGAGGTTATCCTTCCAAGCAAATGATCAACAAAGAGGTTAGTGGTACTCTTAATTGCAAGACGCCTGAAGTAGCACAAGATTTGATTAAGGAGATGGCAATGAATAATTTTGAATGGCAATCATTGTCTAGGGTGAACTGAATAGAATAGTTTTAATTCAAAATTTTGATGCCTACTAAGTCTTGGTAGCCCAAGTCAAAGCCTTGATGAGAGAATTTGACATTTCTTTTTGGCTAATTCAAAGCAAGTTGTGCTACAATGTGAAGTTTGTGGAGAGAAACATTCAGGTGGTGAATATCAAACGTCAAATTGGTTAAGCAAAATTGAGCAAGTACACTTCATTGGAAATCCACTGATGCCATTAAACAATCCATATAACAATGCATATAATCTAGGATGGAGGAATCAACTAAATTTTTCTTGGAATAATTAGAGGCAACAACCACCTGGTTTTCAACCTCAACCACAATAAGAAAGAAGGTTGACTACAAAGGAATGGATTTGTAAGTAGATGCAACAATCCAATGCTAGGATCGATCCAACAGAGTTAGAGTTATGAAATATAAGGGCAACTATACAGAACTTTGACACCTCGATGGGTCAACTTTCTAAGACACTTTCCAAAAGACAGTAAAGAGCTTTACCAGCAAATACCAAGCTGAATCCTAAAGGAATTGATCATCTAGCTTTCCATCATAACTCAGATGTTCATGCTGAAGTTACGGTGTTGGAAAGGAAGGAAGAACCTCCATGAAGAAAATCAAGGAAATGCCAGGTCGATGATGTTAAACCAAGTGCTCCTTAGGAGTCAACCCAAGTGTCAAAATTTTTGCTTCATTTCTTTTTGTTTATTTTTTTTTATGTTGGAGTAGTTTAATTAGCTTTTGTTTATCCTGTGATGTTATAATCTATGTTGTTGATACGGGAATCTAGTCTATTTTGGGAGGAATTTTATGCTCAAAGTAGGAGAAAAAGGGTAAGTTCATTCTAGAAAAATTTGTAAAATTTTGAAAGTCTAAGGGCTAAACATGCTTGAAAAGATGCCTATGTCTAGAACCATGTTGCTTAACATGGTCATAAACACAACCATGTTTGTTTTATTAAAATGATTTTTTACAAAGAATTTTTTATTTGAGCTACAGTAGCCAAACACGGTTTGTGTTCTAGCAGTGTTATAAAGCATGTTTATCTTAAATGGTTTCATACGTGACCATGTTCTTGCCTGTGTTCTTGAAATTTTAAAATTCTAGAGTTTAAACAAATGCATATACACGCTCATGTTTTAAAATGTGTTTATGCTACATAGTCCCTTGCATCCCCATATTAGAAAAACATGTCTCATCTCTAAGTTTAAAAATTGTTGCATTCCAGCATATAAACACATCCCAACACATGATCGTGCAATTAATCATGTTTACCTATAATGGTCTTAGATATGCCCATGTTGATACCCGTGTTGTTTGTCTGTTTAGAAAATTTTTGGGCTCCAAACTTTAAACACAATCTATTATACTCTCATGTTTGAAATTGTGTTACCTATACACGATCGATTACACACATGTGTTTCATCTTGTGTTCTTATTATGAGATTTAAAATTTTTAGGCTTTAGACCTGACACATAGACAATGACATGACTGTGTTACTAATAATGTTGCAAATATATGCATATGCCAAATCACAATTTTGTTAGTTTGTGCCCAAAAGCCAATCATGAGATGATTGTATTTTTTGCACATTGAGTCATGATATTTTTTTAAGGCATTAATCCAGCAATTATGTTTGTTGTTTTGTTTCTGCGTAACGTAATAAACATAATTGTAACCCTAGAATAATGATATTCTCAAATGTCCCTAGTCTAGTATTATTGTGGCGCTGGTTGCAATAGTACATAATGACTAGCATATGTGGGGACTAATATGAGATATGTAGTCTACATATGGGTACAACTTGGATAACTGTGTACTGGACCGACCTACCATGAGAACACTACATGGATCGTTATGTGAGTGTCATAAGTGATTCTCATAGTTATCATGGTATATGTAGTCCTTTGACCTAAGATCATCAAGGTTCCCTACATGTGAGTCACATACTTTGATACTTTCCTTTGTTGCTCGTAACTGAGTGAACTTGAAGGATGTCATTGGGTATGCCACATATCATGCGGAGGGATTTGTATGATCAAGATAGGATTTGTCCCTCCTATGTAACGTGAGTGATATCTTCGGGCCCCTTGATAGAGTGAGACATAGAAAATGCATGGCCATGCCCGGATGAGTTGTTATACGATATCGATGTCATCAGTTTAAGTTGGTCTACTCGGTAATCAAGAAACCAAAGATTGGGCTATACGAGAGTGACACATTCCATGTCTCGTGCTTAGTCTTGATATCTAGAACAAAGGGACAATGGCATATATCGATGATGATCATAAAGGTTTAGTAGAATCACCGACAATCTTGTCACTTGGGTAGGAATGATGTGTTGCTAGACACCGCTCATTGCTTATGATCATAAATGTGATTTATGATCATTGCCAATGTGGTAAGAGCCTATTGGGTCGTACACATAGAGCTATTTGGATCATTAGAGTGCATGGGCTAATTATGTGGGTTATGGTTTCACAATAATTTTGTATTAATAATGGGACCAAAGGTTCAGCCATTATTAAGCCCAAAATTGAAGCCTAATTGGATTAGGGCTTTGAAACCCATTAGGCGTAGAAGTTGAGTCCCACTATAAATACAACTTTTAGTGAGAAATTCATAGCTTCTTGCCCTAGCCTCCCAAAAGGACAACCACACTCTTTTCTTGCAATTCCTCGGAGGACGCAAGTTAGCACATCGAGTGCAAGAGAAATGCATCTATTGAGACATGCTAGAAGCGTGGTGATCTCGAGAGGCTCGTGTGGATACCATTGAGAGCTTGAACACGTCAACTGTTCAGGTTTTGTGATTCGACTCTACCATTGAGTGAGAGATCCCAACTGAAAATTAGGTATGAAAATTTTTGAACACCCGATTTACCCCGTTTCCCTTGGATCCTATAGGGTTTCAGTTAAATTCTGTTGCACTATTTGGCTCCCGAAACCTAACAAATTTATGTTTCCCAATTTGCACGAAACCCAATCAAACATCTTCCCTAAGGCCGCAAACTCAAACCTTAGCTTCATTTCATCCTGCAAAACATTTTTTATCATAAGAAGACTCTATTCCTTGTCTAAAATCTTTATTTTCATCCCTTGATCTTTGATTTTCTCTCTCTTGAGGTAACTTTTTCTCTCTAACTTTCCTTGAATTTATGAAAGATTAGCTTGATTTCTTGCTATGGGTAGGTTTCATAAGAGTTAATTGATTGATTTTGCATGCCTATTCATGTTAGTTTTTAGTTGATAGCCTATTTTGTGAGGTTCAAAATCTTTGGAAATTGTGTTTGGAAGAGGAAGGGTTGGAATTACATGCTGGATAGATTATTGTTTTGTATGACGATTATCCATTTTATGACTTGAATGGATGACTAAATGATCTATGGATATATTGAAAATGCCTTGGTTATCTAATTTTTTTTGGAATTTCATGAACTCTGGGAATTGGTAATCTTTTAGTGTGGTAGTGAATATGTTTCTTGCATGCCAAGAAAGAACCTAATTATGGGTTATGTTGTTACAGCCCTTCTAGTGGGAGGCGCAATTGAGGAAGGTAAAGTGTTTTAAATTAAGTTTAGAAACTTAATTTTAGTTTACATAGCAAGAATAGAGAAGTTTAGCAAAGTTCACTAAGTTCCAAGAAGAATAAAGCACTAAACGAAGTTCAGGGGCAAAATGGTAATTTTGCATCCTGAATAGCCGGGATGAGTCCCGAGTGTTTTAAAATGAATTTTTATAACTTAACTTTCAACCTTAACTCACACTTGAAAAATAGACACGAATTTAATCAAGAATTACTAAGTTACAAAGATGGGGGACTTAATTGTATTAAGCTTAATACTTTGATGGCTTGTGTGTTAAGGGAGGGTTTAAGAAGGGGAAAGTGAGAGTGGCTTTCATATTTTCGTGTTCATCCCTTCCACTCTCATTTCTCCATCCAATTCTCCTTGGAATCAAGAAATTCCTGGTGGAAAAAGAGGTTATCAAAGTATATAAGCTAGGAGAAGGCAATTTCAAGCTTAAAAACATAATTTTGAATCTTGGAGGGACGTTTTTCTACTTCCCTTGTTTTTGAACGAGGTAAGGAATATGTTCTTGATTGAATTCATGTTTGTTAGTTAGTTTGAAGCTTGGGTTTTGGTTAGAGAGTGAAGTTTTGATGTTTGGTGCCATTGTTTTTTATTGGAACTTGTGTAGAACTTTGGTGAGCTTGGTTGAATGAAAAGGGGATTGATTCTTGCTTGATACTTGGAGTTGAGGTAAGGGAGATATGCTTTTAAGTTCATTGAATGCCATTAGCTTGAGTTTGCTTGAAGAATTTGAGTGGTTTTAGCTATGGCATTAGTTAAAGGTTTTGGTTGAATTATGGTGGACTAGAGGAATTGGGTGGACTAGATTGATGTTACAAGACATCATAGATTGGCTTGTGATAATTGGTTGTGATCTATGCAACATGTTCTATGTGTATATGAAATTTGGAGGCATTCCAAGCATGTTTGATATGTGTAGAAAGTGTCCAAAGTTCATAGCAGCAAAACTAGAGTTTTTCGGGGCATTTTGCAGGTTTGGTGACGTGTCTCCAATCCCCACGAGTTCCCACGACGTGTCGCCAATCCAGAAAACTGTCTCAGAACGTCTACAACTGTGGCGACGCGTCGCCAAGACAGCATTTCACTCCCGATTTTGTTTTCAGCATAACTTTTTGCTCGGGTGTCCGATTGAGGTGATTCAAGATTCCACACGAAGCTAAGAGGGAGTACTATCATCTAAATATTTTAAAAAAACCTAAAATGCCCCATTTTTATATTTATATTAACTCAAAGTGAAGGAAAGTTTTAAAGGAAACTATGTTGCAATGATCACAACAAGGTATTACTAGATCAGGTGAGAGGTTTAGAGCCCTTGTCGGCCTAGCCATGCCATAGCCATGAGGTCACAAGGTGAAACCTTGTTCATCTAGTCTATAACAATAAGGCCCTGCGGCCTAGTCTACAAAGTTCCACCATAATTCCCCTACATAACGGCTATGGGAAGGCTACATGATTGCATCCAGTAAGCTTCGGCTTGCTAGGAGTGGGTCAGTGATCAGGACTCGCTAGGCACGGAGTGATGCACCGTGAGGAGGACTAGTTGAGGAGAGGTCTTATGGCCTAGTTATATATGCATATATAATAGAACCCTCGTGCTGTGTGAGCTCGCAGCCAGAGTCCTAGTATTTTCTTGCAGGTACATTGAAGATCCCTTACTGAGAATTGTCAAATTCTCACTCCTTGGTTTTGTTATGCAGAGACTGAAGTTGCTGGACCGGGTAATCGTTAAGGATTATCGCAGTAGTACTCTTTTGTGTGTACAAGTATGACAGTTGAGAATCCTTGTGATTCTAGTCTACATAAGTGCTTAG
Organism: Aquilaria yunnanensis; assembly: GCA_039654915.1. NCBI lineage: Eukaryota > Viridiplantae > Streptophyta > Magnoliopsida > Malvales > Thymelaeaceae > Aquilaria > Aquilaria yunnanensis. The sequence goes on along the minus strand of CM077595.1, from coordinate 37,457,576 downwards.
TTGGCTTGTTGGTCAAGTAACAGTACTAACTAGTATCTTCCTTTGGCTGCAGAGCCTAGTAGCACTTGGCAAAGGACTTTTGAGACTCCCCACTAGGACGTGTATCCAAGGTGGGAGTTAGGTTAAAGAGATCTCAGTAGAGTCTTGTAATTATACAGTACTTTAGTTTGCCTCCATAGTCTATGTTATGAGGAGTCCTCAACTCTAGGATTGCTCTTGGGTGAGGGCATTAGTCTACTTTATATATGAATGTTCTCACGAGTTGTTATGTGTAGTAAACTCACACAAATGCTAATTTCATATGCTTTGGCTATTTGTATTTATTTTGTGTAGAAAATTACTTGGCCGAGTTAATGTTTTAAGGTTTTAATAAACCAAGTCAAAGCATAAGAGCATGCATATTGCATATTCTAGGTTAATCGACTAGTATCATGGGATTTAATCACACACATACACAACTAGCCAATTGCAATGCACCGTGAGACCCACTCTCACAGGGCTTCCTGGGCAGGGGCACTGGCGGTCGTGTCATGTGTTGTTTGACTTCCCATGTTTGTTATGCTTTTTTGCTTGGGTTGTTATGCCTGATTACCTTAATGTCTAAAGCTAAAGTTGAATTGTTTTATATGTAGGAATTTGATTGATGTTTGGATAAAGCTTTTATTCTTGGTTCTATTGTTGAATATAGTGTATTTGAGATTATTGTTATGTTAAGAGAAATCATCTGCTTTTTTTGGAATGGCTAAGCATCATAACAAGATACCTGTTTACACCAAGAGCTAGCTGATGCCCTGAGACATCTTCACTAGAAGGCATGGTGACTTCCGGGAGGACTTCCTGTGAGGGAGAGCGTCTAGAGTTGAGATTTCCCAGGGGAATGTGCCTGAAAAGCTCAGAGAAGAGGGTTAGGAGGTCCCCGGGGTGCTTTTCCAAGGAGGAGCCTCAGACGCCCAAGTCAGTTTCCTGAGAAGGTAAGGGGGAAGCACTAGAGTTTTTAGTGGGCTTGCTTGTATTTTATCGAGGAGGAGGAGTCGAACCCTTTGCCAGGGTCTGTTCCCTGGTATTTATAGAGAAGCCCAGCCCGTTCAGATGATGACACATGTTCGGTCGGATGTTCTCTGAGTTTCTGGGAGTAGGGGGCGAGTAACCGGTGACAGGCTCCTTGAGTCTTGAACCGAGACAGGTCGTGACAAGACCTGGACGTTGTCAGCTTGTCAAATCGCCGTTTGAGGTGACATGTAGCATCTGTGGGCGGCATGTCAGAGGCTCCTTAAATGCTCATGCCATACTCCCGAGGTCCTCTGGGCGAGGTCGTTCTTTGACATGGTCGCCCTTCTTCGGGAGCTATGCTCGCGCTTTTGGTGGGTTCCCTTGTTCGGAGGTTCCACCTTTGGGGAGATTCCCTTCTTTTTGCGATAGCTAATTCTCTGCATCCGAAGGTGATCCGTTCGGTCCCCCGAGGGAGTCGGCACCTCTTTGCGATCCCTGGCGTTCTTACCGAAACTCCAACTTCGGGGTGCTTGGCTTCGTTCCTTCCGAGGTCAGTGATGGTGTCTCTTTCGGGTGACGCCAGGCTTTCTGATCATACTTTCTGCAAGAAGTACACACTGGGAGAGGAGATAGTCCTTCGGCTGTCACAAGCCCCCCTCCAGAAAGCCGAAGTGGGAACTTCGGTTTGGCAGCTTTCAAAGGTAGTACTTCGGGGCCTTGGGTATGGCACTCTCACCGAAGGTGCACCTTTTGTCCGAAGACACGGGTTGTTCAAACATAGCCCATCTTTGGGTGTCCCCGGGGTAACCTACTTCTTTACTTTTGTAGGTCTGTGAAACGTCGCGTCTCGTAACCAGACATCTCAGTCTGGAGCGGCGTGCCGCCTGTCAGAAGGCGTGTCCCCCTTTTGGCACGATGGCTGACACGTGGCAGCTTTTTATTGGATGGGGTTGCATCGGTTACAGCGGGCGTGCCTTTTTATGCTTAGTAAGCAGTTATGGCGACACCTTGCCTTCGCGCAGCATTTATGACGCCGTGTCGCTTATCCCCCCTCGGCCTATATATACTTTTGTTCCTTCATAACCCCTTTTGGTTCTCCTTTTGCTCTCCTCTGTTTTTCAAGTGCTCCTGCCTTCTTCCTCGCTTTTCGCGGCGATGCTGTTTAACGAGGTTTTTTCCGGCCACCTTTCACGACGGTGTTTTCAAATCCAGATTTTGGCAAATCATTCGGTGGGTTTTTTATCTCCAAAGTCCTCTAGTTTTTGCTTTTTCAAGCTTTTCCGAAGTCATTTTTTGCCTTTTTTTGAACTCGTTTTTCAGCCAATCAATCCTATCCCCGAGAGCTGGCAGCCTCTTCTTTCTCACCCTTGTTGCACCACTCCTGCAAAACTAGAGAAATGGAAGAAGAAGTTATTCCTTCCCTCCTATGCCACTACGAGGTTGCCACGTTCTGACCAATTCAGTTTTTGAAACCGTAGTGACGAGGTTACCGTTTTCCGAGCCCAGCTGAAGATCAGACTTCGGTACCCTCCGCCGAAGATGGTTTGCGAGTTTTGCGATATCCATGGCATTGCCGTAAACCAACTTCCACCGAACTCGTACTGCTACTTCAACGCCTTTCTTTATATGTGTGGCATTTTTAAAATAAAACCCCACTTCATTCTTTTTCTGCAGTACTATAAGCTCTTCGTGGTCCCGAAGGGTGGCTTCTACTTTATGCTACCTCGGGGATCAGGGAGCAAAAAATATAAGTTCACCTTTGCCAACAAGGACAGCTGGCGAGGGTGGCAACAAAAGTTCTTTTTTCTGAAGAAGGAGGAGGCCTGGTCGCATGATCCGACCAAATGGGCTCGGGGAAAGCTGGAGATGGACGTCGTTGACCTGAGGATATTGCTGACTCCCGAGTTGGCACCTATCTTCGCGGACTTCGACAGACGGATCCGAGCAGTCTCCGACTGGGATTCCGAGGTCCCTTCGCGCCCTCTTTACCCCTTTCCCATTAACTGGAAGTTGATGACCGAAGAGGTCCTTCGGGAGCTAAAGGTGGTAAAGGAGCACAAGACGGACCTCGAGATGCCGGCTCCTACCATTGCCGGGAAAGACTCCTGGCTGGTGAAGCTTCTTCGGAAGGAAAAGTCTTACAAAATTTTTTATGAAAGTAAGCTTTCTCCAAATCCCTTTTCTATATTTTCACCCTGGACTCACACTGATGTCTTCTTTCCTTTTTAGAGACGGGTGACGGCACTGCTGCCTTCTACAAATCACTTTTCCTCGGGCAATCCGAGAAAGGTAAGCAGCTGAAGAAGGCCGTCTCCCGAAGATGAACAACGTCTGGGGCTAGGCCATCTGTGGCCAAACGGGTGAAGAAGGATGCGCCCCCTCCTCTCCCAGAGATTCCCGAGGAGGTGGGCGAAGAGCCCGAGGCTGCTGCTGTCCTGCCCCGGCTGAGGTCGTTGCTGACCTTGCTGCTCAGAGTCCCACTCCTTCGGCGACTCTTCTGGATGCTTTGGTAGAGGCCCCTTCTGCCGAAGAGCGACGTAAATGCAAGGGCAAGGGGATTTCTATCGAGGAGGCTTCCGACGACGACATCGCCGAGGTGCCAGCAGGTTTGTTTTTCTAACAAACTGAGGTCGTTCTTTTTTGTGGGCTTTGAGATTTTCTTGCCTTGACCAATTTTTTGTTTTTTCCATGCAGGGGAGATATCATCTCCAGGTTGGGTGGCCGAGCACGCCTGAAAGCGGGCCCTTCGGGATGCCCAGATCTCGAAGGAGCCTTTCTGGACGTTTACGGACGACATGAATTTGTACTCCGGAGACTGTCAGCAAATGGCTAAGGAGATCTCAAAGGGGGTGCTTACTGAGTCCTCCTTCAAGGCCATCGCGGAGGCTCACCCTGATGATGACTCTCATGCCGCGAAGGTTTCTGAGCACGCTGCCCAGGTACACCTCTCGCCTTTGTGTTTTTCCTTTTGATTTCCTCTAAATGTCTGCCTCTTCTTCTTTGCCTTACTAACTTTGTCTTTGTTTCTCTGCAGCTGCTGGGGTATGCCGGTTTCCTCAGATTTCGGGTGGCGAGGCAGGCACTGTTCCGAGCCTCGGCCATAGGCACCATAGATCAATATAAGGCCAAGTGCTCGGAAATGGTCACACAGAACGTGCAGCTAGCTCAAGCTGCAGAAAAGGAGGTTGCTGCTGTTCGGGAGGAGTTCCTGAAGGAAAAGGAAGAACTTTTGAAGGACTCCTCCCAGAAGATTTCTGACCTTGACTCCCAGGTGGTGGAGCTGATCTCGGCGAATGAGGCAGTTCAAAAGGAGAAGTCAGAATTTGAGGCTCTCCTGGCGAAGGTGCTTGAAGGGAAAGCCACGCTTCAAGTCGAGGTCGAGTCTTTGAAGAAGGAGCCGGAGAAGAAGAAGATGAAGGCGTTGAAGAAGAAGGTCACGGATCTGAAGGAGGACCTTGAAGACCTCGGTGTCGAGAAGGACAAATCCGACCAGATGACCAAAGTTGGTTTTTAGGACGGGTTTTGCCTCGCTCGGCATCAAGTTCTTCAAAGGTTCCCAGATTTGGACCTTTCTTTTTTGGAGGCTCTGAACATTCCCGAGGGGCCTCGGTGGTCTTGGTCCAAGATCGCGCATCTGAACCTGCCCCCTTCGCTTTCGGCGCCGAAGGTTGTGGAGAAGGACGCTGGAGCTGGTGGCTCCCGGAACGCCGAGAATCCTTAGTTTGTTCTAGGGCCCTTTGCCTTATTTTCCTTCTCTTTTGTACTTCTTCTTCTGGCGATTTTCCTTTTTTTTTTTGTAAGCAAATTTATCTTAATAAAAGACTTTTTTAGAAAATTTGCCTAAGTATCTTTGCGAGATTTTTCGTTTCCCTTTGTCCGGAATTCATTCGCTCAAGAGACTTCGAAAAACCTTTTCTGCGCTTAGCATGGCGACCTTCTTCGCGAAATCTTGACTTGTACAACTTATGCCCAAGAATTTTGGCTAAGTCTTTTGCCAGGTTTTCTCCATTTTCCCGAACACGTTCGTTCAAGAGACTTCAGAAAACATTATCTGGTCGGCCACTTTTCACTTTTGCAGAATTTGCGCTTCTTATGCTTAAGACTTTTTGGCTAAGAAACTTTCATACTTAGAGAATTTGCGTTTCTTATGCTTAAGACTTGTACACCACAATCTTCTTCGCCGAGATCCTAAGTATAGAATTTTCTCAAGGCGTCCAAATGCCACGTATTTTTTAATTCTATACCTTCGGAATCGCCGAGCTTGTACACCCCTTTTCATACTTCAGCAAGGATCAGATAGGGACCTTCCCAGTTCGCGTGAAATACTCTGTGGGATGGCCAATGAGGTGCAAATTCAGCCTTTCAGAGAAAGAGGTCTCCTTTCTTTATTCCTTTTGGCCTGGCACGTAAGTTTATAGCCGTGGCCACTCTCTGCTGAAAAGCTTTTCTTCCCAGCTCCGCTATTTCTCTGTGTTCACCGATGAGGTCAAGCTTGGTTCTTAGGCCGAGGTCATTTCTACTTTCATCAAAAACTTGTACTCGGATTGATGGTTGCACTACCTCGATTGGGATGATGGCCTCTGTACCGAAAATGAGTGAAAAAGGCATTTCCCCTGTTGCTCTTCTGGGTGTTGTTCGGTAGCTCTATAGTACACTTTGGAGCTCTCCTGGCCATTTCCCTTTTGCTTCCCCCAGCCTATTTTTCAGACCATCTTTTATGGTCCTGTTAGATACTTCTACCTGCCCATTGCTTTGGGGGTGAGCTACTAGGGCGAAGTGCATTTTCGTTCCGAGGTCACTGATAAATTCCTGGAACCCTTTGTCTATAAACTGGGATCCATTATCAGCTACTAGTACCCCTGGTATGCCAAATCTGCATACGATGTTCTTCCATACGAACTTCTGCACTTCTTTTGCCGAGATAGTAGCCAACGGTTCCACCTCGACCCATTTGGAGAAATAGTCTACTGCTACTACACAGAATTTCATGCCTCCAGGCGCTGTTGGGAGTGGTCCTATGAGGTCTATGCCCCAGACTGCGAAGGGCCAGGGATAGTCAGCCGAAGTCACCATTTCCAAGGGTGTCCTCTGGATATTTGCGTGTTTTTGGCAGTTACCACATTTTCGGACGAACTGCCTAGCGTCCTTTCTTAGGGTAGGCCAAAAGTATCCTTGGCGCAGTATTACTGCCGCCAGGGCGTCGGTTCCAATGTGTGAACCACAAGCACCTTCGTGGACTTCTTCGAGGATCATTTCAGTATCCTCTTCGCCAACACACCTCTGTAAAGGATTTGCATATCCCTGCCGATACAGTTCTTCGCCTATTAGGAAGAATCGCCCGGAGCGTCTTCACAGTTTTGCAGCCTCGATGGGGTCTTCGGGGAGTGCGTTGTTCGCAAGATACCTTTTTATCGGGTCTTTCCAGCCTTTTTCCAAAGTTACTATGCTCAGTACTTCAATGCTCGGGCGGCTTAGTACCTCGGTGTATGTTTTTGCCTTCGACAAGCAGTCTGCTTCGCCGTTATCCCGTCGAGGTACATTTTCGATCCGTATGGTGTCGAACTCTCGAATGAGCTTTGTCACCAGTTCGTGATATTTTGCCAAGATTGGGTCCTTCGCCCCATAGTCTCCTGATGTTTGCCGAACTACTAGCTGGGAATCGCTGTGGGCTTTTAGATTTCGCACGCCAATTCTTCTGGCTAGGCGCAATCCAGCTATGAGGGCTTCATACTCAGCCACATTGTTGGTGACGTTAAAACTGAACTTAATAGCCTTCATTACTTCAAGGCCTTCAGGACCTCGGATAATTACCCCAGCTCCCTGGTGTTCGGACCCTGAGGCTCCGTCGATGTACAAAGTCCACTCTGGCTCACCTTTGCTTGGATCTGGATGGCTATCTTCGGTGGTGGGTACTTCGGCAATGAAGTCTGCAAGAACTTGAGCTTTTATGGCTTTTTGAGGTTCATAAGTGATGTCGTGTTCGCCAAGCTCTATGCACCATTTGGAAAGCCTTCCCGAATGATCAACTTTGCTCATGACATCGCGCAGAGGTAGACTGCTTCGGATGATGATAGGGTGAGCCTGAAAATATGGTCGCAGCCTTCTTCCTGCTAGCACGAAGGCATATATAGATTTTTGCAACAGAGGGTACCTGACTTCGGCGCCATGCAGGGACTTGCTTACGTAGTAGACTGGCCATTGCTTTGCCCCCTCTTCTTTCACAAGGACCGAGCTTACGGCTTTTTTTGTGACGGCGAGGTATAACACGAGGGGCTCTCCCTCGTGAGGTTGCCGCAAAGTGGGCAGACCGGCTAAGTAGATTTTGAGTTCCTCCCAGGCCTTTTGGCAGTCTTCACCCCAAGGATGGTCATTACTCCCGAGGTTGTCCTCCTTTTTTGCTGCCTTGGTGAGGACTTTGAAGAATGGTCGACACCGGTCTCCATATCTGGAAATAAACCTGCTGAGGGAGGTTATCCTTCCGGTGAGCCTCTGCACATCTTTTATTGTGGCAGGAGTTCAGAACTTGAGTAGAGCCTTAATTTTTTCTGGGTTGGCATCAATGCCTTTTTCTGATACCATGTACCCAAGGAACTTTCCCGAGGTTACTCCGAAGATGCACTTTTCCGGATTAAGGCGGATCCCGAAGGCTCTGAGCTGGTGGAAAGTTTCCTTTAGATCTGCGACGTGGTCGCCAGGCAGTTTGCTTTTGACTATCATGTCGTCCACATGTACTTCCATGTTTCTCCCTATTTGGTCGTTGAAGACCTTGCTCATCAACCTCTGGTAGGTGGCTCCTGCGTTTTTGAGCCTGAAGGGCATCACGATGTAGCAGTATGTTCCTCCTTCAGTGATGAAGTTGGTTTTTTCTTCATTTTCAGGGTCCATCCTTATTTGGTGATACCCACTGAAGGCGTCTAAGAAGGTTAGGAGCCCGTATTCGGCAGTTGAGTCTACCAATTTGTCTATTGGTGGGAGAGGGTATGAATCTTTCGGGCAAGCATCGTTCAAGTTTCTGAAGTCGATGCACATCCGTAGTTTGCCGCTTCCTTCTTTTGTGGCAACTACCACATTGCTTAACCATTCAGGGTACTTGACCTCCCGGATGACATCGGCTTCTAACAGTCGTTGGACTTCGGTTTTGACAAAGTTACTTTTATGAACTGAGATGCCTCGCTTCTTTTGCCGGACAGGCTTTGCTTCCGGATCTACTTTGAGGCTATGTTGAATTATGTCAGGGTTTACCCTTGGCATGTCTTTCGGCGAGTAATCTTTATTTGTCAGTAGAAAAGATACAAGTTTTTCCTTCTCACCTTCGGCCAAGTTTTTCCCTATTTGGGTATTCTAGCCTGGGACAAGTTCTACTTCTTCCATTTCCGCCTCACGGGATTCTCTGCCTTGCCCTTTTTTGGTGCTTTTGCTTCCATAGCTTGCGCGAAGTTATTTGCTGGAGCCTTTCGTGTTTTGATGAACACCTTCCTTGCTTCGCCTTGATCTATGAAGATTTTCGCATCTCCATCCTTGGCGGCGAAAGTGACGGTTAAGTACTTGACATCAGGGTGAATGTGCAGGTTTCCCTGTGTCTGTCTTCCAAGGATGGCGTTGTACGATGAAGGGACATCCATAACGATGAACCTTGCCATTGTGGAGGCGTACAACTCTGCTTTCCCAATCACCGAAGTCCCTTTCAGCATTAAAGGGAGATCGATCCATCCGAGGACGGGCAGCTCGGATGGACCTACCCCGAAGGTAGGCGAGGTGACGGGCTTGAGGTCGCTGCTAGATACACCCAACCTTGGTAGCAAGTATGAAAACAGGACGTCGGCATTTGATCCGTCGTCAAGCAGCACTCTCTTGACGTCCCAGTTTCCTATTCTCGCCATAATCAATAATGGGTCGTCATGGGGAAAAATGACAGCGGAACCATCCTTTTGGGCTAGCTTTTTTGTTGGACTTTGATACTCCATGACTGCTATTTCTCTGGCCTTCCTCTTTCTTTCCAAGGATGGCAGTCCCGTCGTAATTGTTTGTATGATTCCCGCTGGAGGTGGGGGGCGCCTTTTCGGACTTCGGTTTCTCCGCCTGTCAGAGTTGTAGTCCTCATCTTCTGCCTTTCCTTCCTCCTATTTTCTCCCTTTCGGGGAAGGCATGGGGAGATAAAACAGAAGTTGGCCCTGTTTTATCAGCGACTCTATATACTTTTTCAATTGGAAGCAGTCTTCGGTGTCGTGGCTGTGGTCGCGATGAAACTGGCAGAACTTCTTCATATTCTTTCTGTTGTCGGCGGTCATGGCCCGTGGCCGCTGAACCTGAGTTCCCTGCCTTTCCATCGTCATGAGGATGTTGGTCCTTGTGGTGTTCAGGAGTGTGAAAATGGGGAGTTTCCTTCCTCACGTTCTCCGAGGTCTGCCTGCCTGTTCGGGGGGATACCTGGTTTGCTGGTTGGACCCTTCGGCCCGGGTGTGATCGGACTTCGGTCCTCCCATTCTCAGTTCTTCGGCTATCATGTGCTATTCGGCCCTTCGGTAAAATTCGCCCAGCGTGTCCGGGGGCTCCTTGGAGAATTCGTAAAACAGCTGTGAGTCCCTACGAAGGCCCCGTGTCATCGCGAGCATGCGTACTTCGGGCCAAAAGTCTGGGACACTCAAGGCCTCTCTGTTAATCTCTCGACATAGTCGCAGATGGTCTCTCCAATTCTTTGCGCTATGTCGAACATCTGAACCGGCATCTTCGCCGTTGGCCGACTTCCGATAAACTGCTGGGTGAAGGTTGTGGATAACTCCTGGAACTCCGTGATGGTTCCTGGGGCCAATGAATTATACCAGGCTGTTGCTGGCCCAGTGAGACTGACCTCGAAACATTTGCACAAGGTAGCGTCGTCGGCACCATGCATCATCATGCTGCGTCTGTACTTGGTCAGATGGGCCTGTGGATCAGTACGGCCATCATAAGTTTCCAGCCGAGGTACTCTGAAATCACCTGGCATGGCTGCCTCAACTACATCTTGGGTGAATGGGGACTCATCGCCATAAAAGGTTCCAGACAGCCTAGCCCAGACGGGTTTGCGGGCCACCTGTTTCTCCACTCTGTCCAACCTCACCAATATCTTCTCCATAAGGATCGTGGCGCTAGGTTCTTCTTCTGGGAGGGGAGATTGTCGGTGCCTCTTCGGAGAGTGAGTTCGGCGCTGAGGGAATGGGGACCTCGCCTCAGGTGACTGGCTCCTCCTGTGTGTGATTTTGGGTCGTCTTGACCCCGCTTGTCCCGCGAGCCATGCCCCGAGGGGCATGTTTTCCGTTGAAGACTCCTCTCGTGGGTCTCCGCATCCCGAACTACGATGGGTTGGGTTGGGACTTTTTTCCCGAGGGTGTGCTGGCGAAAGAGGCCTTTGGGCTTGAGCTTGTTGTGGCCACCTTCGGTCTATCTGTTGTGTCATTTCAGCCACAACAAAACGTTGAAAGTCGCGCAGAAAGCTCATGGTTACGACCAGAGGGCGCTCTTCCTCAGACGTGGAAGTCCCTGGGAGGGCTTGCTCAGTGGCCGGTTGGACCTCAGGCACGGATGGGGACCTCGGGAGTCGCTTGTCCTTAGAACGCTGAGTCTCAACGACGACGACCCGAGGATGGTTTCCCACAGACGGCGCCAAATGATGCCCTGAGACATCTTCCCTGGAAGGCATGGTGACTTCCGGGAGGACTTCCTGTGAGGGAGAACGTCTGGAGTTGAGGTTTCCCTGGGGAATGTACCTGAAAAGATCAGAGAAGAGGGTTAGGAGGTCCCCGGGGTGCTTTTTCGGGAAGGAGCCTCCGACGCCCAAGTCAGTTTCCTAAGAAGGTAAGGGGGAAGCACTAGAGTTTTTAGTGGGCTTGCTTGTATTTTCTCGAGGAGGAGGAGTTGAACCCTTTGCCAGGGTCTGTTCCCTGGTATTTATAGAGAAGCCCAGCCCGTTCAGATGATGACACGTGTTCGGTCGGATGTTCTCTGAGTTTCTGGGCGTAGGGGGCGAGTAGCCGGTGACAGGCTCCTTGAGTCTTGAACCGAGATAGGTTGTGACAAGACCTGGACGGCGTCGGCGTGTCAAATCACCGTTTGAGGTGACATGTAGCATCTGTGGGCGGCATGTCAGAGGCTTCTTAAATGCTCATGCCGTACTCCCGAGGTCCTCTGGGCGAGGTCGTTCTTTGACACGGTCGCCCTTCTTCGGGAGTTATGCTCGCGCTTTTGGGGGGTTCCCTTGTTCGAAGGCTCCACCTTTGGGGAGATTCCCTTCTGTTTGCGATAGCTAATTCTCTACATTCGAAGGTGATCCGTTCGGTTCCCCGAGGGAGCCAGCACCCTCTTTGCGATCCATGGCATTCTTGCCGAAGCTCCAACTTCGGGGTGCTTGGCTTCGTTCTTTCCGAGGTCAGTGATGGTGTCTCTTTCGGGTGACGCCAGGCTTTCTGATCATACATTCGGCAGGAAGTACGCACTGGGAGAGGAGATAGTCCTTCAGCTATCACTAGCAACGAAGCCAAGGAAGCAAAATCCTCTTCTTGACTTTAATAAGGATTCATAATTGGAGAAATTTGACAGGTTCGAGGGGAAGTTGTTCAGAGCCAACTGTTTGATTGATTTAGTGACTATGGTTAGTTGGGTTTGGTCATGGGGGTCTAAGTAGATTTTGATTTCGATGGATGGTTGCCATTGTTTGATTTTTGGGACACTACATGCAATGTGCTCATGCTCTAGTTTCTAAGTAGGCTCAATTTTGATAGAACCAACATTAGTTGGACACAACTTGATGATGTGATGTTCCATCTTGGAGAGTAGTACTTCGAGATGAGTTTTCACAACCTTAGGTGGCACCTTGGTTTTTACACCTAAGAATTTATCAATTCGAACAAGCATAGAGGCATTTAACAACACCACCCCTTCTTCATGGGAGTTATGGGTAGAGATTACTGAGTATGGAGGTATCTAATAGCCCACAGCATCTAAGGCTTCTGGGCTGAGTTCACCAACTACGCGTAATGAGTGTTACTTGATTACCTACTCCATTATTGGTAGGAGGGAGAGTACGAGTGTGGTGAGGAAGATGGTCCTCTCCTACCTTTTCTACATCATCCGCTGAGTGCATTGCCTATTTGGAGTATCATTTTCTTGGGGGCTGTGGGACATTGCTTACCATGTAAGGACTGAGGCTATTTGTGTAGGACCATACCTGGCGAGGTTGTGCAAGAACGTCCAAGGTTTCCCTATCAAGAAGTTGATTATAGAGGCAATGAAGCATGTGACATGGACTCATTTAAGGCGGTAAGGATGCTGAAGAAGACCAAGGTCATCGACAGCTTAGTGAGGTTTATACTAAAAACCTAAGAGGAGATCCAGGAAGAGGAAAGAGCTGCTACTAAGGCCTAACTATGCACTTTACCGAATGTCTTTGAAAGGCAGCAGCTTATACTAGATGGCCTCAACTTCACGACTGATCAGATTCTTGTTGTAAGTGCCTGGCTTTTTGTCGCTGTGGTGTAGACCTTGAGGTTGTAAGAGACAATATGCTTGTACTTTCCATGATCCAATGATACTAGTACCTCGGATCACGCTCACCAGTCCTCATAGCAATATGATGACTGGACTAACTACTTTATCTTTACAGTGAGTATTGATAGCCAAAGGGCTATTACCCTCTGAACTCCTAAGCTTTGATGAGCACCAGCCTCGGTAAAAGTCGAGCATCCCCCTTGGATCGGATGAGCAGGAACCTAAAAAAAAAAGGGCACACAGTCCTTGACCCTCTAACCTCGGTAAACCACCATCCACGGTGAGGTAAAGCTTCCCCCGAAGGTGCCCTGTTCTGCCGAAGAACTCATCTTGACAACCCTTGGTGATGATATCTAGCCGAAGGGGGCCTCCTATTCTGAAGGGGTCTCATACCCCGAAGGGGTCTTATGGAAATAAGACAAAAACAGTTAGAAGCCTCTGACACAAAGACTTTACACATGCCCTTGACACACAAACGTCCCATGGCCCTAACTCTTGGACAGAACAGGCTATGGCCAGCTGGAGGTCCCCCATCCCCGAAGATATGGATCACACTCGACCAAACACGTGTCATGATCTGAGCAAGCTATGTCAAAAAGAATTCTCCCAACGCTCTCCTATAAATACATGGAGAATAACCTTGGTAAAGGTAGATATACACAGAACTCTCTCCACTCTCTGCTCCTTACTTACCAAATATTGACTTGGGCATCGGAGGCTCCTCCCCCGGAAACACATTTTGAAAAGCTCCTAACCCTTGTTCTTTTGAGCGTTTTAGGCACTCTCATGCTAGAGGTCTCTCTTTTAAACACTCTCCACACTGGGAGTGCCTACTTCAGGCCATTATGTCGTACAATGAAGACGCTGATGGGCATCATTTGGCGCCATATGTGGGAACACACCCTAATGTAGCCATCGTTGAGACTCGGTGTCCAAGGATAAGGGACTCCCGAAGTCCCCATCCGCATTGGAGAATCAACTCGTGACCGAACAACCTGCCATAGGGACTCCTTTGCCTAAGGATGAACGCCCTCTAACGATCGCGATGAACTTCCTATTTGATTTTCAATGCTCTGTTGTGGTTGAAATGACGCAACAGTTGGACCAAAGGTGGTCTCAACCATATTCGGGCCAAAGGGCATCCTCACTGATGCCGATCTTCGGGAGGTGCGGAGCCAGCATTTGATGCGGTCCGGTTAGGCGGAGCCAGCATCTCCACTGTGTGCAGCGGTGTGGGCAGCAGGGGTTCCTGGAGGTGCAAGAAGGTACCCTGAGAGGGTCACCTTAAGTGGTGGCCGGCAGCTTCCTGGTACCGTGGTTGGTGAGGACGGGAAAGAATCCCGGCGTGGGAGAGAGCCTAGAGCGGAGATCCTTCAGGGAGACCTGGCTGAAACACACAGAAAATAGGGATTAGGAGGCCCCTGGGGTGGTTTTCCGACGCCCAAGTCAGTGTTCCGAGAAAGAGAGATACTCAGAAATAAGCACAAGGGACTCTTGCCTGGCGTGTCTTTCTGAGGGCTGAAGGGAGAGTATTCAGGCGGAGAGAGGAGAGCGTCCTCTTGTCCTTTTGGTCTTCCGGGCGGAGAACCCCCTGCCTGTGACCATTTCCCTGGTCTATAAGGGAGGAGGTGATCCCTTTAGATTATGACATATGTATGGACGTGATGGCCTTGGGCCTCATCGTTGTGAGTCATGATGACTGTTGGGGAGACTTCTAGGAGGAAGAACGCCTGGAAGGTGGATCGCCCCAAGGAGAGTACCTGAAAAGCTGGTAAACAGGGTTAGGAGGCCCCCAGAGTGTTTTTTCGGGGGGGGAGCCTCCGACGCCCAAGTCAGTGGTGGCCGGAAAAAGGAGAAAGTCACTAGCTCAAAGAGAAAGGCAGAAAAGTCTCGCCTGGTATTTTCTCAGAGTGTGGGAGCTGTATCTCCGGCCTACCAACCTCCTGTCAAGTATTTATTTCCTGTATATATAGGAATACCTAGCCCGTTCAGATCATGACACGTGTGCGGTCGGATGCTCCTGAACTTCTGGGCGTAGGGGACAGATAGTTGGTAACTAGATGGCCTCGAGCCTTGTGCTGAGACGGGCCATGATGTGATTCTGATGGCGTCTGCGCGTCAGGGCGACCTTTTACGTCTGTGGTGGGACGTGTCAGAGGCTTCCTTAAATGCTTCCTTAAATGCGCCTGCCGTACTCCCGAGGTCCCTGGGCGAGGTCGTCCTCTAGTTCGGACAGAGCCTCTTCGGGAAGCACACCCTCAGTTCGGGGGTTCCCAGTTCCAGGGGGTTCCGCCTTCGGGGATATCATGTTCGGGCAGCAATGTCTGGTGCCACTTTTCCGAAGGTGCGCTGTTCACAACCTTGGGGGGCGAATGGAGTCCTCAAGTTTTACTGGCGTGCCGAGGCTCCGGGCTCTCCGGCTATCTCCCGAGGTGCATGATTCCACCTATTCCCGGGAAGCGCCAGTTCTTCTGGCCATTGTTGTGGCAGGGTGTTCGGCCAGATTGAGGCAATAGCCTTTGGCTATCACATGCCCCCCTCTGGAAAGCCGAAGTGAAGACTTCAGTTTGCATCTCTTTCCGAGGTTGTTGTTGGGAGTCTTGTTGGGAAGCATAACCTGTTCCGAGGTCGCACCTTTTGCCCGAGGGTCTGGGCTGTTCGGCCTTGGCCTATTCTTTGGTGTCTCCGAGGCAAAGCCTGTACCGAAGATACATCTCTTGCCCAAAAGTCATGGGCTGTTCAGCCATAGCCTTTCTCTTGGTGTCCTCGAGGTGGCCTGCTTTTTATTTCTGCAGGTCTGATGGCCAAGCGTGTCAGACTGAGCGGCGCGTCTCCATTTCTCAGGGATGTCAAACGACGTGTCCCAATCAGGAGGAGTGTCCCGGTTTTCAAGGGACGTTTGGGGAGGCACGTCCCCTATTTCTGCGCAGCGGTTGACACGCGTCTTCTTGCCATTGGAGGAGAGGCGCGTCATTTACAGAGGGCGCGCCTTTTCGGGTGCAGCGGGCAGTTACGGCGACGGTTCGCCTCCAATGGGTACTTATGATGTTTTTTCGGTTACCCACCTTTGGCCTATAAATAGCCCATTCCATCATAAGTCCCACTTACTGTTTTTCTGCTCTTTCTCTGCTTTGCCCTCTGTTCTTGCGTTTTATCTTGCTTTCTGTGGCGGAGCTTCTTTAATCAGAGCTTTTCCTACCAACTTTCACAACGGCGTCCTCAGGCAAATCTTTTGGTGGGTTTTGATTTCCAGAGTACTCTGATTCCTCTGTTTTTTTGAGTTTTTCTGGAAAACTGTTGTTTTTTCCAAACTCGTCTTCTGAGTTTTTTCTGGAAACTATTTTCTTTTCCATCTCAAACTCTTTTTCATGTCTACGATGCCTGTTCCCGAGAGCTGGAAACCTCTTCTGGCCCATCCTTGCTGTACCACCCCCGAAAAACTAGAGAGGTGGAAGAAAAAATTCTTTCTTCCGAGGGGCCCGAGGATCCCGAGGACACTGTCTCCGAGGTTCCTCCAGGTATGCCTTCAGGCGAAGTTCAGCTCCTTTACCTTTCGTGAATTTTTCTTCTGCTCCTAACTTCCTTCTTACTTTCAGAGGAGCCGCTTGCTGCTGGCTGGAGGGCCATTCATGAGAGGAAACGGGCCCTCCGCGATGCCATAATCCCTGAGGGGAAGATCCCCTTGGAGCCCTTTTGGACAATCACGGAGGATATGAATTTGTTCTCCGACGATTGTCCAAAAATGACAAAGGAGTTTTGGAAGGGGATG
This sequence comes from Aquilaria yunnanensis, assembly GCA_039654915.1. Taxonomy (NCBI): domain Eukaryota; kingdom Viridiplantae; phylum Streptophyta; class Magnoliopsida; order Malvales; family Thymelaeaceae; genus Aquilaria; species Aquilaria yunnanensis. The sequence continues at coordinate 37,441,297 of CM077595.1, read as the reverse complement.
ACCACTGACGCCTCCTTCCGGGACATTGCGGCGGCTCACCCGGGGGATAATAACCTCGCCGCAAAAGTCACAGAGCACGCTGCTCAGGTATAGTCTTTACACCCTTTTTCCTCAATTTTCTAAGTGTTTAGACTTGTAGTAACCTGGACTTTTGCCTTGCCGTAGCTGCTGGAGTACGCTGGTTATCTCCGAGTTCGGGTGGCCAGACAGGCTGCGTCCAAGGATGCGACTTCGCGGGAACTCAGTGAAGCGAAGGCTTTGCTTGCGAAGGTGATCGCCAGCAACCAGCAGCTGACAGCGGATTGTTCTCAGCAAATCGCCGCCGTTCGGGAGGAGTTCTCGAAGAAAAGAGAAGAACTTGAAAAGGACTCCTCCCGAAAGATTGCCGACCTCGGTGACCAAGTAAAGGGGCTGCTCGCCGCCAACGGAGATCTTGTCAAGGACAAGGCTGTTTCTGACAGTCTTGCGTCGAGGTTGACGGATGAGAACAATGCTCTTTGAGCCGAGGTCGAGGCTCTGAAGAAGGAGTCCGGAGAGACACTGGGGATAAGCGAGCTGGAAGAGGAGGTTGCTGAGCTGAGGGACGAGGTCAACGTCCTTGGCGTTCAAAAACATACTTCTGATCAAATGGCCAAGGTCGCCTTTCAGGACGGCTTCTGCCTTGCTCGGCACCAGGTCCTGCAGAGGTTCCCAGATTTGGACCTCTCTTTTCTGGAGGGCCTAAATATTCCTGAGGGACCTCGGTGGCAGTGGTCCAAGGTCGAGCATCTGAAGCTTCCTGGTCTTCGTCCGCCTGGCTCTCCCTAGTTTGCTTTAGGGCTCCTCTTATTTTTCTCGTTTGTGCTCCTTCTTTGGACACTTCTTTTGTAAGGCGGCGTTTGCTCTAAGTGAACAATCTTTTTGGCTAAGTCCTTTCTTGCAAGTTTCCTCATTTCCACTGTCCCGAACACGTTTGCTCAAGAGACTTTCGGAAAACCTGCAACCAAAGAAACTTTTTACCTTCCTTTGTCCTGAGTGTGCTCGCTCAAGAGACTTTCTGGAAAGTTTGTAAAAATTTGGCTAAGTCTTTTGCAGGCTTTTTGTTCCCTTTTATCCCGAACATGTTCGCTCAAGGGACTTTGGGAAACCTTCAGCCAAATTTTTCTGTCTGCCTATTGTCCCGAGCCTATTTGCTCAAGGGACTTAGGAAAATTTTCACGAGATTGCTCATTTCCCTTTTTCCCGAGCACGTTCGCTCAAGGGTGTTCGGAAATAACCTCTGCTTTTGTTTTGGCGTGTACTTTTGCGAGATTCTTGCTTTCCCTTTTTCCCGAGCATGTTCGCTCAAGGGTGTTCGGAAATAACCTCTGCTTTTTTTTTCGCGTGTACTTTTGCGAGATTCTTGCTTTCCCTTTTTCCAGAGCATGTACGCTCAAGGGTGTTCGGAAAATTTTCTCTGCACTGATTATGCCGAGTACCTTTGCAAGATTCTTGTTTCCCATTTTTCCCGAGCATAGTGGCTCAAGGGCCTTCGGGAAGTCACATCTGCTTTTTTCGTGGTGAGCACCTTCGCGGAATTCTGTCTTGGACAATTTGGTATACTTAAGAATTTTTCTCAAGACCATTCTTCTCCAGACCATTCTGTACTTAGAATATTTCTTGTACAATAGATCTCTTCCGCTCAACCTTAGGCGTAGAATTTTTTCAAGGCGTCTGAATGCCAAGTGTTTTTCAATTCTACGCCTTCGGCGTCGCCAAGCTTGTACACGCCTTTTCGTACTTCGGCGAGAACCAGATAAGGTCCTTCCCAATTTGCGCGAAGTAATCCGTGAGATGGCCTTCGGGGTGCAAAGTCGGCCTTTCAGAGAACGAGGTCTCCTTTTTTGATTTCTTTTGGCCTGGCTTTTAAGTTGATAGCCGTGGCCACTCTTTGCTGGAAAGCTTTTCTTCTCAGCTCGGCTATTTCTCTGTGTTCGGCCACAAGGTCGAGCTTAGTTCTCAGACCGAGGTCGTTTCCGCCTTCATCAAATACTTGCACCCGTATTGAAGGCTGAACTATCTCTATTGGGATAATGGCCTCTATTCCGAAGACGAGTGAGAAGGGAGTTTCCCCTGTGGCTCTTCGTGGCGTCGTTCGGTAGCTCCATAATACACTTTGGAGTTCTCCTGGCCATTTCCCTTTGGCTTCCCCAAGTCTCTTTTTCAGGCCATCTTTTATGGTCCTGTTTGATACTTCCACCTGCCCATTGCTTTGGGGGTGAGCTACTGGGGTGAAGTGCATCTTTATTCCGAGGTCGCTGATGAATTCCTGGAATCCTTTGTCTATGAACTGGGATCCATTATCAGCTACTAGTACCCTCGGTATGCCAAATCTGCATACGATGTTCTTCCATACGAACTTCTGCACTTCTTTTGCCGAGATAGTTGTTAGCGGTTCTGCCTCTACCCACTTTGAGAAATAGTCCACTACTACCACGCAGAATTTCACGCCTCCGGGCGCTGTGGGGAGTGGCCCAATGAGGTCTATACCCCAGACTGCGAAGGGCCAAGGATAGTCTGCCGACGTTACCATTTCTGAGGGTATCCTCTGGATTTTTGCATGTCTCTGGCAACTACCGCACTTCTGGATGAACTGCCTTGCGTCCTTTCTCAGGGTAGGCCAGAAGTATCCTTGGCGGAGTATCACTGCTGCAAGGGCATCAGTTCCAATGTGCGAGCCGCACATGCCTTCGTGAACTTCTTCGAGGACCATCTCAGTATCTTCTTCGCCCACACATCTCTGCAGCGGATTTGCATATCCTTGCCGATATAACTCTTCACCAATCAGGAAGAATCTTCCGGCGCGTCTTCGCAGTCTTGCAGCATTGCCGGCGTCTTCGGGAAGCTCATTCTCTGAGAGGTATTTCTTTATGGGGTCCTTCCACCCTGTTCCCGAGGTCGTTACGCTTAGCACGGAGATGCTTGGATGGTCTAGCACCTCGGTGTATGTTTTGGACTTCGCTAAGCAATCTGCCTCAGTGTTATTCCGCCGGGGTACATTTTCGATCCGCACGGCGTCAAACTCTTGGATGAGTTTTGTTACCAGCTCGTGGTATTTTGCCAAGATTGGGTCCTTCGCCCCATAATCTCCTGCCGTCTGCCGAACTACCAGCTGGGAATCGCTGTGAGCCCTTAAGTTTCTCACGCCAATCTTTCTGGCCAAGCGTAATCCCGCTATGAGGGCTTCATACTCAGCCACAATATTGGTGACATTGAAGCTGAACTTGATAGCCTTCATCACCTCTAGGCCTTCGGGTCCTCTGATAACTATTCCAGCTCCCTGGTGTTCGGACCCCGAGGCTCCGTCAACATGCAAGGTCCATTCTGGCTCACCTTCTTTCGGATCTGAGTGGTTCTCCTCAGTGGTGGGTAATTCGGCGATAAAATCTGCCAATGCTTGGGCTTTTATGGCCTTCCGAGGCTCATACGTGATTTCGTGTTCGCCAAGCTCTATGCACCACTTGGAGAGCCTTCCCGAATGATCAACTCTCTTCATAACATCCCGTAGTGGTAGACTACTTCGGACGATGATGGGGTGAGCCTGGAAATATGGTCGCAGTCTTCTTCCTGCAAGCACCAAGGAGTATATAGCTTTTTGAAGCAAAGGGTACCTGACTTCGGCGCCATGCAGGGACTTGCTGACGTAGTAGACCGGCCATTGTTTCGGCCCTTCTTCTTTTACCAGGACCGAGCTCACGGCCTTTTCTGTGACGGCGAGGTACAGTACGAGGGGTTCTCCCTCCCGAGGTTGTCGCAGAGTCGGCAGGCTGGCCAGGTAGACTTTGAGTTCTTCCCAGGCCTTTTGGCAATCTTCATCCCAAGGATGATTGTTTCTTCCGAGGTCGCCTTCCATCTTTGCTGCCTTTGTGAGGACTTTGAAGAAAGGTCTACACCTATCTCCGTACTTGGAAATAAACCTGCTCAGAAAGGTTATTCTTCCGGTTAGTCTCTGCACGTCTTTGACTGTGGCAGGAGTTCGGAACTTAAGCAGAGCCTTACTCTTCTCAGGATTGGCGTCAATGCCTCTTTTGGATACCATGTACCCAAGGAATTTTCCCGAGGTCACGCCGAAGATACACTTCTCGGGGTTAAGGCGAATCCCGAAGGCTCTGAGCTTTTGGAAGGTTTCCTCCAAATCTGCAACGTGGTAGCCGGGCAGCTTGCTTTTGACTATCATATCATCAACATATACTTCCATGTTTCTCCCCATTTGGTCCTTGAAGACCTTGTTCATCAGTCTCTGGTAGGTGGCTCCTGCATTTTTCAGCCCGAAGGGCATTCTGACATAGCAGTACGTTCCTCCCTCGGTGATGAAGGCAGTTTTCTCTTCATCTTCGGGGTCCATCCTTATCTGATGGTAGCCGCTGAAGGCATCTAGGAAGCTCAGGAGCCTGTATTCGGCCGTTGAATCTACCAGTTGATCTATTGGCGGGAGGGGAAATGAGTCTTTCGGGCAAGCATCGTTCAAGTTTCTGAAATCGATGCACATCCGGAGTTTGCTGCTACCTTCTTTTGTGGCGATGACCACGTTGCTTAACCATTCGGGGTATTTTACCTCGCTGATAACTTCAGCATCCAATAGGCGCTGGACTTCGGTTCTCACGAAGTTGCTTTTGTGGGCTGAGATGCTTCGTTTCTTTTGCCTGATAGGCTTTGCTTCCGGGCTTACTTTGAGGCTGTGCTGTATTATGCCAGGGTTCACTCCTGGCATGTCTTTCGGCGAGTAGGCAAATAGATCTTTATTTTTCAGCAGAAAGGATACAAGAATTTCCTTATCACCTTTGGCCAAGCTCTTCTCTATTCGGGTAGACTGTCCTGGGACAAGATCTACTGCTTCCATTTCTGCTTCTGCGGGATTTCCTTCTTTGCCTTTCTCCTGCGCCTTTGCCTCCACTGTTTGTGTAGAGTTGTTTGCCGGAGCCTTTCGTGCTTTTACAAACACCTTTCTTACCTCGGCTTGGTCGATGAAGACCTCTGCATCTCCATCCTTGGTGGCGAATGTGACAGTCAAGTACTTCACATCGGGGCGAATGTGCAGGTTCCCCTGAGTCTGCCTTCCAAGGATGGCATTGTACGAAGACGGGACGTCCATGACGATGAATCTTGCCATTGTGGACGCGTACAACTCAGCTGCTCCGTCTACCGAAGTGCCTTTTATCATCAAGGGGAGGTCGATCCATCCGAGGACAGGTAGTTCGGATGGCCCAACGCCGAAGGTGGGCGTGGTGACAGGTTTAAGCTCGCTGCTGGAGATGCCCAAGCTCGGCAGTAAGTGTGAAAATAGGACGTCAGCATTTGAGCCATCATCAAGCAACACTCTCTTTACGTCCCAGTTCCCTATTCTCGCCATTATCAGCAACGGGTCGTCGTGGGGGAAGACGACAGTGGAGCCATCTTTGCGAGCCAGTTTCTTTGATGGACTTTGATACTCCATAACCGCAATTTCTCTGGCCTTCCGCTTTCTTTCCGAGGATGGGAGCCCCGTGGTGATGGTTTGGATGACCCCTACTGGAGGTGGAAGGCGCCTTTTTGGAATTCTGTTTCTCCGCCTGTCTGAGTCATAGTCCTCGTTTTCGGCCCTCTCTTCCTCCTCTTTTCTGCCTTTTGGGGAGGGCATCCGCAGGTATTTGCGAAGCTGGCCCTGTTTGATCAGCGACTCTATGTACTTCTTCAGCTGGAAGCAGTCTTCGGTGTCATGTTCGTGGTCGTGATGAAACTGGCAGAACTTCTTGGCATTCTTCTTATTATCGGCGGCCATGGCCTTTGGCCGCCGAATCTGCGTCCCTTGCCTTTCCAGCGCCATGAGAATGTTGGTCCGTGTCGTGCTCAAGGGCGTGAAACTTTGAGGTTTCCTTCCTCGCATTCGTCGTGGTCGACCTGTGTGTTCAGAAAGATGCCGAGCTTGCTGACTGGACCCTTCGGCGCGGTGATGATCAGACTTCGGCCCCACCATCCTTAATTCCTCGGCTGTCATGTGCTGCTCTGCCCTTCGGTAAAATTCTCTGAGGGTCTCCGGGGGGTCCTTTGAGAACTCGTAGAACAGCTGTGAGTCACGCCGAAGGCCCCGTGTCATAGCGAGGATGCGGATTTCGGGCCGGAAGTCCGGGACGCTGAGTGCTTCCCTGTTGAATCGTTCGACATAGTCTCGGATCGTCTCTCCGTTTCTCTGCTCTATGTCGAACATCTGCACAGGTATTTTGGCCGTCGGCCTGCTCCCAATGAACTGCTGGGTGAAGGCTGTGGACAACTCCTGAAACTCAGTGATAGTCCCTGGGGGCAAGGAATTGTACCAAGCTGTTGCTGGGCCCGTGAGGGTGACTTCGAAGCATTTGCACATGGTAGCATCATCAGCTCCGTGCATTATCATGCTCCGCCTGTACTTCGTCAGATGGGCCTGTGGATCAGTCCGGCCGTCATAGATCTCCAGCCTAGGCACTCTGAAGTCGCCTGGCATAGCTGCCTCAACGACGGCGCGAATAAACGGGGAGCCATCTTCGCATAATGCCCTCGACAGCCTGTCCCAAACGGGTTTTCTGGTCACTTGCTTCTCCACTCTGTCCAGCCGTGCCAATATCCTTTCCATAAGCGCAGTGGCGCTAGGACCATTTTCGCGGGAGGGAGATCGACGGCGCCTTTTCGGGGAGCGAGTTCGGCGCGGAGGGGTCAGGTACCTCGCCTCGGGCGACGAACTGCTTCACTGTGAGACTCTCGGTCGCTTGGACCCGGTTTGTCCCACAGGCCGTTTCCCGAGGGCTATATCTTCTGTGGATGATTCTCCGCGAGGCTCTCCACTTCCTGAACTGCGGTGTGTAGACTTGGGGCTTCTCTCCCGAGGGCGTGCTGATGAGGAGGGTTTCTGGGCCTGTGACTGCTGTGGCCATCTTCGGTCGATCTGCTGAGTCATTTCAGCAACAACCGAGCGCTGAAAGTCCCTCAAGAAGCTCATGGTGATTACCAGAGGGCGGTCCTCCTCGGGCGTAGAAGTCTCTGGGAGTGTTTGCTCAGCGGCCGGTTGTATCTCAGGCGCGGACGAGGACCTTGGGAGTCCCTTGTCCTCAGAACGCCGACTCTCAATGACGGCGATTTGCGAGCGAGTTCCCACAGACGGCGCCAAATGATGGCCTTGGGCCTCATCGTTGTGAGTCATGATGACTGTTGGGGAGACTTCTAGGAGGAAGAACGCCTGGAAGGTGGATCGCCCCACGGAGAGTACCTGAAAAGCTGGTAAACAGGGTTAGGAGGCCCCCGGAGTGTTTTTCCGGGGGGGGAGCCTCCGACGCCCAAGTCAGTGGTGGCCGGAAAAAGGAGAAAGTCACTAGCTCAAAGAGAAAGGCAGAAAAGTCTCGCCTGGTATTTTCTCAGAGTGTGGGACTGTATCTCCGGCCTACCAACCTCCTGTCAAGTATTTATTTCCTGTATATATAGGAATACCTAGCCCGTTCAGATCATGACACGTGTGCGGTCGGATGCTCCTGAACTTCTGGGCGTAGGGGACAGATAGTTGGTAACTAGATGGCCTCGAGCCTTGTGCTGAGACGGGCCATGATGTGATTCTGATGGCGTCTGCGCGTCAGGGCGACATTTTACGTCTGTGGTGGGACGTGTCAGAGGCTTCCTTAAATGCTTCCTTAAATGCGCCTGCCGTACTCCCGAGGTCCCTGGGCGAGGTCGTCCTCTAGTTCGGACAGAGCCTCTTCGGGAAGCACACCCTCAGTTCGGGGGTTCCCAGTTCCAGGGGGTTCCGCCTTCGGGGATATCATGTTCGGGCAGCAATGTCTGGTGCCACTTTTTCGAAGGCGCGCTGTTCACAACCTTGTGGGGCGAATGGAGTCCTCAAGTTTTACTGGCGTGCCGAGGCTCCGGGCTCTCCGGCTATCTCCCGAGGTGCATGATTCCACCTGTTCCCGGGAAGCGCCAGTTCTTCTGGCCATTGTTGTGGCAGGGTGTTCGGCCAGATTGAGGCGATAGCCTTTGGCTATTAGGACGGATGGTGTTCGTATTTTTGGGCATGGGGGCCCCAAGCCACCTATAAGCTCATCGGGCCGCGAGCCATAATAGGTGTTGATGGCCGGGGGCCTCATCGTTGTGAGTCATGATGACTGTTGAAGAGACTTCTAGGAGGAAGAACGCCTGGAAGGTGGATCGCCCCAAGGAGAGTACCTGAGAAGCTGGTAAACAGGGTTAGGAGGCCCCCGGAGTGTTTTTCGGGGGGGGGAGCCTCCGACGCCCAAGTCAGTGGTGGCCGGAAAAAGGAGAAAGTCACTAGCTCAAAGAGAAAGGCAGAAAAGTGTCGCCTGGTATTTTCTCAGAGTGTGGGAGCTGTATCTCCGGCCAACCAACCTCCTGTCAAGTATTTATTTCCTGTATATATAGGAATACCTAGCCCGTTCAGATCATGACACGTGTGCGGTGGGATGCTACTGAACTTCTGGGCGTAGGGGACAGATAGTTGGTAACCAGATGGCCTCGAGCCTTGTGCTGAGATGGGCCATGATGTGATTCTGATGGCGTCTGCGCGTCAGGACGGCTTTTTACGTCAGTGGTGGGACATGTCAGAGGCTTCCTTAAATGCTTCCTTAAATGCTCCTGCCGTACTCCCGAGGTCCCTGGGCAAGGTCGTCCTCTAGTTCGGACAGAGCCTCTTCGGGAATCATACCCTCAGTTCGGGGGTTCCCAGTTCCAAGGGGTTCCGCCTTCGGGGATATCATGTTCGGGCAGCAATGTCTGGTGCCACTTTTCCGAAGGCGCGCTGTTCACAACCTTGGGGGGCGAATAGAGTCCTCAAGTTTTACCGGCGTGCCGAGGCTCGGAGCTCTCCGGCTATCTCCCGAGGTGCATGATTCCACCTGTTCCCGGGAAGCACCAGTTCTTCTGGCCATTGTTGTGGCAGGGTGTTCGGCCAGATTGAGGCGATAGCCTTTGGCTATCACATGCCCCCCTCTGGAAAGCCGAAGTGAAGACTTCGGTTTGCATCTCTTTCCGAGGTTGTCGTTGGGAGTCTTGTTGGGAAGCATAACCTGTTCCGAGGTCGCACCTTTTGTTGGGTTTCGGGAGCCAAACAGCGCAGCGGAATTTAACCGAAACCCTCCAGGATCCAAGTGAAACGGGGTAAACCGGGTGTTCGAAAATTTCATACCTAATTTTCGGTTGAGATCTCCCACTCAACTGTAGAGTCGAATCACAAAACCTGAACAGTTGACGTGTTCAGGCTCTCTATGGTATCCACACGAGCCTCTCGGGATCACCACGCTTCCACCACGTCCCGGCAAATGCGTTTCTCTTGCGCTCGCAGTGCTAGCTTGCGTCCTCCAAGGAATTGCAAGAGAAGAGTGCGGCTGTCCTTTTGGGAGGCTAGGGCAAGGAGACCTACGAATTTCTCACTTAAAAGTTGTATTTATAGTGAGACTCAACTTCCAGGCCTAATGGGTTTCAAAGCCCTAATCCAATTAGGATTTAATTTCGGGCTTAATAATGGCTCAACTCCTTGGCCCATTATTAATACGAAATTAAAGTGAAACCATAACCCAAATAATTAGCCCATGCACTCTAATGATCCAAATAGCTCTACGTGTGCGACCCAATAGGCTCTTGCCATGTTGGCAATGATCATAAATCACATTTATAATCATAAGCAATGAGCGGTGTCTAGCAACACATCATTGCTACCCAAGTGACAAGATTGTCGGTGAATCGACTAAACCTTTATGATCATCACCGATATATGCCATTGTCCCTTTGTCCAAGATATCAAGACTAAGCACGAGACATGGAATGTGTCACTCTCGTATAGCCCAATCTTTGGTTTCTTGATTACCGAGTAGACTAACTTAAACTGATGACATTGATATCATATATCAACTCATCGGAGCATGGCCATGCATTTTCTAAGTCTCACTCTATCAAGGGGCCCAAAGATATCACTCCCGTTACATAGGAGGGACAAATCCCATCTTGATCATACAAATCCCTCCGCATGATATGTGACATACCCAATGACCTCCTTCAAGTTCACTCAGTTACGAGCAACAAAGGAAAGTATCAAAGTATGTGACTCACATGTAGGGAACCTTGATGATCATAGGTCGAAGGACTACATATACCATGATCACTATGAGAATCACTTATGACACTCATATAACGATCCATGAAGTGTTCTCATGGTGGGTCGGTCCAGTACACAAGTTCTCCAACTTGTACCCATATGTAGACTACATATCTCATATTAGTCTCCACATATGCTAGTCATTATGTATTATTGCAACCCGCTCCACAATAATACTAGACTAGGGACATTTAAGAATATCATTATTCTAGGGTTACAATTATGTTTATTACGTTACGCAGAAACAAAACAACAAACAAAATTGCTGGATTAATGCCTCAATAAAATATCATGACTCAATGTGCAAAAATACAATCATCTCATGATTGGCTTTTTGGGCACAATACTAACAATCTCCCACTTGCACTAAAAGCCAATCATCCATGTATCTAATACCGATGGACCTAGAATGGCTATCATGCTTTTGCTGCGTAAGGGGCTTTGTCAGTGGATCAGCAATGTTGCTGTCTGTCGAAGTCCTGCATATCCTTACATCACCCCTCTCGATGATCTCCCTGATGAGATGATAGCGTCGGAGTATGTGTTTGGATCGCTGGTGAGATCGAGGTTCCTTAGCCTGTACGATTGCTCCATTGTTGTCACAATAGAGCTCTATCGGGTCAACAATGCTTGGAACCACTCCAAGTTCAGTGATGAACTTCTTGATCCAAACTGCCTCCTTCGCAGCATCAGAGGCGGCAATGTACTCAGATTCTGTTGTAGAGTCAGCTACTGTCTCTTGCTTTGAACTCTTCCAGCTTACAGCACCACCACCAATACAAAACACATAACCAGATTGCGATCTAAAATCATCCTTATCGGATTGGAAGCTTGCATCGGTGTAACCCCTTACAACGAGATCATCTTCACCTCCAAAGACCAAGAATGCATCCTTAGTCCTTCGTAAGTACTTAAGGATGTTCTTAACAGCTGTCCAGTGACTTTCACCGGGGTTCGATTGGTACCTACTCGTCATGCTCAAAGCATATGAGACATCGGGACGAGTACATATCATGGCATACATGATAGATCCAATTGCTGAGGCATATGGAATCTTACTCATGCGCTCTCTCTCCTCGGTTGTACTCGGACACTGAGATCTAGAAAGAGTGATACCATGTGACATGGGCAAGAATCCTTTCTTGGAATCTTGCATGCTAAACCTCTTTAGCACCTTGTCAATATACGTACTTTGACTTAGGCCAAGAAGCTTTCTAGATCTATCTCTATAGATCCTGATGTCTAACACATAGGCTGCTTCACCCAAGTCCTTCATAGAGAAACATTTCCTTAGCCAAGTCTTCACAGACTGTAGCTCAGGAATGTCATTCCCGATGAGTAGTATGTCATCTACATACAACACCAAGAAGACAATAGCGCTCCCACTAACCTTCTTGTAGACACAAGGTTCATCTTCATTTTTGATAAAACCAAACTCTTTGATTGCATCATCAAAACGAAGATTCCAACTTCGAGAAGCTTGCTTCAGTCCATAAATGGACCTTTGCAATTTGCACACTTTATTGGCATTCCCAGGAGTGACAAAACCCTCAGGCTGTGTCATGTACACATCCTCAAGTAGCTTTCCATTTAGGAATGCAGTTTTGACATCCATTTGCCATATCTCATAATCATAGTGTGCAGCAATAGCAAACAAAATTCGGATGGATTTAAGCATAGCAACTGGTGAAAAAGTTTCATCATAGTCAATACCATGAATTTGCTTGAAACCTTTTGCAACCAATCTTCCCTTAAAGGTAATCACATTACCATCCATGTCAGTTTTCTTCTTGAAAACCCATTTGCACCCTATAGGTTTTACCCCTTCAGGTGGGTCAACCAAAGTCCATACTTGGTTTTCATACATGGATTCCATCTCGGATTTCATGGCCATTAGCCACTTCTCAGAGTCAGGCCCCGACATAGCTTGTTGGTAGGTTGTGGGCTCATCTTGATCCATGAGCATCACATCACCGGTGTGAGTCACGAGAAATCCATATCTCTCGGGCTCACGCCGAATCCTACCAGTCCTACGTGGGCTTTGTGCTACAGGAACAGACTCTTGAACCACAACATCTTGTGCTGTCTGTTCAGGTTCCATTTCAGGTTCGATGTCTTCTTGTTGTTCTTGAATTTCTTCAAGTTCTACTTTCCTCCCACTAGTTCCTTTAGAGATAAACTCTTTCTCCAAAAAGACACCAGTTCGAGCAACAAACACTTTTTGCTCAGAGGGATTGTAGAAATAGTAACCCTTTGTTTCTTTGGGATACCCAACAAAAAGACATTTTTGAGATTTGGGCCCTAGTTTGTTAGAGGATTGACATTTTACATAAGCGTCATAGCCCCAAATCTTCATAAAAGACAAATTGGGACGCCTCCCACTCCATATCTCATATGGTGTCTTTTGAACCGATTTAGATGGAACTCGGTTTAGTGTAAAAGCGGCTGTTTCTAGAGCATGTCCCCAAAAGGAGTTTGGAAGGTCAGCTTGACTCATCATGGAGCGAACCATGTCTAACAGAGTTCGATTTCTCCTTTCAGAAACACCATTCCATTGAGGTGTACCTGGTGGAGTGAGTTGTGATACTATACCACACTCCTTCAGATAGTCAAGGAATTCTCGATCCAAGTACTCTCCACCTCGATCTGATCGAAGCACTTTGATACTCTTCCCGAGTTGATTCTCTACTTCATTCTTGAATTCTTTGAACTTTTCAAAGGATTCTGACTTGTGTCTCATAAGATACACATAGCCATATCTGCTGAAGTCATCAGTGAAAGTAATGAAGTATTGGAAACCTCCTCTAGCTTGTGTAGACATAGGGCCACATACATCACTATGTATGAGTCCTAGTAAGTCATTAGCCCTTTCACTTTGCCCTGTGAATGGGGCTTTGGTCATCTTGCCCAACAAACATGACTCACATGTCTCATATGATTCAAAATCAAATGAGTCCAAGAGTCCATCCTTATGGAGCTTGGATATGCGGGTCTCATTTATATGGCCCAAGCGACAGTGCCAGAGATAGGTCAAGTTTGAATCATTTAATCTGACCTTCTTGGTATTCACATTATAGATTGGATCTTCAAGGTCTAGAACATACAACCCATTGCTAAGTTGAGCACTACCATAAAAGATTTCATTCAAATAAATAGAACAACATTTGTCCTTTATTATAAATGAAAAACCTTTCTTGTCCAAACAAGAAACAGAAATCAAATTTCTACTAATAGTAGGCACAAAGTAGCAGTTGTCTAATTCTAAAACTAATCCACTAGGTAAAGTGAGAACATAAGTCCCTACGGCTAAGGCAGCAACCCTTGCTCCATTTCCAACACGTAGGTCCACTTCACCTCGGGCCAATCTTCTACTTCTACTTAGATCCTGCACATTTGCACAAATGTGAGATCCACATCCAGTATCCAATACCCAAGATGAGGAAGTAGAAAAGTTAGCCTCTATAACAAAAATACCTGAAGTGGAAGTCTTACTTCCCTTTTCCTTAGCAAGTTCTTCAAGATAGAGCTTGCAGTTGCGCTTCCAGTGTTCAGGTTGCTTACAATGGAAGCACTCCCCTTCCTTTGCCACACCACCCTTTGGTTTCAGTGCAGCTGAAGAAGAACTAGCATTGGACTTTCCATTAGCTTTATCCTTCTTCTTGTTGGCTTTTCCCTTTCCCTTGCCCTTTTGAACCATCAAAATGGGCTTAGCCTTCTTAAGGTTTTGCTCAGCAGTTCTCAACATGTTGAGCAATTCAGGAAGGGACTTGTCTAGGTCGTTCATGTTATAGTTCATGACGAACTGACTGTAGCTTTCAGGCAACGATTGCAAGACTACATCGATAGCCAACTCTTTCTGAAGAGCAAATCCCAAATTCTCAAGATTCTCAATGTACCCAATCATCTTGAGCACATGAGGACCCACGGGACTTCCCTCAGACATCTTGCACTGAAACAATGCCTTAGAGGTCTCAAACCTCTCATGCCTAGCTTGCTCTTGGAAAAGCATTTTGAGATGTTCGATCATATCGAACGCCCCCATGTTCTCATGTTGCTTCTGAAGCTCAGATTCCATGGTAATAAGCATGAGGCATGCAACATCCAAAGCATCATCAGAATGCCTCTTGTGAGCATCCCTTTCAGCTCTTGGAGCAGTGGCAGCAGGCTCATTCGGAATGGGCTGCTCTAGGACATATGCCTTTCTCTCTTGTTTGAGGACTATCCTCAAGTTTCGGTACCATTTGAGAAAGTTGGTCCCATTCAGTTTTTCCTTCTCAAGGATCGATCGCAATGAAAGTGTCGATGTGTTTTGTGCCATGGTTATCTACAACAGTAAATATGCAGTGTAAGAGTCATGTATTTTAATTCATTTAATAAGGACTTTTATTAAATGATACTCCCACTATTTTCCTCAAAATAATAACCCTCGATATTATTTCGGAACACCTCGGCGCTAAGGTATTCTAGTGGGCCAAGATCCATATTTGACCACAACCTGAGTCAGCTTTGGCTTTTCTCTCAAGTTACAGCTATTTAGGTAGGCAACTCATTGCCAATTGCATCTTATGCAACTCTTGGATAGTTGGGTGAACAACACTTGTCCAAGCTCATCTCATGAACTTAAGCCCAACTCTATGCCTCTAAGTCCCTAATCCTATTAGGATGACTTAGTTAAGTCGAACCCAAAGTTAGCAGTTTGGATATCACTATTATCCCATCGCGCCTTACCAAGATGAACATAGGTACTTTGCTTTGGCAAACCCACCTAATGTTGATCAAAGTCTTGACGAGTGCCAACATTTGGAAGGCATCACATTTAATGACTTAATATTTGTTTGAGGGATTTTATCTTTTGATCTCACCAATTTGTTATCTCCGGTTGTTTTATACATGCATCACATACAAATATAAAACATGCATCTCATGCTTACAAGAAATAAACGTGACATGGTTATAGCCCAAACTATGCGATATTCTCAAGCCAATGAGAATATCATAAAAGCCTAAGAAAAGAAAAGAGTCTTCACAAGCTCCTTCTCTTCCTTTCTTGGCTGCCTTTTTGTTGTCACCTCCTTGGACATACCACCTTGGACGATCCCATAATGCACCATTACATCAATAATAGAAACCTCGAGTTACATTCGAGGGGAGTAAGGTGAGAAGAGAATGTACAATGAGAGTGATAAGAAAAGGCACGACTCGCAGGCCGTATTTACAAGTACAACCAATCAAGGGCTATAACCATGCACCATGCTTCAAACACCAATCAGCATATCATGTGAAATCTCATTCAACAAAGATGCATGCCAATTTTCGCATGTTGATTAACCAGTTTTTATTTATGTGGCGCTTCGCATACGGCGGTCCCGCTGGCCGGTCAGCGGGCGGTGGTTCCGCTGACCGGTCAGCGGACGGGGTCAAGGGGAGCCGCCCTTGCGGGGGGCGTGGGGGGCAGCGCCCCCCGGCGCAAAAAATTGTCTTACAATTGCTTAGCCCGAAATCTTCTATTTCGAGAAAGTAGGCACCCGAGACTCCTCCATTCGAGCCACCAAAAATACCTTACTTTCGGTGCCCGAACAGGCCGAATCCGAACAAACCTAGGGTTTTTGCAACTATTGCAAGAATCCTAATCCATATAGGTATCTCATACCTATCAATTTCGGGTTAATCTCATTAACCAATTTGTGTTGTTTCTTCATATATCTCATATGTTCATTACGAATTCCGGTTTCATGCATCATGAATCAATCTAATTAATCATGGCCGAAAACCAATCGAAGACATAGCATCATGCGATTCAACACTCAATCCCGATTTAGGGTTTCACCAGTAGCTCTGATACCACTGTTGGGTTTCGGGAGCCAAACAGCGCAGCGGAATTTAACCGAAACCCTCCAGGATCCAAGTGAAACGGGGTAAACCGGGTGTTCGAAAATTTCATACCTAATTTTCGGTTGAGATCTCCCACTCAACTGTAGAGTCGAATCACAAAACCTGAACAGTTGACGTGTTCAGGCTCTCTATGGTATCCACACGAGCCTCTCGGGATCACCACGCTTCCACCACGTCCCGGCAGATGCGTTTCTCTTGCGCTCGCAGTGCTAGCTTGCGTCCTCCAAGGAATTGCAAGAGAAGAGTGCGGCTGTCCTTTTGGGAGGCTAGGGCAAGGAGACCTACGAATTTCTCACTTAAAAGTTGTATTTATAGTGAGACTCAACTTCCAGGCCTAATGGGTTTCAAAGCCCTAATCCAATTAGGATTTAATTTCGGGCTTAATAATGGCTCAACTCCTTGGCCCATTATTAATACGAAATTAAAGTGAAACCATAACCCAAATAATTAGCCCATGCACTCTAATGATCCAAATAGCTCTACGTGTGCGACCCAATAGGCTCTTGCCATGTTGGCAATGATCATAAATCACATTTATAATCATAAGCAATGAGCGGTGTCTAGCAACACATCATTGCTACCCAAGTGACAAGATTGTCGGTGAATCGACTAAACCTTTATGATCATCACCGATATATGCCATTGTCCCTTTGTCCAAGATATCAAGACTAAGCACGAGACATGGAATGTGTCACTCTCGTATAGCCCAATCTTTGGTTTCTTGATTACCGAGTAGACTAACTTAAACTGATGACATTGATATCATATATCAACTCATCGGAGCATGGCCATGCATTTTCTAAGTCTCACTCTATCAAGGGGCCCAAAGATATCACTCCCGTTACATAGGAGGGACAAATCCCATCTTGATCATACAAATCCCTCCGCATGATATGTGACATACCCAATGACCTCCTTCAAGTTCACTCAGTTACGAGCAACAAAGGAAAGTATCAAAGTATGTGACTCACATGTAGGGAACCTTGATGATCATAGGTCGAAGGACTACATATACCATGATCACTATGAGAATCACTTATGACACTCATATAACGATCCATGAAGTGTTCTCATGGTGGGTCGGTCCAGTACACAAGTTCTCCAACTTGTACCCATATGTAGACTACATATCTCATATTAGTCTCCACATATGCTAGTCATTATGTATTATTGCAACCCGCTCCACAATAATACTAGACTAGGGACATTTAAGAATATCATTATTCTAGGGTTACAATTATGTTTATTACGTTACGCAGAAACAAAACAACAAACAAAATTGCTGGATTAATGCCTCAATAAAATATCATGACTCAATGTGCAAAAATACAATCATCTCATGATTGGCTTTTTGGGCACAATACTAACACCTTTTGCCCGAGGGTCTGGGCTGTTCGGCCTTGGCCTATTCTTTGGTGTCTCCGAGGCAAAGCCTGTACCGAAGATACACCTCTTGCCCAAAAGTCATTGGCTGTTCAGCCATAGCCTGTCTCTTGGTGTCCTCGAGGTGGCCTGCTTTTTATTTCTGCAGGTCTGATGGCCAAGCGTGTCAGACTGAGCGGCGCGTCTCCACTTTTCAGGGATGTCAAACGACATGTCCCAATCAGGAGGTGTGTCCCGGTTTTCCAGGGACGTTTGGGGAGGCATGTCCCCTATTTCTGCGCAGCGGTTGACACGCGGCTTCTTGCCATTGGAAGAGAGACGCGTCATTTACAGAGGGCGTGCCTTTTCGGGTGCAGCGGGCAGTTACGGCGACGGTTCGTCTCCAATGGGTACTTATGATCTCTTTTCGGCTACCCACCTTTGGCCTATAAATAGCCCATTCCATCATAAGTCCCACTTACTGTTTTTCTGCTCTCTCTCTGCTTTGCCCTCTGTTCTTGCGTTTTATCTTGCTTTCTGTGGCGGAGCTTCTTTAATCAGAGCTTTTCCTACCAACTTTCACGACGGCGTCCTCAGGCAAATCTTTTGGTGGGTTTTGATTTCCAGAGTACTCTGATTCCTCTGTTTTTCTGAGTTTTTCTGGAAAACTGTTGTTTTTTTCCAAACTCGTCTTCTGAGTTTTTTCTGGAAACTATTTTCTTTTCCATCTCAAACTCTTTTCCATGTCTACGATGCCTGTTCCCGAGAGCTGGAAACCTCTTCTGGCCCATCATTGCTGTACCACCCCCGAAAAACTAGAGAGGTGGAAGAAAAAATTCTTTCTTCCCTCTTACGCTGTGACCAGGTTGCCTCGTTCTAGCCATTTTGCTTTTTCAAACCGCGGCGACGAGGTTACCGTCTTCCGAGCCCAACTGAGCGCCGGACTTCGGTATCCTCCCCCGAAGGTGGTTTGCGAGTTCTGCCAATTCCATGGCATTGCTGTGAACCAGCTTCCCCCGAATGCGTACTGCTATTTTAACGCCTACCTCTGCATGTGTGGCGTGCTCGGGATAGAGCCCCACTTCATCATTTTCATGCAGTATTACAAGCTCTACGTGGTCCCGAAGGGTGGCTTCTATTTCCTGCTGCCTCGGGGATCCGGGAGCAAAAAATTCACCTTCACCTTCGACACGAAGGATAGCTGGCGGGGGTGGCAGCCTAAGTTCTTTTTCCTGAAGGTGGATAAGAACTGGTCTGATGTCCCGACCAGATGGGCTCAGGGAGTGCTGAACGCAGACGTCGTTGATCCGAGGATGCTGCTGACCCCACCGTTGGCTTCCGTGTTTGCGGATTTTGACGCCCGCATTCGGGCAGTCGCTGACTGGGTTCCCGAGGTCTCTCCTCGTGCTCTTTACCCCTTTCCTATCAACTGGAGGTTGATGACCGAAGAAGTCCTTCGGGAGCTGAAAGTGGTTAAGGAGCACAAGACTGACCTCAATATGCCCGCTCCCGCCATCGCCGGGAAGGACTCCTGGCTGGTCAAGCTCCTTAAGGGGGAGACTTCTTTCGAATCTTTTGCCGAAAGTGAGTAATCTTCCACCCCTTCATATTTTTCCTCGGACTTACGCTGATATTTCTTCTCTTTTTCAGAGATGGGCGATGGGGCTGCCGCCTATTACAAGGCCCTCTTTTCTGGCCAAGTGGAGAAGGGGGAGCAGACAAAGAAGGCGGCTTCCCGAAGAAGGAAGTCGACAGGGGCGGGGCCCTCGGCGAAGCGAGCTAGGAAGGCTGTCCAGCCTCCTCAGCCAGAGCTTTCGGAAGAAGAAGCTGGCGAAGAGGCTTGTCTTGTTGAAATTTCACCGACCGAGGTCCCCGCTACTTCCGCCGAGTTGCCTCCTCCCGACCTCGAGGCCCCCAGAAACACTGTAGTGGTAGAAGTACCTACTGCCGAGGAGCGGTATCGGCAGAAGGGAAGGGTCTTTCTACCGAGGGGCCCGAGGATCCCGAGGACACTATCTCCGAGGTTCCTCCAGGTATGCCTTTAGGCGAAGTTCAGCTCCTTTGCTTTTCGCGAATTTTTCTTCTACTCCTAACTTCCTTCTTACTTTCAGAGGAGCCTCTTACTGCTGGCTGGAGGGCCATTCATGAGAGGAAACGGGCCCTCCACGATGCCAAAATCCCTGAGGGGAAGATTCCCTTGGAGCCCTTTTGGACAATCACGGAGGATATGAATTTGTTCTCCGACGATTGTCCAAAAATGACAAAGGAGATTTGGAAGGGGATGACCACTGATGCCTCCTTTCGGGCCATTGCGGCGGCTCACCCGAGGGATAATACCCTCGCCGCAAAAGTCACCGAGCATGCTGCTCAGGTATAGTCTTTACAGTCTTTTTCCTCAATTTTCTAAGTGTTTAGATTTGTACTAACCTGGACTTTTGCCTTGCCGTAGCTGCTGGAGTACACTGGTTACCTCCGAGTTCGGGTGGCCAGAGAGGCTGCCTTCAAGGATGCGACTTCGCGGGAACTCAGTGAAGCGAAGGCTTCGCTTGCGAAGGTGGTCGCCAGCAACCAGCAGCTGTCAGCGGATTGTTCTCAGCAAATCGCCGCCGTTCGGGAGGAGTTCTCGAAGAAGAGAGAAGAACTTGAAAAGGACTCCTCCCGGAAGATTGCTGACCACGGCGACGAAGTAAAGGGGCTGCTCGCCGCCAACGGAGATCTTGTCAAGGACAAGGCTGTTTCTGACAGTCTTGCGGCGAGGTTGATGGATGAGAACAATGTTCTCCGAGTCGAGGTCGAGGCTCTTGATAGCCAAAGGCTATCGCCTCAATCTGGCCGAATACCCTGCCACAACAATGGCCAGAAGAACTGGCACTTCCCGGGAATAGGTGGAATCATGCACCTCGGGAGATAGCCTGAGAGCTCCGAGCCTCGGCACGCCAGTAAAACTTGAGGACTCCATTCGCCCCCCAAGGTTGTGAATAACGCGCCTTCGGAAAAGTGGCACCAGACATTGCTGCCCGAACCTGATATCCCCGAAGGCGGAACCCCCTGGAACTGGGAACCCCGAACTGAGGGTAGGCTTCCCGAAGAGGCTCTGTCCGAACTAGAGGACGATCTCGCCCAGGGACCTCGGGAGTACGGCAGGCGGATTTAAGGAAGCATTTAAGGAAGCCTCTGACACGTCCCACCACAGACGTAAAAAGTCGCCTTGACGCGCAGACGCCATCAGAATCATATCATGGCCCGTCTCAGCACAAGGCTCGAGGCCATCTAGTTACCAACTATCTGTCCCCTACGCCCAGACATTCAGGAGCATCCGACCGCACACGTGTCATGATCTGAACGGGCTAGGTATTCCTATATATATAGGAAATAAATACTTGACAGGAGGTTGGCAGGCCGGATATACAGCTCCCACACCCTGAGAAAATACCAGGCGAGACTTTTCTGCCTTTCTCTTTGAGCTAGTGACTTTCTCCTTCTTCCGGCCACCACTGACTTGGGCGTCGGAGGCTCCCCCCCCGGAAAAACACTCCGGGGGCCTCCTAACCCTGTTTACCAGCTTTTCAGGTACTCTCCTTGGGGCGATCCACCTTCCAGGCGTTCTTCCTCCTAGAAGTCTCCTCAACAGTCATCATGACTCACAACGATGAGGCCTTAGGCCATCATTTGGCGCCGTCTGTGGGAACCCGCTCGCAGATTGCCGTCGTTGAGACTAGGCGTTCTAAGGACAAGGGACTCCCAAGGTCCTCGTCCGCGCCTGAGATACAACCGGCTGCTGAGCAGACACTCCCAGAGACTTCTACGCCCGAGGAGGACCGCCCTCTGGTAATCACCATGAGCTTCTTGAGGGACTTTCAGCGCTCGGTCGTTGCTGAAATGACTCAGCAGATCGACCGAAGATGGCCACAGCAGCCACGGGCCCAGAAACCCTCCTCATCAGCACGCCCTCGGGAGAGAAGCCCCAAGTCTACACACCGCAGTTCAGGAAGTGGAGAGCCTCGCGGAGAATCATCCACAGAAGATATAGCCCTCGGGAAACGGCCTGTGGGACAAACCGGGTCCAAGCGACCGAGAGTCTCACAGCGAAGCAGTTCGTCGCCCGAGGCGAGGTCCCTGACCCCTCCGCGCCGAACTCGCTCCCCGAAAAGGTGCCATCGATCTCCCTCCCGCGAAAATGGTCCTAGCGCCACTGCGCTTATGGAAAGGATATTGGCACGGCTGGACAGAGTGGAGAAGCAAGTGACCAGAAAACCCGTTTGGGACAGGCTGTTGGGGGCATTATGCGAAGATGGCTCCCCGTTTATTCGCACCGTCGTTGAGGCAGCTATGCCAGGCGACTTCAGAGTGCCTAGGCTGGAGATCTATGATGGCCGGACTGATCCACAGGCCCATCTGACGAAGTACAGGCGGAGCATGATAATGCACGGAGCTGATGACGCTACCATGTGCAAATGTTTTGAAGTAACCCTCACGGGCCCAGCAACAGCATGGTACAATTCTTTGCCCCCAGGGACTATCACTCAGTTTCAGGAGTTGTCCACAGCCTTTACCCAGCAGTTCATTGGGAGCAGGCCGACGGCCAAAATGCCTGTGCAGATGTTCGACATAGAGCAGAGAAACGGAGAGACGATCCGAGACTATGTCGAACGATTCAACAGGGAAGCAGTCAGCATCCCGGACTTCCGGCCCGAAATCCGCATCCTCGCTATGACACGGGGCCTTCGGCGTGACTCACAGCTGTTCTACGAGTTCTCAAAAGACCCCCCGGAGACCCTCGGAGAATTTTACCGAAGGGCAGAGCAGCACATGACAGCCGAGGAATTGAGGATGGTGGGGCCGAAGTCTGATCATCACCGCGCCGAAGGGTCCAGCCAGCAAGCTCGGCATCTTTCTGAACACACAGGTCGACCACGGCGAATGCGAGGAAAGAAACCTCAAAGTTTCACACCCTTGAGCACGACACGGACCAACATTCTCATGGCGCTGGAAAGGCAAGGGACGCAGATTCGGCGGCCAAAGGCCATGGCCGCCGATAATAAGAAGAATGCCAAGAAGTTCTGCCAGTTTCATCGCGACCACGGTCATGACACCGAAGACTGCTTCCAGCTGAAGAAGTACATAGAGTCACTGATCAAACAGGGCCAGCTTCGCAAATACCTGCGGATGCCCTCCCCAAAAGGCAGAAAAGAGGAGGAAGAGAGGGCCGAAAACGAGGACTATGACTCAGACAGGCGGAGAAACAGAAGTCCAAAAAGGCGCCTTCCACCTCCAGTAGGGGTCATCCAAACCATTACCACGGGGCTCCCATCCTCGGAAAGAAAGCGGAAGGCCAGAGAAATTGCGGTTATGGAGTATCAAAGTCCATCAAAGAAATTGGCTCGCAAAGATGGCTCCACCGTCGTCTTCCCCCACGACGACCCGCTGCTGATAATGGCGAGAATAGGGAACTGGGACGTCAAAAGAGTGTTGCTCGATGATGGCTCAAATACCGACGTCCTGTTCTCGCACTTACTGCCGAGCTTGGGCATCTCCAGCAGCGAACTTAAACCTGTCACCACGCCCACCTTCGGCGTTGGACCATCGGAACTACCCGTCCTCGGATGGATCGACCTCCCTTTAATGATAAAAGGCACTTCGGTAGGCGGAGCGGCTGAGTTGTACGCGTCAACAATGGCAAGATTCATCGTCATGGAGGTCCCGTCTTCGTACAACGCCATCCTTGGAAGGAAGACTCAGGGGAACCTGCACATTCGCCCCGATGTGAAGTACTTGACTATCACATTCGCCACCAAGGATGGAGATGTAGAGGTCTTTATCGACCAAGCCGAGGTAAGAAAGGTGTTTGTAAAAGCACGAAAGGCTCCGGCAGACAACTCTACACAAATAGTGGAGGCAAAGGCGCAGGAGAAAGGCAAAGAAAGAGATCCCGCAGAAGCAGAAATGGAAGCAGTAGATCTTGTCCCAGGACAATCTACCCGAATAGGGAAGAGCTTGGCCAAAGGTGATAAGGAAATTCTTGTATCCTTTCTGCTGAAAAATAAAGATCTGTTTGCCTACTCGCCGAAAGACATGCCAGGAGTGAACCCTGGCATAATACAGCACAGCCTCAAAGTAAGCCCGGAAGCAAAACCTATCAGGCAAAAGAAACGAAGCATCTCAGCCCACAAAAGCAACTTCGTGAGAACCGAAGTCCAGCGCCTATTGGATGCTGAAGTTATCAGGGAGGTCAAATACCCCGAATGGTTAAGCAACGTGGTCATTGCCACAAAAGAAGGTAGCAGCAAACTCCGGATGTGCATTGATTTCAGAAACTTGAACGATGCTTGCCCGAAAGACTCATTTCCCCTCCCGCCAATAGATCAACTGGTAGATTCAACGGCCGAATACGGGCTCCTGAGCTTTCTAGATGCCTTCAGCGGCTACCATCAGATAAGGATGGACCCCAAAGATGAAGAGAAAACTGCCTTCATCACCGAGGGAGGAACGTACTGCTATATCAGAATGCCCTTCGGGCTGAAAAATGCAGGAGCCACCTACCAGAGACTGATGAACAAGGTCTTTAAGGACCAAATGGGGAGAAACATGGAAGTATATGTTGATGATATGATAGTAAAAAGCAAGCTGCCCGGCTACCACGTTGCAGATTTGGAGGAAACCTTCCAAAAGCTCAGAGCCTTCGGGATTCGCCTTAACCCCGAGAAGTGTATCTTCGGGGTGACGTCGGGAAAATTCCTTGGGTACATGGTATCCGAAAGAGGCATCGACGCCAATCCTGAGAAGATTAAGGCTCTGCTTGAGTTCCGAACTCCTGCCACAGTCAAAGACGTGCAGAGACTAACCGGAAGAATAACCTCTCTGAGCAGGTTTATTTCCAGGTACGGAGATAGGTGTAGACCTTTCTTCAAAGTCCTCACAAAAGCAGCAAAGATGGAAGGCGACCTCGGAAGAAACAATCATCCCTGGGATGAAGATTGCCAAAAGGCCTGGGAAGAACTCAAAGTCTACCTGGCCAGCCTGCCGACTCTGCGACAACCTCGGGAGGGAGAACCCCTCGTACTGTACCTCGCCGTCACAGAAAAGGCCGTGAGCTCGGTCCTGATAAAAGAAGAAGGGCCGAAACAATGGCCGGTCTACTACGTCAGCAAGTCCCTGCATGGCGCCGAAGTCAGGTACCCTTTGCTTCAAAAAGCTATATACGCCTTGGTGCTTGCAGGAAGAAGACTGCGACCATATTTCCAGGCTCACCCCATCATCGTCCGAAGTAGTCTACCACTACGGGATGTTATGAAGAGAGTTGATCATTCGGGAAGGCTCTCCAAGTGGTGCATAGAGCTTGGCGAACACGAAATCACGTATGAGCCTCGGAAGGCCATAAAAGCCCAAGCATTGGCAGATTTTATCGCCGAAATACCCACCACTGAGGAGAACCACCCAGATCCGAAAGAAGGTGAGCCAGAATGGACCTTGCATGTTGACGGAGCCTCGGGGTCCGAACACCAGGGAGCTGGAATAGTTATCAGAGGACCCGAAGGCCTAGAGGTGATGAAGGCTATCAAGTTCAGCTTCAACGTCACCAATAATGTGGCTGAGTATGAAGCCCTCATAGCGGGATTACGCTTGGCTAGAAAGATTGGCGTGAGAAACTTAAGGGCTCACAGCGATTCCCAGCTGGTAGTTCGGCAGACGGCAGGAGATTATGGGGCGAAGGACCCAATCTTGGCAAAATACCACGAGCTGGTAACAAAACTCATCCAAGAGTTTGACGCCGTGCGGATCGAAAGTGTACCCCGGCGGAATAACACTGAGGCAGATTGCTTAGCGAAGTCCAAAACATACACCGAGGTGCTAGACCATCCAAGCATCTCCGTGCTAAGCGTAACGTCCTCGGGAACAGGGTGGAAAGACCCCATAAAGAAATACCTCGCAGAGAATGAGCTTCCCGAAGACGCTGGCAATGCTGCAAGACTGCGAAGACGCGCCGGAAGATTCTTCCTGATCGGTGAAGAGTTATATCGGCAAGGATATGCAAATCCGCTGCAGAGATGTGTGGGCGAAGAGGACACTGAGATGGTTCTCGAAGAAGTTCACGAAGGCATGTACGGCTCGCACATTGGAACTGATGCCCTTGCAGCAGTGATACTCCGCCAAGGATACTTCCGGCCTACCCTGAGAAAGGACGCAAGGCAGTTCGTCCAGAAGTGCGGTAGTTGCCAGAGACATGCAAAAATCCAGAGGATACCCTCAGAAATGGTAACATCGGCAGACTATCCTTGGCCCTTCGCAGTCTGGGGTATAGACCTCATTGGGCCACTCCCCACAGCACCGGGAGGCGTGAAATTCTGTGTGGTAGCGGTGGACTATTTCTCAAAGTGGGTAGAGGCAGAACCACTAGCAACTATCTCGGCAAAAGAAGTGCAGAAGTTCGTATGGAAAAACATCGTATGCAGATTTGGCATACCAAGGGTACTAGTAGCTGATAATGGATCCCAGTTCATAGACAAAGGATTCCAGGAATTCATCAGCGACCTCGGAATAAAGATGCACTTCGCCCCAGTAGCTCACCCCCAAAGCAATGGGCAGGTGGAAGTATCAAACAGGACCATAAAAGATGGCCTGAAAAAGAGACTTGGGGAAGCCAAGGGGAAATGGCCAGGAGAACTCCAAAGTGTATTGTGGAGCTACCGAACGACGCCACGAAGAGCCACAGGGGAAACTCCCTTCTCACTCGTCTTCGGAACAGAGGCCATTATCCTAATAGAGATAGTTCAGCCTTCAATACGGGTGCAAGTATTTGATGAAGGCGGAAACGACCTCGGTCTGAGAACTAAGCTCGACCTTGTGACCGAACACAGAGAAATAGCCGAGCTGAGAAGAAAAGCTTTCCAGCAAAGAGTGGCCGCGGCTATCAACCTAAAAGCCAGGCCAAAAGAAATCAAAAAAGGAGACCTCGTTCTCCGAAAGGCCGACTTTGCACCCCGAAGGCCATCTCACGAAGTACTTCGCGCAAATTGGGAAGGACCTTATCTGGTTCTCGCCGAAGTACGAAAAGGCGTGTACAAGCTTGGCGACGCCGAAGGCGTAGAATTGAAAAACACTTGGCATTCAGACGCCTTGAAAAAATTCTACGCCTAAGGTTGAGCGGAAGAGATATATTGTACAAGAAATATTCTAAGTACAGAATGGTCTGGAGAAGAATGGTCTTGAGAAAAATTCTTAAGTATACCAAATTGTCCAAGACAGAATTCCGCGAAGGTGCTCGCCACGAAAAAAGCAGATGTGACTTCCCGAAGGCCCTTGAGCCACTATTCTCAGGAAAAATGGGAAACAGGAATCTTGCAAAGGTACTCGGCATAATCAGTGCAGAGAAAATTTTTCGAACACCCTTGAGCGTACATGCTCGGGAAAAAGGGAAAGCAAGAATCTCGTAATAGTGCACGCCAAAACAAAAGCAGAGATAATTTCCAAACACCCTTGAGCGTACATGCTCGGGAAAAAGGGAAATGAGCAATGTCGTGAGAATTTTCCTAAGTCCCTTGAGCTAATATGCTCGGGACAATAGGAAGACAGAAAAAATTTGGCTGAAGGTTTTCCGAAGTCCCTTGAGCGAACATGTTCGGGATGAAAGGGAACAAAAAGCATGCAAAAGACTTAGCCAAATTTTTGCAAACTTTCCAGAAAGTCTCTTGAGCGAGCACACTCGGGACAAAGGAAGGTAAAAAGTTTCTTTGGTCGCAGGTTTTCCGAAGTCCCTTGAGCAAACATGTTCGGGATAAAAGGAAACAAAAAGCATGCAAAAGACTTAGCCAAATTTTTGCAAACTTTCCAGAAAGTCTCTTGAGCGAGCACACTCGGGACAAAGGAAGGTAAAAAGTTTCTTTGGTTACAGGTTTTCCGAAAGTCTCTTGAGCAAACGTGTTCGGGACAGTGGAAATAAAGAAACTTGCAAGAAAGGACTTAGCCGAAAAGATTGTTCATTTAGAGCAAATGCTGCCTTACAAAAGAAGTGTCCAAAGAAGGAGCACGAAGGAGAAAAATAAGAGGAGCCCTAAAACAAACTAGGGAGAGCCGGGCGGACGAAGACCAGGAAGCTTCAGATGCTCGACCTTGGACCACTGCCACCGAGGTCCCTCAGGAATATTTAGGCCCTCTAGAAAAGAGAAGTCCAAATCTGGGAACCTCTGCAGCACCTGGTGCCGAGCAAGGCAGAAGCCGTCCTGAAAGGCGACCTTGGCCATTTCATCAGAAGTACGTTTTTGAACGCCAAGGACATTGACCTCGTCCCTCAGCTCAGCAACCTCCTCTTCCAGCTCGCTTATCCCCAGCGTCTCTCCGGACTCCTTCTTCAGAGCCTCGACCTCGGCTTGAAGAGCACTGTTCTCGTCCGTCAACCTCGCCGCAAGACTGTCAGAAACAGCCTTGTCCTTGACAAGATCTTCGTTGGCGGCGAGCAGCCCCTTTACTTGGTCGTCGAGGTCGGCAATCTTCCGGGAGGAGTCCTTTTCAAGTTCTTCTCTTTTCTTCGAGAACTCCTCCCGAACGGCAGCAAGTTGCTGAGAACAATCCGCTGTCAGCTGCTGGTTGCTGGCGATCACCTTCGCAAGCGAAGCCTTCGCTTCACTGAGTTCCCGCGAAGTCGCATCCTTGGAGGCAGCCTGTCTGGCCACCCGAACTCGGAGATAACCAGCGTACTCCAGCAGCTACGGCAAGGCAAAAGTCCAGGTTAGTACAAGTCTAAACACTTAGAAAATTGAGGAAAAAGAGTGTAAAGACTATACCTGAGCAGCGTGCTCGGTGACTTTTGCGGCGAGGGTGTTATCCCCCGGGTGAGCCGCCGCAATGGCCCGGAAGGAGGCGTCAGTGGTGATCCCCTTCCAAATCTCCTTTGTCATTTTTGGACAATCGTCGGAGAGCAAATTCATATCCTCCGTGATTGTCCAAAAGGGCTCCAAGGGGATCTTCCCCTCAGGGATTATGGCATCGCGGAGGGCTCGTTTCCTCTCATGAATGGCCCTCCAGCCAGCAGCAAGGGGCTCCTCTGAAAGTAAGAAGGAAGTTAGGAGCAGAAGAAAAATTCACGAAAGGAAAAGGAGCTGAACTTCGCCTGAAGGCATACCTGGAGGAACCTCGGAGACAGTGTCCTCGGGATCCTCGGGCCCCTCGGAAGAAAGACCCTTACCCTTCTGCCGGTACCGCTCCTCGGCGGTGGGTACTTCTACCACTACAGTGTTTCTGGGGGCCTCGAGGTCGAGAGGAGGCACCTCGGCGGAAGTAGCGGGGACCTCGGCCGGTGGAATTTCAACAAGACCAGCCTCTTCGCCAGCTTCTTCTTCCAAAAGCTCTGGCTGAGAAGGCTGGAGAGCCTTCCTAGCTCGCTTCACCGAGGGTCCCACCCCTGTCGTCTTCCTTCTTCGGGAAGCCGCCTTCTTTGTCTGCTCCCCCTTCTCCACTTGGCCAGAAAAGAGGGCCTTGTAATAGGCGGCAGCCCCATCGCCCATCTCTGAAAAAGAGAAGAAATATCAGCGTAAGTCCGAGGAAAAAGTTTAAAGGGATGGAAGATTACTCACTTTCGGCAAAAGTTTCGAAAGAAGTCTCCCCCTTAAGGAGCTTGACCAGCCAGGAGTCTTTCCCGGCGATGGCGGGAGCGGGCATATTGAGGTCAGTCACGTGCTCCTTAACCACTTTCAGCTCCCGAAGGACTTCTTCGGTCATCAACCTCCAGTTGATAGGAAAAGGGTAAAGAGCACGAGGAGAGACCTCGGGAGCCCAGTCAGCGACTGCCCGAATGCGGGCGTCGAAATCCGCGAACACGGAAGCCAACGGTGGGGTCAGCAGCATCCTCGGATCAACGACGTCTGCGTTCAGCACTCCCTGAGCCCACCTGGTCGGGACATCAGACCAGTTCTTATCCACCTTGAGGAAAAAGAACTTAGGCTGCCACCCCCGCCAGCTATCCTTCGTGTCGAAGGTGAAGGTGAATTTTTTGCTCCCGGATCCCCGAGGCAGCAGGAAATAGAAGCCACCCTTCGGGACCACATAGAGCTTGTAGTACTGCATGAAAATGATGAAGTGGGGCTCTATCCCGAACACGCCACACATGCAGAGGTAGGCGTTAAAATAGCAGTACGCGTTCGGGGGAAGCTGGTTCACAGCAATGCCATGGAATTGGCAGAACTCGCAAACCACCTTCGGGGGAGGATACCGAAGTCCGGCCTTCAGTTGGGCTCGAAAGACGGTAACCTCATCGCCACGGTTTGAAAAAGCAAAATGGCTAGGACGAGGTAGTCTGGTCACAGCGTAAGACGGAAGAAAGAATTTTTTCTTCCACCTTTCTAGTTTTTCGGGGGTGGTACAGCAAGGATGGGCCAGAAGAGGTTTCCAGCTCTCGGGAACAGGCATCGCAGACAAGAAAAAGAGTTTGAGATGGAAAAGAAAACAGTTTTCCAGAAAAACTCAGAAAAACAGAGGAATCAGAGTACTCTGAAAATCAAAACCCACCAAAAGATTTGCCTGAGGACGCCGTCGTGAAAGTTGGTAGGAAAAGCTCTGATTAAAGAAGCTCCGCCACAGAAAGCAAGATAAAACGCAAGAACAGAGGGCAAAGCAGAGAGAGAACAGAAAAAGAGCAGAAAAACAGTAAGTGGGACTTATGATGGAATGTGTTGGGTTTCGGGAGCCAAACAGCGCAGCGGAATTTAACCGAAACCCTCCAGGATCCAAGTGAAACGGGGTAAACCGGGTGTTCGAAAATTTCATACCTAATTTTCGGCTGAGATCTCTCACTCAACTGTAGAGTCGAATCACAAAACCTGAACAGTTGACGTGTTCAGGCTCTCTATGGTATCCACACGAGCCTCTCGGGATCACCACGCTTCCACCACGTCCCGGCAGATGCGTTTCTCTTGCGCTCGCAGTGCTAGCTTGCGTCCTCCAAGGAATTGCAAGAGAAGAGTGTGGCTGTCCTTTTGGGAGGCTAGGGCAAGGAGACCTACGAATTTCTCACTTAAAAGTTGTATTTATAGTGAGACTCAACTTCCAGGCCTAATGGGTTTCAAAGCCCTAATCCAATTAGGAATTAATTTCGGGCTTAATAATGGCTCAACTCCTTGGCCCATTATTAATACGAAATTAAAGTGAAACCATAACCCAAATAATTAGCCCATGCACTCTAATGATCCAAATAGCTCTATGTGTGTGACCCAATAGGCTCTTGCCATCTTGGCAACGATCATAAATCACATTTATGATCATAAGCAATGAGCGGTGTCTAGCAACACATCATTGCTACCCAAGTGACAAGATTGTCGGTGAATCGACTAAACCTTTATGATCATCACCGATATATGCCATTGTCCCTTTGTCCAAGATATCAAGACTAAGCACGAGACATGGAATGTGTCACTCTCGTATAGCCCAATCTTTGGTTTCTTGATTACCGAGTAGACTAACTTAAACTGATGACATTGATATCATATATCAACTCATCGGAGCATGGCCATGCATTTTCTAAGTCTCACTCTATCAAGGGGCCCAAAGATATCACTCCCGTTACATAGGAGGGACAAATCCCATCTTGATCATACAAATCCCTCCGCATGATATGTGACATACCCAATGACCTCCTTCAAGTTCACTCAGTTACGAGCAACAAAGGAAAGTATCAAAGTATGTGACTCACATGTAGGGAACCTTGATGATCTTAGGTCGAAGGACTACATATACCATGATCACTATGAGAATCACTTATGACACTCATATAACGATCCATGAAGTGTTCTCATGGTGGGTCGGTCCAGTACACAAGTTCTCCAACTTGTACCCATATGTAGACTACATATCTCATATTAGTCTCCACATATGCTAGTCATTATGTATTATTGCAACCCGCTCCACAATAATACTATACTAGGGACGTTTAAGAATATCATTATTCTAGGGTTACAATTATGTTTATTACGTTACGCAGAAACAAAACAACAAACAAAATTGCTGGATTAATGCCTCAATAAAATATCATGACTCAATGTGCAAAATACAATCATCTCATGATTGGCTTTTTGGGCACAATACTAACAGAATGGGCTATTTATAGGCCAAAGGTGGGTAACCGAAAGAACATCATAAGTACCCATTGGAGGCGAACCGTCGCCGTAACTGCCCGCTGCACCCGAAAAGGCGCGCCCTCTGTAAATGACGGGCCTCTCCTCCAATGGCAAGAAGCCACGTGTCAACCGCTGCGCAGAAATGGGGGACGTGCCTCCCCAAACGTGCCTGGAAAACCGGGACACGCCTCCTGATTGGGACACGTCGTTTGACATCCCTGAGAAATGGAGACGCGCCGCTCAGTCTGACACGCTTGGCCATCAGACCTGCAGAAATAAAAAGCAGGCCACCTCGAGGACACCAAGAGACAGACTATGGCTGAACAGCCCATGACTTCTGGGCAAGAGGTGTATCTTCGGTACAGGCTTTGCCTCGGAGACACCAAAGAATAACGCCAAGGCCGAACAGCCCAGACCCTCGGGCAAAAGGTGCGACCTCGGAACAGGTTATGCTTCCCAACAAGACTCCCAACGGCAACCTCGGAAAGAGATGCAAACCGAAGTCTTCACTTCGGCTTTCCAGAGGGGGGCATGTGATAGCCAAAGGCTATCGCCTCAATCTGGCCGAATACCCTGCCACAACAGTGGCCAGAAGAACTGGCGCTTCCCGGGAATAGGTGGAATCATGCACCTCGGGAGATAGCCTGAGAGCTCCGAGCCTCGGCACGCCAGTAAAACTTGAGGACTCCATTCGCCCCCCAAGGTTGTGAATAGCGCGTCTTCGGAAAAGTGGCACCAGACATTGCTGCCCGAACCTGATATCCCCGAAGGCGGAACCCCCTGGAACTGGGAACCCCGAACTGAGGGTAGGCTTCCCAAAGAGGCTCTGTCCGAACTAGAGGATGACCTCGCCCAGGGACCTCGGGAGTACGGCAGGCGCATTTAAGGAAGCATTTAAGGAAGCCTCTGACACGTCCCACCACAGACGTAAAAAGTCGCCCTGACGCGCAGACGCCATCAGAATCATATCATGGCCCGTCTCAGCACAAGGCTCGAGGCCATCTAGTTACCAACTATCTGTCCCCTACGCCCAGACGTTCAGGAGCATCCGACCGCACACGTGTCATGATCTGAACGGGCTAGGTATTCCTATATATACAGGAAATAAATACTTGACAGGAGGTTGGCAGGCCGGATATACAGCTCCCACACCCTGAGAAAATACCAGGCGAGACTTTTCTGCCTTTCTCTTTGAGCTAGTGACTTTCTCCTTCTTCCGGCCACCACTGACTTGGGCGTCGGAGGCTCCCCCCCCGGAAAAACACTCCGGGGGCCTCCTAACCCTGTTTACCAGCTTTTCAGGTACTCTCCTTGGGGCGATCCACCTTCCAGGCGTTCTTCCTCCTAGAAGTCTCCTCAACAGTCATCATGACTCACAACGATGAGGCCTTAGGCCATCAGCTCTGAGGAAGGAGTCCGGAGGGACGCTGGGGATAAGCGAGCTGGAGGAGGAGATTGCTGAGCTGAGGGACGAGCTCAACGACCTTGGCGTTCAAAAACATACTTCTGATCAAATGGCCAAGGTCGCCTTTCAGGACGGCTTCTGCCTTGCTCGGCACCAAGTCCTGCAGAGGTTCCCAGATTTGGACCTCTCTTTTCTGGAGGGCCTAAATATTCCTGAGGGACCTCGGTGGCAGTGGTCCAAGGTCGAGCATCTGAAGCTTCCTGGTCTTCGTCCGCCCGGCTCTCCCTAGTTTGTTTTAGGGCTCTTCTTATTTTTCTCCTTTGTGCTCCTTCTTTGGGCTTTTCTTTTGTAAGGCAGCGTTTGCTCTAAATGAACAATCTTTTGGCTAAGTCCTTTCTTGCAAGTTTCTTCATTTCCACTGTACCGAACACGTTTGCTCAAGAGACTTTCGGAAAACCTGCAACCAAAGAAACTTTTTACCTTCCTTTGTCCCGAGTGTGCTCGCTCAAGAGACTTTCTGGAAAGTTTGTAAAAATTTGGCTAAGTCTTTTGCAGGCTTTTCGCTCCCTTTTATCCCGAACATGTTCGCTCAAGGGACTTTGGAAAACCTTCAGCCAAATTTTTCTGTCTTCCTATTGTCCCGAGCATATTTGCTCAAGGGACTTAGGAAAATTTTCACGAGATTGCTCATTTCCCTTTTTCCCGAGCACATTCGCTCAAGGGTGTTCGGAAATTACCTCTGCTTTTGTTTTGGCGTGTACTTTTGCGAGATTCTTGCTTTCCCTTTTTCCCGAGCATGTTCGCTCAAGGGTGTTCGGAAAATTTTCTCTGCACTGATTATGCCGAGTACCTTTGCAAGATTCTTGTTTCCCATTTTTCCCGAGCATAGTGGCTCAAGGGACTTCGGGAAGTCACATCTGCTTTTTTCGTGGCGAGCACCTTCGCGGAATTCTGTCTTGGACAATTTGGTATACTTAAAAACTTTTCTCAAGACCATTCTTCTCCAGACCATTCTGTACTTAGAATATTTCTTGTACAATATCTCATCCGCTCTACCTTAGGCGTAGAATTTTTTCAAGGCGTCTGAATGCCAAGTGTTTTTCAATTCTATGCCTTCGGCGTCGCCAAGCTTGTACACGCCTTTTCGTACTTTGGCGAGAACCAGATAAGGTCCTTCCCAATTTGCGCGAAGTACTCCGTGAGATGGCCTTCGGGGTGCAAAGTCGGCCTTTCGGAGAATGAGGTCTCCTTTTTTGATTTCTTTTGGCCTGGCTTTTAAGTTGATAGCCGCGGCCACTCTTTGCTGGAAAGCTTTTCTTCTCAGCTCGGCTATTTCTCTGTGTTCGGCCACAAGGTCGAGCTTAGTTCTCAAACCGAGGTCGTTTCCGCCTTCATCAAATACTTGCACCCGTATTGAAGGCTGAACTATCTCTATTGGGATAATGGCCTCTGTTCCGAAGACGAGTGAGAAGGGAGTTTCCCCTGTGGCTCTTCGTGGCGTCGTTCGGTAGCTCCACAATACACTTTGGAGTTCTCCTGGCCATTTCCCCTTGGCTTCCCCAAGTCTCTTTTTCAGGTCATCTTTTATGGTCCTGTTTGATACTTCCACCTGCCCATTGCTTTGGGGTGAGCTACTGGGGCGAAGTGCATCTTTATTCCGAGGTCGCTGATGAATTCCTGGAATCCTTTGTCTATGAACTGGGATCCATTATCAGCTACTAGTACCCTCGGTGTGCCAAATCTGCATACGATGTTCTTCCATACGAACTTCTGCAGTTCTTTTGCCGAGATAGTTGCTAGTGGTTCTGCCTCTACCCACTTTGAGAAATAGTCCACTGCTACCACGCAGAATTTCACGCCTCTGGGCACTATGGGGAGTGGCCCAATAAGGTCTATACCCTAGACTGCGAAGGGCCAAGGATAGTCTGCCGACGTTACCATTTCCGAGGGTATCCTCTGGATTTTTGCATATCTCTGGCAACTACCGCACTTCTGGACGAACTGCCTTGCGTCCTTTCTCAGGGTAGGCCAGAAGTATCCTTGGCGGAGTATCACTGCTGCAAGGGCATCAGTTCCAATGTGCGAGCCGCACATGCCTTCGTGAACTTCTTCGAGGACCATCTCAGTATCCTCTTCGCCCACACATCTCTGCAGCGGATTTGCATATCCTTGCCGATATAACTTTTCACCAATCAGGAAGAATCTTCCGGCGCGTCTTCGCAGTCTTGCAGCATTGCCGGCGTCTTCGGGAAGCTCATTCTCTGTGAGGTATCTGTTTATGGGGTCCTTCCACCCTGTTCCCGAGGTCGTTACGCTTAGCACGGAAATGCTTGGATGGTCTAGCACCTCGGTGTATGTTTTGGACTTCGCTAAGCAATCTGCCTCAGTGTTATTCCGCCGGGGTACATTTTCGATCCGCACGGCGTCAAACTCTTGGATGAGTTTTGTTACCAGCTCGTGGTATTTTTCCAAGATTGGGTCCTTCGCCCCATAATCTCCTGCCGTCTGCCGAACTACCAGCTGGGAATCGCTGTGAGCCCTTAAGTTTCTCACGCCAATCTTTCTGGCCAAGCGTAATCCCGCTATGAGGGCTTCATACTCAGCCACATTATTGGTGACGTTGAAGCTGAACTTGATAGCCTTCGTCACCTCTAGGCCTTCGGGTCCTCTGATAACTATTCCAGCTCCCTGGTGTTTGGACCCCGAGGCTCCGTCAACATGCAAGGTCCATTCTGGCTCACCTTCTTTCGGATCTGAGTGGTTCTCCTCAGTGGTGGGTATTTCGGTGATAAAATCTGCCAATGCTTGGGCTTTTATGGCCTTCCGAGGCTCATACGTGATTTCGTGTTCGCCAAGCTCTATGCACCACTTGGAGAGCCTTCCCGAATGATCAACTCTCTTCATAACATCCCGTAGTGGTAGACTACTTCGGACGATGATGGGGTGAGCCTGGAAATATGGTCGCAGTCTTCTTCCTGCAAGCACCAAGGCGTATATAGCTTTTTGAAGCAAAGGGTACCTGACTTCGGCGCCATGCAGGGACTTGCTGACGTAGTAGACCGGCCATCGTTTCGGCCCTTCTTCTTTCACCAGGACCGAGCTCACGGCCTTTTCTGTGACGGCGAGGTACAGTACGAGGGGTTCTCCCTCCCGAGGTTGTCGCAGAGTCGGCAGGCTGGCCAGGTAGACTTTGAGTTCTTCCCAGGCCTTTTGGCAATCTTCGTCCCAAGGATGATTGTTTCTTCCGAGGTCGCCTTCCATCTTTGCTGCCTTTGTGAGGACTTTGAAGAAAGGTCTACACCTATCTCCGTACCTGGAAATAAACCTGCTCAGAGAGGTTATTCTTCCGGTTAGTCTCTGCACGTCCTTGACTGTGGCAGGAGTTTGGAACTCAAGCAGAGCCTTAATCTTCTCAGGATTGGCGTCGATGCCTCTTTCGGATACCATGTACCCAAGGAATTTTCCCGAGGTCACGCCGAAGATACACTTTTCGGGATTAAGGTGAATCCCGAAGGCTCTGAGCTTTTGGAAGGTTTCCTCCAAATCTGCAACGTGGTAGCCGGGCAGCTTGCTTTTGACTATCATATCATCAACATATACCTCCATGTTCTCCCCATTTGGTCCTTGAAGACCTTGTTCATCAGTCTCTGGTAGGTGGCTCCTGCATTTTTGAGCCCGAAGGGCATTCTGACATAGCAGTACGTTCCTCCCTCGGTGATGAAGGCAGTTTTCTCTTCATCTTCGGGGTCCATCCTTATCTGATGGTAGCCGCTGAAGGCATCTAGGAAGCTCAGGAGCCCGTATTCGGCCGTTGAATCTACCAGTTGATCTATTGGCGGGAGGGGAAATGAGTCTTTCGGGCAAGCATCGTTCAAGTTTCTGAAATCAATGCACATCCGGAGTTTGCTGCTACCTTCTTTTGTGGCGATGACCACGTTGCTTAACCATTCGGGGTATTTTACCTCCCTGATAACTTCAGCATCCAATAGGCGCTGGACTTCGATTTTCACGAAGTTGCTTTTGTGGGCTGAGATGCTTCGTTTCTTTTGCCTGATAGGTTTTGCTTCCGGGCTTACTTTGAGGCTGTGCTGTATTATGCCAGGGTTCACTCCTGGCATGTCTTTCGGCGAGTAGGCAAACAGATCTTTATTTTTCAGCAGAAAGGATACAAGATTTTCCTTGTCACCTTTGGCCAAGCTCTTCCCATTCGGGTTGATTGTCCTGGGACAAGATCTACTGCTTCCGTTTCTGCTTCTGCGGGATCTCCTTCTTTGCCTTTCTCCTGCGCCTTTGCCTCCACCATTTGTGTAGAGTTATTTGCCGGAGCCTTTCGTGCTTTTACAAACACCTTTCTTACCTCGGCTTGGTCGATGAAGACCTCTGCATCTCCATCCTTGGTGGCGAATGTGACAGTCAAGTACTTCACATCGGATCGAATGTGCAGGTTCCCCTGAGTCTGCCTTCCAAGGATGGCGTTGTACGAAGACGGGACGTCCATGACGATGAATCTTGCCATTGTGGACGCGTACAACTCAGCTGCTCCGTCTACCGAAGTGCCTTTCATCATCAAGGGGAGGTCGATCCATCCGAGGACGGGTAGTTCGGATGGCCCAACGCCGAAGGTGGGCGTGGTGACAGGTTTAAGCTCGCTGCTGGAGATGCCCAAGCTCAGCAGTAAGTGCGAGAATAAGACGTCAGCATTTGAGCCATCATCAAGCAACACTCTCTTGACGTCCCAGTTCCCTATTCTCGCCATTATCAGCAGCGGGTCGTCGTGGGGGAAGACGATGGTGGAGCCATCTTTGCGAGCCAGTTTCTTTGATGGACTTTGATACTCCATAACTGCAATTTCTCTGGCCTTCCGCTTTCTTTCCGAGGATGGGAGCCCCGTGGTGATGGTTTGGATGACCCCTACTGGAGGTGGAAGGCGCCTTTTTGGACTTCTGTTTCTCCGCCTGTCGGAGTCATAGTCCTCGTTTTCGGCCCTCTCTTCCTCCTCTTTTCTGCCTTTTGGGGAGGGCATCCGCAGGTATTTGCGAAGTTGGCCCTGTTTGATCAGCGACTCTATGTACTTCTGGGTGAAGGCTGTGGACAACTCCTGAAACTCAGTGATAGTCCCTGGGGGCAAGGAATTGTACCATGCTGTTGCTGGGCCCGTGAGGGTGACTTCGAAGCATTTGCACATGGTAGCGTCATCAGCTCCGTGCATTATCATGCTCCGTTTATACTTCGTCAGATGGGCCTGTGGATCTGTCTGGCCATCATAGATCTCCAGCCTAGGCACTCTGAAGTCGCCTGGCATAGCTGCCTCAACGACGGCGCGAATAAACGGGGAGTCATCTTCGCATAATGCCCCTGACAGCCTGTCCCAAACGGGTTTTCTGGCCACTTGCTTCTCCACTCTGTCCAGCCGTGCCAATATCCTTTCCATAAGCGCAGTGGCGCTAGGACCATTTTCGCGGGAGGAAGATCGACGGCACCTCTTCGGGGAGCGAGTTCGGCGCGGAGGGGTCAGGGACCTCGCCTCGGGCGACGAACTGCTTCGCTGTGAGACTCTCGGTCGCTTGGACCCGGTTTGTCCCACAGGCCGTTTCCCGAGGGCTATATCTTCTGTGGATGATTCTCCGCGAGGCTCTCCACTTCCTGAACTGCGGTGTGTAGACTTGGGGCTTCTCTCCCGAGGGCGTGCTGATGAGGAGGGTTTCTGGGCCTGTGACTACTGTGGCCATCTTCGGTCGATCTGCTGAGTCATTTCAGCAACGACCGAGCGCTGAAAGTCCCTCAAGAAGCTCATGGTGATTACCAGAGGGCGGTCTTCCTCGGGCGTAGAAGTCTCTGGGAGTGTCTGCTCAGCGGCCGGTTGTATCTCAGGCGCGGACGAGGACCTTGGGAGTCCCTTGTCCTTAGAATGCCGAGTCTCAACGATGGCGATTTGCGAGCGGGTTCCCACAGACGGCGCGAAATGATGGCCGGGGGCCTCATCGTTGTGAGTCATGATGACTGTTGAAGAGACTTATAGGAGGAAGAACGCCTGGAAGGTGGATCGCCCCAAGGAGAGTACCTGAAAAGCTAGTAAACAGGGTTAGGAGGCCCCCGGAGTGTTTTTCCAGGGGGGGAGCCTCCGACGCCCAAGTCAGTGGTGGCCGGAAAAAGGAGAAAGTCACTAGCTCAAAGAGAAAGGCAGAAAGTCTCGCCTGGTATTTTCTCAGAGTGTGGGAGTTGTATCTCCGGCCAACCAACCTCCTGTCAAGTATTTATTTCCTGTATATATAGGAATACCTAGCCCGTTCAGATCATGACACGTGTGCGGTCGGATTCTACTGAACTTCTGGGCGTAGGGGACAGATAGTTGGTAACCAGATGGCCTCGAGCCTTGTGCTGAGACGGGGCATGATATGATTCTGATGGCGTCTGCGCGTCAGGGCGGCTTTTTACGTCTGTGGTGGGACGTGTCAGAGGCTTCCTTAAATGCTTCCTTAAATGCTCCTGCCATACTCCCGAGGTCCCTGGGCGAGGTCGTCCTCTAGTTCGGACAGAGCCTCTTCGGGAAGCATACCCTCAGTTCGGGGGTTCCCAGTTCCAGGGGGTTCCGCCTTTGGGGATATCATGTTCGGGCAGCAATGTCTGGTGCCACTTTTCCGAAGGCGCGCTGTTCGCAACCTTGGGGGGCGAATAGAGTCCTCAAGTTTTACCGGCGTGCCGAGGCTCGGAGCTCTCCGGCTATCCCCCGAGGTGCATGATTCCACCTGTTCCCGGGAAGCGCCAGTTCTTCTGGCCATTGTTGTGGCAGGGTGTTCGGCCAGATTGAGGCGATAGCCTTTGGCTTTCAGGTGTAGCCCTGTATGATAGGATGTATGCTGCGATGGCGTGTTAGAGCGTGTCTGGGGGTGGCGTGTCGGAGACGTATATGAGCGGAGCGTGAGAGACTCCTTGATGGCTCTTGCCGTACAACCGAGGTCCCTTTGGTTGATGTCCCACTTCGGGGTGATGGGCCTTTTCCCAGACTCGGGCTAGAACTTCGGTGCCTACGTCTTCGGGGGGCCTTCTCCTGCAGGGGGTGGTTGGTCTTTCTCCCGCGAAGCTGGTTCGGTCGCCCTCCAGAACGAGGAGCTACGCTAGCTCCCGAAGTTGGAACAAGCGTAAGCTACCGAGGTTGTGCGCCTCATGATGGGTTTCGGGAGCCAAACAGCGCAACAAAATTTACCGAAACCCTCCAGGATCCAAGTGAAACGGGGTAAACCGGGTGTTCAAAAATTTTCATACCTAATTTTTGGTTGAGATCTCTCACTCAACTGTAGAGTCGAATCACAAAACCTGAGCAGTTGACGTGTTCAGGCTCTCTATGGTATCCGTACGAGCCTCTCGGGATCACCACACTTCCACCACGTCCCGGCAGATGCGTTTCTCTTGCGCTCACAATGCTAGCTTGCGTCCTCCAAGGAATTGAAAGAGAAGAATGTGGCTGTCCTTTTGGGAGGCTAGGGCAAGGAGACCTGGGAATTTCTCACTAGAAGTTGTATTTATAGTGAGACTCAACTTCCAGGCCTAATAGGTTTCAAAGCCCTAATCCAATTAGGCTTTAATTTCTTGCTTAAAAATGGCTCAACTATTAGGCCCATTATTAATACGAAATTATTGTGAAACCAAAACCCAAATTATTAGCCCATGCACTCTAATGATCCAAATAGCTCTATGTGTGCGACCTAATAGGCTCTTACCACGTTGGCAATGATCATAAATCACATTTATGATCATAAGCAATGAGCGGTGTCTAGCAACACATCATTGCTACCCAAGTGACAAGATTGTCGATGATTCGACTAAACCTTTATGATCATCACTGATATATGCCACTGTCCCTTTGTCCAAGATATCAAGACTAAGCACGAGACATGGAATGTGTCACTCTCGTATAGCCCAATCT
Source organism: Aquilaria yunnanensis (assembly GCA_039654915.1). NCBI lineage: Eukaryota > Viridiplantae > Streptophyta > Magnoliopsida > Malvales > Thymelaeaceae > Aquilaria > Aquilaria yunnanensis. Next base: position 37,400,492 of record CM077595.1, on the reverse strand, counting down.
TTGGTTTCTTGATTACCGAGTAGACCAACTTAAACTGATGACATTGATATCGTATATCAACTCATCCAAGCATGGCCAAGCATTTTTCTAAGTCTTACTCTATGAAGGGGCCCGAAGATATCACTCCCGTTACATAGCAGGGACAAATCCCATCTTGATCATACAAATCCCTCCGCATGATATGTGACATACCCAATGACCTCCTTCAAGTTCACTCAGTTACGAGCAACAAAGGAAAGTATCAAAGTATGTGACTCACATGTAGGGAACCTTGATGATCTTAGGTCGAAGGACTACATATACTATGATCACTATGAGAATCACTTATGACACTCATATAACGATCCATGTAGTGTTCTCATGGTGGGTCGGTCCAGTACACAAGTCCTCCAACTTGTACCCATATGTTGATTACATATCTCATATTAGTATCCACATATGCTAGTCGTTATGTATTATTGCAACCCGCTCCACAATAATACTAGACCAGGGTTGTTTAAGAATATCATTATTCTAGGGTTACAATTATGTTTGTTAAGTTACTCAGAAAAAATTGACAAACATAATTGCTGGAGGATTAATGCCTTAATAAAATATCATGACTCAATGTACAAAAATACAATCATCTCATGATTGGCTTTTGGGCACAACACTAACACCTCAGGTGTATGACTTCCTTCACTCTGGAGTCCTTTCTGAGGTCGTATGCCTCAAGTGTCTGGCTCCCTCTTTCCTGTGGTCGGTAGGTGGTCAGGGCGATAGCACTTCGGCTATCACATGCCCCACTTGGAAAGGCTGAAGTGGAGACTTCAGCAAGTAGTCCTTTTGGTGTCCATCTATTGCCCAATTGGCAGTTTTGATAGGACGACCTCGTGGACTCCCGGAGGCCCACGTGGTAGTATGTCCATTTCGGTCGAACAAGGCGGCACGAAGCCTTGAACCTCAGACCTCATGGATTTACACTCGGAGTTTAACGTTGGTTGGGGAGGCGCTTCACCTCCTAGGTGATAAGCCTTGTTTGGACAGATGTCATCTATCCATCCTTCGGTGTTCTCGAGATACCCAACTTTTTTATTTTTCCCACCATAAGCTAGTGAACCGTCATGTCTTGAAACTAGTCGTGATAGTCTCGAGCAGCGTGCTCGGGTTTTCTGAATGTCAGAAAATGCGTCCTAGTTTCTCGTGATGGGCGACACGTGGCAGGCATCAGCTGGGATGGGCACGCCTTTTCACGCACGAGGGGCCATTATGGTAACGTTTCACTTTCGCGCAGCATTTATGACGCCCTTTTGGCAGCCATTCCTCGATCCATATAACCCTTCCTCCAGTCATACTCTTTATTTGTGTTTCTTTGCTCTCATTTTGTTCTGTGCCTTTTTCTCCTTTTTTGTGGCGATTTTAGCGGCGGAGCAATTTCCGGCAATCTTTTACGACGCCGTCCTCAAACCCAGACTTCGGCAAGACTTTTGGTGGGTTCTGATTTCTAGAGTTCCTTTGATTTCGGCTTTTCTTTTCACTTCTCAAAGTCATTTTTCCTCTTTTCGAAATCATTTTTCCCTTTTTTTCTGAAGTCATTTTTCGGTCAACCATGCCTGTTCCCGAGAGCTGGCAACCTCTTATGTCTCACCCTTATTGCACCACTCCTGAAAAATTTGAAAAGTGGAAGACCAAATTTTTCCTTCCCTCATATGCCATCACAAGGTTACCTCTCCTTGGCCAGTTTAGCTTTATGAATCGGGGTAACGAGGTTACCATTTTCTGAGCCCAACTGAAGGCCGGACTTCGATTTCTTCCTACGAAGATGATTTGCGACTTTTGACAATTTCATGGCATAGCCGTGAATCAGCTTCCTCCCAACTCATTTTGCTATTTCAACACCTTTCTCTGCATATGTGGGATCATCGGGGTAGAACCCCATTTCATCCTGTTCATGCAGTATTATAAGCTCTATCCGGTTCCGAAGGGTGGCTTTTATTTCATGCTGCCTCGGGGATCTGGGAGCAAGAAATTTATGTTCACCTTCGCTACCAAGGATAGCTGGCGAGGGTGGCAAAGGAAGTTCTTCTTCCTGAAGGTGGCGGAGGCCTGGTCGCACATCCCGACTAAGTGGGCTCGAGGAAAGCTGGAGGCGGATGTCATGGATCCCAGGAAGCTACTAACTCCCGAGTTGGTGGCGAGGTTTGGGGACTTTGACAGACGAATTCGTGCTATCGCCGACTGGGATGCCGAGGTCCCTTCATGCTCTCTCTACCCTTTCCTGATCATGTGGAAACTCATGACCGAGGATGTCCTTCGGGAGTTGGGGGTGGTTATAGAGCACAAGACGTATCTCGGCATGCTAGCTCCTGCTTCCGAAGGGAAGAACTCTTGGCTGGTGAAGCTCCTTCGGAGCGAGCTTACTTACGAAGCCTTTTTTGAAAGTAAGTTTCTTTCAAAGTTTTTTCTGCATAAGTGCTTGTGGACTTACACTGATTTTTTCCCTCTTTTTCAGAGATGGGCGATGAGTCTGCCACCTACTACAGGTCTCTCTTCCTTGGTCAGGCCGAGAAGGGAGAACAAAAGAAGAGGCGCAAGGCTTATGGGAGAGGATCATCTTCGGCCAAGAAGACCAAGAAGGACACCCTTCTTCCCCCTCTAGAGGACGTTTTAGAAGTCGACGATGTCATTGCTACTTCCACCAAGGTTGGCGATGTCATTGCAACTTCTACAGAGGTTGCAACTTTGTCTGAGCCTGAAACTGTCGGGGGGGTTCTTGCCGAGGTGGCCATTCCTGCCCTTCCGAGTCCCGCCACATCGGTGGATTTGTTGAGCTCTTTGGCGGATCTTTCGGCCGAAGATTTAGAAAAGCGCCGAAGGGCCAAGGGCAAACATGTTCCTGCCGACGTGGAGGAGGTTGGTGACTCTGATGACGACTGTGCCGAGGTCGCGCCAGGTTTGTCTCTTTTTCCCTGCAATTAACTTACATTTTTTATAATCAAGGAATTTTTACCTGATAAGATGCATGTTTCTTTTTGCAGAGGATCCGGCGCCCCTGGCTTGGAAGATTGAGCACGGCCCAAGAAGGGATCTTCAGGATTCTCATGTCCCGAAGGACAAAGTCCCAAGGGAGCCATTCTGGTCTTTCACGAAGGACATCAATCTGTTCTCCGAGGATTGTCGGGAAATGGCTCCCTAAATGGCGAGGGGCGTGCTTACTCAGGCATCCTTTAAGGCAGTCATCGAGGAGTGTGCCTCCGAGGATGCCCTTGCTGCAAAAGTTTCCCAGCATGCTGGTCAGGTAACTCTTTAGGCTCTTCAGTTTTCCTTCCCACTTTTTGCCTATGTGTTTTTGGCTTTCCTTGTGCAAATTTCGCTAAGTACCTTCTCTCTTTTTTTTGCAACTTTTGGTGTATAGTGGATACCTCCGAGCTTGGGCAGCATTGCAGTCTTCGGCCCGAGCTTAGGCTGAAGACAAATTGGAGAAGGCCAAAGTTTTTTGTGCCAACTCGGTGCTAATGAACACCAAGTTGAGCCAAATATGCAAGGAGAAGATTGTCGGCTTTTGGGAGGAGTTCTTGAAGGGCCAAGAGGGGCTCTTGAAGGATTTTTCCAGGAAGATGTCCGACCTTGGTGACAAATTAATCAGCCTGACTTTGGCCAATGAGACCCTTCAAAAGGAAAAGGAAGGGGAGTCTGCCCTCCTGGCGAAGGCGATGGCTGAAAATGCTGAACTCCAGGCCAAGGTCGACTTGCTGAAGGAGGGTTCGAAGAAGAAGAAGAAAACCGAGGAGCTGGAGAAGGAGATTTCTGACCTTCAGCAGGAAGTTTTGGATCTTCAACATGAGGCGGACGAGTTGGGTGTTGAAAGAGGCAAAGCCGTCCAGACGTCCAAGGTTGCTTTTTAGGACGGCTTCTGCCTAGCTCGTCATCAGTTTCTGAAGAAGTATCTAGACCTCGATCCTTGCTTTCTGGCTGCCCTAGATATTCCTGGGGGGCCTCGGTGGATGTGATCAAGAGTCGAGTTCCTTAACCTGCCATTTCCTCCTCCTGAACCGAAGGTGGCAGTGAAAGATTCAGGAGCCGAAGCTTCCCATGACGCCGGGGTCCCTTAGATATTCTAGGACCTTTGCCTTCTACTTTTTCTTTGTACTCTTCTTCTTGTGATCTTTTCCTTGTATCAAGACCTTCCTGAATGAATTTTTCCTTCATTATTTTGGCTATGTCTTTTTGAGCAATTTTTGTTTCCCAATTGTCCCGACCACTATCGGTCAAGGGACTTCGGTACTCTCTTTGCTCATTTTCGTCGGCCATTTTTCGGGAGGTCTTTTGCAGTTGGTGAAGTTCCCTTAGGCAAAGTTTAGCCTACCCTTTGTCAGCCGTGTTCGATAGATGTCACACCTCACACAGGCGCTGGCCCAAAATTCTAAGTTTAACTCCCAAACCCAGAATTTAATTTCAAGTTCTTCAATTTGGCCAAACAAGCAAAGACACCATTAAGTATTTTTTTCTTAAGGTGGAAAGCCTGGGAGGTGGCCCAGGAGGCTTTAAAACAAATCCATAGTTTACTTGCAGCAGATATGAGGCCCAATACCACTAACTTCCAAAACAAGCAAGGCTTTAATAGTTTACTTGCATGAAAAGCAAGGCAACACTTAAAGAAAGTTAAGTGGTTATGTGGTGTGCAATCAAGTATGCTACTTAAATGGTAACCAAGAAGCCCACAATAGTTACTTTGGTTTTGAAAACACATGTTGATATGCATATGATCTTCTCGGCCATCAAAAGTACACAAAGTAGTTCACGACATTTCATGCTTCATATTTACATAAACAAACATAAGTCCATAACTATTCACATAGGTGCCAAACCTTGGCCCAAAGCATCCAACCTATATCCATGTCCAAAACCAGCCATAACAACATACACATAACTTGGCACATAAGTCCAACAAAACCAACACCAAAGCTAGGTATCCAAGACTACATATATGTACACAAAATGGTAGTCTACCTAGTATCCAACATGGCTACATGCCATGAACCCATAAGTTTTCCATGCCAAGTTAGTACAACCCATGACCACTAATTGTCAAATAGTACCTTAAGGATCCCATACAAAAGTACACACTGCAACACCAACCCAATTGCCATGTTCATCGTCATAAAGGTGAACACTATGATCAGAGCCAAAGTCCAAGTATCCATACTGCATTCCTAGACAGGTCCCCCACACTATAAGCCTGCAAAGTTAGTCCATAAGTCTCGGCCAACATGATATAAGACTTGTAATCAACCAAAATCAATAAGCCAAGCACACATTGGCACATACCTTGACAGTAAAGCAAGCTAGCACAAAACACAAGCACAAAACAAGCAAGCACTATTCAGGCCGAATATCTTTTCCTGAAAAACAAGTAGGATGGGCAGTGAGTATAAAACTCAGTAGAGTTCACTTGATATACAACTCAACTAAGAGTTTATTTAGTTAAGCTGAGTAAGCTACTCAAGCTTAACCTCCCATTAGCTCAACATAACCTGCAAAACAAACACAAAGACAAGGAAAACCAAACATATACATATAAATGCTAGATAACCGAGGCATATAAGCAATAATAGTGAATGTTGGGTTAGCAAGCACAAAGAATTCACCAAAGCACAGAAGAACACACACACACACCACAAAGTGCTGTTATGGACCTCCTAGTAGTTAGCACTCTCGAGAGAGGTAAAATGTTCTAAATTAAGTTTAGAACTTTAATTTCAAGTTTACAAAGCTAGAATAAAGGAGTAACAAAAATTCAATAAGTTCCAAGGAGGTTTAAGCACTAGATGAGGAGCAGGGGCAAAATGGTAATTTTGCATCCTGAGTAACCGGGTGGGGTCCCGAGTGTTTTAAGCTAAGTTTTGTAACTTAATCTTTAACCTTAACTCAAACTTGAAACAATAACAAGAATTAATCAAGAAATGAGCATGTATTAAAAGATGGGGGTTTATGTGTTTAAGGGTTGTAACTTGGATGGCTTAAGGGGTTGAGTGGGGGTTTAAGAAGCCAAAGGTGGCTAATGTCTACCATAACCACGTTTTCCCCTCTCAATCACTCATTTCTCTCTCAATTCAAGCTAGAAATCAAGTGATCTTGATTCCTAGAGTTGCCATCCAAGGATACCAACCAAGAGGAACTTGTTTCAAGCTAGAAAACAAGGTTTGGAGGCTTGGAAGCATGATTTCTCTACTCCCCTATTTTTTATACGTGGTAAGCATTGTGTTCTTGGTTAATTCTATGTTATTTGAGTGAATTGAGGCTTGGGTTTTGGTTAGAGAGGAAGATTGTGATGTTTGGTGTTTTGGTTTGGTTAGAACTTAGGTGACAATTTCTTGCACTTGGTTGCTTGAAAAGAGGAGTGATTCTAGCTTGTATCTTGGAGTTGAGGTAAGGAGTAGTGTTTTTAAGCTTGAACAATGCTTGTGGCTTGAGTTTGTTGTAAGAAATTGATTGAAATTAGGCATAGCATTGAGTATGAGTTTTGGTTGAATTGTGGTGAACTATGAGGTTTGAGGAAGATTTGATGATGTTATAGACCATCATTAATGGCATTGTGAAAGTTGGTTATGTTCCTTGCAACTTGAACTAAGTGTGTGTGAAGTTTGGTGGCTTTTTATGCATGTTTGGTATGTGTACTAAGTAGCCAAAGGTCATAGCAGCAAAATGCGTGCCAATTCTGCAGTTTCACAGATTGGCGATGCGTCGCCAAGACGTACCCATAATTGGCGACGCATCGCCAATTGGAAAAAGGATCACAGAACGTCGACAACTGTGGCGACGCGTCGCCAAGACAACATTGGAGACCCGATTTTTTTTTTAGCATAACTTTTCGCTCGGGTGTCCGATTGAGGTGATTCAAAGTTCCACATGAAGCTAAGAGGGAGTACTATCACTTTCAAGTTTTAGAAACATCTAAAATTCCCCATATTTAAAGTTGTCTTGAATCAAAATGAGGGTAATTTTTAAAGGCAGAATTTTGAACATTTTGCTAGGATGATTAGGGTGAGTCCCAAAGGGGTCCTTTAGGTACCTTGGGCTTCAAGTATGCCGGGGGTACTTTGAGACTTCCTGAAGTCCTTCGAGAAGTGGGAGTTGCCTTGAGTTTTGAAAAGTTTTGAGGTTACTTGTTGAGTAAGCAAGGAAACTAAGTTGCAAGTGAATATAACCAAGTGTCATGAGCTTCAGGTGTAAGTTTTAGAACCCTTGGCAACCTGGCAGTTTTGAAATCATGGGGTTGTAAGGAGAGGCTTCAAATGCACCAAGGTTATGAGGTTCACAACCTACTTACATAGTTCTCACCACAGTTCCTCTGCGCAACAAAGTTAAGGAGAGGTTATATAATAAGTCAGGCGTAAGCTAAGGCTTACGAGGCACAAGTTGAGGGCTAGACTTGTGAGCCATGAAGTGACGCCCGTGTGAAAGTAAGAAAATTATGTGAGGAGCGGTCCTTCGGGATCCGAGCATGCATATCCATATATTTACATATATGAGAGGTCCCTCACACTGCGAGAGCCAGCAGAGAGTATGCATGAGTTATTTCATATCTGTCCACAGTTTTACTGTTGGTACATGAGGTTACCCCTTACTGAGAATCTTGGATTCTCACCCTTACTGTTTTGTTGTGCAGATACAGAAGGAGTTGGGCCGAGTGACCATTGAGGGTTACTCTGGTAGTAGTTTTTGGTGCACAGGTAGAATACCTGAGTTTTGTTGATTCTAGTACTTATTATTTGGATTCTTGTTGGTCTTGCACAGTACTAACTAAGTTGATCATTGGTTACAGAGCCTAGTGCACATTGGACATAGTCAGGCATAGCTGGACCTAGTTGGATCCCGAGGGATCTCTAAAGCTCACCACTGGGATTCATATCCAAGGTGGGAGTTAGTATGAGAAGATCTCAGTAGAGGATTTTGTGTTTATACACAGTACTTAGTTGCCTCCTTAGTTATGAAATGAAGAGTCATGGACTCGAGGATTGCTTTCTGGGCGGGGGCATTAGCTACTACATGTATGAATGCTCACGCATGTTGCTATGTGTAGTTAACTCATATAAAGGTTGATTTGTATGCTTTGACTACTCTACTTGTTTTATATGAAAAATTGTGGCCACATTAACATTTCATGGTTTTAAATAACCCGTCAAAGCATAAAGAGCATGCATATTGCATATTCTAGGATAATCAACTAGTGACATGGATTTAATCCACACACATATCAATGAGTACCAACTGCAATCCGCCGTGAGACCAAGTTCTCACAGGTGTCTTGGGCAGGGGCCAGGGACGGCCATGTCAAGTGCTCTCGGCCAATAGTCCATAACATGTGCCCATGTGGATTTTGCACACATAACTTCATCCAATACTCCACTTCCACTTAGAGCTCCAAAATGCCTAGAAAATAGGCCACATTTACTAGCATTTCTAGCACATGTCCAATAGTTAATTAGCTAATCAACAAGTAAACCGAATATATTCTCAATAGCCCATCAAGCAACTAAGGTCATTTGGAAAATTTTAACCATCACTTAGCTACTCTAAACACTTGAACCATGGTAATTCACCAAGCATAATCAAGTGTTAAGTGAACCCTACCTCAATAGTGCTTTCGGCCACAAACCAACTTTCAATGCCCAAGTGTTCTTCACTCAATTTAGCCTACCACAACAACAATTAGGCATTAACAACTCTTATTCATGGATTAATTTCCATGTATTCAAAGAACACCAAGTTACTATAGTTCATACTCTCGGCCAAATACACATTTCCACACATTGATGTTCCTCACTAATTTAGCCCAACATATAACCATCTAGGCATCATTAAACCTTGTTCATGGAACCATTACCATGTAATCAAGGGAAGAACATGAAATTACCTCAAGTTGAGCTTTCGGCCAAGCATCAAACTTTCACACCTTGATGTTCTTCCCTCAAAATAGTCTATCACAAGAGTAATTAGGCATCAGTAACCTTTAATCATGGATTAATTTCCATGTAAACAAGGAAGAACACCAAGCTACTTCAAATAATACTTTCGGCCAACACTTGGTTTCCAATCCCAAATATCACTTGCTCAATTAGCCTAGTATAACATCAATTGAGCACTCAAACTCCTTGTCATGGAAGAACTACCATGGAATCAAGGAAATATACAAGTTACCTTAAAACCCTAGCTTGATTGGCTCGGCCCTTCTGATGCCTAGCAGCATCTTCGTAGGGTGACATTGAGACTTGTGGAAGGACCTCTTGAAAGGGAGACCGCCGGGAGGCCAGATTGGCCAGGAGGGCATGCCTAAAAAGCTTAGGAAAAGAGGGTTAGGAGGTCCCCGGGGTGTGTTTCCGGGGAGGAGCCTTCGACGCCTAAGTTAGTGGTGCTGAGAGAAAATGGAGAAGTAGCACTAAGAGGCTTGGTGGGCTTGCCTGTTTGTATTTTCTCAGAGAGGGAGAGCTGGATTGTTTGCCAACTGTTTGCCAGGGCTTGTTTCCTGGTATTTATAGGAATGTCCAGCCCGTTCAGATCATTGCACGTGTTCGGTCAGATGTTCTCTGAATTTCTGGGCGTAGGGGACAAGTAGCCGGTGGCAGGCTCCTTGAGCCTTGAACCGAGACAGGCCGTGACGTGACTTGGATGGCGTCGGTGTGTCAGACTGCTGTTTGAGGCGATCTGTAGCGTCTGTGGGTGACACGTCAGAGGCTCCTTAAATGCTCCTGCCGTACTCCCGAGGTCCCTGGCCGAGGTCGTCCTCTGGTACGGACAATGCCCCTTCGGGAAATGTGCCCGCAGTTCGGGGGTTCCCTAATTCAGGGGTTCCACCTTCGGGGGATCTTCTTCGGCTTGCACTAGCAGGTGTTTCCTCTCCGAAGGCATCTGTTTAGTACCTCGGGGGGCTAATAGTATCCTCAAGTCTCCTGACGTCCCGAGCTTGGGATCTTCGGCTTTGCTTCTGAGGTGCGTCATTCCACCTTTCCTTGGGTAATGCCAGGTTTCCAGGCCATTCTCCCAGCAGGGAGTTCAGCCAGATAGAGGCGACAGCCCTTCGGCTATCACATGCCCCCCTCTGGAAAGCCGAAGTGATAACTTCAGTTTTGTGGTCTTTCCGAGGATGTTCTTTGGGAGTTTTTCAGGGAGCACAACCTGTTATGAAGATGCACCTTTTGCCCGAGGTTATGGGCTTTTCGGCCATAGCCTGTCTTTTGGTGTCTTCGAGGTAACCTGCTTATTTCTTTTTGCGGGTCTGTGTAACGTCGCGTCTTATGACTAGGCGTGTCAATATAAGCGGCGCGTCCCCTATTTTGGCGCGGCGGCTGACACGTGGTACACTGTCATTTGATAGGAGTCATGTCAGTCACAAAGAGCGCGTCTTTTCGGGCACAGAGAGCAGTTATGGCGACTGTTCGCCTTCAAAGGGTACTTATGACGCCGATTCGACTAGCCACTTTCGACCTATATATAGCCCATTCCATCATAAGTTCCCTTTTTGCTTTTGCGTCTGCTCTTTTCCCTGCTTGCCACTGCTTTTGCACTTTCTCTTGCTTTTTGAGGCGGAGTTGTTTTAACAGAGTTTTTTCGGCAACCTTTCACGACGGCAACTTCAAACCCAGATTTTGGCAAGTCTTTTGGTGGGTTTTTGTTTTCCAGACTCTTCTGATTTTTAGAGTTTTTTTCAGAACTTTGTTTTCTTGCCTTTTTCCGAACCCATTTTTCTGTCAATATGCCTATTCCCGAGAGCTGCCAGCCTCTTTTATCTCATCCTTACTGCACCACCCTCAAAAAATTAAAGAAGTGGAAGAAAAAATTCTTTCTCCCCTCGTATGCCATTACGAGGCTTCCATGATCTGACCATTTTAGTTTTTCAAACCATAGTAACGAGGTTACCATTTTTTGAGCCCAGTTGAAGGCCGGACTTCGGTACCCTCCTCCGAAGATGGTTTGCGACTTTTGCCAATTTCATGGCATTGCCGTAAATCAGCTTCGCCAAACTCGTACTGCTATTTTAACGCCTTCCTCTGTATGTGAGGCGTCTTCGGGATAGATCCCCATTTTGTGATTTTTATGAAGTACTACAAGCTTTCCGTGGTCCCAAAGGGTGGCTTTTACTTCATGCTACCTCGGGGATCCGGGAGCAAAAAGTATATGTTCACCTTTGCCACCAAGGACAGCTGGCGATGGTGGCAACAAAAATTCTTCTTCCTGAAGATGGAGAAGGCCAGGTCGGATGTTCCGACCACATGGGCTCAGGGAACTCTGAAGATGGACGTCGTAGATCCGAGGATACTGCTGACTCCAAAGTTGGCTCCCGTATTCGCGGACTTCGATGGCCGTATTCGTGCCGTTTCCGACTGGGGTCCCGAGGTCCCTTCGAGCTCTCTCTTCCCCTTCCCAATTAATTGGAGGTTGATGACCGAAGAGGTTCTTCGGGAGTTAGGGGTAGTGAAGGAGCACAAGATGGACCTCAAGATGCCAGCTCCTTCCATCACCGGGAAGGATTCCTAGTTGGTGCAGCTCCTTCGGGAAGAAGTTTCTTATGAAACTTTTTATGAGAGTAAGTTATCTCTGACTCCCGTTGTTATAGCTTTCATCTCGGACTTACGCTGATGCTTTCTTTTATTTTCAGAGATAGGCGACAGCACTGCTGCCTTCCACAAGTCCCTCTTCTCCGGCCAAGTTGAGAAGGGGGAGCAGACGAAGAAGGCGGTTTCCCGAAGGCGGAAAACCACTGGTGCTGGACCTTCGGCTAAACGGGCGAAGAAGACTATTCTTCCTCGCCCTTTGGAAAGTATTGGGGAGGAAAGCGAGGAGCCCGAGGTCACTGCCATTCCGCCTCCCGAGGTTATTGCCGACGTCCCTCCTCAGAGCCCCACTCCATCGCAGGCTCTTCTGGATGCCGTGGTGGAGGCTCCTTCTGCCGAGGAGCGGCGTCAACGCAAGGGTAAGGGGATCTCTACCGATGAGGCCCCGGCTTCTGATGATGACGTCGTCGAGGTGCCGCCAGGTTTGCTTTTTCCGCCAAAGTGTAATGCCTTTATTTTCTGAAGTTCTTTTTGTTCTCACCAGCTACTCGTTTTGCCATGCAGAGGAGTCACTTACTCCAAGTTGGGCGGCCGAACACGCTCAGAAGTGAGCCCTCCGTGATGCCAAAGTCCCGAAAGGGATGATCCCGAAGGAGCCTTTCTGGACGTTTACGGAGGACATGAATTTGTTCTCCGGAGACTACCCCCAAATGGCTAAGGAGATCTCGAAGGGGGTGCTTACTGAGGCCTCCTTCAAGGCTATTGCGGCGGCTCATCCGGGTGATGACACCCTCGCAGCGAAGGTTACCGAGCACGGTGCCCAGGTATGCTGGTTTGCCCTTGAAGAATTTTTTTCTAAGTGTTTGGCTCTTACTGACCTCGCCTTCATCTTTTTGCAGCTGCTGGCGTACGCTGGCTACCTCAGAGTTCGGGTGGCCAGGCAGACGAAGTTCCGAAACTCGGTCTTAGAGGCCTTAGAGAAAATGAAGGCCATGTGTTCGGAATTGGCCGTCAAGAACCTGCAGCTAGCTGATGCTGCGGAGAAGGAGGTTGCCGCCCTTCGGGAGGAAAAAGAGAAGATTTTGAAGGACTCCTCCTAGAAGATTTCTGACCTCGGCTCCGAGGTGGCGGGACTGCTTTCGGCCAACGAAGCGCTTCTAAAGTCAAAAATAGAGTCTGAAGAACTCCTGGCGAGGTTGCTGATTGAGAAGAATGCGCTTCATGCCGAGGTCGATTCCTTGAAGAAGGAGCCTGAGAAAAAGAAGAGGATAAAGGCGCTGAAGAAGGAGGTCGCGGACCTAAAGGATGAGCTCGAGGGACTGGAGGTCGAGAAGGATAAATCCGACCAAATGACTAAGGCCGCTTTCCAGGACGGGTTTTGCCTCGCTCGGCACCAAGTCCTCCAGAGGTTCCCAGATCTGGACCTCTCTTTTTTGGAGGCTTTGAAGATTCCTGATGGGCCTCGGTGGTCCTGGTCCAAGATCGAGCATCTGAACCTGCCTTCTTCTTTCCCGGTGCCCAAGGTGGTGGAGAAGGATGCAGGGGCTGGTGGCTCTCGGGACGCTGAGAATCCTTTGTCTGTTCTAGGGCCCTTCGCCTTTTTCTCATTCTTTTTTCTGTTCTTCTTCTTTCTGGCAATCCTTCTTCTTTGTAAGCCGGTTTATCTTTAATAAAGATTTTTTTTTTGGCTAAGTCTTCTTGCAAGTTTTTTCATTTCCCCTTGTCACGAACACATTCGCTCAAAAGACTTCGGGAAACGGCATCTGCATTTGTTATGGCGAGTATCTTTGCGCGATTCGTTATTTCCCATTTTTAACGAACATGATTGCTCAAGGGACTTTGGGAAATCATCTGCGCTTTTTTTGGCAAGCACCTTTGCGGAATTTTGGTTTTGTACTTCAAGAATTTCTCTAAGAAACTTTTGTACGTAGAATATTTCTCTAATTTGTACAACACAATTCTTCCACGATTCCTTAAGCATAGAATTTTTTCAAGCCATCTGAATGCCAAGTACTTTTTAATTCTATGCCATTGGCGTCGCCGAGTCTGTACACACCTTTTCGTACTTCCGCAAGAACTAGATAAGGTCCTTCCCAATTCGCGCGAAGTACTCCGTGGGATGGCCTTCGGGGTGCGAAGTCAGCCTTTCGGAGAACGAGGTCTCCCTTCTTGATCCCTTTTGCCCTGGCTCGTAAATTTATGGCCACGGCCACTCTTTGCTAAAAAGCATTTCTTCTCAGCTCGGCTATTTCTCTGTGTTCACCGATGAGGTCAAGCTTTGTTCTTAGGCCGAGGTCGTTTCCACTTTCATCGAACACTTGCACCCATACTGATGGTCGTACTACCTCGATTGGAATGATGGCCTCTGTACCGAAGACTACTGAAAAAGGCGTTTCCCCTGTGGCTCTTCGGGGTGTTGTTCGGTAGCTCCATAATACGCTTTGGAGTTCTCCTGGCCATTTCCCTTTTGCTTCCCCCAGTCTCTTTCTCATACCATCTTTCATGGTCCTATTAGATACTTCTACCGGCCCATTGCTTTGGGGGTGAGCTACTGGGGTGAAGTGCATCTTTATTCTGAGGTCGCTAATAAATTCCTGGAATCCTTTGTCTATGAACTGGGATCCATTGTCAGCTACTAGCACCCTCGGTATGCCAAATCTGCATAGGATGTTCTTCCACACGAACTTCTGCACTTCTTTTGTCGAGATAGTCGCTAGTGGTTCTGCCTCAACCCATTTGGAGAAATAGTCTACTGCTACCACGCAGAATTTCATGCCTCCAGGCGCTGTGGGGAGCGGCCCAATGAGGTCTATGCCCCAGACTGCGAAGGGCCAGGGATAGTCAGCCGAAGTTACCATTTTTGAGGGTGTCCTCTGGAAATTCGCGTGTCTCTGGCAACTACGGCATTTCCAGACGAATTGCCTTGCGTCCTTTCTCAGGGTAGGCCAGAAGTATCCTTGGCGAAGTATTACTGGTGCAAGGGCATCGGTTCCGATGTGCGAACCACAAATGCCTTCGTGGACTTCTTCGAGGATCATTTCAGTATCCTCCTCGTCCACACACCTTTGTAGCGGATTTGCATATCCTTGCCGATATAACTCTTCGCCGATTAGGAAGAATCGGCCTAAGCATCTTCGCAACTTTGCAGCGTCACCGGGGTCTTCGAGGAGCACATTTTCTGTGAGATACCTTTTTATTGGGTCTTTCCAACCTTTTCCCGAGGTTACTATGCTTAGCACTGCGATGCTCGGATGGTCCAGCACCTCGGTGTATGTTTTTGATTTTTTCCAAGCAATCTGCCTTGGTGTTATTTCTCTGGGGTATGTTCTCAATCCGTACGGCGTCAAACACTTGGATGAGTTTTGCTACCAGCTCGTGGTATTTTGCCAAGGTTGGGTCCTTTGCCCCATAGTCTCCTGCCGTCTGTCGAACCACTAGCTAGGAATCGCTGTGGGTCTTTAAGTTTCTTACCCCGATTTTTCTTGCTAGGCGCAATCTCGCTATGAGGGCTTCATACTCAGCCACATTATTAGTGACGTTGAAGCTGAACTTGATGGCCTTCATTACTTCTAGGCCTTCGGGGCCTCTGATAATTACCCCAGCTCCCTGGTGTTCGGACGCCGAGGCTCCATCAACACGCAAGGTCCATTCTGGCTCGCCTTTGTCTAGGTCTGGGTGGCTATCCTCGGTGGTGGGTACTTCGGCAATGAAGTCTGCCAGTGCTTGAGCTTTTATGTCCTTCCGAGGTTCATAAGCGATATCGTGCTCGCCAAGTTCTATACACCACTTAGAGAGTCTTCCAGAATGATCAACTTTCCTCATGACGTCCCGTAGTGGTAGACTACTTCGGACGATGGTGGGGTGAGCCTGAAAGTATGGTCGTAGTCTTCTCCCTGCTAGCACCAAGGCATATATAGCTTTTTGCAACAAAGGATACCTGACTTCAGCGCCATGCAGGGATTTGCTCACGTAATAGACTGGCCATTGCTTTGGCCCCTCTTCTTTTACAAGGACCGAACTCACAGCTTTTTCTGTGACGGAGAGGTATAGTACGAGATGTTCTCCTTCGCGAGGTTGTCGCAGAGTAGGCAGGCTGGCCAAGTAGATTTTCAGTTCTTCCCAGGCCTTTTGGCAATCTTCTCCCCAGGGATGGTCATCACCTCCGAGGTTGTCCTCCTTTTTTGCTGCCTTTGTGAGGACTTTGAAGAATGGCCGACACCAATCTCTGTATTTGGAAATAAACCTGCTGAGGGAGGTTATCCTTCCAGTGAGTCTCTGCACATCTTTTATTATGGCGGGAGTTTGAAACTTGATCAGAGCCTTAATTTTTTCTGGGTTGGCATCAATGCCTCTTTCGGATACCATGTACCCCAGGAATTTTCCCGAGGTCACACCGAAGATGCATTTTCAAGAATAAGACGGATCTCGAAGGCTCTGAGCTGGTGAAAAGTCTCCTTAAGATCCATGACGTCTTTGTCAGGCAGCTTGCTTTTGACTATCATGTCGTCGACATACACTTCCATGTTTCTCCCTATTTGGTCTTTAAAGACCTTGCTCATCAACCTTTGGTTGGTGGCTCCTGCATTTTTTAGCCCGAAGGGCATCCTGACTTAACAGTATGTTCCCCTCTCGGTGATGAAGGCGGTTTTTCCCTCATCTTCGGGGTCCATCCTTATTTGATGGTAACCACTGAAGGCGTCTAGAAAGCTTAGGAGTCCGTATTCGGCAGTCGAGTCTACCAATTGGTCTATTGGTGGGAGGGGGTATGAGTCTTTCGGGCAAGCATCGTTCAAGTTTCTGAAGTCGATGCACATTCGGAGCTTATTGCTGCCTTCTTTTGTGTCAATGACCACGTTGCTTAACCATTCGGGGTACTTTACCTCCCTGATAACCTCAGCGTCTAGCAGGCGCTGGACTTCGGTTTTGATGAAGTTATTTTTATGGGCTGAGATGCCCCGTTTCTTTTGCCGGACAGGCTTTGCTTCCGGACTTACTTTGAGGCTACGCTGTATTACGCCAGGGTTAACCCCTGGCATATCTTTTGGCGAGTAGGCAAAGAGATCTTTATTTTCCAGTAGAAAAGATACAAGTTTTTTCTTGTCACCTTCAGCCAAGCTCTTCCCTATTCGGATAGATTGACCTGGGACAAGTTTTATTGTTTCCATTTCCGCTTTCGCGAGATCTTCTTCCTTGCCTTTCTCTGGTACCTTTGCCTCCATTGTTTGTGCGAAGTTGTTTGCTGGAGCTTTTCGTGCTTTGACGAACACCCTCCTTACTTTGCCTTGATCTATGAAGATCTTTGCATCTCCATCCTTGGTGGCGAAAGTGATAGTCAAGTACTTCACATTAGGGAGAATGTGCAGATTTCCCTGTGTCTGCCTTCCGAGGATGGCGTTGTAGGATGAAGGGACATCCATGACAATGAACCTCACCATCGTGGAGGCGTATAATTCAACAGTCCCATCCACCGAAGTGCCTTTCATCATCAAGGGGAGATCGATCCATCCGAGGACAGGTAGTTCGGACGGTCCGACCCCGAAGGTAGGCGAGGTGACGGGCTTAAGCTCGCTGCTGGATATGCCCAAGTTCGGCAGAAGGTGTGAAAACAGGACGTTAGCATTCGATCCATCATTGAGCAGCACTCTCTTGATGTCCCAGTTTCCTATCCTTGCCATGATCAACAGTAGATCGTCATGGGGAAAGATGACGGTGGATCCGTCTTTTCGGGCCAATTTCTTTGCCGGACTCTGATATCCCATGACTGCTATCTCTCTGACCTTCCTTTTTCTTTCCGAGGATGGGATCCCTGTCGTGATTGTCTGAATTACCCCGGCCGGGGGAGGAGGACGCCTTTTGGGACTTCGGTTCCTTCGCCTGTCGGAGTCGTAATCCTCATCCTCGTCCTTTTCTTCCTCATCTTTTCTTCCTTTCGGAGAAGGCATCCGCAGATATCGTCGAAGTTGGCCCGGTTTTATTAGTGACTCAATGTACTTCTTCAGTTGGAAGCAGTCTTCGGTGTCGTGGTCGTGGTCACGATGAAACTGGCAGAACTTCTTTATGTTTTTCTTGTTGTTAGCGGTCATGGCCCTTGGCCGCCAAATCTGCGTCCCCTGCCTTTCCGTCGTCATGAGGATGTTTGTCCGTGTGGTGTTCAGGGGTGTGAAATTGTGAGTTTCCTTCCCCTCAGTCTCCGACCTCGGCCTGTCTGTTCAGTCGGATGCCGAGTTTGCTAGCTGGAGCCTTCGACGCGGGCGTGATCGGACTTCGGCCCACCCATTCTGAGCTCCTCGGCAGTCATGTGCTGTTCGGCCCTTCGGTAAAATTCACCGAGGGTGTCCGGGGGGTCCTTAGAGAACTCGTAAAACAGCTGTGAGTCCCTCCGAAGGCCCCGCGTCATGGCGAGGATGCGTATTTTGGGCCGGAAGTCAGCGCGCTCAAAGCTTCCCTGTTGAACCTTTCGACATAGTCGCGTATGGTCTCTTCGTTCCTTTGCTCTATGTCGAACATTTAGACAACTCCTGGAACTCAGTGATTGTTCCTGGAGCCAATGAATTATACCACGCAGTTGCCGGTCCCGTGAGGGTGACTTCAAAGCATTTGCACATGGTAGCGTCGTCAGCACCGTGCATTATCATGCTGCGTCTGTACTTGGTCAGATGGGCCTGTGGATCAGTGCGGCCATCATAAATCTCCAGCCGAGGTACTCTGAAGTAGCCTGGCATGGCTGCCTCAACTACGGCCTGGATGAATGGGGACTTATCTTCGTAGAAGGTTCCCGACAGTCTAGCCCAGATGGGTTTGCGAGCTACCTGTTTTTCCACCCTGTCCAGCCTTGCTAGTATCCTCTCCATAAGAACCGTGGCGTTAGGCTCTTCTTCTGGGAAGGGAGATTGCCGCCGCCTCTTCAGGGAACGAGTTCGGGGTCGAGGGGACAGGGACCTCGCCTCAGGCGACGAACTTCTTCGTTGTGAGACTTTGGGTCGCTTGGACCCTGTTTGTCCCACAGGCCGTTTCCCGAGGGGTATGTTTTCCGTAGAGGATTCTTCACGCGGGTCTTCACTTCCCGAACTGCAATGAGTCGATTTTGGGCTTTTCTCCCGAGGGCGTGTTGGTGAGGGAGATCTTTGGGCCTGAGTTTGTTGTGGCCATCTTCGGTCTATCTGCTGTGTCATCTCAGCCACGACCGAATGCTGAAACTCCCGTAGAAAGCTCATCGTAATGACTAGAGGGCGGTCTTCCTCGGGTGCAGAAGTCCCTGGGAATGTTTGCTCAGCAGCCGGTTGGTTCTCAGGCGGGGATGGGGACCTCGGGAGTCCCTTGTCCTTAGAATGCCGAGTTTCAACGACAGCGACCTCAGAGCGGTTTCCCACAGACGGCGCCAAATGATGCCCAGCAGCATCTTCGTAGGGTGACATTGAGACTTGTGAAGGGACCTCTTGAGAGGGAGACCGCCGGGAGGCCAGATTGCCCAGGAGGGCGTGCCTGAAAAGCTTAGGAAAAGAGGGTTAGGAAGTCCCCGGGGTGTGTTTCCGGGGAGGAGCCTCCGACGCCCAAGTCAGTGGTGCTGAGAGAAAATGGAGGAATAGCACTAAGAGGCTTGGTGGGCTTGCCTGTTTGTATTTTCTCAGAGAGGGAGAGTTGGATTGTTTGCCAATCGTTTGCCAGGGCTTGTTTCCTGGTACTTATAGGAATGTCCAGCCCGTTCAGATCGTGACACGTGTTCGGTCGGATGTTCTCTGAATTTCTGGGCGTAGGGGACAAGTAGCCGATGGTAGGCTCCTTGAGCCTTGAACCGAGAAAGGCCATGACGTGACCTGGATGGCGTCGGCGTGTCAGACCGCCGTTTGAGGTGATCTATAGCGTCTGTGGGTGACACGTCAGAGGCTCCTTAAATGCTCCTGCCGTACTCCCGAGGTCCCTGGCCGAGGTCGTCCTCTGGTACGGACGATGCCCCTTCGGGAAATATGCCCGCAGTTCGGGGGTTCCCTAATTCAGGGGTTCCGCCTTTGGGGGATCTTCTTCGGCTTGCACTAGCAGGTGTTTCTTCTCCAAAGGCGATCTGTTCAGTACCTCGGGGGGCTAATAGTATCCTCAAGTCTCCTGATGTCCCGAGCTCGGGATCTTCGGCTTTGCTTCCGAGGTGCGTGATTCCACCTTTCCTTGGGTAAAGCTAGGTTTCCAGGCCGTTCTCCCAGCAGGGAGTTCGGCCAGATAGAGGCGACAGCCCTTCGGCTATCACCTTCAATGTTTCTTCAAGAACAAAGCTTGTTTTCAAGTAGTTCTTATGCCAAAACCAAGCTTCCAAGCTTGAATCTCTCAAGTGCCTCCAAGTTTGCTTGAATTCAAGACCAATTTGAGAGATAAAGCTCAAGAACTTAGGCTAGCGAGCTCTCGGCCAAGGAAGGATGGAACAAGCCCAAAATGGAAAAACAAATGGCCTTGACTAAGTCCGGCCATAGGACACTTGTACTCAAATTGGTATTATGCTAGCTTTTGGCCTCCCATTATTTGCAAGGATCAATGAAGCCCACACTTGCTCACGGTCACACATGCACCATTAAAACATGTATTTACTTGGCACTTTAGTCACCTCATGGCCTATAATGCCATGCACATGCCAAACACAAGTACCAAGGTGCCATTTCTTCCCAATAAAATCGGCCATGTAACTAGAACAAGTTCTAGTTAGGCAAACTAGAATAATGATAGTTTATGCCTTAATGGGAGACATGATGTGACTTGTTATCATTGTTGTCTCCTTAATTTGGCCTAGTATTGCACTACTCACCATAAAAACTTGCATGGCCGAAAACATCATCCCACAGTTTGTGGTTTTAATTGTACCACCAAGCTAAGTGTGTAATTTAGTCCTCAAATTTTATTTTTTGTCATTTCTCCCATAGTCAAATTTCTGTGTGCAAATAGGCCCTCAAAGTTACCAGCCTTGCACATACATCACTGTACTAGTTTCCATAGTCCTTCACATCACTTCTTTTTATTCCTTGGCCTAAGCCAAGCACTTAGGAGGTGAGCCTAACAGTAGACTTGCCCTCTTTTGGGCCTATAACCCAACTAACTTCGAAAGGAATAGGAGACTTTCGGGAGTCCATACTTCAGCTTTGTTCGGCGAACATTCTCAGATAAGGGAAAACTTTCCGTACTTAGACAAATTTCTGGCTTTCACCATTTCTTGTCTAAAAATTCTAAGTATAGAATTTCCTTAAGGCACCTGAGTGCCTTGTATTTTTCCGTTTTCCTTCTTCGGTGTTGCTGAGCTTGTATACTCCCTTTCGGACCTCGTTTAGGACCAAATGCCGAAGTACCCCATAGGACGGCTTTCGGGGGTGAGGTCTCCTTTTCCTTATTCCTTTTGGCCTATCATGCAGGTTTGCACTTATGGCCACCTTTTGCCGGTAAGGCCTACTTTCAAGCTCGGCCTTTTCTTAGTGTTTGACATCTAAGTCGAGCTTAGTTCTCAACCCGAGGTCACTTCCTCTTTCGTCAAACATCTGTATGATGGCCGAACTACTTCAAATGGATAGTGGCTTCTGCACTGGAGATAAGTGAGAAAGGTGACTCCGTGTTGGCCCCTCGGGGAGTTATTTGATAATTCCTTAGTACTGTAGGAAGTTCTCTTGGCCACTTTCCCTTTGCATCTCTTATAGTCCCTCTTCTGGCTACCTCTACTTGTATGTTGCTCGGGGGCTGAGCTGGTGAGCTGAAGTGCCTTTTTATTCCGAGGTCGGTGATGGATTCTTGAAATCCTCTGTTCATAGACTGGAAATCATTACTGGCCGGTGTCACCGTCGGTATGCCAAATCAGCATACTATGTTCTTCCAGACGAACTTTTTGTGCACCTTTTGCCAGCATGTTTGCTAGGAGTTCTGCCTTACCCCACTCAGTGAAGTAGTCGTCTGCTGTCACGCAGAACTTCACATCTTCGGGTGCTATTTGGAGTGGCTCGGTGCAATCTTTCCAAGGTTATCCACTCCGAAGGCAGTCTTCAAGTGTTGGCGTGTCTCTGGCCATTTTCACACCTCTTGGACGAATTTTCTTGCACCCATTTTACCAGTATATCTTAATAACGAAATTGCGTACCTTTGCATGTATAGCTTTTCCTTAATCAGGAAACATCGTCCGAGATGTCTTCGCACTTCTTGCCTCTTCATAAGGATTTTCAGGACTTCTTTGGTCACGAGATTGCTCTTTGTAGGATCTTTCTGCCCTTTGTGCGAGGTTATTAAACCTAGCATTGCCATGCTCGGATGGCCCAACACTTTTGGTAATCAAATTTGATCGTCCTGGTGGCCTCCTCGCCTTCAGGCCCCCGATGGGGTATCCTAGCACCCTGATGTTCTGCACTTGGGGTTCCACTGACAAGGAGTTTCCACTCTGGATCTATCTTCGCTCTGTCTCCTTTGTTGGTTTCAGCCTTCCCTACTTCTGGGATTTTGGCTATCTAGTCTACCAGTACCTGGGCGTTTACTGCCCTTCTAGGCTCATACACGAATGTAGTACTCTTTGAGTTCAATGCACCATTTTGATAGTCTTTTTCGAATGCTCTACTCTTTTTCACGGTGTTGCGCGGAGGCGGGCCACTTCGGACAGTGGTTGTGTCTTGGGAAGTAGAGTCGGCACCTTCTACCCGCAAGTCAAGTCATAAACGATCTCTCGGGGCAATGGGATTTTTTCCACGGGTGCAGAACTCCTTCGGCGAGGAGGTCTGGGTAATCCTGACCCTGCTTTTCCCATAGGTCGTACTCCGGGGAGCATGGTTCCGGCCGAGGACTCATCCCGTTGATCTTCGTTTTCCCAATTCCTGTGAATTGGCATGGGACTCTCCACCCCATGAGGTACTGATGAGGAGGGCCTTCGGGCAGAATTTTTGCTACGACCTTCTTTGGCTTGACCACTACGTCACTTCGACCACGCCAGGGTGTGGGAATTCGTGCAGGAAGCCTATGGTAATAGTCAGAGGATGTTCACCCTCGGGCAGGGAAATCCCTGCGGCCATTCTTTGGTTGCCCGTTGAATCTCTGGCGCCGACGGGGACCTCCGGAGTCCCCTCTCTTTAGAATGCCGAGCTTCAACTTTCGGCAACCTGGGAGTGATTTCCCACAGACAGCGCCAGATGATGCCGGTCTTCGGGAGGTACGGAGCCAGTATCTGATGCGGTCCGGTGAGGCGAAGCCAGCATCTCCACTGTGTGCAGCGATGTGGGCAGCAGGGGGTCCTGGAGGTGCAAGAAGGTACCCTAAGAGGGTCACCTTAAGTGGTGGCCGGCAGCTTCCTGGTACCGTGGTTTGTGAGGATGGGAAAGACTCCCGGCACGGGAGAGAGCCCAGAGTGGAGATCCTTCAGGGTGACCTGGCTGAAACACTCAGAAAACAGGGTTTAAGAGGCCCCAGGGGTGGTTTTCCTGGGACGCCCAAGTCAGTTCTTCGAGAAAGAGAGATACTCAGTAATAAGGACAAGGGCCTCTTGCCTGGCGTGTCTTTTTGAAGGCTGAAGGGAGAGTATTCAGGCGGAGAGAGGAGAGCGTCCTCTTGTCCTTTTGGTCCTCCGGGCGGAGAACCCCCTGCTTGTGACCATTTCCCTGGTCTATAAGGGAGGAGGTGATCCCTTCAGATTGTGACACGTGTATGGACAGATGGTGTTCGTATTTTTGGTCGTTGGGGCCATTAACCATCTACAGGTTCCTCGGGCCGCGAGCCATAGTAGGTGTAGCCCTGTGTGACAGGACGCACGCTGCGATGACGTGTTAGAGCGTGTCTGGGGTTGGCGTGTCGGAGACGTATATGAGCGGAGTGTTAGAGACTCCTTGATGGCTCTTGCCGTACAACAGAGGTCCCTTTGGTTGATGTCCCACTTCGGGGTGATGGGCCCTTTCCCGGAGTCGGGCTGGAACTTCGATGCCTATGCCTTCAGGGAGCTTTCTCCCGCATGGGGTGGTTGGTCTTTCTCCCCCGAAGCTGGTTCGGTCGCCCTCCCGAAGGAGGCGCTACACTGGCTCGTGAAATTGGAACAAGGGTAAGCTACCGAGGTCGTGCGCCTCCGGTGTATGACTTCCTTCACTCCGGAGTCCTTTCTGAGGTCGTATGCCTCAAGTGTCTGGCTCCCTCTATCCCATGGTCGGCAGGTGGTCAGGGCGATAGCACTTCGGCTATCATTCACCAACTCCCCGTTGGGAGAAAAGACCGAAATCCACTCATCGTAGCTCAGGTAGTGGAGACTTCCGCGATGAATTCTCAATGGATGACGTACCCCCTATAGGCCAACGTACCCGAAAAATGGCGTTAAAAGGGGTCAATACTTCCTGCGGATGAAGTTCATCACCAGAGCAGAAATCACAATCCCCCCATCACCGAAGTTATTCCCCGAAAAGGAGGCATCGTTCTCCGTTGCTGGAGGTCTCCTATCACATCTCACACAGGCCCCGGCCTGTAAGTCCCCAACCTGACTCACGAGCCCAAACTAAAAACTGGGTAACTAGCCCTTGGCCAAACCACATGGACTAACTTTAAGTCTTATTTTCTTAAGGTAATGGGCCTGGGAGGTGGCCCAGGTGGCTTTCAAAACAAACTAGTAGTTACTTGCATCACAAGCAAGGCCCAAACCACAAACTTGCGTGACAAGCAAGGCAACAAATAATGCAACTTTCAGTGCATACTTGGTGTGCAATCAAGTGTGCTACCTATATGGCAACCAAGAAGCCCACAATGTTGGTTTAAATTTGGAAAACCACAAGGTACAATGCATGTAGCTCTCGGCCAAAAAAACATACATACAATGGTGCACCACAACACTGGCCCATAACATTCATAACACAAATCCATACACATAACCATCCATACTCTCATACATAACTTGGCATGCAAGGTTCTCAAAATAACATCATCTAGGTATCTGAGACTACAAATATACACAACCAAAAGTGTAGTCTACCTAGCAAATAACATGGCTAATAATGCCAAGCACCCATAAGTTGTTCATGCCAAGTTATATACAGACCGATACCATACTCCTAATGGTCAAACATCACCTTAAGGATCCCATACAAAAGCACACACTGCAACACCAAGCCCGTGGCAATGTTCATGGTCATAAAGGAGAAAAGCAAAATCAGAGCTAAAGTCCAGGTATCCATGCTCTCCTAGACAGTTCCCACTCTACAGCCTGCAAACTTAAATCATAAGTCTCGGCCAACACATAATAACACTTGCAAGGAACTCAAAAGAGTTAAGCCAAGCACACATTGGCACATACCTCAGCAACAAAGCTAATAAATACTAAGTGCACACACAAGGCAGCTTAGCACTACTCAGGCTGAATAACCTTGCTTGAAAAAAAAATGGAGAATGGGCAGTGAGTTTAACTCAGTAGGATTCACTCAAATATACCCAACTCTTAAAAGAGTTTATTTAGTTAAGCTGAGTGAACACTCAAGGCTTAACCTCCATTTGGTTAGCTCAACCTGCAAAACAAACACAAAAACAAGAAAAACAAGTATATCCATATACAAATAACCATAATGGGGGTTAGCATGCACAAGAAATCACCAAAGCACACAAGTACTCACACACACTTCACATTGTTGCTCTCGGCCATATAAGCCATACATGTACCCGTGTGCATTCCTTGCACATAATCTTACCAATAACTTTTCCATATGGAGCTCCCAAAATGCCAAGCAAATAGGCCACATTCACTTGCATTTCTAGTACATGTACCATAGTCAATTAGCTAATCAACATTAAAACCAATATAATCAATAAGCCCATGAAGCAACTAAGATCACATGGCAAATTTTAACCATCACTTAGTCACCGTAACACTTGAACCATGGCATAAATTACCAAGCGAACTCAAGTGCAGTGAACCCTACCTCAAGCTCTCGGTCTCCAACAAAACTTCAAGTGCCCAAGTGCCCTTCAACCACAATGCCTACCATAACAAGGCATATACATTAACAACATACTCCATGGATCAAATTCCATGCTTTCAATGAAGGACACTACTACACAACACTTTGAAGCTCTCGGCCAAAAGGCCCAAAATACTTAAACATGAGCTGCCCATTAATCTCACATACCATAAACTAGTATAATCACCAATAAACATCAACCATGGCATTGATGCCAAGTAACCAAGTGAAATATACCATTTCACTCCAATTCAAGCTTTCGGCCAAAGCACACATTTTCACCTTATTGTACTACTCAACATTCCATTACACCAAACGACTAGCCAAACAACCAATAAGCTTACTCATGGCACAAATACCATGTAACTAAGCAAAATACATGTAAACACCATCTCCACCCCTTTCGGCCATAATGCCCATTTCACATACATTGGTTCTTCATTCAAACCAATCCCATACACATATACCAATACATCAATAAGCATGGTTCATGGCGTTAATGCCATGTAAACAAGGATTGAACATGGGTTACCTCAAAATGCACTTTCGGCCAAAGTACTAACTTGCACAATCATGGTGTTCTTCACCCAAACAACCTATCACAAGGTTAAATAACCATCAACAAGCATCACACATGGATTAATTTCCATGAATTCCAAGAAGAACACCAAGAACACTGTTCATCACTTTCGGCCATAGCTAGGTTTTCCACAAAATATTTCAATTGCTCTATTCTCCAAGCATAGCAACATATGAGCATTCAAAATTCCTTGTTCATGGAAAGAAATACCATGGATTCAAAGAAATTTCGAGGTTACCTCAAGAACCTTAGCTCAAATGGCTCGGCCCTTCACCATTTCTTCATAAACAAAGCTTGAATCCAAGCAAGCACACGCCGAATCCACTTCTCCAAGCTTGAATCCGCCAAGTACTTCAAGAACTTTGGATGTCAAAGCAAGATTGTGAAGGAGCTCTCAAAATGCTCTCGGTTTAGCAAGGACAAGGAAGCCCGAAATGAAGCAAATGGACTTAGGCTAGTTTCGGCCGAAAGTCATTTGCTTTAGTTAGCTAAAATGCCAACTTCCACTTCCATTTCTTTGCATGGCGCAATATTGCCCTTAAGTCCACTTATACACAAGGCCGCCACTCAAACTTGTATCCAAATGGGCACTTAAGTCCACACATGGCTCAAAGTGCCAAGCAAATAAACAACACAAGTACGAAGGTGTCATAAGCACCCATGCATAACCGGCCATGTAACTAAAATAAAGACTAGTTAGTTTAACTAGTAACTAGTGAATAGTACCCTAGTGGTAGACAAGATTTTGACTAGTAATCATTGTTGTCTCCCACAAATGGCCTAGTCTTGCACTAGCCATTATAGAAATTTGCATGGCCAACAATACCATCTTTAAACTTGTGGTTTCACTTGTACCACTTAACTTAGTGCACAATTTGGTCCTCTTTCTCAGTTTTCTGTCAGCTTTCCCATTGTACATTTTCCATGTGCAACCAAGTCCTGAAAGTTTCCAGTCTTGCACATAGGTCACTGTGCCAGTCTCCAAGGCTCCTCTTTCTTCCCTTTCTGTTTTCTCTCATTTTTCCTTGGTTCTCCTTGGCCTAAGCCAAGCACATAGGAGGTACCTAACATCTCCAGGCAGAGAGATGAGCCTAGCACCACCATCCTCATCGAAAAGATCCTAGAGAGGTTGGAGAAAGTGCAAAGGTAGATGGCTCGGAAGCCTGTCTGGTCAAGGTTGTCAGAAACCTTCACCGGAGAAGAGTCACCCTTCATCTGAGCGATAGTTGAGGCACCTATGCCAAGCGACTTCCAGGCGCCACGCTTGGAGATGTACGATGGGTGAAGTGACCCCTAAGCCCACCTCACAAAGTATAGGTATAGCATGGTGCTGCATGATGCTGATGATGCCACTCTCTACAAATGCTTTGAAGTCACCCTCACAGGGCCAGCAATAGCCTGGTACAACTCCCTGGCCCCCGGAAGCATAATCGGTTTCTAGGAGTTGTCCGTTGCCTTCACTCAACATTTCATCGGGGGCAGGCCGATGGTGAAGATGCCCATCCAGATGTTTGACATAGCCCAAAAGGATGGGGAGACCGTTCGGGACTATGTCAAAAGGTTGAACCAAGAGGCTTTAAGCGTGCCAGACTTCCGGCCCAAAATTTGTAACCTCGCAATGATCAGGGGGCTTCGGAAGGACTCCCAACTTTTCTATGAATTCTCCAAGGATCCCCCAGACACCCTAGGAGAATTCTACCGAAGAGCCGAGCATCACATGATAGCAGAAGAGCTGAGAATGGGGGGGCCGAAGTATGATCATCGTCAGCTCGAAGGTCAGAATCATCAACCTCGATATTCAACCGAAGGGGGGGGGGAAGAACCTGGAAATAGAACCGCAAAAAACCCATGTCATTCAGTCCGTTGAACACCTTCAGAACAAACATACTACTTGCCATGGAAAGGCAAGGCAATCCAATTCAGCATCCGAAGGCCATGACTTCGGAAAACAAGAAAAATATGAAGAAATTATGCCAGTTCCATCGAGACCATGGGCATGACATAGAGGATTGCTTCCAGCTGAGGAAGTACATCAAGTCTCTAATAAAGTAGGGCCAACTTCAGCACTACCTGCAGTTGCCCTCCCCAAAAGGGATTAGGTAAGAGGAGAGGAAAGGAGATGATGATGACTATGATTCTAACAGACTTTGGAATCTAAGTCCCAAAAGGCATCCACCACCACTAGTAGGAGTAATCCAGATGATCACCACTGGGATACCATCGGCTGAAAGGAAGAGAAAGATAAAACCTCAGTCATGGAGTTCAGTCTCCAGTCGAACAAGCTTGTTCAGAAGGTTGGATCCACCATGATGTTTCCTCATGATGTCCCATTCCTGATGATGACGAGGATAGGGAGTTGGGATGTTAAGAGAGTACTCCTCGATGATGGTTCCAACATCGACATCTTATTCTCCCATTTGCTGTCGAGTTTGGGTATCACAAAAGGCGATCTCAAGCCTGTCACCTCCCTAACCTTCGGGGTAGGTCCGTCTGAACTCCTTGTCCTCAGATGGATTGACCTACCTTTAATGCTAAAAGGAACTTCGTCGCAAAACAAAGGTGAGCTCTTTGCTTCCACAATTACAAGGT
Organism: Aquilaria yunnanensis; assembly: GCA_039654915.1. Taxonomy (NCBI): domain Eukaryota; kingdom Viridiplantae; phylum Streptophyta; class Magnoliopsida; order Malvales; family Thymelaeaceae; genus Aquilaria; species Aquilaria yunnanensis. The sequence goes on along the minus strand of CM077595.1, from coordinate 37,371,867 downwards.
TCATCGTCATAGATGTCTCTTCGTCATTTAATGCAATCCTTGGGAGGTAGACGCAAGGGAATCTCCACATCTGTCCAGATGTGAAATACTTGACTATCACCTTCGCAACAAAGGATGGAGATGCTAAGATCTTCATCGATGAAGGAGAAGTGAGGATGGTCTTTGTGAAGGCATGATAGGGCCTAGCAAAGATCTGTACACAGACTTCGGGAGCAAAGGCGGCGCTCGAAGAAGAGGCAAAGGTAGAAGAAACAGTATACCTCAAAAAAATAGGAATAGAAGATATAGAACTTGTCACAGGCTGAAGTACCTGAGTAGGGAAGAAACTAGCTGAAGGTGATAAGGTAAAACTTGTATCTTTTCTGTTAATGAACAAAGATCTGTTTGCCTACTGGCCAAAGGACATGCCTGGCGTAAACCCTTGGATAATCCAACATAGTCTTAAGGTACGCCCAGAGGCAAAGCCCGTTTGACAAAAAAAGTGAAGCCTCTTGGCACATAAGAACAACTTCATCAAATCCAAAGTAGAGCGCTTAATGGAAGTAGGTGTAATAAGGGAGGTGAAGTAACCCGAATGGCTTAGCAATGTTGTAATTGCTACAAAAGAAGGGAGTGATAAGCTCCAAATGTGCATCAATTTTCAAAACATAAACAATGCTTGCCCTAAGGATTCTTATCCTTTACCACCAATAGATCGGTTGGTGGGCTCTACTGCCAAATACGGCTTACTTAGTCTCCTTGATGCCTTCAGTGGATACCATCAAATTAGGATGGATCCCGAAGATGAGGAGAAAACTACTTTCATCACTGAAGTTGGGACTTACTGTTACATTAGAATGCCCATCAGTCTAAAGAATGCGGGTACCATATACCAAAGGCTAATGAACAGGGTGTTCGACACCCAGATTGGGAGGAATATGGAAGTATATGTCGATGATATGATAGTTAACAGCAAATTGCCTAGGGGTCATATCGAAGACTTAACAGAAACATTCCACCAACTTCGAGGATTCAGAATTCATCTAAACCCAGAGAAGTGCGTGTTCGGAGTAAATGTAGGCAGGTTCCTCAGATTCATGGTGTCGGAAAGAGGAATCGATGCCAATCCAGAAAAAGTCAAGGCCCTGTGAGTATTCCAAACTCCCACAACAGTCAAGGATGTGGAAAGGCTAATGGGGAGAATCACTTCTCTTAGTAGGTTCATCTCCAGATATTAGGATCGGTGCCAACCGTTCTTCAAAGTGCTCACCAAAGCTGTAAAAAATGACGGAACCTTCGGTTTTGAAGAGCACCCTTGGAGCGAAGATTGCTAAAAAGCTTGGGATGAGCTGAAAACCTACTTCACCCACCTGCTGACACTTCGGCAACTGAAGGATAGATAATCCCTCATCCTTTACCTCACCATCAATGAAAAAGTAGTAAGTTTGGTGCTTGTAAAAGAAAAGAGAGGGAAATAATGGCTAGTATACTATGTAAGTAAGTCACTACAAGGAGCTGAGGTCAGGTACCCTCTTCTACAAAAGGCCATCTATTCGTTAGTATTGGCAAGTAGAAGGTTACGACGTTACTTCCAAGCACACCTTATTTGTGTCTGAAGTAACCTACCTCTTCAGGATATCATGAGGAGGGTTGATTACTCGGGAAGACTGTCAAAATGGTGCATTGAGCTTGGTGAATATGACATCACCGATGAGCCAAGAAAGGCCATAAAGGCCCAAGCATTGGCAGACTTCATCACCGAGGTCCCAAAAATCAAAGATACCTTGGAAGAGCTCGAAAACATGATCCTGAGTAGACGATATTTGATGCGAACCCCAATGGTATAAAGGGCATGAAATGCACCCAAGATGTTTTTCAAGCTCTACAAGACATCAAATAAACTGGATTTGAAGACCCCTACCCCTAATCAACCTGTGATTAGAAAGAAGAAGTATAGAACTCCAAGAACACAAGCACACTTGTTCACCAAGGTAGTCCACAAAGAACCAAAGAGAAATTCTCTCCAAAGTAGCAATATTATGTCATGTCAAGGCTATTGTTTTACAACTAGAATATGTGCCTATTTATAGACCTAAATTAGGGTAAAAGATTCAGCAAAATTCATAGCCCAAGTGACCTAGGAAACCTAGTTACAAAGGACTCAAGAAAACCTAGTCAAACTAGGACTCCTAAACCTTTCTAACCTTGTTTAGTGTATGCAGCGTATGCCACTTGTGCTAATCAACCTAAATTAATTCCATAGCCTAAATAACATCCTAAATAATGTATCTAAATAATAATTACACAAAAATAAAATGCAAATACAAGATTAAACCCAAAAACCCCCAAATAGCCTTTTCGGGTGCATTTTGGGCACTTTAGGGTTTTCACTTGTATCTATAGCTCCAAGCTTGAATATTTGAGTTCCAATGGCATGAATCTCTGTCTTAGATGTGGCAAAGAGGGTTCAAAAAGTTAGAGCTCAAAAATCCAGCTTGTGGGCACAAAATGCATTAAGAACACTTAAGGGGGCTCAAATTGTGCACTTTGAGTGGTGTCCTTGGTGTCCTTGCTTTGTGGCTTGTCTAAGCACTCTAGAATTGAGTACCAACCATGTCCATCATCTCCATAAGATGTCTTGAGAGTTTCAATAGCTCCTTGTGAAGTTTCATGTCCATCCTCCATGAAGAAACTTGAAACAAAGCCTTGTAGTGCACTTAAGAGCTCCTTAGCTTTCTTCCTTGTCATAGGTCCACTAGAAACCGTCAATGGATCCTTGCCTTCTCCATGTGTGCCTTCCTTGATCATATCACTATTTTTTGATGGAGCTTCGAGTTCCAAACACCAGGGAGTTGGAGTAGTCCTCCGAGGTCCTGAAGGAATAGAGGCCACAAAGGCTATCAAATTTGGGTTCAATGTCACCAACAATATCACTGAATATGAAGCCCTCATAGTAGCCTTATGGCTAGCAAAGAGGGTGGGTGTGAGAACTCTAAAGGCCTACAGTGATTCTCAGGCAATGGTCTGACAGATGGCAGGAGAATATCGCATAAAGGATCCAACCTTGGCAAAATATCACAACCTCGTCAAAGAACTTATCCAAGAATTTGACATAGTGCACATAGAAAATTTACCTCGGTGAGATAACATGGAGGCTGACACACTGGCCAAGTCAAGAGAGTCAATAGAAGTACTGCACCATCGGAGTATAGCGTTAATCTGCGTAACAACCACAGGAAAGGGTGGAAGGACCATATCAAAAAATACCTCTCAACCTCGGAACTCCCCGAGGACTCCCTCCAAGTAGCCAAAGTGCAAAAGCGATCAGGAAGATACTTCCTGATAGGGGAAAAGCTGTACCAACCAGGATACACCACCCCATTATAGAGGTGTATTGGTGAAAAGGATGTTGAAGCGATCCTTAAAGAAGTCCATGAAGGAGCCTGTGGTTCGCACATAGGAATCAACACCCTTGCCAGAGTACTTCGGCAAGGGTATTTTTGGCCCACTATGAGGAAGGACGCAAGGCCGTTCATCCAAAAGTGCGATAATTGCCAAAGGCACTCTCCTATCCAGAGACTACCCTTAGAGAAGATAACTTCGGCCAACTATCCTTGTCCCTTCGCCATATGGGGCATCGACCTCATTGGGCCTCCCCCGACTACTCTCGGAGGGGTCAAATTTTGTGTAGTCGCCATAGACTACTTCACCAAATGGATTGAGGGAGAGCCCATAGAAATGATATCGGTAAAGGATATACAGAGATTCATAACAGACCTCAGAATTAAAATGCAGTTCACCATAGAAATGATTCGGCATCCCAAGGGTAATAGTGGCCGATAACGACTCCCAATTCACCGATAAAAGAGTTCCAACAATTCATAACTGACCTCAGAATTAAAATGCAGTTCGCCCCGGTGGTCCATCCTCCAAGCAATGGGCAAGTTGAAGTGTCCTACAGGACAATAAAGGATGGCCTGAAGAATAGGCTGAAATAAGCAAAGGGAAAATGGCCAGGAGAGCTCCTGAGCATGTTGTGGTGCTATCGAAGCACCCCGGGGAGAGCCACGGGTGAAACACCCTTCTCACTTGTATTCGGTTCAGAGGCCATTATTCCCGTAGAAATCATCCAGCCATCGGTTAGGTTACAGGTGTTCAACAAAGAAGGAAACAACCTTGGATTAAGGACCAAATTGGACCTCATTGACGACCATAGAGAAATGGCCAAGCTGAGAAAAAAAGCTTTCTAGCAGAGAGTAGCCATCACTACCAACTTACATGTAAAACAGAAAGGAATAAAAAAGGGAGACCTCGTTCTCCGAAAAGCCGAATTCGGACCTCGAAGACCATCGTATGGTGCACTTCGCAGAAACTAGGAGGGGCCCTATTTGGTTCTCAGATAAATTTGACCGGGAGTGTACAAGCTCGGTGACACCGAAGGTGGAGAATTGAAAAATACATGGCATTCAAATTGTTTAAGAAGATTCTATACTTCGAATTTTTTGAGTAAAAGGAAAAAGTGTATTATTCTCCCTATAGGTAATTAACCGAACATGGTGTAATGAGACTTTTTTTGAATGCATCTGAGCAAATAAATCTCGAACATACCCGCTCCCGAATAGCGGCAACACCCGATGCTTAGCCGGATGGCCGAACATGGGTACACTGACGTGATAAGCTTGTACAAATGACTAGCCTTCGACAAGCATATGATGATAATTGGTACCAAAGGCATTTATCCCCTAAAAGTACCTAGATGGACACTTGGAAAAAAATTTTAAGTCATGCAAAAACACCAAGGAAGAAGGACCGAGGACGGTTATTCCCAAAGATAGGTGTTTCCCTCGGTCGAACATAGTTCCCGAGGGAGAATTTCCCTAAGTGCGTGGCTAGAACTTGGAAATTCCTTTGAAAACAAACGCTATGATTGCCGAAGTTGGACATCTGAGCCTGTATATTGCCAAACCGTTCCTGTGTAAAAAATGTTGATCAGGCATGATTCGAACAAAAGTTAAGTTTTGCAAAAGATGGTGTTTTCCGATGAAAAACTGACCAAATACAATAGAGTTTGAAGAAAGAAAATTTTATTAACACCGATAAAAGAATACTACAATGGATTACAGAAGGGAAAGAAGAAAAATGAGGCCTATTCGCGATCCTGGGCATCCACCGGTTCCTCACCATCCTCGGCTTCCAAACCTTGGGAATCTTTATCAGTAGATCTGGGCGCCGAAGGTGGAATAGCAGGGAGGTTGAGGAACTCCGCCTTTGACCACTACCAAGATGGCCCTTCGGGCATGTCCAAGGCCACCAAGAAAGAGAGGTCGAGATCTGGAAATCTTGATAACACTTGGTGACGGGCGAGGGAGAAGCCGTCCTGATAAGACCTTTTGATTGCTTGGTCGGTCTTAGTCTTCTCCACGTCCAAATCCTCCAGATCTTTCTGAAGCTCCACGATCTCCTTCTCCAACTTCTTCTTCTTCTTCTTTCCCTCCTTGTTCAACCTCTCGACCTAAGCCTGAAGCTTAGAGTTAAGATCAAAGGCCTTCACCACTTGGGCAGCAGCATCGTCTTTCTCCTTTTGAAGAACCTTGTTGGCCGAGGTCATGGCTATCAACCTCGCTCCGAGGTTGACATCTTCGAAGAGAAGTCTTGGATAAGCTCCCCTTTGCTTTTGAGCATCTCCTCCTGAAGACTAGCCAGATCCTCATTGGCTATTTTATTTAGGACGCTGTACTTAACGACAGAGCTAGTGAAGAGTTCATTGGCCTTCGTCAAAGACTCCTCAGAGCGAGTTCGGACCGAAGTTTTCTTGGCTATTTAGAATAGAATTCCCCTAGAAATTCCTTTGCTTTTTTTTACTTTGGCTTAACAGGATTATAATTAACCTGGACCGTAGAGTACCACCTAATGTAGAATAGCTCTCTATTATTTTGGTTACACGAACCCTATCCTTAAGTCACCTATAGGGTGTCTAGACCTACTGCGCGTCCTAAGAACACATCCCACCTCCTATTACGCACCAGTTGGCTTTACCCTAGTCCGTAGGTGTTTTATCACACCTATTAGTCCCGATTATAATAATATCCCTTTTATTCAACAGTGATCCACAACAAACATATCAGATACTACTTGACACATGTTTATCATTCGATTGAATTAATACACTAGCTATTATTAATCAATACAACAAAGCATATTAGATAAACATAACATAATAAAAATAAAACTAAGAAAATATTTATCCTAGGTGATGCTCCAAGACATCTTTGACGTATGACATACTTGGCCTTTGGTGGGATGTCGCTTGAGTGGTATCTACAGCACTTGAAGAATGAGGGTTAGGGAGTTCCCTGGAGTGCTTTCCAGTGAAAGGTCCTTCAATGCACAAGTTAGTATATGAGGGAGAGATTGCTTAGACTAGAAAGCAGATAGGGTGTGTCTCATATCTTTTACCTGGGCATCTTCCAAGTATTTATAAAAGGCTTCAAGGAGAAGACGGCACATGTTGGGTCTATACCTCAAGGAGAGGTGTCCCCAGCTGTCTATAGACAGTTATGCTCAAACAACCGGACAAGGGCATACAGGAGGTTCCTGTTAGTGATCGTAGGGGCTAGGCATTTGCCGTCTTCTGTCGAAGTCACTGGGAGGCCAAAACATGTTTGGGAGATGTTGGTGATATCAAGAGTGGTAGCCTACTTTTTCTAATGTTGGCTATGCTGCATTTTGAGGGTAGTACCAGGCCCCAATTCGTGGTTGGCTGAGCTGTCAACAGTGGCTGGTTATGAACCTTTTAGCAAGGTTGGTCATGTTAGCTCTGAGGGTTGTGTTGACTAGTTCCATAGGCCTTATGGGCAATAGCCCTTCGGTTATCACATGCCCGCTCCAAAAAAGGTGAAGTTACACATTCGGCTTACCTTTATTGCCTTTTTGCACAAAAATTTTGCTATCAAGGTTATACTTTCGGTGAACATAGGTCACAAGAGGTTTTAATTCTTTTCCAAAGCTGCACTCTTGGTGAGCTTAGGCTCATTTTTATCGCAAGATTCTTTAATTTGGAAAAGTTGCACCTTCGCCATATCTGGGCTAGTTCTAGCCAAAGATTTGTTCTTCCTCTACTGACGTTACACCCTCGACATTACACCTTCAGCATACCTGGGTTATTTCCCCACCTTAGGGTTTTTATTTCCTACCAGTTTCAAAGCACACTATCTCCAAAGATTGTTTTAGCTTCAAGGGTGAGCAGACTTGCCACATTAATTTATGCACTGTGGATTTGACATAACAAGGGGCATTCCCTCGTTTCATACATCAGATGACACATGTCATTAGATCAATACATATTTTTCCCATTAGTTACGTCTCTTCACTATTAAGTAGTCATTATTGGGCTTGTTGTCTTACCTTTATCAGGCTATATATCCCTTCTTCAATTCAAAAGTTCCTCACTTTTCATCTAGCTCTCTACTCTCATTCTTTGGCTCTACTATTTTCTCCTTTCTCTTTGTGGTAGTTCCTTGTGACAGATCAATTTCTAGCAGCCTTCTGTGGCAGTTCTGAGCATCTTCAGAAAGTGCATAGGTGGGTGCTTTCCTGAGGTTTTTTTTTCCTTCCTTCTTTTAGTTTTCTTCTAAAGTTAGAGCCCTAGGATTAGGATGGCAGCTCAAGCTTTTGAGGTCAGTAGCACTAACAAGAGTTGGGCTTCCCTTGATGCTCACTTGAGTTGTGCCACAATGGAGAAGGTGGAAAAATGGCGGATGAAGCTTTTGCTGCCTTTATACAACAAGACTAAGGTTCCCAAATGTGGCAAACAAAGCTACTATCCTTAAGAGAAAAAGGTAACTGTTTTTAGGTCCCAGCTAAAGGCCAGCCTTCGGTTCCTTCCTCCGAATACGATTTTTGATTTCTGGCAATTTAATGGTGTCATAATTAATCAGCTTCCCCCAAATTATTACTCATACTTCAACACTTTTTTTCATGTAATACTATAAGCTTCACCTTGTTCCAAGGGGTTTGTTCTATTTTTTGTTACCCTGATGGATTAGAAGTAGGAAATACACGTCCACCTTCACTACCAGGGATAGTTGGCGATGTTGGCAAAAAAGGTACTTCTTTGTGGAAGTACAGGAGGACTGGAAGGGGCTTCCAATGAAGTTGACCTTAGGTACTTTGGCTATTGATGTCCTGGATCCATCAAAACTTGTGATCAAAGAGCTGGAGTCTAGATTTTGGGAGTTGGATAGCCAAATTAAGGAGGTGGGTGACTAGCACGATAAGGTATCCTCATAGCCTCCTTACCCATTCCCCATTAGATGGGATTCAATGACCAAAAAGGTTCTTTAGAAATTAGACATTATCAAGGAGCACGTTACTGATGTCAACATGCCCAAACTGAAGACAAGTGGGAGGAAGCCTAGATAGTTCTACTCTTTTAGAGAAAACTATCTTACGAAGCTCTTGGCAATAGTAAGTTGCTTTTTGGTCAATACTTATCAAATCAATTTGTACTTACATCGATATTTTTTACTTTGCAGAGATGGAAGAGAAGTTAGCTTCCTTCTACAGGAATCTTTTCCTCATTCAAGCCGAGAAAGAACAAAGAAGAATGCCCCGAAGAGAAAGAAGGGTTAATCTTTTGAGGAACACAAATCTAAGAAATCCAGAGAGGATCCTCTCCTTTCCCCTCCCAAGATTACTGAAGCCAAACACATGGCAACTGAAGTTTCCATCATACCCACTTTGGTTAGCCTTAATTTAGTTGAGCAGACTCTTGGAACAACTTTGGACATGATTTTGGCCGAAGAGGCGATGGAGATGAGGAGGCAGAAAGGGAAGGATATCCACACAAATATCCTTGAGGTGAATGTGTTACCACGTCACAAAATGGGAGAATTACAAGTGTCATAATGGGTAAAAACCATTATATTGTGTAATTCTCACCATAGTGATTGAAATGTGTAGGGTAAAAGGCATGATCAACACCTCCTTAAAAGTTTTCCAAGTTGGTAACTTGGCCCCCAAGAAAATCCTTAAGGATTGCTTGTTTGTCAAGTAACCTATGGACTAAATTGTAAGGTTACAAAGACTGGGTACTCAATTGCACAAATTTCTAAATATGGCTATGGAAAGGACATGGATGGAATTATGAAGAAAGGATATGGATGGAATTATGAAGAAAGAACATGGAAGGAATTAAATATATTGTTGGGGACCAAAGTGCTCAAAGAGGCAAAGTTTGCCATTTATGGCATAATGACAACTAAGGTGCTTAAGTGTCCTAGATTTTTTCTAAGGTGAAAATGATTGTTTACCAAGGTTAAAAGAGGTAAAAATATGTCATTTTCCCAGCCAAAATGGCTGGAAATAATCTGTCCAAGTGTTGGCCAAAGTTTCAAAAAATTTGCATATATGCCACCAAGGTCAAAATGATGTATAAATGAAGAAAAATCTTCATTTCATTGGCATTTTCCCTAAATTTCGGTTTCTAGAAGCTAAGAACTCTTCCTTAACCTTTTCCACCATCCTCCAAAGCCACCATACCTTAAAAAATCAAAAGAAAGCAAAGAAGCCATCAAAGAGTGCAAGAAAACCTATTTTCAGTTCTATTAAGGTTCATCAAATTTCCAGCAAAAGGTAAGGGTTTTATCTGGGTTTCATGGCTGTTTATTGTTCAATACAGATGCCCAAACAACCATGAACCTAATACCCTAAGCTTGGAAGAGAGCCAAGAGCTTGATGAACCAAGTTTAGGTTAAGGGGGAAATTGCACCAAGGGTTTCAACCCTACAGCTTTGGTGCTCTGTTATGGCAGTGAAATTCAGGGTTTCTAGATCCCAAGTTAGTACTAACTGAGAACTAATGACCTCTTAATACCATGAAATAGCTTGAGGAGTGCTGCCATAGTGAGTTGTTAATGTTTAATTGAATGATTATGGACTAACCTTAATGTGTTATTGCTGCCAGCATTTCATATGTTTGTTGCTGTGTTTGTTTGTGCATTTGGATGTGTATTTTTGTGTGTTTTTATTTTATTTTTGTGTTTTAGTGTCTTTGGATTTCAGGTATATTCATGGATTTTGAAGATTTCATTGATAAGCCCTTACTAAGTTTCATTCAAGAAACTTACCCCCTTTCTGTCCATTTCAGGAGCACCTGAAAGAGAACATTCAAATAAATAGTTTTCGTTTTAATTTCTCTGTTAAATTTCAGGTACATGAACTTCAATATGTCTAGTTATGATCTGGAAATTTTGGTAATTTGAAGAGCACATTTGGTATTTTTAGTGATGGTCCTTACTGTGTTGTGCAGCAGCTGTCCAGCATCCTGTTTTTGGAGTCCATTGTGTCTCAGGACCTCCTGTAACCTAGGATGCATATTTATCTGAGTTAAGACCATATTGTAGTGCATGTATACATGTAAATTTAGTGTATGTACGATGAGACAAGTATGTGAACATTTGAGTAATGTTTTCGCTATTTAAGTGATGTGGTGCAAAGCTGCCTAAGTGTGAATGATAAGCTGCTTACTTATAAATTCTGTTTTGGCCACATAAATTTGCTAGATGAAATAGAATGTAATTAATATGTGTATCGGACCCATATGGGATAGCCTTGGAGGGCTTTCCCCTTGTGAATGAAGTGTTTGCATGGTTTGGAAAAATTGTATGGGCAAAATGGTCCAAAAGTTGCCAGAATTTCGACCATGTACCTAAAGTTTAATATCTCCCTATGTAGAATGAATCTTGGTATGAAATTTTGATCACACCTATACAACATCAAGAGGTTGAACTGGAATTTGGAATTTATGGATTTGGATCCTTTTAGCCAAAGATATGACGTTGCAAAATTGGCTGAGTTACTATTCATTTGGTCAGAATTTTGTAACTGACTTAAAAAATGCATATCTTGGTCCATAGGTGGGCTATTGATGTAAAAAAAAATTCCTTGGTTTGATATAAGTTTCTACTTGGTAATGGACCAAATAAAACATGGGGGTATGAGGCTAGACTGATACAGTTTATTAGTGGAAGTTACAGGTGCAGTAGCTGGTCACTAGAACTTAACAAGATTGCCTAAAGTGTGGTAGCCAAGATTAAGACTTGTGCTACTGTTTTCCTTCTTTGCTGCCATGGTGTGCATGAAATGTGAATATGTGTGTGGTGGTTGGACCAATATGCATGTACTTACATAGTGCCCAAGAGGGCCACTTGGGTATGCACATGAAGGGTAGTGTTCTGATGGCCTACAGCACATTACCAATCCTGGGAGTCTAAATGCACAATTTTGGCACCATAATTGGACTACCCTGGAGTCGGTAATAGAATGATTCTGAGGTTAAAGACCTTGAAGTCCCCGTACTAGGTTTTTCCTTTAACCCTTCATCTATGCACTTTGTTTTTTTTGGAATTCTAGACTTTATAGATGAATGAATAAGGGATAATGTGGTAATAGAGCTTCAGCATGATCTTGTAGAGGAATTGCTTGTTCCCGACTAGGTGGCTGATCATGCAAGGAAGGAAGCACTTCAAGGTGCGAAGATCCTATATGGGAAGGTTCTAACGGAACCTTTCTGGAAGTTCACCAAGCGTATGGACCTATTCTTAGAAGATTGCCAGAAGATGGTCCCTCAGATGGGAAAGGGAACCATGGCCAATGCTACCTTTTAGTCTTTGATGGAGCCATGTCTAAATGAGGAGAGCTTGGCAGCTTAGATCACCGAGCATGCCGCCCAGGTATTAGCTTTCTTTTGTTAGTTAGAAAAAGTTTGCTACTTATTCAAGCTTTTGCATTATCCCTAAAGCTTCCTTTTTTTTTTTTGTAGATGCTCGCCTATGGTTGGTATATTCAAGCGTAGTCTGCCAAACAGACCAAAATCCATTCCCATTCAGAGTAGGACTTGGAAAAATCCAATGAGATGGTTGCAACCACATGCTCTAACTATGGAAAGCTTAGCAACATCGCCAAAGAATGGTTGGCAAAACTTCACGAAGAACTAGTAGATAGTAAGCAGGCACTCCTTAAGGATTATTCCTCAGAGTGAATTTGATACGGCAAACTTCCACCATGATGGCCCTCCATAATGAGCGGGAAGAGCTGGTTTCCAAGGTAGCCCAAGCACTTTAAGAAAAGACACAGCTTGTAGCTGAAGTTGAGAAACTGAGGAAGTGGAAGAAGAAGAAAAAGAAGGAATTCGAGGTTTTGAATGCAAAAAAGGCGAAGGCCGATGAAATGACAAAGACCTCATTTCAGGACAATTTTTGACTAGCTCACAATCAAGTGCTCTCCCAGTTTCCTAAAATGGATATGTCTTTCCTTCTGGCACTTGCCATTCGTAAAGGTCCATCCTCTAAATGGTATCAAAAGGAGTTCATGAATCTTCTGAACAGCCCTTAGAGACCATTGTTGAAGCTGACTCCGAGGAGTTTCAGGGTGAAGGTAGGGAGGAATAGGCGGGATTTGATGTACCCTCCTTCTCTCCTTTTTTTTTGTACTCTTTTTTCTTTGATTTAATGAAATGCCTTTTTTTCCTGTTTGTGTTCAAAATTTCATTGAAGTCAATGAAGGGCATTGGCTCCTTCTATAGTTTAGCTACCTTCGACATCTTTACCATCTTCAGAGAAAAAGTGTGGTAAAATCACAAGTTCACCATCATGTTAAAGTGTTTAATAAGATAACAAATTTACCATTTTTGGTAACTTGTCTAAAAAATAACATCTTCAGTGAAATAGGAAATGCATTCACGAACTTTTGCATCTTCACCATCATCGGCAAAAATGTTTCTAAAGCGGGTATTTTTAACCTTATTTGGTGAAGTACCAAATAGCTAATGCATTTCGCATCTTTCGCTAAACGCAACGCATGCACCGTGTCTTGCCCATAATCACATATAGCCCATTTAAGGGTCTTAGAACCCAAATTGTGTAGCAAAGATGCTAAATTTTCATTTTGAAACAAGCATAGCAGATGATATTCTAAGTGTCCATGTCTAGTGGACATAAAGGCTAAAGTAGCCTCAGTGCCTCCTAAGCACTTAGAGGTTTAGTGCCAAGCACTAGGACATGTAAGGGAGGGCACCAAGGCACGCTTGGACACTACCAAGACACATGAGCATGCACCTAGGACACCTATAGCGCAAAGGTTGTTGTGCAATCCAAGTTTAGTCCTCATCAGAAACATGTTAAGTACCTACATGGATTTCTATGCTAGAATCAACATAGAAATCATTCATTCAATGTATATATATATGCCTGGGAACCAAAACACCAAATCCAGTTTTGAAAACACAAGTTTACAAGCACATAGGCATGCACTTGTCTTGGTAGGCCTATCTTTGGCCCCCCTAGTGCATAAAACTGTTAGTGTTGTGCCCAAAAAGCCAATCATGAGAAGATTGTATTTTAGCACATTGAGTCATGATATTTTATTAAGGCATTAATCCAGCAATTATGTTTGTTGTTTTGTTTCTGCGTAACTTAACAAACATAATTGTAACCCTAGAATAATAATATTCTTAAACGTCCCTGGTCTAGTATTATTGTGGAGTGGGTTGCAATAATACATAATGACTAGCATATGTGGAGACTAATATGAGATATGTAGTCTACATATGGGTACAAGTTTGAGAACTTGTGTACTGGACCGACCCACCATGAGAACACTACATGGATCGTTATATGAGTGTCATAAGTGATTCTCATAGTGATCATGGTATATGTAGTCCTTCGACCTAAGATCATCAAGGTTCCCTACATGTGAGTCACATACTTTGATACTTTCCTTTGTTGCTTGTAACTGAGTGAACTTGAAGGAGGTCATTGGGTATGTCACATATCATGCGGAGGGATTTGTATGATCAAGATGGGATTTGTCCCTCCTACGTAACGAGAGTGATATCTTCGAGCCCCTTGATAGAGTAAGACTTAGAAAAATGCATGGCCATGCTCAGATGAGTTGATATATGATATCAATGTCATCAGTTTAAGTTGGTCTACTTGGTAGTCAAGAAACCAAAGATTGGGCTATACAAGAGTGACACATTCCATGTCTCATGCTTAGTCTTGATATCTTGGACAAAGGGACAATGGCATATATCGGTGATGATCATAAAGGTTTAGTCGAATCATCGACAATCTTGTCACTTTGGTAGCAATGATGTGTTGCTAGACACCGCTCATAGGTTGTGATCATAAATGTGATTTATGATCATCGCCAACGTGTTAAGAGCCTATTGGGTCGCACACATAGAGCTATTTGGATCATTAGAGTGCATGGGCTAATAATTTGGGTTTTGGTTTCACAATAATTTCGTATTAATAATGGGCCCAATAGTTGACCCATTATTAAGCTAGAAATTAAAGCCTAATTGGATTAGGGCTTTGAAACCTACTAGGCCTGGAAGTTGAGTCTCACTATAAATACAACTTCTAGTGAGAAATTCGCAGGTCTCCTTGCCCTAACCTCCCAAAAGTACAGCCACACTCTTCTCTTGCAATCCCTTGGAGGACGCAAGCTAGCACTGCGAGCGTAAGAGAAACGCATCTGCCGTGACGTGGTGGAAGCGTGGTGATCCCGAGAGGCTCGTGTGGATACCATAGAGAGCTTGAACACGTCAACTGTTCAAGTTTTGTGATTCGACTCTATAGTTGAGTGAGAGATCTCAACCGAAAATTAGGTATGAAAATTTTCGAACACCCGGTTTACCCCGTTTCACTTGGATCCTGGAGGGTTTCGGTTAAATTTCGCTGCACTGTTTGGCTCCCGCAACCCATAAAAAACATCCAAAAGTGTACTCATGCACACTAGTGCACTTAATTACATCCGATAGTGTTCAAACACTTCCTAAGCATAAACCTCCATCCTAAAGCATGTTCCCACAAAACCTAGCTTCTAATGCCTACAAGTAATGGATTTCACACATTAGCTTATTGTAGAAGTAAAACATACGACATAGAATATTGAGCTAAACACATTAGTTAGAGTGCTACCTTTGTTACTCACTTTGGGGTAATCCAATCATTGTGCCAAAATCGTGCATTTAAACTCCCAGGATTGGTAATGTTTTATAGGACATCAGAACACTACCCTTAGTGTGCACACCCAAGTGGCCCTCTTGGGCACTATGTAAACACATGCATATTGGTCCAACCATCACACACATATTCACATTTCATGCACACCATGGTAGCAGAGAAGGAAAACACTAGCACAAGTCTTAATCTTGGCTACCACACATTAAGGAATCTTGTTAAGTTCTAATAATTAGCACTACACCTATGACTTCCACTAATAAACTATTTCCTGCTAGCCTTGTACCCCTATGTTTTATTTGCTCAATTATCAAGTATAGACTTAGAGAAAACTAGGTAATTTTCTTTTACATCAATAGCCCACCTATGGGCCAAGTTATGGTTTTCTGAAGTTGGTTACAAAATTCTGACCAAATGAACAGTAACTTAGCCAAATTTGCAACATCATATCATTGGCTACCGGACTCAAAATTAAAAAATTCTAAATCCCAATTTAACCTTTATATTTTATCTAGTTTTAATCAAAATTTCATACCAGGATTCATTCTACACAGAGAGATATAGAACTTTAAGTGCATAGTCAAAATTCTGGTCACTTTATGACATGTTGCCCATACAAAATTTCATAAGTATGTAAACACTTCATTCACAAGGGGTAAGCCCTCCAAGGCTATCCCATACATGTCCAATACACATGGAAAATACATTCCCTTGTATTTAACAACCATATGTGGCTACAACAGAATTTATAAGTAAGCAGCCCATCATTCACACGTAGGCAGCTTTGCACCACATCACTTACATAGCCAAAACATTACTCAAATGTTCACATACTTGTCTCATTTTACACACACTACATGTACATGCATACATGCACTACATAATGGTCTTAACTGAGCTAAATACGCACCATAGGTTGTAGGAGTGCCTGAGACACAATGGACTCCAAAATAGGATGCTGGACAGCTGCTGGACAACAAAATAATTACCACCATTAAAAATAACAAATGTGCTCCTAAAATCACCAAAATTTCAAGATCATAACAAGACATATGGAAGTTCATTTGCTTGAAATTTTATATCAAAAATCAAATGAAAAATTTTAGTTTGAATGTGATCTTTCTACAAGTCCTGAAATGAAAAAATTGAGGGGAGTAAGTTTCATTGAGAAACTTAGTAAGGATAACACTCGAATTCAATAGGCAATATGACGATCATCAAAACCTGCATCCAAAGACACTAAAATAGAAAAACTAGAATGCATATATAAAAGATATAGCAACCAAATCCAGCAGTCATTTACAACCAACAAACACATGAAATGCGGCAGCAACAATAACCATAGATTATTCCATAAACACACATAATAAACATAAACAAAACACTATGGCAGCCTCCTCAAGCTAATGCTTGGTCTTAGGAGGATTTTAACACTAGTTAGTACTAACTTTGGGATATAATAACCCTCATTTCATGGCCATCTTTGTGCACTTCACACTAGGTCGCAAAATGTTCAACAAGTGCACTTCCCTCACTAAGCTTGGTTCATCAAGCTCATGGCTCTCTTCCAAGCCTAGCGCCATCTCATTGGTCACATGAAAATGTAGAAAACAACCCATGAGAGCAATAGAACCTTTACCTTGAGTGTATGCCAAAATTGGAGCCTGATCCTAGGTGCACTCAATTCTTAGCGCCACATAGCTTCCAATTGCCATTTCTTGCTTTCTTTTGCCTTCAATTTCAATCTTGGAAGTATGGTGGCTATGGAGGAGCTATGGAAGAACTGTAGGGGAGGCTGCTAGCTGTGTTGGTAGAATATGGGAGAGAGATAAGTGAATTGGCCATAAATGAGCTTAAGGGCATAAAACACACTTAAACAAGCTCAACCTTGCTTTATGTCATTTTCCTTCCCCCTAATTATGGTTTCTTTGTCTTAAAGTCATTGGTACACATGTGCCCAACATTTTTGAACCATTTCTCAAGCCTTGGTTGCTTCCTCCATGGCGGGATAATTCCATAATCTCACACTTTGACTTAAGTCAAAAGCTTGAACACCGTAAGGTTTACACAAGGACATTTAGGTCCTTAATGCCTTTAATGTTTCCTTTGTCCAAACTTATCTTCCATGAGCAATTTGGCCCTCCAATAGCACTTTTATACCATTCATATCCTTCCCATAACTCTCCAAAGCTCTTTCCTGAGATTTTTACAATTGAGTACTCAAAATTCCAAAATCTTACAAAAAGTACATAGGTTCCTTGAGAAACAAGCAATCCCTAAGGCTTTTCCTGTGGGCCAAGTTGCCAACTTTGAACACTTTTAAGGAAGTGTTCATTATACCTTTAACCCCTCACACTTTAATCACTTTGAACAGAATTACACAATATAATGGCTTTTTGACTATTATGCCATGCTTGTAATTCTCCCATTTTTTTATTGTGGTAACAATGCTACCCTCCTTAAAAATTTTGGTCCTACAAAATAGCCTTTAGCTTTAGGCATTCTTCAGGATGCCTTTCCATAAGGTCTTTTTCAATTTCCCAGCTTACTTCTCTTTCAGAATGGTGTGACCACTGAACTTTAACCATGGGAAAAATTTTGTTTTTTAACCTTCTGGTATCCTTGGCTAAGATAGGCATAGGTTTATCTTCATATGTCAATTTAGGTTACAACTATATGTCTTACACTACAATAGCATGCTTTGTGTCTAATAAACACTTCTTAAGCATACTAATGTGAAAAACATTATAAACACTTGATAGGCTTGGCAGTAGACCTAACCTGTATGCTACCTTGCCAAATCTGTCCAATATCTCATAAGGACCTATGTGTCTTGGAGCTAATTTAGTTCTTCTCCCAAATCTGATAGTGCTTTTGGTTGGTGCAACTTTCAGCCAAATAGTGTCACCAACCTCAAATTCCAAGTCTTTCCTTCTTTTGTTCACATATGCCATGGGCCTTTCATTGGCTGCCTTGAATCTCTCTTGAATTTTCTTTTTTTAGGCAGTAGTCTCTTTAATAATTTTGGGACCCAACTCTAAGCTGTCTAAGGCTTTCACCCAATAGTGGGGGTCTCATTCACCTTCTTCCATAAAATGCTTCATAAGGTGCCATACCAATGGTGCTTTGGTAACTATTATTATATAAGAATTCCACCAATGGCAAGTGTTGGTCCCATTCACCCTTGAAATCCAACACACAGCTCCTGAACATGTTTTCCAGTATTTGTATCACCCTTTCAGATTGCCCATCTATCTGAGAATGATAACCAGTACTCAGGTGGATTTTGGTTCCTAGTGCTTTATGAAAGGCACTCCAAAATTGAGCTGTAAATCTTGGATCTCTATCAGATACAATGGAATCTGGTAATAAGGGGGTACAATTGGTTAGCCTATCAACAATGACCCAGATTGTATCATGCCTTAATTTGTTCGTAGGCAACCCAGTCAAAAAGTCCATGGTTATGTTGCCCACTTCCTCACTGGTATAGGTAGAGTCTGCAGGGTACCAGCTGGCTTCTGGTGCTCTACCTTTACCCTCTGGCATGTGGCACATTTGGAGACATAAGTAGCTATGTCTCTTTTCATATTTGGCCACTAGAAGTGAGTGTTTAAGTCTTTATACATTTTCTAACTTCCTTGATGGATGTTCAACTTATTTATGTGAGCTTCTTAATGTATTTCATCCCTAAGCTTTACTCCTTTAGGCACATAGGTTCGATCCTTAAAATATAGTAATCCTTGCTTGTAGGCAAAGGATTGATACACATAACCTTTTTCTTCTCCTAAAATATTTTTCAGATCAGGATATGTCTTTTGTGCCTTTCTGGCTTCTTCATTCTATCTAGACTGAATTGTCAATGTGTAGATTTGGGCTTCATCCCATTTATGCCACTTATGCCACAGGCATAGCAGACTATTCTGCTCATCATAATTAGTTATGGATCCTCCTTTTAGAAGTCCTGTGTACTTCCTGCTCAAGGCGTCTGCTATTAGATTGCCTTTGCCCTCTATGTACTCTATACTACAGTCATAGTCCTTGATGTGATGTACTCTAACTATCTCATTTGCCTCATGTTCAACACTTTCTGAGTGAACAAGTACTTTAGGCTCTTATGGTCAGTGTAGATTACAAGCGAACTACCCATCAATTAATGCGTCCATTGCTTCAGAGCAAAAACCACTACTGCCAGTTCTAGGTCATGGGTAGGATAATTTTGCTCATCGGGTCTCAACTACGTTAACCCATAAGCAATGAAATTTCTATCTTGCATGAGCACACAACCTAACCCAGATCTAGATGCATCTGTATAGATGATGTAGGGCTTGCTTGTATTAGGAAGAATCAATACTAGAGCTTCAATCAACCTCTGTTGAGCTTCAAGAAACTCTTCTCACACTTTTCAGTCCACTCAAATCTTTGACCCTTCTTGGTCAAATGAGTAAGAACTGAGGCAATCATGGAAAAGCCTGATACAAATCTCCTATAGTTCCAGTTAATCCTAGGGAACTTCGGATTTCCTTCACAGTCTTTGGTCTCCCCCACTCTCGCTCTGCCTTGACCTATTCAGGGTTTGCCTTAAGGAGTTGTACATCTATGATATGTCCTAGGAAAGACACTTCCCTGATCCAAAATTCACACTTGGATAACTTGGCATAAAGCTGATGTCCCAATAGAGTGTTTACGACAATATTCAGATGATGTTCATGTTCATTTTCATCCTTGAAATACACTAGGATGTCATTGATGAACACAACCACAAATTTTTCCAGATGTGGTCTGAACACCTTGTTCATCAGGTCCATGAAAGCAGCTGGGGCATTGGTCAAACCAAATGGCATGACTGTGTACTCATAATGCCCATATCTAGTCCTAAATGGAGTCTTAGGAATGTCCTCTTCCTTTACTCTCAACTGGAAGTATCCAGATCTCAAATCTATCTTGGAGAAGATCTTAGCTCTCTTGGGTTGATCAAAAAGATCCTCAATCCTAAGGAGTGGATACTTGTTCTTGATAATCACTGCATTGAGCTTCCTGTAGTCAATGCATAGTCTCACAGATCCATCTTTCTTTTTTACGAAGAGAATAGGACCTCCCCACGGTGAAACACTTGGCCTCATGAACCATTTTTCAAAAAGTTCATCAAGTTGTTTCTTGAGCTCATTCATCTCTATGATTGGTATTCTGTAAGGAGGTATGGATATTGGACTAGCTCCTGGTAGCAACTTGATCTCAAACTCAATTTCCCTTAATGGAGGAAAACCTGGCAGGTCTTTAGGAAAGACTTGTTGAAAGTCTCTCACTACAGGTATTCTGTCCACTTCCTCATCACAGTGTAATTCATTTAAAGCATAACAGTAATCATGCTCAGAAATCACAGGCATCTCATCTACTACCTCTAGCTCCATGCCATGCATTTCATACAGTAATTCCTTAGAATTCTCTAATGCATGTACTTCACTATCAGGCACTATGATTTCCCTCTTAGCACAATCAATTCTTATGTTCTGCATAGCACGCCAATTCATACACAACACTAAATCATACTTAGGAATGTCCAACACTAGCAAAGTAATCATAACCTTAGTCTTTTCTACTACTAGCTCACAATCCTTAGCTAGGTGAAAAGACATTGACTACCTGCTGTTTTCACTAAGGATAACCTAAACATGATTTCAATAGGCAATTTCATGGCACTAACAAATTTCCTAGCCACTGTAGACACAGATGTTAGGTTTCGGGAGCCAAACAGCGCAGCGGAATTTAACCGAAACCCTCCAGGATCCAAGTGAAATGGGGTAAACGAGGTGTTCAAAAATTTTCATACGTAATTTTCGGTTGAGATCTCTCACTCAATTGTAGAGTCGAACCACAAAACCTGAACAGTTGACGTGTTCAGGCTCTCTATGGTATCCACACGAGCCTCTCGGGATCACCACGCTTCCACCACGTCCCGGCAGATGCGTTTCTCTTGCGCTCGCAGTGCTAGCTTGCGTCCTCCAAGGAATTGCAAGAGAAGAGTGCAGCTGTCCTTTTTGGAAGGCTAGGGCAAGGAGACCTACGAATTTCTCACTAGAAGTTGTACTTATAGTGAGACTCAACTTCCAGGCCTAATGGGTTTCAAAGCCCTAATCCAATTAGGTTTTAATTTCGGGCTTAATAATGGCTCAACTATTGGGCCCATTATTAATACAAAATTATTGTGACACCAAAACCCAAATTATTAGCCCATGCACTTTAATGATCCAGATAGCTCTATGTGTGCGACCCAATAGGCTCTTACCAAGTTGGCAATGATCATAAATCACATTTATGATCATAAGCAATGAGCAGTATCTAGCAACACATCATTGCTACCCAAGTGACAAGATTGTCGGTGATTCTACTAAACCTTTATGATTATCACCGATATATGCCATTGTCCTTTTGTCTAAGATATCAAGACTAAGCACGAGACATGGAATGTGTCACTCTCGTATAGCCCAATCTTTGGTTTCTTGATTACCGAGTAGACCAACTTAAACTGATGACATTGATATCGTATATCAACTCATACGAGCATGGCCATGCATTTTTCTAAGTCTTACTCTATCAAGGGGCCTGAAGATATCACTCCCGTTACATAGGAGGGACAAATCCCATCTTGATCATACAAATCCCTCCGCATGATATGTGACATACCCAATGACCTCCTTCAAGTTCACTCAGTTACGAGCAACAAAGGAAAGTATCAAAGTATGTGACTCACATGTAGGGAACCTTGATGATCTTAGGTCGAAGGACTATATATACCATGATCACTAAGAGAATCACTTATGACACTCATATAACGATCCATGAAGTGTTTTCATGGTGGGTCTGTCCAGTACACAAGTTCTCCAACTTGTACCCATATGTAGACTACATATCTCATATTAGTCTCCACATATGCTAGTCATTATGTATTATTGCAAGCCGCTCCACAATAATACTATACTAGGGATGTTTAAGAATATAATTATTCTAGGGTAACAATTATGTTTATTACGTTACGCAGAAACAAAACAACAAACATAATTGTTGGATTAATGCCTCAATAAAATATCATGACTCAATGTGCAAAAATACAATCATCTCATGATTGGCTTTTTAGGTAGAATACTGACAACAGATGCCCAGTATCAAACAAAACATTATCAGGCATACCAATAAGCTAAATGTTACCTCTTAGTGCTCCTCCCTGCTCTGATGTCTTTCGCCTCCCCACTTGGAAGACTCTGCCAGCTCTCAGCACTAGAGGCCGAGGCACTGGAGGAACTGGCCTCTACTATCCCTCCCTAGGTGCTCCCCCTCTAGGTCCTACCCCAATAGGCATTACTGGACCATGGCCTTCTGGCCTCCTTTGATCCATTGATCCATCGATCTTAACATCTTAGACATGCTTGGGTGTCAAAATAGCAAGGTTTCTTTCCTTGAAACTTCTTGCATTTAAGGTACCTTAGGCCTGGGAACTTCCCGTTAACCTTTCCCTCACCACCAAGATGAGAATTCTTGGAAATTCTCTTGCCATATGGTGGCTTCTTCTGCTTGCCTCCTGCCTGGCTACTTTCCCTTGGTCCACTGGGATAGTACTTATTCTTATACTCCTCTTACTCTACTAATAGAGCTTTCTACACTATTTCATAGTATGTAACTGCTCCAAAAGGTATCACAACCTTTCTAATGTCTAACTTTAGGCCTCTGCCAAAACTTTTTTCCTTTAACTGCTCTAGTCCATGATATTAAGGGGCATACCTCACCAACTGATTGAATTTGTGCTCATACTCTAGGATACTGAGGTTGTCTTGCCTTAGAACATCAAATTCAGGTTGCTTTATATTCTTGATAGCATTACTAATGTACTTCTCCTGAAATAAGTGGGTGAACTTAGGCCAAGTCATTTCCATGTCTTCTCCTGGCTTTCTACCCTTCTGGATAGCTTATCGATCTCTAGTGCTCCTTCACCATATCTCTGCACTACAGTAGATTGTAGGTAGCTAGTGACACTCTTTTGGTGGAGCTGAATGGCATCCTCCCAAAGATTTTTTCAAAAAAGATTAACCACTCCTTAGCTCTCTCTGGCCCAGCCTGTCCATCAAACCGTTGAGGTCTTAGGCCTTGGAACCTCTCCAATAGTTTGACTTCATCAAGGGCTTCTAGATCCTCTAATCTATGTCTCCTAGGTCTGTAAGAGCCATCTGTGTGGTGATCCTCTCTATGATCTCTCTACCTTCTCCTGAATTTTCTCTCTTGGCCATCCTCAATCTTATTCCAAGTGGAGTAATGGTCATAGACTGAGGGATTGGTCCTGGATACCTGACCAATCTTAGACCTTAGTCTTCTTCCTCTTGGATTTCTCCTATCTTCATCTTCCTCATCAACAGTTTCATCATTTGTATCTTCTATGCTTCTAGAAGGAACATATTCAAATGTGTTCCTAGTATCCTCTTCTGGTTGCTATTGTGCATCCTTGATAGCCAAAGGGCTATTAACGCTTCTAGAATTCCCAAAGTGATTTGAGAAGCACCACCCTCAGGAAACTTGAGTGACCAACCTCAAGAAAGAGGGGGCTCTTACCATCTTCGGGAAGAACATCACCTTAGAACTAAGATCTCCAGATCACTTAGCCAAAAACCACCCTTGGGGAGACCTAGCACCAACCTCGGTGAAAGACAACCACCCTCGATTGGTAACAAAATCTACCTCAAAAACCTATAAACTACCATCTTCGGAATAGTGAACTCACCAAGTTCGGGGAAGTATATGCCCATCCTCGATCGGGAAGAGCGTCTTTTGAAGGTGCCCCACTTTGCTGAAGAGCCTCTCCTAATAGCCCTCGGTGCCTATATTGAGCCTAAGGGGGCCTCCTATTCCAAAGAAGCCTTATACTCTGAATGGGTCTTGCGGAGATACGGAAAAAGTGGTTAAGGAGCCTCTAATAGAGATACCTTGCACATGCCTCTGCCCTCTGGCTGAAACAGCGTACGGCCAGGTGGAGATACCTATCTTCGAGGGTACAGATCAAATCTGACAGAACATGTGTCACGATTTGAACAAGCTATGTCAAACGGCCTCTTCCCTCCACTTTCCTATAAATACTTATGGAGGACCTTGGTTAGGAAGGACACAAAACTCTTGCTATTGTCCTCACTCTCTGCTTCTTACTACTACCACTCTAAAAAACACTGACTTGGGCGTCGAAGGCTCCTTCCTTGGAAACACATTTTGGGGAGCTCCTAACCCTGGTTCTTTTGAGTGTTTTAGGCACCTTCATATCGGAAGTCTCTCTTTCAGGCCAGTATGTCATACGATGAGGATGCCACCGGGCATCATTTGACGCCGTTTGTGGGAACACCTTTGCCTTTCCTTTGTCGACGTTCCCCATGATCTTCAGCCAAAAGTCCACTGACTGGAGTCCTAAAAGTCTCCGCAGGCGTGTCCGGACTAAGCGGAGTCAAATAGATGGCTGGCCCCGAAGGGGGGTCAACCCAAACAGGAGTTTGGTCCAATACCCCTACATCATCCTCGGGCGGAGGAGGCAGGGAGTCATCCTGAGCCTTCTCTAACTTCGACGCTGAAGATGGTCCCTCCGGCTTTTTCTTCCTCTTCGGTGCCGCCTTTTTCCTTTGCTGCTACCCCTTCTCGGCTTGGCTGAGGAAGAGATTCTTGTAGAAGGTAGCAGACTTGTCACCCATCTCTACAAAAAGAACAACATCAGTGTAAGTACAAAGGATATATATAACAAAAATCTGGAAACGGACTTACTCTCTTGAAGAGCCAAATAAGTGAGTTTGCCCCAAAAGAGCTTTACCAACCACAACTTCCTGCCACCAAAAAGGGGCTCCGGCATATCCTTGTCGGTAATATCCTCCTTGACTACCCTAAGCTCCCGAAGGACCTCTTCGGTCATAAAGTTCCACCTAATGGAGAAGGGGTATAGGGAATGCAGAGGGACCTCAGGATCCCAATCTGCAAAAGACTGAATATGGCTGTCAAATGTTAGTGTTGTGCCCAAAAGCCAATCATGAGATGATTGTATTTTAGCACATTGAGTAATGATATTTTATTAAGGCATTAATCCAGCAATTATGTTTGTTGTTTTGTTTCTGCGTAACTTAACAAACATAATTATAACCCTAGAATAATGATATTCTTAAATTTCCCTGGTCTAGTATTATTGTGGAGTGGGTTGCAATAATACATAACGACTAGCATATGTGGAGACTAATATGAGATATGTAGTCTACATATGGGTACAAGTTGGAGAACTTATGTACTGGACCGACCCACCGTTAGAACACTTCATGGATCGTTATATGAGTGTCATAAGTGATTCTCATAGTGATCATGGTATATGTAGTCCTTCGACCTAAGATCATCAAGGTTCCCTACATGTGAGTCACATACTTTGATACTTTCCTTTGTTGCTCGTAACTGAGTGAACTTGAAGGAGATCATTGGGTATATCACATATCATGCGGAGGGATTTGTATGATCAAGATGGGATTTGTCCCTCCTATGTAATGGGAGTGATATCTTCGGGCCCCTTGATAGAGTGAGACTTAGAAACTGCATGGCCATGCTCGGATGAGTTGATATACGATATCAATGTCATCAGTTTAAGTTGGTCTACTCGGTAATCAAGAAACCAAAGATTGAGCTATACGAGAGTGAGACATTCCATGTCTCGTGCTTAGTCTTGATATCTTGGACAAAGGGACAATGGCATATATCGGTGATGATCATAAAGGTTTAGACGATTCACCGGCAATCTTGTCACTTTGGTAGCAATGATGTGTTGCTAGACACCGCTCATTGCTTATGATCATAAATGTGATTTATGATCATTGCCAACATGGCAAGAGCCTATTGGGTCGCACACATAGAGCTATTTAGATTATGAGAGTGCATGGGCTAATTATTTGGGTTATGGTTTCACTTTAATTTCGTATTAACAATGGGCCAAAGAGTTGAGCCATTGTTAAGCCCAAAATTAAATCCTAATTGGATTAGGGCTTTGAAACCCTTTAGGCCTGGAAGTTGAGTCTCACTATAAATACAACTTTTAAGTGAGGAATTCGCAGGTCTCCTTGCCCTAGCCTCCCAAAAGGATAGCCGCACTCTTCTCTTGCAATTCCTTGGAGGACGCAAGCTAGCACTGCGAGCGCAAGAGAAACGCATCTGCCGGGACATGGTGGAAGCGTGGTGATCCCGAGAGGCTCGTGTGGATACCATAGAGAGCCTGAACACGTCAACTATTCAGGTTTTGTGATTCGAGTCTACAGTTGAGTGAGAGATCTCAACCGAAAATTAGGTATGAAATTTTCGAACACCCGGTTTACCCCATTTCACCTGGATCCTGGAGGGTTTTGGTTAAATTCTGCTGCACTGTTTGGCTCCCAAAACCCAACATCAAATTCTTCAAATTGGCCTTCTAACTCCAAAGTTAATAGTTTTCAGGGATCTATTACATCAATGTCAAGAGTCCCTGAGGCCCATTTGGTTGGCACATGCTTCAACTTCTCATGCACCTTCAGAAAGAAGAACTTCTTTTGCCACCCTCACCAACTGTCCTTCATTTCAAAGGTGAATATATATTTCTTGCTTCCAGATCCCCGAGGAAGCAAAAAGTAGAACCCACCCTTCGGAAAGGGGTGGAGTTTGTAGTACTGCAAAAAGAAGGTGAACTGGGGCTCTATCCCGAAGATCCCGTAGATGCAGAGGAAGGCGTTGAAATAAAAATAGGAGCTCAGAGGAAGTTGGTTCACGACTATGCCATGGAATTGGCAAAAGTCGCAAACCATCTTTGGTGGGGGATACCAAAGTCTGGCCTTCAGTTGAGCCCTGAAGATGATAACCTCGTCCGAATGAGGGCATAATTGGGCATACCAAGGCTAGGAAGCCTAGTGATAGCATAAGAAGGAAGAAAGAATTTGGCTGACCACTTTTGGACTTTCTTTGACGTGGCACAGCTCAGATGAGAGTTAAGCGGAAGCCAACTCTTAGGCATGGGCTGAACTTTGACTTGATGAGAAGACATGTTCAGTATGAAGGCTCTAACCACGGGGGATGAAGGAGAAAATTATGAGAAAAAAAGGAAACTCAAAAATAAACCCAGCTAGTTCGGACTGAGTTATGAACTTCGGAAGACCACCGCAATTTTTGCTGAAAATCGCTTCGCCGCTAGCACCATCGCCAAATACACGGTGAAAAAGGGAGAGAAAATCAAAGAGCAAAGGCAATGGAAAATAACAGGTGTGGAAGACTTTGGAGGAGGAAGTTTATATATACCGAATGAGGCAAGCGAAGCGTCGCCATAATGACCCTTCACAGGCGAATGGATGTAATCGACTTAACAGACGGGACCGTTTGCCAGTTGCCTGGTGACACGTGTCACCTGACGCAAGAAACAAGGGTGTGCTCCTGACAACTGCCGGACCTATGCATGTCTTTCCTGAGGAGACACGTCTATCTAGTCAAAGGATATGACGATTCATTGGCAAGCATGGGTCTTTCTTGAGGAAATGCTTCTATCTATTCAGAAGATGTGATGATTCACTAGCAGGCAATAAAAAATCAAGAGGGGGAGTGTACACTTCAGCCCGAAGGAACAACTTCGGGAACACCATAAGCTTGGGCAAACAATGAGTACCACCTAATGCCGAAGGCACTACCTCGGCTAGGACAAGCATCTCGAACCAAGGGATGGCCCTCATCCCAAGAAGGTAACCTCGGTAAAAAATTCAGTTTACTTGCTGAGACAACCATCACCTACCACAAAGAATTCCATGAAATGCTTGCAAAAGCTCAAGTACTGAAGATACAACTTCGGCTTTCCAAGGGGGGCATGTGATAGCCAAAGGGCTATTAACCCTTCTAGAATTCCTGAAATAAACTGAGAACACCACCCTTAGGAAACCTAAGTGACCAACCTCGGGAAAGAGGGGGCCCTTACCATCTTTCGGGAATAACATCACCTTCAAATCAAGATCTCCAGATCACCCACCCAAAAACCACCCTTGTGGAGAGCTAGCACCAACCTCGATGAATGACAACCACCCACGGTTGGTAACAAAAGTGACCTCAGAAAACCTATAAACTACCACCTTCAGAATAGCGAACTCACCAAGTTCAGGAAAGTATATCCCCATCCTTGGTCGGGAAGAGCATCTTCCGAAGGTGCCCTACTCTACCAAAGGACCTCTTCTAATAGCCCTCGGTGGCTATTTTGAGTCAAAGGGGGCCTTCTATTCTGAAGGAGCCTTATACTTCGAAGGGGTCACATTCTCCGAAGAGGTGTTGCAAAGATACGACAAAATATGGTTAAGGAGCCTCTGATAGAGAGACCTCGCACATGCCCTTGCCCTTTGGCTGAAATGGCCTACAACCAGCAGGAGATACCTATCTTCGAGGGTACGAATCAAATCTGACTGAACACATGTCATGATCTGAACAGGCTATGTCAAACAGCCTCTTCCCTCCACCCTCCTATAAATACTTTGGAAGGAGCTTGGTAAGGAAGGACATAGAATTCTCGTTATTTTCCTTAATCTCTGCTCCCTACTACTACCACTCTAAAAAATACTAACTTGGGCATCAGAGGCTCCTCTCCCGGAAACACATTCTGGGGAGCTCCTAACCCTGGTTCTTCTGAGTGTTTCAAGCACCTTCATACCGGAAGTCTCTCCTTCAGGCCAGCATGTCATACAACAAGGATGCTGCTGGACATCAATCCTGAACTGGTTGTGCTGGAGCTACTTGGACTCCCTACTATTGTGCTTGAATTAGCCTCGTTAAGTTCTCATTTGTTAAAGCTAAGTTCCTCTGAAGCTCTAACCAAACCTGAGGCACTTCAGGGTTTGGTACCCCCTGTTGCCCTTGATTCCCTCAATTTTGTCCATTTCTTTGTTGCCCAGAATCATTAGGAGGCGCTCAGGGTGGTTCCCCTCTCCTCATGGAAACCATGTTTACTTCCTCATCGATGATTCATCATAGACCACATATGAAAATCATAGGTGTTTTAATGGTACTTGACACTAGCAGCTGACCAATTTGAGTTCATGTATATAGATGCATTCACTGCAGCTATATGCTACGTACATGTATAAACCATGCTCTGATATCAAATTCTATTTTCCACTTCGGGATAATCCAATTATGGTGCCAAAATTGTGCGTTTAGACTCTCAGGATTGGTAATGTTCTGTAGGCCATCAGAACACTACCCTTAGTGTGCATACCCAAGCGGTCCTCTTGGGAAGTATGTAAACACATGCATATTGGTCCAACCATCATGCACAAATTCACATTTCATGCACACCATGGCAGAAAAGAAGGAAAACACTAGCACAAATCTTAATCTTGGCTACCACACATTAGGCAATCTTGTTAAGTTCTAGTGATCAACCACTGCACCTGTAACTTGCACCAACAAAATGTTTCATTCAAGCCATGTACACCCTTATTTTCTTTGATCCATTACCAAGTATAGACTTAGATCAAACCAAGGAATCTTTTTTTACATCAATAGACCATCTATGGGCCAAGCTATGGATTTTTTAAGTTGCTTACAAAATTCTGACTAGATGAATAGTAACTTAGCCCACTTTGCAACGTCATATCTTTGGTTACAGGGCTCAAAATTCAAAAATTCCAAATCCTAGTTCAACCATCAGATGTTATCTAGTTGTGGTCAAAATTTCGTACTAGGATTCATTTTACACAGGGAGATATAGAACTTTAAGTGTAGAGTCAAAATTCTGGTCACTTTATGACCATCTTGCCCATACAAAATTTCATAAGTCTGCAAACTCTTCATTCACAAAGGGTAAGCCCTCCAATGCTATCCCATACTTGTCCAATACACATGGAAAATATATTCCCTTGCATTCAACGACCATATGTTGCTAAAATAGAATTTACAAATAAGCAGCCCATCATTTACACTTTGGCAGCTTTGCACCTCATCACTTACATAGCCAAAACATTACTCAAAGGTTCACATACTTGTCCAATACACATGGAAAATATATTCCCTTGCATTCAACGACCATATGTTGCTAAAATAGAATTTACAAATAAGCAGCCCATCATTTACACTTTGGCAGCTTTGCACCTCATCACTTACATAGCCAAAACATTACTCAAAGGTTCACATACTTGTCTCATTTTTCACACACTACATGTACATGTACACATGAACTACATAATGGTCATAACTCAACTAAATATGTAGCATAGGTTACTGGAGTGCAAGAGACACAATGTACTCTAGAACAGGATGCTGGACAACAGAATAAGTACCACCATTAAAAACACCAAATGTGCTCCTAAAATCACAAAACTTTCCAGATCATAAAAATACATATGGAAGTTGATATACTTGGAATTTTAGATCAAAGCTTAAACCACAAATGTCAGTTTAAATATGATCTTTCTACTGCTCCTGAAATGACAGAATTGAGGGGAGTAAGTTTCATTGAGAAACTTAGTAAGGGTAACACTCGAATTCAATAGGCAATGTCACCATCATCAAAACCTACATCCAAAGGCACTAACAAAGAAATACCACAATGCATATATACAAGATATAACAACCAAATGCAACATCCATTCACAATAAACAAACACATGAAATACGGCAGCAACAATAACCATAGATTAGTCCATAAAACACATTATGAACATAACCAAATCACTATGGCAGCCTTCCTCAAGCCAATGCTTGGTCTTAGAAGGATTTTAACACCAGTTAGTACTAACTTTGGGATCTAGGAATCCTCATTTCACTACCATCTTTGTGCACTTCCCACTAGGTCACAAAACCTTCAATAAGTGCACTCCCTACACTAAGCTTGGTTCATCAAAGCTCATGGCTCTCTTTCAAGCCTAGCCTTAGCTCCATGGTTACTTGAAAATATACAAAATAGCCTATGAGAGCAATAGAACCCTTACCTTGAGTGTATGCCAAAGTTGGAGCCTGATCCTTGGTGCACTCAATTCTTAGCACCACATAACTTCCAATTGCCATTTCTTGCTTTCTTTTGCCTTCAATTTCAATCTTGGAGGTATGGTGGATATGGAATAAATGTGGAGGAGGGTTGTGGCTGTGTGGGTCAAATGTGGGAGAGAGAAAAGTGAATTGGCAACTTAAATTGGCTTAAATCAGTTTAAGGGGACAAAACACACTTAAACAAGCTTAACCTCACTTTGTCATTTTCCTTCTCACTAACTATGGTTTCTTTGTCTTAAAGTCATTGGTACATGTATGCCCAACATTTTTGACCCATTTATCAAGCTTTGGCTGCCCCCCTCATGGTGTGATAATTCCACAATCCCACACTTTGACTTAAGTCAAAAGCTTGAACACCTTAAGGTTTACACTAGGACATTTAGGTCCTTAATGCCTTTAGGGTTTCCTTTGTCTAAACTTGTTGATGCCCATCAGCATCTTCACTATGTGACATGGTAAGACTGGGGGGACTTCCGGTGAAGAAGGAATGCCTAAAGGGAAGGTTGCCAAGGGGAGACTGCCAGAATTGCTCAAAGGAGAAAGGTTAGGAGGTCCCCGGAGCTTTTTCCGAAGAAGGGCCTCCGACGCCCAAGTCAGTGTTTGAAGGAGGAAGGTGAGTATGAAGTAGAGAGATTCTTGCCTATTTTGGATGTGTACCCCCCAGAAATGCCCTTTATTGAGACCATTTCCTGTATATATATAGGACGATGTGACCCGTTCAGATTATGACATGTGTTCGGTCAGATATAACCTGTACTTTTAGGCATTGGGGCCTCTGGCTGACTGTAGGCCGCTCGGGTCAGAAGCCAAGTGATGCGAAC
Source organism: Aquilaria yunnanensis (assembly GCA_039654915.1). Lineage (NCBI taxonomy): Eukaryota > Viridiplantae > Streptophyta > Magnoliopsida > Malvales > Thymelaeaceae > Aquilaria > Aquilaria yunnanensis. The sequence continues at coordinate 37,340,013 of CM077595.1, read as the reverse complement.
CCCGGTGGTATAAAGGCCATGAAACACGCCCAAGATATTTTTCAAGCTCCACAAGACATCAAAGAGACTAGATTTGAAGACCACCACCCCTAATCAACCTGTGATTAGAAACGAGAAGTATAAGAACACCAAGAACACAAGCACACTTGTGCACCAAGGTAGTCCACAAAGAACCAAAGAGAAATTCTCTCCAAAGTAGCAATATTATTTCATGTCAAGGCTGCTTTTTACAACCAGAATATATGCCTATTTATAGGCCTAAACTAGGGTGAAAGACTCAGCAAAATTCGTAGCCCAAGTCACCTAGGAAACCTAGTTACAAAGGACTCAAGAAAACCTAGTCAAACTAGGATTCCTACACCCTTTTAGCACAAGTTTAAGGTGTGCAGCGAATTCCATTTACCCTAAGTGACCTGAATCACTTCCATGGCCTAAATAACATCCTAAATAATGTAAATAAATAGGAAAATAAAATGAAATACGTTACAAAACAAGATTCGCCATAAAAACCCCAAAATGGTCTTCTCGGGTGGTTCTTGCTTGTGTCTTCAACTTCAAGCTGAAATTCGAACTTGATGCAGCCACAATTTCTCAAAATTCAAAGCATGAAAGTTGTAGCTCTATTTCTTAGCTTTGAAATGACACCTAAACGACACAATACGGACATCTAAACCCAAATAGATGCCCAAAATACTACAACTGCTTCTGAACCAGCGATAACTCGCAAATCACGATTTTGAAGTTAAAATGGACCTCCTTAACGTGCAAAATGGGTTTGATGGTCTTCATAGGATTTGTAGCTCCATATGTTAGATTTCTAATGAATTAATAATTACTCAATTCCGATCTATTTAGCTCAAGATATGATTTTTCTATCAAAACATCACCAATCTGTCAACATCCAAGCTTGGCCATCATCTCCATATGATTCCTTGCATGTTTCAGCAGCTCCTTAGCCTTCTTTGATCGTATCAACTCCCCTCTCCTTAGAAGGATTCATCCTCGAATCAAAACCTGTATTAGAAAAGGGAATTGAATCAATAACAGTGAAATAATCAACACATAAGCACTTAGCTTTCACATAAGCACCAATAGCATGTAATGCTTGTCTATGGAGATTTAATCTTGTGAAAAACCTAAACCAATATCCAAATGCAATGATACCTCCAGGGTCAAAAACAAAGTTTGAAACAATTAGCACAAAAAATCTGAATGTTTGCACAATTTTCATCTTAACTCTAGGCATCACTTTCATTGCCTTTGCTATCTCAAAAACATTATTCTCACAACTAGAAAAAGTGTTGGAATAATTTACCTTAGGGATGCTATATGCACTCAAAACAAATGGACCTAAACTCACACAAGTATTATGGTTATGAAAAGCACAAGTAATGGATGTCAAGACAATAGTTTGCATTAGCCATTCAAGCAAACAAGAATTGAACACAATGTGGCCTAAACTAATAACAAAACAAGGATGCATGAATTTCACAAAAATCCTAAGCATTTTGAATGAAACAAGAACAAACTTATTTTTGTATGTGCATGCACCATAGTGCATGAAATTTGAAAATGGGGTGTGACACAAAACAAAGGACTCAACACATCTCCTTAAAAGGCTGAATTTAAATCCAAAATTTTCACTCAAAATAAAAAATTTTAGGTTTGGACATAAAGAAAAAATATCAATGCTTAAAAGTTTGTGTAATGCATGTGTCAAGCTAAAGAAATGCTTGCTGGAAATTAAAGATTGACTCACAAAAATGGGCTGAACATGAAAGGCAATCAAAGAAGTATGTAATGTATGTCTATGTGCTAATTTATGGATGAAAAATTCCAAAGAAGTAGATTTAACTTGAGGCAAAACAAAATAATGTGAGATGGGTGCAAAACAAACAAATTCAAAAACAAAAGACACCAAAACAGATTTTTATTTAGAGAAACTCAAGCAATTCCAAAGATGATTTGACAAAACCAAAGAATTAGAAGCTTTAAAACAATATTTTGTCAAAGTTTCATGCTTACTTCCTTCTCTTAATCTAGTTTCATGAAAACCATTTCTCAAAAAAACATTGCAAGCAAACACACATTGTTTGAGATTTTCATGCAAAATCACATCATATCTAAGTGTAAGGAAGAAATACATTACAATGGTTGGACTTAGTCTCCAAGTATCTTCCTTTGGAACCATAAAATTTTCACCTTTGCACTCAATGGCTTTGGCTGGAGTTGCAACAATTTCATCCCCTTGAACCATAAGATAAGAAACAATGTTAGGCAAACTTTTGCATATGAAATCACTTGGCCTTACCTCAAATTGCTCCTTCTTAACCTCCTTTGTTGGTTTGATGCATGGGACATGACTTGGAATGTTGGGAACACAAACTTCTTGAATGGGCAGCAACTCACTTTATTCTTGAAGTTCATATCCACTTAGGTCCTAAAAAGAAGACAACACAACACTAGAAAAAGACTTTGTTATGTTAGATGAAAGTATGGCTTCTCTATAGGTCTTTCTGTCTTCACTTAGCTTGGGTTCATTGCACTCTTGTCTTCTCTCAACTTCACACTCAATTTCTTCTCTCGGGAACTCTCCACTCTTCTTCCCCTCATGTTCACTCTTCTCACTTAATCTCTCAGTTGTTCTCTTGGCTTTCCCCTCATTACTCTTGCCCTCAACTTTCCCCTCTTTTACTTTTCTCTCAACCTCACTTTGAATTTTTCTTTGATCATCCAAGACTTGTTGTGGTGAAAGTGGTACAAGCATGATTGACTTTTGTTGTTGAGATTGAGACAAGTCTCCTTTTGTGGTCTCCATGTTTGGCTTGGGTACTTCTCTTACATATTTGCTCCATGCTCCTTTCCATGTGGAAATTCCTCCTTGACACATCGTGGATGCCTTTGGTCTCTTGATGATCCTCTCAGCCTCGGTGGCATGGTAAAGTAAGTCCTCCATATTGAAATAAGGCACCATCTCTTCTTTGTCGGCAATCTCAGGATTGAGACCATTAATGAATCTCACAAGGGTGGTCTCCTCATCCTCCATGATGTTGGCTCGGGTCAAGGTCATTTCCAAGTCTTTATGGTAGTCCTCCACACTCCTTTGGCCTTGTACTAGCTTTTGAAGCTTAAGGCGTTGATCTCTAGTGTAGTGGTAGGCACAAATCTCCTCCTCATTAATGCTTTAAGGGCTCTCCATGTGTGTATGGGCTCCTCCTCATTCCTTCTCCTAGAAATAACATCCTGATTCCACCATACAAGAGCATAATTAGTGAACTTTAAGGTAGCCAATTTAACTTTCTTTTCCTCGGAGTAATGATGGCAATTAAACACCATCTCAATCTTTTGCTCCCACTCCCAGCATGCATCCGGATCACTCCTCCCTTGGAAAGGTGGAATGGTAAGTTTGATGGAGCTTAGATTGTTGTCCTCCCTTGGCTTACACCTCATTGGAAACCCATGGTCATGCCAAACTCTTTCTTCCTCCTTGGGTCCTTCTTTCCTTGGACCTCTCCTTGGTTGTAAGATAGGATTTGGTCTCCATGGCAACCTCAAATCAATGTCTTCAATCCTCCCTACAAGTATATTAAGAGTTTCTGGAAATTCTCTCATGGTAGGCTCCTCATTGTGTCTCACTTCCATCCTCTTATCCTCCTGGCCCTCCATACTCCTGAAAACAAAGATCCTCACAAACACTCACCTCACGTGTTTCACTCAAAAGATGAACACTCAAACACTCAATTTGTTAGTAAGATATTGCTATTCAAAGAGTTCTCAAAAGTTCTAAGAAAAATGTCCTCAAAGCACACAAGAAAACTTGAATTTTTGAAGAACTATTTTGACTCCAAAAGAGGTGGGCTAAACAAGCTTTGAAAGACTCTAGGAAACCCTTGCAATTGATGATTACAAGAACCACAAAGAAAGCTTTTTGGCTCAAAAACAATGGGATAGGTTTTGGGGCGCAAAACTTTCAACACTTTGAGAGAACTTCTTTTTGCAAGCTTTTTCCTTTGATCTTTTCTTTTCTTTGTTCTTTCTTTTTCTTTTCTTTGTTCTTTTCTCTATTTTTTTGGCTTGCTGTTTTGATGCTAAAACAACTTTCTCCTTGAAGTTCCTTGCTGCCAAAGACAAAAAGTCAGTTTTCTATTCGGCCAAAACAAGAAACTATTGAAATTTGCACAATTTGAAACAACTTTTGTTGTTCTGAAACTTCCTCAATTTGAATCCTTATTTTTTTGGTGTTTTCTTGACTCTAAGATGCTAGAAACAATGAAAACAATGAAGATTAATAGGGCTGGACACGAAACAGAAAGATAAGAATCAAACAAGAACAAACGAATTGAAACCGAGAACACTAGACAACACGAATTGACTTCTTCTTGTTGTTTTTGTGATTTTTGGACTTGAACAAGGATGGAATAAAATGGACAGACCTGAAACAAGAAGGAAAAGGATTAAAACATAGAATTAAGACACAAAATTACTGCAAACAAATTAAAAGAAAACCGAAGATAAACAAGAACACAAGATATGTCCTTCAATGGAACTTGTGACTCTGATACCAACTGATGCAAACCCCGATGCTATAAAGACCATGAAACACGCCCAAGATGTTTTTCAAGCTCCACAAGACATCAAAGAGACTAGATTTGAAGACCCCAACTCCTAATCAACCTGTGATTAGAAACAAGAAGTATAAGAACACCAAGAACACAAGCATACTTGTGCACCAAGGTAGTCCACAAAGAACCAAAGAGAAATTCTCTCCAAAGTAGCAATATTATTTCATGTCAAGGCTGTTTTTTACAACCAGAATATGTGCCTATTTATAGGCCTAAACTAGGGTAAAAGACTCAGCAAAATTCGTAGCCCAAGTCACCTAGGAAACCTAGTTACAAAGGACTCAAGAAAACCTAGTCAAACTAGGATTCCTACACCCTTTTAACACATGTTTAAGGTGTGCAGCGAATTCCATTTATCCTAAGTGACCTAAATCACTTCCATGTCCTAAATAAAATCCTAAATAATGTAAATAAATAGGAAAATAAAATGAAATACGTTACAAAACAAGATTGGCCATCAAAACCCCAAAATGGTCTTCTCGGGTGGTTCTTGCTTGTGTCTTCAACTTCAAGCTGAAATTAGAACTTGATTCAGCCACAATTTCTCAAAATTTAAAGAATAAAAATTGTAGCTCTCTTCCTTAGCTTTGAAATGACACCTGAACAACACAATACGGACATCTAAAGCCAAAGATGTGCTCAAAATACTGTAACTGCTTCTGAAGCGGCGATAACTCGCAAATCGCAACTTTGAAGTTAAATTGGACCTCCTTAACGTGCAAAATGGGTTTGATGGTCTTCATAGGATTTGTAGCTCCAGATGTTATCTTTCTAATGAATTAAGAATTACTCAATTACAATCTGTTTAGTTCAACATATGATTTTTCTATCAGAACATCACCAATCTGTCAACATCCAAGCTTGGCCATCATCTCCATATGATTCCTTGCATGTTTCAGCAGCTCCTTAGCCTTCTTTGATCGTATAACTAAGGTTGAAGTAGGCCTCTATGATAGGACATGTTCTGCGGCAGCGTGTTGGAGCACATATGAGGGCGGTGTGTTGCGTACGAGGACGACATGTCAGAGGCTCCTTAATTGTTTCTGCCGTACTCCCGAGGTCCCTTCGGTAGAAGGGAACTCTTCGAAATAGCGGCCCTTTCTTCGAAGTCATCTCAGCAACCCAAGAGTCCTCTTGGCACTGAAGCTCCTCCTTCGTGGGCATTCTCCCCTATCGAAGGTGGCAGGTCTTTCTCCTCCAAGGTTGGTTCAGTTGCCTTAACAAGGGAGGCTACGCACCGTATTCTTGAAGTCAATACTATCGTTCCCAGGGGCGTTGGTGGATCACTAAGGTCAGATGTTGAAGGCGTCATACACCTTTCTCTGAGGTCTGTGCTCATACTCCATTCAGGCGATGCCTGTCTTCCCGAGTGTGGTGACTTTCTTGAGCTTATACATTTACGAAGGAGATAGCACTTTGGCTATCACATGCCCTACCCCTCGGAAAGCCGAAGTGGAAACTTCAGCTTGTACACTTCCTGCGGGCACCTTTCAGGAGTCAGAGTAGGACGTGATGTAAGGAGACATTTCGGCGCCCGAAGGCATGTTCTACCAGCCGAGGTAGCACTGCTTGTCCTTTGGTTAGTCCCTTGGTGTTCTTGAGGTGCGCAGTCTCTTAATTTTTATTTTTTCTATTGCAGGTCTGGGGACCATCGCGTCTCGCAACCAGGGATGTCAGTCTGGATGGGCGTGCCCGGGGTTTCGTGGTGTCAGAAAGCGTGTCCTCATTTCACGCATTAGATGACACGTGGCATGCAGGAACTGGGGGTGGTCACGTCGGTTACACCAGCCGTGTCTTTTTGCCTTCGAGAAGTAATTATGGTGACAATTCTCCTTCGCGGAGCAGTTATGATGACGATTCGGCTGCCACTCTTCGGTCTATATAAACCTTCTTTTCGTCATAACCCTCACTTGCCTTTTTTTGCGTCTGTTTTGATCTCGTCTATTTCCAAGCTCTTTCCTCTCTTTTGCAGCGGTACTAGTGGCGGAGCGATTTTTGGCAACCATTCACGATGGCATCTTCAAATCCAGACTTTGGCAAACATTTCTGTGGGTTTCAATTCTACAGATCCTTCTATTTTTTCAAGTTTCCTGAAATTGTTTTTCTTCTTCCCAAAGTCCCATATTTTTCTTTCCGAAGTCTCTTTCCTTTGCCGAACATGTCTTTTCCTGTCCCCTTGATGTCTGTCTAAGCTATTCCTGAGAGCTGGCAAGCTCTCATGTCTCACCACTGTTGCTCCACTTCGGAAAAATTAGTGAAGTGGACAACCAAGTTCTTTCTTCCCTCTTATGCCATCACCAGACATCCCCATCTCGGCCACTTCAATTTTATGAACAAGAGTGATGAGGTTACCATTTTCCAGGCCCAACTGAAGGCTAGACTTTGGTTTCCTCCACCAAAGATGATTTGTGACATTTGCCAATTCCATGGTATAGCCGTGAATCAGCTTCCACCCAATTCTTACTGTTATTTTAACGCCTTTCTCTGCATGTGTGGGGTTTTCAAAATAGAACCCCACTTCATCATGTTAATGCAGTATTACAAGCCCTATCCAGTCCCAAAGGGTGGCTTCTATTTCATGCTACCTCAGGGATCTGGGAGCAAAAAATACATGTTCACCTTCAACACTGAAGAGAGTTGGCAAGGGTGGCAAAAGAAGTTCTTTTTCCTAAAAGTGGCGGAGGCGTGGTTGGGTATACCGACTAGGTGGGCTCGGGGAAAGCTGGAGACAGACGTCGTGGATCCCAAGAAGCTGCTAACTCCTGAGTTGGCTGCGAGGATTGCCGACTTCGACAGCCGTATTCGTGCTGTCGCTGACTGGGATGCCGAGGTCCCCCCATGCTCCCTCTATCCCTTCCCTATCAGGTGGACCCTCATGACCTAGGAGGTTCTTCAGGAGCTGGGGGTGGTAAAGTGATGGGTTTCAGGAGCCAAACAGCGCAGCAGAATTTAACCGAAACCCTTCAGGATCCAAGTGAAATGGGGTAAACCGGGTGTTCAAAAATTTTCATACCTAATTTTCGGTTGAGATCTCTCACTCAACTCTAGAGTTGAACCACAAAACCTAAACAGTTGACGTGTTTAGGCTCTCTATGGTATCCACACAAGCATCTCGGGATCACCACGCTTCCACCACGTCCCGGCAGATGCGTTTCTCTTCCGCTCGCAGTGCTAGCTTGCGTCCTCCAAGGAATTGCAAGAGAAGAGTGCGGCTGTCCTTTTTGGAAGGCTAGGGCAAGGAGACCTGCGAATTTCTCACTAGAAGTTGTATTTCTAGTGAGACTCAACTTCCATGCCTAATGGGTTTCAAAGCCCTAATCCAATTAGGCTTTAATTTCGGGCTTAATAATGGCTCAACTATTGGGCCCATTATTAATACGAAATTATTGTGAAACCAAAACCCAAATTATTACCCCATGCACTCTAATGATCCAGATAGCTCTATGTGTGCGACCCAATAGGCTCTTACCACGTTCGCAGTGATCATAAATCACATTTATGATCATAAGCAATGAGCGGTGTCTAGCAACACATCATTGCTACCCAAGTGACAAGATTGTCGGTGATTTGACTAAACCTTTATGATCATCACCGATATATGCCATTGTCCCTTTGTCCAAGATATCAAGACAAAGCACGAGACATGGAATGTGTCACTCTCGTATAGCCCAATCTTTGGTTTCTTGATTACCGAGTAGACCAACTTATACTGATGACATTGATATCGTATACCAACTCATCCGAGCATGGCCATGCATTTTTCTAAGTCTTACTCTATCAAGGGGCCCGAAGATATCACTCCCATTACATAAGAGGGACAAATCCCATCTTGATCATACAAATCCCTCCGCATGATATGTGACATACCCAATGACCTCCTTCAAGTTCACTCAGTTATGAGCAACAAAGGAAAGTATCAAAGTATGTGACTCACATGTAGGGAACCTTGATGATCTTAGGTCGAAGGACTACATATACCATGATCACTATGAGAATCAGTTATGACACTCATATAACGATCCATGTAGTGTTCTCATGGTGGGTCAGTCCAGTACACAAGTTCTCCAACTTCTACCCATATATAGACTACATATCTCATATTAGTCTCCACATATGCTAGTCGTTATGTATTATTGCAACCCGCTCCACAATAATACTGGACCAGGGATGTTTAAGAATATCATTATTCAGGGTTACAATTATGTTTGTTAACTTACACAGAAACAAAACAACAAACATAATTGCTGGATTAATGCCTTAATAAAATATCATGACTCAATGTGGAAAAAATACAATCATCTCATGATTGGCTTTTGGGCACAACACTAACATAAAGGAGCGCAAGACGGACCTTGGTATGCCAGCTCTTGCTCCTAATGGGAAGGAGTCCTGGCTGGTAATGCTCCTTCGGGGGGAGCTCACTTAGGAAGCCCTTTTTGAGAGTAAGTTTCCTTTTGAATTTTTAGTATAAGTATCCGTCTAGACTTACACTGATATTTGTTTTCTTTTTCAGAGATGGGTGATGAGTCAGCTAATTATTACAAGTCCTTCTTCCTCGGCCGGGCCGAGAAGGGGGAACAAACGAAGAAGGGCGCTTCAAACAGGTGCAAAACATCTGGGAGTGGGCTGTCTTCAGCCAAAAGGGCAAAGAAGGACCTCCTTCCTACACCCCAGGAGGATGTTGTGGAGGTCGGCGGCCAACCCGACGTCCCTGACGACCTGCCGCCATTGCGCTTTCTCAGAGTCCTGCTACGTCGGCGGACATTTTGGGTTCCTCGGCAGGAGGTGTTAGTATTGTGCCCAAAAAGCCAATCATGAGATGATTGTATTTTTGCACATTGAGTCATGATATTTTATTGAGGCATTAATCCAGCAATTTTGTTTGTTGTTTTGTTTCTGCGTAACGTAATAAACATAATTGTAACCCTAGAATAATGATATTCTTAAACGTCCCTAGTCTAGTATTATTGTGGAGCGGGTTGCAATAATACATAATGACTAGCATATGTGGAGACTAATATGAGATATGTAGTCTACATATGGGTACAAGTTGGAGAACTTGTGTACTGGACTGACCCACCGTGAGAACACTTCATGGATCGTTATATGAGTGTCATAAGTGATTCTCATAGTGATCATGGTATATGTAGTCCTTCGACCTAAGATCAGCAAGGTTCCCTACATGTGAGTCACATACTTTGATACTTTCCTTTGTTGCTCGTAACTGAGTGAATTTGAAGGAGGTCATTGGGTATGTCACATATCATGCGGAGGGATTTGTATGATCAAGATGGGATTTGTCCCTCCTATGTAACGGGAGTGATATCTTTGGGCCCCTTGATAGAGTGAGACTTAGAAAATGCATGGCCATGCTCCGATGAGTTGATATATGATATCAATGTCGTCAGTTTAAGTTGGTCTACTCGGTCATCAAGAAACCAAAGATTGGGCTATACGAGAGTGACACATTCCATGTCTCGTGCTTAGTCTTGATATCTTGGACAAAGGGATAATGGCATATATCGGTGATGATCATAAAGGTTTAGTCGATTCACCGACAATCTTGTCACTTGGGTAGCAATGATGTGTTGCTAGACACCGCTCATTGCTTATGATCATAAATGTGATTTATGATCATTGCCAACATGGCAAGAGCCTATTGGGTCGCACACATAGGGCTATTTGGATCATTAGAGTGCATGGGCTAATTATTTGGGTTATGGTTTCACTTTAATTTCGTATTAATAATGGGCCAAGGAGTTGAGCCATTATTAAGCCCGAAATTAAATCCTAATTGGATTAGGGGTTTGAAACCCATTAGGCCTGGAAGTTGAGTCTCACTATAAATACAACTTTTAAGTGAGAAATTCGCAGGTCTCCTTGCCCTAGCCACCCAAAAGGACAGCCACACTCTTCTCTTGCAATTCCTTGGAGGACACAAGCTAGCACTGCGAGCGTAAGAGAAACCCATCTGCCGGGACGCGGTGGAAGCGTGGTGATCCCGAGAGGCTCATGTGGATACCATAGAGAGCCTGAACACGTAAACTGTTCAGGTTTTGTGATTCGACTCTACAGTTGAGTGAGAGATCTCAACCGAAAATTAGGTATGAAATTTTTGAACACCCGGTTTACCCCGTTTCACTTGGATCCTGGAGGGTTTCGGTTAAATTCCGCTGCGCTATTTGGCTCCCGAAACCCAACAGGAGGACCTTCTGCTGAGGAGCTCGAAGAGCGCAGAAGAAGCAAGGGCAAACACATCCCTGCCGTCATGAAGGAAGTGCAGGACTCCAACGATGATGTCGCCGAGATTGCGCTAGGTTTGTTCCTTAGACATTTTCAGCACTTTTAATCTTATAGATATATGGCTAAGGAACAATGTCTTAATGGAAATGTTTCTTGACTTTGCAGAGGAAATGGCGTCCTCTTCGTGGATGGTAGAGCATGCCCGAAGGCGGGCCCTTTGGGACTCCCACATCCCGAAGGATAAGGTACGGAGGGAGCCTTTCTGGGCTTTCACTGGGGACATGAATTTGTTCTCTGACGACTGCCAGCAAATGGCTGCCCAGATCATGAAGGGCATACTCACCCAGGCTTCCTTCAAGTCGGTTGCCGAGGAGTGCATGAACAAGGAGGTCCTCACAGCCAAGATGTCCGAGCATGCTGCCCAGGTACTCTTTAGACCTTTTATTTTTTTTCTCCCAATTTTTTCTAAGTGTTTGGCTTTCCTTGTGCGAGTTTTACCAAGTGTCCTCCCCCCCTGTTTTTGCAGGTCTTGGGGTATAGTGGCTACTTCAAAGCTTAGGCAGCGAAACAATCTTCGCTCCAAGCTTAGGCCGAGGACCGTCTGGAGAGGGCCAAGGTCTTCTGTGCCAACTCAGTCGTCAAGAACACCGAGTTGAGCCGAATAGCCAAGGAGGAGGTTGCCAAACTTCGGGAGGAACTCTTGAAGGGCTAAGAATAGCTCTTAAAGGATTTCTCCCAAAAGATGTCCGACCTTGGTGCGAAGGTCGTGAGCTTGACCTCAGCTAACGAAGCCTATCAAAAGGAGAAGGAGGAAGATTCCACTCTTTTGGTGAAGGCCCTCACTAAGAACGCCGAACTTCAGGTCGAGGTCGAGGCCCTAAAGAAGGAGACAAAGAAGAAGAAGAAGATGAAAGAGCTGGAGAACGAGGTCGCTGATCTACAGAACGAAGTGGAAGACTTGTCTATCAAGAAAGACATGGCCATTCAGGCAACTAAATTTGCGTTCCAACATGGCTTCTGTCTAGCTCGACACCAAATCTTGATGAAATACCCAGACCTTGACCTTTCCTTCTTGGCTGCCCTGAATATTCCTGAGGGGCCTCACTGGACCTAGTCAAAGATTGAGCTCCTCAATCTACCATTTTCCCTTCATCCGGCACTGAAAGAAGTGGCTAAGGACGCAGGGGCTAGAGCATCTCATGATGCCGTGGTCCCTTAAGTGTTTAGGGCTTTTGTCCTTTTCTTTTTCTTTGTCATTTTCTTCTTGTAATCTCCTCCTTGTAATAAGGCATTCTTAATGACATGTTTCCCTTTTCTTTAAAAATTTGTTAAGTCTTTGAGCAATAATCTTTGTTTCCAAGAGTTGTTCCGACCAATTTTGGTCTAGTGCCCTTAGGAAGAAATCTTTAGTTTTTTTTGTCGACCATTTTTGGGGAAATGTTAGCTTTTGATGAGTATCATTTGGCAAAGTTTGGCCTTTTTTATCCGCCACATTCGGTGGATGCGCTTTTCAAGGAAATGACCCAACCAACTTCAGAAGGAATACATGATTTTCAGAAGTATGTACTTGAGCCTTGTTCGGGGAGAACTCTTTAGGTGAAGTCATTTTCCTGAAAATTGTTTGTACTTAGAAAAAATTTCTAACTTGTACAAATATCTTATCAAAATTCTAAGCATAGAATATCATTAAGGCATCAGAATGCCATGTATTTTTTAGTTCTCCACCTTCGGTATCACCAAGCTTATAGACTCCATTTCGAACCTCTTCAAGGACCAAATAAGGCCCTTCCCAGTTCACCCAAAGTACCCCGTGAGATGGCTTTCGGGGTCCAAACTCAGCCTTTCGGAGAATGAGGTCTCCCTTCCATATCCCTTTTCGCCTAACATGCAAGTTCGTAGCCTTGGCCACTATTTGCTGAAAGGCTTTTCTTCTAAGTTTAGCCATTTCTCTGTGTTCATCAACTAGGTTGAGCTTAGTTCTCAAACCTAAGTTATTTCCTTCCGCGTCGAACACTTGTACCTTTATTGATGGCTGGACTACCTCAACAGGAATAATGGCCTTTGTGTCGAAGGCGAGCGAAAAAGGTGTCTCACTCGTGGCCCTTCGGGTTGTTGTCCGATAGCTCCATAGCACACTGGGAAGTTCCCCTGGCCATTTTCCCTTTGCTTCCCCCAACCTCTTCTTCAGACCATCTTTTATGGTTCTATTAGATACCTCTACTTGTCCGTTGCTCTGAGGATGAGCGATGGGGGCGAAGTGCATTTTTATCCCGAGGTCGGTGATAAATTTTTGGAATCGCTTGTCAATAAACTGGGAACCATTGTCGGCCACTATCACCCTTAGTATGCCAAATCTGCATATAATGCTCATCCAGACGAATTTTTGAATGTCCTTTGCCGAAATGGTCGCCAGGGGCTCTGCCTTGACCCATTTAGTGAAGTAATCCACTGCAACCACACAGAATTTCACTCATCCAGGTGCTGTTGGGAGTGGCCCGATGAGGTCAATGCCCCATATTCCAAAAGGACAAGGGTAGTTAACCAAGGTTATCGATTCCGAGGGTAATATTTGGATGCTAGCGTGTCTTTGGAAATTACCACATTTCTGGACGAACTGCCTTGCGTCCTTTCTTAGGGTGGGCCAAAAGTACCCCTGGCGGAGTATTACTCCTGCCAGGGCGTCAGTTCCGCTGTGGGAACCACAAGCCCCGTTGTGGAGTTCTTTGAGAACTATCCTAGTGTCCTCTTCGCTGACACACCTTTGTAGTGGACTTGCATACCCCTGTCGGCATAATTCTTCCCCAATTAGGAAATATCGTCCGGAGCGTCTTCGCACTTTTGCTGCTTCGCGAGGGCATCAGGAAGCTTCGAGGTTGTGAGATACCTTTTTATAGAATTTTTTCATACTTTTTCCGAGGTTCCTATGCTCATTATTGCTATGCTCGGATGGCTTAATACGTCAGTGGGCTTTCTTGATTTTTCCAAACTATCAGCTTCAACATTGTCTCAGCGAGCCACGTTCTCAATGTATACTGCGTTAAATTCTTGAATGAGCTTTGACACGAGCTTGTGATATTTTGCCAAGTTGGGTCCTTCACGGTATAGTCGCCTGCCATCTACTCGACCACTAGCTGAGAACCGCTGTAGGCCTTCAGGTTTCTTATGCCAATTTTTCTAGCAAGGCGTAACCCTGCTATAAGGGCTTCATATTCTACCACATTGTTGGTGACATTGAACCTGGATTTGATGCCCTTCATGACTTCCATTCTTTCGGGGCTTCGAATGATTACTCCAGCTCCCTGGTGCTCAGAGCCAAAGGCCCCATCTACAAATAGAGTCCACTCTGGTTCACTTTTATCGAGGTTTGGCTGGCCATCCTTGGCAATTGGTACTTCTGCAATGAAATCCGCTAAAGCTTCAGCTTTTATTGCCTTCCTTGGCTCATAGGTGATATCATATTCGTCGAGCTCTATGCACCATTTGGAAAGCCTTCCCGAATGGTCTACCCTCTTCATGATATCCTGAAGAGGTAGGTTACTTCGGACAATAATGGGGTGGCCTTGGAAATATGGGCGCAGTCTCCTACTTGCAAGCACCAGGGCGTAAATAGCCTTTTGTAGTAGGGGGTACCTGACTTCAGCGCCATGCAGGGACTTGCTCACATAGTATGCCGGCCATTGTTCCGTCCCCTCCTCCTTCACAAGAACTAAACTTAATGCCTTTTCCGTGACTGCGTGGTATCGTACGAGGGGTTCTCCTACCCGTGGCTGCCGGAGTGTTGGTAGACGAGCCAAGTAGGCCTTAAGCTCTTCCTAGGCCTTTTGGAAGTCTTCGTTCCAAGGATGCACATTACTTCCGAGGTCACCGCCATTTTTTGCTGCCTTGGTAAGGAACTTAAAGAACGGTCGGCAGCGATCCCCATATCTGGAGATAAACCTGCTAAGGGACGTTATTCTCCTTGTGAGCCTTCGCACATCTTTCATTGTGGCAGGAGTTCGAAATCCTAGTAGTGCTTTGACCTTTTTCGGATTGGCATCGATACCCCTTTCCGACACCATAAATCAAAGGAACTTACCCACGCTTACGCCGAAGATGCATTTTTCAGGATTCAGGCGGATTCCGAAGGTTCTCAATTGGTGGAAAGTTTCCTCCAAGTCTGTGATGTGACTGCTAGGCACTTTGCTCTTGACTATCATATCATCAACATAGACTTCCATGTTCCTTCCTATTTGGGCATTGAAGACTTTGTGCAATAGCCTCTGATAGGTGGCTCCTGCATTTTTAAGCCCAAAGGGCATTCTGATGTAACAATATGTACCAACTTCGGTGATGAAGGCAGTTTTTTCCTCGTCTTCGGGGTCCATTCTGAATTGGTGATACCCACTGAAGGTGTCGAGAAAACTCAGAAGACCGTACTCGGTGGTCGAGTCCACCAGCTGGTCTATTGGCGGCAAAGGATACGAATCCTTAGGACAAGCGTCACTCACATTTCAGAAGTTGATACACATTCGGAGCTTGCCACTCCCTTCTTTTGTGGCGATAACCACATTACCAAGCCATTCGGGGTACTTGACTTCCCTAATTACACCTGCATCTCTTAGGTGCTGAACTTCGGTTTTGAGGAAGTTGTTTTTGTACGCCGAGAGGCTTCACTTTTTCAGACGGATAGGCTTTGCCTTTGGGCGCACTTTAAGGCTATGCTGCATTATGCAAGGATCTACCTTAGGCATGTCCTTCGGTGAGTAGGCAAACAGATCTTTATTCATTAACAGGAAAGATACAAGTTTTTCCTTGTCGCCGTCGGCCAATTTTTTCCCTATTCGGGTATTTCGGCCTGGGACAAGTTCTATATCTGCCGTTTCTATTTTTTCAAGACCTTCTGTTCCTTCTCCCTTTGGTTCTACTATGAGAACGATCTTCGCTCCCGTAGTCTGTGTGGAGTTTGTCACCGGGGTCTTTCTCGCTTTGGCAAATACTTTCCTTACCTCCCCTTGAGCGATGAAGATCTCAGCATCTCCATCCTTTATGGTGACGGTGACAGTCAAATACTTCACATCAGGGTGGATGTGAAGGTTTCCTTGCGTTTGCCTCCTAGGGATGGATGTTAGACTCATATTTATAGTGCTTGGCCCAGGCCAAGGAAATGAAGAGAGATACCATGAAAATATGAAAGGACTGTGAAAACAAGGCACAGTGATGTATGAGCTAATTTGAGGATTTTCGTGTCCTAATTGCAAAGAAAAAATTGACCAGGGGAAGATTGCAAGAAAATAAAGTAAGGGGACCAAATTGCACACTTGAATCAATGGTGCTAATAAAACTACAAAGTTTGAGTAGGAATTTTTGGCCATGCAAAATTATGTGGGGATTAATGGCATACTAGGCAAAATTTTGGTAGACATCAATGATGACTAGTCAAATCATGTTCCCCATTAAGGAAATAAGGCATCATTACCTTGGTTTACCAAGTTAAGACTAGTTATGGTTTTCAGCCGAAACTCACATGGACTAATGACCATTTAAAGCACTTGTGGTGTGTACTTGGCATTGTAAGCCATGAAGTGACCTAAGTGCCTAAATGAGCATGTGATTTAGTGATGGAAATGTAGCCATGTGGAGGTGAAGGCTCAATTGAGCCATGCAAATTAGTTGAGGCCGAAAGCTAGCTTATGGCCACTTTGGTTACAAGTGGCTTGTAACCGGAAATGCATGAGTCCACTTAACTCAAGTGCCTTCATTTCGGGTTTCCTTCTTCAAGACCAAAAGCTAGCTTTAGTGTGTTCTTGGTTGTGTTCTTCAGCTTTCACTAAATTGGTCTTGGATTAAGGGCATTAAGGACAAAATTGGAGCTTGAGTTAAGGAAGCAAGCTTGAAGGCTTTGGTTTCGGCACTAAGCAACTCAAGTGAGCTTTTGATTTGAAGAAATCATGGAGGCCGAGAATGGTTCAAGCTTGGGTTTGAGGTAACTTTTGTGTTTTTCCTTGAATACATGGTAGATATTCCATGAACAAGGAGTATTGATGCTTAATTGGTGTTGTGTTAGGCCAATGGTTTGGAGCAGCATTTCAGTTGAATGTTGAGCATTGACCGAGAGTAAAACAAGCTTGAATTAAGGTAGGGTTTCACTAGTTACTTGATTTCTTGGTAGTATACCATGATTCAAGTATTAAAGTGGCTAAGTGATGGTTAGATTTGCTAAATAACCTTGGTTGCTTGATGGGCTATTGTGATGTTTCAGTTATGGTTTTTGATTAGCTAATTGACTATGGATATGTGCTAGAAATGCTAGTGAATGTGGCCAATTTGCTAGGCGTTTCGGAGCTCTAGTGGATGTGGACTTATTGATGAAGTTTTATGTGCAAAAGTGCACAATGGCACATGTTATGGTACTTGGCCGAATGGTCATTGTGGTGTGTGTGTGTGTTCATTGTGTGCTTGAGTGATTCCTTGTGCTTGGTTACCCATTACTTGATTAATATTGCATATATGCCTCGGTTATGTTAGCATGTACATATATATGTTGTGGTTTTGTTTGTCTTCGTGTTTTATTTTGCAGGTTAATATGAGCAAATGGAGGTTAAGCCTTGAGTTATACAATCAGCTTAACTAAATAAACTCTTTAATGAGTTGGTATTAAAAGTGAACTCTACTGAGTATTGTACTCATTGCCCATACATTTTTTTTTCAGGAAAGGATATTCGGCTTGAATTATAGTTGCTTGAGTTGTGCTAGTGTGTTTGTGCTAGCTTGCTTGTGTATCAAGGTATGTGCCAATGTGTGCTTGGCTTCATTAGTTTTGTACATTACAAGTCTTATTTTTGAAGTTGTCTGAGACTTATGTCTTAAGATTGTGCAGGCTTTGTAGAGTGGGACTTGTCTAGGTGGGCAGCTATAGATATGTGGACACTTGCTCTGATCATAGTCTTCACCTTTATGACTATGAATATGGCCATTGGTCTTGTACTACAGTGTGTCCTGCTTTATGGCATACTGAAGGTTCTGTTTGAGCATTAGATGGTTTGGGTTGTAAGATAACTTGGTAATGAAAACTTGGAATCATGGCATGTAGCCAGGTATGTGTACTAGGTAGACTACTTTTGTATGTACATATTTAGGTAGTCTTGGTTGCCTAGTTTTTGTGGTACATGGAGTACCTTAGTAGGCCAAGTTATGTTTGCACTATGGTTTGGTTTTGGACATATATATATATGATGGATGTTATGGATCAATGGATGGTATGTTTATGTGAATGGAAGTTGTGTTTATCTTGTGAACCTCCTTTGTACCTATTATGGCTGAATGTACATGTGCACATAAACTTGAGTTTTCAAACTAAATGGTTTTCTTGGGCTTCTTGGTTGCCATTCTAAGTAGCACACTTGAATGCACACATTCTAAACATTTGAACTGCATTGAGTGTTTGCCTTGCTTGTAATGCAAGTTACATATTATAGCCTTGCTTGTCATGCAAGTTATTGAATTACAGCCTTGCTTGTTCTGCAAGTTAGTGATTTTGGGCCTTACTTCTGCTACAAGTAACTAATTGGATTTACTCATAAGCCTCCTGGGCCACCTCGCAAGCTAAACACCTTAAGAAAATAAGACTTAAGGTTAAGAAACTTTAGTTGGCCGAATGGAAAGGTTGGTAATTAAACTACATATTGGTGAGTTTAACACTTAGTAAATGGGTCAGGGCCTATGTGAGGTGTGACAATGGCATTATATGATGAATGGACATCTATGACGATGAACCTTGTCATTGTGGAATCGAACAGCCCATCTTTGTTCTTTAGTGAAATTCCTCTTAACATCAGGGGAAGAACAATCCAGCTGAGGACGGGGAGTTCGGACAGTACCACTCCGAACGTAGGAGAAGTGACGGGCTTGAGTTCATCCCTTTAGATGCCCAAACTCGGTAGCAAATGCGAGAATAAGACGTCAGCATTAGAACCATCATCAAGTAGTACTCTCTTGAAGTCCCAACTTCCTATCCTTGCCATGACCAGTAGCGGATCGTCATGAGGGAATATTATGGTAGACCCATCTTTCCGAACAAGCTTTTTTGATGGGTTCCTGTGTTCCATCACCGAAATCTCCCTGGCTTTCTTTTCCTGTCTGCCGATGGCAGTCCTGTGGTGATCATCTGAATTACTCCTGCCAGAGGTGGCGGACGTCTTATGGGACTTCGGTTCCGGCATCTGTCGGAGTCATATTCTTCGTCATCACCCTTTCCTTCCTCTTCCCTCCTCTCATTTGGGGTGTGCATTCATAGGTAACGTCGAAGTTGGCCTTGCTTTATCAAAGATTCTATGTACTTCCTCAGCCAGAAGCAGTCCTTGGTATCATGGCCATGGTCCCGATGGAACTGACAAAACTTTTTCAGGTTCTTTTTGTTGTCCGAGGTCATGGCTTTCGGTCATTGAATTTGAGTCCCTTGCCTTTCCATGGCTATGAGGTTGTTTGTCCTTGTGGTGTTTAGGGGAGTAAAATTCAACGGCTTCTTTCCTCTAAGCTTCTGAGGTCATCCTCCTAACTCGGTTGGGTAACGAGGTTATTGGTTTGGCCCCTCGGTACGGATATGATCGAGCTTTGGGCCTCCCATCCTCAGCTCTTCAGCAGTCATGTGCTGCTCAGCCCTTCGGTAAAATTCACCCAGGGTGTTCGGGGGTCCTTAGAGAACTCGTAGAACAACTGTGAGTCTTTCTGAAGTCCCCGTATCATGGCAAGGATGCGTATTTCTAGCCTAAAATCCGGAACACTCAGGGCTTCTCTGTTGAACCTTTCGACATAGTCGCGAATAGTTTCTCCATTCTTCTGCGCTATGTCGAACATTTGGACTGGCATCTTTGCCGTTGGCCTGCTTCCGATGAATTGTTGTGTGAAGGCGGTAGACAACTCTTGGAATGCCATGATGGTTCCGGGGGCTAACTAGTTGTACCATGCCGTTGCTGGTCCGGCGAGAGTAACCTCAAAGCATTTGCACAGAGTGGCGTCATCAGCACTATCCAATACCATGCTACGCCTGTATTTGGTCAGGTGAGCCTGGGGGTCATTCCAGCCATCGTAGGTTTCCAACCGAGGTACCCGGAAGTCACTCAGCATGGGTGCTTCGACTACTGCTCGGGTAAACGGTGATTCATCTCCATTGAAGGTTTCTGACAACCTAGACGAGACGGGCTTCCGAGCTACCTATCTCTACACTCTTTCTAGCCTTTTTAGGATTTTTTCTATAAGGAGTGTGGCACTGGGCTCTTCTTCTTGCTGTCTCAAGGCCTCTAGCAATGGAAAGCGACGCTTTATTTTTGGAGAGTAACTTTGGCATCGAGGAGATTGCGATTTCTCTTCTGGCGAAGAACTCTTTCGGTGAGGAGTCTCGGGTCGCTTGAGCACCGTTTCTCCAGTAGGCTGAACCCTGGGGGCTATATTTTCGGTCGAGGACTCATCCCGTTAGTCCCCGCTTCCCGAACTCCGGTGAGTTGACTTTGGACTTTTCTCCCGACGAGGTGCTGGGGAAGAGGGCCTTCGGCCCGGAGTGTTGGGTTTCGGGAGCCAAACAGCGCAGCGGAATTTAATCAAAACCCTCCAGGATCCAAGTGAAACGGGGAAAATTGGGTGTTCAAAAATTTCATACCTAATTTTCGGTTGAGATCTCTCACTCAACTGTAGAGTCGAATCACAAAACCTGAACAGTTGACGTGTTCAGGCTCTCTATGGTATCCACACGAGCCTCTCGGGACCACCACGCTTCCACCACGTCCCGGCAGATGCGTTTCTCTTACGCTCGCAGTGCTAGCTTGCGTCCTCCAAGGAATTGCAAGAGAAGAGTGCGGCTGTCCTTTTGGGAGGCTAGGGCAAGGAGACCTGCGAATTTCTCACTTGAAAGTTGTATTTATAATGAGACTCAACTTCCAGGCCTAATGGGTTTCAAAGCCCTAATCCAATTAGGATTTAATTTCATGCTTAATAATGGCTCAACTCCTTGGGCCATTATTAATACGAAATTAAAGTGAAACCATAACCCAAATAATTAGCCCATGCACTCTAATGATCCAAATAGCTCTATGTGTGCGACCCAATAGGCTCTTGCCATGTTGGCAATGATCATAAATCACATTTATGATCATAAGCAATGAGCGGTGTCTAGCAACACATCATTGCTTCCCAAGTGACAAGATTGTCAGTGAATCGACTAAACCTTTATGATCATCACCGATATATGCCATTGTCCCTTTGTCCAAGATATCAAGACTAAGCACAAGACATGGAATGTGTCATTCTCGTATAGCCCAATCTTTGGTTTCTTGATTACCGAGTAGACCAACTTAAACTGACGACATTGATATCATATATCAACTCATCAGAGCATGGCCATGCATTTTCTAAGTCTCATTCTATCAAGGGGCCCAAAGATATCACTCCTGTTACATAGGAGGGACAAATCCCATCTTGATCATACAAATCCCTCCGCATGATATGTGACATACCCAATGACCTCCTTCATGTTCACTCAGTTACGAGCAACAAAGGAAATTATCAAAGTATGTGACTCACATGTAGGGAACCTTGATGATCTTAGGTCGAAGGACTACATATACCATGATCACTATGAGAATCACTTATGACACTCATATAACGATCCATGAAGTGTTCTCATGGTGGGTCGGTCCAGTACGCAAGTTCTCCAACTTGTACCCATATGTAGACTACATATCTCATATTAGTCTCCACATATGCTAGTCATTATGTATTATTGCAACCCGCTCCACAATAATACTAGACTAGGGACGTTTAAGAATATCATTATTCTAGGGTTACAATTATGTTTATTATGTTACACAGAAACAAAAGAACAAACAAAATTACTGGATTAATGCCTCAATAAAATATCATGACTCAATGTGCAAAAATACAATCATCTCATGATTGGCTTTTTGGGCACAACACTAACAATCTCCCACTTGCACTAAAAGCCAATCATCCATGTATCTAATACCGATGGACCTAGAATGGCTATCATGCTTCTGCTGCGTAAGGGGCTTTGTCAGTGGATCAGCAATGTTGCTGTCTGTCGAAGTCCTACATATCCTTACATCACCCCTCTCTATGATCTCCATGATGAGATGATAGCGTCGGAGTATGTGTTTGGATCGCTGGTGAGATCGAGGTTCCTTAGCCTGTGTGATTGCTCCATTGTTGTCACAATAGAGCTCTATCTGGTCGACATTGCTTGGAACCACTCCAAGTTCAGTGATGAACTTCTTGATCCAAACTGCCTCTTTCGTAGCATCAGAGGCGGGAATGTACTCAGATTCTGTTGTAGAGTCAGCTACTGTCTCTTGCTTTGAACTCTTCCAGCTCACAGCACCACCACCAATACAAAACACATAACCAGATTGCGATCTAAAATCATCCTTATCGGATTGGAAGCTTGCATCAGTGTAACCCTTACAACGAACTGATCTTCACCTCCAAAGACCAAGAATGCATCCTTAGTCCTTCGTAAGTACTTAAGGATGTTCTTAACAGCTATCCAGTGACTTTCACCGGGGTTCGATTGGTACCTACTCATCATGCTCAAAGCATATGAGACATTGGGATGAGTACATATCATGGCATACATGATAGATCCAATTGCTGAGGCATATGGAATCTTACTCATGCGCTCTCTCTCCTCGGTTGTACTCGGACACTGAGATCTAGAAAGAGTGATACCATCTGATATGGGCAAGAATCCTTTCTCGGAATCTTGCATGCTAAACCTCTTTAGCACCTTGTCAATATATGTACTTTGACTTAGGCCAAGAAGCTTTCTAGATTTATCTCTATATATCCTGATGCCTAACACATATGCTGCTTCACCCAAGTCCTTCATAGAGAAACATTTCCCTAGCCAAGTCTTCATAGACTGTAGCTCAGGAATGTCATTCCCGATGAGTAGTATGTCATCTACATACAACACCAAGAAGACAATAGCGCTCCCACAAACCTTCTTGTAGACATAAGGTTCATCTTCATTTTTGATAAAACCAAACTCTTTGATAGCATCATCAAAATGAAGATTCCAACTTCGAGAAGCTTGCTTCAGTCCATAAATGGACCTTTGCAATTTGCACACTTTATTGGCATTCTCAGGAGTGACAAAACCCTCAGGTTATGTCATGTACACATCCTCAAGTAGCTTTCCATTTAGGAATGCAGTTTTGACATCCATTTGCCATATCTCATAATCATAGTGTGCAGCAATAGCAAACAAAATTCGGATGGATTTAAGCATAGCAACTGGTGAAAAAGTTTCATCATAGTCAATACCATGAATTTGCTTGAAACCTTTTGTGACCAATCGTCCGTTAAAGGTAATCACGTTACCATCCATGTCAGTTTTCTTCTTGAAAACCCATTTGCACCCTATGGGTTTTACCCCTTCAGGTGGGTCAACCAAAGTCCATACTTGGTTTTCATACATGGATTCCATCTCGGATTTCATGGCTACTAGCCACTTCTCCGAGTCAGGCCCCGACATAGCTTGTTGGTAGGTTGTGGGCTCATCTTGATCCATGAGCATCACATCATCGGTGTGAGTCACGAGAAATCCATATCTCTCGGGCTCACGCAGAATCCAACCAGTCCTACGTGGGCTCTGTGCTACAGGAACAGACTCTTGAACCACAACATCTTGTGGTGTCTGTTCAGGTTCCATTTCAGGTTCGATGTCTCCTTGTTGTTCTTGAATTTCTTCAAGTTCTACTTTCCTCCCACTAGTTCCTTTAGAGATAAACTCTTTCTCCAAAAAGACACCAGTTCGAGCAACAAACACTTTTTGCTCAGAGGGATTGTAGAAATAGTAACCCTTTGTTTCTTCGGGATACCCAACAAAAAGGCATTTTTGAGATTTGGGCCCTAGTTTGTCAGAGGATTGACGTTTCACATCAGCGTCACAGCCCCAAACCTTCATAAAAGACAAATTGGGACGCCTCCCACTCCATATCTCATATGGTGTCTTTTGAATCGATTTAGATGGAACTCGGCTTAGTGTAAAAACGGCTGTCTCTAGAGCAAGCCCCCAAAAGGAGTTTGGAAGGTCAGCTTGACTCATCATGGAGCAAACCATGTCTAACAGAGTTCGATTTCTCCTTTCAGAAACACCATTCCATTGAGGTGTGCTTGGTGGAGTGAGTTGTGATACTATACCACACTCCTTCAGATAGTCAAAGAATTCTCGATCCAAGTACTCTCCACCTCGATCTGATTGAAGCACTTTGATACTCTTCCCGAGTTGATTCTCTACTTCATTCTTGAATTCTTTGAACTTTTCAAAGGATTCTAACTTGTGTCTCATAAGATACACATAGCCATATCTGCTGAAGTCATCAGTGAAAGTAATGAAGTATTGGAAACCTCCTCTAGCTTGTGTAGACATAGGGCCACATACATCACTATGTATGAGTCCTAGTAAGTCATTAGCCCTTTCACTTTGCCCTGTGAATGGGGCTTTGGTCATCTTGCCCAACAAACATGACTAACATGTCTCATATGATTCAAAATCAAATGAGTCCAAGAGTCCATCCTTATGGAGCTTGGATATGGGGGTCTCATTTGTATGGCCCAAGCGACAATGCCAGAGATAGGTCGGGTTCAAATCATTTAATCTGACCTTCTTGGTATTCACATTATAGATTGGATCTTCAAGTTCTATAACATACAACCCATTGCTCAGTTGAGCACTACCATAAAAGATTTCATTCAAATAAATAGAACAACATTTGTCCTTTATTATAAATGAAAAACCTTTCTTGTCCAAACAAGAAACAGAAATCAAATTTCTACTAATAGTAGGCACAAAGTAGCAGTTGTCTAATTCTAAAACTAATCCACTAGGTCAAGTGAGAACATAAGTCCCTACGGCTAAGGCAGCAACCCTTGCTCAATTTCCAACACGTAGGTCCACTTCACCTCGGGCCAATCTTCTACTTCTACTTAGATCCTGCACATTTGCACAAATGTGAGATCCACATCCAGTATCCAATACCCAAGATGAGGAAGTAGAAAAGTTAGCCTCTATAATAAAAATACCTGAAGTGGAAGTCTTACTTCCTTTTTCCTTAGCAAGTTCTTCAAGATAGAGCTTACAGTTGCGCTTCCAGTGTCCAGGTTGCTTACAGTGGAAGCACTCCCCTTCCTTTGCCACACCACCCTTTGGTTTCAGTGCAGCTGAAGAAGAACTAGCATTGGACTTTCCATTAGCTTTATCCTTCTTCTTGTTGGCTTTTCCTTTTCCCTTGCCCTTTTGAACCATCAAAATGGGCTTAGCCTTCTTAAGGTTTTGCTCAGCAGTTCTCAACATGTTGAGCAATTCAGTGAGGGACTTGTCAAGGATGTTCATGTTATAGTTCATGACGAACTGACCGTAGCTTTCAGGCAACGATTGCAAGACTACATCAATAGCCAACTCTTTCTGAAGAGCAAAACCCAAATTCTCAAGATTCTCAATGTACCCAATCATCTTGAGCACATGAGGACACACGGGACTTCCCTCAGACATCTTGCACTGAAACAATGCCTGAGAGGTCTCAAACCTCTCATGCCTAGCTTGCTTTTGGAAAAGCATTTTGAGATGTTCGATCATATCGAATGCCCCCATGTTCTCATGTTGCTTCTGAAGCTCAGATTCCATGGTAATAAGCATGAGGCATGCAACATCCAAAGCATCATCAGAATGCCTCTTGTGAGCATCCCTTTCAGCTCTTGGAGCAGTGGCAGCAGGCTCATTTGGAATGGGCTGCTCTAGGACATAAACCTTTCTCTCTTGTTTGAGGACTATCCTCAAGTTTCGGTACCATTTGAGAAAGTTGGTCCCATTCAGTTTTTCCTTCTCAAGGATCGATTGCAACGAAAGTGTCGATGTGTTTTGTGCCATGGTTATCTACAACAGTAAATATGCAGTGTAAGAGTCATGTATTTTAATTCATTTAATAAGGACTTTTATTAAACGATACTCCCACTATTTTCCTCAAAATAATAACCCTCGATATTATTTCGGAAATCCTCGGCGCTAAGGTATTCTAGTGGACCAAGATCCATATTTGACCATAACCTGAGTCAGCTTTGGCTTTTCTCTCAAGTTACAGCTATTTAGGTAGGCAACTCCTTGCCAATTGCATCTTATGCAACTCTTGGATAGTTGGGTGAACAACACTTGTCCAAGCTCATCTCATGAACTTAAGCCCAACTCTATGCCTCTAAGTACCTAATCCTATTAGGATGACTTAGTTAAGTCGAACCCAAAGTTAGCAGTTTGGATATCACTATTATCCCAACGCGCCTTACCAAGATGAACATAGGTGCTTTGCTTTGGCAAACCCACCTAATGTTGATCAAAGTCTTGACGAGTGCAAACATTTGGAAGGCATCACATTTAATGACTTAATATTTGTTTGAGGGGTTTTTTTTTCTTTTGATCTCACCAATTTGCTATCTCCGATTGTTTTATACATGCATCACATACAAATATAAAACATGCATCTCATGCTTACAAGAAATAAACGTGACATGGTTATAGCCCAAACTATGTGATATTCTCAAGCCAATGAGAATATCATAAAAGCCTAAGAAAAGAAAAGAGTCTACACAAGCTCCTTCTTTTCCTTTCTTGGTTGCCCTTTTGTTGTCACCTCCTTGGACATACCACCTTGGACGATCCCATAATGCACCATTACATCAATAATAGAAACCTCGAGTTACATTCGAGGGGAGTAAGGTGAGAAGAGAATCTACAATGAGAGTGATAGGAAAAGGCACGACTCGCAGGCCGTATTTACAAGTACAACCAATCAAGGGCTATAACCATGAACCATGCTTCAAACACCAATCAGCATATCATGTCAAATCTCATTCAACAAAGATGCATGCCAATTTTCACGTGTTGATTAACCAGTTTTTATTTATGTGGCACTTCGCATACGGCGGTCCCGCTGGCCGATCAGCAGGCGATGGTTCTGCTGACTGGTCAGCAGACGGGGTCAAGAGGAGCCGCCCTTGTGGGGGGCGTGGGGGGCAGCGCCCCCCGGCGCAAAAAATTATCTTACAATTGCTTAGCCCGAAATCTTCTATTTTGAGAAAGTAGGCACCCGAGACTCCTCCATTCGAGCCACCAAAAATACCTTACTTTCGGTGCCCGAACAGGCCGAATCCGAACAAACCTAGGGTTTTTGCAACTATTGCAAGAATCCTAATCCATATAGGTATCTCATACCTATCAATTTCGGGTTAATCTCATTAACCAATTTGTGTCGTTTCTTCATATATCTCATATGTTCATTACGAATTCCGGTTTCATGCATCATGAATCAATCTAATTAATCATGGCCGAAAACCAATCGAACACATAGCATCATGCGATTCAACACTCAATCCCGATTTAGGGTTTCACCAGTAGCTCTGATACCACTGTTGGGTTTCGGGAGCCAAACAGCGCAGCGGAATTTAACCAAAACCCTCCAGGCTCCAAGTGAAACGGGGTAAACCTGGTGATTGAAAATTTCATACCTAATTTTCGGTTGAGATCTCTCACTCAACAGTAGAGTCGAATCACAAAACCTGAATAGTTGACGTGTTTAGGCTCTCTAGGGTATCCACACGAGCCTCTCGGGATCACCACGCTTCCACCACATCCCGGCAGATACGTTTCTCTTGCGCTCGCAGTGCTAGCTTGCGTCCTCCAAGGAATTGCAAGAGAAGATTGCGGCTGTCCTTTTGGGAGGCTAGAGCAAGGAGACCGGCAAATTTCTCACTTAAAAGTTGTATTTATAGTGAGACTCAACTTCCAGGTCCAATGGGTTTCAAAGCCCTAATCCAATTAGGATTTAATTTCGTGCTTAATAATGGCTCAACTCCTTGGCCCATTGTTAATACGAAATTAAAGTGAAATCATAACCCAAATAATTAGCCCATGCACTCTAATGATCCAAAAAGCTCTATGTGTGTGACCTAATAGGCTCTTGCCATGTTGGCAATGATCATAAATCACATTTATGATCATAAGCAATGAGCGGTGTCTAGCAACACATCATTGCTACCCAAGTGACAAGATTGTCGGTGAATCGACGAAACCTTATGATCATCACCGATATATGCCATTGTCCCTTTGTCCAATATATCAACACTAAGCACGAGACATGGAATGTGTCACTCTCGTGTAGCCCAATCTTTGGTTTCTTGATTACTAAGTAGACCAACTTAAACTGACGACATTGATATCATATATCAACTCATCGGAGCATGGCCATGCATTTTTTAAGTCTCACTCTATCAAGGGGCCCAAAGATATCACTCCCATTACATAGGAGGGACAAATCCCATCTTGATCATACAAATCCCTCCGCGTGATATGTGACATACGCAATGACCTCCTTCATGTTCACTCAGTTATGAGCAACAAAGGAAAGTATCAAAGTATGTGACTCACATGTAGGGAACCTTGATGATCTTAGGTCGAAGGACTACATATACCATGATCACTATGAGAATCACTTATGACACTCATATAATGATCCATGAAGTGTTCTCATGGTGGGTCGGTCTAGTACACAAGTTCTCCAACTTGTACCCATATGTAGACTACATATCTCATATTAGTCTCCACATATGCTAGTCATTATGTATTATTGCAACCCGCTCCACAATAATACTAGACTAGGGACATTTAAGAATATCTTTATTCTAGGGTTACAATTATGTTTATTATGCTACGCAGAAACAAAACAACAAACAAAATTGCTGGATTAATGCCTCAATAAAATATCATGACTCAATGTGCAAAAATACAATCATCTCATGATTGGCTTTTTGGGCACAACACTAACACGGAGGTAGCTGTGGCCATCTTCGGTCCAGTTCCTACATCATTTCAGCCACAATGAAGGACTGAAAATCACATAGGAAACCCATGTTAATAGTTAGAGGATGTTCATCCTCAAGCAATGAAGTCCCTGCTGCAGGTTGTTCGGTAGTTTGTTGAACCTCTGGCGCGGACGGGGACTTCGAGAGCCCTTTGTCCTTGGAACGCCAAGTTTCAATGACAGCCACCTGGGAGCGGGTTCCCACAGACGGCGCCAAATGATGCCCATCAGTATCTTCACTGTGTGACATGGTAAGACTAGGGGGACTTCCGGTGAAGAAGGAACGCCTGAAGGGAAGGTTGCCAAGGGGGACTGCCTGAAATGCTCAAAGGAGAAAGGTTAGGAGGTCCCCGGAGTGTTTTTCCAGGGAGGAGCCTCTGACGCCCAAGTCAGTGTTTGAAGGAGGAAGGTGAGTATGAAGCAGAGAGATTCTTTCCTTTTTTGGGTGTGTTCACCCCAGAAATCCCCTTTATTGAGACCATTTCCTGTATATATATAAGAGTATGTGACCCGTTCAGATTATGACATGTGGTCGGTTGGATATAACCTGTACTTCTGGGCATGGGGGCCTCTGTCCGACTATAAGCCACTCGGGTTAGAGGCCAACGCTGAATAGGCCTATGTGACAAGACATGTGCGGCGCCGGTGTGTCAGAGCACATATAAGGGCGGTGTGTTGCGTACGAGGTCGACATGTCAGAGGCTCCTTAATTGTTTCTGCCGTACTCCCGAGATCCCTTCGGTAGAAGGGAATTCTTTGAAATAACGGCCCTTTCTCCGAAGTCATCTCAACAACCCAGGAGTCCTCTTGGCACTGAAGCTCCTCCTTCGGGGGCGTTCTACCCTGCCGAAGGTGGCAGGTCTCTCTCCTTCGAGGTTGGTTCAGCTGCCTTATCAAGGGAGGCTATGCACCATATTCTTGAAGTCAATACTATCGTTCCCAGGGGCATTGGTGGATCACCGAGGTCGGATGTCAAAGGCGTCAAACACCCTTTTTCGAGGTTTGTGTTCGTACTCCTTTCACGCGACGCCTGTCTTCCCGAGTGTGGTGCCTTTCTCGAGCTTATACGTTTACGGAGTAGATAGCACTTTGTCTATCATTTGTCTTCCATGAGCAATTTAGTCCTCCAGTAGCACTTTTATACCATTCATATCCTTCCCATAACTCTCCAAAGCTCTTTCTTGAGAGTTTTACAATTGAGTACCTGAATTTCCAAAATCTTACAAAAAAGTCCACAGGTTGCTTGACAAACAAGCAATCCTTAAGGCTTTTCTTGTGGGCCAAGCTACCAACTTGGAACACTTTTAAGGATGTGTTCATTACGCCTTTTACCCCTCACACTTCAATCACTATAAAGGGAATTACACAATATAATGGCTTTTTGACCATTATGCCACACTTGTAATTCTTCTAGTTTTGTATGATGGTAACAATCCCTTCATGGGAGATTCTTTCAACCTTACCTAATCTCATACTTGGAAATTAGGGTCCCTTCTCTTCTTCTGATTTGTAAAGGACTCTTGCCTATTGTTGGCAACTGTAATCCATTCTTGGATTAGTTTGATTTTCCTAGTAGTTTCTCTTATGAGTTATAGGCCCATCTCATAGTTAACTCCAGGCTCATGCCAACAATGTCCAGTGATGCACCTCCTACAACAAAGTGCTCATAAGGTGACATACCAATCACCGAATGATGGTTATTGTTGTAGGAAAACTACACTATTGGTAGATGTTGGTGCCAATCCCCTAAAAGTCGAGGACACAAAACCTTAGCAAGTCCTCTAAGACTTGAATGGTCCTTTCAGTTTTCCCATATATTTGAGGATGGTATGCAAAGCTAAACTTCAGCCTAGTGGTTAAAGCATGTTGCAAGGACATCCAAAACCTAGATACAAAACTAGTATCTCTATATGAGATAATGCCATTTGGTACACGATGAAACCTCACTATCTTTGTAATATAGAGTTAGTCAACTTATCCAAGGAATCAGTGAGGTTTGTAGGCAAGAAGTGGGCTACCTAGGCCAACCTATCCACTACGACCTAGATTATGTTGTGCTTTCTTCTAGTCATTGGCAAATTGAATACAAGGTCCATATATATGGAGCCCTACTTTCTTTCTAGTATGGACAAGCTTTGAAGCTTACCCCTAGCCCTCTGGCTCTTTACGTTGACTTATTGGCAAGTCATACACCTAGCCACATAAACACCAATCTCGTACTTCGTGTAATACCACCAGAAGTGTGGTCTCAAATCTTTATACATCTTATGGGTTCTTGGATGTATACTTTTCAAACTGGAGTGGCCTTAATTTAGAATCTGTTGCTTAAGATCATCCTTGTTAGGCACATTAATTCTTCCATGCAAGTAGAACATTCCATGCCTAAAGGAGAATCCTTGATACATTCTTCCTTGTTTCTACCCATAAATCTTAGGAAGTCCCTCATCTTGTAATTGTGCCTCCTTAGTTAGGTCTTTCCACTTTGACCTAATGGTTAAAAGCTTCACTTGGTTCCTTTCCCATTGCCCTAACTCTTGGGCTAACCTAGTTACACTAAGTACCTCTACTCAAATTGCTTTCTAATGGCTCTAAGTACTCCTGTACACTTCTTACTCAAGTCATCAACTACCACATTTACTTTGTCGATAGTATACTTAATGATGCACTCAAAATCCTTCAAATACCCAAGCCACCTTCTTTGCCTTGTGTTCAAGCCCTATAGTGTAAGCAAATACTTGAAACTCTTGTGGTATGTAAAGACTTGAAATTTGCTTCCTAGCAAGTAGTGCCTCCACTGCTTGAGTGCAAATATCACTACTGCTAACCCTAGATCATGCACTAGACAATTCTTCTCATGAGGCCTAAGATGCCTTGACCAATAAGCAATTGCTTACTTCTCCTGCATGAAGATACAACCTGGCCCTACTTGAAAGCCATCTATGTAAACCTTATACTCCTCGGTGGGGTCTAGCAAAACTAGTATTGGAGCTCTAGTCAATCTCTTCTTGAGTTCTTGGAAGCTAGTCTGACAACCTTCACTCCTCTCACACTTTTGATCTTTTCTTGTGAACTGAGTCAGTGGAGCTGCTATTATAGAAAATTTAGGTGCAAATCTCCAGTAATAGCCTGCAAGCCCTACGAAGCTTCTAACTCTCCTCACATTCTGTGGTTGCTTCCAATCCAAGATAGCCTTTATCTTCTCTAGGTCAATAGCTAAACCATGCTCATTGATCATATTACCTAGGAATCCAACTTGCTTGGCCTGGAATTCGCACTTACTCAACTTGCCATACTTATGATCCTCAACAAGCCAAGTACCAACCTCAAGTACTCTTCATGAGCTTTCTCATCCTTTGAGTACACCAATATGTCATCTATAAATACCACTATAAAGTCATCTAAATAAGCCTTCACCACTCTCTGCATGAGGTCCATGAAGAAGGCTAGTGCATTAGTAAGCCCAAACGGTATCACTGTGTACTTAAAGGTGGCTGTAACTAGTCCTGAAAGTTGTTTTAGGTAAGTCCACATCCTTGCCTCTCAGCTAGAAATATCCATATCTAAGGTATATCTTGGAGAAAACCTTAACTCCCTTCAACTGATGAAAGAGATCTTTTATCTTTGGGAAGGGGTACTTGTTTTTTATGGTTAGTGCATTGAGCTTCCTATAGTCTATGCACAACCTAAGGGTTCCATCCTTCTTGTTAACAAAAAGTATTGGTGCTCCCCATGGAGATGTACTTGGTCTTATGAGCCATCCTGTAGGCAGCAATAGACATAGGAGTTGGTCCTGGTACTAACTTGACATCAAACTCAACCTCTCTTGTAGGAGGGGAGTCCCAGTAGGCCTATGGGGAACACTTCTAGAAACTCCTGCACTATGGGAATCCTATCTCATTCATTGATTGCCTCATTCCTATTCAATCCCATGTACTCATCCTCTACTATAATGGGTTTGTGTTCCACCACATTTAGACACCCCTTAGGTGCTAATTCATGTGAGCCTCCCACAACATGTGGTTCACAACCAGGAAAGCAATGTTGCCTAAAATGGCTGTCTATCACTACCTTTTGGTGAATAAGCCAATTCCTGCCTAGTATGATGTCATTGCTACTAGTTTCTAAGACTATCAAGTCAGCTTTGAGTTTTAGTTCAGAAGCCTAAGTATGCAACCCTTTACTACATGGCATGTGAACATGATTTCATTCCCATCAGTTCTAACTAGGTACATTTCATGCATAGTGCTTACTTCTAAGCTCATAGGTTCAACAAGCCTAGAAGATATCTTAAATAAATAAGCACCAGTATTAAATAAAATATAGACTTCCTAACCATTGAATGAAATGGTACCATTTAGTCCTTGCTTATTCATCCTTACTTGGCCTAAACCTTCCTTCTCAAACTCAGGTTCCTTAGCCTCGTGGGTCTTCCGTGAGGTTTCTAGCTGGAATACTCTTCCTGGGGCTTGGTTTTGCCTTTTCCTATCTAAGGGCATGCTAGATCCTTGGTCTCTTTTCAGTAAAGGCACATTCTGCCTCCTTATGGGTAGTTTCCCATGGGATTATTTGTTGCCAAATATTCCCTTCAACCTCTACTCCTTCATCTTGATGGGGTAGTCTCTTACCTAGTGATCATGGGCTACACACTTCAAGTATCCCTCAATCAGTTTATAACATGGCTTTTGTCCATGGTACTTGCCACCTGCTCTACACTAAGGTCCATATTGGCTCAACCTCTTCCCCTTCTTGGTCTCCTTCTTTGCTTCAAGAACTAACACCCCATCTCGACCTCTTTCGATGGCCTTTACACCCCACTTGCTCCACCAAGACAACTCATAAATTGACCACTAAACTTCGGCTCTAAGGCCATAGCTCTTTGCACCCCTTGATAATACTCTCGAGATACCACTGCCCTAAGTATTTACCTTAGCTTAGGCCTGAGTCCTCTGAGGAATCTCTTAGTTTTCAGCTCCTTCAAAAATTTATACTAAGGTGCATAATGTATGGGGTTGTTAAACCTCTACTCATACTCCACAATTGAGAGCTCTCTTTGCTTCAATAGGTCAAACTCTACCTACTTTTGGTCCTTTAGTGCTTCACTAATGTATTGCTGCTGAAAGACCTGCAGACACTCTGCCCATCTCACAGCCCTTCTTCTTGAGGTTGGCCTCCTAGCATTCTTGCTACTACAATTCCTTTGCATAACCCTACACCACAACTTTGCTCTGCATTCCAATCTGAATGTGGCAAGGAGAACCTTTTAAAAAAGTGAAACCTCCATTCCTTCAAACATATTCTCTACCTGATTAATCTAGAACTCCACTTCTTATGGATGATATGCTACTTTGAAAGTTAGAGGTTTTAGGGCAAGAAACCCTTCCAGTTGGTCTTCCCTCAAGCGTCCATCTCTCAACCTAATAGCTCTTTCTTTTTCCATCCCTTTACTTTCCCCTCAATGCCCTCACTGCCTCAGTGGTGGAAATGAGTTTGGTTGGCCTCTCCATCTCTTCTATGTCTAGCTCTTATACTTCTAGATTCTCATTGTTACCACCTCACAAAAATGGGAGAATTACAAGTGTAGCATAATGGTCAAAAACCCATTATATTGTGTAATCTCTTCATAGTGATTCAAGTATGAGGGGTAAAAGGTATAATGAACACCTCATTAAAAGTGTTCCAAGTTGGTAACTTGGCCCCCAAGAAAAGCCTTAAGGATTGCTTGTTTGTCAAGCAACCTATGGACCTTTTTGTAATATTTTCAAAATTTGGGTACTCAATTGCCAAACTCTCATGAAAAAGATTTAGAGAGTTATGAAATGGATATGAATGGAATGAAAGTGCTATTTAAGGACAACATTGCTTATGGAAGACAACTAAGGACAAATAAAACACAAAAAGGCATAAAGGACCTAAGTGTTCTAATGTAGGCCTTAAGATGTGTATGTCTTTGAGTTAAGTCAAATGGTGAAATTGTGGGGTTATCCGATGTAAGGAGGGGCTGCTAAAGCAAGATAAGGATGCTCAAATGTGGGCCAAGAGATTAATACTAAGAAACCATTGTCTTGTAGAAAAGAAAATGACATAAGAGAAGGTTAAGACTACTTATGTGTGTTTAGTGTACCTTTGACTATTTAAGTAGTCAAGACCACCTTTTGTTCTCTACATTTCAGCCTCCACCAGTAGAAAGAAAGCCAGCCTTCTCCTTCACACTTCCTCCATAGCCACCATACCTTCAAACTTAAAACTACTTGCAATTGAAGTCAAGGAAGCATAATTGGATGCTATGTGGTGCAAAGACTTGAGTACATCTAGGATCAAGCTCCAATATCAGCATAACCATCAGGGTAAGGGTTCTCTTGCTCCCATGGATTGTTAAATGTATCTTCAAGCATCCATGGAGCCAGGACTAATCTTGGAAGATATCCATGAGCTTGATGAACCAAGCTTAGCGAAAGGAGTCCATTTATTGAAGGTTTTGTGACCTAGTGTGAAGTGCACAAAGATGGCAATGAAATTAGGGTTTTTAGAGCCAAAAGTTAGTACTAACTAGTGTTAAAATCCTCTTAAGACCAAGCATTAGCTTGAGAAGGGCTGCCATAGTGATTTATGTATGTTTATTGTATGTTTTATGGACTAACCTATGGTTTATGTTGATGCTGCATTTCATGTGTTTGTTGGTTGTGAAAGGCTATTGCGTTTGGTTGTTATATCTTGTATATATGCATTGTGGTTTTGTGTTTTAGTTCCTTTGGATGCAGGTTTTGATGATTGTTACATTGCGTATTGAATCCAAGTGTTACCCTTATAAAGTTTTTCAATGAAACTTAATCTACTCAATTCTATCATTTCAGTTATAGCTGAGAGATCACATTTGAACTAACC
This sequence comes from Aquilaria yunnanensis, assembly GCA_039654915.1. Taxonomy (NCBI): domain Eukaryota; kingdom Viridiplantae; phylum Streptophyta; class Magnoliopsida; order Malvales; family Thymelaeaceae; genus Aquilaria; species Aquilaria yunnanensis. Next base: position 37,304,372 of record CM077595.1, on the reverse strand, counting down.
TTTGTGGTTTGATTTTTTATCTAAAAATTTAGGTACAATAATTTCCATGTGTCTAGTTATGATCTGGAAATTTTTCTGATTTTAGGAGCGCATACGGTATGTTTAGTGATGGTGCTTACTGTACTATGCAGCAGCTGTCCAGCATCCTGTTCTGGAGTCCATTGTGTCTCAGGCACTCCTATAACTTAGGGTACATATTTAGCTGAGTTAAGAGCATTATGTGTTGCACGTATACATGTACACATAGTGTACATAAGATGAGACAAGTATTTGAACATTTGGGTAATGTTTTGGGTATGTATGTGATGTAGTGCAAAGCTGCCTAAGTGTGAATGATAGGCTGCTTACTTGTAAATTCTATTTTGGCCACGTAAAGTTGCTAGATGCAAGAGAATTTATTTTCGATGTATATTGGACATATATGGCTTAGCCTTGGAGGGCTTTCCCATTGTGAATGAAGTGTTTGCACACTTATAAAATTTTGTATGGGCAAAAGGGTGATAAAGTGACTAGAATTTTGACTCTACACTCAAAGTTCTATATCTCCCCCTATGTACAATGAATATTGGTATAGAATTTTGACCACACCTTGAGCACATCTAGAGGTTGGACTCAAATTTTTACCACACCTAAAGATATGACGTTGCAAATTTGGCTAAGTTACTATTCATTTGGTCAGAATTTTGTAACCAACTTAAAAAATCCATAACTTGGTGCGTAGGTGGGCCATTAAAGTAAAACCAAATTCCTTGGTTTGATTAAAGACTCTACTTGATAATGGAGCAAAGAAAATAGGGGGTTATATGATTAGATTAATATAGTTTTTTGCAAGAAGTTTCAGGTGAAGTGGCTGGTCACTTGAACCTAAGAAGATTGCCTAATGTGTGGTAGCCAAGATTATGAATTGTGCTAGTGTTTTGATTCCTTGCCGACATGGTGTGCGTAAAACATGAATATTTGCATAATGGTTGGACCAATATGCATGCATTTACATAGTGGTCGAGAGGGCCATTTAGGTATGCACACTAAGGGTATTGTTTTGATGGCTTACAGAACATACCAACCCTGGGAGTTTTAAATGCACAATTTTGGCACCATAACTTGACTACCCTATACTGGGTAACACTCTTCCTCCTCCACTCTTGTCTCATATCTCACTTTAGAATTCACCCTCCTGGCTCTCAACCTTATCAACATCATCATCATCTCGTCCTCCATTTCCGCTAGCTTGATCATCCTACATTGCCTCAGTTCCAGGCCGCCTTTCAAATTCGATTTCTCTAGCTTGCCCAGCATGTTCTAGGACTTGTGTCTTACCTCTAGTCAGGGTTTGTATGCCAACCACTAGTTAGGCTATGGCTGCCTGCATAACCTTCATCATATGCTCTATTCTTCCCTGGCCCTCAACCCTTGGCCCTGGGACAATTGCCCTAAGCTCAGGCTCTATGGCTTTAACAAGCTCCGTTGCCCTAGTATGCCCCTTTAGTACAAACTCAGGCTGTTTATCCCATGGATGGCTAGCCCTATTCTCTTATTGGTTCAAAAAGTCTTTACCCTTATTTCAGGTCATCATCCTACACGTAGAAGCAAGCAAATCCAACATATGCTTAACATTCATAAATCCACTTAGCCTAGTATAAGAACATGCCTAAACATAAAATAGACCACGAGAGGTCCTAAAAGCAAACCTGCTCTAATACCAACAAAACATTGTCATGACCAAAATTACCTATAGCCCATCTAAGGGTCTTAAGATCCAAATTGAAAAGGAAAGATGCAAAATTTTCATTTTTGAAACAAGCCTAGCACCCTTGGCGCCTCCTAGGCCCTTAGAGGTTTAGTGCCAACCACCAAGAAATGCATGGGAGGGCACCAGGGCATACCTAGACACTACCAAGTCACATGAGCATGCACCCAAGACACCTGCAACACAAAGCTTGTTGTGCAATCAAAGTTTAGCGCTCATTATAAACAAGCTAAGTGCCTACATGGATTTTTATGCTAGAACCAACATAGCAATCATTCATTCAACACACACACACACACACACACACACACACATGCACACACATATATATATATATGCCTAGCAACCAAAACACCAGTTCAAGTTTGGAGAACACAAGTTTACTTGAACATAGGCACACACATGTCTCGGTAGACCAACCATTTGCTGCCCCAGTGCATACAAGATCCTAAAATGAACATACACACACTAGTGCACTTAATTACGTCCCATAATGTTCAAACTCTTCCTTAGCATCAACCTCCATCCTAAAGAATGTTCCCATAATGCTTAGCTTTTAGTGCTTGCAAGCAATGGATTTCGCATATTAGTTTGCCTCACAAGAAAAACATAGGGCTTAGAATATTGAGCTAAACACATAAGTTAGAGTGCTACCTTGCCTCAACCGAAAGAGCACATGTCAAGACACAATTCACCCCCCCTTAAAACTTTCTTGAAGTTTTAGTTGCTTATCTAACATATGGTGGATTAGGTCATGAGTCCTAGAATTCTTAACCCAACCTAGGTTGGAGTAATTGATTAATAAGTTAACTTACTATAATAACACATTAAGTTATTAGTTTAATATGATATTCTAGTGAATGCACTTAGCCAATTTTATTACTTTTCCTTTTAATGCATATGGGGTGCGTGAGCATGGGTATGTGTCATAGTGTCTTTAGCAAGCTTACCTGAGGCCTACCTAGTGCATTTGTCACATGAGCACATGGACATATCCAAGCATACAAAGATGCATGTACACTCGATTACAAACCTTGCATGCATCACTCCTATCATGCCATACTTAGTGGCTTAAGGCTTACTCAAGCCCAATAAGTACAAAGATGCCACAAGCCATATTCTACTTAAGTCCTTTTGCCATAAGTTACATACAACTATTTACAGGCCAAAATTTGGGAAACAGGGACCATGTGGCCCAAAGTTATATACAACAAAAGTTTGGTCCACTAAGCGTCATGGATGATACACTGTTACCACCTCACAAAATGGGAGAATTACAAGTGTGTCATAATGGCTAAAAACCATTATATTGCGTAATTCTCACCAGAGTGGTTGAAGTGTGGGGGGTAAAAGGCATGATCAACACCTCCTTAAAAGTGTACCAAGTTGGTAACTTGGCCCCCAAGAAAATCCTAAAGGATTGCTTGTTTGTCAAGCAACCTATGGACTTTTTTGTAAGATTTTTGAAATTCGGGCACTCAATTGCAAAACTCTCAAGAAAGAGACTTGGAGAGTTATGGGCAGGATATAAATGGTAAATGGTATGAAAGTTCTACTGGAGGACCAAATTACTCATGCAAGACAAGTTTGGGCAAAGGAAACACTAAAGGCAATAAGGACCTAAATGTCCTAGTGTAAACCTTAAGGTCTTGAAGCTTTTGACTTAAGTCTAAGGGTGGAATTGTGGGGTGGGTTATCCCACCATGGGGGAGGCAGCCAAGACTTGATAATTAGTCAAAAATGTTGGGCACATCTGTATCAATGAGTTTAAGACAAAGAAACCTTAATCAGTGAGACAGAAAATGACATAAAGCAAGGTTAAGCTTGTTAAGTGTGTTTTGTGCCCTTAAGCTCATTTAAGGCCATTTAAGCGGCCAAATCACTTATCCCTCTCCCATTTTCGTCCTCTCCCAGCCCAATAACATAGCCATACTTCCTCCATAGCAACCACACCTTCAAACTTGCAATTGATTGAAATTGAAGGCAAAAGGAAGCAGTTGGAAGCAAACTAGAGGTATTTCTTGGATACTTCAAGGATCAAGCTTGATTTTCAGCCTACCCACTTTGGTAAGGGTTCTCTTGCTCTCATGGACTGTTTTATGAAATTTTCAAACACCCATGGAGCTATGGCTAAGCTTGGAAGAGAGCCATGAGCTTGATGAACCAAGCATATTGAGGGGAATGTACTTATTGAAGGTTTTGTGACCTATTGTCAAGTGCACAATGATGGCAGTAAAGTGAGGGTTTCTAGAGCCAAAAATTAGTACCAACTAGTGTTAAAATCCTCCTAATACCAAGAATTAGCTTGAGGAGGGCTGCCATGGTGATTTGGTTATGTTTATTATGTGTTTTATGGACTAACCTATGGTATATGTTGCTGCCACATTTCATGTGTTTGTTGTTTGTGTTTGGCTTCTGCATTTGGTTGCTATATCTTATATATATGCATTTTATTTTATTTTATTTTAGTGTCTTTGGATGCAGGTTTTAATGATGGTTCCATTGCCTATTGAATCCAAGTGCTACCCTTACTAAGTTTCTCAATGAAACTTACTCCCCTCAATTCTGTCATTTCAGGTGCAGCAGAAAGATCACCTTCAAACTAACCTTTTTGGTTTCAGTTTGAATCTGAAATTTCAGGTACATGAACTTCCATATGTCTAGTTATGATCTGGGAATTTTGGTCATTTTAGGACCACATTTTGTATTTTTAATGGTGGTACTTACTATGTTGTGCAGCAGCTGTACAGCATCCTATTTTTGGAGTCCATTGTGTCTCAGGACCTCCTGTAACCTAGGAAGCGTATTTACCAGAGTTAAGACCATATTGTAGTGCATGTATGCATGTACATGTAGTGTATGTAAAATGATACAAGTATGTAAACATTTGAGTAATGTTTTGGCTATGTAAGTGATCTCGTGCAAAGCTACCGAAGTGTGAATGATGGGCTGCTTAGTTGTAAATTATGTTTTAGCCACATAAGTTTTTAAAAGAAAGGGAATGTAATTCCTATGTGTAATGGACATATATGGGATTGCCTTGGAGGGCTTTCCCCTCGTTAATGAAGTGTTTGCATGGTTTAGAAAAATTGTATGGGCAAAATGGTCCAAAAGTTGCCAGAATTTTGACTCTGGACCTAAAGTTTAATATCTCCTTGTGTAGAATGAATCTTGGTATGAAATTTTGAGCACACCTAGAGGACATCTATAGGGTTAACTTTGAATTTTAATTTCTAGATTTAGAACCCTTTAGCAAAATATATGATGTTGCAAATTTGTCTAAGTTAATGTCCATTTGGTCAGAATTTTGTAACCAACTTAAAAAATCCATAACTTGGTCCATAGGTGGGCTATTGATGTAAAAAAAAATTCCTTGGTTTGCTCTAAGTCTCTAATTGATAATGGAATAGATAAAATATGGGGGTATGTGGATATAATGATACAGTTTATTAGTGGAAGTTACAGGTGCAGTAGCTGGTCACTAGAACTTAACAAGATTGCCTAATGTGTGGAAGCCAAAACTAAGACTTGTGCTAGTGTTTTCCTTCTTAGCTGCCATAGTTTGCATAAATGTAAATATATGTGTTATGGTTAGACCAATATGCATGTATTTACATAGTGCTCAAGAGGGTCACTTGAGTATGTACACTAGGGGTGTTGTTTTGTTGACCTACACGACACACCAAACCTGGGAGTTTAAATGCACAGTTTTGGCACCATAACGGGACTACCCCGGAGTTGGTAACATACACAACCATGCTTAAACTATTTCTAAGAGGCACAATCACTTTAACCTCCACTTTGACTTGATATTTAGGCCATAATTGCCTTATTACTTTTCTTGTTCTAGCCCATACCAAGATGGACCCAAACATAGCAAGCCCCGTAGCAGCCATCAGGGCATACAAATATAGCAACATAACACAACCATTAGTTCATTCTTTTGAAATTTTGCTTGCTTCTTTTCCATAAGCCATTAATTTAGCGTATACCTCTCTATACACAAAAGATAGGATGAGTACATAGGTGCTCAGCAAGAACCCAAATACAACACCTAGTGCCTTCTCAATGTTTATAACACTGCTATATATATAAATCTCCAATTTTGCTTAATAACCTACATCCAAAGATAAAGAAAACACCAAAATAAATATATACAAGATAGTACAAGATACATATATACATATATACAACATAGCACATGCACCAAATCAGAAAAGAACACAAACACAGACACCACATACACATCGTTTCCTCCATATAGAAAGCATGATTTTGTTAGTGTTGTGCCCAAAAGCCAACCATCAGATGATTGTATTTTTGCACATTGAGTCATGATATTTTATTAAGGCATTAATCTAGCTATTATGTTTGTTTTTTTCTTTCTACATAACGTAATAAACATAATTGTGACCCTAGAATAATGATATTCTCAAATGTCCCTAGTCTAGTATTATTGTGGAGCGGGTTGCAATAATACATAACAACTAGCATATGTGGAGACTAATATGAGATATGTAGTTTACATATGGGTACAAGTTGGAGAACTTGTGCACTAGACCAACCCACCATGAGAACACTACATGGATCGTTATATGAGTGTCATAAGTGATTCTCATAGTGATCATGGTATATGTAATCCTTCAACCTAAGATCATCAAGGTTCCCTGCATGTGAGTCACATACTTTGATACTTTCCTTTGTTGCTCGTAACTGAGTGAACTTGAAGGAGGTCATTGGGTATGCCACATATCATGCGGAGGGATTTGTATGATCAAGATGGGATTTGTCCATCCTATGTAACTGGAGTGAAATCTTCGGGCCCCTTGATAGAGTGAGACTTAGAAAATGCATGGCCTTGCTCGGGTTAGTTGATATGCGATATCAATGCCATCAGTTTAAGTTGGTCTACTCGGTAATCAAGAAACCAAAGATTGGGCTATATGAGAGTGACACATTCCATGTCTCGTGCTTAGTCTTTTTATCTTGGACAAAGGGACAATAGCATATATCAGTGATGATCATAAAGGTTTAGTTGAATCATCGACAATCGTGTCACTTGGGTAGCAATGATGTGTTGCTAGACACCGCTCATTGCTTATGATCATAAATGTGATTTATGATCATTGCCAACGTGGCAAGAGCAATTGGGTCACACACATAGAGCAATTTGGATCATTAGAGTGCATGGGCTAACAATTTGGGTTTTAATTTCACAATAATTTCGTATTAATAATGAGCCCAATAGTTGAGCCATTATTAAACCCAAAATTAAAGCCTAATTGGATTACGGCTTTGAAACCCATTAGGCCTGGAAGTTTAGTCTCGCTATAAATACAACTTTTAGTGAGAAATTCATAGGGCACCTTGCCCTAGCCTCCTAAAAGGACAGCCACACTCTTCTCTTGCAATTCCTTGGAGGACGCAAGTTAGCACTGCGAGCGCAAGAGAAACGCATCTACCGGGATGCGGTGGAAGCGTGGTGATCCCAATAAGCTTGTGTGGATACCATAGAGACCTTGAACATGTCAACTGTTCAGGTTTTGTGATTCGACTTTACAGTTGAGTGAGAGATCTCAACCAAAAATTAGGTATGAAAATTTTTGAACACTTGGTTTACGCCATTTCACTTGGATCCTATAAGGTTTCGGTTAAATTTCGCTACGCTGTTTGGCTCTTGAAACCCAACAGATTTTCCTTCAATTTCTTCATGTGATCATTTTGATTAGATTCAATTAACTTAGAACTCTAGGTTTTTTACCAAGCTTGGCCTAACTTGAGGAAAAACCCTGTGCTTGCTAAAAGCAAACTAGCTAGCTTACCATAGTGCCTAATGCACACATACCCCATTACATAGCCTCTAGGTTCATTTGGCCTTTAGCCTTCCCCTAAGGTAGCTTTTCCCCTTCAAAATATAGAATAAGAAGCTTTATATGGGTCCTTAACTATGGCTAAAATGGAATCAAGGAAGCTTGATCCTAGACCATGTAACATTTGACACCACGTTGAGCTAGTTTTGGCATCATCATGGCTCAATTTTGGGATGTTCTTGTTCTTCTTTGACTTTTTTCCCTTTAGTGGCTTTAGGAATTTTTTCTAGGTACATTCCCAAGTTGTTAAGTATGATAATACCACAATAGAATGAGAAGATATTAACTCATAAAGAACACCATCATTGGCTTGCCATACATCACCATAGTTAGTTTCAATATGGGCTAACTTGCTTTCTTTTTGGTTTTGTGTATGTCTCAATGCTTAAGCAGGTATTTGGCTAGGATTTTGAGGTCATGGAGGTGCTAGGAACTAGATAAGAAGCCATAATGAATTTTCTTTAAAGACTACAAATCAAATGGTGGCTGAATGAATTGGCAGCCAAGGACTTTAACTGGTCTGTGGTCCAATGTCCTCCCAAGTTGCTTAAATCCTTTAAAAATTTTTTTTATCCTCCTTTACTCTTCAAGTCGTACATATTGAGCACCAAATTCATCAATAAATTTGGCCAATTAGGCGCTCCAACTTTACATTGAACATAGGTACACTTAAAGTGCATACAAGAGCTCCTCGGTGTTTTTTAATGTGTTTCTATATGTTCCTTGTGTTTGTGAATTTTTCTTAGCCTACATAGAAAGCCTAATTATCATTTGAATGATGAGTATCAATATTTCATGATTCATGTCAAGGCATTAGGCTTTAGAGCCCTTATAAGCACATGGTTGCACACAAAGGTGCACTTAAGGGTCCTCTAGTGCACTCTAAGACGCCCATGTTGTTTCTTATGTGTTCTTTGCATTTCTTGGGTTTATGTGGCTGCCCCCACTTGTATCTCAACCACAGGCATTAAGCCCACACAATGCCCCTTAGTTTTTTAGACTTTAAGCTGCTCAGTTCACATGAATACACATAAAGGTGTGTCTAAGGGCCCTATCCGTGCCCTATCTTGGAGTACCTTATTTATTTGGCTTCTTGGTCAAGTTTTTATTCAAATTTAATTCCCCTTATCAAAATGGTTTTAGCCTTGTTTGGTTCTCAATCATACCACTTCCCTTAGGTTCCTCTAAGGTACATTTAGAGTACTTTTAGGGCACTCTCATAGGATACTTGTTTTGTTTTGTCTTTATTTCATACTTGTGAGTTGTATTGTTAATATATCCACACAATGTACATTATGTGTACATTTTATCAGAACCCATGGTGTATACAAGTTACTAGCATAACAAAACAAACATAACCCATAGGCATGACTAACACACATAACACTAGTGCCCTAACCATTCAAGCAATCCTTTTCCTGTAACATAAAAGGGATGGGGTATGTGTTATACAACTTAGTAAGGACTTCTTATGGCCTCCAAGACTTATTCATAGGTTAAGCTCAAGCTTAACTGACATATATCCATGCTCCCATATATCCATGCTCCTACAAAGAAAACACTAAGACAAAGAAAAGCACAAGTATATAAACAACAATATAAACTATCTAAGATGGATTAGCACACACAAACAAACATAAAAGTACACAAACTCACACACCATAAACATTAGCCTATTGGGTCCTAGAAAGCAAGATTTCAAATCGATAATGTTTTGGTTAACCTCCTCAATGATTCCTAAACCAATTCGGGAGCTCACAAGCTTGGGAATTAAGTTGCCCTTCTAAATTCCTAGCCCTAATGCTTGCCATTCTTAGCTAATTAGCATATTATAAATAGTTTTCGAAGCAACTCTAGCGCCCAAATCTTCTGGTTATTCCACCATCACCTAAGTGGCCATAATTCATTAAAACAACATAGTCTAACTATGAATACCTTAGTGAATCCATAAAGCCCTTACCTTTACTCAGCAACTTTGTTCCCTGAAGCTCAAAAGCTCAAATTCTGCCATTCCATAGCTTGTTGTAGTTAGAAATCACCTCCTTGGGCTAAATTATTCATAATTCTTCCTTCTCCATTAAGTTTACCCTTCAATTAGCTCCAGCTTGTACTTAGGGATCTATGAACCCACCAAGAACACATGCTCAAGCCTTCATCCATGGTGAAACACCAATTTAGGAGGAAGATAGGTTGGTGGAAGCATGCATTAATTTGGATTATCTAAGTGTCCTTAAAAAAATGGCTTAATTACTAGCATAACCAAGCATGACTCTTGCATGAAGCATTTAAACTCTCACATAAATGATTCTTCCAATTTAATCATGCAATATATTTAGAATTAAGTCCTAGTTCTCCACAAATCATAATCTGCATATGTTTCTTCATGGCCAAGTAAAATGGGAATCCAAAAGATTCACACACTTAAGCCATGCTCAAGCTTCTTTCAAAATTTCACTTTCCAAGTATACTGAGCACAAATCCTAGGTTCCCCATGTTTCACAAGCCCTTGATCCATATAACCCATGGCTTAAACACTTAGGATTTTTTTTAGGGCATTACACACCTCCTTCAGTTAAACATTTTAACGTTTCTCCATCTTTAGCAAATTTGGAGTTAACAAAATTTTTATTTCTGTAACTTCTTTAGAGAGTTTGCATTTGTAAAGTAGTTGTATAACTTCAAAAAATTTCCTCTAACATATCTGGAAAATTTCTTCTAAGTACAATGTTCTTTTAAAAATCTCTAAGTGTAGAATTTTTTGAAAGAATATGAATGCTAAGTGTTTTTCAGGTCCTCTCCTTCTATATTTTTGAGTTTGAAAACTCCTATTCTAACTTCTTTTAAGACCAAATAAGGTACATCTCAATTGGCCTGAAGTACCCCATAAGATGGCTTTTGGCCTTCCAATTCAGCCCTTTGGAATAAGATGATGCATACTCTGATTCCTTTAGGCTTAACCTTCAAGTTCATGGTGATGACTTTGCTCCTTAGTTTGGCCAGTTTCCTATGTTCGTTAATCATATCAAGTTTCACTCTTAGGCAAAGGTTGATCCCTTCTTAGTCGAACACTTGTATTCTTATGAAAGCCTTTATAACTTTAACAAGGATCAAAGCCTTTGTTCCAAACATGAGTTAACAAGGTGTTTCCCGAGTAGCTCTCCTAGGTTTTGTTTGGTAACTCCAAATTACACTTGATAGTTCACTAGGCAATTTTCCCTTGGCTTCATTCGGCATCTTCTTCAGACCATCTTTCAAAGTCCTATTGGATACTTCAACCTATCCGTTGCTTTGAGGACGAACAACCAGAGCAAAGTGGAATTTTAGTTTGGGGTTGGTGGGGAATTCCTAGAACCCTTTGTTATTGAACCGGAAACCATTGTCTGCTACTATTGCCCTCAAGAAGCCGAACATGTATATGATTTTTTCCAAGCAAATATTTGGATGTCTTTGGCTGAAATTGTTGCTAAGGGTTCTCCTTTGATCCATTTTGTGAAGTAATCTATTGCAACAACACAGAACTTGATGCCTCCTTGAGCCATTGGGGGGGGACTCATGAGGTCAATCCCCCATATGGCCAAGTGGCACGGGTAGTTTGCCAAAGTTACCACCTCCGAAGGTGATCTTTGAATGTGTGCATGTCGTTGGCACTTAGGGCATCTTTTGATGAAGTGCCGAGCATCCTTTCTTTTGGTTGGCCAAAAATATCCCAGTGAAAGTAGTACTCCGACGAGGGCATCCATCCCGATGTAGGATCCATATATCCCCTCATGGACTTCCTTCAATGTTGTTTCGACATTGTCTTCACCAATGCATCTTTGTAGGAGATTGGAGTACCCTTGCCTATACAGCTCTTTTCCAATTAGAAAATATCTCCCTAACCGCGTAAGAATCTTTAGGTAAGGAGGAATTTGTCAAATATTCCATTATTGGATCCTTCCATCCTTTTTTTACAGTCAAGGCTGCCATTAGGGATATGTTGGGGAAATCAAGCACTTCGGACGACTGTTTTGAATTGGCCAATACATCTGCTTCCTTGTTCTTTTTCTGAGGTACCTTTTCTCTTTGTTCCTTTACAAGATTGTTATAATTTGCCAATTTCATGTCTTTGGCCCCATATTCCCCTATCATCTGTCAGACTACTAGTTGCGAGTCACTGTAAGCCTTCATATTTCTTACACCGATTCTTTTTACTAATCGTAATCCTACTATGAGACCTTCATATTCTCCAATATTTTTGGTGACATAGAACCCAAATTTTATGGCCTTCAGCGACTCCATGCCTTCATGCCCTCAAAGTATTACACGGGCACCCTGGTGTTCTAAGTCCAAGTGCCATGTACTTACAACACCTACTCAGGATCCTTGTCTCCAAAATTCCATGAGGTGTCCTCTCTTTCAGGTAATTCCACTATAAAGTTTGCTAGAGCTTGCACTTTTATCAACTTCCTTGGTTCATATGTAATGTCATATTCATCGAGCTCAATGCACCATTTTGACAATTAGTCTGAATGTCACACCTTCTTCATGATATGTCGAAGATGTAGATAAGTTTGCACCATAATGGAGTGTCGTTGAAGTGAAGCCAAATTCTTCTGCTTACCATGACTAAGGCATAGATTGCTTTTTGTAATGTTGGTTGCCTTACAACGACTCCTTGTAAGAACTTGCTGACATAATAAATTGCGCATTGTTTTCCTCCGTCCACCCTAAGAAGCACCATATTTACAGCATTTTCATTCATGATGAGGTAAAGTATAAGGGGTTCTCCTTCCCTAGGTTGCCGAAGTGTCAGTAAGCAAGACAAGTAATTCCTTAGTTCATCCCAAGCTTTTTGACATTCTTCTTTCTAATGTCAGCAATTAGGTTGTTGTAACTTTTGGCTACTTTAGTGAATACCTTAAAAAAAGGTCAGCACCGATCCCCATATCTAGGTATGAATTTGCTAGGTGCCATTATTCTTCCAGTAAGCCTTTGAACATCCTTGATGGTTGCAGGAGTTCAAGATCTAATCAAGGTCTTACCATTTTCTAGGTTGCATCTATTGTCAGGACCAAATTCACCCCTACCCTAAACCTTTTTAAGATGTTTGAGAACAACCAGTTGTTTTTAGCCACTCAGTTGATTTGGTTATGGTGAATTAGACTCTGAATCCCAGATATCATAACCCTAACTTTAGCTTACTTAGGTAGAAATCTCAAGCTTTTGAAGTTTTAACAAGTTTTACCTAGTTCACCTAATAGATGGAATTTCAACCAGTTGGAATAACTTAGGTGACTTTATTGGTGCATATGGGGTTCAATGAAGCAGGTGTCTTTACATATGTGTCCTGTACCCTTAGGGGCTTATTATGGCCTTACCCAACTGATTAACCAAAGTATACACATGCACAAGCATGCAAACAACCTAGATTGTTACAAAAAGTGCCTTAAGGCTTTCCGAAGCCCAAATGTACATATGAGGCACTTGCCATGTTTACCCTAAGTCCCATTGGCATTAGTTACATACAAACATTTATAGGCCAAAAATTAAAAAACAGCGACAGCATCACCCAAGTTTCGGACAACAATAGTTTGGTCCACTAGGTGTTAAGCATAGGACATAGTCAGTCTTAAACTGTCGCTAAGCCTATAGTCACTTTGACCTCTACCTTGACCTAAAACTTATGTCATAAGTGTGTTATTACTCTTTTAGTTCACCCATGCTAGTATGGAACATAACATAGCAAGTCTCACTACAGCTATCAGGGACTACAAAGACAACAACATAATACAACCATTCATCTATTTCTATGAACTTTTGCATACTTCCTTTTTCATAAGCCATAATTCTAAAGTATGCCTCTCTATGCATAAACCTCTTCCAAAGATTCCCTAGCCCTTCAATCTTGCACTTCATTACTTCCAATGGGAAAAATAGGGCATGAATACATAGGTACTCAATAAGAACCCAAATACAGCACCTAGTACCTTCATAATGTTCATAACATTGCTATACATATAAACCTCCAATTTTTCTTAATAACCTACATCCAAGACAAAGAAAACAAAAAAAGTAGTATATACAAGATACATACATATATATATAATAGGGGTTAGCACACACATGCAAACAAATAAGCACCCAAACACACACACACCACATACTCAGGGTTTCCTTAACATAGCAAGCATAATTTTCCTTCAATTTCCTCTTGTCATCACCTTGATTAGATTTAGTTAGCATAAAGATCTAGGTGATTAATCAAACCTCACCCAACTTGAACAAAAACCCTATGGTTGCCGAAAGCACACTAGCTAGCTTACTATAGTGCTTAATGAACACATAGCCCGTTACAAAGCCACTAGGTTCCTTTGCCCTTTAGCCATCCCCTAGGCTAGCTTTTGCCCTCCAATACATACAAAAAAAAGCTTTATATAGGTCCTTACCTATTTCTAAAATGGCACCAAGGAAACCTAATCACACATCAAGTAACATAGACACCACCATGAGCTAGTTTTACACCACCATGCTTCAGTTTTGGCTTGTTCTTGTTCTTCTTTAGCTTCCTTCTTTTTGGTGCCTTTAGCAGGTTTCACTAGGTGCTTAGTGAGGTTGTAGAGAAATAGAATATAGTAAGAAAATGGGATGGCATCAACTCCCAAAGAGCACCATCATTGGTTTACAATCTACCGTGATTCTTAGCTTTGGTTTTGTTTTTCTTTTTTGTTCTTTTTTATTTTCATTCCTTTTGATGGCTTTTACCAAGCTTTGGTCTATGTTTTTAGGTTTTAAATGATCTAGGAAATAGCTAAGAAGCTATAGGGTTTTGGGAGCCAAACAAGCGTAATGGAAGATAACCAAAACCCTCTAGAATCTAAGTTAAAACATGGTAAATTGGGAGTTCAAAAATTTTATACCTAGTTGATTGAGATATTTTACCCAACTGTTGAGTTGAATCACAAACTTGAATAGTTGATGTGCTTAAGCTCTCTATAGCTTCCACATGAGTCTCTCAGGATCACCACACCTCCACCATGTCTTGACAAATGCGTTCCTCTTGCACCCGTAGTGCTAGCTTGCATCCTCTAAGGAATGGACAGAGAAGAGTATGGCTTGAACTTTTAGAACCCTCATGATTTCATCCTTAGGAAGGTGAGGGTAAGAGTTATGAAATTCTCAGTATATGATGTATATATAGTGAGACTTAACTCCCAAGCCCAATGGGTTTCAAAACTAGAATATCATCTATAACAATCATCACAAGTTGTCCAAATATGGTCTAAATATTCTCTGCATCAAGTCCATAAGAAAAGCTGGAGCATTAGTATGCCCAAAAGGCATTATGAGAACACGGTGGCTCCCTTAGGTTGATCAAATAAGCGTTTAATCTTAGGGAGAGGGAGCTTATTCTTCATAGTCATGGAATTAAGCTTTCTATAGTGAATGCATAACTTGAGAGTCCCATTTCTCTTTTTTACAAATAGTACCGATGTTCCCCAAGGAGACACACTTGCCTAATGAACCCCTTTTCAAGGATCTCATCCATCTCCTTTTTCAGCTCATTCATTTTAGTAATTGCCATCTTGTAGGGTGTAACAGACAGAGGAGTTGCTCCTAGAGTCAATTGAATCTCAAACTCTATTTCCCTTATAGGAGGTAAACCTATTAGCTTAGAAGGAAATACCTTTGGGAAATCTTTCATAGTAGTGATTTTGTCTAACTCAGTTTTACACTCTTTGTCATTCAAGCCCATATATTCTTCTTCAAAAATTATAGGTATGCAATCCATTACCTTTAATTGTCCAATATCACATTATATTAAGTACTTTAGGGAGTGTGCTATTGGTCCTGGCAATCTTAACTTTCTTCCTTGGCAATCTATGATAACATTATTTTCAACTAACCAAACCATGACTAATATTATACCATAACTAGTGGTTTCCAAAATGATTAGCTTAGCCTTTTAATTCCAACTCATTTAGCGTAATCACACGGTCTTTAACTATGTGATGTGAGAACATCATTTCATTTTTAGATGTCCTGATCATATACATTTGAGGTAAGGTTTTCCCCTTTAAGTTTAATTTTCTTAAAAATTAGTTGATATAATGGATATTGATGCAGTAGTTTCATAGAGCACTGTAATAAAATGATCGTAAAGGTAAAGGTTACCTTTCAATGCTACCTTTCTTAGCTTACCATAGCTTATAGCCTCGTTTCCAAGGCTAGCATCTTTTTTTCTCCTTAAACCTTCAAGTTGATATACCTTCCCAGCTAGTGGTTGAAGTCTAGCTAGTGTTGCTTGTCTTGGCCTTTTTTGTGTTTGCTTCGGAGGCTAAGGTATTGCCATTCACTTTCCTTTGCCTTGTTGGCATCTTGGCCAAGGAGCTTCAAACTTGCCCAATACTTTTCTTCCTTCTTCCTTAACTGGGCAATCTTTGACCCAACTATCCTGACAACCATACTTTAAACATCCCTCAATAGGCTTGTAGCATGGTTTAAAACCATGGTACTTTCCACAAGTCTGGCATTGAAGTCCAAACCTTTGGGATTTTTTGGGCTTCTTTTTTTTCTCTGTCGTACTTTAGCCTTTCCAAATCTATCCCTGGCTTTTTTTTCTTCCACTCTAATGTCCCATAGGAGCTCTTTTTTTGTTCCCTACCATAGGATGTTGAAATTCCTGTTCCAATGTCAAAGTCCTTTACACAGCTTCATAATAAGTTTTAATACCAATGGCCCTTAACATCTATCTCAATTTAGGTCTCAATCCTCCAATGAATTTCCTAGTGCTTAACTATTCTTGTCCATCATACTATGGAGCATATTTGAGGAGACTGCTGAATCTATGCTCATAATCCCTAATTGACGTGTTCCCTTGTTCAAGTAAGCTAAGCTCTACTTGTTTCTGATCTTTGAGAGCTTCATTGTTATACCGTTGTTGGAGCACCTAAAGGAAATCAGCCCACCTCACAGGTTCCTTCTTCCTTGTGGGGCTCCACTCATTCTTACTCATATGTGCCCATTATACTGTTCTCCACCAAAGCTTTGCACTGTATTCCAGTTTAAATTGGCTAGTAACATGTTTTGGGTCGATATGACCTCCATTCTTTCAAATACTTTCACTATCTTGTAAATTTAGAATTCAGCCTCTTTTGGATCACCACTACCCTTAAACAATGGTGGTTTTAAGTGCCAGAAAGCCTTCTAGTTCACCTTCCCTTAAGCCTTCCTTTATTGGTCTTTCCATTCTCCTTTCAAGGGTCCTAATTTTTCTTTGAGAAGCTAGCTTTCTTGAGCTTATTGAGATTGGCTCCATTCTTCCTGCATTAGTGCCTAATTGCTCCCCTTCTATATTTTCACTTCCTTTCTTGATTTCTTGTCCTAACCTCCAACCCCTACATAGGCCATAGGTTGATTATGTTCTTGAAAACAAAAACCTATATATGAAGTTTCCTCAATAAGGTGAAGATGACAAAGTATTGGTTTAGTGACTTATTTGTAAAGTAAAAGGCACAATAATCTATGGATTTAGGTCTGAGCTAGGTTGAAAAAGGACTGGATTGAATTGTAAAACCATGGCTCAAAGGCCAAGTAAGATGTACTTAGGGGCTGAATTGATGAAAATTCAAAAGTAAGAAGGCAACTTGAGCTAGGGGAGTTATTTGAAAAAGGATCAAACATCAAAGACCAAATTGGATAAAATGAAGGAAATAATGGATGAAGCTTGGGATTTGACTACCACTTACGTTAAAACCATAACAAGTATTCTGTTTGGCCTATTAAACTTGATTAGAGTTGCTCGGCTACAAGGATTTTGAGTAAACAAAATTTTGACAAAAATTAGATGAAGAAGGAAAAGCAAAGCATGAAATTGAAGAAACAATGGTGTCAAGGTCATGAAGTTCAAGTTTTACACTTAGGTTCTAGTGTAAGGATCTTTCTTCTTTACAAATGCCCATGTTGAATCTGTGAGTAAAACCACTAGTAGTTTGACATAGATGCTAATTGGAGATTTTGAGAATGCTATTGAGCTTTGAGGTGGAATAGAAACCTGGCTTAGCATGCATGTCCATTT
Organism: Aquilaria yunnanensis; assembly: GCA_039654915.1. NCBI lineage: Eukaryota > Viridiplantae > Streptophyta > Magnoliopsida > Malvales > Thymelaeaceae > Aquilaria > Aquilaria yunnanensis. Next base: position 37,286,701 of record CM077595.1, on the reverse strand, counting down.
ACCTAGCTAAATCATATTATTGCATGAGCTACTAGGTAAGGGATAAAACTTATAACTTGTATGTCTAATCAGTTTAATGCTCTTATTGCTAGAAGTTTCAAGAGTTCCCGGATATGAATGATGCTGGAAAATTAAGGATATAGTTATTAGGCCAAATGCCTGTAAGGTATCGATTAATCTGCTAAGCTGAATGGCTAAATGTGTTCATTAAATTGCTAGGCCAAATGGCTGTATGTAAAGGGGCAAAGAGAGATAGGCTAAATGGCTGTATGAAAGGATGAAATATATAATGATTTCATCTAGAATCAGAAGTTGGTCTTGTAGTTCTAGTGAAATTGGTAGGCCTTAGGTGATGACTTGGGGTCAAATGAACCTAAGAGCTGTAGGGGCTAGGGACTCTTCTGGGAGTTTATGTTTTTGCTAGCTAGCTATGTGGGAGCAAGCATTAGGATTTTCTTTTTAGGCTAGGCCGATGTAAATTCAGAGCCTGGGGCCCTTATGTTTTGAATATGTTTTGATAATAAGGTTAATCAAGTGAATACAGGTTAAGGAAATGCTTGCTAGGCCTTATTGGCTGCTTAACTGCAGCTGGGTGTTGTGGTTTATGAGTTCAAAGATATTTATATCTTGTGTTTTTTGTGTTTTCCTTTGCTTGTAGATATTTTGTTGTTAAATTGAATTTAAACTTTAAAATTGTTATTGTCTGTTTCTGAGTCATTAGAAACTCACCCCCTTATGTTTACCTTTCTTGTAGTTTAAAGAACTATTGTTGTGGCTAAGTTAGCTTAGACCCGAATAAATATCTTTCTTAGATGTATTCTGGAATTTTAAGTTATGGTCATAGGACTTCTAAGTCCTTGATCGTTCTTCATTTCATGTACCATAGTTCATATCTAGGCTAAAAAGCTGTCAAGTTGTACATAAACACTTGGTCACTATATCATGGCAATAAAGGTTGATTCCTTGTTATGCTTTTAGAATTTCAGCCATTATTACTTGATTGATCAAGTTTTAGAATTTTTTTTAAAGTCATGCCTTTAAATTGCCAAGCTATAATTGCATTATCAAAGAAATTGCCTACAAGAATGGATGAAGTGCATAGGCTGGGGACAGTTTTGAGCATGACATTTTTTACCTTAGTTTCCTTCCCCTTAGATGTCTTCTTTCATCATCTTCTACTTGCTCTTCATTTGCAAGCCTACTTGCTTCCTCTTTTCTTATTGGCACTTTTCCTAGCCTTCTTTCCATTCTTTCTTGTTCCCCTAGTCCTTCATCAGCAGCACTGCCTCTAGGTGCCTAGGCCTACCACTAGTTAAAGCTTGCATGCCTACTACAAGCTGAGCAATAGTAGCTTGCATAATTTCCTTCCTATGTTCCATCCTATGCTGACCCTGCACACTGGGCTCAGGCTCTATTTCCCTACTAGGTGGTCCTGTCCTACTTTTAGCTACCTCTTCAATTTTAGGTTGTTGATCATGCAACTGATCAGCCCTAGAACTAATCTAGTTTCTTATGTCTCTATTTCTAGCTTTGGCCATTTAATCATATAAAATGTAAAATGGTCGTGCATCATAGTAAGAACTTGCCTAACAAACCTTTGAAATCCTATACAGCTTTAAGCTCTGATGGCAACTCTGTTTGCACCAATTCACCCCAACCCTAAACCTTTTAACAGGTTTAAGACCAACCAATTATTTTTTGCCACTCGATTGATTTTCTTATGGCGAATTATACTCTGACTCCTAGGATTCATAACCCAAACTTTACCTTACTTAGGTAGGAATATCTAGCTTTTCAAGTTCTAACAAGTTTTAACTAGTTCACCTAATTAACTGAATTTCAACCAGTTGAAATTACTTAGGTGACTTTATGGGTGCATTGGGGTTTAACGAAGCTACATGTCTTAGCTGTGTGTCCTGTGTCCTTAGAGGTTATTGGGAGCTTACCCAATTACTTAAACAAAATATACACACACACAAGCCTGCATTCAACCTAGCTTGTTACAAAAAATGCCTTAAGGCATTATAACATGGCCATCCTAGGCCCCTGCCTAGGAAACCTATGAGAACAGGTTTTCGATGGTTGCAATCTGCTAGCTGTATATGTGCATGGATTAAAACTTTGGAAAACTAGTTGATTAGCCTAGAATATGCAGGTTACATGCTTTTATCTTTTACTAGAGTAAATAAAAAACACAAAACATTCACTTGGCTAAGATACTTCCATAGAAAATAAGTTCAAATAGCCAAAGCATACAAAATCAACATTTATATGATTATTACTATGCATAACAACCTTGTGAGAGCATTCAACATAAAGTAGAATGCTCCTCACCCAAGAGCAACCCTAGAGTCTAGGACTCCATCATAGACAAGTGAGGCAACTAGGAGTACAAAATATACAAGCCGTGACCAAGTTCTTCTCAAACTAACTCCGAGCTTGGATGTAAGTCCAAGTGGCGACTCACAAAAGTCCAATCCATCCATATTTTGCTAGCCTTTGTGGCCAAGAAAACAAGTAGTTAGCACTATTACTTAACCAACAAGTAACACAAGTAGACTAGAATCATAAAGATTCCCAAACACCGTGCTTGCAACAAGAAGCTATAGTGACAACCATCATTAGTTATCTAGCCCAACAACATAGGAATCTGAACAACATAACTTGGGAGTGGGAATTCAAGAATTCCCAGTAAGGGGTATTCATTCTACCTACAAGAAAAGTTACTAAACACTCCACACATGTGAACATATGTAACCTACTGAGAGCTCATATAGCCAGAGGCTAGACTTATGCACATCGTTCTCAGTCTCTTGGGACTTTTCCTCAACCTAGTCCTTGAACTACAGGGCGGAGCTATTACCCACTCATGGGTAGTCCAGTAATGGCCCCAAAATTGTGCATTTAAAACTCCTAAGATTAGTATGTTCTGTAGGTCATTAGAACAATACCCGTAGTGTGCATACCCAAGTCGCTCTCTTGGGCACAATGTAAATGCATGCATATTGGTCCAACCATTACACACATTCACATTTTATGCGCACTTGAAACTTCTTCCAAAATCCTATGTCAATCTAGCCCGTCAGCATCTTCATTGTATGACATAATGGCCTAAAGTAGGGAGTCCCGGTGTAGAGAGTGTCTGAAGGGGAGACTTTCGGCTTGAAAGTGCCTGAAATACTCAAAAGAACAAGGGTTAAGAGCTCCTCGGAATGTGTTTCCATCGGAGGAGCCTCCGACGCCAAAGTCAATATTTGGTAACTAAGGAGCAGAGAGTGGAGAGTAAAAGAGTGGAGAGAGTTCTGTGTATATCTCCCTTCACCAAGGTTATTCTCCAAGTATTTATAGAAGAGCGTTGGGAGAAGTTCATTTGACATAGCTCGCTCAAATCATGACACGTGTTCGATCGGGTGTCATCCATATCTTCAGGGATGGGGTACCTCTAGCTGGCCATAGGCTGTTCTATCCAAGAGTCAGGCCGTGGGAGGTCTGTGTGTCAGGGGCGTGTGCGAGATCTCTATGTCAGAGGCTTCTTAACCGTTTTTGTCTTATTTCCATAAGACCCCTTCGGGGTATGAGACCATTTCAGAATAGGAGGCCCCCTTCGGCTAGATATCATCACCGAGGGCTGTCAGGATGAGTTGTTCGGCAGAGCGGGGCACCTTCGGGAGAAGCTCTACCTCGCCAAGGATAGTGGTTTAGCAAGGTTAGAGGGTCAAGGACTGCGTACCCTCTTTTTTTGAGGCTGCCGCTCATCCGAACCGAGGGTGATGCTCGACTTTTTACCGAGGGTGGTGCTCGTCAGAGCTTAGGAGTTCAGAGGGTAATAGCCCTTTGGCTATCACATGCCCCCCTCGGAGAGCCAAAGATATGTCTTCGGCTTTTGGACTTTCGAGAGCCGATCGTGGAGCCCTTCGGAGACTTGTTCGTACACCAAAATGGCCGGAGTCACCCTTTTCGGATGAGAGACTCTTTGATCCAGAACATCTGTTCTTGCCAAGATAATGGCATTTATCTTTTCGGGGGAGGTGTCTGGTGTTCTTGAGGTTATCTCTTTAGTTAGAGTGTGTCCATTCCAGGCTTTTTAATGCTTGTTAGTGGACTGTCATGTCTACTTGATGCATTTCCTTGGGAAGGGCCTAAGTCTGACAGTTGTCAAGGGCATGTCCTTGTTTCCCGCACTGGGTGACATGTGTCACCAAGTCACTGGGAAAGGTCACATCTGTTTCATCAGGTGTGCCTCTACGCCTTCGAGGCGCAATTATGGCAACACTTTGCCTCCCTGCTTCGGCCTATAAATCCCGCCTTCCTCATTAGTTTTTTCACACTTACGTTCTCTTACTCTCTTCTGCTCTCGAATTTTCTCCCTTTATCCTACAGTGGCAGTGCGATTTCCGGCAAGTTTTCATGACGGCGCCCAAAAATCCCAACTTCGGCAAAAGTTTTGGTGGGTTTTCCTTCCAGAAGTCCTTTGATTTTCTATTTTTATAGACTTTTCTTCTTTTCCAAAGTCATCTCCTTCTTCCGAAGTCATTCTTCGGCATTGTTTCCTTATTTTCTTTTAGCCTTTCCGAAGTTAGGTTTCTCTCTTCCAAATGTGTTCCCCTATTCCGCTCAAGTCTATTCAGACTGTCCCCGAGAGCTGGCTTCCTCTTAATTCTCATCCAAGTTGTACCACTTCGGAGAAGTTAGTGAAGTGGACAACTAAATTCTTTCCCGCTTCTTATTCGATTATTAGGCTACCTACTCCTGGCCTGTTTAGTTACATGAATAATTCGGACGAGGTGACTGTTTTTCGGGCCCAACTGAAGGCGAAAATTTAGTTTCCTCCGTCGAAGATGATTTGCGACTTCTGCCAATTCCATGGCATAGCTGTGAATCAGTTTCCTCCCAACTCTTACTCCTACTTCAATGTTTTTCATTGCATGTGTGCGGTTTTTAAGATAGAACCTCACTTTATTTTTTTCATGCAATACCACAAACTCCACCCCGTCTCGAAGGGTGGCTTTTATTTTTTGCTTCCTCGGGGCTCCGAGAGTAAGAAGTTTACATTTACCTTCAACACAAACGATAGTTGGTGAAAGTGGCAGAAGAAGTTCTTCTTCCTGAAGGTGGCTGACCAGTGGGGGCATATTCCAACCAACTGGGTGTGGGGGACTCTGCCTATAGATGTAGTTCACCCCCGAAAACTACTAACCCTAGAATTGGAGGCCCAGTTTGAGGAGTTTGATAGCTATATTCAAGCTATAGCGGACTGGGACCGCGAGGTCCCCCCTCGTTCCCTATACCCTTTCCCCATCAGATGGAGCTTAATGACCGAAGAGGTCCTTCCATAATTGGGGGTGACCAAGGAGCATGTTACCGACATGAACATGCCAAAACCTCTTTTTAGCGGGAAGAAGTCGTCGTTGGTAATGCTCCTTCGAGGCGAACTCACGTACTCGGCCCTTAAAGAGAGTAAGTTCCTTTCCAAATTTTTCATCTCTCTCTATGCATACTTACACTGATATTCTTTTTTTTGTAGAGATGGGTGACAAATCTGCCACCTTCTACAAGTCCCTCTTCTTTGGTCAGGCCAAGAAGGGGGAGCAGACCCAGAAGAAGGTGGCGGTGAAGAGAAAGAAGCCATATGGGGGATCATCTTTAGCTCCGAGGTCAAAAAAAATGAATGAGGGCCTCATTCCTCCGCCTCTCAAAGACGACGTGGGGACTGAGGACCAGACCAATGTTCAGGAGGATCCACCCTCAAAACCAGCTATCAATTCTACTCCCCTTAGTCCTAGAACCGCGGTGTAGACTTTGGGGACCTCACTTGGGGGCTTTTCGGCTGATGACCTAAATAAGAGCTGAAAAAGGAAAAGCAAAAACGTCCCTGACAAGGTCCTTGAAGTCAGTGACTTCGAAGGCGATGACGCGGAGCTTCCACCAGGTTTGTCCCTTAGCCATTCTTCTATGAATTTTTCTAGGTTTTAGATCTTATAAACGAGTAGCTAAGGGAGAACGTACTGATGGAACTTTGGTTGGACTTTGCAGGCGAAGCAGTGCAGGCTCGTTAGGTGCAAGGTCAGACCTGGAAGAGGTCCATTCGGGACACTAAAATCTCAATGGGAAAGATCCTGATGGAGCCCTTTTGGTCATTCACGGAGGACATGAACTTGTTCTCCAAGGATAACCAGAAGATGGCTCCTCAGATGGCGACTAGAGTCATCACGCACGCGACTTTTCAGTCTCTGACTGAAGAGTGCCCGAATGAGGAGACCCTCTCTGCGAAGATGACCGAGAAGGCGGCCCAGGTAAACTCCTACCCTTTTCATACTTAGTGATTTTTTTTCATTTGCCTTATGTTCCATACTCAGGATATCCCTTTTACAGCTCTTGGCATACACGGGGTACTATTGGGCTTGGGTAACCCAGCAAACTTTGATTCGGACTCACTCCGAGGAGTCTCTTGTGAAGGCCAAGGAACTCTTGGCTAGCTCTGTTGTTAAGTACGGTGAGCTAAATAAAATAGCCAAGGAGGATCTGGCCAATCTTCAGGAGGAGATGCTCAAAAGCCAAGGGGAGCTTATCCAAGACTTCTCTACGAAGATGTCAGACCTCGGAGCGAGGTTCATAGCCATGACCTCGGCCAATGAGGTTCTTCAAAAAGAGAGAGATGACGCTATTGCCCAAGTGGCGGAGACCTTCGATCTCAACTCTAAGCATCAGGCCGAGGTCAAGAGGTTGAAGAAGGAGGGAAAGAAGAAGAAGAAGAAGCTAGAGAAGGAGATCGTGGAGCTTTAAAAAGATCTGGAGGATTTGGACATGGAGAAGAGTAAGTCCGAGCAAGCAACCAAAAGGTCTTATCAGGACGGCTTCTACATCACCCATCACCAAGTCTTATCAAGATGTCCAAATCTCAACCTCTCCTTTTTGGCGGCCCTGGACATCCCCGAAGGGCCACCTTGGCAATGGTCAAAGGCGGAGTTCCTCAACCTCCCTGCTATTCCACCTTTGGCTCCCAGATCTACTGATAAGGATTCTGAAGGTTTGGAGGCTGAGGATGGTAAGGAACCGGTGGATGCCCAGGATCTTGAATAGGCCTCCTTTTTCTTCTTTCCCTTCTATAATCCATCTGTTGTATTCTTTTATCGGTGTTAATAAAATTTGCTTTCTTCAAACTCTGTTGTATTTGGTTAGTACTTCTTTAGAAAGCACCGACTTTTGTGAAACTTAACTTTTTTTTTAATCATGCCTGATCAACATTTTTTACACAAGTACAGTTCAGCAATATACACGCTCGGATGACCAACTTCGGCATTCATAGTGTTTGTTTTCAAAAAAATTTCAAAGTTCCAGCCATGCAATTGGGGAAATTCTCCTTCGGGAACTATGTTCGACAAAGGAAAACACCGATCTTCGGGAATAACCATCCTCGGTCATGCTTCCTTGGTGTTTTTGTGTGACACCTCACACAGGCCCTGGCCCAAGTCCAAGGTGTTAACTCCCAAACCTGAAGTTTAATCTTTAACCTTTCACATTCGGCCAACTAACAAAACTTAACCTTAAGTCTTATTTTCTTAAGGTATTTAGCCTGGGAGGTGGCCCAGGAGGCTTATGAGTGATTCCAATTAGTTAACTACAGCAGAATCAAGGCCCAATACAACTAACTTGCAAAACAAGCAAAGCTTTCATAATTTCTTGCAAGACAAGCGAGGCAACACTTAATGTAATTTTAAGTGCATAGAATTTGTGCATTCAAGTGTGCTACCTATTACGGGAACCAAGAAGCCCATGGTAGTCAAAATGTTTTGAAAACTCAAGTTTATATGCACATGCACGTCTCGGCCATAAAAGATACACAAGGAGGTTCACATGGTTCATGCTTCACATTCACTTAAACAGGCATAAGTCCATGACTATCCACATAGGTATGCCAAACTTTGGCCCAAAGCATCCATCACAAGTACAAGCCCAAAACCATCCATAAGTACATACACATAACTTGGCTACACAAGCACATCAAGTACTCCATAGAACTAGGCAACCAAGACTACATACATGTACACAAAATGGTAGTCTACCTAGTAACCTACATGGCTCCATGCCTTGATTCAAAAGTCCTCCAGCCAAGTTATAGTACAACCCGAGACCACTAATTGTCAAACAGTACCTTAAGTATCCCGTAAAAAAGGACACACTACAAAACCAAACCTATAGCCATATTCATGGTCATGAAAGTGAAGACTATGATCAGAGCTAAAGTCCACGTGTCCATGCTGGCCTCCTAAATAGGTCCCGACACTACAAGCCTGCAAACTTAACACATTAAGTCTCAGCCAACTTCACAACAAGACTTGTAATGTACTAAACCATTAAGCCAAGCACTCATTGCCACATATGGCAAACATGCTAGCTAGCACAACACACTAGCACAAACACAAGCAATCTCACTCAGGCCGAATATCCTTTCCTGAAAAATGATGTAATGGGCAGTGAGTATAAAACTCAGTAGAGTTCACTTTCAATACCAACTCAATTAAGAGTTTATTTAGTTATGCCGAGTATACAACTCAAGGCTTGACCTCGCATTTGCTCAACATAACCTGCAAAACAAACACCAAGACAAGAAAACACCACATATACATATACATGCTAAAGTAACCGAGACATATAAGTTACACTAACAATAATTTGGTTAGCAAGCACAAGGAATTCACCAAAGCACACAATGTACACACACCACAAAGACCATTCGGCCACAATACCATAACATGTGCCAATGTGCAATTTTGCACACAACTTCACCATAATCTCCACTTCCACTAGAGCTCCGAAATAGCTAGCAAAATGGCCACATTCACTAGCATTTCTAGCACATGTCCATAGTTAATTAGCTAATCAACAACCATAATCGAATCATTCACAATAGCCAATCAAGTAACTAAGATCATTTAGCACATTCTAACCATCACCTAGTTACTTTAAACACTTGAATCATGGTATATTACCAAGCAATCAAGATGTTAAGTGAACCCTACCTCAAAAAAGCTTTTCGGCCAAACCCAAACTTCCAACCCGTGATGTTCTTCACACACTTGGCCTAGTATAACACCAATTCAACATTATTACTCCTTGTTCATGGAACATAGACCATGTATTCAAGGAAAACACACCTTTACCTCAATCAAGCTCTCGGCCGAAACCCAACTCCCAAGCCAAAATGTCCTTCACACAATTAGCCTAACATAGCATCAATTAAGCATCACAACTTTTTGTTCATGGAACTAACACCACGTATTCAAGGAAACATCAAGAATTACCTCAAACCCTAGCTTGGAACGTCTCGGCCCTTTGCTTGTTTCTTCAAAACCAAGGCTTCAATGGAGTTATCTAATGCCAAAATCAAAGAATCTAGCTTACTCCCTTCAATTTGCCTTCATTCTTGCTTGAATCCGAGATCAATTTCGTGAGAACTCAAGAACTCAAGCTAGCAAGCTTTCGGTCAAAGAGAATGAACAAGCCAGAAAATGAAGGCCAAATAAACTCATGGAAGCATGCATTCCGGTTACTAGCCACATGGGCTTAAAAATGGCACTAAGGCTTGCTCTCGGCCTCAATTAGTTTGCATGGCTCATTTGAGCCTCAAAGCCCCCATGGTTTTATTTTAATCACCAAAACATCAACACTTTCGGCCTTAATCCTTAATTCATGGCTCATATTGCCAAGCACACCTATACAAGTGTCTAATATGTCCTTTAAACCCATGTGCAACCGGCCATGTAACTAGCACAAGTACTAGTTAGGCAAACTAGGTAATGATGCTTATTAACTTAGTGGAAGACATGATGGGACTTGTTATCATTGTTGTCTCCTTTAATTTGGTCTAGTAGACCACAAATCCTTGCAAAATTTTGCATGGCCGAAATCATCAACTCATACTGGTGGCGATGAAGGCCATCAGCATCTCCACTGTGTGTCGTGGAGAATGTAGCAGGAGCTTCCGGAGGTGTAGGCGAGCCTTGAAAGAAGGTGCTCTGTGTGGATTACTTGTGATGGCCGGCAGCATCTTCGCATGGCAGGCACGGTGAGGCCGAGAAGCACTTCCAATATGAGAGAGCGGTCCGAAACGGGGATTCCTCAGGAGGACTGGCCTGAAACACTCAGAAAATAGGGGTTAGGAGGTCCTCTAAGTCATTTTCCGAGAAGGAGCCTCCGACGCCCAAGTCAGTGCTTTTGGAAGGGTGGAAAGAGAAAGAGTAGCAAGTACCAGAGCGGAGAGAAGAGAGAGAGAGCTCCCTTTCCTGTGACCATTCTCCTGGTATATATAGGAGGGGGTGAGCCCTGTAGATTGTACCACGGTGTGGATGAACACCTTCTGTACTTCTGGGCGTGGGGGCCCCCTACCCTCCTGCAGGCTCCTCGGGCCACGAGCTGCGATAATCATAGCCCTACATGACAGGACGTAGGCAGTGGCGATGCGTCAGTGTGCCTGCAAGGACAGCGTGTAGGGTGTACGGGCGTAATGTTAGAGGCTCCTTGATGGCTCCTGCCATACCTTTGACGTCCCCTTGGTTGATGTCTCACTTCGGAGTGAGGAACCTTTTCCTGGAGTCGCAGTGGTACTTCGGGGCTTTCCCTGGCTCCGAAGTTAGCCCTTCGGGGGACTTTTACCTGTAGAAGGCGGCTGGCGCTTCTTCCCGAAGCGCCGTCGGGTGCCTTCCCGATGGAGGTATTACGGTAGTTTCCTGAGGTTGGTATTGGCGGGCTGCCGAGGTCGGGTGCCCCATGCGTTTGGCTCCCTCATTTTTATGGTCCTTAGGTGTTCGGGGCGATAGCACTTTGGCTATGACATACTTTGTCATTTTGTTTGCACAACTAGTCGATGTGTGCAGTTTAGCCCTCCAACTTTATTTTCTATCAAACTCAACATAGTCTCTCATTTAGGAGGACTTAAAGTACTGATGCCCCAGGGCATCTTCGTTTGCTGTCATGTTGACAGGTGGAGAGACTTCCTGAGGAGGCGAGCGCCTGGAGCTCTGGTTTCCCAGCTGAGTGTGCCTGAAAAGCTCAAAGAAGAGGTTAGGAGGTCCCCGGTTTGCTTTTCCGGGGAGGACCCTCCGACGCCCAAGTCAGTTTTCTGAGTGAAAGTGGAGGAAGAACACTAAGGGATCAAGTGTCTTGCCTGTTTTGTGTTTTCTCAGAGGGAGGAAAATGCCCATCCTTTGCCCAGTCCCATTTCCTAGTATTTATAGGAGTAGCTGGTCCGTTCAGATCATGACACGTGTTCGGTCGGGTTTGATCTATACTTTTGGACCTAGGGGACAGGCAGCCGTTTGCAGCCTCTTGCAGCCTCCTTTAGCCCTGGACCCGGACAGGTTGCGTCAGGACTGGGGCGGCTGCGACGTGTCAGTTCGCCGTTCAGATGTGACATGTAGGGCTTGTGGGCGACATGTCAGAGGCTCCTTAAATGCTCATACCGTACTCCCGAGGTCCCTGGGCGAGGTCGCCCTTCGGTGCGTGCACCCTCTTTGGATTCTATCCGTCCTTCCTTGCAAGCACCTCCTTCGGGATCTATCCCACAGTTCTGCGAGTTCCCTTGGTGAACACCTTCTTCGGGACTCACACCCATAGTTCGGGGATTCCCTTGTTCAGGTGTTTCTTGTTCGGGGAAGACCTCTTCGGGGCCTCTACCTTCGGGGAGATTCTCCCTTGCTTCAGAGAGATGGCTCTCTTACCCGAAGACGGTCAGTTTGGCCCCTCAATGGAGACGGTGTTGTCCTCGGAATTCCTGACGAGCTAACCAAAGTCTCGAGCTCATAGTGTTTGACTTTGCACCTTCCGAGGTCAATGAAAAGATCCTCTCTTGGGTGATGTCAGACTCCTCGGCCAATATTCTGGCAGGGAGTTACTACCGAGGAGGCAATAGCCTTTGGCTATCACAGGCCCCCCTCCGAAAAGCCAAACTGAGAAACTTCGGTTCATCGGTTTTTGGGTCCTGTGGTTGTGATATCTGTGCCGAAGACGCCTTCTTCTGCCTGGAGCGATGGGCAGCCCTTTTTGCGTCCTCGAGGCGCGAGAAGATAGGCTGTCCCTGTGCCGAAGATACACCTTCTGCCCGAAGTCACAGGCTGTCTCTTGGTGTCCTTGTGGGAAGGGGAAATAGGATAACCTTGTACCGAAGATAGACGTTTTGCTCGAAGTCACAGGCTGTCTTTTGGTGTCTTCGAGGTAACCTACTTTTTTGCCTTTATAGGTCTGCTCATGCGTCGCGTCCTGTATCCAGCAGAGTCAGTCTAGGGCGGCGCCTCTAGACCAAATGGTGTCAGAGGACGTGGCACGTTTGCTGCGCGATGACCGACACATGGCACACTTTTATTGGGTAAGAATGCACTGAGTACGGCTGCCGTGACTTTTCAGGCGCTCATAGCAGTTATGGCGACGCTTCGCCTTCCGAGGGGTACTAATGACGACGGTTCTCCTGGCCTTCTCGGCCTATATATATCAGTCCTGTCATAACCCTCTTTCTTCTTCCGCTTTTGCTTTCTTTTGCCTTCTAATTCTCTCCCGATTTTCCGCGGCGGTTCTCCTTTTTCAGGCGTTTTTCCGACCACTTTTCACGACGGCTTCCAGGAATCCAGATTCCGGCAAGACCTTTGGTGGGTTTTAGTCCTTCTGCTTTTTTAAAGATTCTCGTTTTCCTTGTTTTTCCCGAGCTCGTTTTCATCATGCCTGTTCCCGAGAGTTGGCAACCTCTTCTTTCTCACCCTTGCTGCACTACTGCGGCAAAACTAGCGAAGTGGAAGAAAAAGTTTTTCTTACCCTCTTACTCTGTGACGAGGTTGCCCCGTCCTGACCAATTTGCTTTCTCCAACCGAAGTGATGAAATCACCGTTTTCCGAGCCCAACTGAAGGCCGGACTTCGGTATCCCCCCCCGGAGATGGTTAACGCGTTCTGCAACTTCCATGGCATTGCCGTTAACCAACTCCCACCGAACTCGTACTGCTATTTCAATGCCTTTCTCTGTATGTGCGGCGTTTTCAAAATAAAACCTCACTTTGTAGTTTTTCTTCAGTACTACAATCTCTTCGTGGTCCCAAAGGGTGGCTTCTACTTTATGCTACCTCGGGGATCCGGGAGCAAAAAGTATACGTTCACCTTCGCCACCAAAGACAGCTGGCGAGGGTGGCAACAAAAATTCTTTTTCCTGAAGAAGTCGGAGGCTTGGTCGCACGTCCCGACCAAGTGGGCTCAGGGGAGGCTTAAGATGGATGTTGTTGACCCGAAGATACTGCTAGACGCCGACGTAGCACCTATCTTTGAGGACTTCGACAGGCGCATTCGGGCCGTCTCTGACTGGGTCACCGAGGTCTCTCCTCGTGCCCTTTACCCCTTTCCGATCAACTGGAGGCTTATGACCGAAGAGGTCCTTCGGGAACTCAAGGTGGTAAAGGAGCATGTGACAGGGCTCAATATGCTGAAACCGGCTTCTTCGGGGAAGGACTTCTGGCTCGTGAAACTCCTTCGGGGGAAAGAGACTTATGAGTCTTTTTACGAGAGTAAGTTACTTTCTCATTTTTTCCTTCATAATTTCATCTTGGACTTACACTGATCTTCTCTTCCCTTTTTCAGAGATGGGCGATGACGCGGCTGCCTTCTACAAGGCTCTTTTTACCGGGCAGGCCGAGAGGGGCGAACAGACAAAGAAGGCCGCCTCTCGGAGGCGGAAGCAGACTTTGGGCGGGCCTTCTTCCAAACGGGCAAAGAAAGCTGCTCCTTCCTCTCTTCCGCAAATTCCGGAGGAGGTAGGCGAGGAGCCCGAACACCCTGCTGCCCCTTTGCCCGAGGTTCCTTCTGCCGACGTCCCTTTTACCGACGTCGTTCCTCAAAGCCCCACGCCTTCGCATGCTCTTCTGGAGGGCGATGGGGAGGAGACCCCTTCTGCCGAGGAACGGCGCCAAATAAGAGGCAAGGGGATCTCTACTGAGGCGGCGTCGATTCTTGACGATGACGTTACCGAGGTGCCAGCAGGTTTGTACTTTGTCGAAGAACCTTTTTTCTCTTGTAAATCCTTAAGAGTTTTCTGGCCTTAACCAATTTTTTTGCTTTGTTGCGCAGCGGAGGTGGCCGCTCCTGACTGGGTTGCCGAACACGCCTGCAAGAGGGCCCTTCGGGATGCCCAAGTCCCAGCAAGGAAAGTTCCGAAGGAGCCCTTCTGGACGTTCACGGAGGACATGAATATGTACTCCGAGGACTGTCCCAAGATGGCCAGGCAGATGTGCAAAGGGGTTTTTACTGAGGCCTCTTGCAAGGCCCTTACGGAGGCTTACCCTGGCGACATCTCTTTGGCCGCCAAACTCACTGAACATGCCGCCCAGGTAGGCTTCACTGTTTCCTTAGTGCCAATTTCTCCTTTGCTTTTTACTTAGCATCATTTTCCCTTTGTTTGCTTTTTTTGCAGCTGATGGGGTATGCCGGGTTGCTCCGTGTTCGGGTGGCGCGAGAGACAGAATGGAGGGCGTCACTCTGGGACCTTTACACCAAGACGAAGGCCCAGTGTTCGACGTTGGCTGCCGATAATGCTCAGCTGAAGCAGTCTTCGGAGAAGGAAATTGCTGAACTTCGGGAGGGGTTCATAAAAGAGAAAGAGGAACTTGAGAAAGGCACCTCCCAGAAACTTTCTGACCTCGGCTCTCGGATGGCAGAGCTGACTTCGACCGTAGAAGTGATTCAAAAGGATAAGTCAGAAAATGACGCAATCCTTGCGAAGACGCTCGAGGAAAAGGCCCAGCTCGAAGCCGAGGTCGCCTTTCTGAAGAAGCCTTCAGAAGAGAAGAAGAAGATGAAGGCATTGAAGAGAAAGCTTAAGGATCTGGAGAAGGACTATGCAGATTTGGCTGTCAAGAAGCGGGAGTCCGATGATATGACAAAGTTGGGCTTTCAAGACGGCTTCTGTCTTGCTCGGTACCAAATTCTGCAGAAGTTCCCAGATTTTGACCTCTCCTTCCTAGAAGGCATGAACATCCCGAAGGAGCCTCGGTGGACTTGGTCCAAGATCGAGCACTTGAAATTGCCTCCTCCTTTCTCGGCGCCGAAGGCTGCTGATAAAAGCACAGAGGCTGGCAGTTCTCAAGACGCCGAGGTTCCTTAGTTTGTACTAGGGCCTTTTGTCTTCATTTTCTTCTTCTTTTTTGTAGTCTTTCAGCAACTTTCTTCTCTGTAAGCACTCTTTGGCTCAATAGATAAAATTTTGGCTAAGTATTTTTGCCAGATTCCTTTGTTTCCCACTGTCCCGAACATATTCACTCAAGGGACTTAGGAAAACCATACTCTTGCTTTCCTTTGTCCCGAACATATTCGCTCAAGGGACTTCGGAAAACCATACTATTGCTTTCCTTTGTCCCGAACATATTCGTTCAAGGGACTTCGGAAAACCATACTCTTGCTTTCCTTTGTCCCGAACATATTCGCTCAAGGGATTTAGGAAAACCATACTCTTGCTTTCCTTTGTCCCGAACATATTCGCTCAAGAGACTTCGGAAAACTTACTTTTGCTTTCCTCGGTGATTGCTTTCGTGAGACTCTTGTTTTGTACTTCTTCAGAACTTTTTACTTAGACAAATTTGTCCAACTTGTGCAATACAACCTTCCCACCAAATGTTTTAGGCATAGAATTTTTTCAAGGCCTCTGAGTGCCAAGTGTTTTTTAATTCTATGCCTTCGGCATCACCGAGCTTATAAACTCCTTTTCGTACTTCGGCAAGTACCAAGTACGGTCCTTCCCAATTTGCACGAAGTACCCTGTGGGACGACTTTCGAGGTGCAAATTCAGCCTTTCGGAGAACGAGATCTCCCCTCTTTATTCCTTTTGGCCTGGCTCATAGATTTATGGCTGCTGCCACTCTTTGCTGGAAAGTTTTTCTTCTCAGCTCGGCTACTTCTCTGTGTTCGCTGACGAGGTCGAGCTTGGTTCTCATTCCGAGGTCATTTCCTTTTTCATCGAACACTTGGACTCATATTGACGGTTGTACTACCTCGACAGGGATGATGGCCTCTGTACCGAACACGAGTGAAAAAGGCGTTTCCCCTGTGGCTCTTCGGGGTGTTGTTTGGTAGCTCCATAACACGCTTTGGAGTTCTCCTGGCCATTTCCCTTTTGCTTCTCCCAATCTCTTTTTCAGACCATCTTTTATGGTCCTATTAGATACTTCCACCTGCCCATTACTTTGGGGGTGAGCTACTGGGGCGAAGTGCATTTTTGTCCCGAGGTCGCTAATGAACTCTTGGAATCCTTTGTCTATGAACTGGGATCCATTGTCCGCTACGAGTACCCTCGGTATGCCGAATCTGCATACGATGTTTTTCCATACGAACTTCTGCACTTCTTTTGCCGAGATAGTTGTCAGAGGTTCTGCCTCGACCCACTTAGAGAAATAGTCAACTGCTACTACGCAGAACTTTACGCCTCCAGGCGCCGTTGGGAATGGCCCAATGAGATCTATGCCCCAAACTGCGAAGGGCCAAGGATAGTCTGCCGAAGTCACGAACTCTGAGGGTGTTCTTTGGATGTTCGCACGTCTCTAGCAACTACCACATTTCTGGACGAACTGCTTGGCGTCCTTTCTCAGGGTAGGCCAGAAGTATCCTTGGCGAAGTATCACTGCTGCCAGGGCGTCGGTTCCGATGTGCGAACCACAGGCACCTTCGTGAACTTCTTCGAGGATCATTTCAGTATCCTTTTCACTAACACACCTCTGTAGTGGATTTGCATATCCTTGCCGATATAGTTCTTCTCCAATTAAGAAGAAACGTCCCGAGTGCCTTCGCACTTTTGCGGCTTCGCTGGGGTCTTCGGGGAGTGTGTTGGTTGCGAGATACGTTTTGATTGGTTCTTTCCAGCCTTTCCCCGAGGTCTCTATGCTTAACACCGCGATGCTGGGGTGGCTTAGCACTTCGGTGCAAGTTTTGGACTTTGCCAAACAGTCTGCCTCAGCATTTTCCCGTCGGGGTACGTTCTCGATTTTCACGGCGTCGAACTCCCGAATAAGCTTTGTTACCAACTCATGGTATTTCGCCAAGGTCGGGTCTTTCGCGCCACAGTCCCCTGCCATTTGCCGGACCACCAGCTGGGAATCACTATGGGCTTTCAAGTTTCTCACGCCAATTTTTCTGGCCAGGCGTAATCCTGCTATGAGGGCCTCATACTCGGCCATATTGTTGGTGGCGTTGAAACTGAATTTGATGGCTTTCATTACTTCTAGGCCTTCGGGGCCTCTGATAATCACTCCAGCTCCCTGGTGTTCGGATCCTGAGGCCCCGTCAACATATAACGTCCATTCTGGCTCGTCTTCGCCCGAAAACGAATGTCCCTCCTCGGTGTTTGGTACTTCGGCGATGAAGTCAGCCAAAGCTTGTGCTTTTATAGCTTTCCGGGGTTCATACGTGATGTCGTGTTCGCCAAGCTCTATACACCACTTGGAAAGTCTTCCCGAGTGATCAACTTTCCTCATAACATCCCGTAGAGGCAGGGTACTTCGGACGATAATGGGGTGAGCCTGAAAGTATGGCCGCAGCCTTCTCCCTCCAAGCACTAAGGCATATATAGCTTTTTGAAGCAAAGGGTACCTGACTTCGGCGCCATGCAGGGACTTGCTGACATAGTAGACCGGCCATTGCTTTGGCCCTTCTTCTTTCACGAGGACCGAGCTCACAGCTTTTTCTATGACGGCGAGGTATAATACGAGGGGCTCTCCCTCCCGAGGTTGCCGCAGGGTCGGCAGGCTGGCCAAGTAGACTTTGAGTTCTTCTCAGGCTTTTTGGCAATCTTCATCCCAAGGATGACCATTCCTTCCGAGGTCGCCTTCCATCTTTGCTGCCTTTGTGAGCACTTTGAAGAAGGGTCGACACCTATCTCCGTACCCGGAAATAAACCTGCTCAGAAAGGTTATTCTTCCAGTGAGTCTTTGCACGTCTTTGACTGTGGCAGGAGTTCGGAATTCAAGCAGAGCCTTGATCTTCCCGGGGTTAGCATCGATGCCTCTTTCGGATACCATGTACCCAAGGAACTTTCCCGAGGTCACCCCGAAGATGCATTTCTCAGGATTAAGGCAGATCCCGAAGGCTCTAAGTTTTTGGAAGGTTTCCTCTAAATCTGCAACGTGGTAGCCAGGCAGTTTGCTTTTGACTATCATAGCATCAACATACACCTCCATGTTCCTCCCCATTTGGTCTTTGAAGACTTTGTTCATCAGCCTCTGGTAGGTGGCTCCTGCATTTTTGAGTCCGAAGGGCATCCTGATATAGCAATATGTTCCTCCCTCAGTGATGAAGGCAGTCTTCTCTTCATCTTCGGGGTTCATCCTTATCTGATGATACCCACTGAAAGCATCCAGGAAACTTAGGAGCCCGTACTCGGCAGTTGAGTTTACCAGTTGGTCTATTGGCGGAAGGGGATATGAATCTTTCGGGCAAGCATCGTTCAAATTTCTGAAGTCGATGCACATCCGGAGCTTACTACTTCCTTCTTTTGTGGCAATTACCACGTTGCTTAGCCATTCGGGGTAGTTTACCTCCCGGATAACGCTAGCGTCTATTAGACGCTGGACTTCGGTCTTGGTGAAGTCACTTTTGTGAGCTGAGATGCTCCGTTTCTTTTGCCGGATAGGTTTTATTTCCGGACTCGCTTTGAGGCTATGCTGGATTACGCGAGGGTTTACCCCTGGCATGTCCTTCGGCGAGTAGGCGAACAGATCTTTATTTGCGAGCAGAAAAGATACAAGTTTTTCCTTGTCTCCTTCAGCCATGCTTTTCCCTATTCGGGTATTATGGCCTGGGACAAGCTCTACTTCTTCTGTTTCCGCTTTTGTGGGATCTTCTGCCTCGCCCCTTTCTAGCTCTTTTGCTTCTACAGCATGTGCTAAGTTGCTTGCTGGAGCCTTTCATGCTCTGACGAACACCTTTCTCACCTTGCCTTGATCAATGAAGATCTTTGCGTCTCCTTCCTTGGTGGCGAAGGTGACGGTCAAGTACTTTACATCTGGGCGAATGTGCAGATTTCCCTGTGTCTGTCTGCCGAGGATGGCATTGTATGACGAAGGAACGTCCATGACTATGAATCTTGTCATGGTAGAGGCGAACAACTCAGCAGTTCCTTTCTCCGAAGTTTCTTTCATCATCAAGGGGAGGTCGATCCACCCGAGGACAGGTAGCTCAGACAGTCCTACGCCGAACGTGGGTGAAGTAACAGCTTTGAGGTCACTCCTGGATACGCCCAAGCTTGGCAGCAAATCTGAGAACAAGACGTCTGCGTTTGACCCATCGTCCAGCAGTACCCTCTTGACGTCCCAGTTTCCTATCCTCGCCATTATCAGCAATGGATCGTCATGGGGAAATACGATGGCGGAGCCATCCTCGCGGGCCAATTTTTTCGTTGGGCTCTGATATTCCATCACCGCTATCTCTCTGGCCCTTCTTTTTCTTTCCGAGGATGGAAGTCCGGTTGTGATCGTCTGTATTACTCCTGCCGAAGGTGGAGGACGCCTTCTCGGACTTCGGTTCCTTCGCCTGTCTGAATCGTAATCCTCATCATCGGGCTTTCCTTCCTCCTCTTTTTTCCCCTTCGGGGAAGGCATTCTCAAATAACGCCGAAGCTGGCCCTACTTTATCAGTGATTCAATGTACTTTTTCACCTGAAAGCAGTCTTCGGTGTCATGACCGTGATCACGGTGGAACTGACAGAACTTCTTCATGTTCCTTCTGTTGTCAGCAGTCATGCCCCTCGGTCGTTGGATTTGAGCCCCTTGTTTTTCCAACGCCATGAGGACGTTAGCCCTCGTGGTGCTCAAAGGTGTAAAGTTTTGGGGCTTCCTTCCTCCTACTCGCATTCTCCGAGGTTGGCCTAACTGTTCCGTTGGACACTGTGCTTGCTGGCTGGATCCTTCGCCACGTGCGTGAATATGGTCAGCCTTCGGTCCAGTCATTCTCAGCTCTTCGGCTGTCATATGTTGTTCAGCCCTTCGGTAGAATTCTCCCAGTGTGTCCGGGGAATCTTTGGAGAATTCATAAAACAAGTGCGAATCCCTCCAGAGGCCCCTCGTCATGGCGAGGATGCGGATTTCGGGACGAAAGTCCGGAACACTGAGGGCCTCTCTGTTGAACCTCTCGACATAGTCACGGATGGTCTCCCGGTTTCTTTGTGCTATGTCAAACATCTGGACGGGCATCTTCGCCGTCGGCTTGCTCCCAATGAACTGTTGGGTGAACGCTGTGGACAGCTCCTGGAACCCCCTGATGTTTCTGGGAGGCAGGGAATTGTACCAGGCAGTTGCTGGTCCTGCGAGGTTGACTTCAAAGAACTTGCAAAGTGTAGCATCATCAGCCCCATGTAGCACCATGCTGCGTTTGTACTTTGTTAGGTGGGCCTGGGGATCAGTCCGACCCTCATAGGTCTCAAGCCAAGGTAGCCTGAAGTCACTTGGCATGGCCGCCTCGACCACTGTTCGGGCGAAAGGAGTTTCATCTCCAGAGACGGTTTCAGTTAGCCTGGCCCAAACAGGCTTGCGTGCCACCTGCTGTTCCACTCTCTCTAGTCTTGCCAAGACTTTCTCCAGGAGGAGCGCAGCACTGGGCTCCTCTTCCTGGTGCTCTGAGGTTCTTTGGTAAGAGGACTGTTGCCGTCTCTTTGGGGAGCGACTTCGGTACCGAGGTAAGGGGGACCTTGCCTCTGGCGAGAAACTTCTTCTGGACGAGATTTCGGGTCGTTCAGTCCTCGCTTTTTCCGCCAGCCGTGCTCCGAGGGGCAAGTTATCTGTCGAGGACTCTTCCCGTGGCTCCCTACTTCCCGAGCTATGATGGGTTGCCCTTGGGCTTTTCTCCCGAGGTCGTGCTGGCGAAGTGGGTTTTTGCGCCTGGGCTGGTTGCGGCCACCTTTGGTCTATCTGTTGTGTCATTTCAGCCACAACAGACCTCTGAAAGTCTCGTAAAAAACCCATGGTGATGACAAGAGGGCGTTCCTCTTCAGGCAAGGAAGTCTCTGGGGGACTTTGTTCGGTAGCTAGTTGGGTCTCAGGCGCGGACGGGGACTTCGGGAGTCCTTTGTCCTTCGAATGCCGAGTTTCGACAACCGCTACCTGGGAGTAGTTTCCCACAGACGGCGCCAAATGATGCCCCAGGGCATCTTCGTTTGCTGTCATGTTGACAGGTGGAGAGACTTCCTGAGGAAGCGAGCGCTTGGAGCTCTGGTTTCCCAGCTGAGTGTGCCTGAAAAGCTCAAAGAAGAGGTTAGGAGGTCCCCGGTTTGCTTTTCCGGGGAGGACCCTCCGACGCGCAAGTCAGTTTTCTGAGTGAAAGTGGAGGAAGAACACTAAGGGATCAAGTGTCTTGCCTGTTTTGTGTTTTCTCAGAGGGAGGAAAATGCCCATCCTTTGCCCAGTCCCATTTCCTAGTATTTATAGGAGTAGCTGGTCCGTTCAGATCATGACACGTGTTCGGTCGGGTTTGATCTATACTTTTGGACCTAGGGGACAGGCAGCAGTTTGCAGCCTCCTTTAGCCCTGGACCCGGACAGGGGGCGTCAGGACAGGGGCGGCTGCGGCGTGTCAGTTCGCTGTTCAGATGTGACGTGTAGGGCTTGTGGGCGACATGTCAGAGGCTCCTTAAATGCTCATACCGTACTCCTGAGGTCCCTAGGCGAGGTCGCCCTTCGGTGTGTGCACCCTCTTCGGATTCTATCCGTCCTTCCGTGCAAGCACCTCCTTCGGCATCTATCCCACAGTTCTGGGAATTCCCTTGGTGAACACCTTCTTCGGGACTCACACCCATAGTTCGGGGATTCCCTTGTTCAGGTGTTTCTTGTTCGGGGAAGACCTCTTCGGGGCCTCTGCCTTCGGGGAGATTCTTCCTTGCTTCAGAGAGATGGCTCTCTTACCCGAAGACGGTCAGTTTGGCCCCTCGATGGAGATGGTGTTGTCCTCGGAATTCCTGACGAGCTAACCAAAGTCTCGAGCTCATAGTGTTTGACTTCGCACGTTCCGAGGTCAATGAAAAGATCCTCTTTTGGGTGACGTCAGACTCCTCGGCCAATATTCTGGCAGGGAGTTACTACCGAGGAGGCAATAGCCTTTGGCTATCAAGTACATAGTCTTGTAGTTTTACATTCTCATCACCACCACCTTACTCAAGTGAGTCCCTTTTGCATTTTTATAGTATGTTTCCAATTTTTCTTGGCCTTAGCAAAGCTCAGAAAGGTGGTCCTAACAATCCCTCCCTCCTTAAAGAATTTGGCCCTCCAAATTCTTCACTAACTTAGGGTACAGCTGAGGGTAGTTGTTGGCAATTTCCTGTTCCACTTCCCAGGTTGCCTCTTCAGGAGTGTGATTACTCCACTGTACCTTAATCATAGAAATCCATCTGCTCCTCAATTTCCTGGTATCTCTAGCTAGGAACTGAATTGGCACTTCTTCATAAGTAAGGTTTGGTGCCACAATTACAGCAGCAGGTATTTCTATCTGCTTGAAGCTAGGAACATACTTCTTGAGTAAGCTCACATGAAATAC
The DNA here is from genome assembly GCA_039654915.1 of Aquilaria yunnanensis. NCBI lineage: Eukaryota > Viridiplantae > Streptophyta > Magnoliopsida > Malvales > Thymelaeaceae > Aquilaria > Aquilaria yunnanensis. Next base: position 37,264,168 of record CM077595.1, on the reverse strand, counting down.
ATTATGTATGTTACCAAGTTCTGGTGGCAAATCTAGTTGATAAGCCACATTTCCAACTTTGGCCAGTATCTGATATGGCCCAACATATCTTGGTGCTAATTTCCCCTTTTTCCCAAATCTGATTACTCCTTTCATAGGTGAAACTTTAAGCCACACCCAGTCCCCTTCCTGGAATTCCAGGTCTCTTCTTCTTTCCAGGTTGGCATAGGCTTGCTGCGTATCATTTGCAATCTTGGTCCTGGCTTGGATCAATTTAATCTTCTCAGTAGTTTCCTTAACAATGTTTGGCCGCAACTCCAATTTGTCTTCTGGCTGATGCCAGCAGTGAGGAGTAATACATCTGCTGCCATATAAGGCTTCATAAGGAGCCATTCCTATTACTGAATGATAGCCATTATTATAGGAAAATTCTATTAATCGAAGATGTACATCCCATTCAGCCTGGAAGTCAATTACACAACACCTCAACATATCTTCCAGAGTCTGTATTGTTCTTTCTGTCTGTCCATCAGTCTATGGATGGTAAGCATAACTGAACTTGAGCTTAGTGCCCAATGCCTGATGTAGGGATTTCCAAAACCTAGAAACAAACCTAGGATCCCTATCTGATACTATGTCATAAGGTATTCCATGCAATCTCACTATCTCTCTTATATATAGTTGTGCCAGTTTATCCAAAGAGTCAGTAAGATTCATGGGAAGGAAATGGGCTGCCTTCGTCAGTTTGTCTACAATAAACCAAATGGCATTGTGCCTCGTCCTTGTTAGTGGCATACCCACTACAAAATCCATTGATATAGATCCCTATTTTCTTTCAGGTATGGGCAAGCTTTGTAGCTTCCCTCCTGGTTTCTGGTGTTCCACTTTCACTTGCTGACACACTTCACAACTAGCTACATGTGTGCCAATATCTCTTTTCATGTGTAGCTACCAAAAGTATACTCTGAGAGTGTGGTACATCTTTGTGGCCCCTGGGTGCATGCTCAATTTACTAGAGTGAGCTTCTTCCAGAATTTGAACTCTCAGGTAGTCCTTTTCAGGCACATACAACCTATTCTGGAAGTGTAGCACCCCTTGTTTAAAAGAATAACCCTGGAATAGTTCTCCCTTTTTCTGACCAGAAATTAACTCCATTTCTTCATCACCAGCTTAAGCTTTCGTAATAAGTTCCTTCCATTCTGGTGCAATGGTTAGTACATTCAGTTGCTCACCTTCCTTAGCTAGCCATTGGTTTGCTAGGTAAGTAATACTCAGGCTCTCAGCCTTAGGTTCAACTTCACCACCTTTGAGTATTCCAGTGTAGTTCCTACTTAAAGCATCTGCCACTACATTGGCTTTCCTAGCTGTGTACTCAATTACACAGTGAAAATCTTTTATATATTTTAACCACCTTCTTTGCATCATATTTAAGTCCTTCTGAGTAAAAAGGTACTTGAGACTTTTGTGGTCTGTAAACACTTGGAATCTATTACCAAGAAGATAATGTCTCCACTGCTTAAGAGCAAAGACCACTGCTGCCAATTCCAGATCATGTACTGGATATTTCTTTTCATGTGGTCGCAATTGTCTGGACCCAAAAGCAATGGCTTGCCTTTCCTGCATTAGGACACATCCTAGTCATACATGAGATGCATCAATGTACACCTCATATTCCTTTTTAGGGTTTGGCAGGACTAGTATAGGAGCTGTACTCAGTCTCCTCTTCAGCTCTTGAAAGCTTTCTTCACATTTTGTTTCCCAAAAAAATTTCTGGTTCTTCCTGGTTAATTGAGTCATAGGTGCTGCTAGAATGAAAAATTTTGGTACAAATCTTCTGTAATAGCCAGCCAACCCCAAGAAGCTCCTGACTTCCCTCACACTCTGGGGTTGCTTCCAATCCAGGATTGACCTTACCTTTTCAGGATCTATAGCCAACCCTTGCTCATTTATTATATGACCCAAAAACCCAATTTCTTGAGTCCAGAATTTGTATTTACTCAGCCTTCCATAAAGCTTATGTTCTTGGAGCAAGCCAAGCACTATCTTTAGGTGTTCTTTATGAGTTTCCTCATCCTTCGAATATACCAAGATATCATCAATAAATACCACCACAAAGTGGTCTAAGTGTGCTCTGAACACTCTCTGCATCAAATCCATAAAGAATGCAGGTGCATTAGTAAGCCCAAATGGCATTACTATATACTCAAAGTGTCCATACCTAGTTCTGAAAGCAGTCTTAGGTATGTCCTCTTCCCTTACTCTTAGCTGGAAATATCCAGATCTCAAATCTATTTTAGAGAACACCTTGGCTCCCGTCAGCTGATCAAACAAGTCCTCTATCCTCGGGAGAGGATACTTGTTCTTTTGGTTAATGCTTTAGCTTTCTGTAATCAATACAGAGTCTAAGGGTCCCATCTTTCTTTTTCACAAATAACACAAGTGCTCCCCAAGGAGACACACTGGGTCTGATGAACCCCTTTTCCAATAGCTCATCCAATTGTTTCCTGAGTTCTACCATCTCAGGGAATGCCATTCTGTATGGGCTGTAAACACTGGGGCTGCTCTTGGTACTAGCTTAATTTCAAACTCCACCTCCGTTAGGGGTGGTAAACCAGGCAGGTCTGTAGGAAAGACTCCTGGAAATCCCGAACCACAGGTATCTTTTTGAGTTCCTCTGATACTTCCTTGTCATTAAGTTCCACACACTCCTGCCCACTTTCTGGAGTTACCAGCTCTAGTACTTCCAAATGATAGTGCATAGCTAACTCTAAGGACTTATCCAAGTCATATGGTATTCCACAAGGCATTATTAATTGTCTAGCCTGACAATCAATAATGACTTTATTTTCCCCTAACCAGTTCATGCCTAGGATCACATCATAGTCATGTGTCTCTAGCACTATGAGATTTGTTCTCAGTTTCAGCTTGTCTATTTGTATCTCACAGTTTTCAACCATATGATATGTAAACATTACTTCGTTGCCAGCTATTCTTACCAAGTACATATTGGTCATATATTTCACTTCTAAGTTCATGGCCTTGACCAAGCTACTAGATATCACAGACAATGAAGCTCCAATATCAAACAAAACAGATACTAGCTGGCCATTAAGGTAAATGGTACCTTTCAAGGCCCTCCTGCTAGTCCTTTGCTGACTAGTCTCCCTGCCTACATTTTTGGCCTCAGGTGTTTCCTGCATGGAGGATTCCAGCTGAAATACTCTGCCTGGAGGTGCACCAGGTCTTCGTTGCTCTTGAGGTACCCTAGGTGCTGGTCTCCCTCCCTGGGCTGGTACCTGAGCTCGCATATGTGGCATAGGCATCTGCCCTCTTGGTCCCTTGGGATTAAAATTTCCCAGCATTTTCCTGTGGTCATCATCCCTCTTTGGGAAATTTTTGGCCCAATGATCGGGGGCTCCACAGCTATGACATCCAGTGCAGGTTTTGAAACATGACTTATTGCCATGAAATTTGCCACAACTATTGCACTGAGGACCATACTGCTGTGGCTGTGATCCCCTTTCCTTCTTATTCCATTTTCTGCTTCCACCTGTGTCCTTCTCCTCTCTCGGCCTCTTTGGGTGATGGCCCTTCTGAGTTCCACTTCCACTTCCAGGCCCACTCTTGGATTGTTCTTGGAACTCCTGCTCCAATGCCAGGGCACTCTGCATAATAGAGTAGTAGTCCCTAGCTCCTACTGCCCTGAGAATTTGCCTCAACTCAGGCCTCAGCACCTTGATGAACCTCTTGGTTCTCAGCTCCTTTTGTCCTTCATACTATGGGGCATACCTGATCAGGTTGTTAAACTTCTGCTCATACTCCAATACACTGAGGTCTCCCTGCTCAAACTGGTCAAACTCTACCTGCTTCTGATCCTTCTAGGCTTCACTGACATACTACTGGTGGAAGACCCGAAGGAAGTCTGCCCATCTCATATACCTCTTCCTGGCTGGGGGCCTCCTCTGGTTTCTTTCTTGAAAATTTCTCTGTACTGCCCTCCACCACTGCTCAGCATTACCTTCGAGCCTAAAGGTGGCTAGCAGTACTTTCTGAGTAGATGTGACCTCCATTCTTTCAAATATTTTCTCTACTTGGTATACCTAGAACTTTGCCTCATCTGGGTCACATCCTCATCTGAAGATGGGAGGTTTCAGTGCCAGGAACCCCTCCAACTGGCCCTCCCTGAGTCCCCCTTTCTATGCCTTTCTCTGCTCTCCTCCACACCACTGGATCTTTCCCTTGATGACCTGTTCTTTACTGTAATCTCCTCAGTAGAAGCTTCAGTCCTTCTAGAATATATATAAGCATCTCTTTCCTCAATCTCTGGGCTGTCCTCATCCTTCTCCTCTATCCTGGTTTCCTGTCTCACTTCTGATCTTAATCTCTTAGCCTTGGGATGCCTCCTGTCTTCATCTGCTTCCTCTTCTTCTTGATTCCCTCCAGCTCTGCTGGACTGATCATATCCCACTGGCTCTTTGCCAGGCCTTCTTCTCCTCCTTCTTCCTTCAGTCTCTACTGGCTCTGAATTCTCCTGGTTCTGGGCTTGGCCTTTAGCCAAGGCTTGCATTCCCAGCACCAATTAAGCCACAGTAGCATGCAGTGACTCCATCATCACTTCCATTCTTTCTTGTCTGTTCCCGCTTGGTCCAGGTACTTGCAACCTGCCATTTGGCTCTTCAGCCAAATTATGTTCTGTGTCTTTTGCCTGTGTTTCCGGCACATTTTCCTGCAGTTCCCTTACTTGAAGGGCTGTAGTGCCATCCTCCTGTCTCAGGGATTCTCTGTCCCTGCCTCTGGTCCTCATCCTGCACTTTCAATTGCAGATATTGACATATATCCAATAATACAAGTCTTATTTAAGTTAGACCTATGTGGGACACTGTCTAGGCTAATGCTCTGATCAGTCTAAAACCTAGGCTCTGATACCAACAAAGCCTGTCACACCTCACACAGGTTCTGGCCCATGTCCAAGGTGTTAACTCCCAAACCTGAAGTTTAATCTTTAAACTTGCACATTTGGCCAACTAACAAAACTTAACCTTAAGTATTATTTTCTTAACGTATTTAGCCTGGGAGGTGGCCCAGGAGGCTTATGAGTGATTCCAATTAGTTAACTGCAGCAGAATCAAGGCCTAATACCACTAACTTGCAAAACAAGGAAGGCTTTCATAATTTCCTGCAAGACAAGCAAGGCAACACTTAATGTAATTTTAAGTGCATAGAATGTGTGCATTCAAGTGTGCTACCAATTATGGCAACGAAGAAGCCCATGGTAGTTAATATGTTTTGAAAACTCAAGTTTATATGCACATGTACCTCTCAGCCATAAAAGATACACAAGGAGGTTCACAAGGTTCATGCTTCACATTCACTTAAACAGGCATAAGTCCATGACTATCTACATAGATATGCCAAACTTTGGCCCAAAGCATCCATCACAAGTACAAGTCCAAAATCATCCATAAGTACATACACATAACTTGGCTACACAAGCACATCAAGTACTCCACAGAACTAGGCAACCAAGACTACATACATGTACACAAAATGGTAGTCTACCTAGTAACCTACATGGCTCCATGCCATGATTCAAAAGTCCTCCAGCCAAGTTATAGTACAACCCGAGACCACAAATGGCCAAACAGCACCTTAAGTATCCCATAAAAAAGGACACACTGCAAAACCAAACCTATAGCCATATTCATGGTCTTGAAAGTGAAGACTATGATTAGAGCTAAAGTCCATGTGTCCTTGCTGGCCTGCTAAACAGGTCCCAACACTACAAGCCTGCAAACTTAACACATTAAGTCTCGGCCAACTTCACAATAAGACTTGCAATGTACTAAACCATTAAGCCAAGCACTCATTGGCACATACCTTGGCAGACAAGCTAGCTAGCACAACGCACTAGCACAAACACAAGCAATCTCACTCAGGCCGAATATCCTTTCCTGAAAAATGATGTAATGGGCAGTGAGTATAAAACTCAGTAGAGTTCACTTTCAATACCAACTCAATTAAGAGTTTATTTAGTCAAGCCGAGTATACACCTCAAGGCTTAACCTCCCATTTGCTCAGCATAACCTGCAAAACAAACACCAAGAGAAGAAAACACCACATATACATATACATGCTAAAGTAACCTAGACATATAAGTTACACTAACAATAATTTGGTCAGCAAGCATAAGGAATTCACCAAAGCACACAATGTACACACACACATACCACAAAGACCATTCGGCCACAATACCATAACATGTGCCAATGTGCAATTTTGTACAAAACTTCACCATAATCTCCACTTCCACTAGAGCTCCAAAAAAGCTAGCAAAATGGCCACATTCACTAGCATTTCTAGCACATGTCCATAGTTAATTAGCTAATCAACAACCATACCCGAATCATTCACAATATTCCATCAAGCAACTAAGATCATTTAGCACATTCTAACCATCACTTAGTTACTTTAAACACTTGAATCATGGTAAATTACCAAGCAATCAAGATGTTAAGTGAACCCTACCTCAAACAAGCTTTTCGGCCAAAACAAAACTTCAAACCCCGTGATGTTCTTCACACACTTGGCCTAGTATAACACCAATTCAACATCATTACTCCTTGTTCATGGAACATAGACCATGTATTCAAGGAAAACACAACTTTACCTTGATCAAGCTCTCGGCTGAAACCCAACTCCCAAGCCAAAATGTCCTTCACACAATTAGCCTAACATAGCATCAATTAAGCATCACAACTCCTTGTTCATGGAACTAACACCATGTATTCAAGGAAACATCAAGAATTACCTCAAACCCTAGCTTGGAACGTCTCGACCCTTTGCTTGTTTCTTCAAAACCAAGACTTGAATGGAGTTATCTAATGCTGAAATCAAAGAATCTAGCTTACTTCCTTCAATTTGCCTCCATTCTTGCTTGAATCCGAGATCAATTACGTGAGAACTCAAGAACTCAAGCTAGCAAGCTTTCGGTCAAAGAGAATGAACAAGCCCGAAAATGAAAGCCAAATAAACTCATGAAAGCATGCATTCCGGTTACTAGCCACATGGGCTTAAAAATGGCACTAAGGCTTGCTCTCGGCCTCAATTAGTTTGCATGGCTTGTTTGAGCCTCAAAGTCCCCATGGTTTTGTTTTAATCACCAAAACATCAACACTTTCGGCCTTAATCCTTAATTCATGGCTCATATTGCCAAGCACACCTATACAAGTGTCTAATGTGTCCATTAAACCCATGTGCAATCGGCCATGTAACTATCACAAGTACTAGTTAGGCAAACTAGGTAATGATGCTTATCAACTTAGTGGAAGACATGATGTGACTTGTTATCATTGTTGTCTCCTTTAATTTGGTCTAGTAGACCACAAATCCTTGTAAAATTTTGCATGACCGAAATCATCAACTCATACTGGGTAGTTTTGTTTGCCCCATTAGTCCATGTGTGCAGTTTAGCCCTCCAACTTTATTTTCTGTCAAACTCAACATAGTCTCTCATTTAGGTGCACTTAAAGTACATAGTCTTGTAGTTTTACATTCTCATCACCACCACCTTACTCAACTGAGTCCCTTTTGTGTTTTTGTAGTATGTTTCCCATTTTTCTTGGCCTTAGCCAAGCTCAGAAGGGTGGTCCTAACACAATACTTCAGTGGACTTTCTTGATTTGGCCAGAATTTCTTCTTCAGCATTGTCTCGGTGAGGCACATTTTCAATATGTACCATGTCGAACTCCTGAATGAGCTTTGATACGAGCTCGTGATATTTTACCAAAGTTGGGTCCCTCGCGGTATAGTCCCCTACCATCTGTCAAACCACTAGCTGAGAATCATTGTGTGCCTTCAGGTTTCTCACGCCAATTCTTTTCGCAAGGCGTAACCCTTCTAGGAGAGCTTTATACTCTGCCATATTGTTGGTGACGTTAAACCCAAATTTGATGGCTTTCATGACCTCCATACCCTCGGGACCGCGAATGATTACTCTAGCTCACTGGTCCTCGGAGCTGAATGCCCCATCGACAAACAGAGTCAACTTCGGTTCATTTTTCCTGAGGTCTCGTTGGCTCTCTTCGGCGATAGGTACTTCGGCAATGAAATTTTCCAAGGCTTAAGCTTTTATTGCCTTCCTCGGCTCATAGGTGATATCATACTCGTCGAGCTCTATGCACCACTTGGAAAGCCTTCCCGAGTGGTCTACCTTTTTCATGATATCTTGAAGAGGCAAGTTACTTCGAACAATAATGGGATTGCCTTGGAAGTACGGACGTAGCCTTCTGCTTGCAAGTATCAGGGCATAAATAGCCTTTTGTAGTTGGGGGTACTTGACTTCGGCACCGTGTAAAGACTTACTCGCATAATATACTGGCCATTGCTCCACCCGCTCTTCCTTTATGAGAACCAAACTTAGGGCCTTTTCAGTGACGGTGAGGTATACTATGAGGGGTTCCCCTTTCCGTGACTGCCGAAGTGTTGGCAGGCGAGTCAGGTATACCTTAAGCTCTTCCCAAGCCTTTTGGCAGTCTTCGTTCCAAGGACGTACCTCGCTCCCGAGGTCACCACCATTTTTCACCGCTTTAGTAAGGACCTTGAAGAATGGTCGGCAGCGATCCCCATATCTGGAGATGAATCTACTGAGGGATGTGATTCTCCCAGTGAGTCTTTGCACATCCTCTGTCGTTATGGGAGTTCAAAATCTTAGTAGGGCCTCGACCTTTTCTGGATTGGCGTCGATACCTCTTTCCAACACCATAAATCCAAGGAACTTTCCCTCATTCACCCCAAATACGCATTTTTTGGGGTTGAGACGGATTCTGAAGATCCTCAGCTGGCGGAATGTTTCCTCTAAGTTCGTGATATGACTTCTAGGCAGTTTGCTCTTAACTATCATATCATCGACATAGGCTTCCATGTTCCTCCCTATTTGGGAGTTGAAGACCCTGTTCATTAACCACTAGTAAGTGGCTCCTGCATTCTTAAGCCCGAAGGGCATTCTAATGTAGCAATATGTACCAACTTCGGTGATGAAGGTGATTTTTTCCTCGTCTTCACATCCTGATTTGGTGATACCCACTGAAGGCATCGAGCAAACTTAGGAGGCCATACTCGGCTGTTGATTCCACCAATTGGTCTATTGGCGGTAGCGGATATGAATCTTTAGGACAAGCATCGTTCACGTTTCGGAAGTTGATGCACATTCGGAGTTTGTCACTCCCTTCCTTTGTGGCGATGACCACATTACTAAGCCATTTGGGGTATTTGACTTCCTTTATTACGCCGGCCTCCGTTAACCGTTGGACTTTGAATCTTACAAAGCTGTTCTTATGTGCCGAAAAGCTTCTTTTCTTTTGGCGCACAAGCTTCGCGTATGGGCGTATCTTAAGATTATGCTGAGTTATGCGAGGGTCTACCCCAGGCATGTCCTTCGGCGAGTAGGCAAACAGGTCTTTGTTCATTATCAGAAAAGATACAAGTTTTTCCTTATCACCTTCGGCCAATTTTTTCCCTATTATGTTATTTCGGCCAGGGACAAGTTCTATCTCCTCTGTTTCTATTTTCTCAGGGTCTTCTGTTTCTTCCCTCATTACTTCTCCTATGAGTACGAACTTTGCTCTCGTGGTCCGTGCCCAGCTCTTTGCTGGGGCCTTTCTTGCTTTCACAAACACCTTTCTCACCTCCCCTTGGTCGATGAAGATCTCAGCGTCTCCATCCTTTGTGGTAAAGATGACAGTCAGGTATTTCACATCTGGACGAATACGATGGTTTCCCTGGGTCTGTCTTCCAAGGATGGCATTATATGACGAAGGGACATCTATGACGATGAACCTTGTCATTGTAGAGGTAAACAGCACATCCTTGTTTTGTAGTGAAGTTCCTCTTAACATTAGGGGAAGGTCAATCCAACCAAGGACAGGCCGTTCAGATGGACCCACTCCAAAAGTAGGAGAGGTGACGAGCTTGAGATCGCGCCTTGGGATACCTAAACTCGGCAGCAGATGGGTGAACAAGATGTCGGTATTAGAACCATCATCAAGGAGTACTCTTTTGACATCCTAACTCCCTATTCTTGCTATGACAAGAAGGGGGTCGTCATAAGGGAATATTATGGTAAACCCATCTTTCTGAATAAGCTTTTTTTACGGGTTACCATATTCAGTTATCGAGATCTCCCTGGCTTTCCTCTTCCTTTTCGCCGAGGGTAGTCCTGTGGTGATTGTTTGTATTATTCCTGCCAGTGGTGGTGGATGTCATCTGGGACTTCAGTTCTGGCGTTTGTCGGAGTCATACTCCTCGTCATCCCCCTTCCTTTCTTCATCCCTCCTCCTCATCGGGGAGGGCATCCGTAGGTAACGTTGAAGTTTGCCCTGCTTTATCAGGGACTCTATGTACTTCTTCAGCTGGAAGCAATCCTCGGTATCATACCCATGGTCCCGATGGAACTGGCAAAAATTTTTCATGTTCTTTTTGTTGTCCGATGTCATGGCCTTCGGCCGTTGAATCTGAGTTCCTTGCCTTTCCATGGCCATGAGAATGTTCGTCCTTGTAGTGTTTAAGGGAGTAAAAGTCAATGGCTTCTTCACTCTCAGCTTCTGAGGTCGACCCCCTGATTCGGTTGGGTAGCGAGTCTGTTGGCTCGACCCCTCGGTACGGATGTGGTCGAGCTTTAGGCCTCCCATCCTCAGCTCTTCAGCAGTGATATGCTACTCCGCCCTTCGGTAAAATTCATCGAAGGTGTCCGAGGGGTCCTTAAAAAATTCATAGAACAATTATGAGTCTCTCTGAAGTCCCTGTATCATGGCGAGGATATGTATTTCTGGCCTGAAGTCTGGCACACTTAGGGCTTCTCGATTGAACCTTTTGACATAGTCGTGAATAGTTTCTCCGTTCTTCTGCGCTATGTCAAACATCATAACTAGCATCTTCGCCATTGGCCTGCTTCCGATGAACTGCTGCGTGAAAGCGGTAGACAGCTCTTGGAATCCCGTGACGGTTCCATGGGCTAACGAGTTCTACCATGCCATTGCCGGTCTAGCGAGGGTGACCTCGAAGCATTTGCATAGGGTGGCATCATCAGCACCGTGCAACATCATGCTGCGCTTGTATTTGGTTAAGTGAGCCTGGGGGTCACTTAATCCATTGTAGGTTTCCAAACGAGGCACCCGAAAGTCACTCGGCATAGGTGCTTCAACTACTGCTCGTGTAAATGGTGATTCGTCTCCGTTGAAGGTTTCTGACAATCTAGACCAGACGGGCTTCTGAGCTACTTGTCTTTCCACCCTCTCTAACCTCATTAGGATTTTTTCCATGAGGAGTGCAGCGCTGGGCTCTCCTTCTTGCTGCCTAGAGGCCTTCGATGATGGAGAGCGACGCCTCCTTTTTGGAGAGTAACTTCGGTGCCGAGGGGATTGTGATTTCTATTCTGGTGGAGAACTGCTTCGGCGAGGAGTCCTGGGCCACTTGGACCCCATTTTTCCCGTAGGTCAAACCCTAGGGGGTATGTTTTCTATCGAGGACTCATCACGTTGGTCCCCGATTCCCGAACTCCGGTGAGTTGACCTCGGGCTTCTCTCCCGATGAGGTGCTAGTGAAGGGGGCCTTCCTCCAGGAGGCGGCTGTAGCCACCTTCAGTCCAGTTGCTACTTCATTTCAGCCATGACAGAGTGCTAAAAATCACGTAGGAAGCTCATGGTAACGGTTAGAGGACGCTCATCCTCCGGCAGGGAAGGCCTTGCGGTTGGTTGCTCGATTGCCGATTAAACCTCTGGCGTTGAAGGGGACTTCAGAAGCCCCTTATCCTTAGAACACCGAGTTTCAACAACAACCACCTGGGAGTGGGTTTCCACAGACGGCGCCAAATGATTCCCATCGGCATCTTCACTATATGACATAGTGAGACTGGGAGGGACTTCCGTTGAGGGAGGAACGCCTAAACAAGAAACTCCTGGGGAGAGATTGTCTGAAACACTGAAAGAATAAAAGTTAGGAGCTCCCCGGAGTATTTTTCCGAGGAGGAGCCTCCAATGCCCAAGTCAGTATTTTGAGAGACTGGAAGTAGTAAGAATATGAAGAATGTATCCTTTTTCTCTCCCCTTTGTGTACCTTACTGAGGCCATTTCCCATATATTTATATATAGGAGGGTGTGAATAAATCTGCCTGACATAACCCACTCAGATTATGACACGTGTTCAGTCGGATGCAATCCATACCTTCGGGCATGGGCGCCTCTCACCGGCTATAGGCCGTTCTAGCCAAAGGTCAAGGCTAACGTGGGTCTGCGTGACAGGACGTGTGTGGAGGCGGTGTGTCAGAGCGTGTATGAGGGCGGCGTGTTGTGTACGAGGGCAGCATGTCAGAGGCTCCTTAATTGTTTTTGCCGTATTCGCGAGATTCATTCGGTAGAAGATAGCTCTTCGGAACAGGAGGGCTTTCCTCCAAGATCATTTCAGTAATCCAGGAGCCCCCATGTCACGGATGCTCCCCTTCAGGGACGCTTTCTCCTGCCGAAGGTGGTGAGTCTTTCTCTTCCAAAGCAAGTTCGGTCACCTTACTAGGGATGGCAATGCACGGTATTCCCGAGGTCGGTACTGTCATTCCCAGGGGTGATGATGGATCACCGAGGTTGGATGCTCAAGGTGTCAGATCCCCTTTTCCGAGGTTGGTGCTCGCATTCCTTGTGGGTGACGCTCGACTTTCTGAAGGTGATGCTTTCCCCGAGCTTATATGTTTGAAGGGCGATAGCACTTCGGCTATCAAACATGCATTTCACTTGTTATGACACTCCTAGTTTAAGGCTTGCTTGAGGAAGGTAAAATAACTAAATGGTAACTTGGAACCTTATTTTAAGCTCACATAGTAAGATTAAGTATGTTAGGAAAGTTCACTAAGTTCTAAATAGTTTAAGGCACCAGATAGGGTTCGGGGGTAAAATGGTAATTTTGCATCCTGAGGTCTCGAGCCGAGACCTGAGAGTGAAAATATGTTTTGAATCAAAAACCTTGCTTTAAACCCAAAATTAGCTTAAGTAAACATGATTTGACCAAGGTTTGACTTTAGTTACTATTTGAGGAATGGGCTTTTTGTAACTTTTTACAAATTTGAGTGGCTTGTTGTTTTAAAAGGTTATAAAACTTGGTAGAGTTAAGGAGGTTGCTATTTTGCTGCTTAAACCCGAAATCAACCTTGCCTCCACCATTTCATCAAGAATTGATGCACAAAACTAAGAGATATTCATGAAAATTGAAGCCACCAAAGGTATATATGCTAAAGGGAGCTTGATTCAAGAGGAATTTCATGTTTCTCAAGCTTGGAATCACATTTCCAACCACCCCTTATTTTTTGTTCTAGGCTTGGAATCACATTTCTCAAGCTTGGAACCACATTCCCTTTGCCTGATTCAACAATCATTATCTTTTATGTTTTCAATCCATTGACGTTGCCTCATGTTCAGATCTTTTTGTGTGAATAAATATTTCAAACTTTTATGATCGGTGAAGATCTTGAATGACCTCCTCATCAAATAATGCCTCCATAGCTTGAGTGCGATGATTATCGCCGCTAGCTTAAGCTCATGAATTGGGTAGTTCAACTCATTAGGCCTTAACTATCTTGAACCATAGGCAATCACATGACTCTCTTCCATCAATGCATATCCCAAACCAAAACCCGATGCATTTGCTTGTCGTAAAAGCCTTGTTTGGATCTGGTAGAATGAGTATCGATGCACTAGTAAATCTTTTCTTCAACTCCATGTAAGCTTCCTCACACTCCAGTGTCCATTAAAACTTCTAAGTTTTTTTGTCCAAGGCCGTTAATGGTGTAGCTATCACAAAGAAATAATCAATGAATCACCTGTAGTAACCCACCAAGCCCAAGAAACTCATCACTTCTCTAACTATTGTTTGTCTTTTCCACTCAGCCACTGCTTGAACCCTTTTAGCATCAACTAACAAACCTTGAGCATTGTTGATATGTCTAAAAAATTGAATCCTTTTAGACCAAAACTCACACTTATACAACTTTGCATAGTACTAATTATCTTTCAACACTTACAAAACTATTCTAAGGTGCTCCTTGTGTTCTAAGGAAGACTGTGAGTACACCAAAATGTCATCATTGAAAACTTCAACAAATTAATCCAAAAATGGTCTGAAGATTCGATTCATAGCTTCCATCATCATAGTTGGGGTATTAGTCACACTAAACGGCATAACTCTAATCTAAAAATATCTAGACCGGAGGTCAATCGTAGAAAACACCTATGCCCCTCTAAGTCTATCAAATAGGTAATCAATTCGAGGGAGCAGATACTTATTCTTGACTGTTCTTGCATTCAACCTTTTATAGTCGATGCACGATCTCAAAGTTCCAACCTTCTTCTTCAGAAACAACATCGGGGCTCCCCATGGTGACACACTAGGTCTTATAAAGCCTTTCTCTACCAATTCCTCCGATTGCTTCTTTAACTCATCCATCTCAAGAGTGACATTCTATAAGGTGGTATTGAAATAGGTTCAACCCCAAGCTAAAAATGGATTGTAAACTCGGTGTCCATCTTGGGTGGTAGCCCAGGCAACTCTACTTGTAACATTTCAGGAAACTGATTGATGCAGGGATCTTCTCAAGTTCCTCTTTTACGGCTACCCCAATCAATGAAAAATACTCCTCTTCCCTGACCATGAGGATGTTATCCATAAGTCTAAGATGCAAAATTTTAGCATTGGATGCTAATCCTCCTGTGCAAGTCACTCTAGCTCCCTCAGCACTAGTAATGTTGGCTGAGTGATTCGCATAGTTAATTTCCGCCTTATGCTTACTTAGCCAGTCCATTCACACCACTAGGTCATAAGACCTCAATTTTATCAACCATAACTCACAAGAGAAATCATGGTCACTTAACTACAAGGGATACCTATTAACCATCTCATTGGTCAGAATAAAACTCCTGCCTGCAGTTCTGATGAGTCTCAACTCATCTGAGATTTCTCACAGCAATTTAAGCTTATCTACCAAGGTACACAGTATCACAAAAAGAATAGCTCCCGTATCAACAAGAACTCTAACACTACCATTCTAAAAACTAAAATTACCTCGAATGGCAGCTGGCTCCTTAGTCACTTGACTAGCCAGGGCAAAAACCCTTGGCTAAACTACTGCCACAGCTACACCAGGTCATTTTCTTATGGCATGGGGTGGATGGGGTAGGTTCTTGGGTAGACCTGGCAAAGGTCAAGCCCATGGGTAGAACTTAGAAAAGATCAAGCCCATGGGCATTCCCTCTAAAAAAAAAAAAGTATTAAGGCCATCCTTTTGTTAGACTCATAACTTCCACAAGTGAAAAGTCTATTCATCCTGGATAACCAATCTTCTGCTCAATTAGGATCGCTTATCCCTTCGAAACTTTGTGGGTCAATAGCCTTAAACTTCTCCAATAACCTCATTTAATGTGGGGTGTCTCTCCTCATTAGAGCCTCCATAACCTTTGACTCCTCCTCCTCCTCATGAGCATGATCTCTCCATCCATGAGCCCTAGGCATTTGCTGTTGCTCAGCATGCTTCTCCTGATCTTGGCGTGGATCATTCTCCACCTAGACAACTTCTCTCTTCTCATGATCTTGAAACAACTCTATCATGATGGTAGTCATGCCCTCTAGCACTTGGGTCATAGTCTAAATTAACCCCTGAAGCACCCTGGATATCTCATCCAGCCTTGCCACAACTAGGTCACAAGAACCTTCAATAGGTTCTTTAGTTCCTCTCAAAGCTCCTGAGGAAGTGTCAACTATTATCACAACACAAAAATGAGAGAACTACAAGTGTGGCTTAATGGTTTGAATGCCATTATATTGTGTAATTCTATTCATAGTGATTAATGTGTGAGGGGTAAAAGGTATAATGAACACCTCCTTAAAAGTGTTCCAAGTTGGTAACTTGGCCCCCAAGAAAATCCTTAATGATTGCTTGTTTGTCAAGCAACCTATCGACTTTTTTGCAAGATTTTGAAAATTTGGGTACTTAGTTGCAAACTCTCAAGAAAGAGCTTTGCAGAGTTATGGGAAGAATATGAATGATATCAAAGTGCTACTGGAGGATGAAATTGTTTACAAAAGACAACTAAGGACAAAGAAAACACAAAAAGGCATAAAGGACCTAAGTGTTCTAATGTAGGGCTTAAGATGTGTATGTCTTTGACTTAAGTCAAAGGAAGCAATTTGGAGTTTTCCCACCTAGGGAAGGGTGGCTATGGCTTGTAAATGGGTCAAAAATGTTGGGCACGTGTCTACCAATGAGTTTAAGACAAAGAAACCACAATTAGTGAGAAGGAAAATGACATAAAGCAAGGAAAATGACGTCTGGACAAATTTGTGGTTGTGTTCGTTGATGACATCCTAGTGTATTCCAAAGATGAAAATGAACATGAACATCATTTGAATATTCTCTTAAAGACTCTGTTGGAACATCAACTTTATGCCAAGTTATCCAAGTGCCAATTCTAGATAAAAGAAGTGTTTTCCCTGGGACATATAACAAAGACACAAGGCCTTAAGGCAGACCCTAAAAAGGTCAAGGCAGTGTAAGAATAGGAAAGACCAAAGACTATAAAGGATATCCGGAGAGGAAAAAGGTTCCTTGTATCAATCATTTGCCTGCAAGCAAGGATTACTGTACTTCAAGGACAGAATCTATGTGCCTAAAAGAGCAAAGCTCAAGAATAAAATACTTGAAAAAGCTCACACATGCAAGTTGAACATCCATCCATGAAGTGAGAAAATGTATAAAAACTAGAAGACACACTTTAGGTGGCCAAATATGAAGAGAGACATAGCTACTTATGTTTCCAAGTGTGCCACAAGCCAGAGGGTAAAGGTAGAGCACTAGAAATCAATTGGTACCCTACAACTCTACCTATACTAGTGAGGAAGTGGGGTAACATAACCATGGACTTTTTTATTAGGTTGCCTATGACCTGTCATGCCCAGCCTAGCCCCTGGCCCATTTGGGCCGAATCACTTAACCATGCAGCGGAATTCCATAAAAGGGGCATTTGTCCATTACCAAAACATACGGGCATGAACCCCAGGATGTTACTAGTACTAGCTCATTGATTATTTACTTCAAGGTTGATGTTGTGCTCTCGAAAATGAGCTAGTGCTTATGTGGAACTTGTGCGTTCATTTCATTACTCAATTAGCCAAGTACATACATGGCAACCAAAACACGACATCAAGTTTTCAAAACTTGTTTATTATGCACATGTTTTTTACAATCAAGCATAGACTTATAAACATACAATTACGCAAATCCATCATCAACTTTACTTAGGCCCAAAATGTTTATGACCACCAAAAGTCCAACAATCCATGTTCAAGCCATTAACACATATTATGGCTGAATATACTTAGTTTCATTTTTAACATGCCTTTTTACTTAAGTACCTGAAAGGGTCCACAAATACTTAGAATCACAAATTTGGTTTTTAAGACAAACCAAAATACATAGCACATGTTTATACATGCCAAATCACACAGAACACATTTCCACCTTAGAGACTTTGTTCCCACAATCTAGACTCGAAGTCCTACACATAAAGTCCACACTTATTAGCTTGATACACAAGCAACCAATAGCACTTTGAATACTTAGAATATTGAGTAAATACATATGTACACACACAAACCTTTTTACCAACAGAAGGAGTATAAAATACTCTTGATCTTAGTTCCGCTCTAGTGCTCATTTTCCTACATTAAATAGAGAAGGGCGTGAGCAAAACTCAGTAAAGATTCCGTATAGCTCATAGGGCCTAACGTACCACAAGTATGTCTTGGCAAAATAAAATCCAAGCTCCTGCAAAAAAAAACACTAAGACAAAGAAAATACAGGATACATGCATATAATAATAATCAGGGTTAGGAAGCACAGCCAAACATAGAAGCACACAAACACACACACTACTTAACACCATATTCCTACAAATGGAAAAGCAAGCATGAGCATATTTTCTTTAATTTTGGTTAACCATTTTTTAGTCCGTATTAATCTGAGATCTCTTTATGCTTGGGAATTGAGTTGGCCAGCCCAATTCCTATCCGTAATGCTTGCACGGAGCTAGCTAGCATAGAGTTGCTTAGGCAACAAAACATAGCCCTCTGTAGCACCTTAGGATCACATGGAATTCTTTATCCATCACATAAGGGCACTAAATACTAAAAGAGTATAAGAATCCTGACCACAAAACCCTTAGCAACTTTGTTGCCCGAAAGCTTTAGAAGCTTGTTTCTTTGTCTTTTCCTTGCTTGTCATAGCTAGAACTTAATTTCTAGCTTGAGAACCTACAATGGCTGAATTATTAGCAAGTATATTCTTGCATTACCATAGCTTGAAATCTTACATATATCAAGAAAACTTGGTCGAACATACAATACCTCAACCAAATGAGGTATGGCTGAATCCTTTGGCTCGATTTCCTTAGAGCTCCCGCTTATCTTTTCTTGAATCCACCACTTGATTCCTAGCCTTGGAAGGCTTTAGAAGCTTATGCGCATCAAGAACACAGGCTTCAAACATGAGAATTCCAAGAACAAGACTTGGCTGAAAATTCCCTTAGTTGTTGGCTTCCAAAAATGTTTCCTTCTTTCAATCTTCTTCTTGATTCTTTCTTGGGATGTTCTTAAAAGCTTATAGACACCAAGAACACTTGGTAAAAGCTCAAGGATGCTCAAGAATGAGCTATGGCCAAATGGTATTTGGGAGAGAATAGTTGGAAGAGTTTAAGAGCAAACTTAGATAGAGATTGAAGAGAGAGATGGGGAAGAGTGAATGAGTGAATTTGGGAGCTTAATGGGCATGTAATGGGTGAAGTTGGGAGGGGAGAATCAGTATATCATGTGCTTGGATGAGTGGGAGACAAGTGGGGGACAAATTGGAAGACTTGTGTGGGTGGTGGTGTGAGCTAGTCAAAAGTGGGGACAAATTGGAAGACTTTGGTGAAGGTTGAATTTGTCAAAAGTGGGGGACAAGTAGGTGGAGGAAATAATCCTAAGTGAGGACTTGGATTAAAATAATGGGAAATGGAGAAAGGTGGAAGCCATGGCATCCAATGCCTTTAACATTGGCTAATCCCCCCCTTAGTCCCTCAATTCCTTGTATTTGGGTAATTGAACCCAACCACCAAAATTCCCTTTTTGTCCAATTGAGTCCCTCATATTAAATTTTCATCATTTTACTTGGCCTATGCCAAGTTTAAATTCTGAGAGTGTCCAACACTTATAATACTCCCAGGTCCCACTTAATTTAGTGTCTCCCAAACTCAATGAGCTGAATTCCCAATTTAGGAAAAATTCTTAAGCCCTAAATCCTCATAGCCCAAGGCTTAATTACTTAGGATTTTGTGGGCATTACAACACTCCCCTCCTTAAGAAATTTGGTCCTCCAAATTTCCTAGGAGCTTAGGGAATATATCAAGATAGCTTTTAAGCGTTTCAGCTTCCATTTCCCATGTGGGCTTCTCTTCAAAATGGTTAGTCCATTGGACTTTTACAATAGGTATCCATTTACGCCTAAGCTTTCTAGTGTCTCTTGCAAATACCTGAATTGGTTCTTCTTCATATGTGAGATTTAGGGTAATTGGAACACTTGTGACATGTACCACTTGTTTAGGATCAGAGACACACTTCTTCAACAAGCTTACCTAGAAGGTGTCATGTACATGTCCTAGCTCAGGGGGTAGCTTCAACTTGTAGGCTACATTTCCTACTCTTGCGAGTATTAAGTATGGTCCTACATACCTCGGGGCTAATTTTCCCTGCTTGCCAAACCTCATTACTCCTTTCATAGGACATACTTTTGACCATAGTCGGTCGCCAACCTGGAACTCCAGGTCCCTTCTTTTCTTGAGGTTGGCATATGATTCTTGCCTATTGTTGGTAGCCTTAATCCTTTCTTGGATTAGCTTAATTTTCCCAGTAGTCTCTCTTATGAGCTCTGGGCCTATTTCCAACTTATCTCCTGGGTCATGCCAACAGTGTGGAGACATGCACCTTCTTCCATAGAGTGCCTCGTAAGGTGCCATGCCGATCATTGAGTGATGGCTAATGTTGTATGAAAACTCTACTAAAGGTAAATGTCTACCCCACTCTCCTTGAAAGTCAATGGCATAACATCTTGGCATATCTTCCAAGGTTTGAATGGTACTTTCAGTTTGTCCATCTGTTTGAGGATGGTATGCAAAACTGAACTTTAGTTTAATGCCCAAGGCATGGTGCAAGGACTTCGAGAATCTGGAAACAAATCTTGGGTCTTTATCTGAGACAATGTCGTCTGGTACACCATGTACTCTTACAATCTCCTTAACATATAACTGAGCCATTTCTCCAGTGAGTCTGTTACCCACTCCAGGATTTAAACTCCCAGGATTGGTAATGTACTGTAGGCCATCAAAACACTACCCTTAGTGTGCATACCCAAGTGGCCCTCTTGGGCACTATGTAAATACATGCATATTGGTCTAACCATCACACACATATTCACATTTCATGGACACCATGGCAGCGAAGAATGAAAACATTAGCACAAGTCTTAGTTTTGGCTTCCTCACATTAGGCAATCTTGTTAAGTTCTAGTGGCCAGCTACTGCACCTGTAACTTCCACTAATAAACTGTATCATTCTAGCCACATATCCCCCTGTTTTATTTGCTCCATTCTCAATTAGATACGTATAGAAAACCAAGGAATTTCTTTTTACATCAATAGCGCACCTATGGACCAAGTTATGGATTTTTTAAGTTGGTTACAAAATTCTGACCAAATGAACACTAACTCGCCCAAATTTTCAACATCATATCTTTAGCTACAAGGATCCAAATCTAGAAATTCCAAATTTCCTTCGACCTCTAGATGTTCTCTACGTGTGGTCAAATTTTATACCAAGATTCATTCTACACGGGGAGATATTCAAGTTTAGGTACACGGTCGAAATTCTCACAACTTTTGGACCATTTTGCCCATACAATTTTTCCAAACCATGCAAACACTTCATTCGCAAGGGGAAATCCCTCCAAGGCTATCCCATACATGTCCATTCCACATATTAATTACATTCTCTTGCATCTAGCAATTTTATGTTGCCAAAACAGAATTTACAAGTAAGCAGCCCATCATTCACACTTAGGCAGCTTTGCACCACATCACTTACATAGCCAAAACACTACTCAAATGTTCACATACTTGTCTCATATTACATACACTACATAAAAATGCATACGTGCAGTACAATATGGTCTCAAATCAGCTAAATACATACCCCAGGTTATAGGAAGTCCTGAGACACAGTGGACTCGAAAAACAGGATGCCGGACAGCTGCTGCACAACACAGTAAGTACCACCATTAAAAATACCAAATGTGCTCCTAAAATCACCAAAGTTTTCAGATCACAACTAGACATATGGAAGTTGATGTACCCGAAATTTCAGATCAAAACTCAAACCAAAAAGGTTAGTTTGAAGGTGATCTTTCAAACTCAAACTCAAACCGAAATTGAGGGGAGTAAGTTTCATTGAGAAACTTAGTAAGGGTAGCACTTGGATTCAATAGGCAATGTAACCATCATTAAAACCT
Source organism: Aquilaria yunnanensis (assembly GCA_039654915.1). Taxonomy (NCBI): domain Eukaryota; kingdom Viridiplantae; phylum Streptophyta; class Magnoliopsida; order Malvales; family Thymelaeaceae; genus Aquilaria; species Aquilaria yunnanensis. The sequence continues at coordinate 37,242,564 of CM077595.1, read as the reverse complement.
GCATCCAAAGACACTAAAAAACAAAAAACACAATGCATATATACAAGATATAGCAACCAAATGCAGGAGCCAAACACAAACAACAAACACATGAAATGTGGCAGCAACATATATCATAGGTTAGTCCATAAAACACATAATAAACATAACGAAATCACTATGGCAGCCCTCCTCAAGCTAATGCTTGGTCTTAGGAGGATTTTAACACTAGTTAGTACTAACTTTTGGGCCCTAGAAACCCAGAAATTCGCTGCCATCACTGTGCGCTTCACACTAGGTCACAAAACCTTCAATAAGTGCACTCCCCTCACTAAGCTTGGTTCATCAAGCACATGGCTCTCTTCCAAGATTAGCCCTAGCTCCATGGAAGTTTGAAAATATAGAAAACAACCCATGAGACCAAGAGAACCGTTACCTTGATGGGTATGCTGAAATTCGAGCTTGATCCTAGGTGCACTCAAGCAATAGCACCAAATAGCTTCCAATTGTGCTTCCTTGACTTCAATTGCAAGTAGTTTTGAGTTTGAAGGTGTGGTGACTATGGAGGAAGTGTGGAGGAGAGGGATGGCTTTCTTTTTTCTGGTGGAGGCCGAAATTTAGAGAAGCAAAGGTGGTCTTGACTACTTAAATAGTCGAAAGTACACTAAACACACTTAAGTAGTCTTAACCTTGTCTTATGTCATTTTCCTTGCTACAAGACTATGGTTTCGTAGTCTTAATCTCTTGGCCCACATTTGACCATCCTTATCTTCCTTTAGCAGCCCTCTTTATGTGGGATAACCCAACAAAACATCCATTTGACTCAAGTCATAGACATACACATCTTAAGGCCTACATTAGAACACTTAGGTCCTGTATGCCTTTTTGTGTTTTCTTTGTCCTTAGTTGACTTCCATAAGCAATTTGGTCCTCCAATAGAACTTTCATACCATTCATATCCTTCCCATAACTCTCCAAATCTCTTTTGTAAAAGTTTTGCAATTGAGTACCCGAATTTCCAAAACCTTACAAAAAAGTCCATAGGTTGCTTGACAAACAAGCAATCCTTAAGGCTTTTCTTGGGGACCAAGTTACCAACTTGGAACACTTTTAAAGAGGTGTTGATCATACCTTTTACCCCCCACACTACAATCACTATGGTGAGAATTACACAATATAATGGTTTTTAGCCATTATGACACACTTGTAATTCTCCCATTTTGTAAAGTGGTAACAATCCTCCCCCCCTTCAAAATTTTGGTCCTCCAAAATAGGCTTTAGCTTCGGGTATTCTTCAGGATACCTTTCCATAAGGTCTTTTTCAGTTTCCCAGGTTGCTTCTCCTTCAAAGTGGTGTGACCACTGAACTTTAACCATGAGAATACGTTTGTTTCTTAACCTTCTAGTATCCTTGGCTAAGATAGCTATAGGCTTCTCTTCATATGTCAAGTTAGGTTCCAACTATATGTCTTCCACTACAATAGCGTGCTTTGTCTCCAGTAGACACTTCTTAAGCATACTGATGTGAAAAACATTATGAACACTTGACATGCTTGGTGGTAGAGCTAACCTGTATGCTACCTTGCCAACTCTGTCCAAGAACTCATAAGGACCAATGTATCTTGGAGCTAACTTGGTTCTTTCACCAAATCTGACAGTGCCTTTGGTTGGTCCAACTTTCAGCCAAACATTGTCACTAACCTCAAATTCCAGGTCTCTCCTTCTTTTGTTCACATAGGCTGTGGTCCTTTCATTGGCTGCCTTTAATCTCTCTTGAATTTTCTTGATGTTGGCAGTACTCTCTTCAATAATTTCGGGACCCAACTCTAGCCTCTCTGAGGCTTCCACCCAACAGTAGGGTGTCATGCACCTTCTTCCATATAAGGCTTCATAAGGTGCCATGCCAATAGTGCTTTGGTAACTATTGTTATATGAGAATTCCACCAATGGCAAGTGTTGGTCCCATTCACCTTTGAAATCCAACACACAGCTCCTGAGCTTGTCTTCTAGTATATGTATCACCCTTTCAGATTGCCCATCCGTCTGAGGATGATAAGCAATACTCAAGTGGATTTTGGTTCCTAGAGCTTTATGATAAGCACTCCAAAACCGAGTTGTAAATCTTGGATCTCTATCAAATACAATGGAGTCTGGCACTGCATGCAGTCTTACTATCTCCTGGACATACATCTGGGCTAACTTCTCCAAGGAGTCTGTGAGTTTCATAGGTAAGAAGTGGGAACATTTGGTTAGCGTATCCACAATGACCCAGATTGTATCATGCCTTAATCTTGTCATAGGCAACCTAGTCAAAAAGCCCACGGTTATGTTACCCCACTTCCTCACTAGTATAGGTAGAGTCTGTAGGATACCAGCTGGCTTCTGGTGCTCTACCTTTACCCTCTGGCATGTGGCACATTTTGAGACATAAGTAGCTATGTCTTTCTTCATATGTGGCCACCAGAAGTGACTCTTGAAATCTCTATACATTTTCTCACTTCCTGGATGGATGTTCAACTTGCTTGTGTGAGCTTCTTCAAGTATTTCATCCCTGAGCTTTACTCCTTTTGGCACATATATTCGGTCCTTGAAGTACAGTAATCCTTGCTTGTAGGCAAAGGATTGATACAAGGAACCTTTTTCCTCTCCTGACATCTTTTCTAGATCAGGATCTGTCTCCTGTGCCTTTTTGCCTTCTTCAATCCATCCAGACTGAATTGTCAATGTGTAAATTTGGGCTTCCTCCCAGTTATGCCATTTATGCCATAGGCATAGCAGACAATTTTGCTCATCATGATCAGCTAAGGATCCTCCTTTCAAAAGTCCTGTGTACTTCCTGCTCAAGGCATCTGCTACTAGATTGCCTTTGCCCTCTGTGTACTGTATACTACAGTCATAGTCCTTGATGTACTCTAACCATCTCCTTTGCCTCATGTTCAACTCTTTCTAAGTGAACAAGTACTTTAGGCTCTTATGGTCAGTGTAGATCACAAAGGAACTACCCATCAAGTAATGCCTCCATTGCTTTAGAGCAAAAATCACTGCTGCCAGTTCTAGGTCATGGGTAGGATAATTTTGCTCATGGGGTCTTAACTTCCTTGACCCATAAGCAATGAATTTTCTGTCTTTCATAAGCACACAACCTAACCCGGATCTAGATGCATCTGTATATATGATGTAGGGCTTACTTGGATCAGGAAGAATCAACACTGGAGCTTTAATCAACCTCTGCTTGAGCTCCTGGAAACTCTTTTCGCACTTCTAAGTCCACTCAAATCTTTGACCCTTCTTGGTCAGATGAGTAAGAACTGAGGCAATCATGGACAAGCCTGATACAAATCTCCTCTAGTATCCAGCTAATCCTAGGAAACTTCTAATTTCCTTCACAGTCTTTGGTCTTTCCCACTCTTGCACTGCCTTGACCTTTTCAGGGTCTGCCTTAAGGCCTTGTGTATCTATGATGTGTCCTAGGAAAGACACTTCCCTTATCCAGAATTCACACTTGGATAACTTGGCATAAAGCTGATGCTACAACAGAGTCTTTAAGACAATCTTCAGATGATGTTCATGTTCATTTTCATCCTAGGAATACACAAGCATGTCATCAATGAACACAACCACAAATTTTTCTAGATATGGTCTGAACACCCTATTCATTAAGTTCATAAAAGCAACTGGGGCATTAGTCAAACCAAATGGCATGACTGTGTACTCATAATGCCCATATCTGGTCCTAAATGCAGTCTTAGGAATATCTTCTTCCTTTACTCTCAACTAGAAGTATCCAGATCTCAAATCTATCTAGGAGAAGATCTTAGCTCCCTTGAGTTGATCAAACAGATCCTCAATCCTAGGGAGTGGATACTTGTTCTTGATAGCCACTGCATTATGCTTCCTATAGTCAATGCATAGTCTCAAAGATCCATCCTTTTTTTTCAGAAAGAGAACAGGAGCTCCCCATGATGAAACACTTGGCCTTATGAACCCTTTTTCAAGAAGTTCATCAAGTTGTTTCTTGAGGTCATTCATCTCTGTGATTGGCATTCTGTATGGAGGTATGGATATTGGACTAGCTTCCGGTTGCAGCTTGATTTCAAATTCAATCTCCCTTTGTGGAGTAATACCTGGCAGGTCTTTAGGAAAGACTTATGGAAAGTCTCTCACTATAGGTATTCTGTCCACTTCTTTATCACAGTGCAATTCATTCAATGCATAACAGTAATCATGCTCAGAAATCACAGGTATCTCATCTAATACCTCTAGCACCATGCCATGCATTTCATACACTAATTCCTTAGAATTCATTAATGCATACACTTCACCATCAGGCAATGTGATTTCCCTCTTAGCATAATCAATTCTTATGTTATGCATAGCAAGCCAATTCATACCCAACACTAAATCATACTTAGGAATGTCCAACACTAGCAGATTAGTCATAACCTTAGTCTTTCCTACTACTAGCTCACAATCCTTAGGTAGGCCATTAGTGAAAAGACATTGACTACCTGCTGTTTTTGTTAGTGTTGTGCCCAAAAGCCAATCATGAGATGATTGTATTTTTGCACATTGAGTCATGATATTTTATTAAAGCATTAATCCAGCAATTATGTTTGTTGTTTTGTTTCTGCGTAACTTAACAAACATAATTGTAACCTTAGAATAATGATATTCTTAAACGTCCCTGGTCTAGTATTATTGTGGAGTGGGTTGCAATAATACATAATGACTAGCATATGTGGAGACTAATATGAGATATGTAGTCTACATACGGGTACAAGTTGAAGAACTTGTGTACTGGACCAACCCACCATGAGAGCACTTCATGGATCATTATATGAGTGTCATAAGTGATTCTCATAGTGATCAAGGTATATGTAGTCCTTTGACCTAAGATCATCGAGGTTCCCTACATGTGAGTCACATACTTTGATACTTTCCTTTGTTGCTCGTAACTGAGTGAACTTGAATGAGGTCATTGGGTATGTCACATATCATGCGGAGGGATTTCTATGATCAAGATGGGATTTGTCCCTCCTATGTAACGGGAGTGATATCTTCGGGCCCCTTGATAGAGTGAGACTTAGAAAATGCATGGCCATGCTCCGATGAGTTGATATACGATATCAATGTCATCAATTTAAGTTGGTCTACTCGGTAATCAAGAAACCAAAGATTGGGCTATACGAGAGTGACACATTCCATGTCTCATGCTTAGTCTTGATATCTTGGAAAAATGGACAATGGCATATATCGGTGATGATCATAAAGGTTTAGTCGATTCACCAACAATCTTGCCACTTGGGTAGCAATGATGTGTTGCTAGACACCGCTCATTGCTTATGATCATAAATGTGATTTATGATCATTGCCAACATGGCAAGAGCCTATTCGGTCGCACACATATAGCTATTTGGATCATTAAAGTGCATGGGCTAATTATTTGGGTTATGGTTTCACTTTAATTTCGTATTAATAATGAGCCAAGGAGTTGAGCCATTATTAAGCCCGAAATTAAATCCTAATTGGATTAGGGCTTTGAAACCCTTTAGGCCAGGAAGTTGAGTCTCACTATAAATACAACTTTTAAGTGAGAAATTCGTAGGTCTCCTTGCCCTCGCCTCCCAAAAGGACAGTCGCAGTCTTCTTTTGCAATTCCTTGGAGGACGCAAGCTAGCACTGCGAGCGCAAGAGAAACGCATCTGCTGGGACGTGGTGGAAGTGTGGTGATCCCGAGAGGCTCGTGTGGATACCATAGAGAGTCTGAACACGTCAACTGTTCAGGTTTTGTGATTCGACTCTACAGTCGAGTGAGAGATCTCAACCGAAAATTAGGAATGAAATTTTTTAACACCCAGTTTACCACGTTTCACTTGGATCTTGGAGGGTTTCGGTTAAATTCCGCTGCCCTGTTTGGCTCCCGAAACCCAACAGTTTTCACTAAGGATATCCTATGCATGATTTCAGTAGGCAATTTCATGGCATCAACAAATTTCCTAGCTACTATAGACACAGATGCACCAGTATCAAATAGAACACTAACAGGCATACCATTAAGGTAAATGTTACCTCTTAGTGCTCCTCCCTGCTCTGATGTCTCTGGCCTCTCCACTTGGAAGACTCTGCCAGCTCTCTGCACTGGAGGCCGAGGCACTGGAGGAACTGGCCTCTGCTGTCCCTCCCTTGGTGCTCCTCCTCTAGGTCCTGCCCCAATAGGTCTTACCCGACCTTGGTCTTCTGGCCTCCTTTGAGCCTGTGGGCAGTCTTTGATCCAATGATCCATGGATCCACATCTTAGACACGCTTGGGTGTCAATATCGCAAGGTTTCTTTCCATGAAACCTCCTACACTTAGGGCACCTTAGGCCAGGGAACATCCCCTTAACCTTGCCCTCACCACCAAAATGGGAACTCTGGGTAATTCCCTTGCCATGTGGCGGTTTCTTCTGCTTGCCTCCTGCCTGACTACTTTCCCCTGGTCCACTGGGAAAGTACTCAGTCTCATACTCCTCTTACTCTACTAATAGAGCTTTCTGCACTGCTTCATAGTATATAACTACTCCAAAAGGTCTAACAGCCTTTCTAATGTCTGACTTTAGTCCTCTGACAAATCTTTTGGCCTTCAATTCCTCCAGTCCACGATACTGAGGAGCATACCTCACCAACTGATTGAATTTGTGCTCATACTCTAGGACACTGAGGTTGTCCTGCCTTAGAGCATCAAATTCAGCTTGCTTCATATCCTTGATGGCATCACTGATGTACTGCTCCTGGAATAGTTGTGTGAACTCTGGCCAGCTCATCTCAATCTCTCTTCCTGGCCTTCTGCCCTTCTGGAAAGCATACCTGTCACTGGTGTTTCTCCACCACATCTCTGCACTGCCTACCAAGTTGTAAGTAGCCGGTGACACCTTCTTGGTGGAGCTGAGTGGCATCCTCTCAAACATCTTTCCAATGAAGATTAACCACTCCTCAGCTTTCTCTGGCCCATCTCTTCCATCAAACTGTGGAGGTCTTAGGCCTTGGAACCTCTCCAACAGTCTGACCTCATCTAGGCCCTCTAGATCCTCTGATCTATGTCTCCTAGATCTATGAGAGTCCTCTGTATGGTGATGCTCCCTATGATCTCTCTGCCTTCTCCTGGATCTTCTCTCACGGCCTTCCTCAATCTCATTCTTAGTGCAAGAATGGTCATAGACTGAGGAATTGGTCCTGGACACCTGACCAATCTCAGATCTTACTCTTCTACCTCTTGGATTTCTCCGATCCTCATCTTCCACCTCAATGGTCTCATCATTTGTGCCTTCTAAGCTTCCAGAAGGAACATATTCAGATGTGTTCCTAGTATCCTCTTCTGGTTGTAGCTGTGCATTGTGAACCGGTTTTGCTAGAGCTACTTGGACTCCCTACTGTTGTCCTTGAATCAGCCTCATTAAGTTTTCATTGATTAAAGCTAAGTTCCTCTGAAGCTCTAACCAAACCTGAGGCACTTCAGGGTTTGGTACCCCCGGTTGCCCCTGATTCCCTCTATTCTGTCCATTTCCTTGTTGCCTCGAATCAGTAGGAGGCCTTCGGGGTGGTTCCCCTCTCCTTGTGGCAACCATGTTTACTTCCTGCATTGATGATTCATCATAGAGCACATATAAAGATCATAGGTATTTCAATGGTACTTGACACTAGCAGCTGACCAAACTGAGTTCATATATGTAGATGCATGCAATGCAACTATATGCTATGTACACGTATAAACCATACTCTGATACCAACTTCTGTTACCCACTCCAGGGTAGTCCAGTTATGGTGCCAAAACTGTGCATTTAAACTCCCAGGATTGGTAATGTTCTGTAGGCCATCAAAACACTACCCTTAGTGTGCATACCCAAGTGGCCCTCTTGGCACTATGTAAATACATGCATATTGGTCTAACCATCACACACATATTCACATTTCATGGACACCATGGCAGCCAAGAATGAAAACACTAGCACAAGTCTTAGTTTTGGCTTCCACACATTAGGCAATCTTGTTAAGTTCTAGTGGCCAGATACTGCACCTGTAACTTCCACTAACAAACTGTATCATCTAGCCACATAGCCCCTGTTTTCTTCACTCCATTATCAAGTAGAGATGTATAGAAAACTAAGGAATTTTGTTTTACATCAATAGCCCACCTATGGACCAAGTTATGGATTTTTTAAGTTGGTTATAAAATTCAGACCAAATGAACAGTAACTCATCCAATTTATCAACGTCATATCCTTGGCTACAAGGATCCAAATCCATAAATTCTAAATTCCTGTTCAACCCCAAGATGTCCTCTACGTGTGGTAAAAATTTCATACCAAGATTCATTCTACACAGGGAGATATTCAAGTTTAGGTACATGGTCGAAATTCTGGCAACTTTTGGACCGTTTTCCCCATACAATTTTTCCAAACCATGCAAACACTTCATTCAGAAGGGGAAAGCCATACAAGGCTATCCCATACATATCCATTACACATATTAATCACATTCTCTTGCATCTAGCAACTTTATGTGGCCAAAACAGAATTTACAAGTAAGCAGCCCATCATTCACACTTAGGCAGCTTTGCACCACATCACTTACATAGCCAAAACATTACTCAAATGTTCACATACTTGTCTCATCTTACATACACTACATGTACATGCATACATGCACTACAATATGGTCTTAACTCAGCTAAATACGCACCCTAGGTTACAGGAGGTCCTGAGACACAGTGGACTCCAAAAACAGGATGCTGGACAGCTGCTGCACAACACAGTAAGTACCACCATCAAAAATACCAAATGTGCTCCTAAAATCACCAAAGTTTCCAGATCACAACTAGACATATGGAAGTTGATGTACCTGAAATTTCAGATCAAAACTCAAACCACAAAGGTTAATTTGAAGGTGATCTTTCTGCTGGACCTGAAATGACAGAATTGAGGGGAGTAAGTTTCATTGAGAAACTTAGTAAGGGTAGCACTTGGATTCAATAGGCAATGTAACCATCATTAAAACCTGCATCCAAAGACACTAAAACACAAAAACCCCGATGCATATATACAAGATATAGCAACCAAATGCAGCAGCCAAACACAAACAACAAACACATGAAATGTGGCAGCAACATCTACCATACGTTAGTCCATAAAACACATAATAAACATAACCAAATCACTATGGCAGCCCTCCTCAAGCTAATTCTTGATCTTAGGAGGATTTTAGAACTAGTTAGTACCAACTTTTGGGCCCTACAAACCCAGAAATTCGCTGCCATCACTGTGCACTTCACACTAGGTCACAAAACCTTCAATAAGTGCACTCCCCTCACTAAGCTTGGTTCATCAAGCACATGGCTCTCTTCCAAGCTTAGCCCTAGCTCCATGGATGTTTGAAAATACAGAAAACAACCCATGAGAGCAAGAGAACCCTTACCTTGATGGGTATGCTGAAATTGGAGCTTGATCCTAGGTGTACTCAAGCAATAGCACCAAATAGCTTCCAATTGTGCTTCCTTGACTTCAATTGCAAGTAGTTTTGAGTTTGAAGGTGTGGTGGCTATGGAGGAAGTGTGGAGGAGAGGGATGGATTTCTTTTTTCTGGTGGAGGCCGAAATTTAGAGAAGCAAAGGTGGTCTTGACTACTTAAATAGTCAAAAGTACACTAAACACACTTAAGTAGTCTTAACCTTGTCTTATGTCATTTTCCTTGCTACAAGACTATGGTTTCTTAGTCTTAATCTCTTGGCCCACATTTGACCATCCTTATCTTCCTTTAGCAGCCCTCCTTATGTGGGATAACCCCACAAAACTTCCATTCGACTCAAGTCATAGACATACACATCTTAAGGCCTACATTAGAACACTTAGGTCTTTTTGTATTTTCTTTGTCCTTAGTTGTCTTCCATAAGCAATTTGGTCCTCCAATAGAACTTTCATACTATTCATATCCTTCCCATAACTCTCCAAATCTCTTTTGTGAAAGTTTTGCAGTTGAGTACCCGAATTTCCAAAACCTTACAAAAAAGTCCATAGGTTGCTTGACAAACAAGCAATCCTTAAGGCTTTTCTTAGGGACCAAGTTACCAACTTGGAACACTTTTAAAAAGTTGTTGATCATACCTTTTACCCCCCACACTACAATCACTATGGTGAGAATTACACAATATAATTGTTTTTAGCCATTACGACACATTTGTAATTCTCCCATTTTGTGAGGTGGTAACAGAGTCTATAAGGTTTATGTGCAAGAAGTGGGCTACCTTAGTCAATCTATCCACTCTGACCAATATTGCATTACATTTTCTTCGGGTCAGTGGCATACCCACTACAAAATCCATGGATATGGATCCCCATTTTCTTTCTGGTATAGGCAATGTTTGTAGCTTACCACCAGGTCTCTGGTGCTCCACTTTGACTTGTTGACAAGTCATATACTTAGCCATATAAGCACCAATCTCTTGTTTCATATATGGCCACCAGAAATGGGATTTCAAATCTTTATACATGTTCTGAACTCTAGGATGCATACTCATCAAACTGGAGTGGGCTTCTTCTAGGATTTGTTGCCTGGTTCCATCCTTATTTGGCACATAAATTCTATTATGGAAGTATAATATTCCAGCCTTAACAGAAAATCCCTAACACAATTTTCCTTGTTTCTGCCCAGAGATCCTGGGGATCTCCTCATCTTGAAGCTGAGCTTCCTGAATTAGGTCTTTCCACTCAGTCCTAATAGTTAGGACCTTTACTTGGTCGAATTCCTATTTCCTCCATTCTTGGGCCAACTCAGTTAAATTGACTACATCTGCCTTAATCGGTTCTCTAGTGGCTTTGAGTATCCCGGTATACTTTCTGCTAAGGGCATCAACTACCACATTAGCTTTTCCGGCTGTATACTCAATGATGCACTCAAAATCCTTTAGGCACTCAAGCCACCTTTTCTGCCTCATGTTCAAGTCCTTTTGCATGAATAGATACTTTAGACTCTTGTGGTCTGTGAAGACTTAAAATTTTCCTCCAAGTAGGTAGTGTCTCCACTGCTTAAGAGCAAACATCACTACCGCTAATTCTAGAACTTGAACTGGATAATTCTTCTCATGAGGCCTTAGTTGCCTTGACCCATAGGCTATTGCTTGCTTCCCTTGCATTAACCACAGCCTAGCCCTACTCGAGAAGCATCAGTGTAAACTATATACTCGTTAGTAGGGTCTGGTAAAACTAGTATTGGAGCTGTAGTCAGTTTCCTTTTAAGTTCTTGGAAACTAGCCTCACACAGCTCATCCCACTCAAACTTTTGGTCATTTCTTGTTAATTGGGTGAGCGGAGTTACTAGTACAGGAAATTTAGGCATAAATCTTCTGTAATAGCCAGCAAGTCCTAGGAAGCTCCTTATGTCTCTCACATTCTAAGGTTGCGTCCATTCCAAGATAGCTTTAATTTCCTCGGGATCAATAGTTAAGCCATGCTCATTAATCACATGTCTAAGAAATCCAATTTCCTTAGCCCAGAATTGGCACTTACTTAGCTTGCCATATAACTCATGCTCCTTTAGCAAGTTTAGCACCACTCTCAAGTGCTCCTTATGGGCTTCTTCATCCTTTGAGTATACAATATGTCATCAATAAATACCACAAAAAAGTGGTCCAAATAAGCCTTGAATAGCCTCTACATGAGGTCCATAAAAAAGGCCGGAGCATCAGTGAGCCCAAATGGCATCATCGTGTACTTAAAGTGACCATATCTAGTCCTGAAAGCTGTCTTTGGCATATCTTATTCTTTGACTCTCAGCTGGAAGTATCCAGATCTGATGTCTATCTCTGAGAAGACCCTAGCTCCCTTTAACTAATCAAACAAATCCTCAATCCTCGGGAGAGGGTACTTATTCTTAATGGTTAGTGTATTGAGCTTTCTGTAGTCAACACACAATCTAAGGGTTCCATCCTTTTTCTTCACAAAAAGTACAGGTGCTCCCCAAGGAAATGTACTTGGCCTAATGAAACCTTTCTCAAGCAATTCATCCAATTGCTTTCTTAGCTCCACCATTTCAGCAATAGCCATCCTGGAAGGAGCAATGGACATAGGTGTAGTTCCTGGCACCAACCTGATATCAAAGTCAACCTCTCTTGTGGGAGGGAGTCTTGGGAGATCTATGGGGAATACTTTAGGAAATTCCTAGATTATGGGTATTTTACCCAGCACTATTTCTACTTCAGTTCCATTTAACCCCATGTATTCACCTTCAATTACCAAGGGTTTGTGTTCCACCACTTTTAACTGACTCTCTGGGACTAACCCAGATGATCCTTCTAGAGATTGGGGTTTGTGTCCAGGCAAACAAATTTGCCTATCATGGCAGTCTATGAACACTTTATTGGCACTAAGCTAATTCATACCCAGCATGATATCGTATCCATTTGCATCCAAGACTTTCAGGTCTGCTTTAAGTTCTAGCTCACCAAGCTTAAGCATGCAACTTTTTACCATATGGTATGCAAATGGGACTTCATTTCCCGCAGTCCTTACAGGGCACATTTCATCAATATTGCATACTTTGAGATTTAAAGATCTAACAAGTCCAGCAGATATGATAGACAATGATGCACTAGTATCATATAAAACTAATACTTCATAACCATTAAGTAAAATGGTACCTGTTAGAGTCTTCCTAACCAGCTTGGCCTAGTTCATTTCTTTCTCTTCATTATCTACTTCTTTGGTCTCTTGGGTGTCTTAGGCCCTTCTTAAGGTTTCTATATGGAACACTCTTCCAAGAGCCTGATTTTGTCTTCCTTTGTCCAGAGGCATGTTAGGACCTCAATTTTTCCTTAATGGATGTAGAATTACATTTTGCCTCATCATGGGTGGTTGCCCTTAAGCCCATTTTTTTTTAATGTCCCCATGTTCCATTGTCCCTGATTCTTTACAGGACAATCTTTTACCTAGTGATCCTGCGAACCATACTTAAGGCAACTATTTATGAGTTTGTAGCATGGCTTTTGGCCATGAAATTTTCCACAGGTCTCACATGGAGGACCATAATGAGCTGCCTTCTTTTCTTTGTTGTTATCCTTTCGTGGCTCATGTGCCAAGTTTTTTTTCTTCCTCACTTTTTAGATGCATTTTGCATCCTGTTGGCCTTACTAGGCCTTCTCACAGTTTGGCCTCTAAATTCTTGCTCTAGGGCCATAGCCCTCTGAACAATGTTGTAATACTTAAGGGCACCCACTGCCCTAATTATTTGCCTCAGTTTGGGCCTTAGTCCTCTAAGGAATCTCTTAGCCTTCAAATCCTCTTGGCCATCATATTGTGGGGCATAGCGGATGAGGTTATTAAACCTCTGCTCATATTCTGGCACTGAGAGCTCTCCCTACTCAAGCAAGTTAAACTCAATTTGCTTCTGGTATGTTAGGGCTTCACTGATGTACTTCTGCCAAAAAACCTATAGAAATTCAGCCCACCTCAGTGCCCTTGTTCTAGAAGTAGGCCTCCTAGCATTTTTGCTGGCATAAGTCCTGTGGACTGCTGTCCACCATAGTTCAGCATTGCCTTCCAATCTAAAGGTTGCAAGCAAAACCTTTTGAGAAGAAGAAACCTCCATTCTCTCAAAGATCTTCTTGACCTACTTAATCCAGAATTCAGCTTCATTCGGACCACTGCTTCCTTTGAAAATTGCGGGTTTTAAGGCAAGAAACCCCTCTAGCTGACCTTCTCTTAAGCCTTTAGCATTTCTTCTGGGAGTTCTTTCATCTCTATCAATAGGCCCTCCTTTAGGAGCCCTTGTTGTCTTAGTGGTAGTAGTGAGGCTAGTTGGCCTCTCCATTTCTTCAGTGTCTAGTTCTTTTGTTTCTGGACTTTCTTCTCACTCAACTCAAGCCTCTTGTCTGATTTCAGACCTTAATCTTCTGGCTCTTGGATTTCTCCTTTCACCATCATCATCTTGATCATCATTAATCTCTCTCCCATTCCCACTAAATTGATCACCAAGCATGGGTTCCTTTCTTGGCATTCTTCTGGCTTTAGGTTCTTTTTCTTGCCCAGTATGTTCTGGGACTTGTGCCTAACCTCTAGTCAGGGCTTGTACACCAACTACAAGTCGGGCAATAGTGGCTTGCAACGTTGCCATCAAGTGTTCCATTTTCCCTTTATCATCATTACTAGGTCCAGCTACATTTAGCTTAACAAGCTTAATGGCCCTAGCATGTACTTTTGGTTTGAAATTAGTTTGCTCACCCCCTGATGGATGGCTCTATTCTCACTTTGGCCTCTGGCCTCCTTATCCACATCCCTAGTTCCATCCTAAACATAACAACAAGCAAGGTATACATATGCCCAATATTCATAAGTAGACACAATAGTGGACTTAACCTATGTGGGAACAAGTCTATGGTACAAACAATCCATAGACCAAAAATTTTGGTCCTAAGAGCAACCACGCTCTGATACCAAGTTGTCATGCCTAGCCTAGCCCTTGGCCCATTCGGGCCCAATTAGTTAACCATGCAGCAAAATTCCATAAAAGGGGCATTTGTCTATTACCAAAACATACGGGCATGAACCCCAAGATGTTACTAGTACTAGCTCATCGATTATTTACTTAAAGGTTGATGTTGTGCTCTTGAAAATGAGCTAGTACTTCTGTGGAACTTGTGTGTTCATTTCATCACTCAACTAGCCAAGTACATACATGGCACCCAAAACACCAACTCAAGTTTTGAAAACTTGTTTATCATGCACATGTTTTTTATAATCAAGCATAGGCTTATAAACATATGATTATGTAAATCCATCATCAACTTTACTTAGGCCCAAAATGTTCATGACCACCAAAAGTCCTACAATCCATGTTCAAGCCATTAACACATATTATGGCCGAATATACTTAGATTCATTTTTAACATTCCATTTTACTTAAGTACCCGAAAAGGTCCATAAATACTTAGAATCACAAATTTGGTTTTTAAGACAAAACAAAATACATAGCACATGTTTATACATGGAAAATCACAGATAGAACACATTTCCACCTTAGAGACATTTGATAGCCAAAGGGCTATTATCCTCCAAACTCCCAAGTTCTGACGAAGCACCGCCGTCGGAGAATGTGAGCACCAACCTTTGGAAAAGAGGGTCTGCAGTCCTTGACCCCCTGACCTCGGTTATCCACCAGCACATCAGGGAATAATGGGACTGACCTCGGGAACATGGTACACTACCACCGTTGGTATGATGACCTAACCAACTTCGGGAGGAGTAGACTCACCATCCTCGGCAGGGGATAACAGCCTTCGAAGGGGCTCCTTTGTTCCGAGGGGCCTTCCGTGTGACTGGAGCAACCGCGGGCAGAAGCTCTTATATCCCTGAGAGTTCTCTTTTACCAACTCAAGTTTTGAAAACTTGTTTATCATGCACATGTTTTTTATAATCAAGCATAGGCTTATAAACATATGATTATGCAAATCCATCATCAACTTTACTTAGGCCCAAAATGTTCATGACCACCAAAAGTCCTACAATCCATGTTCAAGCCATTAACACATATTATGGCCGAATATACTTAGATTCATTTTTAACATTCCATTTTACTTAAGTACCCGAAAAGGTCCATAAATACTTAGAATCACAAATTTGGTTTTTAAGACAAAACAAAATACATAGCACATGTTTATACATGGAAAATCACAGATAGAACACATTTCCACCTTAGAGACATTTGATAGCCAAAGGGCTATTATCCTCCAAACTCCCAAGTTCTGACGAAGCACCGCCGTCGGAGAATGTGAGCACCAACCTTTGGAAAAGAGGGTCTGCAGTCCTTGACCCCCTGACCTCGGTTATCCACCAGCACATCAGGGAATAATGGGACTGACCTCGGGAACATGGTACACTACCACCGTTGGTATGATGACCTAACCAACTTCGGGAGGAGTAGACTCACCATCCTCGGCAGGGGATAACAGCCTTCGAAGGGGCTCCTTTGTTCCGAGGGGCCTTCCGTGTGACTGGAGCAACCGCGGGCAGAAGCTCTTATATCCCTGAGAGTTCTCTTTTACCAACTCAAGTTTTGAAAACTTGTTTATCATGCACATGTTTTTTATAATCAAGCATAGGCTTATAAACATATGATTATGCAAATCCATCATCAACTTTACTTAGGCCCAAAATGTTCATGACCACCAAAAGTCCTACAATCCATGTTCAAGCCATTAACACATATTATGGCCGAATATACTTAGATTCATTTTTAACATTCCATTTTACTTAAGTACCCGAAAAGGTCCATAAATACTTAGAATCACAAATTTGGTTTTTAAGACAAAACAAAATACATAGCACATGTTTATACATGGAAAATCACAGATAGAACACATTTCCACCTTAGAGACATTTGATAGCCAAAGGGCTATTATCCTCCAAACTCCCAAGTTCTGACGAAGCACCGCCGTCGGAGAATGTGAGCACCAACCTTTGGAAAAGAGGGTCTGCAGTCCTTGACCCCCTGACCTCGGTTATCCACCAGCACATCAGGGAATAATGGGACTGACCTCAGGAACATGGTACACTACCACCATTGCTATGATGACCTAACCAACTTCGGGAGGAGTAGACTCACCATTTTCGGCAGGGGATAACAGCCTTCGAAGGGGCTCCTTTGTTCCGAGGGGCCTTTCGTGTGACTGGAGCAACCGCGGGCAGAAGCTCTTATATCCCTGAGAGTTCTCTTTTACCAAAGGGGTCATGTGAACACGACAAAAATGGTTAATGAGCCTCTGACACAGAGACCTCGCACACGCCCCTGACACACATGCCTCTCACGGCCCTGACTTCTGGCCAAAACGGCTTATGGCCAGCTGGACATCCCCATCCCCAAAGGTACGAACTACATCTGGCTGAACACATGTCATGATCTAAGTGGGCTGTGTCAAACGGATTACTCCCAATGTCCTCCTATAAATACTTGGGGAAACAGCCTTGGTAAGGGCACAGGCTGAACTCTCAAGAGAACTCTACTCTTTACTCTTCATTCATTACTCTTCACTTGCCAAATTCTGACTTGGGTGTCAGAGGCTCCTTGTTACCCACTCCGGGTAGTCCAATTATGGTGCCAAAACTATGCATTTAGACTCCCAGGATTGGTAATGTTCTGTAGGCCATCAGAACACTACCCTTAGTGTGCATACCCAAGTGGCCCTCTTGGGCACTATGTAAATACATGCATATTGGTCCAACCATCACACACATATTAACATTTCATGCATACCATGGCAGCAAAGAAGGAAAACACTAGCACAAGTCTTAATTTTGGCTACCACACATTAGGCAATCCTGTTAAGTTCTAGTGGCCAACTACTGCACCTGTAACTTACACTAACAAACTGTATCATTCTAGCCTCATACCCCCTATTTTATTTGCTTCATTATGAAGTAGATACTTAGGGAAAACCAAGGAATTTTGTTTTACATCAATAGCCCACCTATGGACCAAGTTATGGATTTTTTAAGTTGGTTACAAAATTCTGACCAAATGAACTGTAACTCAGCCAAATTTGCAATGTCATATCTTTAGGTACGAGAATCCAAATCCATAAATTCAAAATTTCAGTTCAACCTCTAGATTTTCTCTAGTTTTGGTCAAAATTTCATACCAAGATTCATTCTACACAGGGAGATAGTATTAAACTTTAGGTACATGGTCGAAATTCTGGCAACTTTTGGACCATTTTGCCCATACAAATTTTCCAAACCATGCAAACACTTCATTCAGAAGGGGAAAGCCCTCCAAGGATATCCCATATATGTCCAATACACATAGGAATTACATTCCCTTTCTTTTAACAACTTTATGTTGCCAAAACAGAATTTACAAATAAGCAGCCTATCATTCACACTTACGCAGCTTTGCACCACATCACTTACATAGCCAAAACATTACTCAAATGTTCACACACTTGTCTCATCTTACATACACTACATGTACATGCATACATGCAATAAAATATGGTCTTAAATCAGCTAAATACGCACCCTAGGTTACAGGAGGACCTGAGACACAATGGACTCCAAAAACAGGATGCTGGACAGCTGCTGCACAACACAGTAAGTACCACCATTAAAAATACCAAATGTGCTCCTAAAATCACCAAACTTTCCAGATCACAATTAGACATACGGAAGTTGATGTACCTGAAATTTTAGATCAAAACCCAAACCAAAAAGGTTAGTTTGAAGGTAATCTTTCAGCTGGACCTGAAATGACAGAATTAAGGGGAGTAAGTTTCATTGAGAAACTTAGTAAGGGTAACACTTGGTTTCTTAAGGTAATGTGATCCTCATTAAAACCTGAATCCAAAGACACTAAAACACAAAAACCACAATGCATATATACAAGATATAGCAACCAAATGCAGCAGCCAAACACAAACAACAAACACATGAAATGTGGCAGCAGCATATACCATAGGTTAGTCCATAAAACACATAATAAACAAAACCAAATCACTATGGCAGCCCTCCTCAAGCTAATCCTTGGTCTTACGAGGATTTTAACAGTAGTTAGTACTAACTTTGGGCTCTAGAAACCCTCATTTCACTGCCATCTTTGTGCAGTTCACAATAGGCCACAAAACCTTCAATAAGTGCACTCCCCTAAAAAAGCTTGGTTCATCAAGCTCATGGCTCTCTTCCAAGCTTAGCCATAGCTCCATGGATGTTTGAAAATACAAAAAACAACCCATGAGAGAAAGAGAACCCTTACCAGAGTGGGTAGCCCGAAAATCAAGCTTGATCCTTGAAGTATGCAGGAAATAGCTCAGTTTGCTTCCAATTGCTTCCTTTTGCCTTCAATTTCAATCAATTGCAAGTTTGAAGGTGTGGTGGCTATGGAGGAAGTATGGCTGTGTTCTTGTGCTGGGGGAGGATGAAAATGAGAGTGGAATAAGTGATTTGGCCACTTAAATGGCCTTAAATGAGCTTAAGGGCACCAAAACACACTTAACAAGCTTAACCTTGCTTTATGTCATTTTCCTTCTCACTAATTATGGTTTCTTTGTCTTAAAATCATTGATACACATGTGCCCAACATTTTTGACTAATTATCAAGTCATGGCTGCCTCCCCCAAGGTGGGATAACCCCAAAATTCCACCCTTAGACTTAAGTCAAAAGCTTGAACACCTTAAGGTTTACACTAGGACATTTAGGTCCTTATTGCCTTTAGTGTTTCCTTTGTTCAAACTTGTCTTCAATTAGTAATTTGGCCCTCCTATAGCACTTTCATACCATTTATATCCTTCCCATAACTCTCCATGTCTCTTTATTGAGAGTTTTGCAATTGAGTACTCGAATTTCCAAAACCTTACAAAAAAGTCCATAGGTTGCTTGAAAAACAAGCAATCCTTAAGGCTTTTCTTCGGGGCAAAGTTTCCAACCTGAAACACTTTTAAGGAGGTGTTGATCATGCCTTTTACCCCCTATACTTCAAACACTATGGTGAGAATTACACAATATAATGGTTTTTAGCCCTTACGACACACTTGTAGTTCTCCCACTTTATGAGGTGGTAACAATACTCCCCCCCTTAAAAATTTTGATCTTCCAAAAAAGCCTTTAGCTTCGGGTTTTCTTTAGGATACCTTTCCATATGGTCTTTTTCAGTTTCCCAGGTTGCTTCTCTTTCAGAGTGGTGTGACCACTGAACTTTAACCATGGGAATATGTTTGTTTCTTAACCTTCTGGTATCCTTGGCTAAGATAGCTATAGGTTTCTCTTCATATATCAAGTTAGGTTCCAACTGTATGTCTTCCGCTACAATAGCATGCTTTGTGTCCAGTAGACACTTCTTAAGCATACTGATGTGAAAAACATTATGAACACTTGACATGCTTGGCGGTAGAGCTAACTTGTATGCTGCCTTGCCAACTCTATCCAAGATCTCATAAGGACCGATGTATCTTGGAGCTAAGTTGGTTCTTTTGCCAAATCTGACAGTGCCTTTGGTTGGTCCAACTTTTAGCCAAACATTGTCACCAACCTCAAATTCCAAGTCTCTCCTTCTTTTGTTCACATAGGCTGTGGTCCTTTCATTGGCTGCCTTTAATCTTTCTTGAATCTTCTTGATTTTGGCAGTAGTCTCTTCAATAATTTCAGGACCCAACTCTAGCCTGTCTGAGGCTTCCACCCAACAGTGGGGTGTCATACACCTTCTTCCATATAATGCTTCATAAGGTGCCATGCCAATGGTGCTTTGGTAATTATTGTTATATGAGAATTCCACCAATGGCAAGTGTTGGTCCCATTCACCTTTGAAATCCAACACACAGCTCCTGAGTATGTCTTCTAGTATCTGTATCAACCTTTCAAATTTCCCATCTGTCTGAGGATGATAAGCAGTATTCAGGTGGATTTTGGTTCCTAGTGCTTTATGAAAAGCACTCCAAAACCGAGCTGTAAATCTTCGATCTCTATCAGATACAATGGAGTCTGGCACTCCATGTAGTCTCACTATCTCCTACACATAGATCTGAGCTAACCTCTCCAAGGAGTCTGTGAGTTTCATAGGAAAGAAGTGGGCACATTTGGTTAGCCTATCCACAATGACCCATATTGTATCATGCCTTAATTTGGTCGTAGGCAACCCAGCCAAAAAGTCCATGGTTATGTTGCCCCACTTCCTCACTAGTATAGGTAGAGTCTGTAGGGTACCAGTTGGCTTCTGGTGCTCTACCTTTACCCTCTGGCATGTGGCATATTTGGAGACATAAGTAACTATGTCTCTCCTCATGTTTGGCAACCAGAAGTGAGTCTTCAAGTCTTTATACATTTTCTCACTTCCTGGATGGATGTTCAACTTGCTTGTGTAAGCCTGTTCAAGTATTTCATCCCTGAGCTTTGCTCCTTTAGGCACATATATTTGGACCTTGAAGTACAGTAATCCTTGCTTGTAGGCAAAGGATTGATACAAGGAACCTTTTTCTTCTCCTGAGATATTTTTCAGATCAGGATTTGTCTCCTATGCCTTTCTGGCTTCTTTAATCCATCCAGATTGAATTGTTAATGTGTAAATTTGGGCTTCCTTCCACTTATGCCATTTATGCCATAGGCATAGCAGACTATTTTGCTCATTATGATCAACTATGGATCCTCCCTTCAAAAGTCCTGTGTACTTCCTGCTCAAGGCATCTGCTACTAGATTGCCTTTGCCCTCTATGTACTGTATACTGCAGTCATAGTCCTTGATGAACTCTAACCATCTCCTTTGCCTCATGTTCAAATCTTTCTGAGTGAACAAGTACTTTAGGCTTTTATGGTCAGTGTAAATCACAAAGGAACTACCCATCAAGTAATGTCTCCATTGCTTCAGAGCAAAAATCACTACTGCCAGTTCTAGGTCATGGGTAGGATAATTTTGCTGCCTTGACCCATAAGCAATAACATTTCTGTCTTGCATAAGCACACAACCTAACCAAAATCTAGATGCATCTGTATATATGATGTAGGGCTTACTTGGATCAGGAAGAATCAATACTAGAGCTTCAGTCAACCTCTGCTTGAGCTCCTGGAAACTATTTTCACACTTCTCAGTCCACTCAAATCTTTGACCCTTCTTGGTCAGATGAGTAAGAACTGAGGCAATCATGGAAAACCCTGATACAAATCTCCTGTAGTATCCAGCTAATCCTAGGATACTTCTGATTTCCTTCAGAGTCTTTGGTCTTCCCCACTCTTGCACTGTCTTAACCTTTTCAAGGTCTACCTTAAGGCCTTGTGCATCTATGATTTGTCCTAGGAAAGACACTTCCTTTATCCAGAGTTCACACTTGGATAACTTAGCATAAAGCTGATGCTGCAACAGAGTCTTTAAGACAATCTTTAGATGATGTTCATGTTCATTTTTCATCCTTGGAATACACTGGGATGTCATCAATGAACACAACCACAAATTTTTCCCGATGTGGTCTGAACACCCTGTTCATCAAGTCCATGAAAGCAGCTGGGGCATTAGTCAAACCAAATGGCATGACTGTGTACTCATAATGCCCTTATCTGGTCCTGAATGCAGTCTTAGGAATATCTTTTTCCTTTACTCTCAATTGGAAGTATCCAGATCTCAAATCTATCTTGGAGAAGATCTTAGCTCCCTTGAGTTGATCAAATAGATCCTCAATCCTAGGGAGTGGATACTTTTTCTTGATAGTCAATGCATAGTCTCAAAGATCCATCCTTCTTTTTCACAAAGAGAACAGGAGCTCCCTATGGTGAAACACTTGGCTTTATGAACCCTTTTTCAAGAAGTTCATCAAGTTGTTTCTTGAGTTCATTCATCTCTGCGATTGGCATTCTATAAGGAGGTATGGATATTGGACTAGTTTCTGGATGCAGCTTGATTTCAAATTCAATCTCCCTTTATGGAGGAATATCTGGCAGGTCTTTAGGAAAGGCTTTTGGAAAGTCTCTCACTACAGGTATTCTATCTACTTATTTATCACAGTGTAATTCATTCAATGCGTAACAGTAATCATGCTCAGAAATCACAGGTGTCTCATCTAATACCTCTAGCTCGATGCCATGCATTTCATACACTAATTCCTTAGAATTCACTAATGCATGCACTTGACCATCAGCCAATGTGATTTCCCTCTTAGCATAATCAATTCTTATGTTATGCATAGCAAGCCAATTCATACCTAGCACTAAATCATACTTAGGAATATCCAACACTAGCAGATTAGTCATAACCTTAGTCTTTCCTACTACTAGCTCACAATCCTTAGCTAGGTCATTAGTGAAAAGACAATGACTACCTGCTGTTTTCACTAACGATATCCTAGGCATGATTTCAGTAGGGAATTTCATGGCATCAACAAATTTCCTAGCCACTATAGACATAGATGCACCAGTATCAAATAGAAAACTAACAGGCATACCATTAAGGTAAATGTTACCTATTAGTGCTCCTCCCTGCTCTGATGTCTCTGGCCTCTCCACTTGGAAAACTCTGCCAGCTCTCTCCACTAGAGGCCGAGGCACTGGTGGAACTGGCCTCTGCTGTCCCTCCCTTGGTGCTTCTCCTCTAGGTCCTGCCCCAATAGGTCTTACTGGACCTTGGTCTTGTGGCCTCTTTTGAGCCTGTGGGTAGTCTTTGATCCAATGATCCATGGATCCACATCTTAGACACACTTGGGTGTCAAAATAGCAAGGTTTCTTTCCGTGAAATCTCCTACACTTAGGGCACCCTAGGCCAGGGAACTTCCCCTTAACCTTGCCCTCATCACCAAAATGGGAACTCTTGGCAATTCCCTTGCCATGTGGTGGCTTCTTCTGCTTGCCTCCTGCCTGACTACTTTCCCCTGGTCTACTGGGAAAGTACTTAGTCTCATACTCATCTTGCTCTACTAATAGAGCATTCTGCACTGCCTCATAGTATGTAACTGCTCTAAAAGCTCTAATAGCCTTTCTAATGTCTGACTTTAGGCCTTCGACAAATCTTTTGGCCTTCAATTCCTCTAGTCCATGATACTGAGGAGCATACCTCAGCAACTGATTGAATTTGTTCTCATACTCTAGGACACTGAGGTTCTCCTGCCTTAGTGCATTAAATTCTGCTTGCTTCATATCCTTGATGGCATCACTGATGTACTGCTCCTGAAATAGCTGTGTGAACTCTAGCCAGCTCATCTCAATATCTCTTCCTGGCCTTCTCCCTTTCTGGAAAGCATACCTATCTCTGGTGCTCCTCCACCATATCTCTGCACTGCCTACTAGATTGTAGGTAGCCAATGACACTCTCTTGGTGGAGCTGAGTGGCATCCTCTCAAACATTTTTTCAATGAAGATTAACCACTCCTCAGCTCTCTCTGGGTCAGCTCTTCCATCAAACTGTGGAGGTCTTAGGCCTTGGAACCTCTCCAACAGTCTGACCTTATCTAGGCCTTCTAGATCCTCTGATCTATGTCTCCTAGATCTGTGAGAGTCGTCTGTATGGTGATGATCTCTATGATCTCTATGATCTCTCTGCCTTCTCCTAGATCTTCTCTCATGGCCATCCTCAATCTCATTCCTAGTGGAGGAATGGTCATAGACTGAGGGATTGGTCCTAGATACCTGACCAATCTCAGACCTTAGTATTCTTCCCCTTGGATTTCTCCTATCTTCATCTTCTTCCTCAACAGTTTCATCATTTATGTCTTTCAAGCTTCCAGAAGGAACATATTCAGATGTGTTCCTAGCATCCTCTTCTGATTGTTGCTGTGCATCTTGAACTGGTTCTGCCGGAGCTACTTTGACTCCCTGCTATTGTGCTTGAATCAACCTCATTAAGTTTTCATTGATTAGAGATAAGTTCCTCAGAAGCTCTAACCAAACTTGAGGCACTTCAGGGTTTGGTACCCCCTGTTACCCCTGATTCCCTATATTCTGTTCATTTCTTTGTTGCCCAAAATCAGTAGGAGGCCTTCGGGGTTGTTCCCCTTTCCTTGTGGCAACCATGTTTACTTCCTGAATTGATGATCCATCATAGAGCACATATAAAGATCATAGGTATTACAATTGTCACGCCCCGAACTGCCCCTGGCCCATCAGGGCCCAATTATCAGAGTCAATACAACGGAAGTTATTCATTCAAAAAAGGGCTTTATTAACTACTATGAGCACCTACGGCGTGACTCCAGGATCTATTCTGGTACGAGCTTGTCAATTAATTACTTCCTAGGTGATGTTAGGGCTCTTTAGGTACAAGCTAGCACCTAAGTGGAATTTCTAGTATTCCATTCATGAATTTATCTTGCTTACATGTATACTTCGTCACAATTCAACACAAGCTTCTCCTGTAATATCTTCACATGCTCATTTCATCCAAGCTACATATAGCCATACACTTATTCCACTAAGTGCATCAGATGTGTGTCCATCAAGTGTACTATTTTAATGCATGGCAACCAAGAAGCCCATATTCCATTTCAAGTTTGAAAATCATATTTCATATCCATGAGCATTCTGCCAACGTAGTACACATAACACAATCACCCATCCAGACATTCCACCTGTATGAATTCAAGCATACTTCTCATATATTCGTCCTTCAAAGTCATCAACATCATAAGTCATCATAATCATCTATCCAAGGCAAAATTCATCATCATGAGTCATCCAGAACTATGCCTATCCATAGAACAGTAAACAAGCATCACCTACTTGGAAAACATACCAAGGAATGCTTCATGTCTAAGTTTATCCAATGTTCAAGTTTTACAGATCAAGTTTTCATAACTACTTAATCTTCAACTAATATAAACATGGAACACAATCCACCTTATAGACCTCGTTCCCACAACTTCTAGACTCCATATCCTGCACAGGTAAGTCCACAACATTAGCTTGATTCACAAGCAATCTATGCCACATAAGTCACTTTGAACAAATGAATATATTGAGCAACACTATACACATACCCAACCCTTTAGCACATTGTAATGAGTACTCTGGTACTCTTCGCTTGATCTATCAAGCCATCCATTTCCTGAAAAGGTATAGCAGGGCAGGTGAGTTATAAAACTCAACAAGAATCCCGACGACATCCAATGCCTAGTGAGGTAATTAACTCAAGACTTTCTTAGTCATTATATGGCTTTGAAAGCCTAACTTGTGCCAAGAATGTAATGGAAATTAATCCATGTTCCTGCAAAGGAAAACACTAAAACAAAGAAAATACAGATATAGCACAATGGAAATAATAAATATAATAAGGGTCAGCATGCACAAACAATTCAGAGAAGCACACAACACACCCACACACCACTACTCTCGAATCTCATGTCCTCTGACACCATGGGCATCCGCAAGCATTAGCATTTCTAATTCACCAATCCAGGTCGACCATGTATTTATTTTACCTGAGCTCATTAGCTTGGGATCGAGTTGGCCAAACTCGATGCCAAGACCCAAATGCTTGCATAATTACTTATGAGTAAATCATAATTGCCAAAGTAACAATATCTCGCCCATTATGCATTATGTGCCCAAATATCCAACTAAGAAAGTATCATAAGTCCTCACAAAAAGTAACAACCACATAGCCCTGACATGCACACCTATGGTCACTTGGTTCTTTGACCATCACATAGGGGCACTAATACTCACAATGAAAGGTCATGGAAAATATACCATAGAGAAAGTGAGTATAGGGATCCTTACCAACATTTGTGTAACCTTTTTGCTCATTGTCTTTGCCTTGCTTTGCTTTGTTTGTTGTTGTAACTTTGTCTTTGCCTTAATGGACCTATAAAGCCCAAACACTAGCATCCCTGTATCTCTTGTTTTTCATTAACCATGAGAACCATAATTTGCCAAAAACTCTTGGTTTAACTTACTCAACCTCAATGTAAAGAGGTAAGGCCGAATTTAGCCTTTCTGTGAACTGAGACCCATTTTCTGTGAACTTAGTTCTACATTGGCCTTTACCTCAAATCCAGGCCCAACTTACTCTTTTCTGGAAATTTAGGCCCAACTTGGCATTTTCTGGAATTCAGGCCCACTTGGCCTTTTCTAGAAACTTAGGCCCAATTCACCCTTTTCAGGATGTAGGCCCAATTTAACCTTTTCAGGATTTTCTAGAACTTATTTCTTCCTTGTCATTTTAGTCCCATATTTGCACTATGAACACTTAGGCCACCAAGAACACTTGGTTTACATATCGTCTTCAAAATTTGACACCATGGCTGAATGTGTTGGGTTTCGGGAGCCAAACAGCGCAGCGGAATTTAACCGAAACCCTCCAGGATCCAAGTGAAACGGGGTAAACCGGGTGTTCGAAAATTTCATACCTAATTTTCGGTTGAGATCTCTCACTCAACTGTAGAGTCGAATCACAAAACCTGAACAGTTGACGTGTTCAGGCTCTCTATGGTATCCACACGAGCCTCTCGGGATCACCACGCTTCCACCACGTCCCGGCAGATGCGTTTCTCTTGCGCTCGCAGTGCTAGCTTGCGTCCTCCAAGGAATTGCAAGAGAAGAGTGCGGCTGTCCTTTTGGGAGGCTAGGGCAAGGAGACCTGCGAATTTCTCACTTAAAAGTTGTATTTATAGTGAGACTCAACTTCCAGGCCTAATGGGTTTCAAAGCCCTAATCCAATTAGGATTTAATTTCGGGCTTAATAATGGCTCAACTCCTTGGCCCATTATTAATACGAAATTAAAGTGAAACCATAACCCAAATAATTAGCCCATGCACTCTAATGATCCAAATAGCTCTATGTGTGCGACCCAATAGGCTCTTGCCATGTTGGCAATGATCATAAATCACATTTATGATCATAAGCAATGAGCGGTGTCTAACAACACATCATTGCTACCCAAGTGACAAGATTGTCGGTGAATCGACTAAACCTTTATGATCATCACCGATATATGCCATTGTCCCTTTGTCCAAGATATCAAGACTAAGCACAAGACATGGAATGTGTCACTCTCATATAGCCCAATCTTTGGTTTCTCGATTACCGAGTAGACCAACTTAAACTGATGACATTGATATCATATATCAACTCATCGGAGCATGGCCATGCATTTTCTAAGTCTCACTCTATCAAGGGGCCCAAAGATATCACTCCCATTACATAGGAGGGACAAATCCCATCTTGATCATACAAATCCCTCCGCATGATATGTGACATACCCAATGACCTCCTTCAAGTTCACTCAGTTACGAGCAACAAAGGAAAGTATCAAAGTATGTGACTCACATGTAGGGAACCTTGCTGATCTTAGGTCGAAGGACTACATATACCATGATCACTATGAGAATCACTTATGACACTCATATAACGATCCATGAAGTGTTCTCTTGGTGGGTCGGTCCAGTACACAAGTTTTCCAACTTGTACCCATATGTAGACTACATATCTCATATTAGTCTCCACATATGCTAGTCATTATGTATTATTGCAACCCGCTCCACAATAATACTAGACTAGGGACGTTTAAGAATATCATTATTCTAGGGTTACAATTATGTTTATTACGTTACGCAGAAACAAAACAACAAACAAAATTGCTGGATTAATGCCTCAATAAAATATCATGACTCAATGTGCAAAAATACAATCATCTCATGATTGGCTTTTTGGGCACAATACTAACAATCTCCCACTTGCACTAAAAGCCAATCATCCATGTATCTAATATCGATGGACCTAGAATGGCTATCATGCTTCTGCTGCGTAAGGGGCTTTGTCAGTGGATCAGCAATGTTGCTGTCTGTCGAAGTCCTGCATATCCTTACATCACCCCTCTCGATGATCTCCCTGATGAGATGATAGCGTCGGAGTATATGTTTGGATCGCTGGTGAGATCGAGGTTCCTTAGCCTGTGCGATTGCTCCATTGTTGTCACAATAGAGCTCTATGGGGTCGACAATGCTTGGAACCACTCCAATTTCAGTGATGAACTTCTTGATCCAACCTGCCTCCTTCACAGCATCAAAGGCGGCAATGTACTCAGATTCTGTTGTAGAGTCAGCTACTGTCTCATGCTTTGAACTCTTCCAGCTCACAGCACCACCACCAATACAAAACACATAACCAGATTGCGATCTAAAATCATCCTTATTGGATTGGAAGCTTGCATCGGTGTACCCTTACAACGAGCTGATCTTCACCTCCAAAGACCAGGAATGCATCCTTAGTCCTTCGTAAGTACTTAAGGATGTTCTTAACAGCTGTCCAGTGACTTTGACCGGGGTTCGATTGGTACCTACTCGTCATGCTCAAAGCATATGAGACATCGGGACGAGTACATATCATGGCATACATGATAGATCCAATTGCTGAGGCATATGGAATCTTACTCATGCGCTCTCTCTCCTCGGTTGTACTCGGACACTGAGATCTAGAAAGAGTGATACCATGTGACATGGGCAAGAATCCTTTCTTGGAATCCTGCATGCTAAACCTCTTTAGCACCTTGTCAATATATGAACTTTGACTTAGGCCAAGAAGCTTTCTAGATCTATCTCTATAGATCTTGATGCCTAACACATAGGCTGCTTCACCCAAGTCCTTCGTAGAGAAACATTTCCCTAGCCAAGTCTTCACAGACTGTAGCTCAGGAATGTCATTCCCGATGAGTAGTATGTCATCTACATACAACACCAAAAAGACAATAGTGCTCCCACTAACTTTCTTGTAGACACAAGGTTCATCTTCATTTTTGATAAACCCAAACTCTTTGATTGCATCATCAAAACGAAGATTCCAACTTCGAGAAGCTTGCTTCAGTCCATAAATGGACCTTTGCAATTTGCACACTTTATTGGCATTCCCAGGAGTGACAAAACCCTCAGGTTGTGTCATGTACACATCCTCAAGTAGCTTTCCATTTAGGAATGCAGTTTTGACATCCATTTGCCATATCTCATAATCATAGTGTGCAGCAATAGCAAACAAAATTCGGATGGATTTAAGCATAGCAACTGGTGAAAAAGTTTCATCATAGTCAATACCATGAATTTGCTTGAAACCTTTTGCGACCAATCGTCCCTTAAAGGTAATCACATTACCATCCATGTCAGTTTTCTTCTTGAAAACCCATTTGCACCCTATGGGTTTTACCCCTTCAGGTGGGTCAACCAAAGTCCATACTTGGTTTTCATACATGGATTCCATCTCGGATTTCATGGCCATTAGCCACTTCTCAGAGCCAGGCCCCAACATAGCTTGTTGGTAGGTTGTGGGCTCATCTTGATCCATGAGCATCACATCACCGGTGTGAGTCACGAGAAATCCATATCTCTCGGGCTCACGCCGAATCCTACCAGTCCTACGTGGGCTTTGTGCTACAGGAACAGACTCTTGAACCACAACATCTTGTGGTGTCTGTTCAGGTTCCATTTCAGGTTTGATGTCTCCTTGTTGTTCTTGAATTTCTTCAAGTTCTACTTTCCTCCCACTAGTTCCTTTAGAGATAAACTCTTTCTCCAAAAAGACACCAGTTCGAGCAACAAACACTTTTTGCTCAGAGGGATTGTAGAAATAGTAACCCTTTGTTTCTTTGGGATACCCAACAAAAAGACATTTTTGAGATTTGGGCCCTAGTTTGTCAGAGGATTGACGTTTTACATAAGCATCACAGCCCCAAATCTTCATAAAAGACAAATTGGGACGCCTCCCACTCCATATCTCATATGGTGTCTTTTGAACCGATTTAGATGGAACTCGGTTTAGTGTAAAAGCGGCTGTCTCTAGAGCATGTCCCCAAAAGGAGTTTGGAAGGTCTGCTTGACTCATCATGGAGCGAACCATGTCTAACAGAGTTCGATTTCTCCTTTCAGAAACACCATTCCATTGAGGTGTACCTGGTGGAGTGAGTTGTGATATTATACCACACTTCTTCAGATAGTCAAGGAATTCTCAATCCAGGTACTCTCCACCTCGATCTGATCGAAGCACTTTGATACTCTTCCCGAGTTGATTCTCTACTTCATTCTTGAATTCTTTGAACTTTTCAAAGGATTCTGACTTGTGTCTCATAAGATACACATAGCCATATCTGCTGAAGTCATCAGTGAAAGTAATGAAGTATTGGAAACCTCCTCTAGCTTGTGTAGACATAGGGCCACATACATCACTATGTATGAGTCCTAGTAAGTCATTAGCCCTTTCACTTTGCCCTGTGAATGGGGCTTTGGTCATCTTGCCCAACAAACATGAATCACATGTCTCATATGATTCAAAATCACATGAGTCCAAGAGTCCATCCTTATGGAGCTTGGATATGCGGGTCTCATTTATATGGCCCAAGCGACAGTGCCAGAGATAGGTCGAGTTTGAATCATTTAATCTGACCTTCTTGGTATTCACATTATAGATTGGATCTTCAACGTCTAGAACATACAACCCATTGCTAAGTTGAGCACTACCATAAAAGATTTCATTCAAATAAATAGAACAACATTTGTCCTTTATTATAAATGAAAAAACCTTTCTTGTCCAAACAAGAAACAGAAATCAAATTTCTACTAATAGTAGGCACAAAGTAGCAGTTGTCTAATTCTAAAACTAATCCACTAGGTAAAGTGAGAACATAAGTCCCTACGGCTAAGGCAGCAACCCTTGCTCCATTTCCAACACGTAGGTCCACTTCACCTCGGGCCAATCTTCTACTTCTACTTAGATCCTGCACATTTGCACAAATGTGAGATCCACATCTAGTATCCAATACCCAAGATGAGGAAGTAGAAACGTTAGCCTCTATAACAAGAATACCTGAAATGGAAGTCTTACTTCCTTTTTCCTTAGCAAGTTCTTCAAGATAGAGCTTGCAGTTGCGCTTCCAGTGTCCAGGTTGCTTACAATGGAAGCACTCCCCTTCCTTTGCCACACCACCCTTTGGTTTCAGTGCAGCTGAAGAAGAACTAGAATTGGACTTTCCATTAGCTTTATCCTTCTTCTTGTTCGCTTTTCCCTTTCCCTTACCCTTTTGAACCATCAAAATGGGTTAGCCTTCTTAAGGTTTTGCTCAGCAGTTCTCAACATGTTGAGCCATTCAGGAAGGGACTTGTCTAGGTCGTTCATGTTATAGTTCATGATGAACTGACTGTAGCTTTCAGGCAACGATTGCAAGACTACATCGATAGCCAACTCTTTCTGAAGAGCAAATCCCAAATTCTCAAGATTCTCAATGTACCCAATCATCTTGAGCACATGAGGACCCACGGGAGATTGTTAGTGTTGTGCCCAAAAAGTCAATCATTAGATGATTGTATTTTTGCACATTGAGTCATGATATTTTATTGAGGCATTAATCCAGCAATTTTGTTTGTTGTTTTGTTTCTGCGTAACGTAATAAACATAATTGTAACCCTAGAATAATGATATTCTCAAACGTCCCTAGTCTAGTATTATTATGCAGCGGGTTGCAATAATACATAATAACTAGCATATGTGGAGACTAATATGAGATATGTAGTCTACATATGGGTACAAGTTGGAGAACTTGTGTACTGGACCGACCCACCATGAGAACACTTCATGGATTGTTATATGAGTGTCATAAGTGATTCTCATAGTGATCATGGTATATGTAGTCCTTCGACCTAAGATCATCAAGGTTCCCTACATGTGAATCACATACTTTGATACCTTCCTTTGTTGCTCGTAACTGAGTGAACTTGAAGGAGGTCATTGGGTATGTCACATATCGTGCGGAGGGATTTGTATGATCAAGATGGGATTTGTCCCTCCTATGTAACGGGAGTGATATCTTTAGGGCCCTTGATAGAGTGAGACTTAGAAAATGCATGGCCATGCTCCGATGAGTTGATATATGATATCAATGTCGTCAGTTTAAGTTGGTCTACTCGGTAATCAAGAAACCAAAGATTGGGCTATATGAGAGTGACACATTCCATGTCTTGTGCTTAGTCTTGATATCTTGGGCAAAGGGACAATGGCATATATCGGTGATGATCATAAAGGTTTAGTCGATTCACCGACAATCTTGTCACTTGGGTAGCAATGATGTGTTGCTAGACACCGCTCATTGCTTATGATCATAAATGTGATTTATGATCATTGCCAACATGGCAAGAGCCTATTGGGTCGCACACATAGAGCTATTTGGATCATTAGAGTGCATGGGCTAATTATTTGGGTTATGGTTTCACTTTCATTTCGTATTAATAATGGGCCAAGGAGTTGAGCCATTATTAAGCCCGAAATTAAATCCTAATTGGATTAGGGCTTTGAAACCCATTAGGCCTGGAAGTTGAGTCTCACTATAAATATAACTTTTAAGTAAGAAATTCGCAGGTCTCCTTGCCCTAGCCTCAAAAAAGGACAGCCGCACTCTTCTCTTGCAATTCCTTGGAGGACGCAAGCTAGCACTGCGAGCGCAAGAGAAACGCATCTGCCGGGACGTGGTGGAAGTGTGGTGATCACAAGAGGCTCGTGTGGATACCATAGAGAGCCTGAACACGTCAACTGTTCAGGTTTTATGATTTGACTCTACAGTTGAGTGAGAGATCTCAACCGAAAATTAGGTATGAAATTTTTGAAAACCCGATTTACCCCGTTTCACTTGGATCCTGGAGGGTTTCGGTTAAATCCCGCTGCGCTGTTTGGCTCCCAAAACCCAACAGAACATTCACAACTTGTTTGGAATGAATTGGAAACATTCACAGCTTGTTTGTAATGAAATGGGAACATTCACAACTTGTTTGGAATGAAAGGAAACATTCAAAACTTGTTTGGATTGAAATGGAAACATTCACAACTTGTTTGGAATGAAATAGAAACATTCACAACTTATGTTGCAATGAAATGGAAATATTCACAACTGGTTTGGAATGGAATGGAAAGTTTCAAAACTTGTTTGAAATAAAATGGAAACATTCACAAGTTGTTTGGAATGAATTTGAAACATGCACAACTTGTTTGGAAGGAAATGGAAACATTCACACCTTGTGTGGAATGAAATGAGAACATTCACAACTAGTTTGATATGAAATGGAAACATTCACAACATTTTTGGAATGTAATGGAAACATTAACAACTAGTTTGCAGTGAATGGAAACATTCACAACTTGTATGGAATGAAACGCAAACATTCACAACTTGTTTGGAATGAAATAGAAGCATTCATAAATTGTTTGGAATGAAATAGAAACTTTCACAACTTGTGTTGGAATGAAATGGAAACATTCACAACTAGTTTGGAATGAAATCGAAACATTGAAAACTTGTTTAGAATAAAATGGAAACACTCACATCTTCTTTGGAATGATATTGAAACATTCACAACTTCTTTGCAATGAATGGAAACGTTCATAACTTGTTTGGCATGAATTAAAACATTCACAGCTTCTGTGGAATAAAATGGAAACATACACAACTTGTTTGGAATCATATCGGGACATTCACGACTAGTTTGGAGTGAATAGAAACATTTGCAACCTATTGGAATGAAATTGTTTGGAATGAACTTGGAACATTCACAACTTGTTTGGAATGAATTGGAAACATTCACAGCTTGTTTGTAATGAAATGGCAACATTCACAACTTGTTTGGAATGAAAGGAAACATTCAAAACTTGTTTGGATTGAAATGGAAACATTCACAACTTGTTTGGAATGAAATAGAAACATTCACAACTTGTGTTGCAATGAATGGAAATATTCACAACTGGTTTGGAATGGAATTGAAATTTTCAAAACTTGTTTGAAATAAAATGGAAACATTCACAAGTTGTTTGGAATGAATTTGAAACATGCACAACTTGTTTGGAAGGAAATGGAAACATTCACACCTTGTGTGGAATGAAACGAGAACATTCACAACTAGTTTGATATGAAATGGAAACATTCACAACTTTTTTGGAATGTAATGGAAACATTAACAACTAGTTTGCAGTGAATGGAAACATTCACAACTTGTATGGAATGAAACGCAAACATTCACAACTTGTTTGGAATGAAATAGAAACATTCAGAAATTGTTTGGAATGAAATAGAAACTTTCACAACTTGTGTTGGAATGAAATGGAAACATTCACAACTAGTTTGGAATGAAATCGAAACATTGAAAACTTGTTTAGAATAAAATGGAAACACTCACATCTTCTTTGGAATGATATTGAAACATTCACAACTTCTTTGCAATGAATGGAAACGTTCATAACTTGTTTGGCATGAATTAAAACATTCACAGCTTCAGTGGAATAAAATGGAAACATACACAACTTGTTTGGAACCATATCGGGACATTCATGACTAGTTTGGAGTGAATAGAAACATTTGCAACCTGTTGGAATGAAATTGTTTGGAATGAACTTGGAACATTCACAACTTGTTTGGAATGAATTGGAAACATTCACAGCTTGTTTGTAATGAAATGGCAACATTCACAACTTGTTTGGAATGAAAGGAAACATTCAAAACTTGTTTGGATTGAAATGGAAACATTCACAACTTGTTTGGAATGAAATAGAAACATTCACAACTTGTGTTGCAATGAATGGAAATATTCACAACTGGTTTGGAATGGAATGGAAATTTTCAAAACTTGTTTGAAATAAAATGGAAACATTCACAAGTTGTTTGGAATGAATTTGAAACATGCACAACTTGTTTGGAAGGAAATGGAAACATTCACACCTTGTGTGGAATGAAACGAGAACATTCACAACTAGTTTGATATGAAATGGAAACATTCACAACTTTTTTGGAATGTAATGGAAACATTCACAACTAGTTTGCAGTGAATGGAAACATTCACAACTTGTTTGTAATGAAATGCAAACATTCACAACTTGTTTGGAATGAAAAAGAAACATTCAGAAATTGTTTGGAATGAAATAGACACTTTCACAACTTGTGTTGGAATGAAATGGAAACATTCACAACTAGTTTAGAATGAAATCGAAACATTGAAAACTTGTTTAGAATAAAATGGAAACACTCACATCTTCTTTGGAATGATATTGAAACATTCACAACTTCTTTGCAATGAATGGAAACGTTCATAACTTGTTTGGCATGAATTAAAACATTCAAAGCTTTTGTGGAATAAAATGGAAACATACACAACTTGTTTGGAATCATATCGGGACATTCACGACTAGTTTGGAATGAATAGAAACATTTACAACCTGTTGGAATGAAATTGTTTGGAATGAACTTGGAACATTCACAACTTGTTTGGAATGAATTGGAAACATTCACAGCTTGTTTGTAATGAAATGGGAACATTCACAACTTGTTTGGAATGAAAGGAAACATTCAAAACTTGTTTGGATTGAAATGGAAACATTCACAACTTGTTTGGAATGAAATAGAAACATTCACACCTTGTGTTGGAATGAAATGGAAACATTCACAACTGGTTTGGAATGGAATGGAAAGTTTCAAAACTTGTTTGGAATGAAATGGAAACATTCACAAGTTGTTTGGAATGAATTTGAAACATGCACAACTTGTTCGGAATGAAAAGGCAACATTCACACCTTGTGTGGAATGAAACGAGAACATTCACAACTAGTTTGAAATGAAATGGAAACATTCACAACTTATTTGGAATAAACTGCGAACTTTCACAATTTTTTTGGAATGAAATTGAAACAGTCACAACTAGTTTGCAATGAATGGAAACATTCACAACTTGTTTGGAATGAAATGGAAACATTCACAACTAGTTTGTAGTGAATGGAAACATTCACAACTTGTTTGGAATGAAATGGAAACATTTACAACTTGATTGGAATGAAATAGAAACTTTTGCAACTTGTGTTGGAATGAAATGAAAACATTTACAACTTGTTTGGAATGAAATAGAAACATTCACAACTTGTTTGGAATGAAATAGAAACTTTCGCAACTTGTGTTGGAATGAAATGGAAACATTAACAACTAGTTTGGAATGAAATTGCAACATTCACGACTTGTTTAGAATAAAATGGAAACACTCACATCTTCTTTGGAATGATATTGAAACATTCACAACTTCTTTGCATTGAATGGAAACATTTACAACTTCTTTGCAATGAATGGAAACATTCACAACTTGTTTCGAACGAAATAGAAATATTCACAACTAGTTTGCGATGAATTGAAACATTTACAACTTATTTGGAATGAAATGGAAAAATTCGCAATAAGTTTGCAATGAATGGAAACATTCACAACTTGTTTGGAATGAAATGGAAACATTCACAACTAGTTTGAAACAAAATGGAAACATTCACAACTTATTTGGAATAAAATGCAAACATTCACAACTTGTTTGGAATGAAATGGAAACATTCACAACTAGTTTGCAATGAATGGAAACATTCACAACTTGTTTGGAATGAAATAGAAACATTCACAACTTGTTTGGAATGAAATAAAAACATTCACAACTTGTTTGGAATGAAATAGAAACTTTCACAACTTGTGTTGGAATGAAATGGAAACATTCACAACTAGTTTGTTATGAAATCGAAACATTCGCAACTTGTTTAGAACAAAATGGAAACACTCACATCTTGTTTGGAATGATATTGAAACATTCACAACTTCTTTGCATTGAATGGAAACGTTCATAACTTGTTTGGCATGAATTGAAACATTCGCAGCTTCTATGGAATAAAATGGAAACATTCACAACTTGTTTGGAATCATATCGGGACATTCACACCTAGTTTGGAATGAATAGAAACATTTGTAACCTGTTTGTAATGAAATTGGAACATTCACAACTTGTTTCGAATGAATTGGAAACATTCACAGCTTGTTTGTAATGAAATGGGAACATTCACAACTTGTTTGGAATGAAAGGAAACATTCAAAACTTGTTTGGAATGAAATGGAAACATTCACGACTTGTTTGGAATGAAATAGAAACATTCACAACTTGTGTTGCAATGAAATGGAAACATTCACAACTGGTTTGGAATGGAATGGAAACTTTCAAAACTTGTTTGAAATAAAATGGAAACATTCACAAGTTGTTTTGATGCGAACCCCGATGGTATAAAGACCATGAAACGCGCCCAAGATGTTTTTCAAGCTCCACAAGACATCAAAGAGACTAGGTTTAAAACCCCCACCCCGAATCAACCTGTGATTAGAAACGAGAAGTATAGAACTCCAAGAACACAAGCACACTTGTGCACCAAGGCAGTCCACAAAGAACCAAAGAGAAAACCTCTCCAAAGAGCAATATTATTTCAAAATTTTTCTGTATGTTTACATCCAGAATATGTGCCTTTATATAGGCCTAAACTAGGGTTAAAAGCTGGGCAAAATTCGCAGCCTAAATCCCTTAGAAATCCTAGATATAAAGACATAGGAAATCCTAGTCAAATTAGGACTCTAATTCCTAGTTTGAACAAGTTTAATGAATGCAGCGTATGCCACTTGTCCAAAACGATTTAAAACTATTCCATAGCCTAAATAACTTCCTAAATAATGTAAATAAATAGGAAAATAAAATAAAATACGTTACAAAATAAGATTGGCCATAAAAACTCCAAAATAGCCTTCTTGGGTGATTCTGGCTTGTGTCTCCAACTTCAAGCTGAAATTCGAACTTGATCCAGCAATGATTTCTCAAAATTCAAAGCATGAAACTTGTAGATCTCTTTCTTAGCTTCGAAACCACACTTGAATCCCACAAAATGGACTTCTAAATCGAAAGATATTCCCAAAATACTGCAACTGCTTCTGAACCAGCGATAACTCGTAAATCGTGACTTTGAAGCTAAATTGGACCTCGTTAACGTGCAAACTGGGTTTGATGGTCTTCATATGACTTGTAGCTTCAGATGTTATCTTTCCAATGAATCACGAATTACTCAATTCCGATCTGTTTAACTGAAGATATGATTTTTCCACCAGAACATCGCCAATCTGTCAACATCCAAGCTTGAAGTGCACTAGTGAGCTCCTTAGCCTTTTTCCTTGTCAATGGTCTACTAGAAACCTTCAGTGGGTCCTTGCCTTCCTTGGTTGTGCCTTCTTTGATCGTATCATGTTTGGAATGAATTTGAAACATGCACAACTTGTTTGGAAGGAAATGGAAACATTCACACCTTGTGTGGAATGAAACGAGAACATTCACAACTAGTTTGATATGAAATGGAAACATTCACAACTTTTTTGGAATGTAATGGAAACATTCACAACTAGTTTGCAGTGAATGGAAACATTCACAACTTCTTTGGAATGAAATCGAAACTTTCAAAAGTTGTTTGGAATGAAATAGAAACATTCAGAAATTGTTTGGAATGAAATAGAAACTTTCGCAACTTGTGTTGGAATGAAATGGAAACATTCACAACTAGTTTGGAATGAAATCGAAAGATTGAAAACTTGTTTAGAATAAAATGGAAACACTCACATCTTCTTTGGAATGATATTGAAACATTCACAACTTCTTTGCAATGAATGGAAACGTTCATAACTTGTTTGGCATGAATTAAAACATTCACAGCTTCTGTGGAATAAAATGGAAACATACACAACTTGTTTGGAATCATATCGGGACATTCACGACTAGTTTGGAATGAATAGAAACATTTGCAACCTGTTGTAATGAAATTGTTTGGAATGAACTTGGAACATTCACAACTTGTTTGGAATGAATTGGAAACATTCACAGCTTGTTAGTAATGAAATGGGAACATTCACAACTTGTTTGGAATGAAAGGAAACATTTAAAACTTGTTTGGATTGAAATGGAAACATTCACAACTTGTTTGGAATGAAAAAGAAACATTCACACCTTGTGTTGGAATGAAATGGAAACATTCACAACTGGTTTGGAATGGGATGGAAACTTTCAAAACTTGTTTGGAATGAAATGGAAACATTCACAACTTGTTTGGAATGAATTTGAAACATGCACAACTTGTTCGGAACGAAATGGCAACATTCACACCTTGTGTGGAATGGAACGAGAACATTCACAACTAGTTTGAAATGAAATGGAAACATTCACAACTTATTTCGAATAAATGCGAACATTCACAATTTTTTTGGAATGAAATTGAAACATTCACAACTTGTTTGGAAAGAAATGGAAACATTTACAACTTGTTTGGAATAAAATGGAAACATTCACAACTTGTTTGGAATGAAATAGAAACTTTCGCAACTTGTGTTGGAATGAAATGGAAACATTTACAACTTGTTTGGAATGAAATAGAAACATTCACAACCTGTTTGGAATGAAATAGAAACTTTTGCAACTTGTGTTGGAATGAAATGGAAACATCACAACTAGTTTGGAATGAAATCGAAACATTCACGACTTGTTTAGAATAAAATGGAAACACTCACATCTTCTTTGGAATGATATTGAAACATTCACAACTTCTTTGCAATGAATGGAAACGTTCATAACTTGTTTGGCATGAATTGAAACATTCATAGGTTCTGTGGAATAAAATGGAAACATTCACAACTTGTTTGGAATCATATCGGGACATTCACAACTAGTTTGGAAGGAAGAGAAACATTTGCGACCTGTTTGGAATGAAATTGAAACATTCACAACTTGTTTGGAATGGATTGGAAACATTCACAGGTTGTTCGTAATGAAATGGAAACATTCACAACTTGTTTGGAACGAATGGAAACATTCACTACTTGTTTGGCATGAATTGAAACATTCACAACCTGTTTGAATTGAAATGTAAACATTCAAAACTTGTATGGAATGAAATCGAAACATTCAAAACTTGTTTGGAATGAAATGGAAACATTCACAACTTGTTTGGAATGAAATAGAAACATTCACAACTTTTGTTGGAATGAAATGGAAACATTCACAACTGATTTGGAATGGAATGGAAACTTTCAAAACTTGTTTGGAATGAAATGGAAACATTAACAACTTGTTTGGAATGAAATGGAAACATTCACAACTAGTTTTGATTGAATTGAAACCTTCACAACCTATTTAGAATGAAATTGACACGTTCACAACTTGTTCGGAATGAAATCGAAACATTCACAACTTGCTTGTAACGAAATGGGAACGTTCACAACTAGTTTGGGATGAATGGAAACATTCACTACTTGTTTGGCATGAATTGAAACATTCACAACTTGTTTGAATTGAAATGTAAACATTCAAAACTTGTATGGAATGAAATCGAAACATTCAAAACTTGTTTGGAATGAAATGGAAGTATTCACAACTTGTTTGGAATGAAATAGAAACATTCACAACTTGTGTCTGAATGAAATGGAAACAATCAGAACCGGTTTGGAATGGAATGGAAACTTTCAAAACTTGTTTGGAATGAAATGGAAACATTCACAACTTGTTTGGAATGAATTTCAAACATGCACAACGTGTTTGGAACGAAGTGGAAACATTCACACCTTGTGTGGAATAAAATGAGAACACTCACAACTAGTTTGAAATGAAATGGAAACATTCCCAACTTATTTGGAAAAAAATGCAAACATTCACAACTAGTTTGAAATCAATGGAAACATTCACAACTTGTTTGGAATGAAATAGAAACATTCACAACTTGTTTGGAATAAAATAGAAACTTTCGCAACCTGTGTTGGAATGAAATGGAAACATTCACAACTAGTTTGGAATGAAATCGAAACATTCACAACTTGTTTTGAATAAAATGGAAACACTCACATCTTGTTTGGAATGATATTGAAACATTCACAACTTCTTTGCAATGAATGGAAACGTTCATAACTTGTTTGGCATGAATTGAAACATTCACAGCTTCTGTGGAATAAAATGGAAACATTCACAACTTGTTTGGAATCATATCAGGACATTCACAACTAGTTTGGATTGAAGAGAAACATTTGCAACATGGTTGGAATGAAATTGGAATATTCACAAGTTGTTCGGAATGAATTGGAAACATTCACAGCTTGTTTGTAATGAAATGGGAACATTCACAACTTGTTTGGAATGAAAGGAAACATTCAAAACTTGTTTGGAATGAAATGGAAATATTCACAACTTGTTTAGAATGAAATTGGGACATTCACAACTAGTTAGGAATGAAATGGAAACGTTCACAACTTGTTTGGAATGAATGGAAACATTCACAACTTGTTTCGAATGAAATAGAAATATTCACAACTAGTTTGCCATGAATTGAAACATTTACAATTTATTTGGAATGAAATGGAAAAATTTGCCACAAGTTTGCAATGAATGGAAACATTCCTAACTTGTTTGGAATGAAATGGAAACAATCACAACTAGTTTGAAATGAAATGGAAACATTCACAACTTATTTGGAATAAAATGAAAACATTCACAAGTTTTCTGGAATGAAATGGAAACATTCACAACTAGTTTGCAATGAATGGAAACATTCACAACTTGTTTGGAATGAAATACAAACATTCACAACTTGTTTGGAATGAAATAGAACATTCACAACTGTTGGAATTCTTGGTGCACCAAGATCCTTTTAAGGTAGGATTTGAGCTCATTGAGCTAACTCTAGCTTGAACAGCTATCTAAGGCAGCTAGAAGTAGCTCCCTTTAGCTCAAGTTAGCTTATGTCAGCTCACTGCAGCTATAAGTAGCTCAGAGTAGCTGGACTTCAGCTCAAGTCAGCTCACTTCAGCTATAAGTTGCTCAAAGTAGCTGGACTTCAGCTCAAGTCAGCTCAAGTCAGCTCAAGTCAGCTCAAGTTAGCTCATTTCAGCTATAAGTGGCTCAAAGTAGCTGGACTTCAGCTCAAGTTAGCTCAAGTCAGCTCACTTCAGCTTCTAGTAGCTGAGTGTAGCTGGACTTCAATTCACTTCAGCTGAGAGCAGCTAACTCCAGCTCAAGGTCAGCTCTAGGAGCTGGACCTCAGTTCTTGGTGCTTGGTTGGAGCTCAAAGGAGCTCAATGGTGCATAAGTAGCATAGTGAGCTAGCTTTGTGCCAGCTCACCTTGCTTTTAGCTCATAACCACCAAGAGACACATCTTTTGTGTAAAGGTATGTCTCTTCATCAAAAGAGATGACTATTGGCTAAAAGAACATGTCCTTTCATCCAAAGGAAGTGTTCCTTGAGTGAAAAGACATGTATATTCTGCCATAAGGTAGTTATGGGGTGGTTATAGGCCAAAAGAAGTGTTCCTTGGCTCTAAAAGACATGTATTTTTGCCCATAAGGTAGTTATGGGTGGTTATAGGCCAAAGGAAGTGTTCCTTGGCTCTAAAAGACATGTATTTTCGCCCATAAGGTAGTTATGGGTGGTTATAGGCTAAAGGAAGTGTTTTTTGGCTAAAAGACATGTATTTTCGCCACCATACATGACCCTTAGCCAAAGGAAGTGTTCTTTGGCTTAAAAGACACCTTTCTTGGTGTAAAGGTGTGCCTTTTGGTCATCTATAAATAGCCTTTAGTGGCTGGCCATTTTTAAGCACGAATTTGCACTCTATTTGCTCCATTTTCTTGAGAGAAAATTGTTCTCCTCCTATTTCCTTTAGAGGCCGAAATATTAAACACTTTTTGAGAGCATTGTGGGTGGATTTACATAGAGATTGTTCATCTCTATTTCAAGTTCAAGGTGCTCCCCTAAGATCAAGTTCTCCCTCAAGTTTTTCGCTAAAGATAACCAAGAAGAAAGGTGCACATCTTTTCCTGGTTTAGTAGCATGTTAGGTTTCATTTTTGTATGTTATTAGTAGCATGCTAGGATTTATTTAACACAACTTGTATGTAATCTTGATATGTTATATAACATGTTATGCATGCCTATATCCATGTTGAATTCAAATGAACATATATGCATGTGGCATATATATGAGTAGATAACATAAAAGTATGTTATCATAAGATCCTGAAAATCTTCAATTGGTATCAGAGCCTAGGTCATGAAAATGTATATGTTGCATGTAGTAAGCATGATTTAGGATCATACATATGTGTATGATTTTTGATAAAGGCTAACGAAGGATATGTGTATGAAGCAATGAAGGCATGTTTATGTATTTCTGATCGAATGCTATATGCATCTTTTTTGCCATATATAAGCATGTTAGAAGTTGTTTCATACACATGTTGCTTTGTTGAGTCTTGTTGTGTAAATTGAACAAAAACATGTGAATTGCATCAATGTAGATGGCTTGTAAGAATATAGTTACAGAATTAAACCGTGACCTCAAATTGGATGGTGAAAACTATTCAATTTGGCAACAGAAGGTCAAATTCATTTTAACTGAGCAAGATACTCTTGATGTGCTCACTCAAGAGATCATGCATCCTGCTAAGGGACAGGATAGGACTGCCTATGAGGCATTCCTTAAGAAGAACTCTATGTGTAGAGTCACTCTCCTCTCCACAATGGTGGATGAGATTATGGTGGAATTCTCGATGCTTGAGGGGGCTAAGGCCATATGGGACTCAGTCAAGGCCAAGTATGGAGATGTTTCTATAGAGAAACAATGCTCAATGATCTCAGGTTTGAGAATTATGTGAAGCGTGCTGATCACTCTATGAGTGCTCATTTGCGTGAGATGTCACGCATGATCCACCAACTCAAGACAGTAGGGCATGTGCTCACTGATGAGCAACAAGTGCAAACAATAATCCGTTCCTTGCCCGATGAGGAATGGCAGTTGATGAAGGTCAACTTACGCCATAACCCTCAAATAATGTCATTTGATGACATTGCTCGTCACCTCCTCCTTGAGGC
This sequence comes from Aquilaria yunnanensis, assembly GCA_039654915.1. Lineage (NCBI taxonomy): Eukaryota > Viridiplantae > Streptophyta > Magnoliopsida > Malvales > Thymelaeaceae > Aquilaria > Aquilaria yunnanensis. The sequence continues at coordinate 37,198,420 of CM077595.1, read as the reverse complement.
TGAGGTGATGGCCCTCAAGGACCATTCTAAGGCATACGTTGCCTCATCCTCTATCCAGAAGGGATGGAAGAAGAGTGGTGGCAAAGGAGGGCCAGGGAAGGGCAAAGGGAAAAGGTCCTGCTTCCAAGAAAAAGTTCAAAAAGAAGCGGGACATAAGCAAGCTGAAGTGCTTTAACTGTGGGTATAAAGGACACTTTGCAAAGGATTGCAAGGGTCCACCCAAGGTACATACATACCCTTCTACTTCCATTGTACATGTTGTGTCATGTACATTACTAACTGAGTGCAATTCTTTGTGGATTGTAGACTCGGGAGCAACAGACCACATAGCTCGGGACAAGTCCTGGTTTGTGGCCTACAGGAAGCTCTCAAAAGGAGCTAAGCATGTTTCAGTGGGAAATGATGCTAGGCTGGAAGTGGAAGGCATAGGAACATGTAGAATTCCTATAGATATTGGATATTTGTATCTAATAGATGTATTGTATGTACCAAACATTTGTAGAAATTTGATTTCTATAAGTTGTATGTTGAAGTACAATTATTGCTTTAAATTCTTTAATAATAATGTGTCTATTATTAAAGATGATCAGATAGTATGCACTTATTCAGTTAATAATGGGCTTTATGAGTTAAAGCCAACTGACCATTCTGTTGCAAGTCCTAGTTGCTATGTGACAGAGGTCACAAATGAAATGAGATGGCATGAGAGGTTGGGTCATATTGGTCAAGATAGAATGGACAAGCTAGCCAAGAGTGGCTTGCTTAGGTTCCTTGACCAAGGTTGTCCTTCCAAGTTGCCAATCATGTCTAGAGGGCAAAGCCACAAGAAAGCCTTTTGGCAAAGCAACTAGGAGAAGTGAGGCACTAAGTTTAGTTCACTCTAACTTGTGTGGGCCAATGAGGGTTGAATCCAGAAATGGATTTAAGTATTTCATCACATTCACAGATGATTACACTCGATTCACCCACATCTACCTACTAAGAAACAAGGCAGAGGCCTTGGCATGCTTTGAGAAGTATGTACACTTGGTTGAGAACCAAGTAGGTAAGAAGGTTAAGTCCTTGAGGACAGATAGGGGTGGAGAGTATACATCAAACGCATTCAAGGCATTTTGTGACTTAAAGGGTATTGAAAGGGAGTTCACTCTTCCTTGGACACCCCAATAGAATGGAGTGTCTGAGAGAAAAAATAGAACTCTTATGGACATGGTACGTTCCATGATGACAAAGGCCAAGTTAGACATCATTTATTGGAGTGATGCACTGCTGTGTGCAGTTCATGTCCTCAATAGAGTACCCACCAAGAATGTGAACTCTTCTCCATATGAGTTATGGAAGAAGAAAACTCCTAACCTAAGCTATTTATGCCCTTGGGGTTGTTTAGCTTATGTTCAAATAACGGACCATCCTTTGGGAAAGTTGGGTCCAAGAGGGAGGAGGTGTGCCTTCCTTGGTTATGCTGAACAATCTAGGGGTTATGTGTTCTTGGATATAAGTCACAAAACTGGGAACATCTTTGATGCAAGGAATGCTAACTTTGTGGAGGATGAGTTTCCCAAAGTTGGTGAATGTGGTGACTTAACCTCATTAAGCCAGATCCTAGATGAGGATCAACCAAGTGTCATAAGGACACCTGGGACACATGCACCTACTCTAGAGGGAGTACCTCAACCACATGGAGCAATGGCTCCAGAAATGCCTGTTGTTGTGGACCAACATGAGCAAGACCTCCAAGAGGAAGGTTTTGTTCAAGAAGGAGTTGAGGATATTCAAGAGCAAAATGCTGAGCCTCAAGAGATGGAGCATGAGTTGCTTTCATCTCAGCCTACATTGAGAAGATCAATGAGGAAATTTGGACCACCTAAAGAATAGTGGATCTTGGATAGTGAGGCAAATTTGGTTGCATCTGAGATAGATGAACCAAGTAACATTAAGGAGGCTCTTGAGGGTGCATAGAGGGAAGAGTGGCTAAATGCAATGAAGGATGAGTTGCATTCAATGCATCTCAATGGGGTTTGGGAGCTAAGTGATCTTCCTCCAGGTCGTAAGGCAATTGGGAACAAGTGGGTTCTCAAGATCAAGGTGAACTCTGATGGAAGTATCGAAAGATACAAGGCCCGTTTGGTGGCCAAGGGTTTTACACAGAAGGAAGGTATTGATTTCAAAGACACCTTCTCTCCTATTGTAAAATTCACTTCCATCAGGATATTACTTGCCATCATGGCAAATCTGGACCTAGAGTTACATCAGATGGATGTAAAGACCGCCTTTCTCAATGGTGATTTGAGTGAGGAGATATATATGAGACAACCTGAGGGGTTTGTCCAAAAGGGTCAAGAGGACAAGGTATGTAGACTGAAGAAGTCTATCTATGGTCTTAAGCAAGCTTCAAGACAGTGGTACTTGAAGTTTCACCATGCAATCACAAGCTATGGCTTTGTGATGATGCATGAAGACCATTGTGTATACTTGTACTCTTCTGGGTCTAGTTTTGCAGTATTGACTCTATATGTAGATCATATACTGATTGCAAGTAATGGGGTTGCATTGTTAAGTACCATCAAGGGATGGTTGTCTTTCACCTTTGACATGAAGGACATGGGAGAGGCTGCCTTTATCCTAGGGGTTAAGATCCTGAGGGATAGAAAGGCAAGGCTATTGGCCCTTTCTCAAGAACCTTATATTGATAAGATTCTTGCAAGGTTCAACTTAACAAATGCAAAGCCCATGAGTACACCTCTTGCATATGGTTGCAAGATTGGAGAGGACTTATGTCCTAAGACTCCAAAAGAAAAGGAAGAGATGGCTCAGATCCCTTACCTAAGTGCCATTGGTAGCTTGATGTACGCCATGTTATGTACAAGGCCAGACATCAGCCAAGCGGTTGGACTTCTAGCACGATATTCTTCCAACCCTGGTCTGGAGCATTGGAAAAGTGTCAAGAGGATCCTAAGGTACCTCAAGGGTACTAAGGATTATTGTCTTTGTTACCAAGGTAAAGACCTTGGTTTACGTGGCTATTCCGATGCTGATTGGGGAGGAGATAAAGACTCCAGCAAGTCTACATCTGGTTATCTTTTCATGCTAAATGGTGGGGCTACTACTTGGTGTAGTAAGAGCAAACTTGTACAGCATTGTCCACAATGGAGGCTGAATTTATTTCATGTGCCTCAGCTATACAAGAAGCCCTTTGGCTAGGTTATTTCCTTAAGAATTTGGAGTCTAGGGTTTCTATTGAGAAACCTATTACTATCTACAGTGATAGTATGGCAGCCATGGCTTATACCAAAGACCCCAAATACCATGGAAAGACCAAGCATATTAGCATGAAATATAACTTTGTGCGAGATGCAATTGAAGAGGGTGAAGTTAGGATTGAGTACATTTCTACAGACCTGATGGTGGCAGATCCTCTCACTAAGCCATTGCCACCACTTGTATTTGCTCGACATGTTAGAGCAATGGGTCTTAGAAGATTGTAAATGTTGGATGTACTTCACCTCTTTGGTGTCACACATGTTATGTATTTTATGAAATACTCAATTCAATTTTATGAATCACAACGAACAAATGAACATGTCAAACATAGGCAGAGGATGACTTTCTCACACGAGTCATCCGCCCTTGATCTTTGTGTAAGATTAAGGATGAGACTGGCTAAAGACTTAAATGAAACTTAAGTGAATGATACATTTAAGTGGGAGTCATGCTCCAACACATGACACTTTAGCTTTTATGGTCGCCTTGATTATGAGTAAACAAGATTCCATGCTTTGGTGCATTCTGTTTGTATGACCATTCATACATCCTAGCCTATGTTAGATGTAAGCTAGGGCTTACATGGAGAAATTTCATGGTTATTGACATGTCCTCCTTTTATGTGTTAAGAGGAGTACACTTAGTGGTGTTTTAAGAGGGAGAAATGACACACTCCTCAATTGAAATGGAGATCACTCCAAGTGGGAGTGACATGAGTAAAACACCTTAGAAGTGTATTATGGAACTTTAACGGATGTGTTTCCAAGTGTTCCATGACCATGAAATACGACCAAAGAAGAATTTAAGCAAGTTGTCTATATTCTTGCTTAGTGTGAGATTCTTCGAATCAGACTCTTAGTGACTATGGCTTGCTATTAGGAAGTTGAGTTAATTATGATTACTTTGATTGGTTGTCGAAGGTCTTAGAGAAATGAGACTGGAGTATCCTCCTTTTGGGTAATCATATTAACTCATTGACCTAAGTAGTTGAAGCTAAAAGGAAAGACATTAAGATGATACATGTTCACTAAATTCAATCTTGGGCCCACATATTACTATGAGTAGTATGCTAGATTGAATGGCAAGTGATTGAAATGAGTACTCAATGCTTAATACAATCATGGATTTCAAGGAGTTGAAATTCTAAGAAAGAGACTGATTGTGATTAAGAAGTGTATCATATGTCTGGGGTCTGGGAGGCATAGTTTGATGTGTTCAAGCAAGCTTGATGTGTTTAAGCAACACACTTGAATTTGATGTGTTCAAAGGAAAGTTTAAAGAAGTTCAAAGTATGAGGAGAGGACAATCTTCTATTGAGAGTCTAACAACCTCAATAGAAGAGACTTAGTGTGTGTACCTGAGGTCGCACCCACAACTCTATATACGTAGAAGTGTCTGGATTATTTCGGCTATAAGGATTAAGGAATTTGTTTTGAGTGGGAGCTGGAACTTTAAAAGCATCTTAGTGCGAGTGGGAGTTTGTTGGAATTCTTGGCGCACCAAGATCCTTTTAAGTTAGGATTTGAGCTCATTGAGCTAACTCTAGCTTGAACAGCTATCTAAGGCAGCTAAAAGTAGCTCCCTTTAGCTCAAGTTAGCTTATGTCAGCTCACTGCAGCTATAAGTAGCTCAGAGTAGCTGGACTTCAGCTCAAGTCAGCTCACTTCAGCTATAAGTAGCTCAAAGTAGCTGGACTTCAGCTCAAGTCAGCTCAAGTCAGCTCAAGTTAGCTCACTTCAGCTATAAGTGGCTCAAAGTAGTTGGACTTCAGCTCAAGTTAGCACAAGTCAGCTCACTTCAGCTTCTAGAAGTTGAGTGTAGCTGGACTTTAGTTCACTTCAGCTGAGAGCAGCTAACTCCAGAACCTCAGTTCATGGTGCTTGGTTGGAGGTCAAAGGAGCTCAATGGTGCATAAGTAGCATAGTGAGCTAGCTTTGTGCCAGCTCACCTTGCTTTTAGCTCATAACCACCAAGAGACACATCTTTTGTGTAAAGGTATGTCTCTTCATCAAAAGAGATGACTATTGGCTAAAAGAACATGTCCTTTCATCCAAAGGAAGTGTTCCTTGAGTGAAAAGACATGTATATTCGGCCATAAGGTAGTTATGGGGTGGTTATAGGCCAAAAGAAGTGTTCCTCGGCTCTAAAAGACATGTATTTTCACCCATAAGGTAGTTATGGGTGGTTATAGGCCAAAGGAAGTGTTCCTTGGCTCTAAAAGACATGTATTTTCGCCCATAAGGTAGTTATGGGTGGTTATAGGCTAAAGGAAGTGTTTCTTGGCTAAAAGACATGTATTTTCGCCACCATACATGACCCTTAGCCAAAGGAAGTGTTCTTTGGCTTAAAAGACACCTTTCTTGGTGTAAAGGTGTGCCTTTTGGTCATCTATAAATAGCCTTTAGTGGCTGGCCATTTTAAGCACGAATTTGGCACTCCATTTGCTCCATTTTCTTGAGAGAAAATTATTCTCCTCCTATTTCCTTTAGAGGCCGAAATATTAAACACTTTTTGAGAGCATTGTGGGTGGATTTACATAGAGATTGTTCATCTCTATTTCAAGCTTCAAGGTGCTCCCCTAAGATCAAGTTCTCCCTCAAGTTTTTTGCTAAAGTTAACCAAGAAGAAAGGTGCACATTTTTCTTGGTTTAGTAGCATGTTAGGTTTCATTTTCGTATGTTCTTAGTAGCATGCTAGGATTTATTTAACACAACTTGTATGTAATCTTGATATGTTATATAACATGTTATGCATGCCTATATCCATGTTGAATTCAAATGAACATAGCATGTGGCATATACATGAGTAGATAACATAAAAGTATGTTATCATAAGATCCTGAAAGTTTTCAACAACTTGTTTGGAATGAAATAGAAACTTTCACAACTTGTGTTGGAATGAAATGGAAACACTCACATCTTGTTTGGAATGATATTGAAACATTCACAACTTCTTTGCAATGAATGGAAACGTTCATAACTTGTTTGGCATGAATTGAACCATTCACAGCTTCTATGGAATAAAATGGAAACACTCACAACTTGTTTGGAATCATATCGGGACATTCATACCTAGTTTGGAATGAATAGAAAGATTTGCAACCTGTTTGCAATGAAATTGGAACATTCACAACTTGTTTGGAATGAATTGGAAACATTCACAGCTTGTTTGTAATGAAATGGGAACATTCACAACTTGTTTGGAATGAAAGAAAACATTCAAAACTTGTTTGGAAATAAATGGAAACATTCACAACTTGTTTGGAATGAAATAGAAACATTCCCAACTTGTGTTGGAATGAAATGGAAACATTCACAACTGGTTTGGAATGGAATGGAAACTTTCAAAACTTGTTTGAAATAAAATGGAAACATTCAAAAGTTGTTTGGAATGAATTTGAAACATGCACAACTTGTTTGGAAGGAAATGGAAACATTCACACCTTGTGTGGAATGAAACGAGAACATTCACACCTAGTTTGATATGAAATGGAAACATTCACAACTTTTTTGGAATGTAATGGAAACATTCACAACTTATTTGGAATGAAATGCAAACATTCACAACTTGTTTGGAATGAAATAGAAACATTCAGAAATTGTTTCGAATGAAATAGAAACTTTCGCAACTTGTGTTGGAATGAAATGGAAACATTCACAACTAGTTTGGAATGAAATCGAAACATTGAAAAATTGTTTAGAATAAAATGGAAACACTCACATCTTGTTTGGAATGATATTGAAACATTCACAACTTCTTTGCAATGAATGGAAACGTTCATAACTTGTTTGGTATGAATTAAAACATTCACAGCTTCTGTGGAATAAAATGGAAACATACACAACATGTTTGGAATCATATCGGGACATTCACGACTAGTTTGGAATGAATAGAAACATTTGCAACCTGTTGGAATGAAATTGTTTGGAATGAACTTGGAACATTCACAAGTTGTTTGGAATGAATTGGAAACATTCACAGCTTGTTTGTAATGAAATGGGAACATTCACAACTTGTTTGGAATGAAAGGAAACATTCAAAACTTGTTTGGATTGAAATGGAAACATTCACAACTTGTTTGGAATGAAATAGAAACATTCACACCTTGTGTTGGAACGAAATGGAAACATTCACAACTGGTTTGGAATGGAATGGAAAGTTTCAAAACTTGTTTGGAATGAAATGGAAACATTCACAAGTTGTTTGGAATGAATTTGAAACATGCACAACTTGTTCGGAACGAAATGGCAACATTCACACCTTGTGTGGAATGAAACGAGAACATTCACAACTAGTTTGAAATGAAATGGAAACATTCACAACTTATTTGGAATAAAATGCGAACATTCACGATTTTTTTGGAATGAAATTGAAACATTCACAACTAGTTTGCAATGAATGGAAACATTCACAACTTGTTTGGAATGAAATGGAAACATTCACAACTAGTTTGCAGTGAATGGAAACATTCACAACTTGTTTGGAATGAAATGGAAACATTTACAACTTGTTTGGAATGAAATGGAAACATTCACAACTTGTTTGGAATGAAATAGAAACTTTCGCAACTTGTGTTGGAATGAAATTGAAACATTTACAACTTGTTTGGAATGAAATAGAAACATTCACAACTTGTTTGGAATGAAATAGAAACTTTCACAAATTGTGTTGGAATGAAATGGAAACATTAACAACTAGTTTGGAATGAAATCAAAACATTCACGACTTGTTTAGAATAAAATGGAAACACTCACATTTTCTTTAGAATGATATTGAAACATTCACAACTTCTTTGCAATGAATGGAAACGTTCATAACTTGTTTGGCATGAATTGAAACATTCATAGCTTCTGTGGAATAAAATGGAAACAATCACAACTTGTTCGGAATCATATCGGGACATTCACAACTAGTTTGGAAGGAAGAGAAACATTTGCAACCTGTTTGGAATGAAATTGAAACATTCACAACTTGTTTGGAGTGGATTGGAAACTTTCACAGCTTGTTCATAATGAAATGGAAACATTCCCAACTTGTTTGGAATGAATGGAAACATTCACTACTTGTTTGGCATGAATTGAAACAATCACAACCTATTTGAAGTGAAATGTAAACATTCAAAACTTGTATGGAATGAAATCGAAACATTCAAAACTTGTTTGGAATGAAATGGAAACATTCACAACTTGTTTGGAATGAAATAGAAACATTTACAACTTTTGTTGGAATGAAATTGAAACATTCACAACTGGTTTGGAATGGAATGGAAACTTTCAAAACTTGTTTGGAATGAAATGGAAACATTAACAACTTGTTTGGAATGAAATGGAAACATTCACAACTAGTTTTGATTGAATTGAAACCTTCACAACCTGTTTAGAATGAAATTGACACATTCACAACTTGTTTGGAATGAAATCGAAACATTCACAACTTGTTTGTAACGAAATGGGAACGTTCACAACTAGTTTGGGATGAATGGAAACATTCACAACTTGTTTGGCATGAATTGAAACATTCACAACCTGTTTGAATTGAAATGTAAACATTCAAAACTTGTATGGAATGAAATCGAAACATTCAAAACTTGTTTGGAATGAAATGGAAGTATTCACAACTTGTTTGGAATGAAATAGAAACATTCACAACTTGTGTTGGAATGAAATGGAAACATTCACAACCGTTTTGGAATGGAATGGAAACTTTCAAAACTTGTTTGGAATGAAATGGAAGCATTCACAACTTGTTTGGAATGAATTTGAAACATGCACAACTTGTTTGGAACGAAGTGGAAACATTCACACCTTGTGTGGAATAAAACGAGAACATTCACAACTAGTTTGAAATGAAATGGAAACATTCCCAACTTATTTGGAAAAAAATACAAACATTCACAACTTTTTTGGAATGAAATTGAAACATTCACAACTAGTTTGCAATCAATGGAAACATTCACAACTTGTTTGGAATGAAATAAAAACATTCACAACTTGTTTGGAATGAAATTGAAACTTTCGCAACTTGTGTTGGAATGAAATGGAAACATTTACAACTTGTTTGGAATGAAATAGAAACATTCTCAACTTATTTGGAAAAAAATGCAAACATTCACAACTAGTTTGCAATCAATGGAAACATTCACAACTTGTTTGGAATGAAATAGAAACATTCACAACTTGTTTGGAATAAAATAGAAACTTTTGCAACCTGTGTTGGAATGAAATGGAAACATTCACAACTAGTTTGGAATGAAATCGAAACATTCACAACTTGTTTTGAATAAAATGGAAACACTCACATCTTGTTTGGAATGATATTGAAAGATTCACAACTTCTTTGCAATGAATGGAAACGTTCATAACTTGTTTGGCATGAATTGAAACATTCACAGCTTCTGTGGAATAAAATGGAAACATTCACAACTTGTTTGGAATCATATCGGGACATTCACACCTAGTTTGGAATGAATAGAAATATTTGTAACTTGTTTGGAATGAAATTGGAATATTCACAACTTGTTTGAATGAATTGGAAACATTCACAGCTTGTTTGTAATGAAATGGGAACATTCACAACTTGTTTGGAATGAAAGGAAACATTCAAAACTTGATTGAATGAAATGGAAATATTAACAACTTGTTTAGAATGAAATTGGGACATTCACAACTAGTTTGGAATGAAATGGAAACGTTCACAACTTGTTTGGAATGAATGGAAACATTCACAACTTGTTTCGAATGAAATAGAAACATTCACAACTAGTTTGCGATGAATTGAAACATTCACAACTTATTTGGAATGAAATGGAAAAATTTGCAACATGTTTGTAATGAATGGAAACATTCACAACTTGTTTGGAATGAAATGGAAACATTCACAACTAGTTTGCGATGAATGGAAATGTTCACAACTTGTTTGGAATGAAAGGGAAACATTCACAACTTGTTTGGAATGAAATGGAAACTTTCAAAAGTTGTTTGGAATGAAATAGAAACATTCACAACTTGTTTGGGATGAATTTGAAACATGCACAACTAGTTTGGAATCGAATGGAAATATTCGCAACTTGTTTGGAATGAAATGGAAACATTCATAACTTGTTTGGAATGAAATAGAAAAATTCAAAACTTGTTTGGAATGAAATGGAAACATTCACAACTTATTTGGAATGAATGTGAAACTTGCACAACTAGTTTGCAATGAAATGGAAACATTCACAACTTGTTTGGAATGAAGTGGGTGCATTCAGAACTAGTTTGGAATGAAATGGAAACATTCACAACTTGTGTGGAATAAAATGCAAATAGTCACAACTTGTTGGAACGAAATGGAAACATTCACAACTTGTTTGGAATGAAATCGAAACATTCACAACTTGTTTGGAAAATGGAAATATTGACAACTTGTTTGGAATGATATGGAAACATTCACAACTTGTTTGGAATGAAATCGAAACTTTCACAACTTGCTTGTAATGAAATGGGAACGTTCAGAACTAGTGTGGAATGAATGTAAACATTCACAACTTGTTTGGCATGAATTGAAACATTCACAACTTGTTGGGAATCCAATGGAAACATTCACAACTTGTTTTGGAATGAAATGGAAACTTCCAAAAGATGTTTGGAATGAAATGGAAACATTCACAACTTGTTTGGAATGAATTTGAAACATGCACAACTGGTTTGGAATGGAATGGAAACATTCGCAACTTGTTTGGAATGAAGTGTGTACATTCACAACTAGTTTGGAATGAAATGAAAACATTCACAACTTGTGTGGAATAAAATGCAAACATTCACAACTCGTTTGGAAGGAAATGGAAACATTCACAACTTGTTTGGAATGAAATAGAAAAATTGACTAACTGGTTCGAGCGAAATTGATGCGAACCTCGATGGTATAAAGACCATGAAACGCGCCCAAGATTTTTTTCAAGCCCCGCAAAACATGAAAGAGACTAGGTTTGAACCCGCACCCCTAATCAACGTATGATTATAAACAAGAAGTATAGAACTCCAATAACACAAGCACACTTGTGCACCAAGGTAGTCTGCCAAGAATCAAAGAGAAAACCTCTCCAAAGAGCAATATTATTTCAGCAATAATATGTGTGTTTACATCCATAATATGTGCCTTTATATAGGCCTAAACTAGATTAAAAATCTGGGCAAAATTCGCAGCCCAAGTCACCTAGGAAACCTAGTTACAAATGACTCAAGAAAACCTAGTCAAACTCGGATTCCTACACCCTTTTAACACATGTTTAAGGTGTGTAGCGAATTCCATTTATCCTAACTGACCTGAATCACTTCAATGGCCTAAATAACATCCTAAATAATATAAATAAATAGGAATGTAAAATAAAATACGTTACAACAAAAGATTGGCCATAAAAACCCAAAATAGTCTTCTCGGGTGGTTCTTGCTTGTGTCTTCAACTTCAAGCTGAAATTCAAACTTGATTCAGCCATGTTTTCTCAAAATAAAAAGCATGAAAGTTGTATATCTCTTTCTTAGATTTGAAATGACACCTGAACCACACAAAACGGACATCTATAGCCAAAGATATACCCAAAATACTGCAACTGCTTCTGAACCAGTGATGACTCGCAAATCGCGACTTTAAAGCTAAATTGGACCTCCTTAACGTGCAAACTGGGTTTCATGGTCTTCATATGATTTGTAGCTCCAAATGTTATCTTTCCAATGAATCAATAATTACTCAATTCTGATCTATTTAGCTCAAGATATGATCATTTTACCAAAACATCCCAATCTGTCAACATCCAAGCTTGGCCATCATCTCCAAATGATTCCTTGCATGTTCCCTCCATGAAGAAGCTTGAAACAAAGGCTTCTAGTGCACTTGAGAGCTCCTTAGCTTTCTTCCTTGTCATTGGTCTACTAGAAACCTTCAATCAGTCCTTGCCTTCTTTGATCATGGCTTCTTTGAACATATTAGAAATGGAAACATTCACAACTTGTTTGGAATGAAATGGAAACATTCACAAATTGCTCGGAATGAATTAGAAACATTCACAACTTGTTTAGAATGAAATGGAAACATGCACAACTTGTTTGGAATGAAATGGACACATTCACAACTTGTTTGGAATTAGTGAAAACATCCACAACTTGTTTGGATTGAAATAGAAACATTCACAACTTATTTGGAATGAAATAGAAACATTCACAACTTGTTTGGAATGAAATACAAACATTCACAACTTGTTTGGACTGAAATGGAAACATTCACAACTTATTTGGAATGAATTTGAAACATGCACAACTAGTTTGGAATGAAATGGAAACATTGACAACTTGTTTAGAATGAAATGGGTACATTCACAACTAGTTTGGAATTAAATGGAAACATTCACAACTTGTGTGGAATAAAATGCAAACATTCACAACTTATTTGGAATAAAATGGAAACATTCACAACTAGTTTGCCATGAATAGAGATACTCATATCTAGATTTGAATGAATCGTAACATTCATATCTTGTTTAGAATGAAATGGAAACATTCACAACTAGTTTGGAACGAAATGGTAACATTGAAACTTGTTTCGAATGAAATGGAGACATTCACAACTTGCTTGGAACGAAATGGAGACATTCACAACTTGCTTGGAACAAAATGGAAACATTTAGAAATTGTTTGGAATGAACTGGAAATTTTCACAACTTGTTTGGAATGAAAAGGAAACATTCATAGCTTGTTTGGAATGAAATGGAAACATGCACAACTTGTTTGGAATGAAATGGGAACATTCACAACTAGTTTCAAATGAATTGAAACATTCACAACTTGTTTAGAATGAAATGGAAACATTCACAACTTGTTTGGAATGAAGTGTGAAGATTTCAGGATCTCATGATAACATATCTTTATGTTATCTACTCATGTACATGCCACATGCATTTTGATCATTTGAGTTCAACATGAGTACAAGTATGCATCATTCTAATTTGTTTAACATATTTTGTCCATTTGATATAGCATGTTAGTTTTACATACATATTGTGGCAAACAAATCCTAGCATGCTACTGAGAACATTCATATAAATAATGAATGAAACCTAGCATGCTACTAAACCAAGAAAGAATGTTTACCTTCCTTCTTGGTTATGTGTGGAGAAAAGAGGAAGAACTTGATCTTGCAGGAGCACCTTGAGGCTTGATTTGAGATGAACAATCTCAATGTAAATCCACCCACAATGCTCTAGAAAGTTGTCTAATATTTCGGCTATATAAAGGAATGAAGGGAGGAGATTTTTTCTCTTAAGAAAATGGAGCAAATGGAGTGCCAAAGAATGCTTAAAATGGCCAGCCACTTTAGGCTATTTATAGATGACCAAAAGGCACACCTTTACACCAAGCAAGGTGTCCTTTAAGCCAAAGAACACTTCCTTTGGCCAAGGGTCATCTATAGTGGCGAAAATACATGTCTCTTTGGCCAAGGAACACTTCCTTTGGCCTAAGAGACATGTCCCTTTGGCCAAGAGACATGTCTTGGCGGAAATGATGTGTCTCTTTGGCCAAGGAACATGTCTTTTCTAGCCTATGCCGAAAATACATGTCCTTTAAGGCCAAAGGACATCACACTTGGTGCTATAACCACCTCATGCCCGAATATACATGTCTTTTAATGTCAAAGGCCATCACTCTTTGTGCAATAACCACCCCAACCACCCCATGGCCGAATATACATGTCATTCACTCAAGTAACACTTCCTTTAGATGAAAAGACATGTTCTTTTAGCCAATAGTCATCTCTTTTGATGAAGAGACATACCTTTACACAAAAGATGTGTTCTCTTGGTGGTTTTGAGCTAAAAGCAAGGTGAGCTGGCACAAAGCTAGCTCACTATGCTACTTATGCACCATTGAGCTCCTTTGAGCTCCAACCAAGCTCCATGAACTGAGGTCCAGCTCCTTGAGCTGACCTTGAGCTGGAGTTAGCTACTCTCAGCTGAAGTGAAATGAAGTCCAGCTACATTCAGCTACCAGAAGCTGAAGTGAGCTGACTTGAGTTGACTTGAGCTGACTTGAGCTAACTTGAGCTGAAGTCCAGCTACTTTGACCTACTTATAGCTGAAGTGAGCTGACTTGAGCTGAAGTCTAGCTACATTCAGCTACTAGAAGCTGAAGTGAGTTGACTTAAGTTGACTTGAGCTGACTTGAGCTAACTTGAGCTGAAGTCCAGCTATTTTCAGCTACTTATAGCTGAAATGAGCTGACTTGAGCTAAGGTGAGCTACTTCTAGCTGCCTTAGATAGTTGTTCAAGCTAGAGTTAGCTCAATGAGCTCAAATCCTATCTTAAAAGGATCTTGGTGCGCCAAGAATTCCAACAAACTCCCACTCGCACTAAGATGCTTTTAAACTTCCAGCTCCCACTCAAAATAAAACTCCTTAATCCTTATAACCGAAATACTCTAGACACTTCTACATATATAGAGTTATGGGTGCGACCTCAGGCACACACACACCAAGTCTCTTCTATTGAGGTTATTAGACTCTCAATAGAAGATTGTCCTCTCCTCATAGTTTGAATTTCTTCAAACTTTCTTTGAACACATCAAATTCAAGTGTGTTGCTTAAACACATCAAGCTTGCTTGAACACATCAAGTTATGCCTTTCAGAGCCCAGACATATGAGACACTTCTTAATCATAATCAGTCTCTTTCTTAGAATTTCAACTCCTTGAAATCCATGATTGTATTAAGCATTGAGTACTCATTTCAATCACTTTTCATTCAATCTAGCATACTACTCACAATAATATGTGGGCCCAAGATTGAATTTAGTGAACGTGTATCATCTTAATGTCTTTCCTTTTAGCTTCAACTACTTAGGTCAATGAGTTAACATGATTACCCGAAAGGAGGATACTCCAGTCTCATTTCTCTAAGACCTTCGACAACCAATCAAAGTAATCATAATTAGCTCAACTTCCTAATAGCAAGCAATAGTCGCTAAGAGTCTGATTCAAAGAATCTCACACTAAGCAAGAATAGAGACAACTTGCTTAAATTCTTCTCTGGTCATATTTCAAGGTCATGGAACACTTGGAAACACATCCATTAAGGTTCCATAATACACTTGTAAGGTGTTTTACTCATGTCACTCCCACTTGGAGTGATCTCCATTCCAATTTGAGGAGTGTGTCATTTCTCCCTCTTAAAACACCATGAAGTGTACTCCTCTTAACACATAAAAGGAGGACATGTCAATAACCATGAAATTTCTCCATGTAAGCCTTAGCTTACATCTAACATAGGCTAGGATGTATGAATGGTCATACAAACTGAATGCACCAAAGCATTGAATCTTGGTTACTCATAATCAAGGCAACCATAAAAGATAAAGTGTCATGTGTTGGAGCATGACTCCCACTTAAATGTATTATTCGCTTAAGTTTCATTTAAGTCTTTAGCCAATCTCATCCTTAATCTTACACAAAGATCAAGGGTGGATGACTTGTGTGAGAAAGTCATCCTCTGCCTATGTTTGACATGTTCATTTGTTCGTTGTGATTCATAAAATTGAATTGAGTATTTCATAAAATAATCTGTATTATTTCAAAGAAATACATAACATGTGTGACACCAAAGAGGTGAAGTACATCCAACATTTACAATCTTCTAAGACCCATTGCTCTAACATGTCAAGCAAATACAAGTGGTGGCAATGGCTTGGTGAGAGGATCTGCCACCATCAGGTCTGTAGAAATGTACTCAATCCTAACCTCACCCTTTTCAATTGCATCCCGCACAAAGTTATATTTCATGCAAATGTGCTTGGTCTTCCCATGGCATTTGGGGTCCTTGGTATAAGCCATGGCTACCATACTATCACTGTAGATAGTAATAGGTTTCTCAATAGAACCCTGGACTCCAAATTCTTAAGGAAATAACCTAGCCAAAAAGCTTCTTGTACAGCTGAGGCACATGAAACAAATTCAGCCTTCATTGTGGACAATGCTATACAAGTTTGCTTTTTACTACACCAAGTAGTAGCCTCAACATTTAGCATAAAAAGATAACCAGATGTAGACTTGCTGGAGTCTCTATCTCCTCCCCAATCAGCATCAAAATAGCCACGTAAACCAAGGTCTTTACCTTGGTAACAAAGCCAATAATCCTTAGTACCCTTGAGGTACCTTAGGATCCTCTTGACACTCTTCCAATGCTCCAGACCAGGGTTGGAAGAATATCTTGCTAGAAGTCCAACCGCTTGGCTGATGTCTGGCCTTGTACATAACATGGCATACATCAAGCTACCAATGGCACTTAGGTAGGGGATCTGAGCCATCTCTTCCTTCTCATTTGGAGTCTTAGGACATAAGTCCTCTCTAATCTTGCAACCATATGCAAGAGGTGTACTCATGGGCTTTGCATTTGTTAAGTTGAACCTTGCAAGAATCTTATCAATATAAGGCTATTGGGAAAGGGCCAACAGCCTTGCCTTTCTATCCCTCAGGATCTTAACCCCTAGGATAAAAGCAGCCTCTCCCATGTCCTTCATGTCAAAGGTGGAAGACAACCATCCCTTCATGGTACTTAACAAAGCAAGCCCATTACTTGTAATCAGTATATCATCTACATATAGAGTCAATACTGTAAAATTAGACCCAGAAGAGTACAAGTACACACAATGGTCTTCATGCATCATCACAAAGCCATAGCTTGTGATTGCATGGTGAAACTTCAAGTACCACTGTCTTGAAGCTTGCTTAAGACCATAAATAGACTTCTTTAGTCTACATACCTTGTCCTCTTGACCCTTTTGGACAAACCCCTTAGGTTGTCTCATATATATCTCCTCGCTCAAATCACCATTGAGAAAGGCGGTCTTTACATCCATCTGATGTAACTCTAGGTCTAGATTTGCCACTATGGCAAGTAATATCCTGATGGAAGTGAATTTTACAACAGGAGAGAAGGTGTCTTTGAAATCAACACCCTCCTTCTGTGTAAAACCCTTGGCCACCAAACAGGCCTTGTATCTTTCGATACTTCCATCAGAGTTCACCTTGATCTTGAGAACCCACTTGTTCCCAATTGCCTTACAGCCTGAAGGAAGATCACTTAGCTCCCAAACCCCATTGAGATGCATTGAATGCAACTCATCCTTCATTGCATTTAGCCACTCTTCCCTCTGTGCACCCTCAAGAGCCTCCTTAATGTTACTTGGCTCATCTATCTCAGATGCAACCAAATTTGCCTCACTATCCAAGATTCACCATTCTTTACGTGGTCCAAATTTCCTCATTGATCTTCTCAATGTAGGCTGAGATGGAGGCAACTCATGCTCCATCTCTTGAGGCTCAACATTTTGCTCTTGAGTATCCTCAACTCCTTCTTGAACAAAACCTTCCTCTTGGAGGTCTTGCTCATGTTTGTCCACAACAACAGGCATTTCTGGAGCCATTGCTCCATGTGGTTGAGGTACTCCCTCTAGAGTAGGTGCATGTGTCCCAGGTGTCCTTATGACACTTGGTTGATCCTCATCTAGGATCTGGCTTAATGAGGTTAAGTCACCACATTCACCAACTTTGGGGAACTCATCCTCCACAAAGTTAGCATTCCTTGCATCAAAGATGTTCCCAGTTTTGTGACTTATATCCAAGAACACATAACCCCTAGATTGTTCAGCATAACCAAGGAAGGCACACCTCATCCCTCTTGGACCCAACTTTCCCAAAGAGTGGTCCGTTGTGTGAACATAAGCTAAACAACCCCAAGGGCGTAAATAGCTTAGGTTAGCAGTTTTCTTCTTCCATAACTCATATGGAGAAGAGTTCACATTCTTGGTGGGTACTCTGTTATGGACATGAACTGCACATAGCAGTGCATCACTCCAATAAGTGATGTCTAAATTGGCCTTTGCTATCGTGGAACGTACCATGTCCATAAGAGTTCTATTCTTGCTTTCAGACACTCCATTCTATTGGGGTGTCCAAGGAAGAGTGAACTCCCTCTCAATACCCTTCAAGTCACAAAATGCCTTGAATGCATTTGATGTATACTCTCCACCCCTATCTGTCCTCAAGGACTTAACCTTCTTACCTACTTGGTTCTCAACCAAGTGCACATACTTCTCAAAGCATGCCAAGGCCTCTGCCTTGTTTCTCAGTAAGTAGATGTGGATGAATTGAGTATAATCACCCATGAAAGTGATGAAGTACTTAAAGCCATTTCTGGATTCAACCTTCATTGGCCCACACAGGTCAGAGTGAACTAAACTTAGTGCCTCACTTCTCCTAGTTGCTTTGCCAAAAGGCTTTCTTGTGGCTTTGCCCTTTAGGCATGATTGGCAACTTGGAAGGACAACCTTGGTCAAGGAACCTAGCAAGCCACTCTTGGCTAGCTTGTCCATTCTATCTTGACCAATATGGCCCAACCTCTCATGCCATCTCATTTGATTTGTGACCTCTGTCACATAGCAACTAGGACTTACAACAGAATGGTCAGTTGGCTTCAACTCATAAAGCCCATTATTAGCTGAACAAGTGCATATAATCTGATCATCTTTAATAATAGACACATTATTATTAAAGAAATTAAAGCAATAATTGTACTTCAACATACAACTTATAGAAATCAAATTTCTACAAATGTTTGGTACATACAATACATCTATTAGATACAAATATCCAATATCCATAGGAATTCTACATGTTCCTATGCCTTCTACTTCCAGCCTAGCATCATTCCCCATTGAAACGTGCTTAGCTCCTTTTGAGAGCTTCCTGTAGGCCACAAACCGGGACCTGTCCCGGGCTATGTGGTATGTTGCTCCCGAGTCTACAATCCACAAAGAATTGCACTCAGTTAGTAATGTACATGACACAACATGTACAATGGAAGTAGAAGTGTATGTATGTACCTTGGGTGGACCCTTGCAATCTTTTGCAAAGTGTCCTTGATGCGAACCCCGATGGTATAAAGACCATGAAATGCGCCCAAGATGTTTTTCAAGCTCCACAAGACATCAAAGAGACTGGGTTTGAAGACCCCCACCCCTAATCAACCTGTGATTAGAAACGATAAGTATAGAACTCCAAGAACACAAGCACACTTGTGCACCAAGGCAGTCCGCCAAGAACCAAAGAGAAAACCTCTCCAAAGAGCAATATTATTTCGGCATAAATCTGTGTGTTTACATCCAGAATATGCGCCTTTATATAGGGCTAAACTAGGGTAAAAATCTGGGCAAAATTCGCAGCCCAAGTCACCTAAGAAACCTAGTTACAAAGGACTCAAGAAAACCTAGTCAAACTAGGACTCTAACACACTTTTAACACATGTTTAAGGTGTGCAGCGAATTCCTTTTATCCTAAATGACCTGAATCAATTCCATGGGCTAAATAACATCCTAAATAATGTAAATAAATAGGAAAATAAAATAAAATACGTTAAAAAACAAGATCGGCCATAAAAACTCCAAAATAGTCTTCTTGGGTGATTCTGGCTTGTGTCTCCAACTTCAAGCTGAAATTCGAACTTGATACAGCAATGATTTCTCAAAATTCAAAGCATGAAAGTTGTATCTCTATTTGTTAGCTTTGAAATGACACCTGAACCACTCAAAACGGACATCTAAAGCCAAAGATATGCCCAAAATACTGCAACTGCTTCTGAACCAGCGACAACTCGTAAATCAAGACTTTGAAGCTAAATTGGACCTCCTTAACGTGAAAAATGGGTTTCATGGTCTTCATATGATTTGTAGATATAGATGTTAGCTTTCCAATGAATCAAGAATCACTCAATTATGATCTGTTTACCTCAAGATATGATTTCTCCACCAGAACATCGCCAATCTGTCAACATCCGAGCTTGAAGTGCACTAGTGAGCTCCTTAGCCTTCTTCCTTGTCAATGGTCCACTAGTTATCTTCAATGGATCATTTCCATCCTTAGTTGTGCCTTCTTTGATCGTATCAGCTTCCCCCTCCTTAGAAGGATTCGTCCTCGAATCAAAACCTGCATTAGAAAAGGGAATTGAATCAATAATAATGAAATAATCAACACATAAGCACTTACCTTTCACATAAGAACCAATAGCATGGAATGCTTGTGTATGGAGCTTTAATCTTGTGAAAAACCTGAACCAATATCCAAATGCAATGATACCTCCTGGATCAAAGACAAAGCTTGAAACAATTAGCACAAAAAATCTGAATGTTTGCACAATTTTCATCTTAACTCTAGGCATCACTTTCATTGCCTTTGCCATCTCAAAAACATTATTCTCACAACTAGAAAAAGTGTTGGAATAATTTACCTTAGGGATGCTGTATGCACTCAAAACAAATGGACCTAAACTCACACAAGTATTATAGTTATGAAAAGCGCAAGTTATGCATGTCAAGACAATAGTTTGCATAGGCCATTCAACCAAAAAAGAATTGAACACCATGTGGCCTAAACTAATAACCAAACTAGGATGCATGAATTTCACAAAAATCCTAAGCATTTTAAATGAAACAAGATTGGAGTAGATAGGATTAAGTGAAACCAATTCAGTAGCAAACTTATTTTTGCATGTATATGCACAACAATGCATGAAATTTGTGAATGGGATGTGACATAAAACAAAGGACTCAACATACCTTCTTAAAAGGCTGAGCTTAAAACCAGAATTTTCACTCAAAATAAAAACTTTTAGGTTTGGACATAAAGCAAAAAGATCAATGCTGAAAAGCTTGTGTAATGCATGTGTCATGGCAAAAAAATGCTTGCTGGAAATTAAAGATTGACTCACAAAAATGGGCTGAACATGAATGGACATCAAAGAAGTATGTAATGCATGTGTAAGAACAAATTTATGCATGAAAAATTCCAAAGAAAGTAGATTTAAATTGAGGCAAAACAAAGCAATGTGAGATGGATGTAAAACTAACAAATTCAAAAACAAAAGAAACCAAAACAGATTTTTCTTTAGAGAAACTCATGGAATTCAAAAGATGATTTGACAAAACCAAAGAATTAGATGCTTTAAAACCATATTTTGTCAAATTTTCATGCTTACTTCCTTCTCTTAATCTAGTTTCATGAAAACCATTCTTCAAAATAACATTGCAAGCAAACACATGTTGTTTGAGATTTTCATGCAAAACTACATCAAATCTAAGTGTTAGGAAGAAATACATTACAGTGGTTGGACTTAGTCTCCAAGTATCTTCCTTTGGAGTAGGAACCACAAAATTTCTACCTTTGCACTTAAGGGCTTCGGTTGGAGTTGCATTAATTTCATCCCCTTGAAACATAGGATAAGAAACAATGTTAGGCAAATTTTTGCATATGAAATCACTTAGGCTTACCTTAACTTGTTCCTTCTCAACCTCCCTTTTTGTTTTAATGCATGGGACATGGCTTGGAATATTAGGAACGCGAACTTCTTTAATGGGCAGCAACTCACTTGATTCTTGTAGCTCATCTCCACTTAATTCCAGAAAAGAATACAACACAACACTCGAAAAAGACTTTGTTATGTTAGATGAAAGTATGGCTTCTTTGTAGGTCTTTTTCTCTTCACTCAGCTTGGGGTCATTGCACTTTTGTCTTCTCTCAACTTCACACTCAATTTCTTCTCTCAGGAACTCTCTACTCTTCTTCCCCTCATGTTCACTCTTCTCACTTAATCTCTCGGTTGTTCTCTCAACTTTCCCCTCATCACTCTTGCCCTCAACTTTCCCCTCTTTTTCTTTTCTCTTAACCTCACTTTGAAGTTTTCTTTGATCCTCCAAAACTTGTTGTGGTGAAAGTGGAACAAGCGTGATTGACTTTTCTTGTTGCGGCTGAGACAAGTCTTCTTTTGTGGTCTCCATGTTTGGCTTGGGTACTTCTCCTACATCTTTGCTCCATGCTCCTTTCCATGTGGAAATTCCTCCTTGACACATCTTGGATGCCTTGGACCTTTTGATGATCCTCTGGGCCTTGGTGGCATAATAAAGCAAATCCTCCATGTTGAAATAAGGTGCCATTTCCACTTTGTTGGCAATCTTAGGACTGAGACCATTAATGAATCTATCAATGGTGGTCTCCTCATCCTCCATGATGTTGGCTCGGGTCAAGGTTATCTCCAAGTCTTTATGGTAGTCCTCCACACTCCTTTTGCCTTGCACTAGCTTTTGAAGCTTTAAGCGTTGATCTCTATAGTAAGAACTAGGCACAAATCTCCTTCTCGTTAAGGCTTTAAGGGCTCTCCATGTATGTATGGGCTCCTCCTCATTCCTTCTCCTAGAAGTAACATCCTGATTCCACCATACAAGAGCATAATTAGTGAACTTTATGGTAGCCAATTTAACCTTCTCTTCCTCGGAGTAATGATGGCAATCACACACCATCTCAATCTTTTGTTCCCACTCCCAATATGCATCGGGATCACTCCTCCCTGGGAAAGGTGGAATGGTAGGCTTGATGGAATTTAGGTTGTTATCCTCTCTTGGCTCACACCTCATTGGAAACCCATGGTCATGCCAAACTCTTTCTTCCTCCTCGGGTTTTTTTCTCCTTGGACCTCTCGTTGGCAACCTTAAATCAATGTCCTCAATCCTCCCCACAAGTCTATTGAGAGTTTCTTGAAATTCTCTCATGGTTGGCTCCTCATTGTGTCTCACTTTCATCCTCCTATCCTCCTGGCCCTCCATACTCCTGAAAATAACAAAGATCCTCACAAACACTCACCTCACGTGTTTCACTCAAAATATGAACACTCAAAACACTCAATTTGTTAGTGAGATATTGCTTATTCAAAGAGTTCTCCAAAGTTCTAAGAAAACTATCCTCAAAGCACACAAGAAAACTTGAATTTTCAAAGAACTATTTTGACTTCAAAAGAGGTGGGCTAAACAAGCTTTAAAAGACTCTAAGAAGCTCTTGCAATTGATGATCACAAGAACCACACAGAAAGCTTTTTGGCTTAAAAAGAATGGGATAGGTTTTGGGGCGCAAAACTTTCAACACTTTGAGAAAACTTCTTTTTTTTTGCAAGCTCTTTTCTTTTCTTTTCTTTTCTTTGCTCTTTCTTTTTCTTTTCTTTTTCTTCCTTTTTTTTTTCCTCCTTTTTTTTTTTTGCTTGCTGTTTTGATGCTAACTAAATGTTCTCCTTGAAACTCCTTGTTGCCAAAGACAAAAAGTTAGAATTCTTTTCGGCCAAGACAAGAAAACTAGTGAAATTGGCACAATTTGAAGCAACTTTTTGATACCGAAAATTCCTGAACTTGGATCCTTCTTTTTTGAAGTTTTCTGGACTCTAAGATGCTGGAAACAATGAAAACAAAAGAGATTAATATGGATGGAAATGAAACAGAAAGATAAGAAATAATCAGGAACAAACAATTTGAAACCGAGAACACAAGGTGACACGGATTGGCTTCTTTTTGTTGTTTTTGTGATTTTCGGACTTGAACAAGGATGAAATAAAAAAAGGACAGACCTGAAACAAGAAGAAAACATATTAAAACATAGAATTAAAGCACGAAATTAATGGACAAAATTGAAGGAAAAACGAAGAGAAACAAGAACACAAAGATATGTCCTTTAATGGAACTTGTGGCTCTGATACCAACTGATGCGAACCACTATGGTATAATGACCATGAAACGTGCCCAAGATGTTTTTCAAGCTCCACAAGACATCAAAGAGACTGGGTTTGAAGACCCCCACCCCTAATCAACCTGTGATTAGAAATGATAAGTATAGAACTCCAAGAACACAAGCACACTTGTGCACCAAGGCAGTCCGCCAAGAACCAAAGAGAAAACCTCTTCAAAGAGCAATATTATTTCGGCATAAATCTGTGTGTTTACATCCAGAATATGTGAATTTATATAAGCCTAAACTAGGGTAAAAATCTGGGCAAAATTCGCAGCCCAAGTCACCTAAGAAACCTAGTTACAAAGGACTCAAGAAAACCTAGTCAAACTAGGACTCTAACACACTTTTAACACATGTTTAAGGTGTGCAGCGAATTCCTTTTATCCTAAATGACCTGAATCAATTCCATGGGCTAAATAACATCCTAAATAATGTAAATAAATAGGAAAATAAAATAAAATACGTTACAAAACAAGATTGGCCATAAAAACTCCAAAATAGTCTTCTTGGGTGATTCTGGCTTGTGTCTCCAACTTCAAGCTGAAATTCGAACTTGATACAGCAATGATTTCTCAAAATTCAAAGCATGAAAGTTGTATCTCTCTTTGTTAGCTTTGACATGACACCTGAAGGACATCTAAAGCCAAAGATATGCCCAAAATACTGCAACTGCTTCTGAACCAGCGATAACTCATAAATCAAGATTTTGAAGCTAAATTGGACCTCCTTAACGTGAAAAATGGGTTTCATGGTCTTCATATGATTTGTAGATCTAGATGTTAACTTTCCAATGAATCAAGAATCACTCAATTATGATCTGTTTACCTCAAGATATGATTTCTCCACCAGAACATCGCCAATCTATCAACATCCGAGCTTGAAGTGCACTAGTGAGCTCCTTAGCCTTCTTCCTTGTCAATGGTCCACTAGTTATCTTCAATGGATCATTGCCATCTTTAGTTGTGCCTTCTTTGATCGTATCAGTCCTTTATGCCCACAGTTGAAGCACTTCAGCTTGCTTATGTTCCGCTTCTTCTTGAACTTTTTCTTGGGAGCAGGACCTTTTCCCTTGCCCTTGCCCAGCCCTCCTTTCCCACCATTCTTCTTCCATCCCTTCTGGATAAAAGATGAGGCAACATATGCCCTAGAATGGTCCTTGAGGGCCATTACTTCAACCTCAACGAGGAGGTGACGAGCAATGTCAACAAATGACATTATTTGAGGGTTATGGCGTAAGTTGACCTTCATCAACTGCCATTCCTCATCTGGCAAGGAACGGATTATTGCTTGTCCTTGTTGCTCATCAGTGAGCACATGCCCTGCTGTCTTGAGCTGGTGGATCATGCGTGACATCTCATGCAAGTGAGCACTCATAGAGTGATCAGCACGCTTCATATAATTCTCAAACCTGAGAATCATTGAGCGTTGTTTCTCTACAGAAACATCTCCATACTTGGCCTTGACTGAGTCCCATATGGCCTTGGCCCCCTCAAGCATGGAGAATTCCACCATAATCTCATCCACCATAGTGGAGAGGAGAGTGACTCTACACATAGAGTTCTTCTTTAGGAATGCCTTATAGGCAGTCCTATCCTGTCTCTCAGCAGGAGGCATGATCTCTTGAGTGAGCACATCAAGAGTATCTTGTTCAGTTAAAATGAATTAGACCTTCTGTTGCCAAATTCAATAGTTTTCGCCATCCAATTTGAGGTCACAGTTTAATTATGCAACTATATTCTTACAAGCCATCTACATTGATGCAATTCACATGTTTTCGTTCAATTTACACAACAAGACTTGACAAAGCAACATGTGTATGAAACAACTTCTAACATGCTCATGTATGGCAAAAGAGATGCATATAGCATTCAATCAGAAATACACAAACATGCCATCATTGCTCCATACACATATCCTGTTAGGTTTCGGGAGCCAAACAGCGCAGCGAAATTTAACCGAAACCCTCCAGGATCCAAGTGAAACGGGGTAAACCGGGTGTTCAAAAATTTCATACCTAATTTTCGGTTGAAATCTCTCACTCAACTATAGAGTCGAATCACAAAACCTGAACAGTTGACATGTTCAGGCTCTCTATGGTATCCACACGAGCCTCTCGGGATCACCACGCTTCCACCACGTCCCGGCAGATGCGTTTCTCTTGCACTCGCAGTGCTAGCTTGCATCCTCCAAGGAATTGCAAAAGAAGAGTGTGGCTGTCCTTTTGGGAGGCTAGGGCAAGGAGACCTACGAATTTCTCACTTAAAAGTTGTATTTATAGTGAGACTCAACTTCCAGGCCTAATGGGTTTCAAAGCCCTAATCCAATTAGGATTTAATTTCGGGCTTAATAATGGCTCAACTCCTTGGCCCATTATTAATACAAAATTAAAGTGAAACCATAACCCAAATAATTAGCCCATGCACTCTAATGATCCAAATAGCTCTATGTGTGCGACCCAATAGGCTCTTGCCATGTTGGCAATGATCATAAATCACATTTATGATCATAAGCAATGAGCGGTGTCTAGCAACACATCATTGCTACCCAAGTGACAAGATTGTCGGTGAATTGACTAAACCTTTATGATCATCACCGATATATGCCATTGTCCCTTTGTCCAAGATATCAAGACTAAGCACAAGACATGGAATGTGTCACTCTCGTATAGCGCAATCTTTGGTTTCTTGATTACCGAGTAGACCAACTTAAACTGACGACATTGATATCATATATCAACTCATCAGAGCATGGCCATGCATTTTCTAAGTCTCACTCTATCAAGGGGCCCAAAGATATCACTCCCGTTACATAGGAGGGACAAATCCCATCTTGATCATACAAATCCCTCCGCATGATATGTGACATACCCAATGACCTCCTTCAAGTTCACTCAGTTACGAGCAACAAAGGAAAGTATCAAAGTATGTGACTCACATGTAGGGAACCTTGCTGATCTTAGGTCGAAGGACTACATATACCATGATCACTATGAGAATCACTTATGACACTCATATAACGATCCATGAAGTGTTCTCATGGTGGGTCGGTCCAGTACACAAGTTCTCCAACTTGTACCCATATGTAGACTACATATCTCATATTAGTCTCCACATATGCTAGTCATTATGTATTATTGCAACCCGCTCCACAATAATACTAGACTAGGGACGTTTAAGAATATCATTATTCTAGGGTTACAATTATGTTTATTACGTTACGCAGAAACAAAACAACAAACAAAATTGCTGGATTAATGCCTCAATAAAATATCATGACTCAATGTGCAAAAATATAATCATCTCATGATTGGCTTTTTGGGCACAACACTAACATATCCTTCATTAGCCTTATCACAATCATACACATGTATGATCCTAAATCATGCTCACTACATGCAACATATACATTTTCATGACCTAGGCTCTGATACCAATTGAAGATTTCAGGATCTCATGATAATATATCTTTATGTTATCTACTCATGTACATGCCACATGCATTTTGATCATTTGAGTTCAACATGAGTACAAGCCTGCATCATCCTCATTTGTTTAACATATTTTGTGCATTTGATATAGCATGTTAATTTTACATATATATTGCGGCAAACAAATCCTAGCATGCTACTAAGAACATTCATATAAATAATGAATGAAAACTAGCATGCTACTAAACCAAGAAAGAATGTGTACCTTCCTTTTTGGTTATGTGTGGAGAAAAGAGGAAGAACTTGATCTTGGAGGAACACCTTGAGGCTTGAATTGAGATGAACAATCTCAATGAAAATCCACCCACAATGCTCTAGAAAGTTGTCTAATATTTAGGCTATTTAAATGAATGAGGGAGGGATTTTTTCTCTTAAGAAAATGGAGCAAATGGAGTGCCAAAGAATGCTTAAAATGGCCGGCCACTTTAGGCTATTTATAGATGACCAAAAGGCACACCTTTACACCAAGCAAGGTGTCCTTTAAGACAAAGAACACTTCCTTTGGCCAAGGGTCATCTATAGTGGCGAAAATACATGTCTCTTTGGCCAAGGAACACTTCCTTTGGCCTAAGAGACATGTCTTGGCGGAAATGATGTGTCTCTTTCGCCAAGGAACATGTCTTTTCTAGCCTATGCCGAAAATACATGTCCTTTAAGGTGAAAGGACATCACACTTGGTGCTATAACCACCTCATGCCTGAATATACATGTCTTTTAATGTCAAAGGACATCACTCTTTGTGCAATAACCACCCCAACCACCCCATGGCCGAATATACATGTCTATTCACTCAAGTAACACTTCCTTTGGATGAAAAGACATGTTCTTTTAGCCAATAGTCATCTCTTTTGATGAAGAGACATACCTTTACACAAAAGATGTGTCTCTTAGTGGTTTTGAGCTAAAAGCAAGGTGAGCTGGCACAAAGCTAGCTCACTATGCTACTTACGCACCATTGAGCTCCTTTGAGCTCTAACCAAGCTCCATGAACTGAGGTCCAGCTCCTTGAGCTGGAGTTAGCTGCTCTCAGCTGAAGTGAACTGAAGTCCAGCAACATTCAGCTACCAGAAGCTGAAGTGAGCTGACTGGAGCTGAAGTCTAGCTGCTTTGAGATACTTATAGCTAAAGTGAGCTGACTTGAGCTGAAGTCCAGCTACATTCAACTACTAGAAGCTGAAGTGAGTTGACTTAAGTTCAGTTGAGCTGACATGAGCTAACTTGAGCTGAGGTCCAGCTACTTTCAGCTACTTATAGCTAAAATGAGATGACTTGAGC
This sequence comes from Aquilaria yunnanensis, assembly GCA_039654915.1. Classification (NCBI taxonomy): domain Eukaryota; kingdom Viridiplantae; phylum Streptophyta; class Magnoliopsida; order Malvales; family Thymelaeaceae; genus Aquilaria; species Aquilaria yunnanensis. Next base: position 37,169,781 of record CM077595.1, on the reverse strand, counting down.
TAAGGTGAGCTACTTCTAGCTGCCTTAGATAGTTGTTCAAGCTAGAGTTAGCTCAATGAGCTCAAATCCTATCTTAAAAGGATCTTGGTGCGCCGAGAAATCCAACAAAGCGGAAATATTCATGACTTGTTTGGAATGAAATGGAAACATCCACAACTTGTTTGGAATGAAATAGGAACATTCACAACTTGTTTGGAATGAATGGAAACATTCAAAACTTGTTTGAAATGAAATGCAAACATTCACAACCTGTTTGGAATGAATTGTAACATTCACAACTAGTTTGGAAGGAAATTGGAACAATCACAACTTGTTTTGAATGAAATGGAAACATTCAGAACCTGTATGGAATGAAGTGGAAACATTCACAAACTGTTTGGAATGAAATGGAAACATTCACAACCTGTTTGGAATGAAGTGGAAAAATTCACAACTTGTTTGGAAAGAATGTAAACATTCACAACTTGTTTGGAATGAACTCAGAACATTCACAACATTTTTGGAATGAAGTGGAACATTCACAACTTGTTTGGAATGAAACTGGAACATTCAGAACATGTTTCGAATGCAATGGAAACATTCAGAACTTGTTTGGTATCAAGTGGAAGCATTCACAACTTGTTTGGAATGCAATGGGAACATTCACAACTTGTTTGGAATGAAGTGGGAACATTCACAACTTGTTTGTAATAAATGGAAATATTGCAAACTTGTTTGGAATGAGGTGGAAACATTCACAACATGTTTGGAAAGAAATGGACCATTCACAACTTGTTTCGAACGAAATTGAAACAATCAGAACCTGTTTGGAATAAAGTACAAACCTTCACAAATTTTTTGGAATGAAGTAGAAATATTCACAACTTGTTTGGAATGAAATGGAAACATTAACAACTTGTTTCGAATGAAATGGAAACATTCACAACTTCTTTGGAAAGATTGTTAACACTCACTACTTGGTTGGAATGAAATCGAAACATTCAGAACTTGTTTGGAATAAAGTGGAAACATCCAGACTTGTTTGTAATGAAGTGGAAACATTCGCAAATTGTTCAGAATGAAATGGAAACATTCACAACTAGTGTCGAATGAAATAGGAACATTCACAACTTGTTTGGAATGAATGGAAACATTTAAAACTTCTTTGGAATGAAATGGAAACATTCACCACTCGTTTGGAATGAAATGGGGACATTCAGAACTAGTTTGGAGTGAATGGAAACATTCACAACTTGTTTGGAATGAAATGGAAACATTCACTACTTCTTTGGAAGGAAATTGGAACATTCACAACTTATTTGGAATCAAACAGAAATGTTCACATCTATTTTGGAATGATATGGAAACATTCAAAACATGTTTGGAATGAAATGGAAACATTCAGAACTTGTTTGGAATTAAATAGAAACATTCAGAACTTATGTGGAAAGAAATGGGAACAGTCACAACTAGTTTGGAATGAATGGAAACATTCACAACTTGTTTTAGAATGAAATAGAAATTTTCAAAACTAGTTTGGAATGAATTGAGACATTCACAACTTCTTTGGAAAGAAGTGGAAACATTCAAAATTTGTTTGGAATGGAATGAAAACATTCACAACTTGTTTGGAATAAACCTGAAACATGCAGAACTTGCTTGAAATGAAATGATAATGTTCACAACTGGTTTGGAATAAAATACAAACATCCACAACTTGTTTAGAATGAAATGGAAACATTCACAACTTGGTTCGAACATAATGTAAACGTTCACAAGTTGTTTGGAATGAAATAGAACTATTCAGAACATGTTTTGAATGAAATGGAAACATTCACAACTTGTTTGGAATGAAATCGAAACATTCACAACTTGTTTGGAATGAAAAAGAAACATTCACAACATGTTTGGAATGAATGGAAACATTCCGAACTCATTTGGAATGAAATTGAAACATTCACAACTAGTTTGGAATGAAATCGAAACATTCACAACTTGTTTGGGATGAAATCAAAACATTCACAACTTATTTGGAAGGAAATGGAAACAGTCACAACTTGTTTGGAATGAATGGAAACGTTCACAACTTGTTCGAAATGAAATGGAAACATTCACAACTTGTTCGAAAGGAATGGAAGCATTCACAACTTGTTTGGAATGAAAAAGAAACATTCACATCTTCTTTGGAATGAAATGGAAACATTCAAAACTTATTTGGAAGAAAATAGAAACATTCAAAACTTGTTTGGAATGAAATGGAAACATTCATAACTTATTTGGAATGAAATGGAAACACTCACAACTTGTCTGGAATGAAATGGAAACACTCATAACTTGTTTGGATTGAATTTGAAACACCCACAACTTGTTTGGAATGAAATGGAAACGTTCACAACTTGTTTGGAATGAAATGGAAACATTCACAACTAGTTTCGAATGAAATGGAAGCATTCAGAACTTGTTTGGAATAAAATGCAAACATTCACAAATTGTTTGGAATGAAATGGAAATATTCACAACTAGTTTGCGATGAATGGAAACATTCACAACTTGTTCGGAATGAAATGGAAACATTCACAACTTGTTTGGAATGAATTGAAAACATTCACAACTTGTTTGGAATGAAATAGAAACATTCGCAACTTGTGTTGGAACGAAATGGAAACATTCACAACTGGTTTGGAATCAAATGGAAACATTTAAAACTTGTTTCGAATGAAATGGAAACATTCACAACTTGTTTGGAATGAAATAAAAACATTCACAACTTGTTTAGAATGAAATGGAAACATTTGCAACTTATTTGGAATGATATAGAAACATTCACAACTTGTTTGCAATGAAAGGAAACATTCACAACTTGTTCGGAATGAAATGGAAATATTCACAACTAGTTGGAGTGAATAGAGATGAATATAGTTTTGAATGTATCGAAACAATCATAACTTGTTTGGAATGAAATGAAAAAATTCACAACTAGTTTGCAATGAATGGAAACATTCACAACTTGTTTGGAATGAAATGGAAACATTCACAACTAGTTTGGAATGATTAGAGATATTCATATCTAGTTTTGAATGGATCGGAACAATCATAACTTGTTTGGAACGAAATGGAAAAATTAACAGCCAGTTTGCAATGAATGGAAACATTCACAACTTCTTGGAATGAAATGGAAACATTCACAACTAGTTTGCGATGAATGGAAACATTCTCAACTTGTCCGGAATCAAATTGAAACATTCACAACTTGTTTGGAATGAAATGGAAACATTTACAACTGGTTTGGAATGAAATGGAAACATTCAAAACTTGTCTCGAATGAAATGGAAACATTCACAACTTGGTTGGAATGAAATAGAAACATTCACAACTTGTTTAGAATGAAATGGAGACATTCACAACTTGTTTGGAATGATGTAGAAACATTGACAACTCGTTTGCAATGAATGGAAACATTCAAAACTTGTTTGGAATGAAATGGAAACATTCACAACTAGCTTGGAATGAATAGAGATATTCATATCGAGTTCTGAATGAATCGAAACATTCATAACTTGTTTGGAATAAAATGGAAAAATTCAGAACTAGTTTGCAATGAATGGAAACATTCATAACTTGTTTGGAATGAAATGGAAACATTCACAACTAGTTTGTGATGAATGGAAACATTCACAACATGTTCGAAATGAAATGGAAACATTCACAACTTATTTGGAATGAAATGGAAACACTCACGACTTATTTGGAATGAAATGGAAACATTCATAACTTGCTTGGAACGAAATAGAAACTTTGAAAACTTGTTTCGAATGAATTGGAAGTATTCACAACTTGTTTGGAATGAAATAGAAACATTCATAACTTGTTTAGAATGAAATGGAAACATTCACAACTTGTTTTGAATGAAATTGAAACATACACAACTTCTTTGGAATGAAATTAAAACATTCACAACTTGTTTGGAAAGAAATGGAAACATTCACAACTTGTTTGGAATGAAATGGAAAGACTCAAAACTTGTTTGGAATGAAATGGAAACATTCACAACTTCTTCGGATTCAATTTGAAACATGCACAACTTGTTTGGAATGAAATGGAAACATTCAGAACTTTTATGGAATGAAATGGGAACAATCACAACTAGTTTGGAATGAAATGGAAACATTCACAACATATTTGGAATAAAATGCAAACATTCACAACTTGTTTGGAATGAAATGGAAACATTCACAACTAGGTTGGAATGAACAGAGATATTCATATGTAGTTTTCAATGAATCGAAACATTCATAACTTGGGTGGAATGAAATGGAAAAATTCACAACAAGTTTGCAATGAATGGAAACATTCACAACTTGTTTGGAATGAAATGGAAACATTCACAACTTGTTTGGGATGAAATGGAAACATTCACAACTAGTTTGCGATGAATGGAAACATTCACAACTTGTTCAGAATGAAATGGGAACATTCACAACTTGTGTTGGAATGAAATGGAAACATTCACAACTTGTGTTGGAATGAAATGGAAACATTCACAACTGGTTTGGAATGAAATGGAAACATTCAAAACCTGTTTTGAATGAAATGGAAACTTTCACAGCTTGTTTAGAATGAAATGGAAACATTCACAACTTGTTTGGAATGATATAGAAACATTCATAACTTGTTTGCAATGAGTGCAAACATTCGCAACTTGTTTCGAATCAAATGGAAACATTCACAACTATTTTGGAAACAATGGAGATATTCATATCTAGTTTTGAATGAATCGAAACATTCATAACCTGTTTGGAATGAAATGGAAAAATTCACAACTTGTTTCCAATGAATGGAAACCTTCACAACTTGTTTCCAATGAAATGGAAACATTCACAGCTTGTTTGGCATGAAATGAAACATTCACAACTTGTATGGAATAAAATGGAAATATTCACAACTTGTTTCAAATGAAGTGGAAACATTCAAAAATTGTTTGGAATGAAATGCAAACTTTCACAACTTGCTTGGAATGAATTTGAAACATGCACAACTTATTTGGAATGAAGTGGAAACATTCACATCTTGTTTAGAATGAAATGGAAACATTCACAACTTGTTTGGAATGTAATGGGAACATTCACAACTAGTTTGGAATGAAATGCAAACACTCACAACTTGTTTGGAATGAAACGGAAACATTCACAACTAGTTTGACTCAATAGAGATATTCACAACAAGTTTGGAGTGAATCGAAACATTTATAACTTGTTTGGAATGAAATGGAAACATTCATAACTTGTTTGGAATCAAATGGAAACATTCACAACTTTTTTGTAATGAAATGGAAACATTCATAACAAATTCGGAATGAATGCAAACCTTCACAACCTGTTTGGAATGAATTGATATAGTGACCACTCGTTTGGAATGAAATGGAAACATTCAAAACTCGTTTGAATGAAATTGGAAAATTCACAAGTTGTTTCGAACGAAATGGAAACATTTGGAACTTGTTAGGAATAAAGTGGAAACAATAACTACGTGATTGGAATGAAATGGAAATTTTCAAAACTAGTTTGGAATGAATCAAAACATTCACAACTTGCTTGGAATGAAATGAAAAAATTCGCAACTTGTTTGGAATAAAATGGAAACATCCACAAGTAGTTTTGCAATGAATTGAAACATTCACAACTTGTTTAGAATGAAATGGAAACATTCACAACTTGTTTCGAACGACATGGAAACATTAGAACTTCTTTGGAATGAAAGTAAAACATTCACAACTTGTTTGGAACAAAATGGAAAAATTCACAACTTGTTTCGGATGATTTAGAAAAGTTCACTACTTGGTTCGAACGAAATGGAAAAATTCACAACTTGTTTGGAGTGAATGAATGGAAACATTCACAACTTGTTTGGAATGAAATGGAAACATTCACAACTTGTTTGGGATGAAATGGAGACATTCACAACTTGTTTAGAATGAAATGAAAACATTCAGAACCTATTTGGAATGCAGTGGAAACATTCACAACTTGCTTGGAATAAAATGGGAACATTCAAAACTAGTTTGGAATGAATGGAAACATCCACAACTTATTTGCAATAAAATGGAAACATTCACAAGTTGTTTAGAATGAAATGGGAACAGTCACAACTAGTTTGGATTGAGTGGAGACATTCACAACCTGTTTAGAGTGAAGTGGAAACATTCACAACTTGTTTGGAATGAAATTGAAACATTCAAAACATGCTTGTAATGAAATGGGAACGTTCACAACTAGTTTGGAATGAATGGAAACTTCACAACTTGTTTGGACTGAAATGAAAACTTTCACAACTAGTTTGGAATGAATAGAGACATTCACAACTAGTTTTGAATGAATCGAAACATTCATAACTTCTTTGGAATGAAATGGAAATATTCACTACTTGTTTGGAATGAAATGGAAACATTCACAACTTGTTTGGAATGAAATCTAAACATTGACAACTTGCTTGTAATGAAATGGGAACGTTCAGAACTAGTTTGCAATGAATGTAAACATTCAGAACTTGTTTGGCGTGAATTGAAACATTCACAAGTTGTTGGGAATCAAATGGAAACATTCACAACTTGTTTGGAATGAAATGGAAACATTCAAAAGTTGTTTGGAATTAAATGAAAACATTCACAACTTGTTTGCAATGAATTTGAAACATGCACAACTAGTTTGGAACAAAATGGAAACATTCGCAACTTCTTTGGAATGAAGTGGGTACATTTAGAACTAGTTTGGAATGAAATGACAACATTCACAACTTGTGTGGAATAAAATGCAAAAATTCACAACTTGTTTGGAAGAAAATGAAAACATTCACAACTTGCTTGGAATGAAAAGGAAAAATTGACTACTTGGTTCGAACGAAATGGAAACATTCACAACTTGTTTGGAATGAAATGGAAACATTCACAACTTGCTTGCAATGAAATGGAAAAATTGACTACTTGGTTCGAACGAAATGGAAACATTCACAACTTGTTTGGAATGAAATGAAAACATTCACAACTTGATCGGAACGAATTACAAACATTCACAACTTGATCGGAATGAATTACAAACATTCACAACTTGTTTAAAATGAAATGGAAACATTCACAACTTGGTTGGAATGAAATGGAAACATTCACAACTTGTTTGAAATGGGTGGAAACATTCACAACTTATTTGGATTGAAATAGAAACATTCACAACTTTTTTGGAAAGAAATGGAAACATTCACAACTTTTTTGGAATGAATGGAAACATTCACAACTTATTTCTAATGAAATAGAAGCATTCACAACCTGTTTGGAATGAAGTGAAAACGTTCACAACTAGTTTGGAATGAAATTGAGACATTCAAAACTTGTTTGGAATGAAATGGAAACATTCACAACCTGCTTGGAATCAAATGGAAACATTCACAACTAGTTTGGAATGATATGGAAACATTGACAACTTGTTTGGAATGAAATGGGTACATTCACAACTAGTTTGGAATGAAATGGAATATTTCACAACCTGTGTGGAAGCAAATGCAAACATTCACAACTTGTTTGGAATGGAATGGAAACAATCACAACTAGTTTACCTTCAATAGAGATATTCAAATCTAGATTTGAATGAATCATAACATTCAAAACTGTTTGGAATGAAATGGAAACATTCACAACTAGTTTGGAACGAAATGATAACATTGAAACTTGTTTGGAATGAAATGGAGAGATTCACAACTTGCTTGGAACGAAATGGAAACATTCAGAACTTATTTGGAATGAACTGGAAACATTCATAACTTGTTTGGAATGAAATGGAAACATTCACAACTAGTTTCACATGAATTGAAACATTCACAACTTCTTTGGAACGAAATGGAAACATTCACAACTTGTTTGTAATAAAGTGGAAACATTCACAACTTGTTTGGAATGAAATGGAAACAATCACAACTTGACTGGAATGAAATGGGAACATTGACAACTCATTTGGAATGAATGGGAACATTCAAAACTTGTATGGAATGGAATGGAAACATTCACAACTTGTTTGCAATGAAATGTAACATTCACAACTAGTTTGGAAGGAAATTGGAACATTCACAACTTGTTTCGAATGAAATAGAAACATTCAGAACCTATATGGAAATAAGTGGAAACATTCACAAATTGTTTGGAATTAGGTGGAAACATTAAAAACTTGTTTGGAACGAAATGGAAACATTCACAACTTGTTTGGAAAGAATGTAAACATTCACAACTTGTTTGGAATGAAGTGGAAACATTCATAACTTGTTTGGAATGAAATTTGAACATTCACAACTTGTTTCGAATGCAATGGAAACATTCAGAACTTGTTTAGAATGAAGTCGAAACATTCACAACTTGTTTGGAATGAAGTGGAGACATTCACAACTTATTTGGAATGAAATGGAACATTCAGAACATGTTTGGAATGAAATGGGAACATTCACAACATGTTTGGAATGAATGGAAACTTTCAAAACTTGTTTGGAATGAAGTGGAAACACTCACAACTTGTTTGGAAAGAAATCAAACATTCACAACTTGTTTCGAATGAAATGGAAACATTCAGAACCTGTTTGGAATGAAGTGCAAACATTCACAATTTGTTTGGAATGCAGTGGAAACATTCACAAATTGTTTGGAATGAAGTGGAAACATTCACAACTTGTTTGGAATGAAGTGGAAACAATCGCAACTTGTTCAGAATGATATGGAAACATTCACAACTAGTGTCGAATGAAATGGGAACATTCACAACTTGTTTGGAATGAATGGAAACCCTCAAAACTTGTTTGGAATGAAATGGAAACATTCAGAACTAGTTTGGAGTGAAAGGAAACATTCATAACTAGTTTGGAGTGAAAGGAAACATTCATAACTTCTTTGGAAGGAAATTGGAACATGCACAACTTGTTTGGAATAAAATAGAAACGTTCACAACTTGTTTAGAATGAGATGGAAACATTCAAAACTTGTTTGGAATGAAATAGAAACATTCAGAACTTGTTTGGAATTGAATGGAAACATTCACAACGCATTTAGAGAGAAATGGGAACATTCACAACTAGTTTGGAATGAATGGAAACATTCACAACTTGTTTTGGAATGAAATGGAAACATTCAAAACTACTTTGGAATGAATTGAAATTTTCACAACTTGTTTGGAAAGAAGTGGAAACATTGAAAACTTGTTTGGAATGGAATGAAAATATTCACAACTTGTTTGGAATGAATTTGAAACATGCACAACTTGTTTGGAATGAAATGAAAACGTTCACAACTTGTTTGGAATAAATTGCAAACATCCACAACTTGTTTAGAATGAAATGGAAATATTCACAACTTATTTGGAATGAAATGGAAATATTCAAAACTTGTTTTGAATGAAATGGAAACATTCACAATTTGTTTGGTCTGAAATAGAAAGATTCACAAATTGTTTAGAATGAAATGAAAACATTCACAACTTGTTTGGAATGAAAAAGAAACATTCACAACATGTTTGGAATGAATGGAAACATTCAAAACTTCTTCGGAATGAAATGGAAATATTCATAACTCGTTTGGAATGAATAGAAACATTCACAACTTGTTTGAAATGAAATAGAAACATTGAAAACCTATCTGGAATAAAATCCAAACATTCACATCTTCTTTCGAATGCAATAGAAACATTTGGAACATTTTTAGAATGAAGTGGAAACATTCACAACTTCTTTGGAATGAAATAGAAACATTCAAAACTTGTTTGGAATGAAGTGGAAACATTCACAACTTATTTGGAATGAATTTGTAACATGCACAACTAGTTTGGAATGAAATGGAAACATTCACAAGTTGCTTGGAATCAAATCGAAACATTCACAACTTGTTTGGAATGAAATCGAAACATTCACCACTTGTTTGGGATGAAATAGGGAAATTCAGAACTAGCTTGGAGTGAATGGAAACATTCACAACCTGTTTGGAATGAAATGGAAATATTCACAACTTGTTTGGAAGGAAATTGGAACAATCAGAACTTGTTTGGAATAAAATAAAAACGTTCACAACTTATTTGGAATTAGATGGAAATATTCAAAACTTATTTGGAATGAAATGGAAACATTCAGAACTTGTTTGGAATTAAACGGAAACATTCACAATGTGTTTGGAAACAAATGGGAACACTTACAACTAGTTTGGAATGAATGGAAACATTCACAACTTGTTTTGGAATGAAATGGAAACATTCAAAACTACTTTGGAATGAGTTGAAACATTCACAACTTGTTTGGAAAGAAGTGGATAGATTCAAAACTTGTTTGGAATGGAATGAAAACATTCACAACATGTTTGGAATGAATTTGAAACATGCACAACTTGTTTGGAATCAAATGAAAAGGTCCACAACTTGTTTGGAATAAAATGCAAACATCCACAACTTGTTGAGAATGAAATGGAAATATTCACAACTAGTTTGGAATGAAATTTAAACATTCACAACTTGTTTCGAATGAAATGGAAACATTCACAAGTTGTTTGGAATGAAATAGAAATATTCAAAACTTGCTTTGAATAAAATGGAAACATTCACAACTTGTTTGGAGTGAAATGGAAACATTTACAACTTGTTTAGAATGAAATGAAAACATTCGAAACTTGTTTGGAATGAAAAAGAAACATTCACAACATGTTTGGAATGAATGGAAACATTCACAACTAGTTTGGAATGAAATGGGAATGTTCACAACTTGTTTGGGATGAAATGTAAACATTCACAAGTTGTTTGGAATGAAATGGAAGCATTCACAACAAGTGTGGAATGAATGGAAACATTCACAACTTGTTTGGAATGAAATGGGAAGATTCAGAACTTGTTCGGAATGAATGGAAACATTCACAACTTGGTTGGAAAGAAATAGAAACATTCACAACTTGTATGGAATGAAATGGAAACATTCACAACTTGTTTGGAATGAAATAGAAACCTTCACAACTTGTTTGGAATGAAATGGAAACATTCACAACTTATATGGAGTGAAATAGAAACATTCAGAACTTGTTTAGAATGAAATGGAAACTTTCACAACTTTCTTGGAAGGAAATCAAAACATTCACAACTTGTTTGGATTGAAATGGAAACATTCACAACTTGATTGGAATGCAGTGGAAACATTCACAACTTGTTTGGAATGAAATGGAAACATTCGCAACTTGTTTGGAATGAAATGGGAACATTCACAACTTGTTTGGAATGAAATGGGAACATTCACAACTTGTTTGGAATGAATGGAAATATTCAAAACTTGTTTGGAATGAAGTGAAAACATTCACAACTTGTTTGGAAAGAATTGGAACATTCACAACTTGTTTCGACCAAAGTGGACACATCCAGAACCTGTTTGGAATGAACTGCAATCATTCACAAACTGTTTAGAATAAAGTGGAAACATTCACTACTTGTTTGAAATGAATTGGAAACATTGGCAACTTGTTTGCAATGAAATGGAAACATTCACAACTTATTTGGAATGAAATTGAAACATTCACAACTTGTTTTAAATGAAATGGAAACATTCACAACTTGTTTGGAATGAAATCAAAACATTCAGAACTTTTTGGAATGAAGTGGAAACATTCACAACTTGTTTGGAATAAGGTAGAAACACTCACAACTTGTTCAGAATGAAGTGGAAACATTCACAACCAGTGTCAAATGAAATGGGAAGATTCACAACTTGTTTGGAATGAATGGAAATATTCAAAACTTGTTTGGAATGAAATGGAAACATTTACCACTTGTTTGGAATGAAATAGGGACATTCAGAACAAGTTTGGAGTGAATGGAAACATTCAAAACTAGTTTGGAGTGAATGGAAATATTCACAACTTGTTTGGAATGAAATGGATACATTCATAGCTTGTTTCGAAGGAAATTGGAACATTCACAACTTGTTTGGAATCAAATAGAATCGTTCACAACTTGTTTTGACTTAAATGGAAATATTCACATATTGTTTGGAAAGAAATGGGAACATTCACTGGAAACATTCAGAACTTGTTTTGAATTCAATGGAAATATTCACAAGTTGTTTGGAAAGAAATGGGAACATTACATCTAGTTTGGAATGAATGGAAAGATTCACAATTTTTTTTGGATTGAAATGGAAAGATTCACAACTAGTTTCAAGTGAATTGAAACATTCACAACTTGTTTGCAATAAAATGGAAACATTCACAACTGGTTTGGAATGAAATTGAAACATTCACAACTTGTTTGGAATGAAATGGAAACATTCACAACTTGTTTGCAAGGAAAGGAAACATTCAAAACTTGTTTGGAAAGAAATAGAAACATTCACAACTTGTTCCAAATGAATGGAAACGTTCACAACTTGTTTGGAATGAAATAGAAACAATCAGAACTTGTTTATAATGAAATGGGAACATTCACAACTTGTTTGGAATAAAAAAGAAACATTCTAAACTTGTTTGGAAAGAAATGGAAACATTCACAACTTGTTTGGAATGAAATGGAAACATTGACGACTTATTTGGAATGAATTTGAAACATGCAGAACTACTTTGGAATGAAATGGAAACATTCACTACTTGGTTGGAATGAAATTGAAACATTCACAACTTGTTGGGAATCGAATCGAAACATTCACAACTTGTTTGGAATGAAAGGAAACATTCAAAACTTGTTTGGAATGAAATAGAAACATTCACAACTTGTTTGAAATGAAATAGAAACAATCAGAACTTGTTTAGAATGAAATGGGAACATTCACAACTTGTTTGGAATAAAAAAGAAACATTCTAAACTTGTTTGGAAAGAAATGGAAACATTCACAACTTGTTTGGAAAGAAATGGAAACATTGACGACTTATTTGGAATGAATTTGAAACATGCAGAACTAGTTAGGAATGAAATGGAAACATTCACTACTTGGTTGGAATGAAATCGAAACATTCATAACGTGTTTGGAATCAAATCGAAACATTCACAACTTCTTTGGAATGAATGGAAACAGTCACAACTTGCTTGGATTGAAATGGAAACATTTGCAACCTGTTTAGAATCAATGGAAACATTCACAACTTGTTTGGAATGAAATCGAAACACTCAGAACTTGTTCGTAATGATGTGGAAACTTTCACAAATTGTTTGGAATGAAGTTGAAACATTGACAAATTGTTTGGAATGTAGTGGAAAGATTCATAACTTGTTTCGAATGAAATAGAAAGTTTCAAAACTTGTTTGCAATGAAATGGGAACATTTACAACTTGTTTGGAATGAATGGAAACGTTCAAAACTTGTTTGGAATGAAATGGAAACATTCAAAATTTGTTTGGAATGCAATGCAGACATTCACAACTAGTTTGGAATGAATGGAAACATTCACAACTTGTTTGGAATGAAATGGAAACATTCAGAACTTGTTTCGAATGAAATGGAAACAATCACAACTTGTTTGGAATGAAATAGAAACATTCAAAACTTGTTTGGAACGAAATGTAAACATTCATAACTTATTTGGACTGAAATGGAAACATTCAGAACTTGTTTGGAATTAAATTGAAACAATCACAACTTGTTTGGAAAGAAATGGGAACATTCACAACTATTTTGGAATGAGTGGAAAAATTCATAACCTGTTTCGAATGAAATGGAAACATTCATAACTTGTTTGGAACGAATAGAGATAATCCCAACTAGTTTTGATTGGATCGGAAAATTAATAACTTGTTTGGAATGAAATGGAAACATTCACAAGTAGTTTGCGATGAATGGAAACGTTCACAACCTGTTTGGAATGAAATGGAAACATTGATAACTTCTTTGGAATGAAATGGAAACATTCACAACTTGTTTTTAAGGAATTAGAAGCACCCACAACTTGTGTTGTATTGAAATGGAAACATTCACAATTTGTTTGAAATGAATGGAAACATTCCCAACTTGTTTTGAATGAAATCGAAACATTGACAACTAGTTTGGAATGAATAGAGATATTCATATCTACTTTTGAATGAATCGAAACATTCATAACTTGTTTGGAATGAAATGGAAAAATTCACAACTAGTTTGCAATGACTGGAAACCTTCACAACTTGTTTGGAATGAAATGGAAACATTCACAACTTTTTTGGCATGAAATGAAACATTCACAACTGGTATGGAATAAAATGGAAATATTCACAACTTGTTTCAAATCAAATGGAAACATTTAAAACTTGTTTGGAATGAAATGCAAACATTCACAACTTGCTTGGAATGAATTTGAAACATGCACAACTTGTTTGGAATGAAATGCAAACATTCACATCTTGTTTAGAATGAAATGGAAACATTCACAACTTGTTTGGAATGAAAAGGGAACATTCACAACTACTTGAGAATGAAATGCAAACACTCACAACTTGTTTGAAATGAAACGGAAACATTCACAGCTAGTTTGGAATTAAATGGAAACATTCATAACTAATTCAGAATGAATGGAAACCTTCACAACCTGTTTGGAATGAATTGAAACAGTGACAACTCGTTTGGAATGAAATGGAAACATTCAAGACTTGTTTGAATGAAATTTCAACAGTCACAAGTTGTTTCGAACGAAATGGAAACATTCAGAACTTGTTAGGAATGAAGTGGAAACAATCACAACTTGATTGGAACGAAATGGAAATTTTCAAAACTAGTTTGGAATGAATCAAAACATTCACAACTGGCTTGGAGTGAATTGGAAACATTCGCAACTTATTTGGAATGAAATGGAAACACCCACAAGTAGTACTGGAATGAATTGAAACATTCACAACTTGTTTGGAATGAAATTGAAACATTCACAACTTGTTTCGAACGACATGGAAACGTTTAGAACTTCTTTGGAATGAAAGTAAAGTATTCACAACTTGTTTGGAGCAAAATGGAAAAATTCACAACTTGTTTGGAATGATTGAGAAGAGTTCACTACTTGGTTCGAACGAAATGGAAAAATTCACAACTTGTTTGGAGTGAATGAATGGAAACATTCACAACTTGTTTGGAATGAAATGGAAACATTCAAAACTTGTTTGGGATGAAATGGAGACATTCACAACTTGTTTAGAATGAAATGGAAACATTCAGAACCTGTTTGGAATGCAGTGGAAACATTCACAACTTGCTTGGAATGAAATGGGAACATACAAAACTAGTTTGGAATGAATGGAAACATCCAAAACTTGTTTGCAATAAAATGGAAACAATCACAAGTTGTTTGGAATGAAATGGGAACATTCACAACTAGTTTGGACTGAATGGAAACATTCACAACCTGTTTAGAGTGAAGTGGAAACATTCACAACTTGTTTGGAATGAAATTGAAACATTCAAAACATGCTCGTGATGAAATGGAAACGTTCACAACAAGTTTGGAATGAACGGAAACTTCACAACTTGTTTTGACTGAAATGGAAACTTTCACAACTAGTTTGGAATGAGTAGAGATATTCAGAACTAGTTTTGAATGAATCGAAACATTCATAACTTCTCTGGAAAGAAATGGAAATATTCACCACTTGTTTGGAATGAAATCGAAACATTCACAACTTGCTTGTAATGAAATGGGAACGTTCAGAACTCGTGTGCTATGAATGTAAACATTCACAACTTGTTTGGCGTGAATTGAAACATTTACAACTTGTTAGGAATCAAATGGAAACATTCACAACTTGTTTGGAATGAAATGGAAACATTCAAAAGTTGTTTCGAATGAAATGCAAACATTCACAACTTGTTTGCAATGAATTTGAAACTTGCATAACTCGTTTGGAATGAAATGGAAACATTCGCAACTTCTTTGGAATGAAGTGGGTACATTCAGAACTAGTTTGGAATGAAATGACAACATTCACAACTTGTGTGGAATAAAGTGCAAACATTCACAACTTGTTTGGAAGGAAATGAAAATATTCACAACTTGTTTGCAATGAAATGGAAAAATTGACTACTTGGTTCGAACGAAATGGAAACCTTCACAACTTGTTTGGAATGAAATGGAAACATTCACAACTTGATCGGAACAAATTACAAACATTCACAACTTGTTTAGAATGAAATGGAAACATTCACAACTTCTTTGGAATAAAATGGAAACATTCACAACTTGTTTGGAATGAATGGAAACATTCACAACTTATTTAGATTGAAATAGAAACACTCACAACTTATTTGGAATGAAATGGAAACATTCACAATATGTTTGAAATGAATGGAAACATTCACAACTTATTTCGAATGAAAGAGAAACATTAACAACTTTTTTGGAATGAAGTCAAAACATTCACAACTTGTTTGGAATGGAATGGAGACATTCAAAACTTGTTTGGAATGAAATGGAAACATTCAGAACTTGTTTGGAATGAAATGGGAAAATTCACAACTTGTTTGGAATCAAATGGAAACATTCACAACTTGTTTGGAATGAAATAGGTACATTCACAACTAGTTTGGAAAGAAATGGAAACATTCACAACTTGTGTGCAATAAAATGCAAAATTTCACAACCTGTTTGGAATGGAATGGTGATATGATCAAAGAAGGCACAACCAAGAATGGCAAGGATCCATTAAATATAACTAGTGGACCAATGACAAGCTCACTAGTGCACTTCAAGCTCGGATGTTGACAGATTGGTGATGTTCTAGTGGAAAAATCATATCTTGAGCCAAACAGATCATAATTGAGTGATTCTTGATTCATTGGAACGCTAACATCTAGAGCTACAAATCATATGAAGACAATGAAACCCATTTTTCACGTTAAGGAGGTCCAAGTTAGCTTAAAAGTTGCGATTTACGAGTTATCATTGGTTCAGAAGCAGTTGCAGTATTTTGGGCATATCTTTGGCTTTAGATGTTCGTTTTGTGTGGTTCAGGTTTCATTTCAAAGCTAAGAAAGAGAGATACAACTTTCATGCTTTGAATTTTGAGAAATCATTGCTGCATCATTCGAATTTCAGCTTGAAGTTGGAGACACAAGCCAGAATCACCCAAGAAGACTATTTTGGAGTTTTTATGGCCAATCTTATTTTGTAACGTATTTTATTTTATTTTCCTATTTATTTATATTATTTAGGAAGTTATTTAGGCTATGGAATAGTTTTAAATCATTTTGGACAAGTGGCATACTCTGCATTCATTAAACTTGTTCAAACTAGGAATTAGAGTCCTAATTTGACTATGATTTCCTATGTCTTTGTATCTAGGATTTCTAAGGGATTTAGGCTGCGAATTTTGCCCAGCTTTTAATCTAGTTTAGGCCTATATAAAGTCACATATTCTGGATGTAAACACACAGAAAAATTTTGAAATGATATTGCTCTTTGGAGAGGTTTTCTCTTTGGTTCTTTGTGGACTATCTTGGTGCACAAGTGTGCTTGTGTTCTTGGAGTTCTATACTTCTCGTTTCTAATCACAGGTTGATTAGGGGTGGGGGTTTCAAATCCAGTCTTTTTGATGTCTTGTGGAGCTTGAAAAACATCTTGGGCGTGTTTGATGGTCTTTATACCATCGGGGTTCGCATCAAATGGAAACATTCACAACTAGTTTTCCATGAATATAGATATTCAAATCTAGATTTGAATGAATCATAACATTCTTAACCTGTTTGGAATAAAATGGAAACATTCACAACTAGTTTGAAATGAAATGGTAACATTGAAACTTGTTTCGAAAGAAATGGAGACATTCACAAGTTGCTTGGAACAAAATGGAAACATTCGGAACTTGTTTGGAATGAACTGGAAATATTCACAACTTGTTTGGAATGAAATGGAAACATTCACAACTTGTTTGGAATCAAATGAAAACATGCACAACTTGTTTGGAATGAAATGGGAACATTCACAACTAGTTTCAAATGAATTGAAACATTCACAACTTCTTTAGAATGAAATGGAAACATTCACAACTTCTTTGCAATGAAGTGGAAACATTCCCAACTTGTTTGGAATGAAATTGGAACAATCACAACTTGTTTGGAATGAAATAGAAACATTCAAAACTTGTTTGGAACGAACGGAAACATTCAAAACTTGTTTGGAATGAAATGGAAACATTCACAACTTGTTTGCAATGAAATTTAACATTCAAAACTAGTTTGGAAGGAAATTGGAACATTCACAACTTGTTTTGAACGTAATGGAAACGTTCAGAACCTGTATGGAATGAAGTGGAAACATTCACAAATTGTTTGGAATGAAGTGGAAACATTCACAACTTCTTTGGAATGAAATGGAAACATTCACAACTTGTTTGGAATGAAGTGGAAACATTCACAACTTGTTTGTAAGGAATGTAAACATTCACAACTTGTTCGGAATGAAATCGAAACATTAACAACTTGTTTGGAATGAAGTAGAAAGATTCACAACTAGTTTGGAAGGAAATTGGAACTTTCACAACTTGTTTCGAATCCAGTGGAAACATTCAGAACTTGTTTGGAATGAAGTGGAAACATTCACAACTTGTTTGGAACGAAGTGGAAACATTCACAACTTATTTGGAACGAAATGGAAACATTCAGAACTTGTTTGGAATGAAATGGGAACATTCACAACATGTTTGGAACGAATGGAAACATTCAAAACTTGTTTGGAATGAAGTGGAAACACTCACAACTTGTTTGGAAGGAAATGGAACATTCACAACTTGCTTCGAACGAAATGGAAACATTCAGAACCTGTTTGGAATGAAGTGCAAACATTCACAAATTGTTTGGAATGCAGTGGAAAGATTCACAACTTGTTTGGAATGAAGTGGAAACATTCACAACCTGTTTGGAATGAAGTGGAAACAATCGCAACTTCTTCAGAATGAAATGGAAACATTCACAACTAGTGTCGAATGAAATGGGAACATTCACAACTTGTTTGGAATGATTGGAAACCTTGAAAACTTGTTTGGAATGAAATGGAAACATTCACCACTTTTTTGGAATCAAATAGGGACATTCAGAACTAGTTTGGAGTGAATGTAAACTTTCACCACTTGTTTGGAATGAAATGAAAACATTCACAACTTGTTTGGAAGGAAATTGGAACATACACAACTTGTTTGGAATAAAATAGAAACGTTCACAACTTGTTTAGAATGAGATGGAAACAATCAAAACTTGTTTGGAATGAAATGGAAACATTCAAAACTTGTTTGGAATTAAATGGAAACATTCACAACGTTTTTGGAAAGAAATGGGAAAATTCACAACTAGTTTGGAATGAATGAAAACATTCACAACTTGTTCTGGAATGAAATAGAAACATTCAAAACTACTTTCGAATGAATTCAAACATTCACAACTTGTTTGGAAAAAAGTGGAAACATTCAAAACTTGTTTGGAATGGAATGAAAATATTCACAACTTGTTTGGAATGAATTTGAAACATGCACACCTTGTTTGGAATGAAATGAAAACGTTCGCAACTTGTTTGGAATAAAACGCAAACATCCACAACTTGTTTAGAATGAAATGGAAATACTCACAACTTGTTTGGAATGAAATGGAAACATTCACAACTTGTTTCGAACGAAATGGAAACATTCACAATTTGTTTGGTGTGAAATCGAAACATTAACAAATTGTTTAGAATGAAATGAAAACATTCAGAACTTGTTTGGAATGAAAAAGAAACATTCACAACATGTTTGGAATGAATGGAAACATTCACAACGTCTTTGGAATGAAACGGAAACATTCGCAACTCGTTTTGAATGAAATTAAAAAGTTCACAACTTGTTTGGGATGAAATGGAAACATTCATAACATATTTGGAATGAAATGGAAACATTCACAACTTGTTTGGAATGAATGGAAACACTCACAACTTGTTTGGAATCAAATGGAAACATTCACAACTTGTTCAGAATGAATGGAAATATTGACAACTTGTTTGGAATGAAATAGAAGCATCCACAACCCGTTTGGAATGAAATCGAAACATTCACAACTTGTTTGGAATACAATAGAAACATTCAAAACTTGTTTGGAATGAAATGGAAACATTCACAACTTGTTTGGAATGAAATAGAAATATTCAAAACTTGTTTGGAATGAAATGGAAACATTCACAACTTATTTGGAATGAATTTGTAACATACACAACTAGTTTGGAATGAAATTGAAACATTCACAACTTGCTTGGAATGAAATCGAAACATTCACAACTTGTTTGGAATGAAATCAAAACATTCACAACTTGTTTGGAATGAATGGAAACATTCACAAATGGAAACATTCACAACTTGTTTGGAATGAAATGGAAACATTCACGACTTGTTTGGAATGAAATGGAAACATTCACAACATGTTCGGAATGATTGGAAACATTCAAGACTTTTTCGGAAAGAAATGGAAACATTCAGAACTTGTTTGGAATGAAATGGAAACATTCACAACTTGTTTGGACTGAAATAGAAACATTCAAAACTTGTTTGGAATGAAATTGAAACATTCACAATTTGTTTGGAATGAATTTCTAACATACACAACTAGTTTGGAATGAAATTGAAACATTCACAACTTGCTTGGAATGAAATCGAAACATTCACAACTTGTTTAGAATGAAATCGAAACATTCACAACTTTTTTGGAATGAATGGAAAAATTCACAACTTGTTTGGAATGAAATGGAAACATTCTCAACATGTTTGGAATGAATGTAAACATTCACAATTTGTTTGGAATGAAATAGAAACATTCACAACTTGTTTGGAATGAAATGGAAACATTCAAAACTTATTTGGAATAAAATGGAAACATTCAGAACTTGTTTGGAAAAAAATGTTAACATTCACAATTAGTTTGGAATGAATGGAAACATTCACAACTTGTTTTGGAATGAAATGGAAACATTCAAAACTACTTTGGAATGGGTTGGAACATTCACACTTGTTTGGAAAGTAGTGGAAACATTCAAAACTTGTTTGGAATGGAATGAAAACATTCACAACTTGTTTGGAATAAATTTGAAACATGCACAACTTGTTTGGAATGAAATGAAAAGGTCCGCAACTTGTTTGGAATAAAATGCAAACATCCACAACATGTTTAGAATGAATTGGAAATATTCACAACTAGTTTCGAATGAAATTTAAACATTCACAACTTGTCTCGAACGAATTGGAAACATTCACAAGTTGTTTGGAATGAAAACGAAATATTCAAAACTTGCTTTGAATGAGATGGAAACATTCACAACTTGTTTGGAGTGAAATCGAAACATTTACAACTTGTTTAGAATGAAATGAAAACAATCGCAACTTGTTTGGAATGAAAAAGAAACATTCACAACATGTTTGGAATGAATGGAAACATTCACAACTTGTTTGGAATGAAATGGAAACATTCAAAACTTGTTTGGATTGAAATGGAAACGTTCACAACTTGTTTGGGATGAAATGGAAACATTCACAACTTGTTAGGAAAGAAATGGAAACATTCACAACATGTTTGGAATGAATGGAAACATTCGCAACTTGTTTGGAATGAAATGGAAACATTCAGAACTTGTTCAGAATGAAATGGAAACATTCAGAACTTGTTCAGAATGAATGGAAACATTCAAAACTTTTTTGAAAAGAAATTGAAACATTCACAACTTGTTTGGAATGAAATAGATACCTTCACAACTTATTTGGAATGAAATGGAAAAATTCACAACTTGTTTGGACTGAAATAGAAACATTCAGAACTTGTTTGGAATGAAATGGAAACGTTCACAACTTATTTGGAATGAAATTGAAACATGCACAACTAGTTTGGAATGAAATGGAAACATTCACAACTTGCTTGGAAGGAAATCAAAACATTCACAACTTGTTTTGAATGAAATGGAAACATTCCCAACTTGATTGGAATGCAGTGGAAACATTCACAACTTGTTTGGATTGAAATGGAAACATTCGCAACTTGTTTGGAATGAAATGGGAACATTCACAACTTGTTTGGAATGAATTGAAATATTCAAAACTTGTTTGGAATGAAGTGGAAACATTCACAACTTGTTTAGAAAGAAATAGAACATTCACAACTTGTTTTGACCGAAATGGACCCATCCGGAACCTGTTTGGAATGAACTGCAATCATTCACAGATTGTTTGCAATGAAGTGGAAACATTCACAACTTGTTTGGAATGAAGTGGAAACATTCACAACATGTTTGTAATGAAATGGAAACATTCACAACTTGTTTGGAATGAAATTGAAACATTCACAACTGTTACTGTTGTGGCCATAAAGCCAATCATGAGATGATTGTATTTTTACACATTGAGTCATGATATTTTATTAAGGCATTAATCCAGCAATTATGTTTGTTGTTTTATTTCTGCGTAACTTAACAAACATAATTGTAACCCTAGAATAATGATATTCTTAAACGTCCCTGGTCTAGTATTATTGTGGAGCGGGTGGCAATAATACATAACGACTAGCATATGTGGAGACTAATATGAGATATGTAGTCTACATATGGGTACAAGTTGGAGAACTTGTGTACTGGAGTGACCCACCATGAGAACAGTTCATGGATCATTATATGAGTGTCATAAGTGATTCTCGTAGTGATCATGGTATATGTAGTCCTTCGACCGAAGATCATCAAGGTTCCCTACATGTGAGTCACATACTTTGATACTTTCCTTTGTTGCTCGTAACTGAGTGAACTTGAAGGAGGTCATTGGGTATGTCACATATCATGCGGAGGGATTTGTATGATCAAGATGGGATTTGTCCCTCCTATGTAACGGGAGTGATATCTTCGGGCCCCTTGATAGAGTGAGACTTAGAAAATGCATGGCCATGCTCGGATGAGTTGATATACGATATCAATGTCATCAGTTTAAGTTAGTCTACTCGGTAATCAAGAAACCAAAGATTGGGCTATATGAGAGTGACACATTCCATGTCTCGTGCTTAGTCTTGATATCTTGGACAAAGGGACAATGGCATATATCGGTGATGATCATAAAGGTTTAGTCGAATCATCGACAATCTTGTCACTTGGGTAGCAATGATATGTTGCTAGACATCGCTCATTGCTTATGATCATAAATGTGATTTATGATCATTGCCAACGTGATAAAAGCCTATTGGGTCGCACACATAGAGCTATTTGGATCATTAGAGTGCATGGGCTAATTATTTTTGTTATGGTTTCACTTTAATTTCGTATTAATAATGGGCCCAAGAGTTGAGCCATTATTAAGCCCAAAATTAAATCCTAATTGGATTCAGGCTTTGAAACCCATTAGGCCTGGAAGTTGAGTCTCACTATAAATATAACTTTTAAGTGATAAATTCGCAGGTCTCCTTGCCCTAGCCTCCCAAAAGGACAGCCACACTCTTCTCTTGCAATTCCTTGGAGGTCGCAAGCTAGCACTGCGAGTGCAAGAGAAACGCATCTGGCGAGACGTGGTGCAAGCGTGGTGATCCTGAGAGGCTCGTGTGGATACCATAGAGAGCTTGAACACATCAACTGTTCAAGTTTTGTGATTCGACTCTATAGTTGAGTGAGAGATCTCAACCAAAAATTAGGTATGAAAATTTTCGAACACCCGGTTTACCCCGTTTCACTTGGATCCTGGAGGGTTTCGGTTAAATTCCGCTGCGCTGTTTGGCTCCCGAAACCCATCAACAACTTGTTTTAAATGAAATGGAAACATTCACAAATTGTTTGGAAAGACTGTTAACATTCACAGGTTGTTTGGAATGAAATCGAAACATTTAGAACTTGATTGGAATGAAGTGGAAACATTCACAACTTGTTTGGAATAAAGTGGAAACATTCGCAACTTGTTCGGAATGAAGTGGAAACATTCACAACTAGTGTCGAATGAAATGGGAAGATTCACAACTTGTTTGGAATGAATGGAAACATGCAAAACTTGTTTGGAATGAAATGGAAACATTCACAACTTTTTTGGAATGAAATGGGGACATTCAGAACTAGTTTGGAGTGAATGGAAACATTCACAACTTGTTTGGAATGAAAGGGATACATTCACAACTTGTTTAGAAGGAAATTGGAACATTCACAACTTGTTTGGAATCAAATAGGCTCGTTCACAACTTGTTTTGAATTAAATGGAAATATTCACAAATTGTTTGGAAAGAAATGGGAACATTCACTGGAAACACTCAAAACTTGTTTTGAATTAAATGGAAATATTCACAAACTGTTTGGAAAGAAATGGGAAGATTCACATCTATTTTCGAATGAATGGAAAGATTCACAACTTGTTTTGGATTGAAATGGAAACATTCACAACTAGTTTCAAAAGAATTGAAACATTCACACCTTGTTTGGAAAGAACTGGAAACATTGAAGCTTGTTTGGAATGGAATGAAAACATTCACAACTTGTTTCGAATGAATTTGAAACATGCACAACTTGTTTGGAATGAAATGAAAATGTTCACATCTTGTTTGGAATAAAAAATGCAAACATCCACAACTTGTTTGGAATGAAATAGAAATATTTTCAACTAGTTTGGAATGAAATGGAAACATTCACAACTTGTTCCGAATGAAATGGAAACATTCACAAGTTGTTTGGAATGGAATGGGAATATTAAAACTCGTTTAGAATGAAATGGGCACATTCACAACTTGTTTCGAATGAAATCAAAACATTCACAACTTGTGTGGAATGAAAAAGAAACATTCACAACACGTTTGGAATGAATGGAAACATTCACAACTTGTTTGGATAGAAATAAAAACATTCACAACCAGTTTGGAATGAAATCGAAACGTTCACAACTTGTTTGAGATGAAATGGAAACATTCAAAACTTATTTGGAATGAAATGGAAACATTCACAACTTGTTTCGAATGAAATGGAAACATTGACAACTTGTTTGCAATGAAATAGAAACATTCAAAACTTGTTTGGAATGAAATGGAAATATTCACAACTTATTTGGACTGAATTTGAAACATGCACAATGAGTTTGGAATGAAATGGGTACATTCACAACTAGGTTGGAATGAAATGGAAACATTCACAACTTCTGTGGAATAAAATGCAAAGATTCACAACTTGTTTCGAATGAAATGGAAACATTCACAACTAGTTTGCCATGAATAAAGATATTCATATCTAGATTTGAATGAATCATAAGATTCATAACTTGTTTGGAATGAAATGGAAACATTCACAACTAGTTTGGAACGAAATGGTAACATTGAAACTTGTTTCGAATGTATTGGAGACATTCACAACTTGCTTGGAATGAAATGGAAACATTCAGAACTTGTTTGGAATGAACTGGAAATATTCCCAACTTGTTTGGAATGAAATGGAAACATTCACAACTTGTTTGGAATGAAATGGAAACATGCACAACTTGTTTGGAATGAAATGGGAACAGTCACAAATAGTTTCAAATGAATTGAAACATTCACAACTTGTTTGGAACGAAATGGAAACATTCACAACTTGTTTGGAATGAAATGGAAAAATTCACTACTTGGTTCGAACGAAATGGAAACATTCAAAACTTGTTTGGAGTGAAATGGAAACATTCACAACTTGTTTGGAATAAAACGGGAACATTCATAGCTTGTTTGGATTAAATTGAAACAGTCACAACTAGTTTGGAACGAAATGGTAACATTGAAACTTGATTCGAATCAAATGGAAACATTCAGAACTTGTTTGGAATGAAGTGGAAACGCTCACAACTTGTTTGGAATGAAGTTGAAACATTCACAACTTGTTTGGAATGAAATGGAAACATTCACAACTTGTTTGGAATGAACTGGGAACATTCACAACTAGTTTGGAAGGAAATTGGAACATTCACAACTTGTTTGGAACGAAAAGGAAATATTCCGAACCTGTTTGGAATGAAGTGGAAACATTCACAAATTGTTTGGAATGAAGTGGAAACATTCACAACGTGTTTGGAATGAAATGGAAACATTCACAGCTTGTTTGGAATGAACTGGAAACATTCACAACTTGTTTGTAAAGAATGTAAACATTCACAACTTGTTTGGAATGAAATCGAAACATTCACATCTTGTTTGGAATGAGGTGGAAACATTCACAACTTGTTTCAAATGAAATGGAAACATTCAAAACTTGTTTCGAATGAAGTGGAAACATTCACAACTTGTTTCAAAAGAAGTGGAAAGATTCACAACTTCGTTGGAATGAAATGGAAACATTCACAACTTGTTTGGAATGAAATGGGAACATTCACAACTTGTTTGGAATGAATGGAAATATTCAAAACTTGTTCGGAATGAAGTGGAAACATTCACAACTTATTTGGAAGGAAATGGAACATTCACAACTTGTTTCGAACAAAATGGAAACATTCAGAACCTGTTTGGAGTGAAGTGCAAACATTTACAACTTGTTTGGAATGAACTGGAAACATTCACAATTTGTTTGGAATGAAATGGAAACATTAACAACTTGTTTGGACTGAAATGGAAACATTCACAATTTGTTTGGAATGAAATGGAAACATTAACAACTTGTTTGGAATGAAATGGAAACATTCACAACTTGTTTGGAAAGAACGTTAACATTCACAACTTGTTTGGAATGATATCGAAACATTCAGAACTTGTTTGGAATGAAGTGGAAACATTCACAACTTGTTTGGAATGAAGTGGAAACATTCGCAACTTGATCGGAATGAAATGGAAACATTCACAACTAGTGTCGAATGAAAGGGGAACATTCACAATTGGTTTCGACTCAATGAAAACATTCAATACTTGTTTGAAATGAAATGGAAACATTCACCACTTGTTTGGAATGAAATGGGGACATTCAGAACTAGTTTGGAGTGAAATGGAAACATTCACAATTTGCTTGGAAGGAAATTGGAACATTCACAACTTGTTTGGACTGAAATAGAAATGTTCACAACTTGTTTGGAATGAAATGGAAACATTCAAAACTTGTTTGGAATGAAATGGAAACATTCAGAACTTCTTTGGAATTAAAATGTATTATTCGCAACTTGTTTGGAAAGAAATGGGAACATTCACATCTAGTTTGGAATGAATCGAAACATTTACAACTTGTTTTGGAATGAAATGGAAACATTCACAACTAGTTTGGAATGAATTCAAACATTCACAACCTGTTTGGAAAGAAGTGGAAACATTGATAACTTGTTTGGAATGGGATGAAAACATTCACAACTTGTTTGGAATGAATTTGAAACATGCACAACTTGTTTGGAATGAATTGAAAACGTTCACATCTTGTTTGGAATAAAATGCAAACATCCACAACTTGTTTTGAATGAAATGGAAATATTCAGAACTAGTTTGGAATAAAATGGAAACATTCACAACTTGTTCCGAACGAAATGGAAACCTTAACAAGTTCTTTGGAATGAAATGGAAACATTCACAACTTGTTTGGAAAGAATGTTAACATTCACAACTTGTTTGGAATGATATCGAAACATTTAGAACTTGTTTGAAATGAAGTGGAAACATTCACAACTTGTTTGGAATGAAGTGGAAACATTCACAACTTATTCGGAATGAAATGGAAACATTTGCAACTTGTGTCGAATGAAATGGGAACATTTACAATCGGTTTGGACTCATTGGAAACATTCAAAACTTGTTTGGAGAGAAATGGAAACATTCACCACTTGTTTGGAATGAAATAGGGACATTCAGAACTAGTTTGGAGTGAATGGAAACATTCACAACTTGTTTCGAATGAAATGGAAACATTCACAACTTGTTTGGAAGGAAACTGGAACATTCACAACTTGTTTGGAAGCAAATAGAAATGTTCACAACTTGTTTGGAATGAAATGGAAACATTCCAAACTTGTTTGTAATGAAATTGAAACATTCACCACTTGTTTGGAATGAAATGGGGACATTCAGAACTAGTTTGGAGTGAATGGAAACATTCAAAACTTGTTTGGAAGGAAATTGGAACATTCACCACATTTTTGTAAGCAAATAGAAATGTTCACAACTAGTTTGGAAGGAAATGGAAACATTCAAAACTTGTTTGTAATGAAATGGAAACATTCAGAACTTGTTTGGATTTAAATGGAAATATTCACAACTTGTTTGGAAAGAAATGGGAACATTCACATCTCGTTTGGAATGAGTGGAAATATTCACAACTTGTTTTGGAATGAAATGGAAACATTCACAACTATTTTGGAATGAATTGAAACATTCACAACTTGTTTGGAAAGAAGTCGAAACATTGATAACTTGTTTCTAATGGGCTGAAAACATTCACAACTTGTTTGGAATGAATTTGAAACATGCACAACTTGTTTGGAATGAAATGTAAACATTCACAACTAGTTGGGAAAGAAATCGAAACATTCACAACCAGTTTGGAATGAAATGGAAACATTCACAACTTGTTTGGAATGAAATGGAAACATTCACAACTAGTTTGGAATGAAATTGACACATTCACAACTTGCTCGGAATGAAATGGAAACATTCACAACTTGGTTAGAAAGAATGTTAACATTCACAACTTGTTTGGAATGATATCGAAACATTTAGAACTTGTTTGGAATGAAATGGAAACATTCACAACTTGTTTGGAATGAAATGGAAACATTCACAACTAGTTTGGAATGAAATTGACACATTCACAACTTGCTTGGAATGAAATGGAAACCTTCACAAGTTGTTTGGAATGAAATGGAAACATTCACAACCTGTTTGGAATGAAATGGAAACAATCACAACTTGTTTGGAATGAAATGTAAACATTCACAACTAGTTTGGAATAAAATTGACACATTCACAACTTGCTTGGAATGAAATGGAAAGCTTCACAAGTTGTTTGGAATGAAATGGAAATATTCAAAACTTGTTTTGAATGAAATGGACACATTCACAACTTGTTTGGAATGAAATCGAAACATTCACAATTTGTTTAGAATGAAATAAAAACATTCACAACTTGTTCGGAATTAAAAAGAAACATGCACAACATGTTTGGAATGAATGGAAACATTCACAACTTGTTTGGAATGAAATGGAAACATTCACAACTAGTTTGGAATGAAATCGAAACATTCACAACTTGTTTGGGATGAAATGGAAACATTCACAACTTGTTTGGAATGAAAGGGAACATTCACAACTTCTTTGGAATGAATGGAAACATTCAAAACTTGTTTGGAATGAAATGGAAACATTCACAACTTGTTTGGAATGAAATGGGGACATTCACAACTAGTTTGGAATGAATGGAAACATTGACAACTTGTTTGGAATGAAATGGAAACATTCATAACTTGTTTGGAATGAAATGGAAACAATCACAACTTGTTTGGAATGAAATAGAAACATTCAAAACTTGTTTGGAACGAAATGTAAACATTCACAACTTATTTGGACTGAAAGGGAATCATTTAGAACTTGTTTGGAATTAAATGGAAACATTCACAACTTGTTTGGAAAGAAATTGATATGATCAAAGAAGCCACAATCAAGGAAGGCAAGGACCCATTGAAGGTTTCTAGTGGACAAACGACAAGGAAGAAAGCTATGGAGCTCTCAAGTGCACTAGAAGCCTTTGTTTCAAGCTTATTCATGGAGAATGGGCTTGTAATTTCGAAAGGAGCTGCTGGAACATACAAGGAATCATATGGAGATGATGGCCAAGCTTGGATGTTGACAAATTGGCGATATTCTGGTAGAAAAATTTTGGCTTGACCTAAGCAGATCGGAATTGAGTCATTCTTGATTCTTTAGAAAGCTAACATCTGGAGCTAAAAATCATATGAAGACCATGAAATCCAGTTTGCACGTTAAGGAGGTCTAATTTAGCGTCAAAGTCACGATTTTTGAGTCATCGCTGGTTCGTAAGTAGTTGCAGTATTTTGGGCCTATCTTTGGTTTTGGATGTCCGTTTTATGAGATTCAGGTGTCATTTCAAAGCTAGGAAATATATATACAACTTTCATTCTTTGCATTTGGAGAAATCATGGCTGCATCAAGTTTAGATTTCAGCTTGAAGTTGAAGACACAAGCAAGAACCACTTGAGAAACTATTTTTGGGTTTTTATGGCTAGTCTTGTTTTGTAACGTATTTTATTTTATTTTTCTATTTATTTACATTATCTAGGAAGTTATTTAGGCCATGGAAATGATTTAGGTCACTTAGGATAAATGGAATTCGCTGCACACCTTAAACAGTGTTAAAAGGGTGTAGGAATCCTAGTTTGACTAGGTTTTCTAGAGTCCTTTGTAACTAGGTTTCTTAGGTGACTTGGGCTACAAATTTTGCTGAGTTTTTACCCTAGTTTAGGCCTATAAATAGGCACATATTCTGGTTGTAAAACAAAAGATTATTGCCAAAATAATAATGCTCTTTGGAGAGGTTTTCTCTATGGTTCTTGGCGGACTGCCTTGGTGCACAAGTGTGCTTGTGTTCTTGGGGTTCTATACTTCTTGTTTCTAATCACAGGTTGATTAGGTGGGGGTTTCAAACCTAGTCTTTTTGATGTCTTGTGGAGCTTGAATCACATCTTAGGCGCATTTCATGGTCTTTATACCATTGGGGTGATGGGTTTCAGGAGCCAAACAACACAGCAAAATTTAACCGAAACCCTCCAGGATCCAAGTGAAACGGGTAAACCGGGTGTTCAAAATTTTCATACCTAATATTCAGTTGAGATCTCTCACTCAACTGTAGAGTTGAATCACAAAACCTGAACAGTTGACGTGTTCAGGCTCTCTATGGTATCCACACGAGCCTCTCGGGATCAACACGCTTCCACCACGTCCCAATAGATACGTTTCTCTTGCGGTCATAGTGCTAGCTTGCGTCCTCCAAGGAATTGCAAGAGAAGAGTGCGGCTGTCCTTTTGGGAGGCTAGGGCAAGGAGGCTTGCGAATTTCTCACTAGAGGTTGTATTTTTAGTGAGACTCAACTTCCAGGCCTAATAGGTTTCAAAGCCCTAACGACTTTAATTTCGGGCTTAATAATAGCTCACTATTGGGCCCATTATTAATACGAAATTATTGTGAAACCAAAACCCAAATTATTAGCCTATGCACTCTAATGACCCAAATAGCTCTATGTGTGCGACCCAATAGGCTCTTACCACGTTGGCAATGATCATAAATCACATTTATGATCATAAGCAATGAGCGGTGTCTAGCAACACATCATTGCTACCCAAGTGACAAGATTGTCGATGATTCGACTAAACCTTTATGATCATCACCGATATATGCCATTGTCCCTTTGTCCAAGATATCAAGACTAAGCACGAGACATGGAATGTGTCACTCTCGTATAGCCCAATCTTTGGTTTCCTGATTATCGAGTACACCAACTTAAACTGATGACATTGATATCATATATCAACTCATCTGAGCATGGCCATGCATTTTTCTAAGTCTTACTCTATCAAGGGGCCCGAAGATATCATTCCCGTTACATAGAAGGGACAAATCCCATCTTGATCATACAAATCCCTCTGCATGATATGTGACATACCCAATGACCTCCTTCAAGTTCACTCAGTTAAGAGCAACAAAGGAAAGTATCAAAGTATGTGACTCACATGTAGGGAACCTTGTTGATCATAGGTCGAAGGACTACATATACCATGATCACTATGAGAATCACTTAGGACACTCATATAACGATCCATGTAGTGTTCTCATGGTGGGTACCAGTACACAAGTTCTCCAACTTTTACCCATATGTAGACTACATATCTCATATTAGTCTCCACATATACTAGTTGTTATGTATTATTGCAACCCACTCCACAATAATACTAGACCAGGTATGTTTAAGAATATCATTATTCTAGGGTTACAATTATGTTTGTTAAGTTACGCAGAAATAAAATAACAAACATAATTGCTGGATTAATACCTTAATAAAATATCATGACTCAATGTGCAAAAAATACAATCATCTCATGATTGGCTTTTGGGCACAACACTAACATGGGGTTCAAATTTGAAATAGGAACATTCATAACTAATTTGAAATGGAAACATTCACAACTTGTTTGGAACGAATAGAGATAATCACAATTAGTTTCCAATGAATTGCAAAATTAATAACTTGTTTGGAATGAAATGGAAACATTCACAAATAGTTTGCGATGAATGGAAACATTCACAACCTATTTGGAATGAAATGGAAACATTCACAACTTGTTTGGAATGAAATGGAAACATTTACAACTTGTATTGGAATGAAATGGAAACATTCACAATTTGTTTGGA
The DNA here is from genome assembly GCA_039654915.1 of Aquilaria yunnanensis. Taxonomy (NCBI): domain Eukaryota; kingdom Viridiplantae; phylum Streptophyta; class Magnoliopsida; order Malvales; family Thymelaeaceae; genus Aquilaria; species Aquilaria yunnanensis. The sequence continues at coordinate 37,137,513 of CM077595.1, read as the reverse complement.
ATGAACGAAAACATTCACAACTTGTTTGGAATGAAATGGAAACATTCACAACTAGTTTGGAATGAATATAGATATTCATATCTAGTTTTGAGTGAATCGAAACATTCATAACTTGGTTGGAATGAAATAAAAACATTTACAACTAGTTTACAATGAATGGAAGCATTCACAACTTGCTTGGAATGAAATAGAAACTTTCACAAGTTGTTTGGAAAGAAATGGAAACATTCACAACTAGTTTGGAATGAATGGAAACATTCACAACCTGCTTACAATGAAATGGAAACATTCACAACTTGCTTGGAATGAAATCGAAACATTCACAACTTGCTTGTAATGAAATTGGAACGTTCAGAACCTGTTTGAAATGAATGTAAACATTCACAACTTGTTTGGCATGAATTCAAACATTCACAACTTGTTGGGAATGAAATGGAAACATTCACAACTTGTGTGGAATGAAATGGAAACATTCAAAACTTGTTTGGAATGAAATGGAAACATTCACAACTTGTTTGGAATGAAGTGGAATCATTCACAACTTCTTTGGAATGAAATGGAAACATTCACAAATTGCTTGGAATGAAATGGAAACAATGACAACATGTTCGAAATGAAGTGGAAACATTCAGAACTTGTTTGGAATGAAGTGGAAACATTCACAACTTGCTTGGAATGAAATTGGAACATTCACAACTTGTTTGGAATGAAGTTGAAACATTCAGAACTTCTTCGGAACGAAATGGAAACATTCATAAATTATTTGGAATGAATTGGAAACATTCACGACATGTTTGGAATGAAATAAGAACATGCACAACTAGTTTGGAATGAAATGGAAACATTTAGAACTTGTTTTGAATGAAATGATAACATTCACAAATAGTTTGGAATGAAATGGCAACATTCACAACTTGTTTGGAATGAAATGGAAACATTGACAACTTCTTCTGAATGAAATGATAACATTCACAAGTACTTTGGAATGAAATGGAAACATTCACAACCTATTTGGAATATAATGCAAACATTCACAACTTTTTTGGAATGAAATGGTAACATTCACAACTAGTTTGCGTTCAATTGAAACATTCACAACTTGTTTGGAATAAAATGGAAACATTCACAACTTGTTTGGAATGAAATTGAAACATTCACAACATGTTTTGAATGAAATGGAAACATTCACAACTTTTGTTGCAATGGAATGGAAACATTCAAAACTGGTTTGGAATGAAATTGAAAGAATCAAAACTTGTTTCTAATGAAATGGAAACATTCACAACTTGTTTGGACGGAAATAGAAACATTCACAACTTGTTTAGAATGAAATGGAAACATTCACAACTTGTTTGGAATGAAATCGAAGTATTCACAACTTGGTTGGAATGAAATGGGAATAATCACAACTAGTTTGGAATGAATGGAAACACTCACAACTTGTTTGGAATGAATTGAAACAATCACAACTCGTTTGCAATGAAATGGTAACACTCATAACTCATTTAGAATGAAATTGGAACAGTCCAAACTTGTTTCGAATGAAATTGGAACATTCCCAACTTGTTTCGAATGAAATGGAAACTTTCAGAACCTATTTGGAATGAAGTGGAAACATTCACAACTTGTTTCGAATGAAGTGGGAACGTTCACAACTTCTTCGGAAAGAAATGGAAATATTCACAACCTGTTTGGAATGGAATGGGAACATTCACAACTAGTTTGGAATGAATTGAAACATTCACAACTTGTTTGGAATGAAATGGAAACATTCACAACTTGTTTGGAATGAAATGGAAACATTCACAACTTATTTGGAATGAAATGGAAACGTTCAGAAGTTGCTTGGAATGAAACTAAAACATTCAAAACTTGTTTGGAATGAAATGTAAACTTTTTAACTTGTTTGGAATGAAAAGAAAAAAATCACTACTTGGTTCGAACGAAAAGGAAACAACCACAACTTGTTAGGAATGAATGGAAACATTCACAACTTGGTCGGAATGAAATGTAAACATTCACAACTTGTTTGGTGATGGAAACATTCACAACTTATTTGGAATGAAATAGAAATGTTCACAACTTGTTTGTAATGACATGGAAACATTCAGAACATGTTTGGAACGAGATGGAAACTTTCACAACTTGTTTGAAAAGAAATAGGAACATTCACAACTTGTTTGGAATGAATGGAAACATTCACAACTTGTTTGGAATGAAATGGAAACATTCGCAACTAGTTTATAATGAATTGAAACATTCACGACTTGTTTGGAAAGAAGTGGAAACATTCAAAACTTATTTGGAATGAAATGAAAACATTGACAACTTGCTTGGAATGAATTTGAAACATGCACAACTTGTTTGGAATGAAAAGAAAACATTCACAAATTGTTTAGAATGAAACTGAAACATTCACAACTTGTTTCGACTGAAATGGAAACATTCGCAACTTGTTTCAAATTAAATAGAAACATTCACAACTGTTTAGAATGAAATGGAAAATTCACAACTTGTTTCAAATGAATGGAAACAATCACATCTTCTTTGGAATGAAATTGAAACATTCACATCTTGCTTGGAATGAAATGGGAACAATCACAACTAGTTTGGATTGAATGTAAACATTCACAACTTATTTGGAATGAATGGAAGCACTCATAACTCGTTTGCAATGAAATGGAAACATTCGTAACTCGTTCGATATGAAATTGGAACATTCACAACTTGTTTCGAATGAAATAGAAACATTCAGAACTTGTTTGGAATGAAGTGGAAACATTCACAACTTGTTTGGAATGAAGTGGAAGCATTCACAACTTGTTCGGAATGAAATGGAAACAATCACCACCTGTTTGGAATGAACTGGGAACATTCACAAAGTGTTTGGAATGAATTAAAAGATTCACAACTTGTTTGGAATGAAATGGAAACATTCACAACCTGTTTGGAATGATGTGGAAACGTTCACAACTTTTTTGGAATGAAATAGAAACATTCACAAGTGGTTTGGAATGAATTGGAAGCATTCACAACTTGTTTGGAATGAAATGGAAAAAATCACTACTTGGTTCGAACGAAATGGAAACAGTCACAACTTGTTTGGAATGAATGGAAACATTCACAACTTGTTTGGAATGAAATGTAAACATTCAAAACTTCTTTGGTATGAAATGGAAACATTCACAACTTGTTTGGAATGAAATAGAAACGTTCACAACTTGTTTGGAATGAAATGGAAACATTCACAACTAGTTTGGAAAGAAATGGGAACATTCACAACTAGCTTGGAATGATTGGAAACATTCACAACTTGATTGGAATGAAATGGAAACATTCAAAACTAGTTTGGAATGAATTGAAACATTCACAACTTGTCTCGAAAGAAGTGGAAACACTCAAAACTTGTTTGGAATGAAATGAAAACATTCACAACTTGTTTGGAATAAAACGCAAACATCCACAACTTGTTTGGAATGAAATGGAAGCATTCACAACTTGCTTGGAATGAAATGGGAACAATGAGAACTAGTTTGGAATCATTGGAAGCATTTACAACTTGTTTGGTATGAAATGGAAACATTCACAACTTGTTTGGAATGAAATAGAAACGTTCACAACCTGTTTGGAATGAGATGCAAACATTCACAAGTTGTTTCGAAAGAAATGGGAAGATTCACAACTTGTTTGGAATGAATGGAAACATTCACAACTTGTTCGGAATGAAATAGAAACATTCACAACCTGTTTGGAATGAGATGCAAACATTCACAAGTTGTTTGGAAAGAAATGGGAACATTCACAAGTTGTTTGGAAAGAAATGGGAACATTCACAACTTGTTTGGAATGAATGGAAACATTCACAACTTGTTTGGAATGAATGGAAACATTCACAACTTGTTTGGAATGAATGGAAACATTCACAACTTGTTTGGAATGAAATAAAAACGTTCACAACCTATTTGGAATGAGATTCAAACATTCACAAGTTGTTTCGAAAGAAATGGGAACATTCACAACTTGTTTGGAATGAAATGGAAACATTCACAACTAGTTTATAATGAATTGAAACATTCACGACTTGTTTGGAAAGAAGTGGAAACACTCAAAACTTATTTGGAATGAAATGAAAACGTTGACAACTTGTTTGGAATGAATTTGAAACATGCACAACTTTGTTGGAATGAGAAGAAAACATTTGTAACTTGTTTGGAATAAAATACAAACATCCACAACTTGTTTGGAATGAAATGGAAACATTCACAACTAGTTTGGAATGAATAGAGATAATCACAATTAGTTTTGAATGAATCGAAACATTAATAACTTGTTTGGAATAAAATGGAAACATTAACAACTAGATTGCGGTGAATGGAAATATTCACAACCTGTTTAGAAAGAAAGGGAAACATTCACAACCTGTTTGGAATGAAATGGAAACAGTCACAACTTGTTTGTAATGAAACAGAAACATTCATAACTTGTGTTGGAATGAAAAGGAAAAATTCACAAATTGTATGAAATGAAATGGAAATATTCAGAACTTGTTTTGAATGAAATGGAAACATTCACAACTTGTTTCGAATGAAATGGAAACATTTACAAGTTGTTTGGAATAAATGGGAACATTCAGAATTAGTTTCAAATAAATGGAAACAATCACAACCTATTTTGAATGAAATGGAAATAGTTACAACTTGTATGGAATGAAATCAAAACATTCACAACTTGCTTCTAATGAAATGGGAACGTTCACAACTAGTTTGGATTGAATGGAAACATTCAGAATTTGTTTGGCATGAATTGAAACATTCACATCTTGTTTGGAATGAAATGGAAACATTCACAACTTGTTTGGAAAAAAAATACAAACACAACTTGTTTCGAATAAAATGGAAACATTCACAACTAGTTTGGAATAAAATGGAAACATTCACAATAGTTTGCGATGAATGGAAACATTCACAACTTGTTTAGAATGAAATGGAAACATTCAAAAGTTGTTTGGAAGGAAATGAAAACATTCACAACTTGTTTGGAATGAATTTCAAACCTGCACAACTTGTTTGTAATGAAATGGAAACACTGACAACTTGTTTGGAATGAATGGAAACATTCCTAACTTGTTTGGAATGAAATAGAAATATTCACAACTTGTTTGGACTGAATGGAAACATTCACAACTTGTTTGGAATGAAATAGAAACATTCATAACCTGTTTGGAGTGAAATGGAAACATTCACAACCTGTTGTTTGCAATTAAATAGAAACATTCAGAACTTGTTTCGAACGAAATGGAAACATTCACAACTTGTTTGGAATGAAATAGAAACGTTCAAAACTTGTTTGGAATGAAATGGGAACATTCACAGCTTATTTGGAATGAAATTGAAACTTGCACAACTAGTTTGGAATGAAATGGAAACATTCACAACTTGGTTAGAATGAAATCGAAACATTCACAACTTGTTTGGAATGAATGGAAACATTCACAACTTGTTTTGAGTGAAATGGAAACATTCACAACTTGTTTGGAATGAAATGGATGTTGGAATTCTTGGCGCACCAAGATCCTTTTAAGGTAGGATTTGAGCTCATTGAGCTAACTCTAGCTTGAACAGCTATCTAAGGCAGCTAGAAGTAGCTCCCTTTAGCTCAAGTTAGCTTATGTCAGCTCACTGCAGCTATAGGTAGCTCAGAGTAGCTGGACTTCAGCTCAAGTCAGCTCACTTCAGCTATAAGTAGCACAAAGTAGCTGGACTTTAGCTCAAGTTAGCTCAAGTCAGCTCAAGTCAGCTCACTTCAGCTATAAGTGGCTCAAAGTAGCTGGACTTCAGCTCAAGTTAGCTGAAGTCAGCTCAAGTCAGGTCACTTCAGCTTCTGGTAGCTGAGTGTAGCTGGACTTCAGTTCACTTCAGCTGAGAGCAGCTAACTCCAGCTCGAGGTCAGCTCTAGGAGCTGGACCTCAGTTCATGGTGCTTGGTTGGAGCTCAAAGGAGCTCAATGGTGCATAAGTAGCATAGTGAGCTAGCTTTGTGCCAGCTCACCTTGCTTTTAGCTCATAACCACCAAGAGACACATCTTTTATGTAAAGGTATGTCTCTTCATCAAAAGAGATGACTATTGGCTAAAAGAACATGTCCTTTCATCCAAAGGAAGTGTTCCTTGAGTGAAAAGACATGTATATTCGGCCATAAGGTAGTTATGGGGTGGTTATAGGCCAAAAAGAAGTGTTCCTTGGCTCTAAAAGACATGTATTTTCGCCCATAAGGTAGTTATGGGTGGTTATAGGCCAAAGGAAGTGTTCCTTGGCTCTAAAAGACATGTATTTTCGCCCATAAGGTAGTTATGGGTGGTTATAGGCTAAAGGAAGTATTTCTTGGCTAAAAGACATGTATTTTCGCCACCATACATGACCCTTAGCCAAAGGAAGTGTTCCTTGCCTTAAAAGACACCTTTCTTGGTGTAAAGGTGTGCCTTTTGGTCATCTATAAATAGCCTTTAGTGGCTGGCCATTTTAAGCACGAATTTGCACTCTATTTGCACTCTATTTGCTCCATTTTCTTGAGAGAAAATTGTTCTCCTCCTATTTCCTTTAGAGGCCGAAATATTAAACACTTCTTGAGAGCATTGTGGGTGGATTTACATAGAGATTGTTCATCTCTATTCAAGCTTCAAGGTGCCCCTCTAAGATCAAGTTCTCCCTCAAGTTTTCACCAAAGATAACCAAGAAGAAAGGTGCACATTCTCTCTTGGTTTAGTAGCATGCTAGGTTTGAATTATTTACATGAATGTTCTTAGTAGCATGCTAGGATTTATTTGACACAACATGTATGTAAAATTGATATGTTATATAGGATGTTATATCAACTGCATGAATAATATGTTAAAGAATTAGTATTATGTATATCTATATCCATGTTGAATTCAAATGAACAAAATGAATCTTCAATGGAAACATTCACAACTTGTTTGGAATGAATGGAAACATTCACAACTTGTTTGGAATGAAGTGGAAACATTCACAAACTGTTTGGAATGAAGTGGAAAGATTCACAACTTGTTTGGAATAAAATCGAAACATTCACAACTTGTTTGGAATGAACTGGGAAGATTCACAACTTGTTTGGAATGAAATGGAAACATTCACAACTTGTTTCGAATGAAATGGAGACATTCACAACTAGTTTGGAATGAATGGAAACATTCACAACTTGTTTGGAATGAAATGAAAACATTCAGAACTTGTTTGGAATGAAATGGAAACAATCACAACTTGTTTGGAATGATATAGAAACATTCAAAACTTGTTTGGAGCGTAATGGAAACATTGAGAACTTATTTGCAATGAAATGGAAACATTCAGAACTTGTTTGGAGTGAAATGGAAACATTCACAACTTGTTTGGAATTAAATAGAAACATTCAGAACTTGTTTGGAATGAAATGGAAACATTCACAACTTATTTTGAATGAATTTGAAACATGCACAACTAGTTTGGAATGAAATGGAAACATTCACAACATGGTTCGAATGAAATCGAAACATTCACAACTTGTTTGGAATGAATGGAAACATTCACAACTTGTTTTGAGTGAAATGGAAACATTCACAACTTGTTTGGAATGAAATGGAAACATTTAGAACTTGTTTGGAATGAATGGAAACATTCAGAACTTGTTTGGAATGAAATAGAAACATTCACAACTTGTTTGGAATGAAATGGAAACATTCACAACTTGTTTGGAATGAAGTGGAAACATTCACAAACTGTTTGCAATGAAGTGGAAAGATTCACAAACTGTTTGGAATGAAATCGAAACATTCACAACTTGTTTGGAATGAACTGGGAACATTCACAACTTTTTTGGAATGAATGGAAACATTCAAAATTTGTATCGAATGAAATGGAAATATTCACAACTTGTTTGGAATGAAATGGGGACATTCACAACTAGTTTGGAATGAATGGATACATTCAGAACTTGTTTGGAATGAAATGAAAACATTGAGAACTTGTTTGGAATGAAATGGAAACAATCACAACTTGTTTGGAATGAAATAGAAACATTCAAAACTTGTTTGGAGCGAAATTGAAACATTCATAACTTATTTGGAATGGAATGGAAACTTTCCCAACTTGTTGGGAAAGAAATGGGGACATTCACAACGAATTTGGACTGAATGGAAGCATTCACAACTTCTTTGGAATGAAATGGAAACATTCAGAACTTGTTCGGAATGAATAGAGATAATCACAACTAGTTTTGAATGAATCGGAAAATTAATAACTTGTTTGGAATGAAGTGGAAACATTCACAACTAGTTTGCAGTGAATGGAAACATTCACAACCTGTTTGGAATGAAATGCAAATATTCACAACTTGTTTGGAATGAAATGGAAACATTCACAACTTGTTTGTAATGATATACAAACACTCACAACTTGTGTTGGAAAGAAATGGAAACATTCACATGTTTTTTGCAATGAAATGGAAATATTCAAAACATGTTTTGAATGAAATGGAAACATTCACAACTTGTTGGGAATGAAATGGAAACATTCACAACTTGTTTGGAATGCAATGGAAACAATCAAAAGTTGTTTGGAATGAAATGGAAACATTCACAACTTGTTAGGAATGAATTTCAAACATGCACAACTTGTTTGAAATGAAATGGAAACATTGACAACTTGTTTTGAGTGAAATGAGAACATTCACAAGTAGTTTTGAATGAAATGGAAACATTCACAGCTTGTTTGGAATATAATGCAAAACATTCACAACTTGTTTGGAATGAAATGGAAACATTCACAACTTGTTTGGAATGAAATCAAAACATTCAAAACTTATTTGGAATGAAATGGAAACATTCACATTTTATTTGGAATGAATTTGAAACAAGGACAACTAGTTTGGAATGAATTGGAAACAATCACAACTTGGTTGGAATGAAATCACAACATTCACAACTTGTTTGGAATGAGATCGAAACATTCACGACCTGTTCAGAGTGAATGGAAACATTCACAACTTGTTTGGAATGAATGGAAACATTCACAACTTGTTTGGAATGAAATAGAAATGTTCACAACTTGTTTGGAATGAAATGGAAACATTTACAACTTGTTTGGAATGAAGTGCAAACACTCACAAATTGTTTGGAATTAAGTGGAAACATTCACAACTTGTTTGTAATGAAATAGAAACATTCTCAACTTATTTTGAATGAATTTGAAACATGCACAACTAGTTTGGAATGAAATGGAAACATTCACAACTTGGTTCGAATGAAATCGAAACATTCACAACTTGTTTGGAATGAATGGAAACATTCACAATTTGTTTTGAGTGAAATGGAAACATTCACAACTTGTTTGGAATGAAATGGAAACATTTAGAACTTGTTTGGAATGAATGGAAACATTCAGAACTTGTTTGGAATGAAATAGAAACATTCACAACTTGTTTGGAATGAAATGGAAACATTCACAACTTGTTTGGAATGAAGTGGAAACATTCACAAACTGTTTGCAATGAAGTGGAAAGATTCACAAACTGTTTGGAATGAAATCGAAACATTCACAACTTGTTTGGAATGAACTGGGAACATTCACAACTTTTTTGGAATGAATGGAAACATTCAAAATTTGTATCGAATCAAATGGAAATATTCACAACTTGTTTGGAATGAAATGGGGACATTCACAACTAGTTTGGAATGAATGGATACATTCAGAACTTGTTTGGAATGAAATCAAAACATTGAGAACTTGTTTGGAATGAAATGGAAACAATCACAACTTGTTTGGAATGAAATAGAAACATTCAAAACTTGTTTGGAGCGAAATTGAAACATTCAGAACTTATTTGGAATGGAATGGAAACTTTCCCAACTTGTTGGGAAAGAAATGGGAACATTCACAACGAATTTGGACTGAATGGAAGCATTCACAACTTCTTTGGAATGAAATGGAAACATTCAGAACTTGTTTGGAATGAATAGAGATAATCACAACTAGTTTTGAATGAATCGGAAAATTAATAACTTGTTTGGAATGAAGTGGAAACATTCACAACTAGTTTGCAATGAATGGAAACATTCACAACCTGTTTGGAATGAAATGCAAATATTCACAACTTGTTTGGAATGAAATGGAAACATTCACAACTTGTTTGTAGTGATATACAAACACTCACAACTTGTGTTGGAAAGAAATGGAAACATTCACATGTTTTTTGGAATGAAATGGAAATATTCAAAACATGTTTTGAATGAAATGGAAACATTCACAACTTGTTGGGAATGAAATGGAAACATTCACAACTTGTTTGGAATGCAATGGAAACAATCAAAAGTTGTTTGGAATGAAATGGAAACATTCACAACTTGTTAGGAATGAATTTCAAACATGCACAACTTGTTTGAAATGAAATGGAAACATTGACAACTTGTTTTGAGTGAAATGAGAACATTCACAAGTAGTTTTGAATGAAATGGAAACATTCACAGCTTGTTTGGAATATAATGCAAAACATTCACAACTTGTTTGGAATGAAATGGAAACATTCACAACTTGTTTGGAATGAAATCAAAACATTCAAAACTTATTTGGAATGAAATGGAAACATTCACATTTTATTTGGAATGAATTTGAAACAAGGACAACTAGTTTGGAATGAATTGGAAACAATCACAACTTGGTTGGAATGAAATCACAACATTCACAACTTGTTTGGAATGAGATCGAAACATTCACGACATGTTCAGAGTGAATGGAAACATTCACAACTTGTTTGGAATGAATGGAAACATTCACAACTTGTTTGGAATGAAATAGAAATGTTCACAACTTGTTTGGAATGAAATGGAAACATTTACAACTTGTTTGGAATGAAGTGCAAACACTCATAAATTGTTTGGAATTAAGTGGAAACATTCACAACTTGTTTGTAATGAAATAGAAACATTCTCAACTTATTTTGAATGAATTTGATGTTGGGTTTCGGGAGCCAAACAGCGCAGCGGAATTTAACCGAAACCCTCCAGGATCCAAGTGAAACGGGGTAAACCAGGTGTTCGAAAATTTCATACCTAATTTTCGGTTGAGATCTCTCACTCAACTGTAGAGTCGAATCACAAAACCTGAACAGTTGACGTGTTCAGGCTCTCTATGGTATCCACACGAGCCTCTCGGGATCACCACGCTTCCACCACGTCCCGGCAGATGCGTTTCTCTTGCGCTCGCAGTGCTAGCTTGCGTCCTCCAAGGAATTGCAAGAGAAGAGTGTGGCTGTCCTTTTGGGAAGCTAGGGCAAGGAGACCTACGAATTTCTCACTTAAAAGTTGTATTTATAGTGAGACTCAACTTCCAGGCCTAATGGGTTTCAAAGCCCTAATCCAATTAGGAATTAATTTCGGGCTTAATAATGGCTCAACTCCTTGGCCCATTATTAATACGAAATTAAAGTGAAACCATAACCCAAATAATTAGCCCATGCACTCTAATGATCCAAATAGCTCTATGTGTGCGACCCAATAGGCTCTTGCCATATTGGCAACGATCATAAATCACATTTATGATCATAAGCAATGAGCGGTGTCTAGCAACACATCATTGCTACCCAAGTGACAAGATTGTCGGTGAATCGACTAAACCTTTATGATCATCACCGATATATGCCATTGTCCCTTTGTCCAAGATATCAAGACTAAGCACGAGACATGGAATGTGTCACTCTCGTATAGCCCAATCTTTGGTTTCTTGATTACCGAGTAGACCAAATTAAACTGACGACATTGATATCATATATCAACTCATCGGAGCATGGCCATGCATTTTCTAAGTCTTACTCTATCAAGGGGCCCAAAGATATCACTCCCGTTACATAGGAGGGACAAATCCCATCTTGATCATACAAATCCCTCCGCATGATATGTGACATACCCAATGACCTCCTTCAAGTTCACTCAGTTACGAGCAACAAAGGAAAGTATCAAAGTATGTGACTCACATGTAGGGAACCTTGATGATCTTAGGTCGAAGGACTACATATACCATGATCACTATGAGAATCACTTATGACACTCATATAACGATCCATGAAGTGTTCTCATGGTGGGTCGGTCCAGTACACAAGTTCTCCAACTTGTACCCATATGTAGACTACATATCTCATATTAGTCTCCACATATGCTAGTCATTATGTATTATTGCAACCCGCTCCACAATAATACTATACTAGGGACGTTTAAGAATATCATTATTCTAGGGTTACAATTATGTTTATTACGTTACGCAGAAACAAAACAACAAACAAAATTGCTGGATTAATGCCTCAATAAAATATCATGACTCAATGTGCAAAATACAATCATCTCATGATTGGCTTTTTGGGCACAATACTAACAATCTCCCACTTGCACTAAAAGCCAATCATCCATGTATCTAATACCGATGGACCTAGAATGGCTATCATGCTTCTGCTGCGTAAGGGGCTTTGTCAGTGGATCAGCAATGTTGCTGTCTGTCGAAGTCCTGCATATCCTTACATCACCCCTCTCGATGATCTCCCTGATGAGATGATAGCGTCGGAGTATGTGTTTGGATCGCTGGTGAGATCGAGGTTCCTTAGCCTGTGCGATTGCTCCATTGTTGTCACAATAGAGCTCTATCGGGTCAACAATGCTTGGAACCACTCCAAGTTCAGTGATGAACTTCTTGATCCAAACTGCCTCCTTCGCAGCATCAGAGGCGGCAATGTACTCAGATTCTGTTGTAGAGTCAGCTACTGTCTCTTGCTTTGAACTCTTCCAGCTTACAGCACCACCACCAATACAAAACACATAACCAGATTGCGATCTAAAATCATCCTTATCGGATTGGAAGCTTGCATCGGTGTAACCCCTTACAACGAGCTCATCTTCACCTCCAAAGACCAAGAATGCATCCTTAGTCCTTCGTAAGTACTTAAGGATGTTCTTAACAGCTGTCCAGTGACTTTCACCGGGGTTCGATTGGTACCTACTCGTCATGCTCAAAGCATATGAGACATCGGGACGAGTACATATCATGGCATACATGATAGATCCAATTGCTGAGGCATATGGAATCTTACTCATGCGCTCTCTCTCCTCGGTTGTACTCGGACACTGAGATCTAGAAAGAGTGATACCATGTGACATGGGCAAGAATCCTTTCTTGGAATCTTGCATGCTAAACCTCTTTAGCACCTTGTCAATATACGTACTTTGACTTAGGCCAAGAAGCTTTCTAGATCTATCTCTATAGATCCTGATGCCTAACACATAGGCTGCTTCACCCAAGTCCTTCATAGAGAAACATTTCCCTAGCCAAGTCTTCACAGACTGTAGCTCAGGAATGTCATTCCCGATGAGTAGTATGTCATCTACATACAACACCAAGAAGACAATAGCGCTCCCACTAACCTTCTTGTAGACACAAGGTTCATCTTCATTTTTGATAAAACCAAACTCTTTGATTGCATCATCAAAACGAAGATTCCAACTTCGAGAAGCTTGCTTCAGTCCATAAATGGACCTTTGTAATTTGCACACTTTATTGGCATTCCCAGGAGTGACAAAACCCTCAGGTTGTGTCATGTACACATCCTCAAGTAGCTTTCCATTTAGGAATGCAGTTTTGACATCCATTTGCCATATCTCATAATCATAGTGTGCAGCAATAGCAAACAAAATTCGGATGGATTTAAGCATAGCAACTGGTGAAAAAGTTTCATCATAGTCAATACCATGAATTTGCTTGAAACCTTTTGCGACCAATCGTCCCTTAAAGGTAATCACATTACCATCCATGTCAGTTTTCTTCTTGAAAACCCATTTGCACCCTATGGGTTTTACCCCTTCAGGTGGGTCAACCAAAGTCCATACTTGGTTTTCATACATGGATTCCATCTCGGATTTCATGGCCATTAGCCACTTCTCAGAGTCAGGCCCCGACATAGCTTGTTGGTAGGTTGTGGGCTCATCTTGATCCATGAGCATCACATCACCGGTGTGAGTCACGAGAAATCCATATCTCTCGGGCTCACGCCGAATCCTACCAGTCCTACGTGGGCTTTGTGCTACAGGAACAGACTCTTGAACCACAACATCTTGTGGTGTCTGTTCAGGTTCCATTTCAGGTTCGATGTCTTCTTGTTGTTCTTGAATTTCTTCAAGTTCTACTTTCCTCCCACTAGTTCCTTTAGAGATAAACTCTTTCTCCAAAAAGACACCAGTTCGAGCAACAAACACTTTTTGCTCAGAGGGATTGTAGAAATAGTAACCCTTTGTTTCTTTGGGATACCCAACAAAAAGACATTTTTGAGATTTGGGCCCTAGTTTGTTAGAGGATTGACGTTTTACATAAACATCACAGCCCCAAATCTTCATAAAAGACAAATTGGGACGCCTCCCACTCCATATCTCATATGGTGTCTTTTGAACCGATTTAGATGGAACTCGGTTTAGTGTAAAAGCGGCTGTCTCTAGAGCATGTCCCCAAAAGGAGTTTGGAAGGTCAGCTTGACTCATCATGGAGCGAACCATGTCTAACAGAGTTCGATTTCTCCTTTCAGAAACACCATTCCATTGAGGTGTACCTGGTGGAGTGAGTTGTGATATTATACCACACTCCTTCAGATAGTCAAGGAATTCTCGATCCAAGTACTCTCCACCTCGATCTGATCGAAGCACTTTGATACTCTTCCCGAGTTGATTCTCTACTTCATTCTTGAATTCTTTGAACTTTTCAAAGGATTCTGACTTATGTCTCATAAGATATACATAGCCATATCTGCTGAAGTCATCAGTGAAAGTAATGAAGTATTGGGAACCTCCTCTAGCTTGTGTAGACATAGGGCCACATACATCACTATGTATGAGTCCTAGTAAGTCATTAGCCCTTTCACTTTGCCCTGTGAATGGGGCTTTGGTCATCTTGCCCAACAAACATGACTCACATGTCTCATATGATTCAAAATCAAATGAGTCCAAGAGTCCATCCTTATGGAGCTTGGATATGCGGGTCTCATTTATATGGCCCAAGCGACAGTGCCAGAGATAGGTCAAGTTTGAATCATTTAATCTGACCTTCTTGGTATTCACATTATAGATTGGATCTTCAAGGTCTAGAACATACAACCCATTGCTAAGTTGAGCACTACCATAAAAGATTTCATTCAAATAAATAGAACAACATTTGTCCTTTATTATAAATGAAAAACCTTTCTTGTCCAAACAAGAAACAGAAATCAAATTTCTACTAATAGTAGGCACAAAGTAGCAGTTGTCTAATTCTAAAACTAATCCACTAGGTAAAGTGAGAACATAAGTCCCTATGGCTAAGGCAGCAACCCTTGCTCCATTTCCAACACGTAGGTCCACTTCACCTCGGGCCAATCTTCTACTTCTACTTAGATCCTGCACATTTGCACAAATGTGAGATCCACATCCAGTATCCAATACCCAAGATGAGGAAGTAGAAAAGTTAGCCTCTATAACAAAAATACCTAAAGTGGAAGTCTTACTTCCCTTTTCCTTAGCAAGTTCTTCAAGATAGAGCTTGCAGTTGCGCTTCCAGTGTCCAGGTTGCTTACAATGGAAGCACTCCCCTTCCTTTGCCACACCACCCTTTGGTTTCAGTGCAGCTGAAGAAGAACTAGCATTGGACTTTCCATTAGCTTTATCCTTCTTCTTGTTGGCTTTTCCCTTTCCCTTGCCCTTTTGAACCATCAAAATGGGCTTAGCCTTCTTAAGGTTTTGCTCAGCAGTTCTCAACATGTTGAGCAATTCAGGAAGGGACTTGTCTAGGTCGTTCATGTTATAGTTCATGACGAACTGACTGTAGCTTTCAGGCAACGATTGCAAGACTACATCGATAGCCAACTCTTTCTGAAGAGCAAATCCCAAATTCTCAAGATTCTCAATGTACCCAATCATCTTAAGCACATGAGGACCCACGGGACTTCCTTCAGACATCTTGCACTGAAATAATGCCTTAGAGGTCTCAAACCTCTCATGCCTAGCTTGCTCTTGGAAAAGCATTTTGAGATGTTCGATCATATCGAACGCCCCCATGTTCTCATGTTGCTTCTGAAGCTCAGATTCCATGGTAATAAGCATGAGGCATGCAACATCCAAAGCATCATCAGAATGCCTCTTGTGAGCATCCCTTTCAGCTCTTGGAGCAGTGGCAGTAGGCTCATTCGGAATGGGCTGCTCTAGGACATATGCCTTTCTCTCTTGTTTGAGGACTATCCTCAAGTTTCAGTACCATTTGAGAAAGTTGGTCCCATTCAGTTTTTCCTTCTCAAGGATCGATCGCAACGAAAGTGTCGATGTGTTTTGTGCCATGGTTATCTACAACAGTAAATATGCAGTGTAAGAGTCATGTATTTTAATTCATTTAATAAGGACTTTTATTAAACGATACTCCCACTATTTTCCTCAAAATAATAACCCTCGGTATTATTTCGGAACACCTCGGCGCTAAGGTATTCTAGTGGGCCAAGATCCATATTTGACCACAACCTGAGTCAGCTTTGGCTTTTCTCTCAAGTTACAGCTATTTAGGTAGGCAACTCATTGCCAATTGCATCTTATGCAACTCTTGGATAGTTGGGTGAACAACACTTGTCCAAACTCATCTCATGAACTTAAGCCCAACTCTATGCCTCTAAGTCCCTAATCCTATTAGGATGACTTAGTTAAGTCGAACCCAAAGTTAGCAGTTTGGATATCACTATTATCCCATCGCGCCTTACCAAGATGAACATAGGTGCTTTGCTTTGGCAAACCCACCTAATGTTGATCAAGGTCTTGACGAGTGCCAACATTTGGAAGGCATCACATTTAATGACTTAATATTTGTTTGAGGGATTTTTCTTTTGATCTCACCAATTTGTTATCTCCGGTTGTTTTATACATGCATCATATACAAATATAAAACATGCATCTCATGCTTACAAGAAATAAACGTGACATGGTTATAGCCCAAACTATGTGATATTCTCAAGCCAATGAGAATATCATAAAAGCCTAAGAAAAGAAAAGAGTCTTCACAAGCTCCTTCTCTTCCTTTCTTGGCTGCCTTTTTGTTGTCACCTCCTTGGACATACCACCTTGGACGATCCCATAATGCACCATTACATCAATAATAGAAACCTCGAGTTACATTCGAGGGGAGTAAGGTGAGAAGAGAATGTACAATGAGAGTGATAAGAAAAGGCACGACTCGCAGGCCGTATTTACAAGTACAACCAATCAAGGGCTATAACCATGCACCATGCTTCAAACACCAATCAGCATATCATGTGAAATCTCATTCAACAAAGATGCATGCCAATTTTCGCGTGTTGATTAACCAGTTTTTATTTATGTGGCGCTTCGCATACGGCGGTCCCGCTGGCCGGTCAGCGGGCGGTGGTTCCGCTGACCGGTCAGCGGACGGGGTCAAGGGGAGCCGCCCTTGCGGGGGGTGTGAGGGGCAGCGCCCCCCGGCGCAAAAAATTGTCTTACAATTGCTTAGCCCGAAATCTTCTATTTCGAGAAAGTAGGCACCCGAGACTCCTCCATTCGAGCCACCAAAAATACCTTACTTTCGGTGCCCGAACAGGCCGAATCCGAACAAACCTAGGGTTTTTGCAACTATTGCAAGAATCCTAATCCATATAGGTATCTCATACCTATCAATTTCGGTTAATCTCATTAACCAATTTGTGTCGTTTCTTCATATATCTCATATGTTCATTACGAATTTCGGTTTCATGCATCATGAATCAATCTAATTAATCATGGCCGAAAACCAATCGAAGACATAGCATCATGCGATTCAACACTCAATCCCGATTTAGGGTTTCACCAGTAGCTCTGATACCACTGTTGGGTTTCGGGAGCCAAACAGCGCAGCGGAATTTAACCGAAACCCTCCAGGATCCAAGTGAAACGGGGTAAACCAGGTGTTCGAAAATTTCATACCTAATTTTCGGTTGAGATCTCTCACTCAACTGTAGAGTCGAATCACAAAACCTGAACAGTTGACGTGTTCAGGCTCTCTATGGTATCCACACGAGCCTCTCGGGATCACCACGCTTCCACCACGTCCCGGCAGATGCGTTTCTCTTGCGCTCGCAGTGCTAGCTTGCGTCCTCCAAGGAATTGCAAGAGAAGAGTGTGGCTGTCCTTTTGGGAAGCTAGGGCAAGGAGACCTACGAATTTCTCACTTAAAAGTTGTATTTATAGTGAGACTCAACTTCCAGGCCTAATGGGTTTCAAAGCCCTAATCCAATTAGGAATTAATTTCGGGCTTAATAATGGCTCAACTCCTTGGCCCATTATTAATACGAAATTAAAGTGAAACCATAACCCAAATAATTAGCCCATGCACTCTAATGATCCAAATAGCTCTATGTGTGCGACCCAATAGGCTCTTGCCATATTGGCAACGATCATAAATCACATTTATGATCATAAGCAATGAGCGGTGTCTAGCAACACATCATTGCTACCCAAGTGACAAGATTGTCGGTGAATCGACTAAACCTTTATGATCATCACCGATATATGCCATTGTCCCTTTGTCCAAGATATCAAGACTAAGCACGAGACATGGAATGTGTCACTCTCGTATAGCCCAATCTTTGGTTTCTTGATTACCGAGTAGACCAAATTAAACTGACGACATTGATATCATATATCAACTCATCGGAGCATGGCCATGCATTTTCTAAGTCTTACTCTATCAAGGGGCCCAAAGATATCACTCCCGTTACATAGGAGGGACAAATCCCATCTTGATCATACAAATCCCTCCGCATGATATGTGACATACCCAATGACCTCCTTCAAGTTCACTCAGTTACGAGCAACAAAGGAAAGTATCAAAGTATGTGACTCACATGTAGGGAACCTTGATGATCTTAGGTCGAAGGACTACATATACCATGATCACTATGAGAATCACTTATGACACTCATATAACGATCCATGAAGTGTTCTCATGGTGGGTCGGTCCAGTACACAAGTTCTCCAACTTGTACCCATATGTAGACTACATATCTCATATTAGTCTCCACATATGCTAGTCATTATGTATTATTGCAACCCGCTCCACAATAATACTATACTAGGGACGTTTAAGAATATCATTATTCTAGGGTTACAATTATGTTTATTACGTTACGCAGAAACAAAACAACAAACAAAATTGCTGGATTAATGCCTCAATAAAATATCATGACTCAATGTGCAAAATACAATCATCTCATGATTGGCTTTTTGGGCACAATACTAACATTTGAAACATGCACAACTAGTTTGGAATGAAATGGAAACATTCACAACTTGGTTCGAATGAAATCGAAACATTCACAACTTGTTTGGAATGAATGGAAACATTCACAACTTGTTTTGAGTGAAATAGAAACATTCACAACTTGTTTGGAATGAAATGGAAACATTTAGAACTTGTTTGGAATGAATGGAAACATTCAGAACTTGTTTGGAATGAAATAGAAACATTCACAACTTGTTTGGAATGAAATGGAAACATTCACAACTTGTTTGGAATGAAGTGGAAACATTCACAAACTGTTTGCAATGAAGTGGAAAGATTCACAAACTGTTTGGAATGAAATCGAAACATTCACAACTTGTTTGGAATGAACTGGGAACATTCACAACTTTTTTGGAATGAATGGAAACATTCAAAATTTGTATCGAATCAAATGGAAATATTCACAACTTGTTTGGAATGAAATGGGGACATTCACAACTAGTTTGGAATGAATGGATACATTCAGAACTTGTTTGGAATGAAATGAAAACATTGAGAACTTGTTTGGAATGAAATGGAAACAATCACAACTTGTTTGGAATGAAATAGAAACATTCAAAACTTGTTTGGAGCGAAATTGAAACATTCAGAACTTATTTGGAATGGAATGGAAACTTTCCCAACTTGTTGGGAAATAAATGGGAACATTCACAACGAATTTGAACTGAATGGAAGCATTCACAACTTCTTTGGAATGAAATGGAAACATTTAGAACTTGTTTGGAATGAATAGAGATAATCACAACTAGTTTTGAATGAATCGGAAAATTAATAACTTGTTTGGAATGAAGTGGAAACATTCACAACTAGTTTGCAATGAATGGAAACATTCACAACCTGTTTGGAATGAAATGCAAATATTCACAACTTGTTTGGAATGAAATGGAAACATTCACAACTTGTTTGTAATGATATACAAACACTCACAACTTGTGTTGGAAAGAAATGGAAACATTCACATGTTTTTTGGAATGAAATGGAAATATTCAAAACATGTTTTGAATGAAATGGAAACATTCACAACTTGTTGGGAATGAAATGGAAACATTCACAACTTGTTTGGAATGCAATGGAAACAATCAAAAGTTGTTTGGAATGAAATGGAAACATTCACAACTTGTTAGGAATGAATTTCAAACATGCACAACTTGTTTGAAATGAAATGGAAACATTGACAACTTGTTTTGAGTGAAATGAGAACATTCACAAGTAGTTTTGAATGAAATGGAAACATTCACAGCTTGTTTGGAATATAATGCAAAACATTCACAACTTGTTTGGAATGAAATGGAAACATTCACAACTTGTTTGGAATGAAATCAAAACATTCAAAACTTATTTGGAATGAAATGGAAACATTCACATTTTATTTGGAATGAATTTGAAACAAGGACAACTAGTTTGGAATGAATTGGAAACAATCACAACTTGGTTGGAATGAAATCACAACATTCACAACTTGTTTGGAATGAGATCGAAACATTCACGACATGTTCAGAGTGAATGGAAACATTCACAACTTGTTTGGAATGAATGGAAACATTCACAACTTGTTTGGAATGAAATAGAAATGTTCACAACTTGTTTGGAATGAAATGGAAACATTTACAACTTGTTTGGAATGAAGTGCAAACACTCATAAATTGTTTGGAATTAAGTGGAAACATTCACAACTTGTTTGTAATGAAATAGAAACATTCTCAACTTATTTTGAATGAATTTGAAACATGCACAACTAGTTTGGAATGAAATGGAAACATTCACAACTTGGTTCGAATGAAATCGAAACATTCACAACTTGTTTGGAATGAATGGAAACATTCACAACTTGTTTTGAGTGAAATAGAAACATTCACAACTTGTTTGGAATGAAATGGAAACATTTAGAACTTGTTTGGAATGAATGGAAACATTCAGAACTTGTTTGGAATGAAATAGAAACATTCACAACTTGTTTGGAATGAAATGGAAACATTCACAACTTGTTTGGAATGAAGTGGAAACATTCACAAACTGTTTGCAATGAAGTGGAAAGATTCACAAACTGTTTGGAATGAAATCGAAACATTCACAACTTGTTTGGAATGAACTGGGAACATTCACAACTTTTTTGGAATGAATGGAAACATTCAAAATTTGTATCGAATCAAATGGAAATATTCACAACTTGTTTGGAATGAAATGGGGACATTCACAACTAGTTTGGAATGAATGGATACATTCAGAACTTGTTTGGAATGAAATGAAAACATTGAGAACTTGTTTGGAATGAAATGGAAACAATCACAACTTGTTTGGAATGAAATAGAAACATTCAAAACTTGTTTGGAGCGAAATTGAAACATTCAGAACTTATTTGGAATGGAATGGAAACTTACCCAACTTGTTGGGAAATAAATGGGAACATTCACAACGAATTTGAACTGAATGGAAGCATTCACAACTTCTTTGGAATGAAATGGAAACATTTAGAACTTGTTTGGAATGAATAGAGATAATCACAACTAGTTTTGAATGAATCGGAAAATTAATAACTTGTTTGGAATGAAGTGGAAACATTCACAACTAGTTTGCAATGAATGGAAACATTCACAACCTGTTTGGAATGAAATGCAAATATTCACAACTTGTTTGGAATGAAATGGAAACATTCACAACTTGTTTGTAATGATATACAAACACTCACAACTTGTGTTGGAAAGAAATGGAAACATTCACATGTTTTTTGGAATGAAATGGAAATATTCAAAACATGTTTTGAATGAAATGGAAACATTCACAACTTGTTGGGAATGAAATGGAAACATTCACAACTTGTTTGGAATGCAATGGAAACAATCAAAAGTTGTTTGGAATGAAATGGAAACATTCACAACTTGTTAGGAATGAATTTCAAACATGCACAACTTGTTTGAAATGAAATGGAAACATTGACAACTTGTTTTGAGTGAAATGAGAACATTCACAAGTAGTTTTGAATGAAATGGAAACATTCACAGCTTGTTTGGAATATAATGCAAAACATTCACAACTTGTTTGGAATGAAATGGAAACATTCACAACTTGTTTGGAATGAAATCAAAACATTCAAAACTTATTTGGAATGAAATGGAAACATTCACATTTTATTTGGAATGAATTTGAAACAAGGACAACTAGTTTGGAATGAATTGGAAACAATCACAACTTGGTTGGAATGAAATCACAACATTCACAACTTGTTTGGAATGAGATCGAAACATTCACGACCTGTTCAGAGTGAATGGAAACATTCACAACTTGTTTGGAATGAATGGAAACATTCACAACTTGTTTGGAATGAAATAGAAATGTTCACAACTTGTTTGGAATGAAATGGAAACATTTACAACTTGTTTGGAATGAAGTGCAAACACTCACAAATTGTTTGGAATTAAGTGGAAACATTCACAACTTGTTTGTAATGAAATAGAAACATTCTCAACTTGTTTGGAATGAGATGAGAACATTCACAACTGTTTGGAATGAATGGAAACATTCAAAACTTGTTTGGAATTAAATGGAAACACTCACAAGTTGTTTGGAATAAGATGGGGACAATCACAACTAGTTTGGAATGAATGGAAACATTCACAACTTGTTTGGAATGAAATGGAAACATTCACAACTTGTTTGGAATGAAATGGAAACATTTACAACTTATTTGGAATGAAATGGAAACATTCAGAACTTGTTTGGAGTTAAATGGAAACATTCACAACTTGTTTGAAAAGAAATGGGAACATTAACAACTAATTTGGAATGAATGGAAACATTCACAACTTGTTTGGAATGAAATTGAAACATTCACAACTTGTTTGAACGAATAGAGATAATCACAACTAGTTTTGAATGAATCGAAAAATTAATAACTTGTTTGGCATGAAGTGGAAACATTGACAACTAGTTTGCGATGAATGGAAACATTCACAACCTGTTTGGAATGAAATGGAAACATTCACAACTTGTATGGAATGAAATGGAAACATTCACAACTTGTTTGTAATGAAATAGAAACATTCACAACTTGTGTTGGAATGAAATGGAAACATTTACAAGTTGTGTGGATTGAAATGGAAATATTCAAAACTTGTTTTGAATGAAATGTGATGCGAACCCCGATGGTATAAAGACCATGAAACACACCCAAGATGTTTTTCAAGCTCCACAAGACATCAAAGAGACTGGATTTGAAACCCCCACCGCTAATCAACCTGTGATTAGAAACGAGAAGTATAGAACTCCAAGAACACAAGCACACTTGTGCACCAAGGCAGTCCACAAAGAACCAAAGAGAAAACCTCTCCAAAGAGCAATATTATTTCAAAATTTTTCTGTCTGTTTACACCCAGAATATGTGCCTTTATATAGGCCTAAACTAGGGTAAAAAACTGGGAAAAATTCGCAGCCTAAGTCCCTTAGGAATCCTAGATACAAAGACATAGGAAATCCTAGTCAAATTAGGACTCTAACTCCTAGTTTGAACAAGTTTAATGAATGCAGCATATGCCACTTGTCCAAAACGATTTAAAACTATTCCATAGCCTAAATAACTTCCTAAATAATGTATCTAAATAGGATTTGAACGAAAATAAACTATAAATACAAGGTTGGCCATGAAAACCCTAAAATAGTCTTCTCGGGTGGTTCTTGCTTGTATCTTCAACTTCAAGCTGAAATTCGAACTTCATGCAGCCATGATTTCTCAAAATGTAAAACATGAAAGTTGTATATCTCTTTGTTAGCTTCGAAACCACACTTGAATCAGACAAAATGGACTTCTAAATCGAAAGATATTCCCAAAATACTGCAACTGCTTCTGAACCAGTGATAACTCGTAAATAGTGACTTTGAAGCTGAATTGGACCTCCTTAACGTGAAAACTGGGTTTGATGGTCTTCATATGATTTCTAGCTCCAGATGTTATATTTCCAATGAATCAAGAATTACTAAATTCTGATCTGTTTAGCTCAAGATATAAATTTTCTACCAGAACATCACCAATCTGTCAAAATCCAAGCTTAAAGTGCACTAGTGAGCTCCTTAGCCTTCTTCGTTGTCAATGGTCCACTAATTATCTTCAATAGATCTTTGCCATCCTTGGTTGTGCCTTCTTTGATCGTATCAGCTCCCCCCTCCTTAGAAGGATTCATCCTCGAATCAAAACCTACATTAGAAAAGGGAGTTGAATCAATAAAAATGAAATGATCAACACATAAGCACTTACCTTTCACATAAGCACCAATAGCATGGAATGCTTGTGTATGGAGCTTTGATCTTGTGAAAAACCTGAACCAATATCCAAATGCAATGATACCTCCAGGGTCAAAAACAAAGTTAGAAGCAATTAGCACAAAAAATCTGAAAGTTAGCACAATTTTCATTTTAACTCGAGGCATCACTTTCATTGCCTTTGCCATCTCAAAAACATTATTCTCAAAACTAGCAAAAGTGTTGGAATAATTTACCTTAGGAATGTCGTATGCACTAAAAAAAAATGGACCTAAACTCTCACAAGTATTATGGTTATGAAAAGCACAAGTTATGCATGTCAAGACAATAGTTTGCATAGGTCATTCAACCAAACAAGAATTGAACACAATGTGGCCTAAACTAATAACCAAACTAGGATGCAACAATTCGACAAAAATCCTAAGTGTTTTAAATGAAACAAGATTGGAGTAGATAGGATTAAGTGAAACCAATTCAGTAGCAAACTTATTTTTGCATGTATATGCACAACAATGCATGAAATTTGTGAATGAAATGTGATACAAAACAAAGGACTCAACATACCTCCATAAAAGGCTGAATTTGAAACAAGAATTTTCACTCAAAATAAAAGCTTCCAAGTTCGGACATAAAGTAAAAATATCAAGGCTCAAAAGTTTGTGTAATGCATGTGTCATGACAATAAAATGCTTGCTGGAAATTAATGATTGACACACAAAAATGGGCTGAACATGAATGTGAATCAAAGAAGTATGTAATGCATGGGTAACAACCAATTTATGCATGAAAAATTCTGAAGAAGTAGATTTAATTTGAGGTAAAACAAAGAAATGTGAGATTGATGCAAAACAAACAAATTCAAAAACAAAAGACACCAAAACAGATTTTCCCCCAGATAAACTCATGAAATTCAAAAGATCATTTGACAAAACCAAAAAATTAGAAGCTTTAAAATCATATTTTGTCAAAGTTTCATGCTTACTTCCTTCTCTTAATCTAGTTTCATGAAAACCATTCTTCAAAATAACATTACTAGCAAACACACATTGTTTGAGATTTTCATGCAAAACCACATCATATCTAGGTGTAAGGAAGAAATACATTACAGTGGTTGGACTTAGTCTCCAAGTATCTTCCTTTGGTGTAGAAACCACAAAATTTTCACCTTTGCACTCAATGGCTTTGGTTGGAGTTGCATTAATTTCATCGCCTTGAAACATAGGATAAGAAACAATGTCAAGCAAATTTTTGCATATGAAATCACTTGGACTTACCTCAAATTGTTCCTTTTCAACCTCCTTCATTGGTTTGATGCATGGAACATGGCTTAGAATATTAGGAACACCAACTTCTTTAATGGGCAGCAACTCATTTGATTCTTGTAGTTCATCTCCACTCAATTCCTGAAAAGAAGACAACACAACACTAGAAGAAGACTCCATTATGTTAGATGAAAGTATGGCTACTCTGTAGGTCTTTCTCTCTTCACTTGGCTTGGGTTCAATGCACTCTTGTCTTCTCTCAACTTCCCACTCAATTTTTTCTCTCGGTAACTCTCCATTCTTCTTCCTCTCATGTTCACTCTTCTCACTTAAACTCTTGGTTGTTCTCTCAGCTTTCCCCTCATCACTCTTGCCCTCAACTTTCCCCTCTTTTTCTTTTCTCTCAACCTTACTTCGAAGTTTTCTTTGATCCTCAAAGACTTCTTGTGGTGAAAGTGGAACAAGCATGATTGACTTTTCTTGTTGCAGCCGAGACAAGTCTCCTTTTGTGGCCTCCATGTTTGGCTTGGGCACTTCTCTCACATCCTTACTCCATGCTCCTCTCCATGTGGAAATTCCTCCTTGACACATCTTGGATGCCTTTGCTCTCTTGATGCTCCTCTCGGCCTTAATGGCGTGATGAAGCAAATCCTCCATGTTGACATATGGCACCATCTCCACTTCGTTGGCAATCTCAAGATTGAGACCATTAATGAATCTAGCAATGGTGGTCTCCTCATCCTCCATGATGTTGGCTCGGGTCAAGGTCCTCTCCAAGTCTTTATGGTAGTCCTCTACACTCCTTTGGCCTTGCACTAGCTTTTGAAGCTTTAAGCGTTGATCTCTATTGATGCGCACCCCGATGGTATAAAGACCATGAAACGCGCCCAAGATGTGATTCAAGCTCCACAAGACATCAAAGAGACTAGGTTTAAAACCCCCACCCCTAATCAACCTGTGACCAGAAACGAGAAGTATAGAACTCCAAGAACACAAGCACACTTGTGCACCAAGGCAGTCCGCCAAGAACCAAAGAGAAAACCTCTCCAAAGAGCAATATTATTTCGGCAATAATCTGTGTCTTTACATCCAGAATATGTGCCTTTATATAGGCCTAAACTAGGGTTAAAAGCTGGGCAAAATTCGCAGCCTAAATCCCTTAGGAATCCTAGATACAAAGACATAGGAAATCCTAGTCAAATTAGGACTCTAATTCCTAGTTTGAACAAGTTTAATAAATGCAGCGTATTCCACTTGCCCAAAACGATTTAAAACTATTCCATAGCGTAAATAACTTCCTAAATAATGTATCTAAATAGGATTTGAACGAAAATAAAATATAAATACAAGATTAAACCCGAAAACTCCCAAATAGCCTTTTTGGGTGCATTTTGGGCACTTTAAGGTTCTCTCTTGTATCTTCAGCTCCAAGCTTGAATCTTTGAGTTCCAATGGCATGAATCTTCATATTAGATGTGGTAATGAAGGTCTGGAAAGTTAGAGCTCAAAAATCCAGCTTGTGGACACAAAATGCATCAAGAACACTTAAGGTGGCTCAAATGGTGCACTTTGAGTGGTGTCCTTGGTGTCCTTGTTTTGTGACTTATCTAAGCACTCCAGAACTAAGTAGCAAGCATATCCATCATGTCCATATCATGTCTTGAAAGTTCCAGCAGCTCCTTGTGAAGTTTCATGTCCATTCTCCATGAAGAAACTTGAAACAAAGCCTTGTAGTGCACTTGAGAGCTCCTTAGCTTTCTTCCTTGTCATAGGTCCACTAGAAACCTTCAATGGGTCCTTGCCTTCTTCATGTGTGCCTTCCTTGATCATATCATCTATAGTAGGAGCTAGGCACAAATCTCCTCCTCATTAAGGCTTTAAGGGCTCTCCATGTATGTATGGGCTCCTCCTCATTCCTTCTCCTAGAAGTAACATCCTGATTCCACCATACAAGAGCATAATTAGTGAACTTTATGGTAGCCAATTAACCTTCTCTTCCTTGGAGTAATGATGGCAATCAAACACCATCTCAATCTTTTGTTCCCACTCCCAATATGCATCGGGATCACTCCTCCCTTGGAAGGATGGAATGGTAAACTTGATGGAGTTGAGATTGTTGTCATCCCTTGGTTCACAGCTCATTAGAAACCCATGGTCATGCCAAACTCTTTCTTCCTCCTTGGGTTCTTCTCTCCTTGGACCTCTCCTTGGTTACAAGATGGGATTAGGCCTTCTTGGCAACCTCAAGTCAATGTCCTCAATCCTCCCAACAAGCCTATTGAGAGTTTCTTGAAGCTCTCTCATGGTTGGCTCATCATTGTGTCTCACTTCCATCCTCCTGGCCCTCCATACTCCTGAAAATAACAAAGATCCTCACAAACACTCACCTTACGTGTTTCACTCAAAATATGAACACTCAAAACACTCAATTTGTTAGTGAGATATTGCTATTCAAAGAGTTCTCAAAAGTTCTAAGAAAACTATCCTCAAAGCACACAAGAAAACTTGAATTTTTGAAGAACTATTTTGACTCCAAAAGAGGTGGGCTAAACAAGCTTTAAAGACTCTAGGAAGCTCTTGCAATTGATGATCACAAGAACCACAAAGAAAGCTTTTTGGCTAGAAAACAATGGGATAGGTTTTGGGCACAAAAACTTTTAACACTTTTGAGAGAAACTTCTTTTCTTTTGCAAGCTCTTTCCTTTGTTCTTTTCTTTTCTTTTCTTTGCTCTTTTTCTTTTCTTTCTTTTCCCTATATTTGCTTGCTGTTTTGATGCTAAACAAACATTCCCCTTGAAATTCCTCGCTACCAAAGACAAAAATTTAGAATTCTTTTCGGCCAAGACAAGAAAACTAGTGAAATTGGCACAATTTGAAGCAACTTTTTGATACCAAAAATTCTTGAACTTGGATCCTTCTTTTTTTGAAGTTTTCTGGACTCTAAGATGCTAGAAACAATGAAAACAAAAGAGATTAATATGGCTGGAAATGAAACAGAAAGATAAGAATTAAACAAGAACAAACAAGTAGAAACCGAGAACACAAGGTGACATGGATTGACTTCTTTTTGTTGTTTTTGTGATTTTCAGACTTGAACAAGGATGGAATAAAAAGAACAGACCTGAAACAAGAAGAAAACATATTAAAACAGAGAATTAAAACATGAAATTACTGGACAGAATTGAAAGAAAAACGAAGGGAAACAAGAACACAAGATATGTCCTTCAATGGAACTTGTGGCTCTGATACCAACTGATGCGAACCCCGATGGTATAAAGACCATGAAACTCACCCAAGATGTTTTTCAAGCTCCACAAGACATCAAAGAGACTGGATTTGAAACCCCCACCCCTAATCAACCTGTGATTAGAAACGAGAAGTATAGAACTCCAAGAACACAAGCACACTTGTGCACCAAGGCAGTCCACAAATAACCAAAGAGAAAACCTCTCCAAAGAGCAATATTATTTCGAAATTTTTCTGTCTGTTTACACCCAGAATATGTGCCTTTATATAGGCCTAAACTAGGGTAAAAAACTGGGAAAAATTCGCAGCCTAAGTTCCTTAGGAATCCTAGATACAAAGACATAGGAAATCTTAGTCAAATTAGAACTCTAACTCCTAGTTTGAACAAGTTTAATGAATGCAGCATATGCCACTTGTCCAAAATGATTTAAAACTATTCCATAGCCTAAATAACTTCCTAAATAATGTATCTAAATAGGATTTGAACGAAAATAAACTATAAATACAAGATTGGCCATGAAAACCCCAAAATAGTCTTCTCAGGTGGTTCCTGCTTGTATCTTCAACTTCAAGATGAAATTCGAACTTCATGCAGCCACGATTTCTCAAAATTTAAAACATGAAGGTTGTAGATCTCTTTCTTAGCTTGGAAACCACACTTGAATCACACAAAAATGGACTTCTAAATCGAAAGATATTCCCAAAATACTGCAACTGCTTTTGAACCAGTGATAACTCGTAAATAGTGACTTTGAAGCTGAATTGGACCTCCTTAACGTGAAAACTGGGTTTGATGGTCTTCATATGATTTCTAGCTCCAGATGTTATATTTCCAATGAATCAAGAATTACTCAATTCTGATCTGTTTAGCTCAAGATATGAATTTTCTACCAGAACATCGCCAATCTGTCAAAATCCAAGCTTAAAGTGCACTAGTGAGCTCCTTAGCCTTCTTCGTTGTCAATGGTCCACTAATTATCTTCAATAGATCCTTGCCATCCTTGGTTGTGCCTTCTTTGATCGAATCAAAATGGGAACATTCCCAACTCATTTGTAATGAAATCGAAACCTTCACAAGTTGTTTAGAATGAAATGGCAATATTTACAACTTGTTTGGAATGAAATAGAAACATTCATAATTTGTTTGGAATGAATGGAAACATTCACAACTTATTTGGAATTAAATAGAAACATTCACAACTAGTTTGGAATGAATAGAGATTTTCATATCTAGTTTTGAGTGAATCGAAACATTCATAACTTGGTTGGAATGAAATAAAAACATTCACAACTAGTTTACAATGAATGGAAACATTCACAACCTGTTTGCAATCGAATGCAAAACTTTCACAAGTTGTTTGGAACGAAATGGAAACATTCACAACTAGTTTGGAATGAATGGAAACATTCCCAACTCGTTTGGAATGCAATCGAAACATTCACAAGTTGTATAGAATGAAATGGCAACATTTACAACTTCTTTGGAATGAAATAGAAACATTCACAATATGTTTGGAATGAATGGAAACATTCACAATCTGTTTGGAATGAAATGGAAACATTCACAACTAGTTTGGAATGAATAGAGATTTTCATATCTAGTTTTGAGTGAACCAAAACATTCATAAGTTGGTTGGAATACAATTAAAACATTCACAACTAGTTTACAATGAATGGAAACATTCACAACTTGTTTGCAGTCGAACGAAAACTTTCACAAGTTGTTTGGAATGAAACGGAAACATTCACAACTAGTTTGGAATGAATGGAAACATTCACAACCTGTTTTGAATGAAATGGAAACATTCAGAACTTGTTTCAAATGAAATTGAAACATTCACAACTTGCTTGTAATGATATGGGAACGTTCAGAACTAGTTTGGAATGAATGTAAATATTCACAACTTGTTTAGCATGAATTAAAACATTCACCACTTGGTGGGAATGAAATTCACAACTAGTTTTGAATGAATTGAGATATTGACAACTAGTTTTGAATGAATCGAAACATTCATAACTTGTTTGGAATGAATTTGAAGCATGCGCAACTTGTTTTGGAATGAAATGGAAACATTCACAACTAGGTCGGAATGAAATGAAAACATTCAAACTAGTTTGGAATGAAATGGAAACATTCACAACTAGATATTCAAATCTAGTTTTCAATGAATTGAAACATTCATAACTTGTTTGGAATGAAATGGAAACACTAACAACTAGTTTGCAATAAATGGAAACATACACAACTTGTTTGGAATGAAATTGGAAAATTCACAACTAGTTTGGAATGAAATTGGAACATTCACAACCTGTTTGGAATAAAATGCAAACATTCACAACTTGTTAGAATGAAATGGAAACATTCAAAAGTTGTTTGGAAGGAAATGGAAACATTCACAACTTGTTTGGAATGAATTTCAAACATGCACAAGATGTTTGGAAAGAAATGGAAACATTGACAACTAGTTCGCAATGAATAGAAATAGTCACAACTTGTTTGGAATGAAATGGAAACATTCACAACCTATTTGGAATGATGTGGAAACATTCACAACTTGTTTGGAATGAAATGGAAATATTCACAAGTTGTTTGGAATGAAACGGGAACATTCACAACTAGTTTGGAAGAAATCAAAACATTCACAACTTGCTTGTAATGAAATGGGAACGTTCACAACTAGTTTGGAATAAATGGAAACATTCAGAATTTGTTTGGGATGAATTAAAACACTCACAACTTGTTTGGAATGAAATGATAACATGCACAACTTGTTTGGAATGATTTTGAAACATGCACAACTTGTTTGGAATGAAGTGGAAACATTCACAACTTGTTCGGAATAAAATGCAAAGATTCACAACTTGTTTGGAATAGAGTGGAAACAATCACAACTAGTTTGGAATGAAGAGAGGTATTCACAACTAGTTTTGAATCAATCAAAACATTCATAACTTGTTTGGAATGAAATGGAAACATTCACAATAGTTTGTGATGAATAGAAACATTCACAACTTGTTTGGATTGAAATGGAAAAATTCACAACTAGTTCGGAATGAATGGAAACATTCACAACTTGTTCGGAATGAAATGGAAACATTCACAACTAGTTTCAAAAGAAATGGAAACATTCAAAACTTCTTTGGAATGAAATGGAAACATTCATAACTAGTTTAGAATGAAATGGAAACATTCACAAGTTGTTTGGAACGAAATTGGAACATTCATAACTTTTTTTGAATAAATGGGAACAAACACAACTTGTGTGTTATGAATTGGGAACATTCACGACTTGTTTTGGAATGAGGTGGAAACATTCAAAACTTGTTTGGAATGAAATGGAAACATTCACAATAGTTTGCGATGAATGGAAACATTCAGAACTTTGTTTGGAATGAAATGGAAACATTCACAACTAGTTCGGAATGAATGGAAACATTCACAACTTGTTTGGAATGAAATGGAAACATTCACAACTAGTTCGGAACGAAATGAAAACATTCACAACTAGTTCGGAAAGAATGGAACGATTCATAACTTGTTTGGAATGAAATGCAAGCATTTACAACTCTTTTGGAATGAAATGGAAACATTCAAAACTTCTTTGGAATGAAATGGAAACATTCACAACTAGTTTAGAATGAAATGGAAACATTCAAAACTCATTTGGAAGGAAATTGGAACATTGACAGCTTGTTTCGAATGAAATGGAAATATTCACAACTTGTTTGTTTTGAAATGGAAACATTCACAACTTGTTTGGAATGAAGTGGAAACACTCACAACTTGTTTGGAATGAAGTGGAAACATTCACAGCTTGTTTGGAATGAAAGGGGAACATTCACAACTGTTTTGAATCAATGGAAACGTTCACAACTAGTTTTGAATGAATGGAAACATTCACAACTTATTTGTCGTGAAATGGAAACATTCAAAACTTGTTTGGAATAAAATGGAGACATTCACAACTTGTTTGGAATAAATTTGAAACTTGCACAACTTGTTTGGAATGAAATGGAAACATTCACAACTTGTTTGGAATGAAATTGGAACATGCACAACTAGTATGGAATGAAATGGAAACATTCACAACTTGTTTGTAATAAAATGCAAACATTCACAACTTGTTTACAATGATATGGAAACGTTCGCAACTACTTTGGAATGAATAGAGATATTCATAACTAGTTTTCAATGAATCGAAATGCTCATAACTTGTTTGGAATGAAATGGAAACATTCACAACTAGTTTGCAATGAATAGAAACATTCAAAACTTGTTTGGAATGAAACGAGATATTCTCAACTAGTTTCGAGTGAATGGAAACATTCATAACTTGTTTGGAGTGAAATGGAAATATTCACAACTTGTTTGCAATGAAATGGAAACATTCACAACTTGTTTGGAATGAAATGGAAACATTCACAACTTGTTTGGAACGAAATGGAAACATTCACAACTTGCTTGGAATGAAATTGAAATATGCACATCTTGTTTGGAATGAAATGGAAACATTCACAACTTGCTTGGAATGAAATTGAAATATGCACATCTTGTTTGGAATGAAATGGAAACATTCACAACTTGCTTGGAAAGAAATTGAAATATGCACATCTTGTTTGGAATGAAATGGAAACATTCACAACTTGTTTGGAACGAAAGGTAAACATTCACAACTTATTTGGAATGAATGGAAACACCCACAACTTGTTTGGAATGACGTGGAACATTCACAACTCGTTTGGAATAAAATTGGAACATTCACAACTTCTTTCAAACGAAATGGAAACATTGACAACTTGGTTGGAATGAAATGTAAACATTCACAACTAGTTTCGAATCAGACGGGAACATGCACAACTTCTCCTGAGTGAAATGCAAATGTTCACAACTTGTCTGGAAGAAAATGGAAACATTCACAACTTGTTTGGAAACAAATCGAAACATTCACAACTTGTTTGGAATGAAATGGGAACATTCACAACTAGTTTTGAATGAATGGAAACATTCACAACTTGTTTGGAATGAAATCGAAACATTGACAACCTATTTGGAACGAATGGGTTTATTCGAAACTTGTTTAAAATAAAATGGAAACATTCACAACTCGTTTGCAATGAATTTGGAACATTCACAACTTGTTTCGAACGAAATGGAAACATTGACAACTTGTTTGGAATCAAGTGGAAACATTCACAACTTGTTTGGAATGAAATCGAAACATTCACAACTTGCTTGGAATGAAATAGGAACAATCACAACTAGTTTGGAATGAATGGAAACTTTCACAACTTGTTTAGAATGAATTGAAACTATCACAGCTCATTTGGAATGAAATGGAAATATTCACAACTTGTTTGGAATGAATTTGAAACGTGCACAACTTGTTGGAAATGAAATGGAAATATTCACAACTTGTTTGGAATGAAATGGGAACATTCACAACAAGTTTGGAATGAAATGGAAACATTCACAACTTGTTTGGAATGAAATGGGAACATTCACAACAAGTTTGGAATGAAATGGAAACATTCACAACTTGTTTGGAATAACATGCAAACATTCACAACTTGTTTGGAATGAAATGTAAACATTCACAACTAGTTTGGAATGAATAGAGATATTCACAACTAGTTTGGAATGAACGAAACATTCATAACTTGTTTGGAATGAAATGGAAACATTCACAACTAGTTTGCGATGAATGTATGTTAGTGTTGTGCCCAAACGCCAATCATGAGATGATTTTATTTTTTGCACATTAAGTCATGATATTTTATTAAGGCATTAGTCTAGCAATTATGTTTGTTGTTCTTTTTCTGCGTAACGCAATAAACATAATTGCAACCCTAGAATAATGATATTCGTCCCTAGTCTAGTGTTATTGTGGAGCGGGTTGCAATAATACATAACAACTAGCAGATGTGGAGACTAATATGAGATATGTAGTCTACATATGGGTACAAGTTGGAGAACTTACGTACTGGATCGACCCACCATGAGAACACTATATAGATCGTTATATCAGTGTCATAAGTGATTCTCATAGTGATCATGGTACATGTAGTCCTTTGACCTAAGATCATCAGGGTTCCCTACATGTAAGTCACATACTTTGATACTTTCCTTTGTTGCTCGTAACTGAGTGAACTTGAAGGAGGTCATTGGGTATGTCACATATCATGCGGATGGATTTGTATGATCAAGATGGGATTTCTCCCTCCTATGTAACGGGAGTGATATCTTCAGGCCGCTTGATAGAGTGAGACTTAGAAAATGCATGGCCATGCTCGGATGAGTTGATATACGATATCAATGTCATCAGTTTAAGTTGGTCTACTCGATAATCAAGAAACCAAAAATTAGGCTATATGAGAGTGACACATTCCATGTCTCGTACTTAGTCTTGATATCTTGGACAAAGGGACAATGGCATAAAGGTTTAGTCGAATCACCGACAATCTTGTCACTTGGGTAACAATGATGTGTTGCTAGACACTGCTCATTGCTTATGATCATAAATGTGATTTATGATCATTGCCAACGTGGTAGGAGCCTATCGGGTCACACACATAGAGCTATTTGTATCATTGGAGTGCATGCGCTAATAATTTGTGTTTTGGTTTCCCAATAATTTTGTATTAATAATGGGCCCAATAGTTGAGCCATTATTAAGCCCGAAATTAAAGCCTAATTAGATTAGGGCTCTGAAACCCATTAGGCTTGGAAGTTGAGTCTCACTATAAATACAACTTTTAGTGAGAAATTCGCAGGTCTCCTCGCCCTAGCCTCCCAAAAGGACAGTCGCACTCTTTTCTTGCAATTCCTTGGAGGACGCACGCTAGCATTGCGAGCGCAAGAGAAACGCATCTACCGGGACGCAGTGGAAGCGTGGTGATCCCGAGAGGCTCGTGTGGATACAATAGAGAGCTTGAACACGTCAACTGTTCAGGTTTAGTGATTTGACTCTACAGTTGAGTGAGAGATATCAACCGAAAATTAGGTATGAAAATTTTTGCACACACGGTTTACTCCGTTTCACTTAGATCCTGGAGGGTTTCGGTTAAATTCTGCTGCGCTATTTGCTCCCGAAACCCAACAATGAAAACATTCACAACCTGTTTAGAAAAAAATGGAAACATTCGCAACTTGTTTGGAATGAAATGGAAACTTTCAAAACTTGTTTGGAATGAAATAGAAACATTCAAAACTTGCGTCGGAATGATAAGGAAACATTCACAACTGGTTTCGAATGAATGGAAACATTCAAAACATGTTTCGAATGAAATGGAAACATTCACAACTTGTTTGGAATAAAATAGAAACATTCACAACTTGTTTAGAATGAAATGGAAACATTCACAACTTCTTCTAAATGAAATAGAAACATTCACAACTTGTTTGGAACGAATGGAAACATTCACAACTTGTTTGGAATGAAATCGAAACATTCACAACTTGCTTGGAATGAAACGGGAACATTCGCAACTAGTTTGGAATGAATGGAAACATTCACAACTTGTTTGGAATGAATTGAAACATGCACAACTTGATCGGAATGAAATGGAAACGTTCATAACTACTTCGGAATGAAATTGGAACATTCACAACTTGTTTTGAACGAAATGGAAACATTCAGAACTTGTTTGGAACGAAACAGAAATATTCACAACTTGTTTGGAATAAAGTGCAAACATTCACATCTAGTTTGCGATGAATGGAAACATCCACAACTTGTTTGGAATAAAATGGAAACATCCACAACTTGCTCGGAATGAAATGGGAACATTCACAATGAGTTTGGAACGAATAGAAACATTCAAAACTTGTTTGGAATGAAATGGAAACATTCGCAACTTGTTTGGAATGAATTGTAAACATTCACAACTAGTTTGGAATGAAATGGGGACAATCACAACTAGTTTGCAATGAAATGAGAACATTCACAACTAGTTTGGAATGAATCAAAACATTCACAACTTGTTTGGAATGAAATGGAAACATTCACAATTTGTTTGGAATGAAATGGGGACAATCACAACTAGTTTGGAATGAAAGGAAACATTCACAACCTGTTTGGAATGCAATTGAAACTTTCACAACTTGTTTGGAATGAAATTGGAACATTCACAACTTGTTTGGAATGAATTGAAACATTCACAACTCGATTCGAACGAAATGGAAACATTCATAACTCCTTTGGAATGAAATTGGAACATTCACAACTTATTTTGAACGAAATGGAAACAGTCAGAAGTTGTTTGGAATGAAGTAGAAACATTCACAATTTGTTTTGAATAAAGTGGAAACATTCACAACCCCTTTGGAATGAAATGGAAACATTTACAACTTGTCTGGAATGAAATAGAAACATTCACAACTTGTTTCGAATGAAATCGAAACATTCACAACTTGTTTGGAATGAAATGGGAACATTCACAACTAGTTTGGATTGAATAGAAACATTCAAAACTTGTTTGGAATGAAATGGAAACATTGACAACTTGTTTGGAATGAAGTGGGGACAATCACAACTAGTTTGGAATGAAATTGGAACATTAACAACTAGTTTGGAATGAATCGAAATATTCACAACTTGTTTGGAATGAAATGGAAACATTCACAACTTGTTTGGAATGACATGGGGATAGTGACAACTAGTTTGGAATGAATGAAAACATTCACAACTTGTTTAGAATGAAATGGAAACATTGACAACTTGTTTGGAATGAGATGGAAACATTCAAAACTGGTTTGGAACGAGATGGAAACATTCACAACTTGTTTGGATTGAATGGAAACATTCCCAACGAGTTTGGAATGAATGGAAACATTCACAACTTGGTTGGAATGAAATTGGAACAATCACAACTTGCTTGGAATGAAACAGAAACATTCACAAGTTGTTTGGAATGAAGTGGAAACATTCACAACTTGTTTGGAATTAGATGGAAACATTCACAAGTAGGTTGGAATAAAAGGAAACATTCACAACTTGTTTGGAATGAAATGGAAAGATTCACAACTTGTTTGAAATAAAATGGAATCATTCACAAGTCATTTGGAATGAATTTGAAACATACACAACTTGTTTGGAATGGAATGGAAACGTTCACATCTTGTTTGGAATGAAATGGAAACGTTCACAACTTGTTTGGAATGAAATGGAAACATTCACAACTTGTTTGGATTGAATTTGAAACATGGACAACTTGTTTGGAATGAAATGGAAACATTCACAACTTATTTGGAATGAAGAGTGATATTCATATCTAGTTTTGAATGAATCGAAACATTCATAACTTGTTTGGAATGAAATATAAACATTCACAACTTGTGTGGAATGAAATGGGGATAATTACAACTAGTTTGGAATAAATGAAAACATTCACAACTTGTTTGGAATGAAATGGGTGCAATGACAACTAGTTTGGAATGAATGAAAACATTCACAACTTGTTAGGAATGAAATGGAAGCAATCACAACTTGTTTAGAATGAAATTGGGACAATGTCAACTAGTTTGCAGTGAATGAAAACATTCACAACATTTTTGGATTGAAATGGAAAGAATCACAACTTGTTTCGAATGAAATTGGAACATTCACAACTTGTTTAGAGTGAAGTAGAATCATTCACAACTTGTTTGGAATGAAATGGAAACATTCACAACTTGTTTAGAATGAGATGGAAACATTCAAAACTGGTTTGGAATGAGATGGAAACATTCACAACCTGGTTGGAATGCATGGAAACATTCACAACTAGTTTGGAACGAATGGAAACATTGACAACTTGTTTGGAATAAAATTGGAACATTCACAACTTGTTTGGAATGAAATAGAAACATTCACAAGTTGCTTGGAATGAAGTGGAAACATTCAAAACTTGTTTGGAATGAACTGGAAAGATTCACAACTTGTTTGGAATGAAATGGAAACATTCACAAGTCATTTGAAATGAATTTGAAACATACACAACTTGTTTGGAATGAAATGGAAACATTCACAACTTGTTTAGAATGAAATGGAAATGTTTACAACTTGTTTGGAATGAAATGGAAACATTCACAACTTGTTTGGATTGAGTTTGAAACATGCCCAACTTGTTTGGAATGAAATGGAAACATTCACAACTGGTTTGGAATGAAGAGAGGTATTCATATCTAGTTTTGAATGAATCGAAACATTCATAACTAGTTTGGAATGAAATCGAAACATTCACAACTTATTTGAAATAAAATGCAAACATTCACAACTAGTTTGGAATGAATAGAGATATTCACAACTAGTTTTGAATCAATCGAAACTTTCGTAACTTGTTTGGAATGAAATGGAAACATTCACAATAGTTTACGATGAATAGAAACATTCAAAAGTTGTTTGGAATGAAATGGAAGCATTCACAACTAGTTCGGAATGAATGGAAACATTTTAGAACTTGTTTGGAATGAAATGGAAACATTCACAACTAGTGTCGGAATGAATGGAAACATTCACAACTTGCTTGGAATGAATTGGAAACATTCACAACTAGTTTGGAATGAAATGGAAACATTCAAAACTTCTTTGGAACGAAATTGGAACATTCACAACTTTTGTCGAACGAAAGGGAAACGTTAACAACTTGTTTGTTATGAATTGGAAACATTCACAACTTGTTTGGAACGAAGTGGAAACACTCACAACTTGTTTGGAATGAAATAGAAACATTCACAATAGTTTGCGATGAATGGAAACATTCACAAGTAGTTTGGAATGATTGGAAACATTCACAAGTTATTCAGAATGAAATGGAAACATTCACAACCAGTTTAGAATGAATGGAAACATTCATAACTTTTTTGGAATGAATTGCAAACATTCACAACTTCTTTGGAATGAAATGAAAACATTTAAAACTTCTTTGGAATGGAATGGAAACATTCACAACTAGTTTAGAATGAAATGGAAACATTCACAACTCGTTTGGAACGAAATTGGAACATTCACAACTTGTTTCGAATGAAAAGAAAACAATTGCAACTTGTTTGTTATGCAATGGAAACATTCAGAAGTTGTTTGGAATGAAGTGGAAACACTCACAACTTGTTTGGAATGAAATGGAAACAGTCACAACATGTTTGGACTGAAATGGCTAGGTTCACAACTAGTTTGGAATGAATGGAAACATTCACAACTTGTTTGGAATAAAATGGAAACATTCACAACTTCTTTGGAATGAAATGGGAACATTCACAACGAGTTTGGAACGAATAGAAACATTCAAAACTTGTTTGGAATGAAATGGAAACATTCGCAACTTGTTTGGAATGAATTGGAAAATTCACACCTAGTTTGGAATGAAATGGCAACAATCACAACTAGTTTGGAATGAAATGCGAACATTCACAACTAGTTTGGAATGAATCGAAACATTCACAACTTGTTTGGAATGAAATGGAAACATTCACAACTTGTTTGGAATGAAATGGAAACATTCGCAACTTGTTTGGAATGAATTGGAAAATTCACAACTAGTTTGGAATGAAATGGGGACAATCACAACTAGTTTGGAATGAAATGCGAACATTCACAACTAGTTTGGAATGAATCGAAACATTCACAACTTGTTTGGAATGAAATGGAAAATTCACAACTTGTTTGGAATGAAATGGAAAATTCACAACTTGTTTGGAATGAAATGGGGACAATCACAACTAGTTTGGAATGAAAGGAAACATTCACAACCTGTTTGGAATGAAATTGAAACATTCACAACTTGTTTGGAATGAAATTGGAACATTCACAACTTGTTTGGAATGAATTGAAACATTCACAACTCGATTCGAACGAAATGGAAACATTCATAACTCCTTTGGAATGAAATTGGAACATTCACAACTTATTTCGAACGAAATAGAAACATTCAGAAGTTGTTTGGACTGAAGTAGAAACATTCACAACTTGTTTTGAATGAAGTGGAAACATTCACAACTCCTTTGGAATGAAATGGAAACATTCACAACTTGTCCGGAATGAAATAGAAACATTCACAACTTGTTTCGAATGAAATGGAAACATTCACAACTTGTTTGGAATGAAATGGGAACATTCACAACTAGTTTGGATTGAATAGAAACATTCTAAACTTGTTTGGAATGAAATAGAAACATTGACAACATGTTTGGAATGAAATGGGGACAATCACAGCTAGTTTGGAATGAAATTGGAACATTCACAACTAGTTTGGAATGAATCGAAATATTCACAACTTGTTTAGAATGAAATGGAAACATTCACAACTTGTTTGGAATGCCATGGGGATAGTGACAACTGGTTTGGAATGAAAGAAAACATTCACAACTTGTTTAGAATGAAATGGAAACATTCACAACTTGTTTGGAATGAGATTGGAACATTCACAACTTGTTTGGAATGAAATAGAAACATTCACAATAGTTTGCGATGAGTGGAAACATTCACAACTTGTTTGGAATGAAATGGAAACATTCACAAGTTGTTTGGAATGATTGGAAACATTCACAACTTATTCGGAATGAAATGGAAATATTCACAACTAGTTCCAAATGAAATGAAAACATTGACAACTAGTTTAGAATGAATGGAAACATTCATAACTTGTTTGGAATGGATTGCAAACATTCACAACTTGTTTGGAATTAAATGAAAACATTCAAAGCTTCTTTGGAATGGAATGGAAACATTCACAACTAGTTTAGAATGAAATGGAAACATTCACAACTCGTTTGGAACGAAATTGGAACATTCACAACTTCTTTCGAACAAGATGGAAACAATTGCAACTTGTTTGTTATGAAATGGAAACATTCAGAACTTGTTTGGAATGAAGTGGAAACACTCACAACTTGTTTGGAATGAAATTGAAACATTCACAACTTGTTTGCACCGAAATGGCTAGGTTCACAACTAGTTTGGAATGAATGGAAACATTTACAACTTGTTTGGAATAAAATGGAAACATTCACAACTTGTTTGGAATGAAATGAGAACATTCACAACGAGTTTGGAACAAATAGAAACATTCAAAACTTGTTTGGAAGCAGTCTTCGGAGTAGGATTTTGGGTCGCTTGGACCCAGCTCGTCCTGTAAGCCGTGCCCCGAGGGGCATATTTTCTGTTGAAGACTCCTCACGTGGGTCCTCGTGTCCCGAACTACGATGGACTGGTTTGGGGCTTCCTTCCCAAGGGCGTGCAGGCGAGGGAGGCCTTTGGGCCTGAGTTTGCTGTGGCCACCTTCGGTCTATCTGCTGTGTCATTTCAGCCACAACAGAACGTTGAAAGTCGTGTAGAAAGCTCATGGTTATGACCAAAGGATGCTCTTCCTCAGGCGTGGAAGTCCCTGGAAGGGTTTGCTTAGTAGCCGGTTGAGCTTCAGGCGCGGACGGGGACCTCGGGAGTCCCTTGTCCTTCGAACGCCGAGTTTCAACAACGGTGACCTCAGGGTAATTTCCCACAGACGGCGCCAAATGATGCCCAGCAGCATCTTCGTTGGAAGACATCGTGACTTCGGGAGGGACTTCCTGAGAGGGAGAACGTCTGGAGCCTAGATTTCCCAGGGGAGTGTGCATGTAAAACTCATAAAAAAGGGTTAGGAGGTCCCCGGGATCTTTTCCCGGGGAGGAGCCTCCGACGCCCAAGTCAGTGTCCTGAGAGGTGAAAGAAGGGGAGCACTAAGAGGTTTAATGGCCTTGCCTGTTTGTATTTTCTCAGGGGGAGAGGGTCGGATTGGGGATCCATTTGCCAGGGCCTGTTCCCTGGTATTTATATGAGTTCCCAGCCCGTTCAGATCATGACACGTGTTCGGTTGGATGTTCTCTGTGTTTTCGGGCGTAGGGGACAAGTAGCCGTTTGCAGGCTCCTTGAGCCTTGAGCCGAAACAGGTCGTGACAAGACCT
This sequence comes from Aquilaria yunnanensis, assembly GCA_039654915.1. Classification (NCBI taxonomy): domain Eukaryota; kingdom Viridiplantae; phylum Streptophyta; class Magnoliopsida; order Malvales; family Thymelaeaceae; genus Aquilaria; species Aquilaria yunnanensis. The sequence continues at coordinate 37,094,480 of CM077595.1, read as the reverse complement.
AGACGGCGTTGGCGTGTCAGACCGCCGTTTGGGGCAGCATGTAACACCTGTGGGCGACATGTTAGAGGCTCCTTAAATGCTCATGCCGTACTCCCGAGGTCCTCTAGGCGAGGTCGTTCTTTGGTACGGATGACCTTCTTCGGTAGTTATGCTTGTAGTTCGGGAAGTCCCCTGGTTCGAGGGTTCCGCCTTCGGGGAAGTTCTCTCCTGCTTGCAATAGCTGGTTCTTTATCCCCGAAGGCGATTCGCTTGGTCCCCCGAGGGAGCCGGCGATTCCTTTGAAACGCCTAGCGTATTAGCCGAAGTCCCGACTTCGTGGTATCTGACTTCGCTCCTTCCGAGGTCAGTGATAGTGCCTCTTTCTGATGACGCCAGGCTTCCCGACCATGTTTTCGTTAGGAAGTATGTACTGAGAAAGGCGATAGCCCTTCGGCTATCACAGGCCCCCATCCGAAAAGCCGAAGTGGGAACTTCGGTTTGTCGGCTTTTAGAGGGCGTCCTTCGGGACCTCGGGTGTAATACCTGCGCCGAAGATGTACCTTTTGTCCGAAGACATGGGCTGTTCGGTTATAGCCCGTCCTTTGGTGTCTTCGAGGTCACCCACTTCTCTCATTTTGCAGGGTTGCGTAACGTCACGTCTTGTAACCAGGCGTGTCAGTCTGGAGCGGCGCACCCAGGGTCTAGTGGTGTCAGAAAGCGTATCCCTCTTTTGGCGCGATGGCTGACACGTGGAAGCTTGTTATTGGCAGGGACTGTGTCGGATACAGTAGGCGTGCCCTTTCACACGCAATAAGCAGTTATGGCGACTGTTCGCCTTTGTGTAGTACTTTATGACGCCGGTTCGCCTACCCTCCTCGGCATATATATACCTCTGTTCCGTCAAAACCTCCTTTTGCTTCTGCTTTTGCTTTCAACTGCTTTCACGTTTTCTCCTGCTTTTTGCGGCGATCCTCTTTGACGGAGTGTTTTCCGGGAACCTTTCGCAACGGCGTCTTCAAATCCAGATTTTGGAAAAACATTTGGTGGGTTTTAACTTCCAGAGTCTTTTTTTTTTTAAGCTTTCCCGAAGTCAGTTTTTTGGCCTTTTGTCTCACCCTTGCTGCACAACTTCTAAAAAATTAGACAGATGGAAGACCAAATTCTTTCTTCCCTCGTATGCCATTACAAGGTTGCAACGTTCTGACCAGTTTAGCTTTTCGAACCGTGGCGACGAGGTTACCGTTTTCCGAGCCCAACTGAAGGCCGGACTTCAGTACCCTCATCCGAAGATGATTTTTGACTTTTGCCAATTCCATGGCATTGCCATAAATCAGCTTCCGCCGAACTCGTACTGCTACTTCAACGCCTTCCTCTGTATGTGCGGCGTTTTCAAAATAGAGCCCCACTTTATTCCTTTCATGCAGTACTATAAGCTCTTTGTGGTCCCGAAGGGTGGCTTTTACTACATGCTACCTCGGGGATCAGGGAGCAAAAAGTATATGTTCACCTTTGCCACCAAGGACAGCTGGCGAGGGTGGCAACAAAAGTTTTTCTTTCTGAAGATGAAGGAGGCCTGGTCGCACGTCCCGACCAAGTGGGCTCGGGGAAGGCTGGAGATGGACGTCGTTGATCCGAGGATAATGCTGACTCCTGAGTTGGCACCCATATTCGCGGACTTCGACAAACGGATCCGAGCAGTCTCCGACTGGGATTCCGAGGTTCCTTCGCGCCCCTTTTACCCCTTCCCCATCAATTGGAAACTAATGACCGAGGAGGTTCTTCGGGAACTAGGGGTGGTGAAGGAGCACAAGACGGACCTCGGGATGCCGGCTCCTGCTATTGCTGGGAAAGACTCTTGGTTGGTGCAACTCCTTAGGGAGGAAGTCACTTATGAGTCCTTTTTTGAGAGTGAGTTATCTCAGGATTCTTTTGTTATAGTTTTACCTTGGACTCACACTGATGTTTTCTTTCTTTTTCAGAGATGGGCGACGACTCCACTGCCTACTACAAGTCCCTTTTCCTCGGTCAAGCCGAGAAGGGCGAGCAGACGAAGAAGGCCGTCTCCCGAAGGCGGAAATCATCTGGGGCTGCGCCATCCGTGGCCAAACGGGCAAAGAAAGACGTGCCTCCTCCTTAGGCGGAAATTCCCGAGGAGGCGCGCGAAGAGTCGGGTGGTGCTGCTGCTGTTCCCCCGGCCAAGGTTGCCGTTGCCGCCCCTTCTCGGAGTCCCTTTTCCTCGGCGGCTCTTCTGGACGCCTTGGTGGAAGTCCCTTCTGCCGAGGAGCGTTGTAAGAGTAAAGGTAAGGAGATTCCTGTCAAGGAGGTCCGGGACTCCGATGATGACATCGCGGAGGTGCCGCCAGGTTCATTTTCTTAGACAAGTTGTGGTACCTTTATTTCTTTAAGGGTTCCTTATCTTGATAAATTTCTTGCTTTGCCGTGCAGGGGAGCTGCTATACCCGAATTGGGCAGCAGAGCACGCCCGGAAACAGGTTCTTCGGGATGCCCATGTCCCAAAGGGGAAGATCCCGATGGAGCCCTTTTGGTCGTTTACGGAAGACATGAACTTGTACTCCGGCGACTGCCCGTACATGGCCAACCAAATCTCGAGGGGGATCCTCACCGAGGCCTCCTTCAGGGCCGTTTCCGAAGCGTGCCCAAGTGATGAGTCCCTCGCTGCGAAGGTTTCCGAGCATGCTGCCCAGGTATACTTCAGGCCTTTGTTTTGTTTCCCTTTGATTTCTTCTAAGTGTTTGGCCCACTTTTTGCCTTATTAACTTTTGCTCTTACTTCTTTGCAGAGGCGTTCCGAGTCTCGGCCTTAGATCACATAGAAAAATCTAAGGCCAAGTGCTTTGAATTGGCCGCCAAGAACACGGAGATGGCTCAAGCTGCGAAGATGGAGGCCGCTGCCATTCGGGAGAAGTTCGCGAAGGAGAAGGAGGAACTTTTGAAGGACTCCTCCCAGAAGATTTCTGACCTCGGTGCCAAGGTGGCGGAGCTGACCTCGGCGAACGAATCATATCAAAAGGAGAAGTCAGATTCTGAGGCTCTCTTGGCAAAGGTGCTTGCCGAGAAGGCCGAGCTCCAGGCCGAGGTCGAGTCTTTAAAGAAGGAGCCAAAGAAGAAGAAGATGAAGGCACTGAGGAAGGAGATTGCCGATCTGGAGAGGGAACGTGATGAGCTGGCGGTCGAGAAGAAGAAAGACGACGAAATGACCAAGGTCGGTTTTCAAGATGGCTTCTACCTCGTTCGTCACCAAGTGCTTCAGAGGTTCCCAGATCTGGACCTCTCTTTCTTGGAGGCCCTAAACATTCTCGAGGGGCCTCGGTGGTCTTGGTCGAAAATCGAGCACCTGAACTTGCCCCTTTCTTTCCCGGTGCCGAAGGTGGTGGAAAAGGACGCAGGAGCTGGTGGCTCCTGAGACGCCGAGATTCCTTAGTTTGTTTTAGGGTCCTTTGCCTTCTTTTTCTTCTTTTTTGTATTTCTTCTTTTGGTTAGCTTTCTTCTTTGTAAGCAGATCCATCTCAATAAAGACTCTTTCTTAAAAATTTTGGCTAAGTCTTTTTGTAAGATTTTTCATTTTCCATTGTCCCGAACATGTTTGCTCAAGAGACTTCGGAAAATACGGCGATCTTCTTCGCAAAATTCTGACTTGTACAACTTATGCTCAAGAATTTTGGCTAAGTCTTTTGCGAGATTTTTCATTTCCCATTGTTCCAAACACGTTTGCTCAAGGGACTTCAGAAAATCATATCTTCGCTTATGTCAGCAGTCACCTTCGCGAAATTCAGACTTGTATAACTCATGCTCAAGATTTTTGGCTAAGGAACTTTTGTACTTAGAAATTTTTCTGTACAATACAATCTTCTTACCGAAATCTTAAGCATAGAATTTTCTCAAGGCATCCGAATGCCATGTATTTTTTAACTCTATGCCTCCGGCATCGCCGAGCTTGTAAACCCCTTTTCGCACTTTGGCAAGTACCAGATAAGGTCCTTCCCAATTTGCACGAAGTACCCCGTGGGATGGCCTTCGGGGTCCAAATTCAGCCTTTCGGAGAACGAGGTCTCCTTTCTTTATTCCATTTGGCCTGGCGCGCAAGTTTATAGCCGCGACCACTCTTTGCTGAAAAGCTTTTCTCCTCAGCTCGGCTATTTCTCTGTGTTCGCCGATGAGGTCAAGCTTGGTTCTCAAGCCGAGGTCATTTCCCCTTTCATCGAACACTTGCACTCACACCGATGGCTGCACTACCTCGACTGGGATGATAGCCTCTGTACCGAAAAAAAGTGAAAAAGGTGTTTCCCCTGTGGCTCTTCGGGGTGTTGTTCGGTAGCTCCATAACACACCTGGGAGCTCTCCCGGCCATTTGCCTTTTCCTTCCCCCAGTCTTTTTTCAGACCATCTTTGATAGTCCTGTTGGATACTTCTACTTGCTCATTGCTTTGGGGGTGAGCTACTGGGGCGAAGTGCATTTTTATTCTAAGGTTGTTGATAAATTCTTGGAACCCTTTGTTTGTAAACTGGGACCCATTGTCGGCTACTAGTACCCTCGGTATGCCAAATCTACATACAATGTTCTTCCATACGAACTTTTGCATATCTTTTGCCGAGATAGTTGCCAAGGGTTCCGCCTCGACCCATTTAGAGAAATAGTTTTCTGCAACTACGCAGAACTTCACGCCTCCAGGCGCTGTTGGGAGTGTCCCAATGAGGTCTATGCCCCAAACTGCGAAGGGCCAGGGATAGTCAGCCGAAGTTACCATTTCCGAGGGTGTCCTCTGGATACTCGCGGGTCTTTGGCAATTACCACATTTCTGGACGAACTGCCTAGCATCCTTTCTTAGAGTAGGCCAAACGTATCCTTGCCGAAGTATTACTGCTGCGAGGGCGTCAGTTCCAATGTGCGAACCACAAGTGCCTTCGTGAACTTCTTCGAGGATCATTTCAGTATCCTCTTCGCCAACACACCTCTGCAATGGGTTTGCATATCCCTGCCGATATAATTCTTCGCCAATTAGGAAAAATCGACCGGAGCGTCTTCAAACTTTGGCAGCTTCGTGGGGTTCTTCGAGGAGCGCATTGGTTGCGAGATATCTTTTTATTGGGTATTTCCAGCCTCTTCCCGAAGTTACTATGCTCACCACTGCGATGCTCGGTTGATTTAGCACCTCGGTGCATGTTTTTGATTTCGCCAAGCAGTCTGCTTCGGCGTTATCTCGTCAAGGTACGTTTTTGATTCGTACAGTGTTGAACTCTCGAATGAGCTCTGCTACCAGTTCATGGTATTTTGCCAAGGTCGGATCCTTCGCCCCATAACCCCCTGCTGTTTGCCGAACTACCAGCTGGGAATCACTGTGGGCTTTTAAGTTTCTTACACCAATTTTTCTGGCTAAGCGCAATCGTGCTATCAGAGCTTCATACTTGGCCACATTGTTGGTGACGTTGAAGCTAAACTTGATGGCCTTCATTACTTCTAGACCTTCGGGACCTCTGATAATTACACCAGCGCCCTGGTGTTCGGACCCCGAGGCTCCGTCAACATACAAAGTCCATTCTGGCTCACCTTCGCTGGGATACGGATGGCTGTCCTCGGCGATGGGCACTTCGGCAATGAAGTCTGCCAAGGCTTGAGCTTTTATGGCTTTCCGAGGTTCATAAGTAATGTCGTGTTCGCCAAGCTCTATGCACCATTTGGAGAGCCTTCCTGAATGATCAACTTTTCTCATGACATCCCGCAGAGGTAGACTGCTTCGGACGATGATAGGGTGAGCCTGAAAATATGGTCGCAGCCTCATTCCTGCTAGCACCAAGGCATATATAGCTTTTTGCAGCAAAGGATACCTGACTTCGGCGCCGTGCAGGGACTTGCTTACATAATAGACCGGCCATTGCTTCAGCCCTTCCTCTTTCACGAGGACCGAGCTTACTGCTTTTTCTGTGACGGCGAGGTATAATACGAGGGGCTCTCCCTCGTGAGGCTGTCGCAAAGTGGGCAGACGTGCTAAGTAGATTTTGAGTTCTTCCCAGGCCTTTTGGCAGTCTTCGTTCCAGGGATGATCGTCACTTCCGAGGTTGCCCTCCTTTTTTGCTGCCTTAGTGAGGACTTTGAAGAATGCTCAGCACCGATCTCCATATCTGGAAATAAACCTACTAAGAGAGGTTATCCTTCCAGTGAGTCTCTGCACATCTTTTATTGTGATGGGAGTTCGGAATTCGAGCAGAGCCCTGATTTTTTCCGGGTTAGCATCAATGCCTCTTTCTGATACCATGTGTCACACCTCACTCAGACCCTGGCCCATAAGTTCCAAGGTTTAACTCCCAAACCCACTTTAACACTAAAGTCTTCAATTCGGCCAAACAAGCAATGGAAACCTTAAGTCTTATTTTCTTAAGGTGAGAAGCCTGGGAGGTGGCCCAGGAGGCTTTTAAACAAACCCAACAGTTACTTGCAACAAAGGCAAGACCCAATACCACTAACTTGCACAACAAGCAAGGCTTTAATTGATTACTTGCATCTCAAGCAAGGCAACACTTAATGGAGTTTTAAGTGCATAATTGGTGTGCAATCATGTGTGCTACATATATGACAACCAAGAAGCCACATTATTGGTTTAGATTTTCAAAACCACAAGTTAATATGCACATGATGCTCTCGGCCAACACAAAAACATATAGTAGTGCACCACTGATATGATCAAAGAAGGCACAACCAAGAATGGCAAGGATCCATTAAAGATAACTAGTGGACCATTGACAATGAAGAAGGCTAATGAGCTCACTAGTGCACTTCAAGCTTGGATTTTGACAGATTGGCGATGTTCTGGTAGAAAATTTATATCTTGAGCTAAACAGATCTGAATTGAGTAATTCTTGATTCATTGGAAAGCTAACATCTGGAACTGAAAATCATATGAAGACCATGAAACCCAGTTTTCACGATAAGGAGGTCCAATTTAGCTTCAAAGTCGCGATTTATGAGTTATCGCTGGTTCAGAAGCAGTTGCAGTATTTTGGGCATATCTTTGGATTTAGAAGTCCATTTTGTGTAATTCAAGTGTGGTTTGGAAGCTAAGAAATAGGTCTACAACTTTTATTCTTTGAATTTTGAGAAATCATTGCTGCATCAAGTTCTAATTTCAGCTTGAAGTTGGAGACACAAGCCAGAATCACCTGAGAAGACTATTTTGTGGTTTTTATGGCCAATCTTATTTTGTAACGTATTTTATTTTATGTTCCTGTTTATTTACATTATTTAGGATTTTATTTAGGCCATGGAAGTGATTTAGGTCACTTAGGATAAATGGAATTCGCTGCACACCTTAAACATGTGTTAAAAGGGTGTAGGAATCCTAGTTTGACTAGGTTTTCTTGAGTCCTTTGTAACTAGGTTTCCTAGGTGACTTGGGCTGCGAATTTTGCCCAGCTTTTAACCCTAGTTTAGGCCTATATAAAGGCACATATTCTGGATGTAAACACACAGTTTTATGCCGAAATAATATTGCTCTTTGGAGAGGTTTTCTCTTTGGTTCTTGGCGGACTGCCTTGGTGCACAAGTGTGCTTGTGTTCTTGGAGTTCTATACTTCTCGTTTCTAATCACAGGTTGATTATGGGTGGGGGTCTTCAAACCCAGTCTCTTTGATGTCTTGTGGAGCTTGAAAAACATCTTGGGCGAGTTTCATGGTCGTTATACCATTGGGGTTCGCATCAGTTGGTATCAGAGCCACAAGTTCCATTGAAGGACATATCTTGTGTTCTTGTTTCCCTTCGTTTTTCTTTCAATTCTGTCCAGTAATTTTCGTGTTTTAATTCTTTTTTTTAATCTGTTTTCTTCTTGTTTCAGGTCTGTTCTTTTTATTCTATCCTTGTTCAAATCCGAAAATCACAAAAACAACCAAAAGAAGTTAATCCGTGTTGTCTAGTGTTCTCGGCTTCAATTCGTTTGTTCTTATTCAATTCTTATCTTTCTGTTTCATGTCCAGCCCTATTAATCTCTCTTGTTTTCATTGTTTCCAGCATCCTAGAGTCAAGAAAACACCAAAAAAAGAAGGATCTAAGTTGAGGAAGTTTCGGTATCAAAAGTTGTTTCAAAATTGTGCAAGTTTCAATAGTTCCTTGTTTTGGCCAAATTGAAAACTGACTTTTTGTCTTTGGCACCAAGGAGTTTCCAAGAGAACGTTTGGTTAGCATCAAAACAGCAAGCAAAAAGAGGCAAAAAAAAAAAAAGGAAAAAAAAAGGAGAGAAAAGAGAAAAAGAACAAAGCAAAGGAAAGAAAAGAACAAAGACAGGAAAAGAAAAGTACAAAGGAAAGAGCTTGCTGAAAAGAAGGTTTTTTTTTACAAAGTGTTGAAAGTTTTCGTGCCCAAAAACCTATCCCATTGTTTTTAAGCCAAAAAGCTTTCTGTGTGGTTCTTGTGATCATCAATTGCAAGAGCTTCTTAGAGTCTTTTAAAGCTTGTTTAGCCCACCTCTTTTGGAGTCAAAATAGTTCTTCAAAAATTCAACTTTTCTTGTGTGCTTTGAGGATAGTTTTCTTAGAACTTTTGAGAACTCTTTGAATAGCAATATCTCACTAACAAATTGAGTGCTTGAGTGTTCATCTTTTGAGTGAAACACGTGAGGTGAGTGTTTGTGAGGATCTTTGTTATTTTCGGGAGTATAGAGGGCCAAGAGGATAGGAGGATGGAAGTGAGGAACAATGATGAGCCAACCATGAGAGAGCTTCAAGAAACTCTCAATAGACTTGTTGGGAGGATTGAGGACATTGATTTGAGGTTGCCAAGGAGACCAATCCCATCTTGCAACCAAGGAGAGGCCTAAGAAGAGAAGAACCCGAGAAGGAAGAAGGGCATTGGCATGACCATGGGCTTCCAAGGAGGGGGGAGCCAAGAGAAGATCATAACCTTAACTCCATCAACTTTACCATTCCATCCTTCCAAGGGAGGAGTGATCCCGATGCATATTGGGAGTGGGAACAAAAGATTGAGATGGTGTTTGATTGCCATCATTACTCCGAGAAAAAGAAGGTTAAATTGGCTACCATAAAGTTCACTAATTATGCTCTTGTATGGTGGAATCAGGATGTTACTTCTAGGAGAAGGAATGAGGAGGAGCCCATACATACATGGAGAGCCCTTAAAGCCTTAATGAGGAGGAGATTTGTGCCTAGCTCCTACTATAGAGATCAACGCTTAAATCTTCAAAAGCTAGTGCAAGGCCAAAGGAGTGTGGAGGACTACCATAAAGACTTGGAGAGGACCTTGACCCAAGCCAACATCATGGAGGATGAGGAGACCACCATTGCTAGATTCATTAATGGTCTCAATCTTGAGATTGCCAACGAAGTGGAGATGGTTGCCATATGTCAACATGGAGGATTTGCTTCATCATGCCATTAAGGCCGAGAGGAGCATCAAGAGAGCAAAGGCATCCAAGATGTGTCAAGGAGGAATTTCCACATGGAGAGGAGCATGGAGTAAAGATGTGAGAGAAGTGCCCAAGCCAAACATGGAGGCCACAAAAGGAGACTTGTCTCGGCTGCAACAAGAAAAGTCAATCATGCTTGTTCCACTTTCACCACAACAAGTTTTGGAGGATCAAAGAAAACTTCAAAGTGAGGTTGAGAGAAAAGTAAATGAGGGGAAAGTTGAGGGCAAGAGTGATGAGGGGAAAGTTGAGAGAACAACCGAGAGATTAAGTGAGAAGAGTGAACATGAGGGGAAGAAGAGTAGAGAGTTCCCGAGAGAAGAAATTGAGTGCGAAGTTGAGAGAAGACAAGAGTGTAATGAACCCAAGCCAAGTGAAGAGAGAAAGACCAACAGAGAAGCCATACTTTCATCTAACGTAATGGAGTCTTCTTCTAGTGTTGTGTTGTCTTTTTTTCAGGACTTAAGTGGATATGAACTTCAAGAATCAAGTGAGTTGCTGCCCATCCAAGAAGTTGGTGTTCCTAATATTCCAAGCCATGTCCCATGCATTAAAAAAACAAAGGAGGTTGAGAAGGAACAATTTGAGGTGAGTCCAAGTGATTTCATATGCAAAAGTTTGCCTAACATTGTTTCTTTTCCTATGTTTCAAGGGGATGAAATTAATGCAACTCCAACCGAAGTCATTGAGTGCAAAGGTGAAAATTTTATGGTTCCTACACCAAAGGAAGATACTTGGAGACTAAGTCCAACCACTGTAATGTATTTCTTCCTAACACCTAGATTTGATGTGGTTTTGCATGAAAATCTGAAACAATGTGTGTTTGCTTGCAATGTTATTTTGAAGAATGGTTTTCATGAAACTAGATTAAGAGAAGGAAGTAAGAATGAAACTTTGACAAAATATGGTTTTAAAGCCTCTAATTCTCTGGTTTTGTCAAGTCATCTTTGGAATTGCTTGAGTTTCTCTAAAGAAAAATCTGTTTTGGTGTCTTTTGTTTTTGAATTTGTTTGTTTTGCATCCATCTCACATTATTTTGTTTTGTCTCAAGTTAAAGCTACTTCTTTGGAATTTTTCAAGCATAAATTGGTTGTTACCCATGCATTACATATTTCTTTGTTTTCCATTTATATTCAGCCCATTTTTCTGTGTCAATCTTTAATTTCCAGCAAGTATCTTTTTGTCATGACACATGCATTACACAAACTTTTCAGAATTGATCTTTTTGCTTTATGTCCAAACCTAAAAGCTTTTATTTTGAGTGAAAATTCTGGTTTCAAATTCAGCCTTTTATGGAGGTATGTTGAGTCCTTTGTTTTGTGTCACATTTCATTCACAAATTTCATGCATTGTTATGCATACAGATACAAAAATAAGTTTGTTATTGTTTCATTTAAAATGCTTAGGATTTTTGTGAAATTCGTGCATCCTTGTTTTGTTATTAGTTTAGGCCACATTGTGTTCAATTCTTGTTTAGTTGAATGGCCTATGCAAACTATTGTCTTGACATGCATAACTTGTGTTTCTTATAACCATAACACTTGTGTGAGTTTAGGTCCATTTGTTTTGAGTGCATTCAGCATCCCTAAGGTAAATTATTCCTACACTTTTACTTGTTGTGAGAATAATGTTTTTGAGATGGTAAAGGCAATGAAAATGATGCCTAGAGTGAAGATGGAAATTGTGCAAACATTCAGATTTTTTGTGCTAATTGTTTCAAGCTTTGTCTTTGATCCAGGACGTATCATTGCATTTGGATATTGGTTCAGGTTTTGCACAAGATTAAAGCTCCATACACAAGCATTCCATGCTATTGGTGCTTATGTGAAAGGTAAGTGCTTATTTGTTGATTATTTCATTGTTATTGATTCAACTCCCTTTTCTAACGCAGGTTTTGATTCGAGGACGAATCCTTCTAAGGAGGGGGGAGCTGATATGATCAAAGAAGGCACAACCAAGAATGGCAAGCATCCATTAAAGATAACTAGTGGACCATTGGCAAGGAAGAAGGCTAATGAGCTCACTAGTGCACTTCAAGCTTGGATTTTGACAGATTGGCGATCTTCTGGTAGAAAATTCATATCTTGAGCTAAACAGATCGGAATTGAGTAATTCTTGATTCATTGGAAATCTAACATCTGGAGCTGAAAATCATATGAAGACCATGAAACCCAGTTTGCAAGATAAGGAGGTCCAATTTAGCTTCAAAGTCGCGATTTACGAGTTATCGCTGGTTCAGAAGCAGTTGCAGTATTTTGGGCATATCTTTGGATTTAGAAGTCCATTTTGTGTAATTCAAGTGTGGTTTTGAAGCTAAGAAATAGATCTACAACTTTTATTCTTTGAATTTTGAGAAATCATTGCTGCATCAAGTTCTAATTTCAGCTTGAAGTTGGAGACACAAGCCAGAATCACCTGAGAAGACTATTTTGTGGTTTTTATGGCCAATCTTATTTTGTAACGTATTTTATTTTATGTTCCTGTTTATTTACATTATTTAGGATTTTATTTAGGCCATGGAAGTGATTTAGGTCACTTAGGATAAATGGAATTCGCTGCACACCTTAAACATGTGTTAAAAGGGTGTAGGAATCCTAGTTTGACTAGGTTTTCTTGAGTCCTTTGTAACTAGGTTTCCTAGGTGACTTGGGCTGCGAATTTTGCCCAGCTTTTAACCCTAGTTTAGGCCTATATAATGGCACATATTCTGGATGTAAACACACAGATTTATGCCAAAATAATATTGCTCTTTGGAGAGGTTTTCTCTTTGGTTCTTGGCGGACTGCCTTAGTGCACAAGTGTGCTTGTGTTATTGGAGTTCTATACTTCTCGTTTCTAATCACAGGTTGATTAGGGGTGGGGGTCTTCAAAACCAGTCTCTTTGATGTCTTGTGGAGCTTGAAAAACATCTTGGGCGAGTTTCATGGTCGTTATACCATTGGGGTTCGCATCAACCACATTTCCATAAGTTTAGGCTCATAACTATTCACATAAAAGTGCCAAACATTGGCCCAAAACATTCAACATCCAAGTACAGGCATATTGCCATCCATAAGTCATACATAACTTGGCATACAGACCCAACAAAACCAACACAAGTCTAGGCATCAAGGACTACATATATGTACACAAAAGAGTAGTCTACCTAGTGTCCAACATGGCTACGTGCCATGAATCCCAAAAGCTAAACATGCCAAGTTATTACATACCAAGACCACTAATGGTCAAGCATAACCTTGAGTATGCCATACAAGAGTACACACTGCAACACCAACCCAATTGCCTGGTTCATTGTCATGAAAGTAAATACTATGATCAGAGCCAAAGTCCAAGTATCCATAGCCTTCCTAGACAAGTCTCCAACTACAGCCTGCAAACTTAGCTCATAAGTCTCGGCTAACCATATATATAAGACTTGTAATGAACCTAAAAATGATAAGCCAAGCACACATTGGCACATACCTTGGAAACTAAGCAAATTAGTGCAAAACACAAGCAACAAGCAAGCTAGCACTACTCAGGTCGAATGTCCTTGCCTGAAATAAAAGGATGGCCAGTGAGTATAACTCAGCAGGATTCACTTATATATATTCAACTCTAAAAAGAGTCCATTTAGTTAAGTTGAGTATTCACTCAAAGCTTAACCTCTCATTAGCTAGTTTTACCTGCAAAACAAACACAAGACAAAGAAACCAAGCATATACATATACAAGATAATTAACCATAGCAAATAATCCATAATACCATAAGTGGGGTTAGCAAGCACATGGAAACACCCAAGCACACAAGTACACACACACACTCCACATGTTTGCTCTCGGCCAAGATAAACCATACATGTACCCATGTGCACAATGCACACATATATCCACCTTTCAATCCACTTCCACTTAGAGCTCCAAAATGCCAAGCAAATAGGCCACATTTACTTGCATTTCTAGTACATGTACATTAGTTAATTAGCTAATCAACAAGTAGACCAAGTATTCTCAATAGCCCATCAAGCAACTAAGGTCATTTGGCAAATTTTAACCATCACTTAGCCACTCTAAACACTTGAACCATGGTACATTACCAAGCAACATCAAGTGTTAGTGAACCCTACCTCAATAGCTTTCGGTCTCAAGCCAACCTTCCAATATCCAAGTGTTCTTCACACACAATGCCTACCACAACAAACAATAGGCATCAACAACACAAACTCATGGATTAACTACCATGTTTTCAATGAAGAACACTACAATACACAAACTTAAGCTCTCGGTCACAATGCCCATTTCCACATATTTGTGTTATCCATCACACTAACTCATTACATGCTCATCTAATCACCAATGAACATCATTCATGGCATCATTACCATGTAACCAAGTGAAGTACACTCAAATACACTAATCCAAGCTTTCGGCCAAATTTGCCCATTTCACACAATAGTGTTCTTTACCAAACTAGCCCATCACATAAACACCTAATCACCAATGATCAATGTTCATGGCATCAATACCATGAAATCAATTGAAAATCATGATGTTACCTCAAGTTGCTCCTCTCGGCCAAACTCCACTTGGCTCACCTTGATGTTCCTCACCCAAAATAGCCTAGCATAAGATCAAATATGCATCAATTACCCTTAATCATGGACTAATTTCCATGTAAACCAAGAAGAACATCAAGTTCATTCATCCATCATATTCGGCCAACATTTCACTTCCAAACCGAAAACATTTCTTGCTCCATTAGCTTAATATAACTTCAATCAAGCACTTAAGTTCCTTGTACATGGAAGAATTACCATGAATTCAAGGAGAATAGCAATTTACCTCAAAACCCTAGCTTGGTCGGCCTTCCTTGAATCTCCAAGAACAAAGCTTGATTCCAAGCAAGCAAAGGCCGAAACCAAGTGTCCTAGCTTGTTTCCTACAAATGCTTCCAAGATTAGCTTGATTTCAAGAAGAAATTTGGATGAACACTCATGGAAGAGCTCTCGGCCAACAAGAACAATGAAACCCGAAAATGAACCAAGTGAATGGCCTTAACTAGTTTCGGACGAAAGTGTTATGCTTTAGTTAGCTAAAATGCTAACTTTTGCCTTCCAATAATTTGCATGGTGCAAAGTAGCCTTCAATTCCTCATGCCCACAATGCCGCCACTAAAACATGTGTCTAGTATGTCATTCAAGTAACTCCTTGGCCCATAATGCCAAGCATAAGACAACACAAGTACCAAGGTATTATAATCACCCTTGTATAACCGGCCATAAACTAGAATAAAAACTAGTTAGTTTAACTAGTTAACTAGTGAATAGTACTTTAGTGGTAGACAAGATTTGACTAGTAATCATGGTTGTCCACCAAATTTGGTCTAGTCTTGCACTAGTCACCATAAAAACTTGCATGGCCTAAAATGCCAACTTTAAGTTTGTAGTTTTAAATTGTATCACTCGTCCAAATGTACAATTTGATCCCCTTTCTCTGTTTTCTACCAGCTTTCCCATAGTCCAGTTTCTATGTGCAGTTAAGGTCTGAATGTTTCCAGTTTTGCACATAGGTCACTGTACTAGTTTCCATAGTTCCTTTCACTCTCTCCCTTATATTTTCTCTTATTTTCCTTTGTTCTCCTCGGCCTAAGCCAAGGACTTAGGAGGTGCCTAACACCATGTACCCAAGAAACTTTCCCGAGGTCACTCCGAATATGCACTTTTCAGGATTAAGGCGGATCCCGAAGGTTCTGAGCTGGTGGAAAGTTTCCTTTAGATCTACGACATGGTCATTAGACAGCTTGCTCTTGACTATCAAGTCGTCAACGTAGACTTCCATGTTTCTCCCTATTTGGTCACTGAAGACCTTACTCATCAACCTCTGGTAAGTAGCTCCTGCATTTTTTAGCCCGAAGGGCATCCTGATGTAACAATATGTAACAATACCCACTGAAAGCATCGACGAAAGTTAGGAGCCTATATTCGACAGTTGAGTCTACCAATCGGTCTATTGGGGGGAGAGAGTATGAATCCTTTGGGCAAGCATCGTTCAAGTTTCTGAAGTCGATGCACATTCGGAGCTTACTGGTCCCTTCTTTTGTGGCAATAACCACATTGCTCAACCATTCGGGGTACTTGACCTCCCTGATTACATCAGCGTCCAATAAGCGCTGGA
The DNA here is from genome assembly GCA_039654915.1 of Aquilaria yunnanensis. Lineage (NCBI taxonomy): Eukaryota > Viridiplantae > Streptophyta > Magnoliopsida > Malvales > Thymelaeaceae > Aquilaria > Aquilaria yunnanensis. Next base: position 37,078,922 of record CM077595.1, on the reverse strand, counting down.
CTTCGGTTTTGATGAAGTCAGTTTTTTGGGCCGAGATGTCCCAATTCTTTTGCCGGACAGGTTTTGCTTCCGGACTTACTTTAAGGCTGTGCTATACTACGCGAGGACTTACCCCCGGCATATCTTTCGGTGAGTAGGCAAACAAGTCTTTATTCATCAATAGAAAGGATACAAGTTTTTTCTTGTCACCTTCGGCCAAATTTTTCCCTATTCGGGTACTTCAGCCTGGGACAAGTTCTACTTCTTCCATCTCTACCTTCGCGAAATCTTCTGCCTCGCCCTTTTTTGGCTTTAAAGCCTCTGCCTCTACAGCTTGTGCGAAGTTGTTTGCTGGAGCTTTTCACGCTTTGACGAACACCTTCCTTACTTTGCCCTGATCAATGAAGATTTCTGCGTCTCCACCCTTGGTGGCAAAAGTGACAGTCAAGTCTCTTACATCAAGGCAAATGTGCAGATTTCCCTATGTTTGTCTCCCAAGGATGGCGTTGTATGATGAAGGGACATCCATAACGATGAACCTTGTCATTATGGAGGCGAATAACTCAGTTTTCCCATCGACCGAAGTCCCTTTCATCATTAAGGGAAGATCGATCCACCCGAGGACAGGCAGTTCGGATGGTCCTACCCCGAAGGTGGGTGAAGTGACGGGCTTGAGGTCGCTGTTGGATATGCCCAAGTTCGGCAGCAAATGTGAAAACAGGACGTCTGTGTTTGATCCATCATCAAGCAAGACTCTCTTGACGTCCCAGTTTCCTATCCTCACCATGACCAACAGCGGGTCGTCATGGGGAAAGACGACGGTGGAACCGTCCTTGCGGGCCAGCTTCTTCGTCGAGCTCTGATCTCCATGACTGATATTTCTCTGGCCTTCCTATTCCTTTCCGAGGATGGGAGTCCTGTTGTGATTGTTTGTATTATCCCTGCCTGAGGTGGAAGGCGCCTCTTCAGGCTTCGGTTCCTACGTCTGTCAGAGTCGTAATCTTCATCATCTGCCTTTCCTTCCTCCTCTTTCCTCCCCTTCGGGGAAGGCATTCACAGATAACGTCGAAGTTGGCCCAGTTTTATTAGCGACTCTATGTACTTTCTCAATTGGAAGCAGTCTTCGGTGTAGGATTTTAGGTTGCTTGGACCCAGCTCGTCCTGTAAGCCATGCCCCGAGGGGCATATTTTCTGTTGAAGACTCCTCACGTGGGTCCCCGTGTCCCGAACTACGATAGACTGGTTTGGGGTTTCCTTCCGGAGGGCGTGCAGGCGAGGGAGGCCTTTGGGCCTGAGTTTGTTGTGGCCACCTTCGGTCTATCTGCTGTGTCATTTCAGCCACAACAAAACATTGAAAGTCGTGTAGAAAGCTCATGGTTATGACCAGAGGACGCTCTTCCTCAGGCATGGAAGTCCCTGGAAGGGTTTGCTCAGTAGCCGGTTGAGCTTCAGGCGCAGACGGGGACCTCAGGAGTCCCTTGTCCTTCGAACGTCGAGTTTCAACAACTGCGACCTGAGGGTAATTTCCCACAGACGGCGCCAAATGATGCCCAGCGGCATCTTCGTCGGAAGACATCGTGACTTCGGGAGGGACTTCCTGAGAGGGAGAACGTCTGAAGCCTAGATTTCCCAGGGGAGTGTGCCTGTAAAACTCATAAAAAAGGGTTAGGAGGTCCCCGGGATCTTTTCCCGGGGAGGAGCCTCCGACGCCCAAGTCAGTGTCCTGAGAGGTTAAAGAAGGGGAGCACTAAGAGGTTTAGTGGCCTTGCCTGTTTGTATTTTCTCAGGGGGAGAGGGTCGGATTGGGGATCCATTTGCCAGGGCCAGTTCCCTGGTATTTATAAGAGTTCCCATCCCGTTCAGATCTTGACACGTGTTCGGTCGGATGTTCTCTGTTTTTCCGGGCTTAGGGGACAAGTAGCCGTTTGCAGGCTCGTTGAGCCTTGAGCCGAAACAGGTCATGACAAGACCTGGACGGCATCGGCGTGTCAAACCGTCATTTGGGGTGGCGTGTAAAGCCTGTAGGTGACATGTCAGAGGCTCCTTAAATGCTCATGCCATACCCCTGAGGTCCTCTAGGTGAGGTCATTCTTTGGTACGGATGACCTTCTTCGGTAGTTATGCTTGTAGTTCGGGAAGTCCCCTGGTTCGAGGGTTCCGCCTTCGAGGAAGTTCTCTCCCGCTTGCAATAGCTGGTTCTTTATCCCCGAAGGCGATCCGCTTGGTCCCCCGAGGGAGCCGGCGATTCCTTTGAAACGCCTAGTGTATTAGCCGAAGTCCCGACTTCGTGGTATCTGACTTCGCTCCTTCTGAGGTCAGTGATAGTGCCTCTTTCTGATGATGCCAGGCTTTCCGACCATGTTTTCATCGGGAAGTATGTACTGAGAAAGGTGATAGCCCTTCGGCTATCAAAAGGAAACATTCATATCTATTTGTAATCAAATTGAAACATTCACAACTTGTTTGGAATGAAATTGGAACATTCACAACTTGTTTGGAATGAATTGAAACATTCACAACTCGATTCGAACGAAATGGAAACATTCATAACTCCTTTAGAATGAAATTGGAACATTCACAACTTATTTCGAACGAAATGGAAACATTCAGAAGTTGTTTGGAATGAAGTAGAAACATTCACAACTTGTTTTGAATGAAGTGGAAACATTCACAACTCCTTTGGAATGAAATAGAAACATTCACAACTTGTCTGGAATGAAATGGAAACATTCACAACTTGTTTTGAATGAAATGGAAACATTCACAACTTGTTTGGAATGAAATGGGAACATTCACAACTAGTTTCGATTGAATAGAAACATTCAAAACTTGTTTGGAATGAAATGGAAACATTCACAACTTGTTTGGAATGAAATGGGGACAATCACAACTAGTTTGGAATGAAATGGGAACATTCACAACTAGTTTTGGAATGAATCGAAATATTCACAACTTGTTTGGAATGAAATGGAAACATTCACAACTTGTTTGGAATGACATGAGGATAGTGACAACTGGTTTGAAATGAATGAAAACATTCACAACTTGTTTAGAATGAAATGGAAACATTCAAAACTTGTTTGGAATGAGATGGAAACATTCAAAACTAGTTTGGAACGAAATGGAAACATTCACAACTTGTTTGGATTGAATGGACACATTCCCAACTAGTTTGGAATGAATGGAACCATTCACAACATGGTTGGAATGAAATTGGAACATTCACAACTTACTTGGAATGAAACAGAAACATTCACAAGTTGTTTGGAATGAAGTGGAAACATCGAAAAACTTGTTTGGAATGAGATGGAAAGACTCACAACTTGTTTGAAATAAAATGGAAACATTCACAAGTCATTTGGAATGAATTTGAAACATACACAACTTGTCTGGAATGGATTGGAAATGTTCACATCTTGTTTGGAATGAAATGGAAACATTCACAACTTGTTTGGATTGAATTTGATGTTGGGTTTCGGGAGCCAAACAGCGCAGCGGAATTTAACCGAAACCCTCCAAGATCCAAGTGAAACGGGGTAAACCGGGTGTTCGAAAATTTCATACCTAATTTTCGGTTGAGATCTCTCACTCAACTGTAGAGTCGAATCACAAAACCTGAACAGTTGACGTGTTCAGGCTCTCTATGGTATCCACACGAGCCTCTCGGGATCACCACGCTTCCACCACGTCCCGGCAGATGCGTTTCTCTTGCGCTCGCAGTGCTAGCTTGCGTCCTCCAAGGAATTGCAAGAGAAGAGTGCGGCTGTCCTTTTGGGAGGCTAGGGCAAGGAGACCTACGAATTTCTCACTTAAAAGTTGTATTTATAGTGAGACTCAACTTCCAGGCCTAATGGGTTTCAAAGCCCTAATCCAATTAGGATTTAATTTCGGGCTTAATAATGGCTCAACTCCTTGGCCCATTATTAATACGAAATTAAAGTGAAACCATAACCCAAATAATTAGCCCATGCACTCTAATGATCCAAATAGCTCTATGTGTGCGACCCAATAGGCTCTTGCCATGTTGGCAATGATCATAAATCACATTTATAATCATAAGCAATGAGCGGTGTCTAGCAACACATCATTGCTACCCAAGTGACAAGATTGTCGGTGAATCGACTAAACCTTTATGATCATCACCGATATATGCCATTGTCCCTTTGTCCAAGATATCAAGACTAAGCACGAGACATGGAATGTGTCACTCTCGTATAGCCCAATCTTTGGTTTCTTGATTACCGAGTAGACTAACTTAAACTGATGACATTGATATCATATATCAACTCATCGGAGCATGGCCATGCATTTTCTAAGTCTCACTCTATCAAGGGGCCCAAAGATATCACTCCCGTTACATAGGAGGGACAAATCCCATCTTGATCATACAAATCCCTCCGCATGATATGTGACATACCCAATGACCTCCTTCAAGTTCACTCAGTTACGAGCAACAAAGGAAAGTATCAAAGTATGTGACTCACATGTAGGGAACCTTGATGATCATAGGTCGAAGGACTACATATACCATGATCACTATGAGAATCACTTATGACACTCATATAACGATCCATGAAGTGTTCTCATGGTGGGTCGGTCCAGTACACAAGTTCTCCAACTTGTACCCATATGTAGACTACATATCTCATATTAGTCTCCACATATGCTAGTCATTATGTATTATTGCAACCCGCTCCACAATAATACTAGACTAGGGACATTTAAGAATATCATTATTCTAGGGTTACAATTATGTTTATTACGTTACGCAGAAACAAAACAACAAACAAAATTGCTGGATCAATGCCTCAATAAAATATCATGACTCAATGTGCAAAATACAATCATCTCATGATTGGCTTTTTGGGCACAATACTAACATTTGAAACATGCACAACTTGTTTGGAATGAAATGGAAACATTCACAACTTGTTTGGAATGAAGAGAGATATTCATATCTAGTTTTGAATGAATCGAAACATTCATAACTTGTTTGGAATGAAATGTAAACATTCACAACTTGTTTGGAATGAAATGGAAACGTTCACAACTTGTTTGGAATGAGATGGAAACATTCACAACTTGTTTGGATTGAGTTTGAAACATGCCCAACTTGTTTGGAATGAAATGGAAACATTCACAACTGGTTTGGAATGAAGAGAGATATTCATATCTAGTTTTGAATGAATCGAAACATTCATAACTAGTTTGGACTGAAATGGAAGCATTCATAACTTGTTTGAAAAAAAATGCAAACATTCACAACTAGTTTGGAATGAATAGAGATATTCACAACTAGTTTTGAATCAATTGAAACTTTCATAACTTGTTTGGAATAAAATGGAAACATTCACAATAGTTTGCGATGAATAGAAACATTTAGAAGTTGTTTGGAATGAAATGGAAACATTCACAACTAGTTTGGAATGAATGGAAATATTTTAGAACTTGTTTGGAATCAAATGGAAACATTCACAACTAGTGTCAGAATGAATGGAAACATTCACAACTTGCTTGGAATGAAATGGAAACATTCACAACTAGTTTGGAATGAAATGGAAACATTCAAAACATCTTTGGATGAAATGGAAACATTCATAACTAGTTTAGAATGAAATGAAAACATTCACAAGTCGTTTAGAATAAAATTGGAACATTCACAACTTTTGTCGAACGAAAGGGAAACGTTAACAACTTGTTTGTTATGAATTGGAAACATTCACAACTTGTTTGGAATGAAGTGGAAATGCTCACAACTTGTTCGGAACGAATTGGAAACGCTCACAACTTGTTTGGAATGAAATAGAAACATTCACAATAGTTTGCGATGAATGGAAACATTCACATTTTTTTTGGAATGAAATGGAAACATTCACAAGTAGTTTGGAAGGATTGGAAACATTCACAACTTATTCGGAATAAAATGGAAACATTCACAACTAGTTCCAAATGAAATGAAAACATTCACAACTAGTTTAGAATGAATGGAAACATTCATAACTTGTTTGGAATGAATTGCAAACATTCACAACTTGTTTGGAATGAAATGAAAACATTCAAAACTTCTTTGGAATGAAATGGAAACATTCACAACTAGTTTAGAATGAAATGGAAACATTCACAACTCGTTTGGAACGAAATTGGAACATTCACAACTTGTTTCGAACGAAATGGAAACAATTGCACCTTGTTTGTTATGAAATGGAAACATTCAGAACTTGTTTGGAATGAAGTGGAAACGCTCACAACTTTTTTGGAATGAAATGGAAACATTCACAACTTGTTTGGATTGAAATGGCTAGGTTCACAACTAGTTTGGAATAAAATGGAAACATTCACAACTTGTTTGGAATGAAATGGGAACATTCACAACGAGTTTAGAAGGAATAGAAACATTCAAAACTTGTTTGGAATGAAATGGGAACTTTCGCAAACTGTTTGGAATGAATTGGAAAATTCACAACTAGTTTGGAATGAAATGGGGACAATCACAACTAGTTTGGAATGAAATGCGAACATTCACAACTAGTTTGGAATGAATCAAAACTTCTACAACTTGTTTCGAATGAAATGGATACATTCACAACTTGTTTGGAATGAAATGGGGACAATCACAAATAGTTTGGAATGAAAAGAAACATTCACAACCTGTTTGGAATGAAATTGAAACATTCACAACTTCTTTGGAATGAAATTGGAACATTCACAACTTGTTTGGAATGGATTGAAACATTCACAACTCGATTCAAACGAAATGGAAACATTCATAACTCCTTTAGAATGAAATTGTAACATTCACAACTTTTTTTGAACTAAATGGAAACATTCATAAGTTGTTTGGAATGAAGTAGAAACATTCACAACTTGTTTTGAATGAAGTAGAAACTTTCACAACTCCTTTGGATTGAAATGGAAACATTCACAGCTTGTTTGGAATGAAATGGAAACATTCACAACTTATTTCGAATGAAATGGAAACATTCACAACTTGTTTGGAATGAAATGGGAACATTCACAACTAGTTTGGATTGAATAGAAAAATTCAAAGCTTGTTTGGAATGAAATGGAAACATTCCCAACTTGTTTGGAATGAAATGGGGACAATCACAACTAGTTTGGAATGAAATGGGAACATTCACAACTAGTTTTGGAATGAATCGAAATATTCATAACTTGTTTGGAATGAAATGGAAACATTCACAACTTGTTTGGAATGACATGGGGATAGTGACAACTGGTTTGGAATGAATGAAAACATTCACAACTTGTTTAGAATGAAATGGAAGCATTCACAACTTGTTTGGAATGAGATGGAAACATTCAAAACTGGTTTGGAACGAGATGGAAACATTTCACAACATGTTTGGATTGAATGGACACATTCCCAACTAGTTTGGAATGAATGGAAACATTCACAACTTGGTTGGAATGAAACTGGAACATTCACAACTTACTTGGAATGAAACAGAAACATTCACAAGTTGTTTGGAATGAAGTGGAAACATTCACAACTTGTTTGGAATTAAATGGAAACATTCACAAGGAGGTTGGTATAAAAGGAAACATTCACAACTTGCTTGGAATGAAATGGAAAGATTCACAACTTGTTTGACATAAAATGGAAACATTCACAAGTCGTTTGGAATGAATTTGAAACATACACAACTTGTCTGCATTGGAATGGAAATGTTCACATCTTGTTTGGAATGAAATGGAAACATTCACAACTTGTTTGGATTGAATTTGAAACATGCACAACTTGTTTGGAATGAAATGGAAACATTCACAACTTGTTTGGAATGAAGAGAGATATTCATATCTAGTTTTGAATGAATCGAAACATTCATAACTTGTTTGGAATGAAATGTAAACATTCACAGCTTGTTTGGAATGAAATGGGGACAATGACAATTGGTTTGGAATAAATGAAAACATTCACAACTTGTTTGGAATGAAATGGAAACGTTCACAACTTGTTTGGAATGAGATGGAAACATTCACAACTTGTTTGGATTGAGTTTGAAACATGCCCAACTTGTTTGGAATGAAATGGAAACATTCACAACTGGTTTGGAATGAAGAGAGATATTCATATCTAGTTTTGAATGAATCGAAACATTCATAACTAGTTTGGACTGAAATAGAAGCATTCATAACTTGTTTGAAAAAAAATGCAAACATTCACAACTAGTTTGGAATGAATAGAGATATTCACAACTAGTTTGGAATCAATTGAAACTTTCATAACTTGTTTGGAATGAAATGGAAACATTCACAATAGTTTGCGATGAATAGAAACATTTGAGAAGTTGTTTGGAATGAAATGGAAACATTCACAACTAGTTCGGAATGAATGGAAATATTTTAGAACATGTTTGGAATGAAATGGAAACATTCACAACTATTGTCAGAATGAATGGAAACTTTCACCACTTGCTTGGAATGAAATGGAAACATTCACAACTAGTTTGGAATGAAATGGAAACATTCAAAACATCTTTGGATGAAATGGAAACATTCATAACTAGTTTAGAATGAAATGGAAACATTCACAAGTCGTTTAGAACAAAATTGGAACATTCACAACTTTTGTCGAACGAAAGGGAAACGTTAACAACTTGTTTGTTATGAATTGGAAACATTCACAACTTGTTTGGAATGAAGTGGAAATGCTCACAACTTGTTTGGAATGAATTGGAAACGCTCAAAACTTGTTTGGAATGAAATAGAAACATTCACAATAGTTTGCGATGAATGGAAACATTCACATTTTTTTTGGAATGAAATGGAAACATTCACAAGTAGTTTGGATTGATTGGAAACATTCACAACTTATTCGGAATAAAATGGAAACATTCACAACTAGTTCCAAACGAAATGAAAACATTCACAACTAGTTTAGAATGAATGGAAACATTCAAAACTTGTTTGGAATGAATTGCAAACATTCACAACTTGTTTGGAATGAAATGAAAACATTCAAAACTTCTTTGGAATGAAATGGAAACATTCACAACTAGTTTAGAATGAAATGGAAACATTCACAACTCGTTTGGAACGAAATTGGAACATTCACAACTTGTTTCGAATGAAATGGAAACAATTGCACCTTGTTTGTTATGAAATGGAAACATTCAGAACTTGTTTGGAATGAAGTGGAAATGCTCACAACTTGTTTGGAATGAAATGGAAACATTCACAACTTGTTTGGATTGAAATGGCTAGGTTCACAACTAGTTTGGAATAAAATGGAAACATTCACAACTTGTTTGGAATGAAATGGGAACATTCACAACAAGTTTAGAACGAATAGAAACATTCAAAACTTGTTTGGAATGAAATGGGAACTTTCGCAAACTGTTTGGAATGAATTGGATAATTCACAACTAGTTCGGAATGAAATGGGGACAATCACAACTAGTTTGGAATGAAATGCGAACATTCACAACTAGTTTGGAATGAATCAAAACTTCCACAACTTGTTTGGAATGAAATGGATACATTCACAACTTGTTTGGAATGAAATGGGGACAATCACAATAGTTTGGAATGAAAAGAAACATTCACAACCTGTTTGGAATGAAATTGAAACATTCACAACTTGTTTGGAATGAAATTGGAACATTCACAACTTGTTTGGAATGGATTGAAACATTCACAGCTCGATTCGAATGAAATGGAAACATTCATAACTCCTTTAGAATCAAATTGTAACATTCACAACTTTTTTTGAACTAAATGGAAACATTCATAAGTTGTTTGGAATGAAGTAGAAACATTCACAACTTGTTTTGAATGAAGTGGAAACTTTCACAACCCCTTTGGAATGAAATGGAAACATTCACAGCTTGTCTGGAATGAAATGGAAACATTCACAACTTGTTTCGAATGAAATGGAAACATTCACAACTTGTTTGGAATGAAATGGGAACATTCACAACTAGTTTGGATTGAATAGAAACATTCAAAACTTGTTTGGAATGAAATGGAAACATTCCCAACTTGTTTAGAATGACATGGGGACAATCACAACTAGTTTGGAATGAAATGGGAACATTCACAACTAGTTTTGGAATGAATCGAAATATTCACAACTTGTTTGGAATGAAATGGAAACATTCACAACTGGTTTGGAATGAATGAAAACATTCACAACTTGTTTAGAATGAAATGGAAGCATTCACAACTTGTTTGGAATGAGACGGAAACATTCAAAACTGGTTTGGAACGAGATGGAAACATTTCACAACTTGTTTGGATTGAATGGACACATTCCCAACTAGTTTGGAATGAATGGAAAGATTCACAACTTGGTTGGAATGAAATTGGAACATTCACAACTTACTTGGAATGAAACAGAAACATTCACAAGTTGTTTGGAATGAAGTGGAAACATTCACAACTTGTTTGGAATTAAATGGAAACATTCACAAGTAGGTTGGTATAAAAGGAAACATTCACAACTTGCTTGGAATGAAATGGAAAGATTCACAACTTGTTTGAAATAAAATGGAAACATTCACAAGTCGTTTGGAATGAATTTGAAACATACACAACTTGTCTGGAATGGAATGGAAATGTTCACATCTTGTTTGGAATGAAATGGAAACATTCACAACTTGTTTGGATTGAATTTGAAACATGCACAACTTGTTTGGAATAAAATGGAAACATTCACAACTTGTTTGGAATGAAGAGAGATATTCATATCTAGTTTTGAATGAATTGAAACATTCATAACTTGTTTGGAATGAAATGTAAACATTCACAACTTGTTTGGAATGAAATGGGGACAATGACCACTGGTTGGGAATAAATGAAAACATCCACAACTTGTTTGGAATGAAATGGGGGCTATGACAACTAGTTTGGAGTGAATGAAAACATTCACAACTCGTTAGGAATGAAATGGAAGCATTCACAACTTGTTTGGAATGAAATTGGAACATTCACAACTTGTTTGGCCTGAAATAGAAACATTCAAAACTTATTTGGAATGAAATTGGGACAATGCCAACTAGTTTGCAGTGAATGAAAACATTCACAACTTGTTTGGAATGAAATGGAAACATTCACAACTTGTTTGGAATGAAATTGGAACATCCACAACTTGTTTAGAGTGAAGTAGAATCATTCACACCTTGTTTGGAATGAAATGGAAACATTCACAACTTGTTTGGAATGAGATGAAAACATTAAAAACTAGTTTGGAATGGGATGGAAACATTCTAAACTTGGTTGGAATGCATGGAAACATTCACAACTAGTTTGGAACGATTGGAAACATTGACAACTTGTTTGGAATAAAATTGGAACATTCACAACTTGTTTGGAATGAAATAGAAACATTCACAAGTTGCTTGGAATGAAGTGGAAACAATCAAAACTTGTTTGGAATGAATTGGAAAGATTCACAACTTGTTTGGAAGGAAATGGAAACATTCACAAGTCATTTGGAATGCATTTGAAACATACACCACTTCTTTGGAATGAAATGGAAACATTCACAACTTGTTTAGAATGAAATGGAAACATTCATAACTTGTTTGGAATGAGATGGAAACATTCACAACTTGTTTGGATTGAGTTTGAAACATGCCCAACTTGTTTGGAATGAAATGGAAACATTCACAACTGGTTTGGAATGAAGAGTGATATTCATATCTAGTTTTGAATGAATCGAAACATTCATAACTAGTTTGGACTGAAATGGAAACATTCATAACTTGTTTGAAAAAAAATGCAAACATTCACAACTAGTTTGGAATGAATAGAGAGATTCACAACTAGTTTTGAATCAATCGAAACTTTCATAACCTGCTTGGAATGAAATGGAAATATTCACAATATTTTGCGATGAATAAAAACATTTAGAAGTTCTTTGGAATGAAATGGAAACATTCACAACTAGTTCGGAATGAATGGAAACATTTTAGAACTTGTTTTGGAATGAAATGGAAACATTCACAACTAGTGTCAGAAGGAATGGAAACATTAACAACTTGCTTGGAAAGAAATGAAAACATTCACAACTAGTTTGGAATGAAATGGAAACATTCAAAACTTCTTTGGAATGAAATGCAAACATTCATAACTAGTTTAGAATGAAATGGAAACATTCACAAGTCGTTTGGAACGAAATTGGAACATTCACAACTTTTGTCGAACGAAAGGGAAACGTTAACAACTTGTTTGTTATGAATTGGAAACATTCACAACTTGTTTGGAACGAAGTGGAAATGCTCACAACTCATTTGGAAGGAAGTGGAAATGCTCAGAACTTGTTTGGAATGAAGTAGAAGCATTCACAATAGTTTGCGATGAATGAAAACATTCACATTTTTTTTGGAATGAAATGGAAACATTCACAAGTAGTTTGGAATGATTGGAAACATTCACAACTTATTCGGAATGAAATGGAAACATTCACAACTAGTTCCAAATGAAATTAAAACATTCACAACTAGTTTAGAATGAATGGAAACATTCATAACTTGTTTGGAAGGAATTGCAAACATTCACGACTTGTTTCGAATGAAATGAAAACATTCAAAACTTCTTTGGAATGAAATGGAAACATTCACAACTAGTTTAGAATGAAATGGAAACATTAACAACTCGTTTGGAACAAAATTGGAACATTCACAACTTGTTTCGAAAGAAAGGGAAACATTCACAACTAGTTTTGGAATGAATCGAAATATTCACAACTTGTTTGGAATGAAATGGAAACATTCACAACTTGGTTGGAATGACATGGGGATAGTGACAACTGGTTTGGAATGAATGAAAACATTCACAACTTGTTTAGAATGAAAAGGAAACATTCACAACTTGTTTGGAACGAGATGGAAACATTCAAAACTGGTTTGGAACAAGATGGAAACATTCACAACTTATTTGGATAGAATGGAAACATTCCCAACTAGTTTGGAGTGAAATTGGAACATTCACAACTTACTTAGAATGAAACAGAAACATTCACAAGTTGTTTGGAATGGAGTGGAAACATTCACAACTTGTTTGGAATTAAATGGAAACATTCACAAGTTGGTTGGAATAAAAGGAAACATTCACAACTTGTTTGGAATGAAATGGAAAGATTCACAACTTGTTTGAAATAAAATGGAAACATTCACAAGTCGTTTGGAATGAATTTGAAACATACACAACTTGTTTGGAATGAAATGGAAACGTTCACAACTTGTTTTCAATGAATTGTAAACATTCACATCTTGTTTGGATTGAATTTGAAACATGCACAACTTGTTTGGAATGAAATGGAAACATTCACAACTTGTTTGGAATGAAGAGAGATATTCATATCTAGTTTTGAATGAATTGAAACATTCATAACTTGTTTGGAATGAAATGTAAACATTCACAACTTGTTTGGAATGAAATGGGGACAATGACAACTGGTTTGGAATAAATGAAACCATTCACAACTTGTTTGGAATGAAATGGGGGCAATGACAACTAGTTTGGAGTGAATGAAAACATTCACAACTTGTTAGGAATGAAATGGAAGCATTAACAACTTGTTTGGAATGAAATTGGAACATTCACAACTTGTTTGGCCTGAAATAAAAACATTCACAACTTGTTTGGAATGAAATTAAGACAATACCAACTAGTTTCCAGTGAATGAAAACATTGACAACTTGTTTGGAATGAAATGGAAACATTGACAACTTGTTTGGAATGAAATTGGAACATTCACAACTTGTTTAGAGTGAAGTAGAATCATTCACAACTTGTTCGGAATGAAATGGAAACATTCACAACTCGTTTGGAACGAAATTGGAACATTCACAACTTGTTTCGAATGAAATGGAAACATTCACAACTAGTTTTGCAATGAATCGAAATATTCACAACTTGTTTGGATTGAAATGAAAACATTCACAACTTATTTGGAATGACATGGGGATAGTGACAACTGGTTTAGACTGAATGAAAACATTCACAACTTGTTTAGAATGAAATGGAAACATTCACAAGTTGTTTGGAATCAGATGGAAACATTCAAAACTGGTTTGGAACAAGACGGAAACATTCACAACTTATTTGGATAGAATGCAAACATTCCCAACTTGTTTGGAATGAAATTGGAACGTTCACAACTTACTTAGAATGAAACAGAAACATTCACAAGTTGTTTGGAATGAAGTGGAAACATTCACAACTTGTTTGGAATTAAATGGAAACATTCACAAGTAGGTTGGAATAAAAGGAAACATTCACAACTTGTTTGGAATGAAATGGAAAGATTCACAACTTGTTTGAAATAAAATGGAAACATTCACAAGTCGTTTGGAATGAATTTGAAACATACACAACTTGTTTGGAATGAAATGGAAACGTTCACAACTTGTTTTGAATGAAATGGAAACATTCACAACTTGTTTGGATTGAATTTGAAACATGCACAACTTGTTTGGAATGAAATGGAAACATTCACAACTTCTTTGGAATGAAGAGAGATATTCATATCTAGTTTTGAATGAATTGAAACATTCATAACTTGTTTGGAATGAAATGTAAACATTCACAACTTGTTTGGAATGAAATGGGGACAATGACAACTGGTTTGGAATAAATGAAACCATTAACAACTTGTTTGGAATGAAATGGGGGCAATGACAACTAGTTTGGAGTGAATGAAAACATTCACAACTTGTTAAGAATGAAATCGAAGCATTAACAACTTGTTTGGAATGAAATTGGAACATTCACAACTTGTTTGGCCTGAAATAGAAACATTCACAACTTGTTTGGAATGAAATTAAGACAATACCAACTAGTTTCCAGTGAATGAAAACATTCACAACTTGTTTGGAATGAAATGGAAACATTCACAACTTGTTTGGAATGAAATTGGAACATTCACAACTTGTTTAGAGTAAAGTAGAATCATTCACAACTCATTTGGAACGAAATTGGAACATTCACAACTTGTTTCGAATGAAATGGAAACATTCACAACTAGTTTTGGAATGAATCGAAATATTCACAACTTGTTTGGAATGAAATGAAAACATTCACAACTTGTTTGGAATGACATGGGGATAGTGACAACTGGTTTGGAATGAATGAAAACATTCACAACTTGTTTAGAATGAAATGGAAACATTCACAAGTTGTTTGGAATGAGATGGAAACATTCAAAACTGGTTTGGAACAAGATGGAAACATTCACAACTTATTTGGATAGAATGGAAACATTCCCAACTAGTTTGGAATGAAATTGGAACATTCACAACTTACTTAGAATGAAACAGAAACATTCACAAGTTGTTTGGAATGAAGTGGAAACATTCACAACTTGTTTGGCATTAAATGGAAACATTCACAAGTAGGTTGGAATCAAAGGAAACATTCACAACTTGTTTGGAATGAAATGGAAAGATTCACAACTTGTTTGAAATAATATGGAAACATTCACAAGTCGTTTGGAATGAATTTGAAACATACACAACTTGTTTGGAATGAAATGGAAACGTTCACAACTTGTTTTGAATGAAATGTAAACATTCACATCTTGTTTGGATTGAATTTGAAACATGCACAACTTGTTTGGAATGAAATGGCAACATTCACAACTTATTTGGAATGAAGAGAGATATTCATATCTAGTTTTGAATGAATTGAAACATTCATAACCTGTTTGGAATGAAATGTAAACATTCACAACTTGTTTGGAATGAAATGGGGACAATGACAACTGGTTTGGAATAAATGAAACCATTCACAACTTGTTTGGAATGAAATGGGGGCAATGACAACTAGTTTGGAGTGAATGAAAACATTCACAACTTTTTAGGAATGAAATGGAAGAATTAACAACTTGTTTGGAATGAAATTGGAACATTCACAACTTGTTTGGCCTGAAATAGAAACATTCACAACTTGTTTGGAATGAAATTAAGACAATACCAACTAGTTTCCAGTGAATGAAAACATTCACAACTTGTTTGGAATGAAATGGAAACATTGACAACTTGTTTGGAATGAAATTGGAACATTCACAACTTGTTTAGAGTGAAGTAGAATCATTCACAACTTGTTTGGAATGAAATGGAAACATTCACAACTCGTTTGGAACGAAATTGGAACATTCACAACTTGTTTCGAATGAAATGGAAACATTCACAACTAGTTTTGGAATGAATCGAAATATTCACAACTTGTTTGGATTGAAATGAGAACATTCACAACTTGTTTGGAATGACATGGGGATAGTGACAACTGGTTTGGAATGAATGAAAACATTCAGAACTTGTTTAGAATGAAATGGAAACATTCACAAGTTGTTTGGAATGAGATGGAAACATTCAAAACTGGTTTGGAACAAGATGGAAACATTCACAACTTATTTGGATAGAATGGAAACATTCCCAACTAGTTTGGAATGAAATTGGAACGTTCACAACTTACTTAGAATGAAACAGAAACATTCACAAGTTGTTTGGAATGAAGTGAAAACATTCACAACTTGTTTGGAATTAAATGGAAACATTCACAAGTAGGTTGGAATAAAAGGAAACATTCACAACTTGTTTGGAATGAAATGGAAAGATTCACAACTTGTTTGAAATAAAATGGAAACATTCACAAGTCGTTTGGAATGAATTTGAAACATACACAACTTGTTTGGAATGAAATGGAAACGTTCACAACTTGTTTTGAATGAAATGGAAACATTCACAACTTGTTTGGATTGAATTTGAAACATGCACAACTTGTTTGGAATGAAATGGAAACATTCACAACTTCTTTGGAATGAAGAGAGATATTCATATCTAGTTTTGAATGAATTGAAACATTCATAACTTGTTTGGAATGAAATGTAAACATTCACAACTTGTTCGGAATGAAATGGGGACAATGACAACTGGTATGGAATAAATGAAACCATTAACAACTTGTTTGGAATGAAATGGGGGCAATGACAACTAGTTTGGAGTGAATGAAAACATTCACAACTTGTTAAGAATGAAATGGAAGCATTAACAACTTGTTTGGAATGAAATTGGAACATTCACAACTTGTTTGGCCTGAAATAGAAACATTCACAACTTGTTTGGAATGAAATTAAGACAATACCAACTAGTTTCCAGTGAATGAAAACATTCACAACTTGTTTGGAATGAAATGGAAACATTGACAACTTGTTTGGAATGAAATTGGAACATTCACAACTTGTTTAGAGTGAAGTAGAATCATTCACAACTCATTTGGAACGAAATTGGAACATTCACAACTTGTTTCGAATGAAATGGAAACATTCACAACTAGTTTTGGAATGAATCAAAATATTCACAACTTGTTTGGAATGAAATGAAAACATTCACAACTTGTTTGGAATGACATGGGGATAGTGACAACTGGTTTGGAATGAATGAAAACATTCACAACTTGTTTAGAATGAAATGGAAACATTCACAAGTTGTTTGGAATGAGATGGAAACATTCAAAACTGGTTTGGAACAAGATGGAAACATTCACAACTTATTTGGATAGAATGGAAACATTCCCAACTAGTTTGGAATGAAATTGGAACATTCACAACTTACTTAGAATGAAACAGAAACATTCACAAGTTGTTTGGAATGAAGTGGAAACATTCACAACTTGTTTGGAATTAAATGGAAACATTCACAAGTAGGTTGG
The DNA here is from genome assembly GCA_039654915.1 of Aquilaria yunnanensis. Lineage (NCBI taxonomy): Eukaryota > Viridiplantae > Streptophyta > Magnoliopsida > Malvales > Thymelaeaceae > Aquilaria > Aquilaria yunnanensis. Next base: position 37,061,267 of record CM077595.1, on the reverse strand, counting down.
AATCAAAGGAAACATTCACAACTTGTTTGGAATGAAATGGAAAGATTCACAACTTGTTTGAAATAATATGGAAACATTCACAAGTCGTTTGGAATGAATTTGAAACATACACAACTTGTTTGGAATGAAATGGAAACGTTCACAACTTGTTTTGAATGAAATGTAAACATTCACATCTTGTTTGGATTGAATTTGAAACATGCACAACTTGTTTGGAATGAATTGGCAACATTCACAACTTATTTTGAATGAAGAGAGATATTCATATCTAGTTTTGAATGAATTGAAACATTCATAACCTGTTTGGAATGAAATGTAAACATTCACAACTTGTTTGGAATGAAATGGGGACAATGACAACTGGTTTGGAATAAATGAAACCATTCACAACTTGTTTGGAATGAAATGGGGGCAATGACAACTAGTTTGGAGTGAATGAAAACATTCACAACTTTTTAGGAATGAAATGGAAGCATTAACAACTTGTTTGGAATGAAATTGGAACATTCACAACTTGTTTGGCCTGAAATAGAAACATTCACAACTTGTTTGGAATGAAATTAAGACAATACCAACTAGTTTCCAGTGAATGAAAACATTCACAACTTGTTTGGAATGAAATGGAAACATTGACAACTTGTTTGGAATGAAATTGGAACATTCACAACTTGTTTAGAGTGAAGTAGAATCATTCACAACTTGTTTGGAATGAAATGGAAACATTCACAACTCGTTTGGAACGAAATTGGAACATTCACAACTTGTTTCGAATGAAATGGAAACATTCACAACTAGTTTTGGAATGAATCGAAATATTCACAACTTGTTTGGATTGAAATGAGAACATTCACAACTTGTTTGGAATGACATGGGGATAGTGACAACTGGTTTGGAATGAATGAAAACATTCAGAACTTGTTTAGAATGAAATGGAAACATTCACAAGTTGTTTGGAATGAGATGGAAACATTCAAAACTGGTTTGGAACAAGATGGAAACATTCACAACTTATTTGGATAGAATGGAAACATTCCCAACTAGTTTGGAATGAAATTGGAACGTTCACAACTTACTTAGAATGAAACAGAAACATTCACAAGTTGTTTGGAATGAAGTGAAAACATTCACAACTTGTTTGGAATTAAATGGAAACATTCACAAGTAGGTTGGAATAAAAGGAAACATTCACAACTTGTTTGGAATGAAATGGAAAGATTCACAACTTGTTTGAAAAAAAATGGAAACATTCACAAGTCGTTTGGAATGAATTTGAAACATACACAACTTGTTTGGAATGAAATGGAAACATTCACAACTTGTCTTGAATGAAATGGAAACATTCACAACTTGTTTGGATTGAATTTGAAACATGCACAAGTTGTTTGGAATGAAATGGAAACATTCACAACTTCTTTGGAATGAAGAGAGATATTCATATCTAGTTTTGAATGAATTGAAACATTCATAACTTGTTTGGAATGAAATGTAAACATTCACAACTTGTTCGGAATGAAATGGGGACAATGACAACTGGTATGGAATAAATGAAACCATTAACAACTTGTTTGGAATGAAATGGGGGCAATGACAACTAGTTTGGAGTGAATGAAAACATTCACAACTTGTTAAGAATGAAATGGAAGCATTAACAACTTGTTTGGAATGAAATTGGAACATTCACAACTTGTTTGGCCTGAAATAGAAACATTCACAACTTGTTTGGAATGAAATTAAGACAATACCAACTAGTTTCCAGTGAATGAAAACATTCACAACTTGTTTGGAATGAAATGGAAACATTGACAACTTGTTTGGAATGAAATTGGAACATTCACAACTTGTTTAGAGTGAAGTAGAATCATTCACAACTCATTTGGAACGAAATTGGAACAGTCACAACTTGTTTCGAATGAAATGGAAACATTCACAACTAGTTTTGGAATGAATCGAAATATTCACAACTTGTTTGGAATGAAATGAAAACATTCACAACTTGTTTGGAATGACATGGGGATAGTGACAACTGGTTTGGAATGAATGAAAACATTCAGAACTTGTTTAGAATGAAATGGAAACATTCACAAGTTGTTTGGAATGAGATGGAAACATTCAAAACTGGTTTGGAACAAGATGGAAACATTCACAACTTATTTGGATAGAATGGAAACATTCCCAACTAGTTTGGAATGAAATTGGAACATTCACAACTTACTTAGAATGAAACAGAAACATTCACAAGTTGTTTGGAATGAAGTGGAAACATTCACAACTTGTTTGGAATTAAATGGAAACATTCACAAGTAGGTTGGAATCAAAGGAAACATTCACAACTTGTTTGGAATGAAATGGAAAGATTCACAACTTGTTTGAAATAATATGGAAACATTCACAAGTCGTTTGGAATGAATTTGAAACATACACAACTTGTTTGGAATGAAATGGAAACGTTCACAACTTGTTTTGAATGAAATGTAAACATTCACATCTTGTTTGGATTGAATTTGAAACATGCACAACTTGTTTGGAATGAATTGGCAACATTCACAACTTATTTTGAATGAAGACAGATATTCATATCTAGTTTTGAATGAATTGAAACATTCATAACCTGTTTGGAATGAAATGTAAACATTCACAACTTGTTTGGAATGAAATGGGGACAATGACAACTGGTTTGGAATAAATGAAACCATTCACAACTTGTTTGGAATGAAATGGGGGCAATGACAACTAGTTTGGAGTGAATGAAAACATTCACAACTTTTTAGGAATGAAATGGAAGAATTAACAACTTGTTTGGAATGAAATTGGAACATTCACAACTTGTTTGGCCTGAAATAGAAACATTCACAACTTGTTTGGAATGAAATTAAGACAATACCAACTAGTTTCCAGTGAATGAAAACATTCACAACTTGTTTGGAATGAAATGGAAACATTGACAACTTGTTTGGAATGAAATTGGAACATTCACAACTTGTTTAGAGTGAAGTAGAATCATTCACAACTTGTTTGGAATGAAATGGAAACATTCACAACTCGTTTGGAACGAAATTGGAACATTCACAACTTGTTTCGAATGAAATGGAAACATTCACAACTAGTTTTGGAATGAATCGAAATATTCACAACTTGTTTGGATTGAAATGAGAACATTCACAACTTGTTTGGAATGACATGGGGATAGTGACAACTGGTTTGGAATGAATGAAAACATTCAGAACTTGTTTAGAATGAAATGGAAACATTCACAAGTTGTTTGGAATGAGATGGAAACATTCAAAACTGGTTTGGAACAAGATGGAAACATTCACAACTTATTTGGATAGAATGGAAACATTCCCAACTAGTTTGGAATGAAATTGGAACGTTCACAACTTACTTAGAATGAAACAGAAACATTCACAAGTTGTTTGGAATGAAGTGAAAACATTCACAACTTGTTTGGAATTAAATGGAAACATTCACAAGTAGGTTGGAATAAAAGGAAACATTCACAACTTGTTTGGAATGAAATGGAAAGATTCACAACTTGTTTGAAATAAAATGGAAACATTCACAAGTCGTTTGGAATGAATTTGAAACATACACAACTTGTTTGGAATGAAATGGAAACGTTCACAACTTGTTTTGAATGAAATGTAAACATTCACATCTTGTTTGGATTGAATTTGAAACATGCACAACTTGTTTGGAATGAATTGGCAACATTCACAACTTATTTTGAATGAAGACAGATATTCATATCTAGTTTTGAATGAATTGAAACATTCATAACCTGTTTGGAATGAAATGTAAACATTCACAACTTGTTTGGAATGAAATGGGGACAATGACAACTGGTTTGGAATAAATGAAACCATTCACAACTTGTTTGGAATGAAATGGGGGCAATGACAACTAGTTTGGAGTGAATGAAAACATTCACAACTTTTTAGGAATGAAATGGAAGAATTAACAACTTGTTTGGAATGAAATTGGAACATTCACAACTTGTTTGGCCTGAAATAGAAACATTCACAACTTGTTTGGAATGAAATTAAGACAATACCAACTAGTTTCCAGTGAATGAAAACATTCACAACTTGTTTGGAATGAAATGGAAACATTGACAACTTGTTTGGAATGAAATTGGAACATTCACAACTTGTTTAGAGTGAAGTAGAATCATTCACAACTTGTTTGGAATGAAATGGAAACATTCACAACTCGTTTGGAACGAAATTGGAACATTCACAACTTGTTTCGAATGAAATGGAAACATTCACAACTAGTTTTGGAATGAATCGAAATATTCACAACTTGTTTGGATTGAAATGAGAACATTCACAACTTGTTTGGAATGACATGGGGATAGTGACAACTGGTTTGGAATGAATGAAAACATTCAGAACTTGTTTAGAATGAAATGGAAACATTCACAAGTTGTTTGGAATGAGATGGAAACATTCAAAACTGGTTTGGAACAAGATGGAAACATTCACAACTTATTTGGATAGAATGGAAACATTCCCAACTAGTTTGGAATGAAATTGGAACGTTCACAACTTACTTAGAATGAAACAGAAACATTCACAAGTTGTTTGGAATGAAGTGAAAACATTCACAACTTGTTTGGAATTAAATGGAAACATTCACAAGTAGGTTGGAATAAAAGGAAACATTCACAACTTGTTTGGAATGAAATGGAAAGATTCACAACTTGTTTGAAATAAAATGGAAACATTCACAAGTCGTTTGGAATGAATTTGAAACATACACAACTTGTTTGGAATGAAATGGAAACGTTCACAACTTGTTTTGAATGAAATGGAAACATTCACAACTTGTTTGGATTGAATTTGAAACATGCACAACTTGTTTGGAATGAAATGGAAACATTCACAACTTCTTTGGAATGAAGAGAGATATTCATATCTAGTTTTGAATGAATTGAAACATTCATAACTTGTTTGGAATGAAATGTAAACATTCACAACTTGTTCGGAATGAAATGGGGACAATGACAACTGGTATGGAATAAATGAAACCATTAACAACTTGTTTGGAATGAAATGGGGGCAATGACAACTAGTTTGGAGTGAATGAAAACATTCACAACTTGTTAAGAATGAAATGGAAGCATTAACAACTTGTTTGGAATGAAATTGGAACATTCACAACTTGTTTGGCCTGAAATAGAAACATTCACAACTTGTTTGGAATGAAATTAAGACAATACCAACTAGTTTCCAGTGAATGAAAACATTCACAACTTGTTTGGAATGAAATGGAAACATTGACAACTTGTTTGGAATGAAATTGGAACATTCACAACTTGTTTAGAGTGAAGTAGAATCATTCACAACTCATTTGGAACGAAATTGGAACATTCACAACTTGTTTCGAATGAAATGGAAACATTCACAACTAGTTTTGGAATGAATCAAAATATTCACAACTTGTTTGGAATGAAATGAAAACATTCACAACTTGTTTGGAATGACATGGGGATAGTGACAACTGGTTTGGAATGAATGAAAACATTCACAACTTGTTTAGAATGAAATGGAAACATTCACAAGTTGTTTGGAATGAGATGGAAACATTCAAAACTGGTTTGGAACAAGATGGAAACATTCACAACTTATTTGGATAGAATGGAAACATTCCCAACTAGTTTGGAATGAAATTGGAACATTCACAACTTACTTAGAATGAAACAGAAACATTCACAAGTTGTTTGGAATGAAGTGGAAACATTCACAACTTGTTTGGAATTAAATGGAAACATTCACAAGTAGGTTGGAATCAAAGGAAACATTCACAACTTGTTTGGAATGAAATGGAAAGATTCACAACTTGTTTGAAATAATATGGAAACATTCACAAGTCGTTTGGAATGAATTTGAAACATACACAACTTGTTTGGAATGAAATGGAAACGTTCACAACTTGTTTTGAATGAAATGTAAACATTCACATCTTGTTTGGATTGAATTTGAAACATGCACAACTTGTTTGGAATGAATTGGCAACATTCACAACTTATTTTGAATGAAGAGAGATATTCATATCTAGTTTTGAATGAATTGAAACATTCATAACCTGTTTGGAATGAAATGTAAACATTCACAACTTGTTTGGAATGAAATGGGGACAATGACAACTGGTTTGGAATAAATGAAACCATTCACAACTTGTTTGGAATGAAATGGGGGCAATGACAACTAGTTTGGAGTGAATGAAAACATTCACAACTTTTTAGGAATGAAATGGAAGCATTAACAACTTGTTTGGAATGAAATTGGAACATTCACAACTTGTTTGGCCTGAAATAGAAACATTCACAACTTGTTTGGAATGAAATTAAGACAATACCAACTAGTTTCCAGTGAATGAAAACATTCACAACTTGTTTGGAATGAAATGGAAACATTGACAACTTGTTTGGAATGAAATTGGAACATTCACAACTTGTTTAGAGTGAAGTAGAATCATTCACAACTTGTTTGGAATGAAATGGAAACATTCACAACTCGTTTGGAACGAAATTGGAACATTCACAACTTGTTTCGAATGAAATGGAAACATTCACAACTAGTTTTGGAATGAATCGAAATATTCACAACTTGTTTGGATTGAAATGAGAACATTCACAACTTGTTTGGAATGACATGGGGATAGTGACAACTGGTTTGGAATGAATGAAAACATTCAGAACTTGTTTAGAATGAAATGGAAACATTCACAAGTTGTTTGGAATGAGATGGAAACATTCAAAACTGGTTTGGAACAAGATGGAAACATTCACAACTTATTTGGATAGAATGGAAACATTCCCAACTAGTTTGGAATGAAATTGGAACGTTCACAACTTACTTAGAATGAAACAGAAACATTCACAAGTTGTTTGGAATGAAGTGAAAACATTCACAACTTGTTTGGAATTAAATGGAAACATTCACAAGTAGGTTGGAATAAAAGGAAACATTCACAACTTGTTTGGAATGAAATGGAAAGATTCACAACTTGTTTGAAAAAAAATGGAAACATTCACAAGTCGTTTGGAATGAATTTGAAACATACACAACTTGTTTGGAATGAAATGGAAACATTCACAACTTGTCTTGAATGAAATGGAAACATTCACAACTTGTTTGGATTGAATTTGAAACATGCACAAGTTGTTTGGAATGAAATGGAAACATTCACAACTTCTTTGGAATGAAGAGAGATATTCATATCTAGTTTTGAATGAATTGAAACATTCATAACTTGTTTGGAATGAAATGTAAACATTCACAACTTGTTCGGAATGAAATGGGGACAATGACAACTGGTATGGAATAAATGAAACCATTAACAACTTGTTTGGAATGAAATGGGGGCAATGACAACTAGTTTGGAGTGAATGAAAACATTCACAACTTGTTAAGAATGAAATGGAAGCATTAACAACTTGTTTGGAATGAAATTGGAACATTCACAACTTGTTTGGCCTGAAATAGAAACATTCACAACTTGTTTGGAATGAAATTAAGACAATACCAACTAGTTTCCAGTGAATGAAAACATTCACAACTTGTTTGGAATGAAATGGAAACATTGACAACTTGTTTGGAATGAAATTGGAACATTCACAACTTGTTTAGAGTGAAGTAGAATCATTCACAACTCATTTGGAACGAAATTGGAACAGTCACAACTTGTTTCGAATGAAATGGAAACATTCACAACTAGTTTTGGAATGAATCGAAATATTCACAACTTGTTTGGAATGAAATGAAAACATTCACAACTTGTTTGGAATGACATGGGGATAGTGACAACTGGTTTGGAATGAATGAAAACATTCACAACTTGTTTAGAATGAAATGGAAACATTCACAAGTTGTTTGGAATGAGATGGAAACATTCAAAACTGGTTTGGAACAAGATGGAAACATTCACAACTTATTTGGATAGAATGGAAACATTCCCAACTAGTTTGGAATGAAATTGGAACATTCACAACTTACTTAGAATGAAACAGAAACATTCACAAGTTGTTTGGAATGAAGTGGAAACATTCACAACTTGTTTGGAATTAAATGGAAACATTCACAAGTAGGTTGGAATCAAAGGAAACATTCACAACTTGTTTGGAATGAAATGGAAAGATTCACAACTTGTTTGAAATAATATGGAAACATTCACAAGTCGTTTGGAATGAATTTGAAACATACACAACTTGTTTGGAATGAAATGGAAACGTTCACAACTTGTTTTTAATGAAATGTAAACATTCACATCTTGTTTGGATTGAATTTGAAACATGCACAACTTGTTTGGAATGAATTGGCAACATTCACAACTTATTTTGAATGAAGACAGATATTCATATCTAGTTTTGAATGAATTGAAACATTCATAACCTGTTTGGAATGAAATGTAAACATTCACAACTTGTTTGGAATGAAATGGGGACAATGACAACTGGTTTGGAATAAATGAAACCATTCACAACTTGTTTGGAATGAAATGGGGGCAATGACAACTAGTTTGGAGTGAATGAAAACATTCACAACTTTTTAGGAATGAAATGGAAGCATTAACAACTTGTTTGGAATGAAATTGGAACATTCACAACTTGTTTGGCCTGAAATAGAAACATTCACAACTTGTTTGGAATGAAATTAAGACAATACCAACTAGTTTCCAGTGAATGAAAACATTCACAACTTGTTTGGAATGAAATGGAAACATTGACAACTTGTTTGGAATGAAATTGGAACATTCACAACTTGTTTAGAGTGAAGTAGAATCATTCACAACTTGTTTGGAATGAAATGGAAACATTCACAACTCGTTTGGAACGAAATTGGAACATTCACAACTTGTTTCGAATGAAATGGAAACATTCACAACTAGTTTTGGAATGAATCGAAATATTCACAACTTGTTTGGATTGAAATGAGAACATTCACAACTTGTTTGGAATGACATGGGGATAGTGACAACTGGTTTGGAATGAATGAAAACATTCAGAACTTGTTTAGAATGAAATGGAAACATTCACAAGTTGTTTGGAATGAGATGGAAACATTCAAAACTGGTTTGGAACAAGATGGAAACATTCACAACTTATTTGGATAGAATGGAAACATTCCCAACTAGTTTGGAATGAAATTGGAACGTTCACAACTTACTTAGAATGAAACAGAAACATTCACAAGTTGTTTGGAATGAAGTGAAAACATTCACAACTTGTTTGGAATTAAATGGAAACATTCACAAGTAGGTTGGAATAAAAGGAAACATTCACAACTTGTTTGGAATGAAATGGAAAGATTCACAACTTGTTTGAAATAAAATGGTGTTAGTATTGTGCCCAAAAAGCCAATCATGAGATGATTGTATTTTGCACATTGAGTCATGATATTTTATTGAGGCATTAATCCAGCAATTTTGTTTGTTGTTTTGTTTCTGCGTAACGTAATAAACATAATTGTAACCCTAGAATAATGATATTCTTAAATGTCCCTAGTCTAGTATTATTGTGGAGCGGGTTGCAATAATACATAATGACTAGCATATGTGGAGACTAATATGAGATATGTAGTCTACATATGGGTACAAGTTGGAGAACTTGTGTACTGGACCGACCCACCATGAGAACACTTCATGGATTGTTATATGAGTGTCATAAGTGATTCTCATAGTGATCATGGTATATGTAGTCCTTCGACCTAAGATCATCAAGGTTCCCTACATGTGAGTCACATACTTTGATACTTTCCTTTGTTGCTCGTAACTGAGTGAACTTGAAGGAGGTCATTGGGTATGTCACATATCATGCGGAGGGATTTGTATGATCAAGATGGGATTTGTCCCTCCTATGTAACGGGAGTGATATCTTTGGGCCCCTTGATAGAGTGAGACTTAGAAAATGCATGGCCATGCTCCGATGAGTTGATATATGATATCAATGTCATCAGTTTAAGTTAGTCTACTCGGTAATCAAGAAACCAAAGATTGGGCTATACGAGAGTGACACATTCCATGTCTCGTGCTTAGTCTTGATATCTTGGACAAAGGGACAATGGCATATATCGGTGATGATCATAAAGGTTTAGTCGATTCACCGACAATCTTGTCACTTGGGTAGCAATGATGTGTTGCTAGACACCGCTCATTGCTTATGATTATAAATGTGATTTATGATCATTGCCAACATGGCAAGAGCCTATTGGGTCGCACACGTAGAGCTATTTGGATCATTAGAGTGCATGGGCTAATTATTTGGGTTATGGTTTCACTTTAATTTCGTATTAATAATGGGCCAAGGAGTTGAGCCATTATTAAGCCCGAAATTAAATCCTAATTGGATTAGGGCTTTGAAACCCATTAGGCCTGGAAGTTGAGTCTCACTATAAATACAACTTTTAAGTGAGAAATTCGTAGGTCTCCTTGCCCTAGCCTCCCAAAAGGACAGCCACACTCTTCTCTTGCAATTCCTTGGAGGACGCAAGCTAGCACTGCGAGCGCAAGAGAAACGCATCTGCCGGGATGTGGTGGAAGCGTGGTGATCCCGAGAGGCTCGTGTGGATACCATAGAGAGCCTGAACACGTCAACTGTTCAGGTTTTGTGATTCGACTCTACAGTTGAGTGAGAGATCTCAACCGAAAATTAGGTATGAAATTTTTGAACACCCGGTTTACCCCGTTTCACTTGGATCCTGGAGGGTTTCGGTTAAATTCCGCTGCGCTGTTTGGCTCCCGAAACCCAACAAATGGAAACATTCACAAGTCGTTTGAAATGAATTTGAAACATACACAACTTGTTTGGAATGAAATGGAAACGTTCACAACTTGTTTTGAATGAAATGGAAACATTCACAACTTGTTTGGATTGAATTTGAAACATGCACAACTTGTTTGGAATGAAATGGAAACATTCACAACTTCTTTGGAATGAAGAGAGATATTCATATCTAGTTTTGAATGAATTGAAACATTCATAACTTGTTTGGAATGAAATGTAAACATTCACAACTTGTTCGGAATGAAATGGGGACAATGACAACTGGTTTGGAATAAATGAAACCATTAACAACTTGTTTGGAATGAAATGGGGGCAATGACAACTAGTTTGGAGTGAATGAAAACATTCACAACTTGTTAAGAATGAAATGGAAGCATTAACAACTTGTTTGGAATGAAATTGGAACATTCACAACTTGTTTGGCCTGAAATAGAAACAATCACAACTTGTTTGGAATGAAATTAAGACAATACCAACTAGTTTCTAGTGAATGAAAACATTCACAACTTGTTTGGAATGAAATGGAAACATTGACAACTTGTTTGGAATGAAATTGGAACATTCACAACTTGTTTCGAGTGAAGTAGAATCATTCACAACTCATTTGGAACGAAATTGGAACATTCACAACTTGTTTCGAATGAAATGGAAACATTCACAACTAGTTTTGGAATGAATCGAAATATTCACAACTTGTTTGGAATGAAATGAAAACATTCACAACTTGTTTGGAATGACATGGGGATAGTGACAACTGGTTTGGAATGAATGAAAACATTCACAACTTGTTTAGAATGAAATGGAAACATTCCCAAGTTGTTTGGAATGAGATGGAAACATTCAAAACTGGTTTGGAACAAGATGGAAACATTCACAACTTATTTGGATAGAATGGAAACATTCCCAACTAGTTTGGAATGAAATTGGAACATTCACAACTTACTTAGAATGAAACAGAAACATTCACAAGTTGTTTGGAATGAAGTGGAAACATTCACAACTTGTTTGGAATTAAATGGAAACATTCACAAGTAGGTTGGAATCAAAGGAAACATTCACAACTTGTTTGGAATGAAATGGAAAGATTCACAACTTGTTTGAAATAATATGGAAACATTCACAAGTCGTTTGGAATGAATTTGAAACATACACAACTTGTTTGGAATGAAATGGAAACGTTCACAACTTGTTTTGAATGAAATGTAAACATTCACATCTTGTTTGGATTGAATTTGAAACATGCACAAGTTGTTTGGAATGAAATGGCAACATTCACAACTTCTTTGGAATGAAGAGAGATATTCATATCTAGTTTTGAATGAATTGAAACATTCATAACCTGTTTGGAATGAAATGTAAACATTCACAACTTGTTTGGAATGAAATGGGGACAATGACAACTGGTTTGGAATAAATGAAACCATTCACAACTTGTTTGGAATGAAATGGGGGCAATGACAACTAGTTTGGAGTGAATGAAAACATTCACAACTTGTTAAGAATGAAATGGAAGCATTAACAACTTGTTTGGAATGAAATTGGAACATTCACAACTTGTTTGGCCTGAAATAGAAACATTCACAACTTGTTTGGAATGAAATTAAGACAATACCAACTAGTTTCCAGTGAATGAAAACATTCACAACTTGTTTGGAATGAAATGGAAACATTGACAACTTGTTTGGAATGAACTTGGAACATTCACAACTTGTTTAGAGTGAAGTAGAATCATTCACAACTTGTTTGGAATGAAATGGAAACATTCACAACTCGTTTGGAACGAAATTGGAACATTCACAACTTGTTTCGAATGAAATGGAAACATTCACAACTAGTTTTGCAATGAATCGAAATATTCACAACTTGTTTGGATTGAAATGAAAACATTCACAACTTGTTTGGAATGACATGGGGATAGTGACAACTGGTTTGGAATGAATGAAAACATTCAGAACTTGTTTAGAATGAAATGGAAACATTCACAAGTTGTTTGGAATGAGATGGAAACATTCAAAACTGGTTTGGAACAAGATGGAAACATTCACAACTTATTTGGATAGAATGGAAACATTCCCAACTAGTTTGGAATGAAATTGGAACATTCACAACTTACTCAGAATGAAACAGAAACATTCACAAGTTGTTTGGAATGAAGTGGAAACATTCACAACTTGTTTGCAATTAAATGGAAACATTCACAAGTAGGTTGGAATCAAAGGAAACATTCACAACTTGTTTGGAATGAAATGGAAAGATTCACAACTTGTTTGAAACAATATGGAAACATTCACAAGTCGTTTGGAATGAATTTGAAACATACACAACTTGTTTGGAATGAAATGGAAACGTTCACATCTTGTTTTGAATGAAATGTAAACATTCACATCTTGTTTGGATTGAATTTGAAACATGCACAACTTGTTTGGAATGAAATGGCAACATTCACAACTTATTTGGAATGAAGAGAGATATTCATATCTAGTTTTGAATGAATTGAAACATTCATAACCTGTTTGGAATGAAATGTAAACATTCACAACTTGTTTGGAATGAAATGGGGACAATGACAACTGGTTTGGAATAAATGAAACCATTCACAACTTGTTTGGAATGAAATGGGGGCAATGACAACTAGTTTGGAGTGAATGAAAACATTCACAACTTGTTAGGAATGAAATGGAAGCATTAACAACTTGTTTGGAATGAAATTGGAACATTCACAACTTGTTTGGCCTGAAATAGAAACATTCACAACTTGTTTGGAATGAAATTAAGACAATACCAACTAGTTTCCAGTGAATGAAAACATTCACAACTTGTTTGGAATGAAATGGAAACATTGACAACTTGTTTGGAATGAACTTGGAACATTCACAACTTGTTTAGAGTGAAGTAGAATCATTCACAACTTGTTTGGAATGAAATGGAAACATTCACAACTCGTTTGGAACGAAATTGGAACATTCACAACTTGTTTCGAATGAAATGGAAACATTCACAACTAGTTTTGCAATGAATCGAAATATTCACAACTTGTTTGGATTGAAATGAAAACATTCACAACTTGTTTGGAATGACATGGGGATAGTGACAACTGGTTTGGAATGAATGAAAACATTCAGAACTTGTTTAGAATGAAATGGAAACATTCACAAGTTGTTTGGAATGAGATGGAAACATTCAAAACTGGTTTGGAACAAGATGGAAACATTCACAACTTATTTGGATAGAATGGAAACATTCCCAACTAGTTTGGAATGAAATTGGAACATTCACAACTTACTCAGAATGAAACAGAAACATTCACAAGTTGTTTGGAATGAAGTGGAAACATTCACAACTTGTTTGCAATTAAATGGAAACATTCACAAGTAGGTTGGAATCAAAGGAAACATTCACAACTTGTTTGGAATGAAATGGAAAGATTCACAACTTGTTTGAAACAATATGGAAACATTCACAAGTCGTTTGGAATGAATTTGAAACATACACAACTTGTTTGGAATGAAATGGAAACGTTCACAACTTGTTTTGAATGAAATGTAAACATTCACATCTTGTTTGGATTGAATTTGAAACATGCACAACTTGTTTGGAATGAAATGGCAACATTCACAACTTATTTGGAATGAAGAGAGATATTCATATCTAGTTTTGAATGAATTGAAACATTCATAACCTGTTTGGAATGAAATGTAAACATTCACAACTTGTTTGGAATGAAATGGGGACAATGACAACTGGTTTGGAATAAATGAAACCATTCACAACTTGTTTGGAATGAAATGGGGGCAATGACAACTAGTTTGGAGTGAATGAAAACATTCACAACTTGTTAGGAATGAAATGGAAGCATTAACAACTTGTTTGGAATGAAATTGGAACATTCACAACTTGTTTGGCCTGAAATAGAAACATTCACAACTTGTTTGGAATGAAATTAAGACAATACCAACTAGTTTCCAGTGAATGAAAACATTCACAACTTGTTTGGAATGAAATGGAAACATTGACAACTTGTTTGGAATGAACTTGGAACATTCACAACTTGTTTAGAGTGAAGTAGAATCATTCACAACTTGTTTGGAATGAAATGGAAACATTCACAACTCGTTTGGAACGAAATTGGAACATTCACAACTTGTTTCGAATGAAATGGAAACATTCACAACTAGTTTTGGAATGAATCGAAATATTCACAACTTGTTTGGATTGAAATGAAAACATTCACAACTTGTTTGGAATGACATGGGGATAGTGACAACTGGTTTGGAATGAATGAAAACATTCAGAACTTGTTTAGAATGAAATGGAAACATTCACAAGTTGTTTGGAATGAGATGGAAACATTCAAAACTGGTTTGGAACAAGATGGAAACATTCACAACTTATTTGGATAGAATGGAAACATTCCCAACTAGTTTGGAATGAAATTGGAACATTCACAACTTAGAATGAAACAGAAACATTCACAAGTTGTTTGGAATGAAGTGGAAACATTCACAACTTGTTTGCAATTAAATGGAAACATTCACAAGTAGGTTGGAATCAAAGGAAACATTCACAACTTGTTTGGAATGAAATGGAAAGATTCACAACTTGTTTGAAACAATATGGAAACATTCACAAGTCGTTTGGAATGAATTTGAAACATACACAACTTGTTTGGAATGAAATGGAAACGTTCACAACTTGTTTTGAATGAAATGTAAACATTCACATCTTGTTTGGATTGAATTTGAAACATGCACAACTTGTTTGGAATGAAATGGCAACATTCACAACTTATTTGGAATGAAGAGAGATATTCATATCTAGTTTTGAATGAATTGAAACATTCATAACCTGTTTGGAATGAAATGTAAACATTCACAACTTGTTTGGAATGAAATGGGGACAATGACAACTGGTTTGGAATAAATGAAACCATTCACAACTTGTTTGGAATGAAATGGGGGCAATGACAACTAGTTTGGAGTGAATGAAAACATTCACAACTTGTTAGGAATGAAATGGAAGCATTAACAACTTGTTTGGAATGAAATTGGAACATTCACAACTTGTTTGGCCTGAAATAGAAACATTCACAACTTGTTTGGAATGAAATTAAGACAATACCAACTAGTTTCCAGTGAATGAAAACATTCACAACTTGTTTGGAATGAAATGGAAACATTGACAACTTGTTTGGAATGAAATTGGAACATTCACAACTTGTTTAGAGTGAAGTAGAATCATTCACAACTTGTTTGGAATGAAATGGAAACATTCACAACTCGTTTGGAACGAAATTGGAACATTCACAACTTGTTTCGAATGAAATGGAAACATTCACAACTAGTTTTGGAATGAATCGAAATATTCACAACTTGTTTGGAATGAAATGAAAACATTCACAACTTGTTTGGAATGACATGGGGATAGTGACAACTGGTTTGGAATGAATGAAAACATTCACAATTTGTTTAGAATGAAATGGAAACATTCACAAGTTGTTTGGAATGAGATGGAAACATTCAAAACTGGTTTGGAACAAGATGGAAACATTCACAACTTATTTGGATAGAATGGAAACATTCCCAACTAGTTTGGAATGAAATTGGAACATTCACAACTTACTTAGAATGAAACAGAAACATTCACAAGTTGTTTGGAATGAAGTGGAAACATTCACAACTTGTTTGGAATTAAATGGAAACATTCACAAGTAGGTTGGAATCAAAGGAAACATTCACAACTTGTTTGGAATGAAATGGAAAGATTCACAACTTGTTTGAAATAATATGGAAACATTCACAAGTCGTTTGGAATGAATTTGAAACATACACAACTTGTTTGGAATGAAATGGAAACGTTCACAACTTGTTTTGAATGAAATGTAAACATTCACATCTTGTTTGGATTGAATTTGAAACATGCACAACTTGTTTGGAATGAAATGGCAACATTCACAACTTATTTGGAATGAAGAGAGATATTCATATCTAGTTTTGAATGAATTGAAACATTCATAACCTGTTTGGAATGAAATGTAAACATTCACAACTTGTTTGGAATGAAATGGGGACAATGACAACTGGTTTGGAATAAATGAAACCATTCACAACTTGTTTGAATGAAATGGGGGCAATGACAACTAGTTTGGAGTGAATGAAAACATTCACAACTTGTTAGGAATGAAATGGAAGCATTAACAACTTGTTTGGAATGAAATTGGAACATTCACAACTTGTTTGGCCTGAAATAGAAACATTCACAACTTGTTTGGAATGAAATTAAGACAATACCAACTAGTTTCCAGTGAATGAAAACATTCACAACTTGTTTGGAATGAAATGGAAACATTGACAACTTGTTTCGAATGAAATTGGAACATTCACAACTTGTTTAGAGTGAAGTAGAATCATTCACAACTTGTTTGGAATGAAATGGAAACATTCACAACTCGTTTGGAACGAAATTGGAACATTCACAACTTGTTTCGAATGAAATGGAAACATTCACAACTAGTTTTGGAATGAATCGAAATATTCACAACTTGTTTGGATTGAAATGAAAACATTCACAACTTGTTTGGAATGACATGGGGATAGTGAGAACTGGTTTGGAATGAATGAAAACATTCAGAACTTGTTTAGAATGAAATGGAAACATTCACAAGTTGTTTGGAATGAGATGGAAACATTCAAAACTGGTTTGGAACAAGATGGAAACATTCACAACTTATTTGGATAGAATGGAAACATTCCCAACTAGTTTGGAATGAAATTGGAACGTTCACAACTTACTTAGAATGAAACAGAAACATTCACAAGTTGTTTGGAATGAAGTGAAAACATTCACAACTTGTTTGGAATTAAATGGAAACATTCACAAGTAGGTTGGAATAAAAGGAAACATTCACAACTTGTTTGGAATGAAATGGAAAGATTCACAACTTGTTTGAAAAAAAATGGAAACATTCACAAGTCGTTTGGAATGAATTTGAAACATACACAACTTGTTTGGAATGAAATGGAAACATTCACAACTTGTCTTGAATGAAATGGAAACATTCACAACTTGTTTGGATTGAATTTGAAATATGCACAACTTGTTTGGAATGAAATGGAAACATTCACAACTTCTTTGGAATGAAGAGAGATATTCATATCTAGTTTTGAATGAATTGAAACATTCATAACTTGTTTGGAATGAAATGTAAACATTCACAACTTGTTTGGAATGAATTGGGGACAATGACAACTGGTTTGGAATAAATGAAACCATTACCAACTTGTTTGGAATGAAATGGGGGCAATGACAACTAGTTTGGAGTGAATGAAAACATTCACAACTTGTTAAGAATGAAATGGAAGCATTAACAACTTGTTTGGAATGAAATTGGAACATTCACAACTTGTTTGGCCTGAAATAGAAACATTCACAACTTGTTTGGAATAAAATTAAGACAATACCAACTAGTTTCCAGTGAATGAAAACATTCACAACTTGTTTGGAATGAAATGGAAACATTCACAACTTGTTTGGAATCAAATCGGAACATTCACAACTTGTTTAGAGTGAAGTAGAATCATTCACAACTCATTTGGAACGAAATTGGAACATTCACAACTTGTTTCGAATGAAATGGAAACATTCACAACTAGTTTTGGAATGAATCGAAATATTCACAACTTGTTTGGAATGAAATGAAAACATTCACAACTTGTTTGGAATGACATGGGGATAGTGACAACTGGTTTGGAATGAATGAAAACATTCACAACTTGTTTAGAATGAAATGGAAACATTCACAAGTTGTTTGGAATGAGATGGAAACATTCAAAACTGGTTTGGAACAAGATGGAAACATTCACAACTTATTTGGATAGAATGGAAACATTCCCAACTAGTTTGGAATGAAATTGGAACATTCACAACTTACTTAGAATGAAACAGAAACATTCACAAGTTGTTTGGAATGAAGTGGAAACATTCACAACTTGTTTGGAATTAAATGGAAACATTCACAAGTAGGTTGGAATAAAAGGAAACATTCACAACTTGTTTGGAACGAAATGGAAAGATTCACAACTTGTTTGAATAAAATGGAAACATTCACAAGTCATTTGGATTGAATTTGAAACATACACAACTTGTTTGGAATGCAATGGAAACGTTAACATCTTGTTTGGAATGAAATGGAAACGTTCACAACTTGTTTTGAATGAAATGGAAACATTCACAACTTGTTTGGATTGAATTTGAAACATGCACAACTTGTTTGGAATGAAATGGAAACATTCACAACTTGTTCGGAATGAAGAGAGATATTCATATCTAGTTTTGAATGAATCGAAACATTCATAACGTGTTTGGAATGAAATGTAAACATTCACAACTTGTTTGGAATGAAATGGGGACAATAACAACTGGTTTGGAATAAATGAAAACATTGACAACTTGTTTGGAATGAAATGGGGGCAATGACAACTAGTTTGGAGTGGATGAAAACATTCACAACTTGTTAGGAATGAAATCTAAGCATTCACAACTTGTTTGGAATGAAATTGGAACATTCACAACTTGTTTAGGCTGAAATAGAAACATTCACAACTTGTTTGGAATAAAATTGAGACAATGCCAACTACTTTTCAGTGAATGAAAACATTCACAACTTGTTTGGAATGAAATGGAAACATTCACAACTTGTTTGGAATGAAATTGGAACATTCACAACTTGTTTAGAGTGAAGTACAATCATTCACAACTTGTTTGGAATGAAATGGAAACATTCACAACTTGTTTTGGAATGAGATGGGAACATTCAAAACTGGTTTGGAATGAGATGGAAACATTCATAACCTGGTTGGAATGCATGGAAACATTCACAACTAGTTTAGAACGAATGGAAACATTGACAACTTGTTTGGAATAAAATTGGAAGATTCACAACTTGTTTGGAATGAAACGGGAACATTCACAACGAGTTTGGAACGAATAGAAAGATTCAAAACTTGTTTGGAATGACTTGGAAAATTCACAACTGGTTTGGAATGAAATGGGGACAATCACAACTTGTTTGGAATGAAATGCGAACATTCACAACTAGTTTGGAATGAATCGAAACTTTCACAACTTGTTTGGAATGAAATGGAAACATTCACAACTGGTTTGGAATGAAGAGAGATTTTCATGTCTAGTTTTGAATGAATCGAAACATTCATAAGTACTTTGGAATGAAATGGAAACATTCACAACTTGTTTGAAATAAAATGCAAACATTCACAACTAGTTCAGAATGAATGGAGATATTCACAACTAGTTTTGAATCAATCAAAACTTTCATAACTTGTTTGGAATGAGATGGAAACATTCACAATAGTTTGCGATGAATAGAAACATTCAGAAGTTGTTTGGAATGAAAAGGAAACATTCACAACTAGTTCGGAATGAGTGGAAACATTTTAGAACTTGTGTGGAATGAAATGGAAACATTCACAACTAGTGTCGGAGTGAATGGAAACATTCACAAGTTGCTTGGAATGAAATGGAAACATTCACAACTAGTTTGGAATGAAATGGAAACATTCAAAACTTCTTTGGAATGAAATGGAAACATTAAAAACTAGTTTAGAATGAAATGGAAACATTCACAAGTCATTTGGAACGAAATTGGAACATTCACAACTTTTGTCGAACGAAAGGGAAACGTTAACAACTTGTTTGTTATGAATTGGAAACATTCACAACTTGTTTGGAACGAAGTGGAAACGCTCACAACTTGTTCGGAATGAAATAGAAACATTCACAATAGTTTACGATGAATGGAAACATTCACAACTTGTTTGGAATGAAATAGAAACATTTACAAGTAGTTTGGAATGGTTGGAAACATTCACAACTTATTCAGAATGAAATGGAAACATTCACAACTAGTTCCAAATGAAATGAAAACATTCACAACTAGTTTGGAATAAAATGCTAACATTCACAAATTGTTTGCAATGAAATGGAAACATTCCAAACAAACTAGTTTGGAATGAATAGGGATATTCACAACTAGTTTTCAATCAATCAAAACTCTCATAACTTGTTTGGAATGAAATGGAAACATTCACAACTAGTTCGCAACGAATAGAAACATTCAAAACTTGTTTCGAATGAAACGAGTTATTCTCAACTAGTTTCGAATGAATGGAAACATTCACAAGTTGTTTGAAGTGAACCGGAAACATTCACAACTTGTTTGGAATGAAATGGAAACATTCACAACTTGTTTGGAATGAAATAGAAACATTCACAACTTGTTTGGAATGAAATGGAAACATTCAAAACTTGTTTCGAATGAATTGGAAACATTCACAATTTGTTTCGAACGAAATGGAAACATTCACAACTTGCTTGGAATCAAATTGAAATTTGCACATCTTGTTTGGAATGAAATGGAAACATTCACAACTTGTTTGGAATGAAAGGGAAACATTCACAACTTGTTTTGAATGAATGGAAACACCCACAACTTGTTTGGAATGACGTGGAACATTCACAACTCGTTTGGCATCAAATTGGAACATTCAAAACTTCCTTCGAACGAAATGGAAACATTCACGACTTGCTTGGAATGAAATGTAAACATTCACAACTAGTTTGGAATGACACGCGAAAATGCACAACTTCTTGTGAGTGAAATGCAAACATTCACAACTTGTTTGGAAAAAAATCGAAACATTCAGAACTTGTTTGGAATGAATTGGGGACATTCACAACTAGTTTTAAATGAATGGAGACATTCACTACTTGTTTGGGATGATATCAAAACAATCACAACCTATTTGGAACAATTGGAAACATTCACAGCTTGTTTGAAATAAAATGGAAACATTCATTGCTTGTTTGGAATGAAATGGAAAGATTCACAACTTGTTTGAAATAAAATGGAAACATTCACAAGTCGTTTGGAATGAATTTGAAACATACACAACTTGTTTGGAATGGAATGGAAACGTTCACATCTTGTTTGGAATGAAATGGAAACGTTCACAACATGTTTGGAATGAAATGGAAACATTCACAACTTGTTTGGAATGAAATAGAAACATTCACAGCTTATGTTGGAATGATAAAGAAACATTCACAACTGATTTGGAATGAAATGGAAACATTCACATCTTGTTTGGATTGAATTTGAAACATGCACAACTTGTTTGGAATGAAATGGAAACATTCACAACTTGTTTGGAATGAAGAGAGATATTCATATCTAGTTTTCAATGAATCGAAACATTCATAACTTGTTTGGAATGAAATGTAAACATTCACAACTTGTTTGGAATGAAAAGGGGACAATTACAACTGGTTTGGAATAAATGAAAACATTCACAACTTGTTTGGCCTGAAATAGAAACATTCACAACTTGTTTGGAATGAAATTGGGACAATGCCAACTAGTTTGCAGTGAATGAAAACATTCACAACATGTTTGGAATGAAATGGAAACATTCACAACTTGTTTGGAATGAAATTGGAACATTCACAACTTGTTTAGAGTGAAATAGAACCATTCACAACTTGTTTGGAATGAAATGGAAACATTCACAACTTGTTTGGAATGAAATGGAAACATTCACAACTTGTTTGGAATGAGATGGGAACATTCAAAACTGGTTTGGAAGGAGATGGAAACATTCATAACCTGGTTGGAATGCATGGAAATATTCACAACTAGTTTGGGACGAATGGAAACATTGAAAACTTGTTTGGAATAAAATTGGAACATTCACAACTTGTTTGGAATGAAATAGAAACATTCACAAATTGCTTGGAATGAAGTGTAAACATTGAAAACTTGTTTGGAATGAACTGGAAAGATTCACAACTTGTCTGGAATGAAATGGAAACATTCACAAGTCAATTGGAATGAATTTGAAACATACACAACTTGTTTGGAATAAAATGGAAACATTCACAAGTCAATTGGAATGAAATGGAAACGTTCACAACTTGTTTGGAATGAAATGGAAACATTGACAACTTGTTTGGATTGAGTTTGAAACATGCACAACTTGTTTGGAATGAAATGCAAAACATTCACAACTGGTTTGGAATGAAGAGAGATTTTCATGTCTAGTTTTGAATGAATCGAAACATTCATAACTAGTTTGGAATGAAATGGAAACATTCACAAGTTGTTTGAAATAAAATGCAAACATTCCAACTAGTTCAGAATGAATAGAGATATTCACAACTAGTTTTGAATCAATCGAAACTTTCATAACTTGTTTGGAATGAAATGGAAACATTCCCAATAGTTTGCGATGAATAGAAACATTCAGAAGTTGTTTGGAATGAAAAGGGAAACATTCACAACTAGTTCGGAATGAATGGAAACATTTTAGAACTTGTGTGGAAAGAAATGGAAACATTCACAACTAGTGTCGAAATGAATGGAAACATTCACAAGTTGCTTGGAATGAAATGGAAACATTCATAACTAGTTTGGAATGAAATGGAAACATTCAAAACTTCTTTGGAATGAAATGGAAACATTCATAACTAGTTTAGAATGAAATGGAAACATTCACAGGTTGTTTGGAACGAAATTGGAACATTCACAACTTTTGTCGAACGAAAGGGAAACGTTAACAACTTGTTTGTTATGAATTGGAAACGTTCACAACTTGTTTGGAACGAAGTGGAAACACTCACAACTTGTTTGGAATGAAATAGAAACATTCACAATAATGTGCGATGAATGGAAACATTCACAACTTGTTTTGAATGAAATGGAAACATTTACAAGTAGTTTGGAATGGTTGGAAACATTCACAACTTATTTGGAATGAAATGGAAACATTCACAACTAGTTCCAAATGAAATGAAAACATTCACAACTAGTGTAGAATGAATGGAAACATTCATAACTTGTTTGGAATGAATTGCAAACATTCACAACTTGTTTGGAATGAAATGAAAACATTCAAAACTTCTTTGGAATGAAATCGAAACATTCACAACTAGTTTAGAATGAAATGGAAACATTCACAACTCGTTTGGAATGAAATTGGAACATTCACAACTTGTTTCGAACGAAATGGAAACAATTGCAACTTGTTTGTTATGAAATGGAAACATTCAAAACTTGTTTGCAATGAAGTGGAAACACTCACAACTTGTTTGGAATAAAATTGGAACATTCACAACTAGTATGGAATGAAATGAAAACATTCACAACTTGTTTGGAATAAAATGCAAACATTCACAACTTGTTTGCAGTGAAATGTAAACATTCCAAACTAGTTTGGAATGAATATGGATATTCACAACTAGTTTTCAATGAATCAAAACTCTCATAACTTGTTTGGAATGAAATGGAAACATTCACAACCAGTTTGCAACGAATAGAAACATTCAAAACTTTTTTCGAATGAAACGAGTTATTTTCAACTACTTTCGAATGAATGGAAACATTCACAAGTTGTCTGGAGTGAAACAGAAACATTCACAACTTGCTTGGAATGAAATGGAAACGTGAAACGGAAACATTCACAACTTGTTTGGAATGAAATGGAAACATTCACAACTTGTTTGGAATGAAATAGAAACATTCACAACTTGTTTGGAATGAAATGGAAACATTCAAAACTTGTTTCGAATAAAATGGAAAGATTCACAATTTGTTTCGAACGAAATGGAAACATTCACAACTTGCTTGGAATCAAATTGAAATATGCACATCTTGTTTGGAATGAAATGGAAACATTCACAACTTATTTGGAATGAAAGGGAAACATTCACAACTTGTTTTGAATGAATGGAAACACCCACGACTAGTTTGGAATGACGTGGAAGATTCACAACTTGTTTGGCATGAAATTGGAACATTCAAAACTTCCTTCGAATGAAATGGAAACATTCACGACTTGTTTGGAATGAAATGTAAACATTCACAACTAGTTTGGAATGAAACGGGAAAATGCACAACTTCTTGTGAGTGAAATGCAAACATTCACAACTTGTTTGGAAACAAATCGAAACATTCAGAACTTGTTTGGAATGAATTGGGGACATTCACAACTAGTTTTGAATGAATGGAAACATTCACAACTTGTTTGGAATGATATCGAAACAATCACAGCCTATTTGGAACAATTGGAAACATTCACAGCTTGTTTGAAATAAAATGGAAACATTCACAACTTGTTTGGAATGAAATCGAAGCAATCACAAGTTGCTTGGAATGAAATATGAACAATCACAACTAGTTTGCAATGAAATGGAAACATTCACAACTTGTTTAGAATGAATTGAAACAGTCACAACTCGTTTTGGAATGAAGTGGAAACATTCACAACTTGTTTGGAATGAAATGGAAACATTCACAACTTGTTTGGAATGAAATCGAAGCAATCACAAGTTGCTTGGAATGAAATATGAACAATCACAACTAGTTTGCAATGAAATGGAAACATTCACAACTTGTTTAGAATGAATTGAAACAGTCACAAACGTTTGGAATGAAATGGAAACATTCACAACTTGTTTGGAATGAAATGGAAACATTCACAACTTGTTTGGAATGAAATCGAAGCAATCACAAGTTGCTTGGAATGAAATATGAACAATCACAACTAGTTTGCAATGAAATGGAAACATTCACAACTTGTTTAGAATGAATTGAAACAATCACAACTCGTTTGGAATGAAATGGAAACATTCACAACTTGTTTGGAATGAAATGGAAACATTCACAACTTGTTTGGAATGAAATAGAAACATTCACAGCTTATGTTGGAATGATAAAGAAACATTCACAACTGATTTGGAATGAAATGGAAACATTCAAAACTTATTTCGAATGAAATGGAAACATTTACAACTTGTTTGGAATGAAATGGAAACATTCACAACTTGTTTAGAATGAAATGGAAACATTGACAAGTTGTTTTGAATGAAATAGAAACATTCACAACTTGTTTGGAACCAATGGAAACATTCACAATTTGTTTGGAATGAAATCGAAACATTCACAACTTGCTTGGAATGAAACAGGAACATTGGCAACTAGTTTGGAACGAATGGAAACTGATGCGAACCCTATGGTATAAAGACCATGAAACGCGCCCAAGATGTTATTCAAGCTCCACAAGATATTGAAAAGACTAGGTTTGAAACCCCCACCCCTAATCAACCTGTGATTAGAAACGAGAAGTATAGAACTCCAAGAACACAAGCATACTTGTGCACCAAGGCAGTCCACAGAGAACCAAAGTGAAAACCTCTCCAAAGAGCAATATTATTTCAGCATAAATCTGTGTGTTTACATCCAAACTATGTACCTTTATATAGGCCTAAACTAGGGTAAAAATCTGGGCAAAATTCGCAGCCCAAGTCACCTAGGAAACCTAGTTACAAAGTACTCAAGAAAACCTAGTCAAAGTAGGACTCCTAAACCTTTCTAACTTTCTTTAGTGTATGCAGCGTATGCCACTTATCCTAAGCAACCTAAATTAATTCCATAGCCTAAATAACATCCTGAACAATGTATCTAAATAGGAATTGAATGAAAATAATGCAAATACAAGATTAAACCCGAAAACCCCCAAATAGCCTTTTCGGGTGCATTTTTGGGAACTTTAGGGTTCTCACTTGTATCTTCAGCTCCATGCTTGAATCTTTGAATTCCAATGGCATGAATCTTCCTCTTAGATGTGGTAAATAAGGTTTGGAAAGTTAGAGCTCAAAAATCCAGCTTGCGGACACAAAATGCAACAAGAACACTTAAGGTGGCTCAAATGGTGCACTTTGAGTGGTGTCCTTGCTTTGTGAATTGTCTAAGCACTCCAAAACTGAGTACCAAGCATGTCCATCATCTCCATAAGGTGTCTTAAAAGTTCCAGCAGCTCCTTGTGAAGTTTGATGTCCATCCTGCATGAAGAAACTTGAAACAAAGGCTTGTAGTGCACTTGAGAGCTCCTTAGCTTTCTTCCTTGTCATAGGTCCACTAGAAACCTGCAAGGGGTCCTTGCCTTCTCCATGTGTGCCTTCCTTTATCATATCAACTCCCCCATCCTCAGAAGGATTCGTCCATGAATCTGCATGTTCAAACAAAGACAAATCAGAAAAATTAAAAGTAGCACTCACATTGTACTCACCAGGCAAGTCTAGCATGTATGCATTGTCATTGATCTACTTAATGACTTGGAATGGACCATCTCCTCTTGGATTAAGATTAGTCCTTCTTGCAGCTGGAAATCTTTCTTTTCTCATGTGTAACCAAACCCAATCTCCAGGCTCAAACAGAACTCTCCTTTGGCGTTGATTGGCTTTCTTAACAACTTGTTGATTTTTGAGTTCAATTTGTTGCTTAACCTTCTCATGCAACCTCTTGATGCTCTCAGCCTTCTTACTACCGTCCAAACTAGATACCTCATGAGTAGGTGATGGTAAAAGATCCAATGGAGTTAAAGGATTAAAACCATAAACAATCTCAAAATGTGACAGATTAGTAGTAGAATGCATGGACCTATTATTAGCAAATTCTACATGAGGCAAACAATCTTCCAAAGCTTTCAAATTTTTACCAATGATAGCTCTAAGCATGGAACCTAAAGTCCTATTAGTTACCTCAGTCTGCCCATCAGTTTGTGGGTGACAAGATGTGGAAAACAAAAGTTTAGTTCCTAGCTTACCCCACAAAATCCTCCAAAAGTGACTTAAGAACTTAGTATCTCTATCCGAAAACTATAGTTCTAGGAACACCATGAAGTCTAACAATCTCTTTGAAAAATAATTCAGCCACATGAATAGCATCATCAGTCTTATTGCATGGACTAATATGAGCCATCTTAGAAAACCTATCAACTACAACAAAGATTGAGTCACATTTTCCTTTAGTCCTAGGCAATCCAACAATGAAGTCCATAGAAATATCTACCCATGGATGACTAGGTGTAGGAAGTGGTGTGTATAACCCATGTGAAGTGTGAGTGGATTTTGCCTTCCTACATGCAATGCATTGCTCACATACCTTTTTCACATCCTTTACCATATTCGGCCAATGGTAATGTTCCTTCAAAGTATGCAAAGTCTTGGCTTGTCCAAAGTGTCCCATAAGTCCTCCACAATGAGCTTCCTTTGTGAGCAATTCCCTCAAAGATGTCTTTGGTATGCACAACCTGTTTTCTTTGAAAAGAAACCCATTAACTTGGTAGAACTTCTCAAAAGAAAACTTAGAACACTTAGAATAAATCTCACCGAAATCAATATCACTAGCATATAAATCCTTCAAGTGTTCAAAACCCAAAACTTTTGCATCTAAAGCTGAAAGTAAGGCATACCTCCTTGAAAGTACACTGGCCACTACATTATCCTTACCTTGCTTGTATTTGATAACATATGGGAATGACTCAATGAACTTTACCCATTTAGCATGCCTCCTATTCAACTTACCTTGCCCACTAAGAAACTTAAGGGCTTGGTGATCAGTGTGAATCACAAACTCTCTTGGCAACAAATAGTGTTGCCAAGTCTCCAAAGCTCTTACGAAAGCATAGAGGTCCTTGTCATATGTGGGATAGTTCAAGCTAGCACCATTCAACTTCTCATTAAAGTATGCAATGGGGCGGCCTCCTTGCATCAATACAGCTCCAATGCCTATACCTCAAGCATCACACTCAACTTCCAAACTATTAGCAAAGTTAGGCAAAGCTAAAAGTGGTGCATGACATAACTTTTCTTTTAACAACCCGAAAGCATCTTCTTGAGCTATTCCCCACTTAAATCCCACATTCTTCCTTATAACTTTAGTTAGAGGTGCAGCAATGGTAGAAAAATTCCTAACAAACCTCCTATAGAAGCTAGCTAACCCATGGAATGATCTTACCTTAGTAATGGATGTTGGTGTTGGCCATTCTTGTATGGCTCTATCCTTCTCTTGATCTACCTCAATCCCATGTGAACTCACAACAAATCCAAGGAAAACAACTTTGTCAACACAAAAATATCACTTCTTCAAGTTAGCATACAACTTTTGTCCTCTTAAAGTGCTTAGTACATGTGTGAGGTGTCCAACATGCTCTTCTAAGTTCTTGTTATATACTAGGATATCATCAAAGTACACAACAACAAACTTTCCAATGAAGTCACGCAAGACATGATTCATAAGTCTCATGAAAGTAATAAGAGCATTAATTAATCCAAAAGGCATAACTAACCATTATAAAGTCCAAACTTTGTTTTGAAAGCAGTTTTCCATTCATCCCCTTCCCTCAATCTAATTTGATGGTACCTACTTTTTAAATTAATTTTTGAAAATAAAGTAGAACCATGCAACTCATCAAGCATATCATCAAGTCTAGGAATAGGATGTCTATACTTTACAGTGATCTTGTTGACAGGCCTACAATCCATGCACATACGCCATGAGCCATCCTCCTTTGGCACCAAAAATACACGCACGGCACAAGAACTCAAACTTTCCCTTACAAGGCCTTTGTCCAACAACTCCTTTACTTGTTTCTCAATCTCCTTAGTCTCCTTGGGATTGGTTCTATAGGCTGGCCTATTTGGAATTGGTGCTCCCGGGACTAGGTCTATTTGATGCTCAATGCCTCTAATTGGAGGTAAACCTCTCGGATCTTCAGGGAAAACATCTTCAAAGTCCTGCAACAAAGACACAACAACACTAGGAAGATGTGTTAGATCATTAACAACAAGTAAAGATTCTTTGTAAATTAAAAGAAGCACTGGTCTTTGTGCTTGAATGGCTTTCCTCACATCACTAATTTTAGCAATGTAGCACTCTTTTTTGCCACTCAACTTCTTCTCATTCTTTTCTCTCGGGAACTCTCCACTCTTCTTCCCCTCATGGTCACTCATCTCACTTGATCTCTCATTTTGTCTCTCGGCTTTCCCCTCTTCACTCTTGCCCTCAACTTTCCCCTCATTTATTTTTCTCTCAACCTTACTTTGAAGTTTCCTTTGATCCTCCAAAACTTCTTGTGGTGAAAGTGGACTAAGTATAACTTGCCTTCCTTCATGGACAAATGAGTACAAGTTTTTCTCTCCATCATGTGTGACTTTTTATCAAATTGCCACAGCCTTCCAAGCAAAATGTGGCAAGCATGCATAGGAACAACATCACAAAGAATTTCATCATGGTAAGTACCAGTTTTGAATTTAACCGAAACTTGCTTTACCACTTTTACCTCCCCGGCATCATTCAACCATTCAAGCCTATATGGTTGTGGTTGCTTTTGTGTTGGAAGCTTCAATTTCTCCACCATGGTTAAACTTGGTACATTGGTGCAACTTCCTCCATCAACAATGAGGCTGCACACTTGATCTTTAATTCAGTACCTAGTGTGAAAGATACACTCTCTTTGATTGGCCTCCTCCTTGGCTTGCACACTTAGAGCTCTCCTAGCAACAAAAGCAAAGTCACCCTCCTCGGGCTCAAGTGTGTTTTGCTCATCATCCTCCAAAGGTGGTGTCTCCTCTATTGCATCCTTCTCCTCATATGTGATCTCACCATCATCTTTGAGAATCATCACCATTTTGTTAGGACAATCCTCATGTAGTGCCCCTTGCCTCTACACTTGAAGCACTCAATCTCCCTTGACTTGGGCACATCTTTGGGTGGCACCTTGGGTTTGTCTTGTTGAGGCCGAGACATGCCTCCCTTGGTAGCCTCTATTCTTGGATTTGGTGCCTCCTTACTCCATGTTCCCCTCCATGCGGAACTTCCTCCTTGATCCATCTTGGATGCCTTAGACCTCTTGTTGATTCTTTCGGGCTTAGTGGCATGGTGAAGCAAATCCTCCATGTTGACATATGGCACCATCTCCACTTTGTTGCCAATCTCATGGTTAAGGCCTTTGATGAATCTAGCATTGGTAGCCTCCTCATCCTCAATGATATTGGCTCAGGTTAATGTCATCTCCAAGTCCTTGTGGTAGTCCTCCACACTCCTTTGGCCTTGCACAAGCCTTTGAAGTTTGAGGTGTTGATCTCTATAATAGTAACTTGGAACAAATCTCCTTCTCATCATGGCTTTAAGAGCTCTCCATGTATTGATGGGTTCCTCCTCATTCCTCCTCATAGAAGTGACAACCTGGTTCCACCATACAAGAGCATAATCAGTGAATTCAATAGTAGCCAATTTAACTTTCTTTTCCTCAGAATAGTGATGGCACTCAAACACTATCTCAATCTTTTTCTCCCACTCTCAATATGCATCCGGATCACTCCTCCCTTGAAAAGGTGGAATAGTAAGTTTGATGGAGCTTAGATAGTTGTCCTCCCTTGGCTCCCCCCTCCTTGGAAGCCCATGGTCATGCCAATGCCCATCTTCCTCCTCGAGTTCTTCTCTCCTTGGACCTCTCTTTGGTTGCAAGAATGGGATTTGGTCTCCTTGGCAACCTCAAGTCAATGTCCTCAATCCTCCCTATAAGTCTATTGAGAGTTTCTTGAAGCTCTCTCATGGTTGGCTCATCATTGTTTCTCACTTCCATCCTCCTATCTTCCTTGCCCACCATACTCCTAAAAATAACAAAGATGCTCACAAACACTCACGTCACGTGTTTCACTCAAAAGATGAACACTCAAGACACTCGATTTGTTAGTGAGATATTGCTATTCAAAGAGTTCTCAAAAGTTCTAAGAAAACTATCCTCAAAGCACACAAGAAAACTTGAATTTTTGAAGAACTATTTTGACTCCAAAAGAGGTGAGCTAAACAAGCTTTAAAAGACTCTAGGAAGTTCTTGCAATTGATGATCACAAGAACCACAAAGAAAGTTTTTTGGCTAAAAATGATGGGATAGGTTTTGGGGCGCAAAACTTTCAACACTTTGCGAAAAACTTCTTTTTTCCAAGCTCTTTCCTTTGTTATTTTTCTTTTCTTTTCTTTCCTTTTTTTTTCTTTTTTTTCCCCTCTTTTTGCTTGCTGTTTTGATGCTAAACAAACGTTCTCCTTGAAATTTGTTGCTACCAAAGACAAAAAGTTAGTTTTCTATTCGGCCAAAATAAGAAACTATTGAAATTTGCACAACTTGAAACAACTTTTGTTGTACCGAAACTTCCTCAAATTGGGTCTTTCTTTTTTTTGGTGTTTTTGTGACTGTAGGATGCTGGAAACAATGAAAACAAAAGAGATTAATATGGCTGGACATGAAACAGAAGGATAAGAATTAAACAAGAACAAACCAATTGAAACCGAGAACACAAGGTGACATGGATTGACTTCTTTTTGTTGTTTTTGTGATTTTTTGGACTTGAACAAGGATGGAATAAAAGGACAGACCTGAAACAAGAAGAAAAAGGATTAAAACAGAGAATTAAAGCATGAATTTACTGAACAGAATTGGAAGAAAACCGAAGAGAAACAAGAATACAAAGATATGTCCTTCAATGGAACTTGTGGCTCTGATACTAACTGATGCGAACCCCTATGGTATAAAGACCATGAAACATGCCCAAGATATGATTCAAGCTCCACAAGATATAGAAAAGACTAGGTTTAAAACCCCCACCCCTAATCAACTGTGATTAGAAATGAGAAGTATAGAACTCCAAGAACACAAGCACACTTGTGCACCAAGGCAGTCCACAAAGAACCAAAGAGAAAACCTCTCCAAAGAGAAATATTATTTCGGCATAAATCTATGTGTTTACATCCAGAATATGTACCTTTATATAGGCCTAAACTAGCGTAAAAATTTGGGCAAAATTCGCAGCCCAAGTCACGTAGGAAACCTAGTTACAAAGGACTCAAGAAAACCTAGTCAAACTAGGACTCCTAAACCTTTCTAACTTTGTTTAGTGTATGCAGCGCATGCCACTTGTCCTAAGTGACCTAAATTAATTCCATAGACTAAATAACATCCTAAATAACGTATCTAAATAGGAATTGAATGAAAATAAAATGCAAATACACGATTAAACTCAAAAACCCCCAAATAGCCTTTTCGGGTGCATTTTTGGGCACTTTAGGGTTTTCACTTGTATCTTCATCTCCAAGCTTGAATCTTTGAGTTCCAATGGCATGACTCTTCTTCTTAGATGTGGTAAATGTTGGGTTTCGGGAGCCAAACAGCGCAGCGGAATTTAACCGAAACCCTCCAGGATCCAAGTGAAACGGGGTAAACCGGGTGTTCGAAAATTTCATACCTAATTTTCGGTTGAGATCTCTCACTCAACTGTAGAGTCGAATCACAAAACCTGAACAGTTGACGTGTTCAGGCTCTCTATGGTATCCACACGAGCCTCTCGGGATCACCACGCTTCCACCACGTCCCGGCAGATGCGTTTCTCTTGCGCTCGCAGTGCTAGCTTGCGTCCTCCAAGGAATTGCAAGAGAAGAGTGCGGCTGTCCTTTTGGGAGGCTAGGGCAAGGAGACCTACGAATTTCTCACTTAAAAGTTGTATTTATAGTGAGACTCAACTTCCAGGCCTAATGGGTTTCAAAGCCCTAATCCAATTAGGATTTAATTTCGGGCTTAATAATGGCTCAACTCCTTGGCCCATTATTAATACGAAATTAAAGTGAAACCATAACCCAAATAATTAGCCCATGCACTCTAATGATCCAAATAGCTCTACGTGTGCGACCCAATAGGCTCTTGCCATGTTGGCAATGATCATAAATCACATTCATAATCATAAGCAATGAGCGGTGTCTAGCAACACATCATTGCTACCCAAGTGACAAGATTGTCGGTGAATCGACTAAACCTTTATGATCATCACCGATATATGCCATTGTCCCTTTGTCCAAGATATCAAGACTAAGCACGAGACATGGAATGTGTCACTCTCGTATAGCCCAATCTTTGGTTTCTTGATTACCGAGTAGACTAACTTAAACTGATGACATTGATATCATATATCAACTCATCGGAGCATGGCCATGCATTTTCTAAGTCTCACTCTATCAAGGGGCCCAAAGATATCACTCCCGTTACATAGGAGGGACAAATCCCATCTTGATCATACAAATCCCTCCGCATGATATGTGACATACCCAATGACCTCCTTCAAGTTCACTCAGTTACGAGCAACAAAGGAAAGTATCAAAGTATGTGACTCACATGTAGGGAACCTTGATGATCATAGGTCGAAGGACTACATATACCATGATCACTATGAGAATCACTTATGACACTCATATAACGATCCATGAAGTGTTCTCATGGTGGGTCGGTCCAGTACACAAGTTCTCCAACTTGTACCCATATGTAGACTACATATCTCATATTAGTCTCCACATATGCTAGTCATTATGTATTATTGCAACCCGCTCCACAATAATACTAGACTAGGGACATTTAAGAATATCATTATTCTAGGGTTACAATTATGTTTATTACGTTACGCAGAAACAAAACAACAAACAAAATTGCTGGATTAATGCCTCAATAAAATATCATGACTCAATGTGCAAAAATACAATCATCTCATGATTGGCTTTTTGGGCACAATACTAACAATCTCCCACTTGCACTAAAAGCCAATCATCCATGTATCTAATACCGATGGACCTAGAATGGCTATCATGCTTTTGCTGCGTAAGGGGCTTTGTCAGTGGATCAGCAATGTTGCTGTCTGTCGAAGTCCTGCATATCCTTACATCACCCCTCTCGATGATCTCCCTGATGAGATGATAGCGTCGGAGTATGTGTTTGGATCGCTGGTGAGATCGAGGTTCCTTAGCCTGTGCGATTGCTCCATTGTTGTCACAATAGAGCTCTATCGGGTCAACAATGCTTGGAACCACTCTAAGTTCAGTGATGAACTTCTTGATCCAAACTGCCTCCTTCGCAGCATCAGAGGCGGCAATGTACTCAGATTCTGTTGTAGAGTCAGCTACTGTCTCTTGCTTTGAACTCTTCCAGCTTACAGCACCACCACCAATACAAAACACATAACCAGATTGCGATCTAAAATCATCCTTATCGGATTGGAAGCTTGCATCGGTGTAACCCCTTACAACGAGCTCATCTTCACCTCCAAAGACCAAGAATGCATCCTTAGTCCTTCGTAAGTACTTAAGGATGTTCTTAACAGCTGTCCAGTGACTTTCACCGGGGTTCGATTGGTACCTACTCGTCATGCTCAAAGCATATGAGACATCGGGACGAGTACATATCATGGCATACATGATAGATCCAATTGCTGAGGCATATGGAATCTTACTCATGCGCTCTCTCTCCTCGGTTGTACTCGGACACTGAGATCTAGAAAGAGTGATACCATGTGACATGGGCAAGAATCCTTTCTTGGAATCTTGCATGCTAAACCTCTTTAGCACCTTGTCAATATATGTACTTTGACTTAGGCCAAGAAGCTTTCTAGATCTATCTCTATAGATCCTGATGCCTAACACATAGGCTGCTTCACCCAAGTCCTTCATAGAGAAACATTTCCTTAGCCAAGTCTTCACAGACTGTAGCTCAGGAATGTCATTCCCGATGAGTAGTATGTCATCTACATACAACACCAAGAAGACAATAGCGCTCCCACTAACCTTCTTGTAGACACAAGGTTCATCTTCATTTTTGATAAAACCAAACCCTTTGATTGCATCATCAAAACGAAGATTCCAACTTCGAGAAGCTTGCTTCAGTCCATAAATGGACCTTTGCAATTTGCACACTTTATTGGCATTCCCAGGAGTGACAAAACCCTCAGGCTGTGTCATGTACACATCCTCAAGTAGCTTTCCATTTAGGAATGCAGTTTTGACATCCATTTGCCATATCTCATAATCATAGTGTGCAGCAATAGCAAACAAAATTCGGATGGATTTAAGCATAGCAACTGGTGAAAAAGTTTCATCATAGTCAATACCATGAATTTGCTTGAAACCTTTTGCAACCAATCTTCCCTTAAAGGTAATCACATTACCATCCATGTCAGTTTTCTTCTTGAAAACCCATTTGCACCCTATAGGTTTTACCCCTTCAGGTGGGTCAACCAAAGTCCATACTTGGTTTTCATACATGGATTCCATCTCGGATTTCATGGCCATTAGCCACTTCTCAGAGTCAGGCCCCGACATAGCTTGTTGGTAGGTTGTGGGCTCATCTTGATCCATGAGCATCACATCACCGGTGTGAGTCACGAGAAATCCATATCTCTCGGGCTCACGCCGAATCCTACCAGTCCTACGTGGGCTTTGTGCTACAGGAACAGACTCTTGAACCACAACATCTTGTGGTGTCTGTTCAGGTTCCATTTCAGGTTCGATGTCTTCTTGTTGTTCTTGAATTTCTTCAAGTTCTACTTTCCTCCCACTAGTTCCTTTAGAGATAAACTCTTTCTCCAAAAAGACACCAGTTCGAGCAACAAACACTTTTTGCTCAGAGGGATTGTAGAAATAGTAACCCTTTGTTTCTTTGGGATACCCAACAAAAAGACATTTTTGAGATTTGGGCCCTAGTTTGTTAGAGGATTGACGTTTTACATAAACATCACAGCCCCAAATCTTCATAAAAGACAAATTGGGACGCCTCCCACTCCATATCTCATATGGTGTCTTTTGAACCGATTTAGATGGAACTCGGTTTAGTGTAAAAGCGGCTGTCTCTAGAGCATGTCCCCAAAAGGAGTTTGGAAGGTCAGCTTGACTCATCATGGAGCGAACCATGTCTAACAGAGTTCGATTTCTCCTTTCAGAAACACCATTCCATTGAGGTGTACCTGGTGGAGTGAGTTGTGATATTATACCACACTCCTTCAGATAGTCAAGGAATTCTCGATCCAAGTACTCTCCACCTCGATCTGATCGAAGCACTTTGATACTCTTCCCGAGTTGATTCTCTACTTCATTCTTGAATTCTTTGAACTTTTCAAAGGATTCTGACTTGTGTCTCATAAGATACACATAGCCATATCTGCTGAAGTCATCAGTGAAAGTAATGAAGTATTGGAAACCTCCTCTAGCTTGTGTAGACATAGGGCCACATACATCACTATGTATGAGTCCTAGTAAGTCATTAGCCCTTTCACTTTGCCCTGTGAATGGGGCTTTGGTCATCTTGCCCAACAAACATGACTCACATGTCTCATATGATTCAAAATCAAATGAGTCCAAGAGTCCATCCTTATGGAGCTTGGATATGCGGGTCTCATTTATATGGCCCAAGCGACAGTGCCAGAGATAGGTCAAGTTTGAATCATTTAATCTGACCTTCTTGGTATTCACATTATAGATTGGATCTTCAAGGTCTAGAACATACAACCCATTGCTAAGTTGAGCACTACCATAAAAGATTTCATTCAAATAAATAGAACAACATTTGTCCTTTATTATAAATGAAAAACCTTTCTTGTCCAAACAAGAAACAGAAATCAAATTTCTACTAATAGTAGGCACAAAGTAGCAGTTGTCTAATTCTAAAACTAATCCACTAGGTAAAGTGAGAACATAAGTCCCTACGGCTAAGGCAGCAACCCTTGCTCCATTTCCAACACGTAGGTCCACTTCACCTCGGGCCAATCTTCTACTTCTACTTAGATCCTGCACATTTGCACAAATGTGAGATCCACATCCAGTATCCAATACCCAAGATGAGGAAGTAGAAAAGTTAGCCTCTATAACAAAAATACCTGAAGTGGAAGTCTTACTTCCCTTTTCCTTAGCAAGTTCTTCAAGATAGAGCTTGCAGTTGCGCTTCCAGTGTCCAGGTTGCTTACAATGGAAGCACTCCCCTTCCTTTGCCACACCACCCTTTGGTTTCAGTGCAGCTGAAGAAGAACTAGCATTGGACTTTCCATTAGCTTTATCCTTCTTCTTGTTGGCTTTTCCCTTTCCCTTGCCCTTTTGAACCATCAAAATGGGCTTAGCCTTCTTAAGGTTTTGCTCAGCAGTTCTCAACATGTTGAGCAATTCAGGAAGGGACTTGTCTAGGTCGTTCATGTTATAGTTCATGACGAACTGACTGTAGCTTTCAGGCAACGATTGCAAGACTACATCGATAGCCAACTCTTTCTGAAGAGCAAATCCCAAATTCTCAAGATTCTCAATGTACCCAATCATCTTGAGCACATGAGGACCCACGGGACTTCCTTCAGACATCTTGCACT
Organism: Aquilaria yunnanensis; assembly: GCA_039654915.1. Taxonomy (NCBI): domain Eukaryota; kingdom Viridiplantae; phylum Streptophyta; class Magnoliopsida; order Malvales; family Thymelaeaceae; genus Aquilaria; species Aquilaria yunnanensis. The sequence goes on along the minus strand of CM077595.1, from coordinate 37,023,412 downwards.
GAAACAATGCCTTAGAGGTCTCAAACCTCTCATGCCTAGCTTGCTCTTGGAAAAGCATTTTGAGATGTTCGATCATATCGAACGCCCCCATGTTCTCATGTTGCTTCTGAAGCTCAGATTCCATGGTAATAAGCATGAGGCATGCAACATCCAAAGCATCATCAGAATGCCTCTTGTGAGCATCCCTTTCAGCTCTTGGAGCAGTGGCAGCAGGCTCATTCGGAATGGGCTGCTCTAGGACATATGCCTTTCTCTCTTGTTTGAGGACTATCCTCAAGTTTCGGTACCATTTGAGAAAGTTGGTCCCATTCAGTTTTTCCTTCTCAAGGATCGATCGCAATGAAAGTGTCGATGTGTTTTGTGCCATGGTTATCTACAACAGTAAATATGCAGTGTAAGAGTCATGTATTTTAATTCATTTAATAAGGACTTTTATTAAATGATACTCCCACTATTTTCCTCAAAATAATAACCCTCGATATTATTTCGGAACACCTCGGCGCTAAGGTATTCTAGTGGGCCAAGATCCATATTTGACCACAACCTGAGTCAGCTTTGGCTTTTCTCTCAAGTTACAGCTATTTAGGTAGGCAACTCATTGCCAATTGCATCTTATGCAACTCTTGGATAGTTGGGTGAACAACACTTGTCCAAGCTCATCTCATGAACTTAAGCCCAACTCTATGCCTCTAAGTCCCTAATCCTATTAGGATGACTTAGTTAAGTCGAACCCAAAGTTAGCAGTTTGGATATCACTATTATCCCATCGCGCCTTACCAAGATGAACATAGGTACTTTGCTTTGGCAAACCCACCTAATGTTGATCAAAGTCTTGACGAGTGCCAACATTTGGAAGGCATCACATTTAATGACTTAATATTTGTTTGAGGGATTTTATCTTTTGATCTCACCAATTTGTTATCTCCGGTTGTTTTATACATGCATCACATACAAATATAAAACATGCATCTCATGCTTACAAGAAATAAACGTGACATGGTTATAGCCCAAACTATGCGATATTCTCAAGCCAATGAGAATATCATAAAAGCCTAAGAAAAGAAAAGAGTCTTCACAAGCTCCTTCTCTTCCTTTCTTGGCTGCCTTTTTGTTGTCACCTCCTTGGACATACCACCTTGGACGATCCCATAATGCACCATTACATCAATAATAGAAACCTCGAGTTACATTCGAGGGGAGTAAGGTGAGAAGAGAATGTACAATGAGAGTGATAAGAAAAGGCACGACTCGCAGGCCGTATTTACAAGTACAACCAATCAAGGGCTATAACCATGCACCATGCTTCAAACACTAATCAGCATATCATGTCAAATCTCATTCAACAAAGATGCATGCCAATTTTCGCGTGTTGATTAACCAGTTTTTATTTATGTGGCGCTTCGCATACGGCGGTCCCGCTGGCCGGTCAGCGGGCGGTGGTTCCGCTGACCGGTCAGCGGACGGGGTCAAGGGGAGCCGCCCTTGCGGGGGGCGTGGGGGGCAGCGCCCCCCGGCGCAAAAAATTGTCTTACAATTGCTTAGCCCGAAATCTTCTATTTCGAGAAAGTAGGCACCCGAGACTCCTCCATTCGAGCCACCAAAAATACCTTACTTTCGGTGCCCGAACAGGCCGAATCCGAACAAACCTAGGGTTTTTGCAACTATTGCAAGAATCCTAATCCATATAGGTATCTCATACCTATCAATTTCGGGTTAATCTCATTAACCAATTTGTGTTGTTTCTTCATATATCTCATATGTTCATTACGAATTCCGGTTTCATGCATCATGAATCAATCTAATTAATCATGGCCGAAAACCAATCGAAGACATAGCATCATGCGATTCAACACTCAATCCCGATTTAGGGTTTCACCAGTAGCTCTGATACCACTGTTGGGTTTCGGGAGCCAAACAGCGCAGCGGAATTTAACCGAAACCCTCCAGGATCCAAGTGAAACGGGGTAAACCGGGTGTTCGAAAATTTCATACCTAATTTTCGGTTGAGATCTCTCACTCAACTGTAGAGTCGAATCACAAAACCTGAACAGTTGACGTGTTCAGGCTCTCTATGGTATCCACACGAGCCTCTCGGGATCACCACGCTTCCACCACGTCCCGGCAGATGCGTTTCTCTTGCGCTCGCAGTGCTAGCTTGCGTCCTCCAAGGAATTGCAAGAGAAGAGTGCGGCTGTCCTTTTGGGAGGCTAGGGCAAGGAGACCTACGAATTTCTCACTTAAAAGTTGTATTTATAGTGAGACTCAACTTCCAGGCCTAATGGGTTTCAAAGCCCTAATCCAATTAGGATTTAATTTCGGGCTTAATAATGGCTCAACTCCTTGGCCCATTATTAATACGAAATTAAAGTGAAACCATAACCCAAATAATTAGCCCATGCACTCTAATGATCCAAATAGCTCTACGTGTGCGACCCAATAGGCTCTTGCCATGTTGGCAATGATCATAAATCACATTCATAATCATAAGCAATGAGCGGTGTCTAGCAACACATCATTGCTACCCAAGTGACAAGATTGTCGGTGAATCGACTAAACCTTTATGATCATCACCGATATATGCCATTGTCCCTTTGTCCAAGATATCAAGACTAAGCACGAGACATGGAATGTGTCACTCTCGTATAGCCCAATCTTTGGTTTCTTGATTACCGAGTAGACTAACTTAAACTGATGACATTGATATCATATATCAACTCATCGGAGCATGGCCATGCATTTTCTAAGTCTCACTCTATCAAGGGGCCCAAAGATATCACTCCCGTTACATAGGAGGGACAAATCCCATCTTGATCATACAAATCCCTCCGCATGATATGTGACATACCCAATGACCTCCTTCAAGTTCACTCAGTTACGAGCAACAAAGGAAAGTATCAAAGTATGTGACTCACATGTAGGGAACCTTGATGATCATAGGTCGAAGGACTACATATACCATGATCACTATGAGAATCACTTATGACACTCATATAACGATCCATGAAGTGTTCTCATGGTGGGTCGGTCCAGTACACAAGTTCTCCAACTTGTACCCATATGTAGACTACATATCTCATATTAGTCTCCACATATGCTAGTCATTATGTATTATTGCAACCCGCTCCACAATAATACTAGACTAGGGACATTTAAGAATATCATTATTCTAGGGTTACAATTATGTTTATTACGTTACGCAGAAACAAAACAACAAACAAAATTGCTGGATTAATGCCTCAATAAAATATCATGACTCAATGTGCAAAAATACAATCATCTCATGATTGGCTTTTTGGGCACAATACTAACAGTAAAGAAGGTCTAGAAAGTTAGAGCTTAAAAATCCAGCTTGTGGACACAAAATGCAACAAGAACACTTAAGGTGGCTCAAATGGTGCACTTTGAGTGGTGTCCATAGTGTCCTTACTTTGTGACTTGTCTAAGCACCTCATAACTGAGTACCAAGCATGTCCATCATCTCCATAAGGTGTCTTAAAATTTCCAACAGCTCCTTGTGACGTTTCAGGTCCATCCTCCATGACGAAACTTGAAACAAAGGCATGTAATACACTTGAGAGCTCCTTAGCTTTCTTCTTTGTCATAGGTCCACTAGAAACCTTCAAGGGGCCCTTGCCTTCTCCATGTGTGCCTTCCTTGATCATATCAGAAACATTCACAACTTGTTTGGAATGAATTGAAACATTCACAGCTCGATTGGAACAAAATGGAAACATTCATAACTCCTTTGGAATGAAATTGGAACATTCATAACTTGTTTTGAATGAAATGGAAACATTTAGAACTTGTTTGGAATGAAAAGGAAACATTCACAACTTGTTTGGAATGAAGTGGAAACATTCACAACTTGTTTGGAATAAAATGGAAACATTCACAACTTGTTTGCAATGAAATGGTAACATTCACAACTACTATGGAATGAATAGAAACCTTCACAATTTCTTTGGAGTGAAATAGAAACCTTCACAACTTGTTTGGAATGAAATGGAAACATTCACAACTAGTTTGGAATGAAAAGGGGACAATCACAACTAGTTTGGAATGAATGGAAACATTCACAACTTGTTTGGAATGAAATGGAAACGTTCACAACTTGTTTGGAATGAAATTGGAACATTCATAACTTGTTTAGAGTGAAATAGAAACATTCATAACTTGTTTGGAATGAAATGGAAACATTCAAAACTGGTTTGGAATGAGATGAAAACATTTACAACTAGTTTGGAATGAATGGAAACATTCACAACTAGTTTGGAATGAGTGGAAACATTCACAACTTGTTTGGATTGAAATTGGAACATTCACAACTTGTTTGGAAGGAAATAGAAACATTCACAAGTTGTTTGGAATGAAGTGGAAACATTCACAACTTGTTTGGAATGAAATGGAAACATTCACAACTAGTTTGGAATGAATGGAAACATTCACAACTTGTTTGGAATGAAATGGAAACATTCACAACTTGTTTTGAATGAAATGTAAACCTTTGCAAGTCGTTTGGAATGAATTTGAAACATGCACAACTTGCTTGGAATGAAAAGAAAACATTCACGACTTGTTTGGAATGAAATGGAAACATTCACAACTTGTTTGCAATGAATTTGAAACATGCATAACTTGTTTGGAATTAAATGGAAACATTCACAACTTGTTGGGAATGAATAGAGATATTCATCTCTAGTTTTGAATGAATCGAAACATTCATAACTTGTTTGGAATGAAATGGAAACATTGGCAACTAGTTCGCAATGAAAGGAAACATTCACAACTTGTTTGGAATGAAATTGGAACATTCACAACAAGTTTGGAATGAAATGGAAACATTCGCAACAGGTTGGAATAAAATGCAAACATTCACAACTTGTTTGAAATGAAATGGAAACATTCATAACTAGTTTGGAATGAATAGAGATATTCATATCAAGTTTTGAATGAATCAAAACATTCATAACTTCTTTGGAATGAAATTGAAACATTGACAACTAGTTCGCAATGAATGGAAACATTCACAACTTGTTTGGAATGAAATGGAAACATTCTCAACCTGTTTGGAATGAAGTGGAAACATTCGCAACTTGTTTGGAATCAAATGGAAACAATCGCAAGTTGTTTGGAATAAAATGGGAACATTCACAACGAGTTGGGAATGATTGAAAACATTCACAACCCATTTAAAATGAAATGGAAACATTCACAACTTGTTTGGAATGAAATTGAAACATTCACAACTTGTTTCTAATGAAATGGGAACATTCACAACTAGTTTGGAATGAATAGAGATATTCACAACTAGTTTTGAATGAATCAAAACATTCATAACTTGTTTGGAATGAAATGGAAACATTCACAACTAGTTTGCGATGAATGTAAACATTCAAAACCTGTTTGAAATAAAATGCAAAACATTCACAACTTGTTTGGAATGAATTGGAAACATTCACAACTTGTTTGGAATGAACTAGAAACATTCATAAGTTATGTTGGAATGATATGGAAACATTCACAACTGGTTTCGAATGAAATGGAAACATGCAAGACTTGTTTCGAATGAAATGGAAACAATCATAACTTGCTTGCAATGAAATACAAACATTCACAACTTGTTTAGAATGAAATGGAAACATTCACAAATTGTTTGGAATGGAGCGGAAACATTCACAACTTGTTTGCGATGAATGGAAACATTCACAGCTTGTTTGGAATGAAATCCAAACATTCACAACTTGTTTGGAATGAAATGGGAACATTCACAACTAGTTTGGAATGAATCGAAACAGTGACAGCCTATTTTGAATGAAATGGAAACATTCACAACTTGTTTGGAATGAAATGGAAACATTCACAACTTGTTTGGAGTGAAATGGGGACAATCACAACTAGTTTCGAGTGAAATGGGAACATTCACAACTAGTTTGGAATAAATCGAAACATTCACAACTTGTTGGGAATGAAATGGAAACATTCACAACTTGTTTGGAATGAAATGGGGACAATCACAACTAGTTTCAAATGAATCGAAACATTCACAACTTATTTGGAATGAAATGGAAACATTCACAACTTGTTTGAAATGAAATTGGAACATTCACAACTTGTTTAGATTGAAATAGAAACATTCAGAACTTGTTTGGAATGAAATGGAAACATTCAGAACTTGTTTGCAATGAGATGGAAACATTCAAAACTGGTTTGGAATGAGATGGAAACATTCACAACTTGTTTAGAATGATTGGAAACATTCACAACTAGTTTGGAATGACTGGAAACATTCTCAACTTGTTTGGAATGAAATTGGAACTTTCATAACTTGTTTGGAATGAAACAGCAACATTCACAACTTGCTTGCAATGAAGTGGGAACATTCACAACTTGTTTGGAATGGAATGGAAACATTCACAACTAGTTTGGAATGAAATAGAAACATTCACAACTTCTGTTAGAATGATGTGGAAACATTCACAACTGGTTTGGAATGAAATGGAAACATTCAAAACTTGTTAGGAATAAAATGCAAACATTCACAACTTGTTTGGAATGAAATGGAAACTTTCACAACTAGTTTTGAATGAATAGAGATATTCATATCTAGTTTGGAACGAATTGAAACATTCATAACTTGTTGGGAATGAAATGGAAACATTGACAAGTAGTTCGCAATGAATGGAAACATTCACAACTTGTTTGGAATAAAAGGAAACAGTCATAACTTGTTTGGAATGAAATGGAAACATTCACAACTTGTTTGGAATGAAATGGAAACATTCACAAGTCATTTGAAATGAATTTGAAACATGCACAACTTATTTGGAATGAAATGGAAAAATTCACAACTTGTTTGGAATGAAATGGAAACATTCACAACTTGTTTGGCTTGAATTAAAACATTCACAACTTGTTTGGAATGAAATGGAAACTTTCACAACTCGTTCGGAATGAATTTGAAACATGCACAACTTGTTTGGATTGAAATGGAAAAATTGACAACTTGTTTGTGTTGCGTTTCGGGAGCCAAACAGTGCAGCGAAATTTAACCGTAACCCTCCAGGATCCAAGTGAAACAGGGTAAGCCGGGTGTTCAAAAATTTTCATACCTAATTTTCAGTTGAGATCTCTCACTCAACTGTAGAGTCGAATCACAAAACTTGAACAGTTGATATATTCAAGCTCTGTATGGTATCCACATGAGCCTCTCGGGATCACCACGCTTCCACCACGTCCCGGCAGATGCGTTTCTCTTGCGATCGTAGTGATAGCTTGCGTCCTCCAAGGAATTGCAAGAGAAGAGTGCGGCTGTCCTTTTGGGAGGCTAAAGTAAGGAGACCTGCGAATTTAAGTTGTATTTATAGTGAGACTCAACTTCCAGGCTTAATGGGTTTCAAAACCCTAATCCAATTAGGCTTTAATTTTGGGCTTAATAATGGCTCAACTATTGGGCCCATTATTAATATGAAATTATTGTGAAACTAAAACCCAAATTATTAGCCCATGCACTCTAATGATCCAAATAGCTCTATGTGTGCGACCCAATAGGTTCTTCCCACGTTGGCAATGATCATAAATCACATTTATGATCATAAGCAATGAGCAGTGTCTAGCAACACATCATTGCTACCCAAGTGACAAGATTGTCGATGATTCGACTAAACCTTAATAATCATCACCGATATATGCCATTGTCCCTTTGTCCAAGATATCCAGACTAAGCACGAGACATGGAATGTGTCACTCTCGTATAGCCCAATCTTTGGTTTCTTGATTACCGAGTAGACCAACTTAAACTGATGACACTGATATCGTATATCAACTCATCTGAGCATGGCCATGCATTTTCTAACTCTTACTCTATCAAGGGGCCCGAAGATATCACTCCCGTTACATAGGAGGGACAAATCCCATCTTGATCATACAAATCCCTCCGCATGATATGTGACATACCCAATGACCTCCTTCAAGTTCACTCAGTTACGAGCAACAAAGGAAAGTATCAAGGTATGTGACTCACATGTAGGGAACCTTGATGATCTTAGGTCGAAGGACTACATATACCATGATCACTATGAGAATCACTTATGACAGTCATATAACGATCCATGTAGTGTTCTCATGGTGGGTCGGTCCACTACACAAGTTCTCAAACTTGTACCCATATGCAGACTACATATCTCATATTAGTCTCAACATATGCTAGTCGTTATGTATTATTGCAACCCGCTCCACAATAATACTAGACTAGGGACATTTAATAATATCATTATTCTCTGGTTACAATTATGTTTGTTAAGTTACGCAGAAACAAAACAACAAACAATAATTGCTGGATTAATGCCTTAATAAAATATCATGACTCAATGTGGAAAAATACAATCATCTCATGATTGGCCTTTTTGGGCACAACACTAACAGTTTGGAATGAAATTGGAACATTCACAACTTGTTTGGAATGAAATGGAAACATTCACAACTTGTTTGGAATAATATGCAAACATTCACAATTTTGTTCGGAATGAAATGGAACATTCACAACTAGTTTTGAATGTATAGATATATTCATATCTAGTTTTGAATGAATCAAAACATTCATAACCTGTTTGGAATGAAATGGAAACATTGACAAATAGTTCGCAATGAATGGAAACATTCACAACTTGTTTGGAATGAAATGAAGTGGAAACATTCACAACTTGTTTGGAACGAAATGGAAACATTCACATGTTGTTTTGAATGAAAAGGGAACATTCACAGCTAGTTTGGAATGAACGGAAACAATCACAACCTGTTTACAATGAAATGGAAACATTCACAACTTGTTTGGAATGAAATCGAAACATTCACAACTTGTTTGGAATGTTGTTTTCTGACACCTCCCTATAAATGCTTGGGAAGCGAACTTGGTAAAGGGGGGAACTCTCCAAGAATAAAACGCACTCCCTACTCTCTACTCATCACTCTTCATCTGGCTAGATACTGACTTGGGCGTCGGAGGCTCCTTCCCTAGAAAAACACTCTGGGGATCTCCTAACTCTTGTTATTTGAGTCTTTCAGGTAGCCTATCCTTCCGGAAGTTTCTCCTGCAGACACCCTCCTCACCAGAAGTCCCTGCTGTGGGCCATAATGTCGTACAACGAGGATGCCAGCGGGTACCATTTGGCGCTGTCTGTGGGAAACCACTCTCAGGTGGCCGTCGTTGAGACTCGGCGTTCTAAGGACAAGGGACTCCCGAAGTCCCCGTCCGCGACGGAAACTCAACCAGTGGCCGAACAGCCCGCCGCCGGGACATCCCTGCCTGAGGACGAACGTCCTCTAACCATCACGATGAACTTTCTACATGATTTTCAACACTCCGTGTGGATGAAATGATGCAACAACTGCACCGAAGGTGGTTACAACAGCTTTTGGGACGAAGGGCACCCTCGCCAACACCGCATTGGGAGAAGAGTCCAAAATCTACTCACCGGAGTTCAGGGAGCGAGGACATCCAGGATGAATCCTCGACGGAGAACGTGCCTCCCAGAGTCCGACATACTGGCGAAATGGGGCCGAAAAAGGCTAGGACTTCCCACCGGCGAAGTTCTTCACCAGAGGAAAGATCGCAATCACCCCGTCGCCGAAGTTACTCCCCGAAAAGTCAGCGTCATTCTCCATTGCCAGAGGCCTCCAGGCAACGAGAAGAGCCCAGGGCCACCATCTTCATGAAAAAAATCCTAGACAGGCTGGAAAAAGTAGAAAGGCAGATCGCCTGAAAGCCAGTATGGTCAAGGTTATCTGATACCTTCATTGGAGAAGAGTCACCCTTTGTCCGGATAGTAGTAGAAGCATTGATGCCAAGCGACTTTCAAGTCCCCCGCCTGGAAACCTATGATGGACATAGTGACCCTCAGGCCCACTTAACCAAATATAGACGCAGCATGGTGCTACACGGTGCTGATGATGCCACCCTCTGCAAATGCTTTAAGGTCACCCTCTCCGGGTCGGTAACTACGTGGTACAACTCCCTCACCCCCGGAACAATAATGAGTTTCCAAGAACTATCCACAGCATTCACTCAGCAGTTCATCGGCAGCAGGCCGACAGCAAAGATGCCCGTCTAGATGTTCGATATAGCACAGAGGAATTGGGAAACCATCCGTGACTATGTTGAAGGATTTAACCGAGAGGCCTTGAGTGTGGCGGACTTTCGTCCTGAAATACACATCCTCACCATGATATGAGGACTTCAACAAGACTCACAACTCTTTTACAAGTTCTTGAAAGACCCTCCCGACACCCTTGGCGAGTTCTACTGTAGAACCAAACAGCACATGACAGCGGAAGAGCTGAGAATGGGAGGATCGAAGCCTAATCATCATCATCGTGAAGATGAAACAAGAAGAAAACAGATTAAAATAGAGAATTGAAGCACAAAATTACTGGACAAAATTGAAGGAAAAATGAAGAGAAACAAGAACACAAAGATATGTCCTTCATTGGAACTTGTGGCTCTAATACCAACTGATGCGAACCCCGATGGTATAAAGACCATGAAACATGCCCAAGATGTTTTTCAAGCTCCACAGGACATCAAAGAGACTGGATTTGAAACACCCACCCCTAATCAACCTCTGATTAGAAACGAGAAGTATAGAACTCCAAGAACACAAGCACACTTGTGCACCAAGGCAATCCACAAAGAACCAAAGAGAAAACCTCTCCAAAGAGCAATATTATTTTGAAATTTTTCTGTGTGTTTACATCTAGAATATGTGCCTTTATATAGGCCTAAGCTAGGGTTAAAATCTGGGCAAAATTCGCAGCCTAAATCCCTTAGGAATCCTAGATACAAAGACATAGGAAATCCTAGTCAAATTAGGACTCTAATTCCTAGTTTGAACAAGCTTAATGAATGCAGCATATGCCACTTGTCCAAAACAATTTAAAACTATTCCATAGCCTAAATAACTTCCTAAATAATGTATCTAAATAATATTTGAACGAAAATAAAATATAAATACAAGATTAAACCCAAAAACTCCCAAATAGCCTTTTTGGGTGCATTTTGGGCACTTTAAGGTTCTCTCTTGTATCTTCAGCTCCAAGCTTGAATCTTTGAGTTCCAATGGCATGAATCTTCATCTTAGATGTGGTAATGAAGGTCTGGAAAGTTAGAGCACAAAAATCTAGCTTGTGGACACAAAATGCAATAAGAACACTTAAGGTGGCTTAAATGGTGCACTTTGAGTGTTGCCCTGGATGTCCTTGTTTTAAGACTTGTCTAAGCACTCCAGAATTGAGTACCAAGCATGTCCATCACCTTGATATGATGTATTGAAATTTCCAGCAACTCCTTGTGAGGTTTCATGGCCATCCTCCTTGAAGAAGCTTGAAACAAAGGCTTGTAGTGCACTTGAGAGCTCCTTAGCTTTCTTCCTTGTCATAGGTCCACTAGAAACCTTCAATGGGTCCTTACCTTCTCCATGTGTGCTTTCCTTGATCATATCAACTCCCCCCTCCTTAGAAGGATTCATCCACGAATCTGCATGTTCAAACAAAGACAAATCAAAAACATTAAAAGTAGCACTCACATTGTACTCACCAGGCAAGTCTAGCATGTATGCATTGTCATTGATCTTCCTAATGACTTGGAATGGACCATCTCCTCTTTGATGAAGCTTAGTCCTTCTTATAGCTGGAAATCTTTCTTTCCTCATGTGTAACCAAACCCAATCCCCAGGCTCAAACACAACTTTCCTTCGGCCTTGATTGGCTTTCTTAGCAACTTGTTGATTTTTGTGTTCAATTTGTTGCTTAACCCTCTCATGCAACCTCTTGATGCTCTTGGCCTTCTTACTACCATCCAAACTAGATACCTCATGAGTAGGTAATTGGTAAAAGATCCAATGGAGTTAAAGGATTAAAACCATAAACAATCTCAAAAGGTGACACACTAGTAGTAGAATGCATGGATCTATTATAAGCAAATTCTACATGAGGCAAACAATCTTCCCAAGCTTTCAAATTTTTACCAATGATAGCTCTAAGCATGGAACCTAAAGTCCTATTAGTTTCCTCAGTTTGCCCATCAGTTTGTGGGTGACAAGATGTAGAAAACAAAAGCTTAGTTCCTAGCTTACACCACAAAGTCCTCCAAAAGTGGCTTAGAAACTTAGTATCCCTATCCGAAACTATTGTTCTACGAACACCATAAAGTCTAACAATCTCCTTGAAAAACAATTCAACCACATGAATAGCATCATCAGTCTTATTGCATGGAATAAAATGAGCCATCTTAGAAAACCTATCAACTACGACAAAGATTGAGTCACGGTTTCCCATAGTCCTAGGCAATCCAACAATAAAGTCCATAGAAATATTTACCCATGGATTACTAGGTGTAGGAAGTGGTGTGTATAACCCATGTGAAGTGTGAGTGGATTTTTCCTTCCTACATGCAATGCATTGCTCACATACCTTCTTCACATCCTTTACCATATTCGGCCAATGGTAATGTTCCTTCAAAGTATGCAAAGTCTTGGCTTGTCCAAAGTGACCCATAAGTCCTCCACAATGAGCTTCCTTTGTGAGCAATTCCCTCAAAGATGTCTTTGGTATGCACAACCTGTTTTCTTTGAAAAGAAACCCATTAACTTGGTAGAACTTCTCAAAAGCAAACTTAGAACACTTAGAATAAATCTCACCAAAATCATCATCACTAGCATACAAATCCTTCAAGTGTTCAAAACCCAAAACTTTTGCATCAAAAGCCGAAAGTAAAGCATACCTTCTTGAAAGTGCATCCGCCACTATATTATCCTTACCTTGCTTGTATTTGATAACATATAGGAATGACTCAATGAATTCTACCCATTTAGCATGCCTTTTATTCAACTTACCTTGCCCACTAAGAAACTTAAGGGCTTGGTGATCAGTGTGAATCACAAATTCTCTTGGCCACAAATAATGTTGCCAAGTCTCCAAAGCTCTTACCAAAGCATAGAGCTACTTGTCATATGTGGGATAGTTCAAGCTAGCTCCATTCAACTTCTCACTAAAGTATGCAATGGGGCGGCCTCCTTGCATCAACACAGCTCCAATGCCTATACCTGAAGCATCACACTCAACTTCAAAAGTATTAGCACAGTTAGGCAAAGCTAAATGTGGTGCATGGCATAACTTTTATTTTAACAACCCGAAAGCATCTTCTTGAGCTATTCCCCACTTAAATCCCATATTCTTCTTTATAACTTCAGTTAGAGGTGCAGCAATGGTAGAAAAATTTCTTACAAACCTCCTATAAAAGCTTGCTAACCCATGGAATGATCTCACCTCCGTAATGGATGTTGGCATCGGCCATTCTTGTATGGCTCTCACCTTCTCTTGATCTACCTCAATTCCATGTGAACTCACAACAAATCCAAGGAAAACAACTTTGTCAACAGAAAAAGGGCACTTCTTCAAGTTAGCATACAACTTTTGTCCTCTTAAGGTGCTTAGTACTTGTGTGAGGTGTCCAACATGCTCTTCTAAGTTCTTGCTATATACTAGGATATCATCAAAGTACACAACAACAAACTTTCCAATGAACTCACGCAAGACATGATTCATAAGTCTCATGAAAGTACTAGGAGCATTAGTTAGTCCAAAAGGCATAACTAACCATTCATAAAGTCCAAACTTTGTTTTGAAAGCAGTTTTCCATTCATCCCCTTCCATTCATCCCCTTCCCTCATCCTAATTTGATGGTACCTACTTTTTAAATCAATCTTTGAAAACAACGTAGAACCATGCAACTCATCAAGCATATCATCAAGCCTAGGGATAGGATGTCTATACTTTACAGTGATCTTGTTGACAGGCCTACAATCCATGCACATGCGCCATGAGCCATCTTCCTTTGGAACCAAAAGTACAGGCACAGCACAAGGACTCAAACTCTCCCTCACAAGGCCTTTGTCTAACAATTCCTTTACTTGCTTCTCAATCTCCTTAGTCTCCTCGGGATTGGTTCTATAGGCTGGCCTATTTGGAATTGGTGCTCCCGGGACTAGGTCTATTTGATGCTCAATGCCTCTAATTGGGGGCAAACCTCTCGGATCTTCAGGGAAAACATCTTCAAAGCCCTGTAACAAAGACACAACAACACTAGGAAGATGTGTTAGATCATTGACAACAAGTAAAGATTCTTTGTAAATTAAAAGAAGCACTGGTCTTTGTGCTTGAATGGCTTTCCTCACATCACTCATTTTAGCAATATAGCACTCTTTTTTGCCACTCAACTTCCTCTCATTCTTTTCTCTTGGGAACTCTCCACTATTCTTCCCCTCATGGTCACTCATCTCACTTGATCTCTCATTTTATCTCCCGGCTTTCCCCTCTTCACTCTTGCCCTCAACTTTCCCCTCATTTATTTTTCTCTCAACCTTACTTTGAAGTTTCCTTTGATCCTCCAAAACTTGTTGTGGTGAAAGTGGACTAAGTGTAACTGGCCTTCCTTCATGGACAAATGAGTACAAGTTTTTCTCTCCATCATGTGTGACCTTCTTATCAAATTGCCACGGCCTTCCAAGCAAAATATGGCAAGCATGCATAGGAACAACATCACAAAGAATTTCATCATGGTAAGTACCAATTTTGAATTTAACTGAAACTTGCTTTACCACTTTTACCTCCCCGGCATCATTCAACCATTGAAGCTTATATGGTTGTGGGTGTTTTTGTGTTGGAAGCTTCAATTTCTCCACCATGGTTGAACTTGTTACATTGGTGCAACTCCCTCCATCAACAATGAGGCTGCACACTTGATCTTTAATTCGGCATCTAGTGTGATGCACTCCCTTTGATTGGCCTCCTCTTTGGCTTGCACACTTAGAGCTCTCCTAGCAACAAAAGCAAAGTCACCCTCCTCGGGCTCAAGTGTGTCTTGCTCATCCTCCTCCAATGGTGGGGTCTCCTCCATGGCATCCTCCTCCTCGGATGTGATCTCACCATCATCTTTGAGAATCATCACCTTTTTGTTAGGACAATCTCTCATGTAATGCCCCTTGCCTCTACACTTGAAGCACTCAATCTCCCTTGACTTTGGCACATCTTTGGGTGGCACCTTGGGTTTGTCTTATTGAGGCCGAGACATGCTTCCCTTGGAAGCCTCCATTCTTGGCTTTGGTGAATTTAGCAATGGTAGCCTCCTCATCCTCAATGATATTGGCTCGGGTTAGTGTCATCTCCAAGTCCTTGTGATAGTCCTCCACACTCCTTTGGCCTTGCACAAGCCTTTGAAGTTTGAGGTGTTGATCTCTATAGTAGTAACTTGGGACAAATCTCCTTCTCATCATGGCTTTAAGAGCTCTCCATGTATTGATGGGTTCCTCCTCATTCCTCCTCATAGAAGTGACAACCTGGTTCCACCATACAAGAGCATAATCAGTGAATTCAATAGTAGCCAATTTAACTTTCTTTTCCTTAGAATAGTGATGGCACTCAAACACCATCTCAATCTTTTGCTCCCACTCCCAATATGTATCAGGATCACTCCTCCCTTGAAAAGGTGGAATGGACAATTTGATCGAGCTTAGATTGTTGTCCTCCCTTCGCTCCCCCCTCCTTGGAAGCCCATGGTCATGCCAATGCCCTTCTTCCTCCTCGAGTTCTTCTCTCCTTGGACCTCTCCTTGGTTGCAAGATGGGATTTGGTCTCCTTGGCAACCTCAAGTCAATGTCTTCAATCCTCCCAACAAGCCTATTGAGAGTTTCTTGAAGCTCTCTCATGGTTGGCTCATCATTGTGTCTTACTTCCATCCTCCTATCCTCCTGGCCCTCCATATTCCTAAAAATGACAAAGATCCTCACAAGCACTCACCTCACGTGTTTCACTCAAAATATGAACCCTCAAAACACTCAATTTGTTAGTGAGATATTGCTATTCAAAGAGTTCTCAAAAGTTGTAAGAAAACTATCCTCAAAGCACACAAGAAAACTTGAATTTTTGAAGAACTATTTTGACTCCAAAAGAGGTGGGCTAAACAAGCTTTAAAAGACTCTAAGAAGCTCTTGCAATTGATGATCACAAGAACCACACAGAAAGCTTTTTGGCTTAAAAACAATGGGATAGGTTTTGGGGCGCAAAACTTTCAACACTTTGAGAAAACTTCTTTTTTTGCAAGCTCTTTTCTTTTCTTTTCTTTGCTCTTTCTTTTTCTTTTCTTTTCCTTCCTTTCTTTTTTCCTCCTTTTTTTTTTGCTTGCTGTTTTGATGCTAACCAAACGTTCACCTTGAAACTCCTTGCTACCAAAGACAAAAAGTTAGAATTCTTTTCGGCCAAGACAAGAAAACTAGTGAAATTGGCACAATTTGAAGCAACTTTTTGATACCGAAAATTCCTGAACTTGGATCCTTCTTTTTTTTGAAGTTTTCTGGACTCTAAGATTCTGGAAACAATGAAAACAAAAGAGATTAATATGGCTGGAAACAAAACAGAAAGATGAGAATTAAACAAGAACAAACAAGTAGAAACCGAGAACACAAGGTGACATGGATTGACATCTTTTTGTTGTTTTTGTGATTTTCGGACTTCAACAAGGATGGAATAAAAAAAGGACAGACCTAAAACAAGAAGAAAAAAGATTAAAATAGAGAATTAAAGCATGAAATTACTGGAAAAAATTGAAGGAAAAATGAAGAGAAACAAGAACACAAAGATATGTCCTTCAATGGAACTTGTGGCTCTGATACCAACTGATGCGAACCCCGATGGTATAAAGACCATGAAACACGCCCAAGATGTTTTTCAAGCTCCACAAGACATCAAAGAGACTGGATTTGAAACACCCACCCCTAATCAACCTGTGATTAGAAACGAGAAGTATAGAACTCCAAGAACACAAGCACACTTGTGCACCAAGGCAATCCACAAAGAACCAAAGAGAAAACCTCTCCAAAGAGCAATATTATTTCAAAATTTTTCTGTGTGTTTACATCTAGAATATGTGCCTTTATATAGGCCTAAACTAGGGTTAAAATCTGGGCAAAATTCGCAGCCTAAATCCCTTAGGAATCCTAGATACAAAGACATAGGAAATCCTAGTCAAATTAGGACTCTAATTCCTAGTTTGAACAAGTTTAATGAATGCAGCGTATGACACTTGTCCAAAATGATTTAAAACTATTCCATAGACTAAATAACTTCCTAAATAATGTATCTAAATAGGATTTGAACGAAAATAAAATATAAATACAAGATTAAACCAGAAACTCCCAAATAGCCTTTTTGGGTGCATTTTGGGCACTTTAAGGTTCTCTCTTGTATCTTTAGCTCCAAGCTTGAATCTTTGAGTTCCAATGGCATGAATCTTCATGTTAGATGTGGTAATGAAGGTCTGGAAAGTTAGAGCTCAAAAATCCAGCTTGTGGACACAAAATGCAATAAGAACACTTAAGGTGGCTCAAATGGTGCACTTTGAGTGTTGCCCTGGATGTCCTTGTTTTGAGACTTGTCTAAGCACTCCAAAATTGAGTACCAAGCATGTCCATCA
Source organism: Aquilaria yunnanensis (assembly GCA_039654915.1). Classification (NCBI taxonomy): domain Eukaryota; kingdom Viridiplantae; phylum Streptophyta; class Magnoliopsida; order Malvales; family Thymelaeaceae; genus Aquilaria; species Aquilaria yunnanensis. The sequence continues at coordinate 37,005,894 of CM077595.1, read as the reverse complement.
CCTTGATATGATGTCTTGAAAGTTCCAGCAACTCCTTGTGAGGTTTCATGGCCATCCTCCTTGAAGAAGCTTGAAACAAAGGCTTGTAGTGCACTTGAGAGCTCCTTAGCTTTCTTCCTTGTCATAGGTCCACTAGAAACCTTCAATGGGTCCTTGCCTTCTCCATGTGTGCTTTCCTTGATCATATCAAAACCCAATCCAGCATCTGAAGGCTATGACTTCCAAAAATAAGAAAAATATGAAGAACTTTTGCCAATTCCATCGGGATCATGGGCATGATGCCGAGGATTGCTTCTAGCTGAGGAAGTACATCAAATCTCTGATAAAGCAGGGTCAACTTCGATGCTATCTACGGATGCCCTCTCCAAAGGGGAGGAGGGAAAAGGAAAGGAAGTGAGATGATGAGGAATATGATTCCGATAGGCACCGGAACCGAAGTCCCAAAAGACATCCGCCACCGCCAGCTGGAATAATACAGACAATGACCACTGGACTACCTTCGGCAGAAACAAAAAGAAAAGCCAGGGAGATTTCGGTGATGGAATTTGGAAACCCATCAAAAAAGCTAGTTCGGAAAAATGGGTCTACCATAGTATTCCCTCTTGATGACCCACTTCTAATCATGGCAAGGGTAGGGAGTTGGGATGTCAAAAGAGTACTCCTCAACGATGGTTCCAACACTGACGTCTTATTCTCTCATCTATTGCCAAATTTGGGTATCCCAAAAGGTGGTCTCAAGCCTACCACCTCCCCTACCTTCGAAGTAGGTCCGTCCGAACTCCCTATCCTCGGATGGATTGACCTCCCCCTAATGCTAAGGGGAACTTCACCACAGAACAACGATGAGCTCTTTGCTTCCACAATGACAAGGTTCATCATCATAGATGTCCCTTCATCATATAATGCCATCCTCGGAAGACAGACACAAGGAAACCTCTACATTCGCCCAGACGTGAAATACTTGACTGTCACCTTCACCACAAAGGATTGAGATGCTGAGATCTTCATTGACCAAGGGGAAGTGAGAAAGGTCCCAGCGAAGAGCTACGTACAGACTTCGGAAGCAAACGCCGTACTCACAAAGGAGGCAAAGGGAGAAGAAATAGAAGACCTCATGAAAATAGAAACAGAAGAAGTAGAACTTGTCCCAGGCTGAAATACTCGAATAGGGGAAAAACTGGCCAAAGGTGACAAGGAAAAGATTGTATCTTTCCTGTTAATGAACAAAGATCTGTTCGCCTACTCGCCAAAGGACATGCAGGGGGTAGACCCTTGCATAATCCAACATAGCCTTAAAGTACGCCAAGAGGCAAAGCCTGTCCGACAAAAAAAGTGACGCCTCTCGGGGCATAAAAATAACTTCGTAAAAATTGAAGTCCAGCACCTAGTGGAAGCAGGTGTAATCAGGGAAGTCAAATACCCCGAATGGCTTAGTAACATGGTTATCGCCACAAAAGAAGGGAGTGATGAACTCCAAATGTGCATCGACTTCCGAAACATGAACGATGCTTGCCCCAAAGATTCATATCCCCTATCGCCAATAGTTCAGTTGGTAGATTCAACCGCCGAGTATGGCCCCCTTAGTTTCCTTGACGCCTTCAGTGGGTATCATCAAATTAGGATGGACCCCGAAGATGAGGAAAAGACTGCCTTCATCACCGAAGTTGGTACATATTGCTACATTAGAATGCCTTTCGGGCTTAGGAACGCAAGAGCCACGTACCAAAGGTTGATGAAATGGGTCTTCGATTCCCAAATTGGGAGAAACATGGAAGTCTACGTCGATGATATGATAGTTAAGAGTGTTGGCTTTCGGGAGCCAAATAGCGACCCTCCAGGATCCAAGTGAAACGGGGTAAACCGGGTGATCAAAAATTTCATACCTAATTTTCGGTTAAGATCTCTCACTCGACTGTAGAGTCGAATCACAAAACCTGAACAGTTGACGTGTTCAGGCTCTCTATGGTATCCACACTAGCCTCTCGGGATCACCACGCTTCCACCACGTCCCGGCAGATGCGTTTCTCTTGCGCTCGTAGTGCTAGCTTGCGTCCTCCAAGGAATTGCAAGAGAAGAGTGCGGCTGTCCTTTTGGGAGGCTAGGGCAAGGAGACCTGCGAATTTCTCACTTAAAAGTTGTATTTATAGTGAGACTCAACTTCCAAGCCTAATGGGTTTCAAAGCCCTAATCCAATTAGGATTTAATTTCGGGCTTAATAATGGCTCAACTCCTTGGCCCATTATTAATACGAAATTAAAGTGAAACCATAACCCAAATAATTAGCCCATGCACTCTAATGATCCAAATAGCTCTATGTGTGCGACCCAATAGGCTCTTGCCATGTTGGCAATGATCATAAATCACATTTATGATCATAAGCAACGAGCGGTGTCTAGCAACACATCATTGCTACCCAAGTGACAAGATTGTCGGTGAATCGACTAAACCTTTATGATCATCACCGATATATGCCATTGTCCCTTTGTCCAAGATATCAAGACTAAGCACGAGACATGGAATGTGTCACTCTCGTATAGCCCAATCTTTGGTTTCTTGATTACCGAGTAGACCAACTTAAACTAACGACATTGATATCATATATCAACTCATCGAAGCATGGCCATGCATTTTCTAAGTCTCACTCTATCAAGGGGCCCAAAGATATCACTCCCGTTACATAGGAGGGACAAATCCCATCTTGATCATACAAATCCCTCCGCATGATATGTGACATACCCAATGACCTCCTTCAAGTTCACTCAGTTATGAGCAACAAAGGAAAGTATCAAAGTATGTGACTCACATGTAGGGAACCTTGATGATCTTAGGTCGAAGGACTACATATACCATGATCAATTTGAGAATCACTTATGACACTCATATAACGATCCATGAAGTGTTCTCATGGTGGGTCGGTCCAGTACACAAGTTCTCCAACTTGTACCCATATGTAGACTACATATCTCATATTAGTCTCTACATATGCTAGTCATTATGTATTATTGCAACCCGCTCCACAATAATACTAGACTAGGGACGTTTAAGAATATCATTATTCTAGGGTTACAATTATGTTTATTACGTTACGCAGAAATAAAACAACAAACAAAATTGCTGGATTAATGCCTCAATAAAATATCAAGACTCAATGTGCAAAAATACAATCATCTCATGATTGGCTTTTTGGGCACAACACTAACAAAGAGCAAGCTGCCTAGTACTCATATCACGGATTTAGAGGAAACATTTCACCTATTAAGGACCTTCGGAATCGGTCTCAACCTTGAAAAATGCGTGTTCGGGGTGAACGCGGATAAGTTCCTCGGATTCATGGTGTCGGAAAGAGGTATCGACGCCAATCCAGAAAAGGTCAAGGCCCTACTGGGATTCCAAACTCCCATGACGACTAAGGATGTGCAAAGACTCACAGGGAGAATCACGTCCCTCAGCAGATTCATCTCCGGATATGGGGATCACTGCCGGCCATTCTTCAAGGTCCTCACTAAGGCAGCAAAAAATAACGGCGACCTCAAAACCAAGGTGCTTCCTTGGAATGAGGACTCCCAAAAAGCCTAGGAAGAGCTCAAAGTCTACCTAACTCGTCTGCCGACACTCCGGTAGCCACGGGAAGGGGAACTCCTCATACTATACCTTGTCGTCACTAAAAGGGCAGTAAGTTCAGTCCTTGTAAAGAAAGAGGGGGCAAAGCAATGGCCAGAATACTATGTGAGCAAGTCCCTGCATGTTGCCAAAGTCAGGTGTTACAAAAGGCTATTTATCCCCTGGTGCTTGCAAGCAGAAGGCTATGTCCTTATTTCCAAGGTCACCCCATTATCATAAGAAACAACCTGCCCATTCGGGATATCATGAAGAGGGTAGATCACTCAGGAAGGCTTTTGAAATGGTGCATCGAACTCGGCAAGTATGATATCACCTATGAGCTAAGGAAGGCAATAAAGCTCAAGCATTAGCAAATTTTATTGCCGAGGTACCCATGGCCAAAGAAAGTCAACCCAACCTCGGAAATAACCAATCTGAGTGGACTATTTGTCGGCGGGGCCTCCGGCTCCAAACATCAAAGAGCTGGAGTAATTCTTCGTGGTCCCGAAGGCATGGAAGCTATGAAAGCCATCAAATTTGGGTTTAACGTCACCAACAATATGGCGGAATATGAAGCCCTTATAGCAGGTCTGCGCCTTGCTATAAGAATTGACGTGAGAAACCTAAAGGCCCACAGCGATTCTCAGCTAGTGGTCCGATAGATGGCAAAGGACTGTAGTGCGAAGGACCCAACTTCGGCAAAGTATCACAAGCTTGTATCAAAGCTCATTCGAGAGTTCGCGTAGTGCACATCAAGAACATGCCTCGTCGAGACAATGTTGAAGTAGATACTCTGGCCATGTCAAAAAGGTACACCGAAATACTAAGTCACCCGAGCATAGCAATAAAGAGCGTAGCAGCCTCGGAAAGAGGATGGAAAAAACCCATAAAAAAGTATCTCACAACCTTGCCGAAGACCCTCGCAAAGCAGCAAAAGTGTGAAAATGTTCCGGACGATATTTCCTAATCAAAGAAAAGTTATACCGACAGGGGCACGCGAATCCCCTGCAAAGGTGTATCAGCGAAGAGGACGTAGAGAAAGTCCTCAAAAAAGTCAACGAGGGGGCCTGTGGTTCCCACATAGGAACTGACACCCTAGCAGGAGTACTACTTCGCCAAGGGTACTTCTGGCCCACCCTAAGAAAGGACGCAAGACAGTTTGTTCGAAGATGTGACAATTGCCAAAGACAAACCAACATCCAAAGGCTGCCTTCGAAAATGATAACTTCGGCTAACTACCCTTGCCCCTTCGCAGTATGGGGTATTGATCTTATCGGGTCTCTCCCAACTACACCCGGAGGAGTGAAGTTCTGCGTAGTCATAGTACATCACTTCACTAAATGGATAGAAGCAAAACCCTTGACAACCATTTCGGCGAAGGACATACAGAAATTCGTCTGGAAGAACATTGTGTGTAGGTTTAGCATACCGAGGGTGATAGTCATCGACAATGGTTCCCAGTTTGTTGACACGGGATTCCAAGAGTTCACTGCCAACCTCGGGATAAAAATGTACTTTACCCCGGTAGCTCATCCCCAGAGCAACAGACAGGTAGAGGTGTCTAATAGAACCATAAAGGATGGTTTGAAAAAGAGATTGAGGGAAGCAAAAGGAAAATGCCCAGGAGAACTTCCTAGCCTACTATTGAGCTATCGGACGTCGCCCCAAAGAGCCACGGGTAAGACACCTTTCTCGCTCGTCTTTGGAAAAGTGGCCATTATTCCAATCAAGGTAGTCTAGCCATCGGTTTGGATACAAGTGTTCGACAAAGAATGGAATGATCTCGGGTTGAGAACTAAGCTCGACCTAATTGACAAACACAGAGAAGTGGCTGAGCTTAGAAGAAAAGCTTTTCAGCAAAGGGTAGCCATAGCGGCGAACTTGCATGTTAAGCAAAAGAGAATCAGGAAGGGAGACCTTGTTCTCCGAAAGGCTGAGTTTGAACCCCAAAAATCATCTCACGGAGTACTTCAGCCAAACTAGGGAGGGCCTTATTTGGTCCTTGACGAGATTTGGCTAGGAGTCTATAAGCTCGGTGATACCGAAGGCGGAGAATTGAAAAACACATGGCATTTAGATGCTCTGAAGAAATTCTACACTTAGAAATTTTTTCAGCAAATTGTACACTTAGAAAAATTTCTAAGTACAAAAAAGCTTTCTGGGAAAAATAGCCCTAATCGAGCAAGGTGCGAGTATTTACTTACGAAAATCACACATTTTCTCCGAAGGCGCGTCAACCGAACGCGGCTAATAAAAACAGGCAAAGCTTTGCCAGAATTAGTGTTGTGCCGAACATGGTTGATAAAAGGCGCGAAAAGTGCCGAACATGGTTGATAAAAGGTGCGAAAAAAGGCGCAAAAAGTGCTGAACATGGTTGATAAAAGGCACGAAAAGTATCTTCCCGAGGTTCCTAGACCGAAAGTGGTCAAACTAACTCTTGGAACCGGAAATTACTTAAGGAGAAACTTGCCTTGAAACTTAGCCAAATTTTGGAGGAAAGAAAGAATTTTTTTAAAAAGGAGCCTTATTAGAAGGAGGAGATTACAAGAAGAAGGTTACAAAGAAAAAGGAAAACTAAAGCCCTAGACACCTAAGAGCCCCCACCGTCATTAGATGGTCCCTCCCCGACATCGTTTGTCACCATCTTCGGCGCCGAAGGAAGGACGAATGGCAGGAAGGAGAGGTCGAGGTCGGGGTGCTTTGTCAAAACTTGATGTCGAGCCAGACAAAAGCCATCCTGGAAAGCAACCTTGGTTGCTTGGTTAGCCTTGTCTTTCTCGATGGATAAGGCGTCCAGCTCATTCTCCAACCTGGCGATCTCCTTCTTGAGCTTCTTCGCCTTCTTCTTCTTCTTTGTCTCCTTCTTCAGCGTCTCGACCTTGGCCTGAAGATCGACATTGTCAGCAAGGGCCTTCATGAGGAGAGTAGAGTCTTCCTCTTTCTCCTTCTAGTAGGCCTCATTGGTCAAAGTTAGTTCAACGACCTTCGCACCAAGGTCAGACATCTTTTGGGAAAAATCCTTCAAGAGCTCCTCTTGACCCTTCAAGAACTCCTCCCGAAGTTTGGCAACCTCCTCCTTGGATATTTTGCTCAGCTCGGCATTCTTGACGACTGAGTTCGCACAAAATACCTTGGCCTTATCCAGATGCTCTTCAGTCCAAGACCGGACTGAAGAATGCTTTGCTGCCCAAGCTCTAAAATATCCACTGTATGCCAAGAGCTGCAAAAAGAAGGACATTTGGTGAAGTTTTACAAAGAAAGGCAAACACTTAGAAAAATTTGGAGAAAAGATCAAGGGTCTGAAGAATGCCTAGGCAGCATGTTCGGACATCCTCGCAGTGAGGACCTCCTCGTTTTGGCATTCATCTGCCAAAGATTTGAAAGTGGCTTGGGTGAGCATGCCCCTCGCCATTTGGGGAGCCATTTGCTGGCTGTCTTCGGAGAACAAGTTCATGTCCTCCGTAAAAGACCAGAAAGGCTCCCTCGGAACCTTATCCTTCGGGATATGGGAGTCCCAAAGGGCCCGCTTCCAAGCATGCTCCACCATCCATGCTGAGGGCGCTAGTTCCTCTGCAAAGTCATGATGCAGTTCCATCAGTACATTGTCCCTTAGCCATATGTCAAAAAGATTGAGAATGCTAAAAATGTTCGAATTTATAAAGAAATGGCTAAGGGGCGAACCTGGTGGGACCTCGGTGATGTCATCATCCGAATCATGGACTTCCTCCACTTCAGTAGGGACGTGTTTGCCCTTGCTTCGTCGTCGTTCCTCGAGTTCCTCGGTAGAAGGGCCTCCAGCCGAGGTGCCCAGGATATCCGCTGAAGTGACGGGACTCTAGGGAGTGGAGCTGACGGCTAGCTCTGATGGTGGGTCGACGTAGACCAAAGGTTGGTCCCTGACCTCTTCGACATCTTCCGGAGGGGGGGGGAAGAGGGTCCTTCTTCGCTTTCTTGGCCGAGGATGGCCCCCCTCCAGCTGCCTTCCTCCTCTTCGGGGCAACCTTCTTCTTCTGTTCCCCTTTATCAGCCTGGCCGAGGAAGAGGGACTTGTAGAAGGTGGCTGACTGGTCGCCCATCTCTGAAAAAGGAAGAAAATATCAATGTAAGTCCAAAGGGATACTTATACCAAAATTTGGAAAGCAACTTACTTTCAACAAGGGCTTCATAAGTGAGCTCCTTCCGCAAGAGCATCACCAGCCAAGACTTCTTCCCATCAATGGCAGGAGCTGGCATGCCGAGATCAGTTTTGTGCTCCTTGAGCACCCCTAGCTCCCAAAGAACCTCTTCAGTCATAAGCATCCACCTGATGGGGGAAGGGATACAAGGAGCATGGTGCGACCTCGGCATCCCAGTCGATGACAACTCAGATACGGCTGTCGAAATCCCTAAACCTTGCTGCTAACTCGGGAGTTAGCAACTTCTTGAGATCAACAACATCCATCTCCAGCATTCCCCAGGCCCACTTTGTCGGCACGTATGACCACGCCTCTGCCACCGTTAGGAAAAAGAACTTCCTTTGCCACCCTCACCAACTGTCCTTGGTGTTGAAGGTGAACATGTATTTTTTGCTCCTAAATCCCCGAGGTGGCATGAAATAGAAGCCAATCTTCGAGACCAGATAAAGCTTGTAATACTGCATGAAGATGATGAAGTGGGGTTCTATCTTGAAAACCCCACACATGCAAAGAAAAGCATTAAAGTAAGTACTATGCCATGGAATTGGTAAAAGTCACAAATCATCTTCGGCGGAGGGAACCAAAGTTTGGCCTTAAGTTGGGCTCGAAAAATAGTGACCTTATCCGATTTGTTCATGAAGCTGAATAGCCCAGAACGAGGTAACCGGATAACGGCATAAGAAGGAAGAAAAAATTTAGTCGTCCACTTCATTAATTTCTCTGAAGTGGTACAACATGGATGAGACATGAGAGGAAGCTAGCTCTCCAGAGTAGTTTGGACGGACATGATTGGGATAGGGGAAGACATGTTTGGCTAAAAGAAATGACTTCGGGAAAGAATGTCAAGGGATGATACGATCAAAGAAGGCACAACCAAGGATGGCAAGGATCCATTGAAGATAATTCATGGACAATTGACAAGGAAGAAGGCTAAGGAGCTCACTATTGCACTTCAAGCTTTTGTATCAAGGTTTTTCATGGATAATGGTCTTGGAATTTCGCAAGGAGCTGCTGGATTATGCAAGGAATCATATGGAGATGATGGCCAAGCTTCGATTTTGATAGATTGGAGATGTTCCGGTAGAAAAATCATATCATGAGCTAAATAGATCAGAATTGAGTGATTCTTGATTCATTGGAAAGATAACATCTGGAGCTACAAATCATATGAAGACCATCAAACCCAGTTTGCACGTTAAGGAGGTCCAATTTAGCTTCAAAGTCACAATTTACGAGTCATCACTGGTTCAAAAGCAATTGCAGTTTTTTGGGCATATATTGTTGGAATTCTTGGTGCACCAAGATCCTTTTAAGGTAGGATTTGAGCTCATTGAGCTAACTCTAGCTTGAACAGCTATCTAAGGCAGCTAGAAGTAGCTTATGTCAGCTCACTGCAGCTATAAGTAGCTCAGAGTAGCTGGACTTCAGCTCAAGTCAGCTCACTCCAGCTATAAGTAGCTCAAAGTAGCTGGACTTCAGCTCAAGTTAGCTCAAGTCAGCTCAAGTCAGCTCACTTAAGCTATAAGTGGCTCAAAGTAGCTGGACTTCAGCTCAAGTTAGCTCAAGTCAGCTCAAGTCAGCTCACTTCAGCTTCTGGTAGCTGAGTGTAGCTGGACTTCAGTTCACTTCAGCTGAGAGCAGCTAACTCCAGCTCAAGGTCAGCTCTAGGAGCTGGACCTCAGTTCATGGTGCTTGGTTGGAGCTCAAAGGAGCTCAATGGTGCATAAGTAGCATAGTGAGCTAGCTTTGTGCCAGCTCACCTTGGTTTTAGCTCATAACCACCAAGAGACACATCTTTTGTGTAAAGGTATGTCTCTTCATCAAAAGAGATGACTATTGGCTAAAAGAACATGTCCTTTCATCCAAAGGAAGTGTTCCTTGAGTGAAAAGACATGTATATTTGGCCATAAGGTAGTTATGGGGTGGTCATAGGCCAAAAGAAGTGTTCCTTGGCTCTAAAAGACATGTATTTTCTCCCATAAGGTAGTTATGGGTGGTTATAGGCCAAAGGAAGTGTTCCTTGGCTCTAAAAGACATGTATTTTCGCCCATAAGGTAGTTATGGGTGGTTATAGGCTAAAGGAAGTGTTTCTTGGCTAAAAGACATGTATTTTCGCCACCATACATGACCTTTAGCCAAAGGAAGTGTTCTTTGGCTTAAAAGACACCTTTCTTGGTGTAAAGGTGTGCCTTTTGGTCATCTATAAATAGCCTTTAGTGGCTGGCCATTTTAAGCAAGAATTTGCACACTATTTGCTCCATTTTCTTGAGAGAAAATTGTTCTCCTCCTATTTCCTTTAGAGGCCGAAATATTAAACACTTCTTCAGAGCATTGTGGATGGATTTACATAGAGATTGTTCATCTCAATTCAAGCTTCAAGGTGCCCCTCTAAGATCAAGTTCTCCCTCAAGTTTTCACCAAAGATAACCAAGAAGAAAGGTGCACATTCTCTCTTGGTTTAGTAGCATGCTAGGTTTGAATTATTTACATGAATGTTCTTAGTAGCATGCTAGGATTTATTTGACACAAAATGTATGTAAAATTGATATGTTATATAGCATGTTATATCAACTGCATGAATAGTATGTTAAAGAATTAGTATTATGTATATCTATATCCATGTTAAATTCAAATGAACAAATATGCATGTGGCATATATATGAATAGATAACATAAAAGTATGTTATCATAAGATCCTGAAAATTTTCATATATTTGGCTTTAGATGTCCGTTTTATGTGATTCAGGTGTCATTTCAAAGCTAACAAAGAGATCTACAACTTTTATGCTTTGCATTTTTAGAACTCATTGCTGCATCAAGTTCAAATTTCATCTTGAAGTTGAAGACAATGTATTGTAACGTATTTTATTTTATTTTCCTATTTATTTACATTATTTAGGATGTTATTTAGGCCATGGAAGTGATTCAGGTCACTTAGGATAAATGGAATTCACTGCACACCTTAAATATGTGTTAAAAGGGTGTAGGAATCCTAGTTTGACTAGGTTTTCTCGAGTCCTTTGTAACTAGGTTTCCTAGGTGACTTGGGCTACAAATTTTGCTGAGTCTTTTACCCTAGTTTAGGCCTATAAATAGACACATATTCTGGTTGTAAAACAACATCATTGAGATGAAATAATATTGCTACTTTGGAGAGAATTCTCTTTGGTTCTTTGTGGACTACCTTGGTGCACAAGTGTGCTTGTGTTCTTGGTGTTTTTATACTTCTCGTTTCTAGTCACAGGTTGATTAGGGGTGAGGATCTTCAAATCCAATCTCTTTGATGTCTTGTGGAGCTTTAAAAACATCTTGGGCACGTTTCATGGTCTTTATACCACCGGGGTTCGCAAGAAGTGACTTCGGGAATAAGAAAACAACTTCGGACTCTAGAAAAAGTAAAAAAGGAAGAAATTGAGGGACCTTTGGAAGGGAAACCCATTGAAACATTTTCCGAAGTCGGGATTAGTAGACACCATCGTAAAAAGTCACCAAAAATTGTTCTGCTGGTTGCACCGCCGTAGAAAAGGGTAAAAAAGCCTGAGAGCAAAGGAGAGCAACAGGAGAAACAAAGGAAAGCAAGTGGGAACTCTAAAGAGAAGAAGGGTTTATATAGGCTGAAAGGGGTAGGCGAATCATCGCCATAACTGCCCCTCAAAGGCGAATCGTCGCCATAATTGCCTGCTGAAGGCGAAGAGACGCGGCTGACACAACCGATGCAACTGTCCCCCAATCGCCATGTGACATGTGTTGTCTAACGCAGGGAACGAGGGCATGCCTCCTAGCAACACGGATGCCTAGGCAGGCTCATCCGAAGAGGCATGCCTGCCTAATTATGAGACAAGACGGTTCGCTGACATGAGGCAGAAAATTTGAAAGAAGAAACACACATTTCGAAAAAAGCCAAGGGCCTAGCCAAAAGACGAGGAGTAACACTTATGGACTACCTCGGCTGGGAAGACACGCCCATGGAGAACGAAGTGTGCCCCGCCCAAGATAACTGGCAGCCTTCGTAAAAGGACCTTGCAAAGTGCTCTGAGAGTCTATATGCCGAAGTAACCACTTCGGCTTTTCAAGGAGGGGGCATGTGATGGCCAAAGGGCTGTTACCCTTCGGAACCCCAAGCTCTGGCAAAGCATCACCCTCGGTAAGGGCGAGTATCACCCTCGGGAAATACGAGCGCCAACCTTGGTAAGACAGGGTCTGCCCTCCTGACCCCTCGACCTCGGTGATCCACCATCACCTTCGGGGAGTGATCGTATTAACTTCGGGAACATGGTGCTCCACCACCCCGTTAGTGTTGTGCCCAAAAAGCCAATTATGAGATGATTGTATTTTTGCACATTGACTCATGATATTTTATTAAGGCATTAATCCAGCAACTATTTTTGTTCTTCTTTTTCTGTGTAACGCAATAAACATAATTGTAACCCTAGAATAATGATATTCTCAAACATCCCTAGTCTAGTATTATTGTGGAGCGGGTTGCAATAATACATAACGACTAGCATATGTGGAGACTAATATGAGATATGTAGTCTACATATGGGTACAAGTTGGAGAACTTGTGTACTGGACCAACCCACCATTAGAACACTACATGGATTTTTATATGAGTGTCATAAGTGATTCTCATAGTGATCATGGTATATGTAGTCCTTCGACCTAAGATCATCAAGGTTCCCTACATGTGAGTCACATACTTTGATACTTTCCTTTGTTACTTGTAATTGAGTGAACTTGAAGGAGGTCATTGGGTATGTCACATATCATGCGAAGGGATTTGTATGATCAAGATGGGATTTGTCCTTCCTATGTAACGGGAGTGATATCTTCGGGCCCCTTGATAGAGTGAGACTTAGAAAATGCATGGCCATGCTCGGATGAATTGATATACGATATCAATGTCATCAGTTTAAGTTGGTCTACTTAGTAATCAAGAAACCAAAGATTGGGCTATACGAGAGTGACACATTCCATGTCCTGTGCTTAGTCTTGATTGTTGGGTTTCGGGAGCCAAATAGCGTAGTGGAATTTAACCGAAACCCTCCAGGATCCAAGTGAAATAGGGTAAAACGGGTGTTCAAAAATTTTCATACCTAATTTTCGGTTGAGATCTCTCAGTCAACTGTAGAGTCGAATCACAAAACCTGAACAGTTGACGTGTTCATGCTCTCTATGGTATCCACACGAGCCTCTCGGGATCACCACGCTTCCACCACATCCCGGCAGATGCGTTTCTCTTGGTCTCGCAGTGCTAGCTTGCGTCCTCCAAGGAATTGCAAGAGAAGAGTGCTATTGTCCTTTTGGGAGGCTTGGGCAAGGAGACCTACGAATTTCTTACTAAAAGTTGTTTTTATAGTGAGACTCAACTTCCAGGCCTAATGGGTTTTAAAGCCCTAATACAATTAGGCCTTAATTTCGGGCTTAATAATGGCTCAACTATTGGGCCCATTATTAATACGAAATTATTGTGAAACCAAAACCCAAATTATTAGCCCATGCACTCTAATGATCCAAATAGCTCTATGTGTGTGACCCAATAGGCTTTTACCACGTTGGCAATGATCATAAATCACATTTATGATCATGAGCAATGGGCGGTGTCTAGCAACACATCATTGCTACCCAAGTGACAAGATTGTCGATGATTCGACTAAACCTTTATGATCATCACCGATATATGCTATTGTCCCTTTGTCCAAGATATCAAAACTAAGCATGATGCATGGAATGTGTCACTCTCGTATAAGCCAATCTTTGGTTTCTTGATTACCGAGTAGACCAACTTAAACTAACGACATTGATATCGTATATCAACTCATCCGAGCATGGCCATGCATTTTCTAAGTCTTACTCTATCAAGGGGCCTGAAGATATCACTCCTGTTACACAGGAGGGACAAATCTCATCTTGATCATACAAATCCCTCCGCATGATATGTGACATACCCACATGACCTCTTTCAAGTTCACTCAGTTACGAGCAACAAAGGAAAGTATCAAAGTATGTTTCTCACATGTAGGGAACCTTGATGATCTTAGGTCAAAAGACTACATATACCATGATCACTATGAGAATCACTTATGACACTCATATAACGATCCATGTAGTGTTCTCTTGGTGGGTTGGTCCAGTACACAAGTTCTCCAACTTGTACTTATATGTAGACTACATATCTCATATTAGTCTCCACATATGCTAGTCGTTATGTATTATTGCAACCAACTCCACAATAATACTAGACTAGGGACATTTGAGAATATCATTATTCTAGGGTTAAAATTATGTTTATTGCGTTACGCAGAAAAAGAACAACAAACATAATTGCTGGATTAATGCCTTAAAAAATATCATGACTCAATGTGAAAAAAATACAATCATCTCATGATTGGCTTTTGGGCACAACACTAACAATCTCCCACTTGCACTAAAAGCCAATCATCCGTGTATCTAATACCAATGGACCTAGAATGGCTATCATGCTTCTGTTGCGTAAGCAAATTTGTCAGTGGATCAGCAACGTTGCTGCCTGTCGAAGTCCTGCATATCCTTACATTACCCCTCTTGATGATCTCCCTGATGAGATGATAGCGTCGGAGTATGTGTTTGGATCGCTGATGAGATCGAGGTTTCTTAGCCTGTGTGATTGCTCCATTGTTGTCACAATAGAGCTCTATCGGGTCGGCAATGCTTGCAACCACTCCCAGTTTAGTGATGTACTTTTTAATCCAAACTGCCTCCTTCGCAGCATCAGAGGCAGCAATGTACTCAGATTCTATTGTAGAGTCAGCTACTGTCTCTTACTTTGAACTCTTCCAACTCACAGCACCACCACCAATACAAAACATATAACCAGATTGCGATCTAAAATCATCCTTATCAGATTGGAAGCTTGCACGGTGTAACCATTTACAACGAGCTCATCTTCACCTCCAAAGACTAAGAATGCATCCTTAGTCCTTTGTAAGTACTTAAGGATGTTCTTAACAGCTGTCCAGTGACTCTCACCAGGGTTCGATTGGTACCTACTCGTCATGCTCAAGGCATATGAGACATCGGGATGAGTACATATCATGGCATACATGATAGATCCAATTGCTGAGGCTTATAGGATCTTACTCATGCGCTCTTTCTCCTCGAGTGTACTCAGACACTGAGATCTGGAAAGAGTTATACCATGTGACATGGGCAAGAATCCTTTCTTGGAATCTTTCATCTTAAACCTCTTTAGCACCTTGTCAATATATGTACTTTGACTTAGGCCAAGAAGCTTTCTAGATCTATCTCTATAGATCCTGATGCCTAACACATAGGCTGCTTCATCCAAGTCCTTCATAGAGAAACATTTCCCCAACCAAGTCTTCACAGATAGTAGCTCAAGAATGTCATCTACATACAACACCAAGAAGACAATAGCGCTCCCACTAACCTTCTTATAGACACAAGCTTCATCTTCATTTTTTATAAAACCAAACTCTTTGATTGCTTCATCAAAATAAAGATTCCAACTTCGAGAAGCTTGCTTGAGTCCATAAATAGACCTTTGCAACTTGCACACTTTATTGGCATTCTTAGGAGTGACAAAACCCTCAGGTTGTGTCATGTACACATCCTCAAGTAGCTTTCCATTTAGGAATGCAGTTTTGACATCCATTTTCCATATCTCGTAATCATAGTGTGCAGCAATGGCGAACAAAATTCGGATGGATTTAAGCATAGCAACTGGTGAAAAAGTTTCATTATAGTCAATACCATGAATTTGCTTGAAACCTTTTGCATCCAATCATCCCTTAAAGGTAATCACATTACCATCCATGTCAGTTTTCTTCTTGAAAACCCATTTGCGCCCTATGGGTTTCACCCCTTCAGGTGGGTCAACCAAAGTCCATACTTGGTTTTCATACATGGATTCCATCTCGGATTTCATGGCCACTAGCCACTTCTCAGAGTCAAGCCCCGACATAGGTTGTTGGTAGGTTGTGGGCTCATCCTGATCCATGAGCATCACATCACCAATGTCAGTCACGAGAAATCCTTATCTCTCAGGCTCATGCCGAATCCTACCAGACCTATGTGGGCTCTGTGCTACAGGAACAGACTCTTGAACCACAAAATCTTGTGGTGTCTGTTCAGCTTCCATTTCAGGTTCGATGTCTCCTCATTGTTCTTGAATTTCTTCAAGTTCTACTTTCCTCCCACCAGTTCCTTTAGAGACAAACTCTTTCTCTAAAAAGACACCAAGTCAAGCAACAAACACTTTTTGCTCAGAAGGATTGTAGAAATAGTAACCCTTTGTTTGTTTGGGATACCCAACAAAAAGGCATTTTTGAGATTTGGGCCCTAGTTTGTCAGAGGATTGACGTTTCACATAAGCGTCACAGCCCCAAATCTTCATAAAAGACAAATTGGGACACCTTTTCACTCCATATCTCATATGGTGTCTTTTGAACCGATTTAGATGGAACTCAGTTTAGTGTAAAAATGGCTGTCTTTAGAGCATGTCCCCAAAAGAAGTTTGGAAGGTCAGCTTGACTCATCATGGAGCGAACCATTTCTAACAGAGTTTGATTTCTCCTTTCAGATACACCATTCCATTGAGGTGTACCTAGTCGAATGAGTTGTGATACTATACCATACTCTTTCAGATAGTCAAGGAATTCTTGATCCAAGTACTCTCCACCTCAATCTGATCGAAGCACTTTGGTACTCTTCCCGAGTTGATTCTTTACTTTATTCTTGAATTCTTTGAACCTTTAAAAGGATTCTGACTTGTGTCTTATGAGATACACATAGCCATATCTGCTAAAGTCATCAGTGAAAGCAATGAAGTATTAAAAACCTCCTCTAGCATGTGTAGACATAGGGCCACATAATTCCAAACAAGGTGTCCATCTTTCGATTTCATTCCAAACAAGTTATGAATGTTTGGATTCATTCAAAACTAGTTGTGAGTATCACTATTCATTCCAAAGTAGTTTTGAATGTTTCATTTACACTCCAGTTGTGAAAGTTTGTAGTTTGTATTTTATTCCAAACAAGTTGTGAATGGTTCCATTTCATTCCAAACAAGTTGTGAATGTTTCCATTTCATTCCAAACAAGCTCTGCATATTTTGATTTCATTCCAAATAAGTTGTATTTGTTTCCATTTCACTCGAAACAAGTTGTGAATGTTTCCATTTCATTCCAAATATGTCACACCTCACACAGGCCCTGGCCCATAAGTTCTAGGTTTAACTCCCATACTGAACCTAATTCTAAGTTCTTCAATTCGGCCAAACAAGCAATGGCAACATTAAGTCTTATTTTCTTAAGGTGAAAAGCCTGGGAGGTGGCCCATGAGGCTTTTAAAACAAATCCATTAATTACTTGCAGCAGATGCAAGGCCCAATTCCACTAACTTGCAAAACAGGCAAGGTTTTAATAGATTACTTGCATAACAAGCAAGGCAACACTTAATGGAATTTTAAGTGCATATATGGTGTGGAATCAAGTGTGCTACTTATATGGCAACCAAGAAGCCCACAGTATTTACTTTGATTTTGAAATCACAAGTTAATATGCACATGTTCTTCTCGGCCAACAAACGTACACATGGAGGTTCACATTTACATACACAAACATAAGCCCAAAGCCATTCATAAAGGTGCCAAACCTTGGCCCAAAGCATTCAACATATATATACATGTCCAAAACCAGCCATACAGATACACATAACTTGGCACAAAAGTCCAACAAAACCAACACCAAAGTTAGGTATCCAGCACTACATATATGTACACAAAAAGGTAGTCTACCTAGTATCCAACATGGCTACTTGCCATGAACCCATAAGTTTCCCATGCCAAGTTAGTACAACCCATGACCATTAATGGTGAAACAGTACCTTAAGGATCCCATACAAAAGCACACACTGCAACACCAACCCAATTGCCATATTCATAGTCATAAAGGTAAACACTATGATCAAAGCCAATGTCCACATATCCATAGCTCTCCTAGACAGGTCCCTCACACTACAAGCCTGCAAACTTAGTCCATAAGTCTCGGCCAACACAATATAAGACTTGTAATGAACCAAAACCAATAAGCCAAGCATACATTGGCACATACCTTCACAATAAAGCAAGCTAGCAGTAAACACAAGCACAAAGCAAGCACACACTATTCAGGCCGAATGTCTTTTCCTGAAAAACAAGTAGGATGGGCAGTGAGTATAAAACTCAGTAGAGTTCACTTGATATATACAACTCAATTAAGAGTCTATTTAGTTAAGCTGAGTATACAACTCAAAGCTTAACCTCCCATAAGCTTAATATACCTGCAAAACAAACACAAAGACAAGGAAAAACCAAACATATACATATACATGATAGATAGCCGAGGCATATAATCACAATAACATAAACTGGGTTAGCAAGCACATGGAAAACACCCAAGCACACAATAACACACACACACACCACATAATGCTCTCGGCCAATATACCATACATGTGCCCATGTGCACCTTGCACACATAACATCATCAAAGACACCACTTCCACTTAGAGCTCCAAAATGCCAAGCAAATAAGCCACATTTACTAGCATTTCTAGAACATGTACAATAGTTAATTAGCTAATCAACTTGTGAACTGAATGTATTCTCAATAGCCCATCAAGCAACTAAGGTCATTTGGCAAATTTTAACCATCACTTAGCTACTCTAAACACTTGAACCATGGTAATTCACCAAGCATATCAAGTTGTCAATGTTTCCATTTCATTCTAAACTAGTTGTCAATCTTTCCATTTCATTCCAAAGAAGTTGTGAATGTTTCCATTTCATTCCAAACAAGTTGTGGATGTTTTCATTTCATTCCAAACAAGTTGTGAATGTTTCGACTCATTCTAAACTAGTTGTGAATATCTTTATTCATGCCAAACAAGTTGTGAATGTTTCCATTCATTGCAAACTAGTTGTGAATTTTTCCATTTCATTGAAAACAAGTTGCGAATGCTTCCATTTCATTCTAAACAAGCTGTAAACGTTTCCATTCATTCAAAACTAGTTTCGAGTGTTCCCATTTCATTCAAAACAAGTTGTGAATTTTTAAATTCTATCCCAAACAAGTTGTGAACGTTTCCGTTTCATTCCTTACAAGTTGTGAATGTTTCCCTTTCGTTCTAAACAAGTTGTCAATGTTCCAATGTCATTCCAAACAAGTTGTGAATGTTTCCATTTCATTCGAAACAAGTTGGGAATGTTTCCATTTCATTCCAAACAAGTTGTGAATGTTTCCAAGCATTCCAAACTAGTTGTGAATGTTCCCATTTCATTCCAAACAAGTTGTGAATGTTTCCATTTCATTCGAAACAAATGGTGAATGTTCCTATTTCATTCCGAACGAGTTGTGAATGTTCCAATTTCATTCCAAATGAGGTGTGAATGTTCCATATCATTCCACACAAGTTGTGAGTTTTCCATTCATTCCAAACAAGTTGTGAATGTTTCCATTCATTCCAAACTAGTTGTGAATGTTCCCATTTCATTCCAAATAATTTGTGAATGTTTCGATTTCATTCAAACAAGTCGTGAATGTTTCTATTTCATTGTAGGCAAGTTGTGAATGTTTCCACTACATTCCAAATGAGTTCTGAAGGTTCCATATCATTCGAAACAAGTTGTGAGTGTTTCGATTTCATTCCAAACAAGTTATGAATGTTTCCATTCATTCCAAACTAGTTGTGACTATTTCCATTCAATCCAAATTAGTTTTGACAGTTTCCATATCATTCCAAATAAGTTGTGAATATTTCCATTTATTCCAAACTAGTTGTAAATATCTCTATTCATGCCAAACTAGTTGTGAATGTGTTCATTCATTCCAAACAAGTTGTGAATGTTTCCATTTCATTCCAAACAGGTTGTGAATGTTTCTGTTCATTAAAAACTTGTTGTGAATGTTTCCATTTCATTCCAATGAAGTTGTGAATGTTTACATCTTATTCCAAACAAGTTGTGAATGTTTCTATTTCACTCCAAACAAGTTGTGAATGTTCCTATTTCATACCAAACAAGTTGTGAATGTTTCCATTTCATTTTGAACAAGTTGTAAACGTTTCCACTCATTCAAAACTAGTTGTGAGTGTTGCCATTTCATTCCAAACAAGTTGCGAATGATTCAATTTTATTCCAAACAAGTTGTGAATGTTTCCGTTTCATTCCAAACAAGTTATGAATGTTTCCATTTCATTCCAAACAAGTTGTGTGTGTTTCCATTTCATTCCAAACCAGTTGTGAATGTTTCCATTTCATTCCAAACAAGTTGTGAATGTTTCCATTTCATTCCAAAGTAGTTGTCAATGTTTCCATTTCATTCCAAACAAGTTAAGAATGTTTTCATTTCATTCCAAACAAGTTGTGAATGCTGTAATTTCATTCCAAACTAGTTGTGAATGTTTCTATTTCATTTCGAACAAGTTGCGCATGTTTCCATTTCATTCTGAACAAGTTGTTTATGTTTCCATTTCATTCCAAACAAGTTGTGAATGTTTCCATTTCATTCCGAACAGGTTGTGCATGTTTCCATTTCATTCCAAACTAGTTGTGATGCGAACCCCGATGGTATAAAGACCATGAAACGCGCCCAAGATGTGATTCAAGCTCCACAAGACATCAAAGAGACTAGGTTTAAAACCCCCACCCCTAATCAACCTGTGATTAGAAACCAGAAGTATAGAACTCCAAGAACACAAGCACACTTGTGCACCAAGGCAGTCCACAAAGAACCAAAGAGAAAACCTCTTCAAAGAGCAATATTATTTCGAAATTTTTCTGTATGTTTACACCCAGAATATGTGCCTTTATATAGGCCTAAACTAGGGTAAAAAACTGGGAAAAATTCTCAGCCTAAGTCCCTTAGGAATCCTAGATACAAAGACATAGGAAATCCTAGTCAAATTAGGACTCTAACTCCTAGTTTGAACAAGTTTAATGAATGCAGCATATGCCACTTCTCCAAAACGATTTAAAACTATTCCATAGCCTAAATAACTTCCTAAATAATGTATCTAAATCGGATTTGAACAAAAATAAACTATAAATACAAGATTGGCCATGAAAACCCCAAAATAGTCTTCTCGGGTGGTTCCTGCTTGTGTCTTCAACTTCAAGCTGAAGTTAGACCTTGATGAAGCCATGATTTCTCAAAATGCAAAGCATTAAAGTTGTTGATCTCTTTTCTTAGCTTTGAAATGACATGTGAACAACACAAAACGGACATCTAAAGCCAAAGATATGCCCAAAATACTGAAACTGCTTCTGAACCAGCGATAACTCGCAAATCGCGACTTTGAAGCTAAATTGGACCTCCTTAACGTGAAAACTGGGTTTGATGGTCTGCATATGATTTGTAGCTCCAGATTGTATCTTTCCAATGAATGAAGAATTACTCAATTCTGATCTGTTTAGCTCAAGATATGATTTTTCTACCAGAACATCACCAATCTGTCAAAATCCAAGCTTGAAGTGCACTAGTGAGCTCCTTAGCATTTTTCCTTGTCAATGGCCCACTAGAAACCTTCAGTGGGTCCTTGCCTTCCTTGGTTGTGCCTTCTTTGATCGTATCAGCTCCCCCCTCCTTAGAAGGATTCGTCCTCGAATCAAAACCTGCACTAGAAAAGGGAATTGAATCAATAACAATGAAATAATCAACACATAACCACTTACCTTTCTCATAAGCACCAATAGAATGGAATATTTGTATATGGAGCTTTAATCTTGTGAAAAACTTGAACCAATATCCAAATGCAATGATACCTCCTGGATCAAAGACAAAGCTTGAAACAATTAGCACAAAAAATCTGAATGTTTGCACAATTTTCATCTTAACTCTAGGCATCACTTTCATTGCCTTTACCATCTCAAAAACATTATTCTCACAACAAGTAAAAGTGTAGGAATAATTTACCCTAGGGATACTGTATGCACTCAAAACAAATGGACCTAAACTCACACAAGTGTTATGGTTATGAAAAGCACAAGTTATGCATGTCAAGACAATAGTTTGCATCGGCCATTCAAGCAAACAAGAATTGAACACAATGTGGCCTAAACTAATAACAAAACAAGGATGCACGAATTTCACAAAAATCCTAAGCATTTTAAATGAAACAAGATTGGAGTAGATAGGATTAAGTGAAACCAATTCAGTAGCAAACTTATTTTTGCATGTATATGCACAACAATGCATGAAATTTGTGCATGGGATGTGACACAAAACAAAGGACTCAACATACCTCCTTAAAAGGCTGAATTTAAAACCAGAATTTTCACTCAAAATAAAAAATTTCAGGTTTGGACATAAAGCAAAAAGATCAAGACTCAAAAGTTTGTGTAATGCATGTGTCATGACAAAAAAATGCTTGCTGGAAATTAAAGATTGACACAGAAAAATGGGCTGAATATAAATGGGAAACAAAGAAATATTTAATGCATGGGTAACAACCAATTTATGCATGAAAAATTCCAAAGAAGTAGCTTTAACTTGAGACAAAACAAACCAATGTGACATGGATGCAAAGCAAACAAAATCAAAAACCAAAGACCCCAAAACAGATTTTTCTTTAGAGAAACTCAAGCAATTCCAAAGATGACTTGACAAAACCAGAGAATTAGAGGCTTTAAAACCATATTTTGTCAAAGTTTCATTCTTACTTCCTTCTCTTAATCTAGTTTCATGAAAACCATTCTTCAAAATAACATTGCAAGCAAACACACATTGTTTCAGATTTTCATGCAAAACCACATCAAATCTAGGTGTTAGGAAGAAATACATTACAGTGGTTGGACTTAGTCTCCAAGTATCTTCCTTCGGTGTAGGAACCATAAAATTTTTACCTTTGCACTTAATGACTTCAGTTGGAGTTACATTAATTTCATCCCCTTCAAACATAGGATAAGAAACAATGTTAGGCAAACTTTTGTATATGAAATCATTTGGACTCACCTCAAATTGTTCCTTTTCAACCTCCTTCATTGGTTTGATGCATGGGACATGGCTTAGAATATTAGGAACACCAACTTCTTTAATGGGCAGCAACTCACTTGATTCTTGAAGTTCATATCCACTTAAGTCCTGAAAAGAAGACAACACAACACTAGAAGACTTTGTTATGTTAGATGAAATTATGGCTTCTCTGTAGGTCTTTCTTTCTTCACTCGGCTTGGGTTCATTACACTCTTGTCTTCTCTCAACTTCGCACTCAATTTCTTCTCTCGGGAACTCTCCACTCTTCTTCCCCTCATGTTCACTCTTATCACTTAATCTCTCGGTTGTTCTCTCAACTTTCCCCTCATCACTCTTGCCTTCAACTTTCCCCTCTTTCTCTTTTCTCTCAACCTTACTTTGAAATTTTCTTTGATCCTCAAAGACTTGTTGTGGTGAAAGTGGTACAAGCACGATTGACTTCTCTTGTTGAGATTGAGACATGTCTCCTTTTGTGGTCTCCATGTTTGGCTTGGGTACTTCTCTTACATCTTTGCTCCATGCTCCTTTCCATGTGGAAATTCCTCCTTGACACATCTTGGATGCCTTTGCTCTCTTAATGCTCCTCTCGGCCTTAATGGCATGATGAAGCAAATCCTCCATGTTGACATATGGCACCATCTCCACTTCGTTGGCAATCTCAAGATTGAGACCATTAATGAATCTAGCAATGGTGGTCTCCTCATCCTCCATGATGTTGGCTCGGGTCAAGGTTATCTCCAAGTCTTTGTGGTAGTCCTCCACACTCCTTTGGCCTTGCACTAGCTTTTGAAGCTTTAAGCGTTGATCTCTATAGTAGGAGCTAGGCACAAATCTCCTCCTCATTAAGGCTTTAAGGGCTCTCCATGTATGTATGGGCTCCTCCTCATTCCTTCTCCTAGAAGTAACATCCTGATTCCACCATACAAGAGCATAATTAGTGAACTTTATGGTAGCCAATTTAACCTTCTCTTTCTCGGAGTAATGATGGCAATCAAACACCATCTCAATCTTTTGTTCCCACTCCCAATATGCATCGGGATCACTCCTCCCTTGGAAGGATGGAATGGTAAACTTGATGGAGTTGAGATTGTTGTCCTCTCTTGGCTCACACCTCCTTAGAAACCCATGGTCATGCCAAACTCTTTCTTCCTCCTCGGGTTCTTCTCTCCTTGGTCTTCTCCTTGGTTGCAAGATGGGATTTGGTTTCCTTTGCAACCTCAAATCAATGTCTTCAATCCTCCCCACAAGTTTATTGAGAGTTTCTTGAAATTCTCCCATGGTAGGCTCCTCATTGTGTCTCACTTTCATCCTCCTATCCTCCTGGCCCTCCATACTCCTGAAAATAACAAAGATCCTCACAAACACTCACCTCACGTGTTTCACTCAAAATATGAACACTCAAAACACTCAATTTGTTAGTGAGATATTGCTTATTCAAAGAGTTCTCCAAAGTTGTAAGAAAACTATCCTCAAAGCACACAAGAAAACTTGAATTTTTGAAGAACTATTTTGACTCCAAAAGAGGTGGGCTAAACAAGCTTTAAAAGACTCTAAGAAGCTCTTGCAATTGATGATCACAAGAACCACACAGAAAGCTTTTTGGCTTAAAAACAATGGGATAGGTTTTGGGGCGCAAAACTTTCAACACTTTGAGAAAACTTCTTTTTTTTGCAAGCTCTTTTCTTTTCTTTTCTTTGCTCTTTCTTTTTCTTTTCTTTTCCTTCCTTTTTTTTTCCTCCTTTTTTTTTTTTTTTGCTTGCTGTTTTGATGCTAACCAAACGTTCTCCTTGAAACTCCTTGCTGCCAAAGACAAAAAGTTAGAATTCTTTTCGGCCAAGACAAGAAAACTAGTGAAATTGGCACAATTTGAAGCAACTTTTTGATACCGAAAATTCCTGAACTTGGATCCTTCTTTTTTTTGAAGTTTTCTGGACTCTAGGATGCTGGAAACAATGAAAACAAGAAAGGTTAACAAGGCTGGACACGAAACAGAAAGATAAGAAATAATCAGGAACAAACAATTTGAAACCGAGAAAACTAGACAACACGGATTGACTTGTTTTTGTTGTTTTTGTGATTTTCGGACTAGAACAAGGATGGAATAAAAAGGGACAGACCTGAAACAAGATGAAAAAGGATTAAAACAGAGAATTAAAATACGAATTTACTGAACAGAATTGAAAGAAAACCGAAGAGAAACAAGAACACAAAGATATGTCCTTCAATGGAACTTGTGGCTCTGATACCAACTGATGCGAACCCCGATGGTATAAAGACCATGAAACGCGCCCAAGATGTGATTCAAGCTCCACAAGACATCAAAGAGACTAGGTTTAAAACCCCCATCCCTAATCAACCTGTGATTAGAAACCAGAAGTATAGAACTCCAAGAACACAAGCACACTTGTGCACTAAGGCAGTCCACAAAGAATCAAAGAGAAAACCTCTCCAAAGAGCAATATTATTTCGAAATTTTTCTGTATGTTTACACCCAGAATATGTGCCTTTATATAGGCCTAAACTAGGGTAAAAAACTGGGAAAAATTCGCAGCCTAAGTCCCTTAGGAATCCTAGATACAAAGACATAGGAAATCCTAGTCAAATTAGGACTCTAACTCCTAGTTTGAACAAGTTTAATGAATGCAGCATATGCCACTTCTCCAAAACGATTTAAAACTATTCCATAGCCTAAATGACTTCCTAAATAATGTATCTAAATCGGATTTGAACGAAAATAAACTATAAATACAAGATTGACCATGAAAACCCCAAAATAGTCTTCTCGGGTGGTTCCTGCTTGTGTCTTCAACTTCAAGCTGAAATTCGACCTTGATGAAGCCATGATTTCTCAAAATGCAAAGAATTAAAGTTGTAGATCTCTTTCTTATCTTTGAAATGACATGTGAACCACACAAAACGGACATCTAAAGCCAAAGATATGCCCAAAATACTGAAACTGCTTCTGAACCAGCGATAACTCGCAAATCGCGACTTTGAAGCTAAATTGGACCTCCTTAACGTGAAAACTGGGTTTGATGGTCTGCATATGATTTGTAGCTCCAAATTTTATCTTTCCAATGAATCAAGAATTACTCAATTCTGATCTGTTTAGCTCAAGATATGATTTTTCTACCAGAACATCACCAATCTGTCAAAATCCAAGCTTGAAGTGCACTAGTGAGCTCCTTAGCATTTTTCCTTGTCAATGGTCCACTAGAAACCTTCAATGGGTCCTTGCCTTCCTTGGTTGTGCCTTCTTCGATCGTATCAAGTTGTCAATGTTTCCATTGTTGGGTTTCGGGAGCCAAACAGCGCAGCGGAATTTAACCGAAACCCTCCAGGATCCAAGTGAGACGGGGTAAACCGGGTGTTCGAAAATTTCATACCTAATTTTCGGTTGAGATCTCTCACTCAACTGTAGAGTCGAATCACAAAACCTGAACAGTTGACGTTTTCAGGCTCTCTATGGTATCCACACGAGCCTCTCGGGATCACCACGCTTCCACCACGTCCCGGCAGATGCGTTTCTCTTGCGCTCGCAGTGCTAGCTTGTGTCCTCCAAGGAATTGCAAGAGAAGAGTGCGGCTGTCCTTTTGGGAGGCTAGGGCAAGGAGACCTACGAATTTCTCACTTAAAAGTTGTATTTATAGTGAGACTCAACTTCCAGGCCTAATGGGTGTCAAAGCCCTAATCCAATTAGGATTTAATTTCAGGCTTAATAATGGCTCAACTCCTTGGCCCATTATTAATACGAAATTAAAGTGAAACCATAACCCAAATAATTAGCCCATGCACTCTAATGATCCAAATAGCTCTATGTGTGCGACCCAATAGGCTCTTGCCATGTTGGCAATGATCATAAATCACATTTATGATCATAAGCAATGAGCGGTGTCTAGCAACACATCATTGCTACCCAAGTGACAAGATTGTCGGTGAATCGACTAAACCTTTATGATCATCACCGATATATGCCATTGTCCCTTTGTCCAAGATATCAAGACTAAGCACAAGACATGGAATGTGTCACTCTCGTATAGCCCAATCTTTGGTTTCTTGACTACCGAGTAGACCAACTTAAACTGACGACATTGATATCATATATCAACTCATCGGAGCATGGTCATGCATTTTCTAAGTCTCACTCTATCAAGGGGCCCAAAGATATCACTCCCGTTACATAGGAGGGACAAATCCCATCTTGATCATACAAATCCCTCCGCATGATATGTGACATACCCAATGACCTCCTTCAAGTTCACTCAGTTACGAGCAACAAAGGAAAGTATCAAAGTATGTGACTCACATGTAGGGAACCTTGTTGATCTTAGGTCGAATGACTACATATACCATGATCACTATGAGAATCACTTATGACACTCATATAACGATCCATGAAGTGTTCTCATGGTGGGTCGGTCCAGTACACAAGTTCTCCAACTTGTACCCATATGTAGACTACATATCTTATATTAGTCTCCACATATGCTAGTCATTATGTATTATTGCAACCCGCTCCACAATAATACTAGACTAGGGACGTTTAAGAATATCATTATTCTGGGGTTACAATTATGTTTGTTACGTTACCCAGAAACAAAACAACAAACAAAATTGCTGGATTAATGCCTCAATAAAATATCATGACTCAATGTGCAAAAATACAATCATCTCATGATTGTCTTTTTGGGCACAACACTAACATCCATTTGATTCCAAACAAGTTGTGAACGTTTCAAATTCATTCCAAACATGTTGTGAGTGTTCCAATTTCATTCCAAATGAGTTATGAATGTTGCATGTCATTCCAGACACGTTGTGAGTGTTTCCATTCATTACAAACAAGTTGTGAA
Organism: Aquilaria yunnanensis; assembly: GCA_039654915.1. NCBI lineage: Eukaryota > Viridiplantae > Streptophyta > Magnoliopsida > Malvales > Thymelaeaceae > Aquilaria > Aquilaria yunnanensis. The sequence continues at coordinate 36,978,255 of CM077595.1, read as the reverse complement.
TGTTTCCATTCCTTCTAAACTAGTTGTGAATGTTTCCATTTCATTCCGAACAGGTTGTGAATGTTTCCATTTCATTCCAAACAAATTGTGAATGTTTCCATTTTGTTCGAAGCCAGTTCTGAATGTTCGAATTTCATTCCAAATGAGTTGTGAATATTTCCATTTCATTCCAAACTAGTTGTGAAAGTTTCTATTCATTCTAAACAAGTTGTGAATGTTTCCCTTGATTCCAAACTAGTTGTGAATGTTCCCATTTCATTCCAAGCAAGTTGTGAATGTTTCAATTTCAATGGAAACAAGTTGTGATTGTTTCCACTTCATTCCAAACAAGTTGTGAATGTTTCCATTTCACTCCAAACAAGGTATTCTTATTTCAATTTCATTCCAAATAAAATGTGAATGTTCCATTTCACTCGAAACAAGTTGTGAATGTTCCATTTCATTCCAAACAAGTTGTGAATGTTTCCATTCATTCCAAACTAGTTGTGAATGTTTCCATGTCATCCAAACAAGTTGTGAATGTTTCCATTCTTTCCAAACTGGTTGAGAATGTTTCCATTTCATTCCAAGCGATTTGTGAATGTTTCGATTCATTCAAAACTAGTAGTGAATATCTCTATTCATTCCATAACAGTTGTGAATGTTTCCATTTCATTCCAAAGAACTTGTGAATGTTTGGATTTTTTTCCAAACAAGTTGTGAATGTCTCCATTTCCTTCCAAACAAGTTGTGAATGTTTCAATTAATTCCAAACTAGTTGTGAATGTTCCCATTTCATTCCAGACAAGTTGTAAATGTTTCAAATTCATTCCAAACAAGTCGTGAATGTTACCATTTCACTCTAAACAAGTTGTGAATGTTTCCATTTCCTTCCAAACAAGTTTTGCATATTTCCATTTCTTTCGAAACAAGTTGTGAATGTTTCCGTTTCATTGCAAACAAGTTGTGAATGTTTCCATTTCGTTCGAAACAAGTTGTTTTTACATTCGTTGCAAACTAGTTGTGAATGTTCCCATTTCATTCCAACACGTTGTGAATGTTTCCAATTCATTCCAAACAAGCCGTGAATGTTATCATTTCACTCCAAACAAGTTGTGAATGTTTCCATTTCATTCCAAACAAGTGGTGAATGTCTCCATTCAGTAGAAGCTAGTCGGGAATGTTCCCATTTAATTCCAAACTAGTTTTCAATGTTTCTATTTCATTCCAAACAAGTTGTCAATGTTTCCATTTCATTCCAAATAAGTTGTGAATGTTTTAATTTCATTCCAAATAAGTTGTGAATGTTTTAATTTCATTCCAAACTAGTTGTGAATGTTTCCATTTCAATCCAAACAAGATGTGCGTGTTTCCATTTCATTCCAAACTAGTTGTGAATGTTTCCATTTCATTCCAAACAAGTTATGCCTATTTCCATTTTATTCCAAACTAGTTGTCAATGTTTCCATTTCATTCCAAACAAGTTGTGAATGTTTCCATTTCATTCCAAGCAAGTTGTGAGTGTTCCAATTTCATTCCAAACGAGTTATGATTGTTGCATGTCATTCCAAACAAGTTGTGAGTGTTTCCATTCATTCCAGAACAGTTGTAAATATTTCTATTCCTTGCAAACTAGTTGTGAATGTTTCCATTTCATTCCAGAAAAGGTGTGAATGTTTACATTTGATTCCAAACAAGTTGTGATTGTTTCCATTTCATTCCAAACAAGTTGTGAATGTTTCCATTTCATTCTAAACAAGTTGTGAAAGTTTGCATTAATTCAAAGCCAGTTGTTAATGTTCCCATTTCATTCTGAGCAAGTTTTGAATGTTTCCACTTCATTCTAAACAAGTTGTTAACATTTCGATTTCATTCCCAACAAGTTGTGAATGTTTCCATTTCATTCCAAACAAGTTGTGAATGTTTCCATTTCATTTTAAACAAGTTGTGAATGTTTCCATCCATTCAAAACTAGTTGTGAGCGTTCCCATTTCGTTCCAAACAAGTTGTTAATGTTTCAATTTCATTCCAAACAAGTTGTGAATGTTTCCATTTTATTCCAAACAAGTTGTGAATGTTTCCACTTCATTCTAAACAAGTTGTGAATGTTCCCATTTCATTCCAAATAGGTTGTGAATGTTTCCACTTCATTCTAAACGAGTTGTGAATGTTGCATGTCATAACAAGAAAGTTGTGAGTGTTTCCATTCATTCTAAACAAGTTGTGAATGTTTACATTCTCTACAAACTAGTTGTGAATGTTTCCATTTCATTCCAAACAAGTTGTGAATGTTTCCATTCCATTCAAAATAAGTTGTGAATGTTTCCATTCATTCAAAACTAGTTGTGAGCATTCCCATTTCGTTCCAAACAGGTTGTTAACGTTTCAATTTCATTCCAAACAAGTTGTGAATGTTTCCATTTCATTCCAAACAAGTTGTGAATGTTCCCATTTCATTCCAAATAGGTTGTGAATGTTTCCACTTCATTCTAAACAAGTTGTGAATGTTGCATGTCATAACAAGAAAGTTGTGAGTGTTTCAATTCATTCCAAACAAGTTGTGAATGTTTACATTCTCTACAAACTAGTTGTGAATGTTCCCATTTCATTCCAAACAAGTTGTGAATCCTTCCATTTCACTCCAAACAAGGTGTGCATATTTTGATTTCATTCTAAACAAGTTGTAAATGTTTCCATTTCATTCGAAACAAGTTGTGAATATTGCCATTTCTTTTCAAACAAGTTGTGAATGTTTCCAAGCTAGTTGTGAATGTTTTGATTCATTCCAAACAAGTTGTCACTGTTTCGATTCACCCCAAACAAGTTGTGAATGTTTCCATTTCATTCCAAACAAGTCGTGAATGTTTCCATTCATTCCAAAATGTTTGTGAATGTTCCCATTTCATTCCAAACAAGTTATGAATGTTGCGATTCATTCCAAACAAGTTTGGAATGTTTGGATTTAATTCTAAATGAGTTGTCAATGTTTCCATTTCATTCGAAATAAGCTGTGAATGTTTCAATTTCATTCCAAACAAGTTGTGAAAGCTTCCAGTTCATTCCAAATAAGTTGCGAATATTTCCATTTCGTTCAAACCAAGTTGTGAATGTTTCCATTTCGTTCGAAACAAGTTGTGAATGTTCCAATTTCATTCCAAACTAGTTGTGAATGTTCCCATTTCATTGCAAATAACTTGTGAATGTTTCCATTCATTCCAAACATGCTGTGAATGTTTCCATTCATTCCAAACATGTCGTGAGTGTTCCCATTTCATTCCAAGCAAGTTACGAATGTTTCAATTTCGTTCCAAACAAGTTCTTAATGTTTCCATTTCATTCCAAACAAGATGTAAAAGTTTCAATTGTTAGTGTTGTGCCCAAAAAGCCAATCATGAGATGATTGTATTTTTTGCACATTGAGTCATGATATTTTTATTAAGGCATTAATCCAGCAATTATGTTCATTTTTTTGTTTCTGCATAATGTAATAAACATAATTGTAACCCTAGAATAATGATATTCTTAAACGTCCCTAGTCTAGTATTATTGTGGAGTGGGTTGCAATAATACATAACGACTAGCATATGTGGAGACTAATATGAGATATGTAGTCTACATATGGGTACAAGTTGGAGAACTTGTGTACTGGACCGACCCACCATGAGAACACTTCATGGATCGTTATATAAGTGTCATAAGTGATTCTCATAGTGATCATGGTATATGTAGTCCTTCGACCTAATATCATCAAGGTTACCTACATGTGAGTCACATACTTTGATACTTTCCTTTGTTGCTCATAAATGAGTGAACTTGAAGGAGGTCATTGGGTATGTCACATATCATGCGGAGGGATTTGTATGATCAAGATGGGATTTGTCCCTCCTATGTAACGGGAGTGATATCTCCGGGCCCCTTGATAGAGTGAGACTTAGAAAATGCATGGCCATGCTTAGATAAGTTGATATACGATATCAATGTCATCAGCTTAAGTTAGTCTACTCGGTAATCAAGAAACCAAAGATTGGGCTATACGAGAGTGACACATTCCATGTCTCGTGCTTAGTCTTGATATCTTGGACAAAGGGACAATGGCATATATCGGTAATGATCATAAAGGTTTAGTCAAATCATCGACAACCTTGTCACTTGGGTAGCAATGATGTGTTGCTAGACACCGCTCATTGCTTATGATCATAAATGTGATTTATGATCATTGCCAACGTGGTAAGAGTCTATTGGATCGCACACATAGAGCTATTTCGATCATTAGAGTGCATGGGCTAATAATTTGGGTCTTGGTTTCACAATAATTTCGTATTAATAATGGGTCCAATAATTGAGCCATTATTAAGCCCGAAAAATTAAAGCCTAATTGGATTAGGGCTTTGAAACCCATTAGGCCTGGAAGTTGAGTCTCACTATAAATACAAATTCTAGTGAGAAATTCGTAGGTCTCCTTGCCCTAGCCTCCCAAAAGGACAGCCGCACTCTTCTCTAGCAATTCCTTGGAGGACGCAAGCTAGCACTGCGAGTGCAAGAGAAATGCATCTGTCGGGATGTGGTGATCCCAATAGGCTCGTCTGGATACCATAGAGAGCCTGAACAAGTTAACTGTTCAGGTTTGTGATTTGACTCTACAGTTGAGTGAGAGATCTAAACCGAAAATTAGGTATGAGAATTTTCGAACACCCGGTTTACCCCGTTTCACTTGGATCCTGGAGGGTTTCGATTAAATTCCGCTGCGCTGTTTGGCTCCCGAAACCCAACATCCATTTCATTCCAAACAAATTGCAAGCGTTTCCATTTCAGTCCAAACGAGTTGTGAATGTTCCCATTTCATTCTAAACAAGTTGTTAATGTTTCCATTCATTCAAAACTAGTTGTGAATGTTCTCATTTCATTCCAAACAAGTTCTGAATGTTTTGATTTCATTCCAAACAAGTGGTGAATGTTTCCATTTCATTCCAAACAAGTTCTAAATGTTTCCATTTTATTCCAAATAAGTTATGTATGTTTCCAATTCATTCCAAACTAGTTGTGAATGTTTCCACTTCATTCCAAACAAGTTCTGAATGTTTCCATTTCATTCCAAACATGTTATGTATGTTTCCAATTCGTTCCAAACAAGTTACGTACGTTTCCATTTCATTCCAAACGAGCTGTATTTGTTCCATGTCAATTCAAACAAGTTGTGACTGTTTCCATTCATTCCAAACTAGTTGTGAATGTTCCCACTTCGTTCCAAACAAATTATAAATGTATCCATTTTATTCCAAACAAGTTGTTAATGTTTCCATTTCATTCGAAACAAGGTGTGCATCTTTTGATTTCGTTCCAAACAAGTTATCAATGTTTTCATTTCATTCGAAACAAGTTGTGAATGTTTCCATCTCATTCGAAATGAGTTGTGAATGTTTCCATTTTATTCCAAACAAGTTGCAAATGTTTCCATTCATTGCAAACTAGTTGTGAATTTCTCTACTCATTCCAAACTAGTTGTGAATGTTTCCATTTCATTCCTAGCAAGTTGTGAATGCTTTGATTTATTCAAAACTAGTTGTGAATCTTTCGATTTCGTTCCAAACAAGGTGTGGATCTTTCCATTTCGTTGCAAACAAGTTGTGAATGTTTCGATTCATTCAAAACTAGTTATGAATATCTTTATTCATTCCAAAGTAGTTGTGAATGTTTCCATTACACTCCAGTTGTGAATGTTTGTATTTTATTCCAAACAAGTTGTGAATGTTTCCATTTCATTCCAAAAAAGTTGTGATTGTTTCCATTTCATTCCAAACAAGGTGTGCACAATTTGATTTCTTTCCAAATAAGTTGTGTATGTTTCCAATTCACTCGAAACATGTTGTGAATGTTTCCATTTCATTCCAAACAAGTTGTGAATATTTCCATTCATTCCAAACTAGTTTTGAATTTTTACATTTCATTTCAAACAAATTGTGAATTTTTCCATTCATTCCAAATAAGTTGTGAATATCTCTATTCATTCCAAACTACTTGTGATTGTTTCCACACATTCCAAACAAGTTGTGAATGTTTTCATTTCATTCCAAACAAGTTGTGAATGTTTTAATTCATTCAAAACTAGTTGTGAGCATTTCCATTTCTTTCCAAAAAAGTTGTTAATGTTTCCATTCATTCCAAACTAGTTGTGAATGTTTCCATTTCTTTCCAAAGAACTTGTGAATGCTTTTATTTCATTCTAAACAAGTCGTAAACATCTCTACTCATTAAAAACTAGTTGTGAGTCTTCCCATTTCATTCTAAACAAGTTGTGAATGTTTCAATTTCATTCTAAACAAGTTGTGAATGTTTCCGTTTCATTCGAAACAAGTTGTGAATGTTTCCATTTCATTCCAAATAAGTTGTGCGTGTTTCCATTTCATTCCAAACTAGTTGTGAATGTTTCGATTTCATTCCAAGCAGGTTGTGAATGTTTCTATTTCATTCCAAACAAGTTGTGTTTGTTTCCATTTGATTCCAAACTAGTTGTCAATGTTTCCATTTCATTCCAAACAAGTTATGAAAACTTCCATTTCATTCCAAACAAGTTGTGAATGTTTCCATTTTGTTCGAAACAAAGTTGTGAATGTTCCAATTTTGATTCCAAACGAGTAGCGAATGTTGCTTGTCATTCCAAACAAGTTGTGAGTGTTTCCATTTCATTCTAAACAAGTTGTGAATGTTTCCATTTAATTGCAAACAAGGTGTGCATATTTTTATTTCATTCCAAATAAGTTGTGTATATTTCCATTTTACTCGAAATAAGTTGTGAATGTTTCCATTTCAATCCAAAGAATTTGTGAATATTTCCATTCATTCCAAACTAGTTGTGAATGTTTCCACTTCATTCCAAAGAAATTGTGAATGTTTCCATTCATTCCAAATTAGTTGTGAATATCTCTATTCATTCCAAACTAGTTGTGATTGTTTCCACTCATTCCAAACAATTTGTGAATGTTTTCTTTTCATTCCAAACAAGTTGTGAATGTTTTAATTCATTCGAAACTAGTTGTGAATATCTCTATTCATTCCAAACTAGTTGTGAATGTTTCCATTCATTCCAGACTAGTTGTGAGTGTTTCCACTTCATTACAAACAAGTTGTGAATGTTTCCGTTCATTCCAAATTAGTTGTGAATGTTCCATTCCAATAAAGTTATGAGTGTCTCCATTTCTTTCCAAACATGCTGTGAATGGTTCCATTTAATTCTAAACAAGTTGTAAATGTTTCCACTCATTAAAAACTAGTTGTGAGTGTTCCAATTTCGTTGCAAACGAGTTATGAATGTTTCAATTTCATTCCAAACAAGTTGTGAATGTTTCCGTTTCATTCGAAACAAGTTGTGAATGTTTCCATTTTATTCCAAATAAGTTGTGCAAGTTTCCATTTTATTCCAAAATAGTTGTGAATGTTTCCATTTCATTCCAAATAGGTTGTGAATGCTTCCATTTCATTCCAAACAGGTTGTGTATGTTTCCATTTCGTTCCAAACTAGTTGTCAACGTTTCCATTTCATTCCAAACAAGTTGTGAATGTTTCCATTTCATTCCAAACAAGTTGTGAATGTTTCTATTTCATTCGAAACAAGTTCTGAATGTTCATTCCAAACGAGTAGCAAATGTTGCATGTCATTCCAAACAAGTTGTGAGTGTTTCCATTCATTTCAAACAATTTGTGAATTTTTGCAATCATTCCAAACTAGTTGTGAATGTTCCCATTTCATTCCAAACAAGTTGTGCATGTTTCGATCTCACTCCAAACAAGTTGTGAATGTTTCCATATCATTCCAAACAAGTTGTGAATGTTTCCATTTAATTCCAAACAAGGTGTGCATCTTTCGATTTCATTCCAAACAAGTTGTAAATGTTTCCATTTCATTCCAAACAAGTTGTGAATGTTCGATTCATTCAAAACTAGTTCTGAATATCTCTATTCATTCCAAACTAGATGTGAATGTTTGCATTCCATTCCAAAGAAGATGTGATTGTTTGCATTTTATTCCAAACAAGTTGTGAATGTTTCCATTTCATTCGAAACAAGTTATGCATGTTTCCATTTCATTCTAAACATGTTGTGAATGTTCCAATCTCATTCCAAACGAGTTGTGAATATTTCCATTTCATTCCAAATAAGTTGTGAATGTTTCCATTCATTCCAAACTAGGTGTAAATGTTCCGATTTCATTCCAAGCATGTTGTCAATGTTTTGATTTCATTCCAAACAAGTTGTGAATGTTCGATTCATTCAAAACTAGTTCTGAATATCTCTATTCATTCCAAACTAGATGTGAATGTTTGCATTCCATTCCAAACAAGATGTGATTGATTGCATTTTATTCCAAACAAGTTGTGAATGTTTCCATTTCATTCGAAACAAGTTATGCATGTTTCCATTTCATTCTAAACATGTTGTGAATGTTCCAATCTCATTCCAAATGAGTTGTGAATATTTCCATTTCATTCCAAATAAGTTTTGAATGTTTCTATTCATTCCAAACTTGGTGTAAATGTTCCGATTTCATTCCAAGCAAGTTGTCAATGTTTTGATTTCATTCCAAACAAGTTGTGAATGCTTCCATTCATTCCAAACAAGTTGTGATTGTTTCCATTTTATTTGAAACAAGGTATGAATGTTTCCATTTCATTCTAAACAAGTTGTGAATGTTTCCATTTCCTCCCAAACAAGTTCTGAATGTTTCCATTTCATTACAAACAGGTTGTGAATGTTTCCACTTCATTCCAAACAAGTTGTTCTTGTCTCAATGCCATTCCAGTTGGGTTGTGAATGTTTCCATTTTATTTGAAACAAGTTGTGAATGTTTCCATTCATTACAAACAGGTTGTGAATGTTTCCATTCATTCCAAACAGGTTGTGAATATTTTCATTTGATTCCAAACAAGTTGCGAACGTTTCCATTCATTAAAAACTAGTTGTGAATGTTCCCATTTCATCCCAAACAAGGTGTGAATGTTTGCATTTCATTGTAAACAAGTTCTGCATGTTTCCAATTCATTCCAAACTAGCTGTGAATGTTTCCATTTCATTCCAAAGAAGTTGTGAATGTTTCCATTTCATTTCAAAGAAGTTGTGAATGATGCCATTTCCTTCCAAACAAGTTGTGAATGTTTTCAATTCATAGGAAAGAAGTTGTGAATGTTTCCATTTTATTCCAAATAGGTTGTGATTATTCCAATTTCATTCCAAACAAGTTGTGAGTGTTCCAATTTCATTACAAATGAGTTGCGAATGTTCTATGTCATTCCAAAGAAGTTGTTAGTGTTTCCATTCATTCCAAACAAGTTGTGAATGTTTCCATTTCACTCTAAACAAGGTGTTCATATTTCGATTTCATTCCAAACAAGTTGTGAATGTTTTCATTTCATTCAAACCAAGTTGTGAATTTTTCCATTTCATTCCAAACAAGTTGTGAATATCTCTATTCATTCCAAACAAGTTCTGAATGTTTCCATTCATTACAAACTAGTTGTGAATGTTCCCATTTCATTCCAAACAAGTTGTGAATGTTTCCATTTCATTTTGAAAAAGTTGTGAATGCTACCGTTTCATTCTAAACAAGTTGTAGATGTTTTGATACGATTAAAGAGGGCACAACCAAGGATGGAAAGGATCCATTAAAGTTAATTAGTGAACCATTCACAAGGAAGAAGGCTAAGAAGCTCACTAATGCACTTCAAGCTTTTGGTTCAAGCTTTTCCATTGATAATGGACATGGAATTTTGCAAGGAGCTGTTGGAACATGCAAGGAATCATATGGAGATGATGGCCAAGCTTGGATTTTGAGAAATTGGTGATGTTCTGGTAGAAAAATCATATCTTGAGCTAAATAGATCAGAATTGAGTGATTCTTGATTCATTGGAAAGATAACATCTTGAGCTACAAATCATATGCAGACCATAAAATGCAGTTTGCACGTTAAGGGGGTCAAATGTAGCTTCAAATTCACGATTTCTAGGTTATCGCTGGTTCAGAAGCAGTTGCAGTATTTTGGGCATATCTTTGGCTCTAGATGTGGTTTTTGTGTGATTCAAGTGTCATTTCAAATATAAGAAAGGGATCTACAACTTTCATGCTTTGAATTTTGAGAAATCATGGTTGCATCAAGTTCGAATTTCAGCTTGAAGTTGAAGACACAAGCAAGAACCACCCGAGAAGACCATTTTGGGGTTTTTATGGCAAATGTTATGTTGTAACTTATCTTATTTTATTTTCCTGTTTATTTAAATTATTTTGGATGTTATTTAGGCCATGGAAGTGATTCAGGTCACTTAGGATAAATGGAATTCGCTGCACACCTTAAACATGTGTTAAAAGGGTGTAGGAATCCTAGTTTGACTAGGTTTTCTTGAGTCCTTTGTAACTAGGTTTCCTAGGTGACTTGGGCTGCGAATTTTGCTGAGTCTTTTACCCTAGTTTAGGCCTATAAATAGGCACATATTCTGGGTGAAAAAAAAATAGCCTTGACATGAAATAATATTGCTACTTTGGAGAGAATTTCTCTTTGGTTCTTTGTGGACTACCTTGGTGCACAAGTGTGCTTGTGTTCCGGGTGTTCTTATACTTCTTGTTTCTAGTCACAGGTTGATTAAGGCTGGGGGTCTTCAAATCCAATCTCTTTAATGTCTTGCAGAGCTTGAAAAATATGTTGGGCACATTTCCTGGTCTTTATACCATCGGGGTTCGCATCACGTTTCCATTAATTCAAAACAATCACAACATTTCCATTTCATTCCAAACAAGTTGTGTATGTTTCCATTTCATTCCAAACTAGTTGCGAATGTTTCCATTTCATTCCAAATATGTTGTGAATGTTTCCATTCAATCCAAAGAAGTTGTGATTGTTTCCATTTCGTTCGAAACAAGTTATGAATGCTTCCATTTCATTCCAAACAAGTTGTGAATGTTTCCATTTCGTCCCAAACAAGTTCTGAATGTTTCCATTTAATTACAAACAGGTTGTGAATGTTTTCATTTCATTCCAAATAAGTTGTGAGCCCATTTTATTTCAAACAGGATGTGAATGTTTCCACTTTGTTCCAAACAAGTAGTGCATGTCTCAATTCCTTTCCAATTGGGTTGGGAATGTTTCCATTTTATTTCATACAAGTTGTGAATGTTTCCATTCATTTCAAACAGGTTGTAAATGTTTCCATTTCATTCCAAACAAGTTGTGAATGTTTCCATTCATTCAAAACAAGTTGTGAATGTTTCCAATTCATTCAAAACAAGTTGTGAATGTTCCAATTTCATTCCAAACGAGTTGTGAATGTTCCATATCATTCCAAACAAGTTGTGAGTTTTCCATTCATTCCAAACAAGTTGTGAATATTTCTATTTCATTCCAAACGAGTTGTGAATGTTCCATATCATTCCAAACAAGTTGTGAGTGTTTCCATTTAATTCCAAACAAGTTGTGAATATTTCCATTTCATTCCAAACAAGGTGGGCATCTTACGATTTCATTCCAAACAAGTTGTGAATGTTTCCATTTCATTCCAAACAAGTTGTGCATCTTTCGATTTCATTCCAAACAAGTTGTGAATGTGTCCATTTCATTCAAACCAAGTTGTGAATGTTTCCATTTCATTCCAAACAAGTTCTGATTGTTTCGATTGAATAAAAACTAGTTGTGAATATGTCTATCCATTCCAAACAAGTTGTGAATGTTTCCATTCATTGCAAACTAGTTTTGATTGTTCCAATTTCATCCCAAACAAGTTGTGAATGTTTCCATTTGATTCCAAACAAGTTGTGAATGCTTCCATTTCATTCTAAACAAGTTGTAAAAGTTTCCATTCATTCAAAACTAGTTGTGAGTGTTCCTATTTCACTCCAAACAAGTTGTGAATGTTTCCGTTTCATTCCAAAGAAGTTGTGAATGTTTCCATTTCATTCCAAACAAGTTGTGTGTGTTACCATTTCATTCCAAACTAGATGTGAATGTTACCAACTCATTCCATATGAGTTGTGAATGTTTCCATTCATTCCAAACAAGTTCTACATGTTTCCATTTCATTCCAAACTAGTTGTGAATGTTTCCATTTCATTCCAAACAAGTTGTGAAAGTTTCAATTTCATTCCAAACAAGTTGTGAATGTTTCCATTTCATTCGAAACAAATTATGATGGTTCAAATTTCATTCCAAACAAGTTGTGAATGTTGTGTGTCATTCCAAACAAGTTGTGAGTGTTTCCATTCATTCCAAACATGTTGTGAATATTTCCATTTCATTCCAAACAAGGTGTGCATCTTACGATTTCATTCCAAACAAGTTGTGGATGTTTCCATTTCATTCCAAACAACGTGTGCATCTGTCGATTTCATTCCAAACAAGTTGTGAATGTGTTCATTTCATTCAAACCAAGTTGTGAATGTTTCAATTTCATTCCACACAAGTTGTGATTGTTTTGATTCATTCGAAACTAGTTGTGAATATGTCTATCCATTCCAAACAAGTTGTGAATGTTTCCATTCACTGCAAACCAGTTTTGAATGTTCCAATTTCATTCCAAACAAGTTGTGAATGCTTCCATTTCATTGAAAACAAGTTGTGAATGCTTCCATTTCATTCTAAACAAGTTGTAAATGTTTCCATTCATTCAAAACTAGTTGTGAGTGTTCTATGTCATTCCAAACAAGTTGTGAATATTTCTGTTGCATTCCAAACAAGTTGTGAATGTTTCCATTTCATTCCAAACAAGTTGTGTGTGTTACCATCTCATTCCAAACTAGATGTGAATGTTACCAACTCATTCCATATGAGTTGTGAATGTTTCCATTTCATTCCAAACAAGTTCTACATGTTTCCATTTCATTCCAAACTAGTTGTGAATGTTTCCATTTCATTCCAAACAAGTTGTGAAAGTTTCAATTTCATTCCAAAGAAGTTGTGAATGTTTTCAATTCATAGCAAAGAAGTTGTGAATGTTTCTATTTCATTCTAAACAAGTTGTGATTGTTCCAATTTCATTCCATACAAGTTGTGACTGTTCCAATTTCATTACAAACGAGTTGTGAATGTTCTATGTCATTCCAAAGAAGTTGTTAGTGTTTCCATTCCTTCCAAACAAGTTGTGAATGTTTCCAATTCATTGCAAACAAGTTGTGAATGTTTCCATTTCATTAAAACCAAGTTGTGAATGTTTTCATTTCATTCCAAACAAGTTGTGAATGCTTCGATTCACTCTAAACTATTTGTGAATTTCTCTATTCATTCCAAACAAGTTCTGAATGTTTCCATTCATTGCAAACTAGTTGTGAATGTTCCCATTTCATTCCAAACAAGTTGTGAATGTTTCTATTTCATTGAAAACAAGTTGTGAATGCTTCCATTTCATTCTAAACAAGTTGTAAATGTTTCCACTCATTCAAAACTGGTTGTGAGTGTTCCCATTTCATTCCAAACAAGTTGTGAATGTTTCAATTTCATCCCAAACAAGTTGTGAATGTTTCCATTTCATTCCAAACAAGTTGTGCGTGCGACCATTTCGTTCCAAACTAGTTGTGAATGTTTCCAATTCATTCCATATGAGTTGTGAATGTTTCCATTTCATTCTAAACAAGTTCTGCATGTTTCCATTTCATTCCAAACTGGTTGTGAATGTTTCCATATCATTCCAAACAAGTTATGAATGTTTTGATTTCATTCCAAACAAATTGTGAATGTTTCCATTTCGTTCGGAACAAGTTGTGAATGTTCCAATTTCATTCCTAACAAGTTGTGAGTGTTACATGTCATTCCAAACAAGTTGTGAGTGTTTCTATTCATTCCAAATAGGTTGTGAATGTTTCCATTCATTCCAAACAATTTGTGAATGTTTCCTTTTCATTCAAAATGAGTTATGAATGTTTCCATTTCATTCAAAACTAGGTATGAATGTTTCAATTTCATTCGAAGTAGGGTGTGAATGTTCCCAATTCATTCAAAAGAAGTTGTGAAAGTTTTGATTTCATTTGAAACAAGTTGTGAATGTTCCAATTTCATTCCAAACGAGTTGTGAATGTTGCGTGGCTTTCCAAACAAGTTGTAGGTGTTTCCATTTATTCCAAACAGGTTGTGAATGTTTCCAATCATTCCAAACTAGTTGTGTTCCTATTTTATTCCAAACAAGTTGTGAATGTTTCGTTTTCATTCTAAACAAGTTGTGAATGTTTCGATTTCGTTCGAAACAAGTTGTGAATGTTCCAATTTCAATCCAAACGAGTTGTGAATGTTGCGTGCCATTTCGAGCAAGTTGTGGGTGTTTCCATTCATTCCAAACAGGTTCTGAATGTTTCCATTCATTCAAAACAAGTTCTGAATGTTTCCATTTCATTCAAAACAAGTTCTGAATGTTTCCATTTCATTCCAAACAGGTTGTGAATGTTCCCATTTCATTCAAAACAAGTTGTGATTGTTTCCATTTCATTCGAAACAAGTTGTGAATGTGCCAATTTCATTCCAAACGAGTTATGAATCTTCGAAATCATTCCAAACAAGTTGTGAGTTTTCCATTCATTCCAAACAAGTTGTGAGTGTTTCTATTTCATTCCAAACGAGTTGTGAATGTTCCATATCATTCCGAACAAGTTGTGAGTGTTTCCATTTCATTCTAAACAAGTCGGGAATGTTTCCATTTCACTCCAAACAAGGTGTGCATCTTTCGATTTCATTTCAAACAAGTTGTGCATGTGTCCATTTCATTCAAACCAAGTTGTGAATGTTTCCATTTCATTCCAAACAGGTTGTGATTGTTTCGATTCATTCTAAACTAGTTGTAAATATCTCTATTCATTCCAAACAAGTTGTAAATGTTTCAATTCATTGCAAACTAGTTGTGAATGTTCCAATTTCATTCCAAACAAGTTGTGAATGTTTCCATTTCATTCAAAACAAGTTGTGAATGCTTCCATTTCATTCTAAACAAGCTATAAACGTTTCCATTCATTCAAAACTAGTTGTGAGTGTTCCCATTTCACTCCAAACAAGTTTTGAATTTTTAAATTTCATCCCAAACAAGTTGTGGATGTTTCCATTTCATTCCAAACAAGTTGTGAGTGTTTCCATTTCATTCCAAACAAGTTGTGTGTGTTACCATTTCATTCCAAACTAGTTGTGAATGTTTCCAATTCATTCTATATAAGTTGTGAATGTTTCCACTTCATTCCAAACAAGTTCTACGTATTTCCATTTCATTCCAAAACTAGTTGTGAAAGTTTCCATTTCATTCCAAACCAGTTGTGAAGTTTTCAATTTCTTTGTTTCCATTTCATTCGAAACAAGTTATGAATGTTCTAATTTCAGTCCAAACGGGTTGTGAATGTTGTGTGTCATTCCAAACAAGTTGTGAGTGTTTCCATTCATTCAAAACAAGTTGTGAATGTTTCCATTCATTCCAAACTAGTTGTGAATGTTCCCATTCCATTCCAAACAAGTTGTGAATGTTTTGATTTCATTCCAAACAATTTTTGAATGCTTCCATTTCATTCCAAACAAGTTGTGAAAGTTTCCATCTCATTCAAAACTACCTGGGAATGTTTCCATTTCATTCGAAACAAGTTATGAATGTTTCCATTTCATTCCAAACAAGGTGTGCATCTTTCGATTTCATTAAGAAAAAGTTGTGATTGTTTCCATTTCATTCCAAACAAGTTGTGAAAGTTTTGATTCATTCCAAACCTCTTGTGAATGTTTCAATTTCATTCCAAAGAGGTTGTCAATGTGTCCATTTCATTAGAAATAAGTTGTGAGGTTTTCCATTTCATTCCAAACAAGTTGTGAATGTTCCCATTTCATTCCAAATAAGTTGGGAATATTTCCATTTCATTTTAAAGAATTTGTGAATGTTCCAATTTCATTCCAAACAAGTTGCGAGTTTTCCATTCTTTCCAAACAAGTTGTGAATGTTTCCACTCATTCCAAACTAGTTGTGAATGTTCCCTTTTCAATTCAAATAGTTTGCGAAGGTTTTGATTTCATTCCAAACAAGTTGTGAATTTTTCCATTCATTCCAAACTAGCTGTGAATGTTTCGATTTCATTCCAAACAAGTTATGAACATTTCCATTTCGTTCGAAACAAGCTGTGAATGTGCAAATTTCATTCCAAACGGGTTGTGAATGTTCCAATTTCATTCTGAAAGAGTTGTGAATGTTGCATTTCATTCCAAACAAGTTGTTAGTTTTCCATTCATTCCAAACAGGTTGTGAATGTTTCCATTCAATCCAAACTAGCTGTGATTGTTCCCATTTCATTCCAAACAACTTGTGATTATTTCAATTACATTTCAAACAAGTTGTGAATGTTTCCATTTCATTCTAAACAAGTTATGAATGATCCCATTTCATTCCAAATGAGTTGTGAATGTTCCGTTTCACTCCAAACAAGTTGTGAGTGTTTCCATTTCATTCCAAACAAGTTGTGAATGTTTCCATTCAATCCAAACTAGTTGTGACTGTTTCCATTCATTCCAAACTAGTTGTGGTTGTTTCCATTTCATTCCATACAAGTTGTGAATGTTTCCATTCATTCCAAACTAGTTATGAATATCTCTATTCATTCCAAACTAGTTGTGAATGTTTCCATTCATTCCAAACAAGTTATGAATGTTTCCGTTTCATTCCAAACAGGTTGTAAATGTTTCCATTTACTAAAAACTAGTCGTGAATGTTTCCATTCATTCCAAACTAGTTGTGACAGTTTCCATTCATTCCAAACAATTTATGAATATTTCCATTTCATTCCAAATAGGTTGTGAATGTTTCCATTCACTAAAAACTAGTTGTGAAGGATTCCATTCATTCCAAACTAGTTGTGAATACTTGCATTTTGTTCCAAACAAGTTGTGAATGTTTCCATTCATTGCAAACTAGTTGTGAATGTTCCCATTTCATTCCAAACAGGTTGTGAATGTTTCCATTTCAATACAAACAGGTTGTGAATGTTCCATTTCACTCCAAACAAGTTGTGAGTGTTTCCCTTTCATTCCAAACAAGTTGTGAATGTTTCCATTCATTCCAAACTAGTTGTGAATGTTTCCATTCATTCGAAACTAGTTGTGAATGTTTCCATTTCATTCCAACAAAGTTGTGAATGTTTGCATTTTGTTCCAAACAAGTTGTGAATGTTTCCATTTCATTCGAAACAAGTTGTGACTGTTTACATTCGTTGCAAACTAGTTGTGAATGTTCCCATTTCATTCCAACAAGTTGTGAATGTTTCCATTTTACTCCAAACAAGTTGTGAATATTTCCATTTCATTTTGAACACGTTGAAAATGTTTCGACTCACTCAAAACTAGTTCTGAGTGTTCCCATTTCATTGCAAACAAGTTGTGAATGTTTCAATTTCATTCCAAACATGTTGTGAATGTTTTCGATTCATTCCAAACAAGTTGTGAATGTTTCTATTTCATTCCAAACAAGTTGTGTGTGTTTCCATTTCATTCCAAACGAGTTGTGAATCATCCAATTTTATTCCAAATGAGTTGTGAATGTTGCATGTAATTCAAAATAAGTTGTGAGTGTTTCCATTTCATTTCAAACAAGTTGTGACTGTTTTCATTCATTCCAAACTAGTTGTGATTGTTTCCAATCATTCCAAACTAATTGTGACTCTTTCCATTTCATTCCAAACAAGTTTTGAATGTTTCCATTCATTCCAAACTAGTTGTCAATATGTCTATTCATTCCAAACTAGTTGTGAATGTTTCCATTCATTCCAAACAAGTTATGAAAGTTTCCATTTCATTCTAAACAGGTTGTAAATGTTCCCATTCATTAAAAATTAGTGTGAATGCTTCCATTCATTCCAAACTAGTTGTGAATGTTCCCATTTCATTCCAACGAAGTTGTGAATGTTTGCATTCTGTTCCAAATAAGTTGTGATTGTTTCCATTTCTTTCAAAACAAGTTGTGAATGTTTCCATTTCATTCTAAACAAGTTGTGAATGTTTGTAAATGTTTCCACTCATTCAAAACTAGTTCTGAGTGTTCCCATTTCATTATAAACAAGTTGTGAATGTTTCACTTTCATTCCAAACATGTTGTGAATGTTTTTGATTCATTCCAAACAAGTTGTGATTGTTTCCATTTCAATCAAAACAAGTTGTGTGTGTTTACATTTCAATCAAAACTAGTTGTGAATGTTTCCATTTCATTCGAAACAAGTTGTGAATGTTTCCATTCATTCCAAACAAGTTGTGATTGTTTCCATTCATTCCAAACAAGCTGTGATTGTTTCCATTTCGTTCGAAACAAGTTATGAATGTTTCCATCTCATTCCAAACAAGTTGTGAATGTTTCCATTTGGTCTCAAAAAAGTTTTGAATGTTTTAATTTCATTCAAAACAAGTTCTGAATGTTTCCATTTCATTACAAATAGGTTGTGAATATTTTCATTTCATTCCAAACAAGTTGTGAGCGATTCTGTTTCATTTCAAATAGGTTGTGAATGTTTCCATTTCATTCCAAACAGGTTGTGCATGTCTCAATTCCATTCCAATTGGGTTGTGAATGTTTCCATCTTATTTCAAACAACTTGTGAATGTTTCCATTCATTCGAAACAGCTTGTGAAAGTTTCCATTTCATTCTAAACAAGCTGCGAATGTTTCCATTCATTCAAAACTACTTGTGAAAGTTCCCATTTCATTCCAAACAAGTTGTAAATGTTTCAATTTTATTCCAAACAAGTCATGAATGTTTCCATTTCATTCCAAACAAGTTGTGAATGTTTCCATTTCAATCCAAATAAGTTGGTGCATGCTAGTTTTGAATTAATCAAAATGTTCACAACTTGTTTGGAATGACATAGAAACATTCACTGAAGATTTCAGGATCTTATGATAACATATCTTTATGTTATCTACTCATGTACATGCCACATGCATTTTCATCATTTGAGTTCAACATGAGTACAAGCATGCATCATTCTAATTTGTTTAACATATTTTGTGCATTTGATATAGCATGTTAGTTTTACATACATATTGTGGCAAACAAATCCTATCATGCTACTAAGAACATTCATGAATGAAACCTAGCATGCTACTAAACCAAGAAAAGGTGTGCACCTTTCTTCTTGGTTATCTTTGGTGAAAACTTGAGGAAGAACTTGATCTTAGAGCAGCACCTTGAAGCTTGAATTGAGATGAATAATCTCAATGTAATTCCACCTACAATGCTTTAAAATGGTGTCTAATATTTTTGCCACTAAAAGAAAGGAAGGAGGAGACTTTTCTCTCAAGAAAAAATGGAGCAAATGGAATGCCTTGGAATGCTCTAAATGGCCGGCCATTAAAGGCTATTTATAGATGACCAAAAGGCACACCTTTACACCAAGCAAGGTGTCCTTTAAGCCAAAGAACACTTCCTTTGGCCAAGGGTCATCTATGGTGGCGAAAATACATGTCTCTTTGGCCAAGCAACACTTCCTTTGGCCTAAAAGACATGTCCCTTTGGTCAAGAGACATCTCTTGGTGCTATAACCAAGTCATGGCTGAATATACATGTCTCTTGATGTCAAAGGACATCATTCTTGGTGCAATAACCACCCTAAGCACCTCATGGCCGAATATACATGTCTCTTGATGTCAAAGGGCATCATTCTTAGTGCAATAACCACCCCAACCACCCCATGGCCGAATATACATGTCTGTTTACTCAAGGAACACTTCCTTTGGATGAAAGGACATGTTCTTTTAGCCAATAGTCATCTATTTTGATGAAGAGACATTACCTTTAAACAAAAGATGTGTCTCTTGGTGGTTTTGAGCGAAAAGCAAGGTGAGCTGGCACAAAGCTAGCTCACTATACTACTTATGCACCATTGAGCTCCTTTGAGCTCAAACCAAGCACCATGAACTGAGGTCCAGCTCTTAGAGCTGACCTAGAGCTGGAGTTAGCTGCTCTCAGCTGAAGTTGACTGAAGTCCAGCTACACTCAGCTACCAGAAGCTGAAGTGAGCTGGCTTGAGCTGACTTGAGCTAAGTTGAGCTGAAGTCCAGTTACTTTGAGCTACTTATAGCTGAAGTGAGCTGACTTGAGCTGAAGTCCAGCTACATTCAGCTACCAGAGCCTGAAGTGAGCTGACTTAAGCTGACTTGAGCTAACTTGAGCTAAAGTCCAGCTACTTTGAGCTACTTATAGCTAAAATGAGCTAACGTGAGCTACTTTTAGCTGGCTTAGATAGCTGTTCATGTTAGAGTTAGCTCAATGAGCTCAAATCCTATCTTAAAAGGATCTTGGTGCCCCAAGAATTCCAACATTCAAAACTTGTTTGGAATGAAATTGAAAGATGCACACCTTGTTTGGAATCAAATGGAAACATTCATAACTTGTTTGGAATGAAATGGAAACAATCACAACTTCTTTGGAATGAAATGGAAACATTCACAACTAGTTTGGATGAACGGAAACATTCACAACCTGTTTGGAATGAATGGACACACTCACAACTTGTTTGGATTGACATGCAACATTCACAACTCATTTGGAATGAAACTGGAACATTCGTAACTTCTTTCGAATGAAATGGAAACATTCACAACTTGTTTGGAATAAAATGGAAACATTCACAACTTGTTTAGAATGAAATGGAAATGTTGACAACTAGTTTGGAATGAAATGGAAACATGCACAACTTGTTTGGAATGAAATCGAAACAATAACAACTAGTTTCAAATGAAATAGAAACACACACAATTTTTCTGGAATGCAATGGAAACATTCACAACTTGTTTGGAATGAAACGGAAACATTCATAACTTGTTTGGAATGAAATGGAAACATTCACAACTAGTTTGGAATGAATAGAAACACTCACAACTTGTTTGCAATGATATGGAACATTCACAAGTCATTTGGAATGAAATTGGAACATTCACAACTTGTTTCGAATGAAATTGGAACATTCACAACACTCACAAGTTCTTTGGAATGACATCGAACATTCACAACTTGTTTTGAATGAAATTGGAACATTCACAACTTTTTTTGAATGAAATGGAAACCTTCACAACTTGTTTGGAATGAAGTGGAAACATTAACAACTTGTTTGGAATGAAATTGGAACATTCAGAACTTGTTTGAAATGAAACGGGAACATTCACAACTAGTTTAGAACGAATGGAAACTTTCACAACTTGTTTAGAATGAATTGGAAACATTCACAATTTGTTTTGAGTGAAATGGAAACATTCATAACTTATTAGGAATGAAATCAAAATATGCACACCTTGTTTGGAGTGAAATGGAAACATTCACAACTTGCTTGAAACGAAATGGAAACATTCTCAGCTTGTTTCGAATGAAATCAAAACATTCACAAACTGTTTGGAATGAAATGGAAACATTCATAACTTGTTTGGAATGAATGGAAACACTCACAACTTGTTTGCAGTGATATGGAATATTCACAAGTCATTTGGAAAGAAATTGGAACATTCACAACTTATTTGGAATGAAATTGGAACACTCACAACTTGTTTCGAACAAAATGAAAATGTTCACAACATGTTTGGAATGAAATCAGAACCTTAACAACTTGTTTGGAATGAAATGGAAACATTCACAACTTGTTTGGAATGAAATCGGAACACTCACAAATTGTTTGGAATGAAATGGGAACATTCCCAACTAGTTTGAAATGAATGGAAACATTCGCAACTTGTTTGGAATGAATGGAAACACTCACAACTTGTTTGGAAAGATATGGAACATTCACAACTCATTTGGAATGAAGTTGGAACATTCACAACTCGTTTTGAATGAAATTTGGGCATTCATAACTTGTTTCGAATGAAATGGAAACATTCACAACTTATTTGGAATGAAATAGGAACATTCACAACTAGTTTGGAATGATTGGAAACATTCACAACTTGTTTGGAATGAAAGGGAAACATTTAGAAGTTGTTTCGGGAGAAATGGAAACATTCACAACTTGTTTGGAATGAAATCGAAACTTTCACAACTTGTTTGGATTGAATGGAAGCATTCACAACTTGTTTGGAATGAATTGAAACATTGACAACTTGTTTGGAATGAAATAGGAACATTCACAACCAGTTTGGAATGAATGGAAACATTCATAACTTGTTTGGAATGAAATGGGAACACTCACAACTTGTTTGGAATGAAATGGGAACACTCACAACTTGTTTGGAATGAAATGGAAACATTCACAACTTGTTTGGAATGAAATGGAAACATTCACAACTTGTTTGGAATGAAATGGGAACACTCACAACTTGTTTGGAATGAAATGGAAACATTCACAACTTGTTTGGAATGAAATGGAAACAATCACAACTAGTTTGGAATAAGAATAAAACATTCACAACTTGTTTGGAAGAAAATGGAAACATTGATAACTTGTTTGGAATGAAATGGAAACATTCACAACTTGTTTCGAGTGAAATGGAAACATTTACAACTTGTTTCGAATGAAATGGAAACACTCACAATTTGTTTACAATGAAATCGAAACATTAACAACTTGTGTGGAATGAAATGGGAACACTCACAGCTAGTTTTGAATTAATGGAGACATTCACAACTTGTTTAGAATGAAATGAAAACATTCACAACTTGTTTGGAATGAAATGCAAACATTCACAACTTGTTTGGAATGAAATGAGAACATTCACAACCGGCTTCTAATGAATGGAAACATTCACAACTTGTTTAGAATGAAATGGAAACATTGATAACTTGTTTGGAATCAAATAAAAGCATTCACAACTTGCTTTGAACGAATTGAAACATTCATAACTTGTTTAGATTGAAAGGGGAACATTCACAACCAGTTTCGGATGAATGGAAACATTAACAACTTGTTTGGAATGACATGTTGACGATTTCAGGATCTCATGATAACATACTTTTATGTTATCTACTCATGTATATGCCACATGCATATTTGTTCATTTGAGTTCAGCATGGATATAGACATGCATAATTCTAATTCTTAACATTGCACTTAGTATAACATGTTATATAGCATGTCAATTTTACATACAAGTTATGTCAAATAAATCCTAGCATGCTACTAAGAACATACTTGTAATAAATGGAACCTAGCATGCTGCGAAACCAAGAAAGAATGTGCACCTTTCTTCTTGGTTATCTTTGGCGAAAACTTGAGGATGACTTGATCTTGGAGGAGCACGTTGAGGCTTGAATTGAGATGAAGTAATCTCAATGATAATCCACCCACAATGCTCTAAATAAGTGTCTAATATTTTGGCTTATTTAAAGAATGGAAGGATGAGACTTTTCTATCAAGAAATTGGAGCAAATGGAATGCCAATAAGTGCTTAAAATGGCCGGCCACTAAAGGCTATTTATAGATGACCAAAAGGCACACCTTTACACCAAGCAAGGTGTCCTTTAAGCCAAAGAACGCTTCCTTTGGCCAAGGGTCATCTATGGTGGCGAAAATACATGTCTCTTTGGCCAAGGAACACTTCCTTTGGCCTAAGAGACATGTCCCTTTGGTCTAGAGACATCTCTTGGTGCTATAACCAACCCATGGCCAAATATACATGTCTCTTGATGTCAAAGGACATCATTCTTGGTGCAATAACCACCCCAACCACCTCATGGCCGAATATACATGTCTCTTGATGTCAAAGGACATCATTCTTGGTGCAATAACCACCCCAACCACCCCATGGCCGAATAGTCATCTATTTTGATGAAGAGACATACCTTTACACAAAAGATGTGTCTCTTGGTGGTTTGGAGCTAAAAGCAAGGTGAGCTGGCACAAAGCTAGCTCACTATGCTATTTATGCACCATTGAGCTCCTCTGAGCTCCAATCAAGCTCCATGAACTAAGGTCTAGTTCATACCTTTACACAATGCTTGGAACCACTCCAAGTTCAGTGATGAACTTCTTGATCCAAACTGCCTCCTTCGCAGCATCAGAGGCGGCAATGTACTCAGATTCTGTTGTAGAGTCAGCTACTGTCTCTTGCTTTGAACTCTTCTAGCTCATAGCACCACCACCAATACAAAACACATAACCAGATTGCGATCTGAAATCATCCTTATTGGATTGGAAGCTTGCATCGGTGTAACCCCTTACAACGAGCTCATCTTCACCTCCAAAGACTAAGAATGCATCCTTAGTCCTTCATAAGTACTTAAGGATGTTCTTAACAGCTGTCCAGTGACTTTCACGGGGGTTTGATTGGTACCTACTCATCATGCTCAAATCATATGAGACATCGGGACGAGTACATATCATGGCATACATGATAGATCCAATTACTGAGGCATATGGAATCTTACTCATGCGCTTTCTCTCCTCGGTTGTACTCGGACACTGAGATCTAGAAAGAGTGATACCATGTGACATGGGCAAGAATCCTTTCTTGGAATCTTGCATGCTAAACCTCTTTAGCACCTTGTCAATATATGTACTTTGACTTAGGCCAAGAAGCTTTCTAGATCTATCTCTATAGATCCTGATGCCTAACACATAGGTTGCTTCACCCAAGTCCTTCATAGAGAAACATTTCCTTAGCCAAGTCTTCACAGACTATAGCTCAGGAATGTCATTCCCGATGAATAGTATGTCATCTACATACAACACCATGAAGACAATAGCGCTCCCACTAACCTTCTTGTAGACACAAGGTTCATCTTCATTTTTCATAAAAAAAAACTCTTTGATTGCATCATCAAAATGAAGATTCCAACTTCGAGAAGCTTGCTTCAGTCCATAAATGGACCTTTGCAACTTGCACACTTTATTGGCATTCTCAGGAGTGACAAAACCCTCAGGTTGTGTCATGTACACATCCTCAAGTAGCTTTCCATTTAGGAATGCAGTTTTGACATCCATTTGCCATATCTCATAATCATAGTGTGCAATAATAGCAAAGAAAATTCGGATGGATTTAAGCATAGCAACTGGTGAAAAAGTTTCATCATAGTCAATACCATGAATTTGCTTGAAACCTTTTGCAGCCAATCGTCCTTTAAAGGTAATCACATTACCATCCATGTTAGTTTTCTTCTTGAAAACCCATTTGCACAGTATGGGTTTTACCCCTTCAGGTGGGTCAACCAAAGTCCATACTTGATTTTCATACATGGATTCCATCTCGGATTTCATGGCCACTAGCCACTTCTAAGAGTCAGGCCCCGACATAGCTTGCTGGTAGGTTGTGGGCTCATCCTAATCCATGAGCATCACATCACCGGTGTGAGTCACGAGAAATCCATATCTCTCGGGCTCACGCCGAATCCTACCAATCCTACGTGGGCTCTGTGCTACAGGAACAAACTCTTTAATAACATCTTGCGGTGTCTGGTCAGGTTCCATTTCAGGTTCGATGTCTCCTTGTTGTTCTTGAATTTCTTCAAGTTCTACTTTCCTCCCACTAGTTCCTTTAGAGATAAACTTTTTCTCCAAAAAGACACCAGTTCGAGCAACAAAAAATTTTTGCTTGGAAGGATTGTAGAAATAGTAACCCTTTGTTTCTTTGGGATACCCAACAAAAGGGCATTTTTGAGATTTGGGCCCTAGTTTGTCAGAGGATTGACGTTTCACATAAGCGTCACAGCCCCAAATCTTCATAAAAGACAAATTGGGATGCCTCCCACTCCATATCTCATATGGTGTCTTTTGAACCGATTTAGATGGAACTCGGTTTAGTGTAAAAGCAGCTGTCTCTAGAGCATGTCCCCAAAAGGAGTTTGGAAGGTCAGCTTGACTCATCATAGAGCGAACCATGTCTAATAGAGTTCAATTTCTCCTTTCAGATACACCATTCCATTGAGGTGTACCTGGTGGAGTGAGTTGTGATACTATACCACACTCTTTCAGATAGTCAAGGAATTCTCGATCCAAGTACTCTCCACCTCGATCTGATCGAAGCACTTTAATACTCTTCCCGAGTTGATTCTCTAATTCATTCTTGAATTCTTTGAACTTTTCAAAGGATTCTAACTTGTGTCTCATGAGATACACATAGTCATATCTGCTGAAGTCATCAGTGAAAGTAATGAAGTATTGGAAACCTCCTCTCGCTTGTGTAGACATAGGGCCACATACATCACTATGTATGAGTCCTAGTAAGTCATTAGCCCTTTCACTTTGCCCTGTGAATGGGGCTTTGGTCATCTTGCCCAACAAACATGACTCACATGTCTCATATGATTCAAAATCAAATGAGTCCAAAAGTCCATCCTTATGGAGCTTGGATATGCGGGTCTCATTTATATGGCCCGAGCGACAGTGCCAGAGATAGGTCGGGTTCGAATCATTTAATCTGACCTTCTTGGTATTCACATTATAGATTGGATCTTCGAGGTCTAGAACATACAACCCATTGCTAAGTTGAGCACTACCATAAAAGATTTCATTCAAATAAATAGAACAACATTTGTCCTTTATTATAAATGAAAAACCTTTCTTGTCCAAACAAGGAACAGAAATCAAATTTCTACTAATAGTAGGCACAAAGTAGCAGTTGTCTAATTCTAAAACTAATCCACTAGGTAAAGTGAGAACATAAGTCCCTACGGCTAAGGCAGTAACCCTTGCTCCATTTCCAACACGTAGGTCCACTTCACCTCGGGCCAATCTTCTACTTCTATTTAGATCCTGCACATTTTCACAAATGTGAGATCCACATCCAATATCCAATACCCAAGATGAGGAAGTAGAAAACTTAGCCTCTATAACAAGAATACCTGAAGTGGAAGTCTTACTTCCTTTTTCCTTAGCAAGTTCTTCAAGATAGAGCTTGCAGTTGCGCTTCCAGTGTCCAGGTTGCTTACAATGGAAGCACTCCCTTTCCTTTTCCACACCACCCTTTGGTTTCAGTGCAGCTGAAGAAGAATTAGCATTAGACTTTCAATTAGCTTTATCCTTCTTCTTGTTGGCTTTTCCCTTTCCATTGACCTTTTGAACCATCAAAATGGGCTTAGCCTTCTTAAGGTTTTGCTCAACAGTTCTTAACATGTTGAGCAATTCAGGGAGGGACTTGTCTAGGTCGTTCATGTTATAGTTCATGATGAATTGACTGTAGCTTTCAGGCAACGATTGCAAGACAACATCAATAGCCAACTTTTTCTGAAGAGCAATCCCAAATTCTCAAGATTCTCAATGTACCCAATCATCTTGAGCACATGAGGACCCACGGGATTTCCCTTTGACATCCTGCACTAAAACAATGCCTTAGAGGTCTCAAACCTCTCATGCCTAGCTTGCTCTTGGAAAAGCATTTTGAGATGTTCGATCATATCGAACGCCCCTATGTTCTCATGTTGTTTCTGAAGCTAAGATTCCTTGGTAATAAGCATGAGGCATGCAACACCCAAAGCATCATCAGAATGACTCTTGTGAGCATCCCTTTCAGCTCTTGGAGCAGTGGCAGCAGGCTCATTCGAAATGGGCTGCTCTAGGACATAGGCCTTTCTCTCTTGCTCGAGGACTATCCTCAAGTTTCGATACCATTTGAGAAAGTTGGTCCCATTTAGTTTTTCCTTCTCAAGGATCGATCGCAACGAAAGTGTTGATGTGGTTTGTGCCATGGTTATCTACAACAGTAAATATGCAGTGTAAGAGTCTTGTATTTTAATTCATTTAATAAGGACTTTTATTAAACGATACTCCCACTATTTTTCTCAAAATAATAACCCTCGATATTATTTCGGAACACCTCAGCGCTAAGGTATTCTAGTGGGCCAAGATCCATATTTGACCACAACTTGAGTTAGCTTTGGCTTTTCTCTCAAGTTACAGCTATTTAGGTAGGCAACTCCTTGCCAATTGCATCTTATGCAACTTTTGGATAGTTGGGTGAACAACACTTGTCCAAGCTCATCCCATGAGCTTAAGCCCAACTCTATGCCTCTAAGTCCCTAATCCTATTAGGATGACTTAGTTAAGTCGGACCCAAAGTTAGCAATTTGGATATCACTATTATCCCATCACGCCTTACCAAGATGAACATATGTGCTTTGCTTTGGCAAACCCACCTAATGTTGATCAAAGTCTTGACGAGTGCCAACATTTGGAAGGCATCACATTTGATGACTTAATATTTGTTTGAGGAATTTTTCATTTGATCTCACCAATTTGTTATCTCCGGTTGTCTTACACGTGCATCAAATACAAATATAAAACATGCATCTCATGCGTTCAAGAAAGTAAACGTGACATGGTTATAGCCCAAACTATGCGATATTCTCAAGCCAATGAGAATATCATAAAAGCCTAAGAAAAGAAAAAAGTCTTCACAAACTCCTTTTCTTCCATTCTTGGCTGCCCTTTTGTTGTCACCTCCTTGGACATACCACCTTGGATGATCCTTGGACATATCACCTTGGATGATCCCATAATGCACCATTACATCAATAATAGAAACCTCGAGTTACATTCGAGGGGAGTAAGGTGAGAAGAGAATGTACAATAAGAGTGATAAGAAAAGGCACGACTCGCAGGCCGTATTTACAAGTACAACCAATCAAGGGCTATAACCATGCACCATGCTTCAAACACCAATCAGCATATCATGTCAAATCTCATTCAACAGAGATGCATGCCAATTTTCATGCGTTGATTAACCAGTTTTTTATTTATGTGGCGCTTCGAATACGGCGGTCCCAGCGCAAAAAATTGTCTTACAATTGCTTAGCCCGAAATCTTCTATTTCGAGCAAGTAGGCACCCGAGACTCCCCCATTCGAGCCCCAAAAAATACCTTACTTTCGGTGCCCAAATAGGCCGAATCCGAACCAAGCTAGGGTTTTTGCAACTATTGCAAGAATCCTACTCTATATAGGTATCACATACCATTCAATTTCAGGTTAATCTCATTAACCAATTAGTGTCATTTCTACATATATCTCATATGTTCATTACGAGTTCCGGTTTCATGCATCATGAATTAATCTAATTAATCATGGTAGAAAAGAAACTGAACACATAACATCATGCAATTCAACATCAATCCCGATTTAGGGTTTCACCAGTAGCTCTGATACCACTAATGGGTTTCGGAAGCCAAACAGCTCAGCGGAATTTAACCAAAACCCTCCAGGATCCAAGTGAAACGGGGTAAACCGGGTGTTCAAAAATTTTCATACCTAATTTTCGGTTGAGATCTTTCACTCAACTGTAGAGTAGAATCACAAAACTTGAATAGTTGACGTGTTCAGGCTCTCTATGGTATCCACACGAGCCTTTCGGGATCACCACACTTCCACCACGTCCCGGCAGATGCGTTTCTCTTGCGCTCGCAGTGCTAGCTTGCGTCCTCCAAGGAATTGCAAGAGAAGAGTGTGGCTGTCCTTTTGGGAGGCTAGGGCAAGGAGACCCGCGAATTTCTCACTAGAAGTTGTATTTATAGTGAGACTCAACTTCCAGGCCTAATAGGTTTCAAAGCGCTAATCCAATTAGGCTTTAATTTCGGGCTTAATAATGGCTCAACTATTGGGCCCATTATTAATACGAAATTATTGTGAAACCAAAACCCAAATTATTAGCCCATGCACTCTAATGATCCAAATAGCTCTATGTTTGCGACCCAATAGGCTCTTACCACATTGGCAATGATCATAAACCACATTTATGATCATAAGCAACGAGCGGTGTCTAGCAACACATCATTGCTACCCAAGTGACAAGATTGTCGATGATTCGACTAAACCTTTATGATCATCACCGATATATGCCATTGTCCCTTTGTCCAAGATATCAAGACTAAGCACAAGACATGGAATGTGTCACTCTCGTATAGCCCAATCTTTGGTTTCTTGATTACTGAGAAGACCAACTTAAACTGATAACATCGATATCGTATATCAACTCATCTGAGCATGGCCATGCATTTTTCTAAGTCTTACTCTATCAAGGGGCCTGAAGATATCACTCCTGTTACATAGGAGGGACAAATCCCATCTTGATCATACAAATCCCTCTGCATGATATGTGACATACATGTAGGGAACCTTGATGATCTTAGGTCGAAGGACTACATATACCATGATAACTATGAGAATCACTTATTACACTCATATAACGATCCATGTAGTGTTCTCATGGTGGGTCGGTCCAGTACACAAGTTCTCCAACTTGTACCCATATGTAGACTACATATCTCATATTAGTCTCCACATATGCTAGTCGTTATGTATTATTGCAACCCGCTCCACAATAATACTAGACCAGGGACGTTTAAGAATATCATTATTCTAGGGTTACAATTATGTTTGTTAAGTTACGCAGAAACAAAACAACAAACATAATTGCTGGATTAATGGCTTAATAAAATATCATGACTCAATGTGCAAAAAATACAATCATCTCATGATTGGCTTTTGGGCACAACACTAGCACCCTTGAGGTACCTTAGAATCATCTTGACACTCTTCCAATGCTCCAGACCAGGGTTGGAAGAATATCTTGCAAGAAGTCCAACCGCTTGGCTGATGTCTGGCCTTGTACATAATATGCCATACATCAAGCTACCAACGGCACTTAGGTAGGGGATCTGAGCCATCTCTTCCTTCTCCTTTGGAGTCTTAGGACATAAGTCCTCTCCAATCTTGCAACCATATGCAAGAGGTGTACTCATGGGCTTTGCATTTGTTAAGTTGAACCTTGCAAGAATCTTATCAATATAAGGCTCTTGGGAAAGGGCCAACAGCTTTGCCTTTCTATCCCTCAACATCTTAACCCCTAGGATAAAGGCAGCCTCTCCCATGTCCTTCATGTCAAAGGTGGAAGACAACCATCCCTTGATGGTACTTAACAATGCAAGCCCATTACTTGCAATCAATATATCATCTACATATAGAGTCAATACTGCAAAACTAGACCCAGAAGAGTACAAGTATACACAATGGTCTTCATGCATCATCACAAAGCCATAGCTTGTGATTGCATGGTGAAACTTCAAGTACCACTGTCTTGAAGCTTGCTTAAGACCATAGATAGACTTCTTTAGTTTACATACCTTGTCCTCTTGACGCTTTTGGACAAACCCCTCGGGTTGTCTCATATATATCTCCTCACTCAAATCACCATTGAGAAAGGCGGTCTTCACATCCATCTGATGTAACTCTAGGTCCAGATTTGCCACGATGGCAAGTAATATCCTGATGGAAGTGAATTTTACAACAGGAGAGAAGGTGTCTTCGAAATCAACACCCTCCTTCTGTGTAAAACCCTTGGCCACCAAACGGGCCTTGTATCTTTCGATACTTCCATCAGAGTTCACCTTGATCTTGAGAACCCACTTTTTCCCAATTGCCTTATTGCCTGAAGGAAGATCACCTAGTTCCCAAACCCCATTGAGATGCATTGAATGCAACTCATCCTTCATTGCATTTAGCCACTCTTCCCTCTGTGCACCCTCAAGAGCCTCTTTAATGTTACTTGGCTCATCTATCTCAGATGCAACCAAATTTGCCTCACTATCCAAGATCCACCATTCTTTAGGTGGTCCAAATTTCCTCATTGATCTTCTCAATGTAGGCTGAGATGGAGGCAATTCATGCTCCATCTCTTGAGGCTCAACATTTTGCTCTTAAGTATCCTCAACTCCCTCTTCAACAAAACCATCCTCTTGGAGGTCTTGCTCATGTTGGTCCACAACAACAAGTATTTCTGGAGCCATTGCTCCATGTGGTTGAGGTACTCCCTCTAGAGTAGGTGCATGTGTCCCAGGTGTCCTTATGACACTTGGTTGATCCTCATCTAGGATCTGGCTTAATGAGGTTAAGTCACCACATTCACCAACTTTGGGGAACTCATCCTCCACAAAGTTAGCATTCCTTGCATCAAAGATGTTCCCAATTTTGTGACTTATATCCAAGAACACATAACTCCTAGATTGTTCAGCATAACCAAGGAAGGCACACCTCCTCCCTCTTGGACCCAACTTTCCCAAAGGGTGGTCTGTTATGTGAACATGAGCTAAACAACCCCAAGGGCGTAAATAGCTTAGGTTAGGAGTTTTCTTCTTCCAGAACTCATATGGAGAAGAGTTCACATTCTTGGTGGGTACTCTGTTAAGGACATGAACTGCACATAGCAGTGCATCACTCCAATAAGTGATGTTTAAATTGGCCTTTGCCATCATGGAACGTACCATGTCCATAAGAGTTCTATTTTTCCTTTCAGACACTCCATTCTGTTGGGGTGTCCAAGGAAGAGTGAACTCCCTCTCAATACCCTTCAAGTCACAAAATTCCTTGAATGCATTTGATGTATATTCTCCACCCCTATCTGTCCTCAAGGACTTAACCTTCTTACCTACTTGGTTCTCAACCAAGTGCACATACTTCTCAAAGCATGCCAAGGCCTCTACCTTGTTTCTCAATAAGTAGATGTGGGTGAATTGAGTATAATCATTCGTGAAAGTGATGAAGTACTTAAATCCATTTCTGGATTCAACCCTCATTGACCCACATAGGTCAGAGTGAACTAAACATAGTGCCTCACTTCTCCTAGTTGCTTTGCCAAAAGGGTTTCTTGTGGCTTTGCCCTCTAGGCATGATTGGCAACTTGGAAGGACAACCTTGGTCAAGGAACCTAGCAATCCACTCTTAGCTAGCTTGTCCATTCTATCTTGACCAATATGACCCAACCACTCATGCCATCTCATTTCATTTGTGACCTCTGTCACATAACAATTAGGACTTGCAATAGAATGGTCAATCGGCTTCAACTCATAAAGCCCATTATTAACTGAACAAGTGTATACTATCTGATCATCTTTAATAATAGACACATTATTGTTAAAGAAATTAAAGCAATAATTGTACTTCAACATACAACTTATAGAAATCAAATTTCTACAAATGTTTGGTACATACAATACATCTATTAGATACAAATATCCAATATCCACAGGAATTCTACATGTTCCTATGCCTTATACTTCCAGCCTGGCATCATTCCCCACTGAAACATGCTTAGCTCCTTTTGAGAGCTTCCTGTAGGCCACAAACCAGGACCTGTCCCGAGCTATGTGGTCTGTTACTCCCGAGTCTACAATCCACAAAGAATTGCACTCAGTTAGTAATGTACATGACACAACATGTACAAAGGAAGTAGAAGGGTATGTATTTACCTTGGGTGGACCTTTGCAATCTTTTGCAAAGTGTCCCTTATTCCCACAGTTGAAGCACTTCAGCTTGCTTATGTCCCGCTTCTTCTTGAACTTTTTCTTGGAAGTAGGACCTTTTCCCTTGCCCTTTCCCAGCCCTCCTTTCCCACCATTCTTCTTCCATCCCTTCTGGATAGAAAATGAGGCAACATATGCCCTAGAATGGTCCCTAAGGGCCATTACTTCAGTCTCAAGGAGGAGGTGATGAGCAATGTCATCAAATGACATTATTTGAGGGTTATGGCGTAAGTTGACCTTCATCAACTGCCATTCCTCATCGGGCAAGGAACGGATTATTGCTTGCACTTATTGCTCATCAGTGAGCACATGCCCTGCTGTCTTGAGTTGGTGGATCATGCGTGACATCTCACGCAAGTGAGCACTCATGGAGTGATCCGCACGCTTCACATAGTTCTCAAACCTGAGAATCATTGAGCGTTATTTCTCTATAGAAACATCTCCATACTTGGCCTTGACACTTAGTCCCATATGGCCTTGGGCCCCTCAAGGATGGAGAATTCCACCATATTCTCATCCACCATAGTGGAAAGGAGAGTGACTCTACACATAGAGTTCTTCTTTAGGAATGCCTCATAGGCATTCATATCCTGTCCCTCAGCAAGAGGCATGATCTCTTGAGTGAGCACATCAAGAGTATCTTGTTCAGTTAAAAGGAATTTGACCTTTTGTTGCCAAATTGAATAGTTTTCACCATCCAATTTGAGGTCACGGTTTAATTCTGCAACTATATTCTTACAAGCCATCTACATTGATGCAATTGACATGTTTTAGTTCAATTTACACAACAAGACTCAACAAAGTAATCATGTGTATGAAGCAACTTCTAACATGCTCATATATGGCAAAAGAAATGCATATAGCATTCAATTAGAAATACACAAACATGCCTTCATTGCTCCATACACATATCCTTCATTAGCCTTATCACAATCATACACATATGTATGATCCTAAATCATGCTCACTACATGCAACATATACATTTTCATGACCTAGGCTCTGATACCAATTGAAGATTTAAGGATCTCATGATAACATACTTTTATGTTATCTACTCATGTATATGCCACATGCATATTTGTTCATTTGAGTTCAACATAGATATAGACATGCATAATTCTAATTCTTAACATGTTGGGTTTCGGGAGCCAAACAGCGCAGCGGAATTTAACCGAAACCCTCCAGGATCCAAGTGAAACGGGGTAAACCGGGTGTTCGAAAATTTCATACCTAATTTTCGGTTGAGATCTCTCACTCAACTGTAGAGTCGAATCACAAAACCTGAACAGTTGACGTGTTCAGGCTCTCTATGGTATCCACACGAGCCTCTCGGGATCACCACGCTTCCACCACGTCCCGG
The DNA here is from genome assembly GCA_039654915.1 of Aquilaria yunnanensis. Taxonomy (NCBI): domain Eukaryota; kingdom Viridiplantae; phylum Streptophyta; class Magnoliopsida; order Malvales; family Thymelaeaceae; genus Aquilaria; species Aquilaria yunnanensis. The sequence continues at coordinate 36,943,743 of CM077595.1, read as the reverse complement.
CAGATGCGTTTCTCTTGCGCTCGCAGTGCTAGCTTGCGTCCTCCAAGGAATTGCAAGAGAAGAGTGCGGCTGTCCTTTTGGGAGGCTAGGGCAAGGAGACCTACGAATTTCTCACTTAAAAGTTGTATTTATAGTGAGACTCAACTTCCAGGCCTAATGGGTTTCAAAGCCCTAATCCAATTAGGATTTAATTTCGGGCTTAATAATGGCTCAACTCCTTGGCCCATTATTAATACGAAATTAAAGTGAAACCATAACCCAAATAATTAGCCCATGCACTCTAATGATCCAAATAGCTCTACGTGTGCGACCCAATAGGCTCTTGCCATATTGGCAATGATCATAAATCACATTTATAATCATAAGCAATGAGCGGTGTCTAGCAACACATCATTGCTACCCAAGTGACAAGATTGTCGGTGAATCGACTAAACCTTTATGATCATCACCGATATATGCCATTGTCCCTTTGTCCAAGATATCAAGACTAAGCATGAGACATGGAATGTGTCACTCTCGTATAGCCCAATCTTTGGTTTCTTGATTACCGAGTAGACTAACTTAAACTGATGACATTGATATCATATATCAACTCATCGGAGCATGGCCATGCATTTTCTAAGTCTCACTCTATCAAGGGGCCCAAAGATATCACTCCCGTTACATAAGAGGGACAAATCCCATCTTGATCATACAAATCCCTCCGCATGATATGTGACATACCCAATGACCTCCTTCAAGTTCACTCAGTTACGAGCAACAAAGGAAAGTATCAAAGTATGTGACTCACATGTAGGGAACCTTGATGATCTTAGGTCGAAGGACTACATATACCATGATCACTATGAGAATCACTTATGACACTCATATAACGATCCATGAAGTGTTCTCATGGTGGGTCGGTCCAGTACACAAGTTCTCCAACTTGTACCCATATGTAGACTACATATCTCATATTAGTCTCCACATATGCTAGTCATTATGTATTATTGCAACCCGCTCCACAATAATACTAGACTAGGGACATTTAAGAATATCATTATTCTAGGGTTACAATTATGTTTATTACGTTACGCAGAAACAAAACAACAAACAAAATTGCTGGATTAATGCCTCAATAAAATATCATGACTCAATGTGCAAAAATACAATCATCTCATGATTGGCTTTTTGGGCACAATACTAACAATCTCCCACTTGCACTAAAAGCCAATCATCCATGTATCTAATACCGATGGACCTAGAATGGCTATCATGCTTTTGCTGCGTAAGGGGCTTTGTCAGTGGATCAGCAATGTTGCTGTCTGTCGAAGTCCTGCATATCCTTACATCACCCCTCTCGATGATCTCCCTGATGAGATGATAGCGTCGGAGTATGTGTTTGGATCGCTGGTGAGATCGAGGTTCCTTAGCCTGTGCGATTGCTCCATTGTTGTCACAATAGAGCTCTATCGGGTCAACAATGCTTGGAACCACTCCAAGTTCAGCGATGAACTTCTTGATCCAAACTGCCTCCTTCGCAGCATCAGAGGCGGCAATGTACTCAGATTCTGTTGTAGAGTCAGCTACTGTCTCTTGCTTTGAACTCTTCCAGCTTACAGCACCACCACCAATACAAAACACATAACCAGATTGCGATCTAAAATCATCCTTATCGGATTGGAAGCTTGCATCGGTGTAACCCCTTACAACGAGCTCATCTTCACCTCCAAAGACCAAGAATGCATCCTTAGTCCTTCGTAAGTACTTAAGGATGTTCTTAACAGCTATCCAGTGACTTTCACCGGGGTTCGATTGGTACCTACTCGTCATGCTCAAAGCATATGAGACATCGGGATGAGTACATATCATGGCATACATGATAGATCCAATTGCTGAGGCATATGGAATCTTACTCATGCGCTCTCTCTCCTCGGTTGTACTCGGACACTGAGATCTAGAAAGAGTGATACCATGTGACATGGGCAAGAATCCTTTCTTGGAATCTTGCATGCTAAACCTCTTTAGCACCTTGTCAATATATGTACTTTGACTTAGGCCAAGAAGCTTTCTAGATCTATCTCTATAAATCCTGATGCCTAACACATAGGCTGCTTCACCCAAGTCCTTCATAGAGAAACATTTCCTTAGCCAAGTCTTCACAGACTGTAGCTCAGGAATGTCATTCCCGATGAGTAGTATGTCATCTACATACAACACCAAGAAGACAATAGCGCTCCCACTAACCTTCTTGTAGACACAAGGTTCATCTTCATTTTTGATAAAACCAAACTCTTTGATTGCATCATCAAAACAAAGATTCCAACTTCGAGAAGCTTGCTTCAGTCCATAAATGGACCTTTGCAATTTGCACACTTTATTGGCATTCCCAGGAGTGACAAAACCCTCAGGCTGTGTCATGTACACATCCTCAAGTAGCTTTCCATTTAGGAATGCAGTTTTGACATCCATTTGCCATATCTCATAATCATAGTGTGCAGCAATAGCAAACAAAATTCGGATGGATTTAAGCATAGCAACTGGTGAAAAAGTTTCATCATAGTCAATACCATGAATTTGCTTGAAACCTTTTGCAACCAATCTTCCCTTAAAGGTAATCACATTACCATCCATGTCAGTTTTCTTCTTGAAAACCCATTTGCACCCTATAGGTTTTACCCCTTCAGGTGGGTCAACCAAAGTCCATACTTGGTTTTCATACATGGATTCCATCTCGGATTTCATGGCCATTAGCCACTTCTCAGAGTCAGGCCCCGACATAGCTTGTTGGTAGGTTGTGGGCTCATCTTGATCCATGAGCATCACATCACCGGTGTGAGTCACGAGAAATCCATATCTCTCGGGCTCACGCCGAATCCTACCAGTCCTACGTGGGCTTTGTGCTACAGGAACAGACTCTTGAACCACAACATCTTGTGGTGTCTGTTCAGGTTCCATTTCAGGTTCGATGTCTTCTTGTTGTTCTTGAATTTCTTCAAGTTCTACTTTCCTCCCACTAGTTCCTTTAGAGATAAACTCTTTCTCCAAAAAGACACCAGTTCGAGCAACAAACACTTTTTGCTCAGAGGGATTATAGAAATAGTAACCCTTTGTTTCTTTGGGATACCCAACAAAAAGACATTTTTGAGATTTGGGCCCTAGTTTGTTAGAGGATTGACGTTTTACATAAACATCACAGCCCCAAATCTTCATAAAAGACAAATTGGGACGCCTCCCACTCCATATCTCATATGGTGTCTTTTGAACCGATTTAGATGGAACTCGGTTTAGTGTAAAAGCGGCTGTCTCTAGAGCATGTCCCCAAAAGGAGTTTGGAAGGTCAGCTTGACTCATCATGGAGCGAACCATGTCTAACAGAGTTCGATTTCTCCTTTCAGAAACACCATTCCATTGAGGTGTACCTGGTGGAGTGAGTTGTGATATTATACCACACTCCTTCAGATAGTCAAGGAATTCTCGATCCAAGTACTCTCCACCTCGATCTGATCGAAGCACTTTGATACTCTTCCCGAGTTGATTCTCTACTTCATTCTTGAATTCTTTGAACTTTTCAAAGGATTCTGACTTGTGTCTCATAAGATACACATAGCCATATCTGCTGAAGTCATCAGTGAAAGTAATGAAGTATTGGAAACCTCCTCTTGCTTGTGTAGACATAGGGCCACATACATCACTATGTATGAGTCCTAGTAAGTCATTAGCCCTTTCACTTTGCCCTGTGAATGGGGCTTTGGTCATCTTGCCCAACAAACATGACTCACATGTCTCATATGATTCAAAATCAAATGAGTCCAAGAGTCCATCCTTATGGAGCTTGGATATGCGGGTCTCATTTATATGGCCCAAGCGACAGTGCCAGAGATAGGTCAAGTTTGAATCATTTAATCTGACCTTCTTGGTATTCACATTATAGATTGGATCTTCAAGGTCTAGAACATACAACCCATTGCTAAGTTGAGCACTACCATAAAAGATTTCATTCAAATAAATAGAACAACATTTGTCCTTTATTATAAATGAAAAACCTTTCTTGTCCAAACAAGAAACAGAAATCAAATTTCTACTAATAGTAGGCACAAAGTAGCAGTTGTCTAATTCTAAAACTAATCCACTAGGTAAAGTGAGAACATAAGTCCCTACGGCTAAGGCAGCAACCCTTGCTCCATTTCCAACACGTAGGTCCACTTCACCTCGGGCCAATCTTCTACTTCTACTTAGATCCTGCACATTTGCACAAATGTGAGATCCACATCCAGTATCCAATACCCAAGATGAGGAAGTAGAAAAGTTAGCCTCTATAACAAAAATACCTGAAGTGGAAGTCTTACTTCCCTTTTCCTTAGCAAGTTCTTCAAGATAGAGCTTGCAGTTGCGCTTCCAGTGTCCAGGTTGCTTACAATGGAAGCACTCCCCTTCCTTTGCCACACCACCCTTTGGTTTCAGTGCAGCTGAAGAAGAACTAGCATTGGACTTTCCATTAGCTTTATCCTTCTTCTTGTTGGCTTTTCCCTTTCCCTTGCCCTTTTGAACCATCAAAATGGGCTTAGCCTTCTTAAGGTTTTGCTCAGCAGTTCTCAACATGTTGAGCAATTCAGGAAGGGACTTGTCTAGGTCGTTCATGTTATAGTTCATGACGAACTGACTGTAGCTTTCAGGCAACGATTGCAAGACTACATCGATAGCCAACTCTTTCTGAAGAGCAAATCCCAAATTCTCAAGATTCTCAATGTACCCAATCATCTTGAGCACATGAGGACCCACGGGACTTCCCTCAGACATCTTGCACTGAAACAATGCCTTAGAGGTCTCAAACCTCTCATGCCTAGCTTGCTCTTGGAAAAGCATTTTGAGATGTTCGATCATATCGAACGCCCCCATGTTCTCATGTTGCTTCTGAAGCTCAGATTCCATGGTAATAAGCATGAGGCATGCAACATCCAAAGCATCATCAGAATGCCTCTTGTGAGCATCCCTTTCAGCTCTTGGAGCAGTGGCAGCAGGCTCATTCGGAATGGGCTGCTCTAGGACATATGCCTTTCTCTCTTGTTTGAGGACTATCCTCAAGTTTCGGTACCATTTGAGAAAGTTGGTCCCATTCAGTTTTTCCTTCTCAAGGATCGATCGCAATGAAAGTGTCGATGTGTTTTGTGCCATGGTTATCTACAACAGTAAATATGCAGTGTAAGAGTCATGTATTTTAATTCATTTAATAAGGACTTTTATTAAATGATACTCCCACTATTTTCCTCAAAATAATAACCCTCGGTATTATTTCGGAACACCTCGGCGCTAAGGTATTCTAGCGGGCCAAGATCCATATTTGACCACAACCTGAGTCAGCTTTGGCTTTTCTCTCAAGTTACAGCTATTTAGGTAGACAACTCATTGCCAATTGCATCTTATGCAACTCTTGGATAGTTGGGTGAACAACACTTGTCCAAGCTCATCTCATGAACTTAAGCCCAACTCTATGCCTCTAAGTCCCTAATCCTATTAGGATGACTTAGTTAAGTCGAACCCAAAGTTAGCAGTTTGGATATCACTATTATCCCATCGCGCCTTACCAAGATGAACATAGGTACTTTGCTTTGGCAAACCCACCTAATGTTGATCAAAGTCTTGACGAGTGCCAACATTTGGAAGGCATCACATTTAATGACTTAATATTTGTTTGAGGGATTTTATCTTTTGATCTCACCAATTTGTTATCTCCGGTTGTTTTATACATGCATCACATACAAATATAAAACATGCATCTCATGCTTACAAGAAATAAACGTGACATGGTTATAGCCCAAACTATGCGATATTCTCAAGCCAATGAGAATATCATAAAAGCCTAAGAAAAGAAAAGAGTCTTCACAAGCTCCTTCTCTTCCTTTCTTGGCTGCCTTTTTGTTGTCACCTCCTTGGACATACCACCTTGGACGATCCCATAATGCACCATTACATCAATAATAGAAACCTCGAGTTACATTCGAGGGGAGTAAGGTGAGAAGAGAATGTACAATGAGAGTGATAAGAAAAGGCACGACTCGCAGGCCGTATTTACAAGTACAACCAATCAAGGGCTATAACCATGCACCATGCTTCAAACACTAATCAGCATATCATGTCAAATCTCATTCAACAAAGATGCATGCCAATTTTCGCGTGTTGATTAACCAGTTTTTATTTATGTGGCGCTTCGCATACGGCGGTCCCGCTGGCCGGTCAGCGGGCGGTGGTTCCGCTGACCGGTCAGCGGACGGGGTCAAGGGGAGCCGCCCTTGCGGGGGGCGTGGGGGGCAGCGCCCCCCCGGCGCAAAAAATTGTCTTACAATTGCTTAGCCCGAAATCTTCTATTTCGAGAAAGTAGGCACCCGAGACTCCTCCATTCGAGCCACCAAAAATACCTTACTTTCGGTGCCCGAACAGGCCGAATCCGAACAAACCTAGGGTTTTTTGCAACTATTGCAAGAATCCTAATCCATATAGGTATCTCATACCTATCAATTTCGGGTTAATCTCATTAACCAATTTGTGTTGTTTCTTCATATATCTCATATGTTCATTACGAATTCCGGTTTCATGCATCATGAATCAATCTAATTAATCATGGCCAAAAACCAATCGAAGACATAGCATCATGCGATTCAACACTCAATCCCGATTTAGGGTTTCACCAGTAGCTCTGATACCACTGTTGGGTTTCGGGAGCCAAACAGCGCAGCGGAATTTAACCGAAACCCTCCAGGATCCAAGTGAAACGGGGTAAACCGGGTGTTCGAAAATTTCATACCTAATTTTCGGTTGAGATCTCTCACTCAACTGTAGAGTCGAATCACAAAACCTGAACAGTTGACGTGTTCAGGCTCTCTATGGTATCCACACGAGCCTCTCGGGATCACCACGCTTCCACCACGTCCCGGCAGATGCGTTTCTCTTGCGCTCGCAGTGCTAGCTTGCGTCCTCCAAGGAATTGCAAGAGAAGAGTGCGGCTGTCCTTTTGGGAGGCTAGGGCAAGGAGACCTGCGAATTTCTCACTTAAAAGTTGTATTTATAGTGAGACTCAACTTCCAGGCCTAATGGGTTTCAAAGCCCTAATCCAATTAGGATTTAATTTCGGGCTTAATAATGGCTCAACTCCTTGGCCCATTATTAATACGAAATTAAAGTGAAACCATAACCCAAATAATTAGCCCATGCACTCTAATGATCCAAATAGCTCTACGTGTGCGACCCAATAGGCTCTTGCCATGTTGGCAATGATCATAAATCACATTTATAATCATAAGCAATGAGCGGTGTCTAGCAACACATCATTGCTACCCAAGTGACAAGATTGTCGGTGAATCGACTAAACCTTTATGATCATCACCGATATATGCCATTGTCCCTTTGTCCAAGATATCAAGACTAAGCACGAGACATGGAATGTGTCACTCTCGTATAGCCCAATCTTTGGTTTCTTGATTACCGAGTAGACTAACTTAAACTGATGACATTGATATCATATATCAACTCATCGGAGCATGGCCATGCATTTTCTAAGTCTCACTCTATCAAGGGGCCCAAAGATATCACTCCCGTTACATAGGAGGGACAAATCCCATCTTGATCATACAAATCCCTCCGCATGATATGTGACATACCCAATGACCTCCTTCAAGTTCACTCAGTTACGAGCAACAAAGGAAAGTATCAAAGTATGTGACTCACATGTAGGGAACCTTGATGATCATAGGTCGAAGGACTACATATACCATGATCACTATGAGAATCACTTATGACACTCATATAACGATCCATGAAGTGTTCTCATGGTGGGTCGGTCCAGTACACAAGTTCTCCAACTTGTACCCATATGTAGACTACATATCTCATATTAGTCTCCACATATGCTAGTCATTATGTATTATTGCAACCCGCTCCACAATAATACTAGACTAGGGACATTTAAGAATATCATTATTCTAGGGTTACAATTATGTTTATTACGTTACGCAGAAACAAAACAACAAACAAAATTGCTGGATTAATGCCTCAATAAAATATCATGACTCAATGTGCAAAAATACAATCATCTCATGATTGGCTTTTTGGGCACAATACTAACATGTGCTACAGGAACAGACTCTTGAACCACAACATCTTGTGGTGTCTGTTCAGGTTCCATTTCAGGTTCGATGTCTTCTTGTTGTTCTTGAATTTCTTCAAGTTCTACTTTCCTCCCACTAGTTCCTTTAGAGATAAACTCTTTCTCCAAAAAGACACCAGTTCGAGCAACAAACACTTTTTGCTCAGAGGGATTGTAGAAATAGTAACCCTTTGTTTCTTTGGGATACCCAACAAAAAGACATTTTTGAGATTTGGGCCCTAGTTTGTTAGAGGATTGACGTTTTACATAAACATCACAGCCCCAAATCTTCATAAAAGACAAATTGGGACGCCTCCCACTCCATATCTCATATGGTGTCTTTTGAACCGATTTAGATGGAACTCGGTTTAGTGTAAAAGCGGCTGTCTCTAGAGCATGTCCCCAAAAGGAGTTTGGAAGGTCAGCTTGACTCATCATGGAGCGAACCATGTCTAACAGAGTTCGATTTCTCCTTTCAGAAACACCATTCCATTGAGGTGTACCTGGTGGAGTGAGTTGTGATATTATACCACACTCCTTCAGATAGTCAAGGAATTCTCGATCCAAGTACTCTCCACCTCGATCTGATTGAAGCACTTTGATACTCTTCCCGAGTTGATTCTCTACTTCATTCTTGAATTCTTTGAACTTTTCAAAGGATTCTGACTTGTGTCTCATAAGATACACATAGCCATATCTGCTGAAGTCATCAGTGAAAGTAATGAAGTATTGGAAACCTCCTCTAGCTTGTGTAGACATAGGGCCACATACATCACTATGTATGAGTCCTAGTAAGTCATTAGCCCTTTCACTTTGCCCTGTGAATGGGGCTTTGGTCATCTTGCCCAACAAACATGACTCACATGTCTCATATGATTCAAAATCAAATGAGTCCAAGAGTCCATCCTTATGGAGCTTGGATATGCGGGTCTCATTTATATGGCCCAAGCGACAGTGCCAGAGATAGGTCAAGTTTGAATCATTTAATCTGACCTTCTTGGTATTCACATTATAGATTGGATCTTCAAGGTCTAGAACATACAACCCATTGCTAAGTTGAGCACTACCATAAAAGATTTCATTCAAATAAATAGAACAACATTTGTCCTTTATTATAAATGAAAAACCTTTCTTGTCCAAACAAGAAACAGAAATCAAATTTCTACTAATAGTAGGCACAAAGTAGCAGTTGTCTAATTCTAAAACTAATCCACTAGGTAAAGTGAGAACATAAGTCCCTACGGCTAAGGCAGCAACCCTTGCTCCATTTCCAACACGTAGGTCCACTTCACCTCGGGCCAATCTTCTACTTCTACTTAGATCCTGCACATTTGCACAAATGTGAGATCCACATCCAGTATCCAATACCCAAGATGAGGAAGTAGAAAAGTTAGCCTCTATAACAAAAATACCTGAAGTGGAAGTCTTACTTCCCTTTTCCTTAGCAAGTTCTTCAAGATAGAGCTTGCAGTTGCGCTTCCAGTGTCCAGGTTGCTTACAATGGAAGCACTCCCTTCCTTTGCCACACCACCCTTTGGTTTCAGTGCAGCTGAAGAAGAACTAGCATTGGACTTTCCATTAGCTTTATCCTTCTTCTTGTTGGCTTTTCCCTTTCCCTTGCCCTTTTGAACCATCAAAATGGGCTTAGCCTTCTTAAGGTTTTGCTCAGCAGTTCTCAACATGTTGAGCAATTCAGGAAGGGACTTGTCTAGGTCGTTCATGTTATAGTTCATGACGAACTGACTGTAGCTTTCAGGCAACGATTGCAAGACTACATCGATAGCCAACTCTTTCTGAAGAGCAAATCCCAAATTCTCAAGATTCTCAATGTACCCAATCATCTTGAGCACATGAGGACCCACGGGACTTCCCTCAGACATCTTGCACTGAAACAATGCCTTAGAGGTCTCAAACCTCTCATGCCTAGCTTGCTCTTGGAAAAGCATTTTGAGATGTTCGATCATATCGAACGCCCCCATGTTCTCATGTTGCTTCTGAAGCTCAGATTCCATGGTAATAAGCATGAGGCATGCAACATCCAAAGCATCATCAGAATGCCTCTTGTGAGCATCCCTTTCAGCTCTTGGAGCAGTGGCAGCAGGCTCATTCGGAATGGGCTGCTCTAGGACATATGCCTTTCTCTCTTGTTTGAGGACTATCCTCAAGTTTCGGTACCATTTGAGAAAGTTGGTCCCATTCAGTTTTTCCTTCTCAAGGATCGATCGCAATGAAAGTGTCGATGTGTTTTGTGCCATGGTTATCTACAACAGTAAATATGCAGTGTAAGAGTCATGTATTTTAATTCATTTAATAAGGACTTTTATTAAATGATACTCCCACTATTTTCCTCAAAATAATAACCCTCGGTATTATTTCGGAACACCTCGGCGCTAAGGTATTCTAGCGGGCCAAGATCCATATTTGACCACAACCTGAGTCAGCTTTGGCTTTTCTCTCAAGTTACAGCTATTTAGGTAGACAACTCATTGCCAATTGCATCTTATGCAACTCTTGGATAGTTGGGTGAACAACACTTGTCCAAGCTCATCTCATGAACTTAAGCCCAACTCTATGCCTCTAAGTCCCTAATCCTATTAGGATGACTTAGTTAAGTCGAACCCAAAGTTAGCAGTTTGGATATCACTATTATCCCATCGCGCCTTACCAAGATGAACATAGGTACTTTGCTTTGGCAAACCCACCTAATGTTGATCAAAGTCTTGACGAGTGCCAACATTTGGAAGGCATCACATTTAATGACTTAATATTTGTTTGAGGGATTTTATCTTTTGATCTCACCAATTTGTTATCTCCGGTTGTTTTATACATGCATCACATACAAATATAAAACATGCATCTCATGCTTACAAGAAATAAACGTGACATGGTTATAGCCCAAACTATGCGATATTCTCAAGCCAATGAGAATATCATAAAAGCCTAAGAAAAGAAAAGAGTCTTCACAAGCTCCTTCTCTTCCTTTCTTGGCTGCCTTTTTGTTGTCACCTCCTTGGACATACCACCTTGGACGATCCCATAATGCACCATTACATCAATAATAGAAACCTCGAGTTACATTCGAGGGGAGTAAGGTGAGAAGAGAATGTACAATGAGAGTGATAAGAAAAGGCACGACTCGCAGGCCGTATTTACAAGTACAACCAATCAAGGGCTATAACCATGCACCATGCTTCAAACACTAATCAGCATATCATGTCAAATCTCATTCAACAAAGATGCATGCCAATTTTCGCGTGTTGATTAACCAGTTTTTATTTATGTGGCGCTTCGCATACGGCGGTCCCGCTGGCCGGTCAGCGGGCGGTGGTTCCATGTGACATGGTATATGTAATCATTTGACCTAAGGTTATCAAGGTTTCCTACATATGAGTCACATATTTTAATACTTTACTTTGTTACTTGTAACTGAGTGAACATGAAAGTGGCTATTGAGTATGTCACATGTCATGCGAAGGGTTTGTATAATCAAGATAGGATTTGTCCATTCTTTGTAACGAGAATGATGTTTTCGAACCCATTGATTGAGTAAGACTAAGGAAATATATAGCCGTGCTTTGATGAATTGATATAGGATATCAATGTCATTATTTTTAGTTAGTCTACTCGAGAATTAAAAAACCAAAGATTGGATTGATGGGAGTGACACATTGTATATATCGTGCTCGATTTTGATATTTTAGACAAAAGGACAATGACATATACGAATAATGATCATAGAGGTTTAGTCGACTCACTGACTATCTTGTCACTTGGGTGGCAATTTCGGGTTAATCTCATTAACCAATTTGTGTTGTTTCTTCATATATCTCATATGTTCATTACGAATTCCGGTTTCATGCATCATGAATCAATCTAATTAATCATGGCCGAAAACCAATCGAAGACATAGCATCATGCGATTCAACACTCAATCCCGATTTAGGGTTTCACCAGTAGCTCTGATACCACTGTTGGGTTTCGGGAGCCAAACAGCGCAGCGGAATTTAACCGAAACCCTCCAGGATCCAAGTGAAACGGGGTAAACCGGGTGTTCGAAAATTTCATACCTAATTTTCGGTTGAGATCTCTCACTCAACTGTAGAGTCGAATCACAAAACCTGAACAGTTGACGTGTTCAGGCTCTCTATGGTATCCACACGAGCCTCTCGGGATCACCACGCTTCCACCACGTCCCGGCAGATGCGTTTCTCTTGCGCTCGCAGTGCTAGCTTGCGTCCTCCAAGGAATTGCAAGAGAAGAGTGCGGCTGTCCTTTTGGGAGGCTAGGGCAAGGAGACCTACGAATTTCTCACTTAAAAGTTGTATTTATAGTGAGACTCAACTTCCAGGCCTAATGGGTTTCAAAGCCCTAATCCAATTAGGATTTAATTTCGGGCTTAATAATGGCTCAACTCCTTGGCCCATTATTAATACGAAATTAAAGTGAAACCATAACCCAAATAATTAGCCCATGCACTCTAATGATCCAAATAGCTCTACGTGTGCGACCCAATAGGCTCTTGCCATGTTGGCAATGATCATAAATCACATTTATAATCATAAGCAATGAGCGGTGTCTAGCAACACATCATTGCTACCCAAGTGACAAGATTGTCGGTGAATCGACTAAACCTTTATGATCATCACCGATATATGCCATTGTCCCTTTGTCCAAGATATCAAGACTAAGCACGAGACATGGAATGTGTCACTCTCGTATAGCCCAATCTTTGGTTTCTTGATTACCGAGTAGACTAACTTAAACTGATGACATTGATATCATATATCAACTCATCGGAGCATGGCCATGCATTTTCTAAGTCTCACTCTATCAAGGGGCCCAAAGATATCACTCCCGTTACATAAGAGGGACAAATCCCATCTTGATCATACAAATCCCTCCGCATGATATGTGACATACCCAATGACCTCCTTCAAGTTCACTCAGTTACGAGCAACAAAGGAAAGTATCAAAGTATGTGACTCACATGTAGGGAACCTTGATGATCTTAGGTCGAAGGACTACATATACCATGATCACTATGAGAATCACTTATGACATTCATATAACGATCCATGAAGTGTTCTCATGGTGGGTCGGTCCAGTACACAAGTTCTCCAACTTGTACCCATATGTAGACTACATATCTCATATTAGTCTCCACATATGCTAGTCATTATGTATTATTGCAACCCGCTCCACAATAATACTAGACTAGGGACATTTAAGAATATCATTATTCTAGGGTTACAATTATGTTTATTACGTTACGCAGAAACAAAACAACAAACAAAATTGCTGGATTAATGCCTCAATAAAATATCATGACTCAATGTGCAAAAATACAATCATCTCATGATTGGCTTTTTGGGCACAATACTAACATAACATTGCACTTAATATAACATGTTACATAGCATGTCAATTTTACATACAAGTTATGTCAAATAAATCCTAACATGCTACTAAGAACGTACATGTAATAAATGGAACCTAGCATGCTACTAAACCAAGAAAGAATGTGCACCTTTCTTCTTGGTTATCTTTGGCGAAAACTTGAGGAGGACTTGATCTTGGAGGAGCACCTTGAGGCTTTAATTGAGATGAAGTAATCTCAATGATAATCCACCCACAATGCTCTAAATAAGTGTCTAATATTTTGTCTTATTTAAAGAATGGAAGGAGGAGACTTTTCTTTCAAGAAATTGGAGCAAATGGAGTGCCAGTAAGTGCTTAAAATGGCCGGCCACTAAAGGCTATTTATAGATGACCAAAAGGCACACCTTTACACCAAGCAAGGTGTCCTTTAAGCCAAAGAACGCTTCCTTTGGCCAAGGGTCATCTATGGTGGCGAAAATACATGTCTCTTTGGCCAAGGAACACTTCCTTTGGCCTAAGAGACATGTCCCTTTGGTCAAGAGACATCTCTTGGTGCTATAACCAACCCATGGATGAATATACATGTCTCTTGATGTCAAAGGACATCATTCTTGGTGCAATAACCACCCCAAGCACCTCATGGCCGAATATACATGTCTCTTGATGTCAAAGGACATCATTCTTGGTGCAATAACCACCCCAACCACCCCGTGGCCGAATATACATGTCTATTCACTCAAGGAACACTTCCTTTGGATGAAAGGACATGTTCGTTTAGCCAATAATCATCTCTTTTTGATGAAGAGACATACCTTTACACAAAAGATGTGTCTCTTGGTGGTTTGAGCTAAAAGCAAGGTGAGTGATAGTCGAAGTGCTATCATCCTGGTCAACCACCGACCACGGAAAAGGATTCCGGAGTGAAGGAAGTCATACACTTGAGGCACTCGACCTCGGTAGCTCGCCAATTCCAACTTCGGAAGCCAGCGTAGCACCTCCTTTGGAACGCCGGCCAAACCACCCTCGGGGAAAAGGACCGACCACCCCCTGCGGAAAAAGTCCCCCGAAGACGTATAGACCGAAGTTCTAACCGGACTCCGAAAAAGGGGTCTTCCCCCCGAAGTGAGACATCAACCAAAGGGACCTCGGTTGTACGGCAAGAGCCATTAAGGAGTCTCTGACACTCCGCTTACACAAGTCATCAACACGCTGTTGGAATTCTTGGTGCACCAAGATCCTTTTAAGGTAGGATTTGAGCTCATTGAGCTAACTCTAGCTTGAACATCTATCTAAGGTAGCTAGAAGTAGCTCCCTTTAGCTCAAGTTAGCTTATGTCAGCTCACTGTAGCTATAAGTAGCTCAGAGTAGCTGGACTTTAGCTCAAGTCAGCTCACTTTAGCTATAAGTAGCTCAAGGTAGCTGGACTTCAGCTCAAGTTAGCTCAAGTCAGCTCAAGTCAGCTCAAGTTAGCTCACTTCAGCTATAAGTGGCTCAAAGTAGATGGACTTCAGCTCAAGTTAGCTCAAGTCAGCTCAAGTCTTACTTCAGCTTCTGGTAGCTGAGTGTAGCTGGACTTCAGTTCACTTCAGCTATAAGTGGCTCAAAGTAGCTGGACTTCAGCTCAAGTTAGCTCAAGTCAGCTCAAGTCTCACTTCAGCTTCTGTTAGCTGAGTGTAGCTGGACTTCAGTTCACTTCAGCTGAGAGCAGCTAACTCCAACTCAAGGTCAGCTCTAGGAGCTGGACCTCAGTTCATGGTGCTTGGTTGGAGCTCAAAGGAGCTCAATGGTGCATAAGTAGCATAGTGAGCTAGCTTTGTGCCAGCTCACCTTGCTTTTAGCTCACAACCACCAAGAGACACATCTTTTGTGTAAAGGTATGTCTCTTCATCAAAAGAGATGACTATTGGCTAAAAGAACATGTCCTTTCATCCAAAGGAAGTGTTCCTTGAGTGAAAAGACATGTATATTCGGCCATGAGAGTGGTTGGGGTGGTTATTGCACCAAGAGTGATGTCCTATGACTTCAAGGGACATGTATTTTCGCCCATAAGGTAGTTATGGGGTGGTTATAGGCTAAAAGAAGTGTTCCTTGGCTAAAAGACATGTATTTTCGCCCATAAGGTAGTTATGGGTGGTTATAGGCCAAAGGAAGTGTTTCTTGGCTAAAAGACATGTATTTTCGCCACCATACATGACCCTTAGCCAAAGGAAGTGTTCTTTGGCTTAAAAGACACCTTTCTTGGTGTAAAGGTGTGCCTTTTGGTCATCTATAAATAGCCTTTAGTGGCTGGCCATTTGAAGCACGAATTTGGCATTCAATTTGCTCCATTTTTCTTGAGAGAAAAATCTCCTTCTTCCTTTCTTTTAGTGGCCGAAATATTAGACACCATTTTAGAGCATTGTGGGTGGAATTACATTGAGATTATTCATCTCAATACAAGCTTCAAGGTGCACCTATAAGATCAAGTTCTTCCTCAACTTTTCGCCAAAGGTAACCAAGAAGAAAGGTGCACACCTCTTTCTTGGTTTAGTAGCATGTTAGGTTTCATTCATTATTTACATGAATGTTCTTAGTAGCATGGTAGGTTTTGTATGCCACAATACGTATGTAAAACTAACATGCTATATCAAATGGACAAAATATGTAAATAAATTAAAATAATACTTGCTTATATTCATGTTGAACTCTAATGAACAAATATGCTTGTGGCATATACATGGGTAGATAACATAAGAGTATGTTATCATGAGATCCTGAAATCTTCACACGCCACCTCGAGGGACGCTTTGGCACGATGTCACTATCCAATGCCCTGTCACATAGGGCTACACTTACTCCGGCTCGCAACCCGAATAGCCTATAGATGACTAGGGGCCTCCACGCTTAGAAGTACGAACACCATCTAAACCATACACGTGCCGAACACGTGTCATCTTCTGAAGGGGTCATCCTCTTCCTTTTATACAAGAGAAGTCATCACTGGGAGAAAGAAGGGGGGGTTCTCTGCCCGGAGGACCAAAAGGACAAGAGGACGCTCTCCTCTCTCCGCCTGAATACTCTCCCTTCAGCCCTCAGAAAGACGTGCCAGGCAAGAGTCCCTTGTGCTTATTACTGAGTATCTCTCATTCTCGGAGCACTGACTTGGGCGTCGGAGATTCCCCCTCAGAAATCCACCCCGGGGGCCTCCCAACCCCTGTTTTCTGAGTGTTTCAGCTATCTGTTCCAGAAAGATCTCCACTCTGGGTTCTCTCCCATGCCGGGAGCCTTTCCCGTCTTCACCAGACACGGTATCAGAAGTTGCCGGCCATCACTTCAGGTAACCCTCTCAGGGTACCTCCGTGTCCATCCAGGAGTCCCTGCTGCCCACACCACTGCACAATAGTAAAGATGCTGGCTCCGCCTAACCGGACCCACATCATTTTGGCGTCGTCTGTGGGAACCCAGCTCCAGGTCGCTGTTGTTGAAACTCGGCGTTCTAAGGACAAGGGACTTCCGAGGTCCCCGTCCGCGATAGAAATTCAACAGGCAGCCGAACAAGCGGCGTGAGGGATTTCCTCGCCTGAGGACGAATGTCTTCTGACTATCGCCATAGGCTTCCTGCATGAATTCCCATGTCCTGGCATGGTCAGAATGATGCAGTAGTCAAGCCAAAGAAGGCCGCAGCAAAAATTCGGGCCGAAGGCCCTCCTCATCAGTACCTCGTGAGGTGGAGAATCCCATCCCAATTCACAGGAATTGGGAAAACGAAGATCAACGGGATGAGTCCTCGGCGGGAACCATGCTACCCAGAGTACGGCCTATGGGAAAAGCAGGGTCACGACGACCCAGACCTCCCCGCCGAAAGAGTTCTGCACCCGAGGAAAAAATCACCATCTCCTCGGCAACGAAGTCAAAACCCATTGCCTTGAGAGGTCATTTACGACTCGACTTGCGGGCAGAAGGTGCCGACTCTACTTCCCAGGACACGACCGCTGTCTGAAGTGACCCGCCTCCGCGCAACGCTGCGAGAAAGAGTAGAGCATTCGGAAAAGACTATCAAAATGGTGCATTGAACTCAAAGAGCACTACATCGCGCATGAGCCTAGAAGGGCAGTAAGCGCCCAGGTACTGGCAGACTAGATCGCCGAAATCCCAGAAGAAGGGAAGGCTGAAACCAACAGAAGAGACAGAGCGAAGGTAGATCCAGAGTGGAAACTCTTTGTCAGTGGAACCCCAAGCGCAGAACATCAGGGCGCTGCGATACCCCTTCGGGGGCCCGAAGGCAAAGAGGCCACCAAAATGATCAAATTTGCTTACAAAAAAGTGTTGGGCCATCTAAGCATGGCAATACTAGGTGCAATAACCTCACACAAAAAGCGGAAAGATCCTACAAAGAAGAATCTCGCGACCAAGAAGTCCCGAAAATCCTCATGAAGAGGCAGGAAGTGCGAAGACATTCCGGACGATATTAAGGAAAAGCTATACAGGCAAAGGTACGCAATTTCGTTATTAAGATATATCGGTAAAATGGGTGCAGGACAATTCGTCCAAAAGGTGTGAAAATGGCCAAAAACACGCTAGCACCCGAGGACTACCTTCGGAGCGGATAACCTCGGAAAGATTGCACCGAGCCACTCTAAACAACACCCGAAGATGTGAAGTTCTGCGTAATAGCAGAGGACTACTTCACTAAGTGGGGGAAAGGCAGAACTCCTAGCAACCATGCCGGAAAAAGAGGATTTCAAGAATCCGTCACCAACCTCGGAATAAAAAGGCACTTCAGCCCACTAGCTCAACCACCGAGCAACAAAGGTAGCCAAAAAAGGGACTATAAGAGAGGCAAAGGGAAAGTGGCCAGGAGAACTTCCAACACGGAGACATTTTTCTTACTTATCTCCAGTGTAGAAGCCACTATCCATTTGAACGAGTTCGGCCATCACACAGATGTTTGACGAAAGTTGAGAACTAACCTCGACTTAGTTGGCAAAAGGCTGAGCTCGAAATCACGCCATTTCGGCAAAAGGGGCCCATAAGTGCAAACCTGCATAACAGGCCAAGAAGGAAATGAACAAGGAAAAAGAGACCTCGCCCCCGAAAGGCTGAATTGGAACCCCGAAAGCCGTACTGTGAGGTACTTCGGCCAAACGGGAAAGGACCTTATCTGGTCTTAGTGAGTATACAAGCTCGGCAACACCAAAGAAGGAAAACTACAAAGAACAAGGCATTTGGGGGCCTTAAAGAAATTCTACACTAGGAATTTTTAGACAAGAAATTTGTCTAAGTACAGAAATTTTTCCTGTATGAGAATGTTTGCCGAACAGAGTTGAAGCATGGAACTCCTGAAAGTATACGGTTCCTTCTAAAGTTGGTTATGCGCCCCAAAAGAGGGCAAGTCTACCGAACACGGCCGACAAGGGATAGGCTAAACTTTGCCTAAAGGGACTTCACAAATGGTGAAAGACCTCCCGAAGAATGGCTGATTAAACGAGCAAAGAAAGTACCGAAGTCCCTCGACCGAAAATGATCTCGGACAAGTGGGAAACAAAAATTGCTCAAAAAGACTTAACCAAAGTAATTCATTGAAGAAGGTCTTGGTACAAGGAGAAGATCACAAAAAGGAAAGTACAAAGAAGAAGAAGAAGGCAAAGGTCCTAGAATATCTAAGGGACCTCGGCGTTATGGGAAGCTTCGGCTCCTGAGCTCTTCGCCACAGCCTTCGGTGCAGGAGGAAGTGGCGGCAAGTTGAGGAACTCGACTCTTGACCACATCCACCGAGGCCCCCCGGGAATATCCAGGGCAGCCAAGAAGGAAGGATCGAGGTCCGGATACTTCTTCAGAAATTGATAACGAGCAAGGCAGAAACTGTCCTGAAAAGCAACCTTGGACGTCTGGACGACTTTATCTCTTTCAACGTCCAACTCGTCTGCCTCATGATGAAGATCCGAAACCTCCTGCTGAAGGTCTGAAATCTCCTTCTCCAGCTCCTCGATTTTCTTCTTCTTTTCCGAACTCTCCTTCAGTGAGCCGACCTTGGCCTGGAGTTCGGCATTCTCAGCCATCGCCTTCGCCAAAAGGCAGACTCCCCTTCCTTTTCCTTTTGAAGGGTCTCGTTGGCCGAAGTCAGGCTGATTAATTTGTTGCCAAGGTCGGACATCTTCTCGGAAAAATCCTTCAAGAGCCCCTCTTGGCCTTCAAGAACTCCTCCCGAAGACCGGCAATCTTCTCCTTGCATATTTGGTTCAACTTGGTGTTCGTCAGCACCGAGTTGGCACAGAAAACTTTGGCCTTCTCCAGTTTGTCTTCAGCCCAAGCTCGAGCCGAAGACTGCTTTGCTGCCCAAGCATGGAGGTATCCGCTATACCCTAAAAGCTGCAAAAAAAAGAGAGAGAAGGTACGTAGCAAAATTTGCACAAGGAAAGCAAAAAAAAAACACTTAGGCAAAAAGTTGGAAGGAAAAATGAAGAGCCTGAAGAGTTACCTGAGCAGCATGTTGGGAAACTGTTGCAGCAAGGGCATCCTCGGAGGCACATTCCACGGCGACCGCCTTGAAGGATGCCTGAGTAAGCACGCCCCTCACCATTTGTGGAGCCATTTCCCGACAGTCTTCGGAGAACAGATTCATGTCCTCCGTAAAAGACCAAAACGGCTCCCTCGGGAATTTGTTCTTCGGGACATGAGAATCCCGAAGATCTCTCCTTCGGGCGTGCTCAATCTTCCAAGCAAGGGGCACCGGACCCTCTGCAAAAGAAACACACATCTTATCAAGTAAAATTTCCTTGGTTATAAAAAATATATATAAGTTGATTGCAGGAAAAAGGAGACAAACCTGGCGCGACCACAACACAGCCGTCATCAGAGTCACCGACCTCCTCCACGTCGGTAGGAATATGTTTGCCCTTGGCCCTTCGACGCTTTTCTAAATCTTCAGCAGGAAGATCCACGGAAGAGCCCACAAGATCTGCCGACGTGGCGGGACTCAGAGGAGCAGGAAGGGCAATCACCTCGACAGGAACTTCGGTGGCAGTTTCAGGCTCCGCTCCCAGATGCCTTTCGCCTCTTCTTTTGTTCTCCCTCTCAGCCTGGCCAAGGAAAAGAGACCAGTAATAGGCCGCAGACTCGTCACCCATCTCTGAAAAAGAGGGAAGAAATCAGTGTAAGTCCACAGGCACTTATGTTGAAAAAACTTTTGAAAGAAACTTACTTTCAAAAAAGGCTTCGAAAGAGAGCTCACTCCGAAGGAGCTTCACCAGCCAAGAGTTCTTTCCCTCGGTAGCAAGAGCTGGCATGCCAAGATCCGTCTTGTGCCCTGTAACCACCCCCAACTCCCGAAGGACATCCTCGGTCATGAGTTTCCACATGATCGGGAAAGGGTAGAGAGAGCGTGAAGGGACCTCGGCATCCCAGTCGGCGACAGCATGGATTCATCTATCAAAGTCCCCAAACCTCGCCGCCAACTCGGGAGTTAGCAGCTTTCTGGGATCCATGACATCCGCCTCCAGCTTTCCTCGAGCCCATTTAGTTGGGACGTGCGACCAGGCCTCCGCCACCATCAAGAAGAAGAACTTCCTTTGCCACCCTCGCCTGCTATCCTTGGTAGCGAAGGTGAACATAAATTTCTTGCTCCCAGATCCCCGAGGTTGCATGAAATAAAAGCCACCCTTCGGAACCGGATAGAGCTTATAATATTGCATGAATAGAATGAAATGGGGTTCTACCCCGAAGATCCCGCACATGCAAAGAAAGGCATTGAAATAGCAAAATGAGTTGGGAGGAAGCTGATTCACATCTATGCCAAGAAACTGGCATAAGTCGCAAATCATCTTCACAGGAGGAAACCGAAGTCCGGCCTTCAGTTGGGCTCGGAAAATGGTAACCTCATCACCTTGATTCATAAAGCTAAACTAGCCAAGGCAAGGTAACCTTGTGATGGCATAAAAAGGAAGGAAAAATTTGGTCTTCCATTTCTCTAATTTTTCAGGAGTGGTGCAGCAAGGGTGAGACAAAAGAGGTTGCCAGCTCTCGGGAATATGCATGATTGACCGAAAAATGACTTCGAAAAAAGGGAAAAAATGATTTTGGAAAGACAACTTCAGAAAGCAAAAAGAAAAACAAAACACCGAAGGAACTCTAGAAGTCAGAACCCACCGAAAGTCTTGCTGAAGTTGGGGTTTGAGGACGCTGTCGTGAAAGGTTGCCGGAAATCACTCCGCCGCTAGGACCACCGCACAAAAAGGAGAAAAAGCAAGAGCGAAGCAAGAGCAAAGTGAGAGCACAAAAACACAAATGAAGAGTATGACAGGAGGAAGGCTTATATAGATCGAGGAAGGGCAGCAAAAAAGGCATCATAAATGCTGCGCGAAGGTGAAGCGTCGCCATGATTATCCCTCATGCATGAAAAGGCATGCCCATCCTAGCTAATGCCTACCACATGTCAAATGTCACGAGAAACTAGGACACGTTTTCTGGCATCCGAAAACCCGGGCATATTGCTGAAGACTGACACACCTAGTTTCAAGATGCCACGATCCACTAGCCTATGGCAGGAAAAGTGAACAAGTTGGGAATCTCAAACCACCAAAGAGCAAACAGATGACACTTATCCGAATAAGGTTCATCACCTAGGTGGCGAAGTGCCTCCTCAGCCGACGTCACACTCTGGGTGTAAATCAGGTCCAGGGTTCAAGGCTCCGTGCTGCCCTGTTCGACCGAAAATGGACATACTACAATGAGGGCCTCGGGGAGTCCACAAGGTTGTTCTGTCAAAGACTGCCAGTTGATCGATAGACAAACGCCGAAAAGGCTACTGGCCGAAGTCTTCACTTCGACTTTCCAAGGGGGGCATGTGATAGCCGAAGTGCTATAACCCTGGTCAACCACCGACCACGGAAAAGGATTCCGGAGTGAAGGAAGTCATACACTTGAGGCACTAGACCTCGGTAGCTCGCCAATTCCAACTTCGGAAGCCAGCGTAGCACCTCCTTCGGAACGCCGGCCAAACCACCCTCGGGGAAAAGGACCGATCACCCCCTGCAGAAAAAGTCCCCCGAAGACGAACAGACCGAAGTTCTAACCGGACTCCGGAAAAGGGGTCTTCCCCCCGAAGTGAGACATCAACCAAAGGGACCTCGGTTGTACCGCAAGAGCCATTAAGGAGTCTCTAACACTCTGCTTACACAAGTCATCAACACGCCACCTCCAGGCACGCTGTGGCATGATGTCACTATCCAACGTCCTATCACATAAGGCTACACCTACTCCGGCTCGCAACCCGAAGAGCCTGTAGATGACTAGGGGCCTCCACGCTTAGAAGTACGAACACCATCTAAACCGAACACGTGTCGTCTTCTGAAGGGGTCATCCTCTTCCTTTTATACAAGGGAAGTCATCACAGGGAGAAATAAGGGGGGGTTCTCTGCCCGGAGGACCAAAAGGACAAGAGGACGCTATCCTCTCTCCGCCTGAATACTTTCCCTTCAGCCCTCAGAAAGACACGCCAGGCAAGAGTCCCTTGTGCTTATTACTGAGTATCCCTCATTCTCAGAGCACTGACTTGGGCGTCGGAGGTTCCCCCTCGAAAATGCACCCCGGGGGCCTCCTAACCCTTGTTTTCTAGTGTTTCAGCTAGGTCTCCCTAAAGGATCTCCGCTCCGGGTTCTCTCCCTTGCCGGGAGCCTTTCCCGTCTTCACCAGCCACGATATCAGAAGCTGCCGGCCATTAGTTCAGGTAACCCTCTCAGGGTACCTCCGTGTCCATCCAGGAGTCCTTACTGCCCACACCGCTGCACAACAGTAAAGATGCTGGCTCCACCTAACCGGACCCGCATGAGTGAGCTGGCATAAAGCTAGCTCCATTGAGCTCCTTTGAGGTCGAACCAAGCACCATGAACTGAGGTCTAGCTCCTAGAGCTGACCTAGAGTTGGAGTTAGCTGCTCTCAGCTGAAGTGAACTGAAGTTCAGCTACACTCAGCTACTAGAAGCTGAAGTGAGTTGACTTGAGCTGACTTGACCTAAATTGAGTAGAAGTCCAACTACTTTGAGCTACTTATAGCTGAAGTGAGCTAACTTGAGCTGAAGTCTAGCTACATTCAGCTACCAGAAGCTGAAGTGAGCTGACTTGAGCTGACTTGAGCTAACTTGAGCTGAAGTCCAACTACTTTAAGCTACTTATAGCTAAAATGAGCTGACTTGAGCTAAGGTGAGTAACTTCTAGCTGCCTTAGATAGCTGTTCAAGCTAGAGTTAGCTCAATGAGCTCAAATCCTATCTTAAAAGGATCTTGGTGTGCCAATAATTCCAACACATGCATCATTCACAACTCATTTGGAATGAAATTGGAACATTCACAACTTGCTTTGAATGAAATTCAAACATTCAGAACTTGTTTGGAATGAAATGGGAACATTCACAACTAGTTTGGAATGAAAAGGAAACATTCGCAACTTGTTTGGAATGAAATGGGAACACTCACAAGTAGTTTTGAATGAATGGAAACATTCACAAGTTGTTTAGAATGAAATAGAAACATTCAGAACTTCTTTGGCAAATGGAAATATTTAGAACTTGTTTGGAATGAAATGGAAACATGCATAACTTGTTTGGAATGAAATGGAAATATTCACAACTATTTTTCAAAGAATGGAAATAATCATAATTAGTTTGGAAGGAAAAAGAAACATTTGTATCTTGTTTGGAATGAAACGGAAACATTCACAGCTTGTTTGGAATAAAATGCAAATATTCACAACTTGTTTCGAATGAAATGTAAACATTCACAACTAGTTTGGAATGAAATTGAAACATTCACAACTTGTTTGGAACAAATTGGACACATTCACAATTTGTTTGGAATGAAATGGACATATTCATGCCGAGTTTTGAATGAATGGAAACATACACAACTTGTTTAGAATGAAATGGAAACATTCACAACTAGTTTGGAATCAACGAAAATATTCACAACTTGTTTGGAATGAAACGGTAACATTCACAACTTGTTTGGTATGAAGTGGAAACTTGCACAACTTATTTGGAATGAAATGGAAACATTCATAATTGTTTGGAAAGAAATGGAAACATTCACAACTTTTTTTGAATGAATAGAGATATTCACAACTAGTTTTGAATGAAATGGAAACATTCACAACTTATTTGGAATAAAAAGGAAACATTCACATCTTGTTCGGAATGAAATGGAAATGTTCACAACTTGTTTGGAAAAAAATGCAAACATTCAGAACTTGTTTGGAATCAAATGGAAACATTCAAAACTACTTTGGAATGATTAGAGATATTTAGAACTAGCTTTGAATGACTGGAAACATTCACAACTGGTTTGGAATGAAATGGAAACATTCACAACTTATTTTGGAATAAAATGGAAACATTCACAACTAGTTTGGAATGAAAATGGAAACATGCACAACTTGTTTGGAAAGAAATGGAAACATGCACAACTAGTTTGGAATGAATGAAAACATTCACTACTGGTTTGGAATGAATGGAAAGATTCACAACTTCTTTGGAATGAAATGGAAACATGCACAAATTATTTGGAATGAAATGGAAACATTCACAACATGTTTGGAATGACATGGAAAACATTCATAACTAGTTTGGAATCAATGGCAACAGTCACAACTAGTTTGAAACAGAATGGAAACATTCACAACTCGTTTGGAATGAAATCGAAACATTTAGAACTTGTTTGAGATGAAATGGAAACGTTCACAACTTGTTTGGAATGAAATGGAGACATTAACAACTTGTTTTGAATGAATTGGAAACATTCGTAACTAATTCGCAATGAAATTAAATCACTCACAACTTGTTTGGAATGAAACGGAAACATTCACAACTTGTTTAAAATGAAATGGAAACATTCACAACTTGTTTGGAATGAAATCGAAACATTCACAACTTATTTGCAATTGAATGGAAACATTCACAACTAGTTTGGAATGAGATTGAAACATTCACAACTTCTTTGGAATGAAATGGAAACGTTCACAACTTATTTGGAATGAAATGGAAACATTCATAACTTGTTTGGAATGAAATGGAAACATTCACAACTTGTGTCAAAAGAATGGAAACATTCACAACTGGTTCGAAATGAATGGAAACATTCACAACTTCTTCGGAACAAAATGTAAACATTCACAACTAGTTTGGAATGGCATGGAAACATGCACAACTAGTTTTAAATGAATGGAAACATTAACAACTTGTTTGGAATGAAATGGAAATATTGACAACTAGTTTGGAATGAATGGAAACATTCACAACTTGTTTGGAATGAAATGGAAACATTCACAGCTAGTTTGGAATAAAAATAAAACATTCACAACTTGTTTGGAATGAAATGGAAACATTCACTACTTGTTTGGAATGAAATGGAAACATTCACAACTTGTGTCGAATGAATGGAAACATTCACAACTGGTTCGAAATGAATGGAAATATTCACAACTTCTTCGGAACGAAATGGAAACATTCACAACTAGTTTGGGATGACATGGAAACATGCACAACTAGTTTGGAATGAATGGAAACATTAACAACTTATTTGGAATGAAATGGAAACATTCACAACTAGTTTGGAATGAATGGAAACATTCAAAACTTATTTGGAACGAAATGGAAACTTTCACAAGTAGTTTGGAATAAAAATAAAACATTCACAACTTGTTTGGAATGAAATGGAAACATTTACAACTTATTTGGAATGATATCGAAACTGTTGGGTTTCGGGAGCCAAACAGCGCAGCGGAATTTAACCGAAACCCTCCAGGATCCAAGTGAAACGGGGTAAACCGGGTGTTCGAAAATTTCATACCTAATTTTCGGTTGAGATCTCTCACTCAACTGTAGAGTCGAATCACAAAACCTGAACAGTTGACGTGTTCAGGCTCTCTATGGTATCCACACGAGCCTCTCGGGATCACCACGCTTCCACCACGTCCCGGCAGATGCGTTTCTCTTGCGCTCGCAGTGCTAGCTTGCGTCCTCCAAGGAATTGCAAGAGAAGAGTGTGGCTGTCCTTTTGGGAGGCTAGGGCAAGGAGACCTACGAATTTCTCACTTAAAAGTTGTATTTATAGTGAGACTCAACTTCCAGGCCTAATGGGTTTCAAAGCCCTAATCCAATTAGGATTTAATTTCGGGCTTAATAATGGCTCAACTCCTTGGCCCATTATTAATACGAAATTAAAGTGAAACCATAACCCAAATAATTAGCCCATGCACTCTAATGATCCAAATAGCTCTACGTGTGCGACCCAATAGGCTCTTGCCATGTTGGCAATGATCATAAATCACATTTATAATCATAAGCAATGAGCGGTGTCTAGCAACACATCATTGCTACCCAAGTGACAAGATTGTCGGTGAATCGACTAAACCTTTATGATCATCACCGATATATGCCATTGTCCCTTTGTCCAAGATATCAAGACTAAGCACGAGACATGGAATGTGTCACTCTCGTATAGCCCAATCTTTGGTTTCTTGATTACCGAGTAGACTAACTTAAACTGATGACATTGATATCATATATCAACTCATCGGAGCATGGCCATGCATTTTCTAAGTCTCACTCTATCAAGGGGCCCAAAGATATCACTCCCGTTACATAGGAGGGACAAATCCCATCTTGATCATACAAATCCCTCCGCATGATATGTGACATACCCAATGACCTCCTTCAAGTTCACTCAGTTACGAGCAACAAAGGAAAGTATCAAAGTATGTGACTCACATGTAGGGAACCTTGATGATCTTAGGTCGAAGGACTACATATACCATGATCACTATGAGAATCACTTATGACACTCATATAACGATCCATGAAGTGTTCTCATGGTGGGTCGGTCCAGTACACAAGTTCTCCAACTTGTACCCATATGTAGACTACATATCTCATATTAGTCTCCACATATGCTAGTCATTATGTATTATTGCAACCCGCTCCACAATAATACTATACTAGGGACGTTTAAGAATATCATTATTCTAGGGTTACAATTATGTTTATTACGTTACGCAGAAACAAAACAACAAACAAAATTGCTGGATTAATGCCTCAATAAAATATCATGACTCAATGTGCAAAATACAATCATCTCATGATTGGCTTTTTGGGCACAATACTAACAATCTCCCACTTGCACTAAAAGCCAATCATCCATGTATCTAATACCGATGGACCTAGAATGGCTATCATGCTTCTGCTGCGTAAGGGGCTTTGTCAGTGGATCAGCAATGTTGCTGTCTGTCGAAGTCCTGCATATCCTTACATCACCCCTCTCGATGATCTCCCTGATGAGATGATAGCGTCGGAGTATGTGTTTGGATCGCTGGTGAGATCGAGGTTCCTTAGCCTGTGCGATTGCTCCATTGTTGTCACAATAGAGCTCTATCGGGTCAACAATGCTTGGAACCACTCCAAGTTCAGTGATGAACTTCTTGATCCAAACTGCCTCCTTCGCAGCATCAGAGGCGGCAATGTACTCAGATTCTGTTGTAGAGTCAGCTACTGTCTCTTGCTTTGAACTCTTCCAGCTTACAGCACCACCACCAATACAAAACACATAACCAGATTGCGATCTAAAATCATCCTTATCGGATTGGAAGCTTGCATCGGTGTAACCCCTTACAACGAGCTGATCTTCACCTCCAAAGACCAAGAATGCATCCTTAGTCCTTCGTAAGTACTTAAGGATGTTCTTAACAGCTGTCCAGTGACTTTCACCGGGGTTCGATTGGTACCTACTCGTCATGCTCAAAGCATATGAGACATCGGGACGAGTACATATCATGGCATACATGATAGATCCAATTGCTGAGGCATATGGAATCTTACTCATGCGCTCTCTCTCCTCGGTTGTACTCGGACACTGAGATCTAGAAAGAGTGATACCATGTGACATGGGCAAGAATCCTTTCTTGGAATCTTGCATGCTAAACCTCTTTAGCACCTTGTCAATATACGTACTTTGACTTAGGCCAAGAAGCTTTCTCGATCTATCTCTATAGATCCTGATGCCTAACACATAGGCTGCTTCACCCAAGTCCTTCATAGAGAAACATTTCCCTAGCCAAGTCTTCACAGACTGTAGCTCAGGAATGTCATTCCCGATGAGTAGTATGTCATCTACATACAACACCAAGAAGACAATAGCGCTCCCACTAACCTTCTTGTAGACACAAGGTTCATCTTCATTTTTGATAAAACCAAACTCTTTGATTGCATCATCAAAACGAAGATTCCAACTTCGAGAAGCTTGCTTCAGTCCATAAATGGACCTTTGCAATTTGCACACTTTATTGGCATTCCCAGGAGTGACAAAACCCTCAGGTTGTGTCATGTACACATCCTCAAGTAGCTTTCCATTTAGGAATGCAGTTTTGACATCCATTTGCCATATCTCATAATCATAGTGTGCAGCAATAGCAAACAAAATTCGGATGGATTTAAGCATAGCAACTGGTGAAAAAGTTTCATCATAGTCAATACCATGAATTTGCTTGAAACCTTTTGCGACCAATCGTCCCTTAAAGGTAATCACATTACCATCCATGTCAGTTTTCTTCTTGAAAACCCATTTGCACCCTATGGGTTTTACCCCTTCAGGTGGGTCAACCAAAGTCCATACTTGGTTTTCATACATGGATTCCATCTCGGATTTCATGGCCATTAGCCACTTCTCAGAGTCAGGCCCCGACATAGCTTGTTGGTAGGTTGTGGGCTCATCTTGATCCATGAGCATCACATCACCGGTGTGAGTCACGAGAAATCCATATCTCTCGGGCTCACGCCGAATCCTACCAGTCCTACGTGGGCTTTGTGCTACAGGAACAGACTCTTGAACCACAACATCTTGTGGTGTCTGTTCAGGTTCCATTTCAGGTTCGATGTCTTCTTGTTGTTCTTGAATTTCTTCAAGTTCTACTTTCCTCCCACTAGTTCCTTTAGAGATAAACTCTTTCTCCAAAAAGACACCAGTACGAGCAACAAACACTTTTTGCTCAGAGGGATTGTAGAAATAGTAACCCTTTGTTTCTTTGGGATACCCAACAAAAAGACATTTTTGAGATTTGGGCCCTAGTTTGTTAGAGGATTAACGTTTTACATAAGCGTCACAGCCCCAAATCTTCATAAAAGACAAATTGGGACGCCTCCCACTCCATATCTCATATGGTGTCTTTTGAACCGATTTAGATGGAACTCGGTTTAGTGTAAAAGCGGCTGTTTCTAGAGCATGTCCCCAAAAGGAGTTTGGAAGGTCAGCTTGACTCATCATGGAGCGAACCATGTCTAACAGAGTTCGATTTCTCCTTTCAGAAACACCATTCCATTGAGGTGTACCTGGTGGAGTGAGTTGTGATATTATACCACACTCCTTCAGATAGTCAAGGAATTCTCGATCCAAGTACTCTCCACCTCGATCTGATCGAAGCACTTTGATACTCTTCCCGAGTTGATTCTCTACTTCATTCTTGAATTCTTTGAACTTTTCAAAGGATTCTGACTTGTGTCTCATAAGATACACATAGCCATATCTGCTGAAGTCATCAGTGAAAGTAATGAAGTATTGGAAACCTCCTCTAGCTTGTGTAGACATAGGGCCACATACATCACTATGTATGAGTCCTAGTAAGTCATTAGCCCTTTCACTTTGCCCTGTGAATGGGGCTTTGGTCATCTTGCCCAACAAACATGACTCACATGTCTCATATGATTCAAAATCAAATGAGTCCAAGAGTCCATCCTTATGGAGCTTGGATATGCGGGTCTCATTTATATGGCCCAAGCGACAGTGCCAGAAATAGGTCAAGTTTGAATCATTTAATCTGACCTTCTTGGTATTCACATTATAGATTGGATCTTCAAGGTCTAGAACATACAACCCATTGCTAAGTTGAGCACTACCATAAAAGATTTCATTCAAATAAATAGAACAACATTTGTCCTTTATTATAAATGAAAAACCTTTCTTGTCCAAACAAGAAACAGAAATCAAATTTCTACTAATAGTAGGCACAAAGTAGCAGTTGTCTAATTCTAAAACTAATCCACTAGGTAAAGTGAGAACATAAGTCCCTATGGCTAAGGCAGCAACCCTTGCTCCATTTCCAACACGTAGGTCCACTTCACCTCGGGCCAATCTTCTACTTCTACTTAGATCCTGCACATTTGCACAAATGTGAGATCCACATCCAGTATCCAATACCCAAGATGAGGAAGTAGAAAAGTTAGCCTCTATAACAAAAATACCTGAAGTGGAAGTCTTACTTCCCTTTTCCTTAGCAAGTTCTTCAAGATAGAGCTTGCAGTTGCGCTTCCAGTGTCCAGGTTGCTTACAATGGAAGCACTCCCCTTCCTTTGCCACACCACCCTTTGGTTTCAGTGCAGCTGAAGAAGAACTAGCATTGGACTTTCCATTAGCTTTATCCTTCTTCTTGTTGGCTTTTCCCTTTCCCTTGCCCTTTTGAACCATCAAAATGGGCTTAGCCTTCTTAAGGTTTTGCTCAGCAGTTCTCAACATGTTGAGCAATTCAGGAAGGGACTTGTCTAGGTCGTTCATGTTATAGTTCATGACGAACTGACTGTAGCTTTCAGGCAACGATTGCAAGACTACATCGATAGCCAACTCTTTCTGAAGAGCAAATCCCAAATTCTCAAGATTCTCAATGTACCCAATCATCTTGAGCACATGAGGACCCACGGGACTTCCCTCAGACATCTTGCACTGAAACAATGCCTTAGAGGTCTCAAACCTCTCATGCCTAGCTTGCTCTTGGAAAAGCATTTTGAGATGTTCGATCATATCGAACGCCCCCATGTTCTCATGTTGCTTCTGAAGCTCAGATTCCATGGTAATAAGCATGAGGCATGCAACATCCAAAGCATCATCAGAATGCCTCTTGTGAGCATCCCTTTCAGCTCTTGGAGCAGTGGCAGCAGGCTCATTCGGAATGGGCTGCTCTAGGACATATGCCTTTCTCTCTTGTTTGAGGACTATCCTCAAGTTTCGGTACCATTTGAGAAAGTTGGTCCCATTCAGTTTTTCCTTCTCAAGGATCGATCGCAACGAAAGTGTCGATGTGTTTTGTGCCATGGTTATCTACAACAGTAAATATGCAGTGTAAGAGTCATGTATTTTAATTCATTTAATAAGGACTTTTATTAAACGATACTCCCACTATTTTCCTCAAAATAATAACCCTCGGTATTATTTCGGAACACCTCGGCGCTAAGGTATTCTAGCGGGCCAAGATCCATATTTGACCACAACCTGAGTCAGCTTTGGCTTTTCTCTCAAGTTACAGCTATTTAGGTAGGCAACTCATTGCCAATTGCATCTTATGCAACTCTTGGATAGTTGGGTGAACAACACTTGTCCAAGCTCATCTCATGAACTTAAGCCCAACTCTATGCCTCTAAGTCCCTAATCCTATTAGGATGACTTAGTTAAGTCGAACCCAAAGTTAGCAGTTTGGATATCACTATTATCCCATCGCGCCTTACCAAGATGAACATAGGTGCTTTGCTTTGGCAAACCCACCTAATGTTGATCAAAGTCTTGACGAGTGCCAACATTTGGAAGGCATCACATTTAATGACTTAATATTTGTTTGAGGGATTTTTCTTTTGATCTCACCAATTTGTTATCTCCGGTTGTTTTATACATGCATCACATACAAATATAAAACATGCATCTCATGCTTACAAGAAATAAACGTGACATGGTTATAGCCCAAACTATGCGATATTCTCAAGCCAATGAGAATATCATAAAAGCCTAAGAAAAGAAAAGAGTCTTCACAAGCTCCTTCTCTTCCTTTCTTGGCTGCCTTTTTGTTGTCACCTCCTTGGACATACCACCTTGGACGATCCCATAATGCACCATTACATCAATAATAGAAACCTCGAGTTACATTCGAGGGGAGTAAGGTGAGAAGAGAATGTACAATGAGAGTGATAAGAAAAGGCACGACTCGCAGGCCGTATTTACAAGTACAACCAATCAAGGGCTATAACCATGCACCATGCTTCAAACACCAATCAGCATATCATGTGAAATCTCATTCAACAAAGATGCATGCCAATTTTCGCGTGTTGATTAACCAGTTTTTATTTATGTGGCGCTTCGCATACGGCGGTCCCGCTGGCCGGTCAGCGGGCGGTGGTTCCGCTGACCGGTCAGCGGACGGGGTCAAGGGGAGCCGCCCTTGCGGGGGGCGTGGGGGGCAGCGCCCCCCGGCGCAAAAAATTGTCTTACAATTGCTTAGCCCGAAATCTTCTATTTCGAGAAAGTAGGCACCCAAGACTCCTCCATTCGAGCCACCAAAAATACCTTACTTTCGGTGCCCGAACAGGCCGAATCCGAACAAACCTAGGGTTTTTGCAACTATTGCAAGAATCCTAATCCATATAGGTATCTCATACCTATCAATTTCGGGTTAATCTCATTAACCAATTTGTGTTGTTTCTTCATATATCTCATATGTTCATTACGAATTCCGGTTTCATGCATCATGAATCAATCTAATTAATCATGGCCGAAAACCAATCGAAGACATAGCATCATGCGATTCAACACTCAATCCCGATTTAGGGTTTCACCAGTAGCTCTGATACCACTGTTGGGTTTCGGGAGCCAAACAGCGCAGCGGAATTTAACCGAAACCCTCCAGGATCCAAGTGAAACGGGGTAAACCGGGTGTTCGAAAATTTCATACCTAATTTTCGGTTGAGATCTCTCACTCAACTGTAGAGTCGAATCACAAAACCTGAACAGTTGACGTGTTCAGGCTCTCTATGGTATCCACACGAGCCTCTCGGGATCACCACGCTTCCACCACGTCCCGGCAGATGCGTTTCTCTTGCGCTCGCAGTGCTAGCTTGCGTCCTCCAAGGAATTGCAAGAGAAGAGTGTGGCTGTCCTTTTGGGAGGCTAGGGCAAGGAGACCTACGAATTTCTCACTTAAAAGTTGTATTTATAGTGAGACTCAACTTCCAGGCCTAATGGGTTTCAAAGCCCTAATCCAATTAGGATTTAATTTCGGGCTTAATAATGGCTCAACTCCTTGGCCCATTATTAATACGAAATTAAAGTGAAACCATAACCCAAATAATTAGCCCATGCACTCTAATGATCCAAATAGCTCTACGTGTGCGACCCAATAGGCTCTTGCCATGTTGGCAATGATCATAAATCACATTTATAATCATAAGCAATGAGCGGTGTCTAGCAACACATCATTGCTACCCAAGTGACAAGATTGTCGGTGAATCGACTAAACCTTTATGATCATCACCGATATATGCCATTGTCCCTTTGTCCAAGATATCAAGACTAAGCACGAGACATGGAATGTGTCACTCTCGTATAGCCCAATCTTTGGTTTCTTGATTACCGAGTAGACTAACTTAAACTGATGACATTGATATCATATATCAACTCATCGGAGCATGGCCATGCATTTTCTAAGTCTCACTCTATCAAGGGGCCCAAAGATATCACTCCCGTTACATAGGAGGGACAAATCCCATCTTGATCATACAAATCCCTCCGCATGATATGTGACATACCCAATGACCTCCTTCAAGTTCACTCAGTTACGAGCAACAAAGGAAAGTATCAAAGTATGTGACTCACATGTAGGGAACCTTGATGATCTTAGGTCGAAGGACTACATATACCATGATCACTATGAGAATCACTTATGACACTCATATAACGATCCATGAAGTGTTCTCATGGTGGGTCGGTCCAGTACACAAGTTCTCCAACTTGTACCCATATGTAGACTACATATCTCATATTAGTCTCCACATATGCTAGTCATTATGTATTATTGCAACCCGCTCCACAATAATACTATACTAGGGACGTTTAAGAATATCATTATTCTAGGGTTACAATTATGTTTATTACGTTACGCAGAAACAAAACAACAAACAAAATTGCTGGATTAATGCCTCAATAAAATATCATGACTCAATGTGCAAAATACAATCATCTCATGATTGGCTTTTTGGGCACAATACTAACAGAAACATTCCCAACTTGCTTGGAATTAAGACGCGAAATTACTGGAAAGATTTGAAAGAAAACCGAAGATAAACAAGAATGCAAAGATATGTCCTTCAATGGAACTTGTGGCTCTGATACCAATTGATGTGAACCCCATGGTGTAAAGACCATGAAACGCACCCAAGATGTTTTTCAAGCTCCACAAGACATCAAAGAGACTGGATTTGAAGACCCCAACCGCTAATTAACCTATGACTAGAAACGAGAAGTATAAGAACACCAAGAACACAAGCACACTTGTGCGCCAAGGTAGTCCCCAAAGAACCAAAGAGAAAATCTCTCCAAAGTAGCAATATTATTTCATGTCAAGGCTGTCTTTTACAACCAGAATATGTGCCTCTTTATAGGCCTAAACTAGGGTAAAAGACTCAGCAAAATTCGCAACCCAAGTCACCTAGGAAACCTAGTTTCAAAGGACTCAAGAAAACCTAGTCAAACTAGGATTCCTACACCCTTTTAACACATGTTTAAGGTGTGTAGCGAATTCCATTTATCCTAAGTGACCTGAATCACTTCCATGGCCTAAATAACATCCTAAATAATGTAAATAAATAGGAAAATAAAATAGAATATGTTACAAAACAAGATTGGCCATAAAAACCCCAAAATAGTCTTCTCGGGTGGTTTTGGCTTGTGTCTTCAACTTCAAGCTGAAATTCGAACTTGATGCAGCCATGATTTCTCAAAATGCAAAACATGAAAGTTGTAGATCTCTTTCTTAGATTTGAAATGACACATGAATCACACAAAACAGATCTAAAGCCAAAGATATGCCCAAAATACTACAACTACTTCCGGACCAGCAATGACTCACAAATTGTGACTTTGAAGCTAAATTGGGCCCCCTTAACGTGCAAACTGGGTTTCCTGGCCTACATATGATTTGTAGCTCCAGAAGTTAGCTTTCGAATGAATCAAGAATCACTCAATTCTAATCTGTTTAACTGAAGATATGATTTTTCATCCAGAATATCGACAATCTGTCAACATCCAAGCTTGGCCATCATCTCCATATGATTCCTTGCATGTTCTAGCAGCTCCTTGCAAAATTCCAAGACCATTCTCCATGAAAAAGCTTCAGACGAAAGCTTGAAGTGCACTAGTGAGCTTCTTAGCCTTCTTCCTTGTCAATGGTCCACTAGTTATCTTCAATAGATCCTTGCCATCCTTGGTTGTGCCTTCTTTGATCATATCAGTTTGGAATGAAATGGGAACATTTACAACTTGTTTAGAATGAATGGAAACATTCACAACTTCTTTAGAATGAATGGAAACACTCATAACTTGTTTGGAATGATATGGAAAATTCCCAACTCATTTGGAATGAAATTGGAACATTCACAACTCATTTAGAATGAAATTGGAACATTCATAACTTATTAAAAATGAAATGGAAACACTCACACCTTGTTTGGAATGAAATGGAAACATTCACAACTTGTATAGAATGAAATCAAAACATTCACAAAATATTTGGAATGAAAAGGGAACTTTCACAACTAGTTTGGAATGAATGGAAACATTCACAACTTGTTGGGAATGAAGTGAAACACTCAGAACATGTTTGAATGATATGGAACATTCATAACTCATTTGGAATGAAATTGGAACATTCACAACTCGTTTGGAATGAAATTGCAACATTCACAACATGTATCGAACAAAATCAAAACATTCACTACTTGTTTGCAATGAAATAGGAACATTCACAACTAGCTTGGAAAGAATGGAAACATTCACAACTTGTTTGGAATGAAATGAAAACATTCACAACTTGTTCCGAATGAAATGGAAACATTCACAACTTATTTTGAATGAAATCGAAACGTTCATAACTTGTTTGGAATGAATCAAAACATTCACAACTTGTTTGGAATGAATCGAAATATTCACAACTTGTTTGTAATGAAATGCAGACAATTACAACCAGTTTGGAACGAATCGAAACATTCACAACATTTTTGGAATGAAATGGAAACATTCACAACTTGTTTGGAATGAAATCGAAAGATGCACCCATTGTTTGGAATAAAATGGGAACATTCACAACTTGTTTAGAATGAAATTGAAACATTCACTTGTTTGGAATGAAATGGGAACATTCACAACTAGTTTGGAATTAATGGAAACATTCACAACTTGTTTGGAATGAAATGGCAACATTCACAACTTGTTTCGAGTGAAGGGGAAACATTCACAACTTATTTGGAATGAAATCAAAATATGCACATCTTATTTGTAATGAAATGGAAACATTCCCAACTTGTTTGGAATCAAATGCAAACATTCCCAACTTGTTTGGAATGAAATTGAAACCTTCACAAATTGTTTGGAATGATATGGGAACATTCACCACTACTTCGGAATGAATGGAAAGATTCACAACTTGTTTGGAATGAATGGAAAGACTAACAACATGTTTGGAAGGACATGGAACATTCACAACTCGTTTGGAATGAAATTGCATCATTCGCAATTTGTTTGGATGAACTTGGAACATTCACAACTTATTTGGAATGAAGTGGAAACACTCACAACGTCTTTGGAATGAAATGGAAACATTCACAACATGTTTGTAATGAAATGGAATCATTCACAACTTGTTTGGAATGAAATGGAAAAATTCATGACTTGTTCCAAATGAAATGGAAACGTTCACAACTTGTTTGGATTGAATCAAAACATTCACAACTTGTTTGGAATGAATCGAAACATTCACAACTTGTTTATAATGAAATGGGAACATTTAGAACCAGTTTGGAATGAAAGGAAAGATTCACAACATTTTTGGAATGAAATGGAAACATTCACAACTTGTTTGGAATGAAAAGGAAACATTCCATACTTGTTTGGAATGAAGTTGAAACATTCACAATATGTTTGGAATGAAATGGGAAAATTTGCAAATAGTTTGGAATTAATGGAAACATTCTGAACTTGTTTGGAATGAAATGGAAACATTCACAAATACTTTGGAATGATATGGGAACATTCACAACTACTTTGGAAAGAATGGAAAGATTCACAACTTGTTTGGAATGAATGGAAACACTCACAACTTGTTTCAAATGATATGGAACATTCACAACTCGTTTGGAATGAAATTGTAACATTCACAACTAGTTTGGAATCGAATTGGAACACTCACAACTTGTCTCGAATGAAAGGGAAACATTCACAACTTGTTTGGAATGAAATGGGAACATTCACAACTAGTTTACAATGAACAGAAACATTCACAACTTGTTTGGAATGAATGGAAACACTCACAACTTGTTTCGAATGATATGGAACATTCACAACACATTTGGAATGAAATTGGAACATTCACAACTCGTTTGGAATGGAAATGGAACATTCAAAACTTGTTTCGAATGAAATGGAAACATCCACAACTTGTTTGGAATGAAATTGGAACATTCACAACTAGTTTGGAATGAAATGGAAACATTCACAACTTGATTGGAATGAAATGGGAACACTCACAACTAGTTTAGAATGAATGGAAACATTAGAACTTGTTTGGAATGAAATGGAAGCATTCAGAACTTGTTTGGAATGAAATGGGAACATTCACAAATAGTTTGGAATGAATATAGATTTTCACAACTGCTTCTAAATGAATCGAAACAATCACAACTTGTTTTGAATGAAATGCAAACATTCACAACTGGTTTGCAATGAATAGAAACACTCACAACTTGTTTGGAATGAAATGGAAACATTCACAACTTGTTTTGAATGAAATGCAAACATTCACAACTTGTTTTGAATGAAATGCAAACATTCACAACTTGTTTTGAATGAAATCAAAGGATGCACACATTGTTTGGAATGAAATGCAAACATTCAGAACTTATTTGGAATGAAATGGAAACATTCACAACTTGTTTGGAAAAAAATGGAAACATTCACAACTTATTTGGAATGAAATCGAAACATTCACAATTGGTTTGGAATGAAATGGGAATATTCATAACTTCTTTGGAATGTATAGATATATTTGCAACTAGTTTTGAATGAATGGAAACATTGACAACTTGTTTGGAATGAAAAGGAAACATTCACACCTTGTTCGGAATTTAACCGACACATTTACAAGTTGTTTGGAAAAAAATGCAAACATTCATAACTTGTTTCGAATGAAACAAAAAGATTCACAATTAGTAAGGAATGAAATTGAAACATTCACAACTTGTTTCGAACAAATGGGAAACATTCACAACATGTTTGGAATGAAATCAAAACATTCACAACTTGTTTGGAATGAAATGGAAACATTCAAAAGTTGTTTGGAATGAAATGGGAACATTCAGAACTTGTTTGGAATGAAATGGAAACATTCACAACTTATTTGCAATGAAATCGAAACATTTACAACTGGTTTGGAATGAAATGGGAACATTCACAACTAGTTTGGATTGAATGGGATTCACAACTTGTTTTGAATGAATCGAAACATTCACAACTTGTTTGGAATGAAATGGGAACATTCATAACTTGTTTAGAATGAAATTGAAATATTCACAACTTGTTTGGAATGAAATGGAAAAATTCAAAACTAGTTTGGAATCAAATGGAAACATTCACAACTAGTTTGGAATCAATGCAATCATTCACAACTAGTTTGGAATGAATAGTGATACTCACAACTTGTTTTGAATGAATCGAAACATTGATAACTTGTTTAGAATGAAATGGAAAATGCACAACTCGTTTGGAATGAGGTGGAAACATTCCAATTCTTTGGAAAGAAAAGGGAACATTCACAACTTGTTTGGCATGTGTAGATATTTTCATAACTAGTTTTTAATGAATGGAAACATTCACAACTTGTTTGGAATAAAAAGGAAACATTCACACCTTGTTTTGGAATGAAACAAAAACATTTACAAGTTGTTTGGAATAAAATGCAAACATTAACAACTTGGTTCGAATGAAATGGAAACATTCAGAACTAGCTTGGAATGAAATTGAAACAATCACAACTTGTTTGGAACGAACTCGAAACATTCACAACTTGTTTACAATGAAATGGAAACCTTCAAAACTTGTTTGGAATGAAATGGGAACATTCACAACTAGTTTCGAATGAATGGAAACATTCACAACTTGTTTAGAATGAAATGGAAACATTCACTACTTGTTTGGAATCAAGTGCACAACTTGTTTGGAATGAAATGGAAACATTCATAATTATTTGGAAAGAAATGGAAACATTTACAACTTGTTTGGGATAAATAGAGATATTCAGAACTAGTTTTGAATCAATAAAGAAATTAACAACTAGTTTGGAATCAACAGAAACATTCACAACTTGTTTGGAATGAAACGAAAACATTCACAACTTGTTTGGAATGAAACGGAAACATTCACAACTTGTTTGAAATGAAGTGGAAACATGCACAACTTGTTTGGAATGGAATGGAAATATTCACAACTTGTTTGGAATGAAAAGCAACTAGTTTTGAACAAATGGAAACATTAACAACTTGTTTGGAATGAAAAGGAAACGTTCACACCTTGTTTCAAATGAAACGGAAACATTTACAACTTGTTTTGAATAAAATGCAAACATTCAGAAATTGTTTGGAATGATATCAAAACATTCAAAACTAGTTTGGAATGAATAGAGAGATTCACAACTAGTTTTGAATGAATGCAAAACATTCACAATTGTTTGGAATGAATTGGAAACATTCACAACTAGTTTGGAATGAAATTCAAACATTCAGAACTTGTTTGGGATGAAATGGAAATGTTCACAACTTGTTTGGAATGAAATGGAGACACTCACAACTTATTTGGAATGAAATGGAAACCTTCAAGACTAGTTCGGAATGAAATTAAAACATTCACAACTTGTTTGGAATGAAATGGAAACATTCATAACTTGTTTAGAATGAAATGGAAACATTCAAATTGTTTGGAAGGAAATGCGAACATTCACAACTTCTTTGGAATGTATAGTTTTGAATGAATGGAAGCATTCACAACTTGTCTGGAATGAAAGGGAAACATTCACACCTTTTTTGGAATGAAACGGAAACGTTTACAAGTTGTATGGAATAAAATACAAACCTTCACAACATGTTTCGAATGAAAGGGAAACATTCACAACTAGTTTCGAATGAAATTGAAATATTCACAACTTGTTCTGAACAAATTGCAAACATTCATAACTTGTTTAGAATGAAATTGAAACATTTACAACTTGTTTGGAATGAAATGGAAACATTTACAACTTGTTTGGAATGAAATGGAAACATTTACAACTTGTTTGGAATGAAATAGAAACATTCACAACTTCTTTGGAATGAAATGGAAACATTCACACCTTGTTTGGAATGAAATGGAAACATTCACACCTTGTTTTGAATGAATTGGAAACATTCACACCTTGTTTGGAATGAAATTGAAACATTCACAACTTGTTTGGAATGAATTAAAACATTTACAACTTGATTGGAATGAAATGGGAACATTCACAACCAGTTTGAGTGAATTGAAACATTCATAACTAATTTGGAATGAATTTGAAACATTCACTACTTGTTTGGAATGAAATGGGAACATTCACAACCAGTTTAGAATGAATGGAAACAATCACAACTTGTTTGGAATGAAATCGAAACAATCACAACTTGTTTGGAATGAATCAAAACATTCACAACATGTTTTGAATGAATCAAAACATTCACAACTTGTTTGGAATGAAATGGAAACATTCACAACTAGTTTGGAGTGAATGGAAAAATTCACAACCTGTTTGGAATGAAATGGAAACAGTCGCAACTTGTTTCGAATAAAATGGAAACATTCACAACTTGTTTGGAATGAAATCGAAAGAAGCACACCTGGATTAGAATGAAATGGAAAAATTCGCAACTTGTTTGGAACGAAATAGAAACATTCACAACTTGTTTGGAATGAAAGGGACACATTCACAACTAGTTTGGAATGAAATGGAAACATGAACAACATATTTCGAATGAAATTGAAACATTCAAAACTTGTTTGGAATGAAATGGAAACATTCATAACTTGTTTGGAATGAAATTGGAACAATCACAACTTAATTCGAGCAAAATGGAAACATTCACAACTTGCTTGGAATGAAATGGAAACACAAACAACTTGTTTGGAATAAAATGAAAACATTCACAAGTTGTTTGGAATGAAATGCAATCATGTAGAACTTGTTTGGAATGAAATGGAAACATTCACAGCTCGTTCGGAATGAAATGGAACCTTTCACAACTTGTTTGGAATGAAATGGAAACATTTACACCTCGTTCGGAATGAAATGAAAACATTCACAGCTCATTTGGAATGAAATGGCAACATTCACAACTTGTTTGGAATGAAATGGAAACAATCACAATTGTTTGGAATGAAATGGAAACATGCAAACCTTGTTTGGAATCAAAATCAAACATTCACAACTTGTTTGGAATGAAATTGAAACATTCACAACTTGTTTGGAACTAAATAGAAACATTCACAACATGTTTGGAACGAAATGGGATCATTCACAACTTGTTTGGAAAGAGGTGGAAATATTCATAACTTGATTAGAATAAAGTGGAAACATTCACAACTTTATTGGAATGAAATGGAAACATTCAAAACTAGTTTGGAATGAAAAGAGAGATTCACAACTTGTTTGGAATGAAATGGAAACATACACAACTAGTTTGGAATCAGTGGAAACAATCCCAACTTATTTAGAATGAAATGGAAAAATTCACAACCTGTTTGGAATGAAATGGAAACATGCACAACTTTTTGGAATGAAATGGAAACATTACACTTGTTCGGAAAGAAATGGTAACATTCGCAACTTGTTTGGAGTGAATAGAGATATTCACAATTAGTTTTGAATGAATAGAAACTTTCACAACTTGTTTGCAATGAAAAGGAAGTGTTCTCACCTTGTTGGGAATGAAACGGAAACATTTACAACTTGTTTGGAATAAAATGCAAACATTCACAACATGTTTCGAATGAAATTGAAACATTCACAACGAGTTTTGAATGAAATAGAAACATTCACATCTTGTTTGGAACGAATTGGAAACATTCACAACTTGTTTGGAATAAAATCAAAACATTCCGAACATGTTTGGAATGAAATGGGAACATTCACAACTAGTTTGGAATGAAATGGGAATATTCACAATTAGTTTGGAACGAAATAGAAACATGCACTACTTGTTTGGCATGAAATGGAAACATTCAGACCTTGTTTGGAATGAATGGAAACATTCACAACTTGTTTAGAATGAAATGGAAACATTTGCAACTAGTTTGGAATCAATGGAAACATTCATAACTTGTTTTGAATGAAATGGAAACATTCACAACTCTTTTGGAATCAA
The DNA here is from genome assembly GCA_039654915.1 of Aquilaria yunnanensis. Classification (NCBI taxonomy): domain Eukaryota; kingdom Viridiplantae; phylum Streptophyta; class Magnoliopsida; order Malvales; family Thymelaeaceae; genus Aquilaria; species Aquilaria yunnanensis. The sequence continues at coordinate 36,900,785 of CM077595.1, read as the reverse complement.
TGGAAACATTTTCAACTTATTTGCAATCAAAGGGAAACATTCACAATTGTTTGAAAAGAAATGGAAACATTCACAACTTGTTTGGAATGAATAGGGATATTCACAACTAGTTTTGAAAGAATGGAAACATTCACAACTCGTTTGGAATGAAAACGAAACTTTCACACCTTGTCTGGAATGAAACAGAAACATTTACAACTTGTTCGGAATAAAATACAAACAGTAACAACTTGTTTTCAATGGAATGGAAACATTCAAAACTAGTTTGAAATGAGTAGAGATTCACAACTAGTTTTGAATGAATGTAAACATTAACAACTTGTTTGGAATGAAATGGAAACATTCACAACTAGTTTGGAATGAATTGAAACATTCACAAATTGTTTGGAATGAAATGGAAACATTCACAACTTGTTTCAAATGAAATGGATACGTTCACAACTTGTTTTGGAATGAAATGGAAACATTCACAACTAGTTTGAAATGAAATGGAAACACGCACAACTTTTTTGTAATGAAATGGAAACACTCATAACTTGTTTGGAATGAATTGGAAACTTTCACAACTTGTTTGGAATGAATGGAAACGTTCACTACTGGTTTGGAATGAATAGAAACATTCACAACTTCTTTGGGATGAAATGGAAATATTCAAAACTATTTTGGAATGTAATGGAAAAGTGCACAACTTGTTTGGAATGAAATGGAAACATTCACAACTTGTTTGGAATGACATGGAAACATTCACAACTTGTTTTGGTATGAACCGAGATATTCACAACTAGTTTGCAACGAAATGGAAACAATCACAACTTGTTTGGAATGAAATGGAAACAATCACAACTTATTTGGAATGAAGTGGAATCATTCACAACTTGTTTTGAACGAAATGAAAACATTTATAACTTGTTTGGAATGAAGTGGCAACATTCACAACTTGTTTGGAATGAAATCGAAACCTTCACAACTTGCTTGGAATGAAATGGGAACATTCACAACTAGTTTGGATAAATGGAAACATTCACAACTTGTTTGGAATAAATGGAAACATTCACAAGTCATTTGGAATGAAATTGGAACATTCACAACTTGTTTCGAACGAATTGGAAACATTCAAAACCTGTTTGGAATGAAAAGTAAACATTCACAACTTGTTTGGAATGAAGTGGAAACACTCACAACTGGTTTCGAATTAAACTGAAACATTCATAACTTGTTTGGAATGAAATGGGAACATTCACAACTATTGTGGAATCAGTGGATACATTCACAACTTGTTTGGAATGAAATGGAAACATTCACAACTTGTTTCGAATGAAATGGGATTATTCACAACTAGTTTGGAATTAATGGAAACATTCACAACTTGTTTGGAATGAAATGGAAACATTCACAATTTGTTTGGAATGAAATGGAAACATTCACAGGTTGTTTGGAATGAAATTGAAGCATTCAGAAGTTGTTTTGAATGACATGGAAACATTCACAACTTGTTTGGATCGAAATCGAAACAATCACAACTTGTTTGGAGTGAATCGAAACATTCATAACTTGTTTGGAATGAAAGGGAAACATTCACGACTTGCTTTGAATGAAATCAAAATATTCACAACTTGCTTGGAATGAAATCGAAACATTCACAACTTCCTTGGAACGAATGGGAACATTCACAACTAGTCTGGATTGAATGGAAACATTCACAACTTGTTTGGAATGAAAGGAAACACTCACAACTTGCCTGGAATGACATGCAACATTCACAACTCATTTCAAATGAAACTGGAACATTCACAACACGTTTGGAATGAAATTGGGACACTCACAACTTGTTTGAAATGAAATGGGAACATTCACAACTTGTTTGGAAAGAAATGGAAAGATTCACAACTTGTTTGGAACGAAGTGGACACACCCACAAGTAGTTCGGAATGAAATGGAAGCATGCGCAACTTGTTTGGAATGAAATGGAAACATTCACAACTTGTTCGGAATGAAATGAAGTCATTCACAACTTGTTTGGAATGCAATGGAGTCATTCACAACTTTTTTGGAATGAAATCAAAACATTTACAACTTGTTTGCAATGAAATGGGAACACTCACAACTAGTTTTGAATGAATGGAAATGTTCATAACTTGTTTAGAATGAAATGGAAACAACCACAACTTGTTTGGAATGAAATGGAAAAATTCACAACTTGTTTGGAATGAAATCGAAACAATGACAACTTGTTTGGAATGAAATGGGAACTGTCACAACTAGTTTGGAATGAATGGAAACACTCACAACTTGTTTGGAATGGATGGAAACACTCACAATTTGTTTGGAATGACATGCAATATTCAAAAGTCGTTTGAAATGAAATTGGAACATTCACAACACGTTTCGAATGAAATTGGAACATTTATAACTTGTTTCGAATGAAGTGGAAACATTCACAACTCGTTTGGAATAAAATGGAAACAGTCACAACTCGTTCGGAATGGAATGGAAACATTCACAACTCATTTGGAATGAAATGGAAACATTCACAACTAGTTTGGAATGAAATGGAAACGTGCACAACTTGTTTGGAATGAAATGCAAACATTCACAACTTGTTTCGAATGAAATGGGAACATTTAGAACTTGTTTGGAATGAATAGAAACACTGACAACTTGTTTGGAATGACATGGAACGTTCACAACTCATTTGAAATGAAATTGTAACATTCAGAACTCATTTCGAATGAAATTGGAATACTCAAAACTTGTTTCGAATGAAATGCAAACATTCACAAGTTGTTTGGAATGAAATGGAAACAATCACAACTCATTTGGAATTAAATGGTAACATTCACAACTCGTTTGGAATGAAATGGTAACATTCACAACTCGTTTGAAATGAAATGGAAACATTCACAACTAGTTTGGAAATGAAATGCAAACACACACAACTTGTTTGGAATGAAATGGTGATGCGAACCCTGATGGTATAAAGGCCATGAAATGCGCCCAAGATGTTTTTCAAGCTCCACAAGACATCAAATGAGACTGGATTTGAAGACCCCCACCCCTAATCAACCTGTGACTAGAAACGAGAAGTATAAGAACACCAAGAACACAAGCACACTTGTGCACCAAGGTAGTCCACAAAGAACCAAAGAGAAATTCTCTCCAAAGTAGCAATATTATTTCATGTCAAGGCTGTTGTTTTACAACCAGAATATGTGCCTATTTATAGGCCTAAACTAGGGTAAAAGACTTAGCAAAATTCACAGCCCAAGTCACCTAGGAAACTTAGTTTCAAAGGACTCATGAAAACCTAGTCAAACTAGGATTCCTACACACTTTTAACACATGTTTAAGGTGTGCAGCGAATTGCATTTATCCTAATTAACCTAAATCACTTCCATGGCCTAGATAACATCCTAAATAATGTGAATAAACAGGAAAATAAAATAAAATACATTACAAAACAAGATTGGCCATAAAAATCCCAAAATAGTCTTCCCGGGTGGTTTTGGCTTGTGTCTTCAACTTCAAGCTAATATTTGAACTTCATGCAGCCATGAGTTCTCAAAATGCAAAACATAAAAGTTGTATATCTCTTTCTTAGCTTTGAAATGACACTTGAAGCACACAAAAAAGACATCTAGAGCCAAAGATATGCCCACAATACTGCAACTGCTTTTGAACCAGCGATAACTCGTAAATCATGACTTTGAAGCTAAATTGGACCTCCTTAATGTGCAAACTGGGTTTCATGGTCTTCATATGATTTCTAGCTCCAGATGTTAGCTTTTTAATGAATCAAGAATTACTCAATTCTAATCTGTTTAGATCAAGATATGATTTTTTAGCAGAACATCACCAATCTGTCAACATCCAAGCTTGGCCATCATCTCCATATGATTCCTTGCATGTTTCAGCAGCTCCTTAGCCTTCTTCCTTGTCAATTTTCCACTTGTTATCTTCAATGGATCCTTGCTATCCTTGGTTGTACCTTCCTTGATCGTATCAAATAGACACATTCACAACTTGTTTGGAATGAAACGGGAAAATTCAAAACACGTTTCGAATGAAATGGAAACAGTCACAACTTGTTTGGAATGAAATCAAAACATTCACAACTTGTTTGGAATGAATTGAAACAGTCACAACTTGTTTTGAATGAATCAAAACATTTAGAACTTGTTTGGAATGAACTGGAAACATTCACAACTAGTTTGGAATGAATGGAAACATTCATAACTTGTTAGGAATGAAGTGGAAACATTCACAAGTTGTTTGGAATGGAATCAAAACATTAACAACTTGTTTGGAATGAAATGGCAACATTCACAACTTTTTTAGAATGCAATGGAAACATTCATAACTTGTTTGGAATGATATGGAAACATTCATAACTTTTTTGGAATGAAATGGAAACATTTAGAACTTGTTTGGAAATAAATGGAAAGATTCACAACTTGTTTGGAATGAAATTGCAACATTCCCAACTTGTTTTGAACGAAATGGAAACATTCACAACTTGTTTGGAATGAAATGGAAATATTCATAACTTGTTCGGAATGAAATGGAAACATTCACAACTAGTTTGAACTGAAATAGAAACAAGAAAAACATGTTTCGAATGAAATGGAAACAATCACAACTTGTTTGGAGTGAAATCGAAAGATGGATACCATGTTTGGAATGAAAAGGAAATATTCAAAACTTGTTTGAAATGAAGTGGAAACATTCACAACTTGATTGGATTGAAATGGAACCCTTCATAACTTTTTTGGAATGAAATGGGAACATTTACAACTAGTTTGGAATCAATGGAACCATTCACAACTTGTTGGAAATGAAATCGAAACCTTCACAGCTTATTTGTAATGAATGGAAACAGTCACAACTTGTTTCGAACGAAATGCAAACATTCACAAATTGTTTGGAATGAATTGAAACATTCACAACTTGTTAGGAATGAAATTGAAACCTTCACAACTTCCGTGGAATGAAATGGGAACATTCACAACTAGTTTTGGAGTGAATGGAAAAATTTAGAAATTTTTGGGAATCATTGGAAACATACACAACTCATTTTGAATGAAATTGGAACATTCACAACTTGTTTCGAATGAAATGGAAACATTCACAACCTGTTTGGAATCAAAAGCAAACATTCACAACTTGTTTGGAATGAAGTGGCAACATTCACCACTTGTTTGGAATGAAATTGAACACCACTTGTTTGGAATGAAATGGAAACATTCACAACTTGTTTGGATTAAAATGGAAACATTCACAACTTGTTCAGAATGAAATGGAAACATTCACAACTTGTTTGGAACCAAGTGGAAACATTCACAAGTTGTTTAGAATGAAATGGAAACATTCACAACTTGTTTGGACCCTAATGGAAACATTCACGACTTGTTAAGAATAAAATGCAAACATTCACAACTTGTTTGGAATGCAATGGAAACATTCACAACTAGTTTGGAATGAATAGAGATATTCACAACTGGTTTTGAACGAATCTAAACATTCACAAATTGTTTTGGAATGAAATGGAAACATTCAAAACTAGTTTGGAATCAATGGAAACATTTATAACTTGTTTGGAATGAAATGGAAACATTTACAACTTGTTTGCAATGAAATCAAAACGTTCAAAACTTGTTTAGAATAAAATGGGAACATTCACAACTAGTTTGGAACGAATGGAAACATTCACAGCTTGTTTGGAATGAATGGAAACATTCACAACTTGTATGGAATGACATGCAACATTCACAACTCGTTAGGAATGAAATTGGAACATTCACAACTTGTTTTGAAATGAAATGGAAACATTTAGAACTTGTTTGGAAATAAATGGAAAGATTCACAACTTGTTCGGAATGAAATTGCAACATTCGCAACTTGTTTCGAACGAAATGGAAACATTCACAACTTGTTTGGAATGAAATGGAAATATTCAGAACTTGTTCAGAATGAAATGGAAACATTCACAACTAGTTTGAAATGAAATAGAAACAAGGAAAACATGTTTCGAATGAAATGGCAACATTCACAACTTGTTTGGAGTGAAATCGAAAGATGGACACCATGTTTGGAATGAAAAGGAAATATTCAAAATTTGTTTGAAATGAAGTGGAAACATTCACAACTTGATTGGATTGAAATGGAAGCATTCATAACTTTTTTCGAATGAAATGGGAACATTTAAAACTAGTTTGGAATCATTGGAACCATTCACAACTTGTTGGAAATGAAAGCGAAACCTTCAGAACTTTTTTGGAATGAATGGAAACATTCACAACTTGCTTCGAACAAAATGGAAACATTCACAACTTGTTTGGAATGAATGGAAACATTCACAACTTGTTTGCAATGAATGGAAACATTCACAACTTGCTAGGAATGAAATCGAAACCTTCACAACTTCCATGGAATGAAATGGGAACATTCACAACTAGTTTTGGAGTGAATGGAAAAATTTAGAACTTTTTGGGAATCAATGCAAACATTCACAACTCGTTTTGAATGAAATTGGAACGTTCACAACTTATTTCGAATGAAATGGAAACTTTCACAACCTGTTTGGAATCAAAAGGAAACATTCACAACTTGTTTGGAATGAATTGAAACAGTCACAACTTGTTTTGAATGAATCAAAACATTTAGAACTTGTTTGGAATGAACTGGAAACATTCACAACTAGTTTGGAATGAATGGAAACATTCATAACTTGTTAGGAATGAAGTGGAAACATTCACAAGTTGTTTGGAATGGAATCAAAACATTAACAACTTGTTTGGAATGAAATGGCAACATTCACAACTTTTTTAGAATGCAATGGAAACATTCATAACTTGTTTGGAATGATATGGAAACATTCATAACTTTTTTGGAATGAAATGGAAACATTTAGAACTTGTTTGGAAATAAATGGAAAGATTCACAACTTGTTTGGAATGAAATTGCAACATTCCCAACTTGTTTTGAACGAAATGGAAACATTCACAACTTGTTTGGAATGAAATGGAAATATTCATAACTTGTTCGGAATGAAATGGAAACATTCACAACTAGTTTGAACTGAAATAGAAACAAGAAAAACATGTTTCGAATGAAATGGAAACAATCACAACTTGTTTGGAGTGAAATCGAAAGATGGATACCATGTTTGGAATGAAAAGGAAATATTCAAAACTTGTTTGAAATGAAGTGGAAACATTCACAACTTGATTGGATTGAAATGGAACCCTTCATAACTTTTTTGGAATGAAATGGGAACATTTACAACTAGTTTGGAATCAATGGAACCATTCACAACTTGTTGGAAATGAAATCGAAACCTTCACAGCTTATTTGTAATGAATGGAAACAGTCACAACTTGTTTCGAACGAAATGCAAACATTCACAAATTGTTTGGAATGAATTGAAACATTCACAACTTGTTAGGAATGAAATCGAAACCTTCACAACTTCCGTGGAATGAAATGGGAACATTCACAACTAGTTTTGGAGTGAATGGAAAAATTTAGAAATTTTTGGGAATCATTGGTGTTGGGTTTCGGGAGCCAAACAGCGCAGCGGAATTTAACCGAAACCCTCCAGGATCCAAGTGAAACGGGGTAAACCGGGTGTTTGAAAATTTCATACCTAATTTTCGGTTGAGATCTCTCACTCAACTGTAGAGTTGAATCACAAAACCTGAACAGTTGACGTGTTCAGGCTCTCTATGGTATCCACACGAGCCTCTCGGGATCACCACGCTTCCACCACGTCCCGGCAGATGCGTTTCTCTTGCGCTCGCAGTGCTAGCTTGCGTCCTCCAAGGAATTGCAAGAGAAGAGTGCGGCTGTCCTTTTGGGAGGCTAGGGCAAGGAGACCTACGAATTTCTCACTTAAAAGTTGTATTTATAGTGAGACTCAACTTCCAGGCCTAATGGGTTTCAAAGCCCTAATCCAATTAGGATTTAATTTCGGGCTTAATAATGGCTCAACTCCTTGGCCCATTATTAATACGAAATTAAAGTGAAACCATAACCCAAATAATTAGCCCATGCACTCTAATGATCCAAATAGCTCTACGTGTGCGACCCAATAGGCTCTTGCCATGTTGGCAATGATCATAAATCACATTTATAATCATAAGCAATGAGCGGTGTCTAGCAACACATCATTGCTACCCAAGTGACAAGATTGTCGGTGAATCGACTAAACCTTTATGATCATCACCGATATATGCCATTGTCCCTTTGTCCAAGATATCAAGACTAAGCACGAGACATGGAATGTGTCACTCTCGTATAGCCCAATCTTTGGTTTCTTGATTACCGAGTAGACTAACTTAAACTGATGACATTGATATCATATATCAACTCATCGGAGCATGGCCATGCATTTTCTAAGTCTCACTCTATCAAGGGGCCCAAAGATATCACTCCCGTTACATAGGAGGGACAAATCCCATCTTGATCATACAAATCCCTCTGCATGATATGTGACATACCCAATGACCTCCTTCAAGTTCACTCAGTTACGAGCAACAAAGGAAAGTATCAAAGTATGTGACTCACATGTAGGGAACCTTGATGATCATAGGTCGAAGGACTACATATACCATGATCACTATGAGAATCACTTATGACACTCATATAACGATCCATGAAGTGTTCTCATGGTGGGTCGGTCCAGTACACAAGTTCTCCAACTTGTACCCATATGTAGACTACATATCTCATATTAGTCTCCACATATGCTAGTCATTATGTATTATTGCAACCCGCTCCACAATAATACTAGACTAGGGACATTTAAGAATATCATTATTCTAGGGTTACAATTATGTTTATTACGTTACGCAGAAACAAAACAACAAACAAAATTGCTGGATTAATGCCTCAATAAAATATCATGACTCAATGTGCAAAAATACAATCATCTCATGATTGGCTTTTTGGGCACAATACTAACAATTGGAAACATACACAACTCATTTTGAATGAAATTGGAACATTCACAACTTGTTTCGAATGAAATGGAAACATTCACAACCTGTTTGGAATCAAAAGGAAACATTCACAACTTGTTTGGAATGAAGTGGCGACATTCACCACTTGTTTGGAATGAAATTGAACACCACTTGTTTGGAATGAAATGGAAACATTCACAACTTGTTTGGATTAAAATGGAAACATTCACAACTTGTTCAGAATGAAATGGAAACATTCACAACTTGTTTGGAACCAAGTGGAAACATTCACAAGTTGTTTAGAATGAAATGGAAACATTCACAACTTGTTTGGACCCTAATGGAAACATTCACGACTTGTTAAGAATAAAATGCAAACATTCACAACTTGTTTGGAATGCAATGGAAACATTCACAACTAGTTTGGAATGAATAGAGATATTCACAACTGGTTTTGAACGAATCTAAACATTCACAAATTGTTTTGGAATGAAATGGAAACATTCAAAACTAGTTTGGAATCAATGGAAACATTTATAACTTGTTTGGAATGAAATGGAAACATTTACAACTTGTTTGCAATGAAATCAAAACGTTCAAAACTTGTTTAGAATAAAATGGGAACATTCACAACTAGTTTGGAACGAATGGAAACATTCACAGCTTGTTTGGAATGAATGGAAACATTCACAACTTGTATGGAATGACATGCAACATTCACAACTCGTTAGGAATGAAATTGGAACATTCACAACTTGTTTTGAAATGAAATGGAAACATTTAGAACTTGTTTGGAAATAAATGGAAAGATTCACAACTTGTTCGGAATGAAATTGCAACATTCGCAACTTGTTTCGAACGAAATGGAAACATTCACAACTTGTTTGGAATGAAATGGAAATATTCAGAACTTGTTCAGAATGAAATGGAAACATTCACAACTAGTTTGAAATGAAATAGAAACAAGGAAAACATGTTTCGAATGAAATGGCAACATTCACAACTTGTTTGGAGTAAAATCGAAAGATGGACACCATGTTTGGAATGAAAAGGAAATATTCAAAATTTGTTTGAAATGAAGTGGAAACATTCACAACTTGATTGGATTGAAATGGAAGCATTCATAACTTTTTTCGAATGAAATGGGAACATTTAAAACTAGTTTGGAATCATTGGAACCATTCACAACTTGTTGGAAATGAAAGCGAAACCTTCAGAACTTTTTTGGAATGAATGGAAACATTCACAACTTGCTTCGAACAAAATGGAAACATTCACAACTTGTTTGGAATGAATGGAAACATTCACAACTTGTTTGCAATGAATGGAAACATTCACAACTTGCTAGGAATGAAATCGAAACCTTCACAACTTCCATGGAATGAAATGGGAACATTCACAACTAGTTTTGGAGTGAATGGAAAAATTTAGAACTTTTTGGGAATCAATGCAAACATTCACAACTCGTTTTGAATGAAATTGGAACGTTCACAACTTATTTCGAATGAAATGGAAACTTTCACAACCTGTTTGGAATCAAAAGGAAACATTCACAACTTGTTTGGAAAGAAGTGGCAACATTCATCACTTGTTTGGAATGAAATTGAACACCACTTGTTTGGAATGAAATTGAAACATTCACAACTTGTTTGGAATGAAATGGGAATATTCACAACTAGTTTGGAATGAATGGAAACATTCACAACTTGTTTGGAATGAAATGGAAACATTAACAACTTGTTTGGAATGAAATGGAAACATTCACAACTTGTTAGGAATGAGTTGAAACATTCACGACTTGTTTGGAATGAATTGAAACATTTACACCTTGTTTGGAATGGAATAGGAATATTCACAACCAGTTTGGAATGCATGGAAACATTAAAAACTGGTTTGGAATGAAATGGAAACATTTAGAACTTATTTCAAAAGACATGCAAACAATGACAACTTGTTTGGAATGAAATCGAAACATTGACAACCTGTTTGGAGTGAATTGAAACATTCACAAATTGTTTTCAATGAATTGAAACATTCAGACCTTGTTTGGAATGAAATGCAAACATTCACAACATGTTTGGAATGAAATGGACACATTTACAACTTGTTTAGAATGAAATGGGAACATTCAAAATACATTTTGAATGAAATGGAAACAGTCACAACTTGTTTGGAATGAAATCGAAACATTCACAACTTATTTGAAATGAATCGAAACATTCATAACCTATTTTAAATGAATCAAAACATTCACAACTTGTTTTGGAATGAAATGGAAACATTCACAACTTGTTTGGAATGAAATGGGAACATTCACAACTTGGTTGGAATGAAATCGAAACATTCACAGCTTGTTTGGAATGAGATGGGAACATTCACAACTAGTTTGGAACAAATGGAAACATTCACAACTTGTCAGTAATGATGTGGAGACTTTCACAACTTGTTTGGAATGGAATTGAAACATTAACAACTTGTTTGGAATGAAATAGCAACATTCACAACTTTTTTAGAATGCAATGGAAACATTCACAACTTGTTTGGAATGATATGGAAACATGCACAACTTGTTTGGAATGAAATGGAAACATTCACAACTTGTTTGGAATGAAATGGGAACATTCGGAACTAGGTTCAAATGAATGGAAACATTCAGAACTTGTTTGGAATGAAATGGAAACATTCACAACTTGTTTGGAATGAATTGATATATTCAACACTAGTTCTGAGCGAATCAAAACATTCACAACTTGTTTGGAATGAAATGGAAACATTCACAACTTGTTTGGATTGAAATGGAAACATTCACAACTTGTTTGGAATAAAATGCAAACATTCACAACTTCTTTGGAATGAAATGGAAACATTCACAACTTGTTTGGAATGAATTGATATATTCACAACTAGTTTTGAGTGAATCAAAACATTCACAACTTGTTTAGAATGAAATGGAAACATTCACAACTTGTTTGGAATGAAATGCAACCATTCACAACTAGTTTGGAATGAAATGGAAACAAGCACACCTTGTTTCGAATGAAATGGAAACATTCACAGCTTGTTTGGAATGAAATTGAAGGATGGACACCATGTGTGGAATGAAATGGAGAAATCCACAACTTGATTGGAATGGAATAGAAACATTCACAACTTATTTGGAATAAAGTGGAAACATCACAACCTGATTGGATAGAAGTGGAAGCATTCACAACTTTTTTGGAATGAAATTGTAACATTTACAACTAGTTTGGAATGAATGGAACCATAACTTCTTGTTGGAAATGAAATGGAAACATTCAGAACTTGTTTGGAATGAAATCGAAACATTGACAACTTTTTTGTAATGAAATGGAATTTCACAACTAGTTTGGAATGAAATGGAAACTTCAACAACTTGTTTGGATTGAAATGGAAACATTCACAACTTGTTTAGATTGAAATGGAAACATTCACAACTTGTTTGGAACCAAATGGAAACATTCACAAGTTGTTTAGAATGAAATGCAAACATTCACAACTTGTTTCGAACCTAATGCAAACATTCACGACTTGTTAAGAATAAAATGCAAACATTCACAACTTGTTTGGAATGCAATGGAAACATTCACAACTAGTTTGGAATGAATAGAGATATTCGCAACTGGTTTTGAACGAATCTAAACATTCACAAATTGTTTGGAATGAAATTGAAATAGTCAAAACTAGTTTGGAATCAATGGGAACATTTTTTTGTTGTTTGGAATGAAATGGAAACATTTACAACTCGTTTGTAATGAAATCAAAACGTTCAAAACTTGTTTAGAATGAAATGGGAACATTCACAACTAGTTTGGAACGAATGGAAACATTCACAGCTTGTTTGGAATGAATGGAAACACTCACAACTTGTTTGGAATGACATGCAACATTCACAACTAGTTAGGAATGAAATTGGAACATTCACAACTTGTTTTGAAATGAAATGGAAACATTTAGAACTTGTTTGGAAATAAATGGCAAGAATCACAACTTGTTTGGAATGAAATTGCAACATTCGCAACTTGTTTCGAACGAAATGGAAACAATCACAACTTGTTTGCAATGAAATGGAAATATTCAGAACTTGTTCGGAATGAAATGGAAACATTCACAACTAGTTTGAAATGAAATAGAAACAAGGAAAACATGTTTCGAATGAAATGGCAACATTCACAACTTGTTTGGAGTGAAATCGAAAGATGGACACCATGTTTGGAATGAAAAGGAAATATTCAAAACTTGTTTGAAATGAAGAGGAAACATTCACAACTTGATTGGATTGAAAAGGAAGCATTCATAACTTTTTTGGAATGGAATGGGAACATTTACAACTAGTTTGGAATCAATGGAACCATTCACAACTTGTTGGAAATGAAATCTAAACCTTCAGAACTTATTTGTAATGAAAGGAAACATTCATAACTTGCTTCGAACGAAATGGAAACATTCACAACTTGTTTGGAATGAATGAAAACATTCACAACTTGTTTGGAATGAATGGAAACATTCACAACTTGTTTGCAATGAATGGAAACATTCACAACTTGTTAGGAATTAAATCGAAACCTTCACAACTTCCATGGAATGAAATGGGAACATTCACAACTAGTTTTGGAGTGAATGAAAAAATTTAGAACTTTTTGGGAATCAATGCAAACATTCACAACTAGTTTTGAATGAAATTGGAACATTGACAACTTGTTTCGAATGAAATGGAAACTTTCACAACCTGTTTGGAATCAAAAGGAAACATTCACAACTTGTTTGGAATGAAGTGGCAACATTCATCACTTGTTTGGAATGAAATTGGACACCACTTGTTTGGAATGAAATTGAAACATTCACAACTTGTTTGGAATGAAATGGGAATATTCACAACTGGTTTGGAATGAATGGAAACATTCACAACTTGTTTTGAATGAAATGAAAACATTAACAACTTGTTTGGAATGAAATGGAAACATTCACAACTTGTTAGGAATGAGTTGAAACATTCACGACTTGTTTGGAATGGAATGGCAATATTCACAACTAGTTTGGAATCGATGGAAACATTAACAACTTGTTTGGAATGAAATGGAAACATTTAGAACTTATTTCAAAAGACATGCAAACAATCACAAGTTGTTTGGAATGAAATCGAAACATTCACAACTTGTTTGGAGTGAATTGAAACATTCACAAATTGTTTTGACTGAATTGAAACATTCACACCTTGTTTGGAATGAAATGCAAACATTCACAACATGTTTGCAATGAAATGGGAACATTCACAACTTGTTTGGAATGAAATGGACACATTTACAACTTGTTTGGAATGAAATGGGAACATTCAAAATACGTTTTGAATGAAATGGAAACAGTCACAACTTGTTTGGAATGAAATCGAAACATTCACAACTTATTTGAAATGAATCGAAACATTCATAACCTATTTTGAATGAATCAAAACATTCACAACTTGTTTTGGAATGAAATGGAAACATTCACAACTTGTTTGGAATGAAATAGGAACATTCACAACTTGCTTGGAATGAAATCGAAACATTCACAGCTTGTTTGGAATGAGATGGGAACATTCACAACTACTTTGGAACAAATGGAAACATTCACAACTTGTCGGTAATGAAGTGGAGACTTTCACAACTTGTTTGGAATGGAATTGAAACATTAACAACTTGTTTGGAATGAAATAGCAACATTCACAACTTTTTTAGAATGCAATGGAAACATTCACAACTTGTTTGGAATGATATGGAAACATTCACAACTTGTTTGGAATGAAATGGGAACATTCGGAACTAGGTTCAAATGAATGGAAACATTCACAACTTATTTGAAATTAATCGAAACATTCATAACATATTTTGAATGAATCAAAACATTCACAACTTGTTTTGGAATGAAATGGAAACATTCACAACTTGTTTGGAATGAAATGGGAACATTCACAACTTGCTTGGAATGAAATCGAAACATTCACAGCTTGTTTGGAATGAGATGGGAACATTCACAACTAGTTTGGAACAAATGGAAACATTCACAACTTGTCGGTAAGGAAGTGGAGACTATCACAACTTGTTTGGAATGGAATTGAAACATTAACAACTTGTTTGGAATGAAATAGCAACATTCACAACTTTTTTAGAATGCAATGGAAACATTCACAACTTGTTTGGAATGATATGGAAACATTCACAACTTGTTTGGAATGAAATGGGAACATTCGGAACTAGGTTCAAATGAATGGAAACATTCACAACTTGTTTGGAATGAAATGGAAACATTCACAACTTGTTTGGAATGAATTGATATATTCAACACTAGTTTTGAGTGAATCAAAACATTCACAACTTGTTTGGAATGAAATAGAAACATTCACAACTTGTTTGGATTGAAATGGAAACATTCACAACTTGTTTGATTGAAATGGAAACATTCACAACTTGTTTGGAATGAAATGGAAACATTCAGAACTTGTTTGGAAAGAATTGATATATTCACAACTAGTTTTGAGTGAATCAAAACATTCACAACTTGTTTGGAATGAAATGGAAACATTCACAACTTGTTTTGATTGAAATGGAAACATTCACAACTTGTTTGGATTCAATGGAAACACTCACAAGTTCTTTGGAATGACATGGAACATTCATAACTTGTTTCGACTGAAATTGTAACATTCACAACTTGTTTCGAACGAAATGGAAACAATCACAACTTGTTTGGAATGAAATGGAAACATTCACAACTTGTTTGGAATGAAGTGGAAACTCACAACTTGATTGGAATGAATTGGAAACATTCACAACTTCTTTGGCATGAAATAGAAACATTCACAACTTGTATGGAATGAAATGAAAACCTTCACAACTTGTTTGGAATGGAATGGAAACATTCACAACTTGTTTGGAATGAAATGGAATTCACAACTAGTTTGGAATGAAATGGAAACTTGCACAACTTGTTTGGATTGAAATGGAAACGTTCAGAACTTGTTTAGAATGTAATGGAAACGTTCACAACTTGTTTGGAACCAAGTGGAAACATTCACAAGCCGTTTAGAATGAAATGGAAGGATTCACAGCTTGTTTGGAATGAAATGGAAACATTTACAACTTGTTTGGATTCAGTGGAAACACTCACAACTTCTTTGGAATGACATGGAACATTCATAACTTTTTTTGAATGAAATTCGAACATTCACAACTTGTTTCGAACGAAAGGGAAACAATCACAACTTGTTTGGAATGAAATGGAAACATTCACAACTTGTTTGGAATGAAGTGGAAACATTCACAACTTGATTGGAATGAAATGGAAGCTTTCACAACTTCTTTTGAATGAAATGGAAACATTCACAACTTCTTTGGAATGAAATGGAAACATTCACAACTTCTTTGCAATGAAATGAAATTCACAACTAGTTTGGAATGAAATGGAAACTTGTACAACTTGTTTGGATTGAAATGGAAACATTCACAACTTGTTTAGAATGAAATGGAAACATTCACAACATGTTTGGAATGAAATGGAAATATTCACAACTTGTTCAGAACCAAATGGAAACAATCACAAGTTGTTTAGAATGAAATGGAAACATTCACAACTTGTTAGGAATAAAATGAAAATATTCACAACCTGTTTGAACTGAATTGGAAACATTCACAACTAGTTTGGAATGAATAAAGATATTGACAACTGGTTGTGAATGAGTCGAAACATTCACACCTTGTTTGGAATGAAATGGAAACATTCAAAACTAGTTCGGAATCAATGGAAACAATCAAAACTAGTTTGGACTCAATGGAAACATTCATAACTCATTTGGAATGAAATGGAAACATTTACAACTTCTTTGGAATGAAATTGAAACATTCAAAACTTTTTTGGAATGAAATAGGAACATTCACAAATAGTTTGGAACGAATGGAAACATTCACAGCTTGTTTGGAGTGAATGGAAACACTCACAACTTGTTTGGATTGGAATGGAAACATTCACAACTTGTTTAAAATGAAATGGAAACATTCACAACTTGTTTGGAACCAAATGGAAACATTCACAACTTGTTTACAATGAAACGGAAACATTCACAACTTATATGGAACCAAACGGAAACATTCACGTCTTGTTAGGAATAAAATGCAAATATTCACAACTTGTTTGGAATGAAATGGAAACATTCACAACTATATTGGAATGAATAAAGATATGTTGGGTTTCGGGAGCCAAACAGCGCAGCAGAATTTAACCGAAACCCTCCAGGATCCAACTGAAACGGGGTAAACCGGGTGTTCGAAAATTTGATACCTAATTTTCGGTTGAGATCTCTCACTCAACTGTAGAGTCGAATCACAAAACCTGAACAGTTGACGTGTTCAGGCTCTCTATGGTTTCCACACGAGCCTCTCGGGATCACCATGCTTCCACCAGGTCCCGGCAGATGCGTTTCTCTTGCGCTTGTAGTGCTAGCTTGCGTCCTCCAAGGAATTCCAAGAGAAGAGTGCGGCTGTCCTTTTGGGAGGCTAGGGCAAGGAGCCCTACGAATTTCTCACTTAAAAGTTGTATTTATAGTGAGACTCAACTTCCAGGCCTAATGGGTTTCAAAGCCCTAATCCAATTAGGATTTAATTTCGGGATTAATAATGGCTCAACTCCTTGGCCCATTATTAATACGAAATTAAAGTGAAACCATAACCCAAATAATTAGCCCATGCACTCTAATGATCCAAATAGCTCTATGTGTGCGACCCAATAGGCTCTTGCCATGTTGCCAATGAACATAAATCACATTTATGATCATAAGCAATGAGCGGTGTCTAGCAACACATCATTGCTACCCAAGTGACAAGATTGTCGGTGAATCGACTAAACCATTATGATGATCACCGATATATGCTATTGTCCCTTTGTCCAAGATATCAAGACTAAGCAGGAGACATGGAATGTGTCACTCTCGTATAGCCCAATCTTTGGTTTCTTGATTACTGAGTAGACCAACTTAAACTGACGACATTGATATCATATATCAATTCATCGGAGCATGGCCATGCATTTTCTAAGTCTCACTCTATCAAGGGGCCCAAAGATATCGCTCCCGTTACATAGGAGGGGCAAATCCCATCTTGATCATACAAATCCCTCCGTTTGATGTGTGACATACCCAATGACCTCCTTCAAGTTCACTCAGTTACGAGCAACAAAGGAAAGTATCAAAGTATGTGACTCACATGTAGGGAACCTTGATGATCTTAGGTCGAAGGACTACATATACCATGATCACTATGAGAATCACTTATGACACTCATATAACGATCCATGAAGTGTTCTCATGGTGGGTCGGTCTAGTACACAAGTTCTCCAACGTGTACCCATATGTAGGCTACATATCTCATATTAGTCTCCACATATGCTAGTCATTATGTATTATTGCAACCCGTTGCACAATAATACTAAACTAGGGACGTTTAAGAATATCATTATTCTAGGGTTACAATTAACATGGCTACATATCTCATGATGATTGTATTTTTGCACATTGAGTCATGATATTTTATTGAGGCATTAATCCAGCAATTTTGTTTGTTGTTTTGTTTCTGTGTAACGTAATAAACATAATTGTAACCATAGAATAATGATATTCTTAAATGTCCCTAGTCTAGTATTATTGTGGAGCGGGTTGCAATAATACATAATGACTAGCATATGTGGAGACTAATATGAGATATGTAGTCTACATATGGGTACAAGTTGGAGAACTTGTGTACTGGACCGACCCACCATGAGAACACTTCATGGATCATTATATGAGTGTCATAAGTGATTCTCATAATGATCATGGTATATGTAGTCCTTCGACCTAAGATCATCAAGGTTCCCTACATGTGAGTCACATACTTTGATACTTTCCTTTGTTGCTCGTAACTGAGTGAACTTGAAGGAGGTCATTGGGTATGTCACATATCATGTGGAGGGATTTGTATGATCAAGATGGGATTTGTCCCTCCTATGTAATGGGAGTGATATCTTTGGGCCCCTTTATAGAGTGAGACTTATAAAATGCATGGCCATGCTCCGATGCGTTGATATATGATATCAATGTCGTCAGTTTAAGTTGGTCTACTCGGTAATCAAGAAACCAAATATTGGGCTATACGAGAGTGACACATTCCATGTCTCGTGCTTAGTCTTGATATCTTGGACAAAGGGACAATGGCATATATCGGTGATGATCATAAAGGTTTAGTCGATTCACCGACAATCTTGTCACTTGGGTAGCAATGATGTGTTGCTAGACACCGCTCATTGCTTATGATCATAAATGTGATTTATGATCATTGGCAACATGGCAAGAGCCTATTGGGTCGCACACATAGAGCTATTTGGATCATTAGAGTGCATGGGCTAATTATTTGGGTTATGGTTTCACTTTAATTTTGTATTAATAATGGGCCAAGGAGTTGAGCCATTATTAAGCCCGAAATTAAATCCTAATTGGATTAGGGCTTTGAAACCCATTAGGCCTGGAAGTTTAGTCTCACTATAAATACAACTTTTAAGTGAGAAATTCGCAGGTCTCCTTGCCTTAGCCTCCCAAAAGGATAGCCGCACTCTTCTCCTGCAATTCCTTGGAGGACGCAAGCTAGCACTGCGAGCGCAAGAGAAACGCATCTACCGGGACGTGGTGAAAGCGTGGTGATCCCGAGAGGCTCGTGTGGATACCATAGAGAGCCTGAACACGTCAACTGTTCAGGTTTTGTGATTCGACTCTACAGTTGAGTGAGATATCTCAACTGAAAATTAGGTATGAAATTTTCGAACAAGCGGTTTGGCCTGTTTCACTTGGATTATGGAGGGTTTCGGTTAAATTCTGCTGCGTTGTTTGGCTCCCGAAACCCAATAGAAACAATCACAACTTGTTTGGGATGAAATCGACACATTGAAAACTTGTTTGCAGTGAATCACAAATTCGCAACTTGTTTTGAATGAATCGAAACATTGACAACTTGTTTGGAATAAAAAGCAAACATTCACAACTTGTTTGGAATGAAATGGGAACATTTACAACTTGTTTGGAATGAAATCGACACATTCATAACTTGTTTGGAATGAAATGGGAATATTCAAACACGTTTCGAATGAAATGGAAATGTTCACAACTAGTTTGGAATGAAATAAAAACAAGCACAACATGTTTCGAATGAAATGGAAACATTCACAACTTGTTTGGAATAAAAAAAAAAGATGGACACCTTGTTTGGAATGAAATGGAAATATCCTTAACTTGATTGGAATGAAATAGAAACGTTGACAACTTATTTGGAATAAAATGGAAACATTCACAACTTGATTGGAAAGAAATGGGAACATTTACAACTAGTTTGGAATGAATGAACCATTCATAACTAGTTGGAAATGAAATGGAAACATTCACAACCTGCTTGGAATGAAAAGGAATTCACAACTAGTTTGGAATGAAATGGAAACTTGAACAACTTGTTTGGATTGAAATGGAAACATTCATAACTTGTTTGCAACAAAATGGAAACATCCACAAGTTGTTTAGAATGAAATGAAAACATTCACAACTTGTTTGGAACGAAATGGAAACATTCACGACTTGTTAGGAATAAAATGCAAACATTCACAACTTGTTTGGAATGAAATGGAAACATTCACAACTAGTTTGGAATGAATAGAGATATTCACAACTGGTTTTGAATGAATCGAAACATTCACAACTTATTTGGAATGAAAAGGAAACATTCAAAACTAGTTTGGAATCAATGGAAACATTCATAACTTGTTTGGAATGAAATGGAAACATTTACAACTTGTTTGGAACGAAATCGAAACATTCAAAACTTGTTTGGAATGAAATGGGAACATTCAGAACTAGTTTGGAATGAATGGAAACATTCACAACTTGTTTGGATTGAATGGAAACACTCACAACTAGTTTGGAATGACATGCAACATTCACAACTCGTTTAGAATGAAATTGGAATAGTCACAACTCGTTTGGAATGAAATTGGAACATTCACAACTTGTTTTGAAATGAAACGGAAACATTCAGAACTTGTTTGGAAATAAATGGAAAGATTCACAACTTGTTTGGAATGAAATTGGAACATTCACAACTTGTTTCGAATGAAATGGAAACATTTACAACTTGTTTGGAATGAAATGGCAATATTCACAACTTGTTTGGAATGAAATGGAAACATTCACAACTAGTTTGAAATGAAATAGAATGGAAACATTCACAACTTGTTTGCAATGAAATCGAAAGATGGAGACCTTGTTTGGAATGAAATGGAAATATCCAAAAATTGATTGGATTGAAATAGAAACATTCACTACTTGGTTGGAATGATGTGGAAAGATTCACAACTTGATTGGAATGAGATGGAAGCATTCACAACTTTTTTGGAATGACATGGGAACATTTGCAACTAGTTTGGAATCAATAGAACCTTTCACAACATGTTGGAAATGAAATGGAAACATTAACAGCTTGTTTGGAATGAAATTGAAACATTCACAACTTGTTTGTAATGAAATGAGAACATTCACAACTAGTTTGGAACGAATGGAAACAATCACAACTTGTTTGGAGTGAATGGAAACACTCACAACTTGTTTGGAATGACATGAAACATTCCCAGCTCCTTTGGAATGAAATTGCAACATTCACAACACGTTTGGAATGAAATTGGAACATTCACAAATTGTTGGGAAAGAAATGGAAACATTCACAACTTGTTTGGAATAAAATGAAAACATTCACAACTTGTTTGGAATGAAATGGAAACATGCACAACTGGTTTGGAATGAAATTGAAACATTCACAACTTATTTGGAATGGAATGGAAACATTCACAACTTGTTTGGAATGAAATGGAAACATTCACAACTAGTTTGGATTGAAATTGGAACATGCACAACTTGTTTGGAATGAAATGGAAACATTCATAACTTGTTTGTAATGAAATGAGAACATTCACAACTAGTTTAGAACGAATGGAAACATTCCCAACTTGTTTGGAGTGAATGGAAACACCCACAACTTGTTTGGAATGACATGAAACATTCACAGCTCCTTTGGAATGAAATTGCAACAATCACAACACGTTTGGAATGAAATTTGAACATTCACAAACTGTTTCAAACAAAATGGAGACATTCACAACTTGTTCGGAATAAATGGAAACATTTAGAACTTGTTTGGAATGAAATGGCAACATTCACAACTTGTTTGGAATAAAATGCAAGCATTCATAACTTGTTTCGAATGAAATGGAAATGTTACAAACTTTTTGGAACGAAGTGGAAAGATTCACAACTCAATTGGAATGAAATGAAAACATTCAGAGCTTGTCTGGAACGAAATGGGAACATTCACAACTAGTTTGGAATGAAATGGAAACATCTGGAACTTGTTCGGAATGAAATGGAAACATTCACAACTAGTTTGGAATGAAATGCAAACATTCACAACTAGTTTGGAATGAAATGGAAACATGCACAACTTCTTTGGAATGAAATGGTAACATTCACAACTTGTTTGCAAGGAAATGGAAACATTTGCAGCTTGTTTGGAATGAAATGGAAACATTCACAACTTGTTTGGAATGAAATCAAAACATTTACAACTTGTTTGGAATGAATCGAAACATTCAGAACTTTTTTGGATTGAATGCAAACATTCACAAGTTGTTTGGAATGAAATGGGAACATTCATAACCTATTTGGAATGAAATTGAAACATTCGCAACTTGTTTGGAATGAATCGAAATATTCACAACTTGTCTGGAATGAAATGAGAACATTCACAACCTGTTTGGAATGAGGGGAAACATTCACAACTTGTTTCAAATGAAATGAAAACATTCACAACTTGTTTGGAATGAAATCAAAACACTCACAACTTGTTTGTAGTGAATCGAAACATTCACAACATTTTTTGAATGAATCAAAACATTCAAAACTTGTTTGGAATGAAATGGAAACATTCACAACTACTTTGGAGTGAACGTAAACATTCAAAACCTGTTTGAAATGAAATGGAAACGATCACAATTTGTTTCGAATGAAATGGAAACATTCACAACTTGTTGGGACTGAAATGGAAAGATTCACAACGAGTTTGGACTAAAATTGAAACATTCACAACTTGTTTTGAATGAATCAAAACATTTCCAACTTGTTTGGAATGAAATCGAAACATTCACAACTACTTTGGGGTGAATGTAAACATTCAAAACCTGCTTGAAATGAAATGGAAACAATCACAATTTTTTTCAAATGAAATGGAAACATGCACAAATTGTTTGGAATGAAATTGAAAGATTCACAGCTTGTTTGGAATGAAATGGAAACATTCACCACTTGTTTTGAATGAATCAAAACATTCACAACTTTTTTGGAATGAAATGCAAACGTTCACAACTTGTTTGCTATAACATGCGAACATTCACAACTTGTTTGGAATGAAATGGATACATTCACAACTTGTATGGAATGAAATGGGAACATTCAAAACATGTTTTGAATGAAATCGAAACAGTCACAACTTGTTTGGAATGAATCGAAACATTCACAACTTGTTTTGAATGAATCGAAACATTCACAACTTATTTGGAATGAATGAAAACATTCACAACTTGTTTGGAATGAACTGGAAACATTCACAACAAGTTGTGAATGAAATGGAAACATTCACAACTTGCTTGGAAATCGAAACACTCAGAACTTGTTTGTAATGAAATGGGAACATTCACAACTAGTTTGGAATGAGTGGAAACATTCACAACTTGTTGGGAATGAAGTGGAAACTTTCACAACTTCTTTGGAATGGAATCGAAACATTAACAACTTGTTTGGAATGAAATGGCAACATTCCCAACTTTTTTAGAATGCGATAGAAAGATGCATAACTTGTTTGGAATGATATGGAAACATTCACAACTTGTTTCAAATGAAATGGGAACATTCGGAACTAGGTTCAAATGATTGGAAACTTTCACAACTTGTTTCAAATGAAATGGAAACATTCAGAACTTGTTTGGAATGAAATGGAAACTTTCACAACTTGTTTGGAATAAAATGCAAAAATTCACAACTTGTTTGGAATGAATTGGAAACATTCACAACTAGTTTGGACTGAATTGCTATATTCACAACTACTTTTCAGTGATTCAAAACAATCACAACTTGTTTGGAAAGAAATGGAAACATTCACAACTTGTTTGGATTGAAATGCAAAACATTCACAACTTCTTTCGATTCAATGGAAACACTCACAACTTCTTTGGAATGACATGGACCATTCACAACATGTTTCGAATGAAATTTGAACCTTCACAACTTGTTTTGAATGAAATGGAAACAATCACAACTTGTTTCCAATGAAATGAAAACATTCAAAACTTGTTTGGAATAAAGTGGAAACATTCACAACTTGATTGGAATGAAATGGAAGCATTCACAACTTTTTAGGAATGAAACGGAAACATTCACAACTTCTTTGGAATGAAATGGAAACATTCACAACTTCTTTGGAATGAAATGGAAACCTTCACAACTTGTTTGGAATGAAATAGAAACATTCACAACTTCTTTGGAATGAAATGGGAACATTCACAACTTGTTTGGATTGAAATGGAAGCATTTACAACTTGTTTAGAATAAATGGAAACATTCACAACATGTTTCTAACCAAATGGAAACATTCACAAGTTGTGTAGAATGAAATGGAAACATTCACGACTTGTTTCGAATGAAATGGAAACATCTACAACTTCTTTAGATTCATTGGAAACACTCACAACTTCTTTCGGATAACGTGGAACATTCACAACTTTTTTCGATTGAAATTGGAACACTCACAACTTGTTCCGAACGAAATGGAAACAATAACAACTTGTTTGGAATGAAATGGAAACATTCACCACTTTGTTGAAATGAAGTGGAAACATTCACAACTTGATTGGAAAGAAATGGAAGCGTTCGCAACTTGTTTGCAGTGAAATGAAAACATTCACAACTTCTTTGGAATGAAATGGGAACATTCACAACTTAATTGGAAAGAAATGGAAGGATTCACAACTTTTTTTTGAATGAAATGCGAACATTTACAACTATTTGGAATGAATGGAACCATTCACAACATGTTGGAAATGAAATGGAAACATTCACAACTTGTTTGGAATGAAATCGAAACTTTCACAACTTGTTTGGAATGAAATGGAATTCACAACTAGTTTGGAATCAAATGGAAACTCGAAGAACTTATTTGGATTGAAATGAAAACATTCACAACTTGTTTAGAATGAAATGGAAACATTCACAACCTGTTTGGAACCAAATGGAAACATTCACAAGTTATTTAGAATGAAATGGAAACATTCACAACTTGTTTGGAAGGAAATGGAAACATTCACAACTTGTTAGGAATAAAATGCAAACACTCACAACTTGTTTGGAATGAAATGGAAACATTCACAACTAGTTTGGAATGAATAAAGATATTAACAATTGGTGTTGAATGAATCTAAACATTCACAATGAAATGGAAACATGCTAAACTAGTTTGGAATCGATGGAAACATTTGTAACTTGTTTGGAATGAAATGGAAACATTTACAAGTTGTTTGGAATGAAATCGAAACATTCAAAACTTATTTGGAATGAAATGGGAACATTCACAACTAGTTTGGAACGAATGAAAACATTCACAACATATTTGGAAGGAATGGAAACACTCACAACTTGTTTGGAATGACATGCAACATTCACAACTCGTTTGGAATAAAATTGGAACATTCACATCTCATATGGAATGCAATTGGAACATTCACAACTTCTTTTGAAATGAAATGGAAACATTCAGAAATTGTTTGGAAATAAATGGAAAGATTGACAACTTCTTTGGAATGACTGGAAACATTCATAACTTGTTTCAAACGAAATTGAAACATTCACAAGTTGTTTGGAATGAAATGGAAATATTCTTAACTTGTTTCGAATGAAATGGAAACACTCACAACTAGTTTGAAATGAAATAGAAACAAGCACAACATGTTTCGAATGAATGGAAACATTCACAACTTGTTTGGAATGAAATCAAAAGATGGACACCTTGTTTGGAATGAAACGAAAATATCCACAACTTGATTGGAATGAAATAGAAACATTCACAACTTGGTTGGAATGATGTGGAAATATTCACAACTTGATTGGAATGAAATGGAAGCATTCACAACTTTTTTGGAATGAAATGGGAACCTTTACATCCAGTTTGGAATCATTGGAACCATTCACAACTTGTTGGAAATCAAATTGCAACATTCACAACTTGTTTGGAATGAAATCGAAATATTCACAACTTGTTTGGAATGAAATGGGAACATTCACAACTAGTTTGGAACAAATCGAAACACTCATAACTTGTTTGGAATGACATGCAACATTCACAACTCGTTTGGAATGAAATTGGAACATTCGCAGCACGTATGGAATGAAAGTGGAACACTCACAACGTGTTTCAAACAAAATGGAAACATTCACAACTTGTTTGGAATGAAATGCAAGCATTCATAACTTGTTTGGAATGAAATGGAAACGTTCAGAACTTTTTTAGAATGAAGTGGAAACATTCACAACTCATTTGGAAAGAAATGAAAACATTCACAACTTGTTTGGAATGAAATGGGAACATTCACAACTAGTTTGGAATGAAATGGAAACATCCGGAACTTATTTGGAATGAAATGGAAACATTCACAACCAGTTTGGAACGAAATGGAAACAGGCACAAGTTGTTTGGAATGAACTGGTAACATTCACAACTTGTTTGGAAGGAAATGGAAACATTCGCAGCTTGTTTGGAATGAAATGGAAACTTTCACAACTTGTTTGGAATGAAATCAAAACATTCACAACTTATTTGGAATGAATCGAAACATTCACAACTTGTTTGGAATGATTCGAAACATTCACAACTTGTTCGGAATGAAATTGGAACATTTATAACTTATTTGGAATGAAATTGAAACATTCACAATTTGTTTGGAATGAATCAAAACATTCACAACTTGTTTGGATTGAAATGAGAACATTCATAACCAGTTTGGAATGAATGGAATCATTCACAACTTGTTTCAAATGAAATGGAAACATTTTTTCAAATGAAATGGAAACATTCTCAACTTGTTTGGAATGAAATTGAAACATTCATAACATGTTTGGAATGAATCAAAACGTTCATAACTTGTTTGGAATGAAATGAAAACATTCACAAGTACTTTGGAGTGAATGGAAACATTGACAACCTGTTTGAAATAAAATGGAAACAATCACAATTTTTTTTGAATGAAATGGAAACATTCACAACTTCTTTGGACTGAAATGGAAACATTCACAACTACTTTGGAATGAAAAGGAAACAACCACATCTTGTTTGGAATGAAATTGAAACATTCGTAACTTGTTTGAAATGAAACGGAAACTTTCACAACTTGTTTGGAATGAAATTGAAACAATCACAACTAGTTTGGATTGAAATTGAAACATGGACAACTTGTTTGGAATGAAATGGAAACATTGACAACTTGTTTTGGAATGAAATTAGAACATCCACAACTTGTTTCTGTTAGTGTTGTGCCCAAAAAGCCAATCATGAGATGATTGTATTTTTGCACATTGTGTCATGATATTTTATTGAGGCATTAATCCAGCAATCATGTTTGTTGTTTTGTTTCTGCGTAACGTAATAAACATAATTGTAACCCTAGAATAATGATATTCTTAAACGCCCCTAGTATAGTATTATTGTGGAGTGGGTTGCAATAATACATAATGACTAGCATATGTGGAGACTAATATGAGATATGTAGTCTACATATGGGTACAAGTTTGAGAACTTGTGTACTGGACCGACCCACCATGAGAACACTTCATGGTTCATTATATGAGTGTCATAAGTGATTCTCATAGTGATCATGGTATATGTAGTCCTTCGACCTAAGATCATCAAGGTTCCTTACATGTGAGTCACATACTTTGATACTTTCCTTTGTTGCTCGTAACTGAGTGAACTTGAAGGAGGTCATTGGGTATGTCACATATCATGCGGAGGGATTTGTATGATCAAGATGGGATTTGTCCCTCCTATGTAACGGGAGTGATATCTTCGGGCCTCTTGATTGACTAAGACTTAGAAAAATGCATGGCCATGCTCGGATGAGTTGATATACGATATCAATGTCATCAGTTTAAGTTGGTCTACTAGGAAATCAAGAAACCAAAGATTGGGCTATACAAGAGTGACACATTCCATGTCTCGTGCTTAGTCTTGATATCTTGGACAAAGGGACAATGGCATATATCGGTGATGATCATAAAGGTTTAGTCGAATCACCGACAATCTTGTCACTTGGGTAGCAATGATGTGTTGCTAGACACCGCTCATTGCTTATGATCATAAATGTGATTTACGATCATTGCCAACATGGCAAGAGCCTATTGGGTCGCACACATAGAGCTATTTGGATCATTAGAGTGCATGGGCTAATAATTTGGATTTTGGTTTCACAATAATTTCGTATTAATAATGGGCCTAATAGTTGAGCCATTATTAAGCCCGAAATTAAAGCCTAATTGGATTAGGGCTTTGAAACCCATTAGGCCTGGAAGTTGAGTCTCACTATAAATATAACTTCTAGTGAGAAATTCGCAGGTCTCCTTGCCCTAGCCTCCCAAAAGGACAGCCGCACTCTTCTCTTGCAATTCATTGGAGGACGCAAGCTAGCACTGCAAGCGCAAGAGAAACGCATCTGCCGGGACATGGTGGAAGTGTGGTGATCCCGAGAGGCTCGTGTAGATACCATAGAGAGCCTGAACACGTCAACTGTTCAGGCTTTGTAATTCGACTCTACAATTGAGTGAGAGATCTCAACCGAAAATTAGGTATGAAAGTTTTTGAACACCTGGTTTACCCCATTTCACTTGGATCCTGGAGGGTTTTGGTTAAATTCCGCTGCGCTATTTGGCTCCCAAAACCCGACAGTTTCAAATGAAATGAAAACATTCACAACTTGTTTGGAATGAGATGGAAACATTCACAACTTGTTTGGAATAAAATGGAAACATTCACAACTTGTTTGGAATGAAATGGAAGCATGCAGAACTTGTTTGGAATGAAATAGAAACATTCACAACTCGTTTGGAGTGAAATTGAAATATTCACAACTTGTTTGGAATGAAATCAGAACATTGACAACTTGTTTGGAGTGAATCGAAACATTCACAACTTGTTTGGAGTGAATCGAAGCATTCACAACTTGTTTTGAATGAATCAAAACATTCACAACTTGTTTGGAATGAAATGGAAACATTAACAAGTTTTTTGGAATGAAATGGAAACATTCACAACCTGCTTGGAATAAAAATGAAACATTCACAACTCCCAGTAATCAAATGGGAACATTCACAACTAGTCTGGAATGATTGGAAACATTCAGAACTCGTTCGGAAGGATAGGAAACACTCACAACTTGCTTAGAATGACATGCAACATTTACAACTCGTGTGGAATGAAATTGGAACATTTACAACACGTTGGAATGAAATTGGAACATTCACAACTTGTTTGAAATGAAATGGAAACATTCACAACTTGTTTGGAAAGAAATGGAAAGATTCACAAGTTGTTTGGAATGAAATGGAAACATTTACAACTAGTTTGGAATGAAATGGAAACGTGCACAACTTGTTTGGAATGAAATGGAAACGTTCAGAACTTGTTTGGAATGAAATGGAGACATTCACAATTTGTTTGGAATGAAATCGAAACATTAACAACTTGTTTGCAATGAAATTGGAACACTCACAACTAGTTTTGAATGAATGGAAATGATAACAACTTGTTTAAAATGAAATGGAAACATTGACAAGTTGTTTGGAATGAATTGGAAACATTCACAACTTGTTCGGAATGAAACGGGAACATTCACAACTAGCTTCGAGTGAAGGGAAACAATCACAACTTGTTTAGAATGAAATGGAAACATTCACAACTTGATGCGAAACCTCGATGGTATAAAGGCCATGAAACGTGCCCAAGATGTTTTTCAAGCTCCACAAGGCATCAAAGAGACTAGATTTTAAGATTCCCACCCCTAATCAACCTGTGACTAGAAACGAGAAGTATAAGAACACCAAGAACGAAAGCACACTTGTGCACCAAGGTAGTCCACAAAGAACCAAAGAGAAATTCTCTCCAAAGTAGCAATATTATTTCATGTCAAGGCTACTATTTTACAACTAGAATATGTGCCTATTTATAGGCCTAAACTATGGTAAAAGACTTAGCAAAATTCGTAGCCCAAGTCACCTAGGAAACCTAGTTACAAAGGACTCAATAAAACCTAGCCAAACTAGGATTCCTACACCCTTTTAACACATGTTTAAGGTGTGCAGTGAATTCCATTTATCCTAAGTGACCTGAATCACTTCCGTGGCCTAAACAACATCCTAAATAACGTAAATAAACAGGAAAATAAAATAAAATATGTTACAAAACAAGATTGGCCATAAAAACCCCAAAATAGTCTTCTCAGGTGGTTATTGCTTGTGTCTTCAACTTCAAGCTGAAATTCGACCATGATACAGCCATGATACACCATAATCATACAAAACGGACATCTAAAGCCAAAGATATGGCGAAAATACTGCAACTGCTTCCGAACCAGCGATGACTAGCAAATTGTGACTTTGAAGCTAAATTGGACCCCATTAAATTGTAAACCAGGTTTCATGGTCATCATATGATTTGTAGCTCTAGATGTTAGGTTTCTAATGAACCAAGAATCACTCAATTTTGATCTATTTAGCTCAAGATATGATTTTTCTACCCGAACATCGCCATTCTGTCAACATCCAAGCTTGGCCATCATCTCCATAAGATTTCTTCCATGTTCCAGCAGCTCCTTGCGAAATTCCAAGCCCATTCTCCATGAAAAAGCTTCAGACAATAGCTTAAAGTGCACTAGTGAGCTTTTTAGCCTTCTTTCTTGTCAACGGTCCAGTAGCTATCTTTAAAGGATCCTTATCATCATTGGTTGTGCCTTCTTTGATTATATCATAACTTGTTTGGAATGAAATGGAAACATTCACAACATATTCGGAATACAATGCAAACATCCACAACTTTTTTTGAATGAAATGGAAACAGTTACAACTAGTTTGGAAGGAATAGAGATATTCACAACTAGTTTTGAATGAATCAAAACATTCACAACTTATTTGGAATGAAATGGAAACATTCACAACTTGTTTGGAAAGAAATTGAAAGATGCACACCTTGTTTGGAATGAAATTAACACATTCACAACTTGTTTCGAATGAAATGGGAACAATCACAACTTGTTTGGAATGACATGCAATATTCACAACTCATTTGAAATGAAATTGCAACATTCACAACTCATTTTGAATGAAATTGGAACATTCATAACTTGTTTCGAACGAAATGGAAACATTGTCAACTCATTTTGCAATGAAATGGAAACATTCACAACTTGTTTGGAATAAAATGGAAACATTCATAACTAGTTTGCAATTAAATGGAAACAAGCACAACTTGTTTCAAATGAACTGCAAACATTCACAACTTGTTTGGAATGAAATGGGAACATTCACAGTTAGTTTGGAATGAAATGGGAACATTCACAACCAATTTGGAATCAATGGACACATTCACAACTTGTTTGGAATGAAATTGAAACTTTCAAAACTAGTTTCGAAAGAAATGGAAACAGTCACAACCTGTTTGGAATGAAATCGAAACATTCACAACTTGTTTCGTATGAATCAAAACATTCACAACTTGTTTTGAATGAATCAAAACATTCACAACTTGTTTGGAATGAAATGGGAACATTCACAACTAGATTGGAATGAATGGAAACATTCACAACTTGTTGGGAATGAAGTGGAAACAATCACAACTTGTTTGGAATGGAATCAAAACATTAAAAACTTGTTTGGAAAGAAATGGCAACATTCACAACTTTTTTAGAATGAAATTGAAACATTCACAACTTGTTTGGAATGATAAGGAAACATTCACAACTTGTTTGGAATGAAATAGGAACATTCACAACTAGCTCCAAATGAATGGAAACATTCACAACTTGTTTAGAATGAAATGGAAAGATTCAGAACTTGTTTGGAATAAAATGCAAACACTCACAACTTGTGTGGAATGAAATGCAAACATTCACAACTAGTTTGCAATGAATAGATATATTCACAACTAGTTTTGAATGAATCAAAAAATTCACAACTTGTTAGGAATGAAATGGAATCATTCACAACTTGTTTGGATTGAAATGGAAACATTTACAACTTCTTTCGATTGAATGGAAACACTCACAACCTCTTTGGAATGACATGTAACATTCATAACTTGTTTCGAATGAAATTGGAACATTCACAACTTGTTTCGAATGAAATGGAAACAATAACAACTTGTTTGAAATGAAATGGAAACATTCACAACTTGTTTGGAATGAAATTGAAAGATACACACCTTGCTTGGAATGAAATGGAAACATCCATAACTTGTTTGGAATGAAATAGAAATATTCACAACTTGCTTCGAATGAAGTGGAAACATTCATATCTTGATTGGTAGGAAATTGAAGGATTCACAACTTTTTTGGAATGAAATGGGGGCATTCACAACTAGTTTGCAACGAATCGAAACTTTCACAACTTGTTTGGAATGAAATGGAAACATTCACAACTTGTTTGGAGTGAAATCAAAACATTAACAACTTGTTTGGAAAGAAATGGAAACATTCACAAGTAGTTTGGAAAGAATAGAGATACTCACAACTAGTCTTGAATGAATCGTAACATTTAGAACTTCCTTGGACTGAAACGGAAACATTCACAACTAGTTTGGAATGAATGGAAACATTCACAACTTGTTTGGAATGAAATCGAAACATTCAGAACTTGTTTCGGGTGAATTGGAAACATTCACAACTTGTTTGGAATGAAATTGAAACATTCACAACTTGTTTGGAAAGAAATTGAAGCATTCAAAACTAGTTTGGAATCAATGGAAACATTGATAAACTGTTTGGAATGAGTGGAAACAATTACAATTTGTTTGGATTGATATGGAACAATCACAACTCGTTTGGAATGAAATTGGAACATTTATAACATGTTTGGAATGAAATGGAAGCATTCACAACTGGTTGGGAATGAAATGGAAACATTCACAACTTGTTTGGAATGAAATGGAAACATTCACAACTAGTTTTGAATGAATAGAGATATTCACAACTAGTTTTGAATGAATCAAAACGTTCACAACTTGTTTGGAACGAAATGGAAATAATCACAACTAGTTTGCAATGAATGGAAACATTCACAACTTATTTGGAATGAAATGGAAGCGTCCACAACTTATTTGGAATGAAATGAAAACATTCACAACTTGTTCGGAATGGAATGGAAACATTCAAAACTTCTTTGGAATGAAGTGGAAACATTCACAACTTGTTTGGAATCAATAGAAACAATCACAATGTGTTTGGAATGAAATGGGAACATTCAAAACCAGTTTGGAATCAATGGAAAGATTCACAATGTGTTTCGGATGAAATGGGAACATTCATAACTAGTTTGGAATAAGATGCAAACATTCACAAGTTGTTTGGAATGAAATGGAAACATTCATAACTAGTTTCGAAAGAATAAAGATATTCACAAGTAGTTTTGAATGAATCGTAACATTCAGAACTTGCTTGGACTAAAATGGACACATTCACAACTAGTTTGGAATGAATGGAAACATTCACAACTTGTTTGGAATAAAATGGAAACAATCAGAAGTAGTTTGGAATGAATGGAAACATTCACAGCTTGTTTGGAATGAAATGGAAACATTCACAGCTTGTTTTGAGTGAAATGGAAAGATTAACAACTTGTTTGGAATAAAATTGAAACATTCACAACATCTTTGGAATGAAATGGAAACATTCACAACTAGTTTCGAATGAAAGGAAATAGTGACAACTTGTTTGGAATGAGTGGAAACACTCACAACTTGTTTGAATTGATATGGAATATTCACAACTCGTTTGGAATGAAATTGGAACATTCACAACTTGTTTCAAACGAAATGGAAACATTCACAACTTGTTTAGAATGAAATGGAAACATTCACAAGTAGTTTGGAATGAAATGGAAACTTGCACAACTTTTTTGGAATGAAGTGGAAACTTGCACAACTTGTTTGGAATGAAGTGGAAACATTCACAACTTGTTTGGAATCAATATGGAAACATTCAGAACTAGCTTGGAATGAATGGAAACATTCACCACTTGTTTGGAATGAAATGGAAAAATATCCAACTTGTTTGGAATGAATGGAAACATTGACAACTTGTTTGGAATGATATGGAGACATTCTCAACTTGTTTGGAATAAAGTGCAAACATTCACAACTAGTTTGGAATGAATATAGATATTCACAACTAGTTTTGAATGAATTGAAACATTCACAACTTCCTTGGAATGAAGTGGGAACACTCACAACTAGTTTGGAACGAATGGAAACATTCACAAGTTGTTTGGAGTGAATGGAAACTTTCACAACTTGTTTGTAGTGAATGGAAACGTTAACAACTTGTTTAGAATGAAATGGAAACTTTCACAACTTGTAGGAATAAAACGCAAACATTCAAATCTAGTTAGGATTGAATAGAGATATTCACAACTAGTTTTGAATGAATTGAAACATTCACAAGTTCGTTGGAATGACGTGCGAACATTACCAACTACTTTTGAATGAATAGAAAAATTGACAACTTGTTTTGAATGAATGGAAATAGTCACAACTTGTTTGGAATAAAAGGTAAACATTCAAAACTAATTTGGAATAAATATAGATATACACAACTCGTTTCGAATGAATCAATACATTCACAACTTCCTCGCAGTGAAGTGGGAACATCCACAACTAGTTCCGAACAAATGGAAACATTCACAACTTGTTTGGAATGAATGGGTACATTCACAACTTGTTTGGAATGAATGGAAACATTAACAAGTTGTTTAGAATGAAATGGAAACATTCACAGCTTGTTTGGAATAAAACACAAACATTGACAACTAGTTTAGATTGAATAGAGATATTCACAACTAGTTTTGCATGAGTCGAAACATTCACAAGTTCCTTGGATTGAAGTTGGAACATTCACAACTAGTTTGGAATGAATTGGAAATATTCACAACTCATTTGGAATGAAATTTGAACATTCTAAACATGTTTGGAATGAATTGGAAACATTCACAACTTCTTTCGAATGAAATGGAAAAGATTCACAACTTCTTTGGAATGAAGTGGAAACATTCACAACTTGTTTGGAATGAAATGGAAACATTCACAACTTATTTTGAATCAATTGGAAACATTCACAACTTGTTTGGAATGAAATGGAATCATTCACAACCTATTTGGAATGAAATGGGAACATTCATGACTAGTTTGGGGTGAATGGAAACATTCACAACTTCTTTGGAATGTAATGGAAACATTCACAACTTGTTTGGAATGAATAAAAACATTCACAACTTGTTCGGAATGAATTAAAACATTCACAACTTGTTTAGAATGAAATGGGAACATTCATAACCAGTTTGCAATGAAATGGGCACATTCACAACTGATTTGGAATGAAATAGAAACATTCACAACTTGTTTGCAATGAAATGAAAACATTCACAACCTGTTTGGAATGAAATGGGAACATTCACAACTAGTTTGGGATGAATGCAAAGATTGACAACTTGTTTGGAATGAAATGGAAACATTCCCACTAGCTTGGAAAGAATAAGGATATTCACAACCAGTTTTGAATGAATCGTAACATTCAGAACATGCTTGGACTAAAATGAAAACATTCACAACTAGTTTGGAATGAATGGAAACATTCACAACTTCCTTGGAATGAAATGGAAACATTCATAATTTGTTTCGAGTGAAATGGAAATATTCACAACATGTTCGGAATGAAATCGAAACATCCACTACTTGTTTGGAATGAAATCGAAACATTCGCAACTAGTTTGGAATGAATGGAACCAGTGACAACTTGTTTGGAATGAGTGGAAACACTCATAACTTGTTTAAATTTATATGGAACATTCACAACTCATATGGAATGAAATTGGAACATTCACAACTTGTTTCAAACGAAATGGAAACATTCACAAGTTGTTTCGAATGAAATGGAAATATTCACAACTTGTTTGGAATGAAATGGAAACATTCATAACTAGTTTGGAATGAAATGGAAACATGCACAACTTGTTTGGAATGAAATGCAAACATTCACAACTTGTATGGAATGAAATGGAAACATTCATAAGTTGTTTTCATCAAATGGAAACATTCACAACTTGTTTGGAATGAAATGGAATCATTCACAACCTGTTCGGAATGAAATGGGAACATTTTGAACTAGTTTGTGGTGAATGGAAACATTCACAACTTGTTTGTAATGAAATGGAAACATTCATAACTTGTTTGGAATGAATCGAAACATTCACAACTTGTTCGGAAAGAATCGAGACATTCACAACTTGTTTGGAATGAAATGGGAACATTCACAACCAGTTTGGAATGAATTGGAACATTCACAACTTGTTTGGAATGAAATAGAAACATTCACAACTTGTTTGGAACGAAGTGGAAACATTCACAACCTGTTAGGAATGAAATGATAACGTTTACAACTAGTTTGGGAAGAATGGAAACATTCACAACTTGTTTAGCATGAAATGAAAACATTCACAACTTGTTTAGCATTAAATGAAAACATTCACAACTTGTTTAGCATGAAATGAAAACATTCACAACTAGTTTGGGATGAATGGAAATATTCCCAACTTGTTTGGAATGAAATAGAAACATTCACAACTTGTTTGGAATAAAATGTAAAGATTCACAACTTGTTTGGAATGAAATGGAAACATTCGCAACTAGTTTGGAACGAATAGGTGTATTCACAACTAGTTTTAAATGAATCGTAACATTCATAACTTGCTTGGACTAGAATGGACACATTCACGACTAGTTTGGAATGAATGGAAACAATCACAACTTGTTTGGATAGAAATGGAAATAATCACAACTAGTTTGGAATGAGTGGAAAAGTTCACAACTTGTTTGGAATGAAATGGAAACATTCACAACTTGTTTCGAGTGAAATGGAAACATTCACAACTTGTTTGGAATGAAATCGAAACATTCACAACCTGTTTGCAATGAAATGGAAACATTCGCAACTAGTTTGGAATGAACGAAACTAGTGACAACTTGTTTGGAATGAGTGGAAACACTCACAACTTGTTTGAATTGATATGGAACATTCACAACTCATTTGGAATGAAATTTGAACATTCACAACTTGTTTCCAACGAAATGGAAACATTGACAACTTGTTTGGAATGAAATCGAAACATTCACAACCTGTTTGGAATGAAATGGAAACATTCACAACTAGTTGGGAATCAAATGGAAACATGCACAACTTGTTTGGAAAGGAATGGAAACATTCACAACTTGTTCGGAATGGAAACATTCACAACTTGCTTGGAATGAAATGGAAACATTCGCAAGCAAATTTGGAATGAGTGGAAACATTCACAACTTGTTTGGAATGAAATGGAAACATTTACAACTAGTTTGGAATGAATGGAAACATTCACAACTTGTTTAGAATGAAATGCAAACATTCACAACTTGTTTCGAGTGAAATGCAAACATTCACAACTTGTTTGGAATGAAATTGAAGCATTCACAACTTGTTTGGAATGAAATCGCAACATTGACAACTAGTTTCGAATGAATGGAAACAAGGACAAACTGTTTGGAATGAGTGGAAACACTTACAACTTGTTTGGAATGATATGGAACAATCTCAACTCCTTCGGAATGAAATTGGAACATTCTCAACTTGTTTCAAACGAAATGGAAACATTCTAAACTTGTTTGGAATGAAATGGAAACATTCACAACTTGTTTGGAATGAAATGGAAACATTCACAACTTGTTTAGAATGAAATGCAAACATTCACAACTTGTTTCGAGTGAAATGGAAACATTCACAACTTGTTTGGAATGAAATTGAAGCATTCACAACTTGTTTGAATGAAATCGCAACATTGACAACTAGTTTGGAATGAATGGAAACAATGACAAACTGTTTGGAATGAGTGGAAACACTTACAACTTGTTTGGAATGATATGGAACATTCTCAACTCCTTCGAAACGAAATTGGAACATTCTCAACTTGTTTGAAATGAAATGGAAACATTCTAAACTTGTTTGGAATGAAATGGAAACATTCACAACTTGTTTGGAATGAAACGGAAACATTCACAACTTGTTCGGAATAAAACGCAAACATTCACGACTTGTTTGACGTGAAATGGAAACATTCACAATTAGTTTTGAATTAATAGAGATCTTCACAAATAGTTTTGAATGAATCGAAACATTGACAACCTATTTGGAACGAGACGAAAACATTCACAACTAGTTTGCAATGAATGGAAACATTCACAACTTGTTTAGAATGAAATGGAACCTTTCACAAGATGTTTCGAATAAACTGCAATCATTCAAAACTTGTTTGGATGGAAATCAAAAGATGCACTGCTTATTTGGAGTGAAATGGAAACATTCATAACTTGTTTGGATTGAAATCGAAACATTCACAACTTGTTTCAAATGAAATGGGAAGATTCACAACTGGTTCGGACTAAATAGAAACATTCACAGCTTGTTTGAAATGAATGGAAACACTAACAGCTTGTTTGTAATGACATGCATCGTTTGGAATAAAATTTGAACATTCACAACTTGTTGGGAATGAAATGGAAACATTCACAACTTCTTTGTAATGAAATGGAAACATTCACAACTTGTTTAAGATGAAATGGAAATATTCGCAACTAGTTTAGAATGAAATGGAAACATTCGCAACGTGTTTGGAACGAATTGGAAACATCCACAACATGTTTGGAATGAAATCGAAACATTCACACTTTGTTTGCAATGAATTTGAAACGTTGCACAACTTGTTTCGAATGAAATGCAGACATTCACAATTTGTTTGGAACGAAATTGAAACATTCACCACTTGTGTGGAATGAAACGTAATCATTCACTACTAGTTTGGAATGAATAGAGATATTCACAACTAGTTTTGAATGAATCAAAACATTCACAACTTGCTTGGAATGAATGGAAACATTCACAACTTGTTTGGAATGAAGTTGAAACATTCACAACATCTTTGGAATGAAATTGAAACATTCACAACTAGTTTCGAATGAATAGAAATAGTGACAACTTGTTTGGAATGAGTGGAAACACTCACAACTTATTTGAATTGATATGGAAGATTCACAACTCGTTTGGAATGAAATTGGAACATTCACAACTTGTTTCGAACGAAATGGAAACATTCACAACTTGTTTAGAATGAAATGGAAACATTCACAAGTAGTTTGGAATGAAATGGAAACTTGCACAACTTGTTTGGAATGAAGTGGAAACTTGCACAACTTGTTTGGAATGAAGTGGAAACATTCACAACTTGTTTGGAATCAATATGGAAACATTCAGAACTAGCTTGGAATGAATGGAAACATCCACAACTTGTTTGGAATGAAATGGAAACATTCACAACTTGTTTGGAATGAAGTAGAAACGTTGACAACTTGTTTGGAATGAACTAGAAACATTGACAACTTGTTTGGAATGAAGTGGAAACATTCACAACTTGTTTCGAATGACAACGAAACATTCACAAGTTGTTTGGAATGAAATGGAAACATTCAGAACTTGTTTGGATTGAAATGGAAACTGTCACAACTTGTGTGGAATGAAATGGAAACATTCACACTTCTTTTGGAATGAATTGGAAACAAGCACAACTTGTTTGGAAAGAAATGCAAACATTCAGAACTTGTTTGGAATGAAATCGAAACATTCACAACTTGTTTGGAATGAAGTGGAAACATTGACAACTTGTTTGGAATGAAATAGAAACATTCACAACTTGTTTGGAATGAAGTGGGAACATTGACAACTTGTTTGGAATGGAATCTAAACATTCACAACTTCTCTGGAATGAAATGGAAACATTCAGAACTTGTTTGGATTGAAATGGAGACTTTCAAAACTACTTTGGAATGAAATGGAAACATTCACACTTCATTTGGAATGAAGTGGAAACATGCACAACTTATTTGGAATGAAATGCAAACACTCAAAACTTGTTTGGAATGAAATCAAAACATTCACCATTTGTTTGGAATGAAATGGAATCATTCACCACTAGTTTGGAATGAATAGGGATATTCACAACTAGTTTTGAATGAATTGAAACATTCACAACTTGCTTGGAATGAAAAGGAAAACATTAACAACAAGTTTGGAATGAATGGAAACATTCACAACTTGTTTGGAATGAAATGGAAACATTCACAACTTATTTGCAATGAAATG
The DNA here is from genome assembly GCA_039654915.1 of Aquilaria yunnanensis. Classification (NCBI taxonomy): domain Eukaryota; kingdom Viridiplantae; phylum Streptophyta; class Magnoliopsida; order Malvales; family Thymelaeaceae; genus Aquilaria; species Aquilaria yunnanensis. Next base: position 36,860,199 of record CM077595.1, on the reverse strand, counting down.
AAGACATTCACAACTTGTTTCGAGTGAAATGGAAACATTCACAACTTGTTTGGAATGAAATGGAAACATTCACAACTTGTTTAGAATGAAAGGGAAACATTCAAAACCTGTTCGGGATAAAATGGGAACATGCACAACCAGTTTGGGATGAATGGAAACATTCACAACTTGTTTGGAATGAAATGGAAACATCCACAACCTGTTTGGAATGAAATGATAAGTTTAACAACTGGTTTGGGATAAATGGAAACATTCACAACTTGTTTTGGAATGAAGTGCAAACATTCACAACTTGTTTGGAATGAAATGGAAACATTCACAACTTGTTGGAATGAACTCGAAAGATGCACACCTTGTTTGGAATGAAATGGAGACATCCACAACTTGTTTCGAATGAAATGGAAACATTCACAACTTGTTTGGAATGAAGTGGAAACATTCACAAGTTGTTTGGAATGAAATGGAACATGCACAACTTGTTTGGAATGAAATGGAAGCATTCACAACTTGTTTTGAATGAAATGGAAACATTCACAAGTTGTTTGGAATGAAATGGGAACATTCGCAACTAGTTTGGAGTAAATAGAGAGGTTCACAACTTGTTTCGAGTGAATGAATGGCGATATTGACGAGTAGTTTTGAATGAATGGCGATATTCACAACTAGTTTGGAATGAGTGGTGAGATTGGCAAGTAGTTTTGAATGAATCGAAACATTCACAACTTGCTTGGAATGAAAGGGAAACATTCACAACCAGTTCGGAATGAGTGGAAACATTCACACCATGTTTGGAATGAAATGGACACATTTACAACTAGTTGGGAATGAGTTGAAACATTCACAAGCTGTTTGGAATAAAATGCAGCGATTCACACCTTGTTTCAAGTGAAATGGTTGTTGGGTTTTGGGAGCCAAACAACGCAGCGGAATTTAACGGAAACCCCCCAGGATCCAAGTGAAACGGGGTAAACCGGGTGTTCAAAAATTTCATACCTAATTTTCGGTTGAGATCTCTCACTCAACTGTAGAGTCGAATCACAAAACCTGAATAGTTGACGTGTTCAGGCTCTCTATGGTATCCACACGAGCCTCTCGGGATCACCACGCTTTCACCACGTCCCGGTAGATGCATTTCTCTTGCGCTCGCAGTGCTAGCTTGCGTCCTCGAAGGAATTGCAAGAGAAGAGTGCGGCTGTCCTTTTGGGAGGCTAGGGCAAGGAGACCTGCGAATTTCTCACTTAAAAGTTGTATTTATAGTGAGACTCAACTTCCAGGCCTAATGGGTTTCAAAGCCCTAATCCAATTAGGATTTAATTTCGGGCTTAATAATGGCTCAACTTCTTGGCCCATTATTAATACGTAATTAAAGTGAAACCATAACCCAAATAACTAGCTCATGCACTCTAACGATCCAAATAGCTCTATGTGTGCGACCCAATAGGCTCTTGCCATGTTGGCAATGATCATAAATCACATTTATGATCATAAGCAATGAGCGATGTCTAGCAACACATCATTGCTACCCAAGTGACAAGATTGTCGGTGAATCGACTAAACCTTTATGATCATCACCGATATATGCCTTTGTCTCTTTATCCAACATATCAAGACTAAGCACGAGACATGGAATGTGTCACTCTCGTATAGCCCAATCTTTGGTTTCTTGATTACCGAGTAGACTAACTTAAGCTGATGACATTGATATCGTATATCAACTCATCCGGGCATGGCCATGCATTTTCTAAGTGTTACTCTATCAAGGGGCCCGAAGATATCAGTCCCGTTACATAGGAGGGACAAATCCCAGCTTGATCATACAAATCCCTCCGCATGATATGTGACATAGCCAATGACCTCCTTCAAGTTCACTCAGTTACGAGCAACAAAGGAAAGTATCAAAGTATGTGACTCACATGTAGGGAACCTTGATGATCTTTGGCCGAAGGACTACATGTACCATGATCACTATGAGAATCGGTTATGACACTCATATAACGATCCATGTAGTGTTCTCATGGTGGGTCGGTCCAGTACACAAGTTCTCCAACTTGTACCCATATGTAGACTACATATCTCATATTAGTCTCCACATATGCTAGCTGTTATGTATTATTGCAACCTGCTCCACAATAATACTAGACCAGGGAAGTTTAAGAATATCATTATTCTAGGGTTACAATTATGTTTGTTATGTTACACAGAAACAAAACGACAAACATAATTGCTGGATTAATGCCTTAATAAAATATCATGACTCAATGTGGAAAAATACAATCATCTCATGATTGGCTTTTGGGCACAACACTAACAATCTCCCACTTGCGCTAAAGCCAATCATCCATGTATCTAATACCAATGGACCTAGAATGGCTATCATGCTTTTGCTGCGTAAGGGGCTTTGTCAGTGGATTTGCAATGTTGCTGTCTATCGAAGTCCTACATATCCTTACATCACCCCTATTGATGATCTCCCTGATGAGATGATAGCGTCGGAGTATGTGTTTGGATCGCTGGTGAGATCGAGGTTCTTTACCATTGTTGTCACAATAGAGCTCTATCGGGTCGACAATGCTTGGAACCACTCCAAGTTTAGTGATGAACTTCTTGATCCAAACTGCCTCCTTCGCAGCATTAGAGGCGGCAATGTACTCAGATTCTGTTGTAGAGTCAGCTACTGTCTCTTGCTTTGAACTCTTCCAGCTCACAGCACCCCCACCAATACAAAACACATAACCAGATTACGATCTGAAATCATCCTTATAGGATTGGAAGCTTGCATCAGGGTAACCACTTACAACGAGCTCATCTTCACCTCCAAAGACCAAGAATGCATCCTTAGTCCTTCGTAAGTACTTAAGGATGTTCTTAACAACTATCTAGTGACTCTCACCAGGGTTTGATTGGTGCCTACTTGTCATGCTCAAAGCATACGAGACATCGGGACGAGTACATATCATGGCATACATGATAGATCCAATTGCTGAGGCATACGGAATCTTACTCATGCGCTCTCTCTCCTCGGTTGTACTCGGACACTGAGATCTAGAAAGAGTGATACCATGTGACATGGGCAAGAATCCTTTCTTGGAATCTTGCATGCTAAACCTCTTTAGCACCTTGTCAATATATGTACTTTGACTTAGGCCAAGAAGCTTTCTAGATATATCTATATAGATCCTGATGCCTAACACATAGGCTGCTTCACCCAAGTCCTTCATAGAGAAACATTTTCCTAACCAAGTCTTCACAGACTGTAGCTCCGGAATGTCACTCCCGATGAGTAGTATGTCATCTACATACAACACCAAGAAGACAATAGCGCTCCCACTAACCTTCTTGTAGACACAAGGTTCATCTTCATTTTTCATAAAACCAAACTCTTTGATTGCATCATCAAAATGAAGATTCCAACTTTGAGAAGCTTGTTTCAGTCCATAAATGGACCTTTGCAACTTGCACACTTTATTGGCATTCTCAGGAGTGACAAAACCCTCAGGTTGTGTCATGTACACATACTCAAGTAGCTTTCCATTTAGGAACGCAGTTTTGACATCCATTTGCCGTATCTCATAATCATAGTGTGCAGCAATAGGAAACAAAATTCGGATAGATTTAAGCATAGCAACTGGTGAAAAAGTTTCATCATAGTCAATACCATGAATTTGCTTGAAACCTTTTGCAACCAATCGTCCCTTAAAGGTAATCACATTACCATCCATGTCAGTTTTCTTCTTGAAAACCCATTTGCACCATATGGGTTTTACCCCTTCAGGTGGGTCAACCAAAGTCCATACTTGGTTTTCATACATGGATTCCATCTCGGATTTCATTGCCATTAGCCACTTCTCAGAGTCAGGCCCCGACATAGCTTGTTGGTAGGTTGTGGGCTCATCCTGATCCATGAGCATCACATCACTGGTGTGAGTCACGAGAAATCCATATCTCTCGGGCTCACGCCGAATCCTACCAGACCTACGTGGGCTCTGTGCCACAGGAATAGACTCTTGAACAACATCTTGCGGTGTCTGTTCAGGTTCCATTTCAGGTTCGATGTCTCCTTGTTGTTCTTGAATTTCTTCAAGTTCTACTTTCCTCCCACTAGTTCCTTTAGCGATAAACTATTTCTCCAAAAAGACACCAGTTCGAGCAACAAACACTTTTTGCTCAGAAGGATTGTAGAAACAGTAACCTTTTGTTTCTTTGGGATACCCAACAAAAAGACATTTTTGAGATTTGGGCCCTAGTTTGTCAGAGGATTGACATTTCACATAAGCGTCACAGCCCCAAATCTTCATAAAAGACAAATTCGGACGCCTCCCACTCCATATCTCATATGGTGTCTTTTGAACCGATTTAGATGGAACTCGGTTTAGTGTAAAAGCGGCTGTCTCTAGAGCATGTCCCCAAAAGGAGTTTGGAAGGTCAGCTTGACTCATCATGGAGCGAACCATGTCTAACAGAGTTCGATTTCTCCTTTCAGAAACACCATTCCATTGAGGTGTACCTGGTGGAGTGAGTTGTGATACTATACCACACTCCTTCAGATAGTCAAGGAATTCTCGATCCAAGTACTCTCCACCTCAATCTGATCGAAGCACTTTGATACTCTTCCCGAGTTGATTCTCTACTTCATTCTTGAATTCTTTGAACTTTTCAAAGGATTCTAACTTGTGTCTCATGAAATACACATAGCCATATCTACTGAAGTCATCAGTGAAAGTAATGAAGTATTGGAAACCTCCTCTAGCTTGTGTAGACATAGGGCCACATACATCACTATGTATGAATGCTAGTAAGTCATTAGCCCTTTCACTTTGCCCTGTGAATGGGGCTTTGGTCATCTTGCCCAACAAACATGACTCACATGTCTCATATGATTCAAAATCAAATGAGTCCAAGAGTCCATCCTTATGGAGCTTGGATATGCGAGTCTCATTTATATGGCCCAAGCGACAGTGCCAGAGATAGGTCGGGTTTGAATCATTTAATCTGACCTTCTTGGTATTCACATTATAGATTGGATCTTCGAGGTCTAGAACATACAACCCATTGCTAAGTTGAGCACTGCCATAAAAGATTTCATTCAAATAAATAGAACAACATTTGTCCTTTGTTATAAATGAAAAACCTTTCTTGTCCAAACAAGAAACAGAAATCAAATTTCTAGTAATAGTAGGCACAAAATAGCAGTTGTCTAATTCTAAAACTAATCCACTAGGTAAAGTGAGAACATAAGTCCCTACGGCTAAGGCAGCAACCCTTGCTCCATTTCCAACACGTAGGTCCACTTCACCTTGGGCCAATCTTCTACTTCTACTTAGATCCTGCGCATTTGCACAAATGTGAGATCCACATCCAGTATGCAAAACCCAAGATGAGGAAGTAGAAAAGTTAGCCTCTATAACAAGAATACCTGAAGTGGAAGTCTTACTTCCCTTTTGCTTAGCAAGTTCTTCAAGATAGAGCTTGCAGTTATGCTTCCAGTGTCCAGGTTGCTTACAATGGAAGCACTCCCCTTCCTTTGCCACACCACCCTTTGGTTTCAGTGCAGCTAAAGAAGAACTAGCATTGGACTTTCCATTAGCTTTATCCTTCTTCTTGTTGGTTTTTCCTTTTCCCTTGCCCTTTTGAACCATCAAAATGGGCTTAGCCTTCTTAAGGTTTTGCTCAGCAGTTCTCAACATGTTGAGCAATTCAGGGAGGGACTTGTCAAGGTCGTTCATGTTATAGTTCATGACGAACTGACTGTAGCTTTCAGGCAACGATTGCAAGACTACATCAATAGCCAACTCTTTCTGAAGAGCAAATCCCAAATTCTCAAGATTCTCAATATACCCAATCATCTTGAGCACATGAGGACCTACAGGACTTCCCTTAGACATCTTGTACTGAAATAATGCCTTAGAGGTCTCAAACCTCTCATGCCTAGCTTGCTCTTGGAAAAGCATTTTGAGATGTTCGATCATATCGAATGCCCCCATGTTCTCATGTTGCTTCTGAAGCTCAGATTCCATGGTAATAAGCATGAGGCATGCAACACCCAAAGCATCATTAGAATGCCTCTTGTGAGTATCCCTTTCAGCTCTTGGAGCAGTGGGAGCAGGCTGATTCGGAATGGGCTGCTCTAGGACATAAGCCTTTCTCTCTTGTTTGAGGACTATCCTCAAGTTTCAGTACCATTTGAGAAAGTTGGTCCCATTTAGTTTTTCCTTCTCAAGGATCGATCGCAACGAAAGTGTCGATGTGTTTTGTGCCATGGTTATCTACAACAGTAAATATGCAGTGTAAGAGTCATGTATTTTAATTCATTTAATAAGGACTTTTATTAAACGATACTCCCACTATTTTCCTCAAAATAATAACCCTCAATATTATTTCGGAACACCTCGGCGCTAAGGTATTCTAGTGGGCCAAGATCTATATTTGACCACAACCTGAGTCAGATTTGGCTTTTCTCTCAAGTTATAGCTATTTAGGTAGGCAACTCCTTGCCAATTGCATCTTATGCAACTCTTGGATAGTTGGGTGAACAACACTTGTCCAAGCTCATCCCATGAGCTTAAGCCCAACTCTATGACTCTAAGTCCCTAATCCTATTAGGATGACTTAGTTAAGTCGAACCCAAACTTAGCAGTTTGGATATCACTATTATCTCATCGCGCCTTACCAAGATGAACATAGGTGCTTTGCTTTTGGCAAACCCACATAATGTTGATCAAAGTCTTGACGAGTGCCAACATTTGGAGGGCATCACATTTGATGACTTAATATTTATTTGAGGGATTTTTTCTTTAGATCTCACCAATTTGTTATCTACGGTTGTCTTACACATGCATCACATACAAATATAAAACATGCATCTCATGCATACAAGAAAGTAAACGTGACATGGTTATAGCCCAATCTATGCTATATTCTCAAGCCAATGAGAATATCATAACAGCCTAGGAAAAGAAAAGAGTCTTCACAAGCTCATTCTCTTCCATTCTTGGCTGCCCTTTTGTTGTCACCTCCTTGGACATACCACCTTAGATGATCCTTGGACATATCACCTTGGATGATCCCATAATGCACCATTACATCAATAATAGAAACCTCGAGTTACATTCGAGGGGAGTAAGGTGATAAAAGAATGTACAATGAGAGTGATAAGAAAAGGCACGACTCGCAGGCCGTATTTACAAGTACAACCAATCAAGGGCTATAACCATGCAACATGCTTCAAACACCAATCAGCATATCATGTCAAATCTCATTCAACAAAGATGAATGCCAATTTTTGCGCGTTGAATAACCAGTTTTTATTTATGTGGCACTTCGCATACGGCGGTCCTGCTGGCCGGTTAGCGGGCGGTGGTTCTATTTCGAGAAAGTTGGCACCCGAGACTCCTTCATTCGAGCCACCAAAAATACCTTACTTTCAGTGCCCGAATAGGCCGAATCCGAACAAAGCTAGGGTTTTTGCAACTATTGCAAGAATCCTAATCCATATAGGTATCTCGTACCTATCAATTTCGGGTTAATCTCATTAACCAATTTGTTTCATTTCTTCATATATCTCATATGTTCATTATGAATTTCGGTTTCATGCATCATGAATCAATCTAATTAATCGTGGCCGAAAACCAATCGAACACATAGCATCATGCGATTCAACACTCAATCCCGATTTAGGGTTTCACTAGTAGCTCTGATACCACTATTGGGTTTCGGGAGCCAAACAACGTAGCGGAATTTAACCAAAACCCTCCAGGATCCAAGTGAAACAGGGTAAACCGGGTGTTCAAAAATTTCATACCTAATTTTCGGTCGAGATGTCTTACTCAACTATAGAGTCGAATCACAAAACCTGAACAGTTGACGTGTTCAGGCTCTCTATGGTATCCACACGAGCCTCTCAAGTTCACCACGCTTCCACCATGTCCCAGCAGATGCGTTTCTCTTGCGCTCGCAGTGCTAGCTTGCGTCCTCCAAGGAATTGCAAGAGAAGAGTGCGGCTGTCCTTTTGGGAGGCTAAGGCAAGGAGACCTGCGAATTTCTCACTTAAAAGTTGTATTTATAATGAGACTCAACTTCCAGGCCTAATGGGTTTCAAAGCCCTAATCCAATTAGGATTTAATTTCGGGCGTAATAATGGCTCAACTCCTTGGCCCAATATTAATACGAAATTAAAGTGAAACCATAACCCAAATAATTAGCCCATGCACTCTAACGATCCAAATAGCTCTATGTGTGCGACACAATAGGCTCTTGCCATGTTGGCAGTGATCATAAATCACATTTATGTTCATAAGCAATGAGCGGTGTCTAGCAACACATCATTGCTACCCAAGTGACAAGATTGTCGGTGAATCGACTAAACCTTTATGATCATCACCGATATATGCCATTGTCCCTTTATCCAACATATCAAGACTAAGCACGAGACATGGAATGGGTCACTCTCATATAGCCCAATCTTTGGTTTCTTGATTACCGAGTAGACCATCTTAAACTGACGACATTGATATCATATATCAACTCATCGGAGCATGGCCATGCATTTTCTAAGTCTCACTCTATCAAGGGGCCCAAAGATATCACTCCCGTTACATAGGAGGGACAAATCCCATCTTGATCATACAAATCCCTCCGCATGATATGTGACATACCCAATGACCTCCTTCAAGTTCACTCAGTTATGAGCAACAAAGGAAAGTATCAAAGTATGTGACTCACATGTAGGGAACCTTGCTGATCTTAGGTCGAATGACTACATATACCATGATCACTATGAGAATCACTTATGACACTCATATAACGATCCATGAAGTGTTCTCATGGTGGGTCGGTCCAGTACACAAGTTCTCCAACTTGTACCCATATGTAGACTACATATCTCATATTAGTCTCCACATATGCTAGTCATTATGTATTATTGCAACCTGCTCCACAATAATACTAGACTAGGGACGTTTAAGAATAGCATTATTCTAGGGTTTCAATTATGTTTATTACGTTACGCAGAAACAAAACAACAAACAAAATTGCTGGATTAATGCCTCAATAAAATATCATGACTCAATGTGCAAAAATACAATCATCTCATGATTGGCATTTTGGGCACAATACTAACAACTCTCGTATAGCCCAATCTTCGGTTTCTTGATTACCGAGTAGACTAACTTAAGCTGATGACATTGATATCGTATATCAACTCATCCGAGCACGGCCATGCATTTTCTAAGTGTCACTCTATCAAGGGGCCCGAAGATATCAGTCCCGTTACATAAGAGGGACAAATCCCAGCTTGATCATACAAATCCCTCCGCATGATATGTGACATACCCAATGACCTCCTTCAAGTTCACTCAGTTACGAGCAACAAAGGAAAGTATCAAAGTATGTGACTCACATGTAGGGAACCTTGATGATCTTAGGTCGAAGGACTACATATACCATGATTACTATGCGAATCACTTATGACAATCATATAACGATCCATGTAGTGTTCTCATGGTGGGTCGGTCCAGTACACAAGTTCTCCAACTTGTACCCATATGTAGACTACATATCTCATATTAGTCTCCACATATGCTAGACGTTATGTATTATTGCAACCCGCTCCACAATAATACTAGACCAGGGACGTTTAAGAATATCATTATTCTAGGGTTACAATTATGTTTGTTAAGTTACGCAGAAACAAAACAACAAACATAATTGCTGGATTAATGCCTTAATAAAATATCATGAGTCAATGTGCAAAAATACAATCATCTCATGATTGGCTTTTGGGCACAACACTAACAATGGAAACATTCACAACTTGTTTGGAATGAAATCGAAAGATTCACAACTAGTTTGGAATGAATGGAAACAATGACAAATGATTTGGAATGAGTGGAAACACTCACAGCTTGTTTGGAATGATATGGAACATTCTCAACTCATTTCGGATGAAATTGGATCATTCACAACTTGTTTCAAATGAAATGGAAACATTCAAAACTTGTTTGGAATGAAATAGAAACATTCACAACTTATTTGGAATGAAATGGAAACATTCACAACTTGTTCGGAATAAAATGCTAACATTCACAACTTGTTTGGAATGAAATGGAAACTTTCACAACTAGTTTTGAATTAATAGAGATGTTCATAAATAGTTTTGAATGAATCAAAATATTCACAACCTATTTGGAACGAAATGGAAACATTCACAACTAGTTTGCAATGAATGGAAACATTCACAACTTGTTTGAAATGAAATGGAAACATTTGCATGATGGTTCGAATAAAAAAGAATCATTCAACAGTTGTTTGGAATGAAATAAAAAAATGCACACTTTGTTTGGAGTGAAATAGAAACATTCACAACTTGTTTGGAATGAAATCGAAACATTCACAACTTGTTTGGAATGAAATGGAAAGATCCACAACTAGTTCGGAATGAATGGAACCATTCACAGCTTGTTTGGAATGAATGGAAACACTAACAACTTGTTTGGAATGACATGCAACACTCACAACTCATTTAGAATAAAATTTGAACATTCACAAGTTGCTGGGAATGAAATGGAAACATTCACAACTTCTTTGAAATGAAATGGAAACATTCACAACTTGTTTACTATGAAATGTAAACATTCACAACTAGTTTAGAATGAAATGCAAACATTCACAACTTCTTTCGAACGAATTGAAAACATTCACAACATGTTTGGAATGAAATCAAAACATTCGCAACTTCTTTGAAATGAAATGGAAACATTTAGAACTTGTTTGGATTGAAATGGACACTTTCAAAACTTCTTTGGAATGGGATGGAAACATTCACACTTCGTTTGGAATGAATTGGAAACATGCACAACCTGTTTGGAAAGAAATGCAAACATTCATATCTTGTTTGAAATGAAATCAAAACATTCACCACTTGTTTAGAATGAAATGGAGTCATTGACTACTGGTTTGGAATGAACAGAGATATTCACAACAAGTTTTGAATGAATCGAAAAACACACAACTTGCTTGGAATGAAAAGGAAACATTCACAACTAGTTTGGAAAGAATGGAAACATTCACAACATGTTTGGAATGAAATTGAAACATTCACAACTAGTTTGCAACGAATGGAAACATTCACAACTTGTTTGCAATGAAATGGAGACATTCACAACCTATTTCGAGTTAAATGGAAACATTCACAACTTGTTTTGAGTGAAATGGAAACATTCACAACATGTTTTTAATGAAAGGGAAACATTCACAACCTTTTTGGAATGAAATGGGAACATTCACAACTAGTTTGGGATGACTAGAAACATTGACAACTTGTTTAAAATGAAATGGAAACATTCACAATCTATTTGGGATGAAATGATAAGATTCACAACTAGTTTGGGATAAATTGAAACATTCACAAGTTGTTTGGAATGAAGTGGAAATGTTCACCACTTGTTTGGAAGGAAATGCAAATGTTCACAACTTGTTTGGAATGAAATGCAAATGTTCACAACTTGTTTGGAATGAACTCGAAAAATCCACACCTTGTTTGGATTGAAATGGAAGCATCCACAACATGTTTGGAATGAAATGGAAACATTCAGAACTTGTTTGTAATGCAGTGGAAACATTGACAACTTGTTTGGAATGAAATAGAAACATTCACAACTGTTTGCAATGGGTGGAAACACTGACAACTTGTTTGGAATGATATGGAACATTCTCTACTCGTTTGCAATGAAATTGGAACATTCACAACTTGTTTTAAATGAAATGGAAACATTCAAAACTTGTTTGGAATGAAATGGAAACATTCACAACTTCTTTGGAATGAAATGGAAACTTTCACAACTTGTTCGGAATAAAATGCAAACATTCACAACTTGTTTGGAATGAAATAGAAACATTCGCAACTAGTATTGAATTAATAGAGATGTTCCCAAATAGTTTAGAATGAATCAAAACATTCACAACCTATTTGGAACGAAATGGAAACATTCACAACTAGTTTGCAATGAATGGAAACATTCACACCTTGTTTGGAATGAAATGGAAACTTTCTCAAGATGTTTCGAATAAAATGGAATCATTCAAAACTTGTTTGGAATGAAATAGAAAGAGGTGCACCTTGTTTGGAGTGCAATGGAAACATTCACAACTTCTTTGGAATGAAATCGAAACATTCACAACTTGTTTGGAATGAAATGGGAAGATTCACAACTAGTTCGGAATAAATGGAAACATTCACAGCTTGTTTGGAATGAATGGTAACACTAACAACTTGTTTGCAATGACATGCAACATTCACAACTCGTTTGGAATAAAATTTGAACATTCACAACTTGTTGGGAATGAAATGGAAACATTCACAACTTCTTTGAAATGTAATGGAAGCATTCACAACTTGTTTAGGATGAAATGGAAACATTCACAACTAGTTTAGAATGAAATGGAAACATTCACAACCTGTTTGGAACGAATTGGAAACATTCACAACATGTTTGGAAAGAAATTGAAACATTCACAACTTATTTGGATTGAAATGGAAATATTTAGAACTTGTTTGGATTGAAATGGACAATTTCAAAACTTGTTTGGAATGAAAGGGAAACATTCACACTTCGTTTGGAATGAATTGGAAACATGCGCAACTTGTTTGGAATGAAATACAAACATTCAGACCTAGTTTGGAATGAAATCGAAACATTCACCACTTGTTTGGAATGAAGTGGAATCATTCACTACTAGTTTAGAATGAATAGAGATATCCACAACTAGTTTTGAATGAATCGAAACATTCACAACTTGCTGGGAATGAAAAGGAAACATTCAGAACCAGTTTCGAATGAATGGAAACATTCACAACTTGTTTGGATGAATGGAAACATTCACAACTTGTTTGCAATGAAATGGAAACATTCACAACTTGTTTCGAGTGAAATGGAAACATTCACAACTTGTTTGGAATGAAATGGAAACATTCACAACTTCTTTGGAATGAAAGGGAAACATTCAAAACCTATTTGGAATGAAATGGGAACTTTCACAACTAGTTTGGGATGAATGGAAACATTCACAACTTGTTTTGAAAGAAATGGAAACATTCACAAACTGTTTGGAATGAAATGATAGGATTCACAACTAGTTTGGGATAAATGGAAACATTCACAACTTGTTTGGAGTGAAGTGGAAACATTCACAACTTGTTTGGAATGAAATGGAAACATTCACAACTTGTTTGGAATGAACTCGAATTGTTACCACCTCATAAAATGGGAGAATTACAAGTGTGTTATAATGGCTAAAAACCATTATATTGTGTAATGCTCACCATAGTGTTTGAAGTGTGGGGGTAAAAAGGCATGATCAACACCTCCTTAAAAGTGTTCCAAGTTGGTAACTTGGCCCCCAAGAAAAGCCTTAAGGATTGCTTGGTTGTTAAGTAACCTATGGACTTTTTTGTTAGGTTTTGGAAATTCAGGTACTCAATTGCAAAACTCTCAAGAAAGAGAGTTGGAGAGTTATGGGAAGGATATGAATGGTACGAAAGTGCTATTGGAGGACCAAATTGCTCATGGAAGACAAGTTTGGGCAAAGGAAACACTAAAGGCAATAAGGACCTAAATGTCCTAGTGTAAACCTTAAGGTGTTCAAGCTTTTGACTTAAGTCTAAGGGTGGAATTGTGGGGTTATCCCACCATGGGGGGGGGGGGTAGCCAAGACTTGATAATTAGTCAAAAATGATGGGCACATGTGTACGAATGAATTTAAGACAAAGAAACCATAATTAGTGAGAAGGAAAATGACATAAAGTAAGGTTAAGCTTGTTAAGTGTGTTTTGGTGCCCTTAAGCTCATTTAAGGCCATTTAAGTGGCCAAATCACTTATCCCACTCTCATTTTGTCCTCCCCCAGCCCAAGAACACACCATAGCCACCACACCTTCAAACTTGCAATTGATTGAAATTCAAGGCAAAAGGAATTGGAAGCAAACTATAGCTATTTCTTGGATACTTCAAGGATCAAGCATGATTTTTAGCCTACCCACTTTGGTAAGGGTTCTCTTGCTCTCATGGGTTGTTTTTTGTATTTTCAAACATCCATGGAGCTATGGCTAAGCTTGGAAGAGAGCCATGAGCTTCATGAACCAAGCTTATTGAGGGGAGTGCACTTATTGAAGGTTTTGTGACCTAGTGTGAAGTGCACAATGATGGCTGTGAAGTGAGGGTTTCTAGAGCCCAAACGTTAGTACTAACTACTGTTAAAATCCTCCTAAGATCAAGCATTAGCTTGAGGAAGGCTACCATAGTGATTTATTTAAGTTTATTATGTGTTTTATGGACTAACCTATGGTAAATGTTGCTACCACATTTCATGTGTTTGTTGTTTGTGTTTGGCTGCTGCATTTGGTTGCTATATCTTGTATATATGCATTGTGGTTTTTTGCTTTAGTGTCTTTGGATTCAGGTTTTAATGAGGATCACATTACCTTAAGAAACCAAGTGTTACCCTTACTAAGTTTCTCAATGAAACTTACTCCCCTCAATTCTGTCATTTCAGGTCCAGCTGAAAGATCACCTTCAAACTAACCTTTTTGGTTTGATTTTTGATCTGAAATTTCATGTACATGAACTTCCATATGTCTAGTTATGATCTGAAAAGTTTGGTGATTTTAGGAGCACATTTGGTATTTTTAATGGTGGTACTTACTGTGTTGTGCAGAAGCTGTCCAGCATCCTATTTTTGGAGTCCATTGTGTCTCAGGACCTCCTGTAACCTAGGGTGCGTATTTAGCTGAGTTAAGACCATATTGTAGTTCATTTATGCATGTACATGTAGTGTATGTAAGATGAGACAAGCATGTGAACATTTGAGTAATGTTTTGGCGATGTAAGTGATGTGGTGCAAAGTTGCCTACGTGTGAATGATAGGCTGCTTACTTGTAAATTCTGTTTTGGCGACATAAAGTTGTAGATGCAAGAGAATGTAATTAATATGTGTATTGGACATGTATGGGATAGCCTTGGAGGGCTTGCCCCTTGTGAATGAAGTGTTTGCATGGTTTGGAAATATTGTATGGGCAAAATGGTCCAAAAGTTGCCAGAATTTTGACCATGTACCTAAAGTTTAATATCTCCCTATGTAGAATGAATCTTGGAATGAAATTTTGCCCACAACTAGAGAACATCTAGAAGTTGAACTGGAATTTAGAATTTCTGGGTTTGGATCCTTGTACCCAAAGATATGACGTTGCAAAATTGGCTGAGTTACTGTTCATTTGGTCAGGATTTTGTAACAAACTTCAAAAATCCATAAGTTGGTCCATAAAAAAAATTCCTTGGTTTGATCTAAGTATCTACTTCATAATGGAGCAAAGAAAAGAGGGGGTATGAGGCTAGAATGATACAGTTTATTAGTGGAAGTTACAGGTGCAGTAGCTGGTCACTAGAACTTAACAAGATTGCCTAATGTGTGGAAGCCAAAACTAAGACTTGTTCTAGTGTTTTCCTTTTTTTCTGCCATGGTGTGCATGAAATGTGAATATGTGTGTGATGGTTGGACCAATATGCATGTATTTACATAGTGCCCAAGAGGGCCACTTAGGTATGCACACTAAGGGTAGTGTTCTGATGGCCTACAGAACAATACCAATCCTGGGAGTCTAAATGCACAGTTTTGGCACCACAACTGGACTACCCCAGAGTGGGTAACACGAAAGATGCACACCTTGTATGTAATAAAATGGAAGCATCCACAACTTGTTTGGAATTAAATGGAAACATTCATAACTTGTTTAGAATGAAGTGGAAACATTGACAACTTGTTTGGAATGAAACAGAAACATTCACAACTTGTTTGGAATGAAGTAGAAACATTCACAACTTGTTTCGAATGAAATGGAAGTAATCACAACTTGTTTTGAATGAAATGGAAACATTCACAACTTGTTTGGAATGAAATGAAAACATTAACAACTTGTTTAGAATGAATAGAGATGTTTGGAATGAAATGGAAACATCCACAATTTGTTTGGAATAAAATGGAAGCATCCAAAACTTGTTTGGAATTAAATGGAAACATTCACAACTTGTTTGGAATGAAGGGGAAACATTGACAACTTGTTTGGAATGAAATAGAAACCTTGACAACTTGTTTCGAAAGAAGTGGAAACATTCAGAACTTGTTTAGAATGAAATGGAAGCATTCACAACTTGTTTTGAATCAATTGGAAACATTCACAACTTGTTTGGAATGAAATGGAAACATTAACAACTTGTTTGGAATGAATAGAGATGTTTGGAATGAAATGGAAACATTCACACCTTGTTTGGAATGAAATGGAAACATCCACAATTTGTTTGGAATTAAATGGAAAATTCAGAACCTGTTTGGAATGAAGTGGAAACATTGACAACTTGTTTGGAATCAAATGGAAACAATCACAACTTGTTTGGAATGAAGTGGAAACATTCACAACTTCTTTGGATTGAAATGGAAACATTAACAACTTATTTCCAATGAAATGGAAACATTCACAACTTGTTTGGAATGAAATGGGAAGATTCATAACTAGCTTGGAATGAATAGAGAGATTGGCAACTTTTTTCGAGTGAAACAATGGCAATATTAATGAGTAATTTTGAATGAATGGCGATATTCACAACTAGTTTGGAATGAATGGCGATAGTGACAAGTAGTTTTGAATGAATCGAAACATTCACAACTTGCTTGCAATAAAATGGAAAAATTCACAACCAGTTTGGAATGAATGGAAACATTGACAACTTGTGTGGAATGAAATGGAAACATTTACAACTAGTTTGGAATGAATGGAAACATTCACAACTTTTTTGGAATGAACTGCAAACATTCACAACTTGTTTCGAGTGAAATGGAAACATTCACAGCTTCTTTGGAATAAAATCGAAACATTCACAACTTGTTTGGAATGAAATTGAAACATTCACAACTAGTTTGGAATGAATGGAAACAATGACAAACTTTTTGGAATGAGTGTAAACACTCACAACTTGTTTGGAATGATATGGAACATTCTCAACTTGTTTGGAATGAAATTGGAACATTCACAACTTGTTTCAAACGAAATGGAAACATTCAAAACTTGTTCGGAATGAAATGGAAACATTCACAACTTCTTTGGAATGAAATGGAAACATTCACAACTTGTTTGGAATGAAATGGAAACATTCACAACTAGTATTGAATTAATAGAGATGTTCACAAATGGTTTTGACTGAATCGAAACATTCACAACCTATTTGGAACGAAATGGAAACATTCACAACAAGTTTGCAATGAATTGAAAGATTCACAACTTATTTGGAATAAAATGGAAACTTTCACAGGATGTTTCAAATAAAATGGAATAATTCAAAACTTGTTTGGAATTAAATCGAAAAAGGCACACCTTCTTTGGAGTGAAATGGAAACATTCACAACTTGTTTGGAATGAAATCGAAACATTCACAACTTGCTTGGAATGATTCACAACTTGTTTGGAATGAAATGGGAAGATTCAGAACTGGTTCGGAATGAATGGAAATATTCACAGCTTGTTTGGAATGAATGGACACACTAACAACTTGCTTGGAATGACATGCAACATTCACAACTCATTTGTAATAAAATTTGAACATTCACAACTTGTTAGGAATGAAATGGAAAGATTTACAAGTTCTTTGTAATGAAATAGAAGCTTTCACAACTTGTTTAGGATGAAATGGAAACATTCACAACTAGTTTATAATGAAATCGGAACATTCGCAACTAGTTTTGAATGAATAGAGAGGTCCACAACTTGTTTCGAGTGAATGAATGGCAATATTGACGAGTAGTTTTGAATGAATCGCGATATTCACAACACGTTTGGAATGAAGGGTGATATTGGCAAGTAGTTTTGAATGAATTGAAACATTCACGACTTCCTTGGAATGAAGTGGAAACATTCACAACCAGTTTTGAATAAATGGAAACATTCACAACTTGTTTGGAATGAAATGGAAACATTTACAACTAGTTTGGAATAAATGGAACATTCATAACTTGTTTGGAATGAAATGCAAACATTCACAACTTGTTTTGAGTGAAATGGAAACATTCACAACTTATTTGGAATAAAATAGAAACATTCACAACTTGTTTCGAATGATATGAAAACATTCACAACTAGTATGGAATGAATGGAAACTGTGATAACTTGTTTGAAATGAGTGCAAAAACTTGCAACTTGTTTGAATTGATATAGAACATTCACAACTCGTTTGGAATTAAATCGGAAGATTCACAACTTGTTTCAAATGAAATGGAAACATTCACAACTTGTTTGGAATGAAGCAGAAACATTCACGACTAGTTTGGAAAGAATCGTAGTTTTCAACCAATCGTAACATTCAGAACTTGCTTGGACTAAACGGAAACGTTAACAACTAGTTTGGGATGAATGGAAACTTTCACAACTTGTTTGGATTGAAAGGGAAACATTCACAACTAGTTTGGAATGAATGGAAACATTCACAACTTGTTTGGAATGAAATGAAAACATTCACAACTCGTTTCGAGTGAAATGGAAACATTCACAACTTATTTGGAATGAAATTGAAACAATCACAACTTGTTTCGAACGAAATGAAAACATTCACAACTGGTATGGAATGAATGGAAACTATGACAACTTGTTTGGAATGAGTGGAAACACTCACAACTTGTTTGAATTGATATGCAACATTCACAACTCGTTTAGAATGAAATAGGAAGATTCACAACTTGTTTCAAATAAAATGGAAACATTCGCAACTTGTTTGGATTGAAAGGGAAACATTCACAACTAGTTTGGAATGAATGGAAACATTCACAACTTGTTTGGAATGACATGAAAACATTCAGAACTCGTTTTGAGTGAAATGGAAACATTCACAACTTATTTGGAATGAAATCGAAACAATCACAACTTGTTTCAAACGAAATGGAAACATTCACAACTAGTATGGAACGAATGGAAACTGTGACAACTTGTTTGGAATGAGTGGAAACACTCACAACTTGTTTGAATTGATATGGAACATTCACAACTCATTTGGAATGAAATCGGAAGATTCACAACTTGTTTCAAATGGAATGGAAACATTCACAACTTGTTTGGAAAGAAATGGAAGCATTCACAACATGTTTAGAATGAAATGGGAACATTCACAACTAGTTTGGAATGAAATGGAAACATGGACAACTTGTTTGCAATGAAATGGAAACATTTGCAACTCGTTTGAATGAAATCGGAACATTCACAACTTGTTTGGAATGAATGGAAACATTCACAACTTCTGTCGACTGAAATAGAAACATTCACAACTTATTTCGAAAGGATGGAAACATTCACAACTTCTTTGGAATGAAATGGAAACATTCACATCTTGTTTGGGATGAAATTGAAACAACCACAACTTGTTTGGAATGAAATCTAAAAATTGACAACTAGTTTGGAATGAATGGAAACACTCACATCTCCTTTGGAATGGCATGGAGCACTCACAACTCATTTGGAATGAAATTGGAACATTCACAACATGTTTCGAACAAAATGGAAACATTCACAACTTGTTTGAGATGACATGGAAACATTTACATCTTGTTCGGAATGAAACTGAAACATTCACAACTTGTTTGGAATGAAATGGGAACATTCACAAATAGTTTTGAGTGAATGGAAACATTCACAGGTTGTTTAGAATGAAATGGAATCATTCACAACTTGTTTGGAATGAAATAGAAACATTCACAACTTGTTAGGAGTTAAATGCAAACATTCACAACTTGTTTGGAATGATATGGAATTATTCACAACTAGTTTGGAATGAATAGATATATTCACAATTG
Organism: Aquilaria yunnanensis; assembly: GCA_039654915.1. Taxonomy (NCBI): domain Eukaryota; kingdom Viridiplantae; phylum Streptophyta; class Magnoliopsida; order Malvales; family Thymelaeaceae; genus Aquilaria; species Aquilaria yunnanensis. Next base: position 36,840,325 of record CM077595.1, on the reverse strand, counting down.
GTTTTGAATGAATAGAAACATTCACAACTTGTTTGAAATGAAATGGAAACATCCACAACTGTTTGGAATGAGTGGAAACACTCACAAGTTGTTTAGAATGATATCGAACATTCTCAACTCGTTTGGAATGAAATTGGAACATTCAAAACTTGTTTCAAATGAAATGGAAACGTTCAAAACTTGTTTGGAATAAAATGCAAACATTCACAACTTCTTTGGAATGAAATGGAAACATTCACAACTTGTTCGGAAAAAAATCCAAAATATTCACAACTTGATTGGAATGAAATGGAAATATTCACAACTAGTATTGAATTAATAGAGATATTCACAAATAGTTTTGAGTGAATCGAAACATTCACAACCTATTTGGAACGAAATGGACACATTCACAACTAGTTCGCAATGAATGGAAACATTCACAACTTGTTTGGACTGAAATGGAAACTTTCACAAGATGTTTTCAATAAAATGGAATCATTCAAAACCTGTTTGGAATGAAATCGAAAGAGGCGCACCTTGTTTTGGAGTGAAATGGAAACATTCACAACTTGTTTGGAAGGAAATCGAAACATTCACAACTTGTTTGGAATGAAATTGGAAGATTCACAACTGGTTCAGAATGAATGGAAACATTCATAGCTTAATTGGAATGCATGGAAACACTAACAACTTGTTTGGAAAAACATGCAACATTCACAACTCGTTTGGAATAAAATTTGAACATTCATAGCTTGTTGGGAATGAAATGGAAACATTCACAACTTCTTTGAAATAAATTGAAACATTGACAACTTGTTTAGGATGAAATGGAAACATTAACAACTAGTTTGGAATGAAATGGAAACATTCAGAACTCATTTCGAGTGAAATGGAAACATTCACAACTTATTTGGAATGAAATCGAAACAATCATAACTTGTTTCAAACGAAATGGAAACATTCACAACTAGTATGGAACAAATGGAAACTGTGACAACTTGTTTGGAATGAGTGGAAACACTCACAACTTGTTTGAATTGATATGGAACATTCACAACTCATTTGGAATGAAATCGGAAGATTCACAACTTGTTTCAAATGGAATGGAAACATTCACAACTTGTTTGGAATGAAATGGAAGCATTCACAACATGTTTGGAATGAAATGGGAACATTCACAACTAGTTTGGAATGAAATCGAAACATGGACAACTTGTTTGCAATGAAATGGAAACATTTGCAACACGTTTGAATGAAATCGGAACATTCACAACTTGTTTGGAATGAATGGAAACATTCACAACTTCTGTCGACTGAAATAGAATCATTCACAACTTATTTCGAAAGGATGGAAACATTCACAACTTCTTTGGAATGAAATGGAAACATTCACATCTTGTTTGGGATGAAATTGAAACAACCACAACTTGTTTGGAATGAAATCTAAAAATTGACAACTAGTTTGGAATGAATGGAAACACTCACATCTCCTTTGGAATGGCATGGAGCACTCACAACTCATTTGGAATGAAATTGGAACATTCACAACATGTTTCGAACAAAATGGAAACATTCACAACTTGTTTGAGATGACATGGAAACATTTACATCTTGTTTTGAATGAAACCGAAACATTCACAACTTGTTTGGAATGAAATGGGAACATTCACAACTAGTTTTGAGTGAATGGAAACATTCACAGGTTGTTTAGAATGAAATGGAATCATTCACAACTTGTTTGGAATGAAATGGAATCATTCACAACTTGTTTGGAATGAAATAGAAACATTCACAACTTGTTAGGAATTAAATGCAAACATTCACAACTTGTTTGGAATGATATGGAATTATTCACAACTAGTTTGGAATGAATAGATATATTCACAATTGGTTTTGAATGAATCGAAACATTCACAACTTGTTTGAAATGAAATGGAAACATCCACAACTGTTTGGAATGAGTGGAAACACTCACAAGTTGTTTAGAATGATATCGAACATTCTCAACTCGTTTGGAATGAAATTGGAACATTCAAAACTTGTTTCAAATGAAATGGAAACGTTCAAAACTTGTTTGGAATAAAATGCAAACATTCACAACTTCTTTGGAATGAAATGTAAACATTCACCACTTGTTCGGAAAAAAATCCAAAATATTCACAACTTGATTGGAATGAAATGGAAATATTCACAACTAGTATTGAATTAATAGAGATATTCACAAATAGTTTTGAGTGAATCGAAACATTCACTACCTATTTGGAACGAAATGGAAACATTCACAACTAGTTTGCAATGAATGGAAACATTCACAACTTGTTTGGACTGAAACGGAAACTTTCACAAGATGTTTCGAATAAAATGGACTCATTCAAAACCTGTTTGGAATCAAATAGAAAGAGGCGCACCTTGTTTGGGGTGAAATGGAAACATTCACAACTTGTTTGGAATGAAATCGAAACATTCACAACTTGTTTGGAATGAAATTGGAAGATTCACAACTGGTTCAGAATGAATGGAAACATTCATAGCTTAATTGGAATGCATGGAAACACTAACAACTTGTTTGGAAAAACATGCAACATTCACAACTCGTTTGGAATAAAATTTGAACATTCATAGCTTGTTGGGAATGAAATGGAAACATTCACAACTTCTTTGAAATAAATTGAAACATTGACAACTTGTTTAGGATGAAATGGAAACATTAACAACTAGTTTGGAATGAAATGGAAATATTCAGAACTCGTTTCGAGTGAAATGGAAACATTCACAACTTATTTGGAATGAAATCGAAACAATCACAACTTGTTTCAAACGAAATGGAAACATTCACAACTAGTATGGAACGAATGGAAACTGTGACAACTTGTTTGGAATGAGTGGAAACATTCACAACTTGTTTGAATTGATATGGAACATTCACAACTCATTTGGAATGAAATCGGAAGATTCACAACTTGTTTCAAATGGAATGGAAACATTCACAACTTGTTTGGAATGAAATGGAAGCATTCACAACATGTTTGGAATGAAATGGGAACATTCACAAATAGTTTGGAATGAAATCGAAACATGGACAACTTGTTTGCAATGAAATGGAAACATTTGCAACTCGTTTGAATGAAACCGGAACATTCACAACTTGTTTGGAATGAATGGAAACATTCACAACTTCTGTCGACTGAAATAGAATCATTCACAACTTATTTCGAGAGGATGGAAACATTCACAACTTCTTTGGAATGAAATGGAAACATTCACATCTTGTTTGGGATGAAATTGAAACAACCACAACTTGTTTGGAATGAAATCTAAAAATTGACAACTAGTTTGGAATGAATGGAAACACTCACATCTCCTTTGGAATGGCATGGAGCACTCACAACTCATTTGGAATGAAATTGGAACATTCACAACATGTTTCGAACAAAATGGAAACATGCACAACTTGTTTGAGATGACATGGAAACATTTACATCTTGTTTGGAATGAAACCGAAACATTCACAACTTGTTTGGAATGAAATGGGAACATTCACAACTAGTTTTGAGTGAATGGAAACATTCACAGGTTGTTTAGAATGAAATGGAATCATTCACAACTTGTTTGGAATGAAATAGAAACATTCACAACTTGTTAGGAATTAAATGCAAACATTCACAACTTGTTTGGAATGATATGGAATTATTCACAACTAGTTTGGAATGAATAGATATATTCACAATTGGTTTTGAATGAATCGAAACATTCACAACTTGTTTGAAATGAAATGGAAACATCCACAACTGTTTGGAATGAGTGGAAACACTCACAAGTTGTTTAGAATGATATCGAACATTCTCAACTCGTTTGGAATGAAATTGGAACATTCAAAACTTGTTTCAAATGAAATGGAAACATTCAAAACTTGTTTGGAATAAAATGCAAACATTCACAACTTCTTTGGAATGAAATGGAAACATTCACAACTTGTTCGGAATAAAATCCAAAATATTCACAACTTGATTGGAATGAAATGGAAATATTCACAACTAGTATTGAATTAATAGAGATATTCACAAATAGTTTTGAGTGAATCGAAACGTTCACAACCTATTTGGAACGAAATGGAAACATTCACAACTACTTTGCAATGAATGGAAACATTCACAACTTGTTTGGACTGAAATGGAAACTTTCACAAGATGTTTCGAAGAAAATGGAATCATTCAAAACCTGTTTGGAATCAAATCGAAAGAGGCGCACCTTGTTTGGAGTGAAATGGAAACATTCACAACTTGTTTGGAATGAAATCGAAACATTCACAACTTGTTTGGAATGAAATTGGAAGATTCAAAACTGGTTCAGAATGAATGGAAACATTCATAGCTTAATTGGAATGCATGGAAACACTAACAACTTGTTTGGAAAAACATGCAACATTCACAACTCGTTTGGAATAAAATTTGAACATTCATAGCTTGTTGGGAATGAAATGGAAACATTCACAACTTCTTTGAAATAAATTGAAACATTGACAACTTGTTTAGGATGAAATGGAAACATTAACAACTAGTTTGGAATGAAATGGAAACATTCAGAAATCGTTTCGAGTGAAATGGAAACATTCACAACTTATTTGGAATGAAATTGAAACAATCACAACTTGTTTCAAACGAAATGGAAACGTTCACAACTAGTATTGAACGAATGGAAACTGTGACAACTTGTTTGGAATGAGTGGAAACACTCACAACTTGTTTGAATTGATATGGAACATTCACAACTCATTTGGAATGAAATCGGAAGATTCACAACTTGTTTCAAATGGAATGGAAACATTCACAACTTGTTTGGAATGAAATGGAAGCATTCACAACATGTTTAGAATGAAATGGGAACATTCACAACTAGTTTGGAATGAAATGGAAACATGGAGAACTTGTTTGCAATGAAATGGAAACATTTGCAACTCATTTGAATGAAATTAGAACATTCACAACTTGTTTGGAATGAATGGAAACATTCACAACTTCTGTCGACTGAAATAGAAACATTCACAACCTATTTCGAAAGGATGGAAACATTCACAACTTCTTTGGAATGAAATGGAAACATTCACATCTTGTTTGGGATGAAATTGAAACAACCACAACTTGTTTGGAATGAAATCTAAAAATTGACAACTAGTTTGGAATGAATGGAAACACTCACATCTCCTTTGGAATGGCATGGAGCACTCACAACTCATTTGGAATGAAATTGGAACATTCACAACATGTTTCGAACAAAATGGAAACATTCACAACTTGTTTGAGATGACATGGAAACATTTACATCTTGTTTGGAATGAAACCGAAACATTCACAACTTGTTTGGAATGAAATGGGAACATTCACAACTAGTTTTGAGTGAATGGAAACATTCACAGGTTGTTTAGAATGAAATGGAATCATTCACAACTTGTTTGGAATGAAATAGAAACATTCACAACTTGTTAGGAATTAAAGGCAAACATTCACAACTTGTTTGGAATGATATGGAATTATTCACAACTAGTTTGGAATGAATAGATATATTCACAATTGGTTTTGAATGAATCAAAACATTCACAACTTGTTTGAAATGAAATGGAAACATCCACAACTGTTTGGAATGAGTGGAAACACTCACAAGTTGTTTAGAATGATATCGAACATTCTCAACTCGTTTGGAATGAAATTGGAACATTCAAAACTTGTTTCAAATGAAATGGAAACGTTCAAAACTTGTTTGGAATAAAATGCAAACATTCACAACTTCTTTGGAATGAAATGTAAACATTCACCACTTGTTCGGAAAAAAATCCAAAATATTCACAACTTGATTGGAATGAAATGGAAATATTCACAACTAGTATTGAATTAATAGAGATATTCACAAATAGTTTTGAGTGAATCGAAACATTCACAACCTATTTGGAACGAAATGGAAACATTCACAACTAGTTTGCAATGAATGGAAACATTCACAACTTGTTTGGACTGAAATGGAAACTTTCACAAGATGTTTCGAATAAAATGGAATCATTCAAAACCTGTTTGGAATCAAATCGAAAGAGGCGCACCTTGTTTGGGGTGAAATGGAAACATTCACAACTTGTTTGGAATGAAATCGAAACATTCACAACTTGTTTGGAATGAAATTGGAAGATTCACAACTGGTTCAGAATGAATGGAAACATTCATAGCTTAATTGGAATGCATGGAAACACTAACAACTTGTTTGGAAAAACATGCAACATTCACAACTCGTTTGGAATAAAATTTGAACATTCATAGCTTGTTGGGAATGAAATGGAAACATTCACAACTTCTTTGAAATAAATTGAAACATTGACAACTTGTTTAGGATGAAATGGAAACATTAACAACTAGTTTGGAATGAAATGGAAATATTCAGAACTCGTTTTGAGTGAAATGGAAACTTTCACAACTTATTTGGAATGAAATCGAAACAATCACAACTTGTTTCAAACGAAATGGAAACATTCACAACTAGTATGGAACGAATGGAAACTGTGACAACTTGTTTGGAATGAGTGGAAACACTCACAACTTGTTTGAATTGATATGGAACATTCACAACTCATTTGGAATGAAATCGGAAGATTCACAACTTGTTTCAAATGGAATGGAAACATTCACAACTTGTTTGGAATGAAATGGAAGCATTCACAACATGTTTGGAATGAAATGGGAACATTCACAACTAGTTTGGAATGAAATCGAAACATGGACAACTTGTTTGCAATGAAATGGAAACATTTGTAACTCGTTTGAATGAAATTGGAACATTCACAACTTGTTTGGAATGAATGGAAATATTCACAACTTCTGTCGACTGAAATAGAATCATTCACAACTTATTTCGAAAGGATGGAAACATTCACAACTTCTTTGGAATGAAATGGAAACATTCACATCTTGTTTGGGATGAAATTGAAACAACCACAACTTGTTTGGAATGAAATCTAAAAATTGACAACTAGTTTGGAATGAATGGAAACACTCACATCTCCTTTGGAATGGCATGGAGCACTCACAACTCATTTGGAATGAAATTGGAACATTCACAACATGTTTCGAACAAAATGGAAACATGCACAACTTGTTTGAGATGACATGGAAACATTTACATCTTGTTTGGAATGAAACCGAAACATTCACAACTTGTTTGGAATGAAATGGGAACATTCACAACTAGTTTTGAGTGAATGGAAACATTCACAGGTTGTTTAGAATGAAATGGAATCATTCACAACTTGTTTGGAATGAAATAGAAACATTCACAACTTGTTAGGAATTAAATGCAAACATTCACAACTTGTTTGGAATGATATGGAATTATTCACAACTAGTTTGGAATGAATAGATATATTCACAATTGGTTTTGAATGAATCGAAACATTCACAACTTGTTTGAAATGAAATGGAAACATCCACAACTGTTTGGAATGAGTGGAAACACTCACAAGTTGTTTAGAATGATATCGAACATTCTCAACTCGTTTGGAATGAAATTGGAACATTCAAAACTTGTTTCAAATGAAATGGAAACATTCAAAACTTGTTTGGAATAAAATGCAAACATTCACAACTTCTTTGGAATGAAATGGAAACATTCACAACTTGTTCGGAATAAAATCCAAAATATTCACAACTTGATTGGAATGAAATGGAAATATTCACAACTAGTATTGAATTAATAGAGATATTCACAAATAGTTTTGAGTGAATCGAAACGTTCACAACCTATTTGGAACGAAATGGAAACATTCACAACTACTTTGCAATGAATGGAAACATTCACAACTTGTTTGGACTGAAATGGAAACTTTCACAAGATGTTTCGAAGAAAATGGAATCATTCAAAACCTGTTTGGAATCAAATCGAAAGAGGCGCACCTTGTTTGGAGTGAAATGGAAACATTCACAACTTGTTTGGAATGAAATCGAAACATTCACAACTTGTTTGGAATGAAATTGGAAGATTCAAAACTGGTTCAGAATGAATGGAAACATTCATAGCTTAATTGGAATGCATGGAAACACTAACAACTTGTTTGGAAAAACATGCAACATTCACAACTCGTTTGGAATAAAATTTGAACATTCATAGCTTGTTGGGAATGAAATGGAAACATTCACAACTTCTTTGAAATAAATTGAAACATTGACAACTTGTTTAGGATGAAATGGAAACATTAACAACTAGTTTGGAATGAAATGGAAACATTCAGAAATCATTTCGAGTGAAATGGAAACATTCACAACTTATTTGGAATGAAATTGAAACAATCACAACTTGTTTCAAACGAAATGGAAACATTCACAACTAGTATTGAACGAATGGAAACTGTGACAACTTGTTTGGAATGAGTGGAAACACTCACAACTTGTTTAAATTGATATGGAACATTCACAACTCATTTGGAATGAAATCGGAAGATTCACAACTTGTTTCAAATGGAATGGAAACATTCACAACTTGTTTGGAATGAAATGGAAGCATTCACAACATGTTTAGAATGAAATGGGAACATTCACAACTAGTTTGGAATGAAATGGAAACATGGAGAACTTGTTTGCAATGAAATGGAAACATTTGCAACTCATTTGAATGAAATTAGAACATTCACAACTTGTTTGGAATGAATGGAAACATTCACAACTTCTGTCGACTGAAATAGAAACATTCACAACCTATTTCGAAAGGATGGAAACATTCACAACTTCTTTGGAATGAAATGGAAACATTCACATCTTGTTTGGGATGAAATTGAAACAACCACAACTTGTTTGGAATGAAATCTAAAAATTGACAACTAGTTTGGAATGAATGGAAACACTCACATCTCCTTTGGAATGGCATGGAGCACTCACAACTCATTTGGAATGAAATTGGAACATTCACAACATGTTTCGAACAAAATGGAAACATTCACAACTTGTTTGAGATGACATGGAAACATTTACATCTTGTTTGGAATGAAACCGAAACATTCACAACTTGTTTGGAATGAAATGGGAACATTCACAACTAGTTTTGAGTGAATGGAAACATTCACAGGTTGTTTAGAATGAAATGGAATCATTCACAACTTGTTTGGAATGAAATAGAAACATTCACAACTTGTTAGGAATTAAATGCAAACATTCACAACTTGTTTGGAATGATATGGAATTATTCACAACTAGTTTGGAATGAATAGATATATTCACAATTGGTTTTGAATGAATCAAAACATTCACAACTTGTTTGAAATGAAATGGAAACATCCACAACTATTTGGAATGAGTGGAAACACTCACAAGTTGTTTAGAATGATATCGAACATTCTCAACTCGTTTGGAATGAAATTGGAACATTCAAAACTTGTTTCAAATGAAATGGAAACATTCAAAACTTGTTTGGAATAAAATGCAAACATTCACAACTTCTTTGGAATGAAATGGAAACATTCACAACTTGTTCGGAATAAAATCCAAAATATTCACAACTTGTTCGACACGAAATGGAAACATTCACAGCTAGTTTTGAATTAATAGAGATATTCACAAATAGTTTTGAGCGAATCGAAACATTCACAACCTATTTGGAACGAAATGGAAACATTCACAACTAGTTTGCAATGAATGGAAACATTCACAACTTGTTTGGACTGAAATGGAAACTTTCACAAGATGTTTCGAATAAAATGGAATCATTCAAAACCTGTTTGGAATGAAATCGAAACAGGCGCACCTTGTTTGGGGTGAAATGGAAACATTCACAACCTGTTTGGAATGAAATCGAAACATTCACAACTTGTTTGGAATGAAATTGGAAGATTCACAACTGGTTCGGAATGAATGGAAACATTCATAGCTTAATTAGAATGCATGGAAACACTAACAACTTGTTTGGAAAAACATGCAACATTCAGAACTCGTTTGGAATAAAATTTGAACATTCATAGCTTGTTGGGAATGAAATGGAAACATTCACAACTTCTTTGAAATAAATTGAAACATTGACAACTTGTTTAGGATGAAATGGAAACATTAACAACTAGCTTGGAATGAAATGGAAACATTCAGAACTCATTTCGGGTGAAATGGAAACATTCACAACTTATTTGGAATGAAATCGAAACAATCACAACTTGTTTCAAACGAAATGGAAACATTCACAACTAGTATGGAACGAATGGAAACTGTGACAACTTGTTTTGAATGAGTGGAAACACTCACAACTTGTTTGAATTGATATGGAACATTCACAACTCATTTGGAATGAAATCGAAAGATTCACAACTTGTTTCAAATGGATTGGAAACATTCACAACTTGTTTGGAATGAAATGGAAGCATTCACAACATGTTTGGAATGAAATGAGAACATTCACAACTAGTTTGGAATGAAATGGAAACATGGACAACTTGTTTGCAATGAAATGGAAACATTTGCAACTCGTTTGAATGAAATCGGAACATTCACAACTTGGTTGGAATGAATGGAAACATTCACAACTTCTGTCGAATGAAATAGAAACATTCACAACTTATTTCGAAAGGATGGAAACATTCACAACTTCTTTGGAATGAAATGGAAACATTCACATCTTGTTTGGGATGAAATTGAAACAACCACAACTTGTTTGGAATGAAATCTAAAAATTGACAACTAGTTTGGAATGAATGGAAACACTCACATCTCCTTTGGAATGGCATGGAGCACTCACAAACTCATTTGGAATGAAATTGGAACATTCACAACATGTTTCGAACAAAATGGAAACATTCACAACTTGTTTGAGATGACATGGAAACATTTACATCTTGTTTGGAATGAAACCGAAACATTCACAACTTGTTTGGAATGAAATGGGAACATTCACAACTAGTTTTGAGTGAATGGAAACATTCACAGGTTGTTTAGAATGAAATGGAATCATTCACAACTTGTTTGGAATGAAATAGAAACATTCACAACTTGTTAGGAATTAAATGCAAACATTCACAACTTGTTTGGAATGATATGGAATTATTCACAACTAGTTTGGAATGAATAGATATATTCACAATTGGTTTTGAATGAATCGAAACATTCACAACCTGTTTGAAATGAAATGGAAACATCCACAACTGTTTGGAATGAGTGGAAACACTCACAAGTTGTTTAGAATGATATCGAACATTCTCAACTCGTTTGGAATGAAATTGGAACATTCAAAACTTGTTTCAAATGAAATGGAAACGTTCAAAACTTGTTTGGAATAAAATGCAAACATTCACAACTTCTTTGGAATGAAATGGAAACATTCACAACTTGTTCGGAATAAAATCCAAAATATTCACAACTTGTTTGACACGAAATGGAAACATTCATAACTAGTATTGAATTAATAGAGATATTCACAAATAGTTTTGAGTGAATCAAAACATTCACAACCTATTTGGAACGAAATGGAAACATTCACAACTAGTTTGCAATGAATGGAAACATTCACAACTTGTTTGGACTGAAATGGAAACTTTCACAAGATGTTTCGAATAAAATGGAATCATTCAAAACCTGTTTGGAATCAAATCGAAAGAGGCGCACCTTGTTTGGAGTGAAATGGAAACATTCACAACTTGTTGGGTATGAAATCGAAACATTCACAACTTGTTTGGAATGAAATTGGAAGATTCACAACTGGTTCGGAATGGATGGAAACATTCATAGCTTAATTGGAATGCATGGAAACACTAACAACTTGTTTGGAAAAACATGCAACATTCACAACTCGTTTGGAATAAAATTTGAACATTCATAGCTTGTTGGGACTGAAATGGAAGCATTCACAACTTCTTTGAAATAAATTGAAACATTGACAACTTGTTTAGGATGAAATGGAAACATTAACAACTAGCTTGGAATGAAATGGAAACATTCAGAACTCATTTCGGGTGAAATGGAAACATTCACAACTTATTTGGAATGAAATCGAAACAATCACAACTTGTTTCAAACGAAATGGAAACATTCACAACTAGTATGGAACGAATGGAAACTGTGACAACTTGTTTTGAATGAGTGGAAACACTCACAACTTGTTTGAATTGATATGGAACATTCACAACTCATTTGGAATGAAATCGAAAGATTCACAACTTGTTTCAAATGGATTGGAAACATTCACAACTTGTTTGGAATGAAATGGAAGCATTCACAACATGTTTGGAATGAAATGAGAACATTCACAACTAGTTTGGAATGAAATGGAAACATGGACAACTTGTTTGCAATGAAATGGAAACATTTGCAACTCGTTTGAATGAAATCGGAACATTCACAACTTGGTTGGAATGAATGGAAACATTCACAACTTCTGTCGAATGAAATAGAAACATTCACAACTTATTTCGAAAGGATGGAAACATTCACAACTTCTTTGGAATGAAATGGAAACATTCACATCTTGTTTGGGATGAAATTGAAACAACCACAACTTGTTTGGAATGAAATCTAAAAATTGACAACTAGTTTGGAATGAATGGAAACACTCACATCTCCTTTGGAATGGCATGGAGCACTCACAAACTCATTTGGAATGAAATTGGAACATTCACAACATGTTTCGAACAAAATGGAAACATTCACAACTTGTTTGAGATGACATGGAAACATTTACATCTTGTTTGGAATGAAACCGAAACATTCACAACTTGTTTGGAATGAAATGGGAACATTCACAACTAGTTTTGAGTGAATGGAAACATTCACAGGTTGTTTAGAATGAAATGGAATCATTCACAACTTGTTTGGAATGAAATAGAAACATTCACAACTTGTTAGGAATTAAATGCAAACATTCACAACTTGTTTGGAATGATATGGAATTATTCACAACTAGTTTGGAATGAATAGATATATTCACAATTGGTTTTGAATGAATCGAAACATTCACAACCTGTTTGAAATGAAATGGAAACATCCACAACTGTTTGGAATGAGTGGAAACACTCACAAGTTGTTTAGAATGATATCGAACATTCTCAACTCGTTTGGAATGAAATTGGAACATTCAAAACTTGTTTCAAATGAAATGGAAACGTTCAAAACTTGTTTGGAATAAAATGCAAACATTCACAACTTCTTTGGAATGAAATGGAAACATTCACAACTTGTTCGGAATAAAATCCAAAATATTCACAACTTGTTTGACACGAAATGGAAACATTCATAACTAGTATTGAATTAATAGAGATATTCACAAATAGTTTTGAGTGAATCAAAACATTCACAACCTATTTGGAACGAAATGGAAACATTCACAACTAGTTTGCAATGAATGGAAACATTCACAACTTGTTTGGACTGAAATGGAAACTTTCACAAGATGTTTCGAATAAAATGGAATCATTCAAAACCTGTTTGGAATCAAATTGAAAGAGGCGCACCTTGTTTGGAGTGAAATGGAAACATTCACAACTTGTTGGGTATGAAATCGAAACATTCACAACTTGTTTGGAATGAAATTGGAAGATTCACAACTGGTTCGGAATGGATGGAAACATTCATAGCTTAATTGGAATGCATGGAAACACTAACAACTTGTTTGGAAAAACATGCAACATTCACAACTCGTTTGGAATAAAATTTGAACATTCATAGCTTGTTGGGACTGAAATGGAAGCATTCACAACTTCTTTGAAATAAATTGAAACATTGACAACTTTTTAGGATGAAATGGAAACATTAACAACTAGTTTGGAATGAAATAGAAACATTCAGAACTCGTTTCGAGTGAAATGGAAACATTCACAACTTATTTGGAATGAAATCGAAACAATCACAACTTGTTTCAAACGAAATGGAAACATTCACAACTAGTATGGAACGAATGAAAACTGTGACAACTTGTTTGGAATGAGTGGAAACACTCACAACTTGTTTGAATTGATATGGAACATTCACAACTCATTTGGAATGAAATCGAAAGATTCACAACTTGTTTCAAATGGAATGGAAACATTCACAACTTGTTTAGAATGAAATGGAAGCATTCACAACATGTTTGGAATGAAATGGGAACATTCACAACTAGTTTGGAATGAAATGGAAACATTCACAACTTGTTTGGAATGACATGAAAACATTCAGAACTCGTTTCGAGTGAAATGGAAACATTCACAACTTATTTGGAATGAAATCGAAACAATCACAACTTGTTTCAAACGAAATGGAAACATTCACAACTAGTATGGAACGAATGGAAACTGTGACAACTTGTTTGGAATGAGTGGAAACACTCACAACTTGTTTGAATTGATATAGAACATTCACAACTCATTTGGAATGAAATCGGAAGATTCACAACTTGTTTCAAATGGAATGGAAACATTCACAACTTGTTTGGAAATAAATGGAAGCATTCACAACATGTTTAGAATGAAATGGGAACATTCACCACTAGTTTGGAATGAAATGGAAACATGGACAACTTGTTTGCAATGAAATGGAAACATTTGCAACTCGTTTGAATGAAATCGGAACATTCACAACTTGTTTGGAATGAATGGAAACATTCACAACTTCTGTCGACTGAAACAGAAACATTCACAACTTATTTCGAAAGGATGGAAACATTCACAACTTCTTTCGATTGAAATGGAAACATTCACATCTTGTTTGGGATGAAATTGAAACAACCACAACATGTTTGGAATGAAATCTAAAAATTGAGAACTAGTTTTGAATGAATGGAAACACTCACATCTCCTTTGGAATGGCATGGAGCACTAACAACTCATTTGGAATGAAATTGGAACATTCACAACATGTTTCGAACAAAATGGAAACATTCACAACTTGTTTGAGATGACATGGAAACATTTACATCTTGTTTGGAATGAAACCGAAACATTCACAACTTGTTTGGAATGAAATGGGAACATTCACAAATAGTTTTGAGTGAATGGAAACATTCACAGGTTGTGTTGAGCGAAATGGAATCATTCACAACTTGTTTGGAATGAAATGGAAACATTCACAACTTGTTAGGAACTAAAAGTAAACATTCACAACTTGTCTGGAACGATATGGAATTATTCACAACTAGTTTGGAAGGAATAGATATATTCACAATCGGTTTTGAATGAATCGAAACATTCACAACTAGTTTGGACTGAAGTGGAAACATGGACAACTTGTTTGAAATGAAATGGAAACATTCGCAACTTGTTTGAATGAAATCGGAACATTCACAACTTGTTTGGAAAGAATGGAAACATTCACAACTTCTATGGAATGAAATAGAAACATTCACAACTTTTTTCAAAAGGATGGAAACATTCACAACTTCTTTGGAATGAAATGGAAACATTCACACCTTGTTTAGGATGAAATTGAAACAACCACAACTTGTTTGGAATGAAGTCTAAAAATTGACAACTTGTGTGGAATGAATGGAAACACTCACATCTTTTTTGGAATGGCAAGGAGCACTCAGAACTCATTTTGAATGAAATTAGAACATTCACATCATGTTTCAAATGAAATAGAAACATTCACAACATGTCTGAGATGAAGTGGAAACATTTACATCTTGTTTGGAATGAAACCGAAACATTCACAACTTGTTTGGAATGAAATGGGAACATTCACAACTAGTTTTGAGTGAATGGAAACATTCACAGGTTGTGTTTAGTGAAATGGAATCATTCACAACGTGTTTGGAATGAATTGGAAACATTCACAACTTGTTAGGAATTAAAAGTAAACATTCACAACTTGTTTGGAATGATATGGAATTATTCACAACTAGTTTGAAATGAATTGATATATTCACAATCGGTTTTGAATGAATTGAAACATTCATAACTTGTTTGGAATGAAATGGCAACATTTACAACTAGTTTGGAATGAATGGAAACATTCACAACTTGTTTCAAATGAAATGGAAACATTCACAACTTGTGTGGAATGAAATTGAAAGATGCACAGCTTGTTTGGAATGAAATGGAAACTTCCACAAATTGTTTGGATCAAAGTTGAAACATTCACAACTTGATTGGAATGAAATGGAAACATTCACGACTCATTTGGAATCTAATGGGAACATTCACAACTAGTTTGGAGTGAATGGAAACATTCACAACTGTTTGGAATTAAAGATAAACATTCACACCTTGTTTCGAATGAAATCGAAACATTCACAACTTGCTTAGAATGAAATGGGAACATTCACAACTAGTTTGGAACAAATGGAAACATTCACAACTAGTTTGGAACGAATGGAAACATTCACAACTAGTTTGGAACGAATGGAA
Source organism: Aquilaria yunnanensis (assembly GCA_039654915.1). Lineage (NCBI taxonomy): Eukaryota > Viridiplantae > Streptophyta > Magnoliopsida > Malvales > Thymelaeaceae > Aquilaria > Aquilaria yunnanensis. The sequence goes on along the minus strand of CM077595.1, from coordinate 36,824,022 downwards.
ACATTCACAACTTGTTTGGAATGACTGGAAACACTCACAACGTGTCTGGAATGACATGCAATATTCATAACTCATTTGGAATGAAATTGGAACACTCACAACTTGTTTGGAATGAATGGAAACATTCACAACTTGTTTGGAATGAAATGGAAACATTCACAACTCGTTTCGAGTGAAATGGAAACATTAACAACTTATTTGGAATGAAATTGAAACAATCACAACTTGTTTCGAATGAAATGGAAACATTTAGAACTAGTATGGAATGAATGGAAATTGTGACAACTTGTTTAGAATGAGTGGAAACACTCACAACTTGTTTGAATTGATATGGAACATTCACAACTCATTTGGAATGAAATCGGAAGATTCACAACTTGTTTCAAATGAAATGGAAACATTCACTGCTTGTTTGGAATGAAATGGAAGCAGTCACAACTTGTTTGGAATGAAATGGAAACATTCACAACTAGTTTGGACTGAAGTGGAAACATGGACAACTTGTTTGAAATGAAATGGAAACATTCGCAACTTGTTTGAATGAAATCGGAACATTCACAACTTGTTTGGAAAGAATGGAAACATTCACAACTTCTATGGAATGAAATAGAAACATTCACAACTTTTTTCAAAAGGATGGAAACATTCACAACTTCTTTGGAATGAAATGGAAACATTCACACCTTGTTTAGGATGAAATTGAAACAACCACAACTTGTTTGGAATGAAATCTAAAATTTGACAACTAGTGTGGAATGAATGGAAACACTCACATCTTTTTTGGAATGGCAAGGAGCACTCAGAACTCATTTTGAATGAAATTAGAACATTCACATCATGTTTCGAACGAAATAGAAACATTCACAACATGTCTGAGATGAAGTGGAAACATTTACATCTTGTTTGGAATGAAACCGAAACATTCACAACTTGTTTGGAATGAAATGGGAACATTCACAACTAGTTTTGAGTGAATGGAAACATTCACAGGTTGTGTTTAGTGAAATGGAATCATTCACAACGTGTTTGGAATGAAATGGAAACATTCACAACTTGTTAGGAATTAAAAGTAAACATTCACAACTTGTTTGGAATGATATGGAATTATTCACAACTAGTTTGAAATGAATTGATATATTCACAATCGGTTTTGAATGAATTGAAACATTCATAACTTGTTTGGAATGAAATGGCAACATTTACAACTTGTTTGGAATGAATGGAAACATTCACAACTTGTTTCAAATGAAATGGAAACATTCACAACTTGTGTGGAATGAAATTGAAAGATGAACAGCTTGTTTGGAATGAAATGGAAACTTCCACAAATTGTTTGGATCAAAGTTGAAACATTCACAACTTGATTGGAATGAAATGGAAACATTCACGACTCGTTTGGAATCTAATGGGAACATTCACAACTAGTTTGGAGTGAATGGAAACATTCACAACTGTTTGGAATTAAAGATAAACATTCACACCTTGTTTCGAATGAAATCGAAACATTCACAACTTGCTTAGAATGAAATGGGAACATTCACAACTAGTTTGGAACAAATGGAAACATTCACAACTAGTTTGGAACGAATGGAAACATTCACAACTAGTTTGGAACGAATGGAAACATTCACAACTTGTTTGGAATGACTGGAAACACTCACAACGTGTCTGGAATGACATGCAACATTCATAACTCATTTGGAATGAAATTGGAACACTCACAACTTGTTTCAAATGAATGGAAACATTCACAACTTGTTTGGAATGAAATGGAAACATTCACAACTCGTTTCGAGTGAAATGGAAACATTAACAACTTATTTGGAATGAAATTGAAACAATCACAACTTGTTTCGAACGAAATGGAAACATTTAGAACTAGTATGGAATGAATGGAAATTGTGACAACTTGTTTAGAATGAGTGGAAACACTCACAACTTGTTTGAATTGATATGGAACATTCACAACTCATTTGGAATGAAATCGGAAGATTCACAACTTGTTTCAAATGAAATGGAAACATTCACTGCTTGTTTGGAATGAAATGGAAGCAGTCACAACTTGTTTGGAATGAAATGGAAACATTCACAACTAGTTTGGACTGAAGTGGAAACATGGACAACTTGTTTGAAATGAAATGGAAACATTCGCAACTTGTTTGAATGAAATCGGAACATTCACAACTTGTTTGGAAAGAATGGAAACATTCACAACTTCTATGGAATGAAATAGAAACATTCACAACTTTTTTCAAAAGGATGGAAACATTCACAACTTCTTTGGAATGAAATGGAAACATTCACACCTTGTTTAGGATGAAATTGAAACAACCACAACTTGTTTGGAATGAAATCTAAAAATTGACAACTAGTGTGGAATGAATGGAAACACTCACATCTTTTTTGGAATGCAAGGAGCACTCAGAACTCATTTTGAATGAAATTAGAACATTCACATCATGTTTCGAACGAAATAGAAACATTCACAACATGTCTGAGATGAAGTGGAAACATTTACATCTTGTTTGGAATGAAACCGAAACATTCACAACTTGTTTGGAATGAAATGGGAACATTCACAACTAGTTTTGAGTGAATGGAAACATTCACAGGTTGTGTTTAGTGAAATGGAATCATTCACAACGTGTTTGGAATGAAATGGAAACATTCACAACTTGTTAGGAATTAAAAGTAAACATTCACAACTTGTTTGGAATGATATGGAATTATTCACAACTAGTTTGAAATGAATTGATATATTCACAATCGGTTTTGAATGAATTGAAACATTCATAACTTGTTTGGAATGAAATGGCAACATTTACAACTAGTTTGGAATGAATGGAAACATTCACAACTTGTTTCAAATGAAATGGAAACGTTCACAACTTGTGTGGAATGAAATTGAAAGATGCACAGCTTGTTTGGAATGAAATGGAAACTTCCACAAATTGTTTGGATCAAAGTTGAAACATTCACAACTTGATTGGAATGAAATGGAAACATTCACGACTCGTTTGGAATCTAATGGGAACATTCACAACTAGTTTGGAGTGAATGGAAACATTCACAACTGTTTGGAATTAAAGATAAACATTCACACCTTGTTTCGAATGAAATCAAAACATTCACAACTTGCTTAGAATGAAATGTGAACATTCACAAGTTATTTGGAACGAATGGAAACATTCACAACTAGTTTGGAACGAATGGAAACATTCACAACTAGTTTGGAACGAATGGAAACATTCACAACTTGCTTGGAATGACTGGAAACACTCACAATTTGTTTGGAATGACATGCAACATTCACAACTCATTTGGAATGAAATTGTAACATTCACAACTTGTTTCAAATGAAATGGAAACATTCACAACTTGTTTGGAATGAACTAGACACAGTCACAACTTGTTTGGAATAAAATGGAAACATTCACAACTTCTTTGGAATGAAATGGAAACATGCAAAACTAGTTTGGATTGAAATGGAATCACGTACAACTTGTGTGGAATGAAATGGAAACATTCACAACTTGTTTGGAATGAAATCAAAAGATGCACACCTTGTTTGGAATGAAATCGAAACATTCACAAGTTGTTTGGAATGAAATGGAAACTTTCACATCTTATTTGGGATGAAATCGAAACATTCACAACATGTTTGGATTGAATGGAAACACTCACATCTTCTTTGGAATGGCATCGAGTATTCACAACTCGCTTGGAATGAAATTGGAACTTTCACAACTTGTTTCGAACGAAATGAAAACATTCACAACTTGTTTGGAATGAAATGGAAACATTTATAACTTGTTTGGAATGAAACTGAAAGATTCACAACTTGTTTGGAAGGAAGTTGGAACATTAACAACTTGTTTCGAGAGAATTGCAAACATTCACAACTTCTTTGCAATGAAGTGGAAACATTTGCAACTTGTTTGGAATGAAATGGAAACATTCACAACTTGTTTGGAATGAAATCTAAACATTCACAACTTGTTTGGAATGAATCGAAACTAATGCCTTTTGGCATCTTCGCTGTATGACATGGCAAGCCTAGAAGGGACTTCTGGTAAGGAGGGCGTCTGAAGAAGAGACTTCCGGGGAAAGGTTGCCTGAAACACTCAAAGAGCGATAAGTAGAGAATAGAGATTATGTTTCTCTTGAGAGTCCAGTATTTGCTCTCCCCCTTTTACTAAGGTCATTCCCCAAGTATTTATAGGAGGGTGTAAGGAGAAATCCGTTTGACATAGCCCACTCTGATCATGAAACGTGTTCGGTTGGATGTAGTCCGTACCTTTGGGAAAGGGGATCTTTAGCTGGCCATAGGCCGTCTTGGCCACAAGTCAGGGCCGCAATAGGTCTGCGTGTCAGGGCGTGTATGAGGGCAGCATGTCAGGACGTGTGCGAGGGCGGCGTGTCAGAGGTTCCTTAACCATTTTTGTCATATCCTCGAGATCCCTTTAGTGAAAGAGACCCCTTTGGGATAGGAGGGCTTATTGCCGAGGTTGCTCCAGTTATTCGCAGGTCCCCTCAGCTAGGATGATCCCCTTTGTAGGTGTTTTCCCTACTGAAGATGGTGAGTCTCCCTCTCTTCAAGCTAGTCAAGTCATTTTACCGAGGGTGGTAGCGTACCATATTCCCGAGGTCAATATTGTCATTCCCCGAGGGTGGTGATGGACCACCGAGGTCGAGGGGCCAGGGTGACAGGCCCTGTTTTCTCGAGGTTGGTGCTTGTACTCCTCAGGGGTGATGCCCACCTTTACCGAGGGTGATGCTTCGCCCGAGCCTCTGGGTTTGAAGGGCAAAAGCGCTTTGGCTATCATATGCCCCCCCTTAGAAAGTCGAAGTGGAGACTTCGGTCAGTAGAATCTTTTGGGGCAGCTCGTGGGACTTATTGTAGAAAATTGTGTAGGAGACACTTCGTCCCTGAAGGTGTGCCTTCCCAGTCGAGTTAGCCTATGGCTATCACTCCTTGCCCCCTGGTTGCTCCCTTGGTGTTTTCTAGGTGCGCACTCCCCTTCTTTACTTTTTTTGCTGCAGGTCAGTGGACCGTCACGTCTCGTAATCAGGAACATCACTACGGATATGCGTGCCTAGGTCTTCATGCTATTAAAAGGCATGCCCTCGTTTCTTACATTGGATGACGCGTGGCATGCGGTGATTGGTGGACAGTAGCTTTGGTTACACCAGCCGCGCCTTTTCGCTTTCGAGGGGTAATTATGGCGACGATTCGCCTTTGCGGGGTAGTTATGGCAACGATTCGGCTACCTCCCTTTGGTCTATATAAACCTTCCTCCCCTTCATAGTTCTCATTTGCTTTCGTTTGCTTTTGTCCTACTCCCGTTTGCTCTCAAGCTCTTCTTTCTCCTCTACGATGGTGCAAGCGACGGAGTAATTTCCGGCAAGCTTTTACGACGGCATCAACTAACCCCGACTTCGGCAAAAGTTTTGGTGGGTTTCCCTTCCAGAGGTCCCTCGGTTTCTTTCGTTTTCATTTTTTTCTAGCATCCAAAGTTGTTTTCTTTTTCCTGAAGTCTCTTGACATTCTTTCCCGAAGTCGTTTCTTTTTACCGAACATGTCTTCTCTTGTTCCAATCATGTCCGTCCGAACTACTCCCAAGAGCTGGCTTCCTCTCATGTCTCATCCGTGTTGTACCACTTTGGAGAAGTTAATGAAGTGGACAACTAAATTTTTTCTTCCTTCTTATGCTGTTATCAGGCTACCCCGTCCTGGCCTGTTCAGCTTCATGAATAGATCGGATGAGGTTACTGCTTTTCGAGCCCAACTGAAGGCCAGACTTCGGTTTCCTCCGCCGAAGATGATTTGTGAATTTTGCCAATTCCATGGCATAGCCGTGAATCAGCTTCCTGCCAACTCCTATTCTTACTTCAATGTTTCTCTCTAAATGTGTGGGGTTTTCAAGATATAACCCCACTTCATCATCTTCATGCAGTATTACAAGCTCTATCCGGTCCTGAAGGGTGGCTTCTATTTCATGCTACCTCGGGATCTGGGAGCAAAAAATACATGTTCACCATCGACACCAAGGATAGTTGGCGAGGATGGCAAAGGAAGTTCTTCTTCCAGAGGGTGGCAGAGGCGTGGTCGCACGTGTCGACTAGGTGGGCCTGGGGGATGCTGGAGACGCATGTTGTTCATCCCAAGAAGTTGCCAACTCTCGAGTTAGCAGCGAGGTTTGAGGATTTTGATAGCCGTATCTGAGCTGTCGCCGACTGGGATGCCGAAGTCCCACCACGCTCCTTGTATCCTTTCCCCATTAAGTGGAACCTCATGACCGAAGAGGTTCTTTGGGAGTTTGGGGTGATCGAGGAGAACAAAACCGACCTTGGCATGCTAGTGCCTCCCATCGATAGAAAGAAGTCATGGCTGGTGATGCTCCTTTGGAAGGAGCTTACTTACGAAGCCCTCGTCGAGAGTAACTTGTTTTCCAAATTTTGCTATAAGTACCCCCTGCGGACTTACATTGATATTTTCTTCCTTTTTCAAAGATGGGCGACCAGTCAGCTGCCTTCTACAAATCCTTGTTCCTCGGTCAAGCCGAGAAGGGGGAACAGAAGAAGAAGGCTGCCCCAAAGAGGCGAAAGATGTCTAGAGGGGGCCATCTTCGGCCAAAAAAGCGAAGAAGGACCTTCTTCCCCCTCCCCCGGAGGACGTCATAGAGGTCGGGGACCAGACTTCGGTCCACGCCGACCCGCCATCAGAGATGGCCCTCATCTCCACTCCCCGGAGTCCTATCACTTCGGCGGACATCTTGGGCACTTCGGAAGGAGGCCATTCTACTGAAGAGCACAAGGAACGAAGACAAAGGAAGGGCAAACAGGTCCCTACCGAAATGGAGGAGGTCCACAACTTCGACGACGACGTTGCCGAGGTTTCACCAGGTTTGCCCCTTGGCCATTTTCTTATAAATTCAGACATTTTTAGCATTCTCAATCTTATAGACGTGTGGCTAAGGGACAATATACTGATGGAACTTCAGCGTGATTTTGCAGAGGAACTGCTACCTTCAGCGTAGATGGTGGAGCACGCCTGGAAGCGGGCCCTTCGGGACTCCCATATTCCGAAGAATAAGGTTTTAAGGGAGCCTTTCTGGTCTTTCACGGAGGACATGAACTTGTTCTCTAAAGACAACCAGCAAATGGCTCCCCAAATGGCGAGGGGCGTGCTCACCCAAGCCACGTTCAAATCTTTGGGCGAGGAGTGCCCGAACGAGGAGGTCCTCGCTGCAAGGATGTCAGAAGAGGCTGCCCAAGTATTCTTTGGACCCTTTATCCTTTCTCCAAATTTTTCTAAGTGTTTGCTTTTCCTTGTAAAACTTCACCAAGTGTCCTTCTTTTTGCAGCTCTTGGGGTACAGTGGATACTTCCAAGCTTGGGCAGCAAAACAATCTTCGATCCGCTCTCAGACCGAAGAGTGCTTGTTGAAGGCTAAGGTATTTTGTGCCAGCTCAGTCGTTAAGTACGCCAAGCTGAACAAGATAGCCAAGGAGGAAACGGCCAAACTACGGGAGGAGTTCTTGAAGAGTCAGAATGAGTTCTTGAAGGATTTCTCTCAGAAGATGTCTGACCTCGGTGTGAAGGTCGTTGAGCTAACCTCGTCAAACGAGGCCTACCAAAAGGAGGAGGAGGAATACTCTGCTCTCGTGACGAAGGCTCTCGCTGATAATGCCGATCTTCAGGCCGAGGTCAAGGCATAGAAGAAAGAGACGAAGAAGAAGAAGAAGATGAAGAAGCTTGAGAGGAAGGTCGCCGAGTTGAAAAACAAGCTGAACGACTTGTCCGTCAAGAAAGACAAGGCTGATCAAGCAACCAAGGTTGCTTTCCAAGACGGTTTTTGTCTGGCTCGGCATCAAGTCTTGGCCAAGTACCTTGATGTCGACCTCTCCTTTCTAGCTACTTTGGACATCCCCGAAGGGCCTCGTTGGGCCTGGTCCAAGATAGATCATCTCAACCTGCCATTTGCTCTTCCTTCGGTGTCGAAGGTCGCGACAAAGGATGTTGGCGATGGAGCTTCTCATGATGATGAGGTCCCTTAGGCGTCCAGGACTTCTTTTTTTCTTTTTTCTTTGTAATTTTCTCCTTGTAAGCTCCTTCTTTTTGTACTAAGGTATAAATTAGTAAAACTCCTTTTTTCCTCCAAAATTTGGCTAAGTCTCAAGACAAATTTTCTCTATACTATCTTTGTATCCTTCGTACTTGTTATTCGGATAAGCGTCTTGGATGTACATGGGACCAGTTTTGGCTAACACCTTTTGACAAAGCTTTGCCTATCTCATCAGCCGTGTTCGGTTTACGGTCTCTTTGGAGAAGACGTGTTACCTTCCTAAGTAGATACTTGCACCTTGCTCAGTTAGGTTCCTTAGGTGGGACTGTTTTCCATAGAAATTTTTTCTAAGTGTAGAATTTTTTCAAAGCGTCTGAATGCCACGTATTTTTTAGTTCTCCACCTTCGGTATCACCAAGCTTATTGTTAGTGTTGTGCCCAAAAGCCAATCATGAGATGATTGTATTTTACACATTGAGTCATGATATTTTAGTAAGGCATTAATCCAGCAATTATGTTTGTTGTTTTGTTTCTGCGTAACTTAACAAACATAATTTTAACCCTAGAAAAATGATATTCTTAAACATCCCTGGTCTAGTATTATTGTGGAGCGGGTTGCAATAATACATAACGACTAGCATATGTGGAGACTAATATGAGATATGTAGTCTACATATGGGTACAAGTTGGAGAACTTGTGTACTGGACCGACCCACCATGAGAACACTTCATGGATCGTTATATGAGTGTCATAAGTGATTCTCATAGTGATCATGGTATATGTAGTCCTTCGACCTAAGATCATCAAGGTTCCCTACATGTGAGTCACATACTTTGATACTTTCCTTTGTTGCTCGGAACTGAGTGAACTTGAAGGAGGTCATTGGGTATGTCACATATCATGCGGAGGGATTTGTATGATCAAGATGGGATTTGTCTCTCCTATGTAATGGGAGTGATATCTTCGGGCCCCCTGATAGAGTAAGACTTACAAAAAATGCATGGCCATGCTCAGATGAGTTGATATACGATATCAATGTCATCAGTTTAAGTTGGTCTACTCGGTAATCAAGAAACCAAAGATTGGGCTATACGAGAGTGACACATTCCATGTCTCGTGCTTAGTCTTGATATCTTGGACAAAGGGACAATGGCATATATCGGAGATGATTATAAAGGTTTAATTGAATCATCGACAATCTTGTCACTTGGGTAGCAATGATGTGTTGCTAGACACCGCTCATCACTTATGATCATAAATGTGATTTATGATCATTGCCAACGTGGTAAGAGCCTATTGGGTCGCACACATAGAGCTATTTGGATCATTAGAGTGCATGGGCTAATAATTTGGGTTTTGGTTTCACAATAATTTTGTATTAATAATGGGCCCAATAGTTGAGCCATTATTAAGCCCGAAATTAAAGCCTAATTGGATTAGGGCTTTGAAACCTATTAGGCCTAGAAGTTGAGTCTCACTATAAATACAACTTTTAAGTGAGAAAATCGTAGGTCTCCTTGCCCTCGCCTCCCAAAAGGACAGTCGCACTCTTCTATTGCAATTCCTTGGAGGACGCAAGCTAGCACTGCGAGCGCAAGAGAAACGCATCTACCGGGACATGGTGGAAGCGTGGTGATCCCGAGAGGCTCGTGTGGATACCATAGAGAGCTTGAACATGTCAACTGTTCAGGTTTTGTGATTCGACTCTACAGTTGAGTGAGAGATCTCAACCAAAAATTAGGTATGAAAATTTTTGAACACCCGGTTTACCCCGTTTCACTTGGATCCTGGATGGTTTGGGTTAAATTCCACTGCGCTGTTTGGCTCCCGAAACCCAACACTTATAGACTCCTGGCTGAACTTCATCAAGACCTAAATAAAGTCTTTCCCAGTTTGCCTGAAGTACTTCGTGAGACGGTCTTCTAGGCTTAAACTCAACCTTCGAGAAGACAAAGTCCCCCTTCCTGATTCCTTTTTGCTTGAGATGCGAGTTCGCAGAGATAACTACTCTTTGTTGAAAAGCATTTCTTCTAAGCTCAGCCACTTCTCCACATTCGTCAATGAGATCTACCTTAGTTCTCAACCCGAGGTCATTCCCCTCCTCGTCGAACACTTGTACTCTTATTGATGTCCAAATTACTTCAATAGGAATGATGGCCTCTATGCCAAACACTAGTGAGAAGGGTGTCTCACCTATGGTCCTTCAGGGAGTTGTCCGATAACTCCATAGCACACTAAGGAGCTCTCCTGGCCATCTTCCTTTTGCTTCGTTCAACCTCTTTTTCAAACCATCCTTTATGGTTCTGTTGGACACGTCTACCTGTCCATTACTCTGAGGATGAGCTACCGGGGCGAAGTGCATTTTTGTCCCAAGGTCATTGGCAAATTCCTTGAACTCTTGTCAATGAACTGGGAGCCGTTATCAGTCACTATCACCCTTAGTATTCCGAATCTACATACTATGTTCTTCCAGATGAATTTCTGTATGTCCTTGGCTGAAATGGTTACCAGAGGCTCTGCCTCAATCCATTTGGTGAAGTAATCTACTGCGACCACGCAGAACTTCACTCCTCCGGGTGCAATTGGGAGAGGCCTAATAAGGTCAATACCCCATACTGTGTTTCGAGGGTAGGCTCTGGGCATTGGAATGTCTTTGGCAATTGTTGCATTTTTAGATAAACTGCCTCGCGTCCTTTCTTAGTGTGGGCCAGAAGTATCCCTAGTGGAGTAGTACTCCTGCCAGGGCGTCAGTTCCTATATGGGAACCACAGGCCCCCTCGTGGACTTCTTTGAGGACTGTCTCTACATCCCCTTAGCTGACACACCTTTGCAGTGGGCTTGCGTACCCTTGTCGGTATAATTCTTCCTCGATCCAGAAATATTGCCAAGAACATCTTTGTACTTTCACTGCCTCAAGAGGTTCTTTGGGAACCTCCGAGGTTGTAAGATACTTTTTTATGGGATTTTTCCATCCTCTTTCCGAGGTTGCTATGCTCATTATTGCTATGCTCGGGTGACTTAGTACTTCGGTGGACTTTTTTGACTTGGCCAAAGTATCTACTTCAGTATTGTCTCAACGAGGCACGTTCTCAATGTGCACTGCGTCGAACTCTTGGATGAGCTTTGATATGAGCTCGTGATACTTTGCCAATGTTGGGTCCTTCGTGCAATAGTCCCTTGCCATCTGTCAAACCACTAGCTGAGAATCACTGTGGGCCTTTAGGTTTCTCACACCAATTCTTCTGGCAAGGCGCAAACTTGCTATGAGGGCTTCGTATTCTGCCATGTTGTTGGTGACATTAAACCCGAATTTGATGGCTTTCATAGCTTCCATACCTTCGGGACCACAAATAATTACTCCAGCTCCTTGATGTTCAGAGCCGGAGGCCCCGTCGAAAAGTAGAGTCCACTCAGGTTCATTATTCCAGAGGTTGGGTTGACTTTCTTCCCCAATGGGTACCTCGACAATGAAGTCTGCCAATGCTTGAGCTTTTATAGCCTTCCTCGACTCATAGGTGATGTCATACTCACCGAGCTCAATGCACCACTTCGAAAGCCTTCCCGAGTGGTCTACCTTCTTCATGATATCTCGAAGGGGAAGGTTACTTCAGATGATAATGCGGTGGCCTTGGAAAAAAGGACATAGCCTTCTGCTTGCAAGTACCAGGGCGTAAATAGCCTTTTGTAGCAAGAGGTACCTGACTTCGACACCATACAGGGACTTGCTCACATAATATACTGGCCATTGCTTTGGCCCTTCTTCCATTGCTAGGATCGAACTAACTGCCTTTTCAAAAACAGCGAGGTAGAGCATGAAGGGTTCTCCTTCTCGTGGCTGTCGAAGTGTCGGTAGACGAGTAAGGTAGACTTTAAGCTCTTCCTAGGCCTTTTGACAGTCTTCGTTCCAAGGCCGTACGTTGGTTCCGAGGTCGCCACCATTTTTTGCTGCCTTAGTGAGGACCTTGAAGAACGGTCGGCAACGATCCCCATATCTGGAGATAAATCTGTTGGGTTTCGGGAGCCAAACAGCGCAGCGGAATTTAACCGAAACCCTCCAGGATCCAAGTGAAACGGGGTAAACCGGGTGTTCGAAAATTTCATACCTAATTTTCGGTTGAGATCTCTCACTCAACTGTAGAGTCGAATCACAAAACCTGAACAGTTAACGTGTTCAGGCTCTCTATGGTATCCACACGAGCCTCTCGGGATCACCACGCTTCCACCACGTCCCGGCAGATGCGTTTCTCTTGCGCTCGCAGTGCTAGCTTGCGTCCTCCAAGGAATTGCAAGAGAAGAGTGTGGCTGTCCTTTTGGGAGGCTAGGGCAAGGAGACCTGCGAATTTCTCACTTAAAAGTTGTATTTATAGTGAGACTCAACTTCCAGGCCTAATGGGTTTCAAAGCCCTAATCCAATTAGGAATTAATTTCGGGCTTAATAATGGCTCAACTCCTTGGCCCATTATTAATACGAAATTAAAGTGAAACCATAACCCAAATAATTAGCCCATGCACTCTAATGATCCAAATAGCTCTATGTGTGCGACCCAATAGGCTCTTGCCATATTGGCAACGATCATAAATCACATTTATGATCATAAGCAATGAGCGGTGTCTAGCAACACATCATTGCTACCCAAGTGACAAGATTGTCGGTGAATCGACTAAACCTTTATGATCATCACCGATATATGCCATTGTCCCTTTGTCCAAGATATCAAGACTAAGCACGAGACATGGAATGTGTCACTCTCGTATAGCCCAATCTTTGGTTTCTTGATTACCGAGTAGACTAACTTAAACTGATGACATTGATATCATATATCAACTCATCGGAGCATGGCCATGCATTTTCTAAGTCTCACTCTATCAAGGGGCCCAAAGATATCACTCCCGTTACATAGGAGGGACAAATCCCATCTTGATCATACAAATCCCTCCGCATGATATGTGACATACCCAATGACCTCCTTCAAGTTCACTCAGTTACGAGCAACAAAGGAAAGTATCAAAGTATGTGACTCACATGTAGGGAACCTTGATGATCTTAGGTCGAAGGACTACATATACCATGATCACTATGAGAATCACTTATGACACTCATATAACGATCCATGAAGTGTTCTCATGGTGGGTCGGTCCAGTACACAAGTTCTCCAACTTGTACCCATATGTAGACTACATATCTCATATTAGTCTCCACATATGCTAGTCATTATGTATTATTGCAACCCGCTCCACAATAATACTATACTAGGGACGTTTAAGAATATCATTATTCTAGGGTTACAATTATGTTTATTACGTTACGCAGAAACAAAACAACAAACAAAATTGCTGGATTAATGCCTCAATAAAATATCATGACTCAATGTGCAAAATACAATCATCTCATGATTGGCTTTTTGGGCACAATACTAACAAAATCTGCTGAGGGAGATGATCCTCCCTGTGAGTCTTTGCACATTCTTAGTTGTTGTGGGAGTTCGGAATCCCAGCAGGGCCTTGACCTTTTCTAGATTGGCATTGATACCTCTCTCCGACACCATGTAAATGAGGAACTTACCCACATTTACCCCGAACACGCATTTTTCGGGGTTGAGACGGATTCCAAAGGTCCTCAGTTGGTAGAATATTTCCTCTAAGTCCGTGATATGACTACTAGGCAGTTTGCTCTTAACTATCATATCATCGACGTAGACTTCCATGTTTCTCCCAATTTGGGTGTTGAAGACCCTGTTCATCAACCTTTGGTACGTGGCCCCGCATTCTTAAGCCCGAGGGCATTCTAATATAGCAGTATGTACCAACTTCGGTGATGAAGGCAATTTTTTCCTCATCTTCAGGGTCCAACCTGATTTAAAGATACCCGCTGAAGGCGTCAAGGAAGCTAAGGAGGCCATACTCGGCGGTTGAATCTACCAACTGATCTATTGGCGATAAAGGATATGAATCTTTAAGGCAAGCATCGTTCACGTTTCGGAAGTCGATGCACATTCGGAGTTTATCACTCCCTTCCTTTGTGGCGATAACCACATTACTAAGCCATTCGGGGTATTTGACCTCCTTTATTACACCTACTTCCATTAAGCGTTGGACTTCAGTTTTAACGAAGTTGTTCTTATATGCCGAGAGGCTTCGCTTTTTTTGTCGAACAGGCTTTGCCTCTGGGCGCACCTTAAGGCTATGTTGGATTATGCGAGGTCTACCCCAGGCATGTCCTTCAGGAGTAGGCAAAAAGATCTTTGTTCATTAACAGAAAAGATACAAGTTTTTCCTTGTCACCTTCGGCCAGTTTTTTCCCCACTCGGGTACTTCAGCCTGGTACAAGTTCCACATCTTCTGTTTCTATTCTCTCGAGGTCTTCCATTTCTTCACTCTTTGCCTCCTCAGCAAGCACACCCTTTGCTCCCCAGAGTCTGTTCGTAGATCTTCGATGGGACCTTTCTTGCGTTTACAAAGACCTTTCTCACTTCCCTTTGGTCAATGAAGATCTTAGCATCTCCGTCCTCCGTTGCAAAGGTGACAGTCAAGTATTTCACATCTAGGCGGATGTGGAGGTTTCCTTGCATCTGCCACCCAAGGATGACAATATATGACGAAGGGACATCTATGACGATGAACCTTGTCATTGTGGAAGCAAAAAGCTCATCCTTGTTTTGTGGTGAAGTTCCCCTTAAAATTAGTGGGAGGTCAATCCATCCGAGGACAGGGAGTTCGGACGGACCTACTCTGAAGGTAGGGCAGGTGACAGGCTTGAGATCGCATTTTGGGATACCCAAATTCAGCAGTAGATGAGAGAATAAAACGTCAGTGTTAAAACCATCTTCGAGGAGTACTCTTTTGACATCCCAACTCCCTATCCTTGCCATGATTAAAAGTGGGTCGTCGTGAGGGAATACTACGGTAGACCCATTTTTTCAAACAAGCTTTTTTGATGGGTTACCGAATTCCATCACCGAGATCTCCCTGGCTTTTCTTTTTCCTTTTGCCGAAGGTAGTCTAGTGGTGATCGTCTGTATTATTCTAGCCGAAGGTGGCGGATGTCTTTTGGGACTCCGGTTCCGGCGCCTGTCAGAATCATATTCCTCATCATCTCCTTTCCTTTCCTCTTCCCTAGGGAGGGCATCCGCAGGTAGCACCGAAGTTGGCCCTGCTTTATTAGAGACTCGATGTACTTCCTCAGCTGGAAGCAATCCTCAGTGTCGTGCCCATGATCCCGATGGAATTGGCAAAACTTCTTCATATTTTTCTTGTTTTTGGAAGTCATGGCCTTTGGACGCTGGATTGGGTTTCCTTGCCTTTCCATGGCTAGTAGTATGTTTGTTCAGAAGGTGTTTAAGGGAGTAAATGACATGGGTCTTTTCCCCTTCTATTTTCAAGTTTTTCCCCCGCCCTCGGCTGGATACCGGGGTTGATGGCTTTCACCTTTGGGATGATGATGATTATACTTCGATCCTCCCATTCTTAGCTCTTCGGCTGTCATATGCTGTTTCGTTATACGGTAGAACTTGCTAAGGCGTCCAGAGGGTCTTTCGAGAACTCGTAAAAGAGTTGTGAGTCTCGTCGAAGCCCCTGTATCATGGCGAGGATGCGTATTTCAGGATGGAAGTTTGGCACGCTCAGGGCCTCTTGGTTAAATCTTTCAACATAGTCGCGAATGGTTTCCCCATTCCTCCGTGCTATGTCGAACATCTGGACGGACATCTTCGTTGTCGGCTTGCTGCCAATGAACTGCTGTGTGAATGCTGTGGACAACTATTGGAAACTCATTATTGTCCCAGGGCGAGGGAGTTGTACCACACAGTTGCCGGACCGGAGAGGGTGACCTCAAAGCATTTGCAGAGGGTGGCATAATCGGCACCGTGTAGCACCATGCTCCGTCTGTATTTGGTTAGGTGGGCTTGAGGGTCACTACATCCATCATAGGTTTACAAGTGAGGGACTTGAAAGTCGCTTGGCATTGGCGCTTTTACTACCGTTCGAACAAAGGGTGACTCTTCTCCAGTGAAGGTCTCAGATAACCTTGACCATACTGGCTTTCGGGCGATCTGCCTCTCTACTTTTTCCAACCTCTCTAGGATTTTTTCCATGAGGATGGTGGCCCTGGGCTCTTCTTGCTGCATGGAGGCCTCCGGCAATGGAGAATGACGCTGCCTTTTCGGGGAGAAACTTTGGCGGCGAGGGGATTGTGATCTTTCCGCTAGTGAAGAACTTCACTGGCGGGAAGTCTTAGCCCCTTTGGACCCCGTTTCTCCAGTACATCGGACTTTGGGAGGCATGTCCTCCATCGAGGACTCATCACGGAGGTTCCCGTTCCTCGAACTCCGGTGAGTAGATTTCAGGCTTCTCTCCCGACGGGGTGTTGGCGAGGATGCCCTTCGTCCCGAAGGTTGTTGCGTCATTTCAGCCACAATGGACCGTTGAAAGTCATGTAGAAAGCTCATTGTGAGGATTAGAGGACGTTCATCCTCAAGCAAGGAAGTCCCTGCGGTGGGCTTTTCAGTCGTCGGTTGAGCTTCCGGCACGGACGGGGACTTCGGGAATCCCTTGTCCTTAGAATGCCGAGTCTCAATGACAGCCACCTGAGAGTGGGTTCCCACAGACGGCGCCAAGTAATGCCCGTTGGCATCTTCGCTGTATGACATGGTAAGCCTAGAAGGGACTTTCGGTGAGGAGGGCATCTGAAGAAGAGACTTCCGGGGAAAGGTTGCCTGAAAGACTCAAAGAACAAGGGTTAGGAGGTCCCCGAAGCATTTTTTCGGGGAAAGGACGCCCAAGTCAGTATTTAGCGAGATGAAGAGCTATAAGTAGAGAAAAGAGAGTATGTTTCTCTTGAGAGTCCAGTCTTTACTCTCCCCCTTTTATTAAGGTCATTCCCCAAGTATTTATAGGAGGGTGTAAGGAGAAATCTGTTTGACATAGCCCGCTCAGATCATGACATGTGTTCGGTCAGATGTAGTCCATACCTTCGGGAAAGAGGACCTCTAGCTGGCCATAGGCTGTCTTGGCCAGAAGTCAGGGCCGCAGTAAGTCCGCGTGTCAGGGCGTGTACGAGGGTGGTGTGATAGAGTATCCTTAACCATTTTTGTCGTATCCTTGAGATCCCTTCGGTGAAAGAAACCCCTTCAGGATAGGAGGGCTTATTGCCGAGGTTGCTCCATTTATTCGCAGGTCCCCTTAGCAAGGATGATCCCCTTCATAGGTGTTTTCCCAATTGAAGATGGTGAGTCTCCCTCCCCTGAAGCTAGTCAGGTCAACTTACTGAGGGTGGTAGCATACCATATTCCTGAGGTCAATATTGTCATTCCTCAAGGGTGATGACGGACCACCGAGGTCGAGGGGCTAGGGTGCCAGGCCCTGTTTTCCCAAGGTTGGTGCTTGTACTACTCGGGGGTGACCGAGGGTGGCACTTCGCCTGAGCCTGTGGGTTTGAAGGGCAATAGTGCTTTGGCTATCAGAAACATTCACAACTTGTTTGGAATGAATCGAAACATTCATAACTTGTTTGGAATGAAATCTAAACATTCACAACTTGTTTGGAATAAAATGCAAACATTCACAACTTGTTTCGAATGAAATTGAAACAATCACAATTAGTTTGGAATGAATAGAGATATTCACAACTAGTTTTGAATGAATTGAAACATTCACAAGATGTTTGAAATGAAATGGAAACATTCACAACTTGTTTGGAATGAATGGAAACAATCACAACTTACTTGGAATGAAATGGAAACACTCACATCTTGTTTGGGATGAAATTGAAACATTCACAACTTGTTTGGAATGAAATCTGAAAATTGACAACTAGTTTGGAATGAATGGAAACATTCACAACTTGTTTGGATTGAATGGAAACCTTCACACCTTCTTTGGAATGGCATGGAGCACTCACAACACATTTGGAATGAAATTGGAACATTCACAACTTGTTTCGACTGAAAAGGAAACATTCACAACATGTTTGAGTTGAAATGGAAACATTTACATCTTGTTTGGAATGAAACCAAAACATTCACAACTTCTTTGGAATGAAATGGGAACATTCACAACAAGTTTTGAGTGAATGGAAACATTCACAGGTTGTTTAGAATGAAATGGAAACTTTCACAACTTGTTTGGAATGAAATTGAAACATTCACAACTTGTTAGGAATTAAATGCAAACATTTACAACTTGTTTGGAATGATATGGAAACATTCACAACTAGTTTGGAATGAATAGATATATTCACAACTGGTTTTGAATGAATCGAAACATTCACAACTTGTTCGGAAGGAAATGGAAACATTCACAAGTAGTTCGGAATGAAGGGAAACATTCACAACTTGTTTGGAATGAAATGGAAACATTCACAACATGTTTTGAATGAAATGGAAACATCCAGAACTTGTTTGGAATGAAATCGAAAGATGCACACCTTGTTTGGAATGAAATGGAAATATCCACATCTTGTTTGGAATGAAATGGAAACATTCACAACTTGTTCGGAATGAAGTGGAAACATTCATAACTTGATTGGAGAGAAATGGAAACATTCACGACTCATTTGGAATGAAATGGGGAACATTCATGACCAGTTTGGAGTGAATGGAAATATTCACAACTTGTTTGGAATTAAAGAGAAACATTCACAACATGTTTGGAATGAAATTGAAACATTCATAACTTGGTTGGAATGAAATGGGAACATTCACAATTAGTTTGAAACAAATGGAAACATTCACAACTTCTTTGGAATAACTAGAAACACTCACAACTTGTTTGGAATGACAAGCAAAATAACAACTCATTTGGTATGAAATTGTAACATTCACAACTTGTTTTGAATGAAATGGAAACATTTACAACTTGTTTGGAACCAAACGGAAACACTCACAACTTGTTTGAAATGAAATGGAAACATTCGCAACTTCTTTGGAATGAAATAGAAACATGCACAACTAGTTTCGATTGAAATGGAAACATGCACAACTTGTTTGGAATGAAATGGAAACATTCACAACTTGTTTGGAATGAAATGAAAACATTCAAAACTTGTTTGGAGTGAAATCAAAACATTCACAACTTGTTTGGAATGAAATCAAAAATGTACACCTTGTTTGGAATGAAATGGAAACATTCACAACTTGTTTGGAATGAAATGGGAAAATTGACAACTAGGTTGGAATGAATGGAAACATTCACAACATGTTTGGATTGAATGGAAACGCACACACCTTCTGTGGAATTGCATGGAGTATTCATAATTCATTTGGAATGAAATTGGAACTTTCACAACTTGTTTCGAATGAAACGGAAACATTCACAACTTGTTGGGAATGAAATGGAAACATTTACAACTTGTTTGGAATAAAACCGAAACAATCACAACTTGTTTGGAATGGAAGGGGAAGGTTCACAACTAGTTTTGAATGAATGGAAACATTCACACCTTGTTTAGAATGAAATGGAAACATTTTCAACTTGTTTGGAATGAAGTGGAAACATTCACAACTTGTTTGGACTGAAATGGAAACATTCCCAACATGTTTGGAATGAAATGGGAATATTCACAACTAGTTTGGAATGAATAGAAACATTCATAAGTTGTTTTGAATGAAGTCGAAACATTCACAACTTGTTTCGATTGAAATGGAAATATTCACAACTTGTTAGGAAGAAAATGCAAACAATCACAACTTGTTTGGAATGATATGCAAACATTCACAACTAGTCTAGAATGAATAGAGATATTCACAACTGGTTTTGAATGAATCGAAACATTAACAACTTGTTTGGAGTGAAATGTTAAGATTCAAAACTAGTTTGGAATGAGTGGAAACATTCACAACATGTGTCAATGAAATTGAAACATTCACAACTTGTTTGGAATGAAATGGGAACATTCACAACTAGTTTGGAATGAATGGAAACATTCGCAACTTGTTTGGAATGACTGGAAACACTGAGAACTTGGTTGGATTGACATGCAACATTCACAACTTGTTTGGAATGAAATGGAAACATTGACAACTTCTTTGGAATGAAATGGAAACATGCACAACTAGTTTGGATTGAAATGGAAACACGCACAACTTGTTTGGCATGAAATGGAAACATTCACAACTTGTTTGGAATGAAATGGAAACATTCACAACTCTTTTGGAATGCAATCGAAACATTCATAACTTGTTTGGAACGAAATAGGAACATTCAGAACTTGTTTGGAATGAATGGAAACATTCACAACTTGTTTGGAATGAAATGGAAACATTCACAACTTGTTTGGAATAAAAGGCAAACATTCACAACTTTTTTAGAATCAAATGGAAACATTCAATGCTACTTTGGAATGAATAGAGATATTCACAACTGGTTTTGAATGAGCCGAACCAATCACAGCTTGCTTGGAAAGAATTAGAAACACTGACAACTAGTTTGCAATGAATGGAAACATTCACAACTTGTTTCGAATAAAATGGAAACATTCACAACTAGTTTGGAATGGATGGAAACAACCACAGCCTGTTTGGAATGAAATGGAAACATTCACAACTTATTTTGAACGAACTGGAAACATTCACAACTTGTTTGGAGTGAAATTGAAAGAAGCACACCTTGTTTGGAATGAAATGGAAGAAACATCCATAACTTGATTGGAATGAAATAGAAACACTCAGAACTTGTTTGGAATGAAGTGGAAACATTCATAACTTGGTTGTAATGAAATGGAAACATTCACAACTTGTTTGGAATGAAATTGAAACATTAAAAAATTGTTTGGAATGAAATCTGAACATTGCCAACTAGTTTGGAATGATTGGAAATGCTTAAAACCTATTTGGAATTATATGGAACATTCACAAATTGTTTGGAATGAATGGAAACATTCATAACTTGTTTGGAATGAAATGGCAACATTCACAACTAGTTTGGAATGAATGGAAACATTCACAACTTGTTTGGACTGAATGGAAACACTCACAACTTGTTTGGAATGACATGCAACATTCACATCTCGTTTGGAATGAAATTAGAACATTCACAACTCATTTGCAATGAAATTAGAACAATCACAGCTTGTTTCGAACGAAATGGAAACATTAGCAACTGGTTTGGAATGAAATGAAAACATTTATAACTTATTTGCAATGAAATGGAAACATTCACAACTTGTTTGGAATGAAATTGAAAAATGCACACCTTGTTTGGAATGAAATGGAAGCATTCACAACTTGTTTGGAATGAATCGAAACATTCACAACTTGTTTTCATTGAATCAAAACATTCACAACCTAGTTGCAATGAAATGAAAACTTTCACATCTTGTTTGGAATGATTGGATACCTTCACAACTGGTTTGGAATGAAATTTAAACATTCACAATTTGTTTTGAATGACGTGGAAACATTGACAACTTGTTTGTAATGAAATTGAAATATGCACACCTTATTTGGAATGAAATGGAAACAATCTCGACCTGTTGGGAATGAAATGGAAACATTCAGCACTTGTTTGGAATGAAATGGAAACATTCACCACTTGTTTGGAATGAAATGGAAACATTCACAACTAGTTTTGAATGAATGGAAATATTCACAACTTGTTTGGAATGAAATGGAAATATTCATAGCCTGTTTGGAATGACTGAAAACATTCACAACTTGTTCGAAATAGAATGGAAGCATTCACAATCCGTTTGGAATGCAATTGAAACATGCAAAAGTTGTTTCGAACAAAATGGAAACATTCACAACCTGTTTGCAATGAAATGGAAACGCTCACCACTTGTGTGGAATGAAATGGAAAAATTCACAACTTGTTTGGAATGAAATGGAAACTTTAATAATTTCTTTGGAATCAAATTAATACATTCACAACTTGTTTGGAATGACATGGAAACATTCGCAACTTCTTTGGAATGAAGTGGAAACATTAACAACTTGTTTCGAATGAAATTGAAACACTCACTACTTGTTTGGAATGAATGGAAACATTAACAACTTGCTTGGAATGAAATGCGAACATTCACAACTAATTTTGAATAAATGGAAACATGCACAACTTGTTTGGAATGAAATGGAAACATTCACAACTTGTTTGGAAAGAAATGGAAACATTCACAACTAGTTTGGAGTGAAATGGAAACACACATAACTTCTTTGGAATGAAATGGAAACATTCACAACTTGTTTGGAATGAAATGGAAACATTCACAACTAGTTCGGAATGAGTGGAAAGATTCACAGCTAGTTTGGAATGAAATGGAAACATTCACAACTTGTTTGGAGTGAATGGAATCATTCACAACATGTTTGGAATAAAATGGAAACATTGACAACCCTTTTGGAATGAAATTGGAACATTCACTCGTGACTTATTTCGAACAAAATGGAAACATTCACAACTTGTTTGGAAAGACGTGGGAACATTCACAACTTGTTTGCAATGAAATTGAAATATACAGACCTTGTTTGGAATGAAATGGAAACATTCACAACTAGTTTGGAATGAATGTAACCATTTACAATTTGTTTGGAATGAAATTGGAATATTCACAACTCGTTCGGAATGAAATTGGAACATTCACAACTCTTTTTTACTTAAATTGGAACATTCATAACTTGTTTCGAACGAAATGGAAACTTTCACAACTAGTTTGGAATGAGTGGAAACATTCACAACATGTGTCGACGAAATCGAAACATTCACAACTTGTTTGGAATGAAATGGGAACATTCACAACTAGTTTGGAATGAATGGAAACATTCGCAACTTGTTTGGAATGACTGGAAACACTGAGAACTTGGTTGGATTGACATGCAACATTCACAACTCGTTTGGAATGAAATGGAAACATTGACAACTTCTTTGGAATGAAATGGAAACATGCACAACTAGTTTGGATTGAAATGGAAACACGCACAACTTGTTTGGCATGAAATGGAAACATTCACAACTTGTTTGGAATGAAATGGAAACATTCACAACTCTTTTGGAATGCAATCGAAACATTCATAACTTGTTTGG
This sequence comes from Aquilaria yunnanensis, assembly GCA_039654915.1. Taxonomy (NCBI): domain Eukaryota; kingdom Viridiplantae; phylum Streptophyta; class Magnoliopsida; order Malvales; family Thymelaeaceae; genus Aquilaria; species Aquilaria yunnanensis. Next base: position 36,800,941 of record CM077595.1, on the reverse strand, counting down.
AACGAAATAGGAACATTCACAACTTGTTTGGAATGAATGGAAACATTCACAACTTGTTTGGAATGAAATGGAAACATTCAGAACTTGTTTGGAATAAAAGGCAAACATTCACAACTTTTTTAGAATCAAATGGAAACATTCAATGCTACTTTTGAATGAATAGAGATATTCACACCTGGTTTTCAATGAGCCGAACCAATCACAGCTTGCTTGGAAAGAATTAGAAACATTGACAACTAGTTTGCAATGAATGGAAACATTCACAACTTGTTTCGAATGAAATGGAAACATTCACAACTAGTTTGGAATGGATGGAAACATCCACAACCTGTTTGGAATGAAATGGAAACATTCACAACCTGTTTTGAACGAAATGGAAACATTCACCACTTGTTTGGAATGAAATTGAAAGAAGCACACCTTGTTTGGAATGAAATGGAAAAAACATCCATAACTTGATTGGAATGAAATAGAAACACTCAGAACTTGTTTGGAATGAAGTGGAAACATTCATAACTTGGTTGTAATGAATTGGAAGCATTCACAACTTGTTTGGAATGAAATTGAAACATTAAAAAATTGTTTGGAATGAAATCTGAACATTGCCAACTAGTTTGGAATGATTGGAAATGCTTAGAACCTATTTGGAATTATATGGAACATTCACAAATTGTTTGGAATGAATGGAAACATTCATAACTTGTTTGGAATGAAATGGCAACATTCACAACTAGTTTGGAATGAATGGAAACATTCACAACTTGTTTGGAATGAATGGAAACAGTCACAACATGTTTGGAATGACATGCAACATTCACATCTCGTTTGGAATGAAATTAGAACATTCACAACTCATTTGCAATGAAATTAGAACAATCACAGCTTGTTTCGAACGAAATGGAAACATTAGCAACTGGTTTGGAATGAAATGCAAACATTTATAACTTATTTGCAATGAAATGGAAACATTCACAACTTGTTTGGAATGAAATTGAAAAATGCACACCTTGTTTGGAATGAAATGGAAGCATTCACAACTTGTTTGGAATGAATCGAAACATTCACAACTTGTTTTCATTGAGTCAAAACATTCACAACCTAGTTGCAATGAAATGAAAACTTTCACATCTTGTTTGGAATGATTGGATACCTTCACAACTGGTTTGGAATGAAATTTAAACATTCACAATTTGTTTCGAATGACGTGGAAACATTGACAACTTGTTTGTAATGAAATTGAAATATGCACACCTTATTTGGAATGAAATGGAAACATTCTCAACTTGTTTGGAATGAAATGGAAACAGTCACCACTTGTTTGGAATGAAATGGAAACATTCACCACTTGTTTGGAATGAAATGGAAACATTCACAACTAGTTTTGAATGAATGGAAATATTCACAACTTGTTTGGAATGAAATGGAAATATTCATAGCCTGTTTGGAATGACTGAAAACATTCACAACTTGTTCGAAATAGAATGGAAGCATTCACAACCCGTTTGGAATGCAATTGAAACATGCAAAAGTTGTTTCGAACAAAATGGAAACATTCACAACCTATTTGCAATGAAATGGAAACGCTCACCACTTGTGTGGAATGAAATGGAAAAATTCACAACTTGTTTGGAATGAAATGGAAACTTTCATAATTTCTTTGGAATCAAATTAATACATTCACAACTTGTTTGGAATGACATGGAAACATTCGCAACTTCTTTGGAATGAAGTGGAAACATTAACAACTTGTTTCGAATGAAATTGAAACACTCACTACTTGTTTGGAATGAATGGAAACATTCACAACTTGCTTGGAATGAAATGCGAACATTCACAACTAATTTTGAATAAATGGAAACATGCACAACTTGTTTGGATTGAAATGGAAACATTCACAACTAGTTTGGAGTGAAATGGAAACACACATAACTTCTTTGGAATGAAATGGAAACATTCACAACTTGTTTGGAATGAAATGGAAACATTCACAACTAGTTCGGAAGGAGTGGAAAGATTCACAGCTAGTTTGGAATGAAATGGAAACATTCACAACTTGTTTGTAGTGAATGGAATCATTCACAACATGTTTGGAATAAAATGGAAACATTCACAACCCTTTTGGAATGAAATTGGAACATTCACTCACGACTTATTTCGAACAAAATGGAAACATTCACAACTTGTTTGGAATGACGTGGGAACATTCACAACTTGTTTCCAATGAAATTGAAATATACAGACCTTGTTTGGAATGAAATGGAAACATTCACAACTAGTTTGGAATGAATGTAACCATTTACAATTTGTTTGGAATGAAATTGGAATATTCACAACTCGTTCGGAATGAAATTGGAACATTCACAACTCTTTTTTACTTAAATTGGAACATTCATAACTTGTTTCGAACGAAATGGAAACTTTCACAACTAGTTTGGAATGAGTGGAAACATTCACAACATGTGTCGACGAAATCGAAACATTCACAACTTGTTTGGAATGAAATGGGAACATTCACGACTAGTTTGGAATGAATGGAAACATTCGCAACTTGTTTGGAATGACTGGAAACACTGAGAACTTGGTTGGATTGACATGCAACATTCACAACTCGTTTGGAATGAAATGGAATCATTGACAACTTCTTTGGAATGAAATGGAAACATGCACAACTAGTTTGGATTGAAATGGAAACACGCACAACTTGTTTGGCATGAAATGGAAACATTCACAACTTGTTTGGAATGAAATGGAAACATTCACAACTCTTTTGGAATGCAATCGAAACATTCATAACTTGTTTGGAATGAAATAGGAACATTCACAACTTGTTTGGAATGAATGGAAACATTCACAACTTGTTTGGAATGAAATGGAAACATTCAGAACTTGTTTGGAATAAAAGGCAAACATTCACAACTTTTTTAGAATCAAATGAAAACATTCAATGCTACTTTTGAATGAATAGAGATATTCACAACTGGTTTTGAATGAGCCGAACCAATCACAGCTTGCTTGGAAAGAATTAGAAACATTGACAACTAGTTTGCAGTGAATGGAAACATTCACAACCTGTTTCGAATGAAATGGAAACATTCACAACTAGTTTGGAATGGATGGAAACATCCACAACCTGTTTGGAATGAAATGGAAACATTCACAACTTGTTTTGAACGAAATGGAAACATTCACAACTTGTTTGGAATGAAATTGAAAGAAGCACACCTTGTTTGGAATGAAATGGAAGAAACATCCATAACTTGATTGGAATGAAATAGAAACACTCAGAACTTGTTTGGAATGAAGTGGAAACATTCATAACTTGGTTGTAATGAAATGGAAACATTCACAACTTGTTTGGAATGAAATTGAAACATTAAAAAATTGTTTGGAATGAAATCTGAACATTGCCAACTAGTTTGGAATGATTGGAAATGCTTAAAACCTATTTGGAATTATATGGAACATTCACAAATTGTTTGGAATGAATGGAAACATTCATAACTTGTTTGGAATGAAATGGCAACATTCACAACTAGTTTGGAATGAATGGAAACATTCACAACTTGTTTGGAATGAATGGAAACAGTCACAACTTGTTTGGAATGACATGCAACATTCACATCTCGTTTGGAATGAAATTAGAACATTCACAACTCATTTGCAATGAAATTAGAACAATCACAGCTTGTTTCGAACGAAATGGAAACATTAGTAACTGGTTTGGAATGAAATGCAAACATTTATAACTTATTTGCAATGAAATGGAAACATTCACAACTTGTTTGGAATGAAATTGAAAAATGCACACCTTGTTTGGAATGAAATGGTAGCATTCACAACTTGTTTGGAATGAATCGAAACATTCACAACTTGTTTTCATTGAATCAAAACATTCACAACCTAGTTGCAATGAAATGAAAACTTTCACATCTTGTTTGGAATGATTGGATACGTTCACAACTGGTTTGGAATGAAATTTAAACATTCACAATTTGTTTCGAATGACGTGGAAACATTGACAACTTGTTTGTAATGAAATTGAAATATGCACACCTTATTTGGAATGAAATGGAAACATTCACCACGTGTTTGGAATGAAATGGAAACATTCACCACTTGTTTGGAATGAAATGGAAACATTCACCACTTGTTTGGAATGAAATGGAAACATTCACAACTAGTTTTGAATGAATGGAAATATTCACAATTTGTTTGGAATGAAATGGAAATATTCATAGCCTGTTTGGAATGACTGAAAACATTCACAACTTGTTCGAAATAGAATGGAAGCATTCACAACCCGTTTGGAATGCAATTGAAACATGCAAAAGTTGTTTCGAACAAAATGGAAACATTCACAACCTGTTTGCAATGAAATGGAAACGCTCACCACTTGTGTGGAATGAAATGGAAAAATTCACAACTTGTTTGGAATGAAATGGAAACTTTCATAATTTCTTTGGAATCAAATTAATACATTCACAACTTGTTTGGAATGACATGGAAACATTCGCAACTTCTTTGGAATGAAGTGGAAACATTAACAACTTGTTTCGAATGAAATTGAAACACTCACTACTTGTTTGGAATGAATGGAAACATTCACAACTTGCTTGGAATGAAATGCGAACATTCACAACTAATTTTGAATAAATGGAAACATGCACAACTTGTTTGGAATGAAATGGAAACATTCACAACTTGTTTGGAAAGAAATGGAAACATTCACAACTAGTTTGGAGTGAAATGGAAACACACATAACTTCTTTGGAATGAAATGGAAACATTCACAACTTGTTTGGAATGAAATGGAAACATTCACAACTAGTTCAGAATGAGTGGAAAGATTCACAGCTAGTTTGGAATGAAATGGAAACATTCACAACTTGTTTGGAGTGAATGGAATCATTCACAACATGTTTGGAATAAAATGGAAACATTCACAACCCTTTTGGAATGAAATTGGAACATTCACTCACGACTTCTTTCGAACAAAATGGAAACATTCACAACTTGTTTGGAATGATGTGGGAACATTCACAACTTGTTTGCAATGAAATTGAAATATACAGACCTTGTTTGGAATGAAATGGAAACATTCACAACTAGTTTGGAATGAATGGAACCATTTACAATTTGTTTGGAATGAAATTGGAATATTCACAACTCGTTCGGAATGAAATTGGAACATTCACAACTCTTTTTTACTTAAATTGGAACATTCATAACTTGTTTCGAACGAAATGGAAACTTTCACAACTTGTTTGGAATGAAATGGAAACACTCACAAGTTGTTTAGAATGAAATGCAAACATTCGCAACTTGTTTGGTATGAAATGGAAACATTCACAATTGTTTGGAATGAAATGGAAACATTCATAACTTGTTTGGAATGAAATGCGAACATTTGCAAATAGTTTGGAATGAATGGAAACATTGACAAGTTGTTTGGAATGAAATGGAAACATCCATAGATTATTTTGAAAGAATTGTAAACACTCACAACTTGTTCGGAATGCAATCGAAATATTCACAACTTGTTTGGATTGAATCGAAACATTCACAACCTGTTCGGAATGAATCGAAACATTCAGAAGTTGTTTGGAATGAAATGGGGACATTTAGAACCAGTTTGGAATGAATGGAAACATTCACAACTTGTTTGGAATGAAATGGAAACATTCAGAACTTGTTTCGAATGAAATGGACACATTCATAACTTGTTTGGAATGAAATCAAAATATGCACACCTTGTTTGGAATTAAATGGAAACATTCAGAAGCTGTTTGGAATCAGATTGGAACGTTCACAACTAGTTTTAAATGAATGGAAATATTCACAACTTGTTTGGAATGAAATGGAAACATTCACAGCCTATTTGGAATGACTGGAAACATTCACAACTTGTTTAAACAAAATGGAATCATTCACAACCCAATTGGAATAGAATTGAAACATGCACAACTTGTTTGGAACGAAATGGAAAATTCACAACCTGTTTGGAATGAAATGGGAACGCTCACAACTTGTGTGGAATGAAATGGAAACATTCACAACTTGTTTCGAATGAAGTCGAAACATTCACAACTTGTTTGGAATGAAGTGGAAACAATCATAACTTGGTTGCAATGAAATGGAAACATTCACAACTTTTTTGGAATGAAATTGAAACATTCACAAATTGTTTTGGAATGAAATCTGAACATTGCCAACTGGTTTGGAATGAATGGAAACATTCACAACTTGATTGGAATGAAATGGGAACATTCACAACTAGTTTGCAATGAAAGGGAAGCATTCAAAACTTGTTTGGAATGAAATCAAAATATGCACACCTTGTTTGGAATGAAATGGAAACATTCAAAACTTGTTTGGAATGAATCAAAACATTCACAACTTAGTTGGAATGAACAGAAAACTTTCAAAACTAGTTTGGAATGATTGGATACATTTACAACTTGTTTGGAATTAAATGGAAACATTCACAATTTGTTTCGAATGAAGTGGAAACATTGACAACTTGTTTGGAATGAAATTGAAATATGCACACCTTGTTTGCAATGAAATGGAAACATTCTCAACTTGTTTGGAATGAAATGGAAACATTCACCACTTGTTTGGAATGAAACGGGAACAATCACAACTAGTTTTGAATGAATGGAAATATTCACAGCTTGTTTGGAATGAAATGGAAACATTCACATCCTGTTTGGAATAATTGGAAACATTCACAACTTGTTCGAAATAGAATGGAAACATCCACAACCCGTTTGGAATGCAATTGAAACATGCAAAACTTGTTTGGAACGAAAAGGAAACATTCACAACCTGTTTGGATTGAAATCGAAACGCTCACCACTTCTGTGGAATGAAATGGAAAAATTCACAACTTGTTTAGAATGAAATGGAAACTTTCGCAAATTCTTTGGAATGAAATTAATACATTCACAACTTTTTTGGAATGAAATGGAAACATTCGCAACTTGTTTGGAATTAAATGGAAACATTAACAACTTGTTTCGAATGAGATTGAAACACTCACAACTTCTTTGGAATGAATAGAAACATTCACAACTTGTTTGGAATCAAATTCAAAACATTCACAACTTGCTTGGAATGAAATAGGAACATTCACAACTTGTTTGGAATAAATGGGAACATGCACAACTTGTTTGGAATGAAATGCAAACATTCACAACTAGTTTCGAGTCAAATGGAAACACACATAACTTGTTTGGAATGAAATGGAAACATTCACAACTAGTGCAGAATGAATGGAAAGATTCACAGCTAGTTTGGAATGAAATGGAAACATTCACAACTTGTTTGTAGTGAATGGAATCATTCACAACATGTTTGGAATAAAATGGAAACATTCATAACCCGTTTGGAATGAAACTGGAACATTCACTCAAGACTTGTTTCAAACAAAATGGAAACATTCACAACTTGTTCAGAATGAAGTGGAAACATTCACAACTTGTTTGCAATGAAATCGAAATATGCACACCTTGTTTGGAATGAAATGGAAACCCTCACAACTAGTTTGGATGAAATGGAAACATTCACAACTAGTTTGGATGAAATGGAAACATTCACAACTAGTTTGGAAAGAATGGAAACATTTCAATTTGTTTGGAATGAATTTGGAATATTCACAACTTGTTTGGAATGAAATTGGAACATTCACAACTTTTTTGGACTAAAATTGAAACATTCATAACTTGTTTCGAATGAAATGGAAACATTCAAAACTTGTTTGGAATGAAATGGAAACATTCACAACTTGTTTGGAATGAAATGGAAACATTCACAATTGTTTCGAATGAAGTGGAAACATTCACAACTTGTTTGGAATCAAATGCGAACATTCACAAATAGTTTGGAATGAATGGAAACATTCACAACTTGTTTGGAATGAAATGGAAACATTCACAGCTTATTTTGAAAGAATTGTAAACACTCACAACTTGTTTGGTGTGAATTCGAAACATTCACAACTTGTTTGGAATGAATCGAAACATTCACAACTTGTTTGGAATGAATCGAAACATTCAGAAGTTCTTTGGAATGAAATGGGAACATTTAGAACCAGTTTGGAATGAATGGAAACATTCACAACTTATTTGGAATGAAATGGAAACATTAATAACTTGTTTTGAATGAAATGTAAACATTCACAACTAGTTTGGAATGATTGGAAACAGTCGCATCTTGTTTGGAATGAAATAGAAACAATCACAAGTTGTTTCGAATAAATAAAAACATTCACAACTTCTTTGGAATGAAATCGAAAAATGCACACCTTGTTTGGAATGAAATGGAAACATTCTCAACTTGTTTGGGATGAAATGGAAACATTCACCACTTATTTGGAATGAAATGCAAACATTCACAACCTATTTGGAATGAAATGGGAATGTTCCTGTTAGGCACCTCCTAAGTGTTTGGCTTAGGCCAAGGAGAGCAAAGGAAAATAAGAGAAAACAGAAGGGAGAGAGTGAGAGGAACTATGGAAACTAGTACAGTGACCTATGTGCAAAACTGGAAACCTTCAGACCTTAACTGCACATAGAAACTGGACTATGGGAAAGCTGGTAGAAAACAGAGAAAGGGGATCAAATTGTACACTTGGATGAGTGATACAATTTAAAACTACAAACTTAAAGTTGGCATTTTAGGCCATGCAAGTTTTTATGGTGACTAGTGCAAGACTAGACCAAATTTGGTGGACAACCATGATTACAAGTCAAATCTTGTCTACCACTAAAGTACTATTCTCTAGTTAACTTGTTAAACTAACTAGTTTTTATTCTAGTTTATGGCCGGTTATACAAGGGTGATTATAATGCCTTGGTACTTGTGTTGTCTTATGCTTGGCATTATGGGCCAAGGAGTGACTTGAATGACATACTAGACACATGTTTTAGTGGCGGCATTGTGGACATGAGGAATTGAAGGCTACTTTGCACCATGCAAATTAATGGAAGGCAAAAGTTAGCATTTTAGCTAACTAAAGCATAAGACTTTCGGCCGAAACTAGTCAAGGCCATTCACTTGGTTCATTTTCGGGTTTCATTGTTCTTGTTGGCCGAGAGCTCTTCCATGAGTGTTCATCCAAATTTCTTCTTGAAATCAAGCTAATCTTGGAAGCATTTGAAGGAAACAAGCTAGGAGACTTGGTTTCGGCCTTTGCTTGCTTGGAATCAAGCTTTGTTCTTGGAGATTCAAGGAAGGCCGAGCAATCAAGCTAGGGTTTTGAGGTAAATTGCTATTCTCCTTGAATTCATGGTAATTCTTCCATGTACAAGGAACTTAAGTGTTTGATTGAAGTTATATTAAGCTAATGGAGCAAGAAATGTTTCGGTTTGGAAGTGAAATGTTGGCCGAATATGATGGATGAATGTACTTGATGTTCTTCTTGGTTTACATGGAAATTAGTCCATGATTAAGGGTAATTGATGCCTATTTGATCTTATGCTAGGCTATTTTGGGTGAGGAACATCAAGGTGAGCCAAGTGGAGTTTGGCCGAGATGAGCAACTTGAGGTAACATCATGATTTTCAATTGATTTCATGGTATTGATGCCATGAACATTGATCATTGGTGATTAGGTGTTTACGTGATGGGCTAGTTTGGTAAAGAACACTATTGTGTGAAATGGGCAAATTTGGCCGAAAGCTTGGATTAGTGTATTTGAGTGTACTTCACTTGGTTACATGGTAATGATGCCATGAGTGATGTTCATTGGTGATTAGATGAGCATGTAATGAGTTAGTGTGATGGATAACACAAATATGTGGAAATGGGCATTGTGACCGAGAGCTTAAGTTTGTGTATTAAGTGTTCTTCATTGAAAACATGGTAGTTAATCCATGAGTTTGTGTTGTTGATGCCTATTGTTTGTTGTGGTAGGCATTGTATGTGAAGAACACTTGGATATTGGAAGGTTGGCTTGAGACCGAAAGCTATTAAGGTAGGGTTCACTAACACTTGATGTTGCTTGGTAATGTACCATGGTTCAAGTGTTTAGAGTGGCTAAGTGATGGTTAAAATTTGCCAAATGACCTTAGTTGCTTGATGGGCTATTGAGAATACTTGGTCTACTTGTTGATTAGCTAATTAACTAATGTACATGTACTAGAAATGCAAGTAAATGTGGCCTATTTGCTTGGCATTTTGGAGCTCTAAGTGGAAGTGGATTGAAAGGTGGATATATGTGTGCATTGTGCACATGGATACATGTATGGTTTATCTTGGCCGACAGCAAACATGTGGAGTGTGTGTGTGTACCTATGTGCTTGGGTGTTTCCATGTGCTTGCTAACCCCACTTATGGTATTATGGATTATTTGCTATGGTTAATTATCTTGTATATGTATATGCTTGGTTTCTTTGTCTTGTGTTTGTTTTGCAGGTAAAGCTAGCTAATGGGAGGTTAAGCTTTGAGTGAATACTCAGCTTAAGTAAATAGACTCTTTTTAGAGTTGAATATATATAAGTGAATCCTACTGAGTTATACTCACTGCCCATCCTTTTATTTCAGGCAAGGACATTCGGCCTGAGTAGTGCTAGCTTGCTTGTTGCTTGTGTTTTGCACTAATATGCTTAGTTTCCAAGGTATGTGCCAATGTGTGCTTGGCTTATCATTTTTAGGTTCATTACAAGTCTTATATATATGGTTGGCCAAGACTTATGAGCTAAGTTTGCAGGCTGTAGTTGGAGACTTGTCTAGGAAGGCTATGGATACTTGGACTTTGGCTCTGATCATAGTATTTACTTTCATGACAATGAACCAGGCAATTGGGTTGGTGTTGTAGTGTGTACTCTTGTATGGCATACTCAAGGTTATGTTTGACCATTAGTGGTCTTGGTATGTAATAATTTGGCATGTTTAGCTTTTGGGATTCATGGCACGTAGCCATGTTGGACACTAGGTAGACTACTCTTTTGTGTACATATATGTAGTCCTTGATGCCTAGACTTGTGTTGGTTTTGTTGGGTTTGTATGCCAAGTTATGTATGACTTATGGATGGCAATATGCCTGTACTTGGATATTGAATGTTTTGGGCCAATGTTTGGCACTTTTATGTGAATAGTTATGAGCCTAAACTTATGGAAATGTGGTGCACTACTATATGTTTGTGTGTTGGCCGAGAGCATCATGTGCATATTAACTTGTGGTTTTCAAAATCTAAACCAATAATGTGGCTTCTTTGTTGTCATATAAGTAGCACACATGATTGCACACCAATTATGCACTTAAAACTCCATTAAGTGTTGCCTTGCTTGAGATGCAAGTAATCAATTAAAGCCTTGCTTGTTGTGCAAGTTAGTGGTATTGGGCGTTGCCTTTGCTGCAAGTAACTGTTGGGTTTGTTTAAAAGCCTCCTAGGCCACCTCCCAGGCTTCTCACCTTAAGAAAATAAGACTTAAGGTTTCCATTGCTTGTTTGGCCGAATTGAAGACTTTAGTGTTAAAGTGGGTTTGGGAGATAAACCTTGGAACTTATGGGCCAGGGCCTGAGTGAGGTGTGACAGTTCAGAACTAGTTTCAAATGAAATGGGAACATTCACAGCCTGTTTGTAATGAAATGGAAACATTCACAGCCTGTTTGGAATGACCGAAACATTCATAATTTGTTTGAAATAAAATGGAATCATTGACAACCCGTTTGAAAAAGAATTGAAACATGCACAGCTTGTTTGGAATGAAATGGAAACATTCACAACCTGTTTGGATTGAAATGGAGACGGTCACTACTTGTTTGGAATGAAATGGAAACATTCACAACTTGTTTGGAATAAATCGAAACATTCACAACCTGTTTTCATTGAATGGAAACAATCACAACTTGTTTGGAATGAAATGAAAATATTCACAACTAGTTTGGAATGAGTAGAAACATTCACAACATGTTTGGAATGAAATTAATACATTCACAACTTGTTTGGAACGAAATGGAAACATTTGCAACTTGTTTGGAATGAAATGGAAACATTAACAACTTGTTTCGAACAAAATTGAAACACTCACAACTTCTTTGGAATGAATGGAAACAATCACAGTTTGTTTGGAATCAAAATCGAAACATTCACAACTTGCTTAGAATGAAATGGAAACATTCACAACTATTTTGGAATAAATGGAAACATTGACAACTTGTTTGGAGTGAATGGAATTATTCACAACATGTTTGGATTAAAATGGAAACATTCACAACTCTTTTCGAATGATATTGGAACACTCACTCATGATTTGTTTCGAACAAAATTTAAAAATTCAAAACTTGTTTGGAGTGAAGTGGAAACATTCACAACTTTTTTGCAATGAAATAGAAATATGCACACCTTGTTTGGAATGAAATCGAAACCTTCACAACTTGTTTTGAATGAAATGGAAACATTCATAACTAGTTTGGATGAAATGGAAACATTCACAACTAGTTTGGAATGAATGGAACATTTACAATTTGTTTGGAATGAAATTGGAACATTCACAACTCATTTGGAATGAAATTGGAACATTAACAACTCTTTTGGACTGAAATTGGAACATTCACAACTTGTTTCGAACGAAATAAAAACATTCACAACTTGTTTGGAATGAAATGGATACATTCACAACTTGTTTGGAATAAAATGGAAACATTAACAACCTATTTGGAATGAAATGGAAACATTCACAACTTGTTTGGAATGAAATGGGAACATTCACAAATACTTTGGATTGAATGGAAACATTCACGACTTGTTTGACATGAAATTGAAACATTCACAGCTTATTTTGAAAGAATTGGAAACACTGACAACCTGTTTGGAATGAAATTGAAACATTCACAACTTGTTTGGATTGAATCGAAACTTTCACAACCTGTTCGGAATGAATCGAAACATTCACAAGTTGTTTGGAGTGAAAAGGGAACATTTACAACCAGTTTGGAATGAATGGAAACATTCACGACTTCTTTAGAATGAAATGGAAGCTTTCACAACTTGTTTCGAATGAAATGGAAACATTTACAACTTGTTTGGAATGAAATTGAAACATTCACAACTAGTTTTCAATGATTGGAAACATTCACAACCTGTTTGGAATGAAATGGATGTTAGTGTTGTGCCGAAAAGGCCAATCATGAGATGATTGTATTTTTGTACATTGAGTCATGATATTTTATTAAGGCATTAATCCAGCAATTATGTTTGTTGTTTTGTTTCTGCGTAACTTACCAAACATAGTTGTAACCCTAGAATAATGATATTCTCAAACGTCCCTAGTCTAGTATTATTATGGAGCGGGTTGCAATTATACATAACGACTAGCATATGTGGAGACTAATATGAGATATGTAGTCTGCATATGGGTACAAGTTGGAGAACTTGTGTACTGGACCAACCCACTATGAGAACACTACATGGATCGTTATATGAGTGTCATAAGTGATTCTTATAGTGATCATGGTATATGTACTCCTTCAGCCTAAGATCATCAAGGTTCCCTACATGTGAGTCACATAGTTTGATACTTTCCTTTGTTGCTCGTAACTGAGTGAACTTGAAGGAGGTCATTGGGTATGTCATATATCATGTGGAGGGATTTGTATGATTAAGATGGGATTTGTCCCTCCTATGTAACGGGAGTGATATCTTCGGGCCCCTTGATAGAGTAAGACTTAGAAAAATGCATGGCCATGCTCGGATGAGTTGATATACGATATCAATGTCATCAGTTTAAGTTGGTCTACTCGGTAATCAAGAAACCAAAGATTGGGCTATACGAGAGTGACACATTCCGTGTCTCATGCTTAGTCTTGATATCTTGGATAAAGGGACAATGGCATATAACGGTGATGATCATAAAGGTTTAGTCAAATCATCGACAATCTTGTCACTTGGGTAGAAATGATGTGTTGCTAGACACCGCTCATTGCTTATGATCATAAATGTGATTTATGATCATTGCCAACGTGGTAAGAGCTTATTGGGTCACACACATAGAGCTATTTGGATCATTAGAGTGCATGGGCTAATAATTTGGGTTTTGGTTTCACAATAATTTCGTATTAATAGTGGGCCCAATAGTTGAGCCATTATTTAGCATGAAATTAAAGCCTAATTGGATTAGGGCTTTGAAACCCATTAGGCTTGGAAGTTGAGTCTCACTATAAATACAACTTTTAGTGAGAAATTCGCAGGTCTCCTTACCCTAGCCTCCCGAAAGGACAGCCGCACTCTTCTCTTGCAATTCCTCGGAGGACGCAAGCCAGCACTGCTAGCGCAAGAGAAACGCATCTATTGGGACACGGTGGAAGCGTGGTGATCCCGAGAGGCTCGTGTGGATACCATAGTGAGCTTGAACACGTCAACTATTCAAGTTTTGTGATTCGACTCTAGAATTGAGTGAGAGATCTCAACCAAAAATTAGGTATGGAAATTTTCGAACACCCGATTTACCCCGTTTCACTTGGATCCTGAAGGGTTTCGGTTAAATTCCGCTGCGCTGTTTGGCTCCTGAAACCCAACAGTGGTATCAGAGCTACTGGTGAAACCCTAAATCGGGATTGATATTGAACCACATGATGTTATGTGTTCAGTTGCTTTTCGGCCATGATTAATTAGATTGATTCATGATCCATGAAACCGGAACTCGTAATGAACATATGACATATATGAAGAAACGACACTAATTGGTTAATGAGATTAACCCGAAATTGATAGGTATGAGATACCTATATGGATTAGGATTCTTGCAATAGTTGCAAAAACCTTAGCTTGGTTCGGATTTGGCCCGTTCGGGCACCGAAAGTAAAGTATTTTTGGTGGCTCGAATGGAGGAGTCTCGGGTGCCTACTTGCTCGAAATAAAAGATCTCGGGCTAAGCAATTGTAAGACAATTTTTTGTGCTGGGGGGCGCTGCCCCCCGTAAGGGCGGCTCCCCGTGACCGCATCCGCTAACCGGTCAGTGAAACCACCGCCCAACGGGACCGCCGTATGCGAAGCGCCACATAAATAAAAACTGGTTAATCAACGTGTGTCAATTGGCATGCATTTTTGTTGAATGAGATTTGACATGATATGCTGATTGGTGTTTGAAGCATGGTGCATGGTTATAGCCCTTGATTGGTTGTACTTGTAAATACGGCCTGCGAGTCGTGCCTTCTCTTGTTACTTTCATTGTACATTCTCTTCTCACCTTACTCCCCTTAAATGTAACTCGAGGTTTCTATTATTGATGTAATGGTACATTATGGGATCTTCCAAGGTGGTATGTCCAAGGATCATCCAAGGTGGTATGTCCAAGGAGGTGACAACAAAAGGGCAACCAAGAAAGGAAGAGAAGGAGCTTGCGAAGACCCTTTTCTTTTCTTAGGCTTTTATGATATTCTCATTGGCATAAGAATATCACATAGTTGAGCCTATAACCATGTCACGTTTATTTTTTTGTAAGCATGAGATGCATGTTTTATATTTATATGTGATGCATGTATAAAACAACCGGAGATAACAAATTGGTGAGATCAAAAGAAAAATCCCTCAAACAAATATTAAGTCATTAAATATGATGCCTTCTAAATGTTGGCACTCGTCAAGACTTTGATCAACATTAGGTGGGTTTGTCAAAGTACAGCACTTATGTTCATCTTAGTAAAGTGCGATGGGATAATAGTGATACCCAAACTGCTAACTTTGGGTTCGACTTAACTAAGTCATCCTAATAGGATTAGGGACTTAGAGGCATAGAGTTGGGCTTAAGTTCATGAGATGAGCTTGGAAAAGTGTTGTTCACCCAACTATCGAAGAGTTGCATGGGATGCAATTGGCAAGGAGTTGCCTACCTAAATAGCTGTAACTTGAGAGAAAAGCCAAAGCTGACTCAGGTTGTGGTCAAATATGGATCTCTAGAATACCTTAGCGCTAAGGTGTTCCGAAATAATATCGAGGGTTATTATTTTGAGGAAAATAGTGGGAGTATCATTTAATAAAAGTCCTTATTAAATGAATTAAAATACATGACTCTTACACTGCATATTTACTGTTGTAGATAACCATGACATAAAACACATCGACACTTTCGTTGCGATCGATCCTTGAGAAGGAAAAACTGAATGGGACCAACTTTCTCAAATGGTACCGAAACTTGAGGATAATCTTCAAGCAAGAGAGAAAGGCTTATGTCCTTGAGCACCCCATTCCGAATGAGCCTGATGCCACTGCTCCAAGAGCTAAAAGGGATGCTCACAAGAGGCATTCTGATGATGCTTTGGATGTTGCATGCCTCATGCTTATTACCATGGAATCTGAGCTTCAAAAGCAACATGAGAACATGGGGGTGTTCGATATGATCGAACATCTCAAAATGCTTTTCCAAGAACAAGCTAGGCATGAGAGGTTTAAGACCTCTAAGGCATTGTTTCAGTTCAAGATGTCTGAGGGAAGTCCCGTGGGTCCTCATGTGCTCAAGATGATTGGGTATATCGAGAATCTTGAGAATTTGGGATTTGCTCTTCAAAAGAGTTGGCTATTGATGTAGTCTTGCAATCATTGCCTGTAAGCTACAGTCAGTTCGTCATGAACTATAACATGAACAACCTTGACAAGTCTCTCCCTGAATTGCTCAACATGTTGAGAACTGCTGAGCAAAACCTTAAGAAGGCTAAGCTCATTTTGATGGTTCAAAAGGGCAAGGGAAAGAGAAAAGCCAACAAGAAGAAGGATAAAGCTAATGGAAATTCCAATTCTAATTCTTCTTCAGCTGCACTGAAACCAAAGGGTGGTGTGGCAAAGGAAGGGGAGTGCTTCTATTGTAAGCAACCTGGACACTGGAAGTGTAACTGCAAGCTCTATCTTGAAGAACTTGCTAAGGAAAATGGAAGTAAGACTTCCACTTCAGGTATTTTTGTTATAGAGGCTAACTTTTCTACTTCCTCATCTTGGGTATTCAATACTGGATGTGGATCTCACATTTGTGCAAATGTGCAGGATCTAAGTAGAAGTAGAAGATTGGCCTGAGGTGAAGTGGACCTACGTGTTGGAAATGGAGAAAGGGTTGCTGCCTTAGCCGTAGGGACTTATGTTCTCACTTTACCTAGTGGATTAGTTTTAGAATTAGACAACTGCTACTTTGTGCCTACTATTAGTAGAAATTTGATTTCTGTTTCTTGTTTGGACAAAAAAAGTTTTTCATTTATAATAAAGGATAAATGTTGGTCTATTTATTTGAATAAAATCTTTTATGGTAGTACTCAACTTAGCAATGGGTTGTATGTTCTAGACATCGAAGATCCAATCTATAATGTGAATACCAAGAAGGTCAGATTAAATGATTTGAACCCGACCTATCTCTGGCACTGTCGCTTGGGCCATATAAATGAGACTCGCATATCCGAGCTGCATAAGGATGGACTTTTTGACTCATTTGATTTTGAATCATGTGAGACATGTGAGTCATGTTTGTTGGGCAAGATGACCAAAGCCCCATTCATAGGTCAAAGTGAAAGGGCTAATGACTTACTAGGACTCATACATAGTGATGTATGTGGCCCTATGTCTACACAAGCTAGATGAGGTTTCCACTACTTCATTACTTTCACTGATGACTTCAGCAGATATGGCTATGTGTGTCTTTTGAGACACAAGTCAGAATCCTTTGAAAAGTTCAAAGAATTCAAGAATGAAGTAGAGAATCAAGTCGGGAAGAGTATCAAAGTGCTTCGATCAGATCGAGGTGGAGAGTACTTGGATCGAGAATTCCTTAACTATCTGAAGGAGTGTGGTATAGTATCACAACTCACTCCACTAGGTACACCTCAATGGAATGGTGTATCTGAAAGGAGAAATCAAACTCTGTTAGACATGGTTCCCTCTATGATGAGTCAAGTTGACCTTCCAAACTCCTTTTGGGGACATGCTCTAGAGACAGCCGCTTTTACACGAAACCAAGTTCCATCTAAATCGATTCAAAAGACACCATATGAGATATGGAGTGGGAGGCGTCCTAATTTGTCTTTTATGAAGATTTAGGGCTGTGATGCTTATGTGAAACGTCAATCCTCTGACAAACTAGGGCCCACATCTCAAAAATGCCTTTTTGTTGGGTATCCCAAAGGAACAAAGGGTTACTATTTCTACAATCCTTCTGAGCAAAAAGTGTTTGTTGCTCGAACTAGTGTCTTTTTAGAGAAAGAGTTTATCTCTAAAGGAACTAGTGGGAGGAAAGTAGAACTTGAAAAAATTCAAGAACAACAAGGAGACATCGAACCTAAAATGGAACCTGAACAGACACCACAAGATATTGTCGTTCAAGAGTCTGTTCCTGTAGCACAGAGCCCACGTAGGTCTGGTAGGATTCGGCATGAGCCTAAGAGATATGGATTTCTCGTGACTCACACTGGTGATGTGATGCTCATGGATCAGGATGAGCCCACAACCTACCAACAAGCTATGTCGGGGCTGTTAGTATTGTGCCCAAAAAGCCAATCATGAGATGATTGTATTTTTTCACATTGAGTCATGATATTTTATTGAGGCATTAATCCAGCAATTTTGTTTGTTGTTTTGTTTCTGCGTAACGTAATAAACATAATTGTAACCCTAGAATAATGATATTCTTAAATGTCCCTAGTCTAGTATTATTGTGGAGCGGGTTGCAATAATACATAATGACTAGCATATGTGGAGACTAATATGAGATATGTAGTCTACATATGGGTACAAGTTGGAGAACTTGTGTACTGGACCGACCCACCATGAGAACACTTCATGGATCGTTATATGAGTGTCATAAGTGATTCTCATAGTGATCATGGTATATGTAGTCCTTCGACCTAAGATCATCAAGGTTCCCTACATGTGAGTCACATACTTTGATACTTTCCTTTGTTGCTCGTAACTGAGTGAACTTGAAGGAGGTCATTGGGTATGTCACATATCATGCGGAGGGATTTGTATGATCAAGATGGGATTTGTCCCTCCTATGTAACGGGAGTGATATCTTTGGGCCCCTTGATAGAGTAAGACTTAGAAAATGCGTGGCCATGCTCCGATGAGTTGATATATGATATCAATGTCGTCAGTTTAATTTGGTCTACTCGGTAATCAAGAAACCGAAGATTGGGCTATACGAGAGTGACACATTCCATGTCTTGTGCTTAGTCTTGATATCTTGGACAAAGGGACAATGGCATATATCGGTGATGATCATAAAGGTTTAGTCGATTCACCGACAATCTTGTCACTTGGGTAGCAATGATGTGTTGCTAGACACCGCTCATTGCTTATGATCATAAATGTGATTTATGATCATTGCCAACATGGCAAGAGCCTATTGGGTCGCACACATAGAGCTATTTGGATCATTAGAGTGCATGGGCTAATTATTTGGGTTATGGTTTCACTTTAATTTCGTATTAATAATGGGCCAAGGAGTTGAGCCATTATTAAGCCCGAAATTAATTCCTAATTGGATTAGGGCTTTGAAACCCATTAGGCCTGGAAGTTGAGTCTCACTATAAATACAACTTTTAAGTGAGAAATTCGCAGGTCTCCTTGCCCTAGCCTCCCAAAAGGACAGCCGCACTCTTCTCTTGCAATTCCTTGGAGGACGCAAGCTAGCACTGCGAGCGCAAGAGAAACGCATCTGCCGGGACGTGGTGGAAGCGTGGTGATCCCGAGAGGCTCGTGTGGATACCATAGAGAGCCTGAACACGTCAACTGTTCAGGTTTTGTGATTCGACTCTACAGTTGAGTGAGAGATCTCAACCGAAAATTAGGTATGAAATTTTCGAACACCCGGTTTACCCCGTTTCACTTGGATCCTGGAGGGTTTCGGTTAAATTCCGCTGCGCTGTTTGGCTCCCGAAACCCAACAGGGGCCTGACTCTGAGAAGTGGCTAGTGGCCATGAAATCCGAGATGGAATCCATGTATGACAACCAAGTATGGACTTTGGTTGACCCACCTGAAGGGGTAAAACCCATAGGGTGCAAATGGGTTTTCGAGAAGAAAATTGACATGGATGGTAATGTGATTACCTTTAAGGGACGATTGGTTGCAAAATGTTTCAAGCAAATTCATGGTATTGACTATGATGAAACTGTTTCACCAGTTGCTATGCTTAAATCCATCCAAATTTTGTTTGTTATTGCTACACACCATGATTATGAGATATGGCAAATGGATGTCAAAACTACATTCCTAAATGGAAAGCTACTTGAGGATGTGTACATGACACAACCTGAGGGTTTTGTCACTCCTGAGAATGCCAATAAAGTGTGCAAGTTGCAAAGGTCCATTTATGGACTGAAGCAAGCTTCTCGAAGTTGGAATCTTAGTTTTGATGAAGCAATCAAAGAGTTTGGTTTTATCAAAAATGAAGAAGAACCTTGTGTCTACAAGAAGGTTAGTGGGAGCGTTATTGTCTTCTTGGTGTTGTATGTAGATGACATACTACTCATCGGGAATGACATTCCTGAGCTACAGTCTGTGAAGACTTGGCTAGGGAAATGTTTCTCTATGAAGGACTTAGGTGAATCAGCCTATGTGTTAGGCATCAGGATCTATAGAGATAGATCTAGAAAGCTTCTTGGCCTAAGTCAAAGTACATACATTGACAAGGTGCTAAAGAGGTTTAGCATGCAAGATTCCAAGAAAGGATTCTTGCCCATGTCACATGGTATAACTCTTTCTAGATCTCAATGTCCGAGTACACCCGAGGAGAGAGAGCGCATGAGTAAGATTCCATTTGCTTCAGCAATTAGATCTATCATGTATGTTATGATATGTACTCTTCCCGATGTCTCATATGCCTTAAGCATGACGAGTAGGTACCAATCGAACCTCGGTGAGAGTCACTGGACAACTATTACGAACATCCTTAAGTACTTATGAAGGACTAAGGCTGCATTCTTGGTCTTTGGAGGTGAAGATGAGCTCATTGTAAGGGGTTACACCGATGCAAGCTTCCAATCCGATAAGGATGATTTTGTACCCATTTTTAGACTACATATCTCATATTAGCCTCCACATATGCTAGTAATTATGTATTATTGCAACCCGCTCCACAATAATACTATACTAGGGACGTTTAAGAATATCATTATTCTAAGGTTACAATTATGTTTATTACATTACGTAGAAACAAAACAACAAATATAATTGCTGGATTAATGCCTCAATAAAATATCATGACTCAATGTGCAAAAATACAATCATCTCATGATTGGCTTTTTGGGCACAACACTAACAATTTTGTTTCTGCATACTTAACAAACATAATTGTAACCCTAGAATAAGGATATTCTCAAATGTCCCTAGTCTAGTATTATTATGGAGCGGGTTGCAATAATACATAAGGACTAGCATATGTGGAGACTAATATGAGATATGTAGTCTGCAGATGGGTACAAGTTGGAGAACTTGTGTACTGGACCGACCCACTATGAGAACACTACATGGATCGTTATATGAGTGTCATAAGTGATTCTCATAGTGATCATGGTATATGTAGTCCTTCGACCTAAGATCATCAAGGTTCCCTACATGTGAGTCACATACTTTGATACTTTCCTTTGTTGCTTGTAACTGAGTGAACCTGAACGAGGTCATTGGGTATGTCACATATCATGTGGAGGGATTTGTATGATCAAGATGGGATTTGTCCCTGCTATGGAACGGGAGTCATATCTTCGGGCCCCTTGATATAGTAAGACATAGAAAAATGCATGGCCATGCTCAGATGAGTTGATATACGATATCAATGTCATCAATTTAAGTTGGTCTACTCGGTAATCAAGAAACCAAAGATTGAGCTATACGAGAGTGACACATTCCATGTCTCGTGCTTAGTCTTGATATCTTGGACAAAGGGACAATGGCATATATCGGTGATGATCATAAAGGTTTAGTCAAATCATCGACAATCTTGTCAGTTGGGTAGCAATGATGTGTTGCTAGACACCGCTCATTGCTTATGATCATAAATGTGATTTATGATCATTGCCAACGTGGTGAGAGCCTATTGGGTTGCACACATAGATTTATTTGGATCATTAGAGTGCATGGGCTAATAATTTGGGTTTTGGTTTCACAATAATTTCGTATTAATAATGGGCCCAATAGTTGAGCCATTATTAAGCCCGAAATTGAAGTCTAATTGGATTAGGGCTTTGAAACCCATTAGGCCTGGAAGTTGTGTCTCACTATAAATACAACTTTTTGTGAGAAATTCACAGGTCTCCTTGCCCTAGCCTCCCAAAAGGACAGCCGAACTCTTCTCTTGCAATTCTTTGGAGGACACAAGCCAGCACTATGAGCGCAAGAGAAACGCATCTGCCGGGACGCGGTGGAAGCGTGTGAAGATTTCAGGATCTTATGATCTTATGATAACATACTTTTATGTTATCTACTCATGTATATGCCACATGCATATTTTTTCATTTGAATTCAACATGGATATAGGCATGCATAACATATTATATAACATATCAAGATCACATACAAGTTGTGTTAAATAAATCCTAGCATGCTACTAAGAATATACGAAAATGAAACCTAACATTCTACTAAATCAAGAAAAGATGTGCACCTTTCTTCTTGGTTATCTTTAGCGAAAAAACTTGAGGGAGAACTTGATCTTAGAGGGGCGCCTTGAAGCTTGAAATAGAGATGAACAATCTCTATGTAAATCCACCCACAATGCTCTCAAGAAGTGTTTAGTATTTCGGCCTCTAAAGGAAATAGGAGGAGAACAATTTTCTCTCAAGAAAATGGAGTAAATAGAGTGCAAATTCGTGGTTAAAATGGCTGGCCTCTAAAGGCTATTTATAGATGACCAAAAGGCACACCTTTACACCAAGAAAGGTGTCTTTTAAGCCAAAGAACACTTCCTTTGGCCAAGGGTCATGTATGGTGGCGAAAATACATGTCTTTTAGCCAAGGAACACTTCCTTTGGCCTATAACCACCCCATAACTACCTTATGGCCGAATATACATGTCCCTTGAAGTCATAGGATATCACTCTTGGTGCAATAACCACCCCAACGACCCTCATGGCTGAATATACATGTCTTTTCACTGAAGGAACACTTCCTTTGGATGAAAAGGCATGTTCTTTTTGCCAATAGTCATCTCTTTTGATGAAGAGACATACCTTTACACAAAAGATGTGTCCCCTGGTGGTTTTGAGCTAAAAGCAAGATGAGTTGGCACAAAGCTAGCTCACTATGCTACTTATGCACCATTGAGCTCCTCTGAGCTCCAATCGAGCTCCATGAACTAAGGTCTAGTTCCCTGAATTTACCTTGAGCTGGAGTTAGCTACTCTCAGCTGAAGTGAACTGAAGTCCAGCTACATTTAGCTACCAAAAACTGAAGTGAGCTGACTTGAGCTATCTTGAGCTGAAGTCCAGCTACTTTGAGCTACTTATAGCTGAAGTGAGCTAACTTGAGCTAAAGGGAGCTACTTTTAACTGCCTTAGATAGCTGTTCAAGCTAGAGTTAGCTCAATGAGCTCAAATCCTATCTTAAAAGGATTTTGGTGCACCAAGAATTCCAACAAACTCCCACTCGCACTAAGATGCTTTTAAGCTTCCAACTCCCACTCAAAACAAACTCCTTAATCCTAACAGCCGAAATGATCCAAACACTTCTACATATATAGAGTTGTGGGTGCGACCTCAGGCACACACACTAAGTCTCTTCCATTGAGGTTGTTAGACTCTCAATAGAAGATTGTCCTCTCCTCATAGTTTGAACTTCTTCAAACTTTCCTTTGAACACATCAAATTCAAGTGTGTTGCTTAAACACATCAAGCTTGCTTGAACACATCAAGTTATGCCTTTCAGACCCGAGACATATGATACACTTCTTAATCACAATCAGTCTCTTTCTTAGAATTTTAACTTCTTGAAATCCATGATTGTGTTAAGCATTCTCATTTCAATCACTTGTCATTCAATCTAGCATACTACTCACAGTAATATGTGGGCCCAAGATTGAATTTAGTGAACATGTATCATCTTAATGTCTTTGCTTTTAGCTTCAACTACTTAGGTCAATGAGTTAACATGATTACCCAAAAGGAGGATACTCCAGTCTTATTTCTCTAAGACCTTCGATAACCAATCAAAGTAATCATAATTAACTAAACTTCCTAATAGCAAGCCATAGTCACTAAGAGTCTGAATCAAAGAATATCACACTAAGCAAGAATAGAGACAACTTGCTTAAATTCTTCTCTGGTCATATTTCATGGTCATGGAACACTTGGAAACAAATCCATTAAAGTTCCATAATACACTTCTAAGGTGTTTTACTCATGTCACTCCCACTTGGAGTGATCTCCATTCCAATTGAGGAGTGTGTCATTTCTCCCTCTTAAAACACCATGAAGTGTACTCCTCTTAACACATAAAATGAAGACATGTCAATAACCATGAAATTTCCCCATGTAAGCCCTAGCTGACATCTAACATAGTCTAGGATGTATGAATGGTCATACAAACTGAATGCACCAAAGCATTGAATCTTGATTACTCATAATCAAGGCGACCATAAAAGCTAAAGTGTCATGTGTTGGAGCATGACTCCCACTTAAATGTATCATCCACTTAAGTTTCATTTAAGTCTTTAGCCAGTCTCATCCTTAATCTTACACAAAGATCAAGGGCGGATGACTTGTGTGAGAAAGTCATCCTCTGCCTATGTTTGACATGTTCATTTGTTCGTTGTGATTCACAAAATTGAACTGAGTATTTCATATAATAATCTGTATTATTTCAAAGAAATACATAACATGTGTGACACCAAAGAGGTGAAGTACATCCAACATTTACATTCTTCTAAGACCCATTGCTCTAACGTGTCGAGCAAATACAAGTGGTGGCAATGGCTTAGTGAGAGGATCTGCCACCATCAGGTCTATAGAAATGTACTCAATCCTAACTTCACCCTCTACAATTGCATCCCTCACAAAGTTATATTTCATGCTAATGTGCTTGGTTTTTCCATGGTATTTGGGGTCCTTAGTATAAGCCATGGCTGCCATACTTCACTGTAGATAGTAATAGGTTTCTGAATAGAAACCCTGGACTCCAAATTTTTAAGCAAATAACCTAGCCAAAGGGCTTCTTGTACAGCTGAGGCACATGAAACAAATTCAGCCTCCATTGTGGACAATGCTGTACAAGTTTGCTTCTTACTACACCAAGTAGTAGCCCCACCATTTAGCATAAAAATATAACCAGATGTAGACCTGCTGGAGTCTCTATCTCCTCCCCAATCTGCATCAGAATAGCCACGTAAACCAAGGTCTTTACCTTGGTAACAAAGCCAATAATCCTTAGTACCTTTGAGGTACCTTAGGATCCTCTTGACACTCTTCCAATGCTCCAGACCAGGGTTGGAAGAATATCGTGCTAGAAGTCCAACCGCTTGACTGATATCTGGCCTTGTACATAACATGGCATACCTCAAGCTACCAATGGCACTTAGGTAGGGGACCTGAGCCATCTCTTCCTTCTCCTTTGGAGTCTTAGGACATAAGTCCTCTCTAATCTTGCAACCATATTCAAGAGGTGTACTCATGGGCTTTGCATTTGTTAAGTTGAACCTTGCAAGAATCTTATCAATATAAGGCTCTTGAGAAAAGGCCAACAGCCTGGCCTTTCTCTCCCTCAGGATCTTAACTCCTAGGATAAAGGCAGCCTCTCCCATGTCCTTCATGTCAAAGGTGGAAGACAACCATCCCTTGATGGTACTTAACAAAACAAGTCCATTACTTGCAATCAAAATATCATCCACATATAGAGTCAATACTGCAAAACTAGACCCAGAAGAGTACAAGTATACACAATGGTCTTCATGCATCATCACAAAGCCAGAGCTTGTGATTGCACGGTGAAACTTCAAGTACCACTATCTTGAAGCTTGCTTAAGACCATAGATAGACTTCTTTAGTCTACATACCTTGTCCTCTTGACCCTTTTGGACAAACCCCTCAGGTTGTCTCATATATATCTCCTCACTCAAATCACCATTGAGAAATGCGGTCTTTACATCCATCTGATGTAACTCTAGGTCTAGATTTGCCATGATGGCAAGTAATATCCTAATGGAAGTGAATTTCACAACAGGAAAGAAGGTGTCTTTGAAATCAACACCCTCCTTCTGTGTAAAACCCTTGGCCACCAAATGGGCCTTGTATCTTTCGATACTTCCATCAGAGTTCACCTTGATCTTGAGAACCCACTTGTTCCCAATTGCCTTACAGCCTGGAGGAAGATCACTTAGCTCCCAAACCCCATTGAGATGCATTGAATGCAACTCTTCCTTCATTGCATTTAGCCACTCTTCCCTCTGTGCACCCTCAAGAGCCTCCGTAATGTTACTTGGCTCATCTATCTCAGATGCAGCCAAATTTGCCTCACTATCCAAGATCCACCATTCTTTAGGTGGTCCAAATTTCCTCATTGATCTTCTCAATGTAGGCTGAGATGGAGGCAACTCATGCTCCATCTCTTGAGGCTCAACATTTTGCTCTTGAGTATCCTCAACTCCCTCTCGAACAAAACCTTCCTCTTGGAGGTCTTGCTCATGTTGGTCCACAACAACAGGGATTTTGGAGCCATTGCTCCATGTAGTTAAGGTACTCCCTCTAGAGTAGGTGCATGTGTCCCAAGTGTCCTTATGACACTTGGTTAATCCTCATCTAGGATCTGGCTTAATGAGGTTAAGTCACCACACTCACCAACTTTGGGGAACTCATCCTCCACAAAATTAGCATTCCTTCCATCAAAGATGTTCCTAGTTTTATGACTTATGTCCAAGAACACATAACCCCTAGATTGTTCAGCATAACCAAGGAAGGCACACCTCCTCCCTCTTGGACCCAACTTTCCCAAAGGGTGGTCCATTAAGTGAACATAAGCCAAACAACCGCAAGGGCGTAAATAGCTTAGATTAGGAGTTTTCTTCTTCCATAACTCATATGGAGAAGAGTTCACATTCTTGGTGGGTACTCTGTTAAGGACATGAACTGCAGACAGCGGTGCATTACTCCAATAAGTGATGTCTAAGTTGGCCTTTGCCATCATGGAACGTACCATGTCCATAAGAGTTCTATTCTTCCTCTCAGACACTCCATTCTGTTGGGGTGTCCAAGGAAGAGTGAACTCCCTCTCAATACCCTTCAAGTCACAAAATGCCTTGAATGCATTTGACCACCCCTATCTGTCCTCAAGTACTTAACCTTCTTACCTACTTGGTTCTCAACCAAGTGTACATACTTCTCAAAGCATGCCAAGGCCTCTGCCTTGTTTCTTAGTAGGTAGATGTGGGTGAATAGAGTATAATCATCTGTGAATGTGATGAAATACTTAAATCCATTTCTGGATTCAACCCTTATTGGCCCACACAGGTCAGAGTGAACTAAACTTAGTGCCTCACTTCTCCTAGTTGCTTTGCCAAAAGGCTTTCTTGTGGCTTTGCCCTCTAGGCATGATTGGCAACTTAGAAGGACAACCTTGGTCAAGGAACCTAGCAAGCCACTCTTGGCTAGCTTGTTCATTCTATCTTGACCAATATGACCCAACCTCTCATGCCATCTCATTTCATTTGTGACCTCTGTCACATAGCAACTAGGACTTGCAACAGAATGGTCAGTTGGCTTTAACTCATAAAGCCCATTATTAACTGAGCAAGTGCATACTATCTTATTATCTTTAACAATAGACACATTATTATTAAAGAAATTAAAGCAATAATTGTACTTCAACATACCACTTATAGAAATCAAATTTCTACAAATGTTTGGTACATACAATACATCTATTAGATACAAATATCCAATATCTATAGGAATTCTAAATGTTCCTATGCCTTCCACTTCCAGCCTGGCATCATTTCCCACTGAAACGTGGTTAGCTCCTTTTGAGAGCTTCCTGTTGGCCACGAACCAGGACTTGTCCCGAGCTATGTGGTCTGTTCCTCCTGAGTCTACAATCCACAAAGAATTGCACTCAGTTAGTAATGTACATGACACAACATGTACAAAGGAAGTAGAAGGGTATGTATGTACCTTGGGTGGACCTTTGCAATCTTTTGCAAAGTGTCCCTTACTCCCACAGTTGAAGCACTTCAGCTTGCTTATGTCCCGCTTCTTCTTGACCTTTTTCTTGGAAGCAAGACCTTTTCCCTTGCCTTTTCCCACCATTCTTCTTCCTGTTAGTGTTGTGCCGAAAAAGCCAATCATGAGATGATTGTATTTTTGCACATTGAGTCATGATATTTTATTGAGGCATTAATCCAGCAATTTTGTTTGTTGTTTTGTTTCTGCGTAACGTAATAAACATAATTGTAACCCTAGAATAATGATATTCTTAAACGTCCCTAGTCTAGTATTATTGTGGAGCGGGTTGCAATAATACATAATGGCTAGCATATGTGGAGACTAATATGAGATATGTAGTCTACATATGGGTACAAGTTGGAGAACTTGTGTACTGGACTGACCCCCCATGAGAACACTTCATGGATCGTTATATGAGTGTCATAAGTGATTCTCATAGTGATCATGGTATATGTAGTCCTTCGACCTAAGATCATCAAGGTTCCCTACATGTGAGTCACATACTTTGATACTTTCCTTTGTTGCTCGTAACTGAGTGACCTTGAAGGAGGTCATTGGGTATGTCACATATCAAGCGGAGGGATTTGTATAATCAAGATGGGATTTGTCCCTCCTATGTAACGGGAGTGATATCTTTGGGCCCCTTGAAAGAGTGAGACTTAGAAAATGCATGGCCATGCTCCGATGAGTTGATATATGATATCAATGTCGTCAGTTTAATGTGCTCTACTCGGTAATCAAGAAACCAAAGATTGGGCTATACGAGAGTGACACATTCCATGTCTCGTGCTTAGTCTTGATATCTTGGACAAAGGGACAATGGCATATATCGGTGATGATCACAAAGGTTTAGTCGATTCACCGACAATCTTGTCACTTGGGTAGCAATGATGTGTTGCTAGACACCGCTCATTGCTTATGATCATAAATGTGATTTATGATCATTGCCAACATGGCAAGAGCCTATTGGGTCGCACACATAGAGCTATTTGGATCATTAGAGTGCATGGGCTAATTATTTGGGTTATGGTTTCACTTTAATTTCGTATTAATAATGGGCCAAGGAGTTGAGCCATTATTAAGCCCGAAATTAAATCCTAATTGGATTAGGGCTTTGAAACCCATTAGGCCTGGAAGTTGAGTCTTACTATAAATACAACTTTTAAGTGAGAAATTCGCAGGTCTCCTTGCCCTAGCCTCCCAAAAGGACAGCCGCACTCTTCTCTTGCAATTCCTTGGAGGACGCAAGCTAGCACTGCGAGCGCAAGAGAAACGCATCTGCCGGGACGTGGTGGAAGCGTGGTGATCCCGAGAGGCTCGTGTGGATACCATAGAGAGTCTGAACACGTCAACTGTTCAGGTTTTGTGATTCGACTCTACAGTTGAGTGAGAGATCTCAACTGAAAATTAGGTATGAAATTTTTGAACACCCGGTTTACCCCGTTTCACTTGGATCCTGGAGGGTTTTGGTTAAATTCCGCTGCGCTGTTTGGCTCCCGAAACCCAACACTTCCATTCCTTCTGGATAGAAGATGAGGCAACATACGCCCTAGAATGGTCATTGAGGGCCATTACTTCAGCCTCAAGGAGGAGGTGACGAGCAATATCATCAAATGACATTATTTGACGGTTATGGCGTAAGTTGACCTTCATCAACTGCCATTCCTCATCGGGCAAGGAACGGATTATTGCTTGCACTTGTTGCTCATCAGTGAGCACATGCCCTGCTGTCTTGAGTTGGTGCATCACGCGTGACATGTCACGCAAGTGAGCACTCATAGAGTGATCAGCACGCTTCACATAATTCTCACACCTGAGAATCATTTAGCGTTGTTTCTCTATAGAAACATCTCCATACTTGGGCTTGACTGAGTCCCATATGGCCTTGGACCCCTCACGCATGGAGAATTCCACCATAATCTCATCCACCACAGTGGAGAGGAGAGTGACTCTACACATAGAGTTCTTCTTTAGGAATGCCTCATAGGCAGTCCTATCCTGTCCCTCAGCAGGAGGCATGATCTCTTGAGTGAGCACATCAAGAGTATCTTGTTCAGTTAAAATGAATTTGACCTTCTGTTGCCAAATTGAATAGTTTTCACCATCCAATTTGAGGTCACGGTTTAATTCTGCAACTATATTCTTACAAGCCATCTACATTGATGCAATTCACATGTTTTAGTTCAATTTACATTGTTAGTGTTGTGCCCAAAAAGCCAATCATGAGATGATTGTATTTTTGCACATTGAGTCATGATATTTTATTGAGGCATTAATCCAGCAATTTTGTTTGTTGTTTTGTTTCTGCGTAACGTAATAAACATAACTGTAACCCTAGAATAATGATATTCTTAAACATCCCTAGTCTAGTATTATTGTGGAACGGGTTCCAATAATACATAATGACTAGCATATGTGGAGACTAATATGAGATATGTAGTCTACATATCGGTACAAGTTGGAGAACTTGTGTACTGGACCGACCCACCATGAGAACACTTCATGGATCGTTATATGAGTGTCATAAGTGATTCTCATAGTGATCATGGTATATGTAGTCCTTCGACCTAAGATCATCAAGGTTCCCTACATGTGAGTCACATACTTTGATACTTTCCTTTGTTACTCGTAACTGAGTGAACTTGAAGGAGGTCATTGGGTATGTCACATATCATGCGGAGGGATTTGTATGATCAAGATGGGATTTGTCCCTCCTATGTAACGGGAGTGATATCTTTGGGCCCCTTAATAGAGTAAGACTTAGAAAATGCATGGCCATGCTCTGATGAGTTGACATATGATATCAATGTCGTCAGTTTAAGTTGGTCTACTCGGTAATCAAGAAACCAAAGATTGGGCTATACGAGAGTGACAAATTCCATGTCTCGTGCTTAGTCTTGATATCTTGGATAAAGGGACAATGGCATATATCGGTGATGATCATAAAGGTTTAGTCAATTCACCGACAATCTTGTCACTTGGGTAGCAATGATGTGTTGCTAGACACCGCTCATTGCTTATGATCATAAATGTGATTTATGATCATTGCCAACATGGCAAGAGCCTATTGGGTCGCACACATAGAGCTATTTGGATCATTAGAGTGCATGGGCTAATTATTTGGGTTATGGTTTCACTTTAATTTCGTATTAATAATGGGCCAAGGAGTTGATCCATTATTAAGCCCGAAATTAAATCCTAATTGGATTAGGGCTTTGAAACCCATTAGGCCTGGAAGTTGAGTCTCACTATAAATACAACTTTTAATTGAGAAATTCGTAGCTCTCCTTGCCCTAGCCTCCCAAAAGGACAGCCGCACTCTTCTCTTGCAATTCCTTGGAGGTCGCAAGCTAGCACTGCGAGCGCAAGAGAAATGCATCTGCTGGGACATGGTGGAAGCGTGGTGATCCTGAGAGGCTCGTGTGGATACCGTAGAGAGCCTGAATACGTCAACTGTTCAGGTTTTGTGATTCGACTCTACAGTTGAGTGAGAGATCTCAACCGAAAATTAGGTATGAAATTTTTGAACACCCGGTTTACCCCGTTTCACTTGGATCCTGGAGGGTTTCAGTTAAATTCCGCTGCACTGTTTGGCTCCCGAAACCCAACATACATAACAAGACTCAACAAAGCAACATGTGTATGAAACAACTTCTAACATGCTCATATGTGGCAAAAGAGATGCATATAGCATTCAATCAAAAATACACAAACATGCTTCGTTACTTCATACACATATCCTTCATTAGCCTTATCACAATCATACACATATGTATGATCCTAAATCATGCTCACTATATGCAACATATACATGTTCATGACCAGGCTCTGATACCAACTGAAGATTTCAGGATCTTATGATCTTATGATAACATACTTTTATGTTATCTACTCATGTATATGCCACATGCACATTTGTTCATTTGAATTCGACATGGATATAGGCATGCATAACATATGATATAACATATCAAGATCACATACAAGTTGTGTTAAATAAATCCTAGCATGCTACTAAGGATATACGAAAATGAAACCTAACATGCTAGAAAATCAAGAAAAGATGCGCACCTTTCTTCTTGGTTATCTTTAGCGAAAAAACTTGAGGGAGAACTTGATCTTAGAGGAGCGCCTTGAAGCTTGAAATAGAGATGAACAATCTCTATGTAAATCCACCCACAATGCGCTCAAGAAGTGTTTAATATTTCGGCCTCTAAAGGAAATAGGAGGAGAACAATTTTCTCTCAAGAAAATGGAGCAAATGGAGTGCAAATTCGTGCTTAAAATGGTTGGCCTCTAAAGGCTATTTATAGATGACCAAAAGGCACACCTTTACACCAAGAAAGGTGTCTTTTAAGCCAAAGAACCCTTCCTTTGGCCAAGGGTCATGTGTGGTGGAGAAAATACATGTCTTTTAGCCAAGGAACACTTCCTTTGGCCTATAACCACCCCATAACTACCTTATGGAGAAAATACATGTCTTTTAGCCAAGGAACACTTCCTTTGGCCTATAACCACCTCATAACTACCTTATGGCCGAATATACATGTCCCTTGATGATAAGATCAACGAAGGCAAAACCAAGAATGGAAAGGATCCATTAAAGATAACTAGTGGACCATTGACAAGGAAGAAGGCTAACGAGCTCACTAGTGCACTTCAAGCTTGTATGTTGACAGATTGGTGATGTTCTGGTAGAAAAATCATATCTTGAGCTAAACAGATCAGAATTGAGTAATTCTTGATTCATTGGAAAGATAACATCTGGAGGTACAATTCATATGAATGCCATAAAACCCATTTGGCACGTTAAGGAGGTCCAATTTAGCTTCAAAGTCTCGATTTACGAGTTATCACTGGTTCAGAAGCAGTTGCAGTATTTTGGGTATATCTTTGGCTTTAGATGTCCGTTTTGTGTGGTTCAGGTTTCATTTCAAAGCTAAGAAAGAGATATACAACTTTCATGCTTTGAATTTTGATAAATAATTGCTGCATCAAGTTCGAATTTCAGCTTGAAGTTGGAGACACAAGCCAGAATCACCCAAGAAGACTATTTTGGAGTTTTTATGGCCAATCTTATTTTGTAACGTATTTTATTTTATTTTTCTATTTATTTACATTATTTAGGAATTTATTTAGGCTATGGAATAGTTTTAAATCACTTTGGACAAGTGGCATACGCTGCATTCATTAAACTTGTTCAAACTAGGAATTAGAGTCCTAATTTGACTAGGATTTCCTATGTCTTTGTATCTAGGATTCCTAAGGGATTTAGGCTGCGAATTTTGCCCAGCTTTTAACCCTAGTTTAGGCCTATATAAAGGCACATATTCTGGATGTAAACATACAGAAAATTTTTGAAATAATATTGCTCTTTGGAGAGGTTTTCTCTTTGGTTCTTTGTGGACTGCCTTGGTGCACAAGTGTGCTTGTGTTCTTAGAGTTCTATACTTCTCGTTTCTAATCACAGGTTGATTGGGGGTGGGGGTCTTCAAACCCAGTGTCTTTGATGTCTTGTGGAGCTTGAATCACATCTTGGGCGCGTTTCATGGTCTTTATACCATCGGGGTTCGCATCAGTTGGTATCAGAGCCACAAGTTCCATTGAAGGACATATCTTGTGTTTTTGTTTCCCTTCGTTTTTCTTTCAATTTTGTCCAGTAATTTCATGCTTTAATTCTCTGTTTTAATCTGTTTTCTTCTTGTTTCAGGTCTGTCCTTTTTTTATTCCATCCTTGTTCAAGTCTGAAAATCACAAAAACAACAAAAAGAAGCCAATCCGTGTCACCTTGTGTTCTCGGTTTCAAATTGTTTGTTCCTGATTATTTCTTATCTTTCTGTTTTGTTTCCAGCCATATTAATCTCTTTTGTTTTCATTGTTTCCAGCATCTTAGAGTCCAGAAAACTTCAAAAAAGAAGAATCCAAGTTCAGGAATTTTCGGTATCAAAAAGTTGCTTCAAATTGTGCCAATTTCACTAGTTTTCTTGTCTTGGCCGAAAAGAATTCTAACTTTTTGTCTTTGGTTAGCATCAAAACAGCAAGCAAAAAAAAAAAAGGAGGAAAAAAAAAGGAAGGAAAAGAAAAGAAAAAGAAAGAGCAAAGAAAAGAAAAGAAAAGAGCTTGCAAAAAAAGAAGTTTTCTCAAAGTGTTGAAAGTTTTGCGCCCCAAAACCTATCCCATTGTTTTTAAGCCAAAAAGCTTTCTGTGTGGTTCTTGTGATCATCAATTGCAAGAGCTTCCTAGAGTCTTTTAAAGCTTGTTTAGCCCACCTCTTTTGGAGTCAAAATAGTTTTTCAAAAATTCAAGTTTTCTTGTGTGCTTTGAGGATAGTTTTCTTAGAACTTTGGAGAACTCTTTGAATAAGCAATATCTCACTAACAAATTGAGTGTTTTGAGTGTTCATATTTTGAGTGAAACACGTGAGGTGAGTGTTTGTAAGGATCTTTGTTATTTTCAGGAGTATGGAGGGCCAGGAGGATAGGAGGATGAAAGTGAGACACAATGAGGAGCCAACCATGGGAGAATTTCAAGAAACTCTCAATAGACTTGTGGGGAGGATTGAGGACATTGATTTGAGGTTGCCAAAAAGACCAAATCCCATCTTGCAACTAAGGAGAGGCCTAAGGAGAGAAGAACGCGAGAAGGAAGAAGGGCATTGGCATGACCATGGGCTTCCAAGGAGGGGGGAGCCAAGAGAAGATCATAACCTTAACTCCATCAACTTTACCATTCCATCCTTCCAAGGGAGGAGTGATCCCGATGCATATTGGGAGTGGGAACAAAAGATTGGGATGGTGTTTGATTTCCATCATTACTCCGAGAAAGAGAAGGTTAAATTGGCTACCATGAAGTTCGCTAATTATGCTCTTGTATGGTGGAATCAGGATGTTACTTCTAGGAGAAGGAATGAGGAGGAGCCCATACACACATGGAGAGCCCTTAAAGCCTTGATGAGGAGGAGATTTGTGCCTAGCTACTACACTAAAGATCAACGCCTCAAGCTTCAAAAGCTAGTGCAAGGCCAAAGGAGTGTGGAGGACTACCATAAAGACTTGGAGATAACCTTGACCCAAGCCAACATCATGGAGGATGAGGAGACCACCATTGCTAGATTCATTAATGGTCTCAATCTTGAGATTGCCAACAAAGTGGAAATGGAACCTTGTTTGAACATAGAGGATTTGCTTTATTATGCCACCAAGGCCGAGAAAATCATCAAAAGGTCCAAGGCATCCAAGATGTGTCAAGGAGGAATTTCCACATGGAGAGGAGCATGGAGCAAAGATGTAAGAGAAGTACCCAAGCCAAACATGGAGATCACAAAAGGAGACTTGTCTCAATCTCAACAAGAAAATTCAATCATGCTTGTACCACTTTCACCACAACAAGTCTTTGAGGATCAAAGAAAATTTCAAAGTAAGGTTGAGAGAAAAGAAAAAGAGGGGAAAGTTGAGAGCAAGAGTGATGAGGGGAAAGTTGAGAGAACAACCGAGAGATTAAGTGAGAAGAGTGAACATGAGGGAAAGAAGAGTGGAGAGTTCCCGAGAGAAGAAATTGAGTGCGAAGTTGAGAGAAGACAAGAGTGGAATGAACCCAAGCCGAGTGAAGAGAGAAAGACCAACAGAGAAGCCATACTTTCATCTAACGTAATGGAGTCTTCTTCTAGTGTTGTGTTGTCTTTTTTTCAGGACTTAAGTGGATATGAACTTCAAGAATCAAGTGAGTTGCTGCCCATCCAAGAAGTTGGTGTTCCTAATATTCTAAGCCATGTCCCACGCATTAAAACAACAAAGGAGGTTGAGAAGGAACAATGTGAGGTAAGTCCAAGTGATTTCATATGCAAAAATTTGCCTGACATTGTTTTTTATCCTATGTTTCAAAGGGATGAAATTAATGCAACTCCAACCGAAGTCATTGAGTGCAAAGGTGAAAATTTTGTGGTTCCTACACCGAAGGAAGATACTTGGAGACTAAGTCCAACCACTGTAATGTATTTCTTCCTAACACCTAGATTTGATGTGGTTTTGCATGAAAATCTGAAACAATGTGTGTTTGCTTGCAATGTTATTTTGAAGAATGGTTTTCATGAAACTAGATTAAGAGAAGGAAGTAAGAATGAAACTTTGACAAAATATGGTTTAAAAGCCTCTAATTCTCTGGTTTTGTCAAATCATCTTTGGAATTGCTTGAGTTTCTCTTAAGAAAAATCTGTTTTCGTGTCTTTGGTTTTTGATTTTGTTTGCTTTGCATCCATGTCACATTGGTTTGTTTTGCCTCAAGTTAAATCTACTTCTTTGGATTTTTTCATGCATAAATTGGTTGTTACCCATGCATTACATATTTCTTTGTTTCCCATTTATATTCAGCCCATTTTTCTGTGTCAATCTCTAATTTCCAGCAAGTATCTTTTTGTCATGACACATGCATTACACAAACTTTTGAGTCTTGATCTTTTTGCTTTATGTCCAAACCTGAAAGTTTTTATTTTGAGTGAAAATTCTGGTTTTAAATTCAGCCTTTTAAGGAGGTATGTTGAGTCCTTTGTTTTGTGTCACATTTCATACATATTCACAATTTTTATGCATTGTGGTGCATATACATACAAAAATAAGTTTGATCTTGTTTCATTTAAAATGCTTAGGATTTTTGTGAAATTCATGCATCCTAGTTTTGTTATTAGTTTAGGCCCTATTGTGTTCAATTCTTGTTTGTTTGAATGGCCTATGCAAAGTATTGTCTTGACATGCATAACGTGTGCTTTTCATGACCTTGACACTTATGTGAGTTTAGGTCCATTTGTTTTGAGTGCATACAGCATCCCTAAGGTAAATTATTCCTACACTTTTACTTGTTATGAGAATAATGTTTTTGAAATGGTAAAGGCAATGAAAGTGATGCCTAGAGTTAAGATGAAAATTGTGCAAACATTCAGATTTTTTGTGCTAATTACTTCAAACTTTGTCTTTGATCCAGGAGGTATCATTGCATTTGGATATTGGTTCAGGTTTTGCACAAGATTAAAGCTCCATACACAAGCATTCCATGCAATTGGTTCTTATGTGAAAGGTAAGTGCTTATGTGTTGATTATTTCATTGTTATTGATTCAATTCCCTTTTCTAATGCAGGTTTTGATTCGAGGACGAATCCTTCTAAGGAGGGGGGAGCTGATATGATCAATGAAGGCACAACCAAGAATGGAAAGGATTCATTAAAGATAACTAGTGGACCATTGACAAGGAAGAAGGCTAACGAGCTCACTAGTGCACTTCAAGCTTGGATGTTGACAGATTGGTGATGTTCTGGTAGAAAAATCATATCTTGAGCTAAACAGATCAGAATTGAGTAAGTCTTGATTCATTGGAAAGATAACATCTGGAGGTAGAAGTCATATGAATACCATCAAACCTAGTTTGCAAGTTAAGGAGGTCCAATTTAGCTTCAAAGTCGCGATTTACGAGTTATCGCTGGTTCAGAAGCAGTTGCAGTATTTTGGGTATATCTTTGGCTTTAGATGTCCGTTTTGTGTGGTTCAGGTGTCATTTCAAAGCTAAGAAAGAGAGATACAACTTTCATGCTTTGAATTTTGATAAATCATTGCTGCATCAAGTTCGAATTTCAGCTTGAAGTTGGAGACACAAGCCAGAATCACCCAAGAAGACTATTTTGGAGTTTTTATGGCCAATCTTATTTTGTAACGTATTTTATTTTATTTTCCTATTTATTTACATTATTTAGGAAGTTATTTAGGCTATGGAATAGTTTTAAATCGCTTTGGACAAGTGGCATACGCTGCATTCATTAAACTTGTTCAAACTAGGAATTAGAGTCCTAATTTGACTAGGATTTCCTATGTCTTTGTATCTAGGATTCCTAAGGGATTTAGGCTGCGAATTTTGCCCAGCTTTTAACCCTAGTTTAGGCCTATATAAAGGCACATATTCTGGATGTAAACATACAGAAAATTTTTGAAATAATATTGCTCTTTGGAAAGGTTTTCTCTTTGGTTCTTTGTGGACTACCTTGGTGCACAAGTGTGCTTGTGTTCTTGGAGTTTTATACTTCTCGTTTCTAATCACAGGTTGTTAGGGGTGGGGGTCTTCAAACCCAGTCTCTTTGATGTCTTGTGGAGCTTGAAAAACATCTTGGGCGCGTTTCATGGTCTTTATACCATCGGGGTTCGCATCACTTGAAGTCATAGGACATCACTCTTGGTGCAATAACCACCCCAACCACCCTCATGGCCGAATATACATGTCTTTTCACTCAATGAACACTTCCTTTGGATGAAAAGACATGTTCTTTTAGCCAATAGTCATCTCTTTTGAGGAAGAGACATACCTTTACACAAAATATGTGTCTCTTGGTGGTTTTGAGCTAAAAGCAAGGTGAGTTGTCACAAAGCTAGCTCACTATGCTACTTATGCACCATTGAGCTCCTATGAGCTCCAATTGAGCTCCATGAACTAAGGTCTAGTTCCCTGAACTGACCTTGAGCTGGAGTTAACTACTCTCAGCTGAAGTGAACTGAAGTCCAGCTACATTCAGCTACCAAAAACTGAAGTGAGCTGACTTGAGCTAACTTGCGCTAACTTGAGCTGAAGTCCAGCTACTTTGAGCTACTTATAGCTGAAGTGAGCTAACTTGAGCTAAAGGGAGCTACTTTTAGCTGCCTTAGATAGCTGTTCAAGCTAGAGTTAGCTCAATGAGCTCAAATCCTATCTTAAAAGGACTTGGTGTGCCAAGAATTCCAAGAGCGTGGTGATCCGGATAGGCTCGTATGGATAGCATAGAGACCTTGAACATGTCAACTGTTCAAGTTTTCTGATTCGACTCTATAGTTGAGTGAGAGATCTCAACCAAAAATTAGGTATGAAAATTTTCAAGTAGCCGGTTTACCCCGTTTCACTTGGATCCTGGAGGGTTTCGGTTAAATTTTGCTACACTGTTTGGTTCCCAAAACCCAACAATGGAAACATTCACAACTTTTTTTGAATAAAATCAAAAGATGCACACCTTGTTTCGAATGAAATGGAAACATTCTCAACTTGTTTTCAATGATTCGAAACATTCACAACTTGTTTGGAATGAAATGAAAACATTCACAACTAGTTTCGAATGATTGGAAACATTCACAACTTGTGTGGAATGAAATGGAAACGTTCACAACTTGTTTCGAATGAAATTGAAACATCCACACCTTGTTTGGAATGAAATGGAAACATTCTCAACTTGTTTGGGATGAAATGGAAACATTCACCACTTGTTTGGAATGAAATGGAAATATTCACAACTTGTTTGGAATGAATTGGGAACATTCACAACTAGTTTTGAGTGAATGGTAATATTCATAACTTGTTTGGAATGAAATGGAAACATTCACAGCCTGTTTGGAACGACTGGAAACATTCAGAACTTGTTTGAAATAAAATGGAATCATTCACAACCCGTTTGGAATGGGATTGAAACATGCACAACTTGTTTGGAACAAAATGGAAACATTCACAACCTATTTGGAATGAAATGGAAACGCTCACAACTTGTTTGGAATGAAATTTAAACAATCACAACTTGTTTCAAATGAAATGGAAACATACACAACTTGTTCGGAATGAAATGGAAACATTCATAACTAGTTAGGAATGAAATGGAAACATTCACAAGTTGTTTTGAATGAAATAGAAACATTCACAACTTGTTGGGAATAAAATCAAAATCTGCACACCATGTTTCTAATGAAATGGAAAGATTCACAACTTGTTTGGAAAGAAGTGGAAACATTCACATCTTACTTGGAATGAAATCAAAACATTCATAACTTGTTTGGAATGGAATTGGAACATTCACAACTTGTTTGGCATGGATGGAAAAATCCACAATTTGTTTGGAATGAAATTGGAACATTGACAACTTGTTTGGAATGAAATTGGAACATTCACAACTATTTTAGAATAAAATGGAAACATTCACAACTTGTTTTGAATGAAATGGGGACATTGACAACTAGTTTTGAATGAATGGAAACATTCATAAGTTGTTTAGAATGAAATGGAAACATTTAGACCTTGTTTGGAATGAAATAGAAGCATTCACAACTTGTCTGGAATGAAGTGGCAACATTCACAACTAGTTTAGAATGAATGGAAACATTCACAACTTCTTCAGAAGCATTCACAACCTGTTTGGAATAAAATACAAGCATTCACATCTTCATTGCAATAAAATGGAAACATTTACAACTAGTTTGGAATGAATACAGATATTGACAACTATTTTTGAATGAAATGGAAACATTCACAACTAGTTTGGAATCAATGGAAACATTCACAACTTCTTTGGAATGAAATGGAATCATCCATAACGAAATGGAAACAGTCACAACTAGTTTGGAATGAATGGAAACATTCACAACTTGTTGGGAATGAAATTGAAACAGTCACAACTACTTTGGAAATAATGGAAATGTTCACAACTTGTTTTGAATGAAATGGAAACAGTCAGAACTTGTTTAGAATGAAATGGAAATATTCACAACTTGTTTGGAATGAAATCAAAATATGCACACCTTGTTTTGAATGAAACGAAAACTTTGACAACGTGTTTGGAATAAAATTGAAACATTCACAACTTCTTTTGGAATGGAATTGGAACAATCACAACTTGTTTGGAATGGATGGAAACATCCTCAATTTGCTTGGAATGAAATTGGAACATTGACAACTCGTTTGGATTGAAATTCCTTAACAACTCTTTTTGGAATGAAATTGGAACATGCACAACTTGTTTCAAACAAAATGGAAAGATTCACAACTTGTTTGGAATGAAATAGAAACACTAACAACTTCTTTGGAATGAAATGGAAACTTGCACAACTTGTTTGGAATGAAATGGAAACATCCACAACTTGTTTGGAATGAAATGGAAACTTTCACAACTTGTTTGGAATGAAATGGAAACATGCACAACTTGTTTGGAATGAAATAGAAACATTCACAACTTGTTTCGAACGAAATGGAGACATTCAAACTTGTTTGCAATGAAATTGAAACATTAACAACTTGTTTGGAATGAAATGGGAACACTCACAACTAGTTTTCAATGAATGCAAACATTCACAACTTGTTTAGAATGAAATGAAAACATTCACAACTTGTTTGGAATGAAATGGAAATATTCACAACTTGTTTAGAATGAAATGGGTTCACAACTAGCTTCGAAAGAATGGAAACATTCACAACATGTTTAGAATGAAATGTAAACATTCACAACTTGTCTGGAATGAAATGAAAAGATTCACAAGTTGTTTGGAATAAAATGCAAACATTAACAACTTGTTTGGAATGAATTGGAAACATTCACAACTGGTTTTGAATGACATGGAAACATTTACAACTGGTTTGGAATGAAATCGAAATATGCACACCTTGTTTGGAATGAAATGGAAACATTCACAACTTGTTTTCAATGAATCGAAACATTCACAACCTATTTGGAATGAAATGAAAACATTCACAACTAGTTTGGAATGAAATGGAAACATTCACAACTTGTTTCGAATGAAATGGAAACATTGACAACTTGTTTGGAATGAAATGGAAACTTTGTCAACTTGTAGGAATAAAATGGAAATATTCACCACTTTTTTGGAATGAAATGGAAACATTCACAACTTGCTTGAAACGAAATGAGAACATTCACAACTAGTTTTGAATGAATGGAAATATTCACAACTTGTTTGGAATGAAATGGAGACATTCACAGCCTGTTTGGAATGACTGGACACATTCACAACTTGTTTGAAATAGAATCAAAACATTCATAACCCATTTGGAATAGCATTGAAACATGCTCAACTTGTTTGGAATGAAATGGAAACATTCATAGCCTGTTCGGAATGAAATGGAAATGTTCACAACTTGTTTGGAATGAAATGGAAACAATCACAACTTGTTTCAAATGAAACGGAAACATTGACAACTTGTTTGGAATGAATCGAAACATTCATAACTTGTTTTCAATGAATGGAAACATTCACAACTTGTTTGGAATGAAATGAAAATATTCACAACTAGTTTGGAATGAATGGAAACATTCACAACTTGTTTGGAATGAAATGGAAACATTCAAAAATTGTTTCGAATGAAATGAAAACATTCACAACTTGTTTGGAATGACATCAAAATCTGCACACCTTGTTTCTACAACTTGCTTGGAATGAACTGGAAACATTCACAACTTGCTTTGAATGAAATCAAAACATTCACAACTTGTTTGGAATGGAATTGGAACATTCACAACTTGTTTGGAATGAATGTAAACATCCAGAATTTGTTTGGAATGAATTGGAACTTTGACAACTCATTTGGAATGAAATTGGCACATTCACAACTCTTTTGGAATGAAATTAGAACATTCACAACTTGTTTGGAATGAAATGGAAAGATTCACAACTTGTTTGGAATGGAATGGAAACTTTCACAACTTGTTTGGAATGAAATGGGAACATGCATGACTTTTTTGGAATGAAATGGAAACATTGACAACTTGTTTGGAATGAAATGGAAACATTCACAACTTGTTTGCAATGAAATCGAAATGTTAACAACTTATTTGGAATGAAATGGGAACACTCACAAGTAGTTTTGAATGAATGGAAACATTCACAACTTGTTTAGAATGAATTGGAAACATTCACAACTTGTTGGGAATGAAATGGAAATAGTCACAACTTCTTTAGAATGAAATAGGAACATTCACAACTAGCTTCGAAAGAATGGAAACATTCACAACATGATTAGAATGGAATGTAAGCATTCACAACTTGTTTGGAATGAAATGGAAATATTCACAAGTTGTTTGGAATAATATGCAAACATTTACAACTTGTTTGGAATGAAATTGAAACAATCACAATTAGTTTGGAATGAATAGAGATATTCACAACTAGTTTTGAATGAATAAAGACATTCACAACTTGTTTGAAATGAAATGGAAACATTTAGAATTTGTTTGGAATGAAATCGAAAGATGCACACCTTGTTTGGAATGAAATTGATACGATCAAAGAAGGCACAACCAAGGAAGGCAATGACCCATTGAAGGTTTCTAGTGGATCAATGATAAGGAAGAAAGCTAAGGAGCTCTCAAGTGCACTACAAGCCTTGGAATTTCGAAAGGAGCTGCTGGAACATGCAAGGAATCATATGGAGATGATGGCCGAGCTTGGATGTTGACAGATTGGTGATGTCCTGGTAGAAAAATCATATCTTGAGGTAAACATATCGGAATTGAGTGATTCTTGATTCATTAGAAAGCTAACATCTGGAGCTACAAATCATATGAAGACCATGAAACCCAGTTTGCACGTTAAGGAGGTCCAATTTAGCTTCAAGGTCACGATTTACGAGTCATCGCTGGTTCAGAAGCAGTTGCAGTATTTTGGGCATATCTTTGGCTTTAGATGTCCGTTTTGTGTGGTTCAGGTGTCATTTCAAAGATAATAAAAAGATCTAAAACTTTCATATTTTGTATTTTAATAAATCATGGCTGCATCAAGTTCTAATTTCAGCTTAAAATTGAAGACACAAGCAAGGATGTTTTTATGGCCAATTTTGGGGTTTTCATGGCCAATCTTGTTTTGTAACATATTTTATTTTATTTTCCTGTTTATTTACATTATTTAGCATGTTATTTAGGCCATGGAAGTGATTCAGGTTAATTAAGATAAATGGAATTCGCTGCACACCTTAAACATGTGTTAAAAGGGTGTAGGAATCCTAGTTTGACTAGGTTTTCTTCAGTCCTTTGTAACTAGGTTTCCTAGGTGACTTGGGTTGCGAATTATACTGAGTCTTTTACCCTAGTTTAGGCCTATAAATAGGCACATATTTTGGTTGTAAAATAACAGCCTTGACATGAAATAATATTACTGTTGGGTTTCGGGACCCAAACAGTGCAGTAGAATTTAACCGAAACCCTCCAGGATCCAAGTGAAACGGGGTAAATCGGGTGTTCAAAAATTTTCATACCTAATTTTCGGTTGAGATCTCTCACTCAACTGTAGAGTTCAATCACAAAACCTGAACAGTTGACGTGTTCAAGCTCTCTATGGTATCCACACGAGCCTCTCCGGATCACCACGCTTCCACCACGTCCAGGCAGATGCGT
Source organism: Aquilaria yunnanensis (assembly GCA_039654915.1). Classification (NCBI taxonomy): domain Eukaryota; kingdom Viridiplantae; phylum Streptophyta; class Magnoliopsida; order Malvales; family Thymelaeaceae; genus Aquilaria; species Aquilaria yunnanensis. The sequence goes on along the minus strand of CM077595.1, from coordinate 36,756,654 downwards.
TTCTCTTGCGCTCACAATGCTAGCTTGGGTCCTCCAAGGAATTGCAAGAGAAGAGTACGGCTGTCCTTTTGGGAGTCTAGGGCAAGGAGAGCTACGAATTTCTCACTAGAAGTTGTATTTATAGTGAGACTCAACTTCTAGGCCTAATAGGTTTCAAAGCCCTAATCCAATTAGGCTTTAATTTTGGGCTTAATAATGGCTCAACTCTGTGCCCATTATTAATACGAAATTATTGTGAAACCAAAACTCAAATTATTAGCCCATGCACTCTAATGATCCAAATAGCTCTATGTGTGCGACCTAATAGGCTCTTACCATGTTGGTGATGATCATAAATCACATTTATGATCATAAGCAATGAGCGGTGTCTAGCAACACATCATTGCTACCCAAGTGACAAGATTGTCGATGATTCGACTAAACCTTTATGATCATCACCGATATATGCCATTGTCCCTTTATCCAAGATATCAAGACTAAACACGAGACATGGAATGTGTCACTCTCGTATAGCCCAATCTTTAGTTTCTTGATTACCGAGTAGACCAACTTAAAATGATGATATTGATATCGTATATCAACTCATCCGAGCATGGCCATGCATTTTTCTAAGTCTTACTCTATCAAGGGGCCCGAAGATATCACTCCCGTTACATGGGAGGGACAAATCCCATCTTGATCATACAAATCCCTCCACATGATATGTGACATACCCAATGACCTCCTTCAAGTTCACTCAGTTACGAGCAACAAAGGAAAGTATCAAAGTATGTGACTCACATGTAGGGAACCTTGATGATCTTAGGTCGAAGGACTACATATACCATGATCACTATGAGAATCACTTATGACACTCATATAACGATCCATGTAATGTTCTCCTGGTGGGTCGGTCCAGTACACAAGTTCTCCAACTTGTACCCATATGTAGACTACATATCTCATATTAGTCTCCACATATGCTAGTCATTATGTATTATTGCAACCCGCTCCACAATAATACTAGACCGGGGATGTTTAAGAATATCATTATTCTAGGGTTACAATTATGTTTGTTAAGTTACGCAGAAACAAAACAACAAACATAATTGCTGGATTAATGCCTTAATAAAATATCATGACTCAATGTGCAAAAATACAATCATCTCATGATTGGCTTTTGGGCACAACACTAACAATTGCTACTTTGTAGAGAAATTCTCCTTGGTTATTTGTGGACTACCTTGGTGCACAAGTGTGCTTGTGTTCTTGGTGTTCTTATACTTCTCGTTTCTAGTCACAGGTTGATTAGGGGTGGGGGTCTTCGAATCCAGTCCCTTTGATGTCTTGTGGAGCTTAAAAAACATCTTGGGTGCCTTTCATGGTCATTACACCATTAGGGTTCGCATCAAAACAGAAACATTCACAACATGTTTAGAATGAAATGGAAACATTCACAACTTGTTTGGAATAAAATCTACACAATCACAACTTGTTTGGTATGAAATGGGAACATTCACAACTAGTTTGCAATGAATGGAAACACACAACTTGTTTGGAATGATGTGCAACATTCACATCTCATTTGGAATGAAATTGGAACATTTAGAACTCATTTGGAATGAAATTAGAACATTCACAGCTTGTTTCAAACAAAATGGAAACATTCACAACTTGCTTGGAATGAATGGAAATATTCACAACGTGTTTCGAAACACATGGAAACATTCACAACAAGTTTGGAATGAATGGAAACACTCAAAACTTGTTTGGAATGAAATATAAACATTCACAACCTGTTTCGAGTGAAATGGAAACATTCACAAGTTATTTGGAATGGAATCAAAATATGCACACGTTGTTTGGAATGAAATGGAAACATTCACAACTTGGTTGGAATGAAATGGAATGAAATTGAAACAGTCGTAACTTGTTTGGAATGAAATTGAAACATTCACAAATTGTTTAGAATTAAATGGGAACATTCGCAACTAGTTTGGAATGAATGGAATCATTCACAACTTGTTTGGAATGAATTGAAACGCTCACAACATGTTTGGAATGATATGGAACATTCACAACTCGTTTGGAATGAAATTGGAACATTCACAACTTGTTTGGAATGAAATGGAAACGTTCACAACATGTTTGGAATAAAATGGAAACATTCACAACTAGTTTGGAATGATTAGAGATATTCACAACTAGTTTTTAATGAATCGAAACATTCACAACTTGTTTGGAATGAAATGGATACATTCACAACTAGGTTGGAATGAATGGAAACATTCACAACTTGTTTGGAATGAATGGAACATTCATAGCTCATTAGGAATGAAATTCGAACATTAACAACTAGTTTAGAATGAAATTGGAACATTCACAACTTGTTTGGAATGAAATGGAAACATGCACAACTTTTTTGGAATCAAATGGAAACATTCACAACTAGTTTGGAATGAGTGGCCACATTCGCAACTTGTTTAGAATGAAGTGGAAAGATTCACAACTTGTTTAGAACCAAATAAAAACATTCACAACTTGTTTGGAGTGAAATGGGAACATTTACAACTAGTTTGGAATGAATGGAAACATTCACAACTTGTCTGGAATGAATGGAAACACTCACAACTTGTTTGGAATGACGTGCAACATTCACATCTCATTTGGAATCAAATTGGAGCATTCAGAACTCATTTGGAATGAAATTAGAACATTCACGACTTGTTTGGAATGAAATGGAAACATTCACAACTTGCTTGGAATGAATGGAAATATTCACAACGTGTTTCGAATAAAATGGAAACATTCACAACAAGTTTGGAATGAATGGAAATATTCAAAACTTGTTTGGAATGAAATGTAAACATTCACAACTTGTTTTGAGTGAAATGGAAACATTCACAAGTTGTTTGGAATGAAATCAAAATATGCACACCTTGTTTGGAATGAAGTGGAAACATTCACGACTTGGTTGGAATGAAATGGAAACAATCACAACTTGTTTGGAAGGAAATTGAAACATTCACAAATTGTTTGGAATTAAATATGCACATTCGCAAGTAGTTTGGAATGAATGGAAACATTCACAACTTGTTTGGAATGAATGCAATCGCTCATAATATGTTTGGAATGATATGGAACATTCACAACTTGTTTGGAATGAAATAGGAACATTCACAACTCGTTTGGAATGAAATTGGAGCATTCACAACTTGTTTTGAATGAAATGGAAACGTTCACAACGTGTTTGGAATAAAATTGAAACATTCAAAACTAGTTTGGAATGAGTAGAGATATTCACAACTAGTTTTGAATGAATCGAAACATTCACAACTTGTTTCGAATGAAATGCATACATTCACAACTAGTTTTGAATGAATCAAAACATTCACAACTTGTTTGAAATAAAATGGAAACATGGACAACTTCTTTGCAATGAAATGAAAACATTCACAACTTCTTTGGAATGAAATGCCACATTTGTAACTTGTTTGGAATGAAGTGGAAAGATTCACAACTTGTTTACAATGAAATAGAAACATTCACGACTTGTTTGGAATGAAATGGGAGCATTCACAACTACTTTTTAAACATTGGAGACATTCACAACTTGTTTGGAATGAAATGGAAACATTCACACCTTGTTTTGAATGAAATGGAAACATTCACAACTTCTTTGGAATGAAATCAAAACATTCACACCTTGTTTCGAATGAATCGAAACATTCATAACTTGTTTGGAATGAAATGAAAACATTCACACCTTGTTTTGAATGAAATGGAAACATTCACAACTTCTTTGGAATGAAATCAAAACATTCACACCTTGTTTCGAATGAATCGAAACATTCATAACTTGTTTGGAATGAAATGGAAACATTCACAACTTGTTTGGAATGAATCAAAACATTCCCAACTAGTTTGGAATGAATCAAAACATTCACAACTAGTTTCAAATGAATCGAAACATTCACAACTTGTTTGGAATGAATTGGAAACGTTTAGAACTTGTTTGGAATGAAATCGAAAAATTCACAAGTTGTTTGGAATGAATCGAAACATTCACAACTTGTTTTGAATGAATTTAAACACTCACAACTTGTTTGGAATGAAATGGAAACATTCACAACTTTTTTGGAATGAAATGGAAACATTCACAACTTGCTTGGAAAGAAATCGAAACATTCACAACTTGTTTGGAATCAAATGGGGACGTTCACACCTAGTTTGGAATGAATGGAAATATTCACAACTTGGTCCAAATGAATGGAAACACACACAACTTGCTTGGAATGACATGCAGGATTCACAACTCATTTTGAATGAAATTGGAACATTCTCAACTCGTTTGGAATGAAATTGGAACATTCACTACTTGTTCCGAATGAAATTTTGACTTTCACAACTTGTTTGCAATGAAATGGAAATATTTACATCTAGTTTGGAATGAAATGGAAACATGCACAACCTGGCTGGAATGAAATGCAAACATTCATAACTTGTTTGGCATCAAATGGAAACATTCACAACTTGTTTGGAATGAAATGGAAACAGGCACAACTTGTTTGGAATGAAGAGGGAACATTCACAACTTGTTTGAATTGAAATGGAAACATTTACAACTTGTTTGGAATGAAATGGGAACATTCACAACTGGCTTCGAGTGAATGGAAACATTCACAACCTGTTTAGAATGAAATGGAAACAATCACAACCTATTTGGAATGAAATGCAAATATTCACAACTTGTTTGGAAAGAATAAGGATACTTACAACTAGTTTTGTATGAATCCAAACATTCAAAACTTGTTTGGATTGAAATGGAAACATTCACAACTTGTTTGGAATGAAATTGAATGATGAACACCTTGTTTGTAATGAAATGGAAACATTCACAACCTATTTGGAATGAAATGGAAACATTCACATCTTGTTTGGGATGAAATCGAAACATTTACAACTTATTTAGAATGAAATGGGAATATTCACAACAACTTTGGAATGAATAGAAACATTCACAACTTGATGCGGGTCCAGTTAGGCGGAGCCAGCATCTTTACTGTTGTGCAGTTGTGTGGGCAGCAGGGACTCCTGGATGGACACGGAGGTACCCTGAGAGGGTTACCTAAAGTAATGGCCGGCAGCTTCTGATACCGTGGCTGGTAAAGACGGGAAAGGCTCCCGGCACGGGAGAGAAGCCGGAGCGGAGATCCTTTAGGGAGACCTGGCTGAAACACTCAGAAAACAGGGGTTAGGAGGCCCCCGGGGTGGATTTCCGGGGGGGGAACCTCCGACACCCAAGTCAGTGCTCCAAGAATGAGAGATACTCAGTAATAAGCACAAGGGACTCTTGCTTGGCGTGTCTTTCTGAGGGCTGAAGGGAGAGAATTCAGGCGGAGAGAGGAGAGCGTCCTTTTGTCCTTTTGGTCCTAAGGGCAGAGAACCCCACCTTCTTTTTCCCTGTGATGACTTCCCTTGTATAAAAGGAAGAGGATGACCCCTTCAGATGATGACACGTGTTCGGCACGTGTATGGTTTAGATGGTGTTTGTACTTCTAAGCGTGGATGCCCCTAGTCATCTACAGGCTCTTTGGGTTGCGAGCCGGAGTAGGTGTAGCCCTATGTGACAGGACGTTGGATAGTGACGTCGTGCCAGAGCATGCTTGGAGGTGGCGTGTTGATGACTTGAGTAAGCGGAGTGTTAGAGACTCCTTAATGGCTATTGCCGTACAACCGAGGTCCCTTTGGTTGATGTCTCACTTTGGGGGGAAGAGCCCTTTTCCGGAGTCCGGTTAGAACTTTGGTCTATTCGTCTTCGGGGGACTTTTTCCGCAGGGGGTGGTTGGTCCTCTTCCCCGAGGGTGGTTCGGCCGGCGTTCCGAAGAAGGTGCTACGCTGGCTTCCGAAGTTGGAATTGGCGAGCTACCGAGGTCGAGTGCCTCAAGTGTATGACTTCCTTCACTTCGGAATCCTTTTCCGTGGTCGGTGGTTGACCAAGGTGATAGCACTTCGGCTATCACATGCCTCCCTTGGAAATTCGAAGTGAAGACTTCAGCAAGTAGCTTTTTTGGGGTCTGTCTATCGCTCAACTGGCAGTCTTTGACAGAACAACATTGTGGACTCCCAGAGGCCCTCGTTGCAGTATGTCCATTTTCAGTCAAACAGGGCGGCACGGATCCTTGAACCCTGGACCTAATTTACACCCAGAGTGTGACGTCGGCTGAGGAGGCACTTCGCCACCTAGGTGATGAACCTTCTTCGGATAGGTGTCATCTGTTTGCCCTTTGGTGGTCTCGAGATTCCCAACTTGTTCACTTTTCCCGCCATAGGCTAGTGGATCATGGCGTCTTGAAACTAGGTGTGTTAGTCTCGAGCAATGTGCACGGGTTTTTTGGATGCCAGAAAGTGTGTCCTAGTTTCTCGTGACGGGTGACACGTGGCAGGCATTAGTTGGGATGGGCACGCCTTTTCGTGCACGAGGGATAATCATGGCGACGCTTCACCTTCGCGCAACATTTATGATGCCTTTTTGGCTGCCCTTCCTCGATCTATATAAGCCTTCCTCCTGTCATACTCTTCATTTGTGTTTCTGTGCTCTCACTTTGCTCTTGCTTTTTCTCCTTTTTGTGCGGCGGTCCTAGCGGCGGAGCGATTTCCAGCAACCTTTCATGACGGCGTCCTCAAACCCTGACTTCGGCAAGACTTTCGGCTGGTTCTGACTTTTACAGTTCCTTCGGTGTTTTGTTTTTCTTTTTGCTCTCCGAAGTCGTCTTTTTGAAATCATTTTTTCCCTTTTTCCGAAGTCATTTTTCGGTCAATCCTGCCTATTCTCGAGAGTTGGCAACCTCTTTTGTCTCACCCTTGCTGCACCACTCCTGAGAAATTAGAGAAATGGAAGACCAAATTTTTCCTTCCTTCTTATGCCATCACAAGGTTACCTCGCCTTCGCCAGTTTAGCTTTATGAATCGAGGTGACGAGGTTACCATTTTTCTAGCGCAACTGAAGGCCAGACTTCGGTTTCCTCCTGCGAAGATGATTTGCGACTTTTGCTAGTTTCATCGCATAGCCGTGAATCAGCTTCCTCTTAACTCATTTTGCTATTTCAACGCCTTTCTCTGCATGTGCGGGATCTTCAGGGTAGAACCCCATTTCATCCTGTTCATGCAGTATTATAAGCTCTATCCGGTTCCAAAGGGTGGCTTTTATTTCATGCTGCCTCAGGGATTTGGGAGCAAGAAATTTATGTTCACCTTCACTACCAAGGATAGCTGGCGAGGGTGGCAAAGGAAGTTCTTCTTCCTGAAGGTGGCGGAGGCCTGGTTGCATGTCCCAACTAAGTGGGCTCGGGGAAAGCTGGAGGCGGATGTCATGGATCCCAGGAAGCTGCTAACTCCCGAGTTGGCGGCGAGGTTTGGGGACTTTCATAGACGAATCCGTGCTATCGCCGACTGGGATGCCGAGGTCCCTTCACACTCTCTCTACCCTTTCCCGATCATGTGGAAACTCATGACCGAGGATGTCCTTCGGGAGTTAGGGGTGGTTACAGAGCACAAGACGGATCTCGGCATGCTAGCTCCTGCTACCGAGGGAAAGAACTCTTGGCTGGTGAAGCTCCTTCAGAGCGAGCTCTCTTTCGAAGCCTTTTTTGAAAGTAAGTTTCTTTCAAAGTTTTTTCAACATAAGTGCCTGTGGACTTACATTGATTTCTTCCCTCTTTTTCAGAGTTCGGCGACGAGTCTGCCGCCTAGTACCGGTCTCTCTTCCTTGGCCAGGCCGAGAAGGGAGAACAAAAGAAGAGGCGTAAGGTGTCTGGGAGCGGATCATCTTTGGTCAAGAAGGCCAAGAAGGACACCCCTCTTCCCCCTTCAAAGGACGTTTCGGAAGTCGGCGATGTTACTGCTACTTCCACTAAGGCTGGCGATGTCATTGCAACTTCCACCAAGGTTGCAACTATCACGGAGCCTGAAACTGCCTCCGAAGTTCCTGCGGGGGTGATTTCCCTTCCTGCTCCTCTGAGTCCTGCCACGTCGGCAGATCTTTTGGGTCTTCGGCGGATCTTCCTGCTGAAGATTTAGAAAAGCGCCAAAGGGCCAAGGGCAAACATATTCCTGCCGACATGGAGGAGGTCGGTGACTCTGATGACGACTGTGCCGTGGTCACGCCAGGTTTGTCTCCTTTTTCCTGCAGTCAACTTATATATATTTTTTATAACCAAGGAAATTTTACCTGATAAGATGTGTGTTTCTTTTGCAGAGGGTCCGGCGCCCCTTGCTTGGAAGATTGAGCACGCCGGAAGGAGGGATCTTCGGGATTCTCATGTCCCGAAGAACAAAGTTCCGAGGGAGCCGTTTTGATCTTTTACGGAGGACATCAATCTATTCTCTGAAGACTGTCGGGAAATGGCTCCCCAAATGGCGAGGGGCGTGCTTACTCAGGCATCCTTCAAGGCGGTCACCGAGGAATGTCCCTCCGAGGATGTCCTTGCTGCAAAAGTTTCCCAGCATGGTGCTCAGGTAACTCTTCAGGCTCTTTATTTTTCCTTCCCACTTTTTGCCTAAGTGTTTTTTTTTGTTTGCTTTCCTTGTGCAAATTTTGCTAAGTACCTTCTTTCTTTTTTTTTTGCAGCTTTTGGGGTATAGCGGATACCTCCAAGGTTGGGCAACAAAGCAATCTTCGGCCCGAGCTTGGGCTGAAGACAAACTGGAGAAGGCCAAAGTTTTCTGTGCCAACTCGGTGCTAACGAACACCAAGTTGAACCAAATATGCAAGGAGAAGATTGCCGGTCTTCGGGAGGAGTTCTTGAAGGGCCAAAAGGGGCTCTTGAAGGATTTTTCCAAGAAGATGTCTGACCTTGGCAGCAAATTAATTAGCCTGACTTCGGCCAACGAGACCCTTCAAAAGGAAAAGGAAGGGGAGTCTGCCCTTTTGGCGAAGGCGATGGCTGAGAATGCAGAACTCCAGGCCAAGGTTGGCTCACTGAAGGAGAGTTCAGAGAACAAGAAGAAAATCGAGGAGTTGGAGAAAGAGATTTTCGACCTTTAGCAGGAGGTTTTGGATCTTCATCATGAGGCAGACAAGTTGGACGTTGAAAGAGATAAAGCTGTCCAGACGTCCAATGTTGCTTTTTAGGACGGTTTCTGCCTTGCTCGTTATAAATTTCTGAAGAAGTATCCGGACCTCGATCTTTCCTTCCTGGCTGCCCTGGATATTCCCGGGGGGCCTCGGTGGATGTGGTCAAGAGTCGAGTTCCTCAACTTGCCGCCGCTTCCTCCTGCACCGAAGGCTGTGGCGAAGAGCTCAGGAGCCGAAGCTTCCCATAACCCCGTGGTCCCTTAGATATTCTAGGACCTTTGCCTTCTTCTTCTTCTTCTTTGTACTTTCCTTTTTGTGATCTTCTCCTTGTACCAAGACCTTCTTCAATGAATTACTTTGGCTAAGTCTTTTTGAGCAATGTTTGTTTCCCACTTGTCCTGATCATTTTCGGTCGAGGGACTTCGGTACTTTATTTGCTCGTTTTGTCGGCCATTCTTCGGGAGGTCTTTCGCCGTTTGTGAAGTCCCTTTAGGCAAAGTTTAGCCTATCCCTTGTCGGCCGTGTTCGGTAGACTTGCCTTCTTTTGGGGCGCATAACCAACTTCGGAAGGAACCGGAGACTTTCGGGAGTTCCATGCTTCAGCTCTGTTCGGTAAACATTCTCATACAGGAAAAATTTCTGTACTTAGACAAATTTCTGGCTTTCACCATTTCTTGTCTAAAAATTCTAACTATAGAATTTCTTTAAGGCGCCCGAATGCCTTGTTCTTTGCAGTTTTCCTTCTTTGGTGTTGCTGAGCTTGTATACTCCCTAAGACCAGATAAGGTCCTTTCCCGTTTGGCCGAAGTACCCCACAGGACAGCTTTCGGGGTTCCAATTCGGCCTTTCGGGGGCGAGGTCTCTTTTTCCTTGTTCCTTTCCTTCTTGGCCTATTATGCGGGTTTGCACTTATGGGCCCCTTTTGCCGAAACGGCGTGATTTCGAGCTCGGCCTTTTGCCAAGTAAGTCGAGGTTAGTTCTCAACTTTCGTCAAACATCTGTGTGATGGCCAAACTCGTTCGAATGGATAGTGGCTTCTGCACTGGAGATAAGTGACAAAAATGTCTCCGCGTTGGAAGTTCTCCTGACCACTTTCCCTTTGCCTCTCTTATGTCCCTCTTTTGGCTACCTCTGTTGCTCGGTGGTTGTGCTAGTGGGCTGAAGTGCCTTTTTATTTCGAGGTTGGTGACGGATTCTTGAAATCCTCTTTTGCCAGCTTTGTTGCTAGGAGTTCTGCCTTTCCCCCGCTTAGTGAAGTAGTCCTCTGCTATTACGCAGAACTTCACATCTTCGGGTGTTGTTTGGAGTGGCTCGGTGCAATCTTTCCAAGGTTATCCGCTCCGAAGGCAGTCCTCGGGTGCTAGCGTCTTTTTGGCCATTTTCACACCTCTTGGACGAATTGTCCTGCACCCATTTTACCGATATATCTTAATAACGAAATTACGTACCTTTTCTTGTATAGCTTTTCCTTAATATCGCCTGGAATGTCTTCACACTTCCTGCCTCTCCATGAAGATTTTTGGGACTTCTTGGTCCCGAGATTCCTCTTTGTAGGATCTTTCCGCCTTTTGTGCGAGGTTATTGCACCTAGTGTTGCCATGCTCGGATGGCTCAACACTTTTTGGTAAGCAAATTTGATCGTTTTGGTGGCCTCTTTGCCTTCGGGCCCCCGAGGGGGCATTGCAGCGCCCTGATGTTCTGCGCTTGGGGTTTCACAGACAAAGAGTTTCCACTCTGGATCTACCTTTGCTCTGTCTCTTTTGTTGGTTTCAGCCTTCACTTCTTCTGGGATTTCGGCGATCTAGTCTGCCAGTACCTGGGCGTTTACTGCCCTTCTAGGCTCATGCGCGATGTAGTACTCTTTGAGTTCAATGCACCATTTTGATAGTCTTTTCCGAATGCTCTACTCTTTCTCGCAGCGTTGCACAGAGGCGGGTCACTTCGGACAGCGGTCATGTCCTGGGAAGTAGAGTCGGCGCCTTCTGCCCACAAGTCGAGTCATAAACGACCTCTCAGGGCAATGGGTTTTGACTTCGTTGCCGAGGAGATGGCGATTTTTTCCTCAGGTGCAGAACTCTTTCGGCGGGGAGGTTTGGGTAATCGTGACCCTGCTTTTCCCGTAGGCCGTACTCCAGGTAGCATGGTTACTGCTGAGGACTCATCCCGTTGATCTCCGTTTTCCCAATTCCTGTGAATTGGGATGGGATTCTCCACCTCACGAGGTACTGATGAGGAGGGCCTTTGGCCCGAATTTTTGCTGCGGCCTTCTTTGGCTTGACTACTGCGTCATTCCGACCATGACAGGATGTGGGAATTTGCACATGAAGCCTATGGTGATAGTCAGGGGACGTTCGTCCTCAGGCGAGGAAATCCCTGCCGCCACTTGTTCGGCTGCTGGTTGAATTTCTGGCCTGGACGGGGACCTCGGAAGTCCCTTGTCCTTAGAACGCTGAGTTTCAACGATGGCAACCTGGAGCTGGGTTCTCACAGATGGCGCCAAAATGATTCGGGTCCGGTTAGGCGGAGCCAGCATCTTTACTGTTGTGCAGGGGTGTGGGCAGCAGGGACTCCTGGATGGACACGGAGGTACCCTGAGAGGGTTACCTAAAGTAATGGCCGGCAGCTTCTGATACCGTGGCTGGTGAAGACGGCAAAGGCTCCCGGCACGGGAGAGAACCCGGAGCGGAGATCCTTCAGGGAGACCTGGCTGAAACACTCAGAAAACAGGGGTTAGGAGGCCCCCGGGGTGGATTTCCGGGGGGGGGAACGTCCAACACCCAAGTCAGTGCTCCAAGAATGAGAGATACTCAGTAATAAGCACAAGGGACTCTTGCTTGGCGTGTCTTTCTGAGGGCTGAAGGGAGAATATTCAGGTGGAGAGAGGAGAGCATCCTTTTGTCCTTTTGGTCCTCCGGGCAGAGAACCCCCCCTTCTTTTTCCCTGTGATGACTTCCCTTGTATAAAAGGAAGAGGATGACCCCTTCAGATGACGACACGTGTTCGGCACGTGTATGGTTTAGATGGTGTTCGTACTTCTAAGCGTGGAGGCCCCTAGTCATCTACAGGCTCTTCGGGTTGCGAGCCAGAGTAGGTGTAGCCCTATGTGACAGGACGTTGGATAGTGACGTCGTGCCAGAGCGTGCCTGGAGGTGGCATGTTAATGACTTGTGTAAGCGGAGTGTCAGAGACTCCTTAATGGCTCTTGCCGTACAACCGAGGTCCCTTTGGTTGATGTCTCACTTCGGGGGGGAAGACCCTTTTCCGAAGTCCGGTTAGAACTTCAGTCTATTCGTCTTCGGGGGACTTTTTCCGCAGGGGGTGGTCGGTCCTTTTCCCCGAGGGTGGTTTGGCCGGCGTTCCGAAGGAGGTGCTACGCTGGCGTCCGAAGTTGGAATTGGCGAGCTACCAAGGTCGAGTGCCTCAAGTGTATGACTTCTTTCACTCCGAAATCCTTTTCCGTGGTCGGTGGTTGACCAAGGTGATAGCACTTCGGCTATCACAACTTGTTTGGATTGAATGGAAACACTCAAATCTTCTTTGGAATGACAAGGAACATTCACAACTAGTTTGGAAAGAAATTGGAACATTCACAACTTGTTTCAAATGAAATGGAAACATTAACAACTTCTTTTGATTGAAATGGAAACATTCAAAACTTGTTTGGAATAAAATCGAAACATTCACAAGTTGTTTTGAATGAAATAGGAACATTCACAACCTGTTTGGAATGAATGGAAACATTCACAACTTGTCTGGAATTAAATTGAAACAATCATAACTTGTTTGGAGTGAAATAGAAACATTCACAACCTGTTTGGAATGAAATGGAAACATTCACAACTTGTTTCGAATGAAATGGAAACATTCGCAACTTGTTTCGGATGAAGTCAAAAGATGCACGCCCTGTTTTGAATGAAATGAAAACATCCACAACTTGTTTGGAATAAAATGGAAACATTCACAACTTGTTTGGAATAAAGTGGAAACATTAACAACTTGATTGGAATGAAATGGAAACATTCACACCTTTTTGGGAATGAATGGAAACAATCACAACTTGTTTAGAATGAAATGTGAACATTCACAACTAGTCTGGAATGAATAGAAACATTCACAACTAGTCTGGAATGAATGGAAACATTCACAACTTGTTTGGAATTAAATGGAAACATTCACTCCTTGTTTGGAATGAAATTGAAACGTTCACAACGTGTTTGGAATGAAATGGAAACATTCACAAATTATTTGGAATGAATGGAAACAATAACAACTTATTTGGAATGAAATGGAAACATTCACAACTAGTTTGGAACGAAGGGAAACATTCACAACTTGTTTTGAATGAATGGAAACACTCAGACCTTGTTTGCAACAACATGCAACATTGACAACTCATTTGGAATGATATTGGAACATTCACAACTCGTTCGGAATGAAATGGAAACATTCACAACTTGTTTCGATTAAAATTCAAACATTCACAACTTGTTTGGAATGAAATGGAAACATTAACAACTAGTTCGGAATGAGTAGAGATATTCACATCTAGTTTTGAATGAATCGAAACATTCTCAACTTGCTTCAAATGAAATGGAAACATTCACAAATAATTTGAAATGAATGGAAACATTCACAACTTGTTTGGAATGAAATGCAAACATTCACAACTACTTTGGAATGAATGGAAGCATTCACAACTTGTTTGGAATGAAATGGAAACTTTCACAACATGTTTCGAGTGAAATAGAAACATTCACAACTTATTTGGAATGAAATTGAAATTTGCACACCTTCTTTGGAATGAAATGGAAACATTCACAACTTGTTTGGAACAAAATTGAAATATTCGCAACTTGCTTGAAATGAAATGGGAACATTCACAACTAGTTTCGAATGATTGGAAACATACACAACTTGTTTGGAATGAATAGAAACGTTCACAACTTGTTTAGAGTGAAATAGAAACATTCACAACTCGTTTGGAACGAAATTGGAACATTCACAGCTTATTTCGAACGAACTGGAAACATTCACAACTTATTTGGAATGAAAAGAAAACATTCACAACTCGTTTGGAATGAAATTGGAACATTCACAACTTTTTTTGAACGAAATGGAAACATTCACAACTTGCTTGGAATGAATGGAGACACTCAAAACTTGTTTGGAATCAATGGAAACATTCACAACTTGTTTTGAATGAAAAGGAAATATTCACAACTTGTTTCGAGTGAAATCGAAACATTCACAACATTTTTGGAATGAAATTAAAATATCCACACCTTGTTTGGAATGAAATGCAAACAGTAACAACTTGTTTGGAATGAAATGGAAACATTCACAACTTGTTTGCAATGATATAGGAACATTCACAACTAGATTGGAATGAAATGGAAACATTCACAACTTGTTTGGAAAGAAATGCAAACATTCACAACTTGTTTGGAAAGAATGGAAACATTCACAACTTGTTTGGAATGAAATGGAAACATTCAAAACTTCCTTGTAACGAAATGGACACATTCACAACTTGTTTGGAATGAATTGGAACATTCACAACTTGTTTGGAATGAGTGGAAACATTCACAACTTGTTTTGAAAGAAATGGAAACATTCACAACTAGTTTGGAATGAATCGAAACATTCACAACTTGTTTGCAATCAAATGGAAATATTGACAACTTGTTTAGAATGGAATGGAAACATTTGCAACTTGTTTGGAATGAAATGTAAACATTTACAACTTGTTTCGTGTGAAATAGAAACATTCATGACTTTTTTGGGATGAAATTCAAAAATGCACAACTTGTTTGGAATGCACTGGAAACATTCACAACTTGTTTTGGAATGAAATGTAAACATTCACAACTTGTTTGGAATGAAATTGAAACCTTCACAACTTGCTTGGACTGAAATCGAAACATTCACAACTAGTTTCGAATGAATGGAAAGATGCACAACTTGTTTGGAATGAAAGGAAACATTCACAACTTGTTTGGAATGAATGGAAACATTCACAACTTGTTTCGACTGACATGCAAACATTCACGACTTGTTTCGAGTGTGCCATTCTCTCTTCGGAGAACGAGGCCCTTTGGAAGGAGAAAGCTGAAGATGGCGAGAACCTTATGAAGGCGCTCGCTTTGAATGCCGAGCTCTAGGCCGAGGTCAATTCCTTGAGGAAAGAAGCTAAAAGCAAAAAGAAGAAGAAGCTCGAGAAGGAGGTTGCTGGGCTCACGGTTGAGCTTTCGGCCCTTGGTGCCGAGAAGGATAAGTCCGACCAGATGACAAAGGTGTCTTACCAAGGTGGCTTCTGCTTGGCACGTCATCAGGTCTTTTCTCGGCACCCTGAGCTCGACCTTTCCTAGCTGTCCACTCTGGACTTTCCAAAAGAGCCCAGGTGGATATGGTCGAAGCTGGAGTTTCTCAACCTTCCTTTTACTGGGCCTGTGCCTCCGGCTAATCCTGTTTGGGAAGAAGATGCCCCTGCCGAGGAGACGCCAGATGCTCCGGCTTAGCCATAGGCTTTCTTCTCTTCCTTTTTCTTGTAATCCTTCCCCCCATTGTAGCTGTTTGCCTTAACAAATTTTTTTAATGAAGATTTCTTTCTCAAGTCTCGATTCTTTCCTTCGAGTACGATTCTTCGGGAGTTAGTGTAATTCTATGTATGTTTCTTCGGCGATCTTTCGAAATTATGTTTTTCAGAAAGAGTTGTATTGGACCTTTCCCGTGCTTCGCCAAATTTTTGAACTCCATCAGGGAGCTATTTCTCTTTGGAAAAAAACTATTAAAGGGCCTTTTTCAGCAACGCAACCATATTCGGCTTGTATTTTGATGGTGACTTCGGGGAGGAGTAGTCACAAGCTTTCTTTCAAAAAAAATGTCTAAGTATAAAATCTTTTCAGAGAGTCTGAATGCCAAGTATTTTTCAACTCTACTCCCTCGATATCACCAAATTTGTAAACCCCTGGGCGGACTTCGTCGAGGACCAAATAAGGTCCACTCCAGTTTGCCCGAAGTACCCCTTCTGATGGCTTATGTGGCTCAAATTCGGCCTTTTGGAGGACGAGGTCTCCTTTGTTTATTCCTTTCCTTCTTACATGTAAGTTAGCAGCGTGAGCTATTCTTTATTGGAAAGCCTTCCTCCTGAGCTCGGCCATCTCACGGTGTTCCTTGGTGAGGTCGAGTTTTGTCCTTAAACCGAGGTTGTTTTCTCCTTCGTTGAATACTTGTATTCTTACCGAAGGCTGTATGACCTTAATGGGGATGATGGCTTCTGTCCCATACACGAGTGAGAAAGGAGTTTCTCCGGTGGCCCTTCGGGGAGTCATTCGATAACTCCATAGTACACTTGGGAGCTCTCCTGGCCATTTCCCCTTTGCTTCTTTTAGCCTCTTCTTCAAGGCATTCTTTATTGTCCTACTCGATACTTCGACCTGCCCATTAGTTTGAGGGTGGGCTACTGGAGTGAAATCCATTTTTATGTCGAGATTGGCCACGAATTCCTGGAATCCTCTATCCGTAAACTGGGTTCCATTGTCGGCTACTATTACCCTTGGTATGCCAAATCAGCATATGATGTTCTTCCAGACGAACTTTTGTATATCTTTTGCCGAAATGGTCGCTGGGGGTTCTGCCTCGACCCACTTAGTGAAGTAGTCCACTGCTACTACACAGAACTTCAGTCCTCCGGGTGTTGTCGGGAGTGGCCCAATGAGATCTATGCCCCATACTGCAAAGGGACAAGGATAATTTACTGAAGTTATCCTTTCCGAAGGTAATCTTTGGATGCTAGCGTGCCTTTGGCAATTGTCGCATCTTCAGACAAATTGCCTTGCGTCCTCAAAGGTAGGCCAAAAGTAACCTTGGCGAAGTAGAACTCCAGCGAGGGCGTCTATTCCTATGTGGGAGCCACAGGCTCCTTCGTGGACTTCTTCGAGTACTGTTCTGACATTTTTTTCGTCTATGCATTTCTGTAGAGGGCTGGCATACCCTTGCCTGTATAGTTCTTCTCCGATGAGGAAGTATCTTACCGTATGCTTTCGAACTTTTGCGGCCTTTTTGGGATCTTTAGGGAGTTCTGAGGCAGCTAGATATTTCTTGATGGGGTCTAGCCATCCTTCCCTCAAGGTTGCGACGCACATTAATTCTGTGCTGGGTTGCTTCAGTACCTCGGTGGGTTCCTTGGATTTGGCAAAGGTGTCAGCTTGAGTATTATCTCTTTAGGGCACGTTTTCTATCCGTACCGAGTCAAACTCTTCAGTGAGTTTTGTTACGAGGTCATGATATTTTGCCAAGGTTGGATCCTTTGCCGCATATTCTCCTTTCGTTTGTCGGACTACTAGCTGTAAGTCACTATGGGCCACAAGGTTCTTTACACCGACTTTTCTGGCCAGTTTTAGTCCTGCTATAAGGGCCCCATATTCGGCGATGTTATTTGTAACATCAAAACCGAATTTGATTGCTTTAGTAGCTTGCAAGCCTTCGGGTCCCCGAAGGACTATTCCAGCACCCTGATGCTCTGCGCCGGATGCTTCATCGACAAAGAGCTTCCATTCCGAGTCAACCTTTGCTCGGTCTTCTGCATTGATATTGGCATTTTTCATTTCTGGGATTTTGACAATGAACTCTGCCAGTGCTTGGGCTTTTATTGCCCTTCTTGGCTCATAAGTGATGTCGTACTCTCCGAATTCGATACACCATTTTGATAATCTTCCTGAATTCTCTACTCTTTTCATCACGTCGCATAAAGGCAAATTACTTCGGACGGTGATGGCGTGTCCTTGGAAGTAGGGTCGTAACCTTCTTCCTGCGAGTACTAAGGCATAGATAGCCTTTTGGCGCAATGGGTATCTGATCTCTGTGCCATGTAGGGACTTGCTTACATAATATACTGGCCACTGTCTCCCACCTTCTTCTTTTACTAGGACCGAACTCACGGCTTTTTCAGTGACTGCGAGGTAGAGGATGAGGGGCTCTCCTTCCCGTGGTTGCCGAAGCGTTGGCAGGTGAGTTAGCTAGTTTCTAAGCTCATTCCAAGCTTTCTGGCATTCTTGATTCCATAGATGCTCCTGGGTTCCGGAGGTGCCTTCGCCTTGAGGGCTTTGGTGAGTACTTTGAAGAACGGTCAACATCGGTGGCCGTACCTGGAGATGAATCTACTAAGGGAAGTGATTCTTCCGATAAGCCTTTGTATATCTTTGTCGGATGTGGGTGTTAGGACCACCCCTCTAAGCTTGGCTAAGGCCAAGAAAAATGGGAAACAAACTATAAAAATGCAAAAGGGACTCAGTTGAGTAAGGTGGTGGTGATGAGAATGTAAAACTACAAGACTATGTACTTTAAGTGCACCTAAAAGAGAGACTATGTTGAGTTTGACAGAAAATAAAGTTGAAGGGCTAAATTTCACACATGGACTAGTGGTGCAAACAAAACAACAAAGTATGAGTTGATGATTTCAGCCATGCAAAATTTTGCAAGGATTTGTGGTCTTCTAGACCAAATTAAAGGAGACAACAATGATAACAAGTCACATCATGTCTTCCACTAGGTTAATAAGCATCATTACCTAGTTTGCCTAACTAGTACTTGTGCTAGTTACATGGCCGGTTGCACATGGGTTTAATGGACACATTAGACACTTGTATAGGTGTGCTTGGCAATATGAGCCATGAATTAAGGATTAAGGCTGAAAGTGTTGATGTTTTGGTGATTAAAACAAAACCATGGGGACTTTGAGGCTCAAATGAGCCATGCAAACTAAATGAGGCTGAGGGCAAGCCTTGTGCCATTTTTAAGCCCATGTGGCTAGTAACCGGAATGCATGCTTCCATGAGTTTATTTGGCTTTCATTTTTGAGCTTGTTCATTCTTTTTGACCGAAAGCTTGCTAGCTTGAGTTCTTGAGTTCTCACAAAATTGATCTCAGATTCAAGCAAGAATGGAGGCAAATTGAAGGAAGTAAGCTAGTTTCTTTGATTTCGGCATTAGACAACTCCATTCAATCCTTGGTTTTGAAGAAACAAGCAAAGGGCCGAGATGTTCCAAGCTAGGGTTTGAGGTAATTCTTGATGTTTCCTTGAATACTTGGTGTTAGTTCCATGAACAAGGAGTTGTGATGCTTAATTGATGCTATGTTAGGCTAATTGTGTGAAGGACATTTTGGCTTGGGAGTTGGGTTTCGGCCGAGAGCTTGATTGAGGTAAAGTTGTGTTTTCCTTGAATACATGGTCTATGTTCCCTGAACGAGGAGTAATGATGTTGAATTGGTGTTATACTAGGCCAAGTGTGTGAAGAACTTCACAGGTTGGAAGTTTGGTTTTCGCCGAAAAGCTTGTTTGAGGTAGGGTTCACTTAACATCTTGATTGCTTGGTAATATACCATGATTCAAGTGTTTAAAGTAACTAAGTGATGGTTAGAATGTGCTAAATGATCTTAGTTGCTTGATGGGCTATTGTGAATGATTTGATTATGGTTGTTGATTGGCTAATTAACTGTGGACATGTGCTAGAAATGCTAGTGAATGTGGCCATTTTGCTAGCTATTTTGGAGCTCTAGTGGAAGTGGAGATTATGGTGAAGTTGTGTGCAAAATTGCACATTGGCATATGTTATGGTATTGTGCCCGAATGGTCTTTGTGGTGTGTGTGTGTGTACATTGTGTGCTTTGGTGAATTCCTTGTGCTTGCTGACCAAATTATTGTTAGTGTAACTTATATGTCTCGGTTACTTTAGCATGTATATGTATATGTGGTGTTTTCTTGTCTTGGTGTTTGTTTTGCAGGTTCTGTTGAGCAAATGGGAGGTTAAGCCTTGAGTTGTATACTCGGCTTAATTAAATAAACTCTTAATTGAGTTGGTATTGAAAGTGAACTCTATTGAGTTTTATACTCACTTCCCATTACATCATTTTTCAGGAAAGGATATTCGGCCTGAGTAAGGTTGCTTGTGTTTGTGCTAGTTTGTTGTGCTAGCTAGCTTGTTTGCCAAGGTATGTGCCAATGAGTGCTTGGCTTAATGGTTTAGTACATTACAACTCTTATTGTGAAGTTGGCCGAGACTTAATGTGTTAAGTTTGCAGGCTTGTAGTGTTGGGAGCTGTTTAGGAGGGCAGCATGGACACGTGGACTTTAGCTCTGATCATAGTGTTCACTTTCATGACCATGAATATGGCCATAGGTTTGGTTTTGCAGTGTGTCCTTTTGTATGGGATACTTAAGGTGCTGTTTGACCATTAGTGGTCTCGGGTTGTACTATAACTTGGCTGGAGGACTTTTGAATCATGGCATGGAGCCATGTAGGTTGCTAGGTAGACTACCATTTTGTGTACATGTATGCAGTCTTGGTTGCCTAGTTTTGTGGAGTACTTGATGTGCTTGTGTAGCCAAGTTATGTGTATATACTTATGGATGGTTTTGGACTTGTACTTGTGATGGATGCTTTGGGCCAAAGTTTGGCATATCTATGTGGATAGTCATGGACTTATGCCTGTTTAAGTGAATGTGAAGCATGAACCTTATGAACCTCCTTGTGTATCTTTTATGGTCGAAAGGTACATGTGCATATAAACTTGAGTTTTCAAAACATATTGACTACCATGGGCTTCTTGGTTGCCATTATAGGTAGCACACTTGAAAGCACACATTCTATGCACTTAAAATTACATTAAGTGTTGCCTTGCTTGTCTTGCAAGAAATTATGAAAGCCTTGCTTGTTTTGCAAGTTAGTGGTATTGGGCCTTGATTCTGCTGCCGCACCTAATTGGAATCACTCATAAGCCTGCTGGGCCACCTCCCAGGCTAAATACCTTAAGAAAATAGGACTTAAGGTTAAGTTTTGTTAGTTGGCCGAATGTGAAAGGTTAAAGCTTAAACTTCAGGTTTGTGAGTTAACACCTTGGACTTGGGCCAGGGCCTGTGTGAGGTGTGACAGGCTTTGTTGGTATGAGAGCCTAAGTTTTAGACTGATCAGAGCATTAGCCTAGACAGTATCCCACATAGGTCTAACTTAAATAAGACTTGTATTATTGGATATATGTGAATATCTGCAATTGAAAATGCAGGATGAGGACCAGAGGCAGGGATAAAGAATCCTTGAGACAGGAGGAAGGCACTGCAACCCTTCAAGCAGGGGAACTGCAGGAAAATGTGCCTGAAACACAGGCAGAAGACATAGAACATAATTTGGCCGAAGAGCCAAATGCCAGGTTGCAAGTACCTGGACCAAGCAGGAACAGACAGGAAAGAATGGAAGTGATGATGGAGTCACTGCATGCTACTATGGCTCAATTGGTACTGGGAATGCAAGCCTTGGCTAGAGGCCAAGCCCAGAACTAGGAGAATTCAGAGCCAGTAGAAACTGAAGGAAGAAGGAGGAGAAGAAGGCCTGGCAAAGAGCCAGTGGGATATAATCAGTCTAGTAGAGCTAGAGGGAATCAAGAAGAAGAGGAAGCAGATGAAGACAGGAGGCATCCCAGGGCTAGAAGATTGAGATCAGAAGTGAGACAGGAAACCAGGATAGAGGAGAAGGATGAGGACAGCCCAGACATTGAGGAAAGAGATGCTTACATATATTCTAGAGGGACTAAACCTTCCACTGAGGAGATTACAGTAAGGAGCAGGTGATCAAGGGATAGATCCAGTGGTATGGAGGAGAGCAGAGAAAGGCATAGAAGAGGGGGACTCAGGGAGGGCCAATTGGAGGGGTTCTTGGCACTAAAACCTTCCATCTTCAGAGGAGGATGTGACCCAGATGAGGCAGAGTTCTGGGTATACCAAGTAGAGAAAATCTTTGAAAGAATGGAGGTCACATCTACTCAGAAAGTACTACTAGCCACCTTTAGGCTCAAAGGTAATGCTGAGCTATGGTTGAGGCAGTATAGAGAAATTTTCAAAAAAGAAACCAGAGGAGGCCCCCAGCCAGGAGAAGTTCTATGAGATGGGCAGACTTCCTTCGGGTCTTCCACCAGCAGTATGTCAGTGAAGCCCAGAAGGATCAGAAGTAGGTAGAGTTTGACAAGTTGGAGCAGGGAGACTAATATGATCAAAGAAGGCACAACCAAGAATGGCAAGGATCTATTGAAGATAATTAGTGGACCATTGACAAGCAAGAAGGCTAAGGAGCTCACTAGTGCACTTTAAGCTTAGATTTTGACAGATTGGCGATGTTCTGGTAGAAAATTCATATCTTGAGCTAAACAGATCAGAATTGAGTAATTCTTGATTCACTGGAAATATAACATCTGGAGCTACAAATCATATGAAGACCATCAAACCCGGTTTGCACGTTAAGGAGGTACAATTCAGCTTCAAAGTCACGATTTACGAGTTATCACTGGTTTAGAAGCAGTTGCAGTATTTTGGGAATATCTTTCGATTTAGAAGTCCATTTTGTGTGATTCAAGTGTGGTTTCGAAGCTAAGAAAGAGATATACAACTTTCATTTTTTACATTTTGAGAAATCATGGCTGCATGAAGTTCGAATTTCAGCTTTAAGTTGAAGACACAAGCAGGAACCACCCGAGAAGACTATTTTGGGGTTTTCATGGCCAATCTTGTATTTATAGTTTATTTTCGTTCAAATCCTATTTAGATACATTTTTTAGGAAGTTATTTAGGCTATGGAAAAGTTTTAAATCATTTTGGACAAGTGGCATATGCTGCATTCATTAAACTTGTTCAAACTAGGAGTTAGAGTCCTAATTTGACTAGAATTTCCTATGTCTTTGTATCTAGGATTCCTAAGGGACTTAGGCTGCGAATTTTTCCCAGTTTTTTACCCTAGTTTAGGCCTATATAAAGGCACATATTCTGGGTGTAAACATACAGATTATTGCCGAAATAATATTGCTCTTTGGAGGGGTTTTCTCTTTGGTTCTTGGCGGACTGCCTTGGTGCACAAGTGTGCTTGTGTTCTTGGAGTTCTATACTTCTCGTTTCTAATCACAGGTTGATTAGAGGTGGGGGTTTCAAATCTAGTCGCTTTGATGTCTTGTGGAGCTTGAAAAACATCTTGGGCGCGTTTCATGGTCTTTATACCATCGGGGTTCGCATCAGTTGGTATCAGAGCCACAAGTTCCATTGAAGGACATATCTTTGTGTTCTTGTTTCTCTGCGTTTTTCTTTAAATTTTTTCCAGTAATTTCGTGTGTTAATCCTCTATTTTAATCCTTTTTCATCTTGTTTCAGATCTGTCCCTTTTTATTCCATCCTTTTTCAAGTCCGAAAATCACAAAAACAATAAAAAGAAGTCAATCCGTGTTGTCTAGTGTTCTCGGTTTCAATTCGTTTGTTCTTGTTCTATTCTTATCTTTCTGTTTCGTGCCCAACCATATTAATCTCTTTTTTTTTCATTGTTTCCAGCATCCTAGAGTCAAGAAAACACCAAAAAAAAAAAAGATCCAAGTTGAGGAAGTTTCGGTATCAAAAGATGTTTCAAAATTGTGCAAGTTTCAATAGTTTCTTGTTTAGGCCAAATTGAAAACTGACTTTTTGTCTTTGGCAGCAAGGAATTTCAAGGAGAACGTTTGTTTAGCATCAAAACAGCAAGAAAAAAAAAAGAGAAAAAAAAAAGAGAGAGAAAAGAAGAAAGAACAAAAAAAAGAAAAGAAAAGAACAAAGAAAAGAAAGCTTGCAAAAAGAGAAGTTTTTACAAAGTGTTGAAAGTTTTGCGCCCCAAAACCTATCTCATTGTTTTTGAGCCAAAAAGCTTTCTTTGTGGTTCTTGTAATCATCAATTGCAAGGGCTTCCTAGAGTCTTTGAAAGCCTGTTTAGCCCACCTCTTTTGGAGTCAAAATAGTTCTTCAAAAATTCAAGTTTTCTTGTGTGCTTTGAGGATAGTTTTCTTAGAACTTTGGAGAACTCTTTGAATAAGCAATATCTCACTAACAAATTGAGTGTTTTGAGTGTTCATATTTTGAGTGAAACATGTGAGGTGAGTGTTTGTGAGGATCTTTGTTATTTTCAGGAGTATGGAGGGCCAGGAGGATTGGAGGATGAAAGTGAGACACAATGATGAGCCTACCATGAGAGAATTTCAAGAAACTCTTAATAGACTTGTGGGAAGGATGGAGGACATAGATTTGAGGTTGCCAAGGAGACCTAATCCCATCTTGCAACCAAGGAGAGGCCCAAGGAGAGAAGAACCCGAGGAGGAAGAAGGACATTGGCATGACCATGGGCTTCCAAGGATGGGGGAGCCAAGAGAAGATCATAACCTTAACTCCATCAACTTTACCATTCCATCCTTCCAAGGGAGGAGTGATCCTGATGCATATTGGGAGTGGGAACAAAAGATTGAGATGGTGTTTGATTGCCATCATTACTCCGAGAAAGAGAAGGTTCAATTGGCTACCATAAAGTTCACTAATTATGCTCTTGTATGGTGGAATCAGGATGTTACTTCTAGGAGAAGGAATGAGGAGGAGCCCATACATAGATGGAGAGCCCTTAAAGCCTTAATGAGGAGGAGATTTGTGCCTAGCTCCTACTATAGAGATCAACGCTTAAAGCTTCAAAAGCTAGTGCAAGACCAAAGGAGTGTGCAGGACTACCATAAAGACTTGGAGAGGACCTTGACCCGAGCCAACATCATGGAGGATGAGGAGACCACCATTGCTAGATTCATTAATGGTCTCAATCTTGAGATTGCCAATGAAGTGGAGATGGTGCCATATGTCAACATGGAGGATTTGCTTCATCATGCCATTAAGGCCGAGAGGAGCATCAAGAGAGCAAAGGCACCCAAGATGTGTCAAGGAGGAATTTCCACATGGAGAGGAGCATGGACCAAGGATGTGAGAGAAGTACCCAAGCCAAACATGGAGGCCACAAAAGGAGACTTGTCTCGGCCGCAACAAGAAAAGTCAATCATGCTTGTTCCACTTTCACCATAACAAGTTTTGGAGGATCAAAGAAAACTTCAAAGTGAGGTTGAGAGAAAAGAAAAAGAGGGGAAAGTTGAGGGCAAGAGTGATGAGGGGAAAGTTGAGAGGACAACCGAGAGATTAAGTGAGAAGAGTGAATATGAGGGGAAGAAGAGTGGAGAGTTCCCGACAGAAGAAATTGAGTGCGAAGTTGAGAGAAGACAAGAGTGCAATGAACCCAAGCCGAGTGAAGAGAGAAAGACCTACCGAGAAGCCATACTTTCATCTAACATAATGGAGTCTTCTTCTAGTGTTGTGTTGTCTTCTTTTCCGGAATTAAGTGGAGATGAGCTACAAGAATCAAGTGAGTTGCTGCCCATTAAAGAAGTTGGTGTTCCTAATATTCCAAGCCATGTCCCATGCATCAAACCAATGAAGGAGGTTGAGAAGGAACAATTTGAGGTGAGTCCAAGTGATTTTATATGCAAAAGTTTGCCTAACATTGTTTCTTTTCCTATGTTTCAAGGGGATGAAATTAATGCAACTCCAACCGAAGTCATTGAGTGCAAAGGTGAAAATTTTATGGTTCCTACTCCAAAGGAAGATACTTGGAGACTAAGTCCAACCACTGTAATGTATTTCTTCCTAACACCTAGATTTAATGTAGTTTTGCATGAAAATCTCAAACAATATGTGTTTGCTTGCAATGTTATTTTGAAGAATGGTTTTCATGAAACTAGATCAAGAGAAGAAGTAAGCATGAAACTTTGACAAAATATGGTTTTAAAGCTTCTAATTCTTCAGTTTTGTCAAATCCTCTTTGGAATTTCTTGAGTTTTTCTAAAGAAAAATCTGTTTTGGTGTCTTTGGTTTTGATTTTGTTTGCTTTGCATCCATGTCATATTGGTTTGTTTTGTCTCAAGTTAAAGCTACTTCTTTGGAATTTTTCATGCATAAATTGGTTGTTACCCATGCATTACATATTTCTTTGTTTCCCATTTATATTGAGCCCATTTTTCTGTGTCAATCTTTAATTTCCAGCAAGTATCTTTTTGTCATGACACATGCATTACACAAACTTTTGAGCATTGATCTTTTTGCTTTATGTCCAAACCTGAAAGTTTTTATTTTGAGTGAAAATTCTGGTTTCAAATTCAGCCTTTTATGGAGGTATGTTGAGTCCTTTGTGTTGTATCACATTTCATTCACAAATTTCATGCATTGTTGTGTATATACATGCAAAAATAAGTTTGCTACTGAATTGGTTTCACTTCATCCTATCTACTCCAATCTTGTTTCATTTAAAACACTTAGGATTTTTTTCGAATTGTTGCATCCTAGTTTGGTTATTAGTTTAGGCCACATTGTGTTCAATTCTTGTTTGGTAGAATGGCCTATGCAAACTATTGTCTTGACATGCATAACTTGTGCTTTTTATAACCATAATACTTGTGAGAGTTTAGGTCCATTTGTTTTGAGTGCATATGACATTCCTAAGGTAAATTATTCCAACACTTTTTCTAGTTTTGAGAATAATGTTTTTGAGATGGTAAAGGCAATGAAAGTGATGCCTCGAGTTAAAATGAAAATTGTGCAAACATTCAGATTTTTTGTGCTAATTGTTTCAAGCTTTCTCTTTGATTCAGGAGGTATCATTGCATTTGGATATTCATTCAGGTTTTGTACAAGATTAAAGCTCCATACACAAGCATTCCATGCTATTGGTTCTTATGTGAAAGGTAAGTGCTTATGTGTTGATTATTTCATTGTTATTGATTCAATTCCCTTTTCTAATGCAGGTTTTGATTCGAGGACGAATCTTTCTAAGGAGGGGGGAGCTGATATGATCAAATAAGGCACAACCAAGAATGGAAAGGATCTATTGAAGATAATTAGTGGACCATTGACAAGGAAGAAGGCTAAGGAGCTCACTAGTGCACTTTAAGCTTAGATTTTGACAGATTGGCGATGTTCTGGTAGAAAATTCATATCTTGAGCTAAACAGATTAGAATTGAGTAATTCTTGATTCATTGGAAATATAACATCTGGAGCTACAAATCATATGAAGACCATCAAACCCGGTTTGCACGTTAAGGAGGTCCAATTTAGCTTCAAAGTCACGATTTACGAGTTATCACTGGTTCAGAAGCAGTTGCAGTATTTTGGGAATATCTTTCGATTTAGAAGTCCTTTTTGTGTGATTCAAGTGTGGTTTCGAAGCTAAGAAAGAGATATACAACTTTCATTTTTTACATTTTGAGAAATCATGGCTACATGAAGTTCGAATTTCAGCTTTAAGTTGAAGACACAAGCAGGAACCACCCGAGAAGACTATTTTGGGGTTTTCATGGCCAATCTTGTATTTATAGTTTATTTTCGTTCAAATCCTATTTAGATACATTATTTAGGAAGTTATTTATACATTATTTAGGAAGTTATTTAGGCTATGGAATAGTTTTAAATCATTTTGGACAAGTGGCATATGCTGCGTTCATTAAACTTGTTCAAACTAGGAGTTAGAGTCCTAATTTGACTAGGATTTCCTATGTCTTTGTATCTAGGATTCCTAAGGGACTTAGGCTGTGAATTTTTCCCAGTTTTTTACCCTAGTTTAGGCCTATATAAAGGCACATATTCTGGGTGTAAACATACAGATTATTGCCGAAATAATATTGCTCTTTGGAGGGGTTTTCTCTTTGGTTCTTGGCGGACTGCCTTGGTGCACAAGTGTGCTTGTGTTCTTGGAGTTCTATACTTCTCGTTTCTAATCACAGGTTGATTAGAGGTGGGGGTTTCAAATCCAGTCTCTTTGATGTCTTGTGGAGCTTGAAAAACATCTTAGGCGTGTTTCATGGTCTTTATACCATCAGGGTTCGCATCAGAGACGTCAGTGTATTGGAGTATGAGCAGAAGTTTAACAACCTGATCAGGTATGCCCCACAGTATGAAGGACAAAAGGAGCTGAGAACCAAAAGGTTCATCAGGGGGCTGAGCCCTGAGTTGAGGCAGGTTCTCAGGGCAGTAGGAGCTAGGGACTACTACTCTGTGATGCAGAGTGCCCTGGCATTGGAGCAGGAGTTCCGGGAACAATCCAAGAGTAGGCCTGGAAGTGGAAGTGGAACTCAGAAGGGCCATCACCCAAAGAGGCTGAGAGAGGAGAAGGACATAGGTGGAAGCAGAAAAGGGAATAAGAAGTATCATAGCCACAGCAGTATGGTCCTCAGTGCAACACTTGTGGAAAATTTCATGGCAATAAGCCATGTTTCAAAACCTCCACTGGATGTCATAGATGTGGAGCCCCCGATCATTGGCTAGAGATTGCCCAAAGAGGGGTGAAGACAACAGGAAAATGCTGGGAAATTTTAATCCCAGGGGACCTAGAGGGCAGATGCCTATGCCCCAGATGCGAGCTCAGGTGCCAGCCCAGGGAGGGAGACTAGCACCTAGGGTACCTCAGGAGCAACGAAGACCTGGTGCACCTCCAGGCAGAGTATTTCAGCTGGAATCTTCCAGCAAGATGCAGGAAACACCTGAGGCCGAAAATGCAGGCAGGGAGGCTAGTCAGCGAAGGACTAGCAGGAGGGCCTTGAAAGGTACCGTTTACCTTAATGGCCAGCTAGTATCTGTTTTGTGTGATACTGGAGCTTCATTGTCTGTGATATCTTGTAGCTTGGTTAAGGCCATGAACTTAGAAGTGAAATATATGACCAATATGTACTTGGTAAGAACAGCTGGCAATGAAGTATTGTTTACATACCATATGGTTGAAAACTGTAAGATACAAATAGACAAGCTGAAACTGAGAACAAATCTCATAGTGCTAGAGACACATGACTATGATGTGATCCTAGGCATGAACTGGTTAGGGGAAAATAAAGTCATTATTGATTGTCAGGCTAGACAATTAATAATGCCTGGTGGAATACCATATGACTTGGATAAGTCTTTAGAGTTAGCTATGGACTATCATTTGGAAGTACTGGAGCTGGTAACTCCAGAAAGTGAGAATGAGTGCCTAGAACTTAATGACCAGGAAGTATTAGAGGAACTCAAAAAGATACCTGTGGTTCAGGATTTTCCAGGAGTCTTTCCTACAGACCTTCCTGGTTTACCACCCCTAAGGGAGGTGGAGTTTGAAATTAAGCTGGTTCCAGGAGCAGCCCCAGTGTTTACAGGTCCATACAGAATGGCATTCCCTGAGATGGTAGAACTCAGGAACAACTGGATGAGCTATTAGAAAAAGGGTTCATCAGACCCAGTGTGTCTCCTTGGGGAGCACCTGTGTTATTTGGGAAAAAGAAAGATGGGACCCTTAGACTCTCTATTGATTATAGAAAGCTAAATGCATTAACCATAAAGAACAAGTATCCTCTCCCGAGGATAGAGGACTTGTTTGATCAGCTGACGGGAGCCAAGGTGTTCTCTAAAATAGATTTGAGATCTGGATATTTCCAGCTAAGAGTAAGGGAAGAGGACATACCTAAGACTGCTTTCAGAACTAGGTATGGACACTTTGAGTATATAGTAATGCCATTTGGGCTTACTAATGCACCTGCATTCTTTATGGATTTGATGTAGAGAGTGTTCAGAGCACACCTAGACCGCTTTGTGGTGGTATTTATTGATGATATCTTGGTATATTCCAAGGATGAGGAAACTCATAAAGAACACCTAAAGATAGTTCTTAGCTTGCTCTAAGAACATAAGCTTTATGGAAAGCTGAGTAAATGCAAATTCTGGACTCAAGAAATTGGGTTTTTGGGTCATATAATAAATGAGCAAGGGTTGGCTGTAGATCCTGAAAAGGTAAGGTCAATCCTAGATTGGAAGCAACCCTAGAGTGTGAGGGAAGTCAGGAGCTTCCTGGGGTTGGTTGGCTATTACAGAAGATTTGTACCAAAATTTTCTGTTCTAGCAGCACCTATGACTTAATTAACCAGGAAGAACCAAAAATTTGTCTGGGAAACAAAATGTGAAGAAAGCTTTCAATAGCTGAAGAGGAGACTGACTACAGCTCCTATACTAGTCCTGCCAAACCCTGAAAAGGAATATGAGGTGTACACTGATGCATCTCATGTAGGACTAGGATGTGTCCTAATGCAGGAAAGGCAAGCCATTGCTTTTGGGTCCAGAAAATTGTGACCACATGAAAAGAAATATCCAGTACATGATCTAGAATTGGCAGCAGTGGTCTTGGATTTTAAGCAGTGGAGACATTATCTTCTTGGTAATAGATTCCAAGTGTTTACATACCACAAAAGTCTCAAGTACCTTTTTACTCATAATGACTTAAATATGAGGCAAAGAAGGTGGTTGGAATATTTAAAAGATTTTGACTGTGTAATTGAGTACACTGCTGGGAAAGCCAATGTAGTGGCAGATGCTTTAAGTAGGAACTACACTGGAATACTCAAAGGTGGTGAAGTTGAACCTAAGGCTGAGAGCCTGAGTATTACTTACCTAGCAAACCAATGGCTAGCTAAGGAAGGTGAGCAACTGAATGTACTCACCATTACACCAGAATGGAGGGAACTTATTAAGAAAGCTCAAGCTGGTGATGAAGAAATGAAGTTGATTTCTGGTCAGAAAAAGGGAGAACTATTCCAGGGTTTTTCTTTTAAACAGGGGGTGCTACACTTCCAGAATAGGTTATATGTGCCTGAAAAGGACAACCTGAGAGTTCAAATTCTGGAAGAAGCTCACTCTAGTAAATTGAGCATGCACCCAGGGGCCACAAAGATATACCACACTCTCAGAGTATACTTTTGGTGGCCACAAATGAAAAGAGATATTGGCACACATGTAGCTAGTTCTGAAGTGTGTCAGCAAGTGAAAGTGGAACACCAGAAACCAGGAGGGAAGCTACAAAGCTTGCCCATACCTGAAAGAAAATGGGGATCTATATCAATGGATTTTGTAGTGGGTATGCCACTAACAAGGAGGAGGCACAATGCCATTTGGGTTATTGTAGACAGACTGACCAAGGCAGCCCATTTCCTTCCCATGAATCTTACTGACTCTTTGGATAAACTGGCACAACTATATATAAGAGAGATAGTGAGATTGCATGGAATACCTGATGACATAGTATCAGATAGGGATCCTAGGTTTGTTTCTAGGTTTTGGAAATCCCTACATCAGGCATTGGGCACTAAGCTCAAGTTTAGTTCTTCTTACCATCCACAGACTGATGGACAGACAGAAAGAACAATACAGACTCTGGAAGATATGTTGAGGTGTTGTGTAATTGACTTCCAGGGTGAATGGGGTGTACATCTCCCATTAATAGAATTTTCCTATAATAATGGCTATCATTCAGTGATAGGAATGGCTCCTTATGAAGCCTTTTATGGCAGGAGATGTATTACTCCAAATTGCTAGCATCAGCCAGAAGACAAATTGGAGTTGGGGCCAGACATTATTAAGGAAACTACTGAGAAGATTAAATTGATCCAAGCCAGGATCAAGATTGCAAATGATAGGCTGCAAGCCTATGCCAACCTGAAAAGAAGAAGAGACCTGGAATTCCAGGAAGGGGACTGGGTGTGGCTTAAAGTTTCACCTATGAAAGGAGTAATAAGATTTAGGGAAAAGGGGAAATTAGCACCTAGATATGTTGGGCCATTTCAGATACTGGCCAAAGTTGGAAATGTGGCTTATCAGCTAGATTTGCCACCAGAACTTGGTAACATACATAATGTATTTCATGTGAGCTTACTCCAGAAGTATGTTCCATGCTTCAAGTAGATAGAAATACCTGCTGCTGTAACTGTGGCACCAAACCATACTTATGAAGAAGTGCCAATTCAGTTCTTGGCCAGAGATACCAGGAAATTGTGGAGCATATGGATTTCTATGATTAAGGTACAGTGGAGTAATCACACTCCTGAAGAGGCAACTTGGGAAGTGGAACAGGAAATTGCCAACAAGTACCCTCAGCTGTACCCTAAGTTAGTGAAGAATTTGGAAGACCACATTCTTTAAGGAGGGAGGGATTGTTAGGACCACCCTTCTGAGCTTGGCTAAGGCCAAGAAAAATGGGAAACATACTAAAAAAATGCAAAAGGGACTCCATTGAGTAAGGTGGTGGTGATGAAAATGTAAAACTACAAGACTATGTACTTTAAGTGCACCTAAATGAGAGACTATGTTGAGTTTGACAGAAAATAAAGTTGGAAGGGTAAACTACACACATGGACTAGTGGTGCAAACAAAACTACAAAGTATGAGTTGATGATTTCGGCCATGCAAAATTTTGCAAGGATTTGTGGTCTACTAGACCAAATTAAAGGAGACAACAATGATAACAAGTCACATCATGTCTTCTGCTAAGTTAATAAGCATCATTACCTCGTTTGCCTAACTAGTACTTGTGCTAGTTGCATGGCCGGTTGCACATGGGTTTAATGGACACATTAGACACTTATATAGGTGTGCTTGGCAATATGAACCTTGAATTAAGGATTAAGGCCGAAAGTGTTGATGTTTTGGTGATTAAAACAAAACCATGGGGACTTTGAGGCTCAAATGAGCCATGCAAACTAATTGAGGCCGAGAGCAAGCCTTAGTGCCATTTTTAAGCCCATGTGGCTAGTAACCGGAATGCATGCTTCCATGAGTTTATTTGGCTTTCATTTACAGGCTTGTTCATTCTCTTTGACCGAACGCTTGCTAGCTTGAGTTCTCACGAAATTGATCTCGGATTCATGCAAGAATGGAGGCAAATTGAAGGAAGTAAGCTAGATTCTTTAATTTCGGCATTAGACAACTCCATTCAAGCCTTGGTTTTGAAGAAACAAGAAAAGGGCCAAGACGTTCCAAGCTAGGGTTTCAGGTAATTCTTGATGTTTCCTTGAATACATGGTGTTAGTTCCATGAACAAGGAGTTCTGATGCTTAATTGATGCTATGTTAGGCTAATTGTGTGAAGGACATTTTGGCCTGGGAGTTGGGTTTCGGCCGAGAGCTTGACTGAGGTAAAGTTGTGTTTTCCTTAAATACATGGTCTATGTTCCTTGAAGAAGGAGTAATGATGATGAATTGGTGTTGTACTAGGCCAAGTGTGTGAAGAACATCACGGGTTGGAAGTTTGGTTTTGGCCGAAAAGTTTGTTTGAGGTAGGGTTCACTTAACATCTTGATTGCTTGGTAATATACCATGATTCAAGTGTTTAAAGTAACTAAGCGATGGTTAGAATGTGCTAAATGATCGTAGTTGCTTGATGGGCTATTGTGAATGATTTGGTTATGGTTGTGGATTAGCTAATTAACTATGGACATGTGCTAGAAATGCTAGTGAATGTGGCCATTTTGCTAGCTATTTTGGAGCTCTAGTGGAAGTGGAGATTATGGTGAAGTTGTGTGCAAAATTGCACATTGGCACATGTTATGGTATTGTGGCCGAATGGTCTTTGTGGTGTGTGTGTGTGTACATTGTGCGCTTTGGTGAATTCTTTGTGCTTGCTGACCAAATTATTGTTAGTGTAACTTATATGTCTCGGTTACTTTAGCATGTATATGTATATGTGGTGTTTTCTTGTCTTGGTGTTTGTTTTGCAGGTTATGTTGAGCGAATGGGAGGTTAAGCTTTGAGTTGTATACTCGGCCTAACTAACTAAACTCTTAATTGAGTTGGTATTAAAAGTGAGCTCTACTGAGTTTTATACTCACTGCCCATTACATCATTTTTCAGGAAAGGATATTTGGCCTGAGTGAGATTGCTTGTGTTTGTGCTAGTGTGTTGTGCTAGCTAGCTTGTTTGCCAAGGTATGTGCCAATGAGTGCTTGGCTTAATGGTTTAGTACATTTCAAGTCTTATTGTGAAGTTGGCCAAGACTTAATGTGTTAAGTTTGCAGGCTTGTAGTGTTAGGACCTGGTTAGGATGGCAGCATGGACACGTGGACTTTAGCTATGATCATAGTCTTCATTTTCATGACCATGAATATGGCTACAGGTATGGTTTTGCAGTGTGTCCTTTTGTATGGGATACTTAAGGTGCTGTTTGACCATTAGTGGTTTCGGGTTGTACTATAACTTGGCTGGAGGACTTTTGAATCATGGCATGGAGGCATGTAGGTTACTAGGTAGACTACCATTTTGTGTACATGTATGTAGTCTTGGTTGCCTAGTTCTGTGGAGTACTTGATGTGCTTGTGTAGCCAAGTTATGTGTATGTACTTATGGATGGTTTTGGACTTGTACTTGTGATGGATGCTTTGGGCCAAAGTTTGGCATATCTATGTGGATAGTCATGGACTTATGCCTGTTTAAGTGAATGTGTAGCATGAAGCTTGTGAACCTCCTTGTGTATCTTTTATGGCCAAAAGGTACATGTGCATATAAACTTGAGTTTTCAAAACATATTGACTACCCTGAGCTTCTTGGTTGCCATAATAGGTAGCACACTTGAATGCTCACATTCTATGCACATAAAATTACATTAAGTGTTGCCTTGCTTGTCTTGTAAGAAATTATGAAAGCCTTGCTTGTTTTGTAAGTTAGTGGTATTGGGCATTGATTCTGCTGCCGTACCTAATTGGAATCACTCATAAGCCTGCTGGGCCACCTCCCAGGCTAAATAGCTTAAGAAAATAGGACTTAAGGTTAAGTTTTGTTAGTTGGCCGAATGTGAAAGGTTAAAGATTAAACTTCATGTTTGGGAGTTAACACCTTGGACTTGGGCCAGGGCCTGTGTGAGGTGTGACAGGCTTTGTTGGTATCAGAGCCTAAGTTTTAGACTGATCAGAGCCGAAAAGCTTGTCTGAGGTAGGGTTCACTTAACATCTTGATTGCTTGGTAATATACCATGATTCAAGTGTTTAAAGTAACTAAGTGATGGTTAGAATGTGCTAAATGATCTTAGTTGCTTGATGGGCTATTGTGAATGATTCGGCTATAGTTGTTGATTAGCTAATTAACTATGGACATGTGCTAGAAATGCTAGTGAATGTGGCCATTTTGCTAGCTATTTCGGAGCTCTAGTGGAAGTGGAGATTATGGTGAAGTTGTGTGCAAAATTGCACATTGGCACATGTTATGGTATTGTCGCCGAATGGTCTTTGTGGTGTGTGTGTGTGTACATTGTGCGCTTTGGTAAATTCTTTGTGCTTGCTGACCAAATTATTGTTAGTGTAACTTATATGTCTCGGTTACTTTAGCATGTATATGTATATGTGGTTTTTCTTGTCTTGGTGTTTGTTTTTCAGGTTATGTTGAGCAAATGGGAGGTTAAGCTTTGAGTTGTATGCTCGGCCTAACTAAATAAACTCTTAATTGAGTTGGTATTGAAAGTGAACTCTACTGAGTTTTATACTCACTGCCCATTACATCATTTTTCAGGAAAGGATATTTGGCCTGAGTGAGATTGCTTGTGTTTGTGCTAGTGTGTTGTGCTAGCTAGCTTGTTTGCCAAGGTATGTGCCAATGAGTGCTTGGCTTAATGGTTTAGAACATTACAACTCTTATTGTGAAGTTGGCCGAGACTTAATGTGTTAAGTTTGCAGGGTTGTAGTGTTGGGAGCTGTTTAGGAGGGCAGCATGGACACGTGGACTTTAGCTCTGATCATAGTGTTCACTTTCATGACCATGAATATGGCCATAGGTTTGGTTTTGCAGTGTGTCCTTTTGTATGGGATACTTAAGGTGCTGTTTGACCATTAGTGGTCTCGGGTTGTACTATAACTTGGCTGGAGGACTTTTGAATCATGGCATGGAGGCATGTAGGTTACTAGGTAGACTACCATTTTGTGTACATGTATGTAGTATTGGTTGCCTAGTTCTGTGGAGTACTTGATGTGCTTGTGTAGCCAAGTTATGTGTATGTACTTATGGATGGTTTTGGACTTGTACTTGTGATGGATGCTTTGGGCCAAAGTTTGGCATATCTATGTGGATAGTCATGGACTTGTGCATGTTTAAGTGAATGTGAAGCATGAACCTTGTGAACCTCCTTGTGTGTCTTTTATGGCCGAGAGGTACATGTGCATATAAACTTGAGTTTTCAAAACATATTGACTACCATGGGCTTCTTGGTTGCCATAATAGGTAGCACACTTGAATGCACACATTCTATGCACTGAAAATTACATTAAGTGTTGCCTTGCTTGTCTTGCAAGAAATTATGAAAGGCTTGCTTGTTTTTCAAGTTAGTGGTGTTGGGCCTTGGTTTTGCTGCAGTTAACTAATTGGAATCACTCATAAGCCTCCTAGGCCACCTCCCAGGCTAAATACCTTAAGAAAATAAGACTTAAGGTTAAGTTTTGTTAGTTGGCCGAATGTGTAAGGTTAAAGATTAAACTTCAGGTTTGGGAGTTAACACCTTGGACTTGGAACAGGGCCTGTGTGAGGTGTGACAGTTGGTGTTCGGAAATTTAGCAGGGCTTTGAATTTTTCGGGTTGGCATCTATTCCCCTTTTTGATACCATAAACCCGAGAAACTTTCCCGCAGTTACCCCGATGACACACTTCTCGGGATTGAGATGTATGCCAAACTTCTGAAGTCGTTCGAAGGTTTCTTCTAAGTCGGTGATATGATTACCAAGCATTCTCCTTTTGAGTATCATGTCATCAACGTATACTTCCATGTTTCTCCCGATCTGGGGATCGAATACCTTATTCATCAGCCTTTGATAGGTGGCCCCTGCGTTTTTTAGGCCGGAGGGCATTCTGATATAGCAGTAGGTACCCATTTCCGTGATGAAGGCCGTTTTCTCTTCATCTTCGGGGTTCATCCGAATCTGGTGATATCCACTAAAGGCATCGACGAAGCTGAGAAGTCCGTATTCGGCGGTTGCGTCTTCCAACTTGTCTATGGCTGGCAAAGGGTAAGAGTCCTTTGGGCAGGCGTCATTCAGATTTTGAAAGTCGATGCACATTCGGAGTTTTTCACTCCCCTTTTTCGTGGCTATAACCACGTTGCTAAGCCATTTGGGGTATTTTACTTCTCTTATTACCCCGGCCTCTATAAGGCGATTGACTTCGGTTTTAACAGAGGAATTCTTATGGCCCGATAGACATCATTTTTTTCTGTCGAACTGGTTTGGCATTCGGTTGCACGTTAAGACTGTGGTGGATTATGCTAGGATCGACCCCAGGCATATCCCTTGGCGAATAGGCAAATAGATCTTTGTTCATAAGCAAGAAAGATACAAGCCTCTTTTTGTCATCCTCGGCCAATTTTTTCCCGATTCGGGTGCTTCGGCCAGGGATCAGTTCTACATCTTCTGTTTCTACCTTTTCTAGGCTTTCATTTTCTTCCTTTACTGTCTCTTCGCCGTCATGACTGTTTTTTCCTCCACCGAAGTCTGTACTTGGATCTTCGCTGGGCTTTGTCTAGCTTTTGTGAAGACCTTTCTGACTTTGGTTTGGTCGATGAAGATCGCCGCGTCTCCGTCTTTGGTTTCGAAGGTGACTGTTAGGTACTTCACGTCCGGGGGGACGTGGAGATTGCCCTGAGTCTACCTTCCGAGGATAGCATTGTAAGCTGACGGCACATCAATGACAATGAATCTGGTCATGACGGAGGCTATCAATTCTTCCTGGCTATGGGGCGAGATTCCTTTTAGCATCAGAGGCAGGTCGACATATCCGAGGACCGGTAGCATGGAGGGTCCGACGCCGAAGGTGGGGGAATTGACCGTGCTGAGATTGCCTCTTGGAATGCCCAATTTAGGCAGTAGATAGGAAAAGATGACGTCAGTGTTTCAGCCATCGTCGAGGAGTACCCTTTTGACGTCCCAATTTCCTATTCTTGCCGTGACAAGGAGTGGGTCGTCGTGGAGGAACTTTATTGTAGATCCATCTCTACTAATGAGTCTGCTTGGCGGGTTCCCTACTCCATTATGGAGATTTCTCTTGTCTTTCTCTTTCTCTCAGTTGAGGGTATCCCAGTAGTGATGGTTTGGATAACCCCTCCCGATGGTGGCAGATTCTTTCGAGGACTTCGGTCCCGACGTCTGTCTGAATCATACTCTTCATCGTCCCCCCTCCTTTGCTATTCCTTTCTTCCTTTTGGGGAAGGCATCCGTAAGTTTCGGTGAAGTTGACCCTGCTTGATCAGGGATTCAATATATTTCCTCAGTTGAAAACAATCCTCAGTGTCATGGCCATGGTCTCGGTGAAATTGACAGAATTTCTTCATGTTCCTTTTGTTTTCCATGGTCGTGGCCTTTGGCCTTGGAACTGTGGTTTCTTGCCTTTCTAGCACCATGAGGATGCTAGCTCTTGTGGTGTTCAAGGGAGTGAACGTCATTGGCCTTTTCCCCATTTGTTTTCAGGGCCTTTCCCCCTTATTTTGGTGTCGAGGCTGATGGCTGGGCCCTTTGGGG
This sequence comes from Aquilaria yunnanensis, assembly GCA_039654915.1. NCBI lineage: Eukaryota > Viridiplantae > Streptophyta > Magnoliopsida > Malvales > Thymelaeaceae > Aquilaria > Aquilaria yunnanensis. Next base: position 36,718,412 of record CM077595.1, on the reverse strand, counting down.
AGTGGGTCCTCACCTTTTGGCCCTCCCATTCTAAGCTCTTCGGTCGTCATATGCTGCTCGGCCCTTCTATAGAATTCCCCGAGGGTGTCTGGGGGGGTCTTTGGAAAACTCATAGAAAAGCTGGGAGTCCCTCTGAAGTCCTCTAATCATAACGAGGATGCGTATTTCTGGCCAAAAATCGGGTACGCTCAGCGCCTCTCGGTTGAACCTTTCAACATAGTCGCGAATGGTCTTCCCACCTCGCTGGGCTATGTCGAACATTTTTCTGGCATCTTGGCAGTTGGTCTACTGCCGATGAACTGCTGGGTGAAGGCAGTGAATAACTCCTGAAAACATGGCAAGCTACCATGGGCCAGGGAGTTATACCATGCCATTGCTAGACCAGAGAATGTCACCTCGAAACACTTACAAAGGGTAGCATCATCTGCGACATGGAGTACCATGCTTTGCTTATATTTCATCAGGAGTGCCTAGGGGTCATTACGTCCGTCATAAGTTTCCAGATGCGACACCCTGAAATCACTGGGCATGGGCGCCTCCAGCACCTCGCGCACGAAGGGTGACTCTTCTCCGGTGTAAGAATCAGACAAACTGGACCAGACTGGTTTTCAGGAGATCTGCCTGTCCAACTTCTCCAGTCTTCCCAGGATTTTCTCCATGAGGGCAGCTGTGTTAACTTCTCCTTGCTGCCTAGTGCTTGCTGGTAATTGCGAATTTCTTCTCCTCCTCGGAGAATAACTTCGGCGCTAAGGAGACTGGGACCTTCGGTAAGGGGATGTGCTTCGTCGGCATGAGGCCCTAGTTTCTTTTGGGGCTCCCCCTTAATGGGTTGTGCTCCCACGGGTTCATTCTCTATTGAAGACGCATCGAGGGAGTCCCCACTCCCTGAACTTCGGTGTGTGGACCTTGAACTGCTCTCCCGACACGCTGCCGGGAGAGAGGCCCTTCGGACCAGAGGAGGTTGCGGCAACCTCTGGTCGAGTTGCTGTGTCATTTCGGTGATGATGGAGCGCTGGAAGTCTCGCAAGAAGCCCATCGTCACCGTTAGAGGATGGTCATCTTCCAGCACAGAAGCTTCTGCCACAGGCTGTGTGGCCGCCGGCTGAACCCCGGGCGCTGAGGGGGACTTGGGGAGCCCTTTGTCCTTTGAGCGCCGAGTCTCTACGACGGCGACCTGGGGGAAGTTTCCCACATACGGCGCCAAATGATGCCTATTAGCATCTCCACTGTGTGTCATGATGAGGGTGGCAGGATCTTCTTGTGGTGGAAGAGCATCCGAAGAGGGTTCGTTCCGGGAGGAACACCTGGAAAACACAGAAAGTATGGGGTAAAGGGTCCCCGGAGTGTTTTTCCGGGGAGGAATCTCCGATGCCCAAGTTAGTGGGGAATATCAGCAAAGAGGGAAGGCAGAGGTTGTATTCTACAGAGAGAGAGCCCTTTTACCAGTAATGCCTCCCATTATTTATAGAAGGTAGATGGGAGAAGTCCGTTTCACCATAAGCTATCCAAATCATGACACGTGTTTGGCTGGATGTGACTCGTACCTCTAAAGGGGCCCTCAGCCGATTGTAGGCCATTCGGCCGAAAGCCTATGTCCTTCGAGGAAGGTGTGTCAGAGCGTGTCTGGGGGCGGCGTGTCAGGAGCCGTACGGTATGATGTCTCAGAGACTCCTAATCTGTCAAATGGCACGTCCATGTGGCCTTCCAAGGTGAACGAATTCCTATGAGGTTTAAGAGTTCCTCGGGGAGGTGAACGTCTTCGGAAGGAGGTCCCTTGCTTCTTGCGAGCCACCTTCGACTGGGCACTCCCGAGGTTAGGCTCAGATCCTTGGCTATGGTACTCCCGAGGCTATGTCCCGAAGGTGGTCCAAAGGATGACCGAAGACGGTCTTAGACACGTGGAGTTATTCCGAGGTTATCCTCAGGAGAGGTGATGACCTTTATGCCCGAAGTTTATCTGACATGTCCCCCAAAGGTAACGCTTATCCGGCTTGTCCGAGGGTGCTTGAGACCCTCTCTTTACCGAGGTCGAGTCGTCTGTTCCTGACCAAAGGTGACGCGTTGGTCTACGAGGATGTGCATGCGTGAGGTCCTTCAGGGGCGATTGCCCTTCAGCTATCAACACTCTTCTCTTTTGCTCTCCTCTACTTTAGAGCTCTCTCTCGTCGTTTTCCTTCTTCCGGCAGTGGTTTCAACGGCGGAGCGATTTTCGGCAACCCTCACGACGGCGTTCAGAAACCCAGATTTCTGTAAAACCTTTAGTGGGTGTTTCCTTCTGTAGCCCTCTCTTTCTTTTCCGAGGTTGTTTTTCCGAGGTTCTTGTTTTTCCAAAGCCCTTCTATTCTCTTACTCCATTTTTCCCGAGGTCGACCTTCTTCTTTCTAAAAAAATGTCGAGTCCAACCTCGTTGATGTCCGTCCTTCCTCTTCCTGAAAGGTTTATCCCTCTCGAGTCTTATCCGTGCTGTACCACTTCGGAAAAGATGACGAAGTGGATGGCCAAATTCTATCTTCCTTCCTATCTCGTCCCGAGATTGCCTTTCCCAGGCTCTTACGGTTTTATGGCCCATTCGGGTGAAATTACCGTTTACCGAGCTCAGTTAAAAGCCGACCTTCGGTATCCTCCCCATCGGATGATATGAGAGTTCTACAAGTTTCACGAGATTGCCGTGAATCAACTCCCTCCTAATTTTTATTCTTATTTCAACTCCTTCCTCTGCATGTGTGGAGTTTTTAAGATACAGCCCCACTTTATTTTCTTCCTTCAGTATAACAAACTCCACCCGGTCCCAAAGGGTGGCTTTTACTTCTTGCTTCCCCGAGGGTCCGGGAGAAAAAAATTTACTTTCACCTTCGACAATAGGGATAGTTGGCGGGGGTGGAAGAAGAAATTCTTTTTCGTGTCAGTTCCCAAGTCTTGGAGTCATGTACCGACCAGATGGGCTTCGGGGACACTTAAGATCGACGTCGTCGACCCCCGGAGGCTTCTGACTTCGGAGTTGGCGGCCGAGTTTCATAAATTCGATCGAATTATTTAGTCGGTCACAGACTGGGACCCCGAGGTCCCTCTGCATTCATTTTATCCCTTTCCCATTAAATGGGACCTTATGGTCGAGGAGGTCCTTCGGGAACTGGGGGTAGTGAATGCACACAAGGGTGACCCAAACATGCCTGTGCCTGTTCTCCCGGGGAAGAAGGCATGGATAGTAATGCTTCTTCGGGCTGAAATTTCATACGAGGCTTTTGCTGAGAGTAAGACACCTTCCAGGATTTGACATCTATTTTCCTTTTGGACTTACACTAATGTGTTTTCCTTTTGCAGAGGTGGGCAATCAAGCTGCTGATTTTTACAAGTCCCTCTTTCTCGGCCAGGCCGAGAGGGGAGAGCAGGCGCGCAAGAAGGCATCTGCCAAGAGGAAGAAGACCACTGGAGGTCCTTCCAAGGTGAAGAAGGCCAAGGCGGCTATAATCCCTCCTCCCCCCGAAGATGTGGTCAAAGTGCAGGATCGGTCTACTGCTCATTCTCTGGCCAATGCTGATCCTCCTTCGAAATCTGCCACTCTTGGGGCAGCCTTGAGCCCGGTCCTTGCTGCTTAGACTTCAGCAGAGCACACATCAGCTGAAGAGCTCGAAGAGAGCAGGAGGAGAAAAGGCAAGAATATTCCCGGTGAAGTTTGAGGAGTGGACGAGCCTGAAGATGATGTGGCCGAGGTTCCACCAGGTTGGTTCTTTAGCCATTCTTCTGCAAATCTTAGTATTTTTTGTATCTATGATTTTTTAGATGAATGGCTTAGGGATGATGTACTGATGGAACTTCAGCGTGTTCTCGCTGAGGACATGCCTGTTGCTCCCTGGATGGAAACTCATGCTCGAAGAAGGGCTCTTCGGGATAGGCACATCCCGAAGGATAAAGTGTCGAGGGAGCCCTTCTGGAATTTCATGGAGGACATGAACTTGTTCTCCGAGGATAGTCAATTGATGGCTCCCCAGATGGCGACGAGTGTGATGACAAACGCCACCTTTTAGTCGCTCATCACTGAATGCCCAAATGAGGAAATCCTCACGGCGACGATGACTGAGCATGCTGCCCAGGTAGTTCTTTCTTCTTTTTTACTTAGAAAAATTTTCTTCTAAGTTTTTATCGCCTTCCGATCTTTATTCGGGGCCCTTTTTTCTGTAGCTCTTGGCGTACAATGGATATTTTCGTGCCTGGGCGGTGAAGCAAGCAGAGTCCCGCTCTCGGTTCGAGGCTTCTCTACAAAGAGCGAAGGAGTTATGCGTGAAGTATGTCCTCAAGTATGGCAAACTGAATAAGATTATGGAGGAGGACATAGTTAATCTTTGGGCCGAGCTCGCGGAGAGCAAGAAGGAGCTCCTCCTTGATTTTTCGGCCAAGGTCGAGGACCTTGACTCAAAGTGTGTCGTTCTCTCTTCGGAGAATGAGGCCCTTCGGAAGGAGAAAGCTGAAGATGGCAAGAACCTTGCAAAGGCGCTCGCTTTGAACGCCGAGCTCCAGGCTGAGGTTGACTCTTTGAGGAAGGAAGATAGAAATAAGAAGAAGAAGCTCGAGAGGGAGGTTGCTGAGCTCACGGCCGAGCTGTCAGCCCTTAGTGCCAAGAAAGATCAATCCGACCAGATGACGAAGGTGTATTACCAAGATGGCTTCTGCTTGGTGCGTCATCAGGTCCTTTCTCGGCACCCTAAGCTCGACCTCTCCTTCCTGTCCGCTCTGGACTTTCCCAAAGAGCCCAGGTGGACATGGTCAAAGCTAGAGTTTCTCAACCTTCCTCCTGCTGGGCCCGTGCCTTCAGCTGATCCTGCTCGGGAAAATGATGCCAACGTCGAGGAGACGCCAGACGCTCCAGCTCAACCATAGGCTTTTTTCTTTTTTTTGTAATCCTGCCCCTTTGTACCATTTGCCTTAGAAATTTTTAATGAAGATTTTTTCTCAAGTCTCCATTCTTTCCCCCGAATACGATTCTTCAGGAGTTAGTGTAATTCTATGTATGTATCTTTGGCGGACGTTCAAAATTATGTCTTCGGAAAGAGTTGTATTGGACCTTTCCTGTATTTCACCGAGTTTTTAAACTCCATCAGGGAGCTAGTTCCTTTTGGAAGAAAACCTTTAAGGAGCCTTTTTCAGTAACGCGACCATATTCAGCCTGTATTTTCATTGGTGACTTCGGGGAGGAGTAGCCACAAGCTTTCTTTCATAAAAAAATGTCTAAGTATAGAATCTTTTCAGAGAGTCTGAATGCCAAGTATTTTTCAACCCTACTCCCTCGGTATCACCCAATTTGTAGACCCCTGGGCGGACTTTGTAGAGGACCAAATAAGGTCCACTCCAGTTTGCCCGAAGTATCACTTCTGATGGCTTGCGTGGCCCAAATTCGGCCTTTCGGAGGACAAGGTGTCCTGTTTTGATTTTTTTTATTACACGTAAGTTAGTAGCATGAGCTATTCTTTGTTGGAAAGCATTCCTCCTAAGTTCGGCCATTTCGCGATGTTCCTCGGCGAGGTCTAGTTTTGTCCTCAAGCCGAGGTTGTTTCCTCCTTCATTGAATACTTATATTCTTATCGAAGGCTGCATGACTTCAATGGGGATGATGGCTTCTGTCCCATATACGAGTGAGAAAAGAGTTTCCCCGGTGCCCCATCGAGGAGTCGTATGATAGCTTTGTTGGGTTTCGGGAGCCAAACAGCGCAGCAGAATTTAACCGAAACCCTCTAGGATCCAAGTAAAATGGGGTAAATCGGGTGTTCAAAAATTTTCATACCTAATTTTTGGTTGAGATTTCTCACTCAACTGTAGAGTTGAATCACAAAACCTGAACAGTTGACGTGTTCAGGCTCTCTATGGTATCCACACGAGTCTCTCGGGATCACCATGCTTCCACCACGTCCCGGCAGATGCGTTTCTCTTGCGCTCACAGTGCTAGCTTGCATCCTCCAAGGAATTGCAAGAGAAGAGTGCGGCTGTCCTTTTGGTAGGCTAGGGCAAGGAGACCTGCGAATTTCTCACTAAAAGTTGTATTTATAGTGAGACTCAACTTCCAGGCCTAATGGGTTTCAAAGCCCTAATCCAATTAGTCTTTAATTTCAGGCTTAATAATGGCTCAACTCTTGGGCCCATTATTAATATGAAATTAAAGTGAAACCATAAGCCAAATAATTAGCCCATGCACTCTAATGATCCAAATAGCTCTATGTGTGCGACCCAATAGGCTCTTGCCACGTTGGCAGTGATCGTAAATCACATTTATGATCATAAGCAATGAGTGGTGTCTAGCAACATGATGGCCAGGGGCCTCATCGTTTATAGTCATGGTGACTGGTGGAGAGACTTCTGGGAGGAAGAGTGCCTGGTGGAATGGATAGCCCAAAGGAGAGTGCCTGAAAGCTCAGAAACAAAGGGTTAGGAGGCCCCCGGAGTGTTTTTCCGGGGGGGGAGCCTCCGACGCCCAAGTCAGTGGTGGCTGAGAAAAGGCAGAGGAAATAGCACAAAGGGCTGAAGAGTCTTGCCTGGTAGTTTTCTCATAGTGTAGGAGCAGTGTTTGGCCAACCAACCAGCCTCCTGCCAAGTATTAATTCTTGGTATTTATAGGAGCGCCTAGCCCGTTCAGATCACGACACGTGTTCGGTCGGATGTTCCCTGAGTTTCTGGGCGTAGGAGACAGATAACTGGTAGCAGATTGTCCTGAGCCACGTGCTGAGATGGGCCATGATGTGATTCTGATGGCGTCCGTATGTCAGAGCTCCTATTCAGGCGACTTTATGATGTCTGTGAAAGGACGTGTCAGAGGCTTCCTTAAATGCTTCCATAAATGCTCCTGCTGTACTCCCGAGGTCCCTGGGTGAGGTCGTCCTCTAGTTCGGACAGAGCCTCTTCGGGAAACAAGCCCTCAGTTTGGGGGTTCCCAGTTTCAGGGAGTTCCGCCTTCGGGGATATCATGTTCGGCTGGCTATGTCTGGTGCCGCTTTTCCGAAGGCGATATGTTCACAACCTTGGGGGGCGAGTAGTGTCCTCCGGGTTTCCTGGCGTGCCGGGCTCGGAGCTCTTCGGCTATCTCCCGAGGTGCCTGATCGCACCTTTTCTCGGGTAGCGCCAGCTTCTTCTGGCCATCATTGTGGCAGGGAGTTCGGCCAGATAGAGGCGATAGCGTTTGGCTATCACATGCCCCCCTTTGGAAAGCCGAAGTGAAGACTTCGGTTTTGCATCTCTTTCCGAGGTTGTGTATGGGAGTTTCTTTGGAAGCTTAACCTGTTCCGAGGATGCGCCTTTTGCCCGAAGGTCATGGGCTGTTCGGCCATAGCCTGTTTCTTGGCGTCCTCGAGGTGGCCTGCTCTTTGTTTCTGCAGGTCTGTTTGGCCAAGCGTGTCAGTCTGAGCGGCGCGTCCCAGTTTCGTCCCACTTTTCAAGGGACGTTTGGAGGACGTGTCCCCCATTTTCACGCAGCGGTTGACACGTGGCGCTTTGCCATTGGAGGAGAGTCGCATCGGTTTACAGAGGGCGCGCCTTTTCAGGTGCAGAGAGCAGTTACGGCAACGGTTCGCCTCCAAAGGGTACTTATGACGATGCTTCGGTTACCCATCTCTGGCTTATAAATAGCCCACTCCATCATAAGTTCCTTTTGCTTTCTCTTCTGCTCTTCTCTCTGCTTTGCCCCTGTTCTTGCACTTTCTTGCTTTCTGTGGCGGAGCTACCTTAATCAGAGCTTTTTTCCAGCCAGCTTTCACGACGGCATCCTCAGATTTTGGCAAATCTTTCGGTGGGTTTTTGTTTTTCAGAGCGCTTTGATCCCTGTGTTCTTTTGAGTTTTTCTCTGGAAACTGTTTTCTTCCATTTTCAAACTCGTTTTTATGTCGAAAATGCCCATTCCTGAGAGATGGCAGCCTCTCTTAGCCCATCCTTGTTGCACCACCCCTGAAAAGTTAGAGAGGTGGAAGAAAAAATTCTTTCTTCCCTCTTACGCCATTACTAGGCTGCCTCGTTCTAGCCATTATGCTTTTTCAAACCACAGTAAGGAGGTTACCGTTTTTCGAGCCCAGCTGAAGGCCGGTCTTCGGTATCCTCCCCCGAAGATGGTGTGCGAGTTATGCAAATTTCATGGCATTGCTGTGAACCAGCTTCCCCCGAACTCGTTCTGCTATTTTAACGCCTACCTCTGCATGTGTGGCGTCTTCGGGATAGAACCCAATTTCAGAATTTTTATGCAGTATTACAAGCTCTCTGTGGTCCCGAAGGGTGGCTTCTATTTCATGCTACCTCGGGGATCCGGGAGCAAGAAATTCATGTTCACCTTCGCCACTAAAGATAGCTGGCGGGGGTGGCAACAGAAGTTTTTCTTCATGAAGATGGACGAGGCTTGGTCGTACGTTCTGACCAAATGGGCTCAGGGAACACTGGATGTGGACGTTGCTGATCCGAGGATGCTGCTGACCCCGGATTTCGACGCCCGCATTCGGGCTGTCTCTAACTGGGATCCCGAGGTCGTTCCACTCGCCCTTTACCCTTTTCCAATCAACTGGAGGTTGATGACCGAAGAGGTCCTTCGGGATCGAAAGGTGGTAAAGGAGCACGAGACTGACCTCGCGATGCCAGCTCCTGCCATCGCCGGGAAGGATTCCTGGTTGGTCAAGCTTCTTAAGGAAGAAATTTCTTTCGAAGCGCTTGCCGAAAGTGAGTTATCTTCTACTCATTTACTGTTCTTTCCTCAGACTTACGCTAATGTTTCTCTCCTTTTTCAGAGATGGGCGACGCGACTGCCGCCTATTACAAGTCCCTTTTCACCGGCCAGGTGGAGAAGGGCGATCAGACGAAGAAGGCGTCTTCCCGAAGGCGGAAGTCTACTGGCGCGGGGCCTTCGAGCAAACGGGCAAAGAGAGCTGCCCAGGCTCCTCTAGAGGAAATTCCCGAGGAGACTGCCGAGGGGCCTGGGGCAGCCGAGATTCCGTAGCCTGAGGCTGCTGCTTCCGAGGTCCCTTCAACCGACGTCCCTCCTCAGAGTCCTACCGCGTCACAGGCCCTCCTTGATGTAGTGGTAGAAGTACCTTCTGCCGAGGAGCGGCGCAAGCGGAAGGGCAAGGGCATTTCGGCCGAGGACTCCGAGGACGATGTTGTCGAGGTTCCGCCAGGTTTGTTTCCAGACAAAGTGTACTTCCTTTGTTTTTTTCTGGATTGGCTTCTTTGTCTTTAATCTCCTTCTCATTCTTATCACGCAGGGGAGTTAACTACCCCTGGCTGGGTGGCCGATCATGCTCGGAAACGAGCTCTTCGGGATGCCAAAATCCCGCAAGGGAAGATACCCAAGGAGCCTTTTTGCACGTTTACGGAGGACATGGATATGTACTCCGAGGACGTTCCTCAAATGGCTAAGGAAATTTCGAAGGGGGTGCTCACCGAGGCCTCCTTCAAGGCTATAGCGGCGGCCCACCCGGGGGATAACACCCTCGTCGCAAAGATCACCGAGCATGCTGCTCAGGTATATCCTTCACAGCTCTTTCCCTTCAATTTTTTCCTAAGTGTTTGGCTCTTGCTGATCTTGCGTTTATTTTTTGCAGCTGATGGGGTACACCGCCTTTCTCCAAGTTCGGGTGGCCAGGGAGGTTGCTTTTCGAACTTCAGCCACTCAAACCATGAATGAGACGAGGACCGCACTCACGGAGTCGGTCGCCAAAAACCAGCAGCTAAAAGAGGCTGCTGAGAAAGAAGTAGCTGCCCTTCGGGAGGAGTTCCGGAAGGAAAAAGAAGAACTTCAAAAGGACTCCTCTAGGAAGATCGCTGACCTCGGTGACCAAATAAAGGGGATGTTCACCGCCAACGAAGATCTTCTCCAGCACAAGGCTGGTTCTGACGGCCGTATAGTGTCGCTGACGTGTGAGAATAACGCTCTCCGGGCCGAGGTCGAGTCGTTGAAGAAGGAGCGGAAGGGGGAGGAGCAGATAAAGTTTCTGGAGGAGGAGGTCACAGATCTGAAGGACGAGCTTGACGACCTCGAGCTTGAGAAGAACAAGTCTGATCAGATGAGCAAGGTCGCATTCCAGGACGGCTTCTGCCTAGCTCGGCACCAGATTCTCCAGAGGTTCCCAGATCTGGACCTCTCTTTTCTAGAGGGTCTAAACATTCCTGGGGGACCTCGGTGGAAATGGTCCAAGGTCGAACATCTGAAACTTCCTCCTTCAATTCCAGCGCCGAATGTGAAGGAAAAGGGCGGGCAGACGAGTGGCTCTCGGGACGCCGCGAACCCTTAGCCAATTTTAGGGCCCCTTTTCCTTCCCTTCTATTTTGTAATCCTTCTTCGGGCAGTTCTTTATTTTAAAGCAGCTTTGCTCTTAATGAGGATTTTTTGGCTAAGTCTTTTCTTGCAAGTTTCTTCATTTCCATTGTCCCGAACACGTTCGCTCAAGAGACTTCGGAAAACCTGCGACTAAAGAAACCTTTTTACCTTCCTTTGTCCCGAGTGCGCTTGCTCGTAAGACTTTGCAGGCTTTTGCATTTCCAATTTACCCTGAACATGATTGCTCAAGGGACTTCGGAATCCTTCAGTCAAATTTTTTGTTTTTCCAGTTGTCCCGAGCATGTTTGCTCAAGGGACTTCGGAAAACCTTTCGCGAGATTTTTCACTTCCCATTTTCCCGAGCATGTTCGCTCAAGGGAGTTCGGAAAATTATCTCTGCGCTGGCTATGGTGAGTACTTCTGCGAGATTTTTGTTTTCCATCTTTCCCGAGCGTGATGGCTCAAGGGACTTCGGAAAGTCATATCTGCGCTTTATCATGGCGAGCACCTTTGCGGAATTCTGTTTTCCATAATTTCTGTACACTTAAGAATTTTTCTCAAGGCCATTCTGTACAACATAACTCCTCCGCTCAACCTTAAGTGTAGAATTTTTTCAAGGCGTCTGAGTGCCAAGTGTTCTTCAATTTTACGCCTTCGGCGTCGCCAAGCTTGTACACGCCTTTTCATACTTCGTCGAGAACCAGATAGGGTCCTTCCCAGTTTGCGCGAAGTACGCCATGGAATGGCCTTCGGGGTGCGAAGTCGGCCTTTCGAAGAACGAGGTCTCCCTTCTTGATTTCTTTTGGCCTGACCCGTAAGTTTACAGCCGCGGTCACTCTTTGTTGAAAAGCTTTTCTTCTCAGCTCGGCTATTTCTCTGTGTTCGGCCACAAGATCGAGATTGGTTCTCAGGCCGAGGTCATTACCACCATCATCAAATACTTGCACCCGTACTGAAGGTTGAGCTACCTCTAGTGGGATAATGGCCTCTGTTCCGAAGACGAGTGAGAAAGAAGTCTCCCCTGTGGCTCTTCGGGGCGTCGTTCGGTAGCTCCATAATACACTTTGGAGTTCTCCTGGCCATTTCCCTTTGGCTTCCCCTAGTCTCTTTTTCAGGCCATCTTTTATGGTCCTGTTCGATACTTCCACCTGCCCGTTGCTTTGGGGGTGAGCTACTGGGGCGAAGTGCATGTTTATTCCGAGGTCGCTGATGAATTCTTGGAAACCTTTGTCTGTGAACTGGGATTCATTATCAGCTACTAGTACCCTCGGTATGCCAAATCTGCATACGATGTTCTTCCATAGGAACTTCTGCACTTCTTTTGCCGAGATAGTTGCTAGTGGTTCTGCCTCCACCCACTTTGAGAAATAGTCCACTGTTACAACGCAGAATTTCACGCCTCTGGGAGCTGTGGGGAGTGGCCCAATAAGGTCTATACCACAGACTGCGAAGGGCCAAGGATAGTCTGCCGAAGTTACCATTTCCGAGGGTGTCCTATGGATTTTCGCGTGTCTCTGGCAGCTACCACATTTCTGGACAAACTGTCTTGCGTCCTTTCTCGGGGTAGGCCAGAAGTATCCTTGACGGAGTATCACTGCTGCCAGGGCATCAGTTCCAATGTATGAACCACACATGCCTTCGTGAACTTCTTTAAGGACCATTTCAATATCCTTTTCATCCACACATCTTTGCAGCGGATTCGCATATCCGTGCCGATACAACTCTTCGCCAATCAGGAAGAATCTTCCGAAGCGTCTTCACAGTATTGCAGCATCGCCGGGGTCTTCGGGGAGCAAATTCTCTGCGAGGCATCTTTTTATTGGGTCTTTCCATCCTGTTCCCGAGGTCGTCATGCTCAGCACTGAGATGCTCGGATGGTCTACCACCTCGGTATATGTTTTTGACTTCACCAAGCAATCTGCCTCAGTGTTATTCCGCCGAGGTACATTTTTGATCCGTACGACGTCAAACTCTTGGATGAGCTTTGCTACTAGCTCATGATATTGGGTCCTTCGCCCCATAATCTCCTACCGTCTGCCGAACTAACAGCTGGGAATCGCTGTGAGCCTTTAAGTTTCTCACGCCAATCTTTCTGGCCAAGCCCAATCCCGCTATGAGGGCTTCATACTCAGCTACATTGTTGGTGACGTTGAAGCTGAACTTGATGGCCTTCATTACCTCCAGGCCTTCGGGGCCCCTGATAATTACTGCAGCTCCCTGGTGTTCGGACCCCGAGGCTCCGTCTACGTGCAAGGTCCATTCTGGCTCACCCTCTTTTGGATCCGAGTGGCTCTCCTCAGTGGTGGGCATTTCGGTGATAAAATCTGCCAGGGCTTGAGCTTTTATGGCCTTCCGAGGCTCATACGTGATTTCGTGTTCGCCCAGCTCTATGCACCACTTGGAGAGCCTTCCCGAATGATCTACTCTCTTCATGACATCCCGTAGCGGCAGACTACTCCGGACGATGATGGGGTGAGCCTGAAAGTATGGTCGCAGCCTTCTCCCTGCAAGCACCAAGGCGTATATAGCTTTTTGAAGCAAAGGGTACCTGACTTCGGCGCCATGCAGGGACTTGCTGACATAGTAGATCGGCCATTGCTTTGACCCCTCTTCTTTCACGAGGACCGAGCTCACAGCTTTTTCTGTGACAGCGAGGTACAGTGCGATGGGCTCTCCCTCCCGAGGTTGTCACAGAGTCGGCAGGCTGGCCAGGTAGACTTTGAGTTCTTCCCAGGCCTTTTGGCAATCTTCATCCCAAGGACGATCATTTCTTCCGAGGTCGCCTTCCATTTTTGTTGCCTTTGTGAGGACTTTGAAGAAGGGTCTACACCTATCTCCATACCTGGAAATAAACCTGCTCCGAGAGGTTATTCTTCCGGTGAGTCTCTGCACATCTTTGACTGTGGCAGGAGTTCGGGGCTCAAGCAGAGCCTTAATCTTCTAGGGGTTAGCGTCGATGCCTCTTTCGGATACCATGTACCCAAGGAATTTTCCCGAGGTCATACCGAAGATGCACTTCTCAGGATTAAGGCGGTTCCCGAAGGTTTTGAGCTTTTGGAAGGTTTCCTCTAAATCTGCAACGTGGAAGCCAGGCAGCTTGCTCTTGATTATCATATCATCAACATACAACTCCATGCTTCTCCCCATTTGGTCTTTGAAGACCTTGTTCATCAGCCTCTGGTAGGTGCCTCCTGCATTTTTGAGCCCAAATGGCATCCTGATATAGCAGTATGTTCCTCCCTCGGTGATGAAGGCAGTCTTCTCTTCATCTTCGGGGTCCATCCTTATCTGATGGTAGCCACTGAAGGCGTCTAGGAAACTTAGGAGCCCATATTCAGCAGTTGAATCTACCAGTTGATCTGTTGGCGGCAGACGGCATGAGTCTTTCGGGCAAGCATCGTTCAAGTTTCTGAAGTCGATGCACATCCGGAGTTTGCTGCTACCTTCTTTTGTGGCGATGACCACGTTGCTTAACCACTCAGGGTACTTGACCTCCCTGATGACTTTAGCATCTAGGAGACGCTGGACTTCGGCTTTGACAAACTTACTTTAAGGCTATGCTGTATTATGCCAGGGTTCACCCCCGGCATATCTTTTGGCGAGTAGGCAAACAGATCTTTATTTTCCATCAGAAAGGATACAAGATTTTCCTTGTCACCTTCGGCCAAGCTCTTCCCTATTCGGGTAGATTGACCTGGGAAAAGCTCTATTGCTTCCATTTCTGTTTTGGCGAGATCTTCTTCTTTGCCTTTTTCTGGTGCCCTTGCCTCCATCGTTTGCGCGAGGTTGCTTGTCGGAGCTTTTCGCGCTTTTACAAACACCTTTCTTACCTCGGCTTGGTCTATGAATACCTCTGCATCCCCATCCTTGGTGGCGAATGTGACAGTCAAGTACTTCACACCAAGGCGAATATGCAGCTTCTCCATTGTCTGCCTTCCAAGGATGGCGTTGTACGAGGACGGGACGTTCACGATGATGAATCTCGCCATTGTGGAGGCGTACAACTCAGCTGCTCCGTTCACCGAAGTCCCTTTCAACATCAGCCGGAGGTCAATCCATCCGAGGATGGGGAGTTCGGATGGCCCAAACCCAAAAAGTGGGCGAGGTGACAGGCTTCAGTTCGATGCTGGAGATGCCCAAGCTCGGCAGCAGGTGCAAGAATAGGACGTCAGCATTTGAGCCATCATCAAGCAACACTCTTTCGACGTCCCAGTCCCCTATTCTCGCCATAATCAGTAGCGGATCGTCGTGGGGGAAGACGACGGTGGAGCCACCTTTGCGAGCCAGCTTCTTTGACGGACTTTGATACTCCATGACTGCAATTTCTCTGGCTTTCCGCTTTCTTTCCGAGGATGGGAGCCCCGTGGTGATGGTTTAGATAACCCCTGCTGGAGGTGGAGGGCGCTTTTTTGGACTTCTATTTCTCCGCCTGTCGGAGTCATAGTCCTCATTTTCGGCCCTTTCTTCCTCCATTTTTCTGCCTTTCGGGGATGGCATCCTCAGGTATTTCCGAAGTTGGCAATTTTTTATTAGCGACTCTATGTACTTCTTCAGCTGGAAGCAGTCTTCGGTGTCATGACCGTGGTCACGATGAAACTGGCAGAACTTCTTTGCATTCTTCTTATTATCGGCGGTCATGGCCCTTGGTCGCCGAATCTGCGTCCCTTGCCTCTCCAGCGCCATGAGAATGTTGGTCCGTGAAGTGCTCAATGGTGTGAAACTTTGATGTTTCTTTCCTCGCATCCTCCGAGGTCGTCCTACGTATTCGGTAGGATGCCGAGCTTCTTGACTGGACTCTTCGGGGAGGTGGTGATCAGACTTCGGCCCAGCCATTCTTAGTTCTTCGGCGGTCATGTGCTGTTCTGCTCTTCGGTAAAATTCTCCGAGGGTCTCCGAGGGGTCCTTTGAGAACTCGTAGAACAGCTGTGAGTCTCGCCGAAGGCCTCGTGTCATGGCAAGAATGCGGATTTCGGGCCTGAAGTCTGGGACACTTAGAGCCTCCCTGTTGAATCTTTCGACATAGTCTCGGATGGTTTCTCCATTCCTCTGCTCTATGTCGAACATCTGCACAGGCATCTTCGCCGTAGGTCTGCTCCCAATGAATTGCTATGTGAAGGCCGTGGACAACTCCTGGAACTCAGTGATGGTTCCTGAAGGCAAGGAATTGTACCACGCCGTGGCTGGCCCTGTGAGGGTGACTTCGAAGCATTTGCAGATGGTAGCGTCGTTAGCACCGTGTATTATCATGCTGCGTCTGTACTTCGTCAGATGGGCTTGTGGATCAGTACGGCCATCATAAATCTCCAACCGAGGTACTCTGAAGTCACCTGGCATGGCTGCCTCAACAACGGCCTGAATAAATGGCGAGTCATCTTCGCAGCATGTTCCCGAGAGTCTGGCCCAAACGGGTTTTCTGGCCACTTGTTTCTCCACTCTGTCCAACCATGCTAGTATCCTCTCCATCAGCACTGTGGCGCTAGGGCCTTCTTCAGGGAATGGAGATCGCTGGCGCCTCTTCGGGGGGCGAGTTCGGCGCTGAGGGGACAAGGACCTCGCCTCAGGCGACGAACTGCTTCGCTGTGAAACTCTCGGTCGCTTGGACCCGGTTTGTCCCACAGGCCGTTTCCCGAGGGCTATATTTTCTGTGGATGATTCTCCGTGAAGGTCTCCACTCCCCGAACTGTGATGTGTAGACTTGGGGCTTTTCTCCCAAGGGCGTGTCGGTGATGGGGGTCTCTGGGCCTGTGCTTGCTGTGGCCACCTTCGGTCGATCTGCTGGGTCATTTCAGACACGACCGAACGCTGAAAGTCCCTCAAGAAGCTCATGGTGATTACAAGAGGGCGGTCTTCCTCAGGCGCAGAAGTCCCTGGGAGTGTTTGGTCAGCAGCCGGTTGTATCTCAGGCACGGACGGGGACTTCGGGAGCCTCTTGTCCTTAGAACGCCGAGTCTCAACGACGGCGATCTCAGAGCGGGTTCCCACAGACGGCACCAAATGATGGCCAGGGGCCTCATCGTTTATAGTCATGGTGACTGGTGGAGAGACTTCTGGGAGGAAGAGCGCCTGGTGGAATGCATAGCCCACAGGAGAGTGCCTGAAAGCTCAGAAACAAAGGGTTAGGAGGCCCCCGGAGTGTTTTTCCGGGGGGGGAGCCTCCGACGCCCAAGTCAGTGGTGGCTGAGAAAAGGCAGAGGAAATAGCACAAAGGGCTGAAGAGTCTTGCCTGGTAGTTTTCTCAGAGTGTGGGAGCAGTGTTTGGCCAACCAACCAGCCTCCTGCCAAGTATTAATTCCTGGTATTTATAGGAGCGCCTAGCCCGTTCAGATCACGACACGTGTTCGGTCGGATGTTCCCTGAGTTTCTGGGCGTAGGAGACAGATAACTGGTAGCAGATTGTCCTGAGCCACGTGCTGAGATGGGCCATGATGTGATTCTGATGGCGTCCATATGTCAGAGCGCCTATTCAGGCGACTTTATGACGTCTGTGAAAGGACATGTCAGAGGCTACCTTAAATGCTTCCATAAATGCTCCTGCCGTACTCCCGAGGTCCCTGGGTGAGGTCGTCCTCTAGTTCGGACAGAGCCTCTTCGGGAAACAAGCCCTCAGTTCGGGGGTTCCCAGTTTCAGGGAGTTCCGCCTTCGGAGATATCATGTTCGGCTCGCTATGTCTGGTGCCGCTTTTCTGAAGGCGATATGTTCACAACCTTGGGGGGCGAGTAGTGTCCTCCGGGTTTCCTGGCGTGCCGGGCTCGGAGCTCTTCGGCTATCTCCCGAGGTGCCTGATCGCACCTTTTCTCGGGTAGCGCCAGCTTCTTCTGGCCATCATTGTGGCATGGAGTTCGGCCAGATAGAGGCGATAGCGTTTGGCTATCACAACACATCATTGCTACCCAAGTGACAAGATTGTCGGTGATTCGACTAAACCTCTATGATCATCACCGATATATGCCATTGTCCCTTTGTCCAAGATATCAAGACTAAGCACGAGACATGGAATGTGTCACTATCGTATAGCCCAATCTTTGGTTTCTTGATTACCGAGTAGACTAGCTTAAGCTGATGACATTGATATCGTATATCAACTCATCTGAGCATGGCCATGCATTTTCTAAGTCTCACTCTATCAAGGGGCCCGAAGATATCACTCCCGTTACATAGGACAGACAAATCCCATCTTGATCATACTAATCCCTGCGCATGATATGTGACATACCCAATGACCTCCTTCAAGTTCACTCAGTTACGAGCAACAAAGGAAAGTACCAAAGTATGTGACTCACATGTAGGGAACCTTGATGATCTTAGGTCGAAGGACTGCATATACCATGATCACTATGAGAATCACTTATGACACTCATATAATGATCCATGAAGTGTTCTCATGGTGGGTCGGTCCAGTACACAAGTTCTCCAACTTGTACCCATATGTAGACTATATATCTCATATTAGTCTCCACATATGCTAGTCGTTATGTATTATTGCAACACGCTCCACAATGATACTAGACCAGGGACGTTAATGGCCTGAGGCGGCTTCATCGTGTGTCAATGTACGGGTAGGGAAGACTTCTGATGGAGGAGAGCACTTTGGGAGGAGATTCCCTAGTGGAGGGTACCTGAAATACTCCAGAAAACGCAGGTCAAGAGGTCCCTAGTGTGTACTCCCGGGGAGGAGCCTCCGACGCCAAAGTCAGTACTTTCAGATAACTGGATTATGTGCTCTTTTGTGTATTCAAAGAGAACTTTTTCCGTACCTTGCTGGGATGCTTTCCGGATGTTTATAAAGAAGGCGTACAGAAGCCATTCCCCTCTTGTGGACGTCCCAGATTACGACACGTGTTCGGTGGGATGCGATCCCTGCTTTTCTGGGAATGAAGGGACACTTATCTCAGCAAAAGTCGCCTGGCTGGAAGCCTAGTCATTCCGAGAGTGTCGTGTCGAGGTGTCCCTCTAATGGCGTGCCCCAGTGATAGTGTGTCAGAATGTACTTGGGGGACGAATTTTTAGGGAGGTGTCAGAGGCTCCTTAAATGCTTTGTTCGTACTCTCCGAGGTTACTCTAACGTCTCGGGGAATATATTCCCCGAGGATGGTTCCTCCGAAGGGTACTTCTATTTCCGAAGAAGGTCTGATCGCTCTGCCGAGGTTGGTCCTACCACTTCCTAAGGAAGCGAATTCCCTACCTTAGGCCAGGGGGATCGTTCATCCTTCTGACCTCGGCTTGCAGTTTCCCTCTGCCGAAATCTGTACTCCATCAAGTCTGGGATCTCGGCCAGTGATGGGCACCTCGACTATCACATGCCCCCTCCTGGAGAGCTGGAGCGGGGGCTTCGGCTATGTTTTCGAGAAGGTCCCTTTGCCGATCTGGCGGCTGAAAATTTTCTTGGAAAGTTGCCTCACTTCAATAGGCGTTTCCTCGGAGCTGAGGTACCTCCTCTAGTTTTCTTGATGTCCTCGGAATGCACGTTACTTTTTTCTTTTTTCTTTTTCTGCCGCGGGTTTGTGAATCATCGCGTCCTTTGGCCAGGCGTGTCAGTCATGGGTGACCGTGCCTGGGTTTTCACGATGTCAGAGGGGCATGCCTTGGTTCCCCGTGCCGTGTAACACGTGGACGCTGTTGGATGGCAAAACAGTTATGCTGGTTACGTCAACTGCACCTCTTCGCCTTCAAGGAGTAATAATAAGGTGGTTACATCTTCAAAGGATGACTATGACGACGTTTCACTTATCCTTCTTCGGTCTATATAAGCACCTTCCGTCCTATTTTGCCTCACTCTTTTGTTTTAGCTCTCGTCTGTTCTAGAGCCTTTTCTTGCCCTTTTCCTTTTTCCGGCGGCGGTTCTTACGGCAGAGTGACCTCCAGCGATTCCTTGCAGCGATGTTTCGCAGCAAAGTCTTTGGTGGGTGTTTCTTTTTGTGGTTTGTCGTTGTTCCTTTATTTCTCTGAAAGTCATCTCTCTTTTTCTTTTTGAAAAATGTCAAATCCGACTCCATTAAATTCGAGTCCATTGATGACTGTGCACCCTCTTTCTGAAAACTTTGTTTCTCTTGAGGCTTACCCCTGTTCCACTACTTTGGAAAAGATGACAAAGTGGGTGGCCAAGTACTACTTCCCTTCTTACATCACACCGAGGTTACCTTTGCTGGGATCTTACGCAGCTGCTTCTTCGGGGGAGGTTACCGCTTACCGAGCTCAGCTAAAAGCCGGTCTTCGGTATCCCCCTCATCGCATGATATGCAAATTCTGCAAATTCCACAGTATTGCCGTGAACCAACTCCCCCCAAATTCTTACTCTTACTTTAATGCTTTCCTCTGCATGTGCGGGGTGTTCCGCATAAACCCCCACTTCCTCTTCTTCATGCAATACTACAAACTCCACCCGATCCCGAAGGGTGGTTTTTACTACCTCCTTCCCCGAGGGTCCGGGAGTAAGAAGTTTATGTTTACTTTCGACAATAAGGATAGTTGGCGAGGGTGGCAGAAGAAGTTTTTCTTTTTTCGGGTTCCTGAGTCTTGGAGCCATGTGCCTATTAGATGGGCTTCGGGGACTTTGAAGGTCAACGTCGTCGATCCCCGGAAGCTCCTCACTCCAGTATTGCTTGCCGATTTTGACAACTTCAACAAGCGTATTCGGTTAGTAGCGGACTGGGATTCCGGGGCTCCGTCACGTTCACCCTACCCTTTTCCCATTAAGTGGGATCTTATGTCAGAGGAAATTCTTCGAGAACTGGGAGTGATAACTGCCCACAAGGGTGACCCCGGCATGCCCGTGCCTGTTCTTCCAGGGAAGAAAGCCTGGATAGTCATGCTCCTTCGGCGTGAAATATCTTATCAGGCTTTTTTCGAGAGTAAGTCATCTTCCAGGGTTTGGTATTTGCTTTCCTTTTGGACGTACACTGATATTTTACCTTTTTGCAGACATGGGCGATCAGTCTGCCAAGTTTTATAAATCACTCTTCGACAGTCAGGCTGAGTGGGGGGAGCAAGTACGCAGGAAGACTTCTGGTAAGAGGAAGAAGTCGACTGTCGGCCCTTCTAAGTCCAAGAAGGCGAAGGCTACCACTCCTCCTCCCCCCGAGAACGTAGTTAAGGTGGAAGATCTGTCCTCTACTCAACTTCCGACCGCCGCGAACCTTCCTCCGGACCCTGCCCTCCTCGGGGAGACACTGAGTCCTGCCCCCCTACCGAGATTCCAGTAGAGCGAAGGTCTGCTCAAGAGTTTGAAGAGGGCAGAAGGAGGAAAGGAAAGAATGTCCCTGAGGATGTTCGGGAGGTCGGTTCTGAAGAGTGCGTCCCCGAAGTTCCACCAGGTTGGTTCCTTAGCCATTCCGCTACAAATCTCAGTATTTTTCGTATCTACGATTTTTTGGATGAATGGCTAAGGGATGATGTCTTGACGGAACTTCGGCGTGACCTTGCAGAGAACGCCCCTACTGCTTCCTGGTGGAGACTCATGCCCATCAGAGGGCTCTTCGGGACCGACGGATTCCGCAGGACAAGGTGCCACGGGAGCCCTTCTGGACGTTCACAGAGGACATCGATTTGTTCTCTGAGGATAGCCAGCTGATGGCTCCGCAAATGGCGACGGGGGTGCTGACTAACGCCACCTTTCAGTCCCTTACCACCGAATGTACTAGCGAAGAGATCCTCACGGCGAGGATGACCGAGCACGCTGCTCAGGTGATGCTTTCTTTTCTTGTATCTTAGAAAAGTGTTCTTCTAAGCTATCACTGCCTTCCAATACTTATTTGGTGCCTCTGTTTTCTGCAGCTTTTGGCATATAGCGGGTATTTTTGCGCCTGGTCAGCGAAACAAATGGAGACCTGCTCTCAGACCGAAGATTCCTTACGCAAGACGAAGGAGTCTCTCGCCCAATATGCCCGACTTCTCAGCCAAGGTTGAAGACCTCGGCTCAAAGTGCATGACTCTTTCTTTAGAGAATGAGGCCCTTCGGAAGGAGACCGCTCAAGACGGCGAGAATCTTGCGAAGGCACTCGCTTTGAATGCCGATCTCCAAGCTAAGGTTGCGTCGTTGAAGAAGAAGGAGATGAAGAGTAAGAAGAAGAAGAAGCTGGAGGGGAAGATTGCTTCGCTAAAAGCTGAGCTGGCGGTTCTTAGTGCCGAGAAAGCTCGTACCGAGCAAATGTCGAAGACGTCTTACCAAGACGGCTTCTGTTTGGCTCGTTACCAGGTCATCGCTCGGCACCCTGCGCTTGACCTCTCTTACTTAGCTGCTTTGGACTTTCCCAATGAGCCCAGATCTTCATGGTCTAAAACCGAGTTTCTCAATCTTCCTCCAGCTAGGCCTATGCCCCCATTTGAGCCATTCGGAGAGAGTGCTGAAAAGATGCCAGATACTCGAGCTTAGTCATAGGCTTCTTTTTCCTTTTTTGGTATTCTTTGTCTAGAATTTTTTAATGAAGAACTTTTCTCCATTCTCCGTTCCTTCTTCTGAATATGAGTTGTCAGAAGCAAGTATGATTCTAAGTGTGCACTTTTGGCGAACACTTGCACCTTATCTTTCGGAATGAACCTTTTTGGACTTCTTTCGTGTTCGGACGAGTTTTTAAGCTTAGTAAGGAATTTTGTAAGGAAGAATCATCAAGGCACACTCTTTCAGTAACAAGGGCATATTCATCATGTATTTTACTGACGACTTCGGGGAGGAGTATCTTACAGGCTTTCTTCGAAAAATTGTCTAAGTATAGAATTTTTTCAGAGAGTCTGAATGCCAAGTATTCTTCAACTCCACTCCCTCAATATTACCCAACTTAAAGACCCCTGGGCGAACTTCGTCGAGGACCAAATAGGGTCCACTCCAATTTGCCCGAAGTACCCCTTCTGATGGCCTTCGCTGTTCAAACTCGGCCTTTCAGAGAACAAGGTCTCCATTTTTTATCTCCTTTTTTCTTACATGTAAATTGGCGGTGCGTGCTATCCGCTGCTGGAAGGCCTTTCTCCTTAACTTGGCCATTTCGCAGTGTTCTTCGAGGAGGTCTAATTTTGCTCTCAATCCAAGATTATTTCCTCCTTCAACGAACACCTGTACTCTTACCGAGGGCTACATGAATTCAATGGGAATAATGGCCTCAGTCCCGTATACGAGCGAGAAAGGAGTCTCTCCGGTGGCTCCTCAGGGAGTCGTTCGGTAGCTCCATAGCACACTTGGGAGTTCTCATGGCCATTTCCCTTTTGCCTGTTTTAGCCTTTTCTTCAGGCCATCTTTTATTGTTTTGTTAGATACCTCGACCTGCCCATTGCTCTGAGGGTGAACCACTGGGGCAAAATGTATCCTGACGCCAAGGTCCTCCATGAATTCCTGGTGTCTGTGAACTGAGTCCCGTTATCGGCCACTATTACCCTCGGAATGCCAAATCGGCATATAATGTTCTTCCATACGAATTTTTGAGCATCCTTGATCGAGATTGATGCTTGCGGTTCTGCCTCTATCCACTTAGTGAAATAGTCCACTGCGATGATGCAAAATTTTACTCCACTGGGGGCGTTCGGGAGGCGTCCGATGAGATCAATGCCCCATACGGCGAAGGGGCAGGGATAGTCTGTTGCATTTATTCTTTCCGAGGGTAGCTTTTGGATATTGGCGTGCCTTTGGCAGTTGTTACATCTTCGAACGAATTGCTTTGCATCCTTCCTTAGGGTAGGCCAAAAGTAACCTTGGCGGAGTATTACTCCTGCGAGGGCGTCTGTTCCTATATGGGTGCCACACACTCCTTCATGTACTTCTTCAAGTATTACTTTGGCGTCATCCTTGCCTATACATCTTTGTAGAGGGCTTGCGTACCCTTGTCTGTACAGCCCTTCCCCAATGAGGAAGTACTTTCCCGCACGCTTTCGTATCTTTGCGGCTTGTTTAGGATCCTTGGGAAGTTCCGAAGTTGCTAAATATCTCTTGAGGGAGCTTTGCCATCCCTCCCCTGAGGTCTTTATGCACATTAACTTCGTGCTGGGGTGTTTTAGTACTTCGGTGGGTTCCTTGGCTTTGGCCAAGGCATCCGCTTGGGTATTATCCCTTCGGGGCACGTTCTTTATGTGCACCGAGTCAAAATTCTCAATGAGTTTCTGAACGAGGTCGTGATACTTAGCCAAAATTGGGTCCTTTGCCGCGTATTCTCCCTTCATCTGTCGGACTATTAACTGTGAATTACTGTGGGCCACAAGGTTCTTCACACCGACTTTTCTAGCCATTTTCAGTCCGACTATGAGGGCTTCATATTCGGCAATGTTATTGGTAACATTAAAATCGAATTTGACTGCTTTAGAAGCTCCCATGCCTTCGGGACCCTGAAGGACTATTCCCACTCCTTGATGGTCTGCGCCTGACGCTCCATCGATGAAGAGCTTCCATTCTGGATCAGTCTCTGTTTCACCTCCCGCGAATGCTTCAGTCTTTTCAATCTCGGGGATCTCGGCAATGAAGTCTGCAAGTGCCTGAGCCTTTATTGCCCTTCTAGGCTCGTAAGTAATGTCGTATTCATCGAGCTCGATCCACCATTTTGACAGTCTTCCCGAATGCTCCACTTTTTTCATCACATCTCGCATGGGCAAATTACTGATGCCCAAGGGCTTCATCGTTGGTAGTCATGGTGACTGATGGAGGGACTCCCGGAGAGGAAGAACGCCTGGTGGCCTGCTTGCCCAGGTAAGAGTGCCTGAGATGTTCAGAAAAAATGGGTTAGGAGGTCCCCGGGGTGTTGTTCCGGGGAGGATCCTTCGACGCCCAAGTCAGTGGTGCTGAGAGAAGGCGGAGGGAATAACACTGAGGGGTTCAGTGAACTCGCCTGCTCATATTTTCTCAGAGTGAGGAGTCAGGATATTTGCCAACCGTTTGCCAGAGTGTATTCCCTGGTATTTATAGAGGTGTCCAGCCCGTTCAGATCGTGACACGTGCTCAGTCGGATGTTCTCTGAATGTCTGGGCGTTGAGGACAAGTAGCTGGTGGTAGGCTTCCTTGAGCCCTGAGCCGAGACGGGCCATGATGTGACTTTGATGGCGTCGGCGTGTCAGAGCGCCGTTTGAGGCGGCTTGTGACGTGTGTGGGCGACATGTCAGACGCTTCCTTAAATGCTCCTGCCGTACTCCCGAGGTCCCTGGGTGAGGTCGTCATCTAGTACGGACCGTGCCACTTCGGGAAACATGCCCCCAGTTTGGGGGTTCCCAGATTCAGAGAGTTCCGCCTTCGAGAAGATCATGTTCGGCCCGCACTAGCTGGTGCCACTTTTCCGAAGGCGGTCTGTTTACTACCTCGGGGGGGTAATAGTAGCATCGAGTTCCCTGGCGTGCCGAGCTCGGGCTCTTCGGCTTTTCTCCGAGGTGTGTGATCCCACCTTTTTCCGGGTAGCGCCAGATCTCCTGGCCATTCTGGTGGCAGGGAGTTTGGCCAGGTGGAGGCAATAGTCCTTCGGCTATCACATGCCCCCCTTCGGAAAGCCGAAGTGAACACTTCGGTTTTGTTTTCTTTCCGAGGATGTTCTTTGGAAGTCTATAGAGAGTAACACCTGTGTCGAAGGTACACCTCTTGCCCAAAGGTGTGGGCTGCTCGGCCTTGGCCTGTTTTTTGGTGTCTCCGAGGCAAAGCCTGTGCCGAAGATGCACCTCTTGCCCGAAGGTATGGGCTGTTCGGCCATAGCCCATCTTTTGGTGTCTTCGAGGCAACCTTCTTCTTTGCTTTTGCAGGCCTGTGCAGCGTCGCATCTGATGGCCAAGCGCGTTAGTCTGAGCGACGCGTCCCAGTTTTTTAGGGATGTCAGAAGACGTGCCCCCTATTTTGGCGCTATGGTTGACACGTGGTGCACTGTCATTGGAGGAGAGTCGCGTTGTTTACAGAGAGCGCGTCTTTTCAGGCGCAGAGTGCAGTTACGGCGAGGGTTCGCCTTCAAAGGGCACTTATGACGTCATTTCAGTTACCCACCCTTGGCCTATAAATAGCCCACTCCGTCATAAGCCCCTTTTGCTTTTGCTTCTGCTTTTTCCCTGCTTGCCCTTTTCTCTGCGCTTTCTCTTGCTTTTGCGGCGGATCTGTTTTAATTTCCGGCAACCTTTTACGACGGCGACCTCCAATTTTGGCAAGTCTTTTGGTGGGTTTTTTCTTTCCAGAGTCTTTAATACCTTTGTTTTTTCAAGTTTTTGCCGGAAGTTGTTTTCTTGCCTCTTTCCGAACTCATTTTTCTGTCCAAAATGCCTATCCCTGAGAGCTGGCAGCCTCTTTTATCTCATCCTTGTTGCACCACCCCTAAAAAATTAGAGAGGTGGAAGAAAAAGTTCTTTCTTCCCTCTTACGCCATTACCCGGCTGCCACGATCTGACCACTATGCTTTCTCAAACCATAGTAACGAGGTTACCGTTTTCCGAGCCCAGCTGAAGGCCGGACTTCGGTATCCTCCCCCAAAGATGGTTTGCGAGTTCTGCCAATTTCATGGCATTGCTGTGAATCAGCTTCCCCCGAACTCGTACTGCTATTTTAACGCCTTCCTCTGTATGTGTGGAGTCTTCGGGATAAAACCCCATTTTGTAATTTTCATGCAGTACTACAAGCTCTTCGTGGTCCCGAATGGTGGCTTCTATTTCATGCTACCTCGGGGATCCGGGAGCAAAAAATTCATGTTCACTTTTGCCACTAAGGACAGTTGGCGAGGGTGGCAACAGAAATTCTTCTTCCTGAAGATAGATGAGGCCTGGTCGTATGTTCCGACCAAATGGGCTCGGGGAAAGCTGGATGTGGACGTCGTTGATCCGAGGATACTGCTGACTCCAGAGTTAGCTCCTGTGTTCGAGGACTTCGACGGACGTATTCGCGCTGTCTCCGACTGGGCTCCCGAGGTCGCTCTGCGCTCCCTGTACCCCTTCCCCATTAACTGGAGGTTGATGACCGCACAGGTCCTTCGGGAGTTAGGGGTGGTCAAGGAGCATGAGACTGACCTCGAGATGCCAGCTCCTGCTATCGCTGGGAAGGACTCCTGGTTGGTGCAGCTCCTTCGGGAGGAAGTTTCTTTTGAAACGCTTTTCGAAAGTAAGTTATCTTTTACTCCCTTGCAGTTTTTCCCTCGGACTTACGCTGATGTCTTTTTTCTTTTTCAGAGATGGGGGACGGGACTGTTGCATTCTACAAGTCCCTTTTCTCCGACCAGGTGGAGAAGGGCGATCAGACAAAGAAGGCGGCTTCCCGAAGGTGGAAGTCTACTGGCGCTGGTCCTTCGGCGAAACGGGCAAAGAAAACTGCCCAGCTTCCTCAGCAATAAATTTCCGAGGAGGCTGCCGAGGAGCCTGGGGCAGCCGAGATTCTGCCGCCTGAGGCTGCTGCCGAGGTCCCTGCCACTGCCGAGGTTCCTTCCGCCGACGTCCCTCCCCAGAGCCCTTCCACCCCGCAGGCCCTTCTGGAGGCCGTGGTAGAGGCTCCTTCTGCCGAGGAGCGGCGCAGGAAGAAAGGAAAGGGGATTTCAACCGAGGAGTCTCAGGACTCCGAAGACGTCGTGATCGAAGTGCCGCCAGGTTTGTTGTTTTCAGAACAAGTATGGCTCTTTTTTTTTCTGAAATTTCCTTTGTCTCTGACCTGCTTCTCGTTTTCGCCATGCAGGGGAGTTGCTTACTCCGAACTGGGCGGCCGAACACGCGAAGATGTGGGCCCTTCGCGATGCCAAATTCCAGCAAAGGAAGATACCCAAATACCCTTTCTGGACGTTCACGGAGGACATGAACTTGTACTTCGAGGACTGTCCTCAAATGGCGAAGCAGATTTCGAAGGGGGTGCTTACAGAGGCCTCCTTCAAGGCTATTGCGACGGCCCATCCGGGCGATGACACCCTCTCCGCGAAAGTTACCGAGCATGCTGCTCAGGTATGCTCTTCACACCTTTTTCCCTTCAATTTTTCCTAAGTGCTTGGCTCTTACTGACCTTGCGTTCATCTTTTCGCAGCTGCTGGGGTACGCCGGCTTTCTCCGAGTTCGGGTAGCCAGGCAGACGGCGTTCCAAGCTTCGGCCTTAGAGGCCTTAGAAAAAGTGAAAGTCACGTGCTCGGAATTGACCGCCAAGAACCAGCAGCTGGCAGATGTTGCGAAGAAAGAAGTTGCCGCCCTTCGGGAGGAGTTCCGGAAGGAAAAGGAAGACCTTGAGAAAGACTCGTCCCAGAAGATTGCTGACCTCGGCAATCAGGTGGCGGGGATGCTCGCTGCCAACCAAGACCTTCTCAAGGATAAGTCAGATTCTGACAATCTCATACGGTTGTTGGTGACTGAGAAGAACGCTCCTGAAGCCGAGGTCAAGTCTTTGAAGAAGGAGCCCGACGTGAAGAAGAGGATGAAGGCGCTGAAGAAGGAGGTTACAGATTTGAAGGACGAGCTCGAGGGCCTTGAGGTTGAGAAGGACAAATCCGACCAAATGACCAAGGTTGCCTTCCAGGACGGGTTCTGCCTTGCTCGGCACCAAGTCCTTCTGAGGTTCCCAGGTCTGGACCTCTCTTTTTTGGAAGCTCTGAACATTCTCGAGGGGCCTCGGTGGTCCTGGTCAAAAATCGAGCACCTGAACCTGCCTTCCATAATTCCGGCGCCGAAGGTGGTGGAAAAGGGCACAGAGGCTGGTGGCTCCCGGGACGCCGAGAACTCTTAGGCTGTTTTAGGGGCCTTTTCCTTTTTTTCCTCTTCATTTTTGTGCTACTTATTTGGGCACTACTTCTTTGTAAGCCTGATCATTCTTAATGAATATTTTTTGGCTAAGTCTTTTTTTGCAAGATTTTGCATTTCCATCGTCCCGAACAAGGTCGCTCAAGAGACTTTTCGGAAAGTCAGAAAAATTTGACTAACTCTTTTTGCAAGATTTTTCATTTCCATTCGTCCCGAACGCGTTCGCTCAAGAGACTTCGGAAAACTATTCTGCGCTTGTTGCGGCGTGTACTTTTGCGAGATTTTTTCCATTTTTCTGAGTGTGATGGCTCGAGGGACTTCGGAAAATCACATCTGCGCTTGTTGCGGCATGTACTTTCACGAGATTTTTTCCATTTTTCCGAGCGTGATGGCTCAAGGGACTTCGGAAAATCACATCTGCACTTTATCACGGCGAACACCTTCTTGGAATTCTGTCTTGCACCATTTTGTACACTTAAGAATTTTTCTCAAGGACATTCTGTACTTAGGATATTTTTTGTACAACACAATCCTTCCGCTCCATCTTAAGCGTAGAATTTCTTCAGGGCGTCTGAGTGCCAAGTGTTTTTCAATTCTACACCTTCGGTGTCGCCCAGTTTGTACACGCCTTTTCGTACTTCAGCAAGAACCAGGTAAGATCCTTCCCAGTACTCCGTGGGATGGCTTTCAGGGTACAAAGTCAGCCTTTCGGAGAACGAGGTCCCCTTTCTTGATTTCTTTTGGCCTGGCTCGTAAATTTATAGCCGCGGCCACTCTTTGCTGGAAAGCTTTTCTTCTCAGCTCAGCTATTTCTCTGTGTTCGCCGACGAGGTCGAGCTTCGTTCTTAGGCCGAGGTCATTTCCACCTTCATCAAATACTTGCACCCGTACTGATGGTCTAACTATCTCGATAGGGATGATGGCCTCTGTTCCGAAGACGAGTGAGAAGGGAGTCTCCCCTGTGGCTCTTCAGGGCGTCGTTCGGTAACTCCATAATACGCTTTGGAGTTCTCCAGGCCATTTCCCTTTTGCTTCCCCCAGCCTCTTTTTCAGGCCATCTTTTATGGTCCTGTTAGATACTTCCACTTGCCCGTTGCTTTGGGGGTGAGCTACTAGGGCGAAGTGCATCTTTATTCTGAGGTCGCTGATAAATTCCTGGAATCCTTTGTCTATGAATTGGGATCCATTATCAGCCACTAGTACCCTCGGTATGCCGAATCTGCATACGATGTTTTTCCATACAAACTTTTGCGCTTCTTTCTCCGAGGTAGTTGCTAGCGGTTCTGCCTCGACCCATTTGGAAAAATAGTCTACTGCCACCACGCAGAATTTCACGCCTCCGGGCGCTGCAGGGAGTGGCCCAATAAGGTCTATACCCCAGACTGGGAAGGGCCAGGGATAGTCAGCCGAAGTTACCATTTCCAAGGGTGCCCTCTGGATGTTCGTGTGTCTCTGGCAACTACCGCGTTTTCGGACGAACTGCCTTGCATCCTTTCTTCGGGTAGGCCATAAGTATCCCTGGCGAAGTATCACTGCCACCAGGGCATCGGTTCCAATGTGTGAACCACACATGCCTTTGTGGACTTCTTCAAGGATCATTTCAGTATCCTCTTCGTTCACACATCTTTGCAGTGGATTCGCGTATCCCTGTCGGTATAGTTCTTCACCGATTAGGAAGAAACTGCCGGAGCACCTTCACAGTTTTGCAGTGTTATCGGGGTCTTCGGGGAGCACATTTTCCGCGAGGTACCTTTTTATTAGATCCCTCCATCCTTTTCCCGAGGTCACTATGCTCAGCACTGAGATGCTCGGACGGTCTAGCACCTCGGTGTAGGTCTTTGACTTCGCCAAGCAATCTGCCTCGGTGTTTTTCCGCCGAGGTACGTTTTCGATCCGTACGGCATCAAACTCTTGAATGAGTTTTGCTACCAGCTCGTGGTATTTTGCCAAGGTTGGGTCCTTCGCCCCATAGTCTCCAGCCGTCTGCCGAACTATTAGCTGGGAATCGCTGTGAGCCTTTAAGTTTCTCACGCCAATCTTTCTGGCCAGTTGTAATCCCGCTATGAGGGCCTCATACTCAGCCACATTGTTAGTGACGTTGAAGCTAAACTTGATAGCCTTCATTACTTCCAGGCCTTCAGGGCCTCTGATAATTACCCCAGCTCCCTAGTGTTCGGACCCCGAGGCTCCGTCAACATGTAAGGTCCATTCTGGCTCACCTTCGTTCAGATCCGGATGACTGTCCTCAATGGTGGGTATTTCGGCAACGAATTCTGCCAGCGCTTGAGCTTTTATGGCCTTCCGAGGTTCATAGGTGATATCGCGTTCGCCAAGCTCTATACACCACTTGGAGAGCCTTCCCGAATGATCCACTTTCCTCATACATCCCGTAGTGGTAGGCTACTTCGGACGATGATGGGGTGAGCCTGAAAGTATGGTCGCAGCCTTCTCCCTGCAAGCACCAAGGTGTATATAGCTTTTTGCAGCAGAGGGTACCTGACTTCGGCGCCATGCAGGGATTTGCTTACATAGTAGACCGGCCATTGTTTTGGCCCTTCTTCTTTCACGAGGACCGAGCTCACAGCTTTTTCCATGACGGCGAGGTATAATACGAGGGCCTCTCCCTCGCGAGGTTGTCGAAGAGTTGGCAGGCTGGCTAGGTAGATTTTGAGTTCTTCCCAGGCTTTTTGGCAGTCTTGATCCCAAGGATGATCATCCCTTCCGAGGTTGCCTTCCTTTTTTGCTGCCTTAGTGAGGACTTTGAAGAAAGGCCGACACCTATCTCCGTACCTGGAAATGAACTTGCTAAGAGAGGTTATTCTTCCGGTGAGGCTCTGCACATCTTTTACTGTGGCAGGAGTTTGGAACTCGAGCAGAGCCTTAATTTTTTCGGGGTTAGCATCGATGCCTCTTTCGGATACCATGTACCCAAGGAACTTTCCCGAGGTTACCCCGAACATGCATTTTTCAGGATTAAGACGAATCCCGAAGGCTCTGAGCTTTTGGAAGGTTTCCTCTAGATCTGCAACATGGTTGCGAGGGAGCTTGCTTTTGACTATCATATCGTCAACATACACCTCCATGTTTCTCCCCATTTGGTCCTTAAAGACCTTGTTCATCAACCTTTGGTAGGCGGCTCCTGCATTTTTAAGCCCGAAGGGCATCCTGACGTAGCAGTATGTTCCTCCCTCAGTGATGAAGGCGGTTTTTTCTTCATCTTCGGGGTCCATCCTTATTTGATGGTAGCCGCTGAAGGCGTCTAGGAAACTTAGGAGCCCGTATTCAGCAGTTGAGTCTACCAGTTGGTCTATTGGCGGAAGAGGGTATGAATCTTTCGGGCAAGCATCGTT
Organism: Aquilaria yunnanensis; assembly: GCA_039654915.1. NCBI lineage: Eukaryota > Viridiplantae > Streptophyta > Magnoliopsida > Malvales > Thymelaeaceae > Aquilaria > Aquilaria yunnanensis. Next base: position 36,687,151 of record CM077595.1, on the reverse strand, counting down.
CAAGTTTCTGAAGTCGATGCACATCCGGAGTTTGCTGCTACCTTCTTTTGTGGCAATGACCATGTTGCTTAACCATTCGGGGTATTTGACCTCCCTGATGACTTCAACGTCTAACAGGCGCTGGACTTCGGTTTTCATGAAGTTGCTCTTATGAGTTGAGATGCTTCGCTTCTTTTGCCGGACAGGCTTTGCTTCCAGGCTTACTTTGAGGCTATGCTGTATTATGCCAGGGTGCACCCCTGGCATGTCTTTCGGCGAGTAGGCAAAGAGATCTTTATTTTCCAGTAGGAAAGATACAAGGTTTTTCTTGTCACCTTCGGGGAAGCTCTTCCCTATTCGGGTAGATTGTCCTGGGACAAGTTCTACTGTTTTCGTTTCCATTCTCGTGGGATCTCCTTCTTTGCCCTTCTCTGGCGCCTTTGCCTCCATTGTCTGTGTGAGGTTATTTGCCGGAGCTTTTTGTGCTTTTACAAACACCTTCCTTACCTCGGCTTGATCTATGAAGACCTCTACATCCCCATCCTTGGTGGCGAATGTCACAGTCAAGTACTTCATGTCAGGGTGAATGTGCAGGTTTCCCTGTGTCTGCCTTCCAAGGATGGCGTTGTACGAAGAAGGAACATCCATGATGATAAATCTCGCCATTGTGGAGGCATACAACTCAGCTGTTCCGTTGACCGAAGTTCCTTTCCTCATTAAGGGGAGATCAATCCATCCGAGGACAGGTAGTTTGAACGGTCCAACCCTGAAGGTGTGCGAGGTGACAGGCTTGAGCTCGCTGCTGGAGATGTCCAAATTCGGCAGTAAATGCGAGAATAGGACATCGGTATTTGATCCATCATCAAGCAACACTCTTTTGACGTCCCAGTTCCCTATCCTTGCCATGATTAGCAGCGGATCGTCATGGGGGAAGATGACAGTGGATCCATCCTTGCGAGCCAGTTTCTTTGCCGAACTCTGATATTCCATGACCGCAATCTCTCTGGCCTTCCGCTTTATTTCCGAGGATGGGAGCCCCGTGGTGATGGTTTGTATCACCCCTGCAGGAGGAGGAGGGCACTTTTTCGGACTTCTTTTTCTCCGTCTGTCAGAGTTGTAGTCCTCGTCTTCGGCCCTTTCTTCCTCATCTTTTCTTCCTTTTGGGGAAGGCATCCGCAGATATTTCCGAAGTTGGCCGAGTTTTATCAGCGACTCAATGTACTTCTTCAGTTGGAAGCAGTCTTCGGTGTCGTGGCCGTGGTCGCGGTGAAACTGGCAGAACTTCTTGATGTTTTTCTTGTTATCAGCGGTCACGGCCCTTGGCCGCCGAATCTGCGTCCCCTGCCTTTCCAGTGCCATGAGGATGTTTGTCCGTGTAGTGCTCAGGGGTGTGAAGCTTTGCAGTTTGCTTCCCCGCATCCTCCGAGGTCGGCCTGCCTGTTCAGTTGGATGTCGGGCTTGCTGATTGGACCCTTCGGCGCGGTTGTGATCGGACTTCGGCCCAGCCATTCTCAGCTCTTCGGCGGTCATGTGCTGTTCGGCCCTTCGGTAAAATTCTCCGAGGGTGTCTGGGGGGTCCTTTGAGAACTCATAAAATAGCTGTGAGTCTCGCCGAAGTCCCCGTGTCATGGCGAGGATGCGTATTTTGGGCCGGAAGTCCAGGATGCTTAGAGCTTCCCCGTTGAATCTTTCGACATAGTCTCGGATGGTTTCTCCGTTTCTCTGCTGTATGTCGAACATCTGAACAGGCATATTCGCCGTTGGTCGGCTTCCAATAAATTGCTGCGCGAAGGCCGTAGACAACTCCTGGAACTCAGTGATGGTTTTTGGGGGCAATGAGTTGTACCAGGCAGTTGCTGGTCCCGTGAGGGTGACCTCGAAGCATTTACAGATGGTAGCGTCGTCAGCACCATGCATTATCAGGCTGCGTCTGTACTTGGTCAGATGGGCCTGGGGATCAGTGCGGCCATCATAAATCTCCAGCCGAGGTACCCTGAAGTCGCCTGGCATGGCTGCCTTGGCCATGGCCCGGGTGAACGGGGACCCATCTTCGCAGAAGGCTCCCGTCAGCCTGTCCCAGACGGGTTTGCGAGCTACCTGCTTTTCCACCCTGTCCAGCCGCGCTAGTATCCTTTCCATGATGACTGTGGCATTAGGCTCTTCCTATGGGAAGGGAGATCGTCGGCGCCTCTGAGGACAGGGACCTCGCCTCAGGCGACGAACTCCTTCGCTGTGAGACTTTCGGTCGCTTGGACCCAGTTTGTCCCACAGGCCGTTTCCCCACGGGTATATTCTCTGTATACGATTCTACACGCGGGTCTTCGCTTCCCGAATTGCGATGAGTCGACCTCGGGCTTTTCTCCCAAGGGCGTGCAGGTGAGGGAGGTCTTTGGGCCTGTGTCTGTTGTGACCACCTTCGGTCGATCGGCTGTGTCATTTCGGACATGACCGAACGCTGAAACTCCGTCATAAAGCTCATAGTGATTACTAGAGGGCGGTCTTCCTCAGGCGCAGAAGTCCCTAGGAGTGTTTGTTCAGCAGCCGGTTCTGTCTCAGGCGCGGACGGAGACCTCGGGAGTCCCCTGTCCTTAGAACGCCGAGTTTCAACGACGGCGATCTCAGAGCGGGTACCCACAGACGGCGCCAAATGATGCCCAGGGGCTTCATCATTGGTAGTCATGGTGACTGATGGAGGGACTCCCGGAGAGGAAGAACGCCTGGTGGCCTGTTTGCCTAGGTGAGAGTGCCTGAGATGTTCAGAAAAAATGGGTTAGGAGGTCCCCGGGGTGTTGTTCCAGGGAAGAGCCTCCGACGCCCAAGTCAGTGGTCCTGAGAGAAGGCGGAGGGAATAACACTGAGGGGTTCAATGAACTCGCCTGGTCGTATTTTCTCAGAGTAAGGAATCAGGATATTTGCCAACTGTTTGCCAGAGTGTATTCCCTGGTATTTATAGAGGTGTCCAGCCTGTTCAGATCGTGACACGTGTTCGGTCAGATGTTCTCTGAATGTCTGGGCGTAGAGGGCAAGTAGCTGGTGGCAGGCTTCCTTGAGCCTTGAGCCGAGATGGGCCATGATGTGACTTTGATGGCGTCGGCGTGTCAGAGCGCCGTTTGAGGCGGCTTGTGACGTCTGTGGGCTACATGTCAAAGGCTTCCTTAAATGCTCCTGCCGTACTCCCGAGGTCCCTGGGTGAGGTCGTCCTCTAGTACGGACCGTGCCACTTCGGGAAACATGCCCCCAGTTCGGGGGTTCCCAGATTCAGGGAGTTCCGCCTTCGGGAAGATCATGTTCGGCCCGCACTAGTTGGTGCCACTTTTCCGAAGGTGGTCTGTTTACTACCTCGGGGGGGCTAATAGTATCCTCAAGTTCCCTGGCATGCCGAGCTCGGGCTCTTCGGCTTTTCTCCAAGGTGTGTGATCCCACCTTTTTCCGAGTAGCGCCAGATCTCCTGGCCATTCTGGTGGTAGGGAGTTCGGCCAGGTGGAGGCGATAGTCCTTCGGCTATCAATTACTTCGTACGGTGATGGCGTGTCCTTGGAAGTAGGGTCGCAATCTCCTTCCCGCCAGTACTAACGCGTAGATAGCTTTTTGGAGCAACGGGTACCTCGTCTCGGCGCCATGTAGGGACTTGGTTACGTAATACACCGGCCATTGTTTCCCACCCTCTTCTTTCTCTAAGACGGAACTTACCGCCTTTTCAGTGACTGCGAGGTAAAGAATGAGAGGTTCCCTCTGCCGAGGTTGCCGAAGTGTTGGGAGGCGAGTTAGATAACTTTTGAGCTCTCCCCAGGCTTTCTAGCATTCTGTATTCCATGGATGTTCCTGGATTTCGGAGGTACCACCTTCCTTGGAGACTTTTGTGAGTACTTTGAAAAACGGGCGACATCGGTCACTATACCTGGAGATGAATCTACTTAGGGAGGTGATCCTCCCGGTAAGCCTCTGTATGTCTTTGATAGACGTAGGTGTCCGGAAATTCAGTAGGGCTTTCACTTTCTCAGGGTTAGCGTCTATTCCCCTTTCTAACACCATAAACCCGAGAAATTTTCCTGCGTTTACTCCGTACACACACTTTTCAGGATTACGGCGAATGCCGAACTCTCGAAGTCATTGGAAGGTTTCGGTTAAGTCGGTGATATGATTACTGAGCCCGAAGGGCATTCTGACATAGCAGTAAGTACCTATCTCTGTGATGAATGCCGTTTTTTCCTCATCCTCGGGGTTCATTCGGATCTGATGATACCCGCTAAAGGCATCGAGGAAGCTAAGCAGTCCGTACTCGCCAGTTGCGTCTACCAGCTGATCTATGGCCGGTAATGGGTAAGAGTCTTTTGGACAGGCATCGTTTAAGTTTCGGAAGTCGATGCACATTCGGAGCTTTTCACTACCCTCTTTTGTGGCTATAACCACATTGCTGAGCCATTCGGGGTATTTTACTTCCCTTATTACCCCGGCCTCAATGAGGCGATTAACTTCGGCCTTGACGAAGGACTTTTTGTGAGCTGATAGATTCCGTTTTTTCTGCCGAACTGGTCTGACGTGTGGTTGCACTCTAAGATTGTGCTGGATTATGCCGGGGTCAACCCGAGGCATATCCTTCGACAAATAAGCAAATAGATCCTTGTTCATGCTCAAAAAGGATACAAGCCTCTTTTTGTCCCCTTCGGCCAGTTTTTTCCCAATTCGCGTGTTTCGGCCAGGGATCAATTCTACATCTTCTGTTTCTATTTTTTCGAGGCTTTCCGTTTCTTCTGCCGTTGCCTTCTCATCCATCAAGCCATTTTTCCTTCTGTCGACGTCTGTACCTGGATCTTGGCTGGGCTTTGCTTGGCCCTTGTGAAGACTTTTCTAACCTCGGCCTGATTATGAAGATTTCAGCATCTTCGTCTTCGGTGGCGAGGGTGACCGTCAGGTACCTTACGTCTGGCCGAATGTGAAAATTGCCCTGAGTCTGTCTTCCCAGAATGGTGTTATATGCTGACGGTACATCAATGACTATAAATCTTGTCCTGCCGGAGGCGATTAACTCTTCTTTGCTCTTCGGTGAGACCCCTTTTACCATCACAGGCAGGTCGATGTACCTAAGGACTGGAAGTTCAGATGGTCCGACGCTGAAGGTGGGGGAACTGACTGGGCTAAGATCACTTTTTGAAATGTCTAATTTTCCCAGTAGATGAGAAAAAATGACGTCAGTGTTTGAGCCGTCGTCGAGGAGCACTCTCTTAACATCCCAGTTTCCTATCCTTGCCATGACAAGGACGGGATCATCGTGAGGGAACTTTACTACAGACCCATCCCTACGGGTGAGCCTTCGTGGGGAGTTCCCGTACTCCATGACGGAGACTTATCTCATTTTTCTTTTTCTTTCGGCCAAGGGTATCCCAGTGGTAATGGTTTGGATAACCCCTGCCGAGGGTGGCAGACTTTTTTGGGGACTCCGGTCCCGCCGTCTATCAGAGTCATACTCTTCATCGTCTGCTCTCCTCTGCTCTTCCTTTCTCCCTTTTGGAGAGGGCATCCGCAGATATCGTCGAAGTTGACCCTGTTTGATCAGGGACTCGATGTACTTCTTCAACTGGTAACAGGCTTCAGTGTCATGGCCATGATCCTGGTGAAATTGACAGAATTTTTTCATATTCCTTTTATTCTTCGGGGCCATGGCCTTTGGCCTTAGGATTGTGGCCCTTGCCTTTCTAGCACCATCAGAATGCTAGCTGTCACACCTCACACAAGCCCTGGCCCATCACTATAAAGGTTTAACTCTTAAACCTTAAGTTTAACTCCCAAATTTCAAATTCATGTTAAACCTCCCAACTTGAGTTTAACCTGTTAACTGGAGTTTAATTCCAGTCTCTTAGATTCGGCCAATTTGGGTAACTTAACTTTAAGTCTTATTTTCTTAAATTGAAAAGCCTGGGAGGTGGCCCAGGTGGCTTCTGATGCCCCAAGGCATCTTCGTTTGCTGCCATGTTGACAGGTGGAGAGACTTCCTGAGGAGGCGAGCGCCTGGAGCTCTGGTTTCCCAGCTGAGTGTGCCTGAAAAGCTCAAAGAAGAGGTTAGGAGGTCCCCGGTTTGCTTTTCCGGGGAGGACCCTCCGACGCCCAAGTCAGTTTTCTGAGTGAAAGTGGAGGAAGAACACTAGGGGATCAAGTGTCTTGCCTGTTTTGTGTTTTCTCAGAGGGAGGAAAAATGCCCATCCTTTGCCCAGTCCCATTTCCTAGTATTTATAGGAGTAGCTGGTCCGTTCAGATCATGACACGCGTTCGGTAAGATTTGATCTATACTTTTGGACCTAGGGGACAGGCAGCCGTTTGCAGCCTCCTTTAGCCCTGGACCCAGACAGGTTGCGTCAGGACTGGGGCGGCTGCGGCGTGTCAGTTCGCCGTTCAGATGTGACGTCTAGGGCTTGTAGGCGACATGTCAGAGGCTCCTTAAATGCTCATACCGTACTCCCGAGGTCCCCTGGGCGAGGTCGCCCTTCGGTGCGTGCACCCTCTTCGGATTCTATCCGTCCTTCCGTGCAAGCACCTCCTTCGGGATCTATCCCACAGTTCTGGGAGTTCCCTTGGTGGACACCCTCTTCGGGACTCACACCCATAGTTCGGGGATTCCCTTGTTCAGGTGTTTCTTGTTCGGGGAAGACCTCTTCGGGGCCTCTGCCTTCGGGGAGATTCTGCCTTGCTTCAGAGAGATGGCTCTCTTACCCGAAGATGATCAGCTTGGCCCCTCGATGGAGACGGTGTTGTCCTCGGAATTCCTGACGAGCTAACCAAAGTCTCGAGCTCATAATGTTTGACTTCGCACCTTCCGAGGTCAATGAAAAGATCCACTCTTGGGTGACGTCAGACTCCTCGGCCAATATTCTGGCAGGGAGTTACTACTGAGGAGGCGATAGCCTTTGGCTATCACAGGCCCCCCTCCGAAAAGCCGAAGTGAGAAACTTCGGTTCATCGGTTTTTGGGTCCTGTGGTTGTGATATCTGCGCCGAAGACGCCTTCTTTTGCCTGGAGCGATGGGCAGCCTTTTTTGCGTCCTCGAAGCGCGAGAAGATAGGCTGTCCCTCTGCCGAAGATACACCTTCTGCCCGAAGTCACGGGTTGTCTCTTGGTGTCCTCGTGGCAAGGGGAAATAGGATAACCTTGTACCGAAGATAGACGTTTTGCCCGAAGTCACAGGCTATCTTTTGGTGTCTTCGAGGTAACCTACTCTTTTGCCTTTATAGGTCTGCTCATGCGTCGCGTCCTGTATCCAGCAGAGTCAGTCTAGGGCGGCGCCTCTAGACCAAATGGTGTCAGAGGGCATGCTCGACGTGATGGATGACACGTGGCACGTTTGCTGCGCGATGGCCGACACATGGCACACTTTTATTGGGTAAGAATGCACTGAGTACGGCTGGCTCGACTTTTCAGGCGCTCATAGCAGTTATGGCGACGCTTCGCCTTCCGAGGGGTACTAATGACGACGGTTCTTCTGGCCTTCTCGGCCTATATATATCAGTCCTGTCATAACCCTCTTTCTTCTTCTGCTTTTGCTTTCTTTTGCCTTCTAATTCTCTCCCGATTTTCCGCGGCGGTTCTCCTTTTTCAGGCATTTTTCCGACCACTTTTCACGACGGTTTCCAGGAATCCAGATTCCGGCAAGACCTTTGGTGGGTTTTAGTCCTTCTGCTTTTCTCAAAGATTCTTCTTTGATTTTCCCGAACTCGTTTTCCTTGTTTTTCCCAAACTCGTTTTGATCATGCCTGTTCCCGAGAGTTAGCAACCTCTTCTTTCTCACCCTTGCTGCACTACTGCGGCAAAACTAGCGAAGTGGAAGAAAAAGTTTTTCTTACCCTCTTACTCTGTGACGAGGTTGCCCCGTCCTAACCAATTTCCTTTCTCCAACCGAAGTGATGAAATCACTGTTTTCCGAGCCCAACTGAAGGCCGGACTTCGGTATCCCCCCCCCGGAGATGGTTAGCGCGTTCTGCAACTTCCATGGCATTGCCGTTAACCAACTACCGTCGAACTCGTACTGCTATTTCAACGCCTTTCTCTATATGTGCGGCGTTTTCAAAATAAAACCTCACTTTGTAGTTTTTCTTCAGTACTACAAGCTCTTCGTGGTCCCGAAGGGTGGCTTCTACTTTATGCTACCTCGGGGATCCGGGAGCAAAAAGTATACGTTCACCTTCGCCACCAAAGACAGCTGGCGAGGGTGGCAACAAAAATTCTTTTTCCTGAAGAAGTCGGAGGCTTGGTCACACGTCCCGACCAAGTGGGCTCAGGGGAGGCTTAAGATGGATGTCGTTGATCCGAAGATACTGCTAGACGCCGACGTAGCACCTATCTTCGAGGACTTCGACAGGTGCATCCGGGCCGCCTCTGACTGGGCTGCCGAGGTCTCTCCTCGTGCCCTTTACCCCTTTCCGATCAACTGGAGGCTCATGACCGAAGAGGTCCTTCGGGAACTCAAGGTGGTAAAGGAGCATGTGACAGACCTCAACATGCCGAAACCGGCTTCTTCGGGGAAGGACTCCTGGCTCGTGAAACTCCTTCGGGGGAAAGAGACTTATGAGTCTTTTAACGAGAGTAAGTTACTTTCTCATTTTTTCCTTCATAACTTCATCTTGGACTTACACTGATCTTCTTTTTCTTTTTGCAGCGATGGGTGACGACGCGGCTGCCTTTTACAAGGCTCTTTTTACCGGGCAGGCCGAGAGGGGCGAACAGACAAAGAAGGCCGCCTCTTGGAGGCGGAAGCAGACTTCGGGCGGCCCTCCTTCCAAACGGGCCAAGAAAGGTGCTCCTTCCTCTCTTCCGCAAATTCCGGAGGAGGTAGGCGAGGAGCCCGGTGTCCCTGCTGCCTCTTTGCCCGAGGTTTCTTCTCTTGACGTCCCTTCTTTCGACGTCCTTCCTCAAAGCCCCACGCCTTCGCATGCTCTTCTGGAGGGCGGTGGGGAGGAGACCCCTTCTGCCGAGGAACGGCGCCAAATAAAAGGCAAGGGGATCTCTACTGAGGCGACGTTGATTCTTGACGACGACGTTACCGAGGTGCCAGCAGGTTTGTACTTTGCCGAAGAACCTTTTTTCTCTTGTAAATCCTTAAGAGTTCTCTGGCCTTAACCAATTTTTCTGCTTTGTTGTGCAGCGGAGGTGGCCGCTCCTGACTGGGTTGCCGAACACGCCCGCAAGAGGGCCCTTCGGGATGCCCAAGTCCCAGCAGGGAAAGTTCCGAAGAAGCCCTTCTGGACGTTCACGGAGGACATGAATATGTACTCCGAGGACTGTCCCGAGATGGCCAGGCAGATGTGCAAAGGGGTTTTTACTGAGGCCTCTTACAAGGCCCTTACGGAGGCTTACCCTGGCGACATCTCTTTCACCGCCAAACTCACTGAACATGCCGCTCAGGTATGCTTCACTGTTTCCTTAGTGCTGATTTCGCCTTTGCTTTTTACTTAGCATCATTTTCCCTTTGTTTTGCCTTTTTTGCAGCTGATGGGGTATGCCGCGTTGCTCCGTGTTCGGGTAGCGCGAGAGACAAAACAGAGGGCGTCACTCTGGGACCTTTACACCAAGACGAAGGCCCAGTGTTCGGCGTTGGCTGCCGACAATGCTCAGCTAAAGCAGTCTTCGGAGAAGGAAATTGCTGAACTTCGGGAGGGGTTCATAAAAGAGAAAAAGGAACTTGAGAAAGGCTCCTCCCAGAAACTTTCCGACATCGGCTCTTGGGTGGCGGAGCTGACTTCGGCCGTAGAAGCGATTCAAAAGGATAAGTCAGAAAGTGATGCAATCCTTGCGAAGACGCTCGAGGAAAAGGCCCAGCTCGAAGCCGAGGTCGCATCTCTGAAGAAGCCTTCAGAAGAGAAGAAGACGATGAAGGCATTGAAGAAAAAGCATAAGGATCTGGAGAAGGATTACGCGGATCTGGAGAAGGACTATGCAGATTTGGCGGTCAAGAAGCGGGAGTCCGACGATATGACGAAGTTGGGCTTTCAAGACGGCTTCTGTCTTGCTCGGCACCAAATTCTGCAGAAGTTCCCAGATTTCGACCTCTCCTTCCTCGAAGGCATGAACATCCCGAAAGAGCCTCGGTGGACTTGGTCCAAGATCGAGCACTTGAAACTGCCTCCTTCTTTCTCGGCGCCGAAGGCTGCTGACAAAAGCACAGAGGGTGGCAGTTCTCAAGACGCCGAGGTTCCTTAGTTTGTACTAGGGCCTTTTGTCTTCATTTTCTTCTTCTTTTTTGTAGTCTTTCAGCAACTTTCTTCTCTGTAAGCACTCTTTGGCTTAATAGATAAAAATTTGGCTAAGTATTTTTTGCCAGATCCCTTTGTTTCCCTTTGTCCCGAACATAATTCGCTCGAGAGACCTCCGAAAACCATATTCTTGCTTTCTTTTGTCCCGAATATATTCGCTCAAGGGACTTCGGAAAACCATACTGTTGCTTTCCTTTGTCCCGAACATATTCGCTCAAGGGACTTCGGAAAGCCATACTTTTGCTTTCCTTTGTCCCGAACATATTCGCTCAAGGGACTTCGGAAAACCATACTTTTGCTTTCCTTTGTCCCGAACATATTCGCTCAAGGGACTTCAGAAAGCCATACTTTTGTTTTTCTCGGCGGTTGCTTTCGTGAGACTCTTGTTTTGCACTTCTTTAGAACTTTTTACTTAGACAAATTTGTCCAACTTGTGCAATACAACTTTCCCACCAAACTTTTTAGGCATAGAATTTTTTCAAGGCCTCTGAGTGCCAAGTGTTTTTTAATTCTATGCCTTCGGCATCGCCGAGCTTATAAACTCCTTTTCGTACTTTGGCAAGTACCAGGTAGGGTCCTTCCCAATTTGCACGAAGTACCCCGTGGGACGGCTTTCGGGGTGCAAATTCAGCCTTTCGGAGAACGAGATCTCCCTTCTTTATTCCTTTTGGCCTGGCGCGTAGGTTTATGGCTGCTGCCACTCTTTTCTGGAAAGCTTTTCTTCTCAGCTCGGCTACTTCTCTGTGTTCGCTGACGAGGTCGAGCTTGGTTCTCAGGCCGAGGTCATTTCCTTTTTCATCGAACACTTGGACTCGTATTGACGGTTGTACTACCTCGATAGGGATGATGGCCTCTGTACCGAAGACGAGTGAAAAAGGCGTTTCCCCTGTGGCTCTTCGGGGTGTTGTTCGGTAGCTCCATAACACGCTTTGGAGTTCTCCTGGCCATTTCCCTTTGGCTTATCCCAATCTCTTTTTCAGACCATCTTTTATGGTCCTGTTAGATACTTCCACCTGCCCATTACTTTGGGGGTAAGCTACTGGGGTGAAGTGCATTTTTGTCCCGAGGTCGCTAATGAACTCTTGAAATCCTTTGTCTATGAACTGGGATCCATTGTCCGCTACGAGTACCCTCGATATGCCGAATCTGCATACGATGTTTTTCCATACGAACTTTTGCACTTCTTTTGCCGAGATAGTTGTCAGAGGTTCTGCCTCGTCCCATTTAGAAAAATAGTCAACTGCTACTACGCAGAACTTTACGCCTCCAGGCGCCGTTGGGAGTGGCCCAATGAGATCTATGCCCCAAACTGCGAAGGGCCACGGATAGTCTGCCGAAGTCACGAACTCTGAGGGTGTCCTTTGGATGGTCGCATGTCTCTGGCAATTACCACATTTCTGGACGAACTGCTTGGCGTCCTTTCTCAGGGTAGGCCAGAAGTATCCTTGGCGAAGTATCACTGCCGCCAGGGCGTCGGTTCCGATGTGCAAACCACAGGCACCTTCGTGAACTTCTTCGAGGATCATTTCAGTGTCCTCTTCACTAACACACCTCTGTAGTGGATTTGCATATCCTTGCCGATATAGTTCTTCTCCATTTAAGAAGAAACATCCCGAGCGCCTTCGCACTTTTGCGGCTTCGCTGGGGTCTTCGGGAAGTGTGTTGGTTACGAGATACGTTTTGATTGGTTCTTTCCAGCCTTTCCCCGAGGTCTCTATGCTTAATACCGCGATGCTGGGGTGGCTTAGCACTTCGGTGCATGTTTTGGACTTCACCAAACAGTCTGCCTCAGCATTTTCTCGTCGGGGTACGTTCTCGATTTTCACGGCGTCGAACTCCCGAATAAGCTTTGTTACCAGCTCATGGTATTTCACCAAGGTCGGGTCTTTCGCGCCATAGTCCCCTGCCATTTGCCGGACCACCAGCTGGGAATCACTATGGGCTTTCAAGTTTCTCACGCCAATTTTTCTGGCCAGGCGTAATCCTACTATGAGGGCCTCATACTCGGCCATATTGTTGGTGGCATTGAAACTGAATTTGATGGCCTTCATTACTTCTAGGCCTTCGGGGCCTCTGATAATCACTCCAGCTCCCTGGTGTTCGGATCCTGAGGCCCCGTCAACATATAACGTCCATTCTGGCTCGTCTTCGCCTGAAAACGAATGTCCCTCCTCGATGTTCGGTACTTCGGCGATGAAATCTGCCAAAGCTTGAGCTTTTATAGCTTTCCGGAGTTCATATGTGATGTCGTGTTCGCCCAGCTCTATACACCACTTGGAAAGCCTTCCCGAGTGATCAACTTTCCTCATAACATCCCGTAGAGGCAGGGTACTTCGGACGATAATGGGGTGAGCCTGAAAGTATGGCCGCAGCCTTCTCCCTGCGAGCACTAAGGCATATATAGCTTTTTGAAGCAAAGGGTACCTGACTTCGGCGCCTTGCAGGGACTTGCTGACATAGTAGACCGGCCATTGCTTTGGTCCTTCTTCTTTCACGAGGACTGAGCTCACAGCTTTTTCTGTGACGGCGAGGTATAATACGAGGGGCTCTCCCTCCCGAGGTTGCCGCAGGGTCGGCAGGCTGGCCAAGTAGACTTTGAGTTCTTCCCAGGCTTTTTGGCAATCTTCATCCCAAGGATGACCATTCCTTCTGAGGTCGCCTTCCATCTTTGCTGCCTTTGTGAGCACTTTGAAGAAGGGTCGACACCTATCTCCGTACCTGGAAATAAACCTGCTTAGAGAGGTTATTCTTCCGGTGAGTCTTTGCACGTCTTTGACTGTGGCAGGAGTTCAGAATTCAAGCAGAGCCTTAATCTTCTCAGGGTTAGCATCGATGCCTCTTTCGGATACCATGTACCCAAGGAACTTTCCCGAGGTCACCCCGAAGATGCATTTCTCAGGATTAAGGCGGATCCCGAAGGCTCTGAGTTTTTGGAAGGTTTCCTCTAAATTTGCAACGTGGTAGCCAGGCAGTTTGCTTTTGACTATCATATCATCAACATAAACCTCCATGTTCCTCCCCATTTGGTCTTTGAAGACTTTGTTCATCAGCCTCTGGTAGGTGGCTCCTGCATTTTTGAGTCCGAAGGGCATCCTGATATAGCAATATGTTCTTCCCTCAGTGATGAAGGCAGTCTTCTCTTCATCTTTGGGGTTAATCCTTATCTGATGATACCCACTGAAAGCGTCCAGGAAACTTAGGAGCCCGTACACGGCAGTTGAGTCTACCAGTTGGTCTATTGGCGGAAGGGGATATGAATCTTTCGGGCAAGCATCGTTCAAATTTCTGAAGTCGATGCACATCCGGAGCTTACTACTTCCCTCTTTTGTGGCAATTACCACGTTGCTTAGCCATTCGGGGTAGTTTACCTCCCAGATAACGCTAGCGTCTATCAGACGCTGGACTTCGGTTTTGACGAAGTCACTTTTGTGAGCTGAGATGTTCCGTTTCTTTTGCCGGACGGGTTTTACTTCCGGACTCGCTTTAAGGCTATGCTGGATTACGCGAGGGTTTACCCCTGGCATGTCCTTGGGCGAGTAGGCGAACAGATCTTTATTTGCGAGCAGAAAAGATACAAGTTTTTCCTTGTCTCCTTTGGCCATGCTTTTCCCTATTCGGGTATTATGGCCTGGGACAAGCTCTACTTCTTCTGTTTCCGCTTTTGTGGGATCTTCTACCTCGCCCCTTTCCAGCTTTTTTGCTTCTACAGTATGTGCAAAGTTGCTTGCTGGAGCCTTTCGTGCTCTGACGAACACCTTTCTCACCTCGCCTTGATCAATGAAGATCTTTGCATCTCCTTTCTTGGTGGCGAAGGTGACGGTCAAGTACTTTACATCTGGGCGAATGTGCAGATTTCCCTGTGTCTGTCTGCCGAGGATGGCATTGTATGACGAAGGAACGTCCATGACTATGAGTCTTTTCATGGTAGAGGCGAACAACTTAGCGGTTCCTTTCTCCGAAGTTCCTTTCATCATCAGGGGGAGGTCGATCCACCCGAGGACAGGTAGCTCAGACGGACCTACGCCGAACGTGGGTGAAGTAACAGCTTTGAGGTCACTCCTGGATACGCCCAAGCTTGGCAGCAAATGGGAGAACAAGACGTCTGCGTTTGACCCATCATCCAGCAGTACCCTCTTGACGTCCCAGTTTCCTATCCTCGCCATTATCAGCAATGGATCGTCATGGGGAAATACGATGGCGGAGCCATCCTCGCGGGCCAATTTTTTCGTTGGGCTCTGATATTCCATCACCGCTATCTCTCTGGCCCTTCTTTTTCTTTCCAAGGATGGAAGTCCGGTTGTGATCGTCTGTATTACTCCTGCCGAAGGTGGAGGACGCCTTCTCGGACTTCGGTTCCTTCGCCTCTCTGAATCGTAATCCTCGTCATCGGGCTTTCCTTCCTCCTCTTTTTTCCCCTTCGGGGAAGGCATTCTCAAATAACGCTGAAGCTGGCCCTGCTTTATCAGTGATTCAATGTACTTTTTCAACTGAAAGCAGTCTTCGGTGTCATGACCGTGATCACGGTGGAACTGACAGAACTTCTTCATGTTCCTTCTGTTGTCAGCAGTCATGCCCCTCGGTCGTTGGATTTGAGCCCCCTGTTTTTCCAACGCCATGAGGACGTTAGCCCTCGTGGTGCTCAGAGCTGTAAAGCTTTGGGGCTTCCTTCCTCCGACTCGCATTCTCCGAGGTCGGCCTAACTGTTCCGTTGGACACCGGGCTTGCTGGCTGGATCCTTCGCCATGTGCGTGAATATGGTCAGCCTTCGGGCCAGTCATTCTTAGCTCTTCGACTGTCATATGTTGTTCAGCCCTTCGGTAGAACTCTCCCAGCGTGTCCGGGGGATCTTTGGCGAATTCATAAAACAGGTGCGAATCCCTCCGGAGGCCCCTTGTCATGGCGAGGATGCGGATTTCGGGACGAAAGTCCGGAACACTGAGGGCCTCTCTGTTGAACCTCTCGACATAGTCACGGATGGTCTCTCCATTTCTTTGTGCTATGTCAAACATCTGGACGGGCATCTTCGCCGTCGGCTTGCTCCCAATGAACTATTGGGTGAACGCTGTGGACAGCTCCTGGAACCCCCTGATGTTTCCAGGAGGCAGGGAATTGTACCAGGCAGTTGCTGGTCCTGCGAGGGTGACTTTAAAGCACTTGCAGAGTGTAGCATCATCAGCCCCATGTAGCACCATGCTGCGTTTGTACTTTGTTAGGTGGGTCTGGGGATCAGTCCGACCCTCATAGGTCTCTAGCCGAGGTAGCCTGAAGTCACTTGGCATGGCCGCCTCGACCATTGTTCGGGCAAAAGGAGTTTCATCTCCAGAGACAGTTTCAGTTAGCCTGGCCCAAACAGGCTTGTGTGCCACCTGCTGTTCCACTATCTCCAGTCTTGCCAAGACTTTCTCCAGGAGAAGCGCAGCACTGGGCTCCTTTTCCTGGTGCTCTGAGGTTCTTTGGTAAGAGGACTATTGCCATCTCTTCGGGGAGCGACTTCGGTACCGAGGTGAGGGGGACCTTGCCTCTGGCGACAAACTTCTCCTGGACGGGACTTCGGGTCGTTCAGACCTTGCTCTTTCCGCCAGCCGTGCTCCGAGAGGTAAGTTATCTGTCGAGGACTCTTCCCGTGGCTCCCCACTTCCCGAGCTATGACGGGTTGCCCTAGGGCTTTTCTCCCGAGGTCGTGCTGGCGAAGTGGGTTTTTGCGCCTGGGCTGGTTGCGGCCACCTTCGGTCTATCTGTTGTGTCATTTCAGCCACAACCGACCTCTGAAAGTCTCGTAAAAAACCCATGGTGTGTTGGGTTTCGGGAGCCAAACAGCGCAGCGGAATTTAACCGAAACCCTCCAGGATCCAAGTGAAACGGGGTAAACCGGGTGTTCGAAAATTTCATACCTAATTTTCGGTTGAGATCTCTCACTCAACTGTAGAGTCGAATCACAAAACCTGAACAGTTGACGTGTTCAGGCTCTCTATGGTATCCACACGAGCCTCTCGGGATCACCACGCTTCCACCACGTCCGGCAGATGCGTTTCTCTTGCACTCGCAATGCTAGCTTGCGTCCTCCAAGGAATTGCAAGAGAAGAGTGTGGCTGTCCTTTTGGGAGGCTAGGGCAAGGAGACCTACGAATTTCTCACTTAAAAGTTGTATTTATAGTGAGACTCAACTTCCAGGCCTAATGGGTTTCAAAGCCCTAATCCAATTAGGATTTAATTTCGGGCTTAATAATGGCTCAACTCCTTGGCCCATTATTAATACGAAATTAAAGTGAAACCATAACCCAAATAATTAGCCCATGCACTCTAATGATCCAAATAGCTCTATGTGTGCGACCCAATAGGCTCTTGCCATATTGGCAACGATCATAAATCACATTTATGATCATAAGCAATGAGCGGTGTCTAGCAACACATCATTGCTACCCAAGTGACAAGATTGTCGGTGAATCGACTAAACCTTTATGATCATCACCGATATATGCCATTGTCCCTTTGTCCAAGATATCAAGACTAAGCACGAGACATGGAATGTGTCACTCTCGTATAGCCCAATCTTTGGTTTCTTGATTACCGAGTAGACCAACTTAAACTGACGACATTGATATCATATATCAACTCATCGGAGCATGGCCATGCATTTTCTAAGTCTCACTCTATCAAGGGGCCCAAAGATATCACTCCCGTTACATAGGAGGGACAAATCCCATCTTGATCATACAAATCCCTCCGCATGATATGTGACATACCCAATGACCTCCTTCAAGTTCACTCAGTTACGAGCAACAAAGGAAAGTATCAAAGTATGTGACTCACATGTAGGGAACCTTGATGATCATAGGTCGAAGGACTACATATACCATGATCACTATGAGAATCACTTATGACACTCATATAACGATCCATGAAGTGTTCTCATGGTGGGTCGGTCCAGTACACAAGTTCTCCAACTTGTACCCATATGTAGACTACATATCTCATATTAGTCTCCACATATGCTAGTCATTATGTATTATTGCAACCCGCTCCACAATAATACTAGACTAGGGACATTTAAGAATATCATTATTCTAGGGTTACAATTATGTTTATTACGTTACGCAGAAACAAAACAACAAACAAAATTGCTGGATTAATGCCTCAATAAAATATCATGACTCAATGTGCAAAAATACAATCATCTCATGATTGGCTTTTTGGGCACAATACTAACATGGTGATGATAAGAGGGCGTTCCTCTTCAGGCAAGGAAGTCTCTGGGGGACTTTGTTCGGTAGCTGGTTAGGTCTCAGGAGCGGACGGGGACTTCGGGAGTCCTTTGTCCCGCGAACGCCGAGTTTCGACGACCGCTACCTGGGAGTAGTTTCCCACAGACGGTGCCAAATGATGCCCCAAGGCATCTTCGTTTGCTGCCATGTTGACAGGTAGAGAGACTTCCTGAGGAGACGAGCGCCTGGAGCTTTGGTTTCCCAGCTGAGTGTGCCTGAAAAGCTCAAAGAAGAGGTTAGGAGGTCCCCGGTTTGCTTTTCCGGGGAGGACCCTCCGACGCCCAACTCAGTTTTCTGAGTGAAAGTGGAGGAAGAACACTAGGGGATCAAGTGTCTTGCCTGTTTTGTGTTTTCTCAGAGGGAGGAAAAATGCCAATCCTTTGCCCAGTCCCATTTCCTAGTATTTATAGGAGTAGTTGGTCCGTTCAGATCATGACACGCGTTCGGTCAGATTTGATCTATACTTTTGGACCTAGGGGACAGGCAGCCATTTGCAGCCTCCTTTAGCCCTGGACCCAGACAGGTTGCGTCAGGACTGGGGCGGCTGCGGCGTGTCAGTTCGCCGTTCAGATGTGACGTGTAGGGCTTGTAGGCGACATGTCAGAGGCTCCTTAAATGCTCATACCGTACTCCCGAGGTCGCCCTTCGGTGCGTGCACCCTCTTCGGATTCTATCCGTCCTTCCGTGCAAGCACCTCCTTCGGGATCTATCCCACAGTTCTGGGAGTTCCCTTGGTGGACACCCTCTTCGGGACTCACACCCATAGTTCGGGGATTCCCTTGTTCAGGTGTTTCTTGTTCGGGGAAGACCTTTTCGGGGCCTCTGCCTTCGGGGAGATTCTGCCTTGCTTCAGAGAGATGGCTCTCTTACCCGAAGATGATCAACTTGGCCCCTCGATGGAGACGGTGTTGTCCTCGGAATTCCTGACGAGCTAACCAAAGTCTCGAGCTCATAGTGTTTGACTTCGCACCTTCCGAGGTCAATGAAAAGATCCTCTCTTGGGTGACGTCAGACTCCTCGGCCAATATTCTGGCAAGGAGTTACTACCGAGGAGGCGATAGCCTTTGGCTATCAGCTTCTATGCGGATTCATTAAATTACTTGCAGCAAGGGCCAGGCCCAAACCCTTAACTTGATCCACAAGCAAGGGTTCAATTAATTTCTTGCACAACAAGCAAGGCAACAGTTAATGCAATTTAAGTGCATAAATGGTGTGCATCATGTTGGGTTTCAGGAGCCAAACAGCGCAGCGGAATTTAACCGAAACCCTCAGGATCCAAGTGAAATGGGGTAAATCGGGTGTTCGAAAATTTCATACCTAATTTTTGGTTGAGATCTCTCACTCAACTGTAGAGTCGAATCACAAAACCTGAACAGTTGACGTGTTCAGGCTCTTTATGGTATCCACACGAGCCTCTCGGGATCACCACGCTTCCACCACGTCCCGGTAGATGCGTTTCTCTTGCGCTCGCAGTGCTAGCTTGCGTCCTCCAAGGAATTGCAAGAGAAGACTGCGGCTGTCCTTTTTGGGAGGCTAGGGTAAGGAGACCTGCGAATTTCTCACTTAAAAGTTGTATTTATAGTGAGACTCAACTTCCAGGCCTAATGGGTTTCAAAGCCCTAATCCAATTAGGATTTAATTTCGGGCTTAATAATGGCTCAACTCCTTGGCCCATTATTAATACGAAATTAAAGTGAAACCATAACCCAAATAATTAGTCCATGCACTCTAATGATCCAAATAGCTCTATGTGTGCGACCCAATAGGCTCTTGCCATGTTGGCAATGATCATAAATCACATTTATGATCATAAGCAACGAGCGGTGTCTAGCAACACATCATTGCTACCCAAGTGACAACATTGTCGGTGAATCAACTAAACCTTTATGATCATCACCGATATATGCCATTGTCCCTTTGTCCAAGATATCAAGACTAAGCACAAGACATGGAATGTGTCACTCTCGTATAGCCCAATCTTTGTTTTCTTGATTACCGAGTAGACTAACTTAAACTGATGACATTGATATCATATATCAACTCATCGGAGCATGGCCATGCATTTTCTAAGTCTCACTCTATCAAGGGGCCCAAAGATATCACTCCCGTTACATAGGAGGGAAAAATCCCATCTTGATCATACAAATCCCTTCGCATGATATGTGACATACCCAATGACCTCCTTCAAGTTCACTCAGTTACGAGCAACAAAGGAAAGTATCAAAGTATGTGACTCACATGTAGGGAACCTTGATGATCTTAGGTCGAAGGACTACATATACCATTATCACTATGAGAATCACTTCTGACACTCCTATAACGATCCATGAAGTGTTCTCATGGTGGGTCGGTCCAGTACACAAGTTCTCCAACTTGTACCCATATGTAGACTACATATCTCATATTAGTCTCCACATATGCTAGTCATTATGTATTATTGCAACCCGCTCCACAATAATACTATACTAGGGACGTTTAAGAATATCATTATTCTAGGGTTACAATTATGTTTATTACGTTACGCAGAAACAAAACAACAAACAAAATTGCTGGATTAATGCCTCAATAAAATATCATGACTCAAAGTGCAAAAATACAATCATCTCATGATTGGCCTTTTTGGGCACAACACTAACAATCTCCCACTTGCACTAAAAGCCAATCATCCATGTATCTAATACCGATGGACCTAGAATGGCTATCATGCTTCTGCTGCGTAAGGGGCTTAAACAGTGGATCAGCAATGTTGCTGTCTGTCGAAGTCCTGCATATCCTTACATCACCCCTCTTGATGATTTCCCTGATGAGATGATAGCGTCGGAGTATGTGTTTGGATCGTTGGTGAGATCGAGGTTCCTTAGCCTGTGCGATTGCTCCATTGTTGTCACAATAGAGCTCTATCGGGTCAACAATGCTTGGAACCACTCCAAGTTCAGTGATGAACTTCTTGATCCAAACTGCCTCCTTCGCAGCATCAGAGGCGGCAATGTACTCAGATTCTATTGTAGAGTCAGCTACTATCTCTTGCTTTGAACTCTTCCAGCTCACAGCACCACCACCAATACAAAACACATAACCAGATTGCGATCTAAAATCATCCTTATCGGATTGGAAGCTTGCATCGGTGTAACCCCTTACAACGAGCTCATCTTCACCTCCAAAGACCAAGAATGCATCCTTAGTCCTTTGTAAGTACTTAGGGATGTTCTTAACAGCTGTCCAGTGACTTTCACCAGGGTTCGATTGGTACCTACTCGTCATGCTCAAAGCATATGAGACATCGGGACGAGTACATATCATGGCATACATGATAGATCCAATTGCTGAGGCATATGGAATCTTACTCATGCGCTCTCTCTCCTCGGTTGTACTCGGACACTGAGACCTAGAAAGAGTGATACCATGTGACATGGGCAAGAATCCTTTCTTGGAATCTTGCACGCTAAACCTCTTTAGCACCTTGTCAATATATGTACTTTGACTTAGGCCAAGAAGCTTTCTAGATCTATCTCTATAGATCCTGATGCCTAACACATAGGCTGCTTCACCCAAGTCCTTCATAGAGAAACATTTCCCTAGCCAAGTCTTCACAGACTGTAGCTCAGGAATGTCATTCCCGATGAGTAGTATGTCATCTACATACAACACCAAGAAGACAATAGCGCTCCCACTAACCTTCTTGTAGACACAAGGTTCATCTTCATTTTTGATAAAACCAAACTCTTTGATTGCATCATCAAAACAAAGATTCCAACTTCGAGAAGCTTGCTTCAGTCCATAAATGGACCTTTGCAATTTGCACACTTTCTTGGCATTCCCAGGAGTCACAAAACCCTCAGGTTGTGTCATGTACACATACTCAAGTAGCTTTCCATTTAGGAATGTAGTTTTGACATCCATTTTCCATATCTCATAATCATAGTGTGCAGCAATAGCAAACAAAATTCGGATGGATTTAAGCATAGCAACTGGTGAAAAAGTTTCATCATAGTCAATACCATGAATTTGCTTGAAACCTTTTGCGACCAATCATCCCTTAAAGGTAATCACATTACCATCCATGTCAGTTTTCTTCTTGAAAACCCATTTGCACCCTATGGGTTTTACCCCTTCAAGTGGGTCAACCAAAATCCATACTTGGTTTTCATACATGGATTCCATCTCGGATTTCATGGCCACTAGCCACTTCTCAGAGTCAGGCCCCGACATAGCTTGTTGGTAGGTTGTTGGCTGATCTTGATCCATGAGCATCACATCACCGGTGTGAGTCACGAGAAATCCATATCTCTCGGGCTCACGCCGAATCCTACCAGTCCTACGTGGGCTTTGTGCTACAGGAACAGACTTTTGAACCACAACATCTTGTGGTGTCTGTTCAGGTTCCATTTCAGGTTCGATGTCTCCTTGTTGTTCTTGAATTTCTTCAAGTTCTACTTTCCTCCCACTAGTTCCTTTAGAGATAAACTCTTTCTCTAAAAAGACACCAGTTCGAGCAACAAACACTTTTTGCTCAGAGGGATTGTAGAAATAGTAACCCTTTGTTTCTTTGGGATACCAAACAAAAAGGCATTTTTGAGATTTGGGCCCTAGTTTGTCAGAGGATTGACGTTTCACATAAGCGTCACAGCCCCAAATCTTCATAAAAGACAAATTGGGACGCCTCCCACTCCATATCTCATATGGTGTCTTTTGAATCGATTTAGATGGAACTCGGTTTAGTGTAAAAACGGCTGTCTGTAGAGCATGTCCCCAAAAGGAGTTTGGAAGGTTAGCTTGACTCATTATGGAGCGAACCATGTGTAACAGAGTTCGATTTCTCCTTTCAGATACACCCTTCCATTGAGGTGTACCTGGTGGAGTGAGTTGTGATACTATACCACACTCCTTCAGATAGTCAAGGAATTCTCGATCCAAGTACTCTCCACCTCGATCTGATCGAAGCACTTTGATACTCTTCCCTAGTTGATTCTCTACTTCATTCTTGAATTCTTTGAACTTTTCAAAGGATTCTGACTTGTGTCTCATAAGATACACGTAGCCATATCTGCTGAAGTCATCAGTGAAAGTAATGAAGTATTGGAAACCTCCTATAGCTTGTGTAGACATAGGGCCACATACATCACTATGTATGAGTCCTAGTAAGTCATTAGCCCTTTCACTTTGCCCTGTGAATGGGGCTTTGGTCATCTTGCCCAACAAACATGACTCACATGTCTCATATGATTCAAAATCAAATGAGTCCAAGAGTCCATCCTTATGGAGCTTGGATATGCGGGTCTCATTTATATGCCCCAAGCGACAGTGCCAGAGATAGGTCAAGTTTGAATCATTTAATCTGACCTTCTTGGTATTCACATTATAGATTGGATCTTCAAGGTCTAGAACATACAACCCATTGCTAAGTTGAGCACTACCATAAAAGATTTCATTCAAATAAATAGAACAACATTTGTCCTTTATTATAAATGAAAAACCTTTCTTGTCCAAACAAGAAACAGAAATCAAATTTCTACTAATAGTAGGCACAAAGTAGCAGTTGTCTAATTCTAAAACTAATCCACTAGGTAAAGTGAGAACATAAGTCCCTACGGCTAAGGCAGCAACCCTTGCTCCATTTCCAACACGTAGGTCCACTTCACCTCGGGCCAATCTTCTACTTCTACTTAGATCCTGCACATTTGCACAAATGTGAGATCCACATCCAGTATCCAATACCCAAGATGATGAAGTAGAAAAGTTAGAATCTATAACAAGAATACCTGAAATGGAAGTCTTACTTCCTTTTTCCTTAGCAAGTTCTTCAAGATAGAGCTTGCAGTTGTGCTTCCAGTGTCCAGGTTGCTTACAATGGAAGCACTCCCCTTCCTTTGCCACACCACCCTTTGGTTTCAGTGCAGCTGAAGAAGAACTAGCATTGGACTTTCCATTAGCTTTATCCTTCTTGTTGTTGGCTTTTCCCTTTCCCTTGCCCTTTTGAACCATCAAAATGGGCTTAGCCTTCTTAAGGTTTTGCTCAGCAGTTCTCAACATGTTGAGCAATTCAGGAAGGGACTTGTCAAGGTCGTTCATGTTATAGTTCATGACGAACTGACTGTAGCTTTCAGGCAACGATTGCAAGACTACATCGATAGCCAACTCTTTCTGAAGAGCAAATCCCAAATTCTCAAGATTCTCAATGTACCCAATCATCTTGAGCACATGAGGACCCACGGGACTTCCCTCAGACATCTTGCACTGAAACAATGCCTTAGAGGTCTCAAACCTCTCATGCCTAGCTTGCTCTTGGAAAAGCATTTTGAGATGTTCGATCATATCGAACGCCCCCATGTTCTCATGTTGCTTCTGAAGCTCAGATTCCATGGTAATAAGCATGAGGCATGCAACATCCAAAGCATCATCAGAATGCCTCTTGTGAGCATCCCTTTCAGCTCTTGGAGCAGTGGCAGCAGGCTCATTCGGAATGGGCTGCTCTAGGACATAAGCCTTTCTCTCTTGTTTGAGGACTATCCTCAAGTTTCGGTACCATTTGAGAAAGTTGGTCCCATTCAGTTTTTCCTTCTCAAGGATCGATCGCAACGAAAGTGTCGATGTGTTTTGTGCCATGGTTATCTACAACAGTAAATATGCAGTGTAAGAGTCATGTATTTTAATTCATTTAATAAGGACTTTTATTAAACGATACTCCCACTATTTTCCTCAAAATAATAACCCTCAATATTATTTCGGAACACCTCGGCGCTAAGGTATTCTAGTGGGCCAAGATCCATATTTGACCACAACCTGAGTCAGCTTTGGCTTTTCTCTCAAGTTACAGCTATTTAGGTAGGCAACTCCTTGCCAATTGCATCTTATGCAACTCTTGGATAGTTGGGTGAACAACACTTGTCCAAGCTCATCTCATGAACTTAAGCCCAACTCTATGCCTCTAAGTCCCTAATCCTATTAGGATGACTTAGTTAAGTCAAACCCAAAGTTAGCAGTTTGGATATCACTATTATCCCATCGCGCCTTACCAAGATGAACATAGGTGCTTTGCTTTGGCAAACCCACCTAATGTTGATCAAAGTCTTGACGAGTGCCAACAGTTGGAAGGTATCACATTTAATGACTTAATATTTGTTTGAGGGGTTTTTTTTTTTTTTTTTTCTTTTGATCTCACCAATTTGTTATCTCCGGTTGTTTTATACATGCATCACATACAAATATAAAACATGCATCTCATGCTTACAAGAAATAAACGTGACATGGTTATAGCCCAAACTATGCGATATTCTCAAGCCAATGAGAATATCATAAAAGCCTAAGAAAAGAAAAGAGTTTTCACAAGCTCCTTCTCTTCCTTTCTTGGCTGCCCTTTTGTTGTCACCTCCTTGGACACACCACCTTGGATGAGCCCATAATGCACCATTACATCAATAATAGAAACCTCGAGTTACATTCGAGGGGAGTAAGGTGAGAAGAGAATGTACAATGAGAGTGATAAGAAAAGGCACGACTCACAGGCCGTATTTACAAGTACAACCAATCAAGGGCTATAACCATGAACCATGCTTCAAACACCAATCAGCATATCATGTCAAATCTCATTTAACAAAGATGCATGCCAATTTTTGCGTGCTGATTAACCAGTTTTTATTTATGTGGCGCTTCGCATACGGCGGTCCTGCTGGCCGGTAAGCGGGCGGTGGTTCTGCTGACCGGTCAGCGGATGGGGTCAAGGGGAGTCGCCCTTGCGGGGGGTGTGGGGGGCAGCGCCCCCCGGCGCAAAAAATTGTCTTACAATTGCTTAGCCCGAAATCTTCTATTTCGAGAAAGTAGGCACCCGAGACTCCTCCATTCGAGCCACCAAAATTACCTTACTTTCGGTGCCCGAACAGGCCGAATCCGAACAAACCTAGGGTTTTTGCAACTATTGCAAGAATCCTAATCCATATAGGTATCTCATACCTATCAATTTGGGGTTAATCTCATTAACCAATTTGTGTCGTTTCTTCATATATCTCATATGTTCATTACGAATTCCGGTTTCATGCATCATGAATCAATCTAATTAATCATGGCCGAAAACCAATCGAAGACATAGCATCAAGCGATTCAACACTCAATCCCGATTTAGGGTTTCACCAGTAGCTCTGATACCACTGTTGGGTTTCGGGAGCCAAACAGCGCAGTGGAATTTAATCGAAACCCTCCAGGATCCAAGTGAAACGGGGTAAACCGGGTGTTCAAAAATTTCATACCTAATTTTCGGTTGAGATCTCTCACTCAACTGTAGAGTCGAATCACAAAACCTGAACAGTTGACGTGTTCAGGCTCTCTATGGTATCCACACGAGCCTCTCGGGATCACCACGCTTCCACCACGTCCCGGCAGATGCGTTTCTCTTGCGCTCTCAGTGCTAGCTTACGTCCTCCAAGGAATTGCAAGAGAAGAGTGCAGCTGTCCTTTTTGGGAGGCTAGGGCAAGGAGACCTGCGAATTTCTCACTTAAAAGTTGTATTTATAGTGAGACTCAACTTCCAGGCCTAATGGGTTTCAAAGCCCTAATCCAATTAGGATTTAATTTCGGGCTTAATAATGGCTCAACTCCTTGGCCCATTATTAATACGAAATTAAAGTGAAACCATAACCCAAATAATTAGCCCATGCACTCTAATGATCCAAATAGCTCTATGTGTGCGACCCAATAGGCTCTTGCCATGTTGACAATGATCATAAATCACATTTATGATCATAAGCAATGAGCGGTGTCTAGCAACACATCATTGCTACCCAAGTGACAAGATTGTCGGTGAATCGACTAAACCTTTATGATCATCACCGATATATGCCATTGTCCCTTTGTCCAAGATATCAAGACTAAGCACAAGACATGGAATGTGTCACTCTCGTATAGCCCAATCTTTGGTTTCTTGATTACCGAGTAGACTAACTTAAACTGATGACATTGATATCATATATCAACTCATCGGAGCATGGCCATGCATTTTCTAAGTCTCACTCTATCAAGGGGCCCAAAGATATCACTCCCGTTACATAGGAGGGACAAATCCCATCTTGATCATACAAATCCCTCCGCATGGTATGTGACATACCCAATGACCTCCTTCAAGTTCACTCAGTTACGAGCAACAAAGGAAAGTATCAAAGTATGTGACTCACATGTAGGGAACCTTGATGATCTTAGGTCGAAGGACTACATATACCATTATCACTATGAGAATCACTTATGACACTCATATAACGATCCATGAAGTGTTCTCATGGTGGGTCGGTCCAGTACACAAGTTCTCCAACTTGTACCCATATGTAGACTACATATCTCATATTAGTCTCCACATATGCTAGTCATTATGTATTATTGCAACCCGCTCCACAATAATACTATACTAGGGACGTTTAAGAATATCATTATTCTAGGGTTACAATTATGTTTATTACGTTACGCAGAAACAAAACAACAAACAAAATTGCTGGATTAATGCCTCAATAAAATATCATGACTCAAAGTGCAAAAATACAATCATCTCATGATTGGCCTTTTTGGGCACAACACTAACACATCAAGTGTACTATCTATATGGTAACCAAGAAGCCCACAAGATTTGGTTTAGATTTTGAAAAACCATATACAAAATGTGCATGGTGTTCTCGGCCAGTTAAGGTACACATAAATATGCACAACATTTTCATGAAGCAAGGCTCATACTATTCACATAAAGGTGCCAAACCTTGGCCCATAATATCCAGCAAACATAAGCCAGCATAATGCTATCCATAATCCATACATAACTTGGCATACAAAACCATGAAGCAATATAAGTCTAGGTGTTAAAGACTACTCATATTAACACAAAAAGGGTAGTCTACCTAGCAACCATAACATGGCTACACATGCCATGAAACCAAAAGTATTTATGCCAAGTTTACATGCTAAGACTCCTAATGGTCAAACATGACCTTAAGTATGCCATACAAGAGTACACACTACAACACCAACCCAATGGCTTGATTCATGCTCATGAAGGAAAACACTATGATCAAAGCTACAGTCCAGGTGTCCATAGCTCTCCTAGACAAGTCTCCAACTACAGCCTGCAAACTTCCACTATAAGTCTCGGCCAAATAAGAAATAAGACTTGTAAATTAATCAAAATGCTAAGCCAAGCACACATTGGCACATACCTTGCAAAACAAGCAAAATATAAACACTAAGCACACACAGAAGCAGCTTAGCCTTACTCAGGCCGAATGTCCTTGCCTGAAAAATAAAGGATAGGCAATGAGCATATAACTCAGTAGGATTCACTTAAAACATACACAACTCATATTGAGTCTATTTAGTTAAGCTGAGCAATCACTCAAAGCTTAACCTCCCCTTAGTTAGCTCAACCTGCAAAACAAACACCAAGACAAGAAAAACAGACATATACATATACAAAACAGATAAATAAGTCAAATATTTCATAAGTGGGGTTAGCATGCACAAGGAAACACCAAAGCACACAAGTACACACACACACTCCACAATGTTGCTCTCGGCCATATAAGCCATACATGTACCCATGTGCATTTCTTGCACACAAACTTACCAATACACCATTTCCATTTGGAGCTCTCAAAATGCCAAGCAAATAGGCCACATTTACTTGCATTTCTAGTACATGTACCATAGTTAATTAGCTAATCAACAAAACAACCAAGTATAACCATTAAGCCCATCAAGTAACTAAGGTCATATGGCACATTTAACCATCACTTAGCCACTCTAGACACTTGAATCATGGTGTACATTACCAAGCAAAGTCAAGTGCCAGTGAACCCTACCTCAATAGCTCTCGGCCTACAACCAAGCTTCAAGTATCCAAGTGTTCCTCAATCTCAATGCCTACCAAATCAATCACATGGCATCAACACACTAACTCATGGATTAAATTACCATGACCCACATGAAGAACACTAAGATACACACATTTAAGCTCTCGGCCAAAAAGGCCCATTTTCATATACATGTGTTACTCATCATTCTAACACACCACATAATATTCTAATCATCAATGAACATCATCTAAATCATTATCTCTAATTAACCAAGTGAAATGCACCATTCCACTATAATTCAAGTTCTCGGCCATAGTGCCTAGTTACACATATCTATGTCCTTTATCCAACCAATTCAACACATAGCATCAAATCATTGATGATTATTGTTTCATGGTATCATTACCATGTATTCAAGTTATGAGCACCAAATCATGCCATTTCAAGCTCTCGGCCATAAAGCCAAACTTCACATATCAATGTTCCTCATCACTCTAAACCAACACATGTTCAGCAACTCATCATTTATCAATGACCATGGCATCAATGCCATGTAAACAAATGAGGAACACACATTTACCTCAAGTGCACCTTTCAGCCAAACTTCCTTTTGTTCAACTTGATGTTCCTTGCTCAAATTTGCCTAGCACAACAACAAATAGGCAACAACAACACTTAGTCATGGATTAATTTCCATGGAAATGAAGAAGAACACCAAGAACACATTCGGCCAACAATCCACCTCCAAACCGAGACATACTTTGCCCATTTAGCTTAACATAACTTCAATTGAACACTTAAGTTCCTTGTACATGGAAGAACTACCATGAATTCAAGGAAACATTGAAGTTACCTCAAGAACCCTAGCTTGATTCCTTCTCAGCCTTGGCTTGATTCTTCAAGAACGACTTGAATTTGAGGTAGTCTAGCACCGAAATCAAACTTTCAAGCATGAATTCTTCACCCAAGCTCCACACCTCTCCAATGACGCTTGAATCCAAGACTAAGCTTGAGAGAACTCAAGAACAAGAGCCAAACAAGTTTCGGTCAAGTGAAGGAAATGAGGTCTTGACTAGTTTTGGCTGAATGGAGTTGGGTTTTAGTTAGCTACAATGCTAACTTTTTCCTTCCAATAAAATGCATGGTGCAATGTAGCCCTTAACTCCATAAATACTCAAAGCCGCCATTCAAACTTGTGTTAAAATGGACACTCAAGTCTTATCTTGGCTCATAATGCCAAGCACAAGGTAACACAAGTACCAAGGTCACAAAAACTCCCATGCATAACCGGCCATAACTAGACTGCAAACTAGTTAGTGTGTTTAGTTAACTAGTGAATAGTACACATAGTGAAAGACAAGATTTTGACTAGTAATCATTGTTGTCTCCCAAATTTGGGCTAGTCTTGCACTAGTCACCCATTAAACTTGCATGGCCGAAATGATCAACTTGAAGTTGATATTTTTAATTG
This sequence comes from Aquilaria yunnanensis, assembly GCA_039654915.1. NCBI lineage: Eukaryota > Viridiplantae > Streptophyta > Magnoliopsida > Malvales > Thymelaeaceae > Aquilaria > Aquilaria yunnanensis. The sequence continues at coordinate 36,657,381 of CM077595.1, read as the reverse complement.
TACCACTCATTTAAGTGTACATTTTGGTCCCCTTTCTCTGTTTTCTGCCAGCTTTCCCATAGTACATTTTCTATGTGCAATTAAGTCCTGAAAGTCTCCAGTTTTGCACATAAGTCACAATACCAGTCTCCAGAGCTTCTCTTACTTCCCTTTCCTATTTTCTCTCACTTTCCTTAGTTTTCCTTGATATTCCTTGGCCTAAGCCAAGCACTTAGGAGGTACCTAACACTAGCTCTTATGGTGTTCAAGGGTGTTAATGCTGCGGGCCTCTTCCCTCTTTGCCTGCGGGGCTGCTCTCCCTCGTTCTGGTGGCGCGGCTAATGGCTAGGTCCTTCGGCGCGAGGGTGTTTGCCCTTAGGTCCTCCCATTCTGAGTTCTTCGGCCGTCATGTGTTGTTCAGCTCTTCTGTAAAATTCCCCGAGAGTTTCTGGAGGGGTCTTTGGAGAACTCGTAGAACAGCTGGGAGTCCCTCCGCAGTCCTCTGACCATTGCCAGGATGCGAATTTTCGGGTGAAAGTCTGGTACGCTCAGTGCTTCTCAATTGAATCTTTCAACATAATCGCGGATGGTCTCCCCTCCTTTCTGAGCTATGTCAAACATTTGCACTGGCATTTTGGCAGTTGGCCTACTACCAATAAACTAGTGGGTGAAAGCAGTAGATAGTTCTTGGAAGCTCAACAAACTTCCCTGGGGCAAAGAGCTAGACCACCCTGTTGCTGGTCCTGAGAGCGTCACCTCAAAGCATTTACAGAGCGTGGCGTCGTTGGCGCCGTGGAGCACCATACTTCGCTTATATTTTGTCAAGTGCGCCTGGGGTTCACTTCGCCCGTCATACATTTCCAGGCGAGGAACCTTGAAATCACTGGGCATAGGCGCCTCTACTACCTCGCGTACGAAAGGCGACTCCTCTCCAGTGTAGGAGTCGGACAACCGGGACCAGACTGGTTTTCAGGAGATCTGTTTCTCGACCTTTTCCAGCCTTCCCAGGATCCTTTGCATAAGGGCGGCAGTGCTGGTTCCTTCCTGCTGTCGTGTGTTTGCTGGTAATGGTGAATTTCTTCTTCGCCTTGGGGAACGACTCCGGCGAGGGGGAGAGGGGGACCTCTGGTAAAGGGATGCGCTCCGTTGACAGGAGGCCCTGGTCTCTTTTGGGGCTCCCCCTCTGACGGGGCACGCCTCAACGGGTTCACCATCTGTTGAATATGCGTCAAGGGAGTCTCCACTCCCTGAACTCCGGTGAGTAGATCTCGAGCTCCTTTCCCGACGAATGGTCGGGGGTGAGGCCCTTTGAGTGGGTGGAGGTTGCGGCAACCTCTGATCAAGCTGCTGAGTGATTTCGGTAACCGTAGAATGCTGGAAATCCCGTAGGAAACTCATCGTTACCGTTACAAGATGATTGTCCTCCATCATAGAAGTTTCTGCCACAGGCAGAGTGGTCACCTGTTGAGTCTCAGGTGCAAGGGGGATCTTGAGATCCCTTTGTCCTTCGAGCCCCGAGTCTCCACGACGGCGACATGCGATAGACTTCCCACAGACAGCGCCAATTGATGGCCTGTGGCGGCTTCATCGTGTGTCATTGTACAGGTAGGGAAGACTTCTGATGGAGGAGAGCACTTTGGGAGGAGATTCCCTAGTGGAGGGTACCTGAAATACTCCAGAAAATGCAGGTCAGGAGGTCCCTGGTGTGTATTCCCAGGGAGGAGCCTCCGACGCCCAAGTCAGTACTTTCAAATAACTGGATTATGTGCTCTTTTGTGTATTCAAAGAGAACTTTTTTCATACCTTGCTGGGATGCTTTCTGGATGTTTATAAAGAAGGCGTACAGAAGCCATTCTCCTCTTGTGGTCGTCCCAGATTATGACACGTGTCCGGTGGGATGCGATCCCTGCTTTTCCAGAAATGAAGGGACACTTATCTCAGCAAAAGTCGCCTGGCTGGAAGCCTAGTCATTCCGAGAGTGTCGTGTCGAGGTGTCCCTCTGATGGTGTGTCCCAGTGATAGCGTATCAGAATGTACTTGGGGGACGACCTTTTAGGGAGGTGTCAGAGGCTCTTTAAATGCTTTGTTCGTACTCTCGGAGGTTACTCTAATGTCTCGGGGAATATATTCCCCGAGGATGGTTCCTCCGAGGGGTACTTTTGTTTTCGAAGAGGGTCTGATCACTCTGCCGAGGTTGGTCTTACCACTTCCTAAGGAAGCGAATTCCCTACCTTAGGCTAGGGGGATCGTTCATCCTTCTGACCTCGGCTGGCAGTTTCCCTCTGCCGAACTCTGTACTCCGTCAAGTCTGGGAGCTTGGCCAGTGATGGGCACCTTGGCTATCAAACGTTTAAGAATATCATTATTCTAGGGTTACAATTATGTTTATTACGTTACGCAGAAACAAAACAACGAACATAATTGTTGGATTAATGCCTCAATAAAACATCATGACTCATTGTGGAAAAATACAATCATCTCATGATTGGCTTTTTGGGCACAACACTAACAACCTCCATAGCACACTTGGGAGCACTCCTGGCCATTTCCCCTTTACCTCCTTTAGCCTATTCTTCAAGGCATATTTTATTGTCCTATTGCATACCTCGACCTGCCCATTAGTTTCAGGGTGGGCTACTGGAGCGAAATGCATCTTATGCCGAGGTCAGCAACGAATTCCTGGAATCCTCTATTCGTAAACTGGGTTCCATTGTCGGCCACTATTACCTTTGGTATGCCAAATTGGCATATGATGTTTTTCCACACAAACTTTTGGATATCCTTTGCCGAGATTGATGCCAATGGCTCCGCTTCAATCCACTTAGTGAAGTAGTCTATTGCGACTATAGAGAACTTCACCCCATCGGGAGCGCTCGGAAGAGGTCTGATGAGATCAATACCCCATACGGTGAAGGGGCAAGGATAATTTGCTGAAGTTATTCTTTCCGAAGGTAACTTTTGGATGTTGGTGTGTGATAGCCGAAGGGCAATCGCCCCTGAAGGATCTCTCATGAGTACATCATCGTGGGCCAACACATTACCTTTGGTTAGGAATAAGCGACCAGACCTCGGCAAAGAGAGGGCCTTAAGCACCCTCGGACAAGCCAGATATGCGTTGCCTTCGAGGGACACCTCAGACCAGCTTCAGTCATAAAGGGTCATCAATCCTCTTGAGGATAACCTCGGAATGACTCCACATACCTACGCCCGCCTTCGGTTATTCTTTGGACCACCTTCGGGACATAACCTCGGGAGTACCATCACCAAGGACCTAAGCCTAACCTCGGGAAAGTCCAGCCAAAGGTGTCTTGCATAAAGCAAAGGGCCTCCCTCCGAAGATGTTCAGATCCCCGAGGAACCCCTGGACCTCGCGGGAATTCAGTCACCTAGGAAGGCCACGTGGACGTACGACTAGACAGCATAGAAGTGTCTGACACACCGTACTCGTACGGCTATCGACACACCGCCCCCGGACACGCTCTGACACGCCATTCTCGAGCGGCATAGGCTTTCGGCCGAACGGCCTATGGTCGGCTAAAAGCCCCCTAAAGGTACGAATCACATCCAGCCGAACACGTGTCATGATTTGGGTGGCTTGTGGCAAATGAACTCCTCCTATCCACCTCCTATAAATATTCGAAAGGCATCACAGGTAAAGGGGTTCTCCTCATAAGACAACCTTCACCCCCTTTGCTTATCTTTCATCTTCAAACACTGACTTGGGCGTCAGAGATTCCCCCCCGGAAAAAAACTCCGGGGACCTCCTAACCCCTACTTTCTGTGTCTTCTAGGCGGTTGATAGCCAAAGGCTATCGCCTCTATCTGGCCGAACTCCCTGCCACAAGAATGGCCAGAAGAGACTGGCGATACCCGAGTGAAAATGCGATCATACACCTCGGGAAATAGCCGAAGAGCTCCGAGCCCGGCAAGCCAGGAAAAGAGGCACCAGCTATTGCGGGCCGAACATGATCTCCCCAAAGGCGGAACTCCCTGAAGCTGGGAACCCCCGAACTGGGTGCGTGTTTCCCGAAGAGGCATTGTCCGTACCAAAGGACGACCTCGCCCAGGGACCTCGGGAGTACGGCAGGAGCATTTAAGGAAGCATTTAAGGAAGCCTCTGACACGTCTTTTCACAGACGTCATGAAGCCGCCTCAATAGGCGCTCTGACATGCTGACGCCATCAAAGTCACATCATGGCCCATCTCAGCACAAGTCTCAAGGCAACCTGCTACCAGCTATCTGTCCCCTACGCCCAGAAACTCAGGGAACATCCGACCGAACACGTGTCGCGATCTGAATGGGCTAGGCACTCCTATAAATACCAGGAAATAAATACTTGGCAGGAGGTTGGTTGGCAAAAGGTCTGACTCCCAGACTCTGAGAAAATCACCAGGCAAGACTTTTTAGCCCCTTTGTGCTATTTCCTCTTCCTTTTGTCAGCCACCACTGACTTGGGCGTCGGAGGCTCCCCCCCCGGAAACACATTCCGGGGGCCTCCTAACCCACTTTTTCTGAGCATCTCAGGTACTCTCCCTTGGGCGCACCATCCTCCAAGCGTTCTTCCTCCTAGAAGTCTCTCCAACAGTCACCATGACCCTAAACGATGAGGCCCATCGCCATCATTTGGCGCCATCTGTGGGAACCCGCTCTGAGATTGCCGTTGTTGAAACTCGGCGTTCTAAGGACAAGGGACTTCCGAGGTCCCCGTCCGCGCCTGAGACACAACCGGCTGCTGAGCAAACACTCCCAGGGACTTCTGCGTCCGAGGAAGACCGCCCTCTAGTAATCACTATGAGCTTTATGAGGGAGTTTCAGCGTTCGGTCGTGGCTGAAATGACACAGCAGATCGACCAAAGGTGGTCACAGCAGACACAGGCCCAAAAACCTCCCTCACCTGCACGCACTCGGGAGAAAAGTCAGAGGTCGACCCATCGCAGTTCGGGAAGCGTAGACCCGCGCGAAGAGTCATCCACGGAGAGTATACCCCTCGGGAAACGGCCTGTGGGACAAACTGGGTCCAAACGACCAACAGTCTCACGGCGAAGGAGTTCGTTGCCTGAGGTGAGGTCCGTATCCCCTCAGCGCCGAACTCGCTCCCCGAAGAGGCGCCAACGATCTCCCTTCCCTGAAGAAGGGCCTAGTGCCACCGTGCTTATGGAGAGGATATTAGCACGGCTAGATAGGGTGGAGAAACAAATGGCCAGAAAACCCGTTTGGGACAGGCTCACGGGAGCCTTCTGCGAAGATGGGTCCCCGTTCACCCGAACCGTGGCCGAGGCAGCCATGCCAGGTGACTTCAGAGTACCTCGGTTGGAGATTTATGATGGCCGTACTGATCCACAGGCCCATTTGACGAAGTACAGACGCAGCATGATAATGCACGGTGCTGACGACGCTACCATGTGCAAGTGCTTCGAAGTCACCCTCACAGGGCCAGCAACTGCGTGGTACAATTCATTGCCTTCAGGGACCATCACTGAGTTCCAGGAGTTGTCCACAGCCTTCACGCAGCAATTCATTGGGAGTCGACCTACTGTGAAGATGCCTGTCCAGATGTTCGACATAGAGCAGAGGAACGGAGAAACCATTTGAGACTATGTCGAAAGATTCAACAGGGAAGCTCTGAGCGTCCCAGACTTTCGGCCTGAAATCCGCATTCTTGCCATGATACGGGGCCTTCGGCGAGACTCACAGCTGTTCTACGAGTTCTCAAAAGACCCCCCGGAGACTCTCGGAGAATTTTACCGAAGGGTGGAATAGCACATGACCGCCGAGGAGCTAAGAATGGCTGGACCGAAGTCCGATCACCTGAGCAACTTCGCACAAACAATGGAGGTAAAGGCCCCTGCGAGCAACTTCGCACAAACAATGGAGGCAAAGGCGCCAGAAAAAGGCAGAGAAGAAGATCTCACAAAAGCGGAAATGGAAACAGTGGAACTTATCCCAGGACAATCTACCCGAATAGGGAAGAGCTTGGCCGAAGGTGAGAAGGAAAACCTTGTATCTTTTCTGCTGAAAAATAAAGATCTGTTTGCCTACTCGCCGAAAGATATGCCAGGAGTAAACTCTGGCATACTACAGCATAGCCTCAAAGTAAGCTTGAAAGCAAAACCTGTCCGGCAAAAGAAACGAAGCATCTCAGCCCACAAGAGTAACTTTGTCAAAACCGAGGTCCAGCGTCTGTTAGACGCCAAAATTATCAGGGAGGTGAAGTACCCCGAATGGTTAAGCAACGTGGTCATTGCCACAAAAGAAGGTAGCAGCAAACTCCGGATGTGCATCGACTTCAGAAACTTGAACGATGCTTGCCCGAAACACTCATACCCTCTGCCGCCAATAGATCAACTGGTAGATTCAACGGCCGAATATGGGCGCCTAAGTTTCCTGGACGCCTTCAGTGGCTACCATCAAATAAGGATGGACCCCGAAGATGAAGAAAAAACCGCCTTCATCACCGAGGGAGGAACATACTGTTATGTAAGGATGCCCTTCAGGCTCAAAAATGCAGGAGCCACCTACCAAAGGTTGATGAACAAGGTCTTTAAAGACCAAATGGGGAGAAACATGGAGGTGTATGTTGACGATATGATAGTCAAAAGCAAGCTCCCTCACAACCACGTTGCAGATCTAGAGGAAACCTTCCAAAAGCTCAGAGCCTTCGGGATTCGGCTCAATCCTGAAAAGTGCATCTTCGGGGTAACCTCGGGAAAATTCCTTGGGTACATGGTATCCGAAAGAGGCATTGATGCTAACCCCGAGAAGATTAAGGCGCTGCTTGAGTTCCGAACTCCTGCCACAGTCAAAGACGTGCAGAGGCTCACCGGAAGAATAACCTCTCTGAGCAGATTTATTTCCAGGTACGGAGATAGGTGTCGACCTTTCTTCAAAAATGGAAGGTGACCTCGGAAGGAATGATCACCCTTGGGGTGAAGATTGCCAAAAGGCCTGGGAAGAACTCAAAGTCTACTTGGCTAGCCTGCCGACTCTGCGACAACCTCGGGAGGGAGAACCCCTCGTTTTGTACCTCGCCATCACGGAGAAAGCTGTAAGCTCGGTCCTCGTGAAAGAAGAAGGGCCAAAGCAATGGCCAGTCTATTACGTCAGCAAATCCCTGCATGGCACCGAAATCAGGTACCCTCTGCTTCAAAAAGCTATATACGCCTTGGTGCTTGCAGGGAGAAGGCTGCGACCATACTTTCAGGCTTACCCCATCATCGTCCGAAGTAGTCTACCACTACGGGATGTTATGAAGAAAGTTGATGATTCGGGAAGGCTCTCCAAATGGTGCATAGAGCTTGGCGAACACGAAATCATATATGAACCTCGGAAGGCCATAAAAGCTCAAGCACTGGCAGACTTTATCGCCGAAGTACCCACCACGAAGGAAAGCCATATGGATCCGAACGGAGGTGAGCCAGAATGGACCTTACATGTTGACGGGGCCTCGGGATCCGAACACCAGGGAGCTGGAGTAATTATCAGAGGACCCGAAGGCCTAGCGGTAAAAAAGGATATTAAGTTCAGCTTCAGCGTCACTAACAATGTGGCAGAGTATGAAGCGCTCATAGCGGGATTACGCTTGGCCAGAATGATTGGCGTGAGAAACTTAAAGGCCCACAGTGATTCCCAGCTGGTAGTTCGGCAGATGGCAGGAGATTATGGGGTGAAGGACCCAATCTTGGCAAAATACCACGAGCTGGTAGCAAAGCTCATCCAAGAGTTTGACGCCGTACGGATCGAAAATGTACCTCGGCGGAATAACACAGAGGCAGATTGCTTGGTGAAGTCAAAAACATACACCGAGGTGCTAGATCACCCGAGCATCTCAGTGCTGAGCATAGCGACCTCGGGAAAGGGATGGAAAGATCCCATAAAAGGATACCTCGCAGAAAATGTGCTCCCCGAAGACCCCGGCGACGCTGCAAAACTGCGAAGACGCTCAGGCCGATTCTTCCTGATTGGTGAAGAATTATACCGACAGGGATATGCAAACCCGCTGCAAAGATGCGTGGATGAAGAGGATACTGAAATGGTCCTTGAAGAGGTCCACGAAGGCATGTGTGGTTCACATATTGGAACTGATGCCCTTGCGGCGGTGATACTTCGCCAAGGATACTTCTGGCCTACGCTGAGAAAGGATGCAAGGCAGTTCGTCCGAAAATGTGGTAGTTGCCAGAAACATGCGAACATCCAGAGGGCACCCTCGGAAATGGTATCCTCGGTTGACTATCCTTGGCCCTTCGCAGTCTGGGGCATAGACCTTATTGGGCCACTCCCCTCAGCGCCCGGAGGCGTGAAATTCTGCGTGGTAGGAATAGACTATTTCTCCAAATGGGTCGAGGCAGAACCATTAGCAACTATCTCGGCAAAAGAAGTGCAAAAGTTTGTATGGAAGAACGTAGTATGCAGATTCGGCATAACGAGGGTACTAGTGGCTGATAATGGATCCCAATTCATAGACAAAGGATTCCAGGAATTTATCAGCGACCTCGGAATAAAAATGCACTTCGCCCCAGTAGCTCACCCCCAAAGCAACGGGCAGGTGGAAGTATCTAATAGGACCATAAAAGATGGCCTGAAAAAGAGACTGGGGGAAGCAAAAGGGAAATGGCCAGGAGAACTCCAAAGCGTATTATGGAGTTACCGAACGACGCCCCGAAGAGCCACAGGGAAGACTCCCTTCTCACTCGTGTTCGGTACAGAGGCTATTATCCCAATAGAGATAGTTCAACCTTCAATACGGGTGCAAATATTTGATGAAGGTGGAAATGACCTCGACCTAAGAACGAATCTCATCCTCGTTGGCGAGCACAGAGAAATAGCCGAGCTGAGGAGAAAAGCTTTTCAGCAAAGAGTGGCCGCGGCTATAAACTTACGAGCCAGGCTGAAAGAAATCAAGAAAGGGGACCTCGTTCTCAGAAAGGCTGACTTCGCACCACGAAGGCCGTCCGACGGAGTACTTCGCGCGAACTGGGAAGGACCATATGTGGTTCTTGCCGAAGTACGAAAAGGCGTGTACAAGCTTGGTAACGCCGAAGGCGTAGAATTGAAAAACACTTGGCACTCAGACGCCTTGAAAAAATTCTACGCCTAAGGTTGAGCGGAGGAATCGCATTGTACGAAAAATATTCTAAGTACAGAAGTGTCTTGAGAAAATTTCTTAAGTGCAGAATTGTACAGAATTCCGTGAAGATGCTCACCACAAGCGCAGATATGACTTTCCGAAGTCCCTTGAGCCATCACGCTCGGGAAAGATGGAAAAATCTCCCAGCAGTACTCGCCGAAATAAGCGCAGAGACAGTTTTCCGAAGTCTCTTGAGCCGTCACGCTCGGGAAAAATGGAAAACAGAAAAAACTCTCGAAAGATTTCCTAAGTCTCTTGAGCAAACATGCTCGGGACAGGAGGAAAAGAAGGATAATTTTGACTAAGTGTTTTCCGAAGTCCCTCGAGCAAACGTGTTCGGGACAAAATGGAAATTCAAAACCGGCAAAAAGACTTAGTCAAATTTTACAGACCTTCCAAAAAAGCCTCCAGAGCAAATAGGCTCGGCCAAGAGAAGGTAATAAAGTTTCTTTGATCGCGGGCTTTCCGAAGTCTCTTGAGCAAATGCATTCGGGGCAATGGAAATAAAGGAACTTGGAAAAAGACTTAGCCAAAAAGTATTCATTAAAGAGTAAGCTGCTTTACAATGAAGAAGTGCCCGAAGAAGGAACACAAAATTGAAGGGAAGGAAAAGAGGCCCTAAAATAGCCTAAGGGTTCGCAGCGTCCCGAGAGCAACTTGCTTGCCCACCCTTTTCCACCACCTTCGGCCCTGGAATTGAAGAAGGAAGGTTCAAATGTTCGACCTTGGACCATTCCCACCGAGGTCCCTCAGGAATGTTTAGAGCCTCTAGGAAAGAGAGGTCTAGATCTGGGAACCTCTGGTGGACTTGGTGCCGAGCAAGGCAGAAGCCGTCCTGAAAAGCGACTTTGGCCATTTGATCAGACTTGCTCTTGTCACGATCAAGGTCATCAAGCTCGTCCTTTAGATCCGCGATCTCCTCCTCCAGCGCCTTTATCTGCTTCTTCCACTTCGGATCCTTCTTCAAGGACATGTCTTCAGCTGCAAGGATGTTTTTCTCAGCTGTCAGCGCCAGTATGAGCTTGTCAGAATCTGACTTATCCTTTAGGAGCTCCTCGTTGGGGGCCAGCATTCCATTAATCTGCTCGCCGAGGTCAGCAATCTTCCGGGAGGAATCCTTCTCAAGTTCTTCTTTCTCCTTCCGGAACTCCTCCCGAAGGGCGGCAACTTCTTCCTTCGCAGCATCTAACAGCTGGTGGTTCTTGGTGATCAGTGCCAAGCGAGTGGCCTTCGCCTTCTCTAAGGCCTCTAAGGCCGAAGCTCGAAACTTCACCTGCCTGGCCACCCGAACTCGGAGAAAGCCAGCGTATCCCAGCAGCTGTAAAAAGATGAACGCAAGGTCAGTAAGAGCCAGGCACTTAGGAAAAATTGAAGGGGAAAAGGTGCGAAGAACATACCTGAGCAGCGTGCTCGGTGACTTTGGCGGCAAGGGTGTCATCATTCGGATGGGCCGTCGCAATAGCCTTGAAGGAGGCCTCTGTAAGCACCCCCTTCGAAATTTGCTTCGCCATTTCTAGACAATCCTCAGAGTACAAGTTCATGTCCTCCGTCAATGTCCAGAAAGGCTCTTTGGGAACCTTCCCTTGCGGGACTTTGGCGTCGCGAAGGGCCCGCACCTTCGCGTGTTCGGCCGCCCAGTTCGGGGTAACTAACTCCCCTGCATGGCGAAAATGAGAAGCGGGTCAAAGACAAAGGAAAATTCAGAAAAACAAAAAGGGGCCATACTTGTTCTGAAAACAACAGACCTGGCGGCACTTCGAACACGGCGTCCTCGGAATCCTGAGACTCCTCGGTCGAAATCTCCTTGCCATTCCTCTTGCGCCGCTCCTCGGCAGAAGGGACCTCTTCCACAGCCTCCAGAAGGACCTGCGACGCCGAAGGGCTCTGGGGAGGGACGTTGGCGGAAGGAACCTCGGCAGCGGCAGGGACTTCGGTAGCTGCCTCAGACGCCGTAATCTCGGCTGTCCCAGGCTCCTCGGCAGCGTCCTCGGAAATTTCCTCCAGAGGAACTTGGGCAGTTTTCTTTGCCCGTTTCGCCGAAGGCCCAGCGCCAGTAGACTTCCGCCTTCGGGAAGCCGCCTTCTTTGTCTGCTCCCCCTTCTCCACTTGGCCGGAGAAAAGGGACTTGTAATAGGCGGCAGTCCCGTCGCCCATCTCTGAAAAAGAAGAGAAATATCAGCGTAAGTCCGAGGAAGAAAACAGTAAGGGAGTAGAAGACAACTCACTTTCGACAAGCGTTTCGAAAGAAATTTCCTCCTTAAGAAGCTTGACCAACCAGGAATCCTTCCCGGCGATGGCAGAAGCTGGCATCTTAAGGTCAGTGTTGTGCTCCTTCACCACCTTTAGCTCCCGAAAGACCTCTTCGGTCATCAACTTCCAGTTGATAGGAAAAGGGTAAAGGGAACGCGGAGCGACCTCGAGAGTCCAGTCAGAGACTGCCGAATGCGGGCATCAAAATCCGTGAACACGGGAGCCAACTCTGGAGTCAGCAGCATCCTCGGATCAACGACGTCCACATTCAGTATTCCCTGAGCCCATTTGGTCGGGACGTACGACCAGGCCTCATCCATCTTCAGGAAGAAGAACTTCTGTTGCCACCCCCGCCAGCTGTCCTTAGTGGCGAAGGTGAACATGAATTTTTTGCTCCCGGATCCCCGAGGTAGCATGAAATAGAAGCCACCCTTCGGGACCACAGAGAGCTTATAGTACTACATGAAGATTATAAAATGGGGTTCTATCCCGAACACGCCACACATGCAGAGGTAGGCGTTAAAATAGCAGAACGAGTTCGGGGGAAGCTGGTTCACAGCAATGCCATGAAATTGGCAGAACTCGCAAACCATCTTCGGGGGAGGATACCAAAGACCGGCCTTCAGCTGGGCTCGGAAAACGGTAACCTTATTTCTGTGGTTTGAAAAAGCATAATGGCTAGAACGAGGCAGCCTAGTAATGGCGTAAGAGGGAAGAAAGAACTTTTTCTTCCACCTCTCTAACTTTGCAGGGGTGGTGCAACAAGGATGGGCTAAAAGAGGCTGCCAGCTCTCAGGGATAGGCATTGTAGACATGAAAGCGAGTTTGGAAAAGAAAAGAAAACAGTTTCCAGAAAAAACTCCAAAGAACAGAGAGATCAAAACACTCTAGAAAACAAAAACCCACCAAAAGATTTGGCAAAGTCTGAGGACGCCGTCGTGAAAGTTGGCTGGAAAAAGCTCTGATTAAGGCAGCTCCGCCACAGAAAGCAAGAAAGTGCAAGAACAGGGGCAAAGCAGAGAGAAGAGCAGAAGAAAAAGAAAAAGGAACTTATGATGGAATGAGATAAGTACCCTTTGGAGGTGAACCGTCGCCGTAACTGCCCTCTGCACCTGAAAAGGCGCGCCCTCTGTAACCGACGCAACTCTCCTCCAATGGCAAAGCGCCACGTGTCAGCCGCCGTGCCAAAACGGGGACACGTCTCCTGACATCCCTAGGAAAAAGGGAGCACGTCTTCTGACATCCCTAAAAAGCTGGGACGCATCGCTCAGACTGACACGCTTGGCCATCAGACCTGCAGAAACAAAGAGCAGGCCACTTCGAGGACACCAAGAGACAGGCTATGGCCAAACAGCCCATGACCTTCGGGCAAGAGGTGTATCTTCGGCACAGGCTCCGCCTCGAAGACACCAAAAAACAGGCCAATGCCGAACAGCCCTTTGGGCAGAAGGTGCATCCTCGGAACAGGTTGAGCTTCCTAAGAGACTCCCAAGAACAACCTCGGAAAGAGATGCAAAACCGAAGTCTTCAATTCGGCTTTCCAAAGGGGGGCATGTGATAGCCAAAGGCTATCGCCTCTATCTGGCCGAACTCCCTGCCACAAGAATGGCCAGAAGAGACTGGCGATACCCGAGTGAAAATGGAATCATACACCTCGGGAGATAGCCGAAGAGCTCCGAGCCCGGCACGCCAGGAAACTTGAGGATACTACTAGCCCCCGAGGTTGCAAACAGATCGCCTTCGGAAAAGAGGCACCAGCTATTGCGGGCCGAACATGATCTCCCCGAAGGCGGAACTCCCTGAAGCTGGGAACCCCCGAACTGGGTGCGTGTTTCCCGAAGAGGCATTGTCTGTACCAAAGGACGACCTCGCCCAGGGACCTCGGGAGTACGGCAGGAGCATTTAAGGAAGCATTTAAAGAGGCCTCTGACACGTCCTTTCACAGACGTCATGAAGCCGCCTCAATAGGCGCTCTGACACGCTGACGCCATCAAAGTCACATCATGGCCCATCTCAGCACAAGGCTCAAGGCAACCTACTACCAGCTATCTGTCCCCTACGCCCAGAAACTCAGGGAACATCCGACCGAACACGTGTCGCGATCTGAATGGGCTAGGCACTCCTATAAATACCAGGAAATAAATACCTGGCAGGAGGTTGGTTGGCAAAAGGTCTGACTCCCAGACTCTGAGAAAATCACCAGGCAAGACTCTTTAGCCCCTTTGTGCTATTTCCTCTGCCTTTTCTCAGCCACCACTGACTTGGGCGTCGGAGGCTCCCCCCCTGGAAACACATTCCGGGGGCCTCCTAACCCACTTTTTCTGAGCATCTCAGGTACTCTCCCTTGGGCACACCATCCTCCAGGCGTTCTTCCTCCTAGAAGTCTCTCCAACAGTCACCATGACTCTAAACGATAAGGCCCATCGCCATCAGCGGTCCTCCCAGAACGTATTCTCTCTGGACGTTCCTCCACCACCGAAAGCTCCTGCCACCCTCATCATGACACATAGTTGAGATGCTGATGGGCATCACATGGCGCCGTTTGTGGGAACCCTGCCCTAGGTCGCCGTCGTAGAGACTCGGCGCTCAAAGGACAAAGGTCTCCGAAAGTCCCCCTCGGTGCCCGAGGCTCAGCCCGCGACCACACAGCCTGTGGCAGAAGCTTCTCTGCTGGAAGATGACCGTCCTCTAATGGTGACAATGGGCTTCTTGCGAGACTTCCAATGCTCGATCATTGCCAAAACGACTCAGCAGCTCAATCAGAGGTTGCCCCAACCTCCTCTGGTTTGAACGGCCACTCCCCCGGCTGTGCATCGGGAGAGGAGTTGAAGGTCCACCCACCGAAGTTTAGGGAGCGGGGACTCCCTTGATGCGTCTTCAACAGAGAAAGAACCCATTGAAGCATGACCCACCAGGGGGGGAGGCCCAAAAGAAACTAGGGCCTCCTGCCGATGGAGTGCATCCCCTTACTGAAGGTCCCAGTCCCCTCACCGTCGGAGTTATTCTCCGAGGAGGAGAAGAAATTCCCCATTACCGGCGAACACCAGGCAGCAAGGCAAAGCTAACACAGTTGTCCTCATGGAGAAAATCCTGGGAAGACTAGAGAAGGTTAAGAGGCAGATCTCTCGAAAAGCAGTCTGGTCTAGGCTATCTGACTCTTACACCGGAGAAGAGTCACCCTTCGTGCGCGAGGTGGTGGAGCCGCCCATGCCCAGTGATTTCAGGGTGCCACGCTTGGAAACTTACGATGGGCGTAGTGACCCCCAGGTGCACCTGACGAAATATAAGCGAAGCATGGTACTCCATGGCGCAGATGACGCTACTCTCTATAAGTGTTTCGAGGTAACACTCTCTAGTCCAGCAACGGCATGGTATAACTCTCTGGCCCACGAAAGCTTGCTAAATTTTCAAGAGCTATCCACTGCCTTCACCCAGCAGTTCATCGGCAGTAGGCCAACTATTAGTGTTGTGCCCAAAAGGCCAATCATGAGATGAATGTATTTTTGCACATTGAGTCATGATATTTTATTAAGGCATTAATCCAGCAATTATGGTTTGTTGTTTTGTTTTTACGTAACTTAACAAACATAATTGTAATCCTAGAATAATGATATTCTCAAATGTCCCTAGTGAGAATTATTGTGGAGCGGGTTGCAATAATACATAACGACTAGCATATGTGGAGATATGAGATATGTAGTGTGCATATGGGTACAAGTTGGAGAACTTGTGTACTAGACCGACCCACCATGAGAACACTACATGGATCGTTATATGAGTGTCATAAGTGATTCTCATAGTGATCATGGTATATGTAGTCCTTCGACCTAAGATCATCAAGGTTCCCTACATGTGAGTCACATACTTTGATACTTTCCTTTGTTGCTCGTAACTGAGTGAACCCGAAGGAGGTCATTCGGTATGTCACATATCATGCGGAGGGATTTGTATGATCAAGATGGGATTTGTCCGTCCTATGTAACGAGAGTGATATCTTCGGGCCCCTTGATAGAGTAAGACTTAGAAAAATGGATGGCCATGCCCGGATGAGTTGATATATGATATCAATGTCATCAGTTTAAGTTGGTATACTCGGTAGTCAAGAAACCAAAGATTGGGCTATACGAGAGTGACACATTCCATGTCTCGTGCTTAGTCTTGATATCTTAGACAAAGGAACAATGGCATATATCGGTGATGATCATAAAGGTTTAGTCGATTCACCGACAATCTTGTCACTTGGGTAGCAATGATGTGTTGCTAGACACTGCTCATTGCTTATGATCATAAATGTGATTTACGATCATTGCAAATGTGGCAAGAGCCTATCCGGTCGCACACATAAAGCTATTTGGATCATTAGAATGCATGGCTAATAACATGGGTTTTGGTTTCACAATAATTTCGTATTAGTAATGGGGCCAATAGTTGAGCCATTATTTCGGATTAGGGTTTTGAAACCCATTAGGCCTGGAAGTTGAGTCTCACTATAAATACAACTTCTAGTGAGAAATTCCTAGCCTCCCAAAAGGACAGCCGCACTCTTCTCTTGCAATTCCTTGGAGGACGCAAGCTAGCACCGCGAGCGCAAGAGAAACGCATTTGCCAGGATGCGGTGGAAGCGTGGTGATCCCGAGAGGCTCGTGTGGATACCATAGAGAGCTTGAACACGTCAACTGTTCAAGTTTTGTGATTCGACTCTACAATTGAGTGTGAGATCTCAACCGAAAATTAGGTATGAAAATTTTTGAACACCCATTTTATCCCGTTTCACTTGGATCCCGTTAAATTTCGCAGCACTGTTTGGGTCCCGAAACCCAACAGTGGTATCAGAGCTCCTGGTGAAACCCTAAATCAGGATTGAGTGTTGAATCGCATGTTGTTATATGTTCGGTTGCTTTTCGGCCATGATTAATTAGACTGATTCATGATGCATGAAACCGAAACTCATAATGAACATATGACATATATGAAGAAACGACACTAATTGGTTAATGAGATTAACCCGAAATTTAATGGTATGAGATACCTATATGGATTAGGATTCTTGCAATAGTTGCAAAAACCCTAGCTTTGTTCGGATTCGGCCTGTTCGGGCACCGAAAGTAAGGTATTTTTGGTGGCTCGAATGGAGGAGTCTCGAGTGCCTACTTGCTCAAAATAGAAGATTTCAGGCTAAGCAATTGTAAGACAATTTTTTACGCCGGGGGGCACTGCCCCCCTCGCCCCCCGCAAGGGCAGCTCCCCTTGACCCCGTCTGCTAACCGGTCAACGGAACCACCGCCCGCTGACCGACTAGCAAGACCGTTGTATGCGACGCGCCACTTAAATAAAAACTGGATAATCAGCGCGCGTCAATTGGCATGCATTTTGGTTGAATGAGATTTGACATGATATGCTGATTGGTGTTTGAAGCATGGTGCATGGTTATAGCCCTTGATTGGTTGTACTTATAAATACGGCCTGCGAGGCGTGCCTTCTCTTGTTACTCTCATTGTACATTCTCTTCTCACCTTACTCCCCTTGAATGTAACTTCAGGTTTCTATTGTTGATGTAATGGTACATTATGGGATCATCCAAGTTGGTATGTCCAAGGAGGTGACAACAAAAGGGCAACCAAGAAAGGAAGAGAATGAGCTTGTATGATATTCTCATTGGCTTGAGTATATTGCATAGTTTAGGCTATAACCATGTCACGTTTATTTTCTTGTAAACATGAGATGCATGTTTTATATTTGTATGTGATGCATGTATAAGACAACCAGAGATAACATATTGGTGAGATCAAAAGAAAAATCCTTCAAACAAATTTTAAGTCATTAAATGTGATGCCTTCCAAATGTTGGCACTCGTCAAGACTTTGATCAACATTAGGTGGGTTTGCCAAAGTGAAGTACCTATGTTCATCTTGGTACGGCAGGAGCGATCGAGGAGCCTCTGACATTACGCCTGTACACCCTACGCGCCGTCCTCGCAGGCACTCTGACATGTCGCCACTGCCTACTTCCTGTCATGTAGGGCTATGATTATCGCAGCTTGTGGCTCGACGAGCCTACAGGCGGCTAGGGGCCCCCCACGCCCAGAAGTACGGATGGTGTTCGTCCATACACGTGCTGCAATCTGAAAGGCTCACCCCCTCCTATATATACCAGGGGAATGGTCACAGGTGGGAGAGCTTTAGCTCTCTCTCTCCTCTCTCCGCTCTGGGACTTATTACTCTCTCTTTCCACCTCTCCAAAAGCACTGACTTGGGCGTCGGAGACTCCTCCCCGGAAAACCACTCCGGGGACCTCCTAACCCCTATTTTCCGAGTGTATCAGGCCAGTCCTCTTGGGGAATCCCCATTTTGGACCTCTCTCTCATACCGGAAGTCTTTCTTGGCCTCACCGTGCCTACCACGTGAAGATGCTGCCGGCGATCACAGGTAATCCACATAGAGCACCTTCTTTCAGGGCTCGCCTACACCTCCGGAACCTCCTGTTGCATTCTCCACGAGAGACAGTGGAGATGCTGATGGCCCTCATAGCCATCATTTCACGCCGTCTGTGGGAAATCACTCCCAGGTCACCGTTGTTGAAAACTCAGCGTTCTAAGGACAAAGGACTTTCGAGGTCCCCGTACGTGCCAGAGGTTCAATCGACAACCGAACGACTGCAGCAGGGACTTCCGTACTCTGACTACTACCATAGGCTTCCTGCGTGAGTTCTCACGCCCTGTCGTGACTGGAGTGATGCAGCAGTTAGACCGAAGATGACCGCAGCTAAATTTGGGCCGAAGGCCCTCCTGACCAGTACCTCATCGGGAAAAGGATCCCACGTCAACTCATGGGAGTTCTGAAGGAGAGATCAGCGAAGATGAGTCCTCGACGGGAAACATACCCTTCAGAACGCAGGCTGCGGAAGAAGCAGGGTAAAAATGACCGCGAGCTCCCCGTCGAAGGAGTTCTGCGCCCAAAGAAAAGTTGCCCTCTCCTCGGCAACAAGGGCATATGCCCATTACCCAAAAAAGCCATCTATGCCTTTCTATTTGCAGGAAGAGGCTATGACTCTACTTCCAAGGTCACGCTACCACTGTCCGGAGTAACTCACCTCTGGGTGACATCATGAAAAGGGTCGAGCATTTGGGGAAGATCATCAAAAGGGTGCATCGAGCTCGGACGATACTGCAGCACGTACGAGCCTAGAAGGGCAATGAAAGCCTAGTCACTGGCAGACTTCATTGTCGAAATCCTAGGAGTAGAAAATGCTGAAACCAACGAAGGAAATCGAGCAAAGGTAGATCTAGAGTGGAAACTCCGTGGAACCCTGAGCGCAGAACATCAGGGCGCTTGAGTAGCCCCTCGGGAGCCCGAGGGCAGAGAGGCCACCGGAGCAATCAAATGTGGTTACCAAAGTGCTAGGCCATCCAAGCATGTCAACGCTGAGTATAGCAACCTCGGACAAATGGTGGAAAGACCCTACAAAAAGGTATCTCGCAACCAAAGAGTCCCAAAAATCCTCATGAAGTGGCGAAAAATGTGAAGATATTCCAGACGATGTCCCCTAATTAAGGAGGAATTATACCGGCAGGGGTACGCAAGTCCGCTACAAAGATGTACTGGTAAAAAGGGTGCAGGACAATTCGTCCAGAAGGTGCGAAAATTGCCAGAGACACACCAGCACCCAAAGGCTGCATTTGGAGTGGATAACCCCGGAAGATTACCTTTGCCCCTTGGCAGTATGGGGCATAGACCTCACCGGGCCACTCACGATTGTTAGTGTTGTGCCCAAAAAAAGCCAATCATGAGATGATTGTATTTTTGCACATTGAGTCATGATATTTTATTGAGGCATTAATCCAGCAATTATGTTTCTTGTTTTGTTTCTGCGTAACGTAATAAACATAATTGTAACCCTACAATAATGATATTCTTAAATGTCCCTAGTCTAGTATTATTGTGGAGCGGGTTGCAATAATACATAATGACTAGCATATGTGGAGACTAATATGAGATATGTAGTCTACATATGGGTACAAGTTGGAGAACTTGTGTACTGGACCGACCCACCATGAGAACACTTCATGGATCGTTATATGAGTGTCATAAGTGATTCTCATAGTGATCATGGTATATGTAGTCCTTCGACCTAAGATCATCAAGGTTCCCTACATGTGAGTCACATACTTTGATACTTTCCTTTGTTGCTCGTAACTGAGTGAACATGAAGGAGGTCATTGGGTATGTCACATATCATGCGGAGGGATTTGTATGATCAAGATGGGATTTGTCCCTCCTATGTAACGGGAGTGATATCTTTGGGCCCCTTGATAGAGTGAGACTTAGAAAATGCATGGCCATGCTCCGATGAGTTGATATATGATATCAATGTCATCAGTTTAAGTTAGTCAACTCAGTAATCAAGAAACCAAAGATTGGGCTATACGAGAGTGACACATTCCATGTCTTGTGCTTAGTCTTGATATCTTGGACAAAGGGACAATGGCATATATCGTTGATGATCATAAAGGTTTAGTCGATTCACCGACAATCTTATCACTTGGGTAGCAATGATGTGTTGCTAGACACCGCTTATTGCTTATGATCATAAATGTGATTTATGATCATTGCCAACATGGCAAGAGCCCATTGGGTTGCACACATAGAGCTATTTGGATCATTAGAGTGCATGGGCTAATTATTTGGGTTATGGTTTCACTTTAATTTCGTATTAATAATGGGCCAAAGAGTTGAGCTATTATTAAGCCCGAAATTAAATCCTAATTGGATTAGGGCTTTGAAACCCATTAGGCCTGGAAGTTGAGTCTCACTATAAATACAACTTTTAAGTGAGAAATTCGCAGGTCTCCTTGCCCTAGCCTCCCAAAAGGACAGCCGCACTCTTCTCTTGCAATTCCTTGGAGGACGCAAGCTAGCACTGCGAGCGCAAGAGAAACGCATTTGCCGGGACGTGGTGGAAGCGTGGTGATCTCGAGAGGCTCGAGTGGATACCATAGAGAGCCTGAACACGTCAACTGTTCAGGTTTTGTGATTCGACTCTACAGTTGAGTGAGAGATCTCAACCGAAAACTAGGTATGAAATTTTCAAACACCCGGTTTACCCCGTTTCACTTGGATCCTGGAGGGTTTCAGTTAAATTCCACTGCGCTCTTTGGCTCCCGAAACCCAACAGTGGTATCAGAGCTACTGGTGAAACCCTAAATCGCGATTGAGTGTTGAATCGCATGATGCTATGTGTTCGATTGGTTTTCGGCCATGATTAATTAGATTTATTCATGATGCATGAAACCGGAATTCGTAACGAACATATGAGATATATGAACAAACGACACAAATTGGTTAATGAGATTAACCCGAAATTGATAGGTATGAGATACCTATATGGATTAGGATTCTTGCAATAGTTGCAAAAACCCTAGGTTTGTTCGGATTCTGCCTGTTCGGGCACTGAAAGTAAGGTATTTTTGGTGGCTCGAATGGAGGAGTCTCGGGTGCCTACTTGTTAGTGTTGTGCCCAAAAAGCCAATCATGAGATGATTGTATTTTTGCACATTTAGTCATGATATTTTATTGAGGCATTAATCTAGCAATTTTGTTTGTTGTTTTGTTTCTACGTAACGTAATAAACATAATGATGGCCTTGGGCCTCATCGTTGTGAGTCATGATGACTGTTGAGGAGACTTCTAGGAGGAAGAACGCCTGGAAGGTGGATCGCCCCAAGGAGAGTACCTGAAAAGCTGGTAAACAGGGTTAGGAGGCCCCCGGAGTGTTTTTCCGGGGGGGGGAGCCTCCGACGCCCAAGTCAGTGGTGGCCGGAAGAAAGAGAAAGTCACTAGCTCAAAGAGAAAGGCAGAAAAGTCTCGCCTGGTATTTTCTCAGAGTGTGGGAGCTGTATCTCCGGCCTGCCAACCTCCTGTCAAGTTTTTATTTCCTGTATATATAGGAATACCTAGCCCGTTCAGATCATGACACGTGTGCGGTCGGATGCTCCTGAACGTCTGGGCGTAGGGGACAGATAATTGGTAACTAGATGGCCTCGAGCCTTGTGCTGAGACGGGCCATGATATGATTCTGATGGCGTCTGCGCGTCAGGGCGACTTTTTACGTCTGTGGTGGGACGTGTCAGAGGCTTCCTTAAATGCTTCCTTAAATGCGCCTGCCGTACTCCCGAGGTCCCTGGGTGAGGTCGTCCTCTAGTTCGGACAGAGCCTCTTCGGGAAGCATACCCTTAGTCCAGGGGTTCCCAGTTCCAGGGGGTTCCGCCTTCGGGGATATCATATTCGGGCAGCAATGTCTGGTGCCACTTTTCCGAAGGCACGCTGTTCACAACCTTGGGGGGCGAATGGAGTCCTCAAGTTTTACTGGCGTGCCGAGGCTCGGAGCTCTCCGGCTATCTCCCGAGGTGCATGATTCCACCTGTTCCCGGGAAGCGCCAGTTCTTCTGGCCATTGTTGTGGAAGGGTATTCGGCCAGATTGAGGCGATAGCCTTTGGCTATCACATAATTGTAACCCTAGAATAATGATATTCTTAAACGTCCCTAGTCTAGTATTATTGTGCAGCGGGTTGCAATAATACATAATGACTAGCATATGTGGAGACTAATATGAGATATGTAGTCTACATATGGGTACAAGTTGGAGAACTTGTGTACTGGACCGACCCACCATGAGAACACTTCATGGATCGTTATATGAGTGTCATAAGTGATTCTCATAGTGATCATGGTATATGTAGTCCTTTGACCTAAGATCATCAAGGTTCCCTACATGTGAGTCACATACTTTGATACTTTCCTTTGTTGCTCGTAACTGAGTGAACTTGAAGGAGGTCATTCGGTATGTCACATATCATGCGGAGGGATTTGTATGATCAAGATGGGATTTGTCCTTCCTATGTAACAGGAGTGATATCTTTGGGCCCCTTGATAGAGTGAGACATAGAAAATGCATGGCCATGCTCCGATGAGTTGATATGTGATATCAATGTCGTCAGTTTAATTTGGTCTACTAGGTAATCAAGAAACCAAAGATTGGGCTATACGAGAGTGACACATTCCACGTCTCGTCCTTAGTCTTGATATCTTGGACAAAGGGACAATGGCATATATCGGTGATGATCACAAAGGTTTAGTCGATTCACCGACAATCTTGTCACTTGGGTAGCAATGATGTGTTGCTAGACACCGCTCATTGCTTATGATCATAATTGTGATTTATGATCATTGCCAACATGGCAAGAGCCTATTGGGTCACACACATAGAGCTATTTGGATCATTAGAGTACATGGGCTAATTATTTGGGTTATGGTTTCATTTTAATTTTGTATTAATAATGGGCCAAAGAGTTGAGCCATTATTAAGCCCGAAATTAAATCCTAATTGGATTAGGGCTTTGAAACCCATTAGGCCTGGAAGTTGAGTCTCACTATAAATACAACTTTTAAGTGAGAAATTCGCAGGTCTCCTTGCCCTTGCCTCCCAAAAGGACAGCTGCACTCTTCTCTTGCAATTCCTTGGAGGACGCAAGCTGGCACTACGAGCGCAAGAGATACTCATCTACCGGGACGCGGTGGAAGCGTGGTGATCCCGAGAGGCTTGTGTCGATACCATAGAGAGCCTGAACACGTCAACTGTTCAGGTTTTGTGATTTGACTCTACAGTTGAGTGAGAGATCTCAATCGAAAATTAGGTATGAAATTTTCGAACACCCGGTTTACCCCGTTTTCACTTGGATCCTGGAGGGTTTCAGTTAAATTCCGCTGCGCTGTTTGGCTCCCGAAACCCAACACTACTTTCTCGAAATAGAAGATTTCGGGCTAAGCAATTGTAAGACAATTTTTTGTGCCAGGGGGCGCTGCCCCCCACGCCCCCCGTAAGGGCGGCTCCCCTTGACCCCGTCCGCTAACCGGTCAGCGGAACCACCGCCTGCTCACCGGCCAACGGGACCGCCGTATACGAAGCGCCACATAAATAAAAACTGGTTAATCAGCACGCGAAGATTGGCATGCATCTTTGTTGAATGAGATTTGACATGATATGCTGATTGGTGTTTGAAGCATGGTTCATGGTTATAGCCCTTGATTGGTTGTACTTGTAAATACGGCCTGCGAGTCATGCCTTTTCTTATCACTCTCATTGTACATTCTCTTCTCACCTTACTCCCCTCGAATGTAACTCGAGGTTTCTATTATTGATGTAATGGTGCATTATGGGCTCATCCAAGGTGGTATGTCCAAAGAGGTGACAACAAAAGGGCAGCCAAGAAAGGAAGAGAAGGAGCTTGTGAAGACTCTTTTCTTTTCTTAGGCTTTTATGATATTCTCATTGGCTTGAGAATATCGCATAGTTTGGGCTATAACCATGTCACGTTTATTTCTTGTAAGCATGAGATACATGTTTTATATTTGTATGTGATGCATGTATAAAACAACCGGAGATAACAAATTGGTGAGATCAAAAGATAAAATCCCTCAAACAAATATTAAGTCATTAAATGTGATGCCTTCCAAATGTTGGCACTCGTCAAGACTTTGATCAACATTAGGTGGGTTTGCCAAAGCGAAGTACCTATGTTCATCTTGGTAAGGCGCGATGGGATAATAGCGATATCCAAACTGCTAACTTTGGGTTCGACTTAACTAAGTCACCCTAATAGGATTAGGGACTTAGAGGCATAGAGTTGGGCTTAAGTTCATGAGATGAGCTTGGACAAGTGTTGTTCACCCAACTATCCAAGAGTTACATAAGATGCAATTGGCAAGGAGTTGCCTACCTAAATAGCTGTAACTTGATAGAAAAGCCAAAGCTGACTCAGGTTGTAGTCAAATATGGATCTTGGCCCACTAGAATACCTTAGCGCCGAGGTGTTCCGAAATAATATCGAGGGTTATTATTTTGAAGAAAATAGTGGGAGTATCGTTTAATAAAAGTCCTTATTAAATGAATTAAAATACAGGACTCTTACACCGCATATTTACTGTTGTAGATAACCATGGCACAAAACACATCGACACTTTCGTTGCGATCGATCCTTGAGAAGGAAAAACTGAATGGGACCAACTTTCTCAAATGGTACCAAAACTTGAGGATAGTCCTCAAACAAGATAGAAAGGCTTATGTCCTAGAGCAGCCCATTCCGAATGAGCCTGCTGCCACTGCTCCAAGAGCTGAAAGGGATGCTCACAAGAGGCATTCTGATGATGCTTTGGATGTTGCATGCCTCATGCTTATTACCATGGAATCTGAGCTTCAGAAGCAACATGAGAACATGGGGGCGTTCGATATGATCGAACATCTCAAAATGCTTTTCCAAGAGCAAGCTAGGCATGAGAGGTTTGAGACCTCTAAGGCATTGTTTCAGTGCAAGATGTCTGAAGGAAGTCCCGTGGGTCCTCATGTGCTCAAGATGATTGGGTACATTGAGAATCTTGAGAATCTTGAGAATTTGGGATTTGCTCTTCAGAAAGAGTTGGCTATCGATGTAGTCTTACAATCATTGCCTGAAAGGTACAGTCAATTCATCATGAACTATAACATGAACGACCTTGACAAGTCCCTCCCTGAATTGCTCAACATGTTGAGAACTGCTGAGCAAAACCTTAAGAAGGCTAAGCCCATTTTGATGGTTCAAAAGGGCAAGGGAAAGGGAAAAAAGCCAACAAGAAGAAGGATAAAGCTAATGGAAAGTCCAATGCTAGTTCTTCTTCAGCTGCACTGAAACCAAAGGGTGGTGTGGCAAAGGAAGGGGAGTGCTTCCATTGTAAGCAACCTGGACACTGGAAGCGCAACTGCAAGCTCTATCTTGAAGAACTTGCTAAGGAAAAAGGAAGTAAGACTTCCATTTCAGGTATTCTTGTTATAGAGGCTAACTTTTCTACTTCCTCATCTTGGGTATTGGATACTGGATGTGGATCTCACATTTGTGCAAATGTGCAGGATCGAAGTAGAAGTAGAAGATTGGCCCGAGGTGAAGTGGACCTACGTGTTGGAAATGGAGCAAGGGTTGCTGCCTTAGCCGTAGGGACTTATGTTCTCACTTTACCTAGTGGATTAGTTTTAGAATTAGACAACTGCTACTTTGTGCCTACTATTAGTAGAAATTTGATTTCTGTTTCTTGTTTGGACAAGAAAGGTTTTTCATTTATAATAAAGGACAAGTGTTGTTCTATTTATTTGAATGAAATCTTTTATGGTAGTGCTCAACTTAGCAATGGGTAGTATGTTCTAAACATTGAAGATCCAATCTATAATGTGAATACCAAGAAGGTCAGATTAAATGATTCAAACCCGACCTATCTCTGGCACTGTCGCTTGGGCCATATAAATAAGACCCGCATATCCAAGCTCCATAAGGATGGACTCTTGGACTCATTTGATTTTGAATCATATGAGACATGTGAGTCATGTTTGTTGGGCAAGATGACCAAAGCCCCATTCACAGGGCAAAGTGAAAGGGCTAATGACTTACTAGGACTCATACATAGTGATGTATGTGGCCCTATGTCTACACAAGCTAGAGGAGGTTTCCAATACTTCATTACTTTCACTGATGACATCAGCAGATATGGCTATGTGTATCTTATGAGACACAAATCAGAATCCATTGAAAAGTTCAAAGAATTCAAGAATGAAGTAGAGAATCAACTCGGGAATTGTATCAAAGTGCTTCGATCAGATCGAGGTGGAGAGTACTTGGATCGAGAATTCCTTGACTATCTGAAGGAGTGTGGTATAGTATCACAACTCACTCCACCAGGTACACCTCAATGGAATGGTGTTTCTGAAAGGAGAAATCGAACTCTGTTAGACACTGTTCACTCTATGATAAGTCAAGCTGACCTTCCAAACTCCTTTTGGGGACATGCTCTAGAGACGGCCGCTTTTACACTAAACCGAGTTCCATCTAAATCGGTTCAAAAGACACCATATAAGATATGGAGTGGAAGGCGTCCTAATTTGTCTTTTGTGAAGATTTGGGGCTGTGACGCTTATGTAAAACGTCAATCCTCTAACAAACTAGGGCCTAAATCTCAAAAATGTCTTTTTGTTGGGTATCCCAAAGAAACAAAGGGTTACTATTTCTACAATCCCTTTGAGCAAAAAGTGTTTGTTGCTTGAACTAGTGCCTTTTTGGAGAAAGAGTTTATCTCTAAAGGAACTAGTGGGAGGAAAGTAGAACTTGAAGAAATTCAAGAACAACAAGGAGACATCGAACCTGAAATGGAACCTGAACAGACACCACAAGATGTTGTGGTTCAAGAGTCTGTTCCTGTAGCACAAAGCCCACGTAGGACTGGTAGGATTCGGCGTGAGCCCGAGAGATATGGATTTCTCGTGACTCACACCGGTGATGTGATGCTCATGGATCAAGATGAGCCCACAACCTACCAACAAGCTATGTCGGGGCCTGACTCTGTGAAGTGGCTAGTGGCCATGAAATCCGAGATGGAATCGATGTATGAAAACCAAGTATGGACTTTGGTTGACCTACCTGAAGAGGTAAAACCCATAGGGTACAAATGGGTTTTCAAGAAGAAAACTGACATGGATGGTAATGTGATTACCTTTAAGGGACGATTGGTCGCAAAAGGTTTCAAGCAAATTCATGGTATTGACTATGATGAAACTTTTTCACCAGTTGCTATGCTTAAATCCATCCGAATTTTGTTTGCTATTGCTGCACACTATGATTATGAGATATGGCAAATGGATGTCAAAACTGCATTCCTAAATGGAAAGCTACTTGAGGATGTGTACATGACACAACCTGAGGGTTTTGTCACTCCTGGGAATGCCAATAAAGTGTGCAAATTGCAAAGGTCCATTTATGGACTGAAGCAAGCTTCTCGAAGTTGGAATCTTCGTTTTGATGATGCAATCAAAGAGTTTGGTTTTATCAAAAATGAAGATGAACCTTGTGTCTACAAGAAGGTTAGTGGGAGCGCTATTGTCTTCTTGGTGTTGTATGTAGATGACATACTACTCATCGGGAATGACATTCCTGAGCTACAGTCTGTGAAGACTTGGCTAGGGAAATGTTTCTCTATGAAGGACTTGGGTGAAGCAGCCTATGTGTTAGGCATCAGGATTTATAGAGATAGATCTAGAAAGCTTCTTGGCCTAAGTCAAAGTACATATATTGACAAGGTGCTTAAGAGGTTTAGCATGCATGATTCCAAGAAAGGATTCTTGCCCATGTCACATGGTATCACTGTTTCTAGATCTCAGTGTCCGAGTACAATCGAGGAGAGAGAGTGCATGAGTAGGATTCCATATGCCTCAGCAATTGGATCTATCATGTATGCCACGATATGTACTCGTCCCGATGTCTCATATGCTTTGAGCATGACGAGTAGGTACCAATCGAACCCCGGTGAAAGTCACTGGACAGCTGTTAAGAACATCCTTAAGTACTTACGAAGGACTAAGGATGCCTTCTTGGTCTTTGGAGGTGAAGATGAGCTCATTATAAGGGGTTACACCGATGCAAGCTTCCAATCCGATAAGAATGATTTTAGATCGCAATCTGGTTATATGTTTTGTATTGGTGGTGGTGCTGTGAGCTGGAAGAGTGTTAGTATTGTGCCCAAAAAGCCAATCATGAGATGATTGTATTTTTGCACATTGAGTCATGATATTTTAGTGAGGCATTAATCCAGCAATTTTGTTTGTTGTTTTGTTTCTGCGTAACGTAATAAACATAATTGTAACCCTAGAATAATGATATTCTTAAATGTCCCTAGTCTAGTATTATTGTGGAGCGGGTTGCAATAATACATAATGACTAGCATATGTGGAGACTAATATGAGATATGTAGTCTACATATGGGTACAAGTTGGAGAACTTGTGTACTGGACCGACCCACCATGAGAACACTTCATGGATCGTTATATGAGTGTCATAAGTGATTCTCATAGTGATCATGGTATATGTAGTCCTTCGACCTATGATCATCAAGGTTCCCTACATGTGAGTCACATACTTTGATACTTTCCTTTGTTGCTCGTAACTGAGTGAACTTGAAGGAGGTCATTGGGTATGTCACATATCATGCGGAGGGATTTGTATGATCAAGATGGGATTTGTCCCTCCTATGTAACGGGAGTGATATCTTTGGGCCCCTTGATAGAGTGAGACTTAGAAAATGCATGGCCATGCTCCGATGAGTTGATATATGATATCAATGTCATCAGTTTAAGTTAGTCTACTCGGTAATCAAGAAACCAAAGATTGGGCTATACGAGAGTGACACATTCCATGTCTCGTGCTTAGTCTTGATATCTTGGACAAAGGGACAATGGCATATATCGGTGATGATCATAAAGGTTTAGTCGATTCACCGACAATCTTGTCACTTGGGTAGCAATGATGTGTTGCTAGACACCGCTCATTGCTTATGATTATAAATGTGATTTATGATCATTGCCAACATGGCAAGAGCCTATTGGGTCGCACACGTAGAGCTATTTGGATCATTAGAGTGCATGGGCTAATTATTTGGGTTATGGTTTCACTTTAATTTCGTATTAATAATGGGCCAAGGAGTTGAGCCATTATTAAGCCCGAAATTAAATCCTAATTGGATTAGGGCTTTGAAACCCATTAGGCCTGGAAGTTGAGTCTCACTATAAATACAACTTTTAAGTGAGAAATTCGTAGGTCTCCTTGCCCTAGCCTCCCAAAAAGGACAGCCGCACTCTTCTCTTGCAATTCCTTGGAGGACGCAAGCTAGCACTGCGAGCGCAAGAGAAACGCATCTGCCGGGACGTGGTGGAAGCGTGGTGATCCCGAGAGGCTCTTGTGGATACCATAGAGAGCCTGAACACGTCAACTGTTCAGGTTTTGTGATTCGACTCTACAGTTGAGTGAGAGATCTCAACCGAAAATTAGGTATGAAATTTTCGAACACCCGGTTTACCCCGTTTCACTTGGATCCTGGAGGGTTTCGGTTAAATTCCGCTGCGCTGTTTGGCTCCCGGAACCCAACAAAGAGTTCAAAGCAAGACATAGTAGCTGACTCTACAACAGAATCTGAGTACATTGCCGCCTCTGATGCTGCGAAGGATGCAGTTTGGATCAAGAAGTTCATCACTGAACTTGGAGTGGTTCCAAGCATTGTTGACCCGATAGAGCTCTATTGAAACAACAATGGAGCAATCGCACAGGCTAAGGAACCTCGATCTCACCAGCGATCGAAACACATACTCCGATGTTATCATCTCATCAGGGAGATCATCGAGAGGGGTGATGTAAGGATATGCAGGACTTCGACAGACAGCAACATTGCTGATCCACTGACAAAGCCCCTTACGTAGCAGAAGCATGATAGCCATTCTAAGTCCATCGGTATTAGATACATGGATGATTGGCTTTTAGTGCAAGTGGGAGATTGTTAGTGTTATGCCCAAAAAAAGCCAATCATGAGATGATTGTATTTTTGCACATTGAGTCATGATATTTTATTGAGGCATTAATCAGGCAATTATGTTTGTTGTTTTGTTTCTGCGTAACATAATAAACATAATTGTAACCCTAGAATAATGATATTCTTAAATGTCCCTAGTCTAGTATTATTGTGGAGCGGGTTGCAATAATACATAATGACTAGCATATGTGGAGACTAATATGAGATATGTAGTCTACATATGGGTACAAGTTGAAGAACTTGTGTACTGGACCGACCCACCATGAGAACACTTCATGGATCGTTATATGAGTGTCATAAGTGATTCTCATAGTGATCATGGTATATGTAGTCCTTCGACCTAAGATCATTAAGGTTCCCTACATGTGAGTCACATACTTTGATACTTTCCTTTGTTGCTCGTAACTGAGTGAACTTGAAGGAGGTCATTGGGTATGTCACATATCATGCGGAGGGATTTGTATGATCAAGATGGGATTTGTCCCTCCTATGTAACGGGAGTGATATCTTTGGGCCCCTTGATAGAGTGAGACTTAGAAAATGCATGGCCATGCTCCGATGAGTTGATATATGATATCAATGTCATCACTTTAAGTTAGTCTACTCGGTAATCAAGAAACCAAAGATTGGGCTATACGAGAGTGACACATTCCATGTCTTGTGCTTAGTCTTGATATCTTGGACAAAGGGACAATGGCATATATCGGTGATGATCATAAAGGTTTAGTCGATTCACCGACAATCTTGTCACTTGGGTAGCAATGATGTGTTGCTAGACACCGCTCATTGCTTATGATCATAAATGTGATTTATGATCATTGCCAACATGGCAAGAGCCTATTGGGTCGCACACATAGAGCTATTTGGATCATTAGAGTGCATGGGCTAATTATTTGGGTTATGGTTTCACTTTAATTTCGTATTAATAATGGGCCAAGGAGTTGAGCCATTATTAAGCCCGAAATTAAATCCTAATTGGATTAGGGCTTTGAAACCCATTAGGCCTGGAAGTTGAGTCTCACTATAAATACAACTTTTAAGTGAGAAATTCGCAGGTCTCCTTGCCCTAGCCTCCCAAAAGGACAGCCACACTCTTCTCTTGCAATTCCTTGAAGGACGCAAGCTAGCACTGCGAGCGCAAGAGAAACGCGTCTGCCGGGACGTGGTGGAAGCGTGGTGATCTCGAGAGGCTCGTGTGGATACCATAAAGAGCCTGAACACGTCAACTGTTCAGGTTTTGTGATTCAACTCTACAGTTGAGTGAGAGATCTCAACCGAAAACTAGCTATGAAATTTTCGAACACCCGGTTTACCCCGTTTCACTTGGATCCTGGAGGGTTTCGGTTAAATTCCGCTGCGCTGTTTGGCTCCCGAAACCCAACAACGATAACACCTGAAGGAGTGAAGTTCTACGTAGTAGTAGCAGACTACTTCACAAGTGGGTGGAGGCAGAGCCCTTGGCAACTATTCTGGCAAAAGATATACAAAAGATCGTCTGGAAGAACATGATATGCAGATTTGGCATACCGACGGTGATAATGGCCGATAATGGTCCCTAGTCTATGGACGAGGGATTCCAAGAATTCATCACTGACTTCGGAATAAAAACGCACTTCGACCAACTAGCTCAGCCCTAGAGCAACAAACAAGTGGAGGTAGCCAACACAACTATGAAAGAGGGACTACAAAAGAGGTTGGGAGAAGCAAAGGGAAAATGGCCAGGAAAACTTCCTGCTGTACCCAGGAGTTATCACATAACTCCCCGAAGGGCCACGGGGGAGACATCTTTCTCACTTCTCTCTAGTACAGAGGCCATTATTCCCATCGAAGTAGTACGGCCATCAGTTAGATTACAGGTGTTCAGCGAAAGGGCAAACTACCTCGGGTTGAGGACTTAGCTCAACCTAGTTGACGAACATTGAGAAATGGCCGAGCTCAGAAGAAAGGCCTTTCAAAAAAAGGTGGCCATAAGTGCAACCCTGCATGATAGGCCAAAAGGAATAACAGAAGAAGACCTCATCCTTCGAAAAGCTGAGTCTGAACCCCGAAAACCATCCCATGGGGTACTTCGGCCAAACGGGAAGGGGCCTTATTTGGTCCTAGACGAGGTCCGAAAGGGAGTATACAAGCTTGGCGACGTCGAAGGAGGAAAACTGGAAAATGCATGGTACTCGGATGCCTTAAAGAAATTCTATACCTAGAATTTTAGATGAGAAATTGTACAAGAGAGAAATTTCTCTAAATACAGAAGTTTTCCCCTATCTAAAAGTACTCGCCGAACAAAGCTAAAGCACATGCTCCCAAAATTCTTGTTTTCCTTCCAAGGATGACTGGGTTATATGCCCAAAAAAGGTGAAGTCCATTGACTCCCAAAAGTCCTATTTTCCTTCCAAAGATTATTGGGTTATATGCCCAAAAAAAGGTGACATCCATCGAGTATGGCCGACAAAGACAGGCTAAAACTTGCCTAAGTAAACTTTGGAAACAAAGAGAGTTTACCCGAAGATTGCCTGATGAAACGAGCAAAATGTACCTTTCCGAAGTCCTTTGACCGAAAGTGGTCGGGACAACAGGGAAAAATTGCTCAAAAGATTTAACCAAATTATGAAGGAAAATTCATTGAAGAAGGTCTTAGTACAAGGAGAAGGTTACAAGAAGAAAAATACAAAGAACAAGAAGAAGGCAAAGGCCCTAGAATGTCTAAGGGACCCCAGCGTCATGGAAAGCTCCGGCTCCTATGTCTTTGGCCGCCGCGTTCGGTGCAGGAGGAGGGGCAAATGGAAAATTGAGGAACTCAACTTTTGACCAAGTCCACCGAGGACCCTCGGGAATATCCAGGGCAGCCAAGAAGGAAGGGTCGAGGTCTGCATATTTCTTCAAAAATTGGTGATGAGCTAGGCAGAAGCCGTCCTGAAAGGCAACCTTCGTCGCCTGGACGACTTTGTCTTTTTCTATGTCGAATTCGTCCGCCGCATTCTGAAGATCCGAAACCTCCTTCTGAAGATTGGTGACCTCCTTCTCCAGCTCCTTTATCTTCTTCTTCTTCTTCGTATCCTTCTTCAGTGAGTCGACCTTGGCTTGATGCTCGGCTATGTCAGCAAGAGCCTTCATCAGGAGAGTAGCTTCTTCTTCTTTCTCCTTCTGAATGGCCTCGTTGGCCGAGGTTAAGCTCACAACCTTCTCACCAAGGTCGGACATCTTCTTGGAGAAGTCCTTCAAGAGATCCTCTTGGCCCTTCAAGAACTCCTCCCGAAGTTGGGCAACCTTCTGCTTGGCTATACGGCTCAACTCGGTGTTCGTCACAACCGAGTTAGCGCAGAAGACCTTGGCCTTCTCCAATTTATCTTTGGCCCAAGCTCGGACCGGAGACTGCTTTGGCGCAAAAGCTCGAAGGTACCCACTGTACCCCAGGAGCTGCAAAGAAAAAAGATAAGGTACTTAGTAAAAGTCACACAAGGAAAAGCCAAAACACTTAGGCAAAAAAGTGGGAGGAAAAATGAAGGAGCCTGAAGAATTACCTTAGCGGCATGCTCGGAAACTCTAGCTGCAAAGGAATCCTTGGAGGCACACTCCTCGGCAACTGCCTTAAAGGAAGCCTGAGTGAGTACGGCCCTTGCCATCTAGGGAGCCATTTCCCGGCAATCCTCGGAGAACAAATTCATGTCCTCCGTGAAAGACCAGAACGGCTCCCTCAGAACTTTGTCTTTTGGGACGTCGGAATCCCGAAGAGCCCGCCTTCGGGCATGCTCAACCATCCAAGCTGGGGGCACCAAGTTTTCTGCAAAATAGAAAGCATGCGTCTCATCAGGCAAAACTCCTTGACTGAGAAAGCCATGAGATTACGAAAACTGAAAAGAAGATAAGAGACAAACCTGGCACAACCTCAGCAATGTCGTCGTTGGAGTCCTGGACCTCTTCCACGTCAGCAGGAACATGTTTGCCTTTGTCCCTTCAGCATTTTTCGAACTCCTCGGCAGAGGGACTCCTTGCCAAATAGCCCAAAAGATCCACCGACGTGGTGGGACTCAGAGAAGCAGTAACAGCGACCACCCCGGCAGGAACCTCTGTGGGAGTTTCAGGTTCGGCGAGAGTTGCAACCTTGGTGGAAGTTGAAATGACACCACCAGCCTCTGTGGAAGTTGCAATGACACCTCCGAGCTCCGCCACATCCTCCGAGGGTGGAAGAAGGGTATCCTTCTTTGCCTTCTTGGCCGAAGATGGTCCGCTCCCAGTAGTCTTGCGCCTCTTGGAGACGCCTTTCTTCGTTTGCTCTCCTTTCTCGGCCTGACCAAGGAAGAAAGACTTGTAGTAGGCAGCAGACTCGTCGCCCATCTCTGAAAAAGAGGGAAAACACCAATGTGAGTCTAGACAGGCACTTATGCTGAAAACTTTGAAAGGAAACTTACTTTCAAAACAGGCTTCGTAAGTGAGCTCGCTTCGAATGAGCTTCACTAGCAAGGACTCCTTCCCCTCGATGGCAGGAGCTGACATGCCGAGATCCGTCTTATGCTCCTTAACCACCGCCAACTCTCGAAGGACCTCCTCGGTCATAAGCCTCCAATTGATGGGGAAGGGGTAGAGGGAGCGTGAAGGGACCTCGGCATCCCAGTCGGCGACAGCACGGATTCGTCTGTTGAAGTCCTCAAACCTCACCGCCAACTCGGGAGTTAGCAACTTCTTGGGATCCATGACATCCATCTCCAGCTTTCCCCGAGCCCACTTAGTCGGAACATACGACCAGGCCTCCGCCACTTTTAGGAAGAAGAACTTCCTTTGCCACCCTCGCCAGCTATCCTTGGTAGCAAAGGTGAACATAAATTTCTTGCTCCCAGATCCCCGAGGTAGCATGAAGTAAAAGCCACCCTTCAGAACTAGATAGAGCTTGTAATACTGCATTAACAGGATAAAATGGGGTTCTACCTCGATGACCCCGCACATGCAGAGAAAGGCGTTGAAATGGAAATAAGAGTTGGGAGGAAGTTGATCCACAGCTATGCCATGAAATTGGCAAAAGTCGCAAACCATCTTCTTTGGAGGATACCGAAGTCCAACCTTCAGTTGGGCTCGGAAAATGGTAACCTCGTCATCCCGATTCATAAAGCTGAAATGACCGAGGGGGGGTAACCTTGTGGAGGCGTAGGAAGGAAGAAAAAATTTGGCTATCCTCTTCTCTAATTTTGCAGAAGTGGAGCAACAAGGGTGAGACATAAGAGATTGCCAGCTCTCGGGAAGAGCCGAAGGCATGGTTGACCAAAAGTGAGACTTCGGAAAGAAGAAAAATGACTTCAGAAAGCTAAAAGAAAAGCAGAAACCGAAGGAAGAACCCACCAAAAGTCTTGCCGAAATCAGGATTCCTGGACACCGTCGTGTAAGAGGACAGGAATCGCTGCACCGTAAAACCGTCACCGAAAAAAGGAGAAAGGCAAGAGAAGATGCAAGAGCAAACGAGAGCAAAGTAAGAGCAAAGAAAAACAAATGAGAATGATAGGAGGAGGCTTATATAGATCAAGGAAGGGAAGCTGAAAGGGCGTCATAATTGCTGCGCGAAGGTGAAACATCGCTATAATTGCCCCTCGTGCATGAAAAGACGTACCCATCCCAACCAGCACTTGACACGATTTCTGACATCCTGAAAATTTGGGTGCACCGCCCCAGACTGACACGCCTAGTTTAAAATGATGACGGTCCACTAACCCATGGCAGAAAAAAGTAAAGAGGCTGGGGATCTCAAGGACACCAAAGGGCAGACAAGTGACACCCGTCCGAACAAACCATGCCCCCAGGTGGTGAAATGCCTCCCCCGCGAACGGCACACCCCAAGTCCTGAAAAGCGCCCACAAAAGGACCACTAGCCGAAGTCTCCACTCCGGCTTCCCGAGGGGGGGCATGTGATAGCCGAAGTGCTATCGCCCCGAACACCTAAGCACATCAAAAATGAGGGAGCCAAACGCCTGAGGCACGCAACCTTGGCAGCCCGCCAATACCAACCTCGGGAAACTACTGTATCGCCTCCATCGGGAGGGCGACCGAGTAAGCTTCGTGGAGAAGTGCCAGCCACCTTCTGCAGGTGAAAGTCCCCCGAAGGGGTAACTTCTGAGCCAGGGGAAGCCCCGAAGTACCACTGCGAGTCTGGGAAAAGGTCCCTCACTCAAAGTGAGACATCAACCAAGGGGACCTTGGAGGTACGGTAGAAGCCATCAAGGAGCCTCTGACATTACGCCTGTACACCCTACGCGCTGTCCTCGCAGGCACTCTGACGTGTCACCACTGCCTACGTCCTGTCATGTAGGGCTATGATTATCGCAGCTCGTGGCTCGAGGAGCCTGCAAGCGGCTAGGGGCCCCCCACGCCCAGAATTATGGATGGTGTTTGTCCATACACGTGCTACAATCTGAAGGGTTCACCCCCTCGTATATATACCAGGGGAATGGTCATAGGGGGGAGAGCTCTAGGTCTCTCTTTCTTCTCTCCGCTCTGGTACTTACTACTCTCTCTTTCCACCCCTCCAAAAGCACTGACTTGGGCATCAGAGGCTCCTCTCCGGAAAACCACTCCGGGGACCTCCTAACCCCTGTTTTCTGAGTGTTTCAGGCCAGTTCTCCGGGGGAATCCCCGTTTCGGACCTCTCTCTCATACCGGAAGCCCTTATCAGCCTCATCGTGCCTGCCACGCGAAGATGCTGCCGGCCATCGCAGGTAATCCACACAGAGCACCTTTTTTCAGGGCTCACCTACACCTCCGGAAGCTCCTGCTGCATTCTCCACGACACACAGTGGAGATGCTGATGGCCCTCATAGCCAGCACCCAAAGAGATAATACTCAAGCTAACACCTTGGCCAAATCCAAGGAACCCACCGACGTACTAAAGTAACCTAGTACAAAATTAATGTGTGTAGCAACCTCGGGGGAAGGATGGCAAGACCCCATCAAGAAATATCTAGCAACTTCGGAACTCCCTAAGGATCCCAAAGAGGCCGTAAAAGTACAAAAGCGCTCGGGAAGATACTTTCTCATCGAAGAAGAACTATACAGACAAGGGTATGCGAGCCGCCTGCAGAAATGCATAGGCGAAAATAATGTCAGAACAATACTCGAAGAAGTCCACGAAGGAGCTTGTGGCTCCCATATAGGAATAGACACCCTTGCTGGGGTACTATTTCGCCAAGGTTACTTTTGGCCTACCTTGAGGAAAGATGCAAGGCAATTTGTCCGAAGATGTGACAATTGCCAAAGGCACGCCAACATCCAAAAGTTACCTTCGGAAAGAATAACTTTAGTAAATTTTCCTTGCCCCTTCGCCGTATGGGGTATTGATCTCATCGGACCTCTTCCAAGTGCTCCCGATGGGGTGAAGTTCTGCATAGCGCAGTAGACTACTTTACTAAGTGGATTAAAGCGGAGCCATTTGCATCAATCTTGGTGAAGGATATCCAAAAGTTCGTGTGGAAGAACATCATATGCCGATTTGGCATACCAAGGGCAATAGTGGCCGACAATGGAACCCAGTTTACGGATAGAGGATTCCAGGAATTTGTGGCTGACCTCGGCGTAAAAATGCATTTCACTCCAGTAGGCCACCCTTAAACTAATGGCCAGGTCGAGGTATCGAATAGGACAATAAAAGATGGCTTGAAGAAGAGGCTAAAGGAGGCAAAAGGGAAATGGCCAGGAGATCTCCCAAGTGTGCTTTGGAGCTATCGTACGACTCCCCAAAGGGCCACCGGGGAAAATCCTTTCTCACTCGTATATGGGACAGAAGCCATCATCCCCATTGAAGTCGTACAACCTTCGATAAGAATACAAGTATTCGACGAAGGGGGAAACAACCTCGGTTTGAGGACAAAACTAGACCTCGCCGAGGAACATCGTGAAATGGCCGAACTTAGGAGGAAAGGTTTCCAACAAAGAATAGCTCATGCTACTAACTTACGTGTAAGAAGAAAAGAAATCAAAAAAGGAGACCTCGTCCTCTGAAAGGCCGAATTTGAGCCACGCAAGCCATCAGAATGGGTACTTCGGGCAAACTGAAGTGGACCTTATTTGGTCCTCGACGAAGTCCGCCCAGGGGTCTACAAATTGGTTGATACTGAGGGAGTAGAGTTGAAAAATACTTGGCATTCAGACTCTCTAAAAAGATTCAATACTTAGACATTTTTTCTGAAAGAAAGCTTGTGACTACTCCTCGAAGTCGCCAATGAAAATACAGGCCGAATATGGTTGCATTACTGAAAAAGGCTCCTTAATGGTTTTCTTCCAAAAGGAACTAGCTCCCTGATGGAGTTTAAAAACTCGACGAAATACGGGAAAGGTCCAATACGACTCTTTTTGAAGACATAATTTCGAACGTCCGCCGAAGATACATACATAGAATTACACTAACTCTTGAAGAATCGTATTCGGACGAAAGAATGGAGACTTGAGAAAAAATCTTCATTAAAAATTTCTAAGGTAAATAGTACAAAGGGGCAGGATCACAAGAAAAAGAAAGAAGAAGAAAAAAGCCTATGGCTGAGCTGGAGCGTCTGGCGTCTCCTCGGCATTGGTATCTTCTTCCCGAGTAGGAGGAAGGTTGAGAAACTCCAGCTTCGACCATGTCCACTTGGGCACTTTGGGAAAGTCCAGATCGGACAGGAAGGAGAGGTCGACCTCAAGGTGCCGAGAAAGGACCTGATGACGCGCCAAGCAGAAGCCATCTTGGTAAGACACCTTCGTCATCTGGTCAAATTGATCCTTCTCAGCACTAAGGGCTAACAGCTCAGCCGTGAGCTCAGCAACCTCCCTCTCGAGCTTCTTCTTCTTCTTATTTTTAGCTTCCTTCCTCAAAGAGTCAACCTCAGCCTGGAGCTCGGCGTTCAAAGCAAGCACCTTCACAAGGTT
This sequence comes from Aquilaria yunnanensis, assembly GCA_039654915.1. Taxonomy (NCBI): domain Eukaryota; kingdom Viridiplantae; phylum Streptophyta; class Magnoliopsida; order Malvales; family Thymelaeaceae; genus Aquilaria; species Aquilaria yunnanensis. The sequence goes on along the minus strand of CM077595.1, from coordinate 36,618,724 downwards.
CTCGCCATCTTCATCTTTCTCCCTCCGAAGGGGCTCATTCTTCGAAGAGAGAACCACACACTTTGAGCCGAGGTCCTCGACCTTGGCCGAAAAATAAAGGAGGAGCTCCTTCTTGCTCTCCACGAGCTCGGCCCGAAGATTCACTATGTCCTCCTTCGCAATCTTATTCAGTTCGCCATGCTTGAAGACATACTTGGCGCAGAACTCCTTCGCTGTTCACAGAAAAGTCTCAGACCGAGAGCGGGACTCTGTTTGCTTCGCCACCCAGGCACGAAAATATCCGCTGTACACCAAGAGCTACAGAAAAAAGAGCCCCAAATAAGGATCTGAAGGCGATAAAAACTTAGAAGAAAATTTTCTAAGTAAAAAAGAAAGAAAGAACTACCTAGGCGGCATGCTCAGTCATCCTCACCGTGAGGATTTCCTCATTTGGGCATTCAGTGATGAGCGACTGAAAGGTGGCGTTCGTCATCACACCCGTCGCCATCTGGGGGGCCATCAACTGACTATCTTCGGAGAACAAGTTCATGTCCTCCGTTAAAGTCCAGAAGGGCTCCCTCAGCACTTTATCCTTCGGGATGTGCCTATCCCGAAGAGCCCTCCTTCAGGCGTGAGTTTCGATCCAGGGGGCAACAGGCAAGTCCTCTAAAAGATGACGCCGAAGCTCCGTCAGTACATCATCCCTTAGCCATTCATCTAAAAAATCATAGATACAAAAAATACTAAGATTTGCAGAAGAATGGCTGTTGACATCCAATTTCGTCCGACCTTTTTTTAAAAACATAAAAAAAAATTAATTAAAAATTAAAAAAATAATAATTAAAAAAAATTATTAATTAATTATTATACAAAGAGAAAATTAAATTAAATAGTTTTGGGGGAGGGGCATTTTTTAAGTTAATATTGAAAAGTTTGGAGTAAAAATGACAAAATTAAGAAGTTTTGGGAAAATTTGACAAAATATGAAAGTTCCAGGAGCATTTGGTAATTTTTCACATCAATTTTGGGCCAAACAGACGGTTCTGGCCCAAATTGACAGAAAAAGACAAAATTGTCTCAATCAGAAGTTTCAGGAACATCCCCAAAGTCAAAGAGACGTAAAGGATTGAAACTGTCATTTACCAAATTAAGAGATAAGTCTGTTTTTAATTAAATTTTGAATTTTTTTAATTAAGGGAATCCAAGGCCCCTTCCCCTATAAATAGGGGGTGAAATCTGTGAAGAAACCAAGAAAAAAATTAAGATTAGTGCCGTTTTAAAAAAAGAGAGAAAACTGTAGAAAAGTCCATAGCCTCTGCCCCTTCACTCAAAAAAAAAAAAAACTGAACTTTCATTCCTAAACTCTTTTCGCCATTAGCCTCTCTCGCCGTTTTCGCACCTGTCACCCCTCCGTTGCTCGCCGTACCTCCCTCCTCCGCTCCAGCCACCGTCTTGCCGCTTCCGTCGCACGTCGACGCCGTCTCCCCCTCTCCTCGCCTTCCGCCGAAATTCTCTCTCTCTCTCACCGTTGTTCTCCTCTCTATTTCTTCCCCCTCCCCTTGCTGCCGACGCCGTCTCCCCCTCCTCGCCGCCGTCGTCATCTCTCCCAGACGCTCCAGCCGCCGTTTCGCCACCTCCGTCGCTCGCCGGCGCCGCTCCTCCTTCTCCCCTCCGCTCTCTTCTCTTCCCTTCTTTTTTCTGTTCTTCTCCTCCGTCCACCCCCAACTCGATGCCGACGCCATCGCCGCCTCCAGACTTCTCCTTGCTCGCCGTCGCCATCGCCTCCCCTGCACGCCGTCGCCGTCGCTTCTATCTCCCGTCGCCCAGGAAGTTTTAAATTTTACTCTTTAGGTAAAATTCTGTTTTAATCCTTCATCTTTTTATATTCTTTCATTCAAGTCACTAACCTTTTTATTTTGCAGAATTAACACTAACTTTTGTGTGATTTATTTATTTGTTCTTATTTTTTTTTCATGGAAGGTTATACCTCCTAATTTTTAGTAGATGACCAAAAAGTCCCACTTTTCTTTATTTATTTAATTTCCTACAATTATTTAATTTATGCACTTTTATTTTTTTTATGGAAGGTTATACCTCCTACTTTTTTTTTAAGTGGATGGCCAAAAAACCCCACTTTTCTTTATTTATTTAATTTCCTGCAATTATTTAATTTATGCACTTTTATTTTTTTTTATGGAAGGTTATACCTCCTACTTTTTATTTTTTTAAGTGGATGGCAAAAAAGCCCCACTTTTCTTTATTTATTTAATTTCTACACTTATTTAATTTATGCATGTTTATTTTATATGGAAGGTTATACCTCCTATTTTTTTTATTCTAAGTGGATGGCCAAAAAGCCCCACTTTTCTTTCTTTATTTAATTTCCTGTAATTATTTAATTTATGCACTTTAATTTTTTTATGGAAAGTTATACCTCCTACCTTATATTTTAAGTGGATGGTAAAAAACCCCACTTTTTCTTCATTTATTTAATTTCCTGTAATTTACTTTATGCAATTATGTGGATGATTAAACTTATTTCACTTATTTCACTTTTAGCCATAAAAGATAATAAATAAATAAAAAAAGAAGATTTTTTTTTATGTGAATCATTAACCTTATCTCACTTATTTTTAGTGCTAATCAAGAATCCATTTTTACAACAAAGCCCCCATCCTTTATTATTTTGGAATACATATATTTTTTTAAAAAAATAAAAAAATTAACCTTTTATTCCTTTTATTAAAAATTAAAATTTAAAAAAATCATAACCAGACAATAAAAAAAAATCAATTTTTAAGTATATCTTTTTTTTAAAAAAAATCTTTCATCAAACAAAAAAGAAAAAAATAAGATAGAAAAGAGTAAAAAGAAAAAGAACAAAATAATTTTTTTTTTTAAAAAAATTAAAATTAGTTAACATTAAGGTTATTAAAAATCCAAAAGTTCACAAAAATTTATGACAAATTAAGAATTAAGTTTTTTTTTAAAGTCAAAATCCATGTTCGGGTGATCCGATAGGATTCATGGCTTGGAGAAAACATAAATTTTTAAATGAATAAAATTAAGTATCAGAATAAAATCCATATTCTGATAATTCGGCAAAATTTATGATATGGATTATTAATTAATAATTAACTAAAATTTTGTTAAATTCCGTGTCCGGGTGATTCGACAGAATCCATGATTCGGAAATATCAAGTTTGTTATAAAATTGCGCAAATTAATTATCAAGTTTTTTTTTAAATCCACATTAATTCATTAATCCATATCTGAACGATTTCAGTTAAAATTTCTAATTTTGAAAATTAACTAAATTTATTGAAAAGCAAAGTAAAACAAAATTGAAATCAACTAAGGTACCAATTTTTGGGCGCTATAACAAAGTTGTTTTAGCATAACCGTACTCCCGAACCTTTGAACTCTAGCAGACCATTTTTAGGTATCCAATCGACCTGAGCGAAAACCGATTGGTGGCGATTCCCGAAAACGACAACCTCGCACGTTGCCACAGCTTGGCGACTCCACTGGGGAAATGAAAACCCGCACGTTGCCACAGCTTGGCGACTCCGCTGGGGAACTAAGTCAATGAGTCAGGCCTAATAGTTGATTTCTTTTGTGCTACTTTACTTATTTTTATGTGGATTTATGTGCTATATTTACTTATTATAAACATGCATAATGCATTCATGACATGAAGCTCTATACCCGACCTTCATCAATTTAAACCCGTTCTTTCAAAGCGGAATTGGTGTTGTTGTCCTTGTGAGGCCATGGTCTCCAAGCCTTTACTGGTTTCAAGTAGCGAAGTAGTGTATTGCCTCCTAAGACGGATAGTCTCTGCATAGGTCCACGAAAAGCTACGACTCGAATTAATCCCTTCCTTACATAAACCCTAGAGGGTAAGGAATTGGGCTGTCACTATACTTTAGTGATGGGATTCAGGAACTACCCTTGGCCTTTTTGATAAACCACCTTATGCATATATAATTCCCCACTTAACCATAGAACTGACCATAGAATTCCTTTCATTTACCAATGCCATAAGCATGTCATTGTTATGCCGTTTTGTTGCCTTACCTTTTGTTTTCTTTGTGTTTTATATTTATAGCTTTGACTTCATTTTTCCATAATAGTTCATGAGTTGTTAATTGCTATTTAACTTGTTAATAACCTTATTTTTCTTTTGTTATACTTCCGTTCTGTGCAATTATTCTTCATGCATCAAAACCACGCATCAAACTATGCTAACTTTTTGGTCTTTCTAATAATAACTAGAACTCTTGAAGTTCCACGATAGTAGATAATCAAACTCACTCATTGCATGCATACATTACATCAATCATATACAAGTAGAGTCTAATAAAATAAATCTTACTTTAAAAAAGGTAAAATTGGACCTCAACACCGATATTCAACTCGGCTCCAAACAAGACTAATGGCAGAGCAAACCGAAGGTCGTTTCACAGATATTGAGTCCAAGATGGAAAACATGGCAGAACAAATGAAACAACTAATGGAGTTGATTAAGGGGAAGGCAACCCAAGTTCCCGTCAAAGAACCACAAGATCCCACTTATCCTCCAGGATTCACCCCACAACGGATCTCAGTTCAGGAAAATCTGTTTCAGGAATCAGGTCCATCTGCTAGCGTTCACCTGAAACAAGATACTGTATATGAAGAGAAGAAAACACTATCAAAGGAAGAAGGAGAATCTCAAAAGCTCGAAACAATAGAGAAAAGACTTCGGGCCATTGAAGGAGGCACTATATTCGGATGTCTATCAGTGGATGATCTCTGCCTAGTGCCAGATGTTATAATTCCCTCAGACTTTAAGGTACCAGACTTTGTGAAATACGATGGAATGAGTGATCCCATCACTCACATCACATTGTTTCTAAGAAGATTACAACCACTCACAAAAGACGAAAAGGTGTGGATAGCACTTTTTCAAGAAAGCCTTACAAAGTCAGCATTACAATGGTATCTAAGTCAAGGTCCAAGAAACATCAAAACATGGAATGACCTTGCTCAGGCCTTCATCAGCAATTACAAACATGTCATAGACTTGGCCCCGAATCGCCAAACTCTCCAGAATATGGAGAAGAAAAAACAAGAAACCTTCAAGGAATACGCTTAAAGCTAGAGGGACTTAGCTGCACAAGTTCAGCCACCCATGACGGAGAGAGAAATGGTTACTTTATTTGTCCAAACACTGTTGTATCCATATTACGAAAAACTTATTGGCAATTCGGCAACCAATTTCTAAGACGTTGTCATGTCTGGAGAACGAATTGAGCACGGAATTAGGACCAGAAAAATCACTGAGTCCTTTAATGATGCCATGAAAAGATGAGGACCATCCAGAAAAAAGGATGAGGAAGTACAACAAATAGGACGCGGAAGAGGGATTCCCCTCGTGGGTACTGTGGCTACTGGGCCTCGCCTATCCTATTCTACCAATAGGCCCAATGATTATCTTCCCAATAGGCCCAACAATTATCCTCTCAATAGGCCTAATCAGTTACGGCCACCTGTTCCAACCCCTACAGTACCCACACAAAGACCAAGAGAAGTCTTTGCGCCAATTCCTATGACTTACACTGAGTTGTATCCAAAACTCATTGAAAGTCAACTTATCCGTCCAATTCCTACAAAGCCATTCGAACCCCCGTATCCAAGGTGGTATGACCCCAACATAACTTGCCCATATCATGAGGGCGTTGTAGGCCATGGCTTGGAAAATTGCATAGCATTGAAACGTATAGTCCAACAAGTAATCGAGTCAAAGTGGTTGGACTTTTCCGATGAACCGAGCGTCACTCACAATCCATTGCCGCCTCATCAAGCTAAACCAGTCAATATGATAGAAGAAGACCGACTGATAAAGAAGTCAGTCAACGATATCATAACCCCTCTTAAGCATGTATATTCATGCCTTCTGAAAGAAGGGATCATCATTCGGAAGTCTTCTTTTAAACATGAAGAAGTCGAAGATGAGGGATGGTGCGATTTTCATGACAGTAAGAGTCATTCTATCCAGGAATGCTCAGAATTCCGTGAGAATCTACAAAGACTCATAGACTCATCCCAACTCATAATTTTTATGTCAGATAAAGATGATGATGTGAATGTGATCATTAAAGAACAGGAAGTCAATGCTATGCCAAGACCACTAGTCATACCAATTTCAAAACCTACTCTTAAGCCCTTAAGAATTCAAGTCCCGAGGCCATTCCCCTACAAATCAGACAAAACTGTTCCATGGAGCTATGATTACACTTCCAACATCACATCAACTCCATTAGAAGTTGGGAGCATGACTAGAAGTGGTCGGTGTTATTCTCCGGAGCAAATGAACAAGCTCGAACAAGATAAGAATGTTACAGACCCAACAAGTGGACCTCTTGATGCAAATACATCCAAAGAGCAAGAGATGCCTCTAGCAGTAACGGATGAACAAGCTACTGAGTTTTTCAAACTCATAAAGCAAAGTGAGTATAGCATTGTGGAGCAGTTAAACCGCCTGCCAGCAAAGATTTCCATACTTTCATTACTCTTAAGCTCTAATGCTCATCGAGAAGCCCTCCTCAAAGTCTTGAATAAGGCCTATGTTGAGCAAGATATTTCCGTAAATAATTTTGACCACCTCGTCAATAACATCATGGCACAGAATCTCATCACATTCACTGACGATGAGATACCAGCAGAAGGAAGGGGTCACTCTAAGGCTCTACATATTTCGGTTAAGTACAAAGATCGAATTATGGCTAGAGTTCTTATTGATAATGGGTCAGCTCTAAATGTAATGCCACTTGAAACCTTACACAAGCTTGGTATAGACCCATCATACCTCAACAATAGTCATATCGTTGTTCGAGCGTTTGATGGGATGAAGAGAGATGTTGTTGGAGAAATAGAGCTGCCAATAGGGATTGGCCCTTGTGTCTTCCACATCACATTCCAAGTTATGGATATTAATCCTTCTTATACTTGTCTATAGGGAAGACCATGGATTCATATGGCTGGAGCAATTCCTTCTTCATTACACCAAAAAATGATATTCATTATTGAAGGTAAGTTAATCACAGTCTTTGCTAAAGAAGACATTCTGCTATCTAGACCTGCGGATGCTCAATACGTCGAGGTTAATGAAGATATACCTGATTGCTCTTTCAGGTCATTTGACATTGTTAATGCTACCTATGTCGGTGAATATGGAGAAGAACCCGTGCCTAGCATCTCCAAAACAAGTCGCATGATCGCCAAACTCATGATGAAATGAGGATACTCATCGAGCTTAGGTTTGAGACAAGATTTACAAGGAATCCTAGAGCCATTGAAAATCTCCGTAAATGAAGGGAAATACGGCCTAGGTTTCACACTGACAAGGCAAGACAAAATGAAGGCGATAGCTGAAAAGATCGAAAAGAGGATTGCACAATTAACAGGGCATCCTCTAGAGGAAAGAAATCTGGATATCCCTGACATCACTGAAACATTCGTGAGTGGTGGCTTAATTCTGAAAAATGACAATGAAGGCGTCCTGACCATCAACATCAACAAGTCTTTTGAAAGTTTTTCTATTCAAGCAATAATCAGTGATTCACCCAAAGATGAGGAGCTCATTCAACCCTGTAGCCGACGGGATGTGCTGAACAATTGTGAGGCGATAGAACTGCCTGTTATAATCGAGAGCTTTTCAAAGTAATCTAATAGTAAAAACCTCCTAAAGAAAGGTTCAATCAATAGGGTGTAGTCTTTCCTTAAGTGAACCTTTTAGTTATTGCTTTTTATTCCAATAAAGTTGTGATTTATGCATACTATAAATAAAGTACCAGTTTGCATCCATCTCATTCTTGCCATTTTCTCTTCTCTCTCTTTTCTCTCTAGTTAATGCAGACCTGAAACTCTCTTTGATGACAATGAAAGAATGAACTTTGATAATCCTGTAAACACTACCGACTCGGATGACGAAGATCTTCAAATATCTCCTGAGCTATTAAAAATGATTGAGCGAGATGAAAAAGAAAGAGCAACAAGTCAGGAACCAACTGAGGCATTCAACTTGGGAGACAGTCAGGGTGTAAAACAAGTCAAGATTGGCACTCTATTTCCTCCTGAAGAGAAAGAAGAATTAGTCCACTTATTGAAGGAATATGTGGATGTATTTGCTTGGTCATACCAAGATATGCCTGGCTTAAGCTCAGACATAGTGCTACACAAAATACCCTTAAAGCCTGGGGCGAAGCCTGTCAGACAGAAGTTACGAAGATTAAAGCTGGATCTAATCTTGAGAGTAAAAGATGAGATTCGAAAGGTATGGGATGCAGGATTCCTTGGGGTCGCTGAATATACAGAATGGGTTGTTACATAGTTCCAGTCGAAAAGAAAGAAAGTGGGAAACTAAGAGTTTGTCAGGATTACCGGCCCTTGAACGAGGCCAATCCTAAAGATAACTTCCCACTTCCTCACATTGATACGCTGGTGGATAATACCGCAGGAAACTCATACTTTTCCTTCATGGATGGCTTTTCTGGGTACAATCAAATCAAAATTGATCCAGATGATATGATAAAAACTGTTTTTATTACCCTTTGGGGTACCTTCTACTATAAGGTGATGCCTTTTAGGTTAAAGAATGCTGGTGCTACATATCAAAGAGCCATGGTCGCGTTATTCCATGACATGATGCATAAAGAAATTGAAGTATATGTAGACGACATGATCGCCAAAACTTTCACTGCTGGGGGGGCATCTAAAAGTGCTAAGAAAACTATTCGATAAACTTCGTAAATATCAACTAAAGTTGAATCCTGCCAAATGTACTTTCAGAGCCTCTTTAGGAAAGTTATTAGGTTTTGTGGTAAGCAAAGATGGGATTCGAGTTGACCCAAGTAAAGTTAAAGCTATACAAGAAATGCAACCCCCTAAAACTCCAAAACAAGTAAGAAGTTTTCTGGGCAGAATCAACATCATAGCAAGATTCATATCACAATTAACGTCCAAGTGTGAACCTCTTTTCAAACCACTAAAGAAGAACAATCCGATCGAGTGGAATAATGAATGCCAAGAAGCATTCGAGAAAATCAAGCAATATCTATCAAATCCACCAGTCTTGGTACTACCTCGATCTGGAGAACCATTGATTCTATATTTATCAATACAGGATTCTTCATTAGGATCTGTATTGGGTCAACGTGATGAGACAGGCAAGAAAGAGCATGCAATTTACTATTTGAGCAAGAAGCTTACCACATATGAAGCGAAATACTCAATAGTAGAAAAGTCCTGTTGTGCCCTTGCATGGGTAACACACCGACTACGACACTACATGCTCAACAACACCACATTGCTGATCTCCAAAATTGATCCCATTAAGTACATTTTTGAGAAACTCGCTTTATCGGGCAAGATCGGAAAATGGCAAATGCTGTTGTCTGAATACGACATACAGTATGTCACCCAAAAGGCTGTAAAAGGGAGTCTGATTGCTGAATATCTGGCTGATAGAAATACCTCCAAGAATGAGTATATCCACCAGAAGCATCAGAAAATGACAAAAAATTTCTACGAAGACTGTCAATGGGTTTTGTTTTAAACCTAGACATACTTTATAAGAAAACCCCAGACTCGATGCTACTTCGCTGTGTAGATGCTCATGAAGCACGAAAGATCATGGAAGAAGTTCATTCTGGAATGTGTGGAGCACACACTAGTGGTCATACCATGGCAAGACAAATAATGAGGGCTGGTTACTATTGGCTCACATTGGAAAGTGATTGCATCAATCACGTAAGAAAATGTCACAAATGTCAAATATATGCCAACAAGATCCAGGCTCCACCTACTCCTCTTAATGTAATAGCAATACCTTGGCCTTTTGCCATATGGGGAATTGACGTCATTGGAGCCATTACCCCCAAAGCTTCTAATGGTCACAAATTCATCCTAGTGGCAATAGACTACTTCACTAAATGGGTAGAAGCTGTGTCTTATGCAAATGTAACTCAAAAGGTGGTATGCCGGTTCATTAAGAAAGAAATCATTTGTCGCTATGGGCTACCAGAGTATATCATCTCAGACAATGCCACGAACTTGAACAATGCAATGATGCAGACTTTGTGCCAACAGTTCAAGATCTAGCATCTCAATTCGGCACCTTATCGACCGATGATGAATGGTGCAGTAGAAGCGGCCAATAAAAATATCAAGAGAATTATTGAAAAGATGATCGTCACTTACAAGGACTGGCATGAGATGTTACCTTTTGCACTACATGCTTATAGAACTTCTACCCGTACTTTTACTGGAGCAACACCTTTTTCTCTAGTATATGGTATGGAGGCTCTATTGCCCATTGAAGTTGAAATTCCTTCATTAAGGGTACTAATGGATACTCAATTGAGAGAAGCAGAATGGGTCAAGGCTAGATACGAGCAATTAAACCTAATTGATGAAAGAAGAATGATAGCCCTCTGCCATGGGCAGCTTTGTCAAAGGAGGATGATTCGCGCTTACAATAAAAAGGTTCGCCCACGATAATTTCATGAGGGTGACATAGTGCTCAAGAAAATTCTACCCATTCAGCATGATTCTAGAGGAAAATGGACACCAAATTATGATGGGCCATATGTCGTGAAGAAAGCATTTTCAGGAGGGGCTCTAATTCTGACAGAAATGGATGGACGAGAGTTACCAAAGCCAATAAATTCAGATTCAGTAAAGAAATACTTTGCATAATGAAGAAATTTTCGGACAGAAGGGAAGAAGTTGATACAGGGTTACCAAAGTTTATTTGATCAAAGTTGTCAAAGAAAGCGTTCTTCCCTCACACTTTCATTGTTACTCATCTGTACCCAAGACTTTTATATTCTCTTACCCATAAATAAAAAGCCAATTCTCTTTAGCTTTCCTTTGATTCTCACGTTCAACTTTTATATTCCCTTGTTAAAAAAAAATGATGAAGTCATTTCTATCCAGTTCTTTTCCTTCAAATCTCACATTCCTACTAGCCTTAAGTGTGCAATAAATTGTGACATTTGTAGGAAGAATAGTAATATTTAAAACTCAGAAAAAGCAAAGACCGTAGATTACTTTGATAAGCTTTGTGAATTAAAACAGGTAAGATTGAGGTCCTGCTTTGCAAACGGCACAGAACATAGGCTAACAAAGAAGAAGGAGTAATAAATCTTCGGGAGATAGCCTTGGTAGTTGCCTGGATGATCGCTTCAGAAGCCTTAGCATGTTCACGTCAGCAAGAAAGAACCATACTCACGAATATTTCAACAGGGACAATTATCCAGAGAGGCATAAAGTATGAGGCGGGAGAACATTAAAGAAATTGAGGTCAAAATTCAAGAACAAGTCAAGGAAAGGGGATTTTGAAAAGAGTTGGGCTTTTGAGGCAATAGACAAGAGCTGAGAAGCATAAAGAGATTCAATGATAGTCCAGAAAGGCAATCACAAAGAAGATCCAGTAAAGCAAAGACATGAAGAACTAGATCCATCCAAAAATCCAAAAAAAAAAAAAAAAAACCATCAGTTACACATGCTCTGCATTCATGCATTTCACGTCATGCATGCACGGCCTTTGCATAAAAGGGACCAAATGGGAAGCACATCCACGGCACAGTTACAGCAGTATAAGCTGAGATGTCAATAACATCAGCTCTTACCAGTCTACCACTGGATGCATAGCTAATACGCTGGACCCAGCCCCATCAGGGATTCAAGGATAAAGTAGACAATACTGTCAAAAGCCTGACAATCGATTTAATAATCGAGGCTACATCTGGAAGGACAGGATTGACGCCAGCTTAGTAGTATCCAAGATAAGAGATAGCTGTGGTCAAGGATAAGGCAGACGTCAAGAAATATTGTCGTTGATAATTTGTCAAAAGCGATCAATGGATTCAATAATCGAGGAATGGATCGACGTCAGCTCGATGGAATATCAAAGATAAGAAATATCTATGACATCAAAATAAAGTAGGATCCACTTTTCCCGTTAAGTGGCGAATACGGTACTACGTGACTCTCAAGTCGGTTCTCTCAGTTGCCCATAATAACTGATTCATTCCTCCCTTCTTTATTTTACTTCCCGCTAGAAAATGGATCCTAATCTTTCTCCCTTGCGAAAATATTTTCCTTCTCTCCCAATGAACATTCTCAAAAAGATCTACCGAGTTCGCTGTAAACGATTAAGAGTTTTGGTGCACAAAGGAATCCCTTAAGATGTACGGTGGTTAATCGAAGCTAAGGTTCTTCTAGCAAGCGAAGCCCCAGATGCATTTACGTCTCACATGCCTGGCATAGGCAAAAGCTCTTATGCGAAAAGGCGAAAAGCGAAAAGGTTACAAGTCTGTCATAAATGTGGTCGATGGACTTGTAATACTAAATTTCGTTCTTTAGGAATGATCTCCGATAATCGAGAAGATAAAATACGATTCATCAAGAATGGCCTGAGTAAGGATTCGTTGGATGATATTCGATTGACTCTTGAGACGCATTCTTGTGGATCAGTGCAACGCGAACTTCTTGGTTATGGAGTATTTTTCATGAAGAACGAGAGCGTTACAGTCCCGGGAATCTGACTTTAAAAGACCCTGTTTGCTAGTTTGTAAGAAAACTGGATGGGAAGCAAATCCCCGACTCATAGAAGGCGTTGAAGCTATTACTGGACGTAAAACCAGTGGAAGATGTGAGCCACAGTCACAATCACTGTACATACAATTTGTCATATTTGAAAAATTGCATTTTTCTTTTGATAATAATGTACTTGCTCCCGTAAGCGTAATTAACACGTTATCCTTTCATCGCTATAAATGTGTGTTCTTCTTCCCGGTTAAGTAGCGGATACGGTACTCCGTGACTCTCATAGTTGGTTATTTCAGTTTCCTACAATAACTGATTTCTTCCTCTCTTCTCTCAAATTCTTCTCTCATCAATGGATTCTACTCTTTCCGCCCTACGAAAGTACTTTCCTTCCCTCCCAATAAACGTTCTTAGAAGGATTTACCAAGCTAGATGTGAAAGAATCAGAGTTTTTATATACAAGGGCATTCCTGACGATATGCGGTGGTTAATTGAAGCTAAGGTCCGTTCGGCTGGTGAAGTTTCAGATGCATTTATGCCCCGCATGCCCGGCTTAGGTAAAAGCGCTTATGCCAAAAAAGGAAGAGCAAAAAGGCTAGGCGTCTATTATAAATGTGGACGATGGAATTGTGATACTAAATGTCACTATTTAGGATACATCTCCAAAAATTGTGAAGATAAAAGAAACTTCATTAAGAATGGCCTGCGTAAGGAATCTCTGGAGGATATTCGAGGGACTCTTGAAACGCATTCTTGTGGACGAGTGCAAGGTGAAATTATCGATTTATGGTGGACTTACCATAAAGAACGAGACCGTTATAGTCTTGGGAATCTGACTTTAAATGACCTTGTTTGCCAGTTTGTAAGAAAACTGGATGGGAAGCAAATCCCCGACTCATAGAAGGTGTTGAAGCCGTTACTGGACGTAAAACCAGTGGAAGATGTGAGCCACAGTCATAATTACTGTACATATAAGCTATCATTTGTCTTTTCTTTTGACAATAATGCACTTGCTTCTGTAAGCGTAATAAACACGTTATCCTTTCATCGCTATAAATGCATGTTCTTCTTTCTGGATACGGTACTCCGTGACTCTCAAAGTCAGTTATTTCCGTTTCCTACAATCACTAATTTCTTCCTTTTTTCTCTTAAATGCCTTCTTCATCAATGGAGTCTTCTCTTCCCGCCCTACGAAAGTATTTTCCTTCCCTCCCAATAAATGTTCTTAAAAAGATTTATCAAACTAGATGTGAACGATTCAGAGTATTTATGCACAAAGGCATTCCTGATAATGTGCGGTGGCTAATTGAAGCTAAGGTTCGGTCGGCTGGTGAAGTTCCAGATGCATTCTTCCCCCGTATGCCTGGCTTTGGTAAAAGCGCTTATGCCAAAAAGGGAAGAGCAAGGAGGCTATGCGTCTGTCATAATTGTGGATGGTGGATTCGCGGCACTAAATGTCATTCTTCAGGGATAATCACCAGAAATCGTGAAGATAGAAGAAAATTCATTAAGAATGGCCTACGTAAGGAATCTCTGGAGGATATTCGAGAGACTCTTGAAGCGCATTCTTGTGGAATGGTGCAATTTGAGATTGTCAGTTTATGGATGAATTTCCAAAAATAACGAAATCGTTACAGTCTTGGGAATCCCTGTTTGCCAGTTTGTAAGAAAATTGGAAGGGAAGCAAATCCCCGATTCATAGAAGGCATTGAAGCCGTTACTAGACGTAAAACCAGTAGAAGACATGAACCAAAGTCACGACTACTGTACATGCTAGCTGTCGCTTTTGAAAATTTTCCTTTCCTTCCGACAATAATGTACCTACTACTGATGTGAGCCACAGTCACGACTACTATACATGCTAGCTGTCGCTTTCGAAAATTTTCCTTCTCTTCCAACAATAATGTACCTACTCCTGACGCGAGCCACAGTCATGACTACTGTATATGCTAGCAGCCATTTTCGAAAATTTCCTCCCCTTTTAACACTAATGTACCCACTCCTAACGCGAGCCACAGTCACGACTACTATACATGCTAGCTGTCACTTTTGAAAATTTTCCTTCTCTTCCAACAATAATGTACTTACTCCTGACGCGAGCCACAGTCATGACTACTGTATATGCTAGCAGCCATTTTGGAAAATTTCCTCCCCTTTTAACAATAATGTACCCACTCCTGACATGAGTCATAGTCACGACTACTGTGTATAGCTGCCAATTTTGAAAATTTTCCTTCTCTTCGGGCAATAATGTACCTACTCTTAAAAATATAATTATTGCTTTATCTCTTCATCGCTATAAATATATCATCTTCATTTCTCACAAGGAGAAGGATAGGAATGGAGAAAACCTCAACTCGTAAATCTCGAAGTATTTGTGTATTTTCTGGAGCTTTTTCTGGAAAAGATGAAGAGTACTTAAAGGCAGCCAACCATTTGGGTAGAGTATTAGCTCAGCAAAAAATACATTTAGTCTATGGAGGGGGTAGTGTCGGATTAATGGGAGCTGTAGCATCAGCAGCATCTTTAGGAGGAAGTGAAGTTCTGGGCATTATCCCTGGACCTTTGAAGTTTGTTTCTGGGGGCACGATTGGAGAAGAGTTAGTGGTTAAAAATTTGCAAGAGCGTTTATTACAAATGCTTTTTAATGCTGATGCTTTTATCGCTCTACCAGGTGGTTTTGGCACATTATGAGAAGTCTTCCAAATTGCTTACATGACCCAACTTAATTTGCATAAGAAACCCATTGGGCTGTTGAATGTTAACAATTTCTTTACAGCTCTGATAACTTTTGTGGATTACGCTGTGCAGAAGAATTTTATATCAAGAATAGCATGACGAATCCTAATATCCACAACAACTGCTGAAGAATTGGTAGATAAAATGCAAGCTTTTGTTCCTGAACCAAATACAGTGATGATTCAGATAGATTGGACATGACAGTTTTTCCCGATCAGTTCCATTCCATAATTGTCCTTTACCCGGCCTGTTGAAGCATTGTGGAAGAAGAAGCGATCCGATCTGTTCTTCTTGTCTTTTATTTTATTATCAGCATTTTCTTTCGTGTTTCGGTTTTTCTCTTCAGGGAATTTCTTTCTTTTTTATCTTGTAGGATAGTTTTGTTCATGCTAATATTAAAACCATAGGACAAAGCCTTTAGTCGGGAATGGCTGAGTAAGGAGCAATTTTTTTTACTCTTGAGACGCATCCTATTAGGTCTACTAGCCATGACATTTTGCGGAAGCTAAGCTTCAACCTTATCTGGATGACATATCTCACAAGGGAATCTATATTTTTCGAAGAAAATATTAGATGAAACCTTGGATATTGATTCCAAACTTCCGTACCCTTACATAACTTGTCTATTTTTTTTCACATCATCAAGATTCACCCATCTCATGGAAGTTTAAATTTTTCCACTCACCTATTATGAAAATTCACACTTCCGAAGAAATTATTCCAATTTCAGTTGCTTTCATATAAAGTTTGCTTGGGGTGCTAAGGAAAGCTCCTTAAACCCAGAAAGGAGAAAAGAGTTTTTCTCCACAAATCAATCAATTTTCCTTCAACGATAGGACTGCTCCTATCGCCGAGGTTTTAAGGATGGAACCTTTGCCTCGAAATCAATCAATTTTCCTTCAACGGTAGGACTGCTCCTATCGCCGGGGTTTTAAGGATGGAACCTTTGCCTCAAAATCAATCAATTTTCCTTCAACGGTAGGACTGCTCCTATCCAGGGTTTCAAGGATGGAACCTTTGCCTCGAAATCAATCAATTTTCCTTCAACGGTAGGACTGCTCCTATCGCCGCGATTTTAAGGATCGAACCTTTGCCTTGAAATCAATCAATTTTTCCTTCAACGGTAGGACTGCTCCTATCACCGAGGTTTTAAGGATGGAACCTTTGCCTCGAAATCAATCAATCAATTTTCCTTCAAGGGTAGGACTGCTCCTATCGCCGAGGTTTTAAGGATGGAACCTTTGCCTCGAAATCAATCAATCAATTTTCCTTCAAGGGTAGGACTGCTCCTATCGCCGAGGTTTTAAGGATGGAACCTTTGCCTCGAAATCAATCATTCAATTTTCCTTCAAGGGTAGGACTGTTCCTATCACCGAGGTTTTAAGGATGGAACCTTTGCCTCGAAATCAATCAATCAATTTTCGTTCAACGGTAGGACTGCTCCTATCGCCGAGGTTTTAAGGATGGAGCCTTTGCCTCGAAATCAATCAATCAATTTTCCTTCAACGGTAGGACTGCTCCTATCGCCGAGGTTTTAAGGATGGAACCTTTGCCTCGAAATCAATCAATCAATTTTCCTTCAATGGTAGGACTGCTCCTATCGCCGAGGTTTTAAGGATGGAACCTTTGCCTCGAAATCAATCAATCAATTTTCCTTCAACGGTAAGACTGCTCCTATCGCCGAGGTTTTGAGGATGGAACCTTTGCCTCGAAATCAATCAATCAATTTTCCTTCAAGGGTAGGACTGCTCCTATCGCCCAGGGTTTAAGGATGTAACCGTTGCCTCAAAATCAATCAATCAATTTTCCTTCAACGGTACGACTGCTCCTATCGCCGGGGTTTTAAGGATAGTGATAGCCAAACGCTATCGCCTCTATCTGGCCGAACTCCCTGCCACAATGATGGCCAGAAGAACCTGGCGCTACCCGAGAAAAGGTTCGATCAGGCACCTCGGGAGATAGCCGAAGAGCTCCGAGCCCAGCACGCCAGGAAACCCCGAGGACACTACTCGCCCCCCAAGGTTGTGAACGTATCGCCTTCAGAAAAGCGGCACCAGACATAGCTAGCCGAAGATGATATCCCCGAAGGTGGAACTCCCTGAAACTGGGAACCCCCGAACTGAGGGCTTGTTTCCCGAAGAGGCTCTGTCCGAACTAGAGGACGACCTCACCCAGGGACCTCGGGAGTACGGCAGGAGCATTTATGGAAGCATTTAAGGAAGCCTCTGACACGTCCTTTCGCAGACGTCATAAAGTCGCCTGAATAGGCGCTCTGACATACGGACGCCATCAGAATCACATCATGGCCCATCTCAGCACGTGGCTCAGGACAACCTGCTACCAGTTATCTGTCTCCTACGCCCAGAAACTCAGGGAACATCCGACCGAACACGTGTCGTGATCTGAACGGGCTAGACGCTCCTATAAATACCAGGAATTAATACTTGGCAGGAGGCTGGTTGGTTGGCCAAACACGGCTCCCACACTCTGAGACAATCTCGGGAGGGAGAGCCCCTCGTACTGTACCTCACCGTCACAGAAAAAGCTGTGAGCTCGGTCCTCGTGAAGGAAGAAGGGTCAAAGCAATGGCCGGTCTGCTATGTCAGCAAGTCCCTGCATGGCACCGAAGTCAGGTACCCTCTGCTTCAAAAAGCTATATACGCCTTGGTGCTTGCAGGGAGAAGGCTGCGACCATACTTTCAGGCTCACCCCATCATCGTCCGAAGTAGTCTGCCGCTACGGGATGTCATGAAGAGAGTAGATCATTCGGGAAGGCTCTCCAAGTGGTGCATAGAGCTGGGCGAACACGAAATTACGTATGAGCCTCGGAAGGCCATAAAAGCTCAAGGCGTCACCAACAAAGTAGCTGAGTATGAAGCCCTCATAGCGGGATTGCGGTTGGCCAGAAAGATTGGCGTGAGAAACTTAAAAGCTCACAGCGATTCCCAGCTTGTAGTTCGGCAGACGGCAGGAGATTATGGGGCGAAGGACCCAATTTTGGCAAAATATCATGAGCTAGTAGCAAAGCTCATCCAAGAGTTTGACGCCGTACGGATCGAAAATGTACCTCGGCAGAATAACACTGAGGCAGATTGCTTGGCGAAGTCGAAAACATATACCGAGGTGCTAGACCATCCGAGCATGTCAGTGCTGAGCATGACGACCTCGGGAACAGGATGGAAAGACCCAATAAAAAGATACCTCGCAGAGAATTTGCTCCCCGAAGACCCCGGCGATGCTGCAAGACTGCTAAGACGCTCCTCAAGATTCTTCCTGATTGGTGAAGAGTTATATCGGCAGGGATATGCGAATCCGCTGCAAAGATGTGTGGATGAAAAGGATACTGAAATGGTCCCTGAAGAAGTTCACGAAGGCATGTGTGGTTCACACATTGGAACTGATGCCTTGGCAGCAGTGATACTCCGCCAAGGATACTTCTGGCCTAGCCTGAGAAAGGACGCAAGACAGTTCGCCCGGAAATGTGGTAGCTGCCAGAGAGACGCGAAAATCCAGAAGACACCCTCGGAAATGGTAACTTCGGTAGACTATCCTTGGCCCTTCGCAGTCTGGGGTATAGACCTTATTGGGCCACTCCCCACAGCACCCGGAGGCGTGAAATTCTGCATTGTAGCAGTGGACTATTTCTCAAAGTGGGTAGTGGCAGAACCACTAACAACTATCTCAGTAAAAGAAGTGCAGAAGTTCCTATGGAAGAACATCGTATGCAGATTTGGCATACCGAGGGTACTAGTAGCTGATAATAGATCCCAGTTCATAGACAAAGGATTCCAAGAATTCATCAGCGACCTCGGAATAAAGATGCACTTCACCCCAGTAGCTCACCCCCAAAGCAACGGGCAGGTGGAAGTATCGAACAGAACCATAAAAGATGGCCTGAAAAAGAGACTAGGGGAAGCCAAAGGGAAATGGCCAGGAGAACTCCAAAGTGTATTATGGAGCTACCAAACGACGCCCCGAAGAGCCACAGGGGAGACTCCTTTCTCACTCGTCTTCGGAACAGAGGCCATTATCCCACTAGAGGTAGTTCAACCTTCAGTACGGGTGCAAGTATTTGATGAAGGTGGTAATGACCTCGGCTTGAGAACCAATCTCGATCTTGTGGCCGAACACAGAGAAATAGCCGAGCTGAGAAGAAAAGCTTTTCAGCAAAGAGCGGCAGCGGCTGTAAACTTACGGGCCAGGCTAAAAGAAATCAAGAAGGGAGACCTCGTTCTCCGAAAGGCCGACTTCGCACCCCAAAGGCCATCCTATGGCATACTTCGCGCAAACTGGGAAAGACCCTATCTGGTTCTCGACGAAGTACGAAAAAGGCGTGTACAAGCTTGGCGACGCCGAAGGCGTAGAATTGAAGAACACTTGGCACTCAGACGCCTTGAAAAAATTCTACGCTTAAGGTTGAGCGGAGGAGTTATGTTGTACAGAATGGCCTTGAGAAAAATTCTTGAGAAAAATTCTTAAGTGTACAGAAATTATGCAAAACAGAATTCCGCAAAGGTGCTCGCCATGGTAAAGCGTAGATATGACTTCCCGAAGTCCCTTGAGCCATCACGCTCGGGAAAGATGGAAAACAAAAATCTCGCAGAAGTACTCGCCATAGCCAGCGCAGAGATAATTTTCTGAACTCCCTTGAGCGAACATGCTCGGGAAAATGGGAAGTGAAAAATCTCACGAAAGGTTTTCCGAAGTCCCTGGAGCAAACATGCTCGGGACAACTGGAAAAACAAAAAATTTGACTGAAGGTTTCCGAAGTCCCTTGATCAATCATGTTCAGGGTAAACTGGAAATGCAAAAGCCTGCAAAAAGACTTAGTCAAATTTTTTCAGGCCTTCCAGAAAGTCTTACGAGCAAGCGCACTCTGGACAAAGGAAGGTAAAAAAGTTTCTTTAATCACAGGTTTTCCGAAGTCTCTTGAGCGAACGTGTTCGGAACAATGGAAATGAAGAAACTTGCAAGAAAAGACTTAGCCAAAAAATCCTCATTAAAGAGCAAAGCTACTTTAAAATAAAGAATTGCCCGAAGAAGGATTACAAAATAGAAGGGAAGGAAAAGGGGCCCTAAAATTGGCTAAGGGTTCGCGGCGTCCCGAGAGCCACTCGTCTGCCCGCCCTTTAACGTCACCTTCGGCGCTGGAATGGAAGGAGGAAGTTTCAGATGTTCGACCTTGGACCATTTCCACCGAGGTCCCCCAGGAATGTTTAGACCCTCTAGAAAAGAGAGGTCCAGATCTGGGAACCTCTGGAGAACCTGGTGCCGAGCAATGCAGAAGCCGTCCTGGAACGCGACCTTGCTCATCTGATCAGACTTGTTCTTCTCAAGCTCGAGGTCGTCAAGCTCGTCCTTCAGATCCGCGACCTCCTCCTCCAGCGCCTTTATCTGCTCCTCCCCCTTCGGCTCCTTCTTCAATGACTCGACCTCGGCCCGGAGAGCGTTATTCTCACACGTCAGCGACACTATACGGCCGTCAGAACCAGCCTTGTGCTGGAGAAGATCTTCGTTGGCGGCGAGCATCCCCTTTATTTGGTCACCGAGGTCAGCGATCTTCCTGGAGGAGTCCTTTTGAAGTTCTTCTTTTTCCTTCCGGAACTCCTCCCGAAGGGCAGCTACTTCTTTCTCAGCAGCCTCTTTCAGCTGCTGGTTTTTGGCGATCGACTCCACGAGTGCGGTCCTCGTCTCATTCATGGTTCGAGTGGCCGAAGTTCAAAAAGCAACCTCCCTGGCCACCCGAACTTGGAGAAAGGCGGTGTATCCCATCAGCTGCAAAAAAATAAACGCAAGGTCAGTAAGAGCCAAACACTTAGGAAAAAATTGAAGGGAAAGAGCTGTGAAGGATATACCTGAGCAGCATGCTCGGTGATCTTTGCGGCGAGGGTGTTATCCCCCGGGTGGGCCGCCGCTATAGCCTTGAAGGAGGCCTCGGTGAGCACCCCCTTCAAAATTTCCTTAGCCATTTAAGGAACGTCCTCGGAGTACATATTCATGTCCTCCGTGAACGTCCAAAAAGGCTCCTTGGGTATCTTCCCTTACGGGATTTTGGCATCCCGAAGAGCTCGTTTCCGAGCATGATCGGCCACCCAGCCAGGGGTAGTCAACTCCCCTGCGTGATAAGAATGAGAAGGAGATTAAAGACAAAGAAGCCAATCCAGAAAAAACAAAGGAAGTACACTTTGTCTGGAAACAAACCTGGTGGAACCTCGACAACATCGTCCTCGGAGTCCTCGGCCGAAATGCCCTTGCCCTTCCGCTTGCGCCGCTCCTCGGTAGAAGGTACTTCTACCACTACATCAAGGAGGGCCTGTGACGCGGTAGGACTCTGAGGAGGGACGTCGGTTGAAGGGACCTCGGAAGCAGCAGCCTCAGACTCCGGAATCTCGGCTGCCCCAGGCTCCTCGGGATTTTCCTCTAGAGGAGCCTGGGCAGCTTTCTTTGCCCGTTTCCTCGAAGGTCCCGCGCCAGTAGACTTCCGCCTTCGGGAAGACGCCTTGTTCGTCTGATCGCCCTTCTCCACCTGGCCGGTGAAAAGGGACTTGTAATAGGCGGCAGTCGCGTCGCCCATCTCTGAAAAAGGAGAGAAACATCAGCGTGAGTCCGAGGAAAGAACAGTAAAGAAGTAGAAGATAACTCACTTTCGGCAAGCGCTTCGAAAGAAATTTCCTCCTTAAGAAGCTTGACCAACCAAGAATCCTTCCCGGCGATGGCAGGAGCTGGCATCTCGAGGTCAGTCTCGTGCTCCTTTACCACCTTTAGCTCCCGAAGGACCTCTTCGGTCATCGACCTCCAGTTGATTGGAAAAGGGTAAAGGGCGAGCGGAACGACCTCGGGATTCTAGTCAGAGATAGCCCGAATGCGGGCGTCGAAATCCGCAAACAAGGAAGCTAACTCTGGGGTCAGCAGCATCCTCGGATCAGCAATGTCCACATCCAGTGTTCCCTGAGCCCATTTGGTCGGAACGTACGACCAGGCCTCGTCCATCTTCATGAAGAAAAACTTCTGTTGCCACCCCCGCCAGCTATCTTTAGTGGCGAAGGTGAACATGAATTTCTTGCTCCCGGATCCCCGAGGTAGCATAAAATAGAAGCCACCCTTCGGGACCACAGAGAGCTTGTAATACTGCATAAAGATTCTGAAATTGGGTTCTATCCCGAAGACGCCACACATGTAGAGGTAGGCGTTAAAATAGCAGAACGAGTTCGGGGGAAGCTGGTTCACAGCAATGCCATGAAATTTGCAGAACTCGCACACCATCTTCGGGGGAGGATACCGAAGACCCGCCTTTAGCTGGGCTCGGAAAACGGTAACCTCCTTACTGCGGTTTGAAAAAGCATAATGGCTAGAACGAGGCAGCCTAGTAATGGCGTAAGAGGGAAGAAAGAATTTTTTCTTCCACCTCTCTAACTTTTCAGGGGTGGTACAACAAGGATGGGCTAAAAGAGGCTGCCAGCTCTCAGGAAGGGGCATTTTCGACATAAAACGAGTTTGAAAATGGAAGAAAACAGTTTCCAGAGAAAAACTCAAAAGAACACAGGGATCAAAGCGCTCTGAAAAACAAAAACCCACCAAAAGATTTGCCAAAATCTGAGGACGCCGTCGTGAAAGCTGGCTGGAAAAAAGCTCTGATTAAGGTAGCTCCGCCACAGAAAGCAAGAAAGTGCAAGAACAGGGGCAAAGCAGAGAGAAGAGCAGAAGAGAAAGCAAAAGGAACTTATGGTAGAATGGGCTATTTGTAAGCCAGAGATGGGTAACCGAAACATCGTCATAAGTACCCTTTGGAGGCGAACCGTCACCGTAACTGCTCTCTGCACCTGAAAAGGCACGCCCTCTGTAACCGACGCGACTCTCCTCCAATGGCAAAGCGCCACGTGTCAACCGCTGCGCGCAAATGGGGGACACGTCCTCCAAACGTCCCTTGAAAGCTGCGACACGTCTTCTGACAAGCCTAGAAAACTGGGACGAAACTGAGACGCGCCGCTCAGACTGACACGCTTGGCCAAATAGACCTGCAGAAACAAAGAGCAAGCCACCTCGAGGATGCCAAGAAACAGGCTATGGCCGAACAGCCCATGACCTTCGGGCAAGAGGTGTATCTTCGGCACAGGCTCCACCTCGAAGACACCAAAGAACAGGCCAAGGCCGAAGAGCCCATGATCTTCGGGCAAAAGGCGCATCCTCGGAACAGGTTAAGCTTCCAAAGAAACTCCCATACACAACCTCGAAAAGAGATGCAAAACCGAAGTCTTCACTTCGGCTTTCCAAATGGGGACATGTGATAGCCAAACGCTATCGCCTCTATCTGGCCGAACTCCCTGCCACAATGATGGCCAGAAGAAGCTGGCGCTACCCGAGAAAAGGTGCGATCAGGCACCTCGGGAGATAGCCGAAGAGCTCCGAGCCCGGCACGCCAGGAAACCCCGAGGACACTACTCGCCCCCCAAGGTTGTGAACATATCGCCTTCGGAAAAGCGGCACCAGACATAGCTAGCCGAACATGATATCCCCGAAGGCGGAACTCCCCGAAACTGGGAACCCCCAAACTGAGGGCTTGTTTCCCGAAGAGGCTCTGTCCGAACTAGAGGACGACCTCACCCAGGGACCTCGGGAGTACGGCAGGAGCATTTATGGAAGCATTTAAGGAAGCCTCTGACACGTCCTTTCGCAGATGTCATAAAGTTGCCTGAATAGGCGCTCTGACATACGGACGCCATCATAATCACATCATGGCCCATCTCAGCACGTGGCTCAGGAAAACCTGCTACCAGTTATCTGTCTCCTACGCTCAGAAACTCAGGGAACATCCGACTGAACACGTGTCGTGATCTGAACGGGCTAGACGCTCCTATAAATACCAGGAATTAATACTTGGCAGGAGGCTGGTTGGTTGGCCAAACACGGCTCCCACACTCTGAGAAAACCACCAGGCGAGACTCTTCAGCCCTTTGTCCTATTTCCTCTGCCTTTTCTCAGCCACCACTGACTTGGGCGTCGGAGGCTCCCCCACCGGAAAGACACTCCGGGGGCCTCCTAACCCTTTGTTTCTGAGCTTTCAGGCATTCTCCTTCGGGCTATCCATTCCACCAGGCGTTCTTCCTCCCAGAAGTCTCTCCACCAGTCACCATGACTATAAACGATGAGGCCCCTGGCCATCAGATGGAACCTTTGCCTCGAAATCAATCAATTTTCCTTCGACGGTAGGACTGCTCCTATCACCGAGGTTTTAAGAATGGAACATTTGCCTCGAAATCAATCAATTTTCCTTCAACGGTAGGACTGCTCCTATCGCCGAGGTTTTAAAGATGGAACCTTTGCCTCGAAATCAATCAATCAATTTTCCTTCAACGGTAGGACTACTCCTATCGCCGGGGTTTTAAGGATCGAACCTTTGCCTCGAAATCAGTCAATTTTCATTCAACGGTAGGACTGCTCCTATCACCGCAGTTTTAAAGATGGAACCTTTGCCTCAAAATCAATCAATTTTCCTTCAACGGTAGGACTGCTCCTATCGTCGAGGTTTTAAGGATGGAACCTTTGCCTCGAAATCAATCAATTCTCCTTCAACTATAGGACTGCTCCTATCGCCGTGATTTTAAGGATCGAACCTCTACCTCGAAATCAATCAATTTTCCTTCAACGGTAGGACTGCTCCTATCACCGAGGTTTTAAGGACGGAACCTTTGCCTCGAAATCAATCAATCAATTTTCCTTCAATGGTAGGACTGCTCCTATCGCCGAGGTTTTAAGGATGGAACCTTTGCCTAGAAATGAATCAGTCAATTTTCCTTCAAGGGTAGGACTACTCCTATCGCCGAGGTTTTAAGGATGGAACCTTTGCCTCGAAATCAATCAATCAATTTTCCTTCAACGGTAGGACTGCTCCTATCGCCGAGGTTTTAAGGATGGAACCTTTGCCTCGAAATCAATCAGTCAATTTTCCTTCAAGGGTAAGACTGCTCCTATCGCCGAGGTTTTAAGGATGGAACCTTTGCCTCGAAATCAATCACTCAATTTTCCTTCAACGGTAGGACTGCTCTTATCGCCGAGGTTTTAAGGATGGAACCTTTGCCTCGAAATCAATCACTCAATTTTCCTTCAACGGTAGGACTGCTCCTATCGCCGAGGTTTTAAGGATGGAACCTTTGCCTCAAAATCAATCAATCAATTTTCCTTCAAGGGTAGGACTGCTCCTATCGGAGAGGTTTTAAGGATGGAACCTTTGCCTCGAAATCAATCAAGCAATTTTCCTTCAACGGTAGGACTGCTCCTATCACCGAGGTTTTATGGATGGAACCTTTGCCTCGAAATCAATCAATCAATTTTCCTTCAACGGTAGGACTGCTCCTATCGCCGAGGTTTTAAGGATGGAACCTTTGCCTAGAAATCAATCAGTCAATTTTCCTTCAAGGGTAGGACTACTCCTCTCGCCGAGGTTTTAAGGATGGAACCTTTGCCTCAAAATCAATCAATCAATTTTCCTTCAACGGTAGGACTGCTCCTATAGCCGAGGTTTTAAGGATGGAACCTTTGCCTCGAAATCAATCAGTCAATTTTCCTTCAAGGGTAAGACTGCTCCTATCGCCGTGGTTTTAAGGATGGAACCTTTGCCTCAAAATCAATCACTCAATTTTCCTTCAACGGTAGGACTGCTCCTATCGCCGAGGTTTTAAGGATGGAACCTTTGCCTCGAAATCAATCACTCAATTTTCCTTCAACGGTAGGACTGCTCCTATCGCCGAGGTTTTAAGGATGGAACCTTTGCCTCGAAATCAATCAATCAATTTTCCTTCAAGGGTAGGACTGCTCCTATCGCCGAGGTTTTAAGGATGCGACATTTGCCTCGAAATCAATCAATCAATTTTCCTTCAAGGGTAGGACTGCTCCTATCGCCGAGATTTTAAGGATGGAACCTTTGCCTCGAAATCAATCAATTTTCCTTCAACGGTAGGACTGCTCCTATCGCCGAGGTTTTAAGAGTGGAACCTTTGCCTCAAAATCAATCAATTTTCCTTCAACGGTAGGACTGCTCCTATCACCGAGGTTTTAAGGATGGAACCTTTGCCTCGAAATCAATCAATCAATTTTCGTTCAACGGTAGGGGTGCTCTTATCGCCGGGGTTTTAAGGATCGAACCTTTGCCTCGAAATCAATTAATTTTCCTTCAACGGTAGGACTGCTCCTATCACCGAGGTTTTACGGATGGAACCTTTGCCTCGAAATCAATGAATTTTCCTTCAACGGTAGGACTGCTCCAATCGCCGAGGTTTTAAGGATGGAATCTTTGCCTCGAAATCAATCAATTTTTCCTTCAACGGTAGGACTGCTCCTATCGTTGAGGTTTTAAGGATGAAACATTTGCCTCAAAATCAATCAATTTTCCTTCGAGGGTAGGACTGCTCCTATCGCCGAGGTTTTAAGGATGGAACCTTTTGCCTCGAAACCAATCAATCAATTTTCCTTCAACGATAGGACAGCTCCTATTGTCGAGGTTCTAAGGAGAGTTCCTTAACCTTAATCTCTATCAATCAATCAACTTTTCTTCAATTGGTAGGAAGGTTCCTATCGTAGAGGTTCTAAGGAGGATTCCTTAACCTCAGGATTTAGGCGGCAAGAAGGTTCTCAATGCCTATCTAAGTCGGACGAAATGTGGTAACGACTTTGCATACATCATGTCCCTTGAAGCATGCAAAGGGGGGCAGCTGTTGACACCCAATTTCGTCCGACCTTTTTTTAAAAAAATAAAAAAAAATTTAATTAAAAATTAAAAAAAATAATAATTAAAAAAAATTATTAATTAATTATTATACAAAGAGAAAATTAAATTAAATAGTTTTGGGGGAGGGGCATTTTGTTAATTTAATATCTATGTGTGTATATTAAAAAAGAAATTATTATTAATTAATTATTGTTATTATTGCTAAACAAATTTTTAATTAAGTTAATTAGTTTAAAATACATTTTGTTTTATAAGGGTTTAGTTAAAAATGATATATGTGTGTATATATGTATGTATGAAATACAGGAGAAAACCCCATAAAAAAATGACAAAATTGAAAAGTTTGGAGTAAAAATGACATTATTAAGAAGTTTTGGGAAAATGTGACAAAATTTGAAAGTTCCAAGAGCATTTGGTAATTTTTCGCATCAATTTTGGGCCAAACAGACGGTTCTGGCCCAAATTGACAGAAAAAGACAAAATTGTCTCAATCAGAAGTTTCAGGAACATCCCCAAAGTCAAAGAGACATAAAGGACTGAAACTGTCATTTTACCAAATTAAGAAATAAGTCTATTTTTAATTAAATTTTGAATTTTTTTAATTAAGGGAATCTAAGGCCCCTTCCCCTACAAATAGGGGGTGAAATCTGCGAAGAAACCAAGAAAAAAATTAAGATTAGTGCCATTTTAAAAAAAAAGAGAAAACTGTAGAAAAGTCCCTAGCCTCTGCCCCTTCACTCAAAAAAAAAAAAAACTGAGCTTTCATTCCTAAACTCTTTTCGTCGTTAGCCTCTCTCACCGTTTTCGCGCCTGTCACCCTCCGTCGCTCGCCGTACCTCCCTCCTCCGCTTCAGCCGCCGTCTCCCCCCCTCATCGCCTTCCGCCGAAATTCTCTCTCTCTCTCACCGTTGTTCTCCTCTCTCTTTCTTCCCCCTCCCCTTGCTGCCGACGCCGTCTCCCCCTCCTCGCCGCCGTCGTCATCTCTCCTAGACGCTCCAGCTGCCGTTTCGCCACCTCCGTCGCTCACCGGCGCCGCTCCTCCTTCTCCCCTCCGCTCTCTTCTCTTCCCTTCTTTTTTCGTTCTTCTCCTCCATCCACCCCCAGCTCGCTGCCGACGCCATCGCCGCCTCCGTCACTCGCCGTCGCCTTCCCTGCACGCCGTTGCCGTCGCTTCTATCTCCCGTCGCCCAGGAAGTTTAAAATTTTACTCTTTAGGTAAAATTCTGTTTTAATCCTTCATCTTTTTATATTCTTTCATTCAAGTCACTAACCTTTTTATTTTGCAGAATTAACACTAACTTTTGTGTGATTTATTTATTTGTTCTTATTCTTTTTTCATGGAAGGTTATACCTCCTAATTTTTAGTGGATGGCCAAAAAGTCCCACTTTTCTTTATTTATTTAATTTCCTGCAATTATTTAATTTATGCACTTTTATTTTTTTTTATGGAAGGTTATACCTCCTACTTTTTTTTTAAGTGGATGGCCAAAAAGCCCCACTTTTCTTTATTTATTTAATTTTCTGCAATTATTTATTTTATGCACTTTTATTTTTTTTATGGAAGGTTATACCTCCAACTTTTTATTTTTTTAAGTGGATGGCCAAAAAGCCCGACTTTTCTTTATTTGTTTAATTTCTTCAATTATTTAATTTATGCATGTTTATTTTATATGGAAGGTTATACCTCATATTTTTTTTATTCTAAGTGGATGGCCAACAAGGCCCACTTTTCTTTATTTATTTAATTTCCTGCAATTATTTAATTTATGCACTTTAATTTTTTTATGGAAGGTTATACCTCCTACCTTATATTTTAAGTGGATGGTAAAAAGCCATACTTCTTCTTTATTTATTTAATTTCCTGCAATTATTTAATTTATGCACTTTAATTTTTTTATGGAAGGTTATACCTCCTACCTTATATTTTAAGTGGATGGTAAAAAGCCATACTTCTTCTTCATTTATTTAATTTCCTGTAATTTACTTTATGCAATTGTGTGGATGATTAAACTTATTTCACTTATTTCACTTTTAGCCATAAAAGATAATAAATAAATAAAAAAAGAAGATTTTTTTTATGTGAATCATTAACCTTATCTCACTTATTTTTAGTGCTAATCAAGAATCCATTTTTACAACAAAGCCCCCATCCTTTATTATTTTGGAATACATATACTTTTTAAAAACAATAAAAAAATTAACCTTTTATTCCTTTTATTAAAAATAAAAAGTAAAAAAAATCATAACCAGACAATAAAAAAAGTCAATTTTTAAGTATATCTTCTTTTTTAAAAAAAAATCTTTCATCAAACAAAAAAGAAAAGAATAAGAAAGAAAAGAGTAAAAAGAAAAAGAACAAAAAAAAAAGAACAAACAAGAACAAAATAATTATTTTTTTAAAAAAATTAAGAATTTATGACAAATTAAGAATTAAGTTTTTTTTTAAGTCAAAATCCATGTTCGGGTGATCTGATAGGATTCATGGCTTGGAGAAAACATAAATTTTTAAATGAATAGAATTAAGTATCAGAATAAAATCCATATTCTGATAATTCGGCAGAATTTATGATATGGATTATTAATTAATAATTAACTAAAATTTCATTAAATTCCGTGTCCAGGTGATTCGACAGAATCCATGGTTCGGAAATATCAAGTTTGTTATAAAATTGCGCAAATTAATTATCAAGATTTTTTTTAAATCCACATTAATTCATTAATCCAAATTTGGACAATTTCAGTTAAAATTTCTAGTTTTGAAAATTAACTGAATTTATTGAAAAGCAAAGCAAAACAAAATTGAAATCAACTAAGGTACCAATTTTTGGGCGCTATAACAAAGTTGTTTTAGCGTAACCGTACTCCCGAACTTTCGAACTCTTGCAGACCATTTTTAGGTATCCAATCGACCTGAGCGAAAACCGATTGGTGGCGACTCCCAAAAACGACAACCTCGCACGTTGCCACAATGGCTAAAGAACCAACCTGGTGGAACTTCGGCCACATCATCTTCAGGCTCGTCCATTCCTCGGACTTCACCGGGAATATTCTTGCCTTTTCTCCTCCTACTCTCTTCGAGCTCTTGAGCTTATGCGTGCTCGGCCGAAGTCTCGGCAGCAAGGACCGGACTCAAGGTTGCCCCGAGAGTGGCAGAGTCCGAAGGAGGATCAGCATGGGCAGGAGAATGAGCAGGATACCGATCCTGCACTTCGACCAATCATCGAGGGGAGGAGGGATGGCAGCCGCCTTGGCCTTCTTTGCCGTGGAAGGACCTCCGGTGGTCTTCTTCCTCTTGGCAGATGCCTTCTTGCACGCCTGCTCTCCCCTCTCGGCCTGGCCGAGAAAGGGGGACTTGTAAAAATCAGCAGCCTGATCGCCTATCTCTGCAAAAGGAAAAAACATCAGTGTAAGTCCAAAAGGAAAACAGATATCAAATCATGGAAGGTGACTTACTCTCGGCAAAAGCCTCGTTCGAAATT
This sequence comes from Aquilaria yunnanensis, assembly GCA_039654915.1. Classification (NCBI taxonomy): domain Eukaryota; kingdom Viridiplantae; phylum Streptophyta; class Magnoliopsida; order Malvales; family Thymelaeaceae; genus Aquilaria; species Aquilaria yunnanensis. The sequence continues at coordinate 36,588,208 of CM077595.1, read as the reverse complement.
TCAGCCCGAAGAAGCATTACTATCCATGCCTTCTTCCCCGGGAGAACAGGCACAGGCATGTTTGGGTCACCCTTGTGTGCACTCACTACCCCCAGTTCCCGAAGGACCTCGTCGATCATGAGGTCCCATTTAATGGGAAAGGGATAAAATGAACGCGGAGGGACCTCGGGGTCCCAGTCTGCGACCGACTGAATAAGTCGATTGAACTTATCGAACTCGGCCGCCAACTCCAAAGTTAGAAGCCTCCAGGGGTCGACGACGTTGATCTTAAGTGTCCCCGAAGCCCATCTGGTCGGTACATGACTGCAAGACTCGGGAACTGACACGAAAAAGAATTTCTTCTGCCACCCCCGCCAACTATCCTTATTGTCGAAGGTGAAAGTAAATTTTTTGTTCCCGGACCCTCGGGGAAGCAAAAATTAAAAGCCACCCTTCGGGACCAGTTGGAGTTTGTAATACTGAAGGAAGAAAAGAAAGTGGGGTTGTATCTTAAAAACCCCACACATGCAAAGGAAGAAGTTGAAATAAGAATAAGAATTAGGAGGGAGCCGATTCACGGCAATCCCGTGAAACTTGTAGAACTCGCATATCATCCGATGGGGAGGATACCGAAGGCCGGCTTTTAACTGAGCTCGGTAAACGGTAATTTCACACGAATGGGCCATAAAACCATACAAGCCCAGGAAAGGCAATCTCGGGACGAGATAGGAAGGAAGATAGAATTTGGCCACCACTTCGTCATCTTTTACGAAGTGGTACAGCACGGATGAGACTCGAGAGGGAGAAAGCTTTCAGGAAGAGGACGAACGGATATCAACGGGTTTGGACTTGACATTTTTCGAGAAAGAAAAAGGATGAAATCGGGAAAAGTGGAGGAAGAATAGAAGGGCTTCAGAGAAACAAGAACCTCGGAAAAACAACCTCGGAAGAGAAAGAGAGAGCTACAGAAGGAAACACCCACCGAAGGTTTTGTTGAAATCAGGGTTTCTGAACGCTGTCATGAGGGTTGCTGGAAATCGCTCCGCCGTTGAAACCACTGCCGGAAGAAGGAAAAAGACGAGAGAGAGCTCTAGAGCAAAGGAGAGCAAAAGAGAAGAGTGTGGAAGAAATAAGGCGAGAGGTGCTTATATAGACCGAAGGGGGTAAGCGAAGCGTCGTCATTATTGCCCCTCGAAGGCGAAGAGACGCAATTAACACAACCTTCGTAACTACTAGCCATTCATCAATAGCCACGTGTAAGCTAATGCGAGAAACGTGGGCACGCCCCTGACAGCTGGCAAACCTATATAACTCTTCCCAAAGTGACACGTTCGTCTGAATGAGAAGACGAAGCGATTCATTGACAAGGAGGACAGTCGAATCACACGGCTCTGAAAAAGGCCTCGACAGAAGCGCCAGGAACATCATTCGAACTCCAAAGAATTCCCGAGAGCCTCCCAAACCGAAGATGCGTCTTAGCTTTTTTTGAGGGGGGCATATGATAGCCGAAAGGCAATCGCCCCTGAAGGATCTCTCGTGTGTGCATCATCGTGGGCCAACGCATTACCTTTGGTCAGGAACAGGTGACCAGACCTCGGCAAAGAGAGGGCCTCAAGCACCCTCAAACAAGCCGGATATGCGTTGCCTTCGGGGGACACGTCAGACCAGCTTCGGTCATAAAGGGTCATCAATCCTCCTGAGGATAACCTCGGAATGACTCCACGTACCTAAGCCCGGCTTCGGTTATTCTTTGGACCACCTTCGGGACATAACGTCGAGAGTACCATCGCTAAGGACCTAAGCCTAACCTCGGGAAAGTCCAACCGAAGGTGTCTTGCAAAAAGCAAAGGGCCTCCCTCCGAAGATGTTCACATCCCCGAGGAACCCGTGGACCTCGTGGTAATTCGGTCACCTAGCAAGGCCACGTGGACGTACGACTAGACAGCTTAGGAGTCTCTGACACACCGTACTCATACGGCTCCCGACACGCCGCCTCTAGACACGCTCTGACACGTCGTTCTCGAGCTGCATAGGCTTTCGGCCGAACGGCCTATGGTCAGCTAAAAGCCCCCCTAAAGGTACGAATCACATCCAGCCGAACACGTGTCATGATCTAAGCGGCTTGTGGCAAACGAACTCCTCCTATCTAGCTCCTATAAATATTCGAGAGGCATCACAGGTAAAAGGGTTCTCCTCATAAGACAACCTTCACCCCTTTTGCTTATCTTTCACCTTCAAACACTGACTTGGGCGTCAGAGATTCCCCCCCGGAAAAACACTCTGGGAACCTCCTAATCCCTACTTTCTATGTCTTCCAGGCTGTCCTCCGAGAAGGTATTCTCTCTAGACGTTCCTCCACCACCGAAAGCTCCTACCACCCTCATCATGACACATAGTTGAGATGCTGATGGGCATCAGCATGCCTTTGCCAATTGTCACATCTTCTGAAAAATTGCCTTGTATCTTTCCTCAAGGTAGGCCAAAAGTAACCTTGGCGAAGTAGTACCCCAGCAAGGGAGTCTGTTCCTATATGGGAGCCACAGGCTCCTTCGTGGACTTCTTCGAGTATTGTTCTGACATTATTTTTGCCTATGCATTTCTGTAGAGGGCTTGCATACCCTTGTCAGTATAGTTCTTCTCTGATGAGGAAGTGTCTTCCCGAGCACTTTCGTACTTTTGTGGCCTCTTTGGGATCCTTAGGGAGTCCCGAAGTTGCTAGATATTTCTTGATGGGGTCTTGCCATCCTTCCCCCGAAGTTGCTACGCACATTAATTCTGTACTGGGTTGCTTTAGTACCTTGGTGGGTTCCTTCGATTTGGCCAAGGTGTCAGCTTGAGTATTATCTCTTTGGGGCACATTTTCTATCTGTATCGAGTCAAACTCTTCAATGAGTTTTTTGACGAGGTCATGATATTTTACCAAGGTTGGATCCTTTGCCGCGTATTCTCCTTTCATCTGCGGGACTACTAGCTGTGAGTCACTGTGGGCCATAAGGTTTTTTACACCGACTTTTCTGGCCAATTTTAGTCCTGCTTTGAGGGCCTCATATTCGGCGATGTTATTGGTAACATCAAAATCAAATTTGATTGCTTTAGTAGCTTCCATGCCTTCGAGCCCCCGAAGGACTATTCCAGCGCCTTGATGCTCTACGCGTGACGCTCCATCGACAAAAAGCTTCCATTTTGGATCAACCTTTGCCCGGTCTTCCGCGATGGTTTCAACATTCTTGATTTCTGGGATTTCGACAATGAAGTCTGCCAGTGCTTGGGCTTTTATTGCCCTTTTTGGCTCGTAAGTGATGTCGTCCTCTCAAGTTCGGTACACCATTTTGATAATCTTCTCGAATGCTCTACTCTTTTCATTACATCATTTAGAGGCAGGTTACTTCGGACGGTGATAGCGTGTCCTTGGAAGTAGGGTCGCAACCTTCTGCCCGCGAGAACTAAGTCGTAGATGGCATTTTTGAGCAATGGGTATCTAATCTCAGCGCCATGTAGGGACTTGCTTACATAATATACTGGCCACTGCCTCGCACCTTCTTTTTTTACTAGGACAGAACTCACCGCTTTTTCAGTAACTGCGAGGTAGAGGATGAGGGGCTCTCCTTCCCGAGGTTGCCGAAGCGTTGGCAAGTGAGTTAAGTAGCTTTTAAGCTCATCCCAAGCTTTCTGGCATTCTGGGTTCCATGGATGCTCCTGGGTTCCGGAGGTGTCTTCGCCCTTGGGGGCTTTGGTGAGAACTTTGAAGAATGGTCGACATTAGTCACCGTACCTGAAGATGAATCTGCTAAGGGATGTGATTCTTCCGGTAAGTCTTTGTATATCTTTGGTGGATATGGGTGTTCGGAAATTCAGCAGGGCTTTGACTTTTTCAGGGTTGGCATCTATTCCCCTTTTTGATACCATAAACCCGAGAAACTTTCCTGCACTTACTCCGAATACACACTTCTTGGGATTGAGACGTATGCTGAACTCCCGAAGTCGTTGGAAGGTTTCGCCTAAGTTGGTGATATGATTACTAGGCATTCTGTTTTTGACTATCATATCATCAACGTATACCTCCATGTTTCTCCCGATCTGAGAATCGAATACCTTATTCATTAGCCTTTAATAGGTGGCCCCTGCGTTTTTAAGCCTGAAGGGCATTCTGATGTAGCAGTAGGTACCAATTTCCGTGATGAAGGCCGTTTTCTCTTCATCTTCAGGGTTCATCCAAATCTGATGATAACCACTAAAGGCATCGAGGAAGCTGAGAAGCCCGTATTCGGCGGTTGCATGCACCAGCTGGTCTATGGCTGGCAAAGGGTAAGAGTCCTTTGGGCAGGCGTCATTCAAATTTTGAAAGTTGATGCACATTCGGAGTTTTTCACTCCTCTCTTTTGTGGCAATAACCACGTTGCTGAGCCATTTGGGGTATTTTGCTTCTCTTATTACCCGGGTCTCAATGAGGCGGTTAACTTCAGTTTTAACAAAGGAATTCTTTCGAGCCGATAAACTCCATTTTTTCTGCCGAATTGGTCCAACGTTCGAGCGTACTTTGAGACTGTGATGGATTATGCTGGGGTTAACCCCCGGCATGTCTTTCGGCGAGTAGGCGAATAGATCTTTGTTCATTAACAAGAAGGATACAAGCTTCTCCTTATCATTCTTGGCCAGTTTTTTCTTGAATCGGGTGTTTCTGCCAGGGATTAGCTTTACATCTTCTGTTTCTTCTTTTTCCGAGCTTTCATTTTCTTCCTTTGTTGTCTCTTCGCCCATCCTGACAGTTTCCTTATTTACCGAAGTCTGTACTTGGGCCTTTGCTGGACTTTGCCAGGCCTTTGTGAAAACCTTTCTGACTTCGGTTTGGTCAATGAAGCTTTCTGCATCTCCTCCTTTGGTTGCGAAGGTGACTATTAGGTACTTTACATCCGGGCAGATGTGGAGATTGCCTTGAGTCTGCCTTCTGAGGATAGCGTTGTAAGCCGAAGGAACGTCAATGACAATAAATTTTGTCATAACAGAGGCAATAAACTCTTCCTGACTCTGGGGGGACGTCCCTTTCAACATCAAAGGTAGACTGACGCATCCGAGGACTAGAAGCTCTGATGGGCCAAAGCTTGATAGCCGAAGGACTATCGCCTCCACCTGGCCGAACTCCCTGCCACCAGAATGGCCAGGAGATCTGGCGCTGCTCGAAAAAAGGTGGGATCACACACCTCGGAGAAAAGCCGAAGAGCCCGAGCTCGGCACGCCAGGAAATCTGACGATACTATTAGCCCCCCAGAGGATAGTAAACAGACCGCCTTCGAAAAAGTGACACCAGCTAGGGCGGGCCAAACGTGATCTTCCCGAAGGCCGAACTCCCTGAATCTGGGAACCCCCGAACTAGGGGCAGGTTTCCCGAAGTGGCACAGTCCGTACTACAGGACGACCTCACCCAGGGACCTCGGGAGTACGGCAGGAGCATTCAAGGAAGCCTCTGACATGTCGCCCACAGACGTCACAAGCTGCCTCAAACGGCGCTCTGACACGCCGACGCCATCAAAGTCACATCAGGGCCCTTCTCGGCTCAAGGCTCAAAGAAGCCTGCCACCAGCTACCTGTCCTCTACGCCCAGACATTCAGAGAACATCCGACCGAACACGTGTCACGATCTGAACGGGCTGGACACCTCTATAAATACCAGGGAATACACCCTGGCAAACGGCTGGCAAAGATCCTAACTCCTCACCTTGAGAAAATACAACCAGGCTAGTCCACTGAACCCCTCAGTGCTATTCCCTCTGCCTTCTCTCAGCACCACTGACTTGGGCGTCGGAGGCTCCTCCCCGGAAAAACACCCCGGGGACCTCCTAACCCACTTTTGCTGAACATCTCAGGCACTCTCCCTTGGGCAAACCGGCCACCAAGCGTTCTTCCTCTCCTGGAGTCCCTACATCAGTTACCATGACTACCAACGATGAAGCCCTTGGGCATCATTTGGCGCCGTCTGTGGGAAACCGCTCTGAGATCGCCGTCGTTGAAACTCGGCGTTCTAAGGACAAGGGACTCCCGAGGTCTCCGTCCGCGCCTGAGCACAACCGGCTGCTAAGCAAACACTCGCAGGGACTTCTGCGCCTGAGGAAGACCGCCCTCTAGTAATCATTATGAGCTTTATGAGGGAGTTTCAGCGTTCGGTCGTGGCCGAAATGACACAGCAGATCGACCGAAGGTGGTCACAGCAGGCACAGCCCCAAAGACCTCCCTCACCTGCACAGCCCCGAGAGAAAAGCCCGAGGTCGACTCATCGCAGTTCGGGAAGCGGAGACCCGCGCGAAGAGTCGTCTACGGAGAATATACTCCTCGGGAAACGTCCTGTGGGACAAACTGGGTCCAAGCGCCGAAAGTCCCACAGCGAAGGAGTTCATCGCCAGAGGCGAGGTCCCTGTCCCCTCAGCGCCAAACTCGCTCCCCGAAGAGGCGCCGACGATCTCCCTTCCCAGAGGAAGAACCTAACGCCATAGTTCTCATGGAAAGGATACTAGCACGGCTAGACAGGGTGGAAAAGCAGGTAGCTCGCAAACCTGTCTGGGACAGGCTGATGGGAGCCTTCTGCGAAGATGGATCCCCATTCACCCGGGTCGTGGCCGAGGCAGCCATGCCAGGCGACTTCAGGGTACCTCGGCTGGAGATTTATGATGGACGCATTGATCCGCGGGCCCATCTGACAAAGTACAGACGCAGCATGATAATGGATGGTGCTGACAACGCTACCATGTGTAAATGCTTCGAGGTCACCCTCACGGGACCAGCAACTGCGTGGTACAATCATTGCCCCCAAGAGCCATCACTGAGTTCCACGAGTTGTCTACGGCCTTCGCGCAACAATTCATTGGAAGCCGGCCAACGGCAAAGATGCATGTTCAAATGTTCGACATAGAGCAGAGAAACGGAGAAACCATTCGAGACTATGTCGAAAGATTCAACAGGGAAGCTCTAAGCGTCCCGAACTTCCGGCCCGAAATACGCATCCTCGCCATGACACGGGGCCTTCGGCGAGACTCACAGTTGTTCTATGAGTTCTCAAAGGACCCCCCGGACACCCTCGGAGAATTTTACCGAAGGGCCGAACAGCACATGACCGCCGAGGAGCTGAGAATGGCTGGGCCGAAGTCCGATCACAACCGCGCCGAAGGGTCCAATCAGCAAGCCCGACATCCAACTGAACAGGGAGGCCGACCTCGGAGGATGCGCGGAAATAAACTTCAAAGCTTCACACCCCTAAGCACTACACGGACAAACATCCTCATGGCGCTGGAAAGGCAAGGGACGCAGATTCGGCGGCCAAGGGCCATGACCGCTGATAACAAGAAAAACATCAAGAAGTTCTGCCAGTTTCACCACGACCACGGCCACGACACCGAACACTGCTTCCAATTGAAGAAGTACATTGAGTCGCTGATAAAACTCGGCCAACTTCAAAAATATCTGCGGATGCCTTCCCCAAAAGGAAGAAAAGATGAGGAAGAAAGGGCCAAAGACGAGGACTACAACTCCGACAGACGGAGGAATAGAAGTCCAAAAAAGCGCCCTGCTCCTCCTGCAGGGGTGATACAAACCATCACCACGGGGCTCCCATCCTCGGAAAGAAAGCGGAAGGCTAGAGAGATTGCGGTCATGGAATATCAGAGTCAGGCAAAGAAACTGGCTCGCAAGGATGGATCCACCGTCATCTTCCCCCATCACGATCCACTGCTAATCATGGCAAGGATAGGGAACTGGGACGTCAAAAGGGTGCTGCTTGATGATGGATCAAATACTGACGTCCTATTCTCGCATTTACTGCCGAATTTGGACATCTCCAGCAGCAAGCTCAAGCCTGTCACCTCGCCCACCTTCGGGGTTGGACCGTCCGAACTACCTATCCTCGGATGGATTGATCTACCCCTGATGATGAAAGGAACTTTGGTCGACTGAACAGCTGAGTTGTACGCCTCCACAATGGCGAGATTTATTGTCATGGACGTTCCTTCTTCGTACAACGCCATCCTTGGAAGGCAGACATAGGGAAACCTGCACATTCGCCCTGACGTGAAGTACCTAACTGTCACCTTCGCCACCAAGGATGGAGATGCAAAGGTCTTCATAGATCAAGCCGAGGTAAGGAAGGTGTTTGTGAAAGCGCGAAAAGCTCAGGCAAATAACCTCGCACAAACAATGGAGGCAAAGGCACCAGAGAAGGGCAAAGAAGGAGAACCCCTGAGAGCGGAAATGGAAACAGTGGAACTTGTCCCAGGACAATCTACCCGAATAGGGAAGAGCTTGCCCGAAGGTGACAAGAAAAACCTTGTATCTTTTCTACTGGGAAATAAAGATCTCTTTGCCTACTCGCCGAAAGACATGCCAGGTGTGCACCCTGGCATAATACAGCATAGCCTCAAAGTAAGCCCGGAAGCAAAGCCTATCCGGCAAAAGAAGCGAAGCACCTCAGCCCATAAGAGCAACTTCGTGAAAACCGAAGTCCAGCGCCTGTTAGACACTGAAGTCATCAGGGAAGTCAAGTACCCTGAATGGTTAAGCAACATGGTCATTGCCACAAAACAAGGCAGCAGCAAACTCCGGATGTGCATCGATTTCAGAAACTTGAACGATGCTTGCCCGAAAGACTCATACCCTCTTCTGCCAATAGACCAACTAGTAGACTCAACTGCCGAATACGGGCTCCTAAGTTTCCTAGACGCCTTCAGCGGCTATCATCAAATAAGGATAGACCCCGAAGATGAAGAAAAAACCGCCTTCATCATCGAGGGAGGAACATACTGCTACGTCAGGATGCCCTTCGGGCTTAAAAATGCAGGAGCCACCTACCAAAGGTTGATGAACAAGGTCTTTAAGGACCAAATGGGGAGAAACATGGAGGTATATGTTGACGATATGATAGTCAAAAGCAAGCTCCCTCGCAACCACGTTGCAGATCTAGAGGAAACCTTCCAAACGCTCAGAGCCTTCGGGATTCGTCTCAATCCTAAAAAATGCATGTTCGGGGTGACCTCGAGAAAGTTCCTTGGGTACATGGTATCCGAAAGAGGCATCGATGCTAACCCCGAAAAAATTAAGGCTCTGCTCGAGTTCCAAACTCCTGCCACAGTAAAAGATGTGCAGAGACTCACCGGAAGAATAACCTCTCTTAGCAGGTTCATTTCCAGGTACGGAGATAGGTGTCGGCCTTTCTTCAAAGTCCTCACTAAGGCAGCAAAAAAGGAAGGCAACCTCGGAAGGGATGATCATCCTTGGGAGCAAGACCGTCAAAAAGCCTGGGAAGAACTCAAAATATACCTAGCCAGCCTGCCGACTCTGCGACAACCTCGCGAGGGAGAGCCCCTCGTATTATACCTCGCCGTCACGAAAAAAGCTGTGAGCTCGGTCCTCGTGAAAGAAGAAGGGCGAAAACAATGGCCGGTCTACTATGTAAGCAAATCCCTACATGGCGCCGAAGTCAGGTAGCCTCTGCTGCAAAAAGCTATATATGCCTTGGTGCTTGCAGGGAGAAGGCTGCGACCATACTTTCAGGCTCACCACATCATCGTCAGAAGTAGCCTACCACTACGGGACATTATGAGGAAAGTGGATCATTCGGGAAGGCTCTCCAAGTGGTGTATAGAGCTTGGCGAACACGATATCACCTATGAACCTCGGAAGGCCATAAAAGCTCAAGCATTGGCAGAATTCATTGCCGAAATACCCACCACTGAGGAGAGTCATCCGGATCTGAACGAAGGTGAGCCAGAATGGACCTTACATGTTGACGGAGCCTCGGGGTCTGAACACCAGGGAGCTGGGGTAATTATCAGACGCCCCGAAGGCCTGGAAGTAATGAAGGCTATCAAGTTCAGCTTCAACGTCACTAACAATGTGGCTGAGTATGAGGCCCTCATAGCGGGATTACAACTAGCCAGAAAAATTGGCGTGAGAAACTTAAAGGCTCACAGAGATTCCCAGCTAGTGGTTCTGCAGATGGTAGGAGACTATGGGGCGAAGGACCCAACCTTGGCAAAATACCACAAGCTGGTAGCAAAACTCATTCAAGAGTTCGACGTCGTACGAATCGAAAACGTACCTCGGCGGAAAAACACCGAAGCAGATTGCTTGGCAAAGTCAAAGACCTACACCGAGGTGCTAGACCATCCGAGCATCTCAGTACTGAGCATAGCGACTACGGGAAAACGATGGAGGGATCCAATAAAAAGGTACCTCACGGAAAATGTGCTCCCCGAAGACCCCGGTGACGCTGCAAAGCTGCGAAGGTGCTCCAGCCGTTTCTTCCTGATCGGTGAAGAACTATACCAACAGGGATACGCGAATCCACTGCAAAGATGTGTGAACGAAGAGGATACTGAAATGATCCTTGAAGAAGTCCACGAAGGCATGTGTGGTTCACACATAGGAACCGATGCCCTGGCGGCAGTGATACTTCGCCAGGGATACTTCTGGCCTACCCTAAGAAAGGACGCAAGGCAGTTCGTCCGGAAATGCGGTAGTTGCCAGAGACACACGAACATCCAGAGGGCACCCTCGGAAATCGTAACTTCGGCTGACTATCCCTGGCCCTTCGCAGTCTGGGGTATAGACCTTATCGGGCCACTCCCCTCAGCGCCCGGAGGCGTGAAATTCTACGTGGTAGCAGTAGACTATTTCTCCAAATGGGTCGAGGCAGAACCGCTAGCAACTATCTCGGCGAAAGAAGTGCAGAAATTTGTGTGGAAGAACATCGTATGCAGATTCGGCATACCGAGGGTACTAGTGGCTGATAATGGATCCCAATTCATAGACAAAGGATTCTAGGAATTTATCAGCGACCTCGGAATAAAGATGCACTTCGCCCCAGTAGCTCACCCCCAAAGCAACGGGCAGGTGGAGGTATCTAACAGGACCATAAAAGATGGCCTGAAAAAGAGACTGGGGAAGCAAAAGGGAAATGGCCAGGAGAACTCCAAAGCGTATTATGGAGTTACCGAACGATGCCCTGAAGAGCCACAGGGGAGACTCCCTTCTTACTCATCTTCGGAACAGAGGCCATCATCCCTATCGAGATAGCTAGACCATCAGTACGGGTGCAAGTATTTGATGAAGGTGGAAACGACCTCGGCCTAAGAACGAAGCTCGACCTTGTCGGCGAACACAGAGAAATAGCTGAGCTGAGAAGAAAAGCTTTCCAGCAAAGCGTGGCCGCGACTATAAATTTGTGAGCCAAGCCAAAAGAAATCAAGAAAGGGGACCTCCTTCTCCGAAAGGCTGACTTTGCACCCCAAAAGCCATCCCACGAGGTACTTCGAACGAACTGGCAAGGACCTTATCTGGTTCTTACCGAAGTATGAAAAGGCGTGTACAAACTTGGCGACACCGAAGGCGTAGAGTTGAAAAACACTTGGCACTCAGACGCCCTGAAGAAATTCTACGCTTAAGATGGAACAGAAGGATTGTGTTGTACAAAAAATATCCTAAGTACAGAATGTCCTTGAGAAAAATTCTTAAGTGTACAAAATGGTGCAAGACAGAAGAGTCCACGAAGGTGTTCGCCGTGAAAAAGCACAGATATGATTTTCCGAAGTCCCTTGAGCCATCACGCTCGGAAAAATGGAAAACAAAAATCTTGCGAAAGTAATCGCCCCAAAAAAGCGCAGATGTGATTTTTCGAAGTCCCTTGAGCCACCACACTCGGAAAAATGGAAAACAAAAAAATCCTGCGAAAGTACTCGTCAAAAAAAGCAAAGAATAATTTTTTGTGATTGCAGGTTTCCCGAAGTCTCTTGAGCGAACTTGTTCGGGACGATGGAAATGTAAAATCCTGCAAAAAGACTTAGCCAAAAAATATATATTCATTGAGAATGATCAGGCTTACAAAGAAGAAGTGCCCGAAGAAGGAGCACAAAAACAAAGAGGAAAAAAGGAAAAGGCCCCTAAAACAGCCTAAGGGTTCTCGGCGTCCCAGGAGCCACTAGCCTCTGTGCCCTTTTCCACCACCTTCGGCGCCGGAAATGTGGAAGGCAGGTTCAGGTGCTCGATTTTTGACCAGGACCACCGAGGCCCCTCGGGAATGTTCAGAGCTTCCAAAAAAGAGAGGTCCAGACCTGGGAACCTCTCAAGGACTTGGTGCCGAGCAAGGTAGAATCCGTCCTGGAAGGCGACCTTGATCGTTTGGTCGGATTTGTCCTTCTCAACCTCAAGGTCCTCGAGCTCGTCCTTCAAGTCTACAACCTCCTTCTTCAGCGCCTTCATCCTCTTGTTCACGTCGGGCTCCTTCTTCAGAGACTTGACCTCGGCTTCAAGAGCTTTTTTCTCAGTCACCAACGACCATATGAGATTGTCAGAATCTGACTTATCTTTGAGAAGGTCTTGGTTGGTAGCAAGCATCCCCGCCACCTGATCGCCGAGGTCAGTAATCTTCAGGGAGGAGTCCTTCTCAAGGTCTTCCTTTTCCTTCCGAAACTCCTTCTGAAGGGCAGCAACTTCTTTCTTCGCAGCATCTGCCAACTGCTGGTTCTTGACGGTTAATTCCGAGCACGTAACTTTCACTTTTTCTAAGGCCTCTAAGGCCAAAGCTCGGAACACCGTTTGCCTGGCTACCCGAACTCGGAGAAAGCCGGCGTACCCCAACAGCTGCGAAAAGATGAACGCAAGGTCAGCAAGAGCCAAGCACTTAGAAAAAATTGAAGGGAAAAAGGTGTGAAGAGCATACCTGAGCAGCATGCTCAGTAACTTTCACGGCGAGGGTGTCATCGCCCGGATGGGCCGCCGCAATAGCCTTGTAGGAGGCCTCTGTAAGCACCGCCTTCGAAATCTGCTTCGCCATTTCAGGATAGTCCTCGGAGTACAAGTTCATGTCCTCCGTGAATGTCCAGAAAAGCTCTTTTAGTATCTTCCCTTGCGGGACTTTGGCGTCGCGAAGGGCCCGTGTCTTCGCGTGTTCGGCGGCCCAGTTCGGGGTAAGCAACTCCCCTGCATGGCGAAAATGAGAAGCATGTCAGAGACAAAGGAAATTTTAGAAAAACAAAAGAGCCATACTTGTTCTGAAAACAACAAACCTGGCGGCACTTCGATCACGACGTCCTCGGAGCCCTGAGACTCCTTGGTCGAAATCCCCTTGCCTTTCTTCCTGCGCCGCTCCTCGGCAGAAGGAGCCTCTACCACGGCCTCCAGAAGGGCCTGCGGCGCGGAAGGGCTTGTTAGTATTGTGCCCAAAAAGCCAATCATGAGATGATTGTATTTTTGCACATTGAGTCATGATATTTTATTGAGGCATTAATCCAGCAATTTTGTTTGTTGTTTTGTTTCTGCGTAACGTAATAAACATAATTGTAACCCTAGAATAATGATATTCTTAAATGTCCCTAGTCTAGTATTATTGTGGAGCGGGTTGCAATAATACATAATGACTAGCATATGTGGAGACTAATATGAGATATGTAGTCTACATATGGGTACAAGTTGGAGAACTTGTGTACTGGACCGACCCACCATGAGAACACTTCATGGATCGTTATATGAGTGTCATAAGTGATTCTCATAGTGATCATGGTATATGTAGTCCTTCGACCTATGATCATCAAGGTTCCCTACATGTGAGTCACATACTTTGATACTTTCCTTTGTTGCTCGTAACTGAGTGAACTTGAAGGAGGTCATTGGGTATGTCACATATCATGCGGAGGGATTTGTATGATCAAGATGGGATTTGTCCCTCCTATGTAACGGGAGTGATATCTTTGGGCCCCTTGATAGAGTGAGACTTAGAAAATGCATGGCCATGCTCCGATGAGTTGATATATGATATCAATGTCATCAGTTTAAGTTAGTCTACTCGGTAATCAAGAAACCAAAGATTGGGCTATACGAGAGTGACACATTCCATGTCTCGTGCTTAGTCTTGATATCTTGGACAAAGGGACAATGGCATATATCGGTGATGATCATAAAGGTTTAGTCGATTCACCGACAATCTTGTCACTTGGGTAGCAATGATGTGTTGCTAGACACCGCTCATTGCTTATGATTATAAATGTAATTTATGATCATTGCCAACATGGCAAGAGCCTATTGGGTCGCACACGTAGAGCTATTTGGATCATTAGAGTGCATGGGCTAATTATTTGGGTTATGGTTTCACTTTAATTTCGTATTAATAATGGGCCAAGGAGTTGAGCCATTATTAAGCCCGAAATTAAATCCTAATTGGATTAGGGCTTTGAAACCCATTAGGCCTGGAAGTTGAATCTCACTATAAATACAACTTTTAAGTGAGAAATTCGTAGGTCTCCTTGCCCTAGCCTCCCAAAAGGACAGCCGCACTCTTCTCTTGCAATTCCTTGGAGGACGCAAGCTAGCACTGCGAGCGCAAGAGAAACGCATCTGCCGGGACGTGGTGGAAGCGTGGTGATCCCGAGAGGCTCGTGTGGATACCATAGAGAGCCTGAACACGTCAACTGTTCAGGTTTTGTGATTCGACTCTACAGTTGAGTGAGAGATCTCAACCGAAAATTAGGTATGAAATTTTCGAACACCCGGTTTACCCCGTTTCACTTGGATCCTGGAGGGTTTCGGTTAAATTCCGCTGCGCTGTTTGGCTCCCGAAACCCAACAGTGGTATCAGAGCTACTGGTGAAACCCTAAATCGGGATTGAGTGTTGAATCGCATGATGCTATGTCTTCGATTGGTTTTCGGCCATGATTAATTAGATTGATTCATGATGCATGAAACCGGAATTCGTAATGAACATATGAGATATATGAAGAAACAACACAAATTGGTTAATGAGATTAACCCGAAATTGATAGGTATGAGATACCTATATGGATTAGGATTCTTGCAATAGTTGCAAAAACCCTAGGTTTGTTCGGATTCGGCCTGTTCGGGCACCGAAAGTAAGGTATTTTTGGTGGCTCGAATGGAGGAGTCTCGGGTGCCTACTTTCTCGAAATAGAAGATTTCGGGCTAAGCAATTGTAAGACAATTTTTTGCGCCGGGGGGCGCTCCCCCCCACGCCCCCCGCAAGGGCGGCTCCCCTTGACCCCGTCCGCTGACCGGTCAGCGGAACCACCGCCCGCTGACCGGCCAGCGGGACCGCCGTATGCGAAGCGCCACATAAATAAAAACTGGTTAATCAACACGCGAAAATTGGCATGCATCTTTGTTGAATGAGATTTGACATGATATGCTGATTAGTGTTTGAAGCATGGTGCATGGTTATAGCCCTTGATTGGTTGTACTTGTAAATACGGCCTGCGAGTCGTGCCTTTTCTTATCACTCTCATTGTACATTCTCTTCTCACCTTACTCCCCTCGAATGTAACTCGAGGTTTCTATTATTGATGTAATGGTGCATTATGGGATCGTCCAAGGTGGTATGTCCAAGGAGGTGACAACAAAAAGGCAGCCAAGAAAGGAAGAGAAGGAGCTTGTGAAGACTCTTTTCTTTTCTTAGGCTTTTATGATATTCTCATTGGCTTGAGAATATCGCATAGTTTGGGCTATAACCATGTCACGTTTATTTCTTGTAAGCATGAGATGCATGTTTTATATTTGTATGTGATGCATGTATAAAACAACCGGAGATAACAAATTGGTGAGATCAAAAGATAAAATCCCTCAAACAAATATTAAGTCATTAAATGTGATGCCTTCCAAATGTTGGCACTCGTCAAGACTTTGATCAACATTAGGTGGGTTTGCCAAAGCAAAGTACCTATGTTCATCTTGGTAAGGCGCGATGGGATAATAGTGATATCCAAACTGCTAACTTTGGGTTCGACTTAACTAAGTCATCCTAATAGGATTAGGGACTTAGAGGCATAGAGTTGGGCTTAAGTTCATGAGATGAGCTTGGACAAGTGTTGTTCACCCAACTATCCAAGAGTTGCATAAGATGCAATTGGCAATGAGTTGCCTACCTAAATAGCTGTAACTTGAGAGAAAAGCCAAAGCTGACTCAGGTTGTGGTCAAATATGGATCTTGGCCCACTAGAATACCTTAGCGCCGAGGTGTTCCGAAATAATATCGAGGGTTATTATTTTGAGGAAAATAGTGGGAGTATCATTTAATAAAAGTCCTTATTAAATGAATTAAAATACATGACTCTTACACTGCATATTTACTGTTGTAGATAACCATGGCACAAAACACATCGACACTTTCATTGCGATCGATCCTTGAGAAGGAAAAACTGAATGGGACCAACTTTCTCAAATGGTACCGAAACTTGAGGATAGTCCTCAAACAAGAGAGAAAGGCATATGTCCTAGAGCAGCCCATTCCGAATGAGCCTGCTGCCACTGCTCCAAGAGCTGAAAGGGATGCTCACAAGAGGCATTCTGATGATGCTTTGGATGTTGCATGCCTCATGCTTATTACCATGGAATCTGAGCTTCAGAAGCAACATGAGAACATGGGGGCGTTCGATATGATCGAACATCTCAAAATGCTTTTCCAAGAGCAAGCTAGGCATGAGAGGTTTGAGACCTCTAAGGCATTATTTCAGTGCAAGATGTCTGAGGGAAGTCCCGTGGGTCCTCATGTGCTCAAGATGATTGGGTACATTGAGAATCTTGAGAATTTGGGATTTGCTCTTCAGAAAGAGTTGGCTATCGATGTAGTCTTGCAATCGTTGCCTGAAAGCTACAGTCAGTTCGTCATGAACTATAACATGAACGACCTAGACAAGTCCCTTCCTGAATTGCTCAACATGTTGAGAACTGCTGAGCAAAACCTTAAGAAGGCTAAGCCCATTTTGATGGTTCAAAAGGGCAAGGGAAAGGGAAAAGCCAACAAGAAGAAGGATAAAGCTAATGGAAAGTCCAATGCTAGTTCTTCTTCAGCTGCACTGAAACCAAAGGGTGGTGTGGCAAAGGAAGGGGAGTGCTTCCATTGTAAGCAACCTGGACACTGGAAGCGCAACTGCAAGCTCTATCTTGAAGAACTTGCTAAGGAAAAGGGAAGTAAGACTTCCACTTCAGGTATTTTTGTTATAGAGGCTAACTTTTCTACTTCCTCATCTTGGGTATTGGATACTGGATGTGGATCTCACATTTGTGCAAATGTGCAGGATCTAAGTAGAAGTAGAAGATTGGCCCGAGGTGAAGTGGACCTACGTGTTGGAAATGGAGCAAGGGTTGCTGCCTTAGCCGTAGGGACTTATGTTCTCACTTTACCTAGTGGATTAGTTTTAGAATTAGACAACTGCTACTTTGTGCCTACTATTAGTAGAAATTTGATTTCTGTTTCTTGTTTGGACAAGAAATGTTTTTCATTTATAATAAAGGACAAATGTTGTTCTATTTATTTGAATGAAATCTTTTATGGTAGTGCTCAACTTAGCAATGGGTTGTATGTTCTAGACCTTGAAGATCCAATCTATAATGTGAATACCAAGAAGGTCAGATTAAATGATTCAAACTTGACCTATCTCTGGCACTGTCACTTGGGCCATATAAATAAGACCCGCATATCCAAGCTCCGTAAGGATGGACTCTTGGACTCATTTGATTTTGAATCATATGAGACATGTGAGTCATGTTTGTTGGGCAAGATGACCAAAGCCCCATTCACAGGGCAAAGTGAAAGGGCTAATGACTTACTAGGACTCATACATAGTGATGTATGTGGCCCTATGTCTACACAAGCTAGAGGAGGTTTCCAATACTTCATTACTTTCACTGATGACTTCAGCAGATATGGCTATGTGTATCTTATGAGACACAAGTCAGAATCCTTTGAAAAGTTCAAAGAATTCAAGAATGAAGTAGAGAATCAACTCGGGAAGAGTATCAAAGTGCTTCGATCAGATCGAGGTGGAGAGTACTTGGATCGAGAATTCCTTGACTATCTGAAGGAGTGTGGTATAATATCACAACTCACTCCACCAGGTACACCTCAATGGAATGGTGTTTCTGAAAGGAGAAATCGAACTCTGTTAGACATGGTTCGCTCCATGATGAGTCAAGCTGACCTTCCAAACTCCTTTTGGGGACATGCTCTAGAGACAGCCGCTTTTACACTAAACCGAGTTCCATCTAAATCGGTTCAAAAGACACCATATGAGATATGGAGTGGGAGGCGTCCCAATTTGTCTTTTATGAAGATTTGGGGCTGTGATGTTTATGTAAAACGTCAATCCTCTAACAAACTAGGGCCCAAATCTCAAAAATGTCTTTTTGTTGGGTATCCCAAAGAAACAAAGGGTTACTATTTCTACAATCCCTCTGAGCAAAAAGTGTTTGTTGCTCGAACTGGTGTCTTTTTGGAGAAAGAGTTTATCTCTAAAGGAACTAGTGGGAGGAAAGTAGAACTTGAAGAAATTCAAGAACAACAAGAAGACATCGAACCTGAAATGGAACCTGAACAGACACCACAAGATGTTGTGGTTCAAGAGTCTGTTCCTGTAGCACAAAGCCCACGTAGGACTGGTAGGATTCGGCGTGAGCCCGAGAGATATGGATTTCTCGTGACTCACACCGGTGATGTGATGCTCATGGATCAAGATGAGCCCACAACCTACCAACAAGCTATGTCGGGGCCTGACTCTGAGAAGTGGCTAATGGCCATGAAATCCGAGATGGAATCCATGTATGAAAACCAAGTATGGACTTTGGTTGACCCACCTGAAGGGGTAAAACCTATAGGGTGCAAATGGGTTTTCAAGAAGAAAACTGACATGGATGGTAATGTGATTACCTTTAAGGGAAGATTGGTTGCAAAAGGTTTCAAGCAAATTCATGGTATTGACTATGATGAAACTTTTTCACCAGTTGCTATGCTTAAATCCATCCGAATTTTGTTTGCTATTGCTGCACACTATGATTATGAGATATGGCAAATGGATGTCAAAACTGCATTCCTAAATGGAAAGCTACTTGAGGATGTGTACATGACACAGCCTGAGGGTTTTGTCACTCCTGGGAATGCCAATAAAGTGTGCAAATTGCAAAGGTCCATTTATGGACTGAAGCAAGCTTCTCGAAGTTGGAATCTTCGTTTTGATGATGCAATCAAAGAGTTTGGTTTTATCAAAAATGAAGATGAACCTTGTGTCTACAAGAAGGTTAGTGGGAGCGCTATTGTCTTCTTGGTGTTGTATGTAGATGACATACTACTCATCGGGAATGACATTCCTGAGCTACAGTCTGTGAAGACTTGGCTAAGGAAATGTTTCTCTATGAAGGACTTGGGTGAAGCAGCCTATGTGTTAGGCATCAGGATCTATAGAGATAGATCTAGAAAGCTTCTTGGCCTAAGTCAAAGTACATATATTGACAAGGTGCTAAAGAGGTTTAGCATGCAAGATTCCAAGAAAGGATTCTTGCCCATGTCACATGGTATCACTCTTTCTAGATCTCAGTGTCCGAGTACAACCGAGGAGAGAGAGCGCATGAGTAAGATTCCATATGCCTCAGCAATTGGATCTATCATGTATGCCATGATATGTACTCGTCCCGATGTCTCATATGCTTTGAGCATGACGAGTAGGTACCAATCGAACCCCGGTGAAAGTCACTGGACAGCTGTTAAGAACATCCTTAAGTACTTACGAAGGACTAAGGATGCATTCTTGGTCTTTGGAGGTGAAGATGAGCTCGTTGTAAGGGGTTACACCGATGCAAGCTTCCAATCCGATAAGGATGATTTTAGATCGCAATCTGGTTATGTGTTTTGTATTGGTGGTGGTGCTGTAAGCTGGAAGAGTTCAAAGCAAGAGACAGTAGCTGACTTTACAACAGAATCTGAGTACATTGCCGCCTCTGATGCTGCGAAGGAGGCAGTTTGGATCAAGAAGTTCATCACTGAACTTGGAGTGGTTCCAAGCATTGTTGACCCGATAGAGCTCTATTGTGACAACAATGGAGCAATCGCACAGGCTAAGGAACCTCGATCTCACCAGCGATCCAAACACATACTCCGACGCTATCATCTCATCAGGGAGATCATCGAGAGGGGTGATGTAAGGATATGCAGGACTTCGACAGACAGCAACATTGCTGATCCACTGACAAAGCCCCTTACGCAGCAAAAGCATGATAGCCATTCTAGGTCCATCGGTATTAGATACATGGATGATTGGCTTTTAGTGCAAGTGGGAGATTGTTAGTATTGTGCCCAAAAAGCCAATCATGAGATGATTGTATTTTTGCACATTGAGTCATGATATTTTATTGAGGCATTAATCCAGCAATTTTGTTTGTTGTTTTGTTTCTGCGTAACGTAATAAACATAATTGTAACCCTAGAATAATGATATTCTTAAATGTCCCTAGTCTAGTATTATTGTGGAGCGGGTTGCAATAATACATAATGACTAGCATATGTGGAGACTAATATGAGATATGTAGTCTACATATGGGTACAAGTTGGAGAACTTGTGTACTGGACCGACCCACCATGAGAACACTTCATGGATCGTTATATGAGTGTCATAAGTGATTCTCATAGTGATCATGGTATATGTAGTCCTTCGACCTATGATCATCAAGGTTCCCTACATGTGAGTCACATACTTTGATACTTTCCTTTGTTGCTCGTAACTGAGTGAACTTGAAGGAGGTCATTGGGTATGTCACATATCATGCGGAGGGATTTGTATGATCAAGATGGGATTTGTCCCTCCTATGTAACGGGAGTGATATCTTTGGGCCCCTTGATAGAGTGAGACTTAGAAAATGCATGGCCATGCTCCGATGAGTTGATATATGATATCAATGTCATCAGTTTAAGTTAGTCTACTCGGTAATCAAGAAACCAAAGATTGGGCTATACGAGAGTGACACATTCCATGTCTCGTGCTTAGTCTTGATATCTTGGACAAAGGGACAATGGCATATATCGGTGATGATCATAAAGGTTTAGTCGATTCATCGACAATCTTGTCACTTGGGTAGCAATGATGTGTTGCTAGACACCGCTCATTGCTTATGATTATAAATGTAATTTATGATCATTGCCAACATGGCAAGAGCCTATTGGGTCGCACACGTAGAGCTATTTGGATCATTAGAGTGCATGGGCTAATTATTTGGGTTATGGTTTCACTTTAATTTCGTATTAATAATGGGCCAAGGAGTTGAGCCATTATTAAGCCCGAAATTAAATCCTAATTGGATTAGGGCTTTGAAACCCATTAGGCCTGGAAGTTGAATCTCACTATAAATACAACTTTTAAGTGAGAAATTCGTAGGTCTCCTTGCCCTAGCCTCCCAAAAGGACAGCCGCACTCTTCTCTTGCAATTCCTTGGAGGACGCAAGCTAGCACTGCGAGCGCAAGAGAAACGCATCTGCCGGGACGTGGTGGAAGCGTGGTGATCCCGAGAGGCTCGTGTGGATACCATAGAGAGCCTGAACACGTCAACTGTTCAGGTTTTGTGATTCGACTCTACAGTTGAGTGAGAGATCTCAACCGAAAATTAGGTATGAAATTTTCGAACACCCGGTTTACCCCGTTTCACTTGGATCCTGGAGGGTTTCGGTTAAATTCCGCTGCGCTGTTTGGCTCCCGAAACCCAACAGGGCTCTGGGGAGGGACGTCAGCGGAAGGAACCTCGGCAGCGGCAGGGACCTCGGCAGCAGCCTCGGTCGGCGGAATCTCGGCTGCCCCAGGCTCTTCGGCAGCCTCCCCGAAAATTTCCTCCAGAGGAACCTGGGCAGTTTTCTTTGCCCGTTTTGCCGAAGGCCTAGTGCCAGTAGACTTCCGCCTTCGGGAAGCCGCCTTCTTTGTCTGATCGCCCTTCTCCACCTGGCCGGAGAAAAGGGACTTGTAGAATGCAGCAGTCCCGTCCCCCATCTCTGAAGAAGAAAAAAGACATCAGCGTAAGTCCGAGGGAATAACTGCAAGGGAGTAGAGGATAACTTACTTTCAAAAAGCGTTTCAAAAGAAAGTTCCTCCCGAAGGAGCTGCACCAACCAGGAGTCCTTCCCGGCGATAGCAGGAGCTGGCATGTCGAGGTCAGTCTCATGCTCCTTGACCACCCCTAACTCCCGAAGGACCTCTTCGGTCATCAACCTCCAGTTAATGGGGAAGGGGTAGAGGGAGCGTGGAGTGACCTCGGGAGCCCAGTTGAAGACGACTCGAATACGTCCGTCGAAGTCCTCGAACACGGGAGCCAACTCTGGAGTCAGCAGTATCCTCGGATCAACGACGTCCACATCGAGCTTTCCCCGAGCCCATTTGGTCGGAACATACGACCAGGCCTCATCTATCTTCAGGAAAAAGAATTTCTCTTGCCACCCTCGCCAATTGTCCTTAGTGGCAAAGGTGAACATGAATTTTTTGCTCCCGGATCCCCGAGGTAACATGAAATAGAAGCCACCCTTAGGGACCACGAAGAGCTTGTAGTACTGTATGAAAATTACAAAATGGGGTTTTATCCCGAAGACGCCACACATACAGAGGAAGGCGTTAAAATAGCAGTACGAGTTCGAGGGAAGCTGATTCACAGCAATGTCATGAAATTGGCAGAACTCGCAAACCATCTTCGGGGAAGGATACCGAAGTCTGGCCTTCAGCTATGCTCGGAAAATGGTAACCTCGGTACTATGGTTTGAAAAAGCATAGTGGTCAGGTCGTGGCAGCCGGGTAATGGCGTAAGAGGGAAGAAAGAACTTATTCTTCCACCTTTCTAATTTTTTAGGGGTGGTGCAGCAAGGATGAGATAAAAGAGGCTGCCAGCTCTCAAGGATATGCATTTTGGACAGAAAAACGAGTTCGGAAAAAGGCAAGAAAACAACTTCCGGCAAAAAATTGAAAAAGTAGAGGTATTAAAAGACTCTGGAAAGAAAAAAACCCACCAAAAGACTTGCCAAAGTCGGAGGTCACCATCGTAAAAGGTTGCCGGAAAAAGCTCTGTTAAAACAGCTCCGCCGCAAAAGCAAGAGAAAGCGCACAGAAAAGGACAAGCAAGGAAAGAGCAAAAGCAAAAGCAAAAGGGGCTATGATGGAATGGGCTATTTATAGGCCAATGGTGGGTAACCGAAATGACGTCATAAGTGCCCTTTGAAGGCGAACCGTCGCCGTAACTGCACTCTACGCCTGAAAAGACGCCCTCTCTGTAAACGACCCGACTCTCCTCCAATAACAGTGCGCCACGTGTCAACCATCGCGCCAAAATAGGAGACACGTCTCCTGACATCCCTAAAAAACTGGAACGCGTCGCTCAGACTGACGCGCTTGGCCATCAGACGCGACGCTGCACAGACCTACAAAAGCAAAGAAGTAGGTTGCCTCGAAGACACCAAAAGACTGGCTATGGCCGAACAGCCCACACCTTCGGGCAAGAGGTCTATCTTCGCCACAGGCTTTGCCTCGAAGACACCAAAAAATAGGCCAAAGCCGAGCAGCCCACACCTTTGGGCAAGAGGTGTACCTTCAACACAGGTGTTGCTCTCTATAAACTCCCAAAGAACATCCTCGGAAAGAAAACCGAAGTCTTCACTTCGACTTTTTGAAGGGGGGCATGTGATAGCCGAAGGACTATCGCCTCCACCTGGCCGAACTCCCTGCCACCAGAATGGCCAGGAGATTTGGCGCTGCCCGAAAAAAGATGGGATCACACACCTCGGAGAAAAGCCGAAGAGCCCGAGCTCGACACGCCAGGAAATCTAAGGATACTATTAGCCCCCCCGAGGATAGTAAACAGACCGCCTTCAGAAAAGGGCACCAGCTAGGGCGGGCCGAACATGATCTTTCTGAAGGCTGAACTCCCTGAATCTGGGAACCCCCGAACTAGGGGCAGGTTTCCCAAAGTGGCACAGTCCGTACTACAGGACGACCTCACCCAGGGACCTCGGGAGTACGGCAGGAGCATTCAAGGAAGCCTCTAACATGTCGCCCATAGACGTCACAAGTCGCCTCAAACGGCGCTCTGACACGCCGATGCCATCAAAGTCACATCATGGCCTGTCTCGGCTCAAGGCTCAAGGAAGCCTGCCACCAGCTACCTGTCCTCTACACCCAGACATTCAGAGAACATCCGACCGAACACGTGTCACGATCTGAACGGGCTGGACACGTCTATAAATACCAGGGAATACACCCTGGCAAACGGCTGGCGAAGATCCTGACTCCTCACCCTGAGAAAATACAACCAGGCGAGTCCACTAAACCCCTCAGTGCTATTCCCTCTGCCTTCTCTCAGCACCACTGACTTAGGCGTCGGAGGCTCCTCCCCGGAAAAACACCCCGGGGACCTCCTAACCCACTTTTTCTGAACATCTCAGGCACTCTCCCTTGGGCAAACCGGCCACCAGGCGTTCTTCCTCTCCTGGAGTCCCTCCATCAGTTACCATGACTACCAACGATGAAGCCCTTGGGCATCAAAGCTGAAGGTAGGGGAGTTGACTATGCTGAGACTGTTTCTTGAAATGCCTAATTTAGGCAGCAGGTGAGAGAATATAACATCGGTGTTGGAACCGTCATCGAGGAGTACCCTTTTGACGTCCCAGTTCCCTATCCTTGCCATGACAAGGAGTGGGTCATCATGGGGGAACTTTACTGTAGATCCGTCCCTACGAACGAGCTTGCTTGGTGAGCTCCCGTACTCCATCATGGAGATCTCTCTTATCTTCCTTTTCCTCTCTGCCGAGGATATCCCGGTAGTGATGGTTTGGATAACCCCTGCTGGTGGCGGTGGATTTTTTTGAGGACTTCGATCCTGACGTCTATCTGAATCATAATCCTCCTCCTCCCCCCTTCTTTGCTCCTCCTTTCTCCCCTTCGGGGAAGGCATCCACAAGTACCGGTGAAGTTGGCCTTGCTTGATCAAGGACTCGATGTATTTCCCTAACTGAAAGCAATCTTTAGTGTCATGGCCATGATCTCGGTGAAATTGACAAAATTTCTTCATGTTCTTCTTGTTTTCTGAGGTCATGGCCTTTGGCCTTGGAACTGTGGTTCCTTCCCTTTCTAACGCCATGAGGATTCTAGCTCTTGTGGTGTTCAAGGGAGTGAACGTCATTGGCCTTTTCCCCCTTTGTTTTTGGGGCCTTTCCCCCTCATTCTGATGTCTAGGCTGATGGCTGGGACCTTCAGGGCGTGGGTGCTCCCCTTTTGGTCCTCCCATTCTAAGCTCCTCGGCCGTCATATGCTGTTTGGCCCTTCTATAGAACTCCCCGAGGGTGTCCGGGGGGGTCTTTGGAAAACTCATAGAAATGTTGGGAGTCCCTCCGAAGTCCTCTAATCATTGCGAGGATGCAAATTTATGGCCAAAAAATGGGTACACTCAGGGCCTCTCGGTTGAACCTTTCAACATAATCGTGAATGGTTTCGCCACCCTGCTGTGCTATGTCAAACATCTGCACTTGCATTTTGGTGGTTGGCCTACTACCGATGAACTATTGGGTAAAGGCAGTGGATAGCTCCTGAAAACTTAGCAAGCTTCCATGGGCGAGAAAGTTATACCTTGCCGTTGCCGGACCCGAGAGCGTTACATCGAAACACTTACAGAGAGTAGCGTCATTTGCGCCATGGAGTACCATGCTTCACTTATATTTCATCAGGTGCGCCTGGGGGTCACTACGCCCGTCGTAAGTTTCTAGGTGCAGCACCCTGAAATCACTGGGCATGGGCGCCTCCACCACCTCACGCACGAAGGGTGACTCTTCTCCGGTGTAAGAGTCAGACAGCTTAGACCAGACTGGTTTTCGGGATATCTGCCTCTCAACCTTCTCCAGTCTTCCCAGGATTTTCTCCATGAGGATAGCTGTGTTAGCTTCTCGTTGCTGCCTGCTGTTCGCCGGTAATGGCGAATTTCTTCTCCTCCTCGAGGAATAACTCTGACGGTGAGGAGACTGGGACCTTCGGTAAGGGGATGCACTCCGTCGGCAGGAGGCCCTAGTTTTTTTGGGGCTCCCCGCCTGGTGGGTGGTGCCTCAATGGGTTCATTCTCTGTTGAAGACGCATCGAGAGAGTCCCCGCTCCCTGAACTTTGATGGTTGGACCTTGAACTCCTCTCCCGACGCGCAGCCATGGGAGAGGCCCTTTGAACTAAAGGAGGTTGTGGCAACCTCTGATCGAGCTGCTGAGTCATTTCGGTGACGATGGAGCGTTGGAAGTCTCACAAGAAGCCCATCGTCACCGTTAAAGGACGGTCATCTTCCAGCATAGAAGCTTCTGCCATAGGCTTAACCTCAGGCACCGAGGGGGACTTTGGGACCCCTTTGTCCTTTGAGCGCCGAGTCTCTACAACGGTGACCTGGGGGAGGTTTCCTACAGACGGCGCCAAGTGAAGCCCATCAGCATCTCCACTGTGTGCCATGATGAGGGTGGCAGGAACTTTCGGTGCTGGAGGAATGTCCAGAGAGAATAATGATATGGAAACTCTCACAACTTGTTTGGAATGAAAAGGAAACATTCACAACTAGTTCAGAATGAAATTAAAACATTCACAACCTGTTTGAAATGAAATGGAAACATTCACAACTTGTTTCAAAAGAAATGGAAACATTCATAACTTGTTTGGAACGGAATGGAAACATTCACAACTTGTTTGGAATGAAATGGAAACATTCACAACTTCTTTGGTATGAAATGGAAACATTACATATAGATTCAAATAAAATGGCAAGGTTCCAAAACAACTTATTTGGAGTAAAATGGAAACATTCACAACATGTTTGGAATGAAATGGAAGCACTCACAACTAGTTTGCAATGAAATGCAAACACTCACAATTTGTTTGGAATGAAATGGAAAGATTAACAACCTGTTTGGATTGAAATGGAAACATTCACAACTACTTTGGAATGAAGTGGAAACGTTCACAACTTATTTGGAATGAAATGGAAACATTCACAACTAGTTTAGAATGAATGGAAACATTCACAACTGGTTTGGAATGAACTGAAACATTCAAAACTTCTTTGGAACGAAATGGAAACATTCCCAACATTTTTTGAATGAAATGGAAACATGCACAACTTGTTTTGTAATGAAATGGAAACATTCTCAACCTGTTTGGAATGACATGGAAATGTTCGCAACTAGTTGGGAACGAATCGAGATATTCACAACTAGTTTTGAAAGAATGGAAACATTCATAACTTGTTTGGAATGAAATGGAAACATTCACAACTAATTTGGAATGAATGGAAACATTCACAACTAGTTTGAAATAAAATGGAAACATTCAAAACTCGTTTGGAAAGAAATTGAAACATTCATAACTTGTATGGAATGAAAGTGAAACATTCACAACTTGTTTGGAATGAATTGGAGACATTGACAACTTGTTTGGAATGAAATGGAAACATTCACAACTAGCTAGAAATCAAAGTGAAAATATTCACAACCCGTTTGGAATAAAATGGAAACATTCACAACTTGTTTCGAATGAAATGGAAACATTCATAACTTGTTTGGAACGAAATGGAAAAATTCACAACTTGGTCGGAATGAAATGGAAACATTCACAACTTCTTTAGTATGTAATGGAAACATTACATATAGATTCGACTGAAATGGCAACATTCCAAAACAACTTATTTGGAATGAAATGGAAACATTCACACATTGTTTGGAATGAAATAGAGGTACTCCCAACTAGTTTGCAATGAAATGGAAACACTCACAACTTGGTTGGAAGGAATGGAAATATTAACAACCTGTTTGGAATGAAATGGAAACGTTGACAACTAGTTTGGAATGAAATGGAAACATTCATAAAATGTTTGGAATGAAATGGAAACATTAACAATTTGTTTGGAATAAAATCAAAACATTCACAACTTGTTTTGAATGAAATGGGAACATTCACAACTTGTTTGGAATGAATGGAAACATTCAAATCTTCTTTGGAATGAAATGGAAACATTCACAACTTATTTCAAATGAAATGGAAACATTCCCAACTTGTTCATAATGAAATCGAAACATTCACATGTTCTTGGCAATGAAATTGGAACACTTACAGCTACTTTGGAATGAATGGAAACATTCACAACTTCTTTGGAATGAATGGAAACTTTCACAACTCAATTGCAATGAAATTGGAACATTCACAACTCATTTGGAATGAAATTACAGGATTCTCAACTTGTTTTGCATGAAATGGCAACATTTACAACTTGTTTGGAATGAAATGGAAACATTCACAACTTGTTTGGGATGAAATTGAAATATTCACAACTTGTTTGGAATAAAATGGGAACACTCACAACTAGTTTGGAATGAAATGGGAACATTCCCAACTTGCTTGGAATGAAATGGTAACATTCACAACTTGTTTGGAATGATATGGAAACATTCACAACATGTTTGGAATGAAATCAAAACAATCAGAACTTCTTTGGAATAAAATCAAAACATTCCCAACTTGTTTGGAATGAAATCGAAACATTCACAACTTGTTTGGAAAGAAATCAAAACAGTCACAACTTGTTTGCAATGAAATGGAAACGTTCACAACTTGTTTAGGATGAAATGGAAACGTTCACAACTTGTTTAGGATGAAATGGAAACACTGACAACTTGTTTGGAAAGAAATGGAAACACTTACAGGTTGTTTGGAATAAAATGCAAACATTCACAACTTCTTTGAAATAAATGCAAACATTCACAACTTCTTTCGAATAAAATTCAAGCATTCACAACTTCTTTGGAATGAGCTTCAAACATTCACAACTAGTTTGGAATGGGTAGAGATATTCACAACTAGTTTTGAATGAATCGAAACATTAACAACTTGTTTTGAATGAAATTTAAACATTCACAACAAGTTTGGAAAGAATGGAAACATTCACAACTTGTTCGGAATGAAATGGAAACAATTCGAACTTGTTTCGAATGAAATGGAAACATTCGAACTATTTTGGAATGAAATTGAAGGACTTACAACTTGTTTGAAATGAATTGGAAACATTCACAACTTGTTTGGAATGAAATCAAAACATTCACAACTTGTTTGGAATGAAATGGAAACATTCAGAACTTGTTTGGAATGAAGTGGGAACGTTCACAACAAGTTTGGAATCAAAGGTAACATTCACCGCTAGTTTGGAATGAAATGGAAACATGCACAACCTGTTTGGAAGGAAATGGAAACAGCCACAACTTGTTTGGAATGAAGTCGAAACATTCACAACTTATTTGAATGAAATGGGATCATTCACAACTAGTTTTGAATGAATGGAAACATTCACAACTTGTTTGGAATGAAATGGAACCATTCACAAATAGTTTGGAAGCAATGGAAACATTAACAACTTGTTTGGAATGAAATTCAAACATCCACAACTTTTTTGAAATGAAATGTAGACATGCACAACTTGTTTGGAATGAAATGGAAACATTCACAATTTCTTTGGAATGAATGGAAACATTCGCAACCTCTTTGGAATGAAAAGGAAACATACACACCTTGTTTGGAATAAAATGGAAACATTCACAACATGTTTTGACTGAAATGAAAACAATCAGAACTTCTTTGGAATAAAATCAAAACATTCCCAACTTGTTTGGAATGAAATGGAAACATTCACAACTTGTTTGGAAAGAAATCGAAACAGTCACAACTTGTTTAGAATGAAATGAAAACATTCACAACTTGTTTAGAATGAAATGGAAACGTTCACAACTTGTTTAGGATGAAATGGAAACACTCACAACTTGTTTGGAAAGAAATGGAAACACTCACAACTTGTTTGGAATAAAATGTAAACATTCACAACTTCTTTGAAATAAATGCAAACATTCACAACTTCTTTCGAATAAAATTCAAGCATTCACAACTTCTTTGGAATGAGCTTCAAACATTCACAACTAGTTTGGAATGGGTAGAGATATTCATAACTAGTTTTGAATGAATCGAAACATTAACAACTTGTTTCGAATGAAATTTAAACATTCACAACAAGTTTGGAAAGAATGGAAACATTCACAACCTGTTCGGAATGAAATGGAAACAATTCCAACTTGTTTCGAATGAAATGGAAACATTCGAACTATTTTGGAATGAAATTGGAGGATTTACAACTTGTTGGAAATGAATTGGAAACATTCACAACTTGTTTGGAATGAAATCAAAACATTCACAACTTGTTTGGAATGAAATGGAAACATTCAGAACTTGTTTGGAATGAGGTGGGAACATTCACAATTGTTTGGAAAGATATGTTGAAATTCACAACCTATTTGGAATGAATGGAAACATTCGCAACCTCTTTGGAATGAAAAGGAAACATTCACACCTTGTTTGGAATGAAACAGGAACATTTGCAAATTGTTTGGAATTAAATTTAAACATTGACAAACTCTTTGGAATGAAATGGAAACAATCACAATTAGTTTGGAATGAATGGAAACATTCAGAACTTGTTTGGAATGAAATGGAAACATTCATAACTAGTTTCGTAGGAATGGAAACATTCACAACTTGTTTGGAATGAAATGGAATTATTTAGCACTTTTTTCAAACGAAATGGATCCATTCACAACTTATTTTGGAACGAAATGTAAACATTCAGAACTAGTTTGGAATGAATTGGAAACATGCACAACTTGTTTGCAATGAAATGGAAACGTTCACAACTACTTTGGAATGAAGTGAAAACGTTCACAACTTATTTGGAATGAAACGGAAACATTCACAACTACTTTAGAATGAATGGAAACATTCACAACTGGTTTGGAATGAACGGAAACATTCACAACTTCTTTGGAATGAAATGGAAACATTCCCACCATTTTTGGATTGAAATGGAAACATGCACAACTTGTTTTGTAATGAAATGGAGACTTTGACAACCTGTTTGGAAAGGCATGGAAACGTTCGCAACTAGTTGGGAACGAATCGAGATATTCACAACTAGTTTTGAATGAATGGAAACATTCACAACCTGTTTGGAAGGAAATGGAAATATTCACAACTAATTTGGAATGAAAGTAAACATTCACAGCTAGTTCGAAATAAAATGGAAACATTCACAACTCATATGGAATGAAATTGAAACATTCATAACTTGTATGGAATGAAAGTGAAACGTTCACAGCTTGTTTCGAATGAATTGCAAACATTGACAACTCGTTTGGAATGAAATGGAAACATTCACTACTAGTTTGGAATGAAATTAAAACATTCACAACCTGTTACGAATGAAATTCAAACATTCACAACTTGTTTCGAATGAAATGGAAACATTCATAACTTGTTTGGAACGAAATGGAAACCTTCACAACTTGTTTGGAATGAAATGGAAGCATTCACAACTTCTTTGGTATGAAATGGAAATATTACATACATATTCGAATGAAATGGCAACAAACCAAAATAACTTATTTTTAATGAAATGAAAACATTCACAGTTTGTTTGGAATGAAATGGAAGCACTCACAACTAGTTTGCAATGAAATGGAACATCCACAACCAGTTCGGAATGAAATTAAAACATTCACAACCTGTTTGGAACGAAATGGAAACATTTACAACATGTTTCGAATGAAATGGAAGCATTCATAACTTTTTTGGAATGAAATGGAAACATTCACAACTTGTTTGGAATGAAATGGAAACATTCACAACTTCTTTGGTATGAAATGGAAACATTACATACAGATTTGAATGAACTGGCAACATTCCAAAACAACTTATTTGGAATGAAATGGAAACATTCACAACTTGTTTGGAATGAAATTAAAGCACTCACAACTAGTTTGCAATGAAATGGAAACACTCACATTTTGTTGGAAATGAAATGGAAACATTAACAACATGTTTGGATTGAAATGGAAACGTTGACAACTAGTTTGGAATGAAATCAAAACATTCATAAATAGTTTGGAATGAAATGGAAACATTAACAACTTGTTTGGAATGAAATAGACACATTCACAACTTGTTTCGAATGAAATGGGAACATTCCCAACTTGTTTGGAATGAATGGAAACAAGCACATCTTCTTTGGAATGAAATGGAAACATTCACAACTTGTTCGTAATGAATTGAAAACATTCACAACTTGTTTGGAATGAAATTGGAACACTTATAGGTACTTTGGAATGAATGGAAACATTCACAACTTCTTTACAATGAATGGAAACCTTCACAACTCATTTGCAATAAAATTGGAACATTCACAACTCGTTTTGAATGAAATTTAAGGATTCTCAACTTGTTTTGCACGAAATGTAAAGAATTACAACTTGTTCGGAATGAAATGGAAACATTCACAACTTGTTTGGGATGAAATCGAAACATTCACAACTTATTTGGAATGAAATGGGAACACTCACAACTAGTTTGGAATGAAATTAGAACATTCCCAACTTGTTTGGAATGAAATGGAAACATTGACAACTTGTTTGAAATGAAATGGAAACATTTACAACATGTTTGGAATGAAATCAAAAGATTTAGAACTTGTTTGGAATAAAATGGGAATATTCCCAACTAGTTTGGAATGAAATTGAAACATTCACACCTTGTTTGGAAAGAAATCAACACAGTTACAACTTGTTTGGAATGAAATGGAAACATTCACAACTTGTTTAGAATGAAATGGAAACATTGACAACTTATTTAGATTGAAATGGAAACACTGACAACTTGTTTGGAAAGAAGTGGAAACACCCACACGTTGTTCGGAATGAAATCAAAACATTCACAACTTGTTCGTAATGAAATTGAAACATTCACAACTTGTTTGGAATGAATTTGGAACACTTACAGCTACTTTGGAATGAATGGAAACATTCACAACTTCTTTGGAATGAATGGAAACTTTCACAACTCATTTGCTATGAAATTTGGAAAAAACTTTAAGGATTCTCAACTTGTTTTGCACGAAATGTAAAGATTTACAACTTGTTTGGAATGAAATGGAAACATTCACAACTTGACTGGGTTGAAATTGAAACATTCACAACTTCTTTGGAATGAAATGGGAACACTCACAACAAGTTTGGAATGAAGTGGGAACATTCCCAACTTGTTTGGAATGAAATTGAAACATTCACAACATGTTTGGAATGAAATCAAAAGATTTAGAACTTGTTTGGAATAAAATGGGAATATTCGCAACTAGTTTGGATTGAAATTGAAACATTCACAACTTGTTTGGAATGAAATCGAGACAGTCAGAACTTGTTTAGAATGAAATGGAAACGTTCACAACTTCCTTAGATTGAAATGGAAACACTCACACCTTGTTTGGAAAGAAATGGAAGCATTCACAGCTTGTTTGGAATAAAAAGCAAACATTTACAACTTCTTTCGAATAAAATACAAATATTCACAACTTCTTTTGAATAAAATTCAAACATTCATAACTTCTTCGGAATGAGGTTGAAACATTCACAACTTGTTTGGAATGAGTAAAGATATTCACAACTAGTTTTGAATGAATCGAAACATTCACAACTTGTTTCGAATGAAATGGAAACATTCACAACAAGTTTTGAAAGAATTGAAACATTCACAACTTGTTCGGAATGAAATGGAAATAATTCCAACTTGTTTCGACTGAAATTGAAACATTCACAACTAGTTTGGAATGAAATTGGAGGATTCCCAACTTGTTTGAAATGAATTGGAAACATTCACAACTTGTTTGGAACGAAATCAAAGCATTCATAACTTGTTTGAATGAAATGGAAACTTTCAGAACTTGTTTGGAATGACATGGTAACGTTCACAACAAGTTTGGAATGAAATGGAAACATGCAGAACTTCTTTGGAATGAAATGGAAACATTACCAACTTGTTTGGAATGAAGTTGAAACATTCACAACTTGTTTTGAATGAAATGCGTTCATTCACAACTAGTTTTGAATGAATGGAAACATTCACAACTTGTTTGGAATGAAATGGAGCCATTCACAAATAGTTTGGAAGCAATGGAAACATTAACAACTTGTTTGCAATGAAATTCAAACATCCACAACTTGTTTGAAATGAAATGTAGACATGCACAACTTGTTTGGAATGAAATCGAAACATTCACAATTGTTAGGAAAGATAAGGAGAAATTCAAAACCCGTTTGGAATGAATGGAAACATACGCAACCTCTTTGGAATGAAAAGGAAACATTCACACCTTGTTTGGAATGAAACAGGAACAATTCCAAATTGTTTGGAATAAAATTTAAACGTTCACAAATTCCTTGGAATGAAATGGAAACAATCACAATTAGTTTGAATGAATGGAAACATTCACAACTTGTTTGGAATAGAATGCAAACATTCATAACTAGTTTCGAAGGAATGGAAACATTCACAACTTGTTTGGAATGAAATGGAATTATTCACAGGTTTTTTCAAATGAAATGGAACCATTCATAACTTGTTTTGGAACGAAATGGAAACATTCACAACTAGTTTGTAATGAATTGGAAACATGCACAACTTGTTTGTAATGAAATGCAAACATTCACAACTACTTTGGAATGAAGTAGAAACGTTCACAACTTATTTGGAATGAATGGAAACATTGACAACATTTTTGGAATGAAATGGAAACATGCACAACTTGTTTTGTAATGAAATGGAAACATTCACAACCTGTTTGGAAAGGCATGGAAATGTTCGCAACTAGTTTGGAACGAATCGAGATGTTTACAACTAGTTTTGAATGAATGGAAACATTTTAGAACCTATTTGGATTGAAATGGAAACATTCACAACTAATTTGGAATGAATAGAAACATTCACAGCTAGTTTGAAGTAAAATGGAAACATTCACAACTCGTATGGAATGAAATTGAAGAATTCATAACTTGTATGGAATGAAAGTGAAACGTTCACAACTTGTTTGGAATGAATTGGAGACATTGACAACTTGTTTGGAATGAAATGGAAACATTCACAACTAGTTCGGAATCAAATTAAAACATTGACAACCTGTTTGGAAGGAAATGGAAACATTCACAACTTGTTTCAAAGAAATGCAAACATTCATAACTTGTTTGGAACAAAATGGAAACATTCACAACTTGTTTGGAATGAAATGGAAACATTCACAACTTCTT
The DNA here is from genome assembly GCA_039654915.1 of Aquilaria yunnanensis. Classification (NCBI taxonomy): domain Eukaryota; kingdom Viridiplantae; phylum Streptophyta; class Magnoliopsida; order Malvales; family Thymelaeaceae; genus Aquilaria; species Aquilaria yunnanensis. The sequence continues at coordinate 36,553,277 of CM077595.1, read as the reverse complement.
TGGTATGAAATGGAAACATTACATATAGATTCGAATGAAATGGCAACATTCCAAAACAACTTGTTTGGAATGAAATGGAAGCACTGACAACTAGTTTGCAATGAAATGGAAACAGTCACAATTTGTTTGGAATAAAATGGAAACATTAACAACCTGTTCGGAAAGAAATGGAAACATTCACAACTAGTTTGGAATGAAATGGAAACATTCACAAATTGTTTGGAATGAAATGGAAACGTTAACAACATGTTTCGAATGAAGTCAAAACATTCACAACTTGTTTCGAATGAAATGGGAACATTCACAACTTGTTTGGAATGAATGGAAACATTCACATCTTCTTTGGAATGAAATGGAAACATTCACAGCTTGTTTAAAATGAAATGGAAACATTCGCGACTTGTTCGTAATGAAATTGAAACATTCACAACTTGTTTGGAACGAAATTGGAACACTTACAGCTACTTTGGAATGAATGGAAGCATTCACAACTTCTTTGGAATGAATGGAAACTTTCACAACTCATTTGCAATGAGATTGGAACATTCTCAACTCGTTTGGAATGAAATTTCAGGATTCTCAACTTGTTTTGCATGAAATGTAAAGATTTACAACTTGTTTGGAATGAAATGGAAACAATATCAACTTGATTGGGATGAAATCAAAACATTTACAACTTGTTTGAAATGAAATGGGAACACTCACAACTAGTTTGGAAAGAAATGAGAACATTCCCAACTTGTTTGCAATGAAATGGAAACATTCACAACTTGTTTGAAATGAAAAAGAAACATTCACAACATGTTTGGAATGAAGTCAAAAGATTCAGAACTTGTTTGGAATAAAATAGAAATATTCCCAACTAGTTTGGAATAAAATCAAAACATTCACAACTTGTTTGGAATGAAATCAACACAGTCACAACTTCTTTGGAATGAAATGGAAGTATTCACAACTTGTTGAGAATGAAATGGAAACGTTGACAACTTATTTAGATTGAAATGGAAACACTCACAACTTGTTTGGAAAGAAATGGAAACACTCACAGCTTATTTGGAATAAAATGCAAACATTCACAACTTCTTTCGAATAAAATGCAAACATTCACAACTTCTTTCGAATAAAATTCAAACATTCATAACTTCTTTGGAATGAGGTTGAAACATTCAGAACTTGTTTGGAATAAGTAGAGATATTTACAACTAGTTTTGAATGAATCGAAACATTCACAACCAGTTTCAAATGAAATGGAAATATTCACAACAAGTTTTGAGAGAATGGAAACTTTCCCAACTTGTTTGGAATGAAATGGAAACAATTCCAACTTGTTTCGAATGAAATCGAAACATTGACAACTAGTTTGGAATGAATTGGAAACATTCAAAACTTGTTTGGAATGAAGTGGGAACATTCACAACAAGTTGGGAATGAAAGGGAACATTCACCACTAGTTTGGAATGAAATGGAAACATGCACAACCTGTTTGGAAAGAAATGGAAACATTCACAACTTGTTTGGAATGAAGTCGAAACATTCACAACTTGTTTGGAATGAAATGGAATCATTGACAACTGGTTTCGAATGAATGGAAACATTCACAACTTGTTTGGATTGAAATAGATCCATTCACAAATAGTTTGGAAGCAATGGAAACATTAACAACTTGTTTGGAACGAAATTCAAACATCCACAACTTGTTTGAAATGAAATGTAGACATGCATAACTTGTTTGGAATGAAATTGAAACATTCACAATTGTTTGGAAAGATATGGAGAAATTCACAACCTGTTTGCAACTAATGGACACATTCGCAACCTCTTTGGAATGAAAAGGAAACATTCACACCTTGTTTGGAATGAAACAGGAATATTTCCAAATTGTTTGGAATAAAATTTAAACAATCAGAAATTCTTTGGAATGAAATGGAAACAATCACAATTAGTTTGGAATGAATGGAAACATTCACAACTTGTTTGGAATGAAATAGAAACATTCATAACTAGTTTCGAAGGAATGGAAACATTCACAACTTGTTTGGAATGAAATGGAATTATTCACAGCTTTTTTCAAACAAAATGGAACCATTCACAACTTGACTTGGAACGAAATGGAAACATTCACAACTAGTTCGGAATGAATTGGAAACATGCACAACCTGTTTGTAATGAAATGGAAACATTCACAACTACTTTGGAATGAAGTGGAAATGTTCACAACTTATTTGGAATGAAATGGAAACATTCACAACTAGTTTAGAATGAATGGAAACATTGACAATTGGTTTGGAATGAACGAAAACATCACAACTTCCTTGGAACGAAATGGAAACATTCCCAACATTTTTGGAATGAAATGGAAACATGCACAAATTGTTTTGTAATGAAATGGAAACGTTCACGACTTGTTTGGAAAGGCATGGAAACGTTCGCAACTAGTTTGGAATGAATCGAGATATGCACAACTAGTTTTGAATGAATGGAATCAATCACAACTTGGTTAGAATGAAATGGAAACATTCACAACTAATTTGGAATGAATGGAAACATTCACAACTAGTTTGAAATAAAATGGAAACATTCACAACTCGTATGGAATGAAATTGAAACATTCATAACTCGTATGGAATGAAATTGAAGCGTTCACAACTTGTTTGGAATGAATTGGACACATTGACAACTTGGTTGGAATGAAATGGAAACATTCACAACTAGTTCTAAATGAAATTAAAACAATCACAACCTATTTCGAATGAAATGGAAACATTCACAACTTGTGTCGAATGAAATGGAAACATTCGTAACTTGTTTTGAACGAAATGGAAACAATCACAACTTGTTTGGAATGAAATGGAAACATTCACAACTTCTTTGCTATGAAATGGAAACATTACATATAGATTCGAATGAAATGGCAACATTCCAAAACAACTTATTTGGAATGAAATGGAAACATTGACAAGCTCTTTGGAATGAAATGGAAGCACTCATAACTAGTTTGCAATGAAATGGAAACACTCACAACTTCTTTGGAATGAGATGGAAACATTAACAACCTGTTTGGAATGAAATGGAAACATTGACAACTAGTTTGGAATGAAATCGAAACATTCACAAATTGTTTGGAATGGAATGGAAACATTAACAACTTGTTCGGAATGAAATCGAAACATTCACAACCTGTTTCGAATGAAATGGGAACATTCACAACTTGTTTGGAATGAATGGAAACGTTCACATCTTCTCTGGAATGAAATGGAAACATTCACAACATGTTTCAAATGAAATGGAAACACTCACAACTTGTTCGTAATGAAATTGAAACATTCGCAACTTGTTTGGAATGAAATTGGAACACTTACAGCTACTTTGGAATGAATGGAAACATTCACAACTTCTTTGGAATGAATGGAAACTTTCACAACTCATTTGCAATGAAATTGGAACATTCACAACTCGTTTGGAATGAAATTTAAGGATTCACAACTTGTTTTGCACGAAATGTAAAGATTTACAACTTGTTTCGAATGAAATGAAAACATTCACAACTTGTTTGGGATGAAACCGATGTTAGTGTTGTGCCCAAAAGGCCGATCATGAGATGATTGTATTTTTGCACATTGAGTCATGATATTTTATTAAGGCATTAATCCAGCAATTATGTTTGTTGTTTTGTTTGTGCGTAACTTAACAAACATAAGTGTAACCCTAGAATAATGATATTCTCAAACGTCCATAGTCTAGTATTATTGTGGAGCGGGTTGCAATAATACATAACGACTAGCATATGTGGAAACTAATATGAGATATCTAGTCTGCATATGATTACAAGTTGGAGAACTTGTGTACTGGACCAAGCCACCATGAGAACACTACATGGATCGTTATATGAATGTCATAAGTGATTCTCATAGTGATCATGGTATATGTAGTCCTTCAACCTAAGATCATCAAGGTTCCCTACATGTGAGTCACATACTTTGATACTTTCCTTTGTTGCTCGTAACTGAGTGAACTTGAAGGAGGTCATTGGGTATGTCACATATCATGCGGAGGGATTTGTATGATCAAGATGGGATTTGTCCCTCCTATGTAATGGGAGTGATATCTTTGGGCCCCTTGATAGAGTAAGACTTAGAAAAATGCATGGCGATGCTTGGATGAGTTGATATACGATATCAATGTCATCAGTTTAAGTTGGTCTACTTGGTAATCAAGAAACCAAAGATTGGGCTATACGAGAGTGACACATTCCATGTCTCGTGCTTAGTCTTGATATCTTGGACAAAGGGACAATGGCATATATCGGTGATGATCATAAAGGTTTAGTCGAACCATCGACAATCTTGTCACTTGGGTAGCAATGATGTGTTGCTAGACACTGCTAATTGCTTATAATCATAAATGTGATTTATGATCATTGCCAACGTGGTAAGAGCCTATTGGGTCACACACATAGAGCTATTTGGATCATTAGAGTGCATGGGCTAATAATTTGGATTTTGGTTTCACAATAATTTCGTATTAATAATGGGCCCAATAGTTGAGCCATTATTAAGCCCGAAATTAAAGTCTAATTGGATTAGGGCTTTGAAACCCATTAGGCTTGGAAGTTGAGTCTCACTAAAAAGATAACTTCTAGTGAGAAATTCGTAGGTCTCCTTCCCCTAGCCTCCCAAAAGGACAGTTACACTCTTCCCTTGCAATTCCTTGGAGGACACAAGCTAGCACTACGAGCACAAGAGAAATGCATCAGCCGGGAGACGGTGGAAGCGTGGTGATCCCGAGAGGCTCATGTGGATACTATAAAGAGCTTGAACACGTCAACTGTTCTAGTTTTGTGATTTGACTCTACAGTTGAGTGAGAGATCTCAACCGAAAATTAGGTATGAACATTTTTGAACACCCGGTTTACCCCGTTTTAGTTGGATCCTGGAGGGTTTCGGTTAAATTCCACTGCACTGTTTGGCTCCCAAAACCCAACACTCGAAACATTCACAACTTGTTTGAAATGGAATACAAATACTCACAACTAGTTTGGAATGAAATGGGAACATTCCCAACTTGTTTGGAATGAAATGGAAACATTCACAACTTGTTTGAAATGAAATGGAAACAATCACAACATGTTTGGAATGAAATCAAAAGATTTAGAACTTGTTTGGAATAAAATGGGAATACTCCCAACTAGTTTGGAATGAAATCGAAACAATCACAACTTATTTGGAATAAAATTGAAACATTCACAACTTGTTTTAAATGAAATCGACACAGTCACAACTTGTTTGGAATGAAATAGAAACATTCACAACTTGTTTAGAATGAAATGGAAACACTCACAGCTTGTTTGGAATAAAATGCAAACATTCACAACTTATTTAGATTGAAATGGAAACACTCACAACTTGTTTGGAAAGAAGTAGAAACACTCACAGCTTGTTTGGAATAAAATGCAAACATTCACAACTTCTTTCGAATAAAATGCTAACATTCACAACATTTTTCGAATAAAATTCAAACATTGATAACTTCTTTGGAATGAGGTTGAAACATTCACAACATGTTTGGAATGACTAGAGATATTCACAACTAGTTTTGAATGAATCGAAACATTCACAACTTGTTTCGAATGAAATCAAAACATTCACAACTAATTTGGAATGAAATTGAAGGATTCACAACTTGTTTTGAAATAAATTGGAAACATTCACAACTTGTTTGGAATGAAATCAAAACATTCATAACTTATTTGGAATGAAATCGAAACATTCAGAACTTGTTTGGAATGAAGAGGGAACGTTCACAACAAGTTTGGAATGAAAAGGGAACATTCACCAGTAGTTTGGAATGAAATGGAAACATGCACAACCTATTTGTAACAAAATGGAGACATTCATAACTTGTTTGGAATGAGTCGAAACATTCACAACTTGTTTGAAATGAAATTCAAACATTCACAACTTGTTTGGAATGAAATTGAAGCATCCACAACTTGTTTGAAATGAAATGTAGACATGCACAACTTGTTTGGAATGAAATTGAAATGTTCACAATTGTTTGGAAAGATATGGAGAAATTCACAACCTGTTTGGAATGAACAGAAACATTCGCAACCTCTTTGGAATAAAAAGGAAACATTCACACCTTGTTTGGAATGAAACAGGAACATTTCAAAATTGTTTGGAATAAAATTTAAACATTCACAAATTCTTTGGAATGAAATGGAAACAATCACAATTAGTTTGGAATGAATGGAAACATTCACAACTTGTTTGGAATGAAATGGAAACATTCATAACTAGTTTCGTTGGAATAGAAACATTCACAACTTGTTTGGAATGAAATGGAATTATTCACAACTTTTTTCAAATGAACTGGAAGCATTCACAACTTGTTTTGGAACGAAATGGAAACATTCACAACTAGTTTGGAATGAATTGGAAACATGCACAACCTATTTGTAATGAAATGGAAACATTCACAACTACTTTGGAATGAAGTGGAAACGTTCACAACTTATTTGGATTGAAATGCAAACATTCACAACTAGTTTAGAATGAATGGAAATATTCACAACTGGTTTGGAATGAACGAAAACATTCACAACTTCCTTGGAACGTAATGGAAACATTCCCAACATTTTTGGAATGAAATGGAAACATGTACAACTTGTTTTGCAATGAAATGGAAACATTCACAACCTGTTTGGAAAGGCATGGAAACGTTCGCAACTAGTTTGGAATGAATGGAGATCTTCACAACTAGTTTTGAATGAATGGAAACATTCACAACTTCTTTGGAGTGAAATGAAAACATTCACAACTAATTTCGAATGATTGGAAACATTCACAGCTAATTTGAAATAAAATGGAAACAATCACAACTCGTATGGAATGAAATGGAAGCATTCACAACTCGTATGGAATGAAAGTGAAACGTTCATAACTTGTTTGGAATGAATTGGAGACATTGACAACTTGTTTGGAATGAAATGGAAACATTCACAACTAGTTCAGAGTGAAATTAAAACATTCACAACCTGTTTGGAACGAAATTGAAACATTCACAACTTGTTTCAAATGAAATGGAAACATTTATAACTTGTTTGGAATGAAATTGAAACATTCACAACTTGTTTGGAATGAAATCGAAACATTCACAACTTCTTTGGTATGAAATGGAAACATTACAAATAGATTTAAATGAATTGGCAAGATTCCAAAACAACTTGTTTGGAATGAAATGAAAACATTCACAACTTGTTTGGAATGAAATGGAAGCACTCACAACTAGTTTGCAGTGAAATGGTAACACTTACAACTTGTGTGGAATGAAATGGAAACATTAACAACCTGTTTGCAATGAAATGGAAACATTCAAAACTAGTTTGGAATGAAATGGAAACATTCACAAATTGTTTGGAATGAAATGGAAACATTAACAACAAGTTTGGAATGAAATGAAAACATTCACCACTTGTTTCGAATGAAATGGGAACATTCACAACTTGTTTGGAATAAATGAAAACATTCACATCTTCTTTGGAATGAAATGGAAACATTCACAACTTGTTTGAAATGAAATGGAAACATTCACAACTTGTTCGTAATGAAATCGAAACATTGACAAATTGTTTGGAATGAAATTGGAACACTTACAGCTACTTTGGATTGAATGGAAACATTCACAACTTCTTTGGAATGAATGGAAACTTTTACAACTCATTTGTAATAAAATTGGAAAGTTCACAACTCGTTTGGAATGAAATTCAAGGATTCTCAACTTGTTTCGCATAAAATGTAAACATTTACAACTTGTTTGGAATGACGTGGAAACATTCACAACTTGTTTGGGTTGAAATCGAAACGTTCAAAACTTGTTTGGAATGAAATGGGAACACTCACAACTAGTTTTGAATGAATGGATGTTGGGTTTCGGTAGCCAAACAGCGCAGTGGAATTTAAGTGAAACCCTCTAGGATACAAGTGAAATGAGGTAAACCGGGTGTTGGAAAATTTTCATACCTAATTTTCGGTTGAGATCTCTCACTCAACTGTAGAGTCGAGTCACAAAACTTGAACAGTTGACGTGTTCAAGCTCTCTATGGTATCCACACGAGCCTCTTGGGATCACCACGCTTCCACCGCGTCCCGGCAGACGCGTTTCTCTTGCGCTTGCAGTCCTAGCTTGCGTCCTCCAAGGAATTGCAAGAAAAGAGTGCGGCTGTCCTTTTGGGAGGCTAGGGCAAGGAGACCTGCGAATTTCTCACTAGAAGTTGTATTTATAGTGAGACTCAACTTCCAGGCCTAATGGGTTTCAAAGCCCTAATCGAATTAGGATTTAATTTCAGGCTTAATAATGGCTCAACTATTGGGCCCATTATTAATACGAAATTATTGTGAAACCAAAGCCCAAATTACTAGCCCATGCACTCTAACGATCCAAATAGCTCTATGTGTGCCACCCGATAGGCTCTTACCATGTTGGCAATGATCATAAATCACATTTATGATTATAAGCAATTAGCAGTGTCAAGCAACACATCATTGCTACCCAAGTGACAAGATTGTCGATGGTTCGACTAAACCTTTATGATCATCACCGATATATGCCATTGTCCCTTTGTCCAAGATATCAAGACTAAGCACGAGACATGGAATGTGTCACTCTCGTATAGCCTAATCTTTGGTTTCTTGATTACCAAGTAGACCAACTTAAACTGATGACATTCATATCGTATATCAACTCATCTGAGCATCGCCATGCATTTTTCTAAGTCTTAATCTATCAAGGGGCCCGAAGATATCACTCCCGTTACATAGGAGGGACAAATCCCATCTTGATCATACAAATCCCTCCGTTTGATATGTGACATACCCAATGACCTCCTTCAAGTTCACTCAGTTACGAGCAACAAAGGAAAGTATCAAAGTATGTGACTCACATGTAGGGAACCTTGATGATCTTAGGTCGAAGGACTACATATACCATGATCACTATGAGAATCACTTATGACACTCATATAACGATCCATGTAGTGTTCTCATGGTGGGTCGGTCCAGTACACAAGTTCTCCAACTTATACCCATATGCAGACTACATATCTCATATTAGTCTCCACATATGCTAGTCGTTATGTATTATTGCAACCCGCTCCACAATAATACTAGACTACGGACGTTTGAGAATATCATTATTCTAGGGCTACAGTTATGTTTGTTAAGTTACGCAGAAACAAAACAACAAACATAACTGCTGGATTAATGCCTTAACAAAATATCATGACTTAATGTGCAAACATACAATCATCTCATGATTGGCTTTTTGGGCACAACACTAACAATGGAAACATTCACAACTTGTTTAGAGTGAAATGGAAACGTTCACAACTTGTTTGGAATAAAATGCAAAGATTCACAACTTGTTTTGAATGAAATGGAAACATTCACAACTAGATTGGAATGAATAGAGATATTCACAACCAGTTTTAAATGAATCAAAACATTCACAACTTGTTTGGAATGAAATGAAAAAATTCACAACTAGTTTGGAACGAAATGGAAACATTGACAACTCGTTTGGAATGAAATTCGAACATTCACAACTTATTTCGAACAAAATGGAAACAATGATAACTCGTTTGCAGTGAAATTGGTACATTCACAAGTTGATTGCAATGAAAAGGAAACATTCACAAGTTGTTTGGAATGAAATGGAAGCATTCACAACCTGTTCGGAATGAAAGGGAAGCATTCACAAAACAGTCACAACAAGTTTTGAATGAAATGGAAACATTCATATCTTGTTTGGAATGAAATGGAAACATTAACAACTTGTTTGGAATGAAATCGAAACATTCACAACTTGTTTGGAATGATATGGGAACATTCACAACTTGTTTGGAATGAATGGAAACATTCACAACTTCTTTGGAATGAAATGGAAACATTCGCAACTTCTTTAGAATGAAATGGAACCATTCACTACTAGTTTCGAATAAAATGGGAACACTTAAAGCTAGTTTGGAATGAATGGAAACATTCACAACTTATTTTGAATGAATGGAAACATTAGCAACTCATTTGTAATGAATTGGAACATTCACAGCTCATTTGGAATGAAATTGGAGGATTCACAGCTTGATTCGAACGAAATGTAAACATTCACAACTTGTTTGGAATGAAATGGAAAGATTCAGAACTTGTTTCAAATGAAGTTGAAACAATGAAAACTTGTTTGGAATGAAAGGGGAACACTTACAACTAGTTTTGAATGAATGGAAGCATTCATAACTTGTTTCCAGTGAAATGGAAACATTCACCACTTGTTAGGAATGAAATGGAGAGATTCACAACTTCTTTGGAATGAAATGGGAACATTCACAACTTGTTTCGAATGAATGGAAACATTGACAACTTGTTTAGAATGAAATGGAAACATTCATAATTTGTTTGGAATGAAATGGAAACATTCACAACTTGTTTGGAATAAAATGAAAACATTCACAACTTGTTTGGAATGAAATGGAAACATTCACAACCAGTTTGGAATGAATGGAGATATTCACAACTAGTTTTAAATGAATCGAAACATTCACTACTTGTTTGGAAAGAAATGGAAACATTCACAACTAGTTTGTGTTGAATGGAGACATTCATTACCTATTTGGAATGAAATGGTAACATTCACAACTTTTTTCGAATGAAATGGAAACATTAACAACTTGTTTGGATTGAAATCGAAAGATTCACACATTGTTTGCAAAGAAATGGAAATATTCACAACTTGTTTGGAATGATATGGAAGCATTGACAACTTGTTTGGAATGAAATTGAAACAATACAACTTGTTTGGAAGGAAATGGGAACGTTCATAACTTGTTTTGGAATGGCATGGAATATTCACAACTCGTTTAGAATGAAATTTGAACATTCAAAACTTGTTTCGAATGAAATGGCAACATTCACAACTTGATTGGAATGAAATGGAAACATTCACAACTTGTTTGGAATGGATGGGAAACTTGCACAACTTGTTTGGAAAGAAATGGAAACATTCCCAACTTGTTTGGAATGAGATGGAAACATTCACATCTTGTTTGGAATGAAATCGAAACATTCACGACTTGTTTTGAATGAAATTGGAACATTCACAACTAGCTTTGAATGAAGGGAAACGTTCACAACTTGTTTGGAATGAAGTGGAAACAATCACAACTTGTTTGAACTAAAATGCAAACATTCACTACTTGTTTGGAATGAAATGGGAACATTCACAGCTAGTTTGGAATGAATGCAAACATTCGCACCTTGTTTGAAATGAAAAGGAAACATTCACAACTTGTTACGAATAAAATACTAAAATTCATAACTTGTTTGGAATGAAATAGAAACATTCACCACTTGTTTGGAATGAAATGGAAACCTTCACAACTTGTTCAAAACAAAATGGAAACATTCACATCTTGTTTGGAATGAAATGGAAACATTCACAACATGTTTGGAAGGAAATGGAAACATTCACAACTAGTTTGGAATAAATGGAAACATTCACAACTTGTTTGGAGTGAAATGGAAACATTCACAACTTGTTTAGAATGAATTGGGAACTGTCACAACTAGTTTGGAATGAAATGGAAACATTCACAACTTGTTTGGAATAAAATGGGAACTGTCACAACTAGTTTGGAATGAAATGTAAACATTCACAACTTGTTTGTAATGAAATGGAAACATTCACAACTTCTGTGGAATGAAATGGAAACATTCACAACTAGTTTGGAATAAGTAGAGATATTCACAACTAGTTTGGAATGAATCGAAACATTCACAACTTGTTTGGAATGGAATGGAAACATTCACAACTAGTTTGGAGTGATTGGAGACATTCACAACTTGTTTCAAATGAAATGGAAACATTGGCAACTTCTTTGGAATGGAATCGAATGATGCACACCTTGGTTGGAATGAAATGAAATGAAAACATTCACAACTTGTTTGGAATGAAATGGAAACATTTACAACTTGATTGGAATGAACTGGAAATGTTACCACCTCATAAAATGGGAGAATTACAAGTGTGTCATAATGGCTAAAAACCATTATATTGTGTAATTCTCCCCATAGTGTTTGAAGTGTGAGGGGTAAAAGGCATGATCAACACCTCCTTAAAAGTGTTCCAAGTTGGTAACTTGGCCCCCAAGAAAAGCCTTAAGGATTGCTTGTTTGTCAAGCAACCTATGGACTTTTTTGTAAGGTTTTGGAAATTCAGGTACTCAATTGCAAAACTCTCAAGAAAGAGACTTGGAGAGTTATGGGAAGGATATAAATGGTATGAAAGTGCTATTGGAGGACCAAATTACTCAAGGAAGACAAGTTTGAACAAAGGAAACACTAATGGAAATAAGGACCTAAATGTCCTAGTGTAAACCTTAAGGTGTTCAAGCTTTTGACTTCAGTCTAAGGTTGGAATTTTGGGGTTATCCCACCATGGGGGAGGCAGCCATGACTTGATAATTAGTCAAAAATGTTGGGCACATGTGTACCAATGAGTTTAAGACAAAGAAAGTGATGGCCTGGGGCCTCATCGTTGTGAGTCATGATGACTGTTGAAGAGACTTCTAGGAGGAAGAACGCCTGGAAGGTGGATCGCCCCAAGGAGAGTACCTGAAAAGCTGGTAAACAGGGTTAGGAGGCCCCCGGAGTGTTTTTCCGGGGGGGGGGGAGCCTCCGACGCCCAAGTCAGTGGTGGCCGGAAAAAGGAGAAAGTCACTAGCTCAAAGAGAAAGGCAGAAAAGTCTCGCCTGGTATTTTCTCAGAGTGTGGGAGCTGTATCTCCGGCCAACCAACCTCCTGTCAAGTATTTATTTCCTGTGTATATAGGAATACCTAGCCCGTTCAGATCGTGACACGTGTGCGGTCGGATGCTCCTGAACTTCTGGGCGTAGGGGACAGATAGTTGGTAACCAGATGGCCTCGAGCCTTGTGCTGAGACGGGCCATGATGTGATTCTGATGGCGTCTGCGCGTCAGGGCGGCTTTTTACGTCTGTGGTGGGACGTGTCAGAAGCTTCCTTAAATGCTTCCTTAAATGCTCCTGCCGTACTCCCGAGGTCCCTGGGCGAGGTCGTCCTCTAGTTCGGACAGAACCTCTTCGGGAAGCATACCCTCAGTTCGGGGGTTCCCAGTTCCAGGGGGTTCCGCCTTCGGGGATATCATGTTCGGGCAGCAATGTCTGGTGCCACTTTTCCGAAGGCGCGCTGTTCACAACCTTGGGGGGCGAATAGAGTCCTCAAGTTTTACTTGCGTGCCGAGGCTCGGAGCTCTTCGGCTATCTCCCGAGGTGCGTGATTCCACCTGTTCCCGAGAAGCGCCAGTTCTTCTGGCCATTGTTGTGGCAGGGTGTTCGGCCAGATTGAGGCGATAGCCTTTGGCTATCACATGCCCCCCTCTGGAAAGCCGAAGTGAAGACTTCGGTTTGCATCTCTTTCCGAGGTTGTCGTTGGGAGTCTTGTTGGGAAGCATAACCTGTTCCGAGGTCGCACCTTTTGCCCGAGGGTCTGGGCTGTTCGGCCTTGGCCTATTCTTTGGTGTCTCCGAGGGAAAGCCTGTACCGAAGATACACCTCTTGCCCAAAAGTCATGGGCTGTTCAGCCATAGCCTGTCTCTTGGTGTCCTCGAGGTGGCCTGCTTTTTATTTCTCCAGGTCTGATGGCCAAGCGCGTCAGACTGAGCGGCGCGTCTCCACTTTTCAGGGATGTCAAACGACGTGTCCCAATCAGGAGGTGTGTCCCAGTTTTCCAGGGACGTTTGGGGAGGCACGTCCCCTATTTCTGCGCAGCGGTTGACACGCGGCTTCTTGCCATTGGAGGAGAGGCGCGTCATTTACAGAATGCGCGCCTTTTAGGGTGCAGCGGGCAGTTACGGCGACGGTTCGCCTCCAATGGGTACTTATGATCTCTTTTCGGCTACCCACCTTTGGCCTATAAATAGCCCATTCCATCATAAGTCCCACTTACTGTTTTTCTGCTCTCTCTCTGCTTTGCCCTCTGTTCTTGCGTTTTATCTTGCTTTTTGTGGCAGAGCTTCTTTAATCAGAGCTTTTCCTACCAACTTTCACGACGGCGTCCTCAGGCAAATCTTTTGGTGGGTTTTGATTTCCAGAGTACTCTGATTTCTCTGTTTTTCTGAGTTTTTCTGGAAAACTGTTGTTTTTTTCCAAACTCGTCTTCTGAGTTTTTTCTGGAAACTATTTTCTTTTCCATCTCAAACTCTTTTCCATGTCTACGATGCCTGTTCCTGAGAGCTGGAAACCTCTTCTGGCCATCCTTGCTGTACCACCCCCGAAAAACTAGAGAGGTGGAAGAAAAAATTCTTTCTTCCGTCTTACGCTGTGACCAGGCTACCTCGTTCTAGCCATTTTGCTTTTTCAAACCGCGGCGATGAGGTTACCGTCTTCAGAGCCCAACTGAAGGCCGGACTTCGGTATCCTCCCCCGAAGGTGGTTTGCGAGTTCTGCCAATTCCATGGCATTGCTGTGAACCAGCTTCCCCCGAACGCGTACTGCTATTTTAACGCCTACCTCTGCATGTGTGGCGTGTTCGGGATAGAGCCCCACTTCATCATTTTCATGCAGTACTACAAGCTCTACGTGGTCCCGAAGGGTGGCTTCTATTTCCTGCTGCCTCGGGGATCCGGGAGCAAAAAATTCACCTTCACCTTCGACATGAAGGATAGCTGGCGGGGGTGGCAGCCTAAGTTCTTTTTCTTGAAGGTGGATAAGAACTGGTCTGATGTCCCGACCAGATGGGCTCAGGGAGTGCTGAACGCAGACGTCGTTGATCCGAGGATGCTGCTGACCCCACCGTTGGCTTCCGTGTTCACGGATTTCGACGCCCGCATTCGGGCAGTCGCTGACTGGGTTCCCGAGGTCTCTCCTCGTGCTCTTTACCCCTTTCCTATCAACTGGAGGTTGATGACCGAAGAAGTCCTTCAGGAGCTGAAAGTGGTTAAGGAGCACAAGACTGACCTCAATATGCCCGCTCCCGCCATCGCCGGGAAGGACTCCTGGCTGGTCAAGCTCCTTAAGGGGGAGACTTCTTTCGAATCTTTTGCCGAAAGTGAGTAATCTTCCACCCCTTTATATTTTTTCCTCGGACTTACGCTGATATTTCTTCTCTTTTTCAGAGATGGGTGATGGGGCTGCCGCCTATTACAAGGCCCTCTTTTCTGGCCAAGTGGAGAAGGGGGAGCAGACAAAGAAGGCGGCTTCCCGAAGAAGGAAGTCGACAGGGGCGGGGCCCTCGGCGAAGCGAGCTATGAAGGCTGTCCAGCCTCCTCAGCCAGAGCTTTCGGAAGAAGAAGCTGGCGAAGAGGCTGGTCTTGTTGAAATTTCACCGGCCGAGGTCCCCGCTACTTCCGCCGAGGTGCCTCATCCCGACCTCGAGGCCCCCAGAAACACTGTAGTGGTAGAAGTACCTACTTCCGAGGAGCGGTATCGGCAGAAGGGTAAGGGTCTTTCTACCGAGGGGCCCGAGGTTCCCGAGGACACTATCTCCGAGGTTCCTCCAGGTATGCCTTCAGGCGAAGTTCAGCTCCTTTGCTTTTCGCGAATTTTTCGTCTACTCCTAACTTCCTTCTTACTTTCAGAGGAGCCCCTTGCTGCTGGCTGGAGGGCCATTCATGAGAGGAAACGGGCCCTCCGCGATGCCACAATCCCTGAGGGGAAGATCCCCTTGGAGCCCTTTTGGACAATCACGGAGGATATGAATTTGTTCTCCGACGATTGTCCAAAAATGACAAAGGAGATTTGGAAGGGGATGACCACTGACGCCTCCTTCCGGGCCATTGCGGCGGCTCACCCGAGGGATAATACCCTCGCCGCAAAAGTCACCGAGCATGCTGCTCAGGTATAGTCTTTACACTCTTTTTCCTCAATTTTCTAAGTGTTTAGACTTGTACTAACCTGGACTTTTGCCTTGTCGTAGCTGCTGGAGTACGCTGGTTACCTCTGAGTTCGGGTGGCCAGAGAGGCTGCCTCCAAGGATGCGACTTCGCGGGAATTCAGTGAAGCGAAGGCTTCGCTTGCGAAGGTGGTCGCCAGCAACCAGCAGCTGACAGCGGATTGTTCTCAGCAAATCGCCGCCGTTCGGGAGGAGTTCTCGAAGAAGAGAGAAGAACTTGAAAAGGACTCCTCCCGGAAGATTGCCGACCTTGGCGACCAAGTAAAGGGGCTGCTCGCCGCCAACGGAGATCTTGTCAAGGACAAGGCTGTTTCTGACAGTCTTGCGGCGAGGTTGACGGATGAGAACAATGCTCTCCGAGCCGAGGTCGAGGCTCTGAAAAAGGAGTCCGGAGGGACGCTGGGGATAAGCGAGCTGGAGGAGGAGATTGCTGAGCTGAGGGACGAGCTCAACGACCTTGGCGTTCAAAAACATACTTCTGATCAAATGGCCAAGGTCGCCTTTCAGGACGGCTTCTGCCTTGCTCGGCACTAGGTCCTGCAGAGGTTCCCAGATTTGGACCTCTCTTTTCTGGAGGGCCTAAATATTCCTGAGGGACCTCGGTGGCAGTGGTCCAAGGTCGAGCATCTGAAGCTTCCTGGTCTTCGTCCGCCCGGCTCTCCCTAGTTTGTTTTAGGGCTCCTCTTATTTTTCTCCTTTGTGCTCCTTCTTTGGGCACTTCTTTTGTAAGGCAGCGTTTGCTCTAAATGAACAATCTTTTGGCTAAGTCCTTTCTTGCAAGTTTCTTCATTTCCACTGTCCCGAACACGTTTGCTCAATAGACTTTCGGAAAACCTGCAACCAAAGAAACTTTTTACCTTCTTTTGTCCCGAGTGTGCTCACTCAAGAGACTTTCTGGAAAGTTTGTAAAAATTTGGCTAAGTCTTTTGCAAGCTTTTTGTTCCCTTTTATCCCGAACATGTTCGCTCAAGGGACTTCGGAAAACCTTCAGCCAAATTTTTCTGTCTTCCTATTGTCCCGAGCATATTTGCTCAAGGGACTTAGGAAAATTTTCACGAGATTGCTCATTTCCTTTTTTCCCGAGCACGTTCGCTCAAGGGTGTTCGGAAATTACCTCTGCTTTTGTTTTGGCGTGTACTTTTGCGAGATTCTTGCTTTCCCTTTTTCCCGAGCATGTTCGCTCAAGGGTGTTCGGAAAATTTTCTCTGCACTGATTATGCCGAGTACCTTTGCAAGATTCTTGTTTCCCATTTTTCCCGAGCATAGTGGCTCAAGGGACTTCGGGAAGTCACATCTGCTTTTTTCATGGCGAGCACCTTCGCGGAATTCTGTCTTGGACAATTTGGTATACTTAAAAACTTTTCTCAAGACCATTATTCTCCAGACCATTCTGTACTTAGAATATTTCTTGTACAATATCTCCTCCGCTCAACCTTAGGCATAGAATTTTTTCAAGGCGACTGAATGCCAAGTGTTTTTCAATTCTATGCCTTCGGCGTCGCCAAGCTTGTACACGCCTTTTCGTACTTCGGCGAGAACCAGATAAGGTCCTTCCCAATTTGCGCGAAGTACTCCATGAGATGGCCTTCGGGGTGCAAAGTCGGCCTTTCGGAGAACGAGGTCTCCTTTTTTGATTTCTTTTGGCCTGGCTTTTAAGTTGATAGCCGCGGCCACTCTTTGCTGGAAAGCTTTTCTTCTCAGCTCGGCTATTTCTCTGTGTTCGGCCACAAGGTCGAGCTTAGTTCTCAGACCGAGGTCGTTTCCGCCTTCATCAAATACTTGCACCCGTATTGAAGGCTGAATTATCTCTATTGGGATAATGGCCTCTGTTCCGAAGACGAGTGAGAAGGGAGTTTCCCCTGTGGCTCTTCGTGGCGTCGTTCGGTAGCTCCACAATACACTTTGGAGTTCTCCTGGCCATTTCCCCTTGGCTTCCCCAAGTCTCTTTTTCAGGCCATCTTTTATGGTCCTGTTTGATACTTCCACCTGCCCATTGCTTTGGGGGTGAGCTACTGGGGCGAAGTGCATCTTTATTCCGAGGTCGCTGATGAATTCCTGGAATCCTTTGTCTATGAACTGGGATCCATTATCAGCTACTAGTACCCTCGGTATGCCAAATCTGCATACAATGTTCTTCCATACGAACTTCTGCACTTCTTTTGCCGAGATAGTTGCTAGTGGTTCTGCCTCTACCCACTTTGAGAAATAGTCCACTGCTACCACGCAGAATTTCACGCCTCCGGGCGCTGTGGAGAGTGGCCCAATAAGGTCTATACCCCAGACTGCGAAGGGCCAAGGATAGTCTGCCGACGTTACCATTTCCGAGGGTATCCTCTGGATTTTTGCATGTCTCTGGCAACTACCGCACTTCTGGACGAACTGCCTTGCGTCCTTTCTCAGGGTAGGCCGGAAGTATCCTTGGCGGAGTATCACTGCTGCAAGGGCATCAGTTCCAATGTGCGAGCCGCACATGCCTTCGTGAACTTCTTCGAGGACCATCTCAGTATCCTCTTCGCCCACACATCTCTGCAGCGGATTTGCATATCCTTGCCGATATAACTCTTCACCAATCAGGAAGAATCTTCCGGTGCGTCTTCGCAGTCTTGCAGCATTGCCGGCGTCTTCGGGAAGCTCATTCTCTGCGAGGTATCTCTTTATGGGGTCCTTCCACCCTGTTCCCGAGGTCATTACGCTTAGTACGGAGATGCTTGGATGGTCTAGCACCTCGGTGTATGTTTTGGACTTCGCTAAGCAATCTGCCTCAGTGTTATTCCGCCGGGGTACATTTTTGATCCGCACGGCGTCAAACTCTTGGATGAGTTTTGTTACCAGCTCGTGGTATTTTGCCAAGATTGGGTCCTTCGCCCCATAATCTCCTGCCGTCTGCCGAACTACCAGCTGGGAATCGCTGTGAGCCCTTAAGTTTCTTACGCCAATCTTTCTGGCCAAGCGTAATCCCACTATGAGGGCTTCATACTCAGCCACATTACTGGTGACGTTGAAGCTGAACTTGATAGCCTTCATCACCTCTAGGCCTTCGGGTCCTCTGATAACTATTCGAGCTCCCTGGTGTTCGGACCCCGAGGCTCCGTCAACATGCAAGGTCCATTCTAGCTCACCTTCTTTCGGATCTGAGTGGTTCTCCTCAGTGGTGGGTATTTCGGCGATAAAATCTGCCAATGCTTGGGCTTTTATGGCCTTCCGAGGCTCATACGTGATTTCGTGTTCGCCAAGCTCTATGCACCACTTGGAGAGCCTTCCCGAATGATCAACTCTCTTCATAACATCCCGTAGTGGTAGACTACTTCGGACGATGATGGGGGGAGCCTGGAAATATGGTCGCAGTCTTCTTCCTGCAAGCACCAAGGCGTATATAGCTTTTTGAAGCAATGGGTACCTGACTTCGGCGCCATGCAGGGACTTGCTGACGTAGTAGACCGGCCATTGTTTCGGCCCTTCTTCTTTCACCAGGACCGAGCTCACGGCCTTTTCTGTGACGGCGAGGTACAGTACGAGGGGTTCTCCCTCCCGAGGTTGTCGCAGAGTCAGCAGGCTGGCCAGGTAGACTTTGAGTTCTTCCCAGGCCTTTTGGCAATCTTCGTCCCAAGGATGATTGTTTTTTCCGAGGTCGCCTTCCATCTTTGCTGCCTTTGTGAGGACTTTGAAGAAAGGTCTACACCTATCTTCGTACCTGGAAATAAACCTGCTCAGAGAGGTTATTCTCCCGGTTAGTCTCTGCACGTCCTTGATTGTGGCAGGAGTTCGGAACTCAAGCAGAGCCTTAATCTTCTTAGGATTGGCGTCGATGCCTCTTTCGGATACCATGTACCCAAGGAATTTTCCCGAGGTCACGCCGAAGATACACTTCTCGGGATTAAGGCGAATCCCGAAGGCTCTGAGCTTTTGGAAGGTTTCCTCCAAATCTGCAACGTGGTAGCCGGGCAGCTTGCTTTTGACTATCATATCATCAACATATACCTCCATGTTTCTCCCCATTTGGTCCTTGAAGACCTTGTTCATCAGTCTCTGGTAGGTGGCTCCTGCATTTTTGAGCCCGAAGGGCATTCTGACATAGCAGTACGTTCCTCCCTCGGTGATGAAGGCAGTTTTCTCTTCATCTTCGGGGTCCATCCTTATCTGATGGTAGCCGCTGAAGGCATCTAGGAAGCTCAGGAGCCCGTATTCGGCCGTTGAATCTACCAGTTGATCTATTGGCGGGAGGGGAAATGAGTCTTTCGGGCAAGCATCGTTCAAGTTTCTGAAATCAATGCACATCCGGAGTTTGCTGCTACCTTCTTTTGTGGTGATGACCACGTTGCTTAACCATTCGGGGTATTTTACCTCCCTGATAACTTCAGCATCCAATAGGCGCTGGACTTCGGTTTTCACGAAGTTGCTTTTGTGGGCTGAGATGCTTCGTTTCTTTTGCCTGATAGGTTTTGCTTCCGGGCTTACTTTGAGGCTGTGCTGTATTATGCCAGGGTTCACTCCTGGCATGTCTTTCGGCGAGTAGGCAAACAGATCTTTATTTTTCAGCAGAAAGGATACAAGATTTTCCTTGTCACCTTTGGCCAAGCTCTTCCCTATTCGGGTAGATTGTCCTGGGACAAGATCTACTGCTTCCGTTTCTGCTTCTGCGGGATCTCCTTCTTTGCCTTTCTCCTGCGCCTTTGCCTCCACTGTTTGTGTAGAGTTGTTTGTCGGAGCCTTTCGTGCTTTTACAAACACCTTTCTTACCTCGGCTTGGTCGATGAAGACCTCTGCATCTCCATCCTTGGTGGCGAATGTGACAGTCAAGTACTTCACATCGGGGCGAATGTGCAGGTTCCCCTGAGTCTGCCTTCCAAGGATGGCGTTGTACGAAGACGGGACGTCCATGACGATGAATCTTGCCATTGTGGACGCGTACAACTCAGCTGCTCCGTTTATCGAAGTGCCTTTCATCATCAAGGGGAGGTCGATCCATCCGAGGACGGGTAGTTCGGATGGCCCAAGGCCGAAGGTGGGCGTGGTGACAGGTTTAAGCTCGCTGCTGGAGATGCCAAGCTCGGCAGTAAGTGCGAGAATAGGACGTCAGCATTTGAGCCATCATCAAGCAACACTCTCTTGACGTCCCAGTTCCCTATTCTCGCCATTATCAGCAGCGGGTCGTCGTGGGGGAAGACGACGGTGGAGCCATCTTTGCGAGCCAGTTTCTTTGATGGAATTTGATACTCCATAACTGCAATTTCTCTGGCCTTCCGCTTTCTTTCCGAGGATGGGAGCCCCGTGTTGATGGTTTGGATGACCCCTACTGGAGGTGGAAGGCACCTTTTTGGACTTCTGTTTCTCCGCCTGTCGGAGTCATAGTGCTCGTTTTCAGCCCTCTCTTCCTCCTCTTTTCTGCCTTTTGGGGAGGGCATCCGCAGGTATTTGCGAAGCTGGCCCTGTTTGATCAGCGACTCTATGTACTTCTTCAGCTGGAAGCAGTCTTCGGTGTCATGACCGTGGTCGCGATGAAACTGGCAGAACTTCTTGGCATTCTTCTTATTATCGGCGGCCATGGCCTTTGGCCTCCGAATCTGCGTCCCTTGCCTTTCCAGCGCCATAAGAATGTTGGTCCGTGTCGTGCTCAAGGGGGTTTGAGGTTTCCTTCCTCGCATTCGTCGTGGTCGGCCTGTGTGTTCAGAAAGATGCCGAGCTTGCTGACTGGACCCTTCGGCGCGGTGATGATCAGACTTCGGCCCCGCCATCCTCAATTCCTCGGCTGTCATGTGCTGCTCTGCCCTTCGGTAAAATTCTCCGAGGGTCTCCGGGGGGTCCTTTGAGAACTCGTAGAACAGCTGTGAGTCACGCCGAAGGCCCCGTGTCATAGCGAGGATGCGGATTTCGGGCCGGAAGTCCAGGACGCTGAGTGCTTCCCTGTTGAATCGTTCGACATAGTCTCGGATTGTCTCTCCGTTTCTCTGCTCTATGTCGAACATCTACACAGGCATTTTGGCCGTCGGCCTGCTCCCAATGAACTGCTGGGTGAAGGCTGTGGACAACTCCTGGAACTCAGTGATAGTCCATGGGGGCAAGGAATTGTACCATGCTGTTGCTGGGCCCGTGAGGGTGACTTCGAAGCATTTGCACATGGTAGCGTCATCAGCTCCGTGCATTATCATGCTCCGTCTGTACTTCGTCAGATGGGCCTGTGGATCAGTCCGGCCATCATAGATCTCCAGCCTAGGCACTCTGAAGTCGCCTGGCATAGCTGCCTCAACGACGGCGCGAATAAACGGGGAGTCATCTTCGCATAATGCCCCCGACAGCCTGTCCCAAACGGGTTTTCTGGCCACTTGCTTCTCCACTCTGTCCAGCCGTGCCAATATCCTTTCCATAAGCGCAGTGGCGCTAGGACCATTTTCGCGGGAGGGAGATCGACGGCGCCTCTTCGGGGAGCGAGTTCGGTGCGGAGGGGTCAGGGACCTCGCCTCGGGCGACGAACTGCTTCGCTGTGAGACTCTCGGTCGCTTGGACCCGGTTTGTCCCACAGGCCGTTCCCCGAGGGGTATATCTTCTGTGGATGATTCTCCGCGAGGCTCTCCACTTCCTGAACTGCGGTATGTAGACTTGGGGCTTCTCTCCCGAGGGCGTGCTGATGAGGAGGGTTTCTGGGCCTGTGACTGCTGTGGCCATCTTCGGTCGATCTGCTGAGTCATTTCAGCAACGACCGAGCGCTGAAAGTCCCTCAAGAAGCTCATGGTGATTACCAGAGGGCGGTCTTCCTCGGGCGTAGAAGTCTCTGGGAATGTCTGCTCAGCGGCCGGTTGTATCTCAGGCGCGGACGAGGACCTTGGGAGTCCCTTGTCCTTAGAACGCCGAGTCTCAACGACGGCGATTTGCGAGCGGGTTCCCACAGACGGCGCCAAATGATGGCCTGGGGCCTCATCGTTGTGAGTCATGATGACTGTTGAAGAGACTTCTAGGAGGAAGAACGCCTGGAAGGTGGATCGCCCTAAGGAGAGTACCTGAAAAGCTGGTAAACAGGGTTAGGAGGCCCCCGGAGTGTTTTTCCGGGGGGGGAGCCTCCGACGCCCAAGTCAGTGGTGGCCGGAAAAAGGAGAAAGTCACTAGCTCAAAGAGAAAGGCAGAAAAGTCTCGCCTGGTATTTTCTCAGAGTGTGGGAGCTATATCTCCGGCCAACCAACCTCCTGTCAAGTATTTATTTCCTGTGTATATAGGAATACCTAGCCTGTTTAGATCATGACACGTGTGCGGTCGGATGCTCCTGAACTTCTGGGCGTAGGGGACAGATAGTTGGTAACCAGATGGCCTCGAGCCTTGTGTTGAGACGGGCCATGATGTGATTCTGATGGCGTCTGCGCGTCAGGGCGGCTTTTTACGTCTGTGGTGGGACGTGTCAGAGGTTTCCTTAAATGCTTCCTTAAATGCTCCTGCCGTACTCCCGAGGTCCCTGGGCGAGGTCGTCCTCTAGTTCAGACAGAACCTCTTCGGGAAGCATACCCTCAGTTCGGGGGTTCCCAGTTCCAGGGGGTTCCGCCTTCGGGGATATCATGTTCGGGCAGCAATGTCTGGTGCAACTTTTCCGAAGGCGCGCTGTTCACAACCTTGGGGGGCGAATAGAGTCCGCAAGTTTTACTGGCGTGCCGAGGCTCGGAGCTCTCCAGCTATCTCCCGAGGTGCGTGATTCCACCTGTTCCCGGGAAGCGCCAGTTCTTCTGGCCATTGTTGTGGCAAGGTGTTCGGCCAGATTGAGGCGATAGCCTTTGGCTATCAGAAAGCATAATTAGTTAGAAGGAAAATGACATAAAGCAAGGTTAAGCTTGTTAAGTGTGTTTTGGTGCCCTTAAGCTCATTTAAGGCCATTTAAGTGGCCAAATCACTTATCCCACTCTCATTTTCGTCCTCCCCCAGCCCAAGAACACAGCCATACTTCCTCCATAGCCACCACACCTTCAAACTTGCAATTGATTGAAATTGAAGGCAAAAGGAAGCAATTGGAAGCAAACTAGAGCTATTTCTTGCATACTCAAGGATTAAGCTTCAAATTCGGCCTACTCTCTTTGGTAAGGGTTCTCTTGCTCTCATGGGTTGTTTTCTGTATTTTCAAACAACCATGGAGCTATGGCTAAGCTTGGAAGAGGCCATGAGCTTGATGAACCAAGCTTATTGAGGGGAGTGCACTTATTGAAGGTTTTGCGACCTATTGTCAAGAGCACAAAGATGGCAGTGAAATGAGGGTTTCTAGAGCCCAAAGTTAGTACTAACTAGTGTTAAAATCCTCCTAAGACCAAGCATTAGCTTGAGGAGGGCTGCCATAGTGATTTGGTTAAGTTTATTACATGTTTTATGGACTAACCTATGGTATATGCTGCTGCCACATTTCATGTGTTTGTGGTTTGTGTTTGGGTGCTGCATTTGGTTGCTATATCTTGTACATATGCATTTTGGTTTTTGTGTTTTAGTGTCTTTGGATGCAGGTTTTAATGAGGATCACATTACCTTAAGAAACCAAGTATTACCCTTACTAAGTTTCTCAATGAAACTTACTCCCCTCAATTTTATCATTTCAGGTCCAGCTGAAAGATCACCTTCAAACTAACATTTTTGGTTTGAGTTTTGATCTGAAATTTCAGGCACATGAACTTCCATATTTCTAGTTGTGATCTGGAAAGTTTGGTGATTTTAGGAGCACATTTGGTATTTTTAATGGTGGTACTTACTGTGTTGTGCAGCAGCTGTCCAGCATCCTGTTTTTGGAGTCCATTGTGTCTCAGGACCTCCTGAAACCTAGGGTGCGTATTTATCTGAGTTAAGACCATATTGTAGTGCATGTATGCATGTACATGTAGTGTATGTAAGATGAGACAAGTATGTGAACATTTGACTAATGTTTTGGCTATGTAAGTGATGTGGTGCAAAGCTGCCTAAGTGTGAATGATGGGCTGCTTACTTGTAAATTTTGTTTTGGCCACATAAGGTTGTTAATAGAAAGGGAATGTAATTCCTATGTGTAATGGACATATATGGGATAGCCTTGGAGGGCTTTCCCCTTGTGAATGAAGTGTTTGCATGGTTCGGAAAAAATTGTATGGGCAAAATAGTCCAAAAGTTGCCCGAATTTTGACTCTCGACATAAAGTTTAATATCTCCCTGTGTAGAATTAACCTTGGTATGAACTTTTGACCACACCTAGAGGACATCTAGGGAGTTAACTGGGCTTTGGAATTTCTGGATTTAGAGCCTTGTAGCCAAATTTATGACGTTTCAAAGTTGGCTGAGTTAGTGTTCATTTGGTCAGAATTTTGTAAACAACTTAAAAAATCCATAACTTGGTCCATAGGTGGGCTATTGATGTAAAACAAAATTCCTTGGTTTTCTCTAAGTCTCTACTTGATAATGGAGCAAAGAAACCATGGGGCTATGTGGCTAGAATAATACAGTTTATTAGTGAAAGTTACAGGTGCAGTAGCTGGCCACTAGAACTTAAGAAGATTGCCTTATGTGTGGAAGCCAAAACTAAGACTTGTGCTAGTGTTTTCCTTCTTTGCTGCCATGGTGTGCATGCAATGTGAATATGTGTGTGATGGTTGGACCAATATGCATGTATTTACATAGTGCCCAAGAGGGCCACTTGGGTATGCACACTAAGCGTAGTGTTCTGATGGCCTACAGAACATTACCAATCCTGGGAGTCTAAATGCACAGTTTTGGCACCATAACTGGACTACCCGGGAGTGGGTAATAGGAAACATTCACAACTTGTTTGGAATGAAATTTGAACGTTCACAACTTGTTTGGAATGAATGGAAACGTTCACAATTGTTTGGAATGAAAAGGAAACATTCACACCTTGTTTCCAATGAAACAGGAACATTTCCAAATTGTTTGCAATAAAATTTAAACATTCACAACTTTTTTGGAATGAAATGGAAACATTAACAATTACTTTGGAATGAATGGAAACATTCACAACTTGTTTGGAATGAAATGGAAACATTCACAACTAGTTTGGAATGAATGGAAATATTCACAACTTGTTTGGAATGAAATGGAAACATTCACAACTGGTTTGGAATGAACGTAAACATTCACAACTTCTTTGGAACAAAATGTAAACATTCCCAACTGTTTTGGAATGAATTGGAAACATGCACAACTTATTTTCGAATGAAACGGAAACATTCACAACCCGTTTGGAATGACATGGTAACATTCGCAACTAGTTTAGAACGAACCGAGATATTCACAACTACCTTTGAATGGATAGTAACATTCACAACATGTTTAGAATGAAATGGAAACATTCACAACTAATTTGGAATGAATGGAAACATTTATAGCTAGTTTTAAACAAAATTGAAACAGTCAAAACATGTATGCAATGAATTGAAACATTCAGAACTTGTTTAGGATGAAATGCAAACGTTCAGAACTTGTTTGGAAAGAATTGGAGGCATTCACAACTTATTTGGAATGAAATGGAATTATTCACAACTAGTTCGGAATGAAATTAAAACATTCACAACCTGTTTGGAATGAACTGGAAACATTCATAACTTGTTTGGAAAGAACTGGAAACATTCACAACTTGTTTCAAATGAAATGGAAACATTCATAACTTGTTTGGAACGAAATGAAAACATTCACAACTTGTTTGGAATGAAATGGAAACATTCACAACTTGTTTGGAATGAAATGCAAACATTCACAAGTAGTTTGGAATGAAATGGAAACATTGACAACTCATCTGGAATGACATTGGAACATTCACAACTTGTTTCGAACAAAATGGAAACATTCACAACTCGTTTGCAATGAAATTGGTACATTCACAACTTGATTGGAATGAAAAGGAAACATTCATAAGTTGTTTGGAATGAAATGGAAACATTCACAACCTGTTTAGAATGAAATGGAAACAGTCACAACTAGTTTTGAATGAAATGGAAACATTCACATCTTGTTTAGGATGAAATGGAAACATTAACAACTTGTTTGGAATGAAATCGAAACATTCACAACTTGTTTGGAATGATATGGGAACATTCACAACTTGTTTGGAATGAATGGAAACATTCACAACTTCTTTGGAATGAAATGGAAACATTCGCAACTTCTTTGGAATGAAGTGGAAACATTCACAACTAGTTTGGAATGAAATGGGAAGACTTATAGCTAGTTTGGAATGAATGGAAACATTCACAACTTCTTTCGAATGAATGGAAACATTAACAACTCATTTATAATGAAATTGGAACATTCACAGCTTGTTTGGAATGAAATTGGAGGATTCACAGCTTGATTCGAATGAAATGTAAACATTCACAACTTGTTTGGAATGAAATGGAAACCTTCAGAACTTGTTTCGAATGAAATTGAAACAATTAGAACTTGTTATGAATGAAATGGGAACACTCACAACTAGTTTTGAATGAATGGAAACATTGACAACTTGTTTACAGTGAAATGGAAACATTCACGACTTGTTAGGAATGAAATGGAGACATTCACAACTTCCTTGGAATGAAATAGGAACATTCACAACTTGTTTATAATGAATGGAAACATTCACAACTTATTTAGAATGAAATGGAAACACTCATAAATTGTTTGGAATGAAATGGAAACATTCACAACTTGTTTGGAATAAAATGAAGACATTCACAACTTGTTTGGAATGAAATGGAAACATTCACAACTAGTTTGCAATGAATGGAGATATTCACAACTAGTTTTAAATGAATCGAAACATTCACAACTTGTTTGGAAAGAAATGGAAACATTCACAACTAGTTTGTATTGAATGGAGACATTCAAAACCTGTTTGCGATGAATTGGTAACATTCACAACTTGTTTCGAATGAAATGGAAACATTCACAACTTGTTTGGATTGAAATCGAAAGAAGCACACCTTGTTTGGAATGAAATCTAAATAATCACAACTTGTTTGGAATGAAATGGAAGCATTGACAACTTTTTTGGAATGAAATCAAAACAATACACTTGTTTGGAAGGAAATGGGAACTTTCAAACTTGTTTTGGAATGACTTGGAACATTCACAACTCGTTTAGAATGAAATTTGAACATTCAAAACTTGTTTCGAATGAAATGGAAACATTCACAACTTGTTTGGAATGTATTGGAAACTTGCACAACTTGCTTGGAAAGAAATGGAAACATTGACAACTTGTTTGGAATGAGATGGAAACATTCACAACTTGTTTGGAATCAAATGGGAACATTCACAGCTAGTTTGGAATGATTGGAAACATTCACACCTTGTTTGGAATGAAAAGGAAACCTTGACAACTTGTAAGGAATAAAACGCTAACATTCACAACTTGTTTGGAATGAATTGGAAACATTCACCACTTGTCTGCAATGAACTGGAAACATTCACAATTTGTTCGAAATGAAATGGAAACATTCACATCTTGTTTGGAATGAAATGGAAACATTCACAACATGTTTGGAAGGAAATGGAAACATTCACAACTTGTTTGGAATGAAATGGAAACATTCACAACTTGTTTGGAATGGAATGGGAACTTTCAAAACTAGTTTGGAATGAAATGTAAACATTCACAACTTGTTTGGAATGAAATGGAAACTTTCACAACTTCTTAGGAATAAAATTCAAACATTCACAACTTGCTTGGAATGAAATCGAAACATTCACAACTAGTTTGGAATGAGTAGAGATATTCACAACTAGTTTGGAGTGAATCGAAACATTCACAACTTGTTTCGAAAGGAATGGAAACATTCACAACTAGTTTGGAGTAATTGGAAACATTCACAACTTGTTTCGAATGAAATGGAAACATTGGCAACTTCTTTGGAATGAATTCGAATGATGCACACCTTGTTTGGAATGAAATGAAAACATTCACACCTTGTTTGGAATGAAATGGAAACATTTACAACTTGGTTGGAATGAACTGGAAACATTCACTACTTGTTTGGAATGAAATTTGAACATTCACAACTTGTTTGGAATGAATGGAAACATGCATAATTGTTTGGAATGAAAAGGAAAATTCACACCTTGTTTCGAATGAAATAGGAACATTTCCAAATTGTTTGCAATAAAATTTAAACATTCACAACTTCTTTGAAATGAAATGGAAACATTCACAATTACTTTGGAATGAATGGAAACATTCACAAATTGTTTGGAATGAATGGAAACATTCACAACTTTTTTGGAATGAATGGAAACATTCACAACTTGTTTGGAATGAAATGGAATCATTCACAACTTGTTTCAAATGAAATGAAATCATTCACAACTCCTTTGGAATGAAGTGGAAACATTCACAACTTCTTTGGAATGAAATGGAAACATTCGCAACTGGTTTGGAATGAACGTACACATTCACAACTTCTTTGGAACAAAATGGAAACATTCCCAACTGTTTTGGAATGTAATGGAAACATGCACAACTTGTTTTGGAGTGAAATGGAAACACTGACAACCTGTTTGGATTGACATGGAAACGTTCGCATCATGTTTCGAACGAATCGAGATATTCACAACTACTTTTGAATGAATGGAAACATTCACAACATGTTTGGAATGAAATGGAAACATTGACAACTAATTTGGAATGAATGGAAACATTCACAGCTAGTTTTAAATAAAATTGAAACATTCACAACACGTATGCAATGAAATTGAAACATTCAGAACTTTGTTTGGGATGAATTGGAAATGTTCACAACTTGTTTGGAATGAATTGGAGACATTCACAACATGTTTGGAATGAAATGGAAATATTCACAACTAGTTCGGAATGAAATTAAAACTTTCACAACCTGTTTGGAATGAACTGGAAACATTCATAACTTGTTTGGAATGAACTGGAAACATTCACAACTTGTTTCGAACGAAATGGAAACATTCATAACTTGTTTGGAACGAAATGGAAATATTCACAACTTGTTTGGAATGAAATGGAAAGATTCACAACCTCTTTGTAATGAAATGCAAAACATTCCAAAACAACTTGTTTGGAATGAAATGGAAACATTCACAACCTGTTTGGAACGAAATGAAAACTTTCACAACTAGTTTCCAATGAAATGGAAACATTCAGAACTTGTTTGGAATGAAATGGAAACATTCACAACTTGTTTGGAATGAAATGGAAACATTAACAAATTGTTTGGAATGAAATTGAAACATTCACAACTTGTTTGGAATGGAATGGAATCATTCAGAACTTGCTTGGAATTAAATTGAAACATTTACAACTAGTTTGGAATTAAATTGAAACCTTCACAACTAGTTTGGAAAGAAACTGAAACATTCACAACTTGTTTGGAATGAATTAGAAACTTTCACAACTTGTTTGGAATGAATTGGAAACATTCACAATGTGTTTAGAATCAAATGGAAACATTCACAACTTGTTTGGAATGGAATGGAAAAATTCAGAACTTGTTTCGAATGAAATTGAAACAATCACAACTTGTTTTGAATGAATGGAAACACTCACAACTAGTTTGGAGTGAATGGAAACATTCACAACTTGTTTACAGTGAAATGGAAACATTCACAACTTCTTTGGAATGAAATCTAAACATTCACAACTTGTTTCGAATGAATGAAAACATTTATAACTTGTTTGGAATGAAATGGAAAGGTTCACAACTTGTTTGGAATGAAATGGAAACCTTCACAACTCGTTTAGAATGAAGTGGAAACATTCACAACCTGTTTGGAATGAAGTTGAAACTTTCACAACTTGTTTAGAATGAATGAAAACATTTATAACTTGTTTGGAATGAAATGGAAAGGTTCACAACTTGTTTGGAATGAAATGGAAACCTTCACAACTTGTTTAGAATGAAGTGGAAACATTCACAACCTGTTTGGAATGAAGTTGAAACTTTCACAACTTGTTTAGAATGAATTGGGAACTTTCGCAACTCCTTTGGAATGAACTGCGAATATTCACGACTTGTTTGGAATGAAATGCGAACAATCACAGCTTGTTTGGAATGAAATGGAAGCATTAATAACTTCTTCGGAATGAAATGGAAACATTCACAACTTGTTAGGGTTGAATCTAAACATTGACAACTTGTTTGGAATCAAATGCAAATATTCACAACTAGTTTCGAATGAAATGGAAACATTACCAACTTGTTTGGAATGAAATTGAAACATTCACAACTTGTTTGGAATGAATCGAAACATTCACAACTTGTGTTGAATGAATTGAAAGATTCACAACTTGTTTGGAATGAAATGGAAACATCCCCAACTTGTTTAGAAAGAAATGGAGACATTCACAACCTGTTTGGAGTGAAATTGAGACATTCACAACTTGTTTCGAATGAAACGGAAACATTCACGTCTTGTTTGGAATGAAATGGAAACATTCACAACATGTTTCGAATGAATGGAAACATTCACAACTTGGTTAGAATGAAATGGAAACATTCCCAACTTGTTTAGAGTGAAATATAAACAATCACAACTTGTTTGTAATAAAATGCAAACATTCATAAATTGTTTGGAATAAAATGGAAACATTCACAACTAGTTTGGAATGAATAGAGATTCACAATTAGTTTTGAATGAATCGAAACATTCACAACTTGTTTGGAATGAATTGGAAACAATCACAACTAGTTTGGATTGAATGGAAATATTCACAACTTGTTCGAAATGAAATGGTAACATTCAGAACTTGTTTCAAATGAAATGAAGACATTCACAACTAGTTTGGAATGAAATTGAAACATTCACAACATGTTTGGAATGAGTTGGAAAGATTCTCAACTTCTTTGGAACAAAATCGAAACATTCACAACTTGTTTGGCATCAAATTGAAACAATTAGAACTTGTTTGGAATGAAACGGGAACATTAACAACTAGTTTGGAATGAAATGGGAACATTTACAACTTGTTTGGAATGAAATGGAACATGCACAACTCGTTTGGAATGAAACGGAAGCATTCACAAGTTGTTTGGAAGGAAATGGCAACATTCACAACTTGTTTGGAATGAAATGGGAACGTTCACATCTGTTTAAAATGAAATGGGAACGTTCACAACTAATTTGGAATGGAATGGAAACATGCACAACTTGTTTGGAATGAAATGGAAGCATATACAACTTGTTTGGAATGAAATGGAAGCATACACAACTTGTTTGGAATGAAATGGAAACATTCAGAACTTGTTTGGAACGAAAAGGCCACATTCAGAACTTGTTTGGAATGAAATGGAAACATTCACAACTAGTTTGGAATCAATGGAAACAATCACAACTTGTTTAGAATGAAATGGAAACATTCACAACTTGTTTGGAATGAAATGGAAACATGTGCAACTTGTTTGGAATGAAATGGAAACATTCACAACCTCTTTGGAATGAATGGAGATTTTCACAACTAGTTTTGAATGAATGGAAACATTCACAACTTGTTTGGAAGGAAAAGGAAACATTCGTAGCATGTTTGGAATGAAACGGACATAACTAGTTTGGAATGAAATAGAAACATTCACAACTTGTTTGGAATGAATGGGAACATTCACAACTAGGTCTGAATGAATGGAAACATTCACAACATGTTTAGAATGAAATGGAAACATTCATGACTTTTTTGGAATGAAATGTAAACGTTCACAACTTGTTTGGAATTAAATGCAAACTTTCAAAATTGATTTGAATGAAATGGATACATTCACAACTTGGTTGGAACGAAAAGGAAACAATCATACATTGTTTGGAATGAAACGAAAACATTTACAACTTATTTGCAATGAAATGGGAACATCCACAACTTTTCTGGAATGAAATGGAAACTTTCACACCTTGTTTCGAATGAATCGAAAACATTCACAACTAGTTTGGAATGAAATTGAAACATTCACAACTTGTTTGCAACGAATTGGAAACAATTACAACTTGTTTTGAATGAAATTGAAACATTCACAACATGTTTGGAATAAAATGGTAACACTCAAAACCTGTTTGGAATGAAAAGAGAAAATTCACAACTAGTTTGGAATGAAATGGAAACACTCACAAATTGTTTGGAATTAAATGGAAACATTAACAACTTATTTGCAATTAAATGGAAACATTCACAACTAGTTTGGAATTAGTAGAAACAATCACAACTTTTTTGGAATGAAATGGAAACACTCGTAAATTGTTTGGAATTAAATGGAAACGTGCACAACTTGCTTGGAATAAAATGGAAACATCCATAATTGTTTGGAATGAAATGGAAACTTTCACAACTTGTTTGGAATGAAATCGAAACATTCACAACTTGTTTGGAGTGAAATGAGAACATTCAGAACTTGTTTGGAATGAATGGAAACGTTCACAACTTGTTCGGAATGAAATGAAAACTTTCACAACTAGTTTGCAATTAATGGAAACAGTCGCAACTGGTTTGGAATGAAATGGGGACATTCACAACTAGCTTGTAATGAATGGAAACAATCACAACTTGTTCGTAATGAAATGGAAACAATCACAACTTGTTTGGAAAGAAATGGAAACATTCACAACTTGTTTAGGATGAAATGGAAACATTCATAACTTGTTTGGAATAAAATTCAAACATTCACAACTAGATTTGAATGAATCAAAACATTCACAACTTGTTTGGAATGAAATGGAAGCATTGACAACTAGTTTGGAATGTATGGAAACATTCACAAATTATTTGGAATGAAATGGAAACATTCAGAACTTGTTTCAAATGAAATGGAAACATTCACAACTAGCTTGGAATGAAATTTAAACACTCACAACTTGGTTGGAACGAATTGGAAACATTTACAACTTGTTTGGAATGAAATCGAAACATTCACAACTTGTTTGGAAAGAAATGGAAACGTTCACAACTTGTTTGGAATGAAATGGGAACATTCGCAATTTGTTTGGATTGAAATGGAAACATGCACAACCTACTTGGAATGAACTGGAAACATTCACAAATTGTTTGGAATCATGTCGAAACATTCACAACTTGTTTCGAATAAAATCGAAACATTCACAACTTGTTTCGAATGAAATCGAAATAACTACTTTTGAATGAATGGAAACATTCACAACTTGTTTGGAATGAAATGGAAACATTCACAACTTGCTTGGAATTAAATTGAAACAATCACGACTTGTTTGGAATTAAATCGAAACATTCACAACTAGTTTGGAAAGAAATTGAAACATTCACAACTTGTTTGGAACGAATTAGAAACATTCACAACTTGTTTGGTACGAATTAGAAACATTCACAACTTGTGTGGAATGAAATGGAAACATTCACAATGTGTTTAGAATGGAATGAAAACATTCACAACTTGTTTGGAATGAAATAGAAACATTCAGAACTTGTTTGGAATGAAATTGAAACAATCACAACTAGTTTTGAATCAATGGAAACACTCACAACTAGTTTTGAATGAATGGAAACATTCACAACCTGTTTACAGTGAAATGGAAGCATTCACAACTTGTTTACAGTGAAATGGAAACACTCACAACTTGTTTGGAATGAAATGGAAGCATTCACAACTTCTTTAGAATGAAATGAGAACGTTCACAACTTGTTTCGAAAGAATGGAAACATTCACAACTTGTTTAGAATGAAATGGAAACGTTCATATGTGGTTTGGAATGAAATGGAAACATTCATAACATGTTTGGGATGAAATGGTAACATTGACAACTTGTTTAGAATGAAGTGGAAACATTCACAACCTGTTTGGAATGAAGTGGAAACTTTTACACCTTATTTGGAATGAAATGGGAACTTTCACAACTCCTTTGGAATGAAATGTGAACATTCACAACTTGTTTGGAATGAAATGCCAACATTCACAACTTGTTTGGAATGAAATGCCAACAATAACAACTTGTTTAGAATGAAATGAAAGTATTCACAACTTCTTAGGGATGTATGGAAACATTCACATCTTGTTTGGAATGGGATGGGAACATTCACAACTTGTTTGGAATGGGATGGAAACATTCACAACCAGTTTGGAATGAATGGAAACATTCACAACTTGTTTGGAATGAAAAAGAAATTTTGACAACTTCTTTCGAATAAAATGGAATCATTCCCAACTTCTTTGGAATGAAATCGAAACATTCATAACTTGTTTGGAATGAATCGAAACATTCACAACTTTTTTTGAATGAATCAAAACATTCACAACTTGATTGGAAAGAAATGGAAACATCCCCAACTTGTTTAGAATGAAATAGAAACATTCACAACCTGTTTGGAGTGAATTCAAAACATTCACAACTTGTTTCAAATGAAATGGAAACATTCAGAAGTTGTTTGGAATGAAATGGAAACATTCACAACTTGTGTTGAATGAATAGAAACATTCACAACTTATTTACAATGAAATGGAAACATTCACAACTTGTTTGGACTGAAATATAAACATTCATAACTTGGTTAGAATAAAATGCAAACATTTACAAGTTGTTTGGAATGAAATGGAAACATTCACAAGTTGTTTGGAATGAATAGAGATATTGACAATTAGTTTTGAAAAAATCAAAAGATTAACAACTAGTTTGGAATGAAGGGAAACAATCACAACTTGTTCCAAATGAAATGGAAACATTCAGAACTTGTTTCGAATGAAATGAAAGCATTCACAACTAGTTGGAATGAAATTGAAACATTCACAACTTGTTTGGAATGAGTTGGAAACATTCTCAACTTGTTTGGAATGAAATCGAAACATTCACAACTTGTTTGGAATCAAATCTTTACAATTAGAACCTGTTTGGAATTAAATGGGAACATTCACAACTAGTTTGGAATGAAATGGGAACATTTACAACTAGTTTGGAAAGAAATGGAAACAGGCACAACTTGTTTGGAATGAAATGGAAACATTAACAACTTGTTTGGAACGAAATGGCAACATTCATAAGTTGTTTGGAATGAAATGGGCACAACTAGTTTAAAACGAAATAGTAACATTCACAACTTGTTTGGAATGAAATGGAAACGTGCACAACTTGTTTGGAATGAAATGGGAACAAGCACAACCTGTGTGGAATGAAATGCAAACACACACAACTTCTTTGGAACGAAAAGGCAACATTTAGAACTAGTTGTGAATGAAATTCAGAACTTGTTTCGAATGAAATGGAAACATTCACAACTAGGTTGGAATTAATGAAAACAATCACAACTTGTTTGGAATGAAATGTAAACATTCACAACTTGTTTGGAATGAAATGGAAACATGCGCAACTTGTTTGGAATGAAATGGAAATGTTCATAACTGCTTAGAATTAAATGGAAACATTCACAACTTGTTTGGAGTGAATGGAGACATTCACAACTAGTTTTGAATGAGTGGAAACATTCACAACTTGTTTGGAAGGAAAAGGAAACATTCACACCTTGTTCGGAATGAAACGGAAACATTTACAACTTGTTTGGAATGAAGTGGGAACATCCACAACTTGTTTGGAATGAAAAGGAAACATTAACAAGTTATTTGGAATGAAGTCGGAACATTCATAACTTGATTGGAATGAAATCTAAACATTCACAACTAGTTTGGAATGAATAGAGAGATTCACAACTAGTTTTGAATGAATGGAAACATTCACTACTTGTTTGGAATGGAAACCTTCCACTGAAATGGAAACAATCACAACTAGTTTGGAACGAAATGGAAACATTCACAACTTGTTTAGATTGAATTGGAATCATTTACACCTTGCTTGGAATGAAATTTAAACATTCACAACTTGTTTGGAATTAAATGCAAACATTCAAAATTATTTTGAATGAAATGGAAACATTCACAACTTGTTTGGAAGGAAACGAAAACATTCACACCTTGTTTGAAATGAAACGGAAGCATTCACAACTTGTTTGCAATGAAGTAGGAACATCCACAACTTGTTTGGAGTGAAATGGAAACATTCACACCTTGTTTCGAATGAATAGTAAACATTCACAAGTAGTTTGGAATGAAATTGAAACATTCACAACATGTTTGCAACGAATTGGAAACATTCACAACTTGTTTGCAACGAATTGGAAACATTCACAACTTGTTTTGAATGAAATTGAAACATTCACAACTTGTTTGGAATGAAATGGAAACAGTCAAAACTTGTTTGGAATGAAAGGGGAACATTCACAACTAGTTTGGAATGAAATGAGAACATTTACAACTAGTTTGGAATGAAATTAAAACACGCCCAACTTGTTTGGAATGAAATGGAAACATTCACAACTAGTTTGGAATCAATAGAAACAATCACAACTTTTTTGGAATGAAATGGAAACATTCAAAAATTATTTCGACATTAAATGGAAACATGCACAACTTGTTTGGAATGAAATAGAAACATGCACAACTTGTTTGGAATGAAATGGAAACATTCACAATTGTTTGGAATGAAATGGAAACATTCACAGCTTGTTTGGAGTGAGATCGAAACATTCACAACTTGTTCGGAGTGAAATAGGAACATTCAGAATTAGTTTGGAATGAATGGAAACGTTCACAACTTATTTGGAATGAAATGGAAACATTCACAACTAGATTGCACTCATTGGAAACAATCAGAACTTGTTTGGAATGAAATGGAAACATTCAGAACTTGTTTGGAATGAAATGGAAACATTGACAACCTGTTTAGAATGAAATGGAAACATTGACAACTTGTTTGGAATGAAATGGAAACATTGACAACTTGTTTAGAATCAAATGGAAACATTCACAACTAGTTTTGAATGAATGGAAACATTCACAACTTGTTTGGAATGAAATGGAAACATTCACAAATTGTTCGGAATGAAATGGAAACTGATAGCCGGGGTGCCCATCACTGGCTGAGCTCCCAGATCTGACGGGGTACCTACTTCACCAGAAGGAAACAGCCAGCCGAGGTCGGAAGGATGAACGATCCCCCTGGCCTAATGTAGGGAATTCGTTTCCTTAGGAAATGGTAAGACCAACCTCGGTAGAGGTCAGAGCCCATTCGGGAAAAGAGGTATCCCTCGGAGGACCCATCCTCGGGGAATACATTCCCCGAAACGTCAGAGTAACCTCGGAAAGTACGAACAAAGCATTTAAGGAGCCTCTGATACCTCCCCATAAAAGTCGTCCCCCAAGTACATTCTGACACGCTATCACTGGAGCACGCCATCAGAGGGACGTCTCGATACGACACTCTCGGAATGCCTAGGCTGTCAACCAGGCGACCTTTGATGAGATAAACGTCCCTTCGCACCCAGAAAAGCAGGGATCACATCCTACCAAACACGTGTCGTGATTTGGAGCGACCACAAGAGGAAAATAGCTTATGTACGCCTCCTTTATAAAACACCCAGAAAGCGTCCCAGCGGGGTAAGAGGAGAAGGAAAAGAGTTCTCTTTGAATACACAAAAGAGCACATAATCCAATTATCTGAAAATACTGACTTGGGCGTCGGAGGCTCGTCCTCGGGAATACACACCGTGGACCTCCAGACCTGTGTTTTCTGGAGTATTTCAGGTACATTCCACTGGGGAATCCCCTCCAAAAGTGCTCTCCTCCGTCAGAAGTTTTCCCTAACCATACAATCATACATGATGAAGCCGCGGCAGGCCACCAGAAACATTTAGAACTTGTTTCAAATGAAATGGATACATTCACAACTAGCTTGGAATGAAATTGAAACACTCACAACCTGTTTGGAACGAATTGGAAACATTCACAATTTATTTGGAATGAAATCGAAACATTCACAACTTGTTTGGAATGAAATTCAAAACATTCAGAACTTGTTTGGAATGAGATAGGAACATTCAAAATTAGTTTGGAATGAAATGGAAACATGCACAACCTGTTTGGAGTGAAATGGAAACATTCACAACTTGTTTGGAATCATATCGAAACATTCACAACTTGTTTTGAATGAAATCGAAACATTCACAACTTGTTCGGAATGAAATCGAAATAACTACTTTTGAATGAATAGAAACATTCACAACTCGTTTGGAGTGAAATGGAACCATTCACAACTAGTTTGGAAGCAATGTGAACATTAACAACTTGTTTGTAATGAAATGGAAACATTCACAACTTGTTTGGACTGAAATGGAAACCTACACAAGTTATTTGGAATGAACTGGAAACATTCACAATTGTTTGGAAAGAAATGGAAAAATTCACAACCTGTTTGGAATGAATGGAAACATTCGCAACCTGTTTGGAATGAAAAGGAAACGTTCACAACTTCTTTGGAATGAAATGGGAACATTTCCAAATCATTTGGAATAAAATTTTAACATTCACAACTTGTTTGGAATGAAATTGAAACATTCACAATTAGTTTGGATTGAATGGAAAAATTCACAAGTTGCTTGGAATGAAATGGAAACATTCACAACTAGTTTGGAATGAATGGAAACATTCACAACCTATTTGGAATGAAATGGAATCATTCCAACTTGTTTCAAATGAAAAGGAAACTTTCACAACTTGTTTTGGAACGAAAGGGAAACATTCATGACTTGTTTTGGAGTGAAACGGAAACATTCACAACTAGTTTGCAATGAATTGGAAACATGTAGAACTTCTTTGTAATGGAATGGAAACATTCACAACTCCTTTAGAATGAATATAAACATTCACAACTGGTTTGGAATGAACGGAAAGATTCACAACATCTTTGGAATGAAATCAAAACATTCCCAACTATTTTGGAATGAAATGGAAACATGCACAACTTCTTTTGAAACGAAATTGAAACACGCACAACATGTTTGGAATGACATGCAAACGTTCGCAACTAGTTTGGAACAAATAGAGATATTCGCAACTAGTTTTGAATGAATGGAAGCATTCAAAACTTGTTTGGTATGAAACGGAAACATTCACAACTAATTTGGAATAAATGGAAACATTCACAGCTCATATGGAATGAAATTGAAACGTTCAGAACTTGTTTGGGATGAAATCGAAACACTCACAACTTGTTTGGAATCAACTGGAGAAAATCACAACTTGTTTGGAATGCAATGGAAACATTTGCAACTAGTTTGGAATGAAATTAAAACATTCACAACTTGTTGGGAATGAAATTGAAACATTCACAACTTGTTTGGAATGAAATGGAAACATTCACAACTTGTTTCGAATGAAATGAAAACATTCATAACTTGTTTGGAATGAAGCAGAAACATTCACAACTTTTTTGGAATGAAAAGGGAAACATTCACAACTTCTTTGGAATGAAATGGAAACATTACAACTAGATTGGAATGAAATGGAAACAATGCAAAACAACTTGTTTGGAATGAAATGGAAACATTCATAACTTGTTTGGAATGAAATGGAAACATTCATAACATGTTCGGAATGAAATGGAAACATCCACAACTAGTTTGCAATGAAATGGAAACATTCACAACCTGTTTGCAATGAAATGGAAACATTCACAACCTATTTGGAATGAAATGGAAACATTCACAACTAGTTTGGAATGAAATGGAAACATTCACGAATTGTTTGAAATGAAATCGAAACATTCACAACTTATTTGGAATGAAATAGGAACATTCACAACTTGTTTGGAATGAATGGAAACATTCACAACTTCTTTGGAATGAAATGGAAACATTCACAACTTGTTTTGCATGAAATGGGAACACTTACAACCAGTTTGGAATGAATGGAAACATTCAGAATTTCTTTGGAATGAATGCAAAAATTCTTAACTCATTTGCAATGAAATTGGAACATTCAAAACTCGTTCGGAATGAAATTCGAGGATTCACAACTTGTTCCGAAGGAAATGAAAACATTCACAACTTGTTCGGACTGAAATGGAAACATCCACAACTTGTTTGGAATGAAATGGAAACATCCACAACTTGTTTGGAATGAAATCGAAACATTCACAACTTGTTTGGAATGAAAGGGAACTCTCACAACTAGTTTTGAGTGAATTGACACATCCACAACTTGTTAGGAGTGAAATGGAAACATTCACAACTTGTTTGGAATGAAATGGGAACATTCACAACAAGTTTGGAATGAGTGGGAAGATTCACAACTACTTTTAAATGAATCGAAACATTCACAACTTGTTTGGGATGAAATGGAAACATTCACAACAAGTTTGGAATGAGTGGAGACATTCACAACTTGTTTGGAATGAAAAGATAGCATTCACTACTAGCTTTGAATGAAATGAAAACATTCACAACCTGTTTGGCATGAACTGGAAACTT
This sequence comes from Aquilaria yunnanensis, assembly GCA_039654915.1. Classification (NCBI taxonomy): domain Eukaryota; kingdom Viridiplantae; phylum Streptophyta; class Magnoliopsida; order Malvales; family Thymelaeaceae; genus Aquilaria; species Aquilaria yunnanensis. The sequence goes on along the minus strand of CM077595.1, from coordinate 36,512,077 downwards.
TCACAACCTGTTTGGAATAAAATTTGAACAATCACAACTTGTTTGGGATGAATGGAGACATTCACAACTAGTTTGGAATGAATGGCAATATTCATAACTTGTTTCGAACGAAATGGAAACATTCACAACTTCTTTCGAATGAAATCGAATGATGCATAAATTGTTTGGATTGAATTGAAAACATTCATAACATTTTTGGAAAGAAATGGAAATATTCACAACTTGATTGGAATGAAATGCAAACATTTACAACTTGTTTGGATCGAATGGAAACAATCACAACTTGTTTATAATGAGTGGAAACACTCACAACTTGTTTGGAATGCTTTGGAGCATTTACAACTCGTTTGGAATGAAATTAGAACACTCACAACTCGTTTGGATGCAAATTGGAACATTCACAACTTGTTTAAAACAAAACGGAAATATTCACAACTTGTTCTAAATGAATGGAAACATTGACAACTTGTTTGGAACGAAATGATAACATTCACAACCTTTTTGGAATTAAATCAAAACATTCACAACCTGTTTGGAGTGAAATGGGAACATTCACAACTAGTTTGGAACGTGTGGAAACATTCACAACTTGTTTGGAGAGAATGGAAACACCCACAACTTGTTTGGAATGAGATGCAACATTCACAACTCATTTGGAATGAAATTCGAACATTCATGACTCGTTTGGAATAAAATTGGAACATTCACAACTTGTTTCGAAAGAAATGGAAACGTTCACAACTTGTTTGGAATGAAATGGAAACATTCACAACTAGTTTGGAATGAATGGAAACATTCACAACTTATTTGGAATGAAATGGAAACATTCCCTACTTGTTTGGAATCAAATCGAAACATTCATAACTTGTTTGGAGTTAAATGGGAATATTCAAAACTTCTTTGGAATGAAATGGAAACATTCGTAATTAGTTTGGAATGAATGGAAACAATCACAACTTGTTTGTAATGAAATGGAAACATTCACAACTAGTTTGTAATGAAATCGAAACATTCACAACTTGTTTGGAATGAAATTGAAACATTCACAACTTGTTTGGAGTGAATTGGGAACATTCAGAACTAGTTTGGAATGAATGGAAATGTTCACAACTTGTTTGGAATGAAATGCAAACATTCACAACTAGTTTGGAATCATTGGAAACACTCACAACTTGTTTCAAATGAAGTGGAATCATTCGCGAATTGTTTGGAATGAAATAGAAACATGCACAACTTGTTTGGAATGAAATGGAAACATTGACAATTGTTTGGAATGAAATGGAAACTTTGACAAGTTGTTCGGAATGAATAGAGATATTCACAACTAATCTTGAATGAAACAAAATGAATAGAGATATTCATGACTAAACATTCCCACCTTGTTTGAAATGAAATGGAAACATTTACAACTGGTGTGAAATGAAGTGGAAACATCCACAACTTGTTTGGAATGAAATGGAAACATTCACAGCTTGTTTGAATGAGGTGGAAACATTCACAACTTGATTGGGCTGAAATGGAAGCATTCACAAGTTGTTTGGAATGAAATGGAAACATTCACAACTAGTTTGGAATTAATAGAGAGATTTACAACTAGTTTTGAATGAATGGAATCATTAACAACTTGTTTGGAATGAAATAGAAACATTCACAACTAGTTTGGACTCAATCGAAACATTCACAACATGTTTGGAATCAAAAGGAAACACTCACATCTTGTTTCAGATGAAACGGAAACATTCACAACTTGTTTTGGAATGAAATGGAAACAATCACAACTAGTTTGGATGGAAATGGAAACTTCCACAACTTCTTTTTAATGAATTTGAAACATTCACAACTTGTTTGGAATGAAATGGAAACAATCACAACTATTAGTGTTGTGCCCAAAAGCCAATCATGAGATGATTATATTTTTTGCACATTGAGTCATAATATTTTATTAAGGCATTAATCCAGCAATTATGTTTGTTGTTCTGTTTATGCGTAACGTAATAAACATAATTGTAACCCTAGAATAATGATATTCTCAAACATCCCTGGTATAGTATTATTGTGGAGCGGGTTGCAATAACACATAACGACTAGCATATGTGGAGACTAATATGAGATATGTAGTCTACATATGGGTACAAGTTGGAGAACTTGTGTACTAGACCGACCCACCATGAGAACACTACATGGATCGTTATATGACTGTCATAAGTGATTCTCATAGTGATCATGGTATATGTAGTCCTTTGACCTAAGGTCATCAAGGTTCCCTACATGTGAGTCACATACTTTGATACATTCCTTTGTTGCTCATAACTGAGTGAACTTGAAGGAGGTCATTGGGTATGTCACATATCATGCGGAGGGATTTGTATGATGAAGATGGAATTTGTACCTCCTATGTAACGGGAGTGATATCGTCAGGCCCCTTGATAGAGTAAGACTTAGAAAAATGCATGGCAATGCTCGGATGAGTTGATATACGATATTAATGTCATCAGTTTAGTCGAATCACCGACAATCTTGTCACTTGGGTAGCAATGATGTGTTTCTAGACACCGCTCATTGCTTATGATCATAAATGTGATTTATGATCATTGCCAACGTGGTAAGAGCCTATTGGGTCACACACAGAGCTATTTGGATCATTAGAGTGCATGGGCTAATTATTTGGGTTATGGTTTCAGTTTAATTTCATATTAATAATGGGCCCAAGAGTTGAGTCATTATTAAGCCCGAAATAAAAGCCTAATTGGGTTAGGGCTTCGAAATCCATTAGGCCTGGAAGTTGAGTCTCACTATAAATACAACTTTGAGTGAGAAATTCGTAGGGTCTCCTTGCCCTAGCCTCCCAAAAGGACAGCTGCACTCTTCTCTTGCTTTTTCCTTGGAGGACGTAAGCTAGCACTACGACTGCAAGAGAAACGCATCTGCCGGGACGTGGTGGAAGCGTGGTGATCCCGAGAGGCTTGTGTGGATACCATAGAGAGCTTGAACACGTCAACTGTTCAAGTTTTGTGATTCGACTTGATAGTTGAGAGAGAGATCTCAACCGAAAATTAGGTATGAAAATTTTTGAACACCCGGTTTACCCCGTTTCACTTGGATCTTGGAGGGTTTCGGTTAAATTCCGCTGCGCTATTTGGCTCCCGAAACCAAAAAACAACATGTTTGGAATGAAATGGAAAAATTTACAACTAGTTTGGAACCAAGGTAAACATTCACAACTCATGTGGATTGAAATTGGAACATTCACAACTTGTTTCGAACGAAATGGAAACAATCACAACTTGTTCGGAATGAAATGGAAACATTTACAACATGTTTCGATTGAAATGGAAACATTCACAACTTGTTTGGACTGAAATGGGAACATTGACAACTAGTTTGGAACGAATCAAAACATTCACAACCTGTTTGGAATGTAATGGAAACATTCACAACTAGTTTTGAATCAATGGAAACACTCACAACTTGTTTGGAATGAAATGAAACCAATCACAACTTTTTTGGAATGAAATGCAAACATTCACAACTCTTTTGGAATGAAATGGGATCATACACAAGTAGTTTTGATTGAATGGAAACATTCACAACTTTTTTGCAATGAAATTGAAGCCTTCATAACTTGTCTAGAATGAATTGGAAACATTGACAACTTGTTTGGAATGAAATGGAACATTCACAATTTGTTTGGAATAAAATTCAAGCAATCACAACTTCTTTGGAATGAAGTAGAAACATTCACAACTTGTTTGGAATGAAATCGAAACATGCACACCTTGTTTGGAATGAAATGGAAAGATTCACAACCTGTTTAGAATGAAATGGAAACATTCACAACTATTTCGAATGAAATGGAAACATTCCCAACTTGTTTGGAATGAAATCGAAACAATAACAACCTGTTTGGGATGAATCGAAACATTTACAACTTTTTTTGAAGGAATCGAAACATTCACAACATTTTGGAATGAAATGGAAACATCCACAACTTGTTTAGAATGAAATGGAAACATTCACAACTTGTTTGGAATGCAATTGAAACATTCACAACATGTTTCACATGAAATGGAAACATTCACAACTAGTTTGGAATGGAATTGAAACATTCACAACCTGTTTAAATAAATTGGAAACATTCATAACTTGTTCGTTATGGAATTGAAACATTCACTAATTGTTTGGAATGAAATGGGAACATTCACAACTAGTTTGGAATGAAATGGGAACATTCGCAACTAGTTTGGATTGAAAAGGAAACATGCACAACCTGTTTGGAATGAAATGGAAACATTCATAACTTGTTTCGAATCAAGTTGAAACAATCAGAACTTGTTTGGAATGAAATGGAAACATTCACAACTTGTTTGGAATGAAATCGGAACATTCACAACTTGTTTGCAATGAAATGGGATCATTCACAAGTAGTTTTGAATGAGTGGAAACATTCACAAGTTGTTTACAATGAAATGGAAACATTCATAACTTATTTAGAATGAAATCGAAACATTCACAACTTGTTTGGAATGTAATGGAAACATTCACAACTTGTTTGGAATAAAATTCAAACATTCACATCTTCTTTGGGAAGAAGTTGAAACATTCACAACTTGTTTGGAATGAAGAGAGATATTCACAACTTGTTTTGAATGAATCGAAACATTCACAACTTGTTTGGAACGAAATTGGAACATTCACAACTTGTTTGGAAAGAATGGAAACATTCACAACTTGTTCGGAATGAAATGGAAACAATCACAACTTGTTTCAAATGAAATGGAAACAAGCACAACTAGTTTGGAATGAAATTGAAACATTCACAACTTGTTTGGAACGAATTGGAAACATTCACAACTTGTTTGGAATGAAATGGAAACATTCACAACTTGTTTGGAATGGAAAGGAACATTTCACAACTAGTTTGGAAGCAATGGAAACATTAACAGCTTGTTTGGAATGAAGTGGAAGCATTCACAGCTTGTTTGGAATCAAATGGAAACATTCACAACTTGTTTGGAATGAAAAGGAAACATTCACAATTGTTGGGAAAGAAATGGAAAAATTCACAACCTGTTTGGAATGAATGGAAACATACGCTACCTGTTTGGAATGAAAAGGAAACATTCAAACCTTCTTTGGAATGAAACAGGAACATTTACAAATTGTTTGGAATAAAATTTAAACATTCACAACTTGTTTGGAATGAAATGGAAACATTCACAACTAGTTTAGAAAGAATGGTAACATTCACAACTTGTTTGGAATGAAATGGAAACATTCACAACTAGTTTGGAATGAATGGAAACATTGACAACTTGTTTGGAATGAAATGGAATCATTCGTAACATGTTTCAAACGAAATCGAAACATTCACTGCTTGTTTTGGAATCAAATGGAAACATTCACAACTAGTTTGGAATGAAATAGAAACATACACAACATGTTTGGAATGAAATGGAAACTTTCACAACTAGTTTGGAATGGATGGAAACATTCACAATTGGTTTGGAATGAACAGAAACATTCACAACATCTTTGGAACGAAATGGAAACATTCCCAACTATTTTGGAATGAAATGGAAAGTTGCAAAACTTGTTTGGGAATGAAATGGAAACTTTCAGAACTTATTTGGAATGACATGGAAAATTTCGCAACTAGTTTGGAATGAATCGAGATATTCACAACTAGTTTTGAATGAATGGAAGCATTCACAACTTGTTTGGATTGAAATGGAAACATTCACAACTAATTTGGAATGTATGGAAGCATTCACAGCTCGTATGGAATGAAATCGAAACATTCAGAACCTGTTTGGGATGAAATGGAAATGTTGACAACTTGTTTGGAATAAAATGGAGACAATCGCAACTTGTTTGGAGTGAAATCGAACGATTCACATCTAGTTTGGAATTAAATTAAAACATTCAAAACCTGTTTGGAACTAATTTGAAACATTCACAACTAGTTTGGAAAGAAATGGAAACATTCACAACTTGTTTGGAATGAAATCGAAACATTCACAAACTGTTTGGAATGAAATGGGATCATTCACAAGTTTGGAATGAAATCGAAACATTCACAACTTGTTTGGAATGAAATGGAAACATTCACAACTTGTTCGGAATGAAATGGAAACATTCACAACTAGTTTGGAATGAATAGAAACATTCATAACTTGTTTGGAATGAAATGGAATCATTGACAACATGTTTCAAACGAAATTGAAACATTCACAACATATTTTGGAAGCAAATGGAAACATTCACAACTAGTTTGGAATGAAGTAGAAACATTCACAACTTGTTTGGAATGAAATGGAAACATTCAGAACTTGTTTGGAATGAAAAGGAAACAATAACAACTTGTTGGAATGAATGGAAACACGCATAACTTGTTTGGAATGAGATGCAGCATTCACAAGTCATTTGGAATGAAATTCGAACATTCACAACTCGTTGGGAATAAAATTAGAACATTCACAACTTGTTTCGAACGAAATGGAAACGTTCACAACTTGTTTGGAATGAAATGGAAACATTCACAATTTTTTGGAATGAAATGGAAACATTCACAACTTGTTTGGAATGAAATGGAACCATTCACTACTAGTTTGGAACGAAATTGAAACAAGAACAACTTGGTTGAAATCAAATGGAAACATTCAGAACCTGTTTAGAATGAAATGAAAAACTCGCAAGTTATTTTAAATGAAATCGAAACATTCGCAACTTGTTTGCAATGAAATCTGAACACTCACAACTAATTCGAAATGAATGGAAACTTTTACAACTTGTTTAGAATGAAATGGAAACATTCACAACTTGGTTGGAATGAAATGTCGACATTGACATCTAGTTTGGAATGAATGGAAACATTCACAACTTGTTGGCACAAACTGGAAACATTCACAACTTGTTTGGAAGAAAATCCAAACATTCACAACTGCTTTGGAATGAAGTGGAAACATTCACAACTATTTTGCAATGAATAGAGATATTCACAACTACTTTTGAGTGAATCGAAACATTCACAACTTGCTTGGAATGAAATGTAAATATTCACAACATGATTGCAATGAAATGGAAACATTCACAACTTGTTTCAAGCGAAACGGAAACATTCACAACTTATTTGGAATGAAATCGAAATATGCACACCTTGTTTCGAACGAAAGGGAAACATTCAGAACTAGTTTCGAATGAAATGGGAACATTCACAACTATTTTTGAATGAATGGAAACTTTCACAAGTTGTTTAGAATGAAATGGAACCATTCACAACATGTTTTGGAATGAAATGGAAACAATCACAACTAGTTTGGAAGGAAATGGAAACATGCACAACTTCTTTGAAATGAATTGGAAACATTCACAACTTGTTTGGAATGGAGTGGAAACATTCACAACTTGTTTGGAATGAAATGGAAACATTCACAACTAGTTTGGAATCAATGGAAACATTCACAACATCTTTGGAACGAAATAGAATCATTCACAACCAGTTTGAAACGAAATAGAAACATTCAGGACCTGTTTCGAATGAAATGGAAACATTCACAACTAGTTTGGAATGAAATTGAAACATTCACAACTTGTTTGGAATGAATTGGAAACATTCAGAACTTGCTTGGAATGAAATTGAAACATTCACAACTTGTTTGCAATGAATTGGAAACATTCAGAACTTGTTTGGAATGAAATGGGAACATTCAGGACTAGTTTGGAATGAAATCGGAACATTCCCAACTCATTTCTAATGAAATTGAAACACTCACAACTTGTTTAGAATTAAATGTAAAACATTCACAACTTGTTTGGAATGAAATGGAAACATTCACGAGTTGTTTGGAATGAAATCGAAATAATCAAAACTTGTTTGGAATGAAATTGAAACATTCATAACTTGTTTGGAATGAAATCGAAACATTCACAACTTGTTTAGAATGAAATTCAACTCTCACAACTTGTTTGGAATGAAACGGAAACATCCACAACTTGTTCAGAATAAAATGCAAACATTCATAAGTTCTTTAGAATGAAGTGAAAACATTCACAACTTGTTCGGAATGAATAGAGATATTCACGACTAGTTTTGAATGAATCAAAACATTCACAACCTGATTGGAATGAAAAGGAAACATTCACAGCTTGTGTGGATTGAAATCGAAACAATAACAACCTGTTTGGAATGAAATAGAGACTTTCACAACTAGTTTGGAATGAAATGGAAACATTCACAACTTGTTTGGACTGAAATGGAAACATTAACAACTTGTTTGGAATGAAATCGAAACATTCACAACTTGTTTGGGATGAAATAGGAACATTGACAACTTCTTTGGAATGGAATGCAAATATTCAGAACTTATTTGGAATGAAATGGGAACACTTATAGCTAGTTTGTGATGAATGGAAACATTGACAACTTCTTTGGAATGAATGCAAACATTCACAACTCATTTGCAATGAGATTAGAACATTCACAACCCATTTGGAATGAAATTGGTTGATTCACAACTTGTTTCGAACGAAATGTAAACATTCACACCTTCTTTGGAATGAAATGCAAACATTCACAACTTGTTTCGAATGAAATTGAAACATTCACAACTTGTTTGGAATGAAATGGGAGCACTCACAACTAGATTTGAATGAATGGAATCATTCACAACTTGTTTAGAGTGAAATGGAAACATTCACAACTTGTTAGGAATGAAATGGAAACATTCACAATTTGTTTGGAATGACTGGGAACATTCACAACATGTTTGGAATAAATGGAAACATTCACAACTAGTTTAGAATAGAACGGGAACATTGACAACTTGTTTGGAATGAAATGGAAACATTCACAACCTGTTTGGAATAAAATGCAAACATTCACAACTTGTTTGGAATGAAATGGAAACATTCACAAATAGTTTGGAATGAATAGAGATATCCACAACTAGTTTGAAATGAATCAAAACATTCACACAACTTGTTTGGAATGAAATGGTAAAATTCACAACTTGTTTCGAATGAAGTGGAAATACTCACGACTTGTTTGGAATGAAGTGGAAACATTCACAACTGCTTTGGAATCAAATGGAAACATTCACAACTTGTTTGCAATGAAATTGAAACTTTAACAACTTGATTGGAATGAAATTTGAACATTCACAACTTGCTTGGAATGGAATTGGAACATTCACAACTTATATCGAATGAAATGGAAACATTCACAACTAAATTCAAGGAAATTGGAACATTCACAACTTGATTGGAATGAAAGGGAATCATTCACAACTTGTTTAGAATGAAATGGAAACATTCACAACCTGTTTGAAATAAAATGGAAACATTAACAACTAGTTTGGAATGAAATGGAAACATTCACGACTTGTTCGCAATCAAATTGAAACATTAACAAATTGTTTGGAATGAAATCGAAACACTCACAACTTGTTTGGAATGAAATGGGAACATTCACAACCTGTTTGGAATGAATCAAAACATTCACAACTTGTTTTATATGAATTGAAACATTAACAACTTGTTTGGAAGGAAACGGAAACGTTCAGAACTTGTTTGGAATGAAGTGGAAACAGTCACAACTTGATTGGAATGAAATGGAAACATTCACAACTAGTTCGGATGAATGGAAACCTTCACAAGTTGTTGGGAATGAATGGAAACATTCACAACTTGTTTGGAATGAAATGGAAACATTCACAAGTTGTTCGGAATTTAATCAAAACATTCACAACTAGTTTGGAATTGAATCGAAACATTCACAACTACTTTGGAAGGAAATTGAAACATTCGTAACGTGTTTGGAACGAATTGGAAACATTCACAACTTGTTTAAAATGAATTTGGAAAATTCAGAACGTGTTTACAATGTAATGGAAACATTCAAAACATTCAAAACTTGTTTAGAATGAAATGGAAGCATTCACAACTTGTATGGAATGAAAAGGAATCATTCACAACTTGTTTAGAATGAAGTAGAAACATTCACAACCTGTTTGGAATGAAGTGAAAACATTAACAACATGTTTGGAACGGGATGGGAACATTCACAACCAATTTCGAATGAATGGAAACACTCACAACTTGTTTGGAATGAAATGGAAACATTCGAAACTTATTTCGAATGAAATGGAAACATTACCAACTTGTTTGGAATGAAATCAAAACATTGACAATTTGTTTGGAATGAATCAAAAGCTTCACAACTTGTTTTGAATGAGTCGAAACATTCACAACTTGTTTGGAATGAAATGGAAACATCCTTAACTTGTTTAGAATGAAATGGAAACATTCACAACTTCTTTGGAATGATATCGAAACATTCACAACATGTTTCAAATGAAATGGAAACATTCAGAATTTGTTTGGAATAAAATGGAAACATTCACAACTTGTTTCGAATGATTGGAAATATTCACAATTATTTTTGAGTGAATCAAAACATTCACAACTTGTTTGGAATGAAATGGAAACAATCACAACTAGTTTGGAATGAGTGGAAACATTCACAGCTTGTTCGGAATGAAATCAAAACATTCAAAACTTTTTTTCAATAAAATGGAAACATTCACAACTAGGTTGGAATGAAATTGAAACAATCACACCTTGTTTGGAACGAATTGGAAACACTCATAACTTGATTGGAATGAAATCGAAACATTCACAACTTGTTTGGAATGAAATCGAAATAGTTAGAAGTTCTTTGGAATGAAATCGGAACATTCACAACTAGTTTGGAATGAAATTGGAACATTTACAACTAGTTTGGAATGAAATGGAAACATGCACAACATGTTTGGAATGAAATGGCAACGTTCACAACTTCTTTGCAATGAAATGGAACATTCACAACTCATTTGGAATGAAATGGGAACATTCACAACTAGTTTGGAATGAAATGGAAACATGCACAACTTGTTTGGAATGAAATGGAAACATTCACAGCTTGCTTGGAACGAAATGTCAACATTCAAAACTTGTTCAGAATAAAATGGAAACATTCCCAACTAGTTTGGAATCAATGGAAACAATCACAACTTGTTTGGAATGACATGGAAACATTCACAACTTCTTTGGAATGAAGTGGAAACATGCGCAACTTGTTTGGAATGAAATGGAAACAATCGCAATTGTTTGGAATGAAATGTAATCATTCACAACTTGTTTGGAATGAATAGAGATATTCACAACTAGTTTGAATGAATGGAAACATTCACAACTTGTTTGGATGGAAAAGGAAACATTCACACCTTGTTTGGAATGAAACGGAAACATTTACAACTTGTTTGGAATGAAGTGGGAACATCCACAACTTGTTTGGAATGAAACTGAAACATTCACAACTTGTTTGGAATGAAGTGGAAACATTCACAACTTGATTGGAATGAAATCTAAACAGTCACAGCTTGTTTGGAATGAAACGGAAACATTCACAACTAGTTTGGGATGAATAGAGAGATTCACGACTAGTTTTCAATGAACGGAAACATTCACAACTTGTTTTGAAGGAAAAGGAAACATTCACACCTTGTTTGGAATGAAATAGAAACATTTACAACTTGTTTGGAATGAAGTGGGAACATTCACACCTTGTTTTGACTGAAATGGAAACATTCACAACTTGTCCGGAATGAAATTGAAACATTCACAACCTCTTTGGAACGAATTGGAAACATTCACAACTTCTTTGGAATGAAACGGAAACATTCAGAACTTATTTGGAATGAAAAGGGAACATTCACAACTAGTTTGGAATGAAATGGGAACATTCACAACTAGTTTGGAATGAAATGGAAACATGCACAACTTGTTTGGAATGAAATGGAAAAATTCACAATTAGTTTGGAATGAATGAAAAAATTCACAAGTTGTTTGGAATGAAGTGGAAACATTCAGAACTAGTTTAGAATGAATGGAAACACTCACAACTTTTTTGGAATGAAATGGAATCATTCACAACTGGCTTCAAATGAAATGGAAACATTCACAACTTCTGTTCGAACGAAATGGAAGCATTGACAACTAGTTTGGAATGAATTGGAAACATGCAGAACCTGTTTGTAATGAAATGGAAACATTCAAAACCCCTTTCGGAATGAAGTGGAAACAATCACAACTTGTTTGGAATCAAAAGGAAACACATATAACTTCTTTGGAATGAAATGGAAACACTACATCTAGATTGGAATGAAATGGAAACATTACAAAACAACTTGTTTGGAACGAAATGGAAACATTTAGAACTTGTTTGGAATGAAACGGAAAGATTTCGAACTAGTTTGCAATGAAATGAAAACATTCACAACTTGTTTGGAATGAAAAGGAAACATCCATAACCTATTTGGAATGAAATGGAAACATTCACAACTAGTTTTGAATGAAATAGAAACATTCACAACTTGTTTGGAATGAAATGGGAACATTCACGACTTGTTTTGAATGATTGGAAACACTCACAACTTCTTTGGAATGAAATGGAAACATTCACAAGTTCTTTTGGATGAAATGGAAACAATCACAACTTGTTCGTAATGAAATCCAAACATTCACAACTTGCTTGGAATGAAATGGGAACACTTACTGCTAGTTTGGAATGAATGGAAACATTCAGAACTTCTTTGGAATGAATGGAAACATTCACAACTCATTTGCAATGAAATTGGAACATTCACAACTCGCTTGGAATGAAATTGGAGGATTCACAACTTGTTTCGAATGAAATGTAAACATTCACAACTTGTTTGGAATGAAATGGAAACATTCCCAACTTGTTTGGAATGAAATGAAAATAGTCACACCTTGTTTTAAATGAAATTGAAACATTCACAACTTGTTTGGAATGAAATGGGAATGCTCACAACTAGTTTTGATAGTATGGAAACATTCACAACTTGTTTAGAGTGAAACAGAAACATTCAAAACTTGTTTGGAATGAAATGGGAACATTCACAACTAGCTTGGAATGAATGGAAACATTTACAACTTGTTTAGAGTAAGGTGGAAACATTCACAACTTGTTTGGAATGAACTGGAAAGATTCTCAACTTTTTTGGAATAAAATGCAAACATTCACAACTTGTTCGGAATGAAATGGAAACATTCATAACTAGTTTGAAATGAATGGAGACATTCACAACTAGTTTGGAATGAAATGGTAATATTCACAACTTGTTTCGAATGAAATGGAAACATTCACAACTTCTTTGGATTGAATTCGAAAGATGTACACCTTGTTTGGAATGAAATGGAAACATTCACAACTCGTTTGGAAAGAAATGGGAACATTCACAACTTGTTTTGGAATGACTGGAAACAGTTATAACATGTATGGATTGAATGGAAACACTCACAAGTTGTTTGGAATGACATTGAACATTCACAACTCGTTTAGAATGAAATTTGAACATTCAAAACTTGTTTCGAGTGAAATGGAAAAATTCACAACTTGATTGGAATGAAATGGATACATTCACAACTTGTTTGGAATGAAATTGAAACTTCCACAACTTGTTTGGAATGAAATGGAAAGATTCATAACTTCCTTCGAATGAGATGGAAACGTTCATAACTTGTTTGGAATGAAATTGAAACATTCACAACTTGTTTGGAATGAAATGGGAACATTCACAACTAGCTTTGAATGAAGGCATACATTCACAACTTGTTCACAGCATGTTTGGAATGAAATGGAAACATTCACAACTTGTTTGTAACGAAATAGGAACATTCATAGCTAGTTCGGAATCAATGGAAACATTGACACCTTGATTGGAATGAAAATGAAACATTCACAACTTGTTAGTAATAAAATCCAAACATTCACAACTTGTTAGTAATAAAATCCAAACATTCACAACTTATTTCGAATGAATAGAGATATTCACAACTTATTTGGAATGAAATGGAAACAATCACAACTTGTTTGAAATGTAGTGGAAACTCTCACATCTTGTTTGGAATGAAATGGAAACATTCACAACTAGTTTGGAATGAATGTTAACATTCACAAAATGTTTGGACTCAAATGAACACTTTCACCGCTTGTTTGGAATGAAATAGGAACATTCACAACTAGTTTGGATTGAAATGTAAACATTCACAACTTGTTTGGAATGAAATGGAAACATTCACAACTTGTTAGGAATAAAATGCAAACATTCACAACTTGCTTGGAATGAAATGGAAACTTTCACCACTAGGTTGGAATGAATAGAGATATTCACAACTAGTTCTCAATGATTCGAAACATTCCCAACTTATTTGGAATGAAATGGAAATATTCACAACTAGTTTGGAATGAATGGAAACATTCACAACTTGTTTCGAATGAAATGGAAACACTAACAACTTATTTGGAAAGAAATCGAATGATGCACACATTGCTTGGAAAGAAATGAAAGCATTCACAACTTGTTTGGAAAGAAATGGAAACATTCACAACTTGATTGGAATGAAATGGAAACGTTCACAACTTGTTTGGAATGAAATTTGAACATTCAAAACTTGTTTGGTATGAATGGAAAAATTCACAACCAGTTTCGAAAGAATGGAAACATTCATAGCTCGTTTCAAATAAAATGGAAACATTCACAACTTCTTTGGAATGAAATTGAAAGATGCACACATTGTTTGGAATGAAATGAAAATATTCACAACTTGTTTGGACAACAATGGAAACATTCACAACTTGAATGGAATGAAATGGAAACATTCACAACTTGTTTGGAATGAAATTTGAACAATCACAACTTGATTAGAATGAATGGAAACATTCACAAATTGTTCGTAATTAATGGAAACACTCACAACTTGTTTGGAATGATTTAGAGCACTTACAACTCGTTTCGAATAAAATTGGAACATTCACAACTCGTTTGGAATGAACTTGGAACATTCACAACTTGTTTCGAATGAAACGGAAAGATTCATAACTAGTTTGGAATGAAATGGAAACATTCACAACTTGTTTGGAATGAAATGGCAACATTCACAACTTATTTGGAATTAAATTGAAACATTCACAACTTCTTTGGAGTGAAATGTTAACATTCACAACTAGTTTGGAATGAAATGGAAACATTCACAACTAGTTTGGAATGAAATGGAAACATTCACAATTGTTTGGAATGAAAAGGAAACATTCACAACCTGTTTGGACTGAAATGAAAACATTAACAACTAGTTTTGAATGAAATGGGAACACTCACAACTAATTTTGAAAGAATGGAAACATTTACAACTTGTTTATACTGCAAGGGAAATATTCACAACTTGGTTGGAATGAAATGGGGACACTGACAACTAGTTTGGAATGAGTGGAAGCATTCACAACTTGTTTGGAATGAAATGGAAACATTCACAACTTGTTTGGAATGAAATGTAAACATTCACAACTTGTTTGGAATGAAATGGAAACATTCACAACTTCTTTGGATTGAAATGCAAACATTCACAACTTGTTTGGAGAGAATAGAGATATTCACAACTACTTTTCAATGAATCGAAACATTCACAACTTGCTTGGAATGAAATGGAAGCATTCACAACTTGATTGGAATGAAATGGAAACATTCACAACCTATTTCGAGCGAAATGTAAACATTCACAACTTATTTGGAATGAAGTCGAAATATGCACATCTTCTTTGGAATGAAATGGAAACATTCACAACTTGTTTGGAATGAAATGGGAACATTCACAACTAGTCTCGAATGAATGGAAACATGCACAACCTGTTTAGAATGAAATGGAACCATTCACAACTTCTTTGGAATGAATTGGAAACATTCACAACTTGTTTTTAATAAAATGAAAATATTCACAACTTGTTTGGAATGAAATGGAAACATTCCCAACTAGTTTGGAATAAATGGAAACATTCACAACTTGTTCGGAATGAAATGAAAACATTCCCAACTTGTTTCAATTAAAATGGAAACACTCACAACTAGTTTGTAATGAATTGGAAACATTCACAACTTCTTTGGAATGAATAGAGAGATTCACAACTAGTTTGGAATGAAATGGTAACATTCACAACTAGTTTGGAATGAAATGGGAACATTCACAACTAGTTTGGAATGAAATGGAAACATTTTCAACTTGTTAGGAATGGAATTGGCACATTCACAACTTGTTTGGAATGGATTGTGAACATTCACAACCAGTTTGGAATCAAATGGGAACATTCACAACTTGTTTGCAGTGAAAGGTAAACATTCACAACTTGTTTGGAGCGAAATGGAAACATTCACAACTTGTTCAGAATGAAATGGAAACATTGACAACGTCTTCGGAATAAAATCAAAACATTCACAACTTCTTTGGAATGAATCGAAACATTCAGAACTTGTTTCGAATGAAATGGAAACATTCACAACTTGTTTCGAAATAAAATGGAAACATTCACAACTTGTTTGGATTGAAGTGGAAACATTCACAACTTGTTTGGGTCAAGTGGAAACATTCACAACTTGTTTAGAGTGAAATGGAAACATTGACAACTTGTTTGGAATGAAATGGAAACATTGACAACTTGTTTGGATTGAATCGAAACATTCACAACTTGTTTGGAATCAAATGGAAACATTCACAACTTGTTTGGAAAAAAAATGGAAACATTCAGAACTTGTTTAGAAAGAAATGGAAACATTCACAACTTGTTTCGAATCAAGTGGAAACATTCACAACTTGTTTCGAATGAAATGGAAACATCCACAACTTGTTTAGAGTGAAATACAAACATTGACAACTTGTTTGGAATGAAATGGAAACATTCACAACCTGTGTGGAACGAAATTGAAACATTCACAACATGTTTGGAATGAAATAGGAACATTCTGTTAGTATTGTGCCCAAAAAGCCAATCATGAGATGATTGTATTTTTGCACATTGAGTCATGATATTTTATTGAGGCATTAATCCAGCAATTTTGTTTGTTGTTTTGTTTCTGCGTAACGTAATAAACATAATTTTAACCCTAGAATAATGATATTCTTAAACGTCCCTAGTCTAGTATTATTGTGGAACGGGTTGCAATAATACATAATGACTAGCATATGTGGAGACTAATATGAGATATGTAGTCTACATATGGGTACAAGTTGGAGAACTTGTGTACTGGACCGACCCACCATGAGAACACTTCATGGATCGTTATATGAGTGTCATAAGTGATTCTCATAGTGATCATGGTATATGTAGTCCTTCGACCTAAGATCAGCAAGGTTCCCTACATGTGAGTCACATATTTTGATACTTTCCTTTGTTGATCGTAACTGAGTGAACTTGAAGCAGGTCATTGGGTATGTCACATATCATGCGGAGGGATTTGTATGATCAAGATGGGATTTGTCCCTCCTATGTAACGGGAGTGATATCTTTGGGCCCCTTGATAGAGTGACACTTAGAAAATGCATGGCCATGCTCCGATGAGTTGATATATGATATCAATGTCGTCAGTTTAAGTTGGTTTACTCGGTAATCAAGAAACCAAAGATTGGGCTATACGAGAGTGACACATTCCATGTCTCATGCTTAGTCTTGATATCTTGGACAAAGGGACAATGGCATATATCGGTGATGATCATAAAGGTTTAGTCGATTCACCGACAATCTTGTCACTTGGTTAGCAATGATGTGTTGCTAGACATCGCTCATTGCTTATGATCATAAATGTGATTTATGATCATTGCCAACATGGCAAGGGCCTATTGGGTCGCACACATAGAGCTATTTGGATCATTAGAGTGCATGGGCTAATTATTTGGGTTATGGTTTCACTTTAATTTCGTATTAATAATGGGCCAAGGAGTTGAGCCATTATTAAGCCCGAAATTAAATCCAAATTGGATTAGGGCTTTGAAACCCATTAGGCCTGGAAGTTGAGTCTCACTATAAATACAACTTTTAAGTGAGAAATTCGCAGGTCTCCTTGCCCTAGCCTCCCAAAAGGACAGCCGCACTCTTCTCTTGCAATTCCTTGGAGGACGCAAGCTAGCACTGCGAGCGCATGAGAAACGCATCTGCCGGGACGCGGTGGAAGCGTGGTGATCTTGAGAGGCTCGTGTGGATACCATAGAGAGCCTGAACACGTCAACTGTTCAGGTTTTGTGAATCGACTCTACAGTTGAGTGGAAGATCTCAACCGAATATTAGGTATGAAATTTTTGAACACCCGGTTTACCCCGTTTCACTTGGATCCTGGAGGGTTTCGGTTAAATTCCGCTGCGCTGTTTGGCTCCCGAAACCCAACACATTCACAACTAGTTTGGAGTGAAATAGGAACATTTACAACTAGTTTAGAATTATATGTAAACATTCACAACATGTTTCGAATGAAATGAAAACATTCAAAACTTGTTTGGATTGAAATAGAAAGATGGACACCTTGTTTGGATTAAAATGGAAACATTCAAAACCTTTTTGGAATGAAATGTAAACATTCACCACTTGTTTGGAATGAAAAGGAACCATTCACTACTAGTTTGGAATGAAATGGAAACATACACAACTTGTTTGGAATAGAATGGAAACATTCAAAACATGCTGGGAATGAAATGAAAACATTGAGAACTTTTTTTGAATGAAATCGTAACATTAACAACTTGTTTGGAATGAAATGGGAACATTCACAACTTGTTTGGAATGAAAAGGGAACATTCACAACTTCTTTGGATTGAAATCAAAAAATTGACCCCATCTTTGGAATAAAATGGAAACATTCACAACTGCTTTGGAATGAAATGGAAATATTTAGAACTTGTTTGGAATGAACAGGAACCATTCACTACTAGTTTGGATTGAAATGGAAACACGCACCACTTGTTTGGAATAGAATGGAAACATTCACAACATGTTGGAATGAAATGAAAACGTTGATAACTTTTTTTGAATGAAATTGTAACATTCACAACTTATTTGGAATGAAATCGGAACACTCACAACTGCTTTTGAATAAATGGAAACACTGACAACGTGTTTAAAATAAAATGCAAACATTCACAACTTGTTTGGAATGAAATGGAAACATTCACAACTTGTTTGAAATGAAATGGAAACATTCACAACTCGTATTGAAAGAAATCGAAACATTCACAACTTGTTTGGAATGAAATGGGAACACTCACAACTAGTTTTGAATGATTGCACACATTTACAACTTGTTAAGAATAAAATGGAAACATTCACAACTTGTTTGAAATTAAATGGAAAGATTCACAACTTGTTTGGAATGAAATGGGAACATTCACAACTAGTTTGGAATGAATGGATACATTCACATCCTGCTTGTAATGAATAGAGATATTCACAACTAGTTTTGAATGAATCGAAACCGTCACAACTTGCTTGGAATGAAATGGAAGCATTCACAACTTTTGGAATGAATGGAATCATTCACAAATTGTTTGGAATGAAGTGGAAACATTCATAACCTTTTTCGAGCGAAATGCAAACATTCAGAACATAATTAGACTAAAATTGAACTTTTCACACCTTGTTTGGAATGAAATGGAAACACTCACAACTTGTTTGGAATGAGGTAGAAACATTCACAACCTGTTTGGAATGAAATCGGAACATTCACAACTTGTTTGGAATGAGTGGAAACACTCACAACTTGTTTGGAATGAAAGGAAACACACGCAAGTTTTTGGAATGATATGGAACATTCACAACTCGTTTGGAACGAAATTGGATAATTCATAACTTGTTTTGAACGAAATGGAAACGTTCACAACTTGTTTGGAATGAATTTGAAACATTCAGAACCTGCTTAGAGTGAAATCGAAACATTCACAACTTGTTTGGAATGAAATGGAAACATTCACAACTTGTTTAGAATGAAATGGAAACATTAACAACTTGTTTAGAATGAAATGGAAACTTTCACAACTTGTTTGGAATGGAATGGAAACATTCACAAGTTGTTTGGAATGAAATGGAAATATTCACAACTTGTTTAGAATGATGTGGAAACATTCACAACATGTCTGTAATGAAGCTGAAACATTCACAAGTTGTTTACATTGAAATGGGAACATTCACAACTAGTTTGGAATGAATGGAAACATTCAAAACTTGTTTGGAATGCAAATAGAAACATTCACAACTTGTTTGGAATGAAATGAGAATATTTGCAACTCCTTGGGAAAGAAATGGGAACATTCACAACTTTATTGGAATGAAATGAAAACATTTACAACTATTTCGGAATGAAATGAAAACATTCACAACCTATGTGGAACGAAATTGAAAGATTCACAACATGTTTAGAATGAAATGGAAACATTCACAACTTGTTTGGAAGAAAAGGAAACATTGCCAACTTTTTTGGAATGAAATGGAAGCATTCAAAACTTGTTTGGAATGAAGTGGAAACATTCATAACTTTTTTCGAGCGAAATGGAAACATTCAGAACATAATTAGACTAAAATCGAACTATGCACACCTTGTTTGGAATGAAATGGAAACACTCACAACTTGTTTGGAATGAGGTAGAAACATTCACAACCTGTTTGGAATGAAATCGGAACATTCACAACTTTTTTGGAATGAATGGAAACATTCGTAACTTGTTTGGACTGAATGGAAACACACGCAAGTTTTTGGAATGATATGGAACATTCACAACTCGTTTGGAACGAAGTTGGATAATTCACAACTTGTTTCAAACGAAATGGAAACGTTCACAACTTGTTTGGAATGAATTTGAAACATTCAAAACCTGCTTAGAGTAAAATTGAAACGTTAACAACTTGTTTCAAATGAAATGGAAACATTCACAACTTCCTTAGAATGAAATGGAAACATTCACAACTTGTTTGGAATGGAATGGAAACATTCACAACTTGTTTGGAATGAAATGGAAACATTCACAACTTGTTTAGAATGATGTGGAAACATTCACAACCTATCTGTAATGAAGCTGAAACATTCACAACTTGTTTCCATTGAAATGGGAACATTCACAAGGAGTTTGGAATGAATGGAAACATTCAAAACTTGTTTGGAATGCAAATAGAAGCATTCACAACTTGTTTGGAATGAAATGAGAATATTTGCAACTCCTTCGGAATGAAATGGGAACATTCACAAGTTGTTTGGAATGAAATGAAAACGTTTACAACTATTTCGGAATGAAATTAAAACATTCACAACCTATGTGGAACGAAATTGAAAGATTCCCAACATGTTTAGAATGAAATGGAAACATTCACAACTTGTTTGGAAGAAATGGAAACATTCCCAACTTTTTTGGAATGAAATGGAAGCATTCAAAACTTGTTTGGAATGAAATGGAAACATTCATAACTTTTTTCGAGCGAAATGGAAACATTCAGAACATAATTAGACTAAAATCGAACTATGCACACCTTGTTTGGAATGAAATGGAAACACTCACAACTTGTTTGGAATGAGGTAGAAACATTCACAACCTCTTTGGAATGAAATCGGAACATTCACAACTTTTTTGGAATGAATGGAAACATTCACAACTTGTTTGGAATGAATGGAAACACACGCAAGTTTTTGGAATGATATGGAACATTCACAACTCATTTAGAACGAAATTGGATAATTCATAACTTGTTTCGAACGAAATGGAAACGTTCACAACTTGTTTGGAATGAATTTGAAACATTCAGAACCTGCTTGGAGGGAAATTGAAACATTCACAACTTGTTTGGAATGAAATGGAAACATTCACAACTTGTTTAGAATGAAATGGAAACATTCACAACTTGTTTAGAATGAAATGGAAACTTTCACAACTTGTTTAGAATGGAATGGAAACATTCACAACTTGTTTGGATTGAAATGGAAATATTCACAACTTGTTTAGAATGATGTGGAAACATTCTTAACCTGTCTGTAATGAAGCTGAAACATTCACAACTTGTTTGCATTGAAATGGGAACATTCACAAGGAGTTTGGAATGAATGGAAACATTCAAAACTTGTTTGGAATGCAAATAGAAACATTCACAACTTGTTTGGAATGAAATGAGAATATTTGCAACTCCTTCGGAATGAAATGGGAACATTCACAAGTTGTTTGGATTGAAATGAAAACATTTAGAACTATTTCGGAATGAAATTTAAACTTTCACAACCTATGTGGAACGAAATTGAAAGATTCACAACATGTTTAGAATGAAATGGAAACATTCACAACTTGATTGGAAGAAATGGAAACATTGCCAACTTTTTTGGAATGAAATGGAAGCATTCAAAACTTGTTTGGAATGAAATGGAAACATTCATAACCTTTTTCGAGCGAAATGGAAACATTCAGAACATAATTAGACTAAAATCGAACTATGCAAACCTTGTGTTGGAATGAAATGGAAACACTCACAACTTGTTTGGAATGAGGTAGAAACATTCACAACCTGTTTGGAATAAAATCGGAACATTCACAACTTTTTTGGAATGAATGGAAACATTCACAACTTGTTTGGAATGAATGGAAACACACGCAAGTTTTTGGAATGATATGGAACATTCACAACTCGTTTGGAACGAAATTGCAGAACTCATAACTTGTTTCGAACGAAATGGAAACGTTCACAACTTGTTGGAATGAATTTGAAACATTCAGAACCTGCTTAGAGTGAATTCAAAACCTTCACAACTTGTTTGGAATGAAATGGAAACATTCACAACTTGTTTAGAATGAAATGGAAACATTAACAACTTGTTTAGTATGAAATGGAAACTTTCACAACTTGTTTGGAATGGAAAGGAAACATTCACAAGTTGTTTGGAATGAAATGGAAATATTCACAACTTGTTTAGAATGATGTGGAAACATTCACAACATGTCTGTAATGAAGCTGAAACATTCACAAGTTGTTTACATTGAAATGGGAACATTCACAACTAGTTTGGAATGAATAGAAACATTCAAAACTTGTTTGGAATGCAAATAGAAACATTCACAACTTGTTTGGAATGAAATGAGAATATTTGCAACTCCTTGGGAAAGAAATGGGAACATTCACAACTTTATTGGAATGAAATGAAAACATTTACAACTATTTCGGAATGAAATGAAAACATTCACAACCTATGTGGAACGAAATTGAAAGATTCACAACATGTTTAGAATGAAATGGAAACATTCACAACTTGTTTGGAAGAAAAGGAAACATTGCCAACTTTTTTGGAATGAAATGGAAGCATTCAAAACTTGTTTGGAATGAAGTGGAAACATTCATAACTTTTTTCGAGCGAAATTGAAACATTCAGAACATAATTAGACTAAAATCGAACTATGCACACCTTGTTTGGAATGAAATGGAAACACTCACAACTTGTTTGGAATGAGGTAGAAACATTCACAACCTGTTTGGAATGAAATCGGAACATTCACAACTTTTTTGGAATGAATGGAAACATTTGTAACTTGTTTGGACTGAATGGAAACACACGCAAGTTTTTGGAATGATATGGAACATTCACAACTCGTTTGGAACGAAGTTGGACAATTCATAACTTGTTTGGAATGAATTTGAAACATTCAGAACCTGCTTGGAGTGAAATTGAAACATTCACAACTTGTTTGGAATGAAATGGAAACATTCACAACTTGATTGGAAGAAATGGAAACATTGCCAACTTTTTTGGAATGAAATGGAAGCATTCAAAACTTGTTTGCAATGAAATGGAAACATTCATAACCTTTTTCGAGCGAAATGGAAACATTCAGAACATAATTAGACTAAAATCGAACTATGCACACCTTGTGTTGGAATGAAATGGAAACACTCACAACTTGTTTGGAATGAGGTAGAAACATTCACAACCTGTTTGGAATAAAATCGGAACATTAACAACTTTTTTGGAATGAATGGAAACATTCACAACTTGTTTGGAATGAATGGAAACACACGCAAGTTTTTGGAATGATATGGAACATTCACAACTCGTTCGGAACGAAATTGGAGAACTCATAACTTGTTTCGAACGAAATGGAAACGTTCACAACTTGTTTGGAATGAATTTGAAACATTCAGAACCTGCTTAGAGTGAATTCGAAACCTTCACAACTTTTTTGGAATGAAATGGAAACATTCACAACTTGTTTAGAATGAAATGGAAACATTAACAACTTGTTTACAATGAAATGGAAACTTTCACAACTTGTTTGGAATGGAATGGAAACATTCACAAGTTGTTTGGAATGAAATGGAAATATTCACAACTTGTTTAGAATGATGTGGAAACATTCACAACCTGTCTGTAATGAAGATGAAACATTCACAACTTGTTTGCATTGAAATGGGTACATTCACAAGGAGTTTGGAATGAATGGAAACATTCAAAACTTGTTTGGAATGCAAATAGAAACATTCACAACTTGTTTGGAATGAAATGAGAATATTTGCAACTCCTTCGGAATGAAATGGGAACATTCACAACTTGTTTGGAATGAAATGAAAACATTTACAACTATTTCGTAATGAAATTAAAACATTCACAACCTATGTGGAACGAAATTGAGAGATTCACAACATGTTTAGAATGAAATGGAAACATTCACAACTTGTTTGGAAGCAATGGAAACATTCCCAACTTTTTTGGAATGAAATGGAAGCATTCAAAACTTGTTTGCAATGAAATGGAAACATCCATAACTTTTTTTCAGCGAAATGGAAACATTCAGAACATAATTAGACTAAAATTGAACTATGCACACCTTGTTTAGAATGAAATGGAAACACTCACATCTTGTTTCGAATGAGGTAGAAACATTAACAACCTGTTTGGAATGAAATCGGAACATTCACAACCTTTTTGGAATGAATGGAAACAATCACAACTTGTTCGGAATGAATGGAAACACACGCAAGTTTTTGGAATGATATGGAACATTCACAACTCGTTTGGACCAAAATTGGATAATTCATAACTTGTTTCGAACGAAATGGAAACGTTCATAACTTGTTTGGAATGAATTTGAAACATTCAGAACCTGCTTAGAGTGAAATTAAAACATTCATAACTTGTTTGGAATGAAATGGAAACATTCACAACTTGTTTAGAATGAAATGGGAACGTTCACAACTTGTTTTGAATGGGATGGAAACATTCACAACTTGTTTGGAATGAAATGGAAACATTCACAACTTGTTTAGAATGATGTGGAAACATTCACAACCTGTCTGTAATGAAGCTGAAACATTCACAACTTGTTTTCATTGAAATGGGAACATCCACAAGGAGTTTGGAATGAATGGAAACATTCAAAACTTGTTTGGAATGCAAATAGAAACATTCACAACTTGTTTGGAATGAAATGAGAATATTTGCAACTCCTTCGGAATGAAACGGGAACATTCACAACTTGTTTGGAATGAAATGAAAACATTTACAACTATTTCGGAATGAAATTAAAACATTCACAACCTATGTGGAATGAAATTGAGAGATTCACAACATGTTGAGAATGAAATGGAAACATTCACAACTTGTTTGGAAATAATGGAAACATTCCCAACTTTTTTAGAATGAAATGGAAGCATTCAAAACTTGGTTGGAATGAAATGGAAACATTCATAACTTTTTTTGAGCGAAATGGAAACATTCAGAACATAATTAGACTAAAATCGAACTATGCACACCTTGTTTGGAATGAAATGGAAACACTCACAACTTGTTTGGAATGAGGTAAAAACATTGACAACCAGTTTGGAATGAAATCGGAACATTCACAACTTTTTTGGAATGAATGGAAACATTCACAACTTGTTTGGAATGAATGGAAACACACGCAAGTTTTTGGAATGATATGGAACATTCACAACTCGTTTGGAACGAAATTGGTTAATTCATAACTTGTTTCGAACGAAATGGAAACGTTCACAACTTGTTTGGAATGAATTTGAAACATTCAGAACCTGCTTAGAGTGAAATTGAAACATTCACAACTTGTTTGGAATGAAATGGAAACATTCACAACTTGTTTAGAATGAAATTGAAACATTCACAGCCTGTTTGGAATGAAATGGAAACTTTCACAACTTGTTTGGAATGGAATGGAAACATTCACAACTTGTTTGGAATGAAATGGAAATATTCACAACTTGTTTAGAATGATGTGGAAACATTCACAACCTGTCTGGAATGAAGCTGAAACATTCACAACTTGCTTGCATTGAAATGGGTATATTCACAAGGTGTTTGGAATGAATGGAAACATTCAAAACCTGTTTGGAATGCAAATAGAAACATTCACAACCTGTCTGTAATGAAGCTGAAACATTCACAACTTGTTTGCATTGAAAGGGAACATTCACAAGGAGTTTGGAATGAATGGAACCATTCAAAACTTGTTTGGAATGCAAATAGAAACATTCACAACTTGTTTGGAATGAAATGAGAATATTTGCAACTTCTTCGGAATGAAATGGGAACATTCACAACTTGTTTGGAATGAAATGAAAACATTTACAACTATTTCGGAATGAAATTAAAACATTCACAACCTATGTGGAACGAAATTGAAAGATTCCCAACATGTTTAGAATGAAATGGAAACATTCACAACTTGTTTGGAAGAAATGGAAACATTCCCAACTTTTTTGGAATGAGATGGAAGAATTCAAAACTTGTTTGGAATGAAATGGAAACATTCATAACTTTTTTTGAGAGAAATGGAAACATTCGGAACATAATTAGACTAAAATTGAACTATGCACACCTTGTTTGGAATGAAATGGAAACACTCACATCTTGTTTGGAATGAGGTAGAAACATTCACAACCTGTTTGGAATGAGATCGGAACATTCACAACTTTTTTGGAATGAATGGAAACATTCACAACTTGTTTCGAATGAATGGAAACACACGCAAGTTTTTGGAATGATATGGAACATTCACAACACGTTTGGAATGAAATTGGATAATTCATAACTTGTTTCGAACGAAATGGAAACGTTCACAACTTGTTTGGAATGAATTTGAAACATTCACAACCTGCTTAGAGTGAAATTGAAACATTCACAACTTGTTTGGAATGAAATGGAAACATTGACAACTTGTTTAGAATGAAATGGAAACATTCACAACTTGTTTTGAATGATGTGGAAACATTCACAACCTGTCTGTAATGAAGCTGAAACATTCACAACTTGTTTGCATTGAAATGGGAACATTCACAAGGAGTTTGGAATGAATGGAAACATTGAAAACTTGTTTGGAATGGAAATACAAACATTCACAACTTGTTTGGAATGAAATGAGAATTTTTGGAACCCCTTTGGAATGAAATGTGAACATTCACAACTTGTTTGGAATGAAATGAAAACATTTACAACTATTTCGGAATGAAATTAAAACATTCACAACCTATGTGGAACGAAATTGAGAGATTCACAACATGTTTAGAATGAAATGGAAACATTCACAACTTGTTAGGAAGAAATGGAAACATTCCCAACTTTTTTGGAATGAAATGGAAGCATTCAAAACTTATTTGGAATGAAATCGAAACATTCGTAACTTTTTTTGAGCAAAATGGAAACATTCAGAACATAATTAGACTAAAATTGAACTATGCACACCTTGTTTGGAATGAAATGGAAACACTCACAACTTGTTTGGAATGAGGTAGAAACATTCACAACCTGTTTGGAATGAAATCGGAACATTCACAACTCTTTTGGAATGAATGGACGCATTCACAACTTGTTTGGAATGAATGGAAACACACGCAAGTTTTTGGAATGATATGGAACATTCACAACTCATTTGGAATGAAATTGGATATTTCATAACCTGTTTCGAACGAAATGGAAACGTTCACAACTTGTTTGGAATGAATTTGAAACATTCAGAACCTGCTTAGAGTGAAATTGAAACATTCACAACTTGTTTGGAATGAAATGGAAACATTCACAGCTTGTTTAGAATGAAATGGAAACATTCACAACTTGTTTGGAATGGAATGGAAACATTCACAAGTTGTTTGGAATGAAATGGAAATATTCCTAACTTGTTTAGAATGAGGTGGAAACATTCACAACCTGTCTGTAATGAAGCTGAAACATTCACAACTTGTATGCATTGAAATGGGAACATTCACAAGGAGTTTGGAATGAATGGAAACATTCAAAACTTGTTTGGAATGCAAATAGAAACATTCACAACTTGTTTGGAATGAAATGAGAATATTTGCAACTCCTCCGGAATGAATTGGGAAGATTCACAACTTGTTCGGAATGAAATGAAAACATTTACAACAATTTCGGAATGAAATTAACACATTCACAACCTATGTGGAACGAAATTGAAAGATTCACAACATGTTTAGAATGAAATGGAAACATTCACAACTTGTTTGGAAGAAATGGAAACATTCCCAACTTTTTTGGAAAGAAATGGAAGCATTGAAAACTTGTTTGGAATGAAATGGAAATATTCATAACTTTTTTCGAGCGAAAAGGAAACTTTCAGAACATAATTAGACTAAAATCGAACTATGCACACCTTGTTTGGAATGAAATGGAAACACTCACAACTTGTTTGGAATGAGGTAGAAACATTCACAACCTGTTTGGAATGAAATCGGAACATTCACAACTCTTTTGGAATGAATGGACGCATTCACAACTTGTTTGGAATGAATGGAAACACACGCAAGTTTTTGGAATGATATGGAACATTCACAACTCATTTGGAATGAAATTGGATATTTCATAACCTGTTTCGAACGAAATGGAAACGTTCACAACTTGTTTGGAATGAATTTGAAACATTCAGAACCTGCTTAGAGTGAAATTGAAACATTCACAACTTGCTTGGAATGAAATGGAAACATTCACAGCTTGTTTAGAATGAAATGGAAACATTCACAACTTGTTTGGAATGGAATGGAAACATTCCCAAGTTGTTTGGAATGAAATGGACATATTCCTAACTTGTTTAGAATGAAGTGGAAACATTCACAACCTGTCTGTAATGAAGCTGAAACATTCACAACTTGTATGCATTGAAATGGGAACATTCACAAGGAGTTTGGAATGAATAGAAACATTCAAAACTTGTTTGGAATGCAAATAGAAACATTCACAACTTGTTTGGAATGAAATGAGAATATTTGCAACTCCTCCGGAATGAATTGGGAAGATTCACAACTTGTTCGGAATGAAATGAAAACATTTACAACAATTTCGGAATGAAATTAACACATTCACAACCTATGTGGAACGAAATTGAAAGATTCACAACATGTTTAGAATGAAATGGAAACATTCACAACTTGTTTGGAAGAAATGGAAACATTCCCAACTTTTTTGGAAAGAAATGGAAGCATTGAAAACTTGTTTGGAATGAAATGGAAATATTCATAACTTTTTTCGAGCGAAAAGGAAACTTTCAGAACATAATTAGACTAAAATCGAACTATGCACACCTTGTTTGGAATGAAATGGAAACACTCACAACTTGTTTGGAATGAGGTAGAAACATTCACAACCTGTTTGGAATGAAATCGGAACATTCACAACTCTTTTGGAATGAATGGACGCATTCACAACTTGTTTGGAATGAATGGAAACACACGCAAGTTTTTGGAATGATATGGAACATTCACAACTCATTTGGAATGAAATTGGATATTTCATAACCTGTTTCGAACGAAATGGAAACGTTCACAACTTGTTTGGAATGAATTTGAAACATTCAGAACCTGCTTAGAGTGAAATTGAAACATTCACAACTTGCTTGGAATGAAATGGAAACATTCACAGCTTGTTTAGAATGAAATGGAAACATTCACAACTTGTTTGGAATGGAATGGAAACATTCCCAAGTTGTTTGGAATGAAATGGACATATTCCTAACTTGTTTAGAATGAAGTGGAAACATTCACAACCTGTCTGTAATGAAGCTGAAACATTCACAACTTGTATGCATTGAAATGGGAACATTCACAAGGAGTTTGGAATGAATAGAAACATTCAAAACTTGTTTGGAATGCAAATAGAAACATTCACAACTTGTTTGGAATGAAATGAGAATATTTGCAACTCCTCCGGAATGAATTGGGAAGATTCACAACTTGTTCGGAATGAAATGAAAACATTTACAACAATTTCGGAATGAAATTAACACATTCACAACCTATGTGGAACGAAATTGAAAGATTCACAACATGTTTAGAATGAAATGGAAACATTCACAACTTGTTTGGAAGAAATGGAAACATTCCCAACTTTTTTGGAAAGAAATGGAAGCATTGAAAACTTGTTTGGAATGAAATGGAAATATTCATAACTTTTTTCGAGCGAAAAGGAAACTTTCAGAACATAATTAGACTAAAATCGAACTATGCACACCTTGTTTGGAATGAAATGGAAACACTCACAACTTGTTTGGAATGAGGTAGAAACATTCACAACCTGTTTGGAATGAAATCGGAACATTCACAACTCTTTTGGAATGAATGGACGCATTCACAACTTGTTTGGAATGAATGGAAACACACGCAAGTTTTTGGAATGATATGGAACATTCACAACTCATTTGGAATGAAATTGGATATTTCATAACCTGTTTCGAACGAAATGGAAACGTTCACAACTTGTTTGGAATGAATTTGAAACATTCAGAACCTGCTTAGAGTGAAATTGAAACATTCACAACTTGCTTGGAATGAAATGGAAACATTCACAGCTTGTTTAGAATGAAATGGAAACATTCACAACTTGTTTGGAATGGAATGGAAACATTCCCAAGTTGTTTGGAATGAAATGGACATATTCCTAACTTGTTTAGAATGAAGTGGAAACATTCACAACCTGTCTGTAATGAAGCTGAAACATTCACAACTTGTATGCATTGAAATGGGAACATTCACAAGGAGTTTGGAATGAATAGAAACATTCAAAACTTGTTTGGAATGCAAATAGAAACATTCACAACTTGTTTGGAATGAAATGAGAATATTTGCAACTCCTCCGGAATGAATTGGGAAGATTCACAACTTGTTCGGAATGAAATGAAAACATTTACAACAATTTCGGAATGAAATTAACACATTCACAACCTATGTGGAACGAAATTGAAAGATTCACAACATGTTTAGAATGAAATGGAAACATTCACAACTTGTTTGGAAGAAATGGAAACATTCCCAACTTTTTTGGAAAGAAATGGAAGCATTGAAAACTTGTTTGGAATGAAATGGAAATATTCATAACTTTTTTCGAGCGAAAAGGAAACTTTCAGAACATAATTAGACTAAAATCGAACTATGCACACCTTGTTTGGAATGAAATGGAAACACTCACAACTTGTTTGGAATGAGGTAGAAACATTCACAACCTGTTTGGAATGAAATCGGAACATTCACAACTCTTTTGGAATGAATGGACGCATTCACAACTTGTTTGGAATGAATGGAAACACACGCAAGTTTTTGGAATGATATGGAACATTCACAACTCATTTGGAATGAAATTGGATATTTCATAACCTGTTTCGAACGAAATGGAAACGTTCACAACTTGTTTGGAATGAATTTGAAACATTCAGAACCTGCTTAGAGTGAAATTGAAACATTCACAACTTGCTTGGAATGAAATGGAAACATTCACAGCTTGTTTAGAATGAAATGGAAACATTCACAACTTGTTTGGAATGGAATGGAAACATTCCCAAGTTGTTTGGAATGAAATGGACATATTCCTAACTTGTTTAGAATGAAGTGGAAACATTCACAACCTGTCTGTAATGAAGCTGAAACATTCACAACTTGTATGCATTGAAATGGGAACATTCACAAGGAGTTTGGAATGAATAGAAACATTCAAAACTTGTTTGGAATGCAAATAGAAACATTCACAACTTGTTTGGAATGAAATGAGAATATTTGCAACTCCTCCGGAATGAATTGGGAAGATTCACAACTTGTTCGGAATGAAATGAAAACATTTACAACAATTTCGGAATGAAATTAACACATTCACAACCTATGTGGAACGAAATTGAAAGATTCACAACATGTTTAGAATGAAATGGAAACATTCACAACTTGTTTGGAAGAAATGGAAACATTCCCAACTTTTTTGGAAAGAAATGGAAGCATTGAAAACTTGTTTGGAATGAAATGGAAATATTCATAACTTTTTTCGAGCGAAAAGGAAACTTTCAGAACATAATTAGACTAAAATCGAACTATGCACACCTTGTTTGGAATGAAATGGAAACACTCACAACTTGTTTGGAATGAGGTAGAAACATTCACAACCTGTTTGGAATGAAATCGGAACATTCACAACTCTTTTGGAATGAATGGACGCATTCACAACTTGTTTGGAATGAATGGAAACACACGCAAGTTTTTGGAATGATATGGAACATTCACAACTCATTTGGAATGAAATTGGATATTTCATAACCTGTTTCGAACGAAATGGAAACGTTCACAACTTGTTTGGAATGAATTTGAAACATTCAGAACCTGCTTAGAGTGAAATTGAAACATTCACAACTTGCTTGGAATGAAATGGAAACATTCACAGCTTGTTTAGAATGAAATGGAAACATTCACAACTTGTTTGGAATGGAATGGAAACATTCCCAAGTTGTTTGGAATGAAATGGACATATTCCTAACTTGTTTAGAATGAAGTGGAAACATTCACAACCTGTCTGTAATGAAGCTGAAACATTCACAACTTGTATGCATTGAAATGGGAACATTCACAAGGAGTTTGGAATGAATAGAAACATTCAAAACTTGTTTGGAATGCAAATAGAAACATTCACAACTTGTTTGGAATGAAATGAGAATATTTGCAACTCCTCCGGAATGAATTGGGAAGATTCACAACTTGTTCGGAATGAAATGAAAACATTTACAACAATTTCGGAATGAAATTAACACATTCACAACCTATGTGGAACGAAATTGAAAGATTCACAACATGTTTAGAATGAAATGGAAACATTCACAACTTGTTTGGAAGAAATGGAAACATTCCCAACTTTTTTGGAAAGAAATGGAAGCATTGAAAACTTGTTTGGAATGAAATGGAAATATTCATAACTTTTTTCGAGCGAAAAGGAAACTTTCAGAACATAATTAGACTAAAATCGAACTATGCACACCTTGTTTGGAATGAAATGGAAACACTCACAACTTGTTTGGAATGAGGTAGAAACATTCACAACCTGTTTGGAATGAAATCGGAACATTCACAACTCTTTTGGAATGAATGGACGCATTCACAACTTGTTTGGAATGAATGGAATGTTAGTATTGTGCCCAAAAAGCCAATCATGAGATGATTGTATTTTTGCACATTGAGTCATGATATTTTATTGAGGCATTAATCCAGCAATTTTGTTTGTTGTTTTGTTTCTGCGTAACGTAATAAACATAATTGTAACCCTAGAATAATGATATTCTTAAATGTCCCTAGTCTAGTATTATTGTGGAGCGGGTTGCAATAATACATAATGACTAGCATATGTGGAGACTAATATGAGATATGTAGTCTACATATGGGTACAAGTTGGAGAACTTGTGTACTGGACCGACCCACCATGAGAACACTTCATGGATCGTTATATGAGTGTCATAAGTGATTCTCATAGTGATCATGGTATATGTAGTCCTTCGACCTAAGATCATCAAGGTTCCCTACATGTGAGTCACATACTTTGATACTTTCCTTTGTTGCTCGTAACTGAGTGAACTTGAAGGAGGTCATTGGGTATGTCACATATCATGCGGAGGGATTTGTATGATCAAGATGGGATTTGTCCCTCCTATGTAACGGGAGTGATATCTTTGGGCCCCTTGATAGAGTGAGACTTAGAAAATGCATGGCCATGCTCCGATGAGTTGATATATGATATCAATGTCATCAGTTTAAGTTAGTCTACTCGGTAATCAAGAAACCAAAGATTGGGCTATACGAGAGTGACACATTCCATGTCTCGTGCTTAGTCTTGATATCTTGGACAAAGGGACAATGGCATATATCGGTGATGATCATAAAGGTTTAGTCGATTCACCGACAATCTTGTCATTTGGGTAGCAATGATGTGTTGCTAGACACCGCTCATTGCTTATGATTATAAATGTGATTTATGATCATTGCCAACATGGCAAGAGCCTATTGGGTCGCACACGTAGAGCTATTTGGATCATTAGAGTGCATGGGCTAATTATTTGGGTTATGGTTTCACTTTAATTTCGTATTAATAATGGGCCAAGGAGTTGAGCCATTATTAAGCCCAAAATTAAATCCTAATTGGATTAGGGCTTTGAAACCCATTAGGCCTGGAAGTTGAGTCTCACTATAAATACAACTTTTAAGTGAGAAATTCGCAGGTCTCCTTGCCCTAGCCTCCCAAAAGGACAGCCGCACTCTTCTCTTGCAATTCCTTGGAGGACGCAAGCTAGCACTGCGAGCGCAAGAGAAACGCATCTGCCGGGACGTGGTGGAAGCGTGGTGATCCCGAGAGGCTCGTGTGGATACCATAGAGAGCCTGAACACGTCAACTGTTCAGGTTTTGTGATTCGACTCTACAGTTGAGTGAGAGATCTCAACCGAAAATTAGGTATGAAATTTTCGAACACCCGATTTACCCCGTTTCACTTGGATCCTGGAGGGTTTCGGTTAAATTCCGCTGCGCTGTTTGGCTCCCGAAACCCAACAGTGGTATCAGAGCTACTGGTGAAACCCTAAATCGGGATTGAGTGTTGAATCGCATGATGCTATGTCTTCGATTGGTTTTCGGCCATGATTAATTAGATTGATTCATGATGCATGAAACCGGAATTCGTAATGAACATATGAGATATATGAAGAAACAACACAAATTGGTTAATGAGATTAACCCGAAATTGATAGGTATGAGATACCTATATGGATTAGGATTCTTGCAATAGTTGCAAAAACCCTAGGTTTGTTCGGATTCGGCCTGTTCGGGCACCGAAAGTAAGGTATTTTTGGTGGCTCGAATGGAGGAGTCTCGGGTGCCTACTTTCTCGAAATAGAAGATTTCGGGCTAAGCAATTGTAAGACAATTGGCATGCATCTTTGTTGAATGAGATTTGACATGATATGCTGATTAGTGTTTGAAGCATGGTGCATGGTTATAGCCCTTGATTGGTTGTACTTGTAAATACGGCCTGCGAGTCGTGCCTTTTCTTATCACTCTCATTGTACATTCTCTTCTCACCTTACTCCCCTCGAATGTAACTCGAGGTTTCTATTATTGATGTAATGGTGCATTATGGGATCGTCCAAGGTGGTATGTCCAAGGAGGTGACAACAAAAAGGCAGCCAAGAAAGGAAGAGAAGGAGCTTGTGAAGACTCTTTTCTTTTCTTAGGCTTTTATGATATTCTCATTGGCTTGAGAATATCGCATAGTTTGGGCTATAACCATGTCACGTTTATTTCTTGTAAGCATGAGATGCATGTTTTATATTTGTATGTGATGCATGTATAAAACAACCGGAGATAACAAATTGGTGAGATCAAAAGATAAAATCCCTCAAACAAATATTAAGTCATTAAGTGTGATGCCTTCCAAATGTTGGCACTCGTCAAGACTTTGATCAACATTAGGTGGGTTTGCCAAAGCAAAGTACCTATGTTCATCTTGGTAAGGCGCGATGGGATAATAGTGATATCCAAACTGCTAACTTTGGGTTCGACTTAACTAAGTCATCATAATAGGATTAGGGACTTAGAGGCATAGAGTTGGGCTTAAGTTCATGAGATGAGCTTGGACAAGTGTTGTTCACCCAACTATCCAAGAGTTGCATAAGATGCAATTGGCAATGAGTTGCCTACCTAAATAGCTGTAACTTGAGAGAAAAGCCAAAGCTGACTCAGGTTGTGGTCAAATATGGATCTTGGCCCACTAGAATACCTTAGCGCCGAGGTGTTCCGAAATAATATCGAGGGTTATTATTTTGAGGAAAATAGTGGGAGTATCATTTAATAAAAGTCCTTATTAAATGAATTAAAATACATGACTCTTACACTGCATATTTACTGTTGTAGATAACCATGGCACAAAACACATCGACACTTTCATTGCGATCGATCCTTGAGAAGGAAAAACTGAATGGGACCAACTTTCTCAAATGGTACCGAAACTTGAGGATAGTCCTCAAACAAGAGAGAAAGGCATATGTCCTAGAGCAGCCCATTCCGAATGAGCCTGCTGCCACTGCTCCAAGAGCTGAAAGGGATGCTCACAAGAGGCATTCTGATGATGCTTTGGATGTTGCATGCCTCATGCTTATTACCATGGAATCTGAGCTTCAGAAGCAACATGAGAACATGGGGGCGTTCGATATGATCGAACATCTCAAAATGCTTTTCCAAGAGCAAGCTAGGCATGAGAGGTTTGAGACCTCTAAGGCATTGTTTCAGTGCAAGATGTCTGAGGGAAGTCCCGTGGGTCCTCATGTGCTCAAGATGATTGGGTACATTGAGAATCTTGAGAATTTGGGATTTGCTCTTCAGAAAGAGTTGGCTATCGATGTAGTCTTGCAATCGTTGCCTGAAAGCTACAGTCAGTTCGTCATGAACTATAACATGAACGACCTAGACAAGTCCCTTCCTGAATTGCTCAACATGTTGAGAACTGCTGAGCAAAACCTTAAGAAGGCTAAGCCCATTTTGATGGTTCAAAAGGGCAAGGGAAAGGGAAAAGCCAACAAGAAGAAGGATAAAGCTAATGGAAAGTCCAATGCTAGTTCTTCTTCAGCTGCACTGAAACCAAAGGGTGGTGTGGCAAAGGAAGGGGAGTGCTTCCATTGTAAGCAACCTGGACACTGGAAGCGCAACTGCAAGCTCTATCTTGAAGAACTTGCTAAGGAAAAGGGAAGTAAGACTTCCACTTCAGGTATTTTTGTTATAGAGGCTAACTTTTCTACTTCCTCATCTTGGGTATTGGATACTGGATGTGGATCTCACATTTGTGCAAATGTGCAGGATCTAAGTAGAAGTAGAAGATTGGCCCGAGGTGAAGTGGACCTACGTGTTGGAAATGGAGCAAGGGTTGCTGCCTTAGCCGTAGGGACTTATGTTCTCACTTTACCTAGTGGATTAGTTTTAGAATTAGACAACTGCTACTTTGTGCCTACTATTAGTAGAAATTTGATTTCTGTTTCTTGTTTGGACAAGAAAGGTTTTTCATTTATAATAAAGGACAAATGTTGTTCTATTTATTTGAATGAAATCTTTTATGGTAGTGCTCAACTTAGCAATGGGTTGTATGTTCTAGACCTTGAAGATCCAATCTATAATGTGAATACCAAGAAGGTCAGATTAAATGATTCAAACTTGACCTATCTCTGGCACTGTCACTTGGGCCATATAAATGAGACCCGCATATCCAAGCTCCATAAGGATGGACTCTTGGACTCATTTGATTTTGAATCATATGAGACATGTGAGTCATGTTTGTTGGGCAAGATGACCAAAGCCCCATTCACAGGGCAAAGTGAAAGGGCTAATGACTTACTAGGACTCATACATAGTGATGTATGTGGCCCTATGTCTACACAAGCTAGAGGAGGTTTCCAATACTTCATTACTTTCACTGATGACTTCAGCAGATATGGCTATGTGTATCTTATGAGACACAAGTCAGAATCCTTTGAAAAGTTCAAAGAATTCAAGAATGAAGTAGAGAATCAACTCGGGAAGAGTATCAAAGTGCTTCGATCAGATCGAGGTGGAGAGTACTTGGATCGAGAATTCCTTGACTATCTGAAGGAGTGTGGTATAATATCACAACTCACTCCACCAGGTACACCTCAATGGAATGGTGTTTCTGAAAGGAGAAATCGAACTCTGTTAGACATGGTTCGCTCCATGATGAGTCAAGCTGACCTTCCAAACTCCTTTTGGGGACATGCTCTAGAGACAGCCGCTTTTACACTAAACCGAGTTCCATCTAAATCGGTTCAAAAGACACCATATGAGATATGGAGTGGGAGGCGTCCCAATTTGTCTTTTATGAAGATTTGGGGCTGTGATGTTTATGTAAAACGTCAATCCTCTAACAAACTAGGGCCCAAATCTCAAAAATGTCTTTTTGTTGGGTATCCCAAAGAAACAAAGGGTTACTATTTCTACAATCCCTCTGAGCAAAAAGTGTTTGTTGCTCGAACTGGTGTCTTTTTGGAGAAAGAGTTTATCTCTAAAGGAACTAGTGGGAGGAAAGTAGAACTTGAAGAAATTCAAGAACAACAAGAAGACATCGAACCTGAAATGGAACCTGAACAGACACCACAAGATGTTGTGGTTCAAGAGTCTGTTCCTGTAGCACAAAGCCCACGTAGGACTGGTAGGATTCGGCGTGAGCCCGAGAGATATGGATTTCTCGTGACTCACACCGGTGATGTGATGCTCATGGATCAAGATGAGCCCACAACCTACCAACAAGCTATGTCGGGGCCTGACTCTGAGAAGTGGCTAATGGCCATGAAATCCGAGATGGAATCCATGTATGAAAACCAAGTATGGACTTTGGTTGACCCACCTGAAGGGGTAAAACCTATAGGGTGCAAATGGGTTTTCAAGAAGAAAACTGACATGGATGGTAATGTGATTACCTTTAAGGGAAGATTGGTTGCAAAAGGTTTCAAGCAAATTCATGGTATTGACTATGATGAAACTTTTTCACCAGTTGCTATGCTTAAATCCATCCGAATTTTGTTTGCTATTGCTGCACACTATGATTATGAGATATGGCAAATGGATGTCAAAACTGCATTCCTAAATGGAAAGCTACTTGAGGATGTGTACATGACACAGCCTGAGGGTTTTGTCACTCCTGGGAATGCCAATAAAGTGTGCAAATTGCAAAGGTCCATTTATGGACTGAAGCAAGCTTCTCGAAGTTGGAATCTTCGTTTTGATGATGCAATCAAAGAGTTTGGTTTTATCAAAAATGAAGATGAACCTTGTGTCTACAAGAAGGTTAGTGGGAGCGCTATTGTCTTCTTGGTGTTGTATGTAGATGACATACTACTCATCGGGAATGACATTCCTGAGCTACAGTCTGTGAAGACTTGGCTAAGGAAATGTTTCTCTATGAAGGACTTGGGTGAAGCAGCCTATGTGTTAGGCATCAGGATCTATAGAGATAGATCTAGAAAGCTTCTTGGCCTAAGTCAAAGTACATATATTGACAAGGTGCTAAAGAGGTTTAGCATGCAAGATTCCAAGAAAGGATTCTTGCCCATGTCACATGGTATCACTCTTTCTAGATCTCAGTGTCCGAGTACAACCGAGGAGAGAGAGCGCATGAGTAAGATTCCATATGCCTCAGCAATTGGATCTATCATGTATGCCATGATATGTACTCGTCCCGATGTCTCATATGCTTTGAGCATGACGAGTAGGTACCAATCGAACCCCGGTGAAAGTCACTGGACAGCTGTTAAGAACATCCTTAAGTACTTACGAAGGACTAAGGATGCATTCTTGGTCTTTGGAGGTGAAGATGAGCTTGTTGTAAGGGGTTACACCGATGCAAGCTTCCAATCCGATAAGGATGA
Organism: Aquilaria yunnanensis; assembly: GCA_039654915.1. Lineage (NCBI taxonomy): Eukaryota > Viridiplantae > Streptophyta > Magnoliopsida > Malvales > Thymelaeaceae > Aquilaria > Aquilaria yunnanensis. The sequence goes on along the minus strand of CM077595.1, from coordinate 36,472,512 downwards.
TTTTAGATCGCAATCTGGTTATGTGTTTTGTATTGGTGGTGGTGCTGTAAACTGGAAGAGTTCAAAGCAAGAGACAGTAGCTGACTCTACAACAGAATCTGAGTACATTGCCGCCTCTGATGCTGCGAAGGAGGCAGTTTGGATCAAGAAGTTCATCACTGAACTTGGAGTGGTTCCAAGCATTGTTGACCCGATAGAGCTCTATTGTGACAACAATGGAGCAATCGCACAGGCTAAGGAACCTCGATCTCACCAGCGATCCAAACACATACTCCGACGCTATCATCTCATCAGGGAGATCATCGAGAGGGGTGATGTAAGGATATGCAGGACTTCGACAGACAGCAACATTGCTGATCCACTGACAAAGCCCCTTACGCAGCAAAAGCATGATAGCCATTCTAGGTCCATCGGTATTAGATACATGGATGATTGGCTTTTAGTGCAAGTGGGAGATTGTTAGTATTGTGCCCAAAAAGCCAATCATGAGATGATTGTATTTTTGCACATTGAGTCATGATATTTTATTGAGGCATTAATCCAGCAATTTTGTTTGTTGTTTTGTTTCTGCGTAACGTAATAAACATAATTGTAACCCTAGAATAATGATATTCTTAAATGTCCCTAGTCTAGTATTATTGTGGAGCGGGTTGCAATAATACATAATGACTAGCATATGTGGAGACTAATATGAGATATGTAGTCTACATATGGGTACAAGTTGGAGAACTTGTGTACTGGACCGACCCACCATGAGAACACTTCATGGATCGTTATATGAGTGTCATAAGTGATTCTCATAGTGATCATGGTATATGTAGTCCTTCGACCTAAGATCATCAAGGTTCCCTACATGTGAGTCACATACTTTGATACTTTCCTTTGTTGCTCGTAACTGAGTGAACTTGAAGGAGGTCATTGGGTATGTCACATATCATGCGGAGGGATTTGTATGATCAAGATGGGATTTGTCCCTCCTATGTAACGGGAGTGATATCTTTGGGCCCCTTGATAGAGTGAGACTTAGAAAATGCATGGCCATGCTCCGATGAGTTGATATATGATATCAATGTCATCAGTTTAAGTTAGTCTACTCGGTAATCAAGAAACCAAAGATTGGGCTATACGAGAGTGACACATTCCATGTCTCGTGCTTAGTCTTGATATCTTGGACAAAGGGACAATGGCATATATCGGTGATGATCATAAAGGTTTAGTCGATTCACCGACAATCTTGTCATTTGGGTAGCAATGATGTGTTGCTAGACACCGCTCATTGCTTATGATTATAAATGTGATTTATGATCATTGCCAACATGGCAAGAGCCTATTGGGTCGCACACGTAGAGCTATTTGGATCATTAGAGTGCATGGGCTAATTATTTGGGTTATGGTTTCACTTTAATTTCGTATTAATAATGGGCCAAGGAGTTGAGCCATTATTAAGCCCAAAATTAAATCCTAATTGGATTAGGGCTTTGAAACCCATTAGGCCTGGAAGTTGAGTCTCACTATAAATACAACTTTTAAGTGAGAAATTCGCAGGTCTCCTTGCCCTAGCCTCCCAAAAGGACAGCCGCACTCTTCTCTTGCAATTCCTTGGAGGACGCAAGCTAGCACTGCGAGCGCAAGAGAAACGCATCTGCCGGGACGTGGTGGAAGCGTGGTGATCCCGAGAGGCTCGTGTGGATACCATAGAGAGCCTGAACACGTCAACTGTTCAGGTTTTGTGATTCGACTCTACAGTTGAGTGAGAGATCTCAACCGAAAATTAGGTATGAAATTTTCGAACACCCGATTTACCCCGTTTCACTTGGATCCTGGAGGGTTTCGGTTAAATTCCGCTGCGCTGTTTGGCTCCCGAAACCCAACATGGAAACACACGCAAGTTTTTGGAATGATATGGAACATTCACAACTCATTTGGAATGAAATTGGATATTTCATAACCTGTTTCGAACGAAATGGAAACGTTCACAACTTGTTTGGAATGAATTTGAAACATTCAGAACCTGCTTAGAGTGAAATTGAAACATTCACAACTTGCTTGGAATGAAATGGAAACATTCACAGCTTGTTTAGAATGAAATGGAAACATTCACAACTTGTTTGGAATGGAATGGAAACATTCCCAAGTTGTTTGGAATGAAATGGACATATTCCTAACTTGTTTAGAATGAAGTGGAAACATTCACAACCTGTCTGTAATGAAGCTGAAACATTCACAACTTGTATGCATTGAAATGGGAACATTCACAAGGAGTTTGGAATGAATAGAAACATTCAAAACTTGTTTGGAATGCAAATAGAAACATTCACAACTTGTTTGGAATGAAATGAGAATATTTGCAACTCCTCCGGAATGAATTGGGAAGATTCACAACTTGTTCGGAATGAAATGAAAACATTTACAACAATTTCGGAATGAAATTAACACATTCACAACCTATGTGGAACGAAATTGAAAGATTCACAACATGTTTAGAATGAAATGGAAACATTCACAACTTGTTTGGAAGAAATGGAAACATTCCCAACTTTTTTGGAAAGAAATGGAAGCATTGAAAACTTGTTTGGAATGAAATGGAAATATTCATAACTTTTTTCGAGCGAAAAGGAAACTTTCAGAACATAATTAGACTAAAATCGAACTATGCACACCTTGTTTGGAATGAAATGGAAACACTCACAACTTGTTTGGAATGAGGTAGAAACATTCACAACCTGTTTGGAATGAAATCGGAACATTCACAAGCTTTTTGGAATGAATGGAAACATTTACAACTTGTTTGGAAAGAATGAAAACACACGCAAGTTTTTGGAATGATATGGAACATTCACAACTCGTTTGGAGCGAAATTGGATAATTCATAACTTGTTTCGAACGAATTGGAAACGTTCACAACTTGCTTGGAATGAATTTGAAACATTCAAAACCTGCTTAGAGTGAAATTGAAACATTCACAACTTGTTTGGAATGAAATTGAAACATTCACAACTTGTTTAGAATGAAAGGGAAACATTCACAACTTGTTTGGAATGGAATGGAAACATTCACAACTTGTTTGGAATGAAATGGAAATATTCAGAACTTGTTTAGAATGAAGTGGAAACATTCACAACTCGTTTGGAACAAAATTGGATAATTGTTAACTTGTTTCGAACGAAATGGAAACGTTCACAACTTGTTTGGAATGAATTTGAAACATTCACAACTTGTTTAGAATGAAATGGAAACATTCACAACTTGTTTGGAATGGGATGGAAACATTCACAACTTGTTTGGAATGGGATGGAAACAATCACAACTTGTTTGGAATGAAATGGAAATATTCACAACTTGTTTAGAATGATGTGGAAACATTCACAACCTGTTTGTGATGAAGATGAAACATTCGCAACTTGTTTGCATTGAAATGGGAACGTTCACAAGGAGTTTGGAATGAATGGAAACATTTAAAACTTGTTTGGAATGCAAATGGAAACATTCACAACTTGTTTGGAATGAAATGAGAATATTTGCAACTCCTTCGGAATGAAATGGGAACAGTCACAACTTGTTTGGAATGAAATGAAAACATTTACAACTATTTCGGAATGAAATTAAAATATTCACAGCCTATGTGGAATGAAATTGAAACATTCACAACATGTTTAGAATGAAATGGAAACATTCTCAACTTGTTTGAAAGGAATGGAAACATTCCCAACTTTTTTGGAATGAAATTGAAGCATTGACAACTTGTTTGGAATGAAATGGGAACATTCAAAAGTAGTTTGGAATGAAATGGAAACTTTCACAACTTGTTTGGAATGAAATGGAAACATTCACAACTTGTTGGGAAGGACTGGAAACATTCCCAACTTGTTTGGAATGAAATAGAAGCGTTCACAACTTGTTTGCAATAATGAGAACATTAAAAACTTGTTTGCAATGAAATGGAAACATTCACAACTTGTTAGGAATAAATTGCGAACATTCACAACTTGCCTGGAATGAAATGGAAACATTCAAAACTTGTTTGGAATGAATCAAAACATTCACAACTTGTTTTGAATGAAATGGGAACATCAGAACTAATTTAGAATGAATGGAATCATTCAGAACTTGTTTGTAAAGAAGTGCAACCATTCACAAATTTCTTCGAATTAAATGAGTTCATTCACAACTTGTTTGGATTGAATGGAAACATTCACAACTTGTTTGGAATGAAGTAGGAACATTCAGAACTAGTTTGGAATTAAATGTAAACATTCACAACTTGTTTGGAATGAAATGAAAACATTCAAAACTTGTTTGGATTGAAATAGAAAGATGGACACCTTATTTGGATTAAAATGGAAACATTCACAACCTTTTTGGAATGAAATGTAAACGTTCGCCACTTGTTTGGAATGAAAAGGAACCATTCACTACTACTTTGGAACGAAATGGAAACATGTACACCTTGTTTGGAATAGAATGGAAACTTTTAGAACATGTTGGGAAGGAAATGAAAACATTGAGAACTTTTTTTTATTGAAATCGTAACATTCACAACTTGTTTTGAATGAAAAGCGAACATTCACAACTTGTTTGGAATGAAATGGTAACATTCACAACTTCTTTGGATTGAAATAAAAAAATGGACAGCTTCTTTGGAATAAAATGGAAACATTCACAACTTCTTTGGAATGAAATGGAAATATTCAGAACTTGTTTGGAATGAAAAGGAACCATTCACTACTAGTTTGGAATGAAATGGAAACACGCACAACTTGTTTGGAATAGAATGGAAACATTCACAACATGTTGGGAACGAAATGAAAACATTGATAACTTTTTTTGAATGAAATCGTAACACTCACAACTTGTTTGGAATGAAATCGGAACACTCACAACTGCTTTTGAATAAATGGAAACACTCACAACTTGTTTAAAATAAAGTGCAAACATTAACAACTTGTTTTGAATGAAATGGAAACATTCACAACTTGTTTGAAAAAAAATGGAAACATTCACGACTTGTTTGAAATGAAATGGAAACATTCACAACTCATTTTGAATGAAATCGAAACATTCACAACTTGTTTGGAATGAAATGGGAACACTCACAACTTGTTTTGAATGATTGCAAACATTTACAACTTATTTAGAATAAAATGGAAACGTTCACAACTTGTTTGAAATTAAATGGAAAGATTCACAACTTGTTTGGAATGAAATGGGAACATTTACAGCTAGTTTGGAATGAATGGATACATTCAGAACTTCTTTGGAATGAATAGAAATATTCACACCTAGTTTTGAATGAATCAAAACCTTCACAACTTGCTTGGAATGAATTGGAAGCATTCACAACTTTTGGAATGAATGGAAGCATTCATAACTTGTTTGCAACGAAATGGAAATATTCATAACTTTTTTCGAGCGAAATGGAAACATTCAGAACATAATTAGACTAAAATCGAACTATGCACACCTTGTTTGGAATGAAATGGAAACACTCACAACTTGTTTGGAATGAGGTAAAAACATTGACAACCTGTTTGGAATGAAATCGGAACATTCACAACTTTTTTGGAATGAATGGAAACATTCACAACTTGTTTGGAATGAATGGAAACACACGCAAGTTTTTGGAATGATATGGAACATTCACAACTCGTTTGGAACGAAATTGGATAATTCATAACTTGTTTCGAACGAAATGGAAACGTTCATAGGTTGTTTGGAATGAATTTGAAACATTCACAACCTGCTTAGAGTGAAATAGAAACATTCACAACTTGTTTGGAATGAAATGGAAACATTCAGAACTTGTTTAAAATGAAATGGAAACATTCACAACATTCACAACTTGTTTAGAATGAAATGGAAATATTCACAACTCGTTTGGAATGGAATGGAAAGATTCACAACTTGTTTGGAATGAAATGGAAATATTCACAACTTGTTTAGAATAAAGTGGAAACATTCACAACCTGTCTGTAACGAAGCTGAAACATTCAGAACTTGTTTGCATTGAAATGGAAGCATTCAAAACTTGTTTGGAATGCAAATGGAAACATTCACAACTTGTTCCGAATGAAATGAGAATATTTGCAACTCCTTCGGAATGAAATGAGAACATTCACAACTTGTTTGGAATGATATGAAAACATTTACAACTATTTCGGAATGAAATTAAAACATTCACAACCTATGTGGAACGAAATTGAAAGATTCCCAACAAGTTTAGAATGAAATGGAAACATTCACAACTTGTTTGGAAGGAATGGAAACATTCCCAACTTTTTTGAAATGAAATGGATGCATTCACAACTTGTTTGGAATGAAATGGGAACATTCAAAACTAGTTTGGAATGAAATGGAAATTTTCACAACTTGTTTGGAATGAAATAGAAACATTCACCACTTGTTGGGAAGGAATAGAAACATTCCCAACTTGTTTGCAATGAAATGGAAGCATTCACAACTTCTTTGGAATAATGGGAACATTAAAAACTTGTTTGGAATGAAATGGAAACATTCACAACCTGTTAGGAATAAATTGTGAACACTCACAACTTGCCTGGAATGAAACGGAAAGATTCACAACTTGTTTGGAATGAAATGGGAACATCAGAACTAATTTAGAATGAATGGAATCATTCAGAACTTGTTTGTAATGAAATGCAACCATTCACAAATTTTTTAGAATGAAATGAGTACATTCACAACTAGTTTGGATCGAATGGAAACTTTCACAACTTGTTTGGAATGAAGTAGGAACATTCACAACTAGTTTGGAATTAATTGTAAACATTCACAACTTGTTTGGAATGAAATGAAAACATTCAAAACTTGTTTGGATTGAAATAGAAAGATGCACACCTTGTTTAGATTAAAATGGGAACATTCACAACCTTTTTGGAATGAAATGTAAACGTTCACCACTTGTTTGGAATGAAAAGGAACCATTCACTACTAGTCTGGAATGAAATGGAAACATGCACACCTTGTTTGGAATAGAATGGAAACTTTCAGAACATTTTGGGAAGGAAATGAAAACATTGAGAAATTTTTTTGAATGAAATCGTAACATTAAGAACTTGTCTGGAATGAAATGGGAACATTCACAACTTGTTTGGAATAAAAAGAGAACATTCACAACTTGTTCGGAATGAAATGGTAACATTCACAACTTCTTTGGATTGAAATAAAAAAATGGACAGCTTCTTTGGAATAAAATGGAAACATTCACAACTTCTTTGGAATGAAATGGAAATATTTAGAACTTGTTTGGAATGAAAAGGAACCATTCACTACTACTTTGGAGTGAAATGGAAACACGCACAACTTGTTTGGAATAGAATGGAAACATTCACAACATGTTGGGAATGAAATGAAAACATTGATAACTTTTTTTGAATGAAATCGTAACATTCACAACTTGTTTGGAATGAAATCGGAACACTCACAACTGCTTTTGAATAAATGGAAACACTCACAATGTGTTTAAAATAAAATGCAAACATTCATAACTTGTTTGCAATGAAATGGAAACATTCACAACTTGTTTGAAATGAAATGGAAACATTCACAACCTGTTTGAAATGAAATGGAAACATTCACAACTCGTTTTGAATGAAATCGAAACATTCAAAACTTGTTTGGAATGAAATAGGAACACTCACAACTAGTTTTGAATGATTGCAAACACTTACAACTTGTTTAGAATAAAATGGAAAGATTCACAACTTGTTTGAAATTAAATGGAAAGATTCACAACTTGTTTGGAACAAAATGGGAACATTCACAACTAGTTTGGAATGAATGGATACATTCACAACTTGCTTGGAATGAATAGAGAGATTCACAACTAGTTTTGAATGAATCGAAACCTTCACAACTTGCTTGGAATGAAATGGAAGCATTCACAACTTTTGGAATGAATGGAATCATTCACAACTTTTTTGGAATGAAGTGGAAACATTCATAACCTTTTTCGAGCGAAATGCAAACATTCAGAACATAATTAGACTAAAATTGAACTTTTCACACCTTGTTTGGAATGAAATGGAAACACTCACAACTTGTTTGGAATGAGGTAGAAACATTCACAACCTGTTTGGAATGAAATCGGAACATTCACAACTTGTTTGGAATGAGTGGAAACATTCACAACTTGTTTGGAATGAAAGGAAACACACGCAAGTTTTTGGAATGATATGGAACATTCACAACTCGTTTGGAATGAAATTGGATAATTCATAACTTGTTTCGAACGAAATGGAAATGTTCACAACTTGTTTGGAATGAATTTGAAACATTCACAACCTGCTTAGAGTGAAATAGAAACATTCACAACTTGTTTGGAGTTAAATGGAAACATTCACAACTTGTTTAGAATGAAATGGAAACATTCACAACATTCGCAACTTGTTTAGAATGAAATGGAAACATTCACAACCTGTTTGGAATGGAATGGAAACATTCACAACTTGTTTGGAATGAAATGGCAATATTCATAACTTGTTTAGAATGAAGTGGAAACATTCACAACCTGTCTGTAATGAAGCTGAAACATTCACAACTTGTTTGCATGGAAATGGGAACATTCTCAAGGAGTTTGGAATGAATGGAAACATTCAAAACTTGTTTGGAATGCAAATGGAAACATTCACAACTTGTTTTCAATGAAATGCGAATATTTGCAACTTCTTCGGAATGAAATGGGAACATTCACAACTTGTTTGGAATGACATGAAAACATTTACAACTATTTTGGAATGAAATTAAAACATTGACAACCTATGTGGCACGAAATTGAAACATTCACAACATGTTTAGAATGAAATCGAAACATTCACAACTTGTTTGGAAGGAATGGAAACATTCCCTACTTTTTTGGAATGAAATGGAAGCATTCACAACTTGTTTGGAATGAAATGGGAACATTCAAAACTAGTTTGGAATGAAATGGAAACTTTCACAACTTTTTTGGAATAAAATGGAAACATTCACAACTTGTTGGGAAGGAATGGAAACATTCCCAACGTGTTTGGAATGAAATGGAAGTCTTCACAACTTGTTTGGAATGAAATGGGAACATTAAAAACTTGTTTGCAATGAAATGGAAACATTCACAACTTGTTAGGAATAAATTGCGAACATTCACAACTTGCCTGGACTGAAATAGAAACATTCAAAACTTGTTTGGAATGAATCAAAACATTCACAACTTGTTTGGAATGAAATGGGAACATCAGAAGTAATTTAGAATGAATGGAATCATTCAGAACTTGTTTGTAGTGAAATGCAACCATTCACAAATTTTTTGGAATGAAATGAGTACGTTCACAACTAGTTTGGATTGAATGGAAACTTTCACAACTTGTTTGGAATGAAATAGGAACATTTAGAACTAGTTTGGAATTAAATGTAAACATTCACAACTTGTTTGGAATGAAATGAAAACATTCAAAACTTATTTGGATTGAAATAGAAAGATGGACACCTTGTTTGGATTAAAATGGAAACATTCACAACCTTTTTGGAATGAAATGTAAACGTTCACCACTTGTTTGGAATGAAAAGGAACCATTCACTACTAGTTTGAAATGAAATGGAAACATGCACAATTTGTTTGGAATAGAATGGAAACATTCAGAACATGTTGGGAGTGAAATGAAAACATTGAGACCTTTTTTTGAATGAAATCGTAACATTAACAACTTGTTTGGAATGAAATGGGAACATTCACAACTTGTTTGGAATAAAAAGGGAACATTCACAACTTGTTTGGAATGAAATGGTAACATTCACAACTTCTTTGGATTGAAATCAAAAAATCAACACCTTCTTTGGAATAAAATGGAAACATTCACAACCTCTTTGGAACGAAATGGAAATATTTAGAACTTGTTTGGAAAGAAAAGGAACCATTCACTACTAGTTTGGAATGAAATGGAAACACGCACAACTTGTTTGGAATAGAATGGAAACATTCACAACATGTTGGGAATGAAATGAAAACATTGATAACTTTTTTTGAATGAAATCGTAACATTCACAACTTGTTTGGAATGAAATCGGAACACTCACAACTGCTTTTGAATAAATGGAAACACTCACAACTTGTTGAAAATAAAATGCAAACATTCACAACTTGTTTGGAATGAAATCAAAACATTCACAAGTTGTTTGGAAGGAAATGGCAACATTCACAACTAGTTTTGAATGAATCGAAACGTTCCCAAGTTGTTTCGAATGAAATGGAAGTATTCCCAACATGGTTGGAATGAAATCGAAACATGCACACCTTGTTTGGAATGAAATGGAAACATTCACAACTTGTTTAGAAAGAAATGGAAACATTCACAACGTGTTTGGAATCAAATGCAAACATTTCCAACTTGTTTGGAATGAAATGGGAACATTCAAAACTAGTTTGGAAAGAATGGAAACGTTCACAACTTGCTTTGAATGAAATTGAAACATTCACAAGTTGTTTGGAATGAATTGAGATATTCACAACCTGTTTGGAAAGAATCAAAACATTCACATTTTCAATGGAAACATGCACAACTTCCTTGGAACGAATGGATATATTATCAACTAGTTTTCAACGAATCAAAACATTCACAACTTGTTTGGAATGAAATGGAAACATTCACAACTTGTTTGGAATGGAATGGAAACATTTACAAGTTGTTTGGAATGAATGGAAACAATGACAACTTGTTTGGAATGAAATGGAAACATTCACAACTTGCTTGGAATGAAATGGGAACATTCACAACTAGTTTGGAATCATTGGAACCATTCACAAATTTCTTGGAATGAAATGGAAACACTCACAAGTCATGTGGAATGAAGTGGAAACATTCACAACTTGTTTGGAATGAAATGGGAACAATCACAACTTGTTTCAAATGAAATGGAAACATTCATAACTTGTTTGGAATGAAATCAAAACATTCACAAGTTCTTTGGAATGAATCGAAACACTCACAACTTGTTTGGAATGAATCGAAACATCACAACTTGTTTTGAATGACATGGGAACATTCAGAACTAGTTTAGAATGAATGGAATCATTGACAACTTGTTTGGAATGAAATGGAAATATTCACAAATTGTTTAGAATAAAATGGGAACATTCACAACTAGTTTGGAATGAATGGAAACATTCACAACTTGTTTGGAATCAATGGAACCATTCACAACCTTTTTGGAATGAAATGGAAACATTCACAAGTCGTTGGGAATGAAATTCCAACATTCACAACTTCTTTCGAACAAAATGCAAACATTCAAAACTTGTTTGGAATGAAGTGGAAACATTCACTACTTGTTTGAAATGAGAAGGAAACATTCGCAGCTTGTTTCGAACGAAATGGAAACATTCACAACTTGTTTGGAATAAAGTAGAAACGTTTACAACTTGTTTGGAATGAAATGGAAACAGTCACAACTTGTTTGCACTGAAATGGAAACATTGACAACTAGTTTGGAATGAAATGTAAACATACACAACTTGTTTGCAAAGAAATGGAAACATTCACAACTTGTTTCGAAAGAAATGGAAACATTCACAAGTTCTTTGGAATGAATCAAAACATTCACAACTTGTTTCGAATGAATCGAAACATTCATAACCTATTTCAAATGAAATGGGAACATTCAGAACTAGTTCAGAAAGAGTGGAATCATTCACAACTTGTTTGGAATGAAATGGAAACCTTCGCAAAACATTTGAAATGAAATGGAAACTTTCACAACCTGTTTAGAATGAAATGGAAATTTTCAGAACTTGTTTAGGATGAATTGGAAACATTCATAACTTGTTTGGGAAGAAATGGAATCATTGACAACTTGTTTGGAATGAAGTGGCAACATTCATAACTTGTTTGGAATGAAATGGAAACATTTGCAACTTGTTTGGAATGAAATGATAACATTCACAACTTGTTTGGAATGAATGGAAACATTCACAACTTGTTTGGAACGCAATGGAAACTTTCACAACTTGTTTTGAATAAAATGGAAACATTCACAACTTCTTTGGAATGAAAAGGAAACATTCACAACTTCTTTGGACTGAAATGGAACCATCCACAACTTCTTCTGAATGAAATGGAAGCACACACAACAAGTTTGGAATGAAATGGAAGCACTAACAACATGTTTGGAATGAAATGGAAACTTCCACAACTTGTTTGGAAAGAAATGGAAACAGTCACAAATTGTTTGGAATGAAATGGACACATTAACAACTTGTTTGGAATGAAATCGAAACATTCACAACCTTTTTGTAATAAAATATGAACACTCATAACTTGTTTGGAATGAATGGAAACATTCACAACTAGTTTGGAATGAAATGGAAACATTCACAACTTGTTGGGAATGAAAAGCAAACATTCACAACTTGTTTGGAATGGAATGGAAACCTTCACAACTTGTTTGGGATGAAATGGAAACATTCACAACTTGTTTGGGATGAAATGGAAACATTCACAACTTTTTTGGGTTGAAATTGAAACATTCACAACTTGTTTGGAATGAATCGAAACGTTCACAACTTGTTTTGAATGATTCCAAACATTAACAACTTGTTCGGAATGAAATGGAAACATCCACAACTTGTTTGGAGTGAATGGAAACAATCGCAACTTGTTTCGAATGAAATCAAAACATTCACAACTTGTTTGGAATGAATCTAAACATTCACAACTTGTTTTGAATGAATCGAAACATTCACAACTTGTTTTGAATGAAATGAAAACATTCACAACTTGTTTGGAATGAAATGGAAACATTCACAACGTGCTTGGAATGAAATTGAAACGTTCAGTACTACTTTGCAATGAAATGAGAACTTTTACAACTAGTTTGGAATGAATAGAAACAATGAGAATTTATTTGGAATGAACGGAAACAGTCACAACTTGCTTGGAATGGCATGCAACATTCATAACTCGTTTGGAATCAAATTGGAACATTCACAACTTGTTTCGAACAAAATGGAGACATTTACAACTTGTTTAGAATGAAATAGAAACATTAACAACTTGTTTGGAATGAAATGGAAACACTCACAACTTGTTTGGAGTGAAGTGGAAATGTTCACAACTTGTTTGGAGTGAAAAAGAAACATTCACAACTTGTTTGGAATGAAATGGAAACATTCACAACTTGTTTGGAATGAAATCAAAACATTGATAACTTGCTTGGAATGAATCGAAACATTCAGAACTTGTGTTCAATCAATTGAAACAATCACAATTTCTTTGGAATGAAATCTAAACATTCGCAACTTGTTTGGAATGAAATGGAAACATTCACAACTTGTTTGGAATGAATTGGGAACATCCAGAACTAGTTTGGAATGAATGGATACATTCACAACTTGTTTGGAATGAAATGAAAACAATCAAAACTTGTTTGGAATGAAATGGAAAGGTTCACAACTTTTATGGAATGAATCGAAACATTCACTACTTGTTTTGAATGAATCGAAACATTAACAAATTGTTTGGAATGAAATGGAAATAGACACAACTTGTTTGGAAGGAAATGGAAACATTCACAACTCATTTTGAATGAAATCGAAACATTCACAACTTCTTTGGTATGAAATGGGAACACTCACTGTCACACCTCACACAGGCCCTGGCCCAAGTCCAAGGTGTTAACTCCTAAACCTGAAGTTTAATCTTTAACCTTTCACATTCGGCCAACTAACAAAACTTAACCTTAAATCTTATTTTCTTAAGGTATTTAGCCTGGGAGGTGGCCCATGAGGGTTATGAGTGATTCCAATTAGTTAACTGTAGCAGAATCAAGGCCCAATACCACTAACTTGCAAAACAAGCAAGGCTTTCATAATTTCTTGCAAGACAAGCAAGGCAACACTTAATGTAATTTTAAGTGCATAGAATGTGTACATTCAAGTGTGCTACCTATTATGGCAACCAAGAAGCCCATGGTAGTCAATATGTTTTGAAAACTCAAGTTTATATGCACATGTACCTCTCGGCCATAAAAGATACAAAAGGAGGTTCACAAGGTTCATGCTTCACATTCACTTAAACAGGCATAAGTCCATGACTATCCACATAGATATGCCAAACTTTGGCCCAAAGCATCCATCACAAGTACAAGTCCAAAACCATCCATAAGTACGTACACATAACTTGGCTACACAAGCACATCAAGTACTCCACAGAACTAGGCAAGCAAGACTACATACATGTACACAAAATGGTAGTCTACCTAGTAACCTACATGGCTCCATGGCATGATTCAAAAGTCCTCCAGCCAAGTTATAGTACAACCCGAGACCACTAATGGTCAAACAGCACCTTAAGTATCCCATACAAAAGGACACACTGCAAAACCAAACCTATAGCCATATTCATGGTCATGAAAGTGAAGACTATGATCAGAGCTAAAGTCCACGTGTCCATGCTACCTTCCTAAATAGGTCCCAACACTACAAGCCTGCAAACTTAACACATTAGGTCTCGGCCAACTTCACAATAAGACTTGTAATGTACTAAACCATTAAGCCAAGAACTCATTGGCACATACCTTGGCAAACAAGCTAGCTAGCACAACACACTAGCACAAAGACAAGCAATCTCAATCAGGCCGAATATCCTTTCCTGAAAAATGATGTAATGGGCAGTGAGTATAAAATTCAGTAGAGTTCACTTTCAATACCAACTCAATTAAGAGTTTATTTAGTTAAGCCGAGTATACAACTCAAGGCTTAACCTCCCATTTGCTCAACATAACCTGCAAAACAAACACCAAGACAAGAAAACACCACATATACATATACATGCTAAAGTAACCGAGACATATAAGTTACACTAATAATAATTTGGTCAGCAAGCACAAGGAATTCACCAAAGCACACAATGTACACACACACACACCACAAAGACCATTTGGCCACAATACCATAACATGTGCCAATGTGGAATTTTGCACACAACTTCACCATAATCTCCACTTCCACTAGAGCTCTGAAATAGCTAGCAAAATGGCCACATTCACTAGCATTTCTAGCACATGTCCATAGTTAATTAGCTAATCAACAACCATAACCGAATCATTCACAATAGCCCATCAAGCAACTAAGATCATTTAGCACATTCTAACCATCACTTAGTTACTTTAAACACTTGAATCATGGTATATTACCAAGCAATCAAGATGTTAAGTGAACCCTACCTCAAACAAGCTTTTCGGCCAAAACCAAACTTCCAACCCGTGATGTTCTTCACACTCTTGGCCTAGTATAACACCAATTCAACATCATTACTCCTTGTTCGTGGAACATAGACCATGTATTCAAGGAAAACACAACTTTACCTCAATCAAGCTCTCGGCCGAAACCCAACTCCCAAGCCAAAATGTCCTTCACACAATTAGCCTAACATAGCATCAATTAAGCATCACAACTCCTTGTTCATGGAACTAACACCATGTATTCAAGGAAACATCAAGAATTACCGCAAACCCTAGCTTGGAACGTCTCGGCCCTTTGCTTGTTTCTTCAAAACCAAGGCTTGAATGGAGTTGTCTAAAGCCGAAATCAAAGAATCTAGCTTACTTCCTTCAATTTGCCTCCATTCTTGCTTGAATCCGAGATCAATTTCGTGAGAACTCAAGAACTCAAGCTAGCAAGCTTTCGTTCAAAGAGAATGAACAAGCCCAAAAAGAAAGCCAAATAAACTCATGGAAGCATGCATTCCGGTTACTAGCCACATGGGCTTAAAAATGGCACTAAGGCTTGCTCTCGGCCTCAATTAGTTTGCATGGCTCATTTGAGCCTCAAAGTCCCCATGGTTTCGTTTTAATCACCAAAACATCAACACTTTCGGCCTTAATCCTTAATTCATGGGTCATATTGCCAAGCACACCTATACAAGTGTCTAATGTGTCCATTAAACCCATGTGCAACCGGCCATGTAACTAGCACAAGTACTAGTTAGGCAAACTAGGTAATGATGCTTATTAACTTGGTGGAAGACATGATGTGACTTGTTATCATTGTTGTCTCCTTTAATCTGGTCTAGTAGACCACAAATCCTTGCAAAATTTTGCATGTCCGAAATAATCAACTCATACTTTGTAGTTTTGTTTGCACCACTAGTCCATGTGTGCAGTTTAGCCCTCCAACTTTATTTTCTGTCAAACTCAACATAGTCTCTCATTTAGGTGCACTTAAAGTACATAGTCTTGTAGTTTTACATTCTCATCACCACCACCTTACTCAACTGAGTCCCTTTTGCATTTTTATAGTATGTTTCCCATTTTTCTTGGCCTTAGCCAAGCTTAGAAGGGTGGTCCTAACAATCCCTCCCTCCTTAAAGAATTTGGTCCTCCAAATCCTTCACTAACTTAGGGTACAGGTGAGGGTACTTGTTGGCAATTTCCTGTTCCACTTTACAGGTTGCCTCTGCAGGAGTGTGATTACTCCACTGTACCTTAATCATAGAAATCCATCTGCTCCTAAATTTCCTGGTATCTCTAGCCAGGAACTGAATTGGCACTTCTTCATAAGTAAGGTTTGGTGCCACAGTTACAGCAGCAGGTATTTCTATCTGCTTGAAGCTTAGAACATACTTCTTGAGAAGCTCACATGAAATACATTATGTATGTTACCAAGTTCTGGTGGCAAATCTAGCTGATAAGCCACATTTCCAACTTTGGCCAGTATCTGATATGGCCCAACATATCTAGGTGCTAATTTCCCTTTTTTTCCAAATCTGATTACTCCTTTCATAGGTGAAACTTTAAGCCACACCCAGTCCCCTTCCTGGAATTCCAGGTCTCTTCTTCTTTTCAGGTTGGGATAGGCCTGCTGCCTATCATTTGCAATCTTGATCCTGGCTTGGTTCAATTTAACCTTCTCAGTAGTTTCCTTAATAATGACTGGCCCCAACACCAATTTGTCTTCTGGCAGTGAGGAGTAATACATCTCCTGCCATGTAAGGCTTCATAAAGAGCCATTCCTATCACTGAATGATAGCCATTATTATAGGAAAATTCTATTAATGGGAGATGTACATCCCATTCACCCTGGAAGTCAATTACACAACACCTCAACATATCTTCCAGAGTCTATATTGTTCTTTCTGTCTGTCCATCAGTCTGTGGATGGTAAGCAGAACTGAACTTGAGCTTAGTGCCCAATGCCTGATGTAGGGATTTCCAAAACCTAGAAACAAACCTAGGATCCCTATCTGATACTATGTCATCAGGTATTCCATGCAATCTCACTATCTCTCTTATATATAGTTGTGCCAGTTTATCCAAAGAGTCAGTAAGATTCATGGGAAGGAAATGGGCTGCCTTGGTCAGTTTGTCTACAATAACCCAACTGGCATTGTGCCTCCTCCTTGTTAGCGGCATACCGACTACAAAATCCGTTGATATAGATCCCCATTTTCTTTCAGGCATGGGCAAGCTTTGTAGCTTCCCTCCTGGTTTCTGGTGTTCCACTTTCACTTGCTGACACACTTCACAACTAGCTACATGTGTCCCAATATCTCTTTTCATGTGTGGCCACCTTCTTTGGAATGAATGGAAACATTCACAACTTGTTGAGAAAGAAATGGAAACATTCACAACTTGTTCGAAATCAAATGCAAAATTCACAACTTGTTCGGAATGAAATGGGAACATTCACAACTAGTTTGGAAGGAATGGAAACGTTCACCAGTTGCTTGGAATGAAATCAAAACTTTCACAAGTTGTTTGGAATGAATAGAGATATTCACAACCTATTTGAAATGAATCAAAACATTCATAATTTCAATGGAAACATGCACAACTTCCTTGGAATGAATGGATATATTCACAACTAGTTTTTAGTGAATCAAAACATTCACAACCTATTTGGAATGAAATGGAAACATTCACAACTTGTTTGGAATGAAATGGAAACATTCACAACTTGTTTAGAATGAAATGAAAACATTTACAAGTTGTTTGGAATGAATGGAAACATTGAAAACTTGTTTGGAATGAAATATAAACATTCACAACTTGCTTGGAATGAAATGGGAACATTCACAACTAGTTTGGAATCATTGGAACCACTCACAACTTTTTTGGAATGAAATGGAAACACTCACAACTCATGTGGAACGAAGTGGAAACATTTACAACTTGTTTGGAATGAAATGGGAACATTCACAAGTTGTTTGGAATGAAATGGGAACAGTCACAACTTGTTTCAAATGAAATGGAAACATTCAAAACTTGTTTGGAATGAAATCAAAACATTCACAACTTCTTTGGAATGAATCAAAACACTCACAACATGTTTGGAATTAATGAAAACATCACAACTTGTTTTGAATGACAGGAAAAATATAGAACTAGTTTAGAATGAATGGAATCATTGACAACTTGTTTGGAATGAAATGGAAACATTCACAACTTGTTTGGAATGAAATGGGAACATTCACAACTAGTTTGGAATGAATGGAAGCATACATAGCTTGTTTGGAATGAATGGAACCGTTCACAACTTTTTTGGAATGAAATGGAAACATTCACAAGTCATTTGGAATGAAATTGGAATAATCACAACTTGTTTCGAACAAAATGCAAACATTCAAAACTTGTTTGTAATGAAGTTGAAACATTCACAATTTGTTTGGAATGAAATGGAAACATTCACAACTTGTTTCTAACGAAATGGAAACATTCACAACTTGTTTGAAATGAAGTAGAAACAATTACAACTTGTTTGGAATGAAATGGAAACATTTACAACTTGTTTGGACTGAAATGGAAACATTCACAACTAGTTTGGAATGAAATGGAAACATACACAACTTGTTTGCAAAGAAGTGGAAACATTCACAACTTGTTTCGAACGAAATGGAAACATTCAGAAGTTCTGTGGAATGAATCGAAACATTCATAGCTTGTTTGGAATGAATCGAAACATTCACAACTTATTTTGAACGAAATGGGAACATTCAGAACTAGTTTTGAATGAGTGGAATCATTCACAACTTGTTTGGAATGAAATGGAAACATTCACAAAATGCTTGGAATGAAATGGAAACTTTGACAACCTATTTAGAATGAAATGGAAACTTTCACAGCTTGTTTATAATGAATTGGAAACATTCACAGATTGTTTGGAAAGAAATGGAAATATTCACAACTTGTTTGGGAAGAATTGGAATCAGTCACAACTTGTTTGGAATGAAGTGGAAACATTCACAACTTGTTTGGAATGAAATGGAAACATTCACAACTTGTTTGGAATAAATGGGAACATTCACAACTTGTTTGGAATGAATTGAAACATTTATAACTAGTTCAGAATGCAATGCAAACATTCAGAACTTGTTTTGAATAAAATGGAAACATTTACAACTTCTTTGGAATGAAATGGAAGTATTCACAATTTCTTTGGATTGAAATGTAAACATTCATAACTTGTTGCGAATGAAATGGAAGCACTCACAACAAGTTTTGAACGAAATGGAAACTTACACAACTCGTTTGGAAAGAAATGGAAACATTCACAAATTGTTTGGAATGAAAGGGAAACATTCACAACTTGTTTGGAATGAAATCGAAACATTCACAACTTGTTTGTACTGAAATGGGAACACTAACAACTTGTTTGGAGTAAATGGAAACATTCACAGCTAGTTTGGAATGAAATGGAAACATTCATAACTTGTTTGGAATGAAAAGGAAACATTCACAACTTGTTTGGAACGGAATGGAAGAATTTACAACTTGTTTCGGATGAAATGGAAACATTCACAACTTGTTTGGCATGAAATGGAAACATTCACAAGTTTTTGGGGATAAAATCGAAACATTCACAACTTGTTTGGAATGAATAGAAACATTCATAACTTGTTATGAATGAATCCAAACATTAGCAACTTGTTTGGAATGAAATGGAAACATCCACAACTTGTTTCAAGTGAATGGAAACATTCGCAACTTGTTTCGAATAAAATTGAAACAATCACAACTTGTTTGGAATGAAATCAAAACATTCACAACTTGTTCGGAATGAATCTAAACATTAACAACTTGTTTGGAATGAATCGAAACATTCACAACTTGTTTTGAATGAAATGAAAACATTCACAACTTGTTTGGAATGAAATGGAAACATTCGCAACTTGCTTGGAATGAAATTGAAATGTTTAGGACTAGTTTGCAATGAAATGAGAACATTCACAACTAGTTTGTAATGAATAGAAAGAATCACAAATTATTTGGAATGAACGGAAATACTCACAACTTGCTTGGAATGGCATGCAACATTCACAACTCGTTTGTAATGAAATTGGAACATTCACAACTTGTTTCAAACGAAATGGAAACATTTACAACTTGTTTCGAATGAAAAGGAAACATTCACAACTTGTTTGGAATGAAATGGAAACATTCACAACTTGTTTGGAATCAAATGGAAACATTAACATCTTGTTTGGAATGAAATGGAAACATTTAGAAGTTGTTTGGAATGAATGGAAACATTGACAACTTGTTTGGAATGAAATAGAAACATTCACAACATGCTTAGAATGAATTGGGAACATTCGCAACTAGTTTGGAATCATTGGAACCATTCACAACTTTTTTCGAATGAAATGGAAACATTCACAAGTCATGTTGAATGGAGTGGAAACATTCACAACTTCTTTCTAATGAAATCGGAACATTCAAAACTAGTTTGGAATGAATTAAAACATTCAAAACTTGTTTGGAATGAAATGGAAACATTCACAACTTGTTTCAAATGAACTGGAAACTTTCACAACTTGTTTCAAATGAACTGGAAACTTTCACAACTTGTTTGGAATGAAATCAAAACATTCACAACTTCTTTGTAATGAATCGAAACACTCACAATTTGTTTCGAATGGATCGAAACATCACAACTTGTTTTGAATGACTTGGGGACATTCAGAACTGGTTTAGAAAGAATGGAATCATTCACAACTTGTTTAGAATGAAATGGAAACATTCACAAATTGTTTGGAATGAAATGGGAACATTTACAACTAGTTTGGAATGAATGGAAACGTTCACAACTTTTTTGGAATGAATGGAACCATTCACAACTTTTTTGGAATGAAATGGAAACTTTTAGAAGTCGTTTGGAATGGAATTATAACATGCACAACTTGTTTCGAACAAAATGCAAACATTGAAAACTTGTTTGGAATGAAGTGGAAACATTAACAACTTGTTTGGAATGAAACGGAAACTTTCACAACCTGTTTCGAATGAAATGGAAACATTCACAACTTGTTTGGAATGAAATGGAAACATTCACAACTTGATTGGACTGAACTGGAAACATTACAACTAGTTTCGAATGAAATTGAAACATACACAACTTGTTTGGAAAGAAATGGAAACATTCACAACTTGTTTTGAATGAAATGGAAACATTCACAAGTTCTTTTGAATGAATCAAAACATTCACAAGTTGTTTGGAAAGAATTAAAACCTTCACAACTTGTTTTGAATGAATCAAAACACTCACAACTTGTTTCGAAAGAAATGGGAACATTCAGAACTAGTATAGAATGAGTGGAATCATTCACAACTTGTTTGGAATGAAATGGAAACATTCACAAATTGTTTGGAATGAAATGGAAACTTTCACAACCTGTTTTGAATGAAATGGAAACTTTCTCAACCTCTTTAGAATGAATTGGAAACGTTCACAACTTGTTTGGAAAGAAATGAAAACATTCACAACTTGTTTGGAAAGAAATGGAATCATTCACAACTTGTTTGGAATGAAGTGGAAACATTCACAACTTGTTTTGAATAAAATGAAAACATCCACAACTTCTTTGGAATGAAATGGAAACATTCAAAACTCCTTTGGACTGAATTGCAAACATTCGCAACTTGTTGCGAATGAAATGGAAGCACTCGCAACAAGTTTGGAATGAAATGGAAACTTGCACAACTTGTTTGGAAAGAAGTGGAAATATTCACAAATTGTTTGGAATGAAATGGAAACATTCACAACTTGTTTCGAATGAAATCGAAACATTTACAACTTGTTTGTAATGAAATGGGCACACTTACAAGTTGTTTGCAATGAATGGAAACATTCACCACTAGTTCGGAATGAAATGGAAACACTTGTTTGGAATGAAATGGAAACATTCACATCCTATTTCGGATGAAATGGAAACATTCACAACTTGTTTGGGATGAAATGGAAACATTCACAACTTTTTTAGGATGAAATCGAAACATTCACAAATTGTTTGGAATGAAGCGAAACATTAACAACTTGTTTTGAATGAGTCCAAAAATTAACATCCTGTTTAGAATGAAATGGAAACATCCACAACTTGTGTGGAGTGAAAGGAAACATTCGCAACTGGTTTCGAATGAAATTGAAACATTCACAACTTTTTTGGAATGAATTGAAACATTCCCAACTTGTTTGTAATGAATCTAAACATTCACAACTTATTATGAATGAATCAAAACATCACAACTTGTTTTGAATGAAATGGAAACATTCACAACTTGTTTGGAATGAAATGTAAACATTCACAGCTTGCTTGGAATGAAATTGAAACGTTCAAAACTAGTTTGCAATGAAATGAGAACATTCACAACTAGTTAGGAATGAATAGAAACAATCACAAAAGATTTGGAATGAACGAAAACACTCACAACTTTCTTGGAATGGCATGCAACATTCACAACTCGTTTGGAATGAAATTGGAACGTTGACAAGTTCTTTCGAACGAAATGGAAACAGTTACAACTTGTTTCGAATGAAAAGGAAACACTCACAACTTGTTTGGAATGAAATGGAAACATTCACAACTTGTTTGGAATGAAATGCGAACATTCACAACTAGCTTCGAATAAATGGAAACATTCACAACTTGTTTGGAATAAAATTCATACATTCATAACTTGTTGGAAAGAAATGCAAACATTCACAACTAGTTTGTAATGAATAGAGATATTCACAACTACTTTTGAAAAAATTGAAACATTCACAACTTGTTTGGAGTGAAATAGAAGGATTCACACCTTGTTTGGAATGAAATTGAAAGATGCACACCTTGTTTGGGATGAAATGGAAACATTCTCAACTTGTTTGGAATGAATTGGAAACTTTCACAACTTGTTTGGAATGAAATCGAAACATTCATAGCTTGTTTGGAGTGAAATGGGAAAATTCACAACTGGTTTGGAATAAATTGAAACATTCACAACTTACTTGGATTGAAATGGAAACATTCACAACTTATTGGAATGAAAAGAGATATTCACAACTTGTTGGGAATCAATCGAAACATTCATAATTTGAATGGAAACATGCACAACTTCCTTGGACTGAATAGAGATCTCCACAACTAGTTTTGAATGAATCGCAACAGTCACAACTTGATGGAATGAAATGCAAACATTCACAACTTGTTTGGAATGAAATTGAAAGATGCGCAACCTTGTTTGGAATGAAATGGAAACATTTAAAACTTGTTTGGAATGAATGGAAACATTGACAACTTGTTTGGAATGAAGTCAAAACATTCACAACTTGCTAGGAATGAAATGAGAACATTCACAACTAGTTTGGAATGAATGGAAACAATCACAACATCTTTGGAATGAATGGAACCATTCACAACTTTTCTGGAGTGAAACGGAAACATTCACAAGTAGTTTGGAATGAAATTGTAATATTCACAACCTGTTTCAAACGAAATGGAAACATCACAACTTGTTTGGAACGAAGTGGAAACATTCACAACTTCTTTGGAATGAAATGGAAAAATTCACAACTAGTTTCGAATGAAATGGAAACACTCACAACTTCTATGCAATAAAATGGAAACATTCACAACTTCTTTGGAATGAAATCGAAACATTCACAACTTCTTTGGACTGAAATGGAAACATTCACAACTTGTTTTGAATCAAATGTAAAGATTCAGAACTTGTTTTGAATGAAATGGAAACATTCACAACAAGTTTGGAATGAAATGGAACCTTGCACAACTTGTTTGGAATGAAATGGAAACATTCACAAATTGTTTGGAATGAAATGGAAACATTCATAACTTGTTTGGAATGAAATCGAAACATTCATAACTTGTTTGGAATGAAATGGGAACGTTCACAACTTGTTTGGAATGAATGGAAACATTCACAACTAGTTTGGAATGAAATTCAAACTTTTAGAACTTTTTTAGAATGAAATGGAAACATTCACAAGTTGTTTCGGATGAAATAGAAAGATTCACAACTTTTTTTGGATGAAATCAAAACATTCACAACTTGTTTCGAATGAATCAAAACATTCACAACATGTCTTGAAAGAATCCAAACTTTAACAACTTGTTTGGAACGAAATGGAA
Source organism: Aquilaria yunnanensis (assembly GCA_039654915.1). Taxonomy (NCBI): domain Eukaryota; kingdom Viridiplantae; phylum Streptophyta; class Magnoliopsida; order Malvales; family Thymelaeaceae; genus Aquilaria; species Aquilaria yunnanensis. The sequence continues at coordinate 36,448,123 of CM077595.1, read as the reverse complement.
GCATCCAAAAATTGTTTGGAATGAAATGGAAACATCCACAACTTATTTGGAGTGAGTGGAAACATTTAAAGATGTTTGGAATGAAATGAAAACATTCACAACTTGTTTGGAATGAAATGGGAGCATTCACAACTAGTTTGGAATGAATGGTAACATCGACAACTTGTTTGGAATGAAATCGAAACATTCACAACTTGCTTGGAATGAAATTAGAACATTCACAACTAGTTTGGAATGAATGGAAACATTCACAACTTGTTTGGAATGAATGGAACCATTCACAACTTTTCTGGAATGAAATGGAAACTTTTACAAGTCGTTGGAATAAAATTGTTGTTGGGTTTCAGGAGCCAAACAGCGGAGTGGAATTTAACCGAAACCCTCCAGGATCCAAGTGAAACGGGGTAAACCGGGAGTTCAAAAATTTCATACCTAATTTTCGGTTGAGATCTCTCACTCAACTATAGAGTCGAATCACAAAACCTGAACAGTTGATGTGTTCAAGCTCTCTATGGTATCCACACGAGCCTCTCGGGATCATCACCCTTCCACCACGTCCCGGCAGATGCTTTTCTCTTGCGCTCGCAGTGCTAGCTTGTGTCCTCCAAGGAATTGCAAAAGAAGATTGCGGCTGTCCTTTTGGGAGGCTAGGGCAAGGAGACCTGCGAATTTCTCACTTAAAAGTTGTATTTTTAGTGAGACTCAACTTCCAGGCCTAATGGGTTTCAAAGCCCTAATCCAATTAGGATTTAATTTTGGGCTTAATAATGGCTCAACTCCTTGGCCCATTATTAATACGAAAATAAAGTGAAACCATAACCCAAATAATTAGCCCATGCACTCTAATGATCCAAATAGCTCTATGTGTGCGACCTAATAGGCTCTTGCCATGTTGGCAATGATCATAAATCACATTTATGATCATAAGCAATGAGCGGTGTCTAGCAACACATCATTTCTACCCAAGTGACAAGATTGTCGGTGAATCGACTAAACCTTTATGATCATCACCGATATATGCCATTGTCCCTTTGTCCAAGATATCAAGACTAAGCACGAGACATGGAATGTGTCACTCTCGTATAGCCCAATCTTTGGTTTCTTGATTACCGAGTAGACCAACTTAAACTGACGACATTGATATCATATATCAACTCATCGGAGCATGGCCATGCATTTTCTAAGTCTCACTCTATCAAGGGGCCCAAAGATATCACTCCCGTTACATAGGAGGGACAAATCCCATCTTGATCATACAAATCCCTCCGCATGATATGTGACATACCCAATGACCTCCTTCAAGTTCACTCAGTTACGAGCAACAAAGGAAAGTATCAAAGTATGTGACTCACATGTAGGGAACCTTGCTGATCTTAGGTCGAAGGACTACATATACCATGATCACTATGAGAATCACTTATGACACTCATATAAGGATCCATGAAGTGTTCTCATGGTGGGTCGGTCCAGTACACAAGTTCTCCAACTTGTACCCATATGTAGACTACATATCTCATATTAGTCTCCACATATGCTAGTCATTATGTATTGTTGCAACCCGCTCCACAATAATACTAGACTAGGGACGTTTAAGAATATCATTATTCTAGGGTTACAATTATGTTTATTACGTTACACAGAAACAAAACAACAAACATAATTGCTGGATTAATGCCTCAATAAAATATCATGACTCAATGTGCAAAAATACAATCATCTCATGATTGGCTTTTTGGGCACAACACTAACAATTGTAACATTCACAACTTGTTTCAAATGAAATGGAAACATTCATAACTTGTTTGGAATGAAAATGAAACATTCACAACTTTTTTGGAATGAAGTGGAAAAATTCACACCTTGTTTGGAATGAAATGGAAACATTCACAAATAGTTTGGAATGAAATGCAAACATTCACAACTTTTAGGCAATAAAATGGAAACATTCACAACATCATTGGAATGAAATGGAAACATTCACAACTTCTTTGGACTAAAATGGAAACATTCGCAACTTGTTTCGAACGAAATGGAAACATTCACAACAAGTTTGGAATGAAATGAAAACTTGCACAGCTTGTTTGGAATGAAATGGAAACATTCACAAACTGTTTCGAATGAAATGGAAACATTCACAACTTGTTTGGAATGAAATGGGAGGATTCATAACTTGTTTCGAATGAATGGAAACATTCACAACTAGTTTGGAATGAAATGGAAACATTCACAACTTGTTTCGAATGAAATGGAAACATTCACAACTTGTTTGGGATAAAATGGAAACATTCACAACTTTTTTTGGATGAAATCAAAACAATCACAACTTGTTTGGAATGAATCGAAACATTCACAACTTGTTTTGAAAGAATCCAAACATTAACAACTTGTTTGGAATGAAATGGAAGCACCCACAACTTGTTTGGAATCAAATGAAAACATCCACAAGTTGTTTGGATTGAATGGAAACATTCACAATGATGCCTATCGGCATCTTCATTGTATGACATTGTGAGACTGGTAAGGACTTCCAGTGAGGGAGGAACTCCTGAACAAGAGACTCCCGGGGAGAGATTGCTTGAAACACTCAAAGAATAAAAGTTAGGAGGTCCCTAGAGTATTTTTCCTAGGAGGAGGCTCCGATGCCCAAGTCAGTATTTTGAGAGACTGGAAGTATTAAGAATATGAAGAATGTATCTTTTTTCTCTCCCCTTTGTGTACCTTACTAAGGCCATTTCCCATATATATATATATATAAGGGTGTGAATAAATCTGCCTGACGTAACTCGCACAGATTATGACACGTGTTCGGTACCTTCGAGCGTGGGGGCCTCTAGCCGGCTACAGGCCGTTCTAGCCAAAGGTCAAGGCCAGGGTACGTCTGCGTGACAGGACGTGTGCGGCAGCAGCATGTCAGAGCGTGTATGAGGGCGGCGTATTGTGTACGAGGGTGGCATGTCAGAGGCTCCTTAATTGTTTCTGTCGTATTCCCGAGATCCCTTCGGTTGACAAGAGCTCTTCAGAACAGGAGGGCTTTCTGAGATCGTTTCAGTAATCCGGGAGCCCTCTTGTGATGGATGCTCCCCTTCAGGGATGCTTTGTCCTACCGAAGGTGGTGAATCTTTCTCTTCCGAAGCCGGTTCGGTCACTTTACTGGGATGGCAATGCACAGTATTCCTGAGGTCGGTACTGTCATTCCCAGGGGTGATGATGGATCACTGAGGTCAGATGCTCAAGGTGTCAGAGCCCCTTTTTCGAGGTTGGTGCTCGCATTCCTTGTGGGTGACGCTCGACTTTCCGAGGGTGGTGCTTTCCCTGAGCTTATAGGTTTGAAGGGCAATAGCACTTCGGCTATCACATGCCCCCCCTTGGAAAGTCGAAATGGCAACTTCGGCCCGTGGAATCTCTGGGGGCACCTTATAGGACTAAGAGTGGAACACCGTAGGAGGGGGCACTTCGCCATCCGAAGGTGTGCCTCCCCAGCTGAGGTGTCATTACTTGCCCTCTGGTCAGTCCCTTGGTGTTCTCGAGTTGCGCACTCTCTTTATTTTTACTTTTTCTGTTGCAGGTCAGTGGACCGTCACATCCCATAACCAGGAGTGTCAGTTTGGATAGGCATGCCTGGGTTTTCATGGTGTCAGAAAGTGTGTCCTCGTTTCACGCGTTGGATGACACATGGCACGCGGTGATTGGGGGTAGTCATGTCAGTTACACCGGCTTCGTCTTTTCACCTTCGAGGGATAATTATGGCGACGATTCACCTTCATAGAGTAGTTATGACCACGATTCGGTTACCCTTCTTCGGTCTATATAAACCCTCATTCCCTTCATGGCCCTCATTTGCTTTTCTTTGCCTCTGTCTTGTTCTCATCTGTTTTCGAGCTTTTCTTTCTCTTTTGCAGCGGTGCAAGCGGCGGAGCGTTTTCGGCAACCATTTATGACGACGTCTTCTAATCCCGACTTCGGCAAACGTTTTGCTGGGTTTCCCTTTGAGAGGTCCTTCAGTCTTTTCGGTTTCTATTTTTTCTAGTCCCCGAAGCTTTTTCTTTTTTCCCGAAGTCCTCTGACTCTTTTCTCCGAAGTCGTTTTCTTTTGCCGAACATGTCTTCCCTTGTCCCCCTCATGTTTGTCCAAGCTATTCCCGAGAGCTGGCGACCTCTGATGTCTCACCCCTGTTGTTCCACTTCGGCAAAATTAGTGAAGTGGACAACTAAATTCTTTCTTCCCTTTTATGCCACTACCAGGCTACCCCCTCCCGGCTGTTAGTATTGTGCCCAAAAAGCCAATCACGAGATGATTGTATTTTTGCACATTAAGTCATGATATTTTATTGAGGCATTAATCCAGCAATTTTGTTTGTTGTTTTGTTTCTGCGTAACGTAATAAACATAATTGTAACCCTAGAATAATGATATTCTTAAACGTCCCTAGTCTAGTATTATTGTGGAGCGGGTTGCAATAATACATAATGACTAGCATATGTGGAGACTAATATGAGATATGTAGTCTACATATGGGTACAAGTTGGAGAACTTGTGTACTGGACCGACCCACCATGAGAACACTTCATGGATCCTTATATGAGTGTCATAAGTGATTCTCATAGTGATCATGGTATATGTATTCCTTCGACCTAAGATCAGCAAGGTTCCCTACATGTGAGTCACATACTTTGATACTTTCCTTTATTGCTCGTAACTGAGTGAACTTGAAGGAGGTCATTGGGTATGTCACATATCATGCGGAGGGATTTGTATGATCAAGATGGGATTTGTCCCTCCTATGTAACGGGAGTGATATCTTTGGGCCCCTTGATAGAGTGAGACTTAGAAAATGCATGGCCATGCTCCGATGAGTTGATATATGATATCAATGTCGTCAGTTTAAGTTGGTCTACTCGGTAATCAAGAAACCAAAGATTGGGCTATACGAGAGTGACACATTCCATGTCTTGTGCTTAGTCTTGATATCTTGGACAAAGGGACAATGGCATATATCGGTGATGATCATAAAGGTTTAGTCAATTCACCGACAATCTTGTCACTTGGGTAGAAATGATGTGTTGCTAGACACCGCTCATTGCTTATGATCATAAATGTGATTTATGATCATTGCCAACATGGCAAGAGCCTATTGGGTCGCACACATAGAGCTATTTGGATCATTAGAGTGCATGGGCTAATTATTTGGGTTATGGTTTCACTTTAATTTCGTATTAATAATGGGCCAAGGAGTTGAGCCATTATTAAGCCCGAAATTAAATCCTAATTGGATTAGGGCTTTGAAACCCATTAGGCCTGGAAGTTGAGTCTCACTATAAATACAACTTTTAAGTGAGAAATTCGCAGGTCTCCTTGCCCTAGCCTCCCAAAAGGACAGCCGCACTCTTCTCTTGCAATTCCTTGGAGGACGCAAGCTAGCACTGCGAGCGCAAGAGAAACGCATCTGCCGGGACGTGGTGGAAGCGTGGTGATCCCAAGAGGCTCATGTGGATACCATAGAGATCCTGAACACGTCAACTGTTCAAGTTTTGTGATTCGACTCTACAGTTGAGTGAGAGATCTCAACCGAAAATTAGGTATGAAATTTTCGAACACCCGGTTACCCCGTTTCACTTGGATCCTGGAGGGTTTCGGTTAAATTCCGCTGCGCTGTTTGGCTCCCGAAACCCAACACCGGCCACTTCAGTTTCCTGAACAAAGGTGACGAGGTTACCGTTTTCCGGGCCCAACTGAAGGCTGGACTTCTGTTTCCCCCACCGAAGATGATTTGCGACTTTTGCCAATTTGATGGTATAGCCATGAATCAACTTCCTCCCAACTCTTACAGCTATTTCAACGCTTTTCTTTGCATGTGTGGGGTTTTCAAAATAGAACCCCACTTCATCATTTTCATGCAATACTACAAGCTCTATCCGGTCCTGAATGGTGGCTTCTATTTCATGCTACCTTGGGGATCTGGGAGGAAAAAAATACATGTTCACCTTCGACACTAGAAATAGTTGGCGAGGGTGGCAAAGGAAGTTCTTCTTCCTGAAGGTAGCGGAGGCATGGTCGGACATGCCAACCAGGTGGGCGCGGGGGAAGCTGGAGATGGAAGTCGTTGATCCCAAGAAGTTGCTAACTCCTGAGTTGGTAGCAAGGTTTGAGGATTTCGACAGCCGTATCGAGCCGTCGCTGACTGGGATGCTGAGGTCCCATCACACTCCTTGTATCCCTTCCCTATTAAGTGGAACCTTATGACCGAGGAGGTTCTTCGAGAGCTAGGGGTGCTCAAGGAGAATAAGACGGACCTCGGCATGCCAGCTCCTGCCATCGACGGGAAGAAGTCCTGGTTGGTGATGCTCCTTCGGGGGGAGCTCACTTATGAAGCCCTTTTTGAGAGTAAGTTACTTTCCAGATTTTTCGTATAAGTATTCCTCTGGACTTACGCTGATATTTTCTTCCTTTTTCAAAGATGGGCGACCAGTCAGCCACCTTCTACAAATCCCTCTTCCTCGGTCAAGCCGAGAAGGGGGCTTCAAAGAGGCGAAAAACGTTTGGCGGCGGGCCGTCTTCAGCTAAGATGGTGAAGAAGGACCTCCTTCACCCTCCCCTGGAGGACGTCATGGAGGTCAGGGACGAGCCCGAGGTCCAGGCCATCCCGCCACCGGAGCTTGCCGTTAGCTCCACTCCTCGGAGTCCTACCACTTCGACAGACCTTTTAGGCTCTTCACCTGGAGGCCCTTCTGCTGAGGAACTCGAGGATCGCAGAAGAAGCAAAGGCAAACACGTCCCGATCGAAGTGGAGGAGGTTCAGGACTCCGATGATGATGTTGTCGAGGTGCCACTAGGTTTGTTCCTCGAACATTTTTATCACTCTCAATCTTATAGATATACGGCTAAGAGACAATTTCTTAATGGAAATGTGTCTTGATTTTGCATAGGAATTGGCGCTCTCAACGTGGATGGTGGAGCATGCCCGGAAGCTGGCCTTTCGGGACTCTCATATCCCAAAGGATAAGGTCTCGAGGGAGCCTTTCTGGTCTTTCACGGAGGACATGAATTTGTTCTCTGAAGACGGCCAGCAAATGGCTCCCCAAATGGCGAGGGGCATGCTCACCCAGGCCATCTTCAAATCGGTGGCCGAAGAGTGCGCAAACGAGGAGATCCTCACCGTGAAGATGTCCGAGCACGCTACCTAGGTACTCTTCAGACCCTTTATTTTTTTTTGCATGTTTTCTAAGTGTTTGGCTCTCCTTGTGCAATTTTACCTAATGTCCCGCTTTTCTGTTGTAGCTCTTGTTGTATAGTGGACACTTTAGAGCTTGAGACCCTGAAGAAGGAGACAAAGAAGATGAAGAAGCTGGAGAAGGAGGTCACCGATTTGCAAAATGAGGTGGAAGACTTGTCTGTTGACAAAGAAATGTCTGTCGAGAAAGACAAGGTTATTCAGGTGACTAAGGGTTGGCTTCCAAGATGGCTTCTGTCTGGCTCGACACCTCGACCTCTCTTCTTTGGCTGCCCTGAACATCCCTGAGGGGCCTCGCTAGACGTGGTCAAAATTTGAGCTCCTCAACTTGCCATTTGCCCCCCCTCCAGCGCTGAAGGTTGCGGCAAATGATGTTGGGGATGCAGCACCTCATGACGCCGGGGTCCCTTAGGTGTCTAGGGCTTCACTTTGCCTTATTCTTTTTCTTTGTAATTTTCTTCTTGTAATCTCCTCCTTGTAATAAGGCCTTCTCAATGATATTTTTCCTTCCTTTAAAGTTTGGCTAAGTCCCTTAAGCAATAATTTTCATTTCCAAGGGTTGTCTTGACCACTTTCGGTCTAAGACCCTTGGGAAGGTATTTTTCGCTCTTTTTATCGATCGTCTTCGGAAAAGTGCTAGCTTTAGTGAATCCATTTTGGCGAAGTTTGGCCTATTTTCATCAGCCATGTTCGGTTGATGGACCTGTTGGATAAAATGACGCAACCAACTTCGGAGGACATGTGTGATTTTTTCAAGTACTTACTTGCACCTTGTTCGGCAAGATTTGTTAGGTGGAGTTATTTTTCCAGAAAATTTTCTGTACTTAGAAAAATTTCTAACTGTACAATTGTCTGACAAGATTCTAAGCATAGAATTTCTTCAAGGCATCCGAATGCCATGTATTTTTCAGCTCTCCACCTTCGGTATCGCTGAGCTTATAAACTCCTTTTCAAACCTCATCAAGGACCAAATAAGGCCCTTCCCAGTTTGCCCGAAGTACCCCGTGGTCTTCGGGGTTCAAACTCAACCTTTCGGAGAACAAGGTCTCCCTTCCTGATTCATTTTTGCCTAACGCACAGGTTCGCAGGCATAGCCTCTTTTTGCTGAAAGGCTTTTCTTCTAAGTTCAGCCACTTCTCTGTGTTCGTTAATTAGGTCGAGCTTGGCTCTCAACCCGAGGTCATTCCCTTCCTCGTCAAACACTTGTATCCTGGCCGATGGATGGACTACCTCGATAGGGATAATGGCCTCTACGCCGAAGACGAGTGAGAAAGGCGTCTCACCTGTGGCCCTTCGGGGTGTTGTCCGATAGCTCTATAAGACACTTAGAAGTTCCCCTGGCCATTTTCCCTTTGCTTCCTTTGATCTCTTTTTCAGACCATCTTTTATGGTTCTGTTAGATACCTCTACCTGTCTGTTACTCTGAGGATGAGCTACCGGGGCGAAGTGCATTTTTATCCCAAGTTCGGTGATGAATTCTTGGAATCCCTTGTCAATAAACTGGGAACCATTGTCGGCCACTATCACCCTCGGTATGCCGAATCTGCATACAATGCTCTTCCAGATGAATTTTTGTATGTCCTTTGCGGAAATGGTCGCCAGGGGCTCTGCCTCGACCATTTAGTGAAGTAATCTACTGTGACCACGCATAACTTCACTCCTCTAGTGCCATCGGGAGTGGCCCGATGAGGTCAATGCCCCATACTGCAAAGGGACAGGGGCAGTTAGCCGAGGTTATCAATTCTGAGGGTAACCTCTGGACGTTGGTGTGTCTTTGGCAATTATCACATTTCTGGACAAACCGCCTCGCGTCCTTTCTTACGGTGGGTCAAAAGTACCCCTGGCAGAGTATTACTCCTACCAAGGCGTCAATTCTAATGTGGGAACCAAAAGCCCCCTCGTGGACTTCCTCGAGGACTGCCTCAGTGTCCTCTTCGCTGACACACCTTTGTAGCGGACTTGCATGCCCCTGTGGGTACAATTCTTCCCCAATTAGGAAATATTGTTCGGAGCGTCTTCGCAGTTTTGCTGCTTCGTCAGGGTCATCGGGAAGCTCCGAGGTCGTAAGTTACCTCTTTATGAAATTTTTCCATCTTTTTTCCGAGGTTGCTATGCTCATTATTGCTATGCTCAGGTGGCTCAATACTTTAGTGGACTTTCTTGATTTGGCCAGACTATCTGCTTCAGCATTGTCTCGATGAGGCACGTTTTCGATGTGTACCGTGTCGAACTCCTGAATGAGCTTTGATATGAGCTCGTGATATTTCGCCAAAGTTGGGTCCCTTGCGGTATAGTCCCTTGCCATCTGTCGGACCACTAGCTGAGAATCGCTCCACGCCTTCAGGTTTCTCACACTAATTCTTCTAGCAAGGCATAACCTTGCTATGAGAGCTTCATACTCTGCCATATTGTTGGTGACGTTAAACCCAAATTTGATGGCTTTCATGACCTCCATACCCTCAGGACCGCGATTGATTACTCCAGCTCCCTGGTGCCCGGAGTCGGAGGCCCCATCGACAAACAGAGTCCACTTCGGTTCAGTTTTCCCGAGGTCTGGTTGGCTATCTTCGGCAATAGGTACTTCGGCAATGAAATTTGCCAAGGCTTAAGCTTTTGCCTTCCTCGACTCATAGGTGATATCGTACTCACCGAGCTCTATGCACCACTTGGAAAGCCTTCACGAGTGGTCTACCTTCTTCATGATATCTTGAAGAGGCAAGTTACTTCGGACAATAATAGGATGTCCTTCGAAGTACGGATGTAGCCTTCTGCTTGCAAGTTTTAGGGCATAAATAGCCTTTTGTAGTAGGGGGTACCTGACTTCGACACCATGTAAAGACTTGCTCACATAATATACTGGCCATTGCTCCGTCCTCTCTTCCTTTACGAGAACCGAACTTAGGCCTTTTAAGTGACGGCGAGGTATAGTATGAGGGGTTCCCCTTTTTGTGGCTGTCGAAGTGTTGGCAGGCGAGTCCGGTAGACCTTAAGCTCTTCCCAAGCCTTTTGGCAGTCTTCGTTCCAAGGACGTACTTTGCTCCTGAGGTCACCACCATTTTTGGCCACTTTAATAAGGACCTTGAAGAATGGTCGGCAGCGATCCCCATATCTAGAGATGAATCTACTGAGGGACGTGATTCTCCCTGTGAGTCTTTGTACATCCTTTGTCATTGTGGGAGTTCAGAATCTTAGTAGGGCCTCGACCTTTTCTAGATTGGCGTCGATACCTCTTTCCGACACCATAAATCCAAGGAACTTTCCCGCATTCACCCCAAATATGCATTTTTCGGGGTTGAGATGGATTCCGAAGATCCTCAGCTGGTGGAATGTTTCCTCTAAGTCCGTGATATGACTTATAGGCAGTTTGCTCTTAACTATCATATCATCGACATAGACTTCCATGTTCCTCCCTATTTGGGAGTTGAAGACCCTGTTCATTAACCTCTAGTAAGTGGCTCCTGCATTCTTAAGCCCGAAGGGCATTCTGACGTATCAATATGTACCAACTTCGGTGATGAAGGCGGTTTTTTCCTCGTCTTCGGGGTCCATCTTGATTTGGTGATACCCACTGAAGGCGTCGAGGAAACTCAGGAGGCCATACTCGGCGGTTGAGTCCACCAACTGGTCTATTGGCGGTAGCGGATATGAATCTTTACGACAAGCATCGTTCACATTTTGGAAGTCGATGCACATTCGGAGTTTGTCACTTCCTTCCTTTGTGGCAATGACCATATTACTAAGCTATTCGGGGTATTTGTCTTCCCTTATTACGCCGGCCTCCATTAATCGTTGGACTTCAGATTTTACAAAGCTGTTCCTATATGCCGAAAAGCTTCTTTTGTTTTGGCGCACGGGCTTCGTGTCTGGGCGTATCTTAAGATTATGCTGAATTATGCGAGGGTCTACCCCAAGCATGTCCTTTGGCGAGTAGGCAAATAGGTCTTTATTCATTATCATAAAGATACAAGTTTTTCCTTATCACCTTCGGCCAATTTTTTCCCTATTTGGGTATTTCGGCCTGGGACAAGTTCTATCTCCTTTGTTTCTATTTTCTCGGGGTCTTCTGTTTCTTCCCTCGTTGCCTCTCCTGCGAGTATGGACTTTGCTCCCGTGGTCCGTGTGCAGGTCTTCGCTGGGGCCTTTCTTGCTTTGACAAACACCTTTCTCACCTCCCCTTGGTCGATGAAGATCTTAGCATCTCCATCCTTTGTGGCGAAGGTGACAGTCAGGTATTTCACATCTGGACGAATGTGAATGTTTCCCTGCGACTGTCTTCCAAGGATGGCATTATATGACAAAGGGACATCTATGATGATGAACCTTGTCATTGTAGAAGCAAAGAGCTCATCCTTGTTTTGTAGTGAAGTTCCTCTTAACATCAGGTGAAGGTCAATCCACCTAAGGACAGGGAGTTCGGATGGACCCACTCCGAAAGTAGGAGAGGTGACAGGCTTGAGATCGCACCTTGGGATACCCAAACTTGGCAGCAGATGGGAGAACAAGACGTCGGTATTAGAACCATCGTCAAGGAGTACTCTTTTGACATCCCAACTCCTTATCCTTGCTATGACAAGAAGGGGGTCTGTTACCCACTCCGGGATAGTCCAGTTATGGTTCCAAAACAGTGCGTTTAGACTCCCAGGATTGGTAATGTTCTGTAGGACATCAGAACACTATCCTTAGTGTGCATACCCAAGTGGCCCTCTTGGGCACTATGTAAATACATGCATATTGGTCCAACCATCACACACATATTCACATTTCATGCACACCATGGCAGCAAAGAAGGAAAACACTAGCACAGGTCTTAGTTTTGGCTTCCACACATTAGGCAATCTTGTTAAGTTCTAGTGGCCAGCTACTGCACCTGTAACTTCCACTAATAAACTGTATCATTGGTTAAGTTATGGATTTTTTAAGTTGGTTACAAAATTCTGACAAAATAAATAGTAACTCATCCAATTTTGCAACTTCATATCTTTGGTTACAAGGATCCAAATCCAGAAATTCAAAATTCCAGTTCAACATCTAGATGTTCTCTAGGAGTGGTAAAAATTTCATACCAAGATTCATTCTACACAAATAGATATTAAACTTTAGGTACATGGTCGAAATTCTGGCAATTTTTGGACCATTTTACCCATACAATTTTTCCAAACCATGCAAACACTTCATTCACAAGCGGAGAGCCCTCCAAGGCTATCCCATACATTTCCAATGCACACATTAATTACATTCTCTTGCATCTAGCAACTTTATGAGGCTAAAACAGAATTTACAAGTAAGCAGCCTATCATTCACACTTAGGCAGCTTTGCACCACATCACTTACATAGCCAAAACATCACTCAAATGTCCACATACTTGTCTCATTTTACATACAATACATGTACATGCATACATGCACTACAATACGGCCTTAACTCAGCTAAATACACACCCTAGGTTACAGGAGGTTCTGAGACACAATGGACTCCAAAAACAGGATGCTGGACAGCTGCTGCACAACACAGTAAGTATCACCATTAAAAATAACAAATGTACTCCTAAAATCACAAAAATTTCCAGATCACAACCATAAATATGGAAGTTCATGTACCTGAAATTTCAGACCAAAAATCAAACTACAAAGTTTATTTTGAAGGTGATCTTTCAGCTGGACCTGAAATGACAGAATTGAGGGGATTTGATCCTCATTAAAACCTGCATCCAAAGACACTAAAACAAAAAAACCACAATGCGTATATGCAAGATATAGCAACCAAATGCAGCAGCCAAACACAAACAAGAAACACATGAAATGTGGCAGCAACATATACAATGGGTTAGTCCATAAAACACATAATAAACATAATCAAATCACTATGGCAGCCCTCCTCAAGCTAATACTTGGTCTTAGGAGGATTTTAACAGTAGTTAGTACTAACTTTGGGCTCTAGAAGCCCTCACTTCACTGCCATCTTTGTGCACTTGACAATAGGTCACAAAACATTCAATAAGTGCACTCCCCTTAATAAGCTTGGTTCATCAAGCTCATGGCTCTCTTCCAAGCTTAGCCCTAGCTCCATGGATGTTTGAAAATTGTAGAAAATAGTCCATGAGAGCAAGAGAACCCTTACTAAAGTGAGTAGGCCAAATTTGAAGCTTAATCCTTAAAGTATGCAAGAAAGAGCTCTAGTTTGCATCCAATTGCTTCCTTTTACCTTCAATTTCAATCAATTGCAAGTTTGAAGGTGTGGTGGATATCAAGGAAGTATGGCTGTGTTCTTGGGCTGGGGGAGGATGAAAATGAGAGAGGGATAAGTGATTTGGCCGCTTAAATGGCCTTAAATGAGCTTAAGGGCACCAAAACACACTTAACAAGTTTAACCTTGCTTTGTCATTTTCCTTTTCACTAATTATGGTTTCTTTGTCTTAAACTCATTGGTACACATGTGCCCAACATTTTTTTTAAGTCATGGCTGCCTCCCCATAATGGGATAACCCCACAATTCCACCTTTAGACTTAACTCAAAAGCTTGAACACCTTAAGGTTTACACTAGGACATTTAGGTCCTTATTGCCTTTAGTGTTTCCATTGTCCAAACTTGTCTTCCATGAGTAATTTGGTCCTCCAATAGCACTTTCATACCATTTATATCCTTCCCATAACTCTCCAAGTCTCTTTCTTGAGAGTTTTGCAATTGAGTACCTGAATTTCCAAAACCTTACAAAAAAAGTCCATAGGTTGCTTGACAAACAAGCAATCCTTTAGGCTTTTCTTGGGGCCCAAGTTACCAACTTGGAACAATTTTAAGGAGGTTTTGATCATGCCTTTTACCCCCCACACTTCAATCACTATGGTGAGAATTACACAATATAATGGTTTTTAGCCATTATAACACACTTGTAATTCTCCCATTTTGTGAGGTGGTAACAGGGTCGTCATGAGGGAATATTATAGTAGACCCATCTTTCCGAATAAGCTTTTTTGACAGGCTACCATATTCCATTACCGAGATCTCCCTGGCTTTTCTCTTCCTTTCTGCCGAGGCTAGTCCTGTGGTGATTGTTTGTATTATTCCTGCCGGTGGTGGTGGATGCCTTCTGGGACTTCAGTTTCAGTGTCTTTCAGAGTCATAGTCCTCATCATACCCTTTCCTTTCTTCATCCCTCCTCCCATTCGGGGAGGGCATCCATAGGTCACGTCGAAGTTGGCCCTGCTTTATCATGTTCCTTTTGTTGTTCGAGGTCATGGCCTTTCGGCCGTTGAATCTGAGTTCCCTGCCTTTCCATGGCCATGAGAATGTTTGTCCTTGTGGTGTTTATGGGAGTAAAAGTCAATGGCTTTTTCCCTCTCAGCTTCCAAGGTCGACCCTCTGATTCGGTTGGGTAGCAAGTCTGTTGCCTCGACCCCTCGGTATGAACGTGGTCGAGCTTTGGGCCTCCCATCCTCAGCTCTTCAGCAGCATGTGCTGCTCCGCCCTTCGGTAAAATTCACCGAGGGTGTCCGGGGGTCCTTAAAAAATTCGTAGAACAATTGTGAGTCTCTTCAAAGTTCCCGTATCATGGCGAGGATACGTATTTCTGGCCTGAAGTCTGGCACGCTTAGGGTTCTTGATGGAACCTTTCGACATAGTCGCGAATAGTTTCTCCGTTCTTCTGTGCTATGTCAAACATCTGAACTGGCATCTTCGCCATTGGCCTGCTTCCGATGAACTGCTGCATGAAAGCGGTTGACAGCTCTTGGAATCCTATGACGGTTCTAGGGGCTAACGAGTTGTACTATGTCGTTGCCGATCCAGCGAGGGTGACCTCGAAGCATTTGCACAGGGTGGCGTCATCAGCACCGTGCAACATCATGCTGCACCTGTATTTGGTTAACTGAGCCTAGAGGTCACTTCGGCCATCGTAGGTTTCCAAACGAGGCACCTGAAAGTCACTCGGCATAGGTGCTTCGACTACTGCTCGGGTAAATGGTGATTAGTCTCCATTGAAGGTTTCTGACAATCCAGACCAAACGGGATTCCGAGCTACTTCTCTTTCCACCCTCTCTAACCTCGTTAGGATTTTTTCCATGGGGAGTGCGGTGCTGGGCTCTCATTCTTGCTACCTGGAGGCCTCTGGTAATGGAGAGCGGTGCCTCCTTTTTCGAGAGTAACTTCGGCGCCGAGGGGATTGATATTTCTCTTCTAGTGAAGAACTCCTTTGGCGTGGAGTCCTGGGCCGCTTAGACCCCGTTTCTCCCGTAGGTCAAACCCTGGGGGGTATGTTTTCCATCGAGGACTCATCACGTTGGTCCCCGGTTCCCGAACTCCAGTGAGTTTATGTCGGGCTTTTCTTCTGATGAGGTGCTGGTGAAGGGGGCCTTCGGCCCGGAGGTGGCTGTGGCCACCTTCGGTCCAGTTGCTGCGTCATTTCAACGATGACGGAGCGCTGAAAATCACATAGGAAGCTCATGGTAACGGTTAGAGGACACTCGTCCTCTAGCAAGGAAGTCCCTGCGGCTGGTTGCTGGGTTGCCGGTTGAACCTATGCCCTGGAAGGGGACTTCAGAAGCCCCTTATCCTTAGAAATTGGAGTTTCAACGATGGTCACCTGGGAGTGGGTTCCCACAGACGGCGCCAAATGATGCTCATCGGCATCTTCACTGTATGACATAGTGAGACTGGGAGGGACTTCCGGTGAGGGAGGAACGCTTGAACGTGAGACTTCCGGTGAAAGATTGCCTGAAACACTAAAAGAATAAAAGTTAGGAGGTCCCCGGAGTATTTTTCTGGGGAGGAGCTGTTAGTGTTGTGCCCAAAAGCCAATCATGAGATGATTGTATTTTTGGCACATTAAGTCATGATATTTTATTAAGGCATTAATCCAGCAATTATGTTTGTTGTTTTGTTTCTGCGTAACTTAACAAACATAATTGTAACCCTAGAATAATGATATTCTTAAACGTCCCTGGTCTAGTATTATTGTGGAGCGGGTTGCAATAATACATAACGACTAGCATATGTGGAGACTAATATGAGATATGTAGTCTACATATGGGTATAAGTTGGAGAACTTGTGTATTGGACTGACCCACCATGAGAACACTACATGGATCGTTATATGAGTTTCATAAGTGATTCTCATCTTGATCATGGTACATGTAGTCCTTTGACCTAAGATCATCAAGGTTCCCTACATGTGAGTCACATACTTTTATAATTTCCTTTGTTGCTCGTAACTGAGTGAACTTGAAGGAGGTCATTGGGTATGTCACATATCATGCGGAGGGATTTGTATGATTAAGATGCGATTTGTCCCCCCTATATAACGGGAGTGATATCTTCGGGCCCCTTGATAGAGTAAGACTTAGAAAAATGCATGGCCATGCTCAGATGAGTTGATATACGATATCAATGTCATCAGTTTAAGTTGGTCTACTCGTTAATCAAGAAACCAAAGATTGGGCTATACGAGAGTGACACATTCCATGTCTCGTGCTTAGTCTTGATATCTTGGACAAAGGGACAATGGCATATATCGGTGATGATCATAAAGGTTTAGTCGAATCATCGACAATCTTGTCACTTGGGTAGCAATAATGTGTTGCTAGACACCGCTCATTGCTTATGATCATAAATATGATTTATGATCACTGCCAACGTGGTAAGAGCCTATTGGGTCGGACGCATAGACCTATTTGGATTATTAGAGTGCTTGGGCTAATTATTTGGGTTATGGTTTCACTTTAATTTCGTATTAATAATGGGCCCAAGAGTTGAGCCATTATTAAGCCCGAAATTAAATCCTAATTGGATTAGGGCTTCGAAACCCATTAGGCCTGGAAGTTGAGTCTCACTATAAATACAACTTTTAAGTGAGAAATTCATAGGTCTCCTTGCCCTAGCCTCCCAAAAGGATAGCTGCACTATTCTGTTGCAATTCCTTGGAAGACGCAAGCTAGCACTGCGAACGCAAGGTAAACCCATCTGCCGAGATGTGGTGGAAGCGTGGTGATCCCGAGAGGCTCGTGTGGATACCATAGAGAGCCTGAACACGTCAACTGTTCAAGTTTCATGATTCGACTCTACAGTTGAGTGAGAGATCTCAACCGAAAATTAGGTATGAAATTTTTCGAACACCTAGTTTACCCCATTTCACTTGGATCCTGGAGGGTTTCAATTAAATTCTGCTGCGCTGTTTGGCTCCCAAAACCCAATAGGAGCCTCCAATGCCCAAGTTAGTAGTTTAAGAGACTAGAATTAGTAGGAATATGAAGAATGTATCTTTTTTCTCTCCCCTTTCTGTACCTTATTGAGGCCATTTCCTATATAGGAGAGTGTGAATAAATCTGCCTAACGTAACCCGCTCAGATTATGACACATGTTTGGTCGGATGCAATCTGCACCTTCTGGCGTGGGTGGCTCTACTCGGTTATAGGCCGTTCTAGCCAAAGGTCATGGCCAGGGTAGGTCTATGTGATAAGGCGTGTGTGGCAGCGGCGTGTCAAAGCATGTATGAGGGCAGTGTGTTGTGTACGAGGGCGGCATGTCAGAGGCTCCTTAATTGTTTCTGCCGTATTCCCAAGAAACCTTCGGTAGACGAGAGTTCTTCATAACAGGAGGGCTTTCCTTCAAGATCGTTTCAATAATCCGTGAGCCCCCTTGTCACTGATGCTCCCCTTCGGGGATGCTTTCTCCTGCTGAAAGTGGTGAGTCTTTCTCTTCCGAACCCAGTTCAGTCACCTTACTGGGGATGGCGATGCACAGTATTCCCGAGGTCGGTACTGTCATTCCCAGGGGTGATGATAGATCATCGAGGTCGGATCCTCAAGGTGTCAGATCGCCTTTTCCGAGGTTGGTGCTCGCATTCCTTGTGGGTGACGCTCGACTTTCCGAGCGTGATGCTTTCCCCGAGCTTATAGGTTTAAAGGGCGATAGCACTTTGGCTATCACACAACTTGTTTCGAATGAAATCAAAACATTCACAACTTGTTTGGAATGAAATCGAAAGATTCACAACTTGTTTGGAATGAATCGAAACATTCACAACATGTTTTGAACGAAATGGAAACGTTCACAACTTGTTTGGAATGAAATGGAAACATTAACAACTTGCTTGGAATGAAATCGAAATGTTCACAACTTGTTTGGAATGAAATGAGAACATTCAAAACTAGTTTGCAATGAATAGAAACATTCACAACTTGTTTGGAATGAACGGAAACACTCACAACTTGGTTGGAATGCCATGCAACATTCACAACTCATTTGGAATGAAATTCGAACATTCAGAACTTGTTTCGAATGAAATTAAAACATTCACAACTTGTTTAGAATGAAAAGGAAACATTCACAACTTGTTTGGAATGAAATGGAAACATTCACAACTTGTTTGGAATGAAATGGGAACATTCACAACTAGCTCCAAATAAGTGGAAAGATTCACAACTTGTTTAGAATGAAATGGAAACATTGACAACTTGTTTCGAATAAAATTCAAACATTCACAACTTGTTGGAAGGGAATGGAAACATTGACAACTAGTTTGGAATGAATAGAGATATTCACAACTGGTTTTGAATGAATCGAAATGGTCATAAATTGTTTGGCATGAATTGAAGCATTGACAACTTGTTTGGAATGAATTGGAAACACCACAACTTGTTTGGAATGAAATGGAAACATTCACAACTAGTTTGGAATGAAATGGAAACATTCACAACATGTTTGGAATGAAATGGGACCATTCACAACTAGTTTGGAATGAATTGAAACATTCACAACTTGCTTGGAATGAAAATAAAGCATTCACAACTTGTTTGGAATGAATAGAGATATTCACAACTTGTTGGGAATCAATTGAAACATTCACAATTTGAATGGAAACATGCATGACTTCCATTGAATGAATAGAGATATTCACAACTAGTTTTGAATGAATTGAAACATTCACAACTTATTTGGAATGAAATGGAAACATTCACAATTGTTTGGAATGAAATCGAGATATGCACACCTTGTTTGGAATGAAATGGAAGCATTTACAACTTGTTTGGAATGAAGGGAAGCATTGACAACTTGTTTAGAATGAAATGGAAACATTCACAACTTGCTTGGAATGAATTGAGAACATTAATAACTAGTTTGGAATGAATGCAAACATTCACAACATGTTTGCAATGAATGGAACCATTCACAACTTTTTTGGAATGAAATGGAAACATTCACAAGTTGTTTGGAATGAAATTGGAACATTAACAACTTGTTTCACACTAAATGGAAACTTTCACAACTTGTTTGGAATGAAAAGGAAACATTCACAACTTCTTTGGAATGAAGTGGAAACATTCACAACTTGTTTGGAAGGAAATGGAAACATTCACAACTTGTTTGGAATGAAATGGGAACATTCACAACTAGTTAGGAATGAGTCGAAACATTCACAACTTCTTTGGAATGAAATGGAAACATTCAAAACTTGTTTCGAATGAAATCAACACATTCACAACTTGTTTGGAATGAATCGAAACATTCACGACTTGTTTGGAATGAATCGAATCATTCACAACTTGTTTTGGAATGAAATGGAAACATTCACAAAACTTTTGTAATGAAATCGAAACATTCATAACTTGTTTGTAATGAATCAAAACATTCACAACTTGTTTTGAATGAATCGAAACATTCACAACTGTTTGGAATGAAATGGAAACAATAACAACGTGCTTGGAATGAAATTGAAACTTTCACAACTTGTTGGGGATGAAATGGGAACATTCATAAGTAGTTAGGAATGAATGGAAACATTCACAACTTGTTTTGAATGAATGGAAACACTCACAAGTTGCTTGGAATGACATGCAACATTCACAACTCATTTGGAATGAAATTGAAACATCCACAAATCATTTGGAATGAAATAGGAACATTCATAACTTGTTTCGAATGAAATGGAAACTTTCACAACACCTTTGGAATGAAATGGAAACATTCAGAACCTGTTTGAAATGAAATGGAAACATTCATATCTTGTTTGGAATGAAATGGAAACATTCACAACCAGTTTGGAATGAAATGGTAACAATCACAACTAGTTTGGAATGAAATAGGAACAGTCACAACTTGTTTGGAATGAAATGGAAACGTTCACAACTTGTTTGGAATGAAATTGGAACATGCATAACTTGTTTGGAATGAAATGGGAGCATGCACAACTTGTTCAGAATGAAATGGGAACATTCACAACTTGTTTGGAATGAAATTGAAACACGCACAACTTGTTTTTGAATGAAATGCAAACAATCACAACTTGTTTGGAATGAAATGGAAACATTCACACCTTGTTTGGAATGAAATGGAAACATTTACAACTTGTTTGGAAAGAAATTGAAACATTTACAACTTGTTTGGAAAGAAATTAAAACATTCACAACTTGTTTGGAATGAATCAAAACATTGCCAACTTGTTTGGAATGAGTCGAAACATTCACAACTTGTTTGGAATGAATCGAAACATTCACAACTTGTTTCGAATGAATCGAAACATTCACAACTTGTTTTGAATGACTCGAAACATTAACAACTTGACATTCAGAACTTGTTTTGAATGAATCGAAACATTAACAACTTGTTTGGAATGAAAGGGAAACATTCACAACTTGATTGAAATGAAATGGAAACATTCATAACTTGTTTGGAATGAAATGGGAACATTCACAACTTGTTTAGAATGAATGGAAACATTCACCACTTATTTCGAACAAAATGGAAACATTCACAACTTGTTTGGAATTAAATCGAAACATTCACAACTTGTTTGGAATGAAATAGGAACATTCACAACTAGTTTAGAACAAATGGAAACATTCACAACTTGTTTAGAATGAATGGAAACACTCACAACTTGTTTGGAATGACATGCAACATTCACAACTCATTTGGAATGAAATTTCAACATTCACAACTCGTTTAGAGTGAAATTGGAGCATTCACAACTTGTTTCGAATGAAATGGAAACATTCACAACTTGTTTAGAATGAAATGGAAACATTCACAACTCCAAACAAGTTGTCAATGTTTCCATTCATTCCAAAGTAGTTGTGAATGTTCTCATTTCATTCCAAGCAAGTTTTGAATGTTTTCATTTCATTCCAAACAAGTTATGAATGTTTCCATTTCATTCGAAACAAGTTTTGAATGTTCCAATTTCATTCCACACGAGTTGTGAAGGTTTCCATTTGATTCCAAACAAGTTGTGAATGTTTCCATTCATTCTAAACAAGTTGTGAATGTTTCCATTCATTCCAAACAAGTTGTGAATGTTTCCATTTCGTTCGAAACAAGTTGTGAATGTTTCCATTTAATTTCAAACAGGTTGTGAATGTTTCCATTTGGTACCAAACAAGTTGTGCATGTTTTAATTTCATTCGAAAGTAGTTTTGAATGTTTCCAGTTTCTTCCAAACAAGTTGTGAGCAATTCCATTTCATTCCAAACAGGTTGTGAATGTTTTCTATTTCAGTCCAAACAAATTGTGCATGTTTGAATTCCATTCCAAATGGGTTTTGAATGTTTCCATTTTATTTCAAACAAGTTGTGAATGTTTCCATTCATTCCAAACAGGTTGTGAATGTTTTCATTTCATTCCAAACAAGTTGTGAATGTTTCCATTCATTCAAAACTAGTTATGAATGTGCCCATTTCATTCCGAACAACTTGTGAATGTTTCGATTTTATTCCAAACAAGTTGTGAAAGTTTCCACTTCATTCCAACCAAGTTGTGCGTGTTTCGAATTCATTCCAAACTAGTTATGAATGTTTCTATTTCATTCCAAACAAATTGTGAATGTTTCCATTTAATTCCAAAGAAGTTGAAAATGATTCCATTTCAGTTCAAATAGGTTGTGAATGTTTCCATTTCACTCCAAACAAGTTGTGAATGTTTCCATTTTATTCCAAATAAGTTGTGAATGTTCCCACTTCATTCCAAATGAGTTGTGAATGTTCCAATTTCATTCCGAACGAGTTGTGAATATTCCATGCCATTCCAAACAAGTTGTTAGTGTTTCCATTCATTCCAAACAAGTTGTGAATGTTTCCATTCATTCCAAACTAGTTGTGATTGTTCCCATTTCATTCTAAATAAGTTGTGAAAATTTTGATTTCATTCGAAACAAGTTGTGAATGTTTCCATTTCATTCCGAACAAGGTGTGCATCTTTCGACTTCATTCCAAATAAGTTATGATTGTTTCAATTTCATTCGAAACAAGTTGTGAATGTTTCCATTTCATTCCAAACAAGTTGTGAATGTTTCAATTCATTCAAAACTAGTTGTGAATATCTCTATTCATTCCAATCTAGTTGTGAATGTTCCCATTTCGTTCCAAACAAGTTGTGAATGTTTCCATTTAATTCCAAACAAGTTGTGAATGTTTCCACTTCATTCTAAACAAGTTGTGAATGTTTCCACTT
Source organism: Aquilaria yunnanensis (assembly GCA_039654915.1). Lineage (NCBI taxonomy): Eukaryota > Viridiplantae > Streptophyta > Magnoliopsida > Malvales > Thymelaeaceae > Aquilaria > Aquilaria yunnanensis. The sequence goes on along the minus strand of CM077595.1, from coordinate 36,425,460 downwards.
CATTCTAAACAAGTTATGAATGTTTTGATTTGATTCCAAACAAGTCATGATTGTTTCCATTTCGTTCCAAACAAGTTGTAAATGTTTTGATTCATTCCGAACAAGTTGTGAATGTTTCGATATCATTCGAAACAAGTTGTGAATGTCCATTCATTCCAAACTAGTTGTGAATGTTCCCATTTCATTCCAAACAATTTGTGAATGTTTTGATTTCATTCCAAACAAGTTGTAAATGATTCGATTCATTCTAAACTAGTTGTGAATGTTGCCATTTCATTCCAAACAATTGGTGATTGTCTCGATTTCATTCCTAACAAGTTGTGAATGTTTGCTTTTTGTTCCAAACAAGTTGTGAACCTTTCCATTTCATTCCAAACAGGTTGTGAATGTTTCCGTTTCATTCGAAACAGGTTGTGAATGTTCTAATTTCATTCTAAAGGAGTTGTGAATGTTCCAATTTCATTCTAAAGGAGTTGTGAATGTTCCAATTTCATTCCAAACAAGTTATGAGTGTTTCCATTCATTCCAAACAAGTTGTGAATATTTCCATTCACTCCAAACTAGTTGTGAATGTTCCCAGTTCATTCGAAACAATTTGTGAATGTTTCGATTTCATTCCAAACAAGTTGTGAATGCTCCATATCATTCCAAACAAGTTGTGAATGCTCTATATCATTCTAAACAAGTTCTGAATGTTCCCATTTCATTCCAAATAATTTGTGAATGTTTCGATTTCATTCCGAACAAGTTGTGAATGTTTCCATTCATTCCAAACAGGTTGTGAATGTTTCAATTTCATTCCAAACAAGTTGTGAATGTTTCCATTTCATTCCAAACAAGTTGTGAATGTTTCTGTTTTGTTCGAAACAAGTTGCGAATGTTCCAATTTCGTTCCAAACAAGTTGTGAATGTTCCAATTTTGATTCGAAACAAGTTCTAAATGCTCCATATGATTCGAAACAAGGTATGAGTGTTTCCATTCATTCCAAACAAGTTGTGAATATTTCCATTCTTTCCAAACTAGTTGTGAATGTTCCCAGTTCATTCCAAACAATTTGTCAATGTTTCGATTTCATTACGAACGAGTTGTGATTGTTCCATATCATTCCAAACAGGTTGTGAGTCTTCCCAATCATTCCAAACAAGTTGTGAATGTTTCAATTCATTCGAAACTAGTTATGAATGTTCCCATTTCATTCCAAACAATTTGTGACTGTTTCGATTTCATTCCAAACAAGTTGTGAATGTTTCCATTTCATTCCAAACAAGGTGTGCAAATTTTGATTTCATTCCAAATAAGTTGTGAATGTTTCCATTTCGCTTGAAACAAGTTGTGAATCTTTCCATTTTATTACAAACAAGTTATGAATGTTTCCACTCATTCCAAACAAGTTGTGAATGTTTCAATTACATGCCAAACAAGTTTTGAATGTTTCCATTTCATTCTAAACATGTTGTGAATGTTTCCATTCATTCAAAACTAGTTGTGAATATCTCTATTTATTCCAAACAAGTTGTGAATGTTTCAATTTCATTCCAAACTAGTTGTGAATGTTTCCAATTCATTCCAAACAAGTTGTGATGTTTCCATATCATTCCAAACAAGTTATGAATGTTTCGATTTCATTCTAAACAAGATGTAAATGTTCCTATTTCATTTCAAGCAAGTTGTGAATGTTTCCATTTCATTCCAAAGAAGTTGTGAATGTTTATATTTCACTCCAAACAAGTTATGAATGTTTCCATTTCATTGAAAATAAGTTGTGAATGTTTCTATTCATTTGAAACAGGTTGTGAATGTTTTCATTTCATTCCAAACAAGTTATGAATGTTTCCAGTCATTCAAATCTAGTTGTGAGTATTTCTATTCATTCCAAACTAGCTGGGAATGTTTCCACTCATTTCAAACAAGTTGTGAATGCCTGAATTTTAATCTAAACAAGTTGTGCATGTTTTGATTCATTCAAAAGTAGTTGTGAATTTCTCTATTCATTCCAAACTAGTTGTGAATGTTTCCATGTCATTTCAAAGAAGTTGTGAATGTCTGCATTTTATTCTAAACAAGTTATGAATATTTCCATCTCATTCCTAATATGTTGTGAATGTTTCCATTTATTCCAAACTAGTTGTAAATGCTCCCATTTCATTCCAAACAAGTTGTGAATGTTTCCATTTCATTTCAAACAGGTTGTGAACGCTTCCATTTCATTCTAAACAAGTTGTAAACGTTTGCAAACAATTTGTGAATGTTTGCATTTGTTCCAAACTAGTTGTGAATGTTCGCATTTGTTCCAAACAAGTTGTGATTGTTTGCATTTGTTCCAAACTAGTTGTGACTATTCCCAGTTCAATCCAAACAATTTGTGAATGTTTCTATTTCATTCCAAACAAGTTGTGAATGTGTCCATTTTATTCCAAGGACATTCTGCATATTTCGATTTCATTCCAAAGATGTTGTCAATGTTTCCTTTTCACTCGAAATAAGTTGTGAATGATTCCATTTCATTCCAAGGAAGTTGTGAATGTTTCCATCCATTCCAAACTAGTTGTGGATGTTCCCATTTCATTGAACACAAGTTCTGAATGTGTCGATTTCATCCCAAACAAGTTGTGAATGTTTCCATTTCATTCCAAACAAGTCTTGAATGTCTCTATTTGATTGCAAACAAGTTGTGAATGTTTCCATTTCGTTCGAAACAAGATGTTCCATTTTCATTTCAAACGAGTTGTGAATGTCCCAATTTCATTCCAATTGAGTTGTGAATGTTCTATATCGTTCCAAGAAAGTTGTGGGTGTTTTCATTCATTCCAAAGAAGTTGTGAATGTTTCCATTCATTTGAAACTAGTTGTGAATGTTCCCATTTCATTCCAAACAATTTGTGAATGTTTTGATTTCATTCCAAACAAGTTGTGAATGCTTCATTTTCATTCCAAACAAGGTGTGCATATATCGATTTCATTCCAAATAAGTTGTGAACATTTCCATTTCACTCAAAACAAGTTGTGAATGTTTCCATTTCATTCCAAACAAGTTGTGAATGTTTCCATTCATTCCAAACAAGTTGTCAATGTTTTGATTCATTCCAACGAAGTTGTGAATGTTTCAATTTCATTCCGAACAAGTTGTGAATGTTTCCATTTCATTCAAAAGAAGTTGTGAATGTTTCCATTTCATTCCAAACAAGTTGTAAATGTTTCCATTCATTCCAAACCAGTTGTGAGTGTTCCCATTTCATTCCAAACAATTTGTGAATGTTTCGATTTCGTTCGAAACAAGATGTGAATGTTCCAAGTTCTTTACAAAAGAGTTGTGAATGTTCAAATTTCAATCCAAACGAGTTGTGAATGTTCCGTATTATTCCAAACAAGTTGTGAATGTTTCCACTCATTTCAAACAAGTTCTGAATGTTCCGATTCATTCAAAACTTGTTGTGAATCTCTCTATTCATTCCAAACTAGTTGTCAATGTTTCCATTTCATTCCAAACAAGTTGTGAATGTTCCGCATTTTATTCGAAACCAATTTTGAATGTTTGCAATTCATTGCAGGCAAGTTGTGAATGTTTCCATTTTGTTCGAAACAAGATATGAATGTTCCAATTTCATTCGAAATGAGTTGTGAATGTTCAAATTTTATTCGAAACGAGTTGTGAATGTTCCATATCGTTCCAAACAAGTTGTGAATGTTTCCATTCATTCCAAACTTGTTGTGAATGTTCCCATTTCATTCCAAACAATTTGTGAATATTTCCATTTCATTCCAAACAAGTTGTGAATGTTTCCATTTCGTGAATATTTCTATTTCATTCGAAACAATTTGTGAATGTTTCCGTTTCGTTCGAAAAAAATTGTGAATGTTTCTATTTCATTCCAAACAATTTGTGAATGTTCCCATATCATTCCAAACAAGTTGTGAATGTTTCCATTCATTACTAACAAGTTGTGAATGTTTCCATTCGTTCCAAACTAGTTGTGAATGTTCACAGTTCATTCCAAATAGTTTGTGAATGTTTCAATTTCATTCCAAACAAGTTCTGAATGTTTTCATTTCATTCCAAACAAGTTGTGAATGTTTGCATTTCATTCCAAACAAGGTGTATTTTGATTTTACTCCAAAGAAGTTGTGAATGTTTTCATTTCACTTGAAACAAGTTCTGAATGTTTCCATTTCATTACAAACAAGTTGTGAATGTTTCCATTCCTTCCAAACTAGTTGTGATTGTTCCCATTTCATTCCAAACAAGTTCTGAATGCTTCGATTTCATTCCAAACAAGTTGTCAATGTTTCATTTTCATTCCAAACAAGTCGCGAATGTTTCCATTTTATTCCAAACAAGCAGTGCATTTTTTGATTCCATTCGAAACAACTTGTGAATGTTTCCATTTATTCGAAATAAGTTGTGATTATTTCCATTCATTCCAAACTGGTCGTCAATGTTCCCGTTTCATTACAAACAAGTTGTGAATGTTTCGATTCATTACAAACAAGTCGCGATTGTGTCGATTCATTTCAAACAAGTTTTGAACGTTTCGATTTCATTCCAAACAAGTTGTGAATGTTTCCATTTCATTCCAAACAAGTGATGAATATTCCCATTTCTTTCCAAATAGGTTCTGAGTGTTTACATATCATTCCAAATGAGTTGTGAGTGTTTCCATTCATTCGAAACATGTTGTGAATGTTTCCATTCATTGTGAGTGTTTTCATACATTCCAAACAAGTTGTGAGTGTTTTCATACATTCCAAATGAGTTGTGAATATTTACATTCGTTCCAAACTAGTTGTGAATGTTCCGAGTTCATTCCAAACAATTTTTCAATGTTTCGATTTCATTTCGAACGAGTTGTGAATGTTCCATATCATTCCAAACAAGTTGTGAGTCTTTCCATTCATTCCAAACAAGTTGTGAATGTTTCCATTCATTCGAAACTAGTTATGAATGTTCCCATTTCATTCCAAACGATTTGTGTCGTGCCCCAAACTGCCCCTGGCCCACCTGAGCCTGATTATCAAAGGAATGCAGCGGAAGTTATTTAAACGGAAGGGCTTTATTAATTAATATGAGCACCTACGACGTGACTTCAGGATCTATTCTGGTACTAGCTTGTTACTTAATTACTTTCAATGTGTTGTTAGGGTGCTCTTCAGGAACGAGCTAATACCTATGTGGAATTCTAGTGTTCCATCAAGTGTACTAATCCAATGCATGGCAACAAAGAAGCCCATCTCATTTTCAATTTTGAAAACCACATTTATATGACCATGAGCATTTAGCCAAGTCTAGTACACATAACATAATCATCCATCATGGCATTCCATAAAAAATCATCTAGAGCTAATCATGATCACAATGTGCATCAAACAAGCATCATCTACTTGGAAAACGTACCAAGGATGCTATATGTCCATAATTATTTAAGTTCAGGTTTTACAGACCAAAACCTTATTTCTACCCAGAATTCAACTCATAAAAACCTAGAACACATTCCACCTTAATAGACCTTGTTCCTACAACTTCTAGACTCCATAAGCCTGCACAAGGAAGTCCAAACCATTAGCTTGATTCCCAAGCAATCTATACCACATGAGTCACTTAGAGTCAAATGAATATAATGAGCAATACTAAACACATACCCAACCCTTTAGCAATTTAAAACGAGTACTCCAGTACTCCTAGCTTAACCCTTCAAGCAATCCTTTACCGACAAAATATATATCAGGGCGGGTGAGTTATAAAAGTCAATAAGCATCCTGATAGCATCCAATGCCTAACTTAGTGAGGTAATTATCTCATGACTTTCAAAGTCATCATATGGCTTCCAAAGCCTAAACTTGTGCCAAGAATGTAATGGCAATTAATCCATGTTCCTGGAAAGGAAAACACTAAAACAAAGAAGATACAGATATAGCATGATAGCAATAATAAATATAATAGGGTCAGCATGCACAAACAATTCTAAAGAAGCACACAACACAACCCACACACCACCACTGTCGTCATAACATCATGTTCCATGTCACCGTGGGCATCGCAAGCATTAGCATAATCCATACCACTAATCCCGGCATACCATTTATTTTTATAACCTACTGAGCGCTCCTTAGCCTGGGAATTGAGTTGGCCAAACTCAACTCCTAGCCCTAAATGCTTGCTAATTACTCATGAGTAAACCATAACCATAGTTGCCGAACCAACACTACCTCGCCCACTATGCACGTATGTGCCCAATTATTCAACTAAGAAAGTATCATGGGTCCTCACAAAAAGAACAACCACTTAGCCCTGTCATGCACACCTATTATCACTTGGTTCATTGACCATCACATAGGGGCATTAATACTCACTATGAAATTATAGAAATGTACCATGCAATAAGTGAGTATAGGAATTCTTACTTAAACTTTGCAACCTTTGCTCAATGTCCTTTCTTTTCTTTGCTCTGTTGTTGTTGGAACTTATCCTTTCCTTAATGGACTCAACCTCTACTTAAGGAGGTAAGGCCCAATTCTGCCTTTTTCTGAACTTGAGCCCACTTTTTGAAACTTAAGCCCAATTGGCCTTTCCTTTAATCCTAGGCCAACTTGGCCTATTATTCTCTCCCAGGCCCATTTGGCCCTTTTATTTTCTCAGGCCCACTTGGCCTTTTATTAACTCAGGCCCACTTGGCCTTTTTATTTTCTCAGGCCCACTTGGCCTTTTATTTCTTTTCTGGACTTGGCCCAACTTCTCTGTCCAAGTCCCAATTTAATGAAACCCATTTAGGCAATTTAGCCCATTTTTCCAATTTCACCAATATGGCCCAAAATAGCCCATTTAGGAGTTTCTGGACCATTTACCACCAAGAACACTTGGTTTTCAATTTGGGCCTTCCAAATTTAACTCTTGGCCGAATTTGCCCTATTATTTCTTTCGTTTGTTCAATTTAGTCCCACAAGTTTTCTAAGGACCATTTATGCCAAGAATACTTGGCTAACACCAATTTTTCACAAACTTGTCATCATGGCAAAATTCATCATTCACCTTTTCTTTACCATTTTGGCTTCACTTTTTACTAGGAACACCTAGATACCATGAACACATGGTTTACACACACAGCCACCAAAAATGGCACTAAGGCCGAAACTTCTCTTTATTTCTTTCTTTGATATTTTGTTCCATATACATGAAGGAACTCAAAAATGCCAAGATTCCCACTTGGCCGAATCTCACCATGCATGTGACCTTCATGGTCTTTGCTTGCATGGCCTCCAAGACTTCAAAACTCGCCAAGAACACTTGGCTTTCTTCCATAAACCTTCATGGCCGAATCCTCAAGGGCTTTCCTTGCAAAAATCTCAAAAAAGGCCGAATATAATAGTAAGTAAAATCTTACTTTTCTAAGCTCAAAAATCACGAACTACCAAGAAAATATTAGTTCTACTTACAACCCCTCTTTGGCCGAATTTGAGCTTTACCTTTCCTTGAAATTTTCCTTGATTTCCTTGCTCCTCATGGCTTAAACATGCCATGTATGTTCATGAGCTCTTGAGTTGAGCTCAAGAACACTATCATCTCTTTGTGGCAGAATCTCCAACTCCATGTTTCTTGATGTTCTTCTTCATTTTCCTGCTTCTCATGGCTTAGAAATTCCATGCATGTAAGGAGCTCTTGAGTTGAGCTCAAGAACACCAAAATCTCTTCATGGCCGAATCTCCAATTCCATGTTTCTTGATGTTCTTCTTCATTTTCTTGCTTCTCATGGGTATACGAGCTTGAAATCACTAAGGTAACATGTTTGCATGTACAAGGAAAGGTGGTTTCAGCCATGGCCGAATGTTAGAATGAAGGAAGAAGATGAAGCTTGGAAAGTTAGACATGGCCGGATATGAGTTCTAGAGAGAAGGGAGAGCATTCTTGGCTAGAGAGAGAGTGAGGAGATTAGTGAAATGAATGTGAAAGTGAGGAGTGGAATGGCCGGTTGTGTCTTGGAGTGAAGAGAGAAATGAATTGAAATACAAGTCAAACACACATTTTCAAGAGGATGGCCGGCCAAGCTTGTGTCAAATGAAAGGAAATTGCACTAAAATGCATATCAAATGCATTTTCAAAGAGATGGCCGGCCATTTTGAATTCAAAAATGGGGAGAATAAGTCAAATGCCCATTAAAATATTGATTGGACAAGTGATGGTGGGGAGAATTAAATAATGTAAAGTGGGATACAAAGAATAGTCAATATATTATATTATATGGCAAGTGGGGGACAAGGCAAGTGGAAGGATTTAAATAATGCAAGTGGAGGCTTATGTGGCAAATTATTTTAATGGCTAAATCGAGGTGGGCGGCCATTTCTTCTATTCAATTAAATGGGATGGCCGGCCATGGACTATATTCCATGCAATAATGGCCAAATCCCTCCTTTAGCCTTCCATCTTTCTCCAATTGTTCAATTGAGTCCTCCCACAAACTTTTCCTTTGAGCAATTGAGTCCCTTAACTTTAATTTCCACCATTTACATCACCAAATCTCTTGGCCTTTGCCAAGTTTATTCCAAGAGTGTCCAACACTCATTTATGCCCATTCATTAATTAATTCCATGTCTCCTCAATTTAATTGCTAAGTTTCCAAATTAGGAAACTTTTCTTGCCGCTAATCCAGTTAACCCGGGACTTTATCAATTAAGGTTTCCGGGGATAACAATTTGTGAATGTTTCGATTTCATTCCAAACAAGTTGTGAATGTCTCCATTTCATTCCAAACAAGGTGTGCATATTTCGATTTCATTGCATATAAGTTGTGAATGTTCCATTTCACTTGAAACAAGTTGTGAATGTTTCCATTTCATTCCAAACAAGTTGTGAATGTTTCCATTCATTCCAAACTAGTCGTGAATGTTTCCATTGCATTCCAAACAAGTTGTGCATGTTTCAATTTCATTCTAAATAAGTTGTAAATGTTTCCACTCATTCAAAACTGGTTGTGAGTGTTCCCATTTCATTCCAAACAAGTTGTGAATGTTTCTGTTCCATTCCAAACAAGTTGTGAATGTTTCCATTTCATTCTAAAAAAGTTATGCGTGTTTCAATTTCATTCCAAACTACTTGTGAATGTTTCTATTTCATTCTCAACAAGTTGCGAATGTTTCTATTTCATTCCAAACAAGTTGTGCATGTTTCCATTTCATTCCAAACTAGTTGTAAATATTTACATTTCATTCCAAACAGGTTGTGAATGTTTTCATTTCATTCCAAACAAGTTGTGAATGTTTCCATTTCATTCAAAACAAGTTGTGAACGTTCCAATTTCATTCCAAATGAGTTGTGAATGTTGCATGTCATTTAAAACAAGTTGTGAGTGTTTCCACTCATTCCCAACAAGTTGTGAACGTTTGAATTCATTCCAAACTAGTTGGGAATGTTCCCATTTCATTCTAAAGAAGTTGTGAACGTTCAAATTTCATTCGAAATGAGTTGAGAATGTTCCATATCATTCCATACAAGTTGTGAATGTTTCCATTCATTATAAAGTAGTTGTGAATGTTCCCATTTCATTCCAAAAAATTTGTGAGTGTTTCCATTTCATTCGAAACAAGTTGTGAATGTTTCCATTTCATTCGAAACAAGTTGTGAATGTTTCCGTTTCATTCGAAACAAGTTGTGAATGTTCCAATTTCTTTCCGAATGAGTTGTGAATGTTCCATTTTCATTCCAAATGAGTTGTAAATGCTCCATATCATTCCAAACAGGTTGTGAATGTTTCCATTCATTTCAAACTAGTTGTGAATGTTCACAATTTATTCCAAACAGTTTGTGAATGTTTCAATTTCAGTGCAAGCAAGTTGTGAATGTTTTCATTTCATTCCAAACAAGTTGTGAATATTTCTATTTCATTCCAAACAAGGTGTGCATATTTAAATTTGATTCCAAAGAAGTTGTAAATGTTTTCATTTCACTCGAAATAAGTTGTGAATGTTTCAATTTCATTCCAAACAAGTTGTGAATGTTTCCACTCCTTCCAAACTAGTTGTGATTGTTCCCATTTCATTCCAAACAAGTTCTAAATGTTTCAATTTCATTTCAAACAAGTCGTCGATGTTTCCATTTCATTCCAAAAAACCCACGAATGTTTCCATTTTATTCCAAACAAGGAGTGTATCTTTTGATTTCATTCGAAACAAGTTGTGAAAGTTTCCATTTTATTCCAAACAAGGAATGTGTCTTTTGATTTCATTCAAAACAAGTTGTGAATGTTTCCATTTCATTCGAAATATGTTGTCATTGTTTCCATTCATTCCAAACGGGTTGTGAATGTTCCCATTTCAATACAAACAAGTTCTAAATGTTTGGATTCATTACAAACAACTTGCGATTGTTTCGATTCATTTCAAACAAGTTTTATCGTTTCGATTTCATTCCAAACAAGTTCTTAATATTTCCTTTTCATTTGAAACTAGTTGTGAATGTTCCCATTTTGACTCCAAATAAGTTGTGAATGTTTCCATTTGATTTGAAACAAGTTGTGAATGTTCAAATTTCCTTTCAAATGAGTTGTGAATGTTCCAATTTCATTCCAAACAAGTTGTGAATGTTCCAATTTCATTCCGAACGAGTTGTCAATGTTTCCATTTCATTCCAAACAAGTTATGAATATTTCCATTTTTTTCCAAACAGGTTCTAAGTGTTTACATATCATTCGAAATGAGTTGTGAGTGTTTCCTTTCATTCCAAACATGTTGTGAATGTTTTCATTCATTTCAAACTAGTTGTGAATGTTCCCATTTCATTCCAAACAATTTGTGAATGTTTCGATTGCATTCCAAACAAGTTGTGAATGTTTCCATTTCATTCCAAATAAGGTGTGCATATTTCAATTTCATTCCATATAACTTGTGAATGTTTCCATTTCACTTGAAACAAGTTGTGAATGTTTCCATTTCATTCCAAACAAGTTGTAAATGTTTCTTATGCAAGCGGCATCTTCACTGTGTTACATGGTGAGGGCAGCAAGGACTCCTGGTGGGCAAAGAGCACTTGAAGAAGGTGAACCCTGAAGAGGAGCACCTAAAATGCTCAGAAAAATGAGGGTTAGGAGGTCCCCGGAGTGTTTTTCCAGGGGGGAGCCTCCAACGCCCAAGTAATGTTAGTGTTGTGCCCAAAAAGCCAATCATGAGATGATTGTATTTTTGCACATTGAGTCATGATATTTTATTGAGGCATTAATCCAGCAATTTTGTTTGTTGTTTTGTTTCTGCGTAACGTAATAAACATAATTGTAACCCTAGAATAATGATATTCTTAAACGTCCCTAGTCTAGTATTATTGTGGAGCGGGTTGCAATAATACATAATGACTAGCATATGTGGAGACTAATATGAGATATGTAGTCTACATGTGGGTACAAGTTGGAGAACTTGTGTACTGGACCGACCCACCATGAGAACACTTCATGGATCGTTATATGAGTGTCATAAGTGATTCTCATAGTGATCATGGTATATGTAGTCCTTCGACCTAAGATCATCAAGGTTCCCTACATGTGAGTCACATACTTTGATACTTTCCTTTGTTGCTCGTAACTGAGTGAACTTGAAGGAGGTCATTGGGTATGTCACATATCATGCGGAGGGATTTGTATGATCAAGATGGGATTTGTCCCTCCTATGTAACGGGAGTGATATCTTTGGGCCCCTTGATAGAGTGAGACTAAGAAAATGCATGGCCATGCTCCGATGAGTTGATAGATGATATCAATGTTGTCAGTTTAAGTTGGTCTACTCGGTAATCAAGAAACCAAAGATTGGGCTATACGAGAGTGACACATTCCATGTCTCGTGCTTAGTCTTGATATCTTGGACAAAGGGACAACGGCATATATCGGTGATGATCATAAAGGTTTAGTCGATTCACCGACAATCTTGTCACTTGGGTAGAAATGATGTGTTGCTAGACACCGCTCATTGCTTATGATCATAAATGTGATTTATGATCATTGCCAACATGGCAAGAGCCTATTGGGTCGCACACATAGAGCTATTTGGATCATTAGAGTGCATGGGCTAATTATTTGGGTTATGGTTTCACTTTAATTTCGTATTAATAATGGGCTAAGGAGTTGAGCCATTATTAAGCCCGAAATTAAATCCTAATTGGATTAGGGCTTTGAAACCCATTAGGCCTGGAAGTTGAGTCTCACTATAAATACAACTTTTAAGTGAGAAATTCGCAGGTCTCCTTGCCCTAGCCTCCCAAAAGGACAGCCGCACTCTTCTCTTGCAAGGAGGACGCAAGCTAGCACTGCGAGCGCAAGAGAAACGCATCTGCCGGGACGTGGTGGAAGCGTGGTGATCCCGAGAGGCTCGTGTGGATACCATAGAGAGCCTGAACACGTCAACTGTTCAGGTTTTGTGATTCGACTCTACAGTTGAGTGAGAGATCTCAACCGAAAATTAGGTATGAAATTTTCGAACACCCGGTTTACCCCGTTTCACTTGGATCCTGGAGGATTTCGGTTAAATTCCGCTGCGCTGTTTGGCTCCCGAAACCCAACAAGTGAGTGTTTCGGGAGCAGGAATGAAACATATAATGAAGGGAGATTCCTGCCTGTGTCGTATTTTCGACATAAAAACGAGTTTGAAAATGGAAGAAAACAGTTTCCAGAAAAAAACTCAAAAGAACACAGGGATCAAAGCGCTCTGAAAAAACAAAAACCCACAGAAAGATTTGCCAAAATCTGAGGACGCCGTCGTGAATGCTGGCTCGAAAAAAGCTCTGATTAAGGTAGCTCCGTCACAGAAAGCAAGAAAGTGTAAGAACAAGGGCAAAGCAGAGAGAAGAGCAGAAGAGAAAGCAAAAGGAACTTATGATGGAGTGGGCTATTTATAAGCCAGAGATGGGTAACCGAAACATCGTCATAAGTACCCTTTGGAGGTGAACCATCGCCGTAACTGCTCTCTGCACCTGAAAAGGCGCGCCCTCTGTAACCGACGTGACTCTCCTCCAATGGCAAAGCGCCACGTGTCAACCGCCGCACGAAAATGAGGGACACGTCCGCCAAACGTCCCTTGAAAATTGGGACAAAACTGGGACGCGACGCTCAGACTGACACGCTTGGCCAAACAGACCTGCAGAAACAAAGAGCAGGCCACCTCGAGGATGCCAAGAAACAGGCTATGGCCGAACAGCCCATGACCTTCGGGCAAGAGGTGTATCCTCAGCACAGGCTCCACCTCGAAGACGCCAAAGAACAAGCCAAGGCCGTAGAGCCCATGATCTTCGGGCAAAATGCGCATCCTCGGAACAGGTTAAGCTTCCAAAAGAAACTCCCAGACACAACCTCGGAAAGAGATGCAAAACCGAAGTCTTCACTTCGGCTTTCCAAAGGGGGGCATGTGATAGCCAAACGCTATCGCCTCTATCTGGCCGAACTCCCTGCCACAATGATGGCCAGAAGAAGCTGGCGCTACCCGAGAAAAGGTGCGATCAGGCACCTCGGGAGATAGCCGAAGAGCTCCGAGCCCGGCACGCCAGGAAACCCCGAGGACACTACTCGCCCCCCCAAGGTTGTGAACATATAGCCTTCGGAAAAGCGGCACCAGAAATAGCGAGCCGAACATGATATCCCCGAAGGCGGAACTCCCTGAAACTGGGAACCCCCGAACTGAGGGCTTGTTTCCCGAAGAGGCTCTGTCCGAACTAGAGGACGACCTCACCCAGGGACCCCGGGAGTACGGCAGGGTATTTATGGAAGCATTTAAGGAAGCCTCTGACACGTCCTTTCACAGACGTCATAAAGTCGCCTGAATAGGCGCTCTGACATACGAACGCCATCAGGATCACATCATGGCCCATCTCAGCACGTGGCTCAGGACAACCTGCTACCAGCTATCTGTCCCCTACGCCCAGAAATTCAGGAACATCCGACCGAACACGTGTCACGATCTGAACGGGCTAGGCCCTCCTATAAATACCAGGAATTAATACTTGGCAAGGAGGCTGGTTGGTTGGCCAAACACGGCCCCATACTCTGAGAAAACTACCAGGCAAGACCCTTCAGCCCTTTGTGCTATTTCCTCTGCCCCTTTTCTCAGCCACCACTGACTTGGGCGTTGGAGGCTCCCCCCCCGGAAAAAAACTCCGGGGGCCTCCTAACCCTTTGTTTCTGAGCTTTCAGGCACTCTCCTCTGGGCTATCCATTCCACCGGGTGCTCTTCCTTCCAGAAGTCTCTCCACCAGTCACCGTGACTATAAACGATGAGGCCCCTGGCCATCATTTGGCGCCGTCTGTGGGAAACCGCTCTGAGATCGCCGTCGTTGAGACTCGGCGTTCTAAGGACAAGGGGCTCCCGAAGTCCTCGTCCGTGCCTGAGATACAACCGGCTACTGAGCAAACACTCCTAGGGACTTCTGCGCCTGAGGAAGACCGCCCTCTGGTAATCACCATGAGCTTCTTGAGAGACTTTCAGCGTTCGGTCGTGTCTGAAATGACCCAGCAGATCGACCGAAGGTGGCCACCGCAAGCACAGGCCCAGAGACCCCCCTCAGCGACACGCCCTCGGGAGAAAAGCCCCAAGTCTAGACATCGCAATTCGGGGAGTGGAGACCCTCGCGAAGAATCATCCACAGATGATATAGCCCTTGGGAAGCGGCCTGTGGGATAAACCGGGTCCAAGCGACCGAGAGTTGCACAGCGAAGCAGTTCGTCGCCTGAGCCGAGGTCCTTGTCCCCTCAGCGCCAAACTCGCCCCCCGAGGGGGCGCCGGCGATCTCCATTCCCTGAAGAAGGCCCTATCGCCACAGTGCTGATGAAGAGGATACTAGCACGGCTGGACAGAGTGGAGAAACAAGTGGCCAGAAAACCCGTTTGGGCCAGACTCTCGGGAACATGCTGCGAAGATGACTCGCCATTTATTCAGGCCGTTGTTGAGGCAGCCATGCCAGGTGACTTTAGAGTACCTCGGTGGAAGATTTATGATGGCCGTACTGATCCACAGGCCCACCTGACGAAGTACAGACGCAACATGATACTGCACGGTGCTGACGACGCTACCATGTGCAAATGCTTCGAAGTCACCCTCACAGGGCCAGCCACGGCGTGGTACAATTCCTTGCCTTTAGGAACCATCACTGAGTTCCAGGAGTTGTCCACGGCCTTCACACAGCAATTCATTGGGAGCAGACCTACGGCAAAGATGCTTGTGCAGATGTTCGACATAGAGCAGAGGAATGGAGAAACCATCCGAGACTATGTCGAAAGATTCAAGAAAGAAGCTCTGAGCGTCCCAGACTTCAGGCCCAAAATCTGCATTCTTGCCATGACACGAGGCCTTCGGCGAGACTCACACCTGTTCTACAAGTTCTCAAAGGACCCCCCGGAGACCCTCGGAGAATTTTACCGAAGAGCAGAACAGCACATGACCGCCGAAGAACTAAGAATGGCTGGGCCGAAGTCTGATCACCACTGTGCCGAAGAGTCCAGTCAACAAGCTCGGGATCCTACCGAATACGCAGGACCTCGGAGGATGCGAGGAAGGAAACCTCAAAGTTTCACACCATTGAGCACTTCACGGACCAACATTCTCATGGCGCTGGAAAGGCAAGGGACGCAGATTCGGCGACCAAGAGCCATGACCACCGATAACAAAAAGAATGCCAAGAAGTTCTGCCAGTTTCATCGCGACCACGGTCATGACACCGAAGATTGCTTCCAGCTGAAGAAGTACATAGAGTCGCTGATAAAACAGGGCCAACTTCGGAAATACCTGAGGATGCCATCCCCGAAAGGCAGAAAAATGGAGGAAGAAAGGGCCGAAGATGAGGACTATGACTCCGATAGGCGGAGAAATAGAAGTCCAAAGAGGCGCCCTCCACCTCCAGCAGGGGTTATCCAAACCATCACCACGGGGCTCCCATCCTCGGAAAGAAAGCGGAAAGCCAGAGAAATTGCAGTCATGGAGTATCAAAGTCCATCAAAGAAGCTGGCTCGCAAAGATGGCTCCACCGTCGTCTTCCCCCACGACGACCCGCTACTGATTATGGCGAAAGTAGGGAGCTGGGACGTCAAAAGAGTGTTGCTTGATGATGGCTCAAAAGCTGACGTCCTATTTTCACACCTGCTGCCGAGCTTCGGCATCCCTAGCAGCGAGCTGAAGCCTGTCACCTCGCCCACTTTTGGGGTTGGACCATCCGAACTCCCCGTCCTCGGATGGATCGACCTCCCACTGATGATGAAAGGGACTTCGGTGAACGGAGCAGCTGAGTTGTACGCCTCCACAATGGCGAGATTCATCGTCATGAACGTCCCGTCCTCATACAACGCCATTCTTGGAAGGCAGACAATGGGGAACCTGCATATTCGCCCTGATGTGAAGTACTTGACTGTCACATTCGCCACCAAGGGTGGAGACGCAGAGGTCTTCATAGACCAAGCCGAGGTACGAAAGGTGTTTGTAAAAGCGCGAAAAGCTCCGGCAAGCAACCTCGCGCAAACGATGGAGGCAAGGGCACCAGAAAAAGGCCAAAAAGAAGATCTCGCCAAAACAGAAATGGAAGCAATAGAGCTTGTCCCAGGTCGATCTACCCGAATAGGGAAGAGCTTGGCCGAAGGTGACAAGGAAAACCTTGTATCCTTTCTGCTGGAAAATAAAGATCTGTTTGCCTACTCGCCAAAAGATATGCCGGGGGTGAACCCTGGCATAATACAGCATAGCCTCAAAGTAAGTCCGGAAGCAAGGCCTGTCCGGCGAAAGAAACGAAGCATCTCAGCCCACAAAAAGCAACTTTGTCAAAACCGAAGCCCAGCGTCTCCTAGATGCTGAAGTTTTCAGGGAGGTCAAGTACCCCGAGTGGTTAAGCAACGTGGTCATCGCCACGAAAGAAGGTAGCAGCAAACTCCGGATGTGCATCGACTTCAGAAACTTGAACGATGCTTGCCCGAAAGACTCATACCCCCTGCTACCAATAGGTCAACTGGTAGATTCAACTGCTGAATATGGGCTCCTAAGTTTCTTACACGCCTTCAGTGGCTACCATCAGATAAGGATGGACCCCGAAGATGAAGAGAAGACTGCCTTCATCACCGAGGGAGGAAAGTACTGCTGTATCAGAATGCCATTCGGGCTCAAAAATGCAGGAGCCACCTACCAGAGGCTGATGAACAAGGTCTTCAAAGACCAGATAGGGAGAAACATGGAAGTGCGTGTTGATGATATGATAGTCAAGAGCAAGAGGAAACCTTCCAAAACCTCAGAGGCTTCGGGATCCGCTTTAACCCTGAGAAGTGCATCTTCGGGGTGACCTCGGGAAAATTCCTTGGGTACATGGTATCTGAAAGCGGCATCGACGCTAACCTCGAGAAGATTAAGGCTCTGCTTGAGTTCCGAACTCCTGCCACAGTCAAGGATGTGCAGAGACTCACCGGAAGAATAACCTCTCTGAGCAGGTTTATTTCCAGGTACGGAGATAGGACTAGACCTCTCTTCAAAGTCCTCACAAAGGCAACGAAGATGGAAGGCGACCTCAGAAGAAACGATCACCCTTGGGATGAAGATTGCCAAAAGGCCTGGGAAGAACTCAAAGTCTACCTGGCCAGCCTGCCAACTCTGCGACAACCTCGGGAGGGAGAGCCCCTCGTACTGTACCTCGCCGTCATAGAAGAAGTTGTGAGCTCGGTCCTCGTGAAGGAAGGAGGGTCAAAGCAATGACCGGTCTGCTATGTCAGCGAGTCCCTGCATGGCGCTGAAGTCAGGTACCCCTTGCTTCAAAAAGCTATATATGCCTTAGTGCTTGCAGGGAGAAGGCTGCGGCCATACTTTCAGGCTCACCCCATCATCGTCCGAAGTAGTCTACCGCTGAGGGATGTTATGAAAAAAGTTGGCCATTCGGGAAGGCTCTCCAAGTGGTGCATAAAGCTGGGCGAATACGAAAACACATATGAGCCTCGGAAGGCCATAAAAGCCCAAGCCCTGGCAGATTTTATCGCCGAAATACCCACCACTGAGGAGAGCCACTCGGATCCAAAAAGAGCGTGAGCCAGAATGGACCATGCACGTAGACGGAGCCTCAGGGTCCGAACACCAGGGAGCTGGAATAATTATCAGGGGCCCTGAAGGCCTGGAGAAAGATTGACATGAGAAACTTAAAGGCTCACAGCGATTTCCAGCTGGTAGTTCGGCAGTCGGCAGGAGATTATGGGGCGAAGGACCCAATTTTGGCAAAATACCATGAGCTAGTAGCAAAGCTCATCCAAGAGTTTGACGCCGTACGGATCGAAAATGTACCTCGGCGGAATAACAGAGGCAGATTGCTGGGTGAAGTCGAAAACATATACCGAGGTGCTAGACCATCTGAGCATGTCAGTGCTGAGCATGATGACCTCGGGAACGGGATGGAAAGACCCAATAAAAAAAAACCTTGCAGAGAATTTGCTCCCCTAAGACCCCGGCGATGCTGCAAGACTGCGAAGACGCTCCGGAAGATTCTTCCTGATTGGCAAAGAGTTATATCGGCACGAATATGCGAATCCGCTGCAAACATGTGTGGATGAAAAGGATACTGAAATGGTCCTTGAAGAAGTTCACGAAGGCATGTATGGTTCACACATTAAAACTGATGCCCTGGCAGCAGTGATACTCCGCCAAGGATACTTCTGGCCTACCCTGAGAAAGGACGCAAGACAATTCGTTCGGAAATGTGGTAGCTGCCAGAGACACGCGAAAATCCAGAGGACACCCTCGAAAACGGTAACTTCGGCAGACCATCCTTGGCCCTTCGCAGTCTGGGGTATAGACCTTATTGGGCCACTCCCCACAGCACCCGGAGGCGTGAAATTCTGCGTGGTAACAGTGGACTATTTCTCAAAGTGGGTGGAGGCAGAACCACTAGCAACTATCTCGGCAAAAGAAGTGCAGAAGTTCCTATGGAAGAACATCGTATGCAGATTTGGCATACCGAGGGTACTAGTAACTGATAATAAATCCCAGATCACAGACAAAGGATCCCAAGAATTCACCGGCAACCTCGGAATAAAGATGCACTTCGCCCCAGTAGCTCACCCCCAAAGCAACGTGCAGGTGGAAGTATCGAACAGGACCATAAAAGATGGCCTGAAAAAGAGACTAGGGGAAGCCAAGGGGAAATGGCCAGGAGAACTCCAAAGTGTATTATGGTGCTACCGAAGGACGCCCCGAAGAGCCACAGGGGAGACTTCTTTCTCACTCGTCTTTGGAACAGAGGCCATTACCCCAATAGAGAGAAATAGCCGAGCTGAGAAGAAAAGCTTTTCAGCAAAAGGTGGCCGCGGCTGTAAACTTACGGACCAGGCCAAAAGAAATCAAGAAGGGAGACCTCGTCCTCCGAAAGGCCGACTTCGCACCCCGAAGGCCATCCCATGGCGTACTTCGCGCAAACTGAGAAGGACCCTATCTGGTTCTCAACAAAGTATGAAAAGGCGTATACAAGCTTGGCGACGCCGAAGGCATAGAATTAAAGAACACCTGGCACTCAGACGCCTGGAAGAAAATTCTACGCTTAAGGTTGAGCGGAGGAGTTATGTTGTACAGAATGGCCTTGAGAAAAATTCTTAAGTGTATAGAAATTGTGCAAAACAGAATTCCGCAAAGGCGCTCGCCATGATAAAGCGTTGATATGACTTTTCGAAGTCCCTTGAGCCATCACGGTCGGGAAAGATGGAAAACAAAAATCTCGCAGAAGTACTCGCCATAGCCAGCACAGAGATCATTTTCCGAACTCCCTTGAGCGAACATGCTCGGGAAAATGGGAAGTAAAAAATCTCGCAAAAGGTTTTCTGAAGTCTTTTGAGCGAACATGCTCGGGACAACTGGAAAAACAAAAAATTTTTGACTGAAGGTTTCTGAAGTCCCTTGAGCAATCATGTTCGGGGTAAATTGGAAATGCAAAAGCCTGCAAAAAGACTTAGTCAAATTTTTTCAGGCCTTCCAGAAAGTCTTACGAGCAAGCGCACTCGGGACAAAGGAAGGTAAAAAAGTTTCTTTAATCGCAGGTTTTCCGAAGTCTCTTGAGCAAGCGTGTTCGGGACAATGGAAATAAAGAAACTTGCAAGAAAAGACTTAGCCAGAAAATCTTCATTAAGAGCAAAGCTGCTTTACAGTAAAGAATTGCCCGAAGAAGGATTACAAAATAGAAGGGAAGGAAAAGGGGCCCTAAAATTGGCTAAGGGTACGTGGCGTCCCGAGAGCCACTCGTCTGCCCGCCCTTTTCCACCACCTTCGGCGCTGGAATGGAAGGAGGAAGTTTCAGATGTTCGACCTTGGACCATTTCCACCGAGGTCCCCCAGGAATGTTTAGACCCTCTAGAAAAGAGAGGTCCAGATCTGGGAACCTCTGGAGAATCTGGTGCCAAGCCAGGCAGAAGTCGTCCTGGAACGCGACCTTGCTCATCTGATCAGACTTGTTCTTCTCAAGCTCGAGGTCGTCAAGCTCGTCCTTCAGATCCGCGACCTCCTTCTCCAGCACCTTTATCTGCTCCTCCCCCTTCGGCTCCTTCCTCAACAACTCGACCTCGGCCCGGAGAGCGTTATTCTCACTCGTCAACGACACTATACGGCTGTCAGAACCAGCCTTGTGCTGGAGAAAATCTTCGTTGGCGGTGAGCATCCCCGTTATTTGGTCACCGAGGTCAGCGATCTTCCTGGAGGAGTCCTTTTGAAGCTCTTCTTTTTCCTTGCGGAACTCCTCCCGAAGGGCAGCTACTTCTTTCTTAGCAGCCTCTTTCCGCTGCTGGTTTTTGGTGACCGACTCCGCGAGTGCGGTCCTCGTCTCATTCATGGTTCGAGTGGCCGAAGTTCGAAAAGCAACCTCCCTGGCCACCCGAACTTGGAGAAAGGCGGTGTACCCCATCAGCTGCAAAAAATAAACGCAAGATCAGCAAGAGCCAAACACTTAGGAAAAAATTGAAGGGAAAGAGCTGCGAAGGATATACCTGAGCAGCATGCTCGGTGATCTTCGCGACGAGGGTGTTATCCCCCGGGTGCGCCGCCGCTATAGCCTTGAAGGAGGCCTCGGTGAGCACCCCCTTCGAAATTTCCTTAGCCATTTGAGGAACGTCCTCGGAGTACATATCCATGTCCTCCGTAAACGTCCAAAAAGGCTCCTTGGGTATCTTCCCTTGTGGATTTTGGCATCCCGAAGAGCTCATTTCCGAGCATGATCGGCCACCCAGCCAGGGGTAGTCAACTCCCCTGCGTGATAAGAATGAGAAGGAGATTAAAGGCAAAGAAGCCAATCCAGAAAAACAAAGGAAGTACACTTTGTCTGGAAACAAACCTGGCGGAACCTCGACAACATCGTCCTCGGAGCCCTCAGCTGAAATGCCCTTGCCCTTCCGCTTGCGCCGCTCCTCGGCAGAAGGTACTTTTACCGCTACATCGAGGAGGGCCTGTGACGCGGTAGGACTCTGAGGAGGAACGTCGGTTGAAGGGACCACGGAAGCAGCAGCCTCAGACGCCGGAACTTCGGCTATCCCAGGCTCCTCGGCGGCCTCCTCGGGGATTTCTTCTTGAACAGCTCTCCTTGCTCGTTTCCTCGAAGGCCCCGCGCCAGTAGACTTCCGCCTTCGGGGAGACACCTTGTTCGTCCGATCGCCCTCTTCCACTTGGCCGGTGAAAAGGGACCTGTAATAGGCGGCAGTCGCGTCGCCCATCTCTGAAAAAGGAGAAAAACATCAGCGTGAGTTCGAGGAAAGAACAGTAAAGGAGTAGAAGATAACTCACTTTCGGCAAGCGCTTCGAAAGAAATTTCCTCCTTAAGAAGCTTGACCAACCAGGAATCCTTCCCGGCGATGGCAGGAGCTGGCATCCCGAGGTCAGTCTCGTGCTCCTTTACCACCTTTAGCTCCCGAAGGACCTCTTCGGTCATCAACCTCCAGTTGATTGGAAAAGGGTAAAGGGCGAGCGGAACGACCTCGGGATCCCAGTCAGAGACAGCCCGAATGCGGGCGTCGAAATCCGCGAACAAGGGAGCTAACTCTGGGGTCAGCAGCATCCTCGGATCAGCAACGTCCACATCCAGTGTTCCCTGAGCCCATTTGGTCGGAACGTACGACCAGGCCTCGTCCATCTTCATGAAGAAAAATTTCTGTTGCCACCCCTGCCAGCTATCTTTAGTGGCGAAGGTGAACATGAATTTCTTGCTCCCGGATCCCCGAGGTAGCATGAAATAGAAGCCACCCTTCGGGACCACAGAGAGCTTGTAATACTGCATAAAAATTCTGAAATTGGGTTCTATCCCGAAGACGCCACACATGCAGAGGTAGGCGTTAAAATAGCAGAACGAGTTCGGGGGAAGCTGGTTCACAGCAATGCCATGAAATTTGCAGAACTCGCACACCATCTTCGGGGGAGGATACCGAAGACTGGCCTTCAGCTAGGCTCGAAAAACGGTAACCTCCTTACTGTGGTTTGAAAAAGCATAATGGCCAGAACGAGGCAGCCTAATAATGGCGTAAGAAGGAAGAAAGAATTTTTCCTTCCACCTCTCTAACTTTTCAGGGGTGGTGCAACAAGGATGGGCTAAAAGAGGCTGCCAGCTCTCAGGAATGAGCATTTTCGACATAAAAACGAGTTTGAAAATGGAAGAAAACATTTTCCAGAAAAAAACTCAAAAGAACACAGGGATCAAAGCGCTCTGAAAAAACCAAAACCCACCGAAAGATTTGCCAAAATCTGAGGACGCCGTCGTGAATGCTGGCTGGAAAAATGCTCTGATTAAGGTAGTTCCGTCACAAAAAGCAAGAAAGTGTAAGAACAGGGGCAAAGCAGAGAGAAGAGCAGAAAAGAAAGCAAAAGGAACTTATGATGGAGTGGGCTATTTATAAGCCAGAGATGGGTAACCGAAACATCGTCATAAGTACCCTTTGGAGGCGAACCATCGCCGTAACTGCTCTCTGCACCTGAAAAGGCGCGCCCTCTGTAACCGACGCGACTCTCCTCCAATGGCAAAGCGCCACGTGTCAACCGCCACGTGAAAATGAGGTACACATCCCCCAAACGTCCCTTGAAAACTGGGACAAAACTGGGACGCGACGCTCAGACTGACACGCTTGGCCAAACAGACCTGCAGAAACAAAGAGCAGGCCACCTCGAGGATGCCAAGAAACAGGCTATGGCCGAACAGCCCATGACCTTCGGGCAAGAGGTGTATCTTCGGCACAGGCTCCACCTCGAAGACGCCAAAGAACAGGCCAAGGCCGAAGAGCCCATGATCTTCGGGCAAAATGCGCATCCTCGGAACAGGTTAAGCTTCCAAAAGAAACTCCCAGACACAACCTCGGAAAGAGATGCAAAACCGAAGTCTTCACTTCGGCTTTCCAAAGGGGGGCATGTGATAGCCAAACGCTATCGCCTCTATCTGGCCGAACTCCCTGCCACAATGATGGCCAGAAGAAGTTGGCGCTACCCGAGAAAAGGTGTGATCAGGCACCTCGGGAGATAGCCGAAGAGCTCCGAGCCCGGCACGCCAGGAAACCCCGAGGACACTACTCGCCCCCCCAAGGTTGTGAACATATAGCCTTCGGAAAAGCGGCACCAGAAATAGCGAGCCGAACATGATATCCCCGAAGGCGAAACTCCCTGAAACTGGGAACCCCCGAACTGAGGGCTTGTTTCCCGAAGAGGCTCTGTCCGAACTAGAGGACGACCTCACCCAGGGACCCCGGGAGTACAGCAGGGGATTTATGGAAGCATTTAAGGAAGCCTTTGACACGTCCTTTCACAGACGTCATAAAGTCGCCTGAATAGGCGCTCTGACATACGGACGCCATCAGGATCACATCATGGCCCATCTCAGCACGTGGCTCAGGACAACCTGCTACCAGCTATCTGTCCCCTACGCCCAAAAATTCAGGAACATCCGACCGAACAAGTGTCGCGATTTGAACGGGCTAGGCCCTCCTATAAATACCAGGAATTAATACTTGGCAAGGAGGCTGGTTGGTTGGCCAAACACGGCCCCATACTCTGAGAAAACTACCAGGCAAGACCCTTCAGCCCTTTGTGCTATTTCCTCTGCCCCTTTTCTCAGCCACCACTGACTTGGGCGTTGGAGGCTCCCCCCCCGGAAAAAAACTCCGGGGGCCTCCTAACCCTTTGTTTTTGAGCTTTCAGGCACTCTCCTCTGGGCTATCCATTCCACCGGGCGCTCTTCCTTCCAGAAGTCTCTCCACCAGTCACCGAGACTATAAACGATGAGGCCCCTGGCCATCAACTCTCAACATGTTGTGAATGTTTCCACTTAGTGGAAGCTAGCTGTGAATGTTTCCATTTCATTCCAAACAAGTTGTGAATGTTTCCATTTCATTCTAAACAAGCTGTGAGTGTTTCCATTCCTTAAAAACTAGTTGTCAGTGTTCCCATTTCATTCCAAACAAGTTGTTAATGTTTCAATTTTATTCCAAACAAGTTGGGAATGTTTTGATTTCATTCCAAATAGGTTGTGAATGTTTCCATTTCATTCTAAACAAGTTGTGCATGTTTCCATTTCAATCCAAACAAGTTGTGAATGTTTCCATTTCCTTCCAAAGACGTTATGAATGCTTCCATTTCGTTCCAAACAAGTTGTCAATGTTCAAATTTCATTCCAAAAGAGTTTAGAATGTTTCAATTTCATTCAAACCGAGTTTGTGAATGTTGCATGTCATTCCAAGGAAGTTGTGAGTGTTTCCATTCATTCCAAACAAGTTGTCAATGTTTCCATTCACTACAAACTAGTTGCGAATGTTCCCATTTCATTCCAAACAAGTTGTCAATGTTTCAATTTCATTCCAAGCCAGTTGTGAATGTTTTCATTTCATTCCAAACAAGTTGTGAATGTTTCCATTTGATTCCAAACAAGGTGTTAATGTTTCCATTTCATTCGAAACAGGTTGTGAATGTTTCCGTTTCTTTCCAAACATGTTGTTAATGTGTCCCTTTCATTCCAAATTAGTTGTGAATGTTTCCATTCATTCCAAACTAGTTATGAATGTTCCCATTTCATTCCAAACAAATTGTGAATGTTTCAATTTGATTCCAAAGAAGTTGTGGTTGTTTCCATTTCATTCCAAACAAGTTGTGAATGTTTCCATTTCATTGAAAACTAGTTGTGAGTGTTCCCATTTCGTTCCAAACAAGTTATGAATGTTTTGATTTTATTTCAAACAAGTTGTGAATGTTTCCATTTTATTCTAAACAAGTTGTGAATGTTTTCATTTCATTCCAAACAAGTTGTGAATGTTTCCTTTCCATTCCAAACAAGGTGTGCATCTTTCGATTTTACTCAAAACAAGTTGTGAATGTTTCCATTTCATTCCACACAAGTTGTGATTGTTTCTATTTCATCCAAACAAGTTGTGAGTGTTTCCATTCATTCAAAACAAGTTGTGAATGTTTCCATTTCATTTCAAAGAAGGTATGAATGTTTCGATTTCATACCAAGCCAGTTGTGAATGTTTCCTTTTTATTCCAAACAAGTTGTGATTTTTCCATTTCATTCCAAGCAAGGTGTGCATCTTTCGATTTCATTCCAAACAAGTTGTTAATGTTTCCATTTAATTTGAAACAAGTTGTGAATGTTTCCATTTCATGCCAAACAAGTTGTGAATGTTTCCATTTTATTCCAAACAAGGTGTGAGTGTTTCCATTTCATTGCAAACAAGTAGTGAATGTTTTGATTTCATTCCAAATAAGTTGTGAATGTTTCCTTTTCGTTCAAAACATGTTGTGAATGTTTGGATTTCATTCCAAACAAGTTTTGAATGTTTTCATTCATTCCAAACTGATTGTGAATATTTCCATTTCATTCCAAACATGTTGTGAATGTGTCGTTTCATTCTAAACAAGTTGTGAATGTTTCGATTTCATTCGAAACAATGTGCGAATGTTTCCATTTCATTCAAAACAAGCTATGAATGTTTCCATTTCATTCCAAACAAGTGGTGAATGTTTCCATTTCATTCCAAAGAAGTTGTGAATGTTTCGATTCATTCCAAACTGGTTGTGAAAGTTCCCATTTCATTCGAAATAAGTTGTGAACGTTTCCACTTTATTCCAAACAAGTTGTGAAAGTTTCCATTTCATTCCAAACAAGTTTTGAATGTTTCCATTTTGTTTGAAACAAGTTGTGAATGTTTGCATTTGTTTTGAGTGCCTACAACATCCCTAAGTTAAATTATTCCAACAATTTTTTTAGTTTTGGGAATAATTTTTTTGAGATGGCAAGGGCATTGAAAGTGATGCCTAGAGTTAAAATGAAAATTGTGCTGAGTTTTATAGTTTTTGTGCTAATTGCTTCTAACTTTGTTTTTGAACCAGGAGGTATCAAAATTATCATTGCATTTGGATATTGGTTCAGGTTTTTCACAAGATTAAAGCTCCATACGCAAGCATTCCATGCTATTGGTGCTTATGTGAAAGGTAGGTGCTTATGTGTTGATTATTTCATTGTTATTGATTCAATTCACTTTCCTAATCTAGCTTTTGATTCGAGGACAAATCCTTCTAAGGATGGGGGAGTTGATACGATCAAAGAAGGCACAACCAAGGATGGCAAGGATCCATTCAAGATAACTAGTGGACCATTGACAAGAAAGAAAGCTAAGGAGCTCACTAGTGCACTTCAAGATTTTGTCTCAAGGTCTTTCGTGGAGAATGGCCTTGGAATTTCGAAAGGAGCTGCTGGAACATGCAAGGAATCATATGGAGATGATGGCCAAGCTTGGATTTTGACAGATTGGCGATGTTCCGGTAGAAAAATCATTTCTTGACTTAAACAGATCAAAATTGAATGATTCTTCATTCATTCGAAAGCTAACATCTAGATCTACAAATCATATGAAGACCATGAAACCCATTTTGCACGTTAAGGCGGTCTAATTTAGCTTCAAAGTTACGATTTGCGAGTCATTGCTGGTTCATAAGTAGTTGCAGTATTTTGGGTATATCTTTGGCTTTAGATGTCTGTTTTCTGTGATTCAGGTGTAATTTCAAAGCTAAGAAAGATATCTACAACTTTTGTTGTTTGTATTTTGAGAAATCATGGCTGCATCAAGTTCGAATTTAAGCTTGAAGTTGAAGACACAAGCAAGAACCACCCGAGAAGACTATTTTTGGGTTATTATGGCCAATCCTGTGTTGTAAGATATTTTATTTTATTTCTTATTTATTTACATTATTTAGGATGTTATTTAGGCCATGGAAGTGATTCAGGTCACTTAGGATAAATGGAATTCGCTGCACACCTTAAACATGTGTTAAAAGGGTGTAGGAATCCTAGTTTAACTAGGTTTTCTTGAGTCCTTTGTAACTAGGTTTCCTAGGTGACTTGGGCTGCGAATTTTGCTGAGTCTTTTACCCTAGTTTAGGCCTATAAATGTGCACATATTCTGGTTGCTGACATGAAATAATATTGCTACTTTCGAAAGAATTTCCCTTTGGTTCTTTGTGGACTACCTTGGCCCACAAGTGTGCTTGTGTTCTTGGAGTTCTTATACATCTCGTTTCTAGTCACAGGTTGATTAAGGGTGGGGGTCTTCAAATCCAGTCTCTTTGACGTTTTGTAGAGATTGAAAAACATCTTGGCCGCATTTCATCATCTTTATACCATCAGGTTTCGCATTAGAATGTTTCCATTTCATTCCAAACAATTTGTTAATGTTTCCATTTCATTCCAAACAAGTTGTGAATGTTTCCATTTCATTCCAAACAAGGTGTGCATCTTTCGTTCGATTTCATTCAAAACAAGTTGTGAATGTTCCCATTTCATTCAAAACAAGTTGGGAAAGTTTCCATTCATTCAAAACTAGTTGTGAATGTTCCCATTTCATTCCAAACAAGTTGTGAATGTTTTGATTTCATTCCAAACAAGTTGTGAATGTTTCCATTTCATTCCAAACAAGGTGTGCATCTTTCGATTTCATTCCAAACAAGTTGTGAATGTTTGCATTTCATTCCAAACAAGTTACGAATTTTTGGATTTTAGTGCAAACAAGTTGTGAATGTTTCTATTTCATTCCAAACAAGTTGTGAATGTTTCCATTTCATTCCAAACAAGGTGTGCATCTTTCGATTTCATTCCAAACAAGTTGTGAATGTTTGCATTTCATTCCAAACAAGTTACGAATTTTTGCATTTTAGTGCAAACAAGTTGTGAATGTTTCTATTTCATTCCAAAACAAGTTGTGAAAGTTTCCATTCATTCGATACCAGTTGTGAATGTTCCCATTTCATTCTAAACAAGTTCTAAATGTTTCCATTTCATTCAAAACAAGTTGTGAATGTTTCCATTCCTTTCTAAACAAGTTGTAGACGTTTCCATTCATTCAAAACTAGTTGTGAGTGTTCCCATTTCATTCCACACGAGTTGTGACTGTTTCAATTTCATTCCAAACAAGTTGTAAATGTTTCCATTTCATTCCAAACAAGTTGTGAATGTTTCCATTTCATTCCAAATAAGTTCTGCGTGTTTCCATTTCATTCCAAACCAGTTGTGACTGTTTCCATTTCATTCCGAACAAGTTGTAAATTTTTCCATTTCATTCCAAACAAGTTGTGTATGTTCCCATTTCATTCCAAACAACTTGTGAATGTTTCCATTTCATTCGTAACAAGATGTGAATGTTTCCATTTCATTCCAAACGAGTTGTGAATGCTTCCATTTCATTCGAACAAGTTGTGAATGTTGCAATTTCATACCAAATGGGTTGTGAATCTTGCGTGTCATTCCAAACAAGTTCTGAGTGTTTCCATTCATTTCGAACAAGTTGTGAATGTTTCCAATCATTCGAAACTAGTTTTCAATGGTCCCATTTCAGTCCAAACAAGTTGTGAATGTTTAGATTTTATTCTAAGCAAGTTGTGAATGTTTGCATTTCATTCCAAACAATATGTGAATGTTTCCATTTCATTCCAAACAAGGTGTGCATCTTTCAATTTCATTCCAAACAAGTTGTGAATGTTTCCATTTCATTCCAAAAAAGTTGTGAATGTTTTGATTCATTCCAAACTGGTTGTCAATTTTCCCACTTCAATCCAAACAGGTTGGGAATGTTTCGATTCATTCCAAACAAGTTGTGAATGTTTCGATTTATACAAAACATGTTGTGAATCTTTGAATTTCATTCGAAACATGTTGTGAATGCTTCCATTTCATTCCAAACAAGTTGTGAATGTTTCCATTTCATTCGAAACAAGTTGTGAATATTGCAATTTCATTCCAAGCGAGTTGTGAATTTTCCAATTTCATTCCAAATGAGTTGTGAATATTTCATATCATTCCAAACAAGTTGTGAGTGTTTGCATTCATTCCAAACAAGTTGTGAATGTTTCCATTCTTTCCAAACTAGTTGTGAATGTTCCCATTTCATTCCAAACAATTTGTGAATGTTTTGATTTCATTCTATACAAGTTGTGAAAGTTTACATTTTATTCCAAAAAAGTTGCGAATCTTTCCATTTCATTCCAAAGAAGTTGTGAATGTTTCCATTTCATTCCAAAGAAGTTGTGAATGTTTCCATTTCGTTTGAAACAAGTTGTGAGTGTTCCAATTTCATTCCGATCGAGCTGTGAGTGTTCCAATTTCATTCCAAATGAGCTGTGAATGTTCCATATCATTCCAAACAAGTTATGAGTATTTCCGTTCCCATTTCATTCCGAACAAGTTGTGACTGTTTCCATTCATTCCAAACTAGTTGTGAACGTGTCCATTTCATTCCAAACAATTTGTGACTGTTTTGATTTCATTCCATACAAGTTGTGATTGTTTACATTTCATTCCAAACAAGTTGTGAATGTTTCCATTTCGTTTGAAACAAGTTGTGAATCTTCCAATTTTAGTCTAAACGACTTGTGAATGTTTCAATTTCATTCCGAACAAGTTGTGAATGTTCCGTCTGATTCTAAACAGTTTGTGAGTGTTTCCATTCATTCCAAACAAGTTGTGAATGTTTCCTATCATTCCAAACTAGTTGTGAACGTTCCCATTTCATTCCGAACAATTTGTGAATGTTTCGATCTCATTCCAAACAAGTTGTGAATGTTTCCATTTCCTTCCAAACAAGTTGTGAATGTTTCCATTTCATTCCAAACAAGGTGTGCATATTTTGGATTTCAGTCCAAATAAGTTCTGAATGTTTCCATTTCACTCGACACAAGTTGTGAATGTTTCCATTTCATTCCAAACTAGTTGTGAATGTTTCCATTCATTGCAAACAAGTTGTGAATATCTCTATTCATTTGAAACTAGTTGTGAATGTTTCCATTCATTCCGAACAACTTGTGAATGTTGCCATTTCATTCCAAACAAGTTGTGAATGTTTCTATTCATTCAAAACTAGTTGTGAATATCCGTATGCATTCCGAATTAGTTGTGAATGTTTCCAATTCAGTCCAAACAAGTTGGGAATGTTTCCATTTCATTCCAAACAAGTTGTGCATGTTTCAATTCATTCCAAATAAGTTGTGAATGTTTCCATTTATTCCAAACAAGTTGTGAATGTTCCCATTTCGTTCCAAACAATTTGTGAATGTTTTGATTTCATTCCATACAAGTTGTGAATGTTTACATTTTATTCCAAAAAAGTTGCGAATCTTTCCATTTCATTCCAAAGAAGTTGTGAATGTTTCCTTTTCATTCCAAACAAGTTGTGAATGTTTCCGTTTCGTTCGAAACAAGTTGTGAGTGTTCCAATTTCATTCCAAATGAGCTGTGAATGTTTCAATTTCATTCCAAATGAGTTATGAATGTTCCATAACATTCCAAACAAGGTATGAGTAATTCCATTCATTCCAAATAAGTTGTAAATGTTTCAATTCATTCCAAACAAGTTGGGAATGTTCCCATTTCATTCCGAACAAGTTGTGACTATTTCCATTCATTCCAAACAGGTTGTGAATATTTCCATTCATTCCAAACTAGTTGTGAACGTGTCCATTTCATTCCAAACAATTTGTGACTGTTTTGATTTCATTCCATACAAGTTGTGATTGTTTACATTTCATTCCAAACAAGTTGTGAATGTTTGCGTTTCGTTTGAAACAAGTTGTGAATCTTCCAATTTTTGTCTAAACGACTTGTGAATGTTTCAATTTCATTCCGAACAAGTTGTGAATGGTCCGTATGATTCTAAACAGTTTGTGAGTGTTTCCATTCATTCCAAACAAGTTGTGAATGTTTCCTATCATTCCAAACTAGTTGTGAACGTTCCTATTTCATTCCAAACAATTTGTGAATGTTTTGATCTCATTCCCAACAAGTTGTGAATGTTTCCATTTCCTTCCAAACAAGTTGTGAATGTTTCCATTTCATTCCAAACAAGGTGTGCATATTTTGGATTTCAGTCCAAATAAGTTGTGAATGTTTCCATTTTACTCGACACAAGTTGTGAATGTTTCCAGTTCATTCCGAACTAGTTGTGAATGTTTCCATTCATTGCAAACAAGTTGTGAATATCTCTATTCATTTGAAACTAGTTGTGAATGTTTCCATTCATTCCAAACAACTTGTGAATGTTGCCATTTCATTCCAAACAAGTTGTGAATGTTTCTATTCATTCAAAACTAGTTGTGAATATCTGTATCCATTCCGAATTAGTTGTGAAGGTTTCCCTTTCATTCCAAAGAAGTTGTGAATGTTTCCATTTCATTCCAAACAAGTTGTGCATGTTTCCATTCGTTCCAAACAAGTTGTGAATGTATCCATTCTTTCCAAACTAGTTGTGAATGTTCCCATTTCATTCCAAACAATTTGTGAATGTTTTGATTTCATTCAATACAAGTTGTGAATGTTTACATTTTATTCCAAAAATGTTGCGAATCTTTCCATTTCATTCCAAAGAAGTTGTGAATGTTTCCATTTCATTCCAAACAAGTTGTGAATGTTTCCATTTCGTTCGAAACAAGTTGTGAGTGTTCCAATTTCATTCCAAATGAGCTGTGAATGTTTCAATTTCATTCCAAATGAGTTATGAATGTTCCATATCATTCTAAACAAGTTATGAGTATTTCCATTCATGCCAAATAAGTTGTAAATGTTTCCAGTCATTCCAAACAAGTTGTGAATGTTCCCATTTCATTCCGAACAAGTTGTGACTGTTTCCATTAATTCCAAACAAGTTGTGAATATTTCCATTCATTTCAAACTAGTTGTGAACGTGTCCATTTCATTCCAAACAATTTGTGACTGTTTTGATTTCATTCCATACAAGTTGTGATTGTTTACATTTCATTCCAAACAAGTTGTGAATGTTTCCATTTCGTTTGAAACAAGTTGTGAATCTTCCAATATTAGTCTAAACGACTTGTGAATGTTTCAATTTCATTCCGAACAAGTTGTGAATGTTCCGTATGATTCTAAATAGTTTGTGAGTCTATCCATTCATTCCAAACAAGTTGTGAATGTTTCCTATCATTCCAAACTAGTTGTGAACGTTCCCATTTCATTCCGAACAATTTGTGAATGTTTCGATCTCATTCCGAACAAGTTGTGAATGTTCCCATTTCCTTCCAAACAAGTTGTGAATGTTTCCATTTCATTCCAAACAAGGTGTGCATATTTTGGATTTCAGTCCAAATAAGTTGTGAATGTTTCCATTTCACTCGACACAAGTTGTGAATGTTTCCATTTCATTCCAAACTAGTTGTGAATATTTCCATTCATTGCAAACAAGTTGTGAATATCTCTATTCATTTGAAACTAGTTGTGAATGTTTCCATTCATTCCAAACAACTTGTGAATGTTGCCATTTCATTCCAAACAAGTTGTGAATGTTTCTATTCATTCAAAACTAGTTGTGAATATCTGTATGCATTCCGAATTAGTTGTGAATGTTTCCATTTCATTTCAAACAAGTTGGGAATGTTTCCATTTCATTCCAAACAAGTTGTGCATGTTTCCATTCATTCCAAACAAGTTGTGAATGTTTCCATTCTTTCCAAACTAGTTGTGAATGTTCCCATTTCATTCCAAACAATTTGTGAATGTTTTGATTTCATTCCATACAAGTTGTGAATGTTTACATTTTATTCCAAAAAAGTTGCGAATCTTTCCACTTCATTCGAAAGAAGTTGTGAATGTTTCCATTTCATTCCAAACAAGTTGTGAATGTTTCCATTTCGTTCGAAACAAGTTGTGAGTGTTCCAATTTCATTCCAAATGAGTTATGAATGTTCCATAACATTCCAAACAAGTTATGAGTAATTCCATTCATTCCAAATAAGTTGTAAATGTTTCCATTCATTCCAAACAAGTTGTGAATGTTCCCATTTCATTCCGAACAAGTTGTGACTGTTTCCATTCATTCCAAACAAGTTGTGAATATTTCCATTCATTCCAAACTAGTTGTGAACGTGTCCATTTCATTCCAAACAATTTGTGACTGTTTTGATTTCATTCCATACAAGTTGTGATTGTTTACATTTCATTCCAAACAAGTTGTGAATGTTTCCATTTCATTTGAAACAAGTTGTGAATCTTCCAATTTTAGTCTAAACGACTTGTGAATGTTTCAATTTCATTCCGAACAAGTTGTGAATGTTCCGTATGATTCTAAACAGTTTTTGAGTGTTTCCATTCATTCCAAACAAGTTGTGAATGTTTCCTATCATTCCAAACTAGTTGTGAACGTTCCCATTTCATTCCGAACAATTTATGAATGTTTCGATCTCATTCCAAACTAGTTGTGAATGTTTCCATTTCCTTCCAAACAAGTTGTGAATGTTTCCATTTCATTCCAAACAAGATGTGCATATTTTGGATTTCAGTCCAAATAAGTTGTGAATGTTTCCATTTCACTCGACACAAGTTGTGAATGTTTCCATTTCATTCCGAACTAGTTGTGAATGTTTCCATTCATTCCAAACAACTTGTGAATGTTGCCATTTCATTCCAAACAAGTTGTGAATGTTTCTATTGATTCAAAACTAGTTGTGAATATCTGTATGCATTCCGATCTAGTTGTGAATGTTTCCATTTCATTCCAAACAAGTTGGGAATGTTTCCATTTGATTCCAAACAAGTTGTGCATGTTTCCATTCATTCCAAACTAGTTGTGAATGTTCCCATTTTTTTCGAAAGAAGTTGTGAATTTTTCCATTTCGTTCAAAACAAGTTGTAAACATTTCCACTCATTCAAAACTAGTTGTAAATGTTTCAATTTCATTCTAAACAAGTTGTGAATGTTTCCATCTCATTCCAAACAAGTTGTGCATGTTTCCATTTCCTTCCAAATTAGTTGTCAATGCATACATTACATTCCAAACATGTTGTGAATGTTTCAATTTCGTTCGACACGAGTTGTCTATGTTTCAATTTCAGTCCAAACGGCTTGCCTATGTTTCAATTTCATTCCAAACAAGTTGTGAAAGTTTTGATTTCATTCCAATGAAGTTGTGAATGTTTCCATTTCATTCCAAACAAGGTGTGCCTCTTTTGATTTCATTCCAAACAAGTTGTGAATGTTTCCATTTCATTCCAAAGAAGTTGTGAATGTTTGCATTTTATTCCAAATAAGTTGTGAATGTTTCTATCTTGTTCCAAAAAAGTTGTGAATGTCTCCATTCATTCCATACCGGTTGTGAATGTTCCCATTTCATTCTAAACAAGTTTTGAATTTTTCCATTTTATTCCAAACAAGTTGTGAATGTTTCCAATTCAGTGCAAACAAGTTGTGAATGTTTCAATTTCATTCCAAACAAGTTGGCAATGTTTCTACTTCATTCTAAACAAATTGTGAATATTTCCATTCATTCAAAACTAGTTGTGAGTGTTCCCATTTCAGTCATTCCAAACTGGTTGTGAATGTTCCCACTTCATTCCAAACAAGTTGTGAATGTTTCGATTCATTCCAAGCATGTTGTGAATGTTTCGATTCATTCCAAATAAGTTCTGAACATTTCAATTTCATTCCAAACACGTTGTGAATGTTTCCATTTTGTTCCAAACAAGTTGTGAATGTTTCAATTTCATTCCAAACTAGTTGTGAATGTTTCCACTTCCTTCCAAACTAGTTGTGAAAGTTTCCATTTCATTCCAAACAAGTTGTGAATGTTTCCAGTTCATTCCAAACAAGTTGTGAATGTTTCCATTTCATTCCAAACAAGTTGTGAATGTTTCCACTTCATTCTAAATAAGTTGTGAATATTTCCATTCATTCAAAACTAGTTATGAGTGTTCCCATTTCAGTCCTTCCAAACTGGTTGTGAATGTTCCCACTTCATTCCAAAGAAGTTGTGAATGTTTCGATTCATTCGAAGCAAGTTGTGAATGTTTCGATTCATTCCAAATAAGTTCTGAACGTTTCAATTTCATTCCAAACACATTGTGAATGTTTCCATTTCGTTCCAAACAAGTTGTGAATGTTTCAATTTCATTCCAAACTAGTTGTGAATGTTTCCACTTCATTCCAAATTGGTTGTGAAAGTTTCCATTTCATTCCAAACAAGTTGTGAATGTTTCCAGTTCATTCCAAACAAGTTGTGAAAGTTTCCATTTCATTCCAAACAAGTTGTGAATGTTTCCACTTCATTCTAAATAAGTTGTGAATATTTCCATTCATTCAAAACTAGTTATGAGTGTTCCCATTTCAGTCCTTCTGAACTGGTTGTGAATGTTCCCACTTCATTCCAAAGAAGTTGTGAATGTTTCGATTCATACCAAACTGGTTGTCAATTTTCCCACTTCAATCCAAACAAGTTGTGAATGTTTCGATTCATTCCAAGCATGTTGTGAATGTTTCGATTCATTCCAAATAAGTTCTGAACATTTCAATTTCATTCCAAACACGTTGTGAATGTTTCCATTTTGTTCCAAACAAGTTGTGAATGTTTCAATTTCATTCCAAACTAGTTATGAATGTTTCCACTTCCTTCCAAACTAGTTGTGAAAGTTTCCATTTCATTCCAAACAAGTTGTGAATGTTTCCAGTTCATTCCAAACAAGTTGTGAATGTTTCCATTTCATTCCAAACAAGTTGTGAATGTTTCCACTTCATTCTAAATAAGTTGTGAATATTTCCATTGATTCAAAACTAGTTGTGAGTGTTCCCATTTCAGTCCTTCCAAACTGGTTGTGAATGTTCCCACTTCATTCCAAAGAAGTTGTGAATGTTTCGATTCATTCGAAGCAAGTTGTGAATGTTTCGATTCATTCCAAATAAGTTCTGAACGTTTCAATTTCATTCCAAACACATTGTGAATGTTTCCATTTCATTCCAAACAAGTTGTGAATGTTTCAATTTCATTCCAAACTAGTTGTGAATGTTTCCACTTCATTCCAAACTGGTTGTGAAAGTTTCCATTTCATTCCAAACAAGTTGTGAATGTTTCCAGTTCATTCCAAACAAGTTTTGAATGTTTCCATTTCATTCCAAACAAGTTGTGAATGTTTCCACTTCATTCCAAACAAGTTATGAATGTTTCCACTTCATTCCAAACTAGTTGTGAGTGTTTCCATTCATTCCAAACTAGTTGTGAATGTTCCTTTTTCATTCGACACAAGTTTTGAATGTTTCCATTTCATTCTAAACTAGTTGTGGAAGTTCCCAGTTGTGAATGCTCCCATTTCATTCCAAACTAGTTGTGAATATTCCAATTTTGTTCCAAACTTGTTATGAATGCTTCCACTTCATTGCAAACAAGTTGTGAATGTTAACATTTCAATCTGAGGAAATAGTGAAAGTTTCCATTTCATTATAAACAAGTTCTGAATGTTTTCATTTCATTCCAAACAAGTTGTGAATGTTTCCATTGATTCCAAACAACTTCTGAATGTTCCCATTTCATTCCAAACTAGTTTTGAAGGTTACCATTTCATTCCAAACTAGTTGTAAATGTTCCCACTTCTTTCCAAACAAGTAGTGAATGTTTTCATATCATTCCAAACAAGTTCTGAATGTTTTCATTCATTCCAAACCAGTTGTGAATGTTCCCATTTCATTCGAAACAAGTTGTGAATGCTTCCATTTTGTTCCAAACAAGTTGTGAATGTTTTGATTTCATTCCAAACAAGTTGTGAATGTTTCGATTTCATTCCAAACAAGTTGTGAATGTTTGCATTCATTTCAAACTAGTTGTGAATGTTCCCATTTCATTCAAAACAAGTTGTGAATTTTTCCATTTCATTCCAAACAAGTTGTGAATATTTCCATTTCGTTCCAAACTAGTTGTGAATGTTCCCATTTCATTCAAAACAAGTTGTGAATGTTTCCATTTCATTCCAAACAAGTTGTGAATGTTTTCATTCATTCGAAACTAGTTGTGAGTGTTCCCATTTCATTCAAAACAAGTTATGAATGTTTCCAATTCATTCCAAACAAGTTGTGAATGTTTCCATTCAATCCAAACTAGTTGTGAATGTTCCCATTTCGTTTGAAACAAGTTGTGAATGTTTCCATTTCATTCCAAACTAGTTGTGAATGTTCCTAGTTCATTTGAAACAAGTTGTGAATGTTTCTGTTTCATCCCAAATAAGTTGTGAATGTTTCCAATTCATTCTAAAGAAGTTGGGAATATTTTCATTTCATTCCAAACAAGTTGTGAATGTTTCCATTCATTCAAAACTGGTTGTGAATGTTCCCATTCCATTCAAAACAAGTTGGGAATGTTCCCATTTCATTCCAAACAAGTTGTTAATGTTTCCATTTCATTCCAAACAATTTGAAAATGTTTCCATTTCATTCCAAGCAAGAGGTGCAAGTTTCCATTTCATTCGAAACTTGTTGTGAATGTTTCCGTTTCATTCCAATCAAGATGTGAGTGTTTCGATTCATTCCAATCAAGTTGTGCATGTTTTGATTTCATTCCAAACAAGTTGTGAATGTTTCCATTTCATTCTAAACAAGTTGTGAATGTTTCCATTCATTCCAAACTAGTTCCGACTGTTCCCAATTGATTCCAAGCAAGTTGTGAATGTTTTCGTTTCATTCCAAACAGGTTGTGAATCTTTCCATTTCATTCTAAAGAAGTTGTGAATGTTTCCATTTCATTCCAACACATGTTGTGAACATTTGGATTTCATTCCAAACAAGTTGTGCATTTTTTTGTTTCATTCGAAACAAGTCGTGAATGTTTCCATTTCATTCCAAACATGCTGTGGAAGTTTCCATTTCATTCCTAAAAAGTTGCGAATGTTTCAATTTCATTCGAAATAAGTTGTGAATGTTTCTAGTTCATTTGAAACAAGTCATGAGTGTTTCCATTTCATTCTAAGCATGTTATGAATGTTTCCATTTCATTCCAAACAAGTTGTGCATGTTTCCATTTCATTCCAAAGATGATGTTAATGTTTTCATTACATTCCAAACAACTTGTGAATGTTTCCATTTCATTCGAAACAAGTTATGAATGTTCAAATTTTATTCCAAATGACTTATGAATGTTCCATGCCATTCCAAAGAAGTGGTGTGTGTTTCCATTCAATCCAAACAAGTTGTGAACGTTTCCATTCACTCGAAACTAGTTGTGAATGTGCACCAACCTCAGAAAAGGGGATCTGACACCTTGAGCATCTGACCTCAATGATCCATCATCACCCCTGGGAATGACAGTACCGACCTCGGGAATACTGTGCATCGCCATCCCCGGTAAGGTGACCGAATCGGCTTCGAAAGAAAAAGACTCACCACCTTCGGTAGGAGAAAGCATCCCCGAAGGGGAGCATCCATGACAAGGGGGCTCCCGAATTACTGAAATGATCTCGGAGGAAAGCCCTCTTGTTCCGAAGAGCTCTCCTCTACCGAAGGGATATCAGGAATATGGCAGAAACAATTAACGAGCCTCTGACATGCCACCCTCATACACAACACGCCGCCCTCATACACGCTCTGACACGCCGTCACCGCAGACGTCCTGTCACGCAAACCTTCCCTGGCCTTGACCTTTGGCCAGAACGGCCTGTAGCTGGCTAGAGGCCCCCACGCCTGAAGGTACGGATTGCATCCGACCGAACACATGTCATAATCTGAGCGGGTTACGTCAGGCAGATTTATTCACACCCTCATATATTTATATATATAGGAAATGGCCTCAGTAAGGTACACAAAGGGGAGAGAAAAAAGATATATTCTTCATATTCTTACTACTTCTAGTCTCTCAAAATACTGACTTGGGTATTGGAGGCTCCTCCCCGAAAAAATACTCTGGTGACCTCCTAACTTTTATTCTTTGAGTGTTTCAGGCAATCTCTCCCCGGGAGTCTCTCGTTCAGGCGTTCCTCCCTCACCGGAAGTCCCTCCCAGTCTCACTATGTCATACAGTGAAAATGCCGATGGGCATCATTTGGCGCCGTCTGTGGGAACCCACTCCCAAGTGGCCGTCGTTGAAACTTGGCATTCTAAGGATAATGGGCTTCTGAAGTCCCCTTTCGTGCCAGAGGTTCAACCCGGAACCGAACAACCAGCCACTGGGACTTCCTTGCCAGAGGACGAGCATCCTCTAACCGTTACCATGAGCTTCCTGCATGATTTTAAATGTTTTTTCGTGGCTCAAATGACGCAGCAATTGGGCCGAAGGTGGCCACAGCCGCCTCCAGGCCGAAGGCACCCTTCACCAGTACCTCATCGGGAGAGAAGCCGGAGGTCAACTCACCGGAGTTCGGGAACCGGGGACCAACGTGATGAGTCCTCGACGGAAAACATAACCCCCAGGGTTCGACCTACAGGAGAAACGGGGTCCAAACGGCCTAGGACTCCCCGCCGAAGGAGTTCTTCACCAGAAGAGAAATCGCAATCCCCTCGACGCCGAAGTTACTCTCCAAAAAGCAGGTGTTGCTCTCTATTATCGAAGGCCTCCTGGCAGTAAGAAGAAGAGCCCAATGCCGCACTCCTCATGGAAAAAATCCTAACGAGGTTAGGGAGGGTGGAAAGACAGGTAGCTCGAAAGCCCATCTGGTCTAGATTGTTAGAAACCTTCAATGGAAATGAATCACCATTTACCCGAGCAGTAGTCGAAGCACCTATGCCGAGTGACTTTCGGGTGCCTCGTTTGGAAACCTACGATAGCCGAAGTGACCCCAGGCTCACTTAACCAAATACAGGTGCAGCATGATGTTGCACAGTGCTGATGACACCACCCTGTGCAAATGCTTCGAGGTGACCCTCACTAGACCGGCAACGACATGGTACAACTTGTTAGCCCGTGGAACCGTCGTGGGATTCGAAGAGCTGTCTACCGCTTTCATGCAACAGTTCATCAAAAGCACGCCAATGGCGAAGATGCCAGTTCAGATGTTCGACATAGCACAGAAGAACGGAGAAACTATTCGCGACTATGTCGAACGGTTCAATCGAGAAGCCCTAAGCGTGCCAGACTTCAGGCTAGAAATACGTATCCTCGCCATGATATGGGGACTTTGGAGAGACTCACAATTGTTCTATGAATTTTTTAAGGACCCCCCGGACACCCTCGATGAATTTTACCGAAGGGCGGAGCAGCATATGACTGCTGAAAAGCTAAGGATGGGAGGCCCAAAGCCAGTTCCATCGAGAACATGGGCATGATACTGAGGATTGCTTCCAGCTGAAGAAGTACATAGAGTCCCTGATAAAGTAGGGCCAACTTTGATGTTACCTACGGATGCCCTCCCCGAAGGGGATGAGGGATGAAGAAAGGAAAGGGGATCACGAGGAGTATGACTCTGACAGACACCAAAACTGAAGTCTCAGAAGACATCCACCACCACTGGCAGGAATAATACAAACAATCACCACAGGACTACCCTCTACTGAAAAGAAGAGAAAAGCCAGGGAGATGTCGGTAATGGAATATGGTAACCCATCAAAAAAGCTTATTCGGAAACATGGGTCTACCATAATATTCCCTCATGATGACACTCTTCTTGTCATAGCAAGGATAGGGAGTTGGTGTTGGGTTTCAAAAGCCAAAAAGCGCAGCGGAATTTAACCGAAACCTTCCAGGATCCAAGTGAAATAGGGTAAACCGGGTGTTCAAAAATTTCATACCAAATTTTTGATTGAGATCTCTCACTCAACTGTAGAGTCGAATCACAAAACCTGAACAGTTGACGTGTTCAGGCTCTCTATGGTATCCACACGAGCCTCTCGGGATCACCACGCTTCCACCATGTCCCGGCAGATGCATTTCTCTTGCGCTCACAGTGCTAGCTTGCGTCCTCCAAGGAATTGCAAGAGAAGAGTGCGGCTGTCCTTTTGGGAGGCTAGGGCAAGGAGACCTGCGAATTTCTCAGTTAAAAGTTGTATTTATAGTGAGACTCAACTTCCAGGCCTAATGGGTTTCAAAGCCCTAATCCAATTAGGATTTAATTTCAGGCTTAATAATGGCTCAACTCCTTGGCCCATTATTAATACGAAATTAAAGTGAAACCATAACCCAAATAATTAGCCCATGCACTCTAATGATCCAAATAGCTGTATGTGTGCGACCCAATAGGCTCTTGCCATGTTGGCAATGATTATAAATCACATTTATGATCATAAGCAATGAGCAGTGTCTAGCAACACATCATTGCTTCCCAAGTGACCAGATTGTCGGTGAATCGACTAAACCTTTATGATCATCACCGATATATGCCAATGTCCCTTTGTCCAAGATATCAAGACTAAGCACAAGACATGGAATGTGTCACTCTCGTATACCCCAATCTTTGGTTTCTTGATTACCGAGTAGACCAACTTAAACTGACGACATTGATATCATATATCAACTCATCGGAGCATGGCCGTGCATTTTCTAAGTCTCACTCTATCAAGGGGCCCAAAGATATCACTCCCGTTACATAGGAGGGACAAATCCCATCTTGATCATACAAATCCCTCTGCATGATATGTGACATACCCAATGGCCTCCTTCAAGTTCACTCAGTTACGAGCAACAAAGGAAAGTATCAAAGTATGTGACTCACATGTAGGGAACCTTGATGATCTTAGGTCGAAGGACTACATATACCATGATCACTATGAGAATCACATATGACACTCATATAACGATCCATGAAGTGTTCTCATGGTGGGTCGGTCCAGTTACAGAAGTTCTCCAACTTGTACCCATATGTAGACTACATATCTCATATTAGTCTCCACATATGCTAGTTATTATGTATTATTGCAACCCGCTCCACAATAATACTAGACTAGGGACGTTTAAGAATATCATTATTCTAGGGTTACAATTATGTATATTACGTTACGCAGAAATAAAACAACAAACAAAATTGCTGGATTAATGCCTCAATAAAATATCATGTCTCAATGTGCAAAAATACAATCATCTCATGTTTGGCTTTTTGGGCACAACACTAACGGTTGGGATGTCAAAAGAGTACTCTTTGATGATTGTTCTAATACCGATGTCTTGTTCTCCCATCTGTTGTCGAGTTTGGGTATCCCAAGGCGCGATCTCAAGCTCATCAGCTCTCCTACTTTCGGAGTGGGTCCATCTGAACTCCCTGTCCTTGGGTGGATTGACCTTCCCCTGATGTTAAGAAGAACTTCACTACAAAACAACGATGAGCTCTTTGCGTTTACAATGACAAGGTTCATCGTCATAGATGTCAATTCATCGTATAATGCCATCCTTGGAAGACAGACGCAGGGAAACCTTCACATTCATCCAGATGTGAAATACCTGGCTGTCACCTTCGCCACAAAGGATGGAGATGCTGAGATCTTCATCAACCAATGGGAGGTGAGAAAGGTGTTTGTCAAAGCAAGAAAGGCCCCAGCGAAGAGCTACACACGGACCACGGGAGCAAAGTCCATACTCGCAGGAGAGGCAATGAGGGAAGAAACAGAAGACCCCGACAAAATAGAAACAGAGGTGATAGAACTTGTCCCAGGCCGAAACACCCGAATAGGGAAAAAATTGGCCGAAGGTGATAAGGAAAAACTTGTATCTTTTCTGATAATGAATAAAGACCTGTTTGCCTACTTGCCGAAGGACATGCCTGGGGTATACCATAATTTAGCATAATCTTAAGATATGCCCAGATGCGAAGCCCGTGCGCCAAAAGAAAAGAAGCTTTTTGGCACATAAGAATAGCTTTGTAAAATCTGAAGTCCAATGGTTAATAGAAGCCGGCGTAATAAGGGAAGTCAAGTACCCCGAATGGCTGAGTAATGTGGTCATCGCCACAAAGGAAGGGAGTGACAAACTCCGAATGTGCATCGACTTCCGAAACATGAATAATGCTTGTCCTAAAGATTCATATCCACTATCGGCAATAGACCTGTTGTTGGACTCAACCGCCGAGTATGGCCTCCTGAGTTTCCTCAACACCTTTAGTGGGTATCAACAAATCAGGATGGACCCCAAAGATGAGGAAAAAACTGCCTTCATTACCGAAGTTGGTACATATTGCTACGTCAAAATGCCCTTTAGGTTTAAGAATGCAGGAGCCACTTACCAAAGGTTAATGAATAGGGTCTTCAACTCCCAAATAGGGAGGAACATGGAAGTCTATGTCGATGATATGATAGTTAAGAGCAAACTGCCGAGAAATCATATCATGAACTTAGAGGAAAATTCCGCCAACTGAGGATCTTTGGAATCCGTCTCAACCCCGAAAAATGCATATTTGGGGTGAACGCGAGAAAGTTCCTTGGATTTATGGTGTCAGAAAGAGGTATCGATGCCAATCCAGAAAAGGTCAAGGCCCTACTAAGATTCCGAACTACCACAACGACAAAGGATGTGCAAAGACTCACACGGAGAATCACGTCCCTCAGTAGATTCATCTCCAGATATGGGGATCACTGCCGACCATTTTGTTAGTGTTGTGCCCAAAAGCCAATCATGAGATGATTGTATTTTTGCACATTGAGTCATGATATTTTATTAAGGCATTAATCCAGCAATTATGTTTGTTGTTTTGTTTCTGCATAACGTATTAAACATAACTATAACCCTAGAATAATGATATTCTTAAACATCCCTAGTCTAGTATTATTGTGGAGCGGGTTGCAATAATACATAATGACTAGAATATGTGGAGACTAATATGAGATATGTAGTCTACATATGCGTACAAGTTGGAGAACTTGTGTACTGGATCGACCCACCATGAGAACACTACATGGATCGTTATATGAGTGTCATAAGTGATTCTCATAGTGATCATGGTATATGTAGTCCTTTGACCTAAGATCATCAAGGTTCCCTACAAGTGAGTCACATACTTTGATACTTTCCTTTGTTGCTCATAACTGAGTGGACTTGAAGGAGGTCATTCGGTATGTCACATATCATGCGGAGGGATTTGTATGATCAAGATGGGATTTTTCCCTCCTATGTAATGTGAGTGATATCTTCAGGCCCCTTGATAGAGTGAGACTTAGAAAATGCATGGCCATGCTTAGATGAGTTCATATACGATATCAATGTCATCAGTTTAAGTTAGTCTACTCGTTAATCAAGAAACCAAAGATTGGGCTATACGAGAGTGACACATTCCATGTCTCGTGCTTAGTTTTGATATCTTGGTCAAAGGGACAATGGCATATATCGGTGATGATCATAAAGGTTTAGTCAAATCATCGACAATCTTGTCACTTGGGTAGTAATGATGTGTTGC
This sequence comes from Aquilaria yunnanensis, assembly GCA_039654915.1. NCBI lineage: Eukaryota > Viridiplantae > Streptophyta > Magnoliopsida > Malvales > Thymelaeaceae > Aquilaria > Aquilaria yunnanensis. The sequence goes on along the minus strand of CM077595.1, from coordinate 36,380,938 downwards.
TCGACACCGCTCATTGCTTATGATCGTAAATGTGATTTATGATCATTGCCAACGTGATAAGAGCCTATTGGGTCGCACACATAGAGCTATTTGGATCATTAGAGTGCATGGGCTAATTATTTGGGTTATGGTTTCACTTTAATTTCGTATTAATAATGGGGCCAAGAGTTTAGCCATTATTAAGCCCGAAATTAAATCCTAATTGGATTAGGGCTTTGAAACCCATTAGGCCTGGAAGTTGAGTCTCACTATAAATACAACTTCTAGTGAGGGCCCTAGCCTCCCAAAAGGACAGCCACACTCTTCTCTTGCAATTCCTTGGAGAACGCAAGCTAGCACTGCGAGCGCAAGAGAAACACATCTGCTGGGACGTGGTGGAAGCATCGTGATCCCAAGAGGCTCGTGTGGATACCATAGAGAGCCTGAACACGTCAACTGTTCAAGTTTTGTGATTCGACTCTACAGTTGAGTGAGAGATCTCAACCGAAAATTAGGTATGAAAATTTTCAAACACCCGGTTTACCACGTTTCACTTGGATCCTGGAGGGTTTCGGTTAAATTCCGCTGCACTATTTGGCTCCCAAAACCCAACACATTCTTCAAGGTCCGTACTAAAGCGGCAAAAAATGGTGTTGACCTCGGGAGCGAGGTACGTCCTTGGAATGAAGACTGCCAAAAGGCTTGGGAAGAGCTTAAGGTTTACCTGACTCGCCTGCCAACAATTCGGCAGCCACGGAAAGGGGAACCCCTCATACTATACATCGCCGTCACTGAAAAGGCCCTAAGTTTGGTTCTCGTAATGGAAGAGGGGGCAAAGCAATGGCCGGTATATCATGTGATCAAGTCTTTACACGGCTCTGAAGTTAGGTACCCCTTACTACAAAAGGCTATTTATGCCCTGATACTTGGAAGCAGAAGGCTACATCCGTACTTCCAAGGCCATCCCATTATTGTCCGAAGTAACTGTTAATGTTGTACCCAAAAAGCCAATCATGAGATGATTGTATTTTTGCACATTGAGTCATGATATTTTATTGAGGCATTAATCCAGCAATTATGTTTGTTGTTTTGTTTCTGTGTAACGTAATAAACATAATTGTAACCCTAGAATAATGATATTCTTAAATGTCCCTAGTCTAGTATTATTGTGGAGTAGGTTGCAATAATACATAATGACTAGCATATGTGGAGACTAATATGAGATATGTAGTCTACATATGGGTACAAGTTGGAGAACTTGTGTACTGGACCGACCCACCATGAGAACACTTCATGGATCGTTATATGAGTGTCATAAGTGATTCTCATAGTGATCATGGTATATGTAGTCCTTCGACCTAAGATCGCCAAGGTTCCCTACAAGTGAGTCACATACTTTGATACTTTCCTTTGTTGCTCATAACTGAGTGGACTTGAAGGAGGTCATTCGGTATGTCACATATCATGCGGAGGGATTTGTATGATCAAGATGGGATTTTTCCCTCCTATGTAATGTGAGTGATATCTTCAGGCCCCTTGATAGAGTGAGACTTAGAAAATGCATGGCCATGCTTAGATGAGTTCATATACGATATCAATGTCATCAGTTTAAGTTAGTCTACTCGTTAATCAAGAAACCAAAGATTGGGCTATACGAGAGTGACACATTCCATGTCTCGTGCTTAGTTTTGATATCTTGGTCAAAGGGACAATGGCATATATCGGTGATGATCATAAAGGTTTAGTCAAATCATCGACAATCTTGTCACTTGGGTAGTAATGATGTGTTGCTCGACACCGCTCATTGCTTATGATCGTAAATGTGATTTATGATCATTGCCAACGTGATAAGAGCCTATTGGGTCGCACACATAGAGCTATTTGGATCATTAGAGTGCATGGGCTAATTATTTGGGTTATGGTTTCACTTTAATTTCGTATTAATAATGGGGCCAAGAGTTTAGCCATTATTAAGCCCGAAATTAAATCCTAATTGGATTAGGGCTTTGAAACCCATTAGGCCTGGAAGTTGAGTCTCACTATAAATACAACTTCTAGTGAGGGCCCTAGCCTCCCAAAAGGACAGCCACACTCTTCTCTTGCAATTCCTTGGAGAACGCAAGCTAGCACTGCGAGCGCAAGAGAAACACATCTGCTGGGACGTGGTGGAAGCATCGTGATCCCAAGAGGCTCGTGTGGATACCATAGAGAGCCTGAACACGTCAACTGTTCAAGTTTTGTGATTCGACTCTACAGTTGAGTGAGAGATCTCAACCGAAAATTAGGTATGAAAATTTTCAAACACCCGGTTTACCACGTTTCACTTGGATCCTGGAGGGTTTCGGTTAAATTCCGCTGCACTATTTGGCTCCCAAAACCCAACACATTCTTCAAGGTCCGTACTAAAGCGGCAAAAAATGGTGTTGACCTCGGGAGCGAGGTACGTCCTTGGAATGAAGACTGCCAAAAGGCTTGGGAAGAGCTTAAGGTTTACCTGACTCGCCTGCCAACAATTCGGCAGCCACGGAAAGGGGAACCCCTCATACTATACATCGCCGTCACTGAAAAGGCCCTAAGTTTGGTTCTCGTAATGGAAGAGGGGGCAAAGCAATGGCCGGTATATCATGTGATCAAGTCTTTACACGGCTCTGAAGTTAGGTACCCCTTACTACAAAAGGCTATTTATGCCCTGATACTTGGAAGCAGAAGGCTACATCCGTACTTCCAAGGCCATCCCATTATTGTCCGAAGTAACTGTTAATGTTGTACCCAAAAAGCCAATCATGAGATGATTGTATTTTTGCACATTGAGTCATGATATTTTATTGAGGCATTAATCCAGCAATTATGTTTGTTGTTTTGTTTCTGTGTAACGTAATAAACATAATTGTAACCCTAGAATAATGATATTCTTAAATGTCCCTAGTCTAGTATTATTGTGGAGTAGGTTGCAATAATACATAATGACTAGCATATGTGGAGACTAATATGAGATATGTAGTCTACATATGGGTACAAGTTGGAGAACTTGTGTATTGGACCGACCCACCATGAGGACACTTCATGGATCCTTATACGAGCATCAGAAGTGATTCTCATAGTGATCATGGTATATGTAGTCCTTCGACCTAAGATCGCCAAGGTTCCCTACAAGTGAGTCACATACTTTGATACTTTCCTTTGTTGCTCGTAACTGAGTGAACTTGAAGGAGGTCATTGGGTATGTCACATATCATGCGGAGGGATTTGTATGATCAAGATGGGATTTGTCCCTCCCATGTAATGGGAGTGATATCTTTGGGCCCCTTGATAGAGTAAGACTTAGAAAATGCATGGCCATGCTCGGATGAGTTGATATACGATATCAATGTCATTAGCTTAAGTTAGTTTACTCGGTAATCAAGAAACCAAAGATTAGGCTATACGAGAGTGACACATTCAATGTCTCGTGCTTAGTCTTGATATCTTGGACAAAGGGACAATGGCATATATCGATGATGATCATAAAGGTTTAGTCGAATCATCAACAATCTTGTCACTTGGGTAGCAATGATGTGTTGCTAGACACCGCTCATTGGTTATGATCATAAATGTGATTTATGATCATTGCCAACGTGGTAAGAACCTATTGGGTTGCACACATAGAGCTATTTGGATCATTAGAGTGCATGGGCTAATAATTTGGGTTATGGTTTCACAATAATTTCATATTAATAATGGGCCCAATAGTTGAGACATTATTAAGCCCGAAATTAAAGCCTAATTGGATTAGGGCTTTGAAACCCATTAGGCCTAGAAGTTGAGTCTCACTATAATTATAACTTCTAGTGAGAAATTTGCAGGTCTCCTTGCCCTAGCCTCCCAAAAGGACAGCCGCACTCTTCTCTTGCAATTTCTTGGAGGACGCAAGCTAGCACTGCGAGTGCAAGAGAAACCCATCTGCCGGGACGTGGTGGAAGCGTGGTGATCCCGAGAGGATCGTGTGGATACCATAGAGAGCTTGAACACATCAACTGTTCAGGTTTTGTGATTCGACTCTACAATTGAGTGAGAGATCTCAACTGAAAATTAGGTATGAAAATTTTTGAACACCTAGTTTACCCCGTTTCACTTGGATCCTGGAGGGTTTCGGTTAAATTCCCCTGCGCTGTTTGGCTCCCGAAACCCAACAGTAACTTGCCTCTTTGAGATATCATGAAAAAGGTAGACCACTCGGGAAGGCTTTCCGAGTGGTGCATAGAACTCGGTGAGTACGATATCACCTATGAGCCGAGGAAGGCAATAAAAGCTCAAGCCTTGGCAGATTTTATTGCCGAAGTACCTATTGTTGAAGACAGCCAACCAGACCTCAGGAAAAATGAACCGGAGTGGACTTTATTTGTCGATGGGGCCTCCGGCTTCGAGCACCAGGGAGCTGGAGTAATCATTCGCGGTCCCGGGGGTATGGAGGTCATGAAAGCCATCAAATTTGGGTTTAACGTTACCAAAAATATGGTAGAGTATGAAGCTCTCATAGCAAGGTTACGCCTTGCTAAAAGAATTGGCGTGAGAAACCTGAAGGCCCATGGTGATTCTCAGCTAGTGGTCCGACAAATGGTAGGGCACTATACCACTAGGGACCCAACTTTGGCGAAATATCACAAGCTCGTATCAAAGCTCATTCAGGAGTTTGACATGGTACACATCGAAACAATGCCTCACCGAGACAATGCTGAAGCAGATAGTCTGGCCAAATCAAGAAAGTCGACTGAAGTATTGAGCCACCCGAGCGTAGCAATAATGTACTAGCAACCTCGGAAAAAGGATGGAAAAATGCCATAAAGAGGTATCTTACGACCTCAGAGCTTCCCGATGACCCTCACGAAGCAGCAAAAGTGCGAAGATGCTCCGGACGATATTTCCTAACCGGGGAAGAATTGTACCGACAGGGGCTTGCAAGTCCGCTACAAAGGTGTGTCAGTGAAGAGGACACTGAGGCAGTCCTCGAGGAAGTCCACGAGAGGGCTTGTGGTTCCCACATTGGAACTGCCGCCTTAGTAGGAGTAATACTCCGCTAGGGGTACTTCTGGCCCACCCTAAGAAAGGACGCAAGGCGGTTTGTCCAAAAATGTGATAATTGCCAAAGACACGCCAACGTCCAGAGGTTACCCTCGGAATTGATAACCTCGGCTAACTACCCCTATCACTTTGTAGTATGGAGCATTGACCTCATCGGGCCACTCCTGATGGCACCTGGAGGAGTGAAGTTCTACGTGGTCGCAGTAGATTACTTCACTAAATGGATCGACGCAGAGCCCCTAGCGACCATTTCGGCAAAGGACATACAAAAATTCATCTGGAAGAGCATTGTATGCAGATTCGGCATACCGAGGGTGATAGTGGCCGACAACGGTTCCCAGTTTATTAACAAGGGATTCCAAGAATTCATCACCGACCTCAGGATAAAAATGCACTTCGCCTTGGTAGCTCATTCTTAGAGCAACGGACAGGTAGAGGTATCTAACAGAACCATAAAAATAGTCTGAAAAAGAGATTAAGGGAAGCAAAGGGAAAATGGGCAAGGGAACTTCCTAGTGTCCTATGGAGCTATCGGACAACACCCCGAAGGGCCACGAGTGAGACGCCTTTCTCACTCATCTTTAGCATAGAGGCCATTATCCCTATCGAGGTAGTCCATCCATCCGCCAGGATACAAGTGTTCGATGAGGAAGGGAATGATCTCGGGTTGAGAGCCAAGCTCGACCTAATTGACTGTTGGGTTTCGGGAGCCAAACAGCGCAGCGGAATTTAACCGAAACCCTCCAGGATCCAAGTGAAACGGGGTAAACCGGGTGTTCGAAAATTTCATACCTAATTTTCGGTTGAGATCTCTCACTCAACTGTAGAGTAGAATCACAAAACCTGAACAGTTGACGTGTTCAGGCTCTCTATGGTATCCACACGAGCCTCTCGGGATCACCACGCTTCCACCACGTCCCGGCAGATGCGTTTCTCTTGCGCTCACAGTGCTAGCTTGCGTCCTCCAAGGAATTGCAAGAGAAGAGTGCAGCTGTCCTTTTGGGAGGCTAGGGCAAGGAGACCTACGAATTTCTCACTTAAAAGTTGTATTTATAGTGAGACTCAACTTCCAGGCCTAATGGGTTTCAAAGCCCTAATCCAATTAGGATTTAATTTCGGGCTTAATAATGGCTCAACTCCTTGGCCCATTATTAATACGAAATTAAAGTGAAACCATAACCCAAATAATTAGCCCATGCACTCTAATGATCCAAATAGCTATATGTGTGCGACCCAATAGGCTCTTGCCATGTTGGCAATGATCATAAATCACATTTATGATCATAAGCAATGAGCGGTGTCTAGCAACACATCATTGTTACCCAAGTGACAAGATTGTCGGTGAATCGACTAAACCTTTATGATCATCACCGATATATGCCGTTGTCCCTTTCTCCAAGATATCAAGACTAAGCATGAGACATGGATTGTGTCACTCTCGTATAGCCCAATCTTTAGTTTCTTGATTACCGAGTAGACCAACTTAAACTGACGACATTGATATCATATATCAACTCATCGGAGCATGGCCATGCATTTTCTAAGTCTCACTCTATCAAGGGGCCCAAAGATATCACTCCCGTTACATAGGAGGGACAAATCCCGTTACATACCCAATGACCTCCTTCAAGTTCACTCAGTTACGAGCAACAAAGGAAAGTATCAAAGTATGTGACTCACATGTAGGGAACCTTGATGATCTTAGGTCGAAGGACTACATATACCATGATCACTATGAGAATCACTTATGACACTCATATAACGATCCATGAAGTGTTCTCATGGTGGGTCGGTCCAGTACACAAGTTCTCCAACTTGTACCCATATGTAGACTACATATCTCATATTAGTCTCCACATATGCTAGTCATTATGTATTATTGCAACCCGCTCCACAATAATACTAGACTAGGGCCGTTTAAGAATATCATTATTCTAGGGTTACAATTACGTTTATTACGTTACGCAGAAACAAAACAACAAACAAAATTGCTGGATTAATGCCTCAATAAAATATTATGACTCAATGTGCAAAAATACAATCGTCTCATGATTGGCTTTTTGGGCACAACACTAACATTGACGAACTCAGAGAAGTGGCTGAACTTAGAAGAAAAGCCTTTCAGCAAAGAGTGGCTATGGTTGCGAACCTATGCGTTAGGCAAAAAGGAATCAGGAAGGGAGACCTTGTTCTCCGAAAGGCTGAGTTCCAACCCCGAAGACCGTCTCACGGGGTAGTTCGGGCAAATTGGGAAGGGCCTTATTTGGTCCTTGACGAGGTTCGGAAATGAGTTTATAAGCTTGGTGACACCGACAGTGGAGAGCTGAAAAATACATGGCATTCGGATGCCTTGAAGAAATTCTATGCTTAGAATCTTGTCAGAAAATTGTACAGTTACAAATTTTTCTAAGTACAAAAAATTTTTTGGAAAAATAACTTCACCTAACAAATCTTGCCGAACAAGGTGCAAGTAAGTACTTGTGAAAATCACACATCTCCTTCAAAGTTGGTTGGGTCATTTTATCCAACAGGTCCGTCAACCGAACACGGCTGATGAAAATAGGCTAAACTTCGCCAAAATGTATTCGCTAAAGCTAGCACTTTTCCAGAGACGGTCGATAAAAAGAGCAAAAAATACCTTCCCAAGGGTCTTAGATCAAAAGTGGTCAAGACAACCCTTGGAAATGAGAATTATTGCTTAAGGGACTTAGCCAAATTTTAAAGGAAGGAAAAATATCATTGGGAAAGCCTTATTACAGGGAGGAGATTACAAGAAGAAAATTACAAAGAAAAACAAGAAAGCAAAGTAAAGCCCTAGACACCTATGGGACCCCCACGTCATGAGCTGCTCCATCCCCAACATCCTTTGCCGCGACCTTCGGCGCCAGAGGGGGGGCAAATGGCAAGTTGAGGAGCTCAATTTTTGACCAAGTCCAGCGAGGTCTCTCAAGGATGTTTAGGGCAGCCAAAGAAGAGAGGTCGAGGTCTGGATATCTCGCCAAAACTTGGTGTCGAGCCAGACAAAAGCCATCTTGGAAGGCAACCTTATGATACCCGAAGGGCTTTCACCTCTCCCAGTACATACTTCCCGCCAAAGTTGTGTTCAGGAAGCCTGGCATAGCCCGAAAAGAAGCACTATCATTGACCTCGGCAGGAGCGAAGTCGAGCACCACGAAGTCAGGACTTCGGCTAATACGCAAGGAAATCCAATGGTATTGCCGGCTCCTTCGGGGGACCAAACGGATCGCCTTCAGGACAGAGGCCTAGCCCTTACAAGCAGGAGAGAATCCTCTGAAGGCAAAACCACCGAACTAAAGGACTCCCCGAACTACGAGCATAACTCCCGAAGAAGGGCATCCATACCAAAGGGCGACCTCGCCTAGAGGACTTCGGGAGTATGGCATGAGCATTTAAGGAGCCTCTGACATGTCGCCCACAGACGTTACATGCCGCCCCAAACAGCGGTCTGACATGCCGACACCGTCCAGGTCTTGTCACGACCTGTCTCGGTTCAAGGCTCAAGGAGCCTGCCACCGGTTACTTGTCCACTACGCCCAGAAACTCAGAGAACATCCGACCGAACACGTGTCGTCATCTGAACAGGCTGGGCACTCTTATAAATACCAGGGAACAGACCCTGGCAAAGGGTTCGACTCCTCCTCCTTGAGAAAACAAAAATAGGCAAGGCCACTAAACTTCCTAGTGCTCCCCCTCTTTCACCTCTCAGGACATTGACTAGGGCTTCGGAGGCTCCTCCCCGGAAAAACACCCCGAGGACCTCCTAACCCTATTTTCTGAGTATTTTCAGGTACACTCCCCTGGGAAATTTGAGCTCTAGACGTTCTCCCCCTCAGGAAGTCCCTCCCGGAGTCACAATGTCTTCTGACGAAGAAGTCGCCGGGCATCACCTTAGTCGCCTGAATAGCCTTGTCTTTCTCGACAGAAAAGTCTTCCACCTCATTTTGCAAATCCATGATCTCCTTCTCTAGCTTCTTCGTCTTCTTCTTCTTCTTTGTCTCATTCTTCAGGGCCTCAACCTCGGCCAGAAGATCGGCATTATCGGCGAGGGCCTTTGTCAGGAGAGCAGAGTCTTCTTCCTTCTCCTTCCGATAAGCCTCATTGGCAGAAGTGAGCTCGATGACCTTCGCACCGAGGTCAGACATCTTCTGGGAGAAGTCCTTCAAGAGCTCCTCCTACCCCTTTAAGAACTCCTCCCGAAGTTTGGCAGTCTCCTGCTTGGCAATTCTACTCAACTCGGCATTCTTGACGGCCGATTTGGCGCAAAACACCTTGGCCTTCCCCAGACGCTCATCGGTCCAAGTTTGGACTGAAGACTGTTTTGTTGCCCAAGCTCTAAAGTATCCGCTATACACCAAGAGCTACAACAGAAAAGGGGGACATTAGGTAAAGTTGATCAAGGAAAGCCAAACACTTAGAAAACATGGGAAAAAAAATAAAGGGTCTAAAGAGTACCTGGGCAGTGTGCTCGGAGATCTTCGCTATGAGGATCTCCTCATTCGCGCACTCTTCGGCCACAGATTTGATGGTGGCCTGGGTGAGCACGCCCCTCGCCATTTAGGGAGCCATTTGCTGGCCGTCTTCAGACAGCAAATTCATGTCCTCCGTGAAAGACCAGAAAGGCTCCCTCGGGACCTTATCCTTCAGGATATGAGAGTCCCAAAGGGCCCACTTCTAGGCATGCTCCACCATCCACGCTGAGGGCACCAATTCCTCTGCAAAGTCAAGCCACTATTCCATTAATACATTATCCCTTAGCCATATATCTATAAGATTGAGAATGCTAAAAATGTCCAAGGAACAAACCTAGCGGCACCTCGGCGACATCATCATCGGAGTCCTAAACCTCCTCCACTTCGGTAGGGACGTGTTTGCCCTTGCTTCTTCTGCAATCCTTGAGTTCCTCAGCAAAAGGGCCTCCGGCTGAAGAGCCTAAAAGGTCAGCTGAAGTGGTAGGACTCTAAGGAGTGGAGCTAATGGCAAGCTCCGGTGGCGGGACGGCTTGGACCTCGGGCTAGTCCCCGACCTCCGTGACATCCTCCAGGGAAGGGGGAAGAAGGTCCTTCTTCGCCTTCTTAGCCGAAGATGGCCCACCTCCAAACATTTTTCCGCTATTCGAAGCCCTCTTCTTCGTCTGTTCCCCTTTCTCTGCTTGACCAAGGAAGAGGGATTTGTAGAAGGCGGCTGACTAGTCACCCATCTCTGAAAAAGAAACAAAATATCAGCATAAGTCCAGAGGAATACTTATACCAAAAATCTGGAAAGTAACTTACTCTCAAAAAGGGCTTCGTAAGTGAGCTCCCCCCGAAGGAGTGTCACCAACCAGGACTTCTTCCTTTCGATGGCAGGAGTTGGCATGCCGAGGTCCGTCTTATGCTCCTTGAGCACCCTAGCTGTCGAAGAACTTCCTCGGTCATAAGGTTCCACTTAATAGGGAAGGGATACAAGGAGCGTGATGGGACCTCAGCATCCCAGTGGGCGACAGCTCGGATACGGCTGTCAAAATCCTCAAGCCTCATTGCCAACTCAGGAGTTAGCAACTTCTTGGGATCAATGACGTTCATCTCCAGCTTCCTCTATGACCACCTGGTCGGCTTGTCCGACCATGCCTCCGCCACCTTTAGGAAGAAGACCTTCCTTTGCCACCCTCGCCAACTATCTCTAGTGTCGAAGGTGAACATATATTTTCTGCTCCCAGATCCCCGAGGTAGCATGAAATAGAAGCCAACCTTTGGGACCGGGTAGAGCTTGTAGTATTGCATGAAAATGATGAAGTGGGGTTCTATTTTGAAAACCCCATACATGCAAAGAAAAGCGTTGAAATAGCAGTAAGCGTTGGGAGGAACCTGATTCACGGCTATACCATGAAATTGGCAAAAGTCACAAATCATCTTCAGTGGGGGAAGCCGTAGACATCAGAGGTTGCCAGCTCTCGGGAATAGCTTGGACAAACATGAGGGGGACAGGGGAGGACATGTTCGACAAAGGAAAATGACTTTAAAGAAAAGAGTCAGAGGTCTTCGGGAAAAAAGAAAAAAGCTTCGAGGACTAGAAAAAATAGAAATCGAAGAGACTGAAGGACCTCTGGAAGGGAAACCCACCAAAATGTTTGCCGAAGTCGGGATTAGAAGACGCCGCCGTAAATGGTTGCCAAAAATCGCTCCGCCACTTGCACCGCTGCAAAAGAGAAAGAAAAGCTCGAAAACAGACGAGAAGAAGAAAGAGGCAAAAAAAGCAAATGAGGGCCATGAGGGGAAGAAGGGTTTATACAAACCAAAGAAGGGTAACCGAATCATTGTCATAACTACTCTGCAAAGGTCAATCGTCGCCATAATTAACCCTCGAAGGCAAAAAGACACGGCCGGTGTAACTGACATGACTACTCCCAATCACCGTGCGTCACGTGTCATCCAACGCATGAAACGAGGACATGCTTTCTAACACCATAAAAACCCAGGCACGCCTATCCAAAATGACAGTCCTGGTTACGACACGTGACGGTCCACTGACCTGAAATAGAAAAAGTAAAAATAAAGAGAGCGCGCACCTCGAGAACACCAAGGGACTGACCAGAGGGCAAGTAATGACACCTCGGCTGGGGAGGCACGCCTTTGGATAACGAAGTGCCCCCTCCTACGGTGCCCCGCTCTGAGTCCTGTAAGGTGCCCGAAGAGATTCCACGGGCCAAAGTTGACCCTTCAACTTTTTGAGGGGGGCATGTGATAGCCGAAGTGCTATTGCGCTTTAAACCTATAAGCTCGGGGAAAGCATCACCCTTGGAAAGTCGAGCGTCACCCACAAGGAATGCGAGCACCAACCTCTGAAAAGGGGATCTGACACCTTGAGCATCTGACCTCGGTGATTCATCATCACCCCTGGGAACGACAGTACCGACCTTAGGAATACTGTGCATCGCCATCCCCGGTAAGGTGACCGAACTGTCTTCAGAAGAGAAAGACTCACCACCTTCGGCAGGAGAAAGCATCCTCGAAGGGGAGCATCCGTGACAGGGGCGCTCCTGAATTACTGAAATGATCTCGGAGGAAAGCCCTCCTGTTCCGAAGAGCTCTCTTCTACCGAGGGGATTTGGGAATACGACAGAAATAATTAAGGAGCCTCTGACATGCCGCCTTCGTACACAACATATTGGGTTTCGGGAGCCAATCAGCGCAGCAGAATTTAACCAAAACCTTCCAGGATCCAAGTGAAACGGGGTAAACTGGGTGTTCAAAAATTTTCATACCTAATTTTCGGTTGAGATATCTCACTCAACTGTAGAGTCGAATCACAAATCCTGAACAGTTGACGTGTTCAGGCTCTCTATTGTATCCACACGAGCCTCTCGGGATCACCATGCTTCCACCACGTCCTGGCAGATGCGTTTCTCTTGCGCTCGCAGTACTAGCTTGCGTCCTCCAAGGAATTGCAAGAGAAGAGTGCGACTGTCCTTTGGGAGGCTAGGGCAAAGAGACCAAGGAATTTCTCACCAGAAGTTGTATTTATAGTGAGACTCAACTTCCAAGCCTAATAGGTTTCAAAGCCCTAATCCAATTAGGCTTTAATTTCGGGCTTAATAATGGCTCAACTATTGGGCCCATTATTGATACGAAATTATTGTGAAACCAAAACCCAAATAATTAGCCCATGCCCTCTAATGATCCAAATAGCTATATGTGTGCGACCCAATAGGCTCTTACCATATTGTCAATGATCATAAATCACATTTATGATCATAAGCAATGAGCGGTGTCTAGCAACACATCATTGCTACCTAAGGGAAAAGATTGTCGCTGATTCGACTAAAGCTTTATGATCATCACCAATATATGCCATTGTCCCTTTGTCCGAGATATAAAGACTAAGCACGAGATATGGAATGTGTCACTCTCGTATAGCCCAATCTTTGGTTTCTTGATTACCGAGTATACCAACTTAAACTGATGACATTGATATCGTATATCAATTCATCCGAGCATGGCCATGCATTTTTCTAAGTCTTACTCTATCAAGGGGCCGAAGATATCACTCCCATTACATAGGAGGGACAAATCCCATCTTGATCATACAAATCCCTCCGCATGATATGTGACATACCCAATGACCTCCTTCAAGTTCACTCAGTTACGAGCAACAAAGGAAAGTATCAAAGTATGTGATTCACATGTAGGGAAGCTTGATGATCTTAGGTCGAAGGACTACATATACCATGATCACTATGAGAAACACTTATGACACTCATATAACGATCCATGTAGTGTTCTCATGGTGGGTCGGTCCAGTACACAAGTTCTCCAACTTGTACGCATATGTAGACTACATATCTCATATTAGTCTCCACATATGCTAGTCATTATGTATTATTGCAACCCGCTCCACAATAATACTAGACCAGGGATGTTTAAGAATATCATTATTCTAGGGTTACAATTATGTTTATTACATTACGTAGAAATAGAACAACAAACATAATTTCTGGATTAATGCCTTAATAAAATATCATGACTCAATGTGCAAAAATACAATCATCTCATGACTGGCCTTTGGGCACAACACTAACACAACACGCCGCCCTCATACACACTCTGACAAGCTACCGCCGTACACGTCCTGTCACGCAGACCTACCCTGGCCTCGACCTTTGGCCAGAACGGGCTGTAGCCGGCTAGAGGCCCCTACGCTCGAAGGTACGGATTGCATCCTACCGAACAAGTGTCATAATCTGAGCGGTTACGTCAAGCAGATTTATTCACACGCTCCTATATATATATATATATGGGAAATTACCTCAGTAAGGTACAGAAAGGGGAGAGAAAAAAGATACATTCTTCATATTCTTACTACTTCCAGTTTCTCAAAATACTGACTTTGGCATCGGAGGCTCCTCCTCAGAAAAATACTCCGAGGACCTCCTAACTTTTATTCTTTGAGTGTTTCAGGCAATCTCTCCCCGGGAGTCTCTCGTTCAGGCATTCCTCCCTCACCAGAAGTCCCTCCCAGTCTCACTATGTCATACAGTGAAGATGCCGATGGGCATCATCTAGGACAATGGATGTGTGCTCAAGGGCATTAGTGTTTTGGTTTGCTTTTATGACCATGAACTTGGTGATTGGACTTTTCCTACAGTTTTTGATCTTGTATGGTACCTTTAAGGTAGCTCTCGGGTACTACCGTTAGAGTGGGTATGTAAAGCGTAAGTTGTGGCCATTTTGGACAATGAGTACTCATGGTATGTTTCCAAGTGATTAGTACTAGTATGGAGGCCATTTTGTGTATATATAGCCTCGGTTGAACTATATACTTGTGTATATTTTATGAATGGATGAATGGCAAGCTATGCTTTGTTTATGTGTTCTAGGAATTGTCCTTATTGAGTTAAACCTCTATGTTTGTTGTTAGGCCGAATGCACATTGACATGAAAACATGTTTTTAAACATCTATAATTGTGGGCTTCTTTGTTGCCATGGATTAGAATGCCACACTTGATGAGCACACCACCTAGACACTTAAAGATAAAAAGTGTGTATGCCTTGCCTTGTATTGCAAGTAACTTTTAAAGCCTTGCCTTGTGTTGCAAGCAATTTATGGGCCTTACCTTGAAATGCAAGTATAGTGTACAGTGCTACCGAGTAAGCCTCCTGGGCAGCTCCCAGGCCTTAACCTTAAGAAAATAAGAATTAAGGTACAAAGGTGAAAGTTGGCCGAACCTAAGCTTAACCATAACACAATCAGGTGCTTGTATTAATTAACTTCTATGGTAGCTTAGTTGAAAGGCATAATAGGTGCACTGGCTAAGGCCTGTGTGGGGTGTGACACATGCTGGGCTTGAGAGAAAGACTTTCGGTAAGATATCTGCAAGACCTTGAAGAATGTAGGTTAAGAACTCCCCATAGTGTGTTTCCAGGGGAGGAGCCTCTGATGCACAAGTCAGTGTACGGGAAAGAAGTTGCTAAGAGCAAAGAGTAGGAAAAAGAGAGTTGCGTGTTATTACCTGGGAGCCTCCCAAATATTTATAGGAGGAAGGGGGAAGAAGGCCGTTGTGCCTAGCCTGAGTAGATCAGGGCACGTGTGATAGCCAAAAGGCCATCGCCCTCGAGATCTCCTAATCGACTAACTTCACACCACCCTTGGCAAAAACATAACCCCTACCTCGAGTCATTCTCCACACCACCCTCGAAAAGTGGCATGACCAACTTCGGGAAAAAGGTGTCTTCACCACCCTCGAATTTGCAAAGTTACTAACCTCAGAAAAGTAGATCCACCTTCCTCAGGGAAAAAGTCTCTAGAAGGTGACCCACTCTTCCGAAGGGCCTTCCTCGATAGTCCTTTGGGGGAAAATCTCTGCTCGAAAGGGTCTTATGGAGATACAACAAAAATGTTTAAGGAGCCTCTAATAAAGAGACCTCATGCACGCCCCTGCCCTCTAGCCAAAACGGCCTATGGCCAGCTGGAGATACCTGCCTCTGAAAGTGCGGATCAGATCTTAACGAGCACGTGTCATGATCTGGATAGGATGTGTCAAACGGCCTCCTCCCTCAACCCTCCTATAAATACTTAGGAGGCCATTGGTAAGGACACACAGGACTTTTTCACTTTCCTACTCTTTGCTCTTAAACACTATTCTTCCATATACTGACTTGAGCATCGGAGGCTCTTCCCTCAGAAACAAATTTCTGGGAGCTCCTATCCTATGTTTCTTCCAAGTGTTTTAGACATCTTCACACCGGAAGTCCTCCCTGTGGGCCAACATGTCATTCAATTAAGATGTTGCTCGGCATCATTTGGCACCATCTGTCGGAACTCAGTCTCAGGTTGTTGTCATTAAGACTTGTCATTCTAAAGACAAGGGAATCCCGAGGTCCCAGTCTGCACCGAAAACTCAAGCGGCAATTGAATAGCCTGTGGTGAAGACTTCCTTGTCTGAGGACAAACGTCCTCTAATGGTCATGATGGGCATTCTACGTGACTTTCAGTGCTCTATGATAGATGAAATGACCCAACAGCTTGACCAAAGGTGGTCACAACCACCTCCTAGGGGAAGGGCACCTTCTCCTAGTACAGGTCAAGAGAGGACCCCAAGGTTACCTTGTTGGAGCTCCAGAAGCCGGGGTTTTCATGATGAGTCCTCAACAGAGAATGTACCTCCCAGAACTTCCCACCGACAAAGTCCATCCATTGACGGGAAGTCCCAATTCCCTCACCGATGAAGTTACTCACCGAAAAGAAGATGTCACTCTCCATTGTTGGTGACTGCAAGGCAACGAGGAGAGGACAGCACTACCATCCTCATGGAAAGAATCCTTGAGAGGTTGGAGAAAGTGGAAAAATAGGTTTCCCACAAACCTGTTTGGTCAAGGTTGTTGGAGACCTTCACCGGAGAAGAGTCACCATTCATCTATGCAGTTGTAGAGGCACCTATGCCCAGCGACTTCTGAGTGCCATGCTTGGAAACGTATGATGGGCGCAGTGACCCCCATGCCCACCTAACCAAATATAGGCGCAGCATGGTGTTCCATGGCGTTGACGACGCCACCCTTTGCAAGTGGTTCGAGGTCACCTTATTAGGGCTAGCAACTATATGGTATAACTCCCTGGTTCCTGGAACCAAATGGGTTTCCAGGAGTTATCCATGGCATTCACACAGCAGTTCATCGGGAATAGGCCGATGGAAAAGATGCCCATCCAAATGTTTGACATAGCCCTAAAAAATGGTGAGACCATTCGAAACTATGTTGAAAGGTTCAACAGAGAAACCCTTAGTGCGCCCGACTTTTGTCCCAAAATCTACATCCTCGCCGTGATCAGGGGAGTTAGGAGAAACTCACAACTTTTCTATGAGTTCTCCAAAAATCCCCACGACACCCTTGGAGAATTCTACTGAAGAGTAGAGTAGCACATGACAGCCGAAGAGTTGAGGATGAGGGGGCCAAAGTCTGATCATAATCACTTCGATGGTCAGAGTCACAAACCTTGATATCCCATCGAGGGTAGGGGCAGACCTTGAAAACAAAGGGGGAAGAGGCCAATGTTGTTCACTCCCTTGAACACTACAAGGACAAACATACTGATGGCCATGGAAAGATAAGGAACCGTTATCCAGCGTCCGAAGGCCATGACCTCAGAAAATAAAAAGAACATGAAGAAGTTTTGCCAGTTCAATTTAGACCACGGGCACAATTCCTAGGATTGCTTCTAGTTGAGGAAGTACATTGAATCTTTAATCAAGCAGGGACAACTCTGACGCTACCTACGGATGCCATTGCCCAAAGCCCAAGGGAGAAGGGAAAAAGATAAGAAAGGAAAAGATGAGGACTACTGTCACAGCCCACACAAGCCCTAGCCTGTGCACCTACTAGGCCACTCAACTAAGCTACCATAAAAGTCACGTAATTCAGGCACTTGTATATGTTATGGTTAGGCTTAGGTTCAGCCAACTTTCACTTTTATAGTTTAAGTCATATTTTCTTAAGGTTGTTCCAAGTGCTTACTTGCATTTCAAGGCAAGGCCCATAATTTACTTGCAACATAAGACAAGGTTTTAAAAGTTACTTATAACACAAAGCAATGTTGGGTTTCGGGAGCCAAACAGCGCAGCGAAATTTAACTGAAACCCTCCAGGATCCAAGTGAAACGGGGTAAACCGGGTGTTCGAAAATTTCATACCTAATTTCGGTTGAGATCTCTCACTCAACTGTAGAGTCGAATCACAAAACCTGAACAGTTCACGTGTTCATGCTCTCTATGGTATCCACACGAGCCTCTCGGGATCACCACGCTTCCACCACGTCCTGGCAGATGCGTTTCTCTTGCGCTCGCAGTGCTAGCTTGCGTCCTCCAAGGAATTGCAAGAGAAGAGTGCGGCTGTCCTTTTGGGAGGCTAGGGCAAGGTGACCTACGAATTTCTCACTTAAAAGTTGTATTTATAGTGAGACTCAACTTTCAGGCCTAATGGGTTTCAAAGCCCTAATCCAATTAGGATTTAATTTCGGGCTTAATAATGGCTCAACTCCTTGGCCCATTATTAATACGAAATTAAAGTGAAACCATAACCCAAATATTTAGCCCATGCACTCTAATGATCCAAATAGCTGTATCTGTGCGACCCAATAGGCTCTTGCCATGTTGGCAATCATCATAAATCACATTTATGATCATAAGCAATGAGCGGTGTCTAGCAACACATCATTGCTAACCAAGTGACAAGATTGTCAGTGAATCGACTAAACCTTTATGATCATCACCGATATGTGCCATTGTCCCTTTGTCCAAGATATCAAGACTAAGCACGAGACATGGAATGTGTCACTCTCGTATAGCCCAATCTTTGGTTTCTTGATTACCGAGTAGACCAACTTAAACTGACGACATTGATATCATATATCAACTCATCGGAGCATGACCATGCATTTTCTAAGTCTCACTCTATCAAGGGGCCCAAAGATATCACTCCCGTTACATAGGAGGGACAAATCCCATCTTGATCATACAAATCCCTCCGCATGATATGTGACATACCCAATGACCTCCTTCAAGTTCACTCAGTTATGAGCAACAAAGGAAAGTATCAAAGTATGTGACTCACATGTAGGGAACCTTGATGATCTTAGGTCGAAGGACTACATATACCATGATCACTATGAGAATCACTTATGACACTCATATAACGATCCATGAAGTGTTCTCATGGTGGGTCAGTCCAGTACACAAGTTCTCCAACTTGTACCCATATGTAGACTACATATCTCATATTAGTCTCCACATATGCTAGTCATTATGTATTATTGCAACCCGCTCCACAATAATACTAGACTAGGGACGTTTAAGAATATCATTATTCTAGGGTTACAATTATGTTTAATACGTTACGTAGAAACAAAATAACAAACAAAATTGCTGGATTAATGCCTCAATAAAATATCATGACTCAATGTGAAAAAATACAATCATCTCATGATTGGCTTTTTGGGCACAACACTAACAGGCAAGGCATGTACACTTATTATCTTTAAGTGTCTAAAGTGTGTGC
Organism: Aquilaria yunnanensis; assembly: GCA_039654915.1. Lineage (NCBI taxonomy): Eukaryota > Viridiplantae > Streptophyta > Magnoliopsida > Malvales > Thymelaeaceae > Aquilaria > Aquilaria yunnanensis. The sequence goes on along the minus strand of CM077595.1, from coordinate 36,361,859 downwards.
TCATCAAGTGTGGCATTCTAATCCATGTCAACAAAGAAGGCCAGATCTGTAAATGTTTAAAACATATTTTTCATGTCAATGTACATTAGGCTAACAAGCATCATAAGAGGTTTAGCTCATTAAGGACAATTCCAAGAACATATAATCAAAGCATAACATGGCATTCATCCATTCAACATATATACACAAGTCCATAATTCAACCAAGGCTACACATACACAAAAGGGCCTTCATACCAGTACTAATAACTTGGAAACATACCAAGAGTACTCATTATCCAAAATGGCCACAAGTTATGCTTTACATGCCCACACTAACGATAGTACCCAAGTGCTACCTTAAAGGTGCAATACAAGATCAAGCATTGTAGGGAAAGTCCTATCACTAAGTTCATGGTCATAAAAGCAAACCAGAACACTAATGCCCAAGAACACACATCCATTGACACGACCCCTCATGGGCCTGCCCAGTAAGCCTGTGGGAACTTGTCCTACGTTAGTCACAATTTGCTAGTAGATTACATGCGCACTAGTTAAAACCTTTATGCTTCTAATTATTTAATCCTACTATGCAGTCATGCATGAGTTTATGGTTTGACTTAATCAATAAAATAAAGAAAAGGTACTTGAAACTTTGCCATGGCATAATTTAATAAAATCAAATATCAAAACGGTCAAAGCATTCAAAGCATTTAAGTGGAATTAACTACACATAATCAACTGTGTGCAAGCATCCAAACAAGAGTAGACTATGCTCGCACCCAAGAGTGACTCTAGAGTAAAATACTCAACATAACTAGTGGAGGCAAACTAATGTATCAAAACTATACACTGAATGACTATACTAAGATCCAAAACGAAGCTTCCACCTTAGAGCAAACTCCCAGTGGCAATCTTCGTAAGCCCTCCCTTGTGCTTCTCTAGCCTCTGTAGGCCAAAAAGACAACTGTAGTTAGTACCATAACTTAACCAACAAGCAACCCATAAAATAGAATCATAAAGATTCAAATAAACTAAATACCTACTCATAAGCTTAGCTCAACAACCCTCAATGGTTGTTGGCTCAACGATGCCTAAAACTGCACAACAAAAAGTAAGGGTGTGAGAATTAAAGATTCTCAGTAAGGGGTCTTCAACCTGTAAGAAAAATCTTGAGGACTCAACATATGAGAACATATGTATCTTGTGCTATGAGCTCATACAGCTTGAGGGTCTGATATATGTGCATATAACTAGGTCCCTTGAGACCTCTCCGCATCCTAGTCCTCCTCCCGGGGCGTTACTCTGTGCCAGCGAGTTCTGGCCACTAACTCGCTCCTAGTAAGCCTTAGCTTACTACCTAATTGAATAATCTAGCCTTCCCTTAGTTGTTATGCAGGTGAACATGGTGGATGCTCCTTGCTTGTGTTGTAAGAAATCCATTAGAAATCCATTGGGTGTACTAGGCCTCAAGTCCTTAGACTTGGCTAGGTCACTTGTGTATTCTGGCTCCACCCAATTAACCTATGAAGGATGTACTAGGCTTCCACTTGTACCTTAAGGCATGGCATGGCTAGCCAACAAGTGCACTAAGTCTTCATGCATGGTGCTCCTTATCCACCATTACTTGGTTCACACTAGTGGAGTGGTAATGATCTTGGTTGGACTCATTTACTTGGTTCTTTCGAACACCAACTAGGTGCACTAAGGTTTCCATATTGAAGTTCTAAATTCAAATTCTCAACTAGGCTTTTGATGCTACTAAACCTCGCACCTAACTAATGGCGCTCATTGTGACCATATTTTCCTTTAAAACTTTCCTTAACTTTGAGTTAAAATAACTTAAAAAATAAACCATTTTAAGTGTTTTTAAAGAATGTGTTTAATATTACTCTTTCTTAGCTTCATGTGGAATCTAAAATCACCTTAATCGGACACCCGAGCGAAAAGTTATGAAGAAAACAAAACTGGGTGTCAATGTTGTAGCGGGGACGCGTTGCCAACTGTGGTGACGTGAATTCCTGAGGTATTGACACACATCATGAGAACTCGAATTGGTTGGCGATGCATCACCAAACCTATGAAATGCCCAGAAAACTTCCCATTTTGCTGCTATGAACTTTGAACACTTTCCAAACATATCAAACATGCATGGATAGCCTTCAAACTTCACATATGTGTAGTACACGTTGCAGAGATCGCAATGCACCATTCAAACCAATCCTATGGTGTCCATAAACACCACACAAATCTTCAAAAACTCCTTAGTCCTACATGTTCATTACCATCCACCAACTAATGCCATCCATCAAAGTAATTGAATTTAACAAGCAACCATGCTAGGAATGGCATCACTTATGCTTGAATCATAAATCCCTTACCTCAATTACATAAGAACTAGCAAGAATCAGGCACTAAAAGCTTCAAGCTTCAATTGCCAAGCTCCACTAATGTTTCCTATGGTTCCAAGAAAATTCAACTTCTAAGGCACGAATTCAAGCTCATTCTAACTAGATTTAAGCACATGCAAGCTCAAGAAACCATGAACAACTCAAGTAAACCCTTTGGGAAAAATGTAGCTAAGCTCCATAAATCTCAAAATGTCATCCCAATCTCACAACACATAATCCATGTAAAAGGAAGTCCTTTCATGCATATAAACCTCATGGGGCAGCAAAAACCACCAAGAATTGATGAAGAAATTGAAGTTTCACCATGGAATTGAAACGGAGAAGGAGACCTACGAATTTTGGATGTTGGGCGTGTGAATAATGACTACCAAAACCTTCAAAGTGGTTTAAATAGCCAACTTATCACTTAAGCCCTTCAACTTCTTTAGTTTTTCCAAAAAGACCCCAGGCTCAAGTGGTTTCTTGTCACTTAGGTCCAAAAGATCAACTTATGAGCTTAAATACCAAACTTATCACGTTGGGGTACAAAATGACCATTTTGCCCCTAGTGACACTTAGGTGCCAAATTAAACTAAGAACCATCTACATTTTAGATAACTTACTTGATCTTTCTAATTCACCTTTAATCAAGGCATTTAAACTAAGGATTTATGAACTTACCTTACTCACCTAGCATTCCGCTAGGAGGGCTATAACATGCATAGCTCTTAGACTTGTCCCCTAACTTTACACAAAGTCCTGTAGAACTCAAACACATAAGTTTGAGCAATAACCATAAGACTTGCACATGTACTCATAAGACAAGCTTTCAGTTTTGGCACATACCTTGACAAAATGTGCACTACTTAGCACACAAGCAACACACATAATCAATAGGCTCTAAGCATTTTCTTGAAACATATACAATAAGGGGCATGTGTTCACTACAGTTATGAGGAGCTAATTTAGTTAAGCCCAAAAGCTTAACCTCCATATAGCTTTACTTAACCTCCAAGGAAGACAAGAAAACACAAAAAATACAAGCATAATAACATGTACACATGATATCAGTAACAAATGTACATGATAACAACAACTACAAGGGGTTAGCAAGCACATCCAAGCAAACAAGCACACAATACACACACCACAACACAATTCCCTTCTCAGCCCAAACCACTAGCAAGTACACACACATTATTTGCACTCCAAGGTTTGCCAATCTAACTCCATACCACTAGAGCTTTGAGTTCAAAGATAAGTTGGCCTACTACCTTGAATCTTAGTACTTGCCATTAATGACTAGCTAGCCAAGAAAACACATAAACTCGAAGGTTCCATATATGCCCCATCTAACATTCTTAGATCATATTGTTAGTATTGTGCCCAAAAAGCCAATCATGAGATGATTGTATTTTTGCACATTGAGTCATGATATTTTATTGAGGCATTAATCCAGCAATTTTGTTTGTTGTTTTGTTTCTGCGTAACGTAATAAACATAATTGTAACCCTAGAATAATGATATTCTTAAACGTCCCTAGTCTAGTATTATTGTGGAGCGGGTTGCAATAATACATAATGACTAGCATATGTGGAGACTAATATGAGATATGTAGTCTACAAATGGGTACAAGTTGGAGAACTTGTGTACTGGACTGACCCACCATGAGAACACTTCATGGATCGTTATATGAGTGTCATAAGTGATTCTCATAGTGATCATGGTATATGTAGTCCTTCGACCTAAGATCAGCAAGGTTCCCTACATGTGAGTCACATACTTTGATACTTTCCTTTGTTGCTCGTAACTGAGTGAACTTGAAGGAGGCCATTGGGTATGTCACATATCATGCGGAGGGATTTGTATGATCAAGATGGGATTTGTCCCTCCTATGTAACGGGAGTGATATCTTTGGGCCCCTTGATAGAGTGAGACTTAGAAAATGCATGGCCATGCTCCGATGAGTTGATATATGATATCAATGTCGTCAGTTTAAGTTGGTCTACTCGGTAATCAAGAAACCAAAGATTGGGCTATACGAGAGTGACACATTCCATGTCTCGTGCTTAGTCTTGATATCTTGGACAAAGGGACAATGGCATATATCGATGATGATCATAAAGGTTTAGTCGATTCACCGACAATCTTGTCACTTGGGTAGCAATGATGTGTTGCTAGACACCGCTCATTGCTTATGATCATAAATGTGATTGATGATCATTGCCAACATGGCAAGAGCCTATTGGGTCGCACAGATACAGCTATTTGGATCATTAAAGTGCATGGGCTAATTATTTGGGTTATGGTTTCACTTTAATTTCGTATTAATAATGGGCCAAGGAGTTGAGCCATTATTAAGCCCGAAATTAAATCCTAATTGGATTAGGGCTTTGAAACCCATTAGGCCTGGAAGTTGAGTCTCACTATAAATACAACTTTTAAGTGAGAAATTCATAGGTCTCCTTGCCCTAGCCTCCCAAAAGGACAGGCGCACTCTTCTCTTGCAATTCCTTGGAGGACGCAAGCTAGCACTGCGAGCACAAGAGAAACGCATCTGCCGGGACGTGGTGGAAGCGTGGTGATCCCGAGAGGCTCATGTGGATACCATAGAGAGCCTGAACACGTCAACTGTTCAGGTTTTGTGATTCGACTCTACAGTTGAGTGAGAGATCTCAACCGAAAATTAGGTATGAAATTTTTGAACACCCGGTTTACCCCATTTCACTTGGATCCTGGAGGGTTTCGATTAAATTCCGCTGCGCTGTTTGGCTCCCTAAACCCAACAGTGGTATTAGAGCTACTGGTGAAACCCTAAATCGGGATTGAGTGTTGAATCGCATAATGCTATGTGTTCGATTGGTTTTCGGCCATGATTAATTAGATTGATTCATGATGCATGAAACCGGAATTCGTAATGAACATATGAGATATATGAAGAAATGACACAAATTGCTTAATGAGATTAACCCAAAATTGATAGGTATGAGATACCTATATGGATTAGGATTCTTGCAATAGTTGCAAAAACCCTAGGTTTGTTCGGATTCGGCCTGTTCTGGCACCGAAAGTAAGGTATTTTTGGTGGCTCGAATGGAGGAGTCTCGGGTGCCTACTTTCTCGAAATATAAGATTTCAGGCTAAGCAATTGTAAGACAATTTTTTGCGCTGGTCACTAAGGCGGCTCCCCTTGACCCCATCCGGTGACTGGTCAGCGGAACCACTGCCCGCTGACCAGCCAGTGGGACCGCTATCTGCGAAGCGCCACATAAATAAAAATTGGTTAATCAACACGCGAAAATTGGCTTGCATCTTTGTTGAATGAGATTTGACATGATATGCTGATTGGTATTTGAAGCATGGTGCATGGTTATAGCCCTTGATTGGTTGTACTTGTAAATATGGCCTGCGAGTTGTGCCTTTTCTTATCACTCTAATTGTACATTCTCTTCTCAACTTACTCCCCTCGAATGTAACTCGAGGTTTCTATTATTGATGTAATGGTGCATTATGGGATCGTCCAAGGTGGTATGTCCAAGGAGGTGACAACAAAAAGGCAACGAAGAAAGGAAGAGAAGGAGCTTGTGAAGACTCTTTTCTTTTCTTAGGTGTTTATGATATTCTCATTGGCTTGAGAATATCGCATAGTTTGGTTTATAACCATGTCACGTTTATTTCTTGTAAGCATGAGATGCATGTTTTATATTTGTATGTGATGCATGTATAAAACAACCGGAGATAACAAATTGGTGAGATCAAAAGATAAAATCCCTCACACAAATATTAAGTCATTAAATGTGATGCCTTCCAAATGTTGGCACTCGTCAAGACTTTGATCAACATTAGGTGGGTTTGCCAAAGCAAAGCACCTATGTTCATCTTGGTAAGGCGCGATGGGATAATAGTGATACCCAAACTGCTAACTTTGGGTTCAACTTAACTAAGTCACCCTAATAGGATTAGGGACTTAGAGGCATAGAGTTGGGCTTAAGTTCATGAGATGAGCTTGGACAAGTGTTGTTCACCCAACTATCCAAGAGTTGCATAAGATGCAATTGGCAAGGAGTTGCCTACCTAAATAGCTGTAACTTGAGAGAAAAGCCAAAGCTAACCAAGGTTGTGGTCAAATATGGATCTTGCCCCACTAGAATACCTTAGCGCCGAGGTGTTTTGAAATAATATCGAGGGTTATTATTTTGAGGAAAATAGTGGGAGTATCGTTTAATAAAAGTCCTTATTAAATGAATTAAAATACATGACTCTTACACTGCATATTTACTGTTGTAGATAACCATGGCACAAAACACATCGACACTTTCGTTGCGATCAATCCTTGAGAAGGAAAAACTGAATGGGACCAACTTTCTCAAATGGTACCGAAACTTGAGGATAGTCCTCAAACAAGAGAGAAAGGCATATGTCCTAGAGCAGCCCATTCCGAATGAGCCTGCTGCCACTGCTCCAAGAGCTGAAAGGGATGCTCACAAGAGGCATTCTGATGATGCTTTGGATGTTGCATGCCTCATGCTTATTACCATGGAATCTGAGCTTCAGAAGCAACATGAGAACATGGGGGCGTTCGATATGATCGAACATCTCAAAATGCTTTTCCAAGAGCAAGCTAGGCATGAGAGGTTTGAGACCTCTAAGGCATTGTTTCAGTGCAAGATGTCTGAGGGAATTCCCGTGGGTCCTCATGTGCTCAAGATGATTGGGTACATTGAGAATCTTGAGAATTTAGGATTTGCTCTTCAGAAAGAGTTGGCTATTGATGTAGTCTTGCAATCGTTGCCTGAAAGCTACAGTCAGTTCGTCATGAACTATAACATGAACGACCTTGACAAGTCCCTCCCTGAATTGCTCGACATGTTGAGAACTGCTGAGCAAAACCTTAAGAAGGCTAAGCCCATTTTGATGGTTGAAAAGCGCAAGGGAAAAGGAAAAGCCAACAAGAAGAAGGATAAAGCTAATGGAAAGTCCAATGCTAGTTTTTCTTCAGCTGCACTGAAACCAAAGGGTGGTGTGGCAAAGGAAGGGGAGTGCTTCCATTGTAAGCAACCTGGACACTGCAAGCGCAACTGTAAGGTCTATCTTGAAGAACTTGCAAAGGAAAAGGGAAGTAAGACTTCCACTTCAGGTATTTTTGTTATAGAGGCTAACTTTTCTACTTCCTCATCTTGGGTATTGGATACTGGATGTGGATCTCACATTTGTGCAAATGTGCAGGATCTAAGTAGAAGTAGAAGATTGGCCCGAGGTGAAGTGGACCTACGTGTTGGAAATGGAGCAAGGGTTGCTGCCTTAGCCGTAGGGACTTATCTTCTCACTTTACCTAGTGGATTAGTTTTAGAATTAGACAACTGCTACTTTGTGCCTACTATTAGTAGAAATTTCATTTTTGTTTCTTGTTTGGTGAAGAAAGGTTTTTCATTTATAATAAAGGACAAATGTTGTTCTATTTACTTGAATGAAATCTTTTATGGTAGTGCTCAACTTAGCAATGGGTTGTATGTTCTAGACCTTGAAGATCCAATCTATAATGTGAATACCAAGAAGGTCAAATTAAATGATTCAAACCCGACCTATCTCTGGCATTGTCGCTTGGGCCATATAAATGAGACCCGCATATCCAAGCTCCATAAGGATGGACTCTTGGACTCATTTGATTTTGAATCATATGAGATATGTGAGTCATGTTTGTTGGGCAAGATGACCAAAGCCCCATTCATAGGGCAAAGTGAAAGGGCTAATGACTTACTAGGACTCATACATAGTGATGTATGTGGCCCTATGTCTACACAAGCTAGAGGAGGTTTCCAATACTTCATTACTTTCACTGATGACTTCAGCAGATATGGCTATGTGTATCTTATGAGACACAAGTCATAATCCTTTGAAAAGTTCAAAGAATTCAAGAATGAAGTATAGAATCAAGTCAAGAAGAGTATCAAAGTGCTTCGATCAGATCGAGGTGGAGAGTACTTGGATCGAGAATTCCTTGACTATCTGAAGGAGTGTGGTATAATATCACAACTCACTCCACCAGGTACACCTCAATGGAATGGTGTTTCTGAAAGGAGAAATCGAACTCTGTTAGACATGGTTCGCTCCATGATGAGTCAAGCTGACATTCCAAACTCCTTTTGGGGACATGCTCTAGAGACAGCCGCTTTTACACTAAACCGAGTTTCATCTAATCGATTCAAAAGACACCATATGAGATATGGAGTAGGAGGCATCCCAATTTGTCTTTTATGAAGATTTGGGGCTGTGATGCTTATGTAAAATGTGAATCCTCTGACAAACTAGGGCCCAAATCTCAAAAATGTCTTTTTGTTGGGTATCCCAAAGAAACAAAGGGTTACTATTTCTACAATCCCTCTGAGCAAAAAGTGTTTGTTGCTCGAACTGGTGTCTTTTTGGAGAAAGAGTTTATCTCTAAAGGAACTAGTGGGAGGAAAGTAGAACGTGAAGAAATTTAAGAACAACAAGGAGACATCGAACCTGAAATGGAACCTGAATAGACACCACAAGATGTTGTGGTTCAGTAATCTGTTCCTGTAGCACAGACCCCACGTAGGACTAGTAGGATTTGGCGTGAACCCGAGAGATATGGATTTCTCATGACTCACACCGGTGATGTGATGCTCATGGATCAAGATGAGCCCACAACCTACCAACAAGCTATGTCGGGGCCTGACTCTGAGAAGTGGCTAGTGGCCATGAAATCCGAGATGGAATCCATGTATGAAAACCAAGTATGGACTTTGGTTGACCCACCTGAAGGGGTAAAACCCATAGGGTACAAATGGGTTTTCAAGAAGAAAACTGACATGGATGGTAATGTGATTACCTTTAAGGGACGATTGGCCGCAAAAGGTTTCAAGCAAATTCATGGTATTGACTATGATGAAACTTTTTCACCAATTGCTATGCTTAAATCCATCTGAATTTTGTTTGCTATTGCTGCACACTATGATTATGAGATATGGCAAATGGATGTCAAAACTGCATTCCTAAATGGAAAGCTACTTGAGGATGTGTACATGACACAACCTGAGGGTTTTGTCACTCCTGGCAATGCCAATAAAGTGTGCAAATTGCAAAGGTCCATTTATGGACTGAAGCAAGCTTCTCGAAGTTGGAATCTTTGTTTTGATGATGCAATAAAAGAGTTTGGTTTTATCAAAAATGAAGATGAACCTTGTGTCTACAAGAAGGTTAGTGGGAGCGCTATTGTCTTCTTGGTGTTGTATGTAGATGACATACTACTCATCGGGAATGACTTTCCTGAGCTACAGTCTGTGAAGACTTGGCTAGGGAAATATTTCTCTATAAAGGACTTGGGTGAAGCAGCCTATGTGTTGGGCATCAGGATTTATAGAGATAGATCTAGAAATCTTCTTGGCCTAAGTCAAAGTACATATATTGACAAGGTGCTGAAGAGGTTTAGCATGCAAGATTCCAAGAAAGGATTCTTGCCCATGTCACATGGTATCACTCTTTCTAGATCTCAGTGTCTGAGTACAACCGAGGAGAGAGAGCGGATGAGTAAGATTCCATATGCCTCAGTAATTGGATCTATCATGTATGCCATGATATGTACTCGTCCCGATGTCTCATATGCTTTGAGCATGACGAGTAGGTACCAATCGAACCCCGGTGAAAGTCACTGGACAGCTGTTAAGAACATCCTTAAGTACTTACGAAGGCCTAAGGATGCATTCTTGGTCTTTGGAGGTGAAGATCAGCTCGTTGTAAGGGGTTACACCGATGCAAGCTTCCAATCCGATAAGGATGATTTTAGATCACAATCTGGTTATCTGTTTTGTATTGGTGGTGGTGCTGTGAGCTGGAAGAGTTCAAAGCAAGAGACAGTAGCTGACTCTACAACAGAATCTGAGTACATTGCCGCCTTTGATGTTGCGAAGGAGGCAGTTTGGATCAAGAAGTTCATCACTAAACTTGGAGTGGTTCCAAGCATTGTTGACCCGATAGAGCTCTATTGTGACAAAAATGGAGCAATCGCACAGGCTAAGGAACCTCGATCTCACCAGTGATCCAAACACATACTCCGACGCTATCATCTCATCAAGGAGATCATCGAGAGGGGTAATGTAAGGATATGCAGGACTTCGACAAACAGCAACATTGCTGATCCACTGACAAAGCCCCTTACGCAGCAGAAGCATGATAGCCATTCTAGGTCCATCGGTATTAGATACATGGATGATTGGCTTTTAGTGCGAGTGGGAGATTGTTAGTATTGTGCCCAAAAAGCCAATCACGAGATGATTGTATTTTTGCACATTGAGCCATGATATTTTATTGAGGCATTAATCCAGCAATTTTGTTTGTTGTTTTGTTTCTGCGTAACGTAATAAACATAATTGTAACCCTAGAATAATGATATTCTTAAATGTCCCTAGTCTAGTACTATTGTGGAGGGGTTGCAATAATACATAATGACTAGCATATGTGGAGACTAATATGAGATATGTAGTCTACATATGGGTACAAGTTGGAGAACTTGTGTACTGGACCGACCCACCATGAGAACACTTCATGGATCGTTATATGAGTGTCATAAGTGATTCTCATAGTGATCATGGTATATGTAGTCCTTCGACCTAAGATCAGCAAGGTTCCCTACATGTGAGTCACATACTTTGATACTTTCCTTTGTTGCTTGTAACTGAGTGAACTTGAAGGAGGTCATTGGGTATGTCACATATCATGCGGAGGGATTTGTATGATCAAGATGGGATTTGTCCCTCCTATGTAACGGCAGTGATATCTTTGGGCCCCTTGATAGAGTGAGACTTAGAAAATGCATGGCCATGCTCCGATGAGTTGATATATGATATCAATGTCGTCAGTTTAAGTTGGTCTACTCGGTAATCAAGAAACCAAAGATTGGGCTATACGAGAGTGACACATTCCATGTCTCGTGCTTAGTCTTGATATCTTGGACAAAGGGACAATGGCATATATCGGTGATGATCATAAAGGTTTAGTCGATTCACCGACAATCTTGTCACTTGGGTAGCAATGATGTGTTGCTAGACACTGCTCATTGCTTATGATCATAAATGTGATTGATGATCATTGCCAACATGGCAAGAGCCTATTGGGTCGCACACATAGAGCTATTTGGATCATTAGAGTGCATGGGCTAATTATTTGGGTTATGGTTTCACTTTAATTTCGTATTAATAATGGGCCAAGGAGTTGAGCCATTATTAAGCCCGAAATTAAATCCTAATTGGATTAGGGCTTTGAAACCCATTAGGCCTGGAAGTTGAGTCTCACTATAAATACAACTTTTAAGTGAGAAATTCGCAGGTCTCCTTGCCCTAGCCACCCAAAAGGATAGCCGCACTCTTTTCTTGCAATTCCTTGGAGGACGCAAGCTAGGACTGCGACCGCAAGAGAAACGCATCTGCCGGGACGTGATGGAAGCGTGGTGATCCCGAGAGGCTCATGTGGATACCATAGAGAGCCTGAACACGTCAACTGTTCAGGTTTTGTGATTTGACTCTACAGTTGAGTGAGAGATCTCAACCGAAAATTAGGTATGAAATTTTCGAACACCCGGTTTACCCCGTTTCACTTGGATACTGGAGGGTTTTGGTTAAATTCCGCTGCGCTGTTTGGCTCCCGAAACCGAACACATATAGCTCAAAATTACTATCACTTAGAAGCCATTACTCTACTTGAACATGGAATCATTTCCAAAATCAAGTAGATTTCGTGAAACCTTACCAATCTCTAGCTTTAAGCTCTCTGTTTCAAATTGAACCTTTAAGATCGAGCTTGGCAACCAAAGTGCAAGGTCGCCTAAGGCCAAGAACACCACTTCCAAGCTTGATTCTTCAATTCAAGTTTCAATCACCACCAATTTGGCATGAACCCGAAACCTTCAACCAAAGAACATGAAGAACATGGTTTGACTTGCAAAGACGAAGTTTTGACCAAAACTAATGATTTTCGGTTAAGTGGAAGCATGCATCAACCGGCTAAGTGCCACTTGTGGACAAAAATGGGCTTATTGCCCTTCTTGGCTTAAACAAATTTTCATGGCTTAAGGATTCTCCAGAAAAGTATTAGCATCACTAACAGCACCCAAAAGAACATTCAAATTGGCCCTTAAACTTTGTTTTCTACCATTAGTACTTAGGCTATTTCTATTGTGCATTTTAAAACCGATAGTGTGTTTCCAGGTTTTAAAACATCACTCTTCACATTTTCATTTGAGTCCCTCATTATTTTAATGCATTTTCCCTTAATTTTGGCATAGCCCAAGCACTGAAACAATGTCCTGATAATTCCTCCCACCTTAAAGAATTTGGTCCTCTAAATTCTTCACAAGTCTTAGATACAAATGAGGGTAGCTCTTGGCAATTTCCTGTTCTACTTCCTAGGTTTCCTGTTCATGAGTATGATTGCTCCACTGAACTTTAATCATAGAAATCCACCTCCTTCCCAACTTCCTAGTGTCTCTGACTAGGAACTGAATTAGTACCTCTTTGTATGAAAGGTTTGGCGTTGTAGGTACACTAGTAGGTACTTCTATGTATTTAGAACTTGGAACATACTTCTTAGGCAAGCTTACATGAAACACATCATGTATATTGCCAAGTTCTGGTGGCAATTTTAATTGGTATTGCACATTTCCAACCTAGGCCAACACTTGGTATGGCCCTTTGTATTTGGGTGCCAATTTTCATTTCTTTCCAAATCTTATAACTCCTTTCATAGGAGAGACATTCGGCCACACCCAATTTCCTTCCTGGAATTCCAGATCTCTTCTTCTTTTAAGGTTTGCATGTGATTGCTGCCTATCATTTGTAGCCTTGATTCTTACTTGAATTAATTTTATCTTTTATGTGGTATCTTTAACAATGTCTGGTCCCAATTCTAATTTATCTTCTGGCTGATGCCAGCAGTGTGGTGTTATGCATTTCTTACCATACAAGGCTTTATATGGGGCCATTGCCATCACTGAATGATAACCATTGTTATAAGAGAACTCCACTAACGGGAGATGCACATGCCATTCTCCCTAAAAATCAATGACACAACATCTTAGCATATCCTCGAGAGTTTGGATTGTTCTCTCTATTTGTCCATCAGTCTGTCGATGGTATGCCAAACTAAACTTAAGTTTAGTTCCTAATGCCTGATGTAAGGAGTTCCAGAACCTAGAGACAAACCTAGGATCCCTATTGATACAATATCATTTGGTACTCCATGAAGTTTCACTATCTCCCTTACCTAAAGTTGGGCAAGTTTGTCTAAAGAATTAGTGAAGTTCATTAGAAGAAAATGTGCTGCCTTGGTCAATCTATCCGTAATGACCCAAATGGCATTATGTTTTCTTCTTGTCAGTGGCATTCCTACTACAAAATACATAGTATGGACCCCAACTTTCTTCCAGGAATGGGTAAGCTTTGAAGCTTCCTTCATAGTTTTTGGTGCTCAACCTTCACTTGTTGGCACACTTCACACCTACCTACATGAGTGCTAATGTCATGTTTCATATATGGCCACCAAAAGTAGGCCCTGTCACACCCCACACAGGCCCCAGCCTGTGCACTCTCAGTGCCATTCACCATTTCTACCTAAGAGTTATTTAAACAGTCTTATGTTCAGGTGTTATTAACTACTTTTTATTTTGGCCATTGTTTATTAGGTAGTTTTTAAGTCTTATTTTCTTAAGCTAAGGGCCTGGGAGGTGCCCCAGGAGGCTTACGAGTTGATTAAAACAATTACTTGCAGCTTAAGTTAGGCCCAACCACTAACTTGCAACACAAGCCAAGGCTGTAAATCAGTAACTTGCAATACAAGCAAGGCATCACTTAGTCTTTTAAGTGTCTAGGATGTGTGCTCATCAAGCGTGCTACTCCAATGCATGTCAACAAAGAAGCCCATCTTATCAAGTTTTGGAAACCAATTTTCATGTTCATGAACATTTGGGCAAGTAAAGAACAAAAGAGATTCCATACATGAAGGCACATCATTCCACATGACATACCATAACTTGGCATTCAAGCATCCAAAATACTTACACAAAACCATAATTCATCCAAGGCTAATATACACAAAAGTAGCCTACATACATTCACTATTAACTTGGCAGCATACCAAGAGTACCCATTGTCCAAAATCAACCAAAGTTATGCATTACATTCAAGTTTACCTATAGTACCTGAGAAGGATCTTAAAGACTATATACATGACCATAGTCTGAAGTACTAACCCTATGAACAAGTTCATAGTCATAAAGGCAAACCACCACACTAGAGCCCAAGAACACACATCCATCTCTTCTGCTAGACAAGTTAAACAATCTACTCAAAGCCTGCAAAACTTATACCTTAATTTTTTGGCATAAACCATAAACATAAGACTTGTAAGTATAATTCAATTAAGCCAAGTTTCAGTTGGCACAAATACCTCAAGCAATATGTGAACTACTTGATTCACAAGCAAGCAAACCAAGTGATAGTCGAAGCACTGTTGCCCTTCAAACCCACAAGCTCGGGCAGGGCGTCACCCCCGAGGAATAGAACACCAACCTTGGGAAGGTAGACACCTCGACCATTCGACCTCGGTGATCCATCATCACCCACTAGGAGTGACAGTACCAACCTCGAGAATATGGTGCACCACCATCCTGGGTAAGATGACCTAACCGGCTTTAGAGGAGGAAGGCTCTCCACCTCCAGTAGGGGAAGACACCCCCAAAAGGGATCATCCACACCGAGGGGACTCACGGATGATCAAAGCGACCTCGGGGAAAAACCCTCCTGTTCCGAAAAGGTCTCTTTTACCGAAGGGATCTCAAGAATACGACAAAAATGGTTAAGGAGCCCCTGACACGCCGCCCTCGTACACATCCTGACACACCGCCCTCGGACACGCCCTGACACACATACCTACTATGGCCCCATTTCTTGGACAAGACGGCCTATGACTGGCTAGAGGTCCCCATTCCTAAAGGTACGGACTACATCCGACCGAACACGTGTCTTGATCTGAGTGAGCTATGTCAGGCGGATTCCTCCTTACATTGTCCTATAAATATCTAGCAAATGGCGTCAGTAAAGGGGGTTTTTTGGACTTTGGAGGAAAAACATACCTCCTATTCTTGCCATTCTTCATCTCACTAAATACTGACTTGGGCGTCGGAGGCTCCTTCCCCAGAAAAACACTTTGGGGACCTCCTAACCTTTATTTTTTGAGTATTTTAGGTAATCTCTCCCAGCAAGTCCCTTCTTCAGACGTTCCTCCGTTATCGGAAGTCCCTTCCAATCTCACCATGTCATACAGCGAAGATGCCAATGGGCATTATCTGGCACCATCTATGGCAACCCACTCTCAGGTGGCCGTCCTTGAGACCTGGCATTCTAAGGACAAGGGACTCCTAAAGTCCTCATCCACGCCGGAAGCTCAACCGGCAACCGAGGAACCCGCCGTAGGGACTTCCTTGCCTGAGGACCAACGTCCTCTAACCGTTACGATGGGCTTCCTACGTGATTTTCAATGCTCCGTTGTCACTGAAATGACCCAACAACTGGATCAAAGGTGGTTACAACAGCCCTCAGGATGAAGGGCATCCTCACTAACACCCCGTCGGGAGAGAAGCCCGAAATCTACTCACCAAAGTTCAGGGAGTGGGGACATCCATGATAAATCCTCGACGGAGGGCATGCCTCCTAGAGTCTGATGCACTAAAGAAACAGGGTCAAAAGAGCCTAGGACTTCCCTCCGGCGAAGCTCTTCACCGGAGGAGAGATCACAATCTCCTCGACGCCGAAGTCATTCCCCAAAAAGGTAGCGTCATTCTTCGTTGCCGAAGGCCTCTAGGCAGGGAGAATACCCTAGGGCCACCATCCTCATGGAAAAAATCCTAGAAAGGCTGGAAAAGGTAGAAAGGCAAATCGCCCAGAAGCTAGTGTGGTCAAGGCTATATGAGACCTTCACTAGACTCACCATTCGTCCGTGTTGGTGTTGTGCCCAAAAAGGCCAATCATGAGATGATTGTATTTTTCCACATTAAGTCATGATATTTTATTAGGAAATTACTCCAGCAATTATGGTTTGTTGTTTTGCTTCTGTGTAACTTAACAAACATAATTGTAACCCTAGAATAATGATATTCTCAAATGTCCCTAGTCTAGTATCATTGTGGAGCGGGTTGCAATAATACATAACGACTAGCATATGTGGAGACTAATATGAGATATGTATTCTGCATATGGGTACAAGTTGGAGAACTTGTGTACTGGACCGACCCACCATGAGAGCACTACATGGATCGTTATATGAGTGTCATAAGTGATTCTCATAGTGATCATGGTATATGTAGTACTTCGACCTAAGATCATTAAGGTTCCCTACATGTGAGTCACATACTTTGATACTTTCCTTTGTTGCTCGTAACTGAGTGAACTTGAAGGAGGTCATTAGGTATGTCACATACCATGCGGAGAGATTTGTATGATCAAGATGAGATTTGTCCCTCCTATGTAACGGGAGTGATATCTTTGGGCCCCTTGATAGAGTAAGACTTAGAAAAATGCATGGCCATGCTCGGATGAGTTCATATACGATATCAATGTCATCAGTTTAAGTTGGTCTACTCGGTAATCAAGAAACCAAAGATTGGGCTATACGAGAGTGACACATTCCATGTTTCGTGCTTAGTCTTGATATCTTGGACAAAGGGACAATGACATATATCAGTGATGATCATAAAGGTTTAGTGAAATCATTGACAATCTTGTCACTTGCGTGGCAATGATGTGTTGCTAGACACCGCTCATTGCTTATGATCATAAATGTGATTTATGATCATTGCCAATATGGGAAGAGCCTATTAGGTCACACACATAGAGCTATTTGGATCATTAGAGTGCATGGGCTAATAATTTGGGTTTTGGTTTCACAATAATTTCATATTAATAGTGGGCCCAATAGTTGAGCCATTATTAAGCCCGAAATTAAAGCCTAATTGGATTAGGGTTTTGAAACCCATTAGGCCTAGAAGTTGAGTCTCACTATAAATACAACTTCAAGTGAGAAATTCGTAGGTCTCCTTGCCCCAGTCTCCCAAAAGGACAGCCGCACTCTTCTTTTGCAATTCCTTGGAGGACGCAAGCTAGCACTGCGACCGCAAGAGAAACGCATCTGCCGGGACGTGGTGGAAGCGTGGTGATCCTGAGAGGCTCATGTGGATACCATAGAAAGCTTGAACACGTCAACTGTTCAACTTTTTTGATTCGACTCTACAGTTGAGTGAGAGATCTCAACCGAAAATTACGTATGAAAATTTTTGAACATCGGATTTACCATGTTTCACTTGGATCTTGGAGGGTTTCAGTTAAATTACACTGCGCTGTTTGGCTCCCGAAACCCAATAGTGGTATTAGACCTACTGGTGAAACCCTAAATCGGGATTGAGTGTTGAATCGCATGATGTTATGTGTTCGGTTGCTTTTTGGCCATGATTAATTAGATTGATTCATGATGGATGAAATCGAAACTCATAATGAACATATGACGTATATGAAGAAATGACACTAATTGGTTAATGAGATTAACCCAAAATTGAATGGTATGAGATACCTATATGTATTTAGGATTCTTGCAATAGTTGCAAAAACCCTAGCTTTGTTCGGATTCGGCTTGTTTGGGCACCGAAAGTAAGTTTTGTTCGAATGGCTAACCGGCCAGCGGGACCGCCGTATGTGAAGTGCCACTTAAATAAAAACTGGTTAATCAACGTGCATCAATTGGCATACATTTTTGTTGAATGAGATTTGACATGATATGCTGATTGGTGTTTGAAGCACGGTGCATGGTTATAGCCCTTGATTGGTTGTACTTATAAATACGGCCTGCGAGTCGTGCCTTCTCTTGTTACTCTCATTGTACATTCTCTTCTCACCTTACTCCCCTCGAATGTAACTCGAGGTTTCTATTATTGATGTAATGGTACATTATAGGATCATCCAAGGTGGTATGTCCAAGGATCATCGAAGATGGAATGTCCAAGCAGGTGACAACAAAAGGGCAACGAAGAAAGGAAGAGAAGGAGCTTGTGAAGACTCTTTTCTTTTCTTAGCCTTTTATGATATTCTCATTGGCTTGAGAATATCGCATAGTTTGGGCTATAACCATGTGACATTTATTTTCTTGTAAGCATGAGATGCATGTTTTATATTTGTATGTGATGCATGTATAAAACAACCGAAGATAACAAATTGGTGAGATCAAACAAAAAATCACTCAAACAAATATTAAGTCATTAAATGTGATGCCTTCCAAATGTTGGCACTCATCAAGACTTTGATCAACATTAGGTGGGTTTACCAAAGCAAAGCACCTAAGTTCATCTTGGTAAGGCGCGATGGGATAATAGTAATATCCAAATTGCTAACTTTGGGTTTGACTTAACTAAGTCATTCTAATAAGATTAGGGACTTAGAGGCCTGTTGGGCTTAAGTTCATGAGATGAGCTTGGACAAGTGTTGTTCACCCAACTATCCAAGAGTTGCATGGGATGCAATTGGCAAGGAGTTGCCTACCTAAATAGCTGTAACTTTAGAGAAAAGCCAAAGCTGACTCAGGTTGTGGTCAAATATGGATCTTCGCCCACTAGAATACCTTAGCGCCGATGTGTTCCAAAATAATATCGAGGGTTATTATTTTGAGGAAAATAGTGGGAGTATCGTTTTAAAAAAGTCCTTATTAAATGAATTAAAATACATGACTCTTACACTACATATTTACTATTGTAAATAACCATGGCACAAAACACATCAACACTTTCGTTGCGATCGATCCTTGAGAAGGAAAAACTGAATGCGACCAGCTTGCTCAAATGGTACCGAAACTTGAGGATAGTCCCCAAGCAAGAGAGAAAGGCTTATGTCCTAGAGCAGCCCATTCCGAATGAGCCTGCTGCCACTGCTCCAAGAGCTGAAAGGGATGCTCACAAGAGGCATTCTGATGATGCTTTGGATGTTGCATGACTCATGCTTATTACCATGGAATCTGAGCTTCAGAAGCAACATGAGAACATGGGGGCGTTCGATATGATCGAACATCTCAAAATGCTTTTCCAAGAGCAAGCTAGGCATGAGAGGTTTGAGACCTTTAAGGCATTGTTTCAGTGTAAGAGGTCTGAGGGAAGTCCCGTAGGTCCTCATGTGCTCAAGATGATTGGGTACATTGAGAATCTTGAGAATTTGGGATTTGCTCTTCAGAAAGAGTTGGCTATCGATGTAGTCTTGCAATTGTTGCTTGAAAGCTACAGTCAGTTCGTCATGAACTATAACATGAAAGACCTTGACAAGTCCATTTATGAATTCCTCATCATGTTGAGAACTGCTGAGCAAAACCTTAAGAAGGCTAAGCCCATTTTGATGGTTGAAAAGGGCAAGGGAAAGGGAAAAGCCAACAAGAAGAAGGATAAAGCGAATGGAAAGTCCAATGCTAATTCTTCTTCAGCTGCACAGAAACCAAAGAGGTGTGTGGCAAAGGAAGGGGAGTGCTTCCATTGTAAGCAACCTGGACACTGGAAGCGCAACTGCAAGCTCTATCTTAAAGAACTTGCTAAGGAAAAGGGAAGTAAGACTTCCACTTCAGGTATTCTTGTTATAGAAGCTAACTTTTTTACTTCCTCATCTTGGGTATTGGATACTGGATGTGGATCTCACATTTGTGCAAATGTGCAGGATCTAAGTAGAAGTAGAAGATTGGCCCGAGGTGAAGTGGACCTACGTGTTGGAAATGGAGCAAGGGTTGCTGCCTTAGCCATAGGGACTTATGTTCTCACTTTACCTAGTGGATTAGTTTTAGAATTAGACAACTGCTACTTTGTGCCTACTATTAGTAGAAATTTGATTTCTGTTTCTTGTTTGGACAAGAAAGGTTTTCAATTATAATAAAGGACAAATGTTGTTCTATTTATTTGAATGAAATCTTTTATGGTAGTGCTCAACTTAGCAATGGGTTGTATGTTCTAGACCTCGAAGATCCAATCTATAATGTGAATACCAAGAAGGTCAGATTAAATGATTCGAACATGACCTATCTCTGGCACTGTCGCTTGGGCCATATAAATGAGACCCGCATATCCAAGCTCCATAAGGATGGACTCTTGGACTCATTTGATTTTGAATCATATGATACATGTGAGTCATGTTTGTTGGGCAAGATGACCAAAGCCCCATTCATAGGGCAATGTGAAAGGGCTAATGACTTACTAGGACTCATACATAGTGAAGTATGTGGCCCTATGTCTACACAAGCTAGAGGAGGTTTCCAATACATCATTACTTTCACAGATGACTTTAGCAGATATGGCTATGTGTATCTTATGAGACGCAAGTCTGAATCCTTTGAAAAGTTCAAATAATTCAAGAATGAAGTAGAAAATCAACTCAGTAAGAGTATCAAAGTGCTTTGATCAGATCGAGGTGGAGAGTACATGGATCGAGAATTACTTGACTATCTGAAGGGGTATGGTATAGTATCACAACTCACTCCACCAGGTACACCTCAATGGTGTTGGGTTTTGGGAGCCAAACAGCGCAGTGGAATTTAACCGAAACCCTCCAGGATCCAAGTGAAACGGGGTAAACCGGGTGTTCGAAAATTTTCATACCTAATTTTCGGTTGAGATCTCTCACCCAACTGTAGAGTCGAATCACAAAACCTGAACAGTTGACGTGTTCAGGCTCTCTATGGTATCCACACGAGCCTCTCGGGATCACCACGTTTCCACCACGTCCCGGCAGATGCGTTTCTCTTGCACTCGCAGTGCTAGCTTGCGTCCTCCAAGGAATTGCAAGAGAAGAGTGCGGCTGTCCTTTTGGGAGGCTAGGGCAAGGAGACCTGCGAATTTCTCACTTAAAAGTTGTATTTATAGTGAGACTCAACTTCCAGGCCTAATGGGTTTTAAAGCCCTAATCCAATTAGGATTTAATTTCAGGCTTAATAATGGCTCAACTCCTTGCCCCATTATTAATACGAAATTAAAGTGAAACCATAACCCAAATAATTAGCCCATGCACTCTAATGATCCAAATAGCTCTATGTGTGTGACCCAATAGGCTCTTGCCTTGTTGGCAATGATCATAAATCACATTTATGATCATAAGCAATGAGCGGTGTCTAGCAACACATCATTGCTACCCAAGTGACAAGATTGTCGGTGAATCGACTAAACCTTTGTGATCATCCCCGATATATGCCATTGTCCCTTTGTCCAAGATATCAAGACTAAGCACGAGACATGGAATGTGTCACTCTCGTATAGCCCAATCTTTGGTTTCTTGATTACCGAGTAGACCAAATTAAACTGACGACATTGATATCATATATCAACTCATCGGAGCATGGCCATGCATTTTCTAAGTCTCACTCTATCAAGGGGCCCAAAGATATCACTCCCGTTACATAGGAGGGACAAATCCCATCTTGATCATACAAATCCCTCCGCATGATATGTGACATACCCAATGACCTCCTTCAAGTTCACTCAGTTACGAGCAACAGAGGAAAGTATCAAAGTATGTGACTCACATGTAGGGAACCTTAATGATCTTAGGTCGAAGGACTACATATACCATGATCACTATGAGAATCACTTATGACACTCATATAACGATCCATGAAGTATTCTCATGGTGGGTCGGTCCAGTACACAAGTTCTCCAACTTGTACCCATATGTAGACTACATATCTCATATTAGTCTCCACGTATGCTAGTCATTATGTATTATTGCAACCCGCTCCACAATAATACTAGACTAGGGACATTTAAGAATATCATTATTCTAGGGTTACAATTATGTTTATTACGTTACGCAGAAACAAAACAACAAACATAATTGCTGGATTAATGCCTCAATAAAATATCATGACTCAATGTGCAAAAATACAATCATCTCGTGATTGGCCTTTTCGGGCACAACACTAACAAATGG
Organism: Aquilaria yunnanensis; assembly: GCA_039654915.1. NCBI lineage: Eukaryota > Viridiplantae > Streptophyta > Magnoliopsida > Malvales > Thymelaeaceae > Aquilaria > Aquilaria yunnanensis. The sequence continues at coordinate 36,339,488 of CM077595.1, read as the reverse complement.
AATGGTGTATCTGAAAGGAGAAATAGAACTCTGTTAGACATGGTTCACTCTATGATGAGTCAAGCTGACCTTCCAAACTCCTTTTGGGGACATGCTCTACAGACAGCCGCTTTTACACTAAACCGAGTTCCATCTAAATCCGTTCAAAAGACACCATATGACATACGGAGTGGGAGGCATCCTAATTTGTCTTTTATGAATATTTGGGGCTATGACACTTATGTGAAACGTCAATCCTCTGACAAACTAGGGCCCAAATCTTAAAAATTCCTTTTTGTTGGGTATCCCAAAGAAACAAAGGGTTACTATTTCTACAATCCTTTTGAGCAAAAAGTGTTTGTTGCTCGAACTGGTGTCTTTTTGGAGAAAGAGTTTATCTTTAAAGAAACTAGTGGGAGGAAAGTAGAACTTGAAGAAATTCAAGAACAACAAGGAGATATCGAACTTGAAACGGAACCTGAATAGACACCAGAAGATGTTGTGGTTGAAGAGTCTGTTCCTGTAGCACAGAGCCCACGTAGGTCTGGTAGGATTTGGCGTGAGCCTGAGAGATATGGATTTCTCATGTCTCACACTTGTGATGTGATGCTCATGGATCAGGATGAGCCCACAACCTACCAACAAGCTATGTCGGGGCCTGACTCTGAGAAGTGGCTAGTGGCCATCAAATCCGACATGGAATCCACGTATGAAAACCAAGTATGGAATTTTGTTGACCCACCTAAAGGGGTAAAACCCATAGGGTGCAAATGGGTTTTCAAGAAGAAAACTGACATGGATGGTAATGTGATTACCTTTAAAGGACGATTGGTTGCAAAAGGTTTCAAGCAAATTCATGGTATTGACTATGATGAAACTTTTTCACCAGTTGCTATGCTTAAATCCATCCGAATTTTGTTCGCTATTGCTGCACACTTTGATTATGAGATATGGAAAATGGATGTCAAAACTGCATTCCTAAATGGAAAGCTACATGAGGATGTGTACATGACACAACCTGAGGGTTTTGTCACTCCTGAGAATGCCAATAATCTATGCAAGTTGCAAAGGTCGATTTATGGACTGAAGCAAGCTTCTCGTAGTTGGAATCTTTGTTCTGATGAAGCAATCAAAGAGTTTGGTTTTGTCAAAAATGAATATGAACCTTGTGTCTACAAGAAGGTTAGTGGGAGCGCTATTGTCTTCTTGGTGTTGTATGTAGAAGACATACTACTCATCGGGAATGACATTCCTAAGCTACAGTCTGTGAAGACTTGGCTGGGGAAATGTTTCTCTATGAGGGACTTGGGTGAAGCAGCCTATGTGTTAGGCATTAGGATCTATAAAGATAGATCTAGAAAGCTTCTTGGCCTAAGAAAAAGTACATACATTGACAAGGTGCTAAAGAGGTTTAGCATGCAAGATTCCAAGAAAGTATTCTTGCCCATGTCACATGGTATAACTCCTTTTAGATCTCAATGTTCGAGTAAGATTCCATATGCTTCAGCAATTGGATCTATCATGTATGCCATGATATGTACTCAGCCTGATGTCTCATATGCCTTAAGCATGACGAGTAGGTACCAATCAAACCTCGATTAGACTCGCTGGATAGCTGTTAAGAACATCCTTAAGTACTTACAAAGGACTAAGGATGCATTCTTGGTCTTTGGAGGTGAACATGAGCTCGTTGTAAGGGGTTTCACCGATGCAAGCTTCCAATCCGATAAGGATGATTTTAGATCGCAATCTGGTTATGTGTTTTGTATTGGTGGTGGTGCTGTGAGCTGGAAGAGTTCAAAGCAAGAGACAGTAGTTGACTCTACCATAGAATCTGAGTACATTGCCGCCTCTGATGCTGCAAATGAGGCAATTTGGATCAAGAAGTTCATCACTGAACTTGGAGTGGTTCCAAGCATAGCCGACCCGATAGAACTATATTGGGACAACAATGGAGCAATCGCACAGGCTAAGGAACCTCGATCTCACCAGCAATCCAAACACATACTCTGACGTTATCATCTCATCAGGGAGATCATCGATAGGGGTGATGTAAGGATATGCAGGACTTCGACAGACAGCAACATTGCTGATCCACTGACAAAGCCCTTTACGCAGCAGAAGCATGATAGCCATTCTAGGTCCATCGGTATTAGATACATGGATGATTGCCTTTAGTGCAATTGGGAGATTGTTAGTGTTGTGCCCAAAAAGGCCAATCATGAGATGATTGTATTTTTCCACACTAAGTCATGATATTTTATTAAGGCATTATTCCAGCAATTATGGTTTGTTGTTTTGTTTCTGCGTAACTTAACAAGCATAATTGTAACCCTAGAATAATGATATTCTCAAATGTCCCTAGTCTAGTATTATTGTGGCGCGGGTTGCAATAATACATAACGACTAGCATATATGGAGACTAATATGAGATATGTAGTCTGCATATGGGTACAAGTTGGAGAACTTGTGTACTAGACCGAACCACCATGAGAACACTACATCGATCATTATATGAGTGTCATAAGTGATTCTCATAGTGATCATGGTATATGTAGTCCTTCAACCTAAGATCATTAAGGTTCCCTACATGTGAGTCTCATACTTTGATACTTTCGTTTGTTGCTCGTAACTGGGTGAACTTGAAGAGGTCATTGGGTATGTCACATATCATGCGGAGGGATTTGTATGATCAAGATGGGATTTGTCCCTCCTATGTAACGGGAGTGATAGCTTCGGGCCCCTTGATAGAGTGAGACTTAGAAAAATGCATGGCCATGCTCGGATGAGTTCATATATGATATCAATGTCATAAGGTTAAGTTGGTCTACTCGGTAATCAAGAAACCAAAGATTGGGCTATACGAGAGTGATACAGTCCATGTCTCGTGCTTAGTCTTGATATCTTGGACAAAGGGACAATGGCATATATCAGTGATGATCATAAAGGTTTAGTCGAATCATCGACAATCTTGTCACTTGGGTAGCAATGATGTGTTGCTAGACACCGCTCATTGCTTATGATCATAAATGTGATTTATGATCATTGCCAACATGGGAAGTGCCTATTAGGTCGCACACATAGAGCTATTTGGATCATTAGAGTGCATGGGCTAATAATTTGGGTTTTGGTTTCACAATAATTTCATATTAATAATGGGCCCAATAGTTGAGCCATTATTAAGCCCGAAATTAAAGCCTAATTGAATTAGGGTTTTGAAACCCATTAGGCCTGGAAGTTGAGTCTCACTCTAAATACAACTTCTAGTGAGAAATTCGTAGCTCTCCTTTCCCAAGCCTCCGAAAAGGACAACCGCACTCTTCTCTTGCAATTCCTTGGAGGACCCAAGCTAGCACTACGACCGCAAGAGAAATGCATCTACCGAGACGTGGTGGAAGCGTGGTGATCCTGAGAGGCTCGTGTGGATACCATAGAGAGCTTGAACACGTCAACTTTTCAAGTTTTGTGATTCGACTCTACAGTTGAGTGAGAAATTTCAACCGAAAATTAGGTATGAAAGTTTTTGAACACCCGGTTTACCCCGTTTCACTTGGATCCTGGAGGGTTTCGGTTAAATTTTGCTGCGCTGTTTGGCTCCCGAACCCCAATAGTCCAAATGATAGTAGAAGCGCCCTTGCCAAGTGACTTTCGAGTGCCTCGCCTGGAGACCTATGATGGTCGTAGTGACCCTCAAGCCCACCTGACCAAGTACAGACGCAGTATGGTGCTACATGGCACCAATGATGCAACTCTCTGCAAATGCTAGCCATGGAAAGGCAAGAAAACCCGATCCAGCATCTGAAGGCCATGACTTCTGAAAACAAGAAAAACATGAAGAAGTTTTGCCAATTTCATCAAGATCATGGGCATGACATTGAGGCTTATTTCCAGCTGAGGAAGTACATAGAGTCTCTAATAAAGCAGGGCCAACTTCAGCGCTACTTACGGATCCCCTCCCAAGAGGGGAGGAGGGAAGATGAAAGGAAAAGAGATGACGAGGAATATGATTCCGAAAGACGCCAGAACCGAAGTCCCAAAAGACATCCGCCACCTCTAGCTGGAATAATACAGACGATTACCACTGGACTACCCTCGGCAGAATGAAAAAGAAAAGCCAGGGAATCTCAGTGATGGAATATAGTAACGCATCAAAAAATCTTCTTCGAAAAGATGGGTCTACCATAGTATTCCCTCATGGCGACGCACTTCTAGTCATGGAAAGGATAGGGAGTTGGGACGGCAAAAAAGTACTCCTCAATGACGGTTCTAACGATGACGTCTTATTCTCTCATCTGCTACCGAATTTGGGTATCCCAAAGGGCGATCTCAAGCCTGTCACCTTCCCTACTGATAGCCGAAGTGCTATCGCCTTTCAAACCTATAAGCTCAGGCAAAGCATCACCCACGGGAAGTCAAGCGTCACCCGCAAGGAATGCAAGCACCAACCTCGGAAAAAGGGGATCTGACACCTTGAGCATCTGACATCGGTGATCCATCATCACCCTTGGGAACGGTAGTACTGTTAGGTTTTGGGAGCCAAACAATGCAGCAAAATTTAACCGAAACCCTCTAGGATCCAAGTAAAACGGGGTAAACCGGGTGTTCGAAAATTTTCATACCTAATTTTTGGTTGAGATCTCTCACCCAACTGTAGAGTCGAATCACAAAACCTGAACAGTTGACGTGTTTAGGCTCCCTATGGTATCCACACGAGCCTTTCAGGATCATCACGCTTCAACCACGTCCCGACAGATGTGTTTCTCTTGTGCTCGCAGTGCTAGCTTGCGTCCTCCAAGGAATTGCAAGAGAAGAGTGCGGTTGTCCTTTTGGGAGGCTAGGGCAAGGAGACCTGCGAATTTCTCACTAGAAGTTGTATTTATAGTGAGACTCAACTTCCAGGCCTAATGGGTTTCAAAGCCCTAATCCAATTAGGCTTTAATTTCGGGCTTAATAATGGCTCCACTATTAGGCCCATTATTAATATGAAATTCTTGTGAAACCAAAACCCAAATTATTAGCGCATGCACTCTAATGATCCAAATAACTATATGTGTGCGACCCAATAGGCTCTTACCATGTTGGCAATGATCATAAATCACATTTATGATCATAAGCAATGAGCGGTGTCTAGCAACACATCATTGCTACCCAAGTGACAAGATTTTCGGTGATTCGACTAAACCTTTATGATCATCACCGCTATATGCCATTGTCCCTTTGTCCAAGATATCAAGACTAAGCACGAGACATGGAATGTGTCACTCTCCTAGAGCCCAATCTTTGGTTTCTTGATTACCGAGTAGACCAACTTAAACTGATGACATTGATATCGTATATCAACTCATCCAAGCATGGACATGCATTTTTCTAAGTCTTACTCTATCAAGGGGCCGGAAGATATCACTCCTGTTACATAGGAGGGACAAATCCCATCTTGATCATACAAATCCCTCCACATGATATGTGACATACCCAATGACCTCCTTCAAGTTCACTCAGTTACGAGCAACAAAGGAAAGTATCAAAGTATGTGACTCACATTTAGGAAACCTTGATGATCTTAGGTCGAAGAACTACATATACCATGATCACTATGAGAATCACTTATGACACTCATATAACGATCCATGAAGTGTTCTTATGGTGGGTTGGTCCAGTACACAAGTTCTCCAACTTGTACCCCTATATAGACTACATATCTCATATTAGTCTCCACATATGCTAGTCATTATGTATTATTGCAACCCGCTCCACAATAATACTATACTAGGGACGTTTAAGAATATCATTATTCTAGGGTTACAATTATGTTTATTACATTACGCAGAAACAAAACAACAAACATAATTGCTGGATTAATGCCTCAATAAAATATCATGACTCAATGTTTAAAAATACAATCATCTCATGATTGGCTTTTTGGGCACAACACTAACAAGTACCGACCTCGAAAATACCGTGGATTGCCATCCTCGGCAATGTGACCAAATTGGCTTCGGAAGAGAAAGACTCACCACCTTCGGCAGGAGAAAGCGCCCCTGAAGGGGAACATCTGTGACAAGGGAGATCCCTTGTTATTGAAACCATCTCGGAGGAAGGTCCTCCTATTCAGAAGAGCTCTTTTCTACCGAATGTGATGCTCGGGGGCTTCATCGTTGGTAGTCATGGTGACTGATGGGGGGATTCCTGGAGAGGAAGAACGCCTGGTGGCCGTTTTGCCCAAGGGAGAGTACCTGATGTTGGGTTTCGGGAGCCAAACAGCGCAGCGGAATTTAACCGAAACCCTCCAGGATCCAAGTGAAACGGGGTAAACCGGGTGTTCGAAAATTTCATACCTAATTTTCGGTTGAGATCTCTCACTCGACTGTAGAGTCGAATCACAAAACCTGAACAGTTGACGTGTTCAGGCTCTCTATGGTATCCACACGAGCCTCTCGGGATCACCACGCTTCCACCACGTCCCGGCAGATGCGTTTCTCTTGCGCTCGCAGTGCTAGCTTGCGTCCTCCAAGGAATTGCAAGAGAAGAGTGTGGCTGTCCTTTTGGGAGGCTAGGGCAAGGAGACCTACGAATTTCTCACTTAAAAGTTGTATTTATAGTGAGACTCAACTTCCAGGCCTAATGGGTTTCAAAGCCCTAATCCAATTAGGAATTAATTTCGGGCTTAATAATGGCTCAACTCCTTGGCCCATTATTAATACGAAATTAAAGTGAAACCATAACCCAAATAATTAGCCCATGCACTCTAATGATCCAAATAGCTCTATGTGTGCGACCCAATAGGCTCTTGCCATATTGGCAACGATCATAAATCACATTTATGATCATAAGCAATGAGCGGTGTCTAGCAACACATCATTGCTACCCAAGTGACAAGATTGTCGGTGAATCGACTAAACCTTTATGATCATCACCGATATATGCCATTGTCCCTTTGTCCAAGATATCAAGACTAAGCACGAGACATGGAATGTGTCACTCTCGTATAGCCCAATCTTTGGTTTCTTGATTACCGAGTAGACTAACTTAAACTGATGACATTGATATCATATATCAACTCATCGGAGCATGGCCATGCATTTTCTAAGTCTCACTCTATCAAGGGGCCCAAAGATATCACTCCCGTTACATAGGAGGGACAAATCCCATCTTGATCATACAAATCCCTCCGCATGATATGTGACATACCCAATGACCTCCTTCAAGTTCACTCAGTTACGAGCAACAAAGGAAAGTATCAAAGTATGTGACTCACATGTAGGGAACCTTGATGATCTTAGGTCGAAGGACTACATATACCATGATCACTATGAGAATCACTTATGACACTCATATAACGATCCATGAAGTGTTCTCATGGTGGGTCGGTCCAGTACACAAGTTCTCCAACTTGTACCCATATGTAGACTACATATCTCATATTAGTCTCCACATATGCTAGTCATTATGTATTATTGCAACCCGCTCCACAATAATACTATACTAGGGACGTTTAAGAATATCATTATTCTAGGGTTACAATTATGTTTATTACGTTACGCAGAAACAAAACAACAAACAAAATTGCTGGATTAATGCCTCAATAAAATATCATGACTCAATGTGCAAAATACAATCATCTCATGATTGGCTTTTTGGGCACAATACTAACACCTGAGATGCTCAGAAAAAGTGGGTTAGGAGGTCCCCGGGGTGTTTTTCCGGGGAGGAGCCTCCGACACCCAAGTCAGTGGTGCTGAGAGAAGGCAGAGGAGATAGCACTGAGAGGTTCAGTGAACTCGCCTGGTAGTATTTACTCAGAGTGAGGAGTCAAGGTGTTTTTCAGCCCCCCAGCCAGATATTGTTTCCTGGTTTTTATAGGAGTACGTAGCCCATTCAGATTTTGACACGTGTACGGTCAGATGTTCCTGAATTTCTGGGCGTAGGGGGCAAGTAGCGGGTGGCAGGCCCCTTGAGCCTTGATCCGAGACGGGCCATGACGTGGCTTTGATGGTGTCGGCGTGTCAGGGCGCCGTTTGAGGCGACTTGTGATGTCTGTGGGCGACATGTCAGAGGCTTCCTTAAATGCTCCAGCCGTACTCACGAGGTCCCTGGGCGAGGTCATCCTCTGGTACGGACGGTGCCTCTTCGGGAAACATGCCCTCAGTTCGGGGGTTCCTAGCTTCAAGAAGTTCCGCCCTCGGGGAGGTCATGTTCGGCCCGTGATAGCTGGTGCCTCTTTTCCGAAGGTGATCTGTTCACAACCTCGGGGGGGGCTAGTAGTATCCTCAAGTTTCCTGGCGTGCCGGGCTCGGAGCTCTTCGGCTATCTCCCGAGGTGTATGATCCCACCTTTCCTTGGGTAGCGCCAGTTTCCTCTGGCTATTTTTGTGGCAGGGAGTTCGGCCAGATAGAGGCGATAGCCTTTGGCTATCACATGCCCCCCTTTGGAAAGCCGAAGTGAAGACTTCAGTTTTGCATCTCTTTCCAAGGTTGTTCTGTGGGAGTCTAGAGAGTAACACCTGTGTCGAAGGTACACCTCTTGCCCAAAGGTGTGGGTTGCTCGGCCTTGGCCTGTTTTTTGGTGTCTCCGAGGCAATCTGCTTCTTTGCTTTTGCAGGTCTGTGCAGCATCGCGTCTGATGGCCAAGCGCGTCAGTCTGAGCGACGCGTCCCAGTTTTTTAGGGATGTCAGAAGACGTGTCTCCTATTTTGGCGCGATGGTTGACACATGGCGCACTGTCATTTGAGCAGAGTCGCGTCGGTGCAGAGAGTGCGTCTTTTTAGGCGCAGAGAGCAGTTATGGCAACGGTTCACCTTCAAAGGGCACTTATGATGACGTTTCGGTTATCCACCCTCGGCCTATAAATAGGCCATTCCATCATAAGTCCCTTTTGCTTTTGCTATTGCTCCTTTCTCTACTTTCCTCTGTTTTTGCGCTTTCCCTCCTTTTCTGCGGCGGACCTGTCTTAACAGATCTTTTTTTCGGCAACCTTTCACGACGGTGACCTCAGATTTTGGCAAATCTTTTGGTGGATTTTTGTTTTCCAGAGTGTTTTGATCCCTCTGTTCTTTCGAGTTTTTTCCGGAAACTGTTTTCTTGTCTTTTCCGAACTCGTTTTTCTATCCAAAATGCCAATCCCTGAGAGCTGGCAGCCTCTTTTATCCTATCCTTGTTGCACTACCCCTAAAAAATTAGAGAGGTGGAAGAAGAAGTTCTTTCTTCCTTCTTACGCCATTACCCGGCTGCCACGACCTGACCACTATGCTTTTTCAAACCGTAGTACCGAGGTTACCATTTTCCGAGCCCAGCTGAAGGCCAGACTTTGGTATCCTCCCCCGAAGATGGTTTGCGAGTTCTGCCAATTTCATGGCATTGCTGTGAATCAGCTTCCCCCGAACTCGTACTGCTATTTTAACGCCTTCCTCTGTATGTGTGGCGTCTTCGGGACAAAACCCCATTTTATAATCTTCATGCAGTACTACAAGCTCTTTGTGGTCCCAAAGGGTGGCTTCTACTTTATGCTACCTCGGGGATCCGGGAGCAAAAAATTCATGTTCACCTTCACCACCAAGGACAGCTGGCGGGGGTGGCAACAGAAATTCTTCTTCCTGAAGATGGAGGAGGCCTGGTCGTATGTTCCGACCAAATGGGCTCAGGGAAAGCTAGATGTGGACGTCGTTGATCCGAGGTTGTTGCTGACTCCAGAGTTGGCTTCCACTTTCGCGGACTTCGACGGCCGCATCCGCGCCGTCTCTGACTGGGCTCCCGAGGTCGCTCCGCGCTCTCTGTACCCCTTCCCTATCAACTGGAGGTTGATGACCAAAGAGGTCCTCCGGGAGTTAAAGGTGGTTAAGGAACACGAGACCGACCTCGAGATGCCAGCTCCTGCCATCACCGGGAAGGATTCCTGGTTGGTGCAGCTCCTTCGGGAGGAAATCTCTTTCGAAACGTTTGTCGAAAGTGAGTTATCTTCTACTCCCTTGTTGTTTTTCCCTCGGACTTACGCTGATGTCTTTTTGCTTTTTCAGAGATGGGCCAAGGGACTGCTGCATTTTACAAGTCCCTTTTCTCCGGCCAGGTGGAGAAGGGCGATTAGACAAAGAAGGCGGCTTCCTGAAGGTGGAAGTCTACTGGCGCTGGGCCTTAGTCTAAACGGGCAAAGAAAACTGCCCAGGTTCCTCTGGAGGAAATTTCCGATGAGGCCGCGGAGGAGCCTCGGGCAGCCGAGATTCCGCCGATCGAGGCTACTGCCGAGGTTCCTTCCGCTGACGTCCCTCCCCCGAGCCATTCCGCGCCGCAGGCCCTTCTCGAGACCGTGGTAGAGGCTCCTTCTGCCGAGGAGCGGCGCAAGAAGAAAGGCAAGGGGATTTCGACCGAGGAGTCTCAGGACTCTGAGGACGTCGTGGTCGAAGTACCGCCAGGTTTGTTTTCAGAACAAGTATGGCTCTTTTGTTTTTCTGAATTTTCCTTTGTCTCTGACCTGCTTCTCGTTTTTGCCATGCAGGGGAGTTGCTTACTCCGAACTGGGCGGCCGAACACGCGAAGACGCGGGCCATTCGCGATGCCAAAGTCCCGCAAGGGAAGATACCCAAAGAGCCTTTCTGGACATTCACGGAGGACATGAACTTGTACTCCGAGGACTGTCCTGAAATGGCGAAGGAAATTTCGATGGGGGTGCTTACAGAGGCCTCCTTCAAGGCTATTGCGGCGGCCCATCCGGGTGATGACACCCTCACCGCGAAAGTCACCGAGCATGCCGCTCAGGTATGCTCTTCACACCTTTTACGCCTCAATTTTTCCTAAGTGTTTGGCTCTTACCAACCTTGCGTTCATCTTTTTACAGCTGCTGGGGTACGCCGTCTTTCTCCGAGTTCGGGTGGCCAGGCAGACGGCGTTCCGAGCTTCGGCGTTAGAGGCCTTAGAGAAAGCGAAGGTCACGGGCTCGGAATTGACCGCCAAGAACCAGCAGCTGGCAGATGCTGCGAAGAAAGAAGTTGCTGCCCTTCGGGAGGAGTTCCGAAAGGAGAAGGAAGATCATGAAAAGAACTCCTCTCTGAAGATTGCTGACCTCGGCGATCAGGTGAAAGGGATGCTTGCTACCAACCAAGACCTTCTAAAAGATAAGTCAGATTCTGACAATCTTATACGGTCGTTGGTGACTGAGAAAAAGACCCTTGAAGCCGAGGTCTAGTCTTTGAAGAAGGAGCCCGATGCGAAGAAAAGGGTGAAGGCGCTGAAGAAGGAGGTTGCAGATTTGAAGGACGAGCTCGAGGACCTTGAGGTTGAGAAGGACAAATCCGACCAAATGACCAAAGTCGCCTTCCAGGATGGATTCTGCCTTGCTCGGTACCAAGTCCTTGAGAGGTTCCCAGGTCTGGACCTCTCTTTTTTGGAAGCTCTGAACATTCCCGAGGGGCCTCGGTGGTCCTGGTCAAAAATCGAGCACCTGAACCTGCCTTCCACAATTCCGGCGCCGAAGGTGGTGGAAAAAGGCACAGAGGCTGGTGGCTCCCGGGATGCCGAGAACCCTTACGCTGTTTTAGGGGCCTTTTCCTTTTTTCCTCTTCATTTTTGTGCTCCTTCTTCGGGCTCTTCTTCTTTGTAAGCCTGATCATTCTCAATGAATATATTTTTTGGCTAAGTCTTTTCGCAAGATTTTGCATTTCCACTGTCCCGAACAAGTTCGCTCAAGAGACTTCGGGAAACCTGCTATCACCAAAATTTTATTCTCTGCTTTTTGCGACGAGTACTTTCGCAAGATTTTTGTTTCCCATTTGCCCGAGCATGGTGGCTCAATGGACTTCAGAAAATCACATCTGCGCTTTTTGCGGTGAGTATTTTCGCAAGATTTTTGTTTCCCATTTTCCCGATCATGATGGCTCAAGGGACTTCGGAAAACCACATCTGCGCTTTTTCATGGCGAACTTCTTCGTGGAATTCTGTCTTGCACCATTTTGTACATTTAAGAATTTTTTCTCAAGCACATTCTGTACTTAGGATATTTTTTGCGTAACACAATCCTTCCGTTCCATCTTAAGCGTAGAATTTCTTCAGGGCGTCTGAGTGCCAAGTGTTTTTCAATTCTACGCCCTCGGTGTCGCCAAGTTTATACACGCCTTTTCGTACTTCGGCAAGAACCAGATAAGGTCCTTCCCAGTTCGCGTGAAGTACCCCGTGGGATGGCTTTCGGGGTGCGAAGTCAGCCTTTCGGAGAACGAGGTCCCCTTTCTTGATTTCTTTTGGATTGGCTCGTAAATTTATAGCCATCGCCACTCTTTGCTGGAAAGCTTTTCTTCTCAGCTCAGCTATTTCTCTGTGTTCACCGATGAGGTAGAGCTTCGTTCTTAGGTCGAGGTCATTTCCACCTTCATCAAATACTTGCACCCGTACTGATGGTCTAACTATCTCGATAGGGATGATGGCCTCTGTTCCGAAGACGAGTGAGAAGGGAGTCTCCCCTGTGGCTCTTCGGGGCGTCGTTCGGTAACTCCATAATACGCTTTGGAGGGCCATTTCCCTATTGCTTCCCCCAGTCTCTTTTTCAGGCCATCTTTTATGGTCCTGTTAGATACTTCCACCTGCCCGTTGCTTTGGGGGTGAGCTACTGGGGCGAAGTGCATTTTTATTCCGAGGTTGCTGATAAATTCCTGGAATCCTTTGTCTATGAATTGGGATCCATTATCAGCCACTAGTACCCTCGGTATGCCGAATCTGCATATGATGTTCTTCCACACAAACTTCTGCACTTCTTTCGCCGAGATAGTTGCTAGCGGTTCTGCCTCGACCCATTTGGAGAAATAGTCTACTGCTACCACGCAGAATTTCACGCCTCCGGGCGCTACGGGGAGTGGCCCAATAAGGTCTATACCCCAGACTGCGAAGGGCCAGGGATAGTCAGCCGAAGTTACCATTTCGGAGGGTGCCCTCTGGATGTTCGCGTGTTTCTGGCAACTACCGCATTTCCAGACGAACTGCCTTGTCTCCTTTCTCAGGGTAGGGCAGAAGTATCCTTGGCGAAGTATCACTGCCGCCAGGGCATCGGTTCCAATGTGTGAACCACACATGCCTTCGTGGACTTCTTCAAGGATTATTTCAGTATCCTCTTCGTTCACACATCTTTGCAGTGGATTCGCGTATCCCTGTCGGTATAGTTCTTCACCGATCAGAAAGAAACGACCGGAGCGCCTTCGCAGTTTTGCCGCGTCATCGGGGTCTTCGGGGAGCACATTTTCTGCGAGGTACCTTTTCATTGGATACCTCCAGCCTTTTCCTGAGGTCGATATGCTCTGTACTGAGATGCTCGGATGGTCTAGCACCTCGGTGTAGGTCTTTGACTTCGCCAAGCAGTTTGCCTCGGTGTTTTTCCGTCGAGGTAGGTTTTCGATCCGTACGGCGTCAAACTCTTGAATGATTTTTGGTACCAGCTCGTGGTATTTTTCCAAGGTTGGGTCCTTCGCCCCATAGTCTCCCGCCGTCTATCGAACTACTAGCTGGGAATCGCTGTAAGCCTTTAAGTTTCTCACGCCAATTTTTCTGGCCAGTCATAATCCCGCTATGATGGCCTCATACTCAACCATATTGTTAGTGACGTTGAAGGTAAACTTGATAGCCTTCATTACCTCTAGGCCTTCGGAGCCTCTGATAATTACCCCATCTCCCTGGTGCTCGAACCCTGAGGCTCTGTCAACATGTAAGGTCCATTCTGGCTCACCTTCGTTCAGATCCGGTTGACTGTCCTCAGTGGTGGGTATCTCGGCAATGAATTCTGCCAGTGCTTGAGCTTTTATGGCCTTCCGAGGTTCATAGGTGATATCGTGTTCGCCAAGTTCTATATACCACTTAGAGAGCCTTCCCGAATGATCCACTTTCCTCATAACGTCCCATAGTGGTAGGCTACTTCGGACGGTGATGGGATGAGCCTGAAAGTATGGCCGCAGCCTTCTCCCTACAAGCACCAAGGCGTATATAGCTTTTTGCAGCAGAGGGTACCTGATTTTGGCACCATGCAGGGATTTGCTTACATAGTAGACCGGCCATTGTTTTGGCCCTTTTTCTTTCACGAGGACCGAGCTCACAGCTTTTTCCGTGACTGGCGAGGTATAACACGAGGGGTTCTCCCTCGCGAGTTGTCGCAGAGTCGGCAGGCTGGCTAGGTATATTTTAAGTTCTTCCCAGGCTTTTTGGCAGTCTTGATCCCAAGGATGATCGTCCCTTCTGAGGTCGCCTTCCTTTTTTGCCGCCTTTGTGAGGATTTTGAAGAAAGGTCGACACCTATCTCCGTACATGGAAATGAACCTGCTAAGAGAGGTTATTCTTCCGGTGAGTCTCTGCACATCTTTTACTGTGGTAGGAGTTCGGAACTCGAGCAGAGCCTTAATGTTTTTGGGGTTAGCATCGATGCCTCTTCTGGATACCATGTGCCCAAGGAACTTTCCCGAGGTTACCCCGAACACCCATTTTTCAGGATTTAGACGAATCTCGAAGGCTCTGAGCTTTTGGAAGGTTTCCTCTAGATCTGCAACGTGGTTGCGAGGGAGCTTGCTTTTGACTATCATATCGTCAACATACACCTCCATGTTTCTCCCCATTTGGTCTTTAAAGACCTTGTTCATCAACCTTTGGAAGGTAGCTCCTGCATTTTTAAGCCCGAAGGGCATCCTGACGTAGCAGTACGTCCCTCCCTCGGTGATGAAGGCAGTTTTTTCTTCATCTTCAGGGTTCATCCTTATTTGATGGTAGCCGCTGAAGGCGTCTAGGAAACTCAGGAGCCCGTATTCGGCAGTTGAGTCTACCAGTTGGTCTATTGGCGGAAGAGGGTATGAGTCTTTCGGGCAAGCATCGTTCAAATTTCTGAAGTTGATGCACATCCGAAGTTTGTTGCTGCCTTCTTTTGTGGCAATCACCACGTTGCTTAACCATTCGGGGTATTTGACCTCCCTGATGACTTCAGCGTCTAACAGGCGCTGGATTTCGGTTTTCACAAAGTTGCTCTTATGGGCTGCGATGCTTCGCTTCTTTTGCCGGACAGACTTTGCTTCCGGGCTTACTTTGAGGCTATGCTGTATTATGCCAGGGTGCACCCCTGGCATGTCTTTCGGCGAGTAGGCAAAGAGATCTTTATTTCCCAGTAGAAAAGATACAAGGTTTTCCTTGTCACCTTCGGGCAAGCTCTTCCCTATTCGGGTAGATTGTCCTCGGACAAGTTCCACTGTTTCTGTTTCCGCTCTTGGGGGTTCTTCTTCTTTGCCCTTCTCTGGTGCCTTTGCCTCTATTGTTTGTGCGAGGTTATTTGGCGGAGCCTTTCGTGCCTTTACAAACACCTTCCTTACCTCGGCTTGATCTATGAAGACCTCTGCATCCCCATCCTTGGTGGCGAATGTGATAGTCAAGTACTTCACATCAGGGCGAATGTGCAGGTTTCCCTGTGTCTGCCTTCCAAGGATGGCGTTGTATGAAGAAGGAACATCCATGACAATAAATCTCGCCATTGTGGAGGCGTACAACTCAGCTGTTCCGTCGACCGAAGTTCCTTTCATCATCAGGGGGAAGTCAATCCACCCGAGGACAGGGAGTTCGGAAAGTCCAACCCCTA
This sequence comes from Aquilaria yunnanensis, assembly GCA_039654915.1. Taxonomy (NCBI): domain Eukaryota; kingdom Viridiplantae; phylum Streptophyta; class Magnoliopsida; order Malvales; family Thymelaeaceae; genus Aquilaria; species Aquilaria yunnanensis. The sequence continues at coordinate 36,323,936 of CM077595.1, read as the reverse complement.
AGGTGGGCGAGGTGACAGGCTTGAGCTCGCTGCTGGAGATGTCCAAATTCGGCAGTAAATGCGAGAATAGGACGTCAGTATTTGATCCATCATCCAGCAACACTCTCTTGACGTCCTAGTTCCCTATCCTTGCCATGATTAGCAGCGGATCGTCATGGGGGAAGATGACGGTGGATCCATCCTTGTGAGCTAGTTTCTTTGCCGGACTCTGATATTCCATGACTGCAATCTCTCTGGCCTTCCGCTTTTTTTCCGAGGATGGGAGCCCCGTGGTGATGGTTTGTATCACCCCTGCAGGAGGAGGAGGGCACTTTTTTGGACTTCTGTTTCTCCGTCTGTCGGAGTCATAGCCCTCATCTTGGGCCCTTTCTTCCTCATCTTCTCTTCCTTTTGGGGAAGGCATCCGCAGATATTTCCAAAGTTGGCCGAGTTTTATCAGCGACTCAATGTACTTCTTCAGTTGGAAGCAGTCTTCGGTGTCGTGGCCGTGGTCGCGATGAAACTGGCAGAACTTCTTGACGTTTTTCTTGTTATCAGCGGTCATGGCCCTTGGCCGTCGAATCTGCGTCCCCTGCCTTTCTAGTGCAATAAGGATGTTTGTCCGTGTAGTGCTCAGAGGTGTGAACCTTTGAAGTTTGCTTCCCCGCATCCTCCGAGGTCGGCTTGCCTGTTCAGTTGGATGCCGGGCTTGCTGATTGGACCTTTCGGCGCGGTTGTGACCGGACTTCGGTCCAGCCATTCTCAGCTCCTCGGCAGTCATGTGCTGTTCGGCCCTTCAGTAAAATTCTCCAAGGGTGTCCGGGGGGTCCTTTGAGAACTCATAAAACAGCTGTGAGTCTCGCCGAAGGCCCCGTGTCATGGCGAGGATGCGTATTTCGGGCCGGAAGTCCGGGACACTTAGAGCTTCCCTGTTGAATCTTTCAACGTAGTCTCAGATGGTTTCTACGTTTCTCTGCTCTATGTCGAACATCTGTACAGGCATCTTCGCCGTTGGCCGGCTTCCAATAAATTGTTGCGCGAAGGCCGTAGACAACTCCTGGAACTCAGTGATTGCTCCTGGGGGCAATGAGTTGTACCACGCAGTTGCTGGTCCCGTGAGGGTGACCTCGAAGCATTTACACATGGTAGCGTCATCAGCACCATGCATTATCATGCTGCATCTGTACTTGGTTAGATGGGCCTGGGGATCAGTGTGGCCATCATAAATCTCCAGTCGAGGTACCCTGAAGTCGCCTGGCATGCTTGCCTCGGCCACGGTCCGGGTGAATGGGGACACAACTTCGCAGAAGGCTCCCGTGAGCCTGTCCCAGACGGGTTTGCGAGCTACCTGCTTTTCCACCCTGTCTAGCCGCGCTAGTATTCTTTCCATGAGAACTGTGGCATTAGGCTCTTCCTCTGGGAAGGGAGATCGTCGGCGCCTCTTCGGGGAGCGAGTTTGTCGCTGAGGGGACAGGGGCCTCGCCTCAGGCGATGAACTCCTTCCTTGTGAGACTTTCGGTCGCTTGGACCCAGCTTGTCCCACAGGCCGTTTCCCGAGGGTTATATTCTCCGTGGACGACTCTTCGCGCGGGTCTCCGCTTCCTGAACTGCGATGAGTTGACCTCTGACTTTTCTCCCGAGGGCGTGCAGGTGAGGGAGGTTTTTGGGCCTGTGTCTGCTGTGACCGTCTTCGGTTGATCCACTGTGCCATTTCGGCCACGACCGAACGCTGAAACTCCCTCATAAAGCTCAAAGTGATTACTAGAGGGCGGTCTTCCTCAGACGCAGAAGTCCCTGGGAGTGTTTGCTCAGCAGCCGGTTGTGTCTCAGGCGCGAACGGAGACCTCGGGAGTCCCTTGTCCTTAGAACGCCGAGTTTCAACGACGGCAATCTCAGAGCGGGTTCCCACAGACGGCGCCAAGTGATGCCCGGGGGCTTCATCGTTGGTAGTCATGGTGACTGATGGAGGGACTCCCGGAGAGGAAGACGCCTGGTGGCCGTTTTGCCCAAGGGAGAGTACCTGAGATGCTCAGAAAAAGTGGGTTAGGAGGTCCCCGGGGTGTTTTTTCGGGGAGGAGCCTCCGACGCCCAAGTCAGTGGTGCTGAGAGAAGGCAGAGGAGATAGCACAGAGAGGTTCAGTGAACTCGCCTGGTAGTATTTTCTCAGAGTGAGGAGTCAAGGTGTTTTTCAGCCCCCCAGCCAGATATTGTTTCCTGGTATTTATAGGAGTACCTAGCCCATTCAGATTTTGACACGTGTACGGTCAGATGTTCCTGAATTTCTGGGCGTAGGGGGCAAGTAGCCGATGGCAGGCCCCTTGAGCCTTGAGCCGAGACGGGCCATGACGTGACTTTGATGGCGTCGGCGTGTCAGGGCGCCGTTTGAGGCGACTTGTGATGTCTGTGGGCAACATGTCAGAGGCTTCCTTAAATGCTCCAACCGTACTCCCGAGGTCCCTGGGCGAGGTCGTCCTCTGGTATGGACGGTGCCTCTTCCGGAAACATGCCCTCAGTTCGGGGGTTCCCAGCTTCAAGGAGTTCCGCCTTCGGGGAGGTCATGTTCGGCCCGTGATAGCTGGTGCCTCTTTTCCGAAGGCGATCTGTTCACAACCTCGGGGGGGGCTAGTAGTATCCTCAAGTTTCCTGGCGTGCAGGGCTCGAAGCTCTTCGGCTATCTCCCGAGGTGTATGATCCCACGTTTTCTTGGGTAGCGCCAGTTTCCTCTGGCCATTCTTGTGGGAGGGAGTTCGGCCAGATAGAGGCGATAGCCTTTGGCTATCAGAAGGGATCTCGGGAATACGGTAGAAACTATTAAGGAGCCTCTGACATGCCGCCCTCATACACAACATGCCGCCATCATACACGCTCTGACACGCCACCACTGCACACGTCCTGTCACATAGAGCTACCCTGGCCTTGACCTTTGGCCAGAACGGCCTGCAGCTGGCTAAAGGCCCTCACGCCCGAAGGTACGAATTGCATTTGACCGAACACAAATCACAATCTGAGCGGGTTATGCTATGTAGATTTATTCACACCCTCCTATATATATATATAATGGGAAATGGCCTAAAAAGGGAAGTACACAGAGACACACACAGGGAGGTGAGAAAAAACAAGATACATTCTTCATATTCTTACTACTTCCGGTCTCTTAAAATATTGACTTGGCCATCGGAGGTTCCTCCCTGGAAAAATACTCCGGGGACCTCCTAACCTTTACCCTTTGAGCGTTTCAGGTAATCTTTCTCGGGAATCTCTCGTTTAGGCGTTCCTCCTTCACTGGAAGTCCCTCCCAGTCTCACTATGTCATATAGTGATGATGCCAATGGGCATCATTTGGCATCGTCTGTGGGACCCCTGGTCACCGTCATTGAAACTCGGCATTCTAAGCATAAGGGGCTTCTGAAGTCCCCTTCCGCGCCAAAGGTTTAACCGGTGACCGAGCAACCTACCGCAAGGACTTCCTTGCCAGAGGACGAGCGTCTTCTAACTGTTACCATGAGCTTCCTGCGTAATTTGCAGCGCTCCATCATGGCTGAAATGACGCAGCAACTGGACTGAAGGTGGCCACAGCCGCCTTCGGGTTGAAGGCCCACTTCACCAGCACCTCATCGGGGGAGAAGCTCGAAGTCAACTCACCGGAGTTCGGGAACAGGGGACCAGCGTGATCAGCCCTTGATGGAAAACATACCCCCCAGGGTTTGACCTATGGGAGAAACGGGGTCCAAACGGCCTAGGACTCCCTGCCGAAGGAGTTCTTCACCAGAAGAGAAATCGCAATCCCTTCGGCGCCGAAGTTACTCTCCATAAAGGAGGCGTCGCTCTCCATTACTGGAGGCTCTAGGCAGCAAGAAGGAGAGCCCAACGCCGCACTCCTCATGGAAAAAATCCTATCGAGGTTAGAAAGTGTGGAAAGACAGGTAGCTCAGAAGCTGTCTGATCGAGATTGTCAGAAACCTTCAACGAAGACGAATCGCCGTTTACCTAAGCAGTAGTCGAATCACCTATGCTGAGTGACTTTCAGGTGCCTCGTTTGGAAACCTACGATGGCCGAAGTGACCCCCAGGCTCAGTTAACCAAAAACAAGCACAACATGGTGTTGCACGGTGATGATGACGCCACCCTTCGCAAATGTTTCGAGGTCACCCTCGCCGAACTGGCTACGGCATGGTACAACTCGTTGGCCCCCGGAAACATCATGGGATTCCAAGAGCTGTCTACCGCTTTCACACAGCGGTTCATCGGGAGTAGGCCAACAGTGAAGATGCCAGTTCAGATGTTCAACATAGCGCAGAAGAACAGAGAAACTATTCATGACTATGTCGAAAGGTTCAATCGAGAAGCCCTAAGCGTGCCAGACTTCAGGCTAGAAATACATATCCTTGCCATGATACGGGGACTTTGGAGAGACTCGCAGTTGTTCTACAAATTCTCTAAGGACCCCTCGGACACCCTGGGCGAATTTTACTGAAGGGCGGAGCAGTATATGACTGCTGAAGAGCTGAGGATAGGAGGCCCAAAGCTTGACAACTTCCGTACCGAGGCATCGAGCCAACAGGCTCGCTACCCAACTGAATTAGGGGGTTGACCTCGGAAGTTGAGAGGGAAGAAGCCATTGACTTTTACTCCCTTAAACACCACAAGGACGAACATTCTCATGGCCATGGAAAGGCAGGGAACTCAGATTCAACGACTGAAGTCCATGACCACGGACAACACAAAGAACATGAAAAAGTTTTTCCAGTTCCATCGGGACCATGGGCATGATACCGAGGATTGCATCCAGCTGAGGAAATATGTAGAGTCCCTGATAAAATAGGGTCAATTTTGACGTTACCTGCGGATGAAGAAATAAAAGGGGATGACGAAGAGTATGACTCCGACAGACGCCGGAACCGAAGTCCTAGAAGACATCCACCACCTCCGGCAGGAATAATACAAACAATCACCACAGGACTAACCTCAGCAGAAAGGAAGAGAAAAGCCAGGGAGATCTCGGTAATGGAATATGGTAACCCGTCAAAAAAGCTTATTTGGAAAGATGGGTCAACCATAATATTCCCTCACGATGACCCCCTTCTGGTCTTCGCAAGGATAGGGAGTTGGGACGTCAAAAGAGTACTCCTTGATGATGGTTCTAATACCGACGTCTTGTTCTCCCTTCTGCTGCTGAGTTTGGGTATCCCAAGGGGCAATCTCAAGCCTGTCACCTCTCCTACTTTCGGAGTGGGTCCATCTGAACTCCCTTTCCTTGGGTGGATTGACCTTCCCCTGATGTTAAAAGGAACTTCACTACAAAAGAAGGATGAGCTCTTTGGCTCTACAATGACAAGGTTCATCGTGATAGATGTCGGTACATATTGCTATGTCAAAATGCCCTTTGGGCTTAAGAATGCAGGAGCCACTTACCAGAGGTTGATGAACAGGGTCTTCAACTCCCGAGTAAGGAGGAACATGGAAGTCTATGTCAATGATATGATAGTTAGGAGCAAACTTCCTAGTAGTCATATCACGGACTTGGACGAAACATTCGGCTAGCTGAAGATCTTCAGAATTCGTCTCAACCTCAAAAAGTGCATATTTGGGGTGAACGCGGGAAAATTCCTTGGATTTATGGTGTCAGAAATAGGTATCGACGCCAATCTAGAAAAGGTCAAGGCCCTACTAAGATTTCGAACTCCCACATTGACAAAGGATGTGCAAAGACTCACAGGGAGAATCACGTCCCTCAGCAGATTCATCTCCATATATGGGGATCATTGCCGACCGTTCTTCAAGGTCCTTCCTAAAGCGGTGAAAAATGGTGGGGACCTCACAACCGAGGTACATCCTTGGAATGAAGACTGACAAAAGGCTTAGGAAGAGCTTAAGTTCTACCTGACTCGCCTGCCAACATTTCGGCAGCCACGGAAAGGGGAGCCCCTCATACTATACCTCACCGTCACTGAAAAGGCCCTAAGTTCGGTCCTCGTGAAGGAAGAGGGGACAGAGCAATGGCCAGCATATTATGTGAGCAAGTCTTTACACGGTGTCGAAGTTAGGTACCCCCTACTACAAAAGGCTATTTATGCCCTGATACTTGCAAGCAGAAGGCTACGTCGGTACTTCCAGGGCCATCCCATTATTGTCCGGAGTAACTTGCTTCTTCGAGGTATCGTGAAGAAGGTAGACCACTCGGGAAGGGTTTCCAAGTGGTGTATAGAGCTCGGTCAGTACGATATCACTTATGGGCCGAGGAAGGACATAAAAGCTCAAGCCTTGGTGAATTTCATTGCCAAAGTACCTATTGCCGAAGAAAGTCAACCAGACCTTGGGAAAAATGAACTAGAGTGGACCTTGTTTGTCGATGGAGCCTTTAGCCCCGAGCACCGGGGAGCTGGAGTAATTATTTACGGTCCCGAGGGTATGGAGGTTTTGAAAGCCATCAAATTTAGGTTTAACGTCACCAACAATATGGCCGAATATGAAGCTTTCATAGTAGGGTTACGCCTTGCTAGAAGGATTGGCGTGAGAAACCTGAAGGCCCACAGCGATTCTCAGCTAGTGGTCCGACAGATGGTAGGGGACTATACCGCCAGCGACCCAACTTTGGTGAAATATCACGAACTCGTGTCAAAGCTCATTCAGGAGTTCGACACGGTACACATCGAAAATGTGCCTCGCCGAGACAATGCTGAAGCAGATAGTCCAGCCAAATCAAGAAAGTCCACTGAAGTATTGAGCCATCCGAGCGTAGCAGTAATGAGCATAGCAACCTCGGAAAAAGGATGGAAAAATCCCATAAAGAGGTATCTTATGACCTCAGAGCTTCCCGATGACCCTCACGAAGCAGCAAAAGTGCGATGATGCTCCAGACAGTATTTCCTAATTAGGGAAGAGTTGTACCGACAGGGGTATGCAAGTCTGCTACAAAGTTGTGTCAGTGAAAAGGACACTGAGGTTCTCCTCGAAGAAGTCCACGAGGGGGCATGCGGTTCCGACATTGGAACTGACACCTTAGCGGCAGTGATACTCTGCCAGGGGTACTTTTGGCCCACCCTAAGAAAGGACGCGAGGCGGTTTGTCCAAAAATGTGATAATTGCCAAAGACACACCAACATCCAGAGGTTACCCTCGAAATTGATAACCTCGGCTAATTACCCCTGTCCCTTTGCAGTATGGGGCATTGACCTCATTAGGCCACTCCCGATGGCACCTGGAGGAGTGAAGTTCTTGATCGTCGTAGTGGATTGCTTCATTAAATGGGCCGAGGTAGAGCCCCTGGCGACCATGTCAGCAAAGGACATACAAAAATTCATCTGGAAGAGCATTGTATGCAGATTCGGCATACCGAGGGTGATAGTGGCCGACAATGGTTCCCAGTTTATTGACAAGGGATTCCAAGAATTCATCACTGAACACGGGATAAAAATGTACTTCACCCCGGTAGCTCATCCTCAGAGCAACATACAGGTAGAGGTATTTAACAAAACCATAAAAGATGGTCTGAAAAAGACATTGAGGGAAGCAAAGGGAAAATGGCCAGGGGAACTTCCTAGTGTGCTGTGGAGCTATCGGACAACACCCCGAAGGGCCACGGGTGAGATGCCTTTCTCACTCGTCTTCGGCAGAGAGGCCATTATCCCTATCGAGGTAGTCCATCCATCGGCCAGGATACAAGTGTCCGACGAGGAAGGGAATGACCTCGGGTTATGAGCCAAGCTCGACCTAATTGACGCACACAGAGAGGTGGCTGAACTTAGAAGGAAAGCCTTTAAGCAAAAAGTGGCTACAGTTGCAAACCTGCACGTTAGGAAAAAAAGAATCAGGAAGGGACACCTTGTTCTCCGAAAGGCTGAGTTCAAACCCCGAAGACCGTCTCACGTGGTACTTTGGGCAAACTAGGAAGGGCCTTATTTGGTCCTTGACAAGGTCCGGAAAGGAGTTTATAAGCTCGGCGACACCGTAGGTGGAGAGTTGAAAAATACATGGCATTCAGATGCCTTGAAGAAATTCTATGCTTAGAATCTTGTTAGAAAAATTGTACAGTTAGAAATTTTTCTAAGTACAGAAAATTCTTTGGAAAAATAACTCCACCTAATGAATCTTGCCGAACAAGGTGCAAGTAAGTACTTGTAAAAATCACACATCTCTTCCGAAGTTGGTTGGGTCATTTTATCCAAAAGGTCCTTCAACCAAACACGCCTGGCAAAAATAGGCTGAACTTCACCAAAAGGTAGTCGCTAAAGCTAGCACTTTTCCGAAGATGGTCCATAAAAAGAGCAAAAAATACCTGCCCAAGGGTCCTAGACCAAAAGTGGTCAAGACAACCCTTGGAAATGAAAATTATTGCTCAAGGGACTTAGCCAAATTTTAAAGGAAGGAAAAGTATCATTGAGAAGGCCTTACTACAAGGATGAGATTACAAGAAGAAGACTACAGAGAAAAAGAAGAAGGCAAAGTAAAGCCATAGACACGTACGGGACCCCGCATCGTGAGATGCTCCATCCCTAGCATCCTTCGCCGCCACCTTCGGCACCGGACGGGGGACAAATGACAAGTTCAGGAGCTCAATTTTTGACCAAGTCCAACGAGGCCCCTCAGGGATGTTCACCCAAACCTTGGTTAAAGTTACCAACTAAGCTTTTTCTAGAGTGTTATTAGCAGCTCTTAATTCGGTCAACCAAAGTTACGTAGCCTGAAGTCTTATTTTCTTAAGGTATTAAGCCTGGGAGGTGCCCCAGGAGGCTTTTAGGGGTACATGTTCAATTTCTTGCAACAGAAGCAAGGCCCAATACTACTAACTTGCAAAACAAGCAAGGCTGAAATTTAATAACTTGTATGACAAGCAAGGCATACACTCATATGGATAAGTGTTTAGGATGTGTGCAACCAAGTGTTCTACCTAGTATGGCAACCAAAAAGCCCAAGGTATCTTAAGTTTGAAAACTCAAGTTTGAGTGCACATGAACATTCGGCCATAAACAAAGGATGGGAGGTTCACAATATAAACATACTTCACATTCATACCAAACCATACATAGGCCCATAAGTTATCATGTACAAAACCATACCACAAAAACAAGCATAACTCGACCTACTAAGGTACTCCATGTACCACAAAAACTAGGCATATACGAGACTACACATTTATGTACATAACCAAAAGTAGTCTACCTAGTACACCAAACATGGCTACATGCCATGATTCACCAAAGTTTTCATTATCCAAGCTATGCTTACAAACCGAAACCCTTACTCTCCAAATAGAACCTTAAGTGTGCCATAAAGCAAGACACACTAAAGTACAAGTCCTATGGCCATGTTCATGGTCATGAAAGTGAAAACCACTACTAGAGCTAGAGTCCACACATCCATTGCTGCCCACCTAGACAGTCCCACTCTACAAGCCTGCACAACTTAAGCCATAAGTCTCGGCCAACTTGTAAAAAAAAAACTTGTAATGTATTAGTTAATCAAGCCAAGCACAACATTGGCACATACCTTAGTACACAAGCCAAGCTAGCACACACACACTAGCAACTCAAGCAACACTGCTCAGGCCGAATATCCTTTCCTGAAAAACAAGATTATGGGCAATGAGTATAAATACTCAGTAGAGTTCACTACCATACCAACTCATTAAAGAGTTTATTTAGTTAAGCCGAGTATACAACTCAAGGCTTAACCTCCATAAGCTCATAATATCCTACAAAAAAAATAAAACACAAAGACACCAAAACCACAACATGTATATATACAACATACTAACATATCCGAGACATATAAGCAATAATAAACAAGTAAGGGGTTAGGAAGCACAAAGCAACACTCAAGCACACAATGTACACACTCACACACCACAATGACCATTCGGCCAAAAACCATAGCATGTGTCCTTGTGCACCATGGCACATAATACTTCACCAATTTGGTCGACAGCCACTAGAGCTCCAAAATACCTAGCAAATTGGCCTCATTCACTAGGATTTCTAACACATGCCCGCAGTTAATTAGCTAATCAACACTCACAACCGAATCATCACAACAGCCCATCGAGTAACTAAGGTCATTTAGCATAATTAACCATCACTTAGCCACTTTATTACTTGAATCATGGTAAATTACCAAGCAAACAAGTAAATTAGTGAACCCTACCTCTTGAACCAAAGCTTGAGCTTCTCGGTTGATGCCCTAACACCCAAATCGAAATGCTCCTAAAAAAAGATGGGCTAACACATTTCAATTACCAATTAGGCATCAATACCCCTTCTTCATGGAATCTATACCATGTATTAAAGGAAATCACAAATAGTTACCTCAATCTCAAGCTCAAACATCTCGGCCTTTTCTTGTTTCTTTGAACCAAAGCTCAAACTTGAGTTCCCTAGTGCCGAAAATGAAGACTCCAAGCTTGATTTCTCCATTCAAGCTCCAATTCGCCTCCTTTTTGCTATAATCTGAAACCATTTTGGTAGGAGCTCCAAGAACACAACAAAACTAGTTCCGGTCTTGGAGAGGCAAGCCCGAAATGATAGCAAATGGTTTTAGTGGAAACATGGAATTTCGGTGATAAGCCACATGTAACTAAAATGGTGTAAGGCTAGCTCTCGACCTCACAAACTTTGCATGGCGCCAATGAGACCTCATGTCTTCATGGCTTCCTTTTCACCACTAAAACATAAGTACATTTTAGTACTAACATCACTTCATGGCTTACATTGCCAAGCACTACTCCAAAGAGTTCAAAATGACCATTAGTCCCATGTAAGTTTCAGCCAAGTACCATAACAAGTACTAATTAGGCAAATCAAGGCAATGATGACTTATTCCTTAGTGGAAGACAAGATTTGACTGGTCATCATTGAAATTTACCAAAAATTGGCCTTGTATGCCATTAGTCCCCTTACAACTTTGCATGGCCGAAAGCTTCCATTCTTAATTTGTAGTTTCATCAGCACCACTAATTTAAGTGTGCACTATAGTCCTCCCATTTTATTTTTCTGCAATCATCCCATGGCCATTTTCTTTGTGCATTTGGAACCCAAAAGTCCTCAAATTAGAACATACACCACTATGCCTTGCCCTCACAAGTCCTCCATAGTGTTTCTTTTTATTTCCTTGGCCTGAGCCAAGTACTAGGAAATGAACCTAACAGAAACTGTCTTGGAAGGCAACTTTAGTCACTTGAACGGCCTTGTCTTTCTCAACAGACAAGTCTTCCACTTCATTCTGCAAGTCAGCGACCTCCTTCTCCAGCTTCTTCATCTTCTTCTTCTTCTTTGTTTCTTTCTTCAGGGCCTCGACCTCGGCCTGAAGTTCAGTGTTGTCAGCAAGGGCCTTCGCCAGGAGAGCGAAGTCTTCCTCCTTCTCCTTTTGATAAGCCTCGTTAGCCGAGGTTAGGCTAACGACCTTCGCGCTTAGGTTAGACATTTTCTGGGAGAAGTCCTTCAAGAGCTCCTCTTGGCTCTTTAAGAGTTCCTCCCGGAGTTTGGTGACCTCTTGCTTGGCTATTCTACTCAACCCGGTGTTCTTGACAACCGAGTTGGCACAAAAGACCTTGGCCTTCCCTAGACGCTCGTCGGCCCAAGCTCAGACCGAAGACTGTTTTGTTGCCTAAGGTCTGAAATATCTACTAAACCACAAGAGCTGCAAAAAGGGGGGGGAGGACACTTGGTAAAACTTGCACAAGGAAAGCCAAACACTTAGAAAAATTTGGGAGAAAAAATAAAGGGTCTGAAGAGTACCTGGGCAGCATGCTCGGACTTTTTTGCGGTGAGGACCTCCTCGTTAACGCACTCTTCAGCAATCGATTTAAAGGAAGCCTGGGTGAGCACGCCCCTGGCCATCTAGGGAGCCATATGCTGGCAGTCTTTGGAGAACAAATTCATGTCCTCCGTGAAAGACCATAAAGGCTCCCTCGGAACCTTATCCTTCGCGATATGAGAATCCCGAAGGGCCCACCTCCGGGCATGCTCCACCATCCACAATGAGGGCACCAATTCCTCTGCAAAGTCAAGGCACAAGTTCCATTAAGGTATTTTCCCTTACCCATAAAATTAAAAAGTGCTAAAAATGTCTAAGGAACAAACCTGGCGGCACCTCGGCGATGTCATCATCAGAGTCCCATACCTCCTCTATGTCGGTAGGGACATATTTTCCCTTGCTCCTCCTGTGCTCCTCGAGCTCTTCAGCAGAAGGGGCTCCTGTCAGACAGCCCAAGAGATCCGTCGAAGTAGTGGGACTCCGGGGAATGGAACTGATGGCCACCTCCGACGGTGGCTTGGGCTGGACCTCGGGCTGGTCCCCAGTCTCCACAGCGTCTTCCAGAGGTGGGGGAAGGAGGTCCTTCTTCACTCTTTTAGCCAAAGACGGTGCGCTCCCAGACATTTTTTGCCTCTTCGAAGCCCCCTTCTTCGTCTGTTCCCCCTTCTCGGCTTGACCGAGGAACAGGGATTTGTAGAAGGCGGCTGACTGGTTGCCCATCTTTGAAAAATGAAGAAAATATCAGCGTAAGTCCAGAGGAATACTTCTGGAAAGAAACTTACTCTCAAAAAGGGCTTCGTAAGTGAGCTCCCCCCGAAGGAGCATCACCAACCAGGACTTCTTCCCGTCGATGGCAAGAGCTGGCATGCCGAGGTCTGTCTTATGCTCCTTGAGCACCCCTAGCTCCTGAAGAACCTCCTCAGTCATAAGGTTCCACTTAATGGGGAAGGGATACAAGGAGCGTGATGGGGCCTCGGCATCCCAGTCGGTGACAGCTCGGATACGGCTGTTGAAATCCTTAAAACTCGCTGCCAACTCAGGAGTTAGCAACTTCTTGGGATCAATGACGTCCATCTCTAGCTTCCCCCATGACCACCTGGTCGGCATGTCCGACCATGCCTCCGCCACCTTCAAAAAGAAGAACTTCCTTTGCCACCTTTACCAACTATCTTTAGTGTCGAAGGTGAACATGTATTTTTTGCTCCCAGACCCCCAAGGTAGCATGAAATAGAAGCCACCCTTCGAGACCAGATAGAGCTTGTAGTATTGCATAAAAATGATGAAGTGGGGTTCTATTTCAAAAACCCCACACATGCAAAGAAAAGCGTTGAAGTAACAGTAAGAGTTGGGAGGAAGCTAATTCACGGTTATGCCATAAAATTGGAAAAAGTCGCAAATGTTAGGACCACCCTTCTAAGCTTGGCTTAGGCCAAGAAAAATAAGAAACATACTATGAAAATATAAAAAGGGACTCAGTTGAGCAAGGAGGTAGTGCTGAGAATGCAAAACTATAGGACTATGTACCTTAAGTGCACCTAAGTGAGAGACTATGGTGAGTTGAAAGAAAATAAAGTTGAAGGCCTAAACTGCACACAAGGACTAGTGGTGCAAACAAAACTACAAAGTATGTGTTGATGTTTTTGGCCATGCCAAACTATACAAGGGTTAATGGCAAACTAGACCAAATTAAGGCAGACAACAATGATAACTAGTCACATCATGTCTCCCACTAAGGTAGTAAGCATTATTACTTAGTTAGTCTAACTAGTACTTACACTAGTTACTTGGCCGGTTTCACATGGGAGAAATGACACCTTGGGACTTGTGTTGACTTGTGCATGGCATTATAAGCCATGAAGTAACCTAAGTGCCTAAGTGAACACATGATTTAGTGATGGATGTGTGCCCGTGAAGATGTGAGGGCTTCACTGCACCATGCAAACTTGTTGAGGCCGAAAGTGTCTTGTAACCGGTTTGCCTAAGACAACTTAAGCCTTTTGTTTTCATTTCAGGCTTCATTTCTTTTGGCCGAGAGCTAGCTTAGCTTGGTGTTCTTGACTTAGCTCTTGAGTTCCTCCAAATTGGTTTCAGTTAAGGAGCAATTGGAGCTAGATTAAAGGAGGCAAGCTAGGATGCTTTGATTTCGGCACTACATAACTCAAGTTCAAGCTTTGTTCTTGAAGAAACAAAGGAAGGCTGAGATGTTTCCAAGCTAGGGTTTGAGGTAAACTTATGTTCTTCCTTGAATACATGGTAGATATTCCATGAACAAGGAGTAATGGTGTTGATTTGGTGTTATACTAGGCCAATTGTGTGAAGAACATCACGGTTTGGAAGTTGGGTTTCGGCCGAAAGCTTGTTTGAGGTAGGGTTCACTTAACATCTTGATTGCTTGGTAATATACCATGATTCAAGTGTTTAAAGTAACTGAGTGATGGTTAAAATGTGCTAAATGATCTTAGTTGCTTGATGGACTACTGTGATTGATTTGATTATGGATGTTGGTTAGCTAACTAACTATGGACATGTGCTAGAAATGCTAGTGAATGTGGCCATTTTGCTAGATATTTCGGAGCTCTAGTGGAAGTGGAGAATATGGTGAAGTTTGGTGTGCAAAAGTGCACATTGGCACATGTTATGGTACTTGGCCAAATGGTCATGGTGTGTGGTGTGTGTGTTCATTGTGTGCTTGAGTGATTCTTTGTGATTGCTAACGAAAATTATTGTTAGTGTAGCTTATATGTCTTGGGTACTTTAGCATGTTTATGTATATGTTGTGTTTTCCTTGTCTTTGTGTTTGTTTTGCAGGTTATGTTGAGCTAATGGGAGGTTAAGCCTTGAGTTGTATACTCTGCTTAACTAAATAAACTCTTAATTGAGTTAATATTGAAAGTGAACTCTACTGAGTTATATGCTCATTGCCCAAATATATTGTTTTCCAAGAAAGGACATTCGGCCTGAGTAGTGTTGCTTGAGTTTGTGCTAGTGTGTTGTGCTAGTTTTCTTGTATATCAAGGTATGTGCCAATGTGTGCTTGGCTTAATGGTTTTGTACACTACAAGTCTTATTTTGAGGTTGGCCAAGACTTATGTATTAAGTTGTGTAGGCTTGTAAAGTTGGGACTTGTCTAGGTGGGCAGCTATGGACATGTGGACTTTAGCTCTGATCATAGTTTTCACTTTCATGACCATGAACATGGCCATAGGTTTGGTTTTGCAGTGTGTTCTGCTGTATGGGATACTGAAAGTGTTGTTTGACCATTAGTCTTGGGTTGTAACCTAACTTGGTGATAGCCAAAGGCTATCGCCTCAATCTGGCCGAACACCCTGCCACAACAATGGCCAGAAGAACTGGCGCTTCCCGGGAACAGGTGGAATCATGCACCTCGGGAGACAGCCGGAGAGCTCCGAGCCTCGGCACGCCAGTAAAACTTGAGGACTCTATTCGCCCCCCAAGGTTGTGAACAGCGCGCCTTCGGAAAAGTGGCACCAGACATTGCTGCCCGAACATGATATCCCTGAAGGCGGAACCCCCTGGAACTGGGAACCCCCGAACTGAGGGTATGCTTCCCGAAGAGGCTCTGTCCGAACTAGAGGACGACCTCGCCCAGGGACCTCGGGAGTACGGCAGGAGCATTTAAGGAAGCATTTAAGGAAGCCTCTGACACGTCCCACCACAGACGTAAAAAGCCGCCCTGACGCGCAGACGCCATCAGAATCACATCATGGCCCGTCTCAGCACAAGGCTCGAGGCCATCTGGTTACCAACTATCTGTCCCCTACGCCCAGAAGTTCAGTAGCATTCGACCGCACACGTGTCATGATCTGAACAAGCTAGGTATTCCTATATATACAGGAAATAAATACTTGACAGAAGGTTGGTTGGCCGGAGATACAGCTCCCACACTCTGAGAAAATACCAGGCGAGACTTTTCTGCCTTTTTCTTTGAGCTAGTGACTTTCTCCTTTTTCCGGCCACCACTGACTTGGGCGTCGGAGGCTCCCCCCCCGGAAAAACACTCCGGGGGCCTCCTAACCCTGTTTACCAGCTTTTCAGGTACTCTCCTTGGGGCGATCCACCTTCCAGGCGTTCTTCCTCCTAGAAGTCTCTTCAACAGTCATCATGACTCACAACGATGAGGCGCCCGGCCATCATTTGGCGCCGTCTGTGGGAACCCGCTCGCAAATCGCCGTCGTTGAGACTCGGCGTTCTAAGGACAAGGGACTCCCAAGGTCCTTGTCCGCGCCTGAGATACAACCGGCCGCTGAGCAAACATTCCCAGAGACTTCTACGCCCGAGGAAGACCGCCCTTTGGTAATCACCATGAGCTTCTTGAGGGACTTTCAGCGCTCGGTCGTTGCTGAAATGACTCAGCAGATCGACCAAAGATGGCCACAGCAGTCACAGGCCCAGAAACCCTCCTCATCAGCACGCCCTCGGGAGAGAAGCCCCAAGTCTACATACCGCAGTTCAGGAAGTGGACAGCCTCGTGGAGAATCATCCACAAAAGATATAGCCCTCGGGAAACGGCCTGTGGGACAAACCGGGTCCAAGCGACCGAGAGTCTCACAGCGAAGCAGTTCGTCGCCCGAGGTGAGGTCCCTGACCCCTCCGCGCCGAACTTGCTCCCTGGAGAGGCGCCGTCGATCTTCCTCCCGCGAAAATGGTCCTAGCGCCACTGCGCTTATGGAAAAGATATTGGCACGGCTGGACAAAGTGGAGAAGCAAGTGGCCAGAAAACCCGTTTGGGACAGGCTGTCAGGGGCATCATGCGAAGATGACTCCCCGTTTATTCGCGCCGTCGTTGAGGCAGCTATGCCAGGCGACTTCAGAGTGCCTAGGCTGGAGATCTATGATGGCCGGACTGATCCACAGGCCCATCTGACGAAGTACAGACGGAGCATGATAATGCACGGAGCTGATGACGCTACCATGTGCAAATGCTTCGAAGTCACCCTCACGGGCCCAGCAACAGCATGGTACAATTCCTTGCCCCCAGGGACTATCACTGAGTTCCAGGAGTTGTCCACAGGCTTCACCCAGCAGTTCATTGGGAGCAGGCCGACGGCCAAAACGCCTGTGCAGATGTTCGACATAGAGCAGAGAAACGGAGAGACAATCCGAGACTATGTCGAACGATTCAACAGGGAAGCACTCAGCGTCCCGGACTTCCGACCCGAAATCCGCATCCTCGCTATGACACGGGGCCTTCGGCATGACTCACAGCTGTTCTATGAGTTCTCAAACGACCCCCCAGAGACCCTCGGAGAATTTTACCGAAGGGCAGAGCAGCACATGACAGCCGAGGAATTGAGAATGGCGGGGCCGAAGTCTGATCATCACCGCGCCGAAGGGTCCAGTCAGCAAGCTCGGCATCTTTCTGAACACATAGGCCGACCACAACGAATGCGAGGAAGGAAACCTCAAAGTTTCACGCCCTTGAGCACGACACGGACCAACATTCTCATGGCACTGGAAAGGCAAGGGACGCAAATTCGGCGGCCAAAGGCCATGGCCGCCGATAATAAGAAGAATGCCAAGAAGTTCTGCCAGTTTCATCGCGACCACGGTCATGACACCGAAGACTGCTTCCAGCTGAAGAAGTACATAGAGTCGCTGATCAAACAGGGCCAACTTCGCAAATACCTGCGGATGCCCTCCCCAAAAGGCAGTAAAGAGGAGGAAGAGAGGGCCGAAAACGAGGACTATGACTCCGACAGGCGGAGAAACAGAAGTCCAAAAAGGCGCCTTCCACCTCCAGTAGGGGTCATCCAAACCATCACCACGGGGCTCCCATCCTCGGAAAGAAAGCGGAAGGCCAGAGAAATTGTAGTTATGGAGTATCAAAGTCCATCAAAGAAACTGGCTCGCAAAGATGGCTCCACCGTCGTCTTCCCCCACGACGACCCGCTGCTGATAATGGCGAGAATAGGGAACTGGGACGTGAAGAGAGTGTTGCTTGATGATGGCTCAAATGCTGACGTCCTATTCTCGCACTTACTGCCGAGCTTGGGCATCTCCAGCAGCGAACTTAAACCTGTCACCACGCCCACCTTCGGCGTTGGGCCATCCGAACTACCCGTCCTCAGATGGATCGACCTCCCCTTGATGATGAAAGGCACTTTGGTAGATGAAGCAGCTGAGTTGTACGCATCCACAATGGCAAGATTCATCGTCATGGACGTCCCGTCTTCGTACAACGCCATCCTTGGAAGGCAGACTTAGGGGAACCTGCACATTCGCCCCGATGTGAAGTACTTGACTGTCACATTCGCCACCAAGGATGGAGATGCAGAGGTCTTCATCGACCAAGCCGAGGTAAGAAAGGTGTTTAGAAAAGCACAAAAGGCTCCGGCAAATAACTCTACACAAACGGTGGAGGCAAAGGCGCAGGAGAAAGGCAAAGAAGGAGATCCCGCAGAAGCAGAAACGGAAGCAGTAGATCTTGTCCCAGGACAATCTACCCGAATAGGGAAGAGCTTGGCCAAAGGTGACAAGGAAAATCTTGTATCCTTTCTGCTGAAAAATAAAGATCTGTTTGCCTACTCTCTGAAAGACATGCCAGGAGTGAACCCTGGCATAATACAGAACAGCCTCAAAGTAAGACCGGAAGCAAAACCTATCAGGCAAAAGAAACGAAGCATCTCAGCCCACAAAAGCAACTTCGTGAAAACCGAAGTCCAGCGCCTATTGGATGCTGAAGTTATCAGGGAGGTAAAATACCCCGAATGGTTAAGCAACGTGGTCATCGCCACAAAAGAAGGTAGCAGCAAACTCCGGATGTGCATTGATTTCAGAAACTTGAACGATGCTTGCCCGAAAGACTCATTTCCCCTCCCGCCAATAGATCAACTGGTAGATTCAACGGCCGAATACGGGCTCCTGAGCTTCCTAGATGCCTTCAGCGGCTACCATCAGATAAGGATGGACTCTGAAGATGAAGAGAAAACTGCCTTCATCACCGAGGGAGGAACGTACTGCTATGTCAGAATGCCCTTCGGGCTCAAAAATGCAGGAGCCACCTACCAGAGACTGATGAACAAGGTCTTCCAGGACCAAATGGGGAGAAACATGGAGGTATATGTTGATGATATGATAGTCAAAAGCAAGCTGCCCAGCTACCACGTTGCAGATTTGGAGGAAGCCTTCCAAAAGCTCAGAGCCTTCGGGATTCGCCTTAATCCCAAGAAGTGTATCTTCGGCGTGACCTCGGGAAAATTCCTTGGGTACATGGTATCCGAAAGAGGCATCGACGCCAATCCTGAGAAGATTAAGGCTCTGCTTGAGTTCCGAACTCCTGCCACAGTCAAGGACGTGCAGAGACTAACCGGAAGAATAACCTCTCTAAGCAGGTTTATTTCCAGGTACCGAGATAGGTGTAGACCTTTCTTCAAAGTCCTCACAAACGCAGCAAAGATGGAAGGCGACCTCGAAAGAAACAATCATCCTTGGGACGAAGATTGCCAAAAGGCCTGGGAAGAACTCAAAGTCTACCTGGCCAGCCTGCCGACTCTGCGACAACCTCGGGAGGGAGAACCCCTCGCACTGTACCTCGCCGTCACAGAAAAGGCCGTGAGCTCGGTCCTGGTGAAAGAAGAAGGGCCGAAACAATGGCCGGTCTACTACGTCAGCAAGTCCCTGCATGGCGCCGAAGTCAGGTACCCTTTGCTTCAAAAAGCTATATACGCCTTGGTGCTTGCAGGAAGAAGACTGCGACCATATTTCCAGGCTCACCCCATCATCGTCCGAAGTAGTCTACCACTACGGGATGTTATGAAGAGAGTTGATCATTCGGGAAGGCTCTCCAAGTGGTGCATAGAGCTTGGCGAACACGAAATCACGTATGAGCCTCAGAAGGCCATAAAAGCCCAAGCATTGGCAGATTTTATCGCCGAAATACCCACCACTGAGGAGAACCACTCAGATCCGAAAGAAGGTGAGCCAGAATGGACCTTGCATGTTGACGGAGCCTCGGGGTCCGAACACCAGGGAGCTGGAATAGTTATCAGAGGACCCGAAGGCCTAGAGGTGATGAAGGCTATCAAGTTCAGCTTCAACGTCACCAATAATGTGGCTGAGTATGAAGCCCTCATAGCGGGATTACGCTTGGCCAGAAAGATTGGCGTGAGAAACTTAAGGGCTCACAGCGATTCCCAGCTGGTAGTTCGGCAGACGGCAGGAGATTATGGGGCGAAGGACCCAATCTTGGCAAAATACCACGAGCTGGTAACAAAACTCATCCAAGAGTTTGACGCCGTGCGGATCAAAAATGTACCCCGGCGGAATAACACTGAGGCAGATTGCTTAGCGAAGTCCAAAACATACACCCAGGTGCTAGACCATCCAAGCATCTCCGTGCTAAGCGTAACGACCTCGGGAATAGGGTGGAAGGACCCCATAAAGAGATACCTCGCAGAGAATGAGCTTCCCGAAGATGCCGGCAATGCTGCAAGACTGCGAAGACGCGCCGAAAGATTCTTCCTGATTGGTGAAGAGTTATATCGGTAAGGATATGCAAATCCGCTGCAGAGATGTGTGGGCGAAGAGGATACTGAGATGGTCCTCGAAGAAGTTCACGAAGGCATGTGCGGCTCGCACATTGGAAATGATGCCCTTGCAGCAGTGATACTCCGCCAAGGATACTTCTGGCCTAGCCTGAGAAAGGACGCAAGGCAGTTCTGTTAGTATTGTGCCCAAAAAGCCAATCATGAGATGATTGTATTTTGCACATTGAGTCATGATATTTTATTGAGGCATTAATCCAGCAATTTTGTTTGTTGTTTTGTTTCTGCGTAACGTAATAAACATAATTGTAACCCTAGAATAATGATATTCTTAAACGTCCCTAGTATAGTATTATTGTGGAGCGGGTTGCAATAATACATAATGACTAGCATATGTGGAGACTAATATGAGATATGTAGTCTACATATGGGTACAAGTTGGAGAACTTGTGTACTGGACCGACCCACCATGAGAACACTTCATGGATCGTTATATGAGTGTCATAAGTGATTCTCATAGTGATCATGGTATATGTAGTCCTTCGACCTAAGATCATCAAGGTTCCCTACATGTGAGTCACATACTTTGATACTTTCCTTTGTTGCTCGTAACTGAGTGAACTTGAAGGAGGTCATTGGGTATGTCACATATCATGCGGAGGGATTTGTATGATCAAGATGGGATTTGTCCCTCCTATGTAACGGGAGTGATATCTTTGGGCCCCTTGATAGAGTGAGACTTAGAAAATGCATGGCCATGCTCCGATGAGTTGATATATGATATCAATGTCATCAGTTTAAGTTAGTCTACTCGGTAATCAAGAAACCAAAGATTGGGCTATACGAGAGTGACACATTCCATGTCTCGTGCTTAGTCTTGATATCTTGGACAAAGGGACAATGGCATATATCGGTGATGATCATAAAGGTTTAGTCGATTCACCGACAATCTTGTCACTTGGGTAGCAATGATGTGTTGCTAGACACCGCTCATTGCTTATGATCATAAATGTGATTTATGATCGTTGCCAATATGGCAAGAGCCTATTGGGTCGCACACATAGAGCTATTTGGATCATTAGAGTGCATGGGCTAATTATTTGGGTTATGGTTTCACTTTAATTTCGTATTAATAATGGGCCAAGGAGTTGAGCCATTATTAAGCCCGAAATTAATTCCTAATTGGATTAGGGCTTTGAAACCCATTAGGCCTGGAAGTTGAGTCTCACTATAAATACAACTTTTAAGTGAGAAATTCGTAGGTCTCCTTGCCCTAGCCTCCCAAAAGGACAGCCACACTCTTCTCTTGCAATTCCTTGGAGGACGCAAGCTAGCACTGCGAGCGCAAGAGAAACGCATCTGCCGGGACGTGGTGGAAGCGTGGTGATCCCGAGAGGCTCGTGTGGATACCATAGAGAGCCTGAACACGTCAACTGTTCAGGTTTTGTGATTCGACTCTACAGTTGAGTGAGAGATCTCAACTGAAAATTAGGTATGAAATTTTCGAACACCCGGTTTACCCCGTTTCACTTGGATCCTGGAGGGTTTCGGTTAAATTCCGCTGCGCTGTTTGGCTCCCGAAACCCAACAAGTTCGTCCAGAAGTGCGGTAGTTGCCAGAGACATGCAAAAATCCAGAGGATACCCTCGGAAATGGTAACATCGGCAGACTATCCTTGGCCCTTCACAGTCTGGGGTATAGACCTTATTGGGCCACTCCCCACAGCGCCCGGAGGCGTGAAATTCTGCGTGGTAGCAGTGGACTATTTCTCAAAGTGGGTAGAGGCAGAACCACTAGCAACTATCTCGGCAAAAGAAGTGCAGAAGTTCGTATGGAAGAACATCGTATGCAGATTTGGCATACCGAGGGTACTAGTAGCTGATAATGGATCCCAGTTCATAGACAAAGGATTCCATGAATTCATCAGTGAAGATTTCAGGATCTCAATAATAACATACTCTTACGTTATTTACTCATGTATATGCCATATGCATATATGTTCTTTGTGTTCAACGTGAATATAGACGTACATATTCTGTCAAACACACCTAGCATGCCACTAAGATCATTCATAAAATTAAATCCTTAGCATGCTACTAAAGCAAGAAAGGATGTGTACCTTCCTTCTTGATAATCTTGTGCGGAAATGGAAGGAAGGACTTGATCTTAGAGGAGCACCTTGAGGCTTGAATTGAGATGAACAATCTCAATGTAATTCCACCCACAATGCTCTAAGAAAGTGTCTAATATTTCGGCCCTCTAAAGGAATGAAAGGAGGAATTTTTCTCTCAAGAAAAATGGTGCAAATTGAGTGTAAAATTCGTTCCCTCAATGGCCAGCCACTAAAGGCTATTTATAGATGACCAAAAGGCACACCTTTACACCAAGAAAGGTGTCCTTTAAGCCAAAGAACACTTCCTTTGGCTAAGGGTCATGTATGGTGGCGAAAATACATGTCTTTTAGCCAAGGAACACTTCCTTTGGCCTATAACCACCCATAACTACCTTATGGGCGAAAATACATGTCTTTTAAGTCAAGGAACACTTCCTTTGGCCTATAACCACCCATAACTACCTTATGGGCGAAAATACATGTCCTTTAAAGTCAAAGGACATCACTCTTGGTGCTATAAGCACCCTATGGCCGAATATACATGTCCATTCACCCAAGGAACACTTCCTTTGGATGAAAGGACATGTTCTTTTAGCCAAGAGTTATTTCTTTTGATGAAGAGACATAACTTTACACAAAACATGTGTCTCTTGGTGGTTTTGAGCTAAAAACAAGGTGAGCTGGCACAAAGCTAGCTCAATATGCTACTTATGCACCATTGAGCTCCTTTGAACTCCAACCAAGCACCATGAACTAAGGTCTAGCTCCAAGAACTGACCTTGAGCTGGAGTTAGCTGCTTTCAGCTGAAGTAAACTGAAGTCCAGCTACACTCAGCTACCAAAAGCTGAAGTGAGCTGACTTGAGCTGACTTGAGCTGAAGTCCAGCTACATTCAGCTACCATAAGCTGAAGTGAGCTGACTTGAGCTTACTTGAGCTAACTTGAGCTGAAGTCCAGCTACATTCAGCTACCATAAGCTGAAGTGAGCTGACTTGAGCTGACTTGAGCTAACTTGAGCTGAAGTCCAGCTACTTTGAGCTACTTATAGCTGAAGTGAGCTGACTTGAGCTAAGGGGAGCTACTTCTATCTGCCTTAGATACCTTTTCAAGCTATAGTTAGCTCAACGAGCTCAAATCCTATCTCAAAAGGATCTTGGTGCGCCAAGAATTCCAACAAACTCCCACTCGCACTAAGATGCTTTTAAAACTCCCAGCTCCCACTCAAAACAAAACTCCTTAATCCTTATAGCCGAAATAATCTAGACACTTCTACATATATAGAGTTGTGGGTGCGACCTCAAGGCACACACACTAAGTCTCTTCTATTGAGGTTGTTAGACTCTCAATAGAAGATTGTCCTCTCCTCATAGTTTGAACTTCTTCAAACTTTCCTTGAACACATCAAGTACAAGTGTGTTGCTTAAACAAATCAAGCTTTCTTGAACAGATCAAGTTTTTCTTGAACACATCAAGTTTTGCCTTTCAGACCCCAGACATATGATACACTTCTTAATCACAATCAGTCTCTTTCTCTGAATTTCAACTCCTTGAAATCCATGATTGTATTAAGCATTGTGTACTCATTTAAATCACAATTCAATCTATCATACTACTCACAGTAATATGTGGGCCCAAGATTGAATTTAGTGAACGTGTACCATCTTAATGTCTTTCCTTTGAGCTTCAACTACTTAGGTCAATGAATTAACATGATCACCCAAAAGGAGGATACTCCAGTCTCATTTCTCTAAGACCTTCGACAACCAATCAAAGTGATCATAATTAACTCAACTTCCTAATAGCAAGCTATAGTCACTAAGAGTCTGATTTGAAGAATCTCACACTAAGCAAGAACAGAGACAACTTGCTTAAATTCTTCTATGGTCGTATTTCATGGTCATGGAACACTTGGAAACACATCCATTAAAGTTCCAGAATACACTTCTAAGGTGTTTTACTCATGTCACTCCCACTTAGAGTGATCTCCATTCCAATTGAGGAGTGTGTCATTTCTCCCTCTTAAAACACCATTAAGTGTACTCCTCTTAACATATAAAAGGAGGACATGTCAATAACCATGAAATTTCTCCATGTAAGCCCTTGCTTACATCTAACATAGGCTAGGATGTATGAATGGTCATACAAACTGAATGCACCAAAGCATTGAACCTTGATTACTCATAATCTAGGCGACCATGAAAGGCTAAAGTGTCATGTGTTGGAGCATGACTCCCACTTAAATGTACCATTCATTTAAGTCTTTAGCCAGTCTCATCCTTAATCTTACACAAAGATCAAGGGCGAATGACTCGTGTGAGAAAGTCATTCTCTACCTATGTTTGACATGTTCATTTGTTCGTTGTGTTTTCTAAAATTGAACTGATTATTTCATAAAATAATCTATATTATCACAAAAATAATACTTAACATGTGTGACACCAAAGAGGTGAAGTACATCCAACATTTACATTCTTCTAAGACCCATTGCTCTAACATGTCGAGCAAACACAAGTGGTGGCAATGGCTTAGTGAGAGGATCTGCCACCATCAGGTCTGTAGAAATGTACTCAATCCTAACTTCACCCTCTTCAATTGCATCCCTTACAAAGTTATATTTCATGCTAATGTGCTTGGTTTTTCCATGGTATTTGGGGTCCTTAGTATAAGCCATGGCTGCCATACTATCACTGTAGATAGTAATAGGTTTCTCAATAGAAACCTTGGACTCCAAATTCTTAAGGAAATAACCTAGCCAAAGGGCTTCTTGTACAGCTGAGGCACATGAAACAAATTCAGCCTCCATTGTGGACAATGCTGTACAAGTTTGCTTCTTACTACACCAAGTAGTAGCACCACCATTTAGCATGAAAAGATAACCAGATGTAGACTTGCTGGAGTCTCTATCCCCACCCCAGTCAGCATCAGAATAGCCACGTAAACCAAGGTCTTTACCTTGGTAACAAAGCCAATAATCCTTAGTACCCTTGAGGTACCTTAGGATCCTCTTGACATTCTTCCAATGCTCCAGACCAGGGTTGGAAGAATATCGTGCTAAAAGACCAACCGCTTGGCTGATGTCTGGCCTTGTACATAACATGGCGTACATCAAGCTACCAATGGCACTTAGGTAGGGAATCTGAGCCATCTCTTCCTTCTCCTTTGGAGTCTTAGGACATAAGTCCTCTCCAATCTTGCAACCATATGCAAGAGGTGTACTCATGGGCTTTGCATTTGTTAAGTTGAACCTTGCAAGAATCTTATCAATATAAGATTCTTGAGAAAGGGCCAATAGCCTTGCCTTTCTATTCCTCAGGATCTTCACCCCTAGAATAAAGGCAGCCTCTCCCATATCCTTCATGTCAAAGGTGGAAGACAACCATCCCTTGATGGTACTTAACAATGCAAGCCTATTACTTGCAATCAGTATATCATCTACATATAGAGTCAATACTGCAAAACTAGACCCAGAAGAGTACAAGTATACACAATGGTCTTCATGCATCATCACAAAGCCATAGTTTGTGATTGCATGGTGAAACTTCAAGTACCACTGTCTTGAAGCTTGCTTAAGACCATAGATAGACTTCTTTAGTCTACATACCTTGTCCTCTTGACCCTTTTGGACAAACCCCTCAGGTTGTCTCATATATATCTCCTCACTCAATTCACCATTGAGAAATGCGGTCTTTACATCCATCTGATGTAACTCTAAGTCTAGATTTGCCACAATGGCAAGTAATATCCTGATGGAAGTGAATTTCACAACAGGAGAGAAGGTGTCTTTGAAATCAACACCCTCCTTCTGTGTGAAACCCTTGGCCACCAACCGGGCCTTGTATCTTTCGATACTTCCATCAGAGTTCACCTTGATCTTGAGAACCCACTTGTTCCCAATTGCCTTACGGCCTGGAGGAAGATCACTTAACTCCCAAACCCCATTGAGATGCATCGAATGCAACTCATCCTTCATTGCATTTAGCCACTCTTCCCTTTGTTCACCCTCAAGAGCCTCCTCAATGTTACTTGGCTCATCTATCTCAGATGCAACCAAGTTTGCCTCACTATCCAGGATCCACCATTCTTTAGGTGGTCCAAATTTCCTCATTGATCTTCTCAATATAGGCTGAGATGGAGGCAACTCATGCTCCATCTCTTGAGTCTCAACATTTTGCCCTTGAGTATCCTCAACTCCCTCTTGAACAAAACCTTCCTCTTGGAAGTCTTGCTCATGTTGGTCCACAACAACAGGGATTTCTAGAGCCATTGCTCCACGTGGTTGAGGTACTCCCTCTAGAGTAGGTGCATGTGTCCCAAGTGTCCTTATGACACTTGGTTGACCCTCATCTAGGATCTGGCTTAATGAGGTTAAGTCACCACACTCACCAACTTTGGGGAACTCATCCTCCACAAAGTTAGCATTCCTTGCATCAAAGATGTTCCTAATTTTGTGACTTACATCCAAGAACACATAACCCCTAGATTGTTCAGCATAACCAAGGAAGGCACACTTCCTCCCTCTTGGACCCAACTTTCCCAAAGGGTGGTCCGTTATGTGAACATAAGCTAAACAACCCCAAGGGCGTAAATAGCTTAGGTTAGGAGTTTTCTTCTTCCATAACACATATGGAGAAGAATTCACATTCTTGGTGGGTACTCTATTAAGGACATGAACTGCACACAGCAGTGCATCACTCCAATAAGTGATGTCTAAATTGGCCTTTGCCATCATGGAACGTACCATGTCCATAAGAGTTCTATTCTTCCTCTCAGACACTCCATTCTGTTGGGGTGTCCAAGGAAGGGTGAACTCCCTCTCAATACCTTTCAAGTCACAAAATGCTTTGAATGCATTAGATGTATACTCTCCACCCCTATCTGTCCTCAAGGACTTAATCTTCTTACCTACTTGGTTCTCAACCAAGTACACATACTTCTCAAAGCATGCCAAGGCCTCTGCCTTGTTTCTGAGTAAGTAGATATGGGCGAATCGAGTATAATCATCTGTAAATGTGATGAAATACTTAAATCCATTTCTAGATTCAACCCTCATTGGCCCACACAGGTCAGAGTGAACTAAACTAAGTGCCTCACCTCTCCTAGTTGCTTTGCCAAAAGGCTTTCTTGTGGCTTTGCCTTCTAGGCATGATTGACAACTTGGAAGGACAACCTTAGTCAAGGAACCTAGCAAGCCACCCTTGGCTAGCTTGTTCATTCTATCTTGACCAATATGACCTAACCTTTCATGCCATCTCATTTCATTTGTGACCTCTGTCACATAGCAACTAGGACTTGCAACAGAATGGTCAGTTGGCTTTAACTCATAAAGCCCATTATTAACTGAACAAGTGCACACTATCTGATTATCTTTAATAATAGACACACTATTATTAAAGAAATTAAAGCAATAATTGTACTTCAACATACAACTTATAGAAATCAAATTTCTACAAATGTTTGGTACATACAATACATCTATTAGATACAAATATCCAATATCTATAGGAATTCTACATGTTCCTATGCCTTCCACTTCCAGCCTGGCATCATTTCCTACTGAAATGTGCTTAGCTCCTTTTGAGAGCTTCCTGTAGGCCACAAACCAGGACTTCTCCCGTGCTATGTGGTCTGTTGCTCCCGAGTCTACAATCCACAAAGAATTGCACTCAGTTAGTAATGTACATGACACAACATGTACAATGGAAGTAGAAGGGTATGTATGTACCTTGGGTGGACCTTTGCAATCCTTTGCAAAGTGTCCTTTATACCCACAGTTGAAGCACTTTAGCTTGCTTATGTCCCGTTTCTTCTTGAACCTTTTCTTAGAAGCAGGAACTTTTCCCTTGCCCTTCCTTGGCCCTCCTTTTCCACCATTCTTCTTCCATCCCTTCTGGATAGAAGATGAGGCAACATATGCCTTAGAATGGTCCTTGAGGGCCATTACTTCAGCCTCAAGGAGGAGGTGACGGGCAATGTCATCAAATGACATTATTTGAGGGTTATGGCATAAGTTGACCTTCATCAACTGCCATTCCTCATCAGGCAAGGAACGAATTATTGCTTGCACTTGTTGCTCATCAGTGAGCACATGCCCTGCCGTCTTGAGTTGGTGGATCATGCGTGACATCTCACGCAAGTGAGCACTCATAGAGTGATCAGCACGCTTCACATAATTCTCAAACCTGAGAATCATCGAGCGTTGTTTCTCTACAGAAACATCTCCATACTTGGCCTTGACAGAGTCCCATATGGCCCTGGGCCCCTCAAGCATGGAGAATTCCACCATAATCTCATCCACCATAGTGGAAAGGAGAGTGACTCTACACATAGAGTTCTTCTTTAGGAATGCCTCATAGGCAGTCTTATCCTCTCCCTCAGCAGGAGGCATAATCTCTTGAGTGAGTACATCAAGAGTATCTTGCTCAGTTAAAATGAATTTGACTTTCTGTTGCCAAATTGAATAGTTTTCACCATCCAATTTGAGGTCACGGTTTAATTCAGCAACAATATTCTTACAAGCCATCTACATTGATGCAATTCACATGTTTTAGTTCAATTTACACAACAAGACTCAACAAAGCAACATGTGTATGAAAACAACTTCTAACATGCTCATATATGGCAAAAGAGATGCATATAACATTCGATCAGAAATATATAAACATGCCTTCATTGTTTCATACACATATCCTTTATTAACCTTCATCGAAATCATACACATATGTATGATCCTAAATCATGCTCACAACATGTAACATATACATATTCATGACCTAGGCTCTGATACCAATTGAAGATTTCAGGATCTCAATAATAACATACTCTTACGTTATTTACTCATGTATATGCCATATGCATATATGTTCTTTGTGTTCAACGTGAATATAGACGTACATATTCTGTCAAACACACCTAGCATGCCACTAAGATCATTCATAAAATTAAATCCTTAGCATGCTACTAAAGCAAGAAAGGATGTGTACCTTCCTTCTTGATAATCTTGTGCGGAAATGGAAGGAAGGACTTGATCTTAGAGGAGCACCTTGAGGCTTGAATTGAGATGAACAATCTCAATGTAATTCCACCCACAATGCTCTAAGAAAGTGTCTAATATTTCGGCCCTCTAAAGGAATGAAAGGAGGAATTTTTCTCTCAAGAAAAATGGTGCAAATTGAGTGTAAAATTCGTTCCCTCAATGGCCAGCCACTAAAGGCTATTTATAGATGACCAAAAGGCACACCTTTACACCAAGAAAGGTGTCCTTTAAGCCAAAGAACACTTCCTTTGGCTAAGGGTCATGTATGGTGGCGAAAATACATGTCTTTTAGCCAAGGAACACTTCCTTTGGCCTATAACCACCCATAACTACCTTATGGGCGAAAATACATGTCTTTTAAGTCAAGGAACACTTCCTTTGGCCTATAACCACCCATAACTACCTTATGGGCGAAAATACATGTCCTTTAAAGTCAAAGGACATCACTCTTGGTGCTATAAGCACCCTATGGCCGAATATACATGTCCATTCACCCAAGGAACACTTCCTTTGGATGAAAGGACATGTTCTTTTAGCCAAGAGTTATTTCTTTTGATGAAGAGACATAACTTTACACAAAACATGTGTCTCTTGGTGGTTTTGAGCTAAAAACAAGGTGAGCTGGCACAAAGCTAGCTCAATATGCTACTTATGCACCATTGAGCTCCTTTGAACTCCAACCAAGCACCATGAACTAAGGTCTAGCTCCAAGAACTGACCTTGAGCTGGAGTTAGCTGCTTTCAGCTGAAGTAAACTGAAGTCCAGCTACACTCAGCTACCAAAAGCTGAAGTGAGCTGACTTAAGCTGACTTGAGCTGAAGTCCAGCTACATTCAGCTACCATAAGCTGAAGTGAGCTGACTTGAGCTTACTTGAGCTAACTTGAGCTGAAGTCCAGCTACATTCAGCTACCATAAGCTGAAGTGAGCTGACTTGAGCTGACTTGAGCTAACTTGAGCTGAAGTCCAGCTACTTTGAGCTACTTATAGCTGAAGTGAGCTGACTTGAGCTAAGGGGAGCTACTTCTATCTGCCTTAGATACCTTTTCAAGCTATAGTTAGCTCAACGAGCTCAAATCCTATCTCAAAAGGATCTTGGTGCGCCAAGAATTCCAACAAACTCCCACTCGCACTAAGATGCTTTTAAAACTCCCAGCTCCCACTCAAAACAAAACTCCTTAATCCTTATAGCCGAAATAATCTAGACACTTCTACATATATAGAGTTGTGGGTGCGACCTCAAGGCACACACACTAAGTCTCTTCTATTGAGGTTGTTAGACTCTCAATAGAAGATTGTCCTCTCCTCATAGTTTGAACTTCTTCAAACTTTCCTTGAACACATCAAGTACAAGTGTGTTGCTTAAACAAATCAAGCTTTCTTGAACAGATCAAGTTTTTCTTGAACACATCAAGTTTTGCCTTTCAGACCCCAGACATATGATACACTTCTTAATCACAATCAGTCTCTTTCTCTGAATTTCAACTCCTTGAAATCCATGATTGTATTAAGCATTGTGTACTCATTTAAATCACAATTCAATCTATCATACTACTCACAGTAATATGTGGGCCCAAGATTGAATTTAGTGAACGTGTACCATCTTAATGTCTTTCCTTTGAGCTTCAACTACTTAGGTCAATGAATTAACATGATCACCCAAAAGGAGGATACTCCAGTCTCATTTCTCTAAGACCTTCGACAACCAATCAAAGTGATCATAATTAACTCAACTTCCTAATAGCAAGCTATAGTCACTAAGAGTCTGATTTGAAGAATCTCACACTAAGCAAGAACAGAGACAACTTGCTTAAATTCTTCTATGGTCGTATTTCATGGTCATGGAACACTTGGAAACACATCCATTAAAGTTCCAGAATACACTTCTAAGGTGTTTTACTCATGTCACTCCCACTTAGAGTGATCTCCATTCCAATTGAGGAGTGTGTCATTTCTCCCTCTTAAAACACCATTAAGTGTACTCCTCTTAACATATAAAAGGAGGACATGTCAATAACCATGAAATTTCTCCATGTAAGCCCTTGCTTACATCTAACATAGGCTAGGATGTATGAATGGTCATACAAACTGAATGCACCAAAGCATTGAACCTTGATTACTCATAATCTAGGCGACCATGAAAGGCTAAAGTGTCATGTGTTGGAGCATGACTCCCACTTAAATGTACCATTCATTTAAGTCTTTAGCCAGTCTCATCCTTAATCTTACACAAAGATCAAGGGCGAATGACTCATGTGAGAAAGTCATTCTCTACCTATGTTTGACATGTTCATTTGTTCGTTGTGTTTTCTAAAATTGAACTGATTATTTCATAAAATAATCTATATTATCACAAAAATAATACTTAACATGTGTGACACCAAAGAGGTGAAGTACATCCAACATTTACATTCTTCTAAGACCCATTGCTCTAACATGTCGAGCAAACACAAGTGGTGGCAATGGCTTAGTGAGAGGATCTGCCACCATCAGGTCTGTAGAAATGTACTCAATCCTAACTTCACCCTCTTCAATTGCATCCCTTACAAAGTTATATTTCATGCTAATGTGCTTGGTTTTTCCATGGTATTTGGGGTCCTTAGTATAAGCCATGGCTGCCATACTATCACTGTAGATAGTAATAGGTTTCTCAATAGAAACCTTGGACTCCAAATTCTTAAGGAAATAACCTAGCCAAAGGGCTTCTTGTACAGCTGAGGCACATGAAACAAATTCAGCCTCCATTGTGGACAATGCTGTACAAGTTTGCTTCTTACTACACCAAGTAGTAGCACCACCATTTAGCATGAAAAGATAACCAGATGTAGACTTGCTGGAGTCTCTATCCCCACCCCAGTCAGCATCAGAATAGCCACGTAAACCAAGGTCTTTACCTTGGTAACAAAGCCAATAATCCTTAGTACCCTTGAGGTACCTTAGGATCCTCTTGACATTCTTCCAATGCTCCAGACCAGGGTTGGAAGAATATCGTGCTAAAAGACCAACCGCTTGGCTGATGTCTGGCCTTGTACATAACATGGCGTACATCAAGCTACCAATGGCACTTAGGTAGGGAATCTGAGCCATCTCTTCCTTCTCCTTTGGAGTCTTAGGACATAAGTCCTCTCCAATCTTGCAACCATATGCAAGAGGTGTACTCATGGGCTTTGCATTTGTTAAGTTGAACCTTGCAAGAATCTTATCAATATAAGATTCTTGAGAAAGGGCCAATAGCCTTGCCTTTCTATTCCTCAGGATCTTCACCCCTAGAATAAAGGCAGCCTCTCCCATATCCTTCATGTCAAAGGTGGAAGACAACCATCCCTTGATGGTACTTAACAATGCAAGCCTATTACTTGCAATCAGTATATCATCTACATATAGAGTCAATACTGCAAAACTAGACCCAGAAGAGTACAAGTATACACAATGGTCTTCATGCATCATCACAAAGCCATAGTTTGTGATTGCATGGTGAAACTTCAAGTACCACTGTCTTGAAGCTTGCTTAAGACCATAGATAGACTTCTTTAGTCTACATACCTTGTCCTCTTGACCCTTTTGGACAAACCCCTCAGGTTGTCTCATATATATCTCCTCACTCAATTCACCATTGAGAAAGGCGGTCTTTACATCCATCTGATGTAACTCTAAGTCTAGATTTGCCACAATGGCAAGTAATATCCTGATGGAAGTGAATTTCACAACAGGAGAGAAGGTGTCTTTGAAATCAACACCCTCCTTCTGTGTGAAACCCTTGGCCACCAACCGGGCCTTGTATCTTTCGATACTTCCATCAGAGTTCACCTTGATCTTGAGAACCCACTTGTTCCCAATTGCCTTACGGCCTGGAGGAAGATCACTTAACTCCCAAACCCCATTGAGATGCATCGAATGCAACTCATCCTTCATTGCATTTAGCCACTCTTCCCTTTGTTCACCCTCAAGAGCCTCCTCAATGTTACTTGGCTCATCTATCTCAGATGCAACCAAGTTTGCCTCACTATCCAGGATCCACCATTCTTTAGGTGGTCCAAATTTCCTCATTGATCTTCTCAATATAGGCTGAGATGGAGGCAACTCATGCTCCATCTCTTGAGTCTCAACATTTTGCCCTTGAGTATCCTCAACTCCCTCTTGAACAAAACCTTCCTCTTGGAAGTCTTGCTCATGTTGGTCCACAACAACAGGGATTTCTAGAGCCATTGCTCCACGTGGTTGAGGTACTCCCTCTAGAGTAGGTGCATGTGTCCCAAGTGTCCTTATGACACTTGGTTGACCCTCATCTAGGATCTGGCTTAATGAGGTTAAGTCACCACACTCACCAACTTTGGGGAACTCATCCTCCACAAAGTTAGCATTCCTTGCATCAAAGATGTTCCTAATTTTGTGACTTACATCCAAGAACACATAACCCCTAGATTGTTCAGCATAACCAAGGAAGGCACACTTCCTCCCTCTTGGACCCAACTTTCCCAAAGGGTGGTCCGTTATGTGAACATAAGCTAAACAACCCCAAGGGCGTAAATAGCTTAGGTTAGGAGTTTTCTTCTTCCATAACACATATGGAGAAGAATTCACATTCTTGGTGGGTACTCTATTAAGGACATGAACTGCACACAGCAGTGCATCACTCCAATAAGTGATGTCTAAATTGGCCTTTGCCATCATGGAACGTACCATGTCCATAAGAGTTCTATTCTTCCTCTCAGACACTCCATTCTGTTGGGGTGTCCAAGGAAGGGTGAACTCCCTCTCAATACCTTTCAAGTCACAAAATGCTTTGAATGCATTAGATGTATACTCTCCACCCCTATCTGTCCTCAAGGACTTAATCTTCTTACCTACTTGGTTCTCAACCAAGTACACATACTTCTCAAAGCATGCCAAGGCCTCTGCCTTGTTTCTGAGTAAGTAGATATGGGCGAATCGAGTATAATCATCTGTAAATGTGATGAAATACTTAAATCCATTTCTAGATTCAACCCTCATTGGCCCACACAGGTCAGAGTGAACTAAACTAAGTGCCTCACCTCTCCTAGTTGCTTTGCCAAAAGGCTTTCTTGTGGCTTTGCCTTCTAGGCATGATTGACAACTTGGAAGGACAACCTTAGTCAAGGAACCTAGCAAGCCACCCTTGGCTAGCTTGTTCATTCTATCTTGACCAATATGACCTAACCTTTCATGCCATCTCATTTCATTTGTGACCTCTGTCACATAGCAACTAGGACTTGCAACAGAATGGTCAGTTGGCTTTAACTCATAAAGCCCATTATTAACTGAACAAGTGCACACTATCTGATTATCTTTAATAATAGACACACTATTATTAAAGAAATTAAAGCAATAATTGTACTTCAACATACAACTTATAGAAATCAAATTTCTACAAATGTTTGGTACATACAATACATCTATTAGATACAAATATCCAATATCTATAGGAATTCTACATGTTCCTATGCCTTCCACTTCCAGCCTGGCATCATTTCCTACTGAAATGTGCTTAGCTCCTTTTGAGAGCTTCCTGTAGGCCACAAACCAGGACTTCTCCCGTGCTATGTGGTCTGTTGCTCCCGAGTCTACAATCCACAAAGAATTGCACTCAGTTAGTAATGTACATGACACAACATGTACAATGGAAGTAGAAGGGTATGTATGTACCTTGGGTGGACCTTTGCAATCCTTTGCAAAGTGTCCTTTATACCCACAGTTGAAGCACTTTAGCTTGCTTATGTCCCGTTTCTTCTTGAACCTTTTCTTAGAAGCAGGAACTTTTCCCTTGCCCTTCCTTGGCCCTCCTTTTCCACCATTCTTCTTCCATCCCTTCTGGATAGAAGATGAGGCAACATATGCCTTAGAATGGTCCTTGAGGGCCATTACTTCAGCCTCAAGGAGGAGGTGACGGGCAATGTCATCAAATGACATTATTTGAGGGTTATGGCATAAGTTGACCTTCATCAACTGCCATTCCTCATCAGGCAAGGAACGAATTATTGCTTGCACTTGTTGCTCATCAGTGAGCACATGCCCTGCCGTCTTGAGTTGGTGGATCATGCGTGACATCTCACGCAAGTGAGCACTCATAGAGTGATCAGCACGCTTCACATAATTCTCAAACCTGAGAATCATCGAGCGTTGTTTCTCTACAGAAACATCTCCATACTTGGCCTTGACAGAGTCCCATATGGCCCTGGGCCCCTCAAGCATGGAGAATTCCACCATAATCTCATCCACCATAGTGGAAAGGAGAGTGACTCTACACATAGAGTTCTTCTTTAGGAATGCCTCATAGGCAGTCTTATCCTCTCCCTCAGCAGGAGGCATGATCTCTTGAGTGAGTACATCAAGAGTATCTTGCTCAGTTAAAATGAATTTGACTTTCTGTTGCCAAATTGAATAGTTTTCACCATCCAATTTGAGGTCACGGTTTAATTCAGCAACAATATTCTTACAAGCCATCTACATTGATGCAATTCACATGTTTTAGTTCAATTTACACAACAAGACTCAACAAAGCAACATGTGTATGAAAACAACTTCTAACATGCTCATATATGGCAAAAGAGATGCATATAACATTCGATCAGAAATATATAAACATGCCTTCATTGTTTCATACACATATCCTTTATTAACCTTCATCGAAATCATACACATATGTATGATCCTAAATCATGCTCACAACATGTAACATATACATATTCATGACCTAGGCTCTGATACCAATTGAAGATTTCAGGATCTCAATAATAACATACTCTTACGTTATTTACTCATGTATATGCCATATGCATATATGTTCTTTGTGTTCAACGTGAATATAGACGTACATATTCTGTCAAACACACCTAGCATGCCACTAAGATCATTCATAAAATTAAATCCTTAGCATGCTACTAAAGCAAGAAAGGATGTGTACCTTCCTTCTTGATAATCTTGTGCGGAAATGGAAGGAAGGACTTGATCTTAGAGGAGCACCTTGAGGCTTGAATTGAGATGAACAATCTCAATGTAATTCCACCCACAATGCTCTAAGAAAGTGTCTAATATTTCGGCCCTCTAAAGGAATGAAAGGAGGAATTTTTCTCTCAAGAAAAATGGTGCAAATTGAGTGTAAAATTCGTTCCCTCAATGGCCAGCCACTAAAGGCTATTTATAGATGACCAAAAGGCACACCTTTACACCAAGAAAGGTGTCCTTTAAGCCAAAGAACACTTCCTTTGGCTAAGGGTCATGTATGGTGGCGAAAATACATGTCTTTTAGCCAAGGAACACTTCCTTTGGCCTATAACCACCCATAACTACCTTATGGGCGAAAATACATGTCTTTTAAGTCAAGGAACACTTCCTTTGGCCTATAACCACCCATAACTACCTTATGGGCGAAAATACATGTCCTTTAAAGTCAAAGGACATCACTCTTGGTGCTATAAGCACCCTATGGCTGAATATACATGTCCATTCACCCAAGGAACACTTCCTTTGGATGAAAGGACATGTTCTTTTAGCCAAGAGTTATTTCTTTTGATGAAGAGACATAACTTTACACAAAACATGTGTCTCTTGGTGGTTTTGAGCTAAAAACAAGGTGAGCTGGCACAAAGCTAGCTCAATATGCTACTTATGCACCATTGAGCTCCTTTGAACTCCAACCAAGCACCATGAACTAAGGTCTAGCTCCAAGAACTGACCTTGAGCTGGAGTTAGCTGCTTTCAGCTGAAGTAAACTGAAGTCCAGCTACACTCAGCTACCAAAAGCTGAAGTGAGCTGACTTGAGCTGACTTGAGCTGAAGTCCAGCTACATTCAGCTACCATAAGCTGAAGTGAGCTGACTTGAGCTTACTTGAGCTAACTTGAGCTGAAGTCCAGCTACATTCAGCTACCATAAGCTGAAGTGAGCTGACTTGAGCTGACTTGAGCTAACTTGAGCTGAAGTCCAGCTACTTTGAGCTACTTATAGCTGAAGTGAGCTGACTTGAGCTAAGGGGAGCTACTTCTATCTGCCTTAGATACCTTTTCAAGCTATAGTTAGCTCAACGAGCTCAAATCCTATCTCAAAAGGATCTTGGTGCACCAAGAATTCCAACAATCAGCGACCTCGGAATAAAGATGCACTTCGCCCCAGTAGCTCACCCCCAAAGCAATGGGCAGGTGGAAGTATCAAACAGGACCATAAAAGATGGCCTGAAAAAGAGACTTGGGGAAGCCAAGGGGAAATGGCCAGGAGAACTCCAAAGTGTATTGTGGAGCTACCGAACGACGCCACGAAGAGCCACAGGGGAAACTCCCTTCTCACTCGTCTTCGGAACAGAGGCCATTATCCCAATAGGGATAGTTCAGCCTTCAATACGGGTGCAAGTATTTGATGAAGGCGGCAACGACCTCGGTCTGAGAACTAAGCTCGACCTTGTGGCCGAACACAGAGAAATAGCCGAGCTGAGAAGAAAAGCTTTCCAGCAAAGAGTGGCCGCGGCTATCAACTTAAAAGCCAGGCCAAAAGAAATCAAAAAAGGAAACCTCGTTCTCCGAAAGGCCGACTTTGCACCCCAAAGGCCATCTCACGGAGTACTTCGCGCAAATTGGGAAGGACCTTATCTGGTTCTCGCCAAAGTACGAAAAGGTGTGTACAAGCTTGGCGACGCCGAAGGCATAGAATTGAAAAACACTTGGCATTCAGACGCCTTGAAAAAATTCTACGCCTAAGGTTGAGCGGAGGAGATATTGTACAAGAAATATTCTAAGTACAGAATGGTCTGGAGAAGAATGGTCTTGAGAAAAGTTTTTAAGTATACCAAATTGTCCAAGATAGAATTCTGCGAAGGTGCTCGCCACGAAAAAAGCAGATGTGACTTCCCGAAGTCCCTTGAGCCACTATGCTCGGGAAAAATGGGAAACAAGAATCTTGCAAAGGTACTCGGCATAATCAGTGCAGAGAAAATTTTCTGAACACCCTTGAGCGAACATGCTCGAGAAAAAGGGAAAGCAAGAATCTCGCAAAAGTACACGCCAAAACAAAAGCAGAGGTAATTTTCGAACACCCTTGAGCGAACGTGCTCGGGAAAAAGGGAAATGAGCAATCTCGTGAAAATTTTCCTAAGTCCCTTGAGCAAATATGCTCGGGACAATAGGAAGACAGAAAAATTTGGCTGAAGGTTTTCCGAAGTCCCTTGAGCGAACATGTTCGGGATAAAAGGGAGCAAAAAGCCTGCAAAAGACTTAGCCAAATTTTTACAAACTTTCCAGAAAGTCTCTTGAGCGAGCACACTCGGGACAAAGGAAGGTAAAAAGTTTCTTTGGTTGCAGGTTTTCCGAAAGTCTCTTGAGCAAACGTGTTCGGGACAGTGGAAATGAAGAAACTTGCAAGAAAGGACTTAGCCAAAAGATTGTTCATTTAGAGCAAACGTTGCCTTACAAAAGAAATGCCCAAAGAAAGAGCACAAAGGAGAAAAATAAGAGGAGCCCTAAAACAAACTAGGGAGAGCCGGGCGGACGAAGACCAGGAAGCTTCAGATGCTCGACCTTGGACCACTGCCACCGAGGTCCCTCAGGAATATTTAGGCCCTCCAGAAAAGAGAGGTCCAAATCTGGGAACCTCTGCAGGACTTGGTGCCGAGCAAGGCAGAAGCCGTCCTGAAAGGCGACCTTGGCCATTTGATCAGAAGTATGTTTTTGAACGCCAAGGTCATTGAGCTCGTCCCTCAGCTCAGCAATCTTCTCCTCCAGCTCGCTTATCCCCAACGTCCCTCCGGACTCCTTCCTCAGAGCCTCGACCTCGGCTCGGAGAGCATTGTTCTCATCCGTCAACCTCGCCACAAGACTGTCAGAAACAGCCTTGTCCTTGACAAGATCTCTGTTGGCGGCGAGCAGCCCCTTTACTTGGTCGCCGAGGTCGGCAATCTTCCGGGAGGAGTCCTTTTCAAGTTCTTCTCTCTTCTTCGAGAACTCCTCCCGAACGGCGGCGATTTGCTGAGAACAATCCGCTGACAGCTGCTGGTTGCTGGCGACCACCTTCGCAAGTGAAGCCTTCGCTTCACTGAGTTCCCGTGAAGTCGCATCCTTGAAGGCAGCCTCTCTGGCCACCCGAACTCGGAGGTAACCAGCGTACTCCAGCAGCTACGGCAAGGCAAAAGTCCAGGTTAGTACAAATCTAAACACTTAGAAAATTGAGGAAAAAGAGTGTAAAGACTATACCTGAGCAGCATGCTCGGTGACTTTTGCGGCGAGGGTATTATCCCTCGGGTGAGCCGCGGCAATGGCCCGGAAGGAGGCGTCAGTGGTCATCCCCTTCCAAATCCCCTTTGTCATTTTTGGACAATCGTCGGAGAACAAATTCATATCCTCCGTGATGTCCAAAAGGGCTCCAAGGGAATCTTCCCCTCAGGGATTTTGGCATCGCGGAGGGCCCGTTTCCTCTCATGAATGGCCCTCCAGCCAGCAGTAAGAGGCTCCTCTGAAAGTAAGAAGGAAGTTAGGAGTAGAAGAAAAATTCGCGAAAAGCAAACGAGCTGAACTTCGCCTGAAGGCATACCTGGAGGAACCTCGGAGATAGTGTCCTCGGGATCCTCGGGCCCCTCGGTAGAAAGACCCTTACCCTTCTGCCGATACCGCTCCTCGGCAGTAGGAACTTCTACCACTACAGTGTTTCTGGGGGCCTCGAGGTCGGGAGGAGGCACCTCAGCCGGTGAAATTTCAACAAGACAAGCCTCTTCGCCAGCTTCTTCTTCCGAAAGCTCTGGCTGAGGAGGCTGGACAGCCTTCCTAGCTCGCTTCGCAGAGGGCCCCGCCCCTGTCGACTTCCTTCTTTGGGAAGCCGCCTTCTTTGTCTGCTCCCCCTTCTCCACTTGGCCAGAAAAGAGGGCCTTGTAATAGGCAGCAGCCCCATCGCCCATCTCTGAAAAAGAGAAGAAATATCAGCGTAAGTCCAAGGAAAAAATATGAAGGGGTGGAAGATTATTCACTTTCGGCAAAAGATTCGAAAGAAGTCTCCCCCTTAAGGAGCTTGACCAGCCAGAAGTCCTTCCCGGCGACGGCGGGAGCGGGCATATTGAGGACAGTCTTGTGCTCCTTAACCACTTTCAGCTCCCGAAGGACTTCTTCGGTCATCAACCTCCAGTTGATAGGAAAGGGGTAAAGAGCACGAGGAGAGACCTCGGGAACCCAGTCAGCGACTGCCCGAATGCGGGCGTCAAAATCCGTGAACACGGAAGCCAACGGTGGGGTCAACAGCATCCTCGGATCAACGACGTCTGCGTTCAGCACTCCCTGAGCCCATCTGGTCGGGACAACAGACCAGTTCTTATCCACCTTCAGGAAAAAGAACTTAGGCTGCCACCCCCGCCAGCTATCCTTCGTGTCGAAGGTGAAGGTGAATTTTTTGCTCCCGGATCCCCGAGGCAGCAGGAAATAGAAGCCACCCTTCGGGACCACGTAGAGCTTGTAGTACTGCATGAAAATGATGAAGTGGGGCTCTATCCCGAACACGCCACACATGCAGAGGTAGGCGTTAAAATAGCAGTACGCGTTCGGGGGAAGCTGGTTCACAGCAATGCCATGGAATTGGCAGAACTCGCAAACCACCTTCGGGGGAGGATACCGAAGTCCGGCCTTTAGTTTGGCTTGGAAGACGGTAACCTCGTCGCCGTGGTTTGAAAAAGCAAAATGGCTAGAACGAGGCAGCCTGGTCACAGCGTAAGAGGGAAGAAAGAATTTTTTCTTCCACCTCTCTAGTTTTTCGGGGGTGGTACAGCAAGGATGGGCCAGAAGAGGTTTCCAGCTCTCGGGAACAGGCATCGTAGACATGGAAAAGAGTTTGAGATGGAAAAGAAAATAGTTTCCAGAAAAAACTCAGAAGACGAGTTTGGAAAAAAACAACAGTTTTCCAGAAAAACTCAGAAAAACAGAGGAATCAGAGTACTCTGGAAATCAAAACCCACCAAAAGATTTGCCTGAGGACGCCGTCGTGAAAGTTGGTAGGAAAAGCTCTGATTAAAGAAGCTCCGCCACAGAAAGCAAGATAAAACGCAAGAACAGAGGGCAAAGCCAAGAGAGAGCAGAAAAACAGTAAGTGGGACTTATGATGGAATGGGCTATTTGTTGGGTTTCGGGAGCCAAACAGCGCAGCGGAATTTAACCGAAACCCTCCAGGATCCAAGTGAAACGGGGTAAACCGGGTGTTCGAAAATTTCATACCTAATTTTCGGTTGAGATCTCTCACTCAACTGTAGAGTCGAATCACAAAACCTGAACAGTTGACGTGTTCAGGCTCTCTATGGTATCCACACGAGCCTCTCGGGATCACCACGCTTCCACCACGTCCCGGCAGATGCGTTTCTCTTGCGCTCGCAGTGCTAGCTTGCGTCCTCCAAGGAATTGCAAGAGAAGAGTGCGGCTGTCCTTTTGGGAGGCTAGGGCAAGGAGACCTGCGAATTTCTCACTTAAAAGTTGTATTTATAGTGAGACTCAACTTCCAGGCCTAATGGGTTTCAAAGCCCTAATCCAATTAGGATTTAATTTCGGGCTTAATAATGGCTCAACTCCTTGGCCCATTATTAATACGAAATTAAAGTGAAACCATAACCCAAATAATTAGACCATGCACTCTAATGATCCAAATAGCTCTACGTGTGCGACCCAATAGGCTCTTGCCATGTTGGCAATGATCATAAATCACATTTATAATCATAAGCAATGAGCGGTGTCTAGCAACACATCATTGCTACCCAAGTGACAAGATTGTCGGTGAATCGACTAAACCTTTATGATCATCACCGATATATGCCATTGTCCCTTTGTCCAAGATATCAAGACTAAGCACGAGACATGGAATGTGTCACTCTCGTATAGCCCAATCTTTGGTTTCTTGATTACCGAGTAGACTAACTTAAACTGATGACATTGATATCATATATCAACTCATCGGAGCATGGCCATGCATTTTCTAAGTCTCACTCTATCAAGGGGCCCAAAGATATCACTCCCGTTACATAGGAGGGACAAATCCCATCTTGATCATACAAATCCCTCCGCATGATATGTGACATAACCAATGACCTCCTTCAAGTTCACTCAGTTACGAGCAACAAAGGAAAGTATCAAAGTATGTGACTCACATGTAGGGAACCTTGATGATCATAGGTCGAAGGACTACATATACCATG
This sequence comes from Aquilaria yunnanensis, assembly GCA_039654915.1. NCBI lineage: Eukaryota > Viridiplantae > Streptophyta > Magnoliopsida > Malvales > Thymelaeaceae > Aquilaria > Aquilaria yunnanensis. The sequence continues at coordinate 36,281,399 of CM077595.1, read as the reverse complement.
ATCACTATGAGAATCACTTATGACACTCATATAACGATCCATGAAGTGTTCTCATGGTGGGTCGGTCCAGTACACAAGTTCTCCAACTTGTACCCATATGTAGACTACATATCTCATATTAGTCTCCACATATGCTAGTCATTATGTATTATTGCAACCCGCTCCACAATAATACTAGACTAGGGACATTTAAGAATATCATTATTCTAGGGTTACAATTATGTTTATTACGTTACGCAGAAACAAAACAACAAACAAAATTGCTGGATTAATGCCTCAATAAAATATCATGACTCAATGTGCAAAAATACAATCATCTCATGATTGGCTTTTTGGGCACAATACTAACAATCTCCCACTTGCACTAAAAGCCAATCATCCATGTATCTAATACCGATGGACCTAGAATGGCTATCATGCTTCTGCTGCGTAAGGGGCTTTGTCAGTGGATCAGCAATGTTGCTGTCTGTCGAAGTCCTGCATATCCTTACATCACCCCTCTCGATGATCTCCCTGATGAGATGATAGCGTCGGAGTATGTGTTTGGATCGCTGGTGAGATCGAGGTTCCTTAGCCTGTGCGATTGCTCCATTATTGTCACAATAGAGCTCTATCGGGTCAACAATGCTTGGAACCACTCCAAGTTCAGTGATGAACTTCTTGATCCAAACTGCCTCCTTCGCAGCATCAGAGGCGGCAATGTACTCAGATTCTGTTGTAGAGTCAGCTACTGTCTCTTGCTTTGAACTCTTCCAGCTTACAGCACCACCACCAATACAAAACACATAACCAGATTGCGATCTAAAATCATCCTTATCGGATTGGAAGCTTGCATCGGTGTAACCCCTTACAACGAGCTCATCTTCACCTCCAAAGACCAAGAATGCATCCTTAGTCCTTCGTAAGTACTTAAGGATGTTCTTAATAGCTGTCCAGTGACTTTCACCGGGGTTCGATTGGTACCTACTCGTCATGCTCAAAGCATATGAGACATCGGGACGAGTACATATCATGGCATACATGATAGATCCAATTGCTGAGGCATATGGAATCTTACTCATGCGCTCTCTCTCCTCGGTTGTACTCGGACACTGAGATCTAGAAAGAGTGATACCATGTGACATGGGCAAGAATCCTTTCTTGGAATCTTGCATGCTAAACCTCTTTAGCACCTTGTCAATATATGTACTTTGACTTAGGCCAAGAAGCTTTCTAGATCTATCTCTATAGATCCTGATGCCTAACACATAGGCTGCTTCATCCAAGTCCTTCATAGAGAAACATTTCCTTAGCCAAGTCTTCACAGACTGTAGCTCAGGAATGTCATTCCCGATGAGTAGTATGTCATCTACATACAACACCAAGAAGACAATAGCGCTCCCACTAACCTTCTTGTAGACACAAGGTTCATCTTCATTTTTGATAAAACCAAACTCTTTGATTGCATCATCAAAATGAAGATTCCAACTTCGAGAAGCTTGCTTCAGTCCATAAATGGACCTTTGCAATTTGCACACTTTATTGGCATTCCCAGGAGTGACAAAACCCTCAGGCTGTGTCATGTACACATCCTCAAGTAGCTTTCCATTTAGGAATGCAGTTTTGACATCCATTTGCCATATCTCATAATCATAGTGTGCAGCAATAGCAAACAAAATTCGGATGGATTTAAGCATAGCAACTGGTGAAAAAGTTTCATCATAGTCAATACCATGAATTTGCTTGAAACCTTTTGCAACCAATCTTCCCTTAAAGGTAATCACATTACCATCCATGTCAGTTTTCTTCTTGAAAACCCATTTGCACCCTATAGGTTTTACCCCTTCAGGTGGGTCAACCAAAGTCCATACTTGGTTTTCATACATGGATTCCATCTCGGATTTCATGGCCATTAGCCACTTCTCAGAGTCAGGCCCCGACATAGCTTGTTGGTAGGTTGTGGGCTCATCTTGATCCATGAGCATCACATCACCGGTGTGAGTCACGAGAAATCCATATCTCTCGGGCTCACGCCGAATCCTACCAGTCCTACGTGGGCTTTGTGCTACAGGAACAGACTCTTGAACCACAACATCTTGTGGTGTCTGTTCAGGTTCCATTTCAGGTTCGATGTCTTCTTGTTGTTCTTGAATTTCTTCAAGTTCTACTTTCCTCCCACTAGTTCCTTTAGAGATAAACTCTTTCTCCAAAAAGACACCAGTTCGAGCAACAAACACTTTTTGCTCAGAGGGATTGTAGAAATAGTAACCCTTTGTTTCTTTGGGATACCCAACAAAAAGACATTTTTGAGATTTGGGCCCTAGTTTGTTAGAGGATTGACGTTTTACATAAACATCACAGCCCCAAATCTTCATAAAAGACAAATTGGGACGCCTCCCACTCCATATCTCATATGGTGTCTTTTGAACCGATTTAGATGGAACTCGGTTTAGTGTAAAAGCGGCTGTCTCTAGAGCATGTCCCCAAAAGGAGTTTGGAAGGTCAGCTTGACTCATCATGGAGCGAACCATGTCTAACAGAGTTCGATTTCTCCTTTCAGAAACACCATTCCATTGAGGTGTACCTGGTGGAGTGAGTTGTGATATTATACCACACTCCTTCAGATAGTCAAGGAATTCTCGATCCAAGTACTCTCTACCTCGATCTGATCGAAGCACTTTGATACTCTTCCCGAGTTGATTCTCTACTTCATTCTTGAATTCTTTGAACTTTTCAAAGGATTCTGACTTGTGTCTCATAAGATACACATAGCCATATCTGCTGAAGTCATCAGTGAAAGTAATGAAGTATTGGAAACCTCCTCTAGCTTGTGTAGACATAGGGCCACATACATCACTATGTATGAGTCCTAGTAAGTCATTAGCCCTTTCACTTTGCCCTGTGAATGGGGCTTTGGTCATCTTGCCCAACAAACATGACTCACATGTCTCATATGATTCAAAATCAAATGAGTCCAAGAGTCCATCCTTATGGAGCTTGGATATGCGGGTCTCATTTATATGGCCCAAGCGACAGTGCCAGAGATAGGTCAAGTTTGAATCATTTAATCTGACCTTCTTGGTATTCACATTATAGATTGGATCTTCAAGGTCTAGAACATACAACCCATTGCTAAGTTGAGCACTACCATAAAAGATTTCATTCAAATAAATAGAACAACATTTGTCCTTTATTATAAATGAAAAACCTTTCTTGTCCAAACAAGAAACAGAAATCAAATTTCTACTAATAGTAGGCACAAAGTAGCAGTTGTCTAATTCTAAAACTAATCCACTAGGTAAAGTGAGAACATAAGTCCCTATGGCTAAGGCAGCAACCCTTGCTCCATTTCCAACACGTAGGTCCACTTCACCTCGGGCCAATCTTCTACTTCTACTTAGATCCTGCACATTTGCACAAATGTGAGATCCACATCCAGTATCCAATACCCAAGATGAGGAAGTAGAAAAGTTAGCCTCTATAACAAAAATACCTGAAGTGGAAGTCTTACTTCCCTTTTCCTTAGCAAGTTCTTCAAGATAGAGCTTGCAGTTGCGCTTCCAGTGTCCAGGTTGCTTACAATGGAAGCACTCCCCTTCCTTTGCCACACCACCCTTTGGTTTCAGTGCAGCTGAAGAAGAACTAGCATTGGACTTTCCATTAGCTTTATCCTTCTTCTTGTTGGCTTTTCCCTTTCCCTTGCCCTTTTGAACCATCAAAATGGGCTTAGCCTTCTTAAGGTTTTGCTCAGCAGTTCTCAACATGTTGAGCAATTCAGGAAGGGACTTGTCTAGGTCGTTCATGTTATAGTTCATGACGAACTGACTGTAGCTTTCAGGCAACGATTGCAAGACTACATCGATAGCCAACTCTTTCTGAAGAGCAAATCCCAAATTCTCAAGATTCTCAATGTACCCAATCATCTTGAGCACATGAGGACCCACGGGACTTCCCTCAGACATCTTGCACTGAAACAATGCCTTAGAGGTCTCAAACCTCTCATGCCTAGCTTGCTCTTGGAAAAGCATTTTGAGATGTTCGATCATATCGAACGCCCCCATGTTCTCATGTTGCTTCTGAAGCTCAGATTCCATGGTAATAAGCATGAGGCATGCGACATCCAAAGCATCATCAGAATGCCTCTTGTGAGCATCCTTTTCAGCTCTTGGAGCAGTGGCAGCAGGCTCATTCGGAATGGGCTGCTCTAGGACATATGCCTTTCTCTCTTGTTTGAGGACTATCCTCAAGTTTCGGTACCATTTGAGAAAGTTGGTCCCATTCAGTTTTTCCTTCTCAAGGATCGATCGCAATGAAAGTGTCGATGTGTTTTGTGCCATGGTTATCTACAACAGTAAATATGCAGTGTAAGAGTCATGTATTTTAATTCATTTAATAAGGACTTTTATTAAATGATACTCCCACTATTTTCCTCAAAATAATAACCCTCGATATTATTTCGGAACACCTCGGCGCTAAGGTATTCTAGTGGGCCAAGATCCATATTTGACCACAACCTGAGTCAGCTTTGGCTTTTCTCTCAAGTTACAGCTATTTAGGTAGGCAACTCATTGCCAATTGCATCTTATGCAACTCTTGGATAGTTGGGTGAACAACACTTGTCCAAGCTCATCTCATGAACTTAAGCCCAACTCTATGCCTCTAAGTCCCTAATCCTATTAGGATGACTTAGTTAAGTCGAACCCAAAGTTAGCAGTTTGGATATCACTATTATCCCATCGCGCCTTACCAAGATGAACATAGGTACTTTGCTTTGGCAAACCCACCTAATGTTGATCAAAGTCTTGACGAGTGCCAACATTTGGAAGGCATCACATTTAATGACTTAATATTTGTTTGAGGGATTTTATCTTTTGATCTCACCAATTTGTTATCTCCGGTTGTTTTATACATGCATCACATACAAATATAAAACATGCATCTCATGCTTACAAGAAATAAACGTGACATGGTTATAGCCCAAACTATGCGATATTCTCAAGCCAATGAGAATATCATAAAAGCCTAAGAAAAGAAAAGAGTCTTCACAAGCTCCTTCTCTTCCTTTCTTGGCTGCCTTTTTGTTGTCACCTCCTTGGACATACCACCTTGGACGATCCCATAATGCACCATTACATCAATAATAGAAACCTCGAGTTACATTCGAGGGGAGTAAGGTGAGAAGAGAATGTACAATGAGAGTGATAAGAAAAGGCACGACTCGCAGGCCGTATTTACAAGTACAACCAATCAAGGGCTATAACCATGCACCATGCTTCAAACACTAATCAGCATATCATGTCAAATCTCATTCAACAAAGATGCATGCCAATTTTCGCGTGTTGATTAACCAGTTTTTATTTATGTGGCGCTTCGCATACGGCGGTCCCGCTGGCCGGTCAGCGGGCGGTGGTTCCGCTGACCGGTCAGTGGACGGGGTCAAGGGGAGCCGCCCTTGCGGGGGGCGTGGGGGGCAGCGCCCCCCGGCGCAAAAAATTGTCTTACAATTGCTTAGCCCGAAATCTTCTATTTCGAGAAAGTAGGCACCCGAGACTCCTCCATTCGAGCCACCAAAAATACCTTACTTTCGGTGCCCGAACAGGCCGAATCCGAACAAACCTAGGGTTTTTGCAACTATTGCAAGAATCCTAATCCATATAGGTATCTCATACCTATCAATTTCGGGTTAATCTCATTAACCAATTTGTGTTGTTTCTTCATATATCTCATATGTTCATTACGAATTCCGGTTTCATGCATCATGAATCAATCTAATTAATCATGGCCGAAAACCAATCGAAGACATAGCATCATGCGATTCAACACTCAATCCCGATTTAGGGTTTCACCAGTAGCTCTGATACCACTGTTGGGTTTCGGGAGCCAAACAGCGCAGCGGAATTTAACCGAAACCCTCCAGGATCCAAGTGAAACGGGGTAAACCGGGTGTTCGAAAATTTCATACCTAATTTTCGGTTGAGATCTCTCACTCAACTGTAGAGTCGAATCACAAAACCTGAACAGTTGACGTGTTCAGGCTCTCTATGGTATCCACACGAGCCTCTCGGGATCACCACGCTTCCACCACGTCCCGGCAGATGCGTTTCTCTTGCGCTCGCAGTGCTAGCTTGCGTCCTCCAAGGAATTGCAAGAGAAGAGTGCGGCTGTCCTTTTGGGAGGCTAGGGCAAGGAGACCTGCGAATTTCTCACTTAAAAGTTGTATTTATAGTGAGACTCAACTTCCAGGCCTAATGGGTTTCAAAGCCCTAATCCAATTAGGATTTAATTTCGGGCTTAATAATGGCTCAACTCCTTGGCCCATTATTAATACGAAATTAAAGTGAAACCATAACCCAAATAATTAGCCCATGCACTCTAATGATCCAAATAGCTCTACGTGTGCGACCCAATAGGCTCTTGCCATGTTGGCAATGATCATAAATCACATTTATAATCATAAGCAATGAGCGGTGTCTAGCAACACATCATTGCTACCCAAGTGACAAGATTGTCGGTGAATCGACTAAACCTTTATGATCATCACCGATATATGCCATTGTCCCTTTGTCCAAGATATCAAGACTAAGCACGAGACATGGAATGTGTCACTCTCGTATAGCCCAATCTTTGGTTTCTTGATTACCGAGTAGACTAACTTAAACTGATGACATTGATATCATATATCAACTCATCGGAGCATGGCCATGCATTTTCTAAGTCTCACTCTATCAAGGGGCCCAAAGATATCACTCCCGTTACATAGGAGGGACAAATCCCATCTTGATCATACAAATCCCTCCGCATGATATGTGACATACCCAATGACCTCCTTCAAGTTCACTCAGTTACGAGCAACAAAGGAAAGTATCAAAGTATGTGACTCACATGTAGGGAACCTTGATGATCATAGGTCGAAGGACTACATATACCATGATCACTATGAGAATCACTTATGACACTCATATAACGATCCATGAAGTGTTCTCATGGTGGGTCGGTCCAGTACACAAGTTCTCCAACTTGTACCCATATGTAGACTACATATCTCATATTAGTCTCCACATATGCTAGTCATTATGTATTATTGCAACCCGCTCCACAATAATACTAGACTAGGGACATTTAAGAATATCATTATTCTAGGGTTACAATTATGTTTATTACGTTACGCAGAAACAAAACAACAAACAAAATTGCTGGATTAATGCCTCAATAAAATATCATGACTCAATGTGCAAAAATACAATCATCTCATGATTGGCTTTTTGGGCACAATACTAACACTATTTATAGGCCAAAGGTGGGTAGCCGAAAAGAGATCATAAGTACCCATTGGAGGCGAACCGTCGCCGTAACTGCCCGCTGCACCCGAAAAGGCGCGCCCTCTGTAAATGACGCGTCTCTCTTCCAATGGCAAGAAGCCGCGTGTCAACCGCTGCGCAGAAATAGGGGACATGCCTCCCCAAACGTCCCTGGAAAATCGGGACACACCTCCTGATTGGGACACGTCGTTTGACATCCCTGAAAAGTGGAGACGCGCCGCTCAGTCTGACACGCTTGGCCATCAGACCTGCAGAAATAAAAAGCAGGCCACCTCGAGGACACCAAGAGACAGGCTATGGCTGAACAGCCCATGACTTTTGGGCAAGAGGTGTATCTTCGGTACAGGCTTTGCCTCGGAGACACCAAAGAATAGGCCAAGGCCGAACAGCCCAGACCCTCGGGCAAAAGGTGCAACCTCGGAACAGGTTATGCTTCCCAACAAGACTCCCAACGACAACCTCGGAAAGAGATGCAAACCGAAGTCTTCACTTCGGCTTTCCAGAGGGGGGCATGTGATAGCCAAAGGCTATCGCCTCAATCTGGCCGAACACCCTGCCACAACAATGGCCAGAAGAACTGGCGCTTCCCGGGAACAGGTGGAATCATGCACCTCGGGAGACAGCCGGAGAGCTCCGAGCCTCGGCACGCCATTAAAACTTGAGGACTCTATTCGCCCCCCAAGGTTGTGAACAGCGCGCCTTCGGAAAAGTGGCACCAGACATTGCTGCCCGAACATGATATCCCCGAAGGCGGAACCCCCTGGAACTGGGAACCCCCGAACTGAGGGTATGCTTCCCGAAGAGGCTCTGTCCGAACTAGAGGACGACCTCGCCCAGGGACCTCGGGAGTACGGCAGGAGCATTTAAGGAAGCATTTAAGGAAGCCTTTGACACGTCCCACCACAGACGTAAAAGGCCGCCCTGACATGCAGACGCCATCAGAATCACATCATGGCCCGTCTCAGCACAAGGCTCGAGGCCATCTGGTTACCAACTATCTGTCCCCTATGCCCAGAAGTTCAGTAGCATCCGACCGCACACGTGTCATGATCTGAACGGGCTAGGTATTCCTATATATACAGGAAATAAATACTTGACAGGAGGTTGGTTGGCCGGAGATACAGCTCCCACACTCTGAGAAAATACCAGGCGAGACTTTTCTGCCTTTCTCTTTGAGGTAGTGACTTTCTCCTTTTTTCAGCCACCACTGACTTGGGCGTCGGAGGCTCCCCCCCGGAAAAACACTCCGGGGGCTTCCTAACCCTGTTTACCAGCTTTTTAGGTACTCTCCTTGGGGCGATCCACCTTCCAGGCGTTCTTCCTCCTAGAAGTCTCTTCAACAGTCATCATGACTCACAACGATGAGGCCCCCGGCCATCACTTGGCATGGAAGACTTGGAATCATGGCATGTAGCCATGTATGTGTAAAAGGTAGACAACTCTTGTATGTACATAATGTGCAGTCTTGGGTGCCTAGTTCTTTTGTAGTACATGGAGTACCTTTGTAGCCAAGTTATGTTTGCACTTATGGTGGTTTTGGACTTGTGTATATAACGGATGCTATTGATCAATGGATGGCATGTTTATGTGAATGGAAGTTATATTTATGTTGTGAACCTCCCCTGTATCTCCTATTGCCGACAGGCACATGTGCACATAAACTTGAGTTTTCAAAATAAAGTGACTACCATGGGCTTCTTGGTTGCCATTTAGGTAGCACACCTGATTGCACACAACTTAAGCACTTAAAGTTCTTTAAGTGTTGCCTTGCTTGTCTTGCAAGTAACTTGTTAAAGCCTTGCTTGTTCTGCAAGTAACTGGTATTGGGCCTTACTTCTACTACAATTTAAACATTTGGAATTACCCATAAGCCTCCTGGGCCACCTCCCAGGCTAGTTACATTAAGAAAATAAGACTTAAGGTTAGTTTTGTTAGTTGGCCGAATTGAAAGACTTGAGATTAAATTTCAGATTTGGGAGTTAACCCTTAGAATTTGGGCCAGGGCCTGTGTAAGGTGTGACAGCAAATCATCTTTGGCGGGGGAAACCGAAGTCTTGCCTTCAGTTGGGCCCAGAAAACGGTAACCTCATCCCTTTGGTTCAGGAAACTGAAGTGGCCGGGAGGGGGTAGCCTGGTAGTGGCATAAGAAGGAAGAAAGAATTTAGTTGTCCACTTCGCTAACTTTGCCGAAGTGGAACAACAAGGGTGAGACATCAGAGGTTGCCAGCTCTCGGGAATAACTTGGACAGACATAAGGGGGACAGGGGAAGACATGTTCGGCAAAAGAAAATGAATTCGGAGAAAAGACTCAGAGGACTTCGGGAAAAAGAAAAAAGCTTTGGGAACTAGAAAAAATAGAAACCGAAGAAACCAAAGGACCTCTGGAAGGGAAACCCACCAAAACGTTTGCCGAAGTCAGGATTAGAAGGCGCCGTCATAAATGGTTGCCGAAAATTAGTCCGCCGCTTGCACCACCGCAAAAGAGAAAGAAGAGCTCAAAACAGACGAGAACAAGACAGAGGCAAAGAAAAGCAAATGAGAGCCATGAGGGGAAGGAGGGTTTACACAGACTGAAGAAGGGTAACCGAATCGTTGTCATAACTACTCTAGGAAAGCAAATCGTCGTCATAATTACCCCTCGAAGGCAAAAAGACGCGGCCGGTGTAACCCATGTGACTACCCCCAATCACTGCGTGCCACGTGTCATCCAATGCATGAAATGAGGACAAGCTTTCTAACACCATGAAAACCCAGGCACGCTTATCCAAACTGACACCCCTGGTTACGAGATGTGATGGTCCATTGACCTGTAACAGAACAAGTAAAAATAAAGAGAGCGTGCACCTCAAGAACACCAAGGGACTAACCAAAGGGCAGGTAATGACACCCCGGCTAGGGGGGCACGCCTTCAGATTGTGAAATGCCCCCCTCATACGATGTCCCGCTCTGAGTCCTATAATGTGCCCCCAGAGATTCCATAAGCCGAAGTTGCCACTTCGACTTTCCGAGGGGGGGCATGTGATAGCCGAAGTGCTATCGCCCATCAAACCTATAAGGTCAGGCAAAGCATCACCCTCAGGAAGTCAAGCGTCACCCGTAAGGAATGCAAGCACCAACCTCAAAAAAAGGGGATCTGACACCTGGAGCATCTGACCTCAGTGATCCATCATCACCAGTGGGAACGGTAGTACCGACCACGGGAATACCGTGCATCGCCATCCTCGGTAAGGTGACCGAACCGGCTTCGGAAGAGAAAGACTCACCACCTTCGGCAGGAGAAAGTGCCCCCTAAGGGGAACATCCATAACAAGGGAGCTCCCTTGTTATTGAAACCATCTCGGAGGAAAGCCCTCCTGTTCCGAAGAGCTTTCTTCTACCAAAGGGATCTCGGGAATACGGCAGAAACAATTAAGGAGCCTCTACATGGTGCCCTCGTACACAACACACCGCCATCATACACGCTCTGACACGCTGCCACCACACACGCCCTATCACACAGACCTACCTTGGCCTTGACCTTTCGGCAGAATGACCTGTAGCCGGCTAGAGGACCCCATGCCTGAAGGTACGGATTGCATCCGACTGAACACATGTCACTATCTAAGCGGGTTACGCCAAGCAGATTTATTCACACCCTCCTATATATATCTATAATGGGAAATGGCCTAAAAATGAAGGTACACGGAGACACACACAAAGAAGTGAGAAAAAACAAGATACATTCTTCATATTCTTACTACTTCCGGTTTCTTGAAATACTGACTTGGGCATCGGAGGCGCCTCCCCGGAAAAACACTCCGGGGACCTTCTAACCCTTACCCTTTGAGCGTTTTAGGCAATCTCTCCTGAAAATCTCTCGTTCAGGCATTTCTCCTTCACTGGAAGTCCCTCCCCGTCTCACTATATCATACAGTGAAGATGCCGATGGGCATCACCTACCTTCAGAGTAGGTCCGTCCGAACTCCCTATTCTCGGATGGATTGACCTTCGTCTGATGTTAAGGGGAACTTTACTACAGAACAAGGAAGAGCTTTTTGCTTCCACAATGACAAGGTTCACCGTCACAGATGTCCCTTCGTCATATATTGCCATCCTTGGGAGACAGACACAAGGAAACCTTTACATTCACCCAGATGTGAAATACTTGGCTGTCACCTTCGCCACAAAGGATGGAGATGCTCAGATCTTCATCGACCAAGGGGTAGTGAGAAAGGTGTTTGTGAAAGCAAGGAAGGCCCCAGCAAAGAGCTACATACAGACTACAGAAGCAAAGGCCGTACTCGCAAGGGAGGCAAAGAAAGAAGAAACAGAAGACCCCAAGAAAGTAGAAACAGAAGATATAGAACTTGTCCTAGGCTGAAGTACCCGAATGGGGAAAAAATTGGCCGAAGGTGATAAGGAAAAACTTGTATCTTTCCTACTAATGAACAAATATCTGTTTGCCTACTCGCCGAAGGACATGCCTGGGGTAGACCCTTGCATAATCCAACATAGCCTTAAGGTGCGCCCAGAGGCAAAGCCCATCCAACAAAAAAAGCGAAGCCTCTCGGCGCATAAGAACAACTTTGTTAAAACCGAAGTCCAACACCTCATAGAAGCAGGTGTAATCAGGGAATTCAAATACCCTGAATGGCTTAGTAACATGGTTATCGCCACAAAGGAAGGGAGTGACAAACTCCGAATGTGCATCGACTTCTAAAATGTGAATGATGCTTGCCCTAAAGATTCATATCCGCTGCCGCCAATAGACCAGTTGGTGGAATCAACCGCCAAGTATGGCCTCCTGAGTTTCCTCGACACCTTCAGTGGGTATCATCAAATCAAGATGGACCCCGAAGACGAGGAAAAAACCGCCTTCATCACCGAAGGTGGTACATATTGCTGCATTAGAATGCCCTTCGGGCTTAAGAATGCAAGAGCCATGTACTAGAGGTGAATGACCAGGGTCTTCAACTCCCAAATCGGGAGGAACATGGAAGTCTACGCTGATGATATGATAGTTAAGGGCAAACAGCCTAATAGTCATATCACAGACTTAGAGGAAACATTCCACCAGCTGAGGACCTTCGGAATCCATCTCAACCCCGAAAAATGCATGTTCAGGGTAAACGTGGGTAAGTTCCTAGGATTTATGGTGTCAGAAAGAGGTATTGACGCCAATCCAGAAAAAGTCATGGCCCTACTGAGATTCCAAACTCCCACGGCGATGAAGGATGTGCAAAGACTTATGGGGAGAATCACATCCCTCAGCAGATTCATCTCCATATATGGAGATTGCTGTTAACCGTTCTTTAAAGTCCTCACTAAGGCAGTAAAAAACGATGGCGACCACGGTACTGAGGCGCATCCTTGGAACGAAGACTGCCAAAAAGCCTGGGAAGAGCTTAAGGTCTACCTAACTCGTTTGACGACACTTCGGCTGTTACACCCGGAAAGGGCTAAATGACTAAGTCCCCGGTTAAGTGGATTAGTGGAATAAAAAGTTTCCTAATCTGGAAACTTAGTCCAATTAAATTAAGGAGACATGGAATTAATTAAGAAATGGGCATAAATGAGTGTTGGACACTCTTGGAATTAAACTTGGCTAAGGGAAGGAGAATTGGTGATGAAAATGGTGAAATTTGAAGTTGAGCTAATCAATTGCACAAAGGAAGTTTTTGTGGGAGGACTCAATTGCACAAATTGAGAAGATGGAGGACCAAATGAGGGATTCGGCCCATTTTTTATGGAAATATATCCATGGCCGGCCATCCCCATTAATTGAATAAAAAATTGGCCTCCACTCACATTATTTAAATTGCCCACTTGGACTTGACCCCCACCATCACCATAAATAAATATTTTGCCCATCATTTTTGACCCATGCTTGTCCCCACTTTGCATTGGTTATTGTCCACTACCAACTCCACTTTCTTTTGTCTAAAGGATTATTTTAATTGACATTTGACTATCTTTCCCCCTTTTTGAATTCAAAATGGCCGACCACCCTTCATGAAATGCACATTTGGTGTGCATTTGAAACCCATTTCCTTCCATTTGAGTTACAACCGGCCATCCCACCTTTCATTTCACTCACATCTCTCTCTCTCTAAGCCATACGCTCTCCCTTCTCTCTAGAACTCACACATCCGGTCATGGTTCTTCCTCCTAGCTTCCATCATCTTCTTCTTCATCTAAGTCTCGGCCTATCCAGAAAATACATATTCTTACACATGCAAACACGTTTTCGTAGTGATTCAAGCTTCTAAACACATCTAGAGCATGAAATCAAGCAAGATGTCCAAGAAAGGTCACTATAGAGTTTCAGCCATGAAGGATTTTTTTGTTCTTGGGCTCAACTCAAGAGCTCATGAACATGCATGGCATTTCTAAGCTATGAGAAGCAAGAAAATGAAGAAGAACATCAAGAAAGATGGAGATGAAGATTCGGCCATGTGAGACGTTCCCTTGAGGATTTGGCCATGGAGGTTTATGGAAGAAAGCCAAGTGTTCTTGGCAAGTTTTGAAGTCTTAGAGGCCATGCAAGCAAAGACCATGAAGGTCACATGCATGGTGAGATTCGGCCAAGTGGTAACCTTGGCATACATGGATTTAAACCAAGTTTTCTTGGTATTTTGATGAATTTTTGAGCTAGATATTGCTCACTAACGTTTCGGCCATGTTGGATTTTTGCTAGAAAAATAATTTGAAGTTTCGGCCATGGTGTGTTCATAGTGTTCTTGGACTCAACTTAAGAGTTCAAGGCATGCATGGCATTTTCAAGCCATGAGAAGCAAAGAAATTGCGGAGAACTCCAAGAAAAGCAAGGATGGAATTTCGGCCATGAATGTGCATGGCATGGTGAAGCTCTTTTGAAAGTGTTCTTGGTACTATAGAGCATATATGGTCATCCTAAGCAAGAGTACAAGCAAAAGTTGCAAGAAAGCAAGCTTGAAGAATTCAGCCATGTTGTAAATTTGGTGTCTTGGCATGTTAGCCATGTGTTCTTGGCATTTTTGAGTTCTTTGATGTGTATGGAACAAAATATTAAAGAAAGAAATAAAGAGAAGTTTCAGCCTTAGTGCCATTTTTGGTGGTTATGTGTGTAGACCATGTGTTCATGGTAGCTAGGTGTTCCTAGTAAAATGTGTAGCCAAAATGGTAAAGAAAGAATGATGATGAATTCGGCCATGACACGACTTTTGTGAATATTGGTGTTAGCCAAGTATTCTTCGCATAAATGGTCCTTAGAAAACTTGTGGGACTAAAATTGAGCAAAAGAAAGAAATAATGGGGCAAATTCGGCCAAGAGATAAATTTGAATGCCCAAATTGAAAACCAAGTGTTCTTGGTGGTAAATGGTCCAGAACCTCCTAAATGGGCTATTTTGGGGCATATTGGTGAAATTGACAAAATGGGCTAAATTGCCTAAATGCGCTTCATTGAATTAGACTTGGACAGAGAAGTTGGGCCAAGTCCAGAAAAGAAATAAAAGGCCAAATGGGCCTGAGAGAAAGTAAAAGGCCAAATGGGCCTGGGAGAGAATAAAAGGCCAAGTGGGCCTGAGTTCATAAAAGGCCAAGTTGGGCCTAAATTTCCAGAAAAGGCCAGGTTGGGCCTAAACTTCCAGAGAATACCAAGTTGGGCCTGGATTCCAGGAAAAGGCCAATATAGGCCCGAGTTCACAAAAAATGCGCCTCAGTTCACAAAAAGGCTAAATTGGGCCCTACCTCTTTAAATTGAGGTTGAGTAAGTTAAACCAAGAGTTCTTGGTAAATTATTATTCTCGTGGTTAATAAAAAGCAAGAGATTAACTTGCTAGTGTTTGGGCTTTATAGGTCCATTAAGGCAAAGACAAAGTTACAACAACAAACAAAGCAAAGCAAGGCAAAGACAATGACCAAAAAGGTTACACAAATGTTGGTAAGGATCCCTATACTCACTTTCTCCATGGTATATTTTCCATGACCTTTCATTGTGAGTATTAGTGCCCCTATGTGATGGTCAAAGAACCAAGTGACCATAGGTGCGCATGTCAGGGCTAAGTGGTTGTTACTTTTCTGAGGACTCATGATACTTTCTTAGTTGGATATTTGGGCACATAAGTGCATAATGGGTGAGGTATTGTTAATTTGGAAATTATGATTTACTCATGAGTAATTATGCAAGCATTTGGGTCTTGGCATCGAGTTTGGCCCACTCGATCCCAAGCTAATGAGCTCAGGTAAAATAAATACATGGTCGACCTGGATTGCTGAATTAGAAATGCTAATGCTTGCGGATGCCCATGCTGTCAGAGGACACGAGATTTGAAGGTGGTGGTGTGTGGGTGTGTTGTGTGCTTCTCTGAATTGTTTGTGCATGCTGACCCCTATTATATTTATTATTTCCATTGTGCTATATCTGTATTTTTTTTGTTTTAGTGTTTTCCTTTCCAGCAACATGGATTAATTGCCATTACATTCTTGGCACAAGTTAGGCTTTGAAAGCCGTATAATGACTAAGAAAGTCGTGAGTTAATTACCTCACTAGGCATTGGATACCATCGGGACTCTTACTGAGTTTTATAACTCACCCGCCCTGCTATACCTTTTCATGAAATGGATGGCTTGATAGATCAAGCGAAGAGTACCAGAGTACTCGTTACAATGTGCTAAAGGGTTGGGTATGTGTATAGTGTCGCTCAATATATTCATGTGTTTAAAGTAACTTATGTGGTATAGATTGCTTGTGAATCAAGCTAATGTTGTGGACTTACCTGTGCAGGATTTGGAGTCTAGAAGTTGTGGGAACAAGAACTATAAGGTGGATTGTGTTCCGTGTTTATATTAGTTGAAGATTAAGTAGTTATGAAAACTTGATCTGTAAAACTTGAACATTGGATAAACTTAGACATGAAGCATTCCTTGGTATGTTTTCCAAGTAGGTGATGCTTGTTTGCTGTTCTATGGATAGGGATAGTTCTGGATAACTTATGATGATGAATTTTTCCTTGGATAGATGATTATGATGACTTATGATGTTGATGACTTTGAAGGATGAATATATGAGAAGTATGCTTGAATTCATACAGGTGGAATATCTTGATGGGTGATTGTGTTATGTGTACTAGATTTGGCAGGATGTTCATGGATATGAAAATATGGTTTTCAAACTTGAAATGGAATATGAGCTTCTTTGTTACCATGCATTGAAATAGTACACTTGATGGACACACATCTACTGCACTTAATGGATTAAGTGTGGCTATTTGTAGCTTGGATGAAATGAGCATGTGAAGGTATTACAAGAGAAGCTTATGTTGAATTGGAATAAAGTAGGCATGTGATGAAGTATGCATGTAAGCAGGATAAAGTCATGAATGGAACACTTGAAATTTCACTTAGGTGCTAGCTTGTACCTAAAGAGCACCCTAACATCACGTAGGAAATAATTAATTGACAAGCTAGTACCAGAATAGATCCTGGAATCACGCCGTAAATGCTCATAGTAGTTAATGAAGCCCCTTTTGTTTGAATAACTTCTGCTGTATTGACTTTGATAATCGGGCCTCGATGGGCCAGGGGAAGTTTGGGGCGTGACACCGGCAGCCATAGAAAGGGGAACCTTTCATACTATACCTCGCCGTCACTGAAAAAGCGCTGAGTTCGGTCCTTGTGAGGGACGAGAGGGCGAAGCAATGGCCAGTATATTATGTGAGCAAGTCCCTGCACATTGCCGAGGTCAAGTACCCCGTACTAAAAAAGGCTGTTTACGCCCTGGTTCTTGCATGCGAAAGGCTATGACCGTATTTCCAAGGCCACCCCATTATTGTCTGAACAACCTGCCTCTTTGACACATCATGAAGAAGGTAGACCACTCGGGAAGGCTTTCGAAGTGGCGCATCGAGCTCGACGAGTATGATATTACCTATGAGCCGAGGAAGGCAATAAAAGCTCAAGCTTTGGCGGATTTCATTGTCGAAGTACCCATTGCCAAAGAAAGTCAACCCGACCTCGGGAATAATGAACCTGAGTGGACTCTGTTAATCGATGGGGCGTCCGGCTCCGAACATCAAGGAGCTAGAGTAATCCTTCGTGGGCCCAAAGGTATGGAAGTTATGAAAGCCATCAAATTCGGGTTTAATGTCACCAACAATATGGCAGAATATGAAGCCCTCATAGCAGGGTTACACCTTGCTAGAAGAATTGGAGTAAAAAACCTAAAAGCTCACAGCGATTCTCAGCTAATGGTCCGACAGATGGCAGGAGACTATAGCGCGAAGGACCCAACTTTGGCAAAGTATCACGAGCTTGTATCAAAGCTCATTCAGAAGTTCAACACAGTACACATTGAAAACATGCCTTGCCGAGACAATGCTAAAGCAGATAGTCTGGCCAAGTCAAAAAAGTCCAATGAAATACTAAGCCACCCGAGCATAGCAATAATGAGCATAGCAACCACAGAAAGAGGATGGAAAAGTCCCATAAAAAAGTATCTTAAAACCTCGGAGCTTCCCGAAGACCTTCACAAAGCAACAAAAGTGGGAAGGCGTTCCGGACGATATTTCATAATTGGGGAAGAGTTATACCGACAGGGGTACGCGAGTCCACTACAAAGGTGTGTTAGCGAAGCGGACATAGAGACAGTCCTCAAAGAAGTCCACGAGGGGGCTTGTGGTTCCCACATTGGAACTAACGCCTTGGAGGGAGTAATACTCCGCCAGGGGTACTTCTTGCCCACCGTAAGAAAGGACGCGATGCAATTTGTCCAGAATGTGATAATTGCGAAAGACACGTCAATCTCCAGAGGCTACCCTCGGAATCGATAACCTCAGCTAACTACCCTTGTCCCTTTGAAGTATGGGGCATTGACCTCATCGGGCCACTCCCGACTGCACCCGGAGGAGTAAAGTTTTGCATGGCCGCAGTAGATTACTTCACTAAATGGGTCAAGGCAGAGTCCCTGGGAACCATTTCGGCAATGGACATACAAAAATTCATCTAGAAGAGCATTGTATGCAGATTCGGTATACCATGGGTGAGTGGCCGACAATGGTTCTGAGTTTGTTGACAAGGGATTCCAAGAATTCATCACCGACCTTGGGATAAAAATGCACTTCACCTAGGTAGCTCATCCTCAGAGCAACGGACAGGTAGAGGTGTCCAATGTAACCATAAAAGATGATCTGAAAAAGAGATTGAGGGAAGCAAAGGGAAAATGGCCAAGAGAACTTCCTAGTGTGCTATAGAGCGATCGGACAACGCCCCAAAGTGCCACAGGTGAGACACCTTCCTCACTCATCTTCGGCACAGAGGCCATTATCCTTATCGAGGTGGTTCAGCCGTCAGTTAGGATACAAGTGTTCGACGAAGAAGGAAACAACCTCGGGCTGAGAACTAAGCTCAACCTAATTGACGAACACAGAGAAGTGACTGAGCTTAGAAGAAAAGCTTTTCAGCAAAGGGTAGCCATGGCTGCAAACCTGCGTGTCAGGTGAAAAGGAATCACGAAAGGAGACCTTATGCTCTGAAAGGCAGAGTTTGAACCCCGAAAACCATCTCACGGAGTACTTCGGGCAAACTGGGAAGGGCCTTATTTGGTCCTTGGTAAAGTATGGCCAGGAGTCTATAAGCTCGGCATTGCCGAAGGTGGAAAATTGAAGAACACATGGCACTTAGATACTCTGAAGAAATTCTGTACATAGATTTTTTTTTCAGGAAATTGTACACTTAGAAATTTCTAAATACAAAAAAGCTTTCTGAGGAAAATCGCCCCACCTAAGAAATCTAACCGAACAAGGCGCGAGTATTTGCTTGCGAAAATCTCACATTCTCCCTGAAGGCGCGTTAGCTAAACATGGCTAATAAAAATGGCCCATGTTTTGCCAGAACTAGTGTTGCACCGAACATGGTTAATAAGAGGCGCAAAAAAATATTTTCCCGAGGGTCCTAGATAAAAAATGGTCAAATTAGCCCTTGGAACCGGAGATTAGTTAAAGGAAAACTTGTCTTGAGACTTAGCCAAATTTCAGAATGAAAAAAAGAGATTCTATTAAAAGGTGCTTTGTTATAAGGAGGAGATTACAAGAAAAATGTTACAAAGAGAAAGAGAAAGCGAAACCCTGGTGATGCAAACCCCGATGGTATAAAGACCATGAAACGAGCCCAAGATGTTTCTCAAGCTCCACAAGACATCAAAGAGACTGGATTTGAAACCCCCACCCCTAATCAACCTGTGATTAGAAACGAGAAGTATAGAACTCCAAGAACACAAGCACACTTGTGCACCAAGGCAGTCCACAAAGAACCAAAGAGAAAACCTCTCCAAAGAGCAATATTATTTTGAAATTATTCTGTGTGTTTACATCCAGAATATGTGCCTTTATATAGGCCTAAACTAGGTTGAAAATCTGGGCAAAATTTTCAACCTAAATCCCTTAGGAATCCTAGATACAAAGACATAGGAAATCCTAGTCAAATTAGGACTCTAATTCCTAGTTTGAACAAGTTTAATGAATGCAGCGTATGCCACTTGTCCAAAACGATTTAAAAATATTCCATAGCCTAAATAACTTCCTAAATAATGTATCTAAAAAGGATTTGAATGAAAATAAAATATAAATACAAGATTAAACCCAAAAACTCCCAAATAGCCTTTTTGGGTGCATTTTGGGCACTTTAAGGTTCTCTCTTGTATCTTCAGCTCCAAGCTTGAATCTTTGAGTTCCAATGGCATGAATCTTCATCTTAGATGTGGTAATGAAGTTCTGGAAAGTTAGAGGTCAAAAATCCAGCTTGTGGACACAAAATGGAATAAGAACACTTAAGGTGGCTCAAATGGTGCACTTTAAGTGTTGCCCTTGATGTCCTTGTTTTGAGACTTGTCTAAGCACTCCAGAATTGAGTACCAAGCATGTCCATCATTTCCATATGGTGTCTTGAAAGTTCCAGCAGCTCCTTGTGAAGTTTCATGTCCATTCTCCCTGAAGAAACTTGAAACAAAGCCTTGTAGTGCACTTGAGAGCTCCTTAGCTTTCTTCCTTGTCATAGGTCCACTAGAAACCTTCAATGGGTCCTTGCCTTCTCCATGTGTGCCTTCCTTGATCATATAAACTCCCCCCTCCTTAGAAGGATTCATCCATGAATCTGCATGTTCAAACAGAGACAAATCAGAAACATTAAAAGTAGCACTCACATTATACTCACCCGGCAAGTCTAGCATGTATGCATTGTCATTGATCTTTTTAATGACTTGGAATGGACCATCTCCTCTTGGATGAAGCTTAGTCCTCCTTGCAGCTAGAAATCTTTCTTTTCTCATGTGTAACCAAACCCAATCTCCAGGCTCAAGCACAACTCTCCTTCGGCCTTAATTGGCTTTTTTAGCATCTTGTTGATTTTTGAGTTCAATTTGTTGCTTAACCTTCTCATGCAACTTCTTGATGCTCTCGGACTTCTTACTACCATCCAAACTAGATACCTCATGAGTAGGTAATGGTAAAAGATCCAATGGAGTTAAAGGATTAAAACCATAAACAATCTCAAAAGGTGACAAATTAGTAATAGAATGCATGGATCTATTATAAGCAAATTCTACATGAGGCAAACAATCTTCCCAAGCTTTCAAATTTTTACCAATGATAGCCCTAAGCATGGAACCTAAAGTCCTATTAGTTACCTCAGTTTGCCCATCAGTTTGTGGGTGACAAGATGTAGAAAACAAAAGCTTAGTTCCTAACTTACCCCACAAAGTCCTCCAAAAGTGGCCTAGAAACTTAGTATCTCTATCCGAAACTATTGTTCTAGGAACACCATGAAGTCTAACAATTTCTTTGAAAAACAATTCAGCCACCTGAATAACATCATCAGTTTTATTGCATGGAATAAAATGAGCCATCTTAGAAAACCTATCAACAACAACAAACACTGAGTCACGGTTTCCTTTAGTCCTAGGCAATCCAACAATGAAGTCCATAGAAATATCTACCCATGGATGACTAGGTGTAGGAAGTGGTGTGTATAACCCATGTGAAGTGTGAGTGGATTTTGCCTTCCTACATGCAATGCATTGCTCACATACCTTCTTCACATCCTTTACCATATTCGGCCAATGGTAATGTTCCTTCAAAGTATGCAAAGTCTTGGCTTGTCCAAAGTGACCCATAAGTCCTCCACAATGAGCTTCCTTTGTGAGCAATTCCCTCAAAGATGTCTTTGGTATGCACAACCTGTTTTCTTTGAAAAGAAAGCCATTAACTTGGTAGAATTTCTCAAAAGCAAACTTAGAACACTTAGAATAAATCTCACCGAAATCATCATCACTAGCATACAAATCCTTCCAGTGTTCAAAAACCAAAACTTGTGCATCTAAAGCCGAAAGTAAAGCATACCTTCTTGAAAGTGCATCCGCTACTATATTATCCTTACCTTGCTTGTATTTGATAACATATGGGAATGACTCAATAAACTCTACCCATTTAGCATGCCTTCTATTCAACTTACCTTGCCCACTAAGAAACTTAAGGGCTTGGTGATCAGTGTGAATCACAAACTTTCTTGGCCACAAATAATGTTGCCAAGTCTCCAAAGCTCTTACCAAAGCATAGAGCTCCTTGTCATATGTGGGATAGTTCAAGCTAGCACCATTCAACTTCTCAATAAAGTATGCAATGGGGCGGCCTCCTTGCATCAACACAGCTCCAATGCCTATACCTGAAGCATTACACTCAACTTCAAAAGTATTAGCAAAGTTAGGCAAAGCTAAAAGCGTTGCATGGCATAACTTGTCTTTTAACAACCTGAAAGCATCTTCTTGAGCTTTTCCCCACTTAAATCCCACATTCCTCTTTATAACTTCAATTAGAGGTGCAACAATGGTAGAAAAATTTCTAACAAACCTCCTATAGAAGCTAGCTAACCCATGGAATGATCTCACCTCAGTAATGGATGTTGATGTTGGCCATTCTTGTATGGCTCTCAGCTTCTCTTGATATACCTCAATTCCATGTGAACTCACAACAAATCCAAGGAAAACAACTTTGTCAACACAAAAAGAGCACTTCTTCAAGTTAGCATACAACTTTTGTCTTCTTAAGGTGCTTAGTACTTGTGTGAGGTGTCCAACATGCTCTTCTAAGTTCTTGCTATATACTAGGATATCATCAAAGTACACAACAACAAACTTTCCAATGAAGTCACGCAAGACATGATTCATAAGTCTCATGAAAGTACTAGGAGCATTAGTTAGTCCAAAAGGCATAACTATCCATTCATAAAGTACAAACTTGGTTTTGAAAGCAGTTTTCCATTCATCCCCTTCCCTCATTCTAATTTGATGTTACCCACTTTTTAAATCAATCTTTGAAAACAAAGTAGAACCATGCAACTCATCAAGCATATCATCAAGTCTAGGAATAGGATGTCTATACTTTACAGTGATCTTGTTGACAGGCCTACAATCCATGCACATGCGCCATGAGCCATCCTCCTTTGGCACCAAAAGTACAGGCACGGCACAAGGACTCAAACTTTCCCTCACAAGGCCTTTGTCCAACAACTCCCTTACTTGCTTCTCAATCTATTTAGTCTCCTCGGGATTGGTTCTATAGGCTGGCCTATTTGGAATTGGTGCTCCCGGGACTAGGTCTATTTGATGCTCAATGCCTCTAATTGGAGGCAAACCCCTCGGATCTTCAGGGAAAACATCTTCAAAGTCCTGCAACAAAGACACAACAACACTAGGAAGATGTGTTAGATCATTGACAACAAGTAAAGATTCTTTGTAAATTAAAAGAAGCACTGGTTTTTGTGCTTGAATGGCTTTCCTCACATCACTCATTTTAGCAATATAGCACTCTTTTTTTCCACTCAACTTCCTCTCATTCTTTTCTCTCGGGAACTCTCCGCTCTTCTTCCCCTCATGGTCACTCACCTCACTTGTTCTCTCATTTTGTCTTTCGGCTTTCCCCTCTTCACTCTTGCCCTCAACTTTCCCCTCATTTATTTTTCTCTCAACCTTACTTTGAAGTTTCCTTTGATCCTCCAAAACTTGTTGTGGTGAAAGTGGACTAAGTGTAACTGGCCTTCCTTCATGGACAAATGAGTACAAGTTTTTCTCTCCATCATGTATGACCTTCCTGTCAAATTGCCACGGCCTTCCAAGCAAAATATGGCAAGCATGCATAGGAACAACATCACAAAGAACTTGATCATGGTAAGTACCAATCTTAAAGTGAACCAAAACTTGTTTTACCACTTTTACCTCCCCGGCATCATTCAACCATTGAAGCTTATATGGTTGTGGGTGTTTTTGTGTTGGAAGCTTCAACTTCTCCACCATGGTTGAACTTGCTACATTGGTGCAACTCCCTCCATCAACAATGAGGCTGCACACTTGATCTTTAATTCGGCATCTAGTGTGAAAGATGCACTCCCTTTGATTGGCCTCCTCCTTGGCTTACACACTTAGAGCTCTCCTAGCAACAAAAGCAAAGTCACCCTCCTCGGGCTCAAGTGTGTCTTGCTGATCCTCCTCCAATGGTGGGGTCTCCTCCATGGCATCCTCTTCCTCGGATGTGATCTCACCATGATCTTTGAGAATCATCACCTTTTTGTTAGGACAATCTCTCATGTAGTGCCCCTTGCCTCTACACTTGAAGCACTCAGTCTCCCTTGACTTTGGCACATCTTTGGGTGGCACCTTGGGTTTGTCTTGTTGAGGCCGAGACATGCTTCCCTTGGTAGCCTCCATTCTTGGCTTTGGTGCCTCCTTGCTCCATGTTCCCCTCCATGTGGAACTCCCTCCTTGAGCCATCTTGGATGCCTTAGACCTCTTGATGATTCTTTCGGCCTTGGTGGCATGGTGAAGCAAATCCTCCATGTTGACATATGGCACCATCTCCACTTTGTTGGAAATCTCATGGTTAAGGCCATTGATGAATCTAGCAATGGTAGCCTCCTCATCCTCAATGATATTGGCTCGGGTTAGTGTCATCTCCAAGTCCTTGTGATAGTCCTCCACACTCCTTTGGCCTTGCACAAGCCTTTGAAGTTTGAGGTGTTGATCTCTATAGTAGTAACTTGGGACAAATCTCCTTCTCATCATGGCTTTAAGAGCTCTCCATGTATTGATGGGTTCCTCCTCATTCCTTCTCCTAGAAGTGACAACCTGGTTCCACCATACAAGAGCATAATCAGTGAATTCAATAGTAGCCAATTTAACTTTCTTTACCTCAGAATAGTGATGGCACTCAAACACCATCTCAATCTTTTGCTCCCACTCCCAATATGCATCCGGATCACTCCTCCCTTGAAAAGGGGGAATGGACAATTTGATGGAGCTTAGATTGTTGTCCTCCCTTGGCTCCCCCCTCCTTGGAAGCCCATGGTCATGCCAATGCCCTTCTTCCTCCTCGGGTTCTTCTCTCCTTGGACCGCTCCTTGGTTGCAAGATGGGATTTGGTCTCCTTGGCAACCTCAAGTCAATGTCTTCAATCCTCCCAACAAGCCTATTGAGAGTTTCTTGAAGCTCTCTCATGGTTGGCTCATCATTGTGTCTCACTTCCATCCTCCTATCCTCCTGGCCCTCCATACTCCTGAAAATTCAAAGATCCTCACAAACACTCACCTCATGTGTTTCACTCAAAAGATGAACACTGAAACACTCAATTTGTTAGTGAGATATTGCTATTCAAAGAGTTCTCAAAAGTTCTAAGAAAACTATCCTCAAAGCACACAAGAAAACTTGAATTTTTGAAGAACTATTTTGACTCCAAAAGAGGTGGGCTAAACAAGCTTTAAAAGACTCTAGGAAGCCCTTGCAATTGATGATTACAAGAACTACAAAGAAAGCTTTTTGGCTCAAAAACAATGGGATAGGTTTTGGGGCACAAAACTTTCAACACTTTGAGAAAACTTCTTTTTTTTTTTTTGCAAGCTTTCTTTTTCTTTCTCTTCTTTCTTTTTTTCTCCTTTTTTTTTCTTTTTTTCCTTGCTGTTTTGATGCTAAAACAATGTTCTCCTTGAGGTTCCTTGCTGCCAAAGACAAAAAGTCAGTTTTCAATTCGGCCAAAACAAGAAACTATGAAACTTGCACAATTTTGAAACAACTTTTGTTGTACCGAAACTTCCTCAACTTGGGTCCTTCTTTTTTTTGGTGTTTTCTTGACTCTAGGATGCTGGAAACAATGAAAACAAGAGAGATTAATAGGGCTGCACGCGAAACAGAAAGATAAGAATTGAACAAGAACAAACGAATTAAAGCCGAGAACACTAGACAACACGGATTGACTTCTTTTTGTTGTTTTTTTGATTTTCAGATTTGAACAAGGATGGAATAAAAAGGACAGACCTGAAACAAGAAGAAAAAGGATTAAAGTAGAGAATTAAAATACGAATTTAATGAACAGAATTGAAAGAAAACCGAAGAGAAACAAGAACACATAGATATGTCCTTCAATGGAACTTGTGGCTCTAATACCAACTGATGCGAACCCCGATGGTATAAAGACCATGAAATGGGCCCAAGATGTTTCTCAAGCTCCACAAGACATCAAAGAGACTGGATTTGAAACCCCCACCCCTAATCAACCTGTGATTAGAAACGAGAAGTATAGAACTCCAAGAACACAAGCACACTTGTGCACCAAGGCAGTCCACAAAGAACCAAAGAGAAAACCTCTCCAAAGAGCAATATTATTTTGAAATTTTTTTGTGTGTTTACATCCAGAATATGTACCTTTATATAGGCCTAAACTAGGTTTAAAAGGTGGGCAAAATTTTCAGCCTAAATCCCTTAGTAATCCTAGATACAAAGACATAGGAAATCCTAGTCAAATTAGGACTCTAATTCCTAGTTTGAACAAGTTTAATGAATGCAGCGTATGCCACTTGTCCAAAACGATTTAAAAATATTCCATAGCCTAAATAACTTCCTAAATAATGTATCTAAATAGGATTTGAACGAAAATAAAATATAAATACAAGATTAAACCCAAAAACTCCCAAATAGCCTTTTTGGGTGCATTTTGGGCACTTTAAGGTTATCTCTTGTATCTTCAGCTCCAAGCTTGAATCTTTGAGTTCCAATGGCATGAATCTTCATCTTAGATGTGGTAGTGAAGTTTTGGAAAGTTAGAGGTCAAAAATCCAGCTTGTGGACACAAAATGCAATAAGAACACTTAAGGTGGCTCAAATGGTGCACTTTGAGTGTTGCCCTTGATGTCCTTGTTTTGAGACTTGTCTAAGCACTCTAGAATTGAGTACCAAGCATGTCCATCATTTCCATATGGTGTCTTGAAAGTTCCAGCAGCTCCTTGTGAAGTTTCATGTCCATTCTCCATGAAGAAACTTGAAACAAAGCCTTGTAGTGCACTTGAGAGCTCCTTAGCTTTCTTCCTTGTCATAGGTCCACTAGAAACCTTCAATGGGTCCTTGCCTTCTCCATGTGTGCCTTCCTTTATCATATCACCTGGACACCTAAGGGACCTCGCCTTCGTGAGGTGTCCCACCCCCAGCATCCTTTGTTGCAGCCTTTGATGGCGAAGGAGGAACAAAGGGAAGGTTGAGATGATCAATCTTTGACCAGGCCCAACGAGGCCCCTCGGGGATGTCTAGAGTAGCTAAGAGGGATAAGTTGAGGTTGGGTACTTTGCCAAGACTTCGTGCTGAGCAAGACAAAAGCTGTCTTGATAAGCGACCTTGGTAGCTTGATCTGCCTTGTCTTTTTTGACAGACAAGTCGTCCAGCTCATTCCTCAACTCGGTGACCTCCTTCTCAAGCTTCTTCGTCTTCTTCTTCATCTTTGTCTCCTTCTTCAGTGCCTCAACCTTGGCCTAAAGCTCGGCATTGTCAGCAAGGGCCTTCATCAGGAGAGTAGAGTCTTCCTCCTTCTCCTTTTGATAGGTCTCATTGGCCGAAGTTAGCTCAACAACCTTCGCGCCGAGGTAGGATATCTTCTGGGAGAAATCCTTCAAGAGCTCCTCTTAACCCTTCAAGAATTCCTCTCGAAGTTTGGCAACCTCCTCCTTGGCTATTCTGCTCAACTCGACGTTCTTGATGACCGAGTTGGCGCAAAATACCTTGGGCTTCTCTAGATGATCTTCGGCCCAAGACCAGACCAAAAACTGTTTTGCTGCCCAAGCTCTTCCGCTATACACAAAGAGCTGTAAAAAAGGGGGGGGAGGGAAGGACATTTGGTAAAGATGCACAAGGAAAACCAAACACTTAGAAAATTTTGGAAAAAAGATGAAGGGTCTGGAAAGTACCTGGGCACCGTGCTCGGACATCCTCACTGCGAGGATCTCCTTGTTCGAGCACTCATCTACCACAGATTTGAAGGTGGCTTGGGTGAGCACGCCCCTCGCCATTTAGGGAGCCATTTGCTGGCTATCTTCGGAGAACAAATTCATGTCCTCCGTGAAAGACCGGAAAGGCTCCCACGAAGCCTTATCCTTCAGGATATGAGAGGCTTGAAAGGCCCACCTTCGGGCGTGCTCCATCATCCATGCCGAGGGCGCCAGTTCTTCTGCAAAGTCACGACGCAGTTCCATTAGTACATTGTCCCTTAGCCATATGTCTATAAGATTGAGAGTGCTAAAAATGTCTAAGTTTATAAAGAAATGGCTAAAGGGCAAACCTGGAGGAACCTCGGCCACATCATCGTCAGAGTCGTGGACCTCTTCCACTTCGGCAGGGACGTGTTTGCCCTTGCTTATTCTACGCTCCTCGAGCTCTTCAGTAGAAGGACACCCCGCCGAAGACCCAAAAGGTCCGCTGAAATGGTAGGACTCCGGGGAGTGGAGCTGATGGCTAGCTCGGGCGGCAGGTCGGCTTGGACCTCAGGGTGGTCCCCGACCTCCACAACGTCCTCTAGAGGTTGGGGAAGAAGGTCCTTCTTCGCCTTCTTGGCCAAATATGGCCCGCCTCCAGACACCTGTTTCCTCTTTGTGGCCGCCTTCTTCTTCTGTTCCCCCTTCTCGGCTTGACTGAGGAAGAGGGATTTGTAGAAGACTGATGACTAGTCGCCCATCTCTGAAAAAAGGGAAAAAATATCAGTGTAAGTCCAAAGGGATACTTATACCAAAAAATTTGGAAAGTAACTTACTCTAAAAAAGGGCTTCATAAGTGAGCTCCTCCCGAAAGAGCATCACCAGTCAGGATTTCTTCCAGTCGATGGCAGAAGCTGGCATGCCGAGATCGGTTTTATGCTCCTTGAGTACCCCTAGCTCCCGAAGAACCTCTTCGATCATAAGGTTCCACCTAATGGGGAAGGGATACAAGGAGCATGATGGGACCTCGGCATCCCAGTCGATGACAGCTCTGATACGGCTATCGAAATCCTAAAACCTTGTTGCCAACTTAGGAGTTAGCAACTTCTTGGGATCAACGACGTCCGTATCTAGTGTCCCCTAGGCCCACCTAGTCGGTACGTGCGACCATGCCTCCGCCAGCTTCAGGAAAAAGAACTTCCTTTGCCACCCTCACCAACTATCTCTAGTGTCGAAGGTGAACATTTATTTTTTGCTCCTAGATCCCCAAGGTAGCATGAAATAAAAGCCAAACCCTTCGGGACCGGATAGAGCTTATAGTACTGCATGAAAATGATGAAGTGGGGTTCTATCTTGAACCCCACACATGCAGAGAAAAGCGTTGAAGTAACAATAGGAGTTGGGAGGAAGCTGATTGACGGCTATGCCATGGAATTGGCAAAAGTTACAAATCATCTTCAGCGGGGGAAACCGAAGTCCGGCCTTCATTTGGGGTTGGAAAACAGTAACCTCGCCACTATTATTCATGAAGCTGAAATGGCCAGGATGGGGTAGCCTGGTAATGGCATAAGAAGGAAGAAAAAACTTAGTTGTCCACTTCGCTAAATTCTCCAAAGTGGTACAACATTGGTGAGACATGAAAGGGAGCAAGCTCTCGGGAGTAGTTTGGATGGACATGAGGGGGATAGGGGAAGACATATTCGGCTAAAAGAAATGACATCGGGAAAGAATGTCAGGGGACTTCGGGAATAAGAAAATGACTTCAGAATCTAGAAAAAATGGAAACCAAAGAAACCGAAGGACCTTTTGAAGGGAAACCCATCGAAACATTTGCCGAAGTCGGTATTAGTAGATGCCATCGTAAAAGGTTGCCGAAAATCGCTCCGCCACTTGCACCGCTATAGAAGAGAAACCAGAGCTTGAGAGCAGACAAAAACAGGATAGAAGCAAAGGAAACAAATGAGGGCTATAAAGGGAAAGAAGGTATATATAGACCGAAGAGGGGTAAACGAATCGTTTCCATAACTACCCTATGAAGGTGAATCATCACCATAATTAACCCTCGAAGGTGAAAGGACGCGGCTGGTGTAACTGATGCAACTGTGCCCCAATCACCACGTGCCACGTGCTGTCTAACGCAGGAAACAAGGGCACACATTCTGACACCGCGAAAACCTAGGCATGTATACCTGAAGCAATGTTCCTGACTACGAGACGTTGTGGTCTACTGACCTGCAGTAGAAAAAGTAAGAAAAGGAAGCACTCACCTTGGAGACACCAAGGGACCAACCAGGGGGCAAGGAGTGACACCTACGGGCTACCTTGGCTGATAAGACACACCTTCGGTGTCGAAGTGTCCCTCACACAGTGTCCTACTATGGGCCCTACATGGTGCCCCCAAAAATTGTACAAGTCGTAGTCATCGACTTTCCGAGGGGGGGCATGTGATAGCCGAAGCGCTGTTGCCTTTCAAACCCATAAGCTCGGGCAGAGTGGCACCTTCGGTAAAGGGGGCATCACCCCCGAGGAATAGAGCACCAACCTCGGGAAGGTAGACGCCTCGACCATTCGACCTCGGTGATCCATCATCACCCCCCAGGAGTGACAGTACCAACCTCGAGAATATGGTGCACCACCATCCTCGGTAAGATGACCTAACCGGCTTCAGAGGAGGAAGACTTTCCACCTCCGATAGGGGAAGACACCCCCGAAAGGGATCATCCGCGTCGAGGGGACTCGTGGATGATCGAAGCGACCTTGAGGAAAAACCCTCCTGTTCCGAAAAGGTCTCTTTTACCGAAGGGATCTCGAGAATACGACAAAACTAGTTAAGGAGCCCCTGACATGCCGCCCTTGTACACGTCCTGGCATGCCACCCTCAGACACGCCCTAACACGCAAACCTACTGTGGCCCCGTCTTTTGGACAAGACGGCTTATGGCCGGCTAGAGGTCCCCATTCCCGTAGGTACGAACTATGTTCGACCGAACACGTGTCATGATCTGAGCGGGCTATGTCAGCCGGATTCCTCCTTACATCCTCCTATAAATATCTAGGAAATGGCCTCAGTAAAGGGGGGTTTTGGACTTTTAAGGAAAAACATACCTCCTATTCTTGCCATTCTTCACTAAATACTGACTTGGGCGTCGGAGGCTCCTTCCCCGGAAAAACATTTTGGGACCTCCTAACCTTTGTTTTTTGAGTATTTCAGGTAATCTCTCCCAGTAAGTCCCTTCTTCAGATGTTCCTCCCTTACCGGAAGTCCCTTCCAGTCTCACCATGTCATACAGCGAAAATGCCGACGAGCATTACCAAGCACTAATCACTCAAGTTCTAAACCCTTGCCTGAAACACAAATATAATGGGCATGAGTATTAATACTAAGTAGGATTCACAACTGACCATATTTCATCTATTTAGTTTAAGTCCAAGACTTAACCTCCACTAGCTTAACTTATCCTGCAAGAAAGACATTGAAAACACAAGAACACAATATACATATATAGTAATCGAGGCATAATAAGCATAGTTGAGCTACCTAAAATGGTCAGCACACACACACAAAGCAATCAAGCACACAACTCACACACACACCACAAGTTCACTCTTGGCCGAAACCACTAGCAAGCACCAAATTCACCATTTGCACTTCAAGCACTTCAAATGACCACCATAGCTCTAAAGCTCCAAGTTCACTAGTAAGTTGGCCTAACTTGCTAAGAACTCTATGTGATTGCCTGTACTTGGATAAGCTAGCAAATCCTATAAGAACCCGAAAGTTCACCACTTCAATTAGAACCCGAAAGTTCACTCAATATGCCCATCAACCAACTAAGATCATATAGCAAAATTTTCTATCACTTAGCCACCCATAACTACTTGTTCATGGAAATTTTACCGTGCAAACAAGTAAAACGTGAATGCTACCTCAACAAAACAAAGCTTGAGTTCTCGGTTGAGCTTGTGTGTCTAAGGTCGAGATCAACTTCCAAATCAAAGTTGCCTAATACAACAAGGCCTTCATTTAATCATCATAATCACTTGATCATTGAAATTTCCAAGGAATCCAAGGAATTATGAATCTTACCTCCAAATTTGAGCTTGAGCAACTCTCGGCTAACCTTGTACTCTTCAATATCAAGCTTTAAACTTCAAAAATAAGGTTGCCTTGTGTTGAAACTAGTTAATCCAAGCTCCAATCTTCAACAAATGGCCATGGTTTCGGCAGTAACTTGTCATGAACTCCTAAGAACACGCAAAGCTCTCAAGAACACACAACACGCATAAACACTTCAAGGTTTCAGCTACTAAAACAAAACACACACAATGGCCGAAAATACTAGACACACTTGCACATTTTGGCCAATTACCCAAGACAATGGCCTTCATTATGACCGTAAATGATAATTTAATTCCTTAGTGGAAGAAATGGGCAGCCAGCCATTGACACATGTCCAAAAGTTGGCTTAATGCTCCATTTAACCTTATACAAATTTGCATGGCCGAAAATGCTAGTTTAAACTTCATAGTTTCACTTGTAGCACTAGTTTAAGTGTAAAATATGGCCCTTAAACTTTATTTCATGCCACAAACAACATAGTCTATTTTTCATGTGTACTTAAAAACCAAAGTTTTTTAGTTTTGCACTGACACCCTTATCCTCATTTTCAATCAAGTCCCTCATATTTGTTTTCTGTTTTCTCTGTATTCTTAGCCTAAGCCAAGCACTGAGGGACGGTCCTAACAATTCTTCCCTCTTTAAAGAATTTGGTCCTCCAAATTATTCACCAATCTAGAATATAATTGAGGCTACTTATTGGCAATTTCCTGTTCTACCTCCCAGGTTGCTTCTTCCGGAGTATGGTTACTTCACTATACTTTTATCATAGAGATCCACCTGCTTCTTATCTTCTTGGCACCTCTTGCCAGGAACTGAATTGGCACTTCCTCATATGAAAGGTTTGGTGCCACAGTTACACTAGCAGGTATCTATATCTGCTTGGAACTTGGAACATATTTCTTGAGTAAGCTCACATGAAACACATCATGTATGTTACGAAGTTCTGGTGGCAAATCCAGTTGATAAGCTACATTTCCAATCCTGGCGTGGAAGATGTACATCCCATTCACCCTGGAAGTCTATTACACAACACCTCAACATGTCTTCCAGAGTCTGTATTGTTCTTTCTGTTTGTCCATCCGTCTATGGATGGTAAGTAGAACTAAAGTTGAGCTTAGTGCCTAATGCCTGATGTAGGGATTTCCAAAACCTGGAAACAAAGCTAGGATCCCTATCTGACACTATGTCATCAGGTACTCCATACAATCTCACTATCTCTCTGATATAGAGTTGTGCTAGTTTGTCCAAGGAATTAGTGAGATTCATGGGAAGGAAGTGTGCTGCCTTGGTCAATCTGTCCACAATGACCCATATGGCATTATGCTTCCTTCTAGTTAGTGGCATTCCCACTACAAAGTCCATTGTTATGGATCCCCATTTTCTCTCAGGTATGGGCAACCTTTGCAGCTTCCCTCCTGGTTTCTGGTGTTCCACCTTTACTTGTTGGCACATTTCACAACTAGCTACATGTGCGCTACTATCCTTCTTCATGTATGGCCACCAAAAATATACTTTAAGAGTTTGATACATCTTTGTGGCCCCTAGTTGCATGCTCAACTTACTAGAGTGAACCTCTTCCAAAATTTGAATTCTCAGGCTACCCTTTTCAGGCACATATAACCTATTTTGGAAATATAGCATCCCTTGTTTAAAGGAAAAACCTTGGTACAATTCTCCCTTTTTCTGCCCATATATCAGTTCCATATTCTCATCACCAGCTTGAGCTTCTTTGATAAGCTCTTTCCATTCTGGTGTAATGGTGAGTACATTTAGTTGCTTACTTTCCTTAGCTAGCCATTGGCTTGCCAAGCAAGTAAGGCTCAGGCTCTCGACCTTATACTCAATTTCCCCACCTTTGAGCACTCCAGTGTAGCTTCTGCTCACAGCATCTACCACTACATTCGCCTTCCCAGCTGTGTACTCAATTACACAGTCAAAGTCCTTCAAATAATGCAACCACCTCCTTTGTCTGATATTTAAATCCTTATGAGTAAAAAGGTATTTGAAACTTTTGTGGTCTATAAAAACTTGGAATTTATTACCCAAAAGATAGTGTCTCCATTGCTTGAGGGCAAAGACCACTACTACCAACTCCAAATCATGCACTAGACACTTCGTCTCATGTGGTCTTAATTGTTTGGACCCAAAAGCCACTCTAAACACTTAGCCACTCTAAACACTTGAACCATGGTAATTCACCAAGCATAATCAAGTGTTAGTGAACCCTACCTCAAAATAGCTTTCGGCCACAAAGCCAACTTTCAATGCCCAAGTGTTCTTCACTTAAATAGCCTACCATAACAACAAATAGGCATCAACAACACTTACTCATGGATCAACTACCATGTATTCAATGAAGAACACCAAACTACACTAGTTCAAACTCTCGGCCAAAATGCCCAATTCCATACATTAAAGTTCTTCCTTAATCTAACCCAACATGTAATCATTTAATCATCAATAAACCTTGTTCATGGCACCATTACCATGTAATCAAATGAAGAACATGAAGTTACCTCAAATTGAACCTTTCGGCCAAACACCAACTTGCACCCTTTTGATGTTCTTCACTCAAATTGGCCTAGCATATGATCAAATAGGCATCAATAAACTCGAATCATGGATTAATTTCCATGTAAACTAAGAAGAACATCAAGCTAAGTCATCCATCACTTTTGGCCAACAACAAACTTTCAAACCAACACAATACTTGCTCAATTAGCTTGACACAACAACAATTGAGCATTTAAACTCCTTGCTCATTGAAGAATTACCATGGAATCAAGGAAACACAAGAAATACCTTGGAACCCTAGCTTGATTTGGCTCGGCGCTTCTTCAAAATTCAAGATCAAGGCTTGATTCCAAGTTGCTTTGTGCCGAAACTATCTTCCAAGCTTGAATCCTTCAAATGCCTTCAAGATTTCTTGAATTCAAGACCGATTTCTAAGGTGAAGCTCTCAAGAACACTTTTGGCCAAGTGAAGAGCAAAGTAACCCGAAATGGCAACCAAATGTCCTTGACTAGTTTCGGCCGAAAGACACATGTATAATAGTTGGCTAATATGCTAACTTTTGCTTTCATTTCTTTGCATGAAACAATGATGCCCTCACTCATTCACGGTCACACTAGCACCATTAAAACATGTGTTCACTTAGGTACTTAAGTTTCTTCATGGCTCATAATGCCATGCACAAAATAGCACAAGTACCAAAGTGCCATAATTCCCATGCGAAACCGGCCATAAGTCTAGTATAAAAACTAGTTAGTTTAACTAGTTAACTAGTGAATAGTTCTTTATTGGTAGACAAGGCATGACTAGTAATCATTGTTGTCCACTAAACTTGGTCTAGTCTTGCACTAGTCATCAAATAAACTTGCATGGCCGAAATCTCCATCTCAAAGTTGATAGTTTTAATTGTACCAATCATCTAAGTGTACACTTTGGTCCCCTTTCTTGGATTTCTATCAGCTTTTCCATAGCCCAGTTTCTATATGCATTTAAGTCCTGAAAGTTTCCAGCTTTGCACATAGACCACTGTAGTAGTTCCCATAGTCCTCTCATCAGTCTTCTTTGTCTTGTTCATGCTTCCTAGCCTAAGCCAAGCACTTAAGAGGTGAGCCTAACACATGTCATGATCTGGATAGCTTATGGTGAAACGAACTTCTCCCATCTACCTCCTATAAATAATGGGAGGCATTACTGGTAAAGTGGCTCTCTCTCTGCAGAATACAACCTCTGCCTTCCCTCTTTGCTGATATTCCTCACTAACTTGGACGTCGGAGATTCCTCCCCAGAAAAACACTCCGGGGACCTCTTAGCCCGCACTTTCTGTGTTTTCCAGGTGTTCCTCCCGGAACGAACCCTCTTCGGACGCTCTTCCACCCCTAAAAGATCCTGCCACCCTCATCATGACACATAGTGGAGATACTGATGGGTATCATTTGGCACCGTCTGTGGGAAACTTCCCCCAGGTCACCATCGTAGAGACTCGGTGCTCAAAGGACAAAGGGCTCCCCAAGTCCCCCTCGGCGCCCGAGGCTCAGCCGGCGGCCACAGAAGCTTCTGTGCTGGAAGACGACCGTCCTCTAACGGTGACAATGGGCTTCTTGCAAGACTTCCAACGCTCCATCATCACCGAAATGACATAGCAGCTCGACTAGAGGTTGCCACAATCTCCTTTGGTCCGAAGGGCCTTTCCCTCGGCTGCACATCGGGAAAGGAGTTCAAGGTCCACACACCAAAGTTCAGGGAGCGGGGACTCCCTTGATGTGTCCTCAACAGAGAATGAACCCGTGGGAGCACAACCCATGAGGGGGGGAGCCCCAAAAGAAACTAGGTCCTCCTACTGACGAAGCGCATCCCCTTATCGAAGGTCCCAGTCTCCTCAGCGCCGAAGTTATTCTCCGAGGAGGAGAAGAAATTCGCCATTACCAGCAAGCACCAGGCAGCAAGGATAAGTTAACACAACTGCCCTCATGGAGAAAATCCTGGGAAGACTAGAGACGGTTAAGAGGCAGATCTCCCAAAAACCAGTTTGGTCCAGGCTATTTGATTCTTACACCGGAGAAGAGTCACCCTTCATGCACGAGGTGGTGGAGGCGCCCATGCCCAGTGATTTCAGGGTGCCGCATCTGGAAACTTATGATGGATGTAGTAAACCCCCAGGCACACCTGATGATGTTTAAGTGAAGCATGGTACTCCATGGCGTAGATGACGCTACCCTTTGTAAGTGTTTCGAGGTAACACTCTCTAGTCCAGCAACAGCATGGTATAACTCCCTGGCCAACGGGAGCTTGCTAAGTTTTCAAGAGTTATCCACTAGCTTCACCCAGCAGTTCATCGACAGTAGACCAACCGCCAAGATGCCAGTACAAATGTTCGACATAGCTCTGTTAGGTGGGGAGACCATTCGCGACTATGTTGAAAGGTTCAACTAAGAGGAGATGAGCATACCTAATTTTCGGCCAGAAATACGCATCCTCGCTATGATTAGAGGACTTTGGAGGGACTCCCAGCTTTTTTATGAGTTTTCCAAAGACCCCCCAGACACCCTCGGGGAATTCTATAGAAGGGCCGAGGCATATGATGGCCGAAAAGCTTAGAATGGGAGGGCCATAAGTTGAGCACCCACGCCACGAAGGGCCCAGCCGTCAGCCTCAACACCAGAATGAGGCGGGAAGGCCCCGAAAACAAAGGGGGAAAAGGCCAATGACGTTCACTCCCTTGAACACCACAAGAGCGAGCATCCTCATGGCGCTAGAAAGGCAAGGAACCACAGTTCCAAGGCCAAAGGCCATGACCTCAGAAAACAAGAGGAACATGAAGAAATTATGTCAAATTCACCGAGACCATGGCCATGACATTGAGGATTGTTTTCAGCTAAGGAAATATATTGAATCCTTGATCAAGCAGGGTCAACTTCGCCGATACTTACGGATGCCTTCCCCAAAATGAATAAAGGAAGAACAAAGGAGGGGGGACGACGAAGAGTATGATTCGGACAGACGTCGGGACCGAAGTCCTCGAAAGAATCTGCCATCATCGGCAGGGCTTATCCAAACCATCACTGCCGGGATACCCTCGGCTGAGAGAAAGAGAAAGATAAGAGAAAGCTCCGTAATGGAGTACGGGAACCCACCAAGCAAACTGATGCCGAAGGTCTTCATCGTTGGTAGTCATGATGACTGATGGAGGGATTCCAGGATAGGAAGAATGCCTGGTGGCCGGTTTGCCCAAGGGAGAGTGCCTGAGATGTTCAGAAAAAGTGGGTTAGGAGGTCCCCGGGGTGTTTTTCCGGGGAGGAGCCTCCGACGCCCAAGTCAGTGGTGCTGAGAGAAGGCAGAGGAAATAGCACTGAGGGGTTCAGTGAACTCGCCTAGTCGTGTTTTCTCAGAGTGAGGGGTCAGGATATTTGCCAGCCGTTTGCCAGGGTGTTTTCCCCTGATATTTATAGAGGTGTCCAACCCGTTCAGATTGTGACACGTGTTCGGTCGGATGTTCTCTGAATGTCTGGGCGTAGAGGACAAGTAGCTGGTGGCAGGCTTCCTTGAGCCTTGAGCCGAGACTGGCCATGATGTGATTTTGATGGCGTCGGCGTGTCAGAGCGCCGTTTGAGGCGGCTTGTGACGTCTGTGGGCGACATGTCAGAGGCTTCCTTAAATGCTCCTACCGTACTCCCGAGGTCCCTGGGTGAGGTCGTCCTGTAGTACGGACTGTGCCACTTCGGGAAACCTGCCCATAGTTCGGGGGTTCCCAGATCCAGGGAGTTCCGCCTTCGGGAAGATCATGTTCGGCCCGCCCTAGCTAGTGCCACTTTTCCGAAGACGGTCTGTTTACTATCCTCGGGGGGGCTGATAGTATCCTCAGGTTTCCTGGCGTGCCGAGCTCGGGGTCTTCAGCTTTTCTCCGAGGTGTGTGATCCCACCTTTTTTCGGGTAACGCCAGATCTCCTAGCCATTCTGGTGGAAGGGAGTTCGGCCAGGCGGAGGTGATAGTCCTTCGGCTATCACATGCCCCCCTTCGGAAAGCCGAAGTGACGACCTCGGCCTTGTTTTCTTTCCGAGGATGTTCTTTGGGAGTTTATAGAGAGCAACACCTGTGTCGAAGGTACACCTCTTGCCCAAAGGTGTGGGCTGCTCGGCTTTGGCCTACTTTTTGGTGTCTTCGAGGCAAAGCCTGTGCCGAAGATACACCACTTGCCCGAAGGTATGGGCTGTTCGGCCATAGCCAGTCTTTTGGTGTCTTCGAGGCAACCTGCTTCTTTGCTTTTGCAGGTCTGTGTAGCGTCGCGTCTGATGGCCAATCGTGTTAGTCTGAGCGACGCGTCCCAGTTTTTTAGGGATGTCAGGAGACGTGTCTCCTATTTTGGCACGATGGTTGACACGTGGCGCACCGTCATTGGAGGAGAGTCGCGTCATTTACAGAGAGCGCGTCTTTTCAGGCGTAGAGTGCAGTTACGGCGACGGTTCATCTTCAAAGGGCACTTATGACGTCATTTCAGTTACCCACCCTTGGCCTATAAATAGCCCATTCCGTCATAGCCCCTTTTGCTTTGGCTTCTGCTCTTTCCCTGCTTATCCTTTTCTCTGCGCTTTCTCTTGCTTTTGCGGCGGAGCTGTTTTAACAGAGCTTTTTCTGGCAACCTTTTACGACGGCGACCTCCAACTTTGGCAAGTCTTTTGGTGGGTTTTTTCTTTCCAGAGTCTTTTAATACCTTTGCTTTTTCGAGTTTTTGCCGGAAGTTATTTTCTTGCTTTTTTCTGAACTCGTTTTTCTGTCCAAAATGCCTATCCCTGAGAGCTGGCAGCCTCTTTTATCTTATCCTTGCTGCACCACCCCTAAAAAATTAGAGAGGTGGAAGAAGAAGTTCTTTCTTCCCTCTTACGCCATTACCCGGCTGCCACGACCTGACCACTATGCTTTTCCAAACCATAGTACCGAGGTTACCGTTTTTTGAGCCCAGCTGAAGGCCGAACTTCGGTATCCTCCCCCGAAGATGGTTTGCGAGTTCTGCCAATTTCATGGCATTGCTGTGAATAAGCTTCCCCCGAACTCGTACTGCTATTTTAACGCCTTCCTCTGTATGTGTGGCATCTTCGGGATAAAACCCCATTTTGTAATTTTCATGCAGTACTACAAGCTCTTTGTGGTCCCGAAGGGTGGCTTCTATTTCGTGCTACCTCGGGGATCCGGGAGCAAAAAATTCATGTTCACTTTTGCCACTAAGGACAGTTGGCGAGGTGGCAACAGAAATTCTTCTTCCTGAAGATAGATGAGGCCTGGTCGTATGTTCCGACCAAATGGGCTCGGGGAAGGCTGAATGTGGACGTCGTTGATCCGAGGATACTGCTGACTCCAGAGTTGGCTCCAGTGTTCGAGGACTTCGACGGACGCATTCGAGCCGTCTCCGACTGGGCTCCCGAGGTCGCTCCATGCTCCCTCTACCCCTTCCCCATTAACTGGAGGTTGATGACCAAAGAGGTCCTTCGGGAGTTAGGGGTAGTCAAGGAGCATGAGACTGACCTCGACATGCCAGCTCCTGCTATCGCCGGGAAGGACTCCTGGTTGGTGCAGCTCCTTCGGGAGGAAGTTTTTTTCGAAACGCTTTTCGAAAGTAAGTTATCCTCTACTCCCTTGCAGTTTTTCCCTCGGACTTACGCTGATGTCTTTTTTCTTTTTCAGAGATGGGGGACGGGACTGCTGCATTCTACAAGTCCCTTTTCTCCGGCCAGGTGGAGAAGGGCGATCAGACAAAGAAGGCGGCTTCCCAAAGGTGGA
Organism: Aquilaria yunnanensis; assembly: GCA_039654915.1. NCBI lineage: Eukaryota > Viridiplantae > Streptophyta > Magnoliopsida > Malvales > Thymelaeaceae > Aquilaria > Aquilaria yunnanensis. The sequence continues at coordinate 36,241,473 of CM077595.1, read as the reverse complement.
AGTCTACTGGCGCTGGGCCTTCGGCGAAACGGGCAAATAAAACTGCCCAGGTTCCTCTGGAGGAAATTTCCGAGGAGGCTGCTGATAGCCAAAGGCTATTGCCTCCTCGGTAGTAACTCCCTGCCAGAATATTGGCCGAGGAGTCTGACGTCACCCAAGAGAGGATCTTTTTACGGACCTCGGAAGGTGCAAAGTCAAACACTATGAGCTCGAGACTTCGGTTAGCTCGTCAGGAATTCTGAGGACAACACCGTCTCCATCGAGGGGCCAAACTGACCATATTCGGGTAAGAGAGCCATCTCTCTGAAGCAAGGAAGAATCTCCCCGAAGGTAGAGGCCCCGAAGAGGATCTTCCCCGAACAAGAAACACCTGAACAAGGGAATCCCCTAACTATGGGTGTGAGTCCCGAAGAAGGTGTTCATCAAGGGAACTCCCAGAACTATGGGATAGATCCCGAAGGAGGTGCTCGCACCGAAGGACGGATAGAATCCGAAGAGGGCGCACGCACCGAAGGGCGACCTCGCCCAGGGGACCTCGGGAGTACGGTATGAGCATTTAAGGAGCCTCTGACATGTCGCCCACAAGCCCTACACGTCACATCTGAACGGCGAACTGACACGCAGCAGCCGCCCTAGTCCTGACACAACCTGTCCGGGTACAGGGCTAAAGGAGGCTGCAAACGGCTGCCTGTCCCCTAGGTCCAAAAATACAGATCAAATCCGACCGAACACGTGTCATGATCTGAACGGACCAGCTACTCCTATAAATACTAGGAAATGGGACTGGGCAAAGGATGGGCATTTTCCTCCCTTTGAGAAAACACAAAACAGGCAAGACACTTGATCCCTTAGTGTTCTTCCTCCACTTTCACTCAGAAAACTGACTTGGGCGTCGGAGGGTCCTCCCCGGAAAAGCAAACCGGGGACCTCCTAACCTCTTCTTTGAGCTTTTCAGGCACACTCAGCTGGGAAACCAGAGCTCCAGGCGCTCGCCTCCTCAGGAAGTCTCTCCACCTGTCAACATGACAGCAAATGAAGATGCCTTGGGGCATCAGCTGCCGAGGAGCCTGGGGCAGCCGAGATTCTGCCGACCGAGGCTGCTGCAGAGGTCCCTGCCACTGCCGAGGTTCCTTCCGCCGACGTCCCTCCCCAGAGCCCTTTCCTGCCGCAGGCCCTTCTGGAGGCCGTGGTAGAGGCTCCTTCTACCGAGGAGCGGCGCAGGAAGAAAGGCAAGGGGATTTCGACCGAGGAGTCTCAGGGCTCCGAGGACGTCGTGATCGAAGTGCTGCCAGGTTTGTTGTTTTCAGAACAAGTATGGATCTTTTGTTTTTCTGAAATTTCCTTTGTCTTTGACCTGCTTCTCATTTTCGCCATGCAGGGGAGTTGCTTACGTCGAACTGGGTGGCCGAACACGTGAAGACGGGGGCCCTTCACGACGCCAAAGTCCCGCAAGGGAAGATACCAAAAGAGCCTTTCTGGACATTCACGGAGGACATGAACTTGTACTCTGAGGACTGTCCTGAAATGGCGAAGCAGATTTCGAAGGGGGTGCTTACAGAGGCCTCCTTCAAGGCTATTGCGGCGGCCCATCCGGGCGATGACACCCTCACCGCGAAAGTTACCGAGCATGCTGCTCAAGTATGCTCTTCACACCTTTTTCCCTTCAATTTTTCCTAAGTGCTTGGCTCTTGCTGACCTTGCGTTCATCTTTTCGCAGCTGCTGGGGTACACCGGCTTTCTCCAAGTTCGGGTAGCCAGGCAGACGACGTTCCGAGCTTCGGCCTTAGAGGCCTTAGAAAAAGCGAAGGTCACGTGCTCGAAATTGACTGCCAAGAACCAGCAGCTGGCTGATGCTGCAAAGAAAGAAGTTGCTGCCCTTCGGGAGGAGTTCCGGAAGGAAAAGGAAGACCTTGAGAAGGACTCCTCCCTGAAGATTTCTGACCTCAGCGATTAGGTGGCAGGGATGCTCGCTGCCAACCAAGACCTTCTCAAGGATAAGTCAGATTCTAACAATCTTATACGGTCGTTGGTGAGTGAGAAAAAGGCTCTTGAAGCCGAGGTCCAGTCTTTGAAGAAGGACCCCGACATGAAGAAGAGGATGAAGGCGCTGAAGAAGGAGGTTGCAGACTTGAAGGACAAGCTCGAGGACCTTGAGGTTGAGAAGGACAAATCTGACCAAATGCCCAAGGTCGCCTTCCAGGACGGATTCTGCCTTGCTCGGCACCAAGTCCTTGAGAGGTTCCCAGGTCTGGACCTCTCTTTTTTGGAAGCTCTGAACATTCCCGAGGGGCCTCGGTGGTCCTGGTCAAAAATCGAGCACCTGAACCTGCCTTCCACAATTCCGGCGCAGAAGGTGGTGGAAAAGGGCACAGAGGCTGGTGGCTCCCGGGACGCCGAGAACCCTTAGGCTGTTTTAGGGGCCTTTTCCTTGTTTCCTCTTCATTTTTGTGCTCCTTCTTCGGGCACTTCTTCTTTGTAAGCCTGATCATTCTCAATGAATATATTTTTTTGGCTAAGTCTTTTTGCAAGATTTTACATTTCCATCGTCCTGAACAAGTCCGCTCAAGAGACTTCAGGAAACCTGCAATCACAAAAAATTATTCTTTGCTTTTTTCGCCAAGTACTTTCGCAGGATTTTTTTGTTTTCCATTTTTCCGAGCGTGATCGCTCAAGGGACTTCGGAAAATCACATTTGCACTTTTTTGCGGTGAGTACTTTCGCAAGATTTTTGTTTTCCATTTTTCCGAGCGTGATGGCTCAAGGGACTTCAGAAAATCACATCTGTGCTTTTTCACAGCGAACACCTTCATGGACTTCTGTCTTGCACCATTTTGTACACTGAAGAATTTTTCTCAAGGACATTCTGCACTTAGGATATTTTTTGTACAACACAATCCTTCCGTTCCATCTTAAGCGTAGAATTTCTTCAGGGCGTCTGAGTGCCAAGTGTTTTTCAATTCTACGCCTTAGGTGTCGCCAAGTTTGTACACGCCTTTTCATACTTCGGCAAGAGCCAGATAAGGTCCTTCCCAGTTTGCGTGAAGTACCCCATGGGATGGCTTTCGGGATGCAAAGTCAGCCTTTCAGAGAACGAGGTCCCCTTTCTTGATTTCTTTTGGCCTGGCTCGCAAATTTATAGCCGCGGCCACTCTTTGCTGGAAAGCTTTTCTTCTCAGCTCAGCTATTTCTCTGTGTTCGCCGACGAGGTCGAGCTTCGTTCTTAAGCCGAGGTCGTTTCCACCTTCATCAAATACTTGCACCCGTACTGATGGTCTAACTATCTCGATAGGGATGATGGCCTCTGTTCCGAAGATGAGTGAGAAGGGAGTCTCCCCTGTGGCTCTTCGGGGCGTTGTTCGGTAACTCCATAATACGCTTTGGAGTTCTCCTGGCCATTTCCCTTTTGCTTCCCCCAGTCTCTTTTTCAGGCCATCTTTTATGGTCCTGTTAGATACCTCCACCTGCCCGTTGCTTTGGGGGTGAGCTACTGGCACGAAGTGCATCTTTATTCCGAGGTCGCTGATAAATTCCTGGAATCCTTTGTCTATGAATTGGGATCCATTATCTGCCACTAGTACCCTCGGTATGCCGAATCTGCATACGATGTTCTTTCATACAAATTTCTGCACTTCTTTCACCGAGATAGTTGCTAGCGGTTCTGCCTCGACCCATTTGGAGAAATAGTCTACTGTTACCACGCAGAATTTCACGCCTCCGGGCGCTGAGGGGAGTGGCCCAATAAGGTCTATACCCCAGACTGCGAAGGGCCAGGGATAGTAAGCCGAAGTTACCATTTCCGAGGGTGCCCTCTGGATGTTCGCGTGTCTCTGGCAACTACCGCATTTCCGGATGAACTGCCTTGCGTCCTTTCTTAGGGTAGGCCAGAAGTATCCCTGGTGAAGTATCACTGCCGCCAGGGCATCGGTTCCTATGTGTGAACCACACATGCCTTCGTGGACTTCTTCAAAGATCATTTCAGTATCCTCTTCGTTCACACATCTTTGCAGTGGATTTGCGTATCCCTGTCGGTATAGTTCTTCACCGATCAGGAAGAAACGGCCGGAGCGCCTTCGCAGCTTTGCAGCGTCACCGGGGTCTTCGGGGAGCACATTTTCCATGAGGTGCCTTTTTATTGGATCCCTCCATCCTTTTCCCGAAGTCACTATACTCAGTACTGAGATGCTCGGATGGTCTAGCACCTCGGTGTAGGTCTTTGACTTCGCCAAGCAGTCTGCCTCGGTGTTTTTCCGCTGAGGTACGTTTTCGATCCATACGACGTCGAACTCTTGAATGAGTTTTGCTACTAGCTCGTGGTATTTTGCCAAGGTTGGGTCCTTTGCCCCATAGTCTCCTGCCGTCTGCCGAACTACTAGCTGGGAGTCACTGTGAGCCTTTAAGTTTCTCACGCCAATTTTTCTGGCCAGTCATAATCCCGCTATGAGGGCCTCATACTCAGCCACATTGTTAGTCACGTTGAAGCTGAACTTGATAGCCTTCATTACTTCCAGGCCTTCGGGGCCTCTGATAATTACCCCAGCTCCCTGGTGTTCGGACCCCGAGGCTCCGTCATCATGTAAGGTCCATTCTGGCTCACCTTCGTTCAGATCCGGATGACTGTCCTCAATGGTGGGTATTTCGGCAATGAATTCTGCCAGTGCTTGAGCTTTTATGGCCTTCCGAGGTTCATAGGTGATATCGTGTTCGCCAAGCTCTATACACCACTTGGAGAGCCTTCCCGAATGATCCACTTTCCTCATAACGTCCCATAGTGGTAGGCTACTTCTGACGATGATGGGGTGAGCCTGAAAGTTTGGTCACAGCCTTCTCCCTGCAAGCACCAAGGCGTATATAGCTTTTTGCAGCAGAGGGTACCTGACTTCGGCACCATGCAAGGATTTGCTTACATAGTAGACCGGCCATTGTTTTGGCCCTTCTTCTTTCACGAGGACCGAGCTCACAGCTTTTTCCGTGACGGCGAGGTATAATACGAGGGGCTCTCCCTCGCGAGGTTGTCGCAGAGTCGGCAGGCTGGCTAGGTATATTTTGAGTTCTTCCCAACCTTTTTGACAGCCTTGATCCCAAGGATGATCATCCCTTTCGAGGTTTCCTTCCTTTTTTGCTGCCTTGGTGAGGACTTTGAAGAAAGGCCGACACCTATCTCCGTACCTGGAAATGAACCTGCTAAGAGAGGTTATTCTTCCGGTGAGTCTCTGCACCTCTTTTACTGTGGCAAGAGTTCGGAACTCGAGCAAAGCCTTAATGTTTTTGGGGTTAGCATCGATGCCTCTTTCGGATACCATGTACCCAAGGAACTTTCCCGAGGTCACCCCAAACATGCATTTTTCAGGATTGAGACTAATCCCGAAGGCTCTGAGCTTTTGGAAGGTTTCCTCTAGATCTGCAACGTGGTTGCGAGGGAGCTTGCTTTTGACTATCATATCGTCAACATATACCTCCATGTTTCTCCCCATTTGGTCCTTAAAGACCTTTTTCATCAACCTTTGGTAGGTGGCTCCTGCATTTTTAAGCCCGAAGGGCATCCTGACGTAGCAGTATGTTCCTCCCTCGGTGATGAAGGCGGTTTTTTCTTCATCTTCGGGGTCCATCCTTATTTGGTGATAGTCGCTGAAGGCGTCTAGGAAACTTAGGAGCCCGTATTCGGCAGTTGAGTCTACCAGTTGGTCTATTGGCGGAAGAGGGTATGAGTCTTTCGGGCAAGCATTGTTTAAGTTTCTGAAATCGATGCACATCCGGAGTTTGCTGCTGCCTTCTTTTGTGGCAATGACCATGTTGCTTAACCATTCGGGGTATTTGACTTCCCTGATGACTTCAGCGTCTAACAGGCGCTGGACTTCGGTTTTCACAAAGTTGCTCTTATGGGCTGAGGTGCTTCGCTTCTTTTGCCGGACAGGGTTTGCTTCCGGGCTTACTTTGAGGCTATGCTGTATTATGCCAGGGTGCACACCTGGCATGTCTTTCGGCGAGTAGGCAAAGAGATCTTTATTTCCCAGTAGAAAAGATACAAGGTTTTTCTTGTCACCTTCGGGCAAGCTCTTCCCTATTCGGCTAGATTGTCCTGGGACAAGTTCCACTGTTTCCATTTCCGCTCTCGAGGGTTCTCCTTCTTTGCCCTTCTCTGGTGCTTTTGCCTCCATTGTTTGTGCGAGGTTACTTGCCGGAGCTTTTCGCGCTTTCACAAACACCTTCCTTACCTCGGCTTGATTTATGAAGACCCCTGCATCCCCATCCTTGGTGGCGAATGTGATAGTCAAGTACTTCACATCAGGGCGAATGTGCAGGTTTCCCTGTGTCTGCCTTCCAAGGATGGCGTTGTATGAAGAAGGAACGTCAATGACGATAAATCTCGCCATTGTGGAGGCGTACAACTCAGCTGTTCCGTCGACCGAAGTTCCTTTCATCATCAGGGGGAGATCAATCCATCCGAGGACAGGTAGTTCAGACGGCCCAACCCCGAAGGTGGGCGAGGTGACAGGCTTGAGCTCGCTGCTGGAGATGTCCAAATTCGGCAGTAAATGCGAGAATAGGACGTCAGTATTTCATCCATCGTCAAGCAACACTCTTTTGACGTCCCAGTTCCCTATCCTTGCCATGATTAGCAGCGGATCGTCATGGGGGAAGATGATGGTGCTTCCATCCTTGCGAGCCAGTTTCTTTGCCGGACACTGATATTCCATGACCGCAATTTCTCTGGCCTTCCGCTTTCTTGCCGATGATGGGAGCCCCGTAGTGATGGTTTGTATCACCCCTGCAGGAGGAGGAGGGCGCTTTTTCGGACTTCTGTTTCTCCGTCTGTCGGAGTTGTAGTCCTCGTCTTCGGCCATTTCTTCCTCATCTTTTCTTCCTTTTGGGGAAGGCATCCGCAGATATTTCCGAAGTTGGCCGAGTTTTATCAGCGACTCAATGTACTTCTTCAATTGGAAGCAGTCTTCGGGGTCGTGGCCGTGGTCGCGGTGAAACTGGCAGAACTTCTTGATGTTTTTCTTGTTATCAGCGGTCATGGCCCTTGGACTTCCAATGAATTGTTGCGCGAAGGATGTAGACAACTCCTGGAACTCAGTGATGGCTCTTGGGGGCAATGAGTTGTACCACGCAGTTGCTGGTCCCGTGAGGGTGACCTCGAAGCATTTACACATGGTAGCGTCATCAGCACCATGCATTATCATGCTGCGTCTGTACTTGGTCAGATGGGCCTGCGGATCAGTGCGTCCATCATAAATCTCCAGCCGAGGTACCCTGAAGTCGCCTGGCATGGCTGCCTCGGCCACGACCCGGGTGAATGGGGACCCATCTTCGCAGAAGGCTCCCGTCAGCCTGTCCCAGATGGGTTTGCGAGCTACCTGCATTTCCACCCTGTCTAGCCGTGCTAGTATCCTTTCCATGAGAACTGTGGCGTTAGGTTCTTCCTCTGGGAAGGGAGATCGTTGGCGCCTCTTCGGGGAGCGAGTTTGGCGCTGAGGGGACAGGGACCTCACCTCTGGCGATGAACTCCTTCGCTGTGGGACTTTCAGTCGCTTGGACCCAGTTTGTCCCACAGGTCGTTTCCCGAGGGGTATATTCTCCATAGACGACTCTTCGCGCGGGTCTCCGCTTCCCGAACTGCGATGAGTTGACCTTGGGCTTTTCTCTCGGGGGCATGTAGGTGAGGGAGGTCTTTGGGCTTGTGCCTGCTGTGACCACCTTCGGTCGATCTACTGTGTCATTTCGGCCACGACCGAACGCTGAAACTCCCTCATAAAGCTCATAGTGATTACTAGAGGGCGGTCTTCCTCAGGCACAGAAGTCCGTGGGAGTGTTTGCTTAGCAGCCGGTTGTGTCTCAGGCACGGACGGAGACCTCGAGAGTCCCTTGTCCTTAGAACACCGAGTTTCAACGACGGCGATCTCAGAGCGGGTTCCCACAGACGGCGCCAAATGATGCCCAAGGCCTTCATCATTGGTAGTCATGATGACTGATGGAGGGACTCCAGGAGAGGAAGAACGCCTGGTGGCCGGTTTGCCCAAGGGAGAGTGCCTGAGATGTTCAGAAAAAGTGGGTTAGGAGGTCCCCGGGGTGTTTTTTCGGGGAGGAGCCTCCGACGCGCAAGTCAGTGGTGCTGAGAGAAGGCAGAGGAAATAGCACTGAGGGGTTCAGTGAACTCGCCTGGTCATGTTTTCTCAGAATGAGGGGTCAGGATATTTGCCAGCCGTTTGCCAGGGTGTTTTCCCCTGATATTTATAGAGGTGTCCAGCCCGTTCAGATTGTGACACATGTTCGGTCGGATGTTCTCTGAATGTCTGGGCGTAGAGGACAAGTAGCTGGTGGCAGGCTTCCACGAGCCTTGAGCCGAGACAGGCCATGATGTGATTTTGATGGCATCGGCGTGTCAGAGCGCCGTTTGAGGCGGCTTGTGACATCTGTTGGCGACATGTTAGAGGCTTCCTTAAATGCTCCTGCCGTACTCCCGAGGTCCCTGGGTGAGGTCGTCCTGTAGTACGGACTGTGCCACTTCGGGAAACCTGCCCCTAATTCGGGGGTTCCCAGATCCAGGGAGTTTCACCTTCGAGAAGATCATGTTCGGCCCGCCCTAGCTGGTGCCACTTTTCCGAAGGCGGTCCGTTTACTATCCTCGGGGGGGGGGGTGATACTATCCCCAGGTTTCCTAGCGTGCCAAGCTCGGGCTCTTCGGCTTTGCTCCGAGGTGTGTGATCCCACCTTTTTCCGGGTAACGCCAGATCTCCTGGCCATTCTGGTGGCAGGGAGTTCGGCCAGGCGGAGGCGATAGTCCTTCGGCTATCACAGACTCACTCGTAGAGATGGATCTACAGTAACGTTTCCCCACGACGACGAACTCCTTGTCACGGGAAGAATATGAAATTGCGACGTCAAAAGGGTACTCCTCGACGATGGCTCAAACACTGACGTCATCTTTTCCCATCTACTGCCCAAATTGGGCATTCCAAGGGGCAATCTCAGCACGGTGAATTCCAAGGGCCAACTGTGGGCCCTTTGACTAACCGATTTCCAATATCGAAGTCAGCTTTCACTTGACTAATTCATGTGACTGGTTGTTATATATATGAGGCCTAAGGTTCAATAATTGTGCCATTAATTGTCTTGTCTAAACTAGCTACTTTGTTCTATGTTAAAAATGCTTGAGTTATGTGCTGTAGTCGGACAGGAAAAAATTAGGACATATCAATTTTAGGTATAAATATGTTAGAACAAAAGTAAAGTACACACCAACTGTTTGGACATATGAAGTTGTGGAGAGTTTTCTTCAAGTTGTGTTCCAAGGTTCTTCCGTAGGTATAATGAATGTGGGAAAACACAATAGGATTACTTTCCAAAATACTTTTAGTGCATTATATTACATATGCTAGAAATGTGTTTTTTTTCAAGGCTAAAATACACTCAGCCCACACTCTACTCTGATACTTTACTATTATTTACAAGTTTGCCACTGCATCTTTTTCTCCCTACTTAATTATTGGCTGTCGTGCCTTTCATCTTTCTCTGTTGCACCTCTGCTCTTTGAACTTTTCTTGATCATTCTTCATAGAAATGTTTGTTTAAATATTTTCAAATCCGACCGAACACGTGTCATGATCTGAACGGACCAGCTACTCCTATAAATACTAGGAAATGGGACTGGGCAAAGGATGGGCATTTTCCTCCCTCTGAGAAAACACAAAATAGGCAAGACACTTGATCCCTTAGTGTTCTTCCTCCACTTTCACTCTCAGAAAACTGACTTGGGCGTCGGAGGGTCCTCCTCGGAAAAGCAAACCGGGGACCTCCTAACCTCTTCTTTGAGCTTTTCATGCACACTCAGCTGGGAAACCAGAGCTCCAGGCGCTCGCCTCCTCAGGAAGTCTCTCCACCTGTCAACATGACAGCAAACGAAGATGCTTTGGGGCATCAGTTGGCGCCGTCTGTGGGAAACTACTCCCAGGTAGCTGTTGTCGAAACTCGGCGTTCGAAGGACAAAGGACTCCCGAAGTCTGCGTCCGCGCCTGAGACCCAACCAGCTACCGAACAAAGTCCCCCAGAGACTTCCTTGCCTGAAGAGGAACGCCCTCTTGTCATCACCATGGGTTTTTTACGAGACTTTCAGAGGTCTGTTGTTGCTGAAATGACACAACAGATAGACCGAAGGTGGCCGCAACCAGCCCAGGCCCAAAAACCCACTTCGCCAGCAAGACCTCGGGAGAAAAGCCCAAGGGCAACCCATCATAGCTCGGGAAGTGGGGAGCCACGGGAAGAGTGCTCGACAGATAACTTGCCCCTCGGAGCACGGCTGGCGGAAAGAGCGAGGTCTGAACGACAGAAGAAGTTTGTCGCCAGAGGCAAGGTCCCCCTCACCTCGGTACCGAAGTCGCTCCCCGAAGAAACGGCAACAGTCCTTTTACCGAAGAACCTCAAAGCACCAGGAAGAGGAGCCCAGTGCTACGCTCCTCCCGGAGAAAGTATTGGCAAGACTGGAGAGAGTGGAACAGCAGGTGGCACGTAAACCTGTTTGGGCCAGGCTAACTGAAACCGTCTCTGGAGATGAAACTCCTTTCGCCCGAACAATGGTCGAGGCGGCCATGCCAAGTGACTTCAGGCTACCTCGGCTAGAGACCTATGAGGGTCGGACCGATCCCCAGGCCCACCTAACAAAGTACAAACACAGCATGGTGCTACACGGGGCTGATGATGCTACACTGTGCAAGTGCTTTGAAGTCACCCTCGCAGGACCAGCAACTGCCTGGTACAATTCCCTGCCTCCCAGAAACATCAGGGGGTTCCAGGAGCTGTCCACAGCGTTCACCCAACAGTTCATTGGGAGCAAGCCGACGGCGAAGATGCCCGTCCAGATGTTTGACATAGCACAAAGAAACGGGGAGACAATCCGTGACTATGTCGAGATGTTCAACAGAGAGGCCCTCAGTGTTCCGGACTTTCGTCCTAAAATCCGCATCCTCGCCATGACGAGGGGCCTCCGGAGGGATTCGCACTTGTTTTATGAATTCTCCAAAGATCCCCTGGACACGCTGGGAGAATTCTACCGAAGGGCTGAACAACATATGACAGCCGAAGAGCTGAGAATGACTGGACCGAAGGCTGACCATATTCACGCTCGTGGCGAAGGGTCCAGTCAGCCAGCCCGGTGTCCAACGGAACAGTTAGGCCGACCTCGGAGAATGCGAGTAGGAGGAAGGAAGCCCCAAAACTTTACACCTCTGAGCACCACGAGGGCTAACGTCCTCATGGCGTTGGAAAAACAGGGGGCTCAAATCCAACGACCGAGGGGCATGACTACTGATAACAGAAGGAACATGAAGAAGTTCTGTCAGTTCCACCGTGATCACGGTCATGACACCGAAGACTGCTTTCAGTTGAAAAAGTACATTGAATCACTGATAAAGCAGGGCCAGCTTCGGCGTTATTTGAGAATGCCTTCCCCGAAGGGAAAAAAAGAGGAAGAAGGAAAGCCCGATGATGAGGATTACGATTCAGACAGGCGAAGGAACCTGATAGCCAAAGGCTATCGCCTCAATCTGGCCGAACACCCTGCCACAACAATGGCCAGAAGAACTGGCGCTTCCCGGGAACAGGTGGAATCATGCACCTCGGGAGATAGCCGGAGAGCCCCGAGCCTCGGCACGCCAGTAAAACTTGAGGACTCCATTCGCCCCCCAAGGTTGTGAACAGCGCGCCTTCGGAAAAGTGGCACCAGACATTGCTGCCCGAACATGATATCCCCGAAGGCGGAACCCTCTGGAACTGGGAACCCCCGAACTGAGGGTGTGCTTCCCGAATAGGCTCTGTTCGAACTAGAGGACGACCTCGCCCAGGGACCTCGGGAGTACGGCAGGCGCATTTAAGGAAGCATTTAAGGAAGCCTCTGACACGTCCCACCACAGACGTAAAAAGTCGCCCTGACGCGCAGACGCCATCAGAATCACATCATGGCCCGTCTCAGCACAAGGCTCGAGGCCATCTAGTTACCAACTATCTGTCCCCTACGCCAATAAGTTCAGGAGCATCCGACCGCACACGTGTCATGATCTGAACGGGCTAGGTATTCCTATATATACAGGAAATAAATACTTGACAGGAGGTTGGTAGGCCGGAGATACAGCTCCCACACTCTGAGAAAATACCAGGCGAGACTTTTCTGCCTTTCTCTTTGAGCTAGTGACTTTCTCCTTTTTCCGGCCACCACTGACTTGGGCGTCGGAGGCTCCCCCCCCGGAAAAACACTCCGGGGGCCTCCTAACCCTGTTTTCCAGCTTTTCAGGTACTCTCCTTGGGGCGATCCACCTTCTAGGCGTTCTTCCTCCTAGAAGTCTCCTCAGCAGTCATCATGACTCACAACGATGAGGCCCAAGGCCATCATTTGGCGCCGTCTGTGGGAACCCGCTCGCAAATCGCCGTCGTTGAGACTCGGCGTTCTAAGGACAAGGGACTCCCAAGGTCCTCGTCTGCGCCTGAGATACAACCGGCCGCTGAGCAGACACTCCCAGAGACTTCTACGCCCGAGGAGGACCGCCCTCTGGTAATCACCATGAGCTTCTTGAGGGACTTTCAGCGCTCGGTCGTTGCTGAAATGACTCAGCAGATCGACCGAAGATGGCCACAGCAGTCACAGGCCCAGAAACCCTCCTCATCAGCACGCCCTCGGGAGAGAAGCCCCAAGTCTACACACCGCCGTTCAGGAAGTGGAGAGCCTCGCGGAGAATCATCCACAGAAGATATAGCCCTCGGGAAACGGCCTGTGGGACAAACCGGGTCCAAGCGACCGAGAGTCTCACAGCGAAGCAGTTCGTCGCCCGAGGCGAGGTCCCTGACCCGTCCGCGCCGAACTCGCTCCCCGAAAAGGCGCCGTCGATCTCCCTCCCGCGAAAATGGTCCTAGCGCCACTGCGCTTATGGAAAGGATATTGGCACGGCTGGACAGAGTGGAGAAGCAAGTGACCAGAAAACCCGTTTGGGACAGGCTGTCGGGGGCATTATGCGAAGATGGCTCCCCGTTCATTCGCGCCGTCGTTGAGGCAGCTATGCCAGGCGACTTCAGAGTGCCTAGGCTGGAGATCTATGACGGCCGGACTGATCCACAGGCCCATCTGATGAAGTACAGGCGGAGCATGATAATGCACGGAGCTGATGACGCTACCATGTGCAAATGCTTCGAAGTCACCCTCACGGGCCCAGCAACAGCATGGTACAATTCCTTGCCCCCAGGGACTATCACTGAGTTTCAGGAGTTGTCCACAGCCTTCACCCAGCAGTTCATTGGGAGCAGGCCGACGGCCAAAATGCCTGTGCAGATGTTCGACATAGAGCAGAGAAACGGAGAGACGATCCGAGACTATGTCGAACGGTTCAACAGGGAAGCACTCAGCGTCCCGGACTTCCGGCCCGAAATCCGCATCCTCGCTATGACACGGGGCCTTCGGCGTGACTCACAGCTGTTCTACGAGTTCTCAAAGGACCCCCCGGAGACCCTCGGAGAATTTTACCGAAGGGCAGAGCAGCACATGACAGCCGAGGAATTGAGGATGGCAGGGCCGAAGTCTGATCATCACCGCGCCGAAGGGTCCAGTCAGCAAGCTCGGCATCTTTCTGAACACACAGGTCGACCACGACGAATGCGAGGAAGGAAACCTCAAAGTTTCACGCCCTTGAGCACGACACGGACCAACATTCTCATGGCGCTGGAAAGGCAAGGGACGCAGATTCGGCGGCCAAAGGCCATGGCCGCCGATAATAAGAAGAATGCCAAGAAGTTCTGCCAGTTTCATCGTGACCACGGACATGACACCGAAGACTGCTTCCAGCTGAAGAAGTACATAGAGTCGCTGATCAAACAGGGCCAGCTTGACAAATACCTGCGGATGCCCTCCCCAAAAGGCAGAAAAGAGGAGGAACAGAGGGCCGAAAATGAGGACTATGACTCAGACAGGCGGAGAAACAGAAGTCCAAAAAGGCGCCTTCCACCTCCAGTAGGGGTCATCCAAACCATCACCACGGGGCTCCCATCATCGGAAAGAAAGCGGAAGGCCAGAGAAATTGTGGTTATGGAGTATCAAAGTCCATCAAAGAAACTGGCTCGCAAAGATGGCTCCACCGTCGTCTTCCCCCACGACGACCCGCTGCTGATAATGGCGAGAATAGGGAACTGGGACGTCAAGAGAGTGTTGCTTGATGATGGCTCAAATGCTGACGTCCTATTTTCGCACTTACTGCCGAGCTTGGGCATCTCCAGCAGCGAGCTTAAACCCGTCACCACGCCCACCTTCGGCGTTGGGCCATCCGAACTACCCGTCCTCGGATGGATCGACCTCCCCTTGATGATAAAAGGCACTTCGGTAGACGGAGCAGCTGAGTTGTACGCGTCCACAATGGCAAGATTCATCGTCATGGACGTCCCGTCTTCGTACAATGCCATCCTTGGAAGGCAGACTCAGGGGAACCTGCACATTCGCCCCGATGTGAAGTACTTGACTGTCACATTAGCCACCAAGGATGGAGATGCAGAGGTCTTCATCGACCAAGCCGAGGTAAGAAAGGTGTTTGTAAAAGCACGAAAGGCTCCGGCAAACAACTCTACACAAACAGTGGAGGCAAAGGCGCAGGAGAAAGGCAAAGAAGGAAATCCCGCAGAAGCAGAAATGGAAGCAGTAGATCTTGTCCCAGGACAGTCTACCCGAATAGGGAAGAGCTTGGCCAAAGGTGATAAGGAAATTCTTGTATCCTTTCTGCTGAAAAATAAAGATCTGTTTGCCTACTCGCCGAAAGACATGCCAGGAGTGAACCCTGGCATAATACAGCACAGCCTCAAAGTAAGCCCGGAAGCAAAGCCTATCAGGCAAAAGAAACGAAGCATCTCAGCCCACAAAAGCAACTTCGTGAGAACCGAAGTCCAGCGCCTATTGGATGCTGAAGTTATCAGGGAGGTAAAATACCCCGAATGGTTAAGCAACGTGGTCATCGCCACAAAAGAAGGTAGCAGCAAACTCTGGATGTGCATCGATTTCAGAAACTTGAACGATGCTTGCCCGAAAGACTCATTTCCCCTCCCGCCAATAGATCAACTGGTAGATTCAACGGCCGAATACGGGCTCCTGAGCTTCCTAGATGCCTTCAGCGGCTACCATCAGATAAGGATGGACCCCGAAGGTGAAGAGAAAACTGCCTTCATCACCAAGGGAGGAACGTACTGCTATGTCAGAATGCCCTTCGGGCTGAAAAATGCAGGAGCCACCTACCAGAGACTGATGAACAAGGTCTTCAAGGACCAAATGGGGAGAAACATGGAAGTATATGTTGATGATATGATAGTCAAAAGCAAGCTGCCCGGCTACCACGTTGCAGATTTGGAGGAAACCTTCCAGAAGCTCAGAGCCTTCGGGATTCGCCTTAACCCTGAGAAGTGTATCTTCGGCGTGACCTCGGGAAAATTCCTTGGGTACATGGTATCCGAAAGAGGCATTGACGCCAATCCTGAGAAGATTAAGGCTCTGCTTGAATTTCGAACTCCTGCCACAGTCAAAGACGTGCAGAGACTAACCGGAAGAATAACCTCTCTGAGCAGGTTTATTTCCAGGTACGGAGATAGGTGTAGACCTTTCTTCAAAGTCCTCACAAAGGCAGCAAAGATGGAAGGCGACCTCGGAAGAAACAATCATCCTTGGGATGAAGATTGCCAAAAGGCCTGGGAAGAACTCAAAGTCTACCTGGCCAGCCTGCCGACTCTGCGACAACCTCGAGAGGGAGAACCCCTCGTACTGTACCTCGCCGTCACAGAAAAGGCCGTGAGCTCGGTCCTGGTAAAAGAAGAAGGGCCGAAACAATGGCTGGTCTACTACGTCAGCAAGTCCCTGCATGGCGCCGAAGTCAGGTACCCTTTTCTTCAAAAAGCTATATACGCCTTGGTGCTTGCAGGAAGAAGACTGCGACCATATTTCCAGGCTCACCCCATCATCGTCCGAAGTAGTCTACCACTACGGGATGTTATGAAGAGAGTTGATCATTCGGGAAGGCTCTCCAAGTGGTGCATAGAGCTTCGCGAACACAAAATCACGTATGAGCCTCGGAAGGCCATAAAAGCCCAAGCATTGGCAGATTTTATCGCCGAAATACCCACCACTGAGGAGAACCACTCAGATCCGAAAGAAGGTGAGCCAGAATGGACCTTGCATGTTGACGGAGCCTCGGGGTCCGAACACCAGGGAGCTGGGATAGTTATCAGAGGACCCGAAGGCCTAGAGGTGATGAAGGCTATCAAGTTCAGCTTCAACGTCACCAATAATGTGGCGGAGTATGAAGCCCTCATAGCGGGATTACGCTTGGCCAGAAAGATTGGCGTGAGAAACTTAAGGGCTCACAGCGATTCCCAGCTGGTAGTTCGGCAGACGGCAGGAGATTATGGGGCGAAGGACCCAATCTTGGCAAAATACCACGAGCTGGTAACAAAACTCATCCAAGAATTTGACGCCGTGCGGATCGAAAATGTACCCCGGCGGAATAACACTGAGGCAGATTGCTTAGCGAAGTCCAAAACATACACTAAGGTGCTAGACCATCGAAGCATCTCCGTGCTAAGCGTAACGACCTCGGGAACAGGGTGGAAGGACCCCATAAAGAAATACCTCGCAGAGAATGAGCTTCCCGAAGATGCCGGCAATGCTGCAAGACTACGAAAACGCGCCGGAAGATTCTTCCTGATTGGTGAAGAGTTATATCGGCAAGGATATGCAAATCCGCTGCAGAGATGTGTGGGCGAAGAGGATACTGAGATGGTCCTCGAAGAAGTTCACGAAGGCATGTGCGGCTCGCACATTGGAACTGATGCCCTTGCAGCAGTGATACTCCGCCAAGGATACTTCTGGCCTACCCTGAGAAAGGACGCAAGGCAGTTCGTCCAGAAGTGCGGTAGTTGCCAGAGACATGCAAAAATCCAGAGGATACCCTCGGAAATGGTAACGTCGGCAGACTATCCTTGGCCCTTCGCAGTCTGGGGTATAGACCTCATTGGGCCACTCCCCACAGCGCCCGGAGGCGTGAAATTCTGCGTGGTAGCAGTGGACTATTTCTCAAAGTGGGTAGAGGCAGAACCGCTAACAACTATCTCGGCAAAAGAAGTGCAGAAGTTCGTATGGAAGAACATCGTATGCAGATTTGGCATACCGAGGGTACTAGTAGCTGATAATGGATCCCAGTTCATAGACAAAGGATTCCAAGAATTCATCAGCGACCTCGGAATAAAGATGCACTTCGCCCCAGTAGCTCACCCCCAAAGCAATGGGCAGGTGGAAGTATCAAACAGGACCATAAAAGATGGCCTGAAAAAGAGACTTGGGGAAGCCAAAGGGAAATGGCCAGGAGAACTCCAAAGTGTATTATGGAGCTACCGAACGACGCCACGAAGAGCCACAGGGGAAACTCCCTTCTCACTCGTCTTCGGAACAGAGGCCATTATCCCAATAGAGATAGTTCAGCCTTCAATACGGGTGCAAGTATTTGATGAAGGCGGAAACGACCTCGGTCTGAGAACTAAGCTCGACCTTGTGACCGAACACAGAGAAATAGCCGAGCTGAGAAGAAAAGCTTTCCAGCAAAGAGTGGCCGCGGCTATCAACTTAAAAGCCAGGCCAAAAGAAATCAAAAAAGGAGACCTCGTTCTTCGAAAGGCCAACTTTGCACCCCGAAGGCCATCTCACGGAGTACTTCGCGCAAATTGGGAAGGACCTTATCTGGTTCTCGCCGAAGTATGAAAAGGCGTGTACAAGCTTGGCGACGCCGAAGACGTAGAATTGAAAAACACTTGGCATTCAGACGCCTTGAAAAAATTCTACGCCTAAGATTGAGCGGAAGAGATATATTGTACAAGAAATATTCTAAGTACAGAATGGTCTGGAGAAGAATGGTCTTGAGAAAAATTCTTAAGTATACCAAATTGTCCAAGACAGAATTCTGCGAAGGTGCTCGCCACGAAAAAAGCAGATGTGACTTCCCGAAGGCCCTTGAGCCACTATGCTCGGGAAAAATGGGAAACAAGAATCTCGCAAAGGTACTCGGCATAATCAGTGCAGAGAAAATTTTCCAAACACCCTTGAGCGTACATGCTCGGGAAAAAGGGAAAGCAAGAATCTCGCAAAAGTACACGCCAAAACAAAAGCAGAGGTTATTTCCGAACACCCTTGAGCGAAAATGCTCGGGAAAAAGGGAAAGCAAGAATCTCGCAAAAGTACACGCCAAAACAAAAGCAGAGGTTATTTCCGAACACCCTTGAGCGAACGTGCTCGGGAAAAAGGGAAATGAGGAATCTCGTGAAAATTTTCCTAAGGCCCTTGAGCAAATTTGCTCGGGACAATAGGAAGACAGAAAAATTTGGCTGAAGGTTTCTCGAAGTCCCTTGAGCGAACATGTTCGGGATAAAAGGGAACAAAAAGCCTGCAAAAGACTTAGCCAAATTTTTACAAACTTTCCAGAAAGTCTCTTGAGTGAAGCACACTCGGGACAAAGGAAGGTAAAAAGTTTCTTTGGTTGCAGGTTTCCCGAAAGTCTCTTGAGCGAACGTGTTCGGGACAGTGGAAATGAAGAAACTTGCAAGAAAGGACTTAGCCAAAAGATTGTTCACTTAGAGCAAACGCCGCCTTACAAAAGAAGTGTCCAAAGAAGGAGCACAAAGGAGAAAAATAAGATGAGCCCTAAAGCAAACTAGGGAGAGCCAGGCGGACGAAGACCAGGAAGCTTCAGATGCTCGACCTTGGACCACTACCACCGAGGTCCCTCAGGAATATTTAGGCCCTCCAGAAAAGAGAGGTCCAAATCTGGGAACCTCTGCAGGACCTGGTGCCGAGCAAGGCAGAAGCCGTCCTGAAAGGCGACCTTGGCCATTTGATCAGAAGTACGTTTTTGAACGCCAAGGACGTTGACCTCGTCCCTCAGCTCAGCAACCTCCTCTTCCAGCTCGCTTATCCCCAGCGTCTCCCCGGACTCCTTCTTCAGAGCCTCGACCTCGGCTCGAATAGCATTGTTCTCATCCGTCAACCTCGACGCAAGACCGTCAGAAACAGCCTTGTCCTTGACAAGATCTCCGTTGGCGGCGAGCAGCCCCTTTACTTGGTCGCCGAGGTCGGCAATCTTCCGGGAGGAGTCCTTTTCAAGTTCTTCTCTTTTCTTCGAGAACTCCTCCCGAACGGCGGCGATTTGCTGAGAACAATCCGCTGTCAGCTGCTGGTTGCTGGCGATCACCTTCGCAAGCGAAGCCTTCGCTTCACTGAGTTCCCGCGAAGTCGCATCCTTGGAGGCAGCCTGTCTGGCCACCCGAACTCGGAGATAACCAGCGTACTCCAGCAGCTACGGCAAGGCAAAAGTCCAGGTTAGTACAAATCTAAACACTTAGAAAATTGAGGAAAAAGAGTGTAAAGACTATACCTGAGCAGCATGCTCGGTGACTTTTGCGGCGAGGGTATTATCCCCCGGGTGAGCCGCCGCAATGGCCCGGAAGGAGGCGTCAGTGGTCATCCCCTTCCAAATCTCCTTTGTCATTTTTGGACAATCGTCGGAGAGCAAATTCATATCCTCCGTGATTGTCCAAAAGGGCTCCAAGGGGATCTTCCCCTCAGGGATTATGGCATCGCGGAGGGCCCGTTTCCTCTCATGAATGGCCCTCCAGCCAGCAGCAAGGGGCTCCTCTGAAAGTAAGAAGGAAGTTAGGAGTAGAAGAAAAATTCGTGAAAGGTAAAGGAGCTGAACTTCGCCTGAAGGCATACCTGGAGGAACCTCGGAGACAGTGTCCTCGGGATCCTCGGGCCCCTCGGAAGAAAGACCCTTACCCTTCTGCCGATACCGCTCCTCGGCAGTGGGTACTTCTACCACTACAGTGTTTCTGGGGGCCTCGAGGTCGGAAGGAGGCACCTCGGCGGAAGTAGCGGGGACCTCAGCCGGTGGAATTTCAACAAGACCAACCTCTTCGCCAGCTTCTTCTTCCAAAAGCTCTGGCTGAGGAGGCTGGAGAGCCTTCCTAGCTCGCTTCGCCGAGGGTCCCGCCCCTGTCGTCTTCCTTCTTCGGGAAGCCGCCTTCTTTGTCTGCTCCCCCTTCTCCACTTGGCCAGAAAAGAGGGCCTTGTAATAGGCGGCAGCCCCATCGCCCATCTCCGAAAAAGAGAAGAAATATCAGCGTAAGTCCGAGGAAAAAGTATAAAGGGGTGGAAGATTACTCAGTTTCGGCAAAAGTTTCGAAAGAAGTCTCCCCCTTAAGGAGCTTGACCAGCCAGGAGTCTTTCCCGGCGATGGCGGGAGCGGGCATATTGAGGTGAGTCACGTGCTCCTTAACCACTTTCAGCTCCCGAAGGACTTCTTCGGTCATCAACCTCCAGTTGATAGGAAAGGGGTAAAGAGCACGAGGAGAGACCTCGGGAGCCCAGTCAGCGACTGCCCGAATGCGGGCGTCGAAATCCGCGAACACGGAAGCCAACGGTGGGGTCAGCAACATCCTCGGGTCAACGACGTCTGCGTTCAGCACTCCCTGAGCCCATCTGGTCGGGACATCAGACCAGTTCTTATCCACCTTTAGGAAAAAGAACTTAGGCTGCCACCCCTGCCAGCTATCCTTCGTGTCGAAGGTGAAGGTGAATTTTTTGCTCCCGGATCCCCGAGGCAGCAGGAAATAGAAGCCACCCTTCGGGACCACATAGAGCTTGTAGTACTGCATGAAAATGATGAAGTGGGGCTCTATCCCGAACACGCCACACATGCAGAGGTAGGCGTTAAAATAGCAGTACGCGTTCGGGGGAAGCTGGTTCACGGCAATGCCATGGAATTGGCAGAACTCGCAAACCACCTTCGGGGGAGGGTACCGAAGTCCGGCCTTCAGTTGGGCTCGGAAGACGGTAACCTCGTCGCCACGGTTTGAAAAAGCAAAATGGCTAGAACGAGGCAGCCTGGTCACAGCGTAAGAGGGAAGAAAGAATTTTTTCTTCCACCTCTCTAGTTTTTCGGGGGTGGTACAGCAAGGATGGGCCAGAAGAGGTTTCCAGCTCTCGGGAACAGGCATCGTAGACATGAAAAAGAGTTTGAGATGGAAAAGAAAATAGTTTCCAGAAAAAACTCAGAAGACGAGTTTGGAAAAAACAACAGTTTTCCAGAAAAACTCAGAAAAACAGAGGAATCAGAGTACTCTGGAAATCAAAACCCACCAAAAGATTTGCCTGAGGACGCCGTCGTGAAAGTTGGTAGGAAAAGCTCTGATTAAAGAAGCTCCGCCACAGAAAGCAAGATAAAACGCAAGAACAGAGGGCAAAGCAGAGAGAGAGCAGAAAAACAGTAAGTGGGACTTATGATGGAATGGGCTATTTATAGGCCAAAGGTGGGTAACCGAAAAGACATCATAAGTACCCATTGGAGGCGAACCGTCGCCGTAACTGCCCGCTGCACCTGAAAAGGCGCGCCCTCTGTAAATGACGTGCCTCTCCTCCAATGGCAAGAAGCCGCGTGTCAACCGCTGCGCAGAAATAGGGGACGTGCCTCCCCAAACGTCCCTGGAAAACCGGGACACACCTCCTGATTGGGACACGTCGTTTGACATCCCTGACAAATGGAGACGCGCCGCTCAGTCTGACACGCTTGGCCATCAGACCTGCAGAAATAAAAAGCAGGCCACCTCGAGGACACCAAGAGACAGGCTATGGCTGAACAGCCCATGACTTTTGGGCAAGAGGTGTATCTTCGGCACAGGCTTTGCCTCGGAGACACCAAAGAATAGGCCAAGGCCGGACAGCCCAGACCCTCGGGCAAAAGGTGCGACCTCGGAACAGGTTATGCTTCCCAACAAGACTCCCAACAACAACCTCGGAAAGAGATGCAAACCGAAGTCTTCACTTCGGCTTTCCAGAGGGGGGCATGTGATAGCCAAAGGCTATCGCCTCAATCTGGCCGAACACCCTGCCACAACAATGGCCAGAAGAACTGGCGCTTCCCGGGAACAGGTGGAATCATGCACCTCGGGAGATAGCCGGAGAGCCCCGAGCCTCGGCACGCCAGTAAAACTTGAGGACTCCATTCGCCCCCCAAGGTTGTGAACAGCGCGCCTTCGGAAAAGTGGCACCAGACATTGCTGCCCGAATATGATATCCCCGAAGGCGGAACCCTCTGGAACTGGGAACCCCCGAACTGAGGGTGTGCTTCCCGAATAGGCTCTGTTCGAACTAGAGGATGACCTCGCCCAGGGACCTCGGGAGTACGACAGGCGCATTTAAGGAAGCATTTAAGGAAGCCTCTGACACGTCCCACCACAGACGTAAAAAGTCACCCTGACGCGCAGACGCCATCAGAATCACATCATGGCCCGTCTCAGCACAAGGCTCGAGGCCATCTAGTTACCAACTATCTGTCCCCTACGCCCAGAAGTTCAGGAGCATCCGACCGCACACGTGTCATGATCTGAACGGGCTAGGTATTCCTATATATACAGGAAATAAATACTTGACAGGAGGTTGGTAGGCCGGAGATACAGCTCCCACACTCTGAGAAAATACCAGGCGAGACTTTTCTGCCTTTCTCTTTGAGCTAGTGACTTTCTCCTTTTTCCGGCCACCACTGACTTGGGCGTCGGAGGCTCCCCCCCCGGAAAAACACTCCGGGGGCCTCCTAACCCTGTTTTCCAGCTTTTCAGGTACTCTCCTTGGGGCGATCCACCTTCCAGGCGTTCTTCCTCCTAGAAGTCTCCTCAGCAGTCATCATGACTCACAACGATGAGGCCCAAGGCCATCAGAACCGAAGTCCGAGAAGGCGTCCTCCGCCTTCGTCAGGAGTAATACAGACGATCACAACCGGACTTCCATCCTCGGAAAGAAAAAGAAGGGCCAGAGAGATAGCAGTGATGGAATATCAGAGCCCAACGAAAAAATTGGCCCGCGAGGATGGCTCCACCATCGTATTTCCCCATGACGATCCATTGCTGATAATGGCGAGGATAGGAAACTGGGACGTCAAGAGGGTACTGCTGGATGATGGGTCAAACGCAGATGTCTTATTCTCACATTTGCTGCCAAGCTTGGGCGTATCCAGGAGTGACCTCAAGGCTGTTACTTCACCCACGTTCGGCGTAGGACCATCTGAGCTACCTGTCCTCGGGTGGATCGACCTCCCCTTGATGATGAAAGGAACTTCGGAGAAAGGAACTGCTGAGTTGTTCGCCTCTACCATGGCAAGATTCATAGTCATGGATGTTCCTTCGTCATACAACGCCATCCTCGGCAGACAGACACAGAGAAATTTGCACATTCGCCTTGATGTAAAGTACTTGACCGTCACCTTCGCCACCAAAGAAGGAGACGCAAAGATCTTCATTGATCAAGGCGAGGTGAGAAAGGTGTTCGTCAGAGCACGAAAGGCTCCAGCAAGCAACTTAGCACATGCTGTAGAAGCAAAAGAGCTGGAAAGGGGCAAGGCAGAAGATCCCACAAAAGCGGAAACAGAAGAAGTAGAGCTTGTCCCAGGCCATAGTACCCGAATAGGGAAAAGCATGGCCGAAGGAGACAAGGAAAAACTTGTATCTTTTCTGCTTGCAAATAAAGATCTGTTCGCCTACTCGCCGAAGGACATGCCAGGGGTAAACCCTCACGTAATCCAGCATAGCCTCAAAGCGAGTCCGGAGATAAAACCTGTCCGGCAAAAGAAACGGAGCATCTCAGCTCACAAAAGTGACTTCATCAAGACCGAAGTCCAGCGTCTGATAGACGCTAGCGTTATCCGGGAGGTAAACTACCCCGAATGGCTAAGCAACGTGGTAATTGCCACAAAAGAAGGAAGTAGTAAGCTCCGGATCTGCATCGACTTCAGAAATTTGAACGATGCTTGCCCAAAAGATTCATATCCTCTTCCGCCAATAGACCAACTGGTAGACTCAACTGCCGAGTACGGGCTCCTAAGTTTCCTGGACGCTTTCAGTGGCTACCATCAGATAAGGATGGACCCCGAAGATGAAGAGAAGACTGCCTTCATCACCGAGGGAGGAACATATTGCTATATTAGGATGCCCTTCGGGCTCAAGAATGCAGGAGCCACCTACCAGAGGCTGATGAATAAGGTCTTCAAAGACCAAATGGGGAGGAACATGGAGGTGTATGTTGACGATATGATAGTCAAAAGCAAACTGCCTGGCTACCACGTTGCAGATTTAGAGGAAACCTTCCAAAAACTCAGAGCCTTCGGGATTCGCCTTAATCCTGAAAAATGCATCTTCGGGGTGACCTCGGGAAAGTTCCTTGGGTACATGGTATCCGAAAGAGGCATCGATGCTAACCCCGAGAAGATTAAGGCTCTGCTTGAATTTTGAACTCCTGCCACAGTCAAAGACGTGCAAAGACTCACCGGAAGAATAACCTCTCTGAGCAGGTTTCTTTCTAGGTACGGAGATAGGTGTCGATCCTTCTTCAAAGTGCTCACAAAGGCAGCAAAGATGGAAGGCGACCTCGGAAGGAATGGTCATCCTTGGGACGAAGATTGCCAAAAAGCCTGGGAAGAACTCAAAGTCTACTTGGCCAGCCTGCCGACTCTGCGGCAACCTCGGGAGGGAGAGCCCCTCGTATTATACCTCGCCGTCACAAAAAAAAACTGTGAGCTCGGTCCTCGTGAAAGAAGAAGGACCAAAGCAATGGCCGGTCTACTATGTCAGCAAGTCCCTACATGGCGCCGAAGTCAGGTACCCTTTGCTTCAAAAAGCTATATATGCCTTAGTGCTTGCAGGGAGAAGGCTGTGGCCATACTTTCAGGCTCACCCCATTATCGTCCGAAGTACCCTGCCTCTACGGGATGTTATGAGGAAAGTTGATCACTCGGGGAGGCTTTCCAAATGGTGTATAGAGCTTGGCGAACACGACATCACGTATGAACCCCGGAAAGCTATAAAAGCTCAAGCTTTGGCAGACTTCATCGCCGAAGTACCAAACACTGAGGAGGAACATCCGTTTTCAGGCGAAGACGAGCCAGAATGGACGTTATATGTTGACGGGGCCTCAGGATCCGAACACCAGGGAGCTGGAGTGATTATCAGAGGCCCCGAAGGCCTAGAAGTAATGAAGGCCATCAAGTTCAGTTTCAACGCCACCAACAATATGGCCGAGTATGAGGCCCTCATAGCAGGATTACGCCTGGCCAAAAGAATTGGCGTGAGAAACTTGAAAGCCCATAGTGATTCCCAGCTGGTGGTCCGGCAAATGGCAGGGGACTATGGCACGAAAGACCCGACCTTGGCGAAATACCATGAGTTGGTAACAAAGCTTATTCGGGAGTTCGATGTCGTGAAAATCGAGAACGTACCCCAGCGAGAAAATGCTGAGGCAGACTGTTTGGCGAAGTCCAAAACTTGCACCGAAGTGCTAAGCCACCCCAGCATCGCGGTGTTAAGCATAGAGACCTCGGGGAAAGGATGGAAAGAACCAATCAAAACGTATCTCGCAACCAACACACTCCCCGAAGACCCCAGCGAAGCCAAAAAAGTGCGAAGGCGCTCCAGACGTTTCTTCTTAATTGGAGAAGAACTATATCGGCAAGGATATGCAAATCCACTACAGAGGTGTGTTGGTGAAGAGGATACTGAAATGATCCTCGAAGAAGTTCACGAAGGCAGCTGTGGTTCGCACATCGGAACCGACGCCCTGGCAGCAGTGATACTTTGCCAAGGATACTTCTGGCCTACCCTGAGAAAGGACGCCAAGCAGTTCGTCCGGAAATGTGGTAGTTGCCAGAGACATGCGAACATCCAAAGAACACCCTCGGAGTTCGTGACTTCGGCAGACTATCCTTGGCCCTTCGCAGTTTGGGGCATAGATCTCATTGGGCCACTCCCAACGGCGCCTGGAGGCGTAAAGTTCTGCGTAGTAGCAGTAGACTATTTCTCTAAGTGGGTCGAGGCAGAACCTCTGACAACTATCTTGGCAAAAGAAGTGCAGAAGTTCGTATGGAAAAACATCGTATGCAGATTTGGCATACCGAGTGTACTCGTAGCGGACAATGGGTCCCAGTTCATAGACAAAGGATTCCAAGAGTTCATTAGTGACCTCGGGACAAAAATGCACTTCGCCCCAGTAGCTCACCCCCAAAGTAATGGGCAGGTGGAAGTATCTAACAGGACCATAAAAGATGGTCTGAAAAAGAGACTGAGGGAAGCAAAAGGGAAATGGCCAGGAGAACTCCAAAGCATGTTATGGAGTTACCGAACAACACCCCGCAGAGCCACAGGGGAAACGCCCTTTTCACTCGTCTTCGGTACAGAGGCCATCATCCCTGTCGAGGTAGTACAACCGTCAATACGGGTCCAAGTGTTCGATGAAAAAGGAAATGACCTCGGCCTGAGAACCAAGCTCGACCTCGTCGGCGAACACAGAGAAGTAGCCGAGCTGAGAAGAAAAGCTTTCCAACAAAGAGTAGCAGCAGCCATAAACCTACGCGCCAGGCCAAAGGGAATAAAGCAGGGAGACCTCGTTCTCTGAAAGGCTGAATTTGCACCCCGAAAGCCGTCCCACGAGGTACTTCGCGCAAATTGGGAAGGACCCTACCTGGTACTTGCCGAAGTACGAAAAGGAGTTTATAAGCTCGGCGATGCCGAAGGCATAGAATTAAAAAACACTTGGCACTCAGAGGCCTTGAAAAAATTCTATGCCTAAAAAGTTCGGTGGGAAAGTTGTACTGCACAAGTTGGAAAAATTTGTCTAAGTAAAAAGTTCTGAAGAAGTACAAAACAAGAGTCTCACGAAAGCAATCGCCGAGGAAAGCAAAAGTAAGTTTTTCCAAAGTCTCTTGAGCGAATATGTTCGGGACAAAGGAAAGCAAGAGTATGGTTTTCCGAAGTCCCTTGAGCGAATATGTTCGGGACAAAGGAAAGCAAATATATGGTTTTCCGAAGTCTCTCGAGCGAATTATGTTCGGGACAGTGGGAAACAAAGGAATCTGGCGAAAATACTTAGCCAAATTTTTATCTATTGAGCCAAAGAGTGCTTACAGAGAAGAAAGTTGCTGAAAGACTACAAAAAAGAAGAAGAAAATGAAGACAAAAGGCCCTAGTACTAAGGAACCTCGGCGTCTTGAGAACTGCCAGCCTCTGTGCTTTTGTCAGCAGCCTTCGGCGCCGAGAGAGAAGGAGGCAGTTTCAAGTGCTCGATCTTGGACCAAGTCCACCGAGGCTCCTTGGGGATGTTCATGCCTTCCAGGAAGGAGAGGTCAAAATCTGGGAACTTCTGCAGAATTTGGTGCCGAACAAGACAGAAGCCGTCTTGAAAGCCCAACTTCGTCATATCGTCGGACTCCCGCTTCTTGACCGCCAAATCTGCATAGTCCTTCTCCAGATCCGCGTAATCCTTCTCCAGATCCTTGACCTTTCTCTTCAATGCCTTCATCTTCTTCTTCTCTTCTGAAGGCTTCTTCAGAGATGCGACCTCGGCTTCGAGCTGGGCCTTTTCTTCGAGCGTCTTCGCAAAGATTACGTCACTTTCTGACTTATCCTTTTGAATCGTTTCTAAGATCGAAGTTAGCTCCGCCATCCGAGAGATAATGTCGGAAAGTTTCTCGGAGGTGCCTTTCTCAAGTTCCTCTTTCTCTTTTATGAACCCCTCCCGAAGTTTAGCAATTTCCTTCTCTGAAGACTGGTTCAGCTGAGCATTGTCGGCAGCCAATGCCGAACACTGGGCCTTCGTCTTGGTGTAAAGCTCCCAGAGTGATGCCCTCCTTTCTGACTCTCGCGCCACCCGAACACGGAGCAACCCGGCATACCCCATCAGCTGCAAAAAAAGCAAACAAAGGGAAAATGATGCTAAGTAAAAAGCAAAGGCGAAATTGGCACTAAGGAAACAGTGAAGCGTACCTGGGCGGCATGTTCAGTGAGTTTGGCGGCCAAAGAGATGTCGCCTGGGTAAGCCTCCGTAAGGGCCTTGTAAGAGGCCTCAGTAAAAACCGCTTTGCACATCTGCCTGGCCATCTCGAGACAGTCCTCGGAGTACATATTCATGTCCTCCGTGAACGTCCAGAAGGGCTCCTTCGGAACTTTCCCTGCTGGGACTTTGGCATCCCGAAGGGCCCTCTTGCGGGCGTGTTCGGCAACCCAATCAGGAGCGCCCACCTCCACTGCACAACAAAGCAGAAAAATTGGTTAAGGCCAGAAAACTCTTAAGGATTTGCAAGAGAAAAAAAAGGTTCTTCGACAAAGTACAAACCTGCTGGCACCTCGGTAACGTCGTCGTCAAGAATCGATGTCGCCTCAGTAGAGATCCCTTTGCCTCTTATTTGGCGCCGTTCCTCGACAGAAGGGGTCTCCTCCCCATCGCCTTCCAGAAGAGCATGGGAAGGCGTGGGGCTTTGAGGAAGGACGTCGACAGAAGGAACCTCGGGCAAAGGGGCAGCAGGGTGTTCGGGCTCCTCGCCTACCTCCTCCGGAATTTGCGGAAGAGAAGAAGGAGCAGCTTTCTTTGCCCGTTTGGAAGGAGGGCCGCCCGAAGTCTGCATCCGCCTCCGAGAGGAGGCCTTCTTTGTCTGTTCGCCCCTCTCGGCCTGCCCGGTAAAAAGAGCCTTGTAGAAGGCAGCCGCGTCGTCGCCCATCTCTGAAAAAAGGAAAAGAAGATCAGTGTAAGTCCAAGATGAAGTTATGAAGGAAAAAATGAGAAAGTAACTTACTCTCGTAAAAAGACTCATAAGTCTCTTTCCCCCGAAGGAGTTTCACGAGCCAGCAGTCCTTCCCCGAAGAAGCCGGTTTCGGCATGTTGAGGTCTATCACATGCTCCTTTACCACCTTGAGTTCCCGAAGGACCTCTTCGGTCATAAGCCTCCAGTTGATCGGAAAGGGGTAAAGGGCACGAGGAGAGACCTCGGCAGCCCAGTCAGAGACGGCCCGGATGCGCCTGTCGAAGTCCTCAAAGATAGGTGCTACGTCGGCGTCTAGCAGTATCTTCGGGTCAACAACATCCATCTTGAGCCTCCCCTGAGCCCACTTGGTCGGGACGTGCGACCAAGCCTCCGACTTCTTCAGGAAAAAGAATTTTTGTTGCCACCCTCGCCAGCTGTCTTTGGTGGCGAAGGTGAACGTATACTTTTTGCTCCCGGATCCCCGAGGTAGGATAAAGTAGAAGCCACCCTTCGGGACCACGAAGAGCTTGTAGTACTGAAGAAAAACTACAAAGTGAGGTTTTATTTTGAAAACGCCGCACATACAGAGGAAGGCGTTGAAATAGTAGTACGAGTTCGGTGGGAGTTGGTTAACGGCAATGCCATGGAAGCTGCAGAACGCGCTAACCATCTCCGGGGGGGGATACCGAAGTCCGGCCTTCAGTTGGGCTCAGAAAATGGTGATTTCATCACTTCGGTTGGAGAAAGGAAATTGGTCAGGACTGGGCAACCTCCTCACAGAGTAAGAGGGTAAGAAAAACTTTTTCTTCCACTTCGCTAGTTTTGCCGGAGTAGTGCAGCAGGGGTGAGAAAGAAGAGGTTGCCAACTCTCGGGAACAGGCATGATGAAAACGAATTCGGGAAAAACAAGGAAAACGAGTTCGGGAAAAACAAAGAAGAATCTTTGAAAAAAGTAGAAGGACTAAAACCCACCAATGGTCTTGCCGGAATCTGGATTTCTGGAAGCCGTCGTGAAAAGTGGTCGGAAAAACGCCTGAAAAAGGAGAACCGCCGCGGAAAATCGGGAGAGAATTAGAAGGCAGAAGAAAGCAAAAGCAAAAGCAAAAAGAGGGTTATGACAGGCCTGGTGTATATATAGGCCGAGAAGGCCAGGTGAACTGTCGTCATTAGTACCCCTCAGAAGGCGAAGCGTCGCCATAACTGCTAAATGCGCCTGAAAAGTCGCGCCTGCCGTACTCAATGCATTCCCACCCAATAATAGTGTGCCATGTGTCGGTCATCGCGCAGCAAATGTGGCACGTGTCATCCATCACGTCGAGCACGCCCTCTGACACCATTTGGTCTAGAGGCGCCGCCCTACACTGACTCTGCTGGACACAGGACACGACGCATGAGCAGACCTATAAAGGCAAAAAAGTAGGTTACCTCGAAGACACCAAAAGACAGCCTGTGACTTCGGGCAAAAGGTCTATCTTCGGTACAAGGTTATCCTATTTTCCCTCGCCACGAGGACACCAAGAGACAGCCTGTGACTTCGGGCAGAGGGTGTATCTTCGGCACAGGGACAACCTATCTTTTCGCGCCTCGAGGACGCAAAAAGGGCTGCCCATCGCTTCAGGCAGAAGAAGGCGTCTTCGGCGCAGATATCACAACCACAGGACCTGAAAACCGATGAACCGAGGTTTCTCACTTCGGCTTTTCGGAGGGGGGCCTGTGATAGCCAAAGGCTATTGCCTCCTCAGTAGTAACTCCCTGCCAGAATATTGGCCGAGGAGTCTGACGTCACCCAAGAGAGGATCTCTTTACTAACCTCGGAAGGTGCGAAGTCAAACACTATGAGCTCGAGACTTCGGTTAGCTCGTCAGGAATTCCGAGGACAACACCGTCTCCATCGAGGGGCCAAATTGACCATCTTCGGGTAAGAGAGCCATCTCTCTGAAGCAAGGAAGAATCTCCCCGAAGGTAGAGGCCCCGAAGAGGATCTTCCCCAAACAAGAAACACCTGAACAAGGGAATCCCCTAACTATGGGTGTGAGTCCCGAAGAAGGTGCTCATCAAGGGAGCTCCCAGAACTATGGGATAGATCCTGAAGGAGGTGCTCGCACCGAAGGATGGATAGAATCCGAAGAGGGTGCACGCACCGAAGAGCGACCTCGCCCAGGGGACCTCGGGAGTACGGTATGAGCATTTAAGGAGCCTCTGACATGTCGTCCACCAGCCCTACACGTCACATCTGAATGGCGAACTGACACGCCGCAGCCCCCCCAGTCCTGACACAACCTGTCCGGGTCCAGGGCTAAAGGAGGCTGCAAACGGCTGCCTGTCCCCTAGGTCCAAAAGTACAGATCAAATCCGACTGAACACGTTTCATGATCTGAACGGACCAGCTACTCCTATAAATACTAGGAAAGGGGACTGGGCAAAGGATGGGCATTTTCCTCCCTCTGAGAAAACACAAAATAGGCAAGACACTTGATCCCTTAGTGTTCTTCCTCCACTTTCACTCCGAAAACTGACTTGGGCGTCGGGGGGTCCTCCCCGGAAAAGCAAACCGGGGACCTCCTAACCTCTTCTTTGAGCTTTTCAGGCATACTCAACTGGGAAACCAGAGCTCCAGGTGCTCGGCTCCAGCTTTTCAAAGCAAACGAAGATGCTTTGGGGCATCATTAGTACTAACCAACATCTGGGGACTGTCGTCTGGCTGTGGTTGCAGGTTACCATGGTTGATACTGTTAGTGTTGTGCCCAAAAAGCCAATCATGAGATGATTGTATTTTTGCAAATTGAGTCATGATATTTTATTGAGGCATTAATCCAGCAATTTTGTTTGTTGTTTTGTTTCTGCGTAACATAATAAACATAATTGTAACCCTAGAATAATGATATTCTTAAACGTCCCTAGTCTAGTATTATTGTGGAGCGGGTTGCAATAATACATAATGACTAGCATATGTGGAGACTAATATGAGATATGTAGTCTACATATGGGTACAAGTTGGAGAACTTGTGTACTGGACCGACCCACCATGAGAACACTTCATGGATCGTTATATGAGTGTCATAAGTGATTCTCATAGTGATCATGGTATATGTAGTCCTTCGACCTAAGATCATCAAGGTTCCCTACATGTGAGTCACATACTTTGATACTTTCCTTTGTTGCTCGTAACTGAGTGAACTTGAAGGAGGTCATTGGGTATGTCACATATCATGCGGAGGGATTTGTATGATCAAGATGGGATTTGTCCCTCCTATGTAACGGGAGTGATATCTTTGGGCCCCTTGATAGAGTAAGACTTAGAAAATGCATGGCCATGCTCCGATGAGTTGATATATGATATCAATGTCGTCAGTTTAATTTGGTCTACTCGGTAATCAAGAAACCGAAGATTGGGCTATACGAGAGTGACACATTCCATGTCTTGTGCTTAGTCTTGATATCTTGGACAAAGGGACAATGGCATATATCGGTGATGATCATAAAGGTTTAGTCGATTCACCGACAATCTTGTCACTTGGGTAGCAATGATGTGTTGCTAGACACCGCTCATTGCTTATGATCATAAATGTGATTTATGATCATTGCCAACATGGCAAGAGCCTATTGGGTCGCACACGTAGAGCTATTTGGATCATTAGAGTGCATGGGCTAATTATTTGGGTTATGGTTTCACTTTAATTTCGTATTAATAATGGGCCAAGGAGTTGAGCCATTATTAAGCCCGAAATTAAATCCTAATTGGATTAGGGCTTTGAAACCCATTAGGCCTAGAAGTTGAGTCTCACTATAAATACAACTTTTAAGTGAGAAATTCGTAGGTCTCCTTGCCCTAGCCTCCCAAAAGGACAGCCGCACTCTTCTCTTGCAATTCCTTGGAGGACGCAAGCTAGCACTGCGAGCGCAAGAGAAACGCATCTGCCGGGACGTGGTGGAAGCGTGGTGATCCCGAGAGGCTCGTGTGGATACCATAGAGAGCCTGAACACGTCAACTGTTCAGGTTTTGTGATTCGACTCTACAGTTGAGTGAGAGATCTCAACCGAAAATTAGGTATGAAATTTTCGAACACCCGGTTTACCCCGTTTCACTTGGATCCTGGAGGGTTTCGGTTAAATTCCGCTGCGCTGTTTGGCTCCCGAAACCCAACAGATACTAGATCCAGAGCTTCAAGGGGAACTAGAGAACCTGGTGAAGGTTCTAGTGACCCAGTTGTGGCGAGGCTGGATGAGATATCCAGGGTGCTACAGGGGTTGACTGAGACTATGGCTTAGGTGGCACAGGGCATGAACACTCTTGTGACAGAGATGTTTAGGGATTATGAGGACAAAGGTGCTGTCCAGGAGGAGGATGAACCACAACAGGAGCAGGAAAGGCATGCTGAGCCACGGCAAGTGCCTAGAGCCCATGAACGCAGAAATCAAGTTCATGAGGAGGTTGAGGAACCAGAGATGATGGAGGCTCCAAGGAGGGGAGATACTCCACATCAGATGAGATTGTTAGAGAAATTCAAGACAGCTGATCCACCTAGCTTCGACGGGACAGGAGATCCTGACAGAGGAGAGGACTGGTTGTCTGTTATGAATAGACTCTTCACTTGTGGTGGTTATGAGTCAGAGCAGAGGATGGTTTTGGTACCATTCTTTCTGAGAGGGAGAGCCAGTCTTTGGTGGGATGACGTGATGGAGTTATTGAGGGAGAGTAATGGTACCCGTCCAGAGCACAAGAAAAAGGTGCTCAAGTGGACAGACTTCGAGAAGTAGTTCAGACAGGAGTATATTAGTGAAGCTGCACAGGATCAG
The DNA here is from genome assembly GCA_039654915.1 of Aquilaria yunnanensis. Classification (NCBI taxonomy): domain Eukaryota; kingdom Viridiplantae; phylum Streptophyta; class Magnoliopsida; order Malvales; family Thymelaeaceae; genus Aquilaria; species Aquilaria yunnanensis. Next base: position 36,208,069 of record CM077595.1, on the reverse strand, counting down.
AGGAGGATCCAGTTTGAGAATCTGACTCAGGGGGAGATGTCAGTATGGGAGTATGAGCAGCGCTACAATTCACTTATCTGGTATGCTCCGTACATGTTGGGTAATGATGAGTTGAAAGCTAAGAAGTTTTCCAAAGGTTTGAAACCTTTATTCAGGAGGTATATGGTGACCGTTGATATCAGAAGCTGTCGCCAAGTGGTTCAGAAGGCATTGGCCCTAGAGAGCGAATTTGAGGATTCCAGAGCACCTATGAAAAAGGTGGAAGCTAGACCATCCAACTTGGGAAAAAGTGCTGGGAAGCGATCAATGGTGGGGAACCAGGATCCATTTAAGAGGAAGAGGACAGGTTTATGTCCAAGGTGTAGACGGTTTCATGGTGGCAGATCATGTACACTGGGTACAGATACCTGTAATATCTGTGGCCAGAGAGGGCATTGGGCGAGGGATTGCCCAAGAGTTCGATCGATGACAGGACCGCCTCGGACCTTACCTCCAGTACCGCTTGCCATTGGGAATTGGCCTGGTGTGGCCGCAGCAGCAGTAGAGCCGAGGGTTTTCGCCCTGACGAGTCAAGTGGCCAGAGAACCGCCCGCCGTTCGAGGTAATTTTACTTTTCAGAACGGTAGTGTTAGAGTACTTTTCGATACGGGAGCTACTCTTTCAGTGATATCTTCTGCCTTGGTAGATAAGCTTAGTTTGCAGCGTGAAATTTTGGGTGAGTTGAGACTCATCAGGACTGCAGGGAGAGGTTTTATTGTGACCAATGAAGTGGTTACTAGGTACCCCTTGCAGTTAGGTGATCATGGCTTTTGTTGTGAGTTGTGGGTTATTGAACTGAGATCTTATGATCTAGTGTTGGGAATGGACTGGTTGAGTAAGCATAAAGCACAAATTAATTGTGCGAATCACTCAATTGACATCACTGATGCTCAAGGAGCTAGAGTGACTTGCACAGGAGGGTTGACATCTAGTGCTAAGAGTTTACACCTTAGACTTATAGATACCATCCCTGTAGTTGGTGAAGAAAAGTATTATTCGTTGAATAGAGTGGCTATAGAGGAGGAGTTGGGGAGAATTCCTGTAGCTAATCAGTTCCCTGAGGTGTTTCCAGTGGAGTTACCTGGGTTACCACCTAGGAGGGATACTGAGTTTGCTATCCATCTGCAACCAGGGGTTGAGCCTATTTCAGTACCACCTTATAGGATGTCAGCTCCTGAGATGGATGAATTGAAGAAGCAGTTGGAGGAACTGCTAGAAGGGCTTTATAAGGCCAAGTGTATCGCCATGGGGAGCTCCAGTGTTATTTGTGAAGAAGAAGGATGGAACTTTCAGGTTGTGCATCGATTACAGGAAGTTGAATGCAGTGACAGTTAAGAATAAGTATCCACTTCCTAGAATTGATGATTTGTTTCACAGACTCAGAGGAGCGAGAGTGTTTTCCAGGATTGATCTTTGGTCTGGGTATTTTCAGATCAGAGTTAAGGAGGAAGACATTCCGAAGACTGCCTTCAGGACAAGGTACGGGCATTATGAGTATACGGTTATGCCTTTCGGTGTGACTAATGCTCCAGCAGTGTTTATGGAAGCTATGAATCGGATCTTTAAGCCATTTCTGGATCAGTTTGTTGAGGTCTTCATCGATGATATTCTGGTTTATTCGCAGTCTACAGCAGAGCATGAGGAGCACCTTAGAACAGTTTTGCAAGAGCTGAAGAATAATCAGTACTATGCAAAATTGTCTAAGTGTGAGTTTTGGTTCGAGAGGATTCAATTTTTGGGGCATATCATCAGTGCTCAGGGTTTGTCAGTTGATCCTGAAAAAGTTCAAGCAGTAGTTGATTGGAAGAGACCGACTACAGTTACAGAGGTCAGGAGTTTCTTGGGTTTAGCAGGCTACTACAGACGCTTCATAGAGAAATTCTCTGTGATAGCTACACCGTTAACAGCATTGACGAGGAAGGCTCAGAAGTTTGAGTGGACACCGAAGTGTGAAGAAGCTTACATGAAATTGAAGGAAAAGTTGACTAGTGCACCTATACTTGTCTTGCCAGATCCAGACAAAGCTTTTGCAGTTTATACTGATGCATCTGGTTCAGGTTTAGGATGTGTGTTGATGCAGGATAGTCAGGTGATTGCTTATGGTTCGAGACAGTTGAGGCCTAATGAGTTGAACTATCCTGTTCATGATCTTGAGCTTGCAGCAGTAATTTTTTGCACTGAAGTTGTGGAGGCATTATTTGATGGGAAGGTCATTCAGAATCTTCACTGATCACAAGAGTTTGAAATATTTATTTACCCAGAAGGATCTGAACATGAGACAGCGGCGTTGGATTGAGTACATCAAGGATTATGATTGCTCAATCGAGTATTGTGCTGGTAAAGGAAATGTGGTAGCAGATGCTTTGAGCCGGAAGTACACAGGAGTGATATTGTCTAAGGATCAGGTTACAAACTCCTCTGAAGGAGTGTTGAGATATTGTTTCTTAGCTTTGCATGAATTATGGCAAAGTCGAGAAAAATCCCTAGTCTACATTTTGGAAGTTCAGTCAGCTTGGTTAGCCAGAGTCAGAGAAGCTCAGATGAAAGATCCACTATTGAAGAAGATTTCAGGTGAAGCTAAGTCTGGTGCTTTGAAGAAGGAGTTCAGATACAAAGATGGAATACTGCACTATGGTGATCGACTTTATGTACCGAATGTTGAGGGACTTAGGCAGCAAGTCCTACAAGAGGCACATAGTAGTACTTTGAGTATCCACCCTGGTGTTAGTAAGATGTATCAAGATCTGAAGACACATTTTTGGTGGCCAGGATTGAAGAGAGATGTACGAGGACATGTGGCAAAGTGTTTGACATGTCAGGTGGTGAAAGCTGAACATCAGAAACCAGCAGGCACACTACAGAGTCTATCTCTGCCAGTGAGGAAGTGGGGATCCGTTACTATGGATTTCCTAGTGGGGCTATCGGCCACCCGGAGTCAGCATGATGCTATTTGGGTGGTGGTCGATAGATTGACGAAGTCGGCACACTTTATACCGATCAGAGTCACCTACACATTGGAGAAGTTGGCTCAGTTGTATCTCAGGGAGATTGTGAGACTCCATGGGATACCAGACCAGATCATATCAGACAGAGATCCACGATTTACATCACGGTTCTGGAATGCTTTTCAAGAAGCATTGGGTAGTAAAGTTAGCCTCAGTACTGCTTTTCATCCACAGACTGACGGGCAATCCGAGAGGGTGATTCAGACTTTGGAGGACATGTTACGCATGTGTGTCATTGACTTCAGAGGTGATTGGGATCAGCATTTACCACTGATCGAATTTGCTTATAATAACAGTCATCAATCTGTTATTGGAATGGCGCCCTATGAAGCTTTGTATGGGAGACGGTGTATGACACCTCATTGTTGGGCAGATCCAGCAGACAGAGGAGTCATTGGACCTGAAATCATAGCTGACACTACAGGTAAGATTAAGTTGATCCAGCAGCGGATCAAGACAGCCAATGACAGGCAGACCAAGTATGCGAACTTGAGGAGAAGAGATTTAAGTTTTGAAGTTGGAGATAAGGTGCTTTTGAAAGTCTCACCCATGAAAGGAGTTAGTCGTTTTGGGCAAAGGGGCAAGTTAGCTCCTAGGTTTATTGGACCTTATGAAGTGTTGGAGAAAGTCGGAAAAGTTGCTTATCGGTTGGCATTACCACCTAACTTATCTCAGGTGCATAACGTATTTCACGTTAGTCTACTCAGGAAGTGCACAGTGGAACCGGGACAGGTAGTAAATCCTTCAGTAATACCTATTCAGGAGGACTTGACCTACGAGGAGAAACTAGTTCAGATATTGGATAGGCAAGTCAAGAAACTGTGGACTAAGTGGATTCCGATGGTTAAGATCCTTTGGTCTAACCATAGTGAGGAGGAAGCTACCTGGGAGACGGAGCAGGATATGCTGAAAAGGTATCCAAGTGTTTTTCCAGAGTTACAGCGGAATTTGGGGGACCAAATTCCAGAAGGAGGGGAGAATGTTATGACCCTTCTTGAGGAAGGTAAAGAGTTTTGAATTAAGTTTAGAAGTTTAATTTAAGTTTACTTAGCAAGAATAAAGGAGTTTACCGAAGTTCACTAAGTTCCGACAAGAATAAAGGTCTGAACTAAGTTCAGGGGAAAAATGATAATTTTGCACCCTGAGTAGCCGGGATGAGTCCCGAGTGTTTTAAAATGAATTTTTAGAACTTAACACTTAACTATAACTCAAACTTGACAAATAGACAAGAATTGAATCAAGAACTATTAAGTTAGAAAGATGGGGGACCTAATTGCACTTAACTTGAAACCTTGGTGATCTTGGTGTTTAGTGAGGGTTTAAGAAGGGAAAAAGGAGGAGAAGCTGCCATTAACACGTTCTTAAGCTTCCCTCACTCATTTCTCTCTCAAATTGAACTTGGAATCAAGTGATCTTGGTGTCAGGAGGTGCAATTAAGGGTGTATAAGCTTGGAGGATGCATTTTCAACCTTGAATTCATGTTTTTGAGGCTTGGAGAGGCGTTTTTCTCCATCCCCTGTTTTTGAACGAGGTAAGAGTTGTGATCTTGATTGAATTCTTGGTATTTGGTTGATTGGAAGCTTGGGTTTTGGTTAGGAGGCAAGAATTTGATGTTTAGGGCTTTGTTTTTGGTTTGGAATTGTGTAGAACTTTGGGAACTTGTTTGAGGGAGGAGGAGCTTGATTCTTGCTTGGTTCTTGCAGTTAAGGTAAGGGAGTTGTGTTTTTAAGTTCATGGAATGCCATTAGCTTGGATTTGCTTGAGAAATTCGAGTGGTTTTAGCTAAGGCATTAAGGAAACGTTTTGGTGAATTATGGTGGACTAGCGGGATTGAGAGGAATTGTTTGATGTTACGATACATCATAGCTTAGCTTTTGATAGTTGGTTATGTTCCTTGCAACATGTACTTTGTGGGTATGAAATTTGGTAGCTTTCTATGCATATTTGATATGTGTAATTGGTTGCCAAAGTTCATAGCAGTAAAACACGCCAATTTTGCATTTCTGTAGATTGGAGACGCGTCGCCAATTTCATGTCGAAACCAGCGATGCGTCGCCAATCCAGTGAAACTGTCTCAGAATGTCGACAACTGTGGCGACGCGTCGCCGAGACAGCATCCGACACCCAATTTTGTTTTCAGCATAACTTTTCGCTCGGGTGTCCGATTGAGGTGATTCAAGATTCCACTCAAAGCTGAGAGGGAGTACGATCACCTCAATGTTTTAAAAACACTTAAATTGTCCCAGTTGTAGATTTATATTAACTCGAAGTGGAGGCAAGTTTTTAAGGAAACTATGTTGCAGTTGAACATAATTAGCTACCACTAGTTCAGGTGAGAGGTTTAGAACCCTCGTCGGCCTAGCCATGCCGTAGCCACGAGGCCACGAGGCGAAACCTTGTTCATCTAGTCTACATCAATGAGGCCCTGCGGCCTAGTCTACAAAGTCCCACCATAATTCCCCTGCATAACAACTAGGTGAGAGGTCTTATGATTGTTTGTGGCTTGCTAAGGTTCGCCCTTGGGCCGAGTGCCAGGTTGCTAAGTGGTTGCGCTTGGCCTGGTAAGGAGGACTACTTGAGGAGAGGTCTATGGACCTGGTTATATGCATATATACTAGTACCCTCATGCTGTGTGAGCATGAGTCCTAGGTTTTTCTTGCAGGTACTTGGAAGACCCCTTACTGAGAATTATTGAATTCTCACTCCCTGTTTGTTATTCAGAGCCTGGAGTAGCTGGACCGGATAATCATTGAGGATTATCGCGGTAGTACCTTTTTGGTGTGTAAAGGTAAGGTAGTTGAGAAACCTTGATTTTCTAGTTTGCCTAAGTGCTCAGTTGGTTTGTTGGTCAGGTAGCAGTACTAACTTGTTTCTTCCTTTTGCTGCAGAGCCTAGTAGCACTTGGCAGAGGATTTGTGAGACTCGCCACTGGGACGGGTGTCCAAAGTGGGAGCTAGGGTAAAGAGATCTCAGCAAAGCCTTGTATTTTGATACAGTACTTTCTTTTGCCTCCATAATCTATGTTATAAAGAGTCCTTGACTCAGGATTGTTCTTGGGTGGGAGCATTAGTTACTTCATTGTATGAATGCTTTCACGAGTTGTTTATGTGTAGTTAACCACGCAAATTGTTGATTTTGATATGCTTTGGCAGTTTGTATATATTTGTGCAGAAATTACTCGGCCGAGTTCTTGTTTTAATCTTTTATGGTTTTAATAAACCAAGTCAAAGCATAAGAGCATACATATTGCATTTTTAGGTTAATCAACTAGTAGCATCGGATTTAATACGCACACATACTCAGCTAGCCAATTACAATCCACCGTGAGACATACGCTCACAGGGTATCCCGAGTAGGGGCACGGGGGATCGTGTCCCACATAGCCTTGACATGCACACCTATGGTCACTTGGTTCTTTGACCATCACATAGGGGCACTAATACTCACAATGAAAGGTCATGGAAAATATACCATGCAGAGAGTGAGTATAGGGATTCTTACCACCATTTGTGTAACCTTTTTGTTCATTGTCCTTTTGCCTTGCTTTGCTTTGTTTGTTGTTGTAACTTTGCCTTTGCCTTAATGGACCTATAAAGCCCAAAATACTAACAAGTTATTTAATTGCTTTCTATTAAACAAGAGAACCATAATTTACCAAGCATACTTGGTTTAACTTACTCAACCTCTACTTAAAGAGGTAAGGCGCAAATTAGCCTTTCCTGTGAACTGAGGCCCCAATCTTCTGTGAACTCAGGCCTAAATTGGCCTTTTTCTGAAATTTTGGCCCAACTTGGCCTTTTCTGGAATTCTGGCCCAATTTGGCCTTTCCAGGAATTTTGGCCCAACTGGCCTTCTCTGGAACTCAGGCCCACTTGGCCTGTTTATTTTCTCAGGCCCACTTGGCCTTTTATTAATCCAGGCCCACTTGGCCTTTTAATTAACTCAGGCCCACTTGGCCTTTTAATTTCTTTCCTGGACTTGGACCAACTTAACATTTAGGCCCAGTTTTACCTTTCCAGGATTTGGCCCATTTAACTTCTCCAGGATTTGGGCCCATATTAACCTTTTCAGGATTTAGCCCATTTGCCAATAATGCCATTATGGCCCAAATAGCCCATTTAAGAGTTTCTGGACCAAGAACACTTGGTTTTCATTTTGGGCCTTCAAATTTATCTCTTGGCCGAATTTGTCCCATTATTTCCTTCTTTTGCTCAATTGAGTCCCACAAGTTTTCTAAGGACCCTTTATGCCAAGAACACTTGGCTAACACCAATTTTTCACCAACTTGTCATTATGGCCGAATCTATCATCACTTTCCTTTACCATTTTGGCTTCACTTTTTGCTATGAACACAAAAATACCAAGAACACTTGGTTTGCACACACAACCACCAAAAATGGCACTTATGGCCAAATTTCTCTTTATTTCTTTCTTTGATACTTTAGCTCCACATGCATCCAAGAACCCAAAAATGCCAAGAATACCATGGCTAAAATGTCAAGTCACACTAAACAAGACATGGCCGAATGTACACTTGCTTGTTTAGCTTACAAAATCTTCTCTTTTTTACTTCCATTTCTTGGCTAACACCTTGTATGTTCATAAGAACATTTTTATTACCAAGAAAACTTGGTTTAAATCCATGTATGCCAAGGAATCAACTTGGCCGAATCTCTCCATGCATGTGACCTTCATGGTTTTTGCTTGCATGGCCTCCAAACCTTCAAAACTTGCCAAGAACACTTGGCTTTCTTCCATAAATCTCCATGGCCGAATCCTCAAGAGCTTTTCTAGCAAAAATCCAACATGGCCGAGACATTGGTGAGCAATTTCCAGCTCAAAAACACAGAAAATTACCAAGAAAACTTGGTTCACTTACAACCTTTCATATGGCCGAATCTTCATCTCCATCTTCCTTGATGTTCTTCCTCATTTTCTTGTTCTTCATGGCTTAGAAATGCCATGCATGTAAGGAGCTCTTGAGATGAGCTCAAGAACACTAGAAGAACTCCATGGCCGAAACTTCACATGCACTCCTTCATGGGTTTTCTTTGATAACTTTCTTTGTTCTTGCTCTAGATGGGTTTAGGAGCATGAAATCACTACGAAATCGTGTTTGCATGTGTAAGAATGAGTGGTTTCTTGTCTAGGCCGAAGGTAGGATGAAGGAAGAAGATGAAGCTTGGAAGAACTTCCATTGCCAAACTTAGAGAGAAGTGAGAGCAAAGTGAGTTAGAGAGAGAGTGTGAGATGAAAATGAAATGTAAATGAGGTGGAGTGGTGATGGGCGGCCATTATGCTAGCAAATGAAGAGAAACGCAAACCAAATGCAAGCCAAATGTACATTTATGATGAATGGCCAGTCAACAATTCAAATGGGAGGAAAGCTAGTCAATTGCTAATAATCCTTTGGACAAAAGAAGGTGATGTCCCATCAAGAAAAGAAAACCCATTTGCTTCCTCCAAGGTGCCATTTTGTTTAATTTTTGTGGTATGGCCGAATTTTTGATTCAAATGGATTGGAAAATAAGTCAAATGCTCATTAAGCGTTGATTGGACAAGTGATGGTGGGGAGAAATAAAATAATGTAAAGTAGGAGACAAAGACTAGTAAAAAATGAAGGGTAAAATATTATATTATATGGCAAGTGGGGGACAAGACGTAAGAGATTATTATTTTAATCAAAGTGGAGAATGGTCTAATCCCTCCTTTAGCCCTCCACCTTTCGTCAATTGTTCAATTGAGTCCTCCCACAAACTTTACCTTTGAACAATTGAGTCCCTCAACTTTATAATTTGCCATTTTCATCACCAAAACTCTTGGCCTAAGCCAAGCATAAATCTCAGAGTGTCCAACACTCATTAATGCCCATTCATTAATTAATTCCATGTCTCCTCAATTTAATTTCTAAGTTTCCAAATTAGGAAACTTTTTATGCCACTAATCCACTTAACCCGGTAATTAATCATTTATCACTTTTCGGGTGTAAAAGCCCCATTTCAGGCTCTTTCCAGCACCGGAGAGCTTTCTCGACTACTGCTATCCATCACAGGACGGCCCCGCGCGACACTCCTCAGGAGGTCCCTGTTACTCCCGTCGTGGAGCCACGGCGGGAACATCTACGATGGCCACCCAAAGGCATCATTTGGCGCCGTTTGTGGGAATCTTTTCCAGGCAGCCGTGGTTGAAAACTCGGCGTTCTAAGGACAAAGGCTCCCTGAGGCCCCTGTCCGCGCCGGAGATTCGCCCGACAGCCGAACAATTAAGCGCAGGGACTTCCCGGCCCGAGGAGGATTCCTCCACTGGATATCGCCGTAGTTTTCCTGCATAGTTTCCCACGCGTCACCGTGGTCGAAGTAAGTGCAGTGGGTAGACCGAAGATGGTCGTGTGCAAATTCGAGCCGCAGTCTCCTCTCTCAATCCTTTCGACGAGAGAAGTAGTGGTGAACCAAGAGTTCAGGGGTAGAAACAAAGAGTAGCGGGATGAGTACCCGAAGGGTGTGCTTCCCTACGGAACATGATGGACAGGAAAAAGCAGGGTCGGTGCTATCCAGACCTCCCCGTCGAAAGAGTTCGGGCCAAAGAAAGGTTGTTGCTCCCCCGGCAGCAACACCGAATCCACTACCCTGAAAAGATGCCTTCGCTTTGATATTAAACAGGCAAAAGGCTATGATCCTACTCCAACGGACACATTACTATCGTCCAAAAATGAGCCGCCCCCACGCGACGTCAGAGGGAATAGGGTAATCGGGCAAGTGCACCAAACTCCAAAGATATTACATCGCGCACGAGCCCAGAGGGGCAATATAACCCCAGGCGCTAGCAGACTATTGCCGAAATTCTAGAAACAGAAAAAGGACAATCCAACGAGGACCGAATATAGATGAAATTCAAAAGAAGGAACCCCCAGCCGAAGAAATCCCAGGCGCAAAAACAATGCGGCGCGGGAACGGTACCTCGGAGGCCCGAGGATAGGGAAGTCACCTGAGTTAGCATATTCGGTTAATGAAGTGTTGGACCACCCAAGCTCGGCATTTGCTAGGAATGAAAACATAGGACAAGGGAAGGAAGAACCCTACAAAAAGGCATCTCCCAAGAGTCCCGAAAAACCCTCACGAAGTGGTGAAGAATACAAAAAATGCCCCGCAAAGTGGCATGTCTCAGGAAGCCTGAAAAATCTTCATGAAATGGCGGAAAGTACAGAAAATGTTCCAGACAGTCTTCCTTGATTGAAGAGGAAGGATATCCGTAGGGAAGCTCAGGCCCGCTATAGAAAGGCATCGGCAGAAAGAGGTGCAGAATAACGCGTAAAAAAGAGGTGCGAGCAAAAATCCGTCCAAAAAAGGATGAGAATGGCCAAAAATGCACCGGCACCCGAAACACTACCTTCGGAATAAAATACCCGAAAGACTCCAGTCGGAGTGGGTAACCCCGAGAGACTGCGCTCAGCCCTCAACAAAAAAGGACAAATACGGTCCACTGCCAACAACGCCTGAAGTATAACGCTATGAGAAAGCAGTAAACTACTCCGTTTCGCGAGATAAGACAGAACCCCTACTGATTAAGCAGGCAAAAGGTATACTGTCACACCTCAGTCAGGCCCTGGCCTATGAGTTTCTAAACTAACTTACAAGCCCAACTCTAAATCAAGTTTCTAGCTCTTGGCCAAGCAAGCAATGGCAACTTTAAGTCTTATTTTCTTAAATTAAGAGGCCTAGGAGGTGGCCCAGGTGGCTTTTAAAACAATTCCAATAACAGCTTGTAGCAAAGGCAAGGCCCAATACCACTAACTTGCACAACAAGCAGGGTTAAAATTGATTACTTACATATCAAGCAAGGCAACACTTAATGCAACTTTAAGTGCATACATGGTGTGCAATCAAGTGTACTACCTATATGGCAACCAACAAGCCCATAATGTTGGTTTAGATTTTGAAATCTACAAGGTAATATGCATGGTGCTCTCGGCCAACAATCATACATATAATAGTACACCACAATTTCATAAGTTTAGGCCCATAATATTCTGCACATAAGTCCAAGCATAATGCCATCCATAACCCCATACATAACTTGGCATCCAAGATCCACAAAGCATCATCAAACTAGGTATCCAAGACTACATATATATACAAACCAAAAGGGTAGTCTACCTAGCATATAACATGGCTATATATGCCAAGCATCCATAAGTTGTTCAAGCCAAGTTACATACAACCTGAGACCATACTCCTAATGGTCAAATAAAACCTTGAGAATCCCATACAGAAGTACACATTGCAACACTAAGCCTATTGCCATATTCATGGTCATAAAGGTGAATACCACAATTAGAGCTAAAGTCCAGGTATCCATGCTCTCCTAGACAGTTCCCACTCTACAGCCTACAAACTTAAAACATAAGTCTCGGCCAACAAACAATAAGACTTGTAATGAACCCAAAAGTAGTAAGCCAAGCACACATTGGCACATACCTTGGAAACTAAGTAAATAAACACTAAGCACACACACAAAGAAGCTTAGCACTATTCAGGCCAAATGTCCTTGCTTGAAAATAAAAGGATGGGCAGTGAGTAAAAACTCAGTAGGATTCACTCATATATATTCAACTCAAAAATGAGTCTATTTAGTTAAGCTGAGTATTCACTCAAAGCTTAACCTCCCATTAGCTAGTTCAACCTGCAAAACAAACACAAAGCCAAGAAAACCAAGCATATACATATACAAGATAGATAACCATGGCAATTAATCCATAAGTGGGGTTAGCATGCACAAGGAATCACCAAAACACACAAGGACACACACACACTCCACAAAAGTGCTCTCGGCCATATAAACCTTACATGTACCCATGTGCATTTTGGCACACAAACCTTTCCAATATCATTTCCACTTGGAGCTCCCAAAATGCCAAGCAAATAGGACACATTTACTTGCATTTCTAGTACATGTACACTAGTCAATTAGCTAATCAAAAATTCAACCGAGTATAAACTTTAAGCCCATCAAGCAACTAAGGTCATTTGGCAAATTTTAACCATCACTTAGCCACTCTAAACACTTGAACCATGGCACATTACCAAGCAACATCTTGTGTTAGTGAACCCTACCTCAATAGCTCTCGGTTTACAACCAAGCTTCAATTGCCCAAGTGTTCCTCAACCTCAATGCCTATCAAATCAATTACATAGGCATCAACACACAAACTCATGGATTAAATTACCATGACTCACATGAAGAACACTAAGATACACACACTTAAGCTCTCAGCCAACAAGGCCCAATTTCATATACATGTGCTACCCATCATTCTAACACACCACATGATATTCTAATCATCAATGAACATCATTCATGGCATTATTTCCAATTAACCAAGTGAAATGCACCATTCCACTCTAATCCAAGCTTTCGGCCAAAGTGCCCAACTCCACATAGTTATACTATCCATCCTTCTAACTCACTACATATTCATGTAATCACCCATAAAGCTTGCTCATGGCACAGATACCATGTAACCAAGTAAAATACATCATTTCACATTAAGTCTAGCTCTCGGTTGTAATGCCTATAACCACATACTTGTGTTCTTCATCAATCCAAACCCACATACACTCACCAACTCATCATTAATCACAGTTCATGGCATCAATGCCATGTAATCGAGAGTAGAACATGAATTACCTCAAAGTATACTTTTCGGCCAAACACAATTTTGCTCAACTTGTTGTTCTGCTCTCCAATTTGCCTAGCACAAGATCAAATAGGCAGCAACAACACTTAGTCATGGATTAATTTCCATGGAATTCAAGAAGAACACCAAGATTAATCTTCCAAAACTTTCGGCCAACAACAACTTCTTAAACCCACATCAAGCTTGTTCAATTAACTCAATCCAACACTAATTGAGCACTTAAATCCCTTGTTGATGGAAGGAATACCATGTAATCAAGGAAACATAAACATTACCTCAAAACCCTTGCTCAAATGTCTCGGCCTTCCTTGAATTTTCAAGAACTAGAGATTGAATCCAAGTGAGCTTATGCCGAAACAAACTTTCCAAGCTTGAATCCTTCAAGTGTCTTCAAGATTCTTGAATTCAAGATCAATTTGTGAAGGAACTCTCAAGAACGCACTCGGCCAAAGAAGAACAAACGAAGCCCAAAATGTGCTAAGTGAATGGCCTTCACTAACTCGGCAGAAATGGTTTGGGTTTTAGTTAGCTAATTGCTAACTTTGGCTTCCATAATTTTGCATGAGACATTGTAGTCCTTAGCTCCTCATGTGCTCAATGCCACCACTAAAACCTTGATTCCAATGACACTTTAGTCCATACATGGCCCATAATGCCAAGCAAGTAAACAACACAAGTACCAAGGTGTCATAAGTACCCATGCATAACCGGCCATGTAACTAGACAAACAACTAGTTAGTTTAACTAGTAACTAGTGAATAGTACACTAGTGGTAAACAAGATTTGATTAGTAATCATTGTTGTCTCCCACAATTTGGCTTAGTACACTACTAGTCCACATAACTTTTGCATGGCTGAAACTTCCAATTCCAAGTTTGTAGTTTTAATTGTAGCACTCAATCAAGTGTGCTATTTGATACCCTTCCTTAGATTCTGCATGTTTTTCCACAGTTCCTTTTCATGTGCAATTTGGCCCTGAAAGTCTCCAGCTTTACACTTAGGTCACTACACTAGTTTCCATAGTTCCTCTTACTCTCCCCTTTCTGTTTTCTCTTATTTCCTTGGTTCTCCTGGGCCTAAGCCAAGCACTTAGGAGGTGCCTAACATATACAAAAGCCTGCTTAAAGGAACATGATGCACGAAGATGGCATATTATTGCCAGTAGCATAATAGCTTCAGTCCTTAGACGAAGGAGGCCAAAAAGTTTGCCATTAGCCCTAGAGTGGAATGAAATTTCGGTCCACCAGCTTAGTTTTGAAGTAACAAGCAAGTGGAGCCCCCGAATAGAATTGTATACGAGGGACTACGAAAAAATTGGGAGAAGCAAAGGGGAGAAGGTCCAGAATGGCCGAGAAAATTCCTTGTGGGAATAATCAGACAAACTTCCCGAAAAACCACAGGGAGAAAAAACCATCCTTACTCGCTTGCAAAGACCAGTGCCCACTTGGAGCAATACAGCTACCGAGTGAAACGCAAGTATTCGGTGGAAGGAAGAACGAGCTCGGGAGGGATGCTCGGTAAAGGAAGAAATAGCCTCGTATTGGGGAACCAAACTCGAGCCACTCCCCGAAGCATGAACGAGCTCAGGAGAAGTGTTTTCTCCGTAAAAGGTGGCCGTGAGTGCAAAATTGCGCCGACCACCAAAAGGAGATCTCGTTCTCCGAAAGGCCAAGACAGAACCCTGAGAACTACCTCAGGGGAGAACTTTGGCCACCAGGAAACAGGACCTCGCTTCTTGGTTTGACGACTGAAATCGACCGGTTAGCCAAAAGAACGAGCTCGGGAGGGATGCTCGGTAAAGGAAGAAATAGCCTCGTATTGGGGAACCAAACTCGAGCCACTCCCCGAAGCATGAACGAGCTCAGGAGAAGTGTTTTCTCTGTAAAAGGTGGTCGTGAGCGCAAAATTGCGTCGAACGCCAAAAGGAGATCTCGTTCTCCGAAAGGCCAAGACAGAACCCCCGAGAACTACCTCAGGGGAGAACTTTAGCCACTATGAAAAAAGGACCTCGCTTGATTCAGGGCGAGGTCCGAAAGAGAAGATTATCAGCTTGGCAGTATCAATGGGAGAAAATTGAGAAATATCCTAGAAGAATTCTATACTTAGAATTTTATTCTATACTTAGAATTTTTAGATGAACAAGTTATACTTAGAAAAATTTCTCTTTTCTCCTGTACAGGTTACCCGCCGAACAATGCTGAAGCACACGTGCCCGAAGGATATGATATGTTTTCCTTCTAAAAAAAAAAACAGAGAGAGGAAGCACGAAGTCCATCAAAGGCAATCAACGAGGACAGACTAGTGTTCGCTTGAAAAGTCTTTGTCAAATCAAGAGTGGCCGAGAAAGCCAGATCGGCCAGCAGAAAGAGCAAGGATGGGCTTTCTGAAATCCCCTAGCCGAAAGTAGCCAGGGCAACTGGAAAACAAAAATTGCTCAAGTAAGACAGAGCGAAGAACTGAACAAGAATCCATTAAAGAAGGTCTTTTCATACAAGAGGAGTACAAGAGAAGCACAAAAATGAAAAAGCCTAGGATGTCTAAGGATCCCCAGTGACGCGAGAAGTTCCGGCTCCCGTGTTTCTAGCCGTCGCCTTCAGCGCAAGTAGAGGAACAGGTGGCAGGTTAAGGTGATCAGCTTTCGACCAAGTCCACCGAGGACCCTCGGGAATATCCAGGGCCGCAAGAAAAGAGGTCTTGAGGTCTGGGTATCGTTGCAGAAATTGATGACGAGCTAGACAAAAGCCGTCCTGAAAGGATACCTTCGACATTTGGATGGCTTTGTCCTTTTCCACGTCGAGCAAGTCCGCCTCATTCTCAAGACCAGCAACCTCTTTCTTGAGACCCAGGACCTCCTCCTTAAGATCGGCAATCCTCCTCACCAGTCCTTTTATGTTTCTTCTCTTCATCGCACTCCTCCTCAGAAAATAGACCCTGGCTTGAAGAGCCGCTTTTTCGGCAAGAGTTTTCTTCAGAAGGCCAGCTTCTTCTTCTTTCTCCTTATAAATAACCTCATTGGCCGAAGTCAAGCGCACAACCTCCTTGCCAAGGTCCCGCATTTTATGGGAAAATTCCTTCAAGAGGTCCGATTGGCCTATCAGGAACTCATCCCGGAGCTGAGCCACCTTCTCCCTGGCTATGCGCCTCAACTCGACATTAGCTTTGTCTGAGTTAATACAGAAGAGCCTGGCCTTCTCCAATTCGCTGTCAGCCCTAGCTCGGGCAGAAGATTGCTCTGCTGCCCAAACTCGGAGGTGCTCACTGTACACCAAAACCTGTGAGGAAGAAGGAGAAACTCCTCAGTGAAAGCAGCATAGGGGAAGGCAAAACACTTGGGCAAATAAGAGAAGGCCAAAAAGGATCACCTGAGCGGCGTGCTCAGAAACTCTAGTGGCGAGGATATCCCTAGAAGCACACTCCTCAGCAACTGCCTTAGAAGAAGCCTCAGTAAGAGCACCCCTTGCCATCTGGGGAGCCATCTCTTGGTAATCCCTAGAGAACAAGTTCATGTCCTCCGTGAAAGACCAAAACGGCTCCCTCAGAACCTTGTTTTTCGGGAGAAGGGAGTCCCGGAGAGCCCGTCTCCTGGCATGGTCAACCATCCATACTGTGGCCGCACGGTCCTCTGCATAATGGAGGGGCGTAAGTCAGGAAGCGCTCCCTGAAAACACAAGTCATGAGGGAAGAGGTGTCAAAAAAGAATCCGACACAAACCTGGCGCAACCTCGGTACCCTCCTCCACAAAGGCCGGGATATGCTTGCCTTTGTCCTTGCGACGTTTCTCCTGCTTTTTAATAGTAGGAATCTCAGGCAAAGAGCCTAAATGCTCCACCGGCGAGATAGGACTCGACGGAGTGAAAAGGGTGACTACTCCGGCCAGCACCTCGGCTGCAGCAGTATCAGCCTGAGAAGATGTCGCAGCTACTTTGGAGGGGGCAGCAACCCTGGTGGGTATCGAAGTGACATCAACCATGGTGAAGGTCGCAGTAGCATCGATGGAAGTGGCTATCCCATCGGTTGAGATAGCAACCTTGGTGGAAGTAGCAATAACTTCATCGACCTTCACCACATCCTCCGAGGGTGGAGTAAGGGCCCTCTTCTTTGACTTCTTCGCGGAAGACTGTCGACTCCCAGTAGACTTACGTCTTTTGGAACCACTTTTCTTTGCTTGTTCTCCATTCTCTACCTGACCAAGGAAGAGACTCTTGTAGTAGGCGGCAAAATCGTCAGCCATCTCTGAAAAGGGGGAAAAGCATCAGTATGAGTCCAAAAAGGCACTGAAGCTGAAAATGTGAGTCCAAAAATGGTTAGCAAAAAAAAAAAAAAAGTAGGAGCTTCAGGAAGAAAGGAAAACGTCAGCAAAAACCGAAAAAATACGACTTCAGGAGGCTGAGAAGTCAACAAAAGTCGAACAATTCCCGAGAAAGGCACTCATGAAAAGCCTTGCCAAAGTCAGGATTCCTGGATGCCGTCGTAAATAATGGCTGAAAATCGCTCCGCCGTGCAGACCGTCGCTGAAAGAGATGGAAAAGGCGAGAGAAAACGAGAGCAAGGGCGAGAGCAAAGAAAAAAAAAAGGAAAAGAATGGCAGGAGGAGGCTTATATAGAGCAGGTAAGGGCAACTGAAAAGGCATCATAACTGCTGTGTGGGAATGAAACGTCACCGTAATTACCCTTCCCGCGCAAAAAGGCGTGCCATCCCAATTGACGCTTGCCACGTGTCGACCATCGCGAGAAACTAGGGCATGTTTTCTCACATCCTGAAGATTTGGGTGCATCCCCAGATTGACACGCCCAGTTTCAAGGCATCACAGTCCGCTAATTTAAGACAAAAAAAATAAGATTGGAAATCTCGAGGACGTCGAAAGGCAGGTGTGCGACATTTGCCCGAACAAACTACGCGCTTAAAATGGCGAAGTACCTTCCTTGCAAACAATATAAGCCGGATCCTCTGAAAATGCTCCTGAAAGGGCTACAAGCCGAAGTTACACTCCGGCTTTCCGAAGGAGGGCATGTGATAGCCAAAGTGCTATTGCCCTGTCCACTGACTTCAGAGAAAGAGGGAGCCAAACACATGAGGTATACGACCTCGAAAGCCCCATCGTACCAACCTTGGGAAATTACCATATCACCTCTCCATCAGAGGACGAATGAACCAACTTCGGAAGAATAAGAACACCCCGAAGAAACAGTATCACCCAGGGGAAAGGTCCGTGTTCGTTCCCCCTAAAATATAACGTTGGCCGAAGGGACCTCGGAGGAGCGATGGGTGCCATGAAGGAGTCTTTGACAAATTCGCCCGTACGCACTAGACGTCGACCTCAAGCACTCTGACAGGCCACTGCAGTCTGCACTCTGACACGCTGCAACACACTTCTCGATAAGCCACTACCCGAGAAAGCCTGCAGGTGGCTGGCCACTCTTCGGGTCAGAGGTACGGGCGGCATCCGTCCATACACGTGTCACAATCCGAGGGGCTCATTTTCTCCTATTTATAGTAGGGGAGTTTTTTGGGCTCCAGGAGCTGGCTTCTCCCCATTTTTTCTCCTCCAGGCTTGCCGAAAAAATGCCTCCGGCGAGATTCTTTCCCTTCTGAGCATATCGGATAAACGCTCCCAGCAAGTCTATTTTGTGCTTACTATTTGTCACCATTTAGAGGCACTGACTTGGGCGTCGGAGGCTCCTCCCCGGAAAACCACTCCGACGACCTCCAAAGTCCTGTATTCTGCGCGTTTCAGGTGATGACTACTTGGGGACAACCCCGTTTCAGGCTCTTTCCAGCACTGGAAAGCTTTCTTGGCTACTGCTATCCATCACCGGACGGCCCCGTGCGACACTCCTCAGGAGGTCCCTGTTACTCCCATCGTGGAGCCACGACGGGAACATCTACGATGGCCACCCAAAGCCATCAGCAACCGCCGAATACGGTCTTCTTAGCTTCCTCGATGCCTTTAATGGATATCACCAGATTCGGATGAACCCCTAAGATGAAGAGAAAATGGCCTTCATCACGGAAATGGGTACCTACTGCTATATCAGAATGCCTTTCGGGCTAAAAAACGCAGGGCCACCTATCAAAGGCTAATGAATAAGGTATTCAATCCCCAGATCGAGAGAAACATGGAAGTATACATTGATGACATGATAGTCAAAAGCAAAATGCCCGGTAATCATATCACCGACTTAGAAGAAACCTTCCAACGACTTCGGGAGTTTGGCATACGTCTCAATCCTGAGAAGTGTATGTTCGAGGTAAGTGCGGGAAAGTTTCTCGAGTTTATGATATTAGAAAGGAGAATAGATGCCAACCCTGAAAAAGTCAAAGCCCTGCTAAATTTCTGAACACCCACATCCATCAAAGATATACAAAGGCTCACCGAAAGAATCACTTCCCTCAGTAGATTCATCTCCAGGTACGGTGACCGATGTCGACCGTTCTTCAAAGTACTCGTGAAAACCCCCAAGGGCAAAGGCACCTCTGGAACCTAGGAGCATCTATGGAATCAAGAATCCCAGAAAGCTTGGGATGAGCTTAAAAACTACCTAACTCACCTGCCAACGCTTCGGCAACCTCAGGAAGGAGAGTCACTCATCCTCTACCTCGCAGTCACTGAAAAAGCCGTGAGTTCTGTCCTAGTAAAAGAAGAAGGTGGGAGACAGTGGCCAATATATTATGTAAGCAAGTCCCTACATGGCGTATAGATCAGATACCCATTGCTCCAAAAGGCTATCTACGCCTTAGTACTCGCAGGAAGAAGGTTGCGACCCTACTTCCAAGGACACGCCATCACCGTCCGAAGTAATTTGCCTTTACGCGACGTGATGAAAAGAGTAGAGCATTCGGGAAGATTATCAAAATGGTGTATCGAACTCAGAGAGTACGAGATCACTTACGAGCCAAAGAGGGCAATAAAAGCCCAAGCACTGGCAGACTTCATTGTCGAAATCCCAGAAATAAAAAATGCTGAAATCAATGTAGAAGACCGAGAAAAGGTTGACCCGGAATGGAAGCTCTTTGTCAATAGAGCATCTAGCGCAGAGCATCAGGGCGCTAGAATAGTCCTTCGGGGGCCCGAAGGCATGGAAGCTACTAAAGCAATCAAATTCAGTTTTGATGTTACAATAACATCGCCGAATATGAGGCCCTCGTAGCTAGACTAAAGCTGGCCAGAAAAGTCGGCGTAAAGAACCTTATGGCACACAGTGACTCACAGCTAGCAGTCCGACAAACGAAAGGAGAATACACGGCAAAGGATCCAACCTTGGCAAAATATCATGACCTCGTCAAAAAGCTCATTGAAGAGTTTGACTCGGTACGGATGGAAAACGTGCCCCGAAGAGATAATACTCAAGCTGACACCTTGGCCAAATTCAAGGAACCCACCGAGGTACTGAAGCAACCCAGCACAGAATTAATGTGCATTTCAACCTCGGGGGAGGGATGGCAAGACCCGATCAAGAAATATCTAGCTGCCTCGAAACTCCCTAAAGATCCCAAAGAGGCCGCAAAAGTTTGAAAGCGGTCGGGAAGATACTTCCTCATCGAAGAAGAACTATACAGGCAAGGGTATCCTAGCCTTCTAAAGAAATGCATAGACGAAAGAAATGTCAGAACAGTACTCGAAGAAGTCCACGAAGGAGCTGTGGCTCCCACATAGGAACAGACGCCCTCGCTGGAGTACTACTTCGCCAAGGTTACTTTTGGCCTACCTTGAGGAAAGACGCAAGGCAATTTGTCCAAAGATGTGACAATTGCCAAAGGCACGCCAACATCCAAAGATTACCTTCGGAAAGGATAATTCAGCAAATTATCCTTGTCCCTTTGCAGTATGGGGCATAGATCTCATAAGGCCACTCCTGACAGCACCCGGAGGAGTGAAGTTCTGCGTAGAAGTAGTGGACTACTTCACTAAGTGTGTCGAGGCAGAACCCCTAGCGACCATTTTGGCAAAAGATATACAAAAGTTCATCTCGAAGAACATCATATGCCGATTTGGCATACCAAGGGTAATAGTAGCCGACAATGGAACCCAGTTTACGGATAGAAGATTCCAGGAATTCGTGCCGATCTCGACATAAAAATGCATTTCACTCCGGCAGCCCACCCTCAAACTAATGGGCAGGTCGAAGTATCCAATAGGACAATAAAGGATGGCTTGAAGAAGAGGCTAAAAGAAGCAAAGTGGAAATGGCTAGGAGAGCTCCCAAGTGTGCTATGGAGCTATCGAACGACTCCCCGAGGGGCCACCGGAGAATCTCCTTTCTCACTCGTGTATGGGACAGAAGCCATCATCCCCATTGAGGTCATACAGCCTTCGATAAGTGATGGCCTAAGGCCTCATCGTTGTGAGTCATGATGACTGTTGAGGAGACTTCTAGGAGGAAGAACGCCTGGAAGGTGGATCGCCCCAAGGAGAGTACCTGAAAAGCTGATAAACAGGGTTAGGAGGCCCCCGGAGTGTTTTTCCGGGGGGGGAGCCTCCGACGCCCAAGTCAGTGGTGGCCGGAAGAAGGAGAAAGTCACTAGCTCAAAGAGAAAGGCAGAAAAGTCTCGCCTCGTATTTTCTCAGGGTGTGGGAGCTGTATATCCGGCCTGCCAACCTCCTGTCAAGTATTTATTTCCTGTATATATAGGAATACCTAGCCCGTTCAGATCATGACACGTGTGCGGTCGGATGCTCATGAACGTCTGGGCGTAGGGGACAGATAGTTGGTAACTAGATGGCCTCGAGCCTTGTGCTGAGACGGGCCATGATATGATTCTGATGGCGTCTGCGCGTCAGGGCGACTTTTTACGTCTGTGGTGGGACGTGTCAGAGGCTTCCTTAAATGCTTCCTTAAATGCGCCTGCCGTACTCCCGAGGTCCCTGGGCGAGGTCGTCCTCTAGTTTAGACAGAGCCTTTTCGGGAAGCCTACCCTCAGCTCGGGGGTTCCCAATTCCAGGGGGTTCCGCCTTCGGCGATATCATGTTCGGGCAGCAATGTCTGGTCCCACTTTTCCGAAGGCGCGCTGTTCACAACCTTGGGGGGCGAATGGAGTCCTCAAGTTTTACTGGCGTGCCGAGGCTCGGAGCTCTCAGGCTATCTCCCGAGGTGCATGATTCCACCTGTTCCCGGGAAGCGCCAGTTCTTCTGGCCATTGTTGTGGCAGGGTATTCGGCCAGATTGAGGCGATAGCCTTTGGCTATCAATAAGAATACAAGTATTCGACGAAGGAGAAAACAACCTCGGTTTGAGGACAAAACTCGACCTCACCGAGGAACACCGCGAGATGGCCGAGCTCAGGAGGAAGGCTTTCCAACAAAGAATAGCTCACGCTACTAACTTACATGTAAGAAGGAAAGAAATGAAAAAAGGAGACCTCGTCCTCCGGAAGGCCGAATTTGAGCCACGTAAGCCATCAGAAGAGGTACTTCGGGCAAACTGGAGTGGACCTTATTTGGTCCTCGACAAAGTTCGCCCAGGGGTCTACAAATTGGGTGATATCGAGGGAGTAGAGTTGAAAAATACTTGGCATTCAGACTCTCTGAAAGCATTTTATACTTAGACATTTTTTCTGAAACAAAGCTTGTGACTACTCCTCCCCAAAGTTGCCATCAAAATACAGTCCGAATATGGTCGCATTGCTGAAAAAGGCCCTTTAATAGTTTTCTTCCAAAGAGAACTAGCTCCCTGATGGAGTTCAAAAATTTGGCGAAGCATGGGAAAGGTCCAATATAACTCTTTCCGAAAAACATAATTTTGAAAGATCGCCGAAGATACATACATAGAATTACACAACTCCCAAAGAATCAAACTCGGAGGAAAGAATGGAGACTTGAGAAAGAAATCTTCAATAAAAATTTTGTTAAGGCAAACAGGTACAAAAGGGGGAAGGATTACAAGAAAAAGGAAGAGAAGAAAGCCTATGGCTAAACCGGAGCATCTGGCGTTTCCTCGGCAGGGGCATCTTCTTCCCAAATAGGATCAGTCGGAGGCACAGGCCTAGTAGAAGAAAGGTTGAGAAACTCCCGCTTCGACCATATCCACCTGGGCTCTTTGGGAAAGTCCAGAGCGGACAGGAAGGAAAGGTCGAGCTGAGGGTGCCGAGAAAGCACTTGTTGACGCGCCAAAAAGAAGCCATCTTGGTAAGACACCTTTGTCATCTGGTCAAACTTATCCTTCTCGGCACCAAGGGCCGACAGCTTAGCCGTGAGCCTATCAACCTCCTTCTTGAGCTTCTTCTTCATTTTGCTTTTAGCTTCTTCTTCATTTTGCTTTTAGCTTCTTTCCTCAAGGAATCGACCTCGGCCTGGAGCTCGGCATTCAAAGCTAGTGCCTTTGTAAGGTTCTCGCCATCTTCAACTTCTCCTTCCGAAGGGCCTCATTCTCCGAAGAGAGAATGGCACACTTTGAGCCGAGATCCTCGACCTTGGCCGAATAGTCCAGGAGGAGCTCCTTCTTGCTCTCCGTGAGTTCAGCCCGAAGATTGACTATGTCCTCCCTCACAATCTTGTTCAGTTCACCGTACTTGAGGACATACTTGGCATAGAACTCCTTCATCTTTTGGAAAGAATCCTCGGACCGAGAACGGGACTCTGTTTGCTTCGCCGCCCAGGCACGAAAATATCCACTGTACGCCAAGAGTTACAGAAAAATGGGCCCCGAATGAGGATCGCAAGGCAATAAAAACTTGGAAGAAAATTTTTCTAAGAGAAAAAAGAACAACCTAGGCAACGTGCTCAGTCATCCTCATCGCGAGGATTTCCTCATTTTGGCATTCGGTGATGAGCGACTGAAAAGTGGAGCTCGTCATCATACCCGTCACCATCTGGGGAACCATCAACTGATTATCCTCGGAGAACAAGTTCATGTCCTCTGTGAAAGTCTAGAAGGGCTCCCTCGGCACTTTATTCGTCGAGATGTGCCTGTCCCGAAGAGCCCTCCTCAAGGCGTGAGTTTCCATCCAGGGAGCAACAGGTATCTCCTTTACGAGATCACGCCGAAGTTCCATCAGTACATTATCCCTTAGCCATTCATCTAAAAAATCATATATATGGAAAATACTAAGATTTGCAAAAGAATGGCTAAGGAACCAACCTGGTGGAACTTTGACCACATTATCTTCAGACTCGTCCACTCCTCGGACTTCGCCGGGAATATTTTTACCTTTCCTCCTCGTGCTCTCTTCAAGCTCTTGAGCTAATGTTTGCTCGATTGAAGTCTCGGCAACAAGAACCGAACTCAGGGCTGCCCGAAGAGTGATAGAGTCCGAGGGAGGATCAGGGTGGACCGGAGACTGAGCTGGAAACCGATCCTGTACTTCCACCACGTCTTCGAGGGGAGGGGGAATGACAGCCGCCTTGGCCTTTCTTGCCTTAGAAGGACCTCCGGTGGTCTTCTTCCTCTTGGCAGACGTCTTCTTGCGCGCCTGTTCTCCCCTCTCGGCTTGGCTAAGAAAGAGGGACTTATAAAAATCTGCAGCCTGATCGCCCATCTCAGCAAAAGGAAAAAACATCAGTGTAAGTCCAAAAGGAAAACGGATATCAGACCCTGAAGTTAACTTACTCTCAGCGAAAGCCTCGTATGAAATTTCAGCCTGAAGAAACATTACTATCGATGCCTTCTTCCCCGGGAGAACAGGAACGGGCATGCTCAGGTCACTCTTGTTAGCATTCACCACCCCCAGTTTCTGAAGGACCTCCTCGGTCATGAAGTCCCATTTGATGGGAAAGGGATAGAATGAACGCGGAGGAACCTCGAGGTCCCAGTCTGTGACCGCCTGGATGAGTCGATCGAACTTATCAAACTCGGCAGACAACTCCGAAGTTAGGAGCTTCCGGTGGTCGACAACATCGATCTTTAGGGTCCCCGAAGCCCACCTGGTCGGTACGTGGCTCCAAAACTCGGGAACCAACAGGAAGAAAAACATCTTCTGCCACCCTCGCCAGCTGTCCTTGTTGTCAAAAGTAAAGGTGAATTTTTTACTCCCGGACCCTCGGGGAAGCAAGAAGTAAAAACCGCCCTTCGGGACTGGGTGGAGTTTGTAATATTGCATAAGGAAGAGAAAGTGGGGATTTATCCTAAAAACCCCACACATGCAGAAGAAGGAGTTGAAATAAGAATAAGAGTTATGAGGGAGCTGGTTCACGGCTATCCCGTGAAATTTAAAAAATTCGCATATCATCCGATGGGGAGGATACCAAAGACTAGCTTTCAGCTGAGCTCGGTAAACGGTAACCTCACCCGAAAGAGCCGAATAATCATACGTACCCGGGATAGGCAACCTCGGGATGATGTAGGAAGGAAGATAAAATTTGGCCATGCACTTCGTCATTTTTTCCGAAGTGGTATAGAAAGGATGAGACTCAAGGGGGAGAAAGCTTTTGGGAAGAGGCCAGACGGACATCAACGGGGTTGGATTTGACATTTCTTGAGAAAAAAACAAGGACAACCTCGGGAAAAATGGAGAAAGAGAATATAAGGGCTTTGGAAAAACAAGAACTTCGGAAAAACAGCCTCAGAAGAAAAAGAAAAAGAGAGAAAAACTGCAGAAGGAAACACCCACCGAAGGTTTCACCGAAGTTTGGGTTTCTAGACGCCGTCGTTCAGATTGCCAGAAATCGCTCCACTGTAGAAACCGCCACAAGAAGGAAAAAGACAAGAGAGAGCTCTAGAGCAGATTAGAGCAAAAGAAAAGAGTGTGAGAAGGAATGGAATGAGAGGCGCTTATATAGACCGAAGGGGGAAAGTGAAGCGTCGTCATAATTGCCCCTCGAAGGTAAAGAGGTGCAATTAACACGACCGACGTAACTACCCGCCATTCATCAACAGCCACGTGTAAGCTGATACGAGAAACGAAGGCACCCCTCCGACTGCTAACAAGCCTATATAACGCTTCCTAAAGTGATATCTCCGTCTGAATGAGAAGATTAAAC
Organism: Aquilaria yunnanensis; assembly: GCA_039654915.1. Taxonomy (NCBI): domain Eukaryota; kingdom Viridiplantae; phylum Streptophyta; class Magnoliopsida; order Malvales; family Thymelaeaceae; genus Aquilaria; species Aquilaria yunnanensis. The sequence goes on along the minus strand of CM077595.1, from coordinate 36,182,417 downwards.
GATCCACTGACAGGGAAGATAGTGGAATCGCATGCCTCTAACAAAGGCCTCAATAGAAGTGCCAGGAACGTCGCTCGAACTTCAAAGAATTCCCGAGAGTCTCCCAGACCGAAGACGCATCTTCGAGTCATCTGAGGGGGGCATGTGATCGCCGAAGGGCAATCGCCCCTGAAGGACCTCATGCATGCACATCCTCGTAGACCAATGCGTCACCTTTGGTCAGGAACAGACGACCCGACCTCAGCAAAGAGAGGGCCTCAAGCACCCTTGGACAAGCCGGATAAGCGTTGCCTTCGGGGGACATGTCAGATAAACTTCAGGCATAAAGGTCATCGCCTCTCCTGAGGATAACCTCGGAATAACTCCACATGCCTAAGACCGTCTTCGGTCATCCTTTGGACCACCTTCGGGACATAGCCTCGGGAGTACAATCGCCAAGGATCCGAGCCTAACCTCGGGAGTGCCCAGTTGAAGGTGGCTCACAAGAAGCAAGGGACCTCATTCCGAAGACGTTCACCTCTCCGAGGAACTCTTAAACCTCATAGGAATTCGGTCACCTTGGAAGGCCATGTGGATGTGCCATTTGACAGATTAGGAGTCTCTGACACACCATACCCGTATGGCTCCCGACACGCCGCCCCCAGACACGCTCTAACACGCCGTCCTCGAAGGACATAGCCTTTCGGCTGAATGGCCTACGATCGGTTGAGAGTCCCTCTAAAGGTACGAGTCGTATCCAGCCAAACACGTGTCATGATCTGGATAGCTTATGGTGAAACGGACTTCTCCCATCTACCTCCTATAAATAATGGGAGGCATTACTGGTAAAGGGGCTCTCTGTGTGCAGAATACAACCTTTGCCTTCCCTCTTTGCTGATATTCCCCACTAACTTGGGCGTCGGAGATTCCTCCCCGGAAAAACACTCCAGGGACCTGTTATCCGGCATTTTCTGTGTTTTCCAGGTGTTCCTTCAGAATGAACCCTCTTTGGACGCTCTTCCACTACTAAAAGATCCTGCCACCCTCATCATGACACACGGTGGAGATGCAGATGGGCATCATTGAGCTAGGCTTATGAGCATGTATTTAGTTTATTTGAATCTTTATGATTCTAGTTTATTGGTCGCTTGTTGATTAAGTTATGGTAGTAACTATAGTTGTCTTTTTGGCCTACAAAGGCTAGTGAAGCACAAGGGAGGCCTTACAAAGCTTGCCACTAGGAGTTTGCTCTAAGGTGGAAGCTTGCTTCTAGATCTCAGTACAACCATTCAGTGTATAATTTTAGTACGCTAGTTTGCCTCTATTGCTCATGTTGAGTAGTCTACTCTAGAGCCGCTCTTGGGTGCAACCATAGTCTACTCTTGTTTGGATGCTTGCACACAATTTATTATGTGTAGTTAATTCCACTTAATTGGTTTAAATGCTTTGATAGTTTTTTTATTATTTTTATTAAATTATACCATGGCAATGTTTCAAGTTCCATTTCTTTATTTTATTGATTAAGTCAAAGCATAAACTCATGCATGATTACATAGTAAGATTAAACAACTAGAAGCATAAAGGTTTTAACTAGTGTGCATATAATTAGTTAGCCAATTGGCGCTAATGTGGGACAAGTTCACACAGGTTTCCTGGGCAGGCTCATGAGAAGTCAAGTCAGTTTTTGTTATCAGAGCTCGGTCATGGTCATTGGAGGCTAGTTACTAAGATCTGGTGGTTTGTCCTTGTGCTAAGGTAGTTAGTACTAAGCAACATTTGTGAGTTGTCCTCTGGCTTTGGTTGCAGGTTGCAATGGTGAAACTGGGTCAGGTTTCCTTCCAGATGCTAAGGTCCAAGAAGGGATCCTAGCAAAATAGTGTTGCAATGCTGGGCAGCTGGTTTGTCTTGCTACAAGGTAAGGCAACACCTTGGTGCAAGTAGTGAGGATGTGACCACCATCCTAGGAAGTTTTTTTGGACCTCATTCATGAGGTAGGCTATGTAGATATGGATTCTCCCAAGGTGGGGAGTACAACCAGGCTAAGTTGATTACTTCAAAGGTTCCAAAACTTGAACCCACTAACTTGAATAGGATAGGCTACGCTGAAGAGACCTAAGGATACATTGACCTGAGTGGTAAGCACTTGGTCATGTGGGCTACAAGACAATAAAGGGTGGCACTCTTGTACTTTTCTAACAAGAGTCAAAGCTTGAGCATAAGTTCCCCATGGACTTGAGCCAGTATATGTGGGCGTTTGACAATCTTGGAGGTGAGCACCAGTAAATGGTGTAGGATGCAATAGCTCTTGGAAGAGAGACAGATGAGTTGAAGACATGAGACTATGAGGTGGAGGTTGGCTAATCCGACCTAGTAGGAGCAAGGGTAACATACCTAGAGTGCAAAGGTCAACTTGAGACCAAGGAATAAGAGTGGATTCTGAGGTCAAGGGTAGGGCCTAGAAGTGTAAAGAGTGTATCACTCATAGCTTACACCGAAGAAGTATTGCTAGTGGTTTGAGTGGTTATCGAACTAGTTTCATTTTTGGGCTTCGTTAAGTTAAGACTAGCCTAGGAAGCTTATCCCCAATAGTTGTTGCCACAAGGATTTGACCTAGTGCACCAAAGCAATAGTTTAAGTTTTGCTCGGCCAGTCAAGTGGTCAAAGTAGGCAGCCACTAACTATATGTGATAGGTAGCCATAGTGAACTCGTGGGCAGTGGATAACTAGTGTGAGGTAAGTTTTTGACCTCTTGCTAGTAGTCTCGTTACTCTATTGGAGTTCTGGCATTAGTTTACTGGCATAGTTTTGTTTTGCATGTTGGGTAGTTGTTTTGAGTAAGGTTAAGGGCTAACCCAAATGCATTAAGACCTACGAATGCACCAAGTATTGGGTTAGTACCTGATAGCCTAGGACTCACTTGCTAGTGCATGAAAACACATAAATGAAGCCCTAGATGCCTTAGATTGCAAGAGTTTGTTTAGTGGACTAGTTGTTAGTGAATGACTGGCTAGTCGAATGGCTAAGTTCCTTAAAGTCATCAACCAAAGGAGCAGTTCAGTCTGATACCCCAAAGGTAAGTAGTTAAGTTTTTATTTAGTTTTTAACGAGTAAATGTGAGAGGTGACCAAACAAAGAAGAAAGGAACAAGGTATTCATGTTGGGGTAAATGGATGGATAGGCTGGTTCGTCCGTTAGCTATATACCCTAGAGTTATATACCCTAGAGTTAAGCCAGTAAGAGTGGAACCATTGCCAAGCTTCAGCTTGACTACTTGAAGGCAGTAAGAGGATCCACGCAATAGGAAGGATTGCCATGGACCATTGGATAACGGATGACTTAAGCTCATCATCCCAAGGTTAAGTGGAGTCAAGGGACACTAAGTTGATTCATGGAAGAAGAGAGACCCGACTAGTGAAACTAGATGAGTAGGTAAGGGACTAAGTCCTAAGTGGAACCAAGGACACTATGGTGATCGCTTGATGTTTATGCTAGTGCCAGTAAGCTAATGGAACTTTGAAGTATCAATTTGGGATGCCTAATTGATACCAAAAAGAGGATACTTTGCCTTAACCTTATGGGGTAGTGTCCGAGGAGTGCCTGTGAGAGAGAAAGAGTTCACTATGTCTAGTCAAGAGGTGAGTCACAAGTAGCCATAAGGTGAAGTAATCCCTCACCTAGTAGACTGTTATATTCAATCATCAAAGAGCCAAGTACAATATAGGCATAGTTGTGTGGCTTCGGTAGTTGTTGTGACTACTATTGCATAGAAAAGTTAATGGTTTGAAGCCCAATCGACGAGGTTGTTGGTTGTCACACCCCACACAGGCCCCGGCCCATGCACACTCACCAAGCTTGATCAAAGTTACCAAACAAATAAGTTTCAAATGCTAAAACCAACTTTTCAATTTGGCCAACCTTGTTCTTGGGCTGGGCTTTAAGTCTTATTTTCTTAAGTTAATGGGCCTGGGAGGCGCATAGGAGGCTTTTAAAAGAGTTGAAGCAGTTACTTGCAACAAAAGCAAGACCCACTACCACTAACTTGCGATACAAGCAAGGCTGTAAAGGACAACTTGCAATTCAAGCAAGACAAACACTTTTATAACTAAGTGTTTAGGATGTGTGCTAATCAAGTGTGCTACTTAGTATATGACAACCAAGAAGCCCATGATTTCATAAGGTTTGAAAAACCAAAGTTTGGATGCAAATAAGCATTCGGCCAAGAGTAATGCATAAGAGATTCACAACATAAAACACATCCCATATTCATATAAACAAGCCATACATTGGCCCATAAGCATTCATCATTTACATGTCCAAAACCATCAACAACCAAGCATAACTTAGTAACAAAGTACTCCATGTACAATAAAACCAAATAGCACCCGAGACCACATACATATATACAACAAAAGTAGTCCGCCAAAGTGCACCTGAATTGGTCACAAGCCAAGCTAACCCATAACCCAACTCACCAAGTCATGCTTACTACCCAAAAGACCTACTCCCCAAAGAGCACCTTGAGTGTGCCATAGAGAATCACACACTGCAAAACCAAGCCTATAGCCATGTTCTTGGTCATGAAGGTAAAAACCACTATCAGGGCAATGGTCCACACATCCATAGTTGCTCACCTAGATAGTCCCACACAACTCAAGCCTGCACAACTTGGAACATAAGTCTCGGCCAACACTTACTACATAAGACTAGTGAATGTACATAAGCAATATCATAAGCCAAGCACACACTGGCACTTACCTTGACACAAGCTAGCAACTCAAGCAAAAACTACTAAAGCCGAATATCCTTTCCTGAAACACAAAAGTATGGGCAATGAGTAACAATTACTCAGTACGGTTCACCATTAAAACAACTCTTTCATGATTTTATTTAGTTAAGCCAAGTCTAAACTCAAGAGTTAACCTCCTCAAGCTCATACTGTCCCACAAAAGAAAACATAAAGACACCAAGATACAAGCAATATGCACAAAAGCAAAGATAGTCGAGGCATATATAACTAAGAACATAACTACTAATGGTTAGCAAGCATAACAAAGCACCCAAGCACACAAGGTACACATTCACACACCACAATGTTCATTCGGCCAAAACCTTAGCATGTGCCCTTGTGCACCATTGCACATAATTCTTCACAATTTTAGTCCACCTTCCACTAGAGCTCCAAAACTTCTAGCAAGTTGGCCTTACTCACTAGAGTTTCTAGCACATGCCCATATTTGATTAGCTAACCAATTCTCATAAAACCGAATCACCTCAATATGCCCATAAAGTAACTAAGGTTATTTAGCACATTCTAACTATCACTTAGCTACTTTAGTACTTGAATCATGGTACATTACCAAGCAAACAAGTAGCCATGAACCCTACCTTTCCAAACAAAGCTTGAGCCTCCTCGGTTGGTGCTTAAACATCCAAGTTCAACTTGAGCTTCCAAACCGAAATTACCTAGCATAATTTGTTCATGAATTAGCCATCAAAATTACTTGCTCATGGAATCCTTACGAAGTAAACAAGTAAATTTGTGAATTCCTACCTCAAATACAAAGCTCAAGCTTTCGATTATAATTAAGCATCCAAAACCAAAACCACTCTTCCAAACTAAGGTTGCTAGCACAACAATGCCTTCAATTAGCTATCATAATCACTTGATCATGGAATATTACCAAGAAAATAAGTGAATTTATGAATCTATACCTCAAGAACTAGCTTGAATGTCTCGGCCTCCCCTTGTAACTTCCAAAACCAAGTTTCAACTTGAACTTCTAGGTCACCTAGTTCCGAAAATGAGTAGACCAAGCTTGATTCTTCCTTCAAGCTTCAATTTCTCCACAATTTGGCACCAAATTGGCAGCAACATTCAAGAGCAACAAGAACTAGTTTTTGGCCTTGCATAAATGAGAGTTAAGCCCAAAAATGATGGCAATTGGTTTAGTGGAAGCATGCAAATTTTGGTAATGAGCCACATGTCACAAAAATGGTCTAATGCTAGCTCTCGACCTCATTAACTTTGCATGGCGCCATTAAGTCCTCAAGACCTCATAGTCTCATTTTAATCACTCGGTTAGAAGTACAAAATAGCCATAAAACTTTGTTTTCCACCAATTACCACATAGTCATTGTTTCATGTGTATATTGAACCCGAGACCTCTTGGTTTTGCACACACATTACTTCTCTCAATTTCATTAAGGCCCTTCAGATTTATTTTCTTACAACAACTCCATGGCCATTTTTATTTGTGCATTTGCAACCTGAAAGTTTTCAAATTGGCACATACACCACCATTCCCATGCTCAAACAAGTCCTTCATGTTTTCATGGAATTTCTTTTATTTTCTGGGCGTAGGCCAAGCACTTAGGAATGAACCTAACATTGGTTAAGTTAGTTAAAGCATAGAGTTAGAGCATTTCATGTGACCTTAGTGCCTTCAAAAGGAAAGGATCATGATTTGCAAGATTGGTTAAGGGCTAGCAGCTGTACTGAGGACACGCTCGAGGAGTTAATCTGGCATGTGTAAGGTATTGTGCTCATAGTACAAGAAAGTGAAGGGACTGAATGTGTAGGCTTTGAGCACCTAGAATACTTTGAGTGGAGTAGCTGAAGCATCAAGACCTTAGATTTGGGTAGCTTCTTGATAGTTGAATTGCTTAGTATGGGGTGGCCTGAGCTGATGGTGCACAGATAAGGCCTGGAGACTGCTAGCTACTTGGAGGTCTCGGCACTCATGCCAGAGAGATTTTCTCTTATGGGCATGTGGGTATAAGAAGCTCTAGAGTAGCGAAAGCAGTAGGATGATGATGCTCGGGTGGTGTATCGGTACCCTACCCAGTGCACTGGTATACCTAATGCATAGGGGCCGTCCAAAGGGAGCATTTAAAGACTCGTACTCTAAGGTGGGCTGGCACTTGCAACTTTTGTTAGTTTAATCATCTGAAAAGCCCTAGAGTATAATGGAGCTTGGAGCAGAGTATGTCTTAAGGGTGCTAGTGTTCTATGTGGGAAGCCGATAATACACTAGTGACACACTTAGCCTAGTAAAGGTTAGGAGATGTTGGGTACCAATCCTAGAGTGAGGAATTAACAGTGTAAGAGTTAGTGGACAAGTAACATACTTGTTAAGCTAAGCTTACGCTAAGGGATTTTGTATCTAGCATTGGGTGTTGAACCTAGGGTGGAACTTTCCCTAGTTTGAGTGTTAATGGACAAGTTTAACTTGTTAAGTTAGCTTACACTAGTGGGTTCTGGCATAAAGGAGTAAATCAAGGAAGCCTATTAATGCCAAACTTTTAGTAAAGCACACAGTGTAAGGGTAGTGGATAGGCTTTTAAAAGCATGTTATGCTATCTTACACTAAAAGACTCAGCATAGAGGTTGAGGTGGAGGATTTGTGATCACTGGATTTGTTGGGACCGCTCGAAGTAGTCTGTTATCCATTAGCAGTACTGTGTGCTAAAGGTATGGAAAGCCCAAGCCATAGTCTTCAAGAGCAAAGTTCTATTAATGTCTTTCAGATTGAGTATGGTCAGACTAAGGTGGAGCGGATAGTGAACAACAATTAGACTACGACTGGGAGTGAGCACAAAGGATTGCATTAAAAATAGTACCTATATGAGATAGGGCCTAACCCAAGTGCCCAAAGGGCATTAGCGGAATGGGTCAGTTAGTTCGGTGCCAAGTGGGCTATTGTAACTGATGCCTCTTGGTAGGTTTGATTGGGATGCGTTGGCATCGTATTCTAGTATAGTGGCTTAAGGTGACGAGATTGAATTTGGAGGACCAAATTCTCCAAGCTAGGGAGAATGTTATAACCCTCATAGCAAAATGCTTAGTGGGTAAGGTAAGTTCATAAATCCATAGTTAAATGCCTTGATTAAAGGTGAATTAGCAAGATCAAGTAAGTTATCTAAAGGATAGATGGTTCCTAGTTTAATTTGGCACCTAAGTGCCACTTGGGGAAAAATGGTCATTTTGTACCCTGTGGTGATAAGTTTGGTATTTAAGCTCATAAGTTGATCTTTTGGACCTAATAACAAGAAACCAAAGAGTTGGATGAAATTGCCAAGTTTTATGACACTATTTAACCATGGGGCATCTTCTAAAAAATAAAAGAAGTTGAAGGGCTTAAGTGAGAAGCTGGCTATTTCAGCCATTTTTAAACCATTTGGCTGTAACTATTCATCATCCCCAACCTCCCAAACCCATAACTCTCTTCCTTCTCTCAATTTCCGTAGCCAAATCTCACCCAAAACATCAATTCTTGGTGGAAATCGAAGTTTCATGAAGAACCCAAGTGGAAAAAAGCTTGTTTTTGCATGGGTTGCTAGGTTTGAGCTCAAAATCATGTTTTTGAGCTAGGTAAGCTCTAAATTCAGTTGGGACTTGTTGTTGTTTGATTGTGCTTGGTTTGTTGAGCTTCCATGAGCTTGGTTCTAGTTAGAATGAGCTTGAATTTGTCCCTTATAAGTTGAATTTGCTTGGAACCATAGGAAATGTTAGTGGAGCTTTGTGTTTGAAGCTCGGAGCTTTTGGTGCTTGATTCTTGCTAGTTCTTATGTAATTGAGGTAAGGGATTTATGATTCAAGCAGATTTGATGCCATTCCTAGCTTGGTTTCTTGTTAAATTCAAGTAGTTTTATGAATGGCATTAGTTCGTAATGGTAATGAACACGTTGGACTAGGGAGTTTCTAAGAATTTATGTGGTGTTTATGGACACCATAGAATTGGTTTGAATGGTGCATTATGGTCTCTACAATGTGTTCTACACGTATGTGAAGTTTGATGGCTATCAATGCATGTTTGATATGTTTAGAAAGTGTTCAAAGTTGATATAAGCAAAATGGGAAGTTTTCTGGGCATTTCACAGGTTTGGTGACACGTCGCCAATCAGTACGAGTTCCCACGAAACATCAAAAATACCTCAAAAATTGGCAGAACATCAACAACTTTGAATGTTAGTTAGGGTTCCAAAGAACCTAGTAAATGAGTCCAACCATGATCATTACCACTCCACTTGTGTGAATCAAGTAATGATGGATAGGGGAACACCATGGATGAAGGCTTAGCGCACTTGTTGCCTAGCCAAGCCATGCCTTAAGTGTTGGGTTTCAGGAGCCAAACAGTGCAGCGGAATTTAACCGGAACCCTCCAGGATCCAAGTGAAACGGGGTAAACTAGGTGTTCAAAAATTTTCATACCTAATTTTCGATTGAGATCTCTCACTCAACTGTAGAGTAGAATCACAAAACCTGAACAGTTGACGTGTTCAAGCTCTCTATGGTATCCACACGAGCCTCTTGGGATCACCACGCTTCCACCACATCCCGGCAGATGCATTTCTCTTGCGCTCGCAGTGCTAGCTTGCGTCCTCCAAGGAATTGCAAGAGAAGAGTGCGGCTGTCCTTTTGGGAGTCTAGGGCAAGGAGAGCTACGAATTTCTCACTAGAAGTTGTATTTAAAGTGAGACTCAACTTCCAGTCCGAATAGGTTTCAAAGCCCTAATCCAATTAGGCTTTAATTTCGGGCTTAATAATGGCTCAACTATTGGGCCCATTATTAATACGAAATTATTGTGAAACCAAAACCCAAATTATTAGCCTATGCACTCTAATGATCCAAATAGCTCTATGTGTTCGACCCAATAGGCTCTTACCACATTGGCGATGATCATAAATCACATTTATGATCATAAGCAATGAGCGGTGTCTAGCAACACATCATTGCTACCCAAGTGACAAGATTGTCGATGATTCGACTAAACCTTTATGATCATCACCGATATATGCCATTATCCCTTTGTCCAAGATATCAAGACTAAGCACGAGACATGGAATGTGTCACTCTCGTATAGCCTAATCTTTGGTTTCTTGATTACCGAGTAGACCAACTTAAATTGATGACATTGATATCGTATATCAACTCATCTGAGCATGGCCATGCATTTTTCTAAGTCTTACTCTATCAAGGGGCCCGAAGATATCACTCCCGTTACATAGGAGGGATAAATCCCATCTTGATCATACAAATCCCTGCGCATGATATGTGACATACCCAATGACCTCCTTCAAGTTCACTCAGTTAGGAGCAACAAAGGAAACTGTCAAAGTATGTGACTCATATGTAGGGAACCTTGATGATCTTAGGTCGAAGGACTACATATACCATGATCACTATGAGCATCACTTATGACACTCATATAATGATCCATGTAGTGTTCTCATGGTGGGTCGGTCCAGTACACAAGTTCTCCAACTTGTTCCCATATGTAGACTACATATCTCATATTAGTCTCCACATATGCTAGTCGTTATGTATTATTGCAACCCGCTCCACAATAATACTAGACCAGGGATGTTTAAGAATATCATTATTCTAGGGTTACAATTATGTTTGTTAAGTTACGCAGAAACAAAACAACAAACATAATTGCTGGATTAATGCCTTAATAAAATATCATGACTCAATGTACAAAAAATACAATCATCTCATGATTGGCTTTTGGACAGAACACTAACATTAAGGTACAAGTGGAAGCCTAGTACATCCTTTGTAGGTTAAATGGGTGGAGGCAGAGTACATAAGTGACCTAGTCAAGTCTAAGGACTTGAAGCACTATGTGGAGGCCTAGTACACCTACTGGATTTCTTACAGTGCAAGCAAAGAGTATCCACCATGTTCACCTGCACAACAACAAAGGGAAGGTTATGTTATTGCGTTAGGTAGTAAGCTAAGTGTTACCCACTCGAGGGCAGTCCAATTATGGTGCCAAAATTGTACATTTAGACTCCCGGGATTGGTAATGTTCTATAGGCCATCAGAACACTACCCTTAGTGTCCATACCCAAGTGGCCCTCTTGGGCACTATGTAAACACATGCATATTGGTCCAACCATCACACACATTTTCACATTGCATGCACACCATGGCTGCAAAGAAGAAAAACACTAGCACAAATCTTTATCTTGGCTATCACACATTAGGCAATATTGTTAAGTTCTAGTGACCAGCCACTGCACCTGTAACTTTCACTAATAAACCGTATTATTCTAGCCACATACCCCCATGTTTTATTTACTCCATTACCAAGCAGACACTTAGCCCACCTATGGACCAAGTTATGAATTTTTCAAGTTGGTTACAAAATTCTAACCAAATGAACAGTAACTTAGCCATGTTTGCAACATCATATCTTTGGGTACAATGCTCCAAATTCAAAAATTCCAAATCTCAATTCAACCTATAGATGTTATATAGGTGTGGTAATAGGTTTATGCCAAGATTCCTTCCACACAAGGATATATAGAACTTTAGGTACAGGGTCAAAATTTTTGCAACTTTTGGACCATTTTGCCCATACAATTTTTCCAAACCATGCAAACACTTCATTCACACGAGGAAAACCCTTCAAGGTTATCCCATATATGTCCATTACACACAGGAATTACATTTCCTTGCTTTTAAAAACTTTATGTGGCCAAAACAGAATTTACAAGTAAGCAGCCCATCATTCACACTTAGGTAGCTTTGCACCACATGACTTACATAGCCAAAACATTACTAAAATGTTCACATACTTGTCTCATCTTACATACAATACATGTACATGCATGCATGCACTATAATATGGTCTTAACTAAGCTAAATACACTCCCTAGGTTACAGGAGGTCCTGAGACACAATGGACTCCAAAAACAGGATGCTGGACAGCTGCTGCACAACACAAATAAGTACCACCGTTAAAAATACCAAATGTGCTCCTAAAATCACCAAACTTTCCAGTAACTAGACATATGGAAGTTCACGTACCTAAAATTTGAGATTGAAAATCAAACCACACAGGTTAGTTTGAAGGTGATCTTTCTGCTGGACCTGAAATGACAGAATTGAGGGGAGTAAGTTTCATTGTGAAACTTAGTAAGGGTAGCACTTGGATTGAATAGGCAATGTAACCATCATTAAAACCTACATTGAAAGACACTAAAACAAAAAAACCACAATGCATATATATAAGATATAGCAACCAAATGCAGCAGTCAAACACAACCAACAAACACATGAAATGCAGCAGCAACAATAACCATAGATTAGTCCGTAAAACATGCAATAAACTTAAATAGATAACTATGGAAGCCCTCCTCAAGCTAATTCTTGGTCTTAGGAGGATTTTAATAGTAGTTAGTACTAACTTTTGGGCCCTAGAAACTCATAAATTCGCTGCCATCATTGTGCACTTCACACTAGGTCACAAAACCTTCAATAAGTGTACTCCCCTCACTAAGCTTGGTTCATCAAGATCATGGCTCTCTTCCAAGCTTAGCCCTAGCTCCATGGTTGCTTGAAAATACATAAAACAACCCATGAGAGCAAGATAACCCTTACCAAAGTGGGTAGGCCAAAAATCAAGCTTGATCCTTGAAGTATCCAAGCAATAGCTCTTGTTTGCTTCCAATTGCTTCCTTTTGCCTTCAATTTCAATCAATTGGAAGTTTGAAGGTGTGGTGGCTATGAAGGAAGTATGGCTCTGTTCCTGGGCTGGGGGAGGATGAAAATGAGAGAGGGATAAGTGATTTGGCTACTTAAATGGCCTTAAATGAGCTTAAGGGCACAAAACACACTTAACAAGCTTAACCTTGCTTTATGTCATTTTCCTTCTCACTAATTATGGTTTCTTTGCCTTAAACTCATTGGTACACATGTGCCCAACATTTTTTACTAATTATCAAGTCTTTGCTGCCTCCCCCATGGTGGGATAACTCCATAATTCCACCCTTAAACTTGAGTCAAAAGCTTGAACACCTTAAGGTTTACACTAGGACATTTAGGTCCTTATTGCCTTTAGTGTTTCCTTTTTCCAAACCTATATCCCATGAGTAATTTGGTCCTCTAATAGCACTTTTATACCATTTATATCCTTCCCATAACTCTCCAACTCTCTTTCTTGAGAGTTTTGCAATTAAGTACCCGAATTTCCAAAACCTTACAAAAAAGTCCATAGGTTGCTGGACAAACAAGCAATCCTTTAGGCTTTTCTTGGGGGCCAAGTTACCAACTTGGAACACTTTTAAGGAGGTGTTGATCATGCCTTTTACCCCCCACACTTCAATCACTATGGTGAGAATTACACAATATAATGGTTTTTAGCCATTATGACACTTGTACTTCTCCCATTTTGTGAGGTGGTAACAGTAAGGTTTACTAGGAGTGAGTTAGTGGCCAGAACTCGCTAGGCACGGAGTGACACCCTGTGATGAAGACTAGGATGAGGAGAGGTCTTAAAGGACCTAGTTATATGTACATATATTAGACCCTCAGGCTGTATGAGCTCATAGTGGGTTACATATGTTCTCATGTGAGGATTCCGCAGGATTTTTCTTGCAGGTTAAAGACCCCTTACTTAGAATCTTTGATTCTCACTGTCATGCCCTAAACTGCCCCTGGCCCATTCGGGCCCAATTATATAAGACATGCAGTGGAAGTTTAATTAAACCGAAGGGGCTTTTATTACTCACTAAGACTTATGGGCATGAACCCCAGGATACTTACTGGTACTAGCTTGTTGTGTTCTTATTAAAGGTTTAAGCTTAAATGCTCTTGGAAACAAACTAGCACCTATGTGGATTTCATGTGTTCATTTTCATGGTATTTACCAAGCTTTAGCCAAGATTATGCATGGCAACCAAAACACCAACTTAAGTTTGAAAACTTAATTTCATGCATATGCTTCGCATGCTTATGTATTTTGGTGTTCACTAGTGCACGTAATGTCTTAATGCTTTTAAAAGCAAACTAATGCTTAGGCATACATTAATTCACATATGTGCACCTATTCTTCTTATTAGCCATTCCTTACACATGCATCCAAATTTCATGCTTTTCTAAGTTTTCTTGCATGTTCTTTTTAGTGTGCACATACTTAACCAAACATAGCATGTTTTCACATAAACATGGGCTTATGGGCCTTTTCTGTACTTAACATGCATATGGCCCAAAATTAATAAGAACATATTCAACTTTGTCCAAAATCTTAGTTAAGCCCATTACACACATTTAAGCCCAATTTACACATGCTTCCAGTTTTCATGAAAATCATACTTCCATAAAATATTCATGGGCCTTGGTAAGTCCACCAAGCAATAAAAACACCCAAAGTGTCCATAGTCCATATTACAAGCCCAAAATACTAAGTTTGGCCAAATTTTAGCTAAGTCCATAAATTTGGTCATTTAACTAAGACCAACTATTACATGCTTAAAAGCAAGCCATAATCCAAAGAACACAAATCCACCTTAAGACGTTGTTCCCACAGTTTCTAGACTCGTAGTCCTGCACACAAAGTCCACATTTTATTAGCTTGATTTTCAAGCAACTAAAGGTAAATACGTAGAATAAATTGAGCAAATAGTATTTACATACTCAACCTCAACACCACAGAAAGAGTACTTAGGACTCTTAGCTCAATCTTTCGAGCACACTTTTTCCTACAAAGGTAGAGTAGGGCGGGTGAGATTTAAATCTCAATAAGGATTCCATATGGCTTCCAAAGCCTAATTTATGGCCTTTAAGGCCCAACATATGCCAAGAATGTAATGGCAATAATTATTCCAAAATTCCTGCAAAGAAAACATAAAGACAAAGAAAACACAAAGATACGTGCATATACAATAATAATCGAAATCGGGGGTTAGCATGCACATCAAATTCATAGAAGCACGCAAACACACGTCACTTAACACCTTGATTTACAGAAGGGCAGCAAGCATCCCTCAAGTTTCATTTTATTAATTTCACATACTTTTCATTTTCGGAGATCTCACTTAGCATAGGAATTTAAGGTGGCCTACTTAAATCCTAGCCCATAATGCTTGCTTACTTAACTTAGCTCATGAGCGATACAGAATTGCCGAAGAAATAATTTAACTTATGCCCTCTTAGCACACCTAGGATCATATGGTTCTTTGACCATCACCTAGGGGCCCGAATACTCAAAGAGTATAGGAATCCTTACCAACACCGAAAAGCTCTTAGGAGCTTGTTTTCCTTCATTTTCCTTGCTTGCCGGCTCTAGAAATGATTTTCTAGCATAAGAACCAAAATGTCCAGATTTATTAGAATCCATAAAAATACCAAGAATACTTGGTAATTAACTTAAAGAAATCAAAATACCAAGAATACTTGGTTCATACTTACGGAACCTCAATTAGGAGGTGAGACCGAATTTTGTGTGCTTGATGTTCTTCGGACTTTCTTCTTGATTCTTCCTCCCAATGAGCTTAGAAGATCATATACACAAAGAAATCCTTGAGAAGAGTTCAAAACCTCCTAGAAATGAAGATGGCCGAATTTCTCTCCTTGGTTTTCTTTGAATCTTTTACTTGATTCTTGCTCTTTGGGTGTTTAGAGCATGAATTCAACCAAGAACACTTGGTTTTAATTTATGGAAGGATGATTTCTAGTGATGGCAGAATTTTTGGAGGAAGGAGAAGAGTTAGAAATGTTCTTGGAGAGAAGAACAAGTGTTCGCCAAAACTAGAGAGAAGGGAGAGAGAGTTTGTAGAGAGAGATTGAAGAAAGAGAGTGAAATGGCTTGAATGAGGTGAGATGAGTGGGGAAATGTATTTTGTTGAATGGGGGAGTGTATGTCCGGTTATGGGTGTCCAAAATGGGTGGGAATAATGCCTTAGTGGAGTAATAATTCAAATGGGAAGTGGGAGACAAAGTGGGGGGACAAATTGGAAGAGTGGGTGAGGTTAAATGATGAAGTGGTGAAGGTGGGGGGACAAAGGTGAGTGGTGGTGTGGGTGGAGGTGGAGGTGGCATAAAATATATTATTTTGAATGGACATGGCTGGCCATGGCATCCAAGGCCATGAAAATGGGTCAATTCCCCACCTAGTCCTCCAATCTTTTGAATTTGGGCAATTGTGCCCAACTTACAACAATTCCTTTGTTCAATTGAGTCCTTCATCTTCGAAATCCACCATTTTCACCATTATTTTTCTTGGCCTAAACCAAGCTTAATTTCATGAATCCTTAACACTTAATTTAATGTCCCCTCACATTAATTGAGCTAAATTCCCAAATTAGGAAAATTCTTTGGCTCCCAATCCACTTACCCCGGGACCTAATCAGTTTGGATTTTCCGGGCATTACACTCACTCCCATACTTTTTTTTGCCCAATTTTTGGCATCATTAAGCTAGCAACCATTGAGGTTTATTGAGCTAGGCTTATGAGCAGGTATTTAGTTTATTTGTGTTGCCACCTCACAAAATGGGAGAATTACAACTGTGTCATAATGGCTAAAAACCATTATATTGTGTAATTCTCACCATAGTGGTTGAAGTGTGGGGAGTAAAAGGCATGATCAACACCTCCTTAAAAGTGTTCCAAGTTGGTAACTTGGCCCCCAAGAAAAGCCTTAAGGATTGCTTGTTTGTCAAGCAACCTATGGGCTTTTTTGTAATATTTCAGAAACTCGAGTACTCAATTGTAAAACTCTCAATAAAGAGATTTGGAGAGTTATGAGAAGGATATGAATGGTATGAAAGTGCTATTGGAGGACCAGACTGCTCATGGAAGGCAACTAAAGACAAAGAAAACACAAAAAGGCATAAAAGACCTAAGTGTCCTAGTGTAAGCCTTATGATGTGTACATTTTTTGACTTAAGTCAAATGGAGCAATTTGGAGTTTTCATACCATGGGGGAGGCATCCAAGGCTTGATAATTAGTCAACAATGGTGAGCACATGTGTACCAATGAGTTTAAGACAAAGAGACCATAATTAATGAGAAGGAAAATGACATAAAGCAAGGTTAAGCTTGTTAAGTGTCTTTTGTGCCCTTAAGCTCATTTAAGGCCATTTAAGTGGAGAAATCACTTATCCCACTCAAGAGATGGCTGGCCAAAGCATGGAAAGAAAGTTAAATGTGGGTCTAGAAATTAAGACTAAGAAGCCATGGTCTTGTAGCAAGGAAAATGACATAAAGCTTAATTAAGGCTATTAAGTGTGTTTTGTGCACTAAAGTCTTTATAAGTGGTTATCTTTGGCTTTATCTCCCACATTTGGTCTCTTGCAATAGAAAAAAATGCAGCATCTCCACCCCTACACTTCTTCCATAGCCACCATACCTCCAAGATTAAAATTGAAGGCAAAAGAAAGCAAGAAAGGGCAATTGGAAGCTATGTGGTGCTAAGACTTGGGTGCACCTAGGATCATGCTCCAATTTCAGCATATGCTCAAGGTAAGGGTTCTCTTGCTCTCATGGACTATTTTCTATAAATTTCAAACAACCATGGAGCTAGGGCTAAGCTTGGAAGAGAGCCATGAGCTTGATGGACCAAGCTTAGTGAGGGGAGTGCACTTATTGAAGGTTTTGTGACCTACTGTCAAATGTACAATGATGGCAGTGAAATGAGGGTTTCTAGAGCCCAAATTTAGTACTAACTACTGTTAAAATCCTCCTAAGGCCAAGCATTAGCTTGAGGAGGGCTGCCATAGTGATTTATTTAAGTTTATTGCATATTTTACGGACTAACCTATGATTCTTGTTGTTGCTGCATTTCATGGGTTTGTTTGTTGTGAATGGCTGCTGCATTTGGTTGCTAT
Organism: Aquilaria yunnanensis; assembly: GCA_039654915.1. NCBI lineage: Eukaryota > Viridiplantae > Streptophyta > Magnoliopsida > Malvales > Thymelaeaceae > Aquilaria > Aquilaria yunnanensis. The sequence goes on along the minus strand of CM077595.1, from coordinate 36,164,820 downwards.
ATCTTGTATATATGCATTGTGGTTTTTGTGTTTTAGTGTCTTTGGATGCAGGTTTTCATGAGGATCACATTACCTTAAGAAACCAAGTGTTACCCTTACTAAGTTTCTCAATGAAACTTACTCCCCTCAATTCTGTCATTGCAGGTCCAGCTGAAAGATCACCATGAAACTAACCTTTGTGGTTTGATTTTTAATCTAAAATTTTAGGTACACGAACTTCCATATGTATAGTTATGATATGGAAAGTTTGGTGATTTTAGGAGCACATTTGGTATTTTTAATGGTGGTACTTACTGTGTTGTGCAGCAGCTGTCTAGCATACTGTTTATGGAGTCCATTTCATTTTAGGCACTCCTGTAACTTAGGGCATGTATTTAGCTGAGTTAAGGACATATTGTAGTGAATGTATGCATGTACATGTAGTGTATGAAAAATGAGACAAGTATGTGAAGATTTGAGTAATGTTTTGGCTATGTAAGTGATGTGGTGCAAAGCAGCCTAAGTGTGAATGATGGGCTGCTTACTTGTAAATTATGTTTTGGCCACATAAAGTTGTTAAATGCAAGGAAATATATTTGCTATGTGTAATGGAAAAACATGGGGTAGCCATGGAGTGCTTTCCAGCCTTGGAGTGCTTTCCCCTTGTGAATGAAGTGTTTGCACAAAATTTTGTATGGGCAAAGTGGTCCAAAAGTTGCCAGAATTTTGACTCTGCACCTAAAGTTCTATATCTCCCTGTGTGGAAGAAATATTTTTATTAAATTTTGATCACATCTAGATAAAATCTAGAGGTTGAACTGGAATTTGGAATTTCTGAATTTGGAGCCCTGTAGCCATAGATATGACGTTTCAAAGTTGGCTAAAATACTGTTCATTTGGTCAGAATTTTGTAGTCAACTTAAAAAATCCATAACTTGATCCATAGGTGGGGTATTGATGTAAAACAAAATTCCTTGGTTTGGTCTAAGTCTCTACTTGATAATGGATCAAATAAAATAAGGGGGTATGTGGGTAGAATGATACAGTTTACTAGTGGAAGTTACAGGTGCAATAGCTGTTCACTAGAACTTAACAAGATTGCCTAATGTGTGGAAGCCAAAACTAAGACTTGTGCTAGTGTTTTCCTTATTTGCTGCCATGGTGTGCATGAAATTTGAATATGTGTCTGATGGTTGGACCAATATGCATGTGTTTACATAATGCCCAAGAGGGCCACTTGGGTATGCACACTAAGGGTAGTGTTCTGATGGCCCATAGAACATTACCAATCCTGGGAGTCTAAATGCACAGTTTTGGCACCATAATTGGACTACCCTGGAGTGGGTAACAATTTGAATCTTTATGATTCAAGTTTATGGGTTTCTTGTTGGTTAGGTTATGGTATGAACTACATGTTAGTATTGTGCCCAAAAAGCCAATCATGAGATGATTGTATTTTTGCACATTGAGTCATGATATTTTATTGAGGCATTAATCCAGCAATTTTGTTTGTTGTTTTGTTTCTGCGTAACGTAATAAACATAATTGTAACCCTAGAATAATGATATTCTTAAATGTCCCTAGTCTAGTATTATTGTGGAGCGGGTTGCAATAATACATAATGACTAGCATATGTGGAGACTAATATGAGATATGTAGTCTACATATGGGTACAAGTTGGAGAACTTGTGTACTGGACCGACCCACCATGAGAACACTTCATGGATCGTTATATGAGTGTCATAAGTGATTCTCATAGTGATCATGGTATATGTAGTCCTTCGACCTATGATCATCAAGGTTCCCTACATGTGAGTCACATACTTTGATACTTTCCTTTGTTGCTCGTAACTGAGTGAACTTGAAGGAGGTCATTGGGTATGTCACATATCATGCGGAGGGATTTGTATGATCAAGATGGGATTTGTCCCTCCTATGTAACGGGAGTGATATCTTTGGGCCCCTTGATAGAGTGAGACTTAGAAAATGCATGGCCATGCTCCGATGAGTTGATATATGATATCAATGTCATCAGTTTAAGTTAGTCTACTCGGTAATCAAGAAACCAAAGATTGGGCTATACGAGAGTGACACATTCCATGTCTCGTGCTTAGTCTTGATATCTTGGACAAAGGGACAATGGCATATATCGGTGATGATCATAAAGGTTTAGTCGATTCACCGACAATCTTGTCACTTGGGTAGCAATGATGTGTTGCTAGACACCGCTCATTGCTTATGATTATAAATGTGATTTATGATCATTGCCAACATGGCAAGAGCCTATTGGGTCGCACACGTAGAGCTATTTGGATCATTAGAGTGCATGGGCTAATTATTTGGGTTATGGTTTCACTTTAATTTCGTATTAATAATGGGCCAAGGAGTTGAGCCATTATTAAGCCCGAAATTAAATCCTAATTGGATTAGGGCTTTGAAACCCATTAGGCCTGGAAGTTGAGTCTCACTATAAATACAACTTTTAAGTGAGAAATTCGCAGGTCTCCTTGCCCTAGCCTCCCAAAAGGACAGCCGCACTCTTCTCTTGCAATTCCTTGGAGGACGCAAGCTAGCACTGCGAGCGCAAGAGAAACGCATCTGCCGGGACGTGGTGGAAGCGTGGTGATCCCGAGAGGCTCGTGTGGATACCATAGAGAGCCTGAACACGTCAACTGTTCAGGTTTTGTGATTCGACTCTACAGTTGAGTGAGAGATCTCAACCGAAAATTAGGTATGAAATTTTCGAACACTCGGTTTACCCCGTTTCACTTGGATCCTGGAGGGTTTCGGTTAAATTCCGCTGCGCTGTTTGGCTCCCGAAACCCAACAGTGGTATCAGAGCTACTGGTGAAACCCTAAATCGGGATTGAGTGTTGAATCGCATGATGCTATGTCTTCGATTGGTTTTCGGCCATGATTAATTAGATTGATTCATGATGCATGAAACCGGAATTCGTAATGAACATATGAGATATATGAAGAAACAACACAAATTGGTTAATGAGATTAACCCGAAATTGATAGGTATGAGATACCTATATGGATTAGGATTCTTGCAATAGTTGCAAAAACCCTAGGTTTGTTCGGATTCGGCCTGTTCGGGCACCGAAAGTAAGGTATTTTTGGTGGCTCGAATGGAGGAGTCTCGGGTGCCTACTTTCTCGAAATAGAAGATTTCGGGCTAAGCAATTGTAAGACAATTTTTTGCGCCGGGGGGCGCTGCCCCCCACGCCCCCCGCAAGGGCGGCTCCCCTTGACCCCGTCCGCTGACCGGTCAGCGGAACCACCGCCCGCTGACCGGCCAGCGGGACCGCCGTATGCGAAGCGCCACATAAATAAAAACTGGTTAATCAACACGCAAAAATTGGCATGCATCTTTGTTGAATGAGATTTGACATGATATGCTGATTAGTGTTTGAAGCATGGTGCATGGTTATAGCCCTTGATTGGTTGTACTTGTAAATACGGCCTGCGAGTCGTGCCTTTTCTTATCACTCTCATTGTACATTCTCTTCTCACCTTACTCCCCTCGAATGTAACTCGAGGTTTCTATTATTGATGTAATGGTGCATTATGGGATCGTCCAAGGTGGTATGTCCAAGGAGGTGACAACAAAAAGGCAGCCAAGAAAGGAAGAGAAGGAGCTTGTGAAGACTCTTTTCTTTTCTTAGGCTTTTATGATATTCTCATTGGCTTGAGAATATCGCATAGTTTGGGCTATAACCATGTCACGTTTATTTCTTGTAAGCATGAGATGCATGTTTTATATTTGTATGTGATGCATGTATAAAACAACCGGAGATAACAAATTGGTGAGATCAAAAGATAAAATCCCTCAAACAAATATTAAGTCATTAAATGTGATGCCTTCCAAATGTTGGCACTCGTCAAGACTTTGATCAACATTAGGTGGGTTTGCCAAAGCAAAGTACCTATGTTCATCTTGGTAAGGCGCGATGGGATAATAGTGATATCCAAACTGCTAACTTTGGGTTCGACTTAACTAAGTCATCCTAATAGGATTAGGGACTTAGAGGCATAGAGTTGGGCTTAAGTTCATGAGATGAGCTTGGACAAGTGTTGTTCACCCAACTATCCAAGAGTTGCATAAGATGCAATTGGCAATGAGTTGCCTACCTAAATAGCTGTAACTTGAGAGAAAAGCCAAAGCTGACTCAGGTTGTGGTCAAATATGGATCTTGGCCCACTAGAATACCTTAGCGCCGAGGTGTTCCGAAATAATATCGAGGGTTATTATTTTGAGGAAAATAGTGGGAGTATCATTTAATAAAAGTCCTTATTAAATGAATTAAAATACATGACTCTTACACTGCATATTTACTGTTGTAGATAACCATGGCACAAAACACATCGACACTTTCATTGCGATCGATCCTTGAGAAGGAAAAACTGAATGGGACCAACTTTCTCAAATGGTACCGAAACTTGAGGATAGTCCTCAAACAAGAGAGAAAGGCATATGTCCTAGAGCAGCCCATTCCGAATGAGCCTGCTGCCACTGCTCCAAGAGCTGAAAGGGATGCTCACAAGAGGCATTCTGATGATGCTTTGGATGTTGCATGCATCATGCTTATTACCATGGAATCTGAGCTTCAGAAGCAACATGAGAACATGGGGGCGTTCGATATGATCGAACATCTCAAAATGCTTTTCCAAGAGCAAGCTAGGCATGAGAGGTTTGAGACCTCTAAGGCATTGTTTCAGTGCAAGATGTCTGAGGGAAGTCCCGTGGGTCCTCATGTGCTCAAGATGATTGGGTACATTGAGAATCTTGAGAATTTGGGATTTGCTCTTCAGAAAGAGTTGGCTATCGATGTAGTCTTGCAATCGTTGCCTGAAAGCTACAATCAGTTCGTCATGAACTATAACATGAACGACCTAGACAAGTCCCTTCCTGAATTGCTCAACATGTTGAGAACTGCTGAGCAAAACCTTAAGAAGGCTAAGCCCATTTTGATGGTTCAAAAGGGCAAGGGAAAGGGAAAAGCCAACAAGAAGAAGGATAAAGCTAATGGAAAGTCCAATGCTAGTTCTTCTTCAGCTGCACTGAAACCAAAGGGTGGTGTGGCAAAGGAAGGGGAGTGCTTCCATTGTAAGCAACCTGGACACTGGAAGCGCAACTGCAAGCTCTATCTTGAAGAACTTGCTAAGGAAAAGGGAAGTAAGACTTCCACTTCAGGTATTTTTGTTATAGAGGCTAACTTTTCTACTTCCTCATCTTGGGTATTGGATACTGGATGTGGATCTCACATTTGTGCAAATGTGCAGGATCTAAGTAGAAGTAGAAGATTGGCCCGAGGTGAAGTGGACCTACGTGTTGGAAATGGAGCAAGGGTTGCTGCCTTAGCCGTAGGGACTTATGTTCTCACTTTACCTAGTGGATTAGTTTTAGAATTAGACAACTGCTACTTTGTGCCTACTATTAGTAGAAATTTGATTTCTGTTTCTTGTTTGGACAAGAAAGGTTTTTCATTTATAATAAAGGACAAATGTTGTTCTATTTATTTGAATGAAATCTTTTATGGTAGTGCTCAACTTAGCAATGGGTTGTATGTTCTAGACCTTGAAGATCCAATCTATAATGTGAATACCAAGAAGGTCAGATTAAATGATTCAAACTTGACCTATCTCTGGCACTGTCGCTTGGGCCATATAAATGAGACCCGCATATCCAAGCTCCATAAGGATGGACTCTTGGACTCATTTGATTTTGAATCATATGAGACATGTGAGTCATGTTTGTTGGGCAAGATGACCAAAGCCCCATTCACAGGGCAAAGTGAAAGGGCTAATGACTTACTAGGACTCATACATAGTGATGTATGTGGCCCTATGTCTACACAAGCTAGAGGAGGTTTCCAATACTTCATTACTTTCACTGATGACTTCAGCAGATATGGCTATGTGTATCTTATGAGACACAAGTCAGAATCCTTTGAAAAGTTCAAAGAATTCAAGAATGAAGTAGAGAATCAACTCGGGAAGAGTATCAAAGTGCTTCGATCAGATCGAGGTGGAGAGTACTTGGATCGAGAATTCCTTGACTATCTGAAGGAGTGTGGTATAATATCACAACTCACTCCACCAGGTACACCTCAATGGAATGGTGTTTCTGAAAGGAGAAATCGAACTCTGTTAGACATGGTTCGCTCCATGATGAGTCAAGCTGACCTTCCAAACTCCTTTTGGGGACATGCTCTAGAGACAGCCGCTTTTACACTAAACCGAGTTCCATCTAAATCGGTTCAAAAGACACCATATGAGATATGGAGTGGGAGGCGTCCCAATTTGTCTTTTATGAAGATTTGGGGCTGTGATGTTTATGTAAAACGTCAATCCTCTAACAAACTAGGGCCCAAATCTCAAAAATGTCTTTTTGTTGGGTATCCCAAAGAAACAAAGGGTTACTATTTCTACAATCCCTCTGAGCAAAAAGTGTTTGTTGCTCGAACTGGTGTCTTTTTGGAGAAAGAGTTTATCTCTAAAGGAACTAGTGGGAGGAAAGTAGAACTTGAAGAAATTCAAGAACAACAAGAAGACATCGAACCTGAAATGGAACCTGAACAGACACCACAAGATGTTGTGGTTCAAGACTCTGTTCCTGTAGCACAAAGCCCACGTAGGACTGGTAGGATTCGGCGTGAGCCCGAGAGATATGGATTTCTCGTGACTCACACCGGTGATGTGATGCTCATGGATCAAGATGAGCCCACAACCTACCAACAAGCTATGTCGGGGCCTAACTCTGAGAAGTGGCTAATGGCCATGAAATCCGAGATGGAATCCATGTATGAAAACCAAGTATGGACTTTGGTTGACCCACCTGAAGGGGTAAAACCTATAGGGTGCAAATGGGTTTTCAAGAAGAAAACTGACATGGATGGTAATGTGATTACCTTTAAGGGAAGATTGGTTGCAAAAGGTTTCAAGCAAATTCATGGTATTGACTATGATGAAACTTTTTCACCAGTTGCTATGCTTAAATCCATCCGAATTTTGTTTGCTATTGCTGCACACTATGATTATGAGATATGGCAAATGGATGTCAAAACTGCATTCCTAAATGGAAAGCTACTTGAGGATGTGTACATGACACAGCCTGAGGGTTTTGTCACTCCTGGGAATGCCAATAAAGTGTGCAAATTGCAAAGGTCCATTTATGGACTGAAGCAAGCTTCTCGAAGTTGGAATCTTCGTTTTGATGATGCAATCAAAGAGTTTGGTTTTATCAAAAATGAAGATGAACCTTGTGTCTACAAGAAGGTTAGTGGGAGCGCTATTGTCTTCTTGGTGTTGTATGTAGATGACATACTACTCATCGGGAATGACATTCCTGAGCTACAGTCTGTGAAGACTTGGCTAAGGAAATGTTTCTCTATGAAGGACTTGGGTGAAGCAGCCTATGTGTTAGGCATCAGGATCTATAGAGATAGATCTAGAAAGCTTCTTGGCCTAAGTCAAAGTACATATATTGACAAGGTGCTAAAGAGGTTTAGCATGCAAGATTCCAAGAAAGGATTCTTGCCCATGTCACATGGTATCACTCTTTCTAGATCTCAGTGTCCGAGTACAACCGAGGAGAGAGAGCGCATGAGTAAGATTCCATATGCCTCAGCAATTGGATCTATCATGTATGCCATGATATGTACTCGTCCCGATGTCTCATATGCTTTGAGCATGACGAGTAGGTACCAATCGAACCCCGGTGAAAGTCACTGGACAGCTGTTAAGAACATCCTTAAGTACTTACGAAGGACTAAGGATGCATTCTTGGTCTTTGGAGGTGAAGATGAGCTCGTTGTAAGGGGTTACACCGATGCAAGCTTCCAATCCGATAAGGATGATTTTAGATCGCAATCTGGTTATGTGTTTTGTATTGGTGGTGGTGCTGTAAGCTGGAAGAGTTCAAAGCAAGAGACAGTAGCTGACTCTACAACAGAATCTGAGTACATTGCCGCCTCTGATGCTGCGAAGGAGGCAGTTTGGATCAAGAAGTTCATCACTGAACTTGGAGTGGTTCCAAGCATTGTTGACCCGATAGAGCTCTATTGTGACAACAATGGAGCAATCGCACAGGCTAAGGAACCTCGATCTCACCAGCGATCCAAACACATACTCCGACGCTATCATCTCATCAGGGAGATCATCGAGAGGGGTGATGTAAGGATATGCAGGACTTCCACAGACAGCAACATTGCTGATCCACTGACAAAGCCCCTTACGCAGCAAAAGCATGATAGCCATTCTAGGTCCATCGGTATTAGATACATGGATGATTGGCTTTTAGTGCAAGTGGGAGATTGTTAGTATTGTGCCCAAAAAGCCAATCATGAGATGATTGTATTTTTGCACATTGAGTCATGATATTTTATTGAGGCATTAATCCAGCAATTTTGTTTGTTGTTTTGTTTCTGCGTAACGTAATAAACATAATTGTAACCCTAGAATAATGATATTCTTAAATGTCCCTAGTCTAGTATTATTGTGGAGCGGGTTGCAATAATACATAATGACTAGCATATGTGGAGACTAATATGAGATATGTAGTCTACATATGGGTACAAGTTGGAGAACTTGTGTACTGGACCGACCCACCATGAGAACACTTCATGGATCGTTATATGAGTGTCATAAGTGATTCTCATAGTGATCATGGTATATGTAGTCCTTCGACCTATGATCATCAAGGTTCCCTACATGTGAGTCACATACTTTGATACTTTCCTTTGTTGCTCGTAACTGAGTGAACTTGAAGGAGGTCATTGGGTATGTCACATATCATGCGGAGGGATTTGTATGATCAAGATGGGATTTGTCCCTCCTATGTAACGGGAGTGATATCTTTGGGCCCCTTGATAGAGTGAGACTTAGAAAATGCATGGCCATGCTCCGATGAGTTGATATATGATATCAATGTCATCAGTTTAAGTTAGTCTACTCGGTAATCAAGAAACCAAAGATTGGGCTATACGAGAGTGACACATTCCATGTCTCGTGCTTAGTCTTGATATCTTGGACAAAGGGACAATGGCATATATCGGTGATGATCATAAAGGTTTAGTCGATTCACCGACAATCTTGTCACTTGGGTAGCAATGATGTGTTGCTAGACACCGCTCATTGCTTATGATTATAAATGTGATTTATGATCATTGCCAACATGGCAAGAGCCTATTGGGTCGCACACGTAGAGCTATTTGGATCATTAGAGTGCATGGGCTAATTATTTGGGTTATGGTTTCACTTTAATTTCGTATTAATAATGGGCCAAGGAGTTGAGCCATTATTAAGCCCGAAATTAAATCCTAATTGGATTAGGGCTTTGAAACCCATTAGGCCTGGAAGTTGAGTCTCACTATAAATACAACTTTTAAGTGAGAAATTCGCAGGTCTCCTTGCCCTAGCCTCCCAAAAGGACAGCCGCACTCTTCTCTTGCAATTCCTTGGAGGACGCAAGCTAGCACTGCGAGCGCAAGAGAAACGCATCTGCCGGGACGTGGTGGAAGCGTGGTGATCCCGAGAGGCTCGTGTGGATACCATAGAGAGCCTGAACACGTCAACTGTTCAGGTTTTGTGATTCGACTCTACAGTTGAGTGAGAGATCTCAACCGAAAATTAGGTATGAAATTTTCGAACACTCGGTTTACCCCGTTTCACTTGGATCCTGGAGGGTTTCGGTTAAATTCCGCTGCGCTGTTTGGCTCCCGAAACCCAACACTACAGGTGTCTTTTTGGCCTACAGAGGCTAGTGAAGCACAAGGGAGGGCTTCCGAAGCTTGCCACTAGGAATTTGGTCTAAGGTGGAAGCTTGGTTCTAGATCTCAGTAAAGTCATTCAGTGTATAGTTTTAATACACTAGTTTTCCTCCAATGGTCATGTTGAGTAGTCTACTCTAGAGTCGCTCCTGGGTGTGACCATTGTCTACTCTTGTTTGGATGCTTGCACACAATTGATTATGTGTAGTTAATTCCACTTAATTGGTTTGAATGCTTTGGTAGTTTTGATATTGTTTTCATTAAATTATGCCATGGGAATGTTTCAAGTACTATTTCTTTATTTTATTGATTAAGTCAAACCATAAACTCATCCATTGATAGCCGAAGGACTATCGCCTCCACCTAGCCGAACTCCCTACCACCAGAATGGCCAGGAGATCTGGCGCTGCCCGGAAAAAGGTGGGATCACACACCTCGGAGAAAAGCCGAAGAGCCCAAGCTTGGCATGCCAGGAAATCTGAGGATACTATTAGCCCCCCCGAGGATAGTAAACAGATCGCCTTCGGAAAAGTGGCACCAGCTAGGGCGGGCCGAACATGATCTTCTCGAAGGCCGAACTCCCTGAATTTGGGAACCCCCGAACTAGGGGCAGGTTTCCCGAAGTGGCACAGTCCGTACTACAGGACGGCCTCACCCAGGGACCTCAGGAGTACGGCAGGAGCATTCAAGGAAGCCTCTGACATGTCACCCACAGACGTCACAAGCCGCCTCAAACGGCGCTCTGACACGCCAATGCCATCAAAGTCACATCATGGCCCGTCTCGGCTCAAGGCTCAAGGAAGCCTACCACCAGCTACATGTCCTCTACGCCCAGACATTCAGAGAACATCCGACCGAACATGTGTCACGATCTGAACGGGCTGGACACCTCTATAAATACCAGGGAATACACCCTGGCAAACGGCTGGCAAATATCCTGACCCCTCACTCTGAGAAAACACGACCAGGCGAGTTCACTGAACCCCTCAGTGCTATTTCCTATGCCTTCTCTCAGCACCACTAACTTGGGCGTTGGAGGCTCCTCCCCGGAAAAACACCCGGGGGACCTCCTAACCCACTTTTTCTGAACATCTCAGGCACTCTCCCTTGGGCAAAGCGGCCACCAGGCGTTCTTCCTCTCCTGGAGTCCCTCCCTCAGTCATCATGACTACCAACGATGAAGCCTTTGGGCATCAATTGGCACTGTCTGTGGGAACCCGCTCTGAGATCGCTGTCGTTGAAACTCGGCGTTCTAAGGACAAGGGACTTCCGAGGTCTCCGTCCGCACCTGAGACACAACCGGCTGCTGAGCAAACACTCCCAGGGACTTCTGTGCCTGAGGAAGACCGCCCTCTAGTAATCACTATGAGCTTTATGAGGGAGTTTCAGCGTTCGGTCGTGGCCGAAATGGCACAGCAGATCGACCAAAGATGGTCACAGCAGACACAGGCCCAAAGACCTCCCTCACCTGCACGCCCCCGAGAAAAAAGCCCGAGGTCGACTCATTGCAGTTCGGGAAGCGGAGACCCGCGCGAAGAGTCCTCTACGGAGAATATACCCTTCGGGAAACGGCGTGTGGGACAAACTGGGTCCAAGCGACTGAAAGTCCCACAGCGAAGGAGTTCATCGCCAGAGGCGAGGTCCCTGTCCTCTCAGCACCGAACTCGCTCCCCGCAGAGGCGCCGACGATCTCCCTTCCCAGAGGAAGAACCTAACACCACAGTTCTCATGGAAAGGATACTAGCACGGCTAGACAGGGTGGAAAAGCAGGTAGCTCGCAAACCCGTCTGGGACAAGCTGACGGGAGCCTTCTGCGAAGATGGGTCCCCATTCACCCGGGTCGTGGCCGAGGCAGCCATGCCAGGCGACTTCAGGGTACCTCGGCTGGAGATTTATGATGGACACACTGATCCGCAGGCCCATCTGACCAAGTACAGACGCAGCATGATAATGCATGGTGCTGACGACGCTACCATGTGTAAATGCTTCGAGGTCACCCTCACGGGACCAGCAACTGCGTGGTACAACTCATTGCCCCCAGGAGCCATCACTGAGTTCCAGGAGTTGTCTACAGCCTTCGCGCAACAATTCATTGGAAGCCGGCCAACGGCGAAGATGCCTGTTCAAATGTTCGACATAGAGCATAGAAATGGAGAAACCATCCGAGACTTTGTCAAAAGATTCAACAGGGAAGCTCTGAGCATCCCGGACTTCCGGCCCAAAATACGCATCCTCGCCATGACACGGGGCCTTCGGTGAGACTCACAGCTGTTCTATGAGTTCTCAAAGGACCCCTTGGAGACCCTCGGAGAATTTTACCGAAGGGCCGAACAGCACATGACCGCCGAGGAGCTGAGAATGGCTGGGCCGAAGTCCGATCACAACCGCGCCGAAGGGTCCAATCAGCAAGCCCGGCATCCTACTGAACAGGGAGGCCGACCTCGGAGGATGCGGGGAAATAAACTTCAAAGCTTCACACACCTGAGCACTACACGGACAAACATCCTCATGGCGCTGGAAAGGCAGGGGACGCAGATTCGGCGGCCAAGGGCCATGACCGCTGATAACAAGAAAAACATCAAGAAGTTCTGCCAGTTTCACCGCGACCACGGCCACGACACCGAAGATTGCTTCCAATTGAAGAAGTACATTGAGTCGCTGATAAAACTCGGCAAACTTCAGAAATATCTGCGGATGCCTTCCCCAAAAGGAAGAAAAGATAAGGAAGAAAGGGCCGAAGATGAGGACTACAACTTCGACAGACGGAGAAACAGAAGTCTGAAAAAACGCCCTCCTCCTCCTGCAGGGGTGATACAAACCATCACCACGGGGCTCCTATCCTCGGAAAGAAAGCGGAAGGCCAGAGAAATTGTGGTCATGGAATATCAGAGTCCGGCAAAAAAACTGGCTCGCAAGGATGGATCCACCGTCATCTTCCCCGATGACGATCCGCTGCTAATTATGGCAAGGATAGGGAACTGGGACGTCAAAAGAGTGTTGCTTGACGATGGATCAAATATTGACGTCCTATTCTCGCATTTACTGCCGAATTTGGACATCTCCAGCAGCGAGCTCAAGCCTGTCACCTCGCCCACCTTCGGGGTTGGGCCGTCCGAACTACCTGTCCTCGGATGGATTGATCTCCCCCTGATGATGAAAGGAACTTCGGTCGACGGAACAGCTGAGTTGTACGCCTCCACAATGGCGAGATTTATCGTCATGGACGTTCCTTCTTCGTACAACGCCATCCTTGGAAGGCAGACACAGGGAAACCTGCACATTCGCCCTGATGTGAAGTACTTGACTATCACATTCGCCACCAAGGATGGGGATGCAGAGGTCTTCATAAATCAAGCCGAGGTAAGGAAGGTGTTTGTGAAAGCGCGAAAAGCTCCGACAAGTAACCTCGCACAAACAATGGACGCAAAGGCACCAGAGAAGGGCAAAGAAGGAGAACCCCCGAGAGTGGAAACGGAAACAGTGGAACTTGTCCCAGGACAATCTACCCGAATAGGGAAGAGCTTGCCCAAAGGTGACAAGAAAAACCTTGTATCTTTTCTACTGGGAAATAAAGATCTCTTTGCCTACTCGCCGAAAGACATGCCAGGTGTGCACCCTGGCATAATACATCATAGCCTCAAAGTAAGCCCGGAAGCAAAGCCTGCCCGGCAAAAGAAGCGAAGCACCTCAGCCCATAAGAGCAACTTTGTGAAAACCGAAGTCCAGCGCCTGTTAGACGCTGAAGTCATCAAGGAAGTCAAATACCCCGAATGGTTAAGCAACGTGATCATTGCCACAAAAGAAGGCAGCAGCAAACTCCGGATGTGCATCAATTTCAGAAACTTGAACGATGCTTGCCCGAAAGACTCATACCCTCTTCCGCCAATAGACCAACTGGTAGACTCAACTGCCGAATACGGGCTCCTAAGTTTCCTAGATGCCTTCAGCGGCTATCATCAAATAAGGATGGACCCCGAAGATGAAGAAAAAACCGCCTTCATGACCGAGGGAGGAACATACTGCTACGTCAGGATGCCCTTCGGGCTTAAAAATGCAGGAGCCACCTACCAAAGGTTGATGAACAAGGTCTTTAAAGACCCAATGGAGAGAAACATGGAGGTATATGTTGACGATATGATAGTCAAAAGCAAGCTCCCTCGCAACCACGTTGCAGATCTAGAGGAAACCTTCCAAAAGCTTAGAGCCTTCGGGATTCATGTCAATCCTGAAAAATGCATGTTCGAGGTGACCTCGGGAAAGTTCCTTGGGTACATGGTATCCGAAAGAGGCATCGATGCTAACCCCGAAAAAATTAAAGCTCTGCTCAAGTTTCGAACTCCTGCCACAGTAAAAGATGTGCAGAGACTCACTGGAAGAATAACCTCTCTTAGCAGGTTCATTTCCAGGTACGGAGATAGGTGTCGGCCTTTCTTCAAAGTCCTCACTAAGGCAGCAAAAAAGGAAGGCAACCTCGGAAGGGATGATCATCCTTGGGATCAAGACTGTCAAAAAGCCTGGGAAGAACTCAAAATATACCTAGCCAGCCTGCTGACTCTGCGACAACCTCGCGAGGGAGAGCCCCTCGTATTATACCTCGCCGTCACGGAAAAAGCTGTGAGCTCGGTCCTCGTGAAAGAAGAATGGCCAAAACAATGGCCAGTCTACTATGTAAGCAAATCCCTGCATGGCGTCGAAGTCAGGTACCCTCTACTACAAAAAGCTATATATGCCATGGTGCTTGCAGGGAGAAGGCTACGACCATACTTTCAGGCTCACCCCATCATCGTCCGAATTAGCCTACCACTACGGGACGTTATGAGGAAAGTGGATCATTCGGGAAGGCTCTCCAAGTGGTGCATAGAGCTTGATGAACACGATATCACCTATGAACCTCGGAAGGCCATAAAACCTCAAGCACTGGCAGAATTCATTGCCGAAATACCCACCACTGAGGAGAGTCATCCGGATCTGAACGAAGGTGAGCCAGAATGGACCCTACATATTGACGGAGCCTCGGGGTCCGAAGACCAGGGAGCTGGGGTAATTATCAGAGGCCCCGAAGGCCTGGAAGTAATGAAGGCTATCAAGTTCAACTTCAACGTCACTAACAATGTGGCTGAGTATGAGGCCCTCATAGCGGGATTACGACTGGCTAGAAAAATTGGCGTGAGAAACTTAAAGGCTCACAGCGACTCCCAGCTAGTAGTTTGGTAGACGGCAGGAGACTATGGGGCGAAGGACCCAACCTTGGCAAAATACCACGAGCTGGTAGCAAAACTCATTCAAGAGTTTGACGCCGTACGGATCAAAAACGTACCTCAGTGGAAAAACACCGAGGTAGATTACTTGGCGAAGTCAAAGAACTACACCGAGGTGCTAGACCATCCGAGCATATCAGTACTGAGCATAGCGACCTCGAGAAAAGGATCGAGGGATCCAATAAAAAGGTACCTCGCGGAAAATGTGCTTCACGAAGACCCCGGTCACGCTGCAAAGCTGCGAAGGTGCTCTGGCCGTTTCTTCCTGATCGGTGAAGAACTATACCGACCGGGATACGCGAATCCACTACAAAGATGTGTGAACGAAGAGGATACTGAAATGATCCTTGAAGAAGTCCACGAAGGCATGTGTGGTTCACACATAGGAACCGATGCCCTGGCAGCAGTGATACTTCACCAGGGATACTTCTGGCCTACCCTAAGAAAGGACGCAAGGCAGTTCGTCCGGAAATGCGGTAGTTGCCAGAGACACGCGAACATCCAGAGGGCACCCTCGGAAATGGCAACTTCGGCTAACTATCCTTGGCCCTTCGCAGTCTGGGGTATAGACCCTATTGGGCCACTCCCCTCAGCGCCCGGAGGCGTGAAATTCTGCATGGTAGCAATAGACTATTTCTCCAAATGGGTCGAGGTAGAACCGCTAGCAACTATCTCGGCAAAAGAAGTGCAGAAGTTTGTATGGAAGAACATCGTATGCAGATTCGGCACACCGAGGGTACTAGTGGCTGATTATGGATCCCAATTCATAGATAAAGGATTCCTGGAATTTATCAGTGACCTCGGAATAAAGATGCACTTCACCCCAGTAGCTCATCCCCAAAGCAACGGGCAGGTAGAGGTATCTAACAGGACCATAAAAGATGGCCTGAAAAAGAGACTGGGGGAAGCAAAAGGGAAATGGCTAGGAGAACTCCAAAGCGTATTATGGAGTTACTGAACGACGCCCCGAAGAGCCACAGGGGAGACTCCCTTCTCACTTATCTTCGGAACAGAGGCTATCATCCCTATCGAGATAGTTAGACCATCAGTACGGGTGCAAGTATTTGATGAAGGTGGAAATGACCTCGGCCTAAGAACGAAGCACGACCTCGTCGGCGAACACAGAGAAATAGTTGAGCTGAGAAGAAAAGCTTTCCAGCAAAGAGTGGCCACGGCTATAAATTTGTGAGCCAGGCCAAAAGAAATCAAGAAAGGGGACCTCATTCTCCGAAAGGCTGACTTTGCACCCCGAAAGCCGTCCCACGGGGTACTTCGAGTGAACTGACAAGGACCTTATTTGGTTCTTACCGAAATACGAAAAGGCGTGTACAAACTTGGCGACACCGAAGGCATAGAATTGAAAAACACTTGGCACTCAGACGCCCTGAAGAAATTCTACGCTTAAGATGGAACGGAAGGATTGTGTTGTACAAAAACTATCCTAAGTACAGAATGTGCTTGTGAAAAATTCTTAAGCGTACAAAATGGTGCAAGACAGAAGTCCACGAAGGTGGTCACCGTGAAAAAGCACAGATATGATTTTCCGAAGTCCCTTGAGCCATCACGCTCGGAAAAATGGAAAACAAAAATCTTGCGAAAGTACTCGTCCCAAAAAACTGCAGGTGTGATTTTCCGAAGTCCCTTGAGCCATCACGCTCGGAAAAATGGAAAACAAAAAAATCCTGCGAAAGTGCTCGCCGAAAAAAGCAAAGAATAATTTTTTGTGATTGCAGGTTTCCCGAAGTCTCTTGAGCGAACTTGTTCGGGACGATGGAAATTTAAAATCTTGCAAAAAGACTTAGGAAAAAAAAAATATTCATTGAGAATGATCAGGCTTACAAAGAAGAAGTGCCCAAAGAAGGAGCACAAAAACGAAGAGGAAAAAAGGAAAAGGCCCCTAAAACAGCCTAAGGGTTCTCAGCGTCCCGGGAGCCACCAGCCTCTGTGCCCTTTTCCACCACCTTCGGCGCCGGAATTGTGGAAGGCAGGTTCAGGTGCTCGATTTTTGACCAGGACCACCGAGGCCCCTCTAGAATGTTCAGAGCTTCCAAAAAAGAGAGGTCCAGGCCTGGGAACCTCTCAAGGACTTGGTGCCGAGCAAGGCAGAATCCGTCCTGGAAGGCGACCTTGGTCATTTGGTCAGATTTGTCCTTCTCAACGTCAAGGTCCTTGAGCTCGTCCTTCAAGTCTGCAACCTCCTTTTTCAGCGCCTTCATCCTCTTCTTCACGTTGGGCTCCTTCTTCAAAGACTGGACCTCGGCTTCAAGAGCCTTTTTCTCACTCACCAATGACCGTATAAGATTGTCAGAATCTGACTTATCTTTGAGAAGGTCTTGGTTGGCAGCAAGCATCCCTGCCACCTGATCGCCGAGGTCAGCAATCTTCAGGGAGGAGTCCTTCTCAAGGTCTTCCTTTTCCTTCCGGAACTCCTCCCAAAGGGCAGTAACTTCTTTCTTCCCAGCATCAGCCAGCTGCTGGTTCTTGGCGGTCAATTCCGAGCACGTGACCTTCGCTTTTTCTAAGGCCTCTAAGGCTGAAGCTCGGAACGCCGTCTGCCTGGCTACCCGAACTCGGAGAAAGCCGGCGTACCCCAGTAGCTGCGAAAAGATGAACGCAAGGTCAGCAAGAGCCAAGCACTTAGGAAAAATTGAAGGGAAAAAGGTGTGAAGAGCATACCTGAGCAGCATGCTCGGTAACTTTCGCGGCGAGGGTGTCATCGCCCGGATGGGCCGCCGCAATAGCCTTGAAGGAGGCCTCTGTAAGCAGCCCCTTCGAAATCTGCTTCGCCATTTCAGGACAGTCCTCGGAGTACAAGTTCATGTCCTCCGTGAATGTCCAGAAAGGCTCTTTTGGTATCTTCCCTTGCGGGACTTTGGCGTCGCGAAAGCCCCGCGTCTTCGCGTGTTCGACCGCCCAATTCGGGGCAAGCAACTCCCCTGCATAATGAAAACAAAAAGCAGGTCAGAGACAAAGGAAATTTCGAAAAAACAAAAGAGCCATACTTGTTCTGAAAACAACAAACCTGGCGGCACTTCGATCACGACGTCCTCGGAGCCCTGAGACTCCTCGGTCGAAATCCCCTTGCCTTTCTTCCTGCGCCGCTCCTCGGAAGAAGGAGCCTCTACCACGGCCTCCAGAAGGGCCTGCGGCGCGGAAGGGCTCTAGGGAGGGACGTCGGCGGAAGGAACCTCGACAGCGGCAGGGACCTCGGCAGCAGCCTCAATCGGCGGAATCTCGGCTGCCCCAGGCTCCTCGGCGGCTTCCTCAGAAATTTCCTCCAGAGGAACCTGGGCAGTTTTCTTTGCCCGTTTTGCCGATGGCCCAGCGCCAGTAGACTTCCGCCTTCGGGAAACCGCCTTCTTTGTCTGATCGCCCTTCTCGACCTGGCCGGAGAAAAGGGACTTGTAGAATGCAGCAGTCCCGTCCCCCATCTCTGAAAAAGAAAAAAGACATCAGCGTAAGTCCGAGGGACAAACTGCAAGGGAGTAGAGGATAACTTACTTTTGAAAAGCGTTTCAAAAGAAACTTCCTCCCGAAGGAGCTGCACCAACCAGGAGTCCTTCCCGGCGATAGCAGGAGCTGGCATGTCGAGGTCAGTGTCATGCTCCTTGACTACCCCTAACTCTCGAAGGACCTCTCCGGTCATCAACCTCCAGTTAATGGGGAAGGGGTACAGGGAGCGCGGAGCGACCTCGGGAGCCCAGTCGGAGACGACTCGAATGCGTCCGTAGAAGTCCTCGAACACGGGAGCCAACTCTGGAGTCAGCAGTATCCTCGGATCAACGACGTCCACATTCAGCCTTCCCTGAGCCCATTTGGTCGGAAGATACGACCAGGCCTCATCTATCTTCAGGAAGAAGAATTTATGTTGCCACCCTCACCAACTGTCCTTAGTGGCAAAAGTGAACATGAATATTTTGCTCCTGGATCCCCGAGGTAGCATGAAATAGAAGCCACCCTTCGGGACCACGAAGAGCTTGTAGTACTGCATGAAAATTACAAAATGGGGTTTTATCCCAAAGACGCCACACATACAGAGGAAGGCATTAAAATAGCAGTACGAGTTCGGGGGAAGCTGATTCACAGCAATGCCATGAAATTGGCAGAACTCGCAAACCATCTTCGGGGGAGGATACCGAAGTCCGACCTTCAGCTGGGCTCGGAAAATGGTAACCTCGGTACTATGGTTTGAAAAAGCATAGTGGTCAGGTCGTGGCAGCCGGGTAATGGTGTAAGAGGGAAGAAAGAACTTCTTCTTCCACCTCTCTAATTTTTTAGGGGTGGTGCAGCAAGGATGAGATAAAAGAGGCTGCCAGCTCTCAGGGAAAGGCATTTTGGACAGAAAAATGAGTTCGGAAAAAGGCAAGAAAACAACTTCCAGCAAAAACTCGAAAAAGCAGAGGTATTAAAAGACTCTGGAAAGAAAAAACCCACCAAAAGACTTGCCAAAGTCGGAGGTCACCGTCGTAAAAGGTTGCCGGAAAAAGCTCTATTAAAACAGCTCCGCCGCAAAAGCAAGAGAAAGCGTACAGAAAAGGACAAGCAGGGAAAGAGCAGAAGCAAAAGCAAAAGGGGCTATGATGGAATGGGCTATTTATAGGCCAAGGGTGGGTAACCGAAACGACGTTATAAGTGCCCTTTGAAGGCGAACCGTCGCCGTAACTGCACTCTGTGCCTGAAAAGACGTGCTCTATGTAAACGACGCGACTCTCCTCCAATAACAGTGCACCACGTGTCAACCATCGCGCCAAAATAGGAGACACGTCTCCTGACATCCCTAAAAAATTGGGACGCGTCGCTCAGACGCGACGCTGCACAGACCTGCAAAAGCAAAGAAGCAGGTTGCCTCGAAGACACCAAAAGACTGGCTGTGGCCGAACAGCCCATACCTTCGGGCAAGAGGTGTATCTTCGGCATAGGCTTTGCCTCGAAGACACCAAAAAACAGGCCAAACCAAAGCAGCCCAGACATTTGGGCAATAGGTGTACCTTCGACACAGGTGTTGCTCTCTATAAACTCCCAAAGAACATCCTCGGAAAGAAAACCGAAGTCTTCACTTCGGCTTTCTGAAGGGGGGCATTTGATAGAGGAAGGACTATCGCCTCCACCTAGCCGAACTCCCTGCCACCAGAATGGCCAGGAGATCTGGCGCTGCCCGGAAAAAGGTGGGATCACACACCTCAAAGAAAAGCCGAAGAGCCCGAGCTCGGCATGCCAGGAAATCTGAGGATATTATTAGCCCCCCCGAGGATAGTAAACAGACCGCCTTCGGAAAAGTGGCACCAGCTAGGGTGGGCCGAACATGATCTTCCCGAAGGCCGAACTCCCTGAATCTGGGAACCCCCGAACTAGGGGCAGGTTTCCCGAAGTGGCACAGTCCGTACTACAGGACGGCCTCACCCAGGGACCTCGAGAGTATGGCAGGAGCATTCAAGGAAGCCTCTGACATGTCACCCACAAACGTCACAAGCCGCCTCAAACGGCGCTTTGACACGCCGACGCCATCAAAGTCACATCATGGCCCATCTCGGCTCAAGGCTCAAGGAAGCCTGCCACCAGCTACCTGTCCTCTATGCCCAGACATTCAGAGAACATCTAAACGAACACGTGTCATGATCTGAACGGGCTGGACACCTCTATAAATACCAGGGAATACACCCTGGAAAACGGCTGGCAAATATCCTGACCCCTCACTCTGAGAAAACACGACTAGGCGAGTTCACTGAACCCCTCAGTGCTATTTCCTATGCCTTCTCTCAGCACCACTGACTTGGGCGTCGGAGGCTCCTCCCCGGAAAAACACCCCGGGGACCTCCTAACCCACTTTTTCTGAACATCTCAGGCACTCTCCCTTGGGCAAACCGGCCACCAGGCGTTCTTCCTCTCCTGGAGTCCCTCCATCAGTCATCATGACTACCAACGATGAAGCCCTTGGGCATCATCCATGATTTCATAGTAGGATTAAATAACGATAGGTATAAAGCTTTTAACTAGTGTACATGTAATCAATTAGTCAATTGCGACTAACGTGGTGATGGCCAGGGGCCTCATCGTTTATAGTCATGGTGACTGGTGGAAAGACTTCTGGGAGGAAGAGCGCCTGGTGGAATGGGTAGCCCAAAGGAGAGTGCCTGAAAGCTCAGAAACAAAGGGTTAGGAGAACCCCGGAGTGTCTTTCCGGGGGGGGAGCCTCCGACGCCCAAGTCAGTGGTGGCTGAGAAAAGGCAGAGGAAATAGCACAAAGGGCTGAAGAGTCTCACCTGGTAGTTTTCTCAGAGTGTGGGAGCAGTGTTTGTCCAACCAACCAGCCTCCTGCCCAGTATTAATTCCTGGTATTTATAGGAGCGCCTAGCCCGTTCAGATCATGACACGTGTTCGGTCGGATGTTCCCTGAGTTTCTGGGCGTAGGAGACAGATAACTGGTAGCAGGTTGTCCTGAGCCACGTGCTGAGATGGGCCATGATGTGATTCTGATGGTGTCCGTATGTCAGAGCGCCTATTCAGGCGACTTTATCACGTCTGTGAAAGGACGTGTCAGAGGCTTCCTTAAATGCTTCCATAAATGCTCCTGCCGTACTCCCGAGGTCCCTGGGTGAGGTCGTCCTCTAGTTCGGACAGAGCCTCTTCGGGAAACAAGCCCTCAGTTCGGGGGTTCCCAGTTTCAGGGAGTTCCGCCTTCGGGGATATCATGTTCGGCTCGCTATGTCTGGTGCCGCTTTTCCGAAGGCGATATGTTCACAACCTTGGGGGGTGAGTAGTGTCCTCAGGGTTTCCTGGCGTGCCAGGCTCTGAGCTCTTCGGCTATCTCCCGAGGTGCCTGATCGTACCTTTTCTTGGGTAGCGCCAGCTTCTTCTGGCCATCATTGTGGCAGGGAGTTCGGCCAGATAAAGGCGATAGCGTTTGGCTATCACATGCCCCCCTTTGGAAAGCCGAAGTGAAGACTTCGGTTTTGCATCTCTTTCCGAGGTTTGTGTATGGGAGTTTCTTTGGAAGCTTAACCTGTTCCGAGGATGCGCCTTTTGCCCGAAGGTCATGGGCTCTTCGGCCTTGGCCTGTTCTTTGGCATCTTCGAGGTGGAGCCTGTGCCGAAGATACACCTCTTGCCCGAAGGTCGTGGGCTGTTCGGCCATAGCCTGTTTCTTGGCGTCCTCGAGGTGGCCTGCTCTTTGTTTCTGCAGGTCTGTTTGGCCAAGCGTGTCAGTCTGAGCATCGCGTCCCAGTTTTGTCCCAGTTTTCAAGGGACGTTTGGAGGATGTGTCCCTCATTTTCGCACGGCGGTTGACACGTGGTGCTTTGCCATTGGAGGAGAGTCACGTCGGTTACAGAGGGCGAGCCTTTTCAGGTGCAGAGAGCAGTTACGGCAACGGTTCGCCTCCAAAGGGTACTTATGACGATGTTTCGGTTACCCAACTCTGGCTTATAAATAGCCCACTCCATCATAAGTTCCTTTTGCTTTCTCTTCTGCTCTTCTCTCTGCTTTGCCCTTGTTCTTACACTTTCTTGCTTTCTGTGGCGGAGCTACCTTAATCAGAGCTTTTTTCCAGCCAGCTTTCACGACGGCGTCCTCAGATTTTGGCAAATTTTTCGGTGGGTTTTTGTTTTTCAGAGCGCTTTGATCCCTGTGTTCTTTTGAGTTTGTCTCTGGAAACTATTTTCTTCCATTTTCAAACTCATTTTTATGTCGAAAATGCCCATTCCTGAGAGCTGGCAGCCTCTTTTAGCCCATCCTTGTTGCACCACCCCTGAAAAGTTAGAGAGGTGGAAGAAAAAATTCTTTCTTCCCTCTTACGCCATTACTAGGCTGCCTCATTCTAGCCATTATGCTTTTTCAAACCACAGTAAGGAGGTTACCGTTTTTCGAGCCCAGCTGAAGGCCGGTCTTCGGTATCCTCCCCCGAAGATGGTGTGCGAGTTCTGCAAATTTCATGGCATTGCTGTGAACCAGCTTCCCCCGAACTCGTTCTACTATTTTAACGCCTACCTCTGCATGTGTGGCGTCTTCGGGATAGAACCCAATTTCAGAATTTTTATGCAGTATTACAAGCTCTCTGTGGTCCTGAAGGGTGGCTTCTATTTCATGCTACCTCGGGGATCCGGGAGCAAGAAATTCATGTTCACCTTCGCTACTAAAGATAACTGGCGGGGGTGGCAACAGAAATTTTTCTTCATGAAGATGGACGAGGCCTGGTCGTACGTTCCGACCAAATGGGCTCAGGGAACACTGGATGTGGACGTTGATGATCCGAGGATGCTGCTGACCCCAGAGTTAGCTCCCTTGTTCGCGGATTTCGACGCCTGCATTCGGGCTGTCTCTGACTGGGATCCCGAGGTCGTTCCACTCGCCCTTTACCCTTTCCCAATCAACTGGAGGTTGATGACCGAAGAGGTCCTTCGGGAGCTAAAGGTGGTAAACGAGCACGAGACTGACCTCGGGATGCCAGCTCCTGCCATCACCGGGAAAGATTCCTGGTTGGTCAAGCTTCTTAAGGAGGAAATTTCTTTCGAAGCACTTGCCGAAAGTGAGTTATCTTCTACTCCTTTACTGTTCTTTCCTCAGACTCACGCTGATGTTTATCTCCTTTTTCAGAGATGGGCGACGCGACTGCCGCCTATTACAAGTCCCTTTTGACCGGCCAAGTGGAGGAGGGCGATCAGACGAACAAGGTGTCTTCCCGATGGCGGAAGTCTACTGGCGCGGGGCCTTCGAGGAAACGGGCAAAGAGAGCTGTTCTAGGAGAAATCCCCGAGGAGATCGCCGAGGAGCCTGGGACAGCCGAAGTTCCGGCGTCTGAGGCTGCTGCTTCCGAGGTCCCTTCAACCGACGTTCCTCCTCAGAGTCCTACCGCGTCACAGGCCCTCCTTGATGTAGTGGTAGACGTACCTTCTGTAGAGGAGCGGCGCAAGCGGAAGGGCAAGGGCATTTCGGCCGAGGACTCCGAGGATGATGTTGTCGAGGTTCCGCCAGGTTTGTTTCCAGACAAAGTGTACCTCCTTTGTTTTTTGGCTTCTTTGTCTTTTAATCTCCTTCTCATTCTTACCACGCAGGGGAGTTGACTACCCCTGGCTAGGTGGCCGATCATGCTCGGAAACGAGCTCTTCGGGATGCCAAAATCCCGCAAGGGAAGATACCCAAGGAGCCTTTTTGGACGTTTACGGAGCACATGGATATGTACTCCGAGGACGTTCCTCAAATGGCTAAGGAAATTTCGAAGGGGGTGCTCACCGAGGCCTCCTTCAAGGCTATAGCGGCAGCCCACCCAGGGGATAACACCCTCGTCGCGAAGATCACCGAGCATGCTGCTCAGGTATATCCTTCACAGCTCTTTCCCTTCAATTTTTTCCTAAGTGTTTGGCTCTTGCTGATATTGCGTTTATTTTTTGCAGCTGATGGGGTACACCGCCTTTCTCCAAGTTCGGGTGGCCAGGGAGGTTGCTTTTCAAACTTCGGCCACTCGAACCATGAATGAGACGAGGACCGCACTCGCGGAGTCGGTCGCCAAAAACCAGCAGTTGAAAGAGGCTGCTGAGAAAGAAGTAGCTGCCCTTCGGGAGGAGTTCCGGAAGGAAAAAGAAGAACTTCAAAAGGACTCCTTCAGGAAGATTGTTGACCTCGGTGAACAAATAAAGGGGATGCTCGCCGCCAACGAAGATCTTCTCCAGCACAAGGCTGGTTCTGACGGCCGTATAGTGTCGTTGACGTGTGAGAATAACGCTCTCCGGGCCGAGGTTGAGTCGTTGAAGAAAGAGCCAAAGGGGGAGGAGCGGATAAAGGCGCTGGAGGAGGAGGTCACGGATCTGAAGGACGAGCTTGATGACCTCGAGCTTGAGAAGAACAAGTCTGATCAGATGAGCAAGGTCGCGTTCCAGGACAGCTTCTGCCTTGCTCGGCACCAGGTTCTCCAGAGGTTCCCAGATCTGGACCTCTCTTTTCTAGAGGGTCTAAACATTCCTGGGGGACCTCGGTGGAAATGGTCCAAGGTCGAACATCTGAAACTTCCTCCTTCCATTCCAGCGCCGAAGGTGATGGAAAAGGGCGGGCAGACGAGTGGCTCTCGGGACGCCGCGAACCCTTAGCCAATTTTAGGGCCCCTTTTCCTTCCCTTCTATTTTGTAATCCTTCTTCGGGCAGTTCTTTATTTTAAAGCAGCTTTGCTCTTAATGTGGATTTTTTGGCTAAGTCTTTTCTTGCAAGTTTCTTCATTTCCATTGTCCCGAACACGCTCGCTCAAGAGACTTCGGAAAACCTGCGATTAAAGAAACTTTTTTACCTTCCTTTGTCCCGACTGCGCTTGCTCGTAAGACTTTCTGGAAGGCCTAAAAAAATTTGACTAAGTCTTTTTGCAGGCTTTTGCATTTCCAGTTTACCCCGAACATGATTGCTCAAGGGAATTCGGAAACCTTCAGTCAAATTTTTTGTTTTTCCAGTTGTCCCGAGCATGTTTACTCCAGGGACTTCGGAAAACCTTTCGCGAGATTTTTCACTTCCCGTTTTCCAGAGCATGTTCGCTCAAGGGAGTTCGAAAAATTATCTCTGCGCTGGCTATGGCGAGTACTTCTGCGAGATTTTTGTTTTCCATCTTTCCCGAGCGTGATGGCTCAAGGGACTTCGGGAAGTCATATCTACGCTTTATCATGGCGAGCACCTTTGCGGAATTCTGTTTTGCATAATTTCTGTACACTTAAGAATTTTTCTCAAGAATTTTTCTCAAGGCCATTCTGTGCAACATAACTCCTCCGCTCAACCTTAAGCGCAGAATTTTTTCAAGGCGTCTGAGTGCCAAGTGTTCTTCAATTCTATGCCTTCGGCGTCGCCAAGCTTGTACACACCTTTTTCGTACTTCATCGAGAACTAGACAGGGTCTTTCCCTGTTTGCGCGAAGTATGCCATGGGATGGCCTTCGGGGTGCGAAGTCGGCCTTTCGAAGAATGAGGTCTCCCTTCTTGATTTCTTTTGGCCTGGCTCGTAAGTTTACAGCCGCGGCCGCTCTTTGCTGAAAAGCTTTTCTTCCTAGCTCGGCTATTTCTCTGTGTTCGGCCATAAGATCGAGATTGGTTCTCAGGCCGAGGTCATTACTACCATCATCAAATACTTGCACCCGTACTGAAGGTTGAACTACCTCTAGTGGAATAATGGCCTCTGTTCCGAAGACGAGTGAGAAAGGAGTCTCCCCTGTGGCTCTTCGGGGCGTCGTTCGGTAGCTCCATAATACACTTTGGAGTTCTCCTGGCCATTTCACTTTGGTTTCCCCTAGTCTCTTCTTCAGGCCATCTTTTATGGTCCTGTTCGATACTTCCACCTGCCCGTTGCTTTGGGGGTGAGCTACTGGGGCGAAGTGCATCTTTATTCCGAGGTCGCTGATGAATTCTTGGAAACCTTTGTCTGTGAACTGGGATCCATTATCAGCTACTAGTACCCTCGGTATGCCAAATCTGCATACGATGTTCTTCCATAGGAACTTCTGCACTTCTTTTGCCGAGATAGTTGCTAGTGGTTCTGCCTCCACCCACTTTGAGAAATAGTCCACTGTTACAACGCAGAATTTCACGCCTCCGGGAGCTGTGGGGAGTGGCCCAATAAGGTCTATACCCCAGATTGCGAAGGGCCAAGGATAGTCTGCCGAAGTTACCATTTTCGAGGGTGTCCTCTGGATTTTCACGTGTCTCTGGCAGCTACCATATTTCCAGACAAACTGTCTTGCGTCCTTTCTCGGGGTAGGCCAGAAGTATCCTTGGCAGAGTATCACTGCTGCCAGGGCATCAGTTCCAATGTATGAACCACACATGCCTTCGTGAACTTCTTCAAGGACCATTTCAGTATCCTTTTCATCCACACATGTTTGCAGCGGATTCGCATATTCCTGCCGATATAACTCTTCGCCAATCAGGAAGAATCTTTCGGAGCGTCTTCGCAGTCTTGCAGCATCGCCGGGGTCTTCGGGGAGCAAATTCTCTGCGAGGTATCCTTTTATTGGGTCTTTCCACCCTGTTCCCGAGGACGTCATGCTCAGCACTGAGATGCTCGGATGGTCTAGCACCTCGGTATATGTTTTCGACTTCGCCTAGCAATCTGCCTCTGTTATTCCGCCGAGGTACATTTTCGATCCGTACGGCGTCAAACTCTTGGATGAGCTTTGCTACTAGCTCATGGTATTTTGCCAAAATTGGGTCCTTCGCCCCATAATCTCCTGCCGACTGCCGAACTACCAGCTGGGAATCGCTGTGAGCCTTTAAGTTTCTCACGCCAATCTTTCTCCAGGCCTTCGGGGCCCCTGATAATTATTCCAGCTCCCTGGTGTTCGGACCCCGAGGCTCCGTCTACGTGCAAGGTCCATTCTGGCTCACGCTCTTTTGGATCCGAGTGGCTCTCCTCAGTGGTGGGTATTTTGGCGATAAAATCTGCCAGGGCTTGGGCTTTTATGGCCTTCCGAGGCTCATACGTGTTTTCGTGTTCGCCCAGCGCTATGCACCACTTGGAGAGCCTTCCCGAATGGGCAACTTTTTTCATAACATCCCGTAGCGGTAGACTACTTCGGACGATGATGGGGTGAGCCTGAAAGTATGGCCGCAGCCTTCTCCCTGCAAGCACTAAGGCATATATAGCTTTTTGAAGCAAAGGGTACCTGACTTCGGCACCATGTAGGGACTTGCTGACATAGTAGACCGGCCATTGCTTTGACCCTTCTTCTTTCACGAGGGCCGAGCTCACAGCTTCTTCTGTGATGGCGAGGTACAGTACGAGGGGCTCTCCCTCCCGAGGCTGTCGCAGAGTCGGCAGGCTGGCCAGGTAGACTTTGACTTCTTCCCAGGCCTTTTTGGCAATCTTCATCCCAAGGATGATCATTTCTTCCGAGGTCGCCTTCCATTTTTGTTGCCTTTGTGAGGACTTTGAAGAAAAGTCTACACCTATCTCCGTACCTGGAAATAAACCTGCTTAGAGAGGTTATTCTTCTGGTGAGTCTCTGCACATCCTTGACTGTGGTAGGAGTTCGGAACTCAAGCAGAGCCTTAATCTTCTCGGGGTTAGCGTCGATGCCTCTTTCGGATACCATGTACCCAAGGAATTTTCCTGAGGTCACCCCGAAGATGCACTTCTCAGGATTAAGGCGGATCCCGAAGGCTCTGAGCTTTCGAAAGGTTTCCTCTAAATCTGCAACGTGGTAGTCATGCAGCTTGCTCTTGACTATCATATCATCAACATACACTTCCATGTTTCTCCCCATTTGGTCTTTGAAGACCTTGTTCATCAGCCTTTGGTAGGTGGCTCCTGCATTTTTTAGCCCGAATGGCATCCTGATATAGCAGTATGTTCCTCCCTCGGTGATGAAGGCAATCTTCTCTTCATCTTCGGGGTCCATCCTTATCTGATGGTAGCCACTGAAGGCGTCTAGGAAACTTAGGAGCCCATATTCAGCAGTTGAATCTACCAGTTGATCTATTGGCGGCAGAGGGTATGAGTCTTTCGGGCAAGCATCGTTCAAGTTTCTGAAGTCAATGTACATCCGGAGTTTGCTGCTACCTTCTTTTGTGGCTATGACCACGTTGCTTAACCACTCGGGGTACTTGACCTCCCTGATAACTTCAGCATCTAGGAGACGCTGGACTTCGGTTTTGACAAAGTTGCTTTTGTGGGCTGAGATGCTTCGTTTCTTTTGCCGGACAGGCCTTGCTTCCGGACTTACTCTGAGGCTATGCTGTATTATGCCAGGGTTCACCCCCGGCATATCTTTTGGCGAGTAGGCAAACAAATCTTTATTTTCCAGCAGAAAGGATACAAGATTTTCTTTGTCACCTTTGGCCAAGCTCTTCCCTATTCGGGTAGATTGACCTGGGACAAGCTCTATTGCTCCCATTTCTGTTTTGGCGAGATCTTCTTCTTTGCCTTTTTCTGGTGCCCTTGCCTCCATCGGTTGCGCGAGGTTGCTTGCCGGAGCTTTTCGCGCTTTTACAAACACCTTTCTTACCTCGGCTTGGTCTATGAATACCTCTGCATCTCCACCCTTGGTGGCGAATGTGACAGTCAAGTACTTCACATCAGGGCGAATATGCAGATTCCCCATTGTCTGCCTTCCCAGGATGGCGTTGTACGAGGACGGGACGTTCACGACGATGAATCTCGCCATTGTGGAGGCGTACAACGCAGCTGCTCCGTTCACCGAAGTCCCTTTCATCATCAGCCGTAGGTCGATCCATCCGAGGACGGGGAGTTCGGATGGTCCAACCCAAAAGTGGGTGAGGTGATAGGCTTCAGTTCGCTGCTGGAGATGCCCAAGCCCGGTAGCAGGTGCGAGAATAGGACGTCAGCATTTGAGCCATCGTCAAGCAACACTCTTTTGACGTCCCAGTTCCCTACTCTCGCCATAATCAATAGCGGATCGTCGTGGGGGAAGATGACGGTGGAGCCATCTTTGCGAGCCAGCTTCTTTGATGGACTTTGATACTCCATGACTGCAGTTTCTCTGGCTTTCCACTTTCTTTCCGAGGATGGGAGCCCCGTGGTGATGGTTTGGATAACCCCTAGTGGAGGTGGAGGGCACTTTTTTGGACTTCTATTTCTCCGCCTGTCGGAGTCATAGTCCTCATCTTCGGCCCTTTCTTCCTCCATTTTTCTGTCTTTCGGGGATGGCATCCTCAGGTATTTCCGAAGTTGGCCATTTTTTATCGGCGACTCTATGTACTTCTTCAGCTGGAAGCAGTCTTCGGTGTCATGACCGTGGTCGCGATGAAACTGGCAGAACTTCTTTACATTCTTCTTATTATCAGCGGTCATGGCCCCTGGTCGCCGAATCTGCGTCCTTTGCCTTTCCAGTGCCATGAGAATGTTGGTCCGTGAAGTGCTCAATGGTGTGAAACTTTGAGGTTTCCTTCCTCGCATCCTCCGAGGTCGTCCTGCGTATTCGGTCGGATGCCGAGTTTGTTGGCTGGACTCTTCGGGGCGGTGGTGATCAGACTTCGGCCCAGCCATTCTTAGTTCTTCGGCAGTCATGTGCTGTTCTGCTCTTCGGTAAAATTCTCCGAGGGTCTCCGGGGGGTCCTTTGAGAACTCGTAGAACAGCTGTGAGTCTCGCCGAAGGCCTCGTGTCATGGAAAGAATGCGGATTTCGGGCCTGAAGTCTAGGACACTTAGAGCTTCCCTGTTGAATCTTTCGACATAGTCTCGGATGGTTTCTCCATTCCTCTGCTCTATGTCGAACATCTGCATAGGCATCTTCGCCGTAGGTCTGCTCCCGATGAATTGCTGTGTGAAGGCCGTGGACAAGTCCTGGAACTCAGTGATGGTTCCTGAAGGCAAGGAATTGTACCACACCGTGGCTGGCCCTGTGAGGGTGACTTCGAAGCACTTGCACATGGTAGCGTCGTCAGCACCGTGTATTATCATGCTGCGTCTGGCATGGCTCCCTCAACAACGGCCTGAATAAATGGCGAGCATCTTCGCAGCATGTTCCCGAGAGTCTGGCCCAAACGGGTTTTCTGGCCACTTGTTTCTCCACTCTGTCCAGCCGTGCTAGTATCCTCTCCATCAGCACTGTGGCGCTAGGGCCTTCTTCAGGGAATAGAGATCGCCGGTGCCTCTTCGGGGGGCGAGTTCGGCGCTGAGGGGACAAGGACCTCGGCTCAGGTGACGAACTGCTTCACTGTGAAACTCTCGGTCGCTTGGACACGGTTTGTCCCACAGGCCGTTTCCCGAGGGCTATATCTTTTGTGGATGATTCTTCGCGAGGGCCTCCACTCCCCGAACTGTGATGTGTAGACTTGGGGCTTTTCTCCCGAGGGCGTGTCGCTGAGGGGGGGCTCTGGGCGTGTGCTTGCTGTGGCCACCTTCGGTCGATCTGCTGGGTCATTTCAGACACGACCGAACGCTGAAAGTCCCTCAAGAAGCTCATGGTGATTACCAGAGGGCGGTCTTCCTCAGGTGCAGAAGTCCCTGGGAGTGTTTGATCAGCAGCCGGTTGGATCTCAGGCGCGGACGGGGACTTCGGGAGCCCCTTGTCCTTAGACCACCGAGTCTCAATGACGGCGATCTCAGAGCGGGTTCCCACAGACGGCGCCAAATGATGGCCAGGGGCCTCATCCTTTATAGTCATGGTGACTGGTGGAGAGACTTCTGGGAGGAAGAGCTCCTGGTGGAATGGGTAGCCCAAAAGAGAGTGCCTGAAAGCTCAGAAACAAAGGGTTAGGAGGCCCACAGAGTGTTTTTCCGGGGGGGGAGCCTCCGACGCCCAAGTCAGTGGTGGCTGAGAAAAGGCAGAGGAAATAGCACAAAGGGCTGAAGAGTCTCGCCTGGTAGTTTTCTCAGAGTATGGGAGCAGTGTTTGTCCAACCAACCAGCCTCCTGCCCAGTATTAATTCCTGGTATTTATAGGAGAGCCTAGCCCGTTCAGATCACGACACGTGTTCGGTCGGATGTTCCCTGAGTTTCTGGGCGTAGGAGACAGATAACTGGTAGCTGGTTGTCCTGAGCCACGTGCTGAGATGGGCCATGATGTGATTCTGATGGCGTCCGTATGTCAGAGCGCCTATTCAGGCGACTTTATCACGTCTGTGAAAGGACGTGTCAGAGGCTTCCTTAAATGCTTCCATAAATGATCCTGCCGTACTCCCGAGGTCCCTGGGTGAGGTCGTCCTCTAGTTCGGACAGAGCCTCTTCGGGAAACAAGCCCTCAATTCGGGGGTTCCCAGTTTCAGGGAGTTCCGCCTTCGGGGATATCATGTTCGGCTCACTATGTTTGGTGCCGCTTTTCCGAAGGCGATATGTTCACAACCTTGGGGGCCGAGTAGTGTCTTCGAGGTTTCCTGGCGTGCCGGGCTCGGAGCTCTTCGGCTATCCCCCGAGGTGCCTGATCGCACCTTTTCTCGGGTAGCGCCAGCTTCTTCTGGCCATCATTGTGGCAGGGAGTTCGGCCAGATAGAGGCGATAGCGTTTGGCTATCACGTGGGACAAGTTCCCACAAGTTTCCTAGGCAGGCCCATGAGGGGTCATGTCACCGGAAGCCTGGTAATAGCGTACAAAGGAAGAAAAAACTTGGTCGACCACTTCTTCAGGTTTTCCAAGGTCGCGCAGCTCAAGTGAGAATTAAGGGGAAGCCAGCTTTCGAGAACAGCTTTGATTGTGACTTGTCCTGATGACATCTATGGGACAAAAACACTAACGTCGAACTAACAAAAAAAAAAAGAAGAGAAAAAGGAAGAAGAAGAGCAACTTTGAAAACAGACCCATCTAGTTCATAAGGAAAAAGAACTTAGGAGATTGCCGCGAGACTTGCCGGAAATCACTTTGCTACTTGCACCATTGTAAGAGAAAATATGGAGAATGAGAAAGAGATTGAGAGCAAAAGGAGCAAAAATAGAAGAATGAGGAAACCTCTAAGGGACTAGGCCTTATATAGACCGAAGAAGGCAGGTGAAGCGTTGCCATAATGACCCTTCACAAGCGAAGGGACGCAACCAATGTAACGGACGTGATTGATCGCCATTAACTCATTGACACGTGTCACATGATGCAAAAATTGAGGGCACACCTATTGACACTAGCAGTCCTACACCGCCTACCCCAAAATGATTCAACTGCCAAATCAGATGGGACTGTTCACCGGCAAAAGGTGGGAATGAAAATCATTGAGGAAATTATAGCCCTTTACCTTTGAATATATGACTTCAGCTGGAGGACACAAAGTAGCTCCTTTGGCCCCAAAGGTGTGACCTCACCAAAAAATAGGAAGCTGGTTCGAAACATCTCTGTAAAGGGCTCGAAATAGAGTGCAAAAACCCTTGGATAATGGCGAGATTGCAACTTTGGCAAGAAAGTGGGTTCTGTGCCTGAGGAGCTTTCAAAAGTCAGATCTCTTGGCTAAAGAACAACTTCAGCTTCTTATTACATACTCCCGAATGACTAGCACCAAAGACACAACTTCGGCTTCTCCAAGGGGGGCATGTGATAGCCAAAGGGCTATCGCTGCTGAGATCTCTTGATCGGCTAACTTGATGCCACCCTTAGGAGAAACTTAACCCCTACCTCTGGTCATTCTCCACACCACCCTTTGAAAGTGACATGACCAACTTCGGGAAAAAGTGTCTTCACCACCCTTGGATTTGTGAAGCTATTGACCTCGGAAAAGTAGATCCACCATCCTCGACAGAGGAAAAGGTCTCCTGAAGGTGACCTACTCTTCCGTAGGGCCTTCCCTGATAGTCCTTGGGGGGAAAATCTTTGCCCGAAAGGAACTCACACCTCAAAGGCATTTTACAGAGATAGAAAAAAAATGGTTAAAGAGCCTTTGACAAAGAGACCTCACGCATGCCCCTACCCTTTGGCCAGAATGGCCTATGGCTAGTTGGAGATACCTACCCCCGAAGGTATGGATCATATCTGACCGAGCATGTGTCATGATCTGGACAGACTGTGTCAAATAGCCTCCTCCCTCCACCCTCCTATAAATACTTAGGAGGGACCTTGGTAAGGATACATGGGACTCTCTCTCTTTCCTACTCTCTGCTTTTAAACACAGCTCTCCCGTATACTGACTTGGGTGTCGGAGGCTCATCCCCCAGAATCACACTCTGAGGAGCTCCTAACCCGTGTTTCTTCCAAGTGTTTTTGACATATTCACACCGAAAGTCCTCCCTGCGGGCCAACAAGTCATTCAACGAAGATGCCGCTGGGCATCAACGTGTCAGCTAGATCTGGTCCGTACCATTGGAGAGAGGAAACTCCAGCTGGCTGTAGGTAGTTCTGGCGAGAGGGTAGGGGCATGTGTGAGGCTTCTTGTTAGAGATCCCTCAACTATATTTTTCAATGCTCCATAAGAACCCTTTAGGGATCTGAGACCCCTTCGGGCAAGAATCTCAACTGAGGCTGACTAGAGAAGCCCTTTGGATGGGTGAACCTATCTACCGGAGACATTTCCTCTATCGAGGATGATAGACCTATGTTCTCGAGGTTGGTAATCGACACTCCCGAGGAAGGTAAGGAACCATTTTTCAAAGTTGGTCATATATACTTCTAAAGGTGGTGTGGAGAATTCTCCCAAGGTTGGTCATATGAATTCCTGAGGGTGATGTCAGGTCTGCCAATAAGAAGGTTTTGTCGGTGATAGTCCTTCGGCTATCACATGCCCCCCTCCGGGAAATAAAGTTGTGTCTTCAGCATTAATAATTTGAGAGCATATTAGGAGAACCCTGTCCCTGGGAAGCTAAGGCTGTCTTTCACAAAAGAACTTCTTTCTGCCGAGCTTACCTCTTCGGGGCAACTATGCTCTTAGTTTGAGATCTTTTCCTTTGCTGGTGTTGTACTATCTGCATTCTCTTTGACCCCCTGTTTATGTTTCATTTTTTGACCTTGAACCCTTGGTGATGGCATTACTTCAGGCCCAATTCTTATTTTTAGCGAGGTTACACCTTTGGCACATGAAGAGTTACTTTTACTTAAATATTTATTCCTTCTTCAAATGGATCATCCTGTCTTTTGACCGACCAGTCAACTCATCTTGGTAAATGCATCATAGGCTGACTAGAACAGAAGGTGTGCCCCTGTTTCTCGGGCTTGATGACACATGTCATTTGGTTGTTGGCCATCCTTCACATCTGTTACATCAGTTACATCTCTTCACTGGCAGACGTTCATATGGCGATGCTTTGCCTATCTTCTTCAGGCCATATAAAGCCATCTCCCTTCAAGGTGTCCTCACTCTTCTACTCTTATTTCTCTTGCTTTCTAACTCCTTTTCACTATCCATCTTTCTCCTATGGTGGCGTTAGCGGAGGAGCGATTAATGGTAGTCTCTTATTGTGGTTTTTGTAGGTTAGTGTCTCCTAAGTTGGTTTGTCTCTCTAGTCCCCTTTTCTCCCATTAATTTTGAGGTCAGGGTTCTTCTTGTCTAAACATGCCTTCTTCTCAAGCTGAAGTTCATTCCATTCCCAATAGTTGGATTAATCTAAACTCTTATCTGAGTTGCGCCACTTCAAAAAAACTAAAGAAGTGGTTAGCAAAATTTTTCCTTCCTTTTTATGCCATGATGAGGCTCCCTGGCCTTGGTGAGTTGAGCTACCTTCCTTGGCGTAACGAGGTTAAGGTTTTTAGAGCACAACTAAAGTCAGGACTTTGATATCCTTTACTAAATATGGTGAGTGACTTTTGCCAATTTCATGGTGTAGCCGTTAGCCAATTACCGCCGAACTCCTACTTTGATTTCAACACCTTTTTCTGCATGCGTGGGGTTTCTAAGATAGCCCTTCACTTCATCTTTTTCATGCAATACTACAAGCTTCACCCTGTTTTGAAGGGAAGGTTTTACTTATTGCTTCCTCGGCGATCCGAGAGCAAGAAATTCACTTTCACCTTCAGTACCAATGACAATTGGTGAGGATGGCAGAAGAAGTACTTCTTTTTGGTAGTGGACGAAAAATTGAAGGACATGGCTGCTAAGTGGCTTTCCGAGACCCTTGACGTCAACAAGATGGATCCATCAAAGCTGGTTACCCTCAAACTTGAATCTCAGTTCAGGGAATTTGAAACCCATATTCGAGCAGTAGCTGATTGGTCAGACCAAGCTTCTTTATGTTGGGTTTCGGGAGCCAAACAAGCACAGCGGAATTTAACCAAAACCCTCCAAGATCCAAGTGAAACGGGGTAAACCAGGTGTTCAAAAATTTTCATACCTAATTTTTGGTTAAGATCTCTCAACGAACTATAGAGTCGAATCACAAAACCTAAACAGTTGACATTTTCAAGCTCTCTATGGTATCCACATGAGCCTCTAGGGATCACCACACTTCCACCATGTCTCAGCAGATGTGTTTCTTTTGCGTTCGCATTGCTAGCTTGCGTCCTCCAAGGAAATGCAAGAGAAGAATGCGGCTGTCCTTTTGGGAGGCTAGGGCAAAAAGCTGCGAATTTCTTGCTAAAAGTTGTATTATAGTGAGACTCAACTTCCAGGCCTCATGGATTTCAAAGCCCTAATCCAATTAGGCTTTAATTTTGGGCTTAATAATGGCTCAACTTTTTGGCCTATTATTAATTCAAAATTATTGTGAAACCATAACCCAAATAATTAGCCTATGCACTCTAATGATCCAAATAGCTTTATGTGTGTGACCCAATAAGCTCTTACCACATTGGCAATGATCATAAATCACATTTATGATCATAAGAAATGAGCGGTGTCTAGCAACACATCATTGCTACCCAAGTGACAAGATTGTCGGTGATTCGACTAAACCTTTATGATCATTACCGATACATGCCATTGTCCCTTTGTCCAAGATATCAAGACTAAGCACGAGACATGGAATGTGTCACTCTCGTATAGCCCAATCTTTGGTTTCTTGATTACCGAGTAGACCAACTTAAATTGATGACATTGATATCATATGTCAACTCATCCGAACATGGCCATGCATTTTTCTAAGTCTTACTCTATCAAGGGGCCCGAAGATATCACTCCCATTACATAGGAGGGATAAAGCCCATCTTGATCATACAAATCCCTCCGCATGATATGTGATATACCCATTGACCTCCTTCAAGTTCACTCAGTTACGAGCAACAAAGGAAAGTATCAAAGTATGTGAGTCACATGTAGGGAACCTTGATGATCTTAGGTCGAAGAACTACATATACCATGATCACTATGAGAATCACTTGTGACACTCATATAACGATCCATGAAGTGTTCTCATGGTGGGTCGGTCCAGTACACAAGCTCTCCAACTTGTACCCATATGCAGACTGCATATCTCATATTAGTCTCCACATATGCTAGTCGTTATACATTGTTGCAACCCGCTCCACAATAATACTAGACCAGGGACGTTTGAGAATATCATTATTCTAGGGTTACAATTATGTTTATTACATTACGCAGAAACAAAACAACAAACATAATTGTTGCATTATTGCCTTAATAAAATATCATGACTCAATGTGCAAAAAATACAATCATCTCATGATTGGCTTTTAGGCGCAACACTAACACTTCACGTCCATTGTACCCTTTCATAATCAGATGGAACTTTATGACTGAAAAGGTACTTTGGGAGCTCGGGGTCATCAAGTAGCATATTTCTTAAAAGAAAATGCCACAACTAGCAATGGACGGCAACAACTCCTGGCTGGCCATGCTTCTTTTGGGGTGAACTCCCATATTCAGCACTTGTAAAGAGTAAAGTTCTTTCCAACTAGTTATTTATGATTTTCCATACTTACTCTGATGTTTTTCTTTTTGCAGAGATGGGCGATAAATTAACAGCTTTCTACAGTAGCCTTTTCCTCAACCATGCTAAGAAAAGAGAGTAGAAGAAAGAGGCCCCAAAAAGGAAAAAGGGGTCAACTGGGCAGTCTTTGACCCCGAAGAACAAAAAATTCAAGGAGCATTCCCTACCCTTCCCCCTAAAGACTAGCCTGGTATGCTCGATCATATTAGTGTTGTGCCCAAAAGGCCAATCATGAGATGATTGTATTTTTGCAAATTGAGTCATGATATTTTATTAAGGCATTAATCTAGCAATTATGTTTGTTGTTTTGTTTCTATGTAACTTAACAAACATAATTGTAACCCTAGAATAATAATTTTCTCAAACGTCCCTAGTCTAGTATTATTGTGGAGTGGGTTGCAATAATACATAACGACTAGCATATTTGGAGACTAATATGAGATATCTAGTCTGCATATGGGTACAAGTTGGAGAACTTGTGTACTGGACCGACCCACCCTGAGAACACTACATGGATCGTTATATGAGTTTCATAAGTGATTCTCATAGTAATCATGGTATATGTAGTCCTTCGACCTAAGATCATCAAGGTTCCCTACATGTGAGTCACATACTTTGATACTTTCCTTTGTTACTCGTAACTAAGTGAACTTGAAGGAGGTCATTGGGTATGTCACATATCATGGGGAGGGATTTGTATGATCAAGATGGGATTTGTCCCTCCTATGTAACGGGAGTGATATCTTCAGGCCCCTTGATAGAGTGAGACTTAGAAAATGCATGGCCATGCTAGGATGAGTTGATATACGATATCAATGTCATCAGCCAAAGTTAGCCTACTCTGTAATCAAGAAACCAAAGATTGGGCTATACAAGAGTGACACATTCCATGTCTCGTGCTTAGTCTTGATATCTTGGATAAAGGGACAATGGCATATATCGGTGATGATCATAAAGGTTTAGTTGAATCACCGAGAATCTTGTCACTTGGGTAGCAATGATGTGTTGCTATACACCGCTCATTGCTTATGATCATAAATGTGATTTTGATCATTGCCAACGTGGCAAGAGCCTATTGGGTCGCACACATTGAGCTATTTGGATCATTAAAGTGCATGGACTAATAATTTGGGTTTTGGTTTCACAATAATTTTGTATTAATAATGGGCCCAATAGTTGAGCCATTATTAAGCCCGAAATTAAATCCTAATTGGATTAGGGTTTTGAAACCCATTAGGCCTGGAAGTTGAGTGTCACTATAAATACAACTTCTAGTGAGAAATTCGTAGGTTTCCTTGCCTTAGCCTCCCAAAAGGACAGCAGCACTCTTCTCTTGCAATTCCTTGGAGGACGCAAGCTCGCACTGCGAGCGTAAGAGAAATGCATCTGTTGGGACGTGGTGGAAGTTTGGTGATCCCGAGAGGCTCGTGTGGATACCATAGAGAGCCTGAACACATCAACTGTTTAGGTTTTGTGATTGGACTCTACAGTTGAGTGAGAGATATCAACCGAAAATTAGGTATGAAAATTTTTGAACACTCAGTTTACCCCGTTTCACTTGGATCCTGGAGGGTTTCGGTTAAATTCTGATGCGCTGTTTGGCTCCGGAAACCCAACAGATCATTCATCCACAAGTGCTGACCCTGTATTGAAGTCGGGCATCGTCTCAATTCCCCCAAGTCCAATGTCATTGCTGAAACCTTAGGGACCTCACTGACGGCGATTTTGGCTAAAGAACTAGAGGAATGATGAAGGAGGAAGGGCAAGGAGATTCCAACCAAGGTCCTTGACGTTAATGACTTTGACGGGGAGGACATCAAAGTTCAACCAAGTTTGCCTCTTGGTCATTCGTCTATGAATTTCAGCTTTTTTAGCATTTTAGATTTTATAGATGAATGGCTAAGAAACAACATGATAAAAGAACTGCATCACAATTTTTCAAAGGACCGGGTGCAGGTAGGGTGGATGATAGACCATATTTGGAAAAAGGCTATTCGGGATTCGAAGATCCTGAAGGATAAGGTGGCGAGGGAACTGTTCTAGTCAATCACCAAGGACATGGGCCTGTTCTCGGAGGATTGCTAGAAAATGGTTCTTCAGATGGAAAACGACATTATCATGAATGCCACCTTTCAGACCTTGACAAAGGATTGCTCAAATAAGGAGATCCTTACTGCTCAAATTTTTGAGCACGTTACTCATGTGAACCTTAGCCCTTGAGTACTTAGAAAAATTTTGGGTCTATAAGTTGCTACAACTCATATTTGGTCTTTTCTCCTTATAGCTATTAGCATATTAAGGCTACCTTCAGGCCTGGGCGATGAAGCAGTCCTTCATCCGAAGTCAGTCAGAGGAGAACTTGGCTAGCCAAAGAGATGTTTGTGAGCTTGTGCCTAAATATGGCTAGCTCACGAGATCGCCAAGGAGTACTTCGACAAGCTTTGCCAGGAAGTGCTAGAAGGCTAGAGGGTGCTACCCCAGGAGTGTTCCTCCAAAATATATGACCTTAGCATGAAGGTGGTGGAGCTGAGTTCGGCGGGCAAGATTCATCGAAAGGAGAGAGTGGACACCATAGCTGATTTCACAAAGGCATTGAAAATCATTCCTGAGCTTATCGCCAAAATTGATCAGCTGAAGAACTGGAAGAAAAAGAAATAGAAGGCAGAGAAGCAGATGGAGGCAGTACAGAAGGAGGTGGAGCACCTAAAGGCTGAAAAGGACAAGGCAAATAAGGCAACAAAGTCCTTATTCCAAGACAGTTTATGCCTTGCCCACCATCAGGTTCTCTCCCATTACCCCGACATCAATTCCTCCTTCTTGAGGGCTTTTGATATCCCCGACGGACCTTCCTCGCCATGGTTGAAGAACAAATACCTCAAATTCCTGCTCATCCTTATTTGGTTGAAGGTGTTGATGATGATGATGAAGGGGATGATGCCGAGGATGTAGATGCTGAAGAGCCCAAAGGTGGGCAAGAATAGAATTCAAGCAACATTTTTAGGAAACTTGCTATATTACAAGAACACTTAGGTATATTTGGAATCAACCATATTTGGTTAACCTCCTTTGATAAAGCTCGTGCAAGGTGATATAGCTACTTTTAGAATCAACCATATTCAGTTCACCCCATTTGGTAGACTTTTAGCAGCTTGACAGATAACCACATTTGGTTGATTTCTTTGGACAAGTTTCTCATGATTTTTTCAAAGAGTCTGAGTGCCATGTGTTTTTCAACTCTTATCCTTTAGCATTTCTGAGTTTATAGACCACTAGCCAAACTTCCTCGAGGACCAAATAAGGTTCTTCCTAATTTGCCCAAAATTATGAGCTGGTCTTCGGGATTCCAGTTCTACCTTTCGAGGAACAAGCTCTCCCTTCTTGATTCCTTTGGGTTTTACATTGGTGTTTGCTATGAGGGCTACCCTTTGCTGAAAGCTTTTCTTCTAAGTTTGGCCATCTCCCTATGTTCATGAATCATATCTAACTTAGTCCTTAAACTGAGGTTGTTCATTTATTCGTCGAACACCTATATTCCAATAAATGATTGTATGACTTCAACAGGGATAATGGCCTCGATGCCGAATATTAGTGAAAAAGGTGTTTAACTAGTAGCTCTTCTAGAAGTTGTTCGATAACTCCATAGTACACTTTAGATTTCTCCTAGACATTTTACCTTGGCTTCTTTCAACCTCTTCTTGAGACTATCTTCTATTGTCCTATTCGACACCTCAACTTGCCATTGCTTTGAGGATGGGCAACTGGGGTGAAGTGTAATTTTACCCTGAGGTTGGTTGCAAATTCTTCAAATCCTCTATCAATGAATTGGGAACCATTGTCTACTACTATCACCCTCGGCACCCCAAATCCACATATGATGTTTTTCCAAACACACTTTTGGATGTCCTTTGTCAAAATTGTTGCCAAAGGCTCTAACTCAGTCCACTTGGTGAAATAATCTACTGCAACTACGCAAAACTTCACTCCTCTAAGAGCCATTGGGAGAAGACCAATGAGGTCAATACCCCGAACAGTGAAGAGGTAAGGATAGTCAGCCGAAGTTATCTCTTCCAAAGGTACTCTTTGGATCGGTGCATGCTGCTGGCATTTATCACATTTTTTGATGAACTACCATGCGTCCTTCCTTAAAGTAGGCAAGAAATATCCTTGCCAAAGTAGTACCCCAGCAAAGGTGTCAGTCCCGATTAGAGATCCACAGGCTCCTTCATGGACTTCTGTGAGGACTATCTTGATGTCTTCTTCACTGATGCACCTTTGTAGTGGATTTGCATACTCTTGGCGGTACAATTCTTCCCTAAACATAAAGTACTTTTTGAAGCATCTATGCACCTTCGCCACTTCCTTTGGATCCCGGGGTAAGGATGAGCTAACCAGGTATTCCTTTATTTCCACCCCTTCTTTGGTGTGGTGAGCGCCATTATGGCTATGCTCGGGTGGTCAAGTACCTTTGTTGATTGTTTTGATTTTGGCAGCTTGTCAGCTTTGACATTTTCTTCCTAAGGTGCCTTTTCGATGCTCACTTTGTCAAATTCTTGGATAATTTATGTGACAAGGTCATGATATTTTGCCAGGCTAGCATCCTTAGCACCGTACTCCCCTGTTGTCTGTCGGACAACCAACTCGGAGTCCCTATAAGCCTTTAGATTCTTTAGACCAACTCTTTCTTCCAACTGTAGTCCAGCCACGAGGGCTTCATATTCAGTGATGTTGTTGGTGACCTGGAATCTGAACTTGATAGCTTTGCCCGCTTCCATCCCATCAGGACCTCGAAGTATTATCCCGACCCCTTAATGCTCTGACCCTGAACAAAGCCCATTCGACTTCCTTATTACTGAGGTCATTAAGAGCATCCCCAGTTTTAAGGAGTTCAGTGATAATGTTTGCTAAGCCCTGACTTTTTATGGCCCTTCTCGCTTCATATATGATGTCAAATTCACTGAGCTCGATACATCATTTTGATAGTCGGCCAGAATGATCAACCTTTTTCATCACATCCCGAAGAGGTAGTGTTATGGAGCTCCTAGTAGTCAGCACTCCCGAGAGAGGTAAAATGTTCTAAATTAAGTTTAGAACTTTAATTTCAAGTTTACAAAGCTAGAATAAAGGAGTTACAAAAATTCACTAAGTTCCAAGGAGGTTTAAGCACTAGATGAGGAGCAGGGGCAAAATGGTAATTTTTCATCCTAAGTAACTGGGCGGGGTCCCGAGTGTTTTAAGTTAAGTTTTGTAACTTAACCTTTAACCTTAACTCAAACTTGAAACAATAACAAGAATTAATCAAGAAATGAGCATGTGCTAAAAGATGGGGGTTTATGTGTTTAAGGGTTGTAACTTGGATGGCTTAAGGGGTTGAGTGAGGGTTTTGATTGGAACTTAGGTGAGGATTTCTTGCACTTGGTTGCTTGAAAAGAGGAGTGATTCTAGCTTGTATCTTGGAGTTGAGGTAAGGGAGTAGTGTTTTTAAGCTTGAAAATGCTTGTGGCTTGAGTTTGTTGTAAAAAATTGATTGAAATTAGCCATAGCATTGAGTATGAGTTTTGGTTGAATTGTGGTGAACTATGAGGTTTGAGGAAGATTTGATGATGTTATACAGCATCATTAATGGCATTGTGATAGTTGGTTATGTTCCTCGCAACATGAACTAAGTGTGTGTGAAGTTTGGTGGCTTTTTATGCATGTTTGATATGTGTACTAAGTAGCCAAAGGTCATAGCAGGAAAATGCGTGCCAATTCTACAGTTTTGCAGATTGGTGACGTGTTGCCAATTGGAAAAAGGTTCACAGAACGTTGACAACTGTGCCGACGCGTTGCCAAGACAGCATTGGAGACCCGATTTTGTTTTCAGCATAACTTTTTGCTCGGGTGTCCGATTGAGGTGATTCAAAGTTCCACACGAAGCTAAAAGGGAGTACTATCACTTTAAAGTTTTAGAAACATCTAAAATTCCCCATATTTAAATTTTTTTTGAATCAAAGTGAGGATAATTTTAATGGTAGAATTTTGCACATTTTGCTAGGATGATTGAGGTGAGTCCCAAGGTGGTCCTTTGGGTACCTTAGCCCTCAAGTATGCTAGGGGTACTTTGAGACTTCCTGAAGTCCCTCAAGAAGTGGGAGTTTCCTTGAGTTTTGAAAAGTTTTGAGGTTACTTGTTGAGTAACCAAGGAAACTAAGTTGCAAGCCAATATAACCAAGTGTCATGAGCTTGAGGTGTAAGTTTTAGAACCCTTGGCAACCTGGCAGTGTTGGAAATCATGGGGTTGTAAGGAGAGGCTTCAAATGCACCGAGGTTATGAGGTTTAACAACCTAGTTACATAGTTCTCGCCACAATTCCCCTGCACAACAAAGTTAAGGAGAGGTTATATAATAAGTCAGGCGTAAGCTAAGGCTTACGAGGCACAAGTCGAGGGCTAGACTTGTGAGCCACGGAGTGACGCCCGTTAGAAAGTAATAAAACTATGTGAGGAGCGGTCCTTCGGGATCCGAGCATGCATATCCATATATTTACAAATTTGA
The DNA here is from genome assembly GCA_039654915.1 of Aquilaria yunnanensis. Taxonomy (NCBI): domain Eukaryota; kingdom Viridiplantae; phylum Streptophyta; class Magnoliopsida; order Malvales; family Thymelaeaceae; genus Aquilaria; species Aquilaria yunnanensis. Next base: position 36,121,066 of record CM077595.1, on the reverse strand, counting down.
GACGTCCCTCACACTGCGATAGCTAGTAGAGAGTATGCATGAGTTATTTCATATCTGTCCACAGTTTTACTGTTGGTACATGAGGTTACCCCTTACTGGGAATCTTGGATTCTCACTCTTACTGTTTTGTTGTGCAGATACAGAAGGAGTTGGGCCAAGTGACAGTTGAGGGTTACTCTAGTAGTAGTTTTTGGTGCACAGGTAGAATACCTGAGTTTTGATGATTCTAGTTCTTATTGTTTGGATGCTTTTTGGTCTTGTACAGTACTAACTAAATTGCTCATTGGTTACAGAGCCTAGTGCACATTGGACATAGTCAGCAATAGCTACACCTAGTTGGATCTAGAGGAGTCTCTAAAGCTCACCACTAGGATTCACATCCAATGTGGGAGTTAGTATGAGAAGATCTCAGGAGAGGATTTTGTATGTGTACATAGTGTTAGTGTTGTGCCCAAAAAGCCAATCATGAGATGATTGTATTTTTGCACATTGAGTCATGATATTTTATTGAGGCATTAATCCAGCAATTATGTTTGTTGTTTTGTTTCTGCGTAACTTAATAAACATAATTGTAACCCTAGAATAATGATATACTCAAATGTCCCTAGTCTAGTATTATTATGGAGCGGGTTGCAACAATAGATAACGACTAGCATATATGGAGACTAATATGAGATATGTAGTTTGCATATGGGTACAAGTTGAAGAACTTGTGTACTGGACTGACCTACCATGAGAACACTTCATGGATCGTTATATGAGTGTCACAAGTGATTCTCATAGTGATCATGGTATATGTAGTCCTTCGACCTAAGATCATCAAGGTTCCCTACATGTGAGTCACATACTTTGATACTTTCCTTTGTTGCTCGTAACTGAGTGAACTTGAAGTAGGTCATTGGGTATGTCACATATCATGCGAAGGGATTTGTATGTCAAGATGGGCTTTGTCCCTCCTATGTAATGGGAGTGATATCTTTGGGCCCTTTGATAGAGTAAGACTTAGAAAAATGCATGGCCATGCTCGGATCAGTTGATATACGATATCAATGTCATCAGTTTAAGGTGGTCTACTCGGTAATCAAGAAACTAAAGATTGGGCTATACGAGAGTGACACATTCCATGTCTTGTGCTTAGTCTTGATATCTTGGACAAAGGGACAATGGCATATATCGGCGATGATCATAAAGGTTTACTCGAATCATCGACAATCTTGTCACTTGGGTAGCAATGATGTGTTGCTAGACACCGCTCATTGGTTATGATCATAAATGTGATTTATGATCATTGCCAACGTGGGAAGAGCCTATTGGGTCGCACACATAGAGCTATTTGGATCATTAGAGTGCATGGCCTAATTATTTGGGTTATTGTTTCACTTTAATTTCGTATTAATAATGGGCCCAATAGTTGAACCATTATTAAGCCCAAAATTAAAGCCTAATTGGATTAGGGCTTTGAAACCTATTAGGCCTGGAAGTTGAGTCTCACTATAAATACAACTTCTAGTGAGAAATTCGTAGGTCTCCTTGCCCTAGCCTCCCAAAAGGACAGCCGCACTCTTCTCTTGCAATTCCTTGGAGGACGCAAGTTAGCACTGCGAGCGCAAGAGAAACGCATCTGCCGAGATGTGGTGGAAGCGTGGTGATCCCGAGAGGCTCGTGTGGATACCATAGAGAGCTTGAACACATCAACTGTTCTGGTTTTGTGATTCGACTCTATAGTTGAGTAAGAGATCTCAACCGGAAATTAGGTATGAAAATTTTTCAACACCCGGTTTAGCCCGTTTCACTTAGATCCTGGAGGGTTTCTGTTAAATTCTGCTGCGCTGTTTGGCTCACGAAACCCAACACATAGTACTCTAGTTGCCTCCTTAGTTATGAAATGAAGAGTCATGGACTCGAGGATTGCTTTCTGGGTGGGGGCATTAGCTACTATATGTATGAGTGCTCACGCATGTTGCTATGTGTAGTTAACTCATATAAAGGTTGATTTGTATGCTTTGACTGCTCTACTTATTTTATATGAAAAATTGTGGCCACATTAACATTTTATGGTTTTAAATAACTCGTCCAAGCATAAAGAGCATGCATATTGCATATTCTAGGATAATCAACTAGTGACATGGATTTAATCCGCTCACATATCAATGAGTACCAGCTGCAATCCGCCGTGAGACCAAGTTCTCACAGGTGTCTTAGGCAGGGGCCAGGGACGGCCGTGTCAGGTAGGTTACTTCGGACTGTGATAGAATGTCCTTGGAAATAGGGCCAGAGCCTCCTACTTGCCATGACTAATACATGGATGGCATTTTACAAAAGAGGGTACCTGACTTTGGCACCGTTCAAGGATTTACTGACATAATATACTGGCCATTTTATTCCTCCTTCCTTCACCAGTACCATGCTTACCGCTTTCTTGGTGACCGCAGGTAGAGTGTCAGGACACTGTTTTAGTGCTTGGCCTTTGCCAAAATGTAAAGGAAAATGCATTAAAACAATGAGGGGCTCAAATGAGAATGTAAAGAGTGATATATGTGTGCAACCGAGAATTATCAGGTTTAAAATGCACATGAGAAATGGCCTAAGTACTAATGGCATAAAACAAAGTTTAAGGGGCAATTTGAATGTTCTTTCGAGTGTTATTAGTGATGCTAATACTTGTGGGGAAAATCCTTAAGCCATGCCAATTTTTTGAAGCCGAGAAGGGCAATAAGGCCATTTTCGTGCACAAGTGGCACTTGGCCGGTTTATGCATGCTTCCACTTAAATGAAAATCATTAGTTTCGGTCAAAACTTCATCTTTGGAAGTCAAACTGTGTTCTACGTGTTCTTGGGTTGAATGTTCGGGTTCATGTCAGATTGGTGGTGATTAAAGCTTGAATTGAAGAATCAAGCTTGGAAGTGGTGCTTGGAAGTGGTGCTCTTGGCCTTAGGTGAGCTTGTGCTTGAGTTGCCAAGCTAGGTCTTAAAGGTTCAATTTGAAACCAAGACCTCAAAGCTAGAGATTGGTAAGGTTTCATGAAATCTACTTGATTTTGGAAATGATTCCATGTTCAAGTAGAGTAATGGCTTCTAAGTGATAGTAATTTTGATCTATATGATCTTAGATTGCCAGATGGGGCATATATGGAACCTTCGGGTTTATGTGTTTTCTTGCCTAGCTTATCATAAATGGCAAGTACTAAGGTTCAAAGTAAGTAGGCCAACTTATCTTTGAACTTGGAGATCTAGGGGTATGGAGTTGGATTGGCAAAGCTTGGAGTGCAAATTATGTGTGTGCACTTGCTAGTGGTTTCGGCCGAGAAGGGCATTACATTGTGGTGTGTGTTTTGTGTGCTTGTTGTCATGGCCCGCCTAGCCCCTAGCCCATTCAAGCCCAATTACTTAACCATGTAGTGGAATTCCATAAAAGGGGCATTTGTCCATTACCAAAACATATGGGCATGAACCCCAGGATGTTACTACTGCTAGCTCATTGATTGTTTACTTAAAGGTTGATGTTGTGCTCTCGAAAATGAGCTAGTACTTATGTGGAATTTGTGTGTTCATTTCATTACTCAACTAGCCAAGTACATACATGGCAACCAAAAACCAACTCAAGTTTTGAAAACTTGTTTATTATGCACATGTTTTTTATAATCAAGCATAGGCTTATAAACATACGATTATGCAAATCCATCATCAACTTTACCTAGGCCCAAAATGTTCATGACCACCAAAATTCCAAAAATCCATGTTCAAGCCATTAACACATATTATGGCCAAATATACTTAGATTCATTTTTAACATGCCTTTTTACTTAAGTACTCGAAAGGGTCCATAAATACTTATAATCACAAATTTGGTTTGTAAGACAAACCAAAATACATAGCACATGTTTATACATGGCAAATCACATATAGAACACATTTCCACCTTAGAGACTTTGTTCCCACAATCTAGACTCCAAGTCCTCCACATAAAGTCCACACTTATTAGCTTGATACACAAGCAACCCATAACACCTAGAATACTTAGAATATTGAGCAAATATATATGTACACACACAAACCTTTTTACCAACAGAAAGAGTATAAAATACTCTTGATCTTAGTTCCGTTCTAGTGCTCCTTTTCATACATTGAGTAGAAAAGGGCATGAGTAAAACTCAGTAAGGATTTCGTACAGCTCATAAAGCCTATCATAGCACAAGTATATCTTGCCAAAATATAATCCAAGCTCATGCAAAGAAAACACTAAGACAAAGAAAATACAGGATATATGCATATAATAATAATCGAGGTCAATAAGCAAAACCAAACATAGAAGCACACAAACACACGCACCACTTAACACCATATTCCCATGAAGGGTAGAGCAAGAATGAGAATATTTTCTTTAATTTCAGTTAACCATTTATTACTCCGTATTAATCTGAGATCTATTTATGCTTGGGAATTAAGTTCGCTAGCCCAATACCTAGCCATAATGCTTGCATGGAGCTAGCTAACACAGAGTTGCCTAAGCAATAAAACATAGCCCTCTGTAGCACCTTAGGATCACATGGAATTCTTTATCCATCACCTAAGGGCACTGAAAACTCAAAGATTATAAGAATCCTTACCACAAAACCCTTAGCAACTTTGTGCCCAAAAGCTTTAGAAGCTTGTTTCTTTGCCTTTTCCTTGCTTGTCATAGCTAGAACCTAATTTTTGGCTTGAGAACCTACAATGGCTGAATTATTAGCAAGTATATTCTTGCATTACCATAGCTTGAAAGCTTACATATACCAAGAAAAGTTGGTGGAACACACAATACCTCAACCAAATGGGGTATGGCCGAATCCTTTGGCTTCATTTCCTTAGAGCTCTTGCTCATCTTTTCTTGAATCCACCACTTGATTCCTAGACTTGGAAGGCTTTAGAAGCTTATGTGCATCAAGAACACAAGCTTCAAACATGAGAATGCCAAGAATAAGACTTGGCTGAAACTTCCCTTAGTTGATGGCTTCCAAAAATGTCTCCTTCGTTCAATCTTCTTCTTGATTCTTTCTTGGGATGTTCTTAAGAGCTTATAGACACCAAGAACACTGAGTAAAAGCTCAAGGATGCTCAAGAATGAGCTATGGCTGAATGGTATTTGGGAGAGAAGAGTTGGAAGAGTTTGAGAGCAAACATAGAGAGAGATTGAAGAGAGAGATAGGGAAGAGTGAATGAATGAATTTGGGAGCTTATTGGGCATGTAATGGACAAATTTGGGAGGGTGGAATGAGTGTATCATGCGCTTGGATGAGTGGGAGACAAGTGAGGGACAAATTGGAAGACTTGTATGGGTGGTGGGGTGAGATAGTCAAAAGTGGGGACAAATTGGAAGACTTTGGTTAAAGTTAGTTGAATTTGTCAAAAGTGGGGGACAAGTAGGTGGAGGAAGGAATCCTAAGTGATGAGTTGGATTAAAATAATGGGAAATGGAGAAAGGTGGCAGCCATGGCATCAAATGCCTTTAAAATTGGCTAAACCTGCCTTAGTCCCTCAATTCCTTGTATTTGTGCAATTGAGCCCAACCACCAAAAGTCCCTTTTTGTCCAATTGAGTCCCTCACGTTAAATTTTCATCATTTTACGCGGCCTAGGCCAAGTTTAAATTCTGAGAGTGTCCAACACTTATCATACTCCCCGGTCCCACTTAATTTAGTGTCTCCCAAACTCAATGAGCTTAATTCCTAATTTAGGAAAAATTCTTAAGCCCTAAATCCTCATAACCCAAGGCTTAATTACTTAGGATTTTGTGGGTATTACAACACTCCCGTCCTTAAGAAATTTGGTCCTCCAAATTTTCTATGAGGTTAGGGAATATATCAGGATAGCTTTAAAGCATTTCAGCTTCCACTTCCCATGTGGCGCCTCCTCCTCAAAATGCTTAGTCCATTAGACTTTTACCATAGGTATCCATTTACTCCTAAGATTCCTAGTGTCTCTTGCCAATACCCGAATTGGTTCTTCTTCATATGTGAGATTTTGGGTAATTGGAACACTAGTGACATGTACCACTTGTTTTGGATCAGAGACACACTTCTTCAACAAGCTTACATGGAAGGTGTCATGTACATGTCCCAGCTCAGGGGGTAGCTCTAACTTGTAGGCTACGTTTCCTACTCTTGCGAGTATTAAGTATGGTCCTACATACCTCAGGGCTATTTTTCCCCTCTTGCCAAGCCTCATTACTCCTTTCATAGGAGATACTTTCAACCATACTCGGTCTCCTACTTGGAACTCCAGGTCCCTTCTTTTCATGAGGTTGGCATATGATTCTTGCCTATTGTTGGGAGCCTTAATCATTTCTTGGATTACCTTAATTTTCCCAGTAGTCTCTCTTATGAGCTCTAGGCCTATTTCCAACTTATCTCCTGGCTCATGCCAATAGTGTGGAGTTATGCACCTTCTTCCATAGAGTGCCTCGTAAGGTGCCATGTCGATCACTGAGTGATGGCTATTGTTGTATGAAAACTCCACTAAAGGTAAATGTCTATCCCACTCTCCTTGGAAGTCAATGGCACAACATCTTAGCATATCTTCCAAGGTTTGAATGGTCTTTTCAGTCTGTCCATCCGTTTGAGGATGATATACAGAAGTAAACTTTAATTTAGTGCCCAAGGCATGGTGCAAGGACTTCCAGAATTTGGTAACAAATCTTGGGTCTCTATTTGAGACAATGTGATCTGGTACACCACGTAATCTTACAATCTCCTTAACATATAACTGAGAGCCAATTTCTCCAGTGAGTCTATAAGGTTTATGGGCAAGAAATGGGCTGCCTTAGTCAATCTATCCACTATGACCTAGATTGCATTACATTTTCTTCCGGTTAGTGGCATACCCACTACAAAATCCATGGATATAGATCCCCATGTTGTTTCTGGTATAAGCAAGCTTTATAGCTTACCACCAGGTCTCTGGTGCTCCACTTTGACTTGTTGACAAGTCATACACTTAGCCACATACGCACCAATCTCTTGTTACAATATGGCCACCAGAAATGTGATTTCAAATCTTTATACATTTTCTGAACTCCAGGATGCATACTCATCAAACTGGAGTGGGCTTCCTCTAGGATTTGTTGCCTGGTTCCATCCTTATTTGGCACATAAATTCTAATCTGGAAGTATAGTATTCCAAAATCCTTGATACAATTTTCCTTGTTTCTGCTCAGAAATCCTCGGGATCTCCTCATCTTAAAGCTAAGCTTCCTGAATTAGGTCTTTCCACTTAGACCTAAAAGTTAGGACCTTTACTTGGTCAAATTCCCATTTCCCCCATTTTTGGGCCAACTCAATTAAACTGACTGCATCTGCCTCAATCGGTTCTCCAGTGGCTTTGAGTACCCTGGTATACTTTCTACTAAGGGCATTAGCTACCACATTAGTTTTTCCAGCTGTATACTCAATGACGCACTCAAAATCCGTTAGGTACTCAAGCCACATTCTTTGCCTCATGTTAAAGTCCTTTTGCGTAAATAGATACTTTAGATTCTTTGTTAGTGTTGTGCCCGAAAGGACAATCATGAGATGATTGTATTTTTGCACATTGAATCATGATATTTTATTACGGCATTAATCCAGCAATTATGTTTGTTGTTTTGTTTCTGCGTAACTTAACAAACAAAATTGTAACCCTAGAATAATTATATTCTCAAACGTCCCTAGTCTAGTATTATTGTGGAGCGGGTTGCAATAATACATAACGACTAGCATATGATGAGACTAATCTGAGATATGTACTCTGCATATGGGTACAAGTTGGAGAACTTATGTACTGGACCGACCCACCATGAGAACACTACATGGATCGTTATATGAGTGTCCTAAGTGATTCTCATAGTGATCATGGTATACGTAGTCCTCCGACCTAAGATCATCAAGGTTCCCTACATGTGAGTGACATACTTTGATACTTTCCTTTGTTGCTCATAACTGACTGAACTTGAAGGAGGTCATTGGGTATGTCACACATCATGCGGAGGGATTTGTATGATCAAGATGGGATTTCTACCTCCTATGTAATGGGAGTGATATCTTCGGGACCCTTGATAGAGTAAGACTTAGAAAAATGGATGACCATGCTTGGATGAGTTGATATACGATATCAATGTCATTAGTTTAAGTTGGTCTACTCGATAATCAAGAAACCAAAGATTGGGCTATACGAGAGTGACACATTCCATGTCTCGTGCTTAGTCTCGATATCTTGGACTAAGGGACAATGGCATATATTGATGATGATCATAAAGGTTTAGTCGAATCTTCGACAATCTTGTCACTTGGGTAGCAATGATGTGTTGCTAGACACCGCTCATTGCTTATGATCATAAATGTGATTTATGATCATTGCCAACGTGGTAAGAGCCTATTGGGTCGCACACATAGAGCTGTTTAGATCATTAGAGTGCATGGGCTAATAGTTTGGGTTTTGGTTTCACAATAATTTCGTATTAATAATGGGCCCAATAGTTGAGCCATTATTAAGCCCAAAATTAAAGCCTAATTGGATAAGGGCTTTGAAACCCATTAGGCCTAGAAGTTGAGTCTCACAATAAATACATCTTTTAGTGAGAAATTCACAGGTCTCCTTACCCTAGCCTCCCAAAAGGACAGCCGCACGTTTCTCTTGCAATTCCTTGGAGGACGCAAGCTAGCACTGCAAGCGCAAGAGAAACGAATCTGCTGGGAGGTGGTGGAAGTGTGGTGATCCCGAGAGGCTCGTGTGGATACCATAGAGAGGTTGAACATGTCAACAGTTCAAGTTTTGTGATTCGACTATACAGTTGAGTGAGAGATCTCAACCGAAAATTAGGTATGAAAATTTTTGAACAGCCGGTTTACCCCGTTTCACTTGGATCCTGTTAGGTTTCGGTTCCCCCTTGCAACCCCCCACAAGGGCGGCCCTTGTTGACCAAGTCTGATGACTGGTCAGCGGAACCACCGCCTGCTGACCGGACAGCGGGACCACCATTTGCGAAGCGCCACATAAGTAAAAACTGGTTAATCAATGCACGTCAATTGGCATGCATTTTTGTTGAATGAGACTTGACATGGTATGCTAATTGGTGTTTGAAGCATGGTGCATGGTTATAGCCCTTGATTGGTTATACTTGTAAATACGGCCTGCGAGTCGTGCCTTCTCTTTTTACTCTCATTGTACATTCTCTTCTCACCTTACTCCTCTCGAATGTAACTTGAGGTTTCTATTATTGATGTAATGGTACATTATTGGATCATCCAAGGTGGTATGTCCAAGGATCATCCAAGTTGGTATGTCTAAGCAGGTGACAACACAAGGGCAACCAAGAAAGGAAGAGAAGGAGCTTATGAAGACCCTTTTCTTTTCTTAGGCTTTTATGATATTCTCATTGCCTTGAGAATATCGCATAGTTTGGGCTATAACCATGTCACGTTTATTTTCTTGTAAGCATGAGATGCATGTTTTATATTTGTATGTGATGCATGTATAAAACAACCGGAGATAACAAATTGGTGAGATCAAAAGAAAAATCCATCAAACACCTTGATCAACATTAGGTGGGTTTGCCAAAGCAAAGCACCTATGTTCATATTGGTAAGGCGCGATGGGATAATAGTGATATCCAAACTGCTAACTTTGGGTTCGACTTAACTAAGTCATCCTAATAGGATTAGGGACTTAGAGGCATAAAGTTGGGCTTAAGTTCATGAGATGAGCTTGGACAAGTGTTGTTCACTGAACTATCCAAGAGTTGCATGGGATGCAATTGGAAAGGGGTTGCCTACCTAAATAGCTGTAACTTGAGAGAAAAGCCAAAGATGACTCAGGTTGTGGTCAAATATGGATCTTGGCCCATTAGAATACCTTAGCGCCGAGGTGTTTCAAAATAATATCGAGGGTTATTATTTTGAGGAAAATAATGGGAGTATGCTTTAATAAAAGTCCTTATTAAATGAATTAAAATACATGCCTCTTACACTGCATATTTACTGTTGTAGATAACCATGGCACAAAACACATCGACACTTTCGTTGCGATTGATCCGTGAGAAGGAAAAACTGAATGGGAGTAACTTTCTCAAATGGTACCGAAACTTGAGGATAGTCCTCAAGCAACAGAGAAAGGCTTATGTCATTCAGCAGCCAGCCTATTTCGAATGACCCTGCTGCCACTGCTCCAAAAGCTGAAAGGGATGCTCACAAGAGGCATTCTGATGATTCTTTGGATGTTGCATGCCTCATGCTTATTACCATGGAATTTGAGCTTCATAAGCAACATGAGAACATGGGGGCGTTCGATATGATCGAACATCTCAAAATGCTTTTCCAAGAGCAAGCTAGGCATGAGAGGTTTGAGACGACTAAGGCATTGTTTCAGTACAAGATGTCTGAGGGAAGTCCCGTGGCTCCTCATGTGCTCAAGATGATTCGGTACATTGAGAATCTTGAGAATTTGGGATTTTCTCTTCAGAAAGAGTTGGCTATTGATGTAGTCTTGCAATCGTTGCCTGAATGCTACAGTCAATTCATCATGAACTATAACATGAACGACCTTGATGTTAGTGTTGTGCCCAAAAAGCCAATCATGAGATGATTGTATTTTTGCACATTGAGTCATGATATTTTATTGAGGCATTAATACAGCAATTTTGTTTGTTGTTTTGTTTCTGTGTAACGTAATAAACATAATTGTAACCTTAGAATAATGATATTCTTAAACGTCCCTAGTCTAGTATTATTGTGGAGCGGGTTGCAATAATACATAATGACTAGCATATGTGGAGACTAATATGAGATATGTAGTCTACATATGGGTACAAGTTGGAGAACTTGTGTATTGGACCGACCCACCATGAGAACACTTCATGGATCGTTATATGAGTGTCACAAGTGATTCTCATAGTGATCATGGTATATGTAGTCCTTCGACCTAAGATCATCAAGGTTCCCTACATGTGAGTCACATACTTTGATACTTTCCTTTGTTGCTCATAACTGAGTGAACTTGAAGGAGGTCATTGGGTATGTCACATATCATGCGGAGGGATTTGTATGATCAAGATGGGATTTGTCCCTCCTATGTAACGGGAGTGATATCTTTGGGCCCCTTGATAGAGTGAGACTTAGAAAATGCATGGCCATGCTCTGATGAGTAGATATATGATATCAATGTCGTCAGTTTAAGTTGGTCTACTCGGTAATCAAGAGACCAAAGATTGGGCTATACGAGAGTGACACATTCCATGTCTTGTGCTTAGTCTTGATATCTTGGACAAAGGGACAATGGCATATATCGGTGATGATCATAAAGGTTTAGTCGATTCACTGACAATCTTGTCACTTGGGTAGCAATGATGTGTTGCTAGACACCGCTCATTGCTTATGATCATAAATGTGATTTATGATCGTTGCCAACATGGCAATAGCCTATTGGGTCGCACACATAGAGCTATTTGGATCATTAGAGTGCATGGGCTAATTATTTGGGTTATGGTTTCACTTTAATTTCTTATTAATAATGGGCCAAGGAGTTGAGCCATTATTAAGCCCGAAATTAAATCCTAATTGGATTTGGGCTTTGAAACCCATTCGGCCTGGAAGTTGAGTCTCACTGTAAATACAACTTTTAAGTGAGAAATTCGCAGGTCTCCTTGCCCTAGCCTCCCAAAAGGACAGCCGCACTCTTCTCTTGCAATTCCTTGGCGGACGCAAGCTAGCACTGCGAGCGCAAAAGAAACGCATCTGCCTGGACGTGGTGGAAGCGTGGTGATCCCGAGAGGCTCGTGTGGATACCATAAAGAGCTTGAACACGTCAACTGTTCAGGTTTTGTGATTCGACTCTACAATTGAGTGAGAGATCTCAACCAAAAATTAGGTATGAAATTTTCGAACACCCGATTTACCCCGTTTCACTTGGATCCTGGAGGGTTTCGGTTAGATTCCGCTGCGCTGTTTGGCTCCCGAAACCCAACACTTGACAAGTTCCTCCCTGAATTGCTCAACATGTTGAGAATTGCTGAGCAAAACCTTGAGAAGGCTAGGCCCATTTTGATGGTTCAAAATTGCAAGGGAAAGGGAAAAGCCAACAAGAAGAAGGATAAAGCTAACGGAAACTCCAATGGTAATTCTTCTTCAACTACACTGAAATCAAAGGGTGGTGTGGCAAAAGAAGGGGAGTGCTTCCATTGTAAGCAACCTGGACACTGGAAGCGCAACTGTAAGCTCTATCTTGAAGAACTTGCTAAGGAAAAGGGAAGTAAGACTTCCACTTCAGGTATTGTTGTTATAGAGGCTAACTTTTCTACTTCCTCATCTTGGGTATTGGATACTGGATGTGGATTCACATTTATGCAAATGTGCAGGATCTAAGTAAAAGTAGAAGATTGGCCCGAGGTGAACTGGACCTACGTGTTGGAAATGGAGCAAGGGTTGCTGCCTTAGCCGTAGGGACTTATGTTCTCACTTTACCTAGTGGATTAGTTTTAGATTTAGACAACTGCTACTTTGTGCCTACTATTTGATAGCCGAAGTGCTATCGCCCTGACCACCTACCGACCATGGGAAAGAGGGAGCTAGACACCTGAGGAATACGACCTCGGAAAGGACTCCGGAGTGAAAGAACTCATACACCTGAGGCGCACGACCTCGGTAGCCCACCAAATTCCGACTTCGGGAGCCAGCGTAGCGCCTCCTTCGGGAGAGCGACCAATCCAGCTTCGGGTGAGAAAGACCAACCACCCCCTGCGGGAGAAAGCCAGCCCGACTCTGGGAAAGGGCCCTTCACCCTGAAGTGAGACATCAACCAAAGGGACCTCGGTTGTACGGCAAGAGCCATCAAGGAATCTCTGACACTCCGCTCATAAACGTCTCCGACACGCTACCCCCAGGCACGCTCTAACACGGCATCACAACATACGTCCTGTCACACAGGGCTACACCTACTACGGCTCGTGGCCTGAAGAGCCTGTAGATGGCTAGGGGCCTCAACGCCCAAAAATACGAACGCCATCCGACCATACACGTGTTGCAATTAGAAGGGATCACCCCCTCCGTTATAGACCAGGGAAATGGTCACAGGCAGGGGTTCTCCGCCCGGGGGGCTCCCCTGGAGAAAGAGAGAGAGGGAAAAAGAGGACAAAAAGGCCGAAAAATGGAGGACGCTCTCCTCCCTCTGCCTAAATACTCTCCCTTCAGCGCTCACAAAGGCACGCCAGGCAAGAGTCCCTCGTCCTTGTTACTATGTCTCCTTCTCTCTAAAAGCACTGACTTGGGCGTCGGAGGTTCCCCCCCGGAAAACCACCCCGGGGGCCTCCGAACCCCTGTTTTCTGAGTGTTTCAGCCAAGTCTCGCTGAAGGATCTCCGGTCCGGGCTCTCCCCCGTGCCGAAAATCTTTCCCGTCCTCACCAACCACGGTACCAGCAAGCTGCCAGCCACCACTTAAGGTGACCCTTTCAGGGTACCTTCTTGCACCTCCAGGACCCCCTGCTGCCCACACCGTTGCACACAGTGGAGATGCTGGCTCTGCCAAACTCGACTGCATCAGATGCTGGCTCCACACCCCCGGACCACATCCCTATTAGTAGAAATTTGATTTCTGTTTCTTGTTTGGACAAGAGAGGTTTTTCATTTATAATAAAGGACAAATGTTCTATTTATTTGAATGAAATCTTTTATGGTAGTGCTCAACTTAGCAATGGGTTATATGTTCTAGACCTCGAAGATCCAATCTATAATGTGAATACCAAGAAGGTCAGATTAAATGATTTGAACCTGACCTATCTCTGGCACTGTCGCTTGGGCCATATAAATGAGACCCGCATATCCAAGCACCATAAGAATGGACTCTTGGACTCATTTGATTTTGAATCATATGAGACATGTGAGTCATGTTTGTTGGCCAAGATGACTAAAGCCCCATTCACAGGGCAAAGTGAAAGGGCTAATGACTTACTAGGACTCATACATAGTGATGTATGTGGCCCTATGTCTACACAAGCTATAGGAGGTTTCTAATACTTCATTACTTTCACTGATGACTTTAGCAGATATGGCTATGTGTATCTTATAAGACACAAGTCAGAATCCTTTGAAATGTTGAAAGAATTCAAGAATGAAGTAGAGAATCAACTCGGGAAGAGTATCAAAGTGCTTCAATCAGATCGAGGGGGAGAGTACTTGGATCGAAAATTCCTTGACTATCTAAAGGAGTGTGGTATAGTATCACAACTCACTCCACCAGGTACACCTCAATGGAATGTTGTATCTGAAAGAAGAATCAAACTCTGTTAGACATGGTTCGCTCTATGATGAGTCAAGTTGACCTTCCAAACTCCTTTTGGGTACATGCTCTAGAGACAGCCATTTTTACACTAAATCGAGTTCCATCTAAATCGGTTCAAAAGACACCATATGAGATATAGAGTTTGGTTTTATCAAAAATGAAGATGAACCATGTGTCTACAAGAAGGTTAGTGGGAGCGCTATTGTCTTCTTGGTGTTGTATGTAGATGACATACTACTCATCGGGAATGAAATTCCTGAGCTACAAGATAGCCAAAGGCTATCGCCTCTATCTGGCCGAACTCCCTGCCACAAGAATGGCCAGAAGAGACTGGCGATACCCGAGTGAGAATGAGATCATACACCTCGGGAGATAGCTTAAGAGCTCCGAGCCCAGCATGCCAGGAAACTTGAGGATACTGCTACCCCCCGAGGTTGTAAACAGATCGCCTTCGGAAAAGAGGCACCAGCTATTTGCGGGCCGAACATGATCTCCCCGAAGGCGGAACTCCCTGAAGCTAGGAACCCCCGAACTGGGTTCGTGTTTCCCGAAGAGGCACCATCCATACCAAAGGACGACCTCGTCCAGGGACCTCGGGAGTACGACAGGAGCATTTAAGGAAGCATTTAATGAAGCCTCTGACACGTCCTTTCACAGACGTCATAAAGCCGCCTCAATAGGCGCTCTGGCACACTGACGCCATCAAAATCACATCATGGCCCATCTCAGCACAAGGCTCAAGGCAACCTGCTTCCAGCTATCTGTCCCCTACGCCCAGAAACTCAGGGAACATCCGACCGAACACGTGTCGCGATCTGAACGGGCTAGGCACTCCTATAAATACCAGGAAATAAATACTTGGCAAAAGGTTGGTTGGCAAAAGGTCTGACTCCCAGACTCTGAGAAAATCACAGGCAAGACTCTTCAGCCCTTTGTGCTACTTCTTCTGCCTTTTCTCAGCCACCACTGACTTGGGCGTCGGAGGCTCCCCCCCCAGAAAAACACTCCGGGGGCCTCCTAACCCCACTTTTTTTTAGCATCTCAGGTACTTTCCCTTGGGCGCACCATCCTCCAGGCATTCTTCCTCCTAGAAGTCTCTCCAACAGTCACCATGACTCTAAACGATGAGGCCCATGGCCATCATTTGGCGCCGTCTGTGAGAACCCGCTCTGAGATCGCCGTCGTTGAAACTCGGCGTTCTAAGGACAAGGGACTCCCAAGGTCCCCATCCGCGCCTGAGACACAACCGGCTGCTGAGCAAACACTCCCAGGGACTTCTGCGTCCGTGGAAGATCACCCTCTAGTGATCACCATGAGCTTCCTGAGGGACTTTCAGCGTTCGGTCGTGTCTGAAATGACACAGCAGATCGACCGAAGGTGGCCACAGCAAACGCAAGCCCAGAGGCCTCCCTCACTAGCACGCCCTCGGGAGAGACGCCCCAAGTCTACTCATCATAGTTCGGGAAGCGGAGACCAGCGCGAAGAATCCTCCACAGAAAATATACCCCTCGAGAAATGGCCTGTAGGACAAACTGGGTCCAAACGACCGAAAGTCTCACGGCGAAGCAGTTCGTCGCTTGAGGTGAGGTCCGGATCCCCTCAGCGCCGAACTCGCTCCCCGAAGAGGCGCCGACGATCTCCCTTCCCTGAAGAAGGGCCTAGTGCCACCATGCTTATGGAGAGGATACTAGCACGGCTAGATAGGGTGGAGAAACAAATGGCCAGAAAACCCGTTTGGGACAGGCTCACGGGAGCCTTCTGTGAAGATGGGTCCCTGTTCACCCGGACCGTGGCCGAGGCAGCCATGCCAGTTGACTTCAGAGTACCTCGGTTGGAGATTTATGATGGCCGTAATGATCCACAGGCCCATCTGACGAAGTACAGACGCAACATGATAATGCACGGTGCTGACGACGCTACCATGTGCAAGTGCTTCGAAGTCACCCTCACAGGGCCAGCAACTGCATGGTACAATTCATTGCCTTCAGGGACCATCACTGAGTTCTAGGAGTTGTCCACGGCCTTCACACAGCAATTCATTGGGAGCAGGCCAACGGCGAAGATGCCTGTTCAGATGTTCAACATAGAGCAGAGAAACGGAGAGACCATCCGGGACTATGTCGAAAGGTTCAACAGGGAAGCACTGAGCGTCCTAGACTTCCGGCCCGAAATCCGTATTCTCGCTATGACACGGGACCCTCAGCGAGACTCACAGCTGTTCTACGAGTTCTCAAAGGACCCTCCGGAGACCCTCGGAGAATTTTACCGAAGGGCGGAACAGCACATGACCGCCGAGGAACTAAGAATGGCTGGGCCGAAGTCCGATCACCACCGCGCCGAAGGGTCCAATCAACAAGCTCGGCATCCGACCGAACAGGCAGGACGACCTCGGAGGATGCGTGGAAGGAAACCTCAAAGTTTCACGCCACTGAGCACCACACGGACCAACATCCTCATGGCGTTGGAAAGGCAAGGGACGCAGATTCAGCGACCAAGGGCCACGACCGCTGATAATAAGAAGAATGCCAAGAAGTTCTGCCAGTTTCATCTCGACCACGGTCATGACACCGAAGACTGCTTCCAGCTGAAGAAGTACATAGAGTCGCTGATAAAGCAGGGCCAACTTCGGAAATACTTGCGGATGCCATCCCCGAAAGGCAGAAAAATGGAGGAAGAAAGGGCCGAGATGAGGACTATGACTCCGACAGGCGGAGAAATCGAAGTCCAAAAAGGCGCCCTCCACCTCCGACAGGGGTTATCCAAACAATCACCACGGGGCTCCCATCCTCGGAAAGAAAGCAAAAGGCCAGAGAAATTGCAGTCATGGAATATCAAAATCCAGCAAAGAAGCTGGCCCGCAAAGACGGATCCACCATCGTCTTTCCCCACGATGATCCGCTGCTGATCATGGCGAGGATAGGGAACTGGGACGTCAAAAGGGTGCTGCTTGATGATGGATCAAATGCGGACGTCCTATTCTCGCACTTACTGCCAAGCTTGGTCATTTCCAGCAGCGAGCTTAAGCCAGTCACCTCACCAACCTTCGGGGTGGGACCATTCGAACTGCCCGTTCTCGGATGGATAGACCTCCCACTGATGATGAGAGGGACTTCGGTAGACGGAGCAGCTGAGTTGTACGCTTCCACAATGGCGAGGTTCATCATCATGGACGTCCCGTCCTCGTACAACGCCATCGTTGGAAGGCAGACGCAGGGAAACCTGCACATTCGCCCTGATGTGAAGTACTTGACTGTCACATTTGGCACCAAGGATGGAGATGCAGAGATCTTCATAGACCAGGCTGAGGTAAGAAAGGTGTTTGTGAAAGCACGAAAGACCCCTGCGAGCAACTTCGCACAAACAATGGAGGCAAAGGCGCCAAAAAAAGGCAAAGAAGAAGATCTTGAAAAAGCGGAAATGGAAACAGTAGAACTTATCCCAGGACAATCTACCCGAATAGGGAAGAGCTTGGCCGAAGGTGAGAAAGAAAACCTTGTATCTTTTCTGCTGAAAAATAAAGATCTGTTTGCCTATTCACCGAAAGATATGCCAGGAGTAAACTCTAGCATAATGCAGCATAGCCTCAAAGTAAGCCTGAAAGCAAAACCTGTCCGGAAAAAGAAACGAAGCATCTCAGCCCACAATAGCAACTTTGTCAAAACCGAGGTCCAGCGTCTGTTAGACGCCAAAGTCATCAGGGAGGTGAAGTACCCCGAATGGTTAAGCAACGTGGTCGTTGCCACAAAAGAAGGTAGCAGCAAACTCCGGATGTGCATCGACTTCAGAAACTTGAACGATGCTTGCCCGAAAGACTCATACCCTCTGCCGCCAATAGATCAACTGGTAGATTCAACTGCCGAATATGGGCGCCTAAGTTTCCTGGACGCCTTCAGTGGCTACCATCAAATAAGGATGGACCCCGAAGATGAAGAAAAAACCGCCTTCATCACCGAGGGAGGAACATACTGCTATGTGAGGATGCCCTTCGTGCTCAAAAATGCAGGAGCCACATACCAAAGGTTGATGAACAAGGTCTTTAAAGACCAAATGAGGAGAAACATGGAGGTGTATGTTGATGATATGATAGTTAAGAGCAAGCTCCCTCACAACCACGTTGCAGATCTAGAGGAAACCTTCCAAAAGCTCAGAGCCTTCGGGATTAGGCTCAATCCTGAAAAATGCGTCTTCGGAGTAACCTCGGGAAAATTCCTTGGGTACATGGTATCCGAAAGAGGCATTGACGCTAACCCCGAGAAGATTAAGGCGCTGCTTGAGTTCCGAACTCCGGCCACAGTCAAAGACATTTAGAGGCTCACCGGAAGAATAACCTCCCTGAGCAGGTTTATTTCTAGGTATGGAGATAGGTGTTGACCTTTCTTCAAAGTCCTCACAAAGGTAGCAAAAATGGAAGGCGACCTCGGAAGGAATGATCACCCTTGGGGTGAAGATTGCCAAAAGGCCTGGGAAGAACTCAAAGTCTACTTGGCTAGCCTGCAGACTCTGCGACAACCTCGGGAGGGAGAACCCCTCATTTTGTACCTCACCGTCACGGAGAAAGCTGTAAGCTCGGTCCTCGTGAAAGAAGAAGGGCCAAAGCAATGGCCAGTCTATTACATCAGCAAATCCCTGCATGGCACCGAAGTCAGGTACCCTCTGCTTCAAAAAGCTATATACGCCTTGGTGCTTGCAGGGAGAAGGCTGCGACTATACTTTCAGGCTCACCCCATCATCGTCCGAAGTAGTCTACCACTACGGGATGTTATGAAGAAAGTTGATCATTGGGGAAGGCTCTCCAAGTGGTGCATAGAGCTTGGTGAACACAAAATCATATATGAACCTCGGAAGGCCATAAAAGCTCAAGCACTGGCAGACTTTATCGCCGAAGTACCCCACCACTAAGGAAAGCCAGATGGATCCGAACGGAGGTGAGCCAGAGTGGACCTTACATGTTGACGGAGCCTCGGGATCCAAACACCAGGGAGCTGGAGTAGTTATCAGAGGACCCGAAGGCCTAGAGGTAAAGAAGGCTATTAAGTTCAGCTTCAGCGTCACTAACAACGTGGCAGAGTATGAAGCCCTCATAGCGGGATTACGCTTGGCCAGAAGGATTGGCGTGAGAAACTTAAAGGCTCACAGCGATTCCCACCTGGTAGTTCGGCAGACGGCAGGAGATTATGGGGCGAAGGACCCAATCTTGGCAAAATACCACGAGTTGGTAGCAAAGCTCATCCAAGAGTTTGACACCGTACGGATTGAAAATGTACCTCGACAGAATAACACAGAGGCAGATTGCTTGGCGAAGTCAAAAACATACACCGAGGTGCTAGATCATCCGAGCATCTCAGTGCTGAGCATAGCGACCTCGGGAAAGGGATGGAAAGATACCATAAAAAGATACCTCACAGAAAATGTGCTCCCCGAAGACCCCGGCAACGCTGCAAAACTACGGAGACGCTCAGGCCGATTCTTCCTCATTAGTGAAGAATTATACCGACAGGGATATGCAAACCCGCTGCAAAGATGCGTGGATGAAAAGGATACTGAAATGGTCCTAGAAGAGGTCCACGAAGGCATGTGTGGTTCACATATTGGAACTGATGCCCTTGCGGTGGTGATACTTCGCCAAGGACACTTCTGGCCTACCATGAGAAAGGATGCAAGGCAGTTTGTCCGAAAATGTGGTAGTTGCCAGAAACACGCGAACATCCAGAGGGCACCCTCGGAAATGGTATCCTCGGCTGACTATCCTTGGCCCTTCGCAGTCTGGCGCATAGACCTTATTGGGCCACTCCCCTCAGCACCCGGAGGCGTGAAATTCTGCGTGGTAGCAGTAGACTATTTCTCCAAATGGGTCGAGGCAGAGCCATTAGTAACTATCTTGGCAAAAGAAGTGCAAAAGTTTGTATGGAAGAACATAGTATGCAGATTCGGCATATCGAGGGTACTAGTTGCTGATAATGGATCCCAATTCATAGACAAAGGATTCCAAGAATTTATCAGTGACCTCGGAGTAAAAATGCACTTCGCCCCAGTAGCTCACCCCCAAAGCAACGAGCAGGTGGAAGTATCTAACAGGACCATAAAAGATGGCCTGAAGAAAAGACTGGGGGAAGCAAAAGGGAAATGGCCAGGAGAACTCCAAAGCGTATTATGGAGTTACCGAACGACGCCCCAAAGAGCCACAGGGGAGACTCCCTTCTCACTCGTCTTCGGTACAGAGGCTATTATCCCAATAGAGATAGTTCAACCTTCAGTACGGGTGCAAATATTTGATGAAGGTGGAAACGACCTCAGCCTAAGAACGAAGCTCAACCTCGTTGGCGAACACAGAGAAATAGCCGAGCTGAGGAGAAAAGCTTTTCAGCAAAGAGAGTCCGCGGCTATAAACTTACGGGCCAGGCCGAAAGAAATCAAGAAAGGAGACCTCATTCTCAGAAAGGCTGACTTAGCACCCCGAAGGCCGTCCCACGGAGTACTTCACGCGAACTGGGAAGGACCATATGTGGTTCTTGCCGAAGTACGAAAAGGCGTGTACAAGCTTGGCAACGCCGAAGGCGTAGAATTGAAAAACACTTGGCACTCAGACACCTTGAAAAAATTCTACGCCTAAGGTTGAGCGGAGGAATCGCGTTGTACGAAAAATATTCTAAGTACAGAAGTGTCTTGAGAAAATTTCTTAAGTGCAGAATTGTACAGAATTCCGCGAAGATGCTCACCACAAGCGCAGATATGACTTTCCGAAGTCCCTTGAGCCATCATGCTCGGGAAAGATGGAAAAATCTCCCAGCAGTACTCGCCAAAATAAGCGCAGAGACAGTTTTCCGAAGTCCCTTGAGCCGTCACGCTCGGGAAAAATGGAAAACAGAAAACTCTCGAAAGATTTCCTAAGTCTCTTGAGCAAACATGCTCGGGATAGGAGGAAAAGAAGGAAAATTTTGACTAAGTGTTTTCCGAAGTCCCTCGAGCAAACATGTTCGGGACAAAATGGAAATGCAAAACCTGCAAAAAGACTTAGTCAGATTTTACAAAACCTTCCAAAAAGCCTCCAGAGCGAATAGGCTCGACCAAGAGAAGGTAATAAAGTTTCTTTGATTGCAGGCTTTCCGAAGTCTCTTGAGCAAAATGCGTTCGGGGCAATGAAAATAAAGAAACTTGAAGAAACACTTAGCCAAAAAAAAAAAAAGTGTTCATTAAGGAGTAAGCTGCTTTACAATAAAGAAGTGCCCAAAGAAGGAATACAAAATAGAAGGGAAGGAAAAGGGGCCTTAAAATAGCCTAAGGGTTCGCGGCGTCCCGAGAGCCGCTTGCTTGCCCACCCTTTTCCTCCACCTTCGGTGATGGAATTGAAGGAGGAAGCTTCAAGTGTTCGACCTTGGACCATTCCCACCGAGGTCCCTCAGGAATGTTTAAAGCCGGCGTATCCCAGCAGCTGCAAAAAGATGAACGCAAGGCCAGTAAGAGCCAGGCACTTAGGAAAAATTGAAGGGAAAAAGGTGTGAAGAACATACCTGAGCAGCAGGCTCGGTGACTTTGGCGGCAAGGGTGTCATCATCCGGATGGGCCGCCGTAATAGCCTTGAAGGAGGCCTCTGTAAGCACCCCCTTCGAAATTTGCTTCGCCATTTCAGGACAGTCCTCGGAGTACAAGTTCATGTCCTCTGTGAAGGTCCAGAAAGGCTCTTTGGGAACCTTCCCTTGCGGGACTTTGGCGTCGTGAAGGGCCCGCGCCTTCGCGTGTTCGGTTGCCCATCTAGGGGTAAGCAACTCCCTTGCATGTCAAAAATGAGAAGGAAGTTAAAGACAAAGAAGAAAATCCAGAAAAGCAAAGGAACTGTACCATACTTTATCTGAAGACTAACCTGGAGGGACCTCGACAACGACGTCCTCGGAGTCCTCAGCCTCCTCGGTCGAAATGCCCTTACCCTTCTGCCTACGCCGCTCCACGGCAGAAGGTGCCTCTACCACGGCATCCAGAAGGACTTACGACGGGGTAGGACTTTGGGGAGGGGCGTCGGTGTGAGGGACGTCGGTGGCGGCAGGAACCTCGGCCGAAGGATCGGGCAGCGAAGCGACAGCGGCCTCAGCGTCCTCACTTTCCTCCCCAATACTTTCCAAAGGGGAGGAAAGAACAGTCTTCTTCGCCCGTTTAGCCGAAGGACCAGCACCGACAGACTTCCGCCTTCGGGAAGTTGCCTTCTTTGTCTGCTCCCCCTTCTCCACTTGGCCGGAGAAAAGTGACTTGTAATAGGCGGCAGTCCCGTCGCCCATATCTGAAAAAGAAGAGAAATATCAGCGTAAGTCTGAGGAAGAAAACAGCAAGGGAGTAGAAGACAACTCACTTTCGACAAGCGTTTCGAAAGAAATTTCCTCCTTAATAAGCTTGACCAACCAGGAATCCTTCCCGGCGATGGCAGGAGCCGGCATCTTGAGGTCAGCCTCGTGCTCCTTCACCAGCTTTATGTTAGTATTGTGCCCAAAAAGCCAATCATGAGATGATTGTATTTTTGCACATGGAGTCGTGATATTTTATTGAGGCATTAATCCAGCAATTTTGTTTGTTGTTTTGTTTCTGCGTAACGTAATAAACATAATTGTAACCCTAGAATAATGATATTCTTAAATGTCCCTAGTATAGTATTATTGTGGAGCGGGTTGCAATAATACATAATGACTAGCATATGTGGAGACTAATATGAGATATGTAGTCTACATATGGGTACAAGTTGGAGAACTTGTGTACTGGACTGACCCACCATGAGAACACTTCATGGATCGTTATATGAGTGTCATAAGTGATTCTCATAGTGATCACGGTATATGTAGTCCTTCGACCTAAGATCATCAAGGTTCCCTACATGTGAGTCACATACTTTGATACTTTCCTTTGTTGCTCGTAACTGAGTGAACTTGAATGAGGTCATTGGGTATGTCACATATCATGCGGAGGGATTTGTATGATCAAGATGGGATTTGTCCCTCCTATGTAACGGGAGTGATATCTTTGGGCCCCTTGATAGAGTGAGACTTAGAAAATGCATGGCCATGCTCCGATGAGTTGATATATGATATCAATGTCATCAGTTTAAGTTAGTCTACTCGGTAATCAAGAAACCAAAGATTGGGCTATACGAGAGTGACACATTCCATGTCTCGTGCTTAGTCTTGATATCTTGGACAAAGGGACAATAGCATATATCGGTGATGATCATAAAGGTTTAGTCGATTCACCGACAATCTTGTCACTTGGGTAGCAATGATGTGTCGCTAGACACCGCTCATTGCTTATGATCATAAATGTGATTTATGGTCGTTGCCAACATGGCAATAGCCTATTGGGTCGCACACATAGAGCTATTTGGATCATTAGAGTGCATGGGCTAATTATTTGGGTTATGGTTTCAGTTTAATTTCGTATTAATAATGGGCCAAGGTGTTGAGCCATTATTAAGCCCGAAATTAAATCCTAATTGGATTAGGGCTTTGAAACCCATTAGGCCTGGAAGTTGAGTCTCACCATAAATACAACTTTTAAGTGAGAAATTCACAAGTCTCCTTGCCCTAGCCTCCCAAAAGGACAGCCGCACTCTTCTCTTGCAATTCCTTGGAGGACGCAAGCTAGCACTGCGAGCGCAAGAGAAACGCATCTGTCGGGACGTGGTGGAAGCGTGGTGATCCCGAGAGGCTCGTGTGGATACCATAGAGAGCCTGAACACGTCAACTGTTCAGGTTTTGTGATTCGACTCTACAGTTGAGTGAGAGATCTCATCCGAAAATTAGGTATGAAATTTTCGAACACCCGGTTTACCCCGTTTCACTTGGATCCCGGAGGGTTTCGGTTAAATTCCGCTGCGCTGTTTGGCTCCCGAAACCCAACACTTTAGCTCCTGAAGGACCTCTTCGGTCATCAACTTCCAGTTGATAGGAAAAGGGTAAAGGGCACGCGGAGCGACCTCGGGAGTCCAGTCAGAGACAGCCCGAATGCGGGCGTCAAAATCCGTGAACACGGGAGCGAACTCTGGAGTCAGCAGCATCCTCGGATCAACGACGTCCACATTCAGTATTCCCTGAGCCCATTTGGTCAGGACGTATGACCAGGCCTCAACCATCTTCAGGAAGAAGAACTTCTGTTGCCACCCCCGCCAGCTGTCCTTAGTGGCGAAGGTGAACATGAATTTTTTGCTCCCGGATCCCCGAGGTAGCATGAAATAGAAGCCACCCTTCGGGACCACAGAGAGCTTGTAGTACTGCATGAAGATTATAAAATGGGGTTCTATCCCGAACACGCCACACATGCAGAGGAACGCGTTAAAATAGCAGAACGAGTTCGGGGGAAGCTGGTTCACAGCAATGCCATGAAATTGGTAGAACTCGCAAACCATCTTCGGGGGAGGATACCGAAGACCGGCCTTCAGCTGGGCTCGAAAAACGGTAACCTCATTTCTGTGGTTTGAAAAAGCATAATGGCTAGAACGGTAACCATACTTGATTGGTTGTACTTGTAAATACGGCCTGCAAGTCCTGCCTTTTCTTATCACTCTCATTGTACATTCTCTTCTCATCGTACTCCCCTTGAATGTAACTCGAGGTTTCTATTGTTGATGTAATGGTGCATTATGGGATCATCCAAGGTGGTATGTCCAAGGAGGTGACAATAAAAGGGCAGCCAATAAAGGAAGAAAAGGATTTGTGAAGACTCTTTTCTTTTCTTAGGCTTTTATGATATTCTCATTGGCTTGAGAATATCGCATAGTTTGGGCTATAACCATGTCACGTTTACTTTCTTGAATGCATGAGATGCATGTTTTATATTTGTATGTGATGCATGTATAAGACAACCAGAGATAACAAATTGGTGAGATCAAACAAAAAATCCCTCAAACAAATATTAAGTCATTACATGTGATGCCTTCCAAATGTTGGCACTCGTCAAGACTTTGATCAACATTAGGTGGGTTTGCCAAAGCAAAGCACCTATGTCCATCTTGGTAAGGCGCGATGGGATAATAGTGATATCCAAATTGCTAACTCTGGGTCCGACTTAACTAAGTCATCCTAATAGGATTAGGGACTTAGAGGCATAGAGTTGGGTTAAGCTCATGAGATGAGCTTGGACAAGTGTTTTTCACCCAACTATCCAAGAGTTGCATAAGATGCAATTGGCAAGGAGTTGCCTACCTAAATAGTTGTAACTTGAGAGAAAAGCCAAAGCTAACTCAGGTTGTGGTCAAATATGGATCTTGGCCCACTAGAATACCTTAGCGCCGAGGTGTTCCAAAATAATATCGAGGGTTATTATTTTGAGGAAAATAGTGGGAGTATCATTTAATAAAAGTCCTTATTAAATGAATTAAAATACATGCCTCTTACACTGCATATTTACTGTTGTAGATAACCATGGCACAAAACACATCGACACTTTCGTTGGGATCGATCCTTGAGAAGGAAAAACTGAATGGGACCAACTTTCTCAAATGGTACCGAAACTTGAGGATAGTCCTCAAACAAGAGAGAAAGGCTTATGTCCTAGAGCAGCCCATTCCGAATGAGCCTGCTGCCACTGCTCCAAGAGCTGAAAGGAGTGCTCACAAGAGGCATTGTGATGATCCTTTCGATGTTACATGCCTCATGCTTATTACCATGGAATCTGAGCTTCAGAACCAACATGGGAACATGGGGGCGTTCGCTATGATCGAACATCTCAAAATGCTTTTCTAAGAGCAAGCTAGGCATGAGAGGTTTGAGACCTCTAAGGCATTGTTTCAGTGCAAGTTGTCTGACGGAAGTCACGTGGGTCCTCATGTGCTCAAGATGATTGGATACATTGAGAATCTTGAGAATTTGGGATTTGCTCTTCAGAAAGAGTTGGCTAATCGTTGCCTGAAAGCTACAGTTAGTTCGTCATGAACTATAACATGAACGACCTTGACAAGTGCCTTCCTGAATTACTCAACATGTTGAGAACTGCTGAACAAAACATTAAGAAGGCCAAGCCCATTTTGAGGGTTCAAAAGGCCAAGAGAAAGGGAAAAACCAACAAGAAGAAGGATAAAGCTAATGGAAAGTCCAATGCTAATTCTTCTTCAGCTGCACTGAAACCAAAGGGTGGTGTGGCAAAGGAAGGGGAGTGCTTCCATTGTAAACAACCTGGACACTGGAAGCGCAACTGCAAGCTCTATCTTGATGAACTTGCTAAGGAAAACGGAAGTAAGACTTCCACTTCAGGTATTTTTGTTATAGAGGCTAACTTTTCTACTTCCTCATCGTGGGTATTGGATATTGGATGTGGATCTAACATTTGTGAAAATGTGCAAGATCTAAGTAGAAGTAGAAGATTGGCCCAGGGTGAAGTGGACCTACGTGTTGGAAATGGAGCAAGGGTTGCTGCCTTAGCCGTAGGGACTTATGTTCTCACTTTACCTAGTGGAGTAGTTTTAGAATTAGACAACTGCTATTTTGTGCCTACTATTAGTAGAAATTTGATTTCAATTTCTTGTTTGGACAAGAAAGGTTTTTCATTTATAATAAAGCACAAATGGTCTTCTATTTATTTGAATGAAATCTTTTATGGTAGTGCTCAACTTAGCAAAGGGTTGTACGTTCTAGACCTCAAAGAACCAATCTATAATGTGTATACCAAGAAGGTCAGATTAAATGATTCGAACCCGACCTATCTCTGGCACTGTCGCTTGGGCCATATAAATGAGACCCGCATATCCAAGCTCCATAAGGATGGACTCTTGGACTCATTTGATTTTGAATCATATGAGACATGTGAGTCATGTTTGCTGGGCAAGATGACCGAAGCCCCATTCACAGGGCAAAGTGAAAGGGCTAATGACTTACTAGGACTGATACATAGTGATGTATGTGGCCCTATGTCTACCCAAGCTAGAGGAGGTTTCCAATACTTCATTACTTTCACTGATGACTTCAGTAGATATGGCTATGTGTATCTTATGAGACACAAGTCAGAATCCTTTGAAAAGTTCAAAGAATTCAAGAATGAAGTAGAGAATCAACTCTGAAATAGTATAAAACTGCTTCAATCAGATCGAATGGGAGAGTACTTGGATCGAGAATTCCTTGACTATCTGAAGGAGTGTGGTATAGTGTGACAAGTCACTCCACCAGGTACACCTCATTGGAATGGTGTATCTGAAAGGTGAAATTGAACTCTGTTAGACATGGTTCGCTCTATGATGAGTCAAGCTGACCTTCCAAACTCCTTTTGGGGACATGCTCTAGAGACAGCCGCTTTCACACTAAATCGGGTTCCATCTAAATCGGTTCAAAAGACATTAGATGAGATATGGAGTGGGAGGTGTCCTAATTTGTCTTTTATGAAGATTTGGGGCTATGACACTTATGTGAAACGTCAATCCTCTGACAAACTAGGGCCCAAATCTCAAAAATGTCTTTTTGTTGGGTATCCCAAAGAAACAAAAGGCTTCTATTTCTACAATCCTTCTGAGCAAAAAGTGTTTGTTGCTCGAACTGGTGTCTTTTTGGAGAAAGAGTTTATCTCTAAAGGAACTAGTGGGAGGAAAGTAGAACTTGAAGAAAATCAAGAACAACAAAGAGACATCGAACCTGAAATGGAACCTGAACAGACACCGCAAGATGTTATGGTTCAAGAGTCTGTTCCTGTAGCACAAAGTGTTAGTGTTGTGCCCAAAAAGCCAAGCATGAGATGATTGTATTTTTGCACATTGAGTCATGATATTTTATTGAGTCATTAATCCAGAAATTTTGTTTGTTGTTTTGTTTCTGCGTAACGTAATAAACATAATTGTAACCCTAGAGTAATGATATTCTTAAACGTCCCTAGTCTAGTATTATTGTGGAGCGGGTTGAAATAATACATAATGACTAGCATATGTGGAGACTAATATGAGATACGTAGTCTTCATATGTGTACAAGTTGGAGAACTTGTGTACTGGACCGACCCACCATGAGAACACTTCATGGATCGTTATATGAGTGTCATAAGTGATTCTCATAGTGATCATGGTATATGTAGTCCTTCAACCTAAGATCATCAAGGTTCCCTACATGTGAGTCACATACTATGATACTTTCCTTTGTTGCTCGTAACTGAGTTAACTTGAAGGAGGTCATTGGGTATGTCACATATCATGCGGAGGGATTTGTATGATCAAGATGGGATTTGTCCCTCCTATGTAACGCGAGTGATATATTTGGGCCCCTTGATAGAGTGACACTTAGAAAATGCATGGCCATGCTCCGATGAGTTGATATATGATATCAATGTCGTCAGTTTAAGTTGGTCTACTCGGTAATCAAGAAACCAAAGATTGGGCTATACGAGAGTGACACATTCCATGTCTTGTGCTTAGTCTTAATATCTTGGACAAGGGGACAATGGCATATATCGGTGATGATCATAAAGGTTTAGTCGATTCACCGACAATCTTGTCACTTGGGTAGCAATGATGTGTTGCTAGACACCGCTCATTGCTTATGCTCATAAATGTGATTTATGATCATTGCCAACAAGGCAATAGCCTATTGGGTCGCACACATAGAGCTATTTGGATCATTAGAGTGCATGGGCTAATTATTTGGGTTATGGTTTCAGTTTAATTTTGTATTAATAATGGGCCAAGGAGTTGAGCCATTATTAAGCCCGAAATTAAATCCTAATTGGATTAGGGCTTTGAAACCCATTAGGCCTGGAAGTTTAGTCTCACTATAAATACAACTTTTAAGTGACAAATTTGCAGGTCTCCTTGCCTTAGCCTCCCAAAAGGACAGCCGCACTCTTCTCTTGCAATTCGTTGGAGGACGCAAGCTAGCACTGCGAGCGCAAGAGAAATGCATCTGCCAGGATGTGGTGGAAGCGTGGTGATCCCGAGAGGCTCGTGTGGATACCATAGAGAGCCTGAACACGTCAACTGTTCAGGTTTTGTGATTCGACTCTACAGTTGAGTGAGAGATCTCAGCCGAAAATTAGGTATGAAATTTTTGAACACCCGGTTTACCCCGTTTCACTTGGATCCTGGAGGGTTTCGGTTAAATTCCGCTGCGCTGTTTGGCTCCCGAAACCCAACACAAAGCCAATGTAGGTCTGGTAGGATATAGCATGATCCGAGAGATATGGATTTCTCGTGACTCAGACTGGTGATGTGATGCTCATGGATTAGGATGACCCCACAACCTACCAACAAGCTATGTCAGGGCCTGACTCTGAGAAATGGCTAGTGGCCATGAAATCCGAGATGGAATCCATGTATGAAAACCAAGTGTGGACTTTGGTTGACCCACCTGAAGGGGTAAAACCCATAGGGTGCAAATGGGTTTTCAAGAAGAAAACTGACATGGATGGTAATGTGATTACCTTTAAGGGACGATTGGTTGCAAAAGGTTTCAAACAAATTCATGGTATTGACTATGATGAAACTATTTCACCAGTTGCTATGCTTAAATCCATCCGAATTTTGTTTTCTATTGCCACACACTATGATGATGAGATATGGCAAATGGATGTCAAAACTACATTCCTAAATGGAAAGCTACTTGAGGATGTGCACATGACACAACCTGAGGGTTTTGTCACTCCTGAGAATGCCAATAAAGTGTGCAAGTTGCAAAGGTCCATTTATGGACTAAAGCAAGCTTCTCAAAGTTGGAATTTTCATTTTGATGATGTAATCAAAGAGTTTGGTTTTATCAAAAATGAAGATGAACCTTGTGTCTACTAGAAGGTTACTGGGAGCGCTACTGTCTTCTTGGTGTTGTATGTAGATGACATACTACTCATCAGGAATCACATTCTTGAGCTACAGTCTGTGAAGACTTGGCTGGGGAAATGTTTCTCTACGAAGGACTTGGGTGAAGCAGCCTATGTGTTAGGCATCAGGATCTATAGAGATAGATCTAGAAAGCTTCTTGGCCTAAGTCAAAGTACATATATTGACAAGGTGCTAAAGAGGTTTAGCATGCAGGAATCCAAGAAAGGATTCTTGCCCATGTCACATGGTATCACTCTTTCTGGATCTCGGTGTCTGAGTACAACCGAGGAGACAGAGCGCATGAGTAAGATTCCATATGCGTCAGCAATTAGATCTATCATGTATGCCATGATATGTACTCATCCCGATGTCTCATATGCTTTGAGCAGGATGAGTAGGTACCTATCGAACCCCGGTGAGAGTCACTGGACAGCTGTTAAGAACATCCTTAAGTACTTACGAAGGACTAAGGATGCATTCTTGGTCTTTGGAGGTGAAGATCAGCTCGTTGTAAGGGGTTACACCGAAGCAAGCTTCCAATCCGATAAGGATGATTTTAGAACGCAATCTGGTTATGTGTTTTGTATTGGTGGCGGTGCTTTGAGCTAGAAGAGTTGAAAGCAATAGACAGTAGCTGACTCTACAAAAGAATCTGAGTACATTGCCGCCTCTGATGCCGTGAAGGAGATAGTTTGGATCAAGAAGTTCATCACTGAACTTGGAGTGGTTACAAGCATTGCCGACCGATAGAGCTCTATTGTGACAATAATGGAGGAATCGCATAGTCTACGGGACCTCGTTCTCACCAGCGATCCAAACACATACTCCGACGTTATCATCTCATCAGGGAGACCATTGAGAGGGGTGATGTAAGGATATGCAGGACTTCGACAGATAGCAACATTGCTGATCCACCGACAAAGCCCCTTACGCAGCAGAAGCATGATAGCCATTCTAGGTCAGTTAGTAATAGATACATGGATGATTGGCTTTTAGTGCAAGTGGGAGATTGTTAGTGTTGTGCCCAAAACGCCAATCATGAGATGATTGTATTTTTGCACATTGAGTCATGATATTTTATTGAGGCATTAATCCAGCAATTATGTTTGTTGTTTTGTTTATACGTAACGTAATAAAAAAATTGTAACCCTAGAATAATGATATTCTTAAATGTCCCTAGTCCAGTATTATTGTGGAGCATGTTGCAATAATACATAGCGGCTAGCATATGTGGAGACTAATATGAGATATGTAGTCTACATATGGGTACAAGTTGGAGAACTTGTGTACTGGACCAACCCACCATGAGAACACTTCATGGATCGTTACATCAGGTTCATAAGTGATTCTCATAGTGATCATGGTATATGTATTCCTTCGACCTAAGATCATCAAGGTTCCCTACATGTGAGTCACATACTTTGATACTTTCCTTTGTTGCTTGTAACTGAGTGAACTTGAATGAGGTCATTAGGTATGTCACATATCATGCGGAGCGATTTGTAT
Organism: Aquilaria yunnanensis; assembly: GCA_039654915.1. Classification (NCBI taxonomy): domain Eukaryota; kingdom Viridiplantae; phylum Streptophyta; class Magnoliopsida; order Malvales; family Thymelaeaceae; genus Aquilaria; species Aquilaria yunnanensis. The sequence goes on along the minus strand of CM077595.1, from coordinate 36,089,528 downwards.
GATCAAGATGGGATTTGTCCCTCCTGTGTAACAGGAGTGATATCTTCGGGCCCCTTGATGGAGTAAGACTTAGAAAAATGCATGGCCATGCTCGGATGAGTTGATATATGATATCAAAATCATCAGTTTAAGTTGGTCTACTCGGTAATCAAGAAACCAAAGATTGGGCTATAAGAGAGTGACACATTCCATGTCTCGTGCTTAGTCTTGATATCTTGGACAAAGGGACAATGGCATGTACCGGTGATGATCATAAAGGTTTAGTCGAGTCATCGATAATCTTGTCACTTGGGTAGCAATGATGTGTTGCTAGACACCGCTCATTGCTTATGATCATAAATGTGATTTATGATCATTGCCAAGGTAGGAAGAGCCTATTGGGTCGCACTCATAGAGCTATTTCGATCAATAGAGTGCATGGGCTAATAATTTGGTTTATGGTTTCACAATAATTTCGTATTAATAATGGGCCCAATAGTTGAGCCATTATTAAGCCCGAAATTAAAGCCTAATTGGATTAGGGTTTTGAAACCCATTAGGCCTAGAAGTTGAGTCTCACTATAAATACAACTTCTAGTGAGAAATTTGCAAGTCTCCTTGCCCTAGCCTCCCAAAAGGACAGCCGCACTCTTCTCTTGCAATTCCTTGGAGGACGCAAGCTAGCACTGCAAGCGCAAGAGAAATGCATCTTCCGGGACGTGGTGGAAGCGTGGTGATCCCGAGAGGCTCATGTGGATATCATAGAGAGCCTGAACACGTCAACTGTTCAGGTTTTGTGATTCGACTCTACAGTTGAGTGAGAGATCTCAACCGATAATTAGGTATGGAAATTTTCGAACACCCAGTTTACCCCATTTCACTTGGATCTTGGAGGGTTTCGGTTAAATTCCGTTGCGCTGTTTGGCTCCCGAAACCCAACAACATCACCAGTGTGAGTCATAAGAGATCCATATCTCTCAGGCTCACACCGAATCCTACTAGACCTACATGGGCCCTGTGTTATAGGAACAAACTCTTGAACCACAACATCTTTTGGTGTCTGTTCAGGTTCCATTTCAGGTTCGATATCCCTTTATTGTTCTTGAATTTCTTCAAGTTCTAGTTTCCTCCCGTTGGTTCCTTTAGAGATAAACTCTTTTCTTAGAATGACACCAGTTTAAGCAACAAACACTTTTTGCTCAAAAGGGTTGTAGAAATAGTAACCCTTTGTTTCATTACGATACCCAACAAATAGGCATTTATAAGATTTGGGCCCTAGGTTGTCAAAGGATTGATGTTTCACATAAGTGTCACAGCCCCAAATCTTCATAAAATACAAACTGGGATGCCTCCCACTCCATATCTCATATTGTGTGTTTTGAACTGATTTAGATGGAACTCGGTTTAGTGTAAATGTAGCTGTCTCTAGAGCATGTCCCAAAAAAGAGTTTGGAAGGTAAGCTTGACTCATCAGAGATCGAAAGATGTCTAACAGAGTTTGATTTCTCATTTTAGATACACCATTCCATTAAGGTGTACTAGGTTGGGTGAGTTGTGATACTATACCAAATTCCTTGAGATTGTCAAGGAATTCTCGATCCAAGTACTCTCCACCTTGGTTTGATCGAAGTACTTTGATAGTTTCCCGAGTTGATTCTCTACTTCGTTCTTGAATTCTTTTAAATTTTTAAAGGAATTTGACTTATGTCTCATGAGATACACATAGCCATATCTACTAAAGTCATCAATAAAGGTAATGAAGTATTGGCAGCCTCCTCTAGCATGTCTAGACATAGGGCCACATACATCACTGTGTGTGAGCCTTAGTAAGTCATTAGCCCTTCCATTTTGCTTTGTGAATGGGGCTTTAGTCATCTTGCCCAACAAACATGACTCACATGTCTCATATGATTCAAAATCAAATGAGTCCAAGAGTCCATCCTTATGGAGCTTGGGTATGCGGGTCTCATTATATAGCCCAAGCGATAGTGCCAAAGATAGGTCGGTTTTGAATCATTCAATCTAGCATTTTTGGTATTCACATTATAGATTGGATCTTTGAGTTCTAGAACTTACAATCCGTTGCTAAGTTGAGCACTACCATAAAATATTTCATTCAAATAAATAGAACAACATTTGTCCTTTATTATAAATGAAAAACCTTTCTTGTCTAAACAAGAAACAGAAATCAAATTTCTACTAACAGTAGGAACAAAGTAGCAGTTGTCTAATTCTAAAACTAATCCACTAGGTAAAGTGAGAACATAAGTCCCTACGACTAAGGCAACAACCCTTGCTCCATTTCTAACACATAGGTCCACTTCACCTCAGGCCAATCTTCCACTCCTACTTAGATCCTGCACATTTGCACAAATGTGAGATACACATCCAGTATCCAACACCCAATATGAGGAAGTAGAAAAGTTAGCCTCTATAACAAAAATACCTAAAGTTGAAGTCTTACTTCCATTCTCCTTAGCAAGTTCTTCAAGATAGAGTTTGCAGTTGCACTTCCAGTGTCCAGGTTGCTTATAGTGGAAGCACTCCCCTTCCTTTTCCACACCGCCCTTTGGTTTCAGTGCAGCTGAAAAAGAATTAGCATTGGACTTTTCATTAGCTTTATCCTTCTTCTTGTTGGCTTTTCCCTTTCCCTTGCCCTTTTGAACCATCAAAATGGGCTTAGCCTTCTTAACATTTTTCTCAGCAGTTTTCAATATGTTGAGCAATTCAGGGAGTGACCTGTCAAGGTTGTTCATGTTATAGTTCATGACGAATTGACTGCAGCTTTCATGTGATGATTGCAAGACTACATCAACAAGCAACTCCTTCTAAAGAGCAAATCCCAAAGTCTTAAGTGTTAGCGTTGTGCCCAAAAAGCCAATCATGAGATGATTGTATTTTTTTTGCACATTGAGTCATGATATTTGATTAAGGCATTAATCCAGCAATTATGTTTGTTGTTTTGTTTCTACGTAACGTAATAAACATAATTGTAACCCTAGAATAATGTATTCTTAAACGTCCCTGGTCTAGTATTATTGTGGAGGGGGTTGCAATAATACATAATGATTAGCATATGTGGAGACTAATCTGAGATATGTAGGCTACATATGGGTACAAGTTCGAGAACTTGTGCACTGGAACGACCCACCATGAAAACACTTCATGGATCGTTATATCAGTGTCATAAGTGATTCTCATAGTGATCATGATATATGTAGTCCTTCGACCTAACATCATCAAGGTTCCCTACATGTGAGTCACATACTTTGATACTTTCCTTTGTTGCTCGTAATTGAGTGAACTTGAAGGAGGTCATTGGGTATGTCACACATCATGCGGAGGGATTTGTATGATCAAGATGTGATTTGTCCCTCCTATCTAACGAGAGTGATATCTTCGGGCCCCTTGATAGAGTGAGACTTAGAAAATTCATGCCCATGCTCGGATGAGTTGATATACGATATCAATGTCATCAGCTTAAGTTAGTCTACTCGGTAATAAGAAAACCAAAGATTGAGCTATACGAGAGTGACACATTCCATGTCTCGTGCTTAGTCTTGATATCTTGGACAAAGGGAAAATGGCATATATCGGTGATGATCATAGAGGTTTTGTCAAATCACCGACAATCTTGTCACTTGGGTAGCCATGATGTGTTGCTAGACACCGATCATTGCTTATGATCAAAAATGTGATTATGATCATTGCCAACGTGGCAAGAGCCTATTGGGTCACACACATAGAGCTATTTGGATCATTAGAGTGCATGGGCTAATTATTTTGCTTATGGTTTCACTTTAATTTCATATTAATAATGGGCCCAAGAGTTGAGCCATTATTAAGCCCGAAATTAAAGCCTACTTGGATTAGGGCTTTGAAACCCATTAGGCCTGGAAGTTGAGTCTCACTATAAATATAACTTTTTGTGAGAAATTTGCAGGTCTCCTTGCCATAGCCTCCCAAAAGGACAGCCACACTCTTCTCTTGCAATTCCTTGAAGGATGCAAGCAAGCACTACAAGCGCAAGAGAAACGCATCTGTCGGGACGTGGTGGAAGCGTGGTGATCCCGAGCGGGAAGCGTGTGGATACCATAGAGAGCCTAAACATGTCAACTGTTCAGGTTTTGTGATTCGACTCTACAGTTGAGTGAGAGATCTCAACCAAAAATTAGCTATGAAAATTTTTGAACACCCAATTTACCACGTTTCACTTGGATCCTGGAGGGTTTCGGTTAAATTCCGCTGCGTTGTTTGGCTCCTGAAGCCCTACAGATGGTATCAGAGCTCACCCGGGACCACGATGGTGTGACATAGTAGGTATGCACATGCATCGTCTACCGGGATTGATCCTGGATTCGAGAGGCTACTTGGCTAGGAGCTAAGTAGTCCGAGTAGAGAGGTTACTTGGTGCGGGGAACCAAGTAATCGAATTGACTCCAACAGGGACGTTGGGTACAAAAGGCTGGTGTTTGTAATACCCCCATGTCCCACATGGGTGAATTGTGGGAAGCCTTATGTGGATATATAGGCTCCAATTCCAGAACATAATCGCCAAGCGCTTATCCTTTTCTAAAGAATAGCCCATGTGGTATGGGCAAGTGTTCCGTTGACCGGTTTTGGACTTGGGTCATTATAGATGGTATCAGAGCTTCAGAAGCAACATGAGAACATGGGGCATTCGATATGATTGAACATCTCAAAATGCTTTTCCAAGAGCAAGCTAGGCATGAGAGGTTTGAGACCTCTAAGGCATTGTTTCAGTGCAAGATGTCTGAGGGAAGTCCCATGGGTCCTCATGTGCTCAACATGATTGGGTACATTGAGAATCTTGAGAATTTGGTATTTGCTCTTCAGAAAGAGTTGGCTATCGATGTAGTCTTGCAATCATTGCCTGAAAGCTACAGTTAGTTCGTCATGAACTATAACATGAATGACCTTGACAAGTCCCTTCCTGAATTTCTCAACATGTTGAGAACTGCTGAGCAAAACCTTAAGAAGGCTAAGCCCATTTTGAGGGTCCAAAATGGCAAGGAAAAGGGAAAAGCCAACAAGAAGAAGGATAAAGCTAATGGAAATTCCAATGCTAGTTCTTCTTCAGCTGCTCTGAAACCAAAGGTTGCTGTGGCAAAGGAAGGGGAGTGATTCCATTGTAAGCAACCTGAACACTGGAAGCGCAACTACAAGCTCTATCTTGAAGAACTTGCTAAGGAAAAGGAAAGTAAGACTTCCACTTCAGGTATTCTTGTTATAGAGGCTAACTTTTCTACTTCCTCATCTTGGGTATTGGATACTGGATGTGGATCTCACATTTGTGCAAATGTGCAGGATCTAAATAGAAGTAGAAGATTGGCCCGCGGTGAAGTGGACCTACGTGTTGGAAATGGAGCAAGGGTTGCTACCTTAGCCGTAGGGACTTATGTTCTCACTTTACGTAGTGGATTAGTTTTAGAATTAGACAACTGCTACTTTGTGCCTACTATTAGTAAAAATTTCATTTCTATTTCTTGTTTGGACAAGAAAGGTTTTTCATTTATAACAAAGGACAAATGTTGTTCTATTTATTTGAATGAAATCTTTTATGTTAGTGCCCAACTTAGCAATGGGTTGTATGTTCTAGACCTCGAAGATCCAATCTATAATGTGAATACCAAGAAGGTCAGCTTAAATGATTCGAACCTGACCCATCTCTGCCACTGTCGCTTGGGCCATATAAATGAAACTCGCATATCCAAGCTCCATAAGGATGGACTCTTGGACTCATTTGATTTTGAATCATATGAGACATGTGAGTCATGTTTGTTGGGCAAGATGACCAAGGCCCCATTCACAGGGCAAAGTGAAAGGGCTAATGACTTACTAGGACTCATACATAGTGATGTATGTGGCCCTATGTCTACCCAAGCTAAAGGAGGTTTCCAATACTTTATTACTTTCACTGATGACTTTAGTAGATATGGCTATGTGTATCTTATGAGACACAAGTCAGAATCCTTTGAAAAGTTCAAAGAATTCAAGAATGAAGTAGAGAATCAACTCAGGAATAGTATAAAAGTGGTTTAATCAGATCGAGTTGGAGAGTACTTGGATCGAGAATTCCTTGACTATATGAAGGAGTGTGGTATAGTGTGACATCTCACTCCACCAGGTACACCTCAATGGAATGGTGTATTGGAAAACAAAAATTGAACTCTGTTAGACATGGTTCGCTCTATGATGAGTCAAGCTGACCTTCCAAACTGCTTTCGGGGACATGCTCTAGAGACAGCCGCTTTTACACTAAACCGAGTTCCATCTAAATCGGTTCAAAAGACACCAGATGATATATGGAGTGGGAGACGTCCCAACTTGTCTTTTATGAAGATTTCGGGCTGTGACGCTTATGTGAAACGTCAATCTTCTGACCAACTAGGGCCTAAATCTCAAAAATGTCTTTTTGTTGGGTATCCCAAAGAAAGAAAAGGCTACTATTTCTACAATCCTTCTGAGCAAAAAGTGTTTATTGCTCGAATTGGGTCTTTTTGGAGAAAGAGTTTATCTCTAAAGGAACTAGTGGGAGGAAAGTAGAACTTGAAGAAATTCAAGAACAACAAAGAGACATCGAACGTGAAATGGAACCTGAACAGACACCGCAAGATGTTGTGGTTCAAGAGTCTGTTCCACTAGCACAGACCCCACGTAGGTCTGGTAGGATTCGGCATGACCCGAGAGATATGGATTTCTCGTGACTCAGACTGGTGATGTGATGCTCATGGATCAGGAAGAGCCCACAACCTACCAACAAGCTATGTCGGGGCCTGACTCTGAGAAGTGGCTAGTGGCCATGAAATCCACGATGGAATCAATGTATGAAAACCAAGTGTCGACTTTGGTTGACCCACCTAAAGGGGTAAAACCCATATGGTGCAATTGGGTTTTCAAGACGAAAACTGACATGGATGGTAATGTGATTACCTTTAAGGGACGATTGGTTGCAAAAGGTTTCAAGCAAATTCATGGTATTGACTATGATGAAACCTTTTCACCAGTTGCTATGCTTAAATCCATCCAAATTTTGTTTGCTATTTCCACACACTATGATTATGATATATGGCAAATGGAAGTCAAAACTGCATTCCTAAATGGAAACCTACTTGAGGATGTGTACATGACACAACCTGAGGGTTTTGTCACTCCTGAGAATGCCAATAAAGTGTGCAAGTTGCAAAGGGCCATTTATGGACTAAAGCAAGCTTCTCAAAGTTGGAATCTTCATTTTGATGATGCAATCAAAGAGTTTGGTTTTATCAAAAATGAAGATGAACCTTGTGTCTACAAGAAGGTTATTGGGACCGCTATTGTCTTCTTGGTGTTGTATGTAGATGACATACTACTCATCAGGAATCACATTCTTGAGCTACAGTCTGTGAAGACTTGGCTGGGGAAATGTTTCTCTACGAAGGACTTGGGTGAAGCAGCCTATGTGTTAGGCATCAGGATCTATAGAGATAGATCTAGAAAGCTTCTTGGCCTAAGTCAAAGTACATATATTGACAAGGTGCTAAAGAGGTTTAGCATGCAAGATTCCAACAAAGGATTCTTGCCCATGTCACATGGTATCACTCTTTCCAGATCTCAGTGTCTGAGTACAACTGAGGAGAGAGAGCGCATGAGTAAGATTCCATATGCGTCAGCAATTGGATCTATCATGTATGCCATGATATGTACTTGTCCCGATGTCTCATATGCTTTGAGAAGGACGAGTAGGTACCTATTGAACCCCGGTGAGAGTCACTGGACAACTGTTAAGAACATCCTTAAGTACTTACGAAGGACTAAGGATGGATTCTTGGTCTTTGGAGGTGAAGATGAGCTCGTTGTAAGGGATTACACCGATGCGACCTTCCAATCCGATAAGGATGATTTTAGATCGCAATATGGTTATGTGTTTTGTGTTGGTGGTGGTGCTATGAGCTGGAAGAGTTCAAAGCGAGAGACAGTAGCTGACTCTACAACAAAATCTGAGTACATTGCCGCCTCTGATGCCGCAAAGGAGGCAGTTTGGATCAAGAAGTTCATCACTGAACTTGGAGTGGTTCCAAGCATTGCCGACCCGATAGAGCTCTATTGTGACAATAATGGAGCAATTGCATAGGCTAAGGAACCTCGATTTCACCAGCGATCCAAACACATACTCCGACGCTATCATCTCATCAGGGAGATCATGGAGAGGGGTGATGTAACGATATGCAGGACTTCGACAGACAGGAATGATAGCCAAGGTGTCGATCACACTCAGAACCCACTGGTTCGGACAAAGTGCCAACCTTGGAAGGGAAACCACCTGCCACGGAAAGAAGGATGCCCGACCTCCCGAAATCCTGCCTCGGCATTTCTCCACTCCTGGAAACAATAGTGCCAACCTCAAGATAACGAGCAAGCCATCCTTGGAAGTTGGGGTGCCTCTGACAAAGGTCGCCCTCGGGAAATATACTCCTGCGATACTAAAGTGACATCGGAGAACAAGTTCTCCGAAGAGGCCTCGTCTACCAAAAGGGACCTCGGGAGTACAGCATAAGCATTTAAGGAGCCTTTGACACATCCCCGATAATTTTCCCCCGCCATACCCTGACATGCCGTTTGCAGGGACACTCTAGCACGTCACTCTCGGGTTGATTAGACTCCTAGCCCAGAGGCCCATGCCTTGCTAGGAGTCCCCGGTTGACCAAAAGGTGTGGAATGCATCCCGCCGAACACGTGTCATGATCTGGGCTGGCCACACGTGAAGAACTAGCACTATCCGCCCCTCTATATGTACTGAGTAATTATTCCGGGTAGGGGTAGACGTTACCTGGGATAAGGTACTCCTTTACCCTAAAAACATCGTCTCATTACCTAAAAAAAGGACTCACTTGGGCATCGGAGGCTCCTCCCCGGAAAAACACTCCGGGGACCTCCTAACCCTTGCTTCCTGTGACTTTCAGGTGATCTTCTCAGAGTACGTTCATCCCGGACCTTTCTCCATTTCCATAAGCCATTGCCGCCTTCACCATGACACATGAAGTAGATGCCGAAGGGCATCAAGCAACATTGCTGATCCACTGACAAAGCCCCTTATGCAGCAGAAGCATGATAGCCATTCTAGGTCCATCGGTATTAGATACATGGATGATTGGCTTTTAGTGCAAGTGGGAGATTGTTAGTTTTGTGCCCAAAAAGCCAATCATGAGATGATTGTATTTTTTTTGCACATTGAGTCATGATATTTTATTAAAGCATTAATCCAGCAATTATGTTTATTGTTCTGTTTCTACGTAATGTAATAAACATAATTGTAACCCTAGAATAATGATATTCTTAAACATCCTTGGTCTAGTATTATTGTGGGGCGGGTTGAAAAAATACATAACGACTAGCATATGAGGAGACTAATATGAGATATGTAGTCTACATATGGGTACAAGTTGGAGAACTTGTGTACTGGACTGACCCACCATGAGAACACTTCATGGATCGTTATATCAGTGTCATAAGTGATTCTCATAGTGATCATGGTATATGTAGTCCTTCGACCTAAGATCATCAAGGTTCGCTACATGTGAGTCACATACTTTGATACTTTCCTTTGTTGCTCGTAATTGAGTAAACTTGAAGGAGGTCATTGGGTATGTCACACATCATGCGGAGGGATTTGTATGATCAAGATGGGATTTGTCCCTCCTATGTAACGGGAGTGATATCTTCGGGCCCCTTGATAGAGTGGGACTTAGAAAATGCATGGCCCCGCTCGGATGAGTTGATATACGATATCAATGTCATCAGCTTAAGTTAGTCTACTCGGTAATCAAAAAACCAAAGATTGGGCTATACGAGAGTGACACATTCCATGTCTCGTGCTTAGTCTTGATATGTTGGACAAAGGGAAAATAGGATATATCGGTGATGATCATAGAGATTTAGTCGAATCACCGACAATCTTGTCACTTGGGTAGCAATGATGTGTTGCTAGACGCCGCTCATTGCTTATGATTATAAATGTGATTTATGATCATTGCCAACGTGGCAAGAGCCTATTGGGTCACACACATAGAGCTATTTGGATCATTAGAGTGCATGGGCTAATTATTTTGCTTATGGTTTCACTTTAATTTCGTATTAATAATGGGCCCAAGAGTTGAGCCATTATTAAGCCCGAAATTAAAGCCTACTTAGATTAGGGCTTTGAAACCCATTAGGCCTGGAAGTTGAGTCTCACTATAAATACAACTTTTATTGAGAAATTCGCAGGTCACCTTGCCCTAGCCTCCCAAAAGGACAACCGCACTCTTCTCTTGCAATTCCTTGGAGGACGCAAGCAAGCATTGCAAGCGCAAGAGAAACACATCGGCCGGGACGTTCTGGAAGCGTGGTGATCCCAAGCGGGAAGCGTGTGGATACCATAAAGAGCTTGAAACGTCAACTGTTGAGGTTTTGTGATTCGACTCTATAGTTGGGTGAGAGATCTCAACCGAAGATTAGGTATGAAAATTTTCGACCAGCCGATTTACCCCGTTTTACTTGGATCCTGGAGGATTTCGGTTAAATTTCGCTGCACTATTTGGCTCCTGAAACCCAACTTTAAGATTCTTAATGTACCCAATCATCTTGAGCACATGAGTACCCATGGGACTCCACTCAGACATTTTGCTCTGAAACAATGCCTTAGAGGTCTCAAACCTCCCATGCTTAGCTTGCTCTTGGAAGAGCATTTTGAGATGTTCGATCATATCGAACACCCCCATGTTCTCATGTTGCTTCTGAAGCTCAGATTCCATAGTAATAAGCATGAGACATGCAACATCCAAAGCATCATCAGAATGCCTGTTGTGAGCATCCTTTTCAGCTCTTTGAGTAGTGGCAGCAAGCTCATTTGGAATGGGCTGCTCTAGGACACAAGCCTTTCTCTCTTACATGAAGACTATCCTCAAGTTTCGGTACCATTTGAGAAAGTTGGTCCCATTCAATTTTTTCTTCCCAAGGATCGATCACAATGAAAGTGTCGATGTGTTTTGTGCCATGGTTATCTACAACAGTAAATATGTAGTGTAAGAGTCATGTATTTTAATTCATTTAATAAGGGCTTTTATTAAATGATACTCCCACTATTTTACTCAAAATAATAACCCTCGATATTATTTTGGAACAACTCGGCGCTAAGGTATTCTAGTGGGCCAAGATCCATATTTGACCACAACTTGAGTCAGCTTTGGCTTTTCTCTCAAGTTATAGTTATTTAGGTAGGCAACTCCTTACCAATTGCATCTAATGCAACCCTTGGATAGTTGGGTGAGCAACACTTGTCCAACCTCATCTCATGAACTTAAGCGCAACTTTATACCTCTAAGTCCCCAATCCTATTAGGATGACTTAGTTAAGTCAGACCCAAAGTTAGCAATTTGGACATCATTATTATCCCATCACGCCTTACCAAGATGAACATAGGTGCTTTGCTTTGAAAAACCCACCCAATGTTTATCAAAGTCTTGATGAGTGCCAACATTTGTAAGGCATCACATTTAATGACTTAATCTTTGTTTGAGGGATTTCTCTTTTGATCTCACTAATTTGTTATCTTCAGTTGTCTTATACATGCATCACATACAAATATAAAACATGCATCTCATGCTAACAAGAAAGTAAACGTGACATGGTTATAGCCCAAACTATGCGATATTCTCAAGCTATTAAGAATATCATAGAAGTCTAAGAAAAGAAAAAGGTCTTCATAATCTCCTTCTCCTCCTTTCTTGGTTTCCCTTTTGTTGTCACCTCCTTGGACATACCACCTTGGATGATCCCATAATGTACCATTACATCAATAGTAAAAACCCTGAGTTACATTAAAGAGGAGTAAGGTGAGAAGAGAATGTACAATGAGAGTGATACGAAAGGCACGACTCATAGGCCATATTTACAAGTACAACCAATTAAGGGCCATAACCACGCACCATGCTATAACCACCAATCAGCATAACATGTCAAATCTCATTCAACAAAAATGCATGCCAATTAACACACACTGATTAGCCAGTTTTTATTAATGTGGTGCTTCGCATGCGGTGCTCCCACTGGTTGGTTAGCATCATGGAAGTGCCGCTGACAGGTCAGCAGGTGGGGTCAAGGAGAGCTGGCCTTAAGGCGGGTTGTGAGGGGGGCAGCACCCCGCTAGCAGAAAAAAATTTCTTACAATTGCGTTGCCCAAGATCTTCTATTTTGAGCAAGTAGGCACCCGCAACACCTCCACTCAAGCCACCAAAAGTACTATACTTTCGGTGCCTGAAAAGGCCAAATCTGATCCATGTTAAGGTTTTGCAACTATTATAAGAGTCCTAATCCATATAGGTACGTGATACCAATCAATTTTGTGTTAATCTCATGAACCAATTTGTGTCATTTCTTTATATATCTCATATGTTCATTATGAGCTTCGGTTTCATGCATCATGAATTAATCTAATTAATCATGGCCAAAAGCAACCAAACACACAACATCATGCGATTCGACATTCAATCCCGATTTAGGGTTTCACTAGTAGTTCTGATACCACTTTAGCGATTTGGGAGCCAAGCAAGGGCAGTGGAATTTAATCAAAACCCTCCAGGATCCAAGAGAAACGGGGTAAACCGGGTGTTCAAAAATTTTCATACCTAATTCGGTTGAGATATTTTACACAACTGTAGAGTCAAATCCCAAAAACCTGAATAGTTGACGTGTTCATCCTCACTATGGTATCCACACGAGCTTCTCGGGATCACCATGCCTCCACCACATCCAGGCAGATGTGTTTTTCTTGCGCTCACAGTGCTAGCATGCGTCCTCTAGGGAATTTCAAGAGAAAAGTGTAGCTGTCCTCTTCGGGTGGCTAGGGCAAAAGTTGTGAATTTCTCACTAAAAGTTGCATTTATAGTGAGACTTAACTTCTAGCCCTAATAGGTTTCAAAGCCCTAATCCAATTAGGCTTTAATTTCGGGTTTAAAAATGGCTCAACTTTTGGGCCCATTATTAACACAAAATTATTATGAAACCATAACCAAAATATTTCGCCCATGCACTTTAATAATCCAAATAGCTATATGTGTGCGACCCAATAGGCTCTTACCATGTTGGCAACGATCATAAGTCACATTTATGATCATAAGCAATGAGTGGTGTATAGCAACACATGATTGCTACCCAAGGGACAAGATTGTCGATGATTCGACTAAACCTTTATGATCATTACCCATATACGTCATTATCCTTTTGTCCAAGATATCAAGACTAGGCACGAGACATGGAATGTGTCACTCTCATATAGCCTATTCTTTGGTTTCTTGATTACCAAGTAAACTAACTTAAACTGATGACATTGATATTCTATATCAACTCATCCAAGCATGGCCATGCATTTTATAAGTCTCACTCTATCAAGGGGCCCAAAGATATCACTCCCTTTACATCACAGGGACAAATCCCATCTTGATCATACAAATCCCTTCGCATGATATGTGACATACCCAATGACCTCTTTCAAGTTCACTCTGTTACGAGCAATAAAGGGAAGTATCAAAGTATGTGACTCACATGTAGGGAACCTTGATGACGTTAGGTCGAAGGACTACATATACCATGATCACTATAATAATCACCTATGACACTCATATAACGATCCATGTAGCATTCTGATGGTGGGTTGGTCCAGTAACAAGTTCTCCAACTTGTACCCATATGTAGACTACATATCTCATATTAGTCTCCATATATGCAAGTCGTTATGTATTATTGTAACTCACTCCACAATAATACTAGACCAAGGACATTTAAGAATATCATTATTCTATAGTTACAATTTGGTTTATTACGTTAAACAAAAAACAAAACAACAAACATAATTACTGGATTAATGCCTTAATAAAATGTCATGAGTCAATGTGCAAAAATACAATCATCTCATGATTGGCTTTTGGGCACAACACTAATACTTGTTTGCTTGGATGTGCTTCCTAACCCCTTGTAGTTTTTTATCATGTATATATGTTCTGATATCATGTGTACATGTTTATATGCTTGTATTTTTGGTGTTTTCTTGTCTTCCTTGCAAGTTAAGTAAAGCTATATGGAGGTTAAGCTTTCGGGCTTAACTAAATTAGCTCCTTGGAGCTGTAGTGAACCTTACTGAGTTTATAAACTCATGCTCCTTATTGTATATGTTTCAAGAAAAGGCTTAGAGCTCAAGTGATTATCTGTGTTGCTTATGTACTAAGTAGTGCACATTTTGTAAAGGTATGTGCCAAAACCGAAAGCTTGGCTTATGAGTACATTGTGCAAGTCTTATGGTTATTGCTCAAACTTATGTGTTTGAGTTCTACAGGCCTTTGTGTAGAGTTGTGGGACAAGTCTAGGAGCTATGGATGTGTGTTCATGGGCATTAGTGTTCTAGTTTGCTTTTACGACCATGAACTTAGTGATAGGACTTTTCCTACAATCCTTGATCTTGTATTGCACCTTTAAGGTAGCACTTGGGTACTATCGTTAGTGTGGGCATATAAAGCATAACTTGTGGCCATTTTGGATAATGAGTACTCTTGGTATGTTTCCAAGTTATTAATACTAGTATGGAAGCCCTTTTGTGTATGTATAGCCTCAGTTGAATTATGGACTTGTGTATATATGTTGAATGGATGAATGCCAAGTTATGCTTTGATTATAAGTTCCTAGAATTGTCCTTATCGAGCTAAACCTTTTATGATGCTTGTTGGGCCTAATGTACATTGGCATGAAAAATATGTTTTAAGCATTTATAGATGTGGCCTTCTTTGTTGACATGCATTAGAATGCCACACTTGATGAGCACATACTTTAGACACTTAAAGATAAAACTGTACATGCCTTGCCTTGTGTTGCAAGTAACTTTTAAAGCCTTGTCTTGTGGTGCAAGTAAATTATGGGCCTTGCCTTCAAATGCAAGTAAGCATTTGGAACTACCTAGTAAGCCTCCTAGGGCACCTACCATGCCTTAACCTTAAAAAAATATGACTTAAACTATGATGCCCAGTAGTATCCTCGTTGTGTGACATGGCGCAGCTACAAGCAGGACTTCCTGTATGAAGGTGTTTTGGAAAGGGACCTCCGGTGTGAAGATGCCTTGGAGAGGGGCTTCTGACAAGAAGGTGGCTGCAAGACTTAGTAAAACGAAGAGGTTAGAGACTCCCGGAAGTGTGATTCTAGGGGAGGAGCGTCCGACGCTCAAGTCAGTATTTTAGAGAATGAAGGTAAGAAATAGGGAATGGAGAGCAGAAGGTAGCCAGGGTTTTCTGTCTCTTGTGTCCTTATGAAGGTTTTCCATAGGTGTTTATGGGAGGTCATGAGGAGAAGGCCTCCCGCTACAGCTCCTCTCAGATTATGACACGTGGTTGGCCGGATTTCATCCGTACGTTCGGGAACAGGTGCCCCTAGTTGGCTGTAGCCATTTTCACCGAAGGTCAGAGGCATGTGGGAGGGCTGTGTGTCAAACACTCATAACCGTCTTTGTCTCATCTGGGTGAGAACTCCTTCGGTGATGCGTCCTCTTCGGGGAATAAGACCTCTTTGGCAGATAGGTCTCCTTCAGTCAGATTTTTTCTCTTGAGGGCCGTAGGGGGAGGCTCCTCGGCAGGGTGGAGAACCTTCAAGGAATGCTCTATTCTATCGACGATGGGGAGATGGCCTCCTGAGGTCACCAGATCACTTGACCGAGGATGGCGCAGTATGTCTTTCTGAGGGTGGCCATGTCAGCAGTCGAGGGTGGTGACTACTGTTAGTGTTGTGCCCAAAAGCCAATCATGAGATGATTGTATTTTTGTGCATTGAGTCATGATATTTTATTAAGGCATTGATCCAGAAATTATGTTTGTTGTTTTGTTTGTGTAACTTAATAAACATAATTGTAACCCTAGGATAATGATATTCTCAAAAATCCCTAGTCTAGTATTATTGTGGAGCAGGTTGCAATAATACATAATGACTAGCATATGTGGAGACTAATATGAGATATGTAGTATACATATGGGTGCAAGTTGGAGAACTTGTGTACTGGACCGACCCACCATGAGAACACTACATGGTATATGTAGTCCTTCGACCTAAGATCATCAAGGTTCCCTACATGTGAGTAAGATACTTTGATACTTTCCTTTGTTGTTCGTAACTGAGTGAAGTTGAAGGAGGTCATTGGGTATGTCACATATCATGTGGAGGGATTTGTATGATCAAGATGTGATTTGTACCTCCTATATAACGGGAGTGATATATTTGGGCCCTTGATAGAGTAAGACTTAGAAAAATGCATCGCCATTGTTAGATGAGTTGATATACGATATTAATGTCATCAGTTTAAGTTTGCCTACTTGGTAATCAAGAAACCAAAGATTGGGCTATATGAGAGTGACACATTCCATGTCTCGTGCTTAGTCTTGATATCTTGGACAAAGGGACAATGGCATATATCGGTAATGATCATAAAGGTTTAGTTGAATCATCAACAATCTTGTCATTTGGGTAGCAATGATGTGTTCCTAGACACCGCTGATTGCTTATGATCATAAATGTGATTTATGATCATTGCCAACGTGGTAAGAGCCTATTGGGTCGCACACATACAGCTATTTGGATCCTTAGAGTACATGGGCAAATAATTTGGGTTTTGGTTTCACAATAATTTTGTATTAATAATCGGCCCAATAGTTTAGCCATTATTAAGCCCGAAATTAAAGCCTAATTGGATAAGGGCTTTGAAACCCGTTAGGCCTAGAAGTTGAGTCTCACTATAAATACGACTTTTAGTGAGAATTCATAGGTCTCCTTGCCTTAGCCTCCCAAAAAGGACAGTCACACTCTTCTCTTGCCATTCCTTGGAGGACACAAGCTAGCACTGCGAGCGCAAGAGAAACGCATCTGCCGGGATGCGGTGGAAGCGTTGTGATCCTAAGAGGCTCGTGTGGATACCATAGAGAGCTTGAACACGTCAACTGTTTAGGTTTTGTGATTCGACTCTACAGTTGAGTAAGAGATCTCAACCAAAAATTAGGTATGAAAATTTTTGAACACCCAGTTTACCCCGTTTCGCTTGGACCCTAGAGGGTGTCGGTTAAATTCTGCTGCGCTGTTTGGCTCTCGAAACCCAACAACTACTTGTAGAGGGTGGTGAGGATCCATCTTTGAGGTTGGTCAGATGTACCTCTGAGGGTGGTACTAGTCAGTCATCCTTAGAAGCTATCCAAGTGTAAGCCATTTGGCTATCACATGCCCCCCTCGGAAAGCCAAAGTTGTAACTTCGGTGAGTAGAGTCTTTGAGAGCATTTCGTGGAGCTCGTTGTGGAAGCTAGCAGTTACCACAGATGTAGCTTATTGGCCTTCTTAGGCAGGGGATACTTTGTTCTCCAAGGTCGTGTCTTCTCGGTTGAGGTAGCTTATAAGTGTCAGTGCTCGTTTCTTGGTTAGGCCCTTAGTATTTTTGAGGTGTGTACTCCCCTTTTAATTTTCTGCTATAGGTCAATGAATCATCACGTCCCGTAATCAGACAAACGTGTCACTTCAGATAAGCTTGCCTAGGCCTTCGTGCTGTCATGAGGCGTGCCCTCGTTTTCTGTGTCGGGTGACACGTGTCATGCAGTAATTGGTAGATAATCACGTTATTTACATCAACCGCGTCTCTTCGCCTTTGAGGGGTAATTATGGCAAAGATTCGCCTACCCTCTTCGGCCTATATAAACCTTCCTCTCCTCAGAGTTCCTCTTACTTGCTTTCTTTCGCTTCCATTTTGCTCTCGTTTGCTCTCAAGCTTTTCTCTCTTTTCTCCCGTGGAGCAATTTTTGGCTAGTTTTTGCAATGGTGTTCGCAAATCCCGACTTCGGCAAGAGTTTTGGTGGGTCCTCCTTTCCGATGTCCTTCAATTTTCTGTGTGTCTACTTTTTTCTACTTTTCTGAAATTGTTTCCTTCTTTTGAAGACCTTCGATTTTCTTTCCTGAAGTCATTCCTTCTTCCGAACATGTCTTCTTCGGTCCCACTCTTGACTGTTCGTTCCATTCCCGAGAATTGGGTTCCTCTCGACTCTCACCCACGCTCCACCATTGATGCCCGTCGACATCTTCATTGTACGACATGATGGCCTGAAGTAGGGACTTCCGATGTGAGAGTGCTTGAAATGCTCAAAAGAACAAGGGTTATGAGCTCCCCGTAATGTGTTTTCGGGGGAGGAGCATCCGACTCCCAAGTCAGTATTTTCTAAGTAAGGAACAGAGATTGGAGAGTAAAAGAGTGGAGAGAGTTGTGTGTATATCCCCATTTACAAAGGTTATTCTCCAAGTATTTATAGGAGAGCGTTAGGAGAAGTCCGTTTGACATAGCTCGCTCATATCATTACACGTGTTCGATCGGGCATGATCCATATCTTCGGGGATAGGGGACTTCCAGCCGGCCATAGGCTGTTCTGTCCAGGAGTCAGGGTCGTGGGAGGTCTGTTTGTCAGGGGCGTGTGCGCGGTCTATATGTTAGAGGCTTCTTAACCATTTTTTTCTTATTTCCGTAAGACCCCTTCATGGTATGAGTCCCCTTCGGAATAGGAGGCCACCTTCGGCTAAATATCATCACCAAGGGCTGTCAGGGTGAGTTCTTTGGCGGAGCGAGGCACCTTCAGAAGAAGTTCTACCTCGTTGAGGATGGTGGTTTACCGAGGTTAGAGGGTCAAGGATTGCGTACCCTCTTTTTTTGAGGTTGCCGCTTGTCCGATCTGAGGGTGATGCTCAACTTTTACCAAGGGTGGTGCATGTTAGAGCTTAGGAGTACAGATGGTAATAGCCGTTTGGCTATCACATGCCCCCTTAGGGAGATGAGGATATGTCCTCGAATTTTGAGCTTTCGAGAGCCGATCGTTGAGCCATTCGGAGGCTTGTCCGGGCCCCGAAATTGCCGGAGTCACCCTTTTTGGATGAGAGTCTCTTTGATCGAGAACATCTGTTCTTGCCAAGATAATGGCATTTATCTTTTCAGGAGAGGTGTCTGATGTTCCAGAGGTTCTCTTTAGTTAGAATGTGTACGTTTCAGGCTTTTTAATGCCTGTCAGTGGACCGTCATGTCTACTTGACGCGTTTCCTTAGGAAGGGACTAAGTCTGACAGTTGTTAGGGGCGTGCCCTCATTTCCCTCACTGGGTGACACATGTCACTAGGTCACTGTGGAATGGTCACATCCATTTCGTCAGGCATGCCTCTTCGCATTCCAAGGGCAATTATGGCAATGCTTCACCTCCCTCCTTCGGCCTATAAATCCCCCTTGCTCATTGGTTTTTTCACACTTACGTTCTCTTGCTCTCTTCTGCTCTCGAATTTTTTCCCTTTTTCCTGCGGCGGTGCTAGCGCCGGTGCAATTTCTGGCAAGTTTTCATGATGGCGTCCAGAAATCCCGACTTCAGAAAAAATTTTGGTGGCTTTTCCTTCCCGAAGTCCTTCAATTTTTGGTTTTTATAGCCTTTTCTTCTTTTCTCTTAGCCTTTCCGAAGTTAGGTTTCTCTCTTCCCAATGTCTTCCCCTGTTCCACTCATGTCTATTCAGACTGCCCCCGAAAGCTGGCTTCCTCTTAATTCTTATCCGAGTTGTACAACTTCATAGAAGTTAGTGAAATGGACAACTAAATTCTTTTTCCCTTCTTATTCGGTTATCAGGCTACCTACTCCTGGCCTGTTCAGTTACATGAATAACTCAGACGAGGTGACCATTTTTCGGGCCCAACTGAAGGCCAGACTTTGGTTTCCTTTGCCAAAGATGATTTGCGACTTCTGCCAATTCCATGGCATAGCCATGAATTAGCTTCCTCCCAACTCGTACGCCTACTTCAATGCTTTCCTTTGCATGTGTGGGGTTTTTAAGATAGAACCTTGCTTTATTTTTTTCATGCAATACTAAAAACTCCACCCCATCCCGAAGGGTGGCTTCTGTTTTTTGCTTCCTCGGGGTTTTGGGAGTAAGAAGTTTACATTTACCTTCAACACGAAGGATAGTTGGCGAGGGTGGTAGAGGAAGTTCTTCTTCCTGAAGGTGGCTGACCAGTGGGGGCACATTCCAACCAACTGGGCGTAGGGGACTCTACCTATAGATGTTGTTGACCCCAGAAAACTGCTAACCCTAGAATTAGACGCCCAGTTCGAGGAGTTCAATAGCCGTATTCGGGCTGTCGCGGAGGGGTCCCCCTCGTTCCCTGTACCTCTTTCCCATCAGATGGAGCTTAATGACCGAAGAGGACCTTTGGGAACTTAGGGTGATCAAGGAGCATGTTACCGACTTGAACATGCCGATACCTCTTTTTGACAGGAAGAAGTCGTGGTTGGTAATGCTCCTTCGGGGCGAACTAACGTACTTGGCTCTTAAAGAGAGTATGTTCCTTTCCAAAATTTTCATCCCTCTCTCTGCGTACTTACACTGATATTCTTCTTTTTACAGAGATGGGTGATAAATCTGCCGCCTTCTACAAGTCCCTCTTCCTCGGCCAGGCCGAGAAGGGGGAGCAGACCCGGAAGAAGGTGCCGGCGAAGACAAAGAACCCGTCTGGGGGATCATCTTCGGTTCTGAGGTTGAAGAAAATGAAGGAGGACCTCACTCCTCCACCTCTCGAAGATGACGTGGGGACTGAGGACCAGACCCATGTTCGGGAAGATCCACCCTTTAGTCCCAGTACCGCAGCAGAGACTTTGGGGACCTCTGTTGGGGGGTTTTCGGCCAAAGAGCTAGATGAACACCAAAAAAAGAAAGGCAAAAATGTCCTCGATGAGGTCCCTGAAGTCAGCGACTCCAAAGGCGATGACACGAAACTTCCACCAGGTTTGTCCCTTAGCCATTATTCTATGAGTTTAGGAATTTTTGGTGTTTTAGATCTTATAGATGAATGGCTAAGGGATAACGTACTAATGGAACTTTGGCGGGAGTTTATAGGCGTAGCAGTGTAGGCTCCTTGGGTGGAAGATCACGCTCGGAAGAGGGCCATTCAGGACGCCAAATTCCCGAAGGAAAAGATCCCAATGGAGCCCTTCTGGTTGTTGACAGAGGACATGAACTTGTTCTCCGAGGATAACCAGAAGATGGCTCCTCAGATGGCGACTGGAGTTATCACGCACGCCACTTTTCAATCTCTCACTGAAGAGTGCCCGAATGAGGAGATCCTCTCCACGAGGATGACCGAGCAGGCTGCCTAGGTAAACTCCTACCCTTTTGATGCTTAGTGATTTTTTTTTTGTTTGCCTTATGTTCCTTACTTAGAATCTCCCTTTTGCAGCTCTTGGCATAGACGAGGTACTATCAGGCTTGGGCAGCCAAGCAAAATTCGGTCCGAACTCGCTCCGAAGAGTCTCTGGTGAAGGCCAATGAACTCTTGGCTAGCTTTGTCATTAAGTATGGCGAGCGAAATAAAATAGCCAAGGAGGATCTGGCCAATCTTTGGGAGGAGATGCTCAAAAGCCAAGGGGAGCTTATCCAAGACTTCTCTTCAAAGATGTCAGACCTCGGAGCGAGGTTGATAGCCATGACCTCGGCGAACGAGGTTCTTCAGAAGGAGAGAGGCGACGCTGCTGCCCAAGTAGCGAAGGCCTTCAATCTCAACTCTAAGCTTCAGGCTAAGGTCGAGAGGTTGAAGAATGAGGGAAAGAAGTAGAAGAAGAAGCTGGAGAAGGACATCATGGAGCTTCGAAAAGATCGGGAGGATTTGGACGTGGAGAAGACGAAGTCCGACCAAGCAACCAAAAGGTCTTATCAGGACGTCTTCTGCCTCGCCGGTCACCAAGTCTTATCAAGATTTCTGGATCTTGATCTCTCCTTCTTGGTGGCCCTAGACATCCTCGAAGGGATATCTTGGTAGTGTTCAAAGGCGAAGTTCCTCAACCTCCCTGCTATTCCACGTTTGGCTCCCAGATTTACCGATAAAGATTCTGAAGGTTTGGAGGCCGAGGATGGTAAGGAACCGATGGATGCCTAGGATAGCGAATAGGCCTCCTTTTTCTTCTTTCTGTTCTGTAATCCATCTGTAGTTTTCTTTTATTGGTGTTAATAAAATTTTCTTTCTTCAAACTCTGTTATATTTGGTCAGTATTTCTTCAGAAAACACCATTTTTTGCGAAACTTAACCTTTGTTTGAATCATGACTGATCAACGTTTTATACACAAAGGTACAGTTCGGCAATATACACGGTCGGATGACCAGCGTCGGCATTCATAGCGTTTGTTTCCGAAATTTTTTCCAAGTTCCAGCCACGTACCTGGGGAAATTCTTGTTCGGGAACTATGTTCGACCGAGGGAAACACCTATCTTTGGGAATAACCGTCCTTGGTCACGCTTCCTTGGTCTTTTTGCATGACTTAAAATTTTTTCCAAGTGTCCATCTAGGAACTTTTACGGGATAAACGCCTTTGGTACCCACTATCGTCTTATGCTTGCCGAAGGCTGGTCATTTTTACTAGCTTATCGCTTTGGCGTACCCATGATCGGCCATCCGGCTAATCATCAGGTATTGTCGTTGTTCGAGAGCGGGTATGTTCAAGATTTATTTACTCATATGCCTTGAGAAGAAGTCTTATTATACCATGTTCAGTTAATTACCTACGGGGAGAATAATACGATTTTTCCTTTTCCTTAGAAAATTCTAAGTATAGAATCTTCTTAAAGAATCTGAATGCCATGTATTTTTCAATTCTCCACCCTCAGTGTCACCGAGCTTGTACATTACCGGTCAAATTTCTTCAAGAACCAAATAGGGCCCCTGCCAGTTTGCACGAAGTGTTCCATACGATGCTATTTGGGGTCCGAACTCTGCTTTTCGGAGAATGAGGTCTCCCTTTTTGATTCCTTTCCGTTTTACATGTAAGTTGGTAGTGACGGCTATTCTTTGCTAGAACACTTTTCTTCTTAGCTCGGTCATTCCTCTATGTTCATCAATGAGGTCCAATTTGGTCCTTAATCCAAGGTTGTTTCCTTCTTCATCGAACACCTGTACCCTAACCGATGGCTGGATGATTTCTATGGGAATATTGGCCTCTAAACCGAATACGAGTGAGAAGGGTGTTTCACCCGTGGCTCTCCTCAGGGTGGTTCGGTAGCTCCATAACACGCTCGGGAGCTCTCCTGGCCATTTTCCCTTTGCTGCTTTTATGCTCTTCTTTAGGCCATCCTTTATTGTCCTGTTGGACACTTCAACTTGTCCATTGCTTTGAGGATGGGCTACCGGGGTGAAGTGCATTTTAATTCTGAGGTCGGTAATGAATTCCTGGAACCTTTTATCTGTGAATTGGGAGCCGTTATCGGCCATCATTACCCTTGGGATGCCGAATCTCCATATGATGCTTTTCCAGATGAATCTCTATATATCCTTTGCCAATATCGCTGCTAAGGGCTCTGCCTCGATCCATTTAGTAAGTAGTCTATGGCGACTACAAAAAATTTGACCCCTCCGGGCGCAGTCGGTAAAGGCCCAATGAGGTCGATGCCCCATACGGTGAAGGGACAGGGATAGTTGGCCGAAGTTATCTCCTCCGAGGGTAGTCTCTGGACAGGAGCGTGCCTTTGGCAATTATTGCACTTTTGGACGAATTGGCTTACGTCCTTCCTCAGAGTATGCCAGAAATACCATTGCCGAATGAGGAGTCTGGCAAAGGCGTCGGTTCCTAGGTGCCACCCACAAGCTCCCTCATGAACTTCTTTGAGGATCGCTTCGACATCCTTTTCACCGATACACCTCTATTATGGGGTGCTGTATCCTTGTCGATACAGCTCTTCCCCTATCAGGAAGTATCTTCCTGATCATTTTCACACTTTGGCTGCTTCGAAGGAGTCCTCGGGGAGTTATGAGGTTGAGAGGTATTTTTTTATAGGGTCCTTCCATCTTTTTCCCATGGTTGTTATGCAGATTACCGCTATACTCGGATGGTGCAGTACTTTTGTTGACACTCTTGACTTGGCCAGTGTGTCAGCCTCCATGTTATCTCACCGAGGTACATTTTCTATGTGCGCTGTGTCAAATTCTTGGATGAGTTCTTTGTTGAGGGAGTGATATTTTGCCAAGGTTGGATCTGTTGGGTTTCGAGAGCCAAACAGCGCAATGGAATTTAACCGAAACCCTCCAGGATCCAAGTGAAATGGGGTAAACCGGGTGTTCGAAAATTTCATACCTAATTTTCGGTTGAGATCTCTCACTCAACTGTAGAGTCGAATCACAAAACCTCAACAGCTGACGTGTTCAGGCTCTCTATGGTATCCGCATGACCCTCTCGGGATCACCACGCTTCCACCACGTCCCGGCAGATGGGTTTCTCTTGCGCTCGCAGTGCTAGCTTGCGTCCTCCAAGGAATTGCAAGAGAAGAGTGCGGCTGTCCTTTTGGGAGGCTAGGGCAAGGAGACCTACGAATTTCTCACTTAAAAGTTGTATTTATAGTGAGACTCAACTTCCAGGCCTAATGGGTTTCAAAGCCCTAATCCAATTAGGATTTAATTTCGGGCTTAATAATGGCTCAACTCCTTGGCCCATTATTAATACAAAATTAAAGTGAAACAATAACCCAAATAATTAGCCCATGCACTCTAATGATCCAAATAGCTCTATGTGTGCAACCCAATAGGCTCTTGCCATGTTGGTAATGATCATAAATCACATTTATGATCATAAGCAATAAGCGGTGTCTAGCAACACATCATTGCTACCCAAGTGACAAGATTGTCGGTGAATTGACTAAACCTTTATGATCATTACTGATATATGTCATTGTCCCTTTGTCCAAGATATCAAGACAAAGCACGAGACATGGAATGTGTCACTCTCGTATGCCTAATCTTTGGTTTCTTGATTACCGAGTAGACCAACTTAAACTGATGACATTGATATCGTATATCAACTGATCGGATCATGGCCATGCATTTTCTAAGTCTCACACTATCAAGGGGCCCGAAGATATCACTCCCGTTACATAGGAAGGACAAATCCCATCTTGATCATACAAATCCCTCCACATGATATGTGACATACCCAATGACCTCCTTCAAGTTCACTCAGTTACGAACAACAAAGGAAAGTATCAAAGTATGTGACTCACATGTAGGAAACCTTGATGATCTTAGGTCGAAGGACAACATATACCATGATCACTATGAGAATCACTTATGACACTCATATAACGATCCATGAACCGTTTTCATGGTGGGTCCGTCTAGTACACAAGTTCTCCAACTTGTACCCATATGTAGACTGTTGGGTTTCGCGAGCCAAACAGCACAGTGGAATTTAACCGAAACCCTCCAGGATCCAAGTGAAATGGGGTAAACCGGGTGTTCGAAAATTTCATACCTAATTTTCGGTTGAGATCTCTCACTCAACTGTAGAGTCGAATCACAAAACCATAACAGCTGACGTGTTCAGGCTCTCTATGGTATCCGCACGAGCCTCTCGGGATCACCACGCTTCCACCACGTCCCGGCAGATGGGTTTCTCTTGCGCTCGCAGTGCTAGCTTGCGTCCTCCAAGGAATTGCAAGATAAGAGTGCGGCTGTCCTTTTGGGAGGCTAGGGCAAGGAGACCTACGAATTTCTCACTTAAAAGTTGTATTTATAGTGACACTCAACTTCCAGGCCTAATGGGTTTCAAAGCCCTAATCCAATTAGGATTTAATTTCGGGCTTAATAATGGCTCAACTCCTTGGCCCATTATTAATACGAAATTAAAGTGAAACAATAACCCAAATAATTAGCCCATGCACTCTAATGATCCAAATAGCTCTATGTGTGCAACCCAATAGGCTCTTGCCATGTTGGCAATGATCATAAATCACATTTATGATCATAAGCAATAAGCGGTGTCTAGCAACAGATCATTGCTACCCAAGTGACAAGATTGTCGGTGAATTGACTAAACCTTTATGATCATTACTGATATATGTCATTGTCCCTTTGTCCAAGATATCAAGACTAAGCACGAGACATGGAATGTGTCACTCTCGTATAGCCTAATCTTTGGTTTCTTCATTACCGAGTAGACCAACTTAAACTGATGACATTGATATCGTATATCAACTGATCGGAGCATGGCCATGCATTTTCTAAGTCTCACTCTATCAAGGGGCCCGAAGATATCACTCCCGTTACATAGGAAGGACAAATCCCATCTTGATCATACAAATCCCTCCACATGATATGTGACATACCCAATGACCTCCTTCAAGTTCACTCAATTACGAACAACAAAGGAAAGTATCAAACTATGTGACTCACATGTAGGAAACCTTGATGATCTTAGGTCGAAGGACAACATATACCACGATCACTATGAGAATCACTTATGACACTCATATAACGATCCATGAACCGTTCTCATGGTAGGTCCGTCTAGTACACAAGTTCTCCAACTTGTACCCATATGTAGACTGTTGGGTTTCGCGAGCCAAACAGCACAGTGGAATTTAACCGAAACCCTCCAGGATCCAAGTGAAATGGGGTAAATCGGGTGTTCAAAAATTTCATACCTAATTTTCGGTTGAGATCTCTCACTCAACTGTAGAGTCGAATCACAAAACCTCAACAGCTGACGTGTTCAGGCTCTCTATGGTATCCGCATGAGCCTCTCGGGATCACCACGCTTCCACCACGTCCCGGCAGATGGGTTTCTCTAGCGCTCGTAGTGCTAGCTTGCGTCCTCCATGGAATTGCAAGAGAAGAGTGCGGCTGTCCTTTTGGGAGGCTAGGGCAAGGAGACCTACGAATTTCTCACTTAAAAGTTGTATTTATAGTGAGACTCAACTTCCAGGCCTAATGGGTTTCAAGGCCCTAATCCAATTAGGATTTAATTTCGGGCTTAATAATGGCTCAACTCCTTGGCCCATTATTAATACGAAATTAAAGTGAAACAATAACCCAAATAATTAGCCCATGCACTCTAATGATCCAAATAGCTCTATGTGTGCAACCCAATAGGCTCTTGCCATGTTGGCAATGATCATAAATCACATTTATGATCATAAGCAATAAGCGGTGTCTAGCAACACATCATTGCTACCCAAGTGACAAGATTGTCGGTGAATTGACTAAACCTTTATGATCATTACTGATATATGTCATTGTCCCTTTGTCCAAGATATCAAGACTAAGCACGAGACATGGAATGTGTCACTCTCGTATAGCCTAATCTTTGGTTTCTTCATTACCGAGTAGACCAACTTAAACTGATGACATTGATATCGTATATCAACTGATCGGAGCATGGCCATACGTTTTCTAAGTCTCACTCTATCAAGGGGCCCGAAGATATCACTCCCGTTACATAGGAAGGACAAATCCCATCTTGATCATACAATTCCCTCCACATGATATGTGACATACCCAATGACCTCCTTCAAGTTCACTCAATTACGAACAACAAAGGAAAGTATCAAAGTGTGTGACTCACACGTAGGAAACCTTGATGATCTTAGGTCAAAGGACAACATATACCATGATCACTATGAGAATCACTTATGACACTC
Source organism: Aquilaria yunnanensis (assembly GCA_039654915.1). Classification (NCBI taxonomy): domain Eukaryota; kingdom Viridiplantae; phylum Streptophyta; class Magnoliopsida; order Malvales; family Thymelaeaceae; genus Aquilaria; species Aquilaria yunnanensis. Next base: position 36,062,033 of record CM077595.1, on the reverse strand, counting down.
ATATAACGATCCATGAACCGTTCTCATGGTGGGTCCGTCTAGTACACAAGTTCTCCAACTTGTACCCATATGTAGACTGTTGGGTTTCGAGAGCCAAACAGCGCAGTGGAATTTAACCGAAACCCTCCAGGATCCAAGTGAAATGGGGTAAATCGGGTGTTCGAAAATTTCATACCTAATTTTCGGTTGAGATCTCTCACTCAACTGTAGAGTCGAATCACAAAACCTCAACAGCTGACGTGTTCAGGCTCTCTATGGTATCCGCATGAGCCTCTCGGGATCACCACGCTTCCACCACATCCCGGCAGATGGGTTTCTCTAGCGCTCGCAGTGCTAGCTTGCGTCCTCCATGGAATTGCAAGAGAAGAGTGCGGCTGTCCTTTTGGGAGGCTAGGGCAAGGAGACCTACGAATTTCTCACTTAAAAGTTGTATTTATAGTGAGACTCAACTTCCAGGCCTAATGGGTTTCAAGGCCCTAATCCAATTAGGATTTAATTTCGGGCTTAATAATGGCTCAACTCCTTGGCCCATTATTAATACGAAATTAAAGTGAAACAATAACCCAAATAATTAGCACACGCACTCTAATGATCCAAATAGCTCTATGTGTGCAACCCAATAGGCTCTTGCCATGTTGGCAACGATCATAAATCACATTTATGATCATAAGCAATAAGCGGTGTCTAGCAACACATCATTGCTACCCAAGTGACAAGATTGTCGGTGAATTGACTAAACCTTTATGATCATTACTGATATATGTCATTGTCCCTTTGTCCAAGATATCAAGACTAAGCACGAGACATGGAATGTGTCACTCTCGTATAGCCTAATCTTTGGTTTCTTGATTACCGAGTAGACCAACTTAAACTGATGACATTGATATCGTATATCAACTGATCGGAGCATGGCCATGCATTTTCTAAGTCTCACTCTATCAAGGGGCCCGAAGATATCACTCCCATTACATAGGAAGGACAAATCCCATCTTGATCATACAATTCCCTCCACATGATATGTGACATACCCAATGACCTCCTTCAAGTTCACTCAATTACGAACAACAAAGGAAAGTATCAAAGTGTGTGACTCACATGTAGGAAACCTTGATGATCTTAGGTCGAAGGACAACATATACCATGATCACTATGAGAATCACTTATGACACTCATATAACGATCCATGAACCGTTCTCATGGTGGGTCCGTCTAGTACACAAGTTCTCCAACTTGTACCCATATGTAGACTGTTGGGTTTCGAGAGCCAAACAGCGCAGTGGAATTTAACCGAAACCCTCCAGGATCCAAGTGAAATGGGGTAAATCGGGTGTTCGAAAATTTCATACCTAATTTTCGGTTGAGATCTCTCACTCAACTGTAGAGTCGAATCACAAAACCTCAACAGCTGACGTGTTCAGGCTCTCTATGGTATCCGCATGAGCCTCTCGGGATCACCACGCTTCCACCACATCCCGGCAGATGGGTTTCTCTAGCGCTCGCAGTGCTAGCTTGCGTCCTCCATGGAATTGCAAGAGAAGAGTGCGGCTGTCCTTTTGGGAGGCTAGGGCAAGGAGACCTACGAATTTCTCACTTAAAAGTTGTATTTATAGTGAGACTCAACTTCCAGGCCTAATGGGTTTCAAGGCCCTAATCCAATTAGGATTTAATTTCGGGCTTAATAATGGCTCAACTCCTTGGCCCATTATTAATACGAAATTAAAGTGAAACAATAACCCAAATAATTAGCACACGCACTCTAATGATCCAAATAGCTCTATGTGTGCAACCCAATAGGCTCTTGCCATGTTGGCAACGATCATAAATCACATTTATGATCATAAGCAATAAGCGGTGTCTAGCAACACATCATTGCTACCCAAGTGACAAGATTGTCGGTGAATTGACTAAACCTTTATGATCATTACTGATATATGTCATTGTCCCTTTGTCCAAGATATCAAGACTAAGCACGAGACATGGAATGTGTCACTCTCGTATAGCCTAATCTTTGGTTTCTTGATTACCGAGTAGACCAACTTAAACTGATGACATTGATATCGTATATCAACTGATCGGAGCATGGCCATGCATTTTCTAAGTCTCACTCTATCAAGGGGCCCGAAGATATCACTCCCATTACATAGGAAGGACAAATCCCATCTTGATCATACAATTCCCTCCACATGATATGTGACATACCCAATGACCTCTTTCAAGTTCACTCAATTACGAACAACAAAGGAAAGTATCAAAGTGTGTGACTCACATGTAGGAAACCTTGATGATCTTAGGTCGAAGGACAACATATACCATGATCACTATGAGAATCACTTATGACACTCATATAACGATCCATGAACCGTTCTCATGGTGGGTCCGTCTAGTACACAAGTTCTCCAACTTGTACCCATATGTAGACTGTTGGGTTTCGAGAGCCAAACAGTGCAGTGGAATTTAACCGAAACCCTCCAGGATCCAAGTGAAATGGGGTAAATCGGGTGTTCGAAAATTTCATACCTAATTTTCGGTTGAGATCTCTCACTCAACTGTAGAGTCGAATCACAAAACCTCAACAGCTGACGTGTTCAGGCTCTCTATGGTATCCGCATGAGCCTCTCGGGATCACCACGCTTCCACCACATCCCGGCAGATGGGTTTCTCTAGCGCTCGTAGTGCTAGCTTGCGTCCTCCATGGAATTGCAAGAGAAGAGTGCGGCTGTCCTTTTGGGAGGCTAGGGCAAGGAGACCTACGAATTTCTCACTTAAAAGTTGTATTTATAGTGAGACTCAACTTCCAGGCCTAATGGGTTTCAAGGCCCTAATCCAATTAGGATTTAATTTCGGGCTTAATAATGGCTCAACTCCTTGGCCCATTATTAATACGAAATTAAAGTGAAACAATAACCCAAATAATTAGCACACGCACTCTAATGATCCAAATAGCTCTATGTGTGCAACCCAATAGGCTCTTGCCATGTTGGCAACGATCATAAATCACATTTATGATCATAAGCAATAAGCGGTGTCTAGCAACACATCATTGCTACCCAAGTGACAAGATTGTCGGTGAATTGACTAAACCTTTATGATCATTACTGATATATGTCATTGTCCCTTTGTCCAAGATATCAAGACTAAGCACGAGACATGGAATGTGTCACTCTCGTATAGCCTAATCTTTGGTTTCTTGATTACCGAGTAGACCAACTTAAACTGATGACATTGATATCGTATATCAACTGATCGGAGCATGGCCATGCATTTTCTAAGTCTCACTCTATCAAGGGGCCCGAAGATATCACTCCCATTACATAGGAAGGACAAATCCCATCTTGATCATACAATTCCCTCCACATGATATGTGACATACCCAATGACCTCCTTCAAGTTCACTCAATTACGAACAACAAAGGAAAGTATCAAAGTGTGTGACTCACATGTAGGAAACCTTGATGATCTTAGGTCGAAGGACAACATATACCATGATCACTATGAGAATCACTTATGACACTCATATAACGATCCATGAACCGTTCTCATGGTGGGTCCGTCTAGTACACAAGTTCTCCAACTTGTACCCATATGTAGACTGTTGGGTTTCGAGAGCCAAACAGCGCAGTGGAATTTAACCGAAACCCTCCAGGATCCAAGTGAAATGGGGTAAATCGGGTGTTCGAAAATTTCATACCTAATTTTCGGTTGAGATCTCTCACTCAACTGTAGAGTCGAATCACAAAACCTCAACAGCTGACGTGTTCAGGCTCTCTATGGTATCCGCATGAGCCTCTCGGGATCACCACGCTTCCACCACATCCCGGCAGATGGGTTTCTCTAGCGCTCGCAGTGCTAGCTTGCGTCCTCCATGGAATTGCAAGAGAAGAGTGCGGCTGTCCTTTTGGGAGGCTAGGGCAAGGAGACCTACGAATTTCTCACTTAAAAGTTGTATTTATAGTGAGACTCAACTTCCAGGCCTAATGGGTTTCAAGGCCCTAATCCAATTAGGATTTAATTTCGGGCTTAATAATGGCTCAACTCCTTGGCCCATTATTAATACGAAATTAAAGTGAAACAATAACCCAAATAATTAGCCCATGCACTCTAATGATCCAAATAGCTCTATGTGTGCAACCCAATAGGCTCTTGCCATGTTGGCAACGATCATAAATCACATTTATGATCATAAGCAATAAGCGGTGTCTAGCAACACATCATTGCTACCCAAGTGACAAGATTGTCGGTGAATTGACTAAACCTTTATGATCATTACTGATATATGTCATTGTCCCTTTGTCCAAGATATCAAGACTAAGCACGAGACATGGAATGTGTCACTCTCGTATAGCCTAATCTTTGGTTTCTTGATTACCGAGTAGACCAACTTAAACTGATGACATTGATATCGTATATCAACTGATCGGAGCATGGCCATGCATTTTCTAAGTCTCACTCTATCAAGGGGCCCGAAGATATCACTCCCGTTACATAGGAAGGACAAATCCCATCTTGATCATACAATTCCCTCCACATGATATGTGACATACCCAATGACCTCCTTCAAGTTCACTCAATTATGAACAACAAAGGAAAGTATCAAAGTGTGTGACTCACATGTAGGAAACCTTGATGATCTTAGGTCGAAGGACAACATATACCATGATCACTATGAGAATCACTTATGACACTCATATAACGATCCATGAACCGTTCTCATGGTGGGTCCGTCTAGTACACAAGTTCTCCAACTTGTACCCATATGTAGACTGTTGGGTTTCGCGAGCCAAACAGCGCAGTGGAATTTAACCGAAACCCTCCAGGATCCAAGTGAAATAGGGTAAATCGGGTGTTCGAAAATTTCATACCTAATTTTCGGTTGAGATCTCTCACTGAACTGTAGAGTCGAATCACAAAACCTCAACAGCTGACGTGTTCAGGCTCTCTATGGTATCCGCATGAGCCTCTCGGGATCACCACGCATCCACCACGTCCCGGCAGATGGGTTTCTCTAGCGCTCGCAGTGCTAGCTTGCGTCCTCCATGGAATTGCAAGAGAAGAGTGCGGCTGTCCTTTTGGGAGGCTAGGGCAAGGAGACCTACGAATTTCTCACTTAAAAGTTGTATTTATAGTGAGACTCAACTTCCAGGCCTAATGGGTTTCAAGGCCCTAATCCAATTAGGATTTAATTTCGGGCTTAATAATGGCTCAACTCCTTGGCCCATTATTAATACGAAATTAAAGTGAAACAATAACCCAAATAATTAGCCCATGCACTCTAATGATCCAAATAGCTCTATGTGTGCAACCCAATAGGCTCTTGCCATGTTGGCAACGATCATAAATCACATTTATGATCATAAGCAATAAGCGGTGTCTAGCAACACATCATTGCTACCCAAGTGACAAGATTGTCGGTGAATTGACTAAACCTTTATGATCATTACTGATATATGTCATTGTCCCTTTGTCCAAGATATCAAGACTAAGCACGAGACATGGAATGTGTCACTCTCGTATAGCCTAATCTTTGGTTTCTTGATTACCGAGTAGACCAACTTAAACTGATGACATTGATATCGTATATCAACTGATCGGAGCATGGCCATGCATTTTCTAAGTCTCACTCTATCAAGGGGCCCGAAGATATCACTCCCGTTACATAGAAGGACAAATCCCATCTTGATCATACAATTCCGTCCACATGATATGTGACATACCCAATGACCTCCTTCAAGTTCACTCAATTACGAACAACAAAGGAAAGTATCAAAGTGTGTGACTCACATGTAGGAAACCTTGATGATCTTAGGTCGAAGGACAACATATACCATGATCACTATGAGAATCACTTATGACACTCATATAACGATCCATGAACCGTTCTCATGGTGGGTCCATCTAGTACACAAGTTCTCCAACTTGTACCCATATGTAGACTGTTGGGTTTCGCGAGCCAAACAGCGCAGTGGAATTTAACCGAAACCCTCCAGGATCCAAGTCAAATGGGGTAAATCGGGTGTTCGAAAATTTCATACCTAATTTTCGGTTGAGATCTCTCACTCAACTGTAGAGTCGAATCACAAAACCTCAACAGCTGACGTGTTCAGGCTCTCTATGGTATCCGCATGAGCCTCTCGGGATCACCACGCTTCCACCACGTCCCGGCAGATGGGTTTCTCTAGCGCTCGCAGTGCTAGCTTGCGTCCTCCATGGAATTGCAAGAGAAGAGTGCGGCTGTCCTTTTGGGAGGCTAGGGCAAGGAGACCTACGAATTTCTCACTTAAAAGTTGTATTTATAGTGAGACTCAACTTCCAGGCCTAATGGGTTTCAAGGCCCTAATCCAATTAGGATTTAATTTCGGGCTTAATAATGGCTCAACTCCTTGGCCCATTATTAATACGAAATTAAAGTGAAACAATAACCCAAATAATTAGCCCATGCACTCTAATGATCCAAATAGCTCTATGTGTGCAACCCAATAGGCTCTTGCCATGTTGGCAACGATCATAAATCACATTTATGATCATAAGCAATAAGCGGTGTCTAGCAACACATCATTGCTACCCAAGTGACAAGATTGTCGGTGAATTGACTAAACCTTTATGATCATTACTGATATATGTCATTGTCCCTTTGTCCAAGATATCAAGACTAAGCACGAGACATGGAATGTGTCACTCTCGTATAGCCTAATCTTTGGTTTCTTGATTACCGAGTAGACCAACTTAAACTGATGACATTGATATCGTATATCAACTGATCGGAGCATGGCCATGCATTTTCTAAGTCTCACTCTATCAAGGGGGCCGAAGATATCACTCCCGTTACATAGGAAGGACAAATCCCATCTTGATCATACAATTACCTCCACATGATATGTGACATACCCAATGACCTCCTTCAAGTTCACTCAATTACGAACAACAAAGGAAAGTATCAAAGTGTGTGACTCACATGTAGGAAACCTTGATGATCTTAGGTCGAAGGACAACATATACCATGATCACTATGAGAATCACTTATGACACTCATATAACGATCCATGAACCGTTCTCATGGTGGGTCCGTCTGGTACACAAGTTCTCCAACTTGTACCCATATGTAGACTGTTGGGTTTCGCGAGCCAAACAGCGCAGTGGAATTTAACCGAAACCCTCCAGGATCCAAGTGAAATGGGGTAAATCGGGTGTTCGAAAATTTCATACCTAATTTTCGGTTGAGATCTCTCACTCAACTGTAGAGTCGAATCACAAAACCTCAACAGCTGACGTGTTCAGGCTCTCTATGGTATCCGCATGAGCCTCTCGGGATCACCACGCTTCCACCACGTCCCGGCAGATGGGTTTCTCTAGCGCTCGCAGTGCTAGCTTGCGTCCTCCATGGAATTGCAAGAGAAGAGTGCGGCTGTCCTTTTGGGAGGCTAGGGCAAGGAGACCTACGAATTTCTCACTTAAAAGTTGTATTTATAGTGAGACTCAACTTCCAGGCCTAATGGGTTTCAAGGCCCTAATCCAATTAGGATTTAATTTCGGGCTTAATAATGGCTCAACTCCTTGGCCCATTATTAATACGAAATTAAAGTGAAACAATAACCCAAATAATTAGCCCATGCACTCTAATGATCCAAATAGCTCTATGTGTGCAACCCAATAGGCTCTTGCCATGTTGGCAACGATCATAAATCACATTTATGATCATAAGCAATAAGCGGTGTCTAGCAACACATCATTGCTACCCAAGTGACAAGATTGTCGGTGAATTGACTAAACCTTTATGATCATTACTGATATATGTCATTGTCCCTTTGTCCAAGATATCAAGACTAAGCACGAGACATGGAATGTGTCACTCTCGTATAGCCTAATCTTTGGTTTCTTGATTACCGAGTAGACCAACTTAAACTGATGAGATTGATATCGTATATCAACTGATCGGAGCATGGCCATGCATTTTCTAAGTCTCACTCTATCAAGGGGCCCGAAGATATCACTCCCGTTACATAGGAAGGACAAATCCCATCTTGATCATACAATTCCCTCCACATGATATGTGACATACCCAATGACCTCCTTCAAGTTCACTCAATTACGAACAACAAAGGAAAGTATCAAAGTGTGTGACTCACATGTAGGAAACCTTGATGATCTTAGGTCGAAGGACAACATATACCATGATCACTATGAGAATCACTTATGACACTCATATAACGATCCATGAACCGTTCTCATGGTGGGTCCGTCTAGTACACAAGTTCTCCAACTTGTACCCATATGTAGACTGTTGGGTTTCGCGAGCCAAACAGCGCAGTGGAATTTAACCGAAACCCTCCAGGATCCAAGTGAAATGGGGTAAATCGGGTGTTCGAAAATTTCATACCTAATTTTCGGTTGAGATCTCTCACTCAACTGTAGAGTCGAATCATAAAACCTCAACAGCTGACGTGTTCAGGCTCTCTATGGTATCCGCGTGAGCCTCTCGGGATCACCACGCTTCCACCACATCCCGGCAGATGGGTTTCTCTAGCGCTCGCAGTGCTAGCTTGCGTCCTCCATGGAATTGCAAGAGAAGAGTGCGGCTGTCCTTTTGGGAGGCTAGGGCAAGGAGACCTACGAATTTCTCACTTAAAAGTTGTATTTATAGTGAGACTCAACTTCCAGGCCTAATGGGTTTCAAGGCCCTAATCCAATTAGGATTTAATTTCGGGCTTAATAATGGCTCAACTCCTTGGCTCATTATTAATACGAAATTAAAGTGAAACAATAACCCAAATAATTAGCCCATGCACTCTAATGATCCAAATAGCTCTATGTGTGCAACCCAATAGGCTCTTGGCATGTTGGCAACGATCATAAATCACATTTATGATCATAAGCAATAAGCGGTGTCTAGCAACACATCATTGCTACCCAAGTGACAAGATTGTCGGTGAATTGACTAAACCTTTATGATCATTACTGATATATGTCATTGTCCCTTTGTCCAAGATATCAAGACTAAGCACGAGACATGGAATGTGTCACTCTCGTATAGCCTAATCTTTGGTTTCTTGATTACCGAGTAGACCAACTTAAACTGATGACATTGATATCGTATATCAACTGATCGGAGCATGGCCATGCATTTTCTAAGTCTCACTCTATCAAGGGGCCCGAAGATATCACTCCCATTACATAGGAAGGACAAATCCCATCTTGATCATACAATTCCCTCCACATGATATGTGACATACCCAATGACCTCCTTCAAGTTCACTCAATTACGAACAACAAAGGAAAATATCAAAGTGTGTGACTCACATGTAGGAAACCTTGATGATCTTAGGTCGAAGGACAACATATACCATGATCACTATGAGAATCACTTATGACACTCATATAACGATCCATGAACCGTTCTCATGGTGGGTCCGTCTAGTACACAACTTCTCCAACTTGTACCCATATGTAGACTGTTGGGTTTCGCGAGCCAAACAGCGCAGTGGAATTTAACCGAAACCCTCCAGGATCCAAGTGAAATGGGGTAAATCGGGTGTTCGAAAATTTCATACCTAATTTTCGGTTGAGATCTCTCACTCAACTGTAGAGTCGAATCACAAAACCTCAACAGCTGACGTGTTCAGGCTCTCTATGGTATCCGCGTGAGCCTCTCGGGATCACCACGCTTCCACCACATCCCGGCAGATGGGTTTCTCTAGCGCTCGCAGTGCTAGCTTGCGTCCTCCATGGAATTGCAAGAGAAGAGTGCGGCTGTCCTTTTGGGAGGCTAGGGCAAGGAGACCTACGAATTTCTCACTTAAAAGTTGTATTTATAGTGAGACTCAACTTCTAGGCCTAATGGGTTTCAAGGCCCTAATCCAATTAGGATTTAATTTCGGGCTTAATAATGGCTCAACTCCTTGGCCCATTATTAATACGAAATTAAAGTGAAACAATAACCCAAATAATTAGCCCATGCACTCTAATGATCCAAATAGCTCTATGTGTGCAACCCAATAGGCTCTTGCCATGTTGGCAATGATCATAAATCACATTTATGATCATAAGCAATAAGCGGTGTCTAGCAACACATCATTGCTACCCAAGTGACAAGATTGTCGGTGAATTGACTAAACCTTTATGATCATTACTGATATATGTCATTGTCCCTTTGTCCAAGATATCAAGACTAAGCACGAGACATGGAATGTGTCACTCTCGTATAGCCTAATCTTTGGTTTCTTGATTACCGAGTAGACCAACTTAAACTGATGACATTGATATCGTATATCAACTGATCGGAGCATGGCCATGCATTTTCTAAGTCTCACTCTATCAAGGGGCCCGAAGATATCACTCCCATTACATAGGAAGGACAAATCCCATCTTGATCATACAATTCCCTCCACATGATATGTGACATACCCAATGACCTCCTTCAAGTTCACTCAATTACGAACAACAAAGGAAAATATCAAAGTGTGTGACTCACATGTAGGAAACCTTGATGATCTTAGGTCGAAGGACAACATATACCATGATCACTATGAGAATCACTTATGACACTCATATAACGATCCATGAACCGTTCTCATGGTGGGTCCGTCTAGTACACAAGTTCTCCAACTTGTACCCATATGTAGACTGTTGGGTTTCGCGAGCCAAACAGCGCAGTGGAATTTAACCGAAACCCTCCAGGATCCAAGTGAAATGGGGTAAATCGGGTGTTCGAAAATTTCATACCTAATTTTCGGTTGAGATCTCTCACCCAACTGTAGAGTCGAATCACAAAACCTCAACAGCTGACGTGTTCAGGCTCTCTATGGTATCCACATGAGCCTCTCGGGATCACCACGCTTCCACCACATCCCGGCAGATGGGTTTCTCTAGCGCTCGCAGTGCTAGCTTGCGTCCTCCATGGAATTGCAAGAGAAGAGTGCGGCTGTCCTTTTGGGAGGCTAGGGCAAGGAGACCTACGAATTTCTCACTTAAAAGTTGTATTTATGGTGAGACTCAACTTCCAGGCCTAATGGGTTTCAAGGCCCTAATCCAATTAGGATTTAATTTCGGGCTTAATAATGGCTCAACTCCTTGGCCCATTATTAATACGAAATTAAAGTGAAACAATAACCCAAATAATTAGCCCATGCACTCTAATGATCCAAATAGCTCTATGTGTGCAACCCAATAGGCTCTTGCCATGTTGGCAACGATCATAAATCACATTTATGATCATAAGCAATAAGCGGTGTCTAGCAACACATCATTGCTACCCAAGTGACAAGATTGTCAGTGAATTGACTAAACCTTTATGATCATTACTGATATATGTCATTGTCCCTTTGTCCAAGATATCAAGACTAAGCACGAGACATGGAATGTGTCACTCTCGTATAGCCTAATCTTTGGTTTCTTGATTACCGAGTAGACCAACTTAAACTGATGACATTGATATCGTATATCAACTGATCGGAGCATGGCCATGCATTTTCTAAGTCTCACTCTATCAAGGGGCCCGAAGATATCACTCCCGTTACATAGGAAGGACAAATCCCATCTTGATCATACAATTCCCTCCACATGATATGTGACATACCCAATGACCTCCTTCAAGTTCACTCAATTATGAACAACAAAGGAAAGTATCAAAGTGTGTGACTCACATGTAGGAAACCTTGATGATCTTAGGTCGAAGGACAACATATACCATGATCACTATGAGAATCACTTATGACACTCATATAACGATCCATGAACCGTTCTCATGGTGGGTCCGTCTAGTACACAAGTTCTCCAACTTGTACCCATATGTAGACTGTTGGGTTTCGCGAGCCAAACAGCGCAGTGGAATTTAACCGAAACCCTCCAGGATCCAAGTGAAATAGGGTAAATCGGGTGTTCGAAAATTTCATACCTAATTTTCGGTTGAGATCTCTCACTCAACTGTAGAGTCGAATCACAAAACCTCAACAGCTGACGTGTTCAGGCTCTCTATGGTATCCGCATGAGCCTCTCGGGATCACCACGCTTCCACCACGTCCCGGCAGATGGGTTTCTCTAGCGCTCGCAGTGCTAGCTTGCGTCCTCCATGGAATTGCAAGAGAAGAGTGTGGCTGTCCTTTTGGGAGGCTAGGGCAAGGAGACCTATGAATTTCTCACTTAAAAGTTGTATTTATAGTGAGACTCAACTTCCAGGCCTAATGGGTTTCAAGGCCCTAATCCAATTAGGATTTAATTTCGGGCTTAATAATGGCTCAACTCATTGGCCCATTATTAATATGAAATTAAAGTGAAACAATAACCCAAATAATTAGCCCATGCACTCTAATGATCCAAATAGCTCTATGTGTGCAACCCAATAGGCTCTTGCCATGTTGGCAACGATCATAAATCACATTTATGATCATAAGCAATAAGCGGTGTCTAGCAACACATCATTGCTACCCAAGTGACAAGATTGTCGGTGAATTGACTAAACCTTTATGATCATTACTGATATATGTCATTGTCCCTTTGTCCAAGATATCAAGACTAAGCACGAGACATGGAATGTGTCACTCTCGTATAGCCTAATCTTTGGTTTCTTGATTACCGAGTAGACCAACTTAAACTGATGACATTGATATCGTATATCAACTGATCGGAGCATGGCCATGCATTTTCTAAGTCTCACTCTATCAAGGGGCCCGAAGATATCACTCCCATTACATAGGAAGGACAAATCCCATCTTGATCATACAATTCCCTCCACATGATATGTGACATACCCAATGACCTCCTTCAAGTTCACTCAATTACGAACAACAAAGGAAAATATCAAAGTGTGTGACTCACATGTAGGAAACCTTGATGATCTTAGGTCGAAGGACAACATATACCATGATCACTATGAGAATCACTTATGACACTCATATAACGATCCATGAACCGTTCTCATGGTGGGTCCGTCTAGTACACAAGTTCTCCAACTTGTACCCATATGTAGACTGTTGGGTTTCGCGAGCCAAACAGCGCAGTGGAATTTAACCGAAACCCTCCAGGATCCAAGTGAAATGGGGTAAATCGGGTGTTCGAAAATTTCATACCTAATTTTCGGTTGAGATCTCTCACCCAACTGTAGAGTCGAATCACAAAACCTCAACAGCTGACGTGTTCAGGCTCTCTATGGTATCCACATGAGCCTCTCGGGATCACCACGCTTCCACCACATCCCGGCAGATGGGTTTCTCTAGCGCTCGCAGTGCTAGCTTGCGTCCTCCATGGAATTGCAAGAGAAGAGTGCGGCTGTCCTTTTGGGAGGCTAGGGCAAGGAGACCTACGAATTTCTCACTTAAAAGTTGTATTTATGGTGAGACTCAACTTCCAGGCCTAATGGGTTTCAAGGCCCTAATCCAATTAGGATTTAATTTCGGGCTTAATAATGGCTCAACTCCTTGGCCCATTATTAATACGAAATTAAAGTGAAACAATAACCCAAATAATTAGCCCATGCACTCTAATGATCCAAATAGCTCTATGTGTGCAACCCAATAGGCTCTTGCCATGTTGGCAACGATCATAAATCACATTTATGATCATAAGCAATAAGCGGTGTCTAGCAACACATCATTGCTACCCAAGTGACAAGATTGTCAGTGAATTGACTAAACCTTTATGATCATTACTGATATATGTCATTGTCCCTTTGTCCAAGATATCAAGACTAAGCACGAGACATGGAATGTGTCACTCTCGTATAGCCTAATCTTTGGTTTCTTGATTACCGAGTAGACCAACTTAAACTGATGACATTGATATCGTATATCAACTGATCGGAGCATGGCCATGCATTTTCTAAGTCTCACTCTATCAAGGGGCCCGAAGATATCACTCCCATTACATAGGAAGGACAAATCCCATCTTGATCATACAATTCCCTCCACATGATATGTGACATACCCAATGACCTCCTTCAAGTTCACTCAATTACGAACAACAAAGGAAAATATCAAAGTGTGTGACTCACATGTAGGAAACCTTGATGATCTTAGGTCGAAGGACAACATATACCATGATCACTATGAGAATCACTTATGACACTCATATAACGATCCATGAACCGTTCTCATGGTGGGTCCGTCTAGTACACAAGTTCTCCAACTTGTACCCATATGTAGACTGTTGGGTTTCGCGAGCCAAACAGCGCAGTGGAATTTAACCGAAACCCTCCAGGATCCAAGTGAAATGGGGTAAATCGGGTGTTCGAAAATTTCATACCTAATTTTCGGTTGAGATCTCTCACTCAACTGTAGAGTCGAATCACAAAACCTCAACAGCTGACGTGTTCAGGCTCTCTATGGTATCCGCGTGAGCCTCTCGGGATCACCACGCTTCCACCACATCCCGGCAGATGGGTTTCTCTAGCGCTCGCAGTGCTAGCTTGCGTCCTCCATGGAATTGCAAGAGAAGAGTGCGGCTGTCCTTTTGGGAGGCTAGGGCAAGGAGACCTACGAATTTCTCACTTAAAAGTTGTATTTATAGTGAGACTCAACTTCTAGGCCTAATGGGTTTCAAGGCCCTAATCCAATTAGGATTTAATTTCGGGCTTAATAATGGCTCAACTCCTTGGCCCATTATTAATACGAAATTAAAGTGAAACAATAACCCAAATAATTAGCCCATGCACTCTAATGATCCAAATAGCTCTATGTGTGCAACCCAATAGGCTCTTGCCATGTTGGCAATGATCATAAATCACATTTATGATCATAAGCAATAAGCGGTGTCTAGCAACACATCATTGCTACCCAAGTGACAAGATTGTCGGTGAATTGACTAAACCTTTATGATCATTACTGATATATGTCATTGTCCCTTTGTCCAAGATATCAAGACTAAGCACGAGACATGGAATGTGTCACTCTCGTATAGCCTAATCTTTGGTTTCTTGATTACCGAGTAGACCAACTTAAACTGATGACATTGATATCGTATATCAACTGATCGGAGCATGGCCATGCATTTTCTAAGTCTCACTCTATCAATGGGCCCGAAGATATCACTCCCATTACATAGGAAGGACAAATCCCATCTTGATCATACAATTCCCTCCACATGATATGTGACATACCCAATGACCTCCTTCAAGTTCACTCAATTACGAACAACAAAGGAAAATATCAAAGTGTGTGACTCACATGTAGGAAACCTTGATGATCTTAGGTCGAAGGACAACATATACCATGATCACTATGAGAATCACTTATGACACTCATATAACGATCCATGAACCGTTCTCATGGTGGGTCCGTCTAGTACACAAGTTCTCCAACTTGTACCCATATGTAGACTGTTGGGTTTCGCGAGCCAAACAGCGCAGTGGAATTTAACCGAAACCCTCCAGGATCCAAGTGAAATGGGGTAAATCGGGTGTTCGAAAATTTCATACCTAATTTTCGGTTGAGATCTCTCACTCAACTGTAGAGTCGAATCACAAAACCTCAACAGCTGACGTGTTCAGGCTCTCTATGGTATCCGCGTGAGCCTCTCGGGATCACCACGCTTCCACCACATCCCGGCAGATGGGTTTCTCTAGCGCTCGCAGTGCTAGCTTGCGTCCTCCATGGAATTGCAAGAGAAGAGTGCGGCTGTCCTTTTGGGAGGCTAGGGCAAGGAGACCTACGAATTTCTCACTTAAAAGTTGTATTTATAGTGAGACTCAACTTCTAGGCCTAATGGGTTTCAAGGCCCTAATCCAATTAGGATTTAATTTCGGGCTTAATAATGGCTCAACTCCTTGGCCCATTATTAATACGAAATTAAAGTGAAACAATAACCCAAATAATTAGCCCATGCACTCTAATGATCCAAATAGCTCTATGTGTGCAACCCAATAGGCTCTTGCCATGTTGGCAATGATCATAAATCACATTTATGATCATAAGCAATAAGCGGTGTCTAGCAACACATCATTGCTACCCAAGTGACAAGATTGTCGGTGAATTGACTAAACCTTTATGATCATTACTGATATATGTCATTGTCCCTTTGTCCAAGATATCAAGACTAAGCACGAGACATGGAATGTGTCACTCTCGTATAGCCTAATCTTTGGTTTCTTGATTACCGAGTAGACCAACTTAAACTGATGACATTGATATCGTATATCAACTGATCGGAGCATGGCCATGCATTTTCTAAGTCTCACTCTATCAATGGGCCCGAAGATATCACTCCCATTACATAGGAAGGACAAATCCCATCTTGATCATACAATTCCCTCCACATGATATGTGACATACCCAATGACCTCCTTCAAGTTCACTCAATTACGAACAACAAAGGAAAATATCAAAGTGTGTGACTCACATGTAGGAAACCTTGATGATCTTAGGTCGAAGGACAACATATACCATGATCACTATGAGAATCACTTATGACACTCATATAACGATCCATGAACCGTTCTCATGGTGGGTCCGTCTAGTACACAAGTTCTCCAACTTGTACCCATATGTAGACTGTTGGGTTTCGCGAGCCAAACAGCGCAGTGGAATTTAACCGAAACCCTCCAGGATCCAAGTGAAATGGGGTAAATCGGGTGTTCGAAAATTTCATACCTAATTTTCGGTTGAGATCTCTCACCCAACTGTAGAGTCGAATCACAAAACCTCAACAGCTGACGTGTTCAGGCTCTCTATGGTATCCACATGAGCCTCTCGG
Organism: Aquilaria yunnanensis; assembly: GCA_039654915.1. NCBI lineage: Eukaryota > Viridiplantae > Streptophyta > Magnoliopsida > Malvales > Thymelaeaceae > Aquilaria > Aquilaria yunnanensis. The sequence continues at coordinate 36,045,362 of CM077595.1, read as the reverse complement.
GATCACCACGCTTCCACCACATCCCGGCAGATGGGTTTCTCTAGCGCTCGCAGTGCTAGCTTGCGTCCTCCATGGAATTGCAAGAGAAGAGTGCGGCTGTCCTTTTGGGAGGCTAGGGCAAGGAGACCTACGAATTTCTCACTTAAAAGTTGTATTTATGGTGAGACTCAACTTCCAGGCCTAATGGGTTTCAAGGCCCTAATCCAATTAGGATTTAATTTCGGGCTTAATAATGGCTCAACTCCTTGGCCCATTATTAATACGAAATTAAAGTGAAACAATAACCCAAATAATTAGCCCATGCACTCTAATGATCCAAATAGCTCTATGTGTGCAACCCAATAGGCTCTTGCCATGTTGGCAACGATCATAAATCACATTTATGATCATAAGCAATAAGCGGTGTCTAGCAACACATCATTGCTACCCAAGTGACAAGATTGTCAGTGAATTGACTAAACCTTTATGATCATTACTGATATATGTCATTGTCCCTTTGTCCAAGATATCAAGACTAAGCACGAGACATGGAATGTGTCACTCTCGTATAGCCTAATCTTTGGTTTCTTGATTACCGAGTAGACCAACTTAAACTGATGACATTGATATCGTATATCAACTGATCGGAGCATGGCCATGCATTTTCTAAGTCTCACTCTATCAAGGGGCCCGAAGATATCACTCCCGTTACATAGGAAAGACAAATCCCATCTTGATCATACAATTCCCTCCACATGATATGTGACATACCCAATGACCTCCTTCAAGTTCACTCAATTACGAACAACAAAGGAAAGTATCAAAGTGTGTGACTCACATGTAGGAAACCTTGATGATCTTAGGTCGAAGGACAACATATACCATGATCACTATGAGAATCACTTATGACACTCATATAACGATCCATGAACCGTTCTCATGGTGGGTCCGTCTAGTACACAAGTTCTCCAACTTGTACCCATATGTAGACTGTTGGGTTTCGTGAGCCAAACAGCGCAGTGGAATTTAACCGAAACCCTCCAGGATCCAAGTGAAATGGGGTAAATCGGGTGTTCGAAAATTTCATACCTAATTTTCGGTTGAGATCTCTCACTCAACTGTAGAGTCGAATCACAAAACCTCAACAGCTGACGTGTTCAGGCTCTCTATGGTATCCGCATGAGCCGCTCGGGATCACCACGCTTCCACCACGTCCCGGCAGATGGGTTTCTCTAGCGCTCGCAGTGCTAGCTTGCGTCCTCCATGGAATTGCAAGAGAAGAGTGCGGCTGTCCTTTTGGGAGGCTAGGGCAAGGAGACCTATGAATTTCTCACTTAAAAGTTGTATTTATAGTGAGACTCAACTTCCAGGCCTAATGGGTTTCAAGGCCCTAATCCAATTAGGATTTAATTTCGGGCTTAATAATGGCTCAACTCATTGGCCCATTATTAATACGAAATTAAAGTGAAACAATAACCCAAATAATTAGCCCATGCACTCTAATGATCCAAATAGCTCTATGTGTGCAACCCAATAGGCTCTTGCCATGTTGGCAACGATCATAAATCACATTTATGATCATAAGCAATAAGCGGTGTCTAGCAACACATCATTGCTACCCAAGTGACAAGATTGTCGGTGAATTGACTAAACCTTTATGATCATTACTGATATATGTCATTGTCCCTTTGTCCAAGATATCAAGACTAAGCACGAGACATGGAATGTGTCACTCTCGTATAGCCTAATCTTTGGTTTCTTGATTACCGAGTAGACCAACTTAAACTGATGACATTGATATCGTATATCAACTGATCGGAGCATGGCCATGCATTTTCTAAGTCTCACTCTATCAAGGGGCCCGAAGATATCACTCCCATTACATAGGAAGGACAAATCCCATCTTGATCATACAATTCCCTCCACATGATATGTGACATACCCAATGACCTCCTTCAAGTTCACTCAATTACGAACAACAAAGGAAAATATCAAAGTGTGTGACTCACATGTAGGAAACCTTGATGATCTTAGGTCGAAGGACAACATATACCATGATCACTATGAGAATCACTTATGACACTCATATAACGATCCATGAACCGTTCTCATGGTGGGTCCGTCTAGTACACAAGTTCTCCAACTTGTACCCATATGTAGACTGTTGGGTTTCGCGAGCCAAACAGCGCAGTGGAATTTAACCGAAACCCTCCAGGATCCAAGTGAAATGGGGTAAATCGGGTGTTCGAAAATTTCATACCTAATTTTCGGTTGAGATCTCTCACTCAACTGTAGAGTCGAATCACAAAACCTCAACAGCTGACATGTTCAGGCTCTCTATGGTATCCGCGTGAGCCTCTCGGGATCACCACGCTTCCACCACATCCCGGCAGATGGGTTTCTCTAGCGCTCGCAGTGCTAGCTTGCGTCCTCCATGGAATTGCAAGAGAAGAGTGCGGCTGTCCTTTTGGGAGGATAGGGCAAGGAGACCTACGAATTTCTCACTTAAAAGTTGTATTTATAGTGAGACTCAACTTCTAGGCCTAATGGGTTTCAAGGCCCTAATCCAATTAGGATTTAATTTCGGGCTTAATAATGGCTCAACTCCTTGGCCCATTATTAATACGAAATTAAAGTGAAACAATAACCCAAATAATTAGCCCATGCACTCTAATGATCCAAATAGCTCTATGTGTGCAACCCAATAGGCTCTTGCCATGTTGGCAATGATCATAAATCACATTTATGATCATAAGCAATAAGCGGTGTCTAGCAACACATCATTGCTACCCAAGTGACAAGATTGTCGGTGAATTGACTAAACCTTTATGATCATTACTGATATATGTCATTGTCCCTTTGTCCAAGATATCAAGACTAAGCACGAGACATGGAATGTGTCACTCTCGTATAGCCTAATCTTTGGTTTCTTGATTACCGAGTAGACCAACTTAAACTGATGACATTGATATCGTATATCAACTGATCGGAGCATGGCCATGCATTTTCTAAGTCTCACTCTATCAAGGGGCCCGAAGATATCACTCCCATTACATAGGAAGGACAAATCCCATCTTGATCATACAATTCCCTCCACATGATATGTGACATACCCAATGACCTCCTTCAAGTTCACTCAATTACGAACAACAAAGGAAAATATCAAAGTGTGTGACTCACATGTAGGAAACCTTGATGATCTTAGGTCGAAGGACAACATATACCATGATCACTATGAGAATCACTTATGACACTCATATAACGATCCATGAACCGTTCTCATGGTGGGTCCGTCTAGTACACAAGTTCTCCAACTTGTACCCATATGTAGACTGTTGGGTTTCGCGAGCCAAACAGCGCAGTGGAATTTAACCGAAACCCTCCAGGATCCAAGTGAAATGGGGTAAATCGGGTGTTCGAAAATTTCATACCTAATTTTCGGTTGAGATCTCTCACCCAACTGTAGAGTCGAATCACAAAACCTCAACAGCTGACGTGTTCAGGCTCTCTATGGTATCCGCATGAGCCTCTCGGGATCACCACGCTTCCACCACATCCCGGCAGATGGGTTTCTCTAGCGCTCGCAGTGCTAGCTTGCGTCCTCCATGGAATTGCAAGAGAAGAGTGCGGCTGTCCTTTTGGGAGGCTAGGGCAAGGAGACCTACGAATTTCTCACTTAAAAGTTGTATTTATGGTGAGACTCAACTTCCAGGCCTAATGGGTTTCAAGGCCCTAATCCAATTAGGATTTAATTTCGGGCTTAATAATGGCTCAACTCCTTGGCCCATTATTAATACGAAATTAAAGTGAAACAATAACCCAAATAATTAGCCCATGCACTCTAATGATCCAAATAGCTCTATGTGTGCAACCCAATAGGCTCTTGCCATGTTGGCAACGATCATAAATCACATTTATGATCATAAGCAATAAGCGGTGTCTAGCAACACATCATTGCTACCCAAGTGACAAGATTGTCAGTGAATTGACTAAACCTTTATGATCATTACTGATATATGTCATTGTCCCTTTGTCAAAGATATCAAGACTAAGCACGAGACATGGAATGTGTCACTCTCGTATAGCCTAATCTTTGGTTTCTTGATTACCGAGTAGACCAACTTAAACTGATGACATTGATATCGTATATCAACTGATCGGAGCATGGCCATGCATTTTCTAAGTCTCACTCTATCAAGGGGCCCGAAGATATCACTCCCGTTACATAGGAAAGACAAATCCCATCTTGATCATACAATTCCCTCCACATGATATGTGACATACCCAATGACCTCCTTCAAGTTCACTCAATTACGAACAACAAAGGAAAGTATCAAAGTGTGTGACTCACATGTAGGAAACCTTGATGATCTTAGGTCGAAGGACAACATATACCATGATCACTATGAGAATCACTTATGACACTCATATAACGATCCATGAACCGTTCTCATGGTGGGTCCGTCTAGTACACAAGTTCTCCAACTTGTACCCATATGTAGACTGTTGGGTTTCGTGAGCCAAACAGCGCAGTGGAATTTAACCGAAACCCTCCAGGATCCAAGTGAAATGGGGTAAATCGGGTGTTCGAAAATTTCATACCTAATTTTCGGTTGAGATCTCTCACTCAACTGTAGAGTCGAATCACAAAACCTCAACAGCTGACGTGTTCAGGCTCTCTATGGTATCCGCATGAGCTGCTCGGGATCACCACGCTTCCACCACGTCCCGGCAGATGGGTTTCTCTAGCGCTCGCAGTGCTAGCTTGCGTCCTCCATGGAATTGCAAGAGAAGAGTGCGGCTGTCCTTTTGGGAGGCTAGGGCAAGGAGACCTATGAATTTCTCACTTAAAAGTTGTATTTATAGTGAGACTCAACTTCCAGGCCTAATGGGTTTCAAGGCCCTAATCCAATTAGGATTTAATTTCGGGCTTAATAATGGCTCAACTCATTGGCCCATTATTAATACGAAATTAAAGTGAAACAATAACCCAAATAATTAGCCCATGCACTCTAATGATCCAAATAGCTCTATGTGTGCAACCCAATAGGCTCTTGCCATGTTGGCAACGATCATAAATCACATTTATGATCATAAGCAATAAGCGGTGTCTAGCAACACTTCATTGCTACCCAAGTGACAAGATTGTCGGTGAATTGACTAAACCTTTATGATCATTACTGATATATGTCATTGTCCCTTTGTCCAAGATATCAAGACTAAGCACGAGACATGGAATGTGTCACTCTCGTATAGCCTAATCTTTGGTTTCTTGATTACCGAGTAGACCAACTTAAACTGATGACATTGATATCGTATATCAACTGATCGGAGCATGGCCATGCATTTTCTAAGTCTCACTCTATCAAGGGGCCCGAAGATATCACTCCCGTTACATAGGAAGGACAAATCCCAACTTGATCATACAATTCCCTCCACATGATATGTGACATACCCAATGACCTCCTTCAAGTTCACTCAATTACGAACAACAAAGGAAAGTATCAAAGTGTGTGACTCACATGTAGGAAACCTTGATGATCTTAGGTCGAAGGACAACATATACCATGATCACTATGAGAATCACTTATGACACTCATATAACGATCCATGAACCGTTCTCATGGTGGGTCCGTCTAGTACACAAGTTCTCCAACTTGTACCCATATGTAGACTGTTGGGTTTCGTGAGCCAAACAGCACAGTGGAATTTAACCGAAACCCTCCAGGATCCAAGTGAAATGGGGTAAATCGGGTGTTCGAAAATTTCATACCTAATTTTCGGTTGAGATCTCTCACTCAACTGTAGAGTCGAATCACAAAACCTCAACAGCTGACGTGTTCAGGCTCTCTATGGTATCCGCATGAGCCTCTCGGGATCACCAGGCTTCCACCACGTCCCGGCAGAGGGGTTTCTCTAGCGCTCGCAGTGCTAGCTTGCGTCCTCCATGGAATTGCAAGAGAAGAGTGCGGCTGTCCTTTTGGGAGGCTAGGGCAAGGAGACCTACGAATTTCTCACTTAAAAGTTGTATTTATAGTGAGACTCAACTTCCAGGCCTAATGGGTTTCAAGGCCCTAATCCAATTAGGATTTAATTTCGGGCTTAATAATGGCTCAACTCATTGGCCCATTATTAATACGAAATTAAAGTGAAACAATAACCCAAATAATTAGCCCATGCACTCTAATGATCCAAATAGCTCTATGTGTGCAACCCAATAGGCTCTTGCCATGTTGGCAACGATCATAAATCACATTTATGATCATAAGCAATAAGCGGTGTCTAGCAACACATCATTGCTACCCAAGTGACAAGATTGTCGGTGAATTGACTAAACCTTTATGATCATTACTGATATATGTCATTGTCCCTTTGTCCAAGATATCAAGACTAAGCACGAGACATGGAATGTGTCACTCTCGTATAGCCTAATCTTTGGTTTCTTGATTACCGAGTAGACCAACTTAAACTGATGACATTGATATTGTATATCAACTGATCGGAGCATGGCCATGCATTTTCTAAGTCTCACTCTATCAAGGGGCCCGAAGATATCACTCCCGTTACATAGGAAGGACAAATCCCATCCTGATCATACAATTCCCTCCACATGATATGTGACATACCCAATGACCTCCTTCAAGTTCACTCAATTACGAACAACAAAGGAAAGTATCAAAGTGTGTGACTCACATGTAGGAAACCTTGATGATCTTAGGTCGAAGGACAACATATACCATGATCACTATGAGAATCACTTATGACACTCATATAACGATCCATGAACCGTTCTCATGGTGGGTCCGTCTAGTACACAAGTTCTCCAACTTGTACCCATATGTAGACTGTTGGGTTTCGCGAGCCAAACAGCGCAGTGGAATTTAACCGAAACCCTCCAGGATCCAAGTGAAATGGGGTAAATCGGGTGTTCGAAAATTTCATACCTAATTTTCGGTTGAGATCTCTCACTCAACTGTAGAATCGAATCACAAAACCTCAACAGCTGATGTGTTCAGGCTCTCTATGGTATCCGCACGAGCCTCTCGGGATCACCACGCTTCCACCACGTCCCGGCAGATGGGTTTCTCTTGCGCTCGCAGTGCTAGCTTGCATCCTCCAAGGAATTGCAAGATAAGAGTGCGGCTGTCCTTTTGGGAGGCTAGGGCAAGGAGACCTACGAATTTCTCACTTAAAAGTTGTATTTATAGTGACACTCAACTTCCAGGCCTAATGGGTTTCAACGCCCTAATCCAATTAGGATTTAATTTCGGGCTTAATAATGGCTCAACTCCTTGGCCCATTATTAATACGAAATTAAAGTGAAACAATAACCCAAATAATTAGCCCATGCACTCTAATGATCCAAATAGCTCTATGTGTGCAACCCAATAGGCTCTTGCCATGTTGGCAATGATCATAAATCACATTTATGATCATAAGCAATAAGCGGTGTCTAGCAACACATCATTGCTACCCAAGTGACAAGATTGTCGGTGAATTGACTAAACCTTTATGATCATTACTGATATATGTCATTGTCCCTTTGTCAAAGATATCAAGACTAAGCACGAGACATGGAATGTGTCACTCTCGTATAGCCTAATCTTTGGTTTCTTGATTACCGAGTAGACCAACTTAAACTGATGACATTGATATCGTATATCAACTGATCGGAGCATGGCCATGCATTTTCTAAGTCTCACTCTATCAAGGGGCCCGAAGATATCACTCCTGTTACATAGGAAGGACAAATCCCATCTTGATCATACAATTCCCTCCACATGATATGTGACATACCCAATGACCTCCTTCAAGTTCACTCAATTACGAACAACAAAGGAAAGTATCAAAGGATGTGACTCACTTGTAGGAAACCTTGATGATCTTAGGTCGAAGGACAACATATACCATGATCACTATGAGAATCACTTATGACACTCATATAACGATCCATGAACCGTTCTCATGGTGGGTCCGTCTAGTACACAAGTTCTCCAACTTGTACCCATATGTAGACTGTTGGGTTTCGCGAGCCAAACAGCGCAGTGGAATTTAACCGAAACCCTCCAGGATCCAAGTGAAATGGGGTAAACCAGGTGTTCGAAAATTTCATACCTAATTTTCGGTTGAGATCTCTCACTCAACTGTAGAGTCGAATCACAAAACCTCAACAGCTGACGTGTTCAGGCTCTCTATGGTATCCGCACGAGGCTCTCGGGATCACCACGCTTCCACCACATCCCGGCAGATCTGTTTCTCTTGCGCTCGCAGTGCTAGCTTGCGTCCCCCAAGGAATTGCAAGAGAAGAGTGCGGCTGTCCTTTTGGGAGGCTAGGCCAAGGAGACCTACGAATTTCTCACTTAAAAGTTGTATCTATAGTGAGACTCAACTTCCAGGCCTAATGGGTTTCAAAGCCCTAATCCAATTAGGATTTAATTTCGGGCTTAATAATGGCTCAACTCCTTGGCCCATTATTAATACGAAATTAAAGTGAAACAATAACCCAAATAATTAGCCCATGCACTCTAATGATCCAAATAGCTCTATGTGTGCAACCCAATAGGCTCTTGCCATGTTGGTAATGATCATAAATCACATTTATGATCATAAGCAATAAGCGGTGTCTAGCAACACATCATTGCTACCCAAGTGACAAGATTGTCGGTGAATTGACTAAACCTTTATGATCATTACTGATATATGTCATTGTCCCTTTGTCCAAGATATCAAGACTAAGCACGAGACATGGAATGTGTCACTCTCGTATAGCCTAATCTTTGGTTTCTTGATTACCGAGTAGACCAACTTAAACTGATGACATTGATATCGTATATCAACTGATCGGAGCATGGCCATGCATTTTCTAAGTCTCACTCTATCAAGGGGCCCGAAGATATCACTCCCGTTACATAGGAAGGACAAATCCCATCTTGATCATACAATTCCCTCCACATGATATGTGACATACCCAATGACCTCCTTCAAGTTCACTCAATTACGAACAACAAAGGAAAGTATCAAAGTGTGTGACTCACATGTAGGAAACCTTGATGATCTTAGGTCGAAGGACAACATATACCATGATCACTATGAGAATCACTTATGACACTCATATAACGATCCATGAACCGTTCTCATGGTGGGTCCGTCTAGTACACAAGTTCTCCAACTTGTACCCAAATGTAGACTGTTGGGTTTCGCGAGCCAAACAGGGCAGTGGAATTTAACCGAAACCCTCCAGGATCCAAGTGAAAAGGGGTAAACCGGGTGTTCAAAAATTTCATACCTAATTTTCGGTTGAGATCTCTCACTCAACTGTAGAGTCGAATCACAAAACCTCAATAGCTGACGTGTTCAGGCTCTCTATGGTATCCGCACGAGCCTCTCGGGATCATCACGCTTCCACCACGTCCCGGCAGATGCGTTTCTCTTGCGCTCGCAGTGCTAGCTTGCGTCCTCCAAGGAATTGCAAGATAAGAGTGCGGCTGTCCTTTTGGGAGGCTAGGGCAAGGAGACCTACGAATTTCTCACTTAAAAGTTGTATTTATAGTGAGACTCAACTTCCAGGCCTAATGGGTTTCAAAGCCCTAATCCAATTAGGATTTAATTTCGGGCTTAATAATGGCTCAACTCCTTGGCCCATTATTAATATGAAATTAAAGTGAAACGATAACCCAAATAATTAGCCCATGCACTCTAATGATCCAAATAGCTCTATGTGTGCGACCCAATAGGCTCTTGCCATGTTGGCAATGATCATAAATCACATTTATGATCATAAGCAATGAGCCGTGTCTAGCAACACATCATTGCTACCCAAGTGACAAGATTGTCGGTGAATCGACTAAACCTTTATGATCATCACCGATATATGCCATTGTTCCTTTGTCCAAGATATCAAGACTAAGCACGAGACATGGAATGTGTTACTCTCGTATAGCCCAATCTTTGGTTTCTTGATTACCGAGTAGACCAACTTAAACTGACGACATTGATATCATATATCAACTCATCGGAGCATGGCCATGCATTTTCTAAGTCTCACTCTATCAAGGGGCCCAAAGATATCACTCCCGTTACATATGAGGGACAAATCCCATCTTGATCATACAAATCCCTCCGCATGATATGTGACATACCCAATGACCTCCTTCAAGTTCACTCAGTTACGAGCAACAAAGGAGAGTATCAAAGTATGTGATTCACATGTAGGGAACCTTGATGATCTTAGGTCGAAGGACTACATATACCATGATCACTATGAGAATCACTTATGACACTCATATAACGATCCATGAAGTGTTCTCATGGTGGGTCGGTCCAGTACACAAGTTCTCCAACTTGTACCCATATGTAGACTACATATCTCATATTTGTCTCCACATATGCTAGTCATTATGTATTATTGCAACCCGCTCCACAATAATACTAGACTAGGGACATTTAAGAATATCATTATTCTAGGGTTACAATTATGTTTATTACGTTACGCAGAGACAAAACAACAAACAAAATTGCTAGATTAATGCCGCAATAAATATCATGACTCAATGTGCAAAAATACAATTATCTCATGATTGGCCTTTTTGGGCACAACACTAGCATAGACTACATATCACATATTAGTCTCCATATATGCTTGTCGTTATGTATTATTGCAACCCGCTCCACAATAATACTAGACCAGGGACGTTTAAGAATATCATTATTCTAGGGTTACAATTGCTGGATTAAAGCCTTAGTAAAATATCATGACTCAATCTGCAAAAATACAATCATCTCATGATTGGCTTTTGGGCAGAACACTAACAATCTCCCACTTGCACTAAAGCCAATCATCCATGTATCTAATACCAACAGACCTAGATTGGCTATCATGCTTTTGCTGCGTAATGGGCTTTGTCAGTGGATCAGCAATGTTGCTGTCTGTCGAAGTCCTGCATATCCTTACATCACCCCTCTCGATGATCTCCCTGATGAGATGATAGCGTCGGACTATATGTTTGGATCACTGGTGGGATCGAGGTTCCTTAGCCTGTGCGATTGCTCCATTATTGTCACAATAGAGCTCTATCAAGTCGACAATGCTTGGAACCACTCCAAGTTTAGTGATGAACTTCTTGACCCAAATTGCCTCCTTCGCAGCATCAGAGGCGGCAATGTACTCAGATTCTATTGTAGAGTCAGCTACTGTCTCTTGCTTTGAACTCTTCCAGCTCACAGGACCATCACCAATACAAAACACATAACAAGATTGTGATCTAAAATAATCCTTATCGATTGGAAGCTTGCATCGGCGTAACCCCTTACAACGAGCTCATCTTCACCTCCAAAGACCAAGAATGCATCCTTAGTCCTTCGTAAGTACTTAAGGATGTTCTTAACAGCTATCCAGTGACTCTCACGGGGGTTTGATTGGTACCTACTCATCATGCTCAAAGCATATGAGACATCGGGACGAGTACATATTATGGCATACATGATAGATCCAATTGCTGAGGCATATGGAATCTTACTCATGCGATCTCTCTCCTCGGTTGTACTCGGACACTGAGATCTAGAAAGAGTGATACCATGTGACATGGGCAAGAATCCTTTCTTGGAATCTTGCATGCTAAACCTCTTTAGCAGCTTGTCAATATATGTACTTTGACTTAGGCCAAGAAGCTTTCTAGATCTATCTCTATAGATCCTGATGCCTAACACATATGCTGCTTCACCCAAGTCCTTCATAGAGAAACAATTCCCTAGCCAAGTCTTCACAGACTGTAGCTCAGGAATGTCATTCCCGATGAGTAGTATGTCATCTACATACAACACCAAGAAGACAATAGCGCTCCCACTAACCTTCTTGTAGACACAAGGTTCATCTTCATTTTTTATAAAACCAAACTCTTTGATTGCAACATCAAAATAAAGATTCCAACTTCGAGAAGCTTGCTTCAGTCCATAAATGGACCTTTGCAACTTGCACACATTATTGGCATTCTCAGGAGTTACAAAACCCTCAGGTTGTGTCATGTACACATCCTCAAGTAGCTTTCCATTTAGGAATGCAGTTTTGATTTCCATTTGCCATATCGCATAATCATAGTGTGCAGCAATAGCAAACAAAATTTGGATTGATTTAAGCATAGCAACTGGTGAAAAAGTTTCATCATAGTCAATACCATGAATTTGCTTGAAACCTTTTGCAACCAATCGTCCCTTAAAGGTAATCACATTACCATCCATGTCAGTTTTCTTCTTGAAAACCCATTTGCACCCTATGGGTTTTACCCCTTCAGGTGGGTCAACTAAAGTCCATACTTGGTTTTCATACATGGATTCCATCTCGAATTTCATGGCCATTAGCCACTTCTCAGAGTTAGGCCCCAATATAGCTTGCTAATAGGTTGTGCGCTCATCCTGATCCATGAGCATTACATCATCGGTGTGAGTCACGAGAAATCTATATCTCTCGGGCTCATGCCGAATCCTACCAGTCCTACGTGGGCTCTATGCTACAAGAACAGACTCTTGAACAACATCTTGCGGTGTCTGTTCAGGTTCCATTTCAGGTTCAATGTCTCCTTGTTGTTCTTCAATTTCTTCAAGTTCTACTTTCCTCCCACTATTTCCTTTAGAGATAAACTCTTTCTCCAAAAAGACACCAATTCGAGCAACAAACACTTTTTGCTTAGAAGGATTGTAGAAATAATAACCCTTTGTTTCTATGGGATAACCAACAAAAAGGCATTTTTGAGATTTGGGCCCTAGTTTGTTAGAGGATTGACTTTCCAGATAAGCATCACAGCCCCAAATCTTCATAAAAGACAAATTGGGATGCCTCCCACTCTATATCTCATATGGTGTCTTTTGAACCGATTTAGATGGAACTCGGTTTAGTGTAAAAGCAGCTGTCTCTAGAGCATGTCCCCAAAAGAAGTTTGGAAGGTCAGCTTGGCTCATCATAGAGCGAACCATGTCTAATAGAGTTCGATTTCCCATTTCAGATACACCATTCCATTGAGGTGTGCCTGGTGGAGAGAGTTGTGATACTATACCACACTCCTTCAGATAGTCAAGGAATTTTCGATCCAAGTACTCTCCACCTCGATCTGATAGAAGCACTTTGATACTCTTCCCGAGTTGATTCTCTACTTCATTCTTGAATTCTTTGAACTTTTCAAAGGATTCTGACTTGTGTCTCATAAGATACACATAGCCATATCTGCTGAAGTCATCAGTGAAAGTAATGAAGTATTGGAAACCTCCTCTAGCTTGTGTAGACATAGGGCCACATACATCACTATATATGAGTCCTAGTAAGTCATTAGCCCTTTCACTTTGCCCTGTGAATTGGGCTTTGGTCATCTTGCCCAACAAACATGACTCACATGTCTCATATGATTCAAAATCAAATGAGTCCAAGATTCGATCCTTATGGAGCTTGGATATGAGGGTCTTATTTATATGGCCCAAGCGACAGTGCCAGAGATAGGTCGGGTTTGAATCATTTAATCTGACCTTCTTGGTATTCACATTATAGATTGGATCTTCGAGGTCTAGAACATACAACCTATTGCTAAGTTGAGCACTACCATAAAAGATTTCATTCAAATAAATAGAACAACATTTGTCCTTTATTATAAATGAAAAACCCTTCTTGCCCAAACAAGAAACAGAAATCAAATTTCTAGTAATAGTAGGCACAAAATAGCAGTTGTCTAATTCTAAAACTTATCCACTAGGTAAAGTGAGAACATAAGTCCCTACAGCTAAGGCAGCAACCCTTGCTCCATTTCCAACACGTAGGTCCACTTTACCTCGGGCCAATCTTCTACTTCTACTTAGATCCTGCACATTTGCACAAATGTGAGATCCACATCCAGTATCCAATACCCAAGATGTGGAAGTAGAAAAGTTAGCCTCTATAACAAGAATACCTGAAGTGGATGTCTTACTTCCCTTTTCCTTAGCAAGTTCTTCAAGATAGAGCTTGCAGTTACGCTTCCAGTGTCCAGGTTGCTTACAATGGAAGCACTCCCCTTCATTTGCCACACCACCCTTTGGTTTCAGTGCAGCTGAAGAAGAACTAACATTCGACTTTCCATTAGCTTTATCCTTCTTCTTGTTAGCTTTTCCTTTTCCCTTGCCCTTTTGAACCATCAAAATGGGCTTAGCCTTCTTAAGGTTTTGCTTAGCAGTTCTCAACATGTTGAGCAATTTAGGGAGGGACTTGTCAAGGTCGTTCATGTTATAGTTCATGATGAACTGACTGTAGCTTTCAGGCAACAATTGCAAGACTACATCAATAGCCAACTCTTTCTAAAGAGCAAATCCCAAATTCTCAAGATTCTCAATGTACCCAATCATCTTGAGCACATGAAGACCCACGGGACTTCCCTTAGACATCTTGCACGGAAACAATGCCTTAGAGGTCTCAAACCTCTTATGCCTAGCTTGCTATTGGAAAAGCATTTTGAGATGTTCGATCATATCGAACGGCCCCATGTTCTCATGTTGCTTTTGAAGCTCAGATTCCATGGTAATAAGCATGAGGCATGCAACATCCAAAGCATCATCAGAATGCCTCTTGTGAGCATCCTTTTCATCTCTTGGAGCAGTGGCAGTAGGCTCATTCGGAATAGGCTGCTCTAGGACATAAGCCTTTCTCTCTTGTTTGAGGACTATCCTCAAGTTTCGGTACCATTTGAGAAAGTTGGTCCTATTCAGTTTTTCCTTCTCAAGGATTGATCGCAACGAAAGTGTCGATGTGTTTTGTGCCATGGTTATCTACAATAGTAAATATGCAGTGTAAGAGTCAGGTATTTTAATTCATTTAATAAGGAATTTTTTTAAACGATACTCCCACTATTTTCCTCAAAATAATAACCCCTGATATTATTTCGGAACACCTCGATGCTAAGGTATTCTAGTGGGCCAAGTTCCATATTTGACCCCAACCTGAGTAAGCTTTGGCTTTTCTCTCAAGTTATAGCTATTTAGGTAGGTAACTCCTTGCCAATTGCATCTTATGCAACTCTTGGATAGTTGGGTGAACAACACTTGTCCAAGCTCATCTCATGAACTTAAGCCTAACTCTATGCCTCTAAGTCCCTAATCCTATTAGGATGACTTAGTTAAGTCGAACCGAAAGTTAGCAGTTTTGATATCATTATTATCCCATCGCGCCTTACCAAGATGAACATAGGTCCTTTGCTTTGGCAAACCCACCTAATGTTGATCAAAGTCTTGATGAGTGCCAACATTTGGAAGACATCACATTTGATGACTTAATATTTATTTGAGGGATTTTTTCTTTTGATCTCACCAATTTGTTATCTCCAGTTGTCTTACACATACATCACATACAAATATAAAACATGCATCTCATGCGTACAAGAAAGTAAATGTGACATGGTTATAGCCCAATCTATGCGATATTCTCAAGCCAATGAGAATATCATAAAACCCTAAGAAAAGAAAAGAGTCCTCACAAGCTCCTCTTCCATTCTTGGCTGCCCTTTTGTTGTCACCTGCTTGGACATACCACCTTAGATGATCCTTGGGCATATCACCTTGGATGATCCCATAATACACCATTACATCAATAATAGAAACCTCGAGTTACATTCGAGGGGAGTAAGGTGAGAAGAGAATGTACAATGAGAGTGATAAGAAAAGGCACGACTCGCAGGCCGTATTTACAAGTACAACCAATCAAGGGCTATAACCATGCTCCATGCTTTAAACACCAATCAACATATCATGTCAAATCTCATTCAACGAAGATACATGCCAATTTTTTGCGCGTTGATTAACCAGTTTTTATTTATGTGGCGCTTCGCATATGGTAGTCCTGCTGGCCGGGCAGCGCCCCCCGACGCAAAAAATTGTCTTACAATTGCTTAGCCCGAAATCTTCTATTTCGAGAAAGTAGGCACCCGAGACTCCTCCATTCAAGCCACCAAAAATACCTTACTTTCGGTGACCGAACAGGCCGAATCCGAACAAAGCTAAGGTTTTTGCAATTATTGCAAGAATCCTAATCCATATAGGTATCTCATACCTATCAATTTCGGGTTAATCTCATTAACCAATTTGTGTCATTTCTTCAAATATCTCATATGTTCATTACGAATTCCGATTTCATGCATCAAGAATCAATCTAATTAATCATGGCTGAAAACCAATTGAACATATAGCATCATGTGATTCAACACTTAATCCCGATTTAGGTTTTCACCAGTAGCTCTGATACCACTGTTGGGTTTCAGGAGCCAAACAGCGCAGCAGAATTTAACCGAAACCCTCCAGGATCCAAGTGAAACGGGGTAAACCAGGTGTTCGAAAATTTCATACCTAATTTTCGGTTGAGATCTCTCACTCAACTGTAGAGTCGAATCACAAAACCTGAACAGTTGACGTGTTCAAGCTCTCTATGGTATCCACACGAGCCTCTCGGGATCACCACGCTTCCACCACGTCCTCAAAGATGCGTTTCTCTTGCGCTCGCAGTGCTAGCTTGTGTCCTCCAAGGAATTGCAAGAGAAGAGTGCGGCTGTCCTTTTGGGAGGCTAGGGCAAGGAGACCTACGAATTTCTCACTTAAAAGTTGTATTTATAGTGAGACTCAACTTCCAGGCCTAATGGGTTTCAAAGCCCTAACCCAATTAGGATTTAATTTCGGGCTTAATAATGGCTCAACTCTTTGGCCCATTATTAATACGAAATTAAAGTGAAACCATAACCCAAATAATTAGCCCATGCACTCTAATGATCCAAATAGCTCTATGTGTGCGACCCAATAAGCTCTTGCCATGTTGGCAATGATCACAAATCACATTTATGATCATAGGCAATAAGCGGTGTCTAGCAACACATCATTACTACCCAAGTGACAATATTGTCGGTGAATCGACTAAACCTTTATGATCATCACCAATATATGCCATTGTCCCTTTGTCCATGATATCAAGACTAAGCACGAGACATGGAATGTGTCACTCTCGTATAGCCCAATCTTTGGTTTCTTGATTAATGAGTAGACCAACTTAAACTGATGACATTGATATCGTATATCAACTGATCGGAGCATGGCCATGCATTTTCTAAGTCTCACTCTATCAAGGGGCCCGAAGATATCACTCCCGTTACGTAGGAGGGACAAATCCCATCTTGATCATACAAATCCCTCCGCATGATATATGACATACCCAATGATGCCCCAAGGCATCCTCGTTAAGTGACATTGTGACTTTTGGAGGGACTTCCTGAGAGGGAGAGCGCCTGGAGCACAGATTTCCCAGAGGAGCGTGCCTTAAAAGCTTAGAAGAGAGGGTTAGGAGGTCCGCGGAGTGTTTTTCTGGGGAGAAGCCTTCGACGCCCAAGTCAGTGTCTTGAAAAGGTGAAGGGGGAGCACTAAAGGTTTAAGTGGCC
This sequence comes from Aquilaria yunnanensis, assembly GCA_039654915.1. Taxonomy (NCBI): domain Eukaryota; kingdom Viridiplantae; phylum Streptophyta; class Magnoliopsida; order Malvales; family Thymelaeaceae; genus Aquilaria; species Aquilaria yunnanensis. The sequence goes on along the minus strand of CM077595.1, from coordinate 36,027,960 downwards.
TTCCCTGTTTGTGTCTTCTCAAGGAGGAGGAGTCGAACCGTTTGCCAGGGTCTCTTCCCTGGTATTTATAGAAGTGCCCAGCCCGTTCAGATGATGACACGTGTTCGGTCGGATGTTCTCTGAGTTTCTGGGCGTAGGGGACAAGTAGCCGGTGGCAGGCTCCTTGAGCCTTGAACCGAGATAGGTCGTGACAAGACCTGGACAGCATCGGCGTGTCAGACCGTCGTTTGGGGCGGCATGTAATGCCTGTAGGCGACATGTCAAAGGCTCCTTAAATGCTCATGTCGTACTCTCGAGGTCCTCTGGGCGAGGTCATCCTTTGGTATGGACGCCCTTCTTCGGGAGTTATGCTCATCGTTCGGGGAGTCCTTTAGTTCGGTGGTTCCGCCTTCGGAGGATTCTCTCCTGCTTGTAAGGGCCTCTATCCCGAAGGTGATCTGTTTGGTCCCCCGAAGGAGCTGGTACCGTTTTTGGAGTTCCTGAGGTATTAGCCGAAGTCCTGAGTTCGACACGTCTTGACTTTGCTCCTTCCGAGGTCAGTGATAGTGCCTTCTTTGGGTGACATTAAGCTCTCCGGTTACCTTGTTTTCGGCAGGAGGCACGGGGTGAGAGAGGCAATAGTCATTCGGCTATCACAAGCCCCCCTTTGGAAAGCCAAAGTAGATACTTCGGTTTATCAGCTTTTGAATGCAGTCTTTCAGGGCCTTGGTTATAACAATTTTGCCGAGGATGGACCTCTTTTCTGAAGACACCGGCTTGTTCGGTCATAATCTGCCTCTTGGTGTCTTCGAGGTAACCTACCTCTCTCTTTTTGTAGATCTGTGCCACATCGCGTCTCGTAACCAGGCGTGTTAGTCTAGAGCGGCGCGCCCAGGTGTAGGAGTGTCAGAAGATGTGACCCCCCTTTGGCGCAATGGCTGACAAGTCACAGCCTGGTATTGGCAGGAACTGCATCAGATAAAGCAGGCACGTCTTTTCATGCGCTCTGAGCAATTATGGCGATTGTTCGCCTTCACGGAGTAGTTATGACGCCAGTTCACCTTCACCTCTCGGCCTATATATACTCCTGTTCCGTCATAACCCTCTTTTTCTTCTGGTTTTGCTCTCAACTGCTTTCACGTTTTCTCTCACTTTTTTCGGCGATCCTTTTTAACGGGGTGTTTTCCTGCAACCTTTCGCGACGGCGTCTTCAAATCCAGATTTCTGCAAAACATTTGGTGGGTTTTAACTTTCAGAGCCTTTTGCTTTTGAAGCTTTCCCGAAGTTGTTTTTGGCCTTTTTCCGAAATCATTTTTCAGCCAACCATGCCTATTCCTGAGAGCTGGCAACCCCTTTTGTCTCATGCATGCTGCACCACTCCTAAAAAATTAGAAAAATGGAAGACCAAGTTCTTCCTTCCCTCGTACGCCGTTACCCGGTTGCCACGTTCAGACCAATTTAGCTTCTCGAACCGTGGCAACGAGGATACCATTTTCCGAGGTCAACTGAAGGCCGGACTTCGGTATCTTGCTCCGAAGATGATCTGCGACTTTTGCCAATTCCATGGCATTGCCGTAAATCAGCTTCCGCCAAACTCGTACTGCTATTTTAATGCCTTCCTCTGCATGTGTGGCATTTTCAAAATAGAACCCCACTTCATCATCTTTATGCAGTATTATAAGCTCTTCATGGTCCCGAAGGGTGGCTTTTACTTCATGCTACCTCGGGGATCAGGGAGCAAAAAGTATATGTTTACTTTTGCCACCAAGGACAGTTGGCGAGGGTGGCAACAAAAATTTTTGTTTCTGAAGATGGAGGAGGCCTGGTCGCACGTTCCGACCAAGTGGGCTCGGGGAAGGCTGGAGATGGACATCGTAGATTCGAGGATAATGCTGACTCCTGAGTTGGCTCCCATATTCGCGGATTTCAACAAATGTATCCGCGTCGTCTCCGACTGGGGTCCCGAGGTCCCTTCGCGCTCCCTCTACCCCTTCCCCATCAATTGGAAGCTGATGAACGAGGAGGTTCTTCGGGAGTTAGGGGTAGTGAATGAGCACAAGACCGACCTCGAAATGCCAGCTCCTGACATCGCTGGGAAGGATTCCTGGCTGGTGCGACTCCTTCGGGAGGAAACTAATTACGAAACTTTTTACAAGCGTAAGTTATCTCTGAATCCCTCTGTTATAATTTCACCTTGGACTCACGCTGATGTCTTCTTTCTTTTTCAGAGATGGGCGATGACACTATTGCTTATTACAAGTCCCTTTTTCTCGGTCAAGCCGAGAAGGGCATGAAGAAGGCTATCTCCTGAAGGCAGAAATCATCTGGGACTGGGCCATCTGTGGCCAAACGGGCGAAGAAGGATGCACCTCCTCCTCTTCCAGAGATTTCCAAGGAGGCGGGCGAAGAGCCCGAGGCTGCTACTGTCCCACCGGCTGAGGTCGCTGTCGACCTCACTGCTCAGAGTCCTACTCGTTCGGCGACTCTTCTGGATGCTTTGGTAGAAGCCCCTTCTGCAGAGGAGTGCCGTAGGAGCAAAGGCAAGGAAATTTCTACCGAGGGGACTCAGGGCTCGGACGACGATATCACCGAGGTGCCTCCAGGTTTGCTTTCTCAGACAAACTGTGATGCCTTTACTTTTTTGAACTTTGAAATTTACTTGCCTTGACCAGCTTCTTGTTTTACCGTGCAGGGAGTTACTTACTCCGGGTTGGGTAGCCGAGCACACCCGGAAGCGAGCCCTTCGGGATGGCCGTATCCCGAAGGAGCCTTTCTGGTCATTTACGGAGGACATGAATTTGTACTCCGAAGACTGCCAGCAAATGGCTAAAGAGATCTCGAAGGGGATGCTTACTGAAGCCTCCTTCAGAGCTATCGCGGAGGCTCACCCGGGGCGATGATTCCCTGGCTGCGAAACTTTCCGAGCACGCTGCCCAGGTATGTTTTGTGCCTTTCTTTCTTTTTTCCTTTGGATTTTTTCCAAGTGTTTGGCTCTCTCTTTTCTCTTTTTCCTTACTGACTTTGCCTCTTTTTTTGCAGCTGCTGGGGTACGCTGGTTTCCTCAGAGTTCAGGTGGCGAGGTAGACAGCGTTCCGAGCCTTGGCCTTAGAGGTTATAGAAAAAACTAGAGTTTGGGTGGTGAGGCAGACAGTGTTCCGAGGCTCGGCCTTAGAGGTTATAGAAAAAACTAAGGCCATGTGCTCAGAATTAGCTGGCCAGAACACGCAGCTGGCTCAAGCTGCAGAGAAGGAGGTTGCCACCGTTCGGGAGGGGTTCCTGAAGGAAAAAGAAGAACTTGTGAAGGAATCCTCCCAGATGATTTCTGACCTCGGCTCCCAAGTGGCGGAGCTAATTTCAGCGAATGAAGCCTATCAAAAGGAGAAGTCAGAGTCTGAGGTTCTCCTGGCGAAGGCGCTTGCTGAGAAGGCCGCGATTCAAGCCGAGGTCGATGCTTTGAAGAAGGAGCCGAAGAAGAAGAAGATGAAGGCTTTGAAGAAGAAGGTCACGGATCTGAAGGAGGACCTTGATGCCCTTGGTGTCGAGAAGGATAAGTCCGACCAGATGACGAAAGTCGGTTTTCAGGACGGCTTCTGCCTTGTTCGGCACCAGGTCCTACAGAAGTTTCCAGATCTGGACCTTTCTTTATTGAAGGCCTTAAACATTCCCGAGGGACCTCGGTGGGCTTGGTCAAAGATTGAACACATGAACTTGCCCCTTTCGCTCCCGGCGCCGAAGGTAGTGGAGAAGGACGCAGGAGCTGGTGGCTCCCGGGACGCCGAGATCCCTTAGTTTGTTTTAGGGCCCTTTGCCTTCTTTTCCTTCTTTTTTGTACTTCTTCTTTTGGCAATCTTTCTTCTCTGTAAGCAGATTCGTCCTTAATAAAGATTCTTTTTTGGCTAAGTCTTTTTGTGAGATTTTTCATTTCCCGTTGTCCCGAATATGTTTGCTCAAGAGACTTCGAAAAATCAAATATGTGCTTATTACGGCAATCGCCTTCGCGGAATTCTGGCTTGTATAATTTATACTTAAGAATTTTTCTAAGAAACTTTTGTACTTAGAATATTTTTCTACTTTGTACAATACAACTCTCCCGCGAGATCGTAAGCATAGAATTTTTTCAAGGCATCCGAATGCCAAGTATTTTTTAATTCTACGCCTTCGACATCGCCGAGTTTGTACACCCCTTATCGTACTTCGGCACGAACCAGATAAGGACCCTCCCACTTCGCGCAAAATACCCCGTGGGATGGCCTTCGGGGTCCGAATTCAGCCTTTCGGAGAACAAGGTCTCCTTTCTTTATTCCCTTTGGCCTAGCGCGCAAGTTTATAGCCGCGGCCATTCTTTGCTGAAAAGCTTTTCTTCTCAGCTCGGCTATTTCCCTGTGTTCACCGATGAGGTCGAGCTTGGTTCTTAGTCCGAGGTCATTTCCACTTTCATCAAATACTTGCACTCGTACCGATGGTCGCACTACCTCGATTGGGATGATGGCCTCTGTACCGAAAATGAGTGAAAAAGGTGTTTCCCTTGTGGCTCTTCGGGGTGTTGTTCGGTAGCTCCATAATACGCTTTGGAGCTCTCTTGGCCATTTCTCTTTTGCTTCCCCCAGTCTATTTTTCAGACCATCTTTTGTGGTCCTGTTAGATACTTCTACCTGCCCATTGCTTTGGGGGTGAACTACTGGGGCGAAGTGCATTTTTGTCCCGAGGTCGCTGATAAATTCCTGGAATCCTTTGTCTATAAACTGGGATCCATTATCAGCTACTAGTACCCTTGGTATGCCAAATCTGCACACGATATTCTTCCATACGAACTTCTGCACTTCTTTTGCCGAGATAGTAGCCAAGGGTTCTGCCTCGACCCATTTTGAGAAATAATCTATCGCTACCACGCAGAACTTCACGCCCCTAGGTGCCATTGGGAGCGGTCCTATGAGGTCTATGCCCCAAACTACGAAGGGCCAGGGATAGTCAGCCGAAGTCACCATTTCCAAGGGTGTCCTCTGGATATTCGCGTGCCTTTGGCAACTACCACATTTCTGGACAAATTGCCTAGCGTCCTTTCTTAGGGTAGGCCAAACGTACCCTTGGCGAAGTATTACTGCTGCTAGGGCGTTGGTTCCAATGTGTGAACCACAAGCGCCTTCGTGAACTTCTTCGAGGATCACTTTAGTATCCTCTTCGCCAACGCATCTCTGTAATGGATTTGCATATCCCTGCCGATACAACTCTTCGCCAATTAGGAAGAATCGACCGGAGCACCTTCAAACTTTCGCGGCTTTGCCAGGGTCTTCGGGGAGTACATTGTCTGCGATATACCTCCTTATTGGGTCCTTCCAGCTTTTTCCCAAAGTTGCTATGCTCAGTATTGCAATGCTCGGAATGTTTAGTACTTCGGTGCATGTTTTCGACTTTGCCAAGCAGTTTGCTTCGACATTATCCCGTCGAGGTATGTTTTTTATTTTTACGGTGTCGAACTCCCGAATGCGCTTTGCTACCAATTCATGGTATTTTGCCAAGGTTGGATCCTTCGTCCCATAGTCCCCTGCTGTTTGCCGAACTATCAGTTGGGAATCGCTGTGGGCCTTTAGATTTCTCACGCCAATTTTTCTGGCTAGGCGCAATCCTGCTATGAGGGCTTCATACTCAGCCACATTGTTGGTGACGTGAAAGCTGAACTTGATAGCCTTTATTACCTCTAGGCCTTCGAGACCTCTGATAACTACCCCCGCTCCCTGGTGTTCGGACCCCGAGGCTCCGTCAACATACAAAGTCCACTCTGGCTCACCTTCGTTTGGATCCGGATGGCTGTCCTCAATGGTGGGTACTTCGGCAATAAAGTCTGCCAGAGCTTGTGCTTTTATGGCTCTTCGAGGTTCATAAGTGATGTCATGTTCGCCAAGCTCTATGCACCATTTGGAAAGCCTTCCTGAATGATCAACCTTTCTCATGACATCGCACAGGGGTAGACTGCTTCGGACGATGATAGGGTGACCCTGAAAGTATGGTCGCAGCCTTCCCCCTGCTAGTACCAAGGCATATATAGCTTTTTGCAACAAAGGATATCTGACTTCGGCGCCACGCAGAGACTTGCTTACATAATAGACCAGCCATTGCTTCAGCCGTTCCTCTTTTACAAGGACCGAACTCACTGCTTTTTCTGTGACAGCGAGGTATAACACAAGGGGCTTTCCCTCGCGGGGTTGCCGCAGAGTGGGCAGGCGGGCTAAACAGACTTTGAGTTCTTCCCAGGCCTTTTGGCAGTCCTCATTCCAAGGGTGATCACCACTCCCGAGGTTGCCTTCCTTTTTTGCGGCCTTTGTGAGCACTTTGAAGAATGCTCGGCATCGGTCTCCGTACCTGGAAATAAACCTGCTAAGAGAGGTTATCCTTCCAGTGAGTCTTTGTACATCTTTTATTATGATGGGAGTTCGAAATTCAAGTAAAGCCTTAATCTTTTCTTGGTTAGCATCAATGCCTCTTTCTGACACCATGTACCCAAGAAACTTTCCCGAGGTTACGCCGAAGACGCACTTCTCAGGGTTAAGGTGGATCCCGAAGGTTCTGAGCTAGTGGAAAGTTTCCTTTAGGTCTGCGACGTGGTCGCTAGGCAGCTTGCTTTTGACTATCATGTCATCGACGTAGACTTCCATATTCCTCCCTATTTGGTCGTTAAAGACCTTGCTCATCAACCTCTGGTAGGTAGCTCCTGCATTCTTGAGCCCGAAGGGCATTCTGACGTAACAGTACGTTCCCCCCTCGGTGATGAAGGCAGTTTTCTCCTCATCTTCGGGGTCCATCCTTAATTGATGATATCCGTTAAAGGCGTATAGGAAACTTAGGAGCCCAAATTCAGCGGTTAAGTCTACCAATTGGTCTATCGGTGAGAGAGGATATGAGTCTTTCGGGCAAGCATCGTTCAAGTTTCTGAAGTCGATGCACATCCGGAGCTTACTGCTTCATTCTTTTGTGGCAATAACTACGTTGCTTAACCATTCGGGGTACTTGACCTCCCTGATGACATCAGCATTCAACAGGCGTTGGACTTCTGTTTTGGCAAAGTCACTTTTATGCGCTGAGATGCCTCATTTCTTTTGCCGGACAGGTTTTGCTTCCGGACTTACTCTAAGGCTATGCTGTATTATGCTAGGGTTTACCCCTGGCATAACTTTCGGCGAGTAGGCAAACAAGTCTTTATTTGTCAGCAGAAAAGATACAAGTTTTTTCTTGTCACCTTCGGCCACGTTCTTCCCTACTCGGGTACTTTGGCCTGGGACAAGTTCTACGTTTTCCATTTCCACTTTCACGGGATCTTCTGCCTCATCCTCTTTTGGTGCCTTTGCCTCCATTGTTTGTGCGAAGTTATTTGCCAGAGCTTTTCGTGCCCTGACGAACACCTTCCTCGTTTCACCCTAATCTATGAAGATTTCCGCATCTCCATCCTTGGTGGCGAAAGTGATAGTTAAGTACTTCACATCATGGTGAATGTGCAGATTTCCCTGTGTCCGTCTTCCAAGGATGACGTTGTACGATGAAGGGACATCCATGACAATGAACCTCGCCATTGTGGAGGTGAATAATTCGGCAGTCCCATCTACAGAAGTCCCTTTCAGCATTAAGGGGAGATCAATCCATCCGAGGACAGGCAGTTCGGATGGTCCTACCCCGAAAGTAGGCGAGGTAACGGGCCTGAGGTCACTACTGGATATGCCCAAGCTCGATAGTAAGTGTGAAAACAGGACGTTGGTGTTTGATCCATCGTCAAGCAACACTCTCTTGATGTCCCAATTTCCTATCCTCGCCATGATCAACAGCGGATCGTCATGGGAAAAGATGACGGCGGAACCATCCTTGCGGGCCAGTTTTTTTGTCGGACTCTGATATTCCATGACTCTATTTCTTTGGCCTTCCTTTTTCTTTCCGAGGATGGGAGTCCCGTCGTGATTGTTTGTATTATTGCTGCCGGAGGTGGAGGGCGCCTTTCTGGCCTTTGGTTCCTCCACCTGTCGGAGTCGTAGTCCTCATGCTCTGCCTTTCCTTCCTTCTCCTTTTTCCCTTTCGGGGAGGGCATCCGCAGATAACGCCGAAGTTGGCCCAGTTTTATTAGCGACTCTATATACTTCTTCAATTGAAAGCAGTCTTCAGTGTCGTGGCCGTGATCGCGGTGAAACTGGCAAAACTTTTGTTCATGTTCTTCTTATTATCAGCGGTCATGGCTCTTGGCCACTGAATCTGAGTCCCCTGCCTTTCCATTGTCATGAGGATGTTGGTCCTTGTGGTGTTCAGAGATGTGAAAATTGGGGGTTTCCTTCCCCTAATCCTTCGAGGTCGGCCTGCCTGTTCGGTTGGGTACCGGGTTTGCTGGTTGGACCTTTTGGCCCGGGTATGATCGGACTTCGGTCCACCCATTCTCAGTTCTTCGGCCGTCATGTGCTGTTTGGCCCTTCGGTAAAATTTGCCAAGCGTGTTCGGGGGGGTCTTTGGAGAACTCGTAAAACAGTTGTGAGTCTCTCCGAAGGCCCCGCGTCATGGCGAGAATGCGTATTTTGGGCCAAAAGTCTGGGACGCTCAAGGCTTCTCTGTTGAACCTCTCGACATAGTCATGGATGGTTTCTCCATTTCATTGTGCTATGTCGAACATTTGGACAGGCATCTTCGCCGTTGGCCGACTTCCAATAAATTGTTGCATGAAGGCCGTGGATAACTCCTGGAATTCTGTGATGGTTCCTGGAGCTAATGAATTATACCACGCAATTGCTGGTCCTGTGAAGGTGACCTCGAAACATTTGCACAAGGTAGCGTCATCGGCACCGTGCATCATCATGCTGCATCTGTACTTAGTCAGATGGGCCTGTGGATCAGTACGGCCATCATAAGTTTTGAGCCGAGGTACTCTGAAGTCGCCAGGCATGGAAGCCTCAACTATGGCTTGAGTGAACGGGGACTCATCCCCACAAAAGGTTTCAGACAGCCTAGCCCAGACGGGCTTGCGGGCTACCTGTTTTTCTACCCTGTCTAGTCTTGCTAGTATCCTCTCCATAAGGATCATGGCACTAGGTTCTTCCTCTAGGAAGGGAGATTGCCGGCGTCTCTTCGGGGGGCGAGTTCGGCGTTGGGGGGACAGGGACCTCGCCTCAGGCGACGAGCTCCTCCTCACGCGGATCTCCGCTTCCCGAACTACGGTGGGTTGGTTTGGGGCTTCTCTCTCGAGGGCGTCCTGGCAAAGGAGGCCTGTGGCCTGAGTCTATTGCGGCCACCTTTGGTCTATCTGCTGTGTCATTTCAGCCACAACAGAATGTTGAAAGTCACGCAGGAAACTCATGGTTATGACCAGAGGACGCTCTTCCTACGTGGAAGCCCCTGGAAGGGTTTGCTCAGTGGCCGGTTGAGTTTTAGGCGTAGACGGGGGCTTTGGGAGTCCCTTGTCCTTTGAACGCCGAGTTTCAACAACGGCGACCTCAGAGTGCCTTCCCACAGACGGCGCCAAATGATGCCCCGAGGCATCCTCGTTAAGTGACATTGTGACTTCTGGAGGGACTTCCTGAGAGGAAGAGCACCTGGAGCCCAGATTTCCCAGAGGAGCATGCCTGAAAAGCTCAGAAGAAAGGGTTAGGAGGTCCCCAGACTGTTTTTCTGGGGAGGAGCCTCCGACGCCCAAGTCAGTGTCTTGAGAAGGTGAAGGGGGAGCACTAAAGGTTTTAGTGGCCTTGCCTGTTTATGTCTTCTCAAGGAGGTGGAGTCGAACCGTTTACCAGGGTCTGTTCCCTAGTATTTATAGAAGTGCCCAGCCCGTTCAGATGACGATACATGTTCGGTCAGATGTTCTCTGAGTTTCTGGGCGTAGGGGACAAGTAGCCGGTGGCAGGCTCCTCGAGCCTTGAACCGAGAAAGGTCGTGACAAGACCTGGACGGCGTCGGCATGTGATACGATCAAAGAAGGCACAACCAAGGAAGGCAAGGACCCACTGAAGGTTTCTAGTGGACCATTGACAAGGAAAAAGGCTATGGAGCTCACTAGTGCACTTCAAGCTTGGATTTTAACAGATTGGCGATGTTCTGGTAGAAAATTCATATCTTGAGCTAAATAGATCAGAATTGAGTAATTCTTGATTCATTAGAAAGCTAACATCTGGAGCTGAGAATCATATGAATACCATGAAACCCATTTTGCACGATAAGGAGGTCCAATTTAGCTTCAAAGTCGCGATTTACGAGTTATCGCTGGTTCAGAAGCAGTTGCAGTATTTTGGGAATATCTTTCGATTCAGAAGTCCATTTTGTGTGATTCAAGTGTGGTTTCGAAGCTAAGAAATAGATCTACAACTTTCATGTTTTACATTTTGAGAAATCATGGCTGCATGAAGTTCGAATTGCAGCTTGAAGTTGAAGACACAAGCAGGAACCACCTGAGAAGACTATTTTGGGTTTTTATGCCCAATCTTGTGCTGTAACGTATCTTGTTTTATTTTCCTAATTATTTACATTATTTAGGAAGTTATTTAGGCTATGGAATAGTTTTAAATCATTTTGGACAAGTGGCATACGCTGCATTCATTAAACTTGTTCAAACTAGGAATTAGAGTCCTAATTTGACTAGGATTTCCTATGTCTTTGTATCTAGGATTCCTAAGGGATTTAGGCTGCGAATTTTGCCCAGCTTTTAACCCTAGTTTAGGCCTATATAAAGGCACATATTCTGGATGTAAACATACAGAAAAATTTTGAAATAATATTGCTCTTTGGAGAGGTTTTCTCTTTGGTTCTTTGTGGACTGCCTTGGTGCACAAGTGTGCTTGTGTTCTTGGAGTTCTATACTTCTCATTTCTAATCACAGGTTGATTAGGGGTGGGGGTCTTCAAACCCAGTCTCTTTGATGTCTTGTGGAGCTTGAAAAACATCTTGGGCGAGTTTCATGGTCTTTATACCATCGGGGTTCGCATCAGCGTGTCAGACCGCCGTTTGGGGCGGCATGTAATGCCTGTGGGGGACATGTCAGAGGCTCCTTAAATGCTCATGCCGTACTCCCGAGGTCCTCTGGGTGAGGTTGTCCTTTGGTGTGGACGCCCTTCTTCGGGAGTTATGCTCGTAGTTCGGGGAGTCCTTTAGTTCGGTGGTTCTGCCTTCGGAGGATTCTGTCCTGCTTGTAAGGGCCTCTGTCCCGAAGGTGATCTGTTTGGTCCCCCGAAGGAGCTGGTAACGTTTTTGGAGTTCCTGAGGTATTAGCCGAAGTCCCGAGTTCGACACGTCTTGACTTTGCTCCTTCCAAGGTCAGTGATAGTGCCTCCTTCGGGTGACATTAAGCTCTTCAGTTACCTTGTTTTCGCCAGGAGGCACGGGGTGAGAGAGGCGATAGTCCTTCGGCTATCACCCAATGACCTCCTTCAAGTTCACTCAGTTACGAGCAACAAAGGAAAGTATCAAAGTATGTGACTCACATGTAGGGAACCTTGATGATCTTAGGTCGAAGGACTACATATACCATGATCACTATGAGAATCACTTATGACACTCATATAACGATCCATGAAGTGTTCTCATGGTGGGTCGGTCTAGTACACAAGTTCTACAACTTGTAACCATATGTAGACTACATATCTCATATTCGTCTCCACATATGCTAGTCGATATGTATTATTGCAACTCGCTCCACAATAATACTAGACCAGGGACGTTTAAGAATAACATTATTCTAGGGTTACAATTATGTTTGTTAAGTTACGCAGAAACAAAACAACAAACATAATTGCTGGATTAATGCCTTAATAAAATATCATGACTCAATGTGCAAAAATACAATTATCTCATGATTGGATTTTGGGCACAACACTAACAGGATCCTCTGTGCCACATTCTTCTGCCATCTGTCGGACCACTAGCTGAGAATCGCTACGGGCGTTTAGATTTCTGACGCCCACCCTTTTTGCCAGCTGTAAGCCTACTATGAGGGCTTCTATTCAGTGATATTGTTGGTGACATTGAACCCAAATTTGATAGCCTTTGTGGCCTTCATTCCTTCAGGACCTCGGAGGACTACTCCAACTTCCTGCTTGTTACCACCTCATAAAATGGGAGATTTGCAAGTGTCATAATGGCTAAAAATCATTATATTGTGTAATTATCACCATAGTGATTGAAGTGTGGGGGGTAAAAGGCATGATCAACACCTCCTTAAAAGTGTTCCAAGTTGGTAACTTGGTCCCCAAGAAAAGCCTTAAGGATTGCTTGTTTGTCAAGCAACCTATGGCCTTTTTTGTAAGGTTTTGCAAATTCGGGTACGCAATTGCAAAACTCTCAAGAAAGAGACTTGGAGAGTTTTGAGAAGGATATAAATGGTATGAAAGTGCTATTGAAGGACCAAATTACTCATGGAAGACAAGTTTGGACAAAGGAAACAATAAAGCCAATAACGACCTAAATGTCCTTGTGTAAACCTTAAGGTGTTCAAGCTTTTGGCTTAAGTCTAAGGGTGGAATTTTGGGGTTATCCCACCTTGGGGGAGGCAGCCAAGACTTGATAATTAGTACAAAATGTTGGGCACATATGTACCAATGATTTTAAGACAAAGAAACCATAATTAGTGAGAAGGAAAATGACATAAAGCAAGGTTAAACTTGTTAAGTGTGTTTTGGTGCCCTTAAGCTCATTTAAGGCCATTTAATTGGCCAAATCACTTATCCCTCTCTCATTTTCTTCCTACCCCATCCCAAGATCACAGCCATACTTCCTCCATAGCCAACACACCTTCAAACTTGCAATTGATTGAAACTGAAGGCAAAAGGAAGCAATTGCAAGCAAACTAGAGTTATTTTTTGGATACTTCAAGGATCAAGCTTGATTTTTAGCCTACCCACTTTGGTAAGGGTTCTCTTGCTCTCATGGACTATTTTATGCAATTTTCAAACATCCATGGAGCTAGGGCTAAGCTTGGAAGAGAGCCATGTGCTTGATGAACCAAGCTTAGTGAGGGGAGTGCACTTATTGAAGGTTTTGTGACCTACTGTGAAGTGCACAATGATGGCAGTAAAGTAAGGGTTCTATTGCTCTCATGGACTATTTTCTGCAATTTTCAAACATCGATGGAGCTAGGGCTAAGCTTGGAAGAGAGCCATGAGCTTGATGAACCAAGCTTAGTGAGGGGAGTGCACAATGATGGCAGTAAAGTGAGGGTTTCTAGAGCCCAAAGTTAGTACTAACTACTATTAAAATCCTCCTAAGACCAAGCATTAGCTTGAAAAGGGATGCCATAGTGATTTGGTTATGTTTATTATGTGTTTTATGGACTAACCTATGGTATATTGTTACTGCTGCATTTCATGTGCTTGTTGGTTGTGTTTGGCTGCTGCATTTGGTTGCTATATCTTGTATATATGCATTGTGGTTTTTTTGTTTTAGTGTCTTTGGATGCAGGTTTTAATGATGGTCACATTGCCTATTGAATCCAAGTGTTACCCTTACTAAGTTTCTCAATGAAACTTACTCCCCTCAATTCTGTCATTTCAGGTCCAGCTGAAAGATCACCTTCAAACTAACCTTTTCGGTTTGAGTTTTGATCTGATATTTTAGATACATGAACTTCCATATTTCTAGTTGTGATCTGGAAATTTTTGTGATTTTAGGAGTACATTTGGTATTTTTAATGGTGGTACTTACTGTGTTGTGCAGCAGCTGTCCAGCATCCTGTTTTTGGAGTCCATTGTGTCTCAGGCACTCCTGTAACCTAGGGTGCGTATTTAGCTGAGTTAAGAACATATTTTAGTGAATGTATTCATGTACATGTAGTGTATGTAAAAGGATACAAGTATGTGAACATTTGAGTAATGTCTTGGCTATGTAAGTGATGTGGTGCAAAGCTGCCTAAGTGTGAATGATGGGCTACTTACTTGTAAATTCTGTTTTGGCCACATAAAGTTGCTAGATTCAAGAGAATGTAATTAATATGTATTTTGAACATGTATGGGATAGCCTTGGAGGGCTTTACCCATGTGAACGAAGTGTTTGCATGGTTCATAAAAATTGTATGGGCAAAATGGTCATAAACTGATCAGAATTTCGACTTTGGACTTAAAGTTCTATATCTCCCTGTGTAGAAGGAATAGTATTATGAAATTTTGACCACACCTAGATAACATCTAGAGGTTGAAATAGGATTTGAAATTTCTGAATTTGGAGCCCTGTATCCAAAGATATGACATTGCAAATTTGGCCAAGTTACTGTTCATTTGGTTAGAATTTTGTAACCAACTTAAAAAATCCATAACTTGGTCCATAGGTCGGCTATAGATGTAAAAAAAAATTCCTTTGTTTGCTCTAAGTCTCTAGTTGGTAATGGAGCAAATAAAATAGGGGGTATGTGGCTAGAATGATACATTTTATTAGTGGAAGTTACAGATGCAGTAGCTGGTCACTAGAACTTAACAAGATTGCCTAATGTGTGGAAGCCAAAACTAACACTTGTGCTAGTGTTTTCCTTCTTAGCTGCCATAGTGTACATAAACATAAATATTTGTGTTATGATTAGACCAAGATGCATGTATTTACATAGTGCCCAAGAGGGTCACTTGAGTATGTACACCAGGGGTGTTGTTCTGATGACCTGCAAGACACACCAAACCTGGGAGCTTAAATGCACAGTTTTGACACCATAACTCGACTACCTTAGAGTGGGTAACACTGGAGTTCAGAACCCGAAGTTCAATCGACAAATATCATCAACTCAGCTTCATCTTTTACGAGCTCTTCCAAGGTATCTCTGGTTTTTGGGACCTCGGTGATGAACTCTGCCAATGATTGGGCCTTTATGCCCTTTCTTGGCTCATCGGTGATGTCATATTCACCGAGCTCAAAGCACCATTTTGACAATCTTCCCAAGTGATCAACCCTCCTCTTGATATCCCGAGGAGGTAGGTTACTTCGGACACTAATATGGTGTGCTTGGAAGTAAGGTCGTAACCTTCTACTTGCCAATACTAAGGCATAGATGCCCTTTTGTAGAAGAGGGTACCTGACCTCGGTTCCATGCAGTGAGTTACTTACATAGTATACCAGCCACTGTCTCCTTCCCTCTTCTTTTACAAGCACCGAACTTACTGCTTTTTCACTGACGGTGAGGTAAAGGATGAGGGGTTTTCTATCCTTCGACTGCCGAAGTATCGGCAGGTGGTTTAAGTAGGGTTTTTAGCTCATCCCAAGCTCTTTGGCAATCTTTGCTCCAAGGGTGCTATTCAGCACCGAAGGTGCCATCATTTTTTGCGGCTTTGGTGAGCACTTTGAACAACGGTCGACAACGATCCCCATATCCGAAGATGAGCCTACTAAGAGAAGTGGTTCTTCCCGTTAGCCTTTGTACATCCTTGACTGTTGTGGGAGTTTGGAATCCCAGCAGGGCCTTAAATTTTTCCGGATTGGCATCGATTCCTTTTTCCAACACCATGAATCCGAGGAACTTGCCAGCATTTACTTCGATCACGCACTTCTCCGGGTTTAGATGAATTTTGAATTCCTAAAGTTAGTGGAATGTTTTAGTTAAGTCTTTGATATGAGCACTAGGCAATTTGCTCTTAACTATCATATCATCGACATATACTTCCATATTCCTCCCGATTTGGGTGTGAAAGACCCTGTTCATTAGCCTTTGGTATGCAGCACCAGCATTCTTTAGACCGAAGGGCATTCTAACATAACAGTAAGTCACAACTTCGGTGATGAAAGCAGTTTTCTCCTCATCTTTGGGATCCATCCAAATTTGGTGGTATCCACTGAAGGCATCGAGGAAACTAAACAGGCCGTATTTGGCAGTAGAGTCCACCAACTGATCTATTGGTGGTAAAGGATAAGAATCCTTAGGGCAAGAATTGTTTACGTTTCAGAAATCGATGCACATTCGAAGCTTATCACTCCCTTCTTTCGTAGCAATGCCAACATTGCTAAGCCATTCGAGGTACTTGACTTCCCTTATTATGCCTACTTCCATTAAGCTCTGTACTTCGGTTTTGATAAAGTTGTTCATATGTGCCGAGAGGCTTCACTTTTTTTGTCAAACGGGCTTTGCCTCTGGGCGAATCTTAAGACTATGTTGGATTATATGAGGGTTTACCCCAGGCATGTCCTTCGGCTAGTAGGCAAATAGATCTTTGTTCATTAACAGAAAAGATACAAGTTTTCCCTTGTCACCTTCAACCAGTTTCTTCCCCACTTGGGTACTTCGGCCTGGGACGAGTTCCACATCTTCTGTTTCTATTTTTCGAGGTCTACTGTTTCTTCTCCCTTTGCCTCTTCTCTGAGCACAGCCTTTGCTCTCAAAGTCTGTGTGTGGATCTTTGCTGGGCCCTGTCTTGCCTTCACAAAGACCTTCCTCACTTCTGCTTGGTTGATGAAGATCTCGGCATCCCCATCCTTTGTTGTGAAGGTGACAGTCAAGTATTTCATATCTGGACAGATGTGGAGATTTCCTTGTGTCTGCCTCCCGAGGATTGCATTATATGATGAAGGGACATCTATGACGATGAACCTTGTCATTGTTAAAGTAAAGAGCTCACCTTTGTTTTGCGACGAAGTTCCTCTTAGCATCAAAGGTAGGTCAATCCATCCGAGGATAGGGAGTTCAGACAGACCTACCCCGAAGGTAGAGGAGGTGACAGGCTTGAGATCACCTTTTGGGATACCCAAACTCGGCAGCAAATGGGAGAATAAGACGTCGGCATTGGAACCATCGTCAAAGAGTACTCTCTTAACATCCTAACTCCCTATCCTCGCCATGATGAGGAGTGGGTCATCATGAGGAAACATCATGGTGGATCCATCCTTCAACACAAGCTTGTTTGACTGGTGACCAAATTCCGTGACCTAGATTTCCCTTATCTTTCTCTTCCTTTCAGCCAATGGTATCCCAGTGGTGATCATCTGGATTACTCCTGCTGGTGGTGGTGGATGCCTCTTGGGACTTCAATTTTGACGTCTGTCGGAATCATAGTCATCATCTCCTTTCCTCTCCTCTTCTCTCCTCCCCTTAGGGGAGGGCATCCACAGGTAGCACCGAAGTTCACCCTGCTTTATGAGAGACTCGATGTACTTCCTTAGCTAGAAGCAATCCTCTGTGTCATGCCCATGGTCGCGATGGAACTGGCAGAATTTCTTCATATTTTTCTTGTTTTTCGAAGTCATGGCCTTCAGATGCTGGATTGGATTGCCTTACCTTTCCATGGCTAGCAGTATGTTTGTTCTGGAGGTGTTTAGGGGGGTGAACAACATGGGTTTTTTCCCCTTCTGCTTCTGGGACATCCCCCGCCCTCGGCAAAATAGCGATTTTGGTGACTTTGACCTTCAGGCTGATGGCTACAGGACTTCGGTCCCCCCATCCTCAGCTCTTCCGCCATCATATGCTACTCAGCCTTTCAGTAGAACTCACCGAGGGTGTCCGGGGGGTACTTCGAGAACTCATGAAAGAGTTACGAGTCTCGTCAAAGCCCTCGTATCATGGCGAGGATGTGTATTTCAGGGCAGAAGTCCGGCACGCTCAAGGCCTCTCGGTTGAATCTTTCGACATAGTCGCGAATGGTCTCTCCGTTTCTTTGCCCAGTGTCAAACATTTGAACTGGCATCTTCGCCGTCAGCCTACTGCCAATGAACTGCTATGTGAACCCTATGGATAGCTCTTGGAAACTCATTATAGTTCCAAGGGCGTGGGAGTTGTACCTGCGGTTGCCGAGCCATAGAGGGTGACCTCAAAACACTTGCAAAGGGTAGCATCATCGGCACCGTGTAGCACCATACTATGCCCGTACTTTGTTAGGTGGGCTTGGGGGTTACTTCTGTTGGGTTTCGGGAGCCAAACAGCGCAGCGGAATTTAACCGAAACCCTCCAGGATCCAAGTGAAACGGGGTAAACCGGGTGTTCGAAAATTTCATACCTAATTTTCGGTTGAGATCTCTCACTCAACTGTAGAGTCGAATCACAAAACCTGAACAGTTGACGTGTTCAGGCTCTCTATGGTATCCACACGAGCCTCTCGGGATCACCACGCTTCCACCACGTCCCGGCAGATGCGTTTCTCTTGCGCTCGCAGTGCTAGCTTGCGTCCTCCAAGGAATTGCAAGAGAAGAGTGTGGCTGTCCTTTTGGGAGGCTAGGGCAAGGAGACCTACGAATTTCTCACTTAAAAGTTGTATTTATAGTGAGACTCAACTTCCAGGCCTAATGGGTTTCAAAGCCCTAATCCAATTAGGATTTAATTTCGGGCTTAATAATGGCTCAACTCCTTGGCCCATTATTAATACGAAATTAAAGTGAAACCATAACCCAAATAATTAGCCCATGCACTCTAATGATCCAAATAGCTCTACGTGTGCGACCCAATAGGCTCTTGCCATGTTGGCAATGATCATAAATCACATTTATAATCATAAGCAATGAGCGGTGTCTAGCAACACATCATTGCTACCCAAGTGACAAGATTGTCGGTGAATCGACTAAACCTTTATGATCATCACCGATATATGCCATTGTCCCTTTGTCCAAGATATCAAGACTAAGCACGAGACATGGAATGTGTCACTCTCGTATAGCCCAATCTTTGGTTTCTTGATTACCGAGTAGACTAACTTAAACTGATGACATTGATATCATATATCAACTCATCGGAGCATGGCCATGCATTTTCTAAGTCTCACTCTATCAAGGGGCCCAAAGATATCACTCCCGTTACATAGGAGGGACAAATCCCATCTTGATCATACAAATCCCTCCGCATGATATGTGACATACCCAATGACCTCCTTCAAGTTCACTCAGTTACGAGCAACAAAGGAAAGTATCAAAGTATATGACTCACATGTAGGGAACCTTGATGATCTTAGGTCGAAGGACTACATATACCATGATCACTATGAGAATCACTTATGACACTCATATAACGATCCATGAAGTGTTCTCATGGTGGGTCGGTCCAGTACACAAGTTCTCCAACTTGTACCCATATGTAGACTACATATCTCATATTAGTCTCCATATATGCTAGTCATTATGTATTATTGCAACCCGCTCCACAATAATACTAGACTAGGGACATTTAAGAATATCATTATTCTAGGGTTACAATTATGTTTATTACGTTACGCAGAAACAAAAACAACAAACAAAATTGCTGGATTAATGCCTCAATAAAATATCATGACTCAATGTGCAAAAATACAATCATCTCATGATTGGCTTTTTGGGCACAATACTAACAATCTCCCACTTGCACTAAAAGCCAATCATCCATGTATCTAATACCGATGGACCTAGAATGGCTATCATGCTTTTGCTGCGTAAGGGGCTTTGTCAGTGGATCAGCAATGTTGCTGTCTGTCGAAGTCCTGCATATCCTTACATCACCCCTCTCGATGATCTCCCTGATGAGATGATAGCGTCGGAGTATGTGTTTGGATCGCTGGTGAGATCGAGGTTCCTTAGCCTGTGCGATTGCTCCATTGTTGTCACAATAGAGCTCTATCGGGTCAACAATGCATGGAACCACTCCAAGTTCAGTGATGAACTTCTTGATCCAAACTGCCTCCTTCGCAGCATCAGAGGCGGCAATGTACTCAGATTCTGTTGTAGAGTCAGCTACTGTCTCTTACTTTGAACTCTTCCAGCTTACAGCACCACCACCAATACAAAACACATAACCAGATTGCGATCTAAAATCATCCTTATCGGATTGGAAGCTTGCATCGGTGTAACCCCTTACAACGAGCTCATCTTCACCTCCAAAGACCAAGAATGCATCCTTAGTCCTTCGTAAGTACTTAAGGATGTTCTTAACAGCTGTCCAGTGACTTTCACCGGGGTTTGATTGGTACCTACTCGTCATGCTCAAAGCATATGAGACATCGGGACGAGTACATATCATGGCATACATGATAGATCCAATTGCTGAGGCATATGGAATCTTACTCATGCGCTCTCTCTCCTCGGTTGTACTCGGACACTGAGATCTAGAAAGAGTGATACCATGTGACATGGGCAAGAATCCTTTCTTGGAATCTTGCATGCTAAACCTCTTTAGCACCTTGTCAATATACGTACTTTGACTTAGGCCAAGAAGCTTTCTAGATCTATCTCTATAGATCCTGATGCCTAACACATAGGCTGCTTCACCCAAGTCCTTCATAGAGAAACATTTCCCTAGCCAAGTCTTCACAGACTGTAGCTCAGGAATGTCATTCCCGATGAGTAGTATGTCATCTACATACAACACCAAGAAGACAATAGCGCTCCCACTAACCTTCTTGTAGACACAAGGTTCATCTTCATTTTTGATAAAACCAAACTCTTTGATTGCATCATCAAAACGAAGATTCCAACTTCGAGAAGCTTGCTTCAGTCCATAAATGGACCTTTGCAATTTGCACACTTTATTGGCATTCCCAGGAGTGACAAAACCCTCAGGGTGTGTCATGTACACATCCTCAAGTAGCTTTCCATTTAGGAATGCAGTTTTGACATCCATTTGCCATATCTCATAATCATAGTGTGCAGCAATAGCAAACAAAATTCGGATGGATTTAAGCATAGCAACTGGTGAAAAAGTTTCATCATAGTCAATACCATGAATTTGCTTGAAACCTTTTGCGACCAATCGTCCCTTAAAGGTAATCACATTACCATCCATGTCAGTTTTCTTCTTGAAAACCCATTTGCACCCTATGGGTTTTACCCCTTCAGGTGGGTCAACCAAAGTCCATACTTGGTTTTCATACATGGATTCCATCTCGGATTTCATGGCCATTAGCCACTTCTCAGAGTCAGGCCCCGACATAGCTTGTTGGTAGGTTGTGGGCTCATCTTGATCCATGAGCATCACATCACCGGTGTGAGTCACGAGAAATCCATATCTCTCGGGCTCACGCCGAATCCTACCAGTCCTACGTGGGCTTTGTGCTACAGGAACAGACTCTTGAACCACAACATCTTGTGGTGTCTGTTCAGGTTCCATTTCAGGTTCGATGTCTTCTTGTTGTTCTTGAATTTCTTCAAGTTCTACTTTCCTCCCACTAGTTCCTTTAGAGATAAACTCTTTCTCCAAAAAGACACCAGTTCGAGCAACAAACACTTTTTGCTCAGAGGGATTGTAGAAATAGTAACCCTTTGTTTCTTTGGGATACCCAACAAAAAGACATTTTTGAGATTTGGGCCCTAGTTTGTTAGAGGATTGACGTTTTACATAAGCGTCACAGCCCCAAATCTTCATAAAAGACAAATTGGGACGCCTCCCACTCCATATCTCATATGGTGTCTTTTGAACCGATTTAGATGGAACTCGGTTTAGTGTAAAAGCGGCTGTTTCTAGAGCATGTCCCCAAAAGGAGTTTGGAAGGTCAGCTTGACTCATCATGGAGCGAACCATGTCTAACAGAGTTCGATTTCTCCTTTCAGAAACACCATTCCATTGAGGTGTACCTGGTGGAGTGAGTTGTGATACTATACCACACTCCTTCAGATAGTCAAGGAATTCTCGATCCAAGTACTCTCCACCTCGATCTGATCGAAGCACTTTGATACTCTTCTCGAGTTGATTCTCTACTTCATTCTTGAATTCTTTGAACTTTTCAAAGGATTCTGACTTGTGTCTCATAAGATACACATAACCATATCTGCTGAAGTCATCAGTGAAAGTAATGAAGTATTGGGAACCTCCTCTAGCTTGTGTAGACATAGGGCCACATACATCACTATGTATGAGTCCTAGTAAGTCATTAGCCCTTTCACTTTGCCCTGTGAATGGGGCTTTGGTCATCTTGCCCAACAAACATGACTCACATGTCTCATATGATTCAAAATCAAATGAGTCCAAGAGTCCATCCTTATGGAGCTTGGATATGCGGGTCTCATTTATATGGCCCAAGCGACAGTGCCAGAGATAGGTCAAGTTTGAATCATTTAATCTGACCTTCTTGGTATTCACATTATAGATTGGATCTTCAAGGTCTAGAACATACAACCCATTGCTAAGTTGAGCACTACCATAAAAGATTTCATTCAAATAAATAGAACAACATTTGTCCTTTATTATAAATGAAAAACCTTTCTTGTCCAAACAAGAAACAGAAATCAAATTTCTACTAATAGTAGGCACAAAGTAGCAGTTGTCTAATTCTAAAACTAATCCACTAGGTAAAGTGAGAACATAAGTCCCTACGGCTAAGGCAGCAACCCTTGCTCCATTTCCAACACGTAGGTCCACTTCACCTCGGGCCAATCTTCTACTTCTACTTAGATCCTGCACATTTGCACAAATGTGAGATCCACATCCAGTATCCAATACCCAAGATGAGGAAGTAGAAAAGTTAGCCTCTATAACAAAAATACCTGAAGTGGAAGTCTTACTTCCCTTTTCCTTAGCAAGTTCTTCAAGATAGAGCTTGCAGTTGCGCTTCCAGTGTCCAGGTTGCTTACAATGGAAGCACTCCCCTTCCTTTGCCACACCACCCTTTGGTTTCAGTGCAGCTGAAGAAGAACTAGCATTGGACTTTCCATTAGCTTTATCCTTCTTCTTGTTGGCTTTTCCCTTTCCCTTGCCCTTTTGAACCATCAAAATGGGCTTAGCCTTCTTAAGGTTTTGCTCAGCAGTTCTCAACATGTTGAGCAATTCAGGAAGGGACTTGTCTAGGTCGTTCATGTTATAGTTCATGACGAACTGACTGTAGCTTTCAGGCAACGATTGCAAGACTACATCGATAGCCAACTCTTTCTGAAGAGCAAATCCCAAATTCTCAAGATTCTCAATGTACCCAATCATCTTGAGCACATGAGGACCCACGGGACTTCCCTCAGACATCTTGCACTGAAACAATGCCTTAGAGGTCTCAAACCTCTCATGCCTAGCTTGCTCTTGGAAAAGCATTTTGAGATGTTCGATCATATCGAACGCCCCCATGTTCTCATGTTGCTTCTGAAGCTCAGATTCCATGGTAATAAGCATGAGGCATGCAACATCCAAAGCATCATCAGAATGCCTCTTGTGAGCATCCCTTTCAGCTCTTGGAGCAGTGGCAGCAGGCTCATTCGGAATGGGCTGCTCTAGGACATATGCCTTTCTCTCTTGTTTGAGGACTATCCTCAAGTTTCGGTACCATTTGAGAAAGTTGGTCCCATTCAGTTTTTCCTTCTCAAGGATCGATCGCAATGAAAGTGTCGATGTGTTTTGTGCCATGGTTATCTACAACAGTAAATATGCAGTGTAAGAGTCATGTATTTTAATTCATTTAATAAGGACTTTTATTAAATGATACTCCCACTATTTTCCTCAAAATAATAACCCTCGATATTATTTCGGAACACCTCGGCGCTAAGGTATTCTAGTAGGCCAAGATCCATATTTGACCACAACCTGAGTCAGCTTTGGCTTTTCTCTCAAGTTACAGCTATTTAGGTAGGCAACTCATTGCCAATTGCATCTTATGCAACTCTTGGATAGTTGGGTGAACAACACTTGTCCAAGCTCATCTCATGAACTTAAGCCCAACTCTATGCCTCTAAGTCCCTAATCCTATTAGGATGACTTAGTTAAGTCGAACCCAAAGTTAGCAGTTTGGATATCACTATTATCCCATCGCGCCTTACCAAGATGAACATAGGTACTTTGCTTTGGCAAACCCACCTAATGTTGATCAAAGTCTTGACGAGTGCCAACATTTGGAAGGCATCACATTTAATGACTTAATATTTGTTTGAGGGATTTTATCTTTTGATCTCACCAATTTGTTATCTCCGGTTGTTTTATACATGCATCACATACAAATATAAAACATGCATCTCATGCTTACAAGAAATAAACGTGACATGGTTATAGCCCAAACTATGCGATATTCTCAAGCCAATGAGAATATCATAAAAGCCTAAGAAAAGAAAAGAGTCTTCACAAGCTCCTTCTCTTCCTTTCTTGGCTGCCTTTTTGTTGTCACCTCCTTGGACATACCACCTTGGACGATCCCATAATGCACCATTACATCAATAATAGAAACCTCGAGTTACATTCGAGGGGAGTAAGGTGAGAAGAGAATGTACAATGAGAGTGATAAGAAAAGGCACGACTCGCAGGCCGTATTTACAAGTACAACCAATCAAGGGCTATAACCATGCACCATGCTTCAAACACTAATCAGCATATCATGTCAAATCTCATTCAACAAAGATGCATGCCAATTTTCGCGTGTTGATTAACCAGTTTTTATTTATGTGGCGCTTCGCATACGGCGGTCCCGCTGGCCGGTCAGCGGGCGGTGGTTCCGCTGACCGGTCAGCGGACGGGGTCAAGGGGAGCCGCCCTTGCGGGGGGCGTGGGGGGCAGCGCCCCCCGGCGCAAAAAATTGTCTTACAATTGCTTAGCCCGAAATCTTCTATTTCGAGAAAGTAGGCACCCGAGACTCCTCCATTCGAGCCACCAAAAATACCTTACTTTCGGTGCCCGAACAGGCCGAATCCGAACAAACCTAGGGTTTTTGCAACTATTGCAAGAATCCTAATCCATATAGGTATCTCATACCTATCAATTTCGGGTTAATCTCATTAACCAATTTGTGTTGTTTCTTCATATATCTCATATGTTCATTACGAATTCCGGTTTCATGCATCATGAATCAATCTAATTAATCATGGCCGAAAACCAATTGAAGACATAGCATCATGCGATTCAACACTCAATCCCGATTTAGGGTTTCACCAGTAGCTCTGATACCACTGTTGGGTTTCGGGAGCCAAACAGCGCAGCGGAATTTAACCGAAACCCTCCAGGATCCAAGTGAAACGGGGTAAACCGGGTGTTCAAAAATTTCATACCTAATTTTCGGTTGAGATCTCTCACTCAACTGTAGAGTCGAATCACAAAACCTGAACAGTTGACGTGTTCAGGCTCTCTATGGTATCCACACGAGCCTCTCGGGATCACCACGCTTCCACCACGTCCCGGCAGATGCGTTTCTCTTGCGCTCGCAGTGCTAGCTTGCGTCCTCCAAGGAATTGCAAGAGAAGAGTGTGGCTGTCCTTTTGGGAGGCTAGGGCAAGGAGACCTACGAATTTCTCACTTAAAAGTTGTATTTATAGTGAGACTCAACTTCCAGGCCTAATGGGTTTCAAAGCCCTAATCCAATTAGGATTTAATTTCGGGCTTAATAATGGCTCAACTCCTTGGCCCATTATTAATACGAAATTAAAGTGAAACCATAACCCAAATAATTAGCCCATGCACTCTAATGATCCAAATAGCTCTACGTGTGCGACCCAATAGGCTCTTGCCATGTTGGCAATGATCATAAATCACATTTATAATCATAAGCAATGAGCGGTGTCTAGCAACACATCATTGCTACCCAAGTGACAAGATTGTCGGTGAATCGACTAAACCTTTATGATCATCACCGATATATGCCATTGTCCCTTTGTCCAAGATATCAAGACTAAGCACGAGACATGGAATGTGTCACTCTCGTATAGCCCAATCTTTGGTTTCTTGATTACCGAGTAGACTAACTTAAACTGATGACATTGATATCATATATCAACTCATCGGAGCATGGCCATGCATTTTCTAAGTCTCACTCTATCAAGGGGGCCAAAGATATCACTCCCGTTACATAGGAGGGACAAATCCCATCTTGATCATACAAATCCCTCCGCATGATATGTGACATACCCAATGACCTCCTTCAAGTTCACTCAGTTACGAGCAACAAAGGAAAGTATCAAAGTATATGACTCACATGTAGGGAACCTTGATGATCTTAGGTCGAAGGACTACATATACCATGATCACTATGAGAATCACTTATGACACTCATATAACGATCCATGAAGTGTTCTCATGGTGGGTCGGTCCAGTACACAAGTTCTCCAACTTGTACCCATATGTAGACTACATATCTCATATTAGTCTCCACATATGCTAGTCATTATGTATTATTGCAACCCGCTCCACAATAATACTAGACTAGGGACATTTAAGAATATCATTATTCTAGGGTTACAATTATGTTTATTACGTTACGCAGAAACAAAAACAACAAACAAAATTGCTGGATTAATGCCTCAATAAAATATCATGACTCAATGTGCAAAAATACAATCATCTCATGATTGGCTTTTTGGGCACAATACTAACAACTTCACCCATCGTATGTCTCCAAGTGTGGGGCCCAGAAGTTGCTTGGCATAGGCACCTCAACTATCACTCGGATGAAGGGTGACTCTTCTCCGGTGAAGGTTTACGACAACCTTGACCAGACAGGATTCCGAGCCATCTACCTTTCCACTATCTCCAACCTCTTTAGGATATTTTCCAAGAGGATGGTGTTGCTAGGCTCTTCTCTCTGCCTGGAGACCTTCAGCAATGGAGAACGACGCCTTATTTTCGGGGAATAACTTTGACGACGGGGGGGTTGTGATTTCTCCTCCGGTGATGAGCTTCGCCATCGAGAAGTTTTGGCCCCTTTTGACACTGTTTCTCTGGTACTTCGGCCTCTAAGAGGTACGTCATCCGTTGAGGATTCATCGCGGAAGTCTCCACTCCCTGAGCTCCGGTGAGTGGACTTCGGACTTTTCTCCCAATGGGGAGTTGGTGAGGACACCCTTCGGCCCGAATGTGGTTGAGACCACCTTTAGTCCAACTGTTGCGTCATTTCAGCCACAACAGAGCACTAAAAATCACATAAAAAGCTTATTGTGATCGTTAGAGGGCATTCATCCTCAGGCAAAGAAGTCTTTACAGCGGGTTGTTTAGTTGCCGGTTGATTCTCCCGGATGGATGGGGACTTCGGCTATCCCTTATCCTTAGAATGCTGAGTCTCAACAACGGCTACAGGAGGGTGAGTTCCCACAGATGGGGCCAAATGATGCCCATCGGCATCTTTATTGTATGACATGATGGCCTGAAGTAGGGACTTTCGGTGTGAAAGTGCCTGAAATGCTCAAAATAACAAGGGTTAGGAGCTCCGTGGAACGTGTTTCCGGGGGAGGAGCCTCCGACACCCAAGTCAATATTTGGTAAGTAAGGAGTAGAGAGTGGAAAGTAAAAGAGTGGAGAGAGTTGTGTGTATATCCCACTTTACCAAGGTTATTCTCCAAGTATCTATAAGAGAGCGTTGGGAGAAGTCCGTTTGACATAGCCCACTCAGATCATGACACGTGTTCGGTCGGGTGTGATCCGTATCTTTGGGGATGAGGGACCTCCAACTGGCCATAGGTTGTTCTGTCCAGGAGTCAGGGACATGGGAGGTCTGTGTGTCATGGGTGTGTGCGAGGTCTCTGTTTCAGAGTCTTCTTAACCATTTTTGTGTTATTTCTGTAAGACCCCTTTGGGGAATGAGAACCTTTCAGGGTATGAGACCCCTTTAGACTAGGAGGTTCCCTTCGGCTAGATATCATCACCAAGGGCTGTCAGGGTGAGTTCTTTGGCGGAGCGGGGCACCTTCGGGAGAAGCTTTACCTTGCCAAGTGATAGCCGAAGGACTATCGCCTCCGCCTAGGACGGGCCGAACAGCCTTCAGAAAAGTGGCACCAGCTAGGACGGGCCGAACATGATCTTCCCGAAGGCGGAACTCCCTGGATCTGGGAACCCCCTAACTAGGGGCAGGTTTCCCGAAGTGGCACAGTCCGTACTACAGGACGACCTCACCCAGGGACCTCGGGAGTACGGCAGGAGCATTTAAGGAAGCCTCTGACATGTCGCCCACAGACGTCACAAGCCGCCTCAAACGGCGCTCTGACACGCCGACGCCATCAAAATCACATCATGGCCCCTCTCGGCTCAAGGCTCAAGGAAGCCTACCACCAGCTACTTGTCCTCTATGCCCAGACATTCAGAGAACATCCGACCGAACACGTGTGACAATCTGAATGGGCTGGACACCTCTATAAATATCAGGGGAAAACACCCTGGCAAACGGCTGGCAAACGGCTATAAATCAAGAAAGGGGACCTCGTTCTCTGAAAGGCTGACTTTGCACCCCGAAAGTCGTCCCACGGGGTACTTCGAGCTAACTCACAAGGACCTTATCTGGTTCTTACCGAAGTACGAAAAGGCGTGTACAAACTTGGCGACACCGAAGGCGTAGAATTGAAAAACACTTGGCACTCAAACACCTTGAAGAAATTCTACGCTTAAGATGAAACGGAAGGATTGTGTTGTACAAAAACTATCTTAAATACAGAATGTCCTTGAGAAAAATTTGTAAGTGTACAAAATGGTGCAAGACAGAAGTCCGCGAAGGTGTTCGCCATGAAAAAGCACAGATATGATTTTCCGAAGTCCCATGAGCCATCACGCTCGGAAAAATGGAAAACAAAAATCTTGCGAAAGTACTCGCCCCAAAAAAGCGCAGATGTGATTTTCCGAAGTCCCTTGAGCCATCACGCTCGGAAAAATGGAAAACAAAAAAATGCTGCGAAAGTACTCGCCGAAAAAAGCGAAGAATAATTTTTTGTGATTGTAGGTTTCCCGAAGTCTCTTGAGCGAACTTGTTCGGGACGATGGAAATGTAAAATCTTGCAAAAAGACTTAGCCAAAAAATATATTCATTGAGAATGATCAGGCTTACAAAGAAGAAGTGCCCAAAGAAGGAGCACAAAAACGAAGAGGAAAAAAGGAAAAGGCCCCTAAAACAGCCTAAGGGTTCTCAGCGTCACAGGAGCCACCAGCCTCTATGCCCTTTTCCACCACCTTCGGCGCCGGAATTGTGGAAGGTAGGTTCAAGTGCTCGATTTTTGACCAAGACCACCGAGGCCCCTTGGGAATGTTCAGACCTTCCAAAAAAGAGAGGTCCAGACCTGGGAACCTCTTAAGGACTTGGTGCCGAGCAAGGCAGAATCCGTCCTGGAAGGCGACCTTGGTCATTTGGTCAGATTTGTCCTTCTCAACCTCAAGGTCCTCAAGCTCGTCCTTCAAGTCTGCAACCTCCTTCTTCAGCACCTTCATCCTCTTCTTCACGTCGGGCTCATTCTTCAAAGACTGGACCTCGGCTTCAAGAGCCTTTTTCTCACTCACCAACGACGGTATAAGATTGTCAGAATCTGACTTATCTTTCAGAAGGTCTTGGATCCCCTTCACCTGATCGCCGAGGTCAGCAATCTTCAGGGATAAGTCCTTCTCAAGGTCTTCCTTTTCCTTCCGGAACTCCTCCCGAAGGGCAGCAACTTCTTTCTTCGCAGCATCTGCCAGCTGCTGGTTCTTGATGGTTAATTCTGAGCACGTGACTTTCACTTTTTTTAAGGCCTCTAAGGCGGAAGCTCGGAACGCCGTCTGCCTGGCTACACGAACTCCGAGAAAGCCGGCGTACCCCAGCAGCTGTGAAAAGATGAACGCAAGGTCAGCAAGAGCCAAGCACTTAGGAAAAATTGAAGGGAAAAAGGTGTGAAGAGCATACCTGAGCAGCATGCTCGGTAACTTTCATGGCGAAGGTGTCATCGCCCGGATGGGCCGCCACAATAGCCTTGAAGGAGGCCTCTGTAAGCACCCCATTCGAAATCTGCTTCGCCATCTCAGGAAAGTCCTCGGAGTACAAGTTCATGTCCTCCGTGAATGTCCAAAAAGGCTCTTTTGGTATCTTCCCTTGCGGGACTTTGGCGTCGTGAAGGGCCGCGTCTTTGCGTGTTCGGACACCCAGTTCGGGGTAAGCAACTCCCCCGCATGGTGAAAACGAGAAGCAGGTCAGAGACAAAGGAAATTTCAGAAAAACAAAAGAGCCATACTTGTTCTGAAAACAACAAACCTGGCGGCACTTCGATCACGACGTCCTCGGAGCCTTGAGACTCTTCGGTCGAAATCCCCTTGCCTTTCTTCCTGCGCCACTCCTCGATAGAAGGAGCCTCTACCATGGCCTCCAGAAGGGCCTGCGGCGCGGAAGGGCTCTGGGGAGGGACGTCGGCCGAAGGAACCTCGGTAGCGGCAGGGACCTCGGCAGCAGCCTCGGTCGGTGGAATCTCAGCTGCACCAGGCTCCTCGGCAGCCTCCTCGGAAATTTTCTCCAAAGGAACCTGGGCAGTTTTCTTTGTCGGAACCTGGGCAGTTTTCTTTGCCCGTTTCGCTAAAGGCCCAGCGCCAGTAGACTTCCGCCTTCGGGAAGCCGCCTTCTTTGTCTGATCGCCCTTCTCCACCTGGCCGGAGAAAAGGGACTTGTAGAATGCAGCAGTCCTGTCCCCCATCTCTGAAAAAGAAAAAAGACATCAGCGTAAGTCCGAGGGAAAAACTGCAAGGGAGTAGTGGATAACTTACTTTCGAAAAGCGTTTTGAAAGAAACTTCCTCCCGAAGGAGCTGCACCAACAAAGAGTCCTTCCCGGCGATAGCAGGAGCTGGCATGTCGAGGTCAGTCTCATGCTCCTTGACCACCCCTAACTCCCGAAGGACCTCTTCGGTCATCAACCTCCAGTTAATGGGGAAGGGGTAGAGGGAGCGTGGAGCGACCTCGGGAGCCCAGTCGGAGACGGCTCGAATGCGTCCGTCGAAGTCCTCGAACACGGGAGCCAACTCTGGAGTCAGCAGTATCCTCGAATCAACGATGTCCACATTCAGCCTTCCCCGAGCCCATTTGGTCGGAACATACGACCAGGCCTTATCTATCTTCAGGAAGAAGAATTTCTGTTGCCACCCTCGCCAACTGTCCTTAGTGGCAAAATTGAACATGAATTTTTTGCTCCCGGATCCCCAAGGTAGCATAAAATAGAAGCCACCCTTCGGGACCACGAAGAGCTTGTAGTACTGCATGAAAATTACAAAATGGGGTTTTATCCCGAAGACGCCACACATACAGAGGAAGGCGTTAAAATAGCAGTACGAGTTCGGGGGAAGCTGATTCACAGCAATGCCATGAAATTGGTAGAACTTGCAAACCATCTTCGGGGGAGCATACCGAAGTCCGGCCTTCAGCTGGGCTCGCAAAACGGTAACCTCGGTACTATGGTTTGAAAAAGCATAGTGGTCAGGTCGTGGCAGTCGGGTAATGGCGTAAGAGGGAAGAAAGAACTTCTTCTTCCACCTCTCTAATTTTTTAGGGGTGGTGCAGCAAGGATGAGATAAAAGAGGCTGCCAGCTATCAGGGATAGGCATTTTGGACAGAAAAACGAGTTCGGAAAAAGGCAAGAAAACAACTTCCGGCAAAAACTCAAAAAAACAGAGGTATTAAAAGACTCTGGAAAGAGAAAACCCACCAAAAGACTTGCCAAAGTCGGAGGTCACCGTCGTAAAAGGTTGCCAGAAAAAGCTCTGTTAAAACAGTTCCGCCGCAAAAGTAAGAGAAAGCGCAGAGAAAAGGACAAGCAGGGAAAGAGCAAAAGCAAAAGCAAAAGGGGCTATGACGGAATGGGCTATTTATAGGCCAAGGGTGGGTAACTGAAATGACGTCATAAGTCCCCTTTGAAGGCGAATCGTGGCCGTAACTGCACTCTGCGCCTGAAAAGATGCACTCTCTGTAAACGACGTGACTCTCCTCCAATGACGGTGTGCCACGTGTCAACCATCGCGCCAAAATAGGAGACACGTCTCCTGACATCCCTAAAAAACTGGGACGCGTTGCTCAGACTGACGCGATTGGCCATCAGACGCGACGCTGCACAGACCTGCAAAAGCAAAGAAGCAGGTTGCCTCGAAGACACCAAAAGACTGGCTGCGGCCGAACAGCCTATACCTTCGGGCAAGAGGTGTATCTTCGGCACAGGCTTTGCCTCGAAGACACCAAAAAATAGGCCAAAGCCGAGCAGCCCTCACCTTTGGGCAAGAGGTGTACCTTCGACACAGGTGTTGCTCTCTATAAACTGCCAAAGAACATCCTCGGAAAGAAAACAAGACCGAAGTCCTCACTTCGGCTTTCCGAAGGGGGGCATGTGATAGCCGAAGGACTATCGCCTCCACCTGGCCGAACTCCCTGCCACCAGAATGGCCAGGAGATCTGGCGTTACCCAGAAAAAGGTGGGATCACACACCTCGGAGAAAAGCCGAAGAGCCCGAGCTCGGCATGCCAGAAACCTGAGGATACTATCAGCCCCCCCGAGGATAGTAAACGGATAGCCTTCGGAAAAGTGGCACTAGCTAGGACGGGCCGAACATGATCTTCCCGAAGGCGGAACTCCCTGGATCTGGGAACCCCCGAACTAGGGGCAAGTTTCCCGAAATGGCACAGTCCGTACTACAGGACGACCTCACCCAGGGACCTTGGGAGTACGGCAGGAGCGTTTAAGGAAGCCTCTGACATATCGCCCACAGACGTCATAAGCCACCTCTAACGGCGCTCTGACACGCTGACGCCATCAAAATCACATCATGGCCCGTCTCGGCTCAAGGCTCAAGGAAGCCTGCCACCAGCTACTTGTCCTCTACGCCCAGACATTCAGAAAACATCTGACCGAACACGTGTCACAATCTAAACGGGCTGGACACCTCTATAAATATCAGGGGAAAACACCCTGGCAAACGGCTGGGAAATATCCTGACCACTCACTCTGAGAAAACACGACCAGGCGAGTTCACTGAACCCCTCAGTGCTATTTCCTCTGCCTTCTCTCAGCACCACTGACTTGGGCGTCGGAGGCTCCTCCTTGGAAAAACACCCCGGGGACCTCCTAACCCACTTTTTCTGAACATCTCAGGCACTCTCCCTTGGGCAAACCGGCCACCAGGCGTTCTTCCTCTCCTGGAGTCCCCCCATCAGTCATCATGACTACCAACGATGAAGGCCTTGGGCATCACCGAGGATGGTGGTTTACCGAGGTTAGAGGGTCAAGGACTACATACCCTTTTTTTCTGAGGTTGCCACTCGTCCGATCCGAGGTTGATGCTTGACTTTTACCAAGGGTGGTGCTTGTCAGAGCTTAGGAGTTCAGAGGGTAATAGCCCTTTGGCTATCAACCACTTTAGAGAAAATGCAAAAGTGGTTAGCTAAGTTCTATCTTCCCTCTTATGCCATTACTCGGCTACCTACTCCAGGCCTGGTTGGTTACATGTACCATTCAGACGAGGTTATTTTCTTTAGGGCTGAACTAAAGGCCGGACTTTAGTACCTTCCCCTGAAGATGGTTTGCGATTTCTGCCAATTTCATGGTATATCCGTGAACCA
Source organism: Aquilaria yunnanensis (assembly GCA_039654915.1). NCBI lineage: Eukaryota > Viridiplantae > Streptophyta > Magnoliopsida > Malvales > Thymelaeaceae > Aquilaria > Aquilaria yunnanensis. The sequence goes on along the minus strand of CM077595.1, from coordinate 35,994,909 downwards.
ACTTCCTCCAATGCCTATTCTTACTTCAATGCCTTCCTCTGCATGTGTGGGGTCTTTAGGATAGAGCCCCACTTCATCATCTTTATGCAGTACTACAAACTCTTCCCAGTTCCAAAGGGTGGCTTCTATTTTTTGCTACCTCTAGGATCTAGGAGCGAAAAGTATACGTTCACCTTCGAGACCAAGGACAGCTGGTGAGGGTGGTAGAAGAAGTTTTTCTTCATGAAGGTGGACAAGGCATGGAAATATGTGCTGACTAGGTGGGCCTCAGGGACACTGGAGACTGATATCGTTGACCCCAGGAAGCTGCTAACTCTTGAGTTAGCAGGGAAATTTGAGGAGTTCGATAGCCGCATCCGAGCTGTCGCGGACTAGGACCTAGAGGTCCCTCCATGCTCCTTGTAGCCCTTTCCCATCAAGTGGAATCTCATGACCAAAGAGGTCCTTCGGGAGCTGGGGGTAATCAACGAGCATAAAACTGACCTCAACATGCCAAAACTTGCGTTTTGATGGGAAGAAGGCGTGGCTGGTGATGCTACTTCGGGACGAGCTTACATACGAAGCCCTCATGTTGACAGTAAGTGATCTTCCAGATTTTGTTATATGTACTCCTCTGGACTTACACTGATGCCTTTCCTTTTTCAGAGATGGGTGATCAATCAGCTGCGTTCTACAACTCCCTATTCCTTGGTCAAGCCGAGAAGGGAGAGCAGCAAAAGAAGGAAGTTACCCCAAGCAGGAGGAAGACGTCGATGGGAGGGCCATCTTCGGTGAAGAAGACAAAGAAGGCCAATGAGGACTCTCTTCCTCCCCCTCCAGAAGGCAACGTGGAGGCACACGACCCATCCTCATTTCACGCCGACGCACCCTTGAGCCGGCCATCAGCTCGACTCCACAAAGCCACATTACTACGGTGGATACCTTGGGAACTTCAGTAGGGGGCCTTTCAGCTGAAGAGCTCGAGGAGCGCCGAAGAAGGAATGCCAAGTAGGTCCCTGCCAATGTACAAGAGGACAGCGACTCCAAGGAGGATGTTGCCGAGGTTCCACTAGGTTTGCCCCTTAGCCATTTTTCTATGAGTTTGGGAATTTTTGGAATTTTAGACCTTATAGATGAATGGCTAAGGGATAATGTGCTGACGGAACTTCAGCATGATTTTGCCGAGAAACAGGTGCCCGCTGTATGGATGGTGGAGCACGCTCGAAAGCAGGCCCTTCGGGACTCCCATATCCCGAGGGACAAGGTATCGAAAGAGCCTTTCTGGACCATCACGCAGGACATGAACTTGTTCTCTGAGGATAGCCAGAAAATGGCTCCTCAAATAGTGAAGGGCGTCCTCACCAACGCCACCTTTAAGTCCCTCAGTAAGGAGTGCCCAAATGAGGAGGTCCTCACCGCGAGGATGTCTGACACACTTCCCAGGTAAGTTTTGAGCTATTCGGGGCTTAGAAGAATTTTTGAAGCTTTTATGGCCTTTTGACCTTTATTCGGAATCTTTCTTTTTGCAGCTTTTGGCGTACAATAGATATTTCGGAGCTTGGGCAGCGAAACAGTCTTTGGTCCAATCTCAGACCGAAGAGTCCTTGGAAAGAGCCAAGGCATTTTGTGCCACCTCGATCCTTAAGTACGGCGAGCTCAACAAGATAGCCGAGGATGAGGTGGCTAAACTTTGGGAGGAGTTCTTGAAGAGTCAGGAGGAGCTCTCTCAAGATTTTTCCAAGAAGGTGTCTGACCTCGGCGTGAAGTTTGTCGCACTATCTTCGGCTAACGAGGCCTACCGAAAGGAGAATGATGAGGACTCTGCAATCCTCACAAAGGCCCTTACAGACAACGCCGAACTTCAAGCTGAGGTCGATGCACTGAAGAAGGAGAAGAAGAAGAAGAAGATAAAGAAGCTGGAGAGGGAAGTCGTGGAGCTCAGGAATGAGCTGGACGACTTGTCTATCGAGAAGGGCAAGGCCGATCAATCAACCAAGGCTGCATTCCCAGACGGCTTCTGTTTGGCTTAGCAGCAAGTTCTGGCCAAGTATCCCGACCTCGAGCTTTCCTTTTTGGCGAGCCTGGACATCCATGAAGGGCCTCGCTGGGCATGGTAAAAGATAGAGCACCTCAATCTTGCTTTCGTTCTTCCTCCGGCGTCGAAGGTTGTGATAGAGGAGGTTGGTGGTGAAGTAGCTCAAGATGACGAGGTCGCCTAAGCGTCCAGGACCCTGAATAGGCTTTCTTTTTCCTTCTTCTTTTTCTTTGTTAACTTCTCCTTGTTGTACCAAGGCGTAAATGAAATTTCTTTTTTCCTCCAAAATTTGGCTAAGTCCCAGAACATATTTCTCCTATACTATCTTCGGTAACGAGGGTCAGTTCAACCATTTTAGGTCTAGGTCCCTCGAGAATATAGCAAGTATCCTTTGCGCCTATTGTTCAGATAACCACCTTCGGCATATATAGCACCAGTTTCGGCCAATATCTTTTGGCAAACCTTTGCCTATTTTTATCAACCATGTTCAATTGTTGCTCATTCAGAGAAGATGTATCACTTTTGTACATGGGTACTTACACCTTGTTCGTCTAGACTCCTTCGGTGGGACAATTTTTCTTCGAAAAATTTTTTAAGTGTAGAATTTTTTCAAAGCATCTGAATGCCATGTGTTCTTCAGTTCTCGACCTTTGGTATCACTGAGCTTGTAGACTTCTAGCTGAACTTCATCAAGGACCCAATAAGGCCCTTCCCAGTTTGCCCAAAGTACTACATGAGATGGTCTTCGGGGCTCAAACTCAGCCTTTTGGAGGACAAGGTCCCCCTTACTAATTCATTTTCGCTTGACATATGAGTATACAGCGGTAGCTACCCTTTGCTGAAAAGCTTTTCTTCTAAGCTCAGCCACTTCTCTGTGTTCGTCAATTAGGTCTAGCTTGGTTTTCAAGCCAAGGTTGTTCCCCTCTTCGTCGAACACTTGTACCCTTGTCATTGGCTGAACCACTTCGATAGGAATAATGGCCTCTATAGCGAATATGAGTGAGAAAGGCGTCTCACCTGTGGCCTTCTAGGGGGTTGTCCGATAGCTCCATAGCACACTAGGAACTTCTTCTGGCCATTTTCCTTTTGCTTCCTTCAATCTCTTTTCCAAACCATCCTTTATGGTTCTGTTCGACACCTCTACCTGTCCATTTCTCTGAGGATGAGCTACTGAGATGAAGTGCATTTTTATCCTGAGGTCGGTAATGAATTCTTGGAACCCTTTGTCAATAAACTAGGAACCATTATCGGCCACTATCACCCTCGATATGCCAAATCTACATACGTTGTTCTTCCAGATGAATTTATGTACCTCCTTCACAAATATGGTTGCTAGAGGCTCTGCCTTAATCCATTTAGTGAAGTGATATACTATGACTACGCAGAACTTCACCACTCCGGGTGCAGTTGGGAGAGGCCTGATGAGGTCAATACCCCTTACTGCGAAGAGGCAAGGGTAGTTAGCCAGAGTTATCGTTTTCGAGGGTAGACTCTGGATGTTATCGTGTCTTTGGCAGTTGTCACATTTTTGGACAAATTGCCTCGCGTCCTTCCTTAAGGTGGGCCAAAAATATCCCTGGTGGAGTAGTACTCCTACCAGAGTGTCAGTTCTTATGTGGGAACCACAAGCCCCCTCGTGGACTTCTTTGAGGACTGTCTCTACATCCTCTTCATTGACAAAACTTTGCAGTGGACTCGCTTACCCTTTTCGGTATAACTCCTTTCCGATCAGGAAATATCGTCCAGAACATCTTCGCACTTTTACCATTTCAAGAAGGTCTTTAGGAAGCTCCAAAGTCATAAGGTACTTTTTTACAGGATTTTTCCATCCTCTTTTCGGGGTTGCTATGCTCATTATTGCTATGCTCGGATGACTTAGCACTTTCGGTGGAATTTTTTGACTTGGCCAAAGTTTCTACTTCAGTATTGTCTCGACGAGGCACGTTCTCAATGTGTACCACATCAAACACTTGGATGAGCTTTGTTATGAGGCCATGATACTTTGCCAAGGTTGGGTCCTTCGCGCCGCAGTCCCCTACCATCTGTCAGACCACTAGCTGAAAATTGCTGTGGGCCTTTAGGTTTCTTACACCAACTCTTCTGGCCAGGCGCAAACCTGCTATGAGGGCTTCATATTCCGCCACATTATTGGTGACACTAAACCCGAATTTGATGGCCTTCATGGCTTCCATACCTTCGGGACCACGAAGAATTACTCCAACTCCTTGATGTTCAGAGTCAGAGGCCTTGTAAACAAACAGAGTCCACTCAGGTTCATCCTTTCTGAGGTTAGGTGGATTGTCTTCTGCAACGGGTACCTCAGCAATGAAATATGCCAATGCCTATGCTTTTATTGCCTTCCTTGGATCATAGGTGATATCATACTCACCGAGCTCGATGCACCACTTTGATAGCCTTCCCGAGTGGTATACCTTTTCATGATATCCTAAAGAGGCAGGTTACTTCAGACGATAATGGGGTGCCCTAAGAGATAAGGTCGTAACCTTTTTCTTGCAAGTACCAGGGCATAAATAGCCTTTTGTAGCAAGGGGTACCTAACTTTGGCACCATACAGGTACTTACTCAGATAATATAAATGCCATTACTTTGCCCCCACTTCCTCTACAAGGACCGAACTTACCGCCTTTTTTGTGACGGTGAGGTAGAGTATGAGGGGTTCTCCTTGTGGTGGCTGCCGGAGTGTCGGCAAATGACTTAGGTAGACTTTAAGCTCTTCCCAGGCCTTTTGGCAGTCTTCGTTCCAAGGACGCACCCCGGTTCCAAGGTCACCTCCATTTTTTGCTGCTTTAGTGAGGACTTTGAAGAACAGTCGGCAGCGATCCCCATATCTGTAGATGAATCTGCTGAGGGACATGATTCTCCCTATGAGTCTTTGCACATCTATGCTTGTCATTGGAGTTTAGAATCCCAGCAGGGCCTTGACCTTTTCTGGATTGGCGTCAATACCTCTCTCCGACACTATGAATCTGAGGAACTTACCCGCATTCACCCCAAACACACATTTTTCGGGGTTGTGACAAATTCTGAATGTCCTCAGTTGGTGGAATGTTTCCTCTAAGTCTATGATATGACTGCTAGGTAGTTTTCTCTTAGCTATCATATCATCAATGTAGACTTCTATGTTTTTCCAGGTTTAGGAGTCAAAGACCCTATTCATCAACCTCTGGTACGTGGCCCCTGATTCTTAAGCCCGAATGGCATTCTAATATAGCAGTATGTACCAACTTCGGTGATGAACGTAGTTTTTTCCTCATTTTTGGGGTCCATCCTGACTTGATGATACCCGCTAAAGGAGTCGGGGAAGCTAAATAGGCCATACTCGGTGGTTGAGTCCACCAACTGGTCTATTGGCGGCAAAGGATATGAATCCTTAGGCAAAGAATCATTCACATTTGGGAAGTCAATGCATATTCAGAGTTTGTCACTCCCTTCTCTTGTGGCGATAACCATGTTACTCAGCCATTCGGGATATTTGACTTCCCTTATTACGTCTGCCTCCATCAACCGTTGGACTTCAAATTTAACGAAGTTGTTCTTGTATGCTGAAATTGGTGAATAGGCTTCGCGTCAGGGCGTATCTTCAAACTATGCTGAATTATGAGATAGTGAACCCCAGGCATGTCCTTCAGCGAGTCGACAAGTAGATCTTTGTTCATTAAAAGGAAAGATGCAAGCTTTTGCTTGTCACCTTCAGCCAAATGTTCCCCCATACGGGTACTTTGGCCTGCGACAAGCTCTACATTCTCAGTTTCAATTTTTTATGAGTCACTTTTCTCTCTTTCTATAGACTCTTCGGTTGGTGTGCGCTTCTTTCCTAAGGTTTGTGTGTGTACTTTCACTGGGGTCTGCCTCGCCCTTACGAAGACCTTCCAGACTTTACCTTGATCAATAAATATTTCTGCATCCCCATCCTTCACCCTGAAGGTGACCATCAGGTACTTCACATCTGGTCGGATATGAAAGTTACCTTGAGTTTGCCCTCTAAGGATGGTATTATATGAAGAGGGGACGTCAATGACAATGAATCTGGCCATGGCAGAGGTGAAGAGCTCTCCATTGTTTAGAATAGAAGTTCCCCTTAACATCAGAGGTAGGTCAATCCACTCGAGGACAGGGAGTTCAGAAGGACGTACCCCGAAGGTAGGGGATGTGACAGGTTTAAGGTCAGTTTTCATGATGCCAAGCTTTGGCAATAGGTGGGAGAATAGGACATAGGCATTGGACCCATCATCCCGGAGCACCTTTTTATGTCCCAACTCCCAATCCTTGCCATAATAAGGAGTGGGTCATCATGTGGGAATACTACGCTAGACCCATCTTTCCAAATGAGCTTGTTTGATGGGTTATTGAATTCCATAGCCAAGATCTCCCTGGATTTCCTCTTCCTTTCTGCCGAAGGTAGTCTTGTGGCGATCCTTTGGATTACTCTAGCCGGAGGTGGAGGATTCTTCTTGGGACTTTGGCTCTGACATCGGTCGGAATCGTAGTCCTTTTCTTCCTTTCTTTCCTCCTCCCTTCTTCCAATAGGAGATGGCATTCGTAGGTACCGGTGAAGTTGGCCCTACTTGATCAGGGACTCGATGTTCTTCTTGAGTTGGAAGCAATCCTCAGTGTCATGACTATGATCCTGATGGAATTGCAGAATTTATTCATATTCTTCTTATTTTCTGAAGTCATGACCTTCGGACGTTGAATTTGGCTCCCTTGCCTCTCCATAGCCATTAGGATGTTCTTTCTTGTGGTGTTCAAGGGAGTGAAGGTCACTGGCTTCTTCCTTCTCTACTTCTGAGGTTGAGCCCCAACCTTTGTTGGGTAGCGAGGTTGCTGGCTTGGTCCTTCGGGGCAAGTGTCGTCGGGCTTTGGACCTCCCATCCTTAGCTTTTCAGCAGTCATGTGCTGTTCGGCCCTTCGGTAGAACTCGCTGAGGGTGTTCGGGGGGTCCTTCGAGAAGTCGTAAAAGAGTTATAAGTCTCGCCAACATCCCTGTATCATGGCGAGGATGCATATTTCAGGATGGAAGTCCGGCACACTCAGGGCCCCTCGGTTAAACCTTTTGACATAGTTATGAATGGTCTCGCCATTCTTTTGTGCTATGTCAAACATCTAAATGGGCATATTCACCATCGATCTGCTGCCAATGAGTTGTTGTGTAAATGCGGTGGACAATGCTTGGAAACCCATGATGGTTATGGGGGCTAATGAGTTATACCACTCAGTCGCTGGTCCACAGAGGGTGACCTCAAAACATTTGCAAAGCGTGGCATCATCGGCACCATGTAGCACCATGCTACGCCTATACTTGGTCAGGTGGGCTTAGGGGTCACTAAGCCCATGATACATCTATAGGCAACATACCCAAAAGTCACTGGGCTGTTAGTGTTGTGCACAAAAGCCAATCATGAGATGATCGTATTTTTGCACATTGAGTCATGATATTTTATTAAGGCATTAATCCAGCAATTATGTTTGTTGTTTTGTTTCTGGGTAATGTAATAAACATTATTGTAACCCTAGAATAATGATATTCTCAAACATCTCTAGTCTAGTATTATTGTGGAGCGGGTTGCAATAACACATAATGACAAGCATATGTTGTGACTAATGTAGTCTACATATGGGTACAAGTTGGAGAACATGTGTATTAGACTGACCCACCATGAGAACACTACAAGGATCATTAGCTGAGTATCATAAGTGATTCTCATAGTGATCATGGTATATGTAGTCCTTCGACCTAAGATCATCAAGGTTTCCTACATGTGAGTCACATACTTTGATACTTTCCTTTGTTGCTCGTAACTGAGTGAACCTGAAGGAGGTCATTGGGTATGTCATATATCATGTGGAGGGATTTGTATGATCAAGATGGGATTTGTCCCTCTTATGTAACAGGAGTGATATCTTCGGGCCCTGTGATAGAGTGAGACTTAGAAAATGCGTGGCCATGCTCGAATGATTTGATATATGATATCAATGTCATCAGTTTAAGTTGGTCTACTCAGTAATCAAGAAACCAAGGATTAGCCTATATGAGAGTGACACATTCCATGTCTCGTCCTTAGTCTTGATATCTTGGACAAAGGGACAACGGCATATATCAATAATGATCATAAATGTTTAGTCAAATCAATGACAATCTTGTCACTTGGGTAGCAATGATGTGTTGCTGGACACCGCTCATTGCATATGATCACAAATGTGATTTATGATCACTGCCAACCTGGTAAGAGCCTATTGGGTCGAACACATAGAGCTATTTGCATCATTAGAGTGCCTGGGCTAATTATTTGGGTTATGGTTTCACTATAATTTCATATTAATAATGGGGCCAAGAGTTGAGCCATTATTAAGCTTGAAATTAAAGCCTAGTTAGATTAGGGGTTTGCAACCCATTAGGCCTGGAAGTTGAGTCTCACTATAAATACAACTTTTAGTGAGAAATTCGCAGCTTCTTGCCCTAACCTCCCAAAAGGATAGCCGCACTCTTCTCTTGCAATTCCTTGGAGGACGTAAGCTAGCACTGTGAAAGTAAGAGAAACGCATCTATCGGGATGTGGTGGAAGCGTGGTGATACCAAGAGGCTCATGTGGATACCATAGAGAGCTTGAACGCGTCAACTGTTTAGGTTTTGTCATTTGACTCTACAGTTAGGTGAAAGATCTCAACCAAAAATTAGGTATGAAAATTTTTGAACACCCGGTTTGCCCTGTTTCACTTGGATCCTAGAGGGCTTCAGTTAAATTCTGCTGAGCTTGTTTGGCACCCAAAACCCAACAATGGTATCAGAGCTACTGGTGAAACCCTAAATTAGGATTGAATGTTGAATCGCATGATTTTATGTGTTCGGTTGCTTTCGGGCATGATTAATTAGATTGATTCATGGTGCATCAAACCGGAACTCTTAATGAACATATGACATATATGAGGAAACGGCACAAATTGGTTAATGAGATTAACCCAAAATTCACGCTGACTGGCTAGCGGGACCGCCGTATGCGAAGCGCCGCAAAAAAAAAAATTGGTTAATCCACTCGCATTAATTGGCATGCATTTGTTGAATAAGATTTGACATGTTATGCTGATTGGTGGTTGTAGCATGGTGCATGGTTATAGACCTTGATTGGTTGTACTTGTAAATACGGCCTATGAATTGTGCCTTTTCTTGTTACTCTCATTGTACATTCTCCTCTCGCCTTACTCCCCACGAATGTAACTCGAGGTTTCTATTATTGATGTAATGGTACATTAAGGGATCATCCAAGGTGGTATGTCCAAGGAGGTGACAACTGATAGCCAAAGGGCTATTACCTTTCAAACCTCGAAGCTATAACAATGCATCACCCTCAAAAGGACGAACATCAGCCTCAGGGAATACGTTCACCAACCTCGGGAAAAGAGGGTCTGCAGTCCTTGATCCCCGTACCTCGGTTATCCGCCATTACCCTTGGGAATAACAGGACTGACCTTAGGACAATGGTGCGCTACCACCATCGGTAAATGACCTGACCAACTTCGGGAAGAGTAGACTCACCATCCTCGGCAGGGCAAAACATCCTCCGAAGGGAATCTCTATGCCGAGGGGCCTTCTGAGTAACTGGGGCGACCTCGGCAAGAAGCTCTCTCTCATATCCCGAAGAGGTTTCTTTCACCGAAGGGGTCTTGTGAACATCACAGAAATGGTTAAGGAGCCTTTGACACAGAGACCTCGCACACACCCCCGACACACAGGCCTTCCACGGCCCTGACTTCTGGCCAGAACGGCCTATGCCCAGCTGGAGATCCCCATCCCCGAAAGTACGGATGGCATCTGACCGAACACTTGTCATGATCTGAACGGGCTGTGTCAAATTGACTTCTCCCAATGTTCTCCTATAAATACTTGGGAAAACGACATTGGTAAAGAAAGATAGATATACACAAGAGGGCAGAACTCTAAAAAAAACAAACTCTACTTTTTGCTCTCCGTTCACTACTCTTCACTTGCCATATACTGACTTCAGCGTTGGAGGCTCCTCCCCCAGAAACATACTGGGGACCTCCTAACCCCTGTTCTTTTGAGAGTTTTAGGCAATTTCATGGCGGCAGTCTCTCCTTCAGATACACTCCACACCGGAAGTCCCTACTTCAGGCCATCATGTCGTACAACAAAGATGCCGATGGGCATCATTTGGCGTCGTCTGTGGGAACCCACCCTCAAGTAGCTGTCATTGAGAGTTGGCATTCTAAGGATGAGGGACTCTCGAAGTCCCCACCCGTGATGGAAAATCAACCGCCGACTGAACAACTCGCCGCAGGGACTTCTTTGCTTGAGGACGAACGTTCTTTAACGATCACGATGAGCTCCCTGCATGATTTTCAGCGCTCTGTTATGGCTATAATGAAGCAACAATTAGACCAAAGGTGGTCACAACCACCTTCAGGCCGAAGGGCCTCTTCACCAACACCCCGTCGGGAGAGAAGCTCGAAGTCCACTCACCGGAGTTCAAGGAGTGAGGACTTTCGTGATGAGTCCTCAACGGAGGGCGTACCCCTAGAGGCTGACATACCAAAGAAACAGGGACCAAAGGGGCTAAGACTTCCTGCCGGTGAAGTTCATCACCGGAAAGAAGATCACAATCCCCCCGCCACCAAAGTTACTCCCCGAAAAGAAGGCACCGTTCTCCGTTGTCGGAGGCCTCCAAGCAGTGAAAAGAGCCCAGCGCCATGATCCTCATAGAAAAGATCCTAGAGAGGTTGGAGAAAGTGGAAACGTAGATGGCATGGAAGCTTGTTTGGTCAAGGTTGTCGGAGACCTTTGCCGGAGAAGAGTAACCCTTCATCTGAGCGATAGTTGAGGCACCCATGCAAAGTGACTTTCGGGTGCCACGCTTGGAGACATACGATGGACGTAGTGACCCCCAAGGCCACCTCACAAAGTATAGGTGTGGCATGGTGCTGCACGGTGCTGATGATGCCACCCTCTGCAAATGCATGGAGGTCACCCTCTCAGGGCCAGTGACAACCTGGAGCAATTCCCCAGCCCCCAGAACCATAATGGGTTTCCAAGCCCTGTCCATGGCATTTACACAGCAGTTCATTGGGATGGAAGATGCCCGTCCAGATGTTCGACATAGCGCAAAGGAACGGAGAAACCATTTGTGACTATGCCGAAAGGTTCAACTGAGAGGCCTTGAGCATGCCGGGCTTCCATCCCAACATACACCTCCTTGCCATGATATGGGGTCTTCGGCGAGACTCACAACTCTTTTACGAGTTCTTGAAGGACCCCGCGGACACCCTCGGTGAGTTTTACCGAAGGGCAGTACAGCACATGATTGCTGAAGAACTAAGGATGGGAGGTCCAAAGTCTGACCACGCTCATGCCAAGGGACAAAGCAGCCAACCTCAGTATGCAACCGAAGGTTGAGGGAGACCTTGAAAGTAGAGGGGGAAAAAGCCAATGGCATTCACCCCGTTGAACACGATGAGAATCAACATCGTAATGGCTATGGAGAGGCAAGGGAGCCAAATTCAACGTCCGAAGGGCATGACCTCAGAAAACAAGAAAAATATAAAGAAATTCTGTCAATTCCATCGGGATCACGATCATGACACTGAGGATTTCTTCCAGCTCAGGAAGTACATCGAGTCCCTGATCAAGGAGGGACAACTCTGCCGGTACCTACTGATGCCCTCGCCTAGGGGAAGGATGGAGGAGGAAAGAAAGGAAGATGAGGACTACGATTCCGACTGACATCGAAACCAAAGTCCCAAGAAGAATCCTCCACCTCCGGCTAGAGTAATCCAAACGATCACCACGGGACTACCTTCGGCAGAAAGAAAGAGGAAAGCCAGGGAGATGTCGGTGATGGAATTCGGTAACCCATCAAACAAGCTTGTTCGGAAGGATGGGTTTGTTAGTGTTGTGCCCAAAAAGCCAATCATGAGATGATTGTATTTTTTGCACATTGAGTCATGATATTTTATTAAGGCATTAATCCAGCAATTATGTTCGTTGTTTTGTTTCTGCGTAACGTAATAAACATAATTGTAACCCTAGAATAATGATAATCTTTAACGTCCCTAGTCTAGTATTATTGTGGAGCGGGTTGCAATAATACATAACGACTAGCATATATGGAGACTAATATGAGTTATGTAGTCTACATATGGGTACAAGTTGGAGAACTTGTGTACTGGACCAATCCACCGTGAGAACACTTCATGGATCATTATATGAGTGTCATAAGTGATTCTCTTAGTGATCATGGTAGATGTAGTCCTTTCACCTAAGATCATCAAGGTTCCCTACATGTGAGTCACATACTTTGATACTTTCCTTTGTTGCTCGTAACTGAGTGAACTTGAAGGAGGTCACTGTGTCACGCCCCAAACTGCCCCTGGCCCATCTGGGCCCAAATATCAAAGCTTGCAGTGGAAGTTATTCATTCAGAAAGGGCTTTATTAATCAATACGAGCACCTCCGGCGTGAGTCGAGGATCTATTCTTGTTCTAGCTTGATTGATTCTTTACCTTCAATATGTTATCAGGGTGCTCTTTAGAGTCAAGCTAGTACCTAAGTGGGATTTCAAGTGTTCCATTCATGATTTTATCCTGCTTACATGCATTCTTCATCACAAAGCATACTTTATTCCAATTCAACATAATCTTCTCCTGTAATATTTTCACATGCTCATTTAATCCAAGCTACATATAGCCATACACTTATTCCACTAAGTGCATCAGATGTGTGTCCATCAAGTGTACTATTTTAGTGCATGGCAACCAAGAAGCCCATATTCCATTTCAAGTTTGAAAACCATATTTTCATATCCATGAGCATTCTGCCAATCTAGTACACATAACACAATCTCCCATCAAGAATTCCACCTGTATGAATTCAAGCATACTTCTCATATAAACATCCTTCAAAGTCATCACCATCGTAAATCATCATAATCATCTAGAGCTAATCATGATCACAATGTGCATCAAACAAGCATCATCTACTTGGAAAACATACCAAGGATGCTATATGTCCATGATTAGTTTAGTTCAGGTTTTACAGACCAAAACCTTATTTGTACCCAAACTTCAACTCATAAAAACCTGGAACACATTCCACCTTAATAGACCTTGTTCCCACAACTTCTAGACTCCATAAGCCTGCACAAGGAAGTCGAAACAATTAGCCTGATTCCCAAGCAATCTATACCACATAAGTCACTTAGGGTCAAATGAATATAATGAGCAATACCAAACACATACCCAACCCTTTATAAATTTAAAATGAGTACTCCAGTACTCCTAGCTTGACCCTTCAAGCCATCCATTTCCTGAAAAGATATAGCAGGGCGGGTGAGTTATAAAACTCAGTAAGAATCCCGACGACATCAAATGCCGAGTGAGTTAATTAACTCATGACTTTCAAAGTCATCATATGGCTTCCAAAGCCTAAACTTGTGCCAAGAATGTAATGTCAATTAATCCATGTTCCTGCAAAGGAAAACACTAAAACAAACAAAACACAAGATATAGCACAATAACAATAACAATAATAATTTGGGTCAGCATGCACAAACAATTTCAAAGAAGCATGCAACTCAACACACACAACACTGTCCTCGTAACATCATGTTCTATGCCATCGTGGGTATCGCAAGCATTAGCATAATCCATGCCACTAATCCTGGCATGCCATTTATTTTTATAACCTACTGAGCGCTCCTTAGCTTGGGAATTGAGTTGGCCAAACTCAATTCTTAGCCCTAAATGCTTGCTAATTACTCATGAGTAAACCATAACCATAGTCGCCAAAGCATCACTACTTCATCCATTATGCACTTATGTGCCCAATTATTCAACTAAGAAAGTATCATGAGTCCTCACAAAAAGTAACAACCACATAGCCCTAACATGCACACCTATGGTTACTTGGTTCTTTGACCATCACATAGGGGCACTAATACTCACAATGAAAGGTCATGGAAAATATACCATGCAGAGAGTGAGTATAGGGATTCTTACCACCATTTGTGTAACCTTTGCTCATTGCCTTTGCCTTGCTTTGCTTTGTTTGTTGTTGGAACTTTGCCATTTCCTTAATGGACCTATAAAGCCCAAAATACTAACAAGTTATTTAATTGCTTTCTATTAAACAAGAGAACCATAATTTACCAAGCATTCTTGGTTTAACTTACTCAACCTCTACTTAAAGAGGTAAGGCCCAAATTAGCCTTTTCTGTGAACTGAGGCCCAATCTTCTGTGAACTCAGGCCTACATTGGCCTTTTCCTGGAAATCCAGGCCCAATTTGCACTTTTCTGGAGTTCAGGCCCACTTGGCCTTTTCTGGAATTCTGGCCCACTTGGCCTTTTCTGGAATTCTGGCCCAACTTGGCCTTTCCAGGAATTCTGGCCCAACTTGACCTTCTTTGGAACTCAGGCCCACTTGGCCTTTTAATTTATTTTTTGGACTCGGCCCAACTTAGCATTTAGGCCCAATTTCCACCTTTTCAGGATTTTAGCCCATTTGCCAATAATGCCATTATGGCCCAAATAACCCATTTAAGAGTTTCTGGACCAAGAACACTTGGTTTTCAATTTGGGCCTTCAAATTTATCTCTTGGCCGAATTTGTCCCATTATTTCCTTCTTTTGCTCAATTGAGTCCCACAAGTTTTCTAAGGGCCATTTATGCCAAGAACACTTGGCTAACACCAATTTTTCACCAAATTGTCCTTATGGCCAAATCTATCATCATACTTTCTTCACCATTTTGGCTTCACATTTTGCTATGAACACAAAAATACCAAGAACACTTGGTTTGCACACACACAACCACCAAAAATGGCACTTATGGCCAAAATTCTCTTTATTTCTTCTTCACATTTACATAGGTACCATGAACACATGGTTTTGCAGACATCTTCACAAAAGCACATCATGGCCGAATATATTCCTCCCTTTCCTTCTTTTATTTTTTTGTTCCAAATGTCCTCTAGTAGCTCAAAAATGCCATGAACACATGGCTACACATGGCCAACATGTCAAGACATCAAAATCACTAAATGGCCGAATATTCCATTGCTTCTATAGCTCACAAAATTCCTCTTTTTACATCCAACTTTTGACCATTGTCTTGTATACTCACAAGGACTTCAATGATGCCAAGAACACTTGGAAAAATGTCCATGCATGCCAAGATATTAACTTGGCCGAATACTTCTTCTTGCTTTTCTTCCAACTTTTGCTTGCTTCCTTCCTTGGAATGGCCATAAAAACATCAAGACACCAAGTACACTTGGTTAAATACCCATAAAGCTCAAAATATGAACATGGCCGAATATCCAAGAGAAAATGTAAGCCAAAACTTACACATGATTTTTCTTCCTTCCTTGGTTGATTTCTTGCTTTCCATGGCTTAAAAGTGCCATGTATGCCATGAGTTCCTTGAGTAGTGCTCAAGAACACCAAGAACACAAGATGGCCGAATATATTAGTGAGCAATTCAAGCTCAAAATGCAACAAAACACCAAGAAAGCTTGGATTTACTTACATTCTTTAAATGACCGAAACTTGAGCTTCACTTTTTTTGGAGTTCTTCTTCATTTTCTTGCTCTTCATGTTTCTAGCCATGGCCGAATGTTTAGTGAAGGAAGAAGGAGATGGAGTTTGAAGAACACCATGGCTGGAACTTAGAGAGAAGGGAGAGCTTTTGGTGCTAGAGAGAGAGAAAAGTAATTGTTTGAAATGAAAGTGGCAGTGATGGCCGGATTTTTTGTTTGCAAAATGGAGGGGAAACATAATGAAATGCATTCTAAATGTGCATTTAAGAGGAGGGCCGGCCATTACATTCAAAATTGGTGGGAGAATAAGTCAAATGCTCATTAAAGCATTGATGAGACAAGTGATGGTGGGGAGAGTTAAAATAATGTAAAGTAGGAGACAAAGACTAGTAAAAAATGATGGGCAAAAAATTATATTATATGGCAAGTGGGGGACAAGACTTAAGAGATGATTATTTTAATCAAAGTGGAGGCAAATTTTTATTCATTTAATGGGGATGGCCGGCCATGGCTTAAAATGCCATGAGAAATGGTCTAATCCCTCCTTTAGCCCTCCAACTTTCGTCAATTGTTCAATTGAGTCCTCCCACAAACTTTACCTTTGAACAATTGAGTCCCTCAACTTTAATTTCCACCATTTTCATCACCAATGCTCTTGGCCTTAGCCAAGTTTATTCCAAGAGTGTCCAACACTCATTTAGGCCCGTTTCATAATTAATTTAAGATCTCCTGAGCTTACCAAGCTCAATTCCCAATTACGGAAAAATTTCCATGTCTCCTCAATTTAATTGCTAAGTTTCCAAATTAGGAAACTTTTTATGCCACTAATCCACTTAACCCGGGACTTAGTCATTTAGCCCTTTCCGGGTGTAACACATTGGGTATGTCACATATCATGTGGAGGGATTTGTATGATCAAGACGGGATTTTTCCCTCCTATGTAACGGGAGTGATATCTTCGGGCCCCTTGATAAAGTGAGACTTGGAAAATGCATGGCCATGCTCGGATGAGTTGATATATGATATCAATGCCATCGGTTTAAGTTGGTCTACTCGGTAATAAAAAAATCGAGGATTGGGCTATACGAGAGTGACACATTTCATGTCTCGTGGTTAGTCTTGATATCTTGGACAAAGGGACAATAGTATATATCGGTGATGATCATAAAGGTTTAGTCGAATCACCGACAATCTTGTCACTTTGGTAGCAATGATGTGTTGCTAGACACCGCTCATTGCTTATGATCATAAATGTGATTTATGATCATTGCCAACGTGGTAAAAGTGTCACACCTCACTCAGGCCCTGGCCTATCATCTTCCAATTTAACTCCCAAACCCAATATTTAATCTCAAGGTGCTTGGTTCGGCCAAGCAAGTAATGGGAACATTTAAGTCTTATTTTCTTAAGTTAAGAGGCATGGGAGGTGGCCCAGGTGGCTTTAACAAGATCCATTATCAACTTGCAGCAAAGGCAAGGCCCAAAACACTAACTTGCACAACAAGCAAGATTTTAACTGGAAACTTGCATTCCAAGCAAGGCAACACTTAATGAAGTTTAAGTGCATACATGGTGTGCAATCAAGTGTTCTATCTATATGTCAACCAAGAAGCCCACATGGTTGGTTTAGGTTTTGAAAACAACAAATAAAAATGCATGATGCTCTTGGCCTACTAATGTACATACCATTATGCACAACAATTCCACATAACTAGGTCCATAACCATTCACATAAAAGTGGCAACTTTGGCCCATAATATCCAGCATACATAGGCAAGCATAATCCCATCCATAAGTCCACACATAACTTGGCATCCAAAATCCAAAAAACATCCACAAACTAGGTATCCAAGACTACACATATATAAAAATCAAAATGGTAGTCTACCTAGTATCTAACATGGCTATACATGCCAAGCATCCATAAGTTGTTCATGCCAAGTTACATACAACCCGAGACCATACTCCTAATGGTCAAATAAAACCTTGAGAATCCCATACAGAAGTACACACTGCAACACCAAACCTATGGCCATATTCATGGTCATAAAGGTGAATACCACAATCAGAGCTAAAAGTCCAAGTATCCATGCTCTCCTAGACAGTTCCCACTCTACAACCTACAAACTTAAAACATAAGTCTCGGCCAACCATAGGTAAATAAGACTTGTAATGAAACCAAAATGCTACACCAAGCACACATTGGCACATACCTTGGTAACTAAGCAAATAAACACTAAGCACACACACAAGGCAGCTTAGCACTACTCAGGCCGAATATCCTTGGCTGAAAAATAAAGGATGGGCAATGAGCATATAACTCAGTAGGATTCATTTAAAACATATACAACTCATATTGAGTCTATTTAGTTAAGCTGAGTAATCACTCAAAGCTTAACCTCCCATTAGTTAGCTTAACCTGCAAAACAAACACCAAGACAAGAAAAACAGGCATATACATATACAAAACGGATAAATAAGTCAAATATTTCATAAGTGGGGTTAGCATGCACAAGGAGACACCAAAGCACACAAGTACACACACACATTCCATAATGTTGCTTTCGGCCATATAAGCCATACATGTACCCATGTGCATTTCTTGCACACAAACTTACCAATACACCATTTCCATTTGGAGCTCCCAAAATGCCAAGCAAATAGGCCACATTTACTTGCATTTCTAGTACATGTACCATAGTTAATTAGCTAATCAACAGAACAACCAAGTATAACCATTAAGCCCATCAAGTAACTAAGGTCATATGGCACATTTAACCATCACTTAGCCACTCTAGACACTTGAATCATGGTGTACATTACCAAGCAAAGTCAAGTGCCAGTGAACCCTACCTCAAATAGCTCTCGGTCTCAACCAAGTTTCAAATGTCCAAGTGCTCTTCAATCACAATGCCTAGCATAACAACACATAGGCATCATCATACACATCCATGGATTAAACTAGCATGACTCAAATGAAGAACACTAGAATGCGCACACTTTAGCTCTCGGCCAAAGTGTCCAATATGTCCATATATGTACTGCCCATCATTCTGTCATACCACATGATACTCTAATCACCAATGAACATTTTCCATAGTAGTATTACCAAGTAACCAAGTGAAATGCACTACGTTACCATAAACTAAGCTCTCGGCCAAAGTACACATTTTTACATATTTGTGTCACTCATCCAACTAACCCAAAACACGATCAAGTGGCCATCAAATGACAATGCTCATGGCACAATTACCATGTAACCCATTGAAGTACATCATGATATACCAAATCAAGTTCTCGGCCAAAGTGCACACCTTTACATACATATGTTCTCTATCAACTAACTCCACACATACACATCAAAACATCAATAACTAATGTTTCATGGCAACATTACCATGTATTCAAACAATGGGCACTAAATTATGCGACTTCAAGCTCACGGCCATATAACCCAATTTCACATAACAATGTTCCTCACCCATTCAATCCAACATATGATCATCACAGTATCACTAACCAATGCCCATGGCACTAATACCATGAAATCAAATGAGGAACACATGATTACCTCAAAGTGCACTTTCGGCCAACACACTATCTTTCAGAAACTTGGTGTTCTTCACCCCAACAACCTAACACA
Source organism: Aquilaria yunnanensis (assembly GCA_039654915.1). NCBI lineage: Eukaryota > Viridiplantae > Streptophyta > Magnoliopsida > Malvales > Thymelaeaceae > Aquilaria > Aquilaria yunnanensis. The sequence goes on along the minus strand of CM077595.1, from coordinate 35,975,687 downwards.
AGGTTAAATAATCATTAACAAGCATCACACATGGATTAATTTCCATGAATTCCAAGAAGAACACCAAGAACACTTGTTCATCACATTCGGCCAACATTCCACTTTCAAACCGAAGCATTTCTTGCTCATTTAACTTAATACATCTTCAATTGAGCACTTAGGTTCCTTGTACATGGAAGAACTACCATGAATTCATGGAGACATGGACATTACCTCAAAACCCTAGCTCAATTAAGCTCGGTTTCCTTGAATCTTCAGGAACCAAGCTTGATTCCAAGCAAGCACAAGCCGAAACACTCTTCTCCAAGCTTGAATCCTTCAAGTATCTTCAAGAATCTTGGATTTCAAAGCCAAAATGTGAAAGAACTCTCAAGAACACTCTCGATTTAACAAGAACAAGCAAGCCCGAAATGAACAAATGGCCTTGGACTTGATTTCGGCCGAAAGTCATGTGTTTTTAGTTGGCTAGAATGCCAACTTTGCCTTCCACAATTTTGCATGGTGCAAAGTAGTCTTCCAAGCCAATATAAGTACAATGCCGCCCTTAAACTTGTGGTTAAATGGACACATAAGTCAATTCTTGGCCCATTGTGCCAAGCACATGATAAACACAAGTACCAAGATGTCATAAGTGCCCTTGTAAAATCGGCCATGTAACTAAACTAATGACTAGTTAGCTTAACTAGTAACTAGTGAATAGTACACTAGTGGTAGACAAGAATTTGACTAGCAATCATTGTTGTCTCCCAAAAATGGTCTAGTCTTGCACTAGCCATCATAAAATTTTGCATGGCCAACAATGCCATCCTTAAGCTTGTGGTTTCACTTGTACCACTTAACTTAGTGCACAATTTAGTCCCCTTTCTCTGTTTTCTGTCAGCTTTCCCATAGTACATTTTCTATGTGCAATTAAGTCCTGAAAGTCTCTAGTTTTGCACATAAGTCACTGTACTAGTCTCCGGAGCTTCTCTTACTTCCCCTTTCTGTTTTCTCTCATTTTCCTTGGTTTTCCTTGATATTCCTTGGCCTAAGCCAAGCACTCAGGAGGTGCCTAACAATTCCTCCCTCCTTAAAGAATTTGGTCCTCCAAATTCTTCACCAACTTAAGGTATAGTTGAGGATACTTGGAGGCAAGCTCCTGTTCCACTTCCCAGGTGTCCTCCTCTGGAGTATGGTTACTCCACTGCACCTTAATCATTGAAATCCATCTACTTCTTAACTTCCTGGTATCTCTGGCCAGGAACTGGAATGGCACTTCTTCATAAGTAAGATTAGGTGCCACAATCACAGTTGTAGGCGTTTCTACCTACTTGTAACTTGGAACATATTTCTTGAGGAAACTCACATGAAATACATTGTGTATGTTTCCAAGTTCTGGAGGCAAGTCCAGCTGATATGCCACATTTCCCACTTTGGCTAGTATCTGATATGGCCCCACATACCTAGGTGCTAGTTTCCCCTTTTTTCCAAATCTGATTACTCCTTTCATTGGAGAAACTTTGAGCCACACCCAGTCTCCTTCCTGGAACTCCAGGTCCCTTCTCCTTTTCAGGTTTGCATAGGCTTGCTGCCTATCATTTGCAGTCTTGATCCTAGCCTGGATCAACTTAATTTTCTCAGTAGTTTCCTTGACAATGTCTGGCCCTAATTCCAACTTGTCTTCTGGCTGATGCCAGCAGTGAGGAGTAACAAATCTCCTGCCATATAAGGCCTCATAAGGAGCCATTCCTATCACCGAATGATAGCCATTGTTATAGGAAAACTCTACCCATGGGAGATGTACATCCCATTCACCCTGGAAGTTAATCACACTGGAAGTTAATCACACAACACCTTAACATATCTTCCAGAGTTTGTATAGTTCTCTCTGTCTGTCCATCTGTCTGAGGATGGTAAGCAGAGCTAAACTTAAGTTTAGCACCCAGTGCCAGGTGCAGGGATTTCCAAAACCTAGAGACAAATCTAGGATCCCTATCTGACACTATATCATCTGGTATTCCATGTAATCTTACTATCTCTCTTATGTAGAGTTGTGCCAACTTATCCAAAGAATCTGTAAGATTCATGGGAAGAAAATGGGCTGCCTTGGTCAGTCTATCCACAATGACCCATATGGCATTATGCCTCCTCCTTGTTAGTGGCATACCCACTACAAAATCCATAGAGATGGAGCCCCACTTTCTCTCAGGTATAGGTAAGCTTTGCAGCCTTCCCCTTGGTTTTTGGTGCTGCACCTTCACTTGTTGGCAGGTTTCACAACTAGCCACAAGTGTGTTTATATCCTTCCTCAAATATGGCCACCAAAAATATGCTCTGAGTGCATGATACATTTTTGTGGCTCCTGGGTGCATATCCAGTTTACTAGAGTGAGCCTCCTCCAGTATTTGAACTCTTAGGTTGTCCTTTTCAGGCACATACAACCTATTTTGGAAATATAACATTCCCTGCTTGAAGGAAAAACCCTGGAATAGTTCTCCCTTACTTTTTCCAGAAATCAACTCTAGCTCATCATCACCAGCTTGAGCTTCCCTAATGAGCTCTTTCCATTCTGGTGTAATAGTGAGTACCTTCAGCTGCTCACTTTCTTTAGCCAACGATTGGCTTGCTAGTGGAGTAATACTCAGGCTTTCGGCCTTATGCTCAGTTTCACCACCTTTGAGTATTCCAGTATAGTTCCTACGCAAGGCATTTGCCACTACATTGGCCTTTCCAACTGTGAACTCAATTACACAGTCAAAATCCTTTAAATACTCCAACCACCTTCTTTGTCTCATATTCAGGTCCTTCTGAGTGAATAGGTACTTGAGACTTTTGTGATCTGTAAACACTTGGAATTTATTACCAAGAAGATAATGTCTCCATTGCTTAAGAGCAAAGACCACTACTGCCAGTTCCAGGTCATGCACTGGATATTTCTTTACATGTGGTCTCAACTGTCTGGACCCAAAAGCAATGGCTTGCTTTTCTTGCATCAAAACATAGCCTAGTCCAACATGAGAGGCATCTGTAAATACCTCATATTCCTTTTCAGGATCAGGCAGGACTAGTACAGGAGCTGTGGTTAGACTCCTTTTCAGCTCTTGAAAACTTTCCTCACATTTAGGATCACAGACAAATTTCTGGTTCTTTCTAGTTAACTGAGTCATAGGAGCTGCTAATACAGAAAACTTTGGCACAAATCTTCTGTAGTAGCCAGCTAACCCCAAGAAGCTTCTGACTTCCCTTACACACTGGGACTGCTTCCAATCAAGGATTGATCTTACCTTTTCAGGATCTACAGCCAATCCTTGGTCACTTATTATATGACCCAGAAATCCAGTTTCCTTTGTCCAAAATTTACATTTACTCAGCTTCCCGTAAAGCTGATGTTCTTGGAGCAATCCAAGCACTACTTTAAGATGTTCTTTATGAGTTTCCTCATCCTTGGAATATACCAAGACATAATCAATGAACACCACAAAGTGGTCCAGGTGTGCCCTGAACACCCTCTGCATCAAGTCCATAAAGAATGCAGGTGCATTAGTGAGCCCAAATGGCATCACTGTATATTCAAAATGACCATACCTAGTCCTGAAAGCAGTCTTAGGTATGTCCTCCTCCTTTACCCTTAGCTGGAAATATCCAAACCTTAGATCAATTTTGGAGAACACTCTTGCTCCTTCTAATTGATCGAACAAATCCTCTATCCTTGGGAGAGGATATTTATTCTTTATGGTCAATGCATTCAGCTTCCTATAATCTATACAGAGTCTAAGGTTTCGATCCTTCTTTTTCACAAATAACACAGGTGCTCCCCAAGGAGACACACTGGGTCTAATGAATCCTTTCTCCAGTAATTCATCCAACTATTTCCTGAGTTCTACCATCTCAGGCACTGCCATTCTATAAGGAGCAGTAGATACCGATGCTGCTCCTGGTACCAGCTTAATTTCAAATTCCACCTCCCTTAAGGGTGGCAATCCAGGTAAGTCTGTAGGAAAGACCCCTGGAAAATCTTGAACTATAGGTATTTTCCTAAGTTCATCGGATATTTCCTGGTCATTCAGTACCAGGCAATCCTGCTCACCTTCTGGAGTTGTTATCTCCAGCACTTTTATGTGGCAGTCCATAGCCAACTCTAAGGGCTTATTCAAATCATATACTGTTCCACCAGGCAATAATAATTGTCTGGCCTGACAATCAATAATGACTTGATTCTCTTCTAACCAGTTCATGCCCAAAATCACATCATAGCCATGTGTCTCCAACACCATGAGGTTTGTTCTCAGTTTCAGCTTGCCTATCTATATTTCATAGTTTTCTACCATGTAGTAGGCAAACAGAATTTCATTGCCAGCTGTTCTTACCAAGTACATGTTGTCCATATATTTTACTGCTAAATTCATGGCCTTAACCAAGCTTGTTGCTATTATAGACAATGAAGCTCCAGTATCAAATAGAACAGATACTAATTGGTCATTAAGGTAAATCTTACCTTTTAAGGCCCTTCTGCTAGTCTTTTGCTGACTAGCCTCTCTTTCAGCATTCTCAGCCTCTGGTGTTTCTTGTCCTCTCCTGGAAGATTCCAGTTGAAACACCCTTCCTGGAAGAGTACCGGGCCTTCTCTGCTCCTGAGGAACTCTGGACGTTGGCCTCCCACCTTGGGCTGGCCCCTGAGTCCTCAACTGGGGCATGGGCAGCTGCCCCCTAAGTCCTCTGGGACTAAAAGTTCCCAGCAATCTCTTGTTGCGTCCACCCCTTTTTGGGCAATCCTTCACCCAATGGTCTGGGGCACCACATCCATGGCACCCTGTGGAAGCCTTAAAGCATGGCTTGTTGCCATGAAACTTCCCACAAGTGCTACACTGAGGGCCATACGGCTGTTGATAGCCGAAGGGCTATCGCCTCTATTTGACCCGAACTCGGAGCGTCAGGAAACGCGAGGAAGCTATTAGCCCCCTTGAGTACTAAACAGATCGCCCTCGGAAATGGAGAATAAGCTATTGCATGCCGAAGAGCATCTCCCTGAAGGCGGAACCCTGAATTAGGGAACCCCTGAACTGCGGGCATATTTCCCGAAGGGGCATCGTCCGTACCAGAGGACGACCTAGGCCAGGGACCTCGGGAGTATGGCAGGAGCATTTAAGGAGCCTCTGACATGCCGCCCACAGATGCTACATGTCACCTCAAACAGCAATTTGACACACCGACGCCGTCCAGGTCTTGTCACAACCTGTCTCGGTTCGAGACTCAATGAGCCTGCCACCGGCTACTTGTCCCCTACGCCCAGAAATTCAGAGAACATCCGACCGAACACGTGTCATGATCTGAACGAGCTGGGCATTCCTATAAATACCAGGAAACAAACCCTGGCAAAAGGTTGGACTCCTCCCCCTTGAGAGAACACAGGCAAGCCCACTAAAAACTCTAGTGCTTCCCCCTCACCTTCTCAAGAAACTGACTTGGGCATCGGAGGCTCCTCACCGGAAAAGCACCACGGGGACCTCCTAACCCCCTTCTCTAAGCTTTGCAGGCATGTTCCCCTGGGAAACTCCAACACCAGATGCTCTCCTTCACAGGAAGTCCCCCCGGAAGTCACCATCCCTTCCAGTGAAGATGTCCCCGGACATCATTTGGCGCCGTCTGTGGGAATCCATCCTCGGGTCGCCGTCGTTGAGAGTCGGCGTTCTAAGGATAAGGGACTCCCGAGGTCCCCGTCCGTCTGTAGCCCAACCGGCCACTGAGCAAGCCCTCCTAGGGACTTCCATGCCTGAGGAAGAGCGCCCTCTGGTCATAACGATGAGCTTCCTGCGCGACTTTCAACGTTCTGTTGTGGCTGAAATGACACAACAAATAGACCGAAGGTGGCTGCAACAAGCTCAAGCCCAAAGGACTTTTTCGCCAGCACACCATCGGGAAAAAAGCCCCAAACCAACTCATCGTAGTTCGGGATCCGGAGACCCACGAGAGGAGTCTTCAACAGAAAACATGCCCCTTGGGGCACGGCTCGCGGGACAAGCGGGGTCAAAGCGACCCAAAAGCACACACAGAAGGAGCCAGTCGCCTGAGGCGAGGTCCCCATCCCTTCAGCACCGAACTCGCTCCCCGAAGAGGCACCGACAATCCCCCCTGCCAGAAGAAGAACCTAGCGCCACAGCCCTTATGGAGAAAATATTGGCAAGGTTGGACAGAGTGGAGAAACAGGTGGCCCGTAAACCCGTCTGGGCTAAGCTGTCTGGGACCTTTTGTGGGGACGAGTCCCCATTCACCCAAGATATAGTTGAGGCAGCCATGCCAGGTGATTTCAGAGTACCTTGCCTGGAAACTTACGATGGCCGTACTGATCCGCAGGCCCATCTGACCAAGTATAGGCGCAGCATGATGATGCACGGTGCCGACGATGCTACCTAGTGCAAATGCTTCGAGGTCACTCTCAGTGGGCCAGCAACAGCCTGGTATAATTCATTGGCCTCAGGAACCATCGCGGAGTTCCAGGAGTTGTCCACAGCCTTCACGCAGCAGTTTATTGGAAGTCGGCCAATGGCGAAGATGCCGGTTCAGATGTTCGATATATCGCAAAGAATTGGAGAGACCATACGCGACTATGTCGAAAGGTTCAACAGGGAAGCTTTGAGCGTCCCGGACTTCCAGCCCGAAATACGCATCCTCGCCATGACACGGGGCCTTCGGAGGGACTCACAGCTGTTTTACGAGTTCTCTAAGGGCCAAACAGCACATGACAGCCGAAGAACTGAGAATGGGCGGACCGAAGTCCGATCACGCCCGGGCTGAAGGGTCCAGCCAGCAAACTCGGTATCCCACCGAACAAGTAGTGATAGCCAAAGGCTATCACCTCAATCTGGCCAAACACCCTTCCACAACAATGGCCAGAAGAACTGGCGCTTCCCGGGAACAGGTGGAATCATGCACCTCGGGAGATAGCCGGAGAGCCCCGAGCCTTGGCACGCCAGTAAAACTTGAGGACTCCATTCGCCCCCCAAGGTTGTGAACAGCGCGCCTTCGGAAAAGTGGCACCAGACATTGCTGCCCGAACATGATATCCCCGAAGGCGGAACCCCCTGGAACTGGGAACCCCCGAACTGAGGGTGTGCTTCCCGAAGAGGCTCTATTCGAACTAGAGGACGACCTCGCCCAGAGACCTCGGGAGTACGGCAGGCGCATTTAAGGAAGCATTTAAGGAAGCCTCTGACACGTCCCACCACAGACGTAAAAAGTCGCCCTGACGCGCAGACGCCATCAGAATCACATCATGGCCCGTCTCAGCACAAGGCTCGAGGCCATCTAGTTACCAACTATCTGTCCCCTACGCCCAGAAGTTCAGGAGCATCCGACCGCACACGTGTCATGATCTGAACGGGCTAGGTATTCCTATATATACAGGAAATAAATACTTGACAGGAGGTTGGTAGGTCGGAGAAACAGCTCCCACACTCTGAGAAAATACCAGGCGAGACTTTTCTGCCTTTCTCTTTGAGCTAGTGACTTTCCCCTTTTTTCGGCCACCACTGACTTGGGCGTCGGAGGCTCCCCCCCCGGAAAAACACTCCGGGGGCCTCCTAACCCTGTTTTCCAGCTTTTCAGGTACTCTCCTTGGGGCGATCCACCTTCCAGGAGTTCTTGCTCCTAGAAGTCTCCTCAGCAGTCATCATGACTCACAACGATGAGGCCCAAGGCCATCATTTGGCGCCGTCTGTGGGAACCCGCTCGCGAATCGCCGTCGTTGAGACTCGGCGTTCTAAGGACAAGGGACTCCCAAGGTCCTAGTCCGCGCCTGAGATACAACCGGCCGCTGAGCAGACACTCCCAGAGACTTCTACGCCCGAGGAGGACCGCCCTCTGGTAATCACCATGAGCTTCTTGAGGGACTTTCAGCGCTCGGTCGTTGCTGAAATGACTCAGCAGATCGACCGAAGATGGCCACAGCAGTCACAGGCCCAGAAACCCTCCTCATCAGCACGCCCTCGGGAGAGAAGCCCCAAGTCTACACACCGCAGTTCAGGAAGTGGAGAGCCTCGCGGAGAATCATCCACAGAAGATATAGCCCTCAGGAAACGGCCTGTGGGACAAACCGGGTCCAAGCGACCGAGAGTCTCACAGTGAAGCAGTTCGTCGCCCGAGGCGAGGTCCCTGACCCCTCCGCGCCGAACTCGCTCCCCGAAAAGGTGTCGTCGATCTCCCTCCCGCGAAAATGGTCCTAGGGCCACTGCGCTTATGGAAAGGATATTGGCACGGCTGGACAGAGTGGAGAAGCAAGTGACCAGAAAACCCGTTTGGGACAGGCTGTCGGGGGCATTATGCGAAGATGGATCCCCGTTTATTCACTCCGTCATTGAGGCAGCTATGCCAGGCGACTTCAGAGTGCCTAGGCTGCAGATCTATGACGGCCGGACTGATCCACAGGCCCATCTGATGAAGTACAGGTGGAGCATGATAATGCACGGAGCTGATGACGCTACCATGTGCAAATGCTTCGAAGTCACCCTCACGGGCCCAGCAACAGCATGGTACAATTCCTTGCCCCCAGTGACTATCACTGAGTTTCAGGAGTTGTCCATAACCTTCACCCAGCAGTTCATTGGGAGCAGGCCGACGGCCAAAATGCCTGTGCAGATGTTCGACATAGAGCAGAGAAACGGAGAGACGATCCGAGACTATGTCGAACGATTCAACAGGGAAGCACTCAGCGTCCCGGACTTCCGGCCCGAAATCCGCATCCTCGCTATGACACGGGGCCTTCGGCGTGACTCACAGCTGTTCTACGAGTTCTCAAAGGACCCCCCGGAGACCCTCGGAGAATTTTACCGAAGGGCAGAGCAGCACATGACAGCCGAGGAATTGAGGATGGCGGGGCCGAAGTCTGATCATCACCGCGCCGAAGGGTCCAGTCAGCAAGCTCGGCATCTTTCTGAACACACAGGTCGACCACGACGAATGCGAGGAAGGAAACCTCAAAGTTTCACGCCCTTGAGCACGACACGGACCAACATTCTCATGGCGCTGGAAAGGCAAGGGACGCAGATTCGGCGGCCAAAGGCCATGGCCGCCGATAATAAGAAGAATGCGAAGAAGTTCTGCCAGTTTCATCGTGACCACGGACATGACACCGAAGACTGCTTCCAGCTGAAGAAGTACATAGAGTCGCTGATCAAACAGGGCCAGCTTCACAAATACCTGCGGATGCCCTCCCCAAAAGGCAGAAAAGAGGAGGAAGAGAGGGCCGAAAACGAGGACTATGACTCAGACAGGCGGAGAAACAGAAGTCCAAAAAGGCGCCTTCCACCTCCAGTAGGGGTCATCCAAACCATCACCACGGGGCTCCCATCCTCGGAAAGAAAGCGGAAGGCCAGAGAAATTGCGGTTATGGAGTATCAAAGTCCATCAAAGAAACTGGCTCGCAAAGATGGCTCCACCGTCGTCTTCCCCCACGATGACCCGCTGCTGATAATGGCGAGAATAGGGAACTGGGACGTCAAGAGAGTGTTGCTTGATGATGGCTCAAATACTGACGTCCTATTTTCGCACTTACTGCCGAGCTTGGGCATCTCCAGCAGCGAGCTTAAACCTGTCACCACGCCCACCTTCGGCGTTGGGCCATCCGAACTACCCGTCCTCGGATGGATCGACCTCCCCTTGATGATAAAAGGCACTTCGGTAGACGGAGCAGCTGAGTTGTACGCGTCCACAATGGCAAGATTCATCGTCATGGACGTCCCGTCTTCGTACAACGCCATCCTTGGAAGGCAGACTCAGGGGAACCTGCACATTCACCCCGATGTGAAGTACTTGACTGTCACATTCGCCACCAAGGATGGAGATGCAGAGGTCTTCATCGACCAAGCTGAGGTAAGAAAGGTGTTTGTAAAAGCACGAAAGGCTCCGGCACACAACTCTACACAAATAGTGGAGGCAAAGGCGCAGGAGAAAGGCAAAGAAGGAAATCCCGTAGAAGCAGAAATGGAAGCAGTAGATCTTGTCCCAGGACAGTCTACCCGAATAGGGAAGAGCTTGGCCAAAGGTGATAAGGAAATTCTTGTATCCTTTCTGCTGAAAAATAAAGATCTGTTTGCCTACTCGCCGAAAGACATGCTAGGAGTGAACCCTGGCATAATACAGCACAGCCTCAAAGTAAGCCCGGAAGTAAAGCCTATCAGGCAAAAGAAACGAAGCATCTCAGCCCACAAAAGCAACTTCGTGAGAACCGAAGTCCAACACCTATTGGATGCTGAAGTTATCAGGGAGGTAAAATACCCCGAATGGTTAAGCAACGTGGTCATCGCCACAAAAGAAGGTAGCAGCAAACTCCGGATGTGCATCGATTTCAGAAACTTGAACGATGCTTGCCCGAAAGACTCATTTCCCCTCCCGCCAATAGATCAACTGGTAGATTCAACGGCCGAATACGGGCTCCTGAGCTTCCTAGATGCCTTCAGCGGCTACCATCAGATAAGGATGGACCCTGAAGATGAAGAGAAAACTGCCTTCATCACCGAGGGAGGAACGTACTGCTATGTCAGAATGCCCTTCGGGCTGAAAAATGCAGGAGCCACCTACTAGAGACTGATGAACAAGGTCTTCAAGGACCAAATGGGGAGAAACATGGAAGTATATGTTGATGATATGATAGTCAAAAGCAAGCTGCCCGGCTACCACGTTGCAGATTTGGAGGAAACCTTCCAGAAGCTCAGAGCCTTCAGGATTCGCCTTAACCCTGAGAAGTGTATCTTCGGCGTGACCTCGGGAAAATTCCTTGGGTACATGGTATCCGAAAGAGGCATTGACGCCAATCCTGAGAAGATTAAGGCTCTGCTTGAGTTCCGAACTCCTGCCACAGTCAAAGACGTGCAGAGACTAACCGGAAGAATAACCTCTCTGAGCAGGTTTATTTCCAGGTACGGAGATAGGTGTAGACCTTTCTTCAAAGTCCTCACAAAGGCAGCAAAGATGGAAGGCGACCTCGGAAGAAACAATCATCCTTGGGATGAAGATTGCCAAAAGGCCTGGGAAGAACTCAAAGTCTACCTGGCCAGCCTGCCGACTCTGCGACAACCTCGGGAGGGAGAACCCCTCGTACTGTACCTCGCCGTCACAGAAAAGGCCGTGAGCTCGGTCCTGGTAAAAGAAGAAGGGTCGAAACAATGGCCGGTCTACTACGTCAGCAAGTCCCTGCATGGCACCGAAGTCAGGTACCCTTTGCTTCAAAAAGCTATATACGCCTTGGTGCTTGCAGGAAGAAGACTGCGACCATATTTCCAGGCTCACCCCATCATCGTCCGAAGTAGTCTACCACTACGGGATGTTATGAAGAGAGTTGATCATTCGGGAAGGCTCTCCAAGTGGTGCATAGAGCTTGGCGAACACGAAATCACGTATGAGCCTCGGAAGGCCATAAAAGCCCAAGCATTGGCAGATTTTATCGCCAAAATACCCACCACTGAGGAGAACCACTCAGATCCGAAAGAAGGTGAGCCAGAATGGACCTTGCATGTTGACGGAGCCTCGGGGTCCGAACACCAGGGAGCTGGGATAGTTATCAGAGGACCCGAAGGCCTAGAGGTGATGAAGGCTATCAAGTTCAGCTTCAACGTCACCAATAATGTGGCTGAGTATGAAGCCCTCATAGCGGGATTACGCTTGGCCAGAAAGATTAGCGTGAGAAACTTAAGGGCTCACAGCGATTCCCAGCTGGTACTTCGGCAGACGGCAGGAGATTATGGGGTGAAGGACCCAATCTTGGCAAAATACCACGAGCTGGTAACAAAACTCATCCAAGAATTTGACGCCGTGCGGATCAAAAATGTACCTCGGCGGAATAACACTGAGGCAGATTGCTTAGCGAAGTCCAAAACATACACCGAGGTGCTAGACCATCCAAGCATCTCCGTGCTAAGCGTAACGACCTCGGGAACAGGGTGGAAGGACCCCATAAAGAAATACCTCGCAGAGAATGAGCTTCCCGAAGACGCCGGCAATGCTGCAAGACTGCGAAGACGCGCCAGAAGATTCTTCCTGATTGGTGAAGAGTTATATCGGCAAGGATATGCAAATCCGCTGCAGAGATGTGTGGGCGAAGAGGATACTGAGATGGTCCTCGAAGAAGTTCACGAAGGCATGTGCGGCTCGCACATTGGAACTGATGCCCTTGCAGTAGTGATACTCCGCCAAGGATACTTCTGGCCTACCCTGAGAAAGGACGCAAGGCAGTTCGTCCAGAAGTGCGGTAGTTGCCAGAGACATGCAAAAATCCAGAGGATACCCTCGGAAATGGTAATGTCGGCAGACTATCCTTGGCCCTTCGCAGTCTGGGGTATAGACCTCATTGGGCCACTCCCCACAGCGCCCGGAGGCGTGAAATTCTGCATGGTAGCAGTGGACTATTTCTCAAAGTGGGTAGAGGCAGAACCGCTAACAACTATCTCGGCAAAAGAAGTGCAGAAGTTCGTATGGAAGAACATCGTATGCAGATTTGGCATACCGAGGGTACTAGTAGCTGATAATGGATCCCAGTTCATAGACAAAGGATTCCAGGAATTCATCAGCGACCTCGGAATAAAGATGCACTTCGCCCCAGTAGCTCACCCCCAAAGCAATGGGCAGGTGGAAGTATCAAACAGGACCATAAAAGATGGCCTGAAAAAGAGACTTGGGGAAGCCAAAGGGAAATGGCCAGGAGAACTCCAAAGTGTATTATGGAGCTACCGAACGACGCCACGAAGAGCCACAGGGGAAACTCCCTTCTCACTCGTCTTCGGAACAGAGGCCATTATCCCAATAGAGATAGTTCAGCCTTCAATACGGGTGCAAGTATTTGATGAAGGCGGAAACGACCTCGGTCTGAGAACTAAGCTCGACCTTGTGACCGAACACAGAGAAATAGCCGAGCTGAGAAGAAAAGCTTTCCAGCAAAGAGTGGCCGCGGCTATCAACTTAAAAGCCAGGCCAAAAGAAATCAAAAAAGGAGTCCTCGTTCTCCGAAAGGCCGACTTTGCACCCCGAAGGCCATCTCATGGAGTACTTCGCGCAAATTGGGAAGGACCTTATCTGGTTCTCGCCGAAGTACGAAAAGGCGTGTATTAGCTTTGTTACGGCCCTTCTAAAGGGAGGTAAGGACTTTAGAATTTAGTGTAGAAGTTTAATTTAAGCTTGCCTAGCAAGAATTTAGAAGTTTGCCAAAGTTCACTAAGTTCCGACAAGAATAAAGCTCTGAACTAAGTTTAGGGGCAAAATGGTAATTTTGCACCCTGAGTGGCCGGGACGAGTCCCGAGTGTTTTAAAATGAATTTTTAGAACTTAACTTTTAACCTTAACTCAAACTCAACAAATAGACAAGAATTTAATCAAGAACTGTTAAGTTACAAAGATGGGGGACCTAATTGCACTTAACTTGAAACCTTGGTGATCTTGGTTGCTAAGTGAGGGTTTAAGAAGTGAAAGAGGGGGAGAAGCTGCCATTAACACGTTCTTAAGCTTCCCTCACTCATTTCTCTCTCAAATTGAACTTGGAATCAAGTGATCTTGGTGTCAAGAGGCGCAATTAAGGGTGTATAAGCTTGGAGGATGCATTTTCAAGCTTGAATCCTTGTTTTTGAAGCTTGGAGAGGTGTTTTTCTCCATCCCCTGTTTTTGAACGAGGTATGAGTTATGTTCTTGATTGAATTCATGTTATTTGATTGATTGGAAGCTTGGGTTTTGGTTGAAAGATGTGTTTTTGATGTTTTAGAGCTTTGTTTTGGTATGGTTTTGTGTAGAAGTTTGGAAGCTTGTTTGGAAGAGGAAGGGTTCGAATTCTTGCTTGTTCTTGGTGTTAAGGTAAGGGAGAAAGTGTTTTTAAGTTGTTGGATTGCTTTTGGATTGAAATGGATTGAGAAAGTTGAGTAATTTTTGGGTATGGTGTGAAGAAACGTTTTGGGAATTATGATGGACTAGCTAAATTTGAAGGATTGGTTTGATGTTTCTAATGCATCATAGTTTAGCTTTGATAGTTGGTTTTGTTCCTTGCAACATGTACTTCATGTGTATGAAATTTGGTAACTTTTGATGCATGTTTGCTATATGTATTTGGTTGCCAAAGTTCATAGCAGCAATCGGCCAAATTCTGCATTTTTGCAGAATTGGCGACGCGGCGCCAATTCGCCCGACGATTGGCGACGCGTCGCCAATTTGTTTTTCGGTCACAGAGCGTTTGTTCGTTGCCGACGCGTCGCCAATTTTTTTTGCCTTTGGCGACGCGGCGCCAACACCTAAAAATGGGGGGTTTGACTTTTTGCTGCGTTGACCCGACCGAGACTACGGAAGGTTCGGAATGTGCCTAAGGGTCCGAGGATCCCGATGGTACTCCGAGACTTCCGAAAGTCCCACCGGAAGTATGAGTTTTCTTGAACTGTTTGAGGTAAGTAAGTTGCTTAGGCAACAAGTAAGGAAACAAATGTTGCAATTGAACTTAATTAGCTATCAATAGCTCAGGTGAGAGGTTTAGAACCCTCGTCGGCCTAGCCGTGCCGGAGCCACGAGGCCACGAGGTGAAACCTTGTTCATCTAGTTTACATCAAAGAGGCCCTGCGGCCTAGTCTACAAGTCCCGTCATAAATTCCCCTGCATAACAATTAGGTGAGAGGTTTTATGATTGTTTGGGGCTTGCTAAGGTTCGCCCTTGGGCCATATATATATATATATATATATATATATGTCAGGTTGCTAAGTGATTGCGCTTGGCCTGCATATGTGTCAGGTTGCTAAGTGATTGCACTTGGCCTGATACAGAGGACTACTTGAGGAGAGGTTTACGGACCTAGTATATATATATATGACTAGTACCCTCATGCTGTGTGAGCTCGCAGCCAGAGTCCTAGCTTTTTCTTACAGGTACATCGAAGACCCTTACTGAGAATGTTGAATTATCACTCCCTGTTTGTTATGCAGAGTCTGGAGTAGCATGACCGGATAATCGCTGAGGATTATCACGGTAGTACCTTTTTGTCTGTAAAGGTACGGTAGTTGAGAAACTTTAAGTTTCTAGCTTGCTTAAGTGTTTAGTTGGTCTGTTGGTCAGGCTGTGGTACTAACTTGCTTCTTCCTTTGGCTGCAGAGCCTAGTAGCACTTGGCAAAGGACTTGTGAGACTCGCCACTGGGACAGGAGTCCAAAGTGGGAGCTAGGGTAAAAGATCTCAGCAAAGTCTTGTATTTTGATACAGTACTTTATTTTGCCTCCAGTATTTATGTTATAAAGAGTCCTTGACTCAGGGGATTGTTCTCTGGGTGAGAGCATTAATTACTTATGTATAAATGCTTTCACGAGCGGTGTATGTGTAGTTAATCACTCAAAGGTTGATTTTGATATGCTTTGGCATTTTGTAATTATTTATATAGAATTTTACTTAGCCGGCTAAATGTCTAAATGATCAAATGTTTTATGGTTTTAATAAACCAAGTCAAAGCATAAGTGCATACATATTGCATTTCTAGGTTAATCAACTAGTAGCATTGGATTTAATCCACACACATAACCAGCTAGCCAATTACAATCCACCGTGAGACAAACGCTCACAGGGTATCCCGGGCAGGGGCACGGGGATCATGTCAGTGTTTTTGGTATCAGAGCTAAGGGTTTTATTTCATAGATATTGGAGGCTTAGACTGAGATCTAGTAGTAAAGTCCAAGTGCTAGGAAGTTAGTACTGACCAACATCTGGGGAAATGTTGTCTGGCTGTGGTTGCAGGTTATTATGGTTGATACGTGGTCTGTAACTTCGAGGGGGACTAGAGAACCTGGTGAAGGTTCTAGTGACCCAGTTGTGGCGAGGTTGGATGAGATATCCAGAGTGCTACAGAGTTTGACTGAGACTATGGCTCAGGTGGCACAGGGTATGAACACTCTTGTAACAGAGATGTTCAGAGATTATGGGGACAGAGGTGTTGTCCAGGAGGAAGTTGAGCCACAACAGGAACAAGAAAGGCATGCTGAGCAACAGCAAGTGCCTAGAGCTCAGGAACCCAGAAATCAAGTTCTTGAGGAGGTTGAGGAACCAGAGATGATGGAGGCTCCAAGGAGGGGAGACACTCCACATCAGATGAGACTGTTAGAGAAATTCAAGACAGTTGATCCACCTAGCTTCGACGGGACAGGAGATCCTGATAGAGCAGAGGACTGGTTGTCCATTATGAACAGACTCTTCACTTGTGGTGGTTATGAGTCAGAGCAGAGGATGGTTTTGGTACCATTCTTTCTGAGAGGGAGAGCCAGTCTTTGGTGGGATGACGTGATGGAGTTATTGAGGGAGAGTAATGGTACCCGTCCAGAGCACAAGAAAAAGGTGCTCAAGTGGACAGACTTCGAGAAGAAGTTCAGACAGGAGTATATCAGTGAAGCTGCACAGGATCAGAGGAGGATCCAGTTTGAGAATCTAACACAGGGGGAGATGTCAGTACGAGAGTATGAGCAGCGTTACAACTCACTTATCCGGTATGCTCCATATATGTTGGGTAATGACGAGCTGAAAGCCAAGAAGTTTTCCCAGGGCCTGAAGCCTATTTTCAGGAGGTATATGGCGACAGTTGACATCAGGAGTTATCGCCAGATGGTTCAGAAGGCATTGGCATTGGAAAGGGAATTCGAGGATTCCAGAGCACCTGTGAAAAAGGTGGAAGCTGGGCCATCTAACTTGGGGAAAAATGCTGGAAAGCGACCAATGGTAGGGAACCAGGATCCATCTAAGAAGAGGAGGACAGGTGTGTGTCCTAGGTGCAGACGGTTCCATGGTGGAAGACCATGTACACTGGGCACAGATATTTGTAATGTCTGTGGTCAGAGAGGGCATTGGGCCAGGGACTGCCCAAGAGTTCGATCAGTTACAGGTCCGTCTCGGGCTTTACCTCCAGTACGGCTTGCTATTGGGAACCGGCCTGGAGTATTTGCTGCAGCAGTGAACCCGAGAGTCTTCGCTTTGACGAACCAGGCGGCTAGAGAACCGCCAGCTGTACGAGGTAATTTTACTTTTCTGAGCAGTAGTGTTAGAGTGCTTTTCGATACGGGAGCTACTCTTTCAGTGATATCTTCTGCCTTGGTAGATAAGCATAGTTTGCAGCGTGAAATTGCGGGTGAGTTGAGACTCATCAGGACTGCAGGGAGAGGTTTTATTGTGACCAATGAAGTGGTTACTAGGTATCCTTTGCAGTTAGGTGATCATGATTTTTGTTGTGAGTTGTGGGTAATTGAGTTGAAATCATATGATCTAGTGTTGGGAATGGATTGGTTGAGTAAGCACAAGGCACAAATTAACTGTGCGAATCACTCAGTTGACATCACTGATGCTCAAGGAGCTAGAGTGACTTGCACAGGAGGGTTGGCATCTAGTGCTAAGAGTTTACACCTTAGACTTGTAGATACCATCCCTGTAGTGGGTGAAGATGAGTATTACTCGTTGAACGGAGCAGCTATAGAGGAGGAGTTGGGAAGCATTCCTGTAGCTAATCAGTTTCCTGAGGTGTTTCCAGTGGAGTTACCTGGGTTACCACCTAGGAGGGATACTGAGTTTGCTATCCATCTGCAACCAGGGGTTGAGCCTATTTCAGTACCACCTTATAGGATGTCGGCTCCTGAGATGGATGAGTTGAAGAAGTAGTTGGAGGAACTGCTAGGGAAAGGTTTCATAAGACCGAGTGTATCACCGTGGGGAGCTCCAGTGTTATTTGTGAAGAAGAAAGATGGGACTTTCAGGTTGTGCATCGATTACAGGAAGTTGAATGCAGTGACAGTTAAGAATAAGTATCCACTTCCTAGAATTGATGATTTGTTTGACAGACTCAGAGGAGCGAGAGTGTTTTCCAGGATTGATCTTCGGTCTGGGTATTTTCATATCAGAGTTAAGGAGGAAGACATTCCGAAGACTGCCTTCAGGATGAGATACGGACATTATGAGTATACGGTTATGCCTTTTGGTGTGACTAATGCTCCAGCAGTATTTATGGAAGCTATGAATCGGATCTTTAAGCCATTTCTGGATCAGTTTGTTGAGCTCTTCATCGATGATATTCTGATTTATTCACAGTCTACAGCAGAGCATGAGGAGCACCTTAGAACGGTTTTGCAAGTGTTGAAGGATAATCAGTACTATGCAAAATTTTCTAAGTGTGAGTTTTGGTCCGAGAGGATTCAGTTTTTGGGGCATATTATCAGTGCTCAAGGTTTGTCAGTTGATCCTGAAAAGGTTCAAGCAGTGGTTGATTGGAAGAGACCGACTACAGTTACAGAGGTCAGGAGTTTCTTGGGTTTAGCAGGTTACTACAGACGCTTCATAGAGAAATTCTCTGTGATAGCTACGTCGTTGACAGCATTGACCAGGAAAGCTCAGAAATTCGAGTAGACACCGAAGTGTGAAGAAGCCTACATGAAGCTGAAGGAAAAGTTGACCAGTGCACCCATACTTGTATTACCAGACCCGGACAGAGCCTTTACAGTTTATACTGATGCGTCAGGTTCAGGTTTGGGTTGTGTTCTACATCAGGACAGTCAGGTGATTGCTTATGGTTCGAGACAGCTGAGGCCTAATGAGTTGAACTACCCTGTTCATGATCTTGAGCTTGCAGCAGTGATCTTTGCCCTGAAATTATGGAGACATTATTTGATGGGAAGATCGTTCAGAATCTTCACTGATCACAAGAGTTTGAAGTATTTGTTTACTCAGAAGGATCTGAACATGAGACAGCGGCGATGGATTGAGTACATTAAAGACTATGATTGTTCGATCGAGTATTGTGCTGGTAAAGGGAACGTGGTAGCAGATGCTTTGAGTCGGAAGTACACAGGAGTAATCTTGTCCAAGGATCAGGCTACAGATTTTTCGGAAGGAGCATTGAAGGACTGTTTCTTAGCTTTGCATGAATTATGGCAAAGTCGAGAAAAATCCTTAGTCTACATTTTGGAGATTCAGACAGCTTGGTTAGCCAGATTCAGAGAAGCTCAGTTGAAAGATCCATTGTTGAAGAAGATTTCAGGTGAAGCTGAGACTGGTGCTTTGAAGAAAGAGTTCAAGTACAAAGATGGAATACTGCATTATGGTGATCGACTCTATGTGTCGAATGTTGAGGGACTTAGGCAGCAAGTCCTACAGGAGGCACATAGCAGTACATTGAGTATTCACCCTGGTGTTAGTAAGATGTATCAAGATCTGAAGACACATTTTTGGTGGCCAGGACTGAAGAGAGATGTACGAGGACATGTGGCAAAGTGTTTGACATGCCAGGTGGTGAAAGCTGAACACCAGAAACCAGCAGGCACACTTCAGAGTTTATCTCTACCAGTGAGGAAGTGGGGATCCGTTACTATGGATTTCCTAGTGGGGTTACCGACCACCCGGAGTCAACATGATGCTATTTGGGTAGTGGTTGACAGATTGATGAAGTCGGCACACTTTATACCGATCAGAGTCACCTATACATTGGAGAGGTTGGCTCAGTTATATCTCAGGGAGATTGTGAGACTCCATGGGATACCGGATCAGATCATATCAGACAGAGATCCACGATTTACATCACGGTTCTGGAATGCTTTTCAGGAAGCATTGGGCAGTAACGTTAGCCTCAGTACTGCTTTTCATCCACAGACTGACGGACAGTCAGAGAGGGTGATTCAGACTTTGGAGGACATGCTACGCATGTGTGTCATTGATTTCAGAGGTGATTGGGATCAGCACTTACCACTGATCGAGTTTGCCTATAATAACAGTCATCAATCTGTTATTGGAATGGCACCCTATGAAGCTTTGTATGGGAGACGGTGTATGACACCTCATTGTTGGGCAGATCCAACAGACAGAGTGGTTATTGGACCTGAGATCATAACTGACACTACAGCTAAGATTAAGTTGATTCAGCAGAGAATCAAGACAGCTAATGACAGACAAACTAAGTATGCAAACAGAAGAAGAAGAGAATTGAGTTTTGAGGTTGGTGACAAAGTACTTCTGAAAGTGTCGCCCATGAGAGGAGTTAGTCGTTTTGGACAGAGGGGCAAGTTAGCTCCAAGGTTCATTGGACCTTATGAAGTGTTAGAGAAAGTTGGGAAAGTTGCTTATCGGTTGGCTTTACCGCCTAACCTTTCTCAAGTGCATAATGTGTTTCACGTTAGTTTGCTCAGGAAGTGCACAGTTGAGCCCGGACAGGTAGTAAATCCTTCAGTGATACCCATTCAGGAAGACTTGACTTATGAAGAGAAACCAGTTCAAATTTTGGATAGGCAAGTCAAGAAACTGCGGACTAAGTGGATTTCGATGGTTAAGATCCTTTGGTCTAACCATAGTGAGGAGGAAGCTACCTGGGAGATAGAGCAGGATATGCTGAAAAGATATCCTGGTGTTTTTCCAGAGTTGCAGCGGAATTTGGGGGACCAAATTCCAGAAGGAGGGGAGAATGTTACGGCCCTTCTAGAGGGAGGTAAGGACTTTAGAATTTAGTGTAGAAGTTTAATTTAAGCTTGCCTAGCAAGAATTTAGAAGTTTGCCAAAGTTCACTAAGTTCCGACAAGAATAAAGCTCTGAACTAAGTTCAGGGGCAAAATGGTAATTTTGCACCCTGAGTGGCCGGGATGAGTCCCGAGTGTTTTAAAATGAATTTTTAGAACTTAACTTTTAACCTTAACTCAAACTCAACAAATAGACAAGAATTTAATCAAGAACTGTTAAGTTACAAAGATGGGGGACCTAATTGCACTTAACTTGAAACCTTGGTGATCTTGGTTGCTAAGTGAGGGTTTAAGAAGGGAAAGAGGGGGAGAAGCTGCCATTAACACGTTCTTAAGCTTCCCTCACTCATTTCTCTCTCAAATTGAACTTGGAATCAAGTGATCTTGGTGTCAAGAGGCGCAATTAAGGGTGTATAAGCTTGGAGGATGCATTTTCAAGCTTGAATCCTTGTTTTTGAAGCTTGGAGAGGCGTTTTTCTCCATCACCTGTTTTTGAACGAGGTATGAGTTATGTTCTTGATTGAATTCATGTTATTTGATTGATTGGAAGCTTGGGTTTTGGTTGAAAGATGTGTTTTTGATGTTTTAGAGCTTTGTTTTGGTATGGTTTTGTGTAGAAGTTTGGAAGCTTGTTTGGAAGAGGAAGGGTTCGAATTCTTGCTTGTTCTTGGTGTTAAGGTAAGGGAGAAAGTGTTTTTAAGTTGTTGGATTGCTTTTGGATTGAAATGGATTGAGAAAGTTGAGTAATTTTTGGGTATGGTGTGAAGAAACGTTTTGGGAATTATGATGGACTAGCTAAATTTGAAGGATTGGTTTGATGTTTCTAATGCATCATAGTTTAGCTTTGATAGTTGGTTTTGTTCCTTGCAACATGTACTTCATGTGTATGAAATTTGGTAACTTTTGATGCATGTTTGCTATATGTATTTGGTTGCCAAAGTTCATAGCAGCAATCGGCCAAATTCTGCATTTTTGCAGAATTGGCGACGCGGCGCCAATTCGCCCGACGATTGGCGACGCGTCGCCAATTTGTTTTTCGGTCACAAAGCATTTGTTCGTTGGCGACGCGTCGCCAATTCCTTTTGCCTTTGGCGACGCGGCACCAACACCTAAAAATGGGGGGTTTGACTTTTTGCTGCGTTGACCCGACCGAGACTACGGAAGGTTCGGAACGTGCCTAAGGGTCCGAGGATCCCGATGGTACTCCGAGACTTCCGAAAGTCCCACCGGAAGTATGAGTTTTCTTGAACTGTTTGAGGTAAGTAAGTTGCTTAGGCAACAAGTAAGGAAACAAATGTTGCAATTGAACTTAATTAGCTATCAATAGCTCAGGTGAGAGGTTTAGAACCCTCGTCGGCCTAGCCGTGCAGGAGCCACGAGGCCACGAGGTGAAACCTTGTTCATCTAGTTTACATCAAAGAGGCCCTGCGGCCTAGTCTACAAGTCTCGTCATAAATTCCCCTGCATAACAATTAGGTGAGAGGTTTTATGATTGTTTGGGGCTTGCTAAGGTTCGCCCTTGGGCCATATATATATATATATATATATGTCAGGTTGCTAAGTGATTGCGCTTGGCCTGCATATGTGTCAGGTTGCTAAGTGATTGCACTTGGCCTGATACAGAGGACTACTTGAGGAGAGGTTTACGGACCTAGTATATATATATATGACTAGTACCCTCATGCTGTGTGAGCTCGCAGCCAGAGTCCTAGCTTTTTCTTGCAGGTACATCGAAGACCCTTACTGAGAATGTTGAATTCTCACTCCCTATTTGTTATGCAGAGTCTGGAGTAGCAGGACCGGATAATCGCTGAGGATTATCACGGTAGTACCTTTTTGTCTGTAAAGGTACGGTAGTTGAGAAACTTTAAGTTTCTAGCTTGCTTAAGTGTTTAGTTGGTCTGTTGGTCAGGCTGTGGTACTAACTTGCTTCTTCCTTTGGCTGCAGAGCCTAGTAGCACTTGGCAAAGGACTTGTGAGACTCGCCACTGGGACAGGAGTCCAAAGTGGGAGCTAGGGTAAAAGATCTCAGCAAAGTCTTGTATTTTGATACAGTACTTTATTTTGCCTCCAGTATTTATGTTATAAAGAGTCCTTGACTCAGGGGATTGTTCTCTGGGTGAGAGCATTAATTACTTATGTATAAATGCTTTCACGAGCGGTGTATGTGTAGTTAATCACTCAAAGGTTGATTTTGATATGCTCTGGCATTTTGTATTTATTTATATAGAATTTTACTTAGCCGGCTAAATGTCTAAATGATCAAATGTTTTATGGTTTTAATAAACCAAGTCAAAGCATAAGTGCATACATATTGCATTTCTAGGTTAATCAACTAGTAGCATTGGATTTAATCCACACACATAACCAGCTAGCCAATTACAATCCACCGTGAGACAAACGCTCACAGGGTATCCCGGGCAGGGGCACGGGGATCGTGTCAAGCTTGGCGACGCCGAAGGCGTAGAATTGAAAAACACTTGGCATTCAGACGCCTTGAAAAAATTCTACGCCTAAGATTGAGCGGAAGAGATATATTGTACAAGAAATATTCTAAGTACAGAATGGTCTGGAGAAGAATGGTCTTGAGAAAAATTCTTAAGTATACCAAATTGTCCAAGACAGAATTCCGCGAAGGTGCTCGCCACGAAAAAAGCAGATGTGACTTCCCGAAGGCCCTTGAGCCACTATGCTCGGGAAAAATGGGAAACAAGAATCCTGCAAAGGTACTCGGCATAATCAGTGCAGAGAAAATTTTCCGAACACCCTTGAGCGTACATGCTCGGGAAAAAGGGAAAGCAAGAATCTCGCAAAAGTACACGCCAAAACAAAAGCAGAGGTTATTTCCGAACACCCTTGAGCGAACATGCTCGGGAAAAAGGGAAAGCAAGAATCTCGCAAAAGTACACGCCAAAACAAAAGCAGAGGTTATTTCCAAACACCCTTGAGCGAACGTGCTCGGGAAAAAGGGAAATGAGGAATCTCGTGAAAATTTTCCTAAGGCCCTTGAGCAAATTTGCTCGGGACAATAGGAAGACAGAAAAATTTGGCTGAAGGTTTCTCGAAGTCCCTTGAGCGAACATGTTCGGGATAAAAGGGAACAAAACGCCTGCAAAAGACTTAGCCAAATTTTTACAAACTTTCCAGAAAGTCTCTTGAGCGAAGCACACTCGGGACAAAGGAAGGTAAAAAGTTTCTTTGGTTGCAGGTTTCCCGAAAGTCTCTTCAGCGAACGTGTTCAGGACAGTGGAAATGAAGAAACTTGCAAGAAAGGACTTAGCCAAAAGATTGTTCACTTAGAGCAAACGCCGCCTTACAAAAGAAGTGTCCAAATAAGGAGCACAAAGGAGAAAAATAAGAGGAGCCCTAAAGCAAACTAGGGAGAGCCAGGCGGACAAAGACCAGGAAGCTTCAGATGCTCGACCTTGGACCACTGCCACCGAGGTCCCTCAGGAATATTTAGGCCCTCCAGAAAAGAGAGGTCCAAATCTGGGAACCTCTGCAGGACCTGGTGCCGAGCAAGGCAGAAGCCGTCCTGAAAGGCGACCTTGGCCATTTGATCAGAAGTACGTTTTTGAACGCCAAGGACGTTGACCTCGTCCCTCAGCTCAGCAACCTCCTCTTCCAGCTCGCTTATCCCCAGCGTCTCTCCGGACTCCTTCTTCAGAGCCTCGACCTCGGCTCGAAGAGCATTGTTCTCATCCGTCAACCTCGACGCAAGACTGTCAGAAACAGCCTTGTCCTTGACAAGATCTCCGTTGGCGGCGAGCAGCCCCTTTACTTGTTCGCCGAGGTTGGCAATCTTCCGGGAGGAGTCCTTTTCAAGTTCTTCTCTTTTCTTCGAGAACTCCTCCCGAACGGCGGCGATTTGCTGAGAACAATCCCCTGTCAGCTGCTGGTTGCTGGCGATCACCTTCGCAAGCGAAGCCTTCGCTTCACTGAGTTCCCGCGAAGTCGCATCCTTGGAGGCAGCCTATCTGGCCACCCGAACTCGGAGATAACCAGCGTACTCCAGCAGCTACGGCAAGGCAAAAGTCCAGGTTAGTACAAGTCTAAACACTTAGAAAATTGAGGAAAAAGAGTGTAAAAACTATACCTGAGCAGCATGCTCGGTGACTTTTGCGGCGAGGGTATTATCCCCCGGGTGAGCCGCCGCAATGGCCCGGAAGGAGGCGTCAGTGGTCATCCCCTTCCAAATCTCCTTTGTCATTTTTGGACAATCGTCGGAGAGCAAATTCATATCCTCCGTGATTGTCCAAAAGGGCTCCAAGGGGATCTTCCCCTCAGGGATTATGGCATCGCGGAGGGCCCGTTTCCTCTCATGAATGGCCCTCCAGCCAGCAGCAAGGGGCTCCTCTGAAAGTAAGAAGGAAGTTAGGAGCAGAAGAAAAATTCGCGAAAGGTAAAGGAGCTGAACTTCGCTTGAAGGCATACCTGGAGGAACCTCGGAGACAGTGTCCTCGGGATCCTCGGGCCCCTCGGAAGAAAGACCCTTACCCTTCTGCCGATACCGCTCCCCGGCAGTGGGTACTTCTACCACTACAGTGTTTCTGGGGGCCTCGAGGTCGGAAGGAGGCACCTCGGCGGAAGTAGCGGGGACCTTGGCCGGTGGAATTTCAACAAGACCAGCCTCTTCGCCAGCTTCTTCTTCCAAAAGCTCTGGCTGAGGAGGCTGGAGAGCCTTCCTAGCTCGCTTCGCCGAGGGTCCCGCCCCTGTCGTCTTCCTTCTTCGGGAAGCCGCCTTCTTTGTCTGCTCCCCCTTCTCCACTTGGCCAGAAAAGAGGGCCTTGTAATAGGCGGCAGCCCCATCGCCCATCTCTGAAAAAGAGAAGAAATATCAGCGTAAGTCCGAGGAAAAAGTATAAAGGGGTGGAAGATTACTCACTTTCGGCAAAAGTTTCGAAAGAAGTCTCCCCCTTAAGGAGCTTGACCAGCCAGGAGTCTTTCCCGGCGATGGCGGGAGCGGGCATGTTGAGGTCAGTCACGTGCTCCTTAACCACTTTCAGCTCCCGAAGGACTTCTTCGGTCATCAACCTCCAGTTGATAGGAAAGGGGTAAAGAGCATGAGGAGAGACCTCGAGAGCCCAGTCAACGACTGCCCGAATGCGGGCGTCGAAATCTGCGAACACGGAAGCCAACGGTGGGGTCAGCAGCATCCTCGGATCAACGACGTCTGCGTTCAACACTCCCTGAGCCCACCTGGTCGGGACATCAGACCAGTTCTTATCCACCTTTAGGAAAAAGAACTTAGGCTGCCACCCCCGCCAGCTATCCTTCGTGTCGAAGGTGAAGGTGAATTTTTTGCTCCCGGATCCCCGAGGCAGCAGGAAATAGAAGCCACCCTTCGGGACCACATAGAGCTTGTAGTACTGCATGAAAATGATGAAGTGGGGCTCTATCCCGAACACGCCACACATACAGAGGTAGGCGTTAAAATAGCAGTACGCGTTCGGGGGAAGCTGGTTCACGGCAATGCCATGGAATTGGCAGAACTCGCAAACCACCTTCGGGGGAGGATACCGAAGTCCGGCCTTCAGTTGGGCTCGGAAGACGGTAACCTCGTCGCCACGGTTTCAAAAAGCAAAATGGCTAGAACGAGGCAGCCTGGTCACAGCGTAAGACGGAAGAAAGAATTTTTTCTTCCACCTCTCTAGTTTTTCGGGGGTGGTACAGCAAGGATGGGCCAGAAGAGGTTTCCAGCTCTCGGGAACAGGCATCATAGACATGAAAAAGAGTTTGAGATGGAAAAGAAAATAGTTTCCAGAAAAAACTCAGAAGACGAGTTTGGAAAAAACAACAGTTTTCCAGAAAAACTCAGAAAACAGAGGAATCAGAGTACTCTGGAAATCAAAACCCACCAAAAGATTTGCCTGAGGACGCCGTCGTGAAAGTTGGTAGGAAAAGCTTTGATTAAAGAAGCTCCGCCACAGAAAGCAAGATAAAACGCAAGAACAGAGGGCAAAGCAGAGAGAGAGCAGAAAAACAGTAAGTGGGACTTATGATGGAATGGGCTATTTATAGGCCAAAGGTGGGTAACCGAAAAGACATCATAAGTACCCATTGGAGGCGAACCGTCGCCGTAACTACCCGCTGCACCCGAAAAGGCGCGCCCTCTGTAAATGACGTGCCTCTCCTCCAATGGCAAGAAGCTGCGTGTCAACCGCTGCGCAGAAATAGGGGACGTGCCTCCCCAAACGTCCCTGGAAAACCGGGACACACCTCCTGATTGGGACACGTCGTTTGACATCCCTGAGAAATGGAGACGCGCCGCTCAGTCTGACACGCTTGGCCATCAGACCTGCAGAAATAAAAAGCAGGCCACCTCGAGGACACCAAGAGACAGGCTATGGCTGAACAGCCCATGACTTTTGGGCAAGAGGTGTATCTTCGGCACAGGCTTTGCCTCGGAGACACCAAAGAATAGGCCAAGGCCGGACAGCCCAGACCCTTGGGCAAAAGGTGCGACCTCGGAACAGGTTATGCTTCCCAACAAGACTCCCAACAACAACCTCGGAAAGAGATGCAAACCGAAGTCTTCACTTCGGCTTTCCAGAGGGGGGCATGTGATAGCCAAAGGCTATCGCCTCAATCTGGCCGAACACCCTGCCACAACAATGGCCAGAAGAACTGGCGCTTCCCGGGAACAGGTGGAATCATGCACCTCGGGAGATAGCTGGAGAGCCCCGAGCCTCGACACGCCAGTAAAACTTGAGGACTCCATTCGCCCCCCAAGGTTGTGAACAGCGCGCCTTCGGAAAAGTGGCACCAGACATTGCTGCCCGAACATGATATCCCCGAAGGCGGAACCCTCTAGAACTGGGAACCCCCGAACTGAGGGTGTGCTTCCCGAAGAGGCTCTGTTCGAACTAGAGGACGACCTCGCCCAGGGACCTCGGGAGTACGGCAGGCGCATTTAAGGAAGCATTTAAGGAAGCCTCTGAAACGTCCCACCACAGACGTAAAAAGTCGCCATGACGCGCAGACGCCATCAGAATCACATCATGGCCCGTCTCAGCACAAGGGTCGAGCCCATCTAGTTACCAACTATCTGTCCCCTACGCCCAGAAGTTCAGGAGCATCCGACCGCACACGTGTCATGATCTGAACGGGCTAGGTATTCCTATATATACAGGAAATAAATACTTGACAGGAGGTTGGTAGGCCGGAGATACAGCTCCCACACTCTGAGAAAATACTAGGCGAGACTTTTCTGCCTTTCTCTTTGAGCTAGTGACTTTCCCCTTTTTCCGGCCACCACTAACTTGGGCGTCGGAGGCTCCCCCCCCGGAAAAACACTTCGGGGGCCTCCTAACCCTGTTTTCCAGCTTTTCAGGTACTCTCCTTGGGGCGATCCACCTTCCAGGCATTCTTCCTCCTAGAAGTCTCCTCAGCAGTCATCATGACTCACAACGATGAGGCCCAAGGCCATCAAGTAGGGCGACCTCGGAGGACGCGAGGAAGGAAACCACCCATTTTCACACCCCTGAACACCACAAGGACCAACATCCTCATGACAATGGAAAGGCAGGGAACTCAGGTCCAGCGGCCATGGGCCATGACCGCCGACAACAAAAAGAATATGAAGAAGTTCTGCCAGTTTCATCGCGACCACGGTCACGACACCGAAGACTGCTTCCAATTGAAGAAGTATATAGAGTCGCTGATAAAACAGGGCCAACTTCGGCGTTATCTACGCATGCCTTCCCCGAAAGGGAGAAAAGAGGAGGAAGGAAAGGCAGAAGACGAGGACTACGACTCCGACAGGCGGAGAAACCGAAGTCCGAAAAGGCGCCCCCCACCTCCAGCAGGAATCATACAGACAATAACGACGGGACTCCCATCCTCGAAAAGAAAGAGGAAGGCCAGAGAAATAGCAGTCATGGAGCATTAAAGGCCAACAAAAAAGCTGGCCCGAAAGGATGGTTCCGCCGTCATTTTTCCCCATGACGACCCATTGTTGATCGTGGCGAGAATAGGAAACTGGGACGTCAAAAGAGTGCTGCTCGATGACGGATCAAATATCGACGTCCTATTTTCACACTTACTGCCGTGGTTGGGTGTATCTAGTAGCAACCTCAAGCCCGTCACCTCACCTACCTTCGGGGTAGGTCCAGCCGAGCTACCCGTCCTCGGTTGGATCGATCTCCCGTTGATGCTGAAAGGGACTTCGGTGATGGGGACAGAAGAGTTGTACGCCTCCACAATGGCACTAATACCATGAAATCAAATGAGGAACACATGATTACCTCAAAGTGCACTTTCAGCCAACACACTATCTTTCACAAACTTGGTGTTCTTCACCCCAACAACCTTACACAAGGTTAAATAATCATTAACAAGCATCACACATGGATTAATTTCCATGAATTCCAAGAAGAACACCAAGAACACTTGTTCATCACATTCGGCCAACATTCCACTTTCAAACAGAAGCATTTCTTGCTCATTTAACTTAATACATCTTCAATTGAGCACTTAGGTTCCTTGTACATGCAAGAACTACCATGAATTCAAGGAGACATGGGCATTACCTCTGATATCTGGGGACATCTTCACTGGAAGGCATGGTGACTTTCGAGGGGACTTCCTGTGATGGAGAGCGTCTGGAATTGAGGTTTCCCAGGGGAATGTGCCTGCAAAGCTCAGAGAAGAGGGTTAGGAGGTCCCCGGGGTGCTTTTCCGGGGAGGAGCCTCCGACGCCCAAGTCAGTTTCCTGAGAAGGTAAGAGGGAAGCACTAGAGTTTTTTAGTGGGCTTGCCAGTGTTTTCTCAAGGAGGAGGACTCCAACCTTTTGCCAGGGTTTGTTTCCTGGTATTTATAGGAATGTCCAGCCCATTTAGATCGTGACACCTGTTCGGTCAGATGTTCTCTGAATTTCTGGGCGTAGGGGACAAGTAGCCGGTGGCAGGCTCCTTGAGTCTCGAACCGAGACAGGTCGTGACAAGACCTGGATGGCGTCGGCGTGTCAAATCACCGTTTGAGGTGACATGTAGCGTCTGTGGGCGGCATGTCAGAGGCTCCTTAAATGCTCATACCGTACTCCCGAAGTCCCTGGACGAGGTCGTCCTCTGGCACGGATGGTGCCCCTTCGGGAAATGTGCCCGTAGTTTGGGGAGTTCCCTGATTCAGGGTTCCGCCTTCGGGGAGATGCCCTTCGGCTTTCAATAGCTGATTCTCCATTTTCGAAGGCGATCTGTTTAGTACCTCAAGGGGCCTAATAGCTTCCTCGCGTTCCCTGACGCTCCGAGTTCGGGTCAGATAGAGGCGATAGCCCTTCGGCTATCACATGCCCCCTTTTGGAAAGCTGAAGTGGAGACTTCAGTTTGTAGCCTTTCCGAGGATGCTCTTTGGGGGTTTTTAGAGAGTAAAACCTATACCGAAGGTACACCTTTTGCCCGAAGATATGGGCTGTTCGGCTACGGCCTATCTTTTGGTGACTTCGAGGTTACTTACTTCTTTCCCTTTTCCTTTTGCAGGTCTGTGCAGCGTCGCGTCTCATGACCAGGCGTGTCAGTCTGGAGCGGCACGTCCTAGTTTTTTAGGGACGTCAGAGTGCGCGTCCCCTATTTTGGCGCGGCGGCTGACACGTGGTGTTTTGTCATTTGAGGAGAGTCATGTCAGTCACAGAAAGCGCGTCTTTTCGGGCACAGAGAGCAGTTATGGCGACGGTTCACCTTCAAAGGGTACTTATGATGCCGATTCTACTAGCCACTTTCCACCTATATATAGCCCATTCCATCATAAGTTCCCTTTTTGCTTTTGCTTCTACTCTTTTCCCTGCTTGCCACTGGTTTTGCGCGTTCTCTTGCTTTTTGCGGCGGAGCTGTTTTAACAGAGTTTTTCCAGCAACCTTTCACGACGGTGACTTCAAACCCAGATTTTGGCAAGTCTTTTGGTGGGTTTTTGTTTTCCAAACTCTTCTGATTTTCAGAGTTTTTTCCGGAACTTGTTTTCTTGCCTTTTTTTGAACCCATTTTTCTGCAAATATGCCTATTCCCGAGAGCTGGCAGCCTCTTTGATCTCATCCTTGCTGCACCACCCCCAAAAAACTGGCAAGATGGAAGAAAAAGTTCTTTCTTCCTTCATATGTTGTTACGAGGTTGCCTCGTTCTGACCAATTTTGTTTTTCAAACCGTAGTAATGAGGTTACCATTTTTCCAGCCCAACTAAAGGCCGAACTTTGGTACCCTCATCCGAAGATGATTTGCGAGTTCTGCCAATTTCATGGCATTGCCGTAAATCAACTTCCGCCGAACTCGTACTGCTATTTTAATGCCTTCATCTGCATGTGTGGTGTCTTCGGGATAGAACCCCATTTTATTATTTTTATGCAGTACTACAAGCTCTTCGTGGTCCCGAAGGGTGGCTTTTACTTCATGCTACCTCGGGGATCTGGGAGCAAGAAATATATGTTCACCTTCGCCACCAAGGACAGCTGGCGAGGGTGGCAACAAAAATTTTTCTTTCTAAAGATGGAGGAGGCCTGGTCGCATGTTCCAACCAAATAGGCTCAGGGAAAGCTGGAGATGGACATCGTGGATCCGAGGATACTGCTAACTCCGGAGTTGGCTCCTATCTTTGCGGACTTCGACGGCCGTATCCGTGCTGTCTCGGACTGGGGTCCCGAGGTCCCTTCGCGCTCTCTCTACCCCTTCCCTAATCAATTGGAGGTTGATGACCGAAGAGGTTCTTTGGGAGTTAGGGGTAGTGAAGGAGCACAAGATGGACCTCAAGATGCCAGCTCCTTCTATCGCCGGGAAGGATTCTTGGTTGGTGCAGCTCCTTCGGGAGAAAGTTTCTTATGAAACTTTTTATGAGAGTAAGTTATCTCTGACTCCCGTTATTATAGCTTTCATCTCGAACTTACGCTGATGCTTTCTTTCTTTTTCAGAGATGGGCGACGGCACTGCTGCCTTCTACAAGTCCCTCTTCTCCGGCCAAGTTGAGAAGGGCGAGCAGACGGAGAAGGCGGCTTCCCGAAGGTGGAAAACCACTGGTGCTGGACCTTCGGCTAAACGGGTGAAGAAGACTATCCTTCCTCCCCCTTTGGAAAGTATTGAGAAGGAAAGCGAGGAGCCCGAGGTCGCTGCCATTCCGCCTCCCGAGGTTGCTGCCGACGTCCCTCCTCAGAGCCCCACTCCGTCGTAGACTCTTCTGGATGCCGTGGTGGAGGCTCCTTCTGCTGAGGAGCGGCGTAAACGCAAGGGTTAGGGGATATCTACCGAGGAGGCCCCGGCTTCTGACGATGACGTCGTCGAGGTGTCGCCAGGTTTGCTTTTTCCACCGAAGTGTAATGCTTTTATTTTCCGAAGTTCTTTTTGTTCTCACCAGCTGCTCGTTTTGCCATGCAGAGGAGTCACTTACTCCAAGTTGGGCGGCCAAACACGCCCAGAAGTGAGCTCTCCGTGATGCCAAAGTCCCGAAAGGGAAGATTCTGAAGGAGCCTTTCTGGACGTTTATGGAGGACATGAATTTGTTCTCCGGAGACTGCCCCCAAATGGCTAAGGAGATCTCGAAGGGGGTGCTTACTGAGGCCTCCTTCAGGGCTATTGCGGCGGCTCATCCGGGCGATGACACGCTCGCGGCGAAGGTTACCAAGCACGCTGCCCAGGTATGCTGGTTTGCCCTTGAAGAATTTTTTCTAAGTGTTTGGCTCTTACTGACCTCGCCTTCATCTTTTTGCAGTTGCTGGTGTACCCTGGCTACCTCAGAGTTCGGGTGGCCAGGCAGTCGCAGTTCCGAAACTTGGTCTTAGAGACCTTAGAAAAAATGAAGGCCATGTGTTCGGAACTGGCCGTCAAGAACCTGCAGCTAGCTGATGCTGCAGAGAAGGAGGTTGCCGCCCTTCGAGAGGAAAAAGGGAAGATTTTGAAGGACTCCTCCCAGAAGATTTCTGACGTCGGCTCCGAGGTGGCGGGACTGCTTTCGGCCAACGAGGCGCTTCTAAAGTCAAAATCAGAGTTTGAAGAACTCCTAGTGAGGTTGCTGATTGAGAAGAATGCGCTTCATGCCGAGGTCGATTCCTTGAAGAAGGAGCCTGAGAAGAAGAAGAGGATAAAGGCGCTGAAGAAGGAGGTCGCGGACCTGAAGGATGAGCTCGAAGACCTAGAGGTCGAGAAGGATAAATCCGACCAGATGACTAAGATCACTTTCCAGGACGGGTTTTGCCTCGCTCGGCACCAAGTCCTTCAGAGGTTCCCAGATCTGGACCTCTCTTTTTTGGAGGCTTTGAACATTCCTGAGGGGCCTCAGTGGTCCTGGTCCAAGATCGAGCATCTGAACCTGCCTTCTTCTCTCCCGGTGCCCAAGGTGGTGGAGAAGGATGCAGGGGCTGGTGGCTCTCGGGACGCCGAGAGTCCTTTGTCTGTTCTAGGGCCCTTTACCTTTTTCTCGTTCTTTTTTCTGTGCTTCTTCTTTCTGGCAATCCTTCTTCTTTGTAAGCTGGTTTATCTTTAATGAAGAATTTTTGGCTAAGTCTTTTTGCAAGTTTTTTCATTTCCCTTTGTCCCGAACACATTCGCTCAAAAGACTTCGGGAAACGGAACTTGCATTTTTTTCGGCGAGTATGTTTGCGTGGTTCGTTATTTCCCATTTTTCCCGAACATGATTGCTCAAGGGACTTCGCGAAATCATCTGCGCTTTTTTCGGCGAGCACCTTTGCGGAATTCTGGTTTTCAAGAATTTCTATAAGAAACTTTTGTACTTAGAATATTTCTCTAATTTGTACAACACAATTCTTCCATGAAACCTTAAGCATAGAATTTTTTCAAGGCATCTGAATGTTAAGTATTTTTTACTTCTATGCCATCGGCGTTGCCGAGTCTGTACACACCTTTTCGTACTTCGGCAAGAACCAGATAAGGTCTTTCCCAATTCACGTGAAGTACTCCATGGGATGGCCTTCGGGGTGCGAAGTCAGCCTTTCGGAGAACGAGGTCTCCCTTCTTGATCCCTTTTGGCCTGGCTCGTAAATTTATGGCCGCGGCCACTCTTTGCTGAAAAGCTTTTCTTCTCAGCTCGGCTATTTCTCTATGTTTGCCGATGAGGTCAAGCTTTGTTCTTAGGCCGAGGTCGTTTCCACTTTCATCGAACACTTGCACCCGTACTGATGGTCGTACTACCTCAATTGGAATGATGGCCTCTGTACCAAAGACTAGCGAAAAAGGCGTTTCCCCTGTGGCTCTTCGGGGTGTTGTTCGGTAGCTCCATAATACGCTTTGGAGTTCTCCTGGCCATTTCCCTTTTGCTTCCCCCAGTCTCTTTTTTAGACCATCTTTCATGGTCCTATTACATACTTCTACCTGCCCATTGCTTTGGGGGTGAGCTACTGGGGCGAAGTGCATCTTTATTCCGAGGTCGCTGATAAATTCCTGGAATCCTTTGTCTGTGAACTGGGATCCATTGTCAGCTACTAGCACCCTTGGTATGCCAAATCTGCATACGATGTTCTTCCACATGAACTTCTGCACTTCTTTTGCCGAGATAGTCGCTAGTGGTTCTGCCTCACCCCATTTGGAGAAATAGTCTACTGCTACCACGCAGAATTTCACGCCTCCAGGCGCTGTGGGGAGCGGCCCAATGAGGTCTATGCCCTAGACTATGAAGGGCCAGGGATAATCAGCCGAAGTCACCATTTCTGAGGGTGTCCTCTGGATATTTGCGTGCTTTTGGCAATTACCACATTTCCGGACGAACTGTCTAGCGTCCCTTCTTAGGGTAGGCCAGAAATATCCTTGGTGAAGTATTACTGCTGCAAGGGCATCAGTTCCGATGTGCGAACCACAAGCGCCTTCGTGTACTTCATCGAGGATCATTTCAGTATCCTCTTCGCCGACACACCTCTGTAGTGGGTTTGCATATCCCTGCCGATATAATTCTTCACCAATTAGGAAGAATCGGCCGGAGCGTCTTCGGATTTTGGCAGCCTCACTGGGGTCTTCGGGGAGTGTATTGTCCTCGAGGTATCTTCTTATCGGGTCTTTCCAGCCTTTTCCCAAAGTTGATATGCTCAGCACTGTGATGCTCGGGTGACCCAGCACCTCGGTGTATACTTTTGATTTTACCAAGTAGTCTACCTCGGCATTATCACGTCGAGGCACGTTTTCGATTCGCATGGTATCGAACTCCCAAATGAGTTTTGCCACCAGTTCATGGTATTTTGCCAAGGTCGGGTCCTTTGCCCCATAGTCTCCCGCTGTTTGGCGTACCACCAGCTGAGAATCGCTGTGAGCTTTTAGGTTCCTTATGCCAATTTTTCTGGCCAGGCGCAATCCTGCTATGAGGGCTTCATATTCTGCCATATTGTTGGTGGCATGAAAGTTGAACTTGATAGCCTTCACCACTTCTAGGCCTTCAAGACCCCTGATGATCACGCCAGCTCCCTGGTGTTCGGACCCCGAGGCTCTGTCAACATGCAAAGTCCATTTGGGATCACCTTCGTTAGGATCCAGATGGCTGTCCTCGATGGTAGATACTTCGGCGATGAAGTCTGCCAGTGCTTGAGCTTTTATGGCTTTCCGAGGTTCGTAAGAGATGTCATGTTCGCCAAGCTCTATACACCACTTGGAGAGCCTTCCGGAATGATCCACCTTCCTCATGATGTCCCGTAGTGGTAGACTACTTCGGACGATGATGGGGTGAGCCTGAAAGTATGGTCGTAGTCTTCTCCCTGCTAGCACCAAGGCATATATAGCTTTTTGTAACAAAGGATACCTGACTTCGGCGCCATGCAGGGATTTGCTCACGTAATAGACCGGCCATTGCCTTGGCCCCTCTTCTTTTACAAGGACCGAACTCACAGCTTTTTCTGTGATTGCGAGGTATAGTACGAGAGGCTCTCCTTCGCGAGGTTGTGGCAGAGTAGGCAGGCTGGCCAAGTAGATTTTCAGTTCTTCCCAGGCCTTTTGGCAATCTTCACCCCAGGGATGGTCATTACCTCCGAGGTTGTCCTCCTTTTTTGCTGCCTTTGTGAGGACTTTGAAGAATGGCCGACATCGATCTCCGTATCTAGAAATAAACTTGTTGAGGGAGGTTATCCTTCCAGTGAGTCTCTGCACATCTTTTATTGTGGCAGGAGTTCGGAACTCGAGTAGGGCCTTGCTTTTTTCTGGGTTAGCATCAATGCCTTTTTCTAATACCATGTACCCAAGGAATTTTCCCGAGGTCACTCCGAAGATGCACTTTTCGAGACTGAGATGGATCCCAAAGGTTCTGAGCTTGTGGAAAGTTTCTTTTAGATCTGCGACGTGGTCGTCCGGCAGCTTGCTTTTGACTATCATATCGTCAACATACACTTCCATGTTTCTCCCTATTTGGTCGTTAAAGACCTTGCTTATCAACCTCTGGTAGGTGGCTCCTGCATTTTTAAGCCCGAAGGGCATTCTGACGTAGTAGTATGTTCCTCCCTCGGTGATGAAGGCAGTTTTTTCTTCATCTTCGGGGTTCATCCTTATTTGATGATAGCCGCTGAAGGCGTCTAAGAAACTTAGGAGCCCATATTCGGCAGTTGAGTCTACCAATTGGTCTATCGGTGGGAGAGGGTATGAGTCTTTTGGGCAAGCATCGTTCAAGTTTCTGAAGTCGATGCACATCCGGAGTTTGCTGCTTCCTTCTTTAGTGGCGATAACCACGTTGCTCAACCATTCGGGGTATTTGACCTCCCTGATGACAACAGCGTCTAACAGGCGCTGGACTGCGGTTTTGACAAAGTTATTTTTTTGGGCTGAGATGCCCCGTTTCTTTTGCCGGACAAGCTTTGCTTCCGGACTTACTTTGAGGCTATGCTGTATTACGCTAGGGTTCACCCCTGGCATATCTTTCGGCGAGTAGGCAAAGAGATCTTTATTTTCCAGTAGAAAAGATACAAGTTTTTTCTTGTCACCTTCGGCCAAGCTCTTCCCCATTCGGGTAGATTGACCCGGGACAAGTTCTACTGTTTCCATTTCCCCCTTCACGGGACTCTCTGCCTCGCTCTTTTTCTGTGGTTTTACTTCCACAGCTTGCACGGAGTTGTTTGCTGGAGCTTTTCGTGTTTTTGTTAGTATTGTGCCCAAAAAGCCAATCATGAGATGATTGTATTTTTGCACATTGAGTCATGATATTTTATTGAGGCATTAATCCAGCAATTTTGTTTGTTGTTTTGTTTCTGCGTAACGTAATAAACATAATTGTAACCCTAGAATAATGATATTCTTAAATGTCCCTAGTCTAGTATTATTGTGGAGCGGGTTGCAATAATACATAATGACTAGCATATGTGGAGACTAATATGAGATATGTAGTCTACATATGGGTACAAGTTGGAGAACTTGTGTACTGGACCGACCCACCATGAGAACACTTCATGGATCGTTATATGAGTGTCATAAGTGATTCTCATAGTGATCATGGTATATGTAGTCCTTCGACCTATGATCATCAAGGTTCCCTACATGTGAGTCACATACTTTGATACTTTCCTTTGTTGCTCGTAACTGAGTGAACTTGAAGGAGGTCATTGGGTATGTCACATATCATGCGGAGGGATTTGTATGATCAAGATGGGATTTGTCCCTCCTATGTAACGGGAGTGATATCTTTGGGCCCCTTGATAGAGTGAGACTTAGAAAATGCATGGCCATGCTCCGATGAGTTGATATATGATATCAATGTCATCAGTTTAAGTTAGTCTACTCGGTAATCAAGAAACCAAAGATTGGGCTATACGAGAGTGACACATTCCATGTCTCGTGCTTAGTCTTGATATCTTGGACAAAGGGACAATGGCATATATCGGTGATGATCATAAAGGTTTAGTCGATTCACCGACAATCTTGTCACTTGGGTAGCAATGATGTGTTGCTAGACACCGCTCATTGCTTATGATTATAAATGTGATTTATGATCATTGCCAACATGGCAAGAGCCTATTGGGTCGCACACGTAGAGCTATTTGGATCATTAGAGTGCATGGGCTAATTATTTGGGTTATGGTTTCACTTTAATTTCGTATTAATAATGGGCCAAGGAGTTGAGCCATTATTAAGCCCGAAATTAAATCCTAATTGGATTAGGGCTTTGAAACCCATTAGGCCTGGAAGTTGAGTCTCACTATAAATACAACTTTTAAGTGAGAAATTCGTAGGTCTCCTTGCCCTAGCCTCCCAAAAGGACAGCCGCACTCTTCTCTTGCAATTCCTTGGAGGACGCAAGCTAGCACTGCGAGCGCAAGAGAAACGCATCTGCCGGGACGTGGTGGAAGCGTGGTGATCCCGAGAGGCTCGTGTGGATACCATAGAGAGCCTGAACACGTCAACTGTTCAGGTTTTGTGATTCGACTCTACAGTTGAGTGAGAGATCTCAACCGAAAATTAGGTATGAAATTTTCGAACACCCGGTTTACCCCGTTTCACTTGGATCCTGGAGGGTTTCGGTTAAATTCCGCTGCGCTGTTTGGCTCCCGAAACCCAACAGTTTTGACGAACACCTTTCTTACTTCGCCTTGATCTATGAAGATTTCCGCATCTCCATCCTTGGCGGCGAAAGTGACGGTTAAGTACTTGACATCAGGGTTAATGTGCAGGTTTCCCTGCGTCTGTCTTCCAAGGATGGTGTTGTACGATGAAGGGACATCCATAACGATGAACCTTGCCATTGTGGAGGCGTACAACTCTTCTGTCCCCATCACCGAAGTCCCTTTCAACATCAACGGGAGATCGATCCACCCAAGGATGGGTAGCTCGGCCGGACCTACCCCAAAGGTAGGCGAGGTGACAGGCTTGAGGTCGCTGGCAGATACACCCAACCTCGGCAGCAAGTGTGAAAACAAGACGTCAGCATTTGATCCGTCATCAAGAAGCACTCTCTTGACGTCCCAGTTTCCTATTCTTGCCATGATCAACAATGGGTCGTCATGGGGAAAAATTACGGCGGAACCATCCTTTCGGGCCAGCTTTTTTGTTGGACTTTGGTACTCCATGACTGCTACTTCTCTGGCCTTCCTCTTTCTTTCCAAGGATGGCAGTCCCATCGTTATTGTCTGTATGATTGCTGCTGGAGGTGGGGGGTGCCTTTTCGGACTTCGGTTTCTCCGCCTGTCGGAGTCGTAGTCCTCATCTTCTGCCTTTCCTTCCTCCTCTTTTCTCCTTTTCGGGGAAGGCATGCGCAGATAACGCCAAAGTTGGCCCTGTTTTATCAGCGACTCTATATACTTCTTCAATTGTAAGCAATCTTCGGTATTGTGACCGTGGTCGCGGTGAAACTAGTAGAACTTCTTCATATTCTTTCTGTTGTCGGCGGTCATGGCCCATGGCAACTGAACCTGCGTCCCCTGCCTTTCCATCTTCATGAGGATGTTTCTCCGTGTGGTGTTCAGGGGTGTGAAAATTGGGAGTTTCCTTCCCCTCAGTCTCCGACCTCGGCCTGTCTGTTCAGTCGGATGCCGAGTTTGCTGGCTGGAGCCTTCGACGCGGGCGTGATTGGACTTCGGCCCACCCATTCTGAGCTCCTCGGCAGTCATGTGCTGTTCTGCCCTTCTGTAAAATTCACCGAGGGTGTCCAGGGGGTCCTTAGAGAACTCGTAAAACAGCTGTGAGTCCCTCCAAAGGCCCCGTGTCATCGCGAGGATGTGTATTTCGGGCCGAAAGTCTGGGAAACTCAAGGCCTCTTTGTTAAATCTCTCGACATAGTCGCGGATGGTCTCTCCAATCCTTTGCGCTATGTCGAACATCTGAACCGGCATCTTCGCCATTGGCCGACTTCCGATAAACTGCTGCATGAAGGCTGTGGACTACTCCTGGAACTCCGTGATGATTCCTGAGGCCAATGAATTATAGCAGGCTGTTGCTGGCCCACTAAGAGTGACCACGAAGCATTTGCACAAGGTAGCATCGTCGGAACCGTGCATCATCATGCTGTGTCTGTACTTGGTCAGATGGGCATGCGGATCAGTACGGCCATCGTAAGTTTCTAGGCGAGGTACTCTGAAATCACCTGGCATGGCTGCCTCAACTACATCTTGGGTGAATGGGGAGTCGTCCCCACAAAAGGTCCTAGACAGCCTTGCCCAGACGGGCTTGCGGGCCACCTGTTTCTCCACTTTGTCCAACCTCGCCAATATGTTCTCCATAAGGGCCGTGGCGCTAGGTTTTTTTTCTGGCAGGGGGGATTGTCGGTGCCTCTTCATGGAGCGAGTTCGGCACTGAGGGGATGGGGACCTCGCCTCAGGCGACTGGCTCCTCCTGTGTGTGCTTTTGGGTCACCTGGACCCCGCTTGTCCCGCGAGCCGTGCCCCGAGGGGCATGTTTTCTGTTGAAGACTCCTCTCGTGGGTCTCCGGATCCCGAACTACGATGAGTTGGTTTGGGGCTTTTTTCCCGAGGGTGTGCTAGCGAAGGAGGCCTTTGGGCTTGAGCTTGTTGCGGCCACCTTCGGTCTATCTATTGTGTCATTTCAGCCACAACAGAACATTGAAAGTAGCGCAGGAAGCTCATGGTTATGACCAGAGGGCGCTCTTCCTCAGGCGTGGAAGTCCCTGGGGGGAATTGCTCAGTGGCCGGTTAGACTACAGGCACGGACGGGGACCTCAGGAGTCCCTTATCCTTAGAACACCGAGTCTCAACAACAGCGACCCGAGGACGGGTTCCCATAGACGGCGCCAAATGATGTCCGGGGACATCTTCACTAGAAGGCATGGTGATTTCCGGGGGGGACTTCCTGTGATGGAGAGCGTCTGGAATTGAGCTTTCCCAAGGGAATGTGCATGCAAAGCTCAGAGAAGAGGGTTAGGAGGTCCCCGGGGTGCTTTTCCGGGGAGGAGCCTCCGACGCCCAAGTCAGTTTCCTAAGAAGGTAAGAGGGAAGCACTAGAGTTTTTTAGTGGGCTTGCCTGTGTTTTCTCAAGGAGGAGGAGTCCAACCTTTTTCCAGGGTTTGTTTCCTGGTATTTATAGGAATGTCCAGCCCGTTCAGATTGTGACACGTGTTCGGTCGGATGTTCTCTGAATTTCTGGGCATAGGGGACAAGTAGCCGGTGGCAGGCTCCTTGAGTCTCGAACCGAGACAGGTCGTGACAAGACCTGGACGGCGTCGGCGTGTCAAATCACCGTTTGAGGTCACATGTAGCATCTGTGGGCGGCATGTCAGAGGCTCCTTGAATGCTCATACCGTACTCCCGAAGTCCCTGGACGAGGTCGTCCTCTAGCGCGGACGGTGCCCCTTCGGGAAATGTGCCCGTAGTTCGGGGAGTTCCCCGATTCAGGGTTCCGCCTTCGGGGAGATGCCCTTCGGGTTTCAACAGCTGATTCTCCGTTTCCGAAGGCGATCTGTTTAGTACCTCGGGGGGGCTAATAGCTTCCTTGCATTCCCTGACGCTCTGAGTTCGGGTCAGATAGAGGCGATAGCCCTTCGGCTATCAACCTCAAAACCCTAGCTCAATTAAGCTCGGTTTCCTTGAATCTTCAAGAACCAAGCTTGATTCCAAGCAAGCACAAGCCGAAACACTCTTCTCCAAGCTTGAATCCTTCAAGTATCTTCAAGAATCTTGGATTTCAAAGAGAAAATGTGAAAGAACTCTCAAGAACACTCTCGGTTTAACAAGAACAAGCAAGCCCGAAATGAACAAATGGCCTTGGACTTGATTTCAGCCGAAAGTCATGTGTTTTTAGTTGGCTAGAATGCCAACTTTGCCTTCCACAATTTTGCATGGTGCAAAGTAGTCTTCCAAGCCCATATAAGTACAATGCCGCCCTTAAACTTGTGGTTAAATGGACACTTAAGTCAATTCTTGGCCCATTGTGCCAAGCACATGATAAACACAAGTACCAAGATGTCATAAGTACCCTTGTAAAACCGACCATGTAACTAAACTAATAACTAGTTAGGTTAACTAGTAACTAGTGAATAGTACACTAGTGGTAGACAAGAATTTGACTAGCAATCATTGTTGTCTCCCAAAAATGGTCTAGTCTTGGACTAGCCATCATAAAATTTTGCATGGCCAACAATGCCATCCTTAAGCTTGTGGTTTCACTTGTACCACATAACTTAGTGCACAATTTAGTCCTCTTTCTCTGTTTTCTGTCAGCTTTCCCATAGTACATTTTCTATGTGCAATTAAGTCCTAAAAGTCTCCAGTTTTGCACATAAGTCACTATACTAGTCTCCGGAGCTTCTCTTACTTCCCCTTTCTGTTTTCTCTCATTTTCCTTGGTTTTCCTTGATATTCCTTGGCCTAAGCTAAGCACTCAGGAGGTGCCTAACAAAAAGCCTATTAGGTCGCGCACATAGAGCTATTTGGATCATTAGAGTGCATGGGCTAATAATTTGGGTTTTGGTTTCACAATAATTTCATATTAATAATGGGCCCAATAGTTGAGCCATTATTAAGCCCCAAATTAAAGCCTAATTGGATTAGGGCTTTGAAACCCATTAGGCCTGGAAGTTGAGTCTCACTATAAATATAACTTTTAGTGAGAAATTCACAAGTTTTCTTGCCCTAGCCTCCCAAAAGGACAGCCGCACTCTTCTCTTGCAATTCCTTGGAGGACGCAAGCTAGCACTGCGAGTGCAAGAGAAACACATCTGCTGAGACGCGGTGGAAGCGTGGTGATCTCGAGAGGCTCGTGTGGATACCATAGAGAGCTTGAACACGTCAACTGTCCAAGTTTTGTGATTTGACTCTATAGTTGAGTGAGAGATCTCAACCAAAAATTAGGTATGAAAATTTTCGAGCACCCGGTTTACCCCGTTTCACTCGGATCCTAGAGGGCTTCGGTTAAATTCCGCTGTGCTGTTTGGCTCCCGAAACCCAACAGGGTCCACCGTAGTATTCCCAGATGATGATCCACTCCTTATCATGGCAAGGATTGGGAGTTGGGACGTAAAAATAGTGGTCCTCGATGACAGTTCCAACGCCGATGTCCTATTCTCCCATCTGCTACCAAGCCTGGGCATTGTGAAGAATAACCTCAAACCTGTCTCATCCCCTAGCTCAAGGGTAGGTCCTTCCAAACTCCCTGTCCTCGGGTGGATTGACTTACCACTAATGATAAGGGGAACTCCTGTTCAGAACAATCAAGAGCTTTTTGCCTCTTCCATGACCAGGTTCATCGTCATCGATGTCCCCTCTTCGTACAATGCCATCCTCGGAAGGCAAACTCAAGGGAATTTTCACATCTGACCAGATGTTAAGTATCTGACGGTCACTTCGAGACGAAGGATGGGGATGCAGAAATATTCATTGATCAAGCTGAAGTTCGCAAGGTCTTCGTGAAGGCGAGGCAAAGCCCAATGAAGGTGCATACACAGACCTCGAGAGAGAAGGGCACAACAACTGAAGAAGCCGTAGAAGGAGAGAAAAGTGACTTAGACAAAATTGAAACTGAGAATATAGAGCTTGTCCTAGGCTGAAATACCTGTATAGGGAAACATCA
The DNA here is from genome assembly GCA_039654915.1 of Aquilaria yunnanensis. Lineage (NCBI taxonomy): Eukaryota > Viridiplantae > Streptophyta > Magnoliopsida > Malvales > Thymelaeaceae > Aquilaria > Aquilaria yunnanensis. The sequence continues at coordinate 35,932,828 of CM077595.1, read as the reverse complement.
GGTCAAAGGTGACAAGCAAAAGCTTGTATCTTTCCTTTTAGTGAACAAAGATCTATTTGCCTACTCACCAAAGGATATGCCTGGGGTAGACCCTCGTATAATCCAGCAAAGTCTTAAAATACGCCCTGACGCGAAGCCTGTTCACCAAAACAAAATAAGCCTTTCAGTACACAAGAACAAGTTCCTTATGTCCGAGATCCAAAGGTTGTTGGAGGCAAACGTAATAAGAGAAGTCAAATATCCCGAATGGCTTAGTAACATGGTCATCGCCACAAAAGAAAGCAGTGACAAACTCTGAATGTGCATCGACTTCGAAAATGTGAACGATGCTTGCCCTAAGGATTCATATCCTCTGCACCCAATAGACCAATTGGTGGACTCAACCACCGAATACGGTCTCCTCAGCTTCCTCGACACATTTAGTGGGTACCATCAAATCTGGATGGGCTTAGAAGACGAGGAAAAAACCGCCCTCATCACCGAAGCTGGTACATATTGCTACATTAGAATGCCCTTTGGGCTTAAGAATGCAGAGGCCACGTACCAGGGAAACATGGAAGTCTACATCGATGATATGATAGTTAAGAGCAAACTAGCTAATAGTCATATCACAGACTTAGGAGAGACATTCCACCAGCTGAGGATATTCGGAATTCATCCCAACCCCAAAAAACGTGTTTTCAGGGTGAATGCTAGTAAGTTTCTCAGATTTATGGTGTCAGAGAGAGGTATCGATGCTAATCCGGAAAATGTCAAGGCCTTGTTAGGATTCCGAACGCCCAAGATGACCAAAGACGTGCAAAGACTCATGGGAAGAATCACGTCCCTTAGTAGATTCATCTCCAGATATGGGGATCACTGCCGACCATTCTTCAAGGTCCTCACTAAAGTAGAAAAAGGTGGGGAGACCTCGGAACCGTGGTGCACCCTTGGAATGAAGACTGCCGAAAGGCCTGGGAACAGCTTAAAGTCTACCTAACTCGTCTGCTGACACTTTGGCAACCGCGGGAAGGAGAACCCCTCATACTCTACCTCGCCGTCTCTAAAAAAATAGTAAGTTCGGTCCTGGTGAAGGAATAGTGGGAAAAGCAATGGCCGGTATATTACGTGAGCAAGTCTCTACAAGGTGCCGAAGTCAAGTACCCATTGCTACAAAAGGCTATTTATGCCCTAGTACTTGCAAGCAGATGGTTGCGACCATATTTCCAAGGGCACCCCGTTATCGTTCGAAGTAGCTTACCTCTTCGAGATATCATGAAGAAGGTAGACCACTCGGGAAGGCTATCGAAGTGGTGCATCCAGCTCGGTGAGTATGATATCACCTAGGAGCCAAGGAAGGCAATAAAAGCACAGGCATTGGCAAACTTTATCACCGATGTACCTGTTGCTGAAGACAGTCAACCTAACCTTGGTAAGAATGAACCTGAGTGGACTCTGTTTGTTGACGGGGCCTCCGGTTCTGAACATCAAGGAGTTGCAGTAATTCTCCATGGCCCCGAAGGTATGGAAGCCACGAAAGCCATCAAATTTGGGTTTAATGTCACCAACAACATGGCAGAATGTGAAGCCTTCATAGCAGGTTTGCGCCTCGCTCAATGAGTTGGTGTGAGAAACCTAAAGGCCCACAATGATTCTCAGCATGTGGTCCGACAGATGGCAGGGGACTATGGCACGAAGGACCCAACCTTGGTAAAGTATCATGACGTCGTGACAAAGCTCATCCAAGAGTTCAATGCGGTACACATCGATAACGTGCCTTGTTGAAATAATATTGAAGCAGATATCTTGGCCAAGTCAAAAAAGTCCACCGAAATGCTAAGCTAGTCGAGCATAGCTATAAAGAGCATAGTATCTCAAGACTTCGAAGCTTCCAGAAGACCCTTATGAAGCGGAAAAAGTGTGAAGATGATCCGGACGATATTTCCTCATCGGAGAGGAGCTATACGGACAAGGGTATGCATGTCCACTCCAAAGGTGTGTCAACGAAGAAGATGTAGAGAGGGTCCTTAAAGAAGTCCATGAGGGGGCCTGTGGTTCCCACATAGGAATTGATGCTCTGGCAGGAGTGTTATTCTGCCAGGGATACTTCTGGCCCACTCCGAGGAAGGATGCATGGCAATTTGTCCAAAAATGTGAAAATTGCCAAAGACGTGCCAACATCCAGAGGTTACCCTCGAAAATGATAACTTCGGCTAATTACCCTTGCCCCTTTGTAGTGTCGGGTATTGACCTCATCAGGCCTCTCCCAACGGCATCTGGAGGGGTGAAGTTCTGCGTAGTCGCAGTAGATCACTTCACTAAATGGATCGAGGCAGAGCCCCTAGCAACCATTTCGGGGAAGGATATACAGAAATTCATCTGGAAGAACATCATATGCAGATTCGGCATACCGAGGGTGATAGTGGCCGACAATGGTTCCCAGTTTATTGACAAGGGATTCCCAGGATTCACTATCAACCTCAGGATAAAAATGCATTTGGCGTCAGTAGCTCATGCTCACAGCAATGGATAGGCAGAGGCGTCCAATAGAACCATAAAAGATGGTTTGAAAAAGAGATTGAAGGAAGCAAAAGGAAAATGGCTAGGGGAACTTCCTAGCGTGCTATGGAGCTATTAGACAACCCCCCAAAAGGCCACAGGTGAGACACCTTTCTCACTCGTCTTTGGCACAGAGGCCATTATTCCTATCAAAGTGGTTCAGCCATCGATTAGGGTGCAAGTGTTCGATGAGGAATGAAACAACCTCGGGTTGAGAACTAAGCCGGACGTAATTGACAAACAGAGAGAAGTGGCTGAGCTTAAAAGAAAAGCTTTTTAGCAAAGGATAGCCATAGCTGTGAACTTGCAGGTCAGGCAAAAAGGAATCAAGAAAGGAGACCTTGTCCTCCGAAAGGCTGAGTTTGAGTCCCGAAGACCATCTCACGAAGTACTTCGGGCAAACTGGGAAGGGCCTTATTTGGTTCTTGATGAAGTTTGGCCAGGAGTCTACAAGCTCGGCGATGTCAAAGGTGGTGAACTAAGAAACAAATGGCATTCAGATGCTTTGAAAAAATTTTAAACTTAGAAATTTTTCAAAGGAAAATAGTCCCACCAAAGGAATCTATCCGAACAAGGTGCAAGTATCTACATACAGAAGTGTCACATTTTCTTTGAAGGTGCGTCAATCGAACATGGCTGATAAAAATAGGCAAAGCTTTGCCAAAAGATATTCGCCGAAACTGGTGTTATGCCGAAGATGGTTGATAACAAGCATGAAAAATATCTTCCCGAGGGTCCTAGACCAAAAATGATCAAACTAACCCTTGGAACCGAAGATCATTTAAGGAGAAACTTGTCTTAGGCTTAGCCAAATTTTGGAGGAAAGAAAGAAATTTCATTTATATAAGAGGAAGTTTACAAAGGAGAAGTTTATAAAGAAGAAAGCTTATTCAGGGTCTTGGACACCTAGGGGACCTCGTCATCTGGAGCTACTTCACCGCCAACCTCCTCCGTCACAACCTCGGACGTCGGAGGAAGAGCAAAAAGAAGGTTGACATGCTCTATCTTCGACCATGTCCAGCGAGGCCCTTTGGGTAATGCCCGTTGGCATCATCGCTGTATGACATGATAAGCCTAGAAAGGACTTTTGGTGAGGAGGCCATCTGTAGAAGAGACCTCCAGGGAAAAATTACCTGAAACACTCAAAGAACAAAGGTCAGGAGGTCCCTAGAGCGTCTTTCCAGGGAATGAGCCTCTGACGCCCAAGTCAGTATTTAGAGAGACGAAGAGTGATAAGTAGAGAACAGAGAATATGTTTCTCTTGATAGTCCAGTCTTTGCTCCCCCCTTTACTAAGGTCATTTCCCAAGTATTTATAGAAGGGTGTAAGGAGAAGTCCATTTGACATAGCCCACTCAGATCATGACACGTGTTTGGTCAGATGTAGTCCGTACCTTCGGGAATGGGGACCTCTAGCTGGCTGTAGACCATCTTGGCCAGAAGTCAGGCCCGCAGTAGGTCTGCGTGTTAGAGCATGGACAAGGGCGGCATGTCAGGACGTGTGCAAGAGCGGCGTGTCAGAGGTTCCTTAACCATTTTTGTCACACCTCACACAGGCTCTGGCCCAAAATTTCAAGTTTAACTCCCAAACCCATAACTTAATTTCAAGTTCTTTAATTCGGCCAAACAACCAAAGTTACCATTAAGTCTTATTTTCTTAAGGTAAAAAGCTTGGGAGGTGGCCCAGGAGGCTTATGATTAAGTCCAATAATTACTTGCAGCAGAAGTAAGGCCTAATACCACTAACTTGCAAAACAAGCAAGGCTTTAATAGATTACTTGCATGACAAGCAAGGCAACACTTAGTGAAAATGAAGTGCTTAATTGGTGTGCAATCAAGTGTGCTACCTAAATGGCAACCAAGAAGCCCAAGATAGTCACTTTGTTTTGAAAACTCAAGTTTATGTGCACATGTGCCTCTCGGCCATATTAGGTACAAATGAGGTTCACAAGGTTTCATGCTTCACACTCACATAACCAAGCATAAGTCCAAACTATCCATAAAGATTTACCAACTTTGGCCCAAAGCATCCATCACATACACATGTCCAAAACCATCCATAAGATCATACACATAACTTGGCTACTTAGGCACAACAAGTACTACCACAAAACTAGGTGTCCAAGACTACATATATGTACACACGAAATGGTAGTCTACCTAGTAACCTACATGGCTTCATGCCATGATTCAAAAGTCCTCCAAGCCAAGTTACAGTACAACCCGAGACCACTAATGGTCAAATAGCACCTTAAGTATCCCATACAGAAGTACACACTGCAACACCAACCCAATAGCCATGTTCATAGTCATGAAGGTAAAGACTATGATCAGAGCCAATGTCCACATGTCCATACTGCCCTCCTAGACAAGTCCCAACACTACAAGCCTGCAAACTTAGCACATAAGTCTTGGCCAACTTGTAAAAATAAGACTTGTAATGTACAAAACCAATAAGCCAAGCACACATTGGCACATACCTTGACAAACAAGCAAGCTACCACAATTTCACAAGCACAAAGCAAGCAAAACTATTCAGGCCAAATATCTTTCCCTGAAAAACAAATATGATGGGCAGTGAGTATAAAACTCAGTAGAGCTCACTTTCAATACCAACTCAATTAAGAGTTTATTTAGTTAAGCCGAGTATACAACTCAAGGCTTAACCTCCCATTAGCTCAACATAACCTGCAAAACAACCACAAACACAAGAAAACACAAAGAATTCATATAAGTACCCGGGACATATAAGTTACACTAACAATAATTTGGTCAGCAAGCACAAAGAATTCACCAAAGCACACAATGTGCACACACACACACCACGAAGGCCATTCGGCCATAATACCATAACATGTGCCAATGTGCAATTTTGCACACAACTTCACCATAATCTCCACTTCCACTGGAGCTCCGAAATAGCTAGCAAAATGGCCACATTCACTAGCATTTCTAGCACATGTCCATAGTTAATTAGCTAATTAACACCATAACCAAATCAATTCTCAATAGCCCATCAAGCAGCTAAGGTCATTTGGCAATTTTATCCATCACTTAGCTACTTTAAACACTTGAATCATGGTAATTCACCAAGCAATCAAGATGTTAAGTGAACCTTACCTCAAATAAGCTTTCGGCCAAAAATCCAACTTTCAAACTGTGATGTTCTTCACCAAATTAGCCTATCACATAACCAATTTGGCATCAACTAACCTTGTTCATGGAATAACTACCATGTAATCAAGGGAAAAACATAAGTTTACCTCAATTCAAGCTGTCGGCCAAATACTAACTTCCAAGCCAAAGTGTTCTTCACTCAATTGGCCTAATATAACATCAATTAAACACTCAAACTCCTTGTTCATGGAATTAACACCATGTAATCAAGGAAACATCAAGATTACCTCAAAACCCTAGCTTGGTTGGCTCAGCCCTTCTTCGTTTCTTCAAGAACAAAGCTTGAATTGGAATGGTCTAGGGCCGAAACCAAGCTCCCAAGCTTGAATCCTTCAACCAAAGCTCCATACTTCTCCAATGAAGCTTGAATCCGAGACCAAGTTTGAGAGAACTCAAGAACTTAAGCAAAACAAGTTTCGGTCATGTGAAGGAACAAGCCTGAAATGGAGATACAAATGACTTAGGTGTTTCGGTTACAAGTTTCGGCCCCAACTTATTTGCATGGCTAAATGAAGCCTTCAACTCCACATAATTACAATGCCGTCACCGAAACATATATATATCTTGACACTTAGGTCACCTCATGGCCCATTTTCCAAGCACAAAACAAAAGTGTCATAAAAGTCCATTAATCCCATGTGGTAACCGGCCATGAAACTAGCATAAGTTCTAGTTAGTCCAACTAGATAATAATGCTTAGTTCCTTAGTGGTAGACATGATGTGACTTGTTATCATTGTTGTCTCCTTTAATTTGGTCTAGTAGACCACAAACCCTTGAAAAATTTTGCATGGCCGAAATCATCAACTCACACTTTGTAGTTTTGTTTGCACCACCAAGTTAAGTGTGCAATTTAGTCCTCCAATTTTATTTTCTGTGATTTCTCCCATAGTAAAATTTCTGTGTGCAAATAGGACCCGAAAGTTCCCAGATTTGCACATACATCACTGTACTAGTTTCCCCAGTCCTTCACATTATCCCTCTAAGCTTCTTGGCCTAAGCCAAGCACTTAGGAGGTGAGCCTAACAATGCTACCCTCTGCAAATGCTTTGAGGTCACCCTCTTCGGTCCAGTGACTGCATGGTATAACTCCCTCACCCTTGGGACAATAATGAGTTTCCAAGAGCTGTCCACAGCATTCACGCAGCAGTTCATCGGCAACAGGCAGATAGCAAAGATGCCCGTCTAGATGTTCGACATAGCACAGAGAAATGGGGAAACCATTCGGGACTACGTCAAAAAATTTCACAAAAAGGCCCTGAGCATGCCAAACTTTTGTCCTGAAATACGCATCCTCGCTATGATACAGGGACTTCGGCAAGACTCACAACTCTTTTACGAGTTCTCGAAAGACCCTCCAGACACCCTTGGCAAGTTCTACTGTAGAACCGAACAGCACATGACAGCCAAAGAATTGAGAATGGGAGGATCAAAGCCTAATCATTATCATCTCGAAGGTGAAAGGCATCAACCCCGGTACCCAGCCGAAGGCGGGGGAAAAACTTGGAAGCAGAAAGGGAAAAGACTCTTGTCATTTAGTCCCCTGAACACCACCCGAACAAACATACTGCTGGCCATGGAAAGGCAAGGAAACTGAATCCAGCATCCGAAGGCCATGACTTCCGAAAATAAGAAAAATATGAAGAATTTTTGCCAATTTCATCGGGATCATGGGCATGACACCGAGGATTGCTTCTAGTTGAGGAAGTACATCGAGTCTCTAATAAAGTAGGGCCAACTTCGGTGCTACTTGCAGATGCCCTCTCCGAAGGGGAAGAGGGAAGAGGAAAGGAAAGGAGATGATGAAGAATATGATTCTGATAGGCGCTAGAATTGAAGTCCCAAAAGACATCCACCACCTCTGGCTGGAATAATACAGATGATCACCATTGGACTACCTTCGGCAAAAAGAAAAAGAAAAGCCAGGGAGATCTCGGTAATGGAATTCGGTGACCCATAGAAAAAGCTTCTTAAAAAAAATGGGTCTACCATAGTATTCCCTCTTGATGACCCACTTCTAATCATGGCAAGGATAGGGAGTTGGCATGTCAAAAGAGTAGTCGTCGATGATGGTTCTAACGCTGACATCTTATTCTCTCATTTGTTGCCAAATTTGGGTATCCCAAAAAGAGATCTCAAGCCTGTCACCTCCCCTACCTTCGGAGTAGGTCCGTCCGAACTCCCTGTCCTCGGATGGATTGACCTCCCCCTAATGCTAAGGGGAACGTCACCGCAAAACAAGGAAGAGCTTTTTGCTTCTACAATGACAAGTTTCATCGTCATAGATGTTCCTTCGTCATATAATGTCATCCTTGGAAGGCAAACCCAAGGAAACCTCCACATTCGCACAGATGTGAAATACTTGACTGTCACCTTCGCAACAAAGGATGGGGATGCTGAGATCTTCATCGACCAAGAGGAAGTGAGAAAGGTGTTCATAAAAGAAGAAAAGTCCCATCGAAGAGCTACGCACAGACTTCGAGAGCAAAGGTTGTGCTCGCGGAGGAGGGAAAGCGATAAGAAACAGAAGACCCTGAGAAAATAGAAACAGAAGATGTAGAACTGTCTGAAGATGACAAGGAAAAACTTGTATCTTGTTGGGTTTCGGGAGCCAAACAGCGCAGCGGAATTTAACCGAAACCTTCCAGGATCCAAGTGAAATGGGGTAAACCGGGTGTTCAGAAATTTCATACCTAATTTTCGGTTGAGATCTCTCACTCAACTGTAGAGTCGAATCACAAAACCTGAACAGTTGACGTATTCAGGCTCTCTATGGTATCCACACGAGCCTCTCGGGATCACCACGCTTCCACCACGTCCCGGCAGATGCGTTTCTCTTGCACTCGCAGTGCTAGCTTGCGTCCTCCAAGGAATTGCAAGAGAAGAGTGCGGCTGTCCTTTTTGGGAGGCTAGGGCAAGGAGACCTGCGAATTTCTCACTTAAAAGTTGTATTTATAGTGAGACTCAACTTCCAGGCCTAATGTGTCACACCTCACACAGGCCCTGGCCCATCCCTATAAAGGTTTAACTCTCAAACCTTAAGTTTAACTCCCAAATTTCAAATTCATGTTAAACCTCCCAACTTGAGTTTAACCTGTTAAATGGAATTTAATTCCAGTCTCTTAGATTCGGCCAATTTGGGTAACTTAACTTTAAGTCTTATTTTCTTAAATTGAAAAGCCTGGGAGGTGGCCCAGGTGGCTTCTATGTGGACTCATTAAATTACTTGCAGCAAGGGCAAGGCCCGAACCCTTAACTTGCTCCACAAGCAAGGGTTCAATTAATTTCTTGCACAACAAGCAAGGCAACACTTAATGCAATTTAAGTGCATAAATGGTGTGCATCAAGTGTACTATCTATATGGCAACCAAGAAGCCCACAAGATTTGGTTTAGATTTTGAAAAAAATACCATATACAAAATGTGCATGGTGTTCTCGGCCAGTTAAGGTACACATAAATATGCACAACATTTTCATGAAGCAAGGCTCATACTATTCACATAAAGGTGCCAAACCTTGGCCCATAACATCCAGCAAACATAAGCCAGCATAATGCTATCCATAATCCATACATAACTTGGCATACAAAACCATGAAGCATTATAAGTCTAGGTGTTAAAGACTACTCATATTAACACAAAAAGGGTAGTCTACCTAGCAACCATAACATGGCTACACATGCCATGAAACCGAAAGTATTTATGCCAAGTTTACATGCTAAGACTCCTAATGGTCAAACATGACCTTAAGTATGCCATACAAGAGTACACACTGCAACACCAACCCAATGGCTTGATTCATGGTCATGAAGGAAAACACTATGATCAAAGCTACAGTCCAGGTATCCATAGCTCTCCTAGACAAGTCTCCAACTATAGCCTGCAAACTTCCACTATAAGTCTCGGCCAAACAAGAAATAAGACCTGTAAACTAATCAAAATGCTAAGCCAAGCACACATTGGCACATACCTTGCAAATCAAGCAAAATATAAACACTAAGCACACACACAAGCAGCTTAGCCTTACTCAAGCCGAATGTCCTTGCCTGAAAAGTAAAGGATGGGCAATGAGCATATAACTCAGTAGGATTCACTTAAAACATATACAACTTATATTGAGTCTATTTAGTTAAGCTGAGTAATCACTCAAAGCTTAACCTCCCCTTAGTTAGCTCAACCTGCAATACAAACACCAAGACAAGAAAAAAACAGACATATACATATACAAACAGATAAATAAGTCAAATATTTCATAAGTGGGGTTAGCATGCACAAGGAAACACCGAAGCACACAAGTACACACACACACTCCACAATGTTGCTCACTGCCATATAAGCCATACATGTACCCATGTGCATTTCTTGCACACAAACTTACCAATACACCATTTCCATTTGGAGCTCCCAAAATGCCAAGCAAATAGGCCACAAGTACATGTACCATAGTTAATTAGCTAATCAATAAAAAAACCAAGTATAACCATTAAGCCCATCAAGTAACTAAGGTCATATGGCACATTTAACCATCACTTAGCCACTCTAGACACTTGAATCATGGTGTACATTACCAAGCAAAGTCAAGTGCCAGTGAACCCTACCTCAATAGCTCTCGGCCTACAACCAAGCTTCAAGTATCCAAGTGTTCCTCAATCTCAATGCCTACCAAATCATGGCATCAACACACTAACTCATGGATTAAATTACCATGACCCACATGAAGAACACTAAGATACACACAATTAAGCTCTCGGCCAAAAAGGCCCATTTTCATATACATGTGTTACTCATCATTCTAACACACCACATAATATTCTAATCATCAATGAACATCATCTAAATCATTATCTCCAATTAACCAAGTGTAATGCACCATTCCACTATAATTCAAGTTCTTGGCCATAGTGCCTAGTTACACATATCTATGTCATTTATCCAACCAATTCAACACATAGCATCAAATCATTGATGATTATTGTTTCATGGTATCATTACCATGTATTCAAGTTATGAGCACCAAATCATGCCATTTCAAGCTCTCGGCCATAAAGCCAAACTTCACATATCAATGTTCCTCATCACTCTAAACCAACACATGTTCACCAACTCATCATTTATCAATGACCATGGCATCAATGCCATGTAAACGAATGAGGAACACACATTTACCTCAAGTGCACCTTTCGGCCAAACTTCCTTTTGTTCAACTTGATGTTCCTTGCTCAAATTTGCCTAGCACAACAACAAATAGGCAACAACAACACTTAGTCATGGATTAATTTCCATGGAAATGAAGAAGAACACCAAGAACACATTCGGCCAACAATCCACCTCCAAACCGAGACATACTTTGCCCATTTAGCTTAACATAACTTCAATTGAACACTTAAGTTCCTTGTACATGGAAGAACTACCATGAATTTAAGGAAACATTGAAGTTACCTCAAGAACCCTAGCTTGATTCCTTCTCGGCCTTGGCTTGATTCTTCAAGAACAACTTGAATTTGAAGTAGTCTAGCACCAAAATCAAACTTTCAAGCATGAATTCTTCACCCAAGCTCCACACCTCTCCAATGAAGCTTAAATCCGAGACTAAGCTTGAGAGATCAAGAACAAGAGCTAAACAAGTTTCGGTCAAATGAAGGAAATGAGGTCTTGACTAGTTTCGGCCGAATGGACTTGGGTTTTAGTTAGCTACAATGCTAACTTTTGCCTTCCAATAAAATGCATGGTGCAATGTAGCCCTTAACTCCATAAATACTCAAAGCCGCCACTCAAACTTTTGTTAAAATGGACACTCAAGTCTTATCTTGGCTCACAATGCCAAGTACAAGGTAACACAAGTACCAAGGTCACAAAAACTCCCATGCATAACCGGCCATAACTAGACTACACACTAGTTAGTTTGTTTAGTTAACTAGTGAATAGTACACATAGTGGAAGACAAGATTTTGACTAGTAATCATTGTTGTCTCCCAAATTTGGGCTAGTCTTGCACTAGTCACCCATTAAACTTGCATGGCCAAATTGATCAACTTGAAGTTGATAGTTTTAATTGAACCACTCATCTAAGTGTACATTTTGGTCCCCTTTCTCTGTTTTCTGCCAGCTTTCCCATAGTACATTTTCTATGTGCAATTAAGTCCTGAAAGTCTCCAGTTTTGCACATAAGCCACTATACCAGTCTCCAGAGCTTCTCTTACTTCCCCTTTATATTTTCTCTCACTTTCCTTGGTTTTCCTTGATATTCCTTGGCCTAAGCCAAGCACTTAGGAGGTACCTAACATAATGGGTTTCAAAGCCCTAATCCAATTAGGATTTAATTTCGGGCTTAATAATGGCTAAACTCCTTGGCCCATTAGTAATACGAAATTAAAGTGAAACCATAACCCAAATAATTAGCCCATGCACTCTAATGATCCAAATAGCTCTATGTGTGCGACCCAATAGGCTCTTGCCATATTGGCAATGATCATAAATCACATTTATGATCATAAGCAATGAGCGGTGTCTAGCAACACATCATTGCAACCCAAGTGACAAGATTGTCAGTGAATCGACTAAACCTTTATGATCATCACCGATATATGCCATTGTCCCTTTGTCCAAGATATCAAGACTAAGCATGAGACATGGAATGTGTCACTCTCGTATAGCCCAATCTTTGGTTTCTTGATTATCGAGTAGACCAACTTAAACTGACGACATTGATATCATATATCAACTCATCGGAGCATGGCCATGCAATTTCTAAGTCTCACTCTATCAAGGGGCCCAATGATATCAATCCCGTTACATAGGAGGGACAAATCCCATCTTGATCATACAAATCCCTCCGCATGATATGTGACATACCCAATGATATCCTTCAAGTTCACTCAGTTACGAGCAACAAAGGAAAGTATCAAAGTATGTGACTCACATGTAGGGAACCTTGATGATCTTAGGTCGAATGACTACATATACCATGATCACTATGAGAATCACTTATGACACTCATACAACGATCCATGAAGTGTTCTCATGGTGGGTCGGTCCAGTACACAAGTTCTCCAACTTGTACCCATATGTAGACTACATATCTCATATTAGTCTCCACATATGCTAGTCATTATGTATTATTGCAACCCACTCCACAATAATACTAGACTAGGGACATTTAAGAATATCATTATTCTAGGGTTACAATTATGTTTATTACGTTATGCAGAAACAAAACAACAAACAAAATTGCTGGATTAATGCCTCAATAAAATATCATGACTCAATGTGCAAAAATACAATCATCTCATGATTGGCTTTTTGGGCACAACACTAACAATCTCCCACTTGCACTAAAAGCCAATCATCCATGTATCTAATACCGATGGACCTAGAATGGCTATCATGCTTCTGCTGCGTAAGGGGCTTTGTCAGTGGATCAGCAATGTTGCTGTCTGTCGAAGTCCTGCATATCCATACATCACCCCTCTCGATGATCTCCCTGATGAGATGATAGCGTCGGAGTATGTGTTTGGATCGCTGGTGAGATCAAGGTTCCTTAGCCTGTGCGATTGCTCCATTGTTGTCACAATAGAGCTCTATCGGGTCGACAATGCTTGGAACCACTCTAAGTTCAGTGATGAACTTCTTAATCCAAACTGCCTCCTTTGCAGCATCAGAGGTGGCAATGTACTCAGTTTCTGTTGTAGAGTCAACTACTGTCTCTTGCTTTGAACTCTTCCAGCTCACAGCACCACCATCAATACAAAACACATAACCAGATTGCGATTTAAAATCATCCTTATCGGATTGGAAGCTTGCATCGGTGTAACCCCTTACAACGAGCTCATCTTCACCTCTAAAGACCAAGAATGCATCCTTAGTCCTTCATAAGTACTTAAGGATGTTCTTAACAGCTGTCCAGTGACTTTCACCGGGGTTCGATTGGTACCTACTCGTCATGCTCAAAGCATATGAGACATCGGGACGAGTACATATCATGGCATACATGATAGATCTAATTACTGAGGTATGTGGAATCTTACTCATGCGCTCTCTCTCCTCGGTTGTACTCGGACACTGAGATCTAGAAAGAGTGATACCATGTGACATGGGCAAGTATCCTTTCTTGGAATCTTGCATGCTAAACCTCTTTAGCACCTTGTCAATATATGTACTTTGACTTAGGCCAAGAAGCTTTCTAGGTCTATCTCTGTAGATCCTGATGCGTAACACATAGGCTGCTTCACCCAAGTCCTTTATAGAGAAACATTTCCCTAGCCAAGTCTTCACAAACTGTAGCTCGGGAATGTCAATCCCGATGAGTAGTATGTCATCTACATACAACACCAAGAAGACAATAGCGCTCCCACTAACCTTCTTGTAGACAAAAGGTTCATCTTCACTTTTGATAAAACCAAACTCTTTGATTGCATAATCAAAATGAAGATTCCAACTTCGAGAAGCTTGCTTCAGTCCATAAATGGACCTTTGCAGTTTGCACACTTTATTGGCATTCTGAGGAGTGACAAAACCCTCAGGATGTCTCATGTACACATCCTCAAGTAGCTTTCCATTTAGGAAGGCAGCTTTGACATCCATTTGCCATATCTCATAATCATAGTATGTAGCAATAGCAAACAAAATTCGGATGGATTTAAGCATAGCTACTGGTGAAAAAGTTTCATCATAGTCAATACCATGAATTTGCTTGAAACCTTTTGTGACCAATCATCCCTTAAAGGTAATCACATTACCATCCATGTCAGTTTTCTTCTTGAAAACCCATTTGCATCCTACGGGTTTTACCCGTTCAGGTGGGTCAACCAAAGTCCATACTTGGTTTTCATACATGGATTCCATCTTGGATTTCATGGCCACTAGCCACTTCTCAGAGTCAGGCCCCGACATAGCTTGTTGGTAGGTTGTGGGCTCATCTTGATCCATGAGCATCACATCACTGGTGTGAGTCACGAGAAATCCATATCTCTCGGGCTCACGCCGAATCCTACCAGTCCTACGTGGGCTCTGTGCTATAGGAACAGACTCTTGAACCACAACATCCTGTGGTGCCTGTTCAGGTTCCATTTCAGGTTCGATGTCTCCTTGTTGTTCTTGAATTTATTCAAGTTCTACTTTCCTCCGACTAGTTCCTTTAGAGATAAACTCTTTCTCCAAAAAGACACCAGTTCGAGCAACAAACACTTTTTGGTCAGAGGGATTGTAGAAAAAGTAACCCTTTGTTTCTTTGGTATACCCAACAAAAAGGCATTTTTTAGATTTGGGCCCTAGTTTGTTAGAGGATTGATGTTTCACATAAGCGTCACAGCCCCAAATCTTCATAAAAGACAAATTGGGACGCCTCCCACTCCATATCTCATATGGTGTCTTTTGAATCGATTTAGATGGAACTCGATTTAGTGTAAAAGCGGCTATCTCTAGAGCATGTCCCCAAAAGGAGTTTGGAAGGTCTGCTTGACTCATCATGGAGCGAACCATGTCTAACAAAGTTTGATTTCTCCTTTTAGAAACTCCATTCCATTGAGGTGTGCTTGGTGGAGTGAGTTGTGATACTATACCAGACTCCTTCAGATAGTCAAGGAATTCTTGATCCAAGTACTCTCCACCTCGATCTGATCGAAGCACTTTGATACTCTTCCCGAGTTGATTCTCTTCTTCATTCTTGAATTCTTTGAACTTTTCAAAGGATTCTGACTTGTGTCTCATAAGATACACATAGCCATATCTACTGAAGTCATCAGTGAAAGTAATGAAGTATTGGAAACCTCCTCTAGCTTGTGTAGACATAGGGCCACCTACATCACTATGTATGAGTCCTAGTAAGTCATTAGCCCTTTCACTTTGCCCTGTGAATTGGGCTTTGGTCATCTTGGCCAACAAACATGAACCACATGTCTCATATGATTCAAAATCAAATGAGTCCAAGAGTCCATCCCTATGGAGCTTGGATATGCGGGTCTCATTTATATGGCCCAAGCGACAGTGCCAGAGATAGGTCGAGTTTGAATCATTTAATCTGACCTTCTTGGTATTCACATTATAGATTGGATCTTCAAGGTCTAGAACATACAACCCATTGCTAAGTTGAGCACTACCATAAAAGATTTCATTCAAATAAATAGAACAACATTTGTCCTTTATTATAAATGAAAAACCTTTCTTGTCCAAACAAGAAACAGAAATCAAATTTCTACTAATAGTAGGCACAAAGTATCAGTTGTCTAATTCTAAAACTAATCCACTAGGTAAAGTGAGAACATAAGTCCCTACGGCTAAGGCAGCAAACCATGCTCCATTTCCAACACGTAGGTCCAGTTCACCTCGGGCCAATCTTCTACTTCTACTTAGATCCTGCACATTTGCACAAATGTGAGATCCACATCCAGTATCCAATACCCAAGATGAGGAAGTAGAAAAGTTAGCCTCTATAACAAAAATACCTGAAGTGGAAGTCTTACTTCCCTTTTCCTTAGCAAGTTCTTCAAGATAGACCTTACAGTTGCACTTCCAGTGTCCAGGTTGCTTACATTGGAAGCACTCCCCTTCCTTTGCCACACCACCCTTTGGTTTTAGTGCAGCTGAAGAAGAACTAGCATTGGAGTTTCCATTAGCTTTATCCTTCTTCTTGTTGGCTTTTCCTTTTCCCTTGCCCTTTTGAACCATCAAAATGGGCTTAGCCTTCTTAAGGTTTTGCTCAGCAATTCTCAACATGTTGAGCAATTCAGGGAGGGACTTGTCAAGGTCGTTCATGTTATAGTTCATGACAAACTGACTGTAGCTTTCAGGCAACGATTGCAAGACTACATCAATAGCCAACTCTTTCTGAAGAGCAAATGCCAAATTCTCAAGATTCTCAATGTACACAACCATCTTGAGCAAATGAGGACCCACGGGACTTCCCTCGGAGATCTTGCATTGAAACAATGCCTTAGAGGTCTCAAACCTCTCATGCCTAGCTTGCTCTTCGAAAAGCATTTTGAGATGTTCGATCATATCGAACGCCCCCATGTTCTCATGTTGCTTCTGAAGCTCAGATTCCACGGTAATAAGCATGAGGCATGCAACATCCAAAGCATCATCAGAATGCCTCTTGTGAGCATCCCTTTCAGCTCTTGGAGCAGTGGCAGTAGGCTCATTCGGAATGGGCTACTCTAGGACATAAGCCTTTCTCTCTTGTTTGAGGACTATCCTCAAGTTTCGGTACCATTTGAGAAAGTTGGTCCCATTCAGTTTTTCCTTCTCAAGGATTGATCGCAACGAAAGTGTCGATGTGTTTTGTGCCATGGTTATCTACAACAGTAAATATGCAGTGTAAGAGTCATGTATTTTAATTCATTTAATAAGGACTTTTATTAAACGATACTCCCACTATTTTCCTCAAAATAATAACCCTCGATATTATTTTGGAACACCTTGGCGCTAAGGTATTCTAGTGAGCCAAGATCCATATTTGACCATAACCTGAGTCAGCTTTGGCTTTTCTCTCAAGTTACAGCTATTTAGGTAGGCAACTCCTTGCCAATTGCATCTTATGCAACTCTTGGATAGTTGGGTGAACAACACTTGTCCAAGCTCATCTCATGAACTTAAGCCCAACTCTATGCCTCTAAGTCCCTAATCCTATTAGGATGACTTAGTTAAGTCGAACCCAAAGTTAGCAGTTTGGATATCACTATTATCCCATCGCGCCTTCCCAAGATGAACATAGGTGCTTTGCTTTGGCAAACCCACCTAATGTTGATCAAAGTCTTGACGAGTGCCAACATTTGGAAGGCATCACATTTAATTATTTAATATTTGTTTGAGGGGTTTTTTTTTCTGATCTAACCAATTTGCTATCTCCGGTTGTTTTATACATGCATCACATACAAATATAAAACATGCATCTCACGCTTACAAGAAATAAACGTGACATGGTTATAGCCCAAACTATGCGATATTCTCAAGCCAATGAGAATATGATAAAAGCCTAAGAAAATAAAAGAGTCTACACAAGCTCCTTCTCTTCCTTTCTTGGTTGCCCTTTTGTTGTCACCTCCTTGGACATACCACCTTGGACGATCCCATAATGCACCATTACATCAATAATAGAAACCTCGAGTTACATTCGAGGGGAGTAAGGTGAGAAGAGAATGTACAATGAAAGTGATAAGAAAAGGCACGACTCGCAGGCCGTATTTACAAGTACAACCAATCAAGGGCTATAACCATGAACCTTGCTTCAAACACCAATCAGCATATCATGTCAAATCTCATTCTACAAAGGGCAACCCTCGATATTATTTCAGAACACCTTGGCGCTAAGGTATTCTAGTGAGCCAAGATCCATATTTGACCACAACCTGAGTCAGCTTTGGCTTTTCTCTCAAGTTACAGCTATTTAGGTAGGCAACTCCTTGCCAATTGCATCTTATGCAACTCTTGGATAGTTGGGGGAACAACACTTGTCCAAGCTCATCTCATGAACTTAAGCCCAACTCTATGCCTCTAAGTCCCTAATCCTATTAGGATGACTTAGTCAAGTCGAACCCAAAGTTAGCAGTTTGGATATCACTATTATCCCATCGCGCCTTACCAAGATGAACATAGGTGCTTTGCTTTGGCAAACCCACCTAATGTTGATCAAAGTCTTGACGAGTGCCAACATTTGGGAGGCATCACATTTAATTATTTAATATTTGTTTGAGGGGTTTTTTTTTCTGATCTAACCAATTTGCTATCTCCGGTTGTTTTATACATGCATCACATACAAATATAAAACATGCATCTCATGCTTACAAGAAATAAACGTGACATGGTTATAGCCCAAACTATGCGATATTCTCAAGCCAATGAGAATATGATAAAAGCCTAAGAAAATAAAAGAGTCTTCACAAGCTCCTTCTCTTCCTTTCTTGGTTGCAATTTTGTTGTCACCTCCTTGGACATACCACCTTGGACGATCCCATAATGCACCATTACATCAATAATAGAAACCTCGAGTTACATTCGAGGGGAGTAAGGTGAGAAGAGAATGTACAATGAAAGTGATAAGAAAAGGCACGACTCGCAGGCCGTATTTACAAGTACAACCAATCAAGGGCTATAACCATGAACCTTGCTTCAAACACCAATCAGCATATCATGTCAAATCTCATTCTACAAAGGGCAACCCTCGATATTATTTCGAAACACCTTGGCGCTAAGGTATTCTAGTGAGCCAAGATCCATATTTGACCACAACCTGAGTCAGCTTTGGCTTTTCTCTCAAGTTACAGCTATTTAGGTAGGCAACTCCTTGCCAATTGCATCTTATGCAACTCTTGGATAGTTGGGTGAACAACACTTGTCCAAGCTCATCTCATGAACTTAAGCCCAACTCTATGCCTCTAAGTCCCTAATCATATTAGGATGACTTAGTTAAGTCGAACCCAAAGTTAGCAGTTTGGATATCACTATTATCCCATCGCGCCTTACCAAGATGAACATAGGTGCTTTGCTTTGGCAAACCCACCTAATGTTGATCAAAGTCTTGACGAGTGCCAACATTTGGAAGGCATCACATTTAATTATTTAATATTTGTTTGAGGGGTTTTTTTTTTCTGATCTAACCAATTTGCTATCTCCGGTTGTTTTATACATGCATCACATACAAATATAAAACATGCGTCTCATGCTTACAAGAAATAAACGTGACATGGTTATAGCCCAAACTATGCGATATTCTCAAGCCAATGAGAATATGATAAAAGCCTAAGAAAATAAAAGAGTCTTCACAAGCTCCTTCTCTTCCTTTCTTGGTTGCAATTTTGTTGTCACCTCCTTGGACATACCACCTTGGACGATCCCATAATGCACCATTACATCAATAATAGAAACCTCGAGTTACATTCGAGGGGAGTAAGGTGAGAAGAGAATGTACAATGAAAGTGATAAGAAAAGGCACGACTCGCAGGCCGTATTTACAAGTACAACCAATCAAGGGCTATAACCATGAACCTTGCTTCAAACACCAATCAGCATATCATGTCAAATCTCATTCTACAAAGGGCAACCCTCGATATTATTTCGAAACACCTTGGCGCTAAGGTATTCTAGTGAGCCAAGATCCATATTTGACCACAACCTGAGTCAGCTTTGGCTTTTCTCTCAAGTTACAGCTATTTAGGTAGGCAACTCCTTGCCAATTGCATCTTATGCAACTCTTGGATAGTTGGGTGAACAACACTTGTCCAAGCTCATCTCATGAACTTAAGCCCAACTCTATGCCTCTAAGTCCCTAATCATATTAGGATGACTTAGTTAAGTCGAACCCAAAGTTAGCAGTTTGGATATCACTATTATCCCATCGCGCCTTACCAAGATGAACATAGGTGCTTTGCTTTGGCAAACCCACCTAATGTTGATCAAAGTCTTGACGAGTGCCAACATTTGGAAGGCATCACATTTAATTATTTAATATTTGTTTGAGGGGTTTTTTTTTTCTGATCTAACCAATTTGCTATCTCCGGTTGTTTTATACATGCATCACATACAAATATAAAACATGCGTCTCATGCTTACAAGAAATAAACGTGACATGGTTATAGCCCAAACTATGCGATATTCTCAAGCCAATGAGAATATGATAAAAGCCTAAGAAAATAAAAGAGTCTTCACAAGCTCCTTCTCTTCCTTTCTTGGTTGCAATTTTGTTGTCACCTCCTTGGACATACCACCTTGGACGATCCCATAATGCACCATTACATCAATAATAGAAACCTCGAGTTACATTCGAGGGGAGTAAGGTGAGAAGAGAATGTACAATGAAAGTGATAAGAAAAGGCACGACTCGCAGGCCGTATTTACAAGTACAACCAATCAAGGGCTATAACCATGAACCTTGCTTCAAACACCAATCAGCATATCATGTCAAATCTCATTCTACAAAGGGCAACCCTCGATATTATTTCGAAACACCTTGGCGCTAAGGTATTCTAGTGAGCCAAGATCCATATTTGACCACAACCCGAGTCAGCTTTGGCTTTTCTCTCAAGTTACAGCTATTTAGGTAGGCAACTCCTTGCCAATTGCATCTTATGCAACTCTTGGATAGTTGGGTGAACAACACTTGTCCAAGCTCATCTCATGAACTTAAGCCCAACTCTATGCCTCTAAGTCCCTAATCATATTAGGATGACTTAGTTAAGTCGAACCCAAAGTTAGCAGTTTGGATATCACTATTATCCCATCGCGCCTTACCAAGATGAACATAGGTGCTTTGCTTTGGCAAACCCACCTAATGTTGATCAAAGTCTTGACGAGTGCCAACATTTGGAAGGCATCACATTTAATTATTTAATATTTGTTTGAGGGGTTTTTTTTTTCTGATCTAACCAATTTGCTATCTCCGGTTGTTTTATACATGCATCACATACAAATATAAAACATGCGTCTCATGCTTACAAGAAATAAACGTGACATGGTTATAGCCCAAACTATGCGATATTCTCAAGCCAATGAGAATATGATAAAAGCCTAAGAAAATAAAAGAGTCTTCACAAGCTCCTTCTCTTCCTTTCTTGGTTGCAATTTTGTTGTCACCTCCTTGGACATACCACCTTGGACGATCCCATAATGCACCATTACATCAATAATAGAAACCTCGAGTTACATTCGAGGGGAGTAAGGTGAGAAGAGAATGTACAATGAAAGTGATAAGAAAAGGCACGACTCGCAGGCCGTATTTACAAGTACAACCAATCAAGGGCTATAACCATGAACCTTGCTTCAAACACCAATCAGCATATCATGTCAAATCTCATTCTACAAAGGGCAACCCTCGATATTATTTCGAAACACCTTGGCGCTAAGGTATTCTAGTGAGCCAAGATCCATATTTGACCACAACCTGAGTCAGCTTTGGCTTTTCTCTCAAGTTACAGCTATTTAGGTAGGCAACTCCTTGCCAATTGCATCTTATGCAACTCTTGGATAGTTGGGTGAACAACACTTGTCCAAGCTCATCTCATGAACTTAAGCCCAACTCTATGCCTCTAAGTCCCTAATCATATTAGGATGACTTAGTTAAGTCGAACCCAAAGTTAGCAGTTTGGATATCACTATTATCCCATCGCGCCTTACCAAGATGAACATAGGTGCTTTGCTTTGGCAAACCCACCTAATGTTGATCAAAGTCTTGACGAGTGCCAACATTTGGAAGGCATCACATTTAATTATTTAATATTTGTTTGAGGGGTTTTTTTTTTCTGATCTAACCAATTTGCTATCTCCGGTTGTTTTATACATGCATCACATACAAATATAAAACATGCGTCTCATGCTTACAAGAAATAAACGTGACATGGTTATAGCCCAAACTATGCGATATTCTCAAGCCAATGAGAATATGATAAAAGCCTAAGAAAATAAAAGAGTCTTCACAAGCTCCTTCTCTTCCTTTCTTGGTTGCCCTTTTGTTGTCACCTCCTTGGACATATCACCTTGGACGATCCCATAATGCACCATTACATCAATAATAGAAACCTCGAGTTACATTTGAGGGGAGTAAGGTGAGAAGAGAATGTACAATGAAAGTGATAAGAAAAGGCACGACTCGCAGGCCGTATTTACAAGTACAACCAATCAAGGGCTATAACCATGAACCTTGCTTCAAACACCAATCAGCATATCATGTCAAATCTCATTCTACAAAGATGCATGCCAATTTTCGCGTGCTGATTAACCAATTTTTATTTATGTGGCGCTTTACATACAGCGGTCCCACTGGCTGGTCAGCGGGCGGTGGTTCCGTTGACCGGTCAGCGGATGGGGTCAAGGGGAGCCACCCTTGCGGGGGGGTGGGGGGGCAGCGCCCCCCGGCGCAAAAAATTGTCTTACAATTGCTTAGCCTGAAATCTTCTATTTCGAGAAAGTAGGCACCCGAGACTCCTCCATTCGAGCCACCAAAAATACCTTACTTTCGGTGCCCGAACAGGCCGAATCCGAACAAACCTAGGGTTTTTGCAACTATTGCAAGAATCCTAATCCATATAGGTATCTCATACCTATCAATTTCGGGTTAATCTCATTAACCAATTTGTGTCGTTTCTTCATATATCTCATATGTTCATTACGAATTCCGGTTTCATGCATCATGAATCAATCTAATTAATCATGGCCAAAAACCAATAGAACACAAAGCATCATGCAATTCAACACTCAATCCCGATTTAGGGTTTCACCAGTAGCTCTGATACCACTGTTGGCTTTCGGGAGCCAAACAGCGCAGCAAAATTTAACCGAAACCCTCCAGGATCCAAGTGAAACGGGGTAAACCGGGTGTTCAAAAATTTCATACCTAATTTTTGGTTGAGATCTCTCACTCAACTGTAGATTCGAATCACAAAACCTGAACAGTTGACGTGTTCAGGCTCTCTATGTTATCCCCACGAGCCTCTCGGGATCACCACGCTTCCACCACGTCCCGGCAGATGCGTCTCTTGCGCTCGCAGTGCTAGCTTGCGTCCTCCAAGGAATTGCAAGAGAAGAGTGCGGCTGTCATTTTTGGGAGGCTAGGGCAAGGAGACCTGCGAATTTCTCACTTAAAAGTTGTATTTATAGTGAGACTCAACTTCCAGGCCTAATGGGTTTCAAAGCCCTAATCCAATTAGGATTTATTTTCGGGCTTAATAATGGCTCAACTCCTTGGCCCATTATTAATACGAAATTAAAGTGAAACCATAACCCAAATAATTAGCCCATGCACTCTAATGATCTAAACAGCTCTATGTGTGCGACCCAATAGGCTCTTGCCATATTGGCAATGATCATAAATCACATTTATGATCATAAGCAATGAGCGGTGTCTAGCAACACATCATTGCTACCCAAGTGACAAGATTGTCGGTGAATCGACTAAACCTTTATGATCATCACCAATATATGCCATTGTCCCTTTGTCCAAGATATCAAGACCAAGCACGAGACATGGAATGTGTCACTCTCGTACAGCCCAATCTTTGGTTTCTTGATTACCGAGTAGACCAACTTAAACTGACGACATTGATATCATATATCAACTCATCGGAGCACGGCCATGCATTTTCTAAGTCTCACTCTATCAAGGGGCCCAAAGATATCGGTCCCGTTACATAGGAGGGACAAATCCCATCTTGATAATACAAATCCCTCCGCATGATATGTGACATACCCAATGACCTCCTTCAAGTTCACTCAGTTACGAGCAACAAAGGAAAGTATCAAAGTATGTGACTCACATGTAGGGAACCTTGATGATCTTAGGTCGAAGGACTACATATACCATGATCACTATGAGAATCACTTATGACACTCATATAACGATCCATGAAGTGTTCTCATGGTGGGTCGGTCCAGTACACAAGTTCTCCAACTTGTACCCATATGTAGACTACATATCTCATATTAGTCTCCACATATGCTAGTCATTATGTATTATTGCAACCCGCTCCACAATAATACTAGACTAGGGATGTTTAAGAATATCATTATTCTAGGGTTACAATTATGTTTATTACGTTATGCAGAAACAAAACAACAAACAAAATTGCTGGATTAATGCCTCAATAAAATATCATGACTCAATGTGCAAAAATACAATCATCTCATGATTGGCTTTTTGGGCACAACACTAACATATCTTTCCTGTTAATGAACAAAGATCTGTTTGCCCACTCACCGAAGGACATGCCTGGGGTAGATCCTTGCATAATCCAACATAGCCTTAAGGTGAGCCCAGAGGCAAAGCCTATCCGAAGGAAAAAGCGAAGCCTCTCGGGGCATAAGAACAACTTCATTAAAACCGAAGTCTGGCCTTCAGTTGGGGTCGAAAAAAGGTAACCTCGTCCGAGTTGTTCATGAAGCTGAAAAGGCCGGGACGAGGTAGCCTGATAATAGCATAAGAAGGAAGAAAAAACTTAGTTGTCCACTTTGTTAACTTCTTCGAAGTGGTACAACATGGGTGAGACATGAGAGGAAGCTAGCTTTCGGGAGTAGTTTGGACCGACATGATTGGGACTAGGGAAGACATATTTGGCTAAAAGAAATGACTCAGGGAAAGAATGTCAAAGGACTACAGGAAAAAGAAAACAACTTTGGACTCTAGAAAAAATGGAGACAGAAGAAACCGAGGGGATTTTGGAGGTGAAACCCACTAAAACGTTTGCCGAAGTCGGGGTTAGTAGACGCCGTCATAAAAAGTCGCCAGAAATCGCTCCGTCGCATGCACCACTGTAGAAAAGGGAAAAAAGCTTGAGAGGAAAGAAGAGCAATAAGAGAAGCAAAGGAACACAGGTGGGAACCAAATGACCTCCTTCAAGTTCACTCAGTTACAAGCAACAAAGGAAAGTATCAAAGTATGTGACTCACATGTAGGGAACCTTGATGATCTTAGGTCGAAGGACTACATATACCATGATCACTATGAGAATCACTTATGGCACTCATATAACGATCCATGTAGTGTTCTCATGGTGGGTTAGTCCAGTACACAAGTTCTCCAACTTGTACCCATATGCAGACTACATATCTCATATTAGTCTCCACATATGCTAGTCGTTATGTATTATTGCAACTTGCTCCATAATAATACTAGACTAGGGATGCTTGGGAATATCACTATTCTAGGGTTACAATTATGTTTGTTAAGTTACGTAGAAACAAAACAACAAACATAATTGCTGGATTAATGCCTCAATAAAATATCATGACTCAATGTGCAAAAATTCAACCATCTCGTGATTGGCCTTTTGGGCACAACACTAACAATCTCCCACTTGCACTAAAAGCCAATCATCCATGTATCTAATACCGATGGACCAAGAATGGCTATCATGCTTCTGCTGCGTAAGGGGCTTTGTCAGTGGATCAGCAATGTTGCTGTTTGTCGAAGTCCTACATATCCTTACATCACCCCTCTCGATGATCTCCCTGATGAGATGATAGCGTCGGAGTATATGTTTGGATCACTGGTGAGATCGAGGTTCCTTAGCCTGTGCGATTGCTTCATTATTGTCACAATAGAGCTCTATCGGGTCGGCAATGCTTGGAACCACTCCAAGTTCAGTGATGAACTTCTTGATCCAAACTACCTCCTTTGTAGCATCAGAGGCGGCAATGTACTCAGATTCTGTTGTAGAGTCAGCTACCGTCTCTTGCTTTGAACTCTTCCAGCTCACAGCACCACCACCAATACAAAACACATAGCCAGATTGTGATCTAAAATCATCCTTATCGGATTGGAAGCTTGCATCGGTGTAACCCCACACAATGAGCTCATCTTCACCTCCAAATACCAAGAATGCATCCTTAGTCCGTCGTAAGTACTTAAGGATGTTCTTAATAGCTGTCCAGTGACTCTCACTGGGGTTCGATTGGTACCTACTCGTCACGCTTAAGGCATATGAGACATGAGGACGAGTACATAGGATGGCATACACGATAGATCCAATTGCTGAAGCATATGGAATCTTACTCATGCGCTCTCTCTCCTCGGGTGTACTCGGACACTGAGATCTAGAAAGAGTTAAGCCATGTGACATGGGCAAGAATCCTTTCTTGGAGTTTTGCATGCTAAACCTCTTTAGCACCTTGTCAATGTATGTACTTTGACTTAGGCCAAGAAGCTTTCTAGATCTATCTCCATAGATCCTGATGCCTAACACATAGGCTGCTTCACCCAAGTCCTTCATAGAGAAACATTTCCCCAGCCAAGTCTTCACTGACTATAGCTCAGCAATGTCATTCCTGATGAGTAGTATGTCATCTACATACAACACTAAGAAGACAATAGCACTCCCACTAACCTTCTTGCAGACACAAGGTTCATCTTCATTTTTTATAAAACCAAACTTTTTAATTGCTTCATCAAAATGAACATTCCAACTTCGAGAAGCTTGCCTCTGTCCATAAATGGACCTTTGTAACTTGCACACTTTATTGGCATTCTCAGGTGTGACAAAACCCTTAGGTTGTGTCATGTACACATCCTCAAGTAGCTTTCCATTTAGAAATGCAGTTTTGACATCCATTTGCCATATCTCATAATCATAGTGTGCAGCAATAGTAAACAAAATTTGGATGAATTTAAGCATAGCAACTGGTGAAAAAGTTTCATCATAGTCAATACCATGAATTTGGTTGAAACCTTTTGCAACCAATCGTCCCTTAAAGGTAATTACATTACCATCCATGTCAGTTTTCTTCTTGAAAACCCATTTGCACCCTATGGGCTTTACCCCTTTAAGTGGGTCAACCAAAGTCCATACTTGGTTTTCATACATAGATTCCATCTCGGATTTCATGGCCATTAGCCACTTTTTAGAGTCAAGCCCCGACATAGCTTGTTGGTAGGTTGTGGGCTCATCTTGATCCATGAGCATCACATCACCAGTGTGAGTCATGAGAAATCCATATCTCTTAGGCTCACTGTTGGGTTTCGGGAGCCAAACAGCGCAGCGGAAATTTAACCGAAACCCTCCAGGATCCAAGTGAAATGGGGCAAACCGAGTGTTTGAAAATTTTCATACCTAATTTTCGGTTGAGGTCTCTCACTCAACTGTAGAGTCGAATCACAAAACCTGAATAGTTGACGTGTTCAAGCTCTCTATGGTATCCACACGAGCCTCTCGGGATCACCACGCTTCCACCACGTCCCAGAAGATGCGTTTCTCTTGCGCTCGTAGTGCTAGCTTGCGTCCTCCAAGGAAATTGCAAGAGAAGAGTGCGGCTGTCCTTTTGGAGGCTAGGGCAAGGAGACCTGCGAATTTCTCACTTAAAAGTTGTATTTATAGTGAGACTCAACTTCTAGGCCTAATGGGTTTCAAAGCCCTAATCCAATTAGGATTTAATTTCGGGCTTAATATTGGCTCAACTCCTTGGCCCATTATTAATACGAAATTAAAGTGAAACCATAACCCAAATAATTAGCCCATGCACTCTAATGATCCAAATAGCTCTATGTGTGCGACCCAATAGGCTCTTGCCATGTTGGCAATGATCATAAATCACATTTATGATCATAAGCAAAGAGCGGTGTCTAGCAACACATCATTGCTACCCAAGTGACAAGATTGTCAATGATTCGACTATACCTTTATGATCATCACCGACATATGCCATTGTCCCTTTGTCCAAGATATCAAGACTAAGCACGAGACATGGAATGTGTCACTCTCATATAGCCTAATCTTTGGTTTCTTGATTACCGAGTAGACTAACTTAAACTGATGACATTGATATCGCATATCAACTCATCCAAGCATGGCCATGCATTTTCTAAGTCTCACTCTATCAAGGGGCCCGAAGATATCGCTCCCGTTACATAGGAGGGACAAATCCCATCTTGATCATACAAATCCCTCCGCATGATATGTGACATACCCAATGACCTCCTTCAAGTTCACTCAGTTACGAGCAACAAAGGAAAGTATCAAAGTATGTGACTCACATGTAGGGAACCTTGATGATCTTAGGTCGAAGGACTACATATACCCTGATCACTATCGGAATCACTTATGACACTCATATAACGATCCATGTAGTGTTCTCACGGTGGGTCGGTCCAGTACACAAGTTCTCCAACTTGTACCCATATGTAGACTACATATCTCATATTAGTCTCTACATATGCTAGTCGTTATGTATTATTGCAACCCACTCCACAATAATACTAGACCAGGGACTTTTAAGAATATCATTATTCTAGGGTTACAATTATGTTTGTTAAGTTACGGAGGAACAAAACAACAAACATAATTGCTGGATTAATGCCTTAATAAAATATCATGACTTAATGTGCAAGAATACAATCATCTCATGATTGGCTTTTGGGCACAACACTAACAATCTCCCACTTGCACTAAAACCAATCATCCATGTATCTAATACTGATGGACCTAGAATGGCTATCATGCTTTTGCTGCGTAAGGGGTTTGTCAGTGGATCAGCAATGTTGCTATCTGTCGAAGTCCTGCATATCCTTACATCACCCCTCT
Organism: Aquilaria yunnanensis; assembly: GCA_039654915.1. Classification (NCBI taxonomy): domain Eukaryota; kingdom Viridiplantae; phylum Streptophyta; class Magnoliopsida; order Malvales; family Thymelaeaceae; genus Aquilaria; species Aquilaria yunnanensis. Next base: position 35,904,125 of record CM077595.1, on the reverse strand, counting down.
CGATGATCTCCCTGATGAGATGATAGCGTCGGAGTATATGTTTGGATCGCTGGTGAGATCGAGGTTCCTTAGCCTGTGCGATTGCTCCATTATTGTCACAATAGTGCTCTATCAAGTCGACAATGCTTGGAACCACTCCAAGTTCAGTGATTAACTTCTTGATCCAAACTGCCTCTTTCGCAGCATCAGAGGCGGCAATGTACTCAGATTCTGTTGTAGAGTCAGCTACTGTCTCTTGCTTTGAACTCTTCCAGCTCACAGCACCACCACCAATACAAAACACATAACCAGATTGCGATCTAAAATCATCCTTATCGGATTGGAAGCTTGCATCGGTGTAACCCCTTACAACGAGCTCATCTTCACCTCCAAAGACCAAGAATGCATCCTTAGTCCTTCGTAAGTACTTAAGGATGTTCTTAACAGCTGTCCAATGACTCTCACCGGGGTTCGATTGGTACCTACTCGTCATGCTCAAAGCATATGAGACATTGGGACGAGTACATATCATGGCATACATGATAGACCCAATTGCTGAGGCATATGGAATCTTACTCATGCGCTCTCTCTCCTCAGTTGTACTCGGACACTGAGATCTAGAAAGAGTGATACCATGTGACATGGGCAAGTATCCTTTCTTGGAATCTTGCATGCTAAACCTCTTTAGCACCTTGTCAATATATGTACTTTGACTTAGGCCAAGAAGCTTTCTAGATCTATCTCTATAGATCCTGATGCCTAACACATAGGCTGCTTCACCCAAGTCCTTCATAGAGAAACATTTCCCTAGCCAAGTCTTCACAGACTGTAGCTCAGGCATGTCATTCCCGATGAGTAGTATGTCATCCACATACAACACCAAGAAGACAATATCGCTCCCACTAACCTTCTTGCAGACACAAGGTTCATCTTCATTTTTGATAAAACAAAACTCTTTGATTGCATCATCAAAATGAAGATTCCAACTGCGAGAAGCTTGCTTCAGTCCATAAATGGACCTTTGCAACTTGCACACTTTATTGGCATTATCCGGAGTGACAAAACCCTCAGGTTGTGTCATGTACACATCCTCAACTAGCTTTCCATTTAGGAATGCAGTTTTGACATCCATTTGCCATATCTCATAATCATAGTGTGCAGCAATAGCAAACAAAATTCGGATGGATTTAAGCTTAGCAACTGATGAAAAAGTTTCATCATAGTCAATACCATGAATTTGTTTGAAACCTTTTGCAACCAATCGTCCCTTAAAGGTAATCACATTACCATCCATGTCAGTTTTCTTCTTGAAAACCCATTTGCACCCTATGGGTTTTACGCCTTCAGGTGGGTCAACCAAAGTCCATACTTGGTTTTCATACATGGATTCCATCTCGGATTTCATGGCCACTAGCCACTTCTCAGAGTCAAGCCCTGACATAGCTTGTTGGTAGGTTGTGAGCTCATCCTGATCCATGAGCATCACATCACCGGTGTGAGTCACGAGAAATCCATATCTCTCGGGCTCACGCCGAATCCTACTAGACCTACGTGGGCTCTGTGCTACAGGAACAGACTCTTGAACAACATCTTGCGGTGTCTGTTCAGGTCCCATTTCAGGTTCGATGTCTCGTTGTTGTTCTTGAATTTCTTCAAGTTCTACTTTCCTCCCACTAGTTTCTTTAGAGATAAACTCTTTCTCCAAAAAGACACCAGTTCGAGCAACAAACATTTTTTGCTCAGAAGGATTGTAGAAATAGTAACCCCTTGTTTCTTTGGGATACCCAAAAAAAAGGCATTTTTAAGATTTGGGCCCTAGTTTGTCAGAGGATTGACGTTACACATAAACATCACAGCCCCAAATCTTCATAAAAGACAAATTGGGATGCCTCCCACTCCATATCTCATATGGTGTCTTTTGAACCGATTTAGATGGAACTCGGTTTAGTGTAAAAGCAGCTGTCTCTAGAGCATGTCCCCAAAAGGAGTTTGGAAGGTCAGCTTGACTCATCATAGAGCGAACCATGTCTAACAGGGTTCGATTTCTCCTTTCAGATACACCATTCCATTGTGGTGTACCTGGTGGAGTAAGTTGTGATACTATACCACACTCCTTCAGATAGTCAAGGAATTCTCAATCCAAGTACTCTCCACCTCGATCTGGTCGAAGCACTTTAATACTTTTCCCGAGTTGATTCTTTACTTCATTCTTGAATTCTTTGAACTTTTCAAAGGATTCTGACTTATGTCTCATGAGATACACATAGCCATATCTGCTGAAGTCATCAGTGAAAGTAATGAAGTATTGGAAACCTCCTCTAGCTTGTGTGGATATAGGGCCACATACATCACTATGTACGAGTCCTAGTAAGTCATTAGCCCTTTCACTTTGCCCTGTGAATGGGGCTTTGGTCATCTTGCCCAACAAACATGACTCACATGTCTCATATGATTCAAAATCAAATGAGTCCAAGACTCCATCCTTATGGAGCTTGGATATGCGGGTCTCATTTATATGGCCCAAGCGACAGTGCCAGAGATAGGTCGGGTTTGAATCATTTAATCTGACCTTCTTGGTATTCACATTATAGATTGGATCGAGGTCTAGAACATACAACCCATTGCTAAGTTGAGCACTACCATAAAAGATTTCATTCAAATAAATAGAACAACATTTGTCCTTTATTATAAATGAAAAACCTTTCTTGTCCAAACAAGAAACAGAAATCAAATTTCTACTAATAGTAGGCACAAAATAGCAGTTGTCTAATTCTAAAACTAATCCACTAGGTAAAGTGAGAACATAAGTCCCTACGGCTAAGGCAGCAACCCTTGCTCCATTTCCAACACGTAGGTCCACTTCACCTCGGGCCAATCTTCTACTTCTACTTAGATCCTGCACATTTGCACAAATGTGAGATCCACATCCAGTATCCAATACCCAAGATGAAGAAGTAGAAAAGTTAGCCTCTATAAGAAGAATACCTGAAGTGGAAGTCTTACTTCCTTTTTCCTTAGCAAGTTCTTCAAGATAGACCTTGCAGTTGTGCTTCCAGTGTCCAGGTTGCTTACAATGGAAGCACTCCCCTTTATTTGCCACACCACCTTTTGGTTTCAGTGCAGCTAAAGAAGAACTAGCATTGGACTTTCCATTAGCTTTATCCTTCTTCTTGTTGGCTTTTCCCTTTCCCTTACCCTTTTGAACCATCAAAATGGGCTTAGCCTTCTTAAGGTTTTGCTCAGCATTTCTCAACATGTTGAGCAATTCAGGAAGGGACTTGTCTAGGTCGTTCATGTTATAGTTCATGACGAACTGATTGTAGCTTTCAGGCAACAGTTGCAAGACTACATCGATAGCCAACTCTTTCTGAAGAGCAAATCCCAAATTCTCAAGATTCTCAACGTACCCAATCATCTTGAGCACATGAGGACCCACGGGACTTCCCTCAGACATCTTGCACTGAAACAATGCCTTAGAGGTCTCATACCTCTCATGCCTAGCTTGCTCTTGGAAAAGCATTTTGAGATGTTCGATCACATCTAACGGCCCCATGTTCTCATGTTGCTTCTGAAGCTCAGATTCCATGGTAATAAGCATGAGGCATGCAACATCCAAAGCATCATCAGAATGCCTCTTGTGAGCATCCCTTTCAGCTCTTGGAGCAGTGGCAGCAGGCTCATTCGGAATGGGCTGCTCTAGGACATATGCCTTTCTCTCTTGTTTGAGGACTATCCTCAAGTTTCGGTACCATTTGAGAAAGTTGGTCCCATTCAGTTTTTCCTTCTCAAGGATTGATCGCAACAAAAGTGTCGATGTGTTTTGTGCCATGGTTATCTACAACAGTAAATATGCAGTGTAAGAGTCATGTATTTTAATTCATTTAATAAGGACTTTTATTAAACGATACTCCCACTATTTTCCTCAAAATAATAACCCTCGATATTATTTCGGAACACCTTGGCGCTAAGGTATTCTAGTGGGCCAAGATCCATATTTGACCACAACCTGAGTCAGCTTTGGCTTTTCTCTCAAGTTACAGCTATTTAGGTAGGCAACTCCTTACTAATTGCATCTTATGCAACTCTTGGATAGTTGGGTGAACAACACTTGTCCAAGCTCATCTCATGAACTTAAGCCCAACTCTATGCCTCTAAGTCCCTAATCCTATTAGGATGACTTAGTTAAGTCGAACCCAAAGTTAGCAGTTTGGATATCACTATTATCCCATCGCGCCTTACCAAGATGAACATAGGTACTTTGCTTTGGCAAACCCACCTAATGTTGATCAAAGTCTTGACGAGTGCCAACATTTGGAAGGCATCACATTTAATGACTTAATATTTGTTTGAGGGATTTTATCTTTTGATCTCACCAATTTGTTATCTCCGGTTGTTTTATACATGCATCACATACAAATATAAAACATGCATCTCATGCTTACAAGAAATAGATGTGACATGGTTATAGCCCAAACTATGCGATATTCTCAAGCCAATGAGAATATCATAAAAGCCTAAGAAAAGAAAAGAGTCTTCACAAGCTCCTTCTCTTCCTTTCTTGGCTGCCCTTTTGTTGTCACCTCCTTGGACATACCACCTTGGATGAGCCCATAATGCACCATTACATCAATAATAGAAACCTCGAGTTACATTCGAGGGAAGTAAGGTGAGAAGAGAATGTACAATGAGAGTGATAAGAAAAGGCACGACTCGCAGGCCGTATTTACAAGTACAACCAATCAAGGGCTATAACCATAAACCATGCCTCAAACACCAATCAGCATATCATGTCAAATCTCATTCAACAAAGATGCATGCCAATTTTCGCGTGTTGATTAACCAGTTTTTATTTATGTGGCGCTTCACATACGGCGGTCCCGCTGGCCGGTCAGCGGGCGGTGGTTCATTAACCAATTTGTGTCGTTTCTTCATATATCTCATATGTTCATTACGAATTCCGGTTTCATGCATCATGAATCAATCTAATTAATCATGGCCGAAAACCAATCGAACACATAGCATCATGCGATTCAACACTCAATCCCGATTTAGGGTTTCACCAGTAGCTCTGATACCACTGTTGGGTTTCGGGAGCCAAACAGCGCAGTGGAAATTTAACCGAAACCCTCAAGGATCCAAGTGAAACGGGGCAAACCGGGTGTTCGAAAATTTTCATACCTAATTTTCGGTTGAGATCTCTCACTCAACTGTAGAGTCGAATCACAAAACCTGAACAGTTGACGTGTTCAAGCTCTCTATGGTATACACACGAGCCTCTCGGGATCACCACGCTTCCACCACGTCCCAGAAGATGCGTTTCTCTTGCGCTCGCAGTGCTAGCTTTCGTCCTCCAAGGAAATTGCAAGAGAAGAGTGCGGCTGTCCTTTTGGAGGCTAGGGCAAGGAGACCTGCGAATTTCTCACTTAAAAGTTGTATTTATAGTGAGACTCAACTTCCAGGCCTAATGGGTTTCAAAGCCCTAATCCAATTAGGATTTATTTACGGGCTTAATAATGGCTCAACTCCTTGGCCCATTATTAATACGAAATTAAAGTGAAACCATAACCCAAATAATTAGCCCATGCACTCTAATGATCCAAATAGCTCTATGTGTGCGACCCAATAGGCTCTTGCCACGTTTGCAGTGATCATAAATCACATTTATGATCATAAGCAATGAGCGGTGTCTAGCAACACATCATTGCTACCCAGGTGACAAGATTGTCGATGATTCGACTATACCTTTATGATCATCACCGATATATGCCATTGTCCCTTTGTCCAAGATATCAAGACTAAGCACGAGACATGGAATGTGTCACTCTCGTATAGCCCAATCTTTGGTTTCTTGATTACCGAGTAGACTAACTTAAACTGATGACATTGATATCACATATCAACTCATCTAAGCATGGCCATGCATTTTCTAAGTCTCACTCTATCAAGGGGCCCGAAGATATCGCTCCCGTTACATAGGAGGGACAAATCCCATCTTGATCATACAAATCCCTCCGCATGATATGTGACATACCCAATGACCTCCTTCAAGTTCACTCAGTTACGAGCAACAAAGGAAAGTATCAAAGTATGTGACTCACATGTAGGGAACCTTGATGATCTTAGGTCGAAGGACTACATATACCCTGATCACTATGGGAATCACTTATGACACTCATATAACGATCCATGTAGTGTTCTCATGGTGGGTCGGTCCAGTACACAAGTTCTCCAACTTGTACCCATATGTAGACTACATATCTCATATTAGTCTCCACATATGCTAGTCGTTATGTATTATTGCAACCCACTCCACAATAATACTAGACCAGGGACTTTTAAGAATATCATTATTCTAGGGTTACAATTATGTTTGTTAAGTTACGCAGGAACAAAACACCAAACATAATTGCTGGATTAATGCCTTAATAAAATATCATGACTCAATGTGCAAGAATACAATCATCTCATGATTGGCTTTTGGGCACAACACTAACACTCACGCCGAATCCTACCAGACCTACGTGGGCTCTGTGCTACAGGAACAGACATATTGTGGTGTCCATTCAGGTTCTATTCCAAGTTCGATGTCTCCTTGTTGTTCTTGAATTTCTTCAATTTTTACTTTCCTCGCACTAGGTTCTTTAGAGATAAACTCTTTCTCTAAAAAGACACCAATTCGAGCAACAAACACTTTTTGCTCAGAAGGATTGTAGAAACAATAACCCTTTGTTTCTTTGGGATACCCAACAAAAAGGCATTTTTTAGATTTGGGCCTTAGTTTGTTAGAGGATTGACAATTCACATAAGTTCACAACCCCAAATCTTCATAAAAGATAAATTGGGACAACTCCCACTCCATATCTCATATGGTGTCTTTTGAACAGATTTATATGGAACTCGGTTTAGTGTAAAAGCGGTTGTCTCTAGAGTATGTCCCCAAAAGGAGTTTGGAGGGTTAGCTTGACTCATCATGGAGCGAACCATGTCTAACAGAGTTTGATTTCTCCTTTCAGATACACCATTCCATTGAGGTGTACCTGGTGGAGAGAGTTGTGATACTATACCACACTCCTTCCGATAGTAAAGGAATTCTCGATCCAAGTACTCTCCACCTCGATCTGATCGAAGCACTTTAATACTCTTCTCGAGTTGATTCTCTGCTTCATTCTTGAATTCTTTGAACTTTTCAAAGGATTCTGACTTGTGTCTCATAAGATACACATAACCATATCTGCTGAAGTCATCAGTGAAAGTAATGAAGTATTGGAAACCTCCTCTAGCTTGTGTAGACATAGGGCCACATACATCACTATGTATGAGTCCTAGTAAGTCATTAGCCCTTTCACTTTGCCCTGTGAATTGGGCTTTGGTCATCTTGGCCAACAAACATGACCCACATGTCTTATATGATTCAAAATCAAATGAGTCCAAGAGTCCATCCCTATGGAGCTTGGATATGCGGGTCTCATTTATATGGCCCAAGCGACAGTGCTAGAGATAGGTCGAGTTTGAATCATTTAATCTGACCTTCTTGGTATTCACATTATAGATTGGATCTTCAAGGTCTAGAACATACAACCCATTGCTAAGTTGAGCACTACCATAAAAGATTTCATTCAAATAAATAGAACAACATTTGTCCTTTATTATAAATGAAAAACCTTTCTTGTCCAAACAAGAAACAGAAATCAAATTTCTACTAATAGTAGGCACAAAGTAGCTGTTGTCTAATTCTAAAACTAATCCACTAGGTAAAGTGAGAACATAAGTCCCTACGGCTAAGGCAGCAACCCTTACTCCATTTCCAACACATAGGTCTACTTCACCTCGGGCCAATCTTCTACTTCTACTTAGATCCTGCACATTTGCACAAATATGAGATCCACATCCAGTATCCAATACCCAAGATGAGGAAGTAGAAAAGTTAGCCTTTATAACAAAAATACCTGAAGTGGAAGTCTTACTTCCCTTTTCCTTAGCAAGTTCTTCAAGATAGAGCTTGCAATTGCGCTTCCAGTGTCCAGGTTGCTTACAATGAAAGCACTCCCCTTCCTTTGCCACACCACCCTTTGGTTTCAGTGCAACTGAAGAAGAATTAGCATTTGACTTTCCATTAGCTTTATCCTTCTTCTTGTTGGTGTTTCCCTTTCCCTTGCCCTTTTGAACCATCAAAATGGGCTTAGGCTTCTTAAGGTTTTGCTCAGCAATTCTCAACATGTTGAGCAATTCAGGGAAGAACTTGTCAAGGTCGTTCATGTTTTAGTTCATGACGAACTGACTGTAGCTTTCAAGCAACGATTGCAAGACTACATGAATAGCCAACTCTTTCTAAAGAGCAAATCCCAAATTCTCAAGATTCTCAATGTACCTAATCATCTTGAGCACATGAGGACCCACGAGACTTCCCCCCGACATCTTGTACTGAAACAAAGCCTTAGAGGTCTCAAGCATCTCATGCCTAGCTTGCTCTTGGAAAAGCATTTTGAGATGTTTGATCATATCGATCACCCCCATGTTCTCATGTTGCTTTTGAAGCTCAGATTCCATGGTAATAAGCATGAGGCATGCAACATCCAAAGCATCATCAAAATGCCTCTTGTGAGCATCACTTTCAGCTCTTGGAGCAGTGGCAGCAGGCTCATTTGGAATGGGCTGCTCTAGGACATAAGGCTTTCTCTCTTGATTGAGGACTATCCTCAAGTTTCAGTACCATTTGAGAAAGTTGGTCCCATTCAGTTTTTCCTTCTCAAGGATCGATCGCAACAAAAGTGTCGATGTGTTTTGTGCCATGGTTATCTACAACAGTAAATATGGAGTGTAAGAGTCATGTATTGTAATTCATTTAATAAGGTCATGTATTGTAATTCATTTAATAAGGACTTTTATAAACGATACTCCCACTATTTTCAAAATAATAACCCTCGATATTATTTCAGAACACCTCAGCGCTAAGGTATTCTAATGGGCCAAGATCCATATTTGACCACAACCAGAGTCAGCTTTGGCTTTTCTCTCAAGTTACAGCTATTTAGGTAGGCAACTCCTTGCTAATTTCATCCCATGCAACTCTTGGATAGTTCGGTGAACAACACTTGTCCAAGCTCATCTCATGAACTTAAGCCCAACTCTATGCCTCTAAGTCCCTAATCCTATTAGGATGACTTAGTTAAGTCGAACCCAAGGTTAACAGTTTGGATATCACTTGTCACACCTCACTCAGGCCCTGGACTAAAAGTTATTAACTTAAAACCGCCAGCCCAACTTCAAACTGGGTTTCTAATTCTCGGCCAAGCAAGAAATGGCAACTTTTAAGTCTTATTTTCTTAAGTTAAGAGGCCTGGGAGGTGGCCCAGGTGGCTTTAATAAACTTCAATAACAACTTGCAGCAGGGGCAAGGCCCAAACCCTTAACTTGCCCTACAAGCAAGGATTCACCTAATGCAATTTTAGTGCATACATAGTGTGCATCATGTGTGCTAACTATATGGCAGCCAAGAAGCCCACAAGGTTGGTTTAGAGGTTTGAAAACCATATGCAAGATATACATGATGCATTCGGTCATCACTTGTACATATGCTTATGCCATTAGTCTTCATGAAACAAAGCCCATCATCACATGAACATGCCAAACAATGGCCCATAATCACATAACATAAGCAAGCATTAAGCCATCCATAATCCATACATAACTTGGCATACAAAACCCATCCAAACATAATAAGTCTAGGCACAAATGACTACACATATCTACACCAAAAAAGTAGTCTACCTAGTAGTCCAAAACATGGCTACAAGCCAAGAGAATCCAAACGTACATATGCCAAGTTATTACAAGCCATGTCTCCTAATGGTCAAACAAGACCTTAAGTATGCCATACAGGAGCACACACTGCAAAACTAGCCCAATGGCTTGGTTCATGGTCATAAAGGCAAACACTATGATCAAGGCCATAGTCCACATATCCATAGCTCCCCCTAGACAAGTCTCCACTACTGCCTGCAAACTCTAACCATAAGTCTCGGCCAATAAAGAATAAGACTTGTAATGAAAACCAACTGCTAAGCCAAGCACACATTGGCACATACCTTGAAAAGCAAGCAAATATAAACACTAAGCACACACACAAGCAGCTTAGTCCTACTCAGGCCGAATATCTTTGCCTGAAAATAGAGAATGGGCAATGAGCATATAACTCAGTAGGATTCACATCTATATATAAACAACTCAAATGAGTCTATTTAGTTAAGCTGAGAGTTCACTCAAGCTTAACCTCCAGTTCATTAGCTCATCCTGCAAAACAGACACAAAGGCAAGAAAATAGGCATAGGCATATACCAAAATACACAATTATAGGAAGTAACTCACTTAAGGGTCAGCATGCACAAGAAATTCACCAAAGCACACAAGTACACACACACACTTCACAAAGTGGCTCTCGGCCATATCCATCCATACATGTACTCATGTGCATTTCTTGCACACAAACTTACCAAAATACCAATTCCATTAGGAGCTCCCAAAATGCCAAGCAAATAGGCCACATTTACTTGCATTTCTAGTACATGTACCATAGTTAATTAGCTAATCAACAACCAAATAAGTAACCACATTATGCCCATCAAGTAGCTAAGGTCATATGGCACAATTAACCATCACTTAGCCACTCTAGACACTTGTATCATGGTATACAGTACCAAGCAGAACAAGTGTCAGTGAACCCTACCTCAATTAGCTCTCGGTCTCAACCAAGTTTCAAATGTCCCTGTGCTCTTCAATTCCAATGCCTAGCATGACAACACATAGGCATCATTACACAACTCATGGACCCAAAATACCATGACCATATGAAGAACACTATGACCCACATATACACTTAAGCTCTCGGCCAAAGTGCCATTATTCTATATACATGTACTGCCCATAATTCCAACACATTACATGACACTCAAGTCACCAATAAGTCATATCCATGGTAGTATTACCAAGCCGTCGAGTGAAATGTACTATGTTACCATGTATTAATCTCTCGGCCAAAGTACACATTTTCACATCGTTACATTACCCAACATTCTTGTTTACTACATGAGCATGTAAACATCCACTAAACTTATTCATGGCACAAATGCCATGTAACCAAGCAAGCATACTCAAGTACTTTAGCCCAAGTTCTCGGCCACATTGCCCAACTATGCACAATGATGTCATTTATCCACTAACACATTTCATGATCTTATGGCCATCAAATAACAATGCTCATGGCATAACTACCGTGTAATCCATGGTAACACATCGTATTATACCCAATTATGCTCTCGGCCTTTACACTAAACTTCCCATTATAATGTTTCTCATCCATTCAAACCAACATATGACCATCAAGTCATCCAATAGCATTACTCATGGCAATAGCATTACTCATGGCATCCAAACCATGTATTCAAGTAATGGACATTTAATTATACCATTCCATACTTTCGGCCATGATACCCACTTCACATACACATGTTCTTCACTTAATCCAAGCCAACATACATACACCAATGCATCAATAAGCATGGTTCATGGCATCAATAATTAAAGATAGAACATGGGTTACCTCAAATCCACCTTTCAGCCAACACGCTAACTTCCACAAATTTGGTGTCCTTCACCACAATAACCTATCACAAGGTTAAACAAGCATCAACAAGCATCATACATGGATTAATTTCCATGAACTCCAAGAAGAACACCAAGAACGCATTCGGCCAACAATCCACTTCCAAACCGAGACATACTTTGCTCATTTAGCTTAACATAGCTTCAATTAAACACTTAAGTTCCTTGTACATGGAAGAACTACCATGAATTCAAGGAAACATTGAAGTTACCTCAAGAACCCTAGCTTGGTTGGCTCTGTTCTTCTTCAATCTCCAAGTTCCAACTTTGATTCCAAGCAAACAAGAACCGAAACACTCCTTCTCAAGCTTGAATCTCCTAAAGCCTTCAAATTTCTTTGTAATTCAAAATCAATTTGTGAAGGAACTCTCAAAGGTGCTCTCGGTTTCGCAAAGACAAGGGAAGCCCGAAATGAACAAAGACTTAGCTTGTTTCGGCCGAACGCAATTGCTTTTAGTTAGCCAAAATGTTAACTTGGCTTCCATTTCTTTGCATGGCGCATTAGAGCCCTTAAGTCCACTAGAGCACAAAGCCGCCACTCCAACTTGTACTCAAATGGACACTTAAGTCCACCCATGGCTCAAATTGCCAAGCAATTAAACAACACAAGTACCAAGGCCATATAAAACCATGGCATAACCGGCCATGAACTAATAATCAACTAGTTAGTTTGTTTAGCTAACTAGTGAATAGTGTACTTAGTGGAAGACAAGGATATGACTAGTAATCATTATTGTCTCCCAAAAATGGTCTAGTCTTGCACTAGCCATCACAAAAGTTTGCATGGCCACAATTGCCATCTTTAATCTTGTGGTTTCACTTATACCACTTAAATTGGTGCACAGTTTAGTCCCCCCCCCCCTTTTTTTTTTTGTTCTCTATCAGTCTTCCCAATGTACATTTCCCATGTGCAATTAAGTCCTGAAAGTCTCCTGTTTTGCACATAGGCCACTGTGCCAGTCTCCATGACTTCTCTTTCTTCCCTTTCTGTTTTCTCTCACTTTCTTTGTTTTTCCTTGGCCTAAGCCAAGCACTTAGGAGGTGCCTAACAATTCCTCCCTCCTTAAAGAATTTGGTCCTCCAAATTCTTCACCAACTTAAGGTATAGCTGAGGATATTTGGAGGCAATTTCCTGTTCCACTTCCCAGGTGGCCTCCTCTGGAGTATGGTTACTCCACTGTACCTTAATCATTGAAATCCACCTACTTCTTAACCTCCTGGTATCTCTGGCCAGGAACTGGATTGGCATTTCTTCATAAGTGAGGTTTGGTGACACAATCACTGATGTAGGTGTTTCAATTTGCTTGTAACTTGGAACATATTTCTTGAGCAAACTCACATGAAATACATTGTGTATGTTTCCAACTTCTGGAGGCAAGTCCAGCTGATATGCAACATTTCCCACTTTGGTCAATATCTGATATGGCCCTACATATCTAGGTGCCAGTTTCCCCTTTTTGCCAAATCTGATTACTCCTTTCATTGGAGAAACCTTTAACCACACGCAATCTCCTACCTGGAAATCCAGGTCCCTTCTCCTTTTAAGGTTTGCATAGGCTTGCTGCCTATCATTTGCAGCTTTGATCCTAGCCTGGATCAATTTAATCTTTTCAGTGGTTTCCTTAACAATGTCTGGCCCCAATTCCAACTTATCTTCTGGCTGATGCCAGCAGTGAGGAGTAGCACATCTCCTACCATATAAGGCCTCATAAGGAGCCATACCTATCACTGAATGATATTCGTTGTTATAGGAAAACTCTACCAATGGGAGATGCACATCCCATTCACCCTGGAAGTCAATTACACAACACCTCAACATGTCTTCCAAAGTTTGTATAGTTCTTTCTGTCTGCCCATCTGTCTGAGGATGGTAAGCAGAGCTAAATTTCAATTTAGTACCCAGTGCCAGGTGTAGGGATTTCCAGAATCTAGAGACAAATCTAGGATCCCTATCTGACACTATATCATCTGGTATTCCATGTAATCTTACTATCTCTCTTATATAGAGCTGTGCCAACTTATCCAAAGAATCAGTAAGATTCATAGGTATAAAATGGGCTGCCTTGGTCAATCTATCCACAATGACCCAAATGGCATTATGCCTTCTCCTTGTTAATGGCATACCCACAACAAAATCCATAGAGATGGAGCCCCACTTTCTCTCAGGTATGGGTAAGCTCTGCAGCTTTCCCCCTGGTTTCTGGTGCTCCACCTTCACTTGTTGGCAGGTTTCACAACTAGCTACAAGTGTGTTTATATCCTTTCTCAAATAAGGCCACCAAAAATGTGTTCTGAGTGCATGATACATTTTTGTGGCTCCTGGGTGCATACCCAGTTTACTAGAGTGAGCTTCCTCTAGTATTTGAACTCTTAGGTTGTCCTTTTCAGGCACATACAACCTATTTTGGAAATACAACACCCCTTGCTTAAAGGAAAAGCCTTGGAATAGCTCTCCCTTATTTTTGCCAGAAATCAGTTTTAGCTCCTCATCACCAGCTTGAGCTTCTTTAATAAGTTCTTTCCACTCTGGTGTAATAGTGAGTATTTTCATCTGTTCACTTTCCCTAGCCAACCATTGGCTTGCTAACTGAGCAATACTCAGGCTTTCTGCCTTATGCTCAATTTCACCACCTTTGAGTATTCCTGTATAATTTCTGCTCAAGGCATCTGCCACTACATTGGCTTTCCCAGCTGTGTACTCAATTACACAGTCAAAATCCTTTAGATATTCCAACCATCTTCTTTGTCTCATATTCAAATCCTTTTGAGTAAAAAGGTACTTGAGACTTTTATGGTCTGTAAACACTTGGAATCTATTACCAAGGAGATAATGCCTCCATTGCTTAAGGGCAAATACCACTGCTGCCAGTTCCAGGTCATGCACTGGATATTTCTTTTCATGTGGTCTCAACTGTCTAGACCCAAATGCAATAGCTTGCTTTTCTTGCATTAATACACAACCTAGTCCTACATGAGAGGCATCTGTGAATACCTCATAAGCTCTTTCAGGATCAGGTAGGACTAGTACAGGAGCTGTAGTCAGCCTCTTTTTCAGCTCTTGAAAGCTTTCCTCACATTGAGGTTCCCAGACAAACTTATGGTTCTTTCTGGTTAACTGGGTCATAGGAGCTGCTAGTATAGAAAATTTTGGCACAAATCTTCTGTAGTAGCCAGCTAACCCCAGGAAGCTTCTGACTTCCTTTACACTCTGGGGCTGCTTCCAATCAAGGATTGATCTTACCTTTTCAGGGTCTACGGCCAATCCTTGATCACTTATTATATGACCCAGAAACCCAATCTTCCTCGTCCAAAATTCACACTTACTCAGTTTTCCATAAAGCTGATGTTCTTGGAGCAATCCAAGCACTACTTTAAGGTGTTCCTTATGAGTTTCCTCATCCTTGGAATATACCAAGATATCATCAATGAACACCACCACAAAGTGGTCCAGGTGTGCCCTGAACACTCTCTGCATCAGGTCCATAAAGAATGCAGGTGCATTAGTGAGCCCAAATGTCATCACTGTATATTCAAAATGACCATACCTAGTCCTGAAAGCAGTCTTAGGTATGTCCTCCTCCTTTACCTTTAACTGGAAATATCCAGACCTTAGATCAATTTTGGAGAACACCCTCGCTCCTTTTAATTGATCAAATAAGTCCTCTATTCTTGGGAGAGGATACTTATTCTTTATGGTTAATGCATTCAGCTTTCTGTAATCTATACAGAGCCTAAGGGTTCCATCCTTCTTTTTCACAAACAACACAGGTGCTCCCCAAGGAGACACACTGGGTCTAATGAACCCTTTTCCTAGCAGTTCATCCAATTGCTTCCTGAGTTCTACCATCTCAGGCACTGCCATTCTATATGGAGTAGTAGACACTGGTGCTGCTCCAGGCACCAACTTAATTTCAAACTCCACCTCTTTGGAGGGTGGTAACCCAGGTAGGTCTGTAGGAAAGACCCTTGGAAAATTCTGAACCACAGGTATTTTCCTAAGTTCTTCAGATATTTCCTGGTCATTCAGTACCAGGCAATCTTGTTCACCTTCTGGAGTTATCATCTCCAGCACTTTTATATGGCAGTCCACAGCCAAGTCTAAGGGCTTCTCCAATTCAACCTCTGTTCCACCAGGCAATAATAATTTCCTGGCCTGACAATCAATAATGACTCGGTTCTCTTCTAACCAATTCATACCCAATATCACATCATAGCCATGTGTCTCCAACACTATGAGGTTTGTCCTCAGTTTCAGCTTGCCTATCTGTATCTCACAGTTTTCTACCAGGTAATAGGCAAACAAAATTTCGTTGCCAGCTGTTCTTACCAAGTACATGTTGTCCATATACTTTACCTCTAAATTCATGGCTGTCACCAAGCTGGTAGCTATTACAGATAATGAAGCCCCAGTATCAAATAAAACAGATACTAATTGACCATTGAGATAAAGTTTACCTTTCAAGGCCTTTCTCCTAGTCCTTTGCTGACTAGTCTCCCTTTCAGCTTCCTCGGTCTCAGGTGGTTCCTGTCCCCTCCTGGCAGGCTCCAGCTGAAACACTCTCCCTGGAAATGTACCAGGCCTTCTTTGCTCCTGAGGGACTCTGGTTGCTGGCCTCCCACCCTGGGCTGGCCCTTGAGTTCTTAGTTGGGGCATAGGCAACTGTCCCCTAGGCCCTCTGGGATTAAAGGTTCCCAGCAATTTCTTACTTCCATCACCCCTTTTTGGGCAATCTCTCACCCAGTGGTCTGGGGCACCACACCTGTGGCATCCTGTGGAAGCCTTAAAGCATGGCTTATTGCCATGGAACTTTCCACAAATGCTGCACTGAGGACCATACTGCTGTGTTTGTGGCCCTCTACCTTGCCTATTTTCTTTCCTACTTCCACCTGCATCCCTCTCTTCTCTCGGCCTCTTTGATGTCTGGCCTTTCTTGGTTCCACTTCCACTTCCAGGTCCACTTCTGAATTGTTCCTGGAATTCCTGCTCCAGAGCCAATGCACTTTGCATGACTGTATAGTAGTCTCTGGCTCCAATAGCTCTGAGGATTTGCCTTAGCTCTGGTCTCAGCCCCCTAATAAATCTTTTGGTTCTCAGCTCCTCTTGCCCTTCATATTGTGGGGCATACCTGATCAGACTATTGAACCTCTGTTCATATTCCAACACACTGAGGTTCCCTTGCTCTAGTTGATCAAATTCAACCTGTTTCTGATCTTTTTGTGCCTCACTGACATATTGCTGCCTGAAGACTCTAAGGAAATCAGGCCACCTCATGGCTCTTCTCCTGTCTGGAGGTCTCCTCTGGTTCCTCTCCTGATAACTCCTCTGTACTGCCCTCCACCAGAGTTCAGCATTTCCCTCTAGCCTAAAAGTGGCTAGCAAAACTCTCTGAGTGGAAGTAACCTCCATTCTTTCCAAAATCTTCTCCAACTGATATAACCAGAATTCTGCTTCTTCTGGATCACATCTTCCCCTAAAAACTGGAGGTTTTAGTGCCAGAAACCCCTCCAACTGGCCCTCCTTTAGTCCTCCTCTACTGTACCTGCTCCTGCTCTCCTCCCTGCTGCTAGACTTTTCTTTAGAAGACCTGCTTGACTTACTTCTTACTGTGGTCTCCTCTATAGAGGGTTCAGTCCCCCTTGAGTAAATATAAGCATCCCTCTCTTCAATATCTGGGCTGTCATCCTCCTCTTCTTCTATCTCAACTCTGGGCTCCTGTCTCACTTCTGATCTCAATCTCTTGGCCCTAGGATGTCTCCTTTCTTCATCTGCATCCTCCTCCTCTTGGTTTCCTCCAGCTCTGCTGGACTGATCATAACCCACTGGCTCTTTGCCAGGTCTCCTTCTCCTTCTGCCAACTGCTTCTGCTGGCTCTACTTGTTCCTGATTCTGGGCTTGGCCTCTAGCCAAGGATTTCATTCCCAGCACTAGTTGAGCCACTGTGGCATGTAGTGACTCCACCATCACTTATAGTCTCTCTTGTCTGCCTCTGCTGGGTCCAGGTGCTTGGTACCTGGCAGTGGGCTCTTGAGCCCCATTATGACCCATTTCTTCTGCCTGGGTCTCAGGCACATTTTCTGGTAAGCCCTCTACATCATGGGCTGCAGTTTCCTGCTCTTGTCTCAGGGAATCTTTGTCCCTGCCCCTAGTTCTCATCCTGCACTTTCAATTGCAGATATTCACATATATCCAAAAATAATACAAGTCTTATTCAAATTAAACCTAAGGAGACTCTGTCTAGGCTAAACCATGGTCATAGTACCATGCAGGCTCTGATACCAAACAAAGCCTGTCACACCTCACTCAGGCCCTGGCCTAAAAGTTATTAACTTAAAACCACCAGCCCAACTTCAAACTGGGTTTCTAATTCTCGGCCAAGCAAGAAATGGCAACTTTTAAGTCTTATTTTCTTAAGTTAAGAGGCCTGGGAGGTGGCCCAGGTGGCTTTAATAAACTTCAATAACAACTTGCAGCAGGGGCAAGGCCCAAACCTTTAACTTGCCCTACAAGCAAGGATTCACCTAATGCAATTTTAGTGCATACATAGTGTGCATCATGTGTGCTAACTATATGGCAGCCAAGAAGCCCACAAGGTTGGTTTAGAGGTTTGAAAACCATATGCAAGATATACATGATGCATTCGGTCATCACTTGTACATATGCTTATGCCATTAGTCTTCATGAAACAAAGCCCATCATCACATGAACATGCCAAACAATGGCCCATAATCACATAACATAAGCAAGCATTAAGCCATCCATAATCCATACATAACTTGGCATACAAAACCCATCCAAACATAATAAGTCTAGGCACAAATGACTACACATATCTACACCAAAAGAGTAGTCTACCTAGTAGTCTAAAACATGGCTACAAGCCAAGAGAATCCAAAAGTACATATGCCAAGTTATTACAAGCCATGTCTCCTAATGGTCAAACAAGACCTTAAGTATGCCATACAGGAGCACACACTGCAAAACTAGCCCAATGGCTTGGTTCATGGTCATAAAGGCAAACACTATGATCAAGGCCATAGTCCACATATCCATAGCACCCCCTAGACAAGTCTCCACTACTGCCTGCAAACTCTAACCATAAGTCTCGGCCAATAAAGAATAAGACTTGTAATGAAAACCAACTGCTAAGCCAAGCACACATTGGCACATACCTTGAAAAGCAAGCAAATATAAACACTAAGCACACACACAAGCAGCTTAGTCCTACTCAGGCCGAATATCTTTGCCTGAAAATAGAGAATGGGCAATGAGCATATAACTCAGTAGGATTCACATCTATATATAAACAACTCAAATGAGTCTATTTAGTTAAGCTGAGAGTTCACTCAAGCTTAACCTCCAGTTCATTAGCTCATCCTGCAAAACAGACACAAAGGCAAGAAAACAGGCATAGGCATATACCAAAATACACAATTATAGGAAGTAACTCACTTAAGGGTCAGCATGCACAAGAAATTCACCAAAGCACACAAGTACACACACACACTTCACAAAGTGGCTCTCGGCCATATCCATCCATACATGTACTCATGTGCATTTCTTGCACACAAACTTACCAAAATACCAATTCCATTAGGAGCTCCCAAAATGCCAAGCAAATAGGCCACATTTACTTGCATTTCTAGTACATGTACCATAGTTAATTAGCTAATCAACAACCAAATAAGTAACCACATTATGCCCATCAAGTAGCTAAGGTCATATGGCACAATTAACCATCACTTAGCCACTCTAGACACTTGTATCATGGTATACAGTACCAAGCAGAACAAGTGTCAGTGAACCCTACCTCAATTAGCTCTCGGTCTCAACCAAGTTTCAAATGTCCCAGTGCTCTTCAATTCCAATGCCTAGCATGACAACACATAGGCATCATTACACAACTCATGGACCCAAAATACCATGACCATATGAAGAACACTATGACCCACATATACACTTAAGCTCTCGGCCAAAGTGCCATTATTCCATATACATGTACTGCCCATAATTCCAACACATTACATGACACTCAAGTCACCAATAAGTCATATCCATGGTAGTATTACCAAGCCGTCGAGTGAAATGTACTATGTTACCATGTATTAATCTCTCGGCCAACATACACATTTTCACATCGTTACATTACCCAACATTCTTGTTTACTACATGAGCATGTAAACATCCACTAAACTTATTCATGGCGCAAATGCCATGTAACCAAGCAAGCATACTCAAGTACTTTAGCCCAAGTTCTCGGCCACATTGCCCAACTATGCACAATGATGTCATTTATCCACTAACACATTTCATGATCTTATGGCCATCAAATAACAATGCTCATGGCATAACTACCATGTAATCCATGATAACACATCGTATTATACCCAATTATGCTCTCGGCCTTTACACTAAACTTCCCATTATAATGTTTCTCATCCATTCAAACCAACATATGACCATCAAGTCATCCAATAGCATTACTTATGGCATCCAAACCATGTATTCAAGTAATGGACATTTAATTATACCATTCCATACTTTCGGCCATGATACCCACTTCACATACACATGTTCTTCACTTAATCCAAGCCAACATACATACACCAATGCATCAATAAGCATGGTTCATGGCATCAATGCCATGTAATTAAAGATAGAACATGGGTTACCTCAAATCCACCTTTCGGCCAACACGCTAACTTCCACAAATTTGGTGTCCTTCACCACAATAACCTATCACAAGGTTAAACAAGCATCAACAAGCATCATACATGGATTAATTTCCATGAACTCCAAGAAGAACACCAAGAACGCATTCGGCCAACAATCCACTTCCAAACCGAGACATACTTTGCTCATTTAGCTTAACATAGCTTCAATTAAACACTTAAGTTCCTTGTACATGGAAGAACTACCGTGAATTCAAGGAAACATTGAAGTTACCTCAAGAACCCTAGCTTGGTTGGCTCAGTTCTTCTTCAATCTCCAAGTTCCAACTTTGATTCCAAGCAAACAAGAACCGAAACACTCCTTCTCAAGCTTGAATCTCCTAAAGCCTTCAAATTTCTTTGGAATTCAAAATCAATTTGTGAAGGAACTCTCAAAGGTGCTCTCGGTTTCGCAAAGACAAGGGAAGCCCGAAATGAACAAAGACTTAGCTTGTTTCGGCCGAACACAATTGCTTTTAGTTAGCCAAAATGTTAACTTGGCTTTCATTTCTTTGCATGGCGCATTAGAGCCCTTAAGTCCACTAGAGCACAAAGCCGCCACTCCAACTTGTACTCAAATGGACACTTAAGTCCACCCATGGCTCAAATTGCCAAGCAATTAAACAACACAAGTACCAAGGCCATATAAAACCATGGCATAACCGGCCATGAACTAATAATCAACTAGTTAGTTTGTTTAGCTAACTAGTGAATAGTGTACTTAGTGGAAGACAAGGATATGACTAGTAATCATTATTGTCTCCCAAAAATGGTCTAGTCTTGCACTAGCCATCACAAAAGTTTGCATGGCCACAATTGCCATCTTTAATCTTGTGGTTTCACTTATACCACTTAAATTGGTGCACAGTTTAGTCCCCCCCCCCCTTTCTTTTTTTGTTCTCTATCAGTCTTCCCAATGTACATTTCCCATGTACAATTAAGTCCTGAAAGTCTCCTGTTTTGCACATAGGCCACTGTGCCAGTCTCCATGACTCCTCTTTCTTCCCTTTCTGTTTTCTCTCACTTTCTTTGTTTTTCCTTGGCCTAAGCCAAGCACTTAGGAGGTGCCTAACATCACTATTATTGCATCGTGCTTTACCAAGATGAATATAGGTGCTTTGCTTTGGCAAACCCACCTAATGTTGATCAAAGTCTTGACGAGTCCCAACATTTGGAAGGCATCACATTTAATGACTTAATATTTGTTTGAGGGATTTTTCTTTTGGTCTCACCAATTTGTTATCTCCGGTTGTTTAATACATGCATCACATGCAAATATAAAACATGCATCTCATGCTTACAAGAAAATAAATGTGACATGGTTATAGCCCAAACTATGCGATCCTCTCAATCCAATGAGAATATGATCAAAGCCTAAGAAAAGAAAAGGGTCTTCATAAGCTCCTTCTCTTCATTTCTTGGTTGCCCTTTTGTTGTCACCTACTTGGACATATGACCTTGGATGATCCTTGGACATACTACCTTGGAAGATCAAATAATGTACCATTACATCAATAATAAAAACCTCGAGTTACATTCGAGGGGAGTAAGGTGAGAAGAGAATGTACAATGAGAGTAACAAGAGAAGGCCCGACTCGCAAGCTGTATTTACAAGTACAACCAATCAAGGGCTATAACCATGCACCATGCTTCAAACACCAATTAGGATATCATGTCAAATCTCATTCAACAAAAATGCATGCCAATTGACGGGCGTTGATTAACCAGTTTTTATTTATGTGGCGCTTCGCATACGGTGGTCTCACTGGCTGATCAGCGGGTGATGGTTCCACTGACCGGTCATCGGACGGTGTCAAGAGGTTCTGCTCTTAACTAGGCAGCTATTTTGGAACAAGCATCCTTCTCAGCCTCACAAAACTTTGCATGGTGTAATGCAATCCAACCATTCTTCTTAGTGCCAAAATTAGTACCCGAAATAGTACTCAAAGTAGTCCTTAAACTTTGTTTCACAATGTTAGCAATATAAACATTTTTCATGTACAATATTTCACCCGAATGACAAAATGTCACCCGAATGTTCTCAATTTTGCACTTACACCCTTATTCTCATTTTCAATCAAGTCCCTCATATTTTCCTTTCATGTCTTTGCATTCTTGGCTTGGGCCAAGTGCTGATGGATGGTCCTAACAAGCTAAGTAGACCATATTCGGCAGTGGAATCTACCAATTGGTTTATTGGTGGAAAAGGATACGAGTCCTTTGGATAGGCATCATTTATGTTTCAAAAGTCGATGCACATTCGAAGTTTATCACTCCCTTCCTTCGTGGCAACAACAACATTACTAAGCTATTCGGGGTACTTGGCCTCCCTTATTATGCCCTCCTCTGTTAACGTTGAACTTCAGTTTTAACAAAATTATTCTTATGCACCAAAAGGCTATGCTTTTTCTGACGAACAAGCTGAACCTCCAGGCATACTTTAAGATAGTGTTGAATTATACCAATTTCTACCCTAGGCATATCCTTTGGCGACTGGGCAAATAGATCTTTATTCATTAGTAAAAGAGATACTAGCCTTTCTTTTTCCCCACTTGGGTACTTTGCCCTGGGACAAGTTCTAGATCCTTTGTTTCTATTTTTCCCAAGTCACTTTTTTCTCCTTCTATTGCATCTTCTGTGATCATGCTATTCTTTCGTGAAGTCTATGTGCGAACTTCCATTGGGCTGTGTCTTGCTTTCATGAAAACTATCCTTACTTCAGCTTGATTGATGAGTATTTCTACATCACCCTCCTTTGTGCCGAATGTGACAGTTAGGTATTTCACATCTAGGTGAATGTGAAGATTACCCTGTGTTTATCTTCCGAGGATGGCATTGCATAAAGAAGGGATGTCTATGATGATGAACCTCGTCATGGTGGAACTTAAGAGCTCTTCCTTGGTCTAAACTGAAGTTCCCCTTAGCATCAAGGGTAGATTAATCCACCCAAGCACCGGGAGCTCTGAAGGACCAACGTCGAAGGTAGGTGAGGTAACGGGTTAAAGATCACCCTTGGAGATCCCAAGTTCGGCAACAAATTGAAGAATAAAACATCGACATTCGACACATCATCAATCAGCACCTTCTTGACATCCCAGCTCCCTATCCTTGCCATGATTAGTAGTGGGTTGTCATGTGGAAACTTCATGGTAGACTCATCTCACCGAGCGACTTTGTTCACTGGGTTGTCATGTGGAAACTTCATGGTAGACTCATCTCACCGAGCAACTTTGTTCACTGGGTTGTCAAATTCCATCATTGAGATTTCCCAAACTTTTTTTTTTCTTCTCAGTAGAGGGTATTCCAATGGTAATTATCTGGATTATTCTTGCCAGAGGTGGTGGGTGCTTTCTGGGACATCAGTTTCGATGTCGATCAGAACCATAGTCCTCGTCCTCTCCTTTCCCTCTTCTTCTTTTCTTTCTCCGGTCTTGGGCGACAACATCCGCAAGTAGCATTGAAGTTGCCCTTGCTTGATCAAGGATTCAATATACTTTTTCAGCTAGAAGCAATCCTTGGTTTCATGCCTGTGGTCCCGATGAAGTTGACAGAATTTCTTCATGTTCTTCTTATTGTCTGAGGTCATGGCCTTTGGATGTTGGATAGTGGTTGCTTGCCTTTCCATGGCCATCAGGATGTTCATTCTTGTAGTATTTAGGGGAGTGAATGATAGAAGCTTCTTCCCCCTTGTTTTTTTAGGTTTGCCCCCTCCCTCGATGGAATACCGAGGTTTGTGACGCTGACCCTTGAAGTGACTATGCTCAAACTTCGGGCCGCCCATCCTTAGCTCATCGACTGTCATGTGCTACTCGTCCCTTTGGTAGAATTCTCCATGGGTGTCAGGGGGTCTTTGGAGAACTGATAGAAGAGTTGTGAGTCCCTCCTAAGTCCCCTAATCTTGTCAAGGATGCAGATTTTAGGGCACAAGTTGGGCACACTAAAGACTTATCGATTGAACCTCTTAACATAGTTCTGAATGGTCTTCCTATTCTTTTGGGCTATGTCAAACATTTGGACGGGCATCTTCACCGTTGGTCAACTTTCGATGAACCGCTGGGTGAATGTAGTGGATAACTCCTAGAAACCCATTATGGTTCTGGGAGCCAAGGAGTTATATCACGCAATTGCTGGCCCTGACAAGGTGACTTTGAAACACTTGCAAAGGGTGGCATCATCAGCTCCATCAAACATGATGCTATGTCTATATTTTGTCAGGTGGGCTTAGGGGTCGCTGTGCCCATCATATGTCTCTAGGCGTGGTACTCAGAAATCGCTGGGCATTAGTGCCTCTACTATCGTATGGATGAAAGGCGATTCTTCTCCTATGAAGGTCTCCTACAGCCTTGACTAGACAGGCTTTCGAGAGACCTGCCTTTCTACCTTTTACAATATCTATAGGATCTTCTCCATGAGGATGGTGGTGTCATCCTCTCTTTGTTGCCTGGTAGTCATTGGCAATTGAGAATGATGTCTTCTTTTCGGAGAATAACTTCATGCTTAGGGGGACTAGGACTTCCCATCAGGGGATGGACTTTACCAGTGGGAGGTTCTGGGCCCTTTTGACATCGTTCCATTAGTGTGACATCCTCTAGATGGTATGTGTTAGTGTTGTGCCCAAAAAGCCAATCATGAGATGATTGTATTTTTGCAGATTGAGTCATGATATTTTATTTAGGCATTAATCCAGCAGTTATGTTTGTTGTTTTGTTTCTGCGTAACGTAATAAACATAATTGTAACCCTAGAATAATGATATTCTTAAACATCTTTAGTATAGTATTATTGTGGAGTGGGGTGCAATAATACATAATGACTAGCATATGTGGAGACTAGTATGAGATATGTAGTCTACATATGGGTACAAGTTGGAGAACTTATGTACTGGCCTGACCCACCATGAGAACACTTCATGGATCGTTATATGAGTGTCATAAGTGATTCTTATAGTGATCATGGTATATGTAGTCCTTCGACCTAAGATCATCAAGGTTCCCTACATGTGAGTCACATACTTTGATACTTTCCTTTGTTGCTCGTAACTGAGTGAACTTGAATGAGGTCATTGGGTATGTCACATATCATGCGAAGGGATTTGTATGATCAAGATGGGATTTGTCCTTCCTATGTAACGAGAGTCATATCTTCGGTCCCATTGATAGAGTAAGACTTTCAAAAATGCATGGCCATGCTCGGATGAGTTGATATATGATATCAATGTCATCAGTTTAAGTTGGTCTACTCAGTAATCAAGAAACCAAAGATTGGGCTATTCGAGAGTGACACATTCCATGTCTCGTGCTTAGTCTTGATATCTTGGACAAAGGGGCAATGGCATATCTCGGTTATGATCGTAAAGGTTTACTCGAATCACCGACAATCTTGTCACTTGGGTAGCAATGATGTGTTGCTAGACACCGCTCATTGCTTATGATCATAAATGTGATTTATGACCATTGCTTATGATCATAGGTAAGAGCCTATTCGGTCACACACATAGAGCTATTTGGATCATTAGAGTGCATGGGCTAATAATTTGGGTTTTGGTTTCACAATAATTTCATATTAATAATGGGCCCAATTGTTGAGCCATTATTAAGCCCGAAATTAAAGCCTAATTGGATTAAGGCTTTGAAACCCATTAGGCCTGGAAGTTGAGTTTCACTATAAATACAACTTCTAGTGAGAAATTCACAGGTCTCCTTCCCCTAGCCTCCCAAAAGGACAGTCGCACTCTTCTCTTGCAATTCCTTGGAGGACGCAAGCTAGCACTGCGAGCGCAAGAGAAACGCATTTGCCGGGACATGGTGGAAGCGTGGTGATCTCGAGAGGCTCGTGTGGATACCATAGAGAGCCTGAACACGTCAACTGTTCAGGTTTTGTGATTTGACTCTACAATTGAGTGAGAGATCTCAACTGAAAATTAGGGATGAAAATTTTTGAACACCCGGTTTGCCCCGTTTCACTTGGATCATGGAGGGTTTTGGTTAAATTCCGCTGCACTGTTTGGCTCTTGAAACCCAACAGTATGTTCTCTGTTGAGGATTCATCATGAGAACCCCAACTTCCAAAGCTTCTACAAGGTGACCTAGGGCTTTTCTCCTAACGGGGTATTAGAAGAAGGTACCATTCCCCTTGGAGGTGGTTGTGACCACCTTTGGTCGAGTTGTTGGGTCATTTCAGCTACTATAGAGCACTGAAAGTAACATAGAAAGCCCATCATGACCGTCAGAGGACATTGGTCCTTAGGCAAGGAAGTCTCCGCTGCAAGCTATTTAGTTGCTGCTTGAGCTTCCGGTGGGGATTAAGACCTTGGAAGTCCTTTATCCTTTGAACAACGGTCTCAACAACACCAACATGGGGATGGGTTCCCACAGACGGTGCCAAATGATGCGCAGTGACATCCTCATTATATGACATGTTGGTCTAAAGGGAGGACTTCTGATGAGAAGATATCTACAAGAATTTGAAGAATGTTGGTTAGGAGGTCCCCAAAGTGTGTTTCCAAGGGAGAAGCCTCCGATGCCCAAGTCAGTACATGGGAGAGAAGTTGTTTGAGAACAAACAGTAAGGAAAAGAGAGTCTTGTTGTTCTTACCAAGGGCCCTCCTAAATATTTATAGGAGGGTGGAGGGAGAGGCTGTTTTACATAGCCTATCTAGATCATGACACGTGTTCGGCTAGATCTAGTCCATACCATCAGAGGCAGGTATCTCCAGCTAGCCGTAGGCCATTCTGGCCAAAGGGTAGGGGTGTGTGTGAGGTCTCTTTGTCAAAGGCTCCTTAACCATTTTTTTCATTTCTCTGTAAGACCCCTTCAAACATGTGAGACCCCTTCGGGGAAAGATTTATCCCGGAGGGCTACTCAAGAAGGCCCTTTGGAAGAGCAGACTATCTTCGGGATACCTTTTCCTCTAATGAGGGTGATGGACCTATTCGTTTGAGGTTGGTAGCTTACAATTCCGATGTGATGAGGACCCTTTTTTCCTAAAGTTGGTCATATAACTTCCAAGGGTGGTGTAGAGAATACCCCAAGCTTGAGTATATGACGCTTCCGAGGGTGCTATCAAGTTATCAAATTAGTAGGTCTCATGGCCGATAACCTTTTGGCTATCAACTTGAATGATAAAAAAAGTAATAAAAACATAAAACATTGCCTGTGCTTTTCGCAAAAAATACAAGTTTTAAAGTAGTCAAAGTATACAAAATAGCTGTGGAATTAACTATACATAATCAATCATGTGCAAGCATCTAAACAAGAATTAGACTATATTCACAGCAAATAGTAACTCTAGAGTAGAATATTCATACATGAACATTGGAAGCAAACTAGTGTATGAGAACAATATACTAAACAACATAACTGAGATCCATAAGTAAGCTTCCACCTTAAAGTAAACTCCTAGTGACAACCTTCATAAGCCCTTATTTGGACTTCACTAGTCTCACGCCCCATACAGGTCCTAGCCTGTGCACCTACTATGCCACTCAACTAAGCTAACATAAAAGTCATGTAATACAGGCACTTGTATGTGTTATGGTTTGGCTTAGGTTCGGCCAACTTTCACTTTTGTAGTTTAAGGCATATTTTCTTAAGGTTAAGGCTTCGGAGGTTCCCCAAGAGGCTTATTGATAGTTGAAGTGCTATCGCCCTTCAAACCTATAAGCTCGGGGAAAGCATCACCCTCAGAAAGTCGAGCATCACCCACAAGGAATGCGAGCACCAACCTCGGGAAAAGGGATCTGACACCTTGAGCATCCAACCTTGGTGATCCATCATCACCCCTTGGAACGACAGTATCGACCTTGGCAATACTGTGCATCGCCATCCCCGGTAAGGTGACTGAACAGGCTTTAGAAGAGAAAAACTCATGACCTTCAGCAGGAGAAAGCGTCCCCGAAGGGGAGCATCCATGACAATGTGGCCCCCGGATTACTGAAATGATCTCGAAGGAAAGCCCTCATGTTCCGAAGAGCTCTATTCTACCGAAGGGATCTCGGGAATACTGCAAAAACAATTAAGGAGCCTCTGGCATGCCGCCCTCGTACACAACACGCCACCCTCATACACGCTCTAACACACCACCGCCGCACACGTCCTGTCACGCAGACCTACCCTAGCCTTGACCTTTGGCCAGAACGGCCTGTAGCCAGCTAGAGGCCCCCATGCCCGAAGGCGTGGGTTGCATCCGACCGAACACGTGTCATAATCTAAGCGGGTTACGTCGGGCAGATTTATTCACACCCTCACATATATATATATATCTGGGAACTGGCCTCAGTAACGTACACTGATAGCCAAAGTGTTATCGCCATGGTCACCTGAGGACTTCGGCCAAACATCATGCTTGGGAAAATCCGGCGAGGAACACCAGTGCTAACCTCAGAAAGGAGGGAGTTAGACACCTTAGGTACAAGATCTCGGTAGTCTGCCAGTGGCAACCTTGGAAAACTAGCGTATTGCCTCCCTCGGGAAGGCGACTGAACCAGCTTTGGGGGAGAGAAGGGCCAGCTGCCTTCGGCAAGAGAAAATCCCCCTGAAGGAGTAACTTCGAAGCTAGGGAGTCCCCCGAGCTACCGGTACAACATCGGTAAAAGGCCCCTCACTCCGAAGGGAGACCTCAACCAAAGGGACCTCGGGGGTACGGAAGGAGTAATCAAGGAGCCTCTGACATGTCGCCCGCACACCCTGCACGCCGCCCTCATATGCACTCTGATGCGCCGGCACTGCCTACATCTTGTCATGTAGGACTATGCTTGCCTTGGCTCGTGGCCCAAGGAGCCTGTAGGCGACTAGGGGCCCCCACACCCAGAAGTACGAATAACATCCGACCGAACACGTGTCACAATCTGAACGGGTTACCCCCACTTATATATTTCAAGGGAATGGTCTCAGGGGGGGATACCTTTCCCCGCCTCCAAAAAAAACGTAACAGGCAAGAGTCTTTGGTCCTTACTATGCCCTCTCCACCTTCTAAAGCGCTGACTTGGGTGCCGGACGCTCTTCCCTGGAAAAAGACTCTGAGGACCTCATAACCCCTGTTTTCTGAGTGTTTCAGGCAGGTTCTCCTGGGGAATCTATATTTTAGGTGTTCTTCCATACCGGAAGTCCCTCTCGGTCTTACCATGTCACATGATGAAGATGCTGCTGGCCATCAAGTCCCTCTCGGTCTCACCATGTCACGTGACGAAGATGCTGTTGGCCATCATTTGGCGCCGTTTGTGGGAACTCATTCCCAGGTCACCGTTGTTGAAACTCGGCGTTCTAAGGACAAGGGACTACCGAAGTCACCGTCGGTGCCAGAGGTTCAACCGGCAACCGAATAAACTGCAGCAGGGACTTCCCTGCCCGAGGATGAAGGTCCTCTACTATTACCATGGGCTTCTTGCGTTAGTTCCCACGCTCTATCGTGGCCGAAAGGATGCAGCAGTTAGACTGGAAATGGCTGCGGCTAAATCCGGGTCGAATGCCCTCCTCACTAATACCTCATCGGGAGGAAGGTCCCATGTCAATTCACAGGAGTTTGGGAAGCGGAGATCAACGAAATGTGTCCTTCACGGAAAACATACCCCTCGGAACACAGCCTGCGGGAGAAACAGGGTCAAAATGACCCAGAGTTCTCCTTTAAAGGAAGTTCTTCACTCGAAGAAAAGTCGCCATCTCCTCGGTGTCGAAGTCAGGTACCCCAAGCTACAAAAAGCTATCTATGCCCTGGTGCTAGCAAGCAGGAGACTACGTCCGTACTTTCAAGCCCGCCCCATTATCATCCGAAGTAACCTATCTCTTCGGGATGTCATGAAGAAAGTAGACAATCTGGGAAGGCTTTCCAAGTGATGCATAGGGCTTGGCGAGTATGACATTACTTATAAGCCAAGGGAAGTAATAAAAGTCCAAGCCCTAGCAGACTTCATTGCTAAAGTACCCATGGCCGAAGGAGAACAATCGGACCTCGGCAAAAGTGAACTATAGCGCAAAGGACCCAACTTTGGCAAAATATCATGGATGCGTATCAAAGCTCATCCAAGAGTTCGGTGCAGGACGTATTGAAAATATACCTAGCCGAGACAATACCGAAGCAAACAGCCCGGCTAAATCAAAAAGGTTCACCGTAGTGCTGAGCCATCCGAGCATAGCAACACTAAGTATAGCAACCTCAGACAAAGGGTGGAAAGATCCTATAAAGAGGTACCTTGAAACCGAAGAGCTTTCCAAAGATCCTCATGAAGCGGCGAAAGTGCGAAGACGTTCCGGACCATTAGAAAAAAGTGACTCCGGGTAAAATGAACTAAGGGACTTCGGGAAGCTAGAAGAAAAGCAAAAAATGAAGAAATTGAAGGACCTCTAGAGTAGAACCCACCCAAAGTCTTGCCGAAATTAGGGTTTGTGGACGCCGTTGTGAAAGGTGGCCGAAAATTGCACCGCCGTTAATACCGCCGCAAAGAAGGAAGAAAAGGCATGAAAGCAGATGAGAGCAAAGTGAGAGCAAAGAAAAAACAAATGAAGCATAGGACAAAATGAGGTTTATATAGACCGAGGAAGGGTAGCCTGATCGGCGTCATAATTGCTCCGTGAAGGTGAAACGTTTCCATAATCGGCCTTCACACGCGAAAAGACGTGCCCGCCATAACCGACGTGACTGTTCCCAACCAGCACCTACCACGTGTCACCCGTCTCGAGAAACTGGGACACATTTTCTGACATCCCGAAAAGCCCAGCATGCCGTTCCAGACTGACACGCCTAGTTCCAAGACGCGATGGTCCACTGGCCTACGGCAGGAAAAGTGAAGGAACTGAGTATCTCGAGCACACCAAAGGGCAGACAGGTGACGCGTGTCTGAACAAGGCTTATCCCCTAGTGGCGAAGTGCCTCCTCTGCGAACGTCACACTCCGAGTCCTGAAAAGCGCCCCTAAAAGGACCACTAGCCGAAGTCTCCACTCCGACTTTTCGAGGGGGGGCATGTGATAGCCGAAGTGCTATCACCCTGGTCATCTGAGGACTTCGACCAAACATCATGCTCGGGAAAATCCAGCTTCACCCATGAGGAACGCCAGTACTAACCTCGGAAAGAAGGGAGTCAGACACCTTGGGTACACGATCTCGGTAGTCCGCCAGTACCAACCTCGGGAAACTAGTGTATTGCCTCCCTCAGGAAGGCAACCAAACCAGCTTCGAGGGAGAGAAGGGCCAGCCACCATCGGCAGGAGAAAATCCCCCCGAAGCAGTAACTTCAGAGCTAGGGAGTCCCCCGAGCTACTGGTACAACACCGGGAAAAGGCCCCTCACTTAGAAGGGAGACCTCAACCAAAGGGACCTTGGGGGTACATAAGAAGCAATCAAGAAGCCTCTGACATGTCGCCCACACACCCTGCACGCTGCCCTCATATGCACTTTGACGCACCGGCGCCACCTACGTCTTGTCATGTAGGGCTATGCTTGCATTCGCTTATGGCCCAAGGAGCCTGCAGGCGGATAGGGGCCCCCACACCCAGAAGTACAAATAGCATCCGACCGAACACGTGTCACAATCTGAACAGGTTACCCCTCTTATATATATAAGGGGAATGGTCTTAGGGGGGGATCCCTTTCCCCACCTCAAAAAAAAAATGTAACAGGCAAGAGTCTTTGGTCCTTACTACTCCCTCTCCACCTCCCAAAGCACTGACTTGGGCGTCAGAGGCTCCTCATCGGAAAAAGACTTCGTGGACCTCCTAACCCTTGTTTTCTGAGTTTTTCAGGCAGGTTCTCTTGGGGAATCTATATTTTAGGCGTTCTCCCATACCGGAAGTCCCTCTCGGTCTCACCATGTCACATGACGAAGATGCTGCTGCCCATCAAGTCCCTATCGGTCTCACCATGTCACATGACGAAGATGCTGCTAGCCATCATACATAAAGGGGAGAGAAAAAAGATACATTCTTCATATTCTTACTACTTTCAGTCTCTCAAAATACTGACTTGGGCATCGGAGGCTCCTCCCTGAAAAAATACTCCGGGGACCTCCTAACTTTTATTCTTTGAGTGTTTCAGGCAATCTCTCCACGGGAGTTTCTCGTTCAGCTGTTCCTCCCTCACCGAAAGTCCCTCCCAGTCTCACTATGTCATACAGTGAAGATGCCGATGGGCATCATTTGGCGTCGTCTATGGGAACCCACTCCCAGGTGGCCGTTGTTGAAACTCAGCATTCTAAGGATAAGGGCTTTCTGAAGTCCGCTTCCGCGCTAGAGGGTCAACCGGTAACCCTGCAACCAGCCACAGGGACTTCCTTGCCGGAGGATGAGCGTCCTCTAACCATTAACATGAGCTTCCTGCGTGATTTTTAGTGCCCCGTCATGGCTGAAATGATGCGGCAACTGGAGCGTAGGTGGCCACAGCCGCCTCCCGGCCGAAGGTCCCCTTCACCAGCACCTTATTGGGAGAGAAGCCCGAGGTCAACTCACCGGAGTTCAGGAACCGGGGACCAACGTGATGAGTCCTCGACGGAAAACATACCCCCCAGGGTTTGACCTACGGGAGAAACAGGGTCCAAGTGGCCTAGGACTCCCCGCTGAAGGAGTTCTTCACTAGAAGAGAAATTGCAATCCCCTCGGCGCCGAAGTAACTCTCCGAAAAGGAGGCGTCACTCTCCATTACCGGAGGCCCCCAGGCAGCAAGAAGGAGAGCCCAACACCACACTCATCATGGAAAAAATCCTAACGAGGTTAGAGAGGGTGGAAAGACAGGTAGCTCGAAACCCGATTGGTCTAGATTGTCAGATACGTTCAATGAAGATCAATCACTGTTTACCCAAGCAGTAGTCGAACCACCTATGCTGAGTGACTTTTAGGTGCCTCGTTTGGAAACCTACGATGGCCAAAGTGACCCCCAAGCTCACTTAACCAAATATAGGCACAGCATGATGTTGCACGGTGCTGATGACGCCACCTTGTGCAAATGCTTTAAGGTCACCCTCGCTAGACCGGCAATGGCATGGTGCAACTTGTTAGCCCCCAAAACCGTCATGGGATTCCAAGAGCTGTCTACCGCTTTCATGCAGCAGTTCATCGGAAGCAGGCTAACGGTGAAGATGCCAGTTTAGATGTTCGACATAGCGCAAAAGAATAGAGAAACTATTCGCGACTATGTCGAAAGGTTCAATTGAGAAGCCCTAAGCGTGACAGACTTCAAGCCAGAAATACGTATCCTCGCCATGATTCGAGGACTTCGGAGAGACTCACAATTGTTCTATGAATTTTTGAAGGACCCGCTGGACACCCTCGGTGAATTTTGTTGAAGGGCGGAGTAGCATATGACTGCTGAAGAGCTGAGGATGGGAGGCCCAAAGCTCGACCATGTCCATACCGAGGGGTCGAGCCAACAGACTCGCAACCCAACCGAATCAGCGGGTCAACCTCAGAAGCTGAGAGTGAAGAAGCCATTTACTTTTACCCCCTTAAACACCACAAGGACGAACATTCACATGGCCATGGAAAGGCAGGGAACTCAAATTCAACGGCCAAAGGCCATGACCTCGGACAACAAAAAGAACATGAAAAAGTTTTGCCAGTTTCATCGGGACCATGGGCATGATACCGAGGATTGCTTCCAGATGAGGAAGTACATAGAGTCCCTGATAAAGCAGGGCAAACTTCGACGTTAGCTACGAATGCCCTCCCCGATGGGGAGGAGGGATGAAGAAAGGAAAGGGGATGATGAGCAGTATGACTCCAACACCGGAACCGAAGTCCTAGAAGACATCCACCACCACCGGCAGGAAGAATAGAAACAATCACCACAGGACTACCCTCGGCAGAAAGAAAGAAAAAAGCCAGGGAGATCTCGGTAATGGAATATGGTAACCCATCAAATTAGCTTATTCAGAAAATGGGTCTACCATAATATTCCCTCATGATGACCCCCTTCTTGTCATAGCAAGGATAGGCACTCCTTGACGATGGTTCTAACACTAACATCTCATTCTCCCATCTGCTACTGAGTTTGGGTATCCCAAGGCATGACCTCAAGCCCGTCACCTCTCTTACTTTTGGAGTGGGTCCATTCGAACTCCCTGTCCTTGGGTGGATTGACCTTCCCCTGATGTTAAGAGGAACTTCACTACAAAACAGGGATGAGCTCTTTGCCTATACAATGACAAGGTTCATCATCATAGATGTCCCTTCATCGTATAATGCCATCCTTGGAAGACAGACGCAAGGAAACCTTAACATTCATCCTGATGTGAAATACCTGACTATCACCTTTGTAACAAAGGATGGAGATGCTGAGATCTTCATCAACCAAGGGGAGGTGAGAAGGGTGTTTGTCAAAGCAAGAAAGGCCGCAGCGAAGAGCTGCGCACGGACCACGGGAGCAAAGTCCGTACTCGCAGGAGAGACAACGAGGGAAGAAACAGAAGACCCCGAGAAAGTAGAAATAGAGGAGATAGAACTTGTCCCAGGCCGAAATACCCGAATAGGCGTAGATTCTCACAAGAGAGGCAACAGGTTACGCCTTGCTAGAAGAATTGGCGTGAGAAACCTGAAGGCCCACAGTGATTCTCAGCTAGTGGTCCGATAGATGGCAGGGACTATACCGCGAGGGACCCACCTTTGGCGAAATATCACGAGCTCATATCAAAGCTCATTCAGGAGTTCAACACGATACACATAAAGAACGTGCCTCGTCGCGACAATGCTAAAGCAGATAGTCTGGCCAAATCAAGAAAGTCCACTGAAGTATTGAGCCACCCGAGCGTAGCGATAATGAGCATAAAAACCTCAAAAAAAGGATGGAAAAATCCCATAAAGAGGTATTTTACGACCTCGGAGCTTCCCGGTGATCCTCACGAAGCAGCAAAAGTGCGAAGACGTTCCGGATGATATTTCCTAATCGGGGAAGAATTGTAGCAACGGGGGTATACAAGTCTACTAAAAGGTGTGTCAGCGAAGAGGACACTGAGGCAGTCCTCGAGGAAGTCCACGAGGGGACTTGTGGTTCCCACATTGGAACTGACACCTTGGCAAGAGTAATACTCCGCCAGGCGTACTTCTGGCCCACCCTAAGAAAGGACGCGAGGCAGTTTGTCCAGAAATGTGATAATTGCCAAAGACGAGCCAATGTCCAGAGGTTACCCTCAGAATTGATAACCTCGGCTAACTACCCTTGTCCCTTTGCAATATGGGGCGTTGACCTCATCGGGCCACTCCCGATGGCACCTGGAGGAGTGAAGTTCTACGTGGTCGCAGTAGATACTTCACTAAATGGGTCAAGGCAAAGCCCCTGTGTTAGGCTCACCTCCTAAGTGCTTGGCTTAGGCCAAGGAATAAAAGAAGTGATGTGAAGGACTATGGAAACTAGTACAGTGATGTATGTGCAAGGCTGGTAACTTTGAGGGCCTATTTGCACACAGAAATTTGACTATGGGAGAAATGACAGAAAATAAAATTTGAGGACTAAATTACACACTTAGCTTGGTGGTATAATTAAAACCACAAAGTGTGGGATGATGTTTTCGGCAATGCAAATTTTTATGGTGACTAGTGCAATACTAGGCCAAATTAAGGAGACAATAATGATAACAAGTCACATCATGTCTCCCACTAAGGCATAAACCATAATTATTCTAGTTTGCCTAGCTAGAATTATTTCTAGTTACATGGCCGGTTTTATTGGGAAGAAATGGCACCTTAGTACTTGTGTTTGGCATGTGCATGGCATTATAGGCCATGAGGTGACTAAAGTGCCCAAGTATATACATGTTTTAATGGTGCATGTGTGACCGTGAGCAAGTGTGGGCTTCATTGATGCATGCAATTAAGTTGAGGCCAAGAATTAGCATAATTTCCAACTTATGCACATGTGTCCTATGGTCGGACTTGGTCAGAGCCACTAAAGCTCTCCTTGTCTCCATTTCGAGCTTGTTCATTCATTTCTTGGCCGAGAGCTTGTTCTTGAGTGTTCATCTAGAATTGCTCTTGAATTCAAGCAAATTTGGAGACAATTGGAGGAGACAAGCTAGCAAGGCTTGTTTCGGCACTAGACCACTTAGATTCAAGCTTTGGTTCTTGAAGAACAAGGAAGGGCAGAGCCAACCAAGCTAGGGTTTTGAGGTAAACTTGATATTTCCGTGATTACATGGTTTGAATTCCATGAACAAGGAGCTAAAGTGTTGAATTGATGGTATATTAGGCCCAATTGGTGAAGAACACTTTGGCTTGGAAGTTTGGTGTTTGGCCAAAAACTTAACTTGAGGTAATCTCATGCTCTTCTATTGATTACATGGTATTAGTTCCATGAACAAAAGATGGTAATGCTAAATTGGTATATTGATGGGCTAAGTGTGCAAATGTAGTTTCGGCTTGGAAAGATGTATTTGGCCGAGAGTGCGAATTAAAGTAAATTGGTGTTCTTCTTTGAATACATGGTAATTAATCAATGAATAAGAGTTGTTGATGCCTAATTGTTATTATGGTAGGCTATTTCGAGTGAAGAACACTTGGGCATTGAAAGTTGGATTGTGGCTGAAAGCAATATTGAGGTAAGGTTCACTTAATACTTGACTTTGCTTGGTGAATTACCATGGTTCAAGTGTTTAGAGTAGGTACGTGATGGATAAAATTGCCAAATGACCTTAGTTGCTTGATGGGCTATTGAGAATGGATTCGGTTATGTGTTGATTAGCTAATTAACTATTGTACATGTGCTAGAAATGCTAGTAAATGTGGCCTATTTGCTAGGCATTTTGGAGCTCTAAGTGGAAGTGGAGTATTTGATGAAGTTATGTGTGCAAAATGCACATGGGCACATGTTATGGAATATTGGCCGAGAGCACTTTGTAGTGTGTGTGGGTGTTATTGTGTTCTTTGTTGAATTTTAGGTGCTTGCTAACCCAATTTATGTTATTGTTGATTATATGCCTCGATTATCTATCATGTATATGTATATGTATATATTTGGTTTTCCTTGTCTTTGTGTTTGTTTTGCAGGTTATGTTGAGCTAATGGGAAGTTAAGCTTGAGTTGTTTACTCAGCTTAACTAAATAATCTCTTAGTTGAGTTGTATATCAAGTGAACTCTACTGAGTTTTATACTCACTGCCCATCCTACTTGTTTTTCAGGAAAAGACATTCGGCCTGAATAGTGCTTACTTGTTTGGTGCTTGTGTTTTGTGCTAGCTTGCTTAGTTGTCAAGGTATGCGCCAATGTGTACTTGGCTTATGGGTTTTGTGCATTACAAGTGTTATTTTACAAGTTGGCCGAGACTTATGTGGTAAGTTTGCAGGCTTGTAGTGCTGGGACCTGTCTAGGAGTGCAGTATGGATACTTGGACTTTGGCTCTGATCATAGTGTTCACCTTTATGACAATGAACATGGGTATTAGGTTGGTGTTGCAGTGTGTGCTTTTGTATGGGATCCTTAAGGTACTATTTGACCATTAGTGGTCATGGGTTGTACTATAACTTGGCTTTGGTAGACTTTTGGGTTCATGGCATGTAGCCATGTTGGATACTAGGTAGACTACCATTTTGTGTTTATATATGTAGTCTTGGATACCTAGCTTTGTGTTGGTTTTGTTGGACTTATGTGCCAAGTTATGTGTATGACCTTATGGATGGTTTTGGACATATATA
This sequence comes from Aquilaria yunnanensis, assembly GCA_039654915.1. Classification (NCBI taxonomy): domain Eukaryota; kingdom Viridiplantae; phylum Streptophyta; class Magnoliopsida; order Malvales; family Thymelaeaceae; genus Aquilaria; species Aquilaria yunnanensis. The sequence goes on along the minus strand of CM077595.1, from coordinate 35,866,175 downwards.
TATATGTTGGATGCTTTGGGCCAAGGTTTGGCACCTATGTGAATAGTTATGGACTTATGTTTGTTTATGTAAATGTGAAGCATGAAATGTTGTGAACCACCTTGTGTACTTTTGTTGGCCGAGAAGATCATATGCATATCAACATGTGTTTTCAAAACCAAAGTAGGTACTGTGGGCTTCTTGGTTGCCATTTAAGTAGCACACTTGATTGCACACCATATAAGCACTGAACTTTCATTTAAGTGTTGCCTTGCTTGTCATGCAAGTAAACTACTAAAGCCTTGCTTGTTTTGCAAGTTAGTGGTGTTGGGCCTTATATCTGCTGCAAGTAAACTATGGATTTGTTTTAAAGCCTGCTGGGCCACCTCCCAGGCTTTCCACCTTAAGAAAATAAGACTTAATGGTGTCTCTGCTTGTTTGGCCGAATTGAAGACTTGAAACTAAATTCTGGGTTTGGGAGTTAAACTTAGAATTTTGGGCCAGGGCCTGTGTGAGGTGTGACACCCTGGCGACCATTTCGGCAAAGGACATACAAAAATTCATCTGGAAAAGCATTGTATGCAGATTCGGCATACCGAGGGTGATAATGGCCGACAATGGTTCCCAGTTTATTGACAAGGGATTCCAAGAATTCATCATTGAACTCGGGATAAAAATGCACTTCGCCACGGTAGCTCATCCTCAGAGCAATGGACAGGTAGAGGTATCTAATATAACCATAAAAGATGGTATGAAAAAGAGATTCAGGGAAGTAGAGGGAAAATGGCCAGGGGAACTTCCTAGTGTCCTATGGAGCTATCGGACAACACGCTGAAGGGCCACAGGTGAGACGCCTTTCTCACTCATCTTCGGCACAGAGGCCATTATGCTTATCGAGGTAGTCCATCCATCGGCCAGGATACAAGTGTTCGATGAGGAAAGGAATGACCTTGGGTTGAGAGCCAAGCTCGACCTAATTGACGAACGCAAAGAAGTGGCTGAACTTCGAAGAAAAGCCTTTAAGCAAAGAGTGGCTATGGCTGTGAACCCGCGCATTAGGCAAAAAGGAATCAGGAAGGGAGACCTTGTTCTCCGAAAGGCTGAGTTCGAACCTCGAAGACTATCTCACGGGGTACTTCGGGCAAACTGGGAAGGGACTTATTTGGTCCTTGATGAGGTTTGGAAAGGAGTTTATAAGCTCGGTGATACCGAAGGTCGAGAGCTGACGAATACACGGCATTCGGATGCCTTGAGGAAATTCTATGCTTAGAATCTTATCAGAAAATTGTACAGTTAGAAATTTTTCTAAGTACAGAAAATTTTCTAGAAAAATAAATCCACCTAACAAATCTTGCCGAACAAGGTGCAAGTAAGTACTTGCGAAAATCACACATCTCCTCCGAAGTTGGTTGGGTCATTTTATCCAACAGGTCCGTCAACCGAACACGGCTGATGAAAATAGGCCGAACTTTGCCAAAAGGTATTCGCTAAAGCTAGCACTTTTCCGAAGACGGTCGAGAAAAAGAGCGAAAAATACCTTCCCAAGGGTTTTAGACCGAAAGTGGCCAAGATAACCCTTGGAAATGAAAATTATTGCTTAAGCGACTTAGCCAAATTTTAAAGGAAGGAAAAATATCACTGAGAAGGTCTTATTACAAGGAGGAGATTACAAGAAGAAAATTACAAAGAAAAAGAAGAAGGCAAAGTGAAGCCCTAGACACCTAAGGGACCCCGGCGTCATGAAGTGCTCCATCCCCAACATCCTTTGCCGTGACCTTCGGCGCCGGAGGTGGGGTAAATGGCAAGTAGAGGAGCTCAATTTTTTACCAAGTCCAGCGAAGCCCCTCGGAGATGTTCAGGCCAGCCAAAGAAGAGAGGTCGAGGTCTGGATATCTCGCCAAAACTTGGTGTCGAGCCAGACAAAAGCCATCTTGGAAGGCAACCTTAGTCACCTGAATAGCCTTGTCTTTCTCAGCAGACAAGTCTTCCACCTCATTTTGCAAATAAGCGACTTCCTTCTCCAGCTTCTTCATCTTCATCTTCTTCTTTGTCTCCTTCTTCAGGGCCTCAACCTCGGCCTGAAGATCGACATTATCGGTGAGGGCCTTCGCCAGGAGAGCAGAGTCTTCTTCCTTCTTCTTCCGATAAGCCTCATTGGCAGAAGTAAGCTCGACAACCTTCGCACCGAGGTCAGACATCTTCTGGGAGAAGTCCTTCAAGAGCTCCTCTTGCCCCTTTAAGAACTCCTCCCGAAGTTTGGTAGTCTCCTCCTTGGCAATTCTACTCAACTCGGCATTCTTGACGACCGAGTTGGCACAAAACACCTTGGCCTTCTCCAGACGCTCGTCAGTCCAAGTTCGGACCAAAGACTGTTTTGCTGCCCAAGCTCTAAAGTATCCCCTATACGCCAAGAGTTGCAACAGAAAAGGAGGACATTAGGTAAAGTTGCACAAGGAAAGCCAAACACTTAGAAAACATGGGAAAAAAAATAAAGGATCTGAAGAGTACCTGGGCAGCGTGCTCGGAGATCTTCACGGTGAGGATCTCCTCGTTTGCTCACTCTTCGGCCACAAATTTGAAGGTGGCGTGGGTGAGCACGCCACTCGCCATTTGCAGAGCCATTTGCTGGCCATCTTCAGAGAACAAATTCATGTCCTCCGTGAAATACAAGACAAGCTACCTCGGGACCTTATCCTTCGGGATATGAGAGTCCCGAAGGGACCGCTTCCGGGCATGCTCCATTATCCACGCCAAGGGTGCCAATTCCTTTGCAAAGTCAAGACATAGTTCCATTAAGACATTGTCCCTTACCCGTATATCTATAAGATTGAGAGTGCTAAAAATGTCCAAGGAACAAACCTGGTGGCACCTCGACGACATCATGATCGGAGTCCTGAACCTCCTCCACTTCGGTAGGGACGTGTTTTCCCTTGCTTCTTCTGTGCTCCTCGAGTTCCTTAGCAGAAGAGCCTAAAAGGTCTGCCGAAGTGGTAGGACTCCGAGGAGTGGAGCTAACGGCAAGCTCCGGTGGCGGGATGGCCTGGACCTCAGGCTCGTCCCCGACCTCCGTGACGTCCTCCGGGGGAGGGGGAAGGAGGTCCTTCTTCGCCTTCTTAGCCAAAGACGGCCCCCCTCCAAACATTTTTCGCCTCTTCGGAGGCCCCTTCTTCGTCTGTTCCCACTTCTCAGCTTGACCGAGGAAGAGGGATTTGTAGAAGACGGCTAACTGGTCACCCATCTCTGGAAAAGGAAGTAAATATCAGCGTAAGTCCAGAGGAATACTTATACCAAAAATCTGGAAAGTAACTTACTCTTAGAAAGGGCTTTGTAAGTGAGCTCCCCTCGAAGGAGCATCACCAACCAAGACTTCTTCCCATCGATGGCAGGAGCTGGCATGCTGATGTCCTGGTTGGTGATGCTCCTTAATGGGGAAGGGATACAACAAGCGTCATAGGACCTCGACATCCCAGTTGATGACAGCTCGGATACGGCTATCGAAATCCTCAAACCTCGTTGCCAACTTAGGAGTTAGCAACTTCTTGGGATCAACGATGTCCATCTCCAGCTTCCCCCGCGCCCACCTGGTCGGCATGTTCGACCATGCCTCCGCCACCTTCAGGAAGAGGAACTTCCTTTGCCACCCTCGGCAACTATCTCTAGTGTCGAAGGTGAACATGTATTTTTTGCTCCCAAATGTCTGAGGTAGCATACAATAGAAGCCACCCTTCAGGACCGGATAGAGCTTGTAGTATTGCATTAAAATGATGAAGTGGGGTTCTATTTTGAAAATCCCACACATGCAAAAAAAAGCGTTGAAATAGCAGTAAGAGTTAGGAGGAAGCTGATTCACGGCTATACTATGAAATTGGAAAAATTCACAAATCATCTTCGGTGGGGGAAACCAGAGTCCGGCCTTCAGTTGGGCCTGGAAAATGGTAACCTCATCACCTTTGTTCAGGAAACTGAAGTGGCCGGGAGGGGGTAGCCTGGTAGTGGCATAAGAGGGAAGAAAGTATTTAGTTGTCCACTTCACTAATTTTGCCGAAGTGGAACAATAGGGGTGAGACATCAGAGGTTGCCAGCTCTCGAGAATAGCTTGGACAGACATGAGGGGGACAGGGGAAGACATGTTCGGCAAAAGAAAACAACTTCAGAGAAAAGAGTTAGAGCACTTCGGGAAAAAAGAAAAAAGCTTCGGGGACAAGAAAAAATAGAAACCGAAGAGACCGAAGGACCTCTAGAAAGGAAACCCACCAAAACATTTGCTGGAGTTGAGTTTAGAAGACATCGTCGTAAATGGTTGCCGGAAATCGCTCCCCGCTTGCACTGCCGTAAAAGAGATAGAAAAGCTCAAAAATAGACGAGAACAAGACAAAGGCAAAGAAAAGAAAATGAGGGCCATAAGGGGAAGGAGGGTTTATATAGACCGAAGAAGGGGCATGATTTTATAAACTCAGTAAGGTTCACTGCAGCTCCAAGGAGCTAATTTAGTTAAGCCCAAAAACTTAACCTCCATATAGCTTTACTTAACCTGCAAGGAAGACAAGAAAACACAAAAAATACAAGCATAATAACATGTAACACATGATATCAGTAACATATATACATGATAACAACAACTACAAAGGGTTAACAAGCACATCCAAGCAAACAAACACACAACACACGCACCACAACACAATGCCCTTCTCAGCCAAAACCACTAGCAAGTACAAACACATAATTTGCACTCCAAGCTTTGCCAATCCAACTCCATACCACTAGAGCTCCAAGTTCAAAGATCAGTTGGCCTACTTACCTTGAACCTTAGTACTTGCCATTAATGACTAGCTAGCCAGGAAAACACATAAACCTGAAGGTTCCATATTTGCCCCATCTAGCAATCTAAGATCATGTAGCTCAAAATTACTATCACTTAAAAGCCATTACTCTACTTGAACATGGAATCATTACCAAAATCAAGTAGATTTTGTGAAACCTTACCAATCTCTAGCTTTGAGCTCTTGGTTTTAAATTGAACCTTCAAGACCGAGCTTGGCAACTCAAGTGCGAGGTCACCTAAGGCCAAGAACACCACTTCCAAGCTTGATTCTTCAATTTAAGGTTCAATCACCACCAATTTGGCAAGAACCCGAAACCTTCAAACCAAGAATAGGAAGAACATGGTTTGATTTGCAAAGATGAAGTTTTGACCAAAACTAATGAATTTCGGTTAAGTGGAAGCATGCATCAACCGGCCAAGTGCCACTTGTGCACAAAAATGGGCTTATTGCCCTTTTCATCTTAAACAATTTTGCATGGCTTAAGGATTCCCCCCCTAAGTATTAGCATCACTAATAGCACTCGAAAGAACATTTAAATTGGCCCTTAAACTTTGTTTTTCGCCATTAGTACTTAGGCCATTTCTCATGTGCATTTTAAACCCGATAGTTCTTGGTTGCAGACATACATCACTCTTCACATTTTCATTTGAGTCCCTCATTGTTTTCATACATTTTCCCTTAAATTTTCACATAGGCCAAGCACTAAAATTGTTAGTATTGTGCCCAAAAAGCCAATCATGAGATGATTGTATTTTTGCACATTGAGTCATGATATTTTATTGAGGCATTAATCCAGCAATTTTGTTTGTTGTTTTGTTTCTGCGTAACGTAATAAACATAATTGTAACCCTAGAATAATGATATTCTTAAATGTCCCTAGTCTAGTATTATTGTGGAGCGGGTTGCAATAATACATAATGACTAGCATATGTGGAGACTAATATGAGATATGTAGTCTACATATGGGTACAAGTTGGAGAACTTGTGTACTGGACCGACCCACCATGAGAACACTTCATGGATCGTTATATGAGTGTCATAAGTGATTCTCATAGTGATCATGGTATATGTAGTCCTTCGACCTAAGATCATCAAGGTTCCCTACATGTGAGTCACATACTTTGATACTTTCCTTTGTTGCTCGTAACTGAGTGAACTTGAAGGAGGTCATTGGGTATGTCACATATCATGCGGAGGGATTTGTATGATCAAGATGGGATTTGTCCCTCCTATGTAACGGGAGTGATATCTTTGGGCCCCTTGATAGAGTGAGACTTAGAAAATGCATGGCCATGCTCCGATGAGTTGATATATGATATCAATGTCATCAGTTTAAGTTAGTCTACTCGGTAATCAAGAAACCAAAGATTGGGCTATACGAGAGTGACACATTCCATGTCTCGTGCTTAGTCTTGATATCTTGGACAAAGGGACAATGGCATATATCGGTGATGATCATAAAGGTTTAGTCGATTCACCGACAATCTTGTCACTTGGGTAGCAATGATGTGTTGCTAGACACCGCTCATTGCTTATGATTATAAATGTGATTTATGATCATTGCCAACATGGCAAGAGCCTATTGGGTCGCACACGTAGAGCTATTTGGATCATTAGAGTGCATGGGCTAATTATTTGGGTTATGGTTTCACTTTAATTTCGTATTAATAATGGGCCAAGGAGTTGAGCCATTATTAAGCCCAAAATTAAATCCTAATTGGATTAGGGCTTTGAAACCCATTAGGCCTGGAAGTTGAGTCTCACTATAAATACAACTTTTAAGTGAGAAATTCGTAGGTCTCCTTGCCCTAGCCTCCCAAAAGGACAGCCGCACTCTTCTCTTGCAATTCCTTGGAGGACGCAAGCTAGCACTGCGAGCGCAAGAGAAACGCATCTGCCGGGACGTGGTGGAAGCGTGGTGATCCCGAGAGGCTCGTGTGGATACCATAGAGAGCCTGAACACGTCAACTGTTCAGGTTTTGTGATTCGACTCTACAGTTGAGTGAGAGATCTCAACCGAAAATTAGGTATGAAATTTTCGAACACCCGGTTTACCCCGTTTCACTTGGATCCTGGAGGGTTTCGGTTAAATTCCGCTGCGCTGTTTGGCTCCCGAAACCCAACAGTGGTATCAGAGCTACTGGTGAAACCCTAAATCGGGATTGAGTGTTGAATCGCATGATGCTATGTCTTCGATTGGTTTTCGGCCATGATTAATTAGATTGATTCATGATGCATGAAACCGGAATTCGTAATGAACATATGAGATATATGAAGAAACAACACAAATTGGTTAATGAGATTAACCCGAAATTGATAGGTATGAGATACCTATATGGATTAGGATTCTTGCAATAGTTGCAAAAACCCTAGGTTTGTTCGGATTCGGCCTGTTCGGGCACCGAAAGTAAGGTATTTTTGGTGGCTCCCCGCAAGGGCGGCTCCCCTTGACCCCGTCCGCTGACCGGTCAGCGGAACCACCGCCCGCTGACCGGCCAGCGGGACCGCCGTATGCGAAGCGCCACATAAATAAAAACTGGTTAATCAACACGCGAAAATTGGCATGCATCTTTGTTGAATGAGATTTGACATGATATGCTGATTAGTGTTTGAAGCATGGTGCATGGTTATAGCCCTTGATTGGTTGTACTTGTAAATACGGCCTGCGAGTCGTGCCTTTTCTTATCACTCTCATCGTACATTCTCTTCTCACCTTACTCCCCTCGAATGTAACTCGAGGTTTCTATTATTGATGTAATGGTGCATTATGGGATCGTCCAAGGTGGTATGTCCAAGGAGGTGACAACAAAAGGGCAGCCAAGAAAGGAAGAGAAGGAGCTTGTGAAGACTCTTTTCTTTTCTTAGGCTTTTATGATATTCTCATTGGCTTGAGAATATCGCATAGTTTGGGCTATAACCATGTCACGTTTATTTCTTGTAAGCATGAGATGCATGTTTTATATTTGTATGTGATGCATGTATAAAACAACCGGAGATAACAAATTGGTGAGATCAAAAGATAAAATCCCTCAAACAAATATTAAGTCATTAAATGTGATGCCTTCCAAATGTTGGCACTCGTCAAGACTTTGATCAACATTAGGTGGGTTTGCCAAAGCAAAGTACCTATGTTCATCTTGGTAAGGCGCGATGGGATAATAGTGATATCCAAACTGCTAACTTTGGGTTCGACTTAACTAAGTCATCCTAATAGGATTAGGGACTTAGAGGCGTAGAGTTGGGCTTAAGTTCATGAGATGAGCTTGGACAAGTGTTGTTCACCCAACTATCCAAGAGTTGCATAAGATGCAATTGGCAATGAGTTGCCTACCTAAATAGCTGTAACTTGAGAGAAAAGCCAAAGCTGACTCAGGTTGTGGTCAAATATGGATCTTGGCCCACTAGAATACCTTAGCGCCGAGGTGTTCCGAAATAATATCGAGGGTTATTATTTTGAGGAAAATAGTGGGAGTATCATTTAATAAAAGTCCTTATTAAATGAATTAAAATACATGACTCTTACACTGCATATTTACTGTTGTAGATAACCATGGCACAAAACACATCGACACTTTCATTGCGATCGATCCTTGAGAAGGAAAAACTGAATGGGACCAACTTTCTCAAATGGTACCGAAACTTGAGGATAGTCCTCAAACAAGAGAGAAAGGCATATGTCCTAGAGCAGCCCATTCCGAATGAGCCTGCTGCCACTGCTCCAAGAGCTGAAAGGGATGCTCACAAGAGGCATTCTGATGATGCTTTGGATGTTGCATGCCTCATGCTTATTACCATGGAATCTGAGCTTCAGAAGCAACATGAGAACATGGGGGCATTCGATATGATCGAACATCTCAAAATGCTTTTCCAAGAGCAAGCTAGGCATGAGAGGTTTGAGACCTCTAAGGCATTGTTTCAGTGCAAGATGTCTGAGGGAAGTCCCGTGGGTCCTCATGTGCTCAAGATGATTGGGTACATTGAGAATCTTGAGAATTTGGGATTTGCTCTTCAGAAAGAGTTGGCTATCGATGTAGTCTTGCAATCGTTGCCTGAAAGCTACAGTCAGTTCGTCATGAACTATAACATGAACGACCTAGACAAGTCCCTTCCTGAATTGCTCAACATGTTGAGAACTGCTGAGCAAAACCTTAAGAAGGCTAAGCCCATTTTGATGGTTCAAAAGGGCAAGGGAAAGGGAAAAGCCAACAAGAAGAAGGATAAAGCTAATGGAAAGTCCAATGCTAGTTCTTCTTCAGCTGCACTGAAACCAAAGGGTGGTGTGGCAAAGGAAGGGGAGTGCTTCCATTGTAAGCAACCTGGACACTGGAAGCGCAACTGCAAGCTCTATCTTGAAGAACTTGCTAAGGAAAAGGGAAGTAAGACTTCCACTTTAGGTATTTTTGTTATAGAGGCTAACTTTTCTACTTCCTCATCTTGGGTATTGGATACTGGATGTGGATCTCACATTTGTGCAAATGTGCAGGATCTAAGTAGAAGTAGAAGATTGGCCCGAGGTGAAGTGGACCTACGTGTTGGAAATGGAGCAAGGGTTGCTGCCTTAGCCGTAGGGACTTATGTTCTCACTTTACCTAGTGGATTAGTTTTAGAATTAGACAACTGCTACTTTGTGCCTACTATTAGTAGAAATTTGATTTCTGTTTCTTGTTTGGACAAGAAAGGTTTTTCATTTATAATAAAGGACAAATGTTGTTCTATTTATTTGAATGAAATCTTTTATGGTAGTGCTCAACTTAGCAATGGGTTGTATGTTCTAGACCTTGAAGATCCAATCTATAATGTGAATACCAAGAAGGTCAGATTAAATGATTCAAACTTGACCTATCTCTGGCACTGTCGCTTGGGCCATATAAATGAGACCCGCATATCCAAGCTCCATAAGGATGGACTCTTGGACTCATTTGATTTTGAATCATATGAGACATGTGAGTCATGTTTGTTGGGCAAGATGACCAAAGCCCCATTCACAGGGCAAAGTGAAAGGGCTAATGACTTACTAGGACTCATACATAGTGATGTATGTGGCCCTATGTCTACACAAGCTAGAGGAGGTTTCCAATACTTCATTACTTTCACTGATGACTTCAGCAGATATGGCTATGTGTATCTTATGAGACACAAGTCAGAATCCTTTGAAAAGTTCAAAGAATTCAAGAATGAAGTAGAGAATCAACTCGGGAAGAGTATCAAAGTGCTTCGATCAGATCGAGGTGGAGAGTACTTGGATCGAGAATTCCTTGACTATCTGAAGGAGTGTGGTATAATATCACAACTCACTCCACCAGGTACACCTCAATGGAATGGTGTTTCTGAAAGGAGAAATCGAACTCTGTTAGACATGGTTCGCTCCATGATGAGTCAAGCTGACCTTCCAAACTCCTTTTGGGGACATGCTCTAGAGACAGCCGCTTTTACACTAAACCGAGTTCCATCTAAATCGGTTCAAAAGACACCATATGAGATATGGAGTGGGAGGCGTCCCAATTTATCTTTTATGAAGATTTGGGGCTGTGATGTTTATGTAAAACGTCAATCCTCTAACAAACTAGGGCCCAAATCTCAAAAATGTCTTTTTGTTGGGTATCCCAAAGAAACAAAGGGTTACTATTTCTACAATCCCTCTGAGCAAAAAGTGTTTGTTGCTCGAACTGGTGTCTTTTTGGAGAAAGAGTTTATCTCTAAAGGAACTAGTGGGAGGAAAGTAGAACTTGAAGAAATTCAAGAACAACAAGAAGACATCGAACCTGAAATGGAACCTGAACAGACACCACAAGATGTTGTGGTTCAAGAGTCTGTTCCTGTAGCACAAAGCCCACGTAGGACTGGTAGGATTCGGCGTGAGCCCGAGAGATATGGATTTCTCGTGACTCACACCGGTGATGTGATGCTCATGGATCAAGATGAGCCCACAACCTACCAACAAGCTATGTCGGGGCCTGACTCTGAGAAGTGGCTAATGGCCATGAAATCCGAGATGGAATCCATGTATGAAAACCAAGTATGGACTTTGGTTGACCCACCTGAAGGGGTAAAACCTATAGGGTGCAAATGGGTTTTCAAGAAGAAAACTGACATGGATGGTAATGTGATTACCTTTAAGGGAAGATTGGTTGCAAAAGGTTTCAAGCAAATTCATGGTATTGACTATGATGAAACTTTTTCACCAGTTGCTATGCTTAAATCCATCCGAATTTTGTTTGCTATTGCTGCACACTATGATTATGAGATATGGCAAATGGATGTCAAAACTGCATTCCTAAATGGAAAGCTACTTGAGGATGTGTACATGACACAGCCTGAGGGTTTTGTCACTCCTGGGAATGCCAATAAAGTGTGCAAATTGCAAAGGTCCATTTATGGACTGAAGCAAGCTTCTCGAAGTTGGAATCTTCGTTTTGATGATGCAATCAAAGAGTTTGGTTTTATCAAAAATGAAGATGAACCTTGTGTCTACAAGAAGGTTAGTGGGAGCGCTATTGTCTTCTTGGTGTTGTATGTAGATGACATACTACTCATCGGGAATGACATTCCTGAGCTACAGTCTGTGAAGACTTGGCTAAGGAAATGTTTCTCTATGAAGGACTTGGGTGAAGCAGCCTATGTGTTAGGCATCAGGATCTATAGAGATAGATCTAGAAAGCTTCTTGGCCTAAGTCAAAGTACATATATTGACAAGGTGCTAAAGAGGTTTAGCATGCAAGATTCCAAGAAAGGATTCTTGCCCATGTCACATGGTATCACTCTTTCTAGATCTCAGTGTCCGAGTACAACCGAGGAGAGAGAGCGCATGAGTAAGATTCCATATGCCTCAGCAATTGGATCTATCATGTATGCCATGATATGTACTCGTCCCGATGTCTCATATGCTTTGAGCATGACGAGTAGGTACCAATCGAACCCCGGTGAAAGTCACTGGACAGCTGTTAAGAACATCCTTAAGTACTTACGAAGGACTAAGGATGCATTCTTGGTCTTTGGAGGTGAAGATGAGCTCGTTGTAAGGGGTTACACCGATGCAAGCTTCCAATCCGATAAGGATGATTTTAGATCGCAATCTGGTTATGTGTTTTGTATTGGTGGTGGTGCTGTAAGCTGGAAGAGTTCAAAGCAAGAGACAGTAGCTGACTCTACAACAGAATCTGAGTACATTGCCGCCTCTGATGCTGCGAAGGAGGCAGTTTGGATCAAGAAGTTCATCACTGAACTTGGAGTGGTTCCAAGCATTGTTGACCCGATAGAGCTCTATTGTGACAACAATGGAGCAATCGCACAGGCTAAGGAACCTCGATCTCACCAGCGATCCAAACACATACTCCGACGCTATCATCTCATCAGGGAGATCATCGAGAGGGGTGATGTAAGGATATGCAGGACTTCGACAGACAGCAACATTGCTGATCCACTGACAAAGCCCCTTACGCAGCAAAAGCATGATAGCCATTCTAGGTCCATCGGTATTAGATACATGGATGATTGGCTTTTAGTGCAAGTGGGAGATTGTTAGTATTGTGCCCAAAAAGCCAATCATGAGATGATTGTATTTTTGCACATTGAGTCATGATATTTTATTGAGGCATTAATCCAGCAATTTTGTTTGTTGTTTTGTTTCTGCGTAACGTAATAAACATAATTGTAACCCTAGAATAATGATATTCTTAAATGTCCCTAGTCTAGTATTATTGTGGAGCGGGTTGCAATAATACATAATGACTAGCATATGTGGAGACTAATATGAGATATGTAGTCTACATATGGGTACAAGTTGGAGAACTTGTGTACTGGACCGACCCACCATGAGAACACTTCATGGATCGTTATATGAGTGTCATAAGTGATTCTCATAGTGATCATGGTATATGTAGTCCTTCGACCTAAGATCATCAAGGTTCCCTACATGTGAGTCACATACTTTGATACTTTCCTTTGTTGCTCGTAACTGAGTGAACTTGAAGGAGGTCATTGGGTATGTCACATATCATGCGGAGGGATTTGTATGATCAAGATGGGATTTGTCCCTCCTATGTAACGGGAGTGATATCTTTGGGCCCCTTGATAGAGTGAGACTTAGAAAATGCATGGCCATGCTCCGATGAGTTGATATATGATATCAATGTCATCAGTTTAAGTTAGTCTACTCGGTAATCAAGAAACCAAAGATTGGGCTATACGAGAGTGACACATTCCATGTCTCGTGCTTAGTCTTGATATCTTGGACAAAGGGACAATGGCATATATCGGTGATGATCATAAAGGTTTAGTCGATTCACCGACAATCTTGTCACTTGGGTAGCAATGATGTGTTGCTAGACACCGCTCATTGCTTATGATTATAAATGTGATTTATGATCATTGCCAACATGGCAAGAGCCTATTGGGTCGCACACGTAGAGCTATTTGGATCATTAGAGTGCATGGGCTAATTATTTGGGTTATGGTTTCACTTTAATTTCGTATTAATAATGGGCCAAGGAGTTGAGCCATTATTAAGCCCAAAATTAAATCCTAATTGGATTAGGGCTTTGAAACCCATTAGGCCTGGAAGTTGAGTCTCACTATAAATACAACTTTTAAGTGAGAAATTCGTAGGTCTCCTTGCCCTAGCCTCCCAAAAGGACAGCCGCACTCTTCTCTTGCAATTCCTTGGAGGACGCAAGCTAGCACTGCGAGCGCAAGAGAAACGCATCTGCCGGGACGTGGTGGAAGCGTGGTGATCCCGAGAGGCTCGTGTGGATACCATAGAGAGCCTGAACACGTCAACTGTTCAGGTTTTGTGATTCGACTCTACAGTTGAGTGAGAGATCTCAACCGAAAATTAGGTATGAAATTTTCGAACACCCGGTTTACACTTGGATCCTGGAGGGTTTCGGTTAAATTCCGCTGCGCTGTTTGGCTCCCGAAACCCAACAAAAATAGTGTCCTAACAACTAGCCTCTATTGGCCAAAAAGATGACTATAGTTGGTACCATAGCTTAACCAACAAGTGAACTAGAAACTAGAATCTTAAAGATTCAAATAAACTAAATACATGCCTGAGAGACTAACTTAACAACCCTCAATGGTTGCTAACTTAGTGACACCCAAAATGGCACAACAAAAGCTAAGAGAGTGACAATCAAAGATTCTCAGTAAAGGATCCTTCAACTTGTAAGAAAAATACTTAGGACACACATATACAAAGATATGTAATCCACCATGCGCGCTTGCAGTCTGAGGGTCTAATATATGCGCATATGTCTGAGCCCTTTGGGAGTCCTCCCCATCCTAGTCCTCCCATAGGCGTCCCTGCATGCCAAGCGAGTTCTAACCACTAACTCACTCCTAGTAAGACTTAGCTTACTAATGCAGTAACTTAACCTTCCCTTGGTTGTTGTGCAGGTGCACATGGTGGATGCTCCTTACTTGCACTGTAAGAAACCCACTAGGTGTACTAGGCCTCCACATAGTGCCTCATGTCTTTAGACTTGTCTAGGTCATTTGTGTACTAAGCCTACACCCATATAGGCACACTAGCCTCCCACTTGGTGTCTTGAGCTAATAAACTCACCTTGACCACCAAGGTACTATACTTTCACTTGTCCCTCAAACCACAGCTTGCCTAGGCAACAAGTGCATTAAGCCTTCATTCATGATGCTCCCCTATCCAGCATTACTTGGTTCACACTTTCTAAGTGGTAATGACCATAGTTGGAATCATTTTCTAGGTGTTGGGTTTCGGTAGCCAAACAGCACAGTGGAATTTAACCGAAACCCTTCAAGATCCAAGTGAAAAGGGGTAACCCGGGTGTTCAAAAATTTTCATACCTAATTTTCGGTTGAGATCTCTCACTCAATTGTAGAGTCGAATCACAAAACCTGAACAGTTGACGTGTTCAGGCTCTCTATGGTATCCACACGAGCCTCTCAGGATCACCACGCTTCCACCACGTCCTGGCAGATGCGTTTCTCTTGCGCTCGCAGTGCTAGCTTGCGTCCTCCAAGGAATTGCAAGAGAAGAGTGTGGCTGTCCTTTTGGGAGGCTAGGGAAAGGAGACCTGCTAATTTCTCACTAGAAGTTGTATTTATAGTGAGACTCAACTTCCAGGCCTAATAGGTTTCAAAGCCGAAATCCAATTAGGCTTTAATTTCGGGCTTAATAATGGCTCAACTATTAGGCCCATTATTAATACAAAATTATTGTGAAACCAAAACCCAAATTATTAGCCCATGCACTCTAATGATCCAAATAGCTCTGTGTGTGCGACCCAATAGGCTCTTACCACGTTCGCAATGATCATCAATCACATTTATGATCATAAGCAATGAGCGGTGTCTAGCAACACATCATTGCTACCCAAGTGACAAGATTGTCGATGATTCGACTAAACCTTTATGATCATCACTGATATATGCCATTGTCCCTTTGTCCAAGATATCAAGAGTAAGCACGAGACATGGAATGTGTCACTCTCGTATAGCCCAATCTTTGGTTTCTTGATTACCGAGTAGACCAACTTAAACTGATGACATTGATATCGTATATCAACTCATCTGAGCATGGCCATGCATTTTTCTAAGTCTTACTCTATTAAGGGGCCTGAAGATATCACTCCCGTTACAAAGGAGGGACAAATCCCATCTTGATCATACAAATCCCTCTGCATGATATGTGACATACCCAATGACCTCCTTCAAGTTCACTCAGTTACGAGCAACAAAGGAAAGTATCAAAGTATGTGACTCACATGTAGGGAACCTTGATGATCTTAGGTCGAAGGACTACATATACCATGATCACTATGAGAATCACTTATGACACTCATATAACGATCCATGTACTGTTCTCATGGTGGGTCGGTCTAGTACACAAGTTCTCCAACTTGTACCCATATGTAGACTACATATCTCATATTAGTCTCCACATATGCTAGTCGTTATATATTATTGTAACCCGCTGCACAATAATACTAGACTAGGGATGTTTAAGAATATCATTATTCTAGGATTATAATTACGTTTGTTAATGATGGCGGAGGGTTAGGCCTCTGCCGACCACGTGGGCAAACCAACGTGGTAGTATTGTCCCTTATGGCGTATTAATGGGCGTCCCTCATCAGGACTTGAACCCAAGACCTCAGGGATTTACTAAATGGTGGCATGCGCAAGCTTCATCATGTGTCATTGTACGGGTAGGGAAAACTTCTGATGGAGGAGAGCACTTTTGGAGGAGATTCTTTAGTGGAATATACCTGAAATACTCCAGAAAACACAGGTCAGGAGGTCCCCGGTGTGTATTCCCGGGGAGGAGTCTCCGACGCCCAAGTCAGTATTTTCAGATAACTGGATTATGTGCTCTTTTGTGTATTCAAATAGAACTTTTTCCCTTTACCCCGCTAGGATGCGTTCTGGGTGTTTTATAAAGGACGCATACAGAAGCCATTTTCCTCTTGTGGTCGTTCTAGATCACGACACGTGTCCGGTGGGATGCGATCCCTGCTTTTCCGGGAATGAAGGGGCGTTTATCTCAGTAAAAGTCGCCTGGTTGACAACCTAGGCATTCCGAGAGTGTTGTATCGAGGCGTCCCTCTGATGGCGTGCTCCAGTGATAGCGTGTCAGAATGTACTTGGGGGACGACATTTATGGGGAGGTGTCAGAGGCTCCTTAAATGCTTTGTTCGTACTTTCCGAGGTTACTCTAACATCTCGGGGAATGTATTCCCCGAGGATGGGTCCTCCGAGGGATACTTCTGTTTTCGAAGAGGGTCTGACCGCTCTACCGAGGTTGGTCCTACCATTTCCTAAGGAAGCGAATTCCCTACATTAGGCCAGGGGGATCGTTCATCCTTCCGACCTCGGCTGGCTGTTTCCCTCTGGCGAAGTCGGTACTCTGTCAGGTCTGGGAACTCGGCCAGTGATGGGCACCTCGGCTATCACATGCCCCCTCCTGGAGAGCCGGAGCGGGGGCTTCGGCTAGGTTTTCAAAGAGGTCCCTTTGCCGACCTAGTGGCTGAAACTTTTCTTGAAAAGTTGCCTTGCTTCAGAAGGCGTCTCCTCGGAGTCGAGGTACCCTCCTCTAGTTTTCTTGATGTCCTCGGAATGCACGTTACTTTTTTTCTTTTTTGCTTTTTCTGCCACGAGTCTGTGAATCATCGCGTCCTTTGGCCAGGCGTGTCAATCATGGGTAACCGTGCCTGGGTTTTCACGATTAATGCCCCAAAGCATCTTCGTTTGCTGTCATGTTGACAGCTGGAGAGGCTTCCTAAAGAGGTGAGCGCCTGGAGCTCTGGTTTCCCAGCTGAGTGTGCCTGAAAAGCTCAAAGAAGAGGTTAAGAGGTCCCCGGCTTGCTTTTCCGGGAAGGTCCCTCCGACGCCCAAGTCAGTTTTCTGAGTGAAAGTGGAGGAAGAACACTAAGGGATCAAGTGTCTTGCCTGTTTTGTGTTTTCTCAGAGGGAGGAAAATGCCCATCCTTTGCCCAGTCCCATTTCCTAGTATTTATAGGAGTAGCTGGTCCGTTCAGATCATGACATGTGTTCGGTCGGATTTGATCTGTACTTTTGGACCTAGGGGACAGGCAGCCGTTTGCAACCTCCTTTAGCCCTGGACCCGGACAGGTTGTGTCAGGACTGGGGCGGCTGCAGCGTGTCAATTCGCCATTCTGATGTGACGTGTAGGGCTTGTGGGCGACATGTCAGAGGCTCCTTAAATGCTCATATCGTACTCCCGAGGTCCCCTGGGCGAGGTCGCCCTTCGGTGCGTGCACCCTCTTCGGATTCTATCCGTCTTTTGGTGCGAGCACCTCCTTCGGGATCTATCCCATAGTTCTGGGAGTTCCCTTGATGAACACCTTCTTCGGGACTTATACCCATAGTCCGGTGATTCCCTTGTTCAGGTGTTTCTTGTTCGGGGAAGATCCTCTTCGGGGCTTCTGCCCTCGGGGAGATTCTTCCTTGCTTCAGAGAGATGGCTTTCTTACCCGAAGACGGTCAGTTTGGCCCCTCGAGGGAGACGGTGTTATCCTCAGAATTCCTGACGAGCTAACCGAAGTCTCGAGCTCATAGTGTTTGACTTCGCACCTTCCGAGGTCAGTAAAAAAATCCTCTCTTGGGTGACGTCAGACTCCTCGGCCAATATTCTGGCAGGGAGTTACTACCGAGGAGGCAATAGCCTTTGGCTATCACAGGTCCCCCTCCGAAAAGCCGAAGTGAGAAACTTCGGTTCATCGGTTTTCGGGTCCTGTGGTTGTGATATCTGAGCCGAAGACGCCTTCTTCTGCCTGAAGCGATGGGCAGCCCTTTTTGCGTCCTCGAGGCGCGAGAAGATAGGCTGTCCCTGTGCCGAAGATACACCTTCTGCCCGAAGTCACAGGCTGTCTCTTGGTGTCCTCGTGGCGAGGGAAAATAGGATAACCTTGTACCGAAGATAGACCTTTTTCCCGAAGTCACAGGCTGTCTTTTGGTGTCTTCGAGGTAACCTACTTTTTTGCCTTTATAGGTCTGCTCATGCGTCGCGTCCTGTGTCCAGCAGAGTCAGTCTAGGGCGGCGCCTCTAGACCAAATGGTGTCAGAGGGCATGCTCGACGTGATGGACGACACGTGGCACATTTGCTGCGCGATGACCGACACATGGCACACTATTATTGGGTGGGAATGCACTGAGTACGGCAGGTGCAACTTTTCAGGCGCATTTAGCAGTTATGGCGACGCTTCACCTTCCGAGGGGTACTAATGACGACGGTTCACCTGGCCTTCTCGGCCTATATATACCAGCCCTGTCATAACCCTCTTTTTGCTTCTGCTTTGCTTTCTTCTGCCTTCTAATTCTCTCCCGATTTTTCGAGGCGGTTCTCCTTTTTCAGGCGTTTTTCCGACCACTTTTCACGACGGCTTCCAGGAATCCAAATTCCAGCAAGACCTTTGGTGGGTTTTAGTCCTTCTGCTTTTTTCAAAGATTCTTCTTTGTTTTTCCTGAACTCGTTTTCCTTGTTTTTCCCGAACTCGTTTTCATCATGCCTGTTCCCGAGAGTTGGCAACCTCTTCTTTCTCACCCCTGCTGCACTACTCCGGCAAAACTAGCGAAGTGGAAGAAAAAGTTTTTCTTACCCTCTTACTCTGTGACGAGGTTGCCCCGTCCTGACCAATTTCCTTTCTCCAACCGAAGTGATGAAATCACCGTTTTCCGAGCCCAACTGAAGGCCGGACTTCGGTATCCCCCCCGGAGATGGTTAGCGCGTTCTGCAACTTCCATGGCATTGCCATTAACCAACTCCCACCGAACTCGTACTGCTATTTCAACGCCTTCCTCTGTATGTGCGGCGTTTTCAAAATAAAACCTAACTTTTCAGTTTTTCTCCAGTACTACAAGCTCTTCGTGGTCCCGAAGGGTGGCTTCTACTTTATGCTACCTCGGGGATCCGGGAGCAAAAAGTATACGTTCACCTTCGCCACCAAAGACAGCTGGCGAGGGTGGCAACAAAAATTCTTTTTCCTGAAGAAGTCGGAGACTTGGTCGCACGTCCCGATCAAGTGGGCTCAGGGGAGGCTCAAGATGGATGTTGTTGACCCGAAGATATTGCTAGACGCCGACGTAGCACCTATCTTTGAGGACTTCGACAGGCGCATCCGGGCCGTCTCTGACTGGGCTGCCGAGGTCTCTCCTCGTGCCCTTTACCCCTTTCCGATCAACTGGAGGCTCATGACCGAAGAGGTCCTTCGGGAACTCTAGGTGGTAAAGGAGCATGAGACAGACCTCAATATGCCGAAACCGGCTTCTTCGGGGAAGGACTCCTGGCTCGTGAAACTCCTTCGGGGGAATAAGACTTATGAGTCCTTTTATGAGAGTAAGTTACTTTCTCATTTTTCCCTTCATAACTTCATCTTGGACTTACACTGATCTTCTTTTTCTTTTTTCAGAGATGGGCGACGACGCGGCTGCCTTCTACAAGGCTCTTTTTACCAGGCAGGCCGAGAGGGGCGAACAGACAAAGAAGGCCACCTCTCGGAGGCGGAAGCAGACTTCGGCCGGCCCTCCTTCCAAACGGGCAAAGAAAGCTGCTCCTTCCTCTCTTCCGCAAATTCCGGAGGAGGTAGGCGAGGAGCCCGAAGACCCTGCTGCCCTTTTGCCCGAGGTTCCTCCTGTCGACGTCCCTTCTTCCGACGTCCTTCCTCAAAGCCCCATGCCTTCGCATGCTCTTCTGGAGGGCGATGGGGAGGAGACCCCTTCTACCGAGGAACGGCGCCAAATAAAAGGCAAGGTGATCTCTGCTGAGGCGACGTCGATTCTTGACGACGACATTACCGAGGTGCCAGCAGGTTTGTACTTTGTCGAAGAACCTTTTTTTTTTTCTTGTAAATCCTTAAGGGTTTTCTGGCCTTAACCAATTTTTTTGCCTTGTTGTGCAGTGGAGGTGGCCTCTCCTGACTGGGTTGCTAAACACGCCCGCAAGAGGGCCCTTCGGGATGCCAAAGTCCCAGCAGGGAAAGTTCCGAAGGAGCCCTTCTGGACGTTCGCGGAGGACATGAATATGTACTCCGAGGACTGTCCCGATATGGCCAGGCAGATGTGCAAAGGGGTGCTTACTGAGGCCTCTTACAAGGCCCTTACGGCGGCTTACCCAGGCGACATCTCTTTGGCCGCCAAACTCACTGAACATGCCGCCCAGGTACGCTTGACTGTTTCCTCAGTGCCAATTTCGCCTTTGCTTTTTACTTAGCATCATTTTCCCTTTGTTTGCTTTTTTTTGCAGCTGATGGGGTATGCCGGGTTGCTCCGTGTTCGGGTGGCGCGAGAGTCAGAAAGGAGGGCGTCACTCTGGGACCTTTACACCAAGACGAAGGCCCAGTGTTCGGCGTTGGCTGCTGACAATGCTCAGCTGAAGCAGTCTTCAGAGAAGGAAATTGCTGAACTTCGGGAGGGGTTCATAAAAGAGAAAGAGGAACTTGAGGAAGGCACCTCCCAGAAACTTTCGGACATTGGCTCTCGGATGGCGGAGCTGACTTCGATCGTAGAAACGATTCAAAAGGATAAGTCAGAAAGTGACGCAATCCTTGCGAAGACGCTCGAGGAAAAGGCCCAGCTAGAAGCCGAGGTCGCATCTCTGAAGAAGCCTTCAGAGGAGAAGAAGAAGATGAAGGCATTGAAGAGAAAGCTCAAGGATCTGGAGAAGGATTACGCGGATCTGGAGAAGGACTATGCAGATTTGGCGGTCAAGAAGCGGGAGTCCGATGATATGACGAAGTTGGGCTTTCAAGACGGCTTCTATCTTGTTCGGCACCAAATTCTGCAGAAGTTCCCAGATTTTGACCTCTCCTTCCTGGAAGGCATGAACATCCCCAAGGAGCCTCGGTGGACTTGGTCCAAGATCGAGCACTTGAAACTACCTCCTTCTCTCCCAGCGGCTAAGGCTACCGACAAAAGCACAGAGGCTGGCAGTTCTCAAGACGCCGAGGTTCCTTAGTTTGTACTAGGGCCTTTTGTCTTCATTTTCTTCTTCTTTTTTGTAGACTTTCAGCAACTTTCTTCTCTGTAAGCACTCTTTGGCTCAGTAGATAAAAATTTGGCTAAGTATTTTTTCCAGATTCCTTTGTTTCCCATTGTCCCAAACATAATTCGCTCGAGAGACTTCGGAAAACCATACTTTTGCTTTCCTTTGTCCCGAACATATTCGCTCCAGAGACTTCGGAAAACCATACTCTTGCTTTTCTTTGTCCCGAACATATTCGCTCAAGAGACTTCAGAAAACCTTACTTTTGCTTTCCTTTGTCCCGAACATATTCGCTCAAGAGACTTTGGAAAAACTTACTTTTGCTTTCCTCAGCGATTGCTTTCGTGAGACTCTTGTTTTGTACTTCTTCAGAACTTTTTACTTAGACAAATTTTTCCAACTTGTGCAATACAACTTTCCCACCGAACTTTTTAGGCATAGAATTTTTTTAAGGCCTCTGAGTGCCAAGTATTTTTTAATTCTATGCCTTCGGCATCACTGAGCTTATAAACTCCTTTTCGTACTTCGGCAAGTACCAGGTAGGGTCCTTCCCAATTTGCGCGAAGTACCCCGTGGGACGGCTTTCGGGGTGCAAATTCAGCCTTTCGGAGAACGAGGTCTCCCTTCTTTATTCCTTTTGGCCTGGCGCGTAGGTTTATGGCTGCTGCCACTCTTTGCTAGAAAGCTTTTCTTCTCAGCTCGGCTATTTCTCCATGTTCGCTGACGAGGTCGAGCTTGGTTCTCAGGCCGAGGTCATTTCCTTTTTCATCGAACACTTGGACTCGTATTGACGGTTGTACTACTTCGACAAGGATGATGGCCTCTGTACCGAAGACGAGTGAAAAAGGTGTTTCCCCTATGGCTCTTCGGGGTGTTGTTCGGTAGCTCCATAACACGCTTCGGAGTTCTCCTGGCCATTTCCCTTTTGCTTCTCCCAATCTCTTTTTCAGACCATCTTTTATGGTCCTGTTAGATACTTCCACCTGCCAATTACTTTGGGGGTGAGCTACTGGGGCGAAGTGCATTTTTGTCCCGAGGTCGCTAATGAACTCTTGGAATCCTTTGTCTATGAACTGGGATCCATTGTCCGCTACGAGTACCCTCGGTATGCCAAATCTGCATACGATGTTTTTCCATACGAACTTCTGCACTTCTTTTACCGAGATAGTTGTCAGAGGTTCTGCCTCGACCCACTTAGAGAAATAGTCTACTGCTACTACGCAGAACTTTACGCCTCCAGGCGCCGTTGGGAGTGGCCCAATGAGATCTATGCCCCAAACTGCGAAGGGCCAAGGATAGTCTGCCGAAGTCACGAACTCCGAGGGTGTTCTTTGGATGTTCGCATGTCTCTGGCAACTACCACATTTCCGGACGAACTGCTTGGCGTCCTTTCTCAGGGTAGGCCAGAAGTATCCTTGGCGAAGTATCACTGCTGCGAGGGCGTCGGTTCCGATGTACGAACCACAGGCACCTTCGTGAACTTCTTCGAGGATCATTTCAGTATCCTCTTCACTAACACACCTCTGTAGTGGATTTGCATATCCTTGCCGATATAGTTCTTCTCCAATTAAGAAGAAACGTCAGGAGCACCTTCGCACTTTTGCGGCTTCGCTGGGGTCTTCGGGGAGTGTGTTGGTTGCGAGATACGTTTTGATTGGTTCTTTCCAGCCTTTCCCCGAGGTCTCTATGCTTAACACCGCGATGCTGGGGTGGCTTAGCACTTCGGTGCAAGTTTTGGACTTCGCCAAACAGTCTGCCTCAGCATTTTCTCATCGGGGTACGTTCTCGATTTTCACGACGTCGAACTCCCGAATAAGCTTTGTTACCAACTCATGGTATTTCACCAAGGTCGGGTCTTTCGCGCCATAGTCCCCTGCCATTTGCTGGACCACCAACTGGGAATCACTATGGGCTTTCAAGTTTCTCACGCCAATTTTTCTGGCCAGGCGTAATCCTGCTATGAGGGCCTCATACTCGGCCATATTGTTGGTGGCGTTGAAACTGAACTTGATGGCCTTCATTACTTCTAGGCCTTCGGGGCCTCTGATAATCACTCCAGCTCCCTGGTGTTCGGATCCTGAGGCCCCGTCAACATATAACGTCCATTCTGGCTCGTCTTCGCCCGAAAATGAATGTCCCTCCTCGGTGTTTGGTACTTCGGCGATGAAGTCTGCCAAAGCTTGAGCCTTTATAGCTTTCCGGGGTTCATACGTGATGTCGTGTTCGCCAAGCTCTATACACCATTTGGAAAGCCTTCCTGAATGATCCACTTTCCTCATAACATCCCGTAGAGGCAGGGTACTTCGGACGATAATGGGGTGAGCCTGAAAGTATGGCCGTAGCCTCCTTCCTGCAACTACCAAGGCATATATAGCTTTTTGAAGCAAAGGGTACCTTACTTCGGTGCCATCCAGGGACTTGCTGACATAGTAGAACGGCCATTGCTTTGGCCCTTCTTCTTTCACGAGGACCGAGCTCACAGCTTTTTTTGTGACGGTGAGGTATAATACGAGGGGCTCTCCCTCCCGAGGTTGCCGCAAAGTCGGCAGGCTGGCCAAGTAGACTTTGAGTTCTTCCCAGGCTTTTTGGCAATCTTCATCCCAAGGATGACCATTCCTTCCGAGGTCGCCTTCCATCTTTGCTGCCTTTGTGAGGACTTTGAAGAAGGGTCGACACCTATCTCCGTACCTGGAAATAAACCTGCTCAGAGAGGTTATTCTTCCGGTGAGTCTTTGAACGTCTTTGACTGTGGCAGAAGTTCGGAATTCAAGCAGAGCCTTAATCTTCTCGGGGTTAGCATCAATGCCTCTTTCGGATACCATGTACCCAAGGAACTTTCCCGAGGTCACCCCGAAGATGCATTTCTCAGGATTAAGGCGGATCCCGAAGGCTCTGAGTTTTTGGAAGGTTTCCACTAAATCTGCAACGTGGTAGCCAGGCAGTTTGCTTTTGACTATCATATCATCAACATACACCTCCATGTTCCTCCCCATTTGGTCTTTGAAGACCTTGTTCATCAGCCTCTGGTAGGTGGCTCCTGCATTTTTAAGTTCGAAGGGCATCCTGATATAGCAATATGTTCCTCCTTCAGTGATGAAGGCAGTCTTCTCTTCATCTTCGGGGTCCATCCTTATCTGATGATACCCACTGAAAGCGTCCAGGAAACTTAGGAGCCCGTACTCGGCAGTTGAGTCTACCAGTTGGTCTATTGGCGGAAGAGGATATGAATCTTTCGGGCAAGCATCGTTCAAATTTCTAAAGTCGATGCACATCCGGAGCTTACTACTTCCTTCTTTTGTGGCAATTACCACGTTGCTTAGCCATTCGGGGTAGTTTATGTTGGGTTTCGGGAGCCAAACAGCGCAGCGGAATTTAACCGAAACCCTCCAGGATCCAAGTGAAACGGGGTAAACCGGGTGTTCGAAAATTTCATACCTAATTTTCGGTTGAGATCTCTCACTCAACTGTAGAGTCGAATCACAAAACCTGAACAGTTGACGTGTTCAGGCTCTCTATGGTATCCACACGAGCCTCTCGGGATCACCACGCTTCCACCACGTCCTGGCAGATGCGTTTCTCTTGCGCTCGCAGTGCTAGCTTGCGTCCTCCAAGGAATTGCAAGAGAAGAGTGCGGCTGTCCTTTTGGGAGGCTAGGGCAAGGAGACCTACGAATTTCTCACTTAAAAGTTGTATTTATAGTGAGACTCAACTTCCAGGCCTAATGGGTTTCAAAGCCCTAATCCAATTAGGATTTAATTTCGGGCTTAATAATGGCTCAACTGCTTGGCCCATTATTAATACGAAATTAAAGTGAAACCATAACCCAAATAATTAGCCCATGCACTCTAATGATCCAAATAGCTCTACGTGTGCGACCCAATAGGCTCTTGCCATGTTGGCAATGATCATAAATCACATTTATAATCATAAGCAATGAGCGGTGTCTAGCAACACATCATTGCTACCCAAGTGACAAGATTGTCGGTGAATCGACTAAACCTTTATGATCATCACCGATATATGCCATTGTCCCTTTGTCCAAGATATCAAGACTAAGCACGAGACATGGAATGTGTCACTCTCGTATAGCCCAATCTTTGGTTTCTTGATTACCGAGTAGACTAACTTAAACTGATGACATTGATATCATATATCAACTCATCGGAGCATGGCCATGCATTTTCTAAGTCTCACTCTATCAAGGGGCCCAAAGATATCACTCCCGTTACATAGGAGGGACAAATCCCATCTTGATCATACAAATCCCTCCGCATGATATGTGACATACCCAATGACCTCCTTCAAGTTCACTCAGTTACGAGCAACAAAGGAAAGTATCAAAGTATGTGACTCACATGTAGGGAACCTTGATGATCATAGGTCGAAGGACTACATATACCATGATCACTATGAGAATCACTTATGACACTCATATAACGATCCATGAAGTGTTCTCATGGTGGGTCGGTCCAGTACACAAGTTCTCCAACTTGTACCCATATGTAGACTACATATCTCATATTAGTCTCCACATATGCTAGTCATTATGTATTATTGCAACCCGCTCCACAATAATACTAGACTAGGGACATTTAAGAATATCATTATTCTAGGGTTACAATTATGTTTATTACGTTACGCAGAAACAAAACAACAAACAAAATTGCTGGATTAATGCCTCAATAAAATATCATGACTCA
Organism: Aquilaria yunnanensis; assembly: GCA_039654915.1. Classification (NCBI taxonomy): domain Eukaryota; kingdom Viridiplantae; phylum Streptophyta; class Magnoliopsida; order Malvales; family Thymelaeaceae; genus Aquilaria; species Aquilaria yunnanensis. The sequence continues at coordinate 35,840,198 of CM077595.1, read as the reverse complement.
ATGTGCAAAAATACAATCATCTCATGATTGGCCTTTTGGGCACAATACTAACAGTTTACCTCCCGGATAACGCTAGCGTCTATCAGACGCTGGACTTCGGTCTTGACGAAGTCACTTTTGTGAGCTGAGATGCTCCGTTTCTTTTGCCGGACAGGTTTTATTTCCGGACTCGCTTTGAGGCTATGCTGGATTACGCGAGGGTTTACCCCTGGCATGTCCTTCGGCGAGTAGGCGAACAGATCTTTATTTGCAAGCAGAAAAGATACAAGTTTTTCCTTGTCTCCTTCGGCCATGTTTTTCCCTATTCGGGTACTATGGCCTGGGACAAGCTCTACTTCTTCTATTTCCGCTTTTGTGGGATCTTCTGCCTCGCCCCTTTCTAGCTATTTTGCTTCTACAGCATGTGCTAAGTTGCTTGCTGGAGCCTTTCGTGCTCTGAGGAACACCTTTCTCACCTCGCCTTGATCAATGAAGATCTTTGCGTCTCCTTCTTTGGTGGCGAAGGTGACGGTCAAGTACTTTACATCAGGGCGAATGTGCAAATTTCCCTGTGTCTGTCTGCCGAGGATGGCGTTGTATGACGAAGGAACATCCATGACTATGAATCTTGCCATGGTAGAGGCGAACAACTCAGCAGTTCCTTTCTCCGAAGTTCCTTTCATCATCAAGGGGAGGTCGATCCACCCGAGGACAGGTAGCTCAGATGGTCCTACGTCGAACGTGGGTGAAGTAACAGCCTTGAGGTCACTCCTGGATACGCCCAAGCTTGGCAGCAAATGTGAGAACAAGACGTCTGCGTTTGACCCATCGTCCAGCAGTACCCTCTTGACGTCCCAGTTTCCTATCCTTGCCATTATCAGCAATGGATCGTCATGGGGAAATACGATGGTGGAGCCATCCTCGCGGGCCAATTTTTTCGTTGGGTCTGATATTCCATCACCGCTATCTCTCTGGCCCTTCTTTTTCTTTCTGAGGATGGAAGTCCGGTTGTGATCGTCTGTATTACTCCTTCCGAAGGTGGAGGACGCCTTCTCGGACTTCGGTTCCTTCGCCTGTCTGAATCGTAATCCTCATCATCGGGCTTTCCTTCTTCCTCTTTTTTCCCCTTCGGGGAAGGCATTCTCAAATAACGCCGAAGCTGGCCCTGCTTTATCAGTGATTCAATGTACTTTTTCAACTGAAAGCAGTCTTCGGTGTCATGACCGTGATCACGGTGGAACTGACAGAACTTCTTCATGTTCCTTCTGTTATCAGCAGTCATGCCCCTCGGTCGTTGGATTTGAGCCCCCTGTTTTTCCAACGCCATGAGGACGTTAGCCCTCGTGGTGCTCAGAGGTGTAAAGTTTTGGGGCTTCCTTCCTCCGACTCGCATTCTCCGAGGTCGGCCTAACTGTTCCGTTGGACACCGGGCTTGCTGGCTGGACCCTTCGCCACGAGCGTGAATATGGTCAGCCTTCGATCCAGTCATTCTCAGCTCTTCGGCTGTCATATGTTGTTCAGCCCTTTGGTAGAATTCTCCCAGCGTGTCCGGGGGATCTTTGGAGAATTCATAAAACAAGTGCGAATCCCTCTGGAGGCCCCTCGTCATGGCAAGGATGCGGATTTCGGGATGAAAGTCCGGAACACTGAGGGCCTCTCTGTTGAACGTCTCAACATAGTCACGGATGGTCTCCCCGTTTCTTTGTGCTATGTCAAACATCTGGACGGGCATCTTGGCCATCGGCTTGCTCCCAATGAACTGTTGGGTGAACGCTGTGGACAGCTCCTGGAACCCCCTGATGTTTACGGGAGGCAGGGAATTGTACCAGGTAGTTGCTGGTCCTGCGAGGGTGACTTCAAAGCACTTGCAGAGTGTAGCATCATCAGCCCCGTGTAGCACCATGCTGCGTTTGTACTTTGTTAGGTGGGCCTGGGGATCAGTCCGACCCTCATAGGTCTCTAGCCGAGGTAGCCTGAAGTCACTTGGCATGGCCGCCTCGACCACTGTTCGGGCGAAAGGAGTTTCATCTCCAGAGACGGTTTCAGTTAGCCTGGCCCAAACAGGCTTGCGTGCCACCTGCTGTTCCACTCTCTCCAGTCTTGCCAAGACTTTCTCCAGGAGGAGCGTAGCACTGGCCTCCTCTTCCTGGTGCTTGGAGGTTCTTCGGTAAAAGGACTGTTGCCGTCTCTTCGGGGAGCGACTTCGGTACCGAGGTGAGGGGGACCTTGCCTCTGGCGACAAACTTCTTCTAGACGGGACTTCGGGTCGTTCAGACCTCGCTCTTTCCGCCAGCCGTGCTCCGAGGGGCAAGTTATCTGTCGAGGACTCTTCCCGTGGCTCCCCGCTTCCCGAGCTATGATGGGTTGCCCTTGGGCTTTTCTCCCAAGGTCGTGCTGGCGAAGTGGGTTTTTGCGCTTGGGCTGGTTGCGGCCACCTTCGGTCTATCTATTGTGTCATTTCAGCCACAACAGACCTTTGAAAGTCTCGTAAAAAACCCATGGTGATGACAAGAGGGCGTTCCTCTTCAGGCAAGGAAGTCTATGGGGAACTTTGTTCGGTAGCTGGTTGGGTCTCAGGCGCGGACGGGGACTTCGGGAGTCCTTTGTCCTTCGAACGTCGAGTTTTGACAACAGCTACCTGGGAGTAGTTTCCCACAGACGGTGCCAAATGATGCCCCAAAGCATCTTCGTTTGCTGTCATGTTGACAGGTGGAGAGGCTTCCTAAAGAGGCGAGCGCCTGGAGCTCTGGTTTCCCAGCTGAGTGTGCCTGAAAAGCTCAAAGAAGAGGTTAGGAGGCCCCCGGCTTGCTTTTCCGGGGAGGTCCCTCCGACGCCCAAGTCAGTTTTCTGAGTGAAAGTGGAGGAAGAACACTAAGGGATCAAGTGTCTTGCCTGTTTTGTGTTTTCTCAGAGGGAGGAAAATGCCCATCCTTTGCCCAGTCCCATTTCCTAGTATTTATAGGAGTAGCTGGTCCATTCAGATCATGACACGTGTTCAGTAGGATTTGATCTGTACTTTTGGACCTAGGGGACAGGCAGCCGTTTGCAGCCTCCTTTAGCCCTGGACCCGGACAGGTTGTGTCAGGACTGGGGCGGCTGCGGCGTGTCAGTTCGCCGTTCTGATGTGACGTGTAGGGCTTGTGGGTGACATGTCAGAGGCTCCTTAAATGCTCATATTGTACTCCCGAGGTCCCCTGGGCGAGGTCACCCTTCGGTGCGTGCACCCTCTTCGGATTCTATCCGTCTTTTGGTTCGAGCACCTCCTTCGGGATCTATCCCATAGTTCTGGGAGTTCCCTTGATGAACACCTTCTTCGGGACTTATACCCATAGTCCGGTGATTCCCTTGTTTAGGTGTTTCTTGTTCAGGGAAGATCCTCTTCGGGGCTTCTGCCTTCGGGGAGATTTTTCCTTGCTTCAGAGAGATGGCTTTCTTACCCGAAGACGGTCAGTTTGGCCCCTCGATGGAGACGGTGTTATCCTCGGAATTCCTGACGAGCTAACCGAAGTCTCGAGCTCATAGTGTTTGACTTCGCACCTTCCGAGGTCAGTAAAAAGATCCTCTCTTGGGTGACGTCAGACTCCTCGGCCAATATTCTGGCAGGGAGTTACTACCGAGGAGGCAATAGCCTTTGGCTATCAACGATGTTAGAGGGACGTGCCCTGGTTCTTCGCGCTGTGTGACACATGGACGCTGTTGGATGGCGAAACAACTATACTGGTTACGTCAACCGCACCTCTTCGCCTTCAAGGAGTAATAATGAGGCGGTTACATCTTCAGAGGATGATTATGACGACGTTTCATTTATCCTTCTTCGGTCTATATAAGCACCTTCCATCCCATTTTGTCTCACTTTTTTGTTTTAGCTCTCGTCTGTTCTAGAGCCTTTTCTTGCCTTTTTTCTTTTTCCGGTGACGGCTCTTACGGCAGAGTGACCTCCAGCGATTCCTTGCAGCGGTGTTTCGCAGCCCAGGTTTTAGCAAAGTCTCTGGTGGGTGTTCCCTCTTTGTGGTTTGTCGTTGTTCCTCTATTTCTCCCAAAGTCATCTCTCTTTTTCTTATTTTTTGAAAAATGTCAAATCTGACTCCATTAAGTCCGACTCCATTGATGACTGTGCGCCCTCTTTCTGCAAACCTTGCTTCCCTTGAGGCTTATCCTTGTTCCACTACTTTGGAAAAGATGAAAATGTGGGTGGCCAAGTACTACCTCCCTTCTTATATCACACCGAGGTTACCTCTCCCGGGATCTTATGGTTACGCAGCTTCTTCGGGGGAGCTTACCGTTTTTCAAGCTCAGCTGAAAGCCGGTCTGTTGGGTTTCGGGAGCCAAACAGCGCAGCGGAATTTAACCGAAACCCTCCAGGATCCAAGTGAAACGGGGTAAACCGGGTGTTCGAAAATTTCATACCTAATTTTCGGTTGAGATCTCTCACTCAACTGTAGAGTCGAATCACAAAACCTGAACAGTTGACGTGTTCAGGCTCTCTATGGTATCCACACGAGCCTCTCGGGATCACCACGCTTCCACCACGTCCCGGCAGATGCGTTTCTCTTGCGCTCGCAGTGCTAGCTTGCGTCCTCCAAGGAATTGCAAGAGAAGAGTGCGGCTGTCCTTTTGGGAGGCTAGGGCAAGGAGACCTACGAATTTCTCACTTAAAAGTTGTATTTATAGTGAGACTCAACTTCCAGGCCTAATGGGTTTCAAAGCCCTAATCCAATTAGGATTTAATTTCGGGCTTAATAATGGCTCAACTCCTTGGCCCATTATTAATACGAAATTAAAGTGAAACCATAACCCAAATAATTAGCCCATGCACTCTAATGATCCAAATAGCTCTACGTGTGCGACCCAATAGGCTCTTGCCATGTTGGCAATGATCATAAATCACATTTATAATCATAAGCAATGAGCGGTGTCTAGCAACACATCATTGCTACCCAAGTGACAAGATTGTCGGTGAATCGACTAAACCTTTATGATCATCACCGATATATGCCATTGTCCCTTTGTCCAAGATATCAAGACTAAGCACAAGACATGGAATGTGTCACTCTCGTATAGCCCAATCTTCGGTTTCTTGATTACCGAGTAGACCAAATTAAACTGACGACATTGATATCATATATCAACTCATCAGAGCATGGCCATGCATTTTCTAAGTCTTACTCTATCAAGGGGCCCAAAGATATCACTCCCGTTACATAGGAGGGACAAATCCCATCTTGATCATACAAATCCCTCCGCATGATATGTGACATACCCAATGACCTCCTTCAAGTTCACTCAGTTACGAGCAACAAAGGAAAGTATCAAAGTATGTGACTCACATGTAGGGAACCTTGATGATCTTAGGTCGAAGGACTACATATACCATGATCACTATGAGAATCACTTATGACACTCATATAACGATCCATGAAGTGTTCTCATGGTGGGTCGGTCCAGTACACAAGTTCTCCAACTTGTACCCATATGTAGACTACATATCTCATATTAGTCTCCACATATGCTAGTCATTATGTATTATTGCAACCCGCTCCACAATAATACTAGACTAGGGACGTTTAAGAATATCATTATTCTAGGGTTACAATTATGTTTATTATGTTACGCAGAAACAAAACAACAAACAAAATTGCTGGATTAATGCCTCAATAAAATATCATGACTCAATTTGCAAAAATACAATCATCTCATGATTGGCTTTTTGGGCACAACACTAACAATCTCCCACTTGCACTAAAAGCCAATCATCCATGTATCTAATACCGATGGATCTAAAATGGCTATCATGCTTCTGCTGCGTAAGGGGCTTTGTCAGTGGATCAGCAATGTTGCTGTCTGTCGAAGTCCTGCATATCCTTACATCACCCCTCTCGATGATCTCCCTGATGAGATGATAGCGTCGGAGTATGTGTTTGGATCGCTGGTGAGATCGAGGTTCCTTAGCCTGTGCGATTGCTCCATTGTTGTCACAATAGAGCTCTATCGGGTCAACAATGCTTGGAACCACTCCAAGTTCAGTGATGAACTTCTTGATCCAAACTGCCTCCTTCGCAGCATCAGAGGCGGCAATGTACTCAGATTCTGTTGTAGAGTCAGCTACTGTCTCTTGCTTTGAACTCTTCCAGCTTACAGCACCACCACCAATACAAAACACATAACCAGATTGCGATCTAAAATCATCCTTATCGGATTGGAAGCTTGCATCGGTGTAACCCCTTACAACGAGCTGATCTTCACCTCCAAAGACCAAGAATGCATCCTTAGTCCTTCGTAAGTACTTAAGGATGTTCTTAACAGCTGTCCAGTGACTTTCACCGGGGTTCGATTGGTACCTACTCGTCATGCTCAAAGCATATGAGACATCGGGACGAGTACATATCATGGCATACATGATAGATCCAATTGCTGAGGCATATGGAATCTTACTCATGCGCTCTCTCTCCTCGGTTGTACTCGGACACTGAGATCTAGAAAGAGTGATACCATGTGACAAGGGCAAGAATCCTTTCTTGGAATCTTGCATGCTAAACCTCTTTAGCACCTTGTCAATATATGTACTTTGACTTAGGCCAAGAAGCTTTCTAGATCTATCTCTATAGATCCTGATGCCTAACACATAGGCTGCTTCACCCAAGTCCTTCATAGAGAAACATTTCCCTAGCCAAGTCTTCACGGACTGTAGCTCAGGAATGTCATTCCCGATGAGTAGTATGTCATCTACATACAACACCAAGAAGACAATAGCGCTCCCACTAACCTTCTTGTAGACACAAGGTTCATCTTCATTTTTGATAAAACCAAACTCTTTGATTGCATCATCAAAACGAAGATTCCAACTTCGAGAAGCTTGCTTCAGTCCATAAATGGACCTTTGTAATTTGCACACTTTATTGGCATTCCCAGGAGTGACAAAACCCTCAGGTTGTGTCATGTACACATCCTCAAGTAGCTTTCCATTTAGGAATGCAGTTTTGACATCCATTTGCCATATCTCATAATCATAGTGTGCAGCAATAGCAAACAAAATTCGGATGGATTTAAGCATAGCAACTGGTGAAAAAGTTTCATCATAGTCAATACCATGAATTTGCTTGAAACCTTTTGCGACCAATCGTCCCTTAAAAGTAATCACATTACCATCCATGTCAGTTTTCTTCTTGAAAACCCATTTGCACCCTATGGGTTTTACCCCTTCAGGTGGGTCAACCAAAGTCCATACTTGGTTTTCATACATGGATTCCATTTCGGATTTCATGGCCATTAGCCACTTCTCAGAGTCAGGCCCCGACATAGCTTGTTGGTAGGTTGTGGGCTCATCTTGATCCATGAGCATCACATCACCGGTGTGAGTCACGAGAAATCCATATCTCTCGGGCTCACGCCGAATCCTACCAGTCCTACGTGGGCTTTGTGCTACAGGAACAGACTCTTGAACCACAACATCTTGTGGTGTCTGTTCAGGTTCCATTTCAGGTTCGATGTCTTCTTGTTGTTCTTGAATTTCTTCAAGTTCTACTTTCCTCCCACTAGTTCCTTTAGAGATAAACTCTTTCTCCAAAAAGACACCAGTTCGAGCAACAAACACTTTTTGCTCAGAGGGATTGTAGAAATAGTAACCCTTTGTTTCTTTGGGATACCCAACAAAAAGACATTTTTGAGATTTGGGCCCTAGTTTGTTAGAGGATTTGACGTTTTACATAAACATCACAGCCCCAAATCTTCATAAAAGACAAATTGGGACGCCTCCCACTCCATATCTCATATGGTGTCTTTTGAACCGATTTAGATGGAACTCGGTTTAGTGTAAAAGCGGCTGTCTCTAGAGCATGTCCCCAAAAGGAGTTTGGAAGGTCAGCTTGACTCATCATGGAGCGAACCATGTCTAACAGAGTTCGATTTCTCCTTTCAGAAACACCATTCCATTGAGGTGTACCTGGTGGAGTGAGTTGTGATATTATACCACACTCCTTCAGATAGTCAAGGAATTCTCGATCCAAGTACTCTCCACCTCGATCTGATCGAAGCACTTTGATACTCTTCCCGAGTTGATTCTCTACTTCATTCTTGAATTCTTTGAACTTTTCAAAGGATTCTGACTTATGTCTCATAAGATATACATAGCCATATCTGCTGAAGTCATCAGTGAAAGTATTGAAGTATTGGGAACCTCCTCTAGCTTGTGTAGACATAGGGCCACATACATCACTATGTATGAGTCCTAGTAAGTCATTAGCCCTTTCACTTTGCCCTGTGAATGGGGCTTTGGTCATCTTGCCCAACAAACATGACTCACATGTCTCATATGATTCAAAATCAAATGAGTCCAAGAGTCCATCCTTATGGAGCTTGGATATGCGGGTCTCATTTATATGGCCCAAGCGACAGTGCCAGAGATAGGTCAAGTTTGAATCATTTAATCTGACCTTCTTGGTATTCACATTATAGATTGGATCTTCAAGGTCTAGAACATACAACCCATTGCTAAGTTGAGCACTACCATAAAAGATTTCATTCAAATAAATAGAACAACATTTGTCCTTTATTATAAATGAAAAACCTTTCTTGTCCAAACAAGAAACAGAAATCAAATTTCTACTAATAGTAGGCACAAAGTAGCAGTTGTCTAATTCTAAAACTAATCCACTAGGTAAAGTGAGAACATAAGTCCCTACGGCTAAGGCAGCAACCCTTGCTCCATTTCCAACACGTAGGTCCACTTCACCTCGGGCCAATCTTCTACTTCTACTTAGATCCTGCACATTTGCACAAATGTGAGATCCACATCCAGTATCCAATACCCAAGATGAGGAAGTAGAAAAGTTAGCCTCTATAACAAAAATACCTGAAGTGGAAGTCTTACTTCCCTTTTCCTTAGCAAGTTCTTCAAGATAGAGCTTGCAGTTGCGCTTCCAGTGTCCAGGTTGCTTACAATGGAAGCACTCCCCTTCCTTTGCCACACCACCCTTTGGTTTCAGTGCAGCTGAAGAAGAACTAGCATTGGACTTTCCATTAGCTTTATCCTTCTTCTTGTTGGCTTTTCCCTTTCCCTTGCCCTTTTGAACCATCAAAATGGGCTTAGCCTTCTTAAGGTTTTGCTCAGCAGTTCTCAACATGTTGAGCAATTCAGGAAGGGACTTGTCAAGGTCGTTCATGTTATAGTTCATGACGAACTGACTGTAGCTTTCAGGCAACGATTGCAAGACTACATCGATAGCCAACTCTTTCTGAAGAGCAAATCCCAAATTCTCAAGATTCTCAATGTACCCAATCATCTTGAGCACATGAGGACCCACAGGACTTCCCTCAGACATCTTGCACTGAAACAATGCCTTAGAGGTCTCAAACCTCTCATGCCTAGCTTGCTCTTGGAAAAGCATTTTGAGATGTTCGATCATATCGAACGCCCCCATGTTCTCATGTTGCTTCTGAAGCTCAGATTCCATGGTAATAAGCATGAGGCATGCAACATCCAAAGCATCATCAGAATGCCTCTTGTGAGCATCCCTTTCAGCTCTTGGAGCAGTGGCAGCAGGCTCATTCGGAATGGGCTGCTCTAGGACATATGCCTTTCTCTCTTGTTTGAGGACTATCCTCAAGTTTCGGTACCATTTGAGAAAGTTCGTCCCATTCAGTTTTTCCTTCTCAAGGATCGATCGCAACGAAAGTGTCGATGTGTTTTGTGCCATGGTTATCTACAACAGTAAATATGCAGTGTAAGAGTCATGTATTTTAATTCATTTAATAAGGACTTTTATTAAACGATACTCCCACTATTTTCCTCAAAATAATAACCCTCGATATTATTTCGGAACACCTCGGCGCTAAGGTATTCTAGTGGGCCAAGATCCATATTTGATCACAACCTGAGTCAGCTTTGGCTTTTCTCTCAAGTTACAGCTATTTAGGTAGGCAACTCCTTGCCAATTGCATCTTATGCAACTCTTGGATAGTTGGGTGAACAACACTTGTCCAAGCTCATCTCATGAACTTAAGCCCAACTCTATGCCTCTAAGTCCCTAATCCTATTAGGATGACTTAGTTAAGTCGAACCCAAAGTTAGCAGTTTGGATATCACTATTATCCCATCGCGCCTTACCAAGATGAACATAGGTGCTTTGCTTTGGCAAACCCACCTAATGTTGATCAAAGTCTTGACGAGTGCCAACATTTGGAAGGCATCACATTTAATGACTTAATATTTGTTTGAGGGATTTTTCTTTTGATCTCACCAATTTGTTATCTCCGGTTGTTTTATACATGCATCACATACAAATATAAAACATGCATCTCATGCTTACAAGAAATAAACGTGACATGGTTATAGCCCAAACTATGCGATATTCTCAAGCCAATGAGAATATCATAAAAGCCTAAGAAAAGAAAAGAGTCTTCACAAGCTCATTCTCTTCCTTTCTTGGCTGCCTTTTTGTTGTCACCTCCTTGGACATACCACCTTGGACGATCCCATAATGCACCATTACATCAATAATAGAAACCTCGAGTTACATTCGAGGGGAGTAAGGTGAGAAGAGAATGTACAATGAGAGTGATAAGAAAAGGCACGACTCGCAGGCCGTATTTACAAGTACAACCAATCAAGGGCTATAACCATGCACCATGCTTCAAACACCAATCAGCATATCATGTCAAATCTCATTCAACAAAGATGCATGCCAATTTTCGCGTGTTGATTAACCAGTTTTTATTTATGTGGCGCTTCGCATACGGCGGTCCCGCTGGCCGGTCAGCGGACGGGGTCAAGGGGAGCCACCCTTGCGGGGGGTGTGAGGGGCAGCGCCCCCCGGCGCAAAAAATTGTCTTACAATTGCTTAGCCCGAAATCTTCTATTTCGAGAAAGTAGGCACCCGAGACTCCTCCATTCGAGCCACCAAAAATACCTTACTTTCGGTGCCCGAACAGGCCGAATCCGAACAAACCTAGGGTTTTTGCAACTATTGCAAGAATCCTAATCCATATAGGTATCTCATACCTATCAATTTCGGTTAATCTCATTAACCAATTTGTGTCGTTTCTTCATATATCTCATATGTTCATTACGAATTCCGGTTTCATGCATCATGAATCAATCTAATTAATCATGGCCGAAAACCAATCGAAGACATAGCATCATGCGATTCAACACTCAATCCCGATTTAGGGTTTCACCAGTAGCTCTGATACCACTGTTGGGTTTCGGGAGCCAAACAGCGCAGCGGAATTTAACCGAAACCCTCCAGGATCCAAGTGAAACGGGGTAAACCGGGTGTTCGAAAATTTCATACCTAATTTTCGGTTGAGATCTCTCACTCAACTGTAGAGTCGAATCACAAAACCTGAACAGTTGACGTGTTCAGGCTCTCTATGGTATCCACACGAGCCTCTCGGGATCACCACGCTTCCACCACGTCCCGGCAGATGCGTTTCTCTTGCGCTCGCAGTGCTAGCTTGCGTCCTCCAAGGAATTGCAAGAGAAGAGTGCGGCTGTCCTTTTGGGAGGCTAGGGCAAGGAGACCTACGAATTTCTCACTTAAAAGTTGTATTTATAGTGAGACTCAACTTCCAGGCCTAATGGGTTTCAAAGCCCTAATCCAATTAGGATTTAATTTCGGGCTTAATAATGGCTCAACTCCTTGGCCCATTATTAATACGAAATTAAAGTGAAACCATAACCCAAATAATTAGCCCATGCACTCTAATGATCCAAATAGCTCTACGTGTGCGACCCAATAGGCTCTTGCCATGTTGGCAATGATCATAAATCACATTTATAATCATAAGCAATGAGCGGTGTCTAGCAACACATCATTGCTACCCAAGTGACAAGATTGTCGGTGAATCGACTAAACCTTTATGATCATCACCGATATATGCCATTGTCCCTTTGTCCAAGATATCAAGACTAAGCACAAGACATGGAATGTGTCACTCTCGTATAGCCCAATCTTCGGTTTCTTGATTACCGAGTAGACCAAATTAAACTGACGACATTGATATCATATATCAACTCATCAGAGCATGGCCATGCATTTTCTAAGTCTTACTCTATCAAGGGGCCCAAAGATATCACTCCCGTTACATAGGAGGGACAAATCCCATCTTGATCATACAAATCCCTCCGCATGATATGTGACATACCCAATGACCTCCTTCAAGTTCACTCAGTTACGAGCAACAAAGGAAAGTATCAAAGTATGTGACTCACATGTAGGGAACCTTGATGATCTTAGGTCGAAGGACTACATATACCATGATCACTATGAGAATCACTTATGACACTCATATAACGATCCATGAAGTGTTCTCATGGTGGGTCGGTCCAGTACACAAGTTCTCCAACTTGTACCCATATGTAGACTACATATCTCATATTAGTCTCCACATATGCTAGTCATTATGTATTATTGCAACCCGCTCCACAATAATACTAGACTAGGGACGTTTAAGAATATCATTATTCTAGGGTTACAATTATGTTTATTATGTTACGCAGAAACAAAACAACAAACAAAATTGCTGGATTAATGCCTCAATAAAATATCATGACTCAATTTGCAAAATACAATCATCTCATGATTGGCTTTTTGGGCACAACACTAACACGGTCTTCGGTATCCCCCTCATCGCATGATATGCGAATTCTGCAAATTCCACGGTATTGCCGTGAACCAACTCCCCCCAAATTCTTACTGTTACTTTAATGCTTTCCTCTGTATGTGTGGGGTGTTCGGCATAAACCCCCACTTCCTCTTCTTCATGCAATACTACAAACTCCACCCGGTCCCGAAGGGTGGTTTTTACTACCTCCTTCCTCGAGGGTCCGGGAGTAAGAAGTTCATGTTTACCTTCGACACTAAGGACAGTTGGCGAGGGTGGCAGAAGAAGTTTTTCTTTTTTCGGGTTCCCGAGTCTTGGAGACATGTGCCTATTAGATGGGCCTCGGGGACTTTGAAGGTCGACGTTGTCGATCCCCAGAAGCTCCTCACTCCGGTATTGCTTGCCGATTTTGACAACTTCGACAAGCGTATTCGGTTGGTGGCGGATTGGGACTCCGTCACATTCACCCTACCCTTTTCCCATTAAGTGGGATCTTATGTCAGAGGAAGTTCTTCGGGAACTGGGAGTGGTAACTGCCCACAAGAGTGACCCTGGCATGCCCGTGCCTGTTCTTCCGTGGAAGAAAGCCTGGATAGTCATGCTCATTCGGCGTGAAATTTCTTATCAGTTTTTTTTCGAGAGTAAGTCACCTTCCAGGGTTTGTTATCTGCTTTCCTTTTGGACTTACACTGATATTTTACCTTTTTGCAGAGATGGGCGATCAGTCTACCAAGTTTTACAAATCACTCTTCGATAGTCAGGCTAAGCGGGGAGAGCAAGTACGCAGGAAGACTTCTGGTAAGAAGAAGAAGTCGACTACCGGCCCTTCTAAGTCCAAGAAGGCCAAGGCTACCACTCCTCCTGTTAGTGTTGTGCCCAAAAAGCCAATCATGAGATGATTGTATTTTTGCAAATTGAGTCATGATATTTTATTGAGGCATTAATCCAGCAATTTTGTTTGTTGTTTTGTTTCTGCGTAACATAATAAACATAATTGTAACCCTAGAATAATGATATTCTTAAACGTCCCTAGTCTAGTATTATTGTGGAGCGGGTTGCAATAATACATAATGACTAGCATATGTGGAGACTAATATGAGATATGTAGTCTACATATGGGTACAAGTTGGAGAACTTGTGTACTGGACCGACCCACCATGAGAACACTTCATGGATCGTTATATGAGTGTCATAAGTGATTCTCATAGTGATCATGGTATATGTAGTCCTTCGACCTAAGATCATCAAGGTTCCCTACATGTGAGTCACATACTTTGATACTTTCCTTTGTTGCTCGTAACTGAGTGAACTTGAAGGAGGTCATTGGGTATGTCACATATCATGCGGAGGGATTTGTATGATCAAGATGGGATTTGTCCCTCCTATGTAACGGGAGTGATATCTTTGGGCCCCTTGATAGAGTAAGACTTAGAAAATGCATGGCCATGCTCCGATGAGTTGATATATGATATCAATGTCGTCAGTTTAATTTGGTCTACTCGGTAATCAAGAAACCGAAGATTGGGCTATACGAGAGTGACACATTCCATGTCTTGTGCTTAGTCTTGATATCTTGGACAAAGGGACAATGGCATATATCGGTGATGATCATAAAGGTTTAGTCGATTCACCGACAATCTTGTCACTTGGGTAGCAATGATGTGTTGCTAGACACCGCTCATTGCTTATGATCATAAATGTGATTTATGATCATTGCCAACATGGCAAGAGCCTATTGGGTCGCACACGTAGAGCTATTTGGATCATTAGAGTGCATGGGCTAATTATTTGGGTTATGGTTTCACTTTAATTTCGTATTAATAATGGGCCAAGGAGTTGAGCCATTATTAAGCCCGAAATTAAATCCTAATTGGATTAGGGCTTTGAAACCCATTAGGCCTGGAAGTTGAGTCTCACTATAAATACAACTTTTAAGTGAGAAATTCGCAGGTCTCCTTGCCCTAGCCTCCCAAAAGGACAGCCACACTCTTCTCTTGCAATTCCTTGGAGGACGCAAGCTAGCACTGCGAGTGCAAGAGAAACGCATCTGCCGGGACGTGGTGGAAGCGTGGTGATCCCGAGAGGCTCGTGTGGATACCATAGAGAGCCTGAACACGTCAACTGTTCAGGTTTTGTGATTCGACTCTACAGTTGAGTGAGAGATCTCAACCGAAAATTAGGTATGAAATTTTCGAACACCCGGTTTACCCCGTTTCACTTGGATCCTGGAGGGTTTCGGTTAAATTCCGCTGCGCTGTTTGGCTCCCGAAACCCAACAGTGGTATCAGAGCTACTGGTGAAACCCTAAATCGGGATTGAGTGTTGAATCGCATGATGCTATGTCTTCGATTGGTTTTCGGCCATGATTAATTAGATTGATTCATGATGCATGAAACCGGAATTTGTAATGAACATATGAGATATATGAAGAAACGACACAAATTGGTTAATGAGATTAACCGAAATTGATAGGTATGAGATACCTATATGGATTAGGATTCTTGCAATAGTTGCAAAAACCCTAGGTTTGTTCGGATTCGGCCTGTTCGGGCACCGAAAGTAAGGTATTTTTGGTGGCTCGAATGGAGGAGTCTCGGGTGCCTACTTTCTCGAAATAGAAGATTTCGGGCTAAGCAATTGTAAGACAATTTTTTGCGCCGGGGGGCGCTGCCCCTCACACCCCCCGCAAGGGCGGCTCCCCTTGACCCCGTCCGCTGACCGGTCAGCGGAACCACCGCCCGCTGACCGGCCAGCGGGACCGCCGTATGCGAAGCGCCACATAAATAAAAACTGGTTAATCAACACACGAAAATTGGCATGCATCTTTGTTGAATGAGATTTGACATGATATGCTGATTGGTGTTTGAAGCATGGTGCATGGTTATAGCCCTTTATTGGTTGTACTTGTAAATACGGCCTGTGAGTCGTGCCTTTTCTTATCACTCTCATTGTACATTCTCTTCTCACCTTACTCCCCTCGAATGTAACTCGAGGTTTCTATTATTGATGTAATGGTGCATTATGGGATCGTCCAAGGTGGTATGTCCAAGGAGGTGACAACAAAAAGGCAGCCAAGAAAGGAAGAGAAGGAGCTTGTGAAGACTCTTTTCTTTTCTTAGGCTTTTATGATATTCTCATTGGCTTGAGAATATCGCATAGTTTGGGCTATAACCATGTCACGTTTATTTCTTGTAAGCATGAGATGCATGTTTTATATTTGTATGTGATGCATGTATAAAACAACCGGAGATAACAAATTGGTGAGATCAAAAGATAAAATCCCTCAAACAAATATTAAGTCATTAAATGTGATGCCTTCCAAATGTTGGCACTCGTCAAGACTTTGATCAACATTAGGTGGGTTTGCCAAAGCAAAGCACCTATGTTCATCTTGGTAAGGCGCGATGGGATAATAGTGATATCCAAACTGCTAACTTTGGGTTCGACTTAACTAAGTCATCCTAATAGGATTAGGGACTTAGAGGCATAGAGTTGGGCTTAAGTTCATGAGATGAGTTTGGACAAGTGTTGTTCACCCAACTATCCAAGAGTTGCATAAGATGCAATTGGCAATGAGTTGCCTACCTAAATAGCTGTAACTTGAGAGAAAAGCCAAAGCTGACTCAGGTTGTGGTCAAATATGGATCTTGGCCCACTAGAATACCTTAGCGCCGAGGTGTTCCGAAATAATACCGAGGGTTATTATTTTGAGGAAAATAGTGGGAGTATCGTTTAATAAAAGTCCTTATTAAATGAATTAAAATACATGACTCTTACACTGCATATTTACTGTTGTAGATAACCATGGAACAAAACACATCGACACTTTCGTTGCGATCGATCCTTGAGAAGGAAAAACTGAATGGGACCAACTTTCTCAAATGGTACCGAAACTTGAGGATAGTCCTCAAACAAGAGAGAAAGGCATATGTCCTAGAGCAGCCCATTCCGAATGAGCCTGCTGCCACTGCTCCAAGAGCTGAAAGGGATGCTCACAAGAGGCATTCTGATGATGCTTTGGATGTTGCATGCCTCATGCTTATTACCATGGAATCTGAGCTTCAGAAGCAACATGAGAACATGGGGGCGTTCGATATGATCGAACATCTCAAAATGCTTTTCCAAGAGCAAGCTAGGCATGAGAGGTTTGAGACCTCTAAGGCATTATTTCAGTGCAAGATGTCTGAAGGAAGTCCCGTGGGTCCTCATGTGCTTAAGATGATTGGGTACATTGAGAATCTTGAGAATTTGGGATTTGCTCTTCAGAAAGAGTTGGCTATCGATGTAGTCTTGCAATCGTTGCCTGAAAGCTACAGTCAGTTCGTCATGAACTATAACATGAACGACCTAGACAAGTCCCTTCCTGAATTGCTCAACATGTTGAGAACTGCTGAGCAAAACCTTAAGAAGGCTAAGCCCATTTTGATGGTTCAAAAGGGCAAGGGAAAGGGAAAAGCCAACAAGAAGAAGGATAAAGCTAATGGAAAGTCCAATGCTAGTTCTTCTTCAGCTGCACTGAAACCAAAGGGTGGTGTGGCAAAGGAAGGGGAGTGCTTCCATTGTAAGCAACCTGGACACTGGAAGCGCAACTGTAAGCTCTATCTTGAAGAACTTGCTAAGGAAAAGGGAAGTAAGACTTCCACTTCAGGTATTTTTGTTATAGAGGCTAACTTTTCTACTTCCTCATCTTGGGTATTGGATACTGGATGTGGATCTCACATTTGTGCAAATGTGCAGGATCTAAGTAGAAGTAGAAGATTGGCCCGAGGTGAAGTGGACCTACGTGTTGGAAATGGAGCAAGGGTTGCTGCCTTAGCCGTAGGGACTTATGTTCTCACTTTACCTAGTGGATTAGTTTTAGAATTAGACAACTGCTACTTTGTGCCTACTATTAGTAGAAATTTGATTTCTGTTTCTTGTTTGGACAAGAAAGGTTTTTCATTTATAATAAAGGACAAATGTTGTTCTATTTATTTGAATGAAATCTTTTATGGTAGTGCTCAACTTAGCAATGGGTTGTATGTTCTAGACCTTGAAGATCCAATCTATAATGTGAATACCAAGAAGGTCAGATTAAATGATTCAAACTTGACCTATCTCTGGCACTGTCGCTTGGGCCATATAAATGAGACCCGCATATCCAAGCTCCATAAGGATGGACTCTTGGACTCATTTGATTTTGAATCATATGAGACATGTGAGTCATGTTTGTTGGGCAAGATGACCAAAGCCCCATTCACAGGGCAAAGTGAAAGGGCTAATGACTTACTAGGACTCATACATAGTGATGTATGTGGCCCTATGTCTACACAAGCTAGAGGAGGTTTCCAATACTTCATTACTTTCACTGATGACTTCAGCAGATATGGCTATGTGTATCTTATGAGACACAAGTCAGAATCCTTTGAAAAGTTCAAAGAATTCAAGAATGAAGTAGAGAATCAACTCGGGAAGAGTATCAAAGTGCTTCGAGCAGATCGAGGTGGAGAGTACTTGGATCGAGAATTCCTTGACTATCTGAAGGAGTGTGGTATAATATCACAACTCACTCCACCAGGTACACCTCAATGGAATGGTGTTTCTGAAAGGAGAAATCGAACTCTGTTAGACATGGTTCGCTCCATGATGAGTCAAGCTGACCTTCCAAACTCCTTTTGGGGACATGCTCTAGAGACAGCCGCTTTTACACTAAACCGAGTTCCATCTAAATCGGTTCAAAAGACACCATATGAGATATGGAGTGGGAGGCGTCCCAATTTGTCTTTTATGAAGATTTGGGGCTGTGATGTTTATGTAAAACGTCAATCCTCTAACAAACTAGGGCCCAAATCTCAAAAATGTCTTTTTGTTGGGTATCCCAAAGAAACAAAGGGTTACTATTTCTACAATCCCTCTGAGCAAAAAGTGTTTGTTGCTCGAACTGGTGTCTTTTTGGAGAAAGAGTTTCTCTCTAAAGGAACTAGTGGGAGGAAAGTAGAACTTGAAGAAATTCAAGAACAACAAGAAGACATCGAACCTGAAATGGAACCTGAACAGACACCACAAGATGTTGTGGTTCAAGAGTCTGTTCCTGTAGCACAAAGCCCACGTAGGACTGGTAGGATTCGGCGTGAGCCCGAGAGATATGGATTTCTCGTGACTCACACCGGTGATGTGATGCTCATGGATCAAGATGAGCCCACAACCTACCAACAAGCTATGTCGGGGCCTGACTCTGAGAAGTGGCTAATGGCCATGAAATCCGAGATGGAATCCATGTATGAAAACCAAGTATGGACTTTGGTTGACCCACCTGAAGGGGTAAAACCCATAGGGTGCAAATGGGTTTTCAAGAAGAAAACTGACATGGATGGTAATGTGATTACTTTTAAGGGACGATTGGTCGCAAAAGGTTTCAAGCAAATTCATGGTATTGACTATGATGAAACTTTTTCACCAGTTGCTATGCTTAAATCCATCCGAATTTTGTTTGCTATTGCTGCACACTATGATTATGAGATATGGCAAATGGATGTCAAAACTGCATTCCTAAATGGAAAGCTACTTGAGGATGTGTACATGACACAACCTGAGGGTATTGTCACTCCTGGGAATGCCAATAAAGTGTGCAAATTACAAAGGTCCATTTATGGACTGAAGCAAGCTTCTCGAAGTTGGAATCTTCATTTTGATGATGCAATCAAAGAGTTTGGTTTTATCAAAAATGAAGATGAACCTTGTGTCTACAAGAAGGTTAGTGGGAGCGCTATTGTCTTCTTGGTGTTGTATGTAGATGACATACTACTCATCGGGAATGACATTCCTGAGCTACAGTCCGTGAAGACTTGGCTAGGGAAATGTTTCTCTATGAAGGACTTGGGTGAAGCAGCCTATGTGTTAGGCATCAGGATCTATAGAGATAGATCTAGAAAGCTTCTTGGCCTAAGTCAAAGTACATATATTGACAAGGTGCTAAAGAGGTTTAGCATGCAAGATTCCAAAAAAGGATTCTTGCCCTTGTCACATGGTATCACTCTTTCTAGATCTCAGTGTCCGAGTACAACCGAGGAGAGAGAGCGCATGAGTAAGATTCCATATGCCTCAGCAATTGGATCTATCATGTATGCCATGATATGTACTCGTCCCGATGTCTCATATGCTTTGAGCATGATGAGTAGGTACCAATCGAACCCCGGTGAAAGTCACTGGACAGCTGTTAAGAACATCCTTAAGTACTTACGAAGGACTAAGGATGCATTCTTGGTCTTTGGAGGTGAAGATCAGCTCGTTGTAAGGGGTTACACCGATGCAAGCTTCCAATCCGATAAGGATGATTTTAGATCGCAATCTGGTTATGTGTTTTGTATTGGTGGTGGTGCTGTAAGCTGGAAGAGTTCAAAGCAAGAGACAGTAGCTGACTCTACAACAGAATCTGAGTACATTGCCGCCTCTGATGCTGCGAAGGAGGCAGTTTGGATCAAGAAGTTCATCACTGAACTTGGAGTGGTTCCAAGCATTGTTGACCCGATAGAGCTCTATTGTGACAACAATGGAGCAATCGCACAGGCTAAGGAACCTCGATCTCACCAGCGATCCAAACACATACTCCGACGCTATCATCTCATCAGGGAGATCATCGAGAGGGGTGATGTAAGGATATGCAGGACTTCGACAGACAGCAACATTGCTGATCCACTGACAAAGCCCCTTACGCAGCAGAAGCATGATAGCCATTTTAGATCCATCGGTATTAGATACATGGATGATTGGCTTTTAGTGCAAGTGGGAGATTGTTAGTGTTGTGCCCAAAAAGCCAATCATGAGATGATTGTATTTTTGCAAATTGAGTCATGATATTTTATTGAGGCATTAATCCAGCAATTTTGTTTGTTGTTTTGTTTCTGCGTAACATAATAAACATAATTGTAACCCGAGAATAATGATATTCTTAAACGTCCCTAGTCTAGTATTATTGTGGAGCGGGTTGCAATAATACATAATGACTAGCATATGTGGAGACTAATATGAGATATGTAGTCTACATATGGGTACAAGTTGGAGAACTTGTGTACTGGACCGACCCACCATGAGAACACTTCATGGATCGTTATATGAGTGTCATAAGTGATTCTCATAGTGATCATGGTATATGTAGTCCTTCGACCTAAGATCATCAAGGTTCCCTACATGTGAGTCACATACTTTGATACTTTCCTTTGTTGCTCGTAACTGAGTGAACTTGAAGGAGGTCATTGGGTATGTCACATATCATGCGGAGGGATTTGTATGATCAAGATGGGATTTGTCCCTCCTATGTAACGGGAGTGATATCTTTGGGCCCCTTGATAGAGTAAGACTTAGAAAATGCATGGCCATGCTCCGATGAGTTGATATATGATATCAATGTCGTCAGTTTAATTTGGTCTACTCGGTAATCAAGAAACCGAAGATTGGGCTATACGAGAGTGACACATTCCATGTCTTGTGCTTAGTCTTGATATCTTGGACAAAGGGACAATGGCATATATCGGTGATGATCATAAAGGTTTAGTCGATTCACCGACAATCTTGTCACTTGGGTAGCAATGATGTGTTGCTAGACACCGCTCATTGCTTATGATCATAAATGTGATTTATGATCATTGCCAACATGGCAAGAGCCTATTGGGTCGCACACGTAGAGCTATTTGGATCATTAGAGTGCATGGGCTAATTATTTGGGTTATGGTTTCACTTTAATTTCGTATTAATAATGGGCCAAGGAGTTGAGCCATTATTAAGCCCGAAATTAAATCCTAATTGGATTAGGGCTTTGAAACCCATTAGGCCTGGAAGTTGAGTCTCACTATAAATACAACTTTTAAGTGAGAAATTCGCAGGTCTCCTTGCCCTAGCCTCCCAAAAGGACAGCCACACTCTTCTCTTGCAATTCCTTGGAGGACGCAAGCTAGCACTGCGAGTGCAAGAGAAACGCATCTGCCGGGACGTGGTGGAAGCGTGGTGATCCCGAGAGGCTCGTGTGGATACCATAGAGAGCCTGAACACGTCAACTGTTCAGGTTTTGTGATTCGACTCTACAGTTGAGTGAGAGATCTCAACCGAAAATTAGGTATGAAATTTTCGAACACCCGGTTTACCCCGTTTCACTTGGATCCTGGAGGGTTTCGGTTAAATTCCGCTGCGCTGTTTGGCTCCCGAAACCCAACACCTCCTCCTCCTAAGAACGTAGTTGAGGTGGAAGATCAGTCCTCTGCTCAACTTCCGACCACCGAGAACCCTTCTTCGGACCCTGACATCCTCGGGGGGACACTGAGTCTTGCCCCTGCTACCGAGATCCTAGCTAAGCGAACGTCTGCCCAGGAGTTTGAAGACGGAAGAAGGTGGAAGGGAAAGAATGTCACTGAGGATGTTCGGGAGGTCAGTTCTGAGGAGTGCATCCCCAAAGTTCCACCAGGTTTTTTCCTTAGCCATTCCGCTACCAACCTCAGTATTTTTCGTATCTACGATTTTTTGGATGAATGGCTAAGGGATGATGTCTTGAGGGAACTTCGGCGTGACCTTGCAGAGAATGCCCCTATTACTTCCTGGGTGAGAGCTCATGCCCGTCAGAGGGCTCTTCGGGACCGACGGATTCCGCGGGACAAGGTGCCACGGGAGCCCTTCTGGACATTCACAGAGGACATGGATTTGTTCTCTGAGGATAGCTAGCTGATGGCTCCGCAAATGGCTGCGAGGTTGCTGACTAATGCCACTTTTCAGTCCCTTACCACCGAATGTCCCAGCGAAGAGATCCTCGCGGTGAGGATGACCGAGCACGCTGCTCAGGTGATCCTCTCTTTTCTTGTATCTTAGAAAATTGTTCATCTAAGCCATCACTGCCTTCCGATACTTATTTGGTGCCTCTGTCTTCCGCAGCTTTTGGCATATAGCGGGCACTTCCGCGCCTGGTCAGTGAAACAAATGGAGACCCGCTCTCGGTTTGAAGATTCCCTGCGGAAGACGAAGGAGTCTCTTGCCCAATATGCCCTAAAATATGGCGAGTTAAACAAAATCATGAAGGAGGATCTTAGGAGTCTTCAGGCCGAGGTTGTGTCCAGTAGGCAAGAGCTTCTTACCGACTTCTCAGCCAACGTTGAAGACCTCGGCTCAAAGTGCGTGACTCTTTCTTTAGAGAATGAGGCTCTTCAGAAGAAGACCGTTCAAGACGGCGAGAATCTTGCGAAATCACTCGCTTTGAATGCCGATCTCCAAGCTGAGATTGCATCGCTGAAGAAGGAGAAGATGAAGAGCAGGAAGAAGAGGAAGCTGAAGGAGAAGATTGTCGCGCTAAAAGCTAAGCAGGCGGCTCTTGGCGCCAAGAAGGACCGTAACGAGCAAATGTCGAAGACGTCTTACCAAGATGGTTTTTGCTTGGCTCGTCACCAGGTCCTCGCTCCGCACCCTGGGCTTGACATTTCTCACTTGTCTACTTTGGATTTTCCCAAAGAGCCCAGATCTTCATGGTCCAAAGTCGAGTTCCTCAATCTTCCTCCAGCTCGGCCTGCGTCTTTGACTGAGCCCTCTGGAGACGATAATGTTTGACGAAACGTCGGATACCCTTGCTCAGTCATAGGCTTTGTTCTTCCTTCTTTGTATTTTTTTCCTTAGGATTTTTTAATGAAGAATTTTTTTCTCCATTCTCCATTCTTTCTCCGGAATATGCCTTATCAGAAGCTGGTACGATTCTAAGTGTGCACTTTTGGCGAACACCTGCACCTTATCTTTTGGAAGGAACCTTTTTGAACTTCCTTCATGTTCGGACGGGTTTTTAAGCTTAGTAAGGAATTTTGTAAGGCGCACTCTTTCGATAAGCCTGATGGTTAGACGCAACTCCCTCAGAGGAGTGTAAATCCCTGAGGTCTTGGGTTCAAGTCCTGATGAGGGACGCCCATTAATGCGCCGTAAGGGACAATACTACCACGCTGGTCCGCCCACGTGGTCGGCAGAGGCCTAACCCTCCGCCATCAGTTAAGTTACGCAGAAATAAAACAACAAACATAATTGCTGGATTAATGCCTTAATAAAATATCATTACTCAATGTGCAAAAATACAATCATCTCATGATTGGCTTTTTGGCACAACACTAACACTAGGTTCACTGGAACCCACATAGGTATACTAAGGTTTCTACATGAGAGCCTTAAATCCAAAGGCCTAACCAGGCTTTTGATTGGACTAAACCTTGCACCCAACTAATGGTGCTCTATTGTCGTCAAACATGCTTTCACTTTGACCCAAAATACATATAAAAATGGTCAATTCTACGCTTGGTGAAGGCATGGATGTGATAGTACTCCCTCTTAGCTTCATGTGGAATCTAGAATCACCTCAATCAGAACTAGAGAGAAAAGTTATGCCGAAAATAGTACCGGGTGTCGAAGTTGTTGCAGTGACACGTTGCTAAAGTACAAAATGCTCTAGAACTTTCATGAAAAGGTTGACAATGCATCACCAAGGGTTGGAAATGCATCCCCAACTATTTCATGGACATGAATTCCAGATTTCACACCATAGCTACTTTAAGGCCTTCCAAGACCTTCCTGTTAGTGTTGTTCACAAAAGCCAATAATGAGATGATTGTATTTTTATACATTGAGTTATGATATTTTATTAAGGCATTAATCTAGCAATTATGTTTTTTGTTTATTTCTGCGCAATGTAGTAAACATAATTGTAACCCTAGTGATGCCCATCAGCATCATCTCCACTGTGTGTCGTGGTGAATGCGGTAGGGACTTTAGGAGGTGCAGGCAAGTTCTGACAGAAGGTGCTCTGTGTCGATCACCTATGATGGCTGGCAGCATCTTCGTGTGGCAAGCATGGTGAGGCCGACAAGGACTTCCAGTATGGGAGGGAGCCTGAAACAGGGATTCCTCAGGAGGACCTGCCTGAAACACTCAGAAAACAAGGGTTAGGAGGTCCCCGGAGTCTTTCTCCGGGGAGGAGCCTCCGACGCCCCAGTCAGTGCTTTGAGAGGTGGAAAGGGAGTAGTAAGCACAAGAGACTCTTGCCTGACCTGTTTTCCTGGGGGCTCCCCTCAGGGGCACCTTCACGACCCAGCCCCCCCTGATATATAAAGGGGGTGACCTCTTCGGATTGTGACACGTGTATGGACGGATGTCATCCATACTTCTGGGCGTGGGGGCCCATAGTTTCCTGCAGGCTCCTCGGGCCACGAGCTGCGACAAGCGTAGCCCTACATAATAGGACATCGGCAGTGGTGGCATGTCAGAGTGCATATGAGGGCGGCATGTAGGGTGTACGGGCAGAATGTCACAGACTCTTTGATGGCTCCTGTTGTATCTCCGAGGTCCCCTTGGTTGATGTCTCCCTTCGGAGTGAGAGGCCTTTTCCTGGAGTCAGACAGGTAATTCGGGGTATTCCTTGGCTCCGAAGTTAGTTTGGTCGTCCTCCCGAGGGAGGCGGTATGCTAGTTTCCCAAGGTTGGTATTGGCGGGCTACCGAGGTCGTGTACCTCAGGTGTCTGACTCCCTCCTTTCTGGGGTCCTTAGGTGACCAGGGCGATAGCACTTCGTGTTGGGTTTCGGGAGCCAAACAGCACAGCGGAATTTAACTGAAACCCTCCAGGATCCAAGTGAAACAGGGTAAACCGGGTGTTCGAAAATTTCATACCAAATTTTTGGTTGAGATCTCTCACTCAATTGTAGAGTCGAATCACAAAACCTGAACAGTTGACGTGTTCAGGCTCTCTATGGTATCCACACGAGCCTCTCGGGATCACCACGCTTCCACCACGTCCCGGCAGATGCGTTTCTCTTGCGGTCGCAGTGCTAGCTTGCGTCCTCCAAGGAATTGCAAGAGAAGAGTGCGGCTGTCCTTTTGGGAGGCTAGGGCAAGGAGACCTGCGAATTTCTCACTTAAAAGTTGTATTTATAGTGAGACTCAACTTCCAGGCCTAATGGGTTTCAAAGCCCTAATCCAATTAGGATTTAATTTTGGGCTTAATAATGGCTCAACTCCTTGGCCCATTATTAATACGAAATTAAAGTGAAACCATAACCCAAATAATTAGCCCATGCACTCTAATGATCCAAATAGCTCTATGTGTGTGACCCAATAGGCTCTTGCCATGTTGGCAATGATCATAAATCACATTTATGATCATAAGCAATGAGCGGTGTCTAGCAACACATCATTGCTACCCAAGTGATAAGATTGTCGGTGAATCGACTAAACCTTTATGATCATCACCGATATATGCCATTGTCCCTTTGTCCAAAATATCAAGACTAAGCCCGAGACATGGAATGTGTCACTCTCGTATAGCCCAATCTTTGGTTTCTTGATTACCAAGTAGACCAACTTAAACTGACGACATTGATATCATATATCAACTCATCGGAGCATGGCCATGCATTTTCTAAGTGTCACTCTATCAAGGGGCCCAAAGATACCACTCCCGTTACATAGGAGGGACAAATCCCATCTTGATCATACAAATCCCTCCGCATGATATGTGACATACCCAATGACCTCCTTCAAGTTCACTCAGTTACGAGCAACAAAGGAAAGTATCAAAGTATGTGACTCACATGTAGGGAACCTTGATGATCTTAGGTCGAAGGACTACATATACCATGATCACTATGAGAATCACTTATGACAGTCATATAACGATCCATGAAGTGTTCTCCTGGTGGGTCGGTCCAGTACACAAGTTCTCCAACTTGTACCCATATGTAGACTACATATCTCATATTAGTCTCCACATATGCTAGTCATTATGTATTATTGCAACCCGCTCCACAAAAAAACTAGACTAGGGACATTTAAGAATATCATTATTCTAGGGTTACAATTATGTTTATTACGTTACGCAGAAACAAAAGAACAAACAAAATTGCTGGATTAATGCCTCAATAAAATATCATGACTCAATGTGCAAAAATACAATCATCTCATGATTGGCTTTTTGGGCACAACACTAACACTTCGGCTATTAGTTTACATGTTCAAACTCTCTACCGTATCCACATAAGCCTTTCAGGATCACCACGCTTCCACCACATCTCGACAGATGCGTTTGCCTTGTGCCTCCAGTGCTAGCTTACGTCCTCCAAGGAATAGCAAGAGAAGAGTGTGGCTGTCTCTTTTTGAGAGGCGAGGGCAAGCCTACATATGTGTATTTATAGTGAGACTCAACTTCTAGACCTAGTGGGTTTCAAAGCCCTAATCCATTAGGCTTTAATTTCGGGCTTAATAATGGCTCAACCTTTGGGCCAATTATTAACACAAAATTATCATGAAATCATAACACAAATAATTAGTCCATGCACTCAAATAATCCAAATAGGCTTTATGTGTATGACCCAATAGGCTCTTACCACGTTGGCAATGATCATAAATCACATTTATGATCATAAGCAATGAGTGGCGTCTAGCAACACATCATTGCTACCCAAGTGACAAGATTGTCAGTGATTCGATTAAGGGGACCGAGACATGGAATGTGTCACTCTTGTATCGCCCAATCTTTGGTTTCTTGATTACCGAGTAGACTAACTTAAACTGATGACATTGATATCATATATCAACTCGTCCGAGCATGGCCACGCATTTTCTAAGTCTTACTCTATCAAGGGGGCCGAAGATATCACTCCCGTTACATATGAGGGACAAATCCCATCTTGATATAGAAAACCCTCCACATGATATGTGACATAACCAATGACCTCCTTCAAGTTCACTCATTTACGAGTAACAAAGGGAAGTACCAAAATATGTGACTCACATATAAGGAACCTTGATCACCTTTGGTCAAAGGACTACATATACCATGATCACTATGAGAATCACTTATGATTCTCATATAACGATCCCTGAAGCATTCTCATGGTAGGTCAGTCCAGTACACAAGTTCTACAACTTCTACCCATATGTAGACTACATAGCTCATATTAGTCTCCACATATGCTAGTCATTATGTATTATTGTAACCCGCTCCACGATAATACTAGACCAGGGATATTTAAGAATATCATGATTCTAGGTGATGTCCGTCTCAGCTCAACCGGCTTTTCAGGATGACCATGTGGGGCGGACCCGACACGTGGTAGTTGATGCCCCAAAGCATCTTCGTTTGCTGTCATGTTGACAGGTGGAGAGACTTCCTGAGGAGGAGAGCGCCTGGAGCTCTGGTTTCCCAGCTGAGTGTGCCTGAAAAAATCAAAGAAGAGGTTAGGAGGTCCCCGGTTTGCTTTTCCGGGGAGGACCCTCCGACGCCCAAGTCAGTTTTCTGAGTGAAAGTGGAGGAAGAACACTAAGGGATCAAGTGTCTTGCCTGTTTTGTGTTTCTCAGAGGGAGGAAAATGCCCATCCTTTGCTTAGTCCCATTTCCTAGTATTTATAGGAGTAGATGGTTCGTTCAGATCATGACACGCGTTCGGTCGGATTTGATCTATACTTTTGGACCTAGGGGACAGGCAGCCGTTTGCAGCCTCCTTTAGCCCTGGACCCAGACAGGTTGCGTCAGGACTGGGGTGGCTGCGGCGTGTCAGTTCGCTGTTCAGATGTGACGTGTAGGGCTTGTAGGCGACATGTCAGAGGCTCCTTAAATGCTCATACCGTACTCCCGAGGTCCCCTGGGCGAGGTCGCCCTTCGGTGCGTGCACCCTCTTCGGATTCTATCCGTCCTTCCATGCAAGCACCTCCTTCGGGATCTATCCCACAGTTCTGGGAGTTCCCTTGGTGGACACCTTCTTCGGGACTCACACCCATAGTTCGGGGATTCCCTTGTTCAGGTGTTTCTTGTTCGGGGAAGACCTCTTCGGGGCCTCTGCCTTCGGGGAGATTCTCCCTTGCTTCAGAGAGATGGCTCTCTTACCTGAAGATGATCAGTTTGGCCCCTCGATGGAGACGGTGTTGTCCTCGGAATTCCTGATGAGCTAACCAAAGTCTCGAGCTCATAGTGTTTGACTTAGCACCTTCCGAGGTCAATGAAAAGATCCTCTCTTGGGTGACGTCAGACTCCTCGGCCAATATTCTGGCAGGGAGTTATTACCGAGGAGGTGATAGCCTTTGGCTATCACAGGCCCCCCTCCGAAAAGCCGAAGTGAGAAACTTCGGTTCATCGGTTTTTGGGTCCTCTGGTTGTGATATCTGTGCCGAAGACGCCTTCTTCTGCCTGGAGCGATGGGCAGCCCTTTTTGCGTCCTCGAGGCGCGAGAAGATAGGCTGTCCCTATGCCGAAGATACACCTTCTGCCTGAAGTCACGGGCTGTCTCTTGGTGTCCTTGTGGCAAGGGGAAATAGGATAACGTTGTACCGAAGATAGACGTTTTGCCCGAAGTCACAGGCTGTCTTTTGGTGTCTTCGAGGTAACCTATTTTTTTGCCTTTATAGGTCTGCTCATGCGTCGCATCCTGTATCCAGCAGAGTCAGTCTAGGGCGGCGCCTCTAGACCAAACGGTGTCAGAGGGCATGCTCGACGTGATGGACGACACGTGGCACGTTTGCTGCGCGATGGCCGACACATGGCACACTTTTATTGGGTAAGAATGCACTGAGTACGGCTGGCGCGACTTTTCAGGCGCTCATAGCAGTTATGGCGACGCTTCGCCTTCTGAGGGGTACTAATGACGACGGTTCTCCTGGCCTTCTCGGCCTATATATATCAGTCCTGTCATAACCCTCTTTCTTCTTCTGCTTTTGCTTTCTTTTGCCTTCTAATTCTCTCCCGATTTTCCGCGGCGGTTCTCCTTTTTCAGGAGTTTTTCCGACCACTTTTCACGACGGCTTCCAAGAATCCAGATTCCGGCAAGACCTTTGGTGGGTTTTAGTCCTTCTGCTTTTTTCAAAGATTCTTCTTTGTTTTTCCCGACCTCGTTTTCCTTGTTTTTCCCGAACTCATTTTCATCATGCCTGTTCCCGAGAGTTGGCAACCTCTTCTTTCTCACCCTTGCTGCACTACTGCGGCAAAACTAGCGAAGTGGAAGAAAAAGTTTTTCTTACCCTCTTACTCTGTGACTAGGTTGCCCCGTCCTGACCAATTTGCTTTCTCCAACCGAAGTGATGAAATCACCGTTTTCCGAGCCCAACTGAAGGCCGGACTTCGGTATCCCCCCCCGGAGATGGTTAGCGCGTTCTGCAACTTCCATGGCATTGCCGCTAACCAACTCCCACCGAACTCGTACTGCTATTTCAACGTCTTTCTCTGTATGTGCGGCGTTTTCAAAATAAAACCTCACTTTGTAGTTTTTCTTCAGTACTACAAGCTCTTCGTGGTCCCGAAGGGTGGCTTCTACTTTATGCTACCTCGAGGATCCGGGAGCAAAAAGTATACGTTCACCTTCGCCACCAAAGACAGCTGGCGAGGGTGGCAACAAAAATTCTTTTTCCTGAAGAAGTCAGAGGCTTGGTCGCACGTCCCGACCAAGTGGGCTCAGGGGAGGCTCAAGATGGATGTTGTTGACCCGAAGATACTGCTAGACGCCGACGTAGCACCTATCTTCGAGGACTTCGACAGGCGCACCCGGGCCGTCTCTGACTGGGCTGCCGAGGTCTCTCCTCGTGCCCTTTACCCCTTTCCGATCAACTGGAGGCTCATGACCGAAGAGGTCCTTCGGGAACTCAAGGTGGTAAAGGAGCATGTGACAGACCTTAATATGCCGAAACCGGCTTCTTCGGGGAAGGACTCCTGGCTCGTGAAACTCCTTCGGGGGAAAGAGACTTATGAGTCTTTTTACGAGAGTAAGTTACTTTCTCATTTTTTCCTTCATAATTTCATCTTGGACTTACACTGATCTTTTCTTCCTTTTTTCAGAGATGGGCGACGACGCGGCTGCCTTCGACAAGGCTCTTTTTACCGGGCAGGCCGAGAGGGGCGAACAGACAAAGAAGGCCGCCTCTCGGAGGCGGAAGCAGACTTTGGGCGGGCCTCCTTCCAAACGGGCAAAGAAAGCTGCTCCTTCCTCTTTTCCGCAAATTCCGGAGGAGGTAGGCGAGGAGCCCGAACACCCTGCTGCCCCTTTGCCCGAGGTTCCTTCTGCCGACGTCCCTTCTACCGACGTCGTTCCTCAAAGCCCCACGCCTTCGCATGCTCTTCTGGAGGGCGATGGGGAAGAGACCCCTTCTGCCGAGGAACGGCGCCAAATAAGAGGCAAGGGGATCTTTACTGAGGCGGCGTCGATTTTTGACGATGACGTTTCCGAGGTGCCAGCAGGTTTGTACTTTGTCGAAGAACCTTTTTTCTCTTGTAAATCCTTAAGAGTTTTCTGGCCTTAACCAATTTTTCTTCTTTGTTGCGCAGTGGAGGTGGCCGCTCCTGACTGGGTTGCCGAACACGCCCGCAAGAGGGCCCTTTGGGATGCCCAAGTCCCAGCGGGGAAAGTTCCGAAGGAGCCCTTCTGGACGTTCACGGAGGACATGAATATGTACTCCGAGGACTATCCCGAGATGGCCAGGCAGATGTACAAAGGGGTTTTTACTGAGGCCTCTTACAAGGCCCTTACGGAGGCTTACCCTGGCGACATCTCTTTGGCCGCCAAACTCACTGAACATGCCGCCCAGGTACGCTTCACTGTTTCCTTAGTGCCAATTTCACCTTTGCTTTTTACTTAGCATCATTTTCCCTTTGTTTGCTTTTTTTGCAGCTGATGGGGTATGCCGGGTTGCTCCGTGTTCGGGTGGCGCGAGAAACAGAACGGTGGGCGTCACTCTGGGACCTTTACACCAAGATGAAGGCCCAGTGTTCGGCGTTGGCTACCGATAATGCTCAGCTGAAGCAGTCTTCAGAGAAGGAAATTGCTGAACTTCGGGAGGGGTTCATAAAAGAGAAAGAGGAACTTTAGAAAGGCACCTCCCAGAAACTTTCCGACCTCGGCTCTCGGATGGCGGAGCTGACTTCGACCGTAGAAATGATTCAAAAGGATAAGTCAGTAAATGACGCAATCCTTGCGAAGATGCTCGAGGAAAAGGCCTAGCTCGAAGCCGAGGTCGCCTCTCTGAAGAAGCCTTCAGAAGAGAAGAAGAAGATGAAGGCATTGAAGAGAAAGCTTAAGGATCTGGAGAAGGATTACGCGGATCTGGAGAAGGACTATGCAGATTTGGCGGTCAAGAAGCGGGAGTCCGATGATATGACGAAGTTGGGCTTTCAAGACGGCTTCTGTCTCGCTCGGCACCAAATTCTGCACTGATGGCCTAAGGCCTCATCGTTGTGAGTCATGATGACTGTTGAGGAGACTTCTAGGAGGAAGAACGCCTGGAAGGTGGATCGCCCCAAGGAGAGTACCTGAAAAGCTGGTAAACAGGGTTAGGAGGCCCCCGGAGTGTTTTTCCGGGGGGGGAGCCTCCGACGCCCAAGTCAGTGGTGGCCGGAAGAAGGAGAAAGTCACTAGCTCAAAGAGAAAGGCAGAAAAGTCTCGCCTGGTATTTTCTCAGGGTGTGGGAGCTGTATATCCGGCCTGCCAACCTCCTGTCAAGTATTTATTTCCTGTATATATAGGAATACCTAGCCCGTTCAGATCATGACACGTGTGCGGTCGGATGCTCCTGAACGTCTGGGCGTAGGGGACAGATAGTTGGTAACTAGATGGCCTCGAGCCTTGTGCTGAGACGGGCCATGATATGATTCTGATGGCGTCTGCGCGTCAGGGCGACTTTTTACGTCTGTGGTGGGACGTGTCAGAGGCTTCCTTAAATGCTTCCTTAAATGCGCCTGCCGTACTCCCGAGGTCCCTGGGCGAGGTCGTCCTCTAGCTCGGACAGAGCCTCTTCGGGAATCATACCCTCAGTTCGGGGGTTCCCAGTTCCAGGGAGTTCCGCCTTCGGGGATATCATGTTCGGGCAGCAATGTCTGGTGCCACTTTTCCGAAGGCGCGCTGTTCACAACCTTGGGGGGCGAATGGAGTCCTCAAGTTTTACTGGCGTGCCGAGGCTCGGAGCTCTCGGGCTATCTCCCGAGGTGCATGATTCCACCTATTCCCGGGAAGCGCCAGTTCTTCTGGCCATTGTTGTGGCAGGGTATTCGGCCAGATTGAGGCGATAGCCTTTGGCTATCACATGCCCCCCTCTGGAAAGCCGAAGTGAAGACTTCGGTTTGCATCTCTTTCCGAGGTTGCTGTTGGGAGTCTCGTTGGGAAGCATAACCTGTTCCGAGGTCGCACCTTTTGCCCGAGGGTCAGGGCTGTTCGGCCTTGGCCTATTCTTTGGTGTCTCCGAGGCAAAGCCTGTACCGAAGATACACCTCTTGCCCAAAAGTCATGGGCTGTTCAGCCATAGCCTGTCTCTTGGTGTCCTCGAGGTGGCCTGCTTTTTATTTCTGCAGGTCTGATGGCCAAGCGTGTCAGACTGAGCGGCGCGTCTCCATTTCTCAGGGATTTCAAACGACGTGTCCCAATCAGGAGGCGTGTCCCGGTTTTCCAGGCACGTTTGGGGAGGCACGTCCCCCATTTCTGCGCGGCGGTTGACACGTGGCTTCTTGCCATTGGAGGAGAGGCGCGTCATTTACAGAGGGCGCGCCTTTTCGGGTGCAGCGGGTAGTTACGGCGACGGTTCGCCTCCAATGGGTACTTATGATGTTCTTTCGGTTACCCACCTTTGGCCTATAAATAGCCCATTCCATCATAAGTCCCACTTACTGTTTTTCTGCTCTTTTTCTGCTCTGCCCTCTGTTCTTGCGTTTTATCTTGCTTTCTGTGGCGGAGCTTCTTTAATCAAAGCTTTTTCCTACCAACTTTCACGACGGCGTCCTCAGGCAAATCTTTTGGTGGGTTTTGATTTCCAGAGTACTTGATTCCTCTGTTTTTCTGAGTTTTTCTGGAAAACTGTTGTTTTTTCCAAACTCATCTTCTGAGTTTTTTCTGGAAACTATTTTCTTTTCCATCTCAAACTCTTTTTCATGTCTGCGATGCCTGTTCCCGAGAGCTGGAAACCTCTTCTGGCCCATCCTTGCTGTACCACCCCCGAAAAACTAGAGAGGTGGAAGAAAAAATTCTTTCTTCCGTCTTACGCTGTGACCAGACTGCCTCGTTCTAGCCATTTTGCTTTTTCAAACCGTGGCGACGAGGTTACCGTCTTCCGAGCCCAACTGAAGGCCGGTCTTCGGTATCCTCCCCCGAAGGTGGTTTGCGAGTTCTGCCAATTCCATGGCATTGCTGTGAACCAGCTTCCCCCGAACGCGTACTGCTATTTTAACGCCTACCTCTGCATGTGTGGCGTGTTCGGGATAGAGCCCCACTTCATCATTTTCATGCAGTATTACAAGCTCTATGTGGTCCCGAAGGGTGGCTTCTATTTCCTGCTGCCTCGGGGATCCGGGAGCAAAAAATTCACCTTCACCTTCGACACGAAGGATAGCTGGCGGGGGTGGCAGCCTAAGTTCTTTTTCCTCAAGGTGGATAAGAACTGGTCCGATGTCCCGACCAGGTGGGCTCAGGGAGTGCTGAACGCAGACGTCGTTGATCCGAGGATGCTGCTGACCCCACCGTTGGCTTCCGTGTTCGCGGATTTCGACGCCCGCATCCGGGCAGTCGCTGACTGGGCTCCCGAGGTCTCTCCTCGTGCTCTTTACCCCTTTCCTATCAACTGGAGGTTGATGACCGAAGAAGTCCTTCGGGAGCTGAAAGTGGTTAAGGAGCACGTGACTGACCTCAATATGCCCGCTCCCGCCATCGCCGGGAAAGACTCCTGGCTGGTCAAGCTCCTTAAGGGGGAGACTTCTTTCGAAACTTTTGCCGAAAGTGAGTAATCTTTCATCCCTTTATACTTTTTCCTCGGACTTACGCTGATATTTCTTCTCTTTTTCAGAGATGGGCGATGGGGCTGCCGCTTATTACAAGGCCCTCTTTTCTGGCCAAGTGGAGAAGGGGGAGCAGACAAAGAAGGCGGCTTCCTGAAGAAGGAAGACGACAGGGGCGGGACCCTCGGCGAAGCGAGCTAGGAAGGCTCTCCAGCCTTCTCAGCCAGAGCTTTTGGAAGAAGAAGCTGGCGAAGAGGCTGGTCTTGTTGAAATTCCACCGGCCGAGGTCCCCGCTACTTCCGCCGAGGTTCCTCCTCTCGACCTCGAGGCCCCCAGAAACACTGTAGTGGTAGAAGTACCCACCGCCGAGGAGCGGTACCGGCAGAAGGGTCAGGGTCTTTCTTCCGAGGGGCCCGAGGATCCCGAGGACACTGTCTCCGAGGTTCCTCCAGGTATGCCTTTACGCGAAGTTCAGCTCCTTTTCCTTTCGCGAATTTTTCTTCTGCTCCTAACTTCCTTCTCACTTTCAGGGGAGCCTCTTACTGCTGGCTGGAGGGCCATTCATGAGAGGAAACGGGCCCTGCGCGATGCCACAATCCCTGAGGGGAAGATCCCCTTGGAGCCCTTTTGGACAATCACGGAGGATATGAATTTGTTCTCCGACGATTGTCCGAAGATGACAAAAGAGATTTGGAAGGGGATGACCACTGATGCCTCCTTCCGGGCCATTGCGGCGGCTCACCCGGGGGATAATACCCTCGCCGCAAAAGTCACCGAGCATGCTGCTCAGGTATAGTCTTTACACTTTTTTCCTCAATTTTCTAAGTGTTTAGACTTGTACTAACCTGGACTTTTGCCTTGCCGTAGCTGCTGGAGTACGCTGGTTATCTCCGAGTTCGGGTGGCCAGACAGGCTGCCTCCAAGGATGCGACTTCGCGGGAACTCAGTGAAGCGAAGGCTTCGCTTGCGAAGGTGATCGCCAGCAACCAGCAGCTGACAGCGGATTGTTCTCAGCAACTTGCTGCCGTTCGGGAGGAGTTCTCGAAGAAAAGAGAAGAACTTGAAAAGGACTCCTCCCGGAAGATTGCCGACCTCGGCGACCAAGTAAAGGGGCTGCTCGCCGCCAACGAAGATCTTGTCAAGGACAAGGCTGTTTCCGACAGTCTTGCGTCGAGGTTGACGGACGAGAACAATGCTCTTCAAGCCGAGGTCGAGGCTCTGAAGAAGGAGTCCGGAGAGACGCTGGGGATAAGCGAGCTCGAAGAGGAGGTTGCCGAACTGAGGGACGAGGTCAATGTCCTTGGCGTTCAAAAACGTACTTCTGATGACATGGCCAAGGTCGCCTTTCAGGACGGCTTCTGCCTCGCTCGGCACCAGGTGCTGCAGAGGTTCCCAGATTTGGACCTCTCTTTTCTGGAGGGCCTAAATATTCCTGAGGGACCTCGGTGGCAGTGGTCCAAGGTCGAGCATCTGAAGCTTCCTGGTCTTCGTCCGCCCGGCTCTCCTTAGTTTGTTTTAGGGCTCCTCTTATTTTTCTCCTTCCTGCTCCTTCTTTGGACACTTCTTTTGTAAGGCAGCGTTTGCTCTAAATGAACAATCTTTTCGGCTAAGTCCTTTCTTGCAAGTTTCTTCATTTCCACTATCCCGAACACGTTTGCTTCAAGAGACTTTCGGAAAACCTGCAACCAAAGAAACTTTTTACCTTCCTTTGTCCCGAGCGTGCTCGCTCAAGAGACTTTCTGGAAAGTTTGTAAAAATTTGGCTAAGTCTTTTGCAGGCTTTTCATTTCCTTTTATCCCGAACATATTCGCTCAAGGGCCTTCGGAAAACCTTCAGCCAAATTTTTCTGTCTTCCTATTGTCCCGAGCATATTTGCTCAAGGGACTTAGGAAAATTTCCAAGAGACTGTTCATTCCGTTTTTCCCGAGCACGCTCGCTCAAGGGTTTTCGGAAATTACCTCTGCTTTTGTTTTGGCGTGTACTTTTGCGAGATTCTTGCTTTCCCTTTTTCCCGAGCATGTTCGCTCAAGGGTGTTCGGAAAATTTTCTCTGCACTGATTATGCCGAGTACTTTTGCAAGATTCTTGTTTCCCATTTTTCCCGAGCATAGTGGCTCAAGGGACTTCGGGAAGTCATATCTGCTTTTTTCGTGGCGAGCACCTTCGCGGATTTTTGTCCTGGACAATTTGGTATACTCAAAAATTTTCTCAAGACCATTCTTCTCCGGTCCATCCTGTACTTAGAATATTTTTTGTACAATGTATTTCTTCCGCTCAACCTTAGGCGTAGAATTTTTTCAGGGCGTCTGAATGCCAAGTGTTTTTCAATTCTACGCCTTCGGCGTCGCCAAGCTTGTACACGCCTTTTCGTACTTCGGCGAGAACCAGATAAGGTCCTTCCCAATTTGTGCGAAGTACTCCGTGAGATGGCCTTCGGGGTGCAGAGTCGGCCTTTCGGAGAACGAGGTCTCCTTTTTTGATTTCTTTTGGCCTGGCTTTTAAGTTGATAGCCGCGGCCACTCTTTGCTGGAAAGCTTTTCTTCTCAGCTCGGCTATTTCTCTGTGTTCGGCCACAAGGTCGAGCTTAGTTCTCAGACCGAGGTCGTTTCCGCCTTCATCAAATACTTGCACCCGTATTGAAGGCTGAACTATCTCTATTGGGATAATGGCCTCTGTTCCGAAGACGAGTGAGAAGGGAGTTTCCCCTGTGGCTCTTCGTGGCGTCGTTCGGTAGCTCCACAATACACTTTGGAGTTCTCCTGGCCATTTCCCCTTGGCTTCCCCAAGTCTCTTTTTCAGGCCATCTTTTATGGTCCTGTTTGATACTTCCACCTGCCCATTGCTTTGGGGGTGAGCTACTGGGGCGAAGTGCATCTTTATTCCGAGGTCGCTGATGAATTCCTGGAATCCTTTGTCTATGAACTGGGATCCATTATCAGCTACTAGTACCCTCGGTATGCCAAATCTGCATACGATGTTTTTCCATACGAACTTCTGCACTTCTTTTGCCGAGATAGTTGCTAGTGGTTCTGCCTCTACCCACTTTGAGAAATAGTCCACTGCTATCACGCAGAATTTCACGCCTCCGGGCGCTGTGGGGAGTGGCCCAATAAGGTCTATACCCCAGACTGCGAAGGGCCAAGGATAGTCTGCCGACGTTACCATTTCCGAGGGTATCCTCTGGATTTTTGCATGTCTCTGGCAACTACCACACTTCTGGACGAACTGCCTTGCGTCCTTTCTCAGGGTAGGCCAGAAGTATCCTTGGCGGAGTATCACTGCTGCAAGGGCATCAGTTCCAATGTGCGAGCCGCACATGCCTTCGTGGACTTCTTCGAGGACCATCTCAGTATCCTCTTCGCCCACACATCTCTGCAGCGGATTTGCATATCCTTGCCGATATAACTCTTCACCAATCAGGAAGAATCTTCCGGCGCGTCTTCGCAGTCTTGCAGCATTGCCGGTGTCTTCGGGAAGCTCATTCTCTGCGAGGTATCTCTTTATAGGGTCCTTCCACCCCATTCCCGAGGTCGTTACGCTTAGCACGGAGATGCTTGGATGGTCTAGCACCTCGGTGTATGTTTTGGACTTCGCTAAGCAATCTGCCTCAGTGTTATTCCCCCGGGGTACATTTTCGATCCGCACGGCGTCAAACTCTTGAATGAGTTTTGTTACCAGCTCGTGGTATTTTGCCAAGATTGGGTCCTTCGCCCCATAATCTCCTGCCGTCTGCCGAACTACCAGCTGGGAATCGCTGTGAGCCCTTAAGTTTCTCACACCAATCTTTCTGGCCAAGCGTAATCCCGCTATGAGGGCTTCATACTCAGCCACATTATTGGTGACGTTGAAGCTGAACTTGATAGCCTTCCTCACCTCTAGGCCTTCGGGTCCTCTGATAATTATTCCAGCTCCCTGGTGTTCGGACCCCGAGGCTCCGTCAACATGCAAGGTCCATTCTGGCTCACCTTCTTTCGGATCTGAGTGGTTCTCCTCAGTGGTGGGTATTTCGGCGATAAAATCTGCCAATGCTTGGGCTTTTATGGCCTTCCGAGGCTCATACGTGATTTCGTGTTCGCCAAGCTCTATGCACCACTTGGAGAGCCTTCTCGAATGATCAACTCTCTTCATAACATCCCGTAGTGGTAGACTACTTCGGACGATGATGGGGTGAGCCTGGAAATATGGTCGCAGTCTTCTTCCTGCAAGCACCAAGGCGTATATAGCTTTTTGAAGCAAAGGGTACCTGACTTCGGCGCCATGCAGGGACTTGCTGACGTAGTAGACCGGCCATTGTTTCGGCCCTTGTTCTTTTATCAGGACCGAGCTCACGGCCTTTTCTGTGACGGCGAGGTACAGTACGAGGGGTTCTCCCTCCCGAGGTTGTCGCAGAGTCGACAGGCTGGCCAGGTAGACTTTGAGTTCTTCCCAGGCCTTTTGGCAATCTTCATCCCAGGGATGATTGTTTCTTCCGAGGTCGCCTTCCATCTTTGCTGCCTTTGTGAGGACTTTGAAGAAAGGTCTACACCTATCTCCGTACCTGGAAATAAACCTGCTCAGATAGGTTATTCTTCCGGTTAGTCTCTGCACGTCTTTAACTGTGGCAGGAGTTCGGAACTCAAGCAGAGCCTTAATCTTCTCAGGATTGGCGTCGATGCCTCTTTCGGATACCATGTACCCAAGGAATTTTCCCGACGTCACCCCGAAGATACACTTCTCGGGGTTAAGGCGAATCCCGAAGGCTCTGAGCTTTTGGAAGGTTTCCTCCAAATCTGCAACGTGGTAGCCGGGCAGCTTGCTTTTTACTATCATATCATCAACATATACTTCCATGTTTCTCCCCATTTGCTCTTTAAAGACCTTGTTCATCAGTCTCTGGTAGGTGGCTCCTGCATTTTTGAGCCCGAAGGGCATTCTGACATAGCAGTACGTTCCTCCCTCGGTGATGAAGGCAGTTTTCTCTTCATCTTCGGGGTCCATCCTTATCTGATGGTAGCCGCTGAAGGCATCTAGGAAGCTCAGGAGCCCGTATTCGGCCGTTGAATCTACCAGTTGATCTATTGGCGGGAGGGGAAATGAGTCTTTCGGGCAAGCATCGTTCAAGTTTCTGAAATCAATGCACATCCGGAGTTTGCTGCTACCTTCTTTTGTGGCAATGACCACGTTGCTTAACCATTCGGGGTATTTTACCTCCCTGATAACTTCAGCATCCAATAGGCGCTGGACTTCGGTTTTCACGAAGTTGCTTTTGTGGGCTGAGATGCTTCGTTTCTTTTGCCTGATAGGTTTTGCTTCCGGGCTTACTTTGAGGCTGTGCTGTATTATGCCAGGGTTCACTCCTGGCATGTCTTTCGGCGAGTAGGCAAACAGATCTTTATTTTCTAGCAGAAAGGATACAAGATTTTCCTTATCACCTTTGGCCAAGCTCTTCCCTATTCGGGTAGATTGTCCTGGGACAAGATCTACTGCTTCCGTTTCTGCTTCTGCGGGATCTCCTTTTTTGCCTTTCTCCTGCGCCTTTGCCTCCACCGTTTGTGTAGAGCTGTTTGCCGGAGCCTTTCGTGTTTTTACAAACACCTTTCTTACCTCGGCTTGGTCGATGAAGACCTCTGCATCTCCATCCTTGGTGGCGAATGTGACAGTCAAGTACTTCACATCGGGGCGAATGTGCAGGTTCCCCTGAGTCTGCCTTCCAAGGATGGCGTTGTACGAAGACGGGACGTCCATGACGATGAATCTTGCCATTGTGGACGCGTACAACTCAGCTGCTCCGTCTACCGAAGTGCCTTTCATCACCAAAGGGAGGTCGATCCATCCGAGGACGGGTAGTTCGGATGGCCCAACGCCGAAGGTGGGCGTGGTGACAGGTTTCAGCTCGCTGCTGGAGATGCCCAGGCTCGGCAGTAAGTGCGAGAATAGGACATCAGCATTTGAGCCATCATCAAGCAACACCCTCTTGACGTCCCAGTTCCCTATTCTCGCCATTATCAGCAGCGGGTCGTCGTGGGGGAAGACGACAGTGGAGCCATCTTTGCGAGCCAATTTCTTTGATGGACTTTGGTACTCCATAACCGCAATTTCTCTGGCCTTCCGCTTTCTTTCCGAGGATGGGAGCCCCGTGGTGATGGTTTGGATGACCCCTACTGGAGGTGGAAGGCGCCTTTTTGGACTTCTGTTTCTCCGCCTGTCTGAGTCATAGTCCTCGTTTTCGGCCCTCTCTTCCTCCTCTTTTCTGCCTTTTGGGGAGGGCATCCGCAGGTATTTGCGAAGCTGGCCCTGTTTGATCAGCGACTCTATAAGCAGTCTTCGGTGTCATGACCGTGGTCGCGATGAAACTGGCAGAACTTCTTGGCATTCTTCTTATTATCGACGGCCATGGCCTTTGGCCGCCGAATCTGCGTCCCTTGCCTTTCCAGCGCCATGAGAATGTTGGTCCGTGTCGTGCTCAAGGGTGTGAAACTTTGAGGTTTCTTTCCTCGCATTCGCCGTGGTCGACCTGTATGTTCAGAAAGATGCCGAGCTTGCTGGCTGGACCCTTCGGCGCGGTGATGATCAGACTTCGGCCCCGCCATCCTCAATTCCTCGGCTGTCATGTGCTGCTCTGCCCTTCGGTAAAATTCTCCGAGGGTCTCCAGGGAGTCCTTTGAGAACTCGTAGAACAGCTGTGAGTCACGCCGAAGGCCCCGTGTCATAGCGAGGATGCGGATTTCGGGCCGGAAGTCCGGGACGCTGAGTGCTTCCCTGTTGAATCGTTCGACATAGTCTCGGATCGTCTCTCCGTCTCTCTGCTCTATGTCGAACATCTGTACAGGCATTTTGGCCGTCGGCCTGCTCCCAATGAACTGCTGGGTAAAGGCTGTGGACAACTCCTGAAACTCAGTGATAGTCCCTGGGGGCAACGAATTGTACCATGCTGTTGCTGGGCCCGTGAGGGTGACTTCAAAGCATTTGCACATGGTAGCGTCATCAGCTCCGTGCATTATCATGCTCCGCCTGTACTTCGTCAGATGGGCCTGTGGATCAGTCCGGCCATGATAGATCTCTAGCCTAGGCACTCTGAAGTCGCCTGGCATAGCTGCCTCAACGACGGTGCGAATAAACGGGGAGCCATCTTCGCATAATGCCCCCGACAGCCTGTCCCAAACGGGTTTTCTGGTCACTTGCTTCTCCACTCTGTCCAGCCGTGCCAATATCCTTTCCATAAGCGCAGTGGCGCTAGGACCATTTTCACGGGTGGGAGATCGACGGCGCCTTTTCGGGGAGCGAGTTCGGCGCGGAGGGGTCAGGGACCTCGCCTCGGGTGACGAACTGCTTCGCTGTGAGACTCTCGGTCGCTTGGACCCGGTTTGTCCCACAGGCCGTTTCCCGAGGGCTATATCTTCTGTGGATGATTCTCCGCGAGGATCTCCACTTTCTGAACTGCGGTGTGTGGACTTGGGGCTTCTCTCCCGAGGGCGTGTTGATGAGGAGGGTTTCTGGGCCTGTGACTGCTGTGGCCATCTTCGGTCGATCTGCTGAGTCATTTCAGCAACGACCGAGCGCTGAAAGTCCCTCAAGAAGCTCATGGTGATTACCAGAGGGCGGTCCTCCTCGGGCGTAGAAGTCTCTGGGAGTGTCTGCTCAGCAGCCGGTTGTATCTCAGGCGCGGACGAGGACCTTGGGAGTCCCTTGTCCTTAGAACGCCGAGTCTCAACGACGGCGATCTGCGAGCGGGTTCCCACAGACGGCGCCAAATGATGGCCTAAGGCCTCATCGTTGTGAGTCATGATGACTGTTGAGGAGACTTCTAGGAGGAAGAACGCCTGGAAGGTGGATCGCCCCAAGGAGAGTACCTGAAAAGCTGGTAAACAGGGTTAGGAGGCCCCCGGAGTGTTTTTCCGGGGGGGGAGCCTCCGACGCCCAAGTCAGTGGTGGCCGGAAGAAGGAGAAAGTCACTAGCTCAAAGAGAAAGGCAGAAAAGTCTCGCCTGGTATTTTCTCAGGGTGTGGGAGCTGTATATCCGGCCTGCCAACCTCCTGTCAAGTATTTATTTCCTGTATATATAGGAATACCTAGCCCGTTCAGATCATGACACGTGTGCGGTCGGATGCTCCTGAACGTCTGGGCGTAGGGGACAGATAGTTGGTAACTAGATGGCCTCGAGCCTTGTGCTGAGACGGGCCATGATATGATTCTGATGGCGTCTGTGCGTCAGGGCGACTTTTTACGTCTGTGGTGGGACGTGTCAGAGGCTTCCTTAAATGCTTCCTTAAATGCGCCTGCCGTACTCCCGAGGTCCCTGGGCGAGGTCGTCCTCTAGCTCAGACAGAGCCTCTTCGGGAATCATACCCTCAGTTCGGGGGTTCCCAGTTCCAGGGAGTTCCGCCTTCGGGGATATCATGTTCGGGCAGCAATGTCTGGTGCCACTTTTCCGAAGGCGCGCTGTTCACAACCTTGGGGGGCGAATGGAGTCCTCAAGTTTTACTGGCGTGCCGAGGCTCGGAGCTCTCGGGCTATCTCCCGAGGTGCATGATTCCACCTATTCCCGGGAAGCGCCAGTTCTTCTGGCCATTGTTGTGGCAGGGTATTCGGCCAGATTGAGGCGATAGCCTTTGGCTATCATGCACAAGTTCCCAGATTTTGACCTCTCCTTCCTGGAAGGCATGAACATCCTGAAGGAGCCTCGGTGGACTTGGTCGAAGATCGAGCACTTGAAACTGCCTCCTTCTTTCTCGGCGCCGAAGGCTGCTGATAAAAGCACAGAGGCTGGCAGTTCTCAAGACGCCGAGGTTCCTTAGTTTGTACTAGGGCCTTTTGTCTTCATTTTCTTCTTCTTTTTTGTAGTCTTTCAGCAACTTTCTTCTCTGTAAGCACTCTTTGGCTCAATAGATAAAATTTTGGCTAAGTATTTTTGCCAGATTCCTTTGTTTCCCACTGTCCCGAACATATTCGCTCAAGGGACTTAGGAAAACCATACTCTTGCTTTCCTTTGTCCCGAACATATTCACTCAAGGGACTTCGGAAACCTATACTCTTGCTTTCCTTTGTCCCGAACATATTCGCTCAAGGGACTTCGGAAAACCATACTCTTGCTTTCCTTTGTCCCGAAAATATTCG
Organism: Aquilaria yunnanensis; assembly: GCA_039654915.1. Lineage (NCBI taxonomy): Eukaryota > Viridiplantae > Streptophyta > Magnoliopsida > Malvales > Thymelaeaceae > Aquilaria > Aquilaria yunnanensis. The sequence goes on along the minus strand of CM077595.1, from coordinate 35,796,811 downwards.
CTCAAGGGACTTCGGAAAACCTATACTCTTGCTTTCCTTTGTCCCGAACATATTCGCTCAAGGGACTTCGGAAAACCATCCTCTTGCTTTCCTTTGTCCCGAAAATATTCGCTCAAGGGACTTCGGAAAACTTACTTTTGCTTTCCTCGGCGATTGCTTTCATGAGACTCTTGTTTTGTACTTCTTCAGAACTTTTTACTTAGACAAATTTGTCCAACTTGTGCAATACAACCTTCCCACCAAACGTTTTAGACATAGAATTTTTTCAAGGCCTCTGAGTGCCAAGTGTTTTTTAATTCTATGCCTTCGGCATCACCGAGCTTATAAACTCCTTTTCGTACTTCGGCGAGTACCAGGTACGGTCCTTCCCAATTTGCGCGAAGTACCCCGTGGGATGACTTTCGGGGTGCAAATTCAGCCTTTCGGAGAACGAGATCTCCCTTCTTTATTCCTTTTGGCCTGGCGCGTAGATTTATGGCTGCTGCCACTCTTTGCTGGAAAGCTTTTCTTCTCAGTGATAGCCAAAGGCTATCGCCTCAATCTGGCCGAACACCCTGCCACAACAATGGCCAGAAGAACTGGCGCTTCCCGGGAACAGGTGGAATCATGCACCTCGGGAGATAGCCGGAGAGCTCCGAGCCTCGGCACGCCAGTAAAACTTGAGGACTCTATTCACCCCCCAAGGTTGTGAACAGCTCGCCTTCGGAAAAGTGGCACCAGACATTGCTGCCCGAACATGATATTGCCGAAGGCGGAACCCCCTGGAACTGGGAACCCCCGAACTGAGGGTATGCTTCCCGAAGAGGCTCTGTCCGAACTAGAGGACGACCTCGCCCAGGGACCTCGGGAGTACGGCAGGCGCATTTAAGGAAGCATTTAAGGAAGCCTCTGACACGTCCCACCACAGACGTAAAAAGTCGCCCTGACGCGCAGACGCCATCAGAATCATATCATGGCCCGTCTCAGCACAAGGCTCGAGGCCATCTAGTTACCAACTATCTGTCCCCTACGCCCAGACGTTCAGGAGCATCCGACCGCACACGTGTCATGATCTGAACGGGCTAGGTATTCCTATATATACAGGAAATAAATACTTGACAGGAGGTTGGTAGGCCGGAGATACAGCTCCCACACTCTGAGAAAATACCAGGCGAGACTTTTCTGCCTTTCTCTTTGAGCTAGTGACTTTCTCCTTTTTCCGGCCACCACTGACTTGGGCGTCGGAGGCTCCCCCCCCGGAAAAACACTCCGGGGGCCTCCTAACCCTGTTTACCAGCTTTTCAGGTACTCTCCTTGGGGCGATCCACCTTCCAGGCGTTCTTCCTCCTAGAAGTCTCCTCAACAGTCATCATGACTCACAACGATGAGGCCCAAGGCCATCATTTGGCGCCGTCTGTGGGAACCCGCTCGCAAATCGCCGTCGTTGAGACTCGGCGTTCTAAGGACAAGGGACTCCCAAGGTCCTCGTCCGCGCCTGAGATACAACCGGCTGCTGAGCAGACACTCCCAGAGACTTCTACGCCCGAGGAGGACCGCCCTCTGGTAATCACCAAGAGCTTCTTGAGGAACTTTCAGCGCTCGGTCGTTGCTGAAATGACTCAGCAGATCGACCGAAGATGGCCACAGCAGTCACAGGCCCAGAAACCCTCCTCATCAGCATGCCCTCGGGAGAGAAGCCCCAAGTCTACACACCGCAGTTCAGGAAGTGGAGAGCCTCGCGGAGAATCATCCACAGAAGATATAGCCCTCGGGAAACGGCCTGTGGGACAAACCGGGTCCAAGCGACCGAGAGTCTCACAGCGAAGCAGTTCGTCGCCCGAGGCGAGGTCCCTTACCCCTCCGCGCCGAACTCGCTCCCCGAAAAGGCGCCGTCGATCTCCCCCCCGCGAAAATGGTCCTAGCACCACTGCGCTTATGGAAAGGATATTGGCACGGCTGGACAGAGTGGAGAAGCAAGTGACCAGAAAACCCGTTTGGGACAGGCTGTCGGGGGCATTATGCGAAGATGGCTCCCCGTTTATTCGCGCCGTCGTTGAGGCAGCTATGCCAGGCGACTTCAGAGTGCCTAGGCTGGAGATGTATGATGGCCGGACTGATCCACAGGCCCATCTGACGAAGTATAGGCGGAGCATGATAATGCACGGAGCTGATGACGCTACGATGTGCAAATGCTTCGAAGTCACCCTCACGGGCCCAGCAACAGCATGGTACAATTCCTTGCCCCCAGGGACTATCACTGAGTTTCAGGAGTTGTCCACAGCCTTCACCCAGCAGTTCATTGGGAGCAGGCCGACGGCCAAAATGCCTGTGCAGATGTTCGACATAGAGCAGAGAAACGGAGAAACGATCCGAGACTATGTCGAACGATTCAACAGGGAAGCACTCAGCGTCCCGGACTTCCGGCCCGAAATCCGCATCCTCGCTATGACACGGGGCCTTCGACGTGACTCACAGCTGTTCTACGAGTTCTCAAAGGATCCCCCAGAGACCCTCGGAGAATTTTACCGAAGGGCAGAGCAGCACATGACAGCCGAGGAATTGAGGATGGCGGGGCCGAAGTCTGATCATCACCGCGCCGAAAGGTCCAGTCAGCAAGCTCGGCATTTTTCTGAACACACAGGTCGGCCACGACGAATGCGAGGAAGGAAACCTCAAAGTTTCACGCCCTTGAGCACGACACGGACCAACATTCTCATGGCGCTGGAAAGGCAAGGGACGCAGATTCGGCGGCCAAAGGCCATGGCCGCCGATAATAAGAAGAATGCCAAGAAGTTCTGCCAGTTTCATCGTGACCACGGACATGACACCGAAGACTGCTTCCAGCTGAATAAGTACATAGAGTCGCTGATCAAACAGGGCCAGCTTCGCAAATACCTGCGGATGCCCTCCCCAAAAGGCAGAAAAGAGGAGGAAGAGAGGGCCGAAAACGAGGACTATGACTCAGACAGGCGGAGAAACAGACGTCCAAAAAGGCGCCTTCCACCTCCAGTAGGGGTCATCCAAACCATCACCACGGGGCTCCCATCCTCGGAAAGAAAGCGGAAGGCCAGAGAAATTGCGGTTATGGAGTATCAAAGTCCATCAAAGAAACTGGCTCGCAAAGATGGCTCCACCGTCGTCTTCCCCCACGACGACCCGCTGCTGATAATGGCGAGAGTAGGGAGCTGGGACGTCAAGAGAGTGTTGCTTGATGATGGCTCAAACGCTGACGTCCTATTCTCGCACTTACTGCCGAGCTTGGGCATCTCCAGCAGCGAGCTTAAACCTGTCACCACGCCCACCTTCGGCGTTGGACCATCCGAACTACCCGTCCTCGGATGGATCGACCTCCCTTTGATGATAAAAGGCACTTCGATAGACGGAGCAGCTGAGTTGTACGCGTCCACAACGGCAAGATTCATCATCATGGACATCCCGTCTTCGTACAACGCCATCCTTGGAAGGCAGACTCAGGGGAACCTGCACATTCGCCCCGATGTGAAGTACTTGACTGTCACATTCGCCACCAAGGATGGAGATGCAGAGGTCTTCATCGACCAAGCCGAGGTAAGAAAGGTGTTTGTAAAAGCACGAAAGGCTCCGACAAACAACTCTACACAAACAGTGGAGGCAAAGGCGCAGGAGAAAGGCAAAGAAGGAGATCCCGCAGAAGCAGAAATGGAAGCAGTAGGTCTTGTCCCAGGACAATCTACCCGAATAGGGAAGAGCTTGGCCAAAGGTGATACGGAAATTCTTGTATCCTTTCTGCTGGAAAATAAAGATCTGTTTGCCTACTCACCGAAAGACATGCCAGGAGTGAACCCTGGCATAATACAGCACAGCCTCAAAGTAAGCCCAGAAGCAAAACCTATCAGGCAAAAGAAACGAAGCATCTCAGCCCACAAAAGCAACTTCGTGAGAACCGAAGTCCAGCGCCTATTGGATGCTGAAGTTATCAGGGAGGTAAAATACCCCGAATGGTTAAGCAACGTGGTCATCGCCACAAAAGAAGGTAGCAGCAAACTCCGGATGTGCATTGATTTCAGAAACTTGAACGATGCTTGCCCGAAAGACTCATTTCCCCTCCCGCCAATAGATCAACTGGTAGATTCAACGGCCGAATACGGGCTCCTGAGCTTCCTAGATGCCTTCAGCGGCTACCATCAGATAAGGATGGACCCCGAAGATGAAGAGAAAACTGCCTTCATCACCGAGGGAGGAACGTACTGCTATGTCAGAATGCCCTTCGGGCTCAAAAATGCAGGAGCCACTTACCAGAGACTGATGAACAAGGTCTTCAAGGACCAAATGGGGAGAAACATGGAGGTATATGTTGATGATATGATAGTCAAAAGCAAGCTGCCCGGTTACCACGTTGCAGATTTGAAGGAAACCTTCCAAAAGCTCAGAGCCTTCGAGATTCACCTTAATCCCGAGAAGTGTATCTTCGGCATGACCTCGGGAAAATTCCTTGGGTACATGGTATCCGAAAGAGGCATCGACGCCAATCCTGAGAAGATTAAGGCTCTGCTTGAGTTCCGAACTCCTGCCACAGTCAAAGACGTGCAGAGACTAACCGGAAGAATAACCTCTCTGAGCAGGTTTATTTCCAGGTACGGAGATAGGTGTAGACCTTTCTTCAAAGTCCTCACAAAGGCAGCAAAGATGGAAGGCGACCTCGGAAGAAACAGTCATCCTTGGGATGTGTTGGGTTTCGGGAGCCAAACAGCGCAGCGGAATTTAACCGAAACCCTCCAGGATCCAAGTGAAACGGGGTAAACCGGGTGTTCGAAAATTTCATACCTAATTTTCGGTTGAGATCTCTCACTCAACTGTAGAGTCGAATCACAAAACCTGAACAGTTGACGTGTTCAGGCTCTCTATGGTATCCACACGAGCCTCTCGGGATCACCACGCTTCCACCACGTCCCGGCAGATGCGTTTCTCTTGCGCTCGCAGTGCTAGCTTGCGTCCTCCAAGGAATTGCAAGAGAAGAGTGCGGCTGTCCTTTTGGGAGGCTAGGGCAAGGAGACCTACGAATTTCTCACTTAAAAGTTGTATTTATAGTGAGACTCAACTTCCAGGCCTAATGGGTTTCAAAGCCCTAATCCAATTAGGATTTAATTTCGGGCTTAATAATGGCTCAACTCCTTGGCCCATTATTAATACGAAATTAAAGTGAAACCATAACCCAAATAATTAGCCCATGCACTCTAATGATCCAAATAGCTCTACGTGTGCGACCCAATAGGCTCTTGCCATGTTGGCAATGATCATAAATCACATTTATGATCATAAGCAATGAGCGGTGTCTAGCAACACATCATTGCTACCCAAGTGACAAGATTGTCGGTGAATCGACTAAACCTTTATGATCATCACCGATATATGCCATTGTCCCTTTGTCCAAGATATCAAGACTAAGCACAAGACATGGAATGTGTCACTCTCGTATAGCCCAATCTTCGGTTTCTTGATTACCGAGTAGACCAAATTAAACTGACGACATTGATATCATATATCAACTCATCGGAGCATGGCCATGCATTTTCTAAGTCTTACTCTATCAAAGGGCCCAAAGATATCACTCCCGTTACATAGGAGGGACAAATCCCATCTTGATCATACAAATCCCTCCGCATGATATGTGACATACCCAATGACCTCCTTCAAGTTCACTCAGTTACGAGCAACAAAGGAAAGTATCAAAGTATGTGACTCACATGTAGGGAACCTTGATGATCTTAGGTCGAAGGACTACATATACCATGATCACTATGAGAATCACTTATGACACTCATATAACGATCCATGAAGTGTTCTCATGGTGGGTCGGTCCAGTACACAAGTTCTCCAACTTGTACCCATATGTAGACTACATATCTCATATTAGTCTCCACATATGCTAGTCATTATGTATTATTGCAACCCGCTCCACAATAATACTAGACTAGGGACGTTTAAGAATATCATTATTCTAGGGTTACAATTATGTTTATTATGTTACGCAGAAACAAAACAACAAACAAAATTGCTGGATTAATGCCTCAATAAAATATCATGACTCAATTTGCAAAAATACAATCATCTCATGATTGGCTTTTTGGGCACAACACTAACAGGATGAAGATTGCCAAAAGGCCTGGGAAGAACTCAAAGTCTACTTGGCCAGCCTGCCGACTCTGCGACAACCTCGGGAGGGAGAGCCCCTCGTACTATACCTCGCCGTCACAGAAAAGGCCGTGAGCTCGGTCCTGGTAAAAGAAGAAGGGCCGAAACAATGGCCGGTCTACTACGTCAGCAAGTCCCTGCATGGCGCCGAAGTCAGGTACCCTTTGCTTCAAAAAGCTATATACGCCTTGGTGCTTGCAGGAAGAAGACTGCGACCATATTTCCAGGCTTACCCCATCATCGTCCGAAGTAGTCTACCACTACGGGATGTTATGAAGAGAGTTGATCATTCGGGAAGGCTCTCCAAGTGGTGCATAGAGCTTGGCGAACACGAAATCACGTATGAGCCTCGGAAGGCCATAAAAGCCCAAGCATTGGCAGATTTTATCGCCGAAATACCCACCACTGAGGAGAACCACTCAAATCCGAAAGAAGGTGAGCTAGAATGGACCTTGCATGTTGACGGAGCCTCGGGGTCCGAACACCAGGGAGCTGGAATAGTTATCAGAGGACCCGAAGGCCTAGAGGTGATGAAGGCTATCAAGTTCAGCTTCAGCGTCACCAATAATGTGGCTGAGTATGAAGCCCTCATAGCGGGATTACGCTTGGCCAGAAAGATTGGCGTGAGAAACTTAAGGGCTCACAGCGATTCCCAGTTGGTAGTTCGGCAGACGGCAGGAGATTATGGGGCGAAGGACCCAATCTTGGGAAAATACCATGAGCTGGTAACAAAACTCATCCAAGAGTTTGACGCCGTGCGGATCGAAAATGTACCCCGGCGGAATAACACAGAGGCAGATTGCTTAGCGAAGTCCAAAACATACACCGAGGTGCTAGATCATCCAAGCATCTCCGTGCTAAGCGTAACGACCTCGGGAACAGGGTGGAAGGACCCCATAAAGAAATACCTCGCAGAGAATGAGCTTCTCGAAGACGCCGGCAATGCTTCAAGACTGCGAAGACGCGCCGGAAGATTCTTCCTGATTGGTGAAGAGTTATATCGGCAAGGATATGCAAATCCGCTGCAGAGATGTGTGGGCAAAGAGGATACTGAGATGGTCCTTGAAGAAGTTCACGAAGGCATGTGCGGCTCGCACATTGGAACTGATGCCCTTGCAGCAGTGATACTCCGCCAAGGATACTTCTGGCCTACCCTGAGAAAGGACGCAAGGCAGTTCGTCCAGAAGTGCGGTAGTTGCCAGAGACATGCAAAAATCCAGAGGATACCCTCGGAAATGGTAACGTCGGCAGACTATCCTTGGCCCTTCGCAGTCTGGGGTATAGACCTCATTGGGCCACTCCCCACAGCGCCCGGAGGCATGAAATTCTGCGTGGTAGCAGTGGACTATTTCTCAAAGTGGGTAGAGGCAGAACCGCTGGCAACTATCTCGGCAAAAGAAGTGCAGAAGTTCGTATGGAAGAACATCGTATGCAGATTTGGCATACCGAGGGTACTAGTAGCTGATAATGGATCTCAGTTCATAGACAAAGGATTCCAGGAATTCATCAGCGACCTCGGAATAAAGATGCACTTCGCCCCAGTAGCTCACCCCCAAAGCAATGGGCAGGTGGAAGTATCAAACAGGACCATAAAAGATGGCCTGAAAAAGAGACTTGGGGAAGCCAAGGGGAAATGGCCAGGAGAACTCCAAAGTGTATTGTGGAGCTACCGAACGACGCCACGAAGAGCCACAGGGGAAACTCCCTTCTCACTCGTCTTCGGAACAGAGGCCATTATCCCAATAGAGATAGTTCAGCCTTCAATACGGGTACAAGTATTTGATGAAGGCGGAAATGACCTCGGTCTGAGAACTAAGCTCGACCTTATGACCGAACACAGAGAAATAGCCGAGCTGAGAAGAAAAGCTTTCCAGCAAAGAGTGGCCGCGGCTATCAACTTAAAAGCCAGGCCGAAAGAAATCAAAAAAGGAGACCTCATTCTCCGAAAGGCCGACTTTGCACCCCGAAGGCCATCTCACGGAGTACTTCGCGCAAATTGGGAATGACCTTATCTGGTTCTCGCCGAAGTACGAAAAGGCGTGTACAAGCTTGGCGACGCCGAAGGCGTAGAATTGAAAAACACTTGGCATTCAGACGCCTTGAAAAAATTCTACGCCTAAGGTTGAGCGGAAGAGATATATTGTACAAGAAATATTCTAAGTACAGAATGGTCTGGAGAAGAATGGTCTTGAGAAAAATTCTTAAGTATACCAAATTGTCCAAGACAGAATTCCGCGTAGGTGCTCGCCACGAAAAAAGCATATGTGACTTCCCGAAATCCCTTGAGCGTACATGCTCGGGAAAAATGGGAAACAAGAATCTTGCAAAGGTACTCGGCATAATCAGTGCAGAGAAAATTTTCCGAACACCCTTGAGCGTACATGCTCGGGAAAAAGGGAAAGCAAGAATCTCGCAAAAGTGCACGCCAAAACAAAAGCAGAGGTAATTTCCGAACACCCTTGAGCGAACATGCTCGGGAAAAAGGGAAAGCAAGAATCTTACAAAAGTGCACGCCAAAACAAAAGCAGAGGTAATTTCTGAACACCCTTGAGCGAACGTGCTCGGGAAAAAGGGAAATGAGCAATCTCGTGAAAATTTTCCTAAGTCCCTTGAGCAAATATGCTCGGGACAATAGGAAGACAGAAAAATTTGGCTGAAGGTTTTCCGAAGTCCCTTGAGCGAACATGTTCGGGATAAGAGGGAACAAAAAGCCTGCAAAAGACTTAGCCAAATTTTTGCAAACTTTCCAGAAAGTCTCTTGAGCGAGCACACTCGGGACAAAGGAAGGTAAAAAGTTTCTTTGGTTGCAGGTTTTCCGAAAGTCTCTTGAGCAAATGTGTTCGGGACAGTGGAAATGAATAAACTTGCAAGAAAGGACTTAGCCAAAAAGATTGTTCATTTAGAGCAAACGCTGCCTTACAAAAGAAGTGTCCAAAGAAGGAGCACAAAGGAGAAAAATAAGAGGAGCCCTAAAGCAAACTAGGGAGAGCCGGGCGGACGAAGACCAGGAAGCTTCAGATGCTCGACCTTGGACCACTGCCACCGAGGTCCCTCAGGAATATTTAGGCCCTCCAGAAAAGAGAGGTCCAAATCTGGGAACCTCTGCAGGACCTGGTGCCGAGCAAGGCAGAAGCCGTCCTGAAAGGCGACCTTGGCCATTTGATCAGAAGTACGTTTTTGAACGCCAAGGACGTTGACCTCGTCCCTCAGCTCAGCAACCTCCTCTTCCAGCTCACTAATCCCCAGCGTCTCTCCGGACTCCTTCTTTAGAGCCTCGACCTCGGCTCGAAGAGCATTGTTCTCGTCCGTCAACCTCGACACAAGACTGTCAGAAACAGCCTTGTCCTTGACAAGATCTCCGTTGGCGGCGAGCAGCCCCTTTACTTGGTCGCCGAGGTCGGCAATCTTCCGGGAGGAGTCCTTTTCAAGTTCTTCTCTTTTCTTCGAGAACTCCTCCCGAACGGCAACGATTTGCTGAGAACAATCCGCTGTCAGCTGCTGGTTGCTGGCGATCACCTTCGCAAGCGAAGCCTTCGCTTCACTGAGTTCCCGCGAAGTCGCATCCTTGGAGGCAGCCTGTCTGGCCACCCGAACTCGGAGATAGCCAGCGTACTCCAGCAGCTACGGCAAGGCAAAAGTCCAGGTTAGTACAAGTCTAAACACTTAGAAAATTGAGGAAAAAGAGTGTAAAGACTGTACCTGAGCAGCGTGCTCGGTGACTTTTGCGGCGAGGGTATTATCCCCCGGGTGAGCCGCCGCAATGGCCCGGAAGGAGGCGTCAGTGGTCATCCCCTTCCAAATCTCCTTTGTCATTTTTGGACAATCGTCGGAGAACAAATTCATATCCTCCGTGATTGTCCAAAACGGCTCCAAGGGGATCTTCCCCTCAGGGATTATGGCATCGCGGAGGGCTCGTTTCCTCTCATGAATGGCCCTCCAGCCAGCAGCAAGGGGCTCCTCTGAAAGTAAGAAGGAAGTTAGGAGCAGAAGAAAAATTCGCGAAAGGTAAAGGAGCTGAACTTCGCCTGAAGGCATACCTGGAGGAACCTCGGAGACAGTGTCCTCGGGATCCTCGGGCCCCTCGGAAGAAAGACCCTTACCCTTCTGCCGGTACCGCTCCTCGGCAGTGGGTACTTCTACCACTACAGTGTTTCTGGGGGCCTCGAGGTCGGGAGGAGGCACCTCGGCGGAAGTAGCGGGGACCTCGGCCGGTGGAATTTCAACAAGGCCAGCCTCTTCGCCAGCTTCTTCTTCCAAAAGCTCTGGCTGAGGAGACTGGAGAGCCTTCCTAGCTCGCTTCGCTGAGGGTCCCGCCCCTGTCGTCTTCCTTCTTCGGGAAGCCGCCTTCTTTGTCTGCTCCCCCTTCTCCACTTGGCCAGAAAAGAGGGCCTTGTAATAAGCGGCAGCCCCATCGCCCATCTCTGAAAAAGAGAAGAGATATCAGCGTAAGTCCGAGGAAAAAGTATAAAGGGGTGGAAGATTACTCACTTTCGGCAAAAGTTTCGAAAGAAGTCTCCCCCTTAAGGAGCTTGACCAGCCAGGAGTCCTTCCCGGCGATGGCAGGAGCGGGCATATTGAGGTCAGTCACGTGCTCCTTAACCACTTTCAGCTCCCGAAGGACTTCTTCGGTCATCAACCTCCAGTTGATAGGAAAGGGGTAAAGAGCACGAGGAGAGACCTCGGGAGCCCAGTCAGCGACTGCCCGAATGCGGGCGTCGAAATCCGCGAACACGGAAGCCAACGGTGGGGTCAGCAGCATCCTCGGATCAACGACGTCTGCGTTCAGCACTCCCTGAGCCCACCTGGTCGGGACATCAGACCAGTTCTTATCCACCTTTAGGAAAAAGAACTTAGGCTGCCACCCCCGCCAGCTATCCTTCGTGTCGAAGGTGAAGGTGAATTTTTTGCTCCCGTATCCCCGAGGCAGCAGGAAATAGAAGCCCCCCTTCGGGACCACATAGAGCTTGTAGTACAGCATGAAAATGATGAAGTGGGGCTCTATCCCGAACACGCCACACATGCAGAGGTAGGCGTTAAAATAGCAGTACGTGTTCGGGGGAAGCTGGTTCACAGCAATGCCATGGAATTGGCAGAACTCGCAAACCACCTTCGGGGGAGGATACCGAAGTCCGGCCTTCAGTTGGGCTCGGAAGACTGTAACCTCGTCGCCACGGTTTGAAAAAGCAAAATGGCTAGAACGAGGCAGCCTGGTCACAGCGTAAGACGGAAGAAAGAATTTTTTCTTCCACCTCTCTAGTTTTTCGGGGGTGGTACAGCAAGGATGGGCCAGAAGAGGTTTCCAGCTCTCGGGAACAGGCATCGCAGACATGAAAAAGAGTTTGAGATGGAAAAGAAAATAGTTTCCAGAAAAAACTCAGAAGACGAGTTTGGAAAAAACAACAGTTTTCCAGAAAAACTCAGAAAAACAGAGGAATCAGAGTACTTTGGAAATCAAAACCCACCAAAAGATTTGCCTGAGGACGCCGTCGTGAAAGTTGGTAGGAAAAGCTCTGATTAAAGAAGCTCCGCCACAGAAAGCAAGATGAAACGCAAGAACAGAGGGCAGAGCAGAGAGAGAGCAGAAAAACAGTAAGTGGGACTTATGATGGAATGGGCTATTTATAGGCCAAAGGTGGGTAACCGAAAAGACATCATAAGTACCCATTGGAGGCGAACCATCGCCGTAACTGCCCGCTGCACCCGAAAAGGCGCGCCCTCTGTAAATGACGCGCCTCTCCTCCAATGGCAAGAAGCCGTGTGTCAACCGCTGCGCAGAAATAGGGGACGTGCCTCCCCAAATGTGCCTGGAAAATCGGGACACACCTCCTGATTGGGACACGTCGTTTGACATCCCTGAGAAATGGAGACGCGCCGCTCAGTCTGACACGCTTGGCCATCAGACCTGCAGAAATAAAAAGCAGGCCACCTCGAGGACACCAAGAGACAGGCTATGGCTGAACAGCCCATGACTTTTGGGCAAGAGGTGTATCTTCGGTACAGGCTTTGCCTCGGAGACACCAAAGAATAGGCCAAGGCCGAACAGCCCAGACCCTCGGGCAAAAGGTGCGACCTCGGAACAGGTTATGCTTCCCAACAAGACTCCCAACGACAACCTCGGAAAGAGATGCAAACCGAAGTCTTCACTTCGGCTTTCCAGAGGGGGGCATGTGATAGCCAAAGGCTATCGCCTCAATCTGGCCGAACACCCTGCCACAACAATGGCCAGAAGAACTGGCGCTTCCCGGGAACAAGTGGAATCATGCACCTCGGGAGATAGCCGGAGAGCTCCGAGCCTCGGCACGCCAGTAAAACTTGAGGACTCTATTCGCCCCCCAAGGTTGTGAACAGCGCGCCTTCGGAAAAGTGGCACCAGACAATGCTGCGCGAACATGATATCGCCGAAGGCGGAACCCCCTGGAACTGGGAATCCCCGAACTGAGGGTATGCTTCCCGAAGAGGCTCTGTCCGAACTAGAGGACGACCTCGCCCAGGGACCTCGGGAGTACGGCAGGCGCATTTAAGGAAGCATTTAAGGAAGCCTCTGACACGTCCCACCACAGACGTAAAAAGTCGCCCTGACGCGCAGACGCCATCAGAATCATATCATGGCCGGTCTCAGCACAAGGCTCGAGGCCATCTAGTTACCAACTATCTGTCCCCTACGCCCAGACGTTCAGGAGCATCTGACCGCACACGTGTCATGATCTGAATGGGCTAGGTATTCCTATATATACAGGAAATAAATACTTGACAGGAGGTTGGTAGGCCGGAGATACAGCTCCCACACTCTTAGAAAATACCAGGCGAGACTTTTCTGCCTTTCTCTTTGAGCTAGTGACTTTCTCCTTTTTCCGGCCACCACTGACTTGGGCGTCGGAGGCTCCCCCCCCGGAAAAACACTCCGGGGGCCTCCTAACCCTGTTTACCAGCTTTTCAGGTACTCTCCTTGGGGCGATCCACCTTCCAGGCGTTCTTCCTCCTAGAAGTCTCCTCAACAGTCATCATGACTCACAACGATGAGGGCCAAGGCCATCACTCAGCTCGGCTACTTCTCTGTGTTCGCTGACGAGGTCGAGCTTGGTTCTCATTCCGAGGTCATTTCTTTTTTCATCGAACACTTGGACTCGTATTGACGGCTGTACTACCTCGAAAGGGATGATGGCCTCTGTACCGAAGAAGAGTGAAAAAGGCGTTTCCCCTGTGGCTCTTCAGGGTGTTGTTCGGTAGCTCTATAACACGCTTTGGAGTTCTCCTGGCCATTTCCCTTTTGCTTCTCCCAACCTCTTTTTCAGACCATCTTTTATTGTCCTGTTAGATACTTCTACCTGCCCATTACTTTGGGGGTGAGCTACTGGGGCGAAGTGCATTTTTGTCCCGAGGTCGCTAATGAACTCTTGGAATCCTTTGTCTATGAACTGGGATCCATTGCCCGTTACGAGTACCCTCGGTATGCCGAATCTGCATACGATGTTTTTCCATACGAACTTCTGCACTTCTTTTGCCGAGATAGTTGTCAGAGGTTCTGCCTCGACCCATTTAGAGAAATAGTCAACTGCTACTACGCAGAACTTTACACCTCCAGGCGCCGTTGGGAGTGGCCCAATGAGATCTATGCCCCAAACTGCGAAGGGCCACGGATAGTCTGCCGAAGTCACGAACTCTGAGGGTGTCCTTTGGATGTTCGCATGTCTCTGGCAATTACCACATTTCTGGACGAACTGCTTGGCGTCCTTTCTCAGGGTAGGCCAGAAGTATCCTTGGCGAAGTATCACTGCTGCCAGGGCGTCGGTTCCGATGTGCGAACCACAGGCACCTTCGTGAACTTCTTCGAGGATCATTTCAGTGTCCTCTTCACTAACACACCTCTGTAGTGGATTTGCATATCCTTGCCGATATAGTTCTTCTCCAATTAAGAAGAAATGTCCCGAGCGCCTTCGCACTTTTGCGGCTTCGCTGGGGTCTTCGGGGAGTGTGTTGGTTGCGAGATACGTTTTGATTGGTTCTTTCCAGCCTTTCCCCGAGGTCTCTATGCTTAATACCGCGATGCTGGGGTGGCTTAGTACTTCGGTGCAAGTTTTGGACTTCGCCAAACAGTCTGCCTCAGCATTTTCTCGTCGGGGTACGTTCTCGATTTTCACGGCGTCAAACTCCCGAATAAGCTTTGTTACCAGCTCATGGTATTTCGCCAAGGTCGGGTCTTTCGCGCCATAGTCCCCTGCCATTTGCTGGACCACCAGCTGGGAATCACTATGGGCTTTCAAGTTTCTCACGCCAATTTTTTTGGCCAGGCGTAATCCTGCTATGAGGGCCTCATACTCGGCCATATTGTTGGTGGCGTTGAAACTGAACTTGATGGCCTTCATTACTTATAGGCCTTCGGGGCCTCTGATAATCACTCCAGCTCCCTGGTGTTCGGATCCTGAGGCCCCGTCAACATATAACGTCCATTCTGGCTCGTCTTCGCCCGAAAATGAATGTCCCTCCTCGATGTTCGGTACTTCGGCGATGAAATCTGCCAAAGCTTGAGCTTTTATAGCTTTCCGGGGTTCATACGTGATGTCGTGTTCGCCTAGCTCTATACACCACTTGGAAAGCCTTCCCGAGTGACCAACTTTCCTCATAACATCCCGTAGAGGCAGGGTACTTCGGATGATAATGGGGTGAGCCTGAAAGTATGGCCGCAGCCTTCTCCCTGCAAGCACTAAGGCATATATAGCTTTTTGAAGCAAAGGGTACCTGACTTCGGCGCCTTGCAGGGACTTGCTGACATAGTAGACCGGCCATTGCTTTGGCCCTTCTTCTTTCACGAGGACCGAGCTCGCAGCTTTTTCTGTGACGGCGAGGTATAATACGAGCGGCTCTCCCTCCCGTGGTTGCCGCAGGGTCGGCAGGCTGGCCAAGTAGACTTTGAGTTCTTCCCAGGCTTTTTGGCAATCTTCATCCCAAGGATGGCCATTCCTTCCGAGGTCGCCTTCCATCTTTGCTGCCTTTGTGAGCACTTTGAAGAAGGGTCGACACCTATCTCCGTACCTGGAAATAAACCTGCTCAGAGAGGTTATTCTTCCGGTGAGTCTTTGCATGTCTTTGACTGTGGCAGGAGTTCGGAATTCAAGCAGAGCCTTAATCTTCTCAGGGTTAGCATCGATGCCTCTTTCGGATACCATGTACCCAAGGAACTTTCCCGAGGTCACCCCGAAGATGCATTTCTCAGGATTAAGGCGGATCCCGAAGGCTCTGAGTTTTTGGAAGGTTTCCTTTAAATTTGCAACGTGGTAGCCAGGCAGTTTGCTTTTGACTATCATATCATCAACATACACCTCCATGTTCCTCCCCATTTGGTCTCTGAAGACTTTGTTCATCAGCCTCTGGTAGGTGGCTCCTGCATTTTTGAGTCCGAAGGGCATCCTGATATAGCAATATGTTCCTCCCTCAGTGATGAAGGCAGTCTTCTCTTCATCTTCGGGGTTCATCCTTATCTGATGATACCCACTGAAAGCGTCCAGGAAACTTAGGAGCCCATACTCGGCAGTTGAGTCTACCAGTTGGTCTATTGGCGGAAGGGGATATGAATCTTTCGGGCAAGCATCGTTCAAATTTCTGAAGTCGATGCACATCCGGAGCTTACTACTTCCTTCTTTTGTGGCAATTACCACGTTGCTTAGCCATTCGGGGTAGTTTACCTCCCGGATAACGCTAGCGTCTATCAGACGCTGGACTTCGGTCTTGACGAAGTCACTTTTGTGAGCTGAGATGCTCCGTTTCTTTTGCCGGACAGGTTTTATTTCCGGACTCGCTTTGAGGCTATGCTGGATTACGCGAGGGTTTACCCCTGGCATGTCCTTCGGCGAGTAGGCGAACAGATCTTTATTTGCAAGCAGAAAAGATACAAGTTTTTCCTTGTCTCCTTCGGCCATGCTTTTCCCTATTCGGGTATTATGGCCTGGGACAAGCTCTACTTCTTCTGTTTCCGCATTTGTGGGATCTTCTGCCTCGCCCCTTTCCAGCTTTTTTGCTTTTACAGCATGTGCTAAGTTGCTTGCTGGAGCCTTTCGTGCTCTGACGAACACCTTTCTCACCTCGCCTTGATCAATGAAGATCTTTGCGTCTCCTTTCTTGGTGGCGAAGGTGACGGTCAAGTACTTTACATCTGGGCGAATGTGCAAATTTCCCTATGTCTGTCTGCCGAGGATGGCATTGTATGACGAAGGAACGTCCATGACTATGAATCTTGTCATGGTAGAGGCGAACAACTCAGCGGTTCCTTTCTCCGAAGTTCCTTTCATCATCAAGGGGAGGTCGATCCACCCGAGGACAGGTAGCTCAGACGTACCTACGCCGAACGTGGGTGAAGTAACAGCTTTGAGGTCACTCCTGGATACGCCCAAGCTTGGCAGCAAATGTGAGAACAAGACGTCTGCGTTTGACCCATCGTCCAGCAGTACCCTCTTGACGTCCCAGTTTCCTATCCTCGCCATTATCAGCAATGGATCGTCATGGGGAAATACGATGGCGGAGCCATCCTCGCGGGCCAATTTTTTCGTTGGGCTCTGATATTCCATCACCGCTATCTCTCTGGCTGTTCTTTTTCTTTCCGAGGATGGAAGTCCGGTTGTGATCGTCTGTATTACTCCTGCCGAAGGTGGAGGACGCCTTCTCGGACTTCGGTTCCTTCGCCTGTCTGAATCGTAATCCTCGTCATCGGGCTTTCCTTCCTCCTCTTTTTTCCCCTTCGGGGAAGGCATTCTCAAATAACGCCGAAGCTGGCCCTGCTTTATCAGTGATTCAATGTACTTTTTCAACTGAAAGCAGTCTTCGGTGTCATGACCGTGATCACGGTGGAACTGACAGAACTTCTTCATGTTCCTTCTGTTGTTAGCAGTCATGCCCCTCGGTCGTTGGATTTGAGCCCCCTGTTTTTTCAACGCCATGAGGACGTTAGCCCTCGTGGTGCTCAGAGCTGTAAAGCTTTGGGGCTTCGTTCCTCCTACTCGCATTCTCCGAGGTCGGCCTAACTGTTCCGTTGGACACCGGGCTTGCTGGCTGGATCCTTCGCCACGTGCGTGAATATGGTCAGCCTTCGGTCCAGTCATTCTCAGCTCTTCGGCTGTCATATGTTGTTCAGCCCTTCGGTAGAACTCTCCCAGCGTGTCCGGGGGATCTTTGGAGAATTCATAAAACAGGTGCGAATCCCTCCGGAGGCCCCTCGTCATGGCAAGGATGCGGATTTCGGGAGGAAAGTCCGGAACACTGAGGGCCTCTCTGTTGAACCTCTCGACATAGTCACGGATGGTCTCTCCGTTTCTTTGTGCTATGTCAAACATCTGGACGGGCATCTTCGCCGTCAGCTTGCTCCCAATGAACTGTTGGGTGAACGCTGTGGACAGCTCCTGGAACCCCCTGATGTTTTCGGGAAGCAGGGAATTGTACCAGGCAGTTGCTGGTCCTGCGAGGGTGACTTCAAAGCACTTGCAGAGTGTAACATCATCAGCCCCGTGTAGCACCATGCTGCGTTTGTACTTTGTTAGGTGGGCCTGGGGATCAGTTCGACCCTCATAGGTCTCTAGCCGAGGTAGCCTGAAGTCACTTGGCATGGCCGCCTCGACCACTGTTCGGGCGAAAGGAGTTTCATCTCCAGAGACTGTTTCAGTTAGCCTGGCCCAAACAGGCTTGCGTGCCACCTGCTGTTCAACTCTCTCCAGTCTTGCCAAGACTTTCTCCAGGAGGAGCGCAGCACTGGGCTCCTCTTCCTGGTGCTCTGAGGTTCTTTGGTAAGAGGACTGTTGCCGTCTCTTCGGGGAGCGACTTCAGTACCGAGATGAGGGGGACCTTGCCTCTGGCGACAAACTTCTTCTGGACGGGATTTCGGGTCGTTCAGTCCTCACTTTTTCCACTAGCCATGCTCCGAGGGGCAAGTTATCTGTCGAGGACTCTTCCCGTGGCTCCCTACTTCCCGAGCTATGATGGGTTGCCCTTGGGCTTTTCTCCTGAGGTCGTGCTGGCGAAGTGGGTTTTTGCGCCTGGGCTGGTTGCGGCCACCTTCGGTGTATCTGTTGTGTCATTTCAGCCACAACAGACCTCTGAAAGTCTCGTAAAAAACCCATGGTGATGACAAGAGGGCGTTCCTCTTCAGGCAAGGAACTCTCTGGGGGACTTTGTTCCGTAGCTGGTTGGGCCTCAGGCGCGGACGGGGACTTCAGGAGTCCTTTGTCCTTTGAACGCCGAGTTTCGACGACCGCTACCTGGGAGTAGTTTCCCACAGACGGCGCCAAATGATGCCCCAAAGCATCTTCGTTTGCTGTCATGTTGACAGGTGGAGAGACTTCCTGAGGAGGCGAGCGCCTGGAGCTCTGGTTTCCCAGCTGAGTGTGCCTGAAAAACTCAAAGAAGAGGTTAGGAGGTCCCCGGTTTGCTTTTTCGGGGAGGACCCTCCGACGCCCAAGTCAGTTTTCTGAGTGAAAGTGGAGGAAGAACACTAAGGGATCAAGTGTCTTGCTTGTTTTGTGTTTTCTCAGAGGGAGGAAAATGCCCATCCTTTGCTCAGTCCCATTTCCTAGTATTTATAGGAGTAGCTGGTCCGTTCAGATCATGACACGCGTTCGGTCGGATTTGATCTATACTTTTGGACCTAGGGGACAGGCAGCCGTTTGCAGCCTCCTTTAGCCCTGGACCCAGACAGGTTGCGTCAGGACTGGGGCGACTGCGGCGTGTCAGTTCGCCGTTCAGATGTGACGTGTACGGCTTGTAGGCGACATGTCAGAGGCTCCTTAAATGCTCATACCGTACTCCCGAGGTCCCGTGGGCAAGGTCGCCCTTCGGTGCGTGCACCGTCTTCGGATTCTATCCGTCCTTCCGTGCAAGCACCTCCTTCAGGATCTATCCCACAGTTCTGGGAGTTCCCTTGGTGGACACCTTCTTCGGGACTCACACCCATAGTTCGGGGATTCCCTTGTTCAGGTGTTTCTTGTTCGGGGAAGACCTCTTCGGGGCCTCTGCCTTCGGGGAGATTCTCCCTTGCTTCAGAGAGATGGCTCTCTTACCTGAAGACGATCAGTTTGGCCCCTCGATGGAGACGGTGTTGTCCTCGGAATTCCTGATGAGCTAACCAAAGTCTCGAGCTCATAGTGTTTGACTTCGCACCTTCCGAGGTCAATGAAAAGATCCTCTCTTGGGTGATGTCAGACTCCTTGACCAATATTCTGGCAGGGAGTTACTACCGAGGAGGCGATAGCCTTTGGCTATCAGTAGTATTGAAATGCCTTAAACCTTCAACTACACATGCACTAGACCATAGTGCACCATTTAAGCCAAATCTTATGGTGTCCATAAACACCACACAAACCATCAAAAGCTCACTAGTCCAACATGTTCATCACCATCCACCAACTGTTGGCATTCATCATAAATGGTAGCAAATGTGCATCAATCATAAATGGTAGCAAATGTGCATCAATCATAAATCCCTTACCTTAATTAACCTTGAACTATCAACAATCAAGCACCACAAGCCAAGAACTTCATTCCAAAGGTTCCACTAGGGTTCTATTATGACCTTCCTGGTGGGAAGCATGGCTGAGGAAGGTAAAGTGCTCTAAATCAAGTTTGGAACCTTAATTCAAGTTTACGTAGCAAGAATAGGAAAATTTAGCAAAGTTCACTAAGTTCCAAGAAGGTTAAGGCAATGAGGTTCGAGGGAAAAATGGTAATTTTGCATCCCAACAAGTCGAGTTGAGGCCCAAGTAGTTAAAATGAGTTTTCATAATCTAACTTTTAACTTTACCCCAAACTTAGTTGGAATAAACAAAAATTCACCAAGAATTACTATGGTTTCCAAAAGATGGGGTTTAAGTGTTCCATGTCTAATACTTTGGTGGCTTAGGTTTTAAACTTGGTTTATAAGATGGTAATGTTACCACCTCACAAAATGGGAGAATTACAAGCATGTCATAATGGTTAAAACCATTATATTGTGTAATTCTCACCGTAATGATTGAAGTGTGAGGGGTAAAAGGCATGATCAATACCTCCTTCAAAGTGTTCCAAGTTGGTAACTTGGCCCCTAAGAAAAGCCTTAAGGATTGCTTGTTTGTCAGGCAACCTATGGACTTTCTTGTAAGGTTTTGGAAATTCAGATACTCAAGTGCAAAACTCTTAAGAAAGAGACTTGGAGAGTTATTGGAAGGATATGAACGGTGTGAAAGTGCTATTGGAGGACCAAATTCCTCGTGGAAGACAAGTTTGGACAAAGCAAACACTAAAGGCAATAAGAACCTAAATGTCCTAGTGTAAACCTTAAGGTGTTCAAGCTTTTGACTTAAGTCTAAGGGTGGAATTGTGGAGTTATCCCACCTTCAGAGAGGAAACCAAGACTTGATAATTAGTCAAAAATGTTGGGCACATGTGTACCAATGATTTTAAGACAAAGAAACCATAATTAGTGAGAAGCAAAATGACATAAAGCAAGGTTAAGCTTGTTAAGTGTGTTTTGTGCCCTTAAGCTCATATATGGCCATTTAAGTGTCTAAATCACTTATCCCTCTCCCTTTTTCATCGTCCTCCTACCCAAGAATAGAACCACACTTCCTCCATAGCCACCACACCTTCAAAAATGCAATTGATTGAAATTGAAGGCAAAAGGAAACAATTGGAAGCAAACTGGAACTATTGCTTGTATGCTTCAAGGATCAAGCTTGATCTTCAGCATACCCATCAAGGTAAGGGATCTTACTCTCATAGTTTGTTTTCAATATTTTTGAAGCAACCATGGAGCTAGGGCTAAGCTTGGAAAAGAGCCTTGAGCTTGATCAACCAAGTGATGCCGGTTGGCATCCTCGTTGTACGACATGGTGGCCCGCAACAAGGACTTTTGGCGCTGATGCGAACCCCGATGGTATAAAGACCATGAAACGTGCCCAAGATGTGATTCAAGCTCCACAA
Source organism: Aquilaria yunnanensis (assembly GCA_039654915.1). Taxonomy (NCBI): domain Eukaryota; kingdom Viridiplantae; phylum Streptophyta; class Magnoliopsida; order Malvales; family Thymelaeaceae; genus Aquilaria; species Aquilaria yunnanensis. Next base: position 35,775,727 of record CM077595.1, on the reverse strand, counting down.
GACATCAAAGAGACTAGGTTTAAAACCCCCACCCCTAATCAACCTGTGATTAGAAACGAGAAGTATAGAACTCCAAGAACACAAGCAAACTTGTGCACCAAGGCAATCCACAAAGAACCAAAGAGAAAACCTCTCCAAAGAGCAATATTATTTCGAAATTTTTCTGTATGTTTACATCCAGAATATGTGCCTTTATATAGGCCTAAACTAGGGTTAAAATCTGGGCAAAATTCGCAGCCTAAATCCCTTAGGAATCCTAGATACAAAGACATAGGAAATCCTAGTCAAATTAGGACTCTAATTCCTAGTTTGAACAAGTTTAATGAATGCAGCGTATGCCACTTGTCCAAAACGATTTAAAACTATTCCATAGCCTAAATAACTTCCTAAATAATGTATCTAAATAGGATTTGAATGAAAATAAAATATAAATACAAGATTAAACCCGAAAACTCCCAAATAGCCTTTTTGGGTGCATTTTGGGCACTTTAAGGTTCTCTCTTGTATCTTCAGCTCCAAGCTTGAATCTTTGAGTTCCAATTGGATGAATCTTCATCTTAGATGTGGTAATGAAGGTCTAGAAAGTTAGAGCTCAAAAATCCAACTTGTGGACACAAAATGCATCAAGAACACTTAAGGTGGCTCAAATGGTGCACTTTGAGTGGTGTCCTTGGTGTCCTTGTTTTGTGACTTATCTAACCACTCCAGAACTGAGTACCAAGCATATCCATCATGTCCATATGGTGTCTTGAAAGTTCCAGCAGCTCCTTGTGAAGTTCCATGTCCATTCTCCATGAAGAAACTTGAAACAAAGCCTTGTAGTGCACTTGAGAGCTCCTTAGCTTTCTTCCTTGTCGTAGGTCCACTAGAAACCTTCAATGGGTCCTTGCCTTCTCCATGTGTGCCTTCCTTGATCATATAAACTCCCCCTTCCTTAGAAGGATTCATCCACAAATCTACATGTTCAAACAGAGACAAATCAGAAACATTAAAAGTAGCACTCACATTATACTCACCCGGCAAGTCTAGCATGTATGCATTGTCATTGATCTTTTTAATGACTTGGAATGGACCATCTCCTCTTGGATGAAGCTTAGTCCTCCATGTAGCTGGAAATCTTTCTTTTCTCATGTGTAACCAAACCCAATTTCCAGGCTCAAACACAACTCTCCTTCGGCCTTGATTGGCTTTTTTAGCAACTTGTTGATTTTTGAGTTCAATTTGTTGCTTAACCTTCTCATGGAACTTCTTGATGCTCTCGGCCTTCTTACTACCATCCAAACTAGATACCTCATGAGTAGGTAATGGTAAAAGATCCAATGGAGTTAAAGGATTAAAACCATAAACAATCTCAAAAGGTGACAAATTAGTAGTAGAATGCATGGATCTATTATAAGCAAATTCTACATGAGGCAAACAATCTTCCCAAGCTTTCAAATTTTTACCAATGATAGCCCTAAGCATGGAACCTAAAGTCCTATTAGTTACCTCAGTTTGCCCATCAGTTTGTGGGTGACAAGATGTAGAAAACAAAAGCTTAGTTCCTAACTTACCCCACAAAGTCCTCCAAAAGTGGCTTAGAAACTTAGTATCTCTATCCGAAACTATTGTTCTAGGAACACCATGAAGTCTAACAATTTCTTTGAAAAACAATTCAGCCACATGAATAGCATCATCAGTTTTATTGCATGGAATAAAATGAGCCATCTTAGAAAACCTATCAACAACAACAAAGATTGAGTCACGGTTTCCTTTAGTCCTAGGCAATCCAACAATGAAGTCCATAGAAATATCTACCCATGGATGACTAGGTGTAGGAAGTGGTGTGTACAACCCATGTGAAGTGTGAGTGGATTTTGCCTTCCTACATGCAATGCATTGCTCACATACCTTCTTCACATCCTTTACCATATTCGGCCAATGGTAATGTTCCTTCAAAGTATGCAAAGTCTTGGCTTGTCCAAAGTGACCAATAAGTCCTCCACAATGAGCTTCCTTTGTGAGCAATTCCCTCAAAGATGTCTTTGGTATGCACAACCTGTTTTCTTTGAAAAGAAAGCCATTAACTTGGTAGAACTTCTCAAAAGCAAACTTAGAACACTTAGAATAAATCTCACCGAAATCGTCATCACTAGCATGCAAATCCTTCAAGTGTTCAAAACCCAAAACTTTTGCATCTAAAGCTGAAAGTAAAGCATACCTTCTTGAAAGTGCATCCGCCACTATATTATCCTTACCTTGCATGTATTTGATAACATATGGGAATGACTCAATAAACTCTACCCATTTAGCATGCCTTCTATTCAACTTACCTTGCCCACTAAGAAACTTAAGGGCTTGGTGATCAGTGTGAATCACAAACTCTCTTGGCCACAAATAATGTTGCCAAGTCTCCAAAGCTCTTACCAAAGCATAGAGCTCCTTGTCATATGTGGGATAGTTCAAGCTAGCACCATTCAACTTCTCACTAAAGTATGCAATGGGGTGGCCTCCTTGCATCAACATAGCTCCAATGCCTATACCTGAAGCATCACACTCAACTTCAAAAGTATTAGCAAAGTTAGGCAAAGCTAAAAGTGGTGCATGGCATAACTTGTCTTTTAACAACCCGAAAGCATCTTCTTGAGCTTTTCCCCACTTAAATCCCACATTCTTCTTTATAACTTCAGTTAGAGGTGCAGCAATGGTAGAAAAATTTCTAACAAACCTCTTATTGAAGCTAGCTAACCCATCGAATGATCTCACCTCAGTAATGGATGTTGGCGTCGGCCATTCTTGTATGGCTCTCACCTTCTCTTGATCTACCTCAATTCCATGTGAACTCACAACAAATCCAAGGAAAACAACTTTGTCAACACAAAAAGAGCACTTCTTCAAGTTAGCATACAACTTTTGTCCTTTTAAGGTGCTTAGTACTTGTGTGAGGTGTCCAACATGCTCTTCTAAGTTCTTGCTATATACTAGGATATCATCAAAGTACACAACAACAAACTTTCCAATGAAGTCACGCAAGACATGATTCATAAGTCTCATGAAAGTACTAGGAACATTAGTTAGTCGAAAAGGCATAACTAACCATTCATAAAGTCCAAACTTGGTTTTGAAAGCAGTTTTCCATTCATCCCCTTCCCTCATTCTAATTTGATGGTACCCACTTTTTAAATCAATCTTTGAAAACAAAGTAGAACCATGCAACTCATCAAGCATATCATTAAGTCTAGGAATAGGATGTCTATACTTTACAGTGATCTTGTTGACAGGCCTACAATCCATGCACATGCGCCATGAGCCATCCTTCTTTGGCACCAAAAGTACAGGCACGGCACAAGGACTCAAACTTTCCCTCACAAGCCCTTTGTCCAACAACTCCTTTACTTGATTCTCAATCTCTTTAGTCTACCCGGGATTGATTCTATAGGCTGGCCTATTTGGAATTGGTGCTCCCGGGACTAGGTCTATTTGATGCTCAATGCCTCTAATTGGAGGCAAACCCCTCAGATCTTCAGGGAAAACATCTTCAAAGTCCTGCACCAAAGACACAACAACACTAGGAAGATGTGTTAGATCATTGACAACAAGTAAAGATTCTTTGTAAATTAAAAGAAGCACTGGTCTTTGTGCTTGAATGGCTTTCCTCACATAACTCATTTTAGCAATATAGCAATCTTTTTTGCCACTCAACTTCCTCTCATTCTTTTCTCTCGGGAACTCTCCACTCTTCTTCCCCTCATGGTCACTCACCTCACCTGTTCTCTCATTTTGTCTCTCGGCTTTCCCCTCTTCACTCTTGCCCTCAACTTTCCCCTCATTTATTTTTCTCTCAACCTTACTTTGAAGTTTCCTTTGATCCTCCAAAACTTGTTGTGGTGAAAGTGGACTAAGTGTAACCGGCCTTCCTTCATGGACAAATGAGTACAAGTTTTTCTCTCCATCATGTATGACCTTCCTGTCAAATTGCCACGGCCTTCCAAGAAAAATATGGCAAGCATGCATAGGAACAACATCACAAAGAACTTGATCATGGTAAGTACCAATCTTAAAGTGAACCGAAACTTGTTTTACCACTTTTACCTGCCCGGCATCATTCAACCATTGAAGCTTATATGGTTGTGGGTGTTTTTGTGTTGGAAGCTTTAATTTCTCCACCATGGTTGAACTTGCTACATTGGTGCAACTCCCTCCATCAACAATGAGGCTGCACACTTGATCTTTAATTCGACATCTAGTGTGAAAGATGCACTCCCTTTGATTGGCCTCCTCCTTGGCTTGCACACTTAGAGCTCTCCTAGCAACAAAAGCAAAGTCACCCTCCTCGGGCTCAAGTGTGTCTTGCTCATCCTCCTCCAATGGTGGGGTCTCCTCCATGGCATCTTCCTCCTCGGATGTGATCTCACCATCATCTTTGAGAATCATCACCTTTTTGTTAGGACAATCTCTCATGTAGTGCCCCTTGCCTCTACACTTGAAGCACTCAATCTCCCTTGACTTTGGCACATCTTTGGGTGGCACCTTGGGTTTGTCTTGTTGAGGCCGAGACATGCTTCCCTTGGTAGCCTCCATTCTTGGCTTTGGTGCCTCCTTGCTCCATGTTCCCCTCCATGTGGAACTCCCTCCTTGAGCCATCTTGGATGCCTTAGACCTCTTGATGATTCTTTCGGCCTTGGTGGCATGGTGAAGCAAATCCTCCATGTTGACATATGGCACCATCTCCACTTTGTTGGAAATCTCATGGTTAAGGCCATTGATGAATCTAGCAATGGTAGCCTCCTCATCCTCAATGATATTGGCTCGCGTTAGTGTCATCTCCAAATCCTTGTGATAGTCCTCCACACTCCTTTGGCCTTGCACAAGCCTTTGAAGTTTGAGGTGTTGATCTCTATAGTAGTAACTTGGGACAAACATCCTTCTCATCATGGCTTTAAGAGCTCTCCATGTATTGATGGGTTCCTCCTCATTCCTCCTCCTAAAAGTGACAACCTGGTTCCACCATACAAGAGCATAATCAGTGAATTCAATAGTAGCCAATTTAACTTTCTTTTCCTCAGAATAGTGATGGCACTCAAACACCATCTCAATCTTTTGCTCCCACTCCCAATATGCATCCGGATCACTCCTCCCTTGAAAAGGTGGAATGGACAATTTGACGGAGCTTAGATTGTTGTCCTCCCTTGGCTCCCCCCTCCTTGGAAGCCCATGGTCATGCCAATGCCCTTCTTCCCCCTCGGGTTCTTCTCTCCTTGGACCTCTCCTTGGTTGCAAGATGGGATTTGGTCTCCTTGGCAACCTCAAATCAATGTCCTCAATCCTCCCAACAAGTCTATTGAGAGTTTCTTGAAGCTGTCTCATGGTTGGCTCATCATTGTTCCTCACTTCCATCCTCCTATCCTCTTGGCCCTCCATACTCCTGAAAATAACAAAGATCCTCACAACCACTCACCTCACGTGTTTTCACTCAAAAGATGAACACTCAAACACTCAATTTGTTAGTGAGATATTGCTATTCAAAGAGTTCTCAAAAGTTCTAAGAAAACTATCCTCAAAGCACACAAGAAAACTTGAATTTTCAAAGAACTATTTTGACTCCAAAAGAGGTGGGCTAAACAAGCTTTAAAAGACTCTAGGAAGCTCTTGCAATTGATGATCACAAGAACCACAAAGAAAGCTTATTGGCTTAAAAACAATGGGATAGGTTTTGGGGCGCAAAACTTTCAACACTTTGAGAAAACTTCTTTTTTTGCAAGCTCTTTTCTTTTCTTTTCTTTGCTCTTTCTTTTTCTTTTCTTTTCCCTCCTTTTTTTTTTCCTCCTTTTTTTTTCTTGCTGTTTTGATGCTAACCAAACATTCTCCTTGAAACTCCTTGCTGCCAAAGACAAAAAGTTAGAATTCTTTTCGGCCAAGACAAGAAAACTAGTGAAATTGGCACAATTTGAAGCAACTTTTTGATACCGAAAATTCCTGAACTTGGATCCTTCTTTTTTTGAAGTTTTCTGGACTCTAAGATGCTGGAAACAATGAAAACAATAGATTAATATGGCTGGACACAAAACAGAAAGATAAGAATTCGACAAGAACAAACAAATTGAAACCGAGAATACTAGGTGACATGGATTGACTTCTTTTTGTTGTTTTTTGTGATTTTCGGATTTGAACAAGGATGGAATAAAAAGGACAGACCTGAAACAAGAAGAAAAAGGATTAAAACAGAGAATTAAAATACGAATTTACTGAACAGAATTCAAAGAAACCGAAGAGAAACAAGAACACAAAGATATGTCCTTCAATGGAACTTGTGGCTCTGATACCAACTGATGCGAACCCCGATGGTATAAAGACCATGAAACGCGCCCAAGATGTGATTCAAGCTCCACAAGACATCCAAGAGACTAGGTTTTAAACCCCCACCCTTAATCAACCTGTGATTAGAAACGAGAAGTATAGAACTCCAAGAACACAAGCAAACTTGTGCACCAAGGCAGTCCACAAAGAACCAAAGAGAAAACCTCTCCAAAGAGCAATATTATTTCGAAATTTTTCTGTATGTTTACATCCAGAATATGTGCCTTTATATAGGCCTAAACTAGGGTTAAAATTTGGGCAGAATTCGCAGCCTAAATCCCTTAGGAATCCTAGATACAAAGACATAGGAAATCCTAGTCAAATTAGGACTCTAATTCCTAGTTTGAACAAGTTTAATGAATGCAGCACATGCCACTTGTCCAAAATGATTTAAAACTATTCCATAGCCTAAATAACTTCCTAAATAATGTATCTAAATAGTATTTGAACGAAAATAAAATATAAATACAAGATTAAACCCGAAAACTCCCAAATAGCCTTTTTGGGTGCATTTTGGGCACTTTAAGGTTCTCTCTTGTATCTTCAGCTCCAAGCTTGAATCTTTGAGTTCCAATGGCATGAATCTTCATCTTAGATGTGGTAATGAAGGTCTGGAAAGTTAGAGCTCAAAAATCCAGCTTGTGGACACAAAATGCATCAAGAACACTTAAGGTGGCTCAAATGGTGCACTTTGAGTGGTGTCCTTGGTGTCCTTGTTTTGTGACTTATCTAAGCACTCCAGAACTAAGTACCAAGCATATCCATCATGTCCATATGGTGTCTTGAAAGTTCCAGCAGCTCCTTGTGAAGTTCCATGTCCATTCTCCATGAAGAAACTTGAAACAAAGCCTTGTAGTGCACTTGAGAGCTCCTTAGCTTTCTTCCTTGTCATAGGTCCACTAGAAACCTTCAATGGGTCCTTGCCTTCTCCATGTGTGCCTTCCTTGATCATATCAGGCGTGGATGGGGGTGGCTGCCTGAAAGATTCAAAGAATGGGGGTTAGGAGATCCCCGGAGTATTTTTTTGGGGGAGGAGCCTCCGACGCCCAAGTCAGTATTTGGCTAGATGGAGGGTAATGGGTAGAGAGTAGTGTCCTCTACTTATGAAGGTCATTTCCAAAGTATTTATAGGGAGGTATCAAGAAAAGCTTGCTCGATATTTCTCGCTCAGATCATGACACGTGTTCAGTTGGATGCAGTTCGTACTTTCTGACACGGGGACCTCTAGGCGGCCATAGGCTGTCTTGGTCTGGAGTTAGGGCTGTGGGAGGTCTGCATGTCAGGACATAGACGAGGGCGGCATGTTAGGATGTGTATAAGGGCATGTGTCAGAGGCTCGTTAACCATTTTTATCGTATCCTTGAGACCTCTTTGGTGAAAGAGACCTCTTCGGGATGGGAGAGCTTCTCGCCGAGGTTGCTCCAGTTATTCGTGAGTCCCCTTGACTTGGGTGACTCCTTTCGCAAGGTTAGTCAAGTCATTTTACCGAGGGTGGTGGTACCCCATACTCCCGAGGTCAGTACTGTCACTCCCCGAGGGTGATGGGGGACTACCGAGTTCAACGGGTCAGGGTGCCAAGTCCTACTTTCCCAAGGTTATTGCTCGCATTAATTAAGGGTGGCGCTCACCTTTGCTAAGGGTGACACTCCGCCAAGGCTTTGGGGCTTTGAAGGGCAATAGCGCTTCGGCTATCACATGCCCCCTTTCAGAAGGCCGCAGTGAAATCTTCGGCTATTTGGGCAGATTATGATAGTCTTCAGGATGGAGATGATTTAGCTTAGTCGTAATGACTAAATTTGTAACCGACGTTTTCTTCTTGGGAGGGAATTTTTACAATTATGAGGTGTGTTTGGTAGCTCTTTTGGCACTCAAGTAGCTTTCTGAATTTTTTTCATTTTTGGAGTTATTCCGTCAGCCCAAGGTAGATAGCCTCTTTCTTTGAGCCTATGCCGTTTGTCAGTAAGTCAGAGAGTTGTTACGTCTTCTGATCAGACAGATGCGTCCATTCGGATAACCTTGCCTAGGCCTCTGTTCTGTCAGGAGGCGTGCCTTTGTTTCCCGTGTAGGGTGACATGTGTAATGCGGCGATTGGGGGACAGTTGCGTCGGTAACATCAATTGCATCGCTTCATCTTCAAGGGGCAGTTAGGGCGACAATTCACCTTCAAAGGGTAATTATGGCGATGATTCGCCTACCCCCTTCGGCCTATATAAACTCCCCTCCTCCTTAGAGCCCTCATTTGTGATAGCCAAAGTGCTATCGCCCTGACCACCTACCGACCACGGTAAAGAGGGGGCCAGACACCTGAGGCATACGATCTCGGAAAGAACTCCGGAGTGAAGGAAGTCATACACCTGAGGCGCACGACCTCGGTACATCACCAAATGCCAACTTCGGAAGCCAGCGTAGCACCTCCTTCGTGAGGGCGACCGAACCAGCTTCGGCGGAGGAAAGACCACCATCCCCTGCGGGAGAAAGCCCCCCGAAGGCATAGGCACCGAAGTTCCAGCCCGACTTCGGAAAAGGACCTATCACCCCGAAGTGAGACATTAACCAAAGGGACCTCAGTTGTACGGCAAGAGCCATCAAGGAGTCTCTGACACTCCGCTCATATACATCTTCGACACACCACCCCAAAACACACTCTAACACGACATCGCAGCATGCGTCCTATCACACAGGGCTACACCTACTATGGCTCATGCCCCGAGGAGCCTGTAGATGACTAGGGGCTTCCACGCCTAAAAGTACGAACACCATCCGTCCACACACGTGTCACAATCTAAAGGGATCACCTCCTCCCTTATAGACCAGGTAAATGGTCACAGGCAAGGGGTTCTCCACCTGGAGGTCCAAAAGGAAAAGAGGACGCTCTCCTCTCTCCGCCTGAATACTCTCCCTTCAGCCCCCAGAAAGACACGCTAGGCAAGAGTCCCTTGTTCTTATTACTGAGTATCACTCTTTCTCGGAGCACTGACTTGGGCGTCGGAGGTTCCCCCCCGGAAAACCACCCCGGGGGCCTCCTAACCAGTATTTTCTGAGTGTTTCAGCCAGGTCTCCCTGAAGGGTCTCCGCTCCAGACTCTCTCCCACCCCGGAAGTCTTTCCTGTCCTCACCAACCACGGTACCAGGAAGCTGCCGACCACCACTTAAGGTGACCCTCTCAAGGTACCTTATTTCACCTCCAAGACCCCCTGCTGCCCACACCGCTGCACACAGTGGAGATGCTGGCTCCGTACCTCCCGAAGCACGGCATCATCTGGCACCGTCTGTGGGAAATCACTCCCAGGTTGCCGAAAGTTGAAGCTTGGCGTTCTAAGGAGAGGGGGCTCCCGAGGTCCTCGTCCGTGCCAGAGATTCAGTGGGCAACCAAATAATGGCAGTAGGGACTTCCCTGCCCGAGGGTGAACGTCGCCTGACTATTACCATAGGCTTCTTGAACGAATTCCCACGCCCTGGCGTGGTCGAAATGACGCAGTAGTCAAGCCAAAGAAGGCCGCAGCAAAAATTTGGGCCGAAGGGCCTCCTCATCAGTACTTTGTGAGGTGGAGAGTCCCATGCCAATTCACAGGAATTGGGAAAACGGAGATCAACGGGATGAGTCCTCGGCGGGAACAATGCTCCCCGGAGTGCGACCTACGGGAAAAGCAGGGTCGGGATGACCAAGACCTCCCCGCCGAAAGAGTTCTGCACCCGAGGAAAAAATTGCCATCTCCTCGGCAACAAAGTCAAAATCGATTGCCCCGAGAGGTCATTTATGACTTGACCCACAAGCAGAAGGCGCCGACTCTACTTCCCAGGACACAACCGCTGTCCGAAGTGACCCGCCTCCGTGCAACGCCTCGAAAAAGAGTAGAGCATTCAGAAAAGACTATCAAAATGATCTATTGAACTCAAAGAGTACTACATTGCGTATAAGCCTAGAAGGGTAGTAAGCGCCCAGGTACGGGTAGACTAGATCGCCGAAATCCTAGAAGTAGGGAAGGCTAAAACCAACAGAGGAGACAGAGCGAAGGTAGATCCAGAGTGAAAACTCTTTGTCAGTGAAACCCCAAGCGCAGAACATCAGTGATAGCCAAAGGCTATCGCCTCCTCGGTAGTAACTCCCTGCCAGAATATTGGCCGAGGAGTCTGACGTCACCCAAGAGAGGATCTTTTCATTAACCTCGGAAGGTGCGAAGTCAAACATTATGAGCTCGAGACTTTGGTTAGCTCGTCAGGAATTCCGAGGACAACACCGTCTCCATCGAGGGGCCAAGCTGATCGTCTTCGGGTAAGAGAGCCATCTCTCTGAAGCAAGGGAGAATCTCCCCGAAGGCAGAGGCCCCGAAGAGGTCTTCCCCGAACAAGAAACACCTGAACAAGGGAATCCCCGAACTATGGGTGTGAGTCCCGAAAAGGGTGTCCACCAAGGGAACTCCAAGAACTGTGGGATAGATCCCGAAGGAGGTGCTTGCACGGAAGGACGGATAGAATCCGAAGAGGGTGAACAAGGGAATCCCCAAACTATGGGTGTGAGTCCCGAAGAGGGTGTAGACCAAGGGAACTCCCAGAACTGTGGGATAGATCCCGAAGGAGGTGCTTGCACGGAAGGACGGATAGAATCGAAAGAGGGTGCACGCACTGAAGGGCGACCTCGCCCAGGGGACCTCGGGAGTATGGTATGAGCATTTAAGGAGCCTCTGACATGTCTCCTACAAGCCCTACACGTCACATCTGAACGGCGAACTGACACGCCGCAGCCACCCCAGTCCTGATGCAACCTGTCCGGGTCCAGGGCTAAAGGAGGCTGCAAACGGCTGCCTGTCCCCTAGGTCCAAAAGTATAGATCAAATCTGACCGAACGCGTGTCATGATCTGAACGGACCAGCTACTCCTATAAATACTAGGAAATGGGACTGGGCAAAGGATGGGCATTTTTCCTCCCTCTGAGAAAACACAAAACAGGCAAGACACTTGATCCCCTAGTGTTCTTCCTCCACTTTCACTCAGAAAACTGACTTGGGCGTCGGGGGGTCCTCCCCGGAAAAGCAAACCGGGGACCTCCTAACCTCTTCTTTGAGCTTTTCAGGCACACTCAGCTGGGAAACCAGACCTCCAGGCGCTCGCCTCCTCAGGAAGTCTCTCCACCTGTCAACATGACAGCAAACGAAGATGCCTTGGGGCATCAATCAGGGTGATAGGATACCCCCTTGGAGACCCGAAGGGAAGGAGGCCACCAAGACGATCAAATTTGATTACCAAAAGTGTTGGGCCATCCGAGTATGGCAACGCTAGGTGTAATAACCTCGTATAAAAGGCGGAAATATCCTACAAAGAGGAATTTCGCAACCAAGAAGTCCCGAAAATCCTCATGAATAGGTAGGAAGTGCGAAGACGTTCCGGAAAATATTAAGGAAAAGTTATGCAGGCAAAGGTACACAATTCCGTTGTTAAGATATATCGATAAAATGTGTGCAGGATAATTCATCCAAGAGGTGTGAAAATGGCCAGAGACACGCCAGCACCCGAAGACTGCCTTCGAAGCTGATAACCTCGGAAAGCTTGCACCGAGCCACTCCAGACAGCACCCGAAGATGTGAAGTTCTACGTGATAGCAGATGACTACTTCACTGAGTGGGGTAAGGCAGAACTCCTAGCAACCATGCTGGCAAAAGTTTCACAAAAAGTTCATCTGGAAGAACATAGTATGCTGATTTGGCATACTAACGGTGACATCGGCTAGTAATGATTTCCAGTCTATGGACAGAGGATTTCAAGAATCCATCACCGACCTCGAAATAAAAGGCACTTCAGCCCACTAGCTCAATGCCCGAGCAACAGACAAGTAAAGTTGCTAAAAGAGCTACAAAAGAGGGACTATAAGAGATGCAAAGGGAAAGTAGCCAGGAGAACTTCCTATTGTACTAAGGAGTTGTCACTTATATCCAGTACAGAAGCCACTATCCATTTGAAGTAGTTCGGCCATCATACAGATGTTTGATGAAGGATGGCTGACGAACAAGCCCGAAAGCAGGCCTTTCCGGCAAAAGGTGGCCATACGTGCAAACCTGCATGATAGGCCAAAAGGAATAAGGAAAAGGAGACCTCGCCCCCGAAAGGCCAAATTAAAACCCCAAAAACCATCCAATGGGGTACTTCGGCATTTGGTCCTAAACGAGGTTCGAAAGGGAGTATACATGCTCGGCAGCACCAAAGAAGGAAAACTGAAAAATACAAGGCAGTCGGGCGCCTTAAAGAAATTCTACACTTAGAATTTTTAGACAAGAAATGGTGAAAGCCAGAAATTTGTCTACGTACAGAAATTTTTCCCCTATCTGAGAATGTTCACCGAACAAAGCTGAAGTATGGACTCCCAAAAGTCTCCTATTCCTTCCAAAGTTAGTTGGGTTATAGACCCAAAAGAGGGCAAGTCTACCGAACACGGCCGACAATGGGTAGGCTAAACTTTGCCTAAGGGAACTTCGCCAACTGCAAAAGCCCTCCCGAAGAATGGCCAATGAAAATGAGCAAACAGAGTACCGAAGTCCATTAACCGAAAGTGGTCGGGATAAATGGGAAATAAAAATTGCTCAAAAAGACTTAGCCAAAATAATGAAGGAAAATTCATTGAAGAAGGTCATGATACAAGGAGAAGATTACAAAAAGAAGAGTACAAAGAAAAAGAAGAAGGCGAAGGTCCCAGAATATCTAAGGGACCCTGGCGTCATGGGAAGCTTCGGGTCCTGAATCTTTCACCGCCACCTTCGGTGCAGGAGGAGGAAACGGCAGGTGAAGGAACTTGACTCTTAACCACATCCACCGAGGCCCCCCGGGAATATCCAGGGCAGCCAGAAAGGAAGGATTGAGGTCTGAATACTTCTTCAGAAACTGATGACCAGCTAGGCAGAAGCTGTCCTGAAAAGCAACCTTGGACATCTGGACGGCTTTGCCTCTTTCAATGACCAACTCGTCCGCCTCATGTTGAAGATCCCAAACCTCCTGCTGAAGGTTGGAAATCTCCTTCTCCAGCTCCTCAGTTTTCTTCTTCTTCGAACCCTCTTTCAGCAAGTCGACCTTGGCCTGGAGTTTGGCATTTTCAGCCATTGCCTTCGCCATGAGGGCTGACTCCCCTTCCTTTTCCTTTTGAAGGGTCTCATTGGCCGAAGTCAGGGTGATTAATTTGTGGCGAAGGTCAGACATCTTCTTGGAAAAATCCTTCAAGAGCCCCTCTTGGCCCTTCAAGAACTCCTCCCGAAGACCGGCAATCTTCTCCTTGCATATTTGGTTTAACTTGGTGTTCATCAGCACTGAGTTGGCACAAAAAACTTTGGCCTTCTCCAATTTGTCTTCAGCCCAAGCTCGGGCCGAAGACTGCTTTGCTGCCCAAGCTCGGAGTTATCCACTATACCCCAAAAGCTGCAAAAAAAGAGAAGGTACTTAGCAAAATTTCCACAAGGAAAGCCAAAAACACTTAGGCAAAAAGTGGGAAGGAAAAGTGAAGAGCCTGAAGAGTTACCTAGGTAGCATGCTGGGAAACTTTTGCAACAAGGGCATCCTCGGAGGCACACTCCTCAGCGACTGCCTTGAAGGATGCCTGAGTAAGCATGCCCCTCGCCATTTGGGGAGCCATTTCCCGACAATCCTCGGAGAACAGATTCATGTGCTCCGTGAAAGACCAAAATGGCTCCCATGGGACTTTGTCCTTCGGGATATGAGAATCCTGAAGATCCCTCCTTCGGGCGTGCTCAATCTTCCAAGCCAGGGGCGCCGGATCCTTTGCAAAAAGAAACATGCATCTTATCAGGTAAAAATTCCATGATTATAAAAAATGTAAGTTGATCGCAGGGAAAAAGAGACAAACCTGGCGCGACCTCGGCACAGTCGTCATCAGAGTCACCAACCTCCTCCACATCGGCAAGAACATGTTTGCCCTTGGCCCTTCGGCACTTTCCTAAATCTTCGGAAGAAAGATCCGCCATAGAGCCCAACAAATCCACCGACATGGTGAGACTCGATGTTAGTGTTGTGCCCAAAAGCCAATCATGAGATGATTGTATTTTTTGCACATTGAGTCATGATATTTTATTAAGGCATTAATCCAGCAATTATGTTTGTTGTTTTGTTTCTGCGTAACTTAAGAAACATAATTGTAACCCTAGAATAATGATATTCTTAAACGTCCCTGATCTTGTATTATTATGGAGCGGGTTGCAATAATACATAACGACTAGCATATGTAGAGACTAATATGAGATATGTTGTCTACATATGGGTACACGTTGGAGAACTTGTGTACTGGATCGACCCACCATAAGAACACTACATGGATCGTTATATGAGTGTCATAAGTGATTCTCATAGTGATCATGGTACATGTAGTCCGTCGACCTATGATCATCAAGGTTCCCTACATGTGAGTCACATACTTTGATACTTTCCTTTATTGCTCGTAACTGAGTGAACTTGAAGGAGGTCATTGGCTATGTCACATATCATGCGGAGGGATTTGTATGATCAAGATGGGATTTGTCCCTCCTATGTAACGGGAGTGATATCTTCGGGCCCCTTGATATAGTAAGACTTAGAAAAATGCATGGCCATGCTCAGATGAGTTGATATACGATATCAATGTCATCAGTTTAAGTTGGTCTACTCGGTAATCAAGAAACCAAAGATTGGGCTATACGAGAGTGACACATTCCATGTCTCGTGCTTAGTCATGATATCTTGGACAAAGGGACAATGGCATATATCGGTGATGATCATAAAGGTTTAATCGAATCATTGACAATCTTGTCACTTGGGTAGCAATGATGTGTTGCTAGACACCGCTCATTGCTTATGATCATAAATGTGATTTATGATCATTGCCAACGTGGTAAGAGCCTATTGGGTCGCACACATAGAGCTATTTGGATCATTAGAGTGCATGGGCTAATTATTTGGGTTATGGTTTCACTTTAATTTCGTATTAATAATGGGCCCAAGAGTTAAGCCATTATTAAGCCCGAAATTAAATCCTAATTGGATTAGGGCTTTGAAACCCGTTAGGCCTGGAAGTTGAGTCTCACTATAAATACAACTTCTAGTGAGAAATTCACAGGTCTCCTTGCCCTAGCCTCCCAAAAGGACAGTCGCACTCTTCTCTTGCAATTCCTTGGAGGACGCAAGCTAGCACTGCGAGCGCAAGAGAAACGCATCTGTCGGGACGTGGTGGAAGCGTGGTGATCCCGAGAGGCTCGTGTGGATACCTTCTTCTTCTTCTTTGTACTTTTTTTTTGTAATCTTCTCCTTGTACCAAGACCTTTTTCAATGAATTACTTTGGCTAAGTCTTTTTGAGCAATTTTTGTTTCCCACTTGTCCAGATCATTTTTGGTCGAGGGACTTCGGTACTTTCTTTACTCGTTTCGTCTGCCATTCTTCGGGAGGTCTTTCACCGTTTGCGAAGTCCCTTTAGGCAAAGTTTAGCCTATCCCTTGTCGGCCGTGTTCAGTAGACTTGCCTTCTTTGGGGGCGCATAACCAACTTCGGGAGGAACCGGAGACTTTCGGGAGTTCCATGCTTCAGCTCTATTCGGCAAACATTCTCATACAGGAAAATTTTCTATACTTAGACAAATTTCTGGCTTTCACCATTTCTTGTCTAAAAATTCCAAGTGTAGAATTTCTTTAAGGCGCCCGAATGCCTTGTTCTTTGCAGTTTTCCTTCTTTGGTGTTGCCGAGCTTGTATACTCCCTAAGACCAAATAAGGTCCTTTCCCATTTGGCCGAAGTACCCCACAGGATGGCTTTCAGGGTTCTAATTCGGCCTTTCGAGGGTTAGGCCTTTTTTTCCTTGTTCCTTTCCTTCTTGGCCTATTATGAAGGTTTGCACTTATGGGCCCCTTTTACCGAAAAGGCGTGATTTCGAGCTTGGCCCTTTGCCAACTACGTTGAGGTTAGTTCTCAACTTTCGCCAAACATCTGTGTGATGGCGGAACTCGTTCAAATGGATGGTGGCTTCTGCACTAGAGATAAGT
This sequence comes from Aquilaria yunnanensis, assembly GCA_039654915.1. NCBI lineage: Eukaryota > Viridiplantae > Streptophyta > Magnoliopsida > Malvales > Thymelaeaceae > Aquilaria > Aquilaria yunnanensis. Next base: position 35,759,390 of record CM077595.1, on the reverse strand, counting down.
GAGAAAATGTCTTCGCATTGGAAGTTCTTATGGCCACTTTCCCTTTGCCTCTCTTGTAGTCCCTCTTTTGGCTACCTCTGTTGCTCAATGGTTGAGCTAGTGGGCTGAAGTGCCTTTTTATTCCGAAGTTGGTGATGGATTCTTGAAATCCTTTTTTGCCGGCATGGTTGCTAGGAGTTCTGCCTTTCCCCTACTTAGTGAAGTAGTGCTCTGCTATTATACAGAACTTCACATCTTTGAGTGTTGTTTAGAGTGGCTCGGTGCAATCTTTCCGAGGTTATCCGCTCCGAAGGCAGTCCTCGAGTGCTAGCGTGTTTTTGGCCATTTTCACTCCTCTGGGATGAATTGTCCTGCACCCATTTTACCGATATATCTTAATAACAGAATTGCATACCTTTGCCTGTATAGCTTTTCCTTAATATCATCCGGAATGTCTTCGCACTTCCTGCCTCTTCATGAGAATTTTTGGGACTTCTTGGTTGCGAGATTCCTCTTTATAGGATCTTTCCGCCTTCTGTGCGAGGTTATTGCACCTAGCGTTGCCATGCTCGGACGGCCCAACACTTTTTGGTAAGTAAATTTGATCGTTTTAGTTGCCTCCCTGCCTTCAGGCCCCCGAGGGGGGTATCGCAGCACCCTGATGTTCGGCGCTTGGGGTTCCACTGACAGAGAGTTTTCACTCGGGATCTACGTTCGCTCTGTCTCCTCTGTTGGTTTCAGCCTTCCCTTCTTCTGGGAATTCAGCAATGCAGTCTACCAGTACCTGGGCGTTCATTGCCCTTCTAGGCTTATACGTGATGTAGTACCCTCCGAGTTCGATGCACCATTTCGATAGTCTTTTCCGAATGCTCTACTCTTTTTTCGAGGCATTGCGCAGAGGAGGGTCACTTCGGACAACAGTCGTGTGCTGGGAAGTAGAGTTGACGCCTTCTTCCCACAAGTCAAGTTGTAAACGACCTTTTGAGGCAATGGGTTTTGACTTTGTTGCCGAGGAGATGGTGATTTTTTCCTCGGGTGCAGAACTCTTTCGGCGGGGAAGTCTGGGTCATCCCGACCTCACTTTTCCCATAGGTTGTACTCTGGGTAGCGTGGTTCCCGCCGAGGACTCATCCCGTTGATCTTCATTTTCCCAATTCCTGTGAATTGGGATGGGATTCTCCACCTCACGAGGTACTGATGAAGAGGGCCTTCGGCCTGAATTTTTGCTGCTGCCTTCTTTGGCTTGACTACTGCGTCATTCCAAACACGCTAGGACATGGGAATTCGCGCAAGAAGCCTATAGTGATAGTCAGAGGACATTCGTCCTCAAGCGAGGAACTCCTAGCCGCCGCTTGTTCAGCTGCCAGTTGAATTTCTGGCGCGGACGGAGACCTCGGAAGTCCCTTATCCTTAGAACGCCGAGTTTCAATAATGGCAACCTGGAGTTGGGTTCCCACAGACGTCACCAAATGATGCGGGTCTGGTTAGGCGGTGCCAGCATCTTTTCTATTGTGCAACTGTGTGCGCAGTAGGGACTCCTGGATGGACACAGAGGTACCCTGAGAGGGTTAGCTGGAGTGAAGGCCGACAACTTCTGATACCGTGGCTAGTGAGGACGGGAAAGGCTCCCGGCATGGGAGAGAACCCGGAGCGGAGATCTTTCTGGGAGACCTTGCTGAAACAATCAAAAAACAGGGGTTAGGAGGCGCCCGTGCTGGATTTCTGAGGGGGAACCTCCGACGCCCAAGTCAGTGCTGTGAGAATGAGAGATACTCAGTAATAAGCATAAGGGACTCTTGCCTAGCGTGTCTTTCTAAGGGCTGAAGGGAGAGTATTCAGGCGGAGAGAGGAGAGCGTCCTCTTGTCCTTTTGGTCCTCCGGGAGGAGAACCTCCTCCCGGAAGCCCCTCTTCCCTGTGATGACTTCCCTTGTACATAAGGAAGAGGATGACCCCTTCAGATGATCACACATGTTTGGCACGTGTATGGTTTAGATGGTGTTCATACTTCTAAGCGTGGAGGCCCCTAGTCATCTAGAGGCTCTTCGGGTTGTGAGCCGGAGTAGGTGTAGCCCGATGTGACAGGACGTTGGATAGTGACGTCGTGCCAGAGCGTGCCTGGAGGTGGCGTGTTGATGACTTGTGTAAGCGGAGTGTCAGAGACTCCTTAATGGCTCTTGCCGTACAACCGAGGTCCCTTTGGTTGATGTCTCACTTCGGGGGGTCCGGTTAGAACTTTGGTCTATTCGTCTTCGGGGGGCATTTTCCTGTAGGGGGTGGTCGGTCATTTTCCCCGAGGGTGGTTTGGCCGTCATCCCGAAGGGCTCGCTACGCTGGCTTCCGAAGTTGGAATTGGCGGGCTACCGAGGCTGAGTGCCTCAAGTGTATGACTTCGTTTACTCCGGAATCCTTTTCCATGGTCGGTGGTCGACCAGGGTGATAGCACTTCGGCTATTAGCTCACATTGCCAAGCACAGGTCAACATTAGCCCAAAGTGTCATTTCTCCCATGTGCAACGGGCCAAGTAACTAGTATAAGTGCTAGTTAAGTAAAAGAAGGAAATGATGCCTTAAGACTTTATGGGGAGCATGATTTGACTAGCCATCATTGATGTTTACCAAAACTAGTCTAGTATTACACTAGTCCTCACATAACTTTGCATGGCCGAAAGTTATCATTTAAACTTGGTAGTTCCACTAGTACCACTAGTCTAAATGTACATTTGAGTCATCTTACTTCATTTTCTTGCATCCTTCCCCTAGTCAATTTCCTTGGTGCTTTTAGGACCCGAAAGCCCTCAACTTTGTACATACATCACTGTGCCTTGTTTTCACAGTCCTTTTCATATTTTCATGGTGTCTCTCTTTATTTCCTTGGCCTGGACCAAGCACTATAAATATGAGTCTAACAACGTATTCTGATCAGACAGACGCATCCGTTCGGATAACCTTGCCTAGGCCTCTGTGCTGTCAGGAGGCGTGCCTTTGTTTCTCATGTAGGGTGACATGTGTCATGTGGCGATTGAGGGACAGTTGCGTCGGTTACATCAATTGTGTCACTTCATCTTTGAGGGGTAGTTAGGGCGACAATTCACCTTCAAAGGGTAATTATGGCGACGATTCGCCTACCCCCTTTCGGCCTATATAAACCCCCCTCCTCCTTAGAGCCTTCATTTGCTTTCCTTTGCTCCTGTTTTTGCTCTCATTCGTTCTTAAGCATTTCTCTCTTTTCTGTAGTGGTGTAAGCAGTGGAGCATTTTCCCAGCAACCTTTTACGATGGCGTCCACCAATCCTGATTTCGGCAAGAGCTTTGGTGGGTCTTTCTTCCGGTAGGTCTTCCTTCCCTAGTTTGCTCAGTTTCCTCCATTTTTATTTCTTCTAGTGTCTGAAGTCATTTTTATCTTTCCCGAGGTCTCCTAACTTCCTTTCCCGAAGTTGCTTCTTTTGACCAAACATGTATTCCCCTGTTCCGCTTATGTCCGTTGAACCTGTTCCCTCGAGCTGGGTTCCCGTTATGTCTCATCCAAGCTGCACTACTCTAGAAAAATTAGCGAAGGGGATACTGAAATTTTTCCTTCCTTCTTACTCGGTCACTAGGCTACCCATTCCTGGCCTTTTTAGATTTATGAATGACAATGACGAGGTTACCATTTTCTGAGCCCAACTGAAGGCCGGACATCGGTTTCCTCCTCCAAAGATGATTTATGACTTTTGCCAATTCCATGGCATTGCCGTAAATCAGCTTCCTCCCAATTCCTATTCTTATTTCAATGCCTTTCTCTACATGTGTGTGGTTTTGAAGATAGAACCCTAGTTCATTATCTTCATGCAGTATTACAAGCTCTATCCAGTCCCGAGGGGTGGCTTTTATTTCATACTACCTCGGGCATCTGGGAGCAAAAAACACATGTTCACCTTTGACACCAAGGACAGTTGGCAAGGGTGGAAAAAGAAGTTCTTCTTCCTGAAGGTGGCGGACGCGTGGTCTTACATGACGACCAGGTGGGCTTAGGGGATGCTAGAGACGGATGTCATTGATACCAAGAAGTTGTTAACTCTTTAGTTGGCAGCGAGGTTTGAGGATTTTGACAGCCGTATCCAAGCTGTCACTGACTGGGATTCGAGGTCCCTCCGCGCTCTTTGTATCCCTTTCCCATCAAGTGGGACTTCACAATTGAAGAGGTTCTTCGAGAGTTAGGGGTGATCAAGGAGCACAAGACTGACCTCGGTGATAGCCAAAGGGCTATCACCCTTTAAACCCATAAGCTCGGGCAGAGCACCACCCTCGGGAAGTCGGGCATCACCCACAAGAAATGCGAGCACCAACCTCAGAAAAAGGGGGGTTTGACACCTTGAACATCCAACCTCGGTAGTCCATCATCACCCCTGGGAACGACAGTACTAACCTCGGGTATTGACTTCAGGAGTGAAAGACTCACCACCTTCGGCAAGAAAGAACATGCTCGAAACAGGGCATCCGTGATGAGGGGAATCCCGGATTACTAAAACGATCTAAAAAAAAAGCCCTTCTATTCCGAAGAGCTCTGCTCTACCGAAGGGATCTCAGGAGTATGGTAGAAACAATTAATGAGCCTCTGACATGTCACTCTCGTACGCAACACGCCACCCTCATACACGCTCTGACATGCTGCTGCCGCACACGTCCTGTCACGCAGACCTACCCTAGCCTTGACCTCTGGCCAGGACAGCCTATAGCCGGCTAGCGGCCCCCATGCCTAAAGGTACGGATTACATCCGGCCGAACACATGTCATAATCTGAGTGAGTCACATCAGGTTGGTGTCTCCATTACACCTTCCTATATATATACAGCAAATGCCCTCAATAGGGGATCCTCGGGAAAAAGAGATACCTTGGACATTCTTACCACTTCCCGTCTCTTAAAAATATTGACTTGGGCATCGGAGTCTCCTCACCAAAAGAATACTCCGGGGACCTCCTAACTTTTTCTCTTTGAGTTTTTTAGGAAATCTCTCCTAGGAAGTCTCTCCTTCAGGCATTCCTCTCTCACCGGAAGTGCCTCCTAGTCTCACCATGTCATGCAGCAAAGATGCCGGTGGGCATCATTTGGCACCATCTGTGGGAACCCACTCCCAGGTGGCCGTTGTTGAAACTCGGCGTTCTAAGGACAAGGGGCTTCTGAAGTCCCCTTCCGCGCTGAAGGTTCAACTGGCAACCGAACAACGTGCCACAAGGACTTCCTCGGCTGAGGACAAATGTCCTTTAACCGTTACCATGAGCTTCCTGCGTGATTTTCAGTGCTCTGTTGTGGCTGAAATGACGCAGCAACTGGAGCAAAGATGGCCACAGCCGCCTCCGGACCGAAGGCCCCCTTCACCAGCACCTTGTCAGGAGAGAAGCCCGAAGTCAACTCACCGGAGTTCAGGAAGCAGAGACCAGCATGATGAGTCCTCGCTGGAAAACAAACCCCGCAAGGTTGGACGTACGGGGAAACAGGGCCCAAATGGCCCAGGACTCCCCACCGAAGGAGTTCTTCAATAGAAGAGAAATCGCAATCCCTTCGGCGTCGAAGTTACTATAAAAAAAGAAGGCATCGCTCTCCATTGCTAGAGGCCTCTAGACAACAGGAAGAAGAGCCCAGCGCCACACTCCTCATGGATAAAATCCTAAAGAGGTTAAAGAGGGTGGAAAGGCAGGTAGCTCAGAAGCCCGTTTGGTCTAGGTTGTTAGAAACCTTCAACGGAGATGAATCACCATTTACTCGAGCAGTACTCAAAGCACCTATGCCGAGTAACTTTCAGGTCCCTCGTTTGGAAACCTACGATGGCCGAAGTGACCCCCAGGCTCACCCAACCAAATACAGGCACAAAATGGTACTGCACGGTGCTAATGATGCCACCTTGTGCAAATGCTTCAAGGTCACCCTCCCTGGACTGGTAATGGCATGGTACAACTTGTTAGCCCCCAGAACCATCATGGGATTCCAAGGGTTGTCTACCGCTTTCACGCAGCAATTCATCGGAAGCAGGCCAACGGCAAAGATGCCAGTTCAAATGTTCGACATAGGGCAGAAGAATGAAGAAACTATTCACGACTATGTCGAAAGGTTCAATCAAGAAGCCCTAAGCATGCCAAACTTTAGGCCAGAAATACGTATCCTCGCCATGATACGAGGACTTCGGAGACACTCACAGTTGTTCTACGAATTCTCTAAGGACCCCCCGGATACCCTCAGTGAGTTTTACTGAAGGCCTGAGTAGCATATGACTGCTGAAGAGATGAGGATGGGGGGGCCAAACCTTGACCACGTCCATACTGAAGGGTCGAGCCAAAAAACTCAATACCCAACCCAATTAGGGGGTCAACCTCGGAAGCTAAGAGGGAAGAAGCCATTGACTTTTACTCCGCTAAACACCACAAGGATGAACATTCTCATGGCCATGGAAAGGTAGGGAACGCAAATTCAATGACCGAAGGCCATGACCTCGGACAACAAACAGAACATGAAAATTTTTTGCCAAGTCCACCGGGATCATGGGCATGATACTGAGGATTGCTTCCAGCTAAGGAAGTACATAGAGTCCCTGATAAAATAGGGCCAACTTTGACGTTACCTGTGAATGCCCTCCCCAAAGGGGAGGGGGAAGAGGAAAATAAAGGAGATGACGAGGAATATGACTCCGACAGACGCCGGAACCGAAGTCCCAAAAGGCATTCACCACCTCCGGCAGGAGTAATACAGACGATTACCATAGGACTCTCATCGGTAGAAAGGAAAAGAAAAGCCAGGGAGATCTCGGTGATGGAATACGGTAACCCATCAAAAAAGATTATTCAGAAAGATGGGTCTACCATAATATTCCCTCATGACGTCCCACTTCTGGTAATGGCAACGATAGGGAGTTGGTATGTCAAGAGAGTACTCCTTGATGATGGTTCTAATGCTGACATCTTATTCTCTCATCTTCTGCCAAGTTTCGCTATCCCTAGGGGCGATCTCAAGCCTGTCACCTCTCCTACCTTCGGAATGCGACTGTCCGAACTCCCCGTCCTCGGGTGGATTGACCTTCCTTTGATGTTAAGAATAATTTCACTACAGAACAAGGAAGAGCTTTTTGCCTCCACAATGACAAGGTTCGTCATCATAGATGTCCCTTCATCGTATAATGCCATCCTTGGAAGACAGACGCAAGGAAAACTGCATATTCGCCCAGATGTGAAATATTTGACTGTCACCTTCGCTAGGAAGGATGGAGATGCTGAGATCTTCGTCAACCAAGGGGAAGTGGGAAAGGTGTTTGTCAAAGCGAGAAAGGCCCCTGCGAAGAGCTGCGCATGGAATTCGGGAGCAAAGACCGTACTCGCAGGAAAGGCAAAGGGATAAGAAACAGAAGACCCTGAGAAAATAGAAACGGAAGATGTAGAACTTGTCCCTGGCCGAAATACCTGAATAAGGAAAAAAGTGGCCAAAAGTGATAAGGAAAAACTTGTATCTTTTCTGTTAATGAACAAAGATCTATTCGCCTACTCGCCGAAAGACATGCATGGGGTAGACCCTCGCATAATTCAGCATAATCTTAAGATACACCCAGACGTGAAGCCCGTGCGCCAAAAGAAAAGAAGCTTTTCGGCACATAAGAACAACTTTGTAAAATCTGAAGTCCAACGGTTAATAGAGGCCGGCGCAATAAGGAAAGTCAAATACCCCGAATGGCTTAGTAACGTGGTCATCGCCACAAAGGAAGGGAGTGACAAACTCCGAATGTGCATCGACTTCTGAAATGTAAACGATGCTTGTCCTAAAGATTCATATCCACTACCACCAACAGACCAGTTGGTGGACTCAACCGCCGAGTATGGCCTCATAAGTTTCCTTAGTGCCTTCAGTGGGTATCACCAAATCAGGACGGACCCTGAAGATGAGGAAAAAACCACCTTTATCACCGAAGTTGGTACATACTGCTATGTCAGAATGTCCTTCGGGCTTAATAATGCAGGAGCCACCTACCAGAGGTTAATGAACAGGGTCTTCAACTCCCAAATAGGGAGGAACATGGAAGTCTATGTCGATGATATGATAGTTAAGAGCAAACAACCTAGTAGTCATAACACAGACTTGGAGGAAACATTCCGCCATCTGGGAATCTTCATAATCCGACTCAACCCCAAAAAATGCGTGTTTGGGGTGAACGCGGGTAAGTTACTTGGATTTATGGTGTCAAAAAGAGGTATTGACGCTAATCTAGAAAAGGTTAAGGCCCTACTAAGATTTTGAACTCCCACAACAATGAAGGATGTGCAAAGACTCACAGGGAGAATCACGTCCCTCAGCAGATTCATATCTAGATATGGGGATCGCTGCTAACCATTCTTCAAGGTCCTTACTAAGGCGGCGAAAAATGGTGGTGACCTCGGTGGCGAGGTACATTGTTAGGCTCACCTCCTAAGTTCTTGGCTTAGGCCAAGAAGCATAGAGGGATAATGTGAAGGACTGGGGAAACTAGTACAGTGATGTATGTTCAAATCTGGGAACTTTCGGGTCCTATTTGAACACAAAAACTTGACTATGGGAGAAATGACAGAAAATAAAATTGGAGGACTAAATTGCACACTTAACTTGGTGGTGCAAACAAAACTACAAACTGTGAGTTGATGATTTCGGCCATGCAAAATTTTGCAAGGGTTTGTGGTCTACTAGACAAAATTAAAGGAGACAACAATGATAACAAGTCACATCATGTCTACCACTAAGGAACTAAGTATTATTATCTAGTTGGACTAACTAGAACTTATGCTAGTTTCATGGCCGGTTACCACATGGGATTAATGGACTTTTATGACACTTTTGTTTTGTGCTTGGCAAAATGGGCCATGAGGTGACCTAAGTGTCAAGATATATATATGTTTTGGTGACGGAATTGTAATTATGTGGAGTTGAAGGCTTCATTGACCCATGCAAATAAGTTGGGGCCGAAACTTGTAACCGAAACACCTAAGTCATTTGTATCTCCATTTCGGGCTTGTTCCTTCACTTGACCGAAACTTGTTTTGCTTAAGTTCTTGAGTTCTCTCAAACTTGCTCTCGGATTCAAGCTTCATTGGAGAAGTGTGGAGCTTTGGTTGAAGGATTCAAGCTTGGGAGCTTGGTTTCGGCACTAGACCATTCCAATTCAACCTTTGTTCTTGAAGAAATGAAGAAGGGCCGAGCCAACCAAGCTAGGGTTTTGAGGTAATCTTGATGTTTCCTTGATTACATGGTGTTAATTCCATGAACAAGGTGTTTGAGTGTTTAATTGATGTTATATTAGGCCAATTGAGTGAAGAACACTTTGGCTTGGAAGTTGGTATTTGGCCGAAAGCTTGAATTGAGGTAAACTTATGTTTTTCCCTTGATTACATGGTAGTTATTCCATGAACAAGGTTAGTTGATGCCAAATTGGTTATGTGATAGGCTAATTTGGTGAAGAACATCATGGTTTGAAAGTTGGATTTTTGGCCGAAAGCTTATTTGAGGTAGGGTTCACTTAACATCTTGATTGCTTGGTGAGTTACCATGATTCAAGTGTTTAAAGTAGCTAAGTGATGGATAAATTTTTCAAATGACCTTAGTTGCTTGATGGGCTATTGAGAATTGATTCGGTTATGGTGTTAATTAGCTAATTAACTATGGACATGTGCTAGAAATGCTAGTGAATGTGGCCATTTTGTTAGCTATTTCGAAGCTCTAGTGGATGTGGAGATAATGGTGAAGTTGTGTGCAAAATTGCACATTGGCACATGTTATGGTATTATGGCCGAATGGTCTTCGTGGTGTTTGTGTGTGTACATTGTGTGCTTTGGTGAATTCTTTGTGCTTGCTGACCAAATTATTGTTAGTGTAACTTATAAGTCCTGGGTACTTAGCATGTATATGTATATGTGGTGTTTTCTTGTCTTTGTGGTTGTTTTGCAGGTTATGTTGAGCTAATGGGAGGTTAAGCCTTGAGTTGTATACTCGGCTTAACTAAATAAACTCTTAATTGAGTTGGTATTGAAAATGAGCTTTACTGAGTTTTATACTCACTGCCCATCATATTTGTTTTTCAGGGAAAGATATTTGGCCTGAATAGTTTTGCTTGCTTTGTGCTTGTGAAATTGTGCTAGCTTGCTTGTTTGTCAAGGTATGTGCCAATGTGTGCCTGGCTTATTGGTTTTGTACATTACAAGTCTTATTTTTACAAGTTGGCCGAGACTTATGTGCTAAGTTTGCAGGCTTGTAGTGTTGGGACCTGTCTAGGAGGGCAGTATGGACATGTGGACATTGGCTCTGATCATAGTCTTTACCTTCATGACTATGAACATGGCTATTGGGTTGGTGTTGCAGTGTGTACTTCTGTATGGGATATTTAAGGTGCTATTTGACCATTAGTGGTCTCGGGTTGTACTGTAACTTGGCTTGGAGGACTTTTGAATCATGGCATGAAGCCATGTAGGTTACTAGGTAGACTACCGTTTTGAGTGTACATATATGTAGTCTTGGATACCTAGTTTTGTGGTAGTACTTGTTGTGACTAAGTAGCCAAGTTATGTGTATGATCTTATGAATGGTTTTGGACCTGTGTATGTGATGGATGCTTTGGGCCAAAGTTGGCATATCTTTATGGATAGTTTGGACTTATGCTTGGTTATGTGAGTCTGAAGCATGAAACCTTGTGAACCTCCTTTGTACCTAATATGGCCGAGAGGCACATGTGCACATAAACTTGAGTTTTCAAAACAAAGTGACTATCTTGGGCTTCTTGGTTGCCATTTAGGTAGCACACTTGATTGCACACCAATTAAGCACTTAATTTTCACTAAGTGTTGCCTTGCTTGTCATGCAAGTAATCTATTAAAGCCTTGCTTGTTTTGGAAGTTAGTGGTATTGGGCCTTACTTCTGCTGCAAGTAATTATTGGACTTAATCATAAGCCTCCTAGGCCACCTCCCAAGCTTTTTACCTTAAGAAAATAAGACTTAATGGTAACTTTGGTTGTTTGGCCGAATTAAAGAACTTGAAATTAAGTTATGGGTTTGGGAGTTAAACTTTAAATTTTGGGCTAGGGCCTGTGTGAGGTGTGACATACATCCTTGGAATGAAGACTTCCAAAAGGCCTGGGAAGAGCTTAAGGTCTACTTGACTCACCTGCCGACACTCTGACAGCCACGGAAAGAGGAACCCCTCATACTATACCTCACCATCATCGAAAAGGCATTAAGTTCTGTGCTTGTGAAGAAAGAGGGGGTGGAGCAATGGCCAGTATATTATGTGAGCAAGTCTCTGCATGGTGCCAAAGTCAGGTACCCCTTACTAAAAAAGGCTATTTATGCCCTGGTACTTGCAAGTAGAAGGCTACGTCCATATTTCCAAGGCCACCTATTATTGTCCGAAGTAACCTGCCTCTTTGGGATATCATGAAGAAGGTAGATCACTCTGGAACGCTTTCCAAGTGGTGCATAGAGTTCAGCGAGTATGATATCACTTATGAGCTGAGGAAGGCAATAAAAGATCAAGCTTTGGTGGATTTTATTGCCGAAGTACCTATCGCCGAAGATGGTCAACCAAACCTCGGGAAAAATGAACCGGAGTGGACTTTGTTTGTAGATGGGGCCTCCAGCTTCGAACACCGGGGAGCTGGAGTAATCATTCGTGGTCCTGAAGGTATGGAATTCATGAAAGCCGTCAAATTTGGGTTTAACATAACCAACAATATGGCAGAATATGAAGCTCTCATAGTAGGGTTACGCCTGTTAGTGTTGTGCCCAAAAGCCAATCATGAGATGATTGTATTTTTGCACATTGAGTAATGATATTTTCTTAAGGCATTAATCCGGCAATTATGTTTGTTGTTTTGCTTCTGCGTAACTTAACAAACATAATTGTAACCGTAGAATAAAGATATTCTTAAACGTCCCTGGTCTAGTATTATTGTGGAGCGGGTTGCAATAATACATAAAGACAAATTGGATTAGGGCTTTGAAACCCATTAAACCTGGAAGTTGAGTCTCACTATAAATACAACTTCTAGTGAGAAATTCGTAGGTCTCCTTACCCTAGCCTCCCAAAAGGACAGCCGCACTCTTCTCTTGCAATTCCTTAGAGGACGCAAGCTAGCACTGCGAGTGCAAGAGAAACACATCTGCCGGGACGTGGTGGAAGCGTGGTGATCCCGAGAGGCTCGTGTGGATACCATAGAGAGCTTGAACACGTCAACTGTTCAGGTTTTGTGATTCGACTCGACAATTGAGTGAGAGATCTCAATCGAAAATTAGGTATGAAAATTTTTGAACACCCGGTTTACCCCGTTTCACTTGGATCCTAGAGGGTTTCGGTTAAATTTCGCTGCACTGTTTGGCTCCCGAAACCCAACAACACTTTGCTAGAAGAATTGGCTTGAGAAACCTGAAGGCCCACAGCGATTCTCAACTAGTGGTCCGACAGATGGCAGGGGACTATAGCGCGAAGGACCCAACTTTGGCAAAATATCACGAGCTTGTATCAAAGCTCATCCAGGAGTTCGACGCAGTGCACATTGAGAATGTGCCTTGCCGAGACAATGCTGAAGCAGATAGTCTGGCCAAATCAAGAAAGTCCACTGAAGTGTTGAGCCGCCCGAGCATAGCAATAATGAACATAGCAACCTCGGAAAAAGGATGGAAAAATTCCATAAAGAGGTATCTTACAACCTCAGAGCTTCCCGTTGACACTGGCGAAGCAGCAAAAGTGCGAAGACCCTCCAGATGATATTTCCTAATCGGGAAAGAATTGTACCAACAGGGGTATACAAGTCCGCTACAAAGGTGTGTCAGTGAAGAGGACACTTAGACAGTCCTCGAAGAAGTCCATGATGGGGCTTGTGGTTCCCACATTAGAACTGACGGCTTGGCAGGATTGATACTCCGCCAGGGGTACTTCTGGGCCACCCTAAGAAAGGACGTGAGGTAGTTTGTCCAGAAATGTGATAATTGCCAAAGACACGCCAATAGTCAGAGGTTACCCTCAGAACTGATAACCTCGGCTAACTACCCCTGTCCCTTTGCAGTATGGGGCATTGGCCTCATCGGGCCACTCCCGACTGCACTTGGCGGAGTTATGTTCTGCGCGGTCGCGGTGGATTAGTTCACTAAATGGGTCGAGGCAGAGCCCCTGGCAACCATTACGGCAAAGGACATACAAAAATTCATCTGAAAGAGCATTATATGCAGATTCGGCATACTAAGGCTGATAGTGGCCGATAATGGTTCCCGGTTTATTGACAAGGGATTCCAAGAATTCATCACCGACCTTAGGATAAAAAAGCACTATGCCCCGGTAGCTCATCCTTAGAGCAACAAACAGATAGAGGTATCTAATAGAACCATAAAAGATGGTCTGAAAAATAGATTGAGGGAAGCAAAGAGAATATGGCCAAGGGAACTTCCTAGTGTGCTATGGAGCTATCGGACAACACCCCAAAGGGCCATGGGTGGGACGCCTTTCTCGCTCATCTTTGGCACAGAGGCCATTATTCCTATCGAAGTAGTCTAGCCATCGGTTAGGGTACAAGCGCTCGACGAGGAAGGGAATGACCTCGGATTAAGAACTAAGCTCGACCTAAATGACGAACACAGAGAAGTGGCTGAACTTAGAAGAAAAGCCTTTCAGCAAATAGTGGCTATAACTGCGAACCTGGGCATTAGGCGAAAAGGAATTAGGAAGGGAGACCTCATTCTCCGAAAGGCTAAGTTTGAACACCGAAGACCATCTCACATGATAGTTCGGGAGAACTGGGAAGGGCTTTAGTTGGACCTTGACGAGGTTCAGAATGGAGTCTATAAGCTCGGCGATACCGAAGGTGGAGAACTGAAAAATAGATGGCACTCAGATGCCTTGAAGAAATTCTACACATAGAATTTTGATAAGAAATTGTACAGTCAGAAATTTTTTCTAAGTACAGAAAATTTTTAGGAAAATAGCCCCACCTAAGAGCTCTCGCCGAACATGGTTCAGGTATGTACTTATGAAAATCACACGTTTCCTCCGAAGTTGGTTGGGTCATTTCCCCCAAAGGGAGCATCTACCAAACATGGTTGATGAAAATAGGACAAACTTTGCCAAAAGGTATTCTCCTAAGCTAGCGCTTTTCCGAAGATGGTCGATAAAAAGAGCAAAAAATACCTTCCCAAGGGTCCTAGACTGAAAGTGGTCAAGACAACCCTTGGAAACGAAAATTATTGCTTAAGCGACTTCACCAAATTTTAAAGGAAGGAAAAATGTCATTGAGAAGCCTTATTACAAGGAGGAAATTACAAAAAGAAGATTACAAAGAAAAAGAAGAAGACAAAGTAAAGCCGTAGACACCTAAGGGACCCCAGCGTCATGAGATGCTCCATCCCCAGTACCCTTTGCTGTAACCTTCAGCGCCGGAGGAGGGGCAAATGACAGGTTGAGGAGCTCAATCTTTGACCAAGTCCAGCGAGGCCCCTCGGGGATGTTCAGGGTAGCCAAGAAGGAGAGGTCGAGGTCTGGATATTTCGCCAAAACTTGGTGTGAAGCCAGATAGAAGTCGTCTTGGAAGGTAACTTTAGTCGCCTGAACAACCTTGTCTTTCTCAACAGACAAGTGTTCCACCTCATTTTGCAAATCGGTGACCTCCTTCTCCAGCTTCTTCACCTTCTTCTTCTTCTTTGTCACCTTTTTCAGGGCCTCAACCCCGGCCTGAAGTTCAACATTGTTGGCGAGGGCCTTCGTTAGGAGATCAGAATCTTCTTCCTTTTCCCTCTGAAAAGCCTCATTGGCAGAAGTAAGCTCGATGACCTTCGGACCGAGGTCAGACATCTTCTGGGAGAAGTCCTTTAAGAGCTCCTCCTGACCCTTAAAAAACTCCTCTCGAAGTTTGGCAGTCTCTTCCTTGGCTATTCTGCTCAACTCGGCATTCTTGATGACCGAATTGGCACAAAACACCTTGGCCTTCTCCAGACACTCTTCGGCCCAAGATCGGACAGAATACTGTTTTGCTGCACAAGCTCTGAAGTATCCGCTATATGCCAAGAGCTGCAAAATAAGGGGGAGGACATTCGGTAAAGTTGTACAAGGAAAGCCAAACACTTGGAAAAATTGGGAGAAAAAATAAAGGGTCTGAAGAGTACCTGGGCAGCGTGCTCGGACATCCTCGTGGTGAGGATCTCCTCGTTCGAGCACTCTTCGGCCACAGATTTGAAGGTAGCCTGGGTGAGCACACCCCTCGCCATTTGGGGAGCCGTTTGCTGGCAGTCTTTGGAGAACAAATTCATGTCCTCCATAAAAGACCAGAAAGGCTCTCTCGAGACCTTGTCCTTTGGGATATGTAAGTACCGAAAAGCCCGCCTCCGGGCGTGCTCTACCATCCATGCTGAGTGTGCCAATTCCTCTGTAAAGTCAAGACACAGTTCCATTAGAACATTGTCCCTTAGCAATATATCTAAAAATTAAGAGTGCTAAAAATGTCACAAACTTGGCGGCATCTCAGCGACGTCATCGTCGTAGTCCTGAACCTCCTTCACTTCGACAGGGACATGTTTGCCCGTGCTTCTTTTGCGCTCCTAGAATTCTTCAGCAGAAGGGCCCCCTGCTGAAGAACCCAACAGGTCCGCCAAAGTGGTAGGACTCCGGGGAGTAGAGCTGACGGTTACCTACGGCAGCAGGTCGGCTTGGACTTCGGGCTAGCCCCCGGCCTCCACAACGTCCTCCGGGGGTGGGGGAAGGAGGTCCTTCTTCACTTTTTTAGCCGAAGAAGGCTAACCTCCAGACATTTTTCACCTCTTCAATGCCGCCTTCTTCGTCTGTTCCCCTTTCTCGGCTTGACCAAGGAAGAAGGATTTGTAGAAAGTGGCTGACTGATCGCCCATCTCTTAAAAAAAAAGGAAAATATCAATGTAAGTCCAAAGGGATACTTATACCAAAAATTTGGAAAGTAACTTACTCTCAAAAAGGGGCTTCATAAGTGAGCTCCCCCCGAAGGAGCATCACCAGCCAGGACTTCTTCCCATCAGCGGCAGCAGCAGGCATGCCGAGGTCCGTCTTATGCTCCTTGAGCACCCCCAGCTCCCGAAGAACCTCCTCGGTCATAAGGCTCCACTTAATGGGGAAGGGATAGAAGGAGCGTTGTGGGACCTCGGCATCCCAGTAGGCAACAGCTCGGATACGGCTATTGAAATCCTCAAATCTCACTGCCAACTCAGGAGTTAGCAACTTCTTGGGATGAACGACGTCCATCTCCAGCTTCCCCTGGGCCCACCTCGTCGGCATGTATGACCATGCCTCCGCCACCTTCAGGAGAAAGAACTTCCTTTGCCACCCTTGCCAACTATCTCTAGTGCCGAAGGTGAACATATACTTTTTGCTCCCAGATCCCCGAGGTAGAATGAAATAGAAGCCACCCTTCTGGACTAGATAGAGCTTGTAGTACTGCATGAAAATGATGAAGTGGGGTTCAGTTTTGAAAACCCCACACATGCATAGAAAAGTGTTAAAGTAACAGTAAGAGTTAGGTCAAAGCTGATTCACAGCTATGCCATGGAATTGGCAAAAGTTGCAAATCATCTTCGGTAGAGGAAACCGAAGTTTGGCCTTCAGTTGGGCCCGAAAAATGGTAATGTCGTCACCGCTATTCATGTAGCTGAAATGGCTGGGATGGGGAAGTCTAGTGGTGGCGTAAGAGGGAAGGAAGAACTTAGTTGTCCACTTCGCTAATTTTTTCAAAGTGGAACAACATGGGTGAGACATGAGAGGTTGCCAGCTCTCGGGAATAGCTTGGATAGACATGAGGGGGATAGGGGATGACATGTATGGCAAACAGAAACGACTTCAGAGAAAAGAGTCAGAGGACTTCGGGAAAAAGGAAAAAGACTTCGGGGACTAGAAAAAAATAGAAACCGAAGAGACCGAAGGACCTATGGAAGGGAAACCCACCAAAGTGTTTGCCAAAGTCGGGATTAGAAGACGCCATCGTAAATGGTTACCGAAAATTGCTCCACCGCTTGTACCATTGCAAAAGAGAAAGAAGAGCTCGAAAACAGACGAGAACAAGGTAGAGGCAAAGGAGAGAAAATTAGGGTTATGACGGGAAGGAAGGTTTATATAAACCGAAGAAGGGTAACCGAATCGTCGTCATAACTACTCTACGAAGGCGAATCGTCGCCATAATTACCCCTTGAAGGTGAAAAGATGCGGCTGGTGTTGTTACGGCCCTTCTAGTGGGAGGTAAGGACTTTAGAATTTATTTTAGAAGTTTAATTTAAGTTTGCCTAGCAAGAATTAAGAAGTTTGCCAAAGTTCACTAAGTTCCGACAAGAATAAAGCTCTGAACTAAGTTCAGGGGCAGAATGGTAATTTTGCACCCTGAATGGCCGGGATGAGTCCCGAGTGTTTTAAAATGAATTTTTAGAACTTAACTTTTAACCTTAACTCAAACTCAACAAATAGACAAGAATTTAATCAAGAACTGTTAAGTTACAAAGATGGGGGACCTAATTGCACAAAACTTGAAACCTTGGTGGTTTGAAGGGTTAAGTGGGGTTTAAGAAGAGGGAAGAGGGGTTTGGGCTGCCATAACCCGTTTTCCAGCTTCTCCACTCCATTTCTCTCTCAAATTAAGCTTGGAATCAAAAGCTTTTGGTGCCAAAAGGTGTGGTTTGAAGTGTTCAAGCTTGGAGAAGTGATTTTCAAGCTTGAATCCATGTTTTTGAAGCTTGAAAGGGCGTTTTTCTCCATCCCCTGTTTTTGAACGAGGTATGATTCATGTTCTTGATTGAATTCGTGTTATTTGATTGATTGGAAGCTTGGGTTTTGGTTGGAAGAGGTGTTTTTGATGTTTAGGAGCTTTGTTTTGGTTTGAATTTGTGTAGAACTTTGGAAGCTTATTTGGAAGAGGAAGGGTTCGAATTCTTGCTTGTTCTTGGTGTTAAGGTAAGGGAGAAAGTGTTTTTAAGTTGTTGGATTGCTTTTGGATTGAAATGAATTGAGAAAGTTGAGTAATTTTTGGGTATGGTGTGAAGAAACGTTTTGGGAATTATGATGGACTAGCTATGTTCGAAGGATTGGTTTGATGCTTCTAATGCATCATAGTTTGGCTTTGATAGTTGGTTTTGTTCCTTGCAACATGTACTTCATGTGTATGAAATTTGGTAACTTTTGATGCATGTTTGCTATATGTATTTGGTTGCCAAAGTTTGTAGCAGCAAACGGCCGAATTCTGCATTTCTGCAGAATTGGCGACGCGGCGCCAATTGGCCCGAAAATTGGCGACGCGTCGCCAATTCAATTTTTCTTCACAGAGCGTTTGTTCGTTGGCGACGCGTCGCCAATTCTTTTTGCCTTTGGCGACGCGGCGCCAACACCTAAAAATGGGGGGTTTGACTTTTTGCTGCGTTGACCCGACCGAGACTACGGAAGGTTCGGAACGTGCCTAAGGGTCCGAGGATCCCGATGGTACTCCGAGACTTCCGAAAGTCCCACCGGAAGTATGAGTTTTCTTGAACTGTTTGAGGTAAGTAAGTTGCTTAGGCAACAAGTAAGGAAAAAAATGTTGCAATTGAACTTAATTAGCTATCAATAGCTCAGGTGAAAGGTTTAGAACCCTCGTCGGCTTAGCCGTGCGGTAGCCACGAGGCCCCGAGGTGAAACCTTGTTCATCTAGTTTACATCAAAGAGGCCCTGCGGCCTAGTCTACAAGTCCCATCATAAATTCCCCTGCATAACAATTAGGTGAGAGGTTCTATGTTTGAATGAGGCTTGCTAAGGTTCGCCCTTGAGCCATATGATAGGTTGCTAAGTGATAGCGCTTGGCCTATATTTCAGGTTGCTAAGTGATTGCGCTTGGCCTGTATATGTGTCAGGTTGCTAAGTGATTGCACTTGGCCTGATACAGAGGACTACTTGAGGAGAGGTCTACCGACCTAGTTTATATATATATGACTAGTACCCTCATGCTGTGTGAGCTCGCAGCCAGAGTCCTAGCTTTTTCTTACAGGTACATCGAAGACCCTTACTGAGAATGTTGAATTCTCACTCCCTGTTTGTTATGCAGAGTCTGGAGTAGCAGGACCGGATAATCACTGAGGATTATCACGGTAGTACCTTTTTGTCTGTAAAGGTACGGTAGTTGAGAAACTTTAAGTTTCTAGCTTGCTTAAGTGATTAGTTGGTCTGTTGGTCAGGTTGTGGTACTAACTTGCTTCTTCCTTTGGCTGCAGAGCCTAGTAGCACTTGGCACAGGACTTGTGAGACTCGCCACTGGGACAGGAGTCCAAAGTGGGAGTTAGGGTAAAAGATCTCAGCAAAGTCTTGTATTTTGATACAGTACTCTATTTTGCCTCCAGTATTTATGTTATAAAGAGTCCTTGACTCAGGGGATTGTTCTCTGGGTGAGAGCATTAGTTACTTATGTATAAATGCTTTCACGAGCGGTGTATGTGTAGTTAATCACTCAAAGGTTGATTTTGCTATGCTTTGGCATTTTGTATTTATTTATATAGAATTTTACCTAGCCGGCTAAATGTCTAAATGATTAAATATTTTATGGTTTTAATAAACCAAGTCAAAGCATAAGTGCATACATATTGCATTTCTAGGTTAATCAACTAGTAGCATTGGATTTAATCCACACACATAACCAGCTAGCCAATTACAATCCACCGTGAGACAAACGCTCACAGGGTATCCCGGGCAGGGGCACGGGGATCGTGTCAGTGTTTTTGGTATCAGAGCTAAGGGTTTATTTCATAGATATTGGAGGCTTAGACTGAGATCTAGTAGTAAAGTCCAAGTGCTAGGAAGTTAGTACTGACCAACATTTGGGGAAATGTTGTCTGGCTGTGGTTGCAGGTTATTATGGTTGATACGAGGTCTGGAACTTCGAGGGGGACTAGAGAACCTGGTGAAGGTTCTAGTGACCCAGTTGTGGCGAGGTTGGATGAGATATCCAGAGTGCTACAGGGTTTGACTGAGACTATGTCTCAGGTAGCACAGGGTATGAACACTCTTGTAACAGAGATGTTCAGAGATTATGGGGACAGAGGTGTTGTCCAGGAGGAAGTTGAGCCACAACAGGAACAGGAAAGGCATGATGAGCAACAGCAAGTGCCTAGAGCTCAGGAACCCAGAAATCAAGTTCTTGAGGAGGTTGAGGAACCAGAGATGATGGAGGCTCCAAGGAGGGGAGACACTCCACATCAGATGAGGTTGCTGGAAAAGTTCAAGACAGTTGATCCACCTAGCTTTGATGGGACGGGAGATCCTGACAGAGCAGAGGATTGGTTGTCTGTTATGAACAGACTCTTTACTTGTGGTGGCTATGAGACAGAGCAGAGGATGGTTCTAGTACCTTTCTTTCTGAGAGGGAGAGCCAGTCTTTGGTGGGATGATGTGATGGAGTTGCTGAGGGAGAGTAATGGCACTCGCCCAGAGCACAAGAAAAAGGTGCTCAAGTGGTCAGACTTCGAAAAGAAGTTCAGACAGGAGTATATTAGTGAAGCTGCACAGGATCAGAGGAGGATCCAGTTTGAGAATCTGACACAGGGAGAGATGTCAGTACGAGAGTATGAGCAGCGCTACAACTCACTTATCCGGTATGCTCCATATATGATGGGTAATGAGGAGCTGAAAGCCAAGAAGTTTTCCCAGGGCCTGAAGCCTATTTTCAGGAGGTATATGGCGACAGTTGACATCAGGAGTTATCGCCAGATGGTTCAGAAGGCATTGGCATTGGAAAGGGAATTCGAGGATTCCAGAGCACCTGTGAAAAAGGTGGAAGCTGGGCCATCTAACTTGGGGAAAAGTGCTGGAAAGCGACCAATGGTAGTGAACCAGGATCCATCTAAGAGGAGGAGGACAGGTGTGTGTCCTAGGTGCAGACGGTTCCATGGTGGAAGACCATGTACACTGGGCACAGATATTTGTAATGTCTGTGGTCAGAGAGGGCATTGGGCCAGGGACTGCCCAAGAGTTCGATCAGTTACAGGTCCATCTCGGGTTTTACCTCCAGTACCGCTTGCCATTGGGAACCGGCCTGGAGTAGTTGCTGCAGCAGTGAACCCAAGAGTCTTCGCTTTGACAAACCAGGCGGCTAGAGAACCGCCAGCTGTACGAGGTAATTTTACTTTTCTGAGTAGTAGTGTTAGAGTGCTTTTCGATACGGGAGCTACTCTTTCAGTGATATCTTCTGCCTTGGTAGATAAGCATAGTTTACAGCGTGAAATTGCGGGTGAGTTGAGACTCATCAGGACTGCAGGGAGAGGTTTTATTGTGACCAATGAAGTGGTTACTAGGTATCCTTTGCAGTTAGGTGATCATGACTTTTGTTGTGAGTTGTGGGTGATTGAGTTGAAATCATATGACCTGGTGCTGGGAATGGATTGGTTGAGTAAGCACAAGGCACAAATTAACTGTGCGAATCACTCAGTTGACATCACTGATGCTCAAGGAGCTAGAGTGACTTGCACAGGAGGGTTGGCATCTAGTGCTAAGAGTTTACACCTTAGACTTGTAGATACCATCCCTGTAGTGGGTGAAGAGGAGTATTACTCGTTGAATGGAGTAGCTATAGAGGATGAGTTGGGGAGCATTCCTGTAGCTAATCAATTTCCTGAGGTGTTTCCAGTAGAGTTACCTGGGTTACCACCTAGGAGGGATACTGAGTTTGCTGTCCATCTGCAACCAGGGGTTGAGCCTATTTCAGTACCACCTTATAGGATGTCGGCTCCTGAGATGGATGAGTTGAAGAAGCAGTTGGAGGAACTGCTAGGGAAAGGTTTCATAAGACCGAGTGTATCACCGTGGGGAGCTCCAGTATTATTTGTGAAGAAGAAGGATGGGACTTTCAGGTTGTGCATCGATTACAGGAAGTTGAATGCAGTGACAGTTAAGAATAAGTATCCACTTCCTAGAATTGATGATTTGTTTGACAGACTCAAAGGAGCGAGAGTGTTTTCCAGGATTGATCTTCGGTCTGGGTATTTTCAGATCAGAGTTAAGGAGGAAGACATTCAGAAGACTGCCTTCAGGACAAGGTACGGGCATTATGAGTATACGGTTATGCCTTTTGGTGTGACTAATGCTCCAGCAGTATTTATGGAAGCTATGAATCGGATCTTTAAGCCATTTCTGGATCAGTTTGTTGAGGTCTTCATCGATGATATTCTGATCTATTCACAGTCTACAGCAGAGCATGAGGAGCACCTTAGAACGGTTTTGCAAGTGCTGAAGGATAATCAGTACTATGCAAAATTTTCTAAGTGTGAGTTTTGGTCCGAGAGGATTCAGTTTTTGGGGCATATTATCAGTGCTCAAGGTTTGTCAGTTGATCCTGAAAAGGTTCAAGCAGTGGTTGATTGGAAGAGACCGACTACAGTTACAGAGGTCAGGAGTTTCTTGGGTCTAGCAGGTTACTACAGACGCTTCATAGAGAAATTCTCTGTGATAGCTACGCCGTTGACAGCATTGACCAGGAAAGCTCAGAAATTTGAGTGGACACCAAAGTGTGAAGAAGCCTACATGAAGCTGAAGGAAAAGTTGACCAGTGCACCCATACTTGTATTACCAGACCCGGACAGAGCCTTTACAGTTTATACTGATGCGTCAGGTTCAGGTTTGGGTTGTGTTCTACATCAGGACAGTCAAGTGATTGCTTATGGTTCGAGACAGCTGAGGCCTAATGAGTTGAACTATCCTGTTCATGATCTTGAGCTTGCAGCAGTGATCTTTGCACTGAAATTATGGAGACATTACTTGATGGGAAGATCGTTCAGAATCTTCACTGATCACAAGAGTTTGAAGTATTTGTTTACTCAGAAGGATCTGAACATGAGACAGCGGCGATGGATTGAGTACATTAAAGACTATGATTGTTCGATCGAGTATTGTGCTGGTAAAGGGAACGTGGTAGCAGATGCTTTGAGCCGGAAATACACAGGAGTGATCTTGTCCAAGGATCAGGCTACAGATTCTTCAGAAGGAGCATTGAAGGATTGTTTCTTAGCTTTGCATGAATTATGGCAAAGTCGAGAAAAATCCTTAGTCTACATTTTGGAGATTCAGACGGCTTGGTTAGCCAGAGTCAAAGAAGCTCAGTTGAAAGATCCACTGTTGAAGAAGATTTCAGGTGAAGCTAAGACTGGTGCCTTGAAGAAAGAGTTCAAGTACAAAGATGGAATACTGCATTATGGTGATCGACTCTATGTGTCGAATGTTAAGGGACTTAGGCAGCAAGTCCTACAGGAGGCACATAGCAGTACATTGAGTATTCACCCTGGTGTTAGTAAGATGTATCAAGATCTAAAGACACATTTTTGGTGGCCAGGACTGAAGAGAGATGTACGTGGACATGTGGCAAAGTGTTTGACATGTCAGGTGGTGAAAGCTGAACACCAGAAACCAGCAGGCACACTTCAGAGTTTATCTCTACCAGTGAGGAAGTGGGGATCCGTTACTATGGATTTCCTAGTGGGGTTACCGACCACCCGGAGTCAGCATGATGCTATTTGGGTAGTGGTTGACAGATTGACGAAGTCGGCACACTTTATACCGATCAGAGTCACCTACACATTAGAGAGGTTGGCTCAGTTATATCTCAGGGAGATTGTGAGACTCCATGGGATACCGGATCAGATCATATCAGACAGAGATCCACGATTTACATCACGGTTTTGGAATGCTTTTCAGGAAGCATTGGGCAGTAAAGTTAGCCTCAGTACCGCTTTTCATCCGCAGACTGACGGACAGTCAGAGAGGGTGATTCAGACTTTGGAGGACATGCTACGCATGTGTGTCATTGATTTCAGAGGTGATTGGGATCAGCACTTACCACTGATCGAGTTTGCCTATAATAACAGTCATCAATCTGTTATTGGAATGGCGCCCTATGAAGCTTTGTATGGGAGACGGTGTATGACACCTCATTGTTGGGCAGATCCGACAGACAAAGTGGTCGTTGGACCTGAGATCATAGCTGACACTACAGCTAAGATTAAGTTGATTCAGCAGAGAATCAAGACAGCTAATGACAGACAGACTAAGTATGCGAACAGAAGAAGAAGAGAATTGAGTTTTGAGGTTGGTGACAAAGTACTTCTGAAAGTGTCGCCCATGAGAGGAGTTAGTCGTTTTGGACAGAGGGGCAAGTTAGCTCCAAGGTTCATTGGACCTTATGAAGTGTTAGAGAAAGTTGGGAAAGTTGCTTATCGGTTGGCTTTACCGCCTAACCTTTCTCAAGTGCATAATGTGTTTCACGTTAGTTTACTCAGGAAGTGCACCGTTGAGCCCGGACAGGTAGTAAATCCTTCAGTGATACCCATTCAGGAAGACTTGACTTATGAAGAGAAACCAGTTCAGATTTTGGATAGGCAAGTCAAGAAACTGCGGACTAAGTGGATTCCGATGGTTAAGATCCTTTGGACTAACCATAGTGAGGAGGAAGCTACCTGGGAGACGGAGCAGGATATGCTGAAAAGATATCCTGGTGTTTTTCCAGAGTTGCAGCGGAATTTGGGGGACCAAATTCCAGAAGAAGGGGAGAATGTTACGGCCCTTCTAGTGGGAGGTAAGGACTTTAGAATTTATTTTAGAAGTTTAATTTAAGTTTGCCTAGCAAGAATTAAGAAGTTTGCCAAAGTTCACTAAGTTCCGACAAGAATAAAGCTCTGAACTAAGTTCAGGGGCAGAATGGTAATTTTGCACCCTGAATGGCCGGGATGAGTCCCGAGTGTTTTAAAATGAATTTTTAGAACTTAACTTTTAACCTTAACTCAAACTCAACAAATAGACAAGAATTTAATCAAGAACTGTTAAGTTACAAAGATGGGGGACCTAATTGCACAAAACTTGAAACCTTGGTGGTTTGAAGGGTTAAGTGGGGTTTAAGAAGAGGGAAGAGGGGTTTGGGCTGCCATAACCCGTTTTCCAGCTTCTCCACTCCATTTCTCTCTCAAATTAAGCTTGGAATCAAAAGCTTTTGGTGCCAAAAGGTGTGGTTTGAAGTGTTCAAGCTTGGAGAAGTGATTTTCAAGCTTGAATCCATGTTTTTGAAGCTTGAAAGGGCGTTTTTCTCCATCCCCTGTTTTTGAACGAGGTATGATTCATGTTCTTGATTGAATTCGTGTTATTTGATTGATTGGAAGCTTGGGTTTTGGTTGGAAGAGGTGTTTTTGATGTTTAGGAGCTTTGTTTTGGTTTGAATTTGTGTAGAACTTTGGAAGCTTATTTGGAAGAGGAAGGGTTCGAATTCTTGCTTGTTCTTGGTGTTAAGGTAAGGGAGAAAGTGTTTTTAAGTTGTTGGATTGCTTTTGGATTGAAATGAATTGAGAAAGTTGAGTAATTTTTGGGTATGGTGTGAAGAAACGTTTTGGGAATTATGATGGACTAGCTATGTTCGAAGGATTGGTTTGATGCTTCTAATGCATCATAGTTTGGCTTTGATAGTTGGTTTTGTTCCTTGCAACATGTACTTCATGTGTATGAAATTTGGTAACTTTTGATGCATGTTTGCTATATGTATTTGGTTGCCAAAGTTTGTAGCAGCAAACGGCCGAATTCTGCATTTCTGCAGAATTGGCGACGCGGCGCCAATTGGCCCGAAAATTGGCGACGCGTCGCCAATTCAATTTTTCTTCACAGAGCGTTTGTTCGTTGGCGACGCGTCGCCAATTCTTTTTGCCTTTGGCGACGCGGCGCCAACACCTAAAAATGGGGGGTTTGACTTTTTGCTGCGTTGACCCGACCGAGACTACGGAAGGTTCGGAACGTGCCTAAGGGTCCGAGGATCCCGATGGTACTCCGAGACTTCCGAAAGTCCCACCGGAAGTATGAGTTTTCTTGAACTGTTTGAGGTAAGTAAGTTGCTTAGGCAACAAGTAAGGAAAAAAATGTTGCAATTGAACTTAATTAGCTATCAATAGCTCAGGTGAAAGGTTTAGAACCCTCGTCGGCTTAGCCGTGCGGTAGCCACGAGGCCCCGAGGTGAAACCTTGTTCATCTAGTTTACATCAAAGAGGCCCTGCGGCCTAGTCTACAAGTCCCATCATAAATTCCCCTGCATAACAATTAGGTGAGAGGTTCTATGTTTGAATGAGGCTTGCTAAGGTTCGCCCTTGAGCCATATGATAGGTTGCTAAGTGATAGCGCTTGGCCTATATTTCAGGTTGCTAAGTGATTGCGCTTGGCCTGTATATGTGTCAGGTTGCTAAGTGATTGCACTTGGCCTGATACAGAGGACTACTTGAGGAGAGGTCTACCGACCTAGTTTATATATATATGACTAGTACCCTCATGCTGTGTGAGCTCGCAGCCAGAGTCCTAGCTTTTTCTTGCAGGTACATCGAAGACCCTTACTGAGAATGTTGAATTCTCACTCCCTGTTTGTTATGCAGAGTCTGGAGTAGCAGGACCGGATAATCACTGAGGATTATCACGGTAGTACCTTTTTGTCTGTAAAGGTACGGTAGTTGAGAAACTTTAAGTTTCTAGCTTGCTTAAGTGATTAGTTGGTCTGTTGGTCAGGTTGTGGTACTAACTTGCTTCTTCCTTTGGCTGCAGAGCCTAGTAGCACTTGGCACAGGACTTGTGAGACTCGCCACTGGGACAGGAGTCCAAAGTGGGAGCTAGGGTAAAAGATCTCAGCAAAGTCTTGTATTTTGATACAGTACTCTATTTTGCCTCCAGTATTTATGTTATAAAGAGTCCTTGACTCAGGGGATTGTTCTCTGGGTGAGAGCATTAGTTACTTATGTATAAATGCTTTCACGAGCGGTGTATGTGTAGTTAATCACTCAAAGGTTGATTTTGCTATGCTTTGGCATTTTGTATTTATTTATATAGAATTTTACCTAGCCGGCTAAATGTCTAAATGATTAAATATTTTATGGTTTTAATAAACCAAGTCAAAGCATAAGTGCATACATATTGCATTTCTAGGTTAATCAACTAGTAGCATTGGATTTAATCCACATACATAACCAGCTAGCCAATTACAATCCACCGTGAGACAAACGCTCACAGGGTATCCCGGGCAGGGGCACGGGGATCGTGTCAGGTGTAACCAACGCGACTACCCCCAGTTGCCACCCGCCACGTGTCATCCAATGCGTGAAACAAGGACACACTTTCTGACACCACAAAAACCCAGGCATGCCTTTCCAAGCTGATACTCTTGGTTACGAGATGTAATGGTCCACTGACCTGCAACAGAAAAAGTAAAAATAAAGAGAGTGCATACGTCAGGAACACCAAGGGACTAAACAGAGGGCAAGTAACAACACCTCGGCTAGGGAGGCACGCCTTCAGGTGGTGAAGTGTCCCCTTGTACGATGTCCCACTCTGAGCCCTGTAAGGTGCCCTCAAAGATTCTGCAAACCAAAGTCTCCACTTTGACTTCCCGAGGAGGGGCATGTGATAGCCGAAGGACTATCGCCCATTAAACCCATAAGCTCGGGCAGAGCACCACACTCGGGAAGTCGGGCATCACCCACAAGAAATGCGAGCACCAACCTCAAAAAAAAGGGGGTCTAACACCTTGTACATCCAACCTCGGTAGTCCATCATCACCCCTGGGAACGACAGTATCGACCTTAGGAATACGGTGCATCGCCACCCTCGGTTAGGTGACCGAACCGACTTCGGGAGTGAAAGACTCACCACCTTCGGCAGGAGAGAACGTCCTCGAAGGGGGCCATCCGTGACGAGGGGACTCCCAGATTCCTGAAACGATCTCAGAAAAAAGGCCTCATATTCCGAAGAGCTCTCCTCTACCAAAGGGATCTCAAGAGTACGGCAAAAACAATTAAGGAGCCTCTGACATGTCGCCCTTGTACACAACACACCGCCCTCATACACGCTCTGACATGCCGTCGTTACACACATCTTGTCACGCAGACCTACCATGGCCTTGATATATGATATCAATGTCGTCAGTTTAAGTTGGTCTACTCGGTAATCAAGAAACCAAAGATTGGGCTATACGAGAGTGACATATTCCATGTCTCGTGCTTAGTCTTGATATCTTGGACAAAGGGACAATGGCATATATCGGTGATGATCATAAAGGTTTAGTCGATTCACCGACAATCTTGTCACTTGGGTAGCAATGATGTGTTGCTAGACACCGCTCATTGCTTATGATCATAAATGTGATTTATGATCATTGCCAACATGGCAAGAGCCTATTGGGTCGCACACATAGAGCTATTTGGATCATTAGAGTGCATGGCTAATTATTTGGGTTATGGGTTCACTTTAATTTCATATTAATAATGGGCCAAGGAGTTGAGCCATTTTTAAGCCCGAAATTAAATCCTAATTGGATTAGGGCTTTGAAACCCATTAGGCCTGGAAGTTAAGTCTCACTATAAATACAACTTTTAAGTGAGAAATTCGCACGTCTCCTTGCCATAGTCTCCCAAAAGGACAGCCGCACTCTGCTCTTGCAATTCCTTGGAGGACGCAAGCTAGCACTGCGAGCGCAAGAGAAACGCATCTGCCGGGACGTGGTGGAAGCGTGGTGATCCTGAGAGGCTCGTGTGGATACCATAGAGAGGTTGAACACGTCAACTGTTCAGGTTTTGTGATTCGACTCTATAGTTGAGTGAGAGATCTCAACCAAAAATTAGGTATGAAATTTTCGAACACCCGGTTTACCCCGTTTCACTTGGATCGTGGAGGGTTTCGGTTAAATTCCGCTGCGCTGTTTGGCTCCCGAAACCCAACACTTCTACCCTTTGCCAGCTATAGACCAATTGGTGGATTCAACTGCTGAATACGGTCTTCTGAGTTTCCTCGATGCCTTCAACGGGTATCACCAAATTTGGATGAACCCCGAAGATGAAGAGAAAATTGCCTTCATCACCGAAGTTGGTACCTACTACTACGTTAGATTGCCCATCGGGCCTAAGAACGCAGGGGCTACCTATCAGAGGTTGATGAATAAAGTGTTCGACTCCCAGATCGGGACGAAAATAGAAGCGTATGTCGATGATATGATAGTTAAGAGCAGAATGCCTAGTAATCATATCTTGGACTTAGACGAAACCTTCCAATGACTTCAGGAGTTCGGCATTCGCCTTAACCCCGAGAAGTGCGTGTTTGGAGTGAGCGCAGTGATAGCCGAAGTGCTATCACCCTGGTCAACCACCAACCACGGAAAATGATTCCGGAGTGAAGGAAGTCATACACTTGAGGCACTCGACCTCGGTAGCTCACCAATTCCAACTTCGGAAGCCAGCGTAGCGTGTCCTTCGGGATGACGGCCAAACCACCCTCGGTGAAAAGGACCGACCACCCCCTCCGGGAAACAGTCCCCAGAAGATGAATAGGCCGAAGTTCTAACCGGACTTCGGAAAAGGGCTTTTCGCCCCAAAGCGAGACATCAACCAAAGGGGCCTCGGTTGTACGGCAAGAACCATTAAGGAGTCTCTGACAATCCACTTACACAAGTCCCCAGCACGCCACCTCCAGGCGTGCTCTGGCATGACGTCACAATCTAACGTCCTGTCACACAGGGCTACATCTACTCCGGCTCGTAACCCGAAGAGCCTGTAGATGGCTAGGGGCCTCCACGCTTAGAAGTACGAACACCATCTAAACCATACAAGTGCCGAACACGTGTCGTCATCTAAAGGGGTCATCCTCTTCCTTTTATACAAGGGAAGTCATCACAGGGAGAGGCTTCTTCCGGAGGGGGTTCTCTACCCGGAGGACCAAAAGGACAAGAGGACGCTCTCATCTCTCCGTCTGAATACTCTCCCTTTAGCCCACAGAAAGACATGCCAGGCAAGAGGCGATTGTGCTTATTACTGAGTATCTCTCATTCTCGGAGCACTGACTTGGGCGTCAGATGTTCCCCCCCAGAAATCCACCCCGGGGGCATCTTAACCCCTATTTTCTGAGGGTTTCAGCCAGGTCTCCCTGAAGGATCTCTGCTCCTGGTTCTCTCCCGTGCCGGGAGCCTTTCCCGTCCTCACCAGCCATGGTATCAGAAGCTGCCGGCCATCACTTCAGGTAACCCTCTCAAGGTACCTTCGTGTCCCTCCAGGAGTCCCTACCGCCCACACCGCTGCACAACAGTAAAGATGCTGGCTCCGCCTAACCAGACCCGCATCATTTTGGCACCGTCTGTAGGAAACCAGCTCCAGGTCGCCGTCGTTGAAACTCAGCGTTCTAAGGACAAGGGACTTCCGAGGTCCCCGTCCGTGCCATAAATTCAACCGGCAGCTGAACAAGCGGCGGCAGGGATTTCCTCACCTAAGGACGAACGTCCTCTGACTAATACCATAGGCTTCCTGCGTGAATTCCCACGCTCTGGCGTGGTCAAAATGACTCAGTAGTCAAGCCAAAGAAGGCCGTAGCAAAAATTTGTACCAAAGGCCCTCGTCATCAATAGCTCGTGGGGTAGAGAGTCCCATGCCAATTCACAGGAATTGGGAAAACGGAGATGATAGCCGAAGGGCTATCGCCTCTATTTGACCTGAACTCGGAGCGTCAGGAAACGCGAGGAAGCTATTAGCCCCCCCGAGGTACTAAACAGATCGCCTTCGGAAACGGAGAATCAGCTATTGCATGCCAAAGAGCATCTCCCCGAAGGCAAAACCCTAAATTAGGGAACCCCCGAACTGCGGGCATATTTCCCGAAGGGGCATCGTCCGTACCAGAGGACGACCTCGGCCAGGGACCTCGGGAGTACGGCAGGAGCATTTAAGGAGCCTCTGACATGCCACCCACAGACGCTACATGTCACCTCAAACGGCGATTTGACACGCCGACGCCGTCCAGGTCTTGTCACGACCTGTCCCGGTTCAAGACTCAAGGAGCCTGCACCGGCTACTTGTCCCCTACGCCCAAAAATTCAGAGAACATCCGACCGAACATGTGTCATGATCTGAACGGGCTGCACATTCCTATAAATACTAGGAAACAAACCCTGGAAAAAGGTTGGACTCCTCCCCCTTGAGAAAACACAGGCAAGCCCACTAAAAACTCTAGTGCTTCCCCCTCACCTTCTCAGGAAACTGACTTGGGCATCGGAGTCTCCTCCCCGGAAAAGCACTCCGGGGACCTCCTAACCCCCTTCTCTAAGCTTTGCAGGCACGTTCCCCTGGGAAACTCCAACACCAGACGCTCTCCATCACAGGAAGTCCCCCCGGAAGTCACCATGCCTTCGAGTGAAGATGTCCCCGGACATCATTTGGCACCGTCTGTGGGAATCCATCCTCGGGTCACCGTCGTTGAGACTCGGCGTTCTAAGGACAAGGGACTCCCGAGGTCCCCGTCCGCGTCTGAAGTCCAACCGGCCACTGAGCAAGAACCCCCAGGGACTTCCACGCCTGAGGAAGTGCGCCCTCTGGTCATAACCCTGAGCTTCCTGTGCGACTTTCAACGTTCTGTTGTGGCTGAAATGACACAACATATAGACCGAAGGTGGTCGCAACAAGCTCAAGCCCAAAGGCCTCCTTCGCCAGCACACCCTCGGGAAAAAAACCCCAAACCAACTCATCGTAGTTCGGGATCCGGAGACCCATGGGAGGAGTCTTCAACAGAAAACATGCCCCTCGGGGCACGGCTCGCGGAACGAGCGGGGTCAAGGCGACCCAAAATCACACACAGGAGGAGCCAGTCGCCTGAGGGAAGGTCCCCATCCCCTCAGCGCCGAACTTGCTCCCCGAAGAGGCACCGACAATCCCCCCTGCCAGAAGAAGTACCTAGAGCCACGGCCCTTATGGAGAAAATATTGGCAAGGTTGGATAGAGTGGAGAAAGAGGTGGCCCGTAAACCTGTCTGGGCTAGACTGTCTGGGACCTTTTGTGGGGACGAGTCCCCATTAACCCAAGATGTCATTGAGGCAGCCATGCCAGGTGATTTCAGAGTACCTCGGCTGGAAACTTATGATGGCCGTACTAATCCACAGGCCCATCTGACCAAGTACAGACGCAGCATGATGATGCACGGTGCCGACGATCCTACCTTGTGAAAATGCTTCGAGGTCACTCTCAGTGGGCCAGCAACAGCCTGGTATAATTCATTGGCCCCAGGAACCATCACGGAGTTCCAGGAGTTGTCCACAGCCTTCACGCAGCAGTTTATCGGATGTCGGCCAACGGCGAAGATGCCGGTTCAGATGTTCGACATAGCGCAAAGAATTGGAGAGACCATACGCGACAATGTCGAAAGGTTCAACACGGAAGCTTTGAGCGTCCCGGACTTCCGGCCCGAAATACGCATCCTCGCCATGACACGGGGCCTTCGGAGGAACTCACAGCTGTTTTACGAGCTTTCTAAGGACCCCCCGGACACCCTCGGTGAATTTTACCGAAGGGTCGAACAACACATGACAGCGGAAGGACTGAGAATGGGCGGACTGAAGTCCGATCACGTCCGGGCCGAAGGGTCCAGCTAGCAAACTCGGTATCCCACCGAATAGGCAGGCTGACCTCGGAGAACGTGAGGAAGGAAACTCCCCATTTTCACACCCCTGAACACCACAAGGAGCAACATCCTCATGACAATGGAAAGGTAGGGAACTCAGGTCCAGCGGCCACAGGCCATGACCGCCGACAACAGAAAGAATATGAAGAAGTTCTGCCAATTTCATCGCGACCACGGTCACGACACTGAAGACTGCTTCCAATTGAAGAAGTATATAGAGTCGCTGATAAAACAGGGCCAACTTCGGTGTTATCTGTGTTAGTGTTGTGCCCAAAAAGCCAATCATGAGATGATTGTATTTTTGCACATTGAGTCATGATATTTTATTGAGGCATTAATCCAGCAATTTTGTTTGTTGTTTTGTTTTTGCGTAACGTAATAAACATAATTGTAACCCTAGAATAATGATATTCTTAAACGTCCCTAGTCTAGTATTATTGTGGAGCGGTTTGCAATAATACATAATGACTAGCATATGTGGAGACTAATACGAGATATGTAGTCTACATATGGGTACAAGTTGGAGAACTTGTGTACTGGACCGACCCACCATGAGAACACTTCATGGATCGTTATATGAGTGTCATAAGTGATTCTCATAGTGATCATGGTATATGTAGTCCTTCGACCTAAGATCATCAAGGTTCCCTACATGTGAGTCACATACGTTGATACTTTCCTTTGTTGCTCGTAACTGAGTGAACTTGAAGGAGGTCATTGGGTATGTCACATATCATGCGGAAGGATTTGTATGATCAAGATGGGATTTGTCCCTCCTATGTAACGGGAGTGATATCTTTGGGCCCCTTGATAGAGTGAGACTTAGAAAATGCATGGCCATGCTCCGATGAGTTGATATATGATATCAATGTTGTCAGTTTAATTTGGTCTACTCGGTAATCAAGAAACCAAAGATTGGGCTATATGAGAGTGACACATTCCATGTCTCGTGCTTAGTCTTGATATCAAGGACAAAGGGATAATGGCATATATCGGTGATGATCGTAAAGGTTTAGTCGATTCACCGACAATCTTGTCACTTGGGTAGCAATGATGTGTTGCTAGACACCGCTCATTGCTTATGATCATTGCCAACATGGCAAGAGCCTATTGGGTCGCACACATAGAGCTATTTGGATCATTAGAGTGCATGGGCTAATTATTTGGGTTATGGTTTCACTTTAATTTCGTATTAATAATGGGCCAAGGAGTTGAGCCATTATTAAGCCCGAAATTAAATCCTAATTGGATTAGGGCTTTGAAACCCATTAGGCCTGGAAGTTAAGTCTCACTATAAATACAACTTTTAAGTGAGAAATTCAGAGGTCTCCTTGCCCTAGCCTCCCAAAAGGACAGCCGCACTCTTCTCTTGCAATTCCTTGGAGGATGCAAGCTAGCACTGCGAGCGCAAGAGAAACGCATCTGCCGGGACGTGGTGGAAGCGTGGTGATCCCGAGAGGCTCGTGTGGATACCATAGAGAGCCTGAACATGTCAACTGTTCAGGTTTTGTGATTCGACTCTATAGTTGAGTGAGAGATCTCAACCGAAAATTAGGTATGAAATTTTCAAACACCCGGTTTACCCAGTTTCACTTGGATCCTAGAGGGTTTCGGTTAAATTCCGCTGCGCTGTTTGGCTCCCGAAACCCAACAATCTGTGCATGCCTTCCCCGAAATGGATAAAAGAGGAGGAAGGAAAGGCAGAAGACGAGGACTACGACTCCGACAGGCGAAGAAACCGAAGTCCGAAAAGGCGCCCCCCACCTCCAGCAGGAATCATACAGACAATAACGACGGGACTCCCATCCTCGGAAAGAAAGAGGCAGGCTAGAGAAATAACAGTCATGGAGCATCAAAGTCCAACAAAAAAGCTGGCCCGAAAGGATGGTTCTGCCATCATTTTTCCCCATGACGACCCATTGTTGATCATGGCGAGAATAGGAAACTGGGACGTCAAAAGAGAGCTGCACGATGACGGATCAAATGCGGACGTCCTATTTTCACACTTACTGTCGAGGTTGGGTGTATCTAGTAGCGACCTCAAGCCCGCCACCTCACCTACCTTTGGGGTAGGTCCAGCCGAGCTACCCGTCTTCGGTTGGATCGATCTCCCGTTGATGCTGAAAGGGACTTCGGTGATGGGGATAGAAGAGTTGTATGCCTCCACAATGGCAAGGTTCATCGTTATGGATGTCCCTTCATCGTACAACGCCATCCTCGGAAGACAAACACAGGGAAACCTGCACATTCGCCCTAATGTCAAGTACTTAACCGTCACCTTCGCCACCAAGGACGGAGATGCGGAAATCTTCATAGATCAAGGCGAAGTAAGGAAGGTGTTCGTCAAAACATGAAAGGCTCCAGCAAACAACTCCGCGCAAGCTGTGGAAGCAAAAACACCAAAAAAGGGTGAGGCAAAGAGTACCACGAAGGCGGAAACGGAAACAGTAGAACTTGTCCCAAGTCAATCTACCCGAATGGGGAAGAGCTTGGCCGAAGGTGACAAGAAAAAACTTGTATCCTTTCTACTGGAAAATAAAGATCTCTTTGCCTACTCGCTGAAAGATATGCCAGGGGTGAACCCTGGCGTAATACAGCATAGCCTCAAAGTAAGTCCGGAAGCAAAGCGTGTCCGGAAAAAGAAACGAGGCATCTCAGCCCATAAAAATAACTTCGTCAAAACCGAAGTCCAGCGCCTGCTAGACGCTGAGGTTATCAGGGAGGTCAAATACCCCGAATGGTTAAGCAACATGGTCATCGCCACAAAAGAAGGCAGCAGTAAACTCCGGATGTGCATCGACTTCAGAAACTTGAACGATGCTTGCCCAAAAGACTCATACCCTCTCCCTCTGGTAGACCAATTGGTAGACTCAACTGCCGAATACGGGCTCCTAAGTTTCTTAGATGCCTTCAGCGGGTATCATCAAATAAGGATGGACCCCGAAGATGAGGAAAAAATCGCCTTCAACACCGAGGGGGGAACATACTGTTACGTCAGGATGCCCTTCGGGCTCAAAAACGCAGGAGCCACCTACCAAAGGTTGATGAATAAGGTCTTTAAAGACCAAATAGGGAGAAACATGGAAGTGTATGTCGACGACATGATAGTCAAAAGCGAGCTGCCTGACAAACACGTCATGGATCTTAAGGAGACTTTTCACCAGCTCAGAGCCTTCGGGATCCGTCTCAATCCCGAAAAGTGCATCTTCGGAGTGACCTCGGGAAAATTCCTTGGGTATGTGGTATCAGAAAGAGGCATTGATGCTAACCCAGAAAAAATCAAGGCCCTACTCGAGTTCCGAACTCCTGCCACAATAAAAGATGTGCAGAGACTCACTGGAAGGATAATCTCCCTCAGCAAGTTTATTTCCAGATACGGAGATCGGTGTCGGCCATTCTTCAAAGTCCTCACAAAGGCAGCAAAAAAGGAGGACAACCTCGGAGGTAATGGCCATCCCTGGGGTGAAGATTGCCAAAAGGCCTGGGAAGAACTGAAAATCTACTTGGGCAGCGTGCCTACTCTGCGACAACCTCGCGAAGGAGAGCCTCTCGTACTATACCTCACCGTCACAGAAAAAGTTGTGAGTTCGGTCCTTGTAAAAGAAGAGGGGCCAAAGCAATGGCCAGTCTATTACGTGAGCAAATCCCTGCATGGTACCGAAGTCAGGTATCCTTTGTTACAAAAAGCTGTATATGCCTTGGTGCTAGCAGGGAGAAGACTACGACCATACTTTCAGGCTCACCCCATCATCGTCCGAAGTAGTCTACCACTACGGGACGTCATGAGGAAGGTGGATCATTCCGGAAGGCTCTCCAAGTTGTGTATAGAGCTTGGCGAACACGACATCTCTTACGAACCTCGGAAAGCCATAAAAGCTCAAGCTCTGGCAGACTTTATCGCCGAAGTACCCACCACCGAGGACAGCCATCCGGATCCTGGTGAAGGTGATCCCCAATGGACTTTGCATGTTGGCGAAGCCTCGGAGTCCAAACACTAGGGAGCTAGGGTAATTATCAGAGGTCCCAAAGGCCTTGAAGTAACGAAGGCTATTAAATTTAGCTTTAACGTCACCAACAATGTGGCTGAGTACAAAGCCCTCATAGCAGGATTACGCCTAGCCAAAAGAATTGGCGTGCGAAATCTAAAAGCCCACAGCGATTCCCAGCTAGTAGTTCGGCAAACGGCAGGAGACTATGGGGCAAAGGACCCGACCTTGGCAAAATACCATGAACTGGTGGCAAAAGTCATTCGGGAGTTCGATACAGTGCGAATTGAAAACATACCTCGACGTAATAACACCCAGGCAGATTGCTTGGCAAAATCAAAAACATACACCGAGGTGCTGGACCATCCGAGCATCGCAGTGCTGAGCATAGTGACCTCGGGAAAAGGTTGGAAAAACACAATAAAAAGGTATCTCGCAGAAAATGTGCTCCCCGAAGACCCCGTCGATGCTGCAAAGTTCCGAAGACGCTCGGGCCAATTCTTCCTAATCGGCG
Organism: Aquilaria yunnanensis; assembly: GCA_039654915.1. Taxonomy (NCBI): domain Eukaryota; kingdom Viridiplantae; phylum Streptophyta; class Magnoliopsida; order Malvales; family Thymelaeaceae; genus Aquilaria; species Aquilaria yunnanensis. The sequence goes on along the minus strand of CM077595.1, from coordinate 35,722,493 downwards.
AAGAGTTATATCGGCAGGGATATGCAAATCCACTGCAAAGGTGTGTGGACGAGGAGGATACTGAAATGATCCTCGAAGAAGTCCACGAAGGCATTTATGGTTCGCACATCGGAACCGACGCCCTTGCAGCAGTAATACTTCGCCAAGGATACTTCTGGCCTACCCTGAGAAAGGACACAAGGAAGTTCGTCCGGAAATGCGGTAGTTGCCAGAGACACCCGAATATCCAGAGGACACCCTCGGAAATGGTAACTTCGACTGAATTTCCCTAGCCCTTCGTAGTCTGGGGCATAGACCTCATTGGGCCGCTCCCCACAGCGCCTGGAGGCGTGAAATTCTGCATGGTAGCAGTAGACTATTTCTCCAAATGGGTTGAGGTAGAACCACTAGCGACTATCTCGGCAAAAGAAGTGCAAAAGTTCATGTGGAAGAACATCGTATGCATATTTGGCATACCGAGGGTGCTAGTAGCTGACAATGGATCACAGTTCATAGACAAAGGATTCCAGGAATTTATCAGCGGCCTCGGAATAAAGATGCACTTCACCCCAGTAGCTCACCCCCAAAGCAATGGGCAGGTGGAAGTATCTAATAGGACCATGAAAGATGGTCTGAAAAAGAGACTGGGGGAAGCAAAAGGGAAATGGCCAGGAGAACTCCAAAGCGTATTATGGAGCTACCGAACAACACCCCGAAGAGCCACAGGGGAAACGCCTTTTTCACTAGTCTTCGGTACAGAGGCCATCATTCCAATCGAGGTAGTACGACCATCAGTACGGGTGCAAGTGTTCGATGAAAGTGGAAACGACCTCGGCCTAAGAACAAAGCTTGACCTCGTCGGCGAACACAGAGAAATAGCCGAGCTGAGAAGAAAAGCTTTTCAGCAAAAAGTGGCCGCGGCCATAAATTTACGAGCCAGGCCAAAAGGGATCAAAAAGGGAGACCTCGTTCTCCGAAAGGCTGACTTCGCACCCCGAAGTCCATCCCACGGAGTACTTCATGCGAATTGGGAAGGACCTTATCTGGTTCTTGCCGAAGTACGAAAAGGCGTGTACAGACTCGGCGACGCCGATGGCATAGAATTAAAAAATACTTGGCATTCAGATGCCTTGAAAAAATTCTATGCTTAAGGCTTCGTGGAAGAATTGTGTTGTACAAACTAGAGAAATATTCTAAGTACAAAAGTTTCTTAGAGAAATTCTTGAAGTACAAAACCAGAATTCTGCAAAGGTGCTCACCGAAAAAAGTGCAGGTGATTTCCCGAAGTCCCTTGAGCAATCATGTTTGGGAAAAATGGGAAATGGCGAACCGTACAAAGATACTCGCCATAACAAATGCAAGTGCCGTTTCCCGAAGTCTTTTGAGCGAATGTGTTCGGGACAAAGGGAAATGAAAAAACTTGCGAAAAGACTTAGCCAAAAAATCTTCATTAAAGATAAAACCAGCTTACAAAGAAGAAGGATTACTAGAAAGAAGAAACACAGAAAAAAGAACGAGAAAAAGGAAAAGGGGCCTAGAACAGACTAAGGATTCTCGGCGTCCTGAGAGCCACCAGCCCCTGCATCCTTCTCCACCACCTTGGGCGCTAGGAGAGAAGAAGGCAGGTTCAGATGCTTGATCTTGGACCAGGACCACCGAGGCCCGTCAGGAATGTTCAAAGCCTCCAAAAAAGAGAGGTCTAGATCTGGGAACCTCTGAAGGACTTGGTGCCGAGCAAGGCAAAACGCGTCCTGGAAAGCGACCTTAGTCATCTGGTCGGATTTATCCTTCTCGACCTCCAGGTCCTCGAGCTCACCCTTCAGGTCCGCGACCTCCTTCTTCAGCGCCTTTATCCTCTTCTTCTTCTCAGGCTCCTTCTTCAAGGAATCGACCTCGGCATGAAGCGCATTCTTCTCAATTAGCAACCTCGCCAGGAGTTCTTCAGACTCTGATTTTGACTTTAGAAGTACTTCGTTAGCCGAAAGCAGTCCCGCCACCTCAGAGCCGAGGTCGGAAATCTTCTTGGAGGAGTCCCTCAAAATCTCCTCTTTTTCCGCCCGAAGGGCGGCAACCTCCTTCTCCGCAGCATCAGCCAGCTGCAGGATCTTGACGGTCAGTTCCGAACACATGGCCTTCATTTTCTCTAAGGTCTCTAAGACCGAGTTTCGGAACTGCGTCTGCCTGGCCACCCGAACTCTGAGTTAGCCAGCATACGCCATCAGCTGCAAAAAGGTGAAGGCAAGGTCAGTAAGAGCCAAACACTTAGAAAAAATTCTTCAACGGCAAACCAGCATACCTGAGCAGCGTGCTCGGTAACCTTCGCCGCGAGGGTGTCATCGCCCGGATGAGCCGCTACAATAGCCTTGAAGGAGGCCTCAGTAAGCACCCCCTTCGAGATCTCCTTAGCCATTTGGGGGCAGTCTCCGGAGAACAAATTCATGTCCTCCGTAAACGTCCAAAAAGGCTCCTTCGGCATCTTCCCTTCCGAGACTTTGGCATCACGGAGAGCCTCCTTCTAGGCGTGTTTGGCCGCCTAACTTGGAGTAAGTGACTCCTCTGCATGGTAAAACGAGCAGCTGGTGAGAACAAAAAGAACTTCGAAAAATAAAGGCATTACACTACGGTGGAAAAAGCAAACCTGGCGGCACCTCGACGATGTCATCGTCAGAAGCTGGGGCCTCCTCGGTAGAGATCTCCTTACCCTTACGTTTACGCCGCTCCTCGACAGAAGGAGCCTCCACCACGGCATCCAGAAGAGCCTGCGATGGAGTGGGGCTCTGAGGAGGGACGTCGGCCGAAGAGACATCGGCAGCAACCTCGGGAGGCGGAATGGCAGTGACCTCGGCCTCCTCGCTTTCCTCCTCAATACTTTCCAAACGGGGAGGAAGACTAGTCTTCTTCGCCCGTTTGGCCGAAGGTCCAGCACCAGTGGTTTTACGCCTTCGGGAAGCCGCCTTCTTCGTCTGCTCGCCCTTCTCTACTTGGCCGGTGAAGAGGGACTTGTAGAAGGCAGCAGTGCCGTCGCCCATCTCTGAAAAGGAAAGAAAGCATCAGGGTAAGTTGGAGACAAAAGCTATAACAACGGGAGTCAGAGATAACTTACTCTCATAAAAAGTTTCATGAGAAACTTCCTCCCGAAGGAGCTGCACCAACCAGGAATCCTTCCCGGCGATAGAAGGAGCAGGCATCTAGAGGTCCGTCTTATGCTCCTTCACTACCCCTAACTCCCGAAGAACCTCTTCGGTCATCAACCTCCAATTGATTGGGAAAGGGTAGAGAGAGCATGAAAGGACCTCGGTGTTGGGTTTCGGGAGCCAAACAGCGCAGCGGAATTTAACCGAAACCCTCCAGGATCTAAGTGAAATGGGGTAAACCGGGTGTTCGAAAATTTCATACCTAATTTTCGGTTGAGATCTCTCACTCAACTGTAGAGTCAAATCACAAAACCTGAACAGTTGACGTGTTCAGGCTCTCTATGGTATCCACACGAGCCTCTCGGGATCACCACGCTTCCACCACGTCCTAGCAGATGCATTTCTCTTGCGCTCGCAATGCTAGCTTGCGTCCTCGAAGGAATTGCAAGAGAAGAGTGCGGCTGTCCTTTTGGGAGGCTAGGGCAAGGAGACCTACGAATTTCTCACTTAAAAGTTATATTTATAGTGAGACTCAACTTCCAGGCCTAATGGGTTTCAAAGCCCTAATCCAATTAGGTTTTAATTTCGGGCTTAATAATGGCTCAACTCCTTGGCCCATTATTAATACGAAATTAAAGTGAAACCATAACCCAAATAATTAGCCCATGCACTCTAATGATCCAAATAGCTCTATGTGTGCGACCCAATAAGCTCTTGCCATGTTGGCAATGATCATAAATCACATTTATGATCATAAGCAATGAGCGGTGTCTAGCAACACATCATTGCTACCCAAGTGACAAGATTGTCGGTGAATCGACTAAACCTTTATGATCATCACCGATATATGCCATTGTCCCTTTGTCCAAGATATCAAGACTAAGCACGAGACATGGAAAGTGTCACTCTCGTATAGCCCAATCTTTGGTTTCTTGATTGCCGAGTAGACCAAATTAAAATGACGACATTGATATCATATATCAACTCATCGGAGCATGGCCATGCATTTTCTAAGTCTCACTCTATCAAGGGGCCCAAAGATATCACTCCCGTTACATAGGAGGGACAAATCCCAACTTGATCATACAAATCCATCCGCATGATATGTGACATACCCAATGACCTCCTTCAAGTTCACTCAGTTACGAGCAACAATGGAAAGTATCAAAGTATGTGACTCACATGTAGGGAACCTTGATGATCTTAGGTCGAAGGACTACATATACCATGATCACTATGAGAATCACTTATGACACTCATATAACGATCCATGAAGTGTTCTCATGGTGGGTCGGTCCAGTACACAAGTTCTCCAACTTGTACCCATATGTAGACTACATATCTCATATTAGTCTCCACATATGCTAGTCATTATGTGTTATTGCAACCCGCTCCACAATAATACTAGACAAGGGACGTTTAAGAATATCATTATTCTAGGGTTACAATTATGTTTATTATGCTACGCAGAAACAAAACAACAAACAAAATTGCTGGATTAATGCCTCAATAAAATATCATGACTCAATGTGCAAAAATACAATCATCTCATGATTGGCTTTTTTGGGCACAACACTAACACTCGGGACCCCAGTCCGAGACAGCACGGATACGGCTGTCGAAGTCCGTAAAGATAGGAGCCAACTCCGGAGTTAGCAGTATCCTCGGATCCACGACGTCCATCTCCAGCTTTCCCTGAGTCCATTTGGTCGGAACATGCGACCAGGCCTCCTCCATCTTCAGAAAGAAAAATTTTTGTTGCCACCCTCGCAAGCCGTCCTTGGTGGCGATGGTGAACATATATTTCTTGCTCCCAGATCCCCGAGGTAGCATGAAGTAAAAGCCACCCTTCGGGACCACAAAGAGCTTGTAGTACTGCATAAAAATAATAAAGTGGGGTTCTATCTCAAAGACGCCACACATGCAGATGAAGGCGTTAAAATAGCAGTATGAGTTCGGCGGAAGTTGATTTATGGCAATGCCATGAAATTGGCAGAACTCACAAATGATCTTGGAGGAGGGTTCCTGATGCGAACCCCGATGGTATAAAGACCATGAAACACGCCCAAGATGTTTTTCAAGCTCCACAAGACATCAAAGGGACTAGGTTTTGAAACCCCCACCCCTAATCAACCTGTGATTAGAAACGAGAAGTATAGAACTCCAAGAACACAAGCACACTTGTGCACCAAGGCAGTCCGCCAAGAACCAAAGAGAAAACCTCTCCAAAGAGCAATATTATTTTGGCAATAATCTGTATGTTTACATCCAGAATATGTGCCTTTATATAGGCCTAAACTAGGGTTAAAAGCTGGGCAAAATTCGCAGCCTAAATCCCTTAGGAATCCTAGATACAAAGACATAGGAAATCCTAGTCAAATTAGGACTCTAATTCCTAGTTTGAACAAGTTTAATGAATGCAGCATATGCCACTTGTCCAAAATGATTTAAAACTATTCCATAGCCTAAATAAATTCCTAAATAATGTAAATAATTACGAAAATAAAATAAGATACGTTACAGCACAAGATTGGGCGTAAAAACCCAAAATAGTCTTCTCAGGTGGTTCCTGCTTTTGTCTTCACCTTCAAGCTGCAATTCGAACTTCATGCAGCCATAATTTCTCAAAATGTAAAACATGAAAGTTGTAGATCTATTTCTTAGCTTCGAAACCACACTTGAATCACACAAAATGGACTTCTAAATCGAAAGATATTCCCAAAATACTGCAACTGCTTCTGAACCAGCGATAACTCGTAAATCGTGACTTTAAAGCTGAATTGGACCTCCTTAACGTGCAAACTGGGTTTGATGGTATTCATATGATTTGTAGCTCCAGATGTTATATTTCCAATGAATCAAGAATTACTCAATTCTGATCTGTTTAGCTCAAGATATGAATTTTCTACCAGAACATCACCAATCTGTCAAAATCCAAGCTTAAAGTGCACTAGTGAGCTCCTTAGCCTTCTTCCTTGTCAATGGTCTACTAATTATCTTCAATAGATCCTTGCCATTCTTGGTTGTGCCTTCTTTGATCGTATCAGCTCCCCCCTCCTTAGAAGGATTCGTCCTCGAATCAAAACCTGCACTAGAAAAGGGAATTGAATCAATAACAATGAAATAATCAACACATAAGCACTTACCTTTCACATAAGCACCAATAGCATGGAATGCTTGTGTATGGTGCTTTAATCTTGTGAAAAAAAACCTGAACCAATATCCAAATGCAATGATACCTCCAGGGTCAAAAACAAAGTTTGAAGCAATTAGCACAAAAAATCTGAATGTTTGCACAATTTTCATCTTAACTCTAGGCATCACTTTCATTGCCTTTGCCATCTCGAAAATATTACTCTCACAACAAGGAAAAATATAGGAATAATTTACCTTAGGGATGTTGTATGCACTCAAAACAAATGGACCTAAACTCACACAAGTGTTATGGTTATGAAAAGCACAAGTTATGCATGTCAAGACAATACTTTGCATAGGCCATTCAACCAAACAAGAATTGAACACAATGTGGCCTAAACTAATAACCAAACTAGGATGCAACAATTCAAGAAAAATCCTAAGTGTTTTAAATGAAACAAGATTGGAGTAGATAGGATTAAGTGAAACCAATTCAGTAGCAAACTTATTTTTGCATGTATATGCACAACAATGCATGAAATTTGTGAATGAAATGTGATACAAAACAAAGGACTCAACATACCTCCATAAAAGGCTGAATTTGAATCCAGAATTTTCACTCAAAATAAAAACTTTCAAGTTTGGACATAAAGCAAAAATATCAAGACTCAAAAGTTTGTGTAATGCATGTGTCATGACAAAAAGATACTTTCTGGAAATTAAAGATTGACACAGAAAAATGGGCTGAATATAAATGGGAAACAAAGAAATATGTAATGCATGGGTAACAACCAATTTATGCATGAAAAATTCCAAAGAAGTAGCTTTAACTTGAGACAAAACAAACCAATATGACATGGATGCAAAGCAAACAAAATCAAAAACCAAAGACACCAAAATAGATTTTTCTATAAAGAAACTCATGGAATTCAAAAGATGATTTGACAAAACCAAAGAATTAGAAGGCTTAAAACCATATTTTGTCAAATTTCCATGTTTACTTCCTTCTCTTAATCTAGTTTCATGAAAACCATTCTTCAAAATAACATTGCAAGCAAACACACATTGTTTGAGATTTTCATGCAAAACTACATCAAATCTAGATGTTAGGAAGAAATACATTACAGTGGTTGGACTTAGTCTCCAAGTATCTTCCTTTAGAACCACAAAATTTTCACCTTTGCACTCAGTGGCTTCGGTTGGAGTTGCATTAATTTCATCCCCTTGAAACATAGGATAAGAAACAATGTCAGGCAAATTTTTGCATATGAAATCACTTGGACTTACCTCAAATTGTTCCTTCTCAACCTCCTTTGTTGTTTTAATGCATGGGACATGGCTTAGAATACTAGGAACACCAACTTCTTGGATGGGCAGCAACTCACTTGATTCTTCAAGTTCATATCCACTTAAGTCCTGAAAAAAAGACAACACAACACTAGAAGAAGACTCCATTACGTTAGATGAAAGTATGGCTTCTCTGTTGGTCTTTCTCTCTTCACTCGGCTTGGGTTCATTACACTCTTGTCATCTCTCAACTTCGCACTCAATTTCTTCTCTCGGGAACTCTCCACTCTTCTTCCCCTCATATTCACTATTCACACATAATCTCTCGGTTGTTCTCTTAGCTCTCCCCTCATCACTCTTGCCCTCAACTTTCCCCTCATTTACTTTTCTCTCAACCTTACTTTGAAATTTTCTTTGATCCTCAAAGACTTGTTGTGGTGAAAGTGGTACAAGCATGATTGACTTTTCTTGTTGAGATTGAGACAAGTCTCCTTTTGTGATCTCCATGTTTGGCTTGGGTACTTCTCTTACATCTTTGCTCCATGCTCCTCTCCATGTGGAAATTCCTCCTTGACACATCTTGGATGCCTTGGACCTTTTGATGATTTTCTCGGCCTTGGTGGCATAATAAAGTAAATCCTCCATGTTCAAATAAGGCGCCATTTCCACTTTGTTGGCAATCTTAGGATTGAGACCATTAATGAATCTAGCAATGGTGGTCTCCTCATCCTCCATGATGTTGGCTCGGGTCAAGGTTATCTCCAAGTCTTTGTAGTAGTCCTCCACACTCCTTTGGCCTTGCACTAGCTTTTGAAGCTTAAGGCGTTGATCTCTAGTGTAGTAGCTAGGCACAAATCTCCTCCTCATCAAGGCTTTAAGGGCTCCCCATGTGTGTATGAGCTCCTCCTCATTCCTTCTCCTAGAAGTAACATCCTGATTCCACCATACAAGAGCATAATTAGTGAACTTCATGGTAGCCAATTTAACCTTCTCTTTCTCGGAGTAATGATGGCAATCAAACACCATCTCAATCTTTTGTTCCTACTCCCAATATGCATCGGGATCACTCCTCCCTTGGAAGGATGGAATGGTAAAGTTGATGGAGTTAAGGTTATGATCTTCTCTTGCCTCCCCCCTCCTTGGAAGCCCATGGTCATGCCAATGCCCTTCTTCCTTCTCGGGTTCTTCTCTCCTTAGGCCTCTCCTTGGTTGCAAGATGGGATTTGGTCTCCTTGGCAACGTCAAATCAATGTCCTCAATCCTCCCCACAAGTCTATTGAGAGTTTCTTGAAATTCTCCCATGGTAGGCTCCTCATTGTGTCTCACTTCCATTCTCCTATCCTCTTGGCCCTCTATACTCCTGAAAATAACAAAGATCCTCACAAACACTCACCTCACGTGTTTCACTCAAAAGATGAACACTCAAGCACTCAATTTGTTAGTGAGATATTGCTATTCAAAGAGTTCTCAAAAGTTCTAAGAAAACTATCCTCAAAGCACACAAGAAAACTTGAATTTTGAAGAACTATTTTGACTCCAAAAGAGGTGGGCTAAACAAGCTTTAAAAGACTTTAGGAAGCTCTTGCAATTGATGATCACAAGAACCACAAAGAAAGCTTTTTGGCTGGAAAACAATGGGATAGGTTTTGGGCACGAAAACTTTCAACACTTTGTAAAAAAAACCTTCTTTTCAGCAAGCTCTTTCCTTTGTACTTTTCTTTTCCTATCTTTGTTCTTTTCTTTCCTTTGCTTTGTTCTTTTTCTCTTTTCTCTCCTTTTTTTTTTCCTTTTTTTTTCGCCTCTTTTTGCTTGCTGTTTTGATGCTAACCAAACATTCTGTTTGAAATTCCTAACTGTCAAAGACAAAAAGTTAGAATTCTTTTCGGCCAAGACAAGAAACTATTGAAATTTGCACAACTGGAAATCAACGTTGGTTATATGAAACCAATTTGAAATCAACGTTGGTTGCGTAAAACCAATTTGAAATCAACGTTGGTTGTACCGTAACTTCCTCAATTTTGGGTCCTTCTTTTTTTTGGTGTTTTCTTGACTCTAGGATGCTCGAAACAATGAAAACAAGAGAGATTAATAGGGCTGGACATGAAACAGAAAGATAAGAATTGAACAAGAACAAACGAATTGAAGCCGAGAACACTAGACAACACGGATTGACTTCTTTTTGTTGTTTTTGTGATTTTCGGATTTGAACAAGGATGGAATAAAAGAACAGACCTGAAACAAGAAGAAAATAGAGAATTAAAACATGAAAATTACTGGACAAAATTGAAAGGAAAATGAAGGGAAACAAGAACACAAGATATGTCCTTCAATGGAACTTGTGGCTCTAATACCAACTGATGCGAACCCCGATGGTATAAAGACCATGAAACGCGCCCAAGATGTTTTTCAAGCTCCACAAGACATCAAAGGGACTAGGTTTTGAAACCCCACCCCTAATCAACCTGTGATTAGAAACGAGAAGTATAGAACTCCAAGAACACAAGGACACTTGTGCACCAAGGCAGTCCGCCAAGAACCAAAGAGAAAACCTCTCCAAAGAGCAATATTATTTCGGCAATAATCTATATGTTTACATCCAGAATATGTGCCTTTATATAGGCCTAAACTAGGGTTAAAAGCTGGGCAAAATTCGCAGCCTAAATCCCTTAGGAATCCTAGATACAAAGACATAGGAAATCCTAGTCAAATTAGGACTCTAATTCCTAGTTTGAACAAGTTTAATGAATGCAGCATATGCCAGTTGTCCAAAACGATTTAAAACTATTCCATAGCCTAAATAAATTCTTAAATAATTTAAATAATTATGAAAATAAAATAAGATACGTTACAGCACAAGATTGGGCGTAAAAACCCAAAATAGTCTTCTCAGGTGGTTCCTCCTTGTGTCTTCAACTTCAAGCTGCAATTCGAACTTCATGCAGCCATCATTTCTCAAAATGTAAAACATGAAAGTTGTAGATCTCTTTCTTAGCTTCGAAACCACACTTGAATCACACAAAATAGAATTCCAAATTGAAAGATATTCCCAAAATACTGCAACTGCTTCTGAACCAGCGAGAACTCGTAAATCGTGACTTTGAAGCTGAATTGGACCTCCTTAACGTGCAAACTGGGTTTGATGGTATTCATATGATTTGTAGCTCCAGATGTTATATTTCCAATGAATCAAGAATTACTCAATTCTGATCTGTTTAGATCAAGATATAAATTTTCTATCAGAACATCGCCAATCTGTCAAAATCCAAGCTTAAAGTGCACTAGTGAGCTCCTTAGCCTTCTTCCTTGTCAATGGTCTACTAATTATCTTCAATAGATCCTTGCCATCCTTGGTTGTGCCTTCTTTGATCGTATCAGTACTGAAGTCCGGCCTTCAGTTGGGCTCGGAAAACGGTAACCTCATTACAACGGTTTGAAAAGCAAAATTGGTCAGAACGAGGCAACCTCGTAACGGCATACGAAGGAAGAAAGAACTTTTTCTTCCATCTTGCCAGCTTTTTGGGGGTGGTGCAGCAAGGATGAGATAAAAGAGGCTGCCAGCTCTCGGGAATAGGAATATTGCCAGAAAAATGGGTTCAGAAAAAGGCAAGAAAACAAGTTCCGGAAAAAAATCTAGAAATCAGAAGAGTTTGGAAAACAAAAACCCAGCAAAAGACTTGCCAAAATCTGGGTTTGAAGTCGCCATCGTGAAAGGATGCCGGAAAAACTCTGTTAAAACAGCTCCGCCGCAAAAAGCAAGAGAAAGCGCAAAAGCAGTGGCAAGCAGGGAAAAGAGCAGAAGCAAAAGAAAAAAGGGAACTTATGATGGAATTGGCCATATATAGGCCGAAAGATGGTAGACGAACCAGCGTCATAAGTATCCCCTGAAGGTGAACGGTCGCCGTAACTGCTCTCTGCTCCCGAAAAGACGTGCCCTCTGTAACCGATGTGACCCTCCGCCAATCACAGTAGGCCACGTGTCAGCCGCCACGCCAAAATAGGGGACACGCTGTTAGGCACCTCCTATGTGCTTGGCTTAGGCCAAGGAGAACCAAGGAAAAATGAGAGAAAATAGAAAGGGAAGTAAGAGAAGCTCTGGAGACTGGTATAGTGACTTATGTGCAAAACTGGAGACTTTCAGGACTTAATTGCACATAGAAAATGTACTATGGGAAAGCTGGCAGAAAACAGAGAAAGGGGACCAAAATGTACACGTAGATGAGTGGTACAATTAAAACTATCAACTTCAAGTTGATCATTTCGGCCATGCAAGTTTAATGGGTGACTAGTGCAAGACTAGCCCAAATTTGGGAGACAACAATGATTACTAGTCAAAATCTTGTCTACCACTAGTGTACTATTCACTAGTTACTAGTTAAACTAACTAGTCTTTATTTTAGTTACATGGCCGGTTATGCATGAGTACTTATGACACATTGGTACTTGTGTTGTTTATTTGCTTGGCAATTTGAGCCATGTGTGGACTTAAGTGTACATGTAGATACCAAATTGAGTGGCGGCCTTGTGCACAAGTGAACTTAAGGGCTTTAATCCGCCATGCAAGGAAATGGAAGTGAGCTTAGCATTTTTGGCTAACTAAAGCCAATGACTTTCGGCCGAAACTAGCCTAAGTCATTTGCTTCATTTCGGCTCCCTTGTCCTTGCTAAACCGAGAGTACCCTTGAGAGTTCCTTCACAATCTTGCTTCTAAATCCAAAGTTCTTGAGGTTTTGGGTGGATTCAAGCTTGGAGAAGTGGATTCGGCTTGTGCTTGCTTGGAATCAAGCTTTGTTCATGAGGAATCGGTGAAGGGCCGAGCAAATTGAGCTAGGGTTCTTGAGGTAACCTTGGTTTTTCCTTGAATCCATGGTATTTCCTTCCATGAACAAGGATTTTGGAACGCTCATTTGTTGCTAAGCTTGGAGATTTAAAGCAATTGAAATGCTTGGTGGAAAACCTAGCTATGGCCGAATGTGTTGAATATGTGTTCTTGGTGTTCTCCTTGGAATTCATGGAAATTAATCCATGTGTGATGCTTGTTGATGATCATTTAACCTTGTGATAGGTTGTTTGGACGAAGGACACCAAGATTGTGCAAGTTGGTACTTGGGCCGAAAGTGAGTTTGGAGGTAACTCATGTCCAACCTTTGTTTACAGGGCATTGACACCATGAACCATGCTTAATGATGCATTGGTAGTTATGTGTTGGATTGGATTGAATAAAGAACATGTGTATATGAAATGGGTACTATGGCCGAAAGGGTGGAATTGGTGCTTACTTGTAATGTTGCCTATTTGCATGGTAATTGTGCCATGAATGAGTTCACTAGTTGTTTGGATACTCATTTAGTGAATTGGTATGTTGAGTAGTACAACTATGTGAAAATATGTGCTTTGGCCGAAAGTATGAATTAGAGTGAAAAGGTATATTTCACTTGGTTACTTGGCATTAATGCCATGGTTGTTGTTTATTGGAGATTATAATGGCTCATGGTATGTGAGATTAATGGGCAGCTTATGTTTAAGTATTTTGGCTTATATGGCCGAGAGCTTCAAAGTGTTGGGTGATAGTGTCTTTCATTGAAATCATGGTATTTGACCCATGGGTTATGTTGTTAATGATTATGCCTTGTTATGGTAGGCATTGAGGTTGAAAGGCACTTGGACACTTGAAGTTTTATTGGAGACCGAGAGCTTGAGGTAGGGTTCACTGCACTTGAGTTCGCTTGGTAATATATGCCATGGTCCAAGTGTTAAGGTTGCTAAGTGATGGTTAAAAATCTGCCATGTGATCTTAGTTGCTTGATGGGCTTATTGGTTATATGTGGTTGCAATGTTGATTAGCTAATTGACTATAGTACATGTACTAAAAATGCAAGTGAATGTGGCCTATTTGCTTGGCAGTTTGGGAGCTCCATATGGAATGTTTTTGGTAAGATTATGTGCAAGGATTGCACACGAGTACATGTATGGCTTATATGGCCGAGAGCAACAATGTGAAGTGTGTGTGAGTACTTGTGTGCCTTGGTGATTTCTTGTGCATGTTAACCCCCACTATTGTTATTGTATATGGATACACCTGCTTTTCTTGTCTTTGTGTTTGTTTTGCAGGTTGAGCTAACTAATTGGAGGTTAAGCCTTGAGTATTCACTCGGCTTAACTAAATAAACTCTTTAAGAGTTGGGTATAATGAAGTGAATCCTACTGAGTTAAACTCACTACCCATTCTCCATTTTTTTTTCAGGCAAGGATATTCAGCCTGAGTAGTGCTAAGCTGCCTTGTGTGTGCACTTAGTGTTTATTTGCTTTGTTCCTAAGGTATGTGCCAATGTGTGCTTGGCTTGACACTTTAGTATTATTTGCAAGTTTTATTGTGAGTTGGCCGAGACTTATGGTTTAAGCTTGCAGGCTGTAGAGTGGGAACTGTCTAGGAGAGCATGGATATCTGGACTTTAGCTCCGGTTTTGCTTTTCACCTTTATGACCATGAATATGGCCACGGGCTTGGTGTTGCAGTGTGTGCTTTTGTATGGGATCCTTAAGGTGATGTTTGAGCACTAGGATTTGGGTCTCGGTCTGTACATAACTTGGCATGAACAACTTATGGATGCTTGGCATTTTGGTCATGTTATTTGCTAGGGAGACTACACTTTTGGTTGTGTATATTTGTAGTCTTGGATACCTAGATGGTGATGTTATTTTGAGAACCTTGTGTGCCAAGTTATGTATGAGTATGGATGGTTATGTGTATGGTTTTGTGCTATGAGAATTATGGGCCAAGGTTTGGCACTTGTATGATATTGTTGGCTTGACCTCATCAGATTTGTGGTGCTCCATTGTATATACGATTGCTGGCCGATAGCTACATCCATTATATCTTGTGGTTTTCAAAACCTAAACCAACATTGTGGGCTTCTTGGTTGCCATATAGGTAGCACACTTGATTGCACACCATGTATGCACTGAAAGTTGCATTATTTATTGCCTTGCTTGTTATGCAAGAAAGTGGTTTGGGCTTTACCTACGCTGCAAGTAATTACTAGATTGGTTTAAAAGCCACCTGGGCCACCTCCCAGGCCCATTACCTTAAGAAAATAAGACTTAAGGTTAGTTCTGTTGGTTAGGCCGAGGGCTAGATGCCCAGTTCTTAGTTGGGTTGTGAGACAGGTTGGGGACTCATAGGCCAGGGCCTGTGTGAGGTGTGACACACGCCTTCTGACACCCCTAAAAAACTGGGACACGCCGCTCCAGACTGACACGCCTCGTCATGAGATGCGACGCTGCACAGACCTGCAAAATGAAAAAGGAAAGAAGTAAGTAACCTCGAAGACACCAAAAGACAAGCCATGGCCGAACAGCTCATATCTTCGGGCAAAAGGTGTACCTTCGGCACAGGTTTTACTCCCTAAAAACTCCCAAAGAGTATCCTTGGAAAGACTACCAACCAAAGTCTACACTTCGGCTTTCCAAAGGGGGCCATGTGATAGCCAAAGGGCTATTGCCTCTATCTGACCCAAACTCGGAGCATCAGGAAATGCGAGGAAGCTATTAGCCCCCCCGAGGTACTAAACAGATCACCTTCGGAAACGGAGAATCAGCTATTGCATGCCGAAGAGCATCTCCCCGAAGTGGAACCCTGAATTAGGGAACCCCCGAACTGCGGGCATATTTCCCGAAGGGGCATCGTCCATACCAGAGGACGACCTCGGCCAGGGACCTCGGGAGTACGGCAGGAGCATTTAAGGAGCCTTTGACATGCCACCCACAGACGCTACATGTCACCTCAAACGGTGATTTGACACGCCGACGCCGTCCAGGTCTTGTCACGACCTGTCTCGGTTCGAAACTCAGGGAGCCTGCCACCGGCTACTTGTCCCCTACGCCCAGAAATTCAGAGAACATCCGACCGAACACGTGTCACGATCTGAACGGGCTGGACATTCCTATAAATACCAGGAAACAAACCCTGGCAAAAGGTTGGACTCCTCCCCCTTGAGAAAACACAGGCAAGCCCACTAAAAACTCTAGTGCTTCCCCCTCACCTTCTCAGGAATCTGACTTGGGCGTCGGAGGCTCCTCCCCGGAAAAACACCCCGGGGACCTCCTAACCCCCTTCTCTGAGCTTTGCAGGCACGTTCCCCTGGGAAACTCCAACACTAGACGCTCTCCATCACAGGAAGTCTCCCCGAAAGTCACCATGCCTTCCAGTGAAGATGTCCCCAGACATTAGGAGATCAACGGAATGAGTCCTCGGCGGGAACCATGCCCCCCGGAGTACAACCTATGGGAAATTCAAGGTCGGGATGACCCAGACTTCCCCGCCGAAAGAGTTCTACACCCGAGGAAAAAATCGCCATCTCCTCGGCAACGAAGTCAAAACCCATTGCCCTGAGACGTCGTTTACAACTTGACTCACGGGCAGAAGGCGCCGACTCTACTTCCTAGGACACGACCGCTGTCCGAAGTGACCCGCCTCCGCGCAACGCCGTGAAAAAAAAAAGTGTAGAGCATTCGGAAAAGACTATCGAAATGGTGCATCGAACTCGGAGAGTACTACATTGCGTATAAGCCTAGAAGGGCAATGAACGCCCAGGTACTGGCAGACTGCATTGCCGAATTCCCAGAAGAAGGGAAGGCTGAAACCAACAGAGGAGACAGAGCAAAGGTAGATCCAGAGTGGAAACTCTCTGTTAGTGGAACCCCTAGCGCAGAACATCAGGGCACTGCGATACCCCCCCTCGGGGGCCCGAAGGCAGGGAGGCCACCAAAATGATCAAATTTGCTTACCAAAAAGTGTTGGGCCATCCGAGCATGGCAACGCTAGGTGCAATAACCTCGCACAAAAGGCAGAAAGATCCTATAAAGAGGAATCTCGCAACCAAGAAGTCCTGAAAATCCTCGTGAAGAGGCAGGAAGTGCGAAGACATTCCGGACGATATTAAGGAAAAGCTATACAGGCAAATGTATGCAATTCTGTTATTAAGATATATCGGTAAAATGGGTGCAGGATAATTCATCCAAGAGGAGTGAAAATGGCCAAAAACACGCTAGCACCCGAGGACTGCCTTCAGAGCGGATAAACTCGGAAAGATTGCACCGAGCCACTCCAAACAACACCCAAAGATGTGAAGTTCTGTATAATAGCAGAGGACTACCTCACTAAGTAGGGGAAAGGCAAAACCCCTAGCAACCATGCCGAAAAAAGAGGATTTCAAGAATCCGTCACCAACCTCGGAATAAAAAGGCACTTCAGCCCACTATCTCAACCACCGAGCAACAGAGGTAGCCAAAAGAGGGACTATAAGAGAGGCAAAGGGAAAATGGCCAGGAGAACTTCCAACGTGAAGACATTTTTCTCACTTATCTCCAGTGTAGAAGCCACTATCCATTTGAACGAGTTTGGCCACCACACAAATGTTTGACGAAAGTTGAGAACTAACCTCGACTTAGTTGGCAAAAGGCCAAGCTCGAAATCACGCCGCTTCGGCAAAAGGGGCCCATAATTGCAAACCTGCATAATAGGCCAAGAAGGAAAGGAACAAGGAAAAAGAGACCTCGCCCCCCAAAGGCCGAATTGGAACCCCGAAAGCCGTCCTGTGCGGTACTTTAGCCAAACGGGAAAGGACCTTATCTGGTCTTAGGGAGTATACAAGCTCGACAACACCAAAGAAGGAAAGCTGCAAAGAACAAGGCATTTGGGCGCCTTAAAGAAATTCTACACTTAGAATTTTTAGACAAGAAATGGTGAAAGCCAGAAATTTGTCTAAGTACAGAAATTTTTCCTGTATGAGAATGTTTGCCGAACAGAGCTGAAGCATGGAACTCCCGAATGTCTCCGGTTCCTTCTGAAGTTGGTTATGCGCCCCAAAAGAAGGCAAGTCTACCGAACACGGTCAACAAGGGATAGGCTAAACTTTGCCTAAAGGGACTTCACAAATGGTGATAGACCTCCCGAAGAATGGCCGACGAAACGAGCAAAGAAAGTACCGAAGTCCTTCGACCGAAAATGATCGGGACAAGTGGGAAACAAAAATTGCTCAAAAAGACTTAGCCAAAGTAATTCATTGAAGAAGGTCTTGGTACAAGGAGAAGATTCCAAAAAGGAAAGTACAAAGAATAACAAGAAGGCAAAGGTCCTAGAATATCTAAGGGACCTCGGCGTTATGGGAAGCTTCGGCTCCTGAGCTCTTCGCCACAGCCTTCAGGGCAGGAGGAAGCGGGGGCAAGTTGAGGAACTCGACTCTTGACCACATCCACCGAGGCCCCCCGGGAATATCTAGGGCAGCCAGAAAGGAAGGATCGAGGTCCGGATACTACTTCAGAAATTGATAATGAGCAAGGCAGAAACCGTCCTGAAAAGCAACCTTGGACGTCTGGACGACTTTATCTCTTTCAACGTCCAACTCGTCTGCGTCATGCTGAAGATCCAAAACCTCCTGCTGAAGGTCGGAAATCTCTTTCTCCAGCTCCTCGATTTTCTTCTTCTTCTCCGAACTCTCCTTCAGTGAGCCGACCTTGGCCTGGAGTTCGGCATTCTCAGCCATCGCCTTCGCCAAAAGGGTAGACTCCCCTTCCTTTTCCTTTTGAAGGGTCTTGTTGGCCGAAGTCAGGCGGATTAATTTGTTGCCAAGGTCGAACATCTTCTTGGAAAAATCCTTCAAGAGCCCCTCTTGGCCCTTCAAGAACTCCTCCCGAAGACCGATAATCTTCTCCTTGCATATTTGGTTCAACTTGGTGTTCGTCAACACCGAGTTGGCACAGAAAACTTTGGCCTTCTCCAGTTTGTCTTCAGCCCAAGCTCGGGCCGAAGACTGCTTTGCTGCCCAAGCTTGGAGGTATCCGCTATACCCCAAAAGCTGCAAAAAAAGAGAGAGCAGGTACTTAGCAAAATTTGCACAAGGAAAGCCAAAAAACACTTAGGCAAAAAGTGGGAAGGAAAAATGAAGAGCCTGAAGAGTTACCTGAGTAGCATGCTGGGAAACTTTTGCAGCAAGGGCATCCTCGGAGGCACACTCTGTCACACCTCACTCAGGCCCTGGCCTATAAGTTTCTAATTTAACTCACAAGCCCAACTCCAAAATTAAGTTTCTAGCATTTGGCCAAGCAAACCATGGCAACATTAAGTCTTATTTTCTTAAGTTGAGAGGCCTAGGAGGTGGCCCAGGTGGCTTTAAAACAAGACCAACAAATACTTGCAGCAAAGGCAAGGCCCAATACCACTAACTTGCACAACAAGCAAGGTTTTAATTGAATACTTGCATACCAAGCAAGGCAACACTTAATGAAGTTTTTAAGTGCATAATTGGTGTGCAATCAAGTGTGCTATCTATATGACAACCAAGAAGCCACATTATTGGTTTAGACTTTGAAACCACAAGTTAATATGTACATGATGCTCTCGATCAACAACATACATATAATGGAGCACAACATTTCCATAAGATTAGGCCCATAACTATTCACATAAAAGTGCCATACATTGGCCCAAAACATTCAACATACATGTACAAGCGTAAAGCCATGCATAACCCCATGCATAACTTGGCATACAATTCCCATAAAAGCATCACAAGTCTAGGCATCAAGGACTACACATATGTACACAAAAAGGGTAGTCTACCTAGTGTTCAACATGGCTACAGGCCATGAAACCGAAAGCTAAACATGCCAAGTTATTACATACCAAGACCATTAATGGTCAAACATAACCTTGAGAATTCCATACAAAAGTACACACTGCAACACCAACCCAATTGCCTGATTCATTGTCATGAAAGCAAATACTATGATCAGAGCCAAAGTCCAAGTATCCATAGCTTTCCTAGACAAGTCTCCAACTACAGCCTGCATACTTATCACATAAGTCTCGGCCAACCAAAAATATAAGACTTGTAATGTACTAGAACTAATAAGCCAAGCACACATTGGCACATACCTTGCTAAACAAGCAAACAAGCACTAAACACAAGTACAGAGCAAACTAGTGCTACTCAGGCCAAATGTCTTTGCCTGAAAATAAAAAGATGGGCAGTGAGTAAAACTCAGTAGGATTCACTTATATATATTCAACTCTAAAAAATACTCCAAGCTTAACCTCCCATTAGCTAGCTTTACCTGCAAAACAAACACAAAGACAAGGAAAACCAAGCATATACATATACAAGATAAATAACCATGGCATAAAATCCACAATTCCATAAGTGGGGTTAGCAAGCACATGGAAAGCACCAAAGCACACAAGAACACACACACACTCCACATTTTGCTCTCAGCCCAAATAATCATACATGTACCCATGTGCACATTGCACACAAAACACCATCAAACCATCCACTTCCACTTAGAGCTCCAAAATGCTAAGCAAATAGGCCACATTTACTTGCATTTCTAGTACATGTACATTAGTTAATTAGCTAATCAACAATTCAATCGAGTGAAAACTCAATAGCTCATCAAGCAACTAAGGTCATTTGGCAAATTTTAACCATCACTTAGTCACTCTAAACACTTGAACCATGGTAATTCACCAAGCAATATCAAGTGTTAGTGAACCCTACCTCAAGAGCTTTTGGTCTTAAGCCAAACTTCAAATGCCGAAGTGTTCTTCAATCACAATGCCTACCATAACAATACATAGGCATCAACAACACTTACTCATGGACTAACTACCATAATTTTAATGAAGAACACTACAATATACAAGCTTAAGCTCTCGGTCACTGATAGCCGAGGTGCCCATCACTGGCCGAGCTCCCAAACCTGACGGAGTACCGACTTCGCCAGAGAGAAACAGCCAGCCGAGGTCAGAAGGATCAACGATCCCCCTGGCCTAATGTAGGGAATTCGCTTCCTTAGGAAATGGTAGGACCAACCTCGATAGAGCGGTCAGACCCTCTTCGGAAACAGAAGTATCCTTCGGAGGACCCATCCTCGGGGAATACATTCCCCGAAATGTCAGAGTAACCTCAGAAAGTACGAACAAAGCATTTAAGGAGCCTCTGACACCTCCCGATAAAAGTCGTCCCCCAAGTACATTCTGACACGCTATCACTGGAGCGTGCCATCAGAGGGACGCCTCGATACGACACTCTCGGAATGCCTAGGCTGTCAACCAGGTGACTTTTGCTGAGATAAACGTCCCTTCGTTCCCGGAAAAGCAGGGATCGCATCCCACCGGACACGTGTCGTGATCTGGAACGACCATAGGAGGAAAATGGCTTCTGTACGCCTCCTTTATAAAACACCCAGAAAGCATCCTAGCATGGTAAAAAAAAGGGAAAAAGTTCTCTTTGAATACACAAAAAAAAGCACATAATCCAGTTATCTGAAAATACTGACTTGGGCGTCGGAGACTCCTCCCCGAGAATACACACCGGGGACCTCCTGACCTGTGTTTTCTGGAGTATTTCAGGTACATTCCACTGGGGAATCTCCTCCAAAAGTGCTCTCCTCCATCAGAAGTTTTCCCTACCCATACAATGACACATGATGAAGCCGCCGCATGCCACCAATTGGCGCCGTCTGTGGGAACTCTATCCCATGTCGCCGTCATGGAGACTCGGCGCTCGAAGGACAAAGGGATTTTAAGATCCCCCCTCGCACCTGAGACTCAACAGGCGACCACTCTACCTGTGGCAGAAACTTCTATGATGGAGGACGATCGTCCCGTAACGGTAACGATGAGCTTCATACGGGATTTCCAGCGTTCTATCGTTGCCAAAATCACTCAGCAGCTTGACCAGAGGTTGCCCCAACCTCCACCAACTCAAAGAGCCTCACCCCCGACAATTCGTCGGGAAAGTAGCTCGCGATCTACTCACCGGAGTTCAGGGAGTGGAGACTCCCTTGACACATATTCAACAGATGGTGAACCCGTTGAAGCGCGCCCCGCCAGAGGGGGACCCCAAAAGAAACCAGGGCCTCCTGTCAACGGAGCGCATCCCCTTACCAGAGGTCCCCTTCTCCCCCTCGCCGGAGTCATTCCCCAAGGCGAAGAAGACATTCGCAACTACCAGCAAGCACACGATGGCAGGAAGGAACCAGCACTGCCGCCCTTATGGAAAGGATCCTGGGAAGGTTGGAAAAGGTCGAGAAATAGATCTCCCAAAAACCAGTCTGGTCCCGGTTGTCCGACTCCTACACCAGAGAAGAGTCGCCTTTCGTACGTGAGGTAATAGAGGCGCCTATGCCCAGTGATTTCAGGGTTCCTTGCCTGGAAACATATGACGGGCGGAGTGACCCCCAAGCGCACCTGACAAAATATAAGCGAATTATGGTGCTCCATGGCGCGGACGACGCCACGCTCTATAAATGCTTTGAGGTGACGCTCTCAAGACCAGCAACAGCGTGGTATGGCTCTTTGCCCCAGGGAAGTTTGTTGAGCTTCCATGAACTATCTACTGCTTTCACCCAATAGTTCATTGGTAGTAGGCCAACTGCCAAAATGCCAGTGAAAATGTTTGACATAGCTCAGAAAGGAGGGGAGACCATCCGCGACTATGTTGAAAGATTCAATCGAGAAGCACTGAGCGTACCAGATTTTTGGCCGGAAATTCGCATCCTGGCAATGGTCAGAGGACTACGGAGGGACTCCCAGTTCTTCTACGAGTTCTCCAAAGACCCTCCAGAAACTCTTGGGGAATTTTACAGAAGAGCCGAGCAACACATGACGGCCGAAGAACTCAGAATGGGAGGACCTAAGGGCGAACACCCTCGCACCGAAGGGCCTGGCCATCAGCCGTGCCAGCAGAACGAGGGAGAGTGGCCTCGCAGGCAAAGAAGAAAGAGGCCCGCAACATTCACTCCATTAAACACCACAAGAGCTAGCATTCTGATGGCGCTAGAAAGGCAAGGGACCACAGTCCCAAGGCCAAAGGCCATGACCCCGGAGAATAAAAGGAATATGAAAAAATTCTTTCAATTTCATCGGGATCATGGCCAGGACACTGAAGCCTGTTACCAGTTGAAGAAGTACATCGAGTCCCTGATCAAACAGGGTCAACTTCGGTGATATCTGCGGATGCCTTCTCCAAAAGGGAGAAAGGAAGAGCAGAGGAGAGCAGATGATGAAGAGTATGACTCAGATAGACGGCGGGACCGAAGTCCCCGGAAAAGTCTGCCACCCTCGGCAGGGATTATCCAAACCATCACTGCTGGGATACCCTCGGCCAAGACAACAAGAAAGATGAGATAAGTATCCATCATGGAGTACGGGAGCTCCCCGCGAAGGCTCACCCGTAGGGATGGGTCTGTAATAAAGTTCCCTCATGACGAGCCCCTCCTTGTGATGGCAAGGTTAGGGAACTAGGACGTCAAGAGAGTGCTCCTTGATGACGGCTCGAACACTGGCGTCATTTTTTCTCATCTGCTGGGTAAATTAGACATCTCAAAAAGTGATCTTAGCCCAGTCAGTTCCCCCACCTTCGGCGTCGGACCATCTGAACTTCCAGTCCTTGGGTACATCAACCTGCCTGTGATGCTGAAAAGGGTCTCACCCAAGAGCAAAGAAGAGTTAATCACCTTCGGCAGGACAGGATTTATAGTCATTGATGTGCCGTCAGCATATAACGCCATTCTGGGAAGACAGACTCAAGGCAATTTTCACATTCGGCCAGACGTAAGGTACCTGACGGTAACCTTCACCACCGAAGACGGAGATGCTGAAATCTTCATAGATCAGGCCGAGGTTAGGAAAGTCTTCACAAGGGCCAGGCAAAGCCCAACCAAGATCCAGGTGCAGACTTCGGCGAAAGGAAAAAATGTCTTGATGGATGAAAAGGCAACGGTAGAAGAAATGAAAAGCCTCAAAAAAATAGAAATAGAAGATATAGAATTGATCCCCGGCCGAAACACCCGAATTGGGAAGAAACTGGCCGAAGGGGACAAAAAGAGGCTTGTATCCTTTTTGTGCATGAACAAAGATCTATTTGCTTATTCGTCGAAGGATATGCCTGGGGTTGACCCCAGCATAATCTAGCACAATCTTAGAGTACAACCACACGTCAGACTAGTTCGACAGAAAAAATGGAATCTATCAGCTCACAAAAAGTCCTTCATCAAGGCCTAAGTTAGTCGCCTCATTGAGGCCAGGGTAATAAGGGAAGTAAAATACCCCGAATGGCTCAGCAATGTGGTTATAGCCACAAAAGAGGGTAGTGAAAAGCTCCGAATGTGCATCGACTTCCGAAACATAAACGATGCCTGTCTAAAAGACTCCTACCCATTACCGGCCATAGATCAGCTGGTAGACGCAACTGCCGAGTACGGACTGCTAGCTTCCTTGACGCCTTTAGTGGGTATCATCAGATCCGAATGAACCCTGAGGATGAGGAAAAAACGGCATTCATCACAGAGATAGGTACTTACTGCTATGTCAGAATGCCCTTCGGGCTCAAAAACGCAGGAGCCACCTACCAAAGACTGATGAACAAGATATTCGACGAACAAATCGGTAGGAACATGGAAGTGTACATCGACGATATGATAGTCAAGAGCAAAGTACCCAAAAATCATATCACCGACTTAACCGAAACCTTCCAACGACTTTGACAGTTTGGCATTCGCCTTAATCCCGAAAAGTGTGTGTTTGGGGTAAACGCAGGAAAATTTATCGGGTTCATGGTGTCAGAAAGGGGAATAGACGCTAACCCTGAGAAATTGAAAGCCCTGCTGAATTTTCGGACACCTACGTCTATCAAAGACATACAGAGGCTTACCGAGAGGATCACCTCCCTAAGTAGATTCATCCCCAGGTATGGTGACCGATGTCGCCCGTTTTTCAAGGTACTCACCAAACTCTCCAAGGAAGGTGGTACCTCCGGAATCCAGGAACATCCATGGAATACAAAATGCCAGGAAGCCTGGGGAGAGCTCAAAAGTTATCTAACTCACCTCCCAACACTTCGGCAACCTCGGGAGGGGGAACCTCTCATTCTTTACCTCGCAGTCACTGAAAAGACGGTGAGTTCCGTCTTAGTGAAAGAAGAGGGTGGGAAACAATGGCCGGTGTATTACGTAAGCAAGTCCCTGCATGGCGCCGAGACAAGGTACCCGTTGCTCCAAAAAGCTATCTACGCGTTAGTACTGGCGGGTAGGAGATTGCGGCCCTACTTCCAAGGACACGCCATCACCGTACGAAGTAATTTGCCCCTGCGAGATGTGATGAAAAAAGTGGAGCATTCGGGAAGACTCTCAAAATGGTGCATTGAGCTCGGTGAATATGACATTACATATGAGCCTAGAAGGGCAATAAAGGCTCAGGCACTTGCAGACTTTATTGCCGAGATCCCCGAGATTGAAAAGACCGAAGCACTCGCGGGAGGTGAAATAGAGACTAATCCAGAATGGAAGCTCTTCGTCGATGGAGCATCAGGCGCAGAGCACCAAGGAGCTGGAATAGTCCTTCAGGGTCCCGAAGGCATGCAATCTTCTAAAGTAGTCAAATTCGGTTTTAATGTTACCAATAACATTGCCGAATATGAAGCCCTCATAGCCGAATTGAAAATGGCCAGAAAAGTAGGTGTGGAGAACCTTGTGGCCCACAGTGATTCACAGTTAATAGTCCGACAGACGAAGAGAGAATACGCCGCAAAGGACGCAATTTTGGCTAAGTATCATACCTTGTTCAGAAACTCATTGAGGATTTCGACTCGGTGCACATAAAGAACGTGCCCCGAAGGGATAATACCCAAGCGGATGCCTTGGCCAAGGCTAAGGAACCCACCGAAGTGCTAAAACACCCCAGCACAGAGTTAATGTGCATAAAAACCTCGGGGGAGGGATGGCAAAGCTCTCTCAAGAGATATTTGGCAACTTCAGAGCTTCCCGAGGATCCTAAAGAAGCCGCAAAGATACGAAAGCGTGCAGGAAGGTACTTCCTCATTGGGGAAGAGCTGTACAGACAAGGGTACGCAAGCCCTTTACAAAGATGTATAGGTGAGGATGACGTCAAAGTAATACTTGAAGAAGTACACGAAGGAGTGTGTGGCTCCCATATAGGAACGGACGCCCTCGTAGGAGTAATACTCCGCCAAGGTTACTTTTGGCCTACCCTAAGGAAGGACACAAGGCAATTCGTCCGAAGATGCGACAACTGCCAAAGGCACGCCAGTATCCAAAAGCTACCCTCGTTAAGAATAAATGCAACAGACTATCCCTGCCCCTTCGCCATCTGGGGCATTAACCTCATCCGACCTCTCCCAAACGCCCCCGGTGGAGTAAAATTTTGCATCGTCGCAGTGGACTATTTCACTAAGTGGATAGAGGCAGAACCGCTAGCATCAATCTCGGTGAAGGACGCTCAAAAATTCGTATGGAAAAACATTCAATCTTGATTTGGCATTCCGAGGGTAATAGTGGCCGATAACGGGACTCAATTCACAGATAAGGGGTTCCAGGAATTCATAGGGTACCTTGGCGTCAAGATACTTTTTTCCCCAGTGGCTCAGCCTCAGAGCAATGGGCAGGTCAAGGTATCTAACAAAACAATAAAAGATGGCCTGAAGAAAAGGCTAAAAGAGGCAAAAGGGAAATGGCCAGGAGAGCTCCCAAGTGTGCTATGGAGCTACCGAACGACTCCCCGAAGAGTCACGGGAGAGACTCCTTTCTCGCTCGTAAACGGGACCGAGGCCATTATTCCCATTGAAGTCATGTAGCCCTCGGTAAGAGTACAGGTGTTCGATGAAGAAGGAAATGATCTTGGACTGAGAGCAAAACTAGACATCCTCGAAGAACACCGCGAAATGGCTGAGTTAAGGAGAAAGGCCTTCCAGCAACGGATAGCATTCACCGCCAATTTACATGTAAGAAAAAAGGAGATCAAAAAGGGAGACCTCGTTCTCCAAAAGGTCGAGTTCGAACAGCGAAGGCCATCAGAAGGGGTACTTCGGGCAAATTGGGGTGGACCCTATTTGGTTCTCGACGAAGGGTCTTTAAGTTGGGTAATATTGAGGAAGTGGAGTTGAAGAATACTTGGCATTCAGACTCTCTGAAAAAATTTTATACTTAGACATTTTTTTGAATAAAGCCGGTAAGATACTCCTCCCCGAAGTCGTCAATAAAATACATGACGAATTTGCCCTCGTTATCGAAAGAGTGCGCCTTGATGATTCTGCCTTAGAAAATTCCTCACTAAACTTAAAAACTCATCCGAACATGAAAGAAGTTCAAAGAGGTTCATTTCGAAAGATAAGGTGCAGGTGTTCGCCAAAAGTGCACACCTAAAATCGTACCAGCTTTTGATAAGGCATATTCGGGAGAAAGAACGGAGAATGGAGGAAAAAATTCTTCATTAAAAAATCATAAGGCAAAAAAATAAAAAGAAGGAAGAAGAAAGCCTATGACTGAGCAGGGGTATCCGATGTTTCGCCAACGTTATCATCTCCAGAGGGCTCAGTCAAAGACACAGGCTGGGCCGAAGGAAGATTGAGGAACTCGACTTTGGACCATGAAGATCTGGGCTCTTTGGGAAAATCCAAAGCAGACAAGTAAGAAAGGTCAAGCCCAGGGTGTCGAGCGAGGACCTAGTGATGAACCAAGAAAAAACCATCTTGGTAAGACGTCTTCGACATTTGCTCCCTACGGTCCTTCTCGTCGCCAAGAGCCGCTAGCTCAGCTTTTAGCGCGATGATCTTCTCCTCCAGCTTCCTCTTCTTCTTGCCTTTCGACTTCTTCTTCTTCAGCGACGCAATCTCAGCCTGGAGATCTCCATTCAAAGCGAGTGCCCTCGCAAGATCCTCACCGTCTTGAGCGGTCTTATTCCGAAGGGCCCCATTCTCTAAAGAAAGAGACACTCACTTTGACCCGAGGTCTCCAACCTTGGCTGAGAAGTCGGTAAGAAGCTCCTGCCTGCTGGAAACAACCTCGACCCGAAGACTCCCAAGGTCCTCCTTCGCGATTTTATTTTACTCGCCATATTTTAGGGCATATTGGGTGAGAGACTCCTTCATCTTCCGCAGGGAATCTTCAGACCGGGAGCGGGTCTCCGTTTGTTTCGCTGACCAGGAGTGAAAGTACCCGCTACATGCCAAAAGCTGCGGAAGACAGAGGCACCAAATAAGTATCAGAAGGCAGTGATGGCTTAAATGAACAATTGTCTAAGATACAAGAAAAGAAAGGATCACTTGAGCAGTGTGCTCGATCATCCTCGCCGCGAGGATCTCTTTGTTGGGACATTCGGTGGTAAGGGACTGAAAAGTGGCATTAGTCAACACCCCCGCCACCATTTGCGGAGCCATCAGCTGGCTATCCTCAGAGAACAAATCCATGTCCTCTGTGAACATCCAGAAGGGCTCCCGTGGCACCTTGTCTTGCAGAATCCGCCGGTCCCGAAAAGCCCTCTAACGGGCATGAGCTCCCACCCAGGAAGCAGTAGGGGCGTTCTTTGCAAGGTCACGCCGAAGTTCCATCAAGACATCATCCTTTAGCCATTCATCCAAAATATCGTAGATACGAAAAATACTGAGGTTGGTAGCGGAATGGCTAAGGAACCAACCTGGTGGAACTTCGAGGACGAACTCCTCAGAACCGACCTCCCGAAAATCCTCAGTGACATTCTTTCCCTTCCTCCTTCTGCCCTCTTCAAACTACTGGGCAGACGTTCGCTCTACTGTAATCTCGGCAGCAGGGGCAGGACTTAGTGTCTCCCCGAGGATGTCAGGGTTCAAAGAAGGGTTCTCGGCAGTCGGAAGTTGAGCAGAGGACTGATCTTCCACCTCAACTACGTTCTCGGGGGGAGGAGGAGTGGTAGCCTTGGCCTTCTTGGACTTAGAAGTGCCGGCAGTCGACTTCTTCCTCTTACCAGAAGTCTTCCTGCGTACTTGCTCTCCCCGCTTAGCCTGACTATCGAAGAGTGATTTATAAAACTCGGCAGACTGATCGCCCATCTCTGCAAAAAGGTAAAATATCAGTGTAAGTCCAAAAGGAAAGAAGATAACAAACCCTGGAAGGTGACTTACTCTCGAAAAAAAACTGATAAGAAATTTGACGCCGAAGGAGCATGACTATCCAGGCTTCCTTCCCCGGAAGAACAGGCACGGGCATGCCGGGGTCACTCTTGTGGGCAGTTATCACTCCCAGTTCCCGAAGAACTTCCTCTGACATAAGATCCTACTTAATGGGAAAAGGGTAGGGTGAACGTGACGGAGTCCTGGAGTCCCAGTCCGCCACCAACCGAATACGCTTGTCGAAGTTGTCAAAATCGGCAAGCAATACTGGAGCGAGGAGCTTCCGGGGATCGACGACGTCGACCTTCAAAGTCCCCGAAGCCCATGTAATAGGCTCATGTCTCCAAGACTCGGGGACCCGGAAAAAGAAAAACTTCTTCTGCCACCCTCGCCAACTATCCTTATTGTCAAAGGTAAACATAAACTTCTTACTCTCGGACCCTCAGGGAAGGAGGTAGTAAAAACCATCCTTCGGGACCGGGTGGAGTTTGTAGTATTGCATGAAGAAGAGGAAGTGGGGGTTTATGCCAAACACCCCGCACATGCAGAGGAAAGCATTAAAGTAAGAGTAAGAATTTAGGGGGAGTTGGTTCACAGCAATGCCGTGGAATTTGCAGAATTCGCATATCATGGGATGAGGGGGATACCGAAGACCGGCTTTCAGCTGAGCTCGGTAAACGGTAACCTCCCCCGAAGAAGCTACATAACCATAAGATCCCGGGAGAGGTAACCTCGATGTGATATAAGAAGGGAGGTAGTACTTGGCCACCCACTTTTTCATCTTTTCCAAAGTAGTGGAACAAGGATAAGCCTCATGGGAAGCAAGGTTTGCAAAAAGAGGGCGCACAGTCATCAATGGAGTCGGACTTAATGGAGTCAGATTTGACATTTTTCAAAAAATAAGAAAAAGAGAGATGACTTAGGGAAGAAATAGAGGAACAATGACAAACCACAAAAAGGGAACACCCACCAAAGACTTTGCTAAAACCTGGAAGGCGAAACACCGCTGCAAGGAATCGCTGGAGGTCACTCTGCCGTAAGAACCGCTGCCGGAAAAAGAAAAAGGGCAAGAAAAGGCTCTAGAACAGACGAGAGTTAAAACAAAAAAGTGAGACAAAATGGGACGGAAGGTGCTTATATAGACGAAGAAGGATAACTGAAACGTCATCATAATCATCCTCTGAAGATGTAACCGTCTCATTATTACTCCTTTAAGGCGAAGAGGTGCGGTTAACGTAACCAGCATAGTTGTTTCGCCATCCAACAGCGTCCACGTGTCACACAGCGTGAAGAACCAGGGCACGTCCCTCTAACATCGCGAAAACCCAAGCACGGTTACCCATGACTGACACGCCCGGCCAAAGGACGCGACGATTCGCAAACTCATGGCAGAAAAAGCAAAAAAGAAAAAAAGTAACGTGCATTCTGAGGACATCAATAAAACTAGAGGAGGGTACCTCGGCCCCGAGGAGACGCCTTCTGAAGCAAGGCAACTTTCCAAGAAAAGTTTCAGCCGCCAGTTCGGCAAAGGGACCTCCTCAAAAACATAGCCGAAGCCCCCGCTCCAGCTCTCCAGGAGGGGGCATGTGATAGTCGAGGTGCCCATCACTGGCCGAGCTCCCAGACCTGATGGAGTACCGACTTCGCCAGAGGGAAACAGCCAACCGACGTCGGAATGATGAACGATCCCCCTGGCCTAATGTAGGGAATTCGCTTCCTTAGGAAATGGTAGGACCACCCTTGGTAGAGCGGTCAGACCCTCTTCGGAAACAGAAGTATCCCTCGGAGGACCCATCCTCGGGGAATACATTCCCCGAAACGTCAGAGTAACCTCGGAAAGTACGAACAAAGCATTTAAGGAGCCTCTGACACCTCCCCATAAAAGTCATCCCCCAAGTACATTTTGACACACTATCACTGGAGCATGCCATCAGAGGGACGCCTCGATACGACACACTCGGAATGCCTAGGCTGTCAACCAGGCGACTTTTGTTGAGATAAATGTCCCTTCGTTCCCAGAAAAGCAGGGATCGCATCCCACTGGACACGTGTCATGATCTGGAACGACCACAAGAGGAAAATGGCTTATGTATGCCTCCTTTATAAAACACCCAGAAAGCATCCTAGCGTGGTAAAAAAAAGGAAAAAAGTTCTCTTTGAATACACAAGAAAGAGCACATAATCCAGTTATCTGAAAATACTGACTTGGGCGTCGGAGACTCCTCCCCGGGAATACACACCGGGGACCTCCTGACCTGTGTTTTTTGGAGTATTTCAGGTACATTCCACTGGGGAATCTCCTCCAAAAGTGCTCTCCTCCATCAGAAGTTTTCCCTACCCGTACAATGACATATGATGAAGCTGCCGCAGGCCACCAGTCACAATGCCCAATTCCACATATTTGTGTTATCCATCAAACTAACTCATTACATGATCATCTAATCATCAATGAACATCACTCATGGCATCATTACCATGTTACCAAGTGAAGAACACTCAAGTGCACTAATCCAAGTTTTCGGCCAAAATGCCCATTTTCACACAATAGTGTTCTTTATCAAACCAGCCCATTACATAAATACCTAATCATCAATGATCATTGTTCATGTCACCAATACCATGTAATCAAGTAATGAACACCAAATTACACTACTTCAAGCCCTCGGCCATAATGCCCATTGCCAAACACTAATGTTCTTCACCCATCCAATCCAACATACAATCACCTAATCATCATTAATCAACATTCATGGCACCATTACCATGCAATTAGATGAAGAACATAGGATTACCTCAAAATGAGCTTCTCGGCCAAATGCTAACTTGCACGCATTGATGTTCCTTGCTCAAAATAGCCTAGGATAAGATCACATACGCACCAATTAACCTTAATCATGGACTAATTTCCATGTACACAATGAAGAACACCAAGCTCTATCAATTAATCCTTTCGGCCATAACTAGGTTTCCACAACAACATATCAATTGCTCAATTCACTTAGCTTAACAATGTTTGAGCACTCAATATCCTTGTTCATGGAAGAAAATACCATGGATTCAAGGAATTTAATAAGAATTACCTTAACCCTAGCTTGAATAGGCTTGGCCTTCCTTGAATCTCCAAGAACAAGGCTTGATTCCAAGCAAGCAAAGGCTGAAACAACCTTCTCCAAGCTTGAATCCTTCAATGCCCTTAGGATTTCTTGAATACAAAGCCAAATGGTGGATGAACTCTTAAGAACAACTCTCGGTCAAGTGAAGAGCAAAGAACCTGAAATGGCAAAGTAATGGTCTTGACTAGTTTCGGCCGAAATACTTGTATTTTAGTTAGCTAAAATGCTAAATTTTGCTTCCATTTCTTTGCATGAAACAATGTAGCCCCCAACTCCACATGAACACAAGGTCGCCACTTAAACTTGTGTCTAAATGGACATTTAAGTCACTTCATGGCCTATAATGCCATGTACACATCAAACACAAGTACCAAAGTGCTTTAATTCCCCATGTGTAACCGGCCATGTAACTAGAATAAAGACTAGTTAATTTAACTAGTTAACTAGTGAATGGTTCTTTAGTGGTAGACAAGACTTGACTAGCAATCATTATTGTCTACTAGTTCTGGTCTAGTCTTGCACTAGTCATCCAATAAACTTGCATGGCCAAAAATGCCAACTTTAAGTTTGTAGTTTTAATTGTACCACTAATCTGAGTGTACAATTTAATCCCCTTTCTCTGTTTTCTGTCAGCTTTCCATAGTCCAGTTTCTAGGTGCAGTTAAGGCCTGAAGGTTTCTAGTTTTGCACATAGACCACTGTACTAGTTTCCATAGTTCTCCTTATCCTTCCTTTATACTTTTCTTTGTTTTCCTTTGTTTTTCTTGGCCTAAGCCAAGCACTTAAGAGGTACCTAACACACTCCTCGGCGACTGCCTTGAAGGATGCCTGAGTAAGCACGCCCCTCACCATTTGGGGAGCCATTTCCCGACAGTCTTCGGAGAACAGATTCATGTCCTCCGTAAAAGACCAAAATGGCTCCCTCGGGACTTTGTCCTTTGGGACATGAGAATCCCAAAGATCCCTCCCTCGGGCGTGCTCAATCTTCCAAGCAAGGGGCGCCAGATCCTCTACAAAAGAAACACACATCTTATCAGGTAAAATTTCCTTGGTTATAAAAAATATATAAGTTGATTGCAGGAAAAAGGAGACAAACCTGGCGCGACCATGGCACAGTCGTCATCAGAGTCACCGACCACCTCCACGTTGGCAGGAATATGTTTGCCCTTGCCCCTTCGGCGCTTTTCTAAATCTTCAACAGGAAGATCTGCCAAAAAGCCCACAAGATCTGCCGACGTGGCGGTACTCAGAGGAGCAAGAAGGGCAATCACCCCGGCAGGAACTTCGGCGGCATTTTCAGGCTCGACGATAGTTGCAACCTTGGTGGAAGTTGCAATGACATCGCCAGCCTTAGTGGAAGTAACAATAACATCGCCGACTTCCGAAACGTCCTCCGAAGGGGGAAGAGGGGTGTCCTTCTTGGCCTTATTGACCGAAGATGATCCGCTCCTAGACGCCTTACGCCTCTTCTTTTGTTCTCCCTTCTCGGCCTAGCCAAGGAAGAGAGACCGGTAATAGGCGGCAGACTCGTCGCCCATCTCTGAAAAAGAGGGAAGAAATCAGTGTAAGTCCAAAGGCTTCGAAAGAGAGCTCGCTCCAAAGGAGCTTTACCAGCCAAGAGTTCTTTCCCTCGGTAGCAGGAGCTGGTTGTAACCACCCCCAACTCCCGAAGGACATCCTTGGTCATGAGTTTCCACATGATCGGTAAAGGGTAGAGAAAGCGTGAAGGGACCTCGGCATCCCAGTCGGCGACAGCACGGATTCGTCTGTCAAAGTCCCCAAACCTCGCCACCAACTCGAGAGTTAGCAGCTTCCTGGGATCCATGACATCCGCCTCCAGCTTTCCCCGAGCCCACTTAGTCAGGACGTGCGACCAGGCCTCCGCCACCTTTAGGAAGAAGAACTTCCTTTGCCACCCTCGCCAGCTATCCTTGGTAGCGAAGGTGAACATAAATTTCTTGCTCCTAGATCCCCGGGGCAGCATGAAATAAAAGCCACCATTCGAAAGTGGATAGAGCTTATAATATTGCATGAACAAGATGAAATGGGGTTCTACCCCGAAGATCCCGCACATGCAGAGAAAGGCGTTGAAATAGCAAAATGAGTTGGGAGGAAGCTGATTCACTGCTATGCCATGAAACTGGAAAAAGTCACAAATCATCTTCGCGGGAGGAAAGCGAAGTCCGGCCTTCAGTTGGGCTCGAAAAACGGTAACCTCGTCACCTCGATTCATAAAGCTAAACTGGCCAAGGCGAGGTAACCTTGTGATGGCATAAGAAGGAAGGAAAAATTTGGTCTTCCATTTCTCTAATTTTTCAGGAGTGGTGCAGCAAGGGTGAGACAAAAGAGGTTGCCAGCTCTTGGGAATAGGCATGGTTGACCAAAAAATGACTTTAGAAAAAGGGAAAAAATGATTTCTGGAAGACGACTCCGGAAAGCAAAAAGAAAAACAAAACACCGAAGGAACTCTAGAAGTCAGAATCCATCGAAAGTCTTGCCGAATTCAGGATTTAAGGATGCCGTCGTGAAAGGTCGCCGGAAATCGCTCCGCCGCTAACACCACCGCACAAAAAGGAGAAAAAGCAAGAGCACAGAAACACAAATCAATAGTATGACAGGAGGAAGGCTTATA
Source organism: Aquilaria yunnanensis (assembly GCA_039654915.1). Classification (NCBI taxonomy): domain Eukaryota; kingdom Viridiplantae; phylum Streptophyta; class Magnoliopsida; order Malvales; family Thymelaeaceae; genus Aquilaria; species Aquilaria yunnanensis. Next base: position 35,688,275 of record CM077595.1, on the reverse strand, counting down.
TAGATCGAGGAAGGGCAGCCAAAAAGGCGTCATAAATGCTGCGCGAAGGTGAAGCATCGCCAAGATTCTCCCTCGTGCATGAAAAGGCGTGCCCATCCCAGCTAATGCCTGCCACGTGTCACCCGTCATGAGAAACTAGGACATGCTTTCTGGCATCCAGAAAACCCGGGCACATTGCTCGAGACTGACACGCCTAGTTTCAAGATGCGACGATTCATTAGCCTATGGCGAGAAAAGTGATCAAGTTGGGAATCTCGAGACCACCAAACGGCAGACAGATGACACCTATCCGAATAACGCTCATCACCTAGGTGGCGAAGTGCCTCCTCAGCCGATGTCACACCCTGGGTGTAAATTAGGCCCAGGGTTCAAGGCTCCGTGCCGCCCTGTTCGACCGAAAACGGACATGCTACTACGTGGGCCTCTGGGAGTCCATGAAATTGTTTTGTCAAAGACTGCCAGGTGAGCGATAGACAGACGCCGGAAAAGCTACTTGCCAAAGTCTTCACTTCGACTTTCCAAGGGGGGCATGTGATAGCCGAAGTGCTATCACCCTGGTCAACCACCAACCACAGAAAAGGATTCCAGAGTGAAGGAAGTCATACACTTGAGGCACTCGACCTCGATAGCTCGCCAATTCCAACTTCAGAAGCTAGCGTAGCGCGTCCTTCGGGACGACAGCCAAACCACCCTCGGGGAAAAGGACTGACCACCTCTTGCAGGGAAAAGTCCCCCGAAGACAAATAGGCCGAAGTTCTAACCGGACTTCGAAAAAGAGCTTTTTGCCCCAAAGCGAGACATCAACAAAAGGGGCCTCGGTTGTACGGCAAGAGCCATTAAGGAGTGTCTGACAATCCGCTTACACAAGTCCCCAGTACGCCACCTCCAGGCGTGCTCTGGCACGACGTCACAATCTAACGTCCTGTCACACAGGGCTACACCTACTCCGGCTCGTAACCCGAAGAGCCTACAGATGGCTAGGCGCCTCCACGCTTAGAAGTACGAACACCATCTAAACCATACACGTGCCGAACACGTGTCGTTATCTAAAGGGGTCATCCTCTTCCTTTTATACAAGGGAAGTCATCACACGGAGGGGCTTCTTCCGGAGGGGGTTCTTTGCCATGAGGGCCAAAAGGACAAGAGGACGCTCTCCTCTCTCCGCCTGAATACTCTCCCTTCAGCCCTCAAAAAGACATGCCAGACAAGAGTCCCTTGTGCTTATTACTGAGTATCTCTCATTCTCAGAGCACTTACCTGGGCGTCGGAGGTTCCCCCCGGAAATCCACCCCGGGGGCCTCCTAACCCCTGTTTTCTGAGTGTTTCATCTAGGTCTCCCAGAACGATCTCCGCTCCGGGTTCTCTCTCGTGCCGGGAGCGTTTCCCGTCCTCACCAGCCACGGTATCAGAAGCTGCCGGCATCACTTCAGGTAACCCTCTCAGGGTACCTCCGTGTCCCTCCAAGAGTCCCTGCCGCCCACACCGCTGCACAACAGTACAGATGCTGGCTCCGCCTAACTGGACCCGCATAACGCAGGTAAGTTCCTTGGGTTCATGGTGTGAGAAAGGGGAATAAACACCAATCCTGAAAAGGTCAAAGCCTTGTTAGGATTCCGAACACCTACAACCACTAAAGATATACAAAGGCTCACCGGAAGAATCACTTCCCTTAGTAGATTCATTTCCAGGTACAGCGACCGATGTGGACCATTCTTCAAGGTGCTTACCAAAGCAACCAAAAGCGAAGGCAACTTTGGAACCGAGAAGCACCCTTGGAACCAAGAATGTCAGAAAGATTGGGTTGAGCTTAAAAGTTACCTAAACCGTCTACCAACACTTTGGCAACCTCGGGAAGGAGAGCCTGTCATCCTCTACCTTCCCGTCACTAAAAAAGCTGTGAGTTCAGTCCTTGTGAAAGAAGAGGGCAGGAGGCAGTGGCCAGTATATTATGTAAGCAAGTCCCTGCATGGTGTCGAGGTCAGGTACCCATTGCTCCAAAAAGCCGTTTATGCTTTAGTACTCTCAGGTAGGAGGCTACGGCCCTACTTTCAAGGACACGCCAACATTGTCCGAAGTAACCTACCTTTTCGTGACGTAATGAAGAAGGTAGAGCGTTTGGGAAAGCTGTCAAAATGGTGTATCGAGCTCAGAGAATATGACATCACCTACGAGCCAAGAAGGGCAATAAAAGCCCAAGCATTGGCAGACTTCATCCCTGAAGTTCCAGAAATCGAGATTGCTGAAGTTACCTCAGAAGACTTGATAAGGATTGAACCAGAATGGAAACTCTTCGTCGATGGAGCCTCAGGCGCCGAACACCAAGGTGCTAGAGTGGTTCTTCAGGGGCCCGAAGGTATGGACGCCACCAAAGCCATCAAATTCGGTTTTGATGTCACCAATAACATCTCCGAATATGAGGTCCTCATAGCAGGATTAAAACTGGCCAGAAAAGTTGGTGTGAGAAACCTTAAGGCCCACAGCGACTCACTGCTAGTAGTTCGGCAAATGACAGGAGATTACGCTGCAAAGGATCCAACCTTGGCAAAATATCATGACCTCATCAAGAAACTCATTAAAGAGTTTGGCTCGGTACGTATAGAAAATGTGCCTCGTAGAGATAATGCTAAAGCTGACACCTTGGCCAAGTCCAAGGAACCCACCGAGGTGCTGAGTCAACCCAGCACAGAGCTAATGTGCGTAGCGACCTCAGGAGAAGGATGGAAAGATTCCATCAAGAAATACCTTGCAACTTCGGTACTCCCCGAAGACCCTGCCGAGGCCATAAAGGTGTGAAAGTGCTCTGGGAGATACTTCCTCATCAGGGAGGAATTATACAGACAAGGGTATGCAAGTCCCTTGCAGAGGTGCATAAGTGAAAAGGATGTCAGAACAATCCTCGAAGAAGTTCATGAGGGGGCCTGTGGTTCCCACATAGGAACAGACGCCCTCACCGGAGTACTACTTCGCCAAGGTTACTTTTGACCTACACTAAGAAAGGATGCAAGGCAATTTGTTCGAAAATGTGAAAATTGCCAAAGACATGCCAACATCTAGAGGTTACTGTCACACCTCACACAGACCTTGGCCCAATCATTTAGTGTTACTCTCACCTAAACTGTAGTTTAGTTACCAACTTTTCAATTCGGCCAACTGAAGTTGCTTAACCTTACGTCTTATTTTCTTAAGGTATTTAGCCTGGGAGGTGGCCCAGGAGGCTTAGGAGTATAATCCAATTAATTACTTGCAGCAGAAGTAAGACCCAATACCACTAACTTGCAAAACAAGCAAGGCTATAATAGGTAACTTGCATAACAAGCAAGGCAAACACTTAATGAAATTTAAGTGTCTAAGATGTGTGCAATCAAGTGTGCTACTTAGAATGGCAACCAAGAAGCCCAAGGTAGTCATCTAGTTTAAAAACTCAAGTTTATGTGCACATGAGCATTCGGCCATAAAAGTACAAGGGAGGTTCACAAGATGAACATACTTCTCATTCATACCAAAACATACATAAGCCCATAACCATTCAATTTACAAGTCCAAAACCATACCCTTAGTGCAAACATAACTTGGCCTACTAAGGTTCTCCATCTACCACAAAACAACTAGGCAACGAAGACTACATAAATATGTACATACAAAAGTAGTCTACCTAGTACACATACATGGCTACATGCCATGATTCCAAAGTTTTCAATAGCAAGTTATGTTACAACCCAAAACATCTAGTGCTCAAACAGAACCTTAAGTATGCCATAAAGCAGCACACACTGTAGTACAAGTCCTATGGCTATGTTCATGGTCATAAAGGTGAAAACTACTATCAGAGCAAGTGTCCACATATCCATTGCAGCCCACCTATACAACTTCCACTTTACAAGCCTGCACAACTTAATACATAAGTCTTGGCCAACTTCAAAAACAAGACTTGGAATGTACAAAATTGTCAAGCCAAGCACACATTGGCACATACGTTGGTACACAAGCAAGCTAGCACAAACTCACTAGCACAACTCAAGCAACTATAACTCAGGCCGAATATCCTTTCCTGAAAAACAAATGTATGGGCAATGAGTACAATACTCAGTAGAGTTCACCATTATACCAACTCATAACAGAGTTTATTTAGTTAAGCCGAGTATACAACTCAAGGCTTAACCTCCATTTGCTCATAATGACCTGCAAAATAAGACACAAAGACAACAAAACCACAACATATATATATACATGCTAACATACCTGAGACATATATGCACAATAATCAAGTAATGGGTTAGCAAGCACAAGGAATCACTCAAGCACACAATGAACACACTCACACACCACTAAGACCATTCGGCCAAGTACCATAACATGTTCCATTGTGCACTTTTGCACAAAAAAGTTCACCATAAAGTCCACATCCACTAGAGCTCCAAAAAACCTAGCAAATTGGCCTCATTCACTAGGATTTCTAGCACATGTCCATAGTCAATTAGCTAATCAACAACCATAACCAAAACATCACAACAGCCCATCAAGCAACTAAGGTCATTTAGCAAATTTAACCATCACTTAGCCACTTTAATACTCGAATCATGGTATACTACCAAGCAATCAAGTAACTAGTGAACCCTACCTCAAATTCAAAGCTTGAGTTACTCTCAGTCAAAGCTCAACATCCAAACTGAAATGTTCCTCAAACAATTGGCCTAACACATTACCAATTAAGCATCAATACTACTTGTTCATGGAATACATACCATGTATTCAAGGGAAACACAAGTAATTACCTCAAACCCAAGCTTGAAACATCTCGGGCTCCATGATTTCTTCAAATCAAAAGCTTCACTTGAGTTGCCTAGTGCCGAAAACAAGACCTCAAGCTTGATTCCTTCCTTTCAAGCTTCCAATTGCCTCTTTAGTGCTCTTAATCCAATACCCTTTTAATGGAAGCTCAAGAACAACTCAAGAACGCAACCAAAGCAAGTTTCGGGCAAGGAGAAGTAAACCCAAAATGAAGGAAAATGAGTTAAGTGGAGGCATGCATTTTCGGACACAAGCCACATGTAACAAAAGTGGTAATAAGCTAGCTTTCAGCCTCACAATTCTTGCAGGGCTCATTTGAGCCATCACTTCCTTATGGCTACAATTTCACCACTAAAACACATGCAGATTTTGGCACTTATGTCACTTCATGGCTCACATTGCCAAGTAAACTTTAAAGGAGTCCAAATTGACCATTAGTTCTATGTATAACCGGCCACGTACTAAAACTAGTACTAATTTGGTAAACCAAGGCAATGATGCCTTAATACCTTAGTGGGGAACATGATTTGACTAGCCATCATTGAACTTTTACAAAAACTAGTCTAGTATTACACTAGTCCTCTCACAATTTTGCATGGCCAAAAGTTCCCATTCAAAGTTTGTAGTTTCACTAGTACCACTAGTTTAAATGTACATTTTGGTCCTCCCACTTTATTTTCTTGCATTCTTACCATGGTCAATTTTCTTTGTGCATTTAGGACCTGAAAGTCCTCAACTTAGCACATACATCACTGTGCCTTGCTTTCACAGTCCTTCATAGTATTTCTCTGTATTTCCTTGGCCTGGCCCAGGCACTATAAATATGAGCCTAACAGTTACCCTCAGAGAAGATAACTTCGACAAATTACCCTTGCCCCTTCGCCGTCAGCAGACCTCTCCCAAGCGCCCCTGATGAGGTGAAGTTCTGCAATGTTGCAGCAGACTACTTCACTAAGTGGATCGAAGCAGAGCCTTTGGCATCAATCTCGGTGAAGGATACCCAGAAGTTTTTCTGGAAGAACATCATATGCCGATTTGGCACACCAAGGTTAATAGTGGCCGACAATGGTACCTAGTTTACTGACAAAGGGTTCTGAGAATTCGTGACTAACCTCGGCATAAAACTACAATTCGCCCCTGTAGCCCATCCTCAAAGTAATGGGCAAGTCAAGGTGTCCAATAGGACAATAAAAGATGGCCTGAAGAAAAGGCTAAAAGAGGCAAAGGGGAAATGGCCAGGGGAATTCCCAAGTGTACTACGGAGTTATCGCACAACTCCCCGAAGGGCCACAGGGGAAACTCCTTTCTCACTCATGTTTGGTACAGAAGCCATTATTCCCATTGAGGTCATACAGCCATCAGTAAGAATACAAGTGTTTGATGAAGGAGGAAACAACCTTGGCTTGAGGGCAAAATTAGACCTCGTCGAAGAACATCGGGAAATGGCCGAACTCAGGAGGAAGGCTTTTCAACAAAGAGTAGCTGATGCTACTAACTTGCATGTGAAGAAAAAATGAGTCAAGAAGGGGGACCTCATCCTCTGAAAGGCCGAATTCGAGCCGTGAAGGCTATCAGATGGGGTACTTTGGGAAAACTAGGACAGACCTTATCTGGTCCTCAATGAAATCTGCCCAGGGGTCTACATATTGGGCGACGCCAAAGCAGGAGAGTTGAGAAACACTTGGCATTCAGATTCTTTGAAAAAATTCTACACTTAGACATTTTTTCTGAAGAAAAGCTTGTGATTACCCCTCTCTGAAATCGCCAGTAAACAAAAGTATATGTGTCAACCGAATATGGTTTATAAACCGAATACGATCACTTTGCTAGAATGGTCTCCTAGCATATTGACTCTTGAAAAGTTTCCCGAAGGTGCTAGCTCCGTAGCAAAGCCTAAGACTCGACGGAACACGTTTGAAAAAGTGAAAATGGTTGCTCCTTGTGTCACGGGAAAATATTCCACATACTGGTAAAAATTTTCTAAGGGAAGAACAATATGAAGCTTCCCAGAGGCATGATTCCAAATATGGATGTTCGCCGAAGATGCATATATAAAATCATACAAGCTTCTGAAGAATGATGACCAGAGAAAAGAACGGGAACTTAGCTAAATCTTTGAAAGAATTTTCATTCATAGCTCTGGGCAATAGTACAAAGGAGCAGGTTATAAGAAAAGAGAAAGAAGAAAAAGCCTATTGCTGAGCCTGAGCGTCCGATACCTCCTCGATGTTGACTTCCTTCCCTTGGACGGCAGCATTCGAAGGCGCACGCAAAATAGGCGGGAGGTTGAGGTACTCCGACTTCGACCACGTCCACCTAGGCTCTTTGGTGAAATCCAAAGCGGCCAGGAAAGAGAGGTCGAGCCAGACAAGAACCATCTTGGTAAGATACTTTTGTCATCTGGTCGGACTAGTCCTTCTCGGCACTCAGAGTCTCCAGTTTGGAGGTGAGCTCAGCAACCTCCTTCTCAAGCTTCTTCTTCTTCTTCTTATTCTTGGCCTCCTTCTTCAATAGATTGACCTCGGCTTGGAGCTCTACATTCAAAGTAAGCGCCTTCATAAGGTTTTCAGCATCATCTGCCCTTTCCTTCCGAAGGGCATCATTCTCTAAAGAAAGAACGGCATACTTTGCACCGAGGTCCTCTACCTTGGCCAAAAAGTCGAGAAGGAGCTCCTTCTTACTTTCCCGAAGCTCCGCCCGAAGATTCTCCACGTCCTCCTTGGCGATTATGTTCAATTCACTGTGTTTAAGGATGTATTGGGCAAAAAAATCCTTCGCCCTCTTCAGCGAATCCTCGGTCCAAGAGTGATCCTCAGTCTGCTTTGCTGCCCAAGCTTAGAAATATCCGCTGTATGCTAGGAGCTGTAGAAAACAAAGCCCGAGTAAGGGTCGAAGGGGAACAAAAACTTAGAAGAAAATTTTTTCTATGTCCCCAAAGAAAGAAAGAAGAAATCTACCTGGGCGGCGTGCTCGCTCATCCTCACCGCGAGGATCTTTTCGTTCGGGCATTTGGTGGTGAGCGACTGGAAGGTGGCATTCATCAGCACACCCTTCGCCATTTGGGGAGCCATCAATTGGCTTTCCTCGAAGAACAAGTTCATGTCCTCCGTGAAACACCAGAAGGGCTCCCTGGGTACGTTGTCCTTTGGGATATGGCTATCCCAAAGGGCCCTCTTTCGGGCATGACCCTCCACCCAAAGAGCAGGTGTCATCTCCTCTGCAAGATCACACTGAAGTTCCATTAGTACGTCATCCCTTAACCATTCCTCTACAAGATCGAAGATACCAAAAACACTAAGATTCACAGAGGAATGGCTACGGAACAAACCTGGGGAAACCTTGGTGACCGCATCCTCAGCGTCGTCCGCCTCAGGGACTTCATCGGGAATGTTTTTGCCTTTCCTTCTTCAGCTCTCCTCAAGCTCCTGAGCCGAAGTACCTTCGACCGAAGTCTCAGTCGTAGCATCCAGACTCAAAGGTGTCTCGAGGATGGCAGGATCTGAAGGTGGATCGGCGTGGGCACAACGTCTTCGACGGGGTGGGGGGAGGAGGACGTCCGCTTTGGCTTTCTTCACCTTTGATGGCCCCCCAGTAGTCTTCGTCTTCTTCGCAGACACCTTCCTCCGCGTCTGTTCCCCTTTCTTAGCCTGATCGAGAAAAAGGGACCTATAGAACTCCGCAGATTGATCACCCATCTCTACAAAAGGAAAAAAACATCAATGTAAGTCCAAAAGGAATATAGGTAGCAAAGCCTGGGAGACAAGTTACTCTCAGCAAAAGCCTCATATGAAATCTCAGCCCGGAGAAGCATCACTAACCACACCTTCTTTCCTAGGAGAACAGGCATGGGCAGGTTCAAGTTGAACTTATGCTCATGAATTACCCCCAGTTCCCGAAGGACCTCTTTGGACATAAGGTCCCACTTAATGGGAAAGGGGTATAAGGAACGCGGAGGGACGTTGGAGCCCCAATCTGGAACGGCCCGAATACGTCTATCGAGCTCGTCAAACTTCGTGGCCAACCCAGAGGTCAGTAGCTTCCAAGGGTCAACGACATCAGTCTTCAACACTCCTGAAGGCCATCTGGTCGGAACGTAGCACCATCTTTCGGGAACTGATAGGAAAAGAACTTTTTTTGCCACCCCCGCCAGCTGTCCTTCCTCCCGAAGGTAAAGGTGAACTTCTTGCTCCCGGATCCTTGGGGAAGCAAGAGGTAGAAGCCATCCTTCGGCATCGGGCGGAGCTTATAGTATTGCATGATGAAAAGAAAATGGGGTATTACCTTAAAGACCCCACACATGCAAAGAAAGGCATTGAAATAAGAATAAGAGTTTGGAGGAAGCTGGTTCACGGCAATCCCATGGAACCTGCAAAACTCACACACCATGCGCAAGGGAGGATATCGAAGACCGGCCTTTAGTTGGGCTCGGGAAACGGTGATCTCATCAGAATTGGCCATGTAACCATACGTGCCCAAGGTAGGTAATCTCGGGACAGCATAAGTAGGGAGATAGAATTTCACTACCCACTTCTTCATTTTCTCGAAAGAAGTGCAACATGGATGAGACTCAAGGGGGAGAAAACAATCAGGAATAGGACGGACAGTCATCAGTGGAGCAGGGTTTGACATTTCTCAAGGAGAAGAGAGGTAGCTTTGGGAAAACTAAAGAAAGAGAACCAAAGGACATAAAAAAAAAAGAAAAACTTCGGAACAAATGACTTCAGAAAGAAGGAAGAACTTCGGAAAGAAATACCCACCGAAAGATTTGCCAAAGTTTGGATTCTTGGACGTCGTCGCGAAAGGTTACCGGAAATCGCTGCACCGCTAGAACCGCTGCCGGAAGGAGTGTGAAGGTCTAGGGCAATAAAGGTTTATATAGGCTAAAGGAGGCAGGCGAAACATCATCACTATTGCCCCTCGAAGGCGAAGAAACGTAATTGATGTAGCCAACATAACCGTTTGCCATTCATCAGCTACCACATGTAGACTGACACGGGAAACGAGGGCATGACCTTGACAACTGGCAGACCTACATAACCCTATCTGAAGTGACGCAGCCATCTGTAGGGGAAGATAAAATGATTCACTGACAGAAAGGTAAGTGGCAATACATGCCCCAGATGATGACCTCGGTGGAAGAGCCCGGGGCACCATTCAAACACCAGAGCAATTACCTCAGTAAAGCACCTTAGTTCGCCGGAGTTCCCTCCTGTGAAGAAGGAGACTTCGGATGGAAGCCCATCATGGCAACAAAAACAAGCATTGCTTGCCACAAAAAGGCTCCCGAAACTCCCCAAACCGAAGAAACATCTTCGATTTTTCGAGGGGGGCGTGTGAAAGCCGAAGGGCTATCACACCCTGAAGGACTTCACATGTGCGCACCACCCTTGGCCAGCGCACCACCTCCGGTCGAAACAGACACGACAAAACCCCGGCAAAGAGAGGGCCTCAGCACCCTTGGACAAGCCGGATAGGCGCTACCCTTAGGAAACCCATAGGACCAAGTTCGGTCAAAAGGGGTCACCACCCTTCCTGAGAGAGACCTCGCGCCGGCCTCACGTGCCCAAAACCACCTTCGGATACTCTTTGGGCCACCCTCGGAGCGCACCCACGAAGTGCCATCATCAAGTACTCAAGCCTGACCTCGGGAGAGTCCAACTGCAGGTGCCTTGTAGAAACAAGGGACCTCCTTCCAAAGGAGCTCATCTTCCCGAATGAGCTCTGTACTCCGAAGGAGTTCGGTCCCCAGAAAAGGCCACATGGACATGTGACAAAATGACTGAGGAGCCACTGGCAGAAAAGCCTCACACACGCCCCTGACACTGGCACCGTTGTCATAGCACCCCCGCCAGCACCCTCGGTCAGAATGACCTATGGCCAGCTGGAGGAGCCCTCTGTTGGGTTTTGGGAGCCAAACAGCACAGCGGAATTTAACCGAAACCCTCCAAGATCCAAGTGAAACGGGGTAAATCAGGTGTTCAAAAATTTCATACCTAATTTCGGTTGAGATCTCTCACTCAACTGTAGAGTCGAATCACAAAACCTGAACAGTTGACGTGTTCAGGCTCTCTATGGTATCCACACGAGCGTCTCGGGATCACCACGCTTCCACCATGTCTCGGCAGATGCGTTTCTCTTGCGCTCGTAGTGCTAGCTTGCGTCCTCCAAGGAATTGCAAGAGAAGAGAGTGGCTGTCCTTTTGGGAGGCTAGGGCTAGGAGACTCGTGAATTTCTCACTTAAAAGTTGTATTTATAGTGAGACTCAACTTCTAGGCCTAATGGGTTTCAAAGCCCTAATCCAATTAGGATTTAATTTCGGGCTTAATAATGGCTCAACTCCTTCGCCCATTATTAATACAAAATTAAAGTGAAACCATAACACAAATTATTAGCCCATGCACTCCAATGATCCAAATAGCTCTATGTGTGCGACCCAATAGACTCTTGCCAAGTTAGCAATGATCATAAATCACATTTATGATCATAAGCAATGAGCGGTGTCTAGCAACACATCATTGCTACCCAAGTGACAAGATTGTCGGTGAATCGACTAAACCTTTATGATCATCACCGATATATGCCATTGTCCCTTTGTCCAAGATATCAAGACTAAGCACGAGACATGGAATGTGTCACTCTCGTATAGCCCAATCTTTGGTTTCTTGATTACCGAGTAGAACAATTTAAACTGACGACATTGATATTATATATCAACTCTTCGGAGCATGGCCATGCATTTTCTAAGTGTCACTCTATCAAGGGGCCCAAAGATATCACTCCCATTACTTAGGAGGGACAAATCCCATCTTGATCATACAAATCCCTCCGCATGATATGTGACATACCCAATGACCTCCTTCAAGTTCACTCAGTTACGAGCAACAAAGGAAAGTATCAAAGTATGTGACTCACATGTAGGGAACCTTGATGATCTTAAGGACCACATATACCATGATCACTATGAGAATCACTTATGACACTCATATAACGATCCATGAAGTGTTCTCATGGTGGGTCGGTCCAGTACACAAGTTCTCCAACTTGTACCCATATGTAGACTACATATCTCATATTAGTCTCCACATATGCTAGTCATTATGTATTATTGCAACCCGCTCCACAATAATACTAGACTAGGGACGTTTAAGAATATCATTATTCTATGGTTACAATTATGTTTATTACGTGACGCAGAAAGAAAACAACAAACAAAATTGCTGGATTAATGCCTCAATAAAATATCATGACTCAATGTGCAAAAATACAATCATCTCATGATTGGCTTTTTGGGCACAACACTAACAATCTCCCACTTGCACTAAAAGCCAATCATCCATGTATCTAATACCGATGGACCTAAAATGGCTATCATGCTTCTGCTGCGTAAGGGCCTTTGTCAGTGGATCAGCAATGTTGCTGTCTGTCGAAGTCCTGCATATCCTTACATCACCCCTCTCGATGATCTCCCTGATGAGATGATAGCGTCGGAGTATGTGTTTGGATCACTGGTGAGATCGAGGTTCCTTAGCCTGTGCGATTGCTCCATTGTTGTCACAATAGAGCTCTATCGGGTCGACAATGCTTGGAACCACTCCAAGTTCAGTGATGAACTTCTTGATCCAAACTGCCTCCTTCACAGCATCAGAGGCAGCAATGTACTCAGATTCTATTGTAGAGTCAGCTACTGTCTCTTGCTTTGAGCTCTTCCAGCTCACAGCACCACCACTAATACAAAACACATAACCAGATTGCGATCTAAAATCATCCTTATTGGATTGGAAGCTTGCATCGGTGTAACCCCTTACAACGAGTTGATTTTCACCTCCAAAGACCAAGAATGCATCCTTAGTCCTTCGTAAGTACTTAAGGATGTTCTTAACAGTTGTCCAGTGACTTTCATCGGGGTTCGATTGGTACCTACTCATCATGCTCAAAGCATATGAGACATCGGGACAAGTACATATCATGGCATACATGATAGATCCAATTACTGAGGCATATGGAATCTTACTCATGCGCTCTCTCTCCTTGGTTGTACTCGGACACTGAGATCTAGAAAGAGTGATACCATATGATATGGGCAAGAATCCTTTCTTGGAATCTTGCATGCTAAACCTCTTTAGCACCTTGTCAATATATGTACTTTGACTTAAGGCAAGAAGCTTTCTAGATCTATCTCTATAGATCCTGATGCCTAACACAAAGGCTGCTTCACCCAAGTCCTTCATAGAGAAACATTTCCCTAGCCAAGTCTTCACAGACTGTAGCTCAGGAATGTCATTCTTGATGAGTAGTATGTCATCTACATAAAACACCAAGAAGACAATAGCGCTCCCACTAACCTTCTTGTAGACACAAGGTTCGTCTTCATTTTTTATAAAACCAAACTCTTTGATTGCATCATCAAAATGAAGATTCCAACTTCGAGAAGCTTGCTTCAGTCCATAAATGGACCTTTGCAATTTGCACACTTTATTGGCATTCTCAAGAGTGACAAAACCCTCAGGTTGTGTCATATACACATCCTCAAGTAGCTTTCCATTTAGGAATGCAGTTTTGACATCCATTTGCCATATCTCATAATCATAGTGTGCAACAATAGCAAACAAAATTTGGATGGATTTAAGCATAGCAACTGGTGAAAAAGTTTCATCATAGTCAATACCATGAATTTGCTTGAAACCTTTTGCGACCAATCATCCCTTAAAGGTAATCACATTACCATCCATGTCAGTTTTCTTCTTGAAAACCATTTGCACCCTATGGGTTTTATGCCTTCAGGTGGGTCAACCAAAGTCCATACTTGGTTTTCATACATGGATTCCATCTCGGATTTCATGGCCACTAGCCACTTCTCAAAGTCAGGCCCCGACATAGCTTGTTGGTAGGTTGTGGGCTCATCTTGATCCATGAGCATCACATCACCGGTGTGAGTCACGAGAAATCCATATCTCTCGAGCTCACGCCGAATCTTACCAGTCCTACGTGGGCTCTGTGCTACAGGAACAGACTCTTGAACCACAACATCTTGTAGCGTCTGTTTAGGTTCCATTTCAGGTTCGATGTCTCCTTGTTGTTCTTGAATTTCTTGAAGTTCTACTTTCCTCCCACTTGTTCCTTTAGAGATAAACTCTTTCTCCAAAAGGACACTAGTTCGAGCAACAAACTATTTTTGCTCAGAGGGATTGTAGAAATAGTAACCCTTTGTTTCTTTGGGATACCCAACAAAAAGGCATTTTTGAGATTTGGCCCTAGTTTGTCAGAGGATTGACGTTTCACATAAGCGTCACAGCCCCAAATCTTCATAAAACACAAATTGGGACGCCTCCCACTCCATATCTCATATGGTGTCTTTTGAATCGATTTAGATGGAACTCGATTTAGTGTAAAAGTGGCTGTCTCTAGAGCATGTCCCCAAAAGGAGTTTGGAAGGTCAGCTTGACTCATCATGGAGCGAACCATGTCTAACAAAGTTCGATTTCTCTTTTCAGAAACACCATTCCATTGAGGTGTGCTTGGTGGAGTGAGTTGTGATACTATACCACACTCTTTTAGATAGTGAAGGAATTCTCGATCCAAGTACTCTCCACCTCGATCTGATCAAAGCACTTTGATACTCTTCCCGAGTTGATTCTCTACTTCATTCTTGAATTCTTTGAACTTTTCAAAGGATTCTGACTTGTGTCTCATAAGATACACATAGCCATATCTGCTGAAGTCATAAGTGAAAGTAATGAAGTATGGAAACCTTCTCTAGCTTGTTTAGACATAGGTCCACATACATCACTATGTATGAGTCCTAGTAAGTCATTAGCCCTTTCACTTTGCCCTGTGAATGGGGCCTTGGTCATCTTGCCCAACAAACATGACTCACATGTATGATATGATTCAAAATCAAATGAGTCCAAGAGTCCATCCTTACGGAGCTTGGATATGCAAGTCTCATTTATATGGCCCAAGCGACAGTGCCAGAGATAGGTCGAGTTTGAATCTTTTAATCTGACCTTCTTGGTATTCACATTATAGATTGGATCTTCAAGGTCTAGAACGTACAACCCATTGCTAAGTTGAGCACTACCACAAAAGATTTCATTCAAATAAATAGAACAACATTTGTCCTTTATTATAAATGAAAAACCTTTCTTGTCCAAACAAGAAACAGAAATCAAATTTCTACCAATAGTAGGCACAAAGTAGCAGTTGTCTAATTCTAAAACTAATCCACTAGGTAAAGTGAGAACATAAGTCCCTACGGCTAAGGCAGCAACCCTTGCTCCATTTCCAACACGTAGGTCCACTTCACCTCGGGCCAATCTTCAACTTCTACTTAGATCCTGCACATTTGCACAAATGTGAGATCCACATCCAGTATCCAATACCCAAGATGAGGAAGTAGAAAAGTTAGCCTCTACAACAAAAATACCTGAAGTGGAAGTCTTACTTCCCTTTTCCTTAGGAAGTTCTTCAAGATAGAGCTTACAGTTGCACTTCCAGTGTCCAGGTTGCTTACAATGGAAGCACTCCCCTTCCTTTGCCACACCACCCTTTGGTTTCAGTGCATGCAAAGAAGAACTAGCATTGGACTTTCCATTAGCTTTATCATTCTTCTTGTTGGCTTTTCCTTTTCCCTTGCCCTTTTGAACCATCAAAATGGGCTTAGCCTTCTTGAGGTTTTGCTCAGCAGTTCTCAACATGTTGAGCAATTCAGGGAGGGACTTGTCAAGGTTGTTCATGTTATAGTTCATGACGAACTGACTGTAGCTTTCAGGCAACGATTGCAAGACTACATCAATAGCCAACTCTTTCTGAAGAGCAAATCCCAAATTCTCAAGATTCTCAATGTACCCAATCATCTTGAGCACATGAGGACCCACGGGACTTCCCTCAGACATCTTGCACTGAAACAATGCCTTAGAGGTCTCAAACCTCTCATGCCTATCTTGCTCTTGGAAAAGCATTTTGAGATGTTCGATCATATCGAACGCCCCCCATGTTCTCATGTTGCTTCTAAAGCTCAGATTCCATGGTAATAAGCATGAGGCATGCAACATCCAAAGCATCATCAGAATGCCTCTTGTGAGCATCCCTTTCAGCTCTTGGAGCAGTGGCAGCAGGCTCATTCGGAATGGGCTGTTCTAGGACATAAGCCTTTCTCTCTTGTTTGAGGACTATCCTCAAGTTTCGGTATCATTTGAGAAAGTTGGTCCCATTCAGTTTTTCCTTCTCAAGGATCGATCGCAAGAAAGTGTCGATGTGTTTTGTGCCATGGTTATCTACAACAGTAAATATGCAGTGTAAGAGTCATGTATTTTAATTCATTTAATAAGGACTTTTATTAAATGATACTCCCACTATTTTTCTCAAAATAATAACCCTCGATATTATTTCGGAACATCTCGGTGCTAAGGTATTCTAGTGGGCCAAGATCCATATTTGACCACAACCTGAGTCAGCTTTGGCTTTTCTCTCAAGTTACAGCTATTTAGGTAGGCAACTCCTTGCCAATTGCATCTTATGCAACTCTTGGATAGTTGGGTGAACAACACTTGTCCAAGCTCATCTCATGAACTTAAGCCCAACTCTATGCCTCTAAGTCCCTAATCTTATTGGGATGACTTAGTTAAGTCGAACCCAAAGTTAGCAGTTTGGATATCACTATTATCCCATCGTGCCTTACCAAGATGAGCATAGGTGCTTTACTTTGGCAAACCCACCTAATGTTGATCAAAGTCTTGATGAGTGCCAACATTTGGAAGGCATCACATTTAATGACTTAATATTTGTTTGAGGGGTTTTTTTTTTTTTTGATCTCACCAATTTGCTATCTCCGGTTGTTTTATACATGCATCACATACAAATATAAAACATGCATCTCATGCTTACAAGAAATAAATGTGACATAGTTATAGCCCAAACTATGCGATATTCTCAAGCCAATGAGAATATCATAAAAGCCTAAGAAAAGAAAAAAGTCTTCACAAGCTCCTTTTCTTCCTTTCTTGGTTGCCCTTTTGTTCTCACCTCCTTGGACATACCACCTTGGACGATCCCATAATACACCATTACATCAATAATAGAAACCTTGAGTTACATTCGAGGGGAGTATGGTGAGAAAAGAATGTACAATGAGAGTGATAAGAAAAGGCACGACTCACAGGCCGTATTTACAAGTACAACCAATCAAGGGCTATAACCATGCACCATGCTTCAAACACCAATCAGCATATCATGTCAAATCTCATTCAACAAAGATGCATGCCAATTTTCACGTGTTGATTAACCAGTTTTTATTTATGTGGCGCTTCGCATACAGCGGTCCCGCTGGCCGATCAGCGGGCGCAAAAAATTGTCTTACAATTGCTTTGCCCGAAATCTTCTATTTCAAGAAAGTAGGCACCCGAGACTCCTCCATTCGAGCCACCAAAAATACCTTACTTTCGGTGCCCGAACAGGCTGAATCCGAACAAACCTAGGGATTTTGCAACTATTGCAAGAATCCTAATCCATATAGGTATCTCATACCTATCAATTTCGGGTTAATCTCATTAATCAATTTGTGTCATTTCTTCATATATCTCATATGTTCATTACGAATTCCAGTTTCATGCATCATAAATCAATATAATTAATCATGGCCGAAAACCAATCGACCACATAGCATCATGCGATTCAACACTCAATCCCGATTTAGGGTTTCACCAGTAGCTCTGATACCACTGTTGGGTTTCGGGAGCCAAACAGCGCCGCAGAATTTAACCGAAACCCTCCAGGATCCAAATGAAACGGGGTAAACCGGGTGTTCAAAAATTTCATACCTAATTTTCGGTTGAGATCTCTCACTCAACTATAGTGTTGAATCACAAAACCTGAATAGTTGACGTGTTCAGGCTCTCTATGGTATCCACACGAGCCTCTCGGGATCACCACGCTTCCACCACGTCCCGGCAGATGCGTTTCTCTTGAGCTCGCAGTGCTAGCTTGCGTCCTCCAAGGAATTGCAAGAGAAGAGTGCGGCTGTCCTTTTGGGAGGCTAGGGCAAGGAGACCTGCGAATTTCTCACTTAAAAGTTGTATTTATAGTGACACTCAACTTCCAGGCCTAATGGATTTCAAAGCCCTAATCCAATTAGGATTTAATTTCGGGCTTAATAATGGCTCAACTCCTTGGCCCATTATTAATATGAAATTAAAGTGAAACCATAACCCAAATAATTCGCCCACGCACTCTAATGATCCAAATAGCTCTATGTGTGTGACCCAATAGGCTTTTGCCATGTTGGCAATGATCATAAATCACGTATATGATCATAAGCAGTGAGCGGTGTCTAGCAACACATCATTGCTACCCAAGTGACAAGATTATCGTTGAATCGACTAAACCTTTATGATCATCACCGATATATGCTATTGTCCCTTTGTCCAAGATATCAAGACTAAGCACGAGACATGGAATGTGTCACTCTCGTATAGCCCAATCTTTGGTTTCTTGATTACCGAGTATACCAACTTAAACTGACGACATTGATATCATATATCAACTCATCGGAGCATGGCCATGCTTTTTCTAAGTGTCACTCTATCAAGGGGCCCAAAGATATCACTCCCGTTACATAGGAGGGACAAATCCCATCTTGATCATACAAATCCCTCTGCATGATATGTGACATACCCAATGACCTCCTTCAAGTTCACTCAGTTACGAGCAACAAAGGAAAGTATCAAAGTATGTGACTCACATGTAGGGAACCTTGATGATCTTAAGGACCACATATACCATGATCACTATGAGAATCACTTATGACACTCATATAACGATCCATGAAGTGTTCTCATGGTGGGTCGGTCCAGTACACCAGTTCTCCAACTTGTACCCATATGTAGACTACATATCTCATATTAGTCTCCACATATGCTAGTCATTATGTATTATTGCAACCCGCTCCACAATAATACTAGACTAGGGACGTTTAAGAATATCATTATTCTATGGTTACAATTATGTTTATTACGTTACGCAGAAAGAAAACAACAAACAAAATTGCTGGATTAATGCCTCAATAAAATATCATGACTCAATGTGCAAAAATACAATCATCTCATGATTGGCTTTTTGGGCACAACACTAACACCCTCTACAGAGGTACGGACTAAATCGGGCCGAACACGTGTCACCATCTCAGCAGCCTATTTCAAATGGCCCTCTCCCTCTGCCTTCCTATAAATACTTGCACAGTGCTTTCATAAGGACAACGAATCGGTAATAGGGAATTCTTGCTATACTCTCCTTACTATTCCCTTTCTCTACTCTCACAAAGTACTGACTTGGGCGTTGAAGGCTCCTCCCCCGGAAAATAAAATACTCCGGGGAGCTCCTAACCCGTTCTTTTCTGAGTCCTTGTAGTCCTTCTCCCACCAGAGGCCCCTCATCCATGCATTCCCTTACCGGAAGTTCCTGCTCCAAGCTCACCATGCTGCACAACGAAGAAACGGAATGGCATCACCTATGACCAGATTAAGGCATGATACAATCTGGGTCATTGTTGATAGGCTAACCAAATATGCCCACTTCTTACCTACGAAACTCACAAACTCCTTGGAGAAGTTATTTTACCGCCTCACAAAAATTGGAAAATTACAAGTGTGGCATAATGGTCAAAAAACCATTATATTGTGTAACTCTCACTATAGTAGTTGAACTATTGGGGGGTAAAAGGCATGATTATCACCTTCTTAAAAGTGTTCCAAGTTGGTTACTTGGCCCCTAAGAAAAGCCTTAAGAGTTGCTTTTCTGTCAAGCAACCTATGGACTTTTTTATAAGGTTCTAGAAATTCGAGGACTCAATTGCAAAACTTTCAAGAAAGAGACTTGGAGAGTTATAGGAAGGATATGAATGGTATGAAAGTGCTATTGGAGGACAAAATTGCTCATGGAAGACATGTTTGGGCAAAGAAAACACTAAAGGCATTAAGGACCTAAATGTCTTAGTGTAAACATTAAGGTGTTCAAGCTTTTGACTTAAGTCAAAGTGTGAGATTGTGGAATTATCCCGCCATGGGGGAGGCAGCCAAGGCTTGATAAATCATAAAAAATGTTGGGCACATGTATACCAATGAGTTTAATACAAAGAAACCATATTTAGTGAGAAGGAAAATGCCATACGGCAAGGTTAAGCTTGTTTAAGTGTGTTTTGTGCCCTTAAGCTCACGTAAGGCCACTTAAGTGTCCAAATCACTTATCCCTCTCTCATTTTTTTCCTCCTTCAGTCCAAGAACACAGCCACATTTCCTCCACAGCCACCACACCTTCAAACTTGCCATTGGTTGAAATTAAAGGCAAAAGGAAGCAATTGGAAGCAAGCTAGAGCTATTGCTTGGATGTTTCAAGGATCAAGCTTGATTTTTGGCCTCCCAACTTTGGTAAGGGTTCTCTTGCTCTCATGGGTTATTTTTTGTTTTTTTCAGGCAACCACATTGATGCCCAAGGGCTTCATCGTTGGTAGTCATGGTGACTAATGGAGGGACTCCCGGAGAGGAAGAACGCCTGGTTGCCGGTTTGCCCAAGGGAGAGTGCCTGAGATGTTCAGAAAAAGTGGGTTAGGAGATCCCCGGGGTGTTTTTCCGGGGAGGAGCCTCCGACGCCCAAGTCAGTGGTGCTTAGAGAAGGCAGAGGAAATAGCAGTGAGGGGTTCAGTGAACTCGCCTAGTCGTATTTTCTCAGAGTGAGGAGTCAGGATATTTGCCAGCCATTTGCCAGGGTGTATTCCCTGGTATTTATAGAGGTGTCCAGCGCGTTCAGATCGTGACACGTGTTCGGTCGGATGTTCTCTGAATGTCTGGGCGTAGAGGACAAGTAGCTGGTGGCAGGCTTCCTTGAGCCTTGAGCCGAGACGGGCCATGATGTTACTTTGATGGCGTCGGTGTGTCAGAGCGCCGTTTGAGGCGGCTTGTGACGTTTGTGGGTGACATGTCAGAGGCTTCCTTAAATGCTCCTACCTTACTCCCGAGGTCCCTGGGTGAGGTCGTCCTCTAGTACGGACCGTGCCACATCTGGAAACGTGCCCCTAGTTCGGGGGTTCTCAGATTCAGGGAGTTCCACCTTCGGGAAGATCATGTTCGGCCCACACTAGCTGGTGCCACTTTTCCGAAGGCGGTCTGTTTACTACCTCGGCGGGGCTAATGGTATCCTCAAGTTCCCTGGTGCGCCGAGTTCGGGCTCTTCGGCTTTTCTCCGAGGTGTGTGATCCCACCTTTTTCCGGGTAACGCCAGTTCTCCTGGCCATTCTGGTGGTAGGGAGTTCGTCCAGGTGGAGGCGATATTCTTTGAGCTATCACATGCCCCCCTTCGGAAAGCCGAAGTGACGACTTCGGTTTTGTTTTCTTTCCGAGGATGTTCTTTGGGAGTCTGTAGATAGCAACACCTGTGTCGAAGGTACACCTCTTGCCCAAAGGTATGGGCTGCTCGGCTTTGGCCTATTTTTTGGTCTCCGAGGCAAAGCCTGTGCCGAAGATACACCTCTTGCCCGAAGGTATGGGCTGTTCGGCCATAGCCCGTCTTTTGGTGTCTTCGAGGCAACCTGCTTCTTTGCTTTTGCAGGTCTGTGCAGCGTCGCGTCTGATGGCCAAGCGCGTCAGTCTGAGCAACGCGTCCCAGTTTTTTAGGGATGTCAGAAGATGTGACCCTTATTTTGGCACGGCGGTTGACACATGGCACATTGTCATTGGAGGAGGGTCACGTCGTTTACAGAGAGCGCATCTTTTCAGGCGCAGAGTGCAGTTACGGCAATGGTTCTCCTTCAAAGGGCATTTATGACGTCATTTCAGTTACCCACCCTTGGCCTATAAATAGCCCATTCCGTCATAAGTCCTTTTTGCTTTTGCTTCTGCTTTTTCCCTGCTTGTCCTTTTCTCTGCACTTTCTCTTGCTTTTGCGGCGGAGCTATTTTAACAGAGCTTTTTCCGGTAACCTTTTACGACGGTGACCTCCGATTTTGGCCAGTCTTTTGGTGGGTTTTTTCTTTCCAGAGTCTTTTGATACCTCTGTTTTTTTGAGTTTTTACCGGAAGTTGTTTTCTTGCCTTTTTCTGAACTCGTTTTTCTATCCAAAATGCCTATCCCAGAGAGCTGGCAGCCTCTTTTATCTCATCCTTGTTGCACCACCCCTAAAAAATTAGAGAGGTGGAAGAAGAAGTTCTTTCTTCCTTCTTACGCCGTTACTCGGCTGCCACGACCTGACCACTATGCTTTTTCAAACCATAGTACCGAGGTTACCATTTTCTGAGCCCAGCTGAAGGCCGGACTTCGGTATCCTCCCCCGAAAATGGTTTGCGAGTTCTGCCAATTTCATGGCATTGCTGTGAATCAGCTTCCCCCGAACTCGTACTGCTATTTTAACGCCTTCCTCTGTATGTGTGGCGTCTTCGGGATAAAACCCCGTTTTGTAATTTTCATGCAATACTACAAGCTCTTCGTGGTCCCGAAGGGTGGCTTCTATTTCATGCTACCTCGAGGATACGGGAGCAAAAAATTCATGTTCACTTTTGCCACTAAGGACAGTTGGCGAGGGTGGCAACAGAAATTCTTCTTCCTGAAGATAGATGAGGCCTGGTCGTATGTTCCGACCAAATGGGCTCGGGGAAAGCTGGATGTGGACGTCGTTGATCCGAGGATACTGCTGACTCTAGAGTTGGCTCCCGTGTTCGAGAACTTCGATGAACGTATTCGAGCCGTCTCCGACTGGGCTCCTGAGGTCGCTCCACGCTCCCTCTACCCCTTCCCCATTAACTGGAGGTTCATGACCGAAGAGGTCCTTCGGGAGTTAGGGGTGGTCAAGGAGCATGAGACTGAACTCGAGATGCCAGCTCCTGCTATCACCGGGAAGGACACTTGGTTGGTACAGCTCCTTCGGGAAGAAGTTTCTTTCGAAACGCTTTTCGAAAGTAAGTTATCCTCTACTCCCTTGCTGTTTTTCCCTCGGACTAACGCTGATGTCTTTTTTCTTTTTCAGAGATGGGGGACGGGACTGCTGCATTCTACAAGTCCCTTTTCTCTGGCCAGGTGGAGAAAGGCGATCAGACAAAGAAGCCGGCTTCCCGAAGGCGGAAGTCTACTAGCGCTGGTCCTTCGATGAAACTGGAAAAGAAAACTGCCCAGCTTCAAGAAATTTCTGAAGAGGCTGCTAAGGAGCCTGGGGCAGCCGAGATTCCACCGCCCGAGGCTGCTGCCGAGGTTCCTTCCGCCGACGTTCCTCCCCAGAGCCCTTCCGCGCCACTGGCCCTTCTAGAGGCCGTGGTAGAGGCTCCTTCTGCCGAGGAGCGGCGCAGGAAGAAAGGCAAGGGGATTTCGACCGAGAAGTCTCAGGGCTCCGAAGACGTCGTGATCGAAGTGCCGCCAGGTTTGTTTTTTTCAGAACAACTATGGCTCTTTTTGTTTTTCTGAAATTTCCTTTGTCTCTGACCTGCTTCTTATTTTCGCCATGCAGGGGAGTTGCTTACTCTGAACTAGGCGGTCGAACACGCGAAGTTACGGGCCCTTCGCGATGCCAAAGTCCCGCAAGGGAAGATACCCAAAGAGTCTTTCTGGACATGAACTTGTACTCCGAGTACTGTCTTGAAATGGCGAAGCTGATTTCGAAGGGGGTGCTTACAGAGGCCTCCTTCAAGGCTATTGCGGCGGCCCATCCGGGCGATGACACCCTCGCCGCGAAAGTTACCGAGCATGCTGCTCAGGTATGTTCTTCACACCTTTTTCCCTTTAGTTTTTCCTAAGTGCTTGGCTCTTTCTGACCTTGCGTTCATCTTTTCGCAGCTGCTGGGGTACGCTGGCTTTCTCCGAGTTCGGGTAGCCAGGCAGACGGCATTCTGAGCTTCGGCCTTAGAGGCTTTAGAAAAAGCGAAAGTCACATGCTCGAAATTGACCGCCAAGAACCAGCAGCTGGCAGATGCTACAAAGAAAGAAGTTGCTGCCCTTCGGGAGGAGTTCCGGAAGGAAAAGGAAGACCTTCAAAAGGACTCCTCCTTGAAGATTACTGACATCGGCGATCAGGTGGCGAGGATGCTTGCTGCCAACCAAGACCTTCTCAAAGATAAGTCAGATTCTGACAATCGTATACGGTCGTTGGTGACTGAGAAAAAACCTCTTCAAGCCGAGGTCAAGTCTTTGAAGAAGGAGCCCGACGCGAAGAAGAAGATGAAGGCGCTGAAGAAGGAGGTTTCAAATTTGAAGGACGAGCTGGAGGACCTTGTGGTTGAGAAGGACAAATCCGACCAAATGACTAAGGTCGCCTTCCAGGACGGGTTCTGCCTTGCTCGGCACCAGGTCTTTCAGAGGTTCCCAGGTTTGGACCTCTCTTTTTTGGAAGCTCTGAACATTCCCGAGGGGCCTCAGTGGTCCTGGTAAAATATAGAGCACCTAAACCTGCCTTCCACAATTCCGGCGTCAAAGGTGGTGGAAAAGGGCACAGAGGCTGGTGGCTCTCGGGACGCCGAGAACCCTTATGCTGTTTTAGGGGCCTTTTCCATTTTTTTCCTTTTCGCTTTTGTGCTCCTTCTTCGGGCACTTCTTCTTTGTAAGCCTGATGATTCTCAATGAATATTTTTTGGCTAAGTCTTTTTGCAAGATTTTTCATTTCTACCGTCATGAACAAGTTCGCTCAAGAGACTTCGGGAAACCTGCAATCACAAAAAATTATTCTGCGCTTTTTTCAGCGAGTACTTTAGCGAGATTTTTTCCATTTTTCCGAGCGTGATGGCTCAAGGGACTTCGGAAAACTATTCTGCGATTGTCGCGGCTTGTACTTTTGAGATTTTTTCCATTTTTTCGAGCGTAATGGCTCAAGGGACTTCGGAAAATCACATCTGCGGTTTATCATGGCAAACACCTTCGCGGAATTCTGTCTTACACCATTTTGTACACTTAGGAATTTTTCTCAAGGACATTCTGTACTTAGGATATTTTTTGTACAACAGAATCCTTCCGCTCCATCTTAAGCGTAGAATTTCTTCAGGGCGTCTGAGTGCCAAGTGTTTTTCAGTTCTACGCCTTCGGTGTCGCCAAGTTTGTACACGCCTTTTCGCACTTCGGCAAGAACCAGATAAGGTCCTTCCCAGTTCGCGCAAAGTACCCCGTGGGATGGATTTCGGGGTGCAAAGTCAGCCTTTCGGAGAACGAGGTCCCCTTTCTTGATTTCTTTTGGGCTGGCTCGTAAATTTATAGCCGCGTCCACTCTTTGCTGGAAAGCTTTTCTTCTCAGCTCAGCTATTTCTCTATGTTCGCCGATGAGGTCGAGCTTCGTTCTTAGGCCGAGGTCGTTTCCACCTTCATCAAATACTTGCACCCATACTGATGGTCTAACTATCTTGACAGGGATGATGGCCTCTGTTCCGAAGACGAGTGAGAAGGGAGTCTCCCCTGTGGCTCTTCGGGGCGTCGTTCGGTAACTCCATAATACGCTTTGGAGTTCTCCTGGCCATTTCCCTTTTGCTTCCCCCAGTCTCTTTTTCAGGCCATCTTTTATGGTACTGTTAGATACGTCCACCTGCCCGTTGCTTTGGGGCTGAGCTACTGGGGTGAAGTGCATCTTTATTCCGAGGTCGCTGAT
Source organism: Aquilaria yunnanensis (assembly GCA_039654915.1). Lineage (NCBI taxonomy): Eukaryota > Viridiplantae > Streptophyta > Magnoliopsida > Malvales > Thymelaeaceae > Aquilaria > Aquilaria yunnanensis. The sequence continues at coordinate 35,662,892 of CM077595.1, read as the reverse complement.
AAATTCCTGGAATCCTTTGTCTATGAATTGGGATCCATTATCAGCCACTAGTACCCTCGGTATGCCGAATCTGCATACGATGTTCTTCCATACAAACTTCTGCATTTCTTTCGCCGAGATAGTTGCTAGCGGTTCTGCCTCGACCCATTTGGAGAAATAGTCTACTGCTACCACGCAGAATTTCACGCCTCCGGGGGCTGCGAGGAGTGGCCCAATAAGGTCTATACCCCAGACTGCGAAGGGCCAGGGATAGTCAGCCGAAGTTACCATTTTCGAGGGTGCCCTCTGGATGTTCGCGTGTCTCTGGCAACTACCGCATTTCCGGATGAACTGCCTTGCGTCCTTTCTTAGGGTAGGCCAGAAGTATCCCTGGCGAAGTATCACTGCCGCCAGGGCATCGGTTCCAATGTGTGAACCACACATGCCTTTGTGGACTTCTTCAAGGATCATTTTAGTATCCTCTTCGTTCACACATCTTTGCAATGGATTCGCGTATCCCTGTCGGTATAGTTCTTCACCGATTAGGAAGAAACGGCCGGAGCGCCTTGGCAGTTTTGCAGAGTCACCGGGGTCTTCGGGGAGCACATTTTCCGTGAGGTACCTTTTTATTGGATCCTTCCATCCTTTTCCCGAGGTTGTTATGCTCAGTACTGAGATGCTCGGATGATCTAGCACCTCGATGTAGGTCTTTGACTTCACCAAGCAGTCTGCTTCGGTGTTTTTCCGCTGAGGTACGTTTTCAATCCGTACGGCGTAAAACTCTCGAATGAGTTTTGCTACCAGCTCGTGGTATTTTGCCAAGGTTGGGTACTTCGCCCCATAGTCTCCTGCCGTCTGCCGAACTACTAGCTGGGAATCGCTCTGAGCCTTTAAGTTTCTTACGCCAATTTTTCTGGCCAGTCGTAGTCCCGCTATGAGGGCCTTATACTCAGCCACATTGTTAGTGACGTTGAAGCTAAACTTGATAGCCTTCATTACCTCTAGGCCTTCGGGGCCTCTGATAATTACCCCAGCTCCTTGGTGTTCGGACCCCGAGGCTCTGTCAACATGTAAGGTCCATTCTGGCTCACCTTCGTTCAGATCCGGATGACTGTCCTCAGTGGTGGGTATTTCGGCAATGAATTCTGCTAGTGCTTGAGCTTTTATCACCTTCTGAGGTTCATAGGTGATATCGTGTTCGCCAAGCTCTGTACACTACTTGGAGAGCCTTCCCGAATGATCCACTTTCCTCATAACATCCAGTAGTGGTAGGCTACTTCGGATGATGATGGGGTGAGCCTGAAAGTATGGTCGCAGCCTTCTCCCTGCAAGCACCAAGGCATATATAGCTTTTTGCAGCAGAGGGTACCTGACTTCGGCGCCATGCAGGGATTTGCTTACATAGTAGACCGGCCATTGTTTTGGCCTTTCTTCTTTCACGAGGACCGAGCTCACAGCTTTTTCCGTGACGGCGAGGTATAATACGAGGGGCTCTCCCTCGCGAGGTTGTCATAGAGTCGGTAGGCTGGCTAGGTAGATTTTGAGTTCTTCCCAGGCTTTTTGGCAATCTTGATCCCATGGATGATCATCCCTTCCGAGGTTGCCTTCTTTTTTTGCTGCCTTAGTGAGGACTTTAAAGAAAGGCCGACACCTATCTCCGTACCTAGAAATGAACCTGCTAAGAGAGGTTATTCTTCCGGTGAGTCTCTGCACGTCTTTTACTGTGGCAGGAGTTCGGAACTCGAGCAGAGCCTTGATTTTTTTGGGGTTAGCATCGATGCCTCTTTCGGATACCATGTACCCAAGGAACTTTCCCGAGGTCACCCCGAACATGCATTTTTCAGGATTGAGATGAATCCCGAAGGCTCTAAGCTTTTGGAAGGTTTCCTCTAGATCTGCGACGTGGTTGCGAGGGAGCTTGCTTTTGACTATCATATCGTCAACATACAGCTCCATATTTCTCCTCATTTGGTCCTTAAAGACCTTGTTCATCAACCTTTGGTAGGTGGCTCCTGCATTTTTAAGCTCGAAGGGCATCCTGACGTAGCAGTATGTTCCTCCCTCGGTGATGAAGGCAGTTTTCTCTTTATCTTCGGGGTCCATCCTTATTTGATGGTAGCCGCTGAAGGCGTCTAGGAAACTTAGTTGCCCGTATTCGACAGTTGAGTCTACCAGTTGGTCTATTGGCGGAAGAGGGTATGAGTCTTTCGGGCAAGCATCGTTCAAGTTTCTGAAGTCGATGCACATCCGGAGTTTGTTGCTGCCTTCTTTTGTGGCAATGACCACGTTGCTTAACCATTCGGGGTATTTGACCTCCCTGATGACTTCAGCGTCTAACAGGCGCTGGACTTCGGTTTTCACAAAGTTGCTCTTATGGGCTGAGATGCTTCGCTTCTTTTGCTGGACAGGCTTTGCTTCCGGACTTACTTTGAGGCTATGCTGTATTATGCCAGGGTACACCCCTGGCATGTCTTTCGGCGAGTAGGCAAAGAGATCTTTATTTCCCAGTAGAAAAGATACAAGGTTTTTCTTGTCACCTTCGGGCAAGCTCTTCCCTATTCGGGTAGATTGTCCTGGGACAAGTTCCACTGTTTCTGTTTCCGCTCTCGAGGGTTCTCCTTCTTTGCCCTTCTCTGGTGCCTTTGCCTCCATTGTTTGTGCGAGGTTATTTGCCGGAGCTTTTCGCGCTTTCACAAACACCTTCCTTACCTCGGCTTGATCTATGAAGACCTCTGCATCCCCATCCTTGGTGGCGAATGTGATAGTCAAGTACTTCACATCAGGGCGAATGTGCAGGTTTCCCTGTGTCTGCCTTCCAAGGATGGCGTTGTACGAAGAAGGAACATCCATGACGATAAATCTCGCCATTGTGGAGGCGGACAACTCAGCTATTCCGTCGACCAAAGTTCCTTTCATCATTAGGGGTAGATCAATCCATCCGAGGACAGGTAGTTCCGACGGTCCAACCCCGAAGGTGGGCGAGGTGACAGGCTTGAGCTCGCTGCTGGAGATGTCCAAATTCGGCAGTAAATGCGAGAATAGGACGTCAGTATTTGATCCATCATCAAGCAACACTCTTTTGACGTCCCAGTTCCCTATCCTTGCCATGATTAGCAGCGGATCGTCATGGGGGAAGATGACGGTGGATCCATCCTTGCGAGCCAGTTTCTTTGCCGGACTCTGATATTCCATGACCGCAATCTCTCTGGCCTTCCGCTTTCTTTCCGAGGATGGGAGCCCCGTAGTGATGGTTTGTATCACCCCTGCAGGAGGAAGAGGGCGCTTTTTCGGACTTCGGTTTCTCCGCCTGTCGGAGTTGTAGTCCTCATCTTCGGCCCTTTCTTCCTCATCTTTTCTTCCTTTTGTGGAAGGCATCCGCAGATATTTCCGAAGTTGGCCGAGTTTTATCAGCGACTCAATGTACTTCTTCAGTTGGAAGCAGTCTTCGGTGTCGTGGCCGTGGTCGCGGTGAAACTGGCAGAACTTCTTGATGTTTTTCTTGTTATCAGCGGTCATGGCCCTTGGCCGCCGAATCTGCGTCCCCTGTCTTTCCAGTGCCATGAGGATGTTTTTCCGTGTAGTGCTCAGGGGTGTGAAGCTTTGAAGTTTGCTTCCCCACATCCTCCGAGGTCGGCCTTCCTGTTCAGTTGGATGTCGGGCTTGCTGATTGGACCCTTCGGCGCAGTTGTGATCGGACTTCGGCGCAGCCTTTCTCAGCTCCTCGGCGGTCATGTGCTATTCGACCCATCGGTAAAATTCTTCGAGGGTGTCCGGGGGGTCCTTTGAGAACTCATAGAACAGCGGTGAGTCTTGCCGAAGGCCCCGTGTCATGGCGAGCATGTGTATTTTGGGCCGGAAGTCCGGGACGCTTAGAGCTTCCCTGTTGAATCTTTCAACATAGTCTCGGATGGTTTCTCCGTTTCTCTGCTCTATGTCGAACTTCTGAACAGGCATCTTCGCCGTTGGCCGGCTTCCAATGAATTGTTGCGCGAAGGCCGTAGACAACTCCTGGAACTCAGTGATCGCTCCTGGGGGTAATGAGTTGTACCACGCAGTTGCTGGTCCCGTGAGGGTGACCACGAAGCATTTACACATGGTAGCGTCGTCAGCACCATGCATTATCATGCTGCGTCTGTACTTGGTCAGATGGGCCTGCGGATCAGTGCGGCCATCATAAATCTCCAGCCGAGGTACCCTGAAGTCGCCTGGCATGGCTGCCTCGGCCACGACCCGGGTGAATGGGGACCCATCTTCGCAGAAGTCTCCCGTCAGTCTGTCCCAGATGGGTTTGCGAGCTACCTGCTTTTCCACCCTGTCCAGCCGTTCTAATATCCTTTCCATGAGAACTGTGGCGTTAGGCTCTTCCTTTGGGAAGGGAGATCGTCGGCGCCTCTTCGGGGAGCGAGTTTGGCGTTGAGGGGACAGGGACCTCGCCTCTGGCGAGGAACTCCTTCGCTGTGATACTTTCGGTCGCTTGGACCCAGTTTGTCCCACATGCATTTTCCCGAGGGGTATATTCTCTGTAGACGACTCTTCATGTGGGTCTCCGCTTCCTGAACTGCGATGAGTCGACCTCGGGCTTTTCTCCCAAGGGCGTGCAGGTGAGGGAGGTTTTTGGTCCTGTGTCTGCTGTGACCACCTTCGGTCGATCTGCTGTGTCAATTCGGCCATGACCGAATCCTGAAACTCCCTCACAAAGCTCATAGTGATTACTAGAGGGCGGTCATCCTCAGGCGCAGAAGTCCCTGGGAGTGTTTGCTCAGCAGCCGGTTGTGTCTCAGGCGCGGACGGAGACCTCGGGAGTCCCCTGTCCTTAGAACGCCGAGTTTCAACGATGGCGATTTCAGAGCGGGTTCCCACAGATGGCACCAAATGATGCCCAAGGGAGAGTGCCTGAGATGTTTAGAAAAAGTGGGTTAGGAGATCCCCGGGGTGTTTTTCCGGGGAGGAGCCTCCGACGCCCAAGTCAGTGGTGCTGAGAGAAGGCAGAGGAAATAGCAGTGAGGGGTTCAGTGAACTCGCCTGGTCGTATTTTCTCAGAGTGAGGAGTCAGGATATTTGCCAGCCGTTTGCCAGGGTGTATTCCCTGGTATTTATAGAGGTGTCCAGCCCGTTCAGATCGTGACACGTGTTCGGTCGGATGTTCTCTGAATGTCTGGGCGTAGAGGACAAGTAGCTGGTGGTAGGCTTCCTTGAGCCTTGAGTCGAGACGGGCCATGATGTGACTTTGATGGCGTTGGCGTGTCAGAGCGCCATTTGAGGCGGCTTGTGACGTCTGTGGGTGACATGTCAGAGGCTTCCTTAAATGCTCCTGCCGTACTCCCGAGGTCCCTGGGTGAGGTCGTCCTCTAGTACGGACCGTGCCACATCTGGAAACATGCCCCCAGTTCGAGGGTTCCCAAATTCAGGGAGTTCAGCCTTCGGGAAGATAATGTTCGGCACACACTAGCTGGTGCCAGTTTTCCGAAGGTGGTCTGTTTACTACCTCGGCGGGGCTAATGGTATCCTCAAGTTCCCTGGCGCGCCGAGCTCGGGCTCTTCGGCTTTTCTCCGAGGTGTGTGATCCCACCTTTTTCCGGGTAACGCCAGTTCTCCTGGCCATTCTGGTGGCAGGGAGTTCGGCCAGGCGGAGGCGATAGTCCTTCGGCTATCACATGTGTTCGTGTTGTGCCCAAAAGCCAATCACGAGATGATTGTATTTTTGCACATTGAGTCATGATATTTTATTGAGGCATTAATCCAGCAATTATGTTTGTTGTTTTGTTTCTGCATAACGTAATAAACATAATTGTAACCCTAGAATAATGATATTCTCAAACGTCCTTAGTCTAGTATTATTGTGGAGCGGGTTGCAATAATACATAATGACTAGCATATGTGGAGACTAATATGAGATATGTAGTTTCCATATGGGTACAAGTTGGAGAACTTGTGTACTGGACCGACCCACCATGAGAACACTACATGTATCATTATATGAGTGTCATAAGTGATTCACATAGTGATCATGGTATATGTAGTCCTTTGACATAAGATCATCAAGGTTCCCTACATGTGAGTCACATACTTTGATACTTTCCTTTGTTGCTTTGTAACTGAGTGAACCTGAAGGAGGTCATTGGGTATGGCACATATCATGCCGAGGGATTTGTATGATCAAGATGGGATTTGTCCCTCCTATGTAACAAGAGTGATATCTTCGGGCCCCTTGATAGAGTAAGACTTAGAGAAATGCATGACCATGCTCAGATGAGTTGATATACGATATCAATGTCATCAGTTTAAGTTGGTCTACTCGGTAATCAAGAAACAAAAGATTGGGCTATACGAGAGTGACACATTCCATGTCTCGTGCGTAGTCTTGATATCTTTGACAAAGGGACAATGGCATATATCGATGATGATCATAAGGTTTAGTCGAATCATCGAGAATCTTGTCACTTGGGTAGCAATATGTGTTGCTAGACACTGCTCATTGCTTATGATCATAAATGTGATTTATGATCATTGCCAACGTGGGAAGAGCCTATTGGGCTGCACACATAGAGCTATTTGGATCATTTGAGTGCATGGGCTAATAATTTGGGTTTTGGTTTCACAATAATTTCTTATTAATAATGGGCCCAATAGTTGAGCCATTATTAAGCCCGAAATTAAAGCCTAATTGGATTAGGGTTTTGAAACCCATTGGGCCTGGAAGTTGAGTCTCACTATAAATACAACTTCTAGTGAGAAATACGCAGGTCTCCTTGCCCTAGCCTCCCAAAAGGACAGCCGCACTCTTCTCTTGCAATTCCTTGGAGGACGCAAGCTAGCACTGCAAGCGCAAGAGAAACGCATTTGGCGGGATGCGGTGGAAGCGTGGTGATCCCGAGAGGCTCTTGTGGATACCATAGAAGCTTGAACATGTCAACCGTTCAAGTTTTGTGATTCGACTCAACAGTTGAGTGAGAGTTCTCAACCGAAAATTAGGTATGAAAATTTTCGAACACCCGGTTTACCCTGTTTCACTTGGATCCTGGAGGGTTTCGGTTAAATTCCGCTGCGCTGTTTGGCTCCCGAAACCCAACACTAAATGCATATATGAACTACAAAATGGTCTTAACTCAGCTAAGTACGCACCCTAAGTTACAAGAGTGCCTAAAATGTAATGAACTCCAGAAATAGGATGCTAGACAGTTGCTGCACAACACAGTAAGTACCATCACCAAAAATACTGAATGTGCTTCTAAAATCAGCAAACTTTCCAGATCACAAGTAAACATATGGAAGTTTAAGTACATAAAAACTCATTGCAAAACTCAAACCACAAGGGTTAGTTTGATGGTGATCTTTCTACTGGACCTGAAATGACAGAATTGAGGGGAGTAAGTTTCACTGTGAAACTTAGTATGGGTAGCACCTGGATTCAATAGGCAATGTAACCATCAATAAAACCTGCATCCAAAGACACTAAAATACAAGAAGCACAATGCATATATACAAGATATAGCAACCAAATGCAGGAGCCATTCACAACCAACAAACACATGAAATGTACTAGCAACAATAACCATAGATTAGTCTGTAAAACATGCAATAAACTTAAATAAATCACTATGGCAGCCCTCCTCAAGCTAATGCTTGGTCTTAGGACGATTTTAACAGTAGTTAGTTCTAACTTTTGGGCTCTAGAAACCCAAAAATTTGCTGCCACCATTGTGCACTTCACACAAGGTCACAAAACCATCACTAAGTGCACTCCCCTAGCGCCATGGTTGCTTGAAAATATAGAAAACAACACATGAGAGCAAGGGAACCCTTACCTTTATGGGTATGCTGAAATTGGAGCCTGATCCTTGGTGCACCCTAGCAATAGCACCAAATAGCTTCCAATTGTGCTTCCTTGACTTCAATTGCAAGTAGTTTTGAGTTTGAAGGTATGGTGGCTATGGTGTCACACCTCACACAGGCCCTGGCCCATCACTATAGAGGTTTAACTCTTAAACCTTAAGTTTAACTCCCAAATTTCAAATTCATGTTAAACCTCCCAACTTGAGTTTAACCTATTAACTGGAGTTTAATTCCAGTCTCTTAGATTCGGCCAATTTGGGTAACTTAACTTTAAGTCTTATTTTCTTAAATTGAAAAGCCTGGGAGGTGGCCCAGGTGGCTTCTATGCGGATTCATTAAATTACTTGCAGCAAGGGCAAGGCCCAAACCCTTAACTTGCTCCACAAGGAAGGGTTCAATTAATTTCTTGCACAACAAGCAAGGCAACACTTAATGCAATTTAAGTGCATAACTGGTGTGCATCAAGTGTACTATCTATATGGCAACCAAGAAGCCCACAAGATTTGGTTTAGATTTTGAAAAACCATATACAAAATGTGCATGGTGTTCTCGGCCAGTTAAGGTACACATAAATATGCACAACATTTTCATGAAGCAAGGCTCATACTATTCACATAAAGGTGCCAAACCTTGGCCAATAATATCCAGCAAACATAAGCCAGCATAATGCTATCCATAATCCATACATAACTTGGCATACAAAACCATGAAGCAATATAAGTCTAGGTGTTAAAGACTACTCATATTAACACAAAAAGGGTAGTCTACCTAGCAACAATAACATGGCTACACATGCCACGAAACCAAAAGTATTTATGCCAAGTTTACATGCTAAGACTCCTAATGGTCAAACATGACCTTAAGTATGCCATACAAGAGTACACACTGCAACACCAACCCAATGGCTTGATTCATGGTCATGAAGGAAAACACTATGATCAAAGCTACAGTCCAGGTATCCATAGCTCTCCTAGACAAGTCTCCAACTACAGCCTGCAAACTTCCACTATAAGTCTCGGCCAAACAAGAAATAAGACTTGTAAATTAATCAAAATGCTAAGCCAAGCACACATTGGCACATACCTTGCAAAACAAGCAAAATATAAACACTAAGCACACACACAAGCAGCTTAGCCTTACTCAGGCCGAATGTCCTTGCCTGAAAAATAAAGGATGGGCAATGAGCATATAACTCAGTAGGATTCACTTAAAACATATACAACTCATATTGAGTCTATTTAGTTAAGCTGAGTAATCACTCAAAGCTTAACCTCCCCTTAGTTAGCTCAACCTGCAAAACAAACACCAAGACAAGAAAAACAGACATATACATATACAAAACAGATAAATAAGTCAAATATTTCATACGTGGGGTTAGCATGCACAAGGAAACACCAAAGCACACAAGTACACACACACACACTCCACAATGTTGCTCTCGGCCATATAAGCCATACATGTACCCATGTGCATTTCTTGTACACAAACTTACCAATGCACCATTTCCATTTGGAGCTCCCAAAATGCCAAGCAAATAGGCCACATTTACTTGCATTTCTAGTACATGTACCATAGTTAATTAGCTAATCAACAAAACAACCAAGTATAACCATTAAGCCCATCAAGTAACTAAGGTCATATGGCACATTTAACCATCACTTAGCCACTCTAGACACTTGAATCATGGTGTACATTACCAAGCAAAGTCAAGTGCCAGTGAACCCTACCTCAATAGTTCTCGGCCGACAACCAAGCTTCAAGTATCCAAGTGTTCCTCAATCTCAATGCCTACCAAATCAATCACATGGCATCAACACACTAACTCATGGATTAAATTACCATGACCCACATGAAGAACACTAAGATACACACATTTAAGGTCTCGGCCAAAAAGGCCAATTTTCATATACATGTGTTACTCATCATTCTAACACACCACATAATATTCTAATCATCAATGAACATCATCTAAATCATTATCTCCAATTAACCAAGTGAAATGCACCATTCCACTATAATTCAAGTTCTCGGCCATAGTGCCTAGTTACACATATCTATGTCCTTTATCCAACCAATTCAACACATAGCATGAAATCATTGATGATTATTGTTTCATGGTATCATTACCATGTATTCAAGTTATGAGCACCAAATCATGCCATTTCAAGCTCTCAGCCATAAAGCCAAACTTCACATATCAATGTTCCTCATCACTCTAAACTAACACATGTTCACCAACTCATCATTTATCAATGACCATGGCATCAATGCCATGGAAACAAATGAGGAACACACATTTACCTCAAGTGCACCTTTCGGCCAAACTTCCTTTTGTTCAACTTGATGTTCCTTGCTCAAATTTGCCTAGCACAACAACAAATAGGCAACAACAACACTTAGTCATGGATTAATTTCCATGGAAATGAAGAAGAACACCAAGAACACATTCGGCCAACAATCCACCTCCAAACCGAGACATACTTTGCCCATTTAGCTTAACATAACTTCAATTGAACACTTAAGTTCCTTGTACATGGAAGAACTACCATGAATTCAAGGAAACATTGAAGTTACCTCAAGAACCCTAGCTTGATTCCTTCTCGGCCTTGGCTTGATTCTTCAAGAACGACTTGAATTTGAGGTAGTCTAGCACCGAAATCAAACTTTCAAGCATGAATTCTTCACCCAAGCTCCACACCTCTCCAATGAAGCTTGAATTCGAGACTAAGCTTGAGAGAACTCAAGAACAAGAGCTAAACAAGTTTTGGTCAAGTGAAGGAAATGAGGTCTTGACTAGTTTCGGCCGAATGGACTTGGGTTTTAGTTAGCTAAAATGCTAACTTTTGCCTTCCAATAAAATGCATGGTGCAATGTAGCCCTTAACTCCATAAATACTCAAAGCCGCCACTCAAACTTGTGTTAAAATGGACACTCAAGTCTTATCTTGGCTCATAATGCCAAGCACAAGGTAACACAAGTACCAAGGTCACAAAAACTCCCATGCATAACCGGCCATAACTAGACTACAAACTAGTTAGTTTGTTTAGTTAACTAGTGAATAGTACACATAGTGGAAGACAAGATTTTGACTAGTAACCATTGTTGTCTCCCAAATTTGGGCTAGTCTTGCACTAGTCACCCATTAAACTTGCATGGCCGAAATGATCAACTTGAAGTTGATAGTTTTAATTGTACCACTCATTTAAGTGTACATTTTGGTCCCCTTTCTCTGTTTTCTGCCAGCTTTCCCATAGTACATTTTCTATGTGCAATTAAGTCCTGAAAGTCTCCAGTTTTGCACATAAGTCACTATACCAGTCTCCAGAGCCTCTCTTACTTCCCTTTTCTATTTTCTCTCACTTTCCTTGGTTTTCCTTGATATTCCTTGGCCTAAGCTAAGCACTTAGGAGGTACCTAACATATGGAGTAAGTGTGGAGGAGAGGGATGGCTTTCTTTTTGCTGGTAGAGGCTGAAATTTAGAGAAGCAAAGGTGGTCTTGACTACTTAAATAGTCAAAAGTACACTAAACACACTTAAGTAGTCTTAACCTTGTCTTATGTCATTTTCCTTGCTACAAGACTATGGTTTCTTAGTCTTAATCTCTTGGCCCACATTTGACCATCCTTATCTTCCTTTAGTAGCCCTCCTTATGTGGGATAACACCATAAAACTTCCATTTGACTTAAGTCATAGACATACACATCTTAAGGCCTACATTAGAATACTTAGGTCCTTTATGTCTTTTTGTGTTTTCTTTGTCCTTATTTGCCTTCCATAAGCAATTTGGTCCTCCAATAGCACTTGCATACCATTCATATCCTTCTCATAACCCTCCAAATCTCTTTTGTGAAAGTTTTGCAATTGAGAACCCAAATTTCCAAAACCTTACAAAAAAAGTCCATAGGTTACTTGACAAACAAACAATCCTTAAGGCTTTTCTTGGGGCCAAGTTACCAACTTAGAAGACTTTTATGGAGGTGTTGATCATGCCTTTTACCCCCCATAATTCAATCACTATGGTGAGAATTCACAATATAATGGTTTTTAGCCATTATGACACATTTGTAATTCCCCAATTTTGTGAGGTGGTAACATGACTCTTACACTGGATATTTACTGTTGTGGATAACCATGGCACAAAACACATCGACACTTTCATTGTGATCGATCCTTGAGAAGGAAAAACTGAATGGGACCAACTTTCTCAAATGGTACCGAATCTTGAGGATAGTCTTGACATGGGTGTCCTTGGCCTCTGCTCAGGAAGCCCTGTGAAAGCTGGTCTCACGGTGGTTGCAATTGGCTAGTTGTATATGTGTGCAGATTAAAAGCCCATGATACTAGTTGATTATCCTAGAATATGCAGGATGCATGCTCTTCATGCTTTGACTTGGATTAATAAAAACGTAAAGCATTAACTTGGCCAAGTAATCTCTCTAGAAAATAAGTACAAAGAGCCAAAGCATACAAAATCAACATTTATGTGAGTTTACTATAGATAACAACTCATGGGAGCATTCATACATAAAGTAGACTAATGCCTTTATCCAAGAGCAACCCTAGAGTCTATGACTCTTCATAACATAGACAATTGACGTAACTAGAGTACTGTATATATACAAGCCTCTACTGAGATCTTCTTTAACTAACTCCTACCTTGGATGTGAATCCCAGCGGCGATTATCAAAAACCCTTGTCCAGTGCTACTAGGCTCTGCAACCAAAGGAATACTGTAGTTAGTATTGTTACTTGACCAAAAAACTACTCAAGCATACTCATGTAGACTAGAATCACAAAGATTCTCAAGTGTAATACCTGTGCACAAAAAGCCATTACTGCAATAACCTTCTACAATTACTTGGCCCAACAACTTCTGAATCTGCACAACATAACTAAGGAGTGAGAACATAACATTCTCAGTAATGGGTCTTTAGTGTACCTGCAAGAAAATTACTAAGGACACAACACATGATAACATATGTAACCTACTGTGAGCTCATACTGCCTAAGGGTCTAATATATGCTTATATTTAGGTCCCTTGAGATCTCTTCATCCTTGTCCTTAAACTACAAGGCATTGCGTTGCCTACTAGCAAGCTATACTTGCCAGCCTAAATAGTGATAAATCACCAATTGAACCTCCCCTTTAGTATGTTATGTAAGGGAATTATGGTGGGACTATTGTAGACTAGGTCATTTAGACCTTGTAGACTAGGTGCACTAAGGTTTCACCTTGCAACCTCATGGCTACGGCACGGCTAGGTCACCAAGGGTTTTAAACCTTTCACCCGAGTGAATGGTACTTAGTTATGCTCATTCGCAACTAGTTTCCTTGCTTATGGCTCAAGCAACCTTAAAATCTTTCTAACCTTAAGGATACACTTAAGTCTTGAGGGACTTTCAGAATTCTCAGAGTACCCCTGGCATACTTAGGCCCCAAAGCACCCTAAGAACTCCTTTAGGTCTCACGTCGATCACCCTAGCAAAATGTGAAAAATTCTGCCATCTTGCCTGTGGCAATGTGTCACCACAGTTGGTAATGTTCAGACCACATTTGCACAATTGGTGACGCATCACGAACTGGTGCACAAAATTGCTGATGCGTTGCCAATCTGTGAATTTTCAAAATTGGCACGCATTTTACTGCTACAAACATTGGACACTTAGCAAACATAGTAAACATGCTTAGAAAGCCTCCAAATTTCACACACACATAAACCATGTTGCATAGAACATAACCAACTATCACAAGCCAATCTATGATGTCTCGTAACATCATCCAAATCCTCTCAAGCCTCATAGTCCACCACAATTCAACCAAATCCTATAGCTAATGCTATTGCTAGAATCACTCAAATTCTTCAAGCAAACTCATGTCAATAGCATTAATTGGTCTTCAATTCATAACTCCCTTACGTCAACTCCAAGTAACAAGAAAGAGTCAACCTCTTTTCCAATCAACTAAGCTCACCAAAGTATCACCTAAGTTCCAAACAAAAATATAGACACCAATCATCAAAACCTTGCTTCCTAACCAAAACCCAAGCTCCAAACTAACCAAATAACATGAATTCAATCAAGAACACATTGGTTACCCTGTTCTAAAAATTAGGGATGTGAGAAAACACACTTCCAAGCTCCAAACCATGGTTTAATTCTTGAAATGAGCTCCTCCTAGCTTATATACTCTTGATAGCTCTTCTTGGCACCAAGAAATCTTGATTTCAATGTTGAATTGAGAGAAAAATGAGAGTGAGAAGGTTGGAAACGACATTATGTTAGTCATAGCCTCACTTTCCCCTTCTTAAACCCTCACTTAACCCACAAGCCACCAAAGTATTAAGCTTAGTTCGACTAAACCCCCATCTTTTGGTACTTAGTTATTCTTGATTAAATTCTTGTTTATTTCTTCCAAGCATGGGTTAAGGTTGAAAGTTAAGCTATAAAAACTCATTTTAAACACTCGAGACCATGCTCGGCTATTCAGGATGCAAACTTATGATTTTACCCCTGAACTTCATTTAATGCCTTATCTTCCTTGGAACATAGTGAACTTTGCTAAACTTGCCTATGCTTGCTATGTAAACTTGAAATTAGGTTCCAACCTTAATTTAGAACACCCTACCTCCTTTAGGAGTGCTTGCTACTAGGAGAGCCATAACATTCTCCCTTCCTTCTAGAATTTGGTCCCCAAAATTCTGCTGTAACTCAGGAAAAATACTAGGATATTTTTTCAGCATATCCTGCTCTATTTCCCATGTAGCCTCCTCTTCACTATGGTTAGACCAAAGGATCTTAACCATTGAAATCCACTTAGTTCAAAGTTTCTTAACTTTCCTATCAAGTATTTGAACAGGTTTCTCTTTATAGGTCAAGTCTTCCTGAATGGGTATTACTGAAGGATTAACTACCTGTCCCAGTTCCATTGTGCATTTTCTGAGTAGACTAACATGAAACACGTTATGCACTTGAGATAGGTTAGGTGGTAATGCTAACCGATAAGAAACTTTCCCTATCTTCTCCAATATTTCATAGGGTCCAATATACCTAAGGGTCAACTTTGCCCTCTGTCCAAAATGACTAACTCCTTCCATGGGCGACACTTTGAGAAGCATTTTGTCCCCAACTTCAAAACTCAAATCTCTTTTTTCTCAAATTTGCATACTTAGTCTGTCGGTTATTAGCTGGCTTAATTCGTGCCTGGATGAAGTTGATCTTACCTATGGTATCAGCTATGATCTCAGGACCGATAACTACCCTATTTGCAGGGTCTACCCAACAATGGGGCGTCATACATCACCTCCCATACAAAGCCTCATATGGTCTCATACCAATTATAGTTTGATCACTGTTATTATAAGCAAACTCGATCAGTGGTAGGTGCTGATCCCAATCACCTCTGAAATCAATAGCACACGTACATAACATATCCTCTAAAGTCTGAATCACTCTCTAAGATTGCCCATCAGTCTGAGGATGAAAAGCAGTACTGAGACTAACCTTACTTCCCAATGCTTCTTGAAAAGCATTCCAAAACCGTGACATGAACTAAGGATCTCTGTCAGATAGAATCTAATCCGGTATCCCATAGAGTCTCACAATCTCCTTGAGATACAACTGAGCCAGCTTCTCCAATGTATACGTAATCTTGATAGGTATGAAGTGTGCCGACTTCATCAGTAGATCGACTACTACCTATATAGCATCATGCTAACTCCGGGTATTCAGCGATCCCACCAGGAAATCTATAGTAACGGACCCCCATTTCCTCACTAGAAGTGGTAAACTCTGAAGTGTGCCTGTTGGATTTTGATGTTTTGCTTTAACCATTTGGCTTGTCAGACACTCTACCACATGTCCCGCTACATCTCTTTTCAATCCTGGCCACCAAAAATGCGTCTTCAGATCATGATACATCTTACTAACACTAGGGTGAATATTCAAAGTACTGCTATATGCCTCCTGTAACACTTGCTACCTAAGTCCATCCACATTCAGTATATAGAGACGATCTCCATAATGTAGTATTTCATCCTTATATCTGAATTCCTTCCTCATAGTGCCAAGTTTCACTTCTCCTGAAATTTTCTTTAACAATGGATCTTTCATTTGAGCTTCCTTAACTTTGACTAACCAAGCTAATTGCACTTCCAGAATGTAGACTAGGGATTCCTCTTGGCTTTGCCATAATTTATTCAAAACTAAGAAACAATCCCCCGATGTTCCTTCGGAGCAACTCGTAGCCTAACCCTTAGATAGGATCACTCCTGTGCACTTTCGGATCAATGCATTTGCTACCACATTTCCTTTACCAGCACAGTACTCAATCACACAATAATAATCTTTGATGCATTCAATCCATCATCGTTGCTTCATGTTCAGATCCTTCTGCGTAAATAGATACTTCAAACTTTTATGATCGGTGTGTTGGGTTTCAGGAGCCAAACAAGCGCAGCAGAATTTAACCGAAACCCTCCAGGATCGAAGTGAAACGGGGTAAACCGGGTCTTTAAAAATTTTCATACCTAATTTTTGGTTGAGATCTCTCACCCAACTGTAGAGTCAAATCACAAAACCTGAACAGTTGATGTGTTCAAGCTCTTTATGGTATCCATACAAGCCTCTCGGGATCACCATGCTTCCACCAAATCCCGGATGATACATTTCTCTTGCACTCACAGTGCTGGCTTGCATCCTCCAAGGAATTGCAAAAGAAGAGTGCGGTTGTCCTTTTGGGAGGCTAGGGCAAGAAGCTATGAATTTCTCACTAAAAGTTGTATTTATAGTGAGACTCAACTTCTAGGCCTAATGGGTTTCAAAGCCCTAATCCAATTAGGCTTTAATTTCGGCCTTAACAATGGCTCAACTCTTGGGCCCATTATTAATACAAAATTATTGTAAAACCATAACCCAAATAATTAGCCCATGCACTCTAATGATCCAAATAGCTTTATGTGTGCGACCCAATAAGCTCTTACGACGTTGGCAATGATCATAAATCACATTTATGATCATAAGCAATGAGCGATGTCTAGCAACACATCATTGCTACCCAAGTGAAAAGATTGTCGGTGATTCAACTAAACCTTTAGGATCATTACCAATATATGCCATTGTCCCTTTGTCTAAGATATCAAGACTAAGCATGAGACATGGAATGTGTCACTCTCATATAGCCCAATCTTTGGTTTCTTGATTACCAGTAGACCAACCTAAAGTGATAACATTGATATTGTATATGAACTCCTCCGAGCATGGCCATGCATTTTCTAAGTCTCACTCTATCAAGGGGCCTGAAGATATCACTGCCGTTACATAGGAGGGACAAATCCCATCTTGATCATACAAATCCCTCCACATGATATGTGACATACCTAATGACCTCCTTCAAGTTCACTCAGTCACGAGCAACAAATGGAAGTATCAAAGTATGTGACTCACATGTAGGGAACCTTGATGATCTTAGGTCGAAGGACTACATATACCATGATCACTATGAGAATCACTTATGACACTCATATAATGATCCATGTAGTGTTCTCATGGTGGGTCGGTCCAGTACAAAAGTTCCCTAACTTGTACCCATATGTAGACTACATATCTCATATTAGTCTCCATATATGATAGTCGTTATATTTTATTGCAACCCGCTCCACAATAATACTAGACCAGGGACATTTGAGAATATCATTATTCTAGGGTTACAATTATGTTTATTACGTTACGCAGAAACAAAACAAAAAACATAATTGTTGGATTAATGCTTTAATAAAATATCATGACTCAATGTGCACAAAATACAATCATCTCATGATTGGCTTCTGGGCACAACACTAACATGGTGAAGATCCTTAATGACCTCCCCACCAAATAATGTCTCCACAACTTCAATGCAAAAATTATTGCCGCTAGCTCAAGATCATGAATAGGATAGTTCAATTCATTAGCCCTCAACTACCTCGAACCATATGCAATCATTTGACTATCTTGCATCAACACACGTCCTAAACTAGAACTTTATGCATTAGTGTATACTGTAAAAGATCTATTCTGATCTGGTAGAATAAGTACAGGTGCACTAGTCAATCTTTCCCTCAATTCCATATTAGCTTCTTCACACTTTGGTGTCCAGTCAAATTTTTTAGTTTTCTTGGTCAAGGCCGTTAATGGTACAGCTATCACAAAGAATTTCTCTATGAATCATCTGTGGTAACCTGCCAACCCCAAGAAAATTCTAACTTCTGTAACTATAGTTGGTCTTTTCCACTCAACTACTGCCTGAACCTTTTCAGGATCAACTGACAATCCCTAAGCATTGATAATGTGCCCCAAGAACTGAATCTTTTCAGACCAAAACTCCCACTTAGACAACTTTGCATAGTACTGATTCTCCTTCAGCACTTGCAAAACTTTTCTAAGGTGCTTTTCATGCTCTGATGGAGACTATGAATATATCAAGATGTCATTGATGAAAACCTCAACAAACTGATCCAGAAATGGTTTAAAGATCTGATTCATAGCTTCCATAAACACTGCTGGAGCATTCGTCACACCAAACGGCATAACTGTGTATTCATTGTGCCCATACCTCATTCTAAAGGGAGTTTTCGGGATATCATCCTCTTTAACTCTGATTTGAAAGTACCCAGACTGGAGGTCAATCCTAGAAAACACTTTTCTTCCTCTGAGTCTATCAAACAAATCATCAATTCTAGGAAGCGGATACTTATTCTTGATTGTTACTGCATTCAACTTTTTATAGCCGATGCACAATCTAAAAGTTCCATCCTTTTTCTTCACAAACAACACCGGAACTCCCTACAATGACACACTAGGCCTTATAAAGCCTTTCTCTAGCCGTTCCTCCAACTGCTTCTTTAACTCATCCATCTCAAGAGCTGACATCTTATAAGGTGGTACTGAAATAGGCTCAATCCCTGGCTGCAAATGGATTACAAACTCAGTATCCCTCTTGGGTAGGTTATTCTACTGGAAACACTTTAGGAAACTGATTGGCTACAGGAATCTTATTAAGTTCCGCCTCTGTGGCCACCCCATTCAATGAAAAATACTCTTCTTTATTAACTATAGGGATGGCATCCATAAGTGTAAGATCTAAACTCTTAGCACTAGACACCAATCCTCTTGTGCAAGTCACTCTAACTCCCAGAGCATCACTGAGTGATTCGCACAGTCAATTTGCGCCTTATGCTTACTTAGCCAATCCATTCCCAGCACTAGGTCATAAGACCTCAATTCTTTCACCCATAACTCACAACAAAAATCATGGTCGTGTACCGGCAAGGGATACATAGTAACCATTTTATTGGTCACAATAAAACAACTCCCTACAGTCCTAATGAGTCTCAACTCACCCAAGATTTCTCGTTGCAATTTAAACTTGTCTACCAAAACATATGGTATCACTGAAAGAGTAGCTCCTGTATCAAAAGCATCTAACACTACCATTCTGAAAGGTAAAATTACCTTGAACGGTGACTGGTTCTCTGGTCACCTGACTCACCAAGGTGAAAACCCTTGCCTCAATTGCTGCTACAGCTACACCATGTCAATTTCCTATGGCAAGGGGTACAGGGGGTAAATTCCTGGGCGAACCAAGTAGAGGTCAAGCCCTCGGGCAATCTCTCGCCCAATGTCCTATCTGACCACAGATATTGCAAATATCTGTCCCCAGTGTACATGGTCTTCCACCATGAAATCGTCTGCACCTAGGACATAAGCCCGTCTTCATTCTCTTGAATGGGCCTGGGTTTTCAACCATCAATCATTTCCCGGCACTTTTTCCTAGGTTCACTAGTCCAATCTCCAACTTTTTACTAGGTGTCCTTGTGTCTTCAAATTCTTTTTCCAAGGCTAACGCCTTTTGGGCCTCTTGGCGATAGCTTCAGATATCCACTGTCACCATATACCTCATAAGCAAGGGTTTCAAACCTTACAAGAACTTCTTGGCTTTCAACTCATCATTACCAATCATGTACGGAGAGTACCGAATAAGTGAATTGTAACGTTGATCATACTACCGTACAGACATCTCCCCCTACACTAGGTTCTTAAACTAAACCCTCCTTTGGTCTTGTGCAGGCTCACTGATATATTCCTGTCTGAACTTCTTCTCAAAGACTGACCACTTGAGCACCTTTTTCTTGTGCTCTGGTCGGGTACCATTACTCTCCCTCAGCATCTCCATCACATCATCCCACCATAAACTAGCCCTTCCTCTCAAAAAGAATGGTGCTAGGGTCATCCTCTGCTCAGACTCATGGCCTCCACAAGTAAAAGTTGGTTCATCCTAGACAACCAATCTTCTACTAGATCAGGATCACCTGTGCCATCAAAGCACGGTAGATCTACAATCTTAAATTTCTCTAGCAATTTCATCTGGTATGGGGTGTCTCCCCTCCTTGGAGCCTCCATAACTTCTGGCTCCTCCTTCTGCTGAACATGATTTCTCTGTTCATGAGCCCTAGGCAATTGCTACTGCTGAGCATGCCTTTCTTGATCCTGGTGTACATCATTTTCCTCTTGAGCAACATGTCTGTCCTCATAATCTCTAAACATCTCAGTTACATTAGTTTTCATACCCTATGCCACTTGGGCCATAGTGTGTGTCAACCCCTATAGTACCCTGGATATCTCATCCAGCCTTGCCACAACTGGGTCACTAGAACCCTCAACAGGTTCCCTAGTTCCCCTTGAAGTTCCTGACCTAGTGTCAACCATAACAACCTGCAACTAAAGCTAGACAACATTCCCCAGATGTTGGTCAGTACTAACTTCCTAGCACATGGACATTCCAATCTAAACCTCAGTCTTAGCCTCCAATATCTATGAAATGAGCTCCAAGCTCTGATACCAAAAACTGACATAGCCGTCCCTAGCCTCTACCCAGGAAGCCCTGTGAGAGCTAGTCTCACGGTGGTTGCAATTGGCTAGTTGTATATGCGTGCGGATTAAAATCCCATGATACTAGTTTATTATCCTAGAATATGGAGGGTGCATGCTCTTCATGCTTTGACTTAGATTAATAAAAACATAAAGCATTAACGTGGCCAAGTAATCTCTATACAAAATAAGTACAAATAGCCAAAGCATACAAAATCAACATATATGTAAGTTTACTACAGATAACAACTTGTGGGAGCATTCATACATAAAATAGACTAATGCCCTCACCCAAGAGCAAACCTAGAGTCTAGGACTCTTCATAACATAGAAAACGGAGGCAACTAGAGTACTATATATACACAAGCCTCTATTGAGATCTTCTTTAACTAACTCCCACCTTGGATGTGAATCCCAGTGGTGAGTCTCAAAATCCCTTGTCCAGTGCTACTAGGCTCTATAGCGAAAGGAATACTCTAGTTAGTACTGTTACTTGACCAACAAACTACTCAAGCATACTCATGTAGACTAGAAGCACAAGGATTCTCAAGTGCAATACCTGTGCACAAAAAGCCACTACCGTAATAACCCTCAACAGTTACTTGGCCCAACAACTTTAGAATCTGCACAACATAACACAACATAACTAAGGAGTCACAACTTAACATTCTCAATAAGGGGTCTTCAGTGTACCTGCAAGAAAATTACTAAGGACACCACATATGATAACATATGTAACCTGTTGTGAGGTCATACAGCCTGAGGGTCTAACATATGCATATATTTAGGTCCTTTAAGACCTCTCTTCATCCTTGTCCTTAAACTATAAGGAATTGCCTTGCCTTCTAGCAAGCTGTACTTGCCAGCCTAAATAGTGCTAAATCACCAGTTGAACCACTACTTTAGTATATTATGCAGGGGAATTACGGTGGGACTATTGTAGCCTAGGTCATTTAGACCTTGTAGACTAGGTGCACTAAGGTTTCACCTTGCAACCACGTGGCTATGAAACGGCTAGATCGCCGAGGTTTCTAAATGTTTCACCCGAGCTAATGGTACTTAGTTATGCTCATTTGCAACTAATTTCCTTGCTTATGGATCAAGCAACCTTAAAATCTTTCAAACCTTAAGGAAACGTTCAAGTCTTAAGGGACTTTCGAAAGTCTCAAAGTACCCCCGGCATACTTAGGCCCCAAAGCACCTTAAGAACGCCCCTAGGTCTCACCTCGATCACCCTAGAAAAATTTGAGAAATTCTGCCATCTTGCCTGTGGCGATGCATCGCCAACTATTGGTGACATGACGCATCACCACAGTTGGTAACATTCAAACCACATTTGCACAATTGGCGACGCTTCGCCAGTCTGCGAACCTGTAGAATTGGCATGCATTTTAGTACTATGAACTTTGGACACTTAGCAAACATAGTAAACATGCTTGGTGATGCCCTGGTGTATCATCATTATGTGACATAGTGAGCCTGGAGCAAAGACTGCTGGTGAGAGAACGCTTGGGTGAGGAAGCTCCGGTGCGAGGAGGACTGCAAAGACTCAGAACAAGAGGGGTTAGGAGGTCCGCAGAGTGTTTTTCCGGGGAGGAGCCTCCGACGCCAAAGTCAGTCTTTGGGATTGAAGGGCAAGTAGTAAATGAAGAAATTTCCCCTTTGGAGTCCAATCCTTTTACCCGGGGTGCTCACCGAATATTTATAGGGAGGTGAACAGTAGAAGTTCGTTTGACATGGCCGGCCTAGATTATGACACGTGTTCAGTCAGATGGGATCCATACTTTTGGGGAGAAGGGGAACATTTAGCCGGCCACAGGCCGCCTGGCCAGGAGCCTAGGCCGCGTGAGGGCGGCATGTCAGAGTGTGTCTAGGGGCGGTGTGTCGGGGATGTGTCAAAGGCTCCTTAATTGCTTCTGCCATACTCCCGAGGTCCTTTCGGTAGAAGAGAGCTCTTGAGAGCAACAGACTTATCTCCCGAGATCACTTTAGTAATCCAGAAATATCCTCGCCAAGGATGGTCCCATTCAGGGATGTCCTTCCTTGTTGAAGGTGGTTCGATCGTCTTACCGAGGGTGATGATGGACCATTTTCCTGAGGTTAGTACTGTCATCTCCAGGGATGATAAAGAATTATCGAGGTCGGATGTAAGAGGGGCTAGACACCTTGTTTTCGAAGTCAGTGTTTTCCTTTCCAAGGGCAGTGCCTTACCTGAGCCTACGGGTTTGAAGGGTGATAGGCACTTCAGCTATCACATGCCCCCCATGAAAAGTCAAAGTGGAGACTTCAGCTCTAGTCTCTTGGAGGACATTTTGCCGGACTTTGAGCGGGACACTGCTCAAGGAGGCATTTTGTCATCCGAAGGTGTTCCTTCCTGGTCGAGGTGTCATCACCTAGTGCTTTGCTGATCTAGGCGAATGTACTCCCTTTATTCTTACTTTTTCTTCTACAGGTTAGTGAACCATCGTGTCTCATAACCATGCATGTCAGTTATGGATAAGTGTGCCTGGGTTTTCACGGTGTCAAAAAATGTCTCCTAGTTTTTTGCGTTGGATGACACGTGGCGCGCAATGGTTGAGGGCAGTCACGTCGGTTACACCAGCCGCATCTTTTCACGTGTGAGGGGCAATTATGGCGATGGTTCACCATTGTAGGGTAGTTATGGTGACGATTCGACTACCCCTGTTCGGCCTATATAAACCCTTCCTTCCCTTATTTGCTCTCTTCCATTCTTCTTTTGCTCTCATCTGTTTCTGAGCTTTTTCTTCTCTTCCTCCTCTTTTCACGGCTGTGCAAGCGGTGGAGCAATTTTTGGCAACCATCCACGACGGTGTCCTCTAACCCAGACTTCGGTAAACATTTCAGTGGGTGTATTTTTCAGAGGTCCTTTGGTTGTTTCAGTTTCCATTTTTTCTATTCCCCGAAACTTCTTCTTCTCTTCTTGAAGTCCCTCGATTCTTCTTTCCGAACTCACTTTCCTTTTGCCAAACATGTCTTCTCCTGTTCCTCTTATGTCTGTTCAAGTGATTCCCAAGAGCTGGCAACCTCTCATGTCTCACGCCTGTTGCTCCAATTCGAAAAAGTTAGAGAAGTGAACGACCAAGTTCTTTCTTCCCTCTTACGCCACCACCAGACTACCTCATCCCGGTCATTTTAGCTTTATGAAAGGTAAGGATGAGGTTACCATCTTTCGTGCCCAACTGAAGGCCGGACTTCGGTTCCCTCTACCGAAGATGATTTCTGACTTTTGCCAATTCCATGGCATAGCCGTGAATCAGCTTACACCCTGTTAGTATTGTGCCCAAAAAGCCAATCATGAGATGATTGTATTTTTGCACATTGAGTCATGATATTTTATTGAGGCATTAATCCAGCAATTTTGTTTGTTGTTTTGTTTCTGCGTAACATAATAAACATAATTGTAATCCTAGAATAATGATATTCTTAAATGTCCCTAGTCTAGTATTATTGTGGAGCGGGTTGCAATAATACATAATGACTAGCATATGTGGAGACTAATATGAGATATGTAGTCTACATATGGGTACAAGTTGGAGAACTTGTGTACTGGACCGACCCACCATGAGAACACTTCATGGATCGTTATATGAGTGTCATAAGTGATTCTCATAGTGATCATGGTATATGTAGTCCTTCGACCTAAGATCATCAAGGTTCCCTACATGTGAGTCACATACTTTGATACTTTCCTTTGTTGCTCGTAACTGAGTGAACTTGAAGGAGGTCATTGGGTATGTCACATATCATGCGGAGGGATTTGTATGATCAAGATGGGATTTGTCCCTCCTATGTAACGGGAGTGATATCTTTGGGCCCCTTGATAGAGTGAGACTTAGAAAATGCATGGCCATGCTCCGATGAGTTGATATATGATATCAATGTCATCAGTTTAAGTTAGTCTACTCGGTAATCAAGAAACCAAAGATTGGGCTATACGAGAGTGACACATTCCATGTCTCGTGCTTAGTCTTGATATCTTGGACAAAGGGACAATGGCATATATCGGTGATGATCATAAAGGTTTAGTCGATTCACCGACAATCTTGTCACTTGGGTAGCAATGATGTGTTGCTAGACACCGCTTATTGCTTATGATTATAAATGTGATTTATGATCATTGCCAACATGGCAAGAGCCTATTGGGTCGCACACGTAGAGCTATTTGGATCATTAGAGTGCATGGGCTAATTATTTGGGTTATGGTTTCACTTTAATTTCGTATTAATAATGGGCCAAGGAGTTGAGCCATTATTAAGCCCGAAATTAAATCCTAATTGGATTAGGGCTTTGAAACCCATTAGGCCTGGAAGTTGAGTCTCACTATAAATACAACTTTTAAGTGAGAAATTCGTAGGTCTCCTTGCCCTAGCCTCCCAAAAGGACAGCCGCACTCTTCTCTTGCAATTCCTTGGAGGACGCAAGCTAGCACTGCGAGCGCAAGAGAAACGCATCTGCCGGGACGTGGTGGAAGCGTGGTGATCCCGAGAGGCTCGTGTGGATACCATAGAGAGCCTGAACACGTCAACTGTTCAGGTTTTGTGATTCGACTCTACAGTTGAGTGAGAGATCTCAACCGAAAATTAGGTATGAAATTTTCGAACACCCGGTTTACCCCGTTTCACTTGGATCCTGGAGGGTTTCGGTTAAATTCCGCTGCGCTGTTTGGCTCCCGAAACCCAACACACCCAACTTTTACTGTTATTTTAACACCTTTCTCTGCATGTGTGGGGTTTTCAAGGTAGAACCCCACTTCATCCTTTTCATGCAGTATTACAACCTCTATCCGGTCCCGACGGGTGGCTTCTATTTCATGCTACCTCGGGGTTCGGGGAGCAAAAAATATATCTTCACCTTCGGCACTAAGGACAGTTGGCGAGGGTGGCAAAGGAAGTTCTTTTTCCTGAAGGTGGCGGAGGCATGGTCGAGCATGCCAACTAGGTGGGCTCGGGGAAAGTTGGAGATGGACATCGATGACCCCAAAAAGTTGCTAACTCCTGAGTTGGCGGCCAGATTTGAGGACTTCCATAGCCGTATCCGGGTTGTCACCGACTGCGATGCTGAGGTCCCACCTCGCTCCTTTTATCCCTTCCCTATTAGATGGGACCTCATGGCCGAGGAGGTCCTTCGGGAGCTAGGGGTGCTCAAGGGGCATAAGACGGACCTCGGCATGCCAGCTCTTGAAGCCGATGGGAAGAAGTCTTGGCTGGTGATGCTTCTTCGGGGGGAGCTCTTTTTCGAAGCCCTTTTCGAAAGTAAGTTTCTTTCTAGTTTTTAGTATAGGTATCCTTTTGGAATTACACTGATATTTTCTTTCTTTTTCAAACATGGGCGATTAGTCGACCGCGTTCTACAAATCCCTCTTCCTCGGTCAAGCAGAGAAGGGGGCCCCGAAGTGGTGCAAAACATCTGGGGCCAGCCCGTCTTCGGCAAAGAAGGTGAAGAAAGACCCCCTTCCCCCGCCTCCCAAGGATGTTGCCGAGGCCGAGGATCTGCCCGAGGTCCAAGCAGTTCCTCCACTGGAGCCTGCCATTAGGTCCATCGTCCGGAGTCCCGCTACTTCGGCGGATCTTCTGGGTTCTTTGGCAGAAGGTCCTTCTGCCAAGGATCTTGAGGAGCACCGAAGAAGTAAGGGAAAACATATTCGTGTCGAGGTGGAGGAGGTCTGGGACTACGACGACGACATCACCGAGGTGCCTCCAGGTTTGCTCCTTAGTCAATCCTCAGTGTTCTCATTCTTGTGATTTGAGGATCAATGCCTTAATGGAATTTTGCCTTGACTTTGTAGAGGAAACGACGCCCTCGTCATGGATGGTGGAGCATGCTTGGAGGCGGGCCCTTTGGGATTCCCATATCCTGAAGGATAAGGTTCCGAGGGAGCCTTTCTGGGCTTTCATTGAGGACATGAATTTGTTCTCTGATGACTGCCAGTAGATGGCCCCGCAGATGGCGAGGGGGGTTCTCACTCAGGCTTCCTTCAAAGCCGTCGCCGAAGAATGCATGAATGAGGAGGTTCTCACTGCCAAAATGTCTAAGCATGCTGCCCAGGTATCCTTCAGGCCCTTTTTGAATTTTTCTTCCCTACTTTTTCTAAGTGTTTGGCTTTCCTTGTGTAATTTTCACTAAGTGTTTTCCTTCCTTTTTTACAGCTCCTAGGGTATAGTGGATATTTCAGAGCTTGGGCAACGAAATAGTCTTCGGTCCGAGGCTGGGCCAAAGAGCTCTTGGAGAAGGAGGAGGTTGCTAAACTTCGGGAGGAATTCCTGAAGGGCCAAGAAGAGCTTTTGAAGGATTTTTCCCAGAAGATGTCCGACCTCGGTGCGAAGGTCGTCAACCTGACTTCGGCGAACAAGGCTTATCAAAAGGAGAAAGAAGAAGACTCCGCTCTCTTGGCGAAGGCCCACGCTAACAACGCCGCCCTACAAGCCGAGGTTGAGGCTTTGAAGAATGACACAAAAAAGAAGAAGAAGACGAAGAAGTTGGAGAATGAGGTGGCCAATTTGGAAAGCGAGGTGCAAGAGCTATCGGTTGAGTTGGACAAGGCTAACTAGGCAACCAAGGTTAGCTTCCAAGACGGTTTCGGCCTGGCTCGATTCCAAGTCTTGACCAAGCACCCAGACCTCGACCTCTCCTTCCTAGCTGCCCTGAACATTCCCGAGGAACCTCGTTGCACCTGGTAGAAGGTCGAGTTCCTAAACCTCCCATTTGCCCCTCCTTCGGCACCGATGGGGGCGGCTAAGGACAAAGGGGATGGAGCGTCTCGCGACGCCGGGGTCCCTTAGATGTCTCAGGGTTTTGCTTTTTCTTCTTCTTCTTTTTTGTAGTCTTTTTCTTGTGACTTCCTCCTTGTAATAAGGCCTTCTTAATAATACTTTCTCTTTCAAAATTTGGCTAAGTCCGCAATAACTTTGTCTCCAAGGGTTGTCTAGACCACTTTCAGTCTAGGACCCTCAGTAAAATACTATCTTCAGGAAAATGCTGACATCAGCAAATTCCTTAAGTCAATAATTGACTTATTTTTCAACATAAGTGTTCGGTCGATGCATTCCTCGGGGAAAATGACCCAACAAACTTTGGAGAAAAAATGCCATTTTCACAAGTGCGTATCTGCTTCTTGTTCGGTAAGATTCCTTAGGTGGAGTTATCCTTTCAAAAAAATTTCTGTACTTAGAAAAATTTCTAATTGTCCAATTTTCAGACAGGTTTCTAAGTGTAGAACTTCTTCAAGGCATCCGAGTGCCACGTATTTTTCAGTTCTCCACCTTCGGGATCGCCGAGCTTGTAGACTCCTTTCCGAACTCCGTCCAAGACTAGATAAGGTCCCTCCCAGTTAGCCCAAAGTACTCTGTGAGACGGTCTTCGGGGTTCAAACTCAGCCTTTCGGAGAACGAGGTCTCCCGTTTCGATTTCTTTTTTACTGACGCATAAGTTCGCTGCCATAGCCACTCTTTGCTGGAAGGCTTTTCTCCTGAGTTTGAGTTTAGTTTTCAATCCGAGGTCATTCCCTTCTTTGTTGAACACCTGTACCTTGACCGATGGCTGGACTGCCACGATGGGGATAATGGCCTCTGTGCCGAAGACAAGTGAAAAAGGCGTCTCACCTGTGGCTCTTCGGGACATTGTCCGGAAACTCCACAGCACACTAGGGAGTTCCTTTGGCCGTTTTCCCTTTGTCTCCCCCATTCTCTTTTTCAAGCCGTCTTTTATGGTTATGTTGGTTACCTCTATCTGCCCGTTACTTTGAGGATGGGCTACCGGGGTGAAGTGTAGCTTGATGCCGAGGTCAGCCACGAATTCTTGGAACCCCTTGTCCGTAAAATGGGCGCCATTGTTAGCCATTATTACCCTTGGTATACCGAATCGGCATATGATGTTCTTCCAGACAAATTTTTGTATGTCTTGTGCCGAAATTGTTGCCAGGGGCTCTACCTCGACCCATTTAGTGAAGTAATCTACTACAATCACGCAGAACTTCACTCCTCCAGGTGCAGTTGGGAGCGGCCCGATGAGGTCAATGCCCCATACTGCAAATGGACAGGGATAGTTGGCCGAGGTTATTAACTTCGATGGTAACCTCTGGACGTTGGCATGTCTTTTGTACTTGTCACATTTTCAGAAAAATTGCCTTGCATCCTTCTTTAGGGTAGGCCAGAAGTAACCTTGGCGAAGTATCACTTTGGCGAGGGCGTTCGTTCCTATGTGGGAATCACAAGCCCCCTCATGAACTTCTTTGAGGACTGTTCTGACATCCTCTTCACTTACACACCTCTGTAAAGGACTTGCATACCCTTGTCTGTACAGTTCATCCCCGATGATGAAGTATCTCCCGGAGTGCTTTCGCACCTTTGCAGCCTCGGTAGGGTCTTCGGGTAGTACCGAAGTTGCCAGGTATTTTTTCATGGAATCTTTCCATCCGGCTTCCGAGGTTGCTATGCATATTAACTCCGTGCTAGGCTGTTTTAGCACCTCAGTGGGTCCCTTGGATTTGGCCAAGGTATCGGCTTGAGCGTTATCTCTTCGGGGCACATTTTCTATTTGCACTGAATTGAACTCTTTAACGAGCTCCTTGATGAGGTCATGGTATTTTGCCAAGCTTGGATCCTTTGCAGCGTAATCTCCTTTCCTCTGCT
Organism: Aquilaria yunnanensis; assembly: GCA_039654915.1. NCBI lineage: Eukaryota > Viridiplantae > Streptophyta > Magnoliopsida > Malvales > Thymelaeaceae > Aquilaria > Aquilaria yunnanensis. The sequence goes on along the minus strand of CM077595.1, from coordinate 35,633,528 downwards.
GGACTAATAACTGGGAGTCGCTGTGGGCCTTAAGGTTTTTTACACCGACTCTTCTAGCTAGTTTTAGTCCTGCTATGAGGGCTTCATATTCGGCAATGTTATTGGTGACATCGAAATCGAATTTGATGGCTTTGGTGGCTTCCATGCCTTCGGGCCCCCAAAGGACCATGCCAGCGCCTTGGTGTTTGGCGCCTGAGGCTCCCTCGACGAAGAGTTTCCACTCGGGTTCAATTCTTATCAGGTCTTCCGAGGTGACTTTAGCATCCTCGATTCTAGGAATTTTGACGATGAGGTCTGCCAATTATTGGGCCTTTATTGCTCTTATTGGCTCATAAATGATGTCATACTCTCTGAGCTCAATACACCATTTTGACAACCTTCCCAAATCCTCTAACTTTTTCATTATGTCACATAGAGGTAGGTTGCTTTAGACAACGATGGGATGTCCTTGAAAGTAGGGCCGTAGCCCTCTGCCCGCAAGCACTAAGGCATAGATGGCTTTTTGGAGCAATGGGTACCTGGCCTCGGCACCATGCAAGGACTTGCTCACATAATATATTGGCAACTGCCTCCCACCCTCTTCTTTCACTAGGACTGAACTCACAGCAGTGAGGGTGAGGTAGAGGATGAGAAGTTCTCCTTCCCATGGTTGCCGAAGTGTTGGCAGACAAGTTAGGTAACTTTTAAGCTCGTCCCAAGCTTTCTGACATTCTGGTTTCCAAGGGTGCTCCTCAACTTCGGAGTTGCCTTCGCTCCTGGGTGTTTTAGTAAGTGCCTTGAAGAATGGTCGACATCGGTCACCGTACCTGGAGATGAACTTACTAAGGGAAGTGATTCTTCCTGTAAGCCTTTGTATATCTTTGATGGTTGTAGGTGTTCGGAAACCTAGCAGGGCTTTGACCTTTTCGGGGTTGGAGTCTATCCCCCTTTTCGATACCATAAACCCAAGGAACTTCCCTGCGCTTACTCCAAACACGCACTTCTCAGGATTGAGTCAAATGCCAAATTCCCGAAGTCGTTGAAAGGTTTTGTTTAAGTCGTCGATATGATTACTAGGCATTCTGCTCTTAACTATCACATCATCGACATATGTCTCCATGTTTCTACCAATCTGAGAGTCGAGCACTTTATTTATCAACCTCTAATAGGTAGCCCCTACATTTTTAAGCCTGAAAGGCATTCTGACATAGCAGTACGTACCCACCTCGGTGACGAAGGCAGTTTTCTCTTCATTTCAGGGTTCATCCGAATTTGATGATACCCACTGAAGGCATCGAGGAAACTGAGAAGATCGTATTCGGCGGTCGAATCCACCAATTGGTCTATGGCTGGCAAAAGGTAGGAGTCTTTTGGACAAGCATCGTTCAGGCTCCAAAAATCGATGCACATTCAGAGTTTTTCACTCTCTTCCTTTCTGGTGATGACCACGTTGCTAAGCCATTCGGGGTATTTAACTTCTCTTATTACCCCTACCTTAATCAGGCGCCTAACCTCGACTTTAATGAGGAACTCTTATGAGATGATAGGTTCCATTTTTTCTGCCGAATTGGTTTAGCATCTGCGCGAACTTTGAGACTGTGGTGGATTATGCTGGGGTCAACCCCAGGCATGTCTTTCGAAAAGTAGGCGAATATATCTTTGTTCATTAACAAGGAAGATACAAGCCTGTCTTTGTCACCCTTGGCCATTTTTTTCTCTACTCGGGTGTTTTGGCCGGGGACTAACTCTACGTCTTCCGTCTTGACTTTTTCTAGTTCTTCTGCTTCCTCTCTTGTGGTCGCTTCGCCTGTCGTGATTGCTTTTTCCATAGCCGAAGTCTGTACTTTGACCTTGACCGGTCTTTGTCTGGCCCTGGTGAAGACCTTCTTGACTTCGGCTTGGTCGATGAAGATCACTGCATCTCTTTCTTTGGTTGCGTAGGTGACCCTTAAGTACTTCACATCGGGACGGATGTGGAGACCTCCTTGAGTTTGTCTCCCGAGGATAGCGTTGTATGATGAGGGAACATCAATGATGATGAATCTCGTCATAATAGAGGCAAATAGTTCTTCCCAATTCTGAATCGAGGTCCCCTTCAACATCAAAGGCAGATCGATGCATCCGAGAACTGGGAGCTCGGACGGCCCAACCCCAAAGATGGGGGAATTGACTGTGTTGAGGTCACCTCTTGAGATGCCTAGTTTAGGCAGTAGATGCGAGAAGATGACATCGGTGTTGGAGCCGTCATCCAGGAGTACTCTTTTGACATCCCAACTCCCTATCCTTGCCGTGATGAGGAGTGGGTCATCGTGTGGGAATTTTACCGTAGACTCGTCTCTGCGAACAAGCCTGTTCGGCGAGTTCCCGTACTCCATTATGGAGATCTCCCTTATCTGCCTTTTCCTTTCGGCTGAGGGTATCCCTGTGGTGATGGTTTGGATGACTCCTGCCGATGGTGGTGGATTCTTTCGAGGACTTCAGTCTTGACGTCTGTCGGAATCATAGTCCTCCTTGTCCCCTCTTCCCTGTTCCTCCTTTCTTCCCTTTGGAGAAGGCACCCGGAGGTACCGACGAAGCTGGCCTTGTTTTATTAGGGACTCAATGTACTCCCTTAACTAGAAGCAGTCTTCAGTGTCGTGGCCATGGTCTCGGTGGTATTGGCGAATTTCTTCATATTTTTCTTATTTTTCAAGGTCATGGCCTTTAGCCTTGAGACTGTAGTCCCATGCCTTTCCAAGGCCATAAGAATGCTGGCTCTTGTGGCGTTCAGAGGAGTGAACGTCATCGGCCTTTTCCTCTTTTACTTTCGGGGCCTTCCTCCAACCTCATTCTAGGGTCGAGGCTAGTGACTTGGTCCTTTGGACTGAGGGTGTTCAAGCTTTGGTCCCCCCATCCTGAGTTCTTCGGCCGTCATGTGTTGTTCGGCCCTTCGGTAGAACTCTCCCAAGGTGTCTGGAGGGTCCTTAGAGAACTAATAGAAGAGATGGGAATCCCTCCGAAGTCCTCTTGTCATTGTGAGGATACGGATCTCAGGCCAAAAATCTGGCACGTTCAATGCTTCTCGATTGAACCTTTCGACGTAGTTGCGGATGGTCTCCCACTCTGTTGTGCTATGTCAAACATTTGTACTAGCATCTTGGCTGATGGCCTGCTGCCAATGAACTGCTGGGTGAAGGCAGTAGCCAGTTCCTGGAAACTTAGCAAGGATCCATGGGCCAAAGAGTTGTACCACGTCATCGCCGGACTGGAGAGGGTCACGTAAAAGCACTTGCAGAGGGTGGCGTCATCGGCGCCGTGGAGCACCATGCTCTATTTGTACTTTGTGAGGTGCGCCTGAGGGTTGCTGCGCCCATCGTAGGTTTCTAAGCATGGCACCCTGAAGTCACTGGCCATGGGTGCCTCCACTACTTCACGCACGAAGGGTGACGCTTCTCCGATATAAGTGTCAGACAACCTCGACCAGACTGCTTTTCGGGAGATCCGCCTCTCAACCTTTTCTATTCTTTCGAGGATCTTCTCCATAAGGGCAACCATGTTGGCTTCCCCTTGCTGCCTGGTGGCCTCTTGCAATGGAAAACTTCTTCTCCTTCTCGAAAAATAACTTCAACTATGAGGAGACGGAGACCTTCGGTACAGGGATGGACTCCGCTGAGAGGAAGTCCTGGCTTCCTTTGGGGCTTGTTCCCTAGCAGGTCGTGCCCTAAGGGCAACGTCCTCCATTGAAGATGTGTCGAGAGAGTCCTCACTCTCGGAACTCTAGTGGGTGGACCTCGAGCCTTTCTCTCGGGCGATTGCCGAAGGGGATGTCCTTCGGCCCGGTGGAGGTTGGAGCCACCTCTGGTCGAGCTACCGCGTCATTTCGGTGACTATGGAGCGCTGGAAGTCTCGCAAGAAGTTCATCGTTACTGTAAGGCAGCGATCGTATTCCGGCGTAGAAGTCTCTGCAGTGGGCAGCTTGGTCGCTGGCTGAGCCTCCAGCGCGTAGGTTGACTTCGGGAGCCCCTTGTCCTTTGAGCGCTGAGTTTCTACGACAGCGACCTAGGAGATGTTTCCCACAGATAGTGCCAAATGATGCCCTGCTACATCATCATTGTGTGACATGGTGAGCTTGGGGCAAAGGCTGCCGGTGAGAGAACGCCTAGTTGAGGAAGCTCCTGTGGGAGGAGGACTGCAAGGATCAGAAAAATAGGGGTTAGGAGGTCCCCAGAAAAATAGCATCTTTTCAATTTTCCATATAATTGATGTGTTTTTAACACATCTAGTACTATCCTCAAGTGCTTTTCATGCTGCTCCTTATCCTTGGAATATACCAGGATATCATCTATAAAGATTACCACAAAGTCATCAAGATATGGTATGAATATTCTTTGCATCAGATCCATTAAGAAAGCTCGGGTGTTAGTAAGCCCAAATGGCATTACAATATACTCAAGATGTCCATATCTGGTTTTGAAAGCAGTCTTAGGAATGTCTGCTTCCTTGACTCTTAGTTGAAAGTATCCTAATCTAAGATCAATCTTTGAGAACATTGTGGTTTCTTTAAGTTGGTCAAATAAGTGCTCAATCTTGTGGAGAGGATACTTACTTTTCATAGTCATAGCACTGAGCTTTCTATAGTCAACGCGCAACCTAAAAGTTCACCTGTGCTCCCCAAGGGGATACACTTAGCCTAATGAACACTTTTTCAAGGAGTTCATCCAATTGCTTTTTCAGCTTATTCATTTCAGGAATTGACATCCTGTAAGGTGCAGTAGATACAAGAACTACTCCTGGGGTCAATTTCATCTTAAATTCTATTTCCTTTAAAGGGGCTAAACCTGGTAGCTCATAAAGGAATACCTTTGGAAATTCTTTTGACAACTGAAATTTTTTCCAATTCAATTTTGGAATCTTTGTCATTTAAGCTCATATATTCTTCTTCAGAAAGTAGAGGTACGCAATCCATTACCTTCACTTGCCCAACATCACATTTTATTGAGCCCCTCAAGAAGTGTTCTGTTGGTCTTGGTAATATTAGCTTCCTATCTTGGCAGTTTATGATAACATTATTTTCAGCTAACCAATTCATGCCTAATACCATATCATAACCAGTTGTTTCTAGAATGATCAGAATAGCCTTTAATTCTAGCTCATTTAGCCTAATCATACAGTCCTTGACTATGTGATGTGATAACATTAGTTCATTTTCCAACTATTCTGATCATATACATTTAAGGTAATTCTGTAACCTCTAGGTTTAATTCCCTTAATAAATTTGTTGAAATAATAGATTTGGAAGAAACAATATCATAAAGCACTAAAATAAGCTTACCACAAAGGTAAAGGCTACTTTTCAGTGCTTCTTTTGTTACCTTGTTATGGCTTACGGTCTCTTCTCCAAGGCTTGTTTCTTCTCTTTTCCTTAACCCCTCAATCTGATAAACTCTTCTAGCTAGGGCTAGACTTTGATTGGAGCAGGCTGACTTCGTCATTTTTTTAATCTATTTGGGATGCTAAGGTGTTGCCATCTATTTCCCTTTGCCTTGTCAGTTTCTAGGCCAAGGACCCCCAAACTTGGCAATACTTTCCTTTCATTTTTCTTAACTGGGTAATCCCTGACCCAGTGGTATTTTCCTTTCATATTTCTTAACTGGCACTTTCGATATCCTTCAGTGATTATGTAACATGGTTTGAAACCATGGTATTTTCCACAAGTTTGGCTTTGGGGTCCAAACCTCTAGGTAACTTTGACCTTCTTTTGGTCTTTGCCTAATTCAGCTTTTCCCATCCTATCTCTGGCTCTTTTCTTTCAACTTTAATGTCACATAGGAGCCCCATTAATGTTTTCTACTAGTGGATGCTAAAATTCCTACTCTAGGGTTAGAGACTCTGGATAGCCTCACAATAAGTCTTAATGGCTATAGCCCCCAATATCTGTCTCAATTCCAGTCTCTATCTCCTGATAAATCTTTTAGTGCTCAACTTTTCCTGTCCATCATACTGTGGGGCATATCTGAGAAGACTACTGAACCTATGTTCATATTCTCTGACTGATATATTACCCTCTTCCAGTAGTTCAAATTCCATATTCTTCTAATCTTTAATAGCTTCACTTACATATTGTTGCTAAAACACCTAAAGGAACTCTACCCATCTCATGGGTCCTTTTACTTTTGTGGGTTTCCTTTCATTTTTATTCATATATGCCCTTAGCACTATGCTCCATCAAAGTTCTGCACTACCTTCTAACTTAAAGGTAGCTAACAGCACCTTCTAGGTGGATGTGACCTCTATCCTTTCAAATACTTTATCTATCTAATAAATCTAGAATTCAGCTTCTCTTTTATAACCACTTCCTACAAAACAATGGGGGTTTGAGTAACAGGAAGCCTTCAAGTTGGCCTTCCGTTAAGTCCTCCTTCCTCGATCTTTCTCTTTTTCTTCCAAGGGTCCTTGTTCTGCTCTAAGAAGTAGCATTTTGGAGCTTTTTGAGATTGGCTCCATTCTCCTAGCATTAGTCCCTAATTGCTCCCCTTCATGCTTAGTGGTTCTCCTAATTTTTTATCTTAGTCTTCTACCTCTTAGGTGTCTTTTTTCCTCATCTTATTCTTGTTCTTCATCTATAGGTCTGCTTGCTTGCTTTTCCCTCATTGGTGCTTTACTTGGCCTTCTACCTATTATTTCTTCAGCTTCCTATCCTTCATTAGCCATATTGCCTTTAGGTACTTTAGTCTAGCCCTTAGCAACCTGAGTAGTATTAGCTTGCATCATTTTTGTTACCACTCTGAGAGCATAAATACAGTGACAATATTTAATGTGTCAATCTCCCGGCAGCTATGCATGTTTTGTAGGCCATCAGAATAATGCTCACTATATTACCCAAGTGGCCCTCTTGGTCTTTATGCAAATATATGTATATTGGTCCAACCATAACACACATATTTACATTTATACACACTATGGCAGCTAAGAAGGAAAACACTAGCACAATTATTAATTTTGGCTTCCGCACATTAGGCAATCTTGTTAAGTTCTAATGGCCAGCCACTGTACCTGTAACTTCCACTAATAAATTGTTTCATTCTAGCTATATAACCCCCCATTTTATTTATTCCATTATCAAGTAGAGACTTAGAGAAAACCAATAAATTTTGTTTTACATCAAAAGCCCACCTATGGACCAAGTTATGGATTTTTTAAGTTGGTTACCAAATTCTAACCAGATGAACAGTAACTTAGCCAAATTTGGAATGTCATATAATTGGCTGCAGAGCTCCAAATTTAGAAATCTAGAATCACAGTTCAACCTATGTATGTGCTCTAGGTGTGGTCAAAATTTCATCGCCAAACTCATTATGTACAGTAAGTTAGGGCTCTTGAAGTACAGGGTACCAAATATGTACAACTAATGACCATAATGCCCATACAAAATTTCATAAAATTTATACACTTCATTTCTATGTGAAAAACCAACATGGCCAGGTTCTTACATGTCTTAAACACTTGGGAAATTCATTTCCATGAATTTAGTGGCATCCCATAAACATTAAACATAATTTTCTTTGGAACAGCTAATGAGTTGCAAAATGGATAGAATTGAACATTCAACCTCAAACATCACTTTATTGCTTTATATATCATCCATACACCTTCCATAGTGTATTTACATGTATAGATGCATCATACATATGTCCTAGACTAGTTGGGTATGTACACTAGCATCTTGGAGAGCCTTACAACCACAATGCACTCTAAAAACTTTGTAAGGCAGCTACTACGTAAGGTAGAAAGTACCAACACTAAAATTAGCAAATGTGCTCTAAAAATCATGGAACACTACATTTTAATACTAGACATATTGAATTTCATGTACCTGAAATTTCACAAGAAAACTAAAGGTAGAACTATTAGTTTGAACATTCTCTTTCAGGTATTCTCGAAAATGGACAGAAAGGGGAGTAAGCTCTTTGTAAAGAACTTAGTAAGGGCTTTCAATGTAAAGTCTTCCATAGCAACGTACCACCTAAAATCCAAATACATAGAAACATACAAAAATAACTCATACACACAAATATGGCAACCATATGCACCAACAAATACAGCAACACAACGAATGAAATGCGCCAGCAACAATAACATTAGGGTTAGTCATAAACATTCAATAAAACAATAAGATATCACAATAGGATCACTATGGCAGCCCTCCTCAAGATTTTTCTTGGTGTTAGGATTCTTTTAGGTTTTAGAACCCAAGTTAGTACTAACTTGGGTTCTAAAAACCCTTATTTCTTGCTGCCATCTTTAGCATGGTAACACTAAGGCCAAAACCTTGCCATGCTTCTTTCCCCTTAACCCATACTTGGTTCCTTGAGCTTTTTTCTCTCTTCCAAGCATGGTCTTACCTTCATGGATGTTTGGAAATACAATAAACAATCCAGGAAACTTTAGAAAACCCTTACCTTTTCTATGAAATCTAAAAGCTCAAATAGAACCAAAATTAGGTTTTCTTCTTCTTTGCTTCCTGTTGCTTCCTCTTGTTTTTCTAAGGTATGGTGGCTATGGAGGATGATGGAAGAACTTAAGGAATAGGTATTTGCTACTGGAGATCAGAATTTAAGGAAAATACCAATGAAATGAAGATTTTTCTTCATTTATACATCATTTTGACTAGGGATGGCAATTGGGTGGGTCAGGTCAAGTTTGGGTCAGGTCATTCAGGTTCGGGTCTACTCGGGTTAGCATGAATTTGGGTCCAGGTCAGGTTCAGGTCAGGCCATTTGGGTTCGGGTTAATTTCAGGTTGAGTTGATTTCGGGTTCGGGTTGGGTTGGGCCGGGTTTATTTGGGTTCGGGTTCACTTCAGGTTGGGTAATTTTAGTCTCAGGTAACTTCAGGCCAGCTTTCGGGTCAAATTCGGGTCAACCTTGGTGTTCATGTGGGTTACTGATGTGAAGTCAAAATGATTGAATCTATTCAATTTTTTTTTAAAATTCAAATCAAATAATTCATTTTTTTGTATGATTTAATTTAAATTAAATTTTCATTTTTTAGTATATTTAATTAAAATATTCATAAAAATCTTCTTCATTATAGTTTAGTACATATTTAAGTAATTTAACATTGATAGTAATATTTGATTCTTTTTCTAAACCCATACCCTTTAAGTATCATTATACAGATTATTCAGATCTTCACCCAGCTATCACTCAGATATACACAATGACAATTTTGTTATACTTATCTTTCAATGAATTTTGTTTGAAATTACAACAAAATGCAAATCAAGTTCATTATTAGTGACTAAATTGTAAATTTTAAAAAATTTTGGTTGAAAGTGCAAAGATTTTAAAATTTTAGGATCCATGTTGTAATTATTATGGGTGACTAAAATAAATTTTTTTAAAATTTAGGTACCTTATTGCATTATACTTAAAAGTTTAGGGATGAATGTTGTAATTTTAATAATTGTCTATCAAGATCATTAAACTTACTAAATATAAAAATTATTTTTGTTGGAAAAATCCAAATTTGGGATTCAATAAATATGGATGTTTTTTCCCCAAATAAGATACTTGTAATATATAGAAGTCCTAAAAAATTAGAAGTTACTAAATATGGACATCCTTTCTCAAAATATGAAAATTATTAAACATGAATATCTTAAAAAAAGAAATGAAACTACTAAATATGAAAGTCTCATCTCCAAATATGAGACTTACTAAATATGGAAGTACCAAAAAATGGAAGTTACTAATAACGGAAGTCACCATTCCTAAATGTAAAACATACTGAATATGAAAGACTCAAAAACTGGAAGTTACTAAACATGAAAACCTCCATATTTAGTACTAACTTAATATGGAAAATAATGAAAGAGGAAAGTTAAGGTTTAGGGTAAGGGTTAAAATCGGGTATTATCGTGTTTAGTTATCTGGTCATCTCGGGTTCAGGTCAGGTCAGTCTCGGGTTTGGGTCATTTCGGGTTCGGGTCAACTCAAGCTCGGGTTCGGGTCATTTCGGGTTCGGGTATTTTGGGTTTGGGTCATTTGGGTTCGGGTTTTCTTGGGTTTCTCTTTAATCGGGTTCGGGTTCAGGTCGGGTTGGGCACAATCGGGTTTAGGTCATTGCCTTTTTTAGTCAAATCGGGTCAGGTCGGGCTTGGGTTCGGGTGGGTTGGCCTAGGTCATCGGGTCGGGTCCGATTTTGCCATCCCTAATTTTGACCAAGGTGGCATATATGCAAATTTTTGAAAATTTGGCCAACAATTGGATAGGTTATTTCCAGCCATTTTGGCTGGGAAAATGATGTTTTTGACCACCTTTAACCTTGTCAAAGGTCATTATAACTTTTACACAAAAAGGTGGACACTTGGATCCTTAGTTGGCATTATGCCATAAATGATAACTTTGCCTTCTTAAGCATTTTGGTCCCTAGCAATATCCTTAATTCCATCCATGTAACTTCTTCATAATTCCATCCATGTCCTTTCCATAGCCATCTTTAGAGATTTGTTCAATTGAGTAACCAACTTTTGCAACCTTACAATTTAGTCCATAGGTTACTTGGAAATTAGGTGATGTGCCAATGCTTTCTTAAGGACCAAGCTAACATTGTTTTTGCCACTTCAGGGGGTGTATATTGAATACTTTACACTATAAAAATCATGCACTATGGTGAAAATTAAAGCATATAAGTTTAGGTCCTTATGCTATAATTTTCCCATTTTGTGAAGGTGTAACAATTTCCATCATCTGTTCCATCCTATGTTGACCTTGCATACTGTGTTTAGGCTTTGGGGCCCTATTAAGTAGTCTTCTACTGCTTTTAGCCACTTCCTCAATCTCACGCTAGTATTAATCAGGCTTCTCATTCTTTTGTTCCTACCACTGGCCATTTACTCTGGCAATCAAAAGAATGATCGTGTGTCATAGGGGGAATTTGCCTATCAAGCCATAAGGTCTATATATAACCATTATCAGACCATAAAGGTCCTACATAATGAAGAGCTCTGTACAACCTGAACCAGGGCCTCACTTAACCCTACCCTAAACCTTTTTAAGAAGTTCCTACCAACTGGTTGTTTTTAGTTACTAAATTGATTTCATATGGTGACTTGGACTTTGAGTCCTAGGATTCTTAACCCCAAACTTGATACTTACCTAGGTGGGAATTCTAATCATTTGAACTCTTAATATAGTTTTTTTAGTTTTACTCAATTGGTGGGCTTTTCCTCACTTGAGTTTACTTAGGGGTTAAGTATGCATATGAAATCATGTCTTAGTGTCTTTAAGGGTTCATTAGAGTCTACCATATTTAGACACATAACCATACATACATGCATATATCATAGATTTCAAACCATGCATGTTTTTTTACTCCGTGCCCTATGGCCCACCTAGGCCCAAAATACATACCGGCACAAGTTGTGTTTTATTCTAGCCTAGTCCTTTTGCACTCTATATTTATAAATATGTACATTCCAAAATTTCAAGGACTACATGGCTCAAAACATCAAAAGTTTTATGTTTCAAAAGTTTTCATGCATAGTACACATTTTTCTATTTAAACAATCTCCAGACCCACTAAGACTTTCACTTCTACTTTAACTTGGCACTTGGGCCATAGATTTCTCACAACCCTCTTGGTTCTATTCCATACCAAGATTGAGCTAAAAATAGCTACACACACCACAGCCATCAAGGCCTAGAAACATAACACAGAACACAATCATCAGTTCAGATTACTGAACTTTTCATGCTTCCATTTTCATAAGACATTATTTACAGAGCATACCTCTCTATACATAGATCTCCTCAAGTGGTTCTTGAGCCCTTTATCCTCCACTTCTTTACCTGAAATGGGAAAAAGAGGGCATGAGTACTTAGGTACTCAGTGAAGAACCCAAACAGCACCTAGTGCCTTATTCAATGTTTAAAACATTCATGTACTAAAAACCTCCAACCTTCTTTAATAACCTGCATCCAAAGACATAAAAGACACCAAAAAAATAATGTAATATATATATTACATATATAAGTGATAAAGAGGTTAGCACATGCATGGAAACAGAGAAGCATACAAACACACACACACAAACCATAGCATAGGGTTTTCATAATAGAGTAAGCACTATTTTTGGCAGTTTCTTCTGGTGATAACTTTGATTAAATTCATTTATTATAGAGCCCTAGGTCATTGTGAAGCTTGGGCTAACTTGAACAAAAACCCTATGCATTCCAAAAGCATATTAGTTAGCTTACATAGTGCTTTATGCACACATAGCCCATTAACATAAGCTCTAGGTTCCTTTTGGTTAAGCAATCACCTAGGGTATCTTTTGCCCTTCAAAATATAGGAAAAGAGGCCTTATATAGGCCCTAAACTATACTAAAAAAGTTACTAATGAAGCTTGATCACATGCACATAACCGTAAGCATCAACATAGGTAACACCATGTGCTACTCTTGCTTGATCTTGTCTCGACTTCACCTTTTATTCATCCTTCTTCACCTCTTTGTTTTCCTGTAATTCAAGGACACTTAGGTGAGGGTATCACCAGGTAGATTATGGTAAGAATTCCATAACAAAGGTAGAAGAAAGTACCTCATGAAGGATGATAGCCGAAGGGTTATCACCCTCAGAATACCTAAGCTGTCTGACGAGCACCATCCTTAGGGAAGACTAGCACCACCCATGGAAAGGGTTAGTAACCAACCTCGGGATAGAGGGGACCCGCACTATCCATGAACCCTGGCCTTGGTGACCCACCACCACCTTCGGGGAATAACGGGACTGACGTCGGAAAAGTTGTGCACTACCACCCTCGGAATGAAGAGCCCACCAAGTTCGGAACGGGATATCAACATCCTCGGTAAGGAATAACGTCTACCAAAGGTTCCCCACTCTGTCGAAGGGCTTCCCCCAACAGCTCTCGATCGTGATATTGGCTCGAAGGGTACCTCCTATTCTGAAGAAGTCTTATACGCTGAAGGGGTCTCATTCGCCAAAAGGGTTCACGAAGATACGACAAAAGCAGTTAAGGAGCCTCTGTCATAGAGACCTCACACACGACCCTGACACAGAAACCTCACACATGGCCTTGACCTTCGGCCAGAATAGCCTACGGCTAGCTGGAGATACCTATCTCCAAAGGTAAGGACTACATCCAACCATACACGTGTCATGATCTGAGCAGGCTATGTCAAACGGCCTCCCCCCTACGCCCTCCTATAAAAACTTGGGAATGACCTTGGTAAGAAAGAAAAGGGAGACACTCTACTCTCTACTCCCCACTTTTTGCTCCATTTTCTCCAGATACTAACTTGGGCATCGGAGGCTTTTCCCCCGGAAACACATTTCGGGGAGTTTCTAACCCCATTCTTCTTAGCGTTTCAGGCACCTTCCTACCGAAAGTCTCTCCTATAGGCTAGCATGTCATTCGATGAGGATGCTAATGGGCATTAAAGGACACCAACTTTTATACACCAACATAGCTTTGGTTTTAACTTGTTGTTTTGGATTATGTTGTGTTTTTTGTTTTGGTTTGCTCTTCTTTCTTTCCTTATCTTTTGATGATCTTTAGTAGGTATTAGACCATGGTTTTAGGTAGTAAATAAGGTTAGAAGCAACTTTGAAATACCTAGGAAACTTTTCATTAAGGACTAGGAACAAACGGTGGCTAAAATGGTTATCAAAACCGCCGAGGTAGTGTTTAACTAGTTTATTTCTTCTCTTTTGTTTTGGTCATTGTTTTGATGCATGGCAGGTGCTTAGCTAGGTTTAATGAGTCTAGGAAGCTACCAAGAAATAGCTAAGAAGTTGCATCAGAGGGCCATTGAAGATTACAAGTACAAAGGTGGCCGAATGGTTTAGCCGCCACGGGTTTTTTATTGGTATCTTGGTCAAATCTTGTTCAAAGTAGCCCAAGTCTCTTTGGACTTTCTTTTGACCTTTTTATCTTTTCAAGTGGCATACATTGAGCACCCACTTTGCAAAATTGTTCAGCCAATTAAGTCCTCAAACTTTGCCTTGAACACAAGTGCACTTTAGACTGCATTTAAGAGCACTTTAGTGTCTCTTGAGGTGTCTTAATTGTTTCTTGGTGTTTTCCATCTTTTATTGATCCACATTGTATCCCAAATTTCCATTTGAATGATAGGTATCATTGCCATACAATGCCTTTCAATGCCATAGGTTTTAAAGCCACCATAAGTACATAATTACACACCATGGTGCACTTTCAGAGTGTTCTAGTGCACTTTAGTGTATATTGGTCATCTTTCATGAATCTATCATATATTTGTGTTTGTGTAGCTTCCCTCATTAGTACCACCACCTTAGACATTGTATGCATACAATGTCCTTTTGTGCTTTTGGCTTTAGAGCCTCTTAAGCCTACATAGGAGCACACTAGGATGTGCTTAAGGGCCTTCTTTTTGGCCCATAGTTTGAGTCACCTATTTTCTTGGTTTCTTAATTGATTTTACTCACAATCTTATGTTTCATCCTCACAATGCACTTAATGCTTCAGCATGGCCTTGTTTCAGTCATTATTTTGCCACATTTCATCAGGTTCCATCTAGAATTCAGATAGAGTGTCTTTTAGGGCACTCTATGCGGTACTTACAAAGTGAATTCCTTATTTTCATACTTGTGACTTTTATTAATCACATATTCACAATATTTACTTTATGTGTACATCTCACTATAGCCTAGGGCCTATACAAGTCACAAGCATGAATAGACAGCCATGTTAACCAAGTTTGTTTGCCTAGATTTGGGCCATACTTTGTGGAAAGCTCACATGAGCTAGCACCCAAGAGGTGTTTGAAAGTGGTGGAACACAAAGCCATTGTGGTTAAGAGTGAATTCACAAACCTTTAAATTCCTAAGTGATAGGCCTTGCACTATCAGGATTAAAGGTTTAAGAACTGTGAATGACTTATGAGTTGGGCTCATTGAACTTGAGAAATAATGTTTTGAATGAAGTTTGAGCAAAGTTTGCAAGGTGGAATGTTTCGGGTTCACAAATGACTTGGCCGAGAAGTAGGGACACAAATGATGATTTAAGGAGTTGAGGCACTAAATTGTATGATTAGTCGGGCACCTAATTTGGAGGAATCTATTATGTGGTAGGTTAAGTGTTTCATGCAAGATTTACATTTGCCTAATTTAGTGATTAATGCACCTTTAAGGACACTTGGGTATGCTTGGTTCTTACATGCTCCAACTTGACTATCTTCCACTCTAACCGGTTGACTGTACCATGGTTGAAGGCTTGAGCTCATGTTCATGGTGAATTCATGAAGTTTCAAGCACAATTGAGACCAACTAAGAGGAATCACTGGTGGGTTTTAGTGGATTCATGCGCCAATTGAGTTAAGGAAGAAGTTTAGAACTGTAAAGAGTCAAGGATAGTAGAATTCAAGCTTTGAAGCCTTTTCGAATTGAGAGTTGCTAAGTCAAGGTATGGATTCATTATACTCACTAAGTTCCATGGTGAATCTATGTTAGATTAGTGAGTATTGAGGCTTTTAGTGGATGGATTTGAAACCAAGTAATCTTGAGGAGGCTATGAGGGCTATGGTTGTTAGACAACTAAGTGTAGGATTGCTAATTATCTAAGGATTGGCAAGTACTAGGGTTACGGAATGAGGAGGCCAACTCAATCTCTTAGCATATGAGCTCTCAGATTAGTGTAGGTAAATTTGCAAGGTTAACCAAAAGGATTGATTATGGAATTATACTTACTTGGCCCTTCAGCTGATGTTAGTGGTGTGTGTGTAAATGTGTGCTTCTTTGCTTGTTTGTGCATGCTAACCCCTTTAGATTACCTATGTTGTTATATATGTGTGTTACTGTGTTCTTCATGTTTTAGTGTTGTCTTTGCAGGTCCTTGGAAATATATTCGGTTAAGCTAGTACTTAACCTATGTTAGGCTTTAGAAGCCATAAGGGAACCTTACTGAGTTTTATACTCATTTCCCTACCTTTTATGTATGTAGGAAAAGGGTTACTTGAGAGGCAAGAAAGCTAAGAGTGGTACTTACTCTTTCGGGTTTTTGAAAGTATAGTGTTGGGTTGTAATTTTGTTGAATACTATAAGTGTTAAGGATTGCTAATGTATCAAGTTAATGTGTGTGAACTCATTTTCTTGTAGGCCTTCTGCGTCTAGAGTTATGGGAACAAAGTCTAGTGAGGTTGGATGTGTATCATGGCATATATGTTGTGGCCTACCATGTTGGTTATGTGTATGGTGATTGGACTTGTTTTAAAGTGGATAATCATGTTTCAGTTGGTATTGATCACTTTTGGGTGCACTTAGGTGTAATAGCAAGTTTATGTGCACTTTCAACTGGTAGTACATTTCGATGTTCTTGGTAGGTTTAGCAAGTTCTACATGCTTGTTGATGATCCTTAATAAGTTGGGTACTTATGCACACTTGGTGCTTAAGGTATGTTTGGATAAACATGCTTGTTATGTAGATGTAAGTTGAGCAAATTGGGGATGGATGCATATGTATGATGTGCTTTTATGTTTTCTAATGAAGTTATATGCACTAGTATGTGTATAAGTGGTTTTGGGCGCTTTGCATATTAGGGTTGTCAATTGTAGCCTTACCTAAACTTGTGTGTGTGTGCAAGACAGGTGCATGTAAACCTATATTTTCAAAACTAAAGCTAGTGTTTTGGGTGTCATGCATACTTGATGGATGAACAATTCTTGAGCTGAATCCAGCATGAAATCCACCTAGGTACTTAGCTTGTTCCATGAGCATGAAATTTGAGTAGCTAACAAGCTAGGTGCTGTGTACATGTCCTAGGTACATGCTCTTGTGTCCTGGTAGTGTCCTGGTAGTGTCCAGGCATGCCCTAGTGCCCCGACCACTATGTCCTGGTACATAAGTGCTTATGTCTAGTACACCCTAATGATAGCCAAACGCTATCGCCTCTATCTGGCCGAACTCCCTGCCACAATGATGGCCAGAAGAAGCTGGCGCTACCCGAGAAAAGGTGCGATCAGGCACCTCGAGAGATAGCCGAAGAGCTCCGAGCCCGACACGCCAGGAAACCCCGAGGACACTACTCGCCCCCCGAAGGTTGTGAACAGATCGCCTTCGAAAAAGCGGCACCAGACAGCGAGCCGAACATGATATCCCCGAAGGCGGAACTCCCTGAAACTGGGAACCCCCGAACTGAGGGCTTGTTTCCCGAATAGGCTCTGTCCGAACTAAAGGACGACCTCACCCAGGGACCTCGGGAGTATGGCAGGAGCATTTATGGAAGCATTTAAGGAAGCCTCTGACACGTCCTTTCACAGACGTCATAAAGCCGCCTGAATAGGCGCTCTGACACACGGACGCCATCAAAATCACATCATGGCCCATCTCAGCACGTGGCTCAAGGCAACCTGCTACCAGCTATCTGTCCCCTATGCCCAGAAATTCAGGAACATCGGACCGAACACGTGTCGTGATCTGAACGGGCTAGGCACTCCTATAAATACCAGGAATTAATACTTGACAGGAGGCTGGTCGGTTGGCAAAACACTGCTCCCACACTCTGAGAAAACTACCAGGCAAGACTCTTCAGCCCTTTGTGCTATTTCCTCTGCCTTTTCTCAGCCACCATTGACTTGGGCGTTGGAGGCTCCCCCCCCGGAAAAACACTCCGGGGGCCTCCTAACCCTTTGTTTCTGAGCTTTCAGGCACTCTCCTTTGGGCTATCCATTCCATCAGACGTTCCTCCTCCCAGAAGTCTCTCCACCAGTCACCATGACTATAAACGATGAGGCCCCTGGCCATCATTTGGCGCCGTCTGTGGGAACCCGCTCTGAGATCACCGTCGTTGAGACTCAGCGTTCTAAGGACAAGGGGCTCCCGAAGTCCCCGTCCGCGCCTGAGATACAACCGGCTGCTGAGTAAACACTCTCAGGGACTTCTGCGCCTGAGGAAGACCGCCCTCTGGTAATCACCATGAGCTTCTTGAGGGACTTTCAGCGTTCAGTCGTGTCTGAAATGACCCAGCAGATCGACCGAAGGTGGCCACAGCAAGCACAGGCCCAGAGACCCCCCTCACCGACACGCCCTCGGGAGAAAAGCCCCAAGTCTACACATCGCAGTTCGGGGAGTGGAGACCCTCACGAAGAATCATCCCCGGAAGATATAGCCCTCGGGAAACGGCCTGTGGGACAAACCGGGTCCAAGCGACCGAGAGTTTCACAGCGAAACAGTTCGTCACCTGAGCCAAGGTCCTTGTCCCCTCAGCGCCGAACTCGCCCCCCGAAGAGGCGCCGGCGATCTCCATTCCCTGAAGAAGGCCCTAGCGCCACAGTGCTGATGGAGAGGATACTAGCACGGCTGGACAGAGTGGAGAAACAAGTGGCCAGAAAACCCGTTTGGGCCAGACTCTCGGGAACATGCTGCGAAGATGACTCGCCATTTATTCAGGCCGTTGTTGAGGCAGCCATGCCAGGTGACTTCAGAGTACCTCAGTTTGAGATTTATGATGGCCGTACTGATCCACAGGCCCATCTGACGAAGTACAGACGCAGCATGATAATGCACTGGGCTGACGACGCTACCATGTGCAAGTGCTTTGAAGTCACCCTCACAGGGCCAGCCACGGCGTGGTACAATTCCTTGCCTTCAGGAACCATGACTGAGTTCCAGGAGTTGTCCACGGCCTTCACACAGCAATTCATTGGGAGCAGACCTACAGCGAAGATGCCTGTGCAGATGTTCGACATAGAGCAGAGGAACGGAGAAACCATCCGAGACTATGTCGAAAGATTCAACAGGGAAGCTCTGAGCGTCCCAGACTTCAGGCCCGAAATCCACATTCTCGCCATGACACGAGGCCTTCGGCAAGACTCACAGCTGTTCTACGACTTCTCAAAGGACCCCACGGAGACCCTCGGAGAATTTTACAGAAGAGCAGAACAGCACATGACCGCCGAAGAACTAAGAATGGCTGGGTCAAAGTCTGATCACCACCGCGCCGAAGAGTCCAGTCAACAAGCTCGGCAACTGACTGAACACGCAGGACGACCTCGGAGGATGCGAGGAAGGAAACCTCAAAGTTTCACACCATTGAGCACTTCACGAACCAACATTCTCATGGCGCTGGAAAGGCAAGGGATGCAGATTCGGCGACCAAGGGCCATGACCGCCGATAATAAGAAGAATGCCAAGAAGTTCTGCCAGTTTCATCGCGACCACGGTCATGACACCGAAGATTGCTTCCAGCTGAAGAAGTACATAGAGTCGCTGATAAAATAGGGCCAACTTCAGAAATACCTGAGGATGCCATCCCTGAAAGGCAGAAAAATGGAGGAAGAAAGGGCCGAAGATGAGGACTATGACTCCGACAGGCGGAGAAATAGAAGTCCAAAAAAGCGCCCTCCACCTCCAGCAGGGGTTATCCAAACTATCACCACGGGGCTCCCATCCTCGGAAAGAAAGCGGAAAGCCAGGGAAATTGCTGTCATGGAGTATCAAAGTCCATCAAAGAAGCTGGCTCGCAAAGATGGCTCCACCATCGTCTTCCCCCACGACGATCCGCTACTGATTATGGCGAGAGTAGGGAACTGGGACGTCAAAAGAGTGTTGCTTGATGATGGCTCAAATGCTGACGTCCTATTCTCACACCTGCTGCCGAGCTTGGACATCTCCAGCAGCGAACTGAAGCCTGTCACCTCGCTCACTTTCGGGGTTGGACCATCTGAACTCCCCATCCTCGGATGGATCGACCTCCCGCTGATGATGAAAGGGACTTCGGTGAACGGAGCAGCTGAGTTGTACGCCTCCACGATGGCGAGATTCATCGTCATGAACGTCCCGTCCTCGTACAACGCCATCCTTGGAAGGCAGACAATGGGGAACCTGCATATTCACCCTGATGTGAAGTACTTGACTGTCACATTCGCCACCAAGGATGGAGATGCAGAGGTGTTCATAGACCAAGCCGAGGTAAGAAAGGTGTTTGTAAAAGCACGAAAAGCTCTGGCAAGCAACCTCACGCAAACGGTGGAGGCAAGGGCACCAGAAAAAGGCAAAGAAGAAGATCTCGCCAAAACAGAAACGGAAGCAATAGAGCTTGTCCCAGGTCAATCTACCCAAATAGGGAAGAGCTTGGCCGAAGGTGACAAGGAAAATCTTGTATCCTTTCTGCTGGAAAATAAAGATCTGTTTGCCTACTCCCCAAAAGATATGCCAGGGGTGAACCCTGGCATAATACAGCACAGCCTTAAAGTAAGTCCGGAAGCAAGGCCTGTCCGGCAAAAGAAACAAAGCATCTCAGCCCACAAAAGCAACTTTGTCAAAACCGAAGTCCAGCGTCTCCTAGATGCTGAAGTTATCAGGGAGGTCAAGTACCCCGAGTGGTTAAGCAACGTGGTCATCGCCACAAAAGAAGGTAGCAGCAAACCCCGGATGTTCATAGACTTCAGAAACTTGGACGATGCTTGCCCGAAAGACTCATACCCTCTGCCGCCAATAGATCAACTGGTAGATTCAACTGCTGAATATGGGCTCCTAAGTTTCCTAGACGCCTTCAGTGGCTACCATCAGATAAGGATGGACCTCGAAGATGAAGAAAAGACTGCCTTCATCACCGAGGGAGGAACATATTGCTATATCAGGATGCCATTCGGGCTCAAAAATGCAGGAGCCACCTACCAGAGGCTGATGAACAAGGTCTTCAAAGACCAAATGGGGAGAAACATGGAGGTGTATGTTGATGATATGATAGTCAAGAGCAAGCTGCCTGGCTACCACATTGCAGATTTAGAGGAAACCTTCCAAAAGCTCAGAGCTTTCGGGATCCGCCTTAATCCAGAAAAAAGCATCTTCGGGGTGACCTCGGGAAAATTCCTTGGGTACATGGTATCCGAAAGAGGCATCGACGCTAACCCCGAGAAGATTAAGGCTCTGCTTGAGTTCCGAACTCCTGCCACAGTCAAAGATGTGCAGAGACTCACCGGAAGAATAACCTCTCTGAGCAGGTTTATTTCCAAGTACGGAGATAGGTGTAGACCTTTCTTCAAAGTCCTCACAAAGGCAACAAAAATGGAAGGCGACCTCGGAAGAAATGATCATCCTTGGGATGAAGATTGCCAAAAGGCCTGGGAAGAACTCAAAGTCTACCTGGCCAGCCTGCCAACTCTGCGACAACCTCGGGAGGGAGAGCCCCTCGTACTGTACCTCGCCGTCACAGAAAAAGCTGTGAGCTCGGTCCTCGTGAAAGAAGAAGGGTCAAAGCAATGGCCGGTCTACTATGTCAGCAAGTCCCTGCATGGCGCCGAAGTCAGGTACCCTTTGCTTCAAAAAGCTATATATTGTTAGTGTTGTGCCCAAAAAGCCAATCATGAGATGATTGTATTTTTGCAAATTGAGTCATGATATTTTATTGAGGCATTAATCCAGCAATTTTGTTTGTTGTTTTGTTTCTGCGTAACATAATAAACATAATTGTAACCCTAGAATAATGATATTCTTAAACGTCCCTAGTCTAGTATTATTGTGGAGCGGGTTGCAATAATACATAATGACTAGCATATGTGGAGACTAATATGAGATATGTAGTCTACATATGGGTACAAGTTGGAGAACTTGTGTACTGGACCGACCCACCATGAGAACACTTCATGGATCGTTATATGAGTGTCATAAGTGATTCTCATAGTGATCATGGTATATGTAGTCCTTCGACCTAAGATCATCAAGGTTCCCTACATGTGAGTCACATACTTTGATACTTTCCTTTGTTGCTCGTAACTGAGTGAACTTGAAGGAGGTCATTGGGTATGTCACATATCATGCGGAGGGATTTGTATGATCAAGATGGGATTTGTCCCTCCTATGTAACGGGAGTGATATCTTTGGGCCCCTTGATAGAGTAAGACTTAGAAAATGCATGGCCATGCTCCGATGAGTTGATATATGATATCAATGTCGTCAGTTTAATTTGGTCTACTCGGTAATCAAGAAACCGAAGATTGGGCTATACGAGAGTGACACATTCCATGTCTTGTGCTTAGTCTTGATATCTTGGACAAAGGGACAATGGCATATATCGGTGATGATCATAAAGGTTTAGTCGATTCACCGACAATCTTGTCACTTGGGTAGCAATGATGTGTTGCTAGACACCGCTCATTGCTTATGATCATAAATGTGATTTATGATCATTGCCAACATGGCAAGAGCCTATTGGGTCGCACACGTAGAGCTATTTGGATCATTAGAGTGCATGGGCTAATTATTTGGGTTATGGTTTCACTTTAATTTCGTATTAATAATGGGCCAAGGAGTTGAGCCATTATTAAGCCCGAAATTAAATCCTAATTGGATTAGGGCTTTGAAACCCATTAGGCCTAGAAGTTGAGTCTCACTATAAATACAACTTTTAAGTGAGAAATTCGTAGGTCTCCTTGCCCTAGCCTCCCAAAAGGACAGCCACACTCTTCTCTTGCAATTCCTTAGAGGACGCAAGCTAGCACTGCGAGTGCAAGAGAAACGCATCTGCCGGGACGTGGTGGAAGCGTGGTGATCCCGAGAGGCTCGTGTGGATACCATAGAGAGCCTGAACACGTCAACTGTTCAGGTTTTGTGATTCGACTCTACAGTTGAGTGAGAGATCTCAACCGAAAATTAGGTATGAAATTTTCGAACACCCGGTTTACCCCGTTTCACTTGGATCCTGGAGGGTTTCGGTTAAATTCCGCTGCGCTGTTTGGCTCCCGAAACCCAACAGTGGTATCAGAGCTACTGGTGAAACCCTAAATCGGGATTGAGTGTTGAATCGCATGATGCTATGTCTTCGATTGGTTTTCGGCCATGATTAATTAGATTGATTCATGATGCATGAAACCGGAATTCGTAATGAACATATGAGATATATGAAGAAACGACACAAATTGGTTAATGAGATTAACCGAAATTGATAGGTATGAGATACCTATATGGATTAGGATTCTTGCAATAGTTGCAAAAACCCTAGGTTTGTTCGGATTCGGCCTGTTCGGGCACCGAAAGTAAGGTATTTTTGGTGGCTCGAATGGAGGAGTCTCGGGTGCCTACTTTCTCGAAATAGAAGATGCTGACCGGCCAGCGGGACCGCCGTATGCGAAGCGCCACATAAATAAAAACTGGTTAATCAACACACGAAAATTGGCATGCATCTTTGTTGAATGAGATTTGACATGATATGCTGATTGGTGTTTGAAGCATGGTGCATGGTTATAGCCCTTTATTGGTTGTACTTGTAAATACGGCCTGTGAGTCGTGCCTTTTCTTATCACTCTCATTGTACATTCTCTTCTCACCTTACTCCCCTCGAATGTAACTCGAGGTTTCTATTATTGATGTAATGGTGCATTATGGGTTCGTCCAAGGTGGTATGTCCAAGGAGGTGACAACAAAAAGGCAGCCAAGAAAGGAAGAGAAGGAGCTTGTGAAGACTCTTTTCTTTTCTTAGGCTTTTATGATATTCTCATTGGCTTGAGAATATCGCATAGTTTGGGCTATAACCATGTCACGTTTATTTCTTGTAAGCATGAGATGCATGTTTTATATTTGTATGTGATGCATGTATAAAACAACCGGAGATAACAAATTGGTGAGATCAAAAGAAAAATCCCTCAAACAAATATTAAGTCATTAAATGTGATGCCTTCCAAATGTTGGCACTCGTCAAGACTTTGATCAACATTAGGTGGGTTTGCCAAAGCAAAGCACCTATGTTCATCTTGGTAAGGCGCGATGGGATAATAGTGATATCCAAACTGCTAACTTTGGGTTCGACTTAACTAAGTCATCCTAATAGGATTAGGGACTTAGAGGCATAGAGTTGGGCTTAAGTTCATGAGATGAGTTTGGACAAGTGTTGTTCACCCAACTATCCAAGAGTTGCATAAGATGCAATTGGCAATGAGTTGCCTACCTAAATAGCTGTAACTTGAGAGAAAAGCCAAAGCTGACTCAGGTTGTGGTCAAATATGGATCTTGGCCCACTAGAATACCTTAGCGCCGAGGTGTTCCGAAATAATACCGAGGGTTATTATTTTGAGGAAAATAGTGGGAGTATCGTTTAATAAAAGTCCTTATTAAATGAATTAAAATACATGACTCTTACACTGCATATTTACTGTTGTAGATAACCATGGCACAAAACACATCGACACTTTCGTTGCGATCGATCCTTGAGAAGGAAAAACTGAATGGGACCAACTTTCTCAAATGGTACCGAAACTTGAGGATAGTCCTCAAACAAGAGAGAAAGGCATATGTCCTAGAGCAGCCCATTCCGAATGAGCCTGCTGCCACTGCTCCAAGAGCTGAAAGGGATGCTCACAAGAGGCATTCTGATGATGCTTTGGATGTTGCATGCCTCATGCTTATTACCATGGAATCTGAGCTTCAGAAGCAACATGAGAACATGGGGGCGTTCGATATGATCGAACATCTCAAAATGCTTTTCCAAGAGCAAGCTAGGCATGAGAGGTTTGAGACCTCTAAGGCATTATTTCAGTGCAAGATGTCTGAAGGAAGTCCCGTGGGTCCTCATGTGCTTAAGATGATTGGGTACATTGAGAATCTTGAGAATTTGGGATTTGCTCTTCAGAAAGAGTTGGCTATCGATGTAGTCTTGCAATCGTTGCCTGAAAGCTACAGTCAGTTCGTCATGAACTATAACATGAACGACCTAGACAAGTCCCTTCCTGAATTGCTCAACATGTTGAGAACTGCTGAGCAAAACCTTAAGAAGGCTAAGCCCATTTTGATGGTTCAAAAGGGCAAGGGAAAGGGAAAAGCCAACAAGAAGAAGGATAAAGCTAATGGAAAGTCCAATGCTAGTTCTTCTTCAGCTGCACTGAAACCAAAGGGTGGTGTGGCAAAGGAAGGGGAGTGCTTCCATTGTAAGCAACCTGGACACTGGAAGCGCAACTGCAAGCTCTATCTTGAAGAACTTGCTAAGGAAAAGGGAAGTAAGACTTCCACTTCAGGTATTTTTGTTATAGAGGCTAACTTTTCTACTTCCTCATCTTGGGTATTGGATACTGGATGTGGATCTCACATTTGTGCAAATGTGCAGGATCTAAGTAGAAGTAGAAGATTGGCCCGAGGTGAAGTGGACCTACGTGTTGGAAATGGAGCAAGGGTTGCTGCCTTAGCCGTAGGGACTTATGTTCTCACTTTACCTAGTGGATTAGTTTTAGAATTAGACAACTGCTACTTTGTGCCTACTATTAGTAGAAATTTGATTTCTGTTTCTTGTTTGGACAAGAAAGGTTTTTCATTTATAATAAAGGACAAATGTTGTTCTATTTATTTGAATGAAATCTTTTATGGTAGTGCTCAACTTAGCAATGGGTTGTATGTTCTAGACCTTGAAGATCCAATCTATAATGTGAATACCAAGAAGGTCAGATTAAATGATTCAAACTTGACCTATCTCTGGCACTGTCGCTTGGGCCATATAAATGAGACCCGCATATCCAAGCTCCATAAGGATGGACTCTTGGACTCATTTGATTTTGAATCATATGAGACATGTGAGTCATGTTTGTTGGGCAAGATGACCAAAGCCCCATTCACAGGGCAAAGTGAAAGGGCTAATGACTTACTAGGACTCATACATAGTGATGTATGTGGCCCTATGTCTACACAAGCTAGAGGAGGTTCCCAATACTTCATTACTTTCACTGATGACTTCAGCAGATATGGCTATGTATATCTTATGAGACATAAGTCAGAATCCTTTGAAAAGTTCAAAGAATTCAAGAATGAAGTAGAGAATCAACTCGGGAAGAGTATCAAAGTGCTTCGATCAGATCGAGGTGGAGAGTACTTGGATCGAGAATTCCTTGACTATCTGAAGGAGTGTGGTATAATATCACAACTCACTCCACCAGGTACACCTCAATGGAATGGTGTTTCTGAAAGGAGAAATCGAACTCTGTTAGACATGGTTCGCTCCATGATGAGTCAAGCTGACCTTCCAAACTCCTTTTGGGGACATGCTCTAGAGACAGCCGCTTTTACACTAAACCGAGTTCCATCTAAATCGGTTCAAAAGACACCATATGAGATATGGAGTGGGAGGCGTCCCAATTTGTCTTTTATGAAGATTTGGGGCTGTGATGTTTATGTAAAACGTCAATCCTCTAACAAACTAGGGCCCAAATCTCAAAAATGTCTTTTTGTTGGGTATCCCAAAGAAACAAAGGGTTACTATTTCTACAATCCCTCTGAGCAAAAAGTGTTTGTTGCTCGAACTGGTGTCTTTTTGGAGAAAGAGTTTATCTCTAAAGGAACTAGTGGGAGGAAAGTAGAACTTGAAGAAATTCAAGAACAACAAGAAGACATCGAACCTGAAATGGAACCTGAACAGACACCACAAGATGTTGTGGTTCAAGAGTCTGTTCCTGTAGCACAAAGCCCACGTAGGACTGGTAGGATTCGGCGTGAGCCCGAGAGATATGGATTTCTCGTGACTCACACCGGTGATGTGATGCTCATGGATCAAGATGAGCCCACAACCTACCAACAAGCTATGTCGGGGCCTGACTCTGAGAAGTGGCTAATGGCCATGAAATCCGAGATGGAATCCATGTATGAAAACCAAGTATGGACTTTGGTTGACCCACCTGAAGGGGTAAAACCCATAGGGTGCAAATGGGTTTTCAAGAAGAAAACTGACATGGATGGTAATGTGATTACCTTTAAGGGACGATTGGTCGCAAAAGGTTTCAAGCAAATTCATGGTATTGACTATGATGAAACTTTTTCACCAGTTGCTATGCTTAAATCCATCCGAATTTTGTTTGCTATTGCTGCACACTATGATTATGAGATATGGCAAATGGATGTCAAAACTGCATTCCTAAATGGAAAGCTACTTGAGGATGTGTACATGACACAACCTGAGGGTTTTGTCACTCCTGGGAATGCCAATAAAGTGTGCAAATTACAAAGGTCCATTTATGGACTGAAGCAAGCTTCTCGAAGTTGGAATCTTCGTTTTGATGATGCAATCAAAGAGTTTGGTTTTATCAAAAATGAAGATGAACCTTGTGTCTACAAGAAGGTTAGTGGGAGCGCTATTGTCTTCTTGGTGTTGTATGTAGATGACATACTACTCATCGGGAATGACATTCCTGAGCTACAATCCGTGAAGACTTGGCTAGGGAAATGTTTCTCTATGAAGGACTTGGGTGAAGCAGCCTATGTGTTAGGCATCAGGATCTATAGAGATAGATCTAGAAAGCTTCTTGGCCTAAGTCAAAGTACATATATTGACAAGGTGCTAAAGAGGTTTAGCATGCAAGATTCCAAGAAAGGATTCTTGCCCATGTCACATGGTATCACTCTTTCTAGATCTCAGTGTCCGAGTACAACCGAGGAGAGAGAGCGCATGAGTAAGATTCCATATGCCTCAGCAATTGGATCTATCATGTATGCCATGATATGTACTCGTCCCGATGTCTCATATGCTTTGAGCATGACGAGTAGGTACCAATCGAACCCCGGTGAAAGTCACTGGACAGCTGTTAAGAACATCCTTAAGTACTTACGAAGGACTAAGGATGCATTCTTGGTCTTTGGAGGTGAAGATCAGCTCGTTGTAAGGGGTTACACCGATGCAAGCTTCCAATCCGATAAGGATGATTTTAGATCGCAATCTGGTTATCTGTTTTGTATTGGTGGTGGTGCTGTAAGCTGGAAGAGTTCAAAGCAAGAGACAGT
Organism: Aquilaria yunnanensis; assembly: GCA_039654915.1. NCBI lineage: Eukaryota > Viridiplantae > Streptophyta > Magnoliopsida > Malvales > Thymelaeaceae > Aquilaria > Aquilaria yunnanensis. The sequence goes on along the minus strand of CM077595.1, from coordinate 35,605,823 downwards.
AGCTGACTCTACAACAGAATCTGAGTACATTGCCGCCTCTGATGCTGCGAAGGAGGCAGTTTGGATCAAGAAGTTCATCACTGAACTTGGAGTGGTTCCAAGCATTGTTGACCCGATAGAGCTCTATTGTGACAACAATGGAGCAATCGCACAGGCTAAGGAACCTCGATCTCACCAGCGATCCAAACACATACTCCGACGCTATCATCTCATCAGGGAGATCATCGAGAGGGGTGATGTAAGGATATGCAGGACTTCGACAGACAGCAACATTGCTGATCCACTGACAAAGCCCCTTACGCAGCAGAAGCATGATAGCCATTTTAGATCCATCGGTATTAGATACATGGATGATTGGCTTTTAGTGCAAGTGGGAGATTGTTAGTGTTGTGCCCAAAAAGCCAATCATGAGATGATTGTATTTTTGCAAATTGAGTCATGATATTTTATTGAGGCATTAATCCAGCAATTTTGTTTGTTGTTTTGTTTCTGCGTAACATAATAAACATAATTGTAACCCTAGAATAATGATATTCTTAAACGTCCCTAGTCTAGTATTATTGTGGAGCGGGTTGCAATAATACATAATGACTAGCATATGTGGAGACTAATATGAGATATGTAGTCTACATATGGGTACAAGTTGGAGAACTTGTGTACTGGACCGACCCACCATGAGAACACTTCATGGATCGTTATATGAGTGTCATAAGTGATTCTCATAGTGATCATGGTATATGTAGTCCTTCGACCTAAGATCATCAAGGTTCCCTACATGTGAGTCACATACTTTGATACTTTCCTTTGTTGCTCGTAACTGAGTGAACTTGAAGGAGGTCATTGGGTATGTCACATATCATGCGGAGGGATTTGTATGATCAAGATGGGATTTGTCCCTCCTATGTAACGGGAGTGATATCTTTGGGCCCCTTGATAGAGTAAGACTTAGAAAATGCATGGCCATGCTCCGATGAGTTGATATATGATATCAATGTCGTCAGTTTAATTTGGTCTACTCGGTAATCAAGAAACCGAAGATTGGGCTATACGAGAGTGACACATTCCATGTCTTGTGCTTAGTCTTGATATCTTGGACAAAGGGACAATGGCATATATCGGTGATGATCATAAAGGTTTAGTCGATTCACCGACAATCTTGTCACTTGGGTAGCAATGATGTGTTGCTAGACACCGCTCATTGCTTATGATCATAAATGTGATTTATGATCATTGCCAACATGGCAAGAGCCTATTGGGTCGCACACGTAGAGCTATTTGGATCATTAGAGTGCATGGGCTAATTATTTGGGTTATGGTTTCACTTTAATTTCGTATTAATAATGGGCCAAGGAGTTGAGCCATTATTAAGCCCGAAATTAAATCCTAATTGGATTAGGGCTTTGAAACCCATTAGGCCTAGAAGTTGAGTCTCACTATAAATACAACTTTTAAGTGAGAAATTCGTAGGTCTCCTTGCCCTAGCCTCCCAAAAGGACAGCCACACTCTTCTCTTGCAATTCCTTAGAGGACGCAAGCTAGCACTGCGAGTGCAAGAGAAACGCATCTGCCGGGACGTGGTGGAAGCGTGGTGATCCCGAGAGGCTCGTGTGGATACCATAGAGAGCCTGAACACGTCAACTGTTCAGGTTTTGTGATTCGACTCTACAGTTGAGTGAGAGATCTCAACCGAAAATTAGGTATGAAATTTTCGAACACCCGGTTTACCCCGTTTCACTTGGATCCTGGAGGGTTTCGGTTAAATTCCGCTGCGCTGTTTGGCTCCCGAAACCCAACATATATGCCTTGGTGCTTGCAGGGAGAAGGCTGCGACCATACTTTCAGGCTCACCCCATCATCGTCTGAAGTAGTCTGCCGCTACGGGATGTCATGAAAAGAGTTGATCATTCGGGAAGGCTCTCCAAGTGGTGCATAGAGCTGGGCGAACACGAAATCACGTATGAGCCTCGGAAGGCCATAAAAGCTCAAGCACTGGCAGATTTTATCGCCGAAATACCCACCACTGAGGAGAGCCACTCGGATCCAAAAGAGGGTGAGCCAGAATGGACCTTGCACGTAGACGGAGCCTCGGGGTCCGAACACCAGGGAGCTGGAGTAATTATCAGGGGCCCCGAAGGCCTGGAGGTAATGAAGGCTATCAAGTTCAGCTTCAACATCACCAACAATGTAGCTGAGTATGAAGCCCTCATAGCAAGATTGCGCTTGGCCAGAAAGATTGGCGTGAGAAACTTAAAGGCTCACAGCGATTCCCAGCTGGTAGTTCGGCAGACGGCAGGAGATTATGGGGCAAAGGACCCAATCTTGGAAAAATATCATGAGCTAGTAGCAAATCTCATCCAAGAGTTTGACGCCGTACGGATCGAAAATGTACCTCGGCGGAATAACACTGAGGCAGATTGCTTGGTGAAGTCGAAAACATATACCGAGGTGCTAGACCAACCGAGCATCTCAGTGCTGAGCATGACGACCTCGGGAACAGGGTGGAAAGACCCAATAAAAAGATACCTCGCAAAGAATTTGCTCCCCGAAGACCCCGGCGATGCTGCAAGACTGCGGAGACGCTCCGGAAGATTCTTCCTGATTGGTGAAGAGTTATATCGGCAGGGATATGCGAATTCGCTGCAAAGATGTGTGGATGAAAAGGATACTGAAATGGTCCTTGAAGAAGTTCACGAAGGCATGTGTGGTTCACACATTGGAACTGATGCCCTGGCAGCAGTGATACTCCGTCAAGGATACTTCTGGCCTACCCTGAGAAAGGACGCAAGACAGTTCGTCCGGAAATGTGGTAGCTGCCAGAGACACGCGAAAATCCAGAGGACACCCTCGGAAATGGTAACTTCGGCAGACTATCCTTGGCCCTTCGCAGTCTGGGGTATAGACCTTATTGGGCCACTCCCCACAGCACCCGGAGGCGTGAAATTCTGCATGGTAGCAGTGGACTATTTCTCAAAGTGGGTGGAGGCAGAACCACTAGCAACTATCTCGGCAAACGAAGTGCAGAAGTTCCTATGGAAGAACATCGTATGCAGATTTGGCATACCAAGGGTACTAGTAGCTGATAATGGATCCCAGTTCACAGACAAAGGCTTCCAAGAATTCATCAGCGACCTCGGAATAAAGATGCACTTCGCCCCAGTAGCTCACCCCCAAAGCAACGGGCAGGTAGAAGTATCGAACAGGACCATAAAAGATGGCCTGAAAAAGAGACTAGGGGAAGCCAAGGGGAAATGGCCAGGAGAACTCCAAAGTGTATTATGGAGCTACAGAACGATGCACCGAAGAGCCACAGGGGAGACTCCTTTCTCACTCGTCTTCGGAACAGAGGCCATTATCCCAATAGAGGTAGTTCAACCTTCAGTACGGGTGCAAGTATTTGATGAAGGTGGTAATGACCTCGGCCTGAGAACCAATCTCGATCTTGTGGCCGAACACAGAGAAATAGCCGAGCTGAGAAGAAAAGCTTTTCAGCAAAGAGTAGCCGCGGCTGTAAACTTACGGGCCAGGCCAAAAGAAATCAAGAAGGGAGACCTCGTTCTCCGAAAGGCCGACTTCGCACCCCGAAGGCCATCCCATGGCGTACTTCACGCAAACTAGGAAGGACCCTATCTGGTTCTTGCCGAAGTACGAAAAGGCGTGTACAAGCTTGGCGACGCCGAAGGCGTAGAATTGAAGAACACTTGGCACTCAGACGCCTTGAAAAAATTCTACGCTTAAGGTTGAGCGGAGGAGTTATGTTGTACAGAATGGCCTTGAGAAAAATTCTTAAGTGTACAGATGCTCGCCATGATAAAGCGTAGATATGACTTTCCGAAGTCCCTTGAGCCATCACGCTCGGGAAAGATGGAAAACAAAAATCTTGCAGAAGTATTTGCCATAGCCAGCGCAGAGATAATTTTTCGAACTCCCTTGGGCGAACATGCTCGGGAAAATGGGAAGTGAAAAATCTCGCGAAAGGTTTTCCGAAGTCCCTTGAGCAAACATGCTCGGGACAACTGGAAAAACAAAAAATTTGACTGAAGGTTTTCCGAAGTCCCTTGAGCAATCATGTTCGGGGTAAATTGGAAATGCAAAAGCCTGCAAAAAGACTTAGTCAAATTTTTTTAGGCCTTCCAGAAAGTCTTTCGAGCAAGCGCACTCGGGACAAAGGAAGGTAAAAAAGTTTCTTTAATTGCAGGTTTTTCGAAGTCTCTTGAGCGAACGTGTTCGGGACAATGGAAATGAAGAAACTTGCAAGAAAAGACTTAGCCAAAAAAATCTTCATTAAGAGCAAAGCTGCTTTACAGTAAAGAACTGCCCGAAGAAGGATTACAAAATAGAAGGGAAGGAAAAGGGGCCCTATAATAGCCTAAGGGTTCGCGGCGTCCCGAGAGCCACTCGTTTGCCCGCGCTTTTCCACCACCTTCGGCGCTGGAATTGAAGGAGGAAGTTTCAGATGTTCGACCTTGGACCATTTCCACCGAGGTCCCCCAGGAATGTTTAGACCCTCTAGAAAAGAGAGGTCCAGATCTGGGAACCTCTGGAGAACCTGGTGCCGAGCAAGGTAGAAGCCGTCCTGGAACGCGACCTTGTTCATTTGATCAGACTTGTTCTTCTCAAGCTCGAGGTCGTCAAGCTCGTCCTTTAGGTCCGTGATCTCCTCTTCCAGCGCCTTTATCTGCTCCTCCCCCTTCGGCTCCTTCTTCAACGACTCGAGCTCGGCCTGCAGAGCGTTATTCTCACACATCAACGACACTATACGGCTGTCAGAACCAGCCTTGTGCTGGAGAAGATCTTCGTTGGCGGGGAGCATCCCCTTTATTTGGTCATCGAGGTCAGCGATCTTCCTGGAGGAGTCCTTTTGAAGTTCTTCTTTCTCCTTCCGGAGCTCCTCCCGAAGGCAGCTACTTCTTTCTCAGCAGCCTCTTTCAGCTGCTGGTTTTTGGTGACCGACTCCGCGAGTGCGGTCCTCGTCTCATTCATGGTTTGAGTGCCCAAAGTTCGGAAAGCAACCTCCCTAGCCACCCGAACTCAGAGGAAGGCGGCGTACCCCATCAGCTGCAAAAAGATTAAACGCAAGGTCAGTAAACACTTAGGAAAAAATTGAAGGGTATGAGCTGTGAAGGATATACCTGAGCAGCGTGCTCGGTGATCTTTGCGGCGAGGGTGTTATCCCCCGGATGGGCCGCCGCTATAGCCTTGAAGGAGGCCTCGGTGAGCACCCCCCTCGTAATTTCCTTAGCCATTTGAGGAACGTCCACGGAGTACATATTCATGTCCTCCATGAACGTCCAGAAAGGCTCATTGGGTATCTTCCCTTGCGGGATTTTGGCATCCCGAAGAGCTCGTTTTCGAGCATGTTCGGCCACCCAGCCAGGGGTAGTCAACTCCCCTGCATGGTAAGAATGAGAAGGAGATTAAAAGACAAAGACAAAGAAGCCAATCCAGAAAAAAAAAAGGAAGTACACTTTGTCTGGAAACAAACCTGGCGGAACCTCGACAATAACGTCCTCGGAGTCCTCGGCCTCCTCGGCCAAAATGCCCTTGGCCTTCCGCTTGCACCGCTCCTCGGCAGAAGGTACTTCTACCACTACATCAAGGAGGGCCTGTGACGCGGTAGGACTCTGAGGAGGGACGTCGGTTGAAGGGACCTCGGAAGCAGCAGCCTCAGGCTCCGGAATCTCGGCTGCCCCAGGCTCCTCGGCAGTCTCCTCGGGAATTTCCTCTAGAGGAGCCTGGGCAGCTCTCTTTGCCCGTTTCCTCGAAGGCCCCGCGCCAGTAGACTTCCGCCTTTGGGAAGACGCCTTCTTCGTCTGATCGCCCTTCTCCACCTGGCCGGTGAAAAGGGACTTGTAATAGGCGGCAGTCGCGTCGCCCATCTCTGAAAAAGGAGAGAAACATCAGCGTAAGTCTGAGGAAAGAAGCAGTAAAGGAGTAGAAGATAACTCACTTTCGGCAAGCGCTTCGAAAGAAATTTCCTCCTTAAGAAGCTTGACCAACCAGGAATCCTTCCCGGCGATGGCAGGAGCTGGCATCTCGAGGTCAGTCTCGTGCTCCTTTACCACCTTTAGCTCCCGAAGGACCTCTTCGGTCATCAACCTCCAGTTGATTGGAAAATGGTAAAGGGCACGCAGAACGAACTCGGGATCCCAGTCAGAGACAGCCCGAATGCGGTCGTCGAAATCCACGAACAAGGGAGCTAACTCTGGGGTCAGCAGCATCCTCGGATCAGCAACGTCCACATCCAGTGTTCCCTGAGCCCATTTGGTCGGAACGTAGGACCAGGCCTCGTCCATCTTCATGTTGCCACCCCCGCCAGCTATCTTTAGTGGCGAAGGTGAACATGAATTTCTTGCTTCCAGATCCCCGAGGTAGCATGAAATAGAAGCCACCCTTCGGGACCACAGAGAGCTTGTAATACTGCATAAAGATTCTGAAATTGGGTTCTATCCTGAAGACGCCACACATGCAGAGGTAGGCGTTAAAATACCAGAACGAGTTCGGGGGAAGCTGGTTCACAGCAATGCCATGAAATTTGCAGAACTCGCACACCATCTTCGGGGGAGGATACCGAAGACCGGCCTTCAGTTGGGCTCGGAAGACGGTAACCTCCTTACTGTGGTTTGAAAAAGCATAATGGCTAGAACGAGGCAGCCTAGTAATGGCGTAAGAGGGAAGAAAGAATTTTTTCTTCCATCTCTCTAACTTTTCAGGGGTGGTGCAACAAGGATGGGCTAAAAGAGGCTGCTAGGTCTCAGGAATGGGCATTTTTGACATGAAAACGAGTTTGAAAATGGAAGAAAAAACAGTTTCCAGAGAAAAACTCAAAAGAACACAGGGATCAAAGCGCTCTGAAAAACAAAAACCCACCGAAAGATTTGCCAAAATCTGAGGACGCCGTCGTGAAAGCTGGCTGGAAAAAAGCTCTGATTAAGGTAGCTCCGCCACAGAAAGCAAGAAAGTGCAAGAACAGGGGCAAAGCAGAGAGAAGAGCAGAAGAGAAAGCAAAAGGAACTTATGATGGAGTGGGCTATTTATAAGCCAGAGGTGGGTAACCGAAACATCGTCATAAGTACCCTTTGGAGGTGAACCGTCGCCGTAACTGCTATCTGCACCTGAAAAGGCGCGCCCTCTGTAACCGACGCGACTCTCCTCCAATGGCAAAGCGCCACGTGTCAACCGCTGCGCGAAAATGGGGGACACGTCCTCCAAACGTCCCTTGAAAGCTGGGACACGTCTTCTGACATCCCTAGAAAACTGGGACGCGCCGCTTAGACTGACACGCTTGGCCAAACAGACCTGCAGAAACAAAGAGCAGGCCACCTCGAGGACGCCAAGAAACAGGCTATGGCCGAACAGCCCATGACCTTCGGGCAAGAGGTGTATCTTCGGCGCAGGTTCCGCCTTGAAGACACCAAAGAACAGGCCAAGGCCGAAGAGCCCATGATCTTCGGGCAAAAGGCGCATCCTCGGAACAGGTTAAGCTTCCAAAGAAACTCCCATACACAACCTCGAAAAGAGATGCAAAACCGAAGTCTTCACTTCGGCTTTCCAAATGGGGGCATGTGATAGCCAAACGCTATCTCCTATATCTGGCCGAACTTCCTGCCACATTGATGGCCAGAAGAAGCTGGCGCTACCCGAGAAAAGGTGCGATCAGGCACCTCGAGAGATAGCCGAAGAGCTCCGAGCCCGGCACGCCAGGAAACCCCGAGGACACTACTCGCCCCCCCAAGGTTGTGAACAGATCCCCTTCGGAAAAGCAGCACCAGACAGCGAGCCGAACATGATATCCCCGAAGGCGGAACTCCCTGAAATTGGGAACCCCCGAACTGAGGGCTTGTTTCCCGAAGAGGCTCTATCCGAACTAAAGGACGACCTCACCCAGGGACGTCGGGAGTACGGCAGGAGCATTTATGGAAGCATTTAAGGAAGCCTCTGACACGTCCTTTCACAGACGTCATAAAGCCGCCTGAATAGGCGCTCTGACACACGGACGCCATCAGAATCACATCATGGCCCATCTTAGCACGTGGCTCAAGGCAACCTACTACCAACTATCTGTCCCCTATGCCCAGAAATTCAGGAACATCCGACCGAACACGTGTCGCGATCTGAACGGGCTAGGCACTCCTATAAATACCAGGAATTAATACTTGGTAGGAGGCTGGTCGGTTGGCAAAACACTGCTCCCACACTCTGAGAAAACTACCAGGCAAGACTCTTCAGCCTTTTGTGCTATTTCCTCTGCCTTTTCTCAGCCACCATTGACTTGGGCGTCGGAGGCTCCCCCCCCCCGGAAAAACACTCCGGGGGCCTCCTAACCCTTTGTTTCTGAGCTTTCAGGCACTCCCCTTTGGGCTATCCATTCCAACATACATTCCTCCTCCCAGAAGTCTCTCCACCAGTCACCATGACTATAAACGATGAGGCCCCTGGCCATCAAATCATTTATGGCATAATGCCAACTAAGGATCCAAGTGTCCACATTTTTGCCTAAAGTCAAAACAATTTTTTGACAAGGTTAAACGTGGCCAAAATCTATCATTTTCCCAGCCAAAATGGTTGGAAATAATCTATCCAAGTGTTGGCCAACGTTTCAAAAATTTGCATATATGCCACCTTGGTCAAAATGATGTATAAATGAAGAAAAATCTTCATTTCATTGCCATTTTCCTTAAATTTCAGCCTCCAGAAGCTAAGACCTCTTCCTTAAGCTCTTCCATCATCCTCCATAGCCACCATACCTTAATAAAACAAGAGAAAGCAAGAGAAAGAAAAGAAGACATCAAAGAGTGCAAGAAAACCTAATTTTGGTTCTATTTTTAGATTTCATAGCAAAAGGTAAGGGTTTTCTAAAGTTTCTTAGATTGTTTACTATATTTCCAAACATCCATGAAGCTGAGACCATGCTTGGAAGAGAGAAAAAAGTTCAAGGAAGCAACTATGCATTAAGGGGAAAGAAGCATGGCAAGGTTTCGGCCTTAGTGTTACCATGCTAAAGATGGCAGCAAGAAAAAAGGGTTTCTAGAGCCCAAGTAAGTACTAACTAAGAGCTAAAAGACTCCTAAGACCAAGAAAAAGCTTGAGGGGGGCTACTGTAGTGATCTTATAGTGATATCTTATTGTTTTATTGAATGTTTATGACTAATACTAATGTTATCATTGCTGGCGCATTTCATTTGTTGTGTTGCTATGTTTGTTCGTGCATATGGTTGCCATATTTGTGTGTATGTATTGTTTTTCTATGTTTTTATTTCTTTGTATTTCAGGTAGTAGGTTGCTATGGAAGACTTTACATTGAAAGCCCTTACTAAGTTCTTTATAAAGAGCTTACTCCCCTTTCTATCCATTTTCAGGAACACCTGAAAGAGAGTGCTCAAAATAATACTTATAGTTTAAGTTTTCTTGTAAAATTTCAGGTAAATGAACTTCAATATGTCTAGTATTAAACTGGAGTGTTTCATGATTTTTAGAGCACATTTGCTAATCTTAGTGTTGGTAATTTCTGCCTTACATAGCAGTGGTCTTTTGAAGTTTCTGGAGTACATTGTGGTTGTAAGGCTCTCCAAGAAGCTAGTGTTCATACCCAACTAAGATATCACATATTTATGATTCATCTATGCATGTAAATACACTATGGATGTTGTATGGATGATATATGAAGCAATAAAGTGATGTTTGACGCTAAATGTTCAATTCTGTCCATTTTGCAACTCATTAGCTATTCCAAAGAAAATTATGTTTAATGTTTATGGAGTGCCACCAAAATTTAGAGGAATGACTTTTCCAAGTGTTTAAGACATTTTAGAACCTGCCCATGTTGGTTTTGCACCTGGAAATTAAGTGTATGAATTTTATGAAATTTTGTACGGGCATTATGGTCATTAGTTGTACAGATTTGGTACCCTATACTGCAAGAGCCATAACTTACTATACATAATGATTTTGGCTATGAAATGTTGGTCACAACTATAGCACATACAGAGGTTCAGCTGAAATTTGGAATTTCTAAATTTGGAGCTCTGTAGCCAAAGATATGACATTCCAAAGTTGGCTAAGTTATAGTTCTTCTGGTCAGAATTTGGTAACCAACTTCAAAAATCGATAACTTCGTCCATTGGTGGGATTTTGATGTAAAAAAAAATTATTTGTTTTCTCTAAGTCTCTAATTGATAATGGAACAAAGAAAATAGGGGATTACATGGCTAGAATGATACAGTTTATTAGTGGAAGTTGCAGGTGCAGTGGTTGGCCACTGGAACTTAACAAGATTGGCTACAGTCAGGTATTTCATGTCCGAACTCATGTGCAACCTTCTCTAGGTTTTGCTTTCCAACGATTCCATTGTATGGCAAAGGGCATCAATGACAATGAATTTTTCCATGATTGATGCATATAGCTCTTCATCATTCCCAATCACTCTTCCCCTAGCCATGAAGGCAGCTCGATGATACCTAAAACTAGGAGTTTGTTAGGGCCTACTCCATACATTAGGGATAGCTTTGGCTTAAGGGTTTCTACCAATATCCCCAACTTTGGTACTTTCTGTCATAACTGTGACTTCTATAGGCCATAGGTTGCAATGAATTTACACATAAAGTACATTATGTGAATATATAACTAATACAAGCCACAAGTATAGAAATAAAGGCTACACAGTGTAAGTACTCCATGAGAGTGCCATAGGGGTAGTCTATCTGAACTTCAGATGGAGTCTAATAGAGAGTTGCATAATGATGAACAAAATAAGGCTAAGCTTAAATGCTAAGTGTGTTGTGAGGATGAGACTCAAAATTAAGAACAAACTTGGCTAAGACACCAAGTAATCAAAGTGCTTTATGCTAAGGCACTAAATGGAAAACCTTAAGCACACTCTAGTGCATATTCAGAAGAAACTAAGGGCATCAAAGCCTGAAGCACTAAGGGACATTGTATGAGTACAATGCTAAAGATTGTGACACCAATAATGGAAGCTACATAAACACAAAAATTTGACAGATTCATGAAAGATGACAAAGACACAATAGAGTGCACTAGAGCACTCTCAAATGCACCTTTGTGCGTAACCATGTGCTTATGGAGACTCTAAGGCCAATGCCTTGAAAGGCATTATATAAGATTGATACCTATCATTTAGATGATAATGGGAGCTACAATATGGGCCGAGAAAAGGTGGAGAACACAACTAAATGATGGAGACACCTCAAGAAACTTTAAAGTGCTCTTAGGTGCACTCTAAAGTGCACTTGTGTTCAATGCAAAGTTTGAAGGCTACTTGGAGGAAGATTTGCCCAAAAGTACTCAAAAATTCATTAGTAGCTACACCATTTGGCCAACATTAGACTTATAACCTTTAAAGGCTATTTACTGTAGCTTCTTAGCTATTTCTTGGTAACTTCATGGGCTCATTAAGGAAGGCTAAGAACCTAAAAGGAACCAAGGAAAAAGCAAAGCAAAAAGAAGACTAAACTAGGGAAGGAAAATCTTGGTGGCTTGATTTTGGTCATTTGGCCACCGCCTACTTCTAAGTCTCCAAAAGGTAGCTTCCTTACAACTACCTAGCTATTTCTTGGTTGTTTCCTACTCATTTATATCTTTAAAATATAGCAAATATAGCCAAAAACATTTAGACACTGAAATAAAAGAAAAAAACCAAACACTAGACAAGTTAGCCAAAACTGAAGATACGTTAGCATACCAACTTTGGTGCTCTTCATGAGCTACTCTCTCCACATTTTGTTCCTAATTTCTTACCCTCTTCTACTTGCCCATACCCTTACCTAAGTACCCTAGAGCTACTAGCCAAAGAAAAAGGTAAGAAGGTTGGAAACAAGGTGAAATTGAGACAAAAGAATGCAAGAGTTTTTCATGGTGTTGTCTATGCTAATGCTTATGGCTATGGATGTGTAATCAAGCTTTCTTTCAGCCTTTTTGATCATAAGTGAGGACCCATGTGAAGCTTCTACTCCTGTATTTTGAAGGGGAAAAGCAGTTTTGCTCTTTAAATCTCTTGTACATAGGATATGGGCTAGGAGAAAAGAAAGAAAAGAGAATGAAGCTAAAGACACTAAGATTGAGCTCTTTGAACTTGAAAAAGATAGGGTTTTGAATGAAGTTTGATTGTGGTTTGAGGGTTTAAACATTTCGGGTTCATAAATTTCTTAGGCAAGAAGAAAGATGCAAAAAATGATTTAATAAGTTGAGGGACTCAATTGCAAGGTCTATTGAGTGACTAAAAGGGAGGAATTTTTTGAGTAGTGACCAGAATAAAGCGTGCAAGATTATGGCTTGCTTGAATTAGCGATTAGCCCATTTATATTGCCACTTGGTAAATTCGGGTTCATGCATGTTGCACTAGGCCTTTTTCCTCCTCCAACCGGTTGTGTCCAGCATTTCTAAACACTTAAGCTCATGTTCTTGAGGAGTCTAAGAGAGTTCTATGTGCAACCGAGACAATACAAGGTGAACTCTTGTTGAAGGAAGTGGATTCATGTACCATTTGAGCAAAGGAAGAGGTTTAGAGTAATAAGGAGCTAAGGAAAGCACAATTCAAGCTTGCTAAGCTTCGGTCAGCAAGAATTTCTAAGTGGAGGCAAGGACTTAAGGATTCACTACGCAATTCATAGTTAGACTTTGTTGTGTTAGTTAATTATGTGCACTTAGGTGATGGTAGTTAGACCAAGGGTTCGTAAGTAGCTATGAGGGCTAGGGTTGCTTGCCAAGTATGGAATTGATGCTAGTTAGCTATGTTTGGCAAGCATTAGGGCTAGGAATTGAGATGGCCAACTCAATTCCTAAGCTAGGGAGCTCTCAAATTTGATTGGATTTCATTAGGAGGTTAACTAAAACTATGTTAATGTTGGGATTATGCTTGCTAGGCCTTTTTCGCTAATGTTAGTGGTGAGTGTGTAGTTGTGTGCTTCTATTCTTAGTTATGCATGCCAACCCCATTTAGATAGTAATTTTATTATGCATATGCTTGTGGTTTTCCTTGTTTTGTGTTCTTTTTACTAGAGCTTGGATGTGATTTGGTTAAGCTTGCGCTTAACCTGAGTTTAGGCCTTGGAGGCCATGTTAAGTCCTTACTGAGTTGTAAAACTCATGGCCCTAATGTTTATGTTGTAAGGAAAATATTACTTGCTAGACAAAGAAGCTAAAATTGGTTTTTACTCTTTCCAGTTTTGGAAAGGTAGTGTTAGAATGATTATTTGCTCAATATTCTAAGTGTTATGGATTGCTTGTGAAATCACCTAATGAATGTGATTTTATGACTTGTAGACTTTGTGTTTCTAGAATTATGGGAACAGAGTCTTAGTGTGATGGATGTGTGTTGATGGCACTTATGATATACTCATATGAATGTTCTTATGAATAAGTGTTTTGGGTAGTAGATTGAATGAGTGGCTTAGAATAAGCCAATTAAGACTCTTGGATGAGAAGAACTTGTTTTAAAGTGTTTATGCATGTGATTGTGGAGTTTGAATACTATCGAATGTAGCTGTGCACTAGTAAGTAGTTGAGTAGTTTTGGAAGTTATATGAACAAAGATGGCCGATAATAGGCTCACCAAGTCTTGTGTAGGGTGGATACTTATGTGTGTATGTGTTGGGTTTCGGGAGCCAAACAGCGCAACGGAATTTAACCGAAACCCTACAGGATCCAAGTGAAATGGGGTAAACCGAATGTTCAAAAATTTTCATACCTAATTTTCAGTTGAGATCTCTCACTCAACCGTAGAGTCGAATCACAAAACTTGAACAGTTGACGTGTTCAAGCTCTCTATGGTATCCACATGAGCCTCTCGAGATCACCACGCTTCCACCGCATCCCGACAGATGCGTTTATCTTGCGCTCGCAATGCTAGCTTGCGTCCTCCAAGGAATTACAAGAGAAGAGTGTGGCTGTCCTTTTGGGAGGCTAGGGCAAGGAGACCTGTGAATTTCTCACTAGAAGTTGTATTTATAGTAGGACTCAACTTCCAGGCCTAATGGGTTTCGAAGCCTTAATCCAATTAGGCTTTAATTTCGGGCTTAATAATGGCTCAACTCTTGGGCCCATTATTAATATGAAATTATTGTAAAACCATAACCCAAATAATTAGCCCATGCACTATAATGATCCAAATAGCTCTATATGTGTGACCCAATAGGCTTTTACCACGTTGGCAATGATCATAAATCACATTTATGATCATAAGCAATGAGTGGTGTCTAGCAACACATCATTGCTACCCAAGTGACAAGATTGTCGGTGATTCGACTAAACCTTTATGATCATTACCGATATATGCCATTGTCCCTTTGTCCAAGATATCAAAACTAAGCACGAGACATGGAATGTGTCACTCTCGTATAGCCCAATCTTTGGTTTCCTGATTACTGAGTAGACCAACTTAAACTGATGAGATTAATATCGTATATCAACTCATCCGATCAAGGGCATGCATTTTCTAAGTCTTACTCTGTCAAGGGGCCTGAAGATATCACTCCCGTTATATAGGAGGGACAAATCCCATCTTGATGATACAAATCCCTTCGCATGATATGTGACATACCTAATGACCTCCTTCAAGTTCACTCAGTTATGAGCAACAAAGGAAAGTATCAAAGTATGTGACTCACATGTAGGGAGCCTTGATGATCTTAGGTTGAAGGACTACATATACCATGATCACTATGAGAATCACTTATGACACTCATATAATGATCCATGTAGTGTTCTCGTGGTGGGTTGTTCCAGTACACAAGCTCTCCAACTTGTACCCATATGTAGACTACATATATCATATTAGTCTCCATATATGCTAGTCATTATATATTATTGAAACCCGCTCCACAATAATACTAGATCAGGGACATTTGAGAATATCATTATTCTAGGGTTACAATTATGTTTATTACGTTATGTAGAAACAAAACAACAAACATAATTGCTGGATTAATGCCTTAATAAAATATCATGACTCAATGTGCAAAAATACAATCATCTCATGATTGGCTTTTGGGCACAACACTAATAGTATGGTGCTTAAACTATGTTATAGTGAAGATGTTCATGTGCTTGTGTATTTATGTTCACTTTTGAATGTATGTACATTCTCGGGTATAGTGTGCCTTAGGGTGGCTTATGGTCGGCCTACCAAGACACATATAGGTGTGTGACATGTGCATGTAAACAAATGGTTTTCAAACTTGAGGTAGTGTTTTGGTTGTCATGCATATGCCTTGAGGATTGAATGATGTTTATGGTGAATTAGTAATAAAATCCATCTAGGTGCCTAAATTTGTTTCATAGAGCATTAGTTTTTGATGTACTAAACAATTTAGGTTCTATGTATGTCCTGGGTGTGTCTGCCCATATGTCTTGGTGGTGTCCAGGCATGCCCTGGTGCCCCTACCACTATGTCCTAGTGCACCAGTCTAAAGCTCCATATGCCTAAGAGGCATATAAGGTGCATAAGCTCTTATGTCTAGTTTCCCACAAACACTTGGAAAGTAACTTACTAGTCTAAACTTGATAGACATATTTAAGCTTCCTAAGTATTTGTTTGGGATTCTAAGCTCCCAAATGGGCCATGGGGTCTTTTGGGCATGACAAAAGCTGCCCTAGGTGATGGCTTAAGCCAAAGGAACCTAGAGGCTATGTAATGGGCTATGTGTGCATAAAGAAGTATGGTAAGCTACCCAGTTTGCTTTTGGCAAGCATAGGGTTTTTGTTCAAGTTGGGCCATGCTTGATTAATCACCTAGAGCTCTATGATAAATGAACTTAATCAATGTGATCACAAGAAGAAACTGCCGAGAAATCATGCTTGCTAAGTTAAGGCAACCCTGTGTATATGGTGTGTGTGTTTGTGTGATTCTGTATTTCCATGCATGTGCTAACCCATTTATCACTTATATAGGTATTATGTATTATCTTGTACTTGTTGTCTTTTGTGTCTTTTACATCTTTGGTTGCAGGTTATCAAAGGAACTTGGATTTTTTTAAGTATCACAATGTTTTAAACATTAAAAAAGCACTAGGTGTTGCATGGGTTCTTCCCTGAGTGCCTATGTAGTCATGCCCTCTTTTTCCCATTTCAGGTAAGGAAGTTGAGGACTGAAGGGCTAAAGAACCTGTAAGGGAGGTCTATGTACAAAAAGGTATGCTTTGTAAATTATGGCTTATAAAAAAGGAAGCATGAGAAGTTCATCAATTTGAACTGGTGACGGTGTTTAGTGTTATGTGCCTATAGTTGGTGTTGCTATTTTTGGCTCAATCTTGGCATGGGCTAGGACTAGGAGGGTGATAAGGGATCTATTGCCCAAGTGCCAAGTTAAAGTAGAGGTTAAAGTCTCAGTGAGTTTGGAGATTGTTTGAACAAAAGGATGTACCATGCATGAGAACACTTAGTGCATTAACCTTTTCATGTATACGTTTTGGGCCATGTAGTCCTTACTTGCAAATTTTGGCATGTATATACTTGCATATATTGAGGGCAACGAGACTAGCCTTAGAATTAAAGACAACCTGTGCTATATGTATTTTTTGGGCCTGAGTAGGTGATAAAGCACTAAACATGGTATGTGGAAAAGAGGCATGCATGGCTTGTAACCTATTGTGTTTGCATGTATGTATGCTTTAGTGTGTGTATATTAAGTTTAGGCAAACCTTAATGAAGCCCTAAAGACACTAAGACCCCAAGACATACTTTCATACGCATGCATAAACCCCTAGGTAATCTCAACTGATTGAAATCCCATCAATTGGGAAAAACTAAGTCAAACCAACTAAGGTTTCAAAACCTCGAGATTCCCACCTAGGTAATTAACAACTTGGGGTCAAGAATGCTAGGTGTCAGAGTCCAATTCACCAAATGAAATCAATTGAGTAACTAAAAATAATCAGCTGTGTTACCCACTCTGGGGTACTCCAGTTATAGTGCCAAAATTGTGCATTTAAAACTCCCAGGGTTGGTATGTTCTGTAAGCCATTAGAACAATACCCTTATTGTGCGTACCCAAGTGGCCCTCTTGGGCACCATGTAAATGCTTGCATATTGGTCCAACAATTATACACATATTCACATTTTATGCACACCATGGTAGCAAGGAAGGAAAACACTAGCATAAGTCTTATTGTTGGCTACCACACATTAGGCAATCTTATTAAGTGTAAGTGACTAGCCACTGCACCTGAAACTTCATCCAAAAAAGCTGTATTAATCTAGCAATATACCCTAGTATTTTCTTTGCCTCCATATCAATTAGAGACTTAAACCAAACAAGGGAATTTTGTTTTACATCAACAGCCCACCTATGGACCAAGCTACAGACTTTTGAAGTTGGTTACAAAATTCTAACCAAATGAATAGTAACTTTGCACTGTTATAACCTTGGCTACAAGGCTCCAAATATAGAAATTTTAAAGCCCAATTAAACAACTAGAAGTTCTCTAGATGTGGTCAAAATTTCATGTCAAGATTCATTTTGCATAGGGAGATATTAAATTTACATCCAGGGTAAAAAATCTGGCCACTTTTGGACCATTTTGCACATGAAAATTTTCCAAACCATGTAAACACTTCATTCACAAGGGGTAAACTCTCCAAGGTGTAGGGTCTTAGGAGCAAAACAAGTGTAGTAGAATATAACCAAAACCCTCCACGATCCAAGTGAAACAGGGTAAACCGGGTGTTCAAAATTTTTCATACCTAATTAGGTTGAGATCTTTCACCCAACTGTTGAGTCGAATCACAAACCCTGAATAGTTGATGTGTTCAATCCGTTGGGTTTCGGGAGCCACACAGCGTAATGGAATTTAACCGAAACCCTCTAGGATCCAAGTGAAATGGGGTAAACTGGGTGTTCAAATATTTTCATACCTAATTTTTGGTTGAGATCTCCCACTCAACTGTAGAGTTGAATCACAAAACCTGAACATTTGACATGTTCAGGCTCTCTATGGTATCCACACGAGCCTCTCGGGATCACCACGCTTCCACCATGTCCTGGCAGATGCGTTTCTCTTCCGCTTGCAGTGCTAGCTTGCGACCTCCAACGAATTGCAAGAGAAGAGTGCGGTTGTCCTTTTGGGAGGCTAGGGCAAGGAGACCTGCGAATTTCTCATTAAAAGTTGTATTTATAGTGAGACTCAACTTCCAGGCCTAATGGGTTTCAAAGCCCTAATCCAATTAGGCTTTACTTTCGGGCTTCATAATGGCTCAACTCTTAGCCCATTATTAACACAAAATTAAAGTGAAACCATAACCCAAATAATTAGCCCATGCACTCTAATGATCCAAATAGCTCTATGTGTGCGACCCAATAGGCTCTTGCCACATTGGCAATGATCATAAATCACATTTATGATCATAAGCAATGAGCGGTGTCTAGCAACACATCATTGCTACTCAAATGACAAGATTGGTGATGATTCGACTAAACCTTTATGATCATCACCGATATATGCCATTGTCCCTTTGTCCAAGATATCAAGACTAAGCACGAGACATGGAATGTGTCACTCTCGTATAGCCTAATCTTTGGTTTCTTGATTACCGAGTAAACTAACTTAAGCTGATGACATTGATATCGTATATCAACTCATCTGAGCATGGCCATGCATTTTCTAAGTCTCACTCTATCAAGGGGCCCAAAGATATCACTCCCGTCACATAGGAAGGACAAATGCCATCTTGATCATACAAATCCCTCCACATGATATGTGACATACCCAATGACCTCCTTCAAGTTCACTCAGTTACGAGCAACAAAGGAAAGTATCAAAGTATGTGACTCACATGTAAGGAACCTTGATGATCTTAGGTCGAAGGACTACATATACCATGATCACTATGAGAATCACTTATGAAACTTATATAACGATCAATGAAGTTTTCTCATCGTGGGTCGGCCCAGTACACAAGTTCTCCAACTTGTACCCATATGTAGACTACATATCTCATATTAGTCTCCACATATGCTAGTCATTATGTATTATTGCAACCTGCTCCAGAATAATACTAGACTAGGGACGTTTCAGAATATCATTATTCTAGGGTTACAATTATGTTTATTATGTTACGCAGAACAAAACAACAAACGTAATTGCTGGATTAATGCCTCAATAAAATATCATGACTCAATGTGCGAAAATACAATCATCTCATGATTGGCTTTTTGGGCACAACACTAACAATCTCCCACTTGTACTGAAAGCCAATCATCCATGTATCTAATACTGATGGACCTAGAATGACTATTATGCTTCTGCTTCATAAGGGGCTTTGTCAGTGGATCAGCAATGTTGCTGTCTGTCAAAGTCCTGCATATCTTTACATCACCCCTCTCGATGATCTCCCTGATGAGATGATAGCGTCGGAGTATGTGTTTGGATCGCTGGTGAGATCGAGGTTCCTTAGCCTATGCGATTGCTCCATTATTTTCATAATAGAGCTCTATCGGGTTGGCAATGCTTGGAACCACTCCAAGTTCAATGATGAACTTCTTGATCCAAACTGCCTCCTTCGCGGCATCAGAGGCGGTAATGTACCCAGATTCTGTTGTAGAGTCAGCTACTATCTCTTGCTTTGAACTCTTCCAGCTCACAACACCACCACCAATACAAAACACATAACCAGATTGCGCTCTAAAATCATCCTTATCGGATTGGAAGCTTGCATCGGTGTAAACCCTTACCATGAGCTCATCTTTACCTCCAAAGACCAAGAATGCATCCTTAGTCCTTCGTAAGTACTTAAGGATGTTCTTAACAGCTATCCAGTGACTCTCACTAGGGTTCGATTGGTACCTTCTCGTCATGCTCAAAGCATATGAGACATCGGGATGAGTACATATCATGGCATACATGATAGATCCAATTGCTGAGGCATATGGAATCTTACTCATGCACTCTCTCTGCTCGGTTGTACTCGGACACTGAGATCTAGAAAGAGTGATACCATGTGACATGGGCAAGAATCCTTTCTTGGAATCTTGCATGCTAAACCTCTTTAGGACCTTGTCAATATATGTACTTTGACTTAGGCGAAGAAGCTTTCTAGATCTATCTCTATAGATCCTGATGCCTAACACATAGGCTGCTTCACCCAATTCTTTCATAGAGAAACATTTCCCTAGCCAAGTCTTCACAGATTGTAGCTTAGGAATGTCATTCCCGATGAGTAGTATGTCATCTACATACAACACCAAGAAGACAATAACGCTCCCACTACCCTTCTTGTAGACACAAGGTTCATCTTCATTTTTTATAAAACCAAACTCTTTGATTGCATCATCAAAATGAAAATTCCAACTTCGAGATGCTTGCTTTAGTCCATAAATGGACCTTTGCAACTTGCACACTTTATTGGCATTCTCAGGAGTGACAAAACCCTCAGGTTATGTCATGTACACATCCTCAAGTAGCTTTCCATTTAGGAATGCAGTTCTGACATCCATTTGCCATATCTCATAATCATAGTGTGCAGCAATAGCAAACACAATTTGGATGGATTTAAGCATAGCAACTGGTGAAAAATTTTCATCATAGTCAATACCATGAATTTGCTTGAAACCTTTTGCAACCAATCATCCCTTAAAGGTAATCACATTACCATCCATGTCAGTTTTCTTCTTGAAAACCCATTTGTACCCTATGGGTTTTACCCCTTCAGGTAAGTCAACCAAAGTCCATACTTGGTTTTCATACATGGATTCCATGTCGGATTTCATGGCCACTACCCACTTCTTAGAGTCAGGCCCCGACATAGCTTGTTGGTAGGTTGTGGGCTCATCTTGATCCATGAGCATCACATCACCGCTGTGAGTCACGAGAAATCCATATCTCTCAGTCTCATGCCAAATCCTACCAGGCCTACGTGGGCTCTGTGCTACAGGAAAAGACTCCTGAACCACAAATCTTGCGGTGTCTGTTCAGGTTCCATTTCAGGTTCGATGTCTCTTTGTTGTTCTTGAATTTCTTCAAGTTCTAATTTCCTCCCACTAGTTCCTTTAGAGATAAACTCTTTCTGCAAAAAGACACCAGTTCGAGCAACAAACACTTTTTGCTCAGAAGGATTGTAGAAATAGTAACCCTTTGTTTCTTTGGGATACCCAACAAAAAAACATTTTTGAGATTTGGGCCCTAGTTTGTCAGAGGATTGACGTTTCACATAAGCGTCATAGCCCCAAATCTTCAGAAAAGACAAATTGGGATGCCTTCCACTCCATATCTCATATGGTGTCTTTTGAACCGATTTAGATGGAACTCGATTTAGTGTAAAAGCGGCTGTCTCTAGAGCATTTCCGCAAAAGGAGTTTGGAAGGTCAGCTTGACTCATCATAGAGTGAACCAAGTCTAACAAAGTTTGATTTCTCCATTCAGATACACCATTCCATTGAGATGTACCTGGTGGAGTGAGTTGTAATACTATACCACACTCCTTTAGATAGTCAAGGAATTCTCGATCCAAGTACTCTCCACCTTGATCTGATTGAAGCACTTTAATAGTCTTCCCGAGTTGATCCTCTACTTCATTCTTGAATTCTTTGAACTTTTCAAAGGATTCTGACTTGTGTCTCATGAGATACACATAGCCATATCTTCTGAAGTCATCAGTGAATGAAATGAAGTATTGGAAACCTCCTTTAGCTTTTCTAGACATAGGGCCACATACATCACTATGTATGAGTCCTAATAAGTCATTAGCCCTTTCACTTTGCCCTGTGAATGGGGCTTTGGTCATCTTGCCCAACAAACAAGACTCACATGTCTCATATGATTCAAAATCAAATGAGTCCAAGAGTCCATCATTATGGAGCTTGGATATGCGGGTCTCATTTATATGGCACAAGCGACAGTGCCAGAGATAGGTTGGGTTCGAATCATTTAATCTGACCTTCTTAGTATTCACATTATAGATTGGATCTTCGAGGTCTAGAACATACAACCCATTGCTAAGTTGGGCACTTCCATAAAAGATTTCATTCAAATAAATAGAACAACATTTGTCCTTTATTATAAATGGAAAACCGTTCTTATCCAAACAAGAAACAGAAATCAAATTTCTACTAATAGTAGGCACAAAGTAGCAGTTGTCTAATTCTAAAACTAGTCCACTAGGTAAAGTGAGAACATAAGTCCCTACAGCTAAGGCAGCAACCCTTGCTCCATTTCCAACACGTAGGTCCACTTTACCTCGGGCCAATCTTCTACTTCTACTTAGATCTTGCACATTTGCACAAATGTGAGATCCACATCCAGTATCCAATACCCAAGATGAGGAAGTAGAAAAGTTAGCCTCTATAACAAAAATACCTGAAGTGGAAGTTTTGCTTCCCTTTTGCTTAGCAAGTTCTTTAAGATAGAGCTTGCAGTTGCGCTTCTAGTGTCCAGGTTGTTTACAATGGAAGCACTCCCCTTCCTTTGCCACACCACCCTTTGGTTTCAGTGTAGCTGAAGAAGAATTAGCATTGGACTTTCCATTAGCTTTATCCTTTTTCTTGTTGGTTTTTCCCTTTCCCTTGCCCTTTTGAACCATCAAAATGGGCTTAGCCTTCTTTAGGTTTTGCTCAGCAATTCTCAACATGTTGAGCAATTCAGGGAGGGACTTGTCAAGGTCGTTCATGTTATAGTTCATGATGAACTAACTATAGCTTTCACGCAACGATTGCAAGACTACATCAATAGCCAACTCTTTCTGCAGAGCAAATCCCAAATTCTCAAGATTCTCAATGTACCCAATCATCTTGAGCCCATGACGACCCACGGGACTTCCCTCAGACATCTTGCACTGAAACAATGCCTTAGAGGTCTCAAACCTTTCATGCCTAGCTTGCTCTTGGAAAAGCATTTTGAGATGTTCGATAATATCGAACGCCCCCATGTTCTCATGTTGCTTCTAAAGCTCAGATTCCATGGTAATAAGCATGAGGCATGCGACATCCAAAGCATCATCAGAATGCCTCTTGTGAACATCCCTTTCAGCTCTTGGAGCAGTGGCAGTAGGCTCATTCGGAATGGGCTGCTCTAGGAGATAAGCCTTTCTCTCTTGCTTGAGGACTATCCTCAAGTTTCGGTACCAGTTGAGAAAGTTGGTCCCATTCAGTTTTTCCTTCTCAAGGATCGATCACAACGAAAGTGTCGATGTGTTTTGTGCCATGGTTATCTACAATAGTAAATATGCAGTGTAAGAGTCATGTATTTTAATTCATTTAATAAGGACTTTTATTAAATGATACTCCCACTATTTTCCTCAAAATAATAACCCTCGATATTATTTTGGAACACCTCGGCGCTAAGGTATTCTAGTGGGCCAAGATCCATATTTGACCACAACCTGAGTCAGCTTTGGCTTTTTCTCTCAAGTTACAGCTATTTAGGTAGGCAACTCCTTGCCAATTGCATCCCATGCAACTCTTGGATAGTTGGTTGAGCAACACTTGTCCAAGCTCATCTCATGAACTTAAGCCCAACTCTATGCCTCTAAGTCCCTAATCCTATTAGGATGACTTAGTTAAGTCGAACCCAAAGTTAGCAGTTTGGATATCACTATTATCCCATCGCGCCTTACCAAGATGAGCATAGGTGCTTTGCTTTGGCAAACCCACCTAATGTTGATCAAAGTCTTGACGAGTGCCAACATTTGGAAGGCATCACATTTAATGACTTAATATTTGTTTGAGTGATTTTTCTTTTGATCTCACCAATTTGTTATCTCCTGTTGTCTTATACATGCATCTCATGCTTAGAAGAAAATAAATGTGACATGGTTATAGCCCAAACTATCCGATATTCTCAAGCCAATGAGAATATCATGAAAGCCTAAGAAAAGAAAAGGGTCTTCACAAGCTCCTTCTCTTCCTTTCTTGGTTGCCCTTTTGTTGTCACCTCCTTGGACATACCACCTTGGATGATCCTCGGGCACACCACCTTGGATGATCCCATAATGTACCATTACATCAATAATAGAAACCTTGAGTTACATTTGTGGGGAGTAAGGTGAGAAGAGAATGTACAAAGAGAGTAACAAGAAAAGGCACGACTTGCAGGCCGTATTTATAAGTACAACCAATCAAGCGCTATAACCATGCACCATGCTTCAAACACCAATCAGCATATCATGTCAAATCTCATTAAAAAAAATGCATGCCAATTGAAACGCGTTGATTAACCAGTTTTTGTTTAAGTGGCGCTTCACATACGGTGGTCCTGCTGGCCGATCAGCGAGCGGTGGTTCCGCTGACCGTTCAGCGGACAGGGTCAACGGGAGCCACCCTTGCGGGGGGCCCCCTGGCGCAAAAAATTGTCTTACAGTTGCATAGCCCCAAATCTTTTATTTTGAGCAAGTAGACAACCGAGACTCCTCCATTCGAGCCACCAAAAATACCTTACTTTCGGTGCCCGAACAGGCCGAATCCGAACAAAGCTAGGGTTTTTGCAATTATTGCAAGAATCCTAAACGTTATAGGTATCTCATACCATTCAAGTTCGGGTTAATCTCATTAACCAATTAGTCTCATTTCTTCATATACGTCAGAAGTTCATTACGAGTTTCGATTTCATGCATCATGAATCAATCTAATTAATCATGGTCGAAAATCAACCGAACACATAACATCATGCGATTCAACACTCAACCCCGATTTAGGGTTTCACCAGTAGTTCTGATACCACTGTTGGCTTTTGGGAGCCAAATAACGCTGCAGAATTTAACCAAAACCCTCCAGGATCCAAGTGAAACGGGGTAAATCGGGTGTTCCAAAATTTTCATACCTAATTTTCGGTTGAGATCTCTCACTCGATTGTAGAGTCAAATCACAAAACCTGAACAGTTGACATGTTCAAGCTCTCTATGGTATCCACACGAGCCTCTCGGGATCACCACGCTTCCACCACGTCCTAGCAGATGCGTTTCTCTTGCGCTCGCAGTGCTAGCTTACGTCCTCCAAGGAATTGCAAGAGAAGAGTGCGGCTATCCTTTTGGGAAGCTAGGGCAAGGAGACCTATGAATTTCTCACTAAAAGTAGTATTTATAGTGAGACTCAACTTCCAGGCCTAATGGGTTTCAAAGCCCTAATCCAATTAGGCTTTAATTTCGGGCTTCATAATGGCTCAACTCTTGCACCCATTATTAATACGAAATTAAAGTGAAACCCTAACCCATATAATTAGCCCATGCACTCTAATGATCCAAATAGCTCTATGTGTGCAACCCAATAGGCTCTTGCCACATTGGCAATGATCATAAATCACATTTATGATCATAAGCAATGAGCGGTGTCTAGCAACACATCATTGCTACACAAGTGACAAGATTGTCGATGATTCGACTAAACCTTTATGATCATCACCGATATATGCCATTGTCCCTTTGTCCAAGATATCAAGACTAACCACGAGACATGGAATGTGTCTCTCTCGTATAGCCTAATCCTTGGTTTCTTGATTACCGAGTAGACCTACTTAAGCTGATGACATTGATATCGTATATCAACTCATCGGAGCATGGCCATGCATTTTCTAAGTCTCCCTCTATCAAGGGGCCCGAAGATATCACTCCCGTTACATAGCAGGCACAAATCCCATCTTGATCATACAAATCCCTCTGCATGATATGTGACATACCCAATGACCTCCTTCAAGTTCACTCAGTTACGAGCATCAAAGGAAAGTATCAAAGTATGTGACTCACATGTAGGGAACCTTGATGATCTTAGGTCGAAGGACTACATATACCATGATCATTATGAGAATCACTTATGACACTCATATAACGATCCATGAAGTGTTCCCATGGTGCGTCGGTCCAGTACACAAGTTCTCCAACTTGTACCCATATATAGACTACATATCTCACATTACTCTTCACATATGATAGTCATTATGTGTTATTGCAACCCGCTCCACAATAATAGTAGACTAGGGAAATTTAAGAATATCATTATTCTAGGGTTACAATTATGTTTATTACGTTATGCAGAAACAAAACAACAAACATAATTGCTGGATTAATGCCTCAATAAAATATCATGACTTAATGTACAAGAAAACAATCATCTCATGATTGGCATTTTGGGCACAACACTAACAGGTGTTTGATGCATCATCATAGAGTACCCTTTTGATGTCCCAGTTTGCTATTTGGGTGATTTTCAAAAGAAGGTCATCATGGGGGAAGTTGCAACGCTCCTATCACATCTTGCTAACAAATTTTGCACCCTACAAAAGGTGAGGGTGGATACCTCCTTTGCTTTCATTTTCCTCTTTGACGAAGGAAATCCTGTAGTGATAGTTTGAATTACACTTATGGGAGGTGGCAGTACTCTCTTGGGACTTCAGCAATTTCTTCATCTGTCGAAGTCATATTGGTCTTCATCATAATTGGTTTTGTCATCCTTGCCTCCCACCTTCGGTGACTGAAATCAAAGGTACTTCCTTAGTTGACCTTACTTGATAAGAGTTTCAATGTTTTTTTTTAGCTAATGGTAGTCTTCGGTGTCATGCCCATGGTCCCAATGGTGCTGGTAGTACTTCTGCACATTCTTTTTGTTGCTAAGGAGCATTGGCTCGGGTCTCTGGACTCCTCCCTATTACTCTAGTGGCACCAAGTTGTTGGTTCAGGAAGTGTTCAAGGGGGAGTAAGTCAGCATCTCTCTCTTGCCTTTGTTCTTCTTGGGTTGCTTGTTCTCCCACCTTCCTCACGAAGTTGGTCCTATAACCAACTGTGAGTATGCAGTCTTTCTTCAATAGCCATCATTTCTTCAGCAATCATGTACTGCTCAACAAGCTGATAAAGCTCTCCAACTATGGTCAGCATCTATTTTGAAAGTTGAAATTCCAAGTTAGAACCTTTTTGGAGGCCCCTTGTTATTGCTAGGATATTCACCTTGGGAGATAAGTTAATGACTTTTAGGGCCTCCTGATTAAACTTGTTAATGCAGTCTTAAAGGGACTTCCTTTCTCTCTAAACAACGTTAAACAACTGAGTTACAGTTTTCACTAAATGGTGACTTCCAATGAATTAGTGAGTGAAAGCAACAGATAGTTCATGGAAAGATGCAATAAAAAAGGGGGACAGGGTGTTATACCAAGCAGTTACTGGACCCGAAAGTGTTATCTCAAAGCATTTGCACAGGGTTGCTTCATCAGCTCCAGCTAGAACCATGTTCTTTTAGTATTTGGTTAGATGTGGTTGAGGATCACCCCTCCCATCATAGGAGTCTAGCTGAGGTACCCTGAAGACTGGCGAGATTAGGGCATTTTGAATGGCCGATGGAGTTCTAGTTGAACGAGTCCGCACAGGCTTTCACGTTATTTGTTCCTCCATCTTATCGATTCTTTCCAGTAGCTTTTTCAGAAGGAGGTTTGATTAGCCCTCACCATGCCTTCGTGGAGAAAAGGAAGTTCAATGGGTAGATTTTCATTTTGGAATGGCCGGACCTTTCTCTTTTCGATCGCGCTTTAGGCTACGACATGGCAAGCTATCAGTGTAAGAATCACTTTGCGTATTGCCTTCCAACATGGGGGGTGAATTTTTTGCTAAAGTTGAGGATTTCTCTGGCAAAGGTTCCCTCCTGGAATGCCTCCATGAGGTATTCTATCCAAAATGTTGGGTAATTTCTGTGACCATGGTATGCTGGAATTAAGGGAGGAACCCCATCGTTAGCATCACCAAATGGTCATCATCAAGTAGATTTGTTGGGTCACCTACTTGCTCCTCTGATGGGGGGCAGTCTTTTCCAGTGGGGAATCATGGTGAGGCTTGCCTATAGACACCCGAGTCATCACCATAGCTATGTGTTGCTGGTTTCCCATAAACAGTGCCATTCGGTGTTTGAAGGGACCTCAGTTGTCTGAGTTCGGCACCAGTTGCAGTGGATGGACGCTCTCCGGTCAGGAAATGTCCCTGTAAGGCACCAGGAAAAAGGGGAGAAGGCGATCCCTAGAGTATTTTTTGTGGGGAAGTAAGTAGGTGATATAACTAGTGATATTGTGTAGGCTTCAATAAGTCCCCTTGGTACATACCTGGGAGTGACTTCTTATATACTGGTTCCCATGGGTGGAACTCCCTAGATCTACCTTACACATGTTTGGCTAGACCGGGAATAGTGTGATACATCATCGTAACTATCTCTGCCACCAACAGCTCTAACATAGGCCTTGGTAGGCACTTTGCACGCACCTGGGAGCAATCCTGTTTTGGGGTTATGACATGACCCCTTGTGGGCGTGCCCAAGAAGCCTATGGGAACTTGTCCCGCACTAGTCGCAATTGGCTAATTGATTACGTGTGCAATAGTTAAAACCTTTATGCTTCTCGTTATTTAATCCTACTATGAAATAATGCATGCATTTTTGCTTTCACTTAATCAATAAAATAAAGAAATAATACTTAAAACATTGCCTAGGCATATTTTGGTAAAAAAAATATATCAACACTGCCAAAGCATTCAGACCAATGAAGTGGAATTAACTACATATAATCAACTATGTGCAAGCATCTAAACAAAAGTAGACTATTTTCACACCCAATAGCGACTCTAAAGTAAACTACTCAACATGACCATTGGAGGCAAACTAGTGTATCAAAACTATACACTGAATGACTGTACTGAGCTGCAGAACCAAGGCTCCACCTTAGAGCAAACTCCTAGTGGCAAGCTTCCCAAGCCCTCCCTTGTGCTTCACTAGCCTCTATAGGCCAAAAAGATGACTGTACTTACTACCACAACTTAACCAACAACTAACCCAAAAACTAGAATCATAAAGATTCAAATAAACCAAATACCTACTCACAAGCCTAGCTCAACAACCCTCAACGGTTGCTGGCTCAATGATGCCCAAAGCTGCACAACAAAAAGTAAGGGAGTAAGAATCAAAGATTCTCAGTAAGGGGTCTTCAACCTGCAAGAAAATCCTAAGCACTCCGCATATACAAGGATGTGAAACCTGCTGCACGCGCTTGTAGCCTGAGGGTCTAATATATACATATACATAGGTTCCCTGGGACTTCTCCTCATCTTAGTCCTCCTTATAGGGTGTCACTCTATGCCTATCGAGTTCTACCCACTAACTCACTCCTAGTAAGCCTTCACTTATTGACTGACGTAGTAATGTGGCCTTCCTTTAGTTGTTGTGGAGGTGAACTTGGTGGATGCTCCTTGCGTGTGCTGTAAGAAATCCAATAGGTGTACTAGGCCTCCATAGAGTGCCTCAAGTCCTTAGACTTGACTAGGTCACTTGTGTACTAAGCCTCCACCCATTTAACCTACCAAGAGTACAATAGGCTATCATTTGTGCCTTAAGGCATAGCTTCGCTAGGCAACAAGTGCACTAAGCCTTCATCCATGGTGCTCCCCTATCCACCATTACTTGGTTCACACTAGTGGAGTGGTAATGATCATGGATGGACTCATTTACTAGGTTCTTTGGAATCCACATAGGTGTAGTATGGTTCCTACAAACAATGCTTAAATATAAAGGCCTAACTAGGCTTTTCATGGTACTAAACCTTGCACCCAACTAATGGTAGCCATTGTGAGCATATTTTCCTTTAAAACTTGCCTTCACTTTTAGTTGAAATAACTTTAAACCTAGCCTATAGTAGGTGTAGTGAAGCATGTAGGTGATAGTACTCCCTCTTAGCTTCAAGTGGAATCTAGAATCACCTCAATTGGACACCCAAGCAAAATGTTATGAAGAAAACAAAATCGGGTGTCAATGCTATCTCGGTGAAGCGTCACCATTGTTGTTGACAAGCTGCCAATTTTTTTGAGGTATTGACGACGCATCATGGGAACTTGTATTGTCGCCAATCCTACAAAATGCCTAGAAAGTTTCCTGTTTTGCTGCTATGAACTTTGGACACTTCCCAAATGTATCAAACATGTATCGATAGCCTTCAAACTTCACATACATGTAGTACATGTTGCAGAGACCACAACTTGTTGGGTTTCAAGAGCCAAACAAGCATAGTGGAATTTAATTGAAACCCTCCAGGATCCAAGTGAAACGGGGTAAACCGGGTGTGCAAAAATTTTCATACCTAATTTGCAGTTAAGATCTGTTACCCAACTATAGAGTCGAATCACAAAACCTAAACAGTTGCTGTGTTCAAGCTCTTTATGGTATCCACACAAGCCTCACAGGATCACCACACTTCCACCACGTCCCGACAGATGCGTTTCTCTTGTGCTCGTAGTGCTAGCTTGTGTCATCCAAGGAATTGCAAGAGAAGAGTGCGGCTGTCCTTTTGGGAGGCTATGGCAAGAAGCTATGAATTTCTCACTAAAATTTGTATTTATAGTGAGACTTAACTTCTAGGCCTAATGGATTTCAAAGCCCTAATCCAATTAGGCTTAAATTTCGGGGTTAATAATGGCTCAACTCTTGGGCCCATTATTAATACAAAATTATTTTGAAACCATAACCCAAATAATTAGCCCATGCTCTCTAATGATCCAAATAGCTCTATGTGTACGACCCAATAGGCTCTTACCACGTTGGCAATGATCATAAATCACATTTGTGATCATAAGCAATGAGCGGTGTCTAGCAGCACATCATTGCTACCTAAGTGACAAGATTGTCGGTGATTTGACTAAACCTTTATGATCATTACCGATATATGCCCATTGTCCCTTTGTCCAAGATATCAAGACTAAGCACGAGACATCGAATGTGTCACTCTCATAAACCCAATCCTTGGTTTCTTGATTACCGAGTAGGCCAACTTAAACTGATGACATTGATATCGCATATCAACTCATTCGAGCATGGCCATGCATTTTTCTAAGTCTTACTCTATCAAGGGGCCCGAAGATATCACTCCCATTATATAGGAGGGACAAATCCCATCTTAATCATACAAATCCCTCCACATGATATGTGACATACCTGATGACCTCGTTCAAGTTCACTCAGTTATGAGCAATAAAGAAAATATCAAAGTATGTGACTTACATGTAAGGAACCTTGATGACCTTAGGTCAAAGGACTACATGTACCATGATCACAATGAGAATCACTTATGACACTCATATAATGATCCACGTAGTGTTCTCATGGTGGGTCGGTCCAGTACACAAGTTCTCCAACTTGTACCCATATGTAGAGTATATATCTCATATTAGTCTCCACATATGCTAGTCATTATGTATTATTGCAACCTGCTCCACAATAATACTAGACTAGGTACATTTGAGAATATCATTATTCTAGGTTTACAATTATGTTTATTACGTTACGCAGAAACAAAACAACAAACATAATTGCTGGATTATTGCCTTAATAAAATATCATGACTCAATGTGCAAAAATACAATCATCTCATAATTGGCTTTTGGGCACAACACTAACACAACTAACCATTACAAGCCTTCCTATGATACATTATAATATCATTCCAATCAAGCCAAACAAACTAGTCCACCATGATCAAGCCAGACGACTAACTAATGCTATTGCCAAAACTACTTGATTTCATCAAGCAAACTCTATCCAATAGTATTAATCAAGCTTGAAAACATAACTCCCTTAACTTAGTTTTAATCCACAATCAAGAATCAATCAACTCTTCCACCAAAAACCAAGTTCCTCAAAGTCTACCTAAGTTCCAAGAAAACAAAGCAATAAAACACCAAATTACTAACGTTTGACCCAAACCTGAGCTTCCAAACATCTAATAAACAAGAATTCACCAATAACTTTAGTGTTACCTCACTTCAAAAATAGGGGATTGTGGAAAACTCAGTTCCAAGCTCCAAAAACTTGAAATCATGCTTGAAATAAGCCTTCTATAGCTTGTATATCCTTTGTGGCTTCTATTTCCATGAAAATCTCTTGATTTTGAGCTTAAATTGATGGAGAATTGGTAGAGAGAAGGATAAACTCAAGTTTAGGAAGCAAATGGCAGCCTCCCCCTCCTTTACTGACTTATAAACTATTTTAAAACCCCAAGCCACCAAACTTTTTAAAAAGTTATAAATAAGCCCGCCTCCACTAGGTAACTTTATTCAAACTTGGTCAATCTTGTTTATTTAAACTAAAATTGAGTTAAAAGTATAAGTTAGGATTTAAAAACTCATTTTCAACTCTTGGGACTTAGCCCGACTCTTTGGGTTACAAAATTACCATTTTGCCCCCGAACCTCATTTAGTGCCTTAAATTCCTCAGAACTTAGTAAATATTACCCAACATACCTATACTTGCTATGTGAACTTGAAATAAGGTTCCAAATTAGCTTTCAACTAGGAGAGTCATAACAGGTTACACTAGCATTGAGGCACAACAGGTGTACTTTGATCAAGCTGATCCTTAAAGTACCATTGGCTAAACATTTTTGACTCCAAGGTCATAGCGTTTGGTCAGACTTCTTAGTCTCTGCATGGGCCTCGGGCAATCCTAGCAGCCTATGGCCTTCAGCCATCAGAATGTTTCCAATCTAATGCATTTAAGCCTCCAATTATATGGGTTCACACACTAGCAAGTGGATCATAGTGTTTTAGGTATCGCCCAATATTTGGTGTATCTTTAGGTGTTACCTACTCCGGGGTAGTCCAATTATGGTGCCAAAATTATACATTTAAAACTCCCAGGGTTGGTATGTTCTGTAGTCCATCACAACAGTACCCTTATTATGCATACCCAAGTGGCCCTCTTGGGCACTATGTAAATGCATGCATATTGGTCAAACCATTACATACATATTCAAATTTTATGCACACCGTTGCACCAAGGAAAGAAAATAGTACCACAAGTCTTAATCTTGGCTACCACACATTAGGCAATCTTGTTAAGTTTAAGCAACCACCCACTGCACCCAAAACTTCCTCCAAAAAATTGTAATAATCTAAGCATGTACCATAGTATTTTGTTTGCTTTATTATCATGTAGAATGTTAAACCAAACCAGGGAATTTGGTTTTACATCAACAGCCCGTATACGGACCAAGTTATAGATTTTTTAATTTGGTTACAAACGTCTGACCAAATGTACAGTAACTCAACCAAATTTGTGACATCATAACTTTGGCTATAGGTCTCCAAATGTAGAAATTCCAATGCCCAGTTAAACCTTGAGATATTCTTTAGGTATGGTCAAAATTTCATGCCAAGATTCAATTAACATAGGGAGATATAGAACTTTGAGTGCAGGGTCAAAATTCTCTCCACTTTTTGACCATTATGCCCATACAAAATTTCATATGTGTGCAAACACTTAATTCACAAGGGCTAAGCCCTCCAAGGCTATCCTACACATGTCCAATTCACATAGGAATTACATGCTCTTAAATCTAGCAAGTTTATGTGGCAAAAAAGAATTTACAAAGAAGCAGCTTATCATTTACACTTAGACAGCTTGTGGACCACATTCACATACATGGCAAAATAGTCCTCAAATGTTCACATAGTTGTTTCAAATTTACATGTATTACATGTACATGCATCCATCAACTACATAATGGCATCAAATCAGCTAAAACACACACCCAAGTTATAGGAGAGCTTGAGTCACGATGCACTCAAGAAAACAAGATGTTGGGCAGCTGTTGCGTAACACAATAAGCACCATCACTAAAGTTATCAAATTTGCTCCTAAAATCACTAAAATTTCTAGATCATAACTAGATACATGGAAGTTGAGTTATGTAAAATTTTAGATAAAAAATCAAACAAAAAAGGTCATTTTGAATGTGATCTTTCTCCTAAACCTAAAATGGGCAGATTTGAGGGCAGTAAGTTTCATTGTGAAACTTAGTAAGGACAACACTTATACTCTTCAGGTAGTGTAACCATTGGTATCACCTACATCCAAAGACACTAAATCATAAGAAACAAAATGCATATATCTAACATATAACAATCAAATGTAGCAGGCAAACACAAACATCAAACACATGAAATACGGCAGCAACAATTAACATTGCTTAGTCCATAAAACATGCAATAAACATAAGCAAATCACTATGGAAGGCCCCCATAAGCATAAGCTTGACTTGGTCTTAGGAGAGTTTTAGCACTGGTTAGTACTAACTTTGGGCTCTTGACACCCCAAATTCACTGCCATCATTGTGCACTTCACACTAGGTCACAAAACCTTCACTAAGTGCACTCCCCTCACTAAGGTTGGTTCATCAAGCTCATGGCCCTCTTCCAAGCCTAGCCCTATATCCATGGATGCTTGACAATACAATAAAAATTCCATGAGAGTAAGAGAACTTCTTACCTTGATGGGTATGCCAAATTTTAAGCTTGATTCTTGGTGCACCCCAAGCAATAGCACTAGTATGCTTCCAATTACTCTTTCTTGATTTCAATTGCAACTAATTGCAAGCTTGCAGGTATGGTGACTATGGAGGAAGTGTGGAGGTGGGTGGTGGCGAGTATGTTCAAATATGAGGGAAGAATAGAAGGAAATGACAATTTAAATGTGCTTTAGTGCACTAAACACCCTTAATAGCCTTCACCATGCTTTATGTCACTTTACTTGCTACAAAACCATGGTTTCTTAGTCCTAAATTCATCATCCATGTTTCTTACATCTTTATCATGCCATAGCCACCCATCCTTGTGTTGGATAACCCCACAATTTCATCTTTTGACTTAAGTCAAAAGCTTCAACATCCAAAGGCTTACACTAGGACATTTAAGACATTTAGGTTCAATAACTCTCCAAAGATCTTTCTTGAGAGTTTGGTAATTAAGTACCCAAATTTCCAAAACCTTGCAAAAAAAGTCCATAGGTTTCTTGACAAAAGAGCAATCCTTGAGGCTTTTCTTGGGGCCAAGTTACCAACTTCGAACACTTTTAAGGAGGTGTTGATCTTGCCCAATACCCCTTACACTTCAATCACTATGATGAGAATTACTCAATATAACGATTTTTTGACCTTTATGCC
This sequence comes from Aquilaria yunnanensis, assembly GCA_039654915.1. Classification (NCBI taxonomy): domain Eukaryota; kingdom Viridiplantae; phylum Streptophyta; class Magnoliopsida; order Malvales; family Thymelaeaceae; genus Aquilaria; species Aquilaria yunnanensis. The sequence continues at coordinate 35,570,940 of CM077595.1, read as the reverse complement.
ACGCTTTGTAAGTCTTCCATTTTTGTAAGGTGGTAACAATCATCCCCCCCTCCTTAAAAATTTTCATCCTCCAAAATTGCATCTAGCTTCAGGTATTCTGTAGGATACCTTTCCATAAGCTCGGTCTCAGTTTCCCAGGTTACTTCCCTTTTAGGGTGGTGTGACCACTGAACTTTAAACATGGGATGAGCTTGTTTCTCAACCTTCTTGTATCCTTGGCTAAGATATCTATAGGTTTCTCTTCATATGTCAAGTTAGGCTCCAACTGTATCTCTTCCACTGTAATAGCATGCTTTGTGTCCCATACACACCTTTTAAGCATACTAATGTGAAAAACATTATGAACACATGACATGCTTGGTGGTAGACCTAACCTGCATGCTACCTTGCCAACTCTACCCAAGATCTCATGAAGACCTATATATCTTGGAGCTAACTTAGTTCTTCTGCAAAATTTGACAGTGCCTTTGGTTGGTGCAACTTTCAACCAAACATTGTCACCAACCTTAAACTCCAAGTCTCTGATTCTTCTATTCACACAGGCTATGGTATATTCATTGTCTACCCTTAATCTTTCTTGAATTTTCTTGATCTTGGCAGTAGTTTCCTCAATGATTTTGGGACCCAACTCTAGCCTATTTAAGGCTTCCACCCAACAGTAGGGTGTCATGCACCTTCTTCCATATAATGCTTCATATAGGTACGATGCTAGTGGTGCTCTAATAACTATTTCCATAAGAGAATTCCACTAATGGTATGTGTTGCTCCCATTCACCTTTCAAATCCAACACACAACCCCCACGTATATCTTCCAGTATCTGTATCACCCTTTTAGTTTGCCCATCAATCTGAGGGTGATTAGTAGTACTCAAGTGGATTTTGGTTCCTAGTCTCACTATCTCTTGGATATACATCTGAGCCAACTTCTTTGGAGAATCTATGAGTTTCAAAGCTAAGAATTGGGTACATTTGGTTAGCCTGTCGATAATGACCAACATTGTATCATGCGGTAATCTGGTTATAGGCAACCTAAGTAAAAGTCCGTGGATATGTTGCCCTATTTCCTCAATGGTATAGGTAAAGTCTAAAGGGTACTCGCTGACTTCTGAAGCTCTACCTGTACCCTCTAGCATGTGCCACATTTAGAGACATAAGTAGCTATGTCTCTCTTCATGTTTGCCCATAAGAAGTGAGTCTTCAAGTCTTTATACATTTTCTCACTTCCTAGATGGATGTTCAACTTGCTTGTGTGAGCTTTTTCAACTATTTCATCCCTGAGCTTTCATCCTTTAGGCACATAGATTTACTCCATGAAGCACAATAATCCTTGATTGTAGGCAAAGGATTCAAAAAAGAAATGTTTTTCCTCTCTTGATATCCTTTTCAATTCAGAATCTGTCTCCTGTGCCTTTCTGACATCTTCTATCCATCCTGATTGGATTGTCAATGTGTAGATTTGGGCTTCCTCCCACTTATACCACTTATGCCATAGGCATAGCAGACTATTCTTCTCATTATGATCTACTATGGATCCTCCTTTTAGAAGACCCCTATACTTCTTGCTCAAGGCGTCTCTTACCACATTGCCTTTGTACTCTATGTACTCTATACTACAGTCATAATCCTTGATGTACTCTAACCATCTCCTTTGCCTTATGTTCAACTCTTTATGAGTGAACAAGTACTTTAGGCTTTTATGGTTAGTGTAGATCACAAAAGAAGTACCCATCAAGTAGTGCCTCCATTGCTTGAAAGCAGAATCACTACTGCCAGTTCTAGGTCATGGGCAGGATAATTTTTCTCATAAGGTCTTAACTGCCTCGACCCATATGCAATGGCATTTCTGTCTTGCATAAGTACACAACCTAACCCAGATCAACCTCTTCCTGGTCTCCTAGAAGCTCTTTTCACATTTCTCAGTCCACTCAAATCTTTGACCCTCCTTGGTCAGATGAGTAAGAACTGAGGCAATCATCAAGAAGCCTGTTATAAATCTTCTATAGTATCTAGCAAATCCTAGGAAACTTTTGATTTCCTTTATAGTCTTTGCTCTTTCCCATTATTACACTTCCTTGACCTTTTCAGGGTCTCCCTTAAGGCCTTGTGCATCTATGATGTGTCCTAGGAAAGACACTTCCTTTTTCCAGAATTGGTACTTGGATAACATGGCATAAAACTGATGTTCCAATAGAGCCCTTAAGACAATCTCTAAATGATGCTCGTGTTCATTTTCATCCTTAGAATACACTAGTATTTCATCAATGAACACAACCAAAAATTTGTCTAGATGTGGTCTGAACATCCTATTCATCAGGTCCATGAAAGCAGCTGGGGCAATAGTGAAACCAAATGGCATGATTGTGTACTCATAATGCCCATATCTGGTCCTAAATGTAGTCTTAGGAATATCCTCTCCTTTTACACTCAGTTAGAAGTATCCATATCTCAAATCTTTCTAGGAGAAGATCTTAGCTCCTTTAAGTTGATCAAAAAGAACCTCAATCCTAGGCAGTGGATACTTGTTCTTGACTGTCACTACATTAACCTTCCTGCAGTCAATGCATAGTCTCAATGTCCATCTTTCTTCTTCACAAAGAGAACTGGAGCTCCCCATGGTGAAACACTTGGCCTTATGAACCTTTTTTCAAGAAGTGCATCAAGTTATTTCTTGAGGTTATCCATCTCTGTGATAGGCATTCTATAAGGAGGTATGGACATTGGACTAGCTCCCAGTTGTAGCTTGATCTCAAACTCAATTTCCATTAGTGGTGGAATACCTGGTAGGTCTTTAAGGGAGACTTGTGGAATGTCTCTCACTACGGGTATTCTATCCACTTACAATTCATTTAGTGCATAATAGTAATCATGCTCAGAAATCACAGGTATCTCATCTAACACCTTTAGTTCCATGCCACGCATTTCATACACTAATTCCTTAGAATTCACTAATACATGCACTTTACCATTAGGCAATGTGATTTCCCTCTTAGCACAATCAATTCTTATGTTATCCATAGCAAAGCCAATTCATGCCTAGGACTATATCATACTTCTGAATGTCCAACACTAGCAGATTAGTCATAACCTTAGTCTTTCCTACTACTAGCTCACAATCCTTAGCTAGATCATTGGTGAAAAGACATTGATTACCTGCTATTTTCACTAACAATATACTAGGCATGATTTTAATAAGAAAATTCATGGCATCAACCAATTTCTTAGCCATTATAGGTACAGATGCACTAGTATCAAATAGAACACTAATAGGCATACCATTTAGGTAAAGGTTACTTCCTAGTGCTCCTAACTATTGTGGTGTCTCTGGTTTCTCCACTTGGAACACTCTACAAGCTCTCTACACTAGAGGGCATTATGCTAAAGGAATTGGTCCCTACTGTCCCTCCTTGGTTGCTCCCTCTCTTGGTCCTACTCCAGTAGACCTCACTAGACCTTGGTCTTCTGCCTTTCTTCCTTGAGCATGTAGGCAATTCTTGATCTAGTGATCCATTGCACCACATCTCAAACACACCTGAGTGTCAAAGTAACAAGGTTTCATTCCATGAAACTTTTTGTATTTAGGGCACCTTAGGCTAGGGAACTTTCTATTAACCTTGCACTCACAACTAGAATGGGAATTCTTGGTAATTCTCTTGCCATGTGGTGGCTTCTTCTGCATGCTTCTTGTCTTACTACTTTCCCCTGGTACACTGGGAAAGTACCTAGTATCATTTTCCTCTTGCTCTACTAATAGAGCCTTCTACAGTACTTCATAACATGTCACTACCACAAGTGGCCTTATAGCCTGACAAATCTCTTTGCATGATATTGAGGAGCAAATCTCACTAAATGATTGAATTTGTGCTCATACTCTAGTACACTTAAGTTGTCCTGCCTTAAAGCATCAAATTTACCTTGCTTTATGTCCTTGATAGCATCACTGATGTACTGCTCCTAAAAAAGATGAGTTAACACTGGCTAGCTCATCTATATATCTCTTCTTGGCCTTGTGCCCTTCTGGACAGCATATTTATCTCTGGTGTTTCCCCATAACATCTCTGCACTGCCTACCAAATTGTAAGTAACCAGTGGCATCCTCTCAAACCATTTTTCTATGAAGATTAAACACCCCTTAGCTCTTTCTGGTCCTGTTCTTCCATCAAACTATGGAGCCCTAAGTCCTTGGAACCTCTCCAACAGTCTAAACTTATCCAAGCCTTCCAGATTCTCTACTCTTTGTCTCCTAATCTGTGAGACTCCTTAGCATGGTGATATTCTCTATACCTTCTCCTACCTCCTCTCTCATGGCCTTCATCAATTTCATTTCAGGTGGAGGAATGGTCACAAACTGAGGGATTAGTCATAGACACCTAACCAATCTCGGATCTTATTCTTCTCCCTCTAGGATTTTCCCTATCTACATCTTCCACCTCATCAGGTTCATCATTTCTATTTTCCAATCCTCTAAAAGGAACATATTCAGATGTGTTCCTAGCCTCATCTTCTGGTTGCTGTTGTACATTTTGAACTTGTTCTGCTGGTGCTAATTGGACTCTTTGTTGTTGTGCTTGTATTAGCCTTACTAAGTTTTCATTGATTAGACCTAAGTTCCATTGAAGCTCTATCTAGACTTGAGGCACTTTAGGGTTTGGTACCCCCTATTGGCCCTAATTCCCCTTTTTCGATCTATCTTTTTGTTCCCTGGGTTCAATAGGACATGTCACACCTCACACAGGCCCTGGCCCAAATTCTAAGGGTTAACTCCCAATTCTGAAATTTAATCTCAAGTCTTTTAATTCGGCCAACTAACAAAACTAACCTTAAGTCTTATTTTCTTAAGGTAACTAGCCTGCGAGGTGGCCCAGGAGGCTTATGGGTAATTGCAAATGTTTAAATTGCAGTAGAAGTAAGGCCCAAAACCAGTTACTTGCAGAACAAGCAAGGCTTTAACAAGTTACTTGCAAGACAAGAGAGGCAACACTTAAAGAACTATAAGTGCTTAAGTTGTGTGCAATCAGGTGTGCTACCTAAATGGCAACCAAGAAGCCCATGGTAGTCACTTTATTTTGAAAACTCAAGTTTATGTGCACATGTGCCTCTCAGCCATAAGAGATACAAGGGAGGTCCACAATATAAATATAACTTCAATTCACATAAACATGCCATCCATTGATCCACAGCATCCATTATATACACAAGTCCAAAACCACCATAAGTGCAAACATAACTTGGCTACAAAGGTACTCCATGTACCACAAAAGAACTAGGCACCCAAGACTATACGTTATGTACATACAAAAGTAGTCTACCTAGTACACATACATGGCTACATGCCATGATTCCAAGTATTCCATGCCAAGTTTGGTTACAACCCAAGCCACTAATGGTCAAACAACACTTTCAGTATCCCATACAGCAGAACACATTGCAAAACCAAACCTATGGCCATGTTCATGGTCATGAAAGTGAAAATTATGATCAAAGCTAAAGTCCACATGTCCATAGCTGCCCACCTACACAAGTCCCAACTCAACAAGCCTGCACAACTTAATACATAAGTCTCGGCCAACCTCAAAATAAGACTTGCAATGTACAAACCATTAAGCCAAGCACACATTGGCATATACATTGATATACAAGCAAACTAGCACAACACACTAGCACAAACTCAAGCAACACTACTCAGCCCGAATGTCCTTTCCTGAAAAACAATATATTTGGGCAATGAGCATATAACTCAGTAGAGTTCACTTTCAATATCAACTCAATTAAGAGTTTATTTAGTTAAGCCGAGTATACAACTCAAGGCTTAACCTCCCATTAGCTCAACATACCCTGCAAAACAAACACAACATATACATATACATGCTAAAGTACCCGAGACATATAAGCTACACTAACAATAATTTTGGTTAGCAAGCACAAAGAATCACTCAAGCACACAATGAACACACACACCACACACCATGACCATTCGGCCAAGTACCATAACATGTGCCATTGTGCACTTTTGCACACCAAACTTCACCATATTCTCCACTTCCATTAGAGCTTTGAAATATCTAGCAAAATGGCCACATTCACTAGCATTTCTAGCACATGTCCATAGTTAGTTAGCTAACCAACATCCATAACCGAATCAATCACAATAGCCCATCAAGCAACTAAGATCATTTAGCACATTTTAACCATCACTTAGTTACTTTAAACACTTGAATCATGGTATATTACCAAGCAATCAAGATGTTAAGTGAACCCTACCTCAAACAAGCTTTCGGCCAAAACCCAACTTCCAAACCATGATGTTCTTCACACAATTGGCCTAGTGTAACACCAAATCAACACCACTACTCCTTGTTCATGGAATATCTACCATGTATTCAAGGAAGAACATAAGTTTACCTCAAACCCTAGCTTCGAAACATCTAGGCCTTCCTTTGTTTCTTCAAGAACAAAGCTTGAACTTGAGTTGTGTAATGCTGAAATCAAAGCATTCTAGCTAGCCTCCTTCAATCTAGCTCCAATTGCTCCTTAACCGAAACCAATTTGGAGGAACTCAAGAGCTAAGCCAAGAACACCAAGCTAAACTAGCTCTCGGCCAAAAGAAATGAAGCCCAAAATGAAAACAAAAGGGTTAAGTGCTCTTAGGCAAACCGGTTACAAGACACTTTCGGCCTGAACAAGTTTGCATGGTGCAATGAAGCCCTCACACCTTCATGGGCACACATCCATCACTAAATCATGTCTTCACTTAGGCACTTAGGTTACTTCATGGCTTACAATGCCATGCACAAGTCAACACAAGTCCCAAGGTGTCATTTCTCCCATGTGAAACCGGCTAAGTAACTAGTGTAAGTACTAGTTAAACTAACTAAGTAATAATGCTTACTACCTTAGTGGGAGACATGATGTGACTAGTTATCATTGTTGTCTGCCTTAATTTGGTCTAGTTTGCCATTAACCCTTGTATAGTTTTGCATGGCCGAAAACATCAACTCATACTTTGTAGTTTTGTTTGCACCACTAGTCCTTGGGTGCAGTTTAGCCCTTCAACTTTATTTTCTGTCAAACTCACCATAGTCTCTCACTTAGGTGCACTTAAGGTACATAGTCCTGTAGTTTTGCATTCTCAGCACTACCTCCTTGCTCAATTGAGTCCCTTTTTATATTTCCATAGTATGTTTCTTGGCCTAAGCCAAGCTTAGAAGGGTGGTCCTAACAGGATGCCCTAGGGGTGGTTCCCCTCTCCTTGTGGCAACCATGTTTACTTCCTGTTCATGATTCATCATAAAGCACATAAAAAGATCATAGGTATTCTAATGATACTTAACACTAGCAACTGACCAAACTGACTTCATGTATGTGGCTAGCTTGTATAATGCAACTATATGTACATGTTTGTGTCCAAACTGCCTTTGATACCAACATCTATTACCCAGTTTGGGGTAGTCTAGTTATGGTACTAAAATTGTGCATGTAAAACTCCCAGGGTTGGTATGTTCTGTAGGCCATCAGAACAATACCCTTAGCGTGCATACCCAAGTGGCCCTTTTGGGCACTACGTAAATGCACGCATATTGGTCCACCATTACACACATATTCACATTTTGTCCACACCATGTTATCAAGGAGGGAAAACACTAGCACAACTCTTAATCTTGGCTACCACACATTAGGCAATCTTGTTATGTTTAAGTAACCAGCCACTGCACGTGAAACTTCCCCCAAAAAATTGTATTAATCTAGCCATGTACCCCCTATTTTATTTTCTTCATTATATAGTAAAGACTTAAAACAAAACTAGGGAACTTGGTTTTACATCAATAGCCCAACTATGGACTAAGTTATAGATTTTTTAAGTTGGTTACAAAATTCTAACCAAATGTACAATACATCAGACAATTTTGCAACATCATAACTTTGGTTACAAAGCTCTAAATGCATAAATTCAAAAGCTCAGTTAAACCGCTGGATGTGCTCTAGCTGTGATCACAATTTCATATGCAAATTCATTCTACACAAGGAGAAATAGAACTTTGAGTGTAGGGTCGAAATTCTGTCCACTTTTGGACCACTATGCCCACCCAAAATTTCATAAGTGTGCAAACACTTCATTCATAAGGGGTAAGCCCTCTAGGGCTATCTCATCCATGTCCAATACACATAGGAATTACATGCCCTTACATCTAGCAACTTTATATGGCAAAAATAGAATTTACAAACAAGTAGCCTATCATTCACATTTAGACAGCTTGTGCACCACATTCACATCGATAGCAAAACAATCCTAAAATGTTCATCTACTTGTTTCAACTTTACATGTCCAACATGTACATGCATCCATGCACTACATAATGGCCTTAAATCAGCAAAAACACACACCTAAGTTACAGGAGAGCTCGACACACAATGCACTCCAGAAAATAGGACGTTGTATAGCTACTGCGTAACACAATAAGCACCATCAATAAAAATATCAAATGTGCTCCTAAAATATCCAAACTATCCACATCACAACTACATACATGAAAGTTTAATTGTTACGACCACACAAAAAGGGGAGAATTACAAGTGTGCCATAATGGCTAAAAAACCATTATATTGTGTAATTCTCACCATAGTGATTGAAGTGTGGGGGGTAATGTTGGGTTTCGGGAGCCAAACAGCGCAGCGGAATTTAACCGAAACCCTCCAGGATCCAAGTGAAACGGGGTAAACCGGGTGTTCGAAAATTTCATACCTAATTTTCGGTTGAGATCTCTCACTCAACTGTAGAGTCGAATCACAAAACCTGAACAGTTGACGTGTTCAGGCTCTCTATGGTATCCACACGAGCCTCTCGGGATCACCACGCTTCCACCACGTCCCGGCAGATGCGTTTCTCTTGCGCTCGCAGTGCTAGCTTGCGTCCTCCAAGGAATTGCAAGAGAAGAGTGCGGCTGTCCTTTTGGGAGGCTAGGGCAAGGAGACCTACGAATTTCTCACTTAAAAGTTGTATTTATAGTGAGACTCAACTTCCAGGCCTAATGGGTTTCAAAGCCCTAATCCAATTAGGATTTAATTTCGGGCTTAATAATGGCTCAACTCCTTGGCCCATTATTAATACGAAATTAAAGTGAAACCATAACCCAAATAATTAGCCCATGCACTCTAATGATCCAAATAGCTCTACGTGTGCGACCCAATAGGCTCTTGCCATGTTGGCAATGATCATAAATCACATTTATAATCATAAGCAATGAGCGGTGTCTAGCAACACATCATTGCTACCCAAGTGACAAGATTGTCGGTGAATCGACTAAACCTTTATGATCATCACCGATATATGCCATTGTCCCTTTGTCCAAGATATCAAGACTAAGCACGAGACATGGAATGTGTCACTCTCGTATAGCCCAATCTTTGGTTTCTTGATTACCGAGTAGACTAACTTAAACTGATGACATTGATATCATATATCAACTCATCGGAGCATGGCCATGCATTTTCTAAGTCTCACTCTATCAAGGGGCCCAAAGATATCACTCCCGTTACATAGGAGGGACAAATCCCATCTTGATCATACAAATCCCTCCGCATGATATGTGACATACCCAATGACCTCCTTCAAGTTCACTCAGTTACGAGCAACAAAGGAAAGTATCAAAGTATGTGACTCACATGTAGGGAACCTTGATGATCTTAGGTCGAAGGACTACATATACCATGATCACTATGAGAATCACTTATGACACTCATATAACGATCCATGAAGTGTTCTCATGGTGGGTCGGTCCAGTACACAAGTTCTCCAACTTGTACCCATATGTAGACTACATATCTCATATTAGTCTCCACATATGCTAGTCATTATGTATTATTGCAACCCGCTCCACAATAATACTAGACTAGGGACATTTAAGAATATCATTATTCTAGGGTTACAATTATGTTTATTACGTTACGCAGAAACAAAACAACAAACAAAATTGCTGGATTAATGCCTCAATAAAATATCATGACTCAATGTGCAAAAATACAATCATCTCATGATTGGCTTTTTGGGCACAATATTAACAATCTCCCACTTGCACTAAAAGCCAATCATCCATGTATCTAATACCGATGGACCTAGAATGGCTATCATGCTTTTGCTGCGTAAGGGGCTTTGTCAGTGGATCAGCAATGTTGCTGTCTGTCGAAGTCCTGCATATCCTTACATCACCCCTCTCGATGATCTCCCTGATGAGATGATAGCGTCGGAGTATGTGTTTGGATCGCTGGTGAGATCGAGGTTCCTTAGCCTGTGCGATTGCTCCATTGTTGTCACAATAGAGCTCTATCGGGTCAACAATGCTTGGAACCACTCCAAGTTCAGTGATGAACTTCTTGATCCAAACTGCCTCCTTCGCAGCATCAGAGGCGGCAATGTACTCAGATTCTGTTGTAGAGTCAGCTACTGTCTCTTGCTTTGAACTCTTCCAGCTTACAGCACCACCACCAATACAAAACACATAACCAGATTGCGATCTAAAATCATCCTTATCGGATTGGAAGCTTGCATCGGTGTAACCCCTTACAACGAGCTCATCTTCACCTCCAAAGACCAAGAATGCATCCTTAGTCCTTCGTAAGTACTTAAGGATGTTCTTAACAGCTGTCCAGTGACTTTCACCGGGGTTCGATTGGTACCTACTCGTCATGCTCAAAGCATATGAGACATCGGGACGAGTACATATCATGGCATACATGATAGATCCAATTGCTGAGGCATATGGAATCTTACTCATGCGCTCTCTCTCCTCGGTTGTACTCGGACACTGAGATCTAGAAAGAGTGATACCATGTGACATGGGCAAGAATCCTTTCTTGGAATCTTGCATGCTAAACCTCTTTAGCACCTTGTCAATATATGTACTTTGACTTAGGCCAAGAAGCTTTCTAGATCTATCTCTATAGATCCTGATGCCTAACACATAGGCTGCTTCACCCAAGTCCTTCATAGAGAAACATTTCCTTAGCCAAGTCTTCACAGACTGTAGCTCAGGAATGTCATTCCCGATGAGTAGTATGTCATCTACATACAACACCAAGAAGACAATAGCGCTCCCACTAACCTTCTTGTAGACACAAGGTTCATCTTCATTTTTGATAAAACCAAACTCTTTGATTGCATCATCAAAACGAAGATTCCAACTTCGAGAAGCTTGCTTCAGTCCATAAATGGACCTTTGCAATTTGCACACTTTATTGGCATTCCCAGGAGTGACAAAACCCTCAGGCTGTGTCATGTACACATCCTCAAGTAGCTTTCCATTTAGGAATGCAGTTTTGACATCCATTTGCCATATCTCATAATCATAGTGTGCAGCAATAGCAAACAAAATTCGGATGGATTTAAGCATAGCAACTGGTGAAAAAGTTTCATCATAGTCAATACCATGAATTTGCTTGAAACCTTTTGCAACCAATCTTCCCTTAAAGGTAATCACATTACCATCCATGTCAGTTTTCTTCTTGAAAACCCATTTGCACCCTATAGGTTTTACCCCTTCAGGTGGGTCAACCAAAGTCCATACTTGGTTTTCATACATGGATTCCATCTCGGATTTCATGGCCATTAGCCACTTCTCAGAGTCAGGCCCCGACATAGCTTGTTGGTAGGTTGTGGGCTCATCTTGATCCATGAGCATCACATCACCGGTGTGAGTCACGAGAAATCCATATCTCTCGGGCTCACGCCGAATCCTACCAGTCCTACGTGGGCTTTGTGCTACAGGAACAGACTCTTGAACCACAACATCTTGTGGTGTCTGTTCAGGTTCCATTTCAGGTTCGATGTCTTCTTGTTGTTCTTGAATTTCTTCAAGTTCTACTTTCCTCCCACTAGTTCCTTTAGAGATAAACTCTTTCTCCAAAAAGACACCAGTTCGAGCAACAAACACTTTTTGCTCAGAGGGATTGTAGAAATAGTAACCCTTTGTTTCTTTGGGATACCCAACAAAAAGACATTTTTGAGATTTGGGCCCTAGTTTGTTAGAGGATTGACGTTTTACATAAACATCACAGCCCCAAATCTTCATAAAAGACAAATTGGGACGCCTCCCACTCCATATCTCATATGGTGTCTTTTGAACCGATTTAGATGGAACTCGGTTTAGTGTAAAAGCGGCTGTCTCTAGAGCATGTCCCCAAAAGGAGTTTGGAAGGTCAGCTTGACTCATCATGGAGCGAACCATGTCTAACAGAGTTCGATTTCTCCTTTCAGAAACACCATTCCATTGAGGTGTACCTGGTGGAGTGAGTTGTGATATTATACCACACTCCTTCAGATAGTCAAGGAATTCTCGATCCAAGTACTCTCCACCTCGATCTGATCGAAGCACTTTGATACTCTTCCCGAGTTGATTCTCTACTTCATTCTTGAATTCTTTGAACTTTTCAAAGGATTCTGACTTGTGTCTCATAAGATACACATAGCCATATCTGCTGAAGTCATCAGTGAAAGTAATGAAGTATTGGAAACTTCCTCTAGCTTGTGTAGACATAGGGCCACATACATCACTATGTATGAGTCCTAGTAAGTCATTAGCCCTTTCACTTTGCCCTGTGAATGGGGCTTTGGTCATCTTGCCCAACAAACATGACTCACATGTCTCATATGATTCAAAATCAAATGAGTCCAAGAGTCCATCCTTATGGAGCTTGGATATGCGGGTCTCATTTATATGGCCCAAGCGACAGTGCCAGAGATAGGTCAAGTTTGAATCATTTAATCTGACCTTCTTGGTATTCACATTATAGATTGGATCTTCAAGGTCTAGAACATACAACCCATTGCTAAGTTGAGCACTACCATAAAAGATTTCATTCAAATAAATAGAACAACATTTGTCCTTTATTATAAATGAAAAACCTTTCTTGTCCAAACAAGAAACAGAAATCAAATTTCTACTAATAGTAGGCACAAAGTAGCAGTTGTCTAATTCTAAAACTAATCCACTTGGTAAAGTGAGAACATAAGTCCCTACGGCTAAGGCAGCAACCCTTGCTCCATTTCCAACACGTAGGTCCACTTCACCTCGGGCCAATCTTCTACTTCTACTTAGATCCTGCACATTTGCACAAATGTGAGATCCACATCCAGTATCCAATACCCAAGATGAGGAAGTAGAAAAGTTAGCCTCTATAACAAAAATACCTGAAGTGGAAGTCTTACTTCCCTTTTCCTTAGCAAGTTCTTCAAGATAGAGCTTGCAGTTGCGCTTCCAGTGTCCAGGTTGCTTACAATGGAAGCACTCCCCTTCCTTTGCCACACCACCCTTTGGTTTCAGTGCAGCTGAAGAAGAACTAGCATTGGACTTTCCATTAGCTTTATCCTTCTTCTTGTTGGCTTTTCCCTTTCCCTTGCCCTTTTGAACCATCAAAATGGGCTTAGCCTTCTTAAGGTTTTGCTCAGCAGTTCTCAACATGTTGAGCAATTCAGGAAGGGACTTGTCTAGGTCGTTCATGTTATAGTTCATGACGAACTGACTGTAGCTTTCAGGCAACGATTGCAAGACTACATCGATAGCCAACTCTTTCTGAAGAGCAAATCCCAAATTCTCAAGATTCTCAATGTACCCAATCATCTTGAGCACATGAGGACCCACGGGACTTCCCTCAGACATCTTGCACTGAAACAATGCCTTAGAGGTCTCAAACCTCTCATGCCTAGCTTGCTCTTGGAAAAGCATTTTGAGATGTTCGATCATATCGAACGCCCCCATGTTCTCATGTTGCTTCTGAAGCTCAGATTCCATGGTAATAAGCATGAGGCATGCAACATCCAAAGCATCATCAGAATGCCTCTTGTGAGCATCCCTTTCAGCTCTTGGAGCAGTGGCAGCAGGCTCATTCGGAATGGGCTGCTCTAGGACATATGCCTTTCTCTCTTGTTTGAGGACTATCCTCAAGTTTCGGTACCATTTGAGAAAGTTGGTCCCATTCAGTTTTTCCTTCTCAAGGATCGATCGCAATGAAAGTGTCGATGTGTTTTGTGCCATGGTTATCTACAACAGTAAATATGCAGTGTAAGAGTCATGTATTTTAATTCATTTAATAAGGACTTTTATTAAATGATACTCCCACTATTTTCCTCAAAATAATAACCCTCGATATTATTTCGGAACACCTCGGCGCTAAGGTATTCTAGTGGGCCAAGATCCATATTTGACCACAACCTGAGTCAGCTTTGGCTTTTCTCTCAAGTTACAGCTATTTAGGTAGGCAACTCATTGCCAATTGCATCTTATGCAACTCTTGGATAGTTGGGTGAACAACACTTGTCCAAGCTCATCTCATGAACTTAAGCCCAACTCTATGCCTCTAAGTCCCTAATCCTATTAGGATGACTTAGTTAAGTCGAACCCAAAGTTAGCAGTTTGGATATCACTATTATCCCATCGCGCCTTACCAAGATGAACATAGGTACTTTGCTTTGGCAAACCCACCTAATGTTGATCAAAGTCTTGACGAGTGCCAACATTTGGAAGGCATCACATTTAATGACTTAATATTTGTTTGAGGGATTTTATCTTTTGATCTCACCAATTTGTTATCTCCGGTTGTTTTATACATGCATCACATACAAATATAAAACATGCATCTCATGCTTACAAGAAATAAACGTGACATGGTTATAGCCCAAACTATGCGATATTCTCAAGCCAATGAGAATATCATAAAAGCCTAAGAAAAGAAAAGAGTCTTCACAAGCTCCTTCTCTTCCTTTCTTGGCTGCCTTTTTGTTGTCACCTCCTTGGACATACCACCTTGGACGATCCCATAATGCACCATTACATCAATAATAGAAACCTCGAGTTACATTCGAGGGGAGTAAGGTGAGAAGAGAATGTACAATGAGAGTGATAAGAAAAGGCACGACTCGCAGGCCGTATTTACAAGTACAACCAATCAAGGGCTATAACCATGCACCATGCTTCAAACACTAATCAGCATATCATGTCAAATCTCATTCAACAAAGATGCATGCCAATTTTCGCGTGTTGATTAACCAGTTTTTATTTATGTGGCGCTTCGCATACGGCGGTCCCGCTGGCCGGTCAGCGGGCGGTGGTTCCGCTGACCGGTCAGCGGACGGGGTCAAGGGGAGCCGCCCTTGCGGGGGGCGTGGGGGGGAGCGCCCCCCGGCGCAAAAAATTGTCTTACAATTGCTTAGCCCGAAATCTTCTATTTCGAGAAAGTAGGCACCCGAGACTCCTCCATTCGAGCCACCAAAAATACCTTACTTTCGGTGCCCGAACAGGCCGAATCCGAACAAACCTAGGGTTTTTGCAACTATTGCAAGAATCCTAATCCATATAGGTATCTCATACCTATCAATTTCGGGTTAATCTCATTAACCAATTTGTGTTGTTTCTTCATATATCTCATATGTTCATTACGAATTCCGGTTTCATGCATCATGAATCAATCTAATTAATCATGGCCGAAAACCAATCGAAGACATAGCATCATGCGATTCAACACTCAATCCCGATTTAGGGTTTCACCAGTAGCTCTGATACCACTGTTGGGTTTCGGGAGCCAAACAGCGCAACGGAATTTAACCGAAACCCTCCAGGATCCAAGTGAAACGGGGTAAACCGGGTGTTCGAAAATTTCATACCTAATTTTCGGTTGAGATCTCTCACTCAACTGTAGAGTCGAATCACAAAACCTGAACAGTTGACGTGTTCAGGCTCTCTATGGTATCCACACGAGCCTCTCGGGATCACCACGCTTCCACCACGTCCCGGCAGATGCGTTTCTCTTGCGCTCGCAGTGCTAGCTTGCGTCCTCCAAGGAATTGCAAGAGAAGAGTGCGGCTGTCCTTTTGGGAGGCTAGGGCAAGGAGACCTACGAATTTCTCACTTAAAAGTTGTATTTATAGTGAGACTCAACTTCCAGGCCTAATGGGTTTCAAAGCCCTAATCCAATTAGGATTTAATTTCGGGCTTAATAATGGCTCAACTCCTTGGCCCATTATTAATACGAAATTAAAGTGAAACCATAACCCAAATAATTAGCCCATGCACTCTAATGATCCAAATAGCTCTACGTGTGCGACCCAATAGGCTCTTGCCATGTTGGCAATGATCATAAATCACATTTATAATCATAAGCAATGAGCGGTGTCTAGCAACACATCATTGCTACCCAAGTGACAAGATTGTCGGTGAATCGACTAAACCTTTATGATCATCACCGATATATGCCATTGTCCCTTTGTCCAAGATATCAAGACTAAGCACGAGACATGGAATGTGTCACTCTCGTATAGCCCAATCTTTGGTTTCTTGATTACCGAGTAGACTAACTTAAACTGATGACATTGATATCATATATCAACTCATCGGAGCATGGCCATGCATTTTCTAAGTCTCACTCTATCAAGGGGCCCAAAGATATCCCTCCCGTTACATAGGAGGGACAAATCCCATCTTGATCATACAAATCCCTCCGCATGATATGTGACATACCCAATGACCTCCTTCAAGTTCACTCAGTTACGAGCAACAAAGGAAAGTATCAAAGTATGTGACTCACATGTAGGGAACCTTGATGATCTTAGGTCGAAGGACTACATATACCATGATCACTATGAGAATCACTTATGACACTCATATAACGATCCATGAAGTGTTCTCATGGTGGGTCGGTCCAGTACACAAGTTCTCCAACTTGTACCCATATGTAGACTACATATCTCATATTAGTCTCCACATATGCTAGTCATTATGTATTATTGCAACCCGCTCCACAATAATACTAGACTAGGGACATTTAAGAATATCATTATTCTAGGGTTACAATTATGTTTATTACGTTACGCAGAAACAAAACAACAAACAAAATTGCTGGATTAATGCCTCAATAAAATATCATGACTCAATGTGCAAAAATACAATCATCTCATGATTGGCTTTTTGGGCACAATATTAACAGGTAAAAGGCATGATCAACACCTCCTTAAAAGCATTCCAAGTTAGTAACTTGGCCCCCCAAGAAAATCCTTAAGTATTGCTAGTTTGTCAAGCAACCTATGGACTTTTTTAAAAGGTTTTGGAAATTCGAACACTCAATTGCAAAACTCTCAAGAAAGAGACTTGGAGAGTTATGGAAAGGATATGAATGGTATAAGAGTGCTATTGGAGGACCAAATTTCTCATGGAAGACAAGTTTGGACAAAGGAAACACTAAAGGCATTAAGGACCTAAATGTGCTAGTGTAAACCTTAAGGTCTTCAAGTTTTGACCTAAGTCAAAGGGTGGAATTGTGGCGTTATCCCACCATGGGGCAGGTAGCCAAGGCTTGATAAATAGTAAAAAATTTTGGGCACATGTGTACCAATGAGTTCAAGACAAATAAGCCATAATTAGTGAGAAGGAAAATGACATTAAGCAAGGTTAAGCTTTTTTAAGTGTGTTTTGTGCCCCTAAGCTCATTTAAGGCCATTTAAGTGGCCAAATCACTTATCTCTCTCTCATTTTTAGCCTCCTCCAGGCCAAGAACACAGCCACACTTCCTCCATAGCCACCACACCTTCAAACTTGCCATTGACTGAAATTGAAGGTAAAAGGAAGCAATTGGTGGCAAACTAGAGCTATTGCTTAGATGCTTCAAGGATCAAGCTTGATGTTTGGCCTACCCACTTTGGTAAGGGTTATCTTGCTCTCATGGGTTGTTTTCTTTATTTTCAAGCAACCATGGAGCTAAGGCTAAGCTTGGAGGAGAGCCATGAGCTTGATTAACCAAGCTTAGTGAGGGGAGTGCACTTATTGAAGGTTTTGTGACCTAGTGTGAAGTGCACAATGATGGTAGTGAACTGAGGGTTTCAAGAGCCCAAAGTTAGTACTAAATAGTGTTAAAATCCTCCTAAGACCAAGCATTAGCTTGAGGAGGTCTGCCATAGTGATTTGGTTATGTTTATTTTGTGTTTTATTGACTAACCTATGGTATATGTTGCTGCCACATTTCATGTGTTTGTTGGTTGTGAATGGCTACTGCATTTGGTTGCTATATCTTGTACATATGCATTGTGATTTTTTTGTTTTAGTGCCTTTGGATTCTAGTTTTAATGATAGTTACCCTCAATGTTACCCTCAATTCTGTTAATTCAGGTCCAACTAAATGATCACCTCCAAACTAACCTTTGTCGTTCTATTTTTGCCCTGAATTTTCAGCTATTTGAACTTCCATATGTCTAGTTATGATCTGGAAAGTATGGTGATATTAGGAGTGCATTTTGTATTTTTAAAAATGGTACTTATTGTGTTGTGCAGTAGCTATCTAGCATCCTGTTCTGGAGTCAATTGTGTCTCAGGCACTCCTATCACGTAGGGTGCATATTTAGCTAAGTTAAGACCATTTTTTAATTTATCTATGCATATACATGTAGTGTATGTAAAATAAGATAAGTATGTGAACATTTGAGTAGTGTTTTGGCTATGTATGTGATGTGGTGCAAAGCTGCTTAAGTGTGAATGATGGGCTGCTTACTTGTAAATTTTGTGTTAGGGACGTATTCTCCTTAAATGCAAAGGAATGTATTTCTTATGTGTAATGGACATATATAGGGCAGCCTTGGAGGGCGTTCCCCTTTTGAATGAAGTGTTTGCACACTTATGAAAATTTGTATTGGCAAAATGATAATAAAGTGTGTAGAATTTTGAGTCTCCACTTAAATTTCTATATCTCCCTGTGTAGAAAGAATATTGGTATAAAATATTGACAACACATAGAGAACATCTAAAGTTTGAACAAGGATTTTGAATTTCTTAATTTGGAGCCTTGTAGTGAAAGATATAATGTTGCAAAGTTGGCTAAATTACTGTTCATTTGGTCAGAATTTTGTAACCAACTTAAAAAATCCATAACTTGGTCCATAGGTGGACTGTTGATGTAAAACAAAATTCCTTGGTTTTTCTAAGCCTATACTTGATAATGGAGTGAAGAGAATAGGGGGTGCATGTCTATAATAATACAGTTTATTAGTGGAAGTTGCAGGTGCACTGGCTGGTCAGTAGACCTTAACAAGATTGCCTAATGTGTGGTAGCCAAGATTAAGACTTGTGCTAGTGTTTTCCTTCTTTGCTGCCATGGTGTGCATGAAATGTGAATATGTGTGTGATGGTAAGACCAATATGCATGTGTTTACAAAGTGCCCAAGAGGGCCACTTGGGTATGCACACTAAGGGTAGTGTTATGATGGCCTATAGAACATTACCAATCCTGGGAGTCTAAATGCACAATTTTCGCACCAGACTACCCTAGAGTGGGTAACATGCCTACTTTAGTAAGGGTTACATGCTATCATGGGTTGTTTTTTTATATTTTTAAGCAACCATAGAGCTAGGCCTAAGCTTGGAAGAGAGCCATGAGCTTGATGAACCGAGCTTAATAAGGGGCGTCTACTTAATGAAGGTTTTGTGACCTAGTGTGAAGTGCACAAAGATGACATTGAAATGAGATTTTCTAGAGCCCAAAGTTAGTACTAACTAGTGTTAAAATCCTCCTAAGAACAAGCATTAGCTTGAGGAGGGCTGCCATAGTGATTTGGTTATGTTTATTATGTGTTTTATGGACTAACCTATGGTTTATGTTGCTGTTGCATTTCATGTGTTGTTGGTTGTGAATGGCTACTGCATTTGGTTGCTATATCTTGTATATATGCATTGTGATTTTTTGTTTTAGTGCCTTTAGATGCAAGTTTTAATGATGGTTACATTGCCTATTGAATCCAAGTGTTACCCTTACTAAGTTTTTGAATGAAACTTACTCCTCTCAATTTTATCATTTCAGGTCCAGCTGAAAGATCACTTTGAAGCTCACCTTTGTGGTTTGGGTTTTTCCCTGAATTTTTAGGAACTTAAACTTCCATATGTGTAGTTGTGATATGGAAAGTTTGGTGATTTTAGGAGCACATTGGTATTTTTAGTGACCGCACTTATTGTGTTGTGCAATAGCTGTCTAGCATCCTATTTCTGGAGTCCATAAAACACAAAAAAAAATGCATGAGAGTAAGAGATCGCTTACCAAAGTGGGTAGGCCGAAAATCAAGCTTGATCCTTGAAGTCTCCAAGCAATAGCTCTAGTTTGCTTTCAATTGCTTCCTTTTGCCTTCAATTTCAATCAATTGCAAGTTTAAAGGTGTGGTGGCTATGGAGGAAGTGTGGCAGTGTTCTTGGGCTGGAGGAGGAAAAAAATGAGGGAGGGATAAGTGATTTGGCTCCTTAAATGGCCATAAATGAGCTTAAGGTCCAAAACATGCAAAACAAGCTGAACCTTGCTTTATGTCATTTTCCTTATCACTAATTATGGTTTCTTTGTCTTAAAATCATTGGTACAGATGTGCCCAACATTTTTGACTACTTATCAAGTCTTGGCTACCTCACCCATGGTGGAATAACCCCACAATTCCAGGCTTAGACTTAAGTCAAACGCTTGTACACCTTCAGGTTTACACTAGGACATTTAGGTCCTTATTGCCTTTAGTGTTTCCTTTGTCCAAACTTGTCTTCCATGAGCAATTTGGTCCTCCAATAGCACTTTTATATCATTCATATCCTTCCCATAACTCTCCAAGTCTCTTTCTTGAGAGTTTTGCAATTGAGTACCCAAATTTCTAAAACCTTACAAAAAAGTCCATAGGTTGCTTCACAAACAAGCAATCCTTAAGGCATTTCTTGCGGGCCAAGTTACCAACTTGGAATACTTTTAAGGAGGTGTTGATCATCCTTTTTACCCCCCAACACTTCAATCACTATGATGAGAATTACACAATATGATGGTTTTTAGCCATTATGACACACATGTAATTCTCCCATTTTATGAGGTGGTAACAATCCTCCCCCCCTTAAAAATTTTGGTCCACCAAAATAGCCTTTAGCTTCAGGTATTCTTCAGGATACATTTTCGTAGGGTCTTTTTCAGTTTCCCAAGTTGCTACTCTTTCAGAGTGGTGTGACCACTAAACTTTAACCATGGGAATGTATTTGTGTCTTAAGCTTCTAGTTTCATTGGCTGATAGCTATAGGTTTCTCTTCATAAGTCAAGTGAGGTTCCAACTATATGTCTTCCACTACAATAGCATGCTTTGTGTCCAATAGACACTTCTTAGGCATACTTATGTGGAAGACATTATGAACACTTGACATGCTTGGCGGTAGAGCTAACCTGTATGCTACCTTGCCAACTCTGTCCAAGATCTCATAAAGACCTATGTATCTTGGAGCTAACTTGGTTCTTCTACCAAATCTGACGGTGCCTTTGGTTGGTGCAACTTTTAGCCAAACATTGTCACCAACCTTAAATTCCAACTCTCTCCTTCTTTTGTTGACATAAGCTATGGTCCTTTCATTGGCTGCCTTTAATCTCTCTTGAATTTTCTTGATGTTGACAGTTGTCTCTTCAAGAATTTTGGGACCTAACTCTAGCCTGTCTGAGACTTCCACCGAATAGTGGGGTGCCATGCACCTCCTTCTATATAATGCTTCATAAAGTGCCATGCCAATTGTGCTTTGGTAACTATTGTTATATGAGAATTCCACCAATGGCAAGTGTTGGTACCATTCACCTTTGAAATCCAACACATTGCTTTTGAGCATGTCTTGCAGTATCTATATCACCCCTTCAGATTGCCCATTTGTCTGAGGATGATAAGTAGTACTTAGATGGATTTTGGTTACTAGTGCTTTATGAAAAGCACTCTAAAATTGAGCTGTAAATCTTGGATCTCTATCAGATACAATGGAGTCTGGAACTCCATGTAGTCTCACTATCTCCTGGACATACATTTGAGCTAACTTCTCCAAGGAGTTTGTGAGTTTCATAGGTAAGAAGTGGGCACATTTAGTTAGCCTATTTGCAATGACCCAGATTGTATCATGCCTTAATCAGGTCATAGGCAACTCAGTGAACAAGTCCATGGCTATGTTGCCCCATTTCCTCACTGGTATAGGTAGAGCCTGTAGGGTACCAGCTGGCTTCTGGTGCTCTACCTTTACCCTCTGGCATGTGGCACATTTGGAGACATAAGTAACTATGTCACTCCTTATGTTTGGGCACTAGAAGTGAGTCTTCAACTCTTTATACAGTTTCTCACTTCCTGGATGGATGTTCAACTTGCTTGTGTGAGCTTCTTCAAGTATTTTATCCCTGAGCTTTGCTCCTTTAGGGAATTAGATTCAGTCCTTGAAATATAGTAATCCTTGCTTGTAGGCAAAGGATTGATATAAGGAACCTTTTACCTCTGTTGAAATCTTTTTCAGATCAGGATCTGTCTCCTGTGCCTTTTTGGCTTCTTTAATCAATCTAGACTGAATTGTTAATGTGTAAATTTGGGCTTCCTTCCACTTATACCATTTATGCCATAGGCATAGTAGACTATTCTGCTCATCATGATCAGCTATGGATCATCCTTTCAAAAGTCTTGTGTACTTCCTGCTCAAGGTATCTGCTACTAGATTGCCTTTGCCCTATGTGTACTCTATACAGCAGTCATAGTTCTTGATGTACTCTAACTGTCTCCTTCGCCTCATGTTCAACTCTTTTTGAGCAAACAAATACTTTAGGCTATTTTGGTCAGTGTAGCTCACAAAGGAACTACCCATCAAGTAATGTCTCCATTGCTTAAGAGAAAAAATCATTGCTCCCAGTTCTTCCATCAAACTGTGTAGGTCTTAGGCCTTGGAACCTCTCCAACAATCTGACTTCATCTACGCCTTCCAAATCCTCTGATCTGTGCCTCCTGGATCTATGAGAGCCCTCTGTATGGTGATACTCTCTATGATCTCTCTACCTTCTCCTGGATCTTCTCTCATGGACTTCCTCAATCTCATTCCGAGTGGAGGAATGGCCATAGACTGAGGGATTGGTCCTGGACACCTAACCAATCAGACCTTAGTCTTCTTCCTCTTGGATTTCTCCTATCCTTATCTTTCACCTCAATGGTCTCATCATTTGTATCTTCTAAGCTTCTTGAAGGAACATATTCAAATGTGTTCCCTAGTATCCTCTTCTAGTTACTGTTGTGCATCCTGAACAAATTTTACTGGAGCCGATTTGACTCATTACTGTTGTGCTTGAATCAGCCTTACTAAGCTTTCATTGATTAGAGCTAAGTTCCTTTGAAGCTCTAACCAAACCTGAGGCACTTCAAGGTTTGGTACCCCCTGTTGCCCTTGATTCCCTTTATTCTGTCCATTTTTTTGTTTCCCAGAATCAGTAGCAGGCCTTCGGGGTGGTTCCCCTCTCCTTGTGGCAACCATGTTTACTTGTTGCATTGAAGATTCATCATAGAGCACATATAAACATCATAGGTATTTCAATGGTACTTGACACTAGCAGCTGAACAAACTGAGTTCATCTATATACATGCATAAACCATGCTCTGATACCAACTTCATGTTACCCACTTCGGGGTAGTCCAATTATGGTGCCAAAATTGTGCATTTAGACTCCCAAGATCGGTAATGTTCTGTAGGCCATGAAAACACTACCCCTAGTATGCATACCTGAGTGGCCCTCTTGGGCACTATGTAAACACACGCATATTGGTCCAACCATCACACACATATTTACATTTCATGCATACTAAGGCAGCAAAGAAGGAAAACACTAGCACAAGTCTTAACCTTGGCTACCACACTTTAGGCAATCTTGTTAAGTTCTAGTGAGAAGCTATTGCACCTGTAACTTCCACTAATATACTTTATCATTCTAGCCATGTACCCCCCAGTTTTCTTTGCTCCATTATCAAATAAAGACTTAGATTAAACCAAGGAATTTTGTTTTACATCAATAGCCCACCTATGGACCAAGTTATGGAATTTTTAAGTTGGTTACAAAATTCTGACCAAATGAACAATAACTTAGCTAATTTTGCAAGATCCTATCTTTGGCTACAGGCCTCCAAATTCATAAATTGAAAATCTTAGTTCAACCTCTAGATGTTATCTAGGTGTGGTCAAAATTTCATACCAAGATTCCTTCTACATAGGGAGATATATAACTTTAAGCACAGAGTCAAAATTCTGGTCACTTTACGACCATTTTGCCCGTACAAAATTTCATAAGTGTGCAAACACTGCTTTCACAAGGGGAAAACCCTCCAAGGCTATCCCATATAAGTCCATTACACATACAAATTACATGCTCTTGCATCTAGCAACTTTATGTGGCCAAAACAGAATTTACAAGTAAGTAGCCTATCATTCACACTTAGGCAGCTTTGCACCACATCACTTACATAGCCAAAACATTACTCGAATGTTCACGTACTTGTCTCATCTTACATACACTACATTTACATGCATACATGCACTGCAAAATGGTGTTAAGTCATCTAAATATGCACCCTAAGTTACAGGAGTGCCCAAAATGTAATGGACTCCAGAACATAGGATGCTGGACAACTGCTGGACAACACAGTAAGTACCATCACCAAAAATACCAAATGTGCTCCTAAAATCACCAAAATTTCTAGATCATAACTACACACATGGAAGTTCATGTACTTGAAATTTTAGATCAAAAATCAAACCAGAAAGGTCAATTTGAATGTGATCTTTCTACTGGACCTGAAACGACAGAATTGAGGGGAGTAAGTTTCATTGAGAAACTTAGTAAGGGTAACACTTAGATTCAATAAGGAACGTGACCATCATTAAAACCTGCATCCAAAGACACTAAAACATAAAAACCACAATGCATATATACAAGATATAGCAACCAAATGCAGCAGCCATTCACAACAAACAAACACATCAAATGTGGCAGCAACATATACCATAGGTTAGTCCATAAAACCTGCAATAAACACCAATAAACCACTATGGCAGCCCTCCTCAAGCTAATTCTTGGTCTTAGGAGGATTTTAACAGTCATTAGTACAAACTTTGGGTGCTAGAAACCCTCACTTTACCACCCTCATTGTGCACTTCAAACTAGGTCACAAAAGCTTCAATAAGTGCACTCCCCTCACTAAGCTTGGTTCATCAAGCTCGTGGCTCTCTTCCAAGCTTAGCCCTAGCTCCATGGTTGCTTGAAAATACAAAAACAACCCATGAGAGCAAGAGATCCCTTACGAAAGTGGGTAGGCCAAAAATCTAGCTTGATCCTTGAAGTATCCAAGCAATAGCTCTAGTTTGCTTTCAATTAATTCCTTTTGCCTTTAATTTCAATCAATTGCAAGTTTAAATGTGTCATGCCTATGGAGAAAGTGTGGTAGTGTTCTTGGGCTAGAGGAGGATTGATAGCCGAAGGGCAATCGGCCTTGAAGGACCTCATGCGTATATGTCATCATGGGCCAACGCATTACCTTTGGTCGGAACAGATGACCAGACTTCGGTAAAGAGAGGGCCTCAGAACACCCTCGGGCAGGCTAGATAAGTGTCGCCTTCATCAAACCCCTAGGACCAACTTCGGTCAGGAGGAGTCATCATCCTTCCTAAGGGTGACTTCCCATCGGCCTCGCTCGCCCATGACCATCTTCGGATACCTTTTGGGGCCACCTTCGGGAAATGATCTTGAAGTACAGTCACCAAGAACCCAAGCCTGACCTCAGGAGAGCCCAGCCGAAGGTGTCTCATATAAAACGAGGGACCTCCCTCCGAAGACACCCCTCTATCCGAAGAACCTCTGAGCCCCGGGGGAGTTCGGCCACCTCAAAAGGCCACGTGGGCGCATAACCAGGCAACTGAGGAGTCTCTGACACACCGTACTCATATGGCCCCTGACACGCCGCCCCCAGACACGCTCTGACACACCGTCCAGGTACTACTTAGGCTTTCGGCTGGGCAGCCTACCATCGGCTAGAAACTCCCCTTCTCTCTGAAGGTACGAATTGCATCCGGCTGAACACGTGTCATGATCTGGGCGGCTTGTGGTAAACGAACTTCTCCTATCTACCTCCCTATAAATATTCGGGAGGCATCACAGGTTAGTGGGTTCTCTCCAAGAAATGGCAACTTCTACCTCCTCTGCTTATCTTCCACCTCCAAACACTGACTCGGGCGTCGGAGATTTCTCCTTGGAGAAACACTCTGGGGAAACTCCTAACCCTCTATTTCGTTGAGTCCTTGCAGCTTCCCCACCGATGGAGGCTCTCTACCCTGACGTCCTGCCATCAGAAGTTTCTGCTCCAGATCCACTATGTTGCACAACGATGATGTTGAAGACCATCACATGGCGCCATCTGTGGGAACTTTCTCTTAGGTTGTCGTCGTAGAGACTCGACACTCAAAGGAAAAAGGGCTTCCAAAGTCCCCCTCTGCGCCCGAAGCTCAGCCGGCAACCAAGCAGCCTACGGCAGAAGCTTCTGTGCTGGAAGATGACCGTCCTGTAACAGTGATGATGGGCTTCTTGCTAGACTTCCAACACTCCATTGTCACTGATAGCCAAAGGCTATCGCCTCTATCTAGCCGAACTCCCTGCCACAAGAATGGCCAGAAGAGACTGGTGATACCCGAGTAAAAATGAGATCATACACCTCGGGAGATAGCCGAAGAGCTCCGAGCCCGGCACGCCAGGAAACTTGATGATACTACTACCCACCGAGGTTGAAAACAGATCGCCTTCGGAAAAGAGGCACCAGCTATTGTGGGCCGAACATGATCTCCCCGAAGGCGGAACTCCCTGAAGCTGGGAACCCTCGAACTGGGTGCGTGTTTCATGAAGAGGCATTGTCCGTACCAAAGGACGACCTCGCCCAGGGACTTCGGGAGTACGGCAGGAGCATTTAAGGAACCATTTAAGGAAGCCTCTGACACGTCCTTTCACAGACGTCATAAAGCCGCCTCAATAGGCGCTCTGGCACACTGACGCCATCAAAATCACATCATGGCCCATCTCAGCACAAGGCTCAAGGCAACCTGCTACCAGCTATCTGTCCCCTACGCCCAGAAACTCAGGGAACATCCGACAGAACACGTGTCGCGATCTGAACGAGCTAGGCACTCCTATAAATACCAGGAAATAAATACTTGGCAGGAGGTTGGTTGGCAAAAGGTCTGACTCCCAGACTCTAAGAAAATCACAGGCAAGACTCTTCAGCCCTTTGTGCTATTTCCTCTGCCTTTTCTCAGGCACCACTGACTTGGGCGTCGGAGGCTCCCCCCCAGGAAAAACACTCCAGGGGCCTCCTAACCCTTTGTTTCTGAGCTTTCAGGCACACTCCCTTGGGCGATCCATCCTCCAGGCGTTCTTCCTCCCAGAAGTCTCTCCACCAGTCACTATGACTATAAACGATGAGGCCCCAGGCCATCATTTGGCGCCGTCTGTGGGAACCCGCTCTGAGATGGCCATCGTTGAAACTTGGCGTTCTAAGGACAAGGGACTCCCAAGGTCCCCATCCGCGCCTGAGACACAACCGGCTGCTGAGCAAACACTCCCAGGGACTTCTACGTCCGAGGAAGATCGCCCTCTAGTGATCACCATGAGCTTCCTGAGGGACTTTCAGCGTTCGGTCGTGTCTGAAATGACACAGCAGATCGACCGAAGGTGGCCACAGCAAACACAAGCCCAGAGGCCTCCCTCACCAGCACGCCCTCGGGAGAGAAGCCCCAAGTCTACTCATCGTAGTTCGGGAAGTGGAGACCAGTGCGAAGAATCCTCCACAGAAAATATACCCCTCGGGAAACGGCCTGTGGGACAAACTGGGTCCAAACGACCGAAAGTCTCACGGCGAAGGAGTTCGTCGCCTGAGGTGAGGTCCGTATCCCCTCAGCGCCGAACTCGCTCCCCGAAGAGGCGCCGACGATCTCCCTTCCCTGAAGAAGGGCCTAGTGCCACCGTGCTTATGGAGAGGATACTAGCACGGCTAGATAGGGTGGAGAAACAAATGGCCAGAAAACCCGTTTGGGACAGGCTCACGGGAGCCTTCTGTGAAGATGGGTCCCTGTTCACCCGGACCATGGCCGAGGCAGCCATGCCAGGTGACTTCAGAGTACCTCGGTTGGAGATTTATGATGGCCGTACTGATCCACAGGCCCATCTAACGAAGTACAGACGCAGCATAATAATGCACGGTGTTGACGACGCTACCATGTGCAAGTGCTTCGAAGTCACCCTCACAGGGCCAGCAACTGCATGGTACAATTCATTGCCTTCAGGGACCATCACTGAGTTCCAGGAGTTGTCCACGGCCTTCACACAGCAATTCATTGGGAGCAGGCCAACGGCGAAGATGCCTGTTCAGATGTTCGACATAGAGCAGAGAAACGGAGAGACCATCCGGGACTATGTCGAAAGGTTCAACAGGGAAGCACTGAGCGTCCCAGACTTCCGGCCCAAAATCCGTATTCTCGCTATGACACGGGGCCTTCGGCGAGACTCACAGCTGTTCTACGAGTTCTCAAAGGACCCTCCGGAGACCCTCGGAGAATTTTACCGAAGGGCGGAACAGCACATGACCGCCGAGGAACTAAGAATGGCTGGGCCAAAGTCCGATCACCACCGCGCCGAAGGGTCCAATCAACAAGCTCGGCATCCGACCGAACAGGCAGGACGACCTCGGAGGATGCGTGGAAGGAAACCTCAAAGTTTCACGCCACTGAGCACCACACGGACCAACATCCTCATGGCGCTGGAAAGGCAAGGGACGCAGATTCGGCGACCAAGGGCCATGACCGCCAAAGTGCCATTATTCCATATACATGTACTGCCCATAATTCCAACACATTACATGACACTCAAGTCACCAATAAGTCATATCCATGGTAGTATTACCAAGCCATCGAGTGAAATGCACTATGTTACCATGTATTAATCTCTCGGCCAAACTACACATTTTCACATCGTTACATTACCCAACATTCTTGTTTACTACATGAGCATGTAAACATCCACTAAACTTATTCATGGCACAAATGCCATGTAACCAAGCAAGCATACTCAAGTACTTTAGCCCAAGTTCTCGGCCACATTGCCCAACTATGCACAATGATGTCATTTATCCACTAACACATTTCATGATCTTATGGCCATCAAATAACAATGCTCATGGCATAACTACCATGTAATCCATGGTAACACATCGTAT
This sequence comes from Aquilaria yunnanensis, assembly GCA_039654915.1. NCBI lineage: Eukaryota > Viridiplantae > Streptophyta > Magnoliopsida > Malvales > Thymelaeaceae > Aquilaria > Aquilaria yunnanensis. Next base: position 35,541,881 of record CM077595.1, on the reverse strand, counting down.
TATACCCAATTATGCTCTCGGCCTTTACACTCAACTTCCCATTATAATGTTTCTCATCCATTTAAACCAACATATGACCATCAAGTCATCCAATAGCATTACTCATGGCATCCAAACCATGTATTCAAGTAATGGACATTCAATTATACCATTCCATACTTTCGGCCATGATACCCACTTCACATACACATGTTCTTCACTTAATCCAAGCTAACATACATACACCAATGCATCAATAAGCATGGTTCATGGCATCAATGCCATGTGATTAAAGATAGAACATGGGTTACCTCAAATCCACCTTTCGGCCAACACGCTAACTTCCACAAATTTGGTGTCCTTTACCACAATAACCTATCACAAGGTTAAACAAGCATCAACAAGCATCATACATGGATTAATTTCCATGAACTCCAAGAAGAACACCAAGAACGCATTCAGCCAACAATCCACTTCCAAACCGAGACATACTTTGCTCATTTAGCTTAACATAGCTTCAATTAAACACTTAAGTTCCTTGTACATGGAAGAACTACCATGAATTTGAGGAAACAATGAAGTTACCTCAAGAACCCTAGCTTGGTTGGCTCGGTTCTTCTTCAATCTCCAAGTTCCAACTTTGATTCCAAGCAAACAAGAACCGAAACACTCCTTCTCAAGCTTGAATCTCCTAAAGCCTTCAAATTTCTTTGGAATTCAAAATCAATTTGTGAAGGAACTCTCAAAGGTGCTCTCAGTTTTGCAAAGACAAGGGAAGCCCGAAATGAACAAAGACTTAGCTTGTTTCGGCCGAAGACAAATACTTTTAGTTAGCCAAAATGTTAACATGGCTTCCATTTCTTTGCATGGCGCATTAGAGCCCTTAAGTCCACTAGAGCACAAAGCCGCCACTCCAACTTGTACTCAAATGGACACTTAAGTCCACCCATGGCTCAAATTGCCAACCAATTAAACAACACAAGTACCAAGGCCATATAAAACCACGGCATAACCGGCCATGAACTAATAATCAACTAGTTAGTTTGTTTAGCTAACTAGTGAATAGTGTACTTAGTGGAAGACAAGGATATGACTAGTAATCATTATTGTCTCCCAAAAATGGTCTAGTCTTGCACTAGCTATCACAAAAGTTTGCATGGCCACAATTGCCATCTTTAATCTTGTGGTTTCACATGTACCACTTAAATTGGTGCACAGTTTAGTCCCCCCCCCTTTTTTTTTTTTGTTCTCTATCAGTCTTCCCAATGTACATTTCCCATGTGCAATTAAGTCCTGAAAGTCTCCTGTTTTGCACATAGGCCACTGAGCCAGTCTCCATGACTCCTCTTTCTTCCCTTTCTGTTTTCTCTCACTTTCTTTGTTTTTCCTTGGCCTAAGCCAAGCACTTAGGAGGTGCCTAACAGATGGCCAGGGGCCTCATCGTTTATAGTCATGGTGACTGGTGGAGAGACTTCTGGGAGGAAGAGGGCCTGGTGGAATGGATAGCCCAAAGGAGAGTGCCTGAAAGCTCAGAAACAAAGGGTTAGGAGGCCCCCGGAGTGTTTTTCCGGGGGGGGAGCCTCCGACGCCCAAGTCAGTGGTGGCTAAGAAAAGGCAGAGGAAATAGCACAAAGGGCTGAAGAGTCTCGCTTGGTAGTTTTCTCAGAGTGTTGGGCAGTGTTTGGCCAACCAACCAGCCTCCTGCAAGTTATTAATTCCTGGTATTTATAGGAGCGCCTAGCTCGTTCAGATCACGACACGTGTTCGGTCGGATGTTCCCTGAGTTTCTGGACATAGGAGACAGATAACTGGTAGCAGGTTGTCCTGAGCCACGTGCTGAGATGGGCCATGATGTGATTCTAATGGCGTCCGTATGTTCGAGCGCCTATTCAGGCGACTTTATTGCGTCTATGAAAGGACGTGTCAGAGGCTTCCTTAAATGCTTCCATAAATGCTCCTGCCGTACTCCCGAGGTCCCTGGGTGAGGTCGTCCTCTAGTTCGGACAGAGCCTCTTCGGGAAACAAGCCCTCAGTTCGGGGGTTCCCAGTTTCAGGGGCTTCTGCCTTCGGGGATATCATGTTCGGCTCGCTATCTGGTGCCGCTTTTCCGAAGGCAATCTGTTCACAACCTTAGGGGCCCGAGTAGTGTCCTCGGGGTTTCCTGGCGTGCCGGGCTCGGAGCTCTTCGGCTATCTCCCGAGGTGCCTGATCGCACCTTTTCTCGGGTAGTGCCAGCTTCTTCTGGCCGTTATTGTGGCAGGGAGTTCGGCCAGATAAAGGCGATAGCGTTTGGCTATCACATGCCCCCCTTTGGAAAGCCGAAGTGAAGACTTCGGTTTTGCATCTCTTTTCGAGGTTGTGTATGGGAGTTTCTTTGGAAGCTTAACCTGTTCCGAGGATGCGCCTTTTGCCCGAAGATCATGGGCTCTTCGGCCTTGGCCTGTTCTTTGGTGTCTTCGAGGCGGAGCCTGTGCCGAAGATACACCTCTTGCCCGAAGGTCATGGGCTGTTTGGCCATAGCCTGTTTCTTGGCGTCCTCGAGGTGGCCTGCTCTTTGTTTCTGCAGGTCTGTTTGGCCAAGCGTGTCAGTCTGAGCAGCGCGTCCCAGTTTTCCAGGGATGTCAGAAGACGTGTCCCAGCTTTCAAGGGATGTTTGAAGGACGTGTCCCCCATTTGCGCGCAACGGTTGACACGTGGCGCTTTGCCATTGGAGGAGAGTCGCGTCGGTTACAGAGGGCGTGCCTTTTCAGGTGCAGAGAGCAGTTACGGCGATGGTTCGCCTCCAAAGGGTACTTATGACGATGTTTCGGTTACCCATCTCTGGCTTATAAGTTCCTTTTGCTTTCTCTTCTGCTCTTCTCTCTGCTTTGCCCCTGTTCTTGCACTTTCTTGCTTTCTGTGGCGGAGCTACTTTAATCAGAGCTTTTTTCCAGCCAGCTTTCACGACGGCATCCTCAGATTTTGGCAAATCTTTCGGTGGGTTTTTATTTTTCAGAGCGCTTTGATTCCTGTGTTCTTTTGAGTTTTTCTCTGGAAACTGTTTTCTTCCATTTTCAAACTCATTTTTATGTTGAAAATGCCCATTCCTGAGAGCTGGCAGCCTCTTTTAGCCCATCATTGTTGCACCACCCCTGAAAAGTTAGAGAGGTGGAAGAAAAAATTCTTTCTTCCCTCTTACGCCATTACTAGGCTGTCTCATTCTAGCCATTATGCTTTTTCAAACCACAGTAAGGAGGTTACCATTTTTCGAGCCCAGCTGAAGGCCGGTCTTCGGTATCCTCCCCCAAAGATGGTGTGCGAGTTCTGCAAATTTCATGGCATTGCTATGAACCAGCTTCCCCCGAACTCGTTCTGCTATTTGAACGCCTACCTCTGCATGTGTGGCGTCTTCGGGATAGAACCCAATTTCAGAATTTTTATGCAGTATTACAAGCTCTCTATGGTCCCGAAGGGTGGCTTCTATTTCATGCTACCTCGGGGATCCGGGAGCAAGAAATTCATGTTCACCTTCGCTACTAAAGATAGCTGGCGGGGGTGGCAATAGAAATTTTTCTTCATGAAGATGGACGAGGCCTGGTCGTACGTTCCGACCAAATGGGCTCAGGGAACACTGGATGTGGACGTTGCTGATCCGAGGATGCTGCTGACCCCAGAGTTAGCTCCCTTGTTCGCGGATTTCGACGCCCGCATTCGGGCTGTCTCTGACTGGGATCCCGAGGTCGTTCCGCTCGCCCTTTACCCTTTTCCAATCAACTGGAGGTTGATGACCGAAGAGGTCCTTCGGAAGCTAAAGGTGGTAAAGGAGCACGAGACTGACCTCGGGATGCCAGCTCCTGCCATCGCTGGGAAGGATTCCTGGTTGGTCAAGCTTCTTAAGGAGGAAATTTCTTTCGAAGCGCTTGCCGAAAGTGAGTTATCTTCTACTTCTTTACTGTTCTTTCCTCGGACTCACGCTGATGTTTCTCTCCTTTTTCAGAGATGGACGACGCGACTGCCGCCTATTACAAGTCCCTTTTCACTGGCCAGGTGGAGGAGGCCGATCAGACGAACAAGGTGTCTTCCTGAAGGCAGAAGTCTACTGGCGCGAGGCCTTCGAGGAAACGGGCAAAGAGAGCTGTTCTAGAAGAAATCCCCGAGGAGACCGCCGAGGAGCCTGGGACAGCCGAAGTTCCGGCGTCTGAGGCTGCTGCTTCCGAGGTCCCTTCAACCGACGTCCCTCCTCAGAGTCCTACCGCGTCACAGGCCCTCCTTGATGTAGTGGTAGAAGTACCTTCTGCCGAGGAGCGGCGCAAGCGGAAGGGGAAGGGCATTTCGGCCGAGGGCTCTGAGGACGATGTTGTCGAAGTTCCGCCAGGTTTGTTTCCAGACAAAGTGTACTTCCTTTGTTTTTTTTCTGGATTGGCTTCTTTGTCTTTAATCTCCTTCTCATTCTTATCACGCAGGGGAGTTGACTACCCCTGGCTGGGTGGCAGATCATGCTCGGAAATGAGCTCTTCGGGATGCCAAAATCCCGCAAGGGAAGATACCCAAGGAGCCTTTTTGGACGTTTACGGAGGACATGGATATGTACTCCGAGGACGTTCCTCAAATGGCTAAGGAAATTTTGAAGGGAGTGCTCACCGAGGCGTCCTTCAAGGCTATAGCGGCGGCCCACCCGGGGGATAACACCCTCGTCGCGAAGATCACCGAGCATGCTGCTCAGGTATATCCTTCACAGCTCTTTCCCTTCAATTTTTTCCTAAGTGTTTGGCTCTTACTGACCTTGCGTTTATTTTTTGCAGCTGATGGGGTACACCGCCTTTCTCCAAGTTCGGGTGGCCAGGGAGGTTGCTTTTTGAACTTCGGGCACTCGAACCATGAATGAGACGAGGACCGCACTCGCGGAGTCGGTCGCCAAAAACCAACAGCTGAAAGAGGCTGCTGAGAAAGAAGTAGCTGCCTTTCGGGAGGAGTTCCGGAAGGAAAAAGAAGAACTTCAAAAGGACTCCTCCAGGAAGATTGCTGACCTCGGTGACCAAATAAAGGGGATGCTCGCCGCCAATGAAGATCTTCTCCAGCACAAGGCTGGTTCTAACGGCCGTATAGTGTCCCTGACGTGTGAGAATAACGCTCTCCGGGCCGAGGTCGAGTCGTTGAAGAAGGAGCCGAAGGGGAAGGAGCAGATAAAGGCGTTGGAGGAAGAGGTCGCGGATCTGAAGGACGTGCTTGACGACCTCGAGCTTGAGAAGAACAAGTGTGATCAGATGAGCAAGGTCGCGTTCCAGGACGGCTTCTGCCTTGCTCGGCACCAGGTTCTCCAGAGGTTCCCAGATCTGGACCTCTCTTTTCTAGAGGGTCTAAACATTCCTGGGGGACCTCGGTGGAAATGGTCCAAGGTCGAACATCTGAAACTTCCTCCTTCCATTCCAGCGCCGAAGGTGATGGAAAAGGGCGGGCAGACGAGTGGCTCTCGGGAAGCCGCGAACCCTTACCCAATTTTAGGGCCCCTTTTCCTTCCCCTCTATTTTGTAATCCTTCTTCGGGCAGTTCTTTATTTTAAAGCAGCTTTGCTCTTAATGAGGATTTTTTTTTTGGCTAAGTCTTTTCTTGCAAGTTTCTTCATTTCCATTGTCCCGAACACGTTCGCTCAAGAGATTTCGAAAAACCTGCGACTAAAGAAACTTTTTTACCTTCCTTTGTCCCGAATGCACTTGCTCGTAAGAATTTGCAGGCTTTTGCATTTCCAATTTACCCCGTACAGGATTGCTCAAGGGACTTCGGAAACCTTCAGTCAAATTTTTTGTTTTTCCAGTTGTCCCGAGCATGTTTGCTCAAGGGACTTCGGAAAACCTTTCGCGAGATTTTTCACTTCCCATTTTCCCGAGCATGTTCGCTCAAGGGAGTTCGGAAAATTATCTCTGCGCTGGCTATGGCGAGTACTTCTGCGAGATTTTTGTTTTCCATCTTTCCCGAGCGTGATGGCTCAAGGGACTTCGGAAAGTCATATCTGCGCTTTATCATGGCGAGCACCTTTGCGGAATTCTATTTTGCATAATTTCTGTACACTTAAGAATTTTTCTCAAGGCCATTCTGTACAACATAACTCCTCCGCTCAACCTTAAGCGTAGAATTTTTTCAAGGCGTCTGAGTGCCAAGTGTTCTTCAATTCTACGCCTTCGGCGTCGCCAAGCTTGTACACGCCTTTTCGTACTTCATCGAGAACCAGATAGGGTGCTTCCCAGTTTGCGCGAAGTACGCCATGGGATGGCCTTCGGGGTGCGAAGTCGGCCTTTCGGAGAACGAGGTCTCCCTTCTTGATTTCTTTTGGCCTGACCCGTAAGTTTACAGCCGCGATCACTATTTGTTGAAAAGCTTTTCTTCTCAGCTCGGCTATTTCTCTGTGTTCGGCCATAAGATCGACATTGGTTCTCAGGCTGAGGTCATTACCACCATCATCAAATACTTGCACCCGTACTGAAGGTTGAACTACCTCTAGTGGGATAATGGCCTCTGTTCCGAAGACGAGTGAGAAAGGAGTCTCCCCTATGGCTCTTCGGGACGTTGTTCGGTAGCTCCATAATAAACTTTGGAGTTCTCCTGGCCATTTCCCTTTGGCTTCCCCTAGTCTCTTTTTCAGGCCATCTTTTATGGTCCTGTTCGATACTTCCACCTGCCCGTTGCTTTGGGGGTGAGCTACTGGGGCGAAGTGCATCTTTATTCCGAGGTCGCTGATGAATTCTTGGAAACCTTTGTCTATGAACTGGGATCCATTATCAGCTACTAGTACCCTCGGTATGCCAAATCTGCATACGATGTTCTTCCATAGGAACTTCTGCACTTCTTTTGCCGAGATAGTTGCTAGTGGTTCTGCCTCCACCCACTTTGAGAAATAGTCCACTACTACAACGCAGAATTTCACGCCTCCGGGTGCTGTGCGGAGTGGCCCAATAAGGTCTATACCCCAGACTGCGAAGGGCCAAAGATAGTCCGCCGAAGTTACCATTTCCGAGGGTATCCTCTGGATTTTCGCGTGTCTCTGGCAGCTAACACATTTCCGGACAAACTGTCTTGCGTCCTTTCTTGGGGTAGGCCAGAAGTATCCTTGGCGGAGTATCACTGCTGCCAGGGCATCAATTCCAATGTGTGAACCACACATGCCTTCGTGAACTTCTTCAAGGACCATTTCAGTATCCTTTTCATCCACACATGTTTGCAGCGGATTCGCATATTCCTGCCGATATAACTCTTCGCCAATCAGGAAGAATCTTTCGGAGCGTCTTCGCAGTCTTGCAGCATCGCCGGGGTCTTCGGGGAGCAAATTCTCTACGAGGTATCTTTTTATTGGGTCTTTCCATCCTGTTCCCGAGGTCGTCATGCTCAGCACTGAGATGCTCAGATGGTCTAGCACCTCGGTATATGTTTTCGACTTCGCCAAGCAATCTGCCTCAGTGTTATTCCGCCGAGGTACATTTTCAATCCGTACGGCGTCAAACTCTTGGATGAGCTTTGCTACTAGTTCATGATATTTTGCCAAAATTGGGTCCTTCGCACCATAATCTCCTGCCGTCTGCCGAACTACCAGCTGGGAACCGCTGTGAGCCTTTAAGTTTCTCACGCCAATCTTTCTGGCCAAGCTCAATCCCGCTATGAGGACTTCATACTCAGCTACATTGTTGGTGACGTTGAAGCTGAACTTGATAGCGTTCATTACCTCCAGGCCTTTGGGGCCCCTGATAATTATTCCAGCTCCCTGGTGTTCGGACCCCGAGGCTCCGTCTACGTGCAAGGTCCATTCTGGCTCACGCTCTTTTGGGTCCGAGTGGCTCTCCTCAGTGGTGGGTATTTCGGCGATAAAATCTGCCAGGGCTTGAGCTTTTATGGCCTTCCGAGGCTCATACATACTGAAAGTATGGTCACAGCCTTCTCCCTGCAAGCACCAAGGCGTATATAGCTTTTTGAAGCAAAGGGTACCTGACTTCGGCGCCGTTCAGGGACTTGCTGACATAGCAAACCGGCCATTGCTTTGACCCTTCTTCTTTAACGAGGACCGAGCTCACAGTTTTTTCTGTGACGGCGAGGTACAGTGTGAGGGGCTCTCCCTCCCGAGGCTGTCGCAGAGTCGGCAGGCTGGCCAGGTAGATCCTAAGGATGATAATTTCTTCCGAGGTTGCCTTCAATTTTTGTTGCCTTTGTGAGGACTTTGAAGAAAGGTCTACACCTATCTCCGTACCTGGAAATAAACCTGCTCAGAGAGGTTATTCTTCCGGTGAGTCTCTGCACATTTTTGGCTGTGGCAGGAGTTCGGGACTCAAGCAGAGCCTTAACCTTCTGGGGGTTAGCGTCGATGCCTCTTTCGGATACCATGTACCCAAGGAATTTTCCCGAAGTCATCCCGAAGATGCACTTCTCAGGATTAAGGCGGATCCCGAAGGCTCTGAGCTTTTGGAAAGTTTCCTCTAAATCTGCAACGTGGTAGCCAGGCAGCTTGCTCTTGACTATCATATCATCAACATACACTTCCATGTTTCTCCCCATTTGGTCTTTGAAGACCTTGTTCATCAGCCTCTGGTAGGTGGCTCCTGCATTTTTGAGCCCAAATGGCATCCTGATATAGCAGTATGTTCTTCCCTCAGTGATGAAGGCAGTCTTCTCTTCATCTTCGGGGTCCATCCTTATCTGATGGTAGCCACTGAAGGCGTCTAGGAAACTTAGGAGCCCATATTCAGCAGTTGAATCTATCAGTTGATCTATTGGCGGCAGAGGGTATGAGTCTTTCGGGCAAGCATCGTTCAAGTTTCTGAAGTCGATGCACATCCGGAGTTTGCTGCTACCTTCTTTTGTGGCGATGACCACGTTGCTTAACCACTCGGGGTGCTTGACCTCCCTGATAACTTCAACATCTAGGAGACGCTGGACTTCGGTTTTGACAAAGTTGCTTTTGTGGGCTGAGATGCTTCGTTTCTTTTGCCGGACAGGCCTTGCTTCCGGACTTACTTTGAGGCTATGCTGTATTATGACAGGGTTCACCCCCGGCATATCTTTTGGCGAGTAGGCAAACAGATCTTTATTTTCCAGCAGAAAGGATACAAGATTTTCTTTGTCACCTTCGGCCAAGCTCTTCCCTATTCTGGTAGATTGACCTGGGACAAGCTCTATTGCTCCCATTTCTGTTTTGGCGAGATCTTCTTCTTTGCCTTTTTCTGGTGCCCTTGCCTCCATCGGTTGCGCGAGGTTGCTTGCCGGAGCTTTTCGCGCTTTTACAAACACCTTTCTTACCTCGGCTTGGTCTATGAATACCTCTGCATCTCCATCCTTGGTGGCGAATGTGACAGTTAAGTACTTCACATCAGGGCGAATATGCAGATTCCCCATTGTCTGCCTTCCCAGGATGGCGTTGTACGAGGACGGGACGTTCACGACGATGAATCTCGCCATTGTGGAGGCGTACAACTCAGCTGCTCCATTCACCAAAGTCCCTTTCATCATCAGCCGTAGGTCGATCCATCCGAGGACGGGGAGTTCGGATGGTCCAACCCCAAAAATGGGCTAGGTGACAGGCTTCAGTTCGCTGCTGGAGTGCCCAAGCTCGGCAGCAGGTGCGAGAATAGGACGTCAGCATTTGAGCCATCATCAAGAAACACTCTTTCAACGTCCCAGTTCCCTACTTTCGCCATAATCAGTAGCGGATCGTCGTGGGGGAAGAAGACGGTGGAGCCATTTTTGTGAGCCAGCTTCTTTGATGGACTTTGATACTCCATGACTGCAGTTTCTCTGGCTTTCCGCTTTCTTTCCGAGGATGGGAGCCCCGTGGTGATGGTTTGGATAACCCCTGGTGGAGGTGGAGGGCGCTTTTTTGGACTTCTATTTCTTCGCCTGTCGGAGTCATAGTCCTCATCTTCGGCCCTTTCTTCCTCCATTTTTATGTCTTTCGAGGATGGCATCCTCAGGTATTTCCGAAGTTGGCCATTTTTTATCAGCGACTCTATGTACTTCTTCAGCTGGAAGCAGTCTTCGGTGTCATGACCGTGGTCGCGATGAAACTGGAAGAACTTCTTTGCATTCTTCTTATTATCGACGGTCATGGCCCCTGGTCACCGAATCTGCGTCCCTTGCCTTTCCAGCGCCATGAGAATGTTGGTCCGTGAAGTGCTCAATGGTGTGAAACTTTGAGGTTTCCTTCCTCTCATCCTCCAAGGTCATCCTGCGTATTCGGTAGGATGCCGAGTTTGTTGACTGGACTCTTCGGGGCGGTGGTGATCAGACTTCGGCCCAGCCATTCTTAGTTCTTCGGCGGTCATGTGCTGTTCTGCTCTTCGGTAAAATTCTCCGAGGGTCTCTGGGGGGTCCTTTGAGAACTCGTAGAACAGCTGTGAGTCTCGCCGAAGGCCTCGTGTCATGGCAAGAATGCGGATTTCGGGCCTGAAGTCTGGGACACTTAGAGCTTCCCTGTTGAATCTTTCGACATAGTCTCGGATGGTTTCTCCATTCCTCTGTTCTATGTCGAACATCTGCACAGGCATCTTCGCCATAGGTCTGCTCCCAATGAATTGCTGTGCGAAGGCCATGGACAACTCCTGGAACTCAGTGATGGTTCCTGAAGGCAAGGAATTGTACCACGCCGTGGCTGGCCCTGTGAGGGTGACTTCGAAGCACTTGCACATGGTAGCGTCGTCAGCACCGTGTATTATCATGCTGCGTCTGTACTTCGTCAGATGGGCCTGTGGATCAGTACGGCCATCATAAATCTCCAACCGAGGTACTCTGAAGTCACCTGGCATGGCTGCCTCAACAACGGCCTAAATAAATGGCGAGTCATCTTCGCAGCATGTTCCCGAGAGTCTGGCCCAAACGGGTTTTCTGGCCACTTGTTTCTCCACTCTGTCCAGTCGTGCTAGTATCCTCTCCATCAGCACTGTGGCGCTAGGGCCTTCTTCAGGGAATGGAGATCGCCGGCGCCTCTTCGGGGGGCGAGTTCGGTGCTGAGGGGACAAGGACCTCGGCTCAGGCGACGAACTGCTTCGCTGTGAAACTCTCGGTCGCTTGGACCCGGTTTGTCCCACAGGCCGTTTCCCGAGGGCTATATCTTCTGTGGATAATTCTTCGCGAGGGTCTCCACTCCCCGAACTGCGATGTGTAGACTTGGGGCTTTTCTCCCGAGCGCGTGTCGTTGAGGGGGGTCTCTGGGCCTGTGCTTGCTGTGGCCACCTTCGGTCGATCTGCTGGGTCATTTCAGACACGACCGAACGCTGAAAGTCCCTCAAGAAGCTCATGGTGATTACCAGAGGGCAGTCTTCCTCAGGCTCAGAAGTCCCTGGGAGTGTTTGCTCAGCAGTCGGTTGTATCTCAGGCGCGGACGGGGACTTCGGGAGCCCCTTGTCCTTAGAACGCCGAGTCTCAACGACGGCGATCTCAGAGCGGGTTCCCACAGACGGCGCCAAATGATGGCCAGGGGCCTCATCGTTTATAGTCATGGTGACTGGTGGGGAGACTTCTGGGAGGAAGAATGCCTGATGGAGTGGATAGCCCAAATGAGAGTGCCTGAAAGCTCAGAAACAAAGGGTTAGGAGGCCCCCGGAGTGTTTTTCCGGGGGGGAGCCTCCGACGCCCAAGTCAGTGGTGGCTGAGAAAAGGCAGAGGAAATAGCACAAAGGGCTGAAGAGTCTCGCCTGGTAGTTTTCTCAGAGTGTGGGAGCAGTGTTTGGCCAACCAACCAGCCTCCTGCCAAGTATTAATTCCTGGTATTTATAGGAGCGCCTAGCCCGTTCAGATCACGACACATGTTCGGTCGGATGTTCCCTGAGTTTCTGGGCGTAGGAGACAGATAACTAGTAGCAGATTGTCCTGAGCCACGTGCTGAGATGGGCCATGATGTGATTCTGATGGCGTCCGTATGTCAGAGCGCCTATTCAGGCGACTTTATGACGTCTGTGAAAGGACGTGTCAGAGGCTTCCTTAAATGCTTCCATAAATGCTCCTGCCGTACTCCCGAGGTCCCTGGGTGAGGTCATCCTCTAGTTCGGACAGAGCCTCTTCGGGAAACAAGCCCTCAGTTCGGGGGTTCCCAGTTTCAGGGAGTTCCGCCTTCGGGGATATTATGTTCGGCTCGCTATGTCTGGTGCCGCTTTTCCGAAGGCGATATGTTCACAACCTTGGGGGGCGAGTAGTGTCCTCCGGGTTTCCTGGCGTGCCGGGCTCGGAGCTCTTCGGCTATCTCCCGAGGTGCCTGATCGCACCTTTTCTCGGGTAGCACCAGCTTCTTCTGGCCATCATTGTGGCAGGGAGTTCTGCCGGATAGAGGCGATAGCGTTTGGCTATCAGTTACGACCCTACTTTTAAGGACACGCCATCATCGTCTGAAGCAACCTACCTCTACGCGATGTAATGAAAAAAGTAGAGCATTTGGGAAGGCTGTCAAAAAGGTGCATCGAGCTCGGAGAATATGACATCACCTATGAGCCAAGAAGGGCAATAAAAGCCGAAGCACTGGCAGATTTTGTTACCGAAATCCCAGAAATCGAGAATGCTGAGATCATCATGGAAGACCTAGCAAAGGTTGAACTAGAGTGGGAACTCTTTGTCGATGGAGTGTCAGGTGCAGAGCATCAGGGCGCTGGAGTAGTTCTTCGGGGGCCCGAAGGCATTGAAGCTACCAAAGCCATCAAATTCAGTTTCGATGTCACTAATAACATCACTGAATATGAGGCCCTCATAGCAGGACTAAAGCTGGCCAGAAAAGTTGGTGTAAAAAACCTTATGGCCTATAGTGACTCACGACTAGTAGTCCGGCAGACGAAAGGAGAATACGCGGCAAAGGATCCAACTTTGGCAAAATATCATGACCTCTTCAAAAAGCTCATTGAAGAGTTTGACTTAGTATAGATAGAAAATGTGCCTCGATGACAATAATACTCAGGCTGACACCTTGGCCAAATCCAAGGAACCCACCGACGTACTAAAGCAACCTAGCACAGAATTAATGTGCGTAGCAGCCTCGGGGGAAGGATGGCAAGACCCCATCAAGAAATATCTGGCAGCTTCAAAACTCCCCGAGGATCCCAAGGAGGCCGCAAAGGTATGAAAGCGCTCTGGGAGATACTTCCTCACTGGAGATGAACTATACAGACAAGGGTATGCGAGCCCCCTGCAGAAATGCATAGGCGAAAACAACATCGAAACAATCCTTAAAGAGGTCCACGAAGGAGCCTGTGGCTCCCATTTAGGAACAGACGCCCTTGCTGGGGTACTACTTCGCCAAGGTTACTTTTGGCCTACCTTGAGGAACGATGCAAGGCAATTTGTCCGAAGATGTGATAATTGCCAAAGGCACGCCAACATCCAAAAGTTACCTTCGGAAAGAATAACTTCAGCAAATTACCCTTGCCCCTTCACCGTATGGGGTATTGATCTCAACGGACCTCTTCCAAATGCTCCCGGTGGGGTGAAGCTCTGCATAGTCGTAGTGGACTACTTCAGTAAGTGGATCAAAGCGGAGCCATTGGCATCAATCTCGGTGAAGGATATCTAAAAGTTTGTGTGGAAGAACATCATATGCCGATTTGGCATACCAAGGGTAATAGTGGCCGACAACGGAACCCAGTTTACGGACAGAGGATTCCAAGAATTTGTGGCTGACCTCGGCATAAAAATGCATTTCGCTCGAGTAGCCCACCCTTAAACTAATGGGCAGGTCGAGGATTCAATAGGACAATAAAAGATGGTCTAAAGAAGATGCTAAAGGAGGCAAAGGGGAAATGGCCAGGAGAGCTCCCAAGTGTGTTATGGAGCTATCGTACGACTCCCCGAAGGGCCACCGAAGAAACTCCTTTCTCGCTCATGTATGGGACAGAAGCCATCATCCCCATTGAGGTCATACAGCCTTCGATAAGAATACAAGTATTCGACGAGGGAGGAAACAACCTTGGCTTGAGGACAAAACTAGACCTCGCCGAGGAACATTGCAAAATGGCGGAACTTAGGAGGAAGGCTTTCCAACAAAGAGCAGCTAACGCTACTAACTTACATGTAACAAGAAAAGAAATAAAAAAATGAGACCTCATCCTCCGAAAGACCGAATTTGAGCATTGCAAGCCATTAGAGGGGGTACTTCTGGAAAACTGGAGTGGACCTTATCTGGTCCTCGATGAAGTCTGCCCAGGGGTCTACAAATTGGGCGACATAGAAGGAGTAGAGTTGAAAAACACTTGGCATTCAGACTCTCTGAAAAGATTCTGTACTTAGAGATTTTTCTGAAAGAAAGCTTGTGATTACTCTTCCCCGAAGTCACCAATGAAAATACAGACCGAATATGGTCGCGTTACCAAAAAAAGCTCCTAGGATGATGGTTCTCTTCCAAAAGGAACAAGCCCCTTAATAGAGTTTAAGAGTGATGCCCTCCGGCATCTCTGTCCAGTGACATGGTGAATTCCGAGGGAGCTTCCCCAGGTGGGAAAATGCCTGAAAAGCTCAGAAAAAAGGGTTAGGAGGTCCCCGGGATGGTTTTCCGGGGAGGAGCCTCCGACGCCCAAGTTAGTACTCTGATAATGAATAAAGTAGGCCCGCTAGAAAGGTGCGTGTTAGCCTGCATATATTTTCATCTATGGGTGAGGGCTGCCCAGGGAGAGGGGATGGATCCCTTGCCAAGTCCTTTTTCCCAGTATTTATAGAAATGCCTGGCCCGTTTAGATCCTGAAACGTGTTCGGCTGGATCCTTTCAGGGCGTAGGGAACAGGTAGCCGTCCTCAGGCTCCTGGTTTTGTGGCTGAGATGGGACTTGGACGACGTCAGTGTGTCAAGTCGCCGTTTCAGGCGGCGTGTGGGTTTCCTGTCAGAGGCTCCTTAAATGCTCATTAAATGCTCATGCCGTACTCCCGAAGTCCATGGCCGAGGTCATCCTTTGGTACGGACGATGCCCTTCGGGAAATATGCCCGCAGTTCGGGGGAGTTCCCTGTTTCAGGTTCCGCCTTCGGGGAGATCTTCTTCGGCTTGCAATAGCTGATTCTCCGTTTCCGAAGGCGATTTGTTTTGTACCTCGGGGGCTAAAAGCTTCCTGTCGCTCCGGGTTCGGGTTAGATAGAGGCTATAGCCCTTCGGCTATCACATGCCCTCCATTGGAAAGCCGAAGTGGAGACTTCGGTTTGTAGTCTTTCCGAGGATGCTCTTTGGGAGTTTTCAGGGAGTAAAACCTGTGCCGAAGGTACACCTTTTGCCCGAAGATTATGGGCTGTTTGGCAATAGCCTGTCTTTTGGTGTCTTCGAGGCTACTTACTTCTTTCTTTTTCCTTTTGCAGGTTTGTGCAGTGTCGCGTCCCATGACCAGGCGTGTCAGTTTGGAGCGGCGGGTCCAAGTTTTTTAGGGGTGTCAGAAGGCGCGTCCCCCTTTTTTGGCTTGATGGCTGACACGTGGCAGTCAGTCATTGGTAGGGATTGTGCTGTAACGTCAAGTGCGCCTTTTTAGGTGCGAAGGAGCAGTTATGGCAACATTTCGCCTTCGCCCAGCACTTAAGACGCCGGTTCGCCTATCTCCCTTGGCCTATATATATGCTCACTCTATCATTTTTTCTCGTTTTGCTTTTTCTTTTGCTTTGGTTTTCCTTCTGCTTTTTGCGGCGGTTCTTTCACCTGAGCTTTTTTCCGACCACCTTTCACGCCGGCGTCTTTACATATAGATTTCGGCAAGCGTTTTGGTGGGTTTTGATTTCCAGAACTTTTTTGTTCTTCTCAAAGTTTTTCCAAAGTTCGCTGTTGCCTTTTTCTGAACTTGCTTTTTAGCCCAAGATGCCTATTCCTGAGAGTTGGCAACCTCTCTTGTCCCACCCTTGCTGCACTACTCCTAAAAAATTAGCAAGGTGGAAGAAGAAATTTTTCCTTCCCTCGTACGCTGTTACGAGGTTGCCACGTCCCGACCATTATAGCTTTTCAAACCATAGCAACGAGGTTACCATTTTTTGAGCTCAGTTGAAAGCCGGTCTTCGGTACCCCCCTCCGGAGTTGATTTGCGAGTTTTGCAGATTTCATGGCATTGCCGTAAATCAACTCCCTCCGAACTCGTACTGCTATTTCAACGCCTTTCTCTGTATGTGTGGCGTTTTCAAAATAAAGCCCCACTACGTTATTTTTATGCAGTACTACAAGCTCTATGTGGTCCCGAAGGGTGGCTTCTACTTCATGCTACCTCGGGGATCCGGGAGCAAAAAGTACATGTTCACCTTCGCCACCAAGGAGAGCTGGCGAGGGTGGCAAAAAAAGTTTTTCTTTTTGAAGATGGAGGAGGCCTGGTCGCATGTCCCGACCAAGTGGGCTCAGGGAAGGCTGGACGACGACATCGTAGATCCGAAGATGTTGCTGACCCCAGAGTTGACTCCTATATTCACGGATTTTGACCGTCATATTCGAGCCGTGGCTGACTGGGGTCCCGAGGTCTCTTCGCGCTCTCTTTACCCCTTCCCCATTAACTGGAGGTTGATGACCAAGGAGGTCCTTCGGGAGCTCAAGGTGGTAAAGGAGCACGAGACGAACCTCGGGATGCCAGCTGCACTACTCCTAAAAAATTAGCAAGGTGGAAGAAGAAATTTTTCCTTCCCTCGTACGCTGTTACGAGGTTGCCACGTCCCGACCATTATAGCTTTTCAAACCATAGCAACGAGCTTACCATTTTTCGAGCTCAGTTGAAAGCCGGTCTTCGGTACCCCCCTCCAGAGTTGATTTGCGAGTTTTGCAGATTTCATGGCATTGCCGTAAATCAACCCCCTCCGAACTCGTACTGCTATTTCAACGCCTTTCTCTGTATGTGTGGCGTTTTCAAAATAAAGCCCCACTACGTTATTTTTATGCAGTACTACAAGCTCTATGTGGTCCCGAAGGGTGGTTCTACTTCATGCTACCTCAGGGATCCGGGAGCAAAAAGTACATGTTCACCTGGGCTCTTTGGGAAAGTCCAAAGCGAACAAAAATGAGAGGTTGAGCTTGGGGTGCCGAGAAAGGACCTGATGCCGTGCCAGACAGAAGCCATCTTGGTAGGACACCTTCGTCATCTGGTCCGATTGATCCTTCTCGACACTCAGAGCTGACAGCTCGGCCGTAAGCTCAGCAACCTCCCTCTCGAGCTTTTTCTTCTTCTTATTTTTAGCCTCCTTCCTCAATGAGTCAACCTCAGCCTTGAGCTCGGCATTCAAAGCAATCACCTTCGCAAGGTTCTTGCCATCTTTAGCTTTCTCCTTTCGAAGGGCCTCATTCTCCGAAGAGAGAATGGCGCACTTTAAGCCGAGGTCCTCAACCTTGGCGGAAAAATTGAGGAGGAGCTCCTTCTTGCTCTCCTGGAGCTCAGTCCGAAGATTCTCTATGTCCTCCTTCATAATCTTATTCAGTTCGCCACACTTGAGGACATGCTTGGCGCAGAACTCATTCACCCTTCGCAGAGAATTTTTGGGCCGAGAATGGGACTCTGTATGCTTCGTCGCCTAGGCTCGGAAATATCTGCTGTATGCCAAAAGCTATAGAAAAAAGGGCCCTGAATAAGGGTTAAAAGGCAATAAAAACTTAGAAGAAAATTTTTCTAAAAAAGGAGAAAAAACTACTTGGCCGGCATGCTCAGTCATCCTCGCCGAGAGGATATCCTCATTTGGGCATTCAGTGATGAGCGACTGAAAGGTGGCGTTCGTCATCACACCCATCGCCATCTGGGGAACCATCAGCTGACTATCCTCGGAGAACAAGTTCATGTCCTCCGTGAAAGTCCAGAAGGGCTCCTTCGGCACTTTATCTTTCGGGATGTGACTGTCCCGAAGAGCCCTCCTTCGGGCATGAGTTTCCAACCAGGGAGCAACAGGTATGTTTTCTGCAAGATCATACCGAAGTTCCGTCAGTACATCATCCCTTAGCCATTCATCTAAAAAATCATAGATATGAAAAAAACTAAGATTCGCAGAATAATGGCTAAGGAACCAACCTGGTGGAACTTCAGCCACATCATCCTCAAGCTCGTCCACTCCTCAGACTTCGTCGGGAACATTCTTGCCTTTTCTCCTCTTGCTCTCTTCGAGCTCTTGAGTTGATGTATGATCGGGCAAAGTCTCGACAGCAAGGACTGGACTCAAAGCTACCCCGAGAGTGGTAGAGTCCGAAGGAAGATCAGCATGGGTAGTAGAATGAGCAGGAGACTGATCCTGCACCTCAACCACATCCTCGGGGCGAGGAGGAAGGGCAGCCGCCTTGGCCTTCTTTACCTTGCAAGGCCCTCCGGTGGTCTTCTTCCTCTTGGCGGCCGTCTTCTTGCGTGTTTGCTCCCCCTTCTAGGCCTGACCAAGAAAGAGGGACTTGTAAAAATCAACAGACTGATCGCCCATCTCTTCAAAAGGAAAAAGCATTAGTGTAAGTCCAAAAGGAAAACAGATATCAAATCCTGGAAGGTGACTTACTCTCGGCAAAACCCTCGTATGAGATCTTAGCCCGAAGAAGCATTATTATCCATGCCTTCTTCCCCGAGAGAACAGGCACGGGAATATTCAGGTCAGCCTTATGTGCGTTGACCACTCCTAGTTCCCGAAGGACCTCCTCGGACATGAGGTCCCATTTAATGGGAAAGGGATAAAATGAACGCAGAAGAACCTTGGGGTCCCAATCCGCGACCGCCCGAATAAGCCGATCGAACTTATCGGCCGCCAACTCCAAAGTCAAAAGCTTCCGGGGGTCGACAACATCGATCTTCAAGGTCCTCGACGCCCACCTGGTGGTACATAGCTCGAAAACTTGGGAACTGACAGGAAGAAGAACTTCTTCTGCCACCCTCGCCAACTATCCTTATTATCGAAAGTGAAGGTGAATTTTTTGCTCCCGGACCCTTGGGGAAGCAAGAAGTAAAAGCCGCCCTTCGGGACCGGGTGGATTTTGTAGTATTGCATAAAGAAAAGAAAGTGGGGGTTTATCTTAAAAATCCCACACATGCAAAGGAAGGAGTTGAAATAAGAATAAGAATTAGGAGGGAGCTGGTTCACGGCAATCCCGTGAAACTTGCAGAACTTGCATATAGAGCGATGAGAGGGATACCAGAGACCGGCTTTCAACTGAGCTCGGTAAATAGTAAGTTCACCCGAACGGGTCATAAAACCGTATGTACCAGGGATAGGCAACCTCGGGATGAAGTAAGAAGGAAGATAAAATTTAGCCATCCACTTCATCATTTTCTTCGAAGTGGTACAGCAAGGATGAGACTCAAGGAGGAGAAAGTTTTCGGGAAGAGGACGGACGGAAATCAACGGAGTGTGATACAAAATTTCTTAAAAAAGAAGAAAAATAACCTCGAAAGAAAAGAAGAGCTACCGAAGGAAAAGAGCCACTGAAGGTTTTGCCGAAGTCTGGATTTCTGGGTGCCGTCGTGGGGGTTGCCGAAAAATCGCTCCACCGCTGAAACCGTTGCCGAAAGAAGGAAAAAGATGAAAGAGAGCTTTAGAACAGATCAGAGCAAAAGAGAAGAGTGTGAAAAAAGTGAGGCGAGAGGTGCATATATAGACCGAAGAGGGTAAGCGAAACGTCGTCATTATTGCCCCTCGAAAGGGAAGAGACGCAATTCACACAACCGACGTAACTACTCGCCATTCATCAACAGCCACATGTAAGTTGATACGAGAATCGAGGGCACGCCCCTGACAGCTGGCAGACCTATATAACACTTCCCAAAGTGACACAACCGTCTAAATGAGAAGATGAAATGATTCATTGACAGGAAGAAAAGTGGAATCACGCGCCTCTGACAAAGGCCTCGATAGAAGCACCAGGAATTTCACTTGAACTCCAAAAAGTTCCCGAGAGCCTCCCAAACCGAAGACACGTCTTCAGTTTTTTCTGACGGGGAGGGGGGCATGTGATAGCCGAAGGGCAATCGCCCCTGAAGGACCTCATGTGCATACATCATGATGGGCCAACGCATCACCTTTGGTCGGAATAGACGACCAGACTTCGGCAAAGAGAGGGCCTCAGAACACCCTCGGGCAAGCCAGATAAGTGTTGTGTTCATCAAACCCTTAGGACCAACTTCGGTCAGGAGGAGTCGTCATCCTTCCCAAAGGTGACTTCCCATCGGCTTCGCGCGCCCAAGACCATCTTCGAATATTTTTTGGGCCCACCTTCGGGAAACGATCTCGAAGTACCGTCAACAAGAACCCGAGGCTGACCTTGGGATAGCCCAGCCGAAGGTGTCTCATATAAAATGAGGGACTTCCCTTCGAAGACGCCCCTCTATCCGAAGAAACTCTAAGCCTCGGGGGAGTTCGGCCACCTCAAAAGGCCATGTGGGCACATAACCAGGCAACTAAGGAGTCTCTGACACACCGTACTCATATGGCCCCTGACATGCCGTCCCCAGACACACTCTGACACGTTGTCTAGGTACCGCTTAGGCTTTCGGCTGGGCGGCCTACAGTCGGCTAGAAGCTCCCCTTCTCTCTGAAGGTACGAACGCATCCGGTCGAACACGTGTCATGATCTGGGCGGCTTGTGGTAAACGAACTTCTCCGATCTACCTCCCTATAAATATTCGGGAGGCATCACAGGTCAGGGGGTTCTCTCCAAGAAAAGCCAACTTCTGGCTCCTTTGCTTATCTTCCACCTCCAAACACTGACTTGGGCGTCGGAGACTCCTCCCCAGAAAAACACTCCGGGGAAACTCCTAACCCTTTGTTTCGCTGAGTCCTTACAGCTTCCCCACCGACGGAGGCTCTCTACCCTGACATCCTGCCATCGGAAGTTTCTGCTCCATATTCACTATGTTGTGCAATGATGATGCTGAAGACCATCAAGGATGAGAATGAGAGAGGTATAAGTCATTTGGCTACTTAAATGGCCATAAATGAGCTTAAGGTCACAAAACACACTTAACAAGCTTAAACTTGTTTTATGTCAATTTCCTTCTCACAAATTATGGTTTCTTTGACTTAAAATCCTTGGAACACATGTGCCCAATATTTTTCACTAATTATCAAGTCTTGGCTGCCTCCCCCATGGTGGGATAACCCCACAATTCCACCCTTAGATTAAGTCAAAAGCTTGAACACCTTAAGGTTTACACTACGACATTTAGGTCCTTATTCCCTTTAGTGTTTTCTTTGTCCAAACTTGTCTTCCATGAGCAATTTGGTCCTCCAATAGCACTTTCATACCATTCATATCCTTCCCATAACTCTCCAAGTCTCTTTCCTGAGAGTTTTGCAATTGAGCACCCGAATTTCCAAAACCTTACCAAAAAGTCCATAGGTTGCTTGACAAACAAGCAATCCTTAAGGCTTTTCTTGGGGGCCAAGTTACCAACTTGGAACACTTTTAAGGAGGTGTTGATCATGCCTTTTACCCCCTATACTTCAATCACTATGGTGAGAATTACACAATATAATGGTTTTTAGCCATTACGACACACTTGTAATTCTCCCATTTTCTGAGGTGGTAACATGGTCACTTACACCTAATAAGATTGCCTAATGTGTGGTAGCCAAGATTAAGACTTTTGCTAGTTTTTTCCTTCCTTGCTGCAATTGTGTGCATAAAAAGTGAATATGTGTGTAATGGTTGGACCAATATGCAAGCATTTACTTAGTGCCCAAGAGGGCCGCTTGGGTATGCATACTAAGGGTATTGTTCTAATGGCCTACAAAACATGCCAATCCTAGAAGTTTTAAATGCACAAGTTTGGCACCATCACTAGACTATCCTGGAGGGGGTAACAGGTTGTGTCACCTCAGTTTTCACATCATAGATTCAATAGATTAGGGGGTGTGCCCTTGTTTCTTGTGCTGGGTGACACACGTCACTAGATTATTGGCCATGCTTCGCATCCATTACATCGGTTACGTCTCTTCGCCTGCAGACGGTCATTATGGTGTCACTTCACCTACCTCTTCAACCAATATAAAGCTCTCTCCCCAGGGTTTTCTCACTTCTGCTTTGTTTTCTATGTTGAATGGGTTGCATTTTCTAAAATTGGTTTTTTCTTTAGTCTTTCTTCTCTTAGTAATTCTAAGGTTAAGGTTATAGTCATCAAATATGTTCGCTTCTTGCACCGAAGTCCATCAAATTCGTGAGAGCTGGAGTGCACTCAACTTTCCCTTGAGCTATGCCACTTTCGAAAAGCTGAAGAAATGGATAGCTAAGTTTTATCTTCCTTCATATAACAAGACTAGGCTTTTTGGTCCTAGGGAGCTAAGCTACCTTCCTCGGTACAACGAGATTATCATTTTTAGTTTACCACTAAAGGCGGGTCTTCGGTATCCCCCTCGAATATAGTGAGCGACTTTTGCCAATTTTGTGGCACAGCTGTTAACCAACTGCCACCGAACTCATACACTTACTTCAATGCCTTTCTTTGCATGTTTGGGGTCTTCAAGATAGCCCATCACTTCATTTTTTTTCATGCAATATTATAACCCTGATCCTATCCCAAAGGGGGATTTTACTTTTAGCTCTATTGGGGATTTAGGAGCAAGAAATTCACTTTCACCTTCAGAACCAAGGATAGCTGGCGATGGTGGCAGAAGAAGTATTTCCTCATGGAGGTAGATAAAAAATGGAATGGTGGCTTCTGGGGCCCTTTGTATCGACGTGATGGACCCATCAAAGTTGCTTACGCTCAAACTAGAGTCCCAGTTTGATGAGTTTAATAGTTGAATTTGGGCAGCAGCTAATTGGACAAATCAGGAATCTTTGCGTCTAATACACCCTTTTCCAAATAAAATGGAACCTCACGACCGAAGAGGTACTTTGGGAGCTAGGGGTCACCAAGGAGCATGTTCCTACCAAAAGCATGCTAAAGCCAACAGTAGACGGAAAAAAATCATGGCTGGCTATGCTCATTCGAGGTGAACTCTCCTATTCTTCCCTTGAAAAGAGTAAGCTGCATTCACCTTGTGTATTTTTTTTTATGTTTGATACTTAAATTGATATTTTTCTTATTGCAGAAAGGGATGATAAATCCGTGGCTTTTTACAAGAGTTTGTTCCTCTGTCAAGCCGAGAAGGGGGAGTAGAACAAGAATGCTCTGAAAAGAAGGAAGGGACTAGCTGGACAGTCTTCGGGGGCTCCAAAGACTAAGAAAACAAAGAAAGACTCTTTCCCTCCTTCCCCCAAAAAATCTGACCAAAGCTCAGGATCATTCTGCTGAAGATGCAGATCTTTTGCTGGATGTGGCCATTTTATCCATTCCTCTAAGTCCTAACTTTACTATAGAGACTCTGGGGACCTCACTAAGCGTAGTTTCGACTAAAGATGTGGAAGAAAGATGGAGTTAAAAAGGTAAAGAGATCTTTGCCGAGGTCCTCGATGTGACTGGCTTTGACGGGGAAGACGTCGAAGTCCTACTAGGTTTGTCTCTTAGTCATTCATCTATCGATTTTGGATTTTTTGGCATTTTAAATTTTATCGATGAATGGCTAAGAGACAATGTAGTAAGGGAACTTCATCTTGATTTTTCAGAGGATAGGGTCAAAATAGGATGGATGATGGACCATGCTCGAAAGCAGGCCATTCGAGATTTGAAGATCACTAAAGGCAAGGTGCCGATGGAAACTTTTTGGACTTTCACCGAAGACATGGACTTGCTTTCAGAGGACTGCTAGAAGATGGCCCCTCAAATGGTGAAGGGCATCATTACAAATAACACTTTTTAATCTCTTATGAATGATTGTCCGAATGAGTAGATTCTTGCTACTCAAATTTTTGAGCACACTGCTGAAGTAATCCTTCATATTCAAGTACTTAGAAAAATGTTAGGACTTTAAGTTCTTGTAACTCACATCAAGCCTTACTTTCATAGTTGTTAGTGTACAAAGGTTACCTTCGGGCATAGGCATCACCGCAATCCTCCATCCAAAGTGAGTTGGGGCAAAACTTCGCTAAGGCCAAAGAGATGTTTGCGAGCTCATGCCTTAAGTATAGTGAGCTCAATAGGATTGCCAAAGGGGACCCCGCCAAGCTTCACTAGAAGGTTCTTGAGAGCCAGAGGGGGCTCCTTGAGGAATTTTCACTGAAAATTTCTAACCTCGAGGTGAAGCTGGTGGAGCAAAGTTCGGTTGGTGAGACTCTTCGAATGGAGAAGGAGGACGCCATCGCTAACTTGACCAAGGCATTGGAAATTAATGCTGAACTTAAGTGGAAGAAGAAGAAAAAGAAATCGGAGAAAGAGATAAAGGACCTGAAGAAAGAGATGGAGGCTTTGAAGGCTAAGAAGGCCAAGGCAGACAAGGCGACAAAATCTTCATTCCGAGACGGTTTCTGGCTTGCTCCCCATCAAATTCTCTCACGCTTTCCCGACCTTGACATCTCCTTCCTTCAAGCTCTGGACATCCCCATGGGACCTTCTTCACCTTGGTTGAAGATAGAGTTCCTTAACCTCTCAAAACTGCCTCCAAAGGACGAAGGTGATGATGGTGAGGAGGGCGATGCCAAAGACGACAACGCCGAAGGGCCTGCAAACGTACAGGACAATCCCTAGGGTTGCCCTTTTTTTTTTGTACCTGGCTTCTATAAATGGAATATCTTTATTCTCCATACTTCAACTAGCATCGTTTGCTCTCCAAACTTTTTCATCTTTTTAGAGAAATTACTTAACTTCTTTTGACTTATTCACCTTTCTCGGCTAATTTACCATCTTCGGCATGGCTTAGCATGTTCAGTTGTGTAATACCCTTGTAACAAATACTATTAAGGATTTAAAACCTCAACCTTTTTTGAAGGTAATATTCTATCACTTATGGAGTCCTGAGTTTTTCTCTAAGTGTTTTAGAATGGAATTCAACCAATGTTTTTAGGAAACTTGCTATGTTCAAAATACTTGGTATTTCCGGAAACTTTTATGTTTGGTTAATCTTCTTTGGGAGGCCTTCCCACAAGACTCTTAACACCTTAGGCAACTTTAGAGACAACCACATTCGGTTGATCTCTTTGGGAAGGCCTCTCCTAATAAGGCTACTCTTTCAGAAATTGCTAAGTTCAAAGAACTAAGTGTAGAATTTTTTCAAAAAGTCTAAATGCCATGTGTTTTTCTATTCTTATCTTTCAGTGTTTCCCAGTTTATAGACCCCTGGTCGAACTTCATCCAGTACCAAATCAAGTTTTTCCCAGGTTGCCCAAAGTACACCATGAGATAGTCTTCAGGTTTCCAGTTTAGCCTTTCTTAGGATGAGGTCTCCTTTCTTGATCCCTTTAGGTTTGACATCCGAATTAATTGAGATGGTTGTCTTTTGCTGAAAGGCCTTCCTTCTGAGTTTGGCCATTTCCCTAAGCTCTTTGAGCTTGTGAAGTTTGGTGCATAAGCCAAGGTTGTTTCCTTCTTCATCGCACACCTATATCCGGATGGACGGTTGCACAAATTCCACAGGAATAATAGCTTCAGTGCTGAATATGAGTGAGAAGGATATTTCACTAGTAACTCTTCTTAGGGTTGTTTGGTAACTCCACAGGACACTCAGGAGTTCTCCAGGCCATCTTCCCTTGGCTTCTTTCAACCTTTTTTTTAGAACATCATTTATTGTCCTGTTGGACACCTTAACATGTCCATTTCTTTAAGGACGGGCAACTGGAGCGAAGTTAATTTTTACTTTGTAGTTGGTTGGGAATTCGTAGAACACTTTGTTAATGAGTTAGGAATCGTTATCTACTACTATCACCCTTGGGACATCAAACCTACATATGATGTTTTTCTAGATGAACCTCTGGATGTCCTTTGTAGAAATTGTTACAAGGAGCTCTACCTCAATCCACTTAGTGTAATAATCTACTGCAACTACATAGAACTTCACTCTTCCAGGAGTCATCAGGAGAGGACCGATGAGGGCAATACCCCAAACAATGAAGGAGGAAGGATGGTCAACCAAAGTTATTGCTTCTGAGGGTGCTCTTTGCATGGGTTTGTGTCATTGGCACTTATTGCATTTTTTTATGAACTGCCATGCATCCTTCCTTAATGTGTGCAAAAACTATCCTTGCCAAAGTAGTATCCCAGTAAGGGTGTTAGTCCCGATGTGAGATCTGCAGGCTCCTTCATGGTCTTCTTTCAGGACTGTCTTAATGTCTTCTTCACTAACACACCTTTGCAATGGGTTTACATTCCCTTGCCAGTACAATTTTTCCCCAATCATGAAGTACTTTCCAGAGTGCCTACGCACCCTTGCCACTTGCTTAGGATCCTGGGTAAGGATGAACTAACCAGATATTCCTTTGTAGAGTCTTTCCACCCTTTTTCTGGTGTTGTGAATGCCATTATGGCTCTACTCAGGTGGTCAAGTACCTTAATGGACTGTTTTGACTTCACTGGTATGTCAACTTCAACGTTCTCCTTTTTATCCTTACTTTGTCAAATTCTTGGATCAATTTTTAGATGAGCACATGGTATTTTGCCAGGCTAGGATCCTTGGCACCTTCTTCCCCCATTGTCCACTAGACAACCAACTACAAGTCATTGTAAGCCTTCAGATTCTTTACATCAACTCTTTTTTCCAATCATAATCCAGCCACAAGGGCTTCATATTCATCGATGTTGTTAGTGAATTGGAATCTGAACTTAATAGCTTTGGCCACTTCCATCCCTTCAGGATCTCAGAGTATTATCATGGGCTACTAGTGTTTTGTTACTGAAGCACCATCTACAAACAATGCCCATTCGGACTCCTTACTTCTGAGGTTATCGGGGGGGTCCATGGTTTTAGGCAATTTAGAAAAAATGTTTGCTAAAGGATGACCTTTTATGGCCTTTCTCACTTTGTATGTGATGTCGTATTGTCCAAGCTCAATACACCATTTTGACAGTTGGCCGGAATGATCCACCTTCTTCATGACATCCTGAAGAGGTAGGTTACTTCGGATCATGATAGAATTTCCTTGGAAATAAGGCCAGAGTGTCCTACTTGCCATGACTAAAGTGTACATGGCTTTTTGCTGTAAAGGGTACCGAACTTCAGCACCGTGCAAGGGTTTGCTAACGTAATATACTAGCCACTATTTTCCACCTTCATCTTCCCTCACTAGTACTAAACTTATTGTTTTCTTAGTGGCTGCGAGGCGGAGGATGATAGGTTCTTCTTCCCATGGTTGCTGAAGTGTCAACAAATGGGTTAAGTAACTTTTAAGCTCATCCCAAGCCTTTTAACAATCTTAGTTCCAAGGATGTTCCTTGGAGCTAAGGCTGGATTCATTTTTTGCAACTTCCGTAAACACTTTAAAGAATGGTCGGCACTGATCTTCTATCTAAAGATGAATCTGCTAAGCGCTGTTAGTTGCCCTATAACCTTCTACACATCCTTGGTAGTTGTGGGAGTTTAGAATCCCTGTAAGGTGTTAACCTTCCTTGGATTGGCATCTATACCTCTTTTGGATACCATGAAGCTGAGCAATTTGCCCGCAGTCACCTCGAACACACACTTTTGGGGCTTAAGACGGATTCCAAATTTTTTAAGTTGGTGGAATGTTTCCCCCAAGTCAATGATAGGTATTTCACTCTTAACTATCATATCATCAACGTAAACTTCTATATTTCTCCCAATTTGGGAACTGAATACCCTATTCGTCAGCCTTTAATATGTGGCTACTATATTTTTAAGGCTGAAAGGCATTCTGACATAACAGTAGGTCCTGGATTTGGTAATGAAGGTGATTTTTTCCTCATCTTTGGGACCCATCTAAATCTTGTGGTATCCGCTAAAAACATTGAAGAAGCTTAGTAGACCATATTTGGTAATGGAGTCTACCAATTGCTCTATTAATGGCAGAGGATATGAGTCCTTTGGACAGGCATCATTAATATTTTGAAAGTTGATGCACATTCAAGGATTATCGTTCTTTTCCTTTGTGGCAACAATAATGTTGCTAAGCCATTCTGGGTACTTGACCACCCTTATTATGCTTGCTTCCAATAGTCTTTTGACTTCCATTTTGATGAAATTGTCCTTGTTTGTCGAGAGGCTACACTTTAAGACTATGATGAATTAAACCCATATTTATTCTAGGCATATCCTTCAGGGAGTAAGCAAATAGATCTTTGTTCATTAATAAAAGGGATACAAGTTTTTCCTTGTCACCTTTAGCCAGTTTTTTCCCCACTCGGGTACTTCGGGCAGGGACTAGTTGTGACGGCTCTCCTAGTTGACTAATCAAGTAAGTATTTGTTTAAGTGTTTCATTAAATTAAGTACCTCAAGTTAGCACCTCGTTAAGCAAGTAAGGTAAGCTTAATTAAGCAAGTGAGTTCCTAAGTGTGATTTGGCATAGTTGAATCAAGACCATTAGTTATCCTAGCTATTAGAACCATTTTTGAAAGTTTTGAGTATTTGTGGCACTAAGTGTTCGCTTAAGCCATTTAAATCTTAAGTGGCTAAAGTGTCCAAGAAAATCAAGTGTGAGAAGCTTTTAGCATCCTTTAGAGCAAAGGAAAGTTGGTTTTGAGTGAGAGTTGGTGACCCATTTAAAACAATTGAGAGTTGTGGAGCAAAAGAGGAAGAGGCTTGCCAAGTGGGGGGATTTAGTATAAGTTAGTTTAAGTTGTTAAGTCTTCTTCTTCCTTAGTCATTTGCATTCAACTCCAAATTCGTAGCTCCACTTTCCCTCTCCAAAATCCCAGCCCAAAGCTTCTTTTCCTGCAATTCTTCATCAAATTGAGGAAGCCCAATGTGTTAGTAGGAATCATCAAGCTTCTTTGTTGGTGTTCTAGCTCCAATTTGCTTTTTGGTGCTAGTTTGGACTCAAAATTCATGGGTAAGCTTGTTGGGTTCATTTGGATTGGTTCTAAGTTGTTTCCATAGCTAGAAATGGTCTTGGTTTGAAGTATTTGGTGCCATATCACATTGGTTTTAGGTGAGGAACTCAAAGGGAGCTTGATTGAGCTAAGGTCGTTATGTTTCAATGCTTGCTTTGTAGCTAAATTGAGGTAAGGGTTCAAGTTAATTAAGCTCAAATAATGCATAGAAATGTAGTCTTTTGTGTGGGAATGAGTTAGAAACAAGACCCAAGTGATTTGAGTTTGGGATGAGAAAGTTTGAGCAGTTTTCGTGCAAGGTCGCACGCTGTCGCGCAACGCTGGAAAGCGTTGGCGACGCGTCGCCAGTGGCAACGCGAGTTGGTGACGTGTCGCCGAGAAATGAAAAAGTTTTCCGAACACTGATGCCTGTGGCGACGCGTCGCCAACTTCGCTGCCAATGCATTTTCCCCCCAAGCTCCGAGCATCCTAAGAATGTCTCAAACTCTCGGTTTTCATCCCTAGGCTAAGTTAAGACATTCTGTAGCCTCGGTTGGGTCTAGAAATCCTTCCTAAGCTGGGAATTATGCATTATTTAAGTGGTAGTTAAGTTGTGTGGTTAAGAAAGAGTATGAATTGGTGGCTAAGAAAATCAAAGTGTTTAAGCTTCTAAATGAGCACTAAGGGGATTAAGGGGGTTTTTAGACTCTTTGTTGGCCGAGTAGAAAGTCATTTACCTATGGTCAATGAGGAGGAAAACCTAAGTCGATCCCGACCAAACCATTTGGTTTGGTAAGTAAGCCACTATGAGTGCTCTAAGTTAAACCTTAAGGGTTTGGCTAGTTAAACCACATAGGATGACTACCTTGTGCAATAAGTTAAGGGTAAAGACGGGTAGGTTTTAGAGGGGTGACGACCTACTCTAGAACCCATAGGTGTCACTTAAGGGAGGTAAAGTACCCGGGATATGAGGGCCAGTATCTCAAGTACCTCCGCCGTTTGAGCTCAAGGCAAGTTTTATGGCACCTAGAGTGTAGAAAGTCCCAAGTGCATGCATTATGTGCTTTTCATATCATACATTCATGCATTGCATATCTTATATATATGTTTGTTGATTGTTTGAGTTGTTTGTTGGTTGATCCACTTGTTTGGTTGCTTGTTTGCCATGGTTGCATCTTGGTTACTACTATCTTCTTGCAGGTATTCAAGGGACCCTTACTGAGTACTTTTAAGTACTCACTCCCTTAAGTTTATTGTGCAGGTTCTAACTCCGGGCCTAGTCACTAGTTGACAGCTGAGGCCTAAGCTTTCTATTTTGCAGGTACTTTTCTTGAGAATCCTGGTGATTCTAGGTTACTTGTGGTGTAAGTTATGTGCTAACCAAGTTGTGCCTTTACAGTGTTGAGGCTAAGAGTGCACAAGAACAAGAATTAAGGAAGGGCTTGCACTTGGATCTTGGATAGCTCAAGGTGGGGCTCAAGTAGATGATCTTAGTTAGTTAGCTTTTGTCTCTTGTATATAGTACCTCGTGTACTAAGAAAGTTGCCTCTAATAGGATACATTGTGATGTAAATCCATCTTGTTACTTTTGGGTGCATGCTAGAAGTATATTGTATGCACAAACTATTACTTGTAGTCAAAGTAACTAGTATTTCAATGTCTTGGCACATTTTAAGTATGTTTTAATAGAAATGCTCGAGCAACGTTTTTAACCAACGATCTATTTATTCTTTTGCATTGCCAGGAAAAAAGCATGCATATCTCTTGAACTAAGTAGGCTAAGAAACTAGTTGCATATAAATTGTTTAAATTTATATTGACGAGTAATAGTTAGCCAATAGTAACTTAGAGGGATTCATAATCCCTAAGAGCCTACAAGATTATGGGGCACTAGGGCCCCGTTCTGTGACACTAGTTCTATATCATCAGTTTCTATTTTTCAACCTCACCATTTTCTAGTTCTACTACACCTTCACCAATCTTGCTCTTCTACCTCGAAGTCTACATCTAGACTTTGGCTGGATTATACCTTGCTTTAACAAACACTTTCCTAACTTCAGCCTAGTTGATGACAGTTAGGTATTTTTGTGCCACCCTCTTTTGCCTCGAACATGACAATTTGGTATTTCACATTTTCTCGAATGTGAAGGTTGCTTGTATCTATCTTTTGACGATGGTGTTGTGCAAAGGTAGGACATTTATGATGATGAACCTTGTCATAGTGGAAGTAAAGAGCTCATCCTTGGTCTTAACCAGGGTACCACTTAGCATCAACGACAGGTTAATCCATCTAAGTATGGGATGTTCCAAGGGACCAACTTTGAAGGTGGGCGAGCTCATGAGCTTGAGATCTGTTACCCACTCCAGGGTAGCCCAGTTATGGAGCCAAAACTATGCATTTAAACTCCCAGGTTTGGTGTGTCCTGTAGGTCATCAAAACAACACCCCTAGTGTACATACTCAAGGGACCCTCTTGAGCCCTATGTAAATACATGCATATTGGTCTAACCATAACACACATACTTACATTTATGCACACTATGGTAGATAAGAAGGAAAACACTAGCACAAGTCTTAGTTTTGGCTTCCACACATTAGGCAATCTTATTAAGTTCTAGTGACCAGCTACTGCACCTGTAACTTCCACTAATAAAATGTATCATTCTAGCCAAACACCCCCCCATTTTATTCACTCCATTATCAAGTAGAGACTTATAGAAAACCAAGGAATTTTTTTTATATCAATAGCCCACCTATGGGCCAAGTTATGGATTTTTTAAGTTGGTCACAAAATTCTGACCAAATGAACAGTAACTCAGCCAATTTTGTAAGGTCATATCTTTAGCTACAGGGCTCCAAATCTAGAAATTCCAAATCTCAGTTAACCATATGTATGTTATATATGTCTGTTCAAACTTTCATACCAAGATTCATTTTACACAGGGAGATATTAAACTTTAGGTCCAGAGTCGAAATTCTGGCAACTTTTGGACCATTTTGCCCATACAATTTTTCCAAACCATGCAAACACTTCATTCACATGGAGAAAGCCCTCCAAGGCTATCCCATATATGTACATTACACATAGGAATTAAATTACCTTTATTTTAACAACTTTATGTGGGAAAAACAAAATTTACAAGTAAGCAGCCCATCATTCACACTTAGGCAGCTTTGCACCACATCACCTACATAGCCAAAACATTACTCAAATTTTCACATACTTGTCTCATTTTACATACACTATATGAAAATGCATACATGCACTACAATATGGTCTTAAATAATCTAAATATGCACCCTAGGTTACAGGAGGTCCTGAGACACAATGGACTCCAAAAACAGGATGCTGGACAACTGCTGCACAACACAATACGTACCACCATTAAAAATACCAAATGTGCTCCTAAAATCACCAAAATTTTCAGATCATAACTAGACATATGGAAGTTCAAGTACATGAAATTTCAGACTAAAAATCAAACTAAAAAGGTTATTTTGAAGGTGATCTTTCAGCTGGACCTGAAATGACAGAATTGAGGGGAGTAACTTCCATTGAGAAACTTAGTAAGGGTAGCACTTGGATTCAATAGGCAATGTAACCATCATTAAAACCAGCATCCAAATACACTAAAACAAAAAACTACAATGCATATATACAAGATATAGCAACCAAATGCAGCAGCCAAACACAAACAACAAACACATGAAATGTGGCAGCAACATATACCATAGGTTAGTCCATAAAACACATAATAAACATAACCAAATCACTATGGCAGCCCTCCTCAAGCTAATGCTTGGTATTAGGAGGATTTTAACACTATTTAGTACTAACTTTGGGCTCTAGAAACCCTCATTTTACTGCCATCTTTGTGCCCTTCACACTAGGTCACAAAACCTTCAATAAGTGCACTCGCCTCACTAAGCTTGGTTCACCAAGCTCGTGGCTCTCTTCCAAGCTTAGCCCTAGCTCCATGGTTGCTTGAAAATACAGAAAACAACCCATGAGAGCAAGATAACCCTTACCAAAGTGGGTAGGCCGAAGATCAAGCTTGATCCTTGAAGTATGCAAGAAATAGCCCTAGTTTGCTTCCAATTCCTTCCTTTTGCCTTCAATTTCAATCAATTGCAAGTTCGAAGGTGTGGTGGCTATGGAGGAAGTATGGCTGTGTTCTTGGGCTGGGGAGGATGAAAATGAGAGAGGGATAAGTGATTTGGCCACTTAAATGGCCTTAAATGAGCTTAAGGGCACAAAACACACTTAAACAAACTTAACCTTGCTTTATGTCATTTTCCTTCTCACAAATTATGGTTTCTTTGTCTTAAACTCATTGGTACACATGTGCCCAACATTTTTGACTAATTATCAAGTCTTGGCTGCCTCCCCCATGGTGGGATAACCCCACAATTCGACCCTTAGACTTAAGTTAAAAGCTTGAACACCTTAAGGTCTACACTAGGACATTTAGGTCCTTATTTCCTTTAGTGTTTCCTTTCTCCAAACTTGTCTTTCATGAGTAATTTTGTCCTCCAATAGCACTTTCAAACCATTTATATCCTTCCCATAACTCTCCAAGTCTCTTTCTTGATAGTTTTGCAATTGAGTACTCGAATTTCCTAAACCTTACAAAAAAGTCCATAGGTTGCTTGAAAAACAAGCAATCCTTTAGGCTTTTCTTGGGAGCCAACTTATAAAGAGCTGTGAATCTCTCTTAAGCCCTTTGATCATTGTGAGGATTCGGATCTCGGGGTGGAAGTCTAGGACACTCAGTGCTTGCATGTTGAATATCTCGATATAGTGCCCGAATGGTCTCCCCATTCTCTTTAGCTATATCAAACATTTGAACAACCATCTTCACCATTGGCCTACTTCTTATGAGTTGCTAGGTGAAAGCCATAGACAACCCCTGGAAGCCCATGATGGTTCTCGGTCCCAAGGAGTTGTAGCATGTAGTTGTTGCTTCGGCCAGGGTAACTTCAAAACACTTGTAAAAGGTGGCACACCGGCCCCGTGGAGCACCATGCTCTTTTTGTATTTCATTAAGTAGGCCTGGGGATTGCTTCACCCTTTGTAAGTCTGCAAGCATGGTTCTAAAAATCACTAGGCATTGGTGCTTCCACTATCGCCCTGATAAAAGGGCATTCTTCTCCGGTGAATGTCACTAATAGCCTTGACTAGACGGGCATTTCTACACCTTATCCAACCTTTCTAGGCTTTCTTCCATCAAGACAGTAGTACCATCTTCTTCCTATTGCCTGGGAGCCGAGGGCAAGGGATAATGATGTACTCTCCTTGGTGAGTAGCTTTGGCGACTTGGAGATAGGGCCTTCTCCTTGAAACAAAGGCTCTGTCTTTAGGAGGTCCTTGGTTCTTTTGATCTTGACCTGGTTGTGTACCGCCCACGAGATGGGAGGTTCTCCATTGAAGACTCCCCATGGAAGCGCCTATTTGTCGAACTTCAACAAGAAGACTGGCGCCCTTTCTCTGGATGTGCCTCTAGGCAAGAGGTCTTTGCATGCAAACATGGATGCAACTATCTTTGCCCAATTTGCTACATCATTTTGGCCATTATGGACTGCTGGAAGTCACGTAGGAAGCCTATAGCAACCGTCAGAGGATGCTCATCCTCTGGGATGGCAAGCTTCAGGGGTGCTTGGTTGTTCACCGCTAGAGGCTCATGCATGGACTTGGAATTTGGGATACCCTTGTCCTTATAATTCTGAGTCTCCATGATGATGACTTGAGAGTGAGTTCCCTTTGACGGCACCGAATGATGCTTTAGCAAATATTTGATATATGACATGTGAAGCCTCCGATAGACCTTTGCTTGAGTAATAGCTGTAGGATTTGAAGAATAAGGGGTAGTAGCTCCCCAGAGTGTGTTTTCAAGGGAGGGATCTCTGACACCCAAGTCAGTATGTGAAGGGGGAAGTTGTTAAGTGTTAAGAGTAGAGAACACAAAATGAGGGTATCTCTTGTGCCTTACCTGGGAGCCTCCCCCGAGTATTTATAGTAGATCGGGAGGAGTTGGCCATTGTGTCCAACCTGAGTAGTTCAAGACATGTGTTCGGCCAAATTTGGTCCATACCTTCGAAGAGACATATCTCCACCTGGCCATAGGTGGTTACGTCCAAAGGGAAAAGGCATTTGCAAAGTTTCTGTTAAAGATCCTTCAACTTTATTTGACATTTTTTCCCCTATGACCCCCTAAGCATCTAAGACCCATTCAGATGTAAGATTTCCCCCAAAGGTGACTAGGGAAAGCCTATCTACTATATAGGCCATTTTCGAGAAGTATTCATTCTACCTAGGGTGGTAGGCTTACGCCTCTGAGGTTGGTCAAGAACATTTTTTAGGATAGTGTAAGTCCTTATGCCAAGGTTGGTCGTATCCATTTCTGAGGGTGGTGTAGACCCTTATCCTAAGGTTGGTCACCTTTTCTTCCGAAGGTGGTGTCAGGTTTGCTAATTAAGATGTTTTATGGGTGATAGCCCTTCAGGTATCACATGTGTTAAGTAAATGATGTTTGTGATGACTTTTGGCATAAAATCCATCTAGGTGCCAAATTTGTTTCGGTTGAGGAATAAGAATTGGTGTGCATAACAAATTAGCTATTGTTTGTATCCTGGGTGTGTGCCCATGTGCCCTAGCAGTGTCTAGGCACACCTTGATGCCCCTCCCTTGTGTCCTGGTATGCTGGAGCTGAACCACCAAGCATGTACGAGGCCCCTGTTAGTGTTGTGCCCAAAAAGCCAATCATGAGATGATTGTATTTTTGAACATTGAGTCATGATATTTTATTGAGGCATTAATCCAGCAATTATGTTTGTTGTTTTGTTTTTGCATAACGTAATAAACATAATTGTAACCCTAGAATAGTGATATTGTTAAACGTCCCTAGTCTAGTATTATTGTGGATCGGGTTGCAATAATACTTAATGACTAGTGTATGTGGAGACTAATATGAGATATGTAGTCTACATATGGGTACAAGTTGGAGAACTTGTGTACTGGACCAACCCACCATGAGAACACTTCATGGATCGTTATATGAGTGTCATAAGTGATTCTCATAGTGATCATGCTGTATGTAGTCCTTCGACCTAAGATCATCAAGGCTCCCTACATGTGAGTCACATACTTTGGCACTTTCCTTTGTTGCTTGTAACTGAGTGAACTTGAAGGAGGTCATTGGGTATGTCACATATCATACAGAGGGATTTGTATGATCAAGATGGGATTTGTCCCTCCTATGTAACGGGAGTGATATCTTCGAGCCCCTTGATAGAGGAAGACTTAGAAAATGCATGGCCATGCTCGGATGAGTTGACATACGATATCAATGTCATCAGTTTAAGTTGGTCTACTCGGTAATCAAGAAACCAAAGATTGGGCTATACGAGAGTTACACATTCCATGTCTCTTGCTTAGTCTTGATATCTTGGACAAAGGGACAATGGCATATATCAGTGATGATCTTAAAGGTTTAGTCGAATCACCGACAATCTTGCCACTTGGGTAGCAATGATGTGTTGCTAGACACCGCTCATTGCTTATGATCATAAATGTGATTTATGATCATTGCCAACGTGGTAAGAGCCTATTGGGCCGCACACATAGAGCTATTTTGATCATTAGAGTGCATGGGCTAATAATTTGGGTTTTGGTTTCACAATAATTTCATGTTAATAATGGGCCCAATAGTTGAGCCATTATTAAGCCTGAAATTAAAGCCTAATTGGATTAGGGCTTCGAAACCCATTAGGCCTGGAAGTTGAGTCTCACTATAAATACAACTTCTAGTGAGAAATTCGAAGGTCTCCTTGCCCTAGTCTCCCAAAAGGACAGCCACACTCTTCTTTCGCAATTCCTTGGAGGACGCAAGCTAGCACTGCGAGCGCAAGAGAAACGCATCTGTCGGGACATGGTGGAAGCGTGGTGATCCCGAGAGGCTCATGTGGATACCATAGAGAGTCTGAAGACACCAACTGTTCAGGTTTTGTGATTTGACTCTACAGTTGAGTGAGAGATCTCAACCAAAAATTATGTATGAAAATTTTTGAACACCCGATTTACCCCGTTTCACTTGAATCCTGGAGGGTTTCGGTTAAATTCCGCTGCACTGTTTGGCTCCTAAAACCCAACAGCCGCTATGTTGCTTAAGCCCTTAAGTCTAGTATACCCTAGACACTTAGAAAATAGTTTAAAGTTCTAAACCCGATAGACATATTTAAGTGTCTTAACTACTTATTTAGGGTTTTAAGCCCTACACATGGGCAAGGGCTATGTTGGGCATGTTGGGTTTCGGGAGCCAAACAGCGCAGCGGAATTTAACCGAAACCCTCCAGGATCCAAGTGAAACGGGGTAAACCGGGTGTTCAAAAATTTCATAGCTAATTTTCGGTTGAAATCTCTCACTCAACTATAGAGTCGAATCACAAAACCTGAACAGTTGACGTGTTCAGGCTGTCTATGGTATCCACACGAGCCTCTCGGGATCACCACGCTTCCACCACGTCCCGGCAGATGCGTTTCTCTTGCGCTCGCAGTGCTAGCTTGCGTCCTCCAAGGAATTGCAAGAGAAGAGTGCGGCTAGGGCAAGGAGACCTGCGAATTTCTTACTTAAAAGGCGTATTTATAGTGAGACTCAACTTCCAGGCCTAATGGGTTTCAAAGCCCTAATCCAATTAGGATTTAATTTCGGGCTTACTAATGGCTCAACTCCTTGGCCCATTATTAATACGAAATTAAAGTGAAACCATAACCCAAATAATTAGCCCATGCACTCTAATGATCCAAATAGCTCTATGTGTGCGACCCAATAGGCTCTTGCCATGTTGGCAATGATCATAAATCACATTTATGATCATAAGCAATGAGCGGTGTCTAGCAACACATCATTGCTACCCAAGTGACAAAATTGTCGGTGAATAGACTAAACCTTTATGATCATCACCGATATATGCCATTGTCCCTTTGTCCAAGATATCAAGACTAAGCACGAGACATGGAATGTGTCACTCTCATGTAGCCCAATCTTTGGTTTCTTGGTTACCGAGTAGACCAACTTAAACTGACGACACTGATATCATATATCAACTCATCGGAGCATGGCCATGCATTTTCTAAGTCTCACTCTATCAAGGGGTCCAAAGATATCACTCCCGTTACATAGGAGGGACAAATCCCATCTTGATCATACAAATCCCTCCGCATGATATGTGACATACCCAATGACCTCCTTCAAGTTCACTCAGTTACGAGCAACAAAGGAAAGTATCAAAGTATGTGACTCACATGTAGGGAACCTTGATGATCTTAGGTCGAAGGGCTACATATAGCATGATCACTATGAGAATCACTTTTGACACTCATATAACAATCCATGAAGTGTTCTCATGGTGGGTCGGTCCAGTACACAAGTTCTCCAACTTGTACCCATATGTAGACTACATATCTCATATTAGTCTCCACATATGCTAGTCATTATGTATTATTGCAACCCGCTCCACAATAATACTAGACTAGGGACGTTTAAGAATATCATTATTCTAGGGTTACAATTATGTTTATTTCGTTACGCAGAAACAAAACAACAAACAAAATTGCTGGATTAATGCCTCAATAAAATATCATGACTCAATGTGCAAAAATACAATCATCTCATGATTGGCTTTTTTTGCACAACACTAACAGGGCATGACAATTCTTTATAGGTATCAGAGCAGGTTTTGCTCATTAGGACCTCTGGTGGTTTGTTTGAACGTTAGGCATGTTCCCACACTAGGTTGTCCCTACTTATGAATACTGACTATATGTGTTTCTTATTTTCTTCTATGTGTAGGATGAGGATCTGAAATCTAGAAAGAGTGGGAAAAGGCCAAGAGGAGAGTAAGGCTAGCCATCCAAGGGATAAGTAGGCTGATTTTGTGCCAGAAGGGCATACTAGGGCTGCAAAGCTACTTATGACCACTAAGCCTGAGCATAAGGCCAATATGCCTAGGCCTACTGTGGATGGACAAGGAAGAATGGTGCACATAATGAAGGTTATGTAGGCATTGATTGCCTAATTGGTAGTTGGCATATAGGCCCTAACCAGAGGTCAGGAACAA
The DNA here is from genome assembly GCA_039654915.1 of Aquilaria yunnanensis. Lineage (NCBI taxonomy): Eukaryota > Viridiplantae > Streptophyta > Magnoliopsida > Malvales > Thymelaeaceae > Aquilaria > Aquilaria yunnanensis. The sequence goes on along the minus strand of CM077595.1, from coordinate 35,503,105 downwards.
GTCCCGGAACATGCTAGGCAATCTAAAGAGATTGAGATCGAAAGGTGGCCTGGAAAGAGGCCAATGCAGGATGTTCAAGCTAGTGGCAATAGAGGTGGAAATGATGAGGATGGTGATGAGGAGAGAAGACAATCAAGAGCTAGGAGGGTGAGGTTTGAAGTAAGTCATGAGACATGAGTGGAGAAGTAAGTAAGTCTAGAAGTTGGGGAGCTGGACATAGAAAAGTTAGAAACCAACCCAACTCACTATCACCACTGAGGTAGTGGGGGCACAGAGGATGAGGCACAAGGATGGCAAGAAAAGGTTGCAAGGCCCAGAGGTAGAGGCTTGAGGGGAGGCCAACTATAGGGTTTCTTGCTTTGAAACCTCTAGTTTTTAGAGGGGGATGTGATCAAGCAAGTTGAAAACACTTGTTAGGGAAGGGAGGTTTCCGTTGGGTTTTGGGAGACAAACAGTGCAGCAGAATTTAACCGAAACCCTCCAGGATCCAACTGAAACAGGGTAAACCAGGTGTTCAAAAACTTTCATACCTAATTTTTGGTTGAGATCTCTCACTCAACTGTAGAGTCAAATCACAAAACCTGACCAGTTGACGTGTTCAAGCTCTCTATGGTATCCACATGAGCTTCTCGGGATCATCATACTTCAACCATGTCTCGGCAGATGCATTTCTCTCGCGCTCGTAGTGCTAGCTTGTGTCCTCCAAGGAATTGCAAGAGAAGAGTACGCCTATCCTTTTTGGAGGCTAGGGCAAGGAGACCTGTGAATTTCTCACTAAAAGTTGTATTTATAGTGAGACTCAACTTCTAGGCCTAATAGGTTTCAAAGCCCTAATCCAATTACGTTTTAATTTCAGGCTTAATAACGGCTCAACTATTGGGCCCATTATTATTACGAAATTATTGTGAAACCAAAACCCAAATTATTAGCCCATGCACTCTAATGATCCAAATAGCTTTATGTGTGCTACCCAATTTGCTCTTACCACGTTGGCAATGATCATAAATCACATTTATGATCATAAGCAATGAGCGGTGTTTAGCAACACATCATTGCTACCCAAGTGACAAGATTGTTGATGATTCGACTAAACCTTTATGATCATCACCGATATATGCTGTTGTCCCTTTGTCAAAGATATCAAGACTAAGCACGAGACATGGAATGTGTCACTCTTGTATAGCCCAATCTTTGGTTTCTTGATTATCGAGTAGACCAACTTAAACTGATGACATTGATATCGTATATCAACTCGTCCAAGCATGGCGATGCATTTTCTAAGTCTCACTCTATCAAGGGGCCCGAAGATATCACTCCCGTTACATAGGAGGGACAAATCCCGTCTTGATCATACAAATCCCTCCACATGATATGTGACATACCCAATGACCTCCTTCAAGTTCATTCAGTTACGAGCAACAAATGAAAGTATCAAAGTATGTGACTCACATATAGGGAACGTTGATGATCTTAAGTCAAAGGACTTCATATACCATGATCACTATGAGAATCACTTATGACACTCATATAACGATCCATGTAGTGTTCTCATGGTGGTTCGGTCCAGCACATAAGTTCTCCAACTTGTACCCATATGTAGACTACATATCTCATATTAGTCTCAACATATGCTAGTCGTTATGTATTATTGCAACCTGTTCCATAATAATACTGGACTAGGGATGTTTGAGAATATCTTATTCTAGGGTTACAATTATGTTTATTGCATTACGCAGAAACAAAACAACAAACATAATTGCTGGATTAATACCTTAACAAAATATCATGACTCAATGTGCAAAAAATACAATTATCTCATGATTGGCTTTTGGGCACAACACTAACAGTTTCCTCTTCCCAAAAGGTCTTGCTTGCAATATTCAGATCGGAGGGCAATGTAGAATTATGGCGGACGGTAGTTCATAGGACCTATTGTAATGCCTTTAAGTTCCTAAGTGATTAAGCCATGGGCTATGAGGATTAAGGGCTTAAGAAATGTAAATGAGTTAGGATTTGATCTTATTGAACTTGAAAAATAAATAACTTTTGAATGTATTTTGAATGAATTTTGACTGTTAATCACTCTCGGGCTCAAACATGACTTGGCCGAGATGAGAAGTGATTCAGAATGATGATTTGTGGAGTTGGGGACTCAATTAGAAACACATTCGGGTGGCTATTTTGGAAGAATCATTTACATGGGAACCTAACTGATTCATGCAATAATGTAACTTAACTAAATTAGCGTTAAGCCCATGTTTAAGGACACTTGTCCTTCTCAACTATGACATGTCTCCACTAAGCCTCCCACTAACCCTTCTCCTAGCTTGGTCGGTTGAACCTCCATGGAGGAGAGTTCGAGCTCATGTTCTTTGTGGTGGTGGGTGATTTCCAGTACAACCAAAGCTAATTAAGGAGTTTTCTTATAGATCTTCACAGATTTATGCATCAATTGAGCTAGGAAGCTTGGTTATTGCATCAATAAGTGAAGTGAGGGCCAATTTAAGCTTGATAAGCTTTTGCCATTAAAGGATTGCCAACTTAAGGTAAGGACTTATGCATTGAGTAATCAATTCATAGTTGGACTATGTGAATTAGTGGATTAGGTATGCTTGGGTGATGGTAATTTCAGCCAAGGGATCTTAAGTACTATAAGGGGTTGGTTTGCTTTAGTAACTTTGTTCTTTGTGTGAATTAGCTATGTTAGCAAGCATTATGGCTAGAAATTGAGTAGGCCAACTCAATTCTCAAGCTAAGGAGCTCTTGAATATGTTTAGTGTTTTTTCGTATGGTTAACCAAAACTATGTTCATATGGAATTATGCTTGCTATGCCTTTTGGACAGTGTTTAAGTGGTGTGTGTGCCTACTTGTGTGTTTCTTTGTTTGCTTGTGCATGCTAACCCCTGATATTACTTAGTTGCTGTGTATATATATGCATATTGTCTTGTGTTTTCATGTTTCCCTTCTAGGTGCTTAAGGAATGATCTTGGTTAACCATTAGCTTAACTTATGTTTATGCCTTGAAGGCTATGCTAGTCCTTACTGAGTTTAGACTCATTGCCCTACTAACTTTATGTATGTAGGTAAAGAGTTTCTTGAGAAGTAGGCAAGTTAAAAGTAGTACTACTCTTTTGGGTTAAGAAGGTATCATGTTTGTACTTTTTGTTGCTCAATGTTCTAAGTGGTTTCGGCTTACTTGTGAAACAAGTTGCTGAATGTGAATTTCATTTTTGTAGGCCTTGTGAGTTTAGAGTGGTGGGAACAAAGTGTGGTGAGGATTTTGTGCTCTATAGCTCATGTGTTGTGGCTTGCAGTATTGATTATGTGTTTAGTAGTTGGTCCTGTCCTAAAGACCCTAGTTATGTTCCAAGTGTTTATGATCACTTTCGGATATGCTTAATTGTAAAGGTATGTATTTGCAAACTCTAGGATGGTAGTATGTTTTGATGCCCTTGCCAAGTTTACCAAGCTCTATGTAAATATTTGGGATGATGAGCACCTAGGGTGCCTAGGTCATTTTGGAGATATACTTCTATGTATGTCTTGGTCATTGTATGTATGGATGTTTTATGGTTGGCTTATTGTGAACTATTTGTAGGGTTTTGGGAGCCAAACAAGTGTAGTCGAATATAACCAAAACCCTCCAGGATCTAAGCAAAACTGTGTAAACCAGGTGTGTGAAATTTTTATACCTAATTCGGTTGAGATCTTTCACCCAACTGTTGAGTCGTATCACAAAACCTGAATAGTTGATGTGTTCAAGATCTCTATGGTATCCACACGAGCCTCTTGGGATCACCACGCCTCCACCATATCTCGGTAGATGCGTTCCTCTTGTGCTCGTAGTGCTACCTTACATCCTTCAAGGTATGGTAAGAGAAGAGTGGCTAGTTTTCAGAACTCTTCTGATTTCATTCTTTTGGGAGGCTAGGGCAAGAGCTGTGAATTTCTCACTATATGATGTATTTATAGTGAGACTCAACTTCCAAGCCTAATGGGTTTTGAAGCCCTAATCCAATTAGGTTTAATTTTGGGCATAATAATGGCTCAACTTTTGGGCCAATTATTAATACAAAATTATCATGAAATCATAACCCAAGTAAATTAGCCCACAAACTCAAATAATCCAATTCCTTCTATGTGTGTGACCCAATAAGCTCCTATCACATTGACAATGATCATAAATCACATTTATGATCATAAACAATGAGTGGTGTGTAGCAACACATCATTGCTACCCAAGTAACAACATTGTCAGTGATTTGACTAAACCTTTATGATCATTATCCATTTATGCCATTGTCCCTTTGTCTAAGATATCAAGACCAAGCACGAGACATGGAATGTGTCACTCTCGTGTACCCCGATCTATGGTTTCTTGATTACTGAGTAAACTAACTTAAAATAATGACATTGATATCATATATCAGCTCATCCGAGCATGGCCATGCATTTTTTTAGTCTCACCATGTCAAGGGCCCCGAATATATCACTCCCGTTACATTTGAGGGACAAATCCCATCTTGATCATACACAACGCTCGACATGATATGTGACATGCCCAATGACCACCTTCATGTTCACTCATTTACGAGCAATCAAAAGGAAGTATCAAAGGATGTGACTCACATGTAGGGAACCTTGATGACCTTAGGTCAAAGGACTACATATACATGATCACTATGAGAATCACTTATAACATTCATATAACGATCCATGCAGTGCTCTCATGGTGGGTCGGTCTAGTACACAAGTTCTCCAACTTGTACCCATATGTAAACTATAAATCTTATATTATTCTCCATATATACTAGTCTTTACATATTATTCCAACCCACTATATAATAATACAGGACCAGGGATATTTACGAATATTATTATTCTAGGGTTATAATTATGTTTATTACATTACGCAAAAACAAAACAACAAACATAATTACTGGATTAATGCCTCGAAGAAACATAATTGTCTCATGATCGGCTTTTGGGCACAACACTAACAATCTCCCACTTGCACTAAAATCAATCACCCATGTATCTAATAGCAATGGGTCTAGAATGACTATCATGCTTCTGCTGCATAAAGGGTTTTGTCAGCGGATTAGCAATGTTTTTGTCTATTGAAGCCCTACATATCCTTACATCACCCCTTTCGATGATCTCTCTAATAGGAAGATAGCGTCGAAGTATGTGTTTGGATCACTAGTCAGATCAAGGTTCCTTAGCCTATGCTATTGCTCCATTATTGTCACAATAGAGCTCTATCTGGTTGGCAATGCCTAGAACCACTCCATGTTCTGTGATGAACTTCTTGATCCAAACTATCTCATTCGCAGCATCAGAGGTGACAATGTGCTCAGATTATGTTGTAAAGTCAACTACTATCTCTTGCTTTGAACTCATCTAGCTAACAGCACCAACACCAACACAAAACCCCTAATCATATTACAATCTGAAATCATCCTTATCATATTGGAAGCTAGTATCAGTGTAACCCTTTACAACGAGCTCGTCATCACCTCCAAAGACCAAGAATGCATCCTTAGTGCTTTGTAAGTACTTAAGGATGTTCTTAACAGCTGTCCAGTGAGTCTGGCCAGGGTTCGATTGGTACCCACTCATCATGCTTAAGGCATACGTGACATCAAGACAAGTACTTATCGTGGCATACATGATAGATCCAATTACTAAGGCTTATGGAATCTTACTCATGCATTATCTCTTCTTTGGTGTGTTCAGACACTAAGATCTAGAAAGAGTTATACCATGTGACATGGCCAAGAATCCTTTCTTGGACTCTTGTATGCTAAACCTCTTTAGCACCATGTGAATGTATGTACTTTGACTGAGGCCGAGTAGCTTTCTAGAACTATCTCCATAGATCCGAATGCCTAACACATATGCTGCCTCACCCAAGTCCTTCATAGATAAACATTTGCCTAGCCAAGTCTTCACAAACTGTAGCTCAGGAATGTCATTCCTGATCAGTAGTTTGTCATCTACATATAACACAATGAAGACAATAGCTCTTCCACTAACCTTCTTGTAGACGCAAGGTTCATCCTCATTTCCAGTAAAACCAAACTCTTTGATTGGTTCATAAAAATGAAGATTCCAACTCTGAGAAGCTTGCTTCAGTCCATAAATGGGCCTTTGCAACTTGCACACTTTATTGGCATTCTCAAGAGGTCAGGCTGTGTCATGCACACATCCTTAAGTCACTTTCCATCAAGGAAAGCAGTTTTGAAATCCATTTGCGATATCTGATAATCATAGTGCGTAGCAATAGCGGATAACATTCGGATGGATTTAAGCATGGCAACTGGTGAAAAAGTTTCATCATAGTCAATACCATGAATTTGCTTCAAACCTTTTGTGACCAATCATCCTTTAAAGGTAAGCACATTACCATCCATGTTAGTTGTCTTCTTGAAAACCCATTTTCACCCTATAGGTTTTACCTGTTACAACCTCACAAAAATGGGAGAATTACAAGTGTAGCTTAATGGTCAAAAAGCCATTATATTGTGTAATTCTCTTCATAGTGATTGAAGTATGAAGGGTAAATGAACACCTCCTTAAAAGTGTTCCAAGTTAGTAAGTTGGTCCCAAGAAAAGCCTTAAGGATTACTTGTTTGTCAAGCAACCTATGGACTTTTTTTGTAATGTTTTGGAAATTTAGGTACTTAATTGCAAACTCTCAAGAAAGAGCTTTCGAGAGTTATGGGAAGGATATGAATGGTATAAAAGTGCTATTTGAAGACCAAATTGCTTATGGAAGACAACCAAGGACAAAGAAAATAGAAAAAGGCATAAAGGACCTAAGTGTTATAATGTAGGCCTTAGGATGTGAATGTCTGTGACTTAAGTCAAATGGAGCAATTTGGATTTTTCCCCACCTAAGAAGGGATCGATGTGGCTTGTAAAAGGGTTAAAAATGTTGGAGACATCTATACTAATGACTTTAGACAAAGATACCAGAATTACTGAGAAGGAAAATGACATACGGCGAGGTTAAGCTTGTATAAATGTGTTTGGTGCCCTATAGCTAATTTAAGAAGCCTAACCTGAATTTTGTTCTCCCATATTCGACTCACACAATGACCACCCTCCTCCACACTTCTTCCATAGCTCTTCCATAGCTGCCATATCTCCAAGATTGAAATTGAAGGCAAAAGGGAACAATTGGAAGCAAACTATAGGTATTGCTTGAGTACTTCAAGGATTAAGCTTCTAATTTAGCCTACCCAATTTGGTAAGGGTTCTTTTTCTGCCTTGTGTTTTTTTCTACATTTTCAAGCAACCATGCAGCTAGGGCTAAGCTTGGAAGAGATCCATGAGCTTCATGAACCAAGCTTAGTGAGGGGAGTGCACTTATTGAAGGTTCTGTGACCTAGTGTGAAGGGCACAATTATGCCAATGAAGTGAGGGTTTCTAGAGCCCAATTTAGTACTAACTAGTGTTAAAATCCTCCTAAGACTAAGCATTAGCTTGAGGAGGGCTTCCATAATGATTTGGTTATGTTTATTATGTGTTTTGTGGACTAATCTATGGTATATGTTACTGCTGCATTTCATGTGTTTGTTGGTTGTGAATGGCTACTGCATTTGGTTGTTATATCTTGTATATTTGAATTTTGGTTTTGTGTGTTAGTGTATTTCGATTCAAGTTTTGATAATGGTCACGTTGCCTATTAAATCCAAGTGTTACCCTTACTAAGTTTCTCAATGAAACTAACTCCCCCTAATTCAGTCATTTTAGGTCCAGCTGAAAGATCACATTCTAACTGACATTTGTGGTTTGAGTTTTGATCTAAAATTTCAGGTACATGAACCTCCCTATGTGTAGTTATGATCTGGAAATTTTTGTGATTTTAGGAGAACATTTGGTATTTTTAGTGATGGTGCTTATTGTGTGATGCAGCGGTTGTCCAGCATCCTGTTTCTAGAGTCCATTGTATCTCAGGCACTCCTGTAACTTAGGGTTTGTATTTAGCTGAGTTGATACCATTTTTTAGTGCATGTATGCATGTACATGTAGTGTATGTAAAATGAGACAAGTATGTGAACATTTGAGTAATGTTTTAGCTATGTATGTGATGTGGTGCAAAGCTGCCTAACTGTGAATGATAGACTGCTTACTTCTAAATTCTGTTTAGGCCACATAAAGTGTTACCCGCTCCGGGGTACTCCAGTTATGGTGCCAAAACTGTGCATTTAGGCTCCCAGGATTGGTAATGTTCTGTAGGCCATCAAAACACTACCCTTAGTGTGCATACCCAAGTGGCCCTCTTGGGCACTATGTAAATACATGCATATTGGTCCAACCATCACACACATATTCAAATTTCATGCACACCATGGCAGCAAAGAAAGAAAACACTAGCACAAGTCTTAGTTTTGGCTTCCACACATTAGGCGATCTTGTTAAGTTTCTTGTCAAGTTGTAGTGGCCGGCTACTGCACCTATAACTTCCACTAATAAACTGTATCATAATAGCCACATAGTCCCCCTCTTTTCTTTGCTCCATTATCAATTAGAGACTTAGAGAAAACCAAGGAATTTTGTTTTACATCAATAGCCCACCTATGGACCAAGTTTGGATTTTGGAAGTTGGTTACAAAATTCTGACCAAATGAACAGTAACTCAGCCAATTTTGCAACGTCATATCCTTGGCTACAAGGATCCAAATCCAGAAATTCGAAATTCCAGTTCAACCTCTAGATATTCTCTAGGTGTGGTCAAAATTTCATACCAATATTCATTCTACACAGGGAGATATTAAATTTTAGGTACATGATTGAAATTCTAGCAATTTTTGGACCATTTTGCCCATACAAATTTTCCAAACCATGCAAACACTTCACTCACAAGGGGAAAGCCCTCCAAGGCTATCCCATATATGTCCAATACACATAGGAATTACATTCCCTTTATTTTAACAACTTTATGTGGCCAAAACAGAATTTACAAGTAAGCAGCCCATCATTCACACTTAGGCAGCTTTGCACCACATCACTTACATAGCCAAAAGAATACTCAAATGTTCACATACTTGTCTCATTTTACATACACTACATGTACATGAATACATGCACTACAATATGGTCTTAACTCAGCTAAATACGCACCCTAGGTTACTCGAGGTCCTGAGACACAATGGACTCCAAGAACAGGATGCTGGACAGCTGCTGCACAACACAGTAAGTACCACCATTAAAAATACCAAATGGGGTCCTAAAATCACCAAAATTTCCAGATCACAACTAGACATATGGAAGTTCATGTAACTGAAATTTCAGATCAAAAATGAAACCACAAAGGTTACTTTGAAGGTGATCTTTCAGCTGGACCTGAAATGACAGAATTGAGGGGTGTAAGTTTCATTGAGAAACTTAGTAAGGGTAACACTTGGTTTCTTAAGGTAATGTGATCCTCATTAAAACCTGCATCCAAAGACACTAAAACAAAAAAACCACAATGCATATATACAAGATATAGCAACCAAATGCAGCAGCCAAACACAAACAACAAACACATGAAATGTGGCAGCAACATATACCATGGGTTAGTCCATAAACCACATAATAAACATAACCAAATCACTATGGCAGCCCTCCTCAAGCTAATGCTTGATCTTAGGAGGATTTTAACACTAGTTAGTACTAACTTTGGGCTCTAGAAACCCTCACTTTACTGCCATCATTGTGCAATTCACACTAGGTCACCAAACCTTCAATAAGTGCACTCCCCTCACTAAGCTTGGTTCATCAAGCTCCTGGCTCTCTTCCAAGCTTAGCCCTAGCTCCATGGTTGCTTGAAAATACAGAAAACAACCCATGAGAGCAAGATAACCCTTACCAAATTGAGTAGGCCGAATTTGAAGCTTAATCCTTGAAGTATACAAGAAATAGCTCTAGTTTGCTTCCAATTGCTTCCTTTTGCCTTCAATTTCAATCAATTGCAAGTTTGAAGGTGTGGTGGCTATGGAGGAAGTATGGCTGTGTTCTTGGTCTGGGTAAGGACGAAAATGAAAGTGGGATAAGTGATTTGGCCACTTAAATGGCCTTAAATGAGCTTAAGGGCACAAAACACACTTAAACAAGCTTAACCTTGTTTTATGTCATTTTTCCTTCTCACTAATTATGGTTTCTTTGTCTTAAACTCATTGGTACACATGTGCCCAACATTTTTGACTAATTATAAAGTCATGGCTGCCTCCCTCAATGTGGGATAACCCCAAAATTCCACCCTTAGACTTAAGTCAAAAGCTTGAACACCTTAAGGTTTACACTAGGACATTTCGTTCCTTATTGCCTTTAGTGTTTCCTTTGTCCAAACTTGTCTTCCATGAGTAATTTGGTCCTCCAATAGCACTTTCATACCATTTATATCCTTCCCATAACTCTCCAAGTCTCTTTCTTGAGAGTTTTGCAATTGAGTACCCGAATTTCCAAAACCTTACAAAAAAGTCCATAGGTTGCTTGACAAACAAGCAATCCGTAAGGCTTTTCTTGGGGGCCAAGTTACCAACTTGGAACACTTTGAAGGAGGTGTTGATCATGCCTTTTACCCCCCATACTTCAAACACTATGGTGAGAATTACATAATATAATGATTTGTAGCCATTATGACACACTTGTAATTCTCCCATTTTATGAGGTGGTAACAGAAAGTAGCTAGATGCAAAGAGCATGTAATTCCTATTTGTATTGGACATGTATGAGATAGCCTTGTAGGGCTTGCCCCTTGTGAATGAAGTGTTTGCACCTTTACGAAATTTTTTATGGTCAAAATGGTCATAAAGTGACTAGAATTTTGACTTTGCACTCAAAATGCTGTACCTTCCTGTGTGGACTTAATCTTTGTATGAAATTCTGACCACACCTACAAAACATGTAGAGGTTTATTTGGAATTTGGAATTTCTGAACTTTTTTCTCTGTATCCAAAGTTATGATGTTGCAAATTTGGCTAAGTTACTGTTCATTTGGTCAGAATTTGGTAACCAACTTCCAAAATCCATAACTTGATCCATAGGTCGGCTATTGATGTAAAACAAAACTCCTTGGTTTTCCCTAACCCTCTACTTGATAATGGAATAAATAAAACAAGTGGTACATCTCTGGAATGATACATTTTATTAGAGGAAGTTACAGCTGCAGTGGCTGATCATTAGAACTTAGCAAGATTGCCTAATGTGTGGTAGCCAAAATTAACGTTTGTGCTACTGTTTTCCTTCTTTGCTGCCATGGTGTGCATCAAATGTGAATATTTGTGTGATGGTTGGATGAATATTCATGTATTTACATAGTGTCCAAAAGGGTGACTTGGGTATGCACACTAAGGGTAGTGTTCTGATGGCCTACAGAACATTACAATCCTGGGAGTCTAAATGCACAATTTTTGCACAAGAATTGGACTAACTCAGAGTGGGTAACATTACCCCTTCAAGTGGATAAACCAAAGTCCATAGTAGGTTTTCGTACATGGATTCCATCTCAGACTTCAGGCCCTCAAGCCACTTCTCAGAGTCTGGCCCCAACATAACTTGTTGGCAGGTTGTGAGCTCATCCTGATCCGTGAGCATCACATCGCTAGTGTGAGTCATGAGAAATCCATATCTCTCGGCTCATGCCAAATCCTACTAGACCTATGTGGGCTTTGTGCTACAAGAACAGAGTCTTAAATCACCACATCTTGTGGTCTCTATTCAGGTTCTATTTCTGGTTCGATGTCCCCTTTGTAGGGTTTTGGGAGCCAAACAAGTGTGTAACCGAAACCCTCCAAGATCCAAGTGAAATGGGGTAAACCGGGTGTTCAAAAATTTTCATATCTAATTTGGTTGAGATCTTTTAACCAACTTTTGAGTTGAATCACAAAACCTGAACAGTTGACTTGTTCAAGCTCTCTACAATATCCACACGAGCCTCTCGGGATCACCATGCCTCCACCACATCCCGGCGGATGCATTTCTCCTGCACTTGCAGTGCTAGCTTGCATACTCCAAGGAATGGCGAAAGATGAGTGCGGCTGGAACTTTGGGAGGCTAGGGCAGCAGCTGTGAATTTCTCACTATATGATGTATTTGTAGTGAGACTCAATTTCTAAGCCTAATGGGTTTCAAAGCCTTAATACAATTAGTTCTAATTTTGGTCTTAATAATGGCTCAAATTTTGGGCCAACTATTAATACAAAATTATCGTGGAACCATAACCCAAATAAATTAGCCCATGCACTCAAATAATCTAATTGTCTCCATGTGTGCAACCTAATAGGCTCCTATCACATTGGCAATGATCATAAATAACATTTCTGATTATAAACAATGAGCGGTGTCTAGCAACTCATCATTGCTACCCAAGTGACAAGATTGTCGGTGATTTGACTAAAACTTTATGATCAACATCCGTTTATGGCAACGTCCCTATGTGCAAGATATCAAGACCAAGCATGAGACATGAAAAGTGTCACTCTCATATAGCCTAATCTATGGTTTCTTGATTACCGAGTAGACTAACTTAAACTAATGACATCAATATCATATAACAACTCATCCAAGCATGGCCGACCATTTTCTTAGTCTCACTCTATCAAGGGGCTTGAAGATATCACTCCTGTTACATAGGAGGGACAAATCCCACCTTAATCATACAAAACCGCTTGCATGATATGTGACATTCCTAATGACCTCCTTCAAGTTCACTCAGTTATGAGCAACAAAGGAAACTATCAAAGTATGAGACGCACATGTAGGGAACCTTGATGACCTTAGGTCAAAGGACTACATATACCATGATCACTATGAGAATCACTTATGACACTCATATAATGATCCATGTAGCAGTCTCATGATGGGTCGGTACAGTACACAAGTTCTCCAACTTGTACCCATATCTAGACTACATCTCTCATATTAGTGTCCAAATATGCTAGTCATTTTGTATTATTGTAACATGCTCCACGATAACACTAGACCAGGCACATTTAAGAATATCATTATTCTAGGGTTATAATTATGTTTATTGTGTTACGCAAAAACAAAACAACAAACATAATTACTGGATTAATGCATTAATAAAATATTATCACTCAATGTACAAAATACAATCATCTCATGATTGGATTTTTCACATAACACTAAAAATCTCCCACTTACACTAAAGCCAGTCATCCATGTATCTAATATCGATGGACCTAGAATGGCTATCATGCTTTTGCTGTGTAAGGGCTTTTGTTAGCGGATCAGCAATGTTGCTGTCTGTCAAAGTCCTGCAAATCGTCACATCACCCCTCTCGAGGATCTCCATGATGTGATGATAATAGTGGAGTATGTGTTTGGACCACTAGTGAGATTGAGGTTCCTAAACCTGTGCGATTGCTCCATTATTGTCACAATAGTGCTTTTTCGGGTCGGCAATGCTTGGAACCTCTCCAAGTTCTGTGATGAACTTCTTGATCCAAACTGCCTCCTTCGTAGCATCAGAGGCGGCAATTACTTAGATTCTATTGTGGAGTTGGCTACTGTCTCTTGCTTTGAACTCTTCCAGTCCACAGCACCACCATCAATACAAAACCCATAATCGGATTGTGATTTGAAATCATCCTTATTGGATTGGAAGCTAGCATCAGTGTAACCATTTTCAATGAGCTCTTCTTCACCTCCAAAGACCAAGAATGCATCCTTAGCACTTCGTAAGTACTTAAGGATGTTCTTAACAGCTGTCTAGTGAGTCTGATCAGGGTTCAATTAGTACCCGCTCATCATGTTCAAGGCATACGAGACATCAGGATGAGTACATTTCATGCCGTACATGATAGATCCAATTGCTAAGGCATATGGAATCTTACCCATGCGTTCTCTCTCCTCAGGTATACTCAGACACTGAGATCTAGAAAAAGTTATCCATGTGACATGGGTAAGAATCTTTTCTTGGAATCTTGTATTCTAAACCTCTTAGCACCTGTCAATGTATGTACTTTGACTGAGGCCGAGTAGCTTTCTAGATCTATCTCTATAGATCCTAATGCCTAACACATAGGCTGCTTCACCCAAGTCCTTCATAGGGAAACATTTCCCTAGCCAAGTCTTCATAGACTGTAGCTCGGGAACATCATTCCTGATGAGTGGTATCTCATCATATACAACACCAAGAAAATAATAGTTCTCCCACTAACCTTGTTGTTGACACAAGGTTCATCTTCATTTATGGATAAACAAAACTCCTTAATTGCCTCATCAAAATGAAAATTCCAGCTCTAAGAAGCTTGCTTTACTTCATAAATGGACCATTGCAACTTGTACACTCTATTGACATTCTCAAGAGTGACAAAACCCTCAAGTTATGTTATGTACACATCCTCAAGTAGCTTTCCATCTAGGAATGCAGTTTTGAGATCCATTTTCCATATCTCATAATCATAGTGTGTAGCAATAGCCAACAAATTTTTGTTGGATTTAAGCATGGCAACTAGTGAAAAAGTTTCATCACAGTGAATACTATGAATTTGCTTGAAACCTTTTGCATCCAATCGTCCCTTAAATGTAATCACATTACCGTCCATGTTAGTTTTCTTCTTGAAAACCCATTTACACCTTATAGGTTTTACCCCTTCAGGTGGATCAACCAAAATCCATACTTGGTTTTCATACATGGATTCTGTCACACCGCACATATGCCCCAGCCTATGCACTCTTAGTGGCACTCACCAAATACTACATAGAAAGTTATCAAACAAATGTGTTTCTAATTGTCGTTAACTACTTTTAATTTCGGCCAACTTTCCGGTAAGTAAATTTAAATCTTATTTTCTTAAGTTGGGAGCCTAGGAAGTGCCCCAGGAGGCTTATATGAAGTTTAGAATGATTACTTCCAGCTTAAGGCAAGGCCCAACCACTAACTTGCATCACAAGCAAGGCTGTAACTCAAATAACTTGCACAACAAGCAAGGCAAACACTTAATTTTGTAAGTGTCTAGGATGTGTATGCTCATCAAGTGTACTATTTCAATGCATGGTAACCAAGAAGCCCATAACTCAATAAGGTTTGAAAACCAAGTTTTAGATGCATGTGAGCGTTCGGCCAAGTATAGTACACAAGAGGTTTAACTCCATAAAGCACATCCATCATCTCATAACCATAATATAACTTGGCATACAAGCATCCAACATATGTTCAATCAAAACCAAACTTAACCGAGGCTACATGTGTACACAAAAGCCTATAACCAAGCATCTCCGACTTGGCAACACACTAAGAATGCTACATGTCCAAAATATTAGCCAAGATTATATTACAGTCCAATTTTTTCCTTAATCCCTGAGAAGGTACCTAAATGTGCAATACAGAAGCACACACTGAAGCACTAGCCCTATGACCATATTCAGAGTCATAAAGGTGAACACCACAATCTGAGCCATAGTCCATACATCCATCCTGCACCTAGACGTGTCCCACAAACTACACAAGCCTGCAAAACTTAAGCATAAGTTTCGGCCAAGAACTATAGGACTTGTAGATGTATTTATCCAACCAAGATTGAGTTGGCACATACCTTGAGCAATAAGTGTACTACCTAGCACACAAGCAAGCAAGCACAAGTAACTCACTCAAGCTCAATGTCTTTGCCTGAAACACAAACAATATGGGCATGGGTACTAATACCCAGTAGGGTTCACAACTCACACGACTCATAATTGAGTCTATTTAGTTAAGTCCAAGACTTAACCTCCTCAAAGCTTACTTGTCCTGCAAGAAAGACATGAAAACACCAAGATACAAGACATATAATACATATAAAATGCTAACCGAGACATATATAAGCATAACATAATTCATAAGGTGGTTAGCAAGCACAACAATTCAATCAAGCACACAAAACTCACACACTCACCACAATGTACATTCGGCCGAAACCACTAGCATGTGTTCATGTGCATTCTTGAACACCAAACTTCATAGTTTCACTCCCATTCCACTAGAGCTCCGAATTCAATAGCAAGTTGGCCTCGCTCACTAGGAACTCTAACACATTCATTAACTTGACTAGCTAGCCAAAGAACATAAGTCTAAAACTCCTCAATATGCCCATCTAGCAATTAAGATCATATAGTATATTTTAACCATCACTTAGTCACCATAACTACTTGATCATGGAAAATTTACCAAGAATCCAAGTAGAACGTGAATCCCTACCTCAATTTCTTGAGCTTGAGCTTTCAGCCAACCTTTTCCACTTCAAATTCAAGCTTGATCAAGTAGCACAAGGTCGCCTAATGCCAAATTGCCAAGATATTAACTCAGACCTTCACTTCAAGCTTTGTTTACTAGCAATTTGGCCAAGATCTGGCGGCAAACTCCCAATAACACGAAGAACACCACCAAGACTCAGTCAAGTGCACTAAGGAGAGCTTTGACCCAAAATCATGGTTTAATTGCTTAATGGACACATGCACATCCGGCCATTGCCACTTGGCCTGATAATTGGCCTTAATCACCTTCTTAGCCTTGCACTTATTTGCATGGCTCTATTAACCCATTAAGACTTCATAGTCTCATGAAAAGCACTCAGTTAAGAGTTTAAATTGGCCCTTAAGTTTAGTTTCTCGCCATAAGCCACATAGCCATTTTCCATGTGCACTTTGAACCCTAATGTTCTCGGCTTTTCACTTACACCACCATTTACATTTTCAAACAAGTCCCTTAAGTTTTTCTTCCATTTCTTTGCACTCTTGGCCTTGGCCAAGCACTGAGGAATGGCCCTGACAGATTATATTCAGGACTTTCTTACCTCTAGCCACTTCTTTGAGTTAGGCCCCGACATAGCTTTTTGGTTACTTGTGGGCTCATCCTGATCCATGAACATCACATCACCAGTGTGAATCATAAGAAATCCATATCTCTCGGCTCACACCGAATCCTATCAGACCTTCGTGGGCTATGTGCTATAGGAACAAACTCTTGAACCATAACATCTTGTGGTGTCTGTTCAAGTTCCATTTTAGGTTCAATGTCCCCCTGTTATTCTTGAATTTCTTTAGGTACTACTTTCCTCCCACTGGTTCCTTTAGAGATAAACCCTTTCTTTAGAGAGACACCTATTCAAGCAACAAATACTTTTTGCTTAGAAGGATTATAGAAATAGTAACCCTTTGTTTCTTTGGGATACCCAACAAAGTGACATTTATGAGATTTGGGCCCTAGCTTGTCAGAGGATTGATGTTTCACATAAGGTTCATAGCCCCAAATCTTCATAAAAGATAGACTGGGATGCCTCCCACTCCATATCTTATGTGCTTCCCTTTAAACTAATTTAGATAGAGCTCAGTTTAGTGTAAAAGTGGTTATCTCCGGAGCATGTCCCCAAAAGGAATTTGGAAGGTCGGCTTGACTCATCATAGATAGAACCATGTCTAATGGAGTTTGATTTCTCCTTTCAGATACACCATTCCATTGAGGTGTACCACGTAGACTGAGTTGTGATACTATACCACACTACTTTAGATTGTCAAGGAATTCTTGACCCAAGTATTCTCTACCTCAATCTAATCGAATTACTTTCATACTCTTCCCAAGTTGATTCTTTACTTCATTCTTGAATCCTTTGAACTTTTCAAAGGATTTGGACTTGTGTCTCATGAGATACACATAACCATATATACTGAAGTCATCAGTAAAGGTAATGAAGTATTGGAAACCTCCTCTAGCGTGTGTAGACTAAGTGCCACATACATGACTATGTATAAGTCCTAATAAGTCATTAACCCTTTCACTTTGCCCAAAAAAAGGGGTTTTGGTCGTCTTGCCTAATAAATGTGACTCACATGTCCCATATGATTCAAAATCAAATGAGTGCAAGAGTCCATCCTTATGGAGCTTGGATACGCAGGTCTTATTTATGTGGCCCAAATGACAGTGCTAAAGATAGGTCAGGTTCGAATTATTCAATCTGGCCTTCTTGGTATTCACATTATAGATTGCATTTTTGAGTTATAGAACATATAAACCATTGCTAACTTGAGCACACCATAAAAGATTTCATTCAAATAAATAGAACAACATTTTTTACCCACTCCAAGGTAGTCCAATTACGGTGCCAAAATTATGCATTTAGACTCCCAGGATTGGTAATGTTCTGTAGGCCATCGTAACACTACCCTTTGTCACACCCGATACAGGCCCCAGCCTGTGCACTCTCCGTGCCACTCACCATTTCTACCCAAGACTTATTTGGATACTCTTAAGTTCAGGTGTTATTAACTACCTTTTTATTTTGGCTATTGCTTGGTAGATAGTTTTAAGTCTTATTTTCTTAAGCTGAGAGCTGGGAGGGTGCCCCATGAGGCTTATGAGTTATTTAGAACAATTACCTGTAGCTTAGGTAAGGCCCAACCACTAACTTGCAACACAAGGCAAGGCTGTAAATCAATAACTTACAATACAAGCAAGGCATACACTTAATCAGTTAAGCGTCTAGGATGTGAGCTCATCAAGTGTGCTTCTTTCATGAATGATAACCAAGAAGCCCACATCTTTGTAGTTTTCAAAATCAAGGTTTCCAAGCACATGTATATTCGGCCAAACAAAGTATCTCAAGAGGTTTCTTGCATGAAACATAACCATGAGCTCATAAACTTAACATAACTTGGCGCATAAGCATCCAACATATGTACATACAAAACCATGTACAACAAAGGCTACACATACACACAAAATAGCCTAAGTACAAGCATCACTAGCTTGGAAGCATTCCAAGGATGCTACAAGTCCAAAATATAGACAAGGTTAAGTTTTACAAGCTAAGTTCCCTTAATCCCCGAGAAGATACCTAAGTGTGCAATACAGCAGCACACACTGAAGCACCAACCCAATGACCATATTCATGGACATGAAAGTAAACACTACAATCAGGGCCATAGTCCACACATCCATCCTGCACCTAGACGTGCCCCACAAACTACTCAAGCCTGCAAAACTTGTAGATGCAAATATTCAAGCCAAGATTGAGTTGGCACATACCTTGAGCAATAAGTGTACTACTTAGCACACAAACAAGCAACCTACTCAAGCACAAATCACTCAATCTCTATATCCTTACTTGAAACACAAACATTATGGGCATGAGCACTAATACTCAGTAGGGATTCATAACTCAAACAACTCATACTGAGCCTATTTAGTTAAGTCTAAGACTTAACCTCCTCAAGCTTGCTTGTCCTGCAAGAAAGACATGAAAACACCAAGATACAAGGCATATAATACATATTCAACGCTAACTAAGACATATATATAAGCTTAGACACTATCTACATTGGGTTAGCACGCATAAACAAATCAAACAAGCACACAACTCATGCAAAGACCACAATGTTCATTTGGTTGAAATATTCACCCGAATGAATTATTCACTCGGTTGAAAACCACTAGCAAGCACACATCAAATCCTTGCACTTTAAGCCTTCCAATTCCCTTCCAATCCACTAAAGGTCCAAGTTCACTAGTAAGTTGGCCTACTTACTAAGAACTTTACATGCTTGCCATTAAACGTGACTAGCTAGCCAATTAACATAAAATCGAATCTCCTCAATATGCCCATCTAGCAAACTAAGATCATATAGCAATATATAACCGTCACTTAGCCGCCATTATTACTTGATCATGGAAAAAGTACCAAGAATTCAAGTAAAATGTGAAACCCTACCTCGAATTCAAGAGCTCAAGCTTTCGGTTGAGCTTGTGTATCAAGGCCGAGATTAACTTCCAAATTAAGGTTGCCTAGCACAACAAGGCCTTCAATTAGATATCATAGTCACTTGATCATGGATTATTACCAAGAAAACAAGTGAGTTTATGAAGCAATACCTCTAATTTGAGCTTGAACAACTCTCGGCTAACCTTGTACTCTTCAAAAATCAAACTCCAACTTGAGCTTCTTGGTCACCTAATGCCGAAAGTGAGTAGACCGAGCTTGATTCTTGCTTTCAAGCTTCAATTGCATGCAAATTGGCATCAATTCGGCAACAACTCTTCAAGAGCACCAAGAACACGCAAAGCTCTCAAGAACACTTCGACATTTTGGCTAACAAAGCAAAACACACTCAATGGTTGAAATACTATTTTAATTCCTTAATGGGAGACTTGGCAGCCTGCCATGGACACATGTCCAAGAAATTGGTTTAATGCTCTATTTAATCTCATATTAGTTTGCATGGTTCATTTCGCCCCTCAAGAATCCATGGCTCCACTTTAGTTACTAAAACGCATGTTCATTTCGGCATTAATTTTGATTCATGGCCTACATTGCCAAACATTAATCCAAATGGCTGAAAATGGTCATTATCCCATGCATATTTCGGTTAATTACCAAAATATTTATTAATTAATTAAACCATGTAACTGATGGCATAAACCTTGGTCGGAGACAAACATGACCGGCCATCAAAGTCACCAAAGAAATTGGTCTAATTCCTCATTTCTCCTTGCACTTATTTGCATGGTCAAAATTGCTAATTTAAGTTTCATAGTTTCAATTGCATCACTAGTTCAAGTGTGCATTGTAGTCCTCCAACTTTATTTCATGCCAAAGACATCATGGTCCAATTTTCCATGTACACTTAGAACCTAAACTTTCTTAGGTTTGCACTTACACCTTTATCCTCATTTTCAATCAAGTCCCTCATGTTTATTTTGTGTTTCTCTCCAGTCTTGGCCTAAGCCAAGTACTGAGGGATGGTCCTAACAACTCCTCCCTCCTTAAAGAATTTGGTCCTCCAAATTCTTCACCAGTCTAGAGTATAGCTAAGGGTACTTGCTGGCAATTTCCTATTCCACTTCCCAGGTTGCTTCTTCAGGAGTATGGTTACTCCATTGAACTTTAATCATAAAGATCCACCTGCTCCTTAATTTCCTGGTATCTCTTGCCAAGAACTAAATTGGCACTTTCTCATATGAAAGGTTTGGTGCCACAGTTACACTAGCAAGTATCTCTATCTGCTTCGAACTGGGAAAATATCTCTTCAGTAAGCTCTCATGAAACACATTATGTATGTTACCAAGTTCTGTTGGCAAATCCAGCTGATAAGCCACATTTTCAACTTTGGCCAGTATTTGAAATGGCCCTAAATATCTGGGTGCTAGTTTTCCTTTCATTCCAAATCTGATTACTCCCTTCACAGGGAGAAACCTTGAGCCACACCCAGCCTCCTTCCTGGAATTCCAGGTCTCTTCTCCTTTTCAGGTTAGCATAGGCTTGCTGCCTATCATTTGAAGTCTTGATCCTAGCTTGGATCAATTTGATTTTCTCTATAGTATCCTTAATAATGTCTGGCCCCAACTCCAATTTGTCCTCTGGCTGATGCCAGCAATGAGGAGTAATACATTTTCTGCCATACAAGGCTTCATAAGGAGCCATTCCTATCACTGAATGATAGCCATTATTATAGGAAAAATCTATTAGTGGAAGATGTACACCCCACTCACCCTAGAACTCAATTACACAGAACATCAACATATCTTCCAGACTTTGTATAGTTCTTTCTATCTATCCATCCGTTTGTGGATGGTAAGCAGAACTAAACTTGAGCTTAGTACCCAATGCCTGATGTAGGGACTTCCAAAACCTAAAAACAAACCTAGGATCCCAATCTGACACTATGTCATCAGGTACTCCATACAATCTCACTATCTCTTTTATATAGAGTTGTGCTAGTTTGTCCAAAGAATCAGTAAGATTCATGGGAAGGAAGTGAGCTGCTTTGGTCAATCTATCTACAATGACCAATATGGCATCATGCTTAAAAGTGTTCCAAGTTGGTAACTTTGCCCCCAAGAAAAGCCTAAAGGATTGCTTGTTTGTCAAGCAACCTATGGACTTTTTTGTAAGGTTTTGGAAATTCGGGTACTCAAATGCAAAACTCTCAAGAAAGAGAGTTGGAGAGTTATGGGAAGGATATAAATGGTATGAAAGTGCTATTAGAGGACCAAATTACTCATGGAAGACAAGTTTGGACAAAGGAAACACTAAAGGCAATAAGAACCTAAATGTCCTAGTGTAAACCTTAAGGTGTTCAAGCTTTTGACTTAAGTCCAAGGGTGGAATTTGTTGGGTTTCGGGAGCCAAACAGCACAGCGAAATTTAACCGAAACCCTCTAGGATCCAAGTGAAACGGGGTAAACCGGGTGTTCGAAAATTTTCATAGATAATTTTTGGTTGAGATCTCTCACTCAACTGTAGAGTCGAATCACAAAACTTGAACAGTTGACGTGTTCAAGCTCTCTATGGTATCCACACGAGCCTCTCAGGATCACCACGCTTCCACCACGTTCCGGCAGATGCGTTTCTCTTGTGCTCGTAGTGCTAGCTTGCGTCCTCCAAGGAATTGTAAGAAAAGAGTGCGGCTGTCCTTTTAGGAGGCTAAGGCAAGAAGACTTGTGAATTTCTCACTAGAAGTTGTATTTATAGTGAGACTCAACTTCCAGGCCTAATGGGTTTTGAAAGCCCTAATCCAATTAGGCTTTAATTTCGGGCTTAATAATGGCTCAACTATTGGGCCCATTATTAATACGAAATTATTGTGAAACCAAAACCCAAATTATTAGCCCATGTACTCTAATGATCTAAGTAGCTCTATGTGTGCGACCCAATAAGCTCTTACCACGTTGGCAATGATTATAAATCACATTTATGATCATAAGCAATGAGCGGTCTCTAGCAACACATCATTGCTACCCAAGTGACAAAATTGTCGATGATTCGACTAAATCTTTATTATCATCACCGATATATGCCATTGTCCCTTTGTCCAAGATATCAAGACTAAGCACGAGACATGGAATGTGTCACTCTCGTATAGCCCAATCATTGGTTTCTTGATTACCGAGTAGACCAACTTAAACTGATGACATTGATATCGTATATCAACTCATCCGAGCATGGCCATGCATTTTTCTAAGTCTTACTCTATCAAGGGGCCCGAAGATATCACTCCCGTTACGTAGGAGGGACAAATCCCATCTTGATCATACAAATCCCTCCGCATGATATGTGACATACCCAATGACCTCCTTCAAGTTCACTCAGTTACGAGCAACAAAGGAAAGTATCAAGGTATGTGACTCACATGTAGGGAACCTTGATGATCTTAGGTTGAAGGACTACATATGACATGATCACTATGAGAATCACTTATTACACTCATATAACGATCCATGTAGTGTTCTCATGGTGGGTCGGTCTAGTACACATGTTCTCCAACTTGTACCCATATGCGGACTACATATCTCATATTAGTCTCCACATATGCTAGTCGTTATGTATTATTGCAACCCGCTCCACAATAATACTAGACTAGGGACGTTTGAGAATATCATTATTCTAGGGTTACAATTATGTTTGTTAAGTTACGCAAAAACAAAACAACAAACATAATTGCTGGATTAATGCCTTAATAAAATATCATGACTCAATGTGAAAAAATACAATCATCTCATGATTGGCCTTTTGGGCACAACACTAACAATCTCCCACTTGCACTAAAAGCCAATCATCCATATATTTAATACTGATGCACATAGAATGGCTGTTACGCTTCTACTGCATAAGGGGCTTTGTCAATGGATCAGGAAAGTTGTTGTCTGTCGAAGTCCTGCATATCCTTACATAACCCCTCTTGATGTTTTCCCTGATGAGATGATAGCATCCGAGTATATGTTTGGATCACTGGTGAGATCGAGGTTCCTTGGCCTGCGTGATTGCTCCATTGTTGTCAGAATAGAGGTCTATCGGGTCGGCAATGCTTGGAATGACTCCAAGTTCAGTGATGAACTTCTTGATCCAAACTACCTCCTTCGCAGCATCAGAGGCGGCAATGTACTCAGATTCTGTTGTAGAGTCAACTACTGTCTCTTGCTTTAAACTCTTCCAGCTCACAGCACCACCACTAATACAAAACACATAACCAGATTGCGATCTAAAATCATCCTTATCGGATTGGAATTTTGAATCGGTGTAACCCCTTACAACGAGCTCATCTTCAGCTCCAAAGACCAAGAATGCATCCTTAGTCCTTCATAAGTAGTTATGGATGTTCTTAACAGCTGTCCAGTGACTCTCACCGGGGATCGATTGGTACCTACTCGTCATGCTTAAGTCATATGAGACATCGGGACGAGTACATATCATGGCATACATGATAGATCCAATTGCTGAAGCATTTGGAATCTTACTCATGCGCTCTCTCTCCTCGGGTGTACTCGGACAATGAGATCTAGAAAGAGTTATACCATATGACATGGGCAAGAGTCCTTTCTTGGAATCTTGCATGCTAAACCTCTTTAGCACCTTGTCAATGTATGTACTTTGACTTAGGCCAAGAAGCTTTCTAGATCTATCTCTATAGATCCTGATGCCTAACACATAGCCTACTTCACCCAAGTCCTTCATAGAGAAACATTTCCCCAGCCAAGTCTTCACAGACTATAGCTCAGGAATGTCATTCCCGACGAGTAGTATGTCATCTACATACAACACCAAGAAGACAAAAGCGCTCCCACTAACCTTCTTGTAAGCACAAGGTTCATCTTCATTTTGTGATAAAACCAAACTCTTTGATTACTTCATCAAAATAAAGATTCCAACTTCGAGAAGCTTGCTTCAGTCCATAAATGGACCTTTGCAAGTTGCACACTTTATTAGCGTTCTCAGGAGTGACAAAACCCTCAGGTTGTGTCATGTATAGGTTGTGTCATGTACACATCCTCAAGTAGCTTTTCATTTAGGAATGCAGTTTTGACATCCATTAGCCATATCTTATAATCATAGTGTGAAGCAATAGCAAACAAAATTCGGATGGATTTAAGCATAGCAACTGGTGAAAAAGTTTCATCATAGTCAATACCATGAATTTGCTTGAAACCTTTTGCAACCAATCATCCCTTAAAGGTAATCATATTACCATCCATGTCAGTTTTCTTCTTGAAAATCCATTTGCACCCTATGGGTTTTACCCCTTCAGGTGGGTCAACCAAAGTCCATACTTGTTTTTCGTACATGGATTCCATCTTGGATTTCATGGCCATTAGACACTTCTCAGAGTCAGGCCCCGACGTAGCTTGTTGGTAGGTTATGGGCTCATCTAGATCCATGAGCATCACATCACTAGTGTGAGTAATGAGAAATCCATATCTCTCAGGCTCACGCCAAATCCTACCAGACCTACGTGGGCTCTATGCTACAGTAACACTCTTAAACCACAACATCTTGTGGTGTCTGTTCAGGTTCCATTTCAAGTTTGATGTCTTCTTGTTGTTCTTGAATTTCTTCAAGTTCTACTTTCCTCCCACTAGTTTCTTTAAACATAAACTCTTTCTCTAAAAAGACACCAGTTTGAGCAACAAACACTTTTTGCTCAGAAGTATTGTAGAAATAGTAACCCTTTGTTTCTTTGGGATACCCAACAAAAAGGAATTTTTGAGATTTGGGCCCTAGTTTGTCAGAGGATTGATGTTTCAAATAAGCATCACAACCCCAAATCTTCATAAAAGACAAATTGGGATGCCTTCCACTCCATATCTCATATGGTGTCTTTTGAACCGATTTAGATGGAACTCGGTTTAGTGTAAAAGCGGCTGTCTCTAAAGCATGTCCCCAAAAGGAGTTTGGAAGGTCAGCTTGACTCATCATAGAGTGAACCATGTCTAACAGAGTTTGATTTCTCCTTTCAGATACACCATTGCATTGAGGTGTACCTGGTGGAGTGAGTTGTGATACTATACCACACTCCTTCAGATAGTCAAGGAATTCTTGATCCAAGTACTCTCCACCTCGATCTGATTGAAGCACTTTGATACTCTTCTCGAGTTGATTCTCTACTTCATTCTTGAATTCTTTGAACTTTTCAAAGGCTTCTAACTTGTGTCTCATAAGATACACATAGCCATATCTGCTGAAGTCATCAGTGAAAGTGATGAAGTATTGGAAACCTCCTCTAGCTTGTGTAGACATATGGCCACATACATCACTATGTATGAGTCCTAGTAAGTCATTAGCCCTTTTACTTTGCCCTGCGAGTAGGGCTTTGGTCATCTTGCCCAACAAACATGACTCACATGTCTTATATGATTCAAAATCAAATGAGTCCAATAGTCCATCCTTATGGAGCTTGGATATGCGGGTCTCATTTATATGGCCCAAGCGACAGTGCCAGAGATAGGTCGGGTTTGAATCCTTTAATCTGACCTTCTTGGTTTTCACATTATATATTGGATCTTCGAGGTCTAGAACATACAACCCATTGCTAAGTTGAGCACTACCATAAAAGATTTCATTCAAATAAATAGAACAACATTTATCCTTTATTATAAATGAAAAACCTTTCTTGTCTAAACAAGAAACAGAATTCAAATTTCTACTAATAGTAGGCACAAAGTAGCAGTTGTCTAATTCTAAAACTAATCCACTAGGTAAAGTGAGAACATAACTCCCTACGGCTAAGGCATCAACCCTTGCTCCATTTCCAACACGTAGGTCCACTTCACCTCGGGCCAATCTTCTACTTCTACTTAGATCCTGCACATTTGCACAAATGTGAGATCCACATCCAGTATCCAATACCCAAGATGAGGAAGTAGAAAAGTTAGACTCTATAACAAAAATACCTAAAGTGGAAGTCTTCCTTCCCTTTTCCTTAGCAAGTTCTTCAAGATAGAGCTTGCAGTTGCGTTTCCAGTGTCCAGGTTGCTTACAATGGAAGCACTCCCCTTCCTTTGCCACACCACCCTTTGGTTTCAGTGCAGCTGAAGAAGAATTAGCATTGGACTTTCCATTAGCTTTATCCTTCTTCTTGTTGCCTGTTCCCTTTCCCTTGCCCTTTTGAACCATCAAAATGGGCTTAGCCTTCTTAAGGTTTTGCTCAGCAGTTCTCAACATGTTGAGCAATTCATGTTATAGTTCATGATGAACTGACTGTAGCTTTCAGGCAACGATTACAAGACTACATCAATAGCCAACTCTTTCTGAAGAGCAAATCCCAAATTCTCAACATTCTCAATGTACCCAATCATCTTAGCACATGAGGACCCACGGGACTTCCCTTAGACATCTTGCACTGAAATAATGCCCTAGAGGTCTCAAACCTTTCATGCCTAGCTTGCTCTTGGAAAAGCATTTTGAGATGTTCGATCATATCGAACGCCCCCATGTTCTCATGTTGCTTCTGAAGCTCAGATTCCATGGTAATAAGCATGAGGCAAGCAACATCCAAAGCATCATCAGAATGCCTCTTGTGAGCATCCCTTTCAGCTCTTGGAGTACTGGCAACAAGCTCATTCGGAATGGGCTGCTTAAGGACATAAGCCTTTCTCCCTTGCTTGAGGACTGTCCTCAAGTTTCGGTACCATTTGAGAAAGTTGGTCCCATTCAGTTTTTCCTTCTTAAGGATCGATCGCAATGAAAGTGTCAATGTGTTTTCTGCCATGGTTATCTACACCAGTAAATATGCAGTGTAAGAGTCATGTATTTTAATTCATTTAATAGGGACTTTTGTTAAATGATAGTCCCATTATTTTCCTCAAAATAAGAACCCTCAACATTATTTCGGAACACCTCGGTGCTAAGGTATTCTAGTGGGCCAAGATCCATATTTGACCACAACCTGAGTCAGCTTTGGCTTTTCTCTCAAGTTACAGCTATTTAGGTAGGCAACTCCTTGCCAATTGCATCCCATGCAACTCTTGGATAG
Source organism: Aquilaria yunnanensis (assembly GCA_039654915.1). Lineage (NCBI taxonomy): Eukaryota > Viridiplantae > Streptophyta > Magnoliopsida > Malvales > Thymelaeaceae > Aquilaria > Aquilaria yunnanensis. The sequence continues at coordinate 35,475,369 of CM077595.1, read as the reverse complement.
TTGGGTGAACAACACTTGTCCAAGTTCATCTCATGAACTTAAGCCAACTCTATGCCTCTAAGTCCCTAATCCTATTAGGATGACTTAGTTAAGTCGAACCCAAAGTTAGTAGTTTAGATATCACTATTATCCCACCACGCCTTACCAAGATGAACATAGGTGCTTTGCTTTGGCAAACCCACCTAATGCTGATCAAAGTTTTGACGAGTGCCAACATTTGGAAGGCATCACATTTAATGACTTAATATTTTTTTGAGGGATTTTTCTTTTGATCTCACCAATTTGTTATCTCTGATTGTTTTATACATTCATCACATACAAATATAAAACATGCATCTCATGCTTACAAGAAACTAAACATGACATGGTTATAGCCCAACTATGCGACATTCTCAAGCCAGTAAGAATATCTTAAAAGCCTAAGAAAAGAAAAGGGTCTTTATAAGCTCCTTCTCTTCCTCTCTTGGTTGCCCTTTTGTTGTCACCTCCTTGGACATAGCACCTTAGATGATCCTTGGACATACCACCTTGGATGATCCAATAATGTACCATTACATCAACAATAGAAACCTCAAATTATATTCAAGGGGAGTAAGGTGAGAAGAGAATGTACAATGAGAGTAAGAAGAGAAGGCATGACTCGTAGGCCGTATTTACAAGTACAACCAATCAATGGCTATAACCATGCACGATGCTTCAAACGCCAATCAGGATATCATGTCAAATCTCATTCAACAAAAATGCATGCCAATTGACGTGCGTTGATTAACCAGTTTTTATTTATGTGGCGCTTTGCATACGGCGGTCCCACTGATCGGTCAACGGACGGGGTCAAGGGGGGCCACGCTTATGGGGGGTTGCAAGGTGGGCAACGGCCCTTGACGCAAAAAATTGTCTTACAATTGCTTAGCCGAGAGCTTCTATTTCGAGCAAGTAGGCACCCGAGACTCCTCCATTTGAGCCACCAAAAATACCTTACTTTCGGTGCCCGAACGGACCGAATCTAAACCAAGCTAGGGTTTTTGCAACTTGGTCTCATGGCGGATTGCAGTTGGACTCATTGATGATTAAATCCATGTCACTAGTTGATTATCCTAGAATATGCAATATGCATGCTCTTTATGCTTTGACGGGTTATTTAAAACCATAAAATGTTAATGTGGCCACAATTTTTCATATAAAACAACTAGAGCAGTCAAAGCATACAAATCAACCTTTATATCAGTTAACTACACATAGCAACATGCGCGAGCATTCATACATATAGTAGCTAATGCCCCCGCCCAGAAAGCAATCCTCGAGTCCATGACTCTTCATTTCATAACTAAGGAGGCAACTAGAGTGCTATGTACACATACAAAATCCTCTACTGAGATATTCTCATACTAACTCCCACCTTGGATGTGAATCCCAGTGGCGAGCTTTAGAGACTCCTCTGGACCCAACTAGGTCTAGCTATGCCTGACTATGTCCAATGTGCACTAGGCTCTGTAACCAATGAACAACTTAGTTAGTACTGTGCAAGACCAACAAGTAACCAACAATAAGTACTAAAATCATCAAACTCAGGTATTCTACCTGCGCACCAAAAACTACTGCCAGAGTAACCCTCAACGGTCACTCGGCCCAACTGCTTCTGTATCTGCACAACAAAACAGTAAGGGTGAGAATCCAAGATTCTCAGTAAGGGGTAACCTCATGTACCAACAGTAAAACTGTGGACAGATATGAAATAACTCATGCATACTCTCTGCTGGCTCTCGCACTGTGAGGGACCTCTCATATATGTAAATATATGGATATGCATGCTCGGATCCCGAAGGACCACTCGTCACATAATTTTCTTACTTTCTCATGGGCGTCACTCCGTGGCTCACAAGCCTAGCCCTCGACTTGTGCCTCGTAAGCCTTAGCTTACGCCTGACTTATTATATAACCTCTCCTTAACTTTGTTGTGCAGGGGAATTGTGGTGAGAACTATGTAACTAGGTTATTAAACCTCAAAACCTCGATGCATTTGAAGCCTCTCCTTACAACCCCGTGATTTTCAACACTGCCAGGTTGCCAAGGGTTCTAAAACTTACACCTCAAGCTCATGACACTTGGTTATATTCGCTTGCAACTTAGTTTCCTTGCTCACTCAACAAGTAACCTCAAAACTTTTCAAAACTCAAGGAAACTCCCACTTCTCGAGGCACTTTAGGAAGTCTCAAAGTACCCCCAGCATACTTGAGGCCCAAGGTGCCTAAAGGACCCCTTTGGGACTCACCTCAATCATCTCAACAAAATGTTCAAAATTCTGCCTATAAAATTTACCATTATTTTGATTCAAAATAACTTTAAATATGGGGCATTTTAGATGTTTCTAAAACTTGGAAGTGATAGTACTCCCTCTTAGCTTCGCATGGAACTTTGAATCACCTCAATCAGACACCCGAGCGAAAAGTTATGCTAAAAACAAAATCGGGTCTCCAATGCTGTCTTGGCGACGCGTCGGCAATCGTGGCGACGCGTCGCCACAGTTGTCGACATTCTGCGATTCTTTTTCCAATTGGCGACGCGTCGGCAATTATGGGTACCTCTTGGCGACGCGTCGCCAATCAGTGAAACTGCAGATTGGCGCGCATTTTGCTGCTATGACCTTTGGCTACTTAGTACACATATCAAACATGCATAAAAAGCCACCAAACTTCACACACACTTAGTTCATGTTGCAAGGAACATAACCAACTATCACAATGCCATTAACGATGCTCTATAACATCATCGAATCTTCCTCAAACCTCATAGTTCACCACAATTCAACCAAAACTCATACTCAATGCTATGGCTAATTTCAATCAATTTCTTACAACAAACTCAAGCCACAAGCATTGTTCAAGCTTAAAAACACTACTCCCTTACCTCAACTCCAAGAAACAAGCTAGAATCACTCCTCTTTTCAAGCAACCAAGTGCAAGAAATCCTCACCTAAGTTCCAATCAAAACCAAAGCACCAAACATCACAATCTTCCTCTCTAACCAAAACCCAAGCCTCAATTCACTCAAATAACATAGAATTAACCAAGAACACAATGCTTACCACGTATCAAAAATAGGGGAGTAGAGAAATCATGCTTCCAAGCCTCCAAACCTTGTTTTCTAGCTTGAAACAAGTTCCTCTTGGTTGGTATCCTTGGATGGCAACTCTAGGAATCAAGATCACTTGACTTCTAGCTTGAATTGAGAGAGAAATGAGTGCTTGAGAGGGGAAAACGTGGTTATGGAAGCCATTAGCCACCTTTCCCTTCTTAAACCCTCACTTAACCCCTTAAGCCATCCAAGTTACAACCCTTAAACACATAAACCCCCATCTTTTAACACATGCTCATTTCTTGATTAATTCTTGTTATTGTTTCAAGTTTGAGTTAAGGTTAAAGGTTAAGTTACAAAACTTAAATTAAAACACTTGGGACCCCGCCCGGTTACTCAAGATGCAAAAATTACCATTTTGCCCCTGCTCCTCATCTATTGCTTAAACCTCCTTGGAACTTAGTGAATTTTTGAAACTCCTTTATTCTAGCTTTGTAACCTTGAAATTAAAGTTCTAAACTTAATTTAGAACATTTTAACTCTCTCGGGAGTGCTGACTACTAGGAGGTCCATAACATGTAGAGTCAAATCACAAAACTTGAGCAGTTGACGTGTTCAAGCTCTCTATGGTATCCACACGTGCCTCTCGGGATCACCACGCTTCCACCACGTCCCGAAAGATGTGTTTCTCCTGCGCTCGCAGTGCTAGCTTGTGTTCTCCAAGGAATTGCAAGAGAAAAGTGCAGCTGTCCTTTTGGGAGGCTGGGGCAAGGAGACCTGCGAATTTCTCTCTAGAAGTTGTATTTATAGTGAGACTCAACTTCCAAGCCTAATGGGTTTTAAAGCCCTAATCCAATTAGGCTTTAATTTCGGGCTTAATAATGGCACAACTATTGGGCCCATTATTAATATGAAATTATTGTTAAACCAAAACCCAAATTATTAGCCCATGCACTCTAATGATCCAAGTAGCTTTATATGTGTGACCCAATAGGCTCTTACCATGTTGGCAATGATCATAAATCACATTTATCATCATAAGCAATGAGCGGTCTCTAGCAACACATCATTGCTACCCAAGTGACAAGATTGTCGATGATTCGACTAAACCTTTATTATCATCACTGATATATGCCACTGTCCCTTTGTCCAAGATATCAAGACTAAGCACGAGACATGGAATGTGTCACTCTCGTATAGCCCAATCTTTGGTTTCTTAATTACCGAGTAGACCAACTTAAACTGATGACATTGATATCGTATAACAACTCATCCAAGCATGGCCATGCATTTTTTCTAAGTCTTACTCTATCAAGGGGCCTGAAGATATCACTCCCATTACATGGGAGGGACAAATCCCATCTTGATCATACAAATCCCTCCGCATAATATGTGACATACCCAATGACCTCCTTCAAGTTCACTCAGTTACGAGCAACAAAGGAAAGTATCAAAGTATGTGACTCACATGTAGGGAACCTTGATGATCTTAGGTCGAAGGACTACATATACCATGATCACTATGAGAATCACTTATGACACTCATATAATGATCCATGTAGTGTTCTCATGGTGGGTCGGTCCAGTACACAAGTTCTCCAACTTGTACCCATATGCAGACTACATATCTCATATTAGTCTCCACATATGCTAGTCGTTATGTATTATTGCAACCCGCTCCACAATAATACTAGACTAGGGACATTTGAGAATATCATTATTCTAGGGTTACAATTATGTTTGTTAAGTTACGCAAAAACAAAACAACAAACATAATTGTTGGATTAATTCCTTAATAAAATATCATGACTCAATGTGCAAAAATACAATCATCTCATGATTGGCCTTTTAGGCACAACACTAACAGAATTGTGGGGTTATCCCACCATGGGGGAGGCAGTCAAGACTTGATAATAAGTCAAAAATGTTGGGCACATGTGTACCAATGAGTTTAAGGCAAAGAAACCATAATTAGTGAGAAAGAAAATGACATAAAACAAGGTTAAGCTTGTTAAGTGTGTTTTGTGCCCTTAAGTTCATTCAAGGCCATTTAAGTGGCCAAATCACTTATCCCTCTCCCATTTTGATCCTCTCCTAGCCCACAAACACATCCATACTTCCTCTATAGCCACCACACCTTCAAACTTGCAATTGATTGAAATTGAAGGCAAAAGGAAGCAATTGGAAGCAAACTAGATTTATTTCTTGAATACTTCAAGGATCAAGTTTGATTTTCAGCCTACCCACTTTGGTAAGGGTTCTCTTGCTCTCATGGGTTGTTTTCCATATTTTCAAGCAACCATGGAGCTAGTGCTAGCCTTGGAAGTGGGCCATGAGCTTGATGAACCAAGCTTAGTGAGGGGAGTGCACTTATTGAAGGTTTTGTGACCTAGTGTGAACTGCACAGTGATGGCAGCGAATTTCTGGGTTTCTTGAGCCCAAAAGTTAGTACTAACTACTGTTAAAATCCTCCTAAGGCCAAGCATTAGCTTGAGGAGGGCTGCCATAGTGATTTCGATATGTTTATTATGTGTTTTATGGACTAAGCTATGGTATATTTTGCTGCCACATTTCATGTGTTTATTGTTTGTGTTTGGCTGCAGCATTTGGTTGCTATATCTTGTATATATGCATTCTGGTTTTTTTGTTTTAGTGTATTTTTATGCAGGTTTTAATGAGGGTTACATTGCCTACTGAATCTAAGTGGTACCCTTACTAAGTTTCTCAATGAAACTTACTCCCCTCAATTCTGTCATTTCAGGTCCAGCTGAAAAGATCACCTTGAAACTAACCTTTGTGGTTTGATTTTTAATCTAAAATTTTAGTTACATGAACTTCCATATGTCTAGTTATGATCTGGAAATTTTGGTGATTTTAGGAGCACATTTGGTATTTTTAATGGTGGTACTTACTGTGTTGTGCAGCAGCTGTCCAGCATCCTGTTTTTGGAGTCCATTGTGTCTCAGGACCTCCTGTAACCTAGGGTGTGTATTTAGCTGAGTTAAGACCATTTTTTAGTGCATGTATGCATTTACTTTTAGTGTATGTAAAATGAGACAAGTATGCGAACATTTGAGTAATGTTTTGGCTATGTAAGTGATGTGGTGCAAAGCTGCCTAAGTGTGAATGATGGGCTGCTTACTTGTAAAATCTGTTTTGGACACATAAAGTTGTTAAAAGAAAGGGAATGTAACTCATATGTGTAATGGACATATATAGGATAGCCTTGGAGCGCTTTCCCCTTGTGAATGAAGTGTTTGCATGGTTCGGAAAAATTGTATGGGCAAAATGGTCCAAAAGTTGCCAGAATTTTGACTCTGGACCTAAAGTATAATATCTCCCTGTGTAGAATGAATCTTGGTATGAAATTTTGACCACTACTAGAGGACATCTAGAGGGTTAACTGGGATTTAGAATTTCTGGATTTATAACCCTTTAGCCAAAGATATGACATTGCAAATTTGGCTGAGTTACTGTTCATTTGGTCAGAATTTTGTAACCAACTTAAAAAATCCATAACTTGGTCCATATGTGGGATATTGATGTAAAAAAAAATTCCTTGGTTTGCTCTATGTATCTACTTGATAATGGAGCAAATAAAATATGGGGTATGTTGCTAGAATGATATAGTTTATTAGTGGAAGTTACAGGTGCAGTAGCTGATCACTTGAACTTAACAAGATTGCCTAATGTGTGGAAGCCAAAACTAAGACTTGTGCTGGTGTTTTCCTTCTTAGCTACCATAGTGTGCATAAATGTAAATATGTGTGTTATGGTTAGACCAATATTCATGTATTTACATAGTGCTCAAGAGGGTCACTTGAGTATGTACACTAGGGGTGTTGTTCTGATGACCTACAGGACACACCAAACCTGCGTTTTTAAATGCACAATTTTGGCACCATAACTAGACTACCCCGGAGTGGGCAACACTCAAGGCTATTCCATCCATGTCCAAGATACCTGGTAATTAAATTCCCTTTCAGCTAGCATCTTTACATAGCCAAGTCCAAAATTTACAAACAAGTAGCCTATATTGCACACTTAGGCAGCCTGTGCATACCATCCCCATGCATAGCAAAACAGCCCACAAATGTTCACATACATTGTTCAAAATTCATATGAATTAAATGTACATGCATCCATGCACTACATAATATTATTAACCCAGCTAAATATGCACCCTAAGTTACAAGAGTCGCTGAGACACAATGGACTCCAGAAATAGGATGCTGGAGAGCGGTTGCATAACACAATAAGCACCATAACTAAAAATAACCCATGTGCTCCTAAAATCACCAAAATTTCCAGATCATAACTAGACACATGGACCTTCGTGTACCTAAAATTTTAGATCAAAACTCAAACGATAAAGGTCAGTTTGAATGTGATCTTTCTGCTGGACCTAAAATGAACAGAAATGGGGTAAGTCTTTTTGAAGAAAGTTAGTAAGGGCTTATCATTAGAAACTTGAATTACCAGCAACATACCTGAACAAAAAGACATAAAAACACAAAAACAACACAGACATGCAAAAATATGGCCATCCAAATGCACAAACAAACAGAACACAATCAAATGTAACGCTGGCAGCAATACATCATTAGGGTTATTCCATAAATAGTCAAATAAACAATATGTTATCACTATGGCAGCCCTCCTCAAGCTAATGCTTGGCCTTATGAGGTTAATTGGCCTTAGTTAGTACTAACTTGGGCTCTAGAAACCCCTGTAAACAATGCCATCTTAGTGCATGAAAAATAGTAAGGCTGGAACCTTTTTCATGCACTCCCCTTTTAACACATACTTGGTTCCTTGAGCTTTTTTCTCTCTGCCAAGCATGGTCTTAGCTTCGTGGATGCTTGATCATCATCCTAGGATAGCAAAAAACTATGAAACACAAATATAAAAACCTTACCTAAGATGTGAATGCTGAAATCTTTAAGAGATACACAATAAACCCAAAAACTAGGGTGTTTCTCTTTCTTGTATAGGGTTTTGGGAGCCAAACAAGCGCAGGAGAATATAACCAAAAGCCTACAGGATCCAATTCAAATGAGGTAAACCGAGTGTTCAAAAATTTTCACACATAATTTCGGTTGAGATCTTTCACCTAACTGTTGAGCCGAATCACAAAACCTGAACAGTTGATGTGTTCAAGCTCTCTATGGTATCCACATGAGCCTCTTGGGATCATCACGCTTCGACAACATGCCAACAGGTGCATTTTTCTTATGCCCATAGTGCTAGCTTGCATCCTCCAAGGAATAGCAAGAGAAGGGTATGGGTGTCTCTTTTTGGGAGGCTAGGGCAAGCCTGTGAATTTCTCACTATACGTTGTATTTATAGTGAGACTTAACTTCCAGGCCTAATGGGTTTCAAAGCCCTAAACCAATTAGGCTTTAATTTTAGGCTTAATAAAGGCTCAACTTTTGGGCCAATTATTAACCTGAAATTATCATGAAACCATACCAAATAATTAGCCCATGCACTCTAATAATCCAAATAGGTTTTATATGTCTGACCCAATAGGCTCTTACCATGTTGGCAATGATCATAAATCACATTTATGATCATAAGCAATGAGCGGTGTCTAGCAACACATCATTGCTACCCATGTGACAAGATTGTCGGTGATTCGACTAAACCTCTATGATCATTACTTGTATATGCCATCATCCCTTTGCTGAAGATATCAAGACTAAGCACAACACATGGAATGTGTCATTCTCATCTAGCCCAATTATTGGTTTCTTGATTATTGAGTAGACTAACTTAAACTGATGACATTGATAACATATATCAACTCATCTGAGCATGGCCATGCATTTCTTGGTCTCACTCTATCAAAGGGCCTAAAGATATCACTCCCCGTTACATAGGAGGGACAAATCCCATCTTGATCATACAAAACCCTCTACATGATATGTAACATACCCAACGACTACCTTTAAGTTCACTCAGCTGTGAGCAACAAAGGGAAGTATCAAAGTATGTGACTCACATGTAGGGAACCTTGATAATCTTAGGTCAAAGGACTACATATACCATGATCACTATCAGAATCACTTATGACACTCATATAACGATCCATGTAGCATTCCCATGATGGGTCGGTACAGTACACAAGTTCTCCAACTTGTACCCATATGTACACTACATATCTCATATTAGTCTCCACATATGCTAGTCGTTATGTATTATTGTAACCCACTCCACAATAATACAAAACCAGGGACATTTAAGAATATAATCATTCTAGGGTTATAGTTATGGTTATTACATTATGCAGAAACAAAACAACAAACATAATTGTTGGATTAATGCCTTGATAAAATAGCATGACTCAATGTGCAAAATTACAATCATCTCATGATTGGCTATTGGGTCCAAGACTAACAATCTCCTACTTGCACTAAAGCCAGTCATCCATGTATCTAATATCAATGGACCTAGTGTCACTGTTGTGCCCAAAAGGGCAATCATGAGCTGATTGTATTTTTGCACATTGAGTCATGATATTTTATTAAGGCATTAATCCAGCAATTATGTTTGTTGTTTTGTTTTTGTGTAACTTAACACACATAATTGTAACCCTAGAATACTGATATTCTCAAACATTCCTAGTCTAGTATTATTATGGAGCGGGTTGCAATAATACATAACGACTAGCATATGTGGAGACTAATATGAGATATGTAGTCTACATATGGGTACAAGTTGGAGAACTTGTGTACTGGACCGACACACCCTGAGAACACTACATGGATCGTTATATGAGTGTCATAAGTGATTCTCATAGTGATCATGGTATATGTAGTCCTTCGACCTAAGATCATCAAGGTTCCCTACATGTGAGTCACATGGTATACTTGAAGGAGGTCATTGGGTATGTCACATATCATGCGGAGGGATTTGTATGATCAAGATGAGATTTGTCCCTCCTCTGTAACAGGAGTGATATCTTCGGGCCCCTTGATAGAGTAAGACTTAGAAAAATGCATGGCCATGCTCCGATGAATTGATATATGATATCAATGTCATCAGTTTAAGTTAGTCTACTCGGTAATCAAGAAACCAAAGATTGGGCTATACGAGAGTGACACATTCCATGTCTCGTGCTTAGTCTTGATATCTTGGACAAAGGGACAATGGCATATATCGGTGATGATCATAAAGGTTTAGTCGAATCATCGACAATCTTGTCACTTGGGTAGCAATGATGTGTTGCTAGACACCGTTCATTGCTTATGATCATAAATGTGATTTATGATCATTGCCAATGTGGTAAAAGCCTATTGGGTCACACATATAGAGCTACTTGGATCATTAGAGTGCTTGGGCTAATAATTTGGGTTTTGGTTTCACAATAATTGTTGGGTTTCGGGAGCCAAACAGCGCAGCGGAATTTAACCGAAACCCTCCAGGATCCAAGTGAAACGGGGTAAACCGGGTGTTCGAAAATTTCATACCTAATTTTCGGTTGAGATCTCTCACTCAACTGTAGAGTCGAATCACAAAACCTGAACAGTTGACGTGTTCAGGCTCTCTATGGTATCCACACGAGCCTCTTGGGATCACCACGCTTCCACCACGTCCCGGCAGATGCGTTTCTCTTGCGCTCGCAGTGCTAGCTTGCGTCCTCCAAGGAATTGCAAGAGAAGAGTGTGACTGTCCTTTTGGGAGGCTAGGGCAAGGAGACCTGCGAATTTCTCACTTAAAAGTTGTATTTATAGTGAGACTCAACTTCCAGGCCTAATGGGTTTCAAAGCCCTAATCCAATTAGGATTTAATTTCGGGCTTAATAATGGCTCAACTCCTTGGCCCATTATTAATACGAAATTAAAGTGAAACCATAACCCAAATAATTAGCCCATGCACTCTAATGATCCAAATAGCTCTATGTGTGCGACCTAATAGGCTCTTGCCATGTTGGCAATGATCATAAATCACATTCATGATCATAAGCAATGAGCGGTGTCTAGCAACACATTATTGCTACCCAAGTGACAAGATTGTCGGTGAATCGACTAAACCTTTATGATCATCACCGATATATGCCATTGTCCCTTTGTCCAAGATATCAAGACTAAGCACGAGACATGGAATGTGTCACTCTCGTATAGCCCAGTCTTTGGTTTCTTGATTACCGAGTAGACTAACTTAAACTGATGACATTGATATCATATATCAATTCATCGGAGCATGGCCATGCATTTTCTAAGTCTCACTCTATCAAGGGGCCCAAAGATATCACTCCCGTTACATAGGAGGGACAAATCCCATCTTGATCATACAAATCCCTCCGCATGATATGTGACATACCCAATGACCTCCTTCAAGTTCACTCAGTTACGAGCAACAAAGGAAAGTATCAAAGTATGTGACTCACATGTAGGGAACCTTGATGATCTTAGGTCGAAGGACTACATATACCATGATCACTATGAGAATCACTTATGACACTCATATAACGATCCATGAAGTGTTCTCATGGTGGGTCGGTCCAGTACACAAGTTCTCCAACTTGTACCCATATGTAGACTACATATCTCATATTAGTCTCCACATATGCTAGTCATTATGTATTATTGCAACCCGCTCCACAATAATACTAGACTAGGGACGTTTAAGAATATCATTATTCTAGGGTTACAATTATGTTTATTACGTTACGCAGAAACAAAACAACAAACAAAATTGCTGGATTAATGCCTCAATAAAATATCATGACTCAATGTGCAAAAATACAATCATCTCATGATTGGCTTTTTGGGCACAATACTAACAATAATTTCGTATTAATAATGGGCCCAATAGTTGAGCCATTATTAAGCCTGAAATTAAAGCCTAATTGGATTAGGACTTTGAAACCCATTAGGCCTGGAAGTTGAGTCTCACTATAAATACAACTTTTAGTGAGAAATTCGAAGGTCTTCTTGCCCTAGGCTCACAAAAGGACAGCCGCACTATTCTCTTGCAATTCCTTGAGGACGTAAGCTAGCACTGCGAGTGCAAAGGAAACGCATCTGCCGGGACGCGGTGGAAGCGTGGTGATCCCGAGAGGCTCATGTGGGTACCATAGAAAGCTTGAACATGTCAACTGTTCAAGTTTTGTGATTTGACTCTACAGTTGAGTGAGAGATCTCAACCAAAAATTAGGTATGAAAATTTTTGAACACCCAGTTTACCCCGTTTCACTTGGATCCTGGAGGGTTTCGGTTAAATTCCGCTGTGCTGTTTGGCTCCCGAAACTCAACACCTCGAATGGCTATCATGGTTTTGCTATGTAAAGGGCTTTGTCAGCGGATCAACAATGTTGCTGTCTTTCGAAGTCCTGCATATACTTACATCACCTCTCTCGATGATCTCCCTGATGAGATGATAATGTTTGAGTAAGTGTTTGCATCGCTCATGAGATCAAGGTTCCTTAGCCTGTGTGATTGCTCCATTATTGTCACAATAAAGCTCTATCGGGTCAGCAATCCTTGGAACTACTCGAAGTTCAGTGGTGAAGTTCTTGATCCAAACTACCTCATTTGCAGCATTAGAGGTGGCAATGTATTTAGATTCTATTGTAAAGTCAACTACTATCTCTTTCTTTAAACTCTTCTAGCTCACAGCACCACCACCAATACAAAACACATAACCAGACTGTGATCTAAAATCAGCCTTATCGGATTAGAAGCTAGCATTGGTGTAACCCCTTACAATGAGCTCATCTTCACCTCCAAAGATCAAGAATGCATCCTTAGTCCTTCATAAGTACTTTAGGATGTTTGATTGGTACCTGGTCATCATGCTCAAGGCATACAAGAAATCGGGATGAATACATATGATGCCATAAATGATAGATCCAATTGCCGAGGCATATGGAATCTTAGTCATTAGCTTTCTCTCCTCGGGTGTCCTTGGACACTAAGATCTAAAAATAGTTATACCATGTGACATGGGTAAGAATCCTTTCTTAGAATCTTGCATGCTAAACCTCTTTAGCACCCTGTCAATGTATGTACTTTGACTTAGGCCGAGCAATTTTTGAGATCTATCTCTATAGATCCTAATCCCTAACACATAGGCTGCCTCACCCAAGTCCTTCATAAAGACACATTTCCCAGCCCACTCTTCACAGACTCTACCCCAAGAATCTCATTCCTGATGACTAGTATGTCATCTACATACAACACTTAGAAGACAATAGCGCTCCCACTAACCTTCTTGTAGAGACAAGGTTCATCTTCATTTTTATAAAACCAAACTCTTTGATTGCTTCATCAAAATGAAGATTCCAACTTCAAGAAGCTTGCTTCAGTCCATAAATGGACCTTTGCAACTTGCACACTTTATTGACATTCTCAAGAGTGACAAAACCCTCAGGCTGTGTCATGTATACATCGTCAAGTAGTTTTCCATTTAGGAACATACTTTTGACATCCATTTGCCATATCTCAGAATCATAGTGTGTAGTAATAGCCAATAAGATTCGGATGGATTTAAGCATGGCTATTGGTGAAAATGTCTGATCATAGTCAATACCATGAATTTTCTTGAAACCTTTTAGAACCAATCATCCCTTAAAGGTAATCACATTACCATCCATGTTAGTTTTCTTCTTGAAAACCCATTTACACCCTATAGGTTTTACCCCTTTAGGTGGGTCAACCAAGGTCCGTACTTGGTTTTCATACATGGATTCCATCTCGGACTTCATGGCCTCTAGCCACTTGTCAAGGTTAGGCCCCAACATAGCTTGTTGGTAGGTTGTGGGCTCATCCTGATCCATGAGCATCACATCGCCAGTGTGAGTCACAAGAAATCCATATCTCTCGAGCTTATGCCGAATCCTACTAGACCTATGTGGGCTCTGTGCTATAGGAATAGACTCCTGAAACACAACGTCTCATGGTGTCTATTTAGGTTCCATTTCAGGTTCAATGTCCCCTTGTTGTTCTTGATTTTTTTCAAGTTCTACTCTCCTCCCACACATTCCTTTAGAGGTAAACTCTTTCACTAGAAAGACACTAGTTTGAGCAACAAACACCTTGTTCTCAGAAGCATTGTAGAAATAGTAATCCTTTGTTTCTTTGAGGTACCCAACAAAGAGGCATTTATGAGATTTGGGCCCTAGCTTCTTCGAGGATTGACATTTCACATAAGTGTCACAACTCCAAATTTTCATAAAAGATAAACTGGGACACCTCCCACTCTATATCATATATGGTGTCTTTTAAACCGATTTAGATGGAACTCAGTTTAGTGTAAAAGTGGTTATCTTTAGAGCATGTCCCCAAAAGGAGTTTATAAGGTCAGCTTGACTCATCATAGATCAAACCATGTCTAATAGAGTTTGATTTCTCCTTTCAGACACACCATTCCATTGAGGTGTACCAGGTGGAGTGAGTTGTGACACTATACCACACTCCTTTAAGTAGTCAAGGAATTCTCGGTCAAACTATTCTCCTCCTCGATCTAATCAAAGTACTTTGTTACTCTTCCCAAGTTGATTCTCTACTTCATTCTTGAATTGTTTGAACTTTTCAAAGGAGTCTGACTTGTGTCTTATGAGATACACATAGCCATATCTATTGAAGTCATCAGTAAAGGTAATGAAGTATTGGAAGCCTCCTCTAGCATGTGTAGACATAGGGCCACATACATCGCTATGTATGAGTCCTAGTAAGTCCTTAGCCCTTTCACTTTGCCTTGTGAATGGAGTTTTGGTTATGTTGCCCAATAAACATGACTCACATGTCTCATATGATCCAAATCAAATGAGTTCAAAAGTCCATCCTTATGGAGCTTCAATATGCGGGTCTCAGTTATATGGCCCAAGCGACAGTGCTAGAGATTGGTCGGGTTCAAATCATTCAATCTGACCTTCTTGGTGATAGCCGAGGTGCCCATCACCTTCTGGACCCCCAGACTCGGACAAAGTACCAACCTCGGTAGAGAAACTACCTGCCATGGAAAGAAGGATGTACGACTTCCCTAATCCAACCCCGGCAATCCTCCATTCCAGGAAACGACAGAGCCAACCTCGGGGGGACGATTAAACCATCCTCGGAAGTGGGGGTATCCCTGAGAAAGACCAACCTCGGGAAACATACTCCTGTGATACTAGAGTAACCTCAGAAAGTACGATCTGGGATGGCCACATGAGGAGAACTACTACTGTTCGCTCCTCTATAAATACTCGGTAAACACCCCAGGTAAAGGGGTTGAGCACGAGAGACCATACTTCTCCACTCTTTATCACCTCCATATCTCCTAAGTACAACCTTGGGCGTCGGAGGCTCCTCCCCAAAAACACACTCCGGGGACCTCCTAACCTCTGTCTTCCAAACATTTTAGGTACCCTCCCCTGGGAAACCTCCTCGTCAGGTGCTCTCCTCCACCAGAATGCCCCCTCGCTCCTACCATGTCTCATGATGAAACTGCCGCCGGGCACCATTTGGCACCGTCTGTGGGAACTCTTTCCCATGTCGCTGTCATAAAGACTCGGTGCTCAAAGGACAAAGGGATTCCAAGATCCCCCCCTGCGCCCGAGGCTCAGCCGGGGACCACTCCGCCTGTGGCAGAGACTTCTATGCTGGAGGATGACCGCCCTGTAACGGTGATGATGGGCTTCCTACGGGACTTCCAACGATCCATCGTCGCTGAAATGACTCAACAGCTTGATCAGAGGTTGCCCCAACCTCCTCCGGTCTGAAGGGCCTCGCCCTCGGCTGCTCGTCATGAAAGGAGTTCGAGGTCCACCCACCGAAGTTTAGGAAGCGGGGACTCGCTTGATGCTTCCTCAACAGAAAATGAACCCATTGAGGTACGACTTACCAGGAGGGGAGCCCCAAATGAGACTAGGGCCTCCTGCCAACAGAGTGCGTCCCCCTACCGAAGGTCCTCATGTCCTCCCCGCCGAAGTCGCTCCCCAAGGAGAAGGAGGAATTCGCCATTACCGACAAACACGCGGCAGCAGGGAGAAGTCAACATGGCTGTCCTTATGGAAAAAATCCTGGGAAGACTGGAGAAGGTCAAGAGACAGATCTCTCGAAAACCAGCCTGGTCCAGGCTGTTTGACTCTTACACTGGAGAAGAGTCACCTTTCGTGCGCGAGGTGGTGGAGGCACCCATGCCCAGCGATTTGAATGTACCTCGCCTAGAAACGTATGACAGACGAAGTGACCCTCAGGCGCACCTGATGAAGTACAAGCGAAGCATGGTACTCCATGGCGCAGATGACGCTATGCTCTGTAAGTGCTTCGAAGTAACACTTTTGGGTCCAGTAACGGCATGGTATAACTCTCTGGCCCACGAAAGCTTGCTAAGCTTTCAAAAGCTATCCACTGCCTTCACTCAGTAGTTCATCGGTAGCAGACCAACTGCCAAAATGCCAGTACAAATGTTTGACATAGCTCACCGAAGGGGGGAGACCATTCACGACTACGTTGAGAGGTTTAACCGAGAAGCGCTGAGCGTGCCCGACTTTCGACCAGAAATTCGCATCCTCGCAATGGTTAGAGGACTTTGGAGGGACTCCCAACTGTTTTATGAGTTTTCCAAAGACCCCCCAGAAACTCTTGGGGAGTTCTATAGGAGGGCCAAACAGCATATGACGGCCGAAGAAATCAGGATGGGAGGACCCATAGGAGAACAACCTCGCGTCGAAGGGCCCAGCCATCAGCCTCGACATTAGAACGAGGGAGAAAGGCCCAGAAAGCAGAGGGGGAAAAGGCCCATGACATTCACCCCCTTGAACACCACAAGAGCTAGCATCCTTATGTCGCTAGAAAGGCAAGGGACCACAATCCGAAGACCGAAGGCCATGACCTCGGAAAACAAAAGAAACATGAAGAAATTATATCAGTTTCACCGGGACCATGGCCATGACACCGAAGATTGTTTCCAACTGAAGAAATATATCGAGTCCCTAATCAAACAGGGTCAACTCCGTCGATACTTGCGGATGCCTTCCGCAAAAGGAAGGAAGGAAGAACAAATGAGGGGGGACAACGAAGAATATGACTCGGACAAACGTCGGGACCAAAGTCCTCGAAAAAATCTGCCACCATAAGCAGGGGTTATCCAAACCATCACTACCAGGATGCCCTCGGCTGAGAGAAAGAGGAAGATAAGAGAAATCTCCGTAATGGAGTACGGGAACTCCCCAAGTAGACTCATTCATAGGGATGGGTCTACAGTAAAGTTCCCCCACGACGATCCATTCCTTGTCATGGCAAGGATAGGAAACTGGGATGTCAAAAGGGTACTCCTCGATGACAGCTCAAACACCGACGTCATCTTTTCTCATCTGCTGACTAAGTTACACAATATGTGAAGCGATCTCAGCCCAGTCAGCTCGCCCACCTTCGGCGTCAAACCTTCTGAACTTCCAGTCCTCGGATATATCGACCTGCCTTTGATGCTGGAAGAGGTCTCACCCCATAGCCAAGAAGAGTTAATTGCCTCTGACAGGACGAGATTTATAGTCATTGATGTGCCGTCAGCTTACAATGCTATCCTCGAAAGGCAGACTCAGGGCAACTTCCACATTCGCTCGGACATAAAGTACTTAACGGTCACCTTCGCTACCAAAGATGGAGACGCAGAGATCTTCATTGACCAAGCCGAAGTCAGAAAGGTCTTCACAAGGGCCAGAGAAAGCCCAGCAAAGATCCAAGTACAGACTTTGGCAAAAGAAAAAATGGTCTCGATGGACGGGGAAACAATAAAGGAGGAAACTGAAAGCCTCGAAAAAGTATGTAGAGTTGATCCCTAGCCGAAACACCCAAATCGGGAAAAAACTGGCCGAGGAAGGCAAAAAGAGGCTTGTATCCTTCTTGTGTATGAACAAAGATATATTTGCCTACTCACTGAAGGATATGCCTGGGGTCAACCCCAGCATAATCCACCACAATCTTAGAGTGCAACCAATTGCCAGACCAGTTTGGCAGAAAAAACGGAGTCTATCGGCTCATAAGAATTCCTTTGTTAAAACTGAAGTTAATCGCCTCATTGAGGCCGGGGTAATAAGGGAGGTAAAATACCCCGAATGGCTCAGTAACGTGGTTATTGCCACGAAAGAGGGAAGTGAAAAACTCCGATTGTGCATCGACTTCCGAAATCTGAATGACGCCTGCCCAAAAGATTCTTACCCTTTGCCAGCCATAGACCAGCTGGTAGATGCAACCGTCGAAGACCGGCTTCTCAGCTTCCTCGATGCCTTTAGCGGATATCATTAGATTCAGATGAACCCCGAGGATGAAGAAAAAACAACCTTCATCACGGAAATGGACACCTACTGCTACGTCAGAATGCCCTTCGGGCTTAAAAACGCAGGGGCCACCTATCAAAGGCTGATGAACAAGGTATTCGATTCATAGTTTGGGAGAAATATGGAAGTATACGTTGATGGTATGATAGTCAAGAGTGAAATGCATGGTAATCATATCACCGACCTAGTTGAAACCTTCCAACGGCTACTGGAGTTCGACATACGTCTTAATCCCGAAAAGTGTGTGTTCGGGGTAAGTGCAGGAAAGTTTCTCAGGTTTATGGTATCAGAAAGGGGAATAGACGCTAACCCTGAAAAAGTCAAAGCCCTGCTAAATTTTTGAACTCCTACATTCATCAAAGACATACAAAGGCTTACCGGAAGAATCACCTCCTTTAGTAGATTCATCTCTAGGTACAGCGACCGATGTCGTCCATTTTTCAAAGTACTCACCAAAGTCCCCAAGGGCGACGACACCTCCGGGACCCAGGAGCATCCATGGAACACAGAATGCCAGAAAGCTTGGGATGAGCTTAAAAGCTACTTGACCCACCTGCCAACACTTCGGCAACCTCGGGAGGGAGAGCCTCTCATCCTCTACCTCGCGGTTACTGAAAAAGCGGTGAGTTCGGTCCTAGTAAAAGAAGAAGGTGGGAGGCAATGGCCAGAATATTATGTAAGCAAGTCCCTACATGGTGCTGAGACCAGATACCCATTTCTCCAAAAGTCTATCTACGCCTTAGTACTCATAGGCAGAAGATTACGACCCTACTTTCAAGGACACGCCATCACCGTCTGAAGTAACTTTCCCCTACGTGATGTGATGAAAAAAGTTGAGCATTCGGGAAGACTATCAAAATGGTGCATCGAACTCGGAGAATACGACATTACCTACGAACCTAGAAGGGCAATAAAGGCCCAGGCACTGACAGACTTCATTGCCAAAATCCCTGAGATTGAAAATGCTGAAGCCGTCGCGGAAGATCGAATAGAGGCTGATCCAGAATGGAAGCTCTTTGTTGATGGAGCGTCAGGCGCAGAGCATCAGGGAGCTGGAATAGTCCTTCTGGGGCCCGAAGGCATGGAAGCCTCTAAAGCAATCAAGTTTGATTTTAATGTTACCAATAACATCGCCGAGTATAAGGCCCTCATAGGCGGACTAAAGATGGCCAGAAAAGTCGGCGTAAAAAACCTTATGTCCTATAGTGATTCACAGTTAATAGTCCGGTAGACGAAGGGAGAGTACGCGGCAAAGGATCCAACCTTGGCAAAATATCATGACCTTGTCCAGAAACTCATTGGAGATTTTGACTCGGTACATATAAAGAATGTGCCCCGAAGTGATAATACCCAAGCCGACGCCTTGGCCAAATCCAAGGAACCCACCGAAGTGTTGAAGCAACCCAGTACAGAATTAATGTGCATAGAAACCTTGGGGGAAGGATGGCAGGATCCCATCAAGAAATATCTAGCAACCTCAGAACTCCCTGAGGACCCTAAAAAGGCCGCAAAAGTATGGAAGCGCTCGGGAAGGTACTTCCTCATTGGAGAAGAACTATACAGGCAAGGGTATGCGAGCCCTCTACAAAAATATGTAGGCGAAGATGATGTCAGAACAATACTTGAAGAAGTCCACGAAGGAGCGTGTGGCTCCCATATGGGAACAGACGCCCTTGCTGGGGTACTACTCCGCCAAGGTTACTTTTGGCCTACCTTGAGGAAGCATGCAAGGCAGTTTGTCTGAAGATGTGACAATTGCCAAAGGCACGCCAACATCAAAAAGCTACCTTCGGAAAGAATAAACTCAGCAGATTATCCTTGCCCCTTTGCCATATGGGGTATTGATCTTATCGGACCTCTCCCAAATGCTCCCGGTGGGGTAAAGTCCTGCATAGTCGCGGTGGACTACTTCACTAAGTGGATAGAAGTAGAACCACTAGCATCAATCTCGGCAAAGGATGCCCAAAAGTTTGTATGGAAGAACATCATATGCTGATTCGACATACCGAGGGTAATAGTGGCCGACAATGGAACTCAGTTTATGGATAAAGGATTCTAGGAATTCATGGCTGACCTCGGCATAAAAATGCATTTTGCTCCAGTAGCCCACCCTCAAAGTAACGGGCAGGTCGAAGTATCCAACAGGAGAATAAAGGATGGCTTGAAGAAAAGACTAAAGGAGGCAAAGGGGAAATGGCCAGGAGCGCTCCCGAGTGTGCTGTGGAGCTACCGTACGACTCCCCGAAGAGCTACGGGGGAAACTCCCTTCTTGCTCGTGTACGGGACAGAGGCCATTATCCCCATTGAGGTCATACAGCCTTCGGTAAGAATACAAGTGTTCGACAAGTGAGGAAATGATCTCGGCTTGATGACAAAACTGGACTTCACCGAGGAGCACCGCGAAATGGCCGAACTAAGAAGGAAGGCTTTCCAACAAAGAATAGCTCACGCTGCTAACTTACACATAAGAAGAAAAGAGATCAAAAAAGGAGACCTTGTTCTCCTAAAGGCCGAATTCGAGCCATGAAGGCTATCAGAAGGGGTACTTTGGGCAAACTGGAGTGGACCTTATTTGGTCCTTGACAAAGTTCGCCCAGGGGTCTATAAATTGGGTGACACCGAGGGAGTAGAGCTAAAAAATACTTGGCATTCAGACTCTCTGAAAAAATTCTATACTTAGACATTTTTTCAAAGAAAACTTGTAACTACTCCTCCCCGAAGTCGTCAATGAAAATACATGCCGAATATGGCCGCGTTACTCGAGAAATGTTCCTTAATGGTTTTCCTTTTGGAACAAACTCCTTGATAGAGTCTAAAAACTCAGCAGAATATGAAAAAGTCTAAAAAGACTCTTTCCGAAAATGTAGGCGCAGGCGTCCGCCAAAGATGCATACTTAGAATTATACTAACTTCTGATGACTCACATCCGGAAGAAAGAATGGAGATTGGAGAAAAAATCTTCATTAAAAATCTTAAGGCAAAAAAATATAAAGCAGTAGGAGTACAAGAAAGAAAGAAGAAGCCTATGGCTGAGTAAGGCATCCGGCGTCTCTTCAACATTATCATCTTTAGGTGGCTCAGTCGGAGGCACAGGCCCAACCGAAGGAAGATTGAGAAACTCGATCTTAGACCATGTGCACCTGGGCTCTTTGGGGAAGTCTAGGGCAGACAGGTGAGAGAGGTCAAGCTTAGGGTGTCGAGCAAGGACCTGGTGGCGCGCTAAGCAGAAGCTGTCTTGGTAAGACACCTTCAACATCTGCTCGGTCTGATCCTTCTCGGCACTAAGAGCCGCCAGCTTGGCCTTAAGCGCATCAATCTTCTCCTCTAGCTTCTTCTTCTTTTTCCTCTTAGTCTCCTTCTTCCTCAATGAATCAACCTCAGCTTGGAGATCGGCATTCAAAGCCAGCGCCTTCGGAAGGTTCTCGCTATCTTTAGCGTTCTCCTTCCGAAAGGCCTCGTTCTCTGAAGAGAGAGCGGCACACTTTGAGCCAAGGTCTTTGACCTTGGTTGAGAAGTAAAAAAGAAGCTCCTGCTTGTTAGCCGCGAGCTTGGCCTGAAGATTCACAATGTCCTATTTCACAATCTTGTTCAACTCGCAGTATTTGAGGACATATTTGGCGCAGAACTCCTTCATCTTGTGTAGAGAATCTTTGGACCGAGAATGGGACTCCATTTGCTTTCCCGTCCAAGCACTGAAGTATTCGCTAATGCCAAAAGCTGCAGGAAAAAAAGGCCCCGAATAAGTATCAGAAGGAGATAAAAACTTAGAAGAAAGTTTTCTAAGTAAAAAAGAAGAAAGAACCACCTGGGCGGCATGCTCGGTCATCCTTACTGCAAGGATCTCTTCATTGGTGCAGTCAGTGACAAGCGACTGGAAGGTGGCGTTGGTCATCACCCCCGTCGCCATCTGGGGAGCCATCAACTGGCTATCCTTAGAGAACAAATTCATGTCCTCTGTGAACGTCCAGAAGGGCTCCCTCGGCACCTTATCTTGCAAGATCCTCTTGTCCCGAAGAGTCCTCTGACGAGTGTGAGTCTCCATCCAGGGAGCAGCAAGCATGTCCTCTACAATATCACGCCGAAGTTCCGTCAAAACATCATCCCTTAGCCATTCATCCAAAAAATCATAGATGCAAAAAATACTAAGATTTGTAGAGGAATGGCTAAGGAACCAACCTGGTGGAACTTCAGCGCCGACATCTTCAGACTCGCCCTCCCGGACTTCTCCAGGAACATCCTTCCCCTTCCTTCTTTTGCTCTCTTTGAGCTCCTGAGCAGATCTTTGCTCGGCCGAAGTCTCGGTAGTAAGAACGGGGCTTAGTGCTTCTTCGAGGAGGGCAGGATCTGAAGGAGGATCTGCGAGGGTAGGAGAAGGGGCAGGGGACCGATCCTACACCTCAATCATGTCTTCGGGGGAAGGAGGAGTGGCAGCCTTTGCCTTCTTAGACTTAGAAGGTCCTCTGGCCGTTTTCTTCCTCTTGGCAGGCGCTTTCTTGAGCGTTTGCTCCCCCCTCTCGGCCTACCCGAGGAAGAGGGACTTGTAGAAGTCAGCGGATTGATCGCCCATCTCTGCAAAAGGACAAAATATCAGTGTAAGTCCAAAAGGAAAACAAATATCAAGCCTTGAAAAGTGACTTACTCTCGGCAAAAGCCTCATATGAAATTTCGCATAGAAGGAGCATGACTATCCGAGCCTTCTTCCCCGGAAGAACGGGCACGAGCATACCAGGGTCACTCTTGTACGCATTCACCACTCCCAGTTCCCGAAGGACCTCCTAGGTCATGAGGTCCCACTTGATGGGAAAAGGGTAAAATGAACACGGGAGGACCTCGAGGTCCTAGTCTGCCACAGCCCAGATAAGTCTATCAAACTTATCAAACTCGGCAAACAGCTCCGGAGTTAGCATCTTCTAAGGATCAACAACGTCAATCTTCAAGGTCCCCGAAGCCCATCTGATCGGCACGTGGCTCCAAAGCTCCGGGACCGGTAGGAAGAAAAACTTCTTCTGCGACCCTCGCTAGCTATCCTTGTTGCCGAAGGTGAAGGTAAATTTTTTACTCCCAGACCCTCGGGGAAGCAGAAAGTAAAAGCCGCCCTTCGGGACCGGGTAGAGTTTGTAGTACTGCATGAAGAAGAGAAAGTGGGGGATGTTGGGTTTCGGGAGCCAAACAGCGTAGCGGAATTTAACAGAAACCCTCCATGATCCAAATGAAACGGGGTAAACCGGGTGTTCGAAAATTTCATACCTGATTTTCGGTTGAGATCTCTCACTCAACTATAGAGTCGAATCACAAAACCTGAACAGTTGACGTGTTCAGGCTCTCTATGGTATCCACACGAGCCTCTCGGGATCACCACGCTTCCACCGTGTCCCGGCAGATGCGTTTCTCTTACGCTCGCAGTGCTAGCTTGCGTCCTCCAAGGAATTGCAAGAGAAGAGTGCGGCTGTCCTTTTGGGAGGCTAAGGCAAGGAGACCTGCGAATTTCTCACTTAAAAGTTGTATTTATAGTGAGACTCAACTTCTTGGCCTAACGTGTTTCAAAGCCCTAATCCAATTAGGATTTAATTTCGGGCTTAATAATGGCTCAACTCCTTGGCCCATTATTAATACGAAATTAAAGTGAAACCATAACCCAAATAATTAGCCCATGCACTCTAATGATCCAAATAGCTCTATGTGTGTGACCCAATAGGCTCTTGCCATGTTGGCAATGATCATAAATCACATTTATGATCATAAGCAATGAGCGGTGTCTAGCAACACATCATTGCTACCCAAGTGACAAGATTGTCGGTGAATCGACTAAACCTTTATGATCATCACCGATATATGCCATTGTCCCTTTGTCCAAGATATCAAGATTAAGCACGAGACATGGAATGTGTCACTCTTGTATAGCCCAATCTTTGGTTTCTTGATTACCGAGTAGACCAACTTAAACTGATGACATTGATATCATATATCAACTCATCGGAGCATGGCCATGCATTTTCTAAGTCTCACTCTATCAAGGGGCCCAAAGATATCACTCCCGTTACATAGGAGGGACAAATCCCATCTTGATCATACAAATCCCTCCGCATGATATGTCACATACCCAATGACCTCCTTCAAGTTCACTCAGTTACGAGCAACAAAGGAAAGTATCAAAGTATGTGACTCACATGTAGGGAACCTTGATGATCTTAGGTCGAAGGACTACATATATCATGATCACTATGAGAATCACTTATGACACTCATATAACGATCCATGAAGTGTTCTCATGGTGGGTCGGTCCAGTACACAAGTTCTCCAACTTGTACCCATATGTAGACTACATATCTCATATTAGTCTCCACATATGCTAGTCATTATGTATTATTGCAACCCGCTCCACAATAATACTAGACTAGGGACGTTTAAGAATATCATTATTCTAGGGTTACAATTATGTTTATTATGTTACGCAGAAACAAAACAACAAACAAAATTGCTGGATTAGTGCCTCAATAAAATATCGTGACTCAATGTGCAAAAATACAATCATCTCATGATTGGCTTTTTGGGCACAATACTAACAGGGGATTATCTTGAAAACCCCACACATGCAGAGGAAAGAGTTGAAGTAAGAATAAAAATTTGGAGGTAGTTGATTCACGGCAATCGCGTGGAATTTACAAAACTCGCATATCACCCGATGGGGAGGATACCGAAGACCAGGCTTCAGCTGAGCTCGGTAAACAGTAACCTCAACCGAAGGGGCGAATAACCGTACGAACCTGGGATAGGTAACCTCGGGACGGCATAGGAAGGAAGGTAATATTTGGCCACCCACTTCGTCATCTTTTCCGAAGTGGTGGAACAAGGGTGAGATTCTAGGGGAAGAAAGTTTTCAGGGAGAGGCCAGATAGTCATCAACGGGGTCGGATTTGACATTTTTTGAAAGAAAAGAAGGACGACTTCGAGAAAGAAGGAGAAAGGAAATAAAAGAGCTTCGAAAAAGCAACCTCGGAGGAAAAAAGAAAGAGAACTACAAAAGGGAACACCCGCCAAAAGCTTTGCCGAAGTCGGGGTTCCTGGACGCCGTCATACAAGATGCCGGAAATCATTCCGCCGTAGAAACCACTGGCGGAAAAAGGAAAAAAACAAGAGAAGGCTCTAGAGAAGATGACAGCTAAAGCAAAGAGTGAGGCAAAAATGAGACGAGAGGTGTTTATATAGACCGAAAAGGGTAAGCGTAACGTCATCATTACTATCCCTCGAAGACGCAACGGCCTCATTATTACTTCTCAAAGGTGAAGAGGCACAGTTAGCATGACCGGTGTAACTACTTCACCATCCACTAGTGTCCACGTGTCATCCAACGCAAAGAACTAGGGTACGCCGCTCTGACATCGCGAAAGCCCAGGCACGGTTATCCATAACTGACATGTCTGACCAAAGGATGCGACGATTCACAAACCTATAGCAGAAAAAGTGAAAACAAAAGTGGCACGTGTCTCGAGGTCACCAAGGGAACTAGGGAAGGGTACCTCGGCTATGAAGCAATGCCTTCTGGAGAGGAGCAATTCCTTGAGTAGAGTTTCGACCACGAATTTGATGAAAAAGCCTTCCTGGAAGCGTAAAGCTGAAGTCTCCGCTTTGACTTCCCGGGACGGGGCATATGATAGCTGAAGTGCCCATCACCTTCTGGAACCCCAGACTCGAACAAAGTGCCAACCTCGGCAGAGAAACTACCTGCCACAGAAAGAAGGATGTACGACCTCCCTAATCCGACATCGGCAATGCTCCGTTCCAGGAAACGACATTGCCAACCTCAGGGGGACGATTAAACCATCCTCGGAAGTGGGGGTATCCTTGAGAAAGACCACCCTTAGGAAACATACTCCTGTGATACTAGAGTAACCTTGGAAAGTACGACAAGAGCAATTAAGGAGCCTCTGACACATCCCCGACACGCCGCCCCAGACATGTTCTGACATGCCGCTTGCAGAGACACCCTAGTACGCCACTCTCGGGTTGCCTAGGCTCCTAGCCAAGTGGCCTATGATCGGCTGGGTGTCCCCTCATTCTCCGAAGACGTGGATCACATCCCACCGAACACGTGTCACGATCTGGGACGGCCACATGAGGAGAACTACTACTATTCGCTCCTCTATAAATACTTAGTAAACACCCCAGGTAAAGAGGTTGAGCATGAGAGACCATACTTCTCCACTCTCTATCACCTCCATATCTCCTAAGTACTGACTTGGGCGTCGGAGGCTCCTCCCCAGAAACACACTTTAGGGACCTGCTAACCTCTATCTTCCAAACATTTCAGGCACCCTCCCCTGGGAAACCTCCTCCTCAGGTGCTCTCCTCCACCGGAAGTCCCCCTCGCTCCTACCATGTCTCATGATGAAACTGCCGCCGGGCACCACTTGGTATTCACGTTATAGATTGGATCTATGAGTTCTAGAACATACAACCAATTGCTAAGTTGAGCACTACCATAAAAAATTTCATTCAAATAAATAGAATAACATTTGTCCTTTATTAGAAATGAAAAACCTTTCTTTCCAAGCAAGAAATAGAAATCAAATTTCTACTAATAGTAGGCAAAAGATAGCAGTTATCTAATTCTAAGACTAATCCACTAGCTAAAGTGAGAACATAAGTCCCTATGGCTAAGCCAGCAACTCTTGCTCCATTTCCAACACATAGGCCCACTTCACCTTGGGTGAATCTTTTACTTCTACTTAGATCCTGCACATTTGCACAAATGTGAGATCCACATTCAGTATCCAATACCCAAGATGAGAAAGCAAAAAAGTTAGCCTCTATATCAAGAATACCTAAAATGGAAGTCCTACTTCCCTTCTCCTTAGCATGTTCTTCAAAATAGAGCTTGCAGTTGCACTTCCAGTGTCGAGGTTGCTTCCAATGGAAGCACTCCCCTTCCTTTGTGACACCACCAGATGGTTTCAGTGTAGCCAAAGAAGAATTAGCATTGGACTTTTCTTCAGCTTTATCCTTCTTCTTGTTGGCTTATCCCTTTCCCTTGCCCTTTTGGACCATCCAAATGGGCTTAGCTTTCTTAAGGTTTTGCTCAGCAGTTTTCAACATGTTGAGCAATTCAGGGAGGGACTTGTCAAGGTTGTTCATGTTATAGTTCATGATCAATTGACTGTAGCTTTCAGGCAACGATTGCAAGACTACATCAACAGCCAACTCTTTCTGAAGAGCAAATCCTAAACTCTTAAGATTCTCAATGTACCCAATCATCTTGAGCACATGAGGACCCACGAGACTTCCTTCAGACATTTTGTACTGAAACAATGACATAGAGGTGTCAACCCTCTTAAGCCTAGCTTGTTCTTAGAAGAGCATTTTGACATGTTCGATCATATCGAATGTCCCTAAGTTTTCATGTTGCTTCTGAAGCTCAAATTCCATGGTAATAAGCATGAGGCAAGAAAGATCCAAAGCATCATCAGAATGCCTCTTATGAGCATCCCTTTTAGCTCTTGGAGCAGTGGTAGCAGGCTCATTTGGAATGGGCTGCTCTAGAGCATAAGCCTTTCTCTTTTGCTTGAGGACTATCCTCAAATTTTGTTACCATTTGAAAAAGTTGTCCCATTCAGTTTATCCTTCTCAAGGATCGATCATAATGAAAGTGTCAATGTGTTTTGTGCCATGGTTATCTACAACAGTAAATACTTGACTAGGGACATTTCAGAATATCATTATTCTTGGGTTATAATTATCTTTGTCATGTTAAGCAGAAACAAAACAACAGACATAATTAATGGATTAATACCTCAAAAAAATATCATGCCTTAATGTCAAAAATATTCAATCATCTCATGATTGGCCTTTGGGCACAACACTAACACTATGATCATTTAAAGTGAATGTGTGAAGGGGTGATGCTTATAAATATTATAATGAAGATATTTCCTTATGAGCATGAACTATATTCATGAATGGCTATAAGTATCTTCTCAGGGAAGTGAGGGCAAGGATACAAGTTCTTGTAAGGAGGATTTGATTTAGTACAAAAATGTATGTTTATGATCAAGTGTAAAGTAGCGAAAAGATTTATATTTATGTGTGAGTGCATTTATGCATGATTGTTGTATGTATATGCTTCAGGCTTGGAGTGCATGGAGTACTCAAGGTTGGCTCACTTAGATAAATGAATTTATGCAAGACTAATGCATATGAAACAAAGTTTTCAAAACCTGGATTGCTGTTTTGGTTGCCATGCATATACTTGATTATGAGTTAGTGTTTGTGATAATATGAACATATGAAGCCATATACAAACTGAGCTTGTTTCAAAGAGCAAGAACCTATAAGTGTGAATAGGCTAGGTGCTTGTAGGCATCTTGGGTACATGCCCTTGTGTCCTGGTATTGTCCACGTGCACCCTAGTGCCCCTTACCCCTCTGTCTTAGTGCACCTAAAATGCTTGAGAGCATATAACTAATACAGACTAAAAAATTCAAACTAAGTTGCTAGTATAGGTCTGATAGACATGTTTCACTATCTTAACCATGTTTTCTTGAGGTCTAAGCTTCCCAAATGAACCAGGGGCTATGCTAGGCATGATAGTTTTTGTTGGTATCAAAGCTTAGTTGATATTAGGACCAAATTTTGGTATGTTTGAAGTATAGACTTGTTCCCACACTACGTTGTGGCCACTTATGAATGCTGAGCAGATGTGTGTATTGCTTGTTGATATGTGCAGGATGAGGACCCAAAACATCAAAAGATAAGCTAGAGGCTGAGATGAATACAAAGCTAGCCATCCATCCAGAGGATGGGCCACCTGGATTGGTGCTTGAGAGTCAGGCTAGGGCTACAGAGCCTGTTATGCTTAATGCACCTAGGCCAAGTGTAGATGGCTGAGGAAAAATGGAGCAAATGATAGAGGTTATGCAAGTAACCATTGCCCAACCAGTGGCTAGCATACACACCCTAACTAGAAGTCAGGCACAAGTCCTAGTCCCTACTTGGCAAGTTAGAGAACCTGAAGTAGGGAGGAGGCCTGGGAAAGAACCCATGCTTGGAGATCAAATTAGTGGCAATGGCTAGGAGAATGATGATGATGGTGAAGAAGAAAAAAGGAACTTGAGAGCTAGGAGAGTTAGGTTTGAAATAAGACAGGATACTAGACTTAAAAAGGAAGTAAGTCTAGAATCAGAAGAGCTGGACATAGAAGAAATTGAAAGGCCAACCCAACCCACTATCTATTACCACCTCATGAAATGGGAGAATTACAAGTGTGTCATAATGGCTAAAAACCATTATATTGTGTAATTCTCACCATAGTGTTTGAAGTGTGGGGGGTAAAAGGCATGATCAACACCTCCTTAAAAGTGTTCCAAGTTGGTAACTTGGCCCCCAAGAAAAGCATTAAGGATTGCTTGTTTGTCAAGCAACCTATGGACTTTTTTGTAAGGTTTTGGAATTTCAGGTACTCAATTGCAAAACTCTCAAGAAAGAGACTTGGAGAGTTATGGGAAGGATATAAATGGTATGAAATTGCTATTGGACGACCAAGTTACTCTTGGAAGACAAGTTTGAACAAAGGAAACACTAAAGGCAATAAGGACCTAAATGTCCTAGTGTAAACCTTAAGGTGTCCAAGCTTTTGACTTAAGTCTAAGAGTGGAATTTTGGGGTTATCCCACCATCGGGGGGGGGGGGGGGGGGGGGCAGCCATGACTTGATAATTAGTCAAAAAATTTGGGCACATCTGTACCAATGAGTTTAAGACAAAGAAACCATAATTAGTGAGAAGGAAAATGACATAAAGCAAGGTTAAGCTTGTTAAGTGTGTTTTGGTGCTCTTAAGCTCATTTAAGGCCATTTAAGTGGCCAAATCACTTATTCCACTCTCATTTTCATCCTCCCCTAGCCCAAGAACACATCCATACTTCCTCCATAGCCACCACACCTTCAAACTTGCAATTGATTGAAATTGAAGGCAAAAGGAAGCAATTGGAAGCAAACTAGAGCTATTTCTTGCATACTTCAAGGATTAAGCTTCAAATTCGGCCTACTCTGTTTGGTAAGGGTTCTCTTGCTCTCATGGGTTGTTTTCTATATTTTCAAACATCCATGGAGCTATGGCTAAGCTTGGAAGAGAGCCATGAGCTTGATGAACCAAGCTTATTGAGGAGAGTGCACTTATTGAAGGTTTTGTGACCTATTGTCAAGTGCACAAAGATGGCAGTGAAATGAGGGTTTCTAGAGCCCAAAGTTAGTACTAACTACTGTTAAAATCCTCCTAAGACCAAGCATTAGCTTGATGAGGGCTGCCATAGTGATTTGGTTATGTTTATTATGTGGTTTATGGACTAACCTACGGTATATGTTGCTGCCACATTTCATGTGTTTGTTGTTTGTGTTTGGCTGCTGCATTTGGTTGCTATATCTTGTATATATGCATTGTGGTTTTTGTGTTTTAGTGTCTTTGGATTCAGGTTTTAATGAGGATCACATTACCTTAAGAAACCAAGTGTTACCCTTACTAAGTTTCTCAATGAAACTTACTCCCCTCAATTCTGTCATTTCAGGTCCAGCGGAAAGATCACATTCAAAATAACCTTTTTGTTTTGATTTTTGATCTGAAATTTGAGGTACATGAACTTCCATATGTATAGTTGTGATATGGAAATTTTAGTGATTTTAGGAGCACATTTGGTATTTTTAATGGTGGTACTTACTGTGTTGTGCAGCAGCTGTCCAGCATCCTATTTTTGGAGTCCATTTTGTCTCAGGACCTCCTGTAACCTAGGGTTCGTATTTAGCTGAGTTAAGACCATATTGTGGTGCATGTATACATTTACGTGTAGTCTATGTAAAATGAGACAAGTATGTGAACATTTGAGTAATGTTTTGGCTATGTAAGTGATGTGGTGCAAGGCTGCCTAAGTGTGAATGATAGGCTGCTTACTTGTAAATTCTGTTTTGGCCACATAAAGTTGCTAGATGCAAGAGAATGTAATTAATATGTGTATTAGACATGTATGGGATAGCCTTGGAGGGATTTCCCCTTGTGAATGAAGTGTTTGCATGGTTTGGAAAAATTGTATGGGCAAAATGGTCCGAAAGTTGCCAGAATTTTGACCATGTACCTAAAGTTTAATATTTCCCTGTGTAGAATGAATCTTGGTATGAAATTTTTACCACACCTAGAGAACCTCTATAGGTTGAACTGGAAATTGGAATTTATGGATTTGGATCCTTGTAGCCAAATATATGACGTTGCAAAATTGGCTGAGTTACTGTTTATTTGGTCAGAATTTTGTAACCAACTTAAAAAATCCATAACTTGGTCCATAGGTGGGCTATTGATGTAAAACAAAATTCCTCGGTTTTCTCTAAGTATCTACTTGGTAATGGAGTAGAGAAAATAGGGGGGTATGAGGCTAGAATGATACATTTTATTAGTGGAAGTTACAGGTGCAGTAGCTGGCCACTAGAACTCAACAAGATTGCCTATAGTGTGGAAGCCAAAACTTAGACTTGTGCTAGTGTTTTCCTTCTTTGCTGCCATGGTGTGTATGAAATGTGAATATGTGTGTGATGGTTGGACCAATATGCATGTATTTACATAGTGCCCAAGAGGGCCACTTGGGTATGCACACTAAGGGTAGTGTTCTGATGGCCTACAGAACATTACCAATCCTGGGAGTCTAAATGCACAGTTTTGGCACCATAATTGGACTACCCCGGAATGGGTAACACTATCACCTCTAAGGCAGTGAAGGCATAAAGGGAAAGGCATAGTGGTAAACAAGAGACGGCTCTTTGGCCGAGGGATGAAGCCTTGAGGGAATGACAACTTGATAACCGAAGGGCTATGGCCCTGAAGTTTTCTTGATCAGCTATCTGGAAACCACCATTAGTGTTAGCTTAGCCTCAACCTCGGGGCACCCTCAACACCACCCTCGAAAAGGCAACATGACCAACTTCAAGAAAGGGTGTCTTTCACCACCCTCAGATTTATGAACCTACCGACCTCAGAAAAGTAGATCCACCATCCTCGATAGAGGAAAATATCTTCCGAAGGTGACCCACTCTGCCGAAGGTCCTTCGGCAATAGCGCTCACGGAAAATCTCCTCCCAAAGGGATCTTGTACCCTGAAGGGGTCTCACAGAGATATGAAAAAAATGGTTAAAGAGCCTCTAACAAAGCGACATCCCACATGCCCCTGCCCTCTAGACAAAATGGCCTAAGGCTAGCTGGAGATACCTATCTCCGAAGGTACGGTCACATCTTACCGAACACGTGTCATGGTCTGAACAAGCTGTGTCAAACAGCCTCCTCCCTCCTATAAATACTTGGGAGGGGCCTTCCTAAGAAAAAGAGAATTTTTCTTTATTCTCCACTCTTTGATCTCTACTACTACTCATACAAATATTGACTCCGGTGTCGGAGGCTCTTCTGGCGGAAACACATTCCGGGAAGTCTCTAACCCTTGGTTGCAGACACCTTCACAACGGAAGTCTTTCATTCAGGCCAGTATGTCAAATAATGAGGATTCTGATGGGCATCGTTGGGCACCGTCTATGGGAACTCATTCTCAAGTCACCATTGTTGAGACCCGATGTTTTAAGGACAAGGGACTCCCAAAGTTCCAGTCCGTACCAAAAACTTAAACGGCGACTGAACAACCTGCAGTAGAGACCTCATTGCCTGAGGATGAACATCCTCTGATTGTCATGATGAGTTTTCTGTGAGATTTTTAGCGCTCTATTGTGGTTGAAATGACTCAACAGCTCAACCAAAGGTGGTCACAACCACCTCCTGGGGAAGAGCACTTTCTCCTATCACCCAGCATGAGAGAAGCCCAAGGTTACCTTGCTAGAGCTCCAGAAGCAAGGGTTCTCATGATGAGTCTTCAATGGAGAATGTACCCTTTAGAGGACATCATGCTAGAGAAACGGTGTCAAATGAGCCAAGGACTTCCTGCTAGTGAAGTCCATCACTGTACGAGAAGTCTCAATCACCCCGCCGATGAAGTTATTCTCCGAAAAGAAGACGTTGCTCTCCGTTGCTGGTGACTACCAGGCACCGGGGAGAAGACAGTATTGCCACTCTCATGGAGAAGATCCTAGAGAGGTTGGAAAAGGTGGAAAGAAAGGTTTTACGAAAACCTATCTTGTCAAGGTTGTCAGAGACCTTCACCGGAGAATAGTCACCCTTCATTCGCGCAGTACTAGAGGCACCTATGCCAAGTGACTTCTAAGTGCCACACCTAGAAACATATAATGGGCGCAGTGATCTCTAAGCTCACCTAACAAAATATAAGCGTAGCATGGTGTTGCATGGTGCTGATGATGCCACCCTCTGCAAGTCTTTCGAAGTCACTCTTTCAGGGCTGGCAACTGCGTGGTATAACTCCCTAGCTCCCAGAACCATAATGGGCTTCCACGAGTTATCCACCACATTAACCTAGCAGTTCATCGGAAGTAGACCGACGGTGAAGATGGCCAACCAAATGTTCAACATAACCCAAAAGAATGGGGAAACCATTCGGGACTATGTCGAGAGGTTCAACCGAGAAGCCTTGAGTGTGCCTAACTTCTGCCCTGAAGTCCGCATCCTTGCCATGATTAGGGGACTTAGGATAGATTCACAACTCTTCTGTGAGTTCTCCAAGGATCCCCCCGACACCCTCAGAGAATTCTACCGAAGGGCTGAACAGCACATGACGGCCAAAGAACTAAGGATGGAAGGGCTGAAGCTTGATCATAATCACTCTGAAGGGTAGAATCACCAACCTTGGTATCTAGCCGGGGGTGGGGGCAGACCTCAAAAACAAAGAGGGAAGAGGCCGATGCCATTCACTCCCCTGAACACCACAAGGACAAACATATTGATGGCCATGGAAAGACAAGGGACTCTGATCCAACGGCCGAAGGCCATTTCCTCAGATAACAAAGAGAACACGAAGAAGTTTTGTTAGTTTCACCTAGACCATGGGCACGACACTGAGGATTGCTTCCAGCTGAGAAAGTACATCGAGTCCCTAATCAAGCAAGGGCAACCTCAGCATTACCTACGGATGCCATCGCCCAAAGAAAGAAGGGAAGAAGAAAGAAAATGAGAGGATGAGGACTACGATTCTAATCGACATTGTAACCAAAGTCCCAGAAAGCATCCACCACCTCCGGAGAGAGTTATCCAAACAATCACTACCGGAATACCCTTGGCAGAGAGGAAAAGGAAAGTCCAGGAAATCTCGATGATGGAATTTGGAAACCCAGCGAACAAGCTTGTTCAGAAAGATGGATCTACAATGAAGTTCCCTTATGATGACCCCTTCCTAATCATGGCAAGGACAGCGAATGGGACGTCAAAATAGTGCTCATCAATGATGGCTCCAATGCCGACGTTCTATTCTCCCACTTGTTGCCATACTTGGGCGCCTCCAAGGGTGATCTCAAACTAGTTACCTCCCTTACCTTTGGCGTTGGCCCCTCCGAACTCTCTGTGCTCGGGTCGATCGATCTGCCCTTGATGCTAAGGGCAACTTCGGTTCAGAACAAGAAAGAGCTCTTTGGCTCCATAATGACAAAGTTCATCGTCATAGATGTCCCTTCTTCATATAACGCCATCCTCAGAAGGCAGACACAAGGAAATCTTGACATTTGCCTAGATGTGAAGTACCTAACGGTCATGTTCGGCGTAAAGGAAGGAGACGCGAAAATATTCATTGATCAGGTGAAAGTAAGGAATGTCTTCATGAAGGCAAGATAAAGCCCAATGAAAGTTCATGCACAGACTTCGGGTCAAAAGAGCACAGTCGATGAAGAGGTAATAGGAGGAGAAAGCGACTCTGAGAAAATAGAAACAGAGGATGTAGAGCTTGTCCCGGGCCAAAGTACCCAAGTAGGGAAAAAACTAGCCGAAGGTGACAAGGAAAAGCTTGTATCCCTTCTACTAACGAAAAAATATCTATTTGCTTGCTCTCCAAGTGATATGCCTAGGGTGGACCCGGGTATAATCCAACATTGTCTAAAAGCGCGTTCGAAGGTGAAGGCTATTCAGTAGAAAAAATGTAGCTTCTCGGTGCATAAGAACAACTTCATTAAAATCAAAGTCCAACAGCTAATGAAGGCGGGAATAATAAGGGAGGTTAAGTACCTAGAATGGCTAAGCAACGTAGTTGTTGCAACAAATGAGGGGAGCGATAAACTTCGAATGTGTATCGACTTCCGAAACATAAACAACGCCTACCTGAAGGACTCCTACCTTCTGCCACCAATAGAACAATTGGTAGAATCCACTACCAAGTACGGTCTGCTTAGCAACCTTGAAGCCTTCAGTGGATATCACCAAATTCGGATGAATCCCGAAGATGAGGAAAAACACAACCTTCATAACCGAAGTTGGTACCTATTGCTATGTGAGAATGCCCTTCGGCCTTAATAACACGGGCGAAACTTACCAAAGGCTAATGAACAAAGTATTCAGCTTCCAAATTGGGAGAAATATGGAAGTATATGTTGACGATATTGTTAGTGTTGTGCCCAAAAAGCCAATCATGAGATGATTGTATTTTTGCATATTGAGTCATGAGATTTTATTGAGGCATTAATCCAGCAATTATGTTTGTTGTTTTGTTTCTGTGTAACTTACCAAACATAATTGTAACCCTAGAATAATGATATTCTTAAACGTCCCTGGTCTAGTATTATTGTGGAGCGGGTTGCAATAATATATAATGACTAGCATACGTGGGGACTAATATGAGATATGTAGTCTACATATGGGTACATGTTGGAGAACTTGTGTACTGGACCGACCCACCATGAGAACACTTCATGGATCCTTATATGAGTGTCATAAGTGATTCTCATAGTGATCATGGTATATGTAGTCCTTCGGCCTAAGATCATCAAGGTTCCCTACATGTGTGTCACATACTTTGATAGTTTCCTTCATTGCTCGTAACTGAGTGAACTTGACAGAGGTCATTGGGTATGTCACATATCATGTGGAGGGATTTGTATGATCAAGATGGGATTTGTCCCTCCTATGTAACGGGAGTGATATCTTCGGTCCCCTAGATAAAGTGAGACTTAGAAAAATGCATCGCCATGCTCGGATGAGTTGATATACGATATCAATGTCATCAGTTTAAGTTGGTTTACTCGGTAATTGATAGCCGAAGGGCTATCGCCTCTATCTGACCCGAACTCAGAGCGTCAGGGAACGCGAGGAAGCTATTAGCCCCCCCGAGGTACTAAACAGATCGCCTTCGGAAACGGAGAATAAGCTATTGCAAGCCGAAGAGGATCTCCCCGAAGGCGGAACCCTGAATCAGGGAACTCCCCAAACTGCGGGCAAATTTCCCGAATGGGCATCGTCCGTACCAGAGGATGACCTCGGCCAGGGGCCTCGAGAGTACGGTATGAGCATTTAAGGAGCCTCTGACATGCCGCCCACAGACGCTACATGTCACCTCAAACGGTGATTTGACACATCGATGCCATCTAGGTCATGTCACGGCCTGTCTCAGTTTAAGGCTCAAGGAGCCTGCCACCGGCTACTTGTCCCCTACGCCCAGAAATTCAGAGAACATCTGACCGAACACGTGTCGTCATCTGAAAGGGCTGGACATTCCTATAAATACCAGGAAACAAACCCTGGCAAAGGGTTGGCTTCCTCCTCCTTGAGAAAACACAGGCAAGCCCACTCAAAACTCTAGTGCTTCCCTTTTACCTTCTTATGAAACTGACTTGGGCGTCAGAGGCTCCTCCCCGGAAAAGCACCCCGGGGACCTCATAACCCTATTCTCTGAGCTTTGCAGGCACATTCCCCTGGGAAACCTCAACTCCAGATGCTCTCCCTCACAGGAAGTCCTCCCGGAAGTCACCATGCGTTCCAGTGATGATGTTCCCGGACATCATTTGGCGCCGTCTGTGGGAAACAATCCTCGGGTCGCGGTCGTTGAGAGTCAGCGTTCTAAGGACAAGGGAGTCCCGAGGTCCCCATCCGCGCCTGAAGTCCAACTGGCCTCTGAGCAAGCCCCCCCAGGGACTTCCACGCCTGAGGAAGAACGCCCTCTGGTCATAACCATGAGCTTCCTGCACGACTTTCAATGTTCTGTTGTGGCTGAAATGACACAACAGATAGACCGAAGGTGGCCGCAACAAGCTCAAGCCCAAAGGCCTCCTTCGCCAGCACACCCTCGGGAAAAAAGCCCCAAACCAACTCATCGTAGTTCGGGATCCGGAGACCCACGAGAGGAGTCTTCAACAGAAAACATGCTGCTCGGGGCATGGCTCGCGGGACAAGCGGGGTCAAGGCGACCCAAAATCACACACAGGAGGAGCCAGTCGCCTGAGGCGAGGTCCCCATCCCTTCAGCGCCGAACTCGCTCCTCGAAGAGGCACCGACAATCCCCCTGCCAGAAGAAGAACTTAGCGCCACGGCCCTTATGGAGAAAATATTGGCAAGGTTAGACAGAGTGGAGAAACAGGTGGCCCGTAAACCCATCTGGGCTAGGCTATCTGGGACCTTTTGTGGGGACGAGTCCCCATTCACCCAAGATGTTGTTGAGGCAGCCATGCCGGGTGATTTTAGAGTACCTCAGCTGGAAACTTATGATGGTCGTACTGATCCACAAGCCCATCTGACCAAGTACAGACGCAGCATGATGATGCACAGTGCCGACGATGCTACCTTGTGCAAATGCTTCGAGGTCACTCTCAGTGGGCCAGCAACAGCCTGGTATATTTCATTGGCCCCAGGAACCATCACGGAGTTCCAGGAGTTGTCCACAGCCTTCACGCAACAGTTTATTGGGAGTTGTCCAACGGCAAAGATGCCGGTTCAGATGTTCGACATAGCGCAAAGAATTGGAGAGACCATACGCGACCATGTCGAAAGGTTCAACAGGGAAGCTCTGAGCGTCCCAAACTTCCGACCCAAAATACGCATCCTCGCCATGACACGGGGCCTTCAGAGGGACTCACAGCTGTTTTACGAGTTCTGTAAGGCCCCCCCGGACACCCTCGGTGAATTTTACCGAAGGGCCGAACATCACATGACAGCCGAACAACTGAGAATGGGCGGACCGAAGTCCGATCACGCCTGGGCCGAAGGGTCCAGCCAGCAAACTCGGTATCCCACCGAACAGGCAGGCCGACCTCGAAGAACGCGAGGAAGGAAACTCCCCATTTTCACACCCCTGAACACCACAAGGACCAACATCCTCATGACAATGGAAAGGCAGGGAATTCAGGTCCAGCGGCCATGGGCCATGACCGCCGACAACAGAAAGAATATGAAGAAGTTCTGCCAGTTTCACCGCGACCACGGTCACGACATCGAAGGCTGCTTCCAATTGAAGAAGTATATAGAGTCGCTGATAAAGCAGGGCCAACTTCGGCGTTATCTGTGAATGCCTTCCCCGATTGGGAGAAAAGAGGAGGAAGGAAAGGCAGAAGATGAGGACTATGACTCCGACAGGCGGAGAAACCGAATTCTGAAAAGGCGCCCCCCACCTCCAGCAGGAATCATACAGACAATAACGACGGGACTGCCATCCTCGGAAAGAAAGAGGAAGGCCAGAGAAATAGCAGTCATGGAGTATCAAAGTCCAACAAAAAAGCTGGCCCGAAAGGATGGTTCCGCCGTCATTTTTCCCCATGACGACCCATTGTTGATCATGGCGAGCATAGGAAACTAGGACGTTAAAAGAGTACTGCTTGACGACGGATCAAATGCCGATGTCTTGTTTTCACACTTGCTGCCGAGGTTGGGTGTATCTGCCAGCGACCTCAAGCCCATCACCTCGCCTACCTTCGGGGTAGGTCCGGCCGAGCTGCCCGTCCTCGGTTGGATCGATCTCCCGTTGATGTTGAAAGGGACTTTGGTGATGGGGACAGAAGAGTTGTACACCTCCACAATGGCAAGGTTCATCATTATGGATGTCCCTTCATCGTACAACGCCATCCTTGGAAGACAGACACAAGGAAACCTGCACATTCGCCTTGATGTCAAGTACTTAACCGTCACTTTCGCCGCCAAGGATGGAGATGCGGAAATCTTCATAGATCAAGGCGAAGTAAGAAAGGTGTTCGTCAAAACACGAAAGGCTCCAGCAAACAACTTCATGCAAGCTGTGGAAGCAAAAGCACCAAAAAAGGGCGAGGCAGAGAGTCCCGCAAAGGCGAAAACGGAAACAGTAGAACTTGTCCCAGGTCAATCTACCCGAATAGGGAAGAGCTTGGCCGAAGGTGACAAGAAAAAACTTGTATCTTTTCCGCTGGAAAATAAAGATCTCTTTGCCTACTCGCCGAAAGATATGCCAGGGGTGAACCCTGGCGTAATACTGCATAGCCTCAAAGTAACTCTGGAAGCAAAGCCTGTCCGGCAAAAGAAACGGGGCATCTCAGCCCATAAAAATAACTTCATCAAAACCGAAGTCCAGCGCCTGTTAGACGCTGGTGTCATCAGGGAGGTCAAATACCCCGAATGGTTGAGCAACGTGGTTATCGCCACTAAAGACGGAAGCAACAAACTCTGGAAGTGCATCGACTTCAGAAACTTGAACGATGCTTGCCCAAAAGACTCATACCCTCTCCCACCGATAGACCAATTGGTAGACTCAACTGCCGAATACGGGCTCCTAAGTTTCTTAGACACCTTCAGCGGCTATCATCAAATAAGGATGAACCCCGAAGATGAAGAAAGAACCGCCTTCATCATCGAGGGAGGAACATACTGCTACGTCAGAATGCCCTTCTGGCTTAAAAATGCAGGAGCCACCTACCAGAGGTTGATGAGCAAGGTCTTTAACGACCAAATAGGGAGAAACATGGAAGTGTATGTTGACGATATGATAGTCAAAAGCAAGCTGTCGGACGACCACGTCGCAGATCTAAAAGAAACTTTCCACAAGCTTAGAACCTTCGGGATCCATCTTAGTCCCGAAAAGTGCATCTTCGGAGTGGCCTCAGGAAAATTCCTTGGGTACATGGTATCAGAAAGAGGCATTGATGCTAACCCAGAAAAAATCAAGGCCCTACTCGAGTTCCGAACTCCTGCCACAATAAAAGATGTGCAGAGACTCACTGGAAGGATAACCTCCCTCAGCAGGTTTATTTCCAGATACGGAGATCGGTGTCGGCCATTCTTCAAAGTCCTCACAAACGCAGCAAAAAAGGAGGACAACCTCGGAGGTAATGACCATCCCTGGGGTGAAGATTGCCAAAAAGCCTGGGAAGAACTGAAAATCTACTTGTCCAGCCTGCCTACTCTACGACAACCTCGCGAAGGAGAGCCTCTCGTAATATACCTCGCCGTCACAGAAAAAGCTGTCAGTTCCGTCCTTGTGAAAGAAGAGGGGC
Source organism: Aquilaria yunnanensis (assembly GCA_039654915.1). Lineage (NCBI taxonomy): Eukaryota > Viridiplantae > Streptophyta > Magnoliopsida > Malvales > Thymelaeaceae > Aquilaria > Aquilaria yunnanensis. The sequence continues at coordinate 35,434,679 of CM077595.1, read as the reverse complement.
CAAAGCAATGGCCGATCTATTACGTGAGCAAGTCCCTGCATTGCGCTGAAGTCAGGTATCCTTTGTTACAAAAAGCTATATATGCCTTGGTGCTAGCAGGAAGAAGGCAACGACCATACTTTCAGGCTCACCACATCATCGTCCGAAGTAGTCTACCACTACGGGACGTCATGAGGAAGGTGGATCATTCCGGAAGGCTCTCCAAGTGGTGTATAGAGCTTGGCGAACACGACATCTCTTACGAACCTCGGAAAGCCATAAAAGCTCAAGCACTGGCAGACTTCATCGCCGAAGTATCTACCACCGAGGATAGGCATCCGGATCCTGACAAAGGTGATCCCGAATGGACTTCATATGTTGACGGAGCCTCGGGGTCTGAACACCAGGGAGCTGGCGTGATCATCAGGGGCCCCGAAGGCCTAGAGGTAATGAAGGCCATCAAGTTCAGCTTTAACGTCACCAACAATATGGCTGAGTATGAAGCCCTCATAGCGGGATTACGCCTAGCCAGGAGAATTGGCATGCGAAATCTAAAAGCCCAACAGTGATTCCTAGCTAGTAGTTCGGCAAACGGCAGGAGACTATGGGGCGAAGGACCCGACCTTGGAAAAATACCATGAACTGGTGGCAAAACTCATTCGGGAGTTCGATACCGTGTGAATCGAAAACATGCCTCAACGTGATAATGCCGAGGCAGACTGCTTGGCAAAATCAAAAGTATACACCAACGTGCTGGGTCACCCGAGCATCACAGTGCTGAGCATATCAACTTCGGGAAAAGGCTGGAAAGACCCGATAAAGAGATACCTCGAGGACAATACACTCCCTAAAGACCCCAGTGAAGCTGCCAAAATCTGAAGACGCTCCGCCCGATTCTTCCTAATTGGTGAAGAATTGTATCGGCAGGGATATGCAAACCCACTACAGAGGTGTGTCGGCGAAGAGGATACTGAAATGATCCTCGAAGAAGTACACGAAGGCGCTTGTGGTTCGCACATCGGAACCGACGCCCTTGCAGCAGTAATACTTCGCCAAGGATACTTCTGGCCTACCCTGAGAAAGGACGCAAGGCAGTTCATCCGGAAATGCTGTAGTTGCCAGAGACACGCGAATATCCAGAGGACACCCTCGGAAATGGTGACTTTGGCTGATTATCCCTGGCCCTTCGCAGTCTAGGGCATCGGTCTCATTGGGCCGCTCCCAACAGCCCCTGGAGGCGTAAAATTCTGCGTTGTAGCAGTAGACTATTTCTCCAAATGGGTTGAGGCAGAACCACTAGCGACTATCCCGGCAAAAGAAGTGCACAAGTTCGTGTGGATGAACATCGTATACAGATTTGGCATACCGAGGGTGCTAGTAGCTGACAATGGATCCCAGTTCATAGACAAAGGATTCCAAGAATTTATCAGCGACCTCGGAATAAAGATGCACTTCGCCCCAGTAGCTCACCCCCAAAGCAATGGGCAGGTAGAAGTATCTAATAGGACCATGAAAGAAGGTCTGAAAAAGAGACTGGGGGAAGCAAAAGGGAAATGGCCAGGAGAACTCCAAAGCGTATTATGGAGCTACCGAACAACACCCCGAATAGCCACAGGGGAAATGCCTTTTTCGCTAGTCTTCGATATAGAGGCCATCATTCCAATCGAGGTAGTACGACCATCAGTATGGGTGCAAGTGTTCGATGAAAGTGGAAATGACCTCGACCTAAGAACAAAGCTTGACCTCATCGGCGAACACAGAGAAATAGCCGAGCTGAGAAGAAAAGCTTTTCAGCAAAGAGTGGCCACGGTCATAAATTTACGAGACAAGCCAAAAGGGATCAAGAATGGAGACCTCATTCTCCGAAAGGCTGACTTGGCACCCCGAAGGCCATCGCACGAAGTACTTCGCGTGAATTGGGAAGGACCTTATCTGGTTCTTGCCGAAGTACAAAAAGGCGTGTACATACTCGGCGACGCCGATGGCATAGAATTAAAAAATACTTGGCATTCAGATGCCTTGAAAAAATTCTATGCTTAAGGCTTCGTGGAAGAATTGTGTAGAACAAACTAGAGAAATATTCTAAGTACAAAAGTTTCTTAGAGAAATTCTTGAAGTACAAAACCAGAATTCCGCAAAGGTGCTCGCCGAAAAAAGCCCAGGTGATTTACCGAAGTCCCTTGAGCAATCATGTTCGGGAAAAATGGGAAATGGTGAACCGTGCAAAGATACTCGCCATAACAAATGCAAGTGCCGTTTCCCGAAGTCTTTTGAGCGAATGTGTTCGGGACAAAGGGAAATGAAAAAACTTGCAAAAAGACTTAGCCAAAAAAACCTTCATTAAAGATAAACCAGGTTACAAAGAAGAAGGATTGCCAGAAAGAAGAAGCACAGAAAAAGAATGAGGAAAAGGCGAAGGGCCCTAGAACAAACTAAGGGTTCTCGGCGTCCCGAGAGCTACCAGCCCCTGCATCCTTCTCCACCACCTTGGGCGCAGGGAGAGAAGAAGGCAGGTTCAGATGCTCGATCTTGGACCATGACCACCGAGGCCCCTCCGGAATCTTCAAAGCCTCCAAAAAAGAGAGGTCCAGATCTAGGAACCTCTGAAGGACTTGGTGCCGAGCGAGGCAAAACCCGTCCTGGAATGCGACCTTAGTCATCTGGTCGGATTTATCCTTCTCGACCTCCAGGTCCTCGAGCTCATCCTTCGGTCCGCGACCTCCTTCTTCAACGCCTTTATCCTCTTCTTCTTCTCAGGCTCCTTCTTCAAGGAATCGACCTCGGCATGAAGCGCATTCTTCTTAATCAGCAACCTCGCCAGGAGTTCTTCAGACTCTAATTTTGACTTTAGAACCTCTTCGTTGCTCGAAAGCAGTCCCGCCACCTCGGAGCCGAGGTCAGAAATCTTCTTGGAGGAGTCCTTCAAAATCTCCTATTTTTCCGCCAGAAGGGCGGCAACCTCCTTCTCCGCAGCATCAGCCAGCTATAGGTTCTTGACGGCCAGTTCCGAACACATGGCCTACGTTTTCTCTAAGGTCTCAAAGGCCGAGTTTCGAAACTGCGTCTGCCTGGCCACCCGAACTCTGAGGTAGCCAGCGTACACCATCTGCTGCAAAAAGATGAAGGCGAGGTCAGTAAAAGCCAAACACTTAGAAAAAATTCTTCAAGGGCAAACCAGCATACCAGAGCAGCGTGCTCGGTAACCTTCGCTGCGAGGGTGTCATCGCCCGGATGAGCCGCCGCAATAGCCTTGAAGGAGGCCTCAGTAAGCACCCCCTTCGAGATCTCCCTAGCCATTTGGGGGAAGTCACCGGAGAACAAATTCATGTCCTCCGTAAACGTCCAAAAAGGCTCCTTCGGGATCTTCCCTTTCGGGACTTTGGCATCACGGAGGGCTCGCTTCTGGGCGTGTTCGGCCGCCCAACTTGGAGTAAGTGACTTCTCTGCATGGCAAAACGAACAGCTGGTGAGAACAAAAAGAACTTCAGAAAATAAAGGCATTACACTTCGGCACCTCAAGGGCAAACCTGGCGGCACCTCCACGACCTCCTCGGCAGAAGGAGCCTCCACCACAGCATCCAGAAGAGCCTGCGACGGAGTGGGGCTCTGAGGAGGGACGTCGGCCGAAAAGACGTCGGCAGCAACCTCGGGAGGCGGAATGGCAATGACCTCGGGCTCCTCGCTTTCCTCCTCAATACTTTCCAAAGGGGGAGGAAGAATAGTCTTCTTCGCCCGTTTGGCCGAAGGTCCAGCACCAGTGGTTTTCCGCCTTCAGGAAGCCGACTTCTTCGTCTGCTCCCCCTTCTCTACTTGGCCGGTGAAGAGGGACTTGTAGAAGGCAGCAGTGTCGTCGCCCATCTCTGAGAAGGAAAGAAAGCATCAGCGTAAGTCCGAGACAAAAGCTATAACAACGGGAGTCAGAGATAACTTACTCTCATAAAAAGTTTCATAAGAAACTTCCTCCCAAAGGAGCTGCACCAACCAAGAATCCTTCCCAGCGATAGAAGGAGCTGGCATCTTGAGGTCCGTCTTGTGCTCCTTCACTACCCCTAACTCCCGAGGAACTTCTTCGGTCATCAACCTCCAATTGATTGGGAAGGGGTAGAGAGAGCGCGAAGGGACCTCGGGACCCCAGTCCGAGACAGCATGGATACGGCCGTCGAAGTCCTTAAAGATAGGAGCCAACTCCGAAGTTAGCAGTATCCTCGGATCCACGACGTCCGTCTCCAGCTTTCCCTGAGCCCATTTGGTCGGAACATGCGACTAGGCCTCCTTCATCTTCAGAAAGAAAAATTTTTGTTGCCACCCTCGCCAGCTGTCCTTGGTGGTGAAGGTGAACGTATATTTCTTGCTCCCAGATCCCCGAGGTAGTATGAAGTAAAAGCCACCCTTCGGGACCACGAAGAGCTTGTAGTACTGCATAAAAAAAATAAAGTGGGGTTATATCCCGAAGATGCCACACATGCAGATGAAGGCGTTAAAATAGCAGTACGAGTTTGGCGGAAGTTGATTTACGGCAATGCCATAAAATTGGCAGAACTCGCAAATCATCTTCGGAGGAGGGTACCGAAGTCCGGCCTTCAATTGGGCTCGGAAAACGGTAACCTCATTACTACGGTTTGAAAAACAAAATTCGTCAGAATGAGGCAACCTCGTAACGGCATACGAAGGAAGAAAGAACTTTTTCTTCCATCTTGCCAGTTTTTTGGGGGTGGTGCAGCAAGGATGAGATAAAAGAGGCTACCAGCTCTCGGGAATAGGCATATTTGCAAAAAAATGGGTTCGGCAAAAGGCAATAAAGCAAGTTCCGGAAAAAACTCTGAAAATCAGAAGAGTCAGGAAAATAAAAACCCACCAAAAGACTTGCCAAAATCTGGGTTTGAAGTCGCCGTCGTGAAAGGCTGCCGAAAAAACTCTGTTAAAACAGCTCCGCCATAAAAAGCAAGAGAAAGCACAAAAGCAGTGGCAAGCAGGGAAAAGAGCAGAAGCAAAAGCAAAAACGGAACTTATGATGGAATGGGCTATATATATGCTGAAAGTAGCTAGTCGAACAGGCATCATTAGTACCCTTTGAAGATGAACCGTCGCCATAACAGCTCTCTGCACCCGAAAAGAAGCGCTCTCTGTGACCGATGCGACTCCCCTCAAATGGCAGTGTGCCACGTGTCAGCCGCCGCGCCAAAATAGGGGACGCGCCTTCTGACACCCCTAAAAAACTAGGACGCGCCGCTCCAGACTGACACGCCTGGTCATGAGACGCGACACTACACAGACCTGCAAAAGGAAAAAGGAAAGAAGTAAGTAGCCTCGAAGACACCAAAAGACAGGCTATTGCCGAACAGCCCATATCTTCGGGCAAAAGGTGTACCTTCGGCACAGGTTTTACTCCCTAAAAACTCCTAAAGAGCATCCTCGGAAAGACTAAAAACCGAAGTCTCCACTTCGGCTTTCCAAAGGGGGGCATGTGATAGCCGAAGGGCTATCGCCTCTATCTGACCCGAACTCGGAGCGTTAGGGAACGCGAGGAAGCTATTAGCCCCCCCGAGGTACTAAACAAATCGCCTTCAGAAATAGAGAATCAGTTATTGCAAGCCGAAGAGGATCTCCCCGAAGGCGGAACCTTGAATCAGGGAACTCCCCGAACTGCGGGCATATTTCCCGAAGGGGCATCGTCCGTACCAGAGGACGACCTCGGCCAGGGACCTCGGGAGTACGGTATGAGCATTTAAGAAGCCTCTGACATGCCGCCCACAGATGCTACATGTCACCTCAAACGGTGATTTGACATTCCGACACCATCCAGGTCACGTCACGGCCTGTCTCGGTACAAGGCTCAAGGAGCCTGCCACCGGCTACTTGTCCCCTACGCCCAGAAATTCAAAGAACATCCGACCGAACACGTGTCGTCATCTAAACGGGTTGGACATTCCTATAATTACCAGGAAACAAACCCTGGCAAATGGTTGGCTTCCTCCTCCTTGAGAAAACACAGGCAAGCCCACTCAAAACTCTAGTGCTTCCCTCTTACCTTCTCAGGAAACTGACTTGGGCGTCGGAGGCTCCTCCCCGGAAAAGCACCCCGGGGACTTCCTAACCCTCTTCTCTGAGCTTTGTAGGCACATTCCCCTGGGAAACCTTAACTCCAGACGCTCTCCCTCACAGGAAGTCCTCCCGGAAGTCACCATGCCTTCCAGGGATGATGTCCCCGGACATCAGTAATTAAGAAACCAAAGATTGGGCTGTACGAGAGTGACACATTCCATGTCTCGTGATTAGTCTTGATATCTTGGACGAAGGGACAATGGCATATATCGGTGATGATCATAAAGGTTTAGTCGAATCATCGATAATCTTGTCACTTGGGTAGCAATGATGTGTTTCTTGACACCGCTCATTGCTTATGATCATAAATGTGATTTATGATCATTGCCAACGTGGTAAGAGCCTATTGGGTCACACACATAGAGCTATTTGGATTATTAGAGTGCATGGCTAAAAATTTGGGTTTTCATTTCACAACAATTTTGTATTAATAATGGGCCCAATAGTTGAGCCATTATGAAGCCTGAAATTAAAGCCTAATTGGATTAGGACTTTGAAACCCATTAGGCCTGGAAGTTGAGTCTCACTATAAATACAACTTCTAGTGAGAAATTCACAGGTCTCCTTGCCCTAGCCTCCCAAAAGGACAGCTGCACTCTTCTCTTGCAATTCCTTGGAGGACGCAAGCTAGCACTGCGAGCGCAAGAGAAACGCATCTGCCGGGACGTGGTGGAAGCGTAGTGATCCCGAGAGGCTCGTGTGGATGCCATAGAGAGCCTGAACACGTCAACTTTTCAGGTTTTGTGATTCAACTCTACAGTTGAGTGAGAGATGTCAACCGAAAATTAGGTATGAAAATTTTTGAACACCCGGTTTACCCCGTTTCACTTAGATCCTGGAGGGTTTCAGTTAAATTCGGCTGCACTATTTGGCTCTCGAAACCCAACAAATATGATAGTCAAGAGCAAATAGCCTAGCAGTCATATCATAGACTTGGAAGAAACATTTCACCAACTTTAAAAATTTGGGATTCATCTTAACCCCGAGAAATGTGTGTTCGGGGTAATGGCTGGGAAATTCCATAGGTTTATGGTATTTGAAAGTGGTGTCGATTCCAACCCATAAAAGGTTAAGGCCCTGCTAGGATTTTGAACTCCCACAATGACTAAGGATGTGCAAAGTCTTACTGGGACAATCATGGCCCTTAGCAGATTCGTCTCCAGATACAGGGACTGATGCTGACCATTCTTTAAAGTGCTTACCAAAACAGCAAAAAATGAAGGTAACTTCAGTCCTGAGGAACACCTTTGGAACGAAGATTGCCGAAAGGCTTAGGAAGAGTTTAAAAGCTCCTTAACTCATCTACCGACACTCTAACAGCCGTGGGAAGGAGAACCCCTCATCCTCTACCTCACCATCACCAAAAAGGTAGTAAGTTTGGTGCTTGTAAAGGAAGAGGGAGGAAAGCAATGGCCAGTATACTATGTGAGTAAGTCCGTGCGTGGTGCCGAAGTGAGGTACCCTCTGCTACAGAAGGGTACTGGCAAGTAGAAGGCTGTGACCTTACTTCCAAAAGCACGCTATCATTGTTCGAAGTGACCTACCTCTTTGGGATGTCATGAAGAAGGTAGATCATTCAGGAAGATTATCAAAGTGGTGCATTGAACTCGGTGAATATGAAATCACCTATGAGCCAAGAAAGGCAATAAAAGCCCAAGCATTGGCAGACTTCATCACCGAGGTACTTAAAACCAAAGGTAGTTTAGAAGACCTCAAAAAATGATGAGCCTAAATGGACATTATTCATTGATGGAGCCTCAGGATCTGAACACCAGGGAGCCGGAGTAGTCCTCCACAAACTAGAAGGTATGAAAGCTATGAAGGCCATCAAATTTGGATTCAATGTCACCAACAATGTCACCGAATATAAAGCCCTTATACCAGGCTTGCAGGTGGCAAAAAGACTAGTTGTGAGGAATCTGAAGGCCCACAGCAATTCTTAACTAGTGGTCCAACAAATGGCGGGGCACTATGGGGCAAATGACCCAAACTTGGCAAAGTACCATGATTTCGTGAAAAAGCTCATCTAGGAGTTCAACATGCTACATATAGAAAATGTACCGTGATGAGATAATATGGAAGCATTTACTCTAGCCAAATCAAAAGGAGTGCACCGAATTACTGTATCAGCTATGGATATCGATGATGTGCATAACAACCTCAGGTATAGGGTGGAAAGTGTTAGTGTTGTGCCCAAAAGCCAATCATGAGATGATTCTATTTTTTGCACATTGAGTCACGATATTTTATTAAGGTATTAATCCACCAATTATGTTTGTTGTTTTGTTTTTGTGTAATGCAATAAACATACTTGTAACCCTAGAATCATGATATTCTCAAACATCCCTAGGCTAGTATTATTGTGGAGCGGGTTGCAATAATACATAATGACTAGCATATGTGGGGACTAATATGAGATATGTAGTCTAGATATGGGTACAAGTTGGAGAACTTGTGTACGGGACCGACCCACCAGGAGAACACTACGTGGATCCTTATATGAATGTCATAAGTGATTCTCATAGTGATCATCGTATATGTAGTCCTTCGACCTAAGATCATCAAGGTTCCGTACATGTGAGTCACATACTTTGATACTTTCCTTTGTTGCTCGTAACTGAGTGAACTTGAAGGAGGTCATTGAGTATGTCACATATCATGCGGAGGGATTTGTATGATCAAGATGGGATTTGTCCCTCCTATGTAATGGGAGTGATATCTTCGGGACCCTTGATAGAGTGAGACTTAGAAAATGCATGGCCTTGCTCGGATGAGTTGATATATGATATCAATGTCATCTGTTTAAGTTGGTCTACTCGGTAATCAAGAAACCAAAGATTGGGCTATATGAGAGCGACACATTCCATGTATCGTGCTTAGTCTTGAGATTTTGGGCAAAGGGACAATGGCATATATCGATGATGATCATAAAGGTTTAGTCGAATCATCGACAATCTTGTCACTTGGGTAGCAATGATGTGTTACTAGACACCGCTCATTGCTTATGATCATAAATGTGATTTATGATCATTGCCAACATGGTAAAAGCCTATTAGGTCTCACACATTGAGTTATTTGGATCATTAGAGTGCGTGGGCTAATAATTTGGGTTTTGGTTTCACAATAATTTTGTATTAGTAATGGGCCCAATAGTTGAGCCATTATTAAGCCCAAAATTAAAGCCTAATTGGATTAGGGCTTTGAAACCCATTAGGCCTAGAAGTTGAGTCTCACTATAAATACAATTTTTACTGAGAAATTCATGCTTTTTGCCCTAGCCTCCCAAAATGACATCCGCACTCTTCTCTTGCAATTCCTTGGAGGACGCAAGCTAGCACTGCGAGCGCAAAAGAAACTCATCTGCCGAGATGTGGTGGAAGCATGGTGATCCCGACAGGCTCGTATGGATACAATAGAGAGCTTGAACACATCAACTGTTCTAGTTTTGTGATTCAACTCTACAGTTGGGTGAGAGATCTCAACCAAAAAGTAGGTATAAAAATTTTTGAACACCCGGTTTACCCCGTTTCACTTGGATCCTGGAAGGTGTCGGTTAAATTCCACGGCGCTGTTTGGCTCCCGAAACCCAACAGTGGTATCAAAGCTACTGGTGGAACCCGAAATCGGGCTTGAATGTTGAATTGCATGATGTTATGTGTTCGATTGCTTTCTGCCATGATTAATTAGATTGATTCATGATGAATGAAATCGGAACTCGTAATGAACATATGACATACATGAAGAAACAACAGTAATTCGTTAATGAGATTAACCCAAAATTGATTAGTATAAGATACCTATATGGATTAGGACTATTGCAATAGTTGCAAAAACCCTAGCTTTGTTCGGCTTTGGCCTGTTCGGGCACCAAAAGTAAGGTATTTTTGGTGGCTCAAATGGAGGAGTCTCAGGAAAAGCAATTGTAAGACAATTTTTTGTGCCAGGGGAGTGCTGCCTCCCTCGCAACCCCCCGCAAGGGCGACCCCCCTTGACCCCGTCTGCTGACCAGCTAGCGGGACCGCCGTATGGGAAGTGCCACATAAATAAAAATGGTTAATCAACTCACGAAAAATGGCATGCATTTGTTGAATGAGATTTCACATGTTATGCTGATTAATGGTTGTAGCATGGTGCATGGTTATAGCCCTTGATTGGTTGTATTTGTAAATACGGCCTGTGAGTCGTGCCTTCTCTTGTTACTCTGATTGTACATTCTCTTCTCACCTTAATCCCCTCGAATGTAACACGAGGTTTCTATTACTGATGTAATGGCACATTATGGGATCATCCAAGGTGCTATGTCCAAGGAGGTGACAACAAAAGGGCAACCAAGAAAGGAATAGAAGGAGCTTGCGAAGACCCTTTTCTTTTTTTAGGCTTTTATGATATTCTCATTGGCTTGAGAATATCGCATAGTTTGGGCTATATGTTAGTGTTGTGCCCAAAAAGCCAATCATGAGATGATTGTATTTTTGCACATTGAGTCATGATATTTTATTGAGGCATTAATCCAGCAATTATGTTTGTTGTTTTGTTTATACGTAACGTAATAAAAATAATTGTAACCCTAGAATAATGATATTCTTAAACGTCCCTAGTATAGTATTATTGTGGAGCGGGTTGCAATAATACATAATCACTAGCATATGTGGTGACTAATATGAGATATGTAGTCTACATATGGGTACAAGTTGGAGAATTTGGGTACTGGACCGACCCACCATGAGAACACTTCATGGATTGTTATACGAGTGTCATAAGTGATTCTCATAGTGATCATGGTATATGTAGTCCTTCGACCTAAGATCATCAAGGTTCCCTACATGTGAGTAACATACTTTGATATTTTCCTTTGTTGCTCGTAACTGAGTGAACTTGCAGGAGGTCATTGGGTATGTCACATATCATGCGGAGGGATTTGTATGATCAAGATGGGATTTTTCCCTCCTATGTAACGGGAGTGATAACTTCGGGCCCCTTGATAGAGTAAGACTTAGAAAAATGCATGGCCATGCTCGGATGAGTTGATATACGATGTCAATGTCATCAGTTTAAGTTGGTCTACTCGGTAATCAAGAAACCAAAGATTGGGCTATATGTGAGTGACACATTCGATGTTGATAGCCAAAGGCTATTGCCTCCTCGGTAGTAACTCCCTGCCAGAATATTGGCCGAGGAGTCTGACGTCACCCAAGAGAGGATCTTTTTACTGACCTCGGAAGATGCGAAGTCAAACACTATGAGCTCGAGACTTCGGTTAGCTCGTCAGGAATTCCGAGGACAACACCGTCTCCATCGAGGGGCCAAACTGACCGCCTTCGGGTAAGATAGCCATCTCTCTGAAGCAAGGAAGAATCTCCCCGAAGGCAGAGGCCCCGAAGAGGATCTTCCCCGAAAAAGAAACACCTGAACAAGGGAATCCCCTAACTATGGGTGTGAGTCCCGAAGAAGGTGTTCATCAAGGGAACTCCCAGAACTATGGGATAGATCCCGAAGGAGGTGTTCGCACCGAAGGACGGATAGAATCCGAAGAGGGTGCATGCACTGAAGGGCGACCTCGCCCAGGGGACCTCGGGAGTACGGTATGAGCATTTAAGGAGCCTCTGACATGTCACCCATAAGCCCTACACGTCACATCTGAATGGCGAACTGACAGGCCGCAGCCGCCCCAATCCTGACACAACCTGTCCGGGTCCCGGGCTAAAGGAGGCTGCAAACGGCTGCCTGTCCCCTAGGTCCAAAAATACAGATCAAATCCGACCGAACATGTGTCATGATCTGAACGGACCAGCTACTCCTATAAATACTAGGAAATGGGACTGGGCAAAGGATGGGCATTTTCCTCCCTCTGGGAAAACGCAAAACAGGCAAGACACTTGATCCCTTAGTGTTCTTCCACCACTTTCACTCAGAAAACTGACTTGGGCGTCGGAGGGTCCTCCCTGGAAAAGAAAACCGGGGACCTCCTAACCTATTCTTTGAGCTTTTCAGGCACACTCAGCTGGGAAACCAGAGCTGCAGGCGCTCGCCTCCTCAGGAAGTCTCTCCACCTGTCAACATGACAGTAAACGAAGATGCCTTAGGGCATCATTTGGCGCCGTCTGTGGGAAACTATTCCCAGGTAGCTGTTGTCGAAACTCGGCATTCGAAGGACAAAGGACTCCCGAAGTCCCCGTCCGCGCCTGAGACCCAACCAGCTACCAAACAAAGTCCCCCAGAGACTTCCTTGCCTGAAGAGGAACGCCCTCTTGTCATCACCATGGGTTTTTTACGAGACTTTCAGAGGTCTGTTGTGGCTGAAATGACACAACAGATAGACCGAAGGTGGCCGCAACCAGCCCAGGCGCAAAAACCAACTTTGCCAGCACGACCTCGACCGAAAAGCCCAAGGGCAACCCGTCATAGCTCGGGAAGTGGGGAGCCACGGGAAGAGTCCTCGACAGATAACTTGCCCCTTGGAGCACGGCTGGTGGAAAGAGCGAGGTCTGAACGACCCGAAGTCCCGTCCAGAAGAAGTTTGTCGCCGGAGGCAAGGTCCTCCTCACCTCGGTACCGAAGTTGCTCCCCGAAGAGACGGCAACCGTCCTTTTACCCAAGAACCTCCCAAGCACCAGGAAGAGGAGCCTGGTGCTACGCTCCTCCTGGAGAAAGTCTTGGCAAGACTGGAGAGAGTGGAACAGCAGGTGGCACGTAAACCTGTTTGGGCCAGGCTAACTGAAACCGTCTCTGGAGATGAAACTCCTTTCGCCCGAACAGTGGTCGAGGTGGCCATGCCAAATGACTTCAGGCTACCTTGGCTAGAGACCTATGAGGGTCGGACTGATCCCCAGGCCCACCTAACAAAGTACAAACGCAGCATGGTGCTACACGGGGCTGATGACGCTACACTCTGCAAGTGCTTTGAAGTCACCTTCGCAGGACCAGCAACTGCCTGGTACAATTCCCTGCCTCCCGAAAACATCAGGGGGTTCCAGGAGCTCTCCACATCGTTCACCCAACAGTTCATTGGGAGCAAGCCGACGGCGAAGATGCCCGTCCAGATGTTTGACATAGCACAAAGAAACGGGGAGACCATCCGTGACTATGTCGAGAGGTTCAACAGAGAGGCCCTTAGTGTTCCGGACTTTTGTCCCGAAATCCGCATCCTCTCCATGACGAGGGGCCTCCGGAGGGATTCGCACTTGTTTTATGAATTCTCCAAAGATCCCCCGGACACGCTGGGAGAATTCTACCGAAGGGCTAAACAACATATGACAGCCGAAGAGCTGAGAATGACGGGACCAAAGGCTGACCATATTCACGCTCGTGGCGAAGGGTCCAGCCAGCAAGCCCGGTGTCCAACGGAACAGTTAGGCCGACCTCGGAGAGCGCGAGTAGGAGGAAGGAAGCCCCAAAACTTTACACCTCTAAGCACCACGAGGGCTAACGTCCTTATGGCGTTGGAAAAATAGGGGGCTCAAATCCAACGACCGAGGGGGATGACTGCTGACAACAGAAGGAACATGAAGAAGTTCTGTCAGTTCCACCGTGATCACGGTCATGACACCGAAGACTGCTTTCAACTGAAAAAGTACATCGAATCACCGATAAAGTAGGGCCAGCTTCGGCGTTATTTGAGAATGCCTTCCCCGAAGGGGAAAAAATAGGAAGAAGGAAAGCCTGATGACGAGGATTACGATTCAGACAGGCGAAGGAACCGAAGTCCGAGAAGGCGTCCTCCACCTTCGGCAGGAGTAATACAGACGATCACAACCGGACTTTCATCCTCGGAAAGAAAAAGAAGGGCCAGAGAGATAGCGGTGATGGAATATCAGAGCCCAACAAAAAAATTGGCCCGCGATGATGGCTCCACCATCGTATTTCGCCATGACGATCCATTGCTGATAATGGCGAGGATAGGAAATTGGGACATCAAGAGGGTACTGCTGGACGATGGGTCAAACGCAGACGTCTTGTTCTCACATTTGCTGCCAAGCTTGGGCGTATCCAGGAGTGACCTCAAGGCTGTTACTTCACCCACGTTCGGCGTAGGACCATCTGAGCTACCTGTCCTCGGGTGGATCGACCTCCCCTTGATGATGAAAGGAACTTCGGAGAAAGGAACTGCTGAGTTGTTCGCCTCTACCATGGCAAGATTCATAGTCATGGACGTTCCTTCGTCATACAACGCCATCCTCGGCAGACAGACACAGGGAAATCTGCACATTCGCCCAGATGTAAAGTACTTGACCGTCACCTTCGCCACCAAGGAAGGAGACGCAAAGATCTTCATTGATCAAGGCGAGGTGAGAAAGGTGTTCGTCAGAGCACGAAAGGCTCCAGCAAGCAACTTAGCACATGCTGTAGAAGCAAAAGAGCTGGAAAGGGGCGAGGCAGAAGATCCCACAAAAGCGGAAACAGAAGAAGTAGAGCTTGTCCCAGGCCATAACACCCGAATAGGGAAAAGCATGGCCGAAGGAGACAAGGAAAAACTTGTATCTTTTCTGCTCGCAAATAAAGATCTCTTCGCCTACTCGCCGAAGGACATGCCAGGGGTAAACCCTCGCGTAATCCAGCATAGCCTCAAAGCGAGTCCGGAAATAAAACCTGTTCGGCAAAAGAAACGGAGCATCTCAGCTCACAAAAGTGACTTCATCAAGACCAAAGTTCGGCGTCTGATAGACGCTAGCGTTATCCGGGAGGTAAACTACCCCGAATGGCTAAGCAACGTGGTAATTGCCACAAAAGAAGGAAGTAGTAAGCTCCGGATGTGCATCGACTTCAGAAATTTGAACGATGCTTGCCCGAAAGATTCATGTCCCCTTCCGCCAATAGACCAACTGGTAGACTCAACTGCCGAGTACGGGCTCCTAAGTTTCCTGGACGCTTTCAGTGGGTATCATCAGATAAGGATGAACCCCGAAGATGAAGAGAAGACTGCCTTCATCACTGAGGGAGGAACATATTGCTATATCAGGATGCCCTTCGGACTCAAAAATGCAGGAGCCACCTACCAGAGGCTGATGAACAAAGTCTTCAAAGACCAAATTGGGAGGAACATGGAGGTGTATGTTGATGATATGATAGTCAAAAGCAAACTGCCTGGCTACCACGTTGAAGATTTAGAGGAAACCTTCCAAAAACTCAGAGCCTTCGGGATCCGCCATAATCCTGAGAAATGCATCTTCGGGGTGACCTCGGGAAAGTTCCTTGGGTACATGGTATCCGAAAGAGGCATCGATGCTAACCCCGAGAAGATTAAGGCTCTGCTTGAATTTCGAACTCCTGCCACAGTCAAAGACGTGCAAAGACTCACCGGAAGAATAACCTCTCTGAGCATGTTTATTTCCAGGTACGGAGATAGGTGTCGACTCCTCTTCAAAGTCCTCACAAAGGCAGCAAAGATGGATGGCGACCTCGGAAGGAATAGTCATCCTTGGGATGAAGATTGCCAAAAAGCCTGGGAAGAACTCAAAGTCTACTTGGCCAGCCTGCCGACCCTGCGGCAACCTCGGGAGGGAGAGCCCCTCGTATTATACCTCGCCGTCACAGAAAAAGATGTGAGCTCGGTCCTCGTGAAAGAAGAAGGGCCAAAGCAATGGTCGGTCTACTACGTCAGCAAGTCCCTGCATGGCGCCGAAGTCAGGTACCCTTTCCTTCAAAAAGCTATATATGCCTTAGTGCTTGCAGGGAGAAGGCTGCGGCCATACTTTCAGGCTCACCCCATTATCGTCCGAAGTATCCTGCCTCTACGGGATGTTATGAGGAAAGTGGATCATTCGGGAAGGCTTTCCAAGTGGTGTATAGAGCTTGGCGAACACGACATCACGTATGAACCCCGGAAAGCTATAAAAGCTCAAGCTTTGGCAGATTTCATCGCCGAAGTACCAAACACCGAGGAGGGACATTCGTTTTTGGGCGAAGACGAGCCAGAATGGACGTTATATGTTGACGGGGCCTCAGGATCCGAACACCAGGGAGCTGGAGTGATTATCAGAGGCCCCGAAGGCCTAGAAGTAATGAAGGCCATCAGGTTCAGTTTCAACGCCACCAGCAATATGGCAGAGTATGAGGCCCTCATAGCAGGATTACGCCTGGCCAGAAAAATTGGCGTGAGAAACTTGAAAGCCCATAGTCATTCCCAGCTGGTGCTCCGGCAAATGGCAGGGGACTATGGCGCGAAAGACCCGACCTTGGCAAAATACCATGAGTTGGTAACAAAGCTTATTCGGGAGTTCGACGTCGTGAAAATCGAGAACGTACCCCGACGAGAAAATGCTGAGGCAGACTGTTTGGCGAAGTCCAAAACTTGCACCGAAGTGCTAAGCCACCCCAGCATCGCGGTGTTGAGCATAGAGACCTCGGGGAAAGGATGGAAAGAACCAATCAAAATGTATCTCGCAACCAACACACTCCCCGAAGACCCCAGCGAAGCCGCAAAAGTGCGAAGGCGCTCGGGACGTTTCTTCTTAATTGGAGAAGAACTATATCGGCAAGGATATGCAAATCCACTACAGAGGTGTGTTAGTGAAGAGGATACTGAAATGATCCTCGAAGAAATTCACGAAGGTGCCTGTGGTTCGCACATCGGAACCGACGCCCTAGCAGTAGTGATACTTCGCCAAGGATACTTCTGGCCTACCCTGAGAAAGGACGCCAAGCAGTTCGTCCGGAAATGTGGTAGTTGCCAGAGACATGCGAGCATCCAAAGAACACCCTCGGAGTTCGTGACTTCGGCAGACTATCCTTGGCCCTTCGCAGTTTGGGGCATAGATCTCATTGGGCCACTCCCAACGGCGCCTGGAGGCGTAAAGTTCTATGTAGTAGCAGTAGACTATTTCTCTAAATGGGTCGAGGCAGAACCTCTGACAACTATCTCGGCAAAAGAAGTGCAGAAGTTCGTATGGAAAAACATCGTATCCAGATTCGGCATACCGAGGGTACTCGTAGCGGACAATGGATCCCAGTTCATAGACAAAGGATTCCAAGAGTTCATTAGCGACCTCGGGACAAAAATGCACTTCGCCCCAGTAGCTCACCCCCAAAGTAATGGGCAGGTGGAAGTATCTAACAGGACCATAAAATATGGTCTGAAAAAGAGATTGGGAGAAGCAAAAGGGAAATGGCCAGGAGAACTCCAAAGCGTGTTATGGAGCTACCGAACAACACCCCGAAGAGCCACAGGGGAAACGCCCTTTTCACTCGTCTTCGGCACAGAGGCCATCATCCCTGTCGAGGTAGTACAACCGTCAATACGAGTCCAAGTGTTCGATGAAAGTGGAAATGACCTCGGCCTGAGAACCAAGCTCGACCTCGTCGGCGAACACAGAGAAGTAGCCGAGCTGAGAAGAAAAGCTTTCCAGCAAAGAATAGCAGCAGCCATAAACCTACGCGCCAGGCCAAAGGGAATAAAACAGGGAGACCTCGTTCTCCGAAAGGCTGAATTTGCACCCCGAAAGCCATCCCACGGGGTACTTCACGCAAATTGGGAAAGACCGTACCTGGTATTTGCCGAAGTATGAAAAGGAGTTTATAAGCTCGGTGATGCCGAAGGCATAGAATTAAAAAACACTTGGCACTCAGAGGCCTTGAAAAAATTCTATGCCTAAAACGTTTGGTGGGAAGGTTGTATTGCACAAGTTGGACAAATTTGTCTAAGTAAAAAGTTCTGAAGAAGTACAAAACAAGAGTCTCACGAAAGCAATCGCCGAGGAAAGCAAAAAGTATGGTTTTCCGAAGTCCCTTGAGCGAATATGTTCGGGACAAAGGAAAGCAACAGTATGGTTTTCCGAAGTCCCTTGAGCGAATATGTTCGGGACAAAGGAAAGCAAGAGTATGGTTTTCCGAAGTCCCTTGAGCGAATATGTTCAGGACAAAGGAAAGCAAAAGTATGGTTTTTCGAAGTCCCTTGAGCGAATATGTTCAGGACAAAGGAAAGCAAAAGTATGGTTTTCCGAAGTCTCTCGAGCGAATTATGTTCGGGATAAAAGGCAACAAAGGGATCTGGCAAAAAATACTTAGCCAAATTTTTATCTATTGAGCCAAAGAGTGCTTACAGAGAAGAAAGTTGCTGAAAGACTACAAAAAAGAAGAAGAAAATGAAGACAAAAGGCCCTAGTACAAACTAAGGAACCTCGGCATCTTGAGAACTGCCAACCTCTGTGCTTTTATCAGCAGCCTTCGGCGCCGAGAAAGAAGGAGGCAGTTTCAAGTGCTCGATCTTGGACCAAGTCCACCGAGGCTCCTTCGGGATGTTCATGCCTTCCAGGAAGGAGAGGTCAAAATCTTGGAACTTCTGCAGAATTTGGTGCCGAGCAAGACAGAAGCCGTCTTTGCAGCCCAACTTCGTCATATCATTGGACTCCCGCTTCTTGACCGCAAAATCTGCATAGTCCTTCTCCAGATCCGCGTAATCCTTCTCCAGATCCTTAAGCTTTCTCTTCAATGCCTTCATCTTCTTCTTCTCTTCTGAAGGCTTCTTCAGCGATGCGACCTCAGCTTCGAGCTGGGCCTTTTCCTCAAGCGTCTTCGCAAGGATTGCGTCACTTTCTGACTTATCCTTTTGAATCGCTTCTACGGTCGAAGTCAGCTCCGCCATCCGAGAGCCGAGTTCGGAAAGTTTCTGGGAGGTGCCTTTCTCAAGTTCCTCTTTTTCTTTTATGAACCCCTCCCGAAGTTCAGCAATTTCCTTCTCCGAAGACTGCTTCAGCTGAGCATTATCGGCAGTCAACGCCGAACACTGGGCCTTCGTCTTGGTGTAAAGGTCCCAGAGTGACGCCCTCCGTTCTGTCTCTCGCGCCACCCGAACACGGAGCAACCTGGCATACCCCATCAGCTGCAAAAAAGGCAAAACAAAGGGAAAATGATGCTAAGTAAAAGGCAAAGGCGAAATTGGCACTAAGGAAACAGTGAAGCATACCTGGGCGGCATGTTCAGTGAGTTTGGCGGCCAAAGAGATGTCGCCTGGGTAAGCCTCTGTAAGGGCCTTATAAGAGGCCTCAGTATACACCCCTTTGCACATCTGCCTGGCCATCTCGGGACAGTCCTCGGAGTACATATTCATGTCCTCCATGAACGTCCAGAAGGGCTCCTTCGGCACTTTCCCTGCTGGGACTTGGGCATCCCGAAGGGCCCTCTTGCGGGCGTGTTCGGCAACCCAGTCAGGAGGTGCCACCTCCGCTGCACAACAAGGCAGGAAAATTGGTTAAGGCCAGAAAACCCTTAAGGATTTACAAGAGAAGAAAAGGGTTCTTCGACAAGGTACAAACCTGCTGGCACCTCGGTAACGTCGTCGTCAAGAATCGACATCGCCTTAGTAGAGATCCCCTTGCCTTTTATTTGGCGCCGTTCCTCGGCAGAAGGGGTCTCCTCCCCATCGCCCTCTAGAAGAGCATGCGAAGGCGTGGGGCTTTGAGGAAGGACGTCGGAAGAAGGGACGTCGATAGAAGGAACCTCGGGCAAAGGGGCAGCAAGGTCTCCGGGCTCCTCGCCTACCTCCTCCGGAATTTGCGGAAGAGAGGAAGGAGCAGCTCTCTTTCCCCGTTTGGGGGGAGGGCCGCCTGAAGTCTGCTTCCGCATCCGAGAGGCGGCCTTCTTTGTCTGTTCGCCCCTCTGGGCCTGCCTGGTAAAAAGAGCCTTGTAGAAGGCAGCCGCGTCGTCGCCCATCTCTGAAAAAAGGAAGAGAAGATCAGTGTAAGTCCAAGATGAAGTTATGAAGGAAAAAATGAGAAAGTAACTTACTCTCGTAAAAAGACTCATAAGTCTCTTTCCCCCGAAGGAGTTTCACGAGCCAGGAGTCCTTCCCCGGAGAAGCCGGTTTCGGCATGTTGAGGTCTGTCACGTGCTCCTTTACCACCTTGAGTTCCCGAAGGACCTCTTCGGTCATGAGCCTCCAGTTGATCGAAAAGGGGTAAAGGGCACGAGGAGAGAACTCGGCAGCCCAATCAGAGACGGCCCGGATGCGCCTGTCGAAGTCCTCAAAGATAGGTGCTACGTCGGCGTCTAGCAGTATCTTCGGGTCAACAACATCCATCTTGAGCCTCCCCTGAGCCCACTTGGTCGGGACGTGCGACCAAGCCTCTGACTTCTTCAAGAAAAAGAGTTTTTGTTGCCACCCTCGCCAGCTGTCTTTGGTGGCGAAGGTGAACGTATACTTTTTTCTCCCAGATCCCCGAGGTAGCATAAAGTAGAAGCCACCCTTCGGGACCACGAAGAGCTTATAGTACTGAAGAAAAACTACAAAGTGAGGTTTTATTTTGAAAACGCCGCACATACAGAGGAAGGCGTTGAAATAGCAGTACGAGTTCGGTGGGAGTTGGTTAACGACAATGCCATGGAAGTTGCAGAACGCGCTAACCATCTCCGGAGGGGATACCGAAGTCCGGCCTTCAGTTGGGCTCAGAAAACTGTGATTTCATCACTTCGGTTGGAGAAAGCAAATTGGACAGGACGGGGCAACCTCGTCACAGAGTAAGAGGGTAAGAAAAACTTTTTCTTCCACTTCGCTAGTTTTGTCGCAGTAGTGCAGCAAGGGTGAGAAAGAAGAGGTTGCCAACTCTCAGGAATAGGCATGATGAAAACGAGTTCGGAAAAACAAGGAAAATGAGTTCGGGAAAAACAAAGAAGAATCTTTGAAAAAAACAGAAGGACTAAAACCCACCAAAGGTCTTGCTGGAATCTGGATTCCTGGAAGCCGTCGTGAAAAGTGGTCGGAAAAATGCCTGAAAAAGGAGAACCGCTGCGGAAAATCGGGAGAGAATTAGAAGGCAAAAGAAAGCAAAAGCAGAAGAAGAAAGAGGGTTATGACAGGACTGATATATACAGGCCGAGAAGGCCAGGAGAACCGTCGTCATTAGTACCCCTCGGAAGGCGAAGCGTCGCCATAACTGCTATGAGCGCCTGAAAAGTCGCGCCAGACGTACTCAGTGCATTCTTACCCAATAAAAGTGTGCCATGTGTTAGTCATCGCGCAGCAAACGTGCCACGTGTCGTCCATCACGTCGAGCACGCCCTCTGACACCGTTTGGTCTACAGGCGCCGCCCTAGACTAACTCCGCTGGATACAGGACGCGACGCATGAACAGACCTATAAAGGCAAAAAAGTAGGTTACCTCGAAGATACCAAAAGACAGCCTGTGACTTCGGGCAAAACGTCTATCTTCGGTACAAGGTTATCCTATTTCCCCTCGCCACAAGGACACCAAGAGACAGCCTGTGACTTTGGGCAGAAGGTGTATCTTCGGCACAGGGACAACCTATCTTCTCGCGCCTCGAGGACGCAAAAATGCTGCCCATCGGTACAAGCAGAAGAAGGCGTCTTCGGCACAGATATCTCAACCACAGGACCCGAAAACCGATGAACCGAAGTTTCTCACTTCGGCTTTTCGGAGGGGGGCCTGTGATAGCCAAAGGCTATTGCCTCCTCGGTAGTAACTCCCTGCCAGAATATTGGCCGAGGAGTCTGACGTCACCCAAGAGAGGATCTTTTTACTGACCTCGGAAGGTGCGAAGTCAAACACTATGAGCTCGAGACTTCGGTTAGCTCGTCAGGAATTCCGAGGACAACACCGTCTCCATCGAGGGGCCAAACTAACCGCCTCTGGGTAAGATAGCCATCTCTCTGAAGCAAGGAAGAATCTCCCCGAAGGCAGAGGCTCCGAAGAGGATCTTCCCCGAACAAGAAACACCTGAACAAGGGAATCCCCTAACTATGGGTGTGAGTCCCGAAGAAGGCGTTCATCAAGGGAACTCCCAGAACTATGGGATAGATCCCGAAGGAGGTGCTCGCACCGAAGGACGGATAGAATCCGAAGAGGGTGCACGCACCGAAGGGCGACCTCGCCCAGGGGACCTCGAGAGTACGGTATGAGCATTTAATGAGCCTCTGACATGTCGCCCACATGCCCTGCACGTCACATCTGAACGGCGAACTGACACGCCGCAGCCGCCCCAGTCTTGACACAACCTGTCCGGGTCCCGGGCTAAAGGAGGCTGCAAACGGCTGCCTGTCCCCTAGGTCCAAAAATACAGATCAAATCCGACCAAACACGTGTCATGATCTGAACGGACCAGCTACTCCTATAAATACTAGGAAATGGGACTGGGCAAAGGATGTGCATTTTCCTCCCTCTGAGAAAACGCAAAACAGGCAAGACACTTGATCCCTTAGTGTTCTTCCACCACTTTCACTCAGAAAACTGACTTGGGCGTCGGAGGGTCCTCCCCGGAAAAGCAAACCGGGGGCTTCCTAACCTCTTCTTTGAGCTTTTCAGGCACACTCAACTGGGAAACCAGAGCTGCAGGCGCTCGCCTCCTCAGGAAGTCTCTCCACCTGTCAACATGACAGCAAACGAAGATGCCTTTCCTAGTGGTTAGACGCGACCCCCCTTGAGGGGGTGTAAATCCCTGAGGTCTCGGGTTCAAGGCTCCGCGCCGCCCGTTAATGCGCCGTTCAAAAGGGACAATACTACCACAATGGTCCGCCCTTGTGGTCGGCCAGAAAGGGCTCCGGCCTGAAATGGCCATCACATGTCTCGTGCTTAGTCTTGATATCTTGGACAAAGGAACAATGGCATATATTGGTGATGATCATAAAGGTTTAGTCAAATCACCGGCAATCTTGTCACTTGGGTAGCAATGATGTGTTGCCAGACACCGCTCATTGCTTATGATCATAAATGTGATTTATGATCATTGCCAACGTGGTAAGAGCCTATTGGGTCGCATACATAGAGCTATTTGGATCATTAAAGTGCATTGGCTAATAATTTGGGTTTTGCTTTCACAATAATTTCATATTAATAATGGGCCCAATAGTTGAGCCATTGTTATGCCTGAAATTAAAGCCTAATTGGATTAGGGCTTTAAAACCCATTAGGCCTGGAAGTTGAGTCTCACTATAAATACAACTTCTAGTGAGAAATTTGCAAGTCTTCTTACCCTAGCCTCCTAAAAGGGCAGCTGCACTCTTCCCTTGCAATTCCTTGGAGGACGCAAGCTAGCACTGTGAGCGCAAGAGAAACGAATCTGCCGGGACGTGGTAGAAGCGTGGTGATCCCGAGATGCTCGTGTGGATACCATTGAGAGCCTGAACATGTCAACTATTCAGGTTTTGTGATTTGACTCCACAGTTAAGTGAAAGATCTCCACCGAAAATTAAGTATGAAAATTTTTGAACACCCGGTTTACCTCGTTTCAATTCGATCCTGGAGGGTTTCGGTTAAATTCTGCTGCGCTTTTTGGCTCTGAAAACCCAACAGTGGTATCAGAGCTACTGGTGAAACCCTAAATCGGGATTGAGTGTTGAATCCCATGATGCTATGTGTTCGGTTGCTTTTCGGCCCTGATTAATTAGATTGATTCATGATGCATGAAACCGAAACTCGTAATGAACATATGAAATATATGAAGAAATGACACAAATTGGTTAACGAGATTAACCCGAAATTGATAGGTATAAGAGACCTATATGGATTAGGATTCTTGCAATAGTTGCAAAAACCCTAGCTTTGTTCGGATTCGGCCTGTTCGGGCACCGAAAGAAAGGTATTTTTGGTGGCTCGAATGGAGGAGTCTCGAGTGCCTACTTGCTCAAAATAGAAGATTTCGGGCTAAGCAATTGTAAGATAATTTTTTGCACCGGGGGGCGCTGCCCCCAATGCCCCCCACAAGGGCGGCTCCCCTTGACCCCGTCCGCTAACCAGTCAATGAAACAACCGCCCGCTGACTGACCAGCGTGACCGCCGTATGTGAAGCACCACATAAATAAAAACTGGTTAATCAACGCGTGAAAATTGGCATGCATCTTTGTTGAATGAGATTTCACATGATATGCTGATTGGTGTTTGAAGCATGGTGCATGGTTATAGCCCTTGATTGGTTGTACTTGTAAATACGGCCTGCGAGTCATGCCTTTTCTTATCACTCTTATTGTACATTCTCTTCTCACCTTACTCCCATCGAATGTAACTCGAGGTTTCTATTGTTGATGTAATGGTGCATTATGGGATCATCCAAGGTGGTATGTCCAAGGATCATCCAAGGAGGTATGTCCAAGGAGGTGACAATAAAAGGGTAGCCAAGAAAGGAAGAGAAGGAGCTTGTGAAGACTTTTTTCTTTTCTTAGGCTTTTATGATATTCTCATTGGCTTGAGAATATCGCATAGTTTGGGCTATAACCATGTCACGTTTACTTTCTTGAACTCATGAAATGCATGTTTTATATTTGTATGTGATGCATGTATAAGACAACCGTAGATAACAAATTAGTGAGATGAAATGAAAAATCCCTCAAACAAATATGAAGTCATTAAATGTGATGCCTTCCAAATGTTGGCACTCGTCAAGACTTTGATCAACATTAGGTGGGTTTCGCCAAAGCGAAGCACCTATGTTCATCTTGGTAAGGCGCGATCGGATAATAGTGATATCCAAATTGCTAACTTTGGGTCTGACTTAACTAAGTCATCCTTATAGGATTAGGGACTTAGAGGCATGGAGTTGGGCTTAAGCTCATGAGATGAGCTTGGACAAGTGTTGTTCACCCAACTATCCAAAGTTGCGTGAGATGCAATTGGCAAGGAGTTGCATACCTAAATAGCTGTAACTTGAGAGAATAGCTAAAGCTGACTCAGGTTGTGGTCAAATCTGGATCTTGGCCCACTAGAATACCTTAACGCTGAGGTGTTCCGAAATAATATCGAGGGTTATTATTTTGAGGAAAATAGTGGGAGTATTGTTTAATAAAAGCCTTATTAAATGAATTAAAATACATGACTCTCACACTGCATATTTACTATTGTAGATAACCATGGCACAAAACACATCGACACTTTCGTTGCCATCGATCCTTGAGAAGGAAAAGCTGAATGGGACCAACTTTCTCAAATGGTACCAAAACTTGAGGATAGTCCTTAAGTAAGAGAGAAAGGCTTATGTCCTAGAGCAGCCCATTCCAAATGAGCCTGCTGCCATTGCTCCAATAGCTGAAAGGGATGCTCGCAAGAGGCATTCTGATGATGCTTAGGATGTTGCTTGCCTCATGCTTATTACCATGGAATCTGAGCTTCAGAAGCAACATGAGAACATGGGGGCGTTCGATATGATCGAACATCTCAAAATGCTTTTCCAAGAGCAAGCTAGGCATGAGAGGTTTGAGACCTCTAAGGCATTGTTTCAGTGCAAGATGTCTGAGGGAAGTCCCGTGGGTCCTCATGTGCTCAAGATGATTGGGTACATTGAGAATCTTGAGAATTTGGGATTTGCTCTTCAGAAAGAGTTGGCTATCGATGTAGTCTTACAATCGTTGCCTGAAAGCTACAATCAGTTCGTCATGAACTATAACATGAACGACCTTGACAAGTCTCTTCCTGAATTGCTCAACATGTTGAGAACTACTGAGCAAAACCTTAAGAAGCCTAAGCCCATTTTGATGGTTCAAAAGGGCAAGGGAAAGGGAAAAGCCAACAAGAAGAAGGATAAAGCTAATGGAAAGTCCAATGATAGTTCTTCTTCAGCTGCACTGAAACCAAAGGGTGGTGTGGCAAAGAAAACCTATTAGGCCTAGAAGTTGAGTCTTACTTTAAATACAACTTTTAGTGAGAAATTCATGCTTCTTGCCCTAGACTCCCAAAAGGACAGCCACACTCTTCTCTTGCAATTCCATGGAGAACGTAAGCTAGCTCTACTAGCGCAAGAGAAACGCACCTGCTGGGATGTGGTGGAAGCATGGTGATCCCGAGAGGCTCGTGTGCATACCATAGAGAGCTTGAACACGTCAACTGTTCAGGTTTTGTGATTCGACTATACAGTTCAGTGAAAGATCTCAACCAAAAATTAGGTATGAAAATTTTGAACACCCGGTTTACCCCGTTTCACTTGGATCCTGGAGGGTTTCGGTTAAATTCTACTACGCTGTTTGGCTCCCGAAACCCAACAGAAAGATCCTATCAAGAAATACCTCACAACTTCGGAACTTCCCGAAGATCCTCCTAAAGCTGTGAAATTGCAAAAGTGCTCAAGAAGATACTTCCTGATTGGAGAAGAGTTGTATCAACAAGGATACGCAAGTCCATTACAGAGGTGTGTCAGTGAAGAGGATGTGGTGATGGTCCTAAAAAAAGCCCATGAGGGGGCGGTGTTTCTCACATAGGAACTGATGGCCTTGCCGGGGTACTACTCCGCCAATGATATTTCAGGCCTACCTTGAGGAAGGATGTGAGGTAGTTTGCCCAGAAATGTGACAAATGCCAGAGACACGCTCCCATCTAGAGACTACCCTCAGAAGTAATAACTTCACCAAACTATCCTTAGCCCTTCGCGGTCTGGGGCATTGACCTCATTGGGCCTCTCCTAAGAGCTCCAGGAGTAATAAAGTTCCGCATAGTCGTAGTAGACTATTTTACCAGATGGATCGAGGTAGAGCCTTTAGCAGCAATATCAGCAAAGGACATACAAAGATTTGTTCGAAAGCACGTCATATGTAGGTCCGACATACCAAGGGTGATAGTAGTTGATAATGGTTCCCAGTTCATCGATAAAGGATTCTAAGAATTTGTAGCCAACCTCGGGATAAAATTGCACTTCACCCCAGTTGCCCACCCTTAGAGCAATGGACAAGTTGAAGTGTCCAATTGAATGATAAAAGATGGTCTTAAAAAAAGGTTGAAGGAAGCAAAGGGAAAATGCCCAGGAGAACTTTCGAGTGTGCTATAGAGCTATCAAACAACTCCCAAAAGGGCCACGGGTGAGATAACCTTGTCACTCATCTTCGGCACAGAAGCCATTATCCCTATCGAGGTTGTACAGCCATCGGTGAGGATACAGGTGTTCAATGAAGAAGGGAACAACCTCAGTTTAAGAACCAAGTTGGATCTGAGTGAAAAGCATAGAGAGATGGCCAAGCTTAAAAGAAAAGCTTTTCAGCAGAGAGTAACTGTTGCTTCAAACTTGCATGTCAAGTGTAAAGGAATCAAGAAAGGGGACCTCGTTCTCCAAAAGGATGAATTCGAAGCCTGAAGACCATCTCATGGAGTACTTTGAGAAAATTGGGATGAACCTTATTTGGTCTTCGAGGAAGTTTGACCAGGAGTCTACAAGCTCAGTGATACTGAAGGTGGAGAATTGAAAAAAACATGGCATTTAGACTCTTTGAAAAAATTTTACACTTAGAAAAATTTTCTGGCTGGAAAAATTATGCGAAAGACACCAAGGGAGGTAAACTGAATATGGTTATTGCTGAAGGTGCATGTGTGAAATTGTACACTTTTTTGCTGAGGGTGATCGACCAACCATGGTTGCTTCCGAGAGAGGCAAACCGAATGTGGTTGTTGCCGAAGGTGCATGTGTGAAATTGTTCAGTTTTTGCCGAGGTTGATCAACTGAACATGGTAGGTGCCAAAGGCACTTAACTGTTTTTTACACAAGTTAAGTTTCTCCGAGGATAGCTGACCGAATATGGTTGGTCCTAAAGATGCCTAACTATTTTTGAAAGGCAAATTTTCCTTAGGAGGTTGACAGAAGATGGTCGTGAAACCCCTCATCACCAAAGATAGTTAAGCGCTGAAGGATGAAGATAATATCCGGAGACCAGTTAGGGACTTAGCCAAAATTTTGAAGCAAGAAAGTTCCATTAAGATTTCAGTACAAGAATACAAGGTGTAGAACACCCGAAAAATAAAAAGGAAGAAGGACGCGCCTATTGCCTCTCTTGCCCACCTTCGGGGTCCTTAGCCTCCTCGAATCGGTCATCTTCAGATTTGGCCTCTTCATCTGTGCCAACTTTAGTCACCGAATGAGGGAGAATGGGAAGGTTGAGAAATTCTACACTTGACCATTTTGAGGATGGTCCTTCGAGAATGTCAAGCGCTCGAAGGAAAGAAAGGTCAAGGTTAGGATACTTGGACAAGACTTGGTGGCGAGCAAGGCAAAAACCATCCTAATAAGAGGACTTAGTCGCCTCATCGGACTTAGCCTTCTCCACCTTCAAGTCCTCCAGCTTTTTCTTAAGAACTTCGACCTCCTTCTCCAACTTTTTTTTCTTTTTCTTCTTCTCTTTCTTCAGCTGATCGATCTTGACTAAGAATTCGGCGTTGAGCCCCAGTGTCTTCGTAAGGTTGGAAATGGCTTCCCCCTTCTCCTTTTTGAAGGTTTCATTCACCGCAGTAGGGGCCATTACCCTTGAGCTGAGGTCTGACACCACAGAAGAAAAGTCTTCCAACAGCTCATTTTGGCTCTTCAGCACCTCTTGCCGAAGACTAGCCAAGTCCTCATTCACAATTTTATTAAACTCGCTGTACTAGATGACTGAGTTTGCAAAAAGTTCCTTGGCTTTGGCCAAGCTCTCGTCCGACCACTTTAGGCCAAAGATTGCTTAGCTGCCCAAGCCCAAAAATATCGACTATATGCCAACAGCTGCAAAAGGGGAGGATTCTGAATAAGGGTCAAAAAGCAACAAAACCTCAAAATTTTTCTAAGTCCTAAAAGGTTAAGCTTTAGCTAGGCTGTGTGTTCACTCATCCTCATGGCAAGGACTTCCTCATTGGGGCACTCCTCCGTCAGGGACTGAAAGGTGGCATTAGTCATAATGCCCCTCGCCATCTGAGGGGCCATCTTCTGGCTATCCTCGGAGGACATGGAGGAGAACAAGTCCATGTCCTCTGTAAAAGTCTAGAAGGGCTCCCTCAAAATTTTGCCCCTCGGGATTTTTGAGTCCCAAACAGCAATCTTCTGAGCATGATCCTCCACCCACGAAGCTTGCGCGCCTTCATCTACAAAGTCATGTTGAAGTTCCATTAAAACGTTATCCCTTAGCCATTTGTCTACAAGGTCTAAAATACCAAAAATTCCTAAACTCATAGATGAGGGGCTAAGGGAAAAACCTGGGGGGAGTTTGAGGTCATCGCCCTCGGAGTCACTGAGATGAAGGACCTCGGCAGGAACAGGTTTGCACCTTTTCTTCCAGCGTTCCTCTAGTTCTTCGACCGAAATCTGCCCGACCGAAGTCCCCAACGTCTCGACCGCTGCATTATGACTGAAAGGGGTTAAACAGATGGCCAGTTCCGAAGATGGGTTAGCACAAATGGGAGTTTGGCCAAGCACCTTCATTTCCCCTTCGGGCGGAGGTGGAAAGGGAGTCCTCCTTGGCCTTCTTCAACTTCAATGTCGAAGATGGTCCAGCTGGCGCCTTCATCCTCTTTGGCGCCTTCCTCTTTTGCTGCTCCCCCTTCTCGGCCTGGCCAACAAAGAGACTATTGTAGAAAGCAGTAGATTTATCACCTATGTATGCAAAAAGGAGAACATCAGTGTAAATACGGAAAGGCATAAGTAACAAAATTACAAATGAGCTTATTGTCTTTCAGTGTCGAATATGTAAGTTCTCCCTGAAGGAGCTTCACCAACCATGCAATCTTCCCATCAACTAAGGGCTTTGGCATACCTTCATCAGTAACATGTTCCTTAACTACCCCAAGCACCCGAAGGACCTCTTCAGTCATGAAACTTCATTTGATGGGGAAAGGGTATAGAGAACGCGAAGGGACCTCGGGATCCCAATTTGTGACAAACTGAATACGGCTGTCGAACTCTTCAAACTAAGACCCTAGCTATAAGGTTAAGAGCTTTCTCGGGTCTACTACATCGATATCAAGAGTCACCGAAGCCCATTTGGTCGGCATGTCCTTCCACTGCTCATCCACCTTCAGAAAAAAGAACTTCTTCTACAACCCTCGCCAACTACCCTTTGTTTCGAAGGTGAACGTATATTTCCTGCTCATAGAACCTCGAAGGAGCAAGAAGTAGAACCCGCCCTTCGGAATGGGGTGGAGTTTGTAGTATTGCATGAAAAAGATAAAGTGGGCCTCTATGTTGAAGACCTCACACATACAAAGAAAAGCATTAAAGTACGAGTAGGAGTTCGGGGGAAGTTGGTTGACGGCTATGCCATGAAATTGGAAAAAGTCACAAACCATCTAAGGAGGGGGATACCAAAGTCCTGCCTTCTCCTGGGCCCTGAACACAGTAACCTGGTCTAAGGAGCATAGCTAGGCATACCAAGACTAGGTAACCTGGTGACATCATAGGAGGGGAGAAAAAATGTAGCCACCCACTTCTTCACTTTCTCCAAAGTGGCACAGCTCAGACGAGAGTTAAGATGGAGCCAACTCTCAGGAATGGGATGAGCTTCTACTTAGTAAGAAGACATGTTCAGGAACAGAAGAATCTAACCTCGGAAAGGTAAAGGGAAATGAATTGAAACAAAAAAAAAATAGCACTTCGGAAAGAAACCCACGTAGGTCAGAATGAAGAGAAGGGCTTCAGAAATCACCACAAAATCGCCGAAAATTGCTCTGCCGCTAGCACTAGCACCAAAGAAAGATGAAAGATGAGAGGAAATTAGAGAGCAAAATGAATGAAAATTGAGAAGTGTGGAAAACTCTGAAGGAGGAAAGGTTTATATAGACCGAAGGAGGCAGGCGAAGCATTGCCATAATGACCCTTCCTAGACGAACGGACGTAACCGATGTAACGGACACATGATGCTCGTTGGCATCTTCGTTGTATGACATGGTGAGGTTGAGAGGGACTTCTGGTATGAAGAGATTGGTAGGAGAGACTCTCATTGTGAGATTGCCTAAAAGGCTCAAAAGAACAGGGTTAGGAGGTCCCCAGAGTGTGTTTTCGGGGGAGGAGCCTCCGACGCCCAAGTCAGTATTTGGCAGGTGAAGAGTGGTGAATGGAGACTAAAAAGTAGACTTCTCTTGAGAGTTATGCATGTCCTTACCAAAGTCATTTCCCCAAGTATTTATAGGTGGACATTGGGATAAGTCCATTTGACACAGCACACTTAGATTATGACACGTGTTCGGCCAGATGTGGTAAGTACCTTCAGAGATGGGAAATCTCTAACTGGCCATAGGCTGTTTTGGCTAGAAGTCAGGGCCATGGGCCTGTGTGTCAAGGGAGTGTGCAAGGTCTCCATGTCATAGGCTCCTAACTGTCTTTGTCTCATCTAGGTAAGAACTCCTTCGGTGGTGGGCCCTTTTCGGGGGTCATACCCCTTCGATAGACGGGTCTCCTTCGATTTAATTTTTGTTCTTAAGGGCCGTAAAGGGAGGCTCCTTGGCCAGGTGAAGGACCTTCGGTGAATGCTACATTCTGCCGAGGATGGGGAGATGGCATCTTGAGGTTGGCAAATCACTTGACTAAGGATGGCGCAGTATGTCCTTCTAAGGGTGGTAGTGTTATTAGCCGAGGGTGGTGAGGATCCATTTTCTTGAGGTTGGTTAGATGTACATCCGAGGATGGTACTTGTCAGTCATTCTTAGAAGCTATCCAAGTGTGATAGCCATCTGGTAAGTCATTCTTAGAAGCTATCCAAGTGTGATAGCCATTTGGCTATCACATGCCCCCCTCGAAAAATCGAAGTGGTAACTTCGGTGAGTAGAGTTTCTGAGTGCACTTCATGGTACTGGTTGTTGAAGCTAGGTAAGGGACACTTTGTCCTTCGAAGGTATGCTTCCTCAGCTAAGGTAGCTTATGATTGTCACTTCTAACCTCCTGGCTAGTCCCTCAGTATTTCCGAAGTGTGTATCCCTCT
This sequence comes from Aquilaria yunnanensis, assembly GCA_039654915.1. Classification (NCBI taxonomy): domain Eukaryota; kingdom Viridiplantae; phylum Streptophyta; class Magnoliopsida; order Malvales; family Thymelaeaceae; genus Aquilaria; species Aquilaria yunnanensis. Next base: position 35,403,025 of record CM077595.1, on the reverse strand, counting down.
TTTACTTTTCTGCTGCAGGTCACTGGACCATCACGTCTCATAATCAGATAGGCACATCACTTCAGCTAGGCTTGCCTAGGCCTTCATCCTATTAGGAGGCATGCCCTTGTTTCCAACGCTGGGTGACATGTGTCACGCGGTTATTGGGGGATAGTTGCGTTGGTTACATCAACCACGTCTCTTCGCCTTTGAGGGGTAATTATGGCGACGATTTACCTACCCCCTTCCGCCTATATAAACCTTCCTCTTCCTAAGAGTTCCCACTTGCTTTCTTTTGCTTCTATTTTGCTCTCATTTGCTCTCAAGCTTTTCTCCTTTTTTTGTAGTGGTGCCAGTGGCAGAGCGATTTCCGGCGAGTCTTAGTGACGACGTTCACAAATCTAGACTTCAGCAAAAGCTTTGGTGGGTTCTTCCTTCTGAAGTCGTTCTTCGGCATTATTTCCTTCTTCTCTTTTCTCCCTTATGAAGTTAGGTTTCCTTTTCCCAAATGTCTTCCCCCGTTTCACTCATGTCCCCGAGAGCTAGCTTTCTCTCAATTGTCATCCAAGTTGTACCACTTCGGAGAAGTTAGCGAAGTGGACAACAAAACTTTTTCTTCATTCTTACTCGGTCATTAGGCTACCTTAACCTAGCCTGTTTAGTTATATGAATAACTCGGGTGAGGTTACCATCTTTCGGGCCCAACTGAAGGCCGAACTTTGGTTTCCTCTCCCGAAGGTGGTCTGCGACTTCTGCCTTTTTCATGGCATAGGCGAAACTCAGCTTCCACCCAATTCTTACTCTTATTTTAATGCTTTTGTTTGCATGTTTGGGGCCTTCAATATAGAACCTCAGTTCATTTTCTTATGCAATACTACAAACTCCATACCATCCCGAAGGGTGGTTTTTAATTTTTGCTTCCTCGGGGTTTTGGGTCCAAAAAATACACCTTCACCTTCGACACGAGGGACAACTAGCGGGGTTTGTAGAGGAAGTTCTTCTTCTTGAAGGTAGCTAAGGCTTGGAAGGACATTCCAACAGAATGGGCATGGGGGACCCTACCCATAAATGTACTGGATCCCAAATGGCTACTAACCCTGGAGTTGGAGGTGAAGTTTGACGACTTTGACAGCTGCATCCATGTAGTCGCGGATTGGGACCCTGAGGTCCCTCCTCATTCCCTGTACCCATTTCCCATAAAGTAGAACTTCATGATCGAGGAGCTTCTTCGGGAGTTAGGGGTAGTCAAGGAGCATAAAACCGACTTGGCCATGCTAAAACCTGCCTTTGACGGAAAAAAGGCATGGCTAGTGATGCTCCTTCGGCGCGAGCTCACCTACGAAGGGCTTGTGCAAAGTAAGTAATCTTCCAGATTTTTGTTGTTTATACTTCTCTAGACTTACACTGATGTCTTCACTTTTTTATAGATGGGCTACCAATCCGTGGCCTTCTACAAGTCCCTTTTTCTCGGTCAAGCCGAGAAGGGAGAGCAGCAGAGGAAGAAGGCGGCCCCGAAGAGGAAGAAGATGTCGGGGCTGGGGCTGTCTTCAGGAAAGAAGTCTAAGAAAGGCCATCCTCCTCCCCCCATGGAAGACGACTTGGAGGTGCAAGACCAGTCCCTGGTCCGGCCTGATCAACCTTCGAAGTCGGCTGTCAACCTGACTTCACTCAGCCCCACCGCTGAGGCAAACGCTCTGGAAACTTCGGTAAGGGGCCTTTCAGCGGCGGAGCTCGAAGAGCGCCAAAGAAGAAAAGGCAAACAGGTCCCCGCTGAAGTACTAGAGGTCGGCAATTCAGAGGAGGATGTCACTGAGGTTCCATCAAGTTTGCCCCTTAGCCATTTTTTTGTAAGTTTGGGAATTTTTGGTATTTTAGATCTCATAGACGAGTGGCTAAGGGATAATGTACTGGTAGAACTTCGGCGTGATTTTGCAGAGGGGCAGACGGCTGTAGCATGGATGGTGGACCACGCTCGGAAGCAGGCCTTTTGGGATTCCAAAATTCTGAGGGACAAGGTTCTGAGGGAGGATTTGTGGTCATTCACAGAGGACATGAACTTGTTCTTCAAGGACAGCCAAGGAATGACCCCTCAGATGGCGAAGGGCATCCTTACCAATGCCACCTTCAAGTCTCTGACTGAGGAATGCCCAAATAAGGAGGTCCTTGCCGTGAGGATGTCCGAACATGCTACCCATTTGAGTTTTGGGACTTAGAAAATTTTTACCAAGCTTTTGTAGCCTTTTTATCCTAACTTCGAGCCTTCATTTTTGCAGCTCTTGGCGTATAGTGGCTGCTTTAGATCTTGGGCAGTGAAGCAATCTTCGGTCCAATCTTGGACCGAAGAGTCCTTGGTGAGAGCCAAGCAATTTTGTGCCACCTCGATCCTTAAGTACGGCAAACTTAACAAAATAGCCAAGGAGTTCTTGAAGAGTTAGGAGGAGCTCTTTCAAGACTTTTCCAAGAACGTGTCTGACCTCGGCACAAAGGTCACCAAGCTTACTTCAACAAATGAGGCCTACCAAAAGAAGAAGGAGGAAGACTCTACACTCCTGATGAAGGCCCTCACAGACAATGCCGATCTTCAAGCCGTGGTTGATGAGCTGAAGAAAAAGAAGAAGAAGAAGAAGACAAAGAAGCTTGAGAAGGAGGTCACTGGGCGAAGGAACGAGCTAGGGGACTTGGCTGTCGAGAAGGACAAAGCCGATCAAGCAACCAAGCTTGCATTTCAAGATGGCTTCTGTTTAGCTCGACACCAAGTTCTGGCCAAGTACCCAGACCTTGACGTCTCCTTTTTGGCAGGTCTGGACATCCCCGAAGGGCCTCGTTGGATGTGGTAAAAAATATAGCACCTCAACCTTCCTTTTGCTCTACCTCTAGTGCCGAAGAATGTGACAGAGGAGGTTGAACATGAGGTAGCTACTAATGACGAGGTCCCTTAGGCATCCATGATCTTGAATAGGCTATTTTTTTTCTTCTTCTTCTGTAAATTTCTCCTTCTTGTACTAAGATATGAATGAAATTCGTTTATTTCCTCCAAAATTTGGCTAAGTCTCAAGACAAGTTCTCCTTAAATGATCTTTCGGTTCCAAAGGTTAGTTTGACCATTTTCGATCTTGGACCCTCGAGAAGATATCTTTCACGCTTTTTATCAACCATCTTCGGCATAGCACCAGTTTCGGCAAATATTTTTTGGCAAAGCTTTGCCTGTTTTTATCAGCCATGTTCGGTTGACCCACCTTCGGAAAAAATGTCACTTTTGTAAATAGATACTTGCACTTTGTTCGGTTAGATTCCTCAAGTGGGACTATTTTCCCTTGGAAATTTTTCGACACTAACAAAAATTTTTAAGTGTAGAATTTCTTCAAAGCATCTGAATGCCATGTATTTTTTAGTTCTCCACCTTCGGTATCACCGAGCTTATAGACTCCTGCCGAACTTCATCAAGGACCAAATAAGGACCTTCCTAATTTGCCCAAAGTACTCCGTGAGAGGGTCTTTGAGACCCAAACTCAGCCTTTTGGAGGACAAGGTCCCCCTTCCTAATTCCTTTTCGCTTGACATGTGAGTTTGCATTGATACCTACCCTTTGCTGAAAGCACCTTCTTCTAAGCTCAGCCACTTCTCTGTGTTCGTCAATTAGGTCTAGCTTCATTCTCAACCTAAGATCATTCCCCTCTTCATCGAACACTTGTATCCTTATTGATGGCTGAACTACTTCAATAGGAATAATGGCCTCTGTGCCGAATACGAGAGAGAAAGGCGCTTCACCTATGGCCCTTTGGGGGGTTGTTCGATAGCTCCATAGCACACTAGGAAGTTCTCCTGGCCATTTTCCTTTTGCTTCCTTCAACCTGTTTTTTAAGCCATTCTTTATGGTTCTGTTGGACACCTCTACCTGTCCGTTGCTCTAAGGATGAGCTTCCAGGGTGAAGTGCATTTTTATCCCGAGGTCGATAGTGAATTGTTGGAATCCCTTGTCAATGAACTGGGAACCATTGTCGGCCACTATCACGCTCAGTATGCCGAATCTGCATATGATGTTTTTCCAGAAAAATTTCCATATGTCCTTCACCGAAATGGTTGCCAGATGCTCTACCTCAATCCATTTACTAAAGCAATCTACTGTGACTACGCAAAACTTCACTCCTTTGGGTGCTGTTGGGAGAGGCCTGATGAGGTCAATACCCCATACTGTGAAGGGGCATGGGTAGTTAGCCGAAGTTATCATTTTCGATGGTAGCCTTTGGATGTTGGCGTGTCTTTGGCAACTGTCACATTTCTGGACAAACTGCCTCGCATCCTTCGTTAGGGTGGGCCAGAAGTATCCCTAGCGGAGTAGTACTCCAGCCAGGGCGTTAGTTCCTATGTTGGAACCACGGGCCCCCTCGTAGGCTTCTTTGAGGACTGTCTCTATGTCCTCTTCTCTGACACACCTTTGTAGTGGACTCACGTACCCTTGTCGATATAACTCCTCTCTGATTAGGAAATATCGTCCCGAACATCTTCACACTTTTTTATGGGATTTTTCCATCATCTTTCCGAGGTTGCTATGCTCATTATTGCTATGCTCGGATGACTTAGCACCTCGATTGACTTTTTTGACTTAGCCAAAGTATTTGCTTCGGTATTGTCCCGACGAGGTACGTTCTAGATGCGTACCACATAAAACTCCTGGATGAGCTTTGATATGAGGTCGTGATACTCTGCCAAGCTTAGGTCCTTCGCGCCGTAGTCCCCTACTATCTGTCGGACCATGAGCTGAGAATCGCTGTGGGCCTTTACGTTTCTCACACCAACTCTTCTGGCGAGGCGCAAAACCTGCTATGAGGGCTTCATATTCTGCCATACTGTTGGTGACATTAAACCCGAATTTTATGGCCTTCGTGGCTTCCATACCTTCGGGACCACGAAGAATTACTCCAGCTCCTTGATGTTCGGAACCGAAGGCCCCGTCAACAAACAGATTCCACTCAAGTTCATCTTTTCCGAGGTTGGTTGGACTGTCTTCGGCAATGGGTACCTCAGCAATGAAATCTGCCAATGCCTATGCTTTTATTGCCTTCCTCGGCTCATAGGTGATATCATACTCACCGAGCTCGATGCACTACTTCAAAAATGTTTTCGAGTGGTCTACCTTCCTCATGATATCCCGGAGGGGCAGGTTACTTCGCACGACAATAGGGTACCCTTGGAAATAAGGTCATAACCATCTGCTTACAAGTATCAGGGTATAAATAGCCTTTTATAGCAAGGGGTACTTGACTTTGGCACCATGTAGTGATTTGCTCACATAATATACTGGCCATTGCTTTGCCCCCTCTTCTTTTACAAGGACCGTGCTTACCATCTTTTCGGTTACGGTGAGGTAGAGAATGAAGGGTTCTCCTTCTCGTGGCTGCCGGAGTGTCGACAAACTGGTTAGGTAGACTTTAAGCCCTTCCCAGGCTTTTTGGCAGTCTTCGTTGCAAGGGTGCACCTTGGTCCCGAGGTCACCTCCATTTTTTGCCGTTTTAGTGAGGACTTTGAAGAACAGTGAATAGCAATCCCCATATCTGGAGATGAATCCGCTGAGGGAGGTGATTCTCCTAGTGAGTCTTTACACATCCTTGGTCGTTGTGGGAGTTCAAAATCCCAGCAGGGCTTTGACCTTTGCCGGATTGGTGTCAATGCCTCTTTCTGACACCATGAATCCAAGGAACTTACCCGTGTTCGCCCTGAACATGCATTTTTCAAGGTTGAGACGAATGCCGAATGTCCTCAGTTGGTGGAATGTTTCCTCTAAGTCTATGATATGACTACTTGGCAGTTTGCTCTTAACTATCATATCATCGACGTAGACTTCCATGTTTCTCCCGATTTGGGAGCCGAAGACCCTATTCATCAGCCTCTGGTACATGGCTCATACGTTCTTAAGCCCGAAGGTCATTCTAATATAGCAGTATGTACCGACTTTGGTGATGAATGGGATTTTTTCCTCGTCTTTGGGGTCCATTCTGATTTGATGGTACCCACTAAAGGCGTCAAGGAAGCTAAGGAGGCCATACTCGACTGTTGAGTCTACCAACTAGTCTATTGGCGACAGAGGATACGAATCCTTAGGGCAAACATCATTCATGTTTTGGAAGTCGATGCACATTCGGAGTTTGTCACTCCGTTCTTTCGTGGCGATAAACACGTTACTAAGCCATTCAGGATATTTGACTTCCCTTATAACGTCTGCTTCCATCAACCGTTGGACTTCAGATTTGATGAAGTTGTTTTTGTGTGCCGCAACGCCTCTCTATTTTTGGCGAACAGGCTTCGCATCAGGGCATATAAGGCTATGTTGAATTATGCGAGGCTCTACCCAGGCATGTCCATCGGTGAGTAGGCAAATAGATCTTTGTTCATTAAAAGGAAAGATACCAGCTTTTGCTTGTCACTTTCGGCCAGCTATTTCCCAACACGGGTACTTTGGCCCGGGACAAGCTCTACATGCTCAATTTTGATTTTCTCTAAGTCGCCTCTCTCCCTCTGTAGGCCCTTTGATCAGTGTGCATTTTTCTCCCGAGGTTTGTGTGTACACTTTCACGGGGCTCTGCCTCGCCCTTACGAACACCTTTTGGACCTCCATTTGATTAATAAATATTTCCGCATCCCCCTCCTTTGTACCGAAGGTGACCGTCAGGTACTTCACATCTAGTTGGATGTGAAAGTTCCCTTGAGTTTGCCTTCCAAGGATTGCATTGTACGAAGAGGGGACGTCAATGACTATGAACCTGGTCATGGCTAAAGCGAGGAGCTGTCCATTGTTCTGAACTGCAGTTCCCCTTATCATCAGAAGTAGGTCAATCCACCCGAGGATAGGGAGTTTGGAAGGACCTACCCCGACAGTAGGGGACGTGACAGGTTTGAGGTCATTTTTTGCAACGCCCAAGCTTCGAAACAGGTGGGAGAATAGGACATTGGTGTTGGACCCATCATCCAGGAGCACCCTTTCTACATCCCAACTCCTGATCCTTGCCATGATAAAGAATGGGTCATCATGTGGGAATACTATGGTAGACCCATCTTTCCGAATGAGCTTGTTCGATTGGTCACCGAATTCGATCACTATGATCTCCCTGGCTTTCCTCTTCCTCTCTGCCGAAGGTAGTCCCATGGTGATCGTCTAGATTACTCCAGCCAGTGGTGGAGGATTCTTTTTGGGGCTTTGGTTGTGTCGGTCAGAATCATAGTCCTCGTCTTCCTTTCTTTCCTCCTCCCTCATTCCCTTAGGTGAGGGCATCCGTAGGTAGCGGCGAAGTTGGCCCTGCTTGATTAAGGACTCGATGTACTTCCTGAGTTGGAAGCAATCCTCATTGTCATGACCGTGATCCCGATGGAATTGACCGAATTTCTTCATATTTTTCTTGTTTTCCGAGGTCATGCCCTTCGGTTGCTGGATCTGGGTGCCTTGCCTTTCCATTACCAGTAGTATGTTCATTCTCGTGGTGTTCAAGAGGGTGAACATCATTGGCTTCTTCCCTCTCTATTTTTGAGGTCTCCCTCCACCTTCGGTTGGATACCAAGGTTGGCTGTTCTGTCCTTCAGGGTGCATGTGCTCAGACTTTGGCGCCCCCATCCTAAGCTCCTCAGCCGTCATGTCTTGCTCCGCCCTTTGATAGAATTCTCTGAGGGTGTCCGGGGGGTCTTTAGAGAACTCGTTGAAGAGTTGTAAGTCTCGTCGAAGTCCCCTTATCATGGTGAGGATGTGTATTTCAAGACGGAAGTCCAGTACACTCAGGGCATCACGATTAAAGCTTTTGACATAGTCGTGAATGGTCTCCCAATTCCTTTGCGCTAAGTCGAACATCTGAATGGGCATCTTCGCCGTCGGCCTACTGCCGATGAACTACTGTGTCAATGCCATGGATAGCTCTTGGAAACTCATTATAGTTCCAGGGGCGAGGGAGTTGTACCACGTGGTTGCCGGGCTGGAAAGGGTGACCTCAAAGCACTTGCAAAGGGTAGCATCATCGGCACCGTGTACCACCATACTACACCTGTACTTGGTTAAGCGGGCTTGAGGATCACTATGCCCATCATAGGTTTCCAAGCGAGGCACCCGAAAATCGCTTGGCATTGGTGCTTCCACTACCGTCCGGACAAAGGGTGACTCTTCCCCGGTAAAGGTCTTAGATAACCTTGACCAGACAGGCTTCTAGGCGATCTGCCTCTCCACTTTTTCTAGCCTCTCTAGGATCTTTTCCATGAGGATGGTGGCGCTGGGCACTTCTCGCTGCCTGGAGGCCTCCGGCAACGGAGAACGATGCCTCCTTTTTGGGGAGTAACTTTGGCAGCGATGGGATTGTGATCTCTCTTCCGATGAAGAACTTCGCCGGTGGGAAGCCCTAACCCCTTTTGACCTCATTTCTCCAGTACATCGGCCCCTTGGGGGTACGTCCTCCATTGAGGACTCGTCACGAAAGTCCACACTCCCTGAACTTCCGTGAGTGAACTTCTGGCTTCTCTCCTGACAGGGAGCTGGTGAAGAGGCCCTTCGGCCTGAAGGTCGTTGTGACCACCTTTGGCCCAATTGTTGCGTCATTTCAGCCACAACAGAGCTCTAAAAATCATGTAGGGTGCTTATTGTGATCATTAGAGGATGTTCATCCTCAGGTGAAGAAGTCCCTATGGTGGGTTGTTCGGTCACCAGTTAATTCTCCGGTGCGGATGGAGCCTTCAAGAGTCCCTTATCCTTAGAATGCTGAGCCTCAACGACGGCTACGTAAGGGTGAGTTCCCACAGATGGTGCCAAATGATGCCTGTTGGCATCTTCGTTGTATGACATGGTGAGGCTGAGAGGGACTTCTGGTATGAAGAGACTGGTAGGAGAAACTCCCGTTGTGAGATTGCCTGAAATGCTCAAAAGAACACGGGTTAGGAGGTCGCCAGAGTGTGTTTCCGAGGGAGGAGCCTCCGACGCCCTAGTCAGTATTTGGCAGGTGAAGAGTGGTGAATGGAGAGTAAAAAGTAGACTTCTCTTAAGCATTATGCCTGTACTTACCAAAGTCGTTTCCCCAAGTGTTTATAGGAGGACATTCGGAAAAGTCCATTTAACATAGCCCACTTAGATTATGACACATGTTTGGCTAGATCTGGTCCGTACCTTCAGAGATGGGGATCTCCAGTTGGCTATAGGTCATTCTGGCCAAAACTCAGGGCTATGGTAGGCCTGTGTGTCAGGGGCGTGTGCGAGGTCTCCGTATCAGAGGCTCCTAACTGTCTTTGTCTCATCTGGGTGAGAACTCCTTCGGTGATGGGCACTCTTGAGGGTTAATACCCCTTCGATAGACGGGTCTCCTTCGGTCCAGTTTTTGCTCTCGAGGGTTGTAAAGGGAGGCTACTCGACCGGGTGGAGGACCTTCAGTGAATGCTACATTCTGCCGAGGATGGGGAGATGGCCTCTCGAGGTCAGCAAATCACTTAATCGAGGATGGCGCAGTATGTCCTTCCGAGGGTGGTAGTGTTATTAGCCAAGGGTGGTAAGGATCCATTTTCCTGAGGTTAGTTAGATGTACATCTGAGGACGGTACTTGTTACTCATTCTTAAAAGCTATCCAAGTGTGATAGCCATTTGGCTATCAACACGACCGTTCGCCAGTCACCTAGTGACACGTGTCAGCCAATACGAGAAATGAGGGCACGCCTTCTAACATTAGCAGGCCTATGCAAGCCTAGCCCGAAGTGATGCAACTGGCTAGTCAGAAGACATGACGATTCATTGACAGGCGACAAAGAGCAAGAAAAAATTAGAAGGAGAAATATTCTTCCTCATCCAAAGATACAACTTCGGAAACATCAAGAGCTCGATAAAAAATGAAGAATCCCATTTGATGTCGGAGAAACTCCTTCTGCCAAATGAGGCATCGTGAACCAAAGAAATGCCCACTCCGAAGAAGGTGACCTAGCTCAAGATTCAACATTGTTAAACGGGAACGTCTGTCGCTTTCATGACATGCTCACAAAAGCCAAATGCCGAAGATACTACTTCAGCTTCCTGATGGGGGCATGTGATAGCCGAAGGGCTATGGCCCTAAAGATCTCTTGATCAGCTATCCGAAAACCACCTTTGGTGTTTGCTTAGCCCTGACCTTAGGGCACCCTCAACACCACCCTCGAAAAGCTAACATAACCAAATTAGAGAGAAGGTGTCTTTCACCACCCTTGGCTTTACGAACATACTGACCTCCGAAAACTAGATCCACCATCCTCGATAGAGGAAAACATCTTCCGAAGGTGACCCATTTTGCCGAAGAACCTTCCCTAATAGCCCTTAAGGAAAATATCCTATCGAAGAGGTCTCGTACCCTTATCACTGAGATACGACAAAAATAGTTAAGGAGCCTCTGACAGAGGGACCTCTCACATGCCCCTGCCCTCTGGGTAGAACGGCCTAAGGCCAGTTGGAGATACCTATATCCGAAGGTACGGATCACATCTAACCGAACACGTATCATGGTCTGAAGAGGCTATGTCAAACGGCTTCCTCCCTCCTCCTTCCTATAAATACCTAGGAGGGACCTTGGTAAGAAAAAGTGACTTTTTCTTTATTCTCCACTCTCTAACTCTACTACTACTCACACAAATACAGACTTAGGCGTCGGAGGCCCCTCCCCCGGAAACAGATTTCGGGGAGTCTCTAACCCTTGTTATTCAAAATCTTGTAGACACCTTCACACCGACAGTCTCTCCTTCAGGCCAGCATGTCATACAATGAGGATGCCGATAGGCATCACAACTGAAGGGGTTTCTTGCCCTAAAACCCTTAGGTTTCAAAAGAGGATGTGATCCCCAGGAAACTAAGTTTTGGATCAATAAAGTGGAGAAAATCTTTGAGAGAATGGAGGTTTCCTCTTCTCAAAAAGTTCTACTTGCCACATTTAGATTGGAAGGCAATGTAGAGTTATGGTGGGGATAGTACATAGGACCTACACTAGCAAGAATGCTAGAAGGCCAGCTTCTAGAAGAAGGGCCATAAGATGGGCAAACTTTCTGCAAGTCTTCCAACAACAATACATTAGTGAAGCATTAAAGGATCAAAAATAGGTAGAATTTGATTTGCTTGACCAAGGAGACCTTACATTTCTAGACTATAAGCAGAGGTTTAACAACCTCATATGTTATGCTCCTCAATATGAAGGTCAGGAGGAATTAGAGACCAGAAGGTTCCTCACGGGGCTCAGACTTAACCTAAGAAAGATACTCAAATCCGTGGGAGCCAGAGAATATTATGAAGTGGTGTGGAAAGCCATGGCCTTAGAGCATGAGTTCAGAGTGTCACGCCTGACATAGGCCTTAGCCCATGTGAACTTCTCCCTAACCACTAGGGGAGCAAAGATGCCAATTTTGACTGATATTGGGCTTATGTGCCAATTATTTGCCTATGGCATGTCTATTACCTCTACCGCTAGCCCATGGTGCTCCCAAGGACACATGTTAGTCATACATGCACAGGACACATATAGGACACTATACTAGGACACTAGGGAGTGCCCCATGAAGCCTACTAGTCTAGCCCTGTGACTAACTTGCGGAATAAGGGAATACTAAATCTTAGCATTTCATGTGTTGTGCTTAAGTGTTCATCAAGTGTGCAAAATTAATGTATGTCAACCAAGATACCCAGGTTTTATTTTGAAAACTCATATTTGGATTTGCATACACAAATGTAAAGGAGGTTTCCTCACAAGCATGGACTTAACCCAAAACATTACATGCATACCAACATAGTTCAAATATAATCATTACTCGCAAGTCCTACGTGTCACATAAAAAAGCACTAACCTCCCATCACTTATATACTCAAACTTGGTAACATGACCAAGAACATTCTAAAACCCTAAACAAACTGAGAGGAGAGGTTCACATAAATTAGCACAACGGTTTAGAGTGCAAGCCCCACCACTAGACACATGGTCGTAAGTGTAAACTGCATTACATAAGCCAATGAGCACATAACTATAGTTCCTAAACTTGTTCCCACAATGTACTTGAGCCTGCAAGAATCATAAATCCCATGAGCTTGCACTTAACCCCAGACTTGTACTTATACTCAATGAGTAAATCATTTAGTTAGTGTCTGTACCTTTGCAACCAGAATGCATCTACAAACTCAAGCTCACACTTACACCACCAGAATTTTTCCTAAAACATTTAATTAGGGTGTGAGTTGTACATAACTCAGTAAGTAATCACAATCAGCTTCTGAAGCCTATTTAGTTAAGTTTTTAACTTAACCTCCAAGCTCCTATGCAAAAGACATAAAAATAATGGAAAGTAATATGCACATAACATAACAATAACAGCTACACTACTAAGGGTTAGCACACAAAAAAAAGCACCATATCAAGCAACACGTACACACCACACACCATACCCCGCCATCAATTCTGCCTACACAATTCTGGCAAGTACGAACATAGTTTGTCCAATTTCTTAATTCCATTAGTTATTTAGTTATCAAAGGGCTCCAGATTCATACATAGGCTGGCCTTCCTACGCAAGAATCCTAGTACTTGATGTTACATAGCTAGCTAGCAAATTTTCTCACTAATACCTGAAGGTATCCATAGCCCTTACAGCAATCTAAGCTCATCTAGCTCATAAGATATCACATAGATGACTAATACTCATCTTGAACATGGATTGAAAACCAAAATCAAGAGGAGTATGAAGATTCCTTACTAGCTGTAGCTCACAACTCTCGACCAAGATTCACAATGCAAGGATTAAGCTTGCAACTTGAACTCCATGGTCGCCTATGGCTGAAAACCACCAATGTATGCTTAATTTCTTTAATTGCAGCCCAAATCATCAATGACTCTTCATGAACCCACCATCTTTGATGATGAACTCATGTTTTCCTTCTAAGGTCCATGTTTGACATGGAAATGAGTGTTTTGACTAAGTGGGAGCATACACGCTCGGTTGGAGCCACATGACACAAAAAATGGGTCAAACGATAGCTTAAGTGAGCCTACTTTATGCATGGCACACTAAAGGCTTTTAGTCTTGAATTCTTTCATCTATAGCACCTGAATATATGTACAAATTGTCCCTCAAGCTTGAAATCCCACCACTAAGGCTTTAAGTCCTTTAAACACCTATTTAAGCACACTCGGTAGACACATTTTTAGTGCTTTTTCATATACCCACTAGGCCTACAATATACATCAATTATTTCATTTAAATTTCACTTCTAGGTTGCATAGACCTAGTGTGGTGGGTGAGAATTATGACATCCAAATTCTTCATAAGCTTTGGGTAAATATTGGTGTAGCATCTTGCAATCTTACTACTCTTTTCATAGGAGAAACTTTGAGCCACACCTAGTCCACTTCTTGGAATTCCAACATTCTAGCTTGAATCAATTTTATCTTTTCAGTTGTTTCTCTTATGAATTCTGGACCCAATTCCATCTTGTCCCATGGCTCATGCCAGCAATGTGGAGTAATGCATTTCCTACCATACAAAGCCTTATATGGGCCTATTCCAATCACTGAATGGTACCCATTGTTGTATGAAAATTCCACTAAGAGTAGGTGCACATCCCATTTTCCTTAGAAATCAATTACACAACATCTCAGCATGTCTTTTAAAGCTTGAATTGCTCTTTCTATTTGCCCGTCAGTGTATGGATGGTATGCTGAGCTAAAATTTAGTTTAGTGCCTAATGCTTAATGTATAGACTTCCAAAACTTAGATACAAACCTAGGATCACTATCTGAAACAATATCACTAGGCACTCCCTGAAGTCTCACTATTTCTTTTATGTATAGTTGTGCAAGCTTATCTAGTGAATTAGTGAGATTCATGGGTAGGAACTAAGCTAGTTTAGTTAGTCTGTCTACAATGACCCAAATGGCATTGTGCTTCTTCCTTGTTAGAGGCATTCCTACCACAAAATCCATGGATATGGATCCCCATTTTCTCCCAGGTATGGGTAAGCTTTGAAGCTTTCCTCCTAGTTTCTGGGGCTCAACTTTCACTTGTTGGCACACTTCACACATAGTTATGTAAGTTCCAATATCAAGCTTCATAGATGGCCACCATAAATAAGCTTTGAGAGCATGATACATCTTGGTAGCTCCTAGATGCATACTGATCTTCCTTGAGTGATCTTCTTCCAGAATTTAAGGCCTAAGGTCATCCTTTTCAGGCACATACAGTATACTCTAGAAGTACATGAGTCCCTGTTTATAGGAGAAACCTTGGAATAGTTCTCCTCTGCTTCGGCTAGACACTAAATCAATTTTCTCATCACCAAGTTGTGCTCTCCTAATGAATTCCTTCCATTCAAGGATAATGGTGAGTACATGGAGTTGATCAAGTTCCCATTCCATCCATTTCCTTGCTAGGCAAGTCAAATTAAGGCTCTCGGCCCTATTTTTTACTTCTGCCCCCCTAATCATTCCAGTATAATTCTTGCTTTGTGCATTTGCTACAACATTAGCCTTGCCAGTTGTGTACTCAATTGCATAGTCAGAATCTTCAAGGTATTCTAACCACCTTCTCTGTCTCATATTCAAGCCCTTTTGGGTGAAAAGGTACTTGAGACTCTTATGGTTTGTATAGACCTGGCACTTGTTACCTAACAAGTAGTGCCTCCATTGCTTCAGTGCAAAGACTACAGCTACTAACTCTAGGTCATGCATTGAGAAGTTATAATGCTTCATAGATGGGCTTGTGATAGTTGGTTGTGATCTATTCAATATGTTTTACATGTATATGAAGTTTGGAGGCTAACCAAGCATGTTTGATATTTTTGGTAAGTGTCCAAATTTCATAGCAGTAAAATCTGGGAAAATTTTGCAAATTCGCAGATTGGTGACGCGTCACCATTTTTGTACCATTGCCCATGACGCGTCGCCAATATTGCAAAATTGGTAGAATGTTACCAACTGTGGCGAGGCGTTGCCACAGGTATGTTGGTTGAATTTTCCAAGTTTTGCTAGGAGGGTCAATGGGAGACCTAAGGGGGTACTTAGGGTATTGATAGCCAAAGGGCTATTACTCCTGGAGAACTCCCAAATCGGTTTAATGAGCACCACCCTCGGTCAGCACAAGTGACCAACCTTCGAAAAGGGGGCCCTCACCATTTTCAGAGAGGACTTAGCACTGACCTCGAGGACACTCACACCACTTTCAGGAAGTTGACATCACCAACTTCGAGGAATGGTGCCTTTCAGTCACTTAGATTTTACGAACGTACCGACCTTAGGAAAGTGGATCCCCATCCTCGGCGAGGGAAAACATCTTCCAAAGGTGATCCTCTCCGTCGAAGGGCCTTTCCTGATAGCCCTCGATGATAATCTACATCTAAAGGGCTCTCCTATCTTGAAGGGGTCTCATTCCCCGAAAGGGTCTCCTATTCCGAAGGGGTCTCAAACCATGAAAGGGTCTCTTTCCCTGAAGGGGTCTTACGGAGATACAACAAAAATAGTTAAGGAGCCTCTAACAGAGAGACCTCGCAAACGCCCCTACCCTTTGGCCGGAATGGCCTACGGCCAACTGGAGATACCTATCTCCGAGGGTACGAATCAAATCTGACCGAACACGTGTCATGATCTGAATAGGTTGTGTCAAATGGCCTCCTCCCTGCACCCTCCTATAAATACTTAGGAAAGCCCTTCGTAGGAAAAGGACACAGAACTCTGGCTATTCCCCACTCTCTGTTCCTTACTACTCTTACTCTCACAAATACTGACTTGGGCATCAAAGGCTCCTCCCCCGAAAACACACTCCGAGGAGCCCCTAACCCTTGTTTTTCCTAGCATTTCAGATACTCCCCTACTGGAAGTCCTCTCTGTAGGCAAGCATGTCATACGACGAGGGAGCAAGAAGTAGAACCTGCCCTTTGTGATGGCCTGGGGCCTCATCGTTGTGAGTCATGATGACTGTTGAGGAGACTTCTAGGAGGAAGAACGCCTGGAAGGTGGATCGCCCCAAGGAGAGTACCTGAAAAGCTGGAAAACAGGGTTAGGAGGCCCCCGGAGTGTTTTTCCGGGGGGGGAGCCTCCGACGCCCAAGTCAGTGGTGGCCGGAAAAAGGAGAAATCACTAGCTCAAAGAGAAAGGCAGAAAAGTCTCGCCTGGTATTTTCTCAGAGTGTGGGAGCTGTATATCTCCGGCCTACCAACCTCCTGTCAAGTATTTATTTCCTGTATATATAGGAATACCTAGCCCGTTCAGATCATGACACGTGTGCGGTCGGATGCTCCTGAACTTCTGGGCGTAGGGGACAGATAGTTGGTAACTAGATGGCCTCGAGCCTTGTGCTGAGACGGGCCATGATGTGATTCTGATGGCGTCTGCGCGTCAGGGTGACTTTTTACGTCTTTGGTGGGACGTGTCAGAGGCTTCCTTAAATGCTTCCTTAAATGCGCCTGCCGTACTCCCGAGGTCCCTGGGCGAGGTCGTCCTCTAGTTCGGACAGAGCCTCTTCGGGAAGCATACCCCCAGTTCGGGGGTTCCGCCTTCGGGGATATCATGTTCGGGCAGCAATGTCTGGTGCCACTTTTCCGAAGGCGCGCAGTTCACAACCTTGGGGGGCGAATGGAGTCCTCAAGTTTTACTGGCGTGCCAAGGCTCGGGGCTCTCCGGCTATCTCCCGAGGTGCATGATTCCACCTGTTCCCGGGAAGCGCCAGTTCTTCTGGCCATTGTTGTGGCAGGGTGTTCGGCCAGATTGAGGCGATAGCCTTTGGCTATCACATGCCCCCTCTGGAAAGCCGAAGTGAAGACTTCGGTTTGCATCTCTTTCCGAGGTTGTCCTTGGGAGTCTTGTTGGGAAGCATAACCTGTTCCGAGGTCGCACCTTTTGCCCTAGGGTCTGGGCTGTTCGGCCTTGGCCTATTCTTTGGTGTCTCCGAGGCAAAGCCTGTACCGAAGATACACCTCTTGCCCAAAAGTCATGGGCTGTTCAGCCATAGCTTGTCTCTTGGTGTCCTCGAGGTGGCCTGCTTTTTATTTCTGCAGGTCTGATGGCCAAGCGTGTCAGACTGAGCGGCGCGTCTCCATTTCTCAGGGATGTCAAACAACGTGTCCCAATCAGGAGGTGTGTCCTGGTTTTCCAGGGACGTTTGGGGAGGCACGTTCCCTATTTCTGCGCAGCGGTTGACACGTGGCTTCTTGCCATTGGAGGAGAGGCGCGTCATTTACAGAGGGTGCGCCTTTTCGGGTGTAGCGGGCAGTTACGGCGACGGTTCGCCTCCAATGGGTACTTATGATGTCTTTTCAGTTACCCACCTTTGGCCTATAAATAGCCCATTCCATCATAAGTCCCACTTACTGTTTTTCTGCTCTCTCTCTGCTTTGCCCTCTGTTCTTGCGTTTTATCTTGCTTTCTGTGGCGGAGCTTCTTTAATCAGAGCTTTTCCTACCAACTTTCACGACGGCGTCCTCAGGCAAATCTTTTCGTGGGTTTTGATTTCCAGAGTACTCTGATTCCTCTGCTTTTCTGAGTTTTTCTGGAAAACTGTTGTTTTTTCCAAACTCGTCTTCTGAGTTTTTTCTGGAAACTATCTTCTTTTCCATCTCAAACTCTTTTTCATGTCTACGATGCCTGTTCCCGAGAGCTGGAAACCTCTTCTGGCCCATCCTTGCTGTACCACCCCCGAAAAACTAGAGAGGTGGAAGAAAAAATTCTTTCTTCCGTCTTACGCTGTGACTAGGCTGCCTCGTTCTAGCCATTTTGCTTTTTCAAACCGTGGTGATGAGGTTATCGTCTTCCGAGCCCAACTGAAGGCCGGACTTCGGTATCCTCCCCCAAAGGTGGTTTGCGAGTTCTGCCAATTCCATGGCATTGCTGTGAACCAGCTTCCCCCGAACGCGTACTGCTATTTTAACGCCTACCTCTGCATGTATGGCGTGTTCGGGATAGAGCCCCACTTCATCATTTTCATGCAGTACTACAAGCTCTATGTGGTCCCGAAGGGTGGCTTCTATTTCCTGCTGCCTCGGGGATCCGGGACCAAAAAATTCACCTTCACCTTCGACACGAAGGATAGCTGGCGGGGGTGGCAGCCTAAGTTCTTTTTCCTGAAGGTGGATAAGAACTGGTCTGGTGTCCCGACCAGATGGGCTCAGGGAGTGCTGAACGCAGACGTCGTTGATCCGAGGATGCTACTGACCCCACCGTTGGCTTCCGTGTTCGCGGATTTTGACGCCCGCATTCGGGCAGTCGCTGACTGGGGTCCCGAGGTCTCTCCTCGTGCTCTTTACCCCTTTCCTATCAACTGGAGGTTGATGACCGAAGAAGTCCTTCGGGAGCTGAAAGTGGTTAAGGAGCACGTGACTGACCTCAACATGCCCGCTCCCGCCATCGCCGGGAAAGACTCCTGGCTGGTCAAGCTCCTTAAGGGGGAGACTTCTTTTGAAACTTTTGCCGAAAGTGAGTAATCTTCCATCCCTTTATACTTTTTCCTCGGACTTATGCTGATATTTCTTCTCTTTTTCAAAGATGGGCGATGGGGCTGCCGCCTATTACAAGGCCCTCTTTTCTGGCCAAGTGGAGAAGGGGGAGCAGACAAAGAAGGCGGCTACCCGAAGAAGGAAGACGACAGGGGCGGGACCCTCGGCGAAGCGAGCTAGGAAGGCTCTCCAGCCTCCTCAGCCAGAGCTTTTAGAAGAAGAAGCTGGCGAAGAGGCTGGTCTTGTTGAAATTCCACCGGCCGAGGTCCCCGCTACTTCCGCCGAGGTGCTTCCTCTCGACCTCGAGGCCCCCAGAAACACTGTAGTGGTAGAAGTACCCACTGCCGAGGAGCGATATCGGCAGAAGGGTAAGGGTCTTTCTTCCGAGGGGCCCGAGGATCCCGAGGACACTGTCTCCGAGGTTCCTCTACGTATGCCTTCAGGCGAAGTTCAGCTCCTTTACCTTTTCGCGAATTTTTCTTCTGCTCCTAACTTCCTTCTTACTTTTAGAGGAGCCCCTTGCTGCTGGCTGGAGGGCCATTCATGAGAGGAAACGGGCCCTCCGCGATGCCATAATCCCTGAGGGGAAGATCCCCTTGGAGCCCTTTTGGACAATCACGGAGGATATGAATTTGTTCTCCGACGATTGTCCAAACATGACAAGGGAGATTTGGAAGGGGATGACCACTGACGCCTCCTTCCGGGCCATTGCGGCGGCTCACCCGGGGGATAATACCCTCGCCGCAAAAGTCACCGAGCATGCTGCTCAGGTATAGTCTTTACACTCTTTTTCCTTAATTTTCTAAGTGTTTAGACTTGTACTAACCTGGACTTTTGCCTTGCTGTAGCTGCTGGAGTACGCTGGTTATCTCCGAGTTCGGGTGGCCAGACAGGCTGCCTCCAAGGATGCGACTTCGCGGGAACTCAATGAAGCGAAGGCTTCACTTGCGAAGGTGGTCGCCAGCAACCAGCAGCTGACAGCGGATTGTTCTCAGCAAATCATGAGATGATCGGGAGGAGTTCTCGAAGAAAAGAGAAGAACTTGAAAAGGACTCCTCCCGGAAGATTGCCGACCTCGGCGACCAAGTAAAGGGGCTGCTCGCCGCCAACGGAGATCTTGTCAAGGACAAGGCTGTTTCTGACAGTCTTGCGTCGAGGTTGACGGATGAGAACAATGCTCTTCGAGCCGAGGTCGAGGCTCTGAAGAAGGAGTCCGGAGAGACGCTGGGGATAAGCGAGCTGGAAGAGGAGATTGCTGAGCTGAGGGACGAGGTCAATGTCCTTGGCGTTCAAAAACGTACTTCTGATCAAATGGCCAAGGTCGCCTTTCAGGACGGCTTCTGCCTTGCTCGGCACCAGGTCCTGCAGAGGTTCCCAGATTTGGACCTCTCTTTTCTGGAGGGCCTAAATATTCCTGAGGGACCTCGGTGGCAGTGGTCCAAGGTCGAGCATCTGAAGCTTCCTGGTCTTCGTCCGCCCGGCTCTCCCTAGTTTGCTTTAGGGCTCCTCTTATTTTTCTCCTTTGTGCTCCTTCTTTGGACACTTCTTTTGTAAGGCGGCGTTTGCTCTAAGTGAACAATCTTTTGGCTAAGTCCTCTCTTGCAAGTTTCTTCATTTCCACTGTCCCGAACACGTTTGCTCAAGAGACTTTCGGAAAACCTGCAACCAAAGAAACTTTTTACCTTCCTTTGTCCCGAGTGTGCTCGCTCAAGAGACTTTCTGGAAAGTTTGTAAAAATTTGGCTAAGTCTTTTGCAGGCTTTTTGTTCCCTTTTATCCCGAACATGTTCGCTCAAGGGACTTCGGGAAACCTTCAGCCAAATTTTTCTGTCTTCCTATTGTCCCGAGCAAATTTGCTCAAGGGACTTAGGAAAATTTTCACGAGATTCCTCATTTCCCTTTTTCCCGAGCACGTTCGCTCAAGGGTGTTCGGAAATAACCTCTACTTTTGTTTTGGCGTGTACTTTTGCGAGATTCTTGCTTTACCTTTTTCCCGAGCATGTTCGCTGAAGGGTGTTCGGAAAATTTTCTCTGCACTGATTATGCCGAGTACCTTTGCAAGATTCTTGTTTCCCATTTTACCCGAGCATAGTGGCTCAAGGGACTTCGGGAAGTCACATCTGCTTTTTTCGTGGCGAGCACCTTCGCGGAATTCTGTCTTGGACAATTTGGTATACTTAAGAATTTTTCTCAAGACCATTCTTCTCCAGACCATTCTGTACTTAGAATATTTCTTGTACAATATATCTCTTCCGCTCAACCTTAGGCGTAGAATTTTCTCAAGGCGTCTGAATGCCAAGTGTTTTTCAATTCTACGCCTTCGGCGTCACCAAGCTTGTACACGCCTTTTCGTACTTCAGCGAGAACCAGATAAGGTCCTTCCCAATTTGCGCGAAGTACTCCGTGAGATGGCCTTCGGGGTGCAAAGTCGGCCTTTCGGAGAACGAGGTCTCCTTTTTTGATTTCTTTTGGCCTGGCTTTTAAGTTGATAGCCGCGGCCACTCTTTGCTGGAAAGCTTTTCTTCTCAGCTCGGCTATTTCTCTGTGTTCGGCCACAAGGTCGAGCTTAGTTCTCAGACCGAGGTCGTTTCCGCCTTCATCAAATACTTGCACCCGTACTGAAGGCTGAACTATCTCTATTGGGATAATGGCCTCTGTTCTGAAGACGAGTGAGAAGGGAGTTTCCCCTGTGGCTCTTCGTGGAATCGTTCGGTAGCTCCATAATACGCTTTGGAGTTCTCCTGGCCATTTCCCCTTGACTTCCCCAAGTCTCTTTTTCAGGCCATCTTTTATGGTCCTGTTTGATACTTCCACCTGCCCATTGCTTTGGGGGTGAGCTACTGGGGCGAAGTGCATCTTTATTCCGAGGTCGCTGATGAATTCCTGGAATCCTTTGTCTATGAACTGGGATCCATTATCAGCTACTAGTACCCTCGGTATGCCAAATCTGCATACGATGTTCTTCCATACGAACTTCTGCACTTCTTTTGCCGAGATAGTTGCTAGCGGTTCTGCCTCTACCCACTTTGAGAAATAGTCTACTGCTACCACGTAGAATTTCACGCCTCCGGGCGCTGTGGGGAGTGGCCCAATGAGGTCTATACCCCAGACTGCGAAGGGCCAAGGATAGTCTGCCGACGTTACCATTTCCGAGGGTATCCTCTGGATTTTTGCATGTCTCTGGCAACTACCGCACTTCTGGACGAACTGCCTTGCGTCCTTTCTCAGGGTAGGCCAGAAGTATTCTTGGCGGAGTATCACTGCTGCAAGGGCATCAGTTCCAATGTGCGAGCCGCACATGCCTTCGTCAACTTCTTCGAGGACCATCTCAGTATCCTCTTCGCCCACACATCTCTGCAGCGGATTTGCATATCCTTGCCGATATAACTCTTCACCAATCAGGAAGAATCTTCCGGCGCGTCTTCGCAGTCTTGCAGCATTGCCGGCGTCTTCGGGAAGCTCATTCTCTGCGAGGTATTTCTTTATGGGGTCCTTCCACCCTGTTCCCGAGGTCATTACGCTTAGCACGGAGATGCTTGGATGGTCTAGCACCTCGGTGTATGTTTTGGACTTTGCTAAGCAATCTGCCTCAGTGTTATTCCGCCGGGGTACATTTTCGATCCGCACGGCGTCAAATTCTTGGATGAGTTTTGTTACCAGCTCGTGGTATTTTGCCAAGATTGGGTCCTTCGCCCCATAATCTCCTGCCGTCTGCCGAACTACCAGCTGGGAATCGCTGCGAGCCCTTAAGTTTCTCACGCCAATCTTTCTGGCCAAGCGTAATCCCGCTACGAGGGCTTCATACTTAGCCACATTATTGGTGACGTTGAAGCTGAACTTGATAGCCTTCATCACCTCTAGGCCTTCGGGTCCTCTGATAACTATTCCAGCTCCCTGGTGTTCGGACCCCGAGGCTCCGTTAACATGCAAGGTCCATTCTGGCTCACCTTCTTTCGGATCTGAGTGGTTCTCCTCAGTGGTGGGTATTTCGGCGATAAAATCTGCCAATGCTTGGGCTTTTATGGCCTTCCGAGGCTCATACGTGATTTCGTGTTCGCCAAGCTCTATGCACCACTTGGAGAGCCTTCCCGAATGATCAACTCTCTTCATAACATCCCGTAGTGGTAGACTACTTCGAACGATGATGGGGTGAGCCTGGAAATATGGTCGCAGTCTTCTTCCTACAAGCACCAAGGCGTATATAGCTTTTTGAAGCAAAGGGTACCTGACTTCGGCGCCATGCAGGGACTTGCTGACGTAGTAGACCGGCCATCGTTTCGGCCCTTCTTCTTTTACCAGGACCGAGCTCACGGCCTTTTCTGTGACGGCGAGGTACAGTAGAGGGGTTCTCCCTCCCGAGGTTGTCGCAGAGTCGGCAGGCTGGCCAGGTAGACTTTGAGTTCTTCCCAGGCCTTTTGGCAATCTTTGTCCCAAGGCTGATTGTTTCTTCCGAGGTCGCCTTCCATCTTTGCTGCCTTTGTGAGGACTTTGAAGAAAGGTCTACACCTATCTCCGTACCTGGAAATAAAGCTGCTCAGAGAGGTTATTCTTCCGGTTAGTCTCTGCACGTCTTTGACTGTGGCAGGAGTTCGGAACTCAAGCAGAGCCTTAATCTTCTCAGGATTGGTGTCAATGCCTCTTTCGGATACCATGTACCCAAGGAATTTTCCCGACGTCACGCCGAAGATACACTTCTCGGGATTAAGGTGAATCCCGAAGGCTCTGAGCTTTTGGAAGGTTTCCTCCAAATCTGCAACGTGGTAGCCGGGCAGCTTGCTTTTGACTATCATATCATCAACATATACCTCCATGTTTCTCCCCATTTGGTCCTTGAAGACCTTGTTCATCAGTCTCTGGTAGGTGGCTCCTGCATTTTTTAGCCCGAAGGGCATTCTGACATAGCAGTACGTTCCTCCCTCGGTGATGAAGGCAGTTTTCTCTTCATCTTCGGGGTCCATCCTTATCTGATGGTAGCCGCTGAAGGCATCTAGGAAGCTCAGGAGCCCGTATTCGGCCGTTGAATCTACCAGTTGATCTATTGGCGGGAGGGGAAATGAGTCTTTCGGGCAAGCATCGTTCAAGTTTCTGAAATCAATGCACATCCAGAGTTTGCTGCTACCTTCTTTTGTGGCGATGACCACGTTGCTTAACCATTCGGGGTATTTTACCTCCCTGATAACTTCAGCATCCAATAGGCGCTGGACTTCGGTTCTCACGAAGTTGCTTTTGTGGGCTGAGATGCTTCGTTTCTTTTGCCTGATAGGTTTTGCTTCCGGGCTTACTTTGAGGCTATGCTGTATTATGCCAGGGTTCACTCCTGGCATGTCTTTCGGCGAGTAGGCAAACAGATCTTTATTTTTCAGCAGAAAGGATACAAGAATTTCCTTATCACCTTTGGCCAAGCTCTTCCCTATTCAGGTAGATGTTAGTATTGTGCCCAAAAAGCCAATCATGAGATGATTGTATTTTGCACATTGAGTCATGATATTTTATTGAGGCATTAATCCAGCAATTTTGTTTGTTGTTTTGTTTCTGCGTAACGTAATAAACATAATTGTAACCCTAGAATAATGATATTCTTAAACGTCCCTAGTATAGTATTATTGTGGAGCGGGTTGCAATAATACATAATGACTAGCATATGTGGAGACTAATATGAGATATGTAGTCTACATATGGGTACAAGTTGGAGAACTTGTGTACTGGACCGACCCACCATGAGAACACTTCATGGATCGTTATATGAGTGTCATAAGTGATTCTCATAGTGATCATGGTATATGTAGTCCTTCGACCTAAGATCATCAAGGTTCCCTACATGTGAGTCACATACTTTGATACTTTCCTTTGTTGCTCGTAACTGAGTGAACTTCAAGGAGGTCATTGGGTATGTCACATATCATGCGGAGGGATTTGTATGATCAAGATGGGATTTGTCCCTCCTATGTAACGGGAGTGATATCTTTGGGCCCCTTGATAGAGTGAGACTTAGAAAATGCATGGCCATGCTCCGATGAGTTGATATATGATATCAATGTCATCAGTTTAAGTTAGTCTACTTGGTAATCAAGAAACCAAAGATTGGGCTATACGAGAGTGACACATTCCATGTCTCGTGCTTAGTCTTGATATCTTGGACAAAGGGACAATGGCATATATCGGTGATGATCATAAAGGTTTAGTCGATTCACCGACAATCTTGTCACTTGGGTAGCAATGATGTGTTGCTAGACACCGCTCATTGCTTATGATCATAAATGTGATTTATGATCGTTGCCAATATGGCAAGAGCCTATTGGGTCGCACACATAGAGCTATTTGGATCATTAGAGTGCATGGGCTAATTATTTGGGTTATGGTTTCACTTTAATTTCGTATTAATAATGGGCCAAGGAGTTGAGCCATTATTAAGCCCGAAATTAATTCCTAATTGGATTAGGGCTTTGAAACCCATTAGGCCTGGAAGTTGAGTCTCACTATAAATACAACTTTTAAGTGAGAAATTCGTAGGTCTCCTTGCCCTAGCCTCCCAAAAGGACAGCCACACTCTTCTCTTGCAATTCCTTGGAGGACGCAAGCTAGCACTGCGAGCGCAAGAGAAACGCATCTGCCGGGACGTGGTGGAAGCGTGGTGATCCCGAGAGGCTCGTGTGGATACCATAAAGAGCCTGAACACGTCAACTGTTCAGGTTTTGTGATTCGACTCTACAGTTGAGTGAGAGATCTCAACCGAAAATTAGGTATGAAATTTTCGAACACCCGGTTTACCCCGTTTCACTTGGATCCTGGAGGGTTTCGGTTAAATTCCGCTGCGCTGTTTGGCTCCCGAAACCCAACAGTAGATTGTCCTGGGACAAGATCTACTGCTTCCGTTTCTGCTTCTGCGGGATCTCCTTCTTTGCCTTTCTCCAGCGCCTTTGCCTCCACTGTTTGTGTAGAGTTGTTTGCCGGAGCCTTTCGTGCTTTTACAAACACCTTTCTTACCTCGGCTTGGTCGATGAAGACCTCTGCATCTCCATCCTTGGTGGCGAATGTGACAGTCAAGTACTTCACATCGGGGCGAATGTGCAGGTTCCCCTGAGTCTGCCTTCCAAGGATGGCGTTGTACGAAGACGGGACATCCATGACGATGAATCTTGCCATTGTGGACGCGTACAACTCAGCTGCTCCGTCTACCGAAGTGCCTTTCATCATCAAGGGGAGGTCGATCCATCCGAGGACTGGTAGTTCGGATGGCCCAACGCCGAAGGTGGGCGTGGTGACAGGTTTAAGCTCGCTGCTGGAGATGCCCAAGCTCAGCAGTAAGTGCGAGAATAGGACGTCAGCATTTGAGCCATCATCAAGCAACACTCTCTTGACATCCCAGTTCCCTATTCTCGCCATTATCAGCAGCGGGTCGTCGTGGGGGAAGACGACGGTGGAGCCATCTTTGCGAGCCAGTTTCTTTGATGGACTTTGATACTCCATAACCGCAATTTCTCTGGCCTTCCGCTTTCTTTCCGAGGATGGGAGCCCCGTGGTGATGGTTTGGATGACCCCTACTGGAGGTGGAAGGCGCCTTTTTGGACTTCTGTTTCTCCGCCTGTCTGAGTCATAGTCCTCGTTTTCGGCCCTCTCTTCCTCCTCTTTTCTGCCTTTTGCGGAGGGCATCCGCAGGTATTTGCGAAGCTGGCCCTGTTTGATCAGTGACTCTATGTACTTCTTCAGCTGGAAGCAGTCTTCGGTGTCATGACCGTGGTCGCGATGAAACTGGCAGAACTTTTTGGCATTCTTCTTATTATCGGCGGCCATGGCCTTTGGCCGCCGAATCTGCGTCCCTTGCCTTTCCAGCGCCATGAGAATGTTGGTCCGTGTCGTGCTCAAGGGCGTGAAACTTTGAGGTTTCCTTCCTCACATTCGTCGTGGTCGGCCTGTGTGTTCAGAAAGATGCCGAGCTTGCTGACTGGACCCTTCGGCGCGGTGATGATCAGACTTCGGCCCCGCGATCCTCAATTCCTCGGCTGTCATGTGCTGCTCTGCCCTTCGGTAAAATTCTCCGAGGGTCTCCGGGGGGTCCTTTGAGAACTCGTAGAACAGCTGTGAGTCACGCCGAAGGCCCCGTGTCATAGCGAGGATGCGGATTTCGGGCCGGAAGTCCGGGACGCTGAGTGCTTCCCTGTTGAATCGTTCGACATAGTCTCGGATCGTCTCTCCATTTCTCTGCTCTATGTCGAACATCTGCACAGGCATTTTGGCCGTCGGCCTGCTCCCAATGAACTGCTGGGTGAAGGCTGTGGACAACTCCTGAAACTCAGTGATAGTCCCTGGGCGCAAGGAATTGTACCATGCTGTTGCTGGGCCCGTGAGGGTGACTTCGAAGCATTTGCACATGGTAGCGTCATCAGCTCCGTGCATTATCATGCTCCGCCTGTACTTCGTCAGATGGGCCTGTGGATCAGTCTGGCCATCATAGATCTCCAGCCTAGGCACTCTGAAGTCGCTTGGCATAGCTGCCTCAACGACGGCGCGAATAAATAGGGAGCCATCTTCGCATAATGCCCTCGACAGCCTGTCCCAAACGGGTTTTCTGGTCACTTGCTTCTCCACTCTGTCCAGCCGTGCCAATATCCTTTCCATAAGCGCAGTGGCGATAGGACCATTTTCGCGGGAGGGAGATCGACGGCGCCTTTTCGGGGAGCGAGTTCGGCGCGGAGGGGTCAGGGACCTTGCCTCGGGCGACGAACTGCTTCGCTGTGAGACTCTCGGTCGCTTGGACCCGGTTTGTCCCACAGGCCGTTTCCCGAGGGCTATATCTTCTGTGGATGATTCTCCGCGAGGCTCTCCACTTCCTGAACTGCGGTGTGTAGACTTGGGGCTTCTCTCCCGAGGGCGTGCTGATGAGGAGGGTTTCTGGGCCTGTGACTGCTGTGGCCATCTTCGGTCGATCTGCTGAGTCATTTCAACAACGACCGAGCGCTGAAAGTCCCTCAAGAAGCTCATGGTGATTACCAGAGGGCGGTCCTCCTCGGGCGTAGAAGTCTCTGGGAGTGTCTGCTCAGCGGCCGGTTGTATCTCAGGCGCGGACTAGGACCTTGGGAGTCCCTTGTCCTTAGAACGCCGAGTCTCAACGACGGCGATTTGTGAGCGGGTTCCCACAGACGGCGCCAAATGATGGCTTGGGGCCTCATCGTTGTGAGTCATGATGACTGTTGAGGAGACTTCTAGGAGGAAGAACGCCTGGAAGGTGGATCGCCCCAAGGAGAGTACCTGAAAAGCTGGAAAACAGGGTTAGGGGGCCCCCGGAGTGTTTTTCCGGGGGGGGAGCCTCCGACGCCCAAGTCAGTGGTGGCCGGAAAAAGGAGAAAGTCACTAGCTCAAAAAGAAAGGCAGAAAAGTCTCGCCTGGTATTTTCTCAGAGTGTGGGAGCTGTATATCTCCGGCCTACCAACCTCTTGTCAAGTATTTATTTCCTGTATATATAGGAATACCTAGCCCGTTCAGATCATGACACGTGTGCGGTCGGATGCTCCTGAACTTCTGGGCGTAGGGGACAGATAGTTGGTAACTAGATGGCCTCGAGCCTTGTGCTGAGATGGGCCATGATGTGATTCTGATGGCGTCTGCGCGTCAGGGCGACTTTTTACGTCTGTGGTGGGACGTGTCAGAGGCTTCCTTAAATGCTTCCTTAAATGCGCCTGCCGTACTCCCGAGGTCCCTGGGCGAGGTCGTCCTCTAGTTCGGACAGAGCCTCTTCGGGAAGCATACCCCCAGTTCGGGGTTCCCAGTTCCAGGGGGTTCCGCCTTCGGGGATATCATGTTCGGGCAGCAATGTCTGGTGCCACTTTTCCGAAGGCGCGCAGTTCACAACCTTGGGGGGCGAATGGAGTCCTCAAGTTTTACTGGCGTGCCGAGGCTCGGGGCTCTCCGGCTATCTCCCGAGGTGTATGATTCCACCTGTTCCCGAGAAGCGCCAGTTCTTCTGGCCATTGTTGTGGCAGGGTGTTCGGCCAGATTGAGGCGATAGCCTTTGGCTATCACTTTGAAACGGGGTGGAGTTTGTAATATTGCATGAAGAAGATGAAGTGGGGCTCTACCTTGAAGACCCCACACAAACAAAGAAAGGTGTTGAAAAAACAATAAGAGTTCGAGGGAAGTTGGTTCATGGCTATGCCATGGAATTGGTAAATGTCACAAACCATCTTCGGAAGGGGATACTAGAGTCCCGCCTTAAACTGTGCTCAAAAGATGGTGATGTCATTTGACCAAGGGGTATAACTAGGTATACCGGGACTAAAGAGCCTGGTGATGGCATAGGAATGAAGAAAAAACTTAGCCGACCACTTCTTTACTTTTTTCAAAGTGGCAGAGCTCGGATGAGAGTTAAGATGGAGCCAACTCTTAAGGATGGGCTAAACTTCGGCTTGCAAAGAAGACATCTTCAGAAAACAAAACCAACTTCAGGAAGAAAAAGAAAAAGGATTGAAAGAAAAAACTAGCACTTCAAATATAAACCCACCTACTTCAAGACGAAGACAGTAACTTTAGAAATCACAACAAACTCATCAAAAATTGCTCCGCCACTAGCACCACTACCAAAAAGAAGGTGAAAAATGAAAGTAAATCATAGAGCAATGACAATGAAAAATGAGAAGTATGGAGGACTCTGAAGGAGGAAGCGTTTATACAGACTGAAGGAGGCAGGCGAAACGTCGCCATAATGACCCTTCGCAGGTGGAAAGACGTAACCGACATGACGGATATGACCGTTCGCTAGCCCCCTGATGACACATGTCACCTGATGTGAGAAACAATGGCATGCCTTCTGATAGTTGGCAGACCTATGCAAGTCTAGCCTGAAGTGACGCATCTATCTGGTCAGAAGATGTGACAATTCACTAGCAGACAACAAAAAACTCAGAAGGGGAAATGCCCACCGGACCGAAGAAACAACCTTGGGAACATAAAAAGCTCCCCCAAGAAGCGAGGAGTACCACTTAATGGCGAAGTATCTACCTCGGATAGGAGAGGCATCTTGGACCGAAAAGGTGCCATCTTCCAAAGAAGGTAACCTTGGTCAAAAATTCATTTATAATAAGACAACTGTCACCGCCCACAAAGAGTTCCATAATACACTTGCAAAAGCTCAAGCATTGAAGATACAACTTCGGCTTTTTGAGGGGGGCATGTGATAGTCGAAGGGCTATTACCCTTGGAGAACTCCCAAATCGGTCTGATGAGCACCACCCTCAAACGGCACAAGTGACCAACCTTGGGAAAAAGGGGCGCGCACCATTTTTAGAGAGGGTTTAGCACTGACCTCGGGGACACTCACACTACCATTGGGAAGGTGACATGACTAACTTGGGGGAACGGTGTCTTTCACCCCTTCAGATTTTATGAACCTACCGACCTCAGAAAAGTAGATCCCCCATCCTCGGTAGAGGAAAACATCTTCTGAAGGTGATCCTCTCCGCCGAAGGGCCTTTCCTGTTAGCCCTCGGTGATAATCTACATCCGAAGGGCTCTCCGATTCCGAAAGGGTCTCATACCCCAAAGGGGTCTCATTCCCTAAAGGGGTCTCCTATTCCAAAGGGGTCTTTTTCCCCGAAAGGGTCTTACGGAGATATGATAAAAAACAGTTAGGGAGCCTCTGATAAAGAGACCTCACACACGCCCCTGCCCTCTGACCTGAACGGCCTATGGCCAACTGGACATACCAATCTCTAAGGGTACGGATCAAATCTGATCGAACATTTGTCACGATCTGAACAGGCTGTGTGAAACGGCCTCCTCCCTGCACCCTCCTATAAATACTTAGGAAAGACCTTGGTAAGAAAAGGACACAGAACTCTGGCTATTCCCCACTCTCTATTCCTTATTACTCTTACTTTCACAAATATTGACTTGGGCGTCGGAGGCTCCTCCCCCAGAAACACACTTCGGGGAGCCCCTAACCTTTGTTTTTCCTAGCGTTCTAGATACTCCCCCACCGAAAGTCATCTCTGCAGGCCAACATGTCATACAACGAGGATGCCACCGGGCATCAGGTACCTTAGGGTCCAAGCATTCTCGGGGTACTCTGAGACTTTCAGAAGTCCTTCAAGACCTAGGTGTCTTCTTGAGTTTTATAAATTTTTATGGTTACTTGTACCATAAGCAAGAAAACTAGTTTAAAAGGATCACAACTAGGTATCATTATCTTGGGTGAGATGTTACCATCTCACAAAAATGGGAGAATTACATGCGTGTCATAATGGCAAAAAACCATTTTATTGTGTAATTCTCACCATAGTGATTGAAGTGTGGGGGAGTAAAAGGCATGATCAACACCTCTTTGAAAGTGTTTCAAGTTGGTAACTTGGCCCTCAAGAAAAGCCTTAAGGATTGCTTGTTTGTCAAGCAACCTATGGCATTTTTTTGTATGATTTTGGAAATTTGGGTACTCAATTGCAAAACTTTCACAAAAGAGGTTTGGAGAGTTATGGGAAGGATATGAATGGTATGAAAGTACTATTGGAGGACCAAATTGCTTATAGAAGACAATTATGGACAAAGGAAAACACAAAATGGCATAAAGGACTTAAGTGTCCTATTGTGTGCCTTTGGTTGTCCACGGTTATGACTTAAGTCAAGTGGAAGTTTTGTGGGGTTATCCCACATAAGAAGGGCTGCTATGACATGGGATAAGGAGGACAAATGTGGGCTAAGAGATTAAGATAAAGAAACCATGGTCTTGTAGCAAGGAAAATGGCATAAAGCTTGGTTAAGCTTGTTAAGTGTGTTTAGTGCACTTAGGACCATATAAGTGTCCATTCTTGGTCCTTATCTCCCAAATTTCAGCCTTCACCAGCAAAAAAGAAGCCAGCCCTCTACTCCACACTTCCTCCATAGCCACCATACTTTCAAACTCAAAACTACTTGCAATTGATGTCAAGGAAGCACAATTAGAAGCTATTTGGTGTTATTGCTTGAGTACACCTAGGATCGAGCTCCAATTTCATCATACCCATCAAGGTAAGGGTTCTCTTGCTATCATGGGTTATTGTCTATATTTTCAAGCAACCATGAAGCTAGGGATAAGTTGGAAGAGAGCCATGCTGTTCATGAACCAAGCTTAGTGAAGGCAGTGCACTTATTGAAGGTTTTGTGACCTACTGTCAAGTCTACAGAGATGGGAGTGAAATGAGGGTTTCTAGAACCCAAATTTAGTACTAACTAGTGTTAAAATCCTCCTAAGACCAAGCATTAGCTTGAGGAGGGCTACCATAGTGATTTGGTTATGTTTATTAAATGTTTTATGGACTAATCTATGGTTGTTGTTGTTGCTGCATTTCATGTGTTTGTTGGTTGTGAATGGCTACTGCATTTGGTTGCTATATCTTGTATATATGCATTGTGTTTTTTGTGTTATAGTGTCTTTGGATGCAGGTTTAAATAATGGTCACATTACCTATTGAATTCAAGTGTTACCCTTACTGAGTTTCTCAATGAAACTTACTCCCCTCGATTATGTCATTTCAGGTCTAGCAAAAAGATCACATTCAAACTGACCTTTGTGGTTTGATTTTTTATCTAAAATTTTAGGTACATTAACTTTCATGTGTCTAGTGATGATTTGGAAAGTTTGTTGATTTTAGGAGCACATTTCGTATTTTTGGCGATGGTACTTATTGTGCTGTACAGCAGCTGTCCTGCATCCTATTTCTGGAGTCCATTGTCTCAGGTACTCCTGTAACCTAGGGTGCCTATTTAGTTGAGTTAAGATAATATTGTAATGCATGTATGCATGTACATGTATTTTATGTAAAATGAGACAAGTATGTGAACATTTGAGTAATGTTTTTGCTATGTAAGTGATGTGGTGCAAAGCTGCCTAAGTGTGAATGATGGGCTACTTACTTATAAATTCTGTTTTGGCCAAATGAAGTTGTTAAAAGTAACGGAATGTAATTCCTATCAGTAATGTACATATATGGGATAGCTTTGGAGGGTTTTCCCCTTATGAATAAAGTGTTTGCACACTTATGAAATTTTGTATGGGCAAAGTGGTCATAAAGTGACCACAATTTTGACTCTACACTTAAAGTTATATATCTCCTTTGTAGAAGGAATATTTGTACAAAATTTTGGCCACACCTTGAGAACATCTAGAGGCCAAAATGGGATTTGGAATTTCTGAATTTGAAGCCCTATATCCAAAGATATGACGCTGCAAAATTGGCTAAATTATTGTTCATTTGATCAAAATTTTGTAACCAACGTAAAAAATCTATAACTTGGTCCATAGGTGGGCTATTGATGTAAAATAAAATTTCTTGGTTTTTTTTAAGTCTCTACTTGATAATAGAGAAAAAAAAATAGGGGGTACATTGCTAGAATGATACCATTTATTAGTGTAAGCGACAAGTGCAGTGGTTGGCCACTAGAACTTAACAATATTGCCTAATCTGTGGTAGCCAAGATTAAGACTTGTGCTAGTGTTTTCCTTCCTTTACTACCATGGTGTGTGTGAAATGTGAATATGTGTGTGATGGTTGGACCAATATGCATGTGTTTACATGGTGCCCGAGAGGGCCACTTGTGTATGCATACTAAGGGTAGTGTTTTGATAGCCTACAGAACATTACCAATCGTGGGAGTCTAAATGCACAATTTTGGCACCATAATTGGACTACCTTGGAGTGGGTAACATGATACGTTTAGAACCCTTGGTGACCTAGCTGTGCCATTAGCCATGAGGTTGCAAGGTGAAACCTTAGTGCACCTAGTCGACAAGGTCTTTACGGCCAAGTCTACAATAGTCCCACCATAATGCCCCTGTATAACATAAATGGGAGAGGTTCAACTGGCGATTTATCACTAGTTAGGCTAGCAAGCTAAGCTTGCTAGAGGACAAGGCAATGCCTTGTAGTTCAAGGACCAGGATGAGGAGAGGTCTCAAAGGACCTAGATATATGCATATATTATACCCTCAAGCTGTATGAGCTCATAGCAGGTTACATATGTTATGATATGTGGAGTCCTTAGTAATTTTCTTGTAGATACAGTGAATAACCTTACTGAGAATTTATGAATTCTCACTCCTTAGTTATGTTGTGCAGATTCTAAAGTTGTTGGGCTGAGTAACCACTGAAGGTTATCGCAGTAGTAGCTTTTGTTGCATCTATTGTACTTGAGAATCTCTATGATTCTAGCCTATATAGGTAACTTGTTGGTTAAGTAATAGTACTAACTATAGTCTTCCTTTAGCTGTAGAGCCTAGCACCACATGGACAAAGACTTTTATGACTCGCCACTGGGACTTGCATTGAGGTGGGAGTTAGTTTAAGAAGTTCTCAATTGAGGCTTTTATATATAGTACCCTTAGCTGCCTCCATTGTCTATGTTTTGAGGAGTCCTAGACTCTAGGGTTGCTTTTGGGTGAGGGCATTAGTCTACTTTATGTATGAATGCTCCCACAGAGTTGTTATGTGTAGTAAACTCACATAAATGTTGATTTTTTATGCTTGGGCTATTTGAACTTATTTTCTTTGAAAATGTTTTGGCCAAGTCAATGTCTTATGAAATTTTGTTAATCCAAGTCAAAGCATGAAGAGCATGCATTTTGCATATTCTAGGTTAACCAACTAGTATCACGGGATTCTAATCTGCACACATATACAACTAGCCAATTGCAACCACCGTGAGACCATCTCTCACAGGCTTCCTGGGTAGGGGCTAGGGATGGGCGTGTCATTTTGCATAAGGCCCATGAAGAAAGCAGGTGCATTAATGAGGAAAAAAGGCATCACTATTTACTGAAAGTGCCCACACCTAGTTCTGAAGGCAGTTTTAGGTATGTCTTCTTCCTTGACCCTTAATTGGAAATAACTAGACCTTAAGTCTATCTTAAAGAACACCTTGGCTCCTTTCAGTTGATCAAACAAATCCGCAATCCTTGGAAGAGGATATTTGTTCTTAACGGTCAAGGCACTAAGCTTTCTGTGGTCAATACAGAGCCTCAGGGTTCCATCCTTCTTTTTCACAGACAAGATAGGTGCACCCTAGGGAGATACACTGGCTCTGATGAACCCTTTCTCTAGTAAGTCATCCAATTGTTTCTTTAGTTCTACCATTTTAGGTATGGCCATTCTATATGGAGTTGCAAACACAACAGCATCTCCTAACACTATCTTAGTTTCAAATTCCACTTTTCTCACAGGTGGTAGTCCAGGTAAGTCTGTAGGAAAGAATTCTGGGTAATCCTGGACTATGGGGATTTGGTTTAGTTCATCAATTACCCATTGCTCATTTAGCTCCCAACATTCATGGTTTATCACTACTGGTATTTGTTTCAACATTTCAACTTTGTAATCCAAGGCCATTTCAGGTGATTCATCGAATTTATGTGGCTCAAAGCCAAGAATCATTAACTATCTTGCATGACAATCTATCCTCACTTTGTTTTTGTTACCACCTCATAAAAATGGGAGAATTACAAGTGTGGCATAATGGTCAAAAACCATTATATTGTGTAATTCTCATCATAGTGATTGAAGTGTTAAGGGTAAAAAGCATGATCAACACCTTTAAAATTGTTCCAAGTTGGTAATTTGGCCCCCAAGAAAAGCCTTAAGGATTGCTTGTTTGTAACCTATGGACTTTTTGGTAAGATTTTAGAAATTCAGGTACTCAATCTTACAACTTTCAAAAAGAAGATTTGGAGAGTTATGAGAAGGATATGAATGGTTTGAAAGTACTATTGGAGGACCAAATTGCTTATAGAAGACAAGTGTGGGCAAAGAAAACAGAAAAAGTGCTTAAGGACCTAAGTGTCCTAGTGTAGGCCTTTGCTTGTTTATGCTTTTGACTTTAGTAAAATGGAGAAATTTTGGGGCTATCCCACAAAAGGGATGATAGCTAAGGCATGGTAGGGATATGGTCAAATGTGGGCCAAGAAATTAAGCATAATAAACCAAGGTTTTGTAGCAAGGAAAAGGACATAAAGCGAGGTTAACCTTGTTAAGTGTGTTTTGTGCCCTTAAGCTCATTTAAGGCCATTTAAGTGGCCAACTCACTTATCTCTCTTGATTTTTGGGTCTCCTCTAGCCCAAGAACACAGCCATACTTCCTCCATAGCCACCATACCTTCAAATTCAAAACTACTTGCAATTGAAGTCAAGGAAGCACAATTGGAAGCTATTTGTTGCTACTACTTTAGTGCACCTAGGATCAAGCTCCAATTTCAGTATACCCATCAAAGTAAGGGTTATCTTGCTTTCATGGGTTTTTTTTCTATATTTTCAAGCAACCATGGAGCTAGGGCTAAGCTTGGAAGAGAGCTATGAGCTTGATCAACCAAGCTTAGTGAGGGGGGTGAACTTATTGAAGGTTTTG
Organism: Aquilaria yunnanensis; assembly: GCA_039654915.1. NCBI lineage: Eukaryota > Viridiplantae > Streptophyta > Magnoliopsida > Malvales > Thymelaeaceae > Aquilaria > Aquilaria yunnanensis. The sequence goes on along the minus strand of CM077595.1, from coordinate 35,367,259 downwards.
TGACCTAGTGTGAAGTGCACAGTGATGGCAGCAAAAATTATGGTTTCTAGAACCCAAAGTTAGTACTAACTAGTGTAAAAATCCTGCTAAGACCAAGCTTAAGCTTGAGGAGGGCTGCCATAGTGATATAGTTAAGTTTATTGCATGTTTTATGGACTAACCTATGATTTATGTTGCTGACGCATTTCATGTGTTTGTTGCTTGTGAATGGCTGTTGCATTTGGGTGCTACGTCTTGTATATATTCATTGTGTTTTTTTGTTTTAGGATCTTTGGATGCAAGATTTAGTGAGGGTCATTTTTCAATAACAAAGTTTCACAATGAAACTTACTCCCCTTAATTCTGCCATTTCAGGTCTGGCAGAAAGATCACATTCAAACTGACCATTCTAGTTTGAGTTTTGATCTAAATTTTTAGGTACTTTAACTTTGATGTATGTAGTTGGGATCTGTAAATTTTAGTGATTTTAGGAGCACATTTGGTATTTTTAGTGATGGTGCTTATTGTGCTATGCAGCAGCTGTCCAGCATCCTGTTTCTGGAGTCCATTGTGTTTTAGGCACTCCTATAACTTAGGGTGTGTATTTAGCTGAGTTAACACAATATTTAGTTCATGTATACATGTGCATGTAGTGTATGTAAAATGAGACAAGTATGTGAACATTTGAGTAATGTTTTGGCTACGTATGTGATGTGATGTAAAGCTAACTAAGTGTGAATGATAGGCTACTTACTTGTAAATTTTTTTTTGGCCACATAAAGTTGCTAGATGTAAGATTATGTAATTCCTATGTGTACTGGACATGTATAGGATAGCCTTGGAAGGCTTACCCCTCGTGAATGAAGTGTTTGCACACTTATGAAATTTTGTATGGGCAAAATGATCATAAAGTGACCAGAATTTTGACTCTGGACTCAAAGCTCTATGTCTCCTTGTGTAGAAGGAATCTTGATATGAAATTTTGGGCACACCTAACGCACATCTATATTTTGAATTGGGATTTTGAATTTATGAATTTGGAGCACTGTACCAAATATATGACATTGTAAATTTGGCTAAGTTACTGTTTATTTGGTCAGAATTTTGTAACCAATTTAAAAAATCCATAACTTGGTCCATAGGTTGGCTATTGATGTTAAAAAAAATTCTTTAGTTTTATGTAAGTTTCTACTTGATAATGGAGCAAGGAAAATAGGGGCTTACATGGCTAGATTAATACATTTTATTAGAGGAAGTTTGGGTGCAGTGGCTGGAATTTTTGAACCTAGTAAGAATGCTTAATGTGTGGAAGCCAAAACTAAGACTTGTGCTAGTGTTTTCCTTTGTAGCTGCCATAGTGTACATACATGTAAATATGTGTGTTATGGTTAGACCAATATGCATGTATTTACATAGTGCTCAAGAGGGTCACTTGAGTATGTACACAAGGGGTGTTGTTCTGATGATCTACAGGACACACCAATCCTAGGAGTTTAAATGCACAGTTTTGGATCTGTAAATGGATTACCCTGGAGTGGGTAATAATTTTCACTTAACCAATTCATGCCCAAAATTATGTCATAATCGTAAGTGTTCAACACTATTAGATCTGCCTTTAGTTTTAGCTTACCAAGCCAAATCACATAACCTTCAACTATGTGATAAGTGAATAAAATTTCATTTCTAGTGGTCTTAACAAAATACATATCTATCATGTTTCTTACTTCTAAATTCATGGCTTTTACCAATTTAGAAGAAACTATTGACAATGAAGCTCCAATATCAAACAAGGCAGAAACTAATTGGTCGTTAAGGTAAATGGTACCTTTTAGAGCCTTCTGTTCAGCCTCTAGTGGCCAGCCTCTAGTGCTTCTTGCACTTTCTTGGAGGTCTCAAGCTGGAACACCCTGCTTGGAGGTGGATTTTGCCTCCTCTGATCTTGTGGTAGCCTAGCCATTTGATTCCCTCTCGGGTTAGGTAGATTGGGCTTCATTATAGGCATTGGGGGTTGTCCCCTATTCCACCCAGCATTGAACCTCCGTACTTCTTTCTTTTCATCTATCTTCATTGGGCAATCCTTGACCCAATTATCTGTTGCCTCACACTTGAGACAACCATCAATAAGCCTGAATTATGGCTTGTTGCCACGAAACTTTCTGCAGGTAAAACATTAAGGGCCATATTTCTGTGATCCTCTTTCCCTCTTACTTTTTTTTCTCCACTCTGTATGCTCAGTTTCTTCTCAGCCTCTCTTCTTGTGGCCCTTATGTGTGCCACTTACACCTCTTGGCCTACTCCTTATTTGGTCTTTCAATTCTTGCTATAAGGCTAGAACACTTCTTACCACCTAGTAATACTTCTTGGCACCCATAGCTTTGAGGATTTACCTCAACTCAGGTCTTAATCCTTTCAGGAAACTTTTAGTTTTGAGTCCTTCTTGTCCATCATATCATGGTGTAAACCTTATTAGGCTATTGAATTTCTATTCATACTTCATTACAGTGAGGTTTCCTTGCTCCAACTAATCAAATTCAACTTTTTTTTTTTATCCTTAAGTGCCTTACTCACATATTGTTGTCTTCAAGAGTTGGAGGAATTTAGCCCATCTCATTGATCTCATTCTTGCAGGTGGTCTCCTCTGATCCTTACTCATATAAGTCTTCTATATAGCTCTCCACCAAAGTTCTACATTCCCTTCAAGTCTAAAGGTAGCTAAAAACACCTTTTGTGTGGAGGACACTTTCGTCCTTTCAAATATTTTCTCTACTTGATCGACCCAAAACTCAACTTCTTCAAGTTCACATCTGCCTTTAAACACAAGAGGTTTGAGTGTTAGGAATCCTTCCAACTAGCCTTCCCTTAATCCACCTCTTCCCTGTCTTTCGCTTCTTATGTCATTGTCTCAAGTTCCACATCTTGGTGGCCCTCTTCTAATAGTAATCTCTATAGGAGGCTTAGTACCCCTCAATGCAGTGTCTATGTTCACCTTTTCTACTTTAGGAGTCTTTTCTACCTCTACTCTAGTTTCTTGCCTCACTTCAGATCTCACTCTCCTAGCTCTTGGATGCCTCCTCTCTTCTTCACCAATTACTTGGAATTGACCGTCCCCTCTTGGAAGCTAAGTCCTTCTTGTACGCAGAAATCTCTCCATCCTCTTGTGCAACCAAACCCAATCTCCAGGCTCAAAGACAACTCTCTTTTGGCATTGGTTGGCTTTCAAAGCACCTTGTTGATTCTTGAGCTCTATTTGTTGCTTAACTTTCTCATACAACCTTTGGATGCTCTCAACCCTTTTTCTAACATCCAAACTAGATACCTCATGAGTAGGTAATGGAAAAAGATACCCTAGAGTTAAAGGGTTAAAACCATACACAACCTTAAAAGGTAAACGTCCAATAGTACAAAGCATAGATCTATTGTAAACAAACTCTACATAAGGCAAACAATCCTCCCAAGATTTCAAGTTCTTACCAATGATAGCTTTAAGCATAAAGACTAAGGACCTATTTGTTACCTCAATTTGCCTAGCAATTTGTGGGTGGCAAGAAGTAGAAAATAAAAGCTTAGTGTCAAGCTTTCCCCACAATGTCCTCCCAAAGTGGCTTAGGAACTTAGAGTCCCTATCAGAAACATTGGTTCTTGGGACCCCATGAAGTCCAACAACTTCCCTGAAAAATAACTCAACCACATGTATAGCATCATTTATCTTGTTACATGGAATAAAGTGAGCCATTCTAGAAAACCTATCAACTACAACAAAGATAGCATCTCGGTTTCTTGTAGTTCTAGGCAATCCAACAATAAAATTCGTTGAAATGTCCACCCATGGATGAGTAGGTGTAGGAAGTGGTGTGTATAAACCTTCCCTACGTCCTTTACCATGCTCAGCCAATAATAGTGCTCCTTCAAAGTATGCAAGGTCTTGGCTTGTCCAAAGTGTCCCATAAGTCCTCCATAATGAGCTTCCTTTGTGAGTAATTCCCTCAAAGATGTCTTACGAATACACAACCTATTTTCCTTGAAAAGAAACCCATTAAATTGATAGAAATTCTCAAAAGTAAACTTAGAACACTTAGCATAAATCTCACCAAAGTCATGATCAGAAGCATATAATTCATTCAAGTGCTCAAAACACAACACTTTAGCATCTAGAGCAGAAAGCGAAGCATACCTCCTAGAAAGTGCATCTGCTGCTATATTATCCTTACCTTGCTTGTATTTGAGAACATAAGGTTTGACTCAATGAATTCTACCCACTTAGCATGCCTCCTATTCAACTTACCTTGCTCATTAAGAAACATAATGGCTTGATGGTCAGTTTGAATAACAAACTCTCTTGGGCATATGTAGTGTTCCCAAGTCTCCAAAGCTCTAACCAAAGCATAAAGCTCTTTGTCATAAGTGGGATAGTCCATGGTAGCACCATTTAGCATCTTCCTAAAGTATGCAATGGGGTGGGCTCCTTGCATCAACACAACTACAATGCCTATACCTGAAGCATCACATTCAATCTCAAAAGTATTAGCAAAGTTAGGCATAGCTAGAAGTAGTGCATTACATAGTCTTTTCTTTAACAACCTGAAAGCCTCCTCTTGAGCTTTCCTCCACTTAAATCCTACATTTTTCTTGATAACTTCAGCTAGAGGTGTAGCAATGGGAGAGAAATTTCTTACAAACCTGCTATATAAGCTAGCCAACCTATGGAATGATCTTAGCTCAGTGATGGAAGTTGGGGTTGGCCATTCTTGTATGGCCCTTACCTTCTTTTCAACCAACTCAATTCCTTGTGAACTCATAACAAAATCAAGGAAAATAACTTTTTCAGCACAAAACAAACACTTCTTCAAGTTAGCATACAACTTTTGCTCTCTTAAAGTACTTAACACTTGTGTGAGGTGTCCAGCATGCTCTTTTAGGTTCTTGCTATATACTAAGATATCATCAAAGTAAACAACAACAAACCTACCAAAGAAGTCACATAAGAATTGATTCATAAGTCTCATGAAAGCACTAGGAGCGTTAGTTAACCTAAAAGGCATGACTAATCATTCATAAAGTCCAAATTTTGTTTTGAAAGCAATTTTCCATTCATCCTCTTCCCTCATCCTAATTTGATCGTACCCACTATTTGAATTAATTTTTGAAAATAAAGTAGAACCATAAAACTCATCAAGCATATCATCAAGTGTAGGAATAAGATGTCTATACTTTACAGTGATTTTGTTGACTAGTCTACAATCCATTCACATGCACCATAAACCATCCACTTTTGGCATAGTAAGGACAGGCACAGCACAAGGGCTCATTCTCTTCTTCACATAGCCTTTAGCCAACTATTCTTCCACTTGCCTTTGAGTTTCCCTAGTCTCCTCAGGATTAGTCCTATAAACGGGACTATTTGGAATAAGGGCTCCACGGACTAAGTCAATTTGATGCTCAATGCCCCATATAGGTGGCAAACCTCTTGGATCCTTAGGGAAAAATCTTCACAGTCCTTCAACAAAGACAAAACAACACTAGGAACATGTGTTAGATCATTGATAACAAGTAAGGATTGTTTGTAAAGTAAAAAAAGCACTAGTCTTTGTGCTCGAATGGCTTTCCTCACATCACTCATTTTTGCAATATGACATTCTTTCTTTCCACTCAGCTTCCCCTCATTCTTTTCTCTTGGGAACTCTCCACACTTCTTCCCCTCAAGTTCACTCTTCTTACTTGATCTCTCGGTCATTGTCTCGGCTTTCCCCTCTTCACTCTTGCCCTCAACTTTCCCCTCATTTTATTTTCTCTCAACCTTACTTTGAAGCTTTCTTTGATCCTCCAAGACATGTTGTGGTGAAAGTGGAACAAGCTTGACTGGCTTTCCTTCATGGTTGAAAGAGTACAAGTTCTTTTCACCATCATGTGTGACCTTCCTATCAAATTACCATGGCCTTTCAAGCAAAATGTGACAAGCTTGCATAGGAACAACATCACATAGAACTTCATCATAGTAAGCACCAATCTTAAAGTGAACCAAAACTTGCTTTACCGTCTTTACCTCTCTTGCATCATTCAACCATTAAAGTCTATATGGTTAAGGGTGCTTTTGTATAGGAAGCTTCAACTTCTCCACCATGGTTGAGCTTGCTACATTGGTGCAACTTCCTCCATCAATGATGAGGCTACAAACTTGGTCTTTGATTAGGCACTTAGTCTGAAAGATGCATTCTCATTGATTGGCCTCCTCTTTGGCTTGTACACTGAGAGTTCTCCTTGCCACAAATGCAAAATCTCCCTCCTCTGGCTCAAGTGTGTTTCGCTCTTCATCCTCCAAAGGTGGTCTCTCCTTCATGGCATCTTCATCTCAAAATGTAATCTCTCCATCATCTTTAAGAATCATCACATTCTTGTTGGGATAATCTCTCATGTAGTGCCCCTTGCCTCTACACTTGAAGCACACCATCTCCCTTGCCTTAGGTGCATCTTTAGGTGAAGGTATAGACTTATCTTTTTGAGGCTGAGATAAGTCTCCTTTGGTGGCCTCCACTCTTGGCTTGGGTGCTTTTTTGCTCCATGTTCCCCTCTAATTTGAGCTTCCTCCTTGAGACATCTTGGATGCCTTGGACCTTTTGATGATTCTTTCAGCCATAGTGGCATGGTGGAGCAAATCCTCCATGTTGACATAAGGCACCATCTCCACTTTGTTGCCAATCGCAGGGTTGAGGCCATTGATGAATCTAGCAATCTTGGCCTCTTCATGTTTCATGATGTTGGCTTGGGTCAAAGTTATCTCCAAATCTTTATAGTATTCCTCGACACTCTTTTGGCCTTGTACTAGCCTTTGAAGTTTGACGTGTTGATCTCCAAAGTAGTAGCTAGGCACAAATTTCCTCCTCATTAATGCTTTAAGGCCACTCCATGTGTGTATAGGCTCTTCATCATTCCTTCTCCTAGAAAGAGCAACTTGATTCCACCATACAATAGCATAGTCAGTGAACTCAATGGTAGCTAATTTAACTTTATTTTCCTCAGAATAATAATGGTAATCAAACACCATCACAATCTTCTGCTTCCACTCTCAATATGGATCAAGATCACTCCTCCCTGGGAAGGATAGAATGGTAAGCTTGATGGAGTTAAGGTTGTTATTGTTGGGTTTCGGGAGCCAAACAGTGCAGTGGAATTTAATCGAAACCCTCCAGGATCCAAGTGAAACGGGGTAAACCTGGTGTTCAAAAATTTTCATACCTAATTTTCGGTTTAGATCTCTCACTCAACTGTAGAGTCGAATCACAAAACCTGAACAGTTGACGTGTTCAGGCTCTCTATGGTATCCACACGAGCCTCTCGGGATCACCACGCTTCCACCACCTCTCGGCAGATACGTTTCTCTTGCGTTCACAGTGCTAGCTTGCATCTTCCAAGGAATTGCAAGAGAAGAGTGCGGCTGTCCTTTTGGGAGGCTAGGGCAAGGAAACCTGCGAATTTCTCACTAGAAGTTGTATTTATAGTGAGACTCAACTTCCAAGCCTAATGGGTTTCAAAGCCCTAATCCAATTAGGATTTAATTTCGCGCTTAATAATGGCTCAACTCTTGGGCCCATTATTAATACGAAATTAAAGTGAAACCATAACCCAAATAATTAGCCCATGCACTCTAATCATCCAAATAGCCGTATGTGTGTGACCCAATAGGCTTTTATCACGTTGGCAATGATCATAAACCACATTTATGATCATAAGAAATGAGTGGTGTCTAGCAACACATCATTGCTACCCAAGTGACAAGATTGTCGATGATTCGACTAAACCTTTATGATCATCGCCGATATATGCCATTGTCCCTTTGTCCAAGATATCAAGACTAAGCACGAGACATGGAATGTGTCACTCTCGTATAGCCCAATCTTTGGTTTCTTGATTACCGAGTAGACTAACTTAAACTGATGACATTGATATCGTATATCAACTCATCCGAGCATGGCCATGCATTTTCTAAGTCTCACTCTATCAAGGGGCCCGAAGATATCACTCCCGTTACATAGGATGGACAAATCCCATCTTGATCATACAAATCCCTCCGCATGATATGTGACATACCCAATAACCTCCTTCAAGTCCACTCAGTTATGAGCAACAAAGCAAAGTATCAAAGTATGTGACTCACATGTAGGGAACCTTGATGATCTTAGGTCGAAGGACTACATATACCATGATCACTATGAGAATCACTTATGACACTCATATAACGATCCATGTAGTGTTCTCATGGTAGGTCTGTCCAGTACACAAGTTCTCCAACTTGTACCCATATGTAGACTACATATCTCATATTAGTCTCCACATATGCTAGTCGTTATGTATTATTGCAACCCGCTCCACAATAATACTAGACCAGGGATGTTTAAGAATATCATTATTCTAGGATTACAATTATGTTTGTTAAGTTACGCAGAAACAAAACAACAAATATAATTGCTGGATTAATGCCTCAATAAAATATCGTGACTCAATGTGCAAAAATACAATCATCTCATGATTGGCTTTTTGGGCACAACACTAACAATCTCCCACTTGCACTAAAAGCCAATCATCCATGTATCTAATATCGATGGACCTAGAATGGCTATCATGCTTTTTCTGCGTAAGGGGCTTTGTCAGTAGATCAGCAATGTTGCTGTCTGTCAAAGTCCTGCATATCCTTACATGACCCCTCTCGATGATCTCCCTGATGAGATGATAGCGTCGGAGTATGTGTTTGGATCGCTGGTGAGATCGAGGTTCCTTAGCCTGTGCGATTGCTCCATTATTGTCACAATAGAGCTCTATCGGGTTGGCAATGCTTGGAACCACTCCAAGTTCAGTGATGAACTTCTTGATCCAAACTACCTCCTTCGCGGAATCAGAGGCGGCTATGTACTCAGATTCTATTGTAAAGTCAGCTACTGTCTCTTGCTTTAAACTCTTCTAGCTGACAGCACCACCACCAATATAAAACACATACCCAGATTGTGATCTAAAATCATCCTTATCGGATTGGAAGCTTGCATCGGTGTAATCCCTTAGAACGAGCTCATCTTCACCTCCAAAGACCAAGAATGCATCCTTAGTCCTTCGTAAGTACTTAAGGATGTTCTTAACAGCTGTCTAGTGACTCTCACCGGGGTTCGATTGGTACCTACTCATCATGCTCAAAGCATATGAGACATCGAGATGAGTACATATCATGGCATACATGATAGATCCAATTGCTGAGGTATATGGAATCTTACTCATGCGCTTTCTCTCCTCGGTTGTACTCGGACACTGAGATCTAGAAAGAGTGATACCATGTGACATGGGCAAGAATCCTTTCTTGGAATCTTGCATGCTAAACCTCTTTAGCACCTTTTCAATATATGTACTTTGACTTAGGCCAAGAAGCTTTCTAGATCTATCTCTATAGATCCTGATGCCTAACACATAGGCTGCTTCACCAAAGTCCTTCATAGAGAAACATTTCCCTAGCCAAGTCTTCACAGACTATAGCTCAGGAATGTCATTCCCGATGAGTAGTATGTCATCTACATACAACACCAAGAAGACAATAGCGCTCCCACTAACCTTCTTGTAGACACAAGGTTCATCTTCATTTTTTATAAAACCAAACTCTTTGATTGCATCACCAAAATGAAGATTCCTACTTCGAGAAGATTGCTTCAGTCCATAAATGGACCTTTGTGTTAGTGTTGTGCCCAAAAAGCCAATCATAAGATGATTGTATTTTTGCACATTGAGTCATGATATTTTATTGAGGCATTAATCCAGCCATTTTGTTTGTTGTTTTGTTTCTGCGTAACGTAATAAACATAATTGTAACCCTAGAATAATGATATTCTTAAATGTCCCTAGTCTAGTATTATTGTTGATCGGGTTGCAATAATACATAATGACTAGCATATGTGGAGACTAATATGAGATATGTAGTCTACATATGGGTACAAGTTGGAGAACTTGTGTACTGGACCGACCCACCATGAGAACACTTCATGGATCGTTATATGAGTGTCATAAGTGATTCTCATATTGATCATGGTATATGTAGTCCTTCGACCTAAGATCATCAAGGTTCCCTACATGTGAGTCATATACTTTGATACTTTCCTTTGTTGCTCGTAACTGAGTGAACTTGAAGGAGGTCATTGGGTATGTCACATATCATGCGGAGGGATTTATATGATCAAGATGGGATTTGTCCCTCCTATGTAACGGGAGTGATATCTTTGGGCCCCTTGATAGAGTAAGACTTAGAAAATGCATAGCCATGCTCCGATGAGTTGATATATGATATCAATGTCGTCAGTTTAAGTTGGTCTACTCGGTAATCAAGAAACCAAAGATTGGGCTATACAAGAGTGACACATTCCATGTCTCGTGCTTAGTCTTGATATCTTGGACAAAGGGACAATTGCATATATCGGTTATGATCATAAAGGTTTAGTCGATTCACCGACAATCTTGTCACTTGGGTAGCAATGATGTGTTGCTAGACACCGCTCATTGCTTATAATCATAAATGTGATTTATCATCATTGCCAACATGGCAAGAGCCTATTGGGTCGCACACATAGAGCTATTTGGATCATTAGAGTGCTTGGGCTAATTATTTGGGTTATGGTTTCACTTTAATTTCGTATTAATAATGGGCCAAGGAGTTGAGCCATTATTAAGCCCGAAATTAAATCCTAATTGGATTAGGGCTTTGAAACCCATTAGGCCTGGAAGTTGAGTCTCACTATAAATACAACTTTTAAGTGAGAAATTCGCAGGTCTCCTTGCCCTAGCCTTCCAAAAGGACAGCCGCACTCTTCTCTTGCAATTCCTAGGAGGATGCAAGCTAGCACTGCGAGCGCAAGAGAAACGCATCTGCCTGGATGTGGTGGAAGCGTGGTGATCCCGAGAGGCTCGTGTGAATACCATAGAGAGCCTGAACACGTCAACTGTTCAGGTTTTGTGATTCGACTCTACAGTTGAGTGAGAGATCTCAATCGAAAATTAGGTATGAAATTTTTGAACACCCGGTTTACCCCGTTTCACTTGGATCCTGGAGGGTTTCGGTTAAATTCCGCTGCGCTGTTTGGCTCCCGAAACCCAACACTTTGCAACTTGTACACTTTATTGGCATTCTCAGGAGTGACAAAACCCTCAGGTTGTGTGATTTACACATCCTTAAGTAGCTTTCCATTTAGGAATGCAGTTTTGATATCCATTTGCCATATCTCATAATCATAGTGTGTAGCAATAGCAAACAAAATTCGGATGGATTTAAGCATAGCAACTGGTGAAAAAGTTTCATCATAGTCAATACCATGATTTTGCTTGAAACCTTTTGCAACCAATCGTCCTTTAAAGGTAATCACATTACCATCCATGTCAGTTTTCTTCTTGAAAACCCATTTGCACCCTATGAGTTTTACCCCTTCAGGTGGGTCAACCAAAGTCCATACTTGGTTTTCATACATGGATTCCATCTCGGATTTCATGGCCACTAGCCACTTCTCAGAGTCAGGGCCCAACATAGCTTGTTGGTAGGTTGTGGGCTCATCCTGATCCATGAGCATCACATCACCAGTGTGAGTCGTGAGAAATCCATATCTCTCAGGCTCATGCCGAATCCTACCAGACCTACGTGGGCTCTGTGCTACAGGAACAGACTCTTGAACAACATCTTGCGGTGTCTGTTCAGGTTCCATTTCAGGTTCGATGTCTCCTTGTTGTTCTTGAGTTTCTTCAAGTTCTATTTTCCTCCAACTAGTTCCTTCAGAGATAAACTCTTTCTCCAAAAAGACACCAGCTCGAGCAACAAACACTTTTTGCTCAGAAGGATTGTAGAAATAGTAACCCTTTGTTTCTTTGGGATACCCAACAAAAAGGCATTTTTGAGATTTGGGCCCTAGTTTGTCAGAGGATTGACGTGTCACATAAGTGTCACAGCCCCAAATCTTCATAAAAGACAAATTGGGACGCCGCCCACTCCATATCTCATATGGTGTCTTTTGAACCGATTTAGATGGAACTTGGTTTAGTGTAAAAGCGGCTGTCTCTAGAGCATGTCCCCAAAAGGAGTTTGGAAGGTCAGCTTCACTCATCATTGAGCGAACCATGTCTAACAGAGTTTGATTTCTCCTTTCAGAAACACCATTCCATTGAGGTGTACCTGGTGGAGTGAGTTGTGATACTATACCACTCATTTAGATAGTCAAGGAATTCTCGATCCAAGTACTCTCCACCTCGATCTGATCGAAGCACTTTAATACTCTTCCCGAGTTGATTCTCTACTTCATTCTTGAATTCTTTGAACTTTTCAAAGGATTCTGACTTGTGTCTCATGAGATACACATAGCCATATCTGCTGAAGTCATTAGTGAAAGTAATGAAGTATTGGAAACCTCCTCTAGCTTGTGTAGACATAGGGCCACTTACATCACTATGTATGAGTGTTAGTAAGTCATTAGCCCTTTCACTTTGCCCTGTGAATGGGGCTTTGGTCATCTTGCCCAACAAACATGACTCACATGTCTCATATGATTCAAAATCAAATGAGTCCAAGAGTCCATCCTTATGGAGCTTGGATATGCGGGTCTCATTTATATGGCCCAAGCGACAGTGCCAGAGATAGGTCGGATTTGAATCATTTAATCTGACCTTTTCGGTATTCACATTATAGATTGGATCTTTGAGGTCTAGAACATACAACCCATTGCTAAGTTGAGCACTACCATAAAAAATTTCATTCAAATAAATAGAACAACATTTGTCCTTTATTATAAATGAAAAACCTTTCTTGTCCAAACAAGAAACAGAAATCAAATTTCTACTAATAGTAGGCACAAAGTAGCAGTTGTCTAATTCTAAAACTAATCCACTAGGTAAAGTGAGAACATAAGTCCCTACGGCTAAGGCAGCAACCCTTGCTCCATTTCCAACACGTAGGTACACTTCACCTCTGGCCAATCTTCTACTTCTACTTCGATCCTGCACATTTGCACAAATGTGAGATCCACATCCAGTATCCAATACCCAAGATGAGGAAGTAGAAAAGTTAGCCTCTATAACAAGAATACCTGAAGTGGAAGTCTTACTTCCCTTTTGCATAGCAAGGTCTTCAAGATAGAGCTTGCAGTTGCGCTTCCAGTGTCTAGGTTGCTTACAATCGAAGCACTCTCCTTCCTTTGCCACACCACCCTTTGGTTTCAGTGCAGCTGAAGAAGAACTAGCATTGGACTTTCCATTAGCTTTATCCTTCTTCTTGTTGGCTTTTCCCTTTCCCTTGCCCTTTTGAACCATCAAAATGGGCTTAGCCTTCTTAAGGTTTTACTCAGCAATTCTCAACATGTTGAGCAATTCAGGAAGAGACTTGTCAAGGTCATTCATGTTATAGTTCATGACAAACTGACTGTAGCTTTCAGGCAACGATTGCAAGACTACATCGATAGCCAACTCTTTCTGAAGAGCAAATCCCAAATTCTCAAGATTCTCAATGTACCCAATCATCTTGAGCACATGAGGACCCACGGGACTTTCCACAAACATCTTGCACTGAAACAATGCCTTAGAGGTCTCAAAACTCTCATGCCTAGCTTACTCTTGGAAAAGCATTTTGAGATGTTCGATCATATCGAACGCCCCCATGTTCTCATGTTGCTTCTGAAGCTCAGATTCCATGGTAATAAGCATGAGGCATGCAACATCCAAAGCATCATCAGAATTCTTCTTGTGAGCATCCCTTTCAGCTATTGGAGTAGTGGTAGCAGGCTCATTCGGAATGGGCTGCTTGATGCCCAGGGGCTTCATCGTTGGTAGTCATGGTGACTGATGGAGGGACTCCCGGAGAGGAAGGACGCCTGGTGGCCGGTTTGCCCAAGGGAGAGTGCCTGAGATGTTCAGAAAAAGTGGGTTAGGAGGTCCCCGGGGTGTTTTTCCAGGGAGGAGCCTCCGACGCCCAAGTCAGTGGTGTTGAGAGAAGGCAGAGGAAATAGCACTGAGGGGTTCAGTGAACTCGCCTGGTCGTATTTTCTTAGAGTGAGGAGTCAGGATATTTGCCAGCCGTTTGCCAAGGTGTATTCCTTGGTATTTATAGAGGTGTCCAGCCCGTTCAGATCATGACACGTGTTCGGTCGGATGTTCTCTGAATGTCTGGGCGTAGAGGACAAGTAGCTGGTGGCAGGCTTCCTTGAGCCTTGAGCCGAGACGGGCCATGATGTGACTTTGATGGCGTCGGCGTGTCAGAGCGCCGTTTGAGGCGGCTTGTGACGTCTGTGGGTGACATGTCAGAGGCTTCCTTAAATGCTCCTGCCGTACTCCCGAGGTCCCTGGGTGAGGTCGTCCTCTAGTACGGACCGTGCCACTTCGGGAAACATGCCCCTAGTTCGGGGGTTCCCAGATTCAGGGAGTTCCGCCTTCGGAAAGATCATGTTCGGCCCGCCCTAGCTGGTGCCACTTTTCCGAAGGCGGTCTGTTTACTACCTCGGGGGGACTAATAGTATCCTCAGGTTCCCTGGCATGCCGAGCTCGGGCTCTTCAGCTTCTCTCCGAGATGTGTGATCCCACCTTTTTCCGGGTAGCGCCAGATCTCCTGGCCATTCTGGTGGCAGGGAGTTTGGCCAGGTGGAGGCGATAGTCCTTCGGCTATCACATGCCCCCTTCAGAAAGTCGAAGTGAAGACTTCGATTTTGTTTTCTTTCCGAGGATGTTCTTTGGGCGTCTATAGAGAGTAACACCTGTGTCGAAGGTGCACCTCTTGCCCACAGGTGTGTACTGCTCGGCCTTTGCCTGTTTTTTGGTGTCTCCGAGGCAAAGCCTATGCCGAAGATACACCTCTTGCCCGAAGGTATGGGCTGTTCGGCCATAGCCCATCTTTTGGTGTCATCGAGGCAACCTGCTTCTTTGCTTTTGCAGGTCTGTGCAGCGTCGCGTCTGATGGCCAAGCGCGTCAGTCTGAGCGACGCGTCCCTGTTTTTTAGGGATGTCAGAAGACGTGTCTCCTATTTTCGCGCGATGGTTGACATGTGGCGCACTGTCATTGGAGGAGAGTCGCGTCGTTTACAGAGAGCGCGTCTTTTCAGGCGCAGAGTGCAGTTATGGCAACGGTTAGCCTTCAAAGGGCACTTATGACGTCGTTTCGGTTACCCACCCTTGGCGTATAAGTAGCCCATTCCGTCATAGCCCCTTTTGCTTTTGCTTCTGCTTTTCCCCTCCTTGCCCTTTTCTGTGCGCTTTCTCTTGCTTTTGCGGCAGAGCTTTTTCTGGCAACCTTTTACGACGGCGACCTCTGATTTTGGCAAGTCTTTTGGTGGGTTTATCTTTCCAGAGTCTTTTGATACCTCTGTTTTTTCAAGTTTTTGCCGGAAGTTGTTTTCTTGCCTTTTTCCGAACTCATTTTTCTGTCCAAAATGCCTATCCCTGAGAGCTGGCAGCCTCTCTTATCTCATCCTTGTTGCACCACCCCTAAAAAATTAGAGAGGTGGAAGAAGAAGTTCTTTTTTCCTTCTTACGCCATTACCCGGCTGCCACGACCTAACCACTATGCTTTTTCAAACCATAGTACCGAGGTTACCGTTTTCCGAGCCCAGCTGAAGGCCGGACTTCGGTATCCTCCCCCGAAGATGGTTTGCGAGTTCTGCCAATTTCATGGCATTGCTGTGAATCAGCTTCCCCCGAACTCGTACTGCTTTTTTAATGCCTTCCTCTGTATGTGTGGCGTCTTCGGGATAAAACCCCATTTTGTAATTTTCATGCAGTACTACAAGCTCTTCGTGGTCCCGAAGGGTGGCTTCTATTTCATCCTACCTCGGGGATCTGGGAGCAAAAAATTCTTGTTCACTTTTGCCACTAAGGACAGTTGGCGAGGGTGGCAACAGAAATTCTTCTTCCTGAAGATAGATGAGGCCTGGTCGTATGTTCCGACCAAATGGGCTCGGGGAAAACTGGATGTGGACGTCGTTGATCCGACGATACTGCTGACTCCGGAGTTGGCTCCCGTGTTCGAGGACTTCGACGGACGTATTCGAGCCATCTCCGACTGGGCTCCCGAGGTCGCTCCACGCTCCCTCTACCCCTTCCCCATTAACTGGAGGTTGATGACTGAAGAGGTCCTTCGGGAGTTAGGGGTGGTCAAGGAGCATGAGATTGACCTTGAGATGCCAGCTCCGGCTATCGCCGGGAAGGACTCCTGGTTGGTGCAACTCCTTCGGGAGGAAGTTTCTTTCGAAACACTTTTCGAAAGTAAGTTATCCTCTACTCCCTTGCAGTTTTTCCCTCGGACTTACGCTGACGTCTTTTTTCTTTTTCAGAGATGGGGGATGGGACTGCTGCATTCTACAAGTCCCTTTTCTCCGACCAGGTGGAGAAGGGCGATCAGACAAAGAAGGCGGCTTCCCAAAGGCGGAAGTCTACTGGCGCTGGTCCTTTGGCGAAACGGGCAAAGAAAACTGCCCAGCTTCCTCATCAAGAAATTTCCGAGGAGGCTGCCGAGGAGCCTGGGGCAGCCGAGATTTCGCCGCCCGAGGCTACTGCCGAGGTCCCTTCCACCGACGTCCCTCCCCAGAGCCCTTCCCCGCCACAGGCCCTTCTGGAGGCCGTAGTAGAGGCTCCTTCTGCCGAGGAGCGGTGTAGGAACAAAGGCAAGGGGATATTGACCGAGGAGTCTCAGGATTCCGAGGACATTGTGATCGAAGTGCCGCCAGGTTTGTTGTTTTCAGAACAAGTATGGCTCTTTTGTTTTTTCTGAAATTTCCTTTGTCTCTGACCTGCTTCTCATTTTCGCCATGCAGGGGAGTTGCTTACGCCGAACTGGGCGGCCGAACACGCGAAGATGTGGGCCCTTCGCGATGCCAAAGTCCCGCAAGGGAAGATACCCAAAGAGCCTTTCTGGACATTCACGGAGGACATGAACTTGTACTCCGAGGACTGTCTTGAAATGGCGAAGCAGATTTCGAAGGGGGTGCTTACAGAGGCCTCCTTCAAGGCTATTGCGGCGGCCCATCCGGGCGATGACACCCTCGCCGTGATAGTTACCGAGCATGCTGCTCAGGTATGCTCTTCACACCTTTTTCCCTTCAATTTTTCCTAAGTGCTTGGCTCTTACTGACCATGCGTTCATCTTTTCGCAGCTGCTGGGGTACGCCGGCTTTCTCCGAGTTCGGGTGGCCAGGCAAACAGCGTTCCGAGCTTCGACCTTAGAGGCCTTAGAAAAAGCTAAAGTCACGTGCTCGGAATTGACCGCCAAGAACCAGCAGCTGGCAGATGCTGCGACGAAAGAAGTTGCTGCCCTTCGGGAGGAGTTCCGGAAGGAACAGGAAGACCTTGAGAAGGACTCCTCCCTGAAGATTGCTGACCTCGGTGATCAGGTGGCGGGGATGCTCGCTGCCAACCAAGACCTTCTCAAGGATAAGTCAGATTCTGACAATCTCATACGGTCGTTGGTGACTGAGAAAAAGGCTCTTGAAGCCGAGGTCAAGTCTTTGAAGAAGGAGCCCGACGCGAAAAAGAGGATGAAGGCACTAAAGAAGGAGGTTGGAGATTTGAAGGACGAGTTGGAGAACCTTGAGGTTGAGAAGGACAAATCCGACCAAATGACTAAGGTCGCCTTCCAGGACGGGTTATGCCTTGCTCGGCACCAAGTCCTTCAGAGGTTCGCAAGTCTGGACCTCTCTTTTTTGGAAGCTTTGAACATTCCCGAGGGGCCTCGGTGGTCCTAGTCAAAAATCGAGCACCTGAACCTGCCTTCCACAATTTCGGCGTCGAAGGTGGTGGAAAAGGGCACAGAGGCTGGTGGCTCTCGGGACGCCGAGAACCCTTAGGCTGTTTTAGGGGCCTTTTCCTTTTTTTTTTCTCTTCGCTTTTGTGCTCCTTCTTCGGGCACCTCTTCTTTGTAAGCCTGATCATTCTCAATGAAAAATTTTTGCTAAGTCCTTTTGCAAGATTTTGCATTTCCATCGTCCCAAACAAGTTCGCTCAAGAGACTTTGGGAAACCTGCAATCACAAAAAATTATTCTGCGCTTTTTGCGGTGAGTACTTTCACGATATTTTTTCCATTTTTCCGAGCGTGATGGCTCAAGGGACTTCGGAAAACTATTCTGCGCTTGTTGCGGCGTGTACTTTTGAGATTTTTTCCATTTTTCCGAGCGTAATGGCTCAAGGGACTTCGGAAAATCACATCTGCGCTTTATCACGGTGAACACCTTCGCGGAATTCTGTCTTGCACCATTTTGTACCCTTAAGAATTTTTCTTAAGGACATTCTGTACTTAGGATATTTTTTGTACAACACAATCCTTCCGCTTCATCTTAAGCGTAGAATTTCTTCAGGGCGTCTGAGTGCCAAGTGTTTTTCAATTCTATGCCTTCGGTGTCGCCAAGTTTGTACACGCCTTTTTGTACTTCAGCAAGAACCAGATAAGGTCCTTCCCAGTTCGCGTGAAGTACTCCGTGGGATGGCTTTCGGGGTGCAAAGTCAGCCTTTCGGAGAACGAGGTCCCATTTCTTGATTTCTTTTGGCCTGGCTCGTAAATTTATAGTCGCGGCCACTCTTTGCTGGAAAGCTTTTCTTCTCAGCTCAGCTATTTCTCTGTGTTCGCCGACGAGGTCGAGCTTCGTTCTTAGGCCGAGGTCGTTTCCACCTTCATCAAATACTTGCACCCGTACTGATGGTCTAACTATCTCGATAGGGATGATGGCCTTTGTTCCGAAGACGAGTGAGAAGGGAGTCTCCCCTGTGGCTCTCCGGGGCGTCGTTCGGTAACTCCATAGTACGCTTTGGAGTTCTCCTGGCCATTTCCCTTTTGCTTCCCCCAGCCTCTTTTTCAGGCCATCTTTTATGGTCCTGTTAGAAACTTCCACCTGCCCGTTGCTTTGGGCGTGAGCTACTGGGGCGAAGTGCATCTTTATTCCGAGGTCGCTGATAAATTCCTGGAATCCTTTGTCTATAAATTGGGATCCATTATTAGCCACTAGTACCCTCGGTATGCCGAATCTGCATACGATGTTCTTCCATACAAACTTCTGCACTTCTTTCGCCGAGATAGTTGCTAGCGGTTCTGCCTCGACCCATTTGGAGAAATAGTCTACTACTACCACGCAGAATTTCACGCCTCCGGGCGCTGCGGGGAGTGGCCCAATAAGGTCTATACCCCAGACTGCGAAGGGCCAGGGATAGTCAGCCGAAGTTACCATTTCCGAGGGTGCCCTCTAGATGTTCGCGTGTCTCTGGCAACTACCGCATTTCCGGACGAACTGCCTTGCGTCCTTTCTTAGGGTAGGCCAGAAGTATCCCTGGCGAAGTATCACTGCCGCCAGGGCATCGGTTCCAATGTGTGAACCACACATGCCTTTGTGGACTTCTACAAGGATCATTTCAGTATCCTCTTCGTTCACACATCTTTGCAGTGGATTCGCATATCCCTGTCGGTATAATTCTTCACCGATTAGGAAGAAACGGCCGGAGCGCCTTCGCAGTTTTGCAGCGTCACCGGGGTCTTCGGGGAGCACATTTTCCGCGAGCTACCTTTTTATTGGATCCCTCCATCCTTTTCCTGAGGTCGCTATGCTCAATACTGAGATGCTCGGATGGTCTTGCACCTCGGTGTAGGTCTTTGACATCGCCAAGCAGTCTGCTTCGGTGTTTATCCGCCGAGGTACATTTTCGATCCGTACGGCGTCAAACTCTTGAATGAGTTTTGCTACCAGCTCGTGGTATTTTGCCAAGGTTGGGTCCTTCGCCCCATAGTCTCCTGCCGTCTGCCGAACTACTAGCTGGGAATCGCTGTGAGCCTTTAAGTTTCTCACGCCAATTTTTCTGGCCAGCCGTAATCCTGCTATGAGGGCCTAATACTCAGCCACATTGTTAGTGACGTTGAAGCTAAACTTGATAGCCTTCATTACTTCCAGGCCTTCGGGGCCTCTGATAATTACCCCAGCTCCCTGGTGTTCGGACCCCGAGGCTCCTTCAACATGTAAGGTCCATTCTGGCTCACCTTCGTTCAGATCCGGATGACTGCCCTCAGTGGTGGGTATTTCCGCAATGAATTCTACCAGTGCTTGAGCTTTTATGGCCTTCCGAGGTTCATAGGTGATATCGTGTTCGCCAAGCTCTATACACCACTTGGAGAGCCTTCTCGAATGATCCACTTTCCTCATAACTTCCCGTAGTGGTAGGCTACTTCGGACGATGATGGGGTGAGCCTGAAAGTATGGTCGCAGCCTTCTCCCTGCAAGCACCAAGGCGTATATAGCTTTTTGCAGCAGAGGGTACCTGGCTTCAGCGCCATGCATGGATTTGCTCACATAGTAGACCGGCCATTGTTTTGGCCCTTCTTCTTTCACGAGGACCGAGCTCACAGCTTTTTCCATGACGGTGAGGTATAACATGAGGGGCTCTCCCTCGCGAGGTTGTCGCAGAGTCGGCAGGCTGGCTAGGTATATTTTGAGTTTTTCCCAGGCTTTTTGACAGTCTTGATCCCAAGGATGATCATCCCTTCCGAGGTTGCCTTCCTTTTTTGCTGCCTTAGTGAGGACTTTGAAGAAAGGCCGACACCTATCTCCGTACCTGGAAATGAACCTGCTAAGAGAGGTTATTCTTCCGGTGAGTCTCTGCACATCTTTTAATGTGGCAGGGGTTCGGAACTCGAGCAGAGCCTTAATTTTTTTGGGGTTAACATCGATGCCTCTTTCGGATACCATGTACCCAAGGAACTTTCCCGAGGTCACCCCGAACATGCATTTTTCAGGATTGAGACGAATCCCGAAGGCTCTGAGCTTTTGGAAGGTTTCCTTTAGATCTGCAACGTGGTTGCGAGGGAGCTTGCTTTTGACTATCATATCGTCAACATACACCTCCATGTTTCTCCCCATTTGGTCCTTAAAGACCTTGTTCATCAACCTTTGGTAGGTGGCTCCTGCATTTTTAAGCCCGAAGGGCATCCTGACGTAGCAGTATGTTCCTCCCTCGGTGACGAAGGTGGTTTTTTCTTCATCTTCGGGGTCCATCCTTATTTGATGGTAGCCGCTAAAGGCGTCTAGGAAACTTAGGAGCCCGTATTCGACAGTTGAGTCTACCAGTTGGTCTATTGGCGGAAGAGGGTATGAGTCTTTCGGGCAAGCATCGTTCAAGTTTCTGAAATCGATGCACATCCGGAGTTTGCTGCTGCCTTCCTTTGTGGCAATCACCACGTTGCTTAACCATTCGGGATATTTGACCTCCCTGATAACTTCAACGTCTAACAGGCACTGGACTTCGGTTTTCACAAAGTTGCTCTTATGGGCTGAGATGCTTCGCTTCTTTTGCCGGACAGGCTTTGCTTCCAGGCTTACTTTGAGGCTATGCTGTATTATGCCTGGGTGCACCCCTGGCATGTCTTTCGGCGAGTAGGCAAAGAGATCTTTATTTCCCAGTAGAAAAGATACAAGGTTTTTCATGTCACCTTCGGGCAAGCTCTTCCCTATTCAGGTAGATTGTCCTGGGACAAGTTCCACTGTTTTCATTTCCGCTCTCGTGGGATCTCCTTCTTTTTCCTTCTCTGGTGCCTTTGCCTCCATTGTTTGTGCGAGGTTACTTGCCGGAGGTTTTCGCGCTTTTACAAACAGCTTCCTTACCTCGGCTTGATCTATGAAGACCTCTGCATCCCCATCCTTGGTGGCGAATGTGACAGTCAAGTACTGCACGTCAGGGCAAATGTGCAGGTTTCCCTGTGTCTGCCTTCCAAGGATGGCGTTGTACGAAGAAGGAGCGTCCATGACGATAAATCTTGCCATTGTGGAGGCGTACAACTCAGCTGTTCCGTCGACCGAAGTTCCTTTCATCATTAGGGGTAGATCAATCCATCCGAGGACAGGTAGTTCGGACGGTCCAATCCCGAAGGTGGGTGAGGTGACAGGCTTGAGCTCGCTGCTGGAGATGTCCAAATTCGGCAGTAAATGCGAGAATAGGACGTCAGTATTTGATCCATCATCAAGCAACACTCTTTTGACGTCCCAGTTCCCTATCCTTGCCATGATTAGCAGCGGATCATCATGGGGGAAGATGACGGTAGATCCATCCTTGTGAGCCAGTTTCTTTGCCGGACTATGATATTCCATGACCGCAATCTCTCTGGCCTTCCACTTTCTTTCCGAGGATGGGAGCCCCGTAGTGATGGTTTGTATCACCCCTGCAGGAGAAGGAGGGCGCTTTTTTGGACTTCGGTTTCTCCGCCTGTCAGAGTTGTAGTCCTCATCTTCGGCCCTTTCTTCCTCATCTTTTCTTCCTTTTGGGGAAGGCATCCGTAGATATTTTCGAAGTTGGCCGAGTTTTATCAGCGACTTAATGTACTTCTTCAGTTGGAAGCAGTCTTCGGTGTCGTGGCCGTGGTCGTAGTGAAACTGGCAGAACTTCTTGATGTTTTTCTTGTTATCAGCGGTCATGGCCTTTGGCCGCCGAATCTGCGTCCCCTGCCTTTCCAGCGCCATGAGGATGTTTGTCCATGTAGTGCTCAGGGGTGTGAAGCTTTGAAGTTTGCTTCCCCGTATCCTCCAAGGTCGGCCTGCCTGTTCAGTTGGATGCCGGGCTTGCTGATTGGACCCTTCGGTGCGGTTGTGATCGGACTTCGGCCCAGCCATTCTCAGCTCCTCGACGGTCATGTGCTGTTCGGCCCTTCGGTAAAATTCTTCGAGGGTGTCCGGGGGGTCCTTTGAGAACTCATAGAACAGCTGTGAATCTCGCCAAAGGCCCCGTGACATGGCGAGGATGCGTATTTCGGGCCGAAAGTCCGGGACGCTCAGAGCTTCCTTGTTGAATCTTTCGACATAGTCTCGGATGGTTTCTCCGTTTCTCTGCTCTATGTCGAACATCTGAACAGGCATCTTCGCCGTTGGCCGGCTTCCAATAAATTGTTGCGCAAAGGCCGTAGACAACTCCTGGAACTCAGTGATGGCTCCTGGGGGCAATGAGTTGTACCACGCAGTTGCTGGTCCCGTGAGGGTGACCTCGAAGCATTTACACATGGTAGCGTCGTCAGCACCATGCATTATCATGCTGCATCTGTACTTGGTCAGATGGGCCTGCGGATCGGTGCGGCCATCATAAACCTCCAGCCGGGGTACCCTGAAGTCGCCTGGCATGGCTGCCTCGGCCACGACCCGGGTGAATGGGGACCCATCTTCGCAGAAGGCTCCCGTCAGTCTGTCCCAGACAGGTTTGCGAGCTACCTGCTTCTCCACCCTGTCCAGCCGTGCTAATATCCTTTCCATGAGAACTGTGGCGTTGGCTCTTCCTCTGGGAAGGGAGATCGTTGGCACCACTTCGGGGAGCGATTTTGGCGCTGAGGGGACAGGGACCTCGCCTCTGGCGACGAACTCCTTCACCGTGAGACTTTCGGTCGCTTGGACCCAGTTTGTCCCACAGGCCGTTTCCCGAGGGGTATATTCTCCGTAGACGACTCTTCGCATGGGTCTCCACTTCCCGAACTGCGATGAGTCGATCTCGGGCTTTTCTCTCGAGGGCGTGCAGGTGAGGGAGGTCTTTGGGCCTGTGCCTGCTGTGACCACCTTCGATCGATCTGCTGTGTCATTTTGGCCACGACCGAACGCTGAAACTCCCTCATAAAGCTCATAGTGATTACTAGAGGGCGGTCTTCCTCAGGCGCAGAAGTCCCTGGGAGAGTTTGCTCAGCAGCCGGTTGTGTCTTAAGCGCGGACGGAGACCTCGGGAGTCCCCTGTCCTTAGAACGCCGAGTTTCAATGACGGCGATCTCAGAGCGGGTTCCCACAGACGGCGCCAAATGATGCCCAAGGGCTTCATCATTGGTAGTCATGGTGACTGATGAAAGGACTCCCGGAGAGGAAGGACGCCTGGTGGCCGGTTTGCCCAAGGGAGAGTGCCTGAGATGTTCAGAAAAAGTGGGTTAGGAGGTCCCCGGGGTGTTGTTCCGGGGAGGAGCCTCCGACGCCCAAGTCAGTGGTGTTGAGAGAAGGCAGAGGAAATAGCACTGAGGGGTTCAGTGAACTCTCCTGGTCGTATTTTCTCAGAGTGAGGAGTCAGGATATTTCCCAGCCGTTTGCCAGGGTGTAT
This sequence comes from Aquilaria yunnanensis, assembly GCA_039654915.1. Lineage (NCBI taxonomy): Eukaryota > Viridiplantae > Streptophyta > Magnoliopsida > Malvales > Thymelaeaceae > Aquilaria > Aquilaria yunnanensis. The sequence goes on along the minus strand of CM077595.1, from coordinate 35,343,216 downwards.
TCCCTGGTATTTATAGAGGTGTCCAGCCCGTTCAGATCGTGAAACATGTTCGGTCGGATGTTCTCTGAATGTCTGGGCGTAGGGGACAAGTAGCTAGTGGCAGGCTTCCTTGAGGCTTGAGCCGAGACGGGCCATGATGTGACTTTGATGGCGTCGGCGTGTCTGAGCGCCGTTTAAGGCGGCTTGTGACGTCTGTGGGTGACATGTCAGAGGCTTCCTTAAATGCTCCTGCCGTACTCCCGAGGTCCCTGGGTGAGGTCGTCCTCTAGTACGGACCGTGCCACTTCGTGAAACATGCCCCCAGTCCGGGGGTTCCCAGATTCAGGGAGTTCCGCCTTCGGAAAGATCATGTTCGGCCCGCCCTAGCTGGTGCCACTTTTCCGAAGGCGGTCTGTTTACTACCTCGGGGGGGCTAATAGTATCCTCAGGTTCCCTGGCGTGCCAAGCTCGGGCTCTTCGGCTTTTCTCCGAGGTGTGTGATCCCACCTTTTTCCGGGTAGCGCCAGATCTCTTGGCCATTCTGGTGGCAGGGAGTTCAGCCAGGTGAAGGCGATAGTCCTTCGGCTATCACTGCTCTAGGACATAAGCCTTTCTCTCTTGTTTGAGGACTATCCTCAAGTTTCGGTACCATTTGAGAAAGTTGGTCCCATTCAGTTTTTCCTTCACAAGGATCGATCGCAACGAAAGTGTCGATGTGTTTTGTGCCATGGTTATCTACAACAGTAAATATGCAGTGTAAGAGTCATGTATTTTAATTCATTTAATAAGGACTTTTATTAAACGATACTCCCACTATTTTCCTCAAAATAATAACCCTCGATATTATTTCGGAACACCTCGGCGCTAAGGTATTCTAGTGGGCCAAGATCCATATTTGACCACAACTTGAGTCAGCTTTGGCTTTTCTCTCAAGTTACAGCTATTCAGGTAGGCAACTCTTTGCCAATTGCATCTTATGCAACTCTTGGATAGTTGGGTGAACAACACTTGTCCAACCTCATCTCATGAAGTTAAGCCCAACTCTATGCCTCTAAGTCCCTAATCCTATTAGGATAACTTAGTTAAGACGAACCCAAAGTTAGCAGTTTGGATATCACTATTAACCCATCGTGCCTTATCAAGATGAACATGGGTGCTTTGCTTTGGCAAACCCACCTAATGTTGATCAAAGTCTTGACGAGTGCCAACATTTGGAAGGCATCACATTTAATGACATAATTTTGTTTGAGGGATTTTTTCTTTTGATCTCACCAATTTGTTATTTCCGGTTTTTTTATGCATGCATCACATACAAATCTAAAACATGCATCTCATTCTTACAAGAAATAAACGTGACATGGTTATAGCCCAAACTATGCGATATTCTCAAGCCAATGAGAATATCATAAAAGCCTAAGAAAAGAAAAGAGTCTTCACAAGCTCCTTCTCTTCCTTTCTTGGCTGCCCTTTTGTTGTCACCCCCTTGGACATACCTCCTTTGATGATCCTTGGACATACCACCTTGGATGAGCCCATAATGCACCATTACATCAATAATAGAAACCTCGAGTTACATTCGAGAGGAGTAAGGTGAGAAGAAAAGGAACGACTCGCAGGCCATATTTACAAGTACAACCAATCAAGGGCTATAACCATGCACCATACTTCAAACACCAATCAACATATCATGTCAAATCGCATGCCAATTTTTGCACGTTGATTAACCAGTTTTTATTTATGTGGCGCTTCGCATACGACGGTCCCTCTGGCCGTTCAGTGGACAGTGGTTTGATTTAGGGTTTCACCAGTAGCTCTGATACCACTGTTGGGTTTCGGGAGCCAAACAGCGCAGCGGAATTTAACCAAAACCCTCCAGGATCCAAGTGAAACAGGGTAAACCGGGTGTTCGAAAATTTTCATACCTAATTTTCGGTTGAGATCTCTCACTCAACTGTAGAGTCGAATCACAAAACCTGAACAGTTGACGTGTTCAGGCTCTCTATGGTATCTACATGAGACTCTCGGGATCGCCACGCTTCCACCACCTCCCGGCAGATGCGCTTATCTTGCGTTCGCAGTGCTAGCTTGCGTCCTCCAAGGAATTGCAAGAGAAAAGTGCGGCTGTCCTTTTGGGAGGCTAGGGCAAGGAGACCTGCGAATTTCTCACTAGAAGTTGTATTTATAGTGAGACTCAACTTCCAGGCCTAATGGGTTTCAGAGCCCTAATCCAATTAGGATTTAATTTCGCGCTTAATAATGGCTCAACTCTTGGGCCCATTATTAATACGAAATTAAAGTGAAACCATAACCCAAATAATTAGCCCATGCACTCTAATCATCCAAATAGTTGTATCTGTGTGACCCAATAGGCTCTTATCACGTTGGCAATGATCATAAATCACATTTATGATCATAAGCAATGAGCGGTGTCTAGCATCACATCATTGCTACCCAAGTGACAAGATTGTCGATGATTCGACTAAACCTTTATGATCATCACCGATATATGCCATTGTCCCTTTGTCCAAGATATCAAGACTAAGCACGAGACATGGAATGTGTCACTCTCGTATAGCCCAATCTTTGGTTTCTTGATTACCGAGTAGACTAACTTAAACTGATGACATTGATATCGTATATCAACTCATCCGAGCATGGCCATGCATTTTCTAAGTCTCACTCTATCAAGGCGCCCGAAGATATCACTCCCATTACATAGGATGGACAAATCCCAACTTGATCATACAAATCCCTCCACATGATATGTGACATACCCAATGACCTCCTTCAAGTCCACTCAGTTACAAGCAACAAAGCAAATTATCAAAGTATGTGACTCACATGTAGGGAACCTTGATGATCTTAGGTCGAAGGACTACATATACCATGATCACTATGAGAATCACTTATGACACTCATATAACGATCCATGTAGTGTTCTCATGGTGGGTCGGTCCAGTACACAAGTTCTCCAACTTGTACCCATATGTAGACTACATATCTCATATTAGTCTCCACATATGCTAGTCGTTATGTAGTATTGCAACCCGCTCCACAATAATACTAGACCAGGGACGTTTAAGAATATCATTATTCTAGGGTTACAATTATGTTTGTTAAGTTACGCAGAAACAAAACAACGAACATAATTGCTGGATTAATGCCTTAATAAAATATCATGACTCAATGTGCAAAAATACAATCATCTCATGATTGGCTTTTTGGGCACAACACTAACAGTTATCCTCCCTTGGCTCCCACCTCCTTGGAAGCACATGGTCATGCCAAGTACCTTCTTCTTCCTCATGGTCATCTTTCCTGGCATCTCCCCTTGGTTGCAAGATAGGATTAGGTCTCCTTGTAAGTCTCAAGCCTATGTCCTCAATCTTCCTCATAAGTCTACTGAAGGTTTCTTCAAGTTCCCTCATGGTAGGCTCTTCATTATGCATTACTTTAATCCTCCTATCCTCCTGGCCCTCCATATTCCTAAAATCAAAGATCCTCACACACTCACCTCATGTGTTTCACGAAAAGATGAACACTTAAAACACTTAATTTGTTTGTGAGAATATTGCTATTAAAAGAGTCCTCAAAAGTTCTAAAAGAACTTTCCTCAAAGAACACAAGAAAACTTGAATTCTTGAAAACAATTTTGACTCCAAAATAGAGGTGGGGTGAACAAGCTTTAAAAAAGAATCTAGGAAGCTCTTGCAATTGATGATCACAAAAACCACAAAGAAAAGCTTTGGCTCAAAACAAAGGGTTAGGGTTTGTTGGTGCAAAAACCAAATCACTTGTGCAAGATTCTTTTTGCAAACTCTTTTCATTTTCTTTTCTTTCTCTTTTTTCCTTGCTTTTTTTTTTCTATAACACGTTTCTTCTTGAAGTTCCTTGCTGCCAAAGACAAAAAGTTAGATTTCCTTTCAGCCAAGACAAGAAACTATAGACAACTTGCACAATTTGAAACAACCTTTTGGTATCTGGATCATTCCATTTTTTGGTGTTTTCTTGACTCTTGGATGCTAGAAACAATGAAAACAAGAAAGATTAATATGGATAGACACAAAAAGGAAAGATAAGAATCAAAAGACAACAAATGAATTAAAACCGAAAACTAGGAAACCCTAGTTTGACATCTTTTTGTTATTTTTGTTGTTTTGATTGGAAACAAGGATGGAAAAAAAGAACACATACCTGAAACAAGAAGAAAAAGCATTAAAATAGAAAATTAAATCAAGAAATTAATGAAAAAAATTGAAAGAAAAATTAAGAGAAACAAGAACGCAAAGATATGTCCTTTGTATGGAACTTGTTGTTTTGATACCAACTAATGTGAACCCTATGGTATAAAGACAATGAAACGTGCCCAAGATGTTTCCAAGCTTTACAAGACATAAAAGAGACTAGGATATGTTCCTTTGTATAGGGAAAAATACAGGCCAAAATTCGCAGCCAAAACCCTAAGTTCTAAGGAGTTAAGAAAACCTAGTCAAATTAGTACTCAAACACCTACTTTTCACATGTTTAATCTATACAGAAAATTTCTCTTATCCGATGTGACCTGAATCACTGCCATCCCCTTAATAACATCCTAAATATTGTAAATAAATAGTAAAATAAAATAAAATATGTTACAACACAAGATTGTCCCTAAAAACCCAAAATAGTCTTCTCGGGTGCACTTAAGGGCTCCTTAGGGTTCGTGCTTGTGTCTCCAAATTCAAGCTTGAATAATTGAGTTCCATTGGCTTGAGACCTTCTCTTAGATGTTGAAAAGACGTCTTGAAACTTTACAGCTCAAATATTCAGCTTGTGGAATGAAATGGCTTGTGAGACACCCCAAGGGGGCTCCAAAGGTGCACTTAAGGGGCACCCTTGGGGTTCCTTGTCTTTTGACATGTCTAGGCACTCTAGAATTGAGAACCAAGGTTGAAATTATCTTAAAATTATGTCTTGAATGTTCTAGAAGCTCCTTGTGAAAATCCAAGTCCATTCTCCATGATGAAGCTTGAGAGAAAAGCTTAAAGTGCACTAATAAGCTCCTTAGCCTTCTTCCCTATCATTGGTCCACTAGTTATCTTCAATATGTCCTTTCCATCCTTGGTTGTGCATTCCATGCTCAAACCACCTAAGAACCCCCTTCAGCCTCCCCTTGAACCTCCTAGAAAAATTGAGAAATTTGAGCCATCATAATTGTGGCGATGCATCGTAGTTAACGGCTACACGTCATCATAGTAAAAAATGCTCTGGTGTTTTTGAGTTGAACTGGTGATGCATTGTTGGTATTGGTGATGATTGGTGATGTGTCACCAATACCTACAATTTCCAAAATTTCTCAATTTTCCTGCTACAACCTTTGGAGACTTACCAAACATGCTAAATATGCTTGGATGGTCTTCAAACCTCACGTACCTGTAAAACATTGTTGTAGGGACCACAACCAACTATCACAAGCATTCCTAGGATGCATTATAACATCATTCTAGGCTCCACAAAACAAGTAGTCCACCATGAACAAACTAGCCCACTAACTAATGCTATTGCCAAAACTACTTGAGTTCATCAAGCAAACACATTCTAATAGCATTAATCAAGCTTTAAAACATAAATCCCCTATCTTAACTTCAACTCACAAGAAAGAATCAATCAACCTTTCCTCAAGAGCCAAAGTTCCACAAGGTTCTTCCTAGTTCCAAGAAACCAAAGCCACAACACTCATAATTACTAACTTCCCACTACAACCCAAGCTCCCAAACAACTAATAAACAAGAATTCACCAAGAATCCACAAGTTACCTCGCATAAAAAATAGGGGATGGTGGGAAACATTCTTCCAAGCCTCAAAAACATGAAATCTCACTTGAAACAAGCTTCCTATAGCTTATACTCCCTTGGTAGCTTCAAATTTCATTAAAAACTCTTGGTTTTGGGCATGAATTCATGAAGGAATGGTAGAGAAAAGGATGAGATCCCTTTTTTGCATGAAAATGGCAGCCCTCCCTTCCTTTACTGAGTTTTATAGCAATCAAAACCAAAAAGCCACCAAAGTTTTTAAAAATTTACAAATAAGCCCCCTTTCTGAGGTACCATAGTCTAACTTGGTCAAATCATGTTTATTTAAGCTAAGTTTAGGTTAAAGTTAAAGTTAGGCTTTAAAAACTCATTTTTAACACTTGGGATCCAAGCCCGACCATTCAAGATGCAAAAATTACCATTTTTCTCCTAAACTTCATTTAGTGCCTTAACCTTATCAGAACTTAGTGAACTTTGCTAACTCACCTATTCTTGCTATGTGAACTTGAAATAAGGTCCCAAATGAAGTTTAAAACACTTTACCTTCCTCAAACGAGCTTCCAAGTTAAAGAAAGATAACACGCCGCCCATACCAATAACATCTATTCTCTAATTGAAGATATTTGAAACCAAAGTGTCTTACATTGGTCACAGACATCTTCACATTATCTGTCACAAGAGCCCTAAGCCCTAAACCTTGTCCCAAACTTGATTACATATTCAAAGCCAAAACCCTAAAACTCAAAAAAAAAAATTAATCATTTCAATTAAAGAATTCACCTTCACTGTTAAAACTGATAGATGGTCAGCAAAACAACAAGTTCACTCCCTCATTTTGGATCAATATGAGATGATGGAAAAATGAGAAAAAAAAACCTGATTATTTCTGCTATGCATGATAGACAATTTCCATAAAGGTGAGAGAGAGCTGTTGGAACGTCTAGCATTATATACATCTACTAGGGTAATTTTGGGTTAACACCTTTGAATTTTCACTCGGTGCCACTTCTCTAACGGTTCTACTAATGAAGCTAACGATGTAAGGGAGAAACTGTAGGTTTTTTAGATAGCAAGGACAAAATGCGAGGTTTAGGCAAACCTGAAAGGGTTTTTCTAATTTCCCTTAAAATAATTACTAATTTACACCATACCCACCAATAGGAATTGAATCCTATCAATGTATTGAGTGTGACTACATTGCCAAATTGTTCCTTGGGGCCTTTAGGTTTCAATAAGCAAGAAGATTTTTACACGACGCAGCTGGCTCGATGATAGAGCAGGAAGCTCCTTGCCAGACAAACTTGAATCAACCAATGATCTAACTCTCCTCTAGTAACATAAACAATTGTCTACTTTTTTGACCAAAAAACAAAATGAAAATCCAAACAATGATTTTAATATTTTATTTTCTTTTCCTTTTACCTGTTTTGATATCTTGATAGTTGCACAATAGGGGTCAATAAGATGATGAATGCATACAATCTGTTTTGCCAACCCATAAAGCCAATTCTCTTTGATGGTATTCAGCTTTAATTTTCTTGCTTTTACCTGGCACCTAATCTAGTAACATTACATCGACAATTCTTTTTTTTAAAAAAAGAAAGCCATCTACGAATGGACAACACATAATGGACAATGCCAGATAAGCACTAATATATATACTTCCTTGTAAATATTTTGATTTAATATTGAATTAGAAAAAAAGAAAAATTTATTGTGTGTTATTTTTTTACTCATGATCAGTTTTTAGATGTAAATCAGGAAAGATGCAAAAAAAGGTAAATACTTAAATGATAATTTTAATGGTGAAATGATAGAGTAATTTACTAAATATGTAAATTGTGCAAAAATTTGGGATGACATAAATTAGTAAATGTCACAAAAAGGGACAAATGAGATATTATACTATATTAGAAAGAAGAAATGGATTTTACTATTCATGTACAGTAGATGAACAATACATCATTTTTTTTGGGCCTTTGTCCTTTTTTTGGATGCAATATGCTCTTTTATTAATTTGATCATCTTTTAGCAAGGCGCGCACTTTTCTGAAGGCTAATGTTGCAATTTTTTTGGTTTAAGTCTGTTGATAGCCGAAGGACTATCGCCTCCGCCTGGCCGAACTCCCTGCCACCAGAATGGCCAAGAGATCTGGCGTTACCCTGGAAAAGGTGGGATCACACACCTCAGAGAAAAGCCGAAGAGCCCGAGCTCGGCACGCCAGGAAACCTGAGGATACTATCAGCCCCCCCAAGGATAGTAAACGGACAGCCTTCGGAAAAGTGGCACCAGCTAGGGCGAGCCGAACATGATCTTCCCGAAGGCGGAACTCCCTGGATCTGGGAACCCCCGAACTAGGGGCAGGTTTCCCGAAGTGGCACAGTCCGTACTACAGGACGACCACACCCAGGGACCTCGGGAGTACGGCAGGAGCATTTAAGGAAGCCTCTGACATGTCGCCCACAGACGTCACAAGCCGCCTCAAACGGCGCTCTGACACGGCGACACCATCAAAATCACATCATGGCTCGTCTCGGCTCAAGGCTCAAGGAAGCCTGCCACCAGCTACTTGTCCTCTATGCCCAGACATTCAGAGAACATCCGACCGAACACGTGTCACAATCTGAACGGGCTGGACACCTCAAAAAATATCAGGGGAAAACACCCTGGAAAACGGTTTGCAAATATCCTGACCCCTCACTCTGAGAAAACACGACCAGGCGAGTTCACTGAACCCCTCAGTGCTATTTCCTCTGCCTTCTCTCAGCACCACTGACTTGGACGTCGGAGGCTCCTCCCCGGAAAAACACCCCGGGGACCTCCTAACCCACTTTTTCTGAACATCTCAGGCACTCTCCCTTGGGCAAACCGGCCACCAGGCGTTCTTCCTCTCCTGGAGTCCCTCCATCAGTCATCATGACTACCAACGATGAAGGCCTTGGGCATCATTTGGCGCCGTCTGTGGGAAACCGCTCTGAGATCGCCGTCGTTGAAACTCGGCGTTCTAAGGACAAGGGACTCCCGAGGTCTCCGTCCGTGCCTGAGACATAACCGGCTGCTGAGCAAACACTCCCAGGGACTTCTGTGCCTGAGGAAGACCGCCCTCTAGTAATCACTATGAGCTTTATGAGGGAGTTTCAGCGTTCGGTCGTGGCCGAAATGGCACAGCAGATCAACCGAAGATGGTCACAACAGACACAGGCCCAAAGACCTCCCTCACCTGCATGCCCCCGAGAGAAAAGCCCGAGGTCGACTCATCGCAGTTCGGGAAGCGGAGACCCGCGTGAAGAGTCGTCTACGGAGAATATAGCCCTCAGGAAATGGCCTGTGGGACAAACTGGGTCCAAGTGACCGAAAGTCCCACACCGAAGGAGTTCGTCGCCAGGGGCGAGGTCCCTGTCCCCCCAGCGCCGAACTCGCTCCTCGAAGAGGCGCCGACGATCTCCCTCCCCAGAGGAAGAACCTAACGCCACAGTTCTCATGGAAATGATACTAGCACGGCTAGACAGGGTGGAAAAGTAGGTAGCTCGCAAACCCGTCTGGGACAGGCTGACGGGAGCCTTCTGCGAAGATGGGTCCCCATTCACCCGGGTCGTGGCCGAGGCAGCCATGCCTGGCGACTTCAGGGTACCTCGGCTGGTGATTTATGATGGACGCACTGATCTGCAGGCCCATCTGACCAAGTACAGACGCAGCATGATAATGCATGGTGCTGACGACGCTAGCATGTGTAAATGCCTCGAGGTCACCCTCACAGGACCAGCAACTGCGTGGTACAACTCATTGCCCCCAGGAGCCATCACTGAGTTCCAGGAGTTGTCTACAGCCTTCGCGCAACAATTCATTGGAAGCCGGCCAACGGCGAAGATGCCTGTTCAAATGTTCGACATAGAGCAGAGAAATGGAGAAACCATCCGAGACTATGTCAAAAGATTCAACAGGGAAGCTCTGAGCGTCCCGGACTTCCGGCCTGAAATACGCATCCTTGCCATGACACGGGGCCTTTCGGCGAGACTCACAGCTGTTCTATGAGTTCTCAAAGGACCCCCCGGACACCCTCGGAGAATTTTACCGAAGGGCCGAACAGCACATGACCGCCGAGGAGCTGAGAATGGCTGGGCCGAAGTCCGATCACAACCGCACCGAAGGGTCCAATCAGCAAGCCCGGCATCCAACTGAACAGGGAGGCCGACCTCGGAGGATGTGGGGAAATAAACTTCAAAGCTTCACACCCCTGAGCACTACACGGACAAACATCCTCATGGCGCTGGAAAGGCAGGGGACGCAGATTCGGCGGCCAAGGGCCATGACCGCTGATAACAAGAAAAACATCAAGAAGTTCTGCCAGTTTCACCGCGACCACGGCCACGACACCGAAGACTGCTTCCAATTGAAGAAGTACATTGAGTCACTGATAAAACTCGGCCAACTTCGAAAATATCTGCGGATGCCTTCCCCAAAAGGAAGAAAAGATGAGGAAGAAAGGGCCGAAGACGAGGACTACAACTCCGACAGACGGAGAAACAGAAGTCTGAAAAAGTGCCCTCCTCCTCCTGCAGGGGTGATACAAACCATCACCACGGGGCTCCCATCCTCGGAAAGAAAGCGGAAGGCCAGAGAAATTGTGGTCATGGAATATCAGAGTCCGGCAAAGAAACTGGGTCGCAAGGATAGATCCACCGTCATCTTCCCCCATGACGATCCGCTGCTAATCATGGCAAGGATAGGGAACTGGGACGTCAAAAGAGTGTTGCTTGACGATGGATCAAATACTGACGTCCTATTCTCGCATTTACTGCCAAATTTGGACATCTCCAGCAGCGAGCTCAAGCCTGTCACCTCGCCCACTTTCGGGGTTGGGCCGTCCGAACTACCTGTCCTCGGATGGATTGATCTCCCCCTGATGATATGGTATCCGAAAGAGGCATCGATGCTAACCCCGAAAAAATTAAGGCTCTGCTCGAGTTCCGAACCCCTGCCACAGTAAAAGATGTGCAGAGACTCACCGGAAGAATAACCTCTCTTAGCACGATCATTTCCAGGTACGGAGATAGGTGTCGGCCTTTCTTCAAAGTCCTCACTAAGGCAGCAAAAAAGGAAGGCAACCTCGGAAGGGATGATCATCCTTGGGATCAAGACTGTCAAAAAGCCTGGGAAGAACTCAAAATATACCTAGCCAGCCTGCCGACTCTGCGACAACCTCGCGAGGGAGAGCCCCTCATGTTATACCTCACCGTCATGGAAAAAGCTGTGAGCTCGGTCCTCGTGAAAGAAGAAGGGCCAAAACAATGGCCGGTCTACTATGTGAGCAAATCCATGCATGGCGCTGAAGTCAGGTACCCTCTGCTGCAAAAAGCTATATACGCCTTGGTGCTTGCAGGGAGAAGGCTGCGACCATACTTTCAGGCTCACCCCATCATCGTCCGAAGTAGCCTACCACTACGGGAAGTTATGAGGAAAGTGGATCATTCGGGAAGGCTCTTCAAGTGGTGTATAGAGCTTGGTGAACACGATATCACCTATGAACCTCGGAAGGCCATAAAAGCTCAAGCACTGGCAGAATTCATTGCTAAAATACCCACCACTGAGGAGAGTCATCCGGATCTAACGTAGGTGAGCCAGAATGGACCCTACATGTTGACGGAGCCTCGGGGTCCGAACACCAGGGAGTTGGGGTAATTATCAGAGGCCCCAAAGGCCTGGAAGTAATGAAGGCTATCAAGTTCAGCTTCAACGTCACTAACAATGTGGCTGAGCATGAGGCCCTCAAAGCGGGATTACGACTGGCCAGAAAAATTGGCGTGAGAAACTTAAAGGCTCACAGCGACTCCCAGCTAGTAGTTCGGCAGATGGCAGGAGACTATGGGGCGAAGGACCTAACCTTGGCAAAATACCACGAGCTGGTAGCAAAACTCATTCAAGAGTTTGACGCCGTACGGATTGAAAACATACCTCGGCGGAAAAACACCGAGGCAGATTGCTTGGCGAAGTCAAAGACCTACACCGAGGTGCTAGATCGTCCGAGCATTTCAGTACTGAGCATAGCGACCTCGGGAAAAGGATGGAGGGATCCAATAAAAAGGTACCTCACGGAAAATGTGCTCCCCGAAGACCCCGGTGACGCTGCAAAGCTGAGAAGGCGCTCCGGCCGTTTCTTCCTGATCGATGAAGAACTATACCGACAGGGATACGCGAATCCACTACAAAGATGTGTGAACGAAGAGGATACTGAAATGATCCTTGAAGAAGTCCACGAAGGCATGTGTGGTTCACACATAGGAACCGATGCCCTGGCGGCAGTGATACTTCACCAGGGATACTTCCGGCCTACCCTAAGAAAGGACGCAAGGCAGTTCGTCCGGAAATGCGGTAGTTGCCAGAGACACGCGAACATCCAGAGGGCACCCTCGGAAATGGTAACTTCAGCTGACTATCCCTGGCCCTTCGCAGTCTGGGGTATATACCTTATTGGGCCACTCCCCTCAGCGCCCGGAGGCGTGAAATTCTGCGTGGTAGCAATAGACTATTTCTCCAAATGGGTCGAGGCAGAACCGCTAGCAACTATCTCGGCAAAAGAAGTGCAGAAGTTTGTATGGAAGAACATCGTATGCAGATTCGGCATATCGAGGGTACTAGTGGCTGATAATGGATCCCAATTCATAGACAAAGGATTCCAGGAATTTATCAGCGACCTCGGAATAAAGATGCACTTCGCCCCAGTAGCTCAACCCCAAAGCAACGGGTAGGTGGAGGTATCTAACAGGACCATAAAAGATGGCCTGAAAAAGAGACTGGGGGAAGCAAAAGGGAAATGGCCAGGAGAACTCCAAAGCGTATTATGGAGTTACCGAACGACGCCCCGAAGAGCCACAGGGGAGACTCCCTTCTCACTCGTCTTCGGAACAGAGGCCATCATCCCTATCGAGATAGTTAGGCCATCAGTACGGCTGCAAGTATTCGATGAAGGTGGTGTTGGGTTTCGGGAGCCAAACAGCGCAGCGGAATTTAACCGAAACCCTCCAGGATCCAAGTGAAACGGGGTAAACCGGGTGTTCGAAAATTTCATACCTAATTTTCGGTTGAGATCTCTCACTCAACTGTAGAGTCGAATCACAAAACCTGAACAGTTGACGTGTTCAGGCTCTCTATGGTATCCACACGAGCCTCTCGGGATCACCACGCTTCCACCACGTCCCGGCAGATGCGTTTCTCTTGCGCTCGCAGTGCTAGCTTGCGTCCTCCAAGGAATTGCAAGAGAAGAGTGCGGCTGTCCTTTTGGGAGGCTAGGGCAAGGAGACCTGCGAATTTCTCACTTAAAAGTTGTATTTATAGTGAGACTCAACTTCCAGGCCTAATGGGTTTCAAAGCCCTAATCCAATTAGGAATTAATTTCGGGCTTAATAATGGCTCAACTCCTTGGCCCATTATTAATACGAAATTAAAGTGAAACCATAACCCAAATAATTAGCCCATGCACTCTAATGATCCAAATAGCTCTATGTGTGCGACCCAATAGGCTCTTGCCATATTGGCAACGATCATAAATCACATTTATGATCATAAGCAATGAGCGGTGTCTAGCAACACATCATTGCTACCCAAGTGACAAGATTGTCGGTGAATCGACTAAACCTTTATGATCATCACCGATATATGCCATTGTCCCTTTGTCCAAGATATCAAGACTAAGCACGAGACATGGAATGTGTCACTCTCGTATAGCCCAATCTTTGGTTTCTTGATTACCGAGTAGACTAACTTAAACTGATGACATTGATATCATATATCAACTCATCGGAGCATGGCCATGCATTTTCTAAGTCTCACTCTATCAAGGGGCCCAAAGATATCACTCCCGTTACATAGGAGGGACAAATCCCATCTTGATCATACAAATCCCTCCGCATGATATGTGACATACCCAATGACCTCCTTCAAGTTCACTCAGTTACGAGCAACAAAGGAAAGTATCAAAGTATGTGACTCACATGTAGGGAACCTTGATGATCTTAGGTCGAAGGACTACATATACCATGATCACTATGAGAATCACTTATGACACTCATATAACGATCCATGAAGTGTTCTCATGGTGGGTCGGTCCAGTACACAAGTGTTAGTATTGTGCCCAAAAAGCCAATCATGAGATGATTGTATTTTGCACATTGAGTCATGATATTTTATTGAGGCATTAATCCAGCAATTTTGTTTGTTGTTTTGTTTCTGCGTAACGTAATAAACATAATTGTAACCCTAGAATAATGATATTCTTAAACGTCCCTAGTATAGTATTATTGTGGAGCGGGTTGCAATAATACATAATGACTAGCATATGTGGAGACTAATATGAGATATGTAGTCTACATATGGGTACAAGTTGGAGAACTTGTGTACTGGACCGACCCACCATGAGAACACTTCATGGATCGTTATATGAGTGTCATAAGTGATTCTCATAGTGATCATGGTATATGTAGTCCTTCGACCTAAGATCATCAAGGTTCCCTACATGTGAGTCACATACTTTGATACTTTCCTTTGTTGCTCGTAACTGAGTGAACTTGAAGGAGGTCATTGGGTATGTCACATATCATGCGGAGGGATTTGTATGATCAAGATGGGATTTGTCCCTCCTATGTAACGGGAGTGATATCTTTGGGCCCCTTGATAGAGTGAGACTTAGAAAATGCATGGCCATGCTCCGATGAGTTGATATATGATATCAATGTCATCAGTTTAAGTTAGTCTACTCGGTAATCAAGAAACCAAAGATTGGGCTATACGAGAGTGACACATTCCATGTCTCGTGCTTAGTCTTGATATCTTGGACAAAGGGACAATGGCATATATCGGTGATGATCATAAAGGTTTAGTCGATTCACCGACAATCTTGTCACTTGGGTAGCAATGATGTGTTGCTAGACACCGCTCATTGCTTATGATCATAAATGTGATTTATGATCGTTGCCAATATGGCAAGAGCCTATTGGGTCGCACACATAGAGCTATTTGGATCATTAGAGTGCATGGGCTAATTATTTGGGTTATGGTTTCACTTTAATTTCGTATTAATAATGGGCCAAGGAGTTGAGCCATTATTAAGCCCGAAATTAATTCCTAATTGGATTAGGGCTTTGAAACCCATTAGGCCTGGAAGTTGAGTCTCACTATAAATACAACTTTTAAGTGAGAAATTCGTAGGTCTCCTTGCCCTAGCCTCCCAAAAGGACAGCCGCACTCTTCTCTTGCAATTCCTTGGAGGATGCAAGCTAGCACTGCGAGCGCAAGAGAAACGCATCTGCCGGGACGTGGTGGAAGCGTGGTGATCCCGAGAGGCTCGTGTGGATACCATAGAGAGCCTGAACACGTCAACTGTTCAGGTTTTGTGATTCGACTCTACAGTTGAGTGAGAGATCTCAACCGAAAATTAGGTATGAAATTTTCGAACACCCGGTTTACCCCGTTTCACTTGGATCCTGGAGGGTTTCGGTTAAATTCCGCTGCGCTGTTTGGCTCCCGAAACCCAACAGTGGTATCAGAGCTACTGGTGAAACCCTAAATCGGGATTGAGTGTTGAATCGCATGATGCTATGTCTTCGATTGGTTTTCGGCCATGATTAATTAGATTGATTCATGATGCATGAAACCGGAATTCGTAATGAACATATGAGATATATGAAGAAACAACACAAATTGGTTAATGAGATTAACCCGAAATTGATAGGTATGAGATACCTATATGGATTAGGATTCTTGCAATAGTTGCAAAAACCCTAGGTTTGTTCGGATTCGGCCTGTTCGGGCACCGAAAGTAAGGTATTTTTGGTGGCTCGAATGGAGGAGTCTCGGGTGCCTACTTTCTCGAAATAGAAGATTTCGGGCTAAGCAATTGTAAGACAATTTTTTGCGCCGGGGGGCGCTGCCCCCCACGCCCCCCGCAAGGGCGGCTCCCCTTGACCCCGTCCGCTAACCGGTCAGCGGAACCACCGCCCGCTGACCGGCCAGCGGGACCGCCGTATGCGAAGCGCCACATAAATAAAAACTGGTTAATCAACACGCGAAAATTGGCATGCATCTTTGTTGAATGAGATTTGACATGATATGCTGATTAGTGTTTGAAGCATGGTGCATGGTTATAGCCCTTGATTGGTTGTACTTGTAAATACGGCCTGCGAGTCGTGCCTTTTCTTATCACTCTCATTGTACATTCTCTTCTCACCTTACTCCCCTCGAATGTAACTCGAGGTTTCTATTATTGATGTAATGGTGCATTATGGGATCGTCCAAGGTGGTATGTCCAAGGAGGTGACAACAAAAAGGCAGCCAAGAAAGGAAGAGAAGGAGCTTGTGAAGACTCTTTTCTTTTCTTAGGCTTTTATGATATTCTCATTGGCTTGAGAATATCGCATAGTTTGGGCTATAACCATGTCACGTTTATTTCTTGTAAGCATGAGATGCATGTTTTATATTTGTATATGATGCATGTATAAAACAACCGGAGATAACAAATTGGTGAGATCAAAAGAAAAATCCCTCAAACAAATATTAAGTCATTAAATGTGATGCCTTCCAAATGTTGGCACTCGTCAAGACTTTGATCAACATTAGGTGGGTTTGCCAAAGCAAAGCACCTATGTTCATCTTGGTAAGGCGCGATGGGATAATAGTGATATCCAAACTGCTAACTTTGGGTTCGACTTAACTAAGTCATCCTAATAGGATTAGGGACTTAGAGGCATAGAGTTGGGCTTAAGTTCATGAGATGAGCTTGGACAAGTGTTGTTCACCCAACTATCCAAGAGTTGCATAAGATGCAATTGGCAATGAGTTGCCTACCTAAATAGCTGTAACTTGAGAGAAAAGCCAAAGCTGACTCAGGTTGTGGTCAAATATGGATCTTGGCCCACTAGAATACCTTAGCGCCGAGGTGTTCCGAAATAATATCGAGGGTTATTATTTTGAGGAAAATAGTGGGAGTATCGTTTAATAAAAGTCCTTATTAAATGAATTAAAATACATGACTCTTACACTGCATATTTACTGTTGTAGATAACCATGGCACAAAACACATCGACACTTTCGTTGCGATCGATCCTTGAGAAGGAAAAACTGAATGGGACCAACTTTCTCAAATGGTACCGAAACTTGAGGATAGTCCTCAAACAAGAGAGAAAGGCATATGTCCTAGAGCAGCCCATTCCGAATGAGCCTGCTGCCACTGCTCCAAGAGCTGAAAGGGATGCTCACAAGAGGCATTCTGATGATGCTTTGGATGTTGCATGCCTCATGCTTATTACCATGGAATCTGAGCTTCAGAAGCAACATGAGAACATGGGGGCGTTCGATATGATCGAACATCTCAAAATGCTTTTCCAAGAGCAAGCTAGGCATGAGAGGTTTGAGACCTCTAAGGCATTGTTTCAGTGCAAGATGTCTGAGGGAAGTCCCGTGGGTCCTCATGTGCTCAAGATGATTGGGTACATTGAGAATCTTGAGAATTTGGGATTTGCTCTTCAGAAAGAGTTGGCTATCGATGTAGTCTTGCAATCATTGCCTGAAAGCTACAGTCAATTCGTCATGAACTATAACATGAACGACCTAGACAAGTCCCTTCCTGAATTGCTCAACATGTTGAGAACTGCTGAGCAAAACCTTAAGAAGGCTAAGCCCATTTTGATGGTTCAAAAGGGCAAGGGAAAGGGAAAAGCCAACAAGAAGAAGGATAAAGCTAATGGAAAGTCCAATGCTAGTTCTTCTTCAGCTGCACTGAAACCAAAGGGTGGTGTGGCAAAGGAAGGGGAGTGCTTCCATTGTAAGCAACCTGGACACTGGAAGCGCAACTGTAAGCTCTATCTTGAAGAACTTGCTAAGGAAAAGGGAAGTAAGACTTCCACTTCAGGTATTTTTGTTATAGAGGCTAACTTTTCTACTTCCTCATCTTGGGTATTGGATACTGGATGTGGATCTCACATTTGTGCAAATGTGCAGGATCTAAGTAGAAGTAGAAGATTGGCCCGAGGTGAAGTGGACCTACGTGTTGGAAATGGAGCAAGGGTTGCTGCCTTAGCCATAGGGACTTATGTTCTCACTTTACCTAGTGGATTAGTTTTAGAATTAGACAACTGCTACTTTGTGCCTACTATTAGTAGAAATTTGATTTCTGTTTCTTGTTTGGACAAGAAAGGTTTTTCATTTATAATAAAGGACAAATGTTGTTCTATTTATTTGAATGAAATCTTTTATGGTAGTGCTCAACTTAGCAATGGGTTGTATGTTCTAGACCTTGAAGATCCAATCTATAATGTGAATACCAAGAAGGTCAGATTAAATGATTCAAACTTGACCTATCTCTGGCACTGTCGCTTGGGCCATATAAATGAGACCCGCATATCCAAGCTCCATAAGGATGGACTCTTGGACTCATTTGATTTTGAATCATATGAGACATGTGAGTCATGTTTGTTGGGCAAGATGACCAAAGCCCCATTCACAGGGCAAAGTGAAAGGGCTAATGACTTACTAGGACTCATACATAGTGATGTATGTGGCCCTATGTCTACACAAGCTAGAGGAGGTTCCCAATACTTCATTACTTTCACTGATGACTTCAGCAGATATGGTTATGTGTATCTTATGAGACACAAGTCAGAATCCTTTGAAAAGTTCAAAGAATTCAAGAATGAAGTAGAGAATCAACTCGGGAAGAGTATCAAAGTGCTTCGATCAGATCGAGGTGGAGAGTACTTGGATCGAGAATTCCTTGACTATCTGAAGGAGTGTGGTATAGTATCACAACTCACTCCACCAGGTACACCTCAATGGAATGGTGTTTCTGAAAGGAGAAATCGAACTCTGTTAGACATGGTTCGCTCCATGATGAGTCAAGCTGACCTTCCAAACTCCTTTTGGGGACATGCTCTAGAAACAGCCGCTTTTACACTAAACCGAGTTCCATCTAAATCGGTTCAAAAGACACCATATGAGATATGGAGTGGGAGGCGTCCCAATTTGTCTTTTATGAAGATTTGGGGCTGTGACGCTTATGTAAAACGTCAATCCTCTAACAAACTAGGGCCCAAATCTCAAAAATGTCTTTTTGTTGGGTATCCCAAAGAAACAAAGGGTTACTATTTCTACAATCCCTCTGAGCAAAAAGTGTTTGTTGCTCGAACTGGTGTCTTTTTGGAGAAAGAGTTTATCTCTAAAGGAACTAGTGGGAGGAAAGTAGAACTTGAAGAAATTCAAGAACAACAAGAAGACATCGAACCTGAAATGGAACCTGAACAGACACCACAAGATGTTGTGGTTCAAGAGTCTGTTCCTGTAGCACAAAGCCCACGTAGGACTAGTAGGATTCGGCGTGAGCCCGAGAGATATGGATTTCTCGTGACTCACACCGGTGATGTGATGCTCATGGATCAAGATGAGCCCACAACCTACCAACAAGCTATGTCGGGGCCTGACTCTGAGAAGTGGCTAATGGCCATGAAATCCGAGATGGAATCCATGTATGAAAACCAAGTATGGACTTTGGTTGACCCACCTGAAGGGGTAAAACCCATAGGGTGCAAATGGGTTTTCAAGAAGAAAACTGACATGGATGGTAATGTGATTACCTTTAAGGGACGATTGGTCGCAAAAGGTTTCAAGCAAATTCATGGTATTGACTATGATGAAACTTTTTCACCAGTTGCTATGCTTAAATCCATCCGAATTTTGTTTGCTATTGCTGCACACTATGATTATGAGATATGGCAAATGGATGTCAAAACTGCATTCCTAAATGGAAAGCTACTTGAGGATGTGTACATGACACAACCTGAGGGTTTTGTCACTCCTGGGAATGCCAATAAAGTGTGCAAATTGCAAAGGTCCATTTATGGACTGAAGCAAGCTTCTCGAAGTTGGAATCTTCGTTTTGATGATGCAATCAAAGAGTTTGGTTTTATCAAAAATGAAGATGAACCTTGTGTCTACAAGAAGGTTAGTGGGAGCGCTATTGTCTTCTTGGTGTTGTATGTAGATGACATACTACTCATCGGGAATGACATTCCTGAGCTACAGTCTGTGAAGACTTGGCTAGGGAAATGTTTCTCTATGAAGGACTTGGGTGAAGCAGCCTATGTGTTAGGCATCAGGATCTATAGAGATAGATCGAGAAAGCTTCTTGGCCTAAGTCAAAGTACGTATATTGACAAGGTGCTAAAGAGGTTTAGCATGCAAGATTCCAAGAAAGGATTCTTGCCCATGTCACATGGTATCACTCTTTCTAGATCTCAGTGTCCGAGTACAACCGAGGAGAGAGAGCGCATGAGTAAGATTCCATATGCCTCAGCAATTGGATCTATCATGTATGCCATGATATGTACTCGTCCCGATGTCTCATATGCTTTGAGCATGACGAGTAGGTACCAATCGAACCCCGGTGAAAGTCACTGGACAGCTGTTAAGAACATCCTTAAGTACTTACGAAGGACTAAGGATGCATTCTTGGTCTTTGGAGGTGAAGATGAGCTCGTTGTAAGGGGTTACACCGATGCAAGCTTCCAATCCGATAAGGATGATTTTAGATCGCAATCTGGTTATGTGTTTTGTATTGGTGGTGGTGCTGTAAGCTGGAAGAGTTCAAAGCAAGAGACAGTAGCTGACTCTACAACAGAATCTGAGTACATTGCCGCCTCTGATGCTGTGAAGGAGGCAGTTTGGATCAAGAAGTTCATCACTGAACTTGGAGTGGTTCCAAGCATTGTTGACCCAATAGAGCTCTATTGTGACAACAATGGAGCAATCGCACAGGCTAAGGAACCTCGATCTCACCAGCGATCCAAACACATACTCCGACGCTATCATCTCATCAGGGAGATCATCGAGAGGGGTGATGTAAGGATATGCAGGACTTCGACAGACAGCAACATTGCTGATCCACTGACAAAGCCCCTTACGCAGCAGAAGCATGATAGCCATTCTAGGTCCATCGGTATTAGATACATGGATGATTGGCTTTTAGTGCAAGTGGGAGATTGTTAGTATTGTGCCCAAAAAGCCAATCATGAGATGATTGTATTTTGCACATTGAGTCATGATATTTTATTGAGGCATTAATCCAGCAATTTTGTTTGTTGTTTTGTTTCTGCGTAACGTAATAAACATAATTGTAACCCTAGAATAATGATATTCTTAAACGTCCCTAGTATAGTATTATTGTGGAGCGGGTTGCAATAATACATAATGACTAGCATATGTGGAGACTAATATGAGATATGTAGTCTACATATGGGTACAAGTTGGAGAACTTGTGTACTGGACCGACCCACCATGAGAACACTTCATGGATCGTTATATGAGTGTCATAAGTGATTCTCATAGTGATCATGGTATATGTAGTCCTTCGACCTAAGATCATCAAGGTTCCCTACATGTGAGTCACATACTTTGATACTTTCCTTTGTTGCTCGTAACTGAGTGAACTTGAAGGAGGTCATTGGGTATGTCACATATCATGCGGAGGGATTTGTATGATCAAGATGGGATTTGTCCCTCCTATGTAACGGGAGTGATATCTTTGGGCCCCTTGATAGAGTGAGACTTAGAAAATGCATGGCCATGCTCCGATGAGTTGATATATGATATCAATGTCATCAGTTTAAGTTAGTCTACTCGGTAATCAAGAAACCAAAGATTGGGCTATACGAGAGTGACACATTCCATGTCTCGTGCTTAGTCTTGATATCTTGCACAAAGGGACAATGGCATATATCGGTGATGATCATAAAGGTTTAGTCGATTCACCGACAATCTTGTCACTTGGGTAGCAATGATGTGTTGCTAGACACCGCTCATTGCTTATGATCATAAATGTGATTTATGATCGTTGCCAATATGGCAAGAGCCTATTGGGTCGCACACATAGAGCTATTTGGATCATTAGAGTGCATGGGCTAATTATTTGGGTTATGGTTTCACTTTAATTTCGTATTAATAATGGGCCAAGGAGTTGAGCCATTATTAAGCCCGAAATTAATTCCTAATTGGATTAGGGCTTTGAAACCCATTAGGCCTGGAAGTTGAGTCTCACTATAAATACAACTTTTAAGTGAGAAATTCGTAGGTCTCCTTGCCCTAGCCTCCCAAAAGGACAGACACACTCTTCTCTTGCAATTCCTTGGAGGACGCAAGCTAGCACTGCGAGCGCAAGAGAAACGCATCTGCCGGGACGTGGTGGAAGCGTGGTGATCCCGAGAGGCTCGTGTGGATACCATAGAGAGCCTGAACACGTCAACTGTTCAGGTTTTGTGATTCGACTCTACAGTTGAGTGAGAGATCTCAACCGAAAATTAGGTATGAAATTTTCGAACACCCGGTTTACCCCGTTTCACTTGGATCCTGGAGGGTTTCGGTTAAATTCCGCTGCGCTGTTTGGCTCCCGAAACCCAACAACAAGTTCTCCAACTTGTACCCATATGTAGACTACATATCTCATATTAGTCTCCACATATGCTAGTCATTATGTATTATTGCAACCCGCTCCACAATAATACTATACTAGGGACGTTTAAGAATATCATTATTCTAGGGTTACAATTATGTTTATTACGTTACGCAGAAACAAAACAAGAAACAAAATTGCTGGATTAATGCCTCAATAAAATATCATGACTCAATGTGCAAAAATACAATCATCTCATGATTGGCTTTTTGGGCACAATACTAACAGGTGGAAACGACCTCGGCCTAAGAACGAAGCTCGACCTCATCGGTGAACACAGAGAAATAGCTGAGCTGAGAAGGAAAGCTTTCCAGCAAAGAGTGGCCGCGGCTATAAATTTGCGAGCCAGGCCAAAAGAAATCAAGAAATGGGACCTCGTTCTCCGAAAGGCTGACTTTGCACCCCGAAAGCCGTCCCACGGGGTACTTCGAGTGAACTGGCAAGGACCTTATCTGGTTCTTACTGAAGCACGAAAAGGCATGTACAAACTTGGCGACAATGAAGGCGTAGAATTGAAAAACACTTGGCACTCAGACGCCCTGAAGAAATTCTACGCTTAAGATGGAACGGAAGGATTGTGTTGTACAAAAACTATCCTAAGTACATAATGTCCTTGAGAAAAATTCTTAAGTGTACAAAATGGTGCAAGACAGAAGTCCGTGAAGGCGTTCGCCGTGAAAAAACACAGATATGATTTTCTGAAGTCCCTTGAGCCATCACGCTCGGAAAAACGGAAAACAAAAATCTTGCGAAAATACTCGCCCCAAAAAAGCGCAGATGTGATTTTCCGAAGTCCCTTGAGCCATCACGCTCGGAAAAATGGAAAACAAAAAAAATCCTGCGAAAGTACTCGCCAAAAAAAGCAAAGAATAATTTTTTGTGATTGCAGGTTTCATGAAGTCTCTTAAGCGAACTTGTTCGGGACGATGGAAATGTAAAATCTTGCAAAAAGACTTAGCCAAAAAATATATTCATTGAGAATGATCAGGCTTACAAAGAAGAAGTGCCCGAAGAAGGAGCACAAAAACGAAGAGGAAAAAAGGAAAAGGCCCCTAAAACAGCCTAAGGGTTCTCGGCGTCCCGGGAGCCACTAGCTTCTGTGCCTTTTTCCACCACCTTCGGCGCCGGAATTGTGGAAGGCAGGTTCAGGTGCTCGATTTTTTACCAAGACCACCGAGGCCCCTCGGGAATGTTCAGAGCTTCCAAAATAGAGAGGTCCAGACCTGGGAACCTCTCAAGGACTTGGTGCCGAGCAAGGCAGAATCCGTCCTGGAAGGCGACCTTGGTCATTTGGTCGGATTTGTCCTTCTCAACCTCAAGGTCCTCGAGCTCGTCCTTCAAGTCTGCAACCTCCTTCTTCAGCGCCTTCATCCTCTTCTTCACGTCAGGCTCCTTCTTCAAAGACTGGACCTCAGCTTCAAAAGCCTTTTTCTCACTCACCAACGACCGTATAAGATTGTCAGAATCTGACTTATCTTTGAGAAGGTCTTGGTTGGTAGCAAGCATCCCCGCTACCTGATTGCCGAGGTCAGCAATCTTCAGGGAGGAGTCCTTCTCAAGGTCTTCCTTTTCCTTCCGGAACTCCTCCCGAAGGGCAACAACTTCTTTCTTCGCAGCATCTGCCAGCTGTTGGTTCTTGACGGTTAATTCCGAGCACGTGACTTTCACTTTTTCTAAGGCTTCTAAGGCCGAAGCTCGGAACGCCGTCTGCCTGGCTACCCGAACTCGGAGAAAGCCGGCGTACCCCAGCAGCTGCGAAAAGATGAACGCAAGGTCAGCAAGAGCCAAGCACAGAGGAAAAATTGAAGGGAAAAAGGTGTGAAGAGCATACCTGAGCAGCATGCTCGGTAACTTTCGCGGCGAGGGTGTCATCTCCCGGATGGGCCGCCGCAATAGCCTTGAAGGAGGCCTCTGTAAGCACCCCCTTCGAAATCTACTTCGCCATATCAGGACAGTCCTCGGAGTACAAGTTCATGTCCTCCGTGAATGTCCAAAAAGGCTCTTTTGGTATCTTCCCTTGCGGGACTTTGGCGTCTCGAAGGGCCCGCGTCTTCGCGTGTTCGGCCGCCCAGTTCGGGGTAAGCAACTCCCCTGCATGGCGAAAACGAGAAGCAAGTCAGAGACAAAGGAAATTTCAGAAAAAAAAAGAGCCATAATTGTTCTAAAAACAACAAACCTGGCGGCACTTCGATCATGACGTCCTTGGAGCCCTGAGTCTCCTCGGTCGAAATCCCCTTGCCTTTCTTCCTGCGCCGCTCCTCGGCAGAAGGAGCCTCTACCACGGCCTCCAGAAGGGCCTGCGGCGCGGAAGGGCTCTGGGGAGGGACGTCGACGGAAGGAACCTCGACAGCGGCAGGGACCTCGGCAACAGCCTCGGTCGGCGGAATCTCGGCTGCCCCAGGCTCCTCGGCAGCCTCCTCGGAAATTTCCTCCAGAGGAACCTGGGCAGTTTTCTTTGCCCGTTTCGCCGAAGGCCCAGTGCCAGTAGACTTCCGCCTTCAGGAAGCCGCCTTCTTTGTCTGATCGCCCTTCTCCACCTGGCTGGAGAAAAGGGACTTGTAGAATGCAGCAATCCCATCCCCCATCTCTGAAAAAGAAAAAAGACATCAGCATTAGTCCGAGGGAAAAACTGCAAGGGAGTAGAGGATAACTTACTTTCGAAAAGTGTTTCAAAAGAAACTTCCTCCCGAAGGAGCTGCACCAACCAGGAGTCCTTCCCGGCGATAGCAGGAGCTAGCATGTCGAGGTCAGTCTCATGCTCTTTGACCACCCCTAACTCCCGAAGGACCTCTTCGGTCATCAACCTCCAGTTAATGGGGAAGGGGTAGAGGGAGCGTGGAGCGACCTCGGGAGCACAGTCGGAGACGGCTCGAATGCGTCCGTCGAAGTCCTCGAACACGGGAGCCAACTCTGGAGTCAGCAGTATCCTCGGATCAATGACGTCCACATTCAGCCTTCCCCGAGCCCATTTGGTCAGGAAGAAGAATTTATGTTGCCACCCTCGCCAACTGTCCTTAGTGGCAAAAGTGAACATGAATTTTTTGCTCCCGGATCCCCGAGGTAGCATGAAATAGAAGCCACCCTTCGGGACCACGAAGAGCTTGTAGTACTGCATGAAAATTACAAAATGGGGTTTTATCCCGAAGATGCCACACATACAGAGGAAGGCGTTAAAATAGCAATACGAGTTCGGGGGAAGCTGATTCACAGCAATGCCATGAAATTGGCAGAACTCGCAAACCATCTTCGGGGGAGGATACCGAAGTCCGGCCTTCAGCTGGGCTCGAAAAATGGTAACCTCGGTACTATGGTTTGAAAAAGCATAGTGGTCAGGTCATGGCAGCCGGGTAATGGCGTAAGAGGGAAGAAAGAACTTCTTCTTCCACCTCTCTAATTTTTTAGGGGTGGTGCAGCAAGGATGAGATAAAAGAGGCTGCCAGCTCTCAGGGATAGGCATTTTGGACAGAAAAATGAGTCCGGAAAAAGGCAAGAAAACAACTTCCGACAAAAACTCGAAAAAGCAGAGGTATTAAAAGACTCTGGAAAGAAAAAACCCACCAAAAGACTTGCCAAAGTCGGAGGTCGCCGTCGTAAAAGGTTGCCGGAAAAAGCTCTGTTAAAACAGTTCCGCCGCAAAAGCAAGAGAAAGTGTAGAGAAAAGGACAAGTAGGGAAAGAGCAGAAGCAAAGGCAAAAGGGGCTATGACGAAATGGGCTATTTATAGGCCAAGGGTGGGTAACTGAAACGACGTCATAAGTGCCCTTTGAAGGCGAACCGTCACCGTAACTGCACTCTGCGCCTGAAAAGACGCGCTCTCTGTAAACGACGCGACTCTCCTCCAATGACGGTGCGCCACGTGTCAACCATTGCGCCAAAATAGGAGACACATCTCCTGACATCCGTAAAAAACTAGGACGTGTCGCTCAGACTGACGCGATTGGCCATCAGACGCGACGCTGCACAGACCTGCAAAAGCAAAGAAGCAGGTTGCCTCGAAGACACCAAAAGACTGGCTGCGGCCGAACAGCCCATACCTTCGGGCAAGAGGTGTATCTTCGGCACAGGCTTTGCCTCGAAGACACCAAAAAACAGGCCAAAGCCGAGCAGCCCACACCTTTGGGCAAAAGGTGTACCTTTGACACAGGTGTTGCTCTCTATAAACTCCCAAAGAACATCCTCAGAAAGAAAACAAGACCGAAGTCGTCACTTCGGCTTTCCGAAGGGGGGCATGTGATAGCCGAAGGACTATCGCCTCCGCCTGGCCGAACTCCCTGCCACCAGAATGGCCAGGAGATCTGGCATTACCCGGAAAAATGTGGGATCACACACCTCGGAGAAAAGCCGAAGAGCCCGAGCTCGGAACGCCAGTAAACCTGAGGATACTATCAGCCCCCCCGAGGATAGTAAACCGACAGCCTTCGAAAAAGTGGCACCAGCTAGGGCGGGCCGAACATGATCTTCCCGAAGGCGGAACTCCCTGGATCTGGGAACCCCCGAACTAAGGGCAGGTTTCCCGAAGTGGCACAATCCGTACTACAGGACGACCTCACCCAGGGACCTCGGGAGTACGGCAGGAGCATTTAAGGAAGCCTCTGACATGTCACCCACAGACGTCACAAGCCGCCTCAAACGGCGCTCTGACACGCCGACGCCATCAAAATCACATCATGGCCCGTCTCGGCTCAAGGCTCACGGAAGCCTGCCACCAGCTACTTGTCCTCTACGTCCAGACATTCAGAGAACATCCGACCGAACACGTGTCACAATCTGAACGGGCTGGACACCTCTATAAGTATCAGGGGAAAACACCCTGGCAAACGGCTGGCAAATATCCTGACCCCCCACTCTGAGAAAACACGACCAGGCGAGTTCACTGAACCCCTCAGTGCTATTTCCTCTGCCTTCTCTCAGCACCACTGACTTGGGCGTCGGAGGCTCCTCCCCGGAAAAACACCCCGGGGACCTCCTAACCCACTTTTTCTGAACATCTCAGGCACTCTCCCTTGGGCAAACCGGCCACCAGGCGTTCTTCCTCTCCTGGAGTCCCTCCATCAGTCATCATGACTACCAACGATGAAGGCCTTGGGCATCATCTGTTTCACATTTATTTCGGTAAAAAGACAGTTTTAGTCCCGAATTTTCAAATTTTCCCATTTTAGGCCCTGATTTACATGTGTGTTACATTTTGGTCCATAAATTTTACAATTATTTAATTAGATCTTCTATTTGCTCTTTTGATCCCTTAACTTTTTTTTTGTTGTTTTATGTACTATCTTTAAAAGTAAGACATTGGTGACCATAATTTATTTATTTTTTAGTTAAACCATTTTTTATATTTATTAGGCCAATTATTTCTCTCTATGTATTTATAAAACAAAAAAAACTAGGGTTGTTTAAAAAAAAACCAGTACCAAGCCAAAAGTAGGCAAATTATAATAAATAATGTAAACACATCTTCATTTAGCTATTCTGTGTATTTACAATTATCTATACTTGGACTTTTTTTAATGTCAAAGTATGTCTTATCTTTTCATATTGTTTCATCAATGACTTCCATTATTACACGAGTCTGCACATATTTTGCTTATTTTTAGAAAAGACCAATGTTTATACTATTAATCTATGGTGAATTTCACTGTACATTAATAATGCCTCTTTTTTTTTCCCTTTTCCTGGATGCTGTTAACTCTTTTTTTCAATTTGATCCCCTCTTCATCAGGCGCTCACCTTTTTTAGAACATGTGTTACAATTTCCCATTTTTAGTCTGTTTCATGTTTTGTTTTAGCTAAATTACATCTATTTACTAATTATGTGCTGGAAGTCACTGTAGAGTTACAATAATTTCAGTTTGGGCTAGATATCTACATAACAAAAAATGGAAAAATTTTAAAATCATTTCCCATAATGCAATGCCCTTCCTATTTGGTTGTTGGTCATCATACTTTTGTTTCCAACAATTAACTCTCAATATGTGGTATTTGAGTAATTAAAATATTACTTTATCCTACTCAATTGTTGCATTTATAGGAATATTTTGTAATAAATTTCTTAATTATGTGTAAAGTAATTAGTGGATATTTAAAAGTAGGTATAAATACTTCAAACCTTTTGTTCTTTTGCAAGATTAATTTGGCAAGGTACTTCAATCTAAATGGACACTTTAATCTAAATCTGATAAGTCTACAAATAAATTTGAAAGCTTTACCATTTTTTGATCAAGAATAACAAAGTCCTGGCCATCTATTCAACTCGATTCTACTTTTTGAACCTAGGAAATTGATTACCATTGAAAAATCAACTAATTATGATCAAGCACTTTGATGCAACTGGTTTGATATCCTTCCAGGAAATTGAGGGATGAGGAAAATTAAAAAATGGTGGGGCAATCTTGCTTATCGTAAACTTGCCCTTCAATGAAAACAGCAACTATAAAAGCTTGCATTATTATGATATTATTTGCACAAATGATTCAAGTATGTTCTCCATGCAGGCATCTCATTCACTCTTCCGTTCCCTAAAATGAAGAAACAGGACAACACAAACATTAAACATAACATGCCTTTGAAAAGGTTATCTATTTCCTCCACCTACCTTATTAGCTTAGAATAATAAGATTTTGACCACTCATTTATTTTCCCCTTTTCACCAGACTCTTTTCCCCATATGACAATGTTATTGTAAGAATCCATGACTAATCTCATCTTTCCAAACAACAAATGGCTGATAATTGTTTGTGACACTAGATGGAGTCACCAACGATAACAATACCATGACTTTTCTCTCTATTCATCCTCCTAAACAAGACTCTTTACTCTTCACTACCCCTGCATATATTTAAGCAACTGTCTTTTGTTGCACACCATATCCTTCTTCATTCTTAGAAATCATGTCATTCTATCTCAATTACAATTCCAACTGGCCACCTGAATCTAAATCCTGTAGGTTCTAATCATACTCATCATCCTTTTGTTCTTAGCTTAGTGTCCCATCAATTTCTGGACTAACATCACAACTCCATCACCAACAGTCCCAAGAATATTTTCCTAGTATCTATCACTAATGTCCCATGATCGTTAGAGGTCACACCTCCTACATCTCATTCATTGCCATTTCTGGTAATTACTTTATATATGCTCCTCAGATGAGGAAATTCATGCATGGAACCGAAATACTCTCAATTCTGAATCTAAGGACCATATAAAACTATCCAATAATGTGGTTGTTTATAGGAAGGTGCAATCAAGGCTATGGTGGTATTGGCTGATAAACTTTTTAGTGCTCACCAAGACCATAAAATAAGGGTATGGAAAATTGAGAGTGAGAGCTCTGGGCGCCTAAAATTCATACCTTTGGGAACTTTACCAACACAAGGAGACCATTCCTTGAAACTTCTCAAACTGAAAAACCATGTAGAAGTCATAAGAAACAACAAAAGCACTTGGGTTCATCATGTCGACATTGTATCAACCCTTGGCTTACCAAAGGATGAAACACTTCTCTACTTGGTTTCATGGGATAGGACGCTCAAAGTTTGGAGGAAAAATTGACTTCAAGTGTTTAGAATCAATAGCAAATATAGCAATTGCACACAAAGATATGATCAATGCCTTGGCACTATCAGCTGATGGGGATGTTACCACCTCACAAAAATAGGAGAATTACAAAGTGTAGCATAATGGTTAAAAAACCATTACATTGTGTAATTCTCACCATAGTAATTGAAATGTGAGGGGTAAAATGTATGATCAACACCTCCTTAAAAGTGATCCAAGTTGGTAACTTGGCCCCAAAGAGAAGCCTTAGGGATTGCTTGTTTGTCAAGCAACCTATGGACTTCTTTGTAAGAATTTGGAAATTTGGGTACTCAATAGCAAAACTCTCAAAAGAGAGCTAAGGAGAGTTATGATAAGGATATGGATGGTATGAAAGTACTATTGAAGGATCAAATTACTTGTGGAAGACAATTTTGGACAAAGAAAACATAAAGGGATTTAAAGAGCTAGATGTCCTAGTGTAGGCCCTTGGATGTCCATGCCTTTGACTTAAGTCAAATGGAGACATTTTGGAGTTATCCCACTCAAGGGAAGGCTAGCCAAAACATGGTAAGGAAGTCAATTGTGGGCCAAGAAATTAAGACTAAAAAACCATAGTCTTATAGCAAGGAAAATGACAAAGGATGGTTAGGGCTTCTTAAGGGTGTTTTGTGCACTTAAGTCCATTTAAGTAGCCATCTTCTTCTTTGTATTACCACCTCAAAAAAATGGGAGAATTATAAAGTGTGGCAAAATGGTCAAAAAAACCATTATATTGTGTAATTCTCACCATAGTGATTAAAGTTTGATGGGTAAAATGTATGATCAATAACTCCTTAAATTTGCTCCAAGTTGGCAACTTGGCTCCCAAGAAAAGCCTCAAGAATTGCTTGTTTGTCAAGCAACCTATGAACTTTTTTGTAAGGTTTTGGAAATCTAGGTACTCAATTGAAAAACTCTCAAAAGAGAGCTAAGGAGAGTTATGTGAAGGATATGGATGCTGAGAAAGTACTACTGGGGGACCAAATTGTTTGTGGAAGACAAATTTGAAAAAGAAAACACAAAAGGCTTCAAGAACCTCAGTGTCCTAGTGTAGGCTTTTGGATATCTATGCCTTTGACTTAAGTCAAATGGAGACATTTTGGAGTTATCCCATTCAAGGGATGGCTGGCTAAGGCATGGTAAGGAAGTCAAATGTAAGCCATGTTGGGTTTCGGGAGCCAAACAACGCAGCGGAATTTAACCGAAACCCTCCAGGATCCAAGTGAAACGGGGTAAACCGGGTGTTCGAAAATTTCATACCTAATTTTCGGTTGAGATCTCTCACTCAACTGTAGAGTCGAATCACAAAACCTGAACAGTTGACGTGTTCAGGCTCTCTATGGTATCCACACGAGCCTCTCGGGATCACCACGCTTCCACCACGTCCCGGCAGATGCGTTTCTCTTGCGCTCGCAGTGCTAGCTTGCATCCTCCAAGGAATTGCAAGAGAAGAGTGCGGCTGTCCTTTTGGGAGGCTAGGGCAAGGAGACCTGCGAATTTCTCACTTAAAAGTTGTATTTATAGTGAGACTCAACTTCCAGGCCTAATGGGTTTCAAAGCCCTAATCCAATTAGGAATTAATTTCGGGCTTAATAATGGCTCAACTCCTTGGCCCATTATTAATACGAAATTAAAGTGAAACCATAACCCAAATAATTAGCCCATGCACTCTAATGATCCAAATAGCTCTATGTGTGCGACCCAATAGGCTCTTGCCATATTGGCAACGATCATAAATCACATTTATGATCATAAGCAATGAGCGGTGTCTAGCAACACATCATTGCTACCCAAGTGACAAGATTGTCGGTGAATCGACTAAACCTTTATGATCATCACCGATATATGCCATTGTCCCTTTGTCCAAGATATCAAGACTAAGCACGAGACATGGAATGTGTCACTCTCGTATAGCCCAATCTTTGGTTTCTTGATTACCGAGTAGACTAACTTAAACTGATGACATTGATATCATATATCAACTCATCGGAGCATGGCCATGCATTTTCTAAGTCTCACTCTATCAAGGGGCCCAAAGATATCACTCCCGTTACATAGGAGGGACAAATCCCATCTTGATCATACAAATCCCTCCGCATGATATGTGACATACCCAATGACCTCCTTCAAGTTCACTCAGTTACGAGCAACAAAGGAAAGTATCAAAGTATGTGACTCACATGTAGGGAACCTTGATGATCTTAGGTCGAAGGACTACATATACCATGATCACTATGAGAATCACTTATGACACTCATATAACGATCCATGAAGTGTTCTCATGGTGGGTCGATCCAGTACACAAGTTCTCCAACTTGTACCCATATGTAGACTACATATCTCATATTAGTCTCCACATATGCTAGTCATTATGTATTATTGCAACCCGCTCCACAATAATACTATACTAGGGACGTTTAAGAATATCATTATTCTAGGGTTACAATTATGTTTATTACGTTACGCAGAAACAAAACAACAAACAAAATTGCTGGATTAATGCCTCAATAAAATATCATGACTCAATGTGCAAAATACAATCATCTCATGATTGGCTTTTTGGGCACAATACTAACAATCTCCCACTTGCACTAAAAGCCAATCATCCATGTATCTAATACCGATGGACCTAGAATGGCTATCATGCTTCTGCTGCGTAAGGGGCTTTGTCAGTGGATCAGCAATGTTGCTGTCTGTCGAAGTCCTGCATATCCTTACATCACCCCTCTCGATGATCTCCCTGATGAGATGATAGCGTCGGAGTATGTGTTTGGATCGCTGGTGAGATCGAGGTTCCTTAGCCTGTGCGATTGCTCCATTGTTGTCACAATAGAGCTCTATCGGGTCAACAATGCTTGGAACCACTCCAAGTTCAGTGATGAACTTCTTGATCCAAACTGCCTCCTTCGCAGCATCAGAGGCGGCAATGTACTCAGATTCTGTTGTAGAGTCAGCTACTGTCTCTTGCTTTGAACTCTTCCAGCTTACAGCACCACCACCAATACAAAACACATAACCAGATTGCGATCTAAAATCATCCTTATCGGATTGGAAGCTTGCATCGGTGTAACCCCTTACAACGAGCTCATCTTCACCTCCAAAGACCAAGAATGCATCCTTAGTCCTTCGTAAGTACTTAAGGATGTTCTTAACAGCTGTCCAGTGACTTTCACCGGGGTTCGATTGGTACCTACTCGTCATGCTCAAAGCATATGAGACATCGGGACGAGTACATATCATGGCATACATGATAGATCCAATTGCTGAGGCATATGGAATCTTACTCATGCGCTCTCTCTCCTCGGTTGTACTCGGACACTGAGATCTAGAAAGAGTGATACCATGTGACATGGGCAAGAATCCTTTCTTGGAATCTTGCATGCTAAACCTCTTTAGCACCTTGTCAATATATGTACTTTGACTTAGGCCAAGAAGCTTTCTAGATCTATCTCTATAGATCCTGATGCCTAACACATAGGCTGCTTCACCCAAGTCCTTCATAGAGAAACATTTCCCTAGCCAAGTCTTCACAGACTGTAGCTCAGGAATGTCATTCCCGATGAGTAGTATGTCATCTACATACAACACCAAGAAGACAATAGCGCTCCCACTAACCTTCTTGTAGACACAAGGTTCATCTTCATTTTTGATAAAACCAAACTCTTTGATTGCATCATCAAAATGAAGATTCCAACTTCGAGAAGCTTGCTTCAGTCCATAAATGGACCTTTGCAATTTGCACACTTTATTGGCATTCCCAGGAGTGACAAAACCCTCAGGTTGTGTCATGTACACATCCTCAAGTAGCTTTCCATTTAGGAATGCAGTTTTGACATCCATTTGCCATATCTCATAATCATAGTGTGCAGCAATAGCAAACAAAATTCGGATGGATTTAAGCATAGCAACTGGTGAAAAAGTTTCATCATAGTCAATACCATGAATTTGCTTGAAACCTTTTGCGACCAATCGTCCCTTAAAGGTAATCACATTACCATCCATGTCAGTTTTCTTCTTGAAAACCCATTTGCACCCTATGGGTTTTACCCCTTCAGGTGGGTCAACCAAAGTCCATACTTGGTTTTCATACATGGATTCCATCTCGGATTTCATGGCCATTAGCCACTTCTCAGAGTCAGGCCCCGACATAGCTTGTTGGTAGGTTGTGGGCTCATCTTGGTCCATGAGCATCACATCACCGGTGTGAGTCACGAGAAATCCATATCTCTCGGGCTCACGCCGAATCCTACCAGTCCTACGTGGGCTTTGTGCTACAGGAACAGACTCTTGAACCACAACATCTTGTGGTGTCTGTTCAGGTTCCATTTCAGGTTCGATGTCTTCTTGTTGTTCTTGAATTTCTTCAAGTTCTACTTTCCTCCCACTAGTTCCTTTAGAGATAAACTCTTTCTCCAAAAAGACACCAGTTCGAGCAACAAACACTTTTTGCTCAGAGGGATTGTAGAAATAGTAACCCTTTGTTTCTTTGGGATACCCAACAAAAAGACATTTTTGAGATTTGGGCCCTAGTTTGTTAGAGGATTGACGTTTTACATAAGCGTCACAGCCCCAAATCTTCATAAAAGACAAATTGGGACGCCTCCCACTCCATATCTCATATGGTGTCTTTTGAACCGATTTAGATGGAACTCGGTTTAGTGTAAAAGCGGCTGTTTCTAGAGCATGTCCCCAAAAGGAGTTTGGAAGGTCAGCTTGACTCATCATGGAGCGAACCATGTCTAACAGAGTTCGATTTCTCCTTTCAGAAACACCATTCCATTGAGGTGTACCTGGTGGAGTGAGTTGTGATACTATACCACACTCCTTCAGATAGTCAAGGAATTCTCGATCCAAGTACTCTCCACCTCGATCTGATCGAAGCACTTTGATACTCTTCCCGAGTTGATTCTCTACTTCATTCTTGAATTCTTTGAACTTTTCAAAGGATTCTGACTTGTGTCTCATAAGATACACATAACCATATCTGCTGAAGTCATCAGTGAAAGTAATGAAGTATTGGGAACCTCCTCTAGCTTGTGTAGACATAGGGCCACATACATCACTATGTATGAGTCCTAGTAAGTCATTAGCCCTTTCACTTTGCCCTGTGAATGGGGCTTTGGTCATCTTGCCCAACAAACATGACTCACATGTCTCATATGATTCAAAATCAAATGAGTCCAAGAGTCCATCCTTATGGAGCTTGGATATGCGGGTCTCATTTATATGGCCCAAGCGACAGTGCCAGAGATAGGTCAAGTTTGAATCATTTAATCTGACCTTCTTGGTATTCACATTATAGATTGGATCTTCAAGGTCTAGAACATACAACCCATTGCTAAGTTGAGCACTACCATAAAAGATTTCATTCAAATAAATAGAACAACATTTGTCCTTTATTATAAATGAAAAACCTTTCTTGTCCAAACAAGAAACAGAAATCAAATTTCTACTAATAGTAGGCACAAAGTAGCAGTTGTCTAATTCTAAAACTAATCCACTAGGTAAAGTGAGAACATAAGTCCCTATGGCTAAGGCAGCAACCCTTGCTCCATTTCCAACACGTAGGTCCACTTCACCTCGGGCCAATCTTCTACTTCTACTTAGATCCTGCACATTTGCACAAATGTGAGATCCACATCCAGTATCCAATACCCAAGATGAGGAAGTAGAAAAGTTAGCCTCTATAACAAAAATACCTGAAGTGGAAGTCTTACTTCCCTTTTCCTTAGCAAGTTCTTCAAGATAGAGCTTACAGTTGCGCTTCCAGTGTCCAGGTTGCTTACAATGGAAGCACTCCCCTTCCTTTGCCACACCACCCTTTGGTTTCAGTGCAGCTGAAGAAGAACTAGCATTGGACTTTCCATTAGCTTTATCCTTCTTCTTGTTGGCTTTTCCCTTTCCCTTGCCCTTTTGAACCATCAAAATGGGCTTAGCCTTCTTAAGGTTTTGCTCAGCAGTTCTCAACATGTTGAGCAATTCAGGAAGGGACTTGTCTAGGTCGTTCATGTTATAGTTCATGACGAATTGACTGTAGCTTTCAGGCAATGATTGCAAGACTACATCGATAGCCAACTCTTTCTGAAGAGCAAATCCCAAATTCTCAAGATTCTCAATGTACCCAATCATCTTGAGCACATGAGGACCCACGGGACTTCCCTCAGACATCTTGCACTGAAACAATGCCTTAGAGGTCTCAAACCTCTCATGCCTAGCTTGCTCTTGGAAAAGCATTTTGAGATGTTCGATCATATCGAACGCCCCCATGTTCTCATGTTGCTTCTGAAGCTCAGATTCCATGGTAATAAGCATGAGGCATGCAACATCCAAAGCATCATCAGAATGCCTCTTGTGAGCATCCCTTTCAGCTCTTGGAGCAGTGGCAGCAGGCTCATTCGGAATGGGCTGCTCTAGGACATATGCCTTTCTCTCTTGTTTGAGGACTATCCTCAAGTTTCGGTACCATTTGAGAAAGTTGGTCCCATTCAGTTTTTCCTTCTCAAGGATCGATCGCAACGAAAGTGTCGATGTGTTTTGTGCCATGGTTATCTACAACAGTAAATATGCAGTGTAAGAGTCATGTATTTTAATTCATTTAATAAGGACTTTTATTAAACGATACTCCCACTATTTTCCTCAAAATAATAACCCTCGATATTATTTCGGAACACCTCGGCGCTAAGGTATTCTAGTGGGCCAAGATCCATATTTGACCACAACCTGAGTCAGCTTTGGCTTTTCTCTCAAGTTACAGCTATTTAGGTAGGCAACTCATTGCCAATTGCATCTTATGCAACTCTTGGATAGTTGGGTGAACAACACTTGTCCAAGCTCATCTCATGAACTTAAGCCCAACTCTATGCCTCTAAGTCCCTAATCCTATTAGGATGACTTAGTTAAGTCGAACCCAAAGTTAGCAGTTTGGATATCACTATTATCCCATCGCGCCTTACCAAGATGAACATAGGTGCTTTGCTTTGGCAAACCCACCTAATGTTGATCAAAGTCTTGACGAGTGCCAACATTTGGAAGGCATCACATTTAATGACTTAATATTTGTTTGAGGGATTTTTCTTTTGATCTCACCAATTTGTTATCTCCGGTTGTTTTATACATGCATCATATACAAATATAAAACATGCATCTCATGCTTACAAGAAATAAACGTGACATGGTTATAGCCCAAACTATGCGATATTCTCAAGCCAATGAGAATATCATAAAAGCCTAAGAAAAGAAAAGAGTCTTCACAAGCTCCTTCTCTTCCTTTCTTGGCTGCCTTTTTGTTGTCACCTCCTTGGACATACCACCTTGGACGATCCCATAATGCACCATTACATCAATAATAGAAACCTCGAGTTACATTCGAGGGGAGTAAGGTGAGAAGAGAATGTACAATGAGAGTGATAAGAAAAGGCACGACTCGCAGGCCGTATTTACAAGTACAACCAATCAAGGGCTATAACCATGCACCATGCTTCAAACACTAATCAGCATATCATGTCAAATCTCATTCAACAAAGATGCATGCCAATTTTCGCGTGTTGATTAACCAGTTTTTATTTATGTGGCGCTTCGCATACGGCGGTCCCGCTGGCCGGTCAGCGGGCGGTGGTTCCGCTGACCGGTTAGCGGACGGGGTCAAGGGGAGCCGCCCTTGCGGGGGGCGTGGGGGGCAGCGCCCCCCGGCGCAAAAAATTGTCTTACAATTGCTTAGCCCGAAATCTTCTATTTCGAGAAAGTAGGCACCCGAGACTCCTCCATTCGAGCCACCAAAAATACCTTACTTTCGGTGCCCGAACAGGCCGAATCCGAACAAACCTAGGGTTTTTGCAACTATTGCAAGAATCCTAATCCATATAGGTATCTCATACCTATCAATTTCGGGTTAATCTCATTAACCAATTTGTGTTGTTTCTTCATATATCTCATATGTTCATTACGAATTCCGGTTTCATGCATCATGAATCAATCTAATTAATCATGGCCGAAAACCAATCGAAGACATAGCATCATGCGATTCAACACTCAATCCCGATTTAGGGTTTCACCAGTAGCTCTGATACCACTGTTGGGTTTCGGGAGCCAAACAGCGCAGCGGAATTTAACCGAAACCCTCCAGGATCCAAGTGAAACGGGGTAAACCGGGTGTTCGAAAATTTCATACCTAATTTTCGGTTGAGATCTCTCACTCAACTGTAGAGTCGAATCACAAAACCTGAACAGTTGACGTGTTCAGGCTCTCTATGGTATCCACACGAGCCTCTCGGGATCACCACGCTTCCACCACGTCCCGGCAGATGCGTTTCTCTTGCGCTCGCAGTGCTAGCTTGCATCCTCCAAGGAATTGCAAGAGAAGAGTGCGGCTGTCCTTTTGGGAGGCTAGGGCAAGGAGACCTACGAATTTCTCACTTAAAAGTTGTATTTATAGTGAGACTCAACTTCCAGGCCTAATGGGTTTCAAAGCCCTAATCCAATTAGGAATTAATTTCGGGCTTAATAATGGCTCAACTCCTTGGCCCATTATTAATACGAAATTAAAGTGAAACCATAACCCAAATAATTAGCCCATGCACTCTAATGATCCAAATAGCTCTATGTGTGCGACCCAATAGGCTCTTGCCATATTGGCAACGATCATAAATCACATTTATGATCATAAGCAATGAGCGGTGTCTAGCAACACATCATTGCTACCCAAGTGACAAGATTGTCGGTGAATCGACTAAACCTTTATGATCATCACCGATATATGCCATTGTCCCTTTGTCCAAGATATCAAGACTAAGCACGAGACATGGAATGTGTCACTCTCGTATAGCCCAATCTTTGGTTTCTTGATTACCGAGTAGACTAACTTAAACTGATGACATTGATATCATATATCAACTCATCGGAGCATGGCCATGCATTTTCTAAGTCTCACTCTATCAAGGGGCCCAAAGATATCACTCCCGTTACATAGGAGGGACAAATCCCATCTTGATCATACAAATCCCTCCGCATGATATGTGACATACCCAATGACCTCCTTCAAGTTCACTCAGTTACGAGCAACAAAGGAAAGTATCAAAGTATGTGACTCACATGTAGGGAACCTTGATGATCTTAGGTCGAAGGACTACATATACCATGATCACTATGAGAATCACTTATGACACTCATATAACGATCCATGAAGTGTTCTCATGGTGGGTCGGTCCAGTACACAAGTTCTCCAACTTGTACCCATATGTAGACTACATATCTCATATTAGTCTCCACATATGCTAGTCATTATGTATTATTGCAACCCGCTCCACAATAATACTATACTAGGGACGTTTAAGAATATCATTATTCTAGGGTTACAATTATGTTTATTACGTTACGCAGAAACAAAACAACAAACAAAATTGCTGGATTAATGCCTCAATAAAATATCATGACTCAATGTGCAAAATACAATCATCTCATGATTGGCTTTTTGGGCACAATACTAACAAGCCAAGAAATTAAGACTAAGAAACCATGGTCTTGTAGCAAGGAAAATGACATAA
The DNA here is from genome assembly GCA_039654915.1 of Aquilaria yunnanensis. Lineage (NCBI taxonomy): Eukaryota > Viridiplantae > Streptophyta > Magnoliopsida > Malvales > Thymelaeaceae > Aquilaria > Aquilaria yunnanensis. The sequence goes on along the minus strand of CM077595.1, from coordinate 35,303,845 downwards.
ACCATGACTAAGGCTAGTTAAGTGTGTTGGTGCACTTAAGTCCATACAAGTGGCCATATTTGTCCTTATCTTTCACATTTGCCCTCCTCTAGCAGCAAAGAAATGTAGCCCCCTCACCTCGACACTTCCTTCATAGCCACCCTACCTCCAAGCTTGCAACTACTTACAATTGAAGTCAAGGAAGCACAATTGGAAGCTTATTGGTGCTATTGTTTGGGTACATCTTGGATCGAGCTCAAATTTCATCCTACCCACAAGGTAAGGAGTTCTCCTACTCTCATGTACTATTTACTATATTATTCAAACATCCATGGAGCTAGGGCTAGGCTTGGAAGATAGCCAAGAGCGATAAACCAAGCTCAGTGAGGGGAGGTGCACTTAGTGAAGGTTTTCTGCCTTAGTGTGAAATGCACAGTGATGGAATCAAAAAATTTCGGTTTCTAAGCCCAAATTTAGTACCAACTAGTGTTTAAACTCTCCTAAGACCAAGCTCAAGCTTGAGGAGGGCTTCCATAGTGATTTGCATATGTTTATTGCATGTTTTATGGACTAACCAATGATGCTTATTGCTGTCGCATACATATGATTGTTGTTTGTGTTTGGCTACTACATTTGGTTCCTTTTTGTTGGAAATATGCATTGTATTTCTTTTTTTTTAGTGTCTTTGAATGTGGATAATTTGAATGCTAATATGAACTTAAGCACCTAAGTATTCTCCTTACTAATTTTGCAAGTAAAACTTACCACCCCTCAAATTTGTCCATTTTAGGTGTTGCGGATAGATCTCATTCAAACTAACCTTTCTCATTTGATTTTTGATCTAAAATTTTAGGTACTTGAACTTCCCTGTATCTAGTTGTGATCTGAAGTGTTTGGCAATTTTAGGAGCACATTTGGTATTTTTAGTGATGGTGCTTACTGTACTATGCAGCAACTGTCCGACACTCTATTTCTGGAGTGCATTGTGTCTAAAGCTCTCTTATAACTAAGGTGCATGTTTTAGCTAAGTTAATAACATTATGTGGTGTATGGATGTATTTAAATGTAAGGCATGTAAAGTTTGGACAAGTATCTAAACAATTATGGGCCGTTTTGCTATGCATCTGGATGGTATGCACAAGTTGCCTAAGTGTGCAAGGTGGGTTGCTTGTTTGTAAATTTTGTATTGGCTATATAAAGATGCTAGCTGCAAGGGAATATGATTCCCAAGTTTCTTAGACATTTATGGAATATCCTTGAGGGGCTTACCCCTTGTGAATGAAGTGTTTGTATGCTTATAAAATTTCATATGGGCGAAATGGTCCTAAAGTGACCAGAATTGCAACCCTGCACTCTAAGCACTATAAATCCCTATGTAGAACAAATCTTGGTGTGAAATTTTGAATACCCCTATAGCGCATCTAAAGTTTTTAATGGATCTTGAATTTATGCATTTAGACCCATGTAGCCACAGATATGATATTGCAACATGGGCTAAGTTATTGTTCATTTGGTCAAAATTTTGTAATCAACTTAAAAAATCCATAACGTGGTCCATTGGTGGGCTATTGATGTAAAACCAATTTCCATGGTTTTTTTAAAAACTCTACTTGATAATGGGATCAAGAAAACATAGTGGTATATGGCTGGATTGATACACTTTTTTGGACGAAGATTCGAGTGCAATGGCTGCACACATGAATGTAGTAAGATTCCATAATGTGTGGTAGCCAAGATTAAGACTTGTGAAAGTGTTTTCCTTCCTTGCTGCCATAGTGTGCATAAAATATGAATATGTGTGTAATGGTTGGACCAATAAGCATAATTTACATAGTGCCCAAAAGGGCCACTTGGGTATCTACACTAAGAGTATTGTTTTGATGGCCTATAGGACATACCAAACCTGGGGCTTTAATTGCACAATTTTGGCACCATAACTAGACTACCCCGGAGTGGGCAACATTTTATGTCCAACACTCATCCTTATCCAGTAGCAAAAAATGTAGCTCTTCACCTCCATACATCCTCCATAGCCACCATACCTTCAAGCTTGCATTACTTGCAATTAAAGTGAAGAAGGCACAATTAGAGGCTTACTAGTGCTACCATTCGGGTGCACCTAGAATCAACCTCAATTTTAGCCTACCCAGCAAGGTAAGGAGTTCTCTTGCTCTCATGGACTATTTGCTATCTTATTCAATCATGCATAAAGCTAAGGCTAGGCTTAGAAGAAAGCTAAGAGCTTGATGAGCCAAGCTTAGTGTGAGGGGTGCACTTAGTGAAGGTTTTCGGCCTTAGTGTTAAATGTCACAATGATGGTAGCAAAAATTGGGGTTCTATAGCCCAAAGTTAGTACTAACTAGTGTTAAAACTCTCCTAAGACCAAGCTTAAGCTTGAGGAGGGCTATCATACTGAATTGCATATGTTTATTGCATGTTTTATGGACTAACCAATGGTGCTTGTTGCTACTGCATGCATATGTATGTTCTTTGTGTTTGGCTGCTGCATTTTGTTGCTTTTTGTTAAATATTTGCATTGTGTTTCTTGTGTTTTTGTGTCTTTGAATGTAGGTAATTTCATGGGTAATATCACCTTAATCACCTAAGTTTGCTCCTTACAAAGTTTTTAAGTGAAACTTACCTCCCCTCAAATTTGTCCATTTTAGGTGCTGCAGATAGATCTCATTCAAACTGCTTCTCATTTGAGTTTTGATCTCAAATTTCAGGTACTTGAACTTCCATGTATCTAGTTGTTATCCAGAGGTTTTGGTGAATTTAGGAGCACATTTGTTATTTTTAGTGATGATGCTTATTGTGTTATGTAGTAGCTATCTAGCATCCTATTTTCTGTAGTGCATTGCGTTTGAAGCTCTCCTATACCTAGGGTGGATCTTTTCACTAAGTTAAGGACATTATGTAGTGCATGGAAGCATGTACATGTGGGACATGTAAATTTTAGATAATGTATGTGAACATTGGTGGGCTTTTTTTCTATGTATGTGGATGCTATGCACAGGCTACCTACGTGTGCAAGATAATCTACTTGTTTGTAAATTTTGTATTGGCTATATAAAGGTGCTAGCTATAGGGCATTGCATTTCCTATGTGCCTTGGACATGTATGGCATAGCTTTACAGGGCTTACCCCTTGTGAATAAAGTGTTTGCATGCTTATAAAATTTTTTAAGGGTATAATGGTCCTAAAGTGACCAAAATTGCAATCCTGCACTCTAAGCACTATAACTCCCTCTGTAGAATGAATCTTGGTATGAAATTTTGATCACATCTAGAAAACATCTAGAGGATTAAATGGGCTTTTTAATTTCTGAATTTGGTGCCCTATAGCCAAAGATAGGATGTTGCAAAGTTGGTTAATTTACTATTTATTTGGTCAAAATTTTGTAATCAACTTAAAAAATCCATAACTTGGCCCATAAGTGGGCTATTGATGTAAAACTTGTTTCCCTAGTTTGATCCAAGCCTCTACTTGATTATGAAATGAAAAAAACATAGGGGTATATGGCTAGATTAATATAGTTTTTTGGAGGAAGTTTTGGGTACAGTGGCTGGACACATGAACCTAGCAAGAATGCCTATGGTGAAGTAGCCAATATTAAGACCTGTGCTAGTATTTTCCTTCCTTACTACCATAGTGTGCATAAAATTTGAATGTGTATAATGGTTGGACCAATATGCATGTACTTACATAGTGCCCAAGAGGGCCACTTAGGTATGCTCAATAAAGGTATTGTTCTGACAGCCTATAGTACATACCAATGATGGGGGCTTAAATGCACAATTTTTTGTACCATAACTTGACTACTCTAGAGTGGGTAACAAGGGATGTTTATACTGGATCAGCAAACAGGAGGATTAAGGTATGAAGGAAAACTCCCGGAGAGAAAAGGCACTTTCTTGTTGCCATATTAGAAAAGCATAACTCCAGCATCAATGTGTTGGCTGTAAGCACCACTGGGCAAGTTCTGCATTCTAGTGCTAGAGATAGGTCTATAGTTGTGTGGGAGAACTATTATGGCAACAACATGGTGGCAATAACATGGTGGCAATAGGTGCACTTAAAGGGCATAACAAGGCTATTTTATGTTTGGCTGTAGTGCCAGACATAATTTGCAGTGGCTCTGTAGATAAAATAGAAAGGGTTTGGTGAAGGGATGATGTAATTTTTTTTTTTTGGAAGTGTTAAAAGGCATAAAGGGATTATCAAGGGCTTAGCTAAAAAGCAGTTGATTACCACAAACCACATGCTAGGGCTTATGTTATCTACGGTGGCAGCTCAGATTGTGACATCAAGGTATGGTAGATTGGTGTTCCACTTCTTCACCAAGCAGTTTTGTAGATGTTGAGGAGTTTGCATGACTTAATTTTTCTTCTACAATAATACAAGTAGCTTTACCAGTAGCCAAAGATTTTTCTTAAAGCAACTCTATGACAACTCTCCTAGTCAATAACTGGCTTTGACTTGGTAAGTGTGTTTTATTTAAGTGTTTTCACTTAAACACCTCAAGTTAGCATCTTATTAAGCGAGAAAGACAAGCTATGTAAAGTAAAGATGAGTTCCTAAGTTTGATTTAACACCTAAGAGTCAAAAGGCCAAAATGGTAACTTTAAACCAAGCAAGTGGCATGGCTATTATTTTGATGAATTTAAGGTCATGCAAGCAATTTTGGCTAATTAAGTTAAGACCATAAGTTAATCTAGCTATCAGAACCATCATTTGAAAGAAAAGTGCAAAAATTGCACTAAGAGAAAAGTTCAAAAATTGCACTAAGTGCTTAAATGAGCTATTTATGTCTTAAGTGGCTTAAGTGTCCAAGAGATTAAGTGTAAGAAGCTTGTGAACATTCTTTAGGACCAAGGATGGATGGTTTTGGGTGTGTATTTAGTCGCCATTTTGAAACAAAAGAGGACTTGAGGGCCAAGAGACAGGAAAACAAAAAGTAGGCCTCAGTAGAGTTGGTAGGATATTTCTATCAATCGTTGACCACCATAATCCATCTTTCTTTCCCAATTTCGTAGCTCTCCCTCTCTCGCATCTTGTCTACTACAAACCACCCCAATTCTACAAATTTCCAGCAAATTTAAAATTCCCAAAGTGAATTCAAGAGGCCCCCAACTCATTCTTGGTGTATTTACTTCATTTTAGCTGTTTATTGCTTGTTTTTGAATAAAACCTAAGGTAAGCTTCTTCATTTGTTTGACCTAGTTCTAAGATGATTGAGTAGCTAGAAATGGTCTTGATTTGAAGTTCTTGGTGCCATATCACATTCGTTTTAGGTCTGGAACTCAAGAGAGCTAAGCTGAGCTCAAGTGTGCTTGTGGTGCCTATGCATTGGTCTTTCTTTGGGGCTCAATTTGAGGTAAAGGTTCATGTTAATTTAGCTCAAATAATGCATAGAAATATATTACATGTGGGAGTGAAGTAGAAACAAAACCAAGATGAATTGGCTTTGGAGATTAAAAGATTGAGCAACTTTTTTGCAAGATAGCACGCAGTCACGCTTAATGGCAATACGTCTCCTTGGTGACGCAAAATGGCAATGCATCACCAACAACTTCCCAGGAAACTCTAGAACCGATGCCCTAGGGCCACGTCACCAACGACATTGCCAAGGTCAAAGTCCCTCAAGCTTGGGGGCAGAATGCCTCAATCTTCTTAATTTACTTACAAGTAATAGTTAGCCAATAGTAACTAAGTTGGATCACAGTCCCAATGGGCCTACAAGTTAAGAATTTTGGGGCACTGGACCTTGCTCCATGATAGGCTCTCTAAATAGGTTTTGCACTGAGGCAAGGAACTTTGTGTTCTTTAAGAGGCTTTAGAATGCCTGTGCTTACCCTATTCTATATCATATGTTTAAGAAGATCTACTGGTCTCATACAAGCTAATTTGTGATGTTTGATCTCCTTTTTGAAAAGTTAAAGTGAAACTTCTAAATAAGCATAATATAGACTAGTTAATGGTAATAAAAAGATCTTTCACTTTCCTTCTGGGAACTCTCAGAAAAAGCTTTAAAATTTACTCTTGATAACATGAAAAATCTATACCTACTTTAGCAGCAGTAGCTGGGCTCTACATTTTGGAGATTGAATCAAAGGCAATGGTATATAGGTGGTTTTAAGGCAGACTAAGTTCCAATTTTCAGCCCCATCATGTACTGCAAATTACATAAACTACTACTGCTACTATTGCAACTACTATTATTATTGTTATTATTATTTTAACAGATACATAAATTATTTAAGTGCTATAGTACCACCCTAGCATAAAAAAGTGTACTTCATAAAGGTAGGCACAAGCATTAGCAACAAATGAATGGGTAACTAATGATGGAAGGCTTTCCCAATACTATAAACCCTTGTTATGTTCTTTAATCTAAGAATCTCCCTCATTTCCTCCCACCCTTTTCGCTTAAATTAGCAAGATTGATGGATATGGAAAGTTAAAGGACACAATCAAGAAATGAAAGAACAGCAAAGCATGTAGTTTAGAAACTTAAATAAACAGAACAAAGAGAGAGTAGAGTGAGAGTGAGAGAGCACGCATCACCTTCGATTTACAACTAGTATAATTATTTTCTTTCTTGGTATTCAAAATCAGTATAGGATATAAGGAGGTACAATAGTAATATAAATAGGGAATGTCAACTTGTTCAGGACCGAAAAGCTACCAAACCCAATATTAAGGTATTGTAAGAATTTGGGGAAGAGGGAGGGGTGATTTGATCTCTGACCTTAACTAGAGATCAGCATCCATTTTAACATATGAATCAGGCCTGGACGGACGAATTTACAATTACAAAGCATCTAATCAAACATTAATTGGTGTAGTCTTGTAGGTGGAGATGCCTTTTCAATTGGTTGACTATGGACAGCACTGAGAAGTGCCATGAACCATTTGGGATTATTAACCACTTGAAAACAAGCAAAAATCTCTATTCATTATGTGGTTGTTTGTCATACTGACATACAAGTTATTATCACTATACATATTAGACCAAATCTTTTCGCTATTGTTACCACAATAGTAACTTCTAAGTTCAAAATTTTCAAAACTGTCTCTCATATTTGTGTGAGCACAAGCATGCGCATACGCTATTTTCTCAATATTTCTTGGAAAAAGTAATCAAGATCTTCTTATGAAGAATGAAGAAGATAAGTTACTTTTTCATCTCAACATATGACTAATCAAAACTTTATATCTCAAAATAAATACCATTGATATGTACATGCACTATGGTCTTTTAACTTCTATCTTTCCTATTGTATGTAAAACCATTTTAAAGAATGGGTGCTAAAGATAAATCATTTGTTACCTGTCGTGACCAATTGCTCCAATGTTTCTGTCGGGTTTAAGTGCATTCCTGCTATTATCACCACACAAAAATGGGAGAACTACAAGTGTGGCATAATGGTCAAAAAGCCATTATATTGTGTAATTCTCTTCATAGTGATTGAAATGCGAAGGGTAAAAGGTGTAATGAACACCTCCTTAAAAGTGTTCCAAGTTGGCAACTTGGCCCTCAAGAAAAGCCTTAAGGATTGCTTGTTTGTTGAGCAACCTATGGACTTTTTTGTAAGGTTTTGGAAATTCAGGTACGCAGTTGCAAAAATTTCACAAAAGAGCTTTCGAGAGTTATGGGAAGGATATGAACAATATGAAAGTGCTATTGGAGGACCAAATTTCTTATGGAAGACAATTAAGGACGAAGAAAACACAAAAAGGTATAAAAGACCTAAGTGTTCTAATGTAAGTCTTAGGATGAGTATGTCTTTGACTTAAGTCAAAATGTGAGATTGTGGAATTAACCAACAATGGGGGAGGCAGCCAAGGCTTAATAAATGGGTCAAAAATGTTGGGCACATGTGTACCAATGAGTTTAAGAGAAAGAAACCATAATTAGTGAGAAGGAAAATGACATAAAGCAAGGTTAAGCTTGTTAAGTGTGTTTTGTGCCCTTAAGCTCATTTAAGCCCATTAAAGTGGCCAATTCACTTATCTCTTTCCCATTTTCATCCTCTTCCAGCCCGAGAACATAGCCACACTTCCGCCATAGCCACCACACGTTCAGCTTTGCAATTGATTTAAATTGAAGTCAAGGAGGCACAATTGGAAGCTACATGGTGCTATTGCTTGAATGCACCTAGGATCAAGCTCCAATTTCAGCATACCAATCAAGGTAAAGGTTCTCTAGCTCTCATGGGTTGTTTTCTATACTTTCAAGCAACCATGGAGCTAGGCTAAGCTTGGAAGAGAGCCATGAGCTTGATCGACCAAGCTTAGTGAGGTGAGTGCACTTATTGAAGGTTTTGTGACCTAGTGTGAAGTGCACAAAGATGGCAGTGAAATAAGGGTTTCTAGAGCCCAAAGTTAGTACTACATGGTGTTAAAATCCTTCTAAGAATGAGCATTAGCTTGAGGAGGGCTGCTATAGTGATTTGGTTATGTTTATTATGTGTTTTATGGACTAACCTATGGGATATGTTGCTGCCACATTTCATGTGTTTGTTGGTTGTGAATGGCTACTGCATTTGGTTGCTATATCATGTATATATGCATTGTGGTTTTTGTTTTTTAGTTTCTTTGGATGCAGGTTTTGATGATGGTTACATTGCCTATTGAATCCAAGTGCTACCCTTACGAAGTTTCTCAATGAAACTTACTCCCCTCAATTCTGTAATTTCAGGTTCAATAGAAAGGTCATATTCAAACTGACATTTGTGGTTTGAGCTTTGATCTAAAATTTCAGGTACAAGAACCTCCATATGTCTAGTTGTGATTTGGAAAGTTTGGTGATTTTAGGAGCACATTTGGTATTTTTAATGGTGGTACTTATTGTGTTATGCTGTAGCTACCTAGCATCCTATTCTAGAGTCCATTGTGTCGCAAGCACTCCTGTAACTTAGGGTGTGTATTTAGCTAGTTAAGACCAATTTGTATTGCATGTATGCATGTACATGTACTGTATGTAAAATGAGACAAGTATGTGAACATTTGAGTAATGTTTTGGCTATGTAAGAGATCTGGTGCAGAGCTACCTAAGTGTGAATGATCAACTGCTTACTTGTAAATTCTGTTTTAGCCATATATGGTTGTTAAATGCATGGGAATATTTTTCCTATGTGTAATGGACATATATGGGGTAACCTTGGAGGGATTTTCCCTTGTGAATGAAGTGTTTGCACACTTATAAAATTTTGTATGGGGAAAATGGTCATAAAGTGACCAGAATTTTGACTCTGCACTTAAATTTCTATATCTCCCTGCGTAGAAAGAATCTTGCTATATAATTTTGACCACACCTGGAAAACATCAAGAGGTTGAATTAGGATTTGGAATTTTGGAATTTGGAGCCCTGTACCCAAATATATGATGTTGCAAATTTGGCTAAGTTACTGTTTATTTGGTAAAAATTTGGTAACGAACTTCAAAAATCCATAACTTGGTCCATAGGTGGGCTATTGATGTAAAAAAAAATTCCTTCGTTTGCTCTAAGTCTCTACTTGATAATGGAGCAAATAAAATATGGGGTATATGGCTAGAATGATACAGTTTATTAGTGGAAGTTACAAGTGCAATGGCTGGTCACTAGAACTTAACAAGATTGCCGAATGTGTCGTAGGCAAGATTAAGACTTGTGCGAGTGTTTTCCTTCTTTGCTACCAGGGTGTTCATGAAATGTGAATATGTGTGTGATGGTTGGACCAATATGCATGTGTTTACATTGTGCCCAAGAGGGCCACTTGGGTATGCACACTAAGGGTAGTGTTCTGATGGCCTACAGAGCATTACCAATCCTGGGAGTCTAAATGCACAATTTCGGCACCATAATTGGACTAACCCGGAGTGGGTAATAAAATTTAGTATTAGAGCATGGTTCGTACATGTGCATAGCATATAGTTGCATCGCATGCATCTACATACATGAACTTTGTTTGGTCAGCTACTAGTGTCAAGTACCATTGAAATACCCATGATCTTTATATGTGCTCTATGATGAATCATCAATTCAGGAAGTAAACATGGTTGCCATAAGGAGAGGGGAACCAACCCGAAGGGGTCCTACTAATTCTGGGAAAGAAAGAAATGGACAGAATAGAGGGAGTTAGGGGCAACAGGGTGTAGCAAACCCTGAAGTGCCTCAGGTTTGGTTAGAGCTTCAAGGGAACTTAGCTATAATCAATGAAAACTTAGTAAGAATGATTAAAGCACAACAGCAAGGAGTCCCAGTAGCTCCAGTAGAACAAGTTCAAGATGTGTAGTAACAACCAGAAGAGGATACTAGGAACACATCTGAATATGTTTCTTCATGAAGCATAGAAACTAGAAATGATGAAACTGTTGAGGAGGAAGATGAAGATAAGAGAAATCCAAGAGGAAGAAGACTAAGGTCTAGGATTGGTTAGGTTTCTAGGACCAATCCCTCAGTCTATGACCATTCCTCCACTAGGAATGAGATTAAGGAAGGCCATGAGAGAAGATCCAGGAGAAGGCAGAAAGATCATAGAGAGCATCACCATACAAAGGGCTCTCACAATTCCAGGAGACATAGATTAGAGGATCTGGAAGGCCTTGATGAAGTCAGAGTGTTGGAGAGGTTCCAAAGCCTAAGACCTCCAAAATTTAACGGAAGAGCTGGGCCAAAGAGAGCTGAGGAGTGGTTAATCTTCATTGAAAAAATGTTTGAGAGGATGCTACTCAACTCCACCAAGCGAGTGTCACTGGCTACCTACAACCTGGTAGGCAATGCAGAGACATGATGGAGGAGCACCAGAGATTGATATGCTGTCCAGAAGAGCAAAAGGCCAGGAGAAGACATGGAAATGACTTGGCTAGTGTTCACCCAACTATTTCAGGAGCAATACATTAGTGATGCTATCAAGGATATGAAGCAAGCTGAATTTGATGCTCTACGACAGGACAACCTTAGTGTCCTAGAGTATAAGAACAAATCCAATCAGCTGGTGAGGTATGCTCCTCAGTTTCTTGGACTGGAGGACCCAAAGGCCAAAAGATTTCTCAGAGCCCTAAGGTCAGACACTAGAAAGGCTGTAAGACCTTTTAGAGCAGTCACATACTATGAAGTAATGAAGAAAACTCTATTAGTATAGCAAGAGGAATATAAGACTTGGTACTTTCCCAGTGGACCAGGGGAAAGTAGCCAAGTATGAGGGAAGTAGAAGAAGCCACCACATGTCAAGGGAATTGCCAAGAGTTCCTATTTTGGTGGTGATGGCAAGGATCAGGGGAAGTCACCTGCCCTAAGGTGCCCTAAATGCAAGAAGTTTCATGGAAAGAAACCTTACTATTTTGACACCCAAGCATGTCTAATATGTGGATCCATGGATCAAAGATTGCCCACAGGCTCAAAGGAGGCCAGAAGACCAAGGTCCAGTAAGGCCAATTGGGGTAGGACCTAAAGGGGGAGCACCTAAGGAAGGACAGTAGAGGCCAGTTCCTCCGGTGCCTCAGCCTCAAATGGAGAGAGCTGGCAGAGTCTTCCAAGTAGAGAGGGTAGAGACATCAGTGTAGGGAAGAGCACTAAGAGGTAACATTTACCTAAATGGTATACCTGTTAGTGTTCTGTTTGATACTGATGCTTCTGTGTCTACAGTGGCTAGAAAATTTGTTAATGCCATGAAATTTCCTATTGAAATCATGCCTAGGATATCTTTAGTGAAAATAGTAGGTAGTGATGCCCCAAGGCATCTTCGTTTGCTGTCATGTTGACAGGTGGAGAGACTTCCTGAGGAGGCGAGCGCCTGGAGCTCTGGTTTCCCAGCTGAGTGTGCCTGAAAAGCTCAAAGAAGAGGTTAGGAGGTCCCCGGTTTGCTTTTCCGGGGAGGACCCTCCGAAGCCCAAGTCAGTTTTCTGAGTGAAAGTGGAGGAAGAACACTAAGGGATCAAGTGTCTTGCCTGTTTTGTGTTTTCTCATAGGGAGGAAAATGCCCATCCATTGCCCAGTCCCATTTCCTAGTATTTATAGGAGTAGCTGGTCCGTTCAGATCATGACACGTGTTCGGTCGGATTTGATCTGTATTTTTGGACCTAGGGGACAGGCAGCCGTTTGCAGCCACCTTTAGCCCTGGACCCGGACAGGTTGTGTCAGGACTGGGGCGGCTGTGGCGTGTTAGTTCGCCGTTCAGATGTGACGTGTAGGGCGTGTGGGCGACATGTCAGAGGCTCCTTAAATGCTCATACCGTACTCCCGTGGTCCCCTGGGCGAGGTCGCCCTTCGGTGCGTGCACCCTCTTCGGATTCTATCCGTCCTTCGGTGCGAGCACCTCCTTCGGGATCTATCCCATAGTTCTGGGAGCGCCCTTGATGAACACCTCCTTCGGGACTCACACCCATAGTTAGGGGATTCCCTTGTTCAGGTGTTTCTTGTTCGGGGAAGATCCTCTTCGAGGCCTCTGCCTTCGGGGAGATTCTTCCTTGCTTTAGAGAGATGGCTCTCTTACCCAAAGACGGTCAATTTGTCCCCTCGATGGAGACGGTGTTGTCCTCGGAATTCCTGATGAGCTAATCGAAGTCTCGAGCTCAAAGTGTTTGACTTTGCACATTCCGAGGTCAGTAAAAAGATCCTCTCTTGGGTGACGTCAGACTCCTCGGCCAATATTCTGGCAGGGAGTTAGTACCGAGGAGGCAATAGCCTTTGGCTATCACAGGCCCCCCTCCGAAAAGCCGAAGTGAGAAACTTCGGTTCATCGATTTTTGGGTCCTGTGGTTGTGATATTTGCGCCGAAGACGCCTTCTTCTGTCTGGAGCGATGGGCAGCCCTTTTTGCGTCCTCGAGGCGCGAGAAGATAGGCGGTCCCTGTGCAAAAGATACACCTTCTGCCCGAAGTCATAGGCTGTCTCTTGGTGTCCTCGTGGCGAGGGGAAATAGGATAACCTTGTACCGAAGATAGACCTTTTGCCCGAAGTCACAGGCTGTCTTTTGGTGTCTTCGAGGTAACCTACTTTTTTGCCTTTATAGGTCTGCTCATGCGTCGCGTCCTGTATCCAGCAGAGTCAGTCTAGGGCGGCGCCTCTAGACCAAATGGTGTCAGAGGGCGTGCTCGACGTGATGGATGACACGTGGCACGTTTGCTGCGCGATGACCGACACATGGCACACTTTTATTGGGTAAGAATGCACTGAGTATGGCTGGCGCGACTTTTCAGGCGCTCTTAGCAGTTATAGCGACGCTTCACCTTCCGAGGGGTACTAATGACGACGGTTCTCCTGGCCTTCTCGGCCTATATATATCAGTCCTGTCATAACCCTCTTTCTTCTTCTGCTTTTGCTTTCTTTTGCCTTCTAATTCTCTCCCGATTTTCCGCGGCGGTTCTCCTTTTTCAGGTGTTTTTCCGACCACTTTTCACGACAGCTTCCAGAAATCCAGATTCCGGCAAGACCTTCGGTGGGTTTTAGTCCTTTTGCTTTTTTCAAAGCTTCTTCTTTGTTTTTCCTGAACTCGATTTCCTTGTTTTTTTTCCGAACTCGTTTTCATCATGCCTGTTCCCGAGAGTTGGCAACCTCTACTTTCTCACCCCTGCTGCACTACTCCGGCAAAACTAGCGAAGTGGAAGAAAAAGTTTTTCTTACCCTCTTACTCTGTGACGAGGTTGCCCCGTCCTGACCAATTTCCTTTCTCCAACCGAAGTGATGAAATCACCGTTTTCTGAGCCCAACTGAAGGCCGGACTTCGGTATCCCCCCCGGAGATGGTTAGCGCATTCTGCAACTTCCATGGCATTGCCGTTAACCAACTCCCACCGAACTCGTACTGCTATTTCAACGCCTTCCTCTGTATGTGCGGCGTTTTCAAAATAAAACCTCACTTTGTAGTTTTTCTTCAGTACTACAAGCTCTTCGTGGTCCCGAAGGGTGGCTTCTACTTTATGCTACCTTAGGGATCCGGGAGCAAAAAGTATACGTTCACCTTCGCCACCAAAGACAGCTGGCGAGGGTGGCAACAAAAATTCTTTTTCCTGAAGAAGTCGGAGGCTTGGTCGCACGTCCCGACCAAGTGGGCTCAGGGGAGGCTCAAGATGGATGTTGTTGACCCGAAGATACTGCTAGACGCCGACGTAGCACCTATCTTTGAGGACTTCGACAGGCGCATCCGGGCTGTCTCTGACTGGGCTGCCGAGGTCTCTCCTCGTGCCCTTTACCCCTTTCCGATCAACTGGAGGCTCATGACCGAAGAGGTCCTTCGGGAACTCAAGGTGGTAAAGGAGAATGTGACAGACCTCAACATGCCGAAACCGGCTTCTTCGGGGAAGGACTCCTGGCTCGTGAAACTCCTTCGGGGGAAAGAGACTTATGAGTCTTTTTACGAGAGTAAGTTACTTTCTCATTTTTTCCTTCATAACTTCATCTTGGACTTACACTGATCTTCTTTTCCTTTTTTCAGAGATGGGTGACGACACGGCTGCCTTCTACAAGGCTCTTTTTACCGGGCAGGCCGAGAAGGGCGAACAGACAAAGAAGGCCGCCTCTCAGAGGCGGAAGCAGACTTCGAGCGGCCCTCCTTCCAAACGGGCAAAGAAAGCTGCTCCTTCCTCTCTTCCGTAAATTTTGGAGGAGGTAGGCGAGGAGCCCGAAGACCCTGCTGCCCCTTTGCTCGAGGTTCCTTCTGTCGACGTCCCTTCTTCCGACGTCCTTCCTCAAAGCCCCACGCCTTCGCATGCTCTTCTGGAGGGCGATGGGGAGGAGACCCCTTCTGCCGAGGAACGGCGCCAAATAAGAGGGAAGGGGATCTCTACTGAGGCGGCGTCGATTCTTGACGACGATGTTACCGAGGTGCCAGCAGGTTTGTACTTTGTCGAAGAACCTTTTTTTCTCTTGTAAATCCTTAAGAGTTTTCTGGCCTTAACCAATTTTTCTGCTTTGTTGTGCAGCGGAGGTGGCCGCTCCTGACTGGGTTGCCGAACACGCCCGCAAGAGGGCCCTTCGGGATGCCCAAGTCCCAGCAGGGAAAGTTCCGAAGGAGCCCTTCTGGACGTTCACAGAAGACATGAATATGTACTCTGAGGACTGTCCCGAGATGGCCAGGCAGATGTGCAGAGGGGTGTTTACTGAGGCCTCTTACAAGGCCCTTACGGAGGCTTACCCAGGCGACATCTCTTTGGCCGCCAAACTCACTGAACATGCCGCCCAGGTATGCTTCACTGTTTCCTTAGTGCCAATTTCGCCTTTGCTTTTTACTTATCGTCATTTTCCCTTTGTTTTGCCTTTTTTGCAGCTGATGGGGTGTGCCGGGTTACTCCGTGTTCGGGTGGCGCGAGAGACAGAACGGAGGGCGTCACTCTGGGACCTTTACACCAAGACGAAGGCCTAGTGTTCGGCATTGGCTGCCGACAATGCTCAGCTGAAGCAGTCTTCGGAGAAGGAAATTGCTGAACTTCGGGAGGGGTTCATAAAAGAGAAAGAGGAACTTGAGAAAGGCACCTCACAGAAACTTTCTGACATCGGCTCTCGGATGGCGGAGCTGACTTCGATCGTAGAAGCGATTCAAAAGGATAAGTCAGAAAGTGACGCAATCCTTGCGAAGACGCTCGAGGAAAAGGCCCAGCTCGAAGCCGAGGTCGCATCTCTGAAGAAGCCTTCAGAAGAGAAGAAGAAGATGAAGGCATTGAAGAGAAAGCTTAAGGATCTGGAGAAGGATTACGCGGATCTGGAGAAGGACTATGCAGATTTGGCGGTCAAGAAGCGGGAGTCCGATGATATGACGAAGTTGGGCTTTCAACACGGCTTCTGTCTTGCTCGGCACCAAATTCTGCGGAAGTTCCCAGATTTTGACCTCTCCTTCTCTATAAGCACTCTTTGGCTCAATAGATAAAAATTTGGCTAAGTATTTTTTGCCAGATCCCTTTATTTCCCTTTGTCCCAAACATAATTCGCTCGAGAGACTTCGGAAAACCATACTTTTGCTTTCCTTTGTCCCGAACATATTCGCTCAAGGGACTTCGGAAAACCATACTCTTGCTTTCCTTTGTCCCGAACATATTCGCTCAAGAGACTTCGGAAAACTTACTTTTGCTTTCCTTGGCGATTGCTTTCGTGAGACTCTTGTTTTGTACTTCTTCAGAACTTTTTACTTAGACAAATTTGTCCAACTTGTGCAATACAACCTTCCCACCAAACTTTTAGGCATAGAATTTTTTCAAGGCCTCTGAGTGCCAAGTGTTTTTTAATTCTATGCCATCGGCATCACCGAGCTTATAAACTCCTTTTCGTACTTCGGCAAGTACCAGGTACGGTCCTTCCCAATTTGCGCGAAGTACCCCGTGGGATGGCTTTCGGGGTGCAAATTCAGCCTTTCGGAGAACGAGATCTCCTTTCTTTATTCCTTTTGGCCTGGCGCGTAGGTTTACGGCTGCTGCCACTCTTTGCTGGAAAGCTTTTCTTCTCAGCTCGGCTACTTCTCTGTGTTCGCTGACGAGGTCGAGCTGGGTTCTCAGGCCGAGGTCATTTCCTTTTTCATCGAACACTTGGACTCGTATTGACGGTTGTACTACCTCGACAGGGATGATGGCCTCTGTACCGAAGACGAGTGAAAAAGGCGTTTCCCCTGTGGCTCTTCAGGGTGTTGTTCGGTAGCTCCATAACACGCTTTGGAGTTCTCCTGGCCATTTCCCTTTTGCTTCTCCCAATCTTTTTTTCAGACCATCTTTTATGGTCCTGTTAGATACTTCCACCTGCCCATTACTTTGGGGGTGAGCTACTGGGGCGAAGTGCATTTTTGTCCCGAGGTCGCTAATGAACTCTTGGAATCCTTTGTCTATGAACTGGGATCCATTGTCCGCTACGAGTACCCTCGGTATGCCGAATCTGCATACGATGTTTTTCCATACGAACTTCTGCACTTCTTTTGCCGAGATAGTTGTCAGAGGTTCTGCCTCGACCCACTTAGAGAAATAGTCAACTGCTACTACGCAGAACTTTACGCCTCCAGGCGCCGTTGGGAATGGCCCAATGAGATCTATGCCCCAAACTGCGAAGGGCCAAGGATAGTCTGCCGAAGTCACGAACTCTGAGGGTGTTCTTTGGATGTTCGCATGTCTCTGGCAACTACCACATTTCTGGACGAACTGCTTGGCGTCCTTTCTTAGGGTAGGCCAGAAGTATCCTTGGCGAAGTATCACTGCTGCTAGGGCGTCGGTTCCGATGTGCGAACCACAGGCACCTTCGTGAACTTCTTCGAGGATCATTTCAGTATCCTCTTCACTAACACACCTCTGTAGTGGATTTGCATATCCTTGCCGATATAGTTCTTCTCCAATTAAGAAGAAACGTCCGGAGTGCCTTCGCACTTTTGCGGCTTCACTGGGGTCTTCGGGGAGTGTGTTGGTTGCAAGATACGTTTTGATTGGTTCTTTCCATCCTTTCCCCGAGGTCTCTATGCTTAACACCGCGATGCTGGGGTGGCTTAGCACTTCGGTGCAAGTTTTGGACTTCGCCAAACAGTCTGCCTCAGCATTTTCTCATCGGGGTACGTTCTCGATTTTCACGACGTCGAACTCCCGAATAAGCTTTGTTACCAACTCATGGTATTTCGCCAAGGTCGGGTCTTTCGCGCCATAGTCCCCTGCCATTTGCCGGACCACCAGCTGGGAATCACTATGGGCTTTCAAGTTTCTCACGCCAATTTTTCTGGCCAGGCGTAATCCTGCTATGAGGGCCTCATACTCGGCCATATTGTTGGTGGCGTTGAAACTGAACTTGATGGCCTTCATTACTTCTAGGCCTTCGGGGCCTCTGATAATCACTCCAGCTCCCTGGTGTTCGGATCCTGAGGCCCCGTCAACATATAACATCCATTCGGGCTCGTCTTCACCCGAAAACGAATGTCCCTCCTCGGTGTTTGGTACTTCGGCGATGAAGTCTGCCAAAGCTTGAGCTTTTATAGCTTTCCGGGGTTCATACGTGATGTCGTGTTCGCCAAGCTCTATACACCACTTGGAAAGCCTTCCCGAGCGATCAACTTTCCTCATAACATCCTGTAGAGGCAGGGTACTTCGGACGATAATGGGGTGAGCCTGAAAGTATGGCCGCAGCCTTCTCCCTGCAAGCACTAAGGCATATATAGCTTTTTGAAGCAAAGGGTACCTGACTTCGGCGCCATGCAGGGACTTGCTGACATAGTAGACCGGCCATTGCTTTGGCCCTTCTTCTTTCACGAGGACCGAGCTCACAGCTTTTTTTGTGACGGCGAGGTATAATACGAGGGGCTCTCCCTCCCGAGGTTGCCGCAGGGTCGGCAGGCTGGCCAGGTAGACTTTGAGTTCTTCCCAGGCTTTTTGGCAATCTTCATCCCAAGGATGACCATTCCTTCCGAGGTCGCCTTCCATCTTTGCTGCCTTTGTGAGCACTTTGAAGAAGGGTCGACACCTATCTCCGTACCTGGAAATAAACCTGCTCAGAGAGGTTATTCTTCCGGTGAGTCTTTGCACGTCTTTGACTGTGGCAGGAGTTCGGAATTCAAGCAGAGCCTTAATCTTCTCGGGGTTAGCATCGATGCCTCTTTCAGATACCATGTACCCAAGGAACTTTCCCGAGGTCACCCCGAAGATGCATTTCTCAGGATTAAGGCGGATCCCGAAGGCTCTGAGTTTTTGGAAGGTTTCCTCTAAATCTGCAACATGGTAGCCAGGCAGTTTGCTTTTGACTATCATATCATCAACATACACCTCCATGTTCCTCCCCATTTGGTCTTTGAAGACTTTGTTCATCAGCCTCTGGTAGGTGGCTCCTGCATTTTTGAGTCCGAAAGGCATCCTGATATAGCAATATGTTCCTCCCTCAGTGATGAAGGCAGTCTTCTCTTCATCTTCGGGGTTCATCCTTATCTGATGATACCCACTGAAAGCGTCCAGGAAACTTAGGAGCCCGTACTCGGCAGTTGAGTCTACCAGTTGGTTTATTGGCGGAAGGGGATATGAATCTTTTGGGCAAGCATCGTTCAAATTTCTGAAGTCGATGCACATCCGGAGCTTACTACTTCCTTCTTTTGTGGCAATTACTACGTTGCTTAGCCATTCGGGGTAGTTTAGCTCCCGGATAACGCTAGCGTCTATCAGACGCTGGACTTCGGTCTTTACGAAGTCACTTTTGTGAGCTGAGATGCTCCGTTTGTTTTTCCGGACAGGTTTTACTTCCGGACTCGCTTTGAGGCTATGCTGGATTACGCGAGGGTTTACCCCTGGCATGTCCTTCGGCGAGTAGGCGAACAGATCTTTATTTGTAAGCAGAAAAGATACAAGTTTTTCCTTGTCTCCTTCGGCCATGCTTTTCCCTATTCGGGTACTATGGCCTGGGACAAGCTCTACTTTTTCTGTTTCCGCTTTTGTGGGATCTTCTGCCTCGCCCCTTTCCAGCTCTTTTACTTCTACAGCATGTGCTAGGTTGCTTGCTGGAGCCTTTCGTGCTCTGACGAACACCTTTCTCACCTCGCTTTGATCAATGAAGATCTTCGCGTCTCCGTCTTTGGTGGCGAAGGTAACGGTCAAGTACTTTACATCAGGGCGAATGTGCAAAATTTCCCTGTGTCTGTCTGCCGAGGATGGCATTGTATGACGAAGGAACATCCATGACTATGAATCTTGCCATGGTAGAGGCGAACAAATCAGCAGTTCCTTTCTCCGAAGTTCCTTTCATCATCAAGGGGAGGTCGATCCACCCGAGGACAGGTAGCTCAGATGGTCCTACGCCGAACGTGGGTGAAGTAACAGCCTTGAGGTCACTCCTGGATACGCCCAAGCTTGGCAGCAAATGTGAGAACAAGACATCTGCGTTTGACCCATCGTCCAACAGTACCCTCTTGACGTCCCAGTTTCCTATCCTCGCCATTATCAGCAGTGGATCGTCATGGGGAAATACGATGGTGGAGCCATCCTCGCGGGCCAATTTTTTCATTGGGCTCTGATATTCCATCACCGCTATCTCTCTGGCCCTTCTTTTTCTTTCCGAGGATGGAAGTCCGGTTGTGATCATCTGTATTACTCCTGCCGAAGGTGGAGGACGCCTTCTCGGACTTCGGTTCGTTCGCCTGTCTGAATCATAATCCTCATCATCGGGCTTTCCTTCTTCCTCTTTTTTCCCTTTCGGGGAAGGCATTCTCAAATAACGCTAAAGCTGGCCCTGCTTTATCAGTGATTCAATGTACTTTTTCAACTGAAAGCAGTCTTCGGTGTCATGACCGTGATCACGGTGGAACTGACAGAACTTCTTCATGTTCCTTCTGTTGTCAGCAGTCATGCCCCTCGGTCGTTGGATTTGAGCCCCCTATTTTTCCAACGCCATGAGGACGTTAGCCCTCGTGGTGCTCAGAGGTGTAAAGTTTTGGGGCTTCCTTCCTCCTACTCGTATTCTCCGAGGTCGGCCTAACTGTTCCGTTGGACACCGGGCTTGTTGGCTGGATCCTTCGCCACGAGCGTGAATATGGTCAGCTCTTCGGCTGTCATATGTTGTTCAGCCCTTCGGTAGAATTCTCCCAGCGTGTCCGGGGGATCTTTGGAGAATTCATAAAACAAGTGCGAATCCCTTCGGACGCCCCTCGTCATGGCGAGGATGCAGATTTCGGGACGAAAGTCCGGAACACTGAGGGCCTCTCTGTTGAACCTCTCGACATAGTCACGGATGGTCTCCCCGTTTCTTTGTGCTATGTCAAACATCTGGACGGGCATCTTCGCCGTCAGCTTGCTCCCAATGAACTGTTGGGTGAACGCTGTGGAGAGCTCCTGGAACCCCCTGATGTTTCCGGGAGGCAGGGAATTGTACCAGGCAGTTGCTGGTCCTGCGAGGGTGACTTCAAAGCACTTGCAGAGTGTAGCATCATCAGCCCCATGTAGCACCATGCTGCGTTTGTACTTTGTTAGGTGGGCCTGGGGATCAGTCCGACCCTCATAGGTCTCTAGCCGAGGTAGCCTGAAGTCACTTGGCATGGCCGCCTCGACCACTGCTCGGGCGAAAGGAGTCTCATCTCCAGAGACGGTTTCAGTTAGCCTGGCCCAAACAGGCTTGTGTGCCACCTGCTGTTCCACTCTCTCCAGTCTTGCCAAGACTTTCTCCAGGAGGAGCGTAGCACTGGGCTCCTCTTCCTGGTGCTTGGAGGTTCTTCGGTAAGAGGACTGTTGCCGTCTCTTCGGGGAACGACTTCAGTACTGAGGTGAGGGGGACCTTGCCTCTGGCGACAAACTTCTTCTGGACGGGACTTCGGGTCGTTCAGACCTCGCTCTTTCCGCCAGCCGTGCTCCGAGGGGCAAGTTATCTGTCGAGGACTCTTCCCGTGGCTCCCCACTTCCCGAGCTATGATGGGTTGCCCTTGGGCTTTTCTCCCGAGGTCGTGCTGGCGAAGTGGGTTTTTGCGCCTGGGCTGGTTGCAGCCACCTTCGGTCTATCTGTTGTGTCATTTCAGCCACAACAGACCTCTGAAAGTCACGTAAAAAACCCATGGTGATGACAAGAGGGCGTTCCTCTTCAGGCAAAGAAGTCTCTGGGGGACTTTGTTCGGTAGCTGATTGGGTCTCAGGCGCGGACGGGGACTTCGGGAGTCCTTTGTCCTTCGAACGCCGAGTTTCGACAACAGCTACCTGGGAGTAGGTTCCCACAGATGGCGCCAAATGATGCCCCAAGGCATCTTCGTTTGCTGTCATGTTGACAGGTGGAGAGACTTCCTGAGGAGGCAAGCGCCTGGAGCTCTGGTTTCCCAGCTGAGTGTGCCTGAAAAGCTCAAAGAAGAGGTTAGGAGGTCCCCGGTTTGCTTTTCCGGGGAGGACCCTCCGACGCCCAAGTCAGTTTTCTGAGTGAAAGTGGAGGAAGAACACTAAGGGATCAAGTGTCTTGCCTGTTTTGTGTTTTCTCAGAGGGAGGAAAATGCCAATCCATTGCCCAGTCCCATTTCCTAGTATTTATAGGAGTAGCTGGTCCGTTTAGATCATGACACGTGTTTGGTCGGATTTGATCTGTATTTTTGAACCTAGGGGACAGGCAGCCGTTTGCAGCCTCCTTTAGCCCTGGACCCGGACAGGTTGTGTCAGGATGGGGCGGCTGCGGCGTGTCAGTTCGCGGTTCAGATGTGACGTGTAGGGCTTGTGGGCGACATGTCAGAGGCTCCTTAAATGCTCATACCGTACTCCGAGGTCCCCTGGGCGAGGTCGCCCTTCGGTGCGTGCACCCTCTTCGGATTCTATCCGTCCTTCGGTGCGAGCACCTCCTTCGGGATCTATCCCATAGTTCTGGGAGCGCCCTTGATGAACACCTCCTTCGGGACTCACACCCATAGTTAGGGGATTCCCTTGTTCAGGTGTTTCTTGTTCGGGGAAGATCCTCTTTGGGGCCTTTGCCTTCGGGGAGATTCTTCCTTGCTTCAGAGAGATGGCTCTCTTACCCGAAGACGGTCAGTTTGGCCCCTCGATGGAGATGGTGTTGTCCTCGGAATTCCTGACGAGCTAACCGAAGTCTCGAGCTCATAGTGTTTGACTTCGCACCTTCCGAGGTCAGTAAAAAGATCCTCTCTTGGGTGACGTCAGACTCCTCGGCCAATATTCTGGCAGGGAGTTACTACCGAGGAGGCAATAGCCTTTGGCTATCAGGTAGTTAGTGTCTTTTCACTAATGACCTAGCTAAGGGTTGTGAGCTAGTAGTAGGAAATACTAAGGTTATGACTAATCTGCTAGTGTTGGACATTCCTAAGTATGATTTAGTGCTGGGTATGAATTGGCTTGCTATGCATAACATAATAGTTGATTATGCTAAGAGGGAAATCACATTGCCTGATGGTGAAGTGCATGTATTAGTGAATTCTAAGCAATTAGTGTATAAAATGCATGGCATGGAACTAGAAGTATTAGATGAGATACTTGTGATTTCTAAGCATGATTATTGTTATGCAATCAATGAATTTCACCGTGATGAATAAGTGGACAGAATACCTACAGTGAGAAACTTTCCAGAAGTCTTGCCTAAAGGCTTGCCAGGTATTTGTCCACCAAAGGAGATTGAGTTTGAGATCAAGTTGCAACCAGGAGCTAGTCCAATATCCATTCCACCTTATAGAATGCATATCACAGAGATGAATAAGCTCAAGAAACAATTTGATGAACTTCTTGAAAAATGGTTCATAAGGCCAAGGGTTTCACCATGGGGAGCTCTTATTCTCTTTGTGAAAAGGAAGGATGGATTATTGAGGCTATGCATTGACTAGAAGAAGCTTAATGTAGTGACTGCATTCAGGACCAGATATGGCATTATGAGTATACAGTCATGCCATTTGGTATGACTAATGCCCTAGCTACTTTCATGGACCTAATGAACACTGTGTTCAAACCACATTTGGACAAATTTGTGATTGTGTTCATTGATGACATCCTAGTGTATTCAGAGGAGAAAATGAACATGAACATCATCTGAAGATTGTTTTAAAGACTCAGTTGGAACATTAGCTTTATGCAAAGTTATCCAAATGCCAATTCTAGATAAAGGAAGTGTCTTTCCTAGGACATATTATAGATGCACAAGGTCTTAAAGCAGACCCTAAAAAGATCAAGGCAGTGCCAGAATGGGAAAGACCAAAGACTATAAAGGAAATCAAAAGTTTCATAGGATTAACTGGATACTATAGGAGATTTGTATCAAGCTTTTTCCATGACTGCCTTAGTTCTTACTCATTTGACCAAGAAGGGTTAAAGATTTGAGTGGACTAAGAAGTGTGAAAAGAGTTTCCAGGAGCTCAAGCAAAGGTTGATTAAAGCTCCAATATTGATTCTTCCTAATCCAAATAAGCCCTACATCATCTATACAGATGCATCTAAATCTAGGTTAGGTTGTGTGGTTATGCAAGATAGAAATGTCATTGCTTATGGGCCAAGGCAGTTGGGACCCCATGAGCAAAATTTTCCTACCCATGACCTAGAACTAGTAGCAATGATTTTTTCTTTGAAACGATGGAGGCATTACTTAATGGGTAGTCCCTTTGTGATCTACATTGACCATAAGAGCCTAAAGTACTTGTTCACTCAGAAAAAGTTGAACATGAGGCAAAGGAGATGGTTAGAGTACATCAAGGACTATGACTGCAGTATATAGTACATAGAGGGCAAAGGCAATCGAGTAACAAATGCCTTGAGCAGGAAGTACATGGGT
This sequence comes from Aquilaria yunnanensis, assembly GCA_039654915.1. Taxonomy (NCBI): domain Eukaryota; kingdom Viridiplantae; phylum Streptophyta; class Magnoliopsida; order Malvales; family Thymelaeaceae; genus Aquilaria; species Aquilaria yunnanensis. The sequence goes on along the minus strand of CM077595.1, from coordinate 35,279,717 downwards.
CTTTTGAAATGAGGATCCATAACTGATTATGATGAGCAAAATAGTCTGCTATACCTATGGCATAAGTGGGAGGAAGCCCAAATCTACACATTGATAATTTAGTTTGGATGAATTGAAAAAGCCAAAAAGGCACAGGAGATAGATCCTGATCTGAAAAAGATTTCAGGAGAGGAAAAAGGTTCCTTGTATCAATCCTTTGCCTACAAGCAAGGATTATTGTATTTCAAAGACCAAATCTATGTGTCTAAAGGAGCAAAGCTCAGGGATGAAATACTTGAGGAAGCTCACACAAGCAAGTTGAACATCCATCTAGGAAGTGAGAAAATGTATAAAGACTTGAAGACTCACTTCTGGCGGCCAAATATGAAAAGAGACATAGCTACTTATGTCTCCAAATGTGCCACATGCCAGAGGGTAAAGGGAGAGCACCAGAACTAGCTAGTACCTTACAGACTCTACCTATACTAGTGAGGAAGTGGAGCAACATAACTGTGGACTTTTTGATTGGGTTGCCTATGGCCAGATTAAGGCATGACACAATCTAGGTCATTGTTGATAGGCTAACCAAATGTGCCCACTTCTTACCTATGAAAATCACAGACTCCTTGGAGAAGTTAGCTCATATATATGTCTAGGAGATAATGAGACTACATGGAGTGCCAGATTCCATTGTATCTAATAGAGATCAAATGATTTATAGCTCGGTTTTGGAGTTCTTTTCACAAAGCACTAGGAGCCAAAAATCCACCTAAGTACTGCTTACCAACCTCAAACTGATGGATAAACTAAAAGGTTGATACAGCTATTGGAAGACATGCTCAGGAGCTGTGTGTTGGATTTCAAAGGTGAATGGGACCAATACTTGCCATTGGTGGAATTCTTATATAACAATAGTTACCAAAGCACCATTGGCATGGCACCTTATGAAGCATTATATGGAAGAAGGTGCATGACACCCCATTGTTGGGTGGAAGCCTCAGACAGGCTAGAGTTGGGTCTCGAAATTATTAAAGAGACTATAGCGAAAATCAAGAAAGTTTAAGAGAGATTAAAGGCAGCTAACGAAAGGACCACAACCTATGTGAACAAAAGAATGAAAGACTTGGAATTTGAGGTTGGTGACAATGTTTGGCTAAAAGTTACACCAACCGAAAACACTGTCAGATTTGGTAGAAGAACCAAGTTAGCTCCAATATACATAGGTCCTTATGAGATCTTGGACAGAGTTGGCAAGGTAGCATACAGGTTAGCTCTATCGCCTAGCATGTCAAGTGTTCATAATGTTTTTCACATCAGTATCCTTAAGAAGTGTCTATTAAACACAAAGCATGGTATTGTAGTAGAAGACAAACAGTTGGAACCTAATTTGACATATGAAGAAAAAGCTACAGCTATCTTAGCCAAGGAAACCAGAAGGTTAAGAAACAAACTTATTTTCATAGTTAAAGTTTAGTGGTCACACCACTCTAAAAGATAAGCAACCTGGGAAACTAAAAAATACCTTATGGAAAGGTTGTTAGTGTTTTGCCCAAAACGCCAATCATGAGATGATTGTATTTTTTCACATTAAGTCATGATATTTTATTAAGGCATTAATCCAGCAATTATGTTTGTTGTTTTGTTTCTACGTAACGTAATAAACATAACTGTAACCCTAGAATAATGATATTCTTAAACATCCCTGGTCTAGTATTATTGTGGAGCGGGTTGCAATAATACATAATGACTACCATATGTGGAGACTAATATGAGATATGTAGTCTACATATGGGTACAAGTTGGAGGACTTGTGTACTGGACTGACCCACCCTAAGAACACTACATGGATCATTATATGAGTGTCATAAGTGATTCTCATAGTGATCATGGTATATGTAGTCCTTCTACCTAAGATCATCAAGGTTCCCTACATGTGAGTCACATACTTTGATACTTTGCTTTGTTGCTCGTAACTGAGTGAACTTGAAGGAGGTCATTGGGTATGTCACATATCATGCGGAGGGATTTGTAGAATCAAGATGGGATTTGTCCCTCCTATGTAACGGGAGTGATATCTTCGGGCCCCTTGATAGAGTGAGACTTAGAAAATGCATGGCCATGCTCGAATGAGTTGATATACGATATCAATGTCATCAGTTTAAGTTAGTCTACTCGGTAATCAAGAAACCAAAGATTGAGCTATACAAGGGTGACACATTCCATGTCTTGTGCTTAGTCTTGATATCTTGGACAAAGGGACAATGGCATATATCGGTGATGTTCATAAAGGTTTAGTCGAATCACCGACAATCTTGTCACTTGGGTAGCAATGATGTGTTGCTAGACACCGCTCATTGATTATGATCATAAATGTGATTTATGATCATTGCCAACATGGCAAGAGCCTATTGGGTCGCACACATAGGGCTATTTCAATCATTAGAGTGCATGGGCTAATAATTTGGGGTTTCGTTTCACTTTAATTTCGTATTAATAATGGGCCCAATAGTTGAGCCATTATTAAGCCCGAAATTAAAGCCTAATTGGATTAGGGCTTTGAAACCTATTAGGCCCGGAAGTTGAGTCTCACTATAAATACAACTTCTAGTGAGAAATTCACAGGTCTCCTTGCCCTAGCCTCCCAAAAGGGTAGCCACACTCTTCTCTTGCAATTCCTTGGAGGACGCAAGCTAGCACTGCAAGCGCAAGAGAAACGCATCTGCCGGGAGGTGGTGGAAGCGTGGTGATCCCGAGAGGCTCGTGTGGATACCATAGAGAGCCTGAACACGTCAACTGTTCAGGTTTTGTGATTCGACTCTACAGTTGAGTGAGAGATCTCAACCGAAAATTAGGTATGAAAATTTTCGAACACCCGGTTTACCCCGTTTCACTTGGATCCTAGAGGGTTTCAGTTAAATTTCACTGCGCTGTTTGGCTCCCAAAACCCAACAAAGGTATCCTGAAGAATACTCGAAGCTAAAGGTGATTTTAGAGGACCAAAATTTTTAAAGGGGGGAGGATTGTTACCACAACACAAAAATGGGAGAATTACAAGTGTAGCATAATGGTCAAAAAGCCATTATATTGTGTAATTCTCTTCATAGTGATTAAAGTGTGAGGGGTAAAAGGTATAATGAACACCTCCTTAAAATTGTTCTAAGTTGGTAACTTGGCTGCCAAGAAAAGCATTAAGTATTGCTTGTTTATTAAGGAACCTATGGACTTTTTTGTAAGGTTTTGGAAATTTGGGTACTGAATTGCAAAACTTTCACAAAAGAGCTTTGGAGAGTTATGAGAATGATATGAATGATATGAATGTGCTATTCGAGGACCAAATTGCTTATGGAAGACAACTAGGGACAAAGTGTTAGTGTTGTGCCCAAAAAGCCAATCATGAGATGATTGTATTTTTTGCACATTAAGTCATGATATTTTATTAAGGCATTAATCCAGCAATTATGTTTGTTGTTTTGTTTCTACATAACGTAATAAACATAATTGTAACCCTAGAATAATGATATTTTCAAACGTCCCTGGTCTAGTATTATTGTAGAGCGGGTTGCAATAATATATAACGACTATCATATGTAAAGACTAATATGAGATATATAGTCTACACATGGGTATGTTGGGTTTCGGGAGCCAAACAGCGCAGCGGAATTTAACCGAAACCCTCCAGGATCCAAGTGAAACGGGGTAAACCGGGTGTTCGAAAATTTCATACCTAATTTTCGGTTGAGATCTCTCACTCAACTGTAGAGTCGAATCACAAAACCTGAACAGTTGACGTGTTCAGGCTCTCTATGGTATCCACACGAGCCTCTCGGGATCACCACGCTTCCACCACGTCCCGGCAGATGCGTTTCTCTTGCGCTCGCAGTGCTAGCTTGCGTCCTCCAAGGAATTGCAAGAGAAGAGTGCGGCTGTCCTTTTGGGAGGCTAGGGCAAGGAGACCTACGAATTTCTCACTTAAAAGTTGTATTTATAGTGAGACTCAACTTCCAGGCCTAATGGGTTTCAAAGCCCTAATCCAATTAGGATTTAATTTCGGGCTTAATAATGGCTCAACTCCTTGGCCCATTATTAATACGAAATTAAAGTGAAACCATAACCCAAATAATTAGCCCATGCACTCTAATGATCCAAATAGCTCTACGTGTGCGACCCAATAGGCTCTTGCCATGTTGGCAATGATCATAAATCACATTTATAATCATAAGCAATGAGCGGTGTCTAGCAACACATCATTGCTACCCAAGTGACAAGATTGTCGGTGAATCGACTAAACCTTTATGATCATCACCGATATATGCCATTGTCCCTTTGTCCAAGATATCAAGACTAAGCACGAGACATGGAATGTGTCACTCTCATATAGCCCAATCTTTGGTTTCTTGATTACCGAGTAGACTAACTTAAACTGATGACATTGATATCATATATCAACTCATCGGAGCATGGCCATGCATTTTCTAAGTCTCACTCTATCAAGGGGCCCAAAGATATCACTCCCGTTACATAGGAGGGACAAATCCCATCTTGATCATACAAATCCCTCCGCATGATATGTGACATACCCAATGACCTCCTTCAAGTTCACTCAGTTACGAGCAACAAAGGAAAGTATCAAAGTATGTGACTCACATGTAGGGAACCTTGATGATCTTAGGTCGAAGGACTACATATACCATGATCACTATGAGAATCACTTATGACACTCATATAACGATCCATGAAGTGTTCTCATGGTGGGTCGGTCCAGTACACAAGTTCTCCAACTTGTACCCATATGTAGACTACATATCTCATATTAGTCTCCACATATGCTAGTCATTATGTATTATTGCAACCCGCTCCACAATAATACTAGACTAGGGACATTTAAGAATATCATTATTCTAGGGTTACAATTATGTTTATTACGTTACGCAGAAACAAAACAACAAACAAAATTGCTGGATTAATGCCTCAATAAAATATCATGACTCAATGTGCAAAAATACAATCATCTCATGATTGGCTTTTTGGGCACAATACTAACAATCTCCCACTTGCACTAAAAGCCAATCATCCATGTATCTAATACCGATGGACCTAGAATGGCTATCATGCTTTTGCTGCGTAAGGGGCTTTGTCAGTGGATCAGCAATGTTGCTGTCTGTCGAAGTCCTGCATATCCTTACATCACCCCTCTCGATGATCTCCCTGATGAGATGATAGCGTCGGAGTATGTGTTTGGATCGCTGGTGAGATCGAGGTTCCTTAGCCTGTGCGATTGCTCCATTGTTGTCACAATAGAGCTCTATCGGGTCAACAATGCTTGGAACCACTCCAAGTTCAGTGATGAACTTCTTGATCCAAACTGCCTCCTTCGCAGCATCAGAGGCGGCAATGTACTCAGATTCTGTTGTAGAGTCAGCTACTGTCTCTTGCTTTGAACTCTTCCAGCTTACAGCACCACCACCAATACAAAACACATAACCAGATTGCGATCTAAAATCATCCTTATCGGATTGGAAGCTTGCATCGGTGTAACCCCTTACAACGAGCTCATCTTCACCTCCAAAGACCAAGAATGCATCCTTAGTCCTTCGTAAGTACTTAAGGATGTTCTTAACAGCTGTCCAGTGACTTTCACCGGGGTTCGATTGGTACCTACTCGTCATGCTCAAAGCATATGAGACATCGGGACGAGTACATATCATGGCATACATGATAGATCCAATTGCTGAGGCATATGGAATCTTACTCATGCGCTCTCTCTCCTCGGTTGTACTCGGACACTGAGATCTAGAAAGAGTGATACCATGTGACATGGGCAAGAATCCTTTCTTGGAATCTTGCATGCTAAACCTCTTTAGCACCTTGTCAATATATGTACTTTGACTTAGGCCAAGAAGCTTTCTAGATCTATCTCTATAGATCCTGATGCCTAACACATAGGCTGCTTCACCCAAGTCCTTCATAGAGAAACATTTCCTTAGCCAAGTCTTCACAGACTGTAGCTCAGGAATGTCATTCCCGATGAGTAGTATGTCATCTACATACAACACCAAGAAGACAATAGCGCTCCCACTAACCTTCTTGTAGACACAAGGTTCATCTTCATTTTTGATAAAACCAAACTCTTTGATTGCATCATCAAAACGAAGATTCCAACTTCGAGAAGCTTGCTTCAGTCCATAAATGGACCTTTGCAATTTGCACACTTTATTGGCATTCCCAGGAGTGACAAAACCCTCAGGCTGTGTCATGTACACATCCTCAAGTAGCTTTCCATTTAGGAATGCAGTTTTGACATCCATTTGCCATATCTCATAATCATAGTGTGCAGCAATAGCAAACAAAATTCGGATGGATTTAAGCATAGCAACTGGTGAAAAAGTTTCATCATAGTCAATACCATGAATTTGCTTGAAACCTTTTGCAACCAATCTTCCCTTAAAGGTAATCACATTACCATCCATGTCAGTTTTCTTCTTGAAAACCCATTTGCACCCTATAGGTTTTACCCCTTCAGGTGGGTCAACCAAAGTCCATACTTGGTTTTCATACATGGATTCCATCTCGGATTTCATGGCCATTAGCCACTTCTCAGAGTCAGGCCCCGACATAGCTTGTTGGTAGGTTGTGGGCTCATCTTGATCCATGAGCATCACATCACCGGTGTGAGTCACGAGAAATCCATATCTCTCGGGCTCACGCCGAATCCTACCAGTCCTACGTGGGCTTTGTGCTACAGGAACAGACTCTTGAACCACAACATCTTGTGGTGTCTGTTCAGGTTCCATTTCAGGTTCGATGTCTTCTTGTTGTTCTTGAATTTCTTCAAGTTCTACTTTCCTCCCACTAGTTCCTTTAGAGATAAACTCTTTCTCCAAAAAGACACCAGTTCGAGCAACAAACACTTTTTGCTCAGAGGGATTGTAGAAATAGTAACCCTTTGTTTCTTTGGGATACCCAACAAAAAGACATTTTTGAGATTTGGGCCCTAGTTTGTTAGAGGATTGACGTTTTACATAAACATCACAGCCCCAAATCTTCATAAAAGACAAATTGGGACGCCTCCCACTCCATATCTCATATGGTGTCTTTTGAACCGATTTAGATGGAACTCGGTTTAGTGTAAAAGCGGCTGTCTCTAGAGCATGTCCCCAAAAGGAGTTTGGAAGGTCAGCTTGACTCATCATGGAGCGAACCATGTCTAACAGAGTTCGATTTCTCCTTTCAGAAACACCATTCCATTGAGGTGTACCTGGTGGAGTGAGTTGTGATATTATACCACACTCCTTCAGATAGTCAAGGAATTCTCGATCCAAGTACTCTCCACCTCGATCTAATCGAAGCACTTTGATACTCTTCCCGAGTTGATTCTCTACTTCATTCTTGAATTCTTTGAACTTTTCAAAGGATTCTGACTTGTGTCTCATAAGATACACATAGCCATATCTACTGAAGTCATCAGTGAAAGTAATGAAGTATTGGAAACCTCCTCTAGCTTGTGTAGACATAGGGCCACATACATCACTATGTATGAGTCCTAGTAAGTCATTAGCCCTTTCACTTTGCCCTGTGAATGGGGCTTTGGTCATCTTGCCCAACAAACATGACTCACATGTCTCATATGATTCAAAATCAAATGAGTCCAAGAGTCCATCCTTATGGAGCTTGGATATGCGGGTCTCATTTATATGGCCCAAGCGATAGTGCCAGAGATAGGTCAAGTTTGAATCATTTAATCTGACCTTCTTGGTATTCACATTATAGATTGGATCTTCAAGGTCTAGAACATACAACCCATTGCTAAGTTGAGCACTACCATAAAAGATTTCATTCAAATAAATAGAACAACATTTGTCCTTTATTATAAATGAAAAACCTTTCTTGTCCAAATAAGAAACAGAAATCAAATTTCTACTAATAGTAGGCACAAAGTAGCAGTTGTCTAATTCTAAAACTAATCCACTAGGTAAAGTGAGAACATAAGTCCCTACGGCTAAGGCAGCAACCCTTGCTCCATTTCCAACACGTAGGTCCACTTCACCTCGGGCCAATCTTCTACTTCTACTTAGATCCTGCACATTTGCACAAATGTGAGATCCACATCCAGTATCCAATACCCAAGATGAGGAAGTAGAAAAGTTAGCCTCTATAACAAAAATACCTGAAGTGGAAGTCTTACTTCCCTTTTCCTTAGCAAGTTCTTCAAGATAGAGCTTGCAGTTGCGCTTCCAGTGTCCAGGTTGCTTACAATGGAAGCACTCCCCTTCCTTTGCCACACCACCCTTTGGTTTCAGTGCAGCTGAAGAAGAACTAGCATTGGACTTTCCATTAGCTTTATCCTTCTTCTTGTTGGCTTTTCCCTTTCCCTTGCCCTTTTGAACCATCAAAATGGGCTTAGCCTTCTTAAGGTTTTGCTCAGCAGTTCTCAACATGTTGAGCAATTCAGGAAGGGACTTGTCTAGGTCGTTCATGTTATAGTTCATGACGAACTGACTGTAGCTTTCAGGCAACGATTGCAAGACTACATCGATAGCCAACTCTTTCTGAAGAGCAAATCCCAAATTCTCAAGATTCTCAATGTACCCAATCATCTTGAGCACATGAGGACCCACGGGACTTCCCTCAGACATCTTGCACTGAAACAATGCCTTAGAGGTCTCAAACCTCTCATGCCTAGCTTGCTCTTGGAAAAGCATTTTGAGATGTTCGATCATATCGAACGCCCCCATGTTCTCATGTTGCTTCTGAAGCTCAGATTCCATGGTAATAAGCATGAGGCATGCAACATCCAAAGCATCATCAGAATGCCTCTTGTGAGCATCCCTTTCAGCTCTTGGAGCAGTGGCAGCAGGCTCATTCGGAATGGGCTGCTCTAGGACATATGCCTTTCTCTCTTGTTTGAGGACTATCCTCAAGTTTCGGTACCATTTGAGAAAGTTGGTCCCATTCAGTTTTTCCTTCTCAAGGATCGATCGCAATGAAAGTGTCGATGTGTTTTGTGCCATGGTTATCTACAACAGTAAATATGCAGTGTAAGAGTCATGTATTTTAATTCATTTAATAAGGACTTTTATTAAATGATACTCCCACTATTTTCCTCAAAATAATAACCCTCGATATTATTTCGGAACACCTCGGCGCTAAGGTATTCTAGTGGGCCAAGATCCATATTTGACCACAACCTGAGTCAGCTTTGGCTTTTCTCTCAAGTTACAGCTATTTAGGTAGGCAACTCATTGCCAATTGCATCTTATGCAACTCTTGGATAGTTGGGTGAACAACACTTGTCCAAGCTCATCTCATGAACTTAAGCCCAACTCTATGCCTCTAAGTCCCTAATCCTATTAGGATGACTTAGTTAAGTCGAACCCAAAGTTAGCAGTTTGGATATCACTATTATCCCATCGCGCCTTACCAAGATGAACATAGGTACTTTGCTTTGGCAAACCCACCTAATGTTGATCAAAGTCTTGACGAGTGCCAACATTTGGAAGGCATCACATTTAATGACTTAATATTTGTTTGAGGGATTTTATCTTTTGATCTCACCAATTTGTTATCTCCGGTTGTTTTATACATGCATCACATACAAATATAAAACATGCATCTCATGCTTACAAGAAATAAACGTGACATGGTTATAGCCCAAACTATGCGATATTCTCAAGCCAATGAGAATATCATAAAAGCCTAAGAAAAGAAAAGAGTCTTCACAAGCTCCTTCTCTTCCTTTCTTGGCTGCCTTTTTGTTGTCACCTCCTTGGACATACCACCTTGGACGATCCCATAATGCACCATTACATCAATAATAGAAACCTCGAGTTACATTCGAGGGGAGTAAGGTGAGAAGAGAATGTACAATGAGAGTGATAAGAAAAGGCACGACTCGCAGGCCGTATTTACAAGTACAACCAATCAAGGGCTATAACCATGCACCATGCTTCAAACACTAATCAGCATATCATGTCAAATCTCATTCAACAAAGATGCATGCCAATTTTCGCGTGTTGATTAACCAGTTTTTATTTATGTGGCGCTTCGCATACGGCGGTCCCGCTGGCCGGTCAGCGGGCGGTGGTTCCGCTGACCGGTTAGCGGACGGGGTCAAGGGGAGCCGCCCTTGCGGGGGGCGTGGGGGGCAGCGCCCCCCGGCGCAAAAAATTGTCTTACAATTGCTTAGCCCGAAATCTTCTATTTCGAGAAAGTAGGCACCCGAGACTCCTCCATTCGAGCCACCAAAAATACCTTACTTTCGGTGCCCGAACAGGCCCAATCTGAACAAACCTAGGGTTTTTGCAACTATTGCAAGAATCCTAATCCATATAGGTATCTCATACCTATCAATTTCGGGTTAATCTCATTAACCAATTTGTGTTGTTTCTTCATATATCTCATATGTTCATTACGAATTCCGGTTTCATGCATCATGAATCAATCTAATTAATCATGGCCGAAAACCAATCGAAGACATAGCATCATGCGATTCAACACTCAATCCCGATTTAGGGTTTCACCAGTAGCTCTGATACCACTGTTGGGTTTCGGGAGCCAAACAGCGCAGCGGAATTTAACCGAAACCCTCCAGGATCCAAGTGAAACGGGGTAAACCGGGTGTTCGAAAATTTCATACCTAATTTTCGGTTGAGATCTCTCACTCAACTGTAGAGTCGAATCACAAAACCTGAACAGTTGACGTGTTCAGGCTCTCTATGGTATCCACACGAGCCTCTCGGGATCACCACGCTTCCACCACGTCCCGGCAGATGCGTTTCTCTTGCGCTCGCAGTGCTAGCTTGCGTCCTCCAAGGAATTGCAAGAGAAGAGTGCGGCTGTCCTTTTGGGAGGCTAGGGCAAGGAGACCTACGAATTTCTCACTTAAAAGTTGTATTTATAGTGAGACTCAACTTCCAGGCCTAATGGGTTTCAAAGCCCTAATCCAATTAGGATTTAATTTCGGGCTTAATAATGGCTCAACTCCTTGGCCCATTATTAATACGAAATTAAAGTGAAACCATAACCCAAATAATTAGCCCATGCACTCTAATGATCCAAATAGCTCTACGTGTGCGACCCAATAGGCTCTTGCCATGTTGGCAATGATCATAAATCACATTTATAATCATAAGCAATGAGCGGTGTCTAGCAACACATCATTGCTACCCAAGTGACAAGATTGTCGGTGAATCGACTAAACCTTTATGATCATCACCGATATATGCCATTGTCCCTTTGTCCAAGATATCAAGACTAAGCACGAGACATGGAATGTGTCACTCTCGTATAGCCCAATCTTTGGTTTCTTGATTACCGAGTAGACTAACTTAAACTGATGACATTGATATCATATATCAACTCATCGGAGCATGGCCATGCATTTTCTAAGTCTCACTCTATCAAGGGGCCCAAAGATATCACTCCCGTTACATAGGAGGGACAAATCCCATCTTGATCATACAAATCCCTCCGCATGATATGTGACATACCCAATGACCTCCTTCAAGTTCACTCAGTTACGAGCAACAAAGGAAAGTATCAAAGTATGTGACTCACATGTAGGGAACCTTGATGATCTTAGGTCGAAGGACTACATATACCATGATCACTATGAGAATCACTTATGACACTCATATAACGATCCATGAAGTGTTCTCATGGTGGGTCGGTCCAGTACACAAGTTCTCCAACTTGTACCCATATGTAGACTACATATCTCATATTAGTCTCCACATATGCTAGTCATTATGTATTATTGCAACCCGCTCCACAATAATACTAGACTAGGGACATTTAAGAATATCATTATTCTAGGGTTACAATTATGTTTATTACGTTACGCAGAAACAAAACAACAAACAAAATTGCTGGATTAATGCCTCAATAAAATATCATGACTCAATGTGCAAAAATACAATCATCTCATGATTGGCTTTTTGGGCACAATACTAACAGGGTACAAGTTGGAGAACTTGAGTACTGAACCGACCCACCATGAGAACACTACATGGATCGTTATATGACTGTCATAAGTGATTCTCATAGTGATCATGGTATATGTAGTCCTTTGACCTAAGGTCATCAAGGTTCCCTACATGTGAGTCACATACTTTGATACTTTCCTTTATTGCTTGTAACTGAGTGAACTTGAAGGAGGTCATTGGGTATGTCACATATCATGCGGAGGGATTTGTATAATCAAGATGGGATTTGTCCCTCCTATATAACGGAGTGATATCTTCGGGCCCCTTGATAGAGTAAGACTTAGAAAAATGCATGGCCATGCTCGGATGAGTTGATATACGATATCAATGTCATCAGTTTAAGTTGGTCTACTCGGTAATCAAGAAACCAAAGATTAGGCTATATGAGAGTGACACATTCCATGTCTCGTACTTAGTCTTGATATCTTGGACAAAGGGACAATGGCATATATTGGTAATGATCATAAAGGTTTAGTCAATCACCGACAATCTTGTCACTTGGGTGGCAATGATGTGTTGCTAGACACCGCTCATTGATTATGATCATAAATGTGATTTATGATCATTGTCAACATGGTAAGAGCCTATTCGGTCACACACATAAAGCTATTTAGATCATTAGAGTGCGTGGGCTAATTATTTGGGTTATGGTTTCACAATAATTTCATATTAATAATGGGCCCAAGAGTTGAGCCATTATTAAGCCCAAAATTAAAGTCTAATTGGATTAGGGCTTTGAAACCCATTAGGCCTAGAAGTTGAGTCTCACTATAAATAAAACTTTTAGTGAGAAATTCGAAGCTTCTTGCCCTAGCCTCCCAAAAGGACAGCCACACTCTTCTCTTGCAATTCCTTGGAGCACGCAAGCTAGCACTGCGAGCGTAAGAGAAACGCATCTACCGGGATGTATTGGAAGCGTGGTGATCCCGAGAGGCTTGTGTGGAGACCATAAAGAGCTTGAACACGTCAACTGTTCAGGTTTTGTGATTTGACTCTACAGTTTGGTGAAAGATCTCAATCGAAAATTAGGTATGAAAATTTTCAAACTCCTGGTTTTAGTTGGATCCTTGAGGGTTTCGGTTAAATTCCACTGCACTTGTTTGGCTCCCAAAACCCAACACAAAGAAAACACAAAAAGGCATAAATGACCTAAGTGTTCTAACGTATGCTTTAGGATGTGTACGTCTTTGAGTTAAGTCAAAGTGTTAGATTGTGGAATTATCTCACCATGGGGTAGGCAGCCAAGGCTTAATAAATGGGTCAAAAATGTTGGGCACATCTGTACCAATGATTTTAAGATGAAGAAACCATAATTAGTGAGAACGAAAATGACGTACAGGGAGGTTAAGCTTGTTAAGTGTGTTTTGTGCCCTTAAGCTCATTTAAGCCCATTGAAGTGGACAATTCACTTATCTCTCTCCCATTTTCATCCTCCTTCAGCCCAAGAATATAGCCACACTTCCTCCATAGCCAACACACCTTCAAACTTGCAATTGATTGAAATTGAAGTCAAGGAAGCACAATTGGAAGCTATGTGGTGCTATTATTTGAGTGCACCTACGATCAAGCTCCAATTTCAGCATACCCATCAAGGTAAGGGTTCTCTTGCTTTCATTAGTTGTTTTCTATATTTTCAAGCAACCATGGAGCTAAGGATAAGCTTGGAAGAGAGCCTTGAGCTTGATCAACTAAGCTTAGTGAGGGGAGTGCACTTATTGAAGTGCACAAAGATGGCAGTGAAATGAGGGTTTCTGGAGCCCAAAGTTAGTACTAACTAGTGTTAAAATCCTCCTAAGAGCAAGCATTAGCTTGAGGACGGCTGCCATAGTGATTTGGTTATGTTTTTTATGTGTTTTATGAACTAATCTATGGTATATGTTGCTGCCACATTTCATGTGTTTGTTGGTTGTGAATTGCTGCTGCATTTGGCTGCTATATCTTGTGTATATGCATTGTGGTTTTTGTGTTTTAGTGTCTTTGGATGCAGGTTTTGCTGATAGTTACATTGCTTATTGAATCCAAGTGCTACCCTTACTAAGTTTCTCAATGAAACTTACTCCCCTCAATTCTATCATTTCAGGTTCAATAGAAAGATCACATTCATACTGACATTTGTGGTTTGAGTTTTGATCTGAAATTTCAGGTACATGAACTTTCATATGTCTAGTTATGATCTGGAAAGTTTGGTAATTTTAGAACCACATTTGGTATTTTTAATGGTGGTGCTTATTGTGTTATGCAGCAGTTGTCCAGCATCCTGTTCTTGAGTCTGTTGTGTCTTAAGCACTCATGTAACTTAGGGTGTGTATTTAGCTGAGTTAAAACTGTTTTGTAGTGCATGTATGCATGTACATTTACTGTATATAAAATGAGACAAGTATGTGAACATTTGAGTAATGTTTTGGCAATGTAAGAGATGTTACCACTCTAAGTATTTAAATATAGTGATAAATTTTAGTGAGCTCAAGTCCTAGGCAGTCCATGTCCTATAGGGCAAGCAGAACATGTGCACTATATTGATCCAAGTGGCCCTCTTGGTCATTATGCAAAGATGTGTATATTGGTCCGACCATCACACACATATTCACATACAATTTCATCTAGAAGTAATAATGACAATGAAATTCTTTATTCTTGGCCAATATGAAATTTGAGGAAAATCCCAAAGTGCATGTACAATCATATGAACACATGATGCTATTGGTGCGCATTTTTTTTCGCAAACTTTCACACCGTGTCCAACTCAAATTCTACCTGTGTTCTCTTATGCCCTAAAGGTTTTAAACCCTTTAATACCCTTAAACCTTCATGATGCGCACCCCGATGGTATAAAGACCATGAAACGCGCCCAAGATGTGATTCAAGCTCCACAAGACATCAAAGAGACTAGGTTTAAAACCCCCACCCCTAATCAACCTGTGACCAGAAACGAGAAGTATAGAACTCCAAGAACACAAGCACACTTGTGCACCAAGGCAGTCCGCCAAGAACCAAAGAGAAAACCTCTCCAAAGAGCAATATTATTTTGGCAATAATCTGTGTCTTTACATCCAGAATATGTGCCTTTATATAGGCCTAAACTAGGGTTAAAAGCTGGGCAAAATTCGCAGCCTAAATCCCTTAGGAATCCTAGATACAAAGACATAGGAAATCCTAGTCAAATTAGGACTCTAATTCCTAGTTTGAACAAGTTTAATAAATGCAGCGTATTCCACTTGCCCAAAACGATTTAAAACTATTCCATAGCCTAAATAACTTCCTAAATAATGTATCTAAATAGGATTTGAACGAAAATAAAATATAAATACAAGATTAAACCCGAAAACTCCCAAATAGCCTTTTTGGGTGCATTTTGGGCACTTTAAGGTTCTCTCTTGTATCTTCAGCTCCAAGCTTGAATCTTTGAGTTCCAATGGAATTAATCTTCATATTAGATGTGGTAATGAAGGTCTGGAAAGTTAGAGCTCAAAAATCCAGCTTGTGGACACAAAATGCATCAAGAACACTTAAGGTGGCTCAAATGGTGCACTTTGAGTGGTGTCCTTGGTGTCCTTGTTTTGTGACTTATCTAAGCACTCCAGAACTGAGTACCAAGCATATCCATCATGTCCATATCGTGTCTTGAAAGTTCCAGCAGCTCCTTGGGAAGTTTCATGTCCATTCTCCATGAAGAAACTTGAAACAAAGCCTTGTAGTGCACTTGAGAGCTCCTTAGCTTTCTTCCTTGTCATAGGTCCACTAGAAACCTTCAATGGGTCCTTGCCTTCTCCATGTGTGCCTTCCTTGATCATATCAACTCCCCCTTCCTTAGAAGGATTCATCCACGAATCTGCATGTTCAAATAGAGACAAATCAGAAACATTAAAAGTAGCACTCACATTATAGTCACCCAGCAAGTCTAGCATGTATGCGTTGTCATTGATCTTTTTAATGACTTGGAATGGACCATCTCCTCTTGGATGAAGCTTAGTCCTCCTTGCAGCTGGAAATCTTTCTTTTCTCATGTGTAACCAAACCCAATCTCCAGGCTCAAACACAACTCTCCTTCGGCCTTGATTGGCTTTTTTAGCAACTTGTTGATTTTTTATTTCAATTTGTTGCTTAACCTTCTCATGCAACTTCTTGATGCTCTCGGCCTTCTTACTACCATCCAAACTAGATACCTCATGAGTAGGTAATGGTAAAAGATCCAATGGAGTTAAAGGATTAAAACCATAAACAATCTCAAAAGGTGACAAATTAGTAGTAGAATGCATGGATCTATTATAAGCAAATTCTACATGAGGCAAACAATCTTCCCAAGCTTTCAAATTTTTACCAATGATAGCCCTAAGCATGGAACCTAAAGTCCTATTAGTTACCTCAGTTTGCCCATCAGTTTGTGGGTGACAAGATGTAGAAAACAAAAGCTTAGTTCCTAACTTACCCCCCAAAGTCCTCCAAAAGTGGCTTAGAAACTTAGTATCTCTATCCGAAACTATTGTTCTAGGAACACCATGAAGTCTAACAATTTCTTTGAAAAACAATTCAGCCACATGAATAGCATCATCAGTTTTATTGCATGGAATAAAATGAGCCATCTTAGAAAACCTATCTACAACAACAAAGATTGAGTCACGGTTTCCTTTAGTCCTAGGCAATCCAACAATGAAGTCCATAGAAATATCTACCCATGGATGACTAGGTGTAGGAAGTGGTGTGTATAACCCATGTGAAGTGTGAGTGGATTTTGCCTTCCTACATGCAATGCATTGCTCACATACCTTCTTCACATCCTTTACCATATTCGGCCAATGGTAATGTTCCTTCAAAGTATGCAAAGTCTTGGCTTGTCCAAAGTGACCCATAAGTCCTCCACAATGAGCTTCCTTTGTGAGCAATTCCCTGAAAGATGTCTTTGGTATGCACAACCTATTTTCTTTGTAAAGAAAGCCATTAACTTGGTAGAACTTCTCAAAAGCAAACTTAGAACACTTAGAATAAATCTCACCGAAATCATCATCACTAGCATACAAATCCTTCAAGTGTTCAAAACCCAAAACTTTTGCATCTAAAGCCGAAAGTAAAGCATACCTTCTTGAGAGTGCATCCGCCACTATATTATCCTTACCTTGCTTGTATTTGATAACATATGGGAATGACTCAATAAACTCTACCCATTTAGCATGCCTTCTATTCAACTTACCTTGCCCACTAAGAAACTTAAGGGCTTGGTGATCAGTGTGAATCACAAACTCTCTTGGCCACAAATAATGTTGCCACGTCTCCAAAGCTCTTACCAAAGCATAGAGCTCCTTGTCATATGTGGGATAGTTCAAGCTAGCACCATTCAACTTCTCACTAAAGTATGCAATGGGGCGGCCTCCTTGCATCAACAAAGCTCCAATGCCTATACCTGAAGCATCACACTCAACTTCAAAAGTATTAGCAAAGTTAGGCAAAGCTAAAAGTGGTGCATGGCATAACTTGTCTTTTAACAACCCGAAAGCATCTTCTTGAGCTTTTCCCCACTTAAATCCCACATTCTTCTTTATAACTTCAGTTAGAGGTGCAGCAATGGTAGAAAAATTTCTAACAAACCTCCTATAGAAGCTAGCTAACCCATGGAATGATCTCACCTCAGTAATGGATGTTGGCGTCGGCCATTCTTGTATGGCTCTCACCTTCTCTTGATCTACCTCAATTCCATGTGAACTCACAACAAATCCAAGGAAAACAACTTTGTCAACACAAAAAGAGCACTTCTTCAAGTTAGCAAACAACTTTTGTCCTCTTAAGGTGCTTAGTACTTGTGTGAGGTGTCCAACATGCTCTTCTAAGTTCTTGCTATATACTAGGATATCATCAAAGTACACAACAACAAACTTTCCAATGAAGTCACGCAAGACATGATTCATAAGTCTCATGAAAGTACTAGGAGCATTAGTTAGTCCAAAAGGCATAACTAACCATTCATAAAGTCCAAACTTGGTTTTGAAAGCAGTTTTCCATTCATCCCCTTCCCTCATTCTAATTTGATGGTACCCACTTTTTAAATCAATCTTTGAAAACAAAGTAGAACCATGCAACTCATCAAGCATATCATCAAGTCTAGGAATAGGATGTTGGGTTTCGGGAGCCAAACAGCGCAGCGGAATTTAACCGAAACCCTCCAGGATCCAAGTGAAACGGGGTAAACCGGGTGTTCGAAAATTTCATACCTAATTTTCGGTTGAGATCTCTCACTCAACTGTAGAGTCGAATCACAAAACCTGAACAGTTGACGTGTTCAGGCTCTCTATGGTATCCACACGAGCCTCTCGGGATCACCACGCTTCCACCACGTCCCGGCAGATGCGTTTCTCTTGCACTCGCAGTGCTAGCTTGCGTCCTCCAAGGAATTGCAAGAGAAGAGTGTGGCTGTCCTTTTGGGAGGCTAGGGCAAGGAGACCTACGAATTTCTCACTTAAAAGTTGTATTTATAGTGAGACTCAACTTCCAGGCCTAATGGGTTTCAAAGCCCTAATCCAATTAGGATTTAATTTCGGGCTTAATAATGGCTCAACTCCTTGGCCCATTATTAATACGAAATTAAAGTGAAACCATAACCCAAATAATTAGCCCATGCACTCTAATGATCCAAATAGCTCTACGTGTGCGACCCAATAGGCTCTTGCCATGTTGGCAATGATCATAAATCACATTTATGATCATAAGCAATGAGCGGTGTCTAGCAACACATCATTGCTACCCAAGTGACAAGATTGTCGGTGAATCGACTAAACCTTTATGATCATCACCGATATATGCCATTGTCCCTTTGTCCAAGATATCAAGACTAAGCACAAGACATGGAATGTGTCACTCTCGTATAGCCCAATCTTCGGTTTCTTGATTACCGAGTAGACCAAATTAAACTGACGACATTGATATCATATATCAACTCATCGGAGCATGGCCATGCATTTTCTAAGTCTTACTCTATCAAGGGGCCCAAAGATATCACTCCCGTTACATAGGAGGGACAAATCCCATCTTGATCATACAAATCCCTCCGCATGATATGTGACATACCCAATGACCTCCTTCAAGTTCACTCAGTTACGAGCAACAAAGGAAAGTATCAAAGTATGTGACTCACATGTAGGGAACCTTGATGATCTTAGGTCGAAGGACTACATATACCATGATCACTATGAGAATCACTTATGACACTCATATAACGATCCATGAAGTGTTCTCATGGTGGGTCGGTCCAGTACACAAGTTCTCCAACTTGTACCCATATGTAGACTACATATCTCATATTAGTCTCCACATATGCTAGTCATTATGTATTATTGCAACCCGCTCCACAATAATACTAGACTAGGGACGTTTAAGAATATCATTATTCTAGGGTTACAATTATGTTTATTATGTTACACAGAAACAAAACAACAAACAAAATTGCTGGATTAATGCCTCAATAAAATATCATGACTCAATTTGCAAAAATACAATCATCTCATGATTGGCTTTTTGGGCACAACACTAACATAGGATGTCTATACTTTACAGTGATCTTGTTGACAGGCCTACAATCCATGCACATGCACCATGAGCCATCCTCCTTTGGCACCAAAAGTACAGGCACGGCACAAGGACTCAAACTTTCCCTCACAAGGCCTTTGTCCAACAACTCCTTTACTTGCTTCTCAATCTCTTTAGTCTCCTCGGGATTGGTTCTATAGGCTGGCCTATTTGGAATTGGTGTTCCCGGGACTAGGTCTATTTGATGCTCAATGCCTCTAATTGGAGGCAAACCCCTCAGATCTTCAGGGAAAACATCTTCAAAGTCCTGCAACAAAGACACAACAATACTAGGAAGATGTGTTAGATCATTGACAACAAGTAAAGATTCTTTGTAAATTAAAAGAAGCACTGGTCTTTGTGCTTCAATGGCTTTCCTCACATCACTCATTTTAGCAATATAGCACTCTTTTTTGCCACTCAACTTCCTCTCATTCTTTTCTCTCGGGAACTCTCCACTCTTCTTCCCCTCATGGCCACTCACCTCACTTGTTCTCTCATTTTGTCTCTCGGCTTTCCCCTCTTCACTCCTGCCCTCAACTTTCCCCTCATTTATTTTTCTCTCAACCTTACTTTGAAGTTTCCTTTGATCCTCCAAAACTTGTTGTGGTGAAAGTGGGCTAAGTGTAACCGGCCTTCCTTCATGGAAAAATGAGTACAAGTTTTTCTCTCCATCATGTGTGACCTTCTTATCAAATTGCCACGGCCTTCCAAGCAAAATATGGCAAGCATGCATAGGAACAACATCACAAAGAATTTCATCATGGTAAGTACCAATTTTGAATTTAACCGAAACTTGCTTTACCACTTTTACCTCCCCGGCATCATTCAACCATTGAAGCTTATATGGTTGTGGGTGTTTTCGTGTTGGAAGCTTCAATTTCTCCACCATGGTTGAACTTGCTACATTGGTGCAACTCCCTCCATCAACAATGAGGCTGCACACTTGATCTTTAATTCGGCATCTAGTGTGAAAGATGCACTCTCTTTGATTGGCCTCCTCCTTGGCTTGCACACTTAGAGCTCTCCTAGCAACAAAAGCAAAGTCACCCTCCTCGGGCTCAAGTGTGTCTTGCTCATCCTCCTCCAATGGTGGGGTCTCCTCCATGGCATCCTCCTCCTCGGATGTGATCTCACCATCATCTTTGAGAATCATCACCTTTTTGTTAGGACAATCTCTCATGTAGTGCCCCTTGCCTCTACACTTGAAGCACTCAATCTCCCTTGACTTTGGCACATCTTTGGGTGGCACCTTGGGCTTGTCTTGTTGAGGCCAAGACATGCTTCCCTTGGTAGCCTCCATTCTTGGCTTTGGTGCCTCCTTGCTCCATGTTCCCCTCCATGTGGAACTCCCTCCTTGAGCCATCTTGGATGCCTTAGACCTCTTGATGATTCTTTCGGCCTTGGTGGCATGGTGAAGCAAATCCTCCATGTTGACATATGGCACCATCTCCACTTTGTTGGCAATCTCATGGTTAAGGCCATTGATGAATCTAGCAATGGTTGCCTCCTCATCCTCAATGATATTGGCTCGGGTTAGTGTCATCTCCAAGTCCTTGTGATAGTCCTCCACACTCCTTTGGCCTTGCACAAGCCTTTGAAGTTTGAGGTGTTGATCTCTATAGTAATAACTTGGGACGAATCTCCTTCTCATCATGGCTTTAAGAGCTCTCCATGTATTGATGGGTTCCTCCTCATTCCTCCTTCTAGAAGTGACAACCTGGTTCCACCATACAAGAGCATAATCAGTGAATTCAATAGTAGCCAATTTAACTTTCTTTTCCTCAGAATAGTGATGGCACTCAAACACCATCTCAATCTTTTGCTCCCACTCCCAATATGTATCCGGATCACTCCTCCCTTGAAAAGGTGGAATGGACAATTTGATGGAGCTTAGATTGTTGTCCTCCCTTGGCTCCCTCCTCCTTGGAAGCCCATGGTCATGCCAATGTCCTTCTTCCTCCTCGGGTTCTTCTCTCCTTGGACCTCTCCTTGGTTGCAAGATGGGATTTGGTCTCCTTGGCAACCTCAAGTCAATGTCTTCAATCCTCCCAACAAGCCTATTGAGAGTTTCTTGAAGCTCTCTCATGGTTGGCTCATCATTGTTTCTCACTTCCATCCTCCTATCCTCTTGGCCCTCCATACTCCTGAAAATTCAAAGATCCTCACAAGCACTCACCTCACGTGTTTCACTCAAAATATGAACACTTAAAACACTCAATTTGTTAGTGAGATATTGCTATTCAAAGAGTTCTCAAAAGTTCTAAGAAAACTATCCTCAAAGCACACAAGAAAACTTGAATTTTTGAAGAACTATTTTGACTCCAAAAGAGGTGGGCTAAACAAGCTTTAAAAGACTCTAGGAAGCTCTTGCAATTGATGATCACAAGAACCACAAAGAAAACTTTTTGGCTAGAAAACAATGGGATAGGTTTTTGGGCACGAAAACTTTCAACACTTTGTAAAAAAAACCTTCTTTTCAGCAAGCTCTTTCCTTTGTACTTTTCTTTTTCTGTCTTTGTTCTTTTCTTTCCTTTGCTTTGTTCTTTTTCTCTTTTTTTTCTTTTTTTTTTTCCTCTTTTTTTTTCCCCCCCTCTTTTTGCTTGTTGTTTTGATGCTAACCAAACGTTCTCTTTGAAATTCCTGACTGTCAAAGACAAAAAGTTAGAATTCTTTTCGGCCAAGACAAGAAACTATTGAAATTTGCACAACTGGAAATCAATGTTGGTTATACGAAACCAATTTGAAATCAACGTTGGTTGCGTAAAACCAATTTGAAATCAACGTTGGTTGTACCGTAACTTCCTCAATTTGGATCCTTCTCTTTTTTTTTGGTGTTTTCTGGACTCTAAGATGCTGGAAACAATGAAAACAGAAGAGATTAATAGGGCTGGAAACAAAACAGAAAGACGAGAATTAAACAAGAACAAACAAGTAGAAACCGAGAACACAAGGTGACATGGATTGACTTCTTTTTGTTGTTTTTGTGATTTTCAGACTTGAACAAGGATGGAATAAAAAGAACAGACTTGAAACAAGAAGAAAACAGATTAAAACAGAGAATTAAAACACAAAAATTACTGGACAGAATTTGAAAGAAAAATGAAGGGAGACAAGAACACAAGATATGTCCTTCAATGGAACTTGTGGCTCTGATACCAACTGATGCGCACCCCGATGGTATAAAGACCATGAAACGCGCCCAAGATGTGATTCAAGCTCCAAAATACATCAAAGAGACTAGGTTTAAAACCCCCACCCCTAATCAACCTGTGACCAGAAACGAGAAGTATAGAACTCCAAGAACACAAGCACACTTGTGCACCAAGGCAGTCCGCCAAGAACCAAAGAGAAAACCTCTCCAAAGAGCAATATTATTTCGGCAATAATCTGTGTCTTTACATCCAGAATATGTGCCTTTATATAGGCCTAAACTAGGGTTAAAATCTACGCAAAATTCGCAGCCTAAATCCCTTAGGAATCCTAGATACAAAGACATAGGAAATCCTAGTCAAATTAGGACTCTAATTCCTAGTTTGAACAAGTTTAATAAATGCGGCGTATTCCACTTGCCCAAAACGATTTAAAACTATTACATAGCCTAAATAACTTCCTAAATAATGTATCTAAATAGGATTTGAACGAAAATAAAATATAAATACAAGATTAAACCCGAAAACTCCCAAATAGCCTTTTTGGGTGCATTTTGGGCACTTTAAGGTTCTCTCTTGTATCTTCAGCTCCAAGCTTGAATCTTTGAGTTCCAATGACATGAATCTTCATATTAGATGTGTTAATGAAGGTCTGGAAAGTTAGAGCTCAAAAATCCAGCTTGTGGACACAAAATGCATCAAGAACACTTAAGGTGGCTCAAATGGTGCACTTTGAATGGTGTCCTTGGTGTCCTTGTTTTGTGACTTATCTAAGCACTCCAGAACTGAGTACCAAGCATATCCATCATGTCCATATCGTGTCTTGAAATTTCCAGCAGCTCCTTGTGAAGTTTCATGTCCATTCTCCATGAAGAAACTTGAAACAAAGCCTTGTAGTGCACTTGAGAGCTCCTTAGCTTTCTTCCTTGTCATAGGTCCACTAGAAACCTTCAATGGGTCCTTGCCTTCTCCATGTGTGCCTTCCTTGATCATATCACTTCATAACCTTCATAGGGAAACAGGTTTGAGACATTAAATCCATCTAAGTTTACAATTATGGATTTTACACTTAACCATGTAAAAATGACCATATGAACAGTGCTTAGCAAAATCATCCAATTTTGACAGCCCATAACTTTGGCTATAGGTCACCAAATCTAGTGATTCAAAATCCAAGTTATTCCTCTTGAAGTTTTATAAGTGTGGTCAAATTTTCATAGCCAAATTCTTTATGTACAGAAAGTTATGGCAGCTGGAGTACAGGGTACCAAATTTTAGCCACAATTGAGCATTATGCCCATACAAAATTTCATAATATTCATACACTTCATTTCTAAGTGCAAAACCCACTTGGTAGTGTCCATATATGTCTTACACACATGGTAAGACCATTCCCCTAAATTTAGAGCCCTTCTAACCATCATTCATAAAAATGACATAAAAAATAGCCCGTAAACACCATATGGATAGCGTTGTATACACACTTCAAACCACACTCCATTGATGCATATATCCTTCTCACACTACACATAAAACATACCCAGATCATTTACATGAATTTATACATCACATACATGACAATAACTTAGTTAATACATACACTAAGCTTCTTGGAGAACTTCAAAAGCACTAAGCACTCTAAAAACATGAAGGGACCAGCTGCTGTGTAAGGTAGAAAGTACCATTACTAAAAATAGCTAATATGTTCTAAAAATCATGAAAATTTCAAGTTTATAATTAAACATATGGATGTTAATATACCTGAAATTTCACAGAGAAATTAAAATGACAGCTATTATTTTGAATGCTCTCTTTCAAGTGCTCCTGAAATGGACAGAAAAGGGGTAAGTCTCTTTGAAGAAACTTAGTAAGGGCTTATCATTAGAAATTTGAATTCCCAGTAACATACCTGAAATCCAAAGACATAAAAACACAAAAATAAAGCACATATGCAAAAATATAGCCATCCAAATGCACAAACAAACAGAACACAATCAAATTCAATGCTGGCAGCAATACATCATTAGGGTTAGTCTATAAACAATCAAATAAACAATATGTAATCACTATAGCAGACCTCCTCAAGCTAATACTTTGTCCTAGGAGGTTAATTGGTCTTAGTTAGTACTAACTTGGGCTCTAGAAACCCCTGTAAATACTGCCATCTTAGTGCATGAAAAACAGTAACCCTGGAACCTTGTTCATGCACTCCCCCTTAACCCATACTTTGTTCATTGAGCTTTTTTCTCTCTTCCAAGCATGGTCATAGCTTCATGGATGTTTAATCATCATCTTAACACAGTAAACAACCATGAAACATGAAGATAAAACTCTTACCTAAGCTGTGAAGGCTGAAATCTTCAAGAGTTACACAATAAACCCGAAAATTAGGGCTTTTCTTTTTCTTGTTGCATCCAATTGCCTTCCTTTGCGATTTATCGGGAGATTGAGCTATGGTGGCTATGAAAGCTTATGGAGGAGCTAAGGAACAGGTTTTGTCTAGTGGGGGACAAAAATGGGCAAGAAATCAAGATATTTTACTTGACCTGATTAGTTTAACCTTAACCCTCACTTAGGTCACTATAAGTATGTCTTAAGCAAAGACTTTTTGGCTAATCTTTAGCCCACCTTTTTTACCTTAGAACCTGGAAATAAAAGGTTGGGACAATGCTAGAAATGGCCACCTTTGACTCTTGTCAAAAATCATCTCATCTTTAAGTTATTTTTGTAACAATTGTACACCTAGTTGTCCTAGGTTCTTGAATAATAGCTTTTGCTTCCTTTATGAAATTCAGCCTACAAAAATTGCTTCCATACCATTCAAATCATTCCAAAATCTCTCTCTTAAAGTTGTACAATTGAGTACCTAAGTCTTGAAATCTTGCAATAAGACCTATAGATTACTTGTAAAACAAGCAATCCTTTATGGTTCTCTTTAGTACCAAGGAATCATTGTAATCTTTTAGGGAGTTGTAGATTATTCACTTTGCCCCTCACATTTCATTCACTATGGTGAAAATTACGCTATATAATGGTTTATAACCATTATGCCTTTATAATATAATTTTCCTATTTGTTGAGGTAGTAACAAGAGATGTGGTGCAAAGCTGCCTAAGTGTGAATGATGGACTGCTTACTTGTAAATTCTGGTTTAGCCACATATGACTGTTAAATGCAAGGGAATATATTTCCTATGTGTAATGGACGTATATGAGGCAGCCTTGGAGGGCTTTTCCCTTGTGAACGAAGTGTTCACGACTTATGAAATTTTGTATGGGCAAAATGGTCATAAAGTGACCAGAATTTTAACTCTACACTTAAAGTTCTATATCTCGTTGTGTAGAAAGAATCTTGGTATGAAATTTTGACCACGTCTAGACAACATCTAGAGGTTGAACTGGGATTTCGAATTTCTGAATTTGGGGCCCTGTAGCCAAAGATATGACGTTGCAAAGTTGGCTAAGTAACTATTCATTTGGTCAGAATTTGGTAACCAACTTCAAAAATCCATAACTTGGTACATAGGTGGGCTATTGATGTAAAACAAAATTCTTTGGTTTGCTCTAAATCTCTACTTAATAATGGAGTAAAGAAATCAGGCGGGTGCATGGCTAGAATGGTACAGTTTGTTAGTTGAGGTTATCGGTGCAGTAGCTGGTCACTAAAACTTAACAAGATTGCCTAATGTGTGGTAGGCAAGATTAAGGCTTGTGCTAGTGTTTTCCTTCTATGCAACCATAGTGTGCAGGAAATGTGAATATGTATGTGATGGTTTGACCAATATGCATGTGTTTATATAGTACCCAAGAGGGCCACTTGGGTACGCACATTAAGGGTAGCGTTATGATGACATACAGAACATTAACAATCCTGGAAGTCTAAATGCATAATTTTGGCACAATAATTGGACTACTCTGAAGTGGGTAACACCTACCTGCTCCCTTTCAATGATAAGATGATTAATTTAAGAATTATCGATTTTAACTTGTATCAAATTGGCTACATCATCGTAAACACATAACTAGTTTTAGCACAAGTTTCCCTTCCATTTGGAGCCCTATGTGCACTGTACCATATAAGTAGTGCTTTAATAGTTTATGTTCTGTGAAAGGTTGGAACACCATATGAACAAATACCGCTACTAATGATTTTGGCATAAAACCATTAAAGCATGTCATTCTTCTTAGGATGGACGGGTATTGCCGTTCATCCCAACATGTTTGTATCTGAAGTTTTTTTTCTGACTTAACTGACAACTTAATGTTTCGTAAGGTCAATTGGATAATAACATCTAGGGTTGCAGAAAGTCGTTGGTATAAAATGTTTTAGGACATGGACATCAATTTTTAAAGAAAAATATTACATTAATTGAAATTTGAAAAGATTTAGGATTTTTTTAGCTAAAACATACTACACTTAGCACTTCATTTATGTAGCAAATGCCATATGATGAAAGTATGTGACACATTGCTTCACAAACAAGTTGACGTAGCTGACTGGGAACTACAAAAGAATCTGCTAATTCCAATATATTCAGATAAACCAGTTTATGAAATTACAAACTGGCACATGAAGAAGTAACAATGCCATATGGTGCATAAACAATTGATACCCATACACTTTGCCTAGACCAAATATCACTAAATAAGAACATTACACAAGTTTGTAATATACATCTGGAGAGTGCAGGAAGCAAAGTACCAAACGTGATAAATGAAACAGAGTGATCACCCAGATTACCAAAGTGGCACTTTGGTTGGTGTACCTGGATCACGGGGATATTTTTGTGGAGTGCTGCGATCTTTTAGGCAAACGATAGCAGTTCTCTGTCCCAATGGGCTCTGTGACTCCACTGGATGCAATTGGGAATAAAATAAGCACAGATGAAAATGTTGAAGAGGAAACATATGACAGATTCCATTATGAAAGCCGTTGGTTTCAAAACCAAATGAAGAGAATCAGAAGAAAGACCTAGCAATACAGCCTACTAAAGGCCACTACGAGCATTCCTAAGCAACAAATATGACTCTGTCAGTCATGATACGGAAGGCAACCACATTTACAATACTTGCAAGCCAGGCTGGCAAAAGGCTGTAGGGATTACTCTCTAATCAAGACTTACTATTCACATTGCCAAACTTGAAGAAGAGTTAAGAAAGAATAGATCTATACCCAAATTCTTACAAAGCTTCCCAGACTCCGACATTTAGAAAGGAAAATAACATACACAAGAAACCTTTTCTTGTTCCCTTGGAAAATAAATGGCCTCTTTCTTAGCGGTGGGAACCAAGCAAAGAGAATTTCTACTAGTGCAAAAGATCAAACCATATGCACTTCCATCATTTTTATATCACCTTAGAGACCCACTAGGTTTACAATAAGCTATAAAAGGAATTTTCACAGCTCGCAAATCGAAAGGAATGATCAGACTAGTAAAATGCTTCTCTACATGTATCCTCTTCAAAGATTATAAGCAAAAAAAAAAAAAGTCTCACCAGCACAAATTTTTAATACAGAAGCACCCATTAATTTGACTGCTTTCTCGGCGCTTCTAACTTCTGCCTGATGTAATATACATCACGTATTAAGGGAAAAAAAAAAACAGAAAAGACAAAAGATACTTGAGAATCAGAAATTCAAGAATGTAAAGCTATTCATGTGCTAGTTTCAAGACACAAAAATAACCCATCATATTAACGGTTCATAGCAAGATGCAAGATGGACCCAAACTTACAAAACAGTAGCTTACACTATGATATGAGAATATTTTGGTTGGTTTGGAAACTCCCCTACAACATCAAGAGTGAAACCAAATTACCATGCATACAATGCACAATATGAAAGGCACAGAAGTAAGAAATGCTCCATGGTTGATGAGTGTTTCAATGCCTTTATTTACATGGGCCCATCGATAGGCCAACTAGAAATAATAACCATCTACATATAACCAACAAACATTTTTGTTTCCAGACAGAACAAACTTCAGGTTACAAGAAGATGACATGCACTCAGGCCCCAGAAAGCATCAAACTGTTCAGGATTTAATACTGCATGAAACCTAATACTCTTTCAGAAGAGAAATATGGAAAAAGAGAAACTGTTGAATAAATTGGTATACATACATAAGGATCATGACCCTTTGCAGCCACAAACAATCCACCAACATGAACTAGGGGAAGACAGTACTCAGCTGAAAATCGGAAACAGCTTGAAGAATCAAAATACAAAGCAATAACACGTGCAATTGAAAGGAGTACGATCATATATCAATGAGAAGAGTCAACTTGTTTGTATATACCTAAAACTCTCATCTCTGCAACAGCTCTGGCCACAGCTACATCAAACTGTTCTCTATAGTCATGATCCTGGCCTAGTCTCTGTCCCAGAAAATGTGCTTTTTTCAAATTAGGATTTAAATGACAAAACGTAATAAGTGTTTTTAAGGCCCTTAGACCCTTTGAAACCACATGATAAAAGCAAAATGACCAAGAAGGATTTGAAATTTGCAGGACATGTGAACACATGAGATAATACTGTAAACAAGCTCTAGAAGCATGATTACACAGTCCAGAAACTACTGAGCCAATTTGGGAGTCTTGGAATAGTTCCAAGCAACTCCTTAATTTTGATGATGACAAGTGTAATATTTAGTGTGATTAATCTTATTTCAATGGAATAAAATGGATTTGTCAAAGTTTATCAAGTAAGTTTCAATTCCAAGTGTTTCAAGTAGAATTCCAAAAGAAATGGTTTAAGATTGTTGAGAAATCTTGTTTTTTAAGAGAAGTTAGTAAGTCTTCAAAATATGTTCTTGTTTGGATCAAGTTTGATTTATAAACAACAAGCTTTTTTATGAAGTTTCAAGTTTCATTCGTCAAAGGAATGGTTTAACATGTTGTTTCATAAATTAAGTCTGCCCAGCTCCCAAGTTTCTGTATTAATCAATTAAATTGATTTAATTCAAAGTCTAGAGCTGTTGTCTCTCTTTGTGACATCTGTTAACGAATTAAACTCAGAAATTAAGCTGTCAACTGGGATTTTAAAAAGTTTTGTCAGATTTTGTTGGTTGGCTCGATTTGACCACAAATTTCAAATTGATTTTGGATGAATTAGAGGATGGCATCTGGCCTGTTGGGCATAGCATTTAATGGTCTATTTATACACGTTTTTTACTGTTGAAAGATGAAACTGAGTTTAATGTGTTAAGCTCAGAGTTTAACAGGTAAACTAGAAACATTCTTACACAAAAAAGAAAGCAACGGTCACCATAATTTGTGAAGCTTTTTCAAGTCTCTCCAGCAGCTATCCAACAGTTTTCTTGCTCCCAAAAAGGTATAAATACTCCAAGAAATATTTTAGGAAGAGCTCTTGGCAACAAGTGGTAAGATATCATCCTACATTCTCATCAAAGTGCTCTTAAATTGAGATTTGTCAAGAGCATTGTGCTTTCACTTGCTACCTAGCATCTAGTGCTACAATTGAGCTTGTAACCTTATAAATACCAATTTGGTGAGTTTGAGTAGGTAAAATTTCCAGTTAGCCTCTAGGAAAACCAGTTAGAAAACTGGTGTTGGTAAGATTTCTAGTTAGCTCCTAGGAAAACTACTGAGAGTTGGTGGTAAAGAGAGCTGCTAAAAAAGTATAAAGTGTAAAGCCTTGTGTACAATTGCAATTTATTAGTGCAGGAAAAACTCTCAGGTGAACTTGAGGAGAAAAGTAGGCTCTGAAGAGGAGAGACTAAAGCAGTATAAAAATTCTTGTGTTCAAGCTTTTTCTCCCTCTCATTGCTTGCTTATTGCTTGAGTTCTTTAACTTGCTTGAAGTTGGGTAAATTGTTACTATGTTTGAAGATTTTTTAGAGCAAAATCTAGAATTCTTGTGGTAGATTTTTCCGGTTAGTGCAAGATTACTTGAGCTATTTCATTTGCCTCTTATTTAAAAGTTACAAAGATTTGTTTTGGGCAATTTTTGAAACCAACAAATTCACCCCTCTTGGTTGCACATGGGCTAATAGGGATGGTAATAATTGCTCTATGTCTGTGTAGATTTCAACATACTAACCAAGAAGTGAATAAGAGATTTACCTAGCATAGTTTATGTGCTTAGAATATGAAGTATTTGAGATCTATAATAGCAATGCTTCCTTCTTGTACTGCTTTTCAACAGAAACAAGTGACTGAAGGAGCAAAAAGGAGAAGCTAAGAAAATGGGTGTAAAGGCAACTGCAAAGTATTTTCTTCTTCATTTCTGGTACATATAATGTAATCCCAGTCTAGTTCAAATGCAAGGATGTGGTAAGAATTTTATCCTCATCAGATATCAGAACATGATGGTAAAAATTGGGAGGTGGATTGAGTGATATACCATATATTCCAAACTTTCTTCATGGAGATTGCTAGGAAAATGATGATAATGTGTAGATGCTTAAATGATAACGAGTAAACAGTTCAAAAGTGTAGTATCTAGTTGGCATTGATGCACCAGACCTCTGCTCTTTGCTTCACAACTTGAACATTTGAGAGTCTAGCAAGATCCACTGCATGCTTCAAGAAAGCACATCGCTTCGCCATAGATTCCACCAATGTTACTTTCCAACCTATTCAAGCAAGCAGGACGAAGACAAATACCCAAAAAAATCAGCAAAAAAATTCTACGACAGGGAACAAAAACTAACGTATTCAGGTTTTCAGGTAATTGGGAAAACCAGGGCAAGCAATAGCTAAAATCAACCCAGGAAGCCCCGGCCCGCTTCCAACATCGACCAGACTGAGATTTTGGACAGAGGTTGTAGAGTCAGGAATGTAGTAATCGTGTATGGGAGGTATAAGTGCAAGAGAATCTTCAATGTGCCTTTCCATAACCCTGTCGACCTCTTTGGAAGAAGTAAGATTCATTCTCTGCAAATCGAAACGAACTTAGAGTAGCAAGAAAATAGAAATAATAAGGGAGCAAAACGGATTTGCTTCCCTGCACTTTCAGGTTAAGGAAAGGGACACATGAAGAGACCTGGTTCCACTGAAGCAGAGCATCCACGTAAAGCTGAATCTGTTCCTGTTGGCGGGAAGAAAGAGCTTCAAAATAAGAAGACCTGGAAGGTTTAGAGGTCTGAGCGAAGAAAGTAGAGCCGATTCTGCGACGAAGATAGCTGTTTGGAAGGTGTTTGACGAAAGTCCCGAAAGAAACCGGTGCATGGCAGCGGAGAATCCACATTTTCCCGCCCCCGTGCTTGTCCGCTCCCGTGGCCAGTTTGTTCACTACCAGAGTACCAGTTACCAACAATTTTTTATGCCATAAATCCCCCATTAATGTTTTTGCAAAGACTAAAATTGGCAACTAGATTTAAATCTATAAGTAGATATGAAAACAGAGTACTTGGCTAAATAGTTTTTTAAGATTGTTAAAAATTTTCAAACATCCTAAACAACAGAAACGTGTATTTCAAATTTTAGTATGATATGTGGCGATTTCCTAAATTGCCCCTCAAAGAAAAAACGTGTCAGGCAGCAGTTGGCTAGCCATTTTACTTCGTCCCATTAAAACCATATTTACAATGTTGCCACAGTACTTAACAATTCAACACGTGCACAATAAACTTTTTTAATTTTAGTCAATTTAAGCCCACATTCCCTTAACATTATTTGGAATTTTTTTTTACGTCTACATTCATCTGTTCTCTGAATTATATTTCCATTTTTACTTAGGTTTTGACAATTTTTTATTTTGGCAATTACACCTAGAGGTTTTGACCCACTTCCTACGCTACTTACAAATCTAACGGCCCTATCTACTAGCGTTATAAAAGCTGGTCCGGATCGTCCAATTCAATTCAATCTACTAGCCATCTGGGGAGCCATTTCCCGGCAATCCTCAGAGAACAAATTCATATCCTTCGTGAAAGACCAAAACGGCTCCCTTGGGACTTTGTCTTTTGGGATGTGGGAATCCCGAAGAGCCCGTCTTCGGGCATGCTCAACCATCCAAGCTGAGGGCGCCATACCCTCTGAAAGGTTGAAGGTGTAAATCAGACAAAGCTCCTCAACTATACAAGTTACGAGGATGTAAGGAAGAGGGAAGAGACAAACCGGGCGCAACCTTAGCGACGTCATCGTCAGAGTCCCGAACCTCCTCCACGTCGGCAGGAATATCTTTGCCTTTATCCCTTCGCCGTTTCTCCAGCTCCTTGGCAGAGGGACTCCCTGCCAAAGAGCCCAAAAGATCCACCGACGTTGTGGGACTCAGTGGAACGAGAGCACTTACCACCCCAGCAGGAACCTCCGTGGGAATTTCAGGCTCGGCGAGAGTTCCAGGCTTAGTGGAAGTAGCAGTAACGCCGCCAACCTCCGCGGGAGTTTCAGGCTTTGTGGAAGTTGCAATATCACCACCGACCTTCGCCACATCCTCCAGAGATGGAAGAAGGGCATCCTTCTTCGACTTCTTGACCAAAGACGGTCCGCTCCCAGTAGTCTTGCGCCTCTTGGAGATGCCTTTCTTCGTTTTTTCTCCCTTCTCGGCCTGACCAAGTAAGAAAGACTTGTAGTAGGCAGCAGACTCGTCGCCCATCTCTGAAAAAAAGGGAAAACATCAATGTGAGTCCAAACAAACACTTGTGCTGAAAACTTTGAAAGGAAACTTACTTTCAAAAAAGGCTTCATAAGTGAGCTCGCTTCGAATGAGCTTCACTATCTAGGACTCCTTCCCCTCGATGGCAGGAGCTGACATGCCGAGATCTGTCTTATGCTCCTTAACCACCCCCAACTCCCGAAGGACCTCCTCGGTCATAAGCCTCCAATTGATGGGGAAGGGGTAGAAAGAGCATGGAGGGACCTCGGCATCCCAGTCAGCGACAGCCCGGATACGTCTGTTGAAATCCTCAAACCTCATCGCCAACTCGGGAGTTAGCAACTTCTTGGGATCCATGACATCCGTCTCCAGCTTTCCCCGAGCCCACTTAGTCAGGACATGCGACCAGGCCTCCGCCACCTTTAAGAAGAAGAACTTCCTTTGCCACTCTCGCCAGCTATCCTTGGTAGCAAAGGTGAACATGAATTTTTTGCTCCCAAATCCCTGAGGTAGCATGAAATAAAAGCCATCCTTCGGGACCGGATAGAGCTTGTAATACTACATGAACAGGATAAAATGAGGTTCTACCCCGAAGACCCCGCACATGCAGAAAAAAGCATTGAAATAGCAGTATGAGTTGGGAGGAAGCTGATTCACGGCTATGCCATGAAATTGGCAAAAGTCGCAAATCATCTTCGCAGGGGGAAACTGAAGTCCGGCCTTCAGTTGGGCTCAAAAAATGGTAACCTCATCGTCCCGGTTCATAAAACTAAAATGACCGAGGGGGGTAACCTTGTGGTGGCGTAGGAGGGAAGGAAAAATTTGGTGGTCAACTTCTTTAATTTCTTAGAAGTGGAGCAACAAGGGTGAGACGTAAGAGGTTCCCAGCTCTCGGGGACAGCCGAAGACATGGTTGGTCAAAAAATAGACTTCGGAAAGAAGGAAAACGACTTCGGGAAGCTAGAACAAAAGCAGAAACCAAAGGATTTCTATAGTCAGAACCAAACAAAAGTCTTGCCGAAATCAGGGTTCCTGGATGCCGTCGTGCAAGATGCCGGAAATCGCTCCGCCGTAAAAACTGTCGACCGGAAAAAGGAAAAAGGGAAAGAGAAGACGCAAGAACAAACGAGAGCAAAGTGAGAGCAAAGAAAAAAAAATGAAGAGAATGACAGGAGGAGGCTTATATAGATCGAGGAAGGGAAGCCGAAAGGGCGTCATAATTGTTGTGCGAACGTGAAACGTTGCCATAATTGCCCCTTGCACGTGAAAAGACGTACCCATCCCAACTAGCACCTGCCACGTGTCGCCCGTCACGAGAAACTAGGACACGTTTTCTGACATCTTGAAAACTTGGGTGCACCGCCCCAAACTGACACGCCTAGTTTCAAAACATGACGGTCCACTAGCCTATGGCAGAAAAAAGTAAAGAGGTTGGGGATCTCGAGGACACCAAAGGGCAGACAGGTGACACCTGTCCGAACAAAGCATACCCCCTAGGTGGCGAAATGCCTCCTCTGCGAACGTCACACTCCGAGTCCTGAAAAGTGCCCCCAAAAGGACCACTAGCCGAAGCCTCCACTTCGGCTTTCCGAAGGGGGGCATGCGATAGCCGAAGTGCTATCGCCCTGGTCCACTAAGGACCTCGGAAGTAAGGGAGTCCGACACCTGAGGTGCACGACCTCGGTATCCCGCCAGTACCAACCTCGGAAAATTAGCATATCGCCTCCCTTGAGAGGACGACCGGACTAACTACGGAACCAAGGAATATCCCAAAGTAACAAGTCCGACTCCGGGAAGAGGCCCCTCACTCCGAAGGGTGACATCAACCAAGGGCACCTTGGAGGTACGACAGGAGCCATCAATGAGTCTCTGACAATTCCGCCCGTACACCCTGCACGTCGCCCTCATATGCACTCTAATGCCCCGCCGATGCCCACGTCCTGTCACGTAGGACTATGCCTGTCGCAACTCGTGGCCCGAGGAGCCTGCAGGCGGCTTGGGGCCCCCATGCCCAGAAGTACGGGCGACATCCGTCTATATATGTGTCACAATCCGAAGGGTCCACTCCCTCTATATATATCAGGGGAATGGTCTCGAGAAAAATGGGGGCTGATGATTCTCTTCTTTCAACCTTTAGGGAAACATGGCAGGCGAGAGCCTTTTTTACTTACTACTCCTTCTCCACCCCCCAAAGCACTGGCTTGGGCGTCAGAGGCTCCTCATCAGAAAATCACCCAGGGGATCTCCTAACCCCTGTTTTCTGAGTGTTTCAGGCATATCCTCTTGAGGAATCCCCCTTTCGAGCTCTCTCCCATACCGGAAGTCCTTCTCGGCCTCACGGTGTCTGTCACGTGAAGATGCTATGGCTGTCACAGGTGATCCCCGTAGAGCACCTACTGTCGGGAATCGCCCCCTCCTCCGAAAGCCCCTGCCGCATTCACCACGACACGTAGTGGAAATGATGCTGA
This sequence comes from Aquilaria yunnanensis, assembly GCA_039654915.1. Lineage (NCBI taxonomy): Eukaryota > Viridiplantae > Streptophyta > Magnoliopsida > Malvales > Thymelaeaceae > Aquilaria > Aquilaria yunnanensis. Next base: position 35,244,026 of record CM077595.1, on the reverse strand, counting down.
TGGCCACCGCCAGCCATCAATCATGTTATAGAGCATCATTAATAGCATCGTGATAGTTGGTTATCTTCCTTGCAACATGAACTAAGTGTGTGTGAAGTTTGGTGGCTTTTTATGCATGTTTGATATGTGTACTAAGTAGCCAAATGTCATAGCAGCAAAATGCGTGCCAATTCTGCAGTTTCGCAGATTTGCGACGCGTCACCAAGAGGTACCCATAATTGGTGACGCGTCGCCAATTGGAAAAAGGTTCACAGAATGTCGACAACTGTGACGATGAGCCGCCACGGTTGGCGACGCGTCGCCAAGAAGCATTGGAGACCCGATTTTGTTTTTAGCATAACTTTTCACTCGGGTGTCTGATTAAGGTGATTCAAAGTTCCACGCGAAGCTAAGAGGGATTACTATGACTTACAGGTTTTGGAAAACAACTAAAATGCCCCAGATTTAAAGTTGTTTTGGATCAAAATGAGGATATTTTTTGAAGGCAGAATTTTGCACATTTTGCTAGGATGATTGAGGTGAGTCCCAAGGAGGTCCTTTGGGTACCTTGGCCCTGAAGTATGCCAGGGGTACCTTGAGACTTCCTGAAGTCCCTCAAGAAGTGGGAGTTTCCTTGAGTTTTGAAAAGTTTTGAGGTTACTTGTTGAGTAAGCAAGGAAACTAAGTTGCAAGCGAATATAACCAAGTGTCATGAGCTTGAGGTGTAAGTTTTAGAACCCTTGGCAACCTGGCAGTGTTGGAAATCACGGGGTTGTAAAGAGAGGCTTCAAATGCACCAAGGTTATGAGGTTTAATAACCTAGTTACATAGTTCTCACCACAATTCCCCTGCACAACAAAATTAAGGAAAGGTTATATAATAAGTCAGGCGTAAGCTAAGGCTTACGAGGCACAAGTCGAGAGCTAGACTTGTGAGCACGGAGTGACGCCTGTGGGAAAATAAGAAAATTATGTGAAGAGTGGTCCTTCGGGATCCGAGCATGCATATCCATATATTTACATATATGAGAGGTGTTGGGTTTCGGGAGCCAAACAGCGCAGCGGAATTTAACCGAAACCCTCCAGGATCCAAGTGAAACGGGGTAAACCGGGTGTTTGAAAATTTCATACCTAATTTTCGGTTGAGATCTCTCACTCAACTGTAGAGTCGAATCACAAAACCTCAACAGTTGACGTGTTCAGGCTCTCTATGGTATCCACACGAGTCTCTCGGGATCACCACGCTTCCACCGCGTCCCGGCAGATGAGTTTCTCTTGCACTCGTAGTGCTAGCTTGCGTCCTCCAAGGAATTGCAAGAGAAGAGTGCGGCTGTCCTTTTGGGAGGCTAAGGCAAGGAGACCTACGAATTTCTCACTTAAAAGTTGTATTTATAGTGAGACTCAACTTCCAGGCCTAATGGGTTTCAAAGCCCTAATCCAATTAGGATTTAATTTCGGGCTTAATAATGGCTCAACTCCTTGGCCTATTATTAATACAAAATTAAAGTGAAACCATAACCCAAATAATTAGCCCATGCACTCTAATGATCCAAATAGCTCTATGTGTGCGACCTAATAGGCTCTTGCCATGTTGGCAATGATCATAAATCACATTTATGATCATAAGCAATGAGCGGTGTCTAGCAACACATCATTGCTACCCAAATGACAAGATTGTCGGTGAATCGACTAAACCTTTATGATCATCACCGATATATGCCATTATCCCTTTGTCCAAGATATCAAGACTAAGCACGAGACATGGAATGTGTCACTCTCATATAGCCCAATCTTTGGTTTCTTGATTACCGAGTAGACCAAATTAAACTGACGACATTGATATCATATATCAACTCATCGGAGCATGGCCATGCATTTTCTAAGTCTCACTCTATCAAGGGGCCCAAAGATATCACTCCCGTTACATAGGAGGGACAAATCCCATCTTGATCATACAAATCCCTCCGCATGATATGTGACATACCCAATGACCTCCTTCAAGTTCACTCAGTTACGAGCAACAAAGGAAAGTATCAAAGTATGTGACTCACATGTAGGGAACCTTGATGATCTTAGGTCGAAGGACTACATATACCATGATCAGTATGAGAATCACTTATGACACTCATATAACGATCCATGAAGTGTTCTCATGGTGGGTCGGTCCAGTACACAAGTTCTCCAACTTGTACCCATATTTAGACTACATATCTCATATTAGTCTCCACATATGCTAGTCATTATGTATTATTGCAACCCGCTCCACAATAATACTAGACTAGGGACGTTTAAGAATATCATTATTCTAGGGTTACAATTATGTTTATTACGTTACGCAGAAACAAAACAACAAACAAAATTGCTGGATTAATGCCTCAATAAAATATCATGACTCAATGCGCAAAAATACAATCATCTCATGATTGGCTTTTTGGGCACAATACTTGATAGCCAAACGCTATCACCTCTATCTGGCCGAACTCCCTGCCTCAAATAACGGCCAGAAGAAGCTGGCGCTACCCGAGAAAAGGTGCGATCAGGCACCTCGGGAGATAGCCGAAGAGCTCCGAGCCCGGCACGCCAGGAAACACTACTTGGCCCCCCAAGGTTGTGAACAGATCGCCTTCGGAAAAGCGGCACCAGACATGGCGAGCCGAACATGATATCCCCGAAGGCGGAACTCCCTGAAACTGGGAACCCCCGAACTGAGGGCTTGTTTCCTGAAGAGGCTCTGTCCGAACTAAAGGACGACCTCACCCAGGGACCTCGGGAGTACGGTGTTAGTATTGTGCCCAAAAAGCCAATCATGAGATGATTGTATTTTTGCACATTGAGTCATGATATTTTATTGAGGCATTAATCCAGCAATTTTGTTTGTTGTTTTGTTTCTGCGTAACGTAATAAACATAATTGTAACCCTAGAATAATGATATTCTTAAATGTCCCTAGTCTAGTATTATTGTGGAGCGGGTTGCAATAATACATAATGACTAGCATATGTGGAGACTAATATGAGATATGTAGTCTACATATGGGTACAAGTTGGAGAACTTGTGTACTGGACCGACCCACCATGAGAACACTTCATGGATCGTTATATGAGTGTCATAAGTGATTCTCATACTGATCATGGTATATGTAGTCCTTCGACCTATGATCATCAAGGTTCCCTACATGTGAGTCACATACTTTGATACTTTCCTTTGTTGCTCGTAACTGAGTGAACTTGAAGGAGGTCATTGGGTATGTCACATATCATGCGGAGGGATTTGTATGATCAAGATGGGATTTGTCCCTCCTATGTAACGGGAGTGATATCTTTGGGCCCCTTGATAGAGTGAGACTTAGAAAATGCATGGCCATGCTCCGATGAGTTGATATATGATATCAATGTCATCAGTTTAAGTTAGTCTACTCGGTAATCAAGAAACCAAAGATTGGGCTATACGAGAGTGACACATTCCATGTCTCGTGCTTAGTCTTGATATCTTGGACAAAGGGACAATGGCATATATCGGTGATGATCATAAAGGTTTAGTCGATTCACCGACAATCTTGTCACTTGGGTAGCAATGATGTGTGGCTAGACACCGCTCATTGCTTATGATTATAAATGTGATTTATGATCATTGCCAACATGGCAAGAGCCTATTGGGTCGCACACGTAGAGCTATTTGGATCATTAGAGTGCATGGGCTAATTATTTGGGTTATGGTTTCACTTTAATTTCGTATTAATAATGGGCCAAGGAGTTGAGCCATTATTAAGCCCGAAATTAAATCCTAATTGGATTAGGGCTTTGAAACCCATTAGGCCTGGAAGTTGAGTCTCACTATAAATACAACTTTTAAGTGAGAAATTCGTAGGTCTCCTTGCCCTAGCCTCCCAAAAGGACAGCCGCACTCTTCTCTTGCAATTCCTTGGAGGACGCAAGCTAGCACTGCGAGCGCAAGAGAAACGCATCTGCCGGGACGTGGTGGAAGCGTGGTGATCCCGAGAGGCTCGTGTGGATACCATAGAGAGCCTGAACACGTCAACTGTTCAGGTTTTGTGATTCGACTCTACAGTTGAGTGAGAGATCTCAACCGAAAATTAGGTATGAAATTTTCGAACACCCGGTTTACCCCGTTTCACTTGGATCCTGGAGGGTTTCGGTTAAATTCCGCTGCGCTGTTTGGCTCCCGAAACCCAACATACGACAGGAGCATTTATGGAAGCATTTAAGGAAGCCTCTGACACGTCTTTTCACAGACGTCATAAAGTCGCCTGAATAGGCACCCTGACATACGGACGCCATCAGGATCACATCATGGCCCATCTCAGCACGTGGCTCAGGACAATCTGCTACCAGTTAACTGTCTCCTACTCCCAGAAGCTCAGGGAACATCCGACCGAACACGTGTCGTGATCTGAACGGGCTAGGCGCTCCTATAAATACCAGGAATTAATACTTGGCAGGAGGCTGGTTGGTTGGCCAAACACTGCTCCCACGCTCAGAGAAAACTACCAGGCGAGACCCTTCAGCCCTTTGTGCTATTTTCTCTGCCTTTTCTCAGCCACCACTGACTTGGGCGTCGGAGGCTGCCCCCCCGGAAAAACACTCCGGGGGCCTCCTAACCCTTTGTTTCTGAGCTTTCAGGCACTCTCCTTTGGGCTATCCATTCCACCAGGCATTCTTCCTCCCAGAAGTCTCTCCACCTGTCAACATGGCAGCAAACGAAGATGCCTTGGGGCATCATTTGGCGCCGTCTGTGGGAACCCGCTCTGAGATCGCCGCCGTTGAGACTCGGCGTTCTAAGGACAAGGGGCTCCCGAAGTCCCCGTCCGCGCCTGAGATACAACCGGCTGCTGAGCAAACACTCCCAGGGACTTCTGCCCCTGAGGAAGACCGCCCTCTGGTAATCACCATGAGCTTCTTGAGGGACTTTCAGCGTTCGGTCGTGTCTGAAATGACCCAGCAGATCAACCGAAGGTGGCCACAGCAAGGACAGGCCCAGAGACCCCCCTCAACGACACGCCCTCGGGAAAAAAGCCCCAAGTCTACACATCGCAGTTCAAGGAGTGGAGATCCTTGCGAAGAATCATCCACAGAAGACATAGCCCTCGGGAAACGGCCTGTGAGACAAACAGGGTCCAAGCGACCGAGAGTCTCACAACGAAGCAGTTCGACGCCTGAGCCGAGGTCCTTGTCCCCTCAGCGCCGAGCTCACCCCACGGAGAGGCGCCGGTGATCTACACTCCCTGAAGAAGGCCCTAGCGCCATTGTGCTGATGGAGAGGATACTAGCACGGCTGGACAGAGTGGAGAAACAAGTGGCCAGAAAACCCGTTTGGGCCAGACTCTCGGGAACATGCTGCGAAGATGACTCGCCATTTATTCAGGCCGTTGTTGAGGCAGCCATGCCAGGTGACTTCAGAGTACCTCGGTTGGAGATTTACGATGGCCGTACTGATCCACAGGCCCATCTGACAAAGTACAGACGCAGCATGATAATACACGGTGCTGACGACGCTACCATGTGCAAGTGCTTCGAAGTCACCCTCACAAGGCCAGCCACGACATGGTACAATTCCTTGCCTTCAGGAACCATCACTGTGTTCCAGGAGTTGTCCACGGCCTTCACACAGCAATTCATTGAGAGCAGACCCACGGCGAAGATGCCTGTGCAGATGTTCGACATAGAGCAGAGGAACGGAGAAACCATTCGAGACTATGTCGAAAGATTCAACAGGGAAGCTCTGAGCGTCCCAGACTTCAGGCCCGAAATCCGCATTCTTGCCATGACATGAGGTCTTCGGCGAGACTCACAGCTGTTCTACGAGTTCTCAAAGGACCCCCCGGAGACCCTCGGAGAATTTTACCGAAGATCAGAACAGCACATGACCGCCGAAGAACTAAGAATGGCTGGGCTGAAGTCTGATCACCACTGCCCCGAAGAGTCCAGTCGACAAGCTCGGCATCCTACCGAACACGAAGGACGACCTCGGAGGATACGAGGAAGGAAACTTCAAAGTTTCACGCCATTGAGCACTTCACGGACCAACATTCTCATGGCGCTGGAAAGGCAAGGGATGCAGATTCGGCGACCAAGAGCCATGACCACCGATAACAAAAAGAATGCCAAGAAGTTCTGCCAGTTTCATCGCGACCACAGTCATGACACCGAAGATTGCTTCCAGCTGAAGAAATACATAGAGTCGCTGATAAAACAGGGCCAACTTCAGAAATACCTGAGGATGCCATCCCCGAAAGGCAGAAAAATAGAGGAAGAAAGGGCTGAAGATGAGGACTATGACTCCGATAGGCGGAGAAATAGGAGTCCAAAGAGGCGCCCTCCACCTCTAGCAGGGGTTATCCAAACCATCACCACGGGGCTCCCATCCTCGGAAAGAAAGCGGAAAGCCAGAGAAATTGCAGTCATGGAGTATCAAAATCCATCAAAGAAGCTGGCTCGCAAAAATGGCTCTACTGTCGTCTTCCCCCACGACGACCCGCTACTGATTATGGCCAGAGTAGGGAACTGGGACGTCAAAAGAGTGTTGCTTGATGATGGCTCAAATGCTGACGTCATATTCTCGCACCTGCTGCCGAGCTTGGGCATCTCGAGCGGCGAACTGAAGCCTGTCACCTCGCCCACTTTTGGGGTTGGACCATCCGAACTCCCCGTCCTCGGATGGATCGACCTCCGACTAATGATGAAAGGGACTTCGGTGAACAGAGTAGCTGAATTGTACGCGTCCACAATGGTGAGATTCATCGTCATGGACGTCCCATCCTCATACAACGCCATTCTTGGAAGGCAGACAATGGGGAACCTGCATATTCGCCCTGATTTGAAGTACTTGACTGTCACATTCGCCACCAAGGGTGGAGACGCAGAGGTCTTCATAGACCAAGCCGAGGTACGAAAGGTGTCTATAAAAGCACGGAAAGCTCCGACAAGCAACCTCGCGCAAACGATAGAGGCAAGGGCACCAGAAAAAACCAAAGAAGAAGATCTCGCCAAAACAGAAATGGAAGCAATAGAGCTTGTCCCAGGTCAATCTGCCCGAATAGGGGAGAGCTTGGCCGAAGGTGATAGAAAAAACTTGTATCCTTTCTGCTGAAAAATAAAGATCTGTTTGCCTACTAGCCAAAAGATATGCCGGGGGTGAACCCTACCATAATACAGCACAGCCTCAAAGCAAGTCCGCAAGCAAGACGTGCCCGGCAAAAGAAACGAAGCGTCTCAGCCCACAAAAGCAACTTTGTCAAAACCGAAGTCCTGCGTCTGCTAGATACTGAAGTTATCAGGGAGGTCAAGTACCCCGAATAGGTTAAGCAACGTGGTCATCGCCACAAAAGAAGGTAGCAGCAAACTCCGGATGTGCATCGACTTCAGAAACTTGAACGATGCTTGCCCGAAAGACTCATACCCTCTGCCGCCAATAGATCAACTGCTAGATTCAACTGCGGAATATGGGCTCCTAAGTTTCCTAGACGCCTTCAGTAGCTACCATCAGATAAGGATGGACCCCGAAGATGAAGAGAAGACTGCCTTCATCACCGAGGGAGGAACATACTGCTATATCAGGATGCCATCCGAGCTCAAAAATGCAGGAGCCACCTACCAGAGACCGATGAACAAGGTCTCCAAAGACCAAATGGGGAGAAACATGGAGGTGTATGTTAATGATATGATAGTCAAGACCAAGCTGCCTGGCTACCACGTTGCAGATTTAGAGGAAACCTTCCAAAAGCTCAGAGCCTTCGGGATCCGCCTTAATCCTGAAAAGTGCATATTCGGGGTGACCTCGGGAAAAATCCTTGGGTACATGGTATCCGAAAGAGGCATCGACGCTAGCCCTGAGAAGATTAAGGCTCTGCTTAAGTTCCGAACTCCTGCCACAGCCAAAGATGTGCAGAGACTCACCGAAAGAATAACCTCTCTGAGCAGGTTTATTTCCAGGTACGGAGATAGGTGTAGACCTTTCTTCAAAGTCCTCACAAAGGTAGCAAAAATGGAAGGCGACCTCGGAAGAATTGCCAAAAGGCCTGGAAAGAACTCAAAGTCTACCTGGCCAGCCTGCCGATTCTGCGACAAGCTCGGGAGGGAGAGCCCCTCGTACTGTACCTTGCCGACACAGAAAAAGTTGTGAGCTCGGTCCTCGAGAAAGAAGAAGAGTCAAAGCAATGGCCGATCTACTATGTCAGCAAGTCCCTGCATGGCGCCGAAGTCAGGTACCCTTTGCTTTAAAAAGCTATATATGCCTTGGTGCTTGCAGGGAGAAGGCTGCGGCCATACTTTCAGGCTCACCCCATCATCGTCCGAAGTAGTCTGCCGCTACGGGATGTCATGAAAAGATCATTCGGGAAGGCTCTCCAAGTGGTGCATAGAGGTGGCCATGAAAGCTAAAGCACTGGCAGATTTTATCGCCGAAATGCCCACCACTGAGGAGAGCCACTCGGATGCAAAAGAGGGTGTGCCACTCGGATCCTCGGGGTCCGAACACCAGGGAACTGGAGTGATCATCAGGGGCCCCGAAGACCTGGAGGTAATAGAGGCTATCAAGCTCAGCTTCAACGTCACCAACGATGTAGCTGAGTATGAAGCCCTCATAGCGGGATTGCGCTTGGCCAGAAAGATTGGCGTGAGAAACTTAAAGGCTCACACCAATTCCCAGCTGGTAGTTCGGCAAACGGCAGCGGATTATGGGGAGAAGGACCCAATCTTGGCAAAATATCATGAGCTAGTCGCAAAGCTGATCCAAGAGTTTGACGCCGTACGGATTGAAAATGTACCTCGGCAGAATAACACTGAGGCAGATTGCATTGGCGAAGTCGAAAACATATACCGAGGTGCTAGACCATCCGAGCATCTCAGTGCTGAGCATGACGACCTCGGGAACAGGGTGGAAAAACCCCATAAAAATATACCTGGCAGAGAATTTGCTCCCCGAAGACCGCGGCGATGCTGTAAGACTGCGAAAACGCTCCGGAAGATTCTTCCCCATTGGCAAAGAGTTATATCGGCAGGTGTGGTTCACACATTAGAACTGATGCCCTGGCAGCAGTGATACTCCGCCAAGGATGCTTCTGGCCTACCCTGAGAAAGGACGCAAGACAGTTCGTCCGGAAATGTGGTAACTTCGGCAGACTATCCCTGGCCCTTCGCAGTCTGGGGTATAGACCTTATTGGGCCACTCCCCACAGCACCCGAAGGCGTGAAATTCTGCGTTGTAGCAGTGGACTATTTCTCAAAGTGGGTGGAGGTAGAACCACTAGCAACTATCTCGGCAAAAGAAGTGCAGAAGTTCCTATGGAAGAACATCGTATGCAGATTTGGCATACCGAGGGTACTAGTAGCTGATAATGGATCCCAGTTCACAGACAAAGGATTCCAATAATCCATCAGTGACCTCGGAATAAAGATGCACTTCGCCCCAGTAGCTCACCCCCAAAGCAACGGGCAGGTGGAAGTATCGAACAGGACCATAAAAGATGGCCTGAAAAAGAGACTAGGGGAAGCCAAAGGGAAATGGCCAGGAGAACTCCAAAGTGTACTATGGAGCTACCGAACGATGCCCCGAAGAGCCACAGGGGAGACTCCTTTCTCACTCGGAACAGAGTCCATTATCCCACTAGAAGTAGTCTAACCTTCAGTACGGGTGCAAGTATTTGGTGAAGGTGGTAATGACCTCGGGCTGAGAACCAATCTCGATCTTGTGGCCGAACACAGAGAAATAGCCGAGCTGAGAAGAAAAGCTTTTCAACAAAGAGTGACCGCGGCTGTAAACTTACGGGCCAGGCCAAAAGAAATCAAGAAGGGAGACCTCGTTCCCCAAAAGGCCGACTTCGCACCCCGAAGGCCATCCCATGTCGTACTTCGCGCAAATTGGGAAGGAACCTATCTGGTTCTCGACAAAGTACGAAAAGGTGTGTACAAGCTTGGCGATGCCGAAGGCGTAGAATTGAAGAACACTTGGCAGTCAGACGCCTTAAAAAAATTCTACGCTTAAGGTTGGGCGGAGGAGTTATGTTGTACAGAATGGCCTTGAGAAAAATTCTTAAGCGCACAGAAATTAGGCAAAACAAATTTCCGCAAAAGTGCTCGCCATGATAAAGCATAGATATGACTTTCCGAAGTCCCTTGAGCCATCTCGCTCGGGAAAAATGGAAAACAAAAAATCTCGCAGAAGTACTCGCCATAGCCAGCGCAGGGATAATTCTCCAAACTCCCTTGAGTGAACATGCTCGGGAAAATGGGAAGTGAAAAATCCCACGGAAGATCTTCTGAAGTCCCTTGAGCAAACATGCTCGGGACAACTGGAAAAACAAAAAATTTGACTGGAGGTTTTCCGAAGTCCCTTGAGCAATCATGTTCGGGGTAAATGGGAAATGCAAAAGCCTGCGAAAAGACTTAGTCAAATTTTTTCGGGCCTTCCAGAAAGTCCTTCGAGCAAGCACACTCGGGACAAAGGAAGGTAAAAAAGTTTCTTTAATCGCAGGTTTTCTGAAGTCTCTTGAGCGAACGTGTTCGGGACAATGGAAACGGAGAAACTTGCAAGAAAAGACTTAGCCAAAAAATCTTCATTAAGAGCAAAGCTGCTTTACAGTAAAGAACTGCCCGAAGAAGGATTACAAAATAGAAGGGGGGGAAAAGGGGCCCTAAAATAGCCTAAGGGTTCGCGGCGTCCCGAGAGCCACTCGCTTGCCCGCCCTTTTCCACCACCTTCGGCGCTGGAATTGAAAGAGGAAGTTTCAGATGTTCGGCCTTGGACCATTTCCACCGAGGTCCCCCAGGAATGTTTAGACCCTCTAGAAAAGAGAGGTCCAGATCTGGGAACCTCTGGAGAACCTGGTGCCGAGCAAGGCAGAAGCCGTCCTGGAACGCGACCTTGCTCATCTGATCAGACTTGTTCTTCTCAAACTCGAGGTCGTCGAGCTCGTCCTTCAGATCCTCGACCTCCTCCTCCAGCGCCTTTATCCGCTCATCCCCCTTCGGCTCCTTCTTCAGTGACTCGACCTCGGCCTGGAGAGCGTCATTCTCGCGCGTCAACGACGCTATACGGCCGTCAGAACCAGCCTTGTGCTGGAGAAGATCTTCATTGGCGGCGAGCATCCCCTTTATTTGGTCACCGAGGTCAGCGATCTTCCTAGAGGAGTCCTTTTGAAGTTCTTCTTTTTCCTTCCGGAACTCCTCCCGAAGGGCAGCTACTTCTTTCTCAGCAGCCTCTTTCAGCTGCTGGTTTTTGGCGACCGACTCCGTGAGTGCGGTCCTCGTCTCATTCATGGTTCGAGTGGCCGAAGTTCGAAAAGCAACCTCCCTGGTCACCCGAACTTGGAGAAAGGCGGTGTACCCCATCAGCTGCAAAAAATAAACGCAAGATCAGCAAGAGCCAAACACTTAGGAAAAAATTGAAGGGAAAGAGCCGCAAAGGATATACCTGAGCAGCATGCTCGGTGATCTTTGCGACGAGGGTGTTATCCCCCGGGTGCGCCGCCGCTATAGCCTTGAAGGAGGCCTCGGTAAGCACCCCCTTCAAAATTTCCTTAGCCATTTGAGGAGCGTCCTCGGAGTACATATCCATGTCCTCCATAAACGTCCCAAAAGGCTCCTTGGGTATCTTCCCTTGCGGGATTTTGGCATCCCGAAGAGCTCGTTTCCGAGCATGATCGGCCACCCAGCCAGGGGTAGTCAACTCCCCTGCGTGGTAAGAATGAGAAGGAGAGTAAAGACAAAGAAGCCAATCCAGAAATAACAAAGGAAGTACACTTTGTCTGGAAACAAACCTGGCGGAACCTCGACAACATCGTCCTCGGAGCCCTCGGCCGAAATGCCCTTGCCCTTCCGCTTGCGCCGCTCCTCGGCAGAAGGTACTTCTACCACTACATCGAGGAGGGCCTGTGACGCGGTAGGACTTTGAGGAGGAACGTCGGTTGAAGGGACCATGGAAGCAGCAGCCTCAGACGCCGAAACTTCGGCTGTCCCAGGCTCCTCGGCGGTCTCCTCGGGGATTTCTTCTTGAACAGCTCTCCTTGCTCGTTTCCTCGAAGGCCCCGCGCCAGTAGACTTCCGCCTTCGGGAAGACACCTTGTTCGTCCGATCGCCCTCCTCCACTTGGCCGGTGAAAAGGGACTTGTAATAGGCGGCAGTCGCGTCGCCCATCTCTGAAAAATGAGAAAAACATCAGCGTGTGTCCGAGGAAAGAACAGTAATGGAGTAGAAGATAACTCACTTTCGGCAAGCGCTTCGAAAGTAATTTCCTCCTTAAGAAGCTTGACCAACCAGGAATCCTTCCCGGCGATGGCAGGAGCTGGCATCCCGAGGTCAGTCTCGTGCTCCTTTACCACCTTTAGCTCCCGAAGGACGTCTTCGGTCATCAACCTCCAGTTGATTGGAAAAGGGTAAAGGGCGAGCGGAACGACCTCGGGATCCCAGTCAGAGACAGCCCGAATATGGGCATCAAAATCTGCGAACAAGGGAGCTAACTCTGGGGTCAGCAGCATCCTCGGATCAGCAACATCCATATCCAGTGTTCCCTGAGCCCATTTGGTCGGAACATACGACCAGGCCTCGTCCATCTTCATGAAGAAAAATTTTTGTTGCCACCCCCGCTAGCTATCTTTAGTGGCAAAGGTGAACATGAATTTCTTGCTCCCGGATCCCCGAGGTAGCATGAAATAGAAGCCACCTTTCGGGACCACAGAGAGCTTGTAATACTGCATAAAAATTCTGAAATTGGGTTCTACCCTGAAGACGCCACACATGCAGAGGTAGGCGTTAAAATAGCAGAACGAGTTCGGCGGAAGCTGGTTCACAGCAATGCCATGAAATTTGCAGAACTCGCACACCATCTTCGGGGGAGGATACCGAAGACCGGCCTTCAGCTGGGCTCGAAAAACGGTAACCTCCTTACTGTGGTTTGAAAAAGCATAATGGCTAGAACGAGGCAGCCTAGTAATGGCGTAAGAGGGAAGAAAGAATTTTTTCTTCCACCTCTCTAACTTTTCAGGGGTGGTGCAACAAGAATGGGCTAAAAGAGGCTGCCAGCTCTCAGGAATGGGCATTTTCGACATAAAAACGAGTTTGAAAAATGGAAGAAAACAGTTTCCAGGGAAAAACTCAAAAGAACACAGGGATCAAAACGCTCTGAAAAACAAAAACCCATCGAAAGATTTGCCAAAATCTGAGGACGCCGTCGTGAAAGCTGGCTGGAAAAAAGCTCTGATTAAGGTAGCTCTGCCACAGAAAGCAAGAAAATGCAAGAACAGGGGCAAAGCAGAGAAAAGAGCAGAAGAGAAAGCAAAAGGAACTTATGATGGAGTGGGCTATTTATAAGCCAGAGATGGGTAACCGAAACATCGTCATAAGTACCCTTTGGAGGCGAACCGTCGTCGTAACTGCTCTCTGCACCTGAAAAGGCGTGCCCTCTGTAACCGACGTGACTCTCCTCCAATGGCAAAGCGCCACGTGTCAACCGCCTTGCGAAAATGAGGGACACGTCCTCAAACGTCCCTTAAAAACTGGGGCAAAATTGGGACGCGACGCTCAGACTGACACGCTTGGCTAAACAGACCTGTAGAAACAAAGAGCAGGCCACCTCGAGGATGCCAAGAAACAGGCTATGGCCGAAGAGCCCATGATCTTCGGGCAAAAGGCGCATCCTCGGAACAGGTTAAGCTTCCAAAGAAACTCCCATACACAACCTCGGAAAGAGATGCAAAACCGAAGTCTTCACTTCGGCTTTCCAAAGGGGGGCATGTGATAGCCAAACGCTATCACCTCTATCTGGCCGAACTCCCTGCCTCAAATAACGGCCAGAAGAAGCTAGCGCTACCCGAGAAAAGGTGCGATCAGGCACCTCGGGAGATAGCCGAAGAGCTCCGAGCCCGGCACGCCGGGAAACACTACTCGGCCCCCCAAGGTTGTGAACAGATCGCCTTCGGAAAAGCGGCACCAGACATGGCGAGCCGAACATGATATCCCCGAAGGCGGAACTCCCTGAAACTGGGAACCCCCGAACTGAGGGCTTGTTTCCCGAAGAGACTCTGTCCGAACTAAAGGACGACCTCACCCAAGGACCTCGGGAGTACGGCAGGAGCATTTATGGAAGCATTTAAGGAAGCCTCTGACACGTCTTTTCGCAGACATCATAAAGTCGCCTGAATAGGCACCCTGACATACGGACGTCATCAGGATCACATCATGGCCCATCTCAGCACGTGGCTCAGGACAATCTGCTACCAGTTATCTGTCTCCTACTCCCAGAAGCTCAGGGAACATCCGACCGAACATGTGTCGTGATCTGAACGGGCTAGGCGCTCCTATAAATACCAGGAATTAATACTTGGCAGGAGGCTGGTTGGTTGGCCAAACACTGCTCCCACGCTCAGAGAAAACTACCAGGCGAGACCCTTCAGCCCTTTGTGCTATTTTCTCTGCCTTTTCTCAGCCACCACTGACTTGGGCGTCGGAGGCTCCCCCCCCAAAAAAACACTCCGGGGGCCTCCTAACCCTTTGTTTCTGAGCTTTCAGGCACTCTCCTTGGGGCTATCCATTCCACCAGGCGTTCTTCCTCCCAGAAGTCTCTCCACCTGTCAACATGGCAGCAAACGAAGATGCCTTGGGGCATCAATACTAACAAGAGGTCCCTCACGCTGCGAGAGCTAGCAGAGAGTATGCATGAGTTATTTCATATCTGTCCACAGTTTGACTCTTGGTACACGAGGTTACCCCTTACTGAGAATCTTGGATTCTCACCCTTACTATTTTGTTGTGCAGATACAGAAGGAGTTTGGCCGAGTGACTGTTGAGGGTTACTCCGGTAGTAGTTTTTGGTGCACAGGTAGAATACCTGAGTTTTGATGATTCTAGTACTTATTGTTTGGATGCTTGTTGGTCTTGCATAGTACTAATTAAATTGCTCATTGGTTACAGAGCCTAGTGCACATTGGACATAGTCAGGCATAGATAGACCTAGTTGGATCCAGAGGAGTCTCTAAAGCTCGCCACTGGGATTCACATCCAAGGTAGGAGGTAGTATGAGAAGATCTCAGTAGAGGATTTTGTATGTGTACATAGTACTCTAGTTGCCTCCTTAGTTATGAAATGAAGAGTCATGGACTCGAGGATTGCTTTCTGGGCGGGGGCATTAGCTACTATATGTATGAATGCTCACGCATGTTGCTATGTGTAGTTAACTCATATAAAGGTTGATTTGTATGCTTTGACTGCTCTACTTGTTTTATATAAAAAATTGTGGCCACATTAACATTTTTTGGTTTTAAATAACTCATCAAAGCATAAAGAGCATGCATATTGCATATTCTAGGATAATCAACTAGTGACATGGATTTAATCCGCGCACATATCAATGAGTACCAACTGCAATCCGCCGTGAGACCAAGTTCTCACAGGTGTCCTGGGCAAGGGCCAGGGACGGCCGTGTCAGTTTTTGGTATCAAAGCCTAAGGTTTTCATTTCATAAGTTTTGGAGGCTAAGGCTGAGATCTAGGTTGAATGTCCATGTGCTAGGAAAGTTAGTACTGACCAACATCTGGGGAATGTTGTCTGGCTTTGGTTATAGGTTGCTATGGTTGACACTAGGTCTGGAGGTGTAAGGGGAATTAGGGAACCTGGAGAAGGTTCTAGTGACCCAGTATTGGCAAGACTGGATGAGATGTCCAGAGTATGACAGGGGTTAACTGAGACCATGACTTTGATGGCACAAAACATGACTACGATCATGGCTGAGATGTTCAGAGATTATGAGGACAGAGATGAGGTCCAGGAAGGAAATGATCCATATCAGGGTCAGGAGAGGCATGCTGAACCACAACAGATGCCTAGAGCTCATGAACAAAGAAATCAAGTTCATGAAGAGGTAGTGGAACTAGAGGTGATGGAGGCCCCAATGAGGGGAGATACTCCACATGAGATGAAGCTATTGGAGAAGTTTAAGGCCATTGATCCACCTAGCTTTGATGGGACAGGTGATCCGATAGAGCAGAGGACTGGTTATCCAGGATGAACAGGTTGTTCTCCTGTGGAGGCTACGAGTCTGAGCAGAGGATGATTTTGGTGCCTTTCTTTCTAAGAGGAAGGGCTAGCTTATGGTGGGATGATGTCATGGAAATGCTTAGGGAAAGTAATGGTACCAGACCAGAGCATAAACAAAAGGTGCTTAAGTGGTCTGACTTTGAGAAGAAGTTCAGACTGGAGTATGTCAGTGAAGCTGCACAAGATCAGAGAAGGGTTCAATTTGAGAACTTAGTGTATGGAGAAATGTCTGTAAGAGAATATGAGTAGCGCTTTAATTCACTTTTCGCTATGCTCCTTACATGAGGGGTAATGATGAGTTGAAGGCTAAGAAGTTTTGTCAAGGTTTGAAACTAGTGCTCAGAAGGTACATGGCGACAATGGATGTTAAGAACTATCGCCAGGTTGTTCAGAAGGCATTGACCTTAAAGAGGGAGTTTGATGACTCTAGAACATCGACCAAAAAGATGGAGGTTGGGTCATCCCACCAAGGAAAGAGTGGTGGAAAGAGACCAATGGTTGAGAACCAAGGTCCATCCAATGGTTGGGAAACCGTGCACTGCGGGGACAGATATCTGTAATATCTATGGCTAGAGAGGACATTGGGCGAGAGAATGCCCCAGGGCTCGACCGATGCAGGGTCCGCCTAGGAACTTATCCCCTGTACCACTTGCCATAGGAAACCGACTTGGTGTAGTCGCAGCAATAGTTCCGCCGTGGGTATTCACCCTGGTGAGTCAGATCACCAGAGAGCTAGCTGCCGTTCAAGGTATGTTTACTTTTTAGAACGGTAGTGTTAGAGTGCTTTTTGATACAGGAGCTACTCTTTCAGTGATATCTTCTACCTTGGTAGATAAGTGTAAATTGTAGCGAGAAATCTCAGATGAGCTGAGACTCATCAGGACTACAGGGAGAGGTTTTATTGTAACCAATGAAGTGGTTACTAGGTATCCCTTGCAGTTAGGGGACCATGATTTCTGTTGTGAGTTGTGGGTAATAGAACTGAGGTCTTATGACCTAGTGCTGGGAATGGATTGACTAAGTAAACATAAGGCGCAAATTAACTGTGCGAATCACTCAGTAGACATAACCGATGCTCTGGGAGCTAGAGTGACTTGCACATGAGGTTTAGCATCTAGTGCTAAGAGTTTGCACCTCAGACTTATGGATACCATCCCCATAGTTATGGAGGAGGAGTATTACTCATTGAATGGGGTGGCCATAGAGGAGGAACTTAAAAAGATTCCGGTAGCCAATCAGTTTCCTGAGGTGTTTCCAGTAGAGTTACCTGGGTTACTGGCCGGTCGTCGAAACCGCCAAAAATAATTCTGGTATCCCTAACAACTCAGAATAAATAAATTTATAGTCTAGCAGTGAAAACCAGGTCGAATCCCAGAGGAGATTTTTTTACTGAAAGCTTCCTATTAGAAAACCTGAAATAAAAAATTAGGGGGGTTTCTTCAATTAAAAGCTGAAATAAATTAACTGTAGAATCAAAATGAAATTAACCAATACTAAAAACGCTCAGTTCAAGGTTGATTATCCATTCCAATCATGCAGTTGATCATCGAAAGAAAATATTTCTTCAATTCAAGCAAATAAACAGGACTCTCTTTAAAGCTAAAAAGAACCATAAGAATTCAGCAGTAAAATTAACCAGAAAAAGCTTCATATTAATTTCTTAATTTTGATTAACTAGATATTGAAAAGCAATTTCTAATTATCTCAAAATCAGCATTAAGATCAATGAACCAAAAAGTTTATTCCAGGCAACAATCTAAAAGCTTGAACAATTTAACCTGTCTTACTTCTTCGTATGAACTAACTAGAAATAAAAGGAATCTCCAATCAATTCACTTTCTTCTAATTGAATTCTTCACCTAAGCGGTTGAAAGAAAATCAAGCAGATTTACAATTGCAGAACCAATTCAACAAGCGAGAACAGGAAAATTAATTGCAATAAATCTGAACAACAAAGAAGTAAATACCTGAAATTAAAGAAAGTTTAAGCAAGAAAAATCAATCCTCACAACCGATGTTGGCGATGAAAATCGTCCCTAGAACTGAAGTAGAAAAGTACTCGGCCATCATCAAAAGAAAAACAAAGAAGAATAAAAGAAACTAAAACTAGAAATAAAAACCCTCGAGCTCCTCATGTGCGGCAGCTTTTAAAAACCAAAGAAACCTAAAACCTATGGCTAAACTCATAAAAACTCCCTAAATTTTCTATATTATTACAAAAGTACCCCAAACAAATAAAAAGATTCAAAATAACTATAAGGTTTCAAAATTGTCAGCCAAGTAATGCTCTAGAACAGCAACAGAACTTCAAGCTGATATTCGACCTTGATTAAGCCATTATTTCTCAAAACTCAAAGCATAAAAGTTGTAGATCTCATTCTTGTCTTTGAAACGACACCTGAATCGCATAAAACGGACATCTACACCCAAAGATATGCCCAAAATACCGCAACTACTTCTGAACTAGCGGTGACTCGTAAATCGTGACTTTGAATCTGAATTTGACCCTCTTAACGTGCAAACTGGATTTCATGGTTTGAATGTGATTTGTAGCCCCAGATGTTAGCTTTCCAATGAATCAAGAATCACTTCATTACGATCTCTGTAGCTCAAGATATAATTTTTCTACCGGAATATCACCAATCTGTCAACATCCTAAAAGAGCACAACCAAATTAAAACTTGTAAAATGGCAAATTAAATATACTTTCAAGCAATTAAGTCCAGATATGCTCTAAGCTACAAAACATACTCAAAATATATATTTAAGGTTCAAAACATATTAAAACATACTAAATATGAGAGAAATAAATATAATAAATATAAACTTATCAAATTCCCCCACACTTAGCTTTTGCTCGTCCCGGGTGATAGCCAAAGGCTATTGCCTCCTCGGTAGTAACTCCCTGCCAGAATATTGGCCGAGGAGTCTGACGTCACCCAAGAGAGGATCTTTTTACTGACCTCGGAAGGTGCGAAGTCAAACACTATGAGCTCGAGACTTCGGTTAGCTCGTCAGGAATTCCGAGGATAACATCGTCTCCATCGAGGGGCCAAACTGACCGTCTTCGGGTAAGAAAGCCATCTCTCTGAAGCAAGGAAGAATCTCCCCAAAGGTAGAAGCCCCGAAGAGGATCTTCCCCGAACAAGAAACACCTGAACAAGGGAATCACCGGACTATGGGTATAAGTCCCGAAGAAGGTGTTCATCAAGGGAACTCCCAGAACTATGGGATAGATCCCGAAGGAGGTGCTCGCACCAAAAGACGGATAGAATCCGAAGAGAGTGCACGCACCGAAGGGCGACCTCGGCCAGGGGACCTCGGGAGTACGATATGAGCATTTAAGGAGCCTCTGACATGTCGCCCACAAGCCCTACACGTCACATCAGAACGGCGAACTGACACGCCGCCGCCGCCCCAGTCCTGACACAACCTGTCCGGGTCCAGGGCTAAAGGAGGCTGCAAACGGCTGCCTGTCCCCTAGGTCCAAAAGTACAGATCAAATCCGACCGAACACGTGTCATGATCTGAACGGACCAGCTACTCCTATAAATACTAGGAAATGGAACTGGGCAAAGGATGGGCATTTTCCTCCCTCTGAGAAAACACAAAACAGGCAAGACACTTGATCCCTTAGTGTTCTTCCTCCACTTTCACTCAGAAAACTGACTTGGGCGTCGGAGGAACCTCCCCGGAAAAGCAAGCCGGGGACCTCCTAACCTATTCTTTGAGCTTTTCAGGCACACTCAGCTGGGAAACCAGAGCTCCAGGCGCTCGCCTCTTTAGGAAGCCTCTCCACCTGTCAACATGACAGCAAACGAAGATGCTTTGGGGCATCATTTGGCGCCGTCTGTGGGAAACTACTCCCAGGTAGCTGTTGTCGAAACTCGGCGTTCAAAGGACAAAGGACTCCCGAAGTCCCCGTCCGCGCCTGAGACCCAACCAGCTACCGAACAAAGTCCCCCAGAGACTTCCTTGCCTGAAGAGGAACGCCCTCTTGTCATCACCATGGGTTTTTTACGAGACTTTCAGAGGTCTGTTGTGGATGAAATGACACAACAGATAGACCGAAGGTGGCCGCAACCAGCCCAGGCGCAAAAACCCACTTCGCCAGCACGACCTCGGGAGAAAAGCCCAAGGGCAACCCATCATAGCTCGGGAAGCGGGGAGCCACGGGAAGAGTCCTCGACAGATAACTTGCCCCTCGGAGCACGGCTAGCGGAAAGAGTGAGGTCTGAACGTCCCGAAGTCATGTCCAGAAGAAGTTTGTCGCCAGAGGCAAGGTCCCCCTCACCTCGGTACCGAAGTCACTCCCCGAAGAGACGGCAACAGTCGTTTTACCGAAGAACCTCCAAACACCAGGAAGAGGAGCCCAGTGCTACGCTCCTCCTGGAGAAAGTCTTGGCAAGATTGGAGAGAGTGGAACAGCAGGTGGCACGTAAGCCTGTTTGGGCCAGGCTAACTGAAACCGTCTTTGGAGATGAAACTCCTTTCGCCCGAACAGTGGTCGAGGGGGCCATGCCAAGTGACTTCAGGCTACCTCGGCTAGAGACCTATGAGGGTCGGACTGATCCCCAGGCCCACCTAACAAAGTACAAACGCAGCATGGTGCTACACGGGGCTGATGATGCTACACTCTGCAAGTGCTTTGAAGTCACCCTCGCAAGACCAGCAACTGCCTGGTACAATTCCCTGCCTCCCGGAAACATCAGGGGGTTCCAGGAGCTGTCCACAGCGTTCACCCAACAGTTCATTGGGAGCAAGCCGACGGCCAAGATGCCCGTCCAGATGTTTGACATAGCACAAAGAAACGGGGAGACCATCCGTGACTATGTTGAGAGGTTCAACAGAGAGGCCCTCAGTGTTCCGGACTTTCGTCCCGAAATCCGCATCCTCGCCATGACGAGGGGCCTCCGGAGGGATTCGCACTTGTTTTATGAATTCTCCAAAGATCCCCCGAACACGCTGGGAGAATTCTACCGAAGGGCTGAACAACATATGACAGCCGAAGAGCTGAGAATGACTGGACCGAAGGCTGACCATATTCACGCTCATGGCGAAGGGTC
This sequence comes from Aquilaria yunnanensis, assembly GCA_039654915.1. Taxonomy (NCBI): domain Eukaryota; kingdom Viridiplantae; phylum Streptophyta; class Magnoliopsida; order Malvales; family Thymelaeaceae; genus Aquilaria; species Aquilaria yunnanensis. The sequence goes on along the minus strand of CM077595.1, from coordinate 35,222,940 downwards.
CAGCCAGCAAGCCCGGTGTCCAACGGAACAGTTAGGCCGACCTCGGAGAATGCGAGTAGGAGGAAGGAAGCCCCAAAACTTTACACCTCTGAGCACCACGAGGGCTAACGTCCTCATGGCGTTGGAAAAACAGGGGGCTCAAATCCAACGACCGAGGGGCATGACTGCTGACAACAGAAGGAACATGAAGAAGTTCTGTCAGTTCCACCGTGATCACGGTCATGACACCGAAGACTGCTTTTAGTTGAAAAAGTACATTGAATCACTGATAAAGCAGGGCCAGCTTCGGCGTTATTTGAGAATGCCTTCCCCGAAGGGGAAAAAAGAGGAAGAAGGAAAGCCCGATGATGAGGATTACGATTCAGACAGGCGAAGGAACCGAAGTCCGAGAAGGCGTCCTCCACCTTCGGCAGGAGTAATACAGACGATCACAACCGGACTTCCATCCTCGGAAAGAAAAAGAAGGGCCAGAGAGATAGCGGTGCTGGAATATCAGAGCCCAACAAAAAAATTGGCCCGCGAGGATGGCTCCACCATCGTATTTCCCCATGACGATCCATTGCTGATAATGGCGAGGATAGGAAACTGGGACGTCAAGAGGGTATTGCTGGACGATGGGTCAAACGCAGACGTCTTGTTCTCACATTTGCTGCCAAGCTTGGGCGTATCCAGGAGTGACCTCAAGGCTGTTACTTCACCCACGTTCGGCGTAGGACCATTTGAGCTACCTGTCCTCGGGTGGATCGACCTCCCCTTGATGATGAAAGGAACTTCGGAGAAAGGAACTGCTGAGTTGTTCGCCTCTACCATGGCAAGATTCATAGTCATGGATGTTCCTTCGTCATACAACGCCATCCTCGGCAGACAGACACAGGGAAATTTGCACATTCGCCCTGATGTAAAGTACTTGACCGTCACCTTCGCCACCAAAGAAGGAGACGCAAAGATCTTCATTGATCAAGGCGAGGTGAGAAAGGTGTTCGTCAGAGCACGAAAGGCTCCAGCAAGCAACTTAGCACATGCTGTAGAAGCAAAAGAGCTGGAAAGGGGCGAGGTAGAAGATCCCACAAAAGCGGAAACAGAAGAAGTAGAGCTTGTCCCAGGCCATAGTACCCGAATAGGGAAAAACATGGCCGAAGGAGACAAGGAAAAAATTGTATCTTTTCTGCTTGCAAATAAAGATCTGTTCGCCTACTTGCTGAAGGACATGCCAGGGGTAAACCCTCGCATAATCCAGCATAGCCTCAAAGCGAGTCCAAAAATAAAACCTGTCCGGCAAAAGAAACGGAGCATCTCAGCTCACAAAAGTGACTTCGTCAAGACCAAAGTCCAGCGTCTGATAGACGCTAGCGTTATCCGGGAGGTAAACTACCCCGAATGGCTAAGCAACGTGGTAATTGCCACAAAAGAAGGAAGTAGTAAGCTCCGGATGTGCATCGACTTCAGAAATTTGAACGATGCTTGCCCGAAAGATTCATATCCTCTTCCGCCAATAGACCAACTGGTAGACTCAACTGCCGAGTACGGGCTCCTAAGTTTCCTAGACGCTTTCAGTGGGTATCATCAGATAAGGATGGACCCCGAAGCTGAAGAGAAGACTGCCTTCATCACTGAAGGAGGAACATATTGCTATATCAGGATGCCCTTCGGACTCAAAAATGCAGGAGCCACCTACCAGAGGCTGATGAACAAGGTCTTCAAAGAACAAATGGGGAGGAACATGGAGGTGTATGTTGATGATATGATAGTCAAAAGCAAACTGCCTGGCTACCACGTTGCAGATTTAGAGGAAACCTTCCAAAAACTCAGAGCCTTCGGGATCCGCCTTATGTTGGGTTTCGGGAGCCAAACAGCGCAGCGGAATTTAACCGAAACCCTCCAGGATCCAAGTGAAACGGGGTAAACCGGGTGTTCGAAAATTTCATACCTAATTTTCGGTTGAGATCTCTCACTCAACTGTAGAGTCGAATCACAAAACCTGAACAGTTGACGTGTTCAGGCTCTCTATGGTATCCACACGAGCCTCTCGGGATCACCACGCTTCCACCACGTCCCGGCAGATGCGTTTCTCTTGCGCTCGCAGTGCTAGCTTGCGTCCTCCAAGGAATTGCAAGAGAAGAGTGTGGCTGTCCTTTTGGGAGGCTAGGGCAAGGAGACCTACGAATTTCTCACTTAAAAGTTGTATTTATAGTGAGACTCAACTTCCAGGCCTAATGGGTTTCAAAGCCCTAATCCAATTAGGATTTAATTTCGGGCTTAATAATGGCTCAACTCCTTGGCCCATTATTAATACGAAATTAAAGTGAAACCATAACCCAAATAATTAGCCCATGCACTCTAATGATCCAAATAGCTCTATGTGTGCGACCCAATAGGCTCTTGCCATATTGGCAACGATCATAAATCACATTTATGATCATAAGCAATGAGCGGTGTCTAGCAACACATCATTGCTACCCAAGTGACAAGATTGTCGGTGAATCGACTAAACCTTTATGATCATCACCGATATATGCCATTGTCCCTTTGTCCAAGATATCAAGACTAAGCACGAGACATGGAATGTGTCACTCTCGTATAGCCCAATCTTTGGTTTCTTGATTACCGAGTAGACTAACTTAAACTGATGACATTGATATCATATATCAACTCATCGGAGCATGGCCATGCATTTTCTAAGTCTCACTCTATCAAGGGGCCCAAAGATATCACTCCCGTTACATAGGAGGGACAAATCCCATCTTGATCATACAAATCCCTCCGCATGATATGTGACATACCCAATGACCTCCTTCAAGTTCACTCAGTTACGAGCAACAAAGGAAAGTATCAAAGTATGTGACTCACATGTAGGGAACCTTGATGATCTTAGGTCGAAGGACTACATATACCATGATCACTATGAGAATCACTTATGACACTCATATAACGATCCATGAAGTGTTCTCATGGTGGGTCGGTCCAGTACACAAGTTCTCCAACTTGTACCCATATGTAGACTACATATCTCATATTAGTCTCCACATATGCTAGTCATTATGTATTATTGCAACCCGCTCCACAATAATACTATACTAGGGACGTTTAAGAATATCATTATTCTAGGGTTACAATTATGTTTATTACGTTACGCAGAAACAAAACAACAAACAAAATTGCTGGATTAATGCCTCAATAAAATATCATGACTCAATGTGCAAAATACAATCATCTCATGATTGGCTTTTGGGCACAATACTAACACCTTAATCCTGAGAAATGCATCTTCGGGGTGACCTCGGGAAAGTTCCTTGGGTACATGGTATCCGAAAGAGGCATCGATGCTAACCCCAAGAAGATTAAGGCTCTGCTTGAATTCCGAACTCCTTCCACAGTCAAAGATGTGCAAAGACTCACCGAAAGAATAACCTCTCTGAGCAGGTTTATTTCTAGGTACGGAGATAGGTGTCGATGCTTCTTCAAAGTCCTCACAAAGGCAGCAAAGATGGAAGGCGACCTCGGAAGGAATGGTCATCCTTGGGATGAAGATTGCCAAAAAGCCTGGGAAGAACTCAAAGTCTACTTGGCCAGCCTGCCGACTCTGCGGCAACTCGGGAGGGAGAGCCCCTCGTATAATACCTCGCCGTCACAAAAAAAGCTGTGAGCTCGGTCCTCGTGAAAGAAAAAGGGCCAAAGCAATGGCCGGTCTACTATGTCAGCAAGTCCCTGCATGGCGCCGAAGTCAGGTACCCTTTGCTTCAAAAAGCTATATATGCCTTAGTGCTTGCAGGGAGAAGGCTGCGGCCATACTTTCAGGCTCACCCCATTATCGTCCGAAGTACCCTGCCTCTACGGGATGTTATGAGGAAAGTTGATCACTCGGGAAGGCTTTCCAAGTGGTGTATAGAGCTTGGCGAACACGACATCACGTATGAACCCCGGAAAGCTATAAAAGCTCAAGCTTTGGCAGACTTCATCGCCGAAGTACCAAACACCGGGGAGGGACATTCGTTTTCGGGAGTTGGAGTGATTATCAGAGGCCCCGAAGGCCTAGAAGTAATGAAGGCCATCAAGTTCAGTTTCAACGCCACCAACAATATGGCCGAGTATGAGGCCCTCATAGCAGGATTATGCCTGGCCAGAAAAATTGGCGTGAGAAACTTGAAAGCTCATAGTGATTCCCAGTTGGTGGTCCGGCAAATGGCAGGGGACTATGGCGCAAAAGACCCGACCTTGGCGAAATACCATGAGTTGGTAACAAAGCTTATTCGGGAGTTCGACGTCGTGAAAATCGAGAACGTACCCCGACGAGAAAATGCTGAGGCAGACTGTTTGGCGAAGTCCAAAACTTGCACCGAAGTGCTAAGCCACCCCAGCATCGCGGTGTTAAGCATAGAGACCTCGGGGAAAGGATGGAAAGAACCAATCAAAACGTATCTCGCAACCAACACACTCCCCGAAGACCCCAGCGAAGCCGCAAAAGTGCGAAGGCGCTCCGGACGTTTCTTCTTAATTGGAGAAGAACTATATCGGCAAGGATATGCAAATCCACTACAGAGGTGTGTTAGTGAAGAGGATACTGAAATGATCCTCGAAGAAGTTCACGAAGGTGCCTGTGGTTCGCACATCGGAACCGACGCCCTAGCAGCAGTGATACTTCGCCAAGGATACTTCTGGCCTACCCTGAGAAAGGACGCGAAGCAGTTCGTCCGGAAATGTGGTAGTTGCCAGAGACATGAGAACATCCAAAGAACACCCTCGGAGTTCGTGACTTCGGCAGACTATCCTTGGCCCTTTGCAGTTTGGGGCATAGATCTCATTGGGCCACTCCCAACGGCGCCTGGAGGCCTAAAGTTCTGCGTAGTAGCAGTAGACTATTTCTCTAAGTGGGTCGAGGCAGAACCTCTGACAAGTATCTCGGCAAAAGAAGTGCAGAAGTTCGTATGGAAAAACATCGTATGCAGATTTGGCATACCGAGGGTACTCGTAGCGGACAATGGATCCCAGTTCATAGACAAAGGATTCCAAGAGTTCATTAGCGACCTCGGGACAAAAATGCACTTCGCCCCAGTAGCTCACCCCCAAAGTAATGGGCAGGTGGAAGTATCTAACATGACCATAAAAGATGGTCTAAAAAAGAGATTGGGAGAAGCAAAAGGGAAATGGCCAGGAGAACTCCAAAGTGTGTTATGGAGCTACCGAACAACACCCCGAAGAGCCACAGGGGAAACGCCTTTTTCACTCATCTTCGGTACAGAGGCCATCATCCCTGTCGAAGTAGTACAACCGTCAATACGAGTCCAAGTGTTCGATGAAAAAGGAAATGACCTCGGCCTGAGAACCAAGCTCGACCTCGTCAGCGAACACAGAGAAATAGCCGAGTTGAGAAGAAAAGCTTTCAAGCAAAGAGTGGGAGCAGCCATAAACCTACGCGCCAGGCCAAAAGGAATAAAGAAGGGAGACCTCGTTCTCCGAAAGGCTAAATTTGCACCCCGAAAGCCGTCCCACGGGGTACTTCGCGCAAATTGGGAAGGACCCTACCTGGTACTTGCCGAAGTACGAAAAGGAGTTTATAAGCTCGGTGATGCCGAAGGCATAGAATTAAAAAATACTTGGCACTCAGAGGCCTTAAAAAAATTCTATGCCTAAAAAGTTCGGTGGGAAAGTTGTATTGCACAAGTTGGAAAAATTTGTCTAAGTAAAAAGTTCTGAAGAAGTACAAAACAAGAGTCTCACGAAAGCAATCGCCGAGGAAAGCAAAAGTAAGTTTTTCCAAAGTCTCTTGAGCGAATATGTTCGGGACAAAGGAAAGCAAAAGTAAGGTTTTCCGAAGTCTCTTGAGCGAATATGTTCGGGACAAAGGAAAGCAAGAGTATGGTTTTCCGAAGTCTCTTGAGCGAATATGTTCGGGACAAAGGAAAGCAAAAGTACGGTTTTCCAAAGTCTCTCGAGCGAATTATGTTCGGGACAATGGGAAACAAAGGAATCTGGCAAAAATACTTAGCCAAATTTTTATCTATTGAGCCAAAGAGTGCTTACAGAGAAGAAAGTTGCTGAAAGACTACAAAAAAGAAGAAGAAAATGAAGACAAAAGGCCCTAGTACAAACTAAGGAACCTCGGCGTCTTGAGAACTGCCAGCCTCTGTGCTTTTGTCGGTAGCCTTAGGCGCCGGGAGAGAAGGAGGCAGTTTCAAGTGCTCGATCTTGGACCAAGTCCACTGAGGCTCCTTGGGGATGTTCATGCCTTCCAGGAAGGAGAGGTCAAAATCTGGGAACTTCTGCAGAATTTGGTGCCGAACAAGACAGAAGCCGTCTTGAAAGCCCAACTTCGTCATATCATCGGACTCCCGCTTCTTGACCGCCAAATCTGCATAGTCCTTCTCCAGATCCGCGTAATCCTTCTCCAGATCCTTGAGCTTTCTCTTCAATGCCTTCATCTTCTTCTTCTCCTCTGAAGGCTTCTTCAGAGATGCGACCTCGACTTCTAGCTGGGCCTTTTCCTCGAGCATCTTTGCAAGGATTGCGTCACTTTCTGACTTATCCTTTTGAATCGTTTCTACGATCGAAGTCAGCTCCGCCATCCGAGAGCCGATGTCGGAAAGTTTCTGGGAGGTGCCTTTCTCAAGTTCCTCTTTCTCTTTTATGAACCCCTCCCGAAGTTCAGCAATTTCCATCTCTGAAGACTGCTTCAGCTGAGCATTGTCAGCAGCCAACGCCGAATACTGGGCCTTCGTCTTGGTGTAAAGGTCCCAGAGTGACGCCCTCCTTTCTGACTCTCGCGCCACCCGAACACGGAGCAACCCGGCATACCCCATCAGCTGCAAAAAAAAGCAAACAAAGGGAAAATGATGCTAAGTAAAAAGCAAAGGCGAAATTGGCACTGAGGAAACAGTCAAGCGTACCTGGGTGGCATGTTCAAGAGATGTCGCCTGGGTAAGCCGCCGTAAGGACCTTGTAAGAGGCCTCAGTAAGCACCCCTTTGCACATCTGCCTGGCCATCTCGGGACAGTCCTCGGAGTACATATTCATGTCCTCCGTGAACGTCCAGAAGGGCTCATTCGGAACTTTCCCTGCTGGGACTTTGGCATCCCGAAGGGCCCTCTTACGGGCATGTTCGGCAACCCAGTTAGGAACGGCCACCTCCGCTGCACAACAAGGCAGAAAAATTGGTTAAGGCCAGAAAACCCTTAAGGATTTACAAGAGAAAAAAAAAGGTTCTTCGACAAAGTACAAACCTGCTGGCACCTCAGTAACGTCGTCGTCAAGAATCGACGTCGCCTTAGTAGAGATCCCCTTGCCTTTTATTTGGCGCCGTTCCTCGGCAGAAGGGGTCTACTCCCCATCGCCCTCCAGAAGAGCATGCGAAGGCATGGGGCTTTGAGGAAGGACGTCGGAAGAAGGGACGTCGACAGGAGGAACCTCGGGCAAAGGGGCAGCAGGGTCTTCGGGCTCCTCGCCTACCTCCTCCGGAATTTGCGGAAGAGAGGAAGGAGCAGCTTTCTCTGCCCGTTTGGAAGGAGGGCCGGCTGAAGTCTGCTTCCGCCTCCGAGAGGCGGCCTTCTTTGTCTGTTCGCCGCTCTCGGCCTGCCCGGTAAAAAGAGCCTTGTAAAAGGCAGCCGCGTCGTCGCCCATCTCTGAAAAAAGAAAAAGAAGATTAGTGTAAGTCCAAGATGAAGTTATGAAGCGAAAAATGAGAAAGTAACTTACTCTCATAAAAGGACTCATAAGTCTCATTCCCCCGAAGGAGTTTCACAAGCCAGGAGTCCTTCCCCGAAGAAGCCGGTGTCGGCATATTGAGGTCTGTCTCATGCTCCTTTACCACCTTGAGTTCCCGAAGGACCTCTTCGGTCATGAGCCTCCAGTTGATCGGAAAAGGGTAAAGGGCACGAGGAGAGACCTCGGCAGCCCAGTCAGAGACGGCCCGGATGCGCCTGTCGAAGTCCTCAAAGATAGGTGCTACGTCGGAGTCTAGCAGTATCTTCGGGTCAACAACATCCATCTTGAGCCTCCCCTGAGCCCACTTGGTCGGGACGTGCGACCAAGTCTCCGACTTCTTCAGGAAAAAGAATTTTTGTTGCCACCCTCGCCAGCTGTCTTTGGTGGCGAAGGTGAACGTATAGTTTTTGCTCCCGGATCCCCGAGGTAGCATAAAGTAGAAGCCACCCTTCGGGACCATGAAGAGCTTGTAGTACTGGAGAAAAACTACAAAGTGAGGTTTTATTTTGAAAACGCCGCACATACAGAGGAAGGCGTTGAAATAGCAGTACGAGTTTGGTGGGAGTTGGTTAACGGCAATGCCATGAAAGTTGCAGAACGCGCTAACCATCTCCGGGGGGGGATACCGAAGTCCGGCCTTCAGTTGGGCTCGGAAAACGGTGATTTCATCACTTCGGTTGGAGAAAGGAAATTGGTCAGGACGGGGCAACCTCGTCACAGAGTAAGAGGGTAAGAAAAACTTTTTCTTCCACTTCGCTAGTTTTGCCGGAGTAGTGCAGCAGGGGTGAGAAAGAAGAGGTTGCCAACTCTCGGGAACAGGCATGATGAAAACGAGTTCGGGAAAAACAAGGAAAACGAGTTCGGGAAAAACAAAGAAGAATCTTTGAAAAAAACAGAAGGACTAAAACCCACCAAAGGTCTTGCCGGAATCTGGATTTCTGGAAGCTGTCGTGAAAAGTGGTCGGAAAAATGCCTGAAAAAGGAGAACCGTCGCGGAAAATCGGGAGAGAATTAGAAGGCAGAAGAAGGCAAAAGCAGAAGCAAAAAGAGGGTTATGACAGGGCTGGTATATATAGGCCGAGAAGGCCAGGTGAACCGTCGTCATTAGTACCCCTTGGAAGGCGAAGCGTCGCCATAACTGCTAAATGCATCTGAAAAGTCGCGCCTGCCGTACTCAGTGCATTCCCACCCAATAATAGTGTGCCATGTGTCGGTCATCGCGCAGCAAATGTGCCACGTGTCGTCCATCACGTCGAGCACGCCCTCTGACACCATTTGGTCTAGAGGCACCGCCCTAGACTGACTCTGCTGGACACAGGACGCAACGCATGAGCAGACCTATAAAGGAAAAAAAGTAGGTTACCTCGAAGACACCAAAAGACAGCCTGTGACTTCGGGCAAAAGGTCTATCTTCGGTACAAGGTTATCCTATTTTCCCTCGCCACGAGGACACCAAGAGACAGCCTGTGACTTCGGGCAGAAGGTGTATCTTCGGCACAGGGATAGCCTATCTTCTCGCGCCTCGAGGATGCAAAAAGGGCTGACCATCGCTTCAGGCAGAAGAAGGCGTCTTCGGCGCAGATATAACAACCACAGGACCCGAAAACCGATGAACCGAAGTTTCTCACTTCGGCTTTTCGGAGGGGGGCCTGTGATAGCCAAAGGCTATAGCCTCCTCGGTAGTAACTCCCTGCCAGAATATTGGCCGAGGAGTCTGACGTCACCCAAGAGAGGATCTTTTTACTGACCTCGGAAGGTGCGAAGTCAAACACTATGAGCTCGAGACTTCGGTTAGCTCGTCAGGAATTCCGAGGATAACACCGTCTCCATCGAGGGGCCAAACTGACCGTCTTCGGGTAAGAAAGTGTTGGGTTTCGGGAGCCAAACAGCGCAGCGGAATTTAACCGAAACCCTCCAGGATCCAAGTGAAACGGGGTAAACCGGGTGTTCGAAAATTTCATACCTAATTTTCGGTTGAGATCTCTCACTCAACTGTAGAGTCGAATCACAAAACCTGAACAGTTGACGTGTTCAGGCTCTCTATGGTATCCACACGAGCCTCTCGGGATCACCACGCTTCCACCACGTCCCGGCAGATGCGTTTCTCTTGCGCTCGCAGTGCTAGCTTGCGTCCTCCAAGGAATTGCAAGAGAAGAGTGTGGCTGTCCTTTTGGGAGGCTAGGGCAAGGAGACCTACGAATTTCTCACTTAAAAGTTGTATTTATAGTGAGACTCAACTTCCAGGCCTAATGGGTTTCAAAGCCCTAATCCAATTAGGAATTAATTTCGGGCTTAATAATGGCTCAACTCCTTGGCCCATTATTAATACGAAATTAAAGTGAAACCATAACCCAAATAATTAGCCCATGCACTCTAATGATCCAAATAGCTCTATGTGTGCGACCCAATAGGCTCTTGCCATATTGGCAACGATCATAAATCACATTTATGATCATAAGCAATGAGCGGTGTCTAGCAACACATCATTGCTACCCAAGTGACAAGATTGTCGGTGAATCGACTAAACCTTTATGATCATCACCGATATATGCCATTGTCCCTTTGTCCAAGATATCAAGACTAAGCACGAGACATGGAATGTGTCACTCTCGTATAGCCCAATCTTTGGTTTCTTGATTACCGAGTAGACTAACTTAAACTGATGACATTGATATCATATATCAACTCATCGGAGCATGGCCATGCATTTTCTAAGTCTCACTCTATCAAGGGGCCCAAAGATATCACTCCCGTTACATAGGAGGGACAAATCCCATCTTGATCATACAAATCCCTCCGCATGATATGTGACATACCCAATGACCTCCTTCAAGTTCACTCAGTTACGAGCAACAAAGGAAAGTATCAAAGTATGTGACTCACATGTAGGGAACCTTGATGATCTTAGGTCGAAGGACTACATATACCATGATCACTATGAGAATCACTTATGACACTCATATAACGATCCATGAAGTGTTCTCATGGTGGGTCGGTCCAGTACACAAGTTCTCCAACTTGTACCCATATGTAGACTACATATCTCATATTAGTCTCCACATATGCTAGTCATTATGTATTATTGCAACCCGCTCCACAATAATACTATACTAGGGACGTTTAAGAATATCATTATTCTAGGGTTACAATTATGTTTATTACGTTACGCAGAAACAAAACAACAAACAAAATTGCTGGATTAATGCCTCAATAAAATATCATGACTCAATGTGCAAAATACAATCATCTCATGATTGGCTTTTTGGGCACAATACTAACAATCTCCCACTTGCACTAAAAGCCAATCATCCATGTATCTAATACCGATGGACCTAGAATGGCTATCATGCTTCTGCTGCGTAAGGGGCTTTATCAGTGGATCAGCAATGTTGCTGTCTGTCGAAGTCCTGCATATCCTTACATCACCCCTCTCGATGATCTCCCTGATGAGATGATAGCGTCGGAGTATGTGTTTGGATCGCTGGTGAGATCGAGGTTCCTTAGCCTGTGCGATTGCTCCATTGTTGTCACAATAGAGCTCTATCGGGTCAACAATGCTTGGAACCACTCCAAGTTCAGTGATGAACTTCTTGATCCAAACTGCCTCCTTCGCAGCATCAGAGGCGGCAATGTACTCAGATTCTGTTGTAGAGTCAGCTACTGTCTCTTGCTTTGAACTCTTCCAGCTTACAGCACCACCACCAATACAAAACACATAACCAGATTGCGATCTAAAATCATCCTTATCGGATTGGAAGCTTGCATCGGTGTAACCCCTTACAACGAGCTCATCTTCACCTCCAAAGACCAAGAATGCATCCTTAGTCCTTCGTAAGTACTTAAGGATGTTCTTAACAGCTGTCCAGTGACTTTCACCGGGGTTCGATTGGTACCTACTCGTCATGCTCAAAGCATATGAGACATCGGGACGAGTACATATCATGGCATACATGATAGATCCAATTGCTGAGGCATATGGAATCTTACTCATGCGCTCTCTCTCCTCGGTTGTACTCGGACACTGAGATCTAGAAAGAGTGATACCATGTGACATGGGCAAGAATCCTTTCTTGGAATCTTGCATGCTAAACCTCTTTAGCACCTTGTCAATATATGTACTTTGACTTAGGCCAAGAAGCTTTCTAGATCTATCTCTATAGATCCTGATGCCTAACACATAGGCTGCTTCACCCAAGTCCTTCATAGAGAAACATTTCCTTAGCCAAGTCTTCACAGACTGTAGCTCAGGAATGTCATTCCCGATGAGTAGTATGTCATCTACATACAACACCAAGAAGACAATAGCGCTCCCACTAACCTTCTTGTAGACACAAGGTTCATCTTCATTTTTGATAAAACCAAACTCTTTGATTGCATCATCAAAATGAAGATTCCAACTTCGAGAAGCTTGCTTCAGTCCATAAATGGACCTTTGCAGTTTGCACACTTTATTGGCATTCCCAGGAGTGACAAAACCCTCAGGCTGTGTCATGTACACATCCTCAAGTAGCTTTCCATTTAGGAATGCAGTTTTGACATCCATTTGCCATATCTCATAATCATAGTGTGCAGCAATAGCAAACAAAATTCGGATGGATTTAAGCATAGCAACTGGTGAAAAAGTTTCATCATAGTGAATACCATGAATTTGCTTGAAACCTTTTGCAACCAATCTTCCTTTAAAGGTAATCACATTACCATCCATGTCAGTTTTCTTCTTGAAAACCCATTTGCACCCTATAGGTTTTACCCCTTCAGGTGGGTCAACCAAAGTCCATACTTGGTTTTCATACATGGATTCCATCTCGGATTTCATGGCCATTAGCCACTTCTCAGAGTCAGGCCCCGACATAGCTTGTTGGTAGGTTGTGGGCTCATCTTGATCCATGAGCATCACATCACCGGTGTGAGTCACGAGAAATCCATATCTCTCGGGCTCACGCCGAATCCTACCAGTCCTACGTAGGCTTTGTGCTACAGGAACAGACTCTTGAACCACAACATCTTGTGGTGTCTGTTCAGGTTCCATTTCAGGTTCGATGTCTTCTTGTTGTTCTTGAATTTCTTCAAGTTCTACTTTCTTCCCACTAGTTCCTTTAGAGATAAACTCTTTCTCCAAAAAGACACCAGTTCGAGCAACAAACACTTTTTGCTCAGAGGGATTGTAGAAATAGTAACCCTTTGTTTCTTTGGGATACCCAACAAAAAGACATTTTTGAGATTTGGGCCCTAGTTTGTTAGAGGATTGACGTTTTACATAAACATCACAGCCCCAAATCTTCATAAAAGACAAATTGGGACGCCTCCCACTCCATATCTCATATGGTGTCTTTTGAACCGATTTAGATGGAACTCGGTTTAGTGTAAAAGCGGCTGTCTCTAGAGCATGTCCCCAAAAGGAGTTTGGAAGGTCAGCTTGACTCATCATGGAGCGAACCATGTCTAACAGAGTTCGATTTCTCCTTTCAGAAACACCATTCCATTGAGGTGTACCTGGCGGAGTGAGTTGTGATATTATACCACACTCTTTCAGATAGTCAAGGAATTCTCGATCCAAGTACTCTCCACCTCGATCTGATCGAAGCACTTTGATACTCTTCCCGAGTTGATTCTCTACTTCATTCTTGAATTCTTTGAACTTTTCAAAGGATTCTGACTTGTGTCTCATAAGATACACATAGCCATATCTGCTGAAGTCATCAGTGAAAGTAATGAAGTATTGGGAACCTCCTCTAGCTTGTGTAGACATAGGGCCACATACATCACTATGTATGAGTCCTAGTAAGTCATTAGCCCTTTCACTTTGCCCTGTGAATGGGGCTTTGGTCATCTTGCCCAACAAACATGACTCACATGTCTCATACGATTCAAAATCAAATGAGTCCAAGAGTCCATCCTTATGGAGCTTGGATATGCGGGTCTCATTTATATGGCCCAAGCGACAGTGCCAGAGATAGGTCAAGTTTGAATCATTTAATCTGACCTTTTTGGTATTCACATTATAGATTGGATCTTCAAGGTCTAGAACATACAACCCATTGCTAAGTTGAGCACTACCATAAAAGATTTCATTCAAATAAATAGAACAACATTTGTCCTTTATTATAAATGAAAAACCTTTCTTGTCCAAACAAGAAACAGAAATCAAATTTCTACTAATAGTAGGCACAAAGTAGCAGTTGTCTAATTCTAAAACTAATCCACTAGGTAAAGTGAGAACATAAGTCCCTACGGCTAAGGCAGCAACCCTTGCTCCATTTCCAACACGTAGGTCCACTTCACCTCGGGCCAATCTTCTACTTCTACTTAGATCCTGCACATTTGCACAAATGTGAGATCCACATCCAGTATCCAATACCCAAGATGAGGAAGTAGAAAAGTTAGCCTCTATAACAAAAATACCTGAAGTGGAAGTCTTACTTCCCTTTTCCTTAGCAAGTTCTTCAAGATAGAGCTTGCAGTTGCGCTTCCAGTGTCCAGGTTGCTTACAATGGAAGCACTCCCCTTCCTTTGCCACACCACCCTTTGGTTTCAGTGCAGCTGAAGAAGAACTAGCATTGGACTTTCCATTAGCTTTATCCTTCTTCTTGTTGGCTTTTCCTTTTCCCTTGCCCTTTTGAACCATCAAAATGGGCTTAGCCTTCTTAAGGTTTTGCTCAGCAGTTCTCAACATGTTGAGCAATTCAGGGAGGGACTTGTCAAGGTCGTTCATGTTATAGTTCATGACGAACTGACTGTAGCTTTCAGGCAACGATTGCAAGACTACATCAATAGCCAACTCTTTCTGAAGAGCAAATCCCAAATTCTCAAGATTCTCAATGTACCCAATCATCTTGAGCACATGAGGACCCACGGGACTTCCCTCAGACATCTTGCACTGAAACAATGCCTTAGAGGTCTCAAACCTCTCATGCCTAGCTTGCTCTTGGAAAAGCATTTTGAGATGTTCGATCATATCGAACGCCCCCATGTTCTCATGTTGCTTCTGAAGCTCAGATTCCATGGTAATAAGCATGAGGCATGCAACATCCAAAGCATCATCAGAATGCCTCTTGTGAGCATCCCTTTCAGCTCTTGGAGCAGTGGCAGCAGGCTCATTCGGAATGGGCTGCTCTAGGACATATGCCTTTCTCTCTTGTTTGAGGACTATCCTCAAGTTTCGGTACCATTTGAGAAAGTTGGTCCCATTCAGTTTTTCCTTCTCAAGGATCGATCGCAACGAAAGTGTCGATGTGTTTTGTGCCATGGTTATCTACAACAGTAAATATGCAGTGTAAGAGTCATGTATTTTAATTCATTTAATAAGGACTTTTATTAAACGATACTCCCACTATTTTCCTCAAAATAATAACCCTTGATATTATTTCGGAACACCTCGGCGCTAAGGTATTCTAGTGGGCCAAGATCCATATTTGACCACAACCTGAGTCAGCTTTGGCTTTTCTCTCAAGTTACAGCTATTTAGGTAGGCAACTCCTTGCCAATTGCATCTTATGCAACTCTTGGATAGTTGGGTGAACAACACTTGTCCAAGCTCATCTCATGAACTTAAGCCCAACTCTATGCCTCTAAGTCCCTAATCCTATTAGGATGACTTAGTTAAGTCGAACCCAAAGTTAGCAGTTTGGATATCACTATTATCCCATCGCGCCTTACCAAGATGAACATAGGTGCTTTGCTTTGGCAAACCCACCTAATGTTGATCAAAGTCTTGACGAGTGCCAACATTTGGAAGGCATCACATTTAATGACTTAATATTTGTTTGAGGGATTTTTCTTTTGATCTCACCAATTTGTTATCTCCGGTTGTTTTATACATGCATCACATACAAATATAAAACATGCATCTCATGCTTACAAGAAATAAACGTGACATGGTTATAGCCCAAACTATGCGATATTCTCAAGCCAATGAGAATATCATAAAAGCCTAAGAAAAGAAAAGAGTCTTCACAAGCTCCTTCTCTTCCTTTCTTGGCTGCCTTTTTGTTGTCACCTCCTTGGACATACCACCTTGGACGATCCCATAATGCACCATTACATCAATAATAGAAACCTCGAGTTACATTCGAGGGGAGTAAGGTGAGAAGAGAATGTACAATGAGAGTGATAAGAAAAGGCACGACTCGCAGGCCGTATTTACAAGTACAACCAATCAAGGGCTATAACCATGCACCATGCTTCAAACACCAATCAGCATATCATGTGAAATCTCATTCAACAAAGATGCATGCCAATTTTCGCGTGTTGATTAACCAGTTTTTATTTATGTGGCGCTTCGCATACGGCGGTCCCGCTGGCCGGTCAGCGGGCGGTGGTTCCGCTGACCGGTCAGCGGACGGGGTCAAGGGGAGCCGCCCTTGCGGGGGGCGTGGGGGGCAGCGCCCCCCGGCACAAAAAATTGTCTTACAATTGCTTAGCCCGAAATCTTCTATTTCGAGAAAGTAGGCACCCGAGACTCCTCCATTCGAGCCACCAAAAATACCTTACTTTCGGTGCCCGAACAGGCCGAATCCGAACAAACCTAGGGTTTTTGCAACTATTGCAAGAATCCTAATCCATATAGGTATCTCATACCTATCAATTTCGGTTAATCTCATTAACCAATTTGTGTCGTTTCTTCATATATCTCATATGTTCATTACGAATTCCGGTTTCATGCATCATGAATCAATCTAATTAATCATGGCCGAAAACCAATCGAAGACATAGCATCATGCGATTCAACACTCAATCCCGATTTAGGGTTTCACCAGTAGCTCTGATACCACTGTTGGGTTTCGGGAGCCAAACAGCGCAGCGGAATTTAACCGAAACCCTCCAGGATCCAAGTGAAACGGGGTAAACCGGGTGTTCGAAAATTTCATACCTAATTTTCGGTTGAGATCTCTCACTCAACTGTAGAGTCGAATCACAAAACCTGAACAGTTGACGTGTTCAGGCTCTCTATGGTATCCACACGAGCCTCTCGGGATCACCACGCTTCCACCACGTCCCGGCAGATGCGTTTCTCTTGCGCTCGCAGTGCTAGCTTGCGTCCTCCAAGGAATTGCAAGAGAAGAGTGTGGCTGTCCTTTTGGGAGGCTAGGGCAAGGGGACCTACGAATTTCTCACTTAAAAGTTGTATTTATAGTGAGACTCAACTTCCAGGCCTAATGGGTTTCAAAGCCCTAATCCAATTAGGAATTAATTTCGGGCTTAATAATGGCTCAACTCCTTGACCCATTATTAATACGAAATTAAAGTGAAACCATAACCCAAATAATTAGCCCATGCACTCTAATGATCCAAATAGCTCTATGTGTGCGACCCAATAGGCTCTTGCCATATTGGCAACGATCATAAATCACATTTATGATCATAAGCAATGAGCGGTGTCTAGCAACACATCATTGCTACCCAAGTGACAAGATTGTCGGTGAATCGACTAAACCTTTATGATCATCACCGATATATGCCATTGTCCCTTTGTCCAAGATATCAAGACTAAGCACGAGACATGGAATGTGTCACTCTCGTATAGCCCAATCTTTGGTTTCTTGATTACCGAGTAGACTAACTTAAACTGATGACATTGATATCATATATCAACTCATCGGAGCATGGCCATGCATTTTCTAAGTCTCACTCTATCAAGGGGCCCAAAGATATCACTCCCGTTACATAGGAGGGACAAATCCCATCTTGATCATACAAATCCCTCCGCATGATATGTGACATACCCAATGACCTCCTTCAAGTTCACTCAGTTACGAGCAACAAAGGAAAGTATCAAAGTATGTGACTCACATGTAGGGAACCTTGATGATCTTAGGTCGAAGGACTACATATACCATGATCACTATGAGAATCACTTATGACACTCATATAACGATCCATGAAGTGTTCTCAT
This sequence comes from Aquilaria yunnanensis, assembly GCA_039654915.1. Taxonomy (NCBI): domain Eukaryota; kingdom Viridiplantae; phylum Streptophyta; class Magnoliopsida; order Malvales; family Thymelaeaceae; genus Aquilaria; species Aquilaria yunnanensis. The sequence goes on along the minus strand of CM077595.1, from coordinate 35,205,353 downwards.
GGTGGGTCGGTCCAGTACACAAGTTCTCCAACTTGTACCCATATGTAGACTACATATCTCATATTAGTCTCCACATATGCTAGTCATTATGTATTATTGCAACCCGCTCCACAATAATACTATACTAGGGACGTTTAAGAATATCATTATTCTAGGGTTACAATTATGTTTATTACGTTACGCAGAAACAAAACAACAAACAAAATTGCTGGATTAATGCCTCAATAAAATATCATGACTCAATGTGCAAAATACAATCATCTCATGATTGGCTTTTTGGGCACAATACTAACAGAAAGCCATCTCTCTGAAGCAAGGAAGAATCTCCCCGAAGGCAGAAGCCCCGAAGAGGATCTTCCCCGAACAAGAAACACCTGAACAAGGGAATCACCGGACTATGGGTATAAGTCCCGAAGAAGGTGTTCATCAAGGGAACTCCTAGAACTATGGGATAGAACTCGAAGGAGGTGCTCGCTCCAAACGACGGATAGAATCCGAAGAGGGTGCACGCACCGAAGGGCGACCTCGGCCAGGGGACCTCGGGAGTACGATATGAGCATTTAAGGAGCCTCTGACATGTCGCCCACAAGCCCTACACGTCACATCAGGACGGCGAACTGACACGCCGCAACCGCCCCAGTCCTGTCACAACCTGTCCGGGTCCAGGGCTAAAGGAGGCTGCAAACGGCTGCCTGTCCCCTAGGTCCAAAAGTACAGATCAAATCCGACCGAACATGTGTCATGATCTGAACGGACCAGCTACTCCTATAAATACTAGGAAATGGGACTGGGCAAAGGATGGGCATTTTCCTCCCTCTGAGAAAACACAAAACAGGCAAGACACTTGATCCCTTAGTGTTCTTCCTCCACTTTCACTCAGAAAACTGACTTGGGCGTCGGAGGGACCTCCCCGGAAAAGCAAGCCGGGAACCTCCTAACCTCTTCTTTGAGCTTTTCAGGCACACTCAGCTGGGAAACCAGAGCTCAAGGCGCTCGCCTCTTTAGGAAGCCTCTCCACCTGTCAACATGACAGCAAACGAAGATGCTTTGGGGCATCACCAGGCAAAACTCAAAATAGAAACATACTTTTGAGTTAAAATAAGTAAAGATAATTTCACATCCAAGGGTCTCGAAAAACTTAGCAAGAGGAATTAAGTACGCAATCTAATCGGCAATAGCAACTCAAAACTAAATAAGTTCTTGAAAACAATTTCTTCTCAAGCTAGCAACAATCACCATTAAAAATCTGAGAAAAACATCAAACTTTTGCACAAAGTAAAGAGAACAAACCAGGTAGATAAGAACTCAAAAAGCACAGCCGGTCTTACCACAAACCCATGAAAAATAAGAGATCAAATGAGAATTTACTTTTTTTTATTTGACTTGATCTTTTCACTTTTTGTTTTGTTTTGTCTTTTTCTTGTGTTCCGCCATTTAGCGAGTATATAATAGGGGCTCTACCATACCCAAGCTACTAACTCGACACAACTTCCAAAGTGGTCTTTAACCATACTCATATTCCTAGTATCTTTTTGAGCAGTGATCGACTCTTGTTTTAGGAGAAGACCCCAACCTACTTCAATACCCAGAACAGCGGAGTAGCAAATTTTTTTTTTTTGCAGAATGCAACAAGTTAAACAATTTTTATTTTTATTTATTTATTTTTTCTCAAGTGATTCAAATCATCTATCAACCTAACAAACCGCATATTCAACTTAATAAGCTCATATCTCACAAGGTTTAAATCAATGTACTAAGTACACAAATTTGATGGAAAAATCAGCTTCTTAAGATAATCATCAACTAGCTTGATCAAAAATTACAAAAACTATTTAAAAATAAAATTTGAGAGTTGCATAAAGACTAATAAATTACTAGCTCAACACTCAAGCTAAGCATTCAAGAACCAAAAAGGTGAAATCATCTAACAATTCAGATCGTTGCTCAAAAGTATGAATCAAAAAAATTTTAGTTCAAAATTTTGACAACAGAAAATTATGGCTCAAGCTACCCACTCCCCCACACTTAAATCAAACATTATCCTCAATGTTTACAATAAAAGCACAGATGGGGAAAAGAAAAGGTACCGCCCTGAAAGGTGATTTCACAATGATCTATTGCCCAGAATTTGACTTCAGCTTGCTGCCCCATATGGTTTAGTTCACCTCCAGCTTGAAAGAGATATTGTCTGACCAAGAAAATTAGTTGTGAGAATAAATAAACCTAAAAAATAAAAGCTAGAAAATAAAAATAAAAAAAACAAAAAAAAAATCCTAATTGTTCGTGGCACAAAACCACGCTTGGGTTGCCTCCCAAAAGCACCTTTCTTTATTGTCTTTGGCTAGACAGTTCCTTCCTGCATCAACTAGGGTGCTTTGAAAATCCCTCATGAAAAGGCTTCAACTTATTCATCTCAGTGTTGAACTTTTTATCCGTTTTCAAACTTTTAAGCTCGACTGCACCATGAGTAGAAATATCAGTAGTAACGAATGATCCAATCCAATTCAGTTCAGACTTACCAGATAACTCTTTCCATCTTTTTCTGTGTTTGCGAAACACCTTTTGTCCAACCACAAATGACATCTCATGTTCTTGGTGCAATTTGACAATTTTTTTCTTACCTTTTTGTGCAAACCTTACTTGGTTCTCAACCTTTGTTCCTGATTCATTCTGCACCAAAGTATCAATTTTTTCAACAAAAGAAACAGAATTATCCTTGTCAGTTTCCTTCAATGTGTCAAAAATATTAAACTGTGCAATTTTTCCATCAAATTCCATTGTGAGAGTGCCAGTATCCACATCAATCTTGGTCTTGGATGTCTTTAGAAATAGTCTTCCTAACAAAATAGGAGCAGTTAGGTCATCATTCTCCATATCAAGCACATAAAAATCAGCAGGAAAAATTAAATCATTTACTTGCACAAGAACATCCTCAACCATGCCCCTAGGATAGGCATTGGATTTATTGGCTAATTGAATCACAACACTAGTTTCATTCAAAGGTCCAAGTTTCAAAAAAGCATATATTGAATATGGCATGACATTCATTGAGGCTCCCAAATCTAACATAGCTTTTTTCACATTAAAATTGCCTATTACACATGGTATAGTAAACATACCAAGGTCCTTACACTTCTCAGGCAACTTTCTTTGGATTATTGCTGACACATTCTCCCCAACTTTGATTGTCTCATCAACTTTCAGCTTCTTTTTATTGGTGCACAACTCCTTCAGAAACTTGGCATAGCGTGGCACCTGCTTAATTGCATCCAGCAAGGGTATGTTGATTTCGACCTACCTAAGAGTTTCAAGAATTTCCTGCTCGGTCTCCTCTTTCTTTGATTTAACCAACCTGCCAGGAAAATGAGGTGGGATTAGAATTTTTGATTTTGGAAAAATTGGCTTGTTGCTTACCTCCTCAGTTTGTGCATCAGAAGTTGATGGTTTTAGGCTATCTTGTTCCTTTTTAAGTGCTGCTATTTTTGATGTGGTGGTTTGCACCTCTTTCCCACTTTGAAAGCTCACGACATTAACATGCTCTCTTGGGTTGATTTCAGCTTGAGATGGCAACCTCCTTTTTCAGCTTCAATTTTGTTCAATGAGGCTGCTAGTTGTGAAATTTGGTTCCCCAAGTCTTTAATGCTAGCCTTTGTTTCCTGTTGAAACATTTGAGTGTTAGTGGCTAAAGCTTTCACAATATCTTCTAAAGCCATACCTGAATTTGGTGTTTGGTTCTGTGATGGAGGAGCTGGTTTGTTATAACCGGTAGATGGATACGGTGGCTGATTGTTTGGCTGCCCATATCTCATATTCGGGTGGTCTCTCCAACCAGGGTTGTATTGATTGGCATATGGGTCATACATTCTTGGTTGGTTAACAAACCCGCTTCCCACTTTCACTTGAGGTGTTGTATCCTCTTGCAGTTGTGGGCACGAGTCAGTAAAGCGTCCTTGAATAGAGCAAATGCCACAAACTCTAGAATTTTGGACATGTCCCAAGGCAACTTGTCTAACAAGAGAGGTTAGTTCAGAAAGTTGAGCTTCAATATTTGAAATTCCTACCTCATTTACCTTCTTCGGCACATGGTCTACCTGTGTCCCAAATTGTTGCAAGTTGGTTGCCATTTTAGAACTCAAGGCTTTTGCTTCTTCGGGCGTCTTTTCTACAAGTGCTCCTCCACTTGCAGCATCTAACATACATCAATCCATGAACAGTAGCCCTTCGTAGAAGTACTGCAGCAACAGTTGATCAGAAATTTGGTGATGTAGGCAGCTCGCACATAGCTGGTTGAACTTCTCCTAGTACTCATATAGGCTTTCTTCGTTGTACTGACGAATCATGCTGATTTCCTTCCGAATTGTCCCAGCCCTTGAAGCTGGAAAGAATTTCTCCAAAAATTTTCTCTTCAAGTCATTCCAGGTTCTGATCGAACCGGAGGGAAGGTAGTACAGCCAGTTTTTTGCCTTGTCCGCCAATGAGAACGGGAAGGCTATCAGTTTAATCTGTTCTTCTGTAACTCCTTGTGGTTTCATGGTCGAGCAGACTACATGAAATTCCTTCAAGTCTTTATGGGGGTCCTCACCTGCAAGACCACGAAAAGTAGGCAATAAATGAATTAATCCAGATTTTAATTCAAATCCAACCTCAATATCAGGAAAATCGATGTACAGGGGTTGCTGGACAACATCAGGAGTTGCCAACTCCCTTAGTGTTCTTTGAGCTGCCATCTCTATATTAACAACTGGTTCTTCTTCACTTTCTGAGCTGCTGTTCGCAGAAGTCAAAGTTGGAAAATTGACTGCTTGTCTTTTCACTTTCCTGTTTGCCTTTGCTGTCTTCTCAATCTCTGGATCAAACACTAATTCACCCGTACGAGAAGATCTGGGCATAAGTCAGTTAACTGAGAAAGAAAGAGAATAAAGAAATAAATGAAAAAGGAAACTTTAACAGAAAAAAAAAATCTCCCCGGCAACGGCGCCAAATATTTGGCCGGTCGTCGAAACCGCCAAAAATAATTCTGGTATCCTTAACAACTCAGAATAAATAAATTTATAGTCTAGCAGTGAAAATCAGATCGAATTCCAAAGGAGATTTTTTTATTGAAAGCTTCCTATTAGATAACTGAAATAAAAGATTAGGGGGGGTTTCTTCAATTAAAAGCTGAAATAAATTAACTGTAGAACCAAAATGAAATTAACCAATACTAAAAACGCTCAGTTCAGGGTTGATTATCCATTCCAATCACGCAGTTGATTATCGAAAGAAAATATTTCTTCAATTCAAGCAAATAAACAGGACTCTCTCTAAAGCTAAAAAGAACCCTAAGAATTCAGCAGTAAAATTAACCAGAAAAAGCTTCATATTAATTTCTTAATTTTGAATAACTAGATATTGAAAAGCAATTTCTAATTATCTCAAAATTAGCATTAAGATTAATGAACCAAAAAGTTTATTCCAGGCAACAATCCAAAAGCTTGAACAATTTAACCTGTCTTACTTCTTCGTATGAACTAACTAGAAACAAAAGCAATCTCCAATCAATTCACTTGCTTCTAATTGAATTCTTCACCTAAGCGGTTGAAAGAAAATCAAGCAGATTTGCAATTGCAGAACCAATTCAACAAGCTTGAACAGGAAAATTAATTACAATAAATCTGAATAACAAAGAAGTAAATACTTGAAATTAAAGAAAGTTTAAGCAAGAAAAATCAATCATCATAACCGGTGTTGACGATGGAAATTGTCCCTAGAACAGAAGCAGAAATTTACTCGGCCATCATCGAAAGAAAAACAAAGAAGAATAAAAGAAACTAAAACTAGAAATAAAAACCCACGAGCTCCTCATGTGCGGCAGCTTTTAAAAACCAAAGAAACCTAAAACCTATGGATAAACTCATAAAAACTTCCTAAAATTTCTATATTATTACAAAAGTACCCCAAACAAATAAAAAGATTCAAAATAACTATAAGGTTTCAAAGTTGTCAGCCAAGCAATGCTCCAGAACAGCAACAGCAACCTCAAGCTGATATTCGACCTTGGTTAAGCCATTATTTCTCAAAACTCAAAGCATAAAAGTTGTAGATCTCTTTCTTATCTTCGAAACGACACCTGAATCTCATAAAACGGACATCTACAGCCAAAGATATGCCCAAAATACCGCAACTACTTCTGAACCAGCGGTGACTCGTAAATCGCGACTTTGAAGCTGAATTTGACCCTCTTAACGTGCAAACTGGGTTTCATGGTCTGAATTTGATTTGTAGCTCCAGATGTTAGATTTCCAATGAATCAAGAATCACTTTATTCCAATCTCTGTAACTCAAGATATAATTTTTCTACCGGAACATCACCAATCTGTCAACATCCTGAAAGAGCACAACCAAATTAAAACTTGTAAAATGGCAAATTAAATATACTTTCAATCAATTAAGTCTAGATATGCTCTAAACTACAAAACATATATTTAAGGTTCAAAACATATTAAAACATACTAAATATGAGAGAAATAAATATAATAAATATAAACTTATCAGTTACCACCCGAGAGAGAGACTGAGTTTACCATTCATCTCCAAACAGGGGTTGAACCTATTTCGGTTCCACCTTATAGGATGTCAGCTCCTGAGATGGATGAGTTAAAGAAGCAGTTGGAAGAGCTGCTAGAGAAGGGCTTTATAAGGCCTAGTGTGTCACCGTGGGGAGCCCCGGTGTTGTTTGTAAAGAAAAAGGATGGAACTTTTAGATTGTGCATCGACTATAGAAAGTTGAATGCAGTGACAATCAAGAATAAGTATCCGCTTCCTAGGATCGATGATCTGTTTGACAGACTCAGAGCAGCAAGGGTGTTTTCTAGGATTGACCTCCGATCTGGATATTTTCAGATTAGAGTTAAGGAGGAGATATCCCGAAAACTGCCTTCAGAATGAGGTATGGACACTATAAGTATATAGTTATGCCTTTCGGTGTAACGAATGCTCCAGCGGTGTTCATGGAAGCAATGAATCGTATCTTTAAGCCATTTTTAGATTAGTTTGTTGAGGTTTTCATTGACGACATTCTGATATATTCACAGTCTGCGGTAGAGCATGAGGAGCACCTTAGGGCAGTTTCGCAAGTGCTGAAGGATAATCAGTACTATGCAAAGTTGTCTAAGTGTGAGTTTTGGTCTGAAAGGATTCAATTTCTGGGCCATATTATTAGTGCTCAAGGGTTGTCAGTTGACCTTGAGAAAGTTCAGGCAGTAGTTGAGTGGAAGAGGCCAACTACAGTTACAGAAGTTCGGAGTTTCTTGGGCTTGGCAGGCTACTATAGGCGATTCATAGGGAAATTCTCTGCGATAGCTACACCTTTGACAGCCTTGACCAAGAAGACTCAGAAATTTGAGTGGACACAGAAATGTGAGGAGGCTTACATGAAGTTCAAGGAAAAGTTGACTAATGCACCAATACTTGTCTTACTGGATCGGAACAAGGCTTTTACAGTGTATACTGATGCTTCAGGTTCTGGTTTGGGTTATGTATTGATGCAGGATAGTCAGGTTAATGCATATGGTTCGAGACAATTGAGACCTAATGAGTTAAGTTACCCGGTCCATGATCTCGAATTAGCAGCAGTAATCTTTGCATTGAAATTGTCGAGGCATTATTTGATGGGAAGGTCATTCAGGATCTTTACTGATCATAAAAGTTTGAAGTATTTATTTACTCAGAAAGATCTGAACATGAGGCAACGGCGATGGATTGAGTATATCCAGGATTATGATTGCTCAATCGAGTATTGTGCTGGAAAAGGGAATGTAGTAGCAGACGCATTGAGCAAGAAGTACACGGGAGTGATCCTATCTAAGGATTAGGCTACGAGTTCCTCTGAAGGAACAGCAGGGGATTGTTTCTCAGTTTTTCAAGAGTTATGGCGAAACCGAGAGAAGTCCCTAGTCTACACTCTAGAAGTCCAGACAGCTTGGTTAGTCAGAGTTAGAGAAGCTCAGATGAAGGATCCGTTACTGAAGAAGGTTTCAGGTGAAGCTAAGTCTGGTACTGTGAAGAAGGAGTTTAGATACAAGGATGGAATACTACACTATGGTGATCGACTCTATGTACCAAATGTTGAGGGACTTAGGCAACAAGTCCTACAGGAGGCACATAATAGTACTTTTAGTATTCACCCTGGTGTTAGTAAGATGTATCATGATTTGAAGACGCATTTCTGGTGGCCGGGATTAAAGAGGGATGTGGCAAAACATGTGGCAATGTGTTTAACATGCCAAATGGTGAAAGCAGAACATCAGAAACCGGCGGGTACACTTCAGAGTGTACCTTTACCAGTGAGGAAGTGGGGATCCGTTACTATGGATTTCCTAGTTGGGTTACCAAATACCTGGAGTCAACATGATGCAATATGGGTAGTAGTGGACTGACTGACAAAGTTAGCTCACTTCATACCTATTAAGATTTCCTATACTTTGGAAAAGTTGGCTCAGTTGTATCTTAAGGAGATAGTGAGACTCCACGGGATACCAGATCATATTATATCTGATAGAGATCCACGATTAACATCGAGGTTCTGGAATGCTTTCCAGGAGGCATTGGGGAGCAAGGTCAATCTTAGTACTACTTTTCATCCTCAGACTGATGGGCAGTCTGAGAGAGTGATTCAAACTTTGGAGGACATGCTACACATGTGTGCTATTGATTTTAAAGGTGATTGGGATTAGCACCTACCGCTGATCGAGTTTGCTTACAATAACAGTCATCAAACTGTTATTGGTATGGCACCATATGAGGCTCTGTATGGGAGGAGATGTATGACCCCCCATTGTTGGGCAGATTCTGCAGATAAGATAGTCGTTGGTCCAGAGGTCATAACTGATACCACAACTCAGATCAAGTTAATCTAGCAAAGGATTAAGGCAGCCAATGATCGGCAAACCAAGTATGCAAACTTGAGGAGAAGAGATTTGAGTTTTGAAGTTAGGGACAAAGTACTTTTGAAAGTGTCTCCAATGAGAGGAGTTAGCCATTTTGGGCAAAGGGGCAAGTTGGCTCCTAGGTATATTGGACCATACGAGATATTGGAGAAGATAGGCAAAGGTGCTTATCGGTTGGCATTGCCACCTAATTTGTCCCAAGTGCATAATGTGTTCCACGTGAGTCTACTTAGAAAATGCACAGTGGAACTGAGACAAGTAATTAGTCATTCAGTGATACCCATTCAGGGAGACTTGACCTACGAGGAGAAACCCGTTCAGGTACTTGATCGGCAAGTCAAGAAGTTAAGGACTAAGTGGATTCCTATGGTTAAGATCTTATGGTCTAACCATAGTGAGGGAGAGGCTAAATGGGAGACGGAACAAGATATGCTGAAAAGATATCCTGATGTCTTTCCGGAGTTGCAACGGAATTTGGGAGACCAAATTCCAGAAGGAGGGGAAAATGTTATGGACCTCCTAGTAGTCAGCACTCCCGAGAGAGGTAAAATGTTCTAAATTAAGTTTAGAACTTTAATTTCAAGTTTACAAAGCTAGAATAAAGGAGTTACAAAAATTCACTAAGTTCCAAGGAGGTTTAAGCACTAGATGAATAGCAGGGGCAAAATGGTAATTTTGTATCCTGAGTAACCGGGCGGGGTCCCGAGTGTTTTAAGTTAAGTTTTGTAACTTAACCTTTAACCTTAACTCAAACTTGAAATAATAACAAGAATTAATCAAGAAATGAACATGTGTTAAAAGATGGGGGTTTATGTGTTTAAGGGTTGTAACTTGGATGGCTTAAGGGGTTGAGTGAGGGTTTAAGAAGGGAAAGGTGGCTAATGGCTGCCATAACCACGTTTTCCCCTATCAAGCACTCATTTCTCTCTCAATTCAAGCTAGAAATCAAGTGATCTTGATTCCTAGAGTTGCCATCCAAGGATACCAACCAAGAGGAACTTGCTTCAAGCTAGAAAACAAGGTTTGGAGGCTTGGAAGCATGATTTCTCTACTCCCCTGTTTTTGATACGTGGTAAGCATTGTGTTCTTGGTTAATTCTATGTTATTTGAGTGATTTGAGGCTTGGGTTTTGGTTAGAGAGGAAGATTGTAATGTTTGGTGCTTTGGTTTTGATTGGAACTTACGCGAGGATTTCTTGCACTTGGTTGCTTGAACAGAGGAGTGATTCTAGCTTGTATCTTGGAGTTTAGGTAAGGGAGTAGTGTTTTTAAGCTTGAACAATGCTTGTGGCTTGAGTTTGTTGTAAGAAATTGATTGGAATTAGCCATAGCATTGAGTATGAGTTTTGGTTGAATTGTGGTGAACTATGAGGTTTGAGGAAGATTTGATGATGTTATAGAGGATCATTAATGGCATCCTGATAGTTGGTTATGTTCCTTGCAACATGAACTAAGTGTGTGTGGAGTTTGGTGGCTTTTTATGCATGTTTGATATGTGTACTAAGTAGCCAAAGGTCATAGCAGCAAAATGCGTGCCAATTCTGCAGTTTCACAGATTGGCGACGTGTCGCCAAGAGGTACCCATAATTGGCGACGCGTCGCCAATTGGAAAAAGGTTCACAAAACGTTGACAACTGTGGTGACGAGTCGCCACAGTTGGTGACGTGTCGCCAAGACAGCATTGGAGACCCGATTTTGTTTTTAGCATAACTTTTCACTCGGGTGTTCGATTGAGATGATTCAAAGTTCCACGCAAAGCTAAGAGGGAGTAATATTACTTACAAGTTTTGGAAACATCTAAAATTCCCCATATTTAAAGTTGTTTTGAATCAAAATGAGGACAATTTTTAAAGGCAGAATTTTGCACATTTTGCTAGGAATTTTAAGGTGAGTCCCAAGGAGGTCCTTTGGGTACCTTGGCCCTCAAGTATGCCGGGGGTATTTCGAGACTTCCTTAAGTCCCTCGAGAAGTGGGAGTGTCCTTGAGTTTTGAAACGTTTTGAGGTTACTTGTTGAGTAAGCAAGGAAACTAAGTTGCAAGCGAATATAACCAAGTGTCATGAGCTTGAGGTGTAAGTTTTAGAACCCTTGGCAACCTGGCAGTGTTGGAAATCACGGGGTTGTAAAGAGAGGCTTCAAATGCACCAAGGTTATGAGGTTTAATAACCTAGTTACATAGTTCTCACCACAATTCCCCTGCACAACAAAGTTAGTGAGAGGTTATATAATAAGTTAGGCATAAGCTAATGCTTACGAGGCACAAGTCGAGAGCTAGACTTGTGAGCACAGAGTGACGCCCGTAAGAAAGTAAGAAAATTATGTGAGGAGTGGTCCTTCGGGATCCGAGCATGCATATCCATATATTTACATATATGAGAGGTCCCTCACACTGCGAGAGTTAGCAGAGAGTATGCATGAGTTATTTCATATCTGTCCATAGTTTTACTGTTGGTACATGAGGTTACCCCTTACTGAGAATCTTGGATTCTCACCCTTACTGTTTTGTTGTGCAGATACAGAAGGAGTTGGGCCGAGTGACCGTTGAGGGTTACTTTGGTAGTAGTTTTTGGTGCACAGGTAGAATACCTGAGTTTTGATGATTCTAGTACTTATTTTTTGGATGCTTGTTGGTCTTGCATAGTACAAACTAAATTGCTCATTGGTTACAGAGCCTAGTGAACATTGGACATAGTCAGGACCTAGTTGGATCCAGAGGAGTCTCTAAAGCTCGCCACTGGGATTCACATCCAATGTGGGAGTTAGTATGAGAAGATCTCGGTAGAGGATTTTGTATGTGTACATAGTACTCTAGTTGCCTCCTTAGTTATGAAATGAAGAGTCATGGACTCGAGGATTGCTTTCTGGGCGGGGGCATTAGCTACTATATGTATGAATGCTCACGCATGTTGCTATGTGTAGTTAACTCATATAAAGGTTGATTTGTATGCTTTGACTGCTCTACTTGTTTTATATGAAAAATTGTGGCCACATTAACATTTTATGGTTTTAAATAACCCGTCAAAGCATAAAGAGCATGCATATTGCATATTCTAGGATAATCAACTAGTTACATGGATTTAATCCGCGCACATATCAATGAGTACCAACTGCAATCCCCCGTGAGACCAAGTTCTAACAGGTGTCCTGGGCAGGGGCTAGGGACGGCCGTGTCAGTTACATGGCTGGAATGACATAATGTATTAGTGGAAGTTGTTGGTGCAGTGGCTGGTCTCTAGAACTTAACAAGATTGTCTGATGTGTGGTAGCCAAAATTAAGACTTGTGCTAGTGTTTTCATTCTTTGCTGCCATGGTGTGCATGAAATGTGAATATGTGTGTGATGGCTAGACCAATATACATGTTTTTACATAGTGCCCAAGATGGCTACTTGGGTATGCACACTAAGGGTAGTGTTCTGATGGCTTATAGAATATTACCAATCCTGGGAGCCTAAATGCACACTTTTGGCACCACAATTGGACTAACCCGGCATGGGTAACAGATGTTGGTATTAGAGCATGGTTTGTAAATGTACATAGCAAATAGTTGCATTGCATGCATCTACATACATGAACTCAGTTTGGTTAGCTACTAGTGTCAAGTACCGTTGAAATAGCTATGATTTTTATGTGTGATCTATGATGAATCATCAACGCATGAAGTAAATAGGGTTGCCACAAGGAGAGGGGAACCACCTCAAAGGCCTCCTACTGACTCTAGGCAACAAAGAAATGGATAGAATAGAGGGAATCATGGGCAACAAGGGGTACCAAACCCTGATGTACTACAGGTTTGGTTAGAGCTTCAGTGGAACTTAGCTCTAATCAATGAAAACTTAGTAAGGCTAATTTAAACACAATAACAAGGAGACCAAGTAGCTCCAGCAGAACCAATTCAAGATGCAAAGTAGCAACCAGAAGAGGATACTAGGAACACATATGAATATGTTCCTTCTAGAAACATAGAAGATACAAATGATGAAACTATTGAGGAGGAAGATGAAGAAAGGAGAAATCCAAGAGGAAGAAGACTAAGGTCTGAGATTGGTCAGGTATCCAGCACCAATCCTTCAGTCCATGACCATTCCTCCACTAGGAATGAGATTGAGGAAGGCCATGACAGAAGATCCAGGAGAAGGTAGAGAAATCATAGAGAGCATCATCATACAAAGGGCTCACACAAATCCAGGAGACATAGATCAAAGGATCTATAAGGCCTAGTTGAAGTCAGACTGTTGGAGAGGTTCCAAGGCCTAAGACCTCCACAATTTGATGGAAGAGCTAGGCTAAAGAGAGCTGAAGAGTGGTTAATCTTCATCGAAAAAATGTTTGAGAGGATGCCACTCAGCTTCACCAAGAGAGCGTCATTGGCTACCTACAATCTGGTAGGCAATGCAGAGATATGGTGGAGGAGCACCAGAGATAGATATGCTGTCTAGAGGGGCAGAAGGCTAGGAGAAGACATGGAAATGACCTGGCCAGAGTTGACCCAGCTGTTCCGGGAGTAGTAGATGTAGGGTTTCAAGAGCCAAAAAAAGTGCAACGGAATTTAACCGAAAGAGTCCAGGATCCAAGTGAAATGGGGTAAATTGGGTGTTCAAAATTTTTCATACTTAATTTCGGTTGAGTTCTTTCACCCAACTATAGAGTTGAATCACAAAACCTGAACAGTTGACGTGTTCAAGCTCTTTATGGTATCGACACGAGCCTCTCAGGATCACCATGCTTCCACCACATCCCGGCAGATATGTTTCTCTTATGCTCGCAGTGCTAACTTGTGTCCTCCATGAAATAGCAAGAGAAGAGTACGGTTGTCTCTTTTTAGTAGGCTAGGGCAAGGCTACAAATTTCTCACTACATGTTGTATTTATAGTGAGACTCAATTTCCAGGCCTAATGGTTTTCAAAGCCCTAATCCAATTAGGCTGTAATTTCGGGCTTAATAATGGCTCAAGTTTTGGGCCAATCATTAACACAATATTATCATGAAACCATAACACAAATAATTAGCCCATGCACTCTAATAATCCAAATAGCTCTATGTGTGCGACAAATAGGCTTTCACCCTATTGGCAATGATCATAAATCACATTTATGATCATAAGCAATGAGCGGTGTCTAGCAACACATGATTGCTACCCAAGTGAAAAGATTGTCAGTGATTTGACTAAATCTTTATGATCATTAACCATATATGCCATTGTCCCTTTTTCCAAGATATCAAGACTAAGCACAAGACATAGAATGTGTCACTCTCGTATAGCCTAATCTTTGGTTTATTGCTTACCGAATAGACTAACTTAAACTGATGACATTGATATTGTATATCAACTCATTCGTGTATGGCCATGCATTTTCTAAGTCTCACTCTATTAAGAGGCCCGAAGATATCACTCCCGTTACATTGGAGGGACAAATCCCATCTTGTTCATACAAATCCCTCTACATGATATGTGACATACCCAATTACTTTCTTCAAGTTCACTTAGTTACGAGCAACAAAGGGAAGTATCAAAGTATATGACTCACATGTAGGAAACCTTGATAACCTTAGGTCAAAGGACTACATATACCACGATCACTATGAGAATCACTTATGACACTTATATAATGATCCATGTAGCGTTCTCATGGTGTGTCGGTCCAGTACACAAGTTCTCTAACTTGTACCCATATGTAGACTACATATCTCATTTTAGTCTCCACATATGCTAGTCCTTATGTATTATTGTAACCCACTCCACATTAATACTAGACTAGGGACATTTGAGAATATCATTATTATAGGGTTACAATTATGTTTATTACGTTACACAGAAAAAAAACAACAAACATAATTGCAGGATTAATGCGTTAATAAAATATTATCGTTGAATGTGGAAAAATACAATAATCTCCTGATTGGCTTTTGGGCACAACACTAACAATCTACCATGTGCACTAAAGGCAATCATCAATGTATCTAATACCGATGGACCTAGAATGGCCACCATGCTTCTGCTATGTAAGGGGCTTTATCAGTGATTAGCAAGGTTGCTGTCTGTTGAAGTCTTGCATATCCTCACATCACCCCTCTCGATGATCTCCCTAATGAGATGATAGCGTCGGAGTATATGTTTGGATTGTTGGTGAGATCGAGGTTCCTTAGCTTGTGCGATTGCTCAATTGTTGTCACAATAGAGCTCTATCAGGTCAGCAATGCTTGGAACCACTCCAAGTTCAGTAATGAACTTCTTGATCCAAACTGCCTGCTTTGTAGCATCAAAGGCGGCAATGTACTCAGATTCTATTATAGAGTCGGCTACTATCTCTTGCTTTGAACTCTTCCAGCTCACAGTACCACCAGCAATACAAAACAAATAACCAGACTGCGATATGAAATCATCCTTATCGGATTGGAAGCTAGCATTAGTGTAACCCCTTACAACGAGCTCATCTTCACCTCCAAAAACCAAGAATGCATCCTTAGTCCTTTGTAAATACTTAAGGATGTTTTTAACAGTTGTCTAGTGACTCTCATCGGGGTTTGATTGGTACCTGCTCATCATGCTCAAGGCATACGAGACATCGGGATGAGTATATATAATGGCATACATGATAGATCCAATTGCTGAGGCATATGGGATCTTACTCATGCGCTCTCTCTCCTCGAGTGTAGTTGGACACTGAGATCTAGAAAAAGTTATACCATGTGACATGGGCAAGAATCCTTTCTTGGAATATTGCATGCTAAACCTCTTTAGCACCTTGTCAATGTATGTACTTTGACTTGGGCCAAGAAGCTTTCTAGATATATTTGTGTAGATCCTGATGCCTAACACATAAGCTGCTTCACCTAAGTCCTTCATAGAAAAACATTTTTCTAGCCAAGTCTCTACAGACTGCAGCTCAGGCACATCATGTTGGGTTTCGGGAGCCAAACAGCGTAGCGGAATCCACTGTGTTCTAGCAGATGCGTTTCTCTTGCGCTAGCAGTGCTAGCTTACGTCCTCCAAGGAATTGCAAGAGAAGAGTGCGGCTGTCCTTTTGGGAGGCTAGGGCAAAGAGACCTGTGAATTTCTCATTAAAAGTTGTATTTATAGTGAGACTCAACTTCCAGGCCTAATGGGTTTTAAAGCCCTAATCCAATTATGCTTTAATTTTGGGCTTAATAATGGCTCAACTATTGTGCCCATTGTTAATACAAAATTATTGTGAAACCAAAACCCAAATTATTAGCCCATGCACTCTAATGATCCGAATAGCTCTATGTGTGTGACCCAATAGGCTCTTACCACGTTGGCAATGATCATGAATCACATTTATGATCATAAGCAATGAGCGGTGTCTAGCAACACATCATTGCTACCGAAGTGACAAGATTGTCGGTGATTCGACTAAACCTTTATGATCATCATCGATATATGCCATTGTCCCTTTGTCCAAGATATCAAGACTAAGTACGAGACATGGAATTTGTCACTCTCGTATAGCCTAATCTTTGGTTTCTTGATTACCGAGTAGACCAACTTAAATTGATGACATTCATATCGTATGTCAACTCGTCCGAGCATGGCCATGCATTTTCTAAGTCTCACTCTATCAAGGGGCCCGAAGATATCACTACCGTTACATAGGAAGGACAAATCCCATCTTGATCATACAAGTCCCTCTGCATGATATGTGACATACCCAATGACCTCCTTTAAGTTCACTCAGTTATGAGCAACAAAGGAAAGTATCAAAGTATATGACTCACATGTAGAGAACCTTGATGATCTTAGGTTGAAGGACTACATATACCATGATCACTATGAGAATCACTTATGACACTCATATAACGATCCATGTAGTGTTCTCATGGTGGGTCGGTCTAGTACACAAGTTCTCCAACTTGTACCCATATGTAGACTACATATCTCATATTATTCTCCACATATGCTAGTCGTTATGTATTACTGCAACCCACTTCACAATAATACTAGACTAGGGACGTTTGAGAATATCATTATTCTAGGGTTACAATTATATTTATTGTGTTATGCAGAAAAAGAACAACAAACATAATTGCTGGATTAATGCCTTAATAAAATATCATGAGTCAATGTGCAAAAATACAATCATCTCATGATTGGCTTTTGGGCACAACACTAACACATCATTCCCAATGAGTAGTATGTCATCTATATACAACACCAAGAAGACAATAGCACTCCCACTAACCTTCTTATAGACACAAGGTTCATCTTCAGTTTTTATAAAACCAAACTGTTTGATTGCTTCATCAAATGAAGATTCCAACTTCGAGAAGCTTGCTTTAGTCCATAAATGGACCTTTGCAACTTGCACACTTATTGGCATTCTCAAGAGTGACAAAACCCTTAGGCTGTGTCACGTACACATCCTCAAGTAGCTTTCTGTTTAGGAACGCAGTTTTGACATCCATTTGCCATATCTCATAATTATAGTGTGCAGCAATAGCCAACAAAATTTGGATGGATTTAAGCATGGCAACTGGTGAAAAAGTCTCATCATAGTCAATACCATGAATTTCGTTGAAACCTTTTGCAACCAATTATCCCTTAAAGGTAATCATGTTTCCTTCCATGTCAGTTTTCTTCTTGAAAACTGAAAGCCAAAGGACTATTACCCTTGGAGATTTCCCAAATTGGCTTGGTAAGTACCACCCTCGGGGAACATATGTGACCAACCTCAGGAAAAAGGGAAGCCCCTACCATCCTTGGTGTGAACACCACCCTACAACCGAAGAGCCAATGTCTCTGAGATCTGATCACCTAGGCAAAGACCAACTTCAGTCAAGACCTAGCCCCGACTTCAACTTCCCTAAAAAATGATAACTTCAACAAATTACCATTGTCCTTTCACTGTTTGGGGTATTGACCTTATTGGACCTCTCCCAACAGCTCTAGGAGGAGTGAAGTTTTGCGTAGTCCGAGTAGATTATTTCACCAAGTGGATCGAGGCAGAGCCTTTAGTGACAATCTCGGTGAATGACATACAGAGATTTGTCTGGAAGAACATCATATGTAGATTCGACATGCTGAGGGTGATAGTAGCTGGTAATGGTTCCCAGTTTACCGATAAAGGTTTTCAGGAATTCATAGTCAACCTCGGGACAAAGTTGCACTTCGCCCCAGTGGCCTACCCCCAGAGCAATGGACAAGTTGAAGTGTCCAACAGAACAATAAAGGATGGCCTGAAGAAAAGGTTGAAGGAAGTAAAGGGAAGGTGGCTAGGAGAGCTTCCGAGGGTTCTATGGAGCTATCAAACAACCCCTAGAAGAGCCACGAGTGAGACGCCCTTCTCACTCGTCTTCAGCGTAAAGGCCATTATCCCTGTCAAGGTCATACAACCATCGGTTAGGATACAGGTGTTCGATGAAGAAGGGAACAACCTCAGTTTAAGAACCAAGTTGGACCTCAATGATGAACATAGAGAGATGGCCGAGCTCAGAAGAAAAGCTTTCCAGCAGAGAGTACCCATCGCTAACAACCTACACATCAAGCGAAAAGGAATCATGAAGGGGGATCTCGTCCTCCAAAAAGCCAAATTTGAAGCCTGAAGACCATCTCACAGAGTACTTCGGCCAAATTGTGATGGACCTTATTTGGTCCTTGATGAAGTTCGTCCAGGAGTCTACAAGCTTGGTGACATCGAAGGTGGAGAATTGAAGAATACATGGCATTCAGATTCCTTGAAAAAATTCTATACTTAGAACTCGTGGGAGCATTCATACATAAAGTGGACTAATGCCATCACCCAAGAGCAACCCTAGAGTCTAGGACTCTTCATAACATAGACTATGGAGGCAACTAAGAGTACTGTATAAATATAACCCTCTACTGAGGTCTTCTCGATTTAACTCCCACCTTGGATGCTAATCCCAGTGGCGAGTCTCAAAAGTCCTTGTCCAGTGCTAATATGCTCTGCAGCCAAAGGAAGACTTAAGTTAATATTGTTACTTGACCAACAAGCCAACTAAGTATACTAGAATCATCAAGATTCTCAGGAGTACAATGCCTGTACAGCAACTTACTACCGTAATAACCCTCAATGGTTACTCGGTCCAACAACTTCTGAATCTGCACAACATAATTAGAGAGTGAGAACATAACATTCTCAGTAAGGGGTCTTTAGTGTAACTGTAAGAAAATTACTAAGGACACCACATATGGTAACATATGTAATCTGCTATGAGCTCATACAGCCTGAAGGTCTGAAATATATGCATATAAAAACTAGGTCCCTTGAGACCTCTCCTCATCCTTGTCCTTGAACTTCAAGGCGTTGCCTTATCCTCTAGCAAGCAAAGCTTGCCAGCCTAACTAGTGATAAATCACAAGTTGAACTTCTCCCATTTATGTTGTACAGGGGAATTATGGTGGGTTTATTGTTGATGCGAACCCCGATGGTATAAAGACCATGAAACGCGCCCAAGATAAGATTCAAACTCCACAAGACATCAAAAAGACTAGGTTTGAAACCCCCACCCCTAATCAACCTGTGATTAGAAACGAGAAGTATAGAACTCCAAGAACACAAGCACACTTGTGCACCAAGGCAGTCCACAAAGAACCAAAGAGAAAACCTCTCCAAAGAGCAATATTATTTCGAAATTTTTCTTTATGTTTACATCCAGAATATGTGCCTTTATATAGGCCTAAACTAGGGTTAAAATCTGGGCAAAATTCGCAGCCTAAATCCCTTAGGAATCCTAGATACAAAGACATAGGAAATCCTAGTCAAATTAGGACTCTAATTCCTAGTTTGAACAAGTTTAATGAATGCAGCGTATGCCACTTGTCCAAAATGATTTAAAACTATTCCATAGCCTAAATAACTTCCTAAATAATGTAAATAATTAAGAAAATAAAATAAGATACGTTACAGCACAAGATTGGGCATAAAAACCCAAAATAGTCTTCTCGGGGGGGTTCCTGCTTGTGTCTTCAACTTCAAGCTGAAATTCGAACTTGGTGCATCCATGATTTCTCAAAATGAAAAGCATGAAAGTTGTAGATATATTTCTTAGCTTTAAAATTACACCTGAACCACACAAAACGTAAAACTAAATCCAAAGATATGCCCAAAATACTGCAACTGCTTCTGAACCAGCGATAACTCGTAAATCGCGACTTTGAAGCTAAATTGGACCTCCTTAACGTGCAGACTGGGTTTGATGGTCTTCATATGATTTGTAGCTCCAGATGTTATATTTCCAATGAATTAAGAATTACTCAATTCTAATCTGTTTAGCTCAAGATATGATTTTTCTACCAGAACATCACCAATCTGTCAACATCCAAGCTTGAAGTGCACTAGTGAGCTCATTAGCCTTCTTCCTTGTCAATGGTCCACTAGTTATCTTTAATGGATCCTTGCCATTCTTGGTTGTGCCTTCTTTGATCATATCAGCTCCCCCCTCCTTAGAAGGATTCGTCCTCGAATCAAAACCTGCACTAGAAAAGGGAATTGAATCATTAACAATGAAATGATCAGCACATAAGCACTTACCTTTCACATAAGCACCAATAACATGGAATGCTTGTGTATGGAGCTTTAATCTTGAACAAAACCTGAACCAATATCCAAAAGCAATGATACCCCCTGGATCAAAGACAAAGCTTGAAACAATTAGCACAAAAAATCTGAATGTTTGCACAATTTTCATCTTAACTCTAGGCATCACTTTCGTTGCCTTTGCCATCTCAAAAACATTATTCTCAAAACTAGCAAAAGTGTTGGAATAATTTACCTTAGGAATGTCATATGCACTCAAAACAAATGGACCTAAACTCTCACAAGTATTATGGTTATGAAAAGCACAAGTTATGCATGTCAAGACAATAGTTTGCATAGGTCATTCAACCAAACAAGAATTGAACACAATATGGCCTAAACTAATAACAAAACAAGGATGCACGAATTTCACAAAAATCCTAAGCATTTTAAATGAAACAAGATTGGAGTAGATAGGATTAAGTGAAACCAATTCAGTAGCAAACCTATTTTTGCATGTATATGCACAACAATGCATGAAATTTGTGAATGGGATGTGACATAAAACAAAGGACTCAACATACCTCCTTAAAAAGCTGAATCTAAAACCAGAATTTTCACTCAAAATAAAAACTTTCAGGTTTGGACATAAAGCAAAAAGATCAAGACTCAAAAGTTTGTGTAATGCATGTGTCATGACAAAAAGATACTTGCTGGAAATTAAAGATTGACACACAAAAATGGGCTGAATATAAATGGGAAACAAAGAAATATGTAATGCATGGGTAACAACCAATTTATGCATGAAACATTCCAAAGAAGTAGATTTTACTTGAGACGGAACAAAACAATGTGAGACGGATGCAAAACAAGTAAATTCAAAAACAAAAGACTCCAAAACAGATTTTTCATTAGAGAAACTCAAGCAATTCCAAAGATGATTTGACAAAACTAGAGAATTAGAGGCTTTAAAACCATATTTTGTCAAAGTTTCATGCTTACTTCCTTCTCTTAATCTCCTTTCATGAAAACCATTCTTCAAAATAACATTGCAAGCAAACACACATTGTTTGAGATTTTCATGCAAAATCACATCATATTTAAGTGTAAGGAAGAAATACATTACAGTGGTTGGACTTAGTCTCCAAGTATCTTCCTTTGGTGTAGGAATCACAAAATTTTCACCTTTGCAGTTAATCACTTTGGGTGGAGTTGCAACAATTTCATCCCCTTGAACCATAGGATAAGAAACAATGTTAGGCAAACTTTTGCAAATGAAATCACTTAGACTTACCTCAAATTGTTCCTTCTCAACCTCCATTGTTGTTTTAATGCATGGGACATGGCTTAGAATTTTAGGAACACCAACTTCTTTAATGGGCAGCAACTCACTTGATTCTTGTAGCTCATCTCCACTTAATTCCTGAAAAGAAGACAACACAACACTAGAAAAAGACTTTGTTATGTTAGATGAAAGTATGGCTTTTTTGTAGTTCATTCTCTCTTCACTCGGCTTGGGTTCATTACACTCTTGTCTTCTCTCAACTTCACACTCAATTTCTTCTCTCGGGAACTCTCGACTCTTCTTCCCCTCATGTTCACTCTTCTCACTTAATCTCTCGGTTGTTCTCTCAACTTTCCCCTCATCACTCTTGCCTTCAACTTTCCCCTCTTTCTCTTTTCTCTCAACCTTACTTTGAAATTTTCTTTGATCCTCAAAGACTTGTTGTGGTGAAAGTGGTACAAGCACGATTGACTTCTCTTATTGAGATTGAGACATGTCTCCTTTTGTGGTCTCCATGTTTGGCTTGGGTACTTCTCTTACATATTTGCTCCATGCTCCTTTCCATGTGGAAATTCCTCCTTGACACATCTTGGATGCCTTTGCTCTCTTAATGCTCCTCTCGGCCTTAATGGCATGATGAAGCAAATCCTCCATGTTGACATATGGCACCATCTCCACTTCGTTGGCAATCTCAAGATTGAGACCATTAATGAATCTAGCAATGGTGGTCTCCTCATCCTCCATGATGTTGGCTCGGGTCAAGGTTATCCCCAAGTCTTTGTGGTAGTCCTCCACACTCCTTTGGCCTTGCACTAGCTTTTGAAGCTTTAAGCGTTGATCTCTATAGTAGGAGCTAGGCACAAATCTCCTCCTCATTAAGGCTTTAAGGGCTCTCCATGTATGTATGGGCTCCTCCTCATTCCTTCTCCTAGAAGTAACATCCTGATTCCACCATACAAGAGCATAATTAGTGAACTTTATGGTAACCAATTTAACCTTCTCTTTCTCGGAGTAATGATGGCAATCAAACACCATCTCAATCTTTTGTTCCCACTCCCAATATGCATCGGGATCACTCCTCCCTTGGAAGGATGGAATGGTAAACTTGATGGAGTTGAGATTGTTGTCCTCTCTTGGCTCACACCACCTTAGAAACCCATGGTCATGCCAAACTCTTTCTTCCTCCTCGGGTTCTTCTCCCCTTGGTCCTCTCCTTGGTTGCAAGATGGGATTTGGTTTCCTTGGCAACCTCAAATCAATGTCTTCAATCCTCCCCACAAGTTTATTGAGAGTTTCTTGAAATTCTCTCATGGTAGGCTCCTTATTGTGTCTAACTTCCATCTTTCTATCCTCCTGGCCCTCCATACTCCTGAAAATAACAAAGATCCTCACAAACACTCACCTTACGTGTTTCACTCAAAATGTGAACACTCAAAACACTCAATTTGTTAGTGAGATATTGCTTATTCAAAGAGTTCTCCAAAGTTCTAAGAAAACTATCCTCAAAGCACACAAGAAAACTTGAATTTTTGAAGAACTATTTTGACTCCAAAAGAGGTGGGCTAAACAAGCTTTAAAAGACTCTAGGAAGCCCTTGCAATTGATGATTACAAGAACCACAAAGAAAGCTTTTTGGCTCAAAACAATGGGATAGGTTTTGGGGCACACAACTTTCAACACTTTGAGAAAACTTCTTTTTGCAAGCTCTTTTCTTTTCTTTTCTTTGCTCTTTCTTTTTCTTTTCTTTTCCTTCCTTTTTTTTTTCCTCCTTTTTTTTTTTTTGCTTGCTGTTTTGATGCTAACCAAACGTTCTCCTTGAAACTCCTTGCTGCCAAAGACAAAAAGTTAGAATTCTTTTCGGCCAAGACAAGAAAACTAGTGAAATTGGCACAATTTGAAGCAACTTTTTGATACCGAAAATTCCTGAACTTGGATCCTTCTTTTTTTGAAGTTTTCTGGACTCTAAGATGCTGGAAACAATGAAAACAAAAGAGATTAATATGGCTGGACATGAAACAGAAAGATAAGAATTAGACAAGAACAAACGAATTGAAACCGAGAATACTAGGTGACACGGATTGACTTCTTTTTGTTGTTTTTGTGATTTTTGGACTTGAACAAGGATGGAATAAAAAGAACAGACCTGAAACAAGAAGAAAACAGATTAAAACAGAGAATTAAAACATGAAAATTACTGGACAGAATTGAAAGAAAAACGAAGGGAAACAAGAACACAAGATATGTCCTTCAATGGAACTTGTGGCTCTGATACCAACTGATGAGAACCCCGATGGTATAAAGACCATGAAACGTGCCCAAGATGAGATTCAAGCTCCACAAGACATCAAAAAGACTAGGTTTGAATCCCCCACCCCTAATCAACCTGTGATTAGAAATGAGAAGTATAGAACTCCAAGAACACAAGCACACTTGTGCACCAAGGCAGTCCACAAAGAACCAAAGAGAAAACCTCTCCAAAGAGCAATATTATTTCGAAATTTTTCTTTATGTTTACATCCAGAATATGTGCCTTTATATAGGCCTAAACTAGGGTTAAAATCTGGGCAAAATTCGCAGCCTAAATCCCTTAGGAATCCTAGATACAAAGACATAGGAAATCCTAGTCAAATTAGGACTCTAATTCCTAGTTTGAACAAGTTTAATGAATGCAGCGTATGCCACTTGTCCAAAATAATTTAAAACTATTCCATAGCCTAAATAACTTCCTAAATAATGTAAATAATTAGGAAAATAAAATAAGATACGTTACAGCACAAGATTGGGCATAAAAACCCAAAATAGTCTTCTCGGGGGGGTTCCTGCTTGTGTCTTCAACTTCAAGCTGAAATTCGAACTTGGTGCATCCATGATTTCTCAAAATGAAAAGAATGAAAGTTGTAGATATATTTCTTAGCTTTAAAATGACACCTGAACCACACAAAACGTACTTATAAATCCAAAGATATGCCCAAAATAGTGCAATTGCTTCTGAACCAGCGATAACTCGTAAATCGCGACTTTGAAGCTAAATTGGACCTCCTTAACGTGCAAACTGGGTTTGATGGTCTTCATATGATTTGTAGCTCCAGATGTTATATTTCCAATGAATCAAGAATTACTCAGTTCTGATCTGTTTAGCTCAAGATATGATTTTTCTACCAGAACATCACCAATCTGTCAACATCCAAGCTTGAAGTGCACTAGTGAGCTCATTAGCCTTCTTCCTTGTCAATGGTCCACTAGTTATCTTTCATGGATCCTTGCCATTCTTGGTTGTGCCTTCTTTGATCATATCAATTGTAGACTAGGTCATAAAGACCTTGTAGACTAGGTGCACTAAGGTTTCACCTTGCAACCTAATGGGTCACGGCACAGTTGGTGGCCAAGGGTTCTAAACCTTTCACCTGAGCTAGTGGTACTTAGTTATGCTTATTTGCAACATAGTTTCCTTGCTTATTGCATAAGTAACCATGAAACCTCATAAAATTCAACGAAACTCTTACCTCTTGAGGGGCTTTTGGAAGTCTCAAAGTAACCCCAGAATCCTTAGACCCCAAGGTACCCTAAGAACCCCTTTAGGTCTCACCTCAATCATCCTAGCAAAATGTGAAAATTTTTGCTAACTTGCCTGTGGCGACGCGTCGCCACAGTTGGTAATGTTCTGCCAACTTTCTCCTGGATTGGCTACGTGTCACCAACTATGGTGATGCGTCACCACAGTTGGTAACATTCTGCCAATTTTTTCTGGTATTGTTGACGCGTCGTGAGCACTGACCTGAAATTGGCAACGCATCGCCAATCTACATTTCTGCAGAATTTTCACACATTTTGCTGCTATGAACTTTGGACACTTAGCAAACATAGTAAACATGCTTGGAAAGCCTCCAAATTTCATACACACATAGACCATGTTGCATAGAACATAACCGACTATCAGAAGGCAATCTATGATGCTCTATAACATCATCCAAATCCTCTCAAACCTCATAGTCCATCACAATTCAACCAAATCCTCTAACTATTGCTATTGCTAGAATCACTCAAATTCTTCAAGCAAACTCAAGCCAATAGCATTAATTGAACTTGAAAACATAACTCCCTTACCTCAACTCCAAGTAACAAGCAAGAATCAACCGCCTTTCCACTCAACTAAGTTCAATAAAGTGTCACCTATGTTCCAATAAAAAACATAAGCACTAAACATCAAAACCTTGCTTTCTAACCAAAACCCAAGCTCCAAACTAACAAATAAACATGAATTCAATCAAGAACACAATGCTTACCACGTCCTAAAAACAGGGGATGGGAGAAAACACACTTCCAAGCTCCAAAACCATGGTTTAATGCTTGAAATGAGCTCCTCCTAGCTTATATACCCTTGATAGCTCTTCTTGGCACCAAGAAACTTGGATTCTAAGGTGAATTTTGATGGAAAAATGAGAGTGGAGAGGATGAACAAGAAAATATGGCAGCCATCCCTCAATTTCCCCTTCTTAAACCCTTACTTAACCTCAAAGCCATCAAAGTATTAAGCTTAATTCACTTAAGTCCCCCATCTTTGGTAACTAAGTGATTTTTTATTAATTCTTGTTTATTCCTTCAAGTTTGGGTTAAGGTTGAAAGTTAAGTTATAAAAACTCATTTTAAAACACTCGGGACCACGCTTGGCTTTTAGGAGGCAAAATTACCATTTTTGCCCCTGAACCTCATTTAATGCCTTATCTTTCTAGGAACTTCGTGAACTTTGCTAAACTCCTTTATTCTTGCTATGTAAACTTAAATTAAGGTTCTAACCTTAATTTAAGGCACTTTAGCTTCCTTAAACATGCTTTCCACAAGAAGGGCCATAACAGTATGGTGTTGCATGGAGCTGATGATGCCACCCTCTGCGAATGCTTTGAAGTCACCCTTTCAGGTCCTGCAACTGCGTGGTATAACTCCCTGGCTCCAGGAACCATAATGTGTTTCTAGGAGTTATCGACCGCATTCACCCAGTAGTTCATTAGAAGTAGGCCGATGGCGAAAATGCACGTCCAAATGTTTGACATAGCCCAAAAGAATGGGGAGACCATTCGGGACTATGTTGAGAGGTTTAACCGAGAAGCACTGAGTGTGCCCAACTTCCACCCTGAAATCCACATCTTTGCCATGATCAGGGGACTTCAGAGAGATTCACAACTCTTTTATGAGTTCTCCAAAGATCCCCCTGGTACCGTCGGTGAATTCTACTGAAGGGCAGAACAACACATGATGGCTGAAGAACTGCGAATGGGAAGGCCGAAGTCTGACCATAATCATCCCAAGGGTCAGGCTCACCAACCTTGGTATCCGACCGAGGGTAGGGGTAGACCTCGGAAGTAGAGAGGGAAGAGGCAGGTGTCGTTCACTCCCTTAAACACCACAAGGACAAACATATTGATGGCCATGGAGAGGCAATGGACTACTATCCAACGTCTGAAGGCCATGACCTCGGAGAATAAGAAGATCATGAAGAAGTTTTGCCAGTTTCACCAAGACCATTACCACGACACCGAGGATTGCTTCTAGCTGAAAAGGTACATCGAATCTTTGATCAAACAAGGCCAACTGCAGCGATCCCTATGAATGTCGTCCCCTAAAGGAAGAAGGGAAGAAGAAAGGAAAGGAGAAGATGAGGACTATGACTCCAACCGACATCGGAACCGAAGTCCCAAAAAGCATCCATTACCTCCGACAGGAGTAATCCAGACAATCACTACTAGGACACCCTTAGAAAAAGGGAAGCCCAGGAAATCTCAATGATGGAGTTCAGAAACCCAGCGAACAAGTTTGTTCGGAAAGATGGGTCTACCATGAAGTTCCCTCATGATGACCCCCTCCTAATTATGGCAAGGATAGGGGGTTGAGACATAAAAAGAGAACTCATTAATGATGGTTCTAATGCTGATGTTCTATTCTCCCACCTATTGCCAAACTTGGGCATCTCTAAGGGTGATCTTAAACCTGTTACTTCCCCTACGTTCGGTGTAGGTCCCTCCAAACTGCCTGTGCTCGGGTGGATTAACAAAAAAAAGCTCTTTGGCTCCATAATGACAAGGTTCATCGTCATAGATGTCCATTCTTCAAACAATGCCATCCTCATAAGGCAGACACAAGGAAATCTCCACATTCGCCCAGATGTGAAATTCCTTATAGTCACCTTTGGCACGAAGGAAGGGGACGCAGAGATATTCATTGATCAAGATGAGGTGAGGAAAGTCTTCATGAAGACAAGACAAAGTCCAATGAAAGTTCATGCATAGACTTCGGAAAAAAATAGCAAACTCGCTGAAGAGCCAATGAGAGAAGGAGTAGGTTACTTCAAAAAAATAGAAACAGGGAATGTAGAACTTGTCCCAAGCCGAAGTACCCAAGTGGGGAAACAACTGGCCGAAGGTGACAAGTAAAAGCTTGTATCTTTTCTAGTAATGAACAAAGATCTATTTGCCTACTCTCTGAAGGACTTGCCTAGGGTAGACCCTCGGATAATTCAACATAGCCTTAAAGTGCATCTAGAGGTGAAGCTTATTCGGAAAAAAAAGCACAGCCTAGAGCATAAGAACAACTTTGTTAGAGCTGAAGTCCAACGGCTAATGGAGGCAGGTGTAATTAGAGAAGTCACGTACCCTGAATGGCTTAGCAATGTTGTTATAGCCACGAAGGAAGGGAGTGATAAGCTCTGAATGTGGATCGACTTTCGAAACATAAATGATGCCTCCTAAGGATTCTTATCCTCTACCACCTATATATCAATCAGTGGACTCAACTGCCAAATATGGTCTGCTTAGCTTCCTCGACACCTTCAGTGGACACCACCAAATCCGGATGGATCCCGAAGATGAGGAAAAAACTGCCTTCATCACTAAAGTCGGGACCTATTCCTACTGCTACATAAGAATGCCCTTCAGCCTTAAGAATGCAGGGGCCACGTACTAAAGGCTAATGAATAGGGTGTTCGACTCCCAAATTAGGGGAAATATGGAAGTATATGTCGATGATATGATAGTTAAGAGCAAACTGCCTAGTAATTATATCTTAGACTTAAAGGAAACATTCCACCGACTTCGGGAATTTGAAATCCATCTCAATGTTGAGAAGTGCGTATTCGGAGTGAATGCGGGCAAGTTCCTTGCATTCATGGTATCGGAAAGATGTATCGATGCCAACCTAGAAAAGGTTAAGGCCCTGCTAGGATTCTAAACTCCCACAATGGCAAAGGACGTGCAAAGAGTCATGGGGAGAATCACTGCCCTTGGCAGATTCATCTCCAGATATGGGGATTGGTGCCGACCATTCTTCAAAGTGCTTACCAAAGTAGCAAAAAATGAAGGTGACTTCGGTTCCAAGGAACACCCTTGGAATGTAGACTACCAAAAGGCTTAGGATGAGCTCAAAAGCTAGCTAACCCGTCTGCTAGCACTTTGGTAGCTGCAGGAGGGTGAACCCCTCATCCTCTACCTCGCCGTCACTGAAAAGGTAGTAAGCTTAGTGTTAGTAAAGGAGGAGGGAGAAAAGCAATGACCAGTGTATTATATGAGTAAGTCCCTACATGGTGCCGAAGTTAGGTACCCTCTTCTACAAAAGGCCATTTATGCCCTAGTACTGGCAAGTAGAAGGTTGCGACCTTACTTCCAAAGGCACCCCATTATGGTCAGAAGTAACCTACCTCTTTGAGATGTCATGAGAAAGGTAGAACACTTGGGAAGATTGTCAAAATGGTGCATTGAGCTCGGTAAATATGACATCACCTATGAGCCGAGAAGGGCAATAAAGGCCCAAGCATTGGCGAACTTCATTGCCGAGGTCCCAAAAATTGAGGATACCCTAGAGGACCTTGAAAATGATGAACCTGAATGGACACCTTTGGTTCTAAGCACCAAGGAGCTGGAGTAATCCTCTGCGGTCTCAAAGGTATGGAAGCCAGGAAGGCCATCAAATTCGGATTCAACGTCACCAACAATGTCGCCGAATATAAAGCCCTTATAGCAGGCATGCGACTAGCAAAAAGAGTTAGAGTAAGGAATCTGAAGGTCCACAGTAATTCTCAGTTAGTGGTACAATAGATGGTGGGGGAGTACAGCGCAAGGGACCCAAACTTGGCAAAATACCATGATCTCATGAAAAGGCTCATCCAGGAGTTCGACGGGGTACATATAGAAAGTGTACCTTGGCGAAACAATATGAAAGCCAATACTGTTACCCACTCCGGGGTAGTCCAGTTATGGTGCCAAAACTGTGCATTTAGACTCCCAGGATTGGTAATGTTCTGTAGGCCATCAAAGCACTACCCTTAGTGTGCATACCCAAGTGGCCCTCTTGGGCACTATGTAAATACATGCATATTGGTCCAACCATCACACACATATTCACATTTCATGCACACCATGGCAGCAAAGAAGGAAAACACTAGCACAAGTCTTAGTTTTGGCTTCCACACATTAGGCAATCTTGTTAAGTTCTAGTGGCCAGCTACTGCACCTGTAACTTCCACTAATAAACTGTATCATTCTAGCCACATAGCCCCATGTTTTCTTTGCTCCATTATCAAGTAGAGACTTAGAGCAAACCAAGGAATTTTTTTTACATCAATAGCCCACCTATGGACCAAGTTATGGATTTTTGAAGTTGGTTACAAAATTCTGACCAAATGAACAGTAACTCAGCCAACTTTGCAACGTCATATCTTTGGCTACAGGCTCTAAATCCAGAAATTCCAAATCCAAGTTAACCCTCTATATGTCCTCTAGGTGTGGTCAAAATTTCATACCAAGTTTCATTCTACACATGGAGATATTAAACTTTATGTCCAGAGTCGAAATTCTGGCAACTTTTGGACCATTTTGCCCATACAAAATTTCATAGGTATGTAAACACTTCATTGACAAGGGGAAATCCGTCCAAGGCTATCCCATATATTTCCATTACACATAGGAAGTAAATTCCCTTGCATTTAACAACTTTATGTGGCCAAAACAGAATTTACAAGTAAGCAGCCCATTATTCACACTTAGGCAGCTTTGCGCCACATCACTTACATAGCCAAAACATTAATCAAAAGTTCACATACTTGCTCATTTTTCATACACTACATGTACATGCATACATGCACTACAATATGTTCTTAACTCAGCTAAATACGCACCCTAAGTTACAGGAGTGCCTGAAATGCAATGGACTCCATAAATAGGATGCTGGACAGCTGCTGCACAACACAGTAAGTACCACCATTAAAATTACCAAATGTGCTCCTAAAATCACCAAAATTTCCAGATCATAACTAGACACATGGAAGTTCATGTACCTGAAATTTCAGATCAAAAATCAAACCACAAAGGTTAGTTTGAAGGTGATCATTCTGCTGGACCTGAAATGACAGAATTGAGGGGAGTAATTTCATTGAGAAACTTAGTAAGGGTAGCACTTGGTTTCTTAAGGTAATGTGATCCTCATTAAAACCTGCATCCAAAGACACTAAAACACAAAAACCACAATGCATATATACAAGATATAGCAACCAAATGCAGCAGCCATTCACAACAAACAAACACATGAAATGCAGCAACAACAATAACCATAGGTTAGTCCGTAAAACATGCAATAAACTTAAATAAATCACTATGGCAGCCCTCCTCAAGCTAATGCTTGGCCTTAGGAGAATTTTAACAGTAGTTAGTACTAACTTTGGGCTCTAGAAACCCTTCTTTCTTACTGCCATCTTTAGCATGGTAACACTAAGGCCGAAACCTTGCCATGCTTCTTTTCCATTAACCCATACTTGGTTCCTAGAGCTTTTTGCTCTCTTCCAAGCATGGTCTTAGCTTCATGGATGTTTGGAAATACAGTAAACAATCCAGGAAACTTTAGAAAACTCTTATTTCGCTGCCATCTTTGTACACTTGACAGTAGGTCACAAAACCTTCAATAAGTGCACTCCCCTCACTAAGCTTGGTTCATCAAGCTCATGGCTCTCTTCCAAGCTTAGCCCTTGCTCCATGGTTGCTTGAAAATTACAGAAAACAGTCCATGAGAGCAAGAGAACCCTTACCTTGAGTGTATGCTGAAATTGGAGCTTGATCCTAGGTGCACCCAAGTTTTAGCACCACATAGCTTCCAATTGCCCTTTCTTGCTTTCTTTTGCCTTCAATTTTAATCTTGGAGGTATGGTGGCTATGGAAGAAGTGTGGGGGTGGAGAAGCTACATTTTTTCTGCTGGAAGAAACCAAATGTGGGAGATAAAGACAAAGATAACTACATATAAAGACTTTAGTGCACAAAACACACTTAATAGCCTTAGTTAAGCTTTATGTCATTTTCCTTACTACAAGACCATGGTTTCTTAGTCTTCATTTCTTGGCCTGTTAGTATTGTGCCCAAAAAGCCAATCATGAGATGATTGTATTTTTGCACATTGAGTCATGATATTTTATTGAGGCATTAATCCAGCAATTTTGTTTGTTGTTTTGTTTCTGCGTAACGTAATAAACATAATTGTAACCCTAGAATAATGATATTCTTAAACGTCCCTAGTCTAGTATTATTGTGGAGCGGGTTGCAATAATACATAATGACTAGCATATGTGGAGACTAATATGAGATATGTAGTCTACATATGGGTACAAGTTGGAGAACTTGTGTACTGGACCGACCCACCATGAGAACACTTCATGGATCGTTATATGAGTGTCATAAGTGATTCTCATAGTGATCATGGTATATGTAGTCCTTCGACCTAAGATCAGCAAGGTTCCCTACATGTGAGTCACATACTTTGATACTTTCCTTTGTTGCTCGTAACTGAGTGAACTTGAAGGAGGTCATTGGGTATGTCACATATCATGCGGAGGGATTTGTATAATCAAGATGGGATTTGTCCCTCCTATGTAACGGGAGTGATATCTTTGGGCCCCTTGATAGAGTGAGACTTAGAAAATGCATGGCCATGCTCCGATGAGTTGATATATGATATCAATGTCGTCAGTTTAAGTTGGTCTACTCGGTAATCAAGAAACCAAAGATTGGGCTATACGAGAGTGAGACATTCCACGTCTTGTGCTTAGTCTTGATATCTTGGACAAAGGGACAATGGCATATATCGGTGATGATCATAAAGGTTTAGTCGATTCACCGACAATCTTGTCACTTGGGTAGCAATGATGTGTTGCTAGACACCGCTCATTGCTTATGATCATAAATGTGATTTATGATCATTGCCAACATGGCAAGAGCCTATTGGGTCGCACACATAGAGCTATTTGGATCATTAGAGTGCATGGGCTAATTATTTGGGTTATGGTTTCACTTTAATTTCGTATTAATAATGGGCCAAGGAGTTGAGCCATTATTAAGCCCGAAATTAAATCCTAATTGGATTAGGGCTTTGAAACCCATTAGGCCTGGAAGTTGAGTCTCACTATAAATACAACTTTTAAGTGAGAAATTCGCAGGTCTCCTTGCCCTAGCCTCCCAAAAGGACAGCCACACTCTTCTCTTGCAATTCCTTGGAGGACGCAAGCTAGCACTGCGAGCGCAAGAGAAATGCATCTGCCGGGACGTGGTGGAAGTGTGGTGATCCCGAGAGGCTCGTGTGGATACCATAGAGACCCTGAACACGTCAACTGTTCAGGTTTTGTGATTCGACTCTACAGTTGAGTGAGAGATCTCAACCGAAAATTAGGTATGAAATTTTTGAACACCCGGTTTACCTCGTTTCACTTGGATCCTGGAGGGTTTTGGTTAAATTCCGCTGCGCTGTTTGGCTCCCGAAACCCAACAGTGGTATCAGAGCTACTGGTGAAACCCTAAATCGGGATTGAGTATTGAATCGCATGATGCTATGTGTTCGATTGGTTTTCGGCCATGATTAATTAGATTGATTCATGATGCATGAAACCGGAATTCGTAATGAACATATGAGATATATGAAGAAACGACACAAATTGGTTAATGAGATTAACCCAAAATTGATAGGTATGAGATACCTATATGGATTAGGATTCTTGCAATAGTTGCAAAAACCCTAGGTTTGTTCGGATTCGGCCTGTTCGGGCACCAAAAGTAAGGTATTTTTGGTGGCTCGAATGGAGGAGTCTCGGGTGCCTACTTTCTCGAAATAGAAGATTTCGGGCTAATCAATTGTAAGACAATTTTTTGCGGAACCACCGCCCGCTGACCGGCCAGCGGGACCGCCGTATGCGAAGCTCCACATAAATAAAAACTGGTTAATCAACACGCAAAAATTGGCATGCATCTTTGTTGAATGAGATTTGACATGATATGCTGATTGGTGTTTGAAGCATGGTTCATGGTTATAGCACTTGATTGGTTGTACTTGTAAATACGGCCTGCGAGTCGTGCCTTTTCTAATCACTCTCATTGTACATTCTCTTCTTACCTTACTCCTCTCGAATGTAACTCGAGGTTTCTATTATTGATGTAATGGTGCATTATGGGCTCATCCAAGGTGGTATGTCCAAGGATCATGCAAGGAGGTATGTCCAAGGAGGTGACAACAAAAGGGCAGCCAAGAAAGGAAGAGAAGGAGCTTGTGAAGACTCTTTTCTTTTCTTAGGCTTTTATGATATTCTCATTGGCTTGAGAATATCGCATAGTTTGGGCTATAACCATGTCACATTTATTTCTTGTAAGCATGAGATGCATGTTTTATATTTGTATGTGATGCATGTATAAAACAACCAGAGATAACAAATTGGTGAGATCAAAAGATAAAATCCCTCAAACAAATATTAAGTCATTAAATGTGATGCCTTCCAAATGTTGGCACTCGTCAAGACTTTGATCAACATTAGGTGGGTTTGCCAAAGCAAAGTACCTATGTTCATCTTGGTAAGGCGCGATGGGATAATAGTGATATCCAAATTGCTAACTTTGGGTTCGACTTAACTAAGTCACCCTAATAGGATTAGGGACTTAGAGGCATAGAGTTGGGCTTAAGTTCATGAGATGAGCTTGGACAAGTGTTGTTCACCCAACTATCCAAGAGTTGTGTAAGATGCAATTGGCAAGGAGTTGCCTACCTAAATAGCTGTAACTTGAGAGAAAAGCCAAAGCTGACTCAGGTTGTAGTCAAATATGGATCTTGGCCCACTAGAATACCTTAGCGCCGAGGTGTTCCGAAATAATATCGAGGGTTATTATTTTGAGGAAAATAGTGGGAGTATCGTTTAATAAAAGTCGTTATTAAATGAATTAAAATACATGACTCTTACACTGCATATTTACTGTTGTAGATTACCATGGCACAAAACACATCGACACTTTCGTTGCAATCGATCCTTGAGAAGGAAAAACTTAATGGAACCAACTTTCTCAAATGGTACCGAAACTTGAGGATAGTCTTCAAACAAGAGAGAAAGGCTTATGTCCTAGAGCAGCCCATTCCGAATGAGCCTGCTGCCACTGCTCCAAGAGCTGAAAGCGATGCTCACAAGAGGCATTCTGATGATGCTTTGGATGTTGCATGCCTCATGCTTATTACCATGGAATCTGAGCTTCAGAAGCAACATGAGAACATGGGGGCGTTCGGTACGATCGAACATCTCAAAATGCTTTTCCAAGAGCAAGCTAGGCATGAGAGGTTTGAGACCTCTAAGGCATTGTTTCAGTGCAAGATGTCTGAAGGAAGTCTCGTGGGTCCTCATGTGCTCAAGATGATTGGGTACATTGAGAATCTTGAGAATTTGGGATTTGCTCTTCAGAAAGAGTTGGCTATTGATGTAGTCTTGCAATCGTTGCCTGAAAGCTACAGTCAGTTCGTCATGAACTATAACATGAACGACCTTGACAAGTCCCTCCCTGAATTGCTCAACATGTTGAGAACTGCTGAGCAAAACCTTAAGAAGGCTAAGCCCATTTTGATGGTTCAAAAGGGCAAGGGAAAAGGAAAAGCCAACAAGAAGAAGGATAAAGCTAATGGAAAGTCCAATGCTAGTTCTTCTTCAGCTGCACTGAAACCAAAGGGTGGTGTGGCAAAGGAAGGGGAATGCTTCCATTGTAAGCAACCTGGACACTGGAAGCGCAACTGCAAGCTCTATCTTGAAGAACTTGCTAAGGAAAAAGGAAGTAAGACTTCCAATTCAGGTATTCTTGTTATAGAGGCTAACTTTTCTACTTCCTCATCTTGGGTATTGGATATTGGATGTGGATCTCACATTTGTGAAAATGTGCAGGATCTAAGTAGAAGTAGAAGATTGGCCCGAGGTGAAGTGGACCTACGTGTTGGAAATGGAGCAAGGGTTGCTGCCTTAGCTGTAGGGACCTATGTTCTCACTTTACCTAGTGGATTAGTTTTAGAATTAGTCAACTGCTACTTTGTGCCTACTATTAGTAGAAATTTGATTTCTGTTTCTTGTTTGGACAAGAAAGGTTTTTCATTTATAATAAAGGACAAATGTTGTTCTATTTATTTGAATGAAATCTTTTGTGGTAGTGCTCAACTTAGCAAAGGGTTGTATGTTCTAGACCTTGAAGATCCAATCTATAATGTGAATACCAAGAAGGTCAGATTAAATGATTCAAACTCGACCTATCTCTGGCACTGTCGCTTGGGCCATATAAATGAGACCCGCATATCCAAGCTCCATAAGGATGGACTCTTGGACTCATTTGATTTTGAATCATATGAGACATGTGAGTCATGTTTGTTGGGCAAGATGACCAAAGACCCATTCACAGGGCAAAGTGAAAGGGCTAATGACTTACTAGGACTCATACATAGTGATGTATGTGGCCCTATGTGTTGGGTTTCGGGAGCCAAACAGCGCAGCGGAATTTAACCGAAACCCTCCAGGATCCAAGTGAAACGGGGTAAACCGGGTGTTCGAAAATTTCATACCTAATTTTCGGTTGAGATCTCTCACTCAACTGTAGAGTCGAATCACAAAACCTGAACAGTTGACGTGTTCAGGCTCTCTATGGTATCCACACGA
Source organism: Aquilaria yunnanensis (assembly GCA_039654915.1). Taxonomy (NCBI): domain Eukaryota; kingdom Viridiplantae; phylum Streptophyta; class Magnoliopsida; order Malvales; family Thymelaeaceae; genus Aquilaria; species Aquilaria yunnanensis. The sequence goes on along the minus strand of CM077595.1, from coordinate 35,168,683 downwards.
GCCTCTCGGGATCACCACGCTTCCACCACGTCCCGGCAGATGCGTTTCTCTTGCGCTCGCAGTGCTAGCTTGCGTCCTCCAAGGAATTGCAAGAGAAGAGTGTGGCTGTCCTTTTGGGAGGCTAGGGCAAGGAGACCTACGAATTTCTCACTTAAAAGTTGTATTTATAGTGAGACTCAACTTCCAGGCCTAATGGGTTTCAAAGCCCTAATCCAATTAGGAATTAATTTCGGGCTTAATAATGGCTCAACTCCTTGGCCCATTATTAATACGAAATTAAAGTGAAACCATAACCCAAATAATTAGCCCATGCACTCTAATGATCCAAATAGCTCTATGTGTGTGACCCAATAGGCTCTTGCCATATTGGCAACGACCATAAATCACATTTATGATCATAAGCAATGAGCGGTGTCTAGCAACACATCATTGCTACCCAAGTGACAAGATTGTCGGTGAATCGACTAAACCTTTATGATCATCACCGATATATGCCATTGTCCCTTTGTCCAAGATATCAAGACTAAGCACGAGACATGGAATGTGTCACTCTCGTATAGCCCAATCTTTGGTTTCTTGATTACCGAGTAGACTAACTTAAACTGATGACATTGATATCATATATCAACTCATCGGAGCATGGCCATGCATTTTCTAAGTCTCACTCTATCAAGGGGCCCAAAGATATCACTCCCGTTACATAGGAGGGACAAATCCCATCTTGATCATACAAATCCCTCCGCATGATATGTGACATACCCAATGACCTCCTTCAAGTTCACTCAGTTACGAGCAACAAAGGAAAGTATCAAAGTATGTGACTCACATGTAGGGAACCTTGATGATCTTAGGTCGAAGGACTACATATACCATGATCACTATGAGAATCACTTATGACACTCATATAACGATCCATGAAGTGTTCTCATGGTGGGTCGGTCTAGTACACAAGTTCTCCAACTTGTACCCATATGTAGACTACATATCTCATATTAGTCTCCACATATGCTAGTCATTATGTATTATTGCAACCCGCTCCACAATAATACTATACTAGGGACGTTTAAGAATATCATTATTCTAGGGTTACAATTATGTTTATTACGTTACGCAGAAACAAAACAACAAACAAAATTGCTGGATTAATGCCTCAATAAAATATCATGACTCAATGTGCAAAATACAATCATCTCATGATTGGCTTTTTGGGCACAATACTAACAATCTCCCACTTGCACTAAAAGCCAATCATCCATGTATCTAATACCGATGGACCTAGAATGGCTATCATGCTTCTGCTGCGTAAGGGGCTTTGTCAGTGGATCAGCAATGTTGCTGTCTGTCGAAGTCCTGCATATCCTTACATCACCCCTCTCGATGATCTCCCTGATGAGATGATAGCGTCGGAGTATGTGTTTGGATCGCTGGTGAAATCGAGGTTCCTTAGCCTGTGCGATTGCTCCATTGTTGTCACAATAGAGCTCTATCGGGTCAACAATGCTTGGAACCACTCCAAGTTCAGTGATGAACTTCTTGATCCAAACTGCCTCCTTCGCAGCATCAGAGGCGGCAATGTACTCAGATTCTGTTGTAGAGTCAGCTACTGTCTCTTGCTTTGAACTCTTCCAGCTTACAGCACCACCACCAATACAAAACACATAACCAGATTGCGATCTAAAATCATCCTTATCGGATTGGAAGCTTGCATCGGTGTAACCCCTTACAACGAGCTCATCTTCACCTCCAAAGACCAAGAATGCATCCTTAGTCCTTCGTAAGTACTTAAGGATGTTCTTAACAGCTGTCCAGTGACTTTCACCGGGGTTCGATTGGTACCTACTCGTCATGCTCAAAGCATATGAGACATCGGGACGAGTACATATCATGGCATACATGATAGATCCAATTGCTGAGGCATATGGAATCTTACTCATGTGCTCTCTCTCCTCGGTTGTACTCGGACACTGAGATCTAGAAAGAGTGATACCATGTGACATGGGCAAGAATCCTTTCTTGGAATCTTGCATGCTAAACCTCTTTAGCACCTTGTCAATATACGTACTTTGACTTAGGCCAAGAAGCTTTCTAGATCTATCTCTATAGATCCTGATGCCTAACACATAGGCTGCTTCACCCAAGTCCTTCATAGAGAAACATTTCCCTAGCCAAGTCTTCACAGACTGTAGCTCAGGAATGTCATTCCCGATGAGTAGTATGTCATCTACATACAACACCAAGAAGACAATAGCGCTCCCACTAACCTTCTTGTAGACACAAGGTTCATCTTCATTTTTGATAAAACCAAACTCTTTGATTGCATCATCAAAACGAAGATTCCAACTTCGAGAAGCTTGCTTCAGTCCATAAATGGACCTTTGCAATTTGCACACTTTATTGGCATTCCCAGGAGTGACAAAACCCTCAGGTTGTGTCATGTACACATCCTCAAGTAGCTTTCCATTTAGGAATGCAGTTTTGACATCCATTTGCCATATCTCATAATCATAGTGTGCAGCAATAGCAAACAAAATTCGGATGGATTTAAGCATAGCAACTGGTGAAAAAGTTTCATCATAGTCAATACCATGAATTTGCTTGAAACCTTTTGCGACCAATCGTCCCTTAAAGGTAATCACATTACCATCCATGTCAGTTTTCTTCTTGAAAACCCATTTGCACCCTATGGGTTTTACCCCTTCAGGTGGGTCAACCAAAGTCCATACTTGGTTTTCATACATGGATTCCATCTCGGATTTCATGGCCATTAGCCACTTCTCAGAGTCAGGCCCCGACATAGCTTGTTGGTAGGTTGTGGGCTCATCTTGATCCATGAGCATCACATCACCGGTGTGAGTCACGAGAAATCCATATCTCTCGGGCTCACGCCGAATCCTACCAGTCCTACGTGGGCTTTGTGCTACAGGAACAGACTCTTGAACCACAACATCTTGTGGTGTCAGTTCAGGTTCCATTTCAGGTTCGATGTCTTCTTGTTGTTCTTGAATTTCTTCAAGTTCTACTTTCCTCCCACTAGTTCCTTTAGAGATAAACTCTTTCTCCAAAAAGACACCAGTTCGAGCAACAAACACTTTTTGCTCAGAGGGATTGTAGAAATAGTAACCCTTTGTTTCTTTGGGATACCCAACAAAAAGACATTTTTGAGATTTGGGCCCTAGTTTGTTAGAGGATTGACGTTTTACATAAGCGTCACAGCCCCAAATCTTCATAAAAGACAAATTGGGACGCCTCCCACTCCATATCTCATATGGTGTCTTTTGAACCGATTTAGATGGAACTCGGTTTAGTGTAAAAGCGGCTGTTTCTAGAGCATGTCCCCAAAAGGAGTTTGGAAGGTCAGCTTGACTCATCATGGAGCGAACCATGTCTAACAGAGTTCGATTTCTCCTTTCAGAAACACCATTCCATTGAGGTGTACCTGGTGGAGTGAGTTGTGATACTATACCACACTCCTTCAGATAGTCAAGGAATTCTCGATCCAAGTACTCTCCACCTCGATCTGATCGAAGCACTTTGATACTCTTCCTGAGTTGATTCTCTACTTCATTCTTGAATTCTTTGAACTTTTCAAAGGATTCTGACTTGTGTCTCATAAGATACACATAACCATATCTGCTGAAGTCATCAGTGAAAGTAATGAAGTATTGGGAACCTCCTCTAGCTTGTGTAGACATAGGGCCACATACATCACTATGTATGAGTCCTAGTAAGTCATTAGCCCTTTCACTTTGCCCTGTGAATGGGGCTTTGGTCATCTTGCCCAACAAACATGACTCACATGTCTCATATGATTCAAAATCAAATGAGTCCAAGAGTCCATCCTTATGGAGCTTGGATATGCGGGTCTCATTTATATGGCCCAAGCGACAGTGCCAGAGATAGGTCAAGTTTGAATCATTTAATCTGACCTTCTTGGTATTCACATTATAGATTGGATCTTCAAGGTCTAGAACATACAACCCATTGCTAAGTTGAGCACTACCATAAAAGATTTCATTCAAATAAATAGAACAACATTTGTCCTTTATTATAAATGAAAAACCTTTCTTGTCCAAACAAGAAACAGAAATCAAATTTCTACTAATAGTAGGCACAAAGTAGCAGTTGTCTAATTCTAAAACTAATCCACTAGGTAAAGTGAGAACATAAGTCCCTATGGCTAAGGCAGCAACCCTTGCTCCATTTCCAACACGTAGGTCCACTTCACCTCGGGCCAATCTTCTACTTCTACTTAGATCCTGCACATTTGCACAAATGTGAGATCCACATCCAGTATCCAATACCCAAGATGAGGAAGTAGAAAAGTTAGCCTCTATAACAAAAATACCTGAAGTGGAAGTCTTACTTCCCTTTTCCTTAGCAAGTTCTTCAAGATAGAGCTTACAGTTGCGCTTCCAGTGTCCAGGTTGCTTACAATGGAAGCACTCCCCTTCCTTTGCCACACCACCCTTTGGTTTCAGTGCAGCTGAAGAAGAACTAGCATTGGACTTTCCATTAGCTTTATCCTTCTTCTTGTTGGCTTTTCCCTTTCCCTTGCCCTTTTGAACCATCAAAATGGGCTTAGCCTTCTTAAGGTTTTGCTCAGCAGTTCTCAACATGTTGAGCAATTCAGGAAGGGACTTGTCTAGGTCGTTCATGTTATAGTTCATGACGAATTGACTGTAGCTTTCAGGCAACGATTGCAAGACCACATCGATAGCCAACTCTTTCTGAAGAGCAAATCCCAAATTCTCAAGATTCTCAATGTACCCAATCATCTTGAGCACATGAGGACCCACGGGACTTCCCTCAGACATCTTGCACTGAAACAATGCCTTAGAGGTCTCAAACCTCTCATGCCTAGCTTGCTCTTGGAAAAGCATTTTGAGATGTTCGATCATATCGAACGCCCCCATGTTCTCATGTTGCTTCTGAAGCTCAGATTCCATGGTAATAAGCATGAGGCATGCAACATCCAAAGCATCATCAGAATGCCTCTTGTGAGCATCCCTTTCAGCTCTTGGAGCAGTGGCAGCAGGCTCATTCGGAATGGGCTGCTCTAGGACATATGCCTTTCTCTCTTGTTTGAGGACTATCCTCAAGTTTCGGTACCATTTGAGAAAGTTGGTCCCATTCAGTTTTTCCTTCTCAAGGATCGATCGCAACGAAAGTGTCGATGTGTTTTGTGCCATGGTTATCTACAACAGTAAATATGCAGTGTAAGAGTCATGTATTTTAATTCATTTAATAAGGACTTTTATTAAACGATACTCCCACTATTTTCCTCAAAATAATAACCCTCGGTATTATTTCGGAACACCTCGGCGCTAAGGTATTCTAGCGGGCCAAGATCCATATTTGACCACAACCTGAGTCAGCTTTGGCTTTTCTCTCAAGTTACAGCTATTTAGGTAGGCAACTCATTGCCAATTGCATCTTATGCAACTCTTGGATAGTTGGGTGAACAACACTTGTCCAAGCTCATCTCATGAACTTAAGCCCAACTCTATGCCTCTAAGTCCCTAATCCTATTAGGATGACTTAGTTAAGTCGAACCCAAAGTTAGCAGTTTGGATATCACTATTATCCCATCGCGCCTTACCAAGATGAACATAGGTGCTTTGCTTTGGCAAACCCACCTAATGTTGATCAAAGTCTTGACGAGTGCCAACATTTGGAAGGCATCACATTTAATGACTTAATATTTGTTTGAGGGATTTTTCTTTTGATCTCACCAATTTGTTATCTCCGGTTGTTTTATACATGCATCATATACAAATATAAAACATGCATCTCATGCTTACAAGAAATAAACGTGACATGGTTATAGCCCAAACTATGCGATATTCTCAAGCCAATGAGAATATCATAAAAGCCTAAGAAAAGAAAAGAGTCTTCACAAGCTCCTTCTCTTCCTTTCTTGGCTGCCTTTTTGTTGTCACCTCCTTGGACATACCACCTTGGACGATCCCATAATGCACCATTACATCAATAATAGAAACCTCGAGTTACATTCGAGGGGAGTAAGGTGAGAAGAGAATGTACAATGAGAGTGATAAGAAAAGGCACGACTCGCAGGCCGTATTTACATGTACAACCAATCAAGGGCTATAACCATGCACCATGCTTCAAACACCAATCAGCATATCATGTGAAATCTCATTCAACAAAGATGCATGCCAATTTTCGCGTGTTGATTAACCAGTTTTTATTTATGTGGCGCTTCGCATACGGCGGTCCCGCTGGCCGGTCAGCGGGCGGTGGTTCCGCTGACCGGTCAGCGGACGGGGTCAAGGGGAGCCGCCCTTGTGGGGGGCGTGGGGGGCAGCGCCCCCACGGCGCAAAAAATTGTCTTACAATTGCTTAGCCCGAAATCTTCTATTTCGAGAAAGTAGGCACCCGAGACTCCTCCATTCGAGCCACCAAAAATACCTTACTTTCGGTGCCCGAACAGGCCGAATCCGAACAAACCTAGGGTTTTTGCAACTATTGCAAGAATCCTAATCCATATAGGTATCTCATACCTATCAATTTCGGTTAATCTCATTAACCAATTTGTGTCGTTTCTTCATATATCTCATATGTTCATTACGAATTTCGGTTTCATGCATCATGAATCAATCTAATTAATCATGGCCGAAAACCAATCGAAGACATAGCATCATGCGATTCAACACTCAATCCCGATTTAGGGTTTCACCAGTAGCTCTGATACCACTGTTGGGTTTCGGGAGCCAAACAGCGCAGCGGAATTTAACCGAAACCCTCCAGGATCCAAGTGAAACGGGGTAAACCGGGTGTTCGAAAATTTCATACCTAATTTTCGGTTGAGATCTCTCACTCAACTGTAGAGTCGAATCACAAAACCTGAACAGTTGACGTGTTCAGGCTCTCTATGGTATCCACACGAGCCTCTCGGGATCACCACGCTTCCACCACGTCCCGGCAGATGCGTTTCTCTTGCGCTCGCAGTGCTAGCTTGCGTCCTCCAAGGAATTGCAAGAGAAGAGTGTGGCTGTCCTTTTGGGAGGTTAGGGCAAGGAGACCTACGAATTTCTCACTTAAAAGTTGTATTTATAGTGAGACTCAACTTCCAGGCCTAATGGGTTTCAAAGCCCTAATCCAATTAGGAATTAATTTCGGGCTTAATAATGGCTCAACTCCTTGGCCCATTATTAATACGAAATTAAAGTGAAACCATAACCCAAATAATTAGCCCATGCACTCTAATGATCCAAATAGCTCTATGTGTGCGACCCAATAGGCTCTTGCCATATTGGCAACGATCATAAATCACATTTATGATCATAAGCAATGAGCGGTGTCTAGCAACACATCATTGCTACCCAAGTGACAAGATTGTCGGTGAATCGACTAAACCTTTATGATCATCACCGATATATGCCATTGTCCCTTTGTCCAAGATATCAAGACTAAGCACGAGACATGGAATGTGTCACTCTCGTATAGCCCAATCTTTGGTTTCTTGATTACCGAGTAGACTAACTTAAACTGATGACATTGATATCATATATCAACTCATCGGAGCATGGCCATGCATTTTCTAAGTCTCACTCTATCAAGGGGCCCAAAGATATCACTCCCGTTACATAGGAGGGACAAATCCCATCTTGATCATACAAATCCCTCCGCATGATATGTGACATACCCAATGACCTCCTTCAAGTTCACTCAGTTACGAGCAACAAAGGAAAGTATCAAAGTATGTGACTCACATGTAGGGAACCTTGATGATCTTAGGTCGAAGGACTACATATACCATGATCACTATGAGAATCACTTATGACACTCATATAACGATCCATGAAGTGTTCTCATGGTGGGTCGGTCCAGTACACAAGTTCTCCAACTTGTACCTATATGTAGACTACATATCTCATATTAGTCTCCACATATGCTAGTCATTATGTATTATTGCAACCCGCTCCACAATAATACTATACTAGGGACGTTTAAGAATATCATTATTCTAGGGTTACAATTATGTTTATTACGTTACGCAGAAACAAAACAACAAACAAAATTGCTGGATTAATGCCTCAATAAAATATCATGACTCAATGTGCAAAATACAATCATCTCATGATTGGCTTTTTGGGCACAATACTAACACTATGTCTACACAAGCTAGAGGAGGTTTCCAATACTTCATTACTTTCACTGATGACTTCAGCAGATATGGCTATGTGTATCTTATGAGACACAAGTCAGAATCCTTTGAAAAGTTCAAAGAATTCAAGAATGAAGTAGAGAATCAACTTGGGAAGAGTATCAAAGTGCTTCGATCAGATCGATGTGGAGAGTACTTGGATCGAGAATTCCTTGACTATCTGAAGGAGTGTGGTATAGTATCACAACTCACTCCACCAGGTACACCTCAATGGAATGGTGTTTCTGAAAGGAGAAATCGAACTCTGTTAGACATGGTTCGCTCCATGATGAGTCAAGCTGACCTTCCAAACTTCTTTTGGGGACTTGCTCTAGAGACAACCGCTTTTACACTAAATCGATTCAAAAGACACCATATGAGATATGGAGTGGGAGGCATCCCAATTTGTCTTTTATGAAAATTTGGGGCTGTGACACTTATGTAAAACATCAATCCTTTGACAAACTAGGGCCCAAATCTCAAAAATGTCTTTTTGTTGGGTATCCCAAAGAAACAAAGGGTTACTATTTCTACAATCCCTCTGAGCAAAAAGTGTTTGTTGCTCGAACTGGTGTCTTTTTGGAGAAAGAGTTTATCTCTAAAGGAACTAGTGGGAGGAAAGTAGAACTTGAAGAAATTCAGAACAACAAGGAGACATCGAACCTGAAATGGAACCTGAACAGACACCACAAGATGTTGTGGTTCAAGAGTCTGTTCCTGTAGCATAGAGCCCACGTAGGACTGGTAGGATTCGGCGTGAGCCTGAGAGATATGGATTTCTCGTGACTCACACCGGTGATGTGATGCTCATGGATCAAGATGAGCCCACAACCTACCAACAAGCTATGTCGGGGCCTAACTCTGAGAAGTGGCTAGTGGCCATGAAATCCGAGATGGAAGCCATGTATGAAAACCAAGTATGGACTTCGGTTGACCCACCTGAAGGGATAAAACCCATAGGGTGCAAATGGGTTTTCAAGAAGAAAACTGACATGGATGGTAATGTGATTACCTTTAAGGGACGATTGGTCGCAAAAGGTTTCAAGCAAATTCATGGTATTGACTATGATGAAACTTTTTCACCAGTTGCTATGCTTAAATCCATCCGAATTTTGTTTGCTATTGCTGCACACTATGATTATGAGATATGGCAAATGGATGTCAAAACTGCATTCCTAAATGGAAAGCTACTTGAGGATGTGTACATGACACAACCTGAGGGTTTTGTCACTCCTGGGAATGCCAATAAAGTGTGCAAATTGCAAAGGTCCATTTATGGACTGAAGCAAGCTTCTCGAAGTTGGAATCTTGGTTTTGACGATGCAATCAAAGAGTTTGGTTTTATCAAAAATGAAGATGAACCTTGTGTCTAAAAGAAGGTTAGTGGGAGCGCTATTGTCTTCTTGGTGTTCTATGTAGATGACATACTACTCATCGGGAATGACATTCCTGAGCTACAGTCTGTGAAGACTTGGTTAGGGAAATGTTTCTCTATGAAGGACTTGGGTGAAGTAGCCTATGTGTTAGGCATCAGGATCTATAGAGATAGATCTAGAAAGCTTCTTGGCCTAAGTCAAAGTACATATATTGACAAGGTGCTAAAGGGGTTTAGCATGCAAGATTCCAAGAAAGGATTCTTGCCCATGTCACATGGTATCACTCTTTCTAGATCTCAGTGTCCGAGTACAACCGAGGAGAGAGAGCGCATGAGTAAGATTCCATATGCCTCAGCAATTGGATCTACCATGTATGCCATGATATGTACTTGTCCCGATGTCTCATATGCTTTGAGCATGACGAGTAGGTACCAATCGAACCCCGGTGAAAGTCACTGGACAGCTGTTAAGAACATCCTTAAGTAGTTACGAAGGACTAAGGATGCATTCTTGGTCTTTGGAGGTGAAGATGAGCTCGTTATAAGGGGTTACACCGATGCAAGCTTCCAATCCGATAAGGATGATTTTAGATCGCAATCTGGTTATGTGTTTTGTATTAGTGGTGGTGCTGTGAGCTGGAAGAGTTCAAAGCAAGAGACAGTAGCTGACTCTACAACAGAATCTGAGTACATTGCCGCCTCTGATGCTGCGAAGGAGGCAGTTTGGATCAAGAAGTTCATCACTGAACTTGGAGTGGTTCCAAGCATTGTTGACCTGATAGAGCTCTATTGTGACAACAATGGAGCAATCGCGCAGGCTAAGGAACCTCGATCTCACCAGCGATCCAAACACATACTCCGACGCTATCATCTCATCAGGGAGATCATCGAGAGGGGTGATGTAAGGATATGCAGGACTTCGACAGATAGCAACATTACTGATCCACTGACAAAGCCCCTTACGTAGCAGAAGCATGATAGCCATTCCAGGTCCATCGGTATTAGATACTTGGATGATTGGCTTTTAGTGCAAGTGGGAGATTGTTAGTATTGTGCCCAAAAAGCCTATTGGGTCGCACACATAGAGCTATTTGGATCATTAGAGTGCATGGGCTAATTATTTGGGTTATGATTTCACTTTAATTTCGTATTAATAATGGGCCAAGGAGTTGAGCCATTATTAAGCCCGAAATTAAATCCTAATTGGATTAGGGCTTTGAAACCCATTAGGCCTGGAAGTTGAGTCTCACTATAAATACAACTTTTAAGTGAGAAATTCGCAGGTCTCCTTGCCCTAGCCTCCCAAAAGGACAGCCGCACTCTTCTCTTGCAATTCCTTGGAGGACGCAAGCTAGCACTGCGAGCGCAAGAGAAACGCATCTGCCGGGACGTGGTGGAAGCGTGGTGATCCCGAGAGGCTCGTGTGGATACCATAGAGACCCTGAACACGTCAACTGTTCAGGTTTTGTGATTCGACTCTACAGTTGAGTGAGAGATCTCAACCGAAAATTAGGTATGAAATTTTTGAACACTCGGTTTACCCCGTTTCACTTGGATCCTGGAGGGTTTCGATTAAATTCCGTTGCACTGTTTGGCTCCCGAAACCCAACACTTTCTTTGCTGCTCCCCCTTCTCGGCTTTTCCAAGGAAGAGACTCTTGTAGAAGGCAGCAGACTTGTCACCCATTTTGTAAAAAGAAGAACATTAGTGTAAGTACAAAGGATATATATGACAAAAATCTAGAAAGGGACTTACTCTCTTCAAGAGCCGGATAGGTGAGTTCGCCTCGAAGGAGCTTTACCAACCACACATTTTTGCCATGAAAAAGGGGCTTCGGCATATCCTTGTAGGTAATATGTTCCTTGACTACCCCTAGCTCCCGAAGGACTTGTTCGGTCATAAAGTTCCACCTAATGGGGAAGGGGTATAGGGAACACAGCGGGACCTCGGAATCCCAATCTATGACAGCCCGAATACGGATGTCAAATTCTTCGAATTGTGCTTCTAACTTCAAAGTTAGTAGCTTTCAGGGATCTACTACATCAATGTCAAGAGTCCCGAGGCTCATTTGGTTGGCAGATGCTTCCACTGCTCATCCACCTTCAGAAAGAAGAACTTCTTTTGCTACCCTCGCCAACTGTCCTTCATTCCGAAGGTGAACGTATATTTCTTGCTCCCAGATCCCTAAGGAAGTAAGAAGTAAAACCTGCCCTTTGGAATGGGGTAGAGTTTATAGTACTGCATGAAGAACGTGAAGTGGGGCTCTATCTTGAAGACCCCACACATGCAAAGGAAGGCATTGAAATAAAAATAGGAGTTCGGGGGAAGTTGGTTCACAGCTATGCCATGGAATTGGTAAAAGTTGCAAACCATCTTCGAAGGCAGATACCGAAGTTTGGCCTTTAGCTGAGCCCTGAAGACGGTAACCTCGCTTGAATGAGGAGCATAACTGGGCATACCAGGGCTAGGAAGCCTAGTGACAGCATAAGAAGGGAGAAAGAATTTGGCCGACCACTTTTGGACGTTCTTTGATGTGGCAGAGCTCGCATGAGAGTTAAGCGGAAGCCAACTCTTAGGAATGGGCTGAACTTTGACTTGGTGAGAAGACATGTTTGGCGCAAAGGCTCTAACCTTGGGAATGAAGGAGAAAATTTTGAGAGAAAATGGAAATTTTAAAAAGAAACCCACCTATTTTGGACAGAGGTAGGAACTTCGGAAGACCGCCGCAAGTGTTGCGGCAATCACTTCGCCGCTAGCACCACTACCAAAGAAAAGGTGAAAAAGGAGAGAAAAGTAGAGAGCAAAGGCAATGAAAAATGAGAAGTACTGAGAACTCTAGATGAGGAAGGGTTTATATAGACCGAAAGAGGCAGGCAAAGTGTCACCATAATGACCGCTCACAGACGAAGAGACGTAACTGATGTAATGGACGTGACTGTTCACCAATCACTAAGTGACATGTGTCACCTGACGTGAGAAGCAAGGGCACATACTCTGACAGCTAGCAGATCCATGCAAGACTAGCCCGAGGTGATGCATCTATCCGATCAGAAGATGTGATGATTCACTGACAGGCAACAAAAAACCTAGAAGGGGAATGGAAACTTCGGGAACACCAAAAGCCTGGGCAAATAATAAGTAAACCTAATGCCAAAGGCACTACCTCGGCTAGGAGAGGCATCCTCAACTGAAAAAGGGCCCTCATCCAAAAAAGGTAGCCTCGGTCAAAAATTCAGTCCCTGGCTTGCTGAGACGACTCACCTACCACAAAGGGTTCCAGAAAATGCTTGTAAAAGTGCAGGTTACAAATATACAACTTCGGCTTTCTGAGGGGGGCATGTGATAGCCAAAGGGCTATTAACCCTTCTAGAATTCCCAAAGTGACCTGAGAGGCACCACCCTTGGGAAACATGAGTGACCAACCTTGCGAGAAAGAAGGGGCCCTTACCATCCTCGGGAATAACACCACCTTATAACCGAGGGGCCATGATCCCTGAGATCTCTAGATCACCTCGCCAAAAACCACCCTTGGGGAGGACTTAGCACCAACCTCGGTGAATGACAACCACCCTTGGTAGGCAATAGAACCAACCTCAGAAAATCCATATACTTCCACCTTCGGAATAACGAACTCACCAGGTTCTGGAAAGTATATCCCCATCCTCGGTAAGGAAGAGCATCTTCCGAAGGTGCTCTACTTTGCTAAAGGGCCTCTCCTAATAGCCTTTGGTGGCTATATTGAGCCGAAGGTGGCCTCTTATGCTGAAGGAGCCTTATACCCCACAGGGGTCTCATTCTCCAAAGGGGTCTTACGGAGATATGAAAAAATTTAAGGAGCCTCTGACAGAGAGACTTCCCACACGCCCCTATCCTCTGGCCGGAACGGCCTACGACCAGCAGGAGATACCTATTTTTAAGGGTACGAATCAAATCAGACCAAACACATGTCATGATCTGAACAGGCTATGTCAAATGGCCTCCCCCCTCCACCCTCTTATAAATACTTAGGAAGGACCTTGGTAAGAAAGAACAGAACTCTTGCTATTTTCCTCACTCTCTGCTCTTCACTACTATTACTCCCACAAACACTAATGGGCGTCGGAGGCTCCTCCCCCAGAAACACATTATGGGGAGTCTTTAACCTTTGTTCCTCAAAGTCTTGCAGGCACCTTCACACTGGAAGATTCTGCCTCAAGCCAGCTTGTCATACGACGAGGATGCCACTGGGCATCAACTACACCTGTAGCTTCCACTAATAAACTGTATCATTCTAGCCATATATCCCCCTATTTTATTCACTCTATTATGAAGTAGATACTTAGAGCAAACCAAGGAATTTTGTTTCACATCAATAGCTCACTTATGGACCAAGTTATGGATTTTTTAAGTTGGTTACAAAATTCTGACCAAATGAACTGTCACTTACGCAGTTTTACAATGTCACATCTTTGGCTACATGTATCCAAACTCAAAAATTCTAAATCCCACTTTAACGTCTAGATGTTATCTCAGTGTGATCAAAATTTCATTCCATGATTCCTTCTACACCGGGAGATATAGAACTTTAAGTACAGAGTCAAAATTCTGGTCACTTTATGACCATTATGACCACACAAAATTTCATAAGTGTGCAAACACTTCATTCACTAAGGGAAAGCCCTCCAAGGATATCCCATATATGTCCATTACAGATGCGAAATATGTTCTCTTGCACCTAGCAACTTTATGTGGCCAAATAGAATTTACAAGTAAGCCGCCCATCATTCACACTTAGGCAGCTTTGCACCACATCTCTTGCATAGCCAAAACATTACTCAAATGTTCACATACTTCTCTCATTTAACATACAATACATGTACATGCATACATGAACTACAAAATGGTCTTAAATTAGCTAAATACACACCCTAGGTTATAGGAGTGCCTGAGACACAATGGACTCCAGAACAGGATGATGGACAGCTACTGCATAACACAATAAGTACCGCCATTAAAAACACCAAATGTGCTCCTAAAATCACTAAACTTTACAGATCATGACTGGACGTATGGAAGTTAATGTACCTAAAATTTTAGATAAAAAATCAAACCACGAATATCAGTTTCTATGAGATCTTTCTACTGGACCTGCATTGATAGAGTTGAGGGGGTGAGTTTCATTGAGAAACTTAGTAAGGGTAGCACTTGGATTCAATAGGCAATTTAACCATCATTAAAACCTACATCCAAAGACACTAAAACACAAAACCACAATGGATAGATAAAATATATAGCAACCAAATGCAGCAGCCACTCACAACCTACAAACACATGAAATGTAGCAGTAACATATACCATAGATTAGTCCATAAAACGTATAATAAACATAAGCAAATCACTATGGCAGCCATCCTAAAGCTAATGCTTGGTCTTAGGTGGATTTTAACACTAGTTAGCACTAACTTTCGGCTCTAGACACTCTCATTTCACTGCCATCTTTATGAACTTCACACTAGGTCACAAAACCTTCAATAAGTGCACTCCCTTCACTAAGCTTTGTTCATCATGCTCATGGTTCTCTTCCAAGCTTAGCCTTAGCTCCATGGTTACTTGAAAATACAGAAAAAAAGCCATGAGACCAAGAGAACCCTTACCAAAGTGGGTAGGCCAAAAATCAAGCTTGGTCCTTAAAGTATCCAAGCAATAGCTCTAGTTTGCTTCCAATTGCTTCTTTTTCCCTTCAATTTCAATCAATTGCAAGTTTCAAGGTGTGGTGGCTATGGAGGAAGTGTGGCTGTGTTCTTAGGCTTGAGGTGGTGAACAATGGGAGAGAGATAAGTGAATTGGCCACTTAAATGGCCTTAAATGAGCTTAAGGGCACAAAACACACTTAAACAAGCTTAACCTTGCTTTATGCCATTTTCCTTCTTACTAATTATGGTTTCTTTATCTTAAAATCATTGGTACACATGTGCCCAACATTTTTGACCCATTTACCAAGCCTTGGCTACCTCCCCCATGGTTGGATAATTCCACAATCTCACACTTTTACTTAAGTCAAAAGCTTGAACACCTTAAGGTTTACACTAAGACATTTACGTCCCTAATGCCTTTAGTGTTCCCTTTTTCCAAACTTGTCTTCCATGAGCAATTTGGTCCTCCAATAGTACTTTAGAACCACTCATATCCTTCTCATAATTCTCCAAGGCTCTTTTTTTAGAGTTTTCCAATTTAGTACCCAAATTCCCAAAACCTTACAAAAAAAGTCCATAGGTTGCTTGACAAACAAGCAATCCTTAAGGCTTTTCTTGGGGGCCAAGTTAGCAACTTGAAACAATTTTAAAGAGGTGTTCATTATACCTTTTACCCCTGACACTTGATTCACTATGAAGAGAATTACACAATATAATGGTTTTTTTACCATTATGCCACACTTGTAATTCTCCCATTTTGTGTTGTGGTAACAATCCTCCCCCCTTAAAAATTTTGGTCCTCCAAAATAGCTTTTAGCTTTGAGTATTCTTCAGGATACCTTTCTATAAGGTCTTTTTCAGTTCCACTGGTTGCTTCTCTTTCAGAGTGGTTTGACCACTGAACTTTAACCATGGGAATAAGTTTATTTCTTAACGTTCTGGTATCCTTGGCTAAGATAGCTATAGGTTTCGGTTCATATATCAAGTTTGGTTCCAACTATATGTCTTCCACTAGAATAACATGCTTTGTGTATAATAGATAATTCTTAAGCATACTAATGTGAAAAATATCATGAACACTTGATATGCTTGCCGGTAGAGTTGACCTGTATGCTACCTTACCAACTCTACCCAAGACCTCATAAGGGCATATGTATCTTGTAGCTAACTTGGTTCATCTACCAAATTTGATAGCTCCTTTGGTTGGTGCAACTTTCAGCCAAACATTATCACCAACGTCAAATTCCAAGTCTCTTCTTTTTTTGTTCACATAGGCTGTGGTCCTTTTGTTAGCTACCTTTAATCTCTCTTGAATTTTCTTGATTTTGGCAGTAGTCTCTTCAATAATTTTGGGACCCAACTCTAGCCTCTCTGAGGCTTCCACCCAACAGTGGGGTGTCATGCACCTTCTTCCATATAATGCTTCATAAGGTGCCATGCCAATGGTGCTTTGGTAACTATTGTTATATGAGAATTCCACCAATGGAAAGTGTTGGTTCCATTCACCTTTGAAATCCAACATACAGATCTTTAGCATGCCTTCTAGTGTTTGTATTGTTACCAACTCTGGGGTAGTCCAATAATGGTACCAAAATTGTGCATTTAGACTCCCAGGATTGGCAATGTTCTATAGGCCATCAGAACACTACCCTTACTGTGCATACCCAAGTGGCCCTCTTAGGCTTTATGTAAACACATGCATATTGGTATAAACATCACACACATATTCACATTCCATGAACACTATGGAAGCAAAGAATGAAAACACTAGCACAAGTCTTAATCTTGGCTACCACACATTAGGCAATCTTGTTAAGTTATAGTTCTAGCCACTACACCTGTAACTTCTACTAATAAACTGTATCATTCTAGCCATATACCCCCCCATTTTATTCCCTCTATTATTAAGTAGAGACTTAGAGAAAACCAAGGAATTTTGTTTTCCATTACTAGCCCATCTATGGACTAAGTTATGAATTTTTTAAGTTGGTTACAAAATTCTGACCAAATAAACAGTAATTTAGCCAAATTTTCAACACTATATCATTGGTTCCAGGGCTCCAAATTCAGAAATTTGAAATCCTAGTTCAACCTCTCGATGTTCTCTAGGTGTGGTCAAAATTTCATACCAAGAATCCTTCTACACAGGGAGATCTAGAACTTTAAGTGCGTAGTCAAAATTCTAGTTACTTTATGACCATTTTGCCCATACAAAATTTCATAAGTGTGCAAACACTTCATTCACAAGCGGAAAGCCCTCCAAGGCTACCCATATATGTTCATTACACATTGGCAATACATTCCCTTCAATTTAACAACTTTATGTGGCCAAAACTGAATTTACAAGTAAGCAGCCCATCATTCACACTTAGGGAGCTTTGCACCACACCACTTACATAGCCAAAACATTACTCAAATGTCCTCATACTTGTCTCATTTTACATACACTACATGTACATGCGCACATGAACTAAAAAATGGTCTTAACTTAGCTAAGTACACACCCTAAGTTGCAGGAGTGCCTGAGACACAATGGACTCCAAAACTGGATGCTGGATAGTTGTTGCATAACATAATAAGAGCCACCATTAAAATACCAAATGTGTTCCAAAAATCCCCAAATTTTCCAGATCATGACTAGACATATGGAAGTTCATATATCTAAAAATTTAGATTAAAACCCAAACCACAAATGTTAGTTTGAATGTGATTTTTCTACTAGACCTGAAATGACAGAATTGAGCGGAGTAAGTTTCATTGATAAACTTAGTAAGGGTAACACTTGGATTCAATAGGCAATGTGACCATAAAAGCTATAACCAAAGACACTAAAACATAAAAAACCCAAATGCATATATACAAGATAAAGCAATCAAATGCAGCAGCCATTCACAACAAACAAACACATGAAATATGGTAGCAACAACAACCCTAGAGTAGTCCATAAAACACGTAATAAACGTAAGCAAATCACTATGGCAGCCCTCCTCAAGCTAATGCTTGGTCTTAGGAGGACTTTAACACTAGTTAGTAATAACTTTGGGCTCTAAAAACCCTCATTTCGCTGCCATCTTTGTGCACTTCACACTAGGTCACAAAACCTTCAATAAGTGCACTCCCCTCACTAAGCTTGGTTCATCTAGCTCATGGCTCTCTTCCAAGCTTAGGCCTAGCTTCATGGTTGCTTGAAAATATATAAAATAACCCATGAGAACAAGAGAACCCTTATGAAAGTGGGTAGGTCAAAAATCAAGCATGATCGTTGAAGTATCTTAGCAATAGCTCTAGTTTGCTTCCAATTGCTTCCTTTTGCCTTCAATTTCAATTAATTACAAGTTTGAAGGTGTGGCGGCTATGAAGAAAGTGTTGATGTGTTCTAGGGTTGGAGGAGGCTGAAAATGAGAGAGAGATGGGTGAATTGGGCACTTAAATTGTTAGTGTTGTGCCCAAAAGGCCAATCATGAGATGATTGTATTTTTTGCACATTGAGTCATGATATTTTATTAAGGCATTAATCCAGCAATTATGTTTGTTGTTTTGTTTTTGCGTAACTTAACAAACATAATTGTAACCCTAGAATAATGATATTCTCAAACGTCCCTAGTGATAGCAGAAGTGCTATCGCCCTAACCACCTACCGACCACGGGAAAGAGGGAGCCAGACACCTGAGGCATACGACCTCGGTAGCTCACCAATTCCAACTTTGGGAACCAGCGTAGAACCTCCTTCGGGAGGGTGACCGAACCAGCTCCGGGGGAGAAAGACCAACCACCCCCTGCGGGAGAAAGCCCCCCCGAAGACAGAGACGCCGAACTTTCAGCCTGACTCCGGGAAAAGGCCCCTCACCCTGAACTGAGACATCAACCAAAGGGACCTCAGTTGCATGAAAAGAGCCATCAAGGAGTCTCTGACACTCCACTCACATACGTCTCTGACACGTCGCTGCAGCCTACGTCCTGTCACGTCGGGCTACACCTACCACCGCTCATGGCCTGAGGAGCCAGCAAGCTACTAGGGGCCCCCATGCCCAGAAGTATGAACCCCATCCATCCATACACGTGCCACAATCTGAAGGGATCACCCCCTCCCTTATATACCAGGGAAATGGTCACAGACAGGGGGCTCCCATAGAGAGAGAGAGAAAAAAAAAGAGGACAGAGAGGCTGGAAAACAGAGGACGCTCTCCTCCCTCCGCCTAAATACTCTCCCTTCAGCCCTCAGAAAGACACGCCAGGCAAGAGTCCCTTGTGCTTATTATTGTGTCCCCTTCTCTCTAAAAGCACTAACTTGGGCGTCCGAGGTTTCCCCCGGAAAACCACCTCGGGGGCCTCCTAACCCCTGTTTTCTGAGTGTTTCAGCCAGGTCGCCCTGAAGAATCCCCGCTCCGAGCTCTCTCCCATACCGGAGGTCCTTCGTGTCATCACCCTATCACGGGACCAGGCAGCTACCGGCCATCACTTAAGGTGATCCACCCAGGACACTAGTCTTCCTTCTGGACTAGCCTGCACCTCCGGGACCCCCTGCTGCCCTCACCACTGCACATAGTGGAGATGCTGGCTCCGCCCAATCAGACCCGCATCACCTAGTCTAGTATTATTGTGGAGCGGTTGCAATAATAAAAAATGACTAGCATATGTGGAGACTAATATGAGATATGTAGTCTGCATATGGGTCCAAGTTGGAGAACTTGCGTACTGGACCGACCCACCATGAGAACACTACATGGATCGTTATATGAGTGTCATAAGTGATTCTCATAGTGATCATGGTATATGTAGTCCTTCGACCTACGATCATCAAGGTTCCCTACATGTGAGTCACATACTTTGATACTTTCCTTTGTTGCTCGTAACTGAGTGAACTTGAAGGAGGTCATTGGGTATGTCACATATCATGTGGAGGGATTTGTATCATCAATATGGGATTTGCTCCTCATATGTAACGAGAGTGATATCTTCGTGCCCCTTGATAGAGTAAGACTTAGAAAAATGCATGGCCATGCTCAGATGAGTTGATATATGATATCAATGTCATCAGTTTAAGTTGGTCTACTTGGTAATAAAAAAACCAAAGATTGGGCTATACGAGAGTGACACATTCCATGTCTCGTTCTTAGTCTTGATATCTTGGACAAAGGGACAGTGGCATATATCGGTGACGATCATAAAGGTTTAGTCAAATCATCAACAATCTTGTCACTTGGGTAGCAATGATGTGTTGCTAGACACCGCTCATTGTTTATGATCACAAATGTGATTTATGATCATTGCCAACTTAGGAAGAGCCTATTGGGTCGCACACATAGAGCTATTTGGATCATTAGAGTGCATGGGCTAATAATTTGGGTTTTGGTTTCACAATAATTTCGTATTAATAATGGGCCCAATAGTTGAGCCATTATTAAGCCCGAATTTAAAGCCTAATGGGATTAGGGTTTTGAAACCCATTAGGCATGGAAGTTGAGTCTCACTATAAATACAACTTCTAGTGAGAAATTCGTAGGTCTCCTTGCCCTAGCCTCCCAAAAGGACAACCGCACTCTTCTCTTGCAATTCCTTGGAGGACGCAAGCTAGTATTGCGAGCGCAAGAGAAATGCATCTGCCGGGACGCGGTGGAAGCGTGGTGATCCCGAGAAGCTCGTGTGGATACCATAGAGACCCTGAACACGTCAATTGTTTAAGTTTTGTGATTCGACTCTACAGTTGAGTGAAAGATCTCAACCGAAAATTAGGTATGAAATTTTTCGAACACCCGGTTTACCCCGTTTCACTTGGATCCTGGAGGGTTTTGGTTAAATTCCGCTGCGCTGTTTGGCTCCCAAAACCCAACATAAATGGCCTTAAATGAGGTTAAGGGCACAAAACGCACTTAACAAGCTTAACCTTGCTTTATGTCATTTTCCTTCTCACTAATTATGGTTTATTTCTCTTAAACTCATTGGTACTCATGTGCCCAAACATTTTTTACTATTTATCCTGTCTTGGCTACCCCCCCCCCCCCCATGGTGGGATATCCCCACAATTCCACCATTTGACTTAGGTTAAAAGCTTGAACACCTTAAGGTTTACACTAAGACATTTAGGTCCTTAATGCCTTTAGTGTTTCCTTTGTCCAAACCTATCTTCCTTTAGCAATTTTGTCATCCAATATCTTTTTCATACAATTCATGTCCGATAACTCTCCGAGTCTCTTTCTCAAGAGTTTTGCAATTGAGTACCTGAATTTCCAAAACCTTACAAAAAAGCCCATAGGTTGCTTAACAAACAGGCAATCCTTAAGGCTTTTCTTGGGGGCCAAGTTACCAACTTGGAACACTTTTAAGGAGGTGTCATTATAACTTTTACCTCTCATACTTCAATCACTATGAAGAGAATTAGACATATAATGGTTTTTCGACCATTATGCCACACTTGTAATTCTACCATTTTTGTGTGGTGGCAACAAGTTGAGTGAGTTGTGATACCATACCATGCTCCTTTAGATAGTCAAGGAATTCTCGATCCAAGTATTCTCTACATCGATCTCATCAAACTAATTTGATACTCGTCCTGAGTTAATTCTTTACTTCATTCTTTGAACTTTTCAAAGGATTCTGACTTGTGTCTCATGAGATACACATAGCCATATCTACTGAAGTCATCAGTAAAGGTAATGAAGTATTGGAAGCCTCCTCTAGCATGTGCAGACATAGTGCCACATACATCATTATGTATGAGTCATAGTAAGTCATTAGCCTTTTCACTTTGCCCTGTGAATGGGGCTTTGGTCATCTTGCCCATAAAAATGACTCACATGTCTCATATGATGGAAAATCAAATGACTCCAAGAGTACATTCTTATGGAGCCTGGATATGTGGGTCTCATTTATATGGCCCAAGTGACAATGCCAGAGATAGGTCAGGTTCAAATCACTCAATTTGACTTTCTTGGTATTCACATTATAGATTGGATTTTCAAGTTCTAGAACATACAAATTGCTAAGTTGAGCACTACTATAAAGGATTTCATTCAAATAAATAGAACAACATTTGTCCTTTATTATAAATGAAAAACCTTTCTTCTCCAAGCAAGAAACAGAAATCAAATTTCTACTAATAGTAGGCACAAAGTACCAGTTCTCTAATACTAAAACTAATCCACTGGGCAAAGTGAGAACATAAGTTCCTACGGCTAAGGCAGCAACTCTTGCTCTATTTTACCTCGGGCTAACCTTCTACTTTTACTTAGATCCTACATATTTGCAGAAATGTGAGATCTACATCCAGTATCCAATACACAAAATGAGTAAGTAGAAAAATTAGCCTTTATAACAAAAATACCTGAAGTGGAAGTCATACTTCCCTTCTCCTTATCAAGTTGTTCAAGATAAAGCTTACAGTTGTGCTTCCAGTGTCTAGGTTGCTTACAATGGAAGCACTCCCCTTCCTTTGCCACACCATCAAATGGTTTCAGTGCAACTGAAGAAGAATTAGCATTGGACTTTCCTTTAGTTTTATCCTTCTTCTTATTGGCTTTTCCCTTTCCTTTGCCCTTTTGAACCAACAAAATGGGCTTAGCCTTCTTAAGGTTTTGCTCAGCAGTTCTCAACATGTTGAGCAATTCAGGGAGAGACTTGTCAAGGTCATTCATGTTATAGTTCATGACATACTGACTGTAGCTTTCAGGCAACGATTGCAAGACTGCATCAATAGCCAACTTTTTCTGATGAGCAAATCCCAAACTCTCAAGATTCTCAATGTACCCAATCATCTTGAGCACCACGAGACTTCCCTCAGACATTTTTTATTGAAACAATGCCTTAGAGGTCTCAAATCTATCATGCCTAGCTTGCTCTTAGAAAAGCATTTTGAAATGTTCGATCATATCGAATGCCCCCATGTTTTCGTGTTGCTTCTAAAGCTCAAATTCCATGGTAATAAGCATGAGGCTTGCAATATCCAAAGCATCATCAGAATGGCTCTTGTGAGCATGCCATTCAGTTCTTGGAGCAGTGGCAACAAGCTCATTCGGAATGGGCTGCCTTAGGACATAAGTCTTTCTCTCTTGCTTGAAGACTATCCTAAACTTTCGGTACTATTTGAGAAAGTTAGACCCATTTAGTTTTTCCATCTCAAGGATCGATTGCAACAAAAGTGTCGATGTGTTTTGTGCCATGGTTATCTACAACAGTAAATATGCAGTGTAAGAGTCAGTATTTTAATTCATTTAATAAGGACTTTTATTAAACAATTCTCCCACTATTTTTCTCAAAATAATAACCCTTGATATTTTTTTGGAACACCTCGGAACTAAGGTATTCTAGTGGGCCAAGATCCATATTTCACCACAACTTGAGTCAGCTTTGGCTCTTCTCTCAAGTTACAGTTATTTAGGTAGGCAACTCTTTGCAAATTGCATCTCCTGAAACTCTTGGATAGTTGGGTGAACAACACTTGTCCAAGTTCATCTCACGAACTTAAGCTCAACTTTATGCCTTTAAATCCCCAATCCTATTAGGATGACTTAGGTAAGTCAGTCCCAAAGTTAGCAATTTGGATATCACTATTATCCCATCGCGCCTTACCTAGATGAACATAGGTGCTTTGCTTTGGCAAACCCACTCAATGTTGATCAAATTCTTGACAAGTGCCAACATTTGGAAGGCATCACATTTAATGACTTAATATTTGTTAGAGGGATTTTTCTTTTCGATCTCACCAATTTGTTATCTTTGGTTGTCTTATACATGCATCACATACAAATATAAAACATGCATCTCATGCTAACAAGAAAGTAAATATGACATGGTTACAGCCCAAACTATGCAATATTCTCAAGCCAATGAGAATATCATAGAAGCCTAAAAAAAGAAAAGGGTCTTCACAAGCTTCATCTCCTCCTTTCGTGGTTGCCCTTTTATTGTCACCTCCTTGGACATACCACCTTGGATGATCCCATAATGTACCATTAAATGAATAATAGAAACCTCAAGTTTCATTCAAGGGGAGTAAGGTGAGAAGAGAATGTACAATAAAAATAGCAAGAACAAGGCATGACTCACAGGCCGTATTTACAAGTACAACCAATCAAGGGCTATAACCGTGATGCCCCAAGGCATCTTCGTTTGCTGTCATGCTGACAGGCGGAGAGACTTCCTGAGGAGGCAAGCGCCTGGAGCTCTGGTTTCCCAGCTGAGCGTGCCTGAAAAGCACAAAGAAGAGGTTAGGAGGTCCCCGGTTTGCTTTTCCGGGGAGGACCCTCCGACGCCCAAGTCAGTTTTCTGAGTGAAAGTGGAGGAAGAACACTAAGGGATCAAGTGTCTTGCCTGTTTTGTGTTTTCTCAGAGGGAGGAAAATGCCCATCCTTTGCCCAGTCCCATTTCCTAGTATTTATAGGAGTAGCTGGTCCGTTCAGATCATGACACGTGTTTGGTTGGATTTGATCTGTAGTTTTGGACCTAGGGGACAGGCAGCCGTTTGCAGCGTCCTTTAGCCCTGGACCCGGACGGGTTGCGTCAGGACGGGGGCGGCTGCGGCGTGTCAGTTCGCCGTTCAGATGTGACGTGTAGGGCTTGTGGGCGACATGTCAGAGGCTCCTTAAATGCTCATACCGTACTCCCGAGGTCCCCTGGGCGAGGTTGCCCTTCGGTGCGTGCACCCTCTTCGGATTCTATCCGTCCTTTGGTGCGAGCACCTCCTTCGGGATCTATCCCATAGTTCTGGGAGTTCCCTTGATGAACACCTTCTTCGGGACTCACACCCATAGTTAGGGGATACCCTTGCTCAGGTGTTTCTTGTTCGGCGAAGATCCTCTTCGGGGCCTCTGCCTTCGGGGAGATTCTCCCTTGCTTCAGAGAGATGGCTCTCTTACCCGGAGGCAGTCAGTTTGGCCCCTCGATGGAGACGGTGTTGTCCTCGGAATTCCTGACGAGCTAACCGAAGTCTCGAGCTCATAGTGTTTGACTTCGCACCTTCCGAGGTCCGTAAAAAGATCCTCTCTTGGGTGACGTCAGACTCCTCAGCCAATATTCTGGCAGGGAGTTACTACCGAGGAGGCAATAGCCTTTGGCTATCACAGGCCCCCCTCTGAAAAGCCGAAGTGAGAAACTTCGGTTCATCGGTTTTCGGGTCCTGTGGTTGTGATGTCTGTGCCGAAGACGCCTTCTTCTGCTTGTACCGATGGGCAGCATTTTTACGTCCTCGAGGCGCGAGAAGATAGGCTGTCCCTGTGCCGAAGATACACCTTCTGCCCGAAGTCACAGGCTGTCTCTTGGTGTCCTTGTGGCAAGAGGAAATAGGATAACCTTGTACCGAAGATAGACGTTTTGCCCGAAGTCACAGGCTGTCTTTTGGTGTCTTCGAGGTAACCTACTTTTTTGCCTTTATAGGTCTGCTCATGCGTCGCGTCCTGTATCCAGCAGAGTCAGTTTAGGGTGGTGCCTCTAGATCAAACGGTGTCAGAGGGCGTGCTCGTCGTGATGGACGACACGTGGCACGTTTGCTGCGCGATGACCGACACATGGCACACTTTTATTGGGTAAGAATGCACTGAGTACGGCTGGCGCGACTTTTCAGGCGCCCATAGCAGTTATGGCGACGCTTCGCCTTCCGAGGGGTACTAATGACGACGGTTGTCCTGGCCTTCTCGGCCTATATATATCAGTGCTGTCATGACCCTTTTTCTTCTTCTGCTTTTGCTTTCTTTTGCCTTCTAATTCTCTCCCGATTTTCCGCAGCGGTTCTCCTTTTTCAGGCATTTTTCCGACCACTTTTCAGGACGGCTTCCAGGAATCCAGATTCCGGCAAGACCTTTGGTGGGTTTTAGTCCTTCTGCTTTTTTTTCAAAGATTCTTCCTTGTTTTTCCCGAACTCGTTTTCATCATGCCTGTTCCCGAGAGTTGGCAACCTCTTCTTTCTCACCCCTGCTGCACTACTCCGGCAAAGCTAGCGAAGTGGAAGAAAAAGTTTTTCTTACCCTCTTACTCTGTGACGAGGTTGCCCCGTCCTGACCAATTTGCTTTCTCCAACCGAAGTGATGAAATCACAATTTTCTGAGCCCAACTGAAGGCCGGACTTCGGTATCCCCCCCGGAGATGGTTAGCGCGTTCTGCAACTTCCATGGCATTGCCGTTAACCAACTCCCACCGAACTCGTACTGCTATTTCAACGCCTTCCTCTGTATGTGCGGCATTTTCAAAATAAAACCTCACTTTGTAGTTTTTCTTCAGTACTACAAGCTCTTCGTGGTCCCAAAGGGTGGCTTCTACTTCATGCTGCCTCGGGGATCCGGGAGCAAAAAGTATACGTTCACCTTCGCCACCAAAGACAGCTGGCGAGGGTGGCAGCAAAAATTCTTTTTCCTGAAGAAGTCGGAGGCTTGGTCGCACGTCCCGACCAAGTGGGCTCAGGGGAGGCTCAAGATGGATGTTGTTGACCCGAAGATACTGCTAGACGCCGACGTAGCACCTATCTTTGAGGACTTCGACAGGCGCATCCGGGCCGTCTCTGACTGGGCTGCCGAAGTTTCTCCTTGTGCCCTTTACCCCTTTCCGATCAACTGGAGGCTCATGACCGAAGAGGTCCTTCGGGAACTTAAGGTGGTAAAGGAGCACGTGACAGACCTCAATATGCCGAAACCGGCTTCTTCGGGGAAGGACTCCTGGCTCGTGAAACTCCTTCGGAGGAAGGAGACTTATGAGTCTTTTTACGAGAGTAAGTTACTTTCTCATTTTTTCCTTCATAACTTCATCTTGGACTTACACTGATCTTCTTTTTTCTCTTTTCAGAGATGGACGACGACGCGGCTGCCTTTTACAAGGCTCTTTTTACCGGGCAGGCCCAGAGGGGCGAACAGACAAAGAAGGCCGCCTCTCGGAGGCGGAAGCAGACTTTGGGCGGCCTTCCTTCCAAACGGGCAAAGATAGCTGCTCCTTCCTCTCTTCCGCAAATTCCGGAGGAGGTAGGCGAGGAGCCCGAAGACCCTGCTGCCCCTTTGCCCGAGGTACCTTCTGCCGACGTTCCTTCTTCCGATGTCCTTCCTCAAAGCCCCACGCCTTCGCATGCTCTTCTGGAGGGCGATGGGGAGGAGACCCCTTCTGCCGAGGAACGGCGCCGAATAAGAGGCAAGGGGGTCTCTACTGAGGTGACGTCGATTCTTGACGATGACGTTATCGAGGTGCCAGCAGGTTTGTATTTTTTCGAAGAACCTTTTTTCTCTTGTAAATCCTTAAAACTTTTCTGGCCTTAACCAATTTTCCTGCCTTGTTGTGCAGCGGAGGTGGCCGCTCCTGACTGGGTTGCCGAACACGCCCGCAAGAGGGCCCTTCGGGATGCCCAAGTCCCGGCAGGGAAAGTTCCGAAGGAGCCCTTCTGGACGTTCACGGAGGACATGAATATGTACTCCGAGGACTGTCCCGAAATGGCCAGGCAGATGTGCAAAGGGGTTTTTACTGAGGCCTCTTACAAGGCCTTTACGGAGGCTTACCTTGGCGACATCTCTTTGGCCGCCAAACTCACTGAACATGCTGCCCAGGTATGCTTCTCTGTTTCCTTAGTGCTGATTTCGCCTTTGCTTTTTACTTAGCATCATTTTCCCTTTGTTTTGCCTTTTTTGCAGCTGATGGGGTATGCCGCGTTGCTCCGTGTTCGGGTAGCGCGAGAGACGGAACGGAGGGCGTCATTCTGGGACCTTTACACCAAGACAAAGGCCCAGTGTTCGGCATTGGCTGCCGACAATGCCCAGCTAAAGCAGTCTTCGGAGAAGGAAATTGCTGAACTTCGGGAGGGGTTCATAAAAGAGAAAGAGGAACTTGAGAAAGGCTCCTCCCAGAAACTTTCCGACCTCGGCTCTCGGGTGGCGAAGCTGACTTCGACCATAGAAGCGATTCAAAAGGATAAGTCAGAAAGTGACGCAATCCTTGCGAAGACGCTCGAGGAAAAGGCCCAGCTCGAAGCCGAGGTCGCATCTCTGAAGAAGCCTTCAGAAGAGAAGAAGAAGATGAAGGCATTGAAGAAAAAGCATAGGGATCTGGAGAAGGATTACGCGGATCTGGAGAAGGACTATGCAGATTTGGCGGTCAAGAAGCGGGAGTCCGACGATATGACGAAGTTGGGCTTTCAAGACGGCTTCTGTCTTGCTCGGCACCAAATTCTGCAGAAGTTCCCAGATTTCGACCTCTCCTTCCTCGAACGCATGAACATCCCGAAGGAGCCTCAGTGGACTTGGTCCAAGATCGAGCACTTGAAACTGCCTCCTTCTTTCTCGGCGCCGAAGGCTGCTGACAAAAGCACAGAGGCTGGCAGTTCTCAAGACGCCGAGGTTCCTTAGTTTGTACTAGGGCCTTTTGTCTTCATTTTCTTCTTCTTTTTTGTAGTCTTTCAGCAACTTTTCTTCTCTGTAAGCACTCTTTGGCTCAATAGATAAAAATTTGGCTAAGTATTTTTTGCCAGATCCCTTTGTTTCCCTTTGTCCCGAACATAATTTGCTCGAGAGACCTCGGAGAACCATATTCTTGCTTTCCTTTGTCCCGAACATATTCGCTCAAGGGACTTCGGAAAACCATACTTTTGCTATCCTTTGTCCCGAACATATTCGCTCAAGGGACTTCGGAAAGCCATACTCTTGCTTTCCTTTGTCCCGAACATATTCGCTCAAGGGACTTCGGAAAACCATACTCTTGCTTTCCTTTGTCCCGAACATATTCGCTCAAGGGACTTCGGAAAACCATACTCTTGCTTTCCTCGGCTATTGCTTTCGTGAGACTCTTGTTTTGTACTTCTTCAGAACTTTTTACTTAGACAAATTTGTCCAACTTGTGCAATACAACTTTCCCACCAAACTTTTTAGGCATAGAATTTTTTCAAGGCCTCTGAGTGCGAAGTGTTTTTTAATTCTATGCCTTTGGCATCACCGAGCTTATAAACTCCTTTTCGTACTTCGGCAAGTACCAGGTACGGTCCTTCCCAATTTGCACGAAGTACCCCGTGGGACGGCTTTCGGGGTGCGAATTCAGCCTTTCAGAGAACGAGATCTCCCTTCTTTATTCCCTTTGGCCTGGCGCGTAAGTTTATGGCTACTGCCACTCTTTGCTGGAAAGCTTTTCTTCTCAGCTCAGCTACTTCTCTGTGTTCGCTGACGAGGTCGAGCTTTGTTCTCAGGCCGAGGTCATTTCCTTTTTCATCGAACAGTTGGACTCATATTGACGGTTGTACTACCTCGACAGGGATGATGGCCTCTGTACCAAAGACGAGTGAAAAGGGCATTTCCCCTGTGGCTCTTCGGGGTGTTGTTCGGTAACTCCATAACACGCTTTGGAGTTCTCCTGGCCATTTCCCTTTTGCTTCTCCCAATCTCTTTTTCAGACCATCTTTTATGGTCCTGTTAGATACTTCTACCTGCCCATTACTTTGGGGGTGAGCTACTGGGGCGAAGTGCATTTTTGTCCCGAGGTCGCCAATGAACTCTTGGAATCCTTTGTCTATGAACTGGGATCCATTGTCCGCTACGAGCACCCTCGGTATGCCAAATCTGCATACGATGTTTTTCCATACGAACTTCTGTACTTCTTTTGCCGAGATAGTTGTCAGAGGTTCTGCCTCGACCCACTTAGAGAAATAGTCAACTACTACTACGCAGAACTTTACGCCTCCAGGCGCCGTTGGGAGTGGCCCAATGAGATCTATGCCCCAAACTGCGAAGGGCCAAGGATAGTCTGCCGAAGTCACGAACTCCGAGGGTGTTCTTTGGATGTTCGCATGTCTCTGGCAACTACCACATTTTCGGACGAACTGCTTCGCGTCCTTTCTCAGGGTAGGCCAGAAGTATCCTTGGTGAAGTATCACTGCTGCCAGGGCGTCGGTTCCGATGTGCGAACCACAGGCACCTTCGTGAACTTCTTCAAGGATCATTTCAGTATCCTCTTCACTAACGCACCTCTGTAGTGGATTTGCATATCCCTGCCGATATAGTTCTTCTCCAATTAGGAAGAAATGTCCGGAGCGCCTTCGCACTTTTGCGGCTTCGCTGGGGTCTTCGGGGAGTGTGTTGGTTGCGAGATACGTTTTGATTGGTTCTTTCCATCCTTTCCCCGAGGTCGCTATGCTTAACACTGCGATGCTGGGGTGGCTTAGCACTTCGGTGCAAGTTTTGGACTTCGCCAAACAGTCTGCCTCAGCATTTTCTCGTCGGGGTACGTTCTCAATTTTCACGACGTCGAACTCCTGAATAAGCTTTGTTACCAACTCATGGTATTTCGCCAAGGTCGGGTCTTTCGCGCCATAGTCCCCTGCCATTTGCCGGACCACCAGCTGGGAGTCACTGTGGGCTTTAAGGTTTCTCACGCCAATCTTTCTGGCCAGGCGTAATCCTGCTATGAGGACCTCATACTCGGCCATATTGTTGGTGGCGTTGAAACTGAACTTGATGGCCTTCATTACTTCTAGGCCTTCGGGGCCTCTGATAATCACTCCAGCTCCCTGGTGTTCGGATCCTGAGGCCCCGTCAACATATAACGTCCATTCTGGCTCGTCTTCGCCAGAGAACGAATGTCCCACCTCGGTGTTTGGTACTTCGGCGATGAAGTCTGCCAAAGCTTGAGCTTTTATAGCTTTCCGGGGTTCATACGTGATGTCGTGTTCGCCAAGCTCTATACACCACTTGGAAAGCCTTCCCGAGTGATCAACTTTCCTCATAACATCCCGTAGAGGCAGGGTACTTCGGACGATAATGGGGTGAGCCTGAAAGTATGGCCGCAGCCTTCTCCCTGCAAGCACTAAAGCGTATATAGCTTTTTGAAGCAAAGGGTACCTGACTTCGGCGCCATGCAGGGACTTGCTGACATAGTAGACCGGCCATTGCTTTGGCCCTTCTTCTTTCACGAGGACCGAGCTCACAGCTTTTTCTGTGACGGCGAGGTATAATACGAGGGGCTCTCCCTCCTGAGGTTGCCGCAGAGTTGACAGGCCGGCCAAGTAGACTTTGAGTTCTTCCCAGGCTTTTTGGCAATCTTCATCCCAAGGATGACCATTCCTTCCGAGGTCTCCTTCCATCTTTGCTGCCTTTATGAGCACTTTGAATAAGGGTCGACACCTATCTCCGTACCTGGAAATAAACCTGCTCAGAGAGGTTATTCTTCCGGTGAGTCTTTGCACGTCTTTGACCGTGGCAGGAGTTCGGAATTCGAGCAGAGCCTTAATCTTCTCGGGGTTAGCATCGATGCCTCTTTCGGATACCATGTACCCAAGGAACTTTTCCGAGGTCACCCCGAAGATGCATTTCTCCGGATTAAGGCGGATCCCGAAGGCTCTGAGTTTTTGGAAGGTTTCCTCTAAATCTTCAACGTGGTAGCCAGGCAGTTTGCTTTTGACTATCATATCATCAACATACACCTCCATGTTCCTCCCCATTTGGTCTTTGAAGACTTTGTTCATCAGCCTCTGGTAGGTGGCTCCTGCATTTTTGAGTCCGAAGGGCATCCTGATATAGCAATATGTTCCTCCCTCAGTGATGAAGGCAGTCTTCTCTTCATCTTCGGGGTTCATCCTTATCTGATGATACCCACTGAAAGCGTCCAGGAAACTTAGGAGCCCGTACTCGGCAGTTGAGTCTACCAGTTGGTCTATCGGCGGAAGAGGATATGAATCTTTCGGGCAAGCATCGTTCAAATTTCTGAAGTCGATGCACATCCGGAGCTTACTACTTCCTTCTTTTGTGGCAATTACCACGTTGCTTAGCCATTCGGGGTAGTTTACCTCCCGGATAATGCTAGCGTCTATTAGACGCTGGACTTCGGTCTTGACGAAGTCATTTTTGTGAACCGAGATGCTCTGTTTCTTTTGCCGGACAGGTTTTACTTCCGGACTCGCTTTGAGGCTATGCTGGATTACGCAAGGGTTTACCCCTGGCATGTCCTTCGGCGAGTAGTCGAACAGATCTTTATTTGCAAGCAGAAAAGATACAAGTTTTTCCTTGTCTCCTTCGGCCATGCTTTTCCCTATTCGGGTATTATGGCCTGGGACAAGCTCTACTTCTTCTGTTTCCGCTTTTGTGGGATCTTCTGCCTCGCCCCTTTCCAGCTCTTTTGCTTCTACAGCAAGTGCTAAGTTGCTTGCTGGAGCCTTTCGTGCTCTGACGAACACCTTTCTCACCTCGCCTTGATCAATGAAGATCTTTGCGTCTCCTCCTTTGGTTGCGAAGGTGACAATCAAGTACTTTACATCACGGTGAATGTGCAAATTTCCCTGTGTCTGTCTGCCGAGGATGGCGTTGTATGACGAAGGGACGTCCATGACTATGAATCTTGCCATGGTAGAGGCGAACAACTCAGCAGTTCCTTTCTCCGAAGTTCCTTTCATCATCAAGGGGAGGTCGATCCACCCGAGGACAGGTAGCTCAGATGGTCCTATGCCGAACGTGGGTGAAGTAACAGCCTTGAGGTCACTCCTGGATACGCCCAAGCTTGGCAGCAAATGTGAGAACAAGACGTCTGCGTTTGACCCATCGTCCAGCAGTACCCTCTTGACGTCCCAGTTTCCTATCCTCGCCATTATCAGCAATGGATCGTCATGGGGAAATACGATGGTTGAGCCATCCTCGCGGGCCAATTTTTTCGTTGGGCTCTGATATTCCATCACCGCTATCTCTCTGGCCCTTCTTTTTCTTTCCGAGGATGGAAGTCCGGTTGTGATCGTCTATATTACTCCTGCCGAAGGTGGAGGACGCCTTCTCGGACTTCGGTTCCTTCGCCTGTCTGAATCGTAATCCTCGTCATCGGGCTTTCCTTCTTCCTCCTTTTTCCCCTTCGGGGAAGGCATTCTCAAATAACGCCGAAGCTGGCCCTGCTTTATCACTGATTCGATGTACTTTTTCAGCTGAAAGCAGTCTTCGGTGTCATGACCGTGATCACGGTGGAACTGACAGAACTTCTTCATGTTCCTTCTGTTGTCAGCAGTCATGCCCCTCGGTCGTTAGATTTGAGCCCCCTGTTTTTCCAACGCCATGAGGACGTTAGCCCTCGTGGTGCTCAGAGGTGTAAAGTTTTGGGGCTTCCTTCCTCCTACTCGTGCTCTCCGAGGTCGGCCTAACTGCTCTGTTGGACCCCGGGCTTGCTGGCTGGACCCTTCGCCACGAGCGTGAATATGGTCAGCCTTTGGTCCCGTCATTCTCAGCTTTTCGGCTGTCATATGTTGTTCAGCCCTTCGGTAGAATTCTCCCAGCGTGTCCGGGGGATCTTTGGAGAATTCATAAAACAAGTGCGAATCCCTCCGGAGGCCCCTTATTATGGCGAGGATGCGGATTTCGGGACGAAAGTCCAGAACACTGAGGGCCTCTCTGTTGAACCTCTCGACATAGTCACGGATGGTCTCCCCGTTTCTTTGTGCTATGTCGAACATCTGGACGGGCATCTTCGCCGTCGGCTTGCTCCCAATGAACTGTTGGGTGAACGCTGTGGACAGCTCCTGGAACCCCCTGATGTTTCTGGGAGGCAGGGAATTGTACCAGGCAGTTGCTGGTCCTGTGAGGGTGACTTCGAAGCACTTGCATAGTGTAGCATCATCAGCCCCGTGTAGCACCATGCTGCGTTTGTACTTTGTTAGGTGGGCCTGGGGATCAGTCCGACCCTCATAGGTCTCTAGCCGAGGTAGCCTGAAATCACTTGGCATGACCGCCTCGACCACTGTTCGGGCGAAAGGAGTTTCATCTCCAGAGACGGTTTCAGTTAGCCTGGCCCAAACAGGCTTGCGTGCCACCTGCTGTTCCACTCTCTCCAGTCTTGCCAAGACTTTCTCCAGGAGGAGTGTAGCACTGGGCTCCTCTTCTTGGTGCTTAGAGGTTTTTCGGTAAGAGGATTGTTGCTGTCTCTTCGGGGAGCGGCTTCGGTACCGGGGTGAGGGGAACTTTGCCTCTGGCGACAAACTTCTTCTGGACGGGACTTTAGGTCGTTCAGACCTTGCTCTTTCCGCCAGCCGTGCCCCGAGGGGCAAGTTATCTGTCGAGGACTCTTCCCGCGGCTCCCCACTTCCCGAGCTATGATGGGTTGCCCTTGGGCTTTTCTCCCGAGGTCGTGCTGGCGAAGTGGGTTTTTGCGCCTGGGCTGGTTGCGGCCACCTTCGGTCTATCTGTTGTGTCATTTCAGCCACAACGGACCTCTGAAAGTCTCGTAAAAAACCCATGGTGATGACAAGAGGGCGTTCCTCTTCAGGCAAGGAAGTCTCTGGGGGACTTTGTTCGGTAGCTGGTTGGTTTTCAAGCGCGGATGGGGACTTCGGGAGTCCTTTGTCCTTCGAACGCCGAGTTTCGACAACAGCTACCTGGGAGTAGTTTCCCACAGACGGCGCCAAATGATGCCCCAAGGCATCTTCGTTTGCTGTCATGCTGACAGGCGGAGAGACTTCCTGAGGAGGCAAGCGCCTGGAGCTCTGGTTTCCCAGCTGAGCGTGCCTGAAAAGCTCAAAGAAGAGGTTAGGAGGTCCCCGGTTTGCTTTTCCGGGGAGGACCCTCCGACGCCCAAGTCAGTTTTCTGAGTGAAAGTGGAGGAAGAACACTAAGGGATCAAGTGTCTTGCCTGTTTTGTGTTTTCTTAGAGGGAGGAAAATGCCCATCCTTTGCCCAGTCCCATTTCCTAGTATTTATAGGAGTAGCTGGTCCGTTCAGATCATGACACGTGTTCGGTCGGATTTGATCTGTAGTTTTGGACCTAGGGGACAGGCAGCCGTTTGCAGCCTCCTTTAGCCCTGGACCCGGACGGGTTGTGTCAGGACGGGGGCGGCTACGGCGTGTCAGTTTGCCGTTCAGATGTGACGTGTAGGGCTTGTGGGCGACATGTCAGAGGCTCCTTAAATGCTCATACCATACTCCCGAGGTCCCCTGGGCGAGGTTGCCCTTCGGTGCGTGCACCCTCTTCGGATTCTATCCGTCCTTTGGTGCGAGCACCTCCTTCAGGATCTATCCCATAGTTCTGGGAGTTCCCTTGATGAACACCTTCTTCGGGACTTACACCCATAGTTAGGGGATACCCTTGCTCAGGTGTTTCTTGTTCAGGGAAGATCCTCTTCGGGGCCTCTGCCTTCGGGGAGATTCTCCCTTGCTTCAGAGAGATGGCTCTCTTACCCGGAGGCAGTCAGTTTGGCCCCTCGATGGAGACGGTGTTGTCCTCGGAATTCCTGACGAGCTAACCGAAGTCTCAAGCTCATAGTGTTTGACTTCACACCTTCCGAGGTCCATAAAAAGATCCTCTCTTGGGTGACGTCAGACTCCTCGGCCAATATTCTGGCAGGGAGTTACTACCGAGGAGGCAATAGCCTTTGGCTATCAAACCGCACCATGCTTCAAACAACAACCAGCATAACATGTCAAATCTCATTCAACAAAAATGCATGCCAATTAATGCACGTTGATTAACCATTTTTTATTTATGTGGCACTTCGTATATGGCAGTCCCACTGGCTGGTTAGCAAGTAGGCACCTAAGACACCTCCATTCGAGCCACCAAAAGTACTATACTTTTGGTGCCTGAATAGGCCGAATCTGATCCAAGCTAGGGTTTTGCAACTATTGCAAAAGTCCTAATCCTTATAGGTATCTCATACTAATCAATTTCGGGTAAATCTCATTAACGAATTTGTGTTGTTTCTTCATATATCTCATATATTCATTACGAGTTCCGGTTTCATGCATCATGAATTAATCTAATTAATTATGATCGAAAGCAACCAAACATATAATTGTTAGTGTTGTGCCCAAAAGCCAACCATGAGACGATTGTATTTTTCCACATTGAGTCATGATATTTTATTAAGGCATTAATCTAGCAATTATGTTTGTTGTTTTGTATCTGCGTAATGTAATAAAATAATTATAACCCTAGAATAATGATATTCTCAAACGTCCCTAGTCTAGTATTATTATGGAGTGGGTTGCAATAATACTTAACGACTAGCATATGTGGAGACTAATATGAGATATGTAGTCTACATATGGGTACAAATTGAAGAACTTGTGTACTGGACCGACCCACCATGAAAACACTACATGGATCGTTATATGAGTGTCATAAGTGATTCTCATAATGATCATGCTATATGTAGTCCTTTGACGTAAGGTCATCAAGGTTCCCTACATGTGAGTCACATACTTTGATACTTTCCTTTGTTGCTCATAACTGAGTGAACTTGAAGGAGGTCATTGGGTATGTCACATATCATGCAGAGGAATTTGTATGATTAAGATGGGATTTGTCCCTTCTATATAACGGGAGCGATATCTTCGGGCGCCTGATAGAGTAAGACTTGGAAAAATGCATGGCCATGCTCGGATGAGTTGATATACACTATCAATGTCATTAGTTTAAGTTGGTCTACTCGGTAATCAAGAAACCAATGATTGAGCTATAGAGAGTGAAACATTCCATGTCTCGTGCTTAGTCTTGATATCTTGGACAAAGGGACAATGGCATATATTGGTAATGATCATAAAGGTTTAGTCAAATCATCGACAATCTTGTCACTTGGGTAGCAATGATGTGTTGCTAGACACCGCTCATTGCTTATGATCATAAATGTGATTTATGATCATTGCCAAAGTGGTAAGAGCCTATTGGGTCACACACATATAGCTATTTGAATCATTAGAGTGCATGGGCTAATTATTTGGGTTATGGTTTCACAATAATTTTGAATTAATAATGGCCCAAAAGTTGAGCCATTATTAAGCCCAAAATTGAGGCCTAATTGGATTAGGGCTTTGAAACCCATTAGGCCTGGAAGTTGAGTCTCACTATAAATAAAACTTTTAGTGAGAAATTCATAGCTTCTTGCCCTAGCCTCCCAAAAGGACAGCCATACTCTTCTCTTGCAATTCCTTGGGGGACGAAACCTAGCACTGTGAGCGCAAGAGAAACGCATCTGCCAGGATGTGGTGGAAGTGTGGTGATCCCGAGAGGCTCGTGTGGATACCATAGAGAGCTTGAACACGTCAACTGTTCAGGTTTTGTGATTCGACTCTATAGTTAGGTGAGAGATCTCAACCGAAAATTAGGTATGAAAATTTTCGAACACCCAGTTTACCCTATTTCACTTGGATCCTGGAGGGTTTTGGTTCAATTCCGCTGCACTTATTTGGCTCCCGAAACCCAACAATAATATCATGTGATTTGATATTCAATCCCGATTTAGGGTATCACCAATAGCTCTGATACCACTGTAGGGTTTTGGGAGCCAAACAAGTGCAACGGAATTTAACTGTAACCTTCCAAGATCCAAGTGAAACGACATAAACTAGGTGGTCAAAAATTTTCATACTTAATTTTGGTTAAGATCTCTCACTTGGTTGTAGAGTCGAATCGCAAAACCTGAACAGTTGACGTGTTCAAGCTCTCTATGGTATCTACACGAGCCTCTTAGGATCACCACGCTTCCACCACGTCCCAATAGATGTGTTTCTCTTACTCTCACAGTGCTAGCCTGCATCCTCTAAGGAATAGCAAGAGAAGAGTTTGGCTATCTCCTTTTAGTATGCTAGGGCAAGGCTATGAATTTCTCACTATATGTTGTATTTATAGTAAGACTCAAGTTCTAGGCCTAATGGGTTTCAAAGCCCTAATGCAATTAGGCTTTAATATTAGGCTTAATAATAGCTCAACTTTTGGGCCAATCATTAACACGAAATTATCATGAAACCATAAGCCAAATAATTAGCCCATGCACTTTAATAATCCAAATAGCTCTATGTGTGCGACGCAATAGGCTTTTACCATGTTGGCAATGATCATAAATCACATTTATGATCATAAGCAATGAGTTGTGTCTAGCAACACATCATTGCTACCCAAGTGAAAAGATTGTCGGTGATTCGACTAAACCTTTATGATGATTGCCCACATATGCCATTGTCCATTTGACCAAGATATCAAGACTAAGCACAAGACATGGAATGTGTCACTCTCATATAGCCTAATCTTTGGTTTATTGCTTACTGAGTAGAGTAAATTAAACTGATGACATTGATGTTGTATATCAACTCATCCGAGCATGGCCATGCATTTTCTAAGTCTCACTCTATCAAGGGGCTCAAAGATATCACTCTCGTTTTCTATCTTGATCATACAAATCCCTCTGCATGATATGTGACATACCCAATGACCTTCTTCAGGTTCACTCAATTACGAGTGACAAAGGGAAGTACCAAAGTATGTGACTCACATGTAGGGAACCTTGATGACCTTAGGTCAAAGGACTATATGTACCATGAACACTATGAGAATCACTTGTGACACTCATATAACAATCCATGCAGCATTCTCATGGTGGGTCAGTCCAGTACACAAGTTCTCTAACTTGTACCCATATGTGGACTACATATGCTAGTTATTATGTATTATTGCAACCTGCTCCACAATAATACTAGACCAGGGACATTTGAGAATATCATTATTCTAGGGTTACAATTATGTTTATTACGTTACACAGAAACAAAACAACAAACATAGTTGCTGGATTAATGCTTGACTAAAATATCATGGCTCATTGTGAAAAGATACAATCATCTTATGATTGGTTGTTGGGCACAACGTTAACAGTACATCAGTGTTGCCATCAAGGATATGAAGCAATCTGAATTTGATGCTGTAAGGTAGGACAACCTCAGTGTCCTAAAGTATGAGCTCAAATTCAATCAACTAGTGAGGTATGCTCCTTAGTTTCATGGATTGGAGAAGGTAAAGGAAAAAAGATTTGTTAGCGGCCTAAGGTCATATATCAGAAAGGTATACAACCTTTTGGAGTAGTGACATACAATGAAGTAGTGTAGAAAGCTCTATTAGTAGAGCAAGAGAAGTATGAGACTAGACACTTTCCCAGTGGACCAAGGGAAAGTAGCCAGGCAGAAGGCAAATAGAAGAAGTCACCATATGGCAAGGGAATTGCCAAGAGTTCCCATGTTGGTGGTGAGGGCAAGGAGAAGGGGAAGTCCCTTAGCCTAAGGATCCCTAAGTGCAAGAAGTTTTATGGAAAAAAAACCTTGCTATTTTGATACTCAAGCTTGCCTAAGGTGCTAGGAAGAAGGCTAGATGACCAAGGTCCAATGAGACCTACTGGAGCAGGGCCCAGAGAAACAGCACCTAGGGAGGGACATTAGAGTCCAGTTCCTCCAGTGCCTCGACCTTTAGCACAGAGAGCTGGCAAAGTCTTCCAAGTTGAGAGGCTAGGGACATCATAATAAGGAGGAGCACTAAGAGGTAACTTTTACCTTAATGGTATGCCTACTAGTGTTCTACTTGATACTGGTGCATCTGTGTTTATTGTGGCTAGGAAATTTTTTCATGCCATGAAATTGCCTACTGAAATCAAGCCTAGGATATCCTTAGTGAAAATAGCAAGTAGTCAATGCCTCTTCACTAATGACCTAGGTAAGGATTATGAGCTAGTAGTAGGAAAGACGAAGGTTATGACTAATCGGCTAGTGTTGGACATTCCTAAGTATTATTTAGTGCTGGGTATGAATTGGCTTGCTATGCATAAGATAAGAATTGATTGTGCTAAGAGAGAAATCACATTGCCTGATGGTGAAATGCATGCATTAGTGAATTCTAAGGAATTAGTGTATGAAATGCATGACATGGAACTAGAGCTATTAGATGAGATACCTATGATTTCTGAGCATCATTATTGTTATGCATTGAATGAATTCCACTGTGATGAAGAAGTGGATAGAATACCTGTAGTGAGAGACTTTCTAGAAGTATTTCCTAAAGACCTACCAGGTATTCCTCCACTAAGGGAGTTTGAGTTTGAGATCAAGTTGCAACCAGGAGCTAGTCTAATATCCATACCTCTTTACAGAATGCTAATCACAGAGATGAATGAGCTGAAGAAACAACTTGATGAACTTCTTGAAAAAGGGTTCATAAGGCCAAGTGTTTCACCATATGGAGCTCCTGTTCTTTTTGCGAAGACGAAGGATGGATCATTGAGACTATGCATTGACTATAGGAAGCTTAATGTAGTGACTATCAAGAACAAGTACCCACTCCTTAGGATTGAGGATCTTTTTGATTAACTCAAGGGAGCTAAAATCTTCTCCAAGATAGATTTGAGATTTGGATACTTCTAGTTAAGAGTAAAGGAATAGGACATTCCTAAGACTACATTCAAGACTAGATATGGGCATTATGAGTACACAGTTATGCCATTTGGTTTGACTAATGCGCCAGCTGCTTTCATGGACCTGATCAATAGGGTGTTCAGACCATATCTGGACAAATTTGTGGTTGTGTTCATTAATGACATCCAAGAGTATTCCAAGGATGAAAATGAACATGAACATCTTCTAAAGATTATCTTAAAGACTCTGTTGGAACATCAGCTTTATGCCAAGTTATCCAAGTGTGAATTCTGGATAACAAAAGTGTCTTTCCTAGTACATATCATAGATGCACAAGGCCTTAAGGCAGACCCTGAAAATGTCAAGGTAGCACAAGAGTGGGAAAGACCAAAGACTGTGAAGAAAATCAAACGTTTCCTAGGATTAGTTGGATACTACAGGAGATTTATATCGGGCTTTTCCATGATTACCTTAGTTCTTACTCATCTAACCAAGAAGCATCAAAGATTTGAGTGGACTGAGAAGTGTGAAAAGAGTTTCCAAGAGCTCAAGTAGAGGTTGATTGAAGCTCCAGTATTGTTTCTTCTTGATCCAAGAAAGCCCTACATCATATATACAGATGCATCTAAATCTAGGTTAGGTTGTGTAGTTATACAAAACAAAAATGTCATTGCTTCTGGGTCAAGATAGTTCAGACCCCATGAGTAAAATTATCCTACCCATGACCTAGAACTGGCAGCTGTGATTTTTGCTCTAAAGCAATGGAGGCATTACTTGATGGGTAGTTCCTTTGTCATCTACATTGAGCATAAGAGCCTAAAGTACTTGTTTACTTAGAAAGAGTTGAACATGAGGAAAAGGAGATGGTTAGAGTGCATCAAGTACTGTGATGGTTAAAGTAGTTGCCTTGAGTAGGAAGTACACGAGTCTTCTGAATAGAGGATCCGTAACTGATTATGATGAGCAGACTAGTCTGCTATGTTTATGGAATAAGTGGCATAACTGGGAGGAAACCCAATTCTAGAAATTGACAATTCAGTCTTAGATGGATTGAAGAAGCCAGAAAGGCACAGGAGATAGATCCTAATCTTAAAATGATTTTAGGCGAGGAAAAAGGTTCATTGTATCAATCCTTTGCTTAGAAGCAAGGATTAATGTATTTCAAGGACCGAATCTATGTGCTTAAATAAGCAAAGCTCAGGGATGAAATGCTTGAAGAAGCTCACAAAAGCAAGTTGAACATCCATCCAGGAAGTGAGAAAATGTATAAAGGCTTGAAGACTTACTTTTAGTGGCCAAACAATAAGAGAGACATAGCTACTTATGTCTCCAAATGTGCCACATGCAAGAGGGTAAAGGTTGAGCACCAGAAGCTAGTTGGTACCCTACAGACTTTACTTATACTAGTGAGGAAGTGGGGCAACATAATCATGTACTTTTTCACTGGGTTGCCTATGACCAGATTAAGGCATGATACAACCTGGGTCATTATGGATAAGCTAACCAAATGTGCCCACTTCTTACCTATGAAACTCATAGACTCCTTGGAGAAGTTAGCCAAGAAGTATGTCCAGGAGATAGTGAGACTACATGGAGTGCTAGACTGCATTGAATCTGATAGAGATCCAAAATTTACGGCTCGATTTTGGAGTGTTTTTCATAAAGCACTAGGAACCAAAATCCACTTGAGTACTACCTATCACACTTACACTGATGGGCAATCTGAAAGGATGATATAGATACTTGAAGACATGCTCAGGTGCTGTGTGTTGGATTTCAAAGGTGAATGGGACCAACACTTACCATTGGTGGAATTCTCATATAACATCAGTTACGAAAGCACCATTGGCATGACACCTTATGAAGCATTATATGGAAGAAGGTGGATGGCACCCCACTATTAGGTAGAAGCATCGGACAGGCTAGAGTTAGGTCCCAAAATTATTGGAGAGACTACTGCCAAAGTCAAGAAAATTCAAGAGAGATTAAAGGCAGCCAATGAAAGTACCACAGCCTATGTGAATAAAAGAATGAGAGACTTGGAGTTTGAGGTTGGTGGCAATGCTTGGCTGAAAGTTACACCAGTTAAAGGTACTATCATATTTGGGAAAAAAACCAAGATAGCTCAAAGATACATAGGTCCTTATGAGATCTTGGACAGAGTTAGCGAGTTAGCATAAAGGTTAGCTCTACCACCTAGCATGTCAAGTGTTCATAATGTTTTTCACATTAGTATGCTTAAGAAGTGTCTATTAGACACAAAGCATGCTATTATAGTGGAAGACATAAAGTTGGAACCTAACTTGGCATATGAAGAGAAACCTATAGCTATCTTAGCTGAGGATACTAGAAGGCTAAGAAACAAACTTATTCCTATGGTTAAAGTTCAGTGGTCACACTACTCTGGAAGAGAAGCAAATTGGGAAACTGTAAAAGACCTTATGGAAATGTATCCTGAAGAATACCCGAAGCTAAAGGCTATTTTGGAGGACCAAATTTTTAAGGGGGAGGGGAGGATTGTTACCTCCTCCCAAAAATGGAAGAATTACAAGTGTGGCATAGTGGTAAAAAAGCCATTATATTATCTAATTCTCTTCATAGTGATTGAAGTGTAAGGTGTAAAAGATATAATGAACACATCCTTAAAAATGTTCCAAGTTGGTAACTTGGCCCCTAAGAAAAGCTTTAAGGATTGCTTGTTTGTCAGGCAACCTATGGACTTTTTTGTAAGGTTTTGGAAATTTGAGTACTTAATTGAAAACTTTAACAAAAGAGCTATGGAGAGTTATGGAAAGGATATAAATGGTATGAAAGTGCTATTGGAGGACCAAATTGCTTATGGAAGACAACTAAGGACATAGAAAACACAAAAAGGCATAAAGGACCTAAGTGTTCTAATGTGGGCCTTAGGATGGTCAAATGGAGCAATTTGGAGTTTTCCCACCTAGGGAGGGGTGGCTATGGCTTGGAACACTTAGGTCGATGTGTTGATGTGTCAATGTGTTTTGTGCCATGGTAATGTACAACAATAAATATGTAGTGTAAGAGTCATGCATTTT
Organism: Aquilaria yunnanensis; assembly: GCA_039654915.1. NCBI lineage: Eukaryota > Viridiplantae > Streptophyta > Magnoliopsida > Malvales > Thymelaeaceae > Aquilaria > Aquilaria yunnanensis. The sequence goes on along the minus strand of CM077595.1, from coordinate 35,125,334 downwards.
AATTCATTTAATAAAGACTTTTATTGAATGATTCTACCACTAATTTACTCAAAATAATAACCCTTGATATTATTTCAAAATACCTCAGCACTAAGGTATTCTAGTTCCATATTTCCCCACAACCTAAGTCAGCTTTGGCTTTTTTCTCAAGTTACAATTATTTAGGTAGGCAACTGCTTACCAATTGCATCTTATGCAACTCTTGGGTAGTTGGGTGAACAACACTTGTCAAACTCATCTCATGAACTTAAGTGTAACCCTATGCCTTTAAGTCCCCTATCCTACTAGCATGACTTAGTTAAGTCTGACCCAAAGTTAGCAATTTGCATATCAATTTTATCTCATTGCGTCTTACTAAGATGAACATACGTGCTGTGCTTTGGAAAACCAACCCAATGTTGATCAAAGTCTTGAGGAGTGCCAACATTTGGATGGCATCACATTTAATGACTTAATATTTTGTTTGAGGTATTTTTCCTTTTGACCTCACCAATTATTATCCCCAGTTATCTTATACATGCATCACATACAAATATAAAACATGCATCTTATGTTAAAACCAAAAGAAACGTGACATGGTTATAGCCCAAACTATGCGATATTCTCAAGCCAATGAGAATATCATAAAAGCTTAAAAAAAAAAAGAGGTCTCCAGAAGCTCCTTCTCCTTCCTCCTTGGTTGTCTCTTTGTAGTTACCTTCTTGGGCACAACAACTCGGACGATCCCAGAATGTACAATTAGATCAATAATGGAGACCTCGAGTTACATTTGAGGGGAGTAAGGTGAGAAGAGAATGTACAATGAGAGCAACAAGAAATGGCACGACTCACAAGCCGTATTTACATGTACAACCAACAAGGGCTATAACCATGCGCCATGCTTCAACCACCAATCAGCATATCATGTCAAATCTCATTTAACAAAAATGCATGGAAATTAACGCGCATTTATTAACCAATTTTCTTAATGTGGCACTTCACATATGGCGGTCCCCCTGGCCGCTTGGCTGGCGGGGGTCCTGTTGATCGTTCAATGGGCGGGGTTAAGGGGAGCCGCCCTTGCGGGGGGTTGCGAGGGGGGCAATGCCCCCCAGCATTGACAATTGTCTTATAATTATGTTGCCAGAGATCTATTATTTTGAGCAACTAAGCACCCGAGACCACCTCCATCTGAGCCACCAAGAATACTATACTGAAGGTCCCTAAATAGCCCTAATCCATCTTTGCCAGGGTTTCAGAATGATTGCAGCAATCCTAATTTAGGTAGGTATCTCATACCAATCAATCTAGGGTTAATCTCTTTAACCAATTTGGTCCATTTCTTCACATATCTCATATATACATTATGATTTCCAATTTTATGCGTCATGAATCAATCTAATTAATCATGATTGAAAGCAATTGAAGACACAATATATCATGTGATTTGATAGTCAATCCCGAGTTAGAGTTTCACCACTAGCTCTGCTACCACTGTATGGTTTTGGGAGCCAAGCAAGCATGGTGGAATATAACCGAAACCCTCTAAGATCCAAGTGAAATAGGGTAAATCAGGTGCTCAAAATTATATACCTAGTTCGGTTGAGATCTTTCACCCAATTGTTGAGTCAAATCACAAAACTTGAGTAGTTGACGTATTCAAGCTCTTTAAGCTATTCACACGAGCCTCTTGGGATCACCACACTTCCACCACATCTCGGTAGATGTGTTCCTTTTTCGTTCATAGTGCTAGCTTATGTCCTCCAAGGAATGGCAAGAGAAGAGTGCGGCTGGAAGTCTCAAAACTCTTCTGATTTTGTCCATAAGGAGGCTAGGCAAGAGTTGTGAATTTCTCAGTATGTGATGTATTTATAGTAAGACAGAATTCCTAAGCCTGATGGGTTTCAAAGCCTTTGAGGTTTTAATTTTACACCTAATAATGGCTCAACCTTTGGGCCAATCATTAATACAAAATTATAATGAAACCAAGACCGAACAAGTCAGCCCATGCACTCAAATAATCCAATTGGCTATATGTGTGTGACCCAATAGGCTCCTATCACGTTGGCAATGACAATAAATCACATTTATGATTATAAATAATGAGCGGTGTCTAGCAACACATCATTGCTACCCAAATGACAAGATTATCAGTGATTCGACTAAACCTTTGTGATCATTATCCTTATATGCCATTGTTCCTTTATCCAAGATACCAAGACCAAGCACAAGACATGGAATCTGTCACTCTTGTATAGCCCGATATATGGTTTCTTGATTACTGAGTGGACTAACTTAAACTGATCACATTGATATCGTATATCAACTCATCCGAGCATGGCCATGCATTTTCTTAGTCTCACTCTATCAAGGGGCCTGAAGATATCACTTTCGTTACATAGGAGGGACAAATCCCATCTTGATCATACAAAACCCTCCACATGATATGTGACATACCCAATGACCTTCTTCCAGTTCACTCAGTTATGAGCAACAAAGGGAAGTATCAAAATATGTGACTCACATGTAGGGAACCTTGATGACCTTAGCTCAAAGGACTACATATACATGATCACTATGAAAATCACTTACGACACTCATATAACGATCGATATAGTATTCTTATGGTGGATCAGTCCAATACACAACTTCTCCAACTTGTACCCATATGTAGACTGCATATCTTATTTTAGTCTCCGCATATGCTATTCTTTATGTATTATTGCAACCCGCTCCACGATAATTCTAGACCAGGGACATTTAAGAATATCATTGTTGTAGGGTTATAATTATGTTTATTATGTTACACATAAGCAAAACTACAAACATAATTACTGGATTAATGCCTCAATGTGCAAAATACAATCATCTCATGATTGACTTTTGGGCATAAAACTAACAAAACAAACACAACGGAAACTAACTGAAACCCTCCAGGATCCAAGTAAAATAGAATAAATTGGGTATTCAAATTTTTTATACCTAGTCAGCTGGGGTCTTTCACCCAACTGTTGAGTCGAATCACAAACATGAACAGTTAACGTATTCAAGCTCTTTACTATATCCACACAGACCACTCGGATCACCATGCCTCTACCACATTTTGGCAGGTGCATTCCTTTTGCAACCATAGTGCTAGCTTGCATCCTCCAAGGAAAGGCAAAAGGGAAATGCAACTAGAACTTTTCAGAAACCTTCTAATTTTGTCCTTTTGGGAGGCTAGGGCACAAAAATCGTTACTATATGATTTATATATAGTGAGACTTAACTCCTAAGCCTAATGGGTTTTAAAACCCAAATCCAGTTAGGTTTAATTTCGGGCTTCATAATGGCTTAACCTTTCCAAACAATGGCTTATGCACTCAAATAATCCAATTGGCTTTAAGTGTGCAACCTAATAAGCTCCTATCACATTGGCAATGATCATAAATCAGATTTATGATCATAAACAATGAGTGGTGTCAGCAACACATCATTGCTAGCCAAGTAACAAGATAGTCGGTGATTTGAGTAAACCTCTATGATCATTATACATACATGTCATTGTCCCTTTGTCCAAGATATCAAGACCGAGTACAAGACTTGGAAAGTCTCACTATCGTATAGCCCAATCTAGGGTTTTTTTATTAATGAGTAGATTGACTAAAAATGATGACATTGATATCCCATATCAACTCATCCGAGCATGGCCATACATTTCTTCAGTCTTACTTAATCTAGGAGCCCAAAAATATCACTCCTATCACATATGAGGGACAAATCTCTTCTTGATCATACAAAACCCTCCGCATGATATGTGATATAGCTAATGACCACCTTTATGTTCACTTAGTTATGAGCAACAAAAGAAAGTATCAAAGTATGTGACTCACCTATAGGGAACCTTGATGACCTTAGGTCAAAGGACTACATATGCCATGATCACTATGAGAATCACTTATGACACACGTATAACAATCCATGTAATGTTCTCATGGTGGCTCAGTCTAGTACACAAGTTTCAACTTGTACCCATATGTAGACTACATATCTCATATTAGTCTTCACACATGCTAGTCTTTATGTATTATTGCAAACCACTCAACAATAATACTAGACTAAGGATGTTTAAGAATACTATTATTCTAGGGTTATAATTATGTTTTATCATGTCACACAAAAACAAAACAATAAACACAATTACTGGAATAATGGCTCAACAAAATATCATGACTCAATGTACAAAATACAATCATCTCATGATTGGATTTTGAGCACAACACTAACAAAGTTTTCAATGCACTTAGAGGATATGTATCTTGTGTTGGGTTTCGGGAGCCAAACAGCACAGCGAAATTTAACCGAAACCCTCCAGGATCCAAGTGAAACGGGGTAAACCGGGTGTTAAAAAATTTTCATACCTAATTTTTGGTTGAGATCTCTCACTCAACTGTAGAGTCAAATCAGAAAACTTGAACAGTCGACGTGTTCAAGCTCTCTATGGTATGCACACGAGCCTCTCGGGATCACCACGCTTCTACCACATTTCGGCAGATGCGTTTCTCTTACGGTCGTAGTGCTAGCTTGCGTCCTCCAAGGAATTGCAAAAGAAGAGTGCGGTTGTCCTTTTGGGAGGCTAGGGCAAAGAGACCTGCGAATTTCTCACTAGAAGTTGTATTTATAGTGAGACTCAACTTCTAGGCCGAATGGGTTTCAAAACCCTAATTCAATTAGGCTTTAATTTCGGGCTTAATAATGGCTCAACTATTGGGCCCATTATTAATACGAAATTATTGTGAAACCAAAACCCAAATTATTAGCCCATGCACTCTAATGATCCAAATAGCTATATGTGTGCGACCCAATAGGCTCTTCCCACGTTTGCAATGATCATAAATCAAATTTTTGATCATAAGCAATGAGCGGTGTCTAGCAACACATCATTGCTACCCAAGTGACAAGATTGTCGATGATTTGACTAAACCTTTATGATCATCACCGATATATGCCATTGTCCCTTGGTCCAAGATATCAAGACTAAGCACGAGACATGGAATGTGTCACTCTCGTATAGCCCAATCTTTGGTTTCTTGATTACCGAGTAGACCAACTTAGACTGATGACATTGATTTTGTATATCAACTCATCCGAGCATGGCCATGCATTTTTCTAAGTCTTACTCTATCAAAGGGCCCGAAGAATCACTCCCGTTACATAGGAGGGACAAATCCCATCTTGATCATACAAATCCCTCCGCATGATATGTGACATACCCAATGACCTCCTTGAAGTTTACTCAGTTACGAGCAACAAAGAAAAGTATCAAAGTATGTGACTCACATGTAGGGAACCTTGATGATGTTAGGTCAAAGGACTACATATACCATGATCACTATGAGAATCGCTTACGACACTCATATAACGATCCATGTAGTGTTCTCATTGTGGGTCGGTCCAGTACACAAGTTCTCCAACTTGTACCCATATGCAGACTACATATCTCATATTAGTCTCCACATATGCTAGTCGTTATGTATTATTGCAACCCGCTCCACAATAATACTAGACTAGGGACATTTCAGAATATCATTATTCTAGGGTTACAATTATGTTTGTTAAGTTATCAGAAACAAACCAACAAACCATAATTGTTGGATTAATGCCTTAATAAAATATCATGACTCAATGTGGAAAAATACAATCATCTCATGATTGGCCTTTCGGGCACAACACTAACATCTTGGTAGGCATACTTAAGGCCACCCTAGTCCACAATTGACCTGAAAACACTTATATGTACATAAAACTCATTGAACTACTTTCTAGCACTACCATCCCCATTAAGGCTGGTTCCCACGCACTTAGCTTCTAAGAGCCTTCAAGCAATGAAGTCCCACATGTTAGCTTGCCATAGAAGTAAGACTTGGAACAAATAACAATGAGCAATGTATGTAAGGTTAGCATACTACCTTGCCAAGTCTGAGAGCACACCACTAGCACCTAGTCTCTTTGTTACTCTTGCAAACCTGTCCCCATAACACATAGAGATAGGGCATCAGTTTTTTTACAATTGGTAAAGACCTTATATAACCTCTAACGCCTAAACATAGGTTAAGTTCCAAACTTAACCAAGCACCTACAAAGACGACACAAAAAGCAATACAATGCATAACAATTGAATAAAATAATGGGGTCAGCAAGCACAAAGAAGCACAGAAGCACACACAAACACACACAAACCACATTCTCTATCTTAATCTAACAGCCAACAGGGCCTAGCAAGCATGTTGTTAGTCTAAATTCAATTTAGTTAATCTTCTTAAGTGAACCTAGTCTATCCGAGAGCTTACAAACTCAAAGATTGAGTTGGCCTGCTTAACCTTGATTCTTAATGCTTGCCATGTACATAGCTAATTAGCACATAAACATAGTTGCTGAAGCAACCCTAGCCCCTACAGCCTCTTAGGATCACTTGGCAAGCTTACCATCACCTAAGTACCTAATATTCCACTAAAACATACATAGATAGCCATGAATGCTTAGTGAAACATACATATGGTCCTTACCCTTCTTAGCAACCTTGTTGCCTGTAGCTTCCAAAGCTTAAACTGCACCTTTCTTTAGCTCTTTGTGGCCAGAATCCACTTTCATAGCCTCATTTTCTCATGAGTATACCTTCTCCCATAAGTTTCCTCCTTATTTTGCCTCAGTTTGTACTTGGAAGCTCAAGAATGCTCAAGAACATTCAAGAGCTCAGCTTCAAGCATTTATCAATGGAGGTTCCGACTGGATTAGAGTGACAAGGGTTAGTGGAAATATGTGATTACCTGGGTTAAGCTAAGTGGCACTAAAAATGGCCTAACACTATCCCAGGTAGGTTTACTTTCTTGCATGAGACATTCCACTCTTCACCTAATAGATTCCTTCAAATAGGCCACCTCAATATATTTCCAATTGAGCCCTTAATCTTGTTTTTACACCATATGCATCTTACTTCTCAGCCAAGCAACATATGGATGGACCTAGGTAAGCCTACCACCTACGCTACCTTCATGCCTCCATTATGCCTTCATTTTCTAAGTTCATGGGGCACTTTCCAAGGTTTCCCAAGCCTGGTACAACCTTAGTTCACCTAGCCCATGGCATATTTACATTGTTTTCTGAGGGTCATTACACCCTACATCCATTTCCATAGGATTATTAAACTCTATTAATAACACAAGTATTGTTGTTCATAGACAATTATTAGAATCAACACTATTAGGGACTACACATCTATATCTGGGCCCCAACAATGTAAAGGTAGCTATTTCCTTAGTCCTATACTTTCTTCTTCTCAACCAAAAAATGAGTTACTGACTATATTATTTTCAACTAACAAGTTCCGTTGAAACTCAGGTACTCAATTGCAAAACTCTCAAGAAAGAGACTTGGAGGGTTATGAGAAGCATATGAATGGTATTAAAGTGCTATTGGAGGACCCAATTGCTCATAGAAGACAACTAAAGATGAAGAAAACACAAAAAGGCATAAAGGACCTAAGTGTCCTAGTGTAAGCCTTATGATGTGGACATTTTTTTACTCAAGTCAAATGGAGCAATTAGGAGGTTTCCCACCATGGGGGAGGTAGCCAAGGCTTGATAATTAGTCAACAATGGTGGGCACATGAGTACCAATGAGTTTAAGACAAAGAGACCATAATTAATGGGAAGGAAAATGACATACATTAAGGTTAAGCTTGTTAAGTGTCTTTTGTGCCCTTAAGCTCATTTAAGGCCATTTAAGTGGCCAAATCACTTATCCCACTCAAGGGATGGCTGGCCAAAGCATGGCAAGAAAGTCAAATGTGGGCCAAGAAATTAAGACTAAGAAGCCATGGTCTTGTAGCAAGGAAAATGTCATAAAGCTTAATTAAGGCTATTAAGTGTGTTTTGTGCACTAAAGTCTTTATAAGTGGTTATCTTTCTCTTTATCTCCCACATTTGGTCTCTTATAGCCTAAAAAAAAGTAGCTTCTCCACCCCCACACTTCTTCCATAGCCACCATACCTCCAAGATTAAAATTGAAGGCAAAAGAAAGCAAGAAAGGGCAATTGGAAGCTATGTGGTGCTAAGACTTGGGTGCACCTAGAATCAAGCTCCAATTTCAGCATGCACTCAAGGTAAGGGTTCTCTTGCTCTCATGGATTCTTTACTTTATTTTCAAGCATCCATGGAGCTAGGGCTAAGCTTGGAAGAGAGCCATGAGCTTGATGAACCAAGCTTAGTGAGGGGAGTGCACTTATTGAAGGTTTTGTGACCTAGTGGGAAGTGCACAAAGATGGCAGTGAAATAAGAGTTTTCTAAAGTTTCTTGGATTGTTTACTGTATTTCCAAACATCCATGAAGCTAAGACCATGCTTGGAAGAGAGCAAAAGGCTCTAGGAACCAAGTATGGGTTAAGGGTAAAGAAGCATGGCAAGGTTTGAGCCTTAGTGTTACCATGCTAAAGATGACAGCAAGAAAGAAGGGTTTCTAGAGCCCAAAGTTAGTACTAACTACTGTTAAAATCCTCCTAAGCCAAGCATTAGCTTGAGGAGGGTTGCCATAGTGATTTATTTAAGTTTATTGCATGTTTTACGGACTAACGTTTGGTTATTGTTGTTGCTGCATTTCATGTGTTTGTTTGTTGTGAATTGCTGCTGCTTTTGGTTGCTATATCTTGTATATATGCATTTTGGTTTTTTTGTTTTAGTGTCATTGCATGCAGGTTTTAATGAAGGTCACATTGCCTACTGAATCCAAGTGTTACCCTTACTAAGTTTCTCAATGAAACTTACTCTTCTCAATTCTGTCATTTCAGGTCCAGCTGAAATATCACCATCAAACTAAACTTTTTCGTTTGATTTTTAATCTGAAATTTCAGGTACATTAACTTCCATGTGTCTCGTTATGATCTGGAAAGTCTGGTAATTTTAGGAGCACATTTGGTATTTTTAATGGTGGTACTTACTGTGTTGTGCAGTAGCTGTCCAGCATCCTGTTTCTGGAGTCCATTGCATTTAAGGTACTCCTGTAACTTAGGGTTCATATTTAGCTGAGTTAAGACCATTTTGTAGTGCATGTATGCATGTACATGTAGTGCATGTAAAATGAGACTAGTATGTGAACATTTGAGTAATGTTTTGGCTATGTAAGTGATGTGGTGCAAAGCTGCCTAAGTGTGAATGATGGGCTGCTTACGTGTAAATTCTGTTTTGGCCACATAAAGTTGTTAAATACAAGAAAATGTATTTCCTATGTGTAATGGACATATATGGGGTAGCATTGGAGGGCTGTCCCCTTGTGAATGAAGAGTTTGCACACTTATGAAATTTTGTGTGGGCATGGTCCTAAAGTTGCTAGAATTTTGACTCTGCACTTAAAGTTCTATATTTCCCTGTGTAGAAGGAATATTTGTATTTGGAGCCTTGTAGCCAAATATATGACGTTGCAAAGTTGTCTGAGTTACTGTTCATTTGGTCAGAATTTTGTAACCAACTTAAAAAATCCATAACTTGGTCCATAGGTGGGCTGTTGATGTAAAATAAAATTCCTCGATTTTCTCTAAGTATCTACTTGATAATGGAGCAAAGAAAATAGAGGGGTATGTGGCTAGAATGATATAGTTTATTAGTGGAAGTTATAGGTGCAGTAGGTGGTCACTAGAACTTAACAAGATTGCCTAATGTGTGGTAGCCAAGATTAAGACTTGTGCTAGTGTTTTCCTTCTTTGCTGCCATGGTGTGCATGAAATGTGAATATTTGTGTGATGGTTGGACCAATATGCTTGTATTTACATAGTGCCCAAGAGGGCCACTTGGGTATGCACACTAAGGGTAGTGTTCTGATGGCCCACAGAACATTACCAATCCTGGGAGTCTAAATGCACAATTTTGGCACGATAATTGGACTACCCCGGAGTGGGTAACACTAAACCTTCCACCTCATCTAATGATGTATTTGTTATGGCCCATCAACTAGTTTTCTCATAAGGTGCACTTACCATTGACAAACTATGAGAAAACTACTAGATCTTGAGAGAGTTTTTGGATGTTTCAAAGTGCCATTGTACCATTACAACCCTTAGGCACCCCTAGGACCATCCCTGCCCTCCCTCGGATCCTTTTTTAAAAAGCTAAATTTGCTGAAAAAGGCCTCTAGGGCCTAAGCACCAAGAGAAGTGCCTCTGTCGCTTAGGCGCAAGGAGCACCTGAGGACTAGGTGCCAAGAACACCCTGCTCTACAGATGGCATGTAATGCATGCTCTACAAGGCATTTTAGCTCCGGATGGTGCCTAGCTCCCAGGAACCTATGTCCTAAACCTCAAAAACAACTTCCTAAGCCTCGTTGGAGGCTTCATATGAGTTTAAAGCAAATGAGGGACACCTAAACTCACCATAAACCTGCAAAAAAAACATGCATAGACCATAAATTCACCATTACAAACATCCTATGATGCATCAGAACATCATAAATACCTCAAATTCAATCGTTGTCCACCATGAACATATTTGCCATCAATCAATGACATTCACAAAACTACTTGATTTCATCAAGCATCAAAACTCAAATAGCATCAACTGAACATAAAACCTTAAATCCCTTACCTTAATTTCAAGTCACAAGCAACAATTATGCAACTCTTCACCATGAACAATGTTCCACAAATTTTTACCTAACCCCAAACAAATGGCACCAAATTAACACCAACCAAGCAAAACCCATGCCTTAAAACATCAAACAAACAAGAAATCATCAAAGAATTCAAGTTACCTCATGCACAAACCCAGCCCAAACAATTAAAATGTGAAAATCACCTTCCAAACCCATAAACAAGGTTGAAATGAGCTACCCAAGGGTTGTATACCCTTTGGGCCTTGAAAAATCAGCAAGAAACTTTCATTTTGAGCAAGAATTCAAGAAGAAATTGTGAGGTCAAGGGGGAGACCGGGTTTGTGAGTGGAAATGATGAACAATTCCTACCACAAGAACTTTACCAAGCTTTTAATGTTACCACTCTAAATATTTATATACAGTGATCAATTTTAGTGAGCGCAAGCAAGGCAATCCATGTCTTGTAGGCCAAGCATAACATGCGCACTATGTTTACCAAAGTTGCCCTCTTGGTCATTATGCAAAGATGTGTATATTGGTCCAATCATCAGACACATATTCACATACAATTTCATCTGGAAATAATGATGATAGTGAAATTCTTTATTCCTAGCTAATATGGAATTTGAGTAAAATCCCCAAGTGGATGTACAATCATATGCACACAAGATGCTATTGTTTCCCATTTTATATGTCCAAACTTTCACACCATGTCCAACTCAAATTCTACCAATGTTCTTCTATGCCCTAAAGGTTTTAAACCCTTTAATACACTTAAACCTTTATAGGGAAATAGGTTTGAGATATTAAATCCGTCTAAGTTGACAATTATGAATTTTACACTTAATCGGGTATAAATGGCCATATGACATTGCTCAACAAAATCATCAAATTTTGATAGACCATAACTTTGGCTATAGGGAACAAAATCCCATGATTCAAAATTTTAGTAATTCACATTAAAGTGTTCTATGTTTTTTCAAAATTTCATAGCCAAATTCTTCATGTACAGAAAGTTATGGATTCTTTAGTACAGGGTACGAAATTTTGGACAATATTGACCATTATGCCCATACAAAAATATCATAATATTCATACACTTCATTTTCAGGTGCAAAACCCACTTGGTAGTGTCCATACATGTATTATGCACATGGGAACTTCATTCCCTTTAATTTAGATCCCATTTAACCATCATTCATAAAAATGCCATCAAAACAGCTCATAAAACACCATATGGATAGCATTGTCTACACACTTCAAACTGCACTCCATTAATCCATATATCCTTCTCACACTACACCTACAAAATACTAAACTAATTTACATGAATTTATGCATCGCATACATGACAATAACTTAGTTAATACATACACTAAACTTCTTGGAGAACTTCAAGAACACTAAATACTCCAAAAACTTGAAGGGACCAACTGCTGCGTAAGGCAGAAAGAACCATTACTAAAAATAGATAATGAGCTTTAAAAATCACAAAAATTTTTATTTTAAAACCATAGATATGGGAGTTAATATACCTGAAATTTCTTAGAGAAATTAAAAAATAGCCTTTAGTTTGAATACTCTCTTTTAGTGCTCCTGAAATGGACAAAAAAGGGGGGTAAGTTTCTTGATCGAAACTTAGTAAGGGCTTATCAATAAAATCTTCAAACTTCAGTCATATACCTGAAATAAAAAGACACTAAAAAAAAAAATAAAGTACAAATACACAAAAATAGCCATCCAAATGCACAAACAACATAGCAGCAAACAAATGTAATGCTGGCAGCAATAAACACATTAGGGTTTGTTCATAAACAATCAAATAAACATTATGTAATCACAATGGAAGCCTTACTGAGACTAATGCTTGGCCTTAGGAGCTTAATTGGTCTTAGTTGGTACTATCTTCGGCTCTAAAAACCCATGTAAACATTGCCATCTTAGTGCATGAAAAGTAGTAAGGCTGGAAAATTGTTCATGCACTCCCCTTTAGCTCATACTTGGTTCCTTTAGCTTTTTGCTCTCTTCCAAGCATGGCCTTAGCTTCATGGATGCTTGATCATCATCTTAGGATATTAAACAACCATGAACCATGAATATGAAACCCTTACCTACGTTGTGAAGGCTGAAATTTTCAAAAGGTACACAATAAAACCGAAAATTAGGGTTGTTCTCTTTCTTGTTGCATTCGATTGCCTTCCTTTGTGATTTCTTGGGAGCTGGAGTTATGGTGGCTATGGAAGCCTATGAAGGAGCTTAGGAAGGAACTATGGTTGGTGAAGGTTGAAAATGACCAAGGATTATTTTAACCTTAACCTTCACTTAGCTCACTATACGTATGTCCTATGCAAAGGCCTTTTGGCTATTCTTGAGCCCACTTTTTTTTACCTTAGAACCTAGAAACAAAAGGCTAGGGTAATGCTAGAAATGGCCATCTTTGACTCTTTTCAAAAATTATCCCTTCCTTAATTTATTTTTGCGAACAATTGTAAACCTAGTTGTCTTAGGTCCTTGAATAATAGCCTTTGTTTCCTTTATCCAATTTAGCATACAAAAATTTCTTCCATGCCATTCAAATCCTTCCAAAATCTCTCTTTTAGAGTTTTACAATTACATACCCAAGCCTTGAAATCTTGCAATAAGAGCTATAGATTACTTATAAAATAAGCAATCCTCTAGGGCTTCCTTTAGTACCAAGTAACCATTGTAATCTTTTAAGGAGGTGTAGATTATTCACTTTACCCCTCACAATTATTTCACTATGGTGAAAATTATGCTATAAAATGGTTTCTAACCACTATGCCTTTATACTATAATTTTTCCTTTTTTCGAGATGGTAACATTTCTCCCCCCTTAAAAATTTTGGTCTTCCAAAATTACCCTTAGCTTGGGATACTCATCTGGATATCTTTCTAGAATTTATTTCTCAGTCTCCTAGGTTACCTCTCTTTCAGAATAGTTTGATCATTGTACTTTAACCATGAGAATCAGTTTGTTCCTTAGCCTTCTGGTATCCTTAGCTAAGATAGCTGTAGGTTTCTCTTGATATGTTAGATTTGGCTCTAACTGCAGGTCTTCCACTACTCTAGAATGCTTTGCATCCAGTAGACACTTCTTAGGCATACTAACCTGGAAAACATTATGAACACTTGGTATACTTGGAGGTAGAGTTAACTTATAAACGACCTTGCCAATTCTGTCCAATATCTCATAAGGACCAATGTACCTTGGAGCTAACTTACTTCTTTTCCCAAATCTAATAGTGCCTTTGGTTGGTGCCACTTTTAGCCACACCTTATCACCAACCTGAAACTCCAAGCCTCATCTTCTTTTGTTCACATAAACTGTGGCCCTTTCATTGGCTATCCTTAACCTTTGTTGCATCTTCTTGATTTTGTTTGTTGTTTCTTCAATGATCTCAAGACTCAACTCTAGCCTATTTGAGCCTTCCACCCAACAATGGGGTGTCATGCACCTTCTCCCGTAAAGGGCTTCATAAGGTGCCACACCAGTGGTGCTTTGATAACTATTATTGTAAGAAAATTCCACAAAAGGTAAATGTTGGTCCCATTCTCCTTTCAAATCTAACATATGGATCCTGAGCATGTCTTCAAGTATCTAAATCACCCTCTCAGTCTACCCATCTTTCTGAGGGTGGTATGCAATGCTTATGTTCCAACCACACAAAAATGGGAGAATTACAAGTGTGGCATAATGGTCAAAAAGCTATTATATTGTATAATTCTCTCCATAGTGATTGAAGTGTCAGGGGTAAAAAGTATAATGAACACCTCCTTAAAAGTGTTCCAAGTTGTTAACTTGGCCCCCAAGGAAAGGCTTAAGGATTGCTTGTTTGTTAAGCAACCTATGGACTTTTTAGTAAGGTTTTGGAAATTTAGGTACTCAATTGCAAAACTTTGACAAAAGCGCTTTGGAGAGTTATCGGAAGGATATGAATGGTATAAAAGTGCTATTGGAGAACCAAATTACTCATGGAAGACAACTAAGGACAAAGAAAACACAAAAAGACATAAAGGACCTAAGTGTTCTAATGTAGGCCTTAGGATGTGTATGTCTTTGACTTAAGTCAAATGAAGCAATTTGGAGTTTTCCCACTAGGGAGGGGCGGCTATGACTTGTAAATGGGTCAAAAATGTTGGGCACATGTGTACCAATGAGTTAAGAAACCATAATTAGTGAGAAGGAAAATGACATAAAGCAAGGTTAAGCTTGTTTAAGTGTCTTTTGTGCCCTTAATCTCATTTAAGGCCATTTAAGTCGCCAATTGATTTATCTCTCTCTCATTTTCATCCTCCTCTAGCCCAAGAATACAGCCACACTTCCTCTATATCCACCACACCTTCAAACTTGCAATTGATTGAAATTGAAGGCAAAAGGAAGCAATTGGAAGCAAACTAGAGCTATTGCTTGGATTCTTCAAGGATCAAGCTTGATTTTTGGCCCACCCACTTTGGTAAGGGATCTCTTCCTCTCATGGGTAGTTTTATATATTTTCAAGCAACCATGGAGCTAAGGCTAAGCTTGGAAGAGAGCCATGAGCTTGATGAACCAAGCTTAGTGAGGGGAGTGCACTTATTGAAGGTTTTGTGACCTAGTTTTAAGTGCTCAAGGATGGCAGTGAAATGAGGATTTCTAGAGTGCAAAGTTACTACTAACTAGTCTTAAAATCCTCATAAGAGCAAGCATTAGCTTGAGGAGGGCTGCCATAGTGATTTGATTTTTTTTTATTATGTGTTTTATGGACTCACCTTTGGTTATTGTTGCTGCCACATTTCATGTGTTTGTTGGTTGTCAAAGGCTGCTGCATTTGGTTGCTATATCTTATATATATGCATTGTGGTTTTTGTGTTTTATTGTCTTTGGATGCAGGTTTTAAAGATGGTTACACTGCCTATTGATTCCAAGTGCTACCCTTACTAAGTTTCTTAATGAAACTTATTCCCCTCAATTCTGTCATTTCAGGTCCAGCAGAAAGATCACATTCAAACTAACATTTATGGCTTGATTTTTGATCTAAAATTTCTGGTACATGAACTTCCATATGTCTAGTTATGATCTGGAAATTTTGGTGATGTTAGGAGCACATTTGATATTTTTAGTGATGCTACTTATTGTGTTGTGTAGCAGCTGTCCAGCATCCTGTTCTGGAGTCCATTGTATCTCAGGCACTCCTGTAATCTAGGGTGCATTTTTAGCTGAGTTAAGGCCATTTTGTAGTACATGTATGCATGCACATGTATTGTATGTAAAATGAGACAAGTATGTGAACATTTGAATAATGTTTTGGCTATGTAAGTGATGTGGTGCAAAGCTGCCTAAGTGTGAATGATGGGCTTCTTACTTGTAAATTCTATTTTAGCCACTTACGGTTCTTAAATGCATGGGAATGTATTTCATATGTGTAATGGACATATATGGGGTAGCCTTGGAGGTCTTTCCCTTTGTGAATGAAGTGTTTGCACAGTTATGAAATTTTGTATATGCAAAATAGTCATAAAGTGACAAGAATTTTGACTCTACACTTAAAGTTCTATATCTCCTTGTGTAAAGGGAATATTTGTATGAAATTTTGACTAGACCTAGAGAACATCTTGAGGTTGAACTAGGATTTTGAATTTCTGAATTTTGAGCACTGTATCCAAAGATATGATGTTGCAAATTTGGCTAAGTTACTGTTGATTTGGTCATAATTTTGTAACCAACTTAAAAAATCCATAACTTGGTCCATAGGTGGGATATTGATAGTCCTTCCATCCCGTTAATTTTGCTCCAATTGTTCTGCATGTAGTTTTAGGCAGGGTTCTGTTTTCAAACTTTTTCCAATTTTGCCCCTCCAACCCCACATCTCTGGCACAGACTACATCCTCGTCTCCCATCTGGCCTCGATTCTCATCGACTGCCGCTCATCACCTTGCCTCGCTTTGCCACCACTCAGCACCTTGCCTCGCTTTGCTCCCATCTCACATGATTCTCACTTCTCTTCGACCTCCCCTCTGGCCTGAATTCAAGTCAATCCCTGTTATCCGGCCTTGATTCATGTTGATTCGTGTCACCATCGTCATCGATTAGCAACACCTAGTTGTCGATTTGCCGGCCTCATTTGCGTCATCCTCTTCCCATCCATCAGTCGCACCTCAGTCTTTTGTGCATCCGTCGTCAATCACCTCCATCGGTTGAGCTTTCATCGCCTCGTCGCCGATTCACAGTGGAACCACACTGGAGGGGGAGAAAGAATGGAAATTGGTGAAGGCAAGAGAGAGAGAGAGAGAGAGAGAGGCTCGGAAGGGTGGGTGAAAGAGAAGATTGGCAAATGAGGGATATAATAGGAAATGAAATGTAAAAAATTACCTAAAAAGGAAATGGTGCAAGTGTTTTGGGACTACCCAAAAAGGAAAATGGAGCAAAATATATGGGACGGAGGGAGTATAAAACAAAATTCCTTGGTTTCCTCTAAGTCTATAATTAACAATGGAGCAAAGAAAATATGGGAGGTACATGGCTAGAATGATACAGTTTCTTAGTGGAAGTTATAGGTGCTGTGGCTAGTCACTAGAACTTCACAAGATTCTAATGTGTGATAGCCAAGATTAAGACTTGTGCTAGTTTTTTCCTTTTTTGCTGCCATGGTGTGAATGAAATGTGAATATGTGTATGATGGTTGGACCAATATGCATTTGTTTACATAGTGCCCAAGAGGGCTACTTGGGTTTGCACACTAAGGGTAGTGTTCTGATGGCCTACCGAACATTACAAATCCTGGAAGTGTAAATGCACAATTTTGGAACCATAATTGGACTACCACAAAGTGGGTAACAGCTTAGGTGGACTTTGGTTCTTAGTGCTTTGTGAAATTCACTCAAAAATCAGGTTGTAAACCTTGGATCTCTGTTTAACATAATGGAGTCTTGCACTCCATACAACCTTACTATATCCTTGTTGTACATTTGTGAGAACTTTTCCAGTGAGTCTGTGATCTTCATCGGTAAAAAATGGGCACACTTTGTTAGCCTATCCACAATGACCCAGATTGTGTCATAACTTAATCTGGTCATAGGCAGCCCAGTTAAGAAGTCCATAGTGATGTTACCCCACTTTAGTACTAAGTGATTTTGGTTCTTAGTGGTTTGTGAAATGCACTCCAATATGTAGCTGTAAACCTTGGATCTTTATCTAACACAATGGAATCTAGCACTCCATGTAACCTTACTATCTCCTTGATGTGAATTTGTGTGAACTTTTCAAGTGAGTCTATGATCTTCATTGGTAAGAAATGGGCACACTTAGTTAGCCTACCCACAATGACCCAGATTGTGTCATACCTTAATCTGGTCATAGGCAGCCCAGTTAAGAAGTCCATAGTGATGTTACCCCATTTCCTTATTGGAATGGTTAGAGTTTGTAGTGTTCCTATTGGCTTCTGATGCTATACCTTTATCCTTTGCCATGTGGCACATTAAGAGACATATGTGGCTATGCCTTTCTTCATGTATGGCCACCATAAATGTGTTTTCAAGTCTTTCCACATCTTCTCACTTACAGGATGGATATTTAGTTTACTAGTGGGAGCTTCTTCAAGTATCTCATTTATAAGTTCTTGCTCACTAGGCACATATATTATGCCCTTAATGTGCAGTAGTCCTTCCTTTTAAGCAAAAAATTCAAACAAGGACCCTTTATTTTCGCCTGAAATCTTCTTCAAGTTAGCATATGCTTCTTGTGCCTTTCTTATCCCATCAATCCACCCAGGTTGAATACTTAACATATTAACTTGTGCTCCTTCCCATTGTTGCCACTTATACCAAAGGCTTAGCAAACTATTCTCCTTGCTTGTATCAGCTAAGGATCCACCCTTTAGCAAGCCAGTGTACTTCCTACTTAATGCATCTACCACTAGATTGTCTTTGCCCTCATTATACTCAATGCTACAATCATAGTCTTTAATATACTCCAACCATCTTCTCCGCCTCATGTTCAACTCTTTATCAGTGAACAAGTATTTTAGGCTTTTATGGTCGGTGTATATTACAAATGAGCTTCCCATTAAGTAATGCCTCCATTGTTTTAAGGCAAAGATCACTGTAGCAAGCTCTAGGTCATGGGTAGGATAGTTTTGCTCAAGGGGTCTTACTTGCCTTAACCTATAAGCGATCACGTTCCTATCTTACATCAACACACATCTGAACCTAAATCTTGATGCATCTGGGTAGATTATGTCTTGTTTGGATCAGGTAAGATTAACACTGGGGCTTGAATCAATCTACTCTTGAGCTCTTGGAAACTCTTTTCACATGCCTCAATCCATTCAAACTTTTGACCCTTCTTTGTCAGTTGAGTAAAAATTGAAGCAATCATGGAGAATTTTGGCACAAATCTTATGTAATGGTCTGCCAGTCCTAGGAAGCTTATAACTTCCTTTACAATCTTAGGTCTTTCCCATTCCTGCATAGCCTTGACCTTTTCAGGGTCTGCCCTAAGGCCTTGTGCATCAATAATGTGTCCTAGGAAAGGCACTTCCTTCAACTACAATTGGCATTTGGAAAACTTAGCATACAATTGATGGTCCAATAATGTGCCCAAGACAATGCTTAAGTGATGCTCATGTACACTTTCATCCTTGGAATACACTAGGTTATCATCAATGAACACCACTAGAAACTTATCCAAGTATGGGCTAAACACATAGTTCATTAAGTCCATAAATGAAGTAGGGGCATTAGTCAAGCTGCAGGGCATGACTATGTAGTCATAATGACCATATCTTGTTTTGAATGCTATCTTGGATATATCCTCCTCTTTTACCCTTAACTAAATGTACCACAATCTCAAATCAATTTTAGAGAAAATCTTTGCTCTGTTAAGTTGATCAAATAGATACTCAATTCTAGGGAGTGGATACTTGTTCTTGATGGTCATAACATTCAATTTTTTGTAATCAATAATCAATGCACAATCTCAAGAATCCATCCTTCTTTTTCACAAAGAGAACTGGAGCTCCCCACAGTGAAACACTTGGTCTTATGAACCCTTTTTCAAGAAGTTCATCAAGTTGTTTCTTGAGCTCAGTCATCTCTGTGATTAGCAGTGTATAAGGAGGTATGGATATTGGTGTAGCACCAGGTTGTAGTTTAATCTCAAATTCAATCTCTCTTGGAGGAGGAATACTTGGCAAATATTTAGGAAATACTTGTAGGTAGTCTTTCACTACAGGTATCCTACTAACTTTTTCCTCACTTTCAACATTATTCAATGCATAGTATTCATCTTAAAAAATTGCAGGAATCTCATCTAACACTTCTAGTTCCTTCCCATGCATTTTGTACACTAATTCCTTAGAATTCACTAATGCATGCACTTCATTACTAGGCAATGTGATTTATCTTTTACATAATCAATCTTTATACCATGCATAGCCAACCAATTCATACCCAAAACAATATCATATTGTGGAATAGTCAACACTAGCAGATCAATCATAGTCTATCATAGTCTTAGTCTTTCCTACTTCTAGCTCACAATTCTTCGCTAGTTCACTAGTAAAAAGATGTGGACTACCTGTTATACTTATTAATGATATGTTAGGCATGAATTCAATAGGCAATTTCATGTATTCAGCTGACTTCCTAGCAACAATGGACACTGAGGCACTACTATCAAACAATGCACTAACAGACATACCATTTAAATAAATGTTACCTCTAAGTGCCCCTTGTTGGCATGTTTCCCTTTTGCCAATCTGGAATACTCTTCCAGTTCTCTATACCTGTGGCCTTGGAACTGTTGTAGCACCTCTTGGTTCAACATCCCTGGCGGTTGGCATATTAGGCCTATTCTAGCCTTGCTCATCTTGCCCACTTCCTTGGACCAAAGGGTAGTCTTTGATCTAGTGATCCAAAGAATGACAACTGAGACATGCTTATGTCTCAAAATAACATGGCTTCTTGCCATGGAATTTCTTGCATCGAGGATACCTTACGCCAACAAACTTACTCTTGCACTTGCCATCCATACTAGGTTTTCCAGCCTTGGTGGTGTCCTTCCCTTTCATTGGCTTTTACAGTCTTCTAGCCTGGATGGTTTCTCCTGGTCCATTGGAAAACCATTTACTTTTGTACTCCTCTTCTTTCACCAATAAGGCCTTTTAAACTGCATCATGATATGTAATAGCATTGAAAGGCCTAACAACTCTTCTGATATCCAATCTCAGACCTCTGACAAACCTTTTTGCTTTAAGTTCCTCTAACCCATGGTATTGTGGTGCATACCTAACAAGTTGGTTAAACTTGTATTCATATTCCAAAACATTGAGATTGTCCTGTTTCAATGCATCAAACTCAACCTATTTTAGGTCTTTGATAGCATCATTTACATACTGGTCTTGGAACATCCTTGTAAATTAAGACCAAGTCATCTCTAGCTCATGATCTTCTCTTTTACCTCTTTGGGCAACATACCTATCTCTAACACTTCTCCACCACTTTTTTGCACTACCTACAAGATTATACATAGCCAAAGATATTTTCCTTATGGAGGTCAAATACATCCTCTCAAACATCTTCTCAATGAATCTTAGCCACTCGTAAGCTTTCTCTAGTGCAATTCTGCTGTCAATTTATGGACATTTTAGGCCTTGAAATCTCTCTAACAATTTGGCATTGTCAGAGCCCTCAAGATCTTCAGCTCTATTCCTTCTAGACCTGTGTGATCCGTCAAACTCCTGATGCTCTTTTGGTCTCCTTCTTTCTCTGCTTTCACTAAGGTTCCCAGCTCCTAAGTGATCAGCCCTTGACATTTGGCCAACCTTAGACCTGATTCTTATACCTCTAGGATGTCTTCTATCCTCATGTTCTTCAAATTCTTCATCCTCATTTCATTCAAAATGAACATTCACTAGGTTGTTTCTAGCAACTTCTTGGTTCTACTCCTGTGGTAATATGCTTGCGCTACCTGGACTCCTTACCTCAATTTCAAGTCACAAGAAAGAATTATGCAACTCTTCACCAAGAACAATGTTCTACAAGCTTCTACCTAAGTTCGAAGCAAACCCACAAAAATGGCTCCAAATTCACACCAACCAAGCAAAATGCATGCCTTAAAAAGTCAAACAAACAAGAAATCATCAAAGAATTCAAATTACCTCACGTATAAAACTAGCCCAAGCAATAAAAATGTGAAAATCACCTCCAATCCAACAAACAAGGTTGAAATGAGCTACCCAAGGGTTGTGTACCCTTTGGGCCTACAAAAATCACCAAGAAACTTTCAATTTAAGTAAGAATTCAAAAAGAAATTATGAGGCCTCGGTGGAGCCCGGGTTTGCAAGTGGAAATGATGAACAATGGCTGCCACAAGCAACTTTACCAAACTTTTCATGTTACCACTTTGAATATTTAAATACATTGAACAATTGTAGTGAGTTCAAGCCCTAGGCAGTCCATGTCCTATTGGCCAGGCAGAAGATGTGCACTATGTTTACCTAAGTGGCCCTCTTGGTCATTATGCAAAGATGTGTATATTGGTTCAACCATCAGACACATATTTGCATACAATTTTATCTAGAAATAATGATGATTGTGAAATTCTTTATTCCTGGCCAATATGGAATTTGAGTAAAATCCCCAAGTGCATGTACAATCATATGCACACATGATGCTATTGGTGCCCATTTTATATGTCCAAACTTTCACACCGTGTCCAACTCAAATTCTACCCATGTTCTCTTATGCCATAAAGGTATTAAACCCTTTAATAGACTTAAACCTTTGTAGGGAAATAGGTTTAAGAGATTAAATCCATCAAAGTTGACAGTTATGGATTTTACACTTAACCGGGTATAAATGACCATATGACAGTGCTTAGAAAAATCATCAAATTTTGATACGCCACAACTTTAGCTATAGGGAACCAAAATCTAGTGATTCAAAATCCAAGTTATTCTCAGTGAAGTGTACTATGTGTTTTCAAAATTTGAAAGCTAAATTCTTCACGTACAGAAAGTTATGGGATTTGTAGTACAAGGTACCAAATTTTAGTGAATATTGACCATTATCCAATAAAAAATATCATAATATTCATACACTTCATTTGCCGGTGCAAAACCCACTTGGTAGTGTCCATACATGTCTTATGCATCTAGGAATGCCATTCTTTTTACTTTAGAACCCTTTTAACCATCATTCATAAAAATGCCATCAAAACAGCCCATAAAACACCATATGCACTACATTGTGTACACACTTCAAACTCCATTGATCCATATATCTTTCTCACACTACACATACAACATACCCAACTCATATACATGCATTTATGCACCACATGCATGAAAATAACTTAGTTAATACATACACTAAGCTTCTTTGGGAACTTCAAGAGCACTAAACACTCCAGAAACTTGAAGGGACCAGTTGCTGCGTAAGGCAGAAAGTACCATTACTAAAAATATCTAATATGCTCCAAAAATCATGAAAATTTTGAAACCACACATATGGTAGTTAATATACCTAAAATTACACAGAGAAATTCAAATGATAGCTATTAGTTTAAATGCGTTCTTCACGTGCTCCTGAAATGGACAAAAAAGGGCAGTAAGTTTCTTGAATGAAACTTAGTAAGGGCTTATCAATAAAATCTTCAAACTCCAGTCATATACCTAAAATCTAAAGACACTAAAACAAAAAATTACTGTACAAATACACAAACACAGCCATCCAAGTGGAGAAACAACACAGCAACAAACAAATGCAATGTTGGCAGCAATAAACACATTTGGGTTAATTCATAAACAATCAATTAAACATTATTTAATCACTAAATCAAAAAATTTTAGTATAAGCACCTAAACTTATATGCTTTAATTTTCACGATAGTGTATGATTTGTGAAGTGTAAAGTATTCAATATACACCCCCCTTTAAGTGGAAAAAACAATGATAGCTTGTTCCTTATGAAAGTACTGGCACATCACCTAATTTTCAAATAACCTATAAACTAAGTTGTAAGGTTACAAAGGTTGGGTACTCAATTGCACAAATTTCCAAAGATGACTATGGAAAGGACATGGATGGAATTATGAAGAAAGGACATGGATGGTACTATTAAGAAAGGACATGAAAGGAATTAATGACATTGTTAGGGACCAAACTGCTCAAAGAGGCAAAGTTTATCAATTATGGCAAAACGCCAACTGAGGTGCTTAAGTGTCCACATTTTTTCCTAAAGTCAATATGAGTTTTTAACAAGGTTAAAAAAGGCCAAAATCTATCATTTTCCCAGCCAAAATGGCTAGAAATAAACCGTCCAACTGTTGGCCAAATTTTCACAAATTTGCATATATTTCACCTTGGTCAAAATTATGTATAAATGAAGAAATATCTTCATTTCATTGCCACTTTCCTTAAATTTTGACCTCTAGAAGCTAAGACCTCTTCCTTAAGCTCTTCAATCATCATCCATAGCCACCATACCTTAAGAAGACAAGAGGAAGCAAGAGAAAGCAAAGAAGACATCAAAGAGTGCAAGAAAACCTAATTTTGGCTTTAATTGGGTTTTCAGATTCAGAGCAATGGGAAGGGTTTTCTAAAGTTTCCTAGATGGTTTACTATATTTCCAAACATGCATGAAGCTAAGACCATGCATGGAAAAGAGTAAAAAGCTCAAGGAACCAAGTATGGGTTAAAGGGAAAGAAGCACGGCAAGGTTTCGGCCTTAGCGTTACCATGCTAAAGATAGCAGCAAGAAAGAAGGGTTTCTAGAGCCCAAGTTAGCACTAACTAAGACCTAAAAGACTGCTAAGAGGAAGAAAAAGCTTGAGGAGGACTTGCATCATGTTACTAAAGTGATATATTCTTGTTTTATTGAATGATTATGCACTAACCCTAGTGTGTTATTGCTGCCAGCATTACATGTGTTTGTTGTTGTGGTTGTTGGTGCATATGGTTGCCATATTTGTGTGTGTGTGTTGTTTTTGTAAGTTTTATGTCTTTGGATTTCATGTGGTATGTTTCTATGGAAGACTTTGTATTGAAAGCCCTAACTAAGCTCTTTACAAGGAGCTTACTCCCCTTTCTGTCCATTTTCAGGAACACCTGAAAGAGAATATTCAAGCTAATAGTTATAGTTTGCGATTTTCTGTAAAATTTTAGGTACAAGAACTTCAATATGTCTAGTATTAAACTGGAGTGTTTTATGATTTTTAGAGCACGGTTTCTAATTTTAGTGTTGGTACTTTCTGCCTTTTGCGGAACTACCTTTTGAAGTTTCTGAAGTGCCTTGTAATTGTAAGGCTCTCCGAGAAGCTAGTGTACATACCCAACTAAGCTAGGCATATTTATGATGCATCTATGCATGTAAATACACTATGGATGGTGTATGGATGATATATGAAGCAATAAAGTGATGTTTGAGGTTTAATGTTCAATTTTGTCCATTTTGCAACTCATAAGCTGTTCCAAAGAAAATTATGTTTAACGCTTATGGAATGCCACTAAATTTAGGGTAATGACTTTCCCATGTTTCTAAGACATGTAATAACCTTCCCATGTTGGTTTTGCACCTGGAAATGAAGTGTATGAATTTTATGAAATTTTGAATGGGCATTATGGTCATTAGTTGTTTAGATTTGGTATGCTATACTCCAAGAGCCATAACATACTATACATAATGAGTTTAGCTATGAAATTTTGACCACATCTAAAAAACTTCAAGATGAAGAATTTGGCTTGAATCACTAGATTTAGTGCTCTATAGCCAGAGTTATAACCTATCAAAGTTGGCTAATTTTGCTGTGTACTGTTGATATGGTCAATTTCACCCGGTTGAGTATAAAATCCATAATTGCAAATTTGTATGGATTTAATGCCTCAAATTTATTTCCCTATGAATTTTTAACTGTATTAAAAGGTTTAAGACATTCAAGGTACAGGGGAACATGGGTAGAATTTGAGTTGGACATGGTGTGAAAGTTTGGACTTGTAAAATGGGCACCAATGGTACCAAGTGTGCATATGATTGTACATGCACTTGGGGATTTTACTAAAATCACACATTGAGTAGGAATAAAGAAATGATTGTCATCATCATTACTTTCGAATGAAATTGTATGTGAATATGTGTGTGATGGTTGGAGCAATATACATATATTTGTATAAAGACCAAGAGGGCCACTTGGGTAATATAGTGAACATTGTTCTGATGGCCTTCAAAATATGCATAGCTCCTGGGAATTTACACATTAAAAATGGTAAATTATTTAAGCACTCAGAGTGGTAACAACTTGGCCTTAGGAGGCTTATTGGTCTTAGTTAGTACTAACTTGGGCTCTAGAAACCCCTGTAAATGCTGCCATCTTAGTGCATCAAAAACAGTAAGGCTGGAACCTTGTTCATGCACTTCCCCTTAACCCTACTTGGTTCCTTGAGCTTTTTGCTATCTTCCAAGCATGGTCTTAGCTTCATGGATGCTTGATTATCATCTTAGGACAGTAAAAAACCATGAAACATAAAGATAAAACCCTTACCTAAGCTGTGAAGACTGAAATCTTCAATTGATGCACAATAAAACTGAAAATTAGGGTTTTTCTCTTTCTTGTTGCATCCAATTTCCTTCCTTTGTGATATCTTAGAAGCTTGAGCTATGGTAGCTATGGAAGCTTATGGAGGAGCTTAGGAAGGAACTATGGCTGGTGAGGGGAAAAATGACCAAGTAAAGGTAAAGAAATCAAAATATTTACTTGACTTGATTGGTTTAAAAACCTTCACTTAGGTCACTATAAATATGTCATAAGCAAAGAGTTTTTGGCTAATATTTAGCCCACCTTTTTCACCTTAGAACTTGGAGATAAAAGGTTGGGATGATGCTAGAAATGGCCATCTTTGACTCTTGTCAAAAATCATCCTATCCATAAGTTATTTTTGTGAACAATTGTAACCTTAGTTGTCCTAGGTTCTTGAATAATAGCCTTTGTTTCCTTTATGCAATTTAGCATGAAAAAGTTTCTTCCATACCATTCAAATCCTTCCAAAATCACTCTTTTAAAGTTGTACAATTGAGTACCCAAGTCTTGAAATCTTGCAATAAGACCTATAGATTACTTGTAAAACAAGCAATCATCTAGGGCTTCCTTTAGTACCATGTAACCATTGTATTCTTTTAAGGAGGTGTAGATTATTCACTTTACTCCTTACAATTCTTTCCCTATGGTAAAAATTATGCTATATAATGGTTTATAACCATTATGCCTTTATACTGTAATTTCGCATTTGTTGAGGTGGTAACATTTCTCCCCCCCTTAAAAATTTTAGTACTCCAAAATTGCCCTTAGTTTGGGATACTCATCTAGATACCTATCTATAATTTCTTTCTCAATTTCCCAGGTTGCCTCTCTTTCTGAATGGTTTGACCATTGTACTTTAACCATGGGAATCAGTTTGTTCTTTAGCCTTCTGGTATCCTTTGCTAAGATAACTATAGTTTTCTCTTCATATGTCAGAATTGGCTCTAACTGTAAGTCTTCCACTACTACAGCATGCTTTCCATCCAGTAGACACTTCTTAAGCGTACTGACATGGAAAACATTATGAGCACTTGACATACTTGGCGGCAGAGCTAACCCACCTTACCAATTCTGTCCAATATCTCATAAGGACCAATGTACCTTAGGGATAACTTACTTCTTTCCTAAATCTTGTGGTGCCTTTTTTTGCTGCTACTTTGAGCCACACTTTATCACCAACCTCAAACTCTAAGTCTCGTGTTATTTAGTTCGCATAAGCAATGGCCATTTTATTGGCTATCCTTAACCTTTTTGTATCTTCTTGATTTTATTTGTTGTTTCTTCAATGTTCTCAAGACCCAACTCTAGCTTATCTAAGGCTTCCACCCAACAATGGGTGTTATGCACCTTCTCACATAAAAGGCTTCATAAGGTGCCATACCAATTGTGCTTTGATAACTATTGTTGTAAGAAAATTCCACCAAAGTTAAATGTTGGTCACATTCTCCTTTAAAATCTAAGATACAGCTCCTAAGCATATCTTCAAGTATCTGAATCACCCTCTCAGCCTACCCATCTGTCTAAGGGTGGCATGCAGTGCTTAGGTAGATTTTGGTTCTTAGTGCCTTGTGAAATGCACTACAAAATCTAGCTGTAAACCTTGGATGTATGTCTAACACTATGGAGCTTGGCACTCCATGCAACCTTACTTTATCCTTGATGTACATTTGTGCTAACTTTTCCAGTGAGTCTATGATCTTCATTGGTAAGAAATGAGCACACTTGGTTAGCTTGTCCACAATGACCCAGATTGTGTCATACCTTAATTTGGTCATAGGTAGCCCAAATAAGAGGTCCATAGTGATGTAACCCCACTTCCTTACTAGAATGGATAGAATTTTTAGTGTTCCTGCAAGCTTCTGATGCTGTACCATTATCCTTTGGCACGTGGCACAATTAGAGACATATGTGGCTATGTCCTTTTTCACGTTTTGCCCCCAAAAATGTGTTTTCATGTCTTTGTACATCTTCTCACTTCCAGGATGGTTATTTAGTTTACTAATGTGAGCTTCTTCAAGTATATTCTGCCTTTAAAGTGCAACAGTCCTTGCTTGTAGGTAAAAGATTCAAACAAGGACCCTTTATTCTCTCTTAAAATCTTCATCAAATTAGCTATTACCCACTCTGGGGTAGTCTAATTATGGTGCCAAAATTGTGCATTTAGACTCCCAAGATTGGTAATGTTCTGTAGGCCATCAAAACACTACCCTTAGTGTACATACCCAAGTGGCCCTCTTAGGCACTATGTAAATACATGCATATTGGTCCAACCATCATATACATATTCGCATTTCATGCACACCATGGTAGCAAAGAAGGAAAACACTAGCCCAAGTCTTAGTTTTGGCTACCATACATTAGGCAATCTTGTTAAGTTCTAGTGACCAACCACTGCACCTGTAACTTTCTCTAATAAACTGACTTAGATCGAACCAAGGAATTTCTTCTACATCAATAGCTTACTTATGGACCAAGTTATGGATTTTTTTTAAGTTGGTCACAAAATTTTGACCACATGAACAATAACTTAGCCAACTTTGCAATGTCATATCTTCGGCTACAGGGCTTCAAATTAATAAATTCAAAATCTAAATTAAACCTCTATATGTGTTCTAGGTGTAATCAAAATTCCATACCAAGATTCATTCTACATAAGGACATACAGTGTTTTGAATGGAGAGTCAAAATTCTGGTAACATTATGACCATTTTGCCCATACAAAAATTCATAAGTGTGCAATACTCAAATGTTCACATACTTGTCACATTTTACATACACTACATATAAATATATACATGCACTACACAATGGTCTTAACTCAGCTAAATACACACCGTAAGTTACCAGAGTGCTTGAAAAACAATGGACTCCAGAAATAGGATGCTAGACATGTTGGGTTTCAGGAGCCAAACAGCGCAGCGGAATTTAACCGAAACCCTCCAGGATCCAAGTGAAACGGGGTAAACCGGGAGTTCAAAAATTTTCATACCTAATTTTCGGTTGAGATCTCTCACTCAACTGTAGAGTCAAATCACAAAACTTGAACAGTTGATGTGTTCAAGCACTCTATGGTATCCACACAAGCCTCTTGAGATCACCACGCTTCCACCACGTCCTGCCAGATGCGTTATCTTGCAGTCATAGTGCTAGCTTGTGTCCTCCAAGGAATTGCAAAAGAAGAGTGCGGCTGTCCATTTGGGAGGCTAGGGCAAGGAGACCTGCTAATTTCTCACTAGAAGTTGTATTTATAGTGAGACTCAACTTCCAGGCCTAATGGGTTTCAAAACCCTAATCCAATTAGTCTTTAATTTCAGGCTTAATAATGGCTCAACTATTGGGCCCACTATTAATACGAAATTATTGTGAAACCAAAACCCAAATTATTAGCCCATGCACTCGAATGATCCAAATAGCTCTATGTGTGTGACCCAACAGGCTCTTCCCACATTGGCAATGATCATAAATCACATTTATGTTCATAAGCAATGAGCAGTGCCTAGCAACACATCATTGCTACCCAAGTGACAACATGGTCGATGATTCGACTAAACCTTTACGATCATCCCCGATATATGCCATTGTCCCTTTGTCCAAGATATCAAGACTAAGCACGAGACATGGAATGTGTCACTCTCGTATAGCCCAATCTTTGGTTTCTTGATTATCGAGTAGACCAACTTAAACTGATGACATTGATATTATATATGAACTCATCCGAGCATGGCCATGCATTTTTCTAAGTCTTACTCTATCAAGGGGCAACAAAGGGACAATGGCATATCCCATCTTGATCATACAAATCCCTCTACAAGATATGTGACATACCCAATAACCTCCTTCAAGTTCACTCAGTTACGAGCAACAAAGGAAAGTATCAAATGTATGTGACTCACATGTAGGGAACCTTGATGATCTTAGGTCGAAGGACTACATATACCATGATCACTATGAGAATCACTTATGACACTCATATAACGATCCATGTAGTGTTCACATGGTGGGTCGGTCCAGTACACAAGTTCTCCAACTTGTACCTATATGCAGACTACATATCTCATCTTAGTCTCCACATATGCTAGTCGTTATGTATTATTGCAACCCGCTTCACAATAATACTAGACTAGGGACATTTGAGAATATCATTATTCTAGGGTTACAATTATGTTTGTTAAGTTACGTAGAAACAAAAAAACAAACCATAATTGCTGGATTAATGCCTTAATAAAATAGCATGACTCAATGTGCAAAAATACAATCATCTCATGACTGGCCTTTTGGGCACAACACTAACAAGACAGCTGCTGCATACTACAATAAGCACCACTATTAAAAATACCAAATGTACTACTAAAGTCACCAAACATTCTTAATCATGAGTGCACATACGGAAGTTTAAGTACCTAAAATTTCAGGGCAAAACTCAAACAACAACAGTTAGTTTGAGGGTGATCTTTCAGCTGGACCTAAAATGGGAAAGTTGAAGGGAATAAGTGATAGCCAAAGGCTATCGCCTCAATCTGGCCGAATACCCTGCCACAACAATGGCCAGAAGAACTGGCGCTTCCCGGGAATAGGTGGAATCATGCACCTCGGGAGATAGCCCGAGAGCTCCGAGCCTCGGCACGCCAGTAAAACTTGAGGACTCCATTCGCCCCCCAAGGTTGTGAACAGCGCGCCTTCGGAAAAGTGGCACCAGACATTGCTGCCCGAACATGATATCCCCGAAGGCGGAACTCCCTGGAACTGGGAACCCCCGAACTGAGGGTATGATTCCCGAAGAGGCTCTGTCCGAGCTAGAGGACGACCTCGCCCAGGGACCTCGGGAGTACGGCGGGCGCATTTAAGGAAGCATTTAAGGAAGCCTCTGACACGTCCCACCACAGACGTAAAAAGTCGCCCTGACGCGCAGACGCCATCAGAATCATATCATGGCCCGTCTCAGCACAAGGCTCGAGGCCATCTAGTTACCAACTATCTGTCCCCTACGCCCAGACGTTCAGGAGCATCCGACCGCACACGTGTCATGATCTGAACGGGCTAGGTATTCCTATATATACAGGAAATAAATACTTGACAGGAGGTTGGCAGGCCGGATATACAGCTCCCACACCCTGAGAAAATACCAGGCGAGACTTTTCTGCCTTTCTCTTTGAGCTAGTGACTTTCTCCTTCTTCCGGCCACCACTGACTTGGGCGTCGGAGGCTCCCCCCCCGGAAAAACACTCCGGGGGCCTCCTAACCCTGTTTACCAGCTTTTCAGGTACTCTCCTTGGGGCGATCCACCTTCCAGGCGTTCTTCCTCCTAGAAGTCTCCTCAACAGTCATCATGACTCAAAACGATGAGGCCTTAGGCCATCAATAAGTTTCATTGAGAAACTTAGTAAGGGTAGTGTTGGGTTTCGGGAGCCAAACAGCGCAGCGGAATTTAACCGAAACCCTCCAGGATCCAAGTGAAACGGGGTAAACCGGGTGTTCGAAAATTTCATACCTAATTTTCGGTTGAGATCTCTCACTCAACTGTAGAGTCGAATCACAAAACCTGAACAGTTGACGTGTTCAGGCTCTCTATGGTATCCACACGAGCCTCTCGGGATCACCACGCTTCCACCACGTCCCGGCAGATGCGTTTCTCTTGCGCTCGCAGTGCTAGCTTGCGTCCTCCAAGGAATTGCAAGAGAAGAGTGTGGCTGTCCTTTTGGGAGGCTAGGGCAAGGAGACCTACGAATTTCTCACTTAAAAGTTGTATTTATAGTGAGACTCAACTTCCAGGCCTAATGGGTTTCAAAGCCCTAATCCAATTAGGATTTAATTTCGGGCTTAATAATGGCTCAACTCCTTGGCCCATTATTAATACGAAATTAAAGTGAAACCATAACCCAAATAATTAGCCCATGCACTCTAATGATCCAAATAGCTCTACGTGTGCGACCCAATAGGCTCTTGCCATGTTGGCAATGATCATAAATCACATTTATAATCATAAGCAATGAGCGGTGTCTAGCAACACATCATTGCTACCCAAGTGACAAGATTGTCGGTGAATCGACTAAACCTTTATGATCATCACCGATATATGCCATTGTCCCTTTGTCCAAGATATCAAGACTAAGCACGAGACATGGAATGTGTCACTCTCGTATAGCCCAATCTTTGGTTTCTTGATTACCGAGTAGACTAACTTAAACTGATGACATTGATATCATATATCAACTCATCGGAGCATGGCCATGCATTTTCTAAGTCTCACTCTATCAAGGGGCCCAAAGATATCACTCCCGTTACATAGGAGGGACAAATCCCATCTTGATCATACAAATCCCTCCGCATGATATGTGACATACCCAATGACCTCCTTCAAGTTCACTCAGTTACGAGCAACAAAGGAAAGTATCAAAGTATGTGACTCACATGTAGGGAACCTTGATGATCATAGGTCGAAGGACTACATATACCATGATCACTATGAGAATCACTTATGACACTCATATAACGATCCATGAAGTGTTCTCATGGTGGGTCGGTCCAGTACACAAGTTCTCCAACTTGTACCCATATGTAGACTACATATCTCATATTAGTCTCCACATATGCTAGTCATTATGTATTATTGCAACCCGCTCCACAATAATACTAGACTAGGGAAATTTAAGAATATCATTATTCTAGGGTTACAATTATGTTTATTACGTTACGCAGAAACAAAACAACAAACAAAATTGCTGGATTAATGCCTCAATAAAATATCATGACTCAATGTGCAAAAATACAATCATCTCATGATTGGCTTTTTGGGCACAATACTAACAATCTCCCACTTGCACTAAAAGCCAATCATCCATGTATCTAATACCGATGGACCTAGAATGGCTATCATGCTTTTGCTGCGTAAGGGGCTTTGTCAGTGGATCAGCAATGTTGCTGTCTGTCGAAGTCCTGCATATCCTTACATCACCCCTCTCGATGATCTCCCTGATGAGATGATAGCGTCGGAGTATGTGTTTGGATCGCTGGTGAGATCGAGGTTCCTTAGCCTGTGCGATTGCTCCATTGTTGTCACAATAGAGCTCTATCGGGTCAACAATGCTTGGAACCACTCCAAGTTCAGTGATGAACTTCTTGATCCAAACTGCCTCCTTCGCAGCATCAGAGGCGGCAATGTACTCAGATTCTATTGTAGAGTCAGCTACTGTCTCTTGCTTTGAACTCTTCCAGCTTACAGCACCACCACCAATACAAAACACATAACCAGATTGCGATCTAAAATCATCCTTATCGGATTGGAAGCTTGCATCGGTGTAACCCCTTACAACGAGCTCATCTTCATCTCCAAAGACCAAGAATGCATCCTTAGTCCTTCGTAAGTACTTAAGGATGTTCTTAACAGCTGTCCAGTGACTTTCACCGGGGTTCGATTGGTACCTACTCGTCATGCTCAAAGCATATGAGACATCGGGACGAGTACATATCATGGCATACATGATAGATCCAATTGCTGAGGCATATGGAATCTTACTCATGCGCTCTCTCTCCTCGGTTGTACTCGGACACTGAGATCTAGAAAGAGTGATACCATGTGACATGGGCAAGAATCCTTTCTTGGAATCTTGCATGCTAAACCTCTTTAGCACCTTGTCAATATATGTACTTTGACTTAGGCCAAGAAGCTTTCTAGATCTATCTCTATAGATCCTGATGCCTAACACATAGGCTGCTTCACCCAAGTCCTTCATAGAGAAACATTTCCTTAGCCAAGTCTTCACAGACTGTAGCTCAGGAATGTCATTCCCGATGAGTAGTATGTCATCTACATACAACACCAAGAAGACAATAGCGCTCCCACTAACCTTCTTGTAGACACAAGGTTCATCTTCATTTTTGATAAAACCAAACTCTTTGATTGCATCATCAAAACGAAGATTCCAACTTCGAGAAGCTTGCTTCAGTCCATAAATGGACCTTTGCAATTTGCACACTTTATTGGCATTCCCAGGAGTGACAAAACCCTCAGGCTGTGTCATGTACACATCCTCAAGTAGCTTTCCATTTAGGAATGTAGTTTTGACATCCATTTGCCATATCTCATAATCATAGTGTGCAGCAATAGCAAACAAAATTCGGATGGATTTAAGCATAGCAACTGGTGAAAAAGTTTCATCATAGTCAATACCATGAATTTGCTTGAAACCTTTTGCAACCAATCTTCCCTTAAAGGTAATCACATTACCATCCATGTCAGTTTTCTTCTTGAAAACCCATTTGCACCCTATGGGTTTTACCCCTTCAGGTGGGTCAACCAAAGTCCATACTTGGTTTTCATACATGGATTCCATCTCGGATTTCATGGCCATTAGCCACTTCTCAGAGTCAGGCCCCGACATAGCTTGTTGGTAGGTTGTGGGCTCATCTTGATCCATGAGCATCACATCACCGGTGTGAGTCACGAGAAATCCATATCTCTCGGGCTCACGCCGAATCCTACCAGTCCTACGTGGGCTTTGTGCTACAGGAACAGACTCTTGAACCACAACATCTTGTGGTGTCTGTTCAGGTTCCATTTCAGGTTCGATGTCTTCTTGTTGTTCTTGAATTTCTTCAAGTTCTACTTTCCTCCCACTAGTTCCTTTAGAGATAAACTCTTTCTCCAAAAAGACACCAGTTCGAGCAACAAACACTTTTTGCTCAGAGGGATTGTAGAAATAGTAACCCTTTGTTTCTTTGGGATACCCAACAAAAAGACATTTTTGAGATTTGGGCCCTAGTTTGTTAGAGGATTGACGTTTTACATAAACATCACAGCCCCAAATCTTCATAAAAGACAAATTGGGACGCCTCCCACTCCATATCTCATATGGTGTCTTTTGAACCGATTTAGATGGAACTCGGTTTAGTGTAAAAGCGGCTGTCTCTAGAGCATGTCCCCAAAAGGAGTTTGGAAGGTCAGCTTGACTCATCATGGAGCGAACCATGTCTAACAGAGTTCGATTTCTCCTTTCAGAAACACCATTCCATTGAGGTGTACCTGGTGGAGTGAGTTGTGATACTATACCACACTCCTTCAGATAGTCAAGGAATTCTCGATCCAAGTACTCTCCACCTCGATCTGATCGAAGCACTTTGATACTCTTCCCGAGTTGATTCTCTACTTCATTCTTGAATTCTTTGAACTTTTCAAAGGATTCTGACTTGTGTCTCATAAGATACACATAGCCATATCTGCTGAAGTCATCAGTGAAAGTAATGAAGTATTGGAAACCTCCTCTAGCTTGTGTAGACATAGGGCCACATACATCACTATGTATGAGTCCTAGTAAGTCATTAGCCCTTTCACTTTGCCCTGTGAATGGGGCTTTGGTCATCTTGCCCAACAAACATGACTCACATGTCTCATATGATTCAAAATCAAATGAGTCCAAGAGTCCATCCTTATGGAGCTTGGATATGCGGGTCTCATTTATATGGCCCAAGCGACAGTGCCAGAGATAGGTCAAGTTTGAATCATTTAATCTGACCTTCTTGGTATTCACATTATAGATTGGATCTTCAAGGTCTAGAACATACAACCCATTGCTAAGTTGAGCACTACCATAAAAGATTTCATTCAAATAAATAGAACAACATTTGTCCTTTATTATAAATGAAAAACCTTTCTTGTCCAAACAAGAAACAGAAATCAAATTTCTACTAATAGTAGGCACAAAGTAGCAGTTGTTTAATTCTAAAACTAATCCACTAGGTAAAGTGAGAACATAAGTCCCTATGGCTAAGGCAGCAACCCTTGCTCCATTTCCAACACGTAGGTCCACTTCACCTCGGGCCAATCTTCTACTTCTACTTAGATCCTGCACATTTGCACAAATGTGAGATCCACATCCAGTATCCAATACCCAAGATGAGGAAGTAGAAAAGTTAGCCTCTATAACAAAAATACCTGAAGTGGAAGTCTTACTTCCCTTTTCCTTAGCAAGTTCTTCAAGATAGAGCTTGCAGTTGCGCTTCCAGTGTCCAGGTTGCTTACAATGGAAGCACTCCCCTTCCTTTGCCACACCACCCTTTGGTTTCAGTGCAGCTGAAGAAGAACTAGCATTGGACTTTCCATTAGCTTTATCCTTCTTCTTGTTGGCTTTTCCCTTTCCCTTGCCCTTTTGAACCATCAAAATGGGCTTAGCCTTCTTAAGGTTTTGCTCAGCAGTTCTCAACATGTTGAGCAATTCAGGAAGGGACTTGTCTAGGTCGTTCATGTTATAGTTCATGACGAACTGACTGTAGCTTTCAGGCAACGATTGCAAGACTACATCGATAGCCAACTCTTTCTGAAGAGCAAATCCCAAATTCTCAAGATTCTCAATGTACCCAATCATCTTAAGCACATGAGGACCCACGGGACTTCCTTCAGACATCTTGCACTGAAATAATGCCTTAGAGGTCTCAAACCTCTCATGCCTAGCTTGCTCTTGGAAAAGCATTTTGAGATGTTCGATCATATCGAACGCCCCCATGTTCTCATGTTGCTTCTGAAGCTCAG
This sequence comes from Aquilaria yunnanensis, assembly GCA_039654915.1. Lineage (NCBI taxonomy): Eukaryota > Viridiplantae > Streptophyta > Magnoliopsida > Malvales > Thymelaeaceae > Aquilaria > Aquilaria yunnanensis. The sequence continues at coordinate 35,088,650 of CM077595.1, read as the reverse complement.
ATTCCATGGTAATAAGCATGAGGCATGCAACATCCAAAGCATCATCAGAATGCCTCTTGTGAGCATCCCTTTCAGCTCTTGGAGCAGTGGCAGCAGGCTCATTCGGAATGGGCTGCTCTAGGACATATGCCTTTCTCTCTTGTTTGAGGACTATCCTCAAGTTTCGGTACCATTTGAGAAAGTTGGTCCCATTCAGTTTTTCCTTCTCAAGGATCGATCGCAACGAAAGTGTCGATGTGTTTTGTGCCATGGTTATCTACAACAGTAAATATGCAGTGTAAGAGTCATGTATTTTAATTCATTTAATAAGGACTTTTATTAAACGATACTCCCACTATTTTCCTCAAAATAATAACCCTCGATATTATTTCGGAACACCTCGGCGCTAAGGTATTCTAGTGGGCCAAGATCCATATTTGATCACAACCTGAGTCAGCTTTGGCTTTTCTCTCAAGTTACAGCTATTTAGGTAGGCAACTCCTTGCCAATTGCATCTTATGCAACTCTTGGATAGTTGGGTGAACAACACTTGTCCAAGCTCATCTCATGAACTTAAGCCCAACTCTATGCCTCTAAGTCCCTAATCCTATTAGGATGACTTAGTTAAGTCGAACCCAAAGTTAGCAGTTTGGATATCACTATTATCCCATCGCGCCTTACCAAGATGAACATAGGTGCTTTGCTTTGGCAAACCCACCTAATGTTGATCAAAGTCTTGACGAGTGCCAACATTTGGAAGGCATCACATTTAATGACTTAATATTTGTTTGAGGGATTTTTCTTTTGATCTCACCAATTTGTTATCTCCGGTTGTTTTATACATGCATCACATACAAATATAAAACATGCATCTCATGCTTACAAGAAATAAACGTGACATGGTTATAGCCCAAACTATGCGATATTCTCAAGCCAATGAGAATATCATAAAAGCCTAAGAAAAGAAAAGAGTCTTCACAAGCTCCTTCTCTTCCTTTCTTGGCTGCCTTTTTGTTGTCACCTCCTTGGACATACCACCTTGGACGATCCCATAATGCACCATTACATCAATAATAGAAACCTCGAGTTACATTCGAGGGGAGTAAGGTGAGAAGAGAATGTACAATGAGAGTGATAAGAAAAGGCATGACTCGCAGGCCGTATTTACAAGTACAACCAATCAAGGGCTATAACCATGCACCATGCTTCAAACACTAATCAGCATATCATGTCAAATCTCATTCAACAAAGATGCATGCCAATTTTCGCGTGTTGATTAACCAGTTTTTATTTATGTGGCGCTTCGCATACGGCGGTCCCGCTGGCCGGTCAGCGGGCGGTGGTTCCGCTGACCGGTCAGCGGACGGGGTCAAGGGGAGCCGCCCTTGCGGGGGGCGTGGGGGGCAGCGCCCCCCGGCGCAAAAAATTGTCTTACAATTGCTTAGCCCGAAATCTTCTATTTCGAGAAAGTAGGCACCCGAGACTCCTCCATTCGAGCCACCAAAAATACCTTACTTTCGGTGCCCGAACAGGCCGAATCCGAACAAACCTAGGGTTTTTGCAACTATTGCAAGAATCCTAATCCATATAGGTATCTCATACCTATCAATTTCGGTTAATCTCATTAACCAATTTGTGTCGCTTCTTCATATATCTCATATGTTCATTACGAATTGCGGTTTCATGCATCATGAATCAATCTAATTAATCATGGCCGAAAACCAATCGAAGACATAGCATCATGCGATTCAACACTCAATCCCGATTTAGGGTTTCACCAGTAGCTCTGATACCACTGTTGGGTTTCGGGAGCCAAACAGCGCAGCGGAATTTAACCGAAACCCTCCAGGATCCAAGTGAAACGGGGTAAACCGGGTGTTCGAAAATTTCATACCTAATTTTCGGTTGAGATCTCTCACTCAACTGTAGAGTCGAATCACAAAACCTGAACAGTTGACGTGTTCAGGCTCTCTATGGTATCCACACGAGCCTCTCGGGATCACCACGCTTCCACCACGTCCCGGCAGATGCGTTTCTCTTGCGCTCGCAGTGCTAGCTTGCGTCCTCCAAGGAATTGCAAGAGAAGAGTGTGGCTGTCCTTTTGGGAGGCTAGGGCAAGGAGACCTACGAATTTCTCACTTAAAAGTTGTATTTATAGTGAGACTCAACTTCCAGGCCTAATGGGTTTCAAAGCCCTAATCCAATTAGGATTTAATTTCGGGCTTAATAATGGCTCAACTCCTTGGCCCATTATTAATACGAAATTAAAGTGAAACCATAACCCAAATAATTAGCCCATGCACTCTAATGATCCAAATAGCTCTACGTGTGCGACCCAATAGGCTCTTGCCATGTTGGCAATGATCATAAATCACATTTATAATCATAAGCAATGAGCGGTGTCTAGCAACACATCATTGCTACCCAAGTGACAAGATTGTCGGTGAATCGACTAAACCTTTATGATCATCACCGATATATGCCATTGTCCCTTTGTCCAAGATATCAAGACTAAGCACGAGACATGGAATGTGTCACTCTCGTATAGCCCAATCTTTGGTTTCTTGATTACCGAGTAGACTAACTTAAACTGATGACATTGATATCATATATCAACTCATCGGAGCATGGCCATGCATTTTCTAAGTCTCACTCTATCAAGGGGCCCAAAGATATCACTCCCGTTACATAGGAGGGACAAATCCCATCTTGATCATACAAATCCCTCCGCATGATATGTGACATACCCAATGACCTCCTTCAAGTTCACTCAGTTACGAGCAACAAAGGAAAGTATCAAAGTATGTGACTCACATGTAGGGAACCTTGATGATCATAGGTCGAAGGACTACATATACCATGATCACTATGAGAATCACTTATGACACTCATATAACGATCCATGAAGTGTTCTCATGGTGGGTCGGTCCAGTACACAAGTTCTCCAACTTGTACCCATATGTAGACTACATATCTCATATTAGTCTCCACATATGCTAGTCATTATGTATTATTGCAACCCGCTCCACAATAATACTAGACTAGGGACATTTAAGAATATCATTATTCTAGGGTTACAATTATGTTTATTACGTTACGCAGAAACAAAACAACAAACAAAATTGTTGGATTAATGCCTCAATAAAATATCATGACTCAATGTGCAAAAATACAATCATCTCATGATTGGCTTTTTGGGCACAATACTAACAGGTAGCACATGGATTCAATAGGCAATTTAAACATCATCAAAACCTGCATCCAAAGACACTAAAATACAAAACCACAATGCATATATACAAGATATAACAAACCAAATGCAACAGCCATTCACAACCATCAAACACATGAAATGGGCAGCAACGTAAACCATAGGTTAGTCCATGAAACATGCAATAAACATAAATAAATCACTACAGAAGCCATCCTCAAGCTAATTCTTGGTCTTAGAAGGATTTTAACACTAGTTAGTACTATCTTTGGGCTCTAGAAACCCTCATTTCACTGCCATCTTTGTGCACTTCACACTAGGTCACAAAACCTTCAATAGGTGCACTCCTCTCACTAAGCTTTGTTCATCAAGCTCATGGCTCTCTTACAAGCTTAGCCCTAGCTCCATGGTTGCTTGAAAATACAGAAAAAAACCCATAAGAGCAAGAGAACCCTTACAAAAAAGTCCATATGTTGCTTGACAACAAACAATCCTTAAGGCTTTTCTTGGGGGCCAAGTTACCAACTTGGAACACTTTTAAGGAGGTGTTCATTATATCTTTTACCCTTCACACTTCAATCACTATGACGTGAATTATACAATATAATAGTTTTTCAGCAATTATGCCACACTTGTAATTCCCCCATTTTTGTGAGGTGGTAACATTAGTGTCTGCTTCTTATGCCTTTCTTATCTCATCAATCCACCTAGACTGAATCGCTAACATATTAACTTATCCTCTTACCAAAGACATCGCAAAATGTTCTCCTTGCTTGTATCAGCTAAGGATCCACCCTTTAGCAAACTAGTGTACTTCCTACTCAATGTGTCTAGCACTAGATTGCCTTTTCCCTTAGTATACTCAATGCCACATTCATAGTCTTTAATATACTCCAACCATCTTCTTTGCATCATGTTCAACTCTTTCTGAGTGAATAAGTATTTTGGGCTTTTATGGTCAGTGTGTATTACAAATGAGCATCCCATTAAGTAATGCCTCCATTGTTTTAAGGCAAAGATGACTGTAGCAAGCTTTAGGTCATGGGTAGGATAGTTTTACTCATGGGGTCTTAATTGCCTTGAGCCATAAGCAATCACATTCCTATCATGCATCAACACACATCCTAAACCGAGTCTAAATGGATCTGTATAGATGATGTAGGGCTTGTTTGGATTAGGTTAGATTAACACTGGGGCTTGAATCAATCTGCTCTTTAGCTTTTGAAAACGCTTTTCACTTGTTTCAGTCCATTCAAAATTTTAACCCTTCTTGGTCAATTGAGTAAGAACTGAAGCAATCATGGAGAATTTTGGCACAAATATTCTGTAATAGCCTGCCAGTCCCAACAAGCTTCTGCCTTCCTGTACAGTCTTAGGGCTTTCCTACTCTTGCACAGCCTTGACCTTTTCAGGGTCTACTTTATGGGCTTGTGCATGAATAATGCGTCTTAAGAAAGACACTTCCTTTAACCAAAATTGGCATTTGGAAAATTTAGCAAACAGTTGATGGTCTGATAGTGTGTTCAAGGCAATGATTAAGTGATGCTCATGTACACTTTCATCCTTGGAATACATTAGCATGTCACTAATGAACACCACTACAAACTTTTTCCAAGTATTGTCTGAACACACGGTTTATTAAGTCCATAATTGAAGTAGGGGCATTAGTCAAACCGCAGGGCATGACCGTGTACTCATAATGACCACATCTTGTTCTAAATGCTATCTTTAATATATCCTCCTCTTTTACCCCTAATTGAAAGTACACCAATATCAAATCAATTTTAGAAAAAATATTTGCTCCCTTGAGTTGATCAAATAGATCGTCAATCCTAGGGAGTGCATACTTGTAGTTTAATCTCTCTTGGAGGAGGAATTCCTGGAAAATCTTTAGGAAAGACTTGTAGGTAGTTGATGGCGCTGGGTGGCCATCGTAGATGTTCCCGCCGTGGCTCCACGATGGGAGTAACAGGGACCTCCTGAGGAATGTCGCGCGTGGCCGAGAAAGCTTTCCGGTGCTAGAGAGAGCCTGAAACGGGGATGTCCCCAAGTAGTCCGGCCTGAAACATGCAGAAAGCAGGGGTTAGGAGGTCCCCAGAGTGGTTTTTCGGGGAGGAGCCTTCGACGCCCAAGTCAGTGCCTCTAAATGGTGACAAAGAGTAAGCACAAAATAGACTTGCCGGGAGTGTTTCTCTGGTATGCACAGAAGGGAAAGAATCTCGCCGGAGGCATTTTTCTGGCATGTCTAGAGGAAAAAGGGGGGGAGCTAGAACCTGGAGCCCCAAAAAACCCCTGTCCAACCCCTTTTACCGATAGCATCCCCTACTGTAAATAGGAGAAAATGAGCCCCTCAGATTGTGACACGTGTATGGACGGATGCCGCCCGTACCTCTGACCAGAAGAGTGGCCAGCCGCCTGCAGGCTTTCTCGGGCAGTGGCTTGTCGAGAAGTGTGTCTCAATGTGTCAGAGTGCAAACTGCAGTGGCCTGTCAGAATGCTTGAGGTCAATGTCTAGTGCGTACGGGCGAATATGTCAGAGACTCCTTCGTGGCACCCATCGCTCCTCCGAGGTCCCTTCGGCCGACATTACCTTTTAGGGGGACGAACAAGGACCTCTCCCCGAGGTGATACTGTTTCTTCGGGTTGTTCTTATTCTTCCGAAGTCAGTTCATTCGTCCTCTGATGGAGAGGCGATATGGTAATTTTCCGAGGTTGGTACAATGGGGCTTCTGAGGTCGTATACCTCATGTGTTTGGCTCCCTCTTTCTCCGAAGTCAGTGGACAGGGCGATAGCACTTCGGCTATCAATAGTCTTGCACTATAGGTATCCTACTAACTTCTTCCTCACTTTCAAAATCATTCAATGTATAGTATTCACCTTTAGAAATCATAGGAATCTCATCTATCACTTTTAGTTCCATGCAATGCATTTCATACACTAATAATGCATGCACTTCATTATTAGGCAATATGATTTCTCTTTTAGCACAATCAATCTTTCTACCACACATATCAAACCAATTCATACCCAAAACAATATCATATTGTGGAATAGTCAACACTAGCAAATCAGTCATAATCTTAGTTTTTCCTACTTCTAGCTCATAGTTCTTAGCTATTTCATTAGCAAAAAGACATTGACTACCTGTTGTTGTTATTAATGATATGTTAGGCATGAATTCAATAGGCAATTTCATGTATTCAACTGACTTCCTAGCAATAATGGAAATTGAGGCACTAGTATCAAACAATGCACTAACAGACATACCATTTAAATAAATGTTACCTCTAAGTGCCCTTTGTTGGGATGCATCCCCTTTGTCAATCTAAAATACTCTTCCAACTCTCTGTACTTGTGGCCTTGGTACTGCTAGATCACCTCTTGGTTGAACATGTCTAACAGCTGGCATGTTAGGCGTATTCTAGCCTTCTTCATTTTGCCTATTTCTTTGGACCAAAGGGTAGTCTTTGATCTAGTGATCCAGAGAACCACACCAGACACATGCTTGTGTCTCAAAATAACGTGGCTTCTTGTCATGGAATTTCTTGCATTGAGGACACCTTGCACCAACAAACTTATTCTTGGGCTTGCCATACGTACTATGTTTTCCAGCCTTGGTAGTGTCCTTCGCTTTCATTGGCTTTTGCAGTCCACCAGCCCAGCTGGTTTCTCCTGGTCCACTGGGAAACCATTTACTTTCTCACTCTTCTTGTTCCACCAGTATCAAACAATGCACTAACAGACATACCATTTAAATAAATGTTACCTCTAAGTGCCCCTTGTTGGGATTTCTCACCTTTGTTAATTTGGAATTCTCTTCCAGCTCTCGGTACTTATGGCCTTGGTACTGCTGGAGCACCTCTTGTTTGAACATCTCTAGCAACTGGCATATTAGGTCTATTTTGGGCTTGCTCATCTTGCCCTCTTCTTTGGACCAAAGGGTAGTCTTTGATCCAGTGATCCAAAGAACAACATCTGAGACATGCTTGTGTCTCAAAATAAAATGGCTTCCTGCCATAAAATTTCTTACATAGAGGACACCTTGCACCAACAAACTTACTCTTGGGCTTGCCATCCATACTACATTTTTTAGCCTTGGTGGTGTCATTCCCTTTCATTGGCTTCTACAGTCTTCCAACCTAGCTAGTTTCTCCTAGTCTATTGGGAAATAGTACTTTCATATTCTTATTGTTCCACCGGTTAGGCCTTCTAAATAGTATAATGATATGTAATAGCATTGAAGGGCCTAACAGCTCTCTTGATATCTAGTCTCAGACCTCTAACAAACCTCTTTGCTTTAAGTTCTTCCAACTCGTGGTATTGTGATGTGTACCTCACAAGCTGGTTGAACTTGTCTTCATATTCCAAAACACTGAGATTGTCCCATGTTAGTGCATCAGACTCAGCCTATTTTAGGTCTTTGATGGCATCACTTACATACTAGTCTTGGAATATTCTAGTAAATTTAGACCATGTCATCACTAGCTCATCATCTGCTCTTTTACCTCTCTAGGCAGCATACTTATCTCTAACATTTCTCCACCACATTTTTGCACTATCTACAAGATTGGAGGGAGCCAAATAATTTTTTTTTATGGAGGTCAAATGCATCTTCTCAATGAATCTTACCCACTCATCAGCTTTCTCCAATCCAGCTCTGCCATTAAATTATGGAGGTCTTAGGCATTGTAACTTCTCCAACAATCTGACATCGTTAGAGCCCTTAAGATCTTTAGCTTTGTGCCTTTTAGATCTACGTGATCCCTCAAACTTCTAATATTCTCTGGGTCTCCTTCTTTCTCTGTTTTCACTAAGGTTCCCAACTTCTGAGTGATCGGCCCTCGACACTTGGCCAACCTCAGACCTGATTTTTCTACCTCTATGATGCCTTCTATCCTCATCTTCTTCAAATTTTTTATCCTCATTTCTTTCAGACGGAACATTCACTGGGTTGTTTCGAGCAACTTCTTGGTTCTGCTACTGTGGTAATGCCTATGCTACCTGGACTCCTTGTTGTTGAGCTTATAGTAGCTATGCTAAGTTTTCATTTATCTAGGCCAGATTTCTTTGTAGTTAAACCCCCACCTGTGGTACATTCATTTCAGGTGCTAGGTTTTCTATTCCCTAAACCCTTGGTTGCTTCTGTGCATGCTTTCCATTTTTGTTTGCCTGTGTTTGCTCAGTAGGAGATCTTTGGGGTCCCTGATCCCCTCTTCTTGTGGCTACCGTACTCTCTTATTTCATGATCAATAGAAGAGCACAATATATACTGTACATTAGGTACTTGACACTAGCAACTGATCCAACTCAATTCTATGTATATATGTGCCTACATGGTGGAACTATATGCAACTCTAATTTGAACCATGCTCTAATACCAACTTCTTGTTACCACTCTAAATATTTAAAAACAATGATCAATTTTAGTAAGCTCAAGCCCCAGGCAGTCTATGCACTGTAGGCCAAGCAAAACATGCACATTATGTTTATCTAAGTGGCCCTCTTGCTCATTATGCAAAGATGTGTATATTGGTCCAACCATCACACATATATTCGCATACAATTTCATCTGGAAATAATGGTGATAGTGAAATTCTTTATTCCTGGCTAATATGGAATTTGGGTAAAATCCCAAAGTGCATGTACAATCACATGTACACATGATGCTACTGGTGCCCATTTTATATGTCCAAACTTTCACACCGTGTCCAACTCAAATTCTACCCATGTTCTCCTATGCCCTAAAGGTTTTAAACCCTGTAATACACTTAAACCTTCATAGGGAAATAGGTTTGAGACATTAAATCCATTTAAGTTTAAAATTACGGATTTTTCACTTAACTGCGTAAAAATGGCAATATGATAGTGATAGTTATGATCTTTTGAAAACTAGTTTCCTTGCTTATGGTTAAAGAAACTAAAAAAGTCAAGTCTTAAAAATATTTTCGAAGACTTGGAGTACCCCCAAAATGCTTGGACCCCAAGCTAGCCTAAGAGCCCCCTTAGGTCTTACCCTCGACCTCTCTAGCAAAATTGAAAAATTTCAGTCATTATGCCTGCAGCGATGTGTCACCAACTATCACAATGCATCACCACAGTTGGTAATGAGCTGCCAATTTTTGTGGTAATGATGACGCATCACTAGTGCTCGTGATGATTGGCGATGCATTGCCAATACCTGTAACAACCTAGAAAATTTTTGGTTTCCCTGCTATGAACTTTGGACACTTTCAAAACATATCAAACTGGCATGGATAGCCTCAAAACTTCACATACTTGTAAAACATCTTGCATAGATCACAACTAACTATCACAAGACAACCTATAATGCATTATAACATCATTCTAATCATCACAAACCTCATAGTCCACCATGATTCAACCTTGCCCAGTAACTAAAGCTATTGCTAGAACTACTTGAATTCATCAAGCAAACTTATTCCAATAGAATCAATTAAGCTTGAAAACACAACTCCCTTACCTTAACTTCACTTCACAAGCAAGAAACAAGGAACCCTTCCTTAAGAAGTCAAGTTCTACAAAGCTTCACTGAGTTCCAAGAAACCGAAGGCACAAATCACATAATTACTACCTTCTAACTAAAACCAAAGCTTCCAAGAATCTAATAAACAAGAATCTACCAAGAACATAAGTGTTAACTCACATCAAAAGTAGGGGATTGTGGGAAACATGGTTCCAAGCTTCAAAAACATGAAAACACCCTTCAAATAAGCTTTCCATAACATGTACATCCTTGGTGGCTCCCATTTTCATCAAAATTTCTTGGTTTTGTGCTTAGATTGATAGAGAATTCATAGAGCAAAGGTGGAACTCGGGTTTAAGCAGCAAATATGGCCTCCTCCCTCACTTTACCAGGTTTTATAACCTCTTAACCAAAAGGTCATCCAAGAATTTAAAAAGTTACAAATTAGTCCCCTCTTTTAGGTAACTTTAGTGAAACTTGGTCAAATCTTGTTTATTTCAACTAAGTTTGGGTTATAGTTGTTACCACCTCAAAAAAATTGGCAGAATTACAAAGTGTGGCATAATGGTCGAAAACCATTATATTGTGTAAATGTCACCATAATGATTGAAGTATGAGGGGTAAAGGGCATGATCAACACCTCCTTAAAAGTGTTTCAAGTTGGTAACTTGGCCCCCAAGAAAAGCCTTAAGGATTGCTTGTTTGTCAAGCAAACTGTGGACGTTTTTGTAAGGTTTCAAAAATTTGGGTACTCAATTGCAAAACTTTCAAAAGAAAGCTAATGAGAGTTATGAGAAGGATAGTGATGGCATGAAAGTACTATTGGAGGACCAAATTGCTTGTGAAAGATGAGTTTGGACAAAGAAAACACAAAAGGTTTTAAATCCTAAGTGTTCTAGTGTACACCTTTGGATGTCTATGTTTTTGACATAAGTCAATTGGAGACATCTTGGGGCTATCCCACTCAAGGGAAAGCTACCCAAGCCATGAAAGGAAAGTCTAATGCGAGCTGAGGAATTAAGTCTAAGAAACCATAGTCTTGTAGCAAATAAAATGACATAAAGCATGGTTAAGGCTAGTTAAGTGTGTTTTGTGCACTAAAGTCTTTATAAGTGGTTATCTTTGTCTTTATCTCCCACATTTGGTCTCGTCCAATAGTAAAGAAATGTAGCCCCCACACCTCCACACCACCTCCATAGCCACCATACCTCGAAGCTTGCAATTACTTGCAACTGACCTCAAGCAAGCACAATTGGAGACATACTAGTGCTACTACTTGGGTGCATCAAGAATCAAGTTCAAATTTCAGCATACCCATTAAGGTAAGGAGTTTTCTTGCTCTCATGGAATTTTTATTGTATTATTCAAACATCGATAGAGCTAGGGCTAAGTTTGGAAGAGAGCCATGTGCTTGACGAACAAAGCTTAATGAGGCAAGGGAACTTAGTGAAGGTTTTGTAACCTAGTGTGAAGTGCAAAGTGATGGTAGCAAATGTAAGGGTTTCTAGAGCCCAAAGTTAGTAGTAACTAGTGTCAAAAGTCTCCTACAACCAAGCTTAAGCTTGAGGAGAGCTGCCATAGTGATTTGCATATGTTTATGGACTAGCCAATGCATATTGTTGTTGCCGTATACATATGGTTGTTCTTTGTGTTTGGTTACTACATTTGGATGCTCTATATTGGCTATATGCATTGTGTTTCTTGTATTTTACTACATTTGAATGTAGGTAATATCAAGGGTAATATGACCTTAAGCACCACAGTGTGCTCCTTACTAAGTGTCCAAGTGAAACTTACCTCCCCTTAAATTTGTCCATTTCAGGTCTTGTGGATAGATCTCATTCAAACTAACCCTTGTTGTTTGAGTATTGACTTGGAATCTTAGGTACTTAAACTTCCATATATCTACTTATGATATGGAGTTTTTGGTGATTTTAGGGGCACAATTGGTATTTTTAGTGATGGAGCTTCCTGTGTTACGTAGCAGCAGTCCAACATCCTGTTTCTAGAGTGTGTTGTGCCTGAAGCTCTCCTGTAACTTGGGTGCTTGTTTTAGCTGAGTTAAGGCCATTATGTAGTGCATGGATTCATATACATGTAATTTATGTAAATTTGAAACAAGCATGTGAACATTTGGGAACTGTTTTGCTATATATGTGAATGTGGTGCACAAGATGTCTAAGTGTGAATGCTAGGCTGCTTGTTTCTAAATTCTGTTTTGACCACATAAAGTTCCTAGATGCAAGAACATGTAATTCCTATGTGTATTGGACATGTCTAGGATAACCTTGGTGGACTTATACATTGTGAATGGAGTGTTTGCAAACTTATGAAATTTTGTATGGGCAAAATGGTGATAAAGTGGATAGAGTTTTGACCCTGCACTTAATGTTATATATCTCCCTGTGTAGAATGAATCTTACTATAAAATTTTGACCACACCTAGAGTACATCTATAGGTTTAACTGGGCTTTATAATTTCTACATTTGGAGCTATGTAGCCGAAGTTATGATGTTGCAAAGTTGGCTAAGTTATTCTTCAATTGTGTAGAATTTTGTAATCAACTTAAAAAATCTATAACTTGGTCCATAGGTGGGCTATTGATGTAAAACCAAATTCCTTGGTTTGGTTTAAGTCTCTACTTGATAATGAAGCAAATAAAATGGATATATTTTCCTAGAGGAAGTTTCAGGTGTAGTGGTCGGATACTTAAATTTAACCAGATTGCCTAATGTGTTGTAGCCATGATTAAGACTTATGCTAGTGTTTTCCTTCCTTGCTACCATGGTGTGCATAAAATGTGAATATGTGTGTAATGGTTCGACCAATATGCATGCATTTACATAGTGCCAAAGAAGGCCACTTAAGTATGCACACTAATGGTCTTGTTTTGATGGCTTATAGAACATAACAACCCTGGGAGTTTTAAATGCACAATTTTGACACCATAACTAGACTACTATTACCACCTCATAAAATGGGAGAATTACAAGTGTGCCATAATAGCTAAAAACTATTATATTGTGTAATTCTCAACATAGTGATTGAAGTGTGAGGGGTAAAAGGCATGATCAACACCTCCTTAAAAGTTTTCCAAGTTGGTAACTTGGTCCCCAAGAAAAGCCTTAAGGATTGCTTGTTTGTCAAGCAACCTATGGACTTTTTTGTAAGGTTTTGGAAATTTGGGTACTCAGTTGCAAAACTCTCAAGAAAGAGACTTGGAGAGTTATGGGAAGGATATGAATGGTATGAAAGTGCTATTGGAGGACCAAATTGCTCATGGAAGACAAGTTTGGACAAAGGAAACACTAAAGGCAATAAGGTGCCAAATGTCCTAGTGTAAACCTTAAGGTGTTCAAGCTTTTGACTTAAGTCTAAGGGTGAAATTGTGGGGTTATCCCACCATGGGAGGGATAGCCAAGACTTGATAATTAGTCAAAAATATTGGGCATACGTGTACCAATGATTTTAAGACACAGAAACCATAATTAGTGAGAACGAAAATGACATAAAGCAAAGTTAAGCTTGTTAAGTGTGTTTTGGTGCCCTTAAGCTCATTTAAGGCCATTTAAGTAGCCAAATCACTTATCCCTCTCTCATTTTCATCCTACCATAGCCCAAGAACACAGCCATACTTCCTCCATAGCCACCACACCTTCAAACTTCCAATTGATTGAAATTGAAGTCAAAAGGAAGCAATTGGAAGCAAACTAGAGCTATTTCATGCATCCTTCAAGGATCAAGCTTGATTTTCAGCCTACCCACTTTGGTAAGGGTTCTCTTGCTCTCATGGACTATTTTCTACTCAAACATCCATGGAGATAGGGCTAAGCTTGGAAGAGAGCCATGAGCTTGATGAACCAAGCTTAGTGAGGGGAGTGCACTTATTGAAGGTTTTGTGACCTAGTGTGAAGTGCACAATGATGGTAGTAAAGTGAGGGTTTCTAGAGCCCAAAGTTAGTCCTAACTGTTGGGTTTCGGGAGCCAAACAGCGCAGTGGAATTTAATCGAAATCCTCCAGGATCCAAGTGAAACGGGGTAAACTGGGGTTCGAAAATTTTCATACCTAATTTTCGGTTGAGATCTCTCACTCAACTATAGAGTCAAATCACAAAACCTAAATAGTTGACATGTTCAGGCTCTCTATGGTATCCACACAAGCCTCTCGGGATCACCACGCTTCCACCACGTCCCAGCAGATGCGTTTCTCTTGCGCTCGCAATGCTGGCTTGCGTCCTCCAAGGAATTGCAAGAGAACAGTGCGGCTATCCTTTTGGGAGGCTAGGGCAAGGAGACCTGTGAATTTCTCACTAGAAGTTGTATTTATAGTGAGACTCAACTTCCAGGCCTAATGGGTTTCAAAGCCCTAATCCAATTAGCCTTTAATTTCGGGCTTAATAATGGCTCAACTATTGGGCCCATTATTAATATGAAATTATTGTGAAACCAAAACACAAATTATTAGCCCATGCACTCCAATGATCCAAATAGCTCTATATGTCCGACCCAATAGGCTCTTACCACGTTGGCAATGATCATAAATCACATTTATGATCATAACCAATGAGCGGTGTCTAGCAACACATCATTGCTACCTAAGTGACAAGATTGTCGGTGATTCGACTAAACCTTTTTGATCATCACCGATATATGCCATTGTCCCTTTGTCCAAGATATCAAGACTAAGCACGAGACATGGAATGTGTCACTCTCGTATAGCCCAATCTTTGGTTTCTTGATTACCGAGTAGACCAACTTAAACTGATGACATTGATATCGTATATGAACTCATCCGAGCATGGCCATGCATTTTTCTAAGTCTTACTCTATCAAGGGGCCCGAAGATATCACTCCCATTACATAGGAGGGACAAATCCCATCTTGATCATACAAATCCCTCCACATGATATGTGACATACCCAATGACCTCCTTCAAATTCACTCAGTTACGAGTAACAAATGAAAGTATCAAAGTATGTGACCCACATATAGGGAACCTTGATGATCTTAGGTCGAAGGACTACATATACCATGATCACTATGAGAATCACTTATGACACTCATATAACGATCCATGAAGTGTTCTCATGGTGGGTCGGTCCAGTACACAAGTTCTCCAACTTGTATCCATATGTAGACTATATAGCTCATATTAGTCTCCACATATGCTAGTCATTATGTATTATTGCAACCCACTCCACAATAATACTAAACTAGGGATGTTTAAGAATATCATTATTCTAGGGTTACAATTATGTTTATTACGTTACGTAGAAACAAAACAACAAACATAATTGCTGGATTAATGTCTCAATAAAATATCATGACTCAATGTGCAAAAATACAATCATCTCATGATTGGCTTTTTGGGCACAACACTAACACTAACTACTGTTAAACTCCTCCTTAGACGAAGCATTAGCTTGAGAAGGGCTGCCATAGTGATTTATTTAAGTTTATTGCATGTTTTACGGACTAATCTATGGTTATTGTTGCTACTGCATTTCATGTGTTTGTTGGTTGTGTTTGGCTACTGCATTTGGTTGTTATATCTTGTATATATGCATTGTGGTTTTTGTGTTTTAGTGTGTTAGGATTTAGGTTTTAATGATGGTTATATTGCCTATTGAATCCAAGTGCTACCCTTACTAAGTTTCTCAATGAAACTTACTCCCCTCAATTCTGTCATTTCAAGTCTAGCTGAAAGATCACCTTGAAACTAACCTTTTTGGTTTGAGTTTTAATCTGAAATTTCTGGTACATGAGCTTCTATATGTCTAGTTATGATCTGGAAAGTTTGGTGATTTTAGGAGCACATTTGGTATTTTTAATGTTGGTACTTACTGTGTGGTAGTACTTACTATTCATTTGGTCAGAATTTTGTAACCAACTTAAAAAAATCCATAACTTGGTCCATAGGTGGGTTATTTATGTAAAAAAAAAAATTGCTTGGTTTGCTCTAAGTCTCTACTTGATAATGGAGCAAACAAAATAGGGGGTATGTGGCTAAAATGATACAGTTTATTACTGGGAGTTAAAGGTGCAGTAGCTGGTCACTAGAACTTAACAAGATGGCCTAATATGTGGAAGCCAAAACTAAGACTTGTGCTAGTGTTTTCCTTCTTAGTTGCCTTGGTGTGCATGAAATGTGAATGTGTGTGTGATGGTTGGACCAATATGCATATGTTTACATCGTGCCTAAGAGGGCCACTTGGGTATGCACACTAAGGGTGGTGTTCTGATGGCCTACAGAACATTACCAATCCTGGGAGTTTAAATGCACAGTTTTGACACCATAACTGGACTACCCCGGAGTGGGTAACAGATGTTGATATTAGAGCATGGTTTATACATGACTATATAGTTGCATTTATATGGTAGCTACATACATGAACTTAGTTTTGTCAACTACTAGTATCAAGTACAATTAAAATACCTATGATCTTTATATGTACTCTATGTTGAATCATGAACAGGAAGTAAACGTGGTTGCCATAAGGAGAGGGGAACCACCCCTAAGGCCTCCTACTAAACCTAGACAACAAAAGGATAGATAAGAAAGGGGGAATCAGGGCCAACAGGGTTCACCAAACCCTAAAGTTCCTCATGTCTGGCTAGAGCTTTAGAGGAACTTAGCTTTAATAAATGAAAACTTAGTAATGCTAATCAGAAGAGGAGGTTAGGAACACATCTGAGCATGTTCCTTCTGGAAGATTGGGAAACAGAAATGATGACATTGATGAAGTGGAAGATGAAGATAAGATAAATCTTAGAGGAAGAAGAGTGAGATATGAGTTTGTTCAAGTGTCCAGGACCAATCCCTTAGTGTATGACCATTCCTCCGGTAAGAATGAGATTGAGGAAGGCCTTGAGAGAAAAGGTAGGAGAAGACGTACAGAACATCACCATGCTAAGGAGCCTCACACATCCAAGAGCTAGAAAGCTGAGGATCTAGAAAGCCTAGATGAATTCAGACGCTTGGAGCGGTTCCAAGGACTAAGGCCTCTGTAGTTTGATGGAATAGTTGAGCCATTGAGAGCTAAGGAGTGGTTGACTTTTGTAAAGAAGATGTTTGAGAGGAAGCCACTCAACTCCACAAAGAAAGTATCACTGGTTACCAAAAAGTTGGTAGGTAGTGTAGAAATGTGGTGGAGAAACACCAAAGATAGATATGTTGTCCAGATGGGCGGAAGGCTAGGAGGAGATACAGGGATGACCTGGGCAAAGTTTACTTAGCTTTTTTAGAAGCAGTATGTCAATGATGCTATCAAAGACATGAAGCAAGTTGAATTTGATGCTCTAAAGAAGTACAACTTGAGTGTCCTAGGGTATGAGCACAAGTTCAATCAATTAGTGAGATATGCTCCCCAGTATCATGGACTGGAGGAGTTGAAAGCAAAGAGATTTGTTAGAGGCTTGAAATCAGACATTAGAAAGGTTGTAAGGCCATCTGGGCCAGTGACATATTATGAAGCAGTGCATAAGGCTTGATCAGTAAAGTAAGAGGAGAACGAAACTAGGTACTATCCCAGTGGACTTGGGGAAAGTAGTCAGACATGAAACAAGTAGAAGAAGCAACCACATGGCACTGGAATTGCCAAGAATTCACATTCTGGTGGTGAGGGCAAGGTTAAAGGGAGTCCCCTGGCCTAAGGTGCCCTAAGTGCAAGAAGTTTTATCAAAAGAAACCTTGCTACTTTGACAGTCAAGCATGTTTGAGATGTGGTGCAATGGATCACTAGATCAACGGTTGCCCACATGTTCAAGGATGAAGGCCAGAAGACCAAGGTCCAGTGAGGCCTACTAAAGTAGGACCAAGAGAGGGAGAACACCCAGGGAGGGAAAGCAGATACCAGTTCCTCCAGTGCCATGGCCTCCAGTGCAAAGAGTTGGCCAAGTGTTCCGAATGGAAAGGCCAGAGACATCATAACAAGGAGGAGCACTAAGAGGTAGCATTTACCTAAATGGTATGCCTGTTAGTGTTCTGTTTGATACTGGTGCATCTGTGTCTATAATGGCTAGGAAATTGGTTGATGCATTGAATTTGCCTATTGAAATCATGCCTAGTGTATCATTAGTGAAAACTACAAGTAGTTAATGTCTTTTCACTAATGTACTAGCTAAGGATTATGAGCCAGTAGTAAGAAAAACTAAGGTTATGACTAATCAGCTAGTGTTGTGCATTCCTAAGTATGATATAGTGCTGGGTATGAAATGGCTTACTATGCATAACATAAGAATTGATTTTGCTAAGAGAGAAATCACATTGCCTAATGGTAAAGTGCATGCATTAGTGAATTCTAAGGAATTAGTGTATGAAATGCATGGCTTGGAACTTAAGGTATTATCTGAGATACCTATGATTTCTAAGCATGATTACTATTATGCGTTGAATGAATTGCACTGTGATGAGGAAATGGACAGAATAACTGTACTGAGAGACTTTCCACAAGTCCTTCCTAAATACCTAACAGGTATTCCTCTACCAAGGGAGATTAAGTTTGAGATCAAGTTGCAACCAGGAGCTAGTCCAATATCCATTTCCCCTTACAGAATGCCTATCACAGAGATGAATGATCTCAAGAAACAACTTAATTAACTTCTTGAAAAAGGGTTCATAAGGTCAAGTGTTTCATCATAGGGAGCTCCACTGCTCTATGTGAAGAAGAGGGATGGATCATTGAGAGTATGCATTGAGAACATGAAGCTTAATGCAGCAATCAAGAACAAGTATCCACTCACTAGGATTGAAGATCATTTTTATCAACTCAAGGGAGCTAGGATCTTTTCCATGATAGATTTGAGATCCGGATACTTCCAGTTGAGAGTAAAGGAAAAAGATATTTTTAAGATTGCATTCAGGGCAAGATATGGGCATTATGAGTACATAGTCATGCCATTTGGTTTGACTAATGACCTAGCTACTTTCATAGACCTGATGAATAGGGTGTTCAAACCACATATGGACAAATTTGTGGTTGTGTTCATTAATGACATCCTAGTGTATTCCAAGGATGAAAATGAACATGAATATCATCTGAAGATTGTCTTAAAAACTCTATTGGAACATCAGCTTTATGCCAAGTTATCCAAGTGCCAATTCTGGATAAAGGAAGTGTCTTTCCTATAACACATCGCAGATGCACAAGGCCTTAAGGTAGACCCTAAAAAGGTCAAGGCAGTGCAAGAATGGGAAGGAACAAAGACTATAAACAAAATTAGAAGTTTCCTAGGATTACCTAGATACTATCGAACATTTGTATCAGGCCTTTTCCATGATTGCCTCAGTTCTTACTCATCTAACCAAGAAAGGTCAAAGATTTGAGTGGAACCGAGAAATGTAAAAAGAATTTCCAGGAGTTCAAGAAGAAGTTGATTGAAGCTGTAGTACTGATTCTTGCTGATCCAAGCAAGGCCTAAACCTTCTATACAGACGCATCTAGATCTGGGTTAGGTTGTGTACTTATGCAAGACAATAATGTCATTGGTGATGAGTCAAGGCAGTTGAGAACTCATGAACAAAATTGTCCTACCCATGACCTAGAACTGGCATCAGTGATTTTTGCATTGAAGCAATGGAGGCATTACATGATGGGTAGTTCCTTTATGATCTACACTGACCATAAAAACCTAAAATACTTGTTCACTTAGAAATAGTTGAACATGAAAAGGCAAAGGAGATGGTTAGAATACATCAAGGACTATGATTGTTATGATTGTAGAAGAGACTACATAGAGGGCAAAGGCAATGTGGTAGCAGATCCTTGAGCAGGAACTACACAGGTGTTCTGAAAGGAGGATCCATAGCTGATCATGATGAGTGGAATACTCTGCTACACTTATGGCATAAGTGGCATAAGTGGGAAGAAAACCAAATCTACACATTGACAATCCAATCAGGATGGATTGAAAAGGTTAGAAAGGCACAAGAGATAGATTCTAAATTGAAAAAGATATTAGGAGAAGAAAAAGGTTCCTTGTATGAATCCTTCACCTACAAGCAAGGATTATTTACTTCAAAGACCAAATCTATGTGCTAGATGGGCCAAAGCTTATGAATTAAGGAGCAAAATGGGTGCTTAAAACACCCCACCAAGGGATTCAAATAGGTAAATGAAATAATCAAAATGATTCAAGTGGCTTATCATGAGTTGGACCAAAGAATGGTCAAATTAACTTGGTCGCCAAGGCCAGGCTGAAACTCAACCGCTTGGACTTATGCATGACTAAAGGCAGCTTCCTGCCCATTGAACACTATAGCGAATCTCATAAAATTAGTGCAAAGCATCCTACAAAACAAAGAAACAAGTTACAAACACACAGAGAACCAAAGAGCACAAAACCAAACATGGTGGCTTATGAGTAGGCCATGGTGGCGGGTGTGAAGCATTAAAAATTTCTTGCTTCTTTGCTACCAAATTCTAAGCCAGGTAAAGGTTCAAATGAAGCTTCTTCTCCTAGATTTTTATGGGAAGGATGCCACCCTAGGTGAGGGCAATGGCCGAATGATCATAAGAGCTATTTTAATGGGCTAAGTGTGCTAAGGCACTATGGTGAGCTACCTAGTTTACTTGTGGCAAGCATTAGGGTTTTGGATCAAGTATGACCAAACTTGTTCATTTTCCTAGAGCTCTACGTTAATTTGACGCTGATTCAAAATGATCACACGCTAAACTAAGTGAAAAATGCTTGCTAAGTTTAAGTGAAACCTTGTATATGGTGTATGTTTTTGGCATGCTTCTTTGATTGTTTGCATGTGCTAACCTTTAAATGTGTATATATGTATCTTGTATTATGTTATGCCTTGTCTCTTTTGTGTCCTTTTTGTCTTCAGTTGTAGGTTAGGAGGATGAATTAGAGGTTTATGTATAAGACAATGTTTTGAACATTGTGTAAGCATTAGGTGCCATATTGAACTCTTACAAAGTACTTATGTACTCACTCCTTGTTTCTACCCATTTTAGGCAAATAAGTGGGGCAATAGATTTATAAAGGCTAGGAAACCTCTTTAGAGGTTTATGTGCAATGAGGTATGGCTCGAGTTTGTTGGCTTATGAAAGAAAGATTGAAAAGTTCATGTCTTTGGACTAATGGTTGGAAACTGAATTGTAGGCTTTGATGGCTACAGTGGGTGTTGTTGCTTTTGGATCCATCCTAGTGTAGGTAAAGACTAAGATAGTAATAAGACAACTTTTTCCTAGGTGCCAAGTAAAAGTGGATGTTAAAGTGAGTATAGGCATTGAAACTATTTAAGCCTATGTTATGTAGCCTACATGTGATATAAGTAATCCAACTATTGATGTATGTAATTTTGGCCATGTAGTTCCTAAGATGCCAAATTTTGGACTTGTAAATGCATGTGCATATGTATATGGCATAGGAACTTAGAGTAGTGCATGGCATGTGCCTTAGTTGTATATCATGGGCTTTGGTAAGCCTTTTAGGGCACTAACTGTAATGATCAAGAAAATGGATGCATGGTTTGTAACTAATCAACCTAGAAAGTATGCATGTATGAATGGATGTACATATGTATCTTGAGATTGGTGAACACACTAAGACATACACACACATACAGACACATTGCCATGCCTACTTGTGCCCACCTATATGTACTCCATATACACCTAATAGGCACAAAGGCAAATCTATCTAGTTGCACTTACAAGTTTAACCCATTAAACTTAAAACTTAATAGAACTTCACATATTGGTTTATTGAGTAACTTCCACCTAAGTCTTTCTATGTTAGTAACTAAAAATTTGGGGTTAAGTATCCTAGTTGTCATGGTCTAATCCACTCTAAAAAATTAAAATTTACATTAACCTCATAAGGGGATTGGGTAAGGGTGAATTGGGGCCTGACACTAAAAGTTGACCAAATGTTGACTTTTATAGTTACCATCTAATACCTTTGCAACCTTGTCAAATGATTAAACTTGATAAGTAAGGTTTGTCTAGAAAAAAGAATCTAATATCAGAAGACAACATGAATAGGAAATACAGTAAAATTTCTAGGTGGCCATAACTTTGACTCTTTGGTTGATTTTGAGTTTGGAATGGAACTTGGAACTAAGATTTTGGCTGAAAAATATATAACCATGATATTAACGTGCGCAAGCCCTAAAACCAAGCAATTGCCTTAAAATTATAGTTATTCACCATCTGAAGATAAGGGAGCATAATTGTTGCTTAAAGGTTCATGAAGCAAAAATTTCAACTAGAATTTTTACTATTGACTAAAGTCCTACACTTGGGGCTTGATAAGACCTAGAAATTTATAAACTAAGATGTTCTTGGTGAAGAATTATGTGGAAATGATGTAAGGCTAAAGTTTTACCAAGTATTTGACCTTGAGTTGGAATCATCAAACAAGGCCAAAAATTCACGTGAGGGTCTAAAATGGCAATTGAAACTTGCTAGAATCAAGAAATCAGAAGCTAGAATATATTACATGATGGGAAAAATGCAACAATAGTTTAACAATGCATAAGAATGTTATTGGCTTGAGGGTTGCAATAGAATCACATAAAAAACCAAGGACAATTTTGTAATTTCTAGATGGGCCAGAAATTGGCTGAAAAGACTGAGAGAGAAGTAAGGACAACCTTTGGAAATATGTAAAAGCAATCTTGGTGGATTCATTGTATGAGAATCTTAACCAACCAAGCGAAGGAGATTAATCTGGGTAATAGTTTTGCTATCTTGAGTAATAAGCGATAGTAAATTTGGACTACCAAATTTATTAAGGTGAGGAGATTGTCATACCCTAACCTTGTGTAGGCTGTGGTTGGCTTGTTTATTTTAATAATTTGAGGAAAAAGGCTCATATTGCCAGAAAAATAAATGGTTGGGTAGAATTAGGGAGCCAAGGACTTAGTTGTCAAGGATTTTAGGCACGTAGGCTGAATTGCAAGAAATTATGAAGCTAAGGATTGAATTGTAATAAATTAATAAGGAAGGATAGAATCGTAAAAAACTAAGAAATTGTGGATTAATTGTGAAACAAGAGTTTAATTACCAAGGAAGATTTAATTAAGGGCTAAATTGAACAATTACGAAGGAATTTTGTGCAAGACTTGTATGAGGACTAATTCGATAGAAATGCGAATTGAGGGTTCAATTGAAAATAATTGAAAAGAATGAGGTCTAAGTGAGGCATTTGTACCCCACTTAAGATTGTCATAAAGCATGTCTTGGTAGCATTTGTTTTATTTGCTTAGGATTTTTTTCAGTTGGCCGATATCCTCGAACCCAAAATTAAAACTAGAGACATGAAATTAAGGAGAATTGCTTGCTTGAAGGGTGCAAAAGGTTGATATTTTCAACAAAAATTCACCTCAGTTACCGGTGCTTATTTCAAATTTGTGAGGTTTGAATATCTTTGCATCTTTAGCTTATTTGTATGATTAAGAACTGATGTTTCTATTAATAGGGAAGGCTCGATGGCATTGGAAGGATGTGTTTCCTTTTAAATATTATTATTGAAAACCTCATATTGTTAGGGTAGGCAAGTTATTTGGTACCACGCTTGCATTTTGATTTTCCATGGTTACCAAATCAAGTTCAGCTAGCAAAATTAAGGTAAGGAGAATCCTACAACTTGTGACTTTGATTTTGTTTATAACTATATTGCTGGATTTTGTTGTTGTTGGTGATGAGAAGCTGTTGGTTTCTTGAGAGCAGGAGTTATGCCAAAAGGTTATGAATTTCTTGGTTGTTTTATCAATTCTAATTTTGAAGTAATTGGGGGATGTATGTATAAAACTGTTAGGAATTAAAGCATACCTCGGGTTTTGTCTATGATTACATGGATACCTTTGGGTGTCTATGTATTGTTCTAGCTAGATATGTTATTAGCAAGCACTAGGGTTCTGATTTTGGGTTAGGTTGACCCAACTTTAGGATCTATAGCTCTATGAATTTTAACCAAATAACTCAAATTAAAAGAATGAAAATTAGTGAAGGCATTATGAAATGCTTGCTAGGCCCCAAGGCTATTTAGCTAGTGTTGTGGTGTGTGTGTGTGTGTTTGTGTGCTTCTATGATTGGGTGCGCGTGTTGACTATGTTATGAATATGCTTATTCTTTTGCATTTGTATATTGTGCATGTTTTCTGTGTTTTCCATTGGATGCAGGTATTTTGACTAAAACCAAGACAATTATTGTTGTTAAACTGAAATTAGAATTCGTAATTATTAATGTCTATTTCCAAATTTCATTAAAGACTCATCTCCTAAATATTTACATTTCTTGTAGATGATGTAGCTATTACTATGGTTAAGCTGGCTTGGTACTAGATAAATATCTCTCTCAAATGTTGTATTGAAGAATAAGTCCTGGGGTTGAACTTCCATGTCCTAGGTCCTTCGGTCTGATCTTGTAGCACATTAAGTGCATAGGCTGTAAAGCTGGATTATTATATATGGTACCTAATTATTTTCACTATGTTCCATTATGGTTAGATTACAATTTTGAAATTTTCATCTCTTAAATTGCCAATTTGTACGATAATCTAATAGAAACTTTCAATTTAAAAAAGAATGTTATTAATGCATAGGCTAATGGCAGTTTGAGCCATGACAACCGTCCTCATCAGAGAAGAAGGCTTGCAATAGTGGCTTGTATATTATGTCAGTAGGACACTTTAGCCGAATCCAAATACCCCATACTTGACAAAACAGTCCTAGCCCTATCATAGCCTATCATGCCTATAACTTGCATAGGCCATGGGCTGTGACTCTTATGTTAATATTTTGAGCATCAAAGATCTGAATAGATAATTCAAGTTATGAAACACATGGAGAAAAAAACATACAGAACTAAGTTCACATATGGTGCCTCAAAGGCATTTTAAGGGCACATTAGTGAAACATAAGGAAAAAGTGCTTAGTACCTAAGATAAAGGTGGCTAAAATGTGGCCATGATGGGTCTTGAGAGGAATACTCATGGTTTGAGGAAAGATTTCAGAGAACCTACGAGCATTAGAAGAAAACTAAGGAAGGCCACATGGGGGCTTTCAAGTACACCCATGTGTTCATTTATGTGAACTTAAGGGCTCAAAAGCTAAAACTCTAAGAACAATTGTGTGAGTTCAATTCCTAATTCTAAGATACAAATAAAGGTAGCCACATGAGCCTAAGAAAATTAAAGGACACATGATAGAGAACAAAAGCACTCTAGCGTGCATTAGAAGACCCTTAAGTGCACCTTTGTGTGCAACCATGATCATGTGAAGGCCCTAAAGCCTAATGCCATCAAAAGGAGTACATGAGGTTGATGCTTATCAGTAGTATGAGAATGAGGCCTAGAATGTGGGCTGAGATTAGGTGAAAAACACATGGAACCTATGCAAACACCTTAAAATACACTTAAGAGCTCTTAGATGCACTCTAAGTGTTACTATGTTTAATTTAAAGTTGGAAGGCCTAATTGACCAAATTAATACTTGAAGTGGATGCTCAATAGGTACCACCAAGATATATATGTAGGGAAAAAGGATATCCAAAATGATTTAGGCTACTTGGAGAGAGATTTGGCTAAGGACGAGTTAAAGTCCTTGGCCGCCAAGTCCATTCGGCCACCATTTGGACTTCTATCATCCAAGGAAAATTCAATGTAGCTTCTTAGCTATTTCCTAGAACCTTTGTGACCTTAAGAAGCCAATCCAAAAGACCTATCAAGTACTAAAGATTTACAAGACTAAAAAGAAAACAAGGAACTAAAACCGAAAACAACATGGTTGTGCATGGTAGGCCGATGGTGGTGCTCTTGGTGGGTTGATGTTTCCTTGTTTTCTTACTACCTTCTCATCCTTTATCACATAGAAAAACCTCTAACATGACATCCTGAAGCCACCAATGTTACCACCTCACAAAATGGGAGAATTACAAGTGTGTCATAATGGCTAAAAACCATTATATTGTGTAATTCTCAGCATAGTAATTGCAGTGTGGGGGGGAAAAAGGTATGATCAACACCTCCTTAAAAGTGTTCCAAGTTGGTAACTTGGTCCCCAAGAAAAGCCTTAAGGATTGCTTGTTTGCCAAGCAACCTATCAACTTTTTTGTAAGGTTTTGGAAATTCGGGTACTTAATTGCAAAACTTTCACAAAAGAGATTTGGAGAGTTATGGGAAGGATATGAATGGTATGAAAGTGATATTGGAGGACCAAATTGCTTATGGAAGACAACTAAGGACAAAGAAAACACAAAAAGGCATAAAGGACCTAAGTGTTCTAATGTAGGCCTAAGATGTGTATGTCTATGACTTAAGTCAAATGGAAGTTTTGTGGGGTTATCCCACATAAGGAGGGCTGCTAAAGGAAGATAAGGATGGTCAAATGTCGGCCAAGAGATTAAGACTAAGAAACCATAGTCTTGTAGCAAGGAAAATGACATAAGACAAGGTTAAGACTACTTAAGTGTGTTTAGTGTACTTTTGACTATTTAAGTAGTCAAGACCACCTTTGCTTCTCTAAATTTCGGCCTCCACCAGCAAAAAGAAAGCCAGCCCTCTCCTCCACACTTCCTCCATAGCCACCATACCTTCAAATTCAAAACTACTTGCAATTGATGTCAAGGAAGCACAATTGGAAGCTATTTGGTGCTATTGCTTGAGTGCACCTAGGATCAAGCTCCAATTTCATCATACCCATCAAGGTAAGGGTTCTCATTCTCTCATGGGTTGTTTTCTATATTTTCAAACATCCATGGAGCTATGGCTAAGCTTGGAAGAGAGCCATGAGCTTGATGAACCAAGCTTATTGAGGGGAGTGCACTTATTGAAGGTTTTGTGACCTATTGTCAAGTGCACAAAGATGGCAGTGAAATGAGGGTTTCTAGAGCCCAAAGTTAGTACTAACTACTGTTAAAATCCTCCTAAGACCAAGCATTAGCTTGAGGAGGGCTGCCATAGTGATTTGGTTATGTTTATTATGTGTTTTATAGACTAACCTATGGTATATGTTGCTGCCACATTTCATGTGTTTGTTGTTTGTGTTTGGCTGCTGCATTTGGTTGCTATATCTTGTATATATGCATTGTGGTTTTTTTGTTTTAGTGTCTTTGGATGCAGGTTTTAATGAGGATCACATTACCTTAAGAAACCAAGTGTTACCCTTACTAAGTTTCTCAATGAAACTTACTCCCCTCAATTCTGTCATTTCAGGTCCAGCTGAAAGATCACCTTCAAACTAACCTTTGTGGTTTGAATTTTTATCTGAAATTTCAGGTACATGAATTCTATATGTCTAGTTGTGATCTGGAAATTTTGGTGATTTTAGGATCACATTTGGTATTTTTAATGGTGGTACTTACTGTGTTGTGCAGCAGCTGTCCAGCATCCTGTTTTTGGAGTCCATTGTGTCTCAGGACCTCCTGTAACCTAGGGTGCGTATTTAGCTTAGTTAAGACCATATTGTAGTTCATGTATGCATGTACATGTAGTGTATGTAAAATGAGACAAGTATGTGAACATTTGAGTAATGTTTTGGCCATGTAAGTGATGTGGTGCAAAGCTGCCGAAGTGTGAATGATGGGCTGCTTACTTGTAAATTCTGTTTTGGCCACATAAAGTTGTTAAAATAAAGGGAATGTAATTCCTATGTGTATTGGACATATATGGGATAGCCTTGGAGGGCTTTCCCCTTGTGAATGAAGTGTTTGCATGGTTTGGAAAAATTGTATGGGCAAAATGGTCCAAAAGTTGCCAGAATTTCAACAATGTACCTAAAGTTTAATATCTCCCTGTGTAGAATGAATCTTGGTATCAAATTTTGACCACGCCTAGAGGACATCTAAAGGGTTAACTTGGATTTTTAGTTTCTGGATTTAGAGCCCTGTAGCCAAAGATATGATGTTGCAAAGTTGGCTGGGTTACTGTTTATTTGGTCAGAATTTTGTAACCAACTTAAAAAATCCATAACTTGGTCCATAGGTGGGCTATTGATGTAAAACAAAATTCCTTGGTTTGCTCTAAGTCTATAATTTATAATGGAGCAAATAAAATAGGGGGCTATGTGGCTAGAATGATACAGTTTATTAGTTGAAGTTACAGGTGCAGTAGCTGGCCACTAGAACTTAACAAGATTGCCTAATGTGTGGAAGCCAAAACTAAGACTTGTGCTAGTGTTTTCCTTCTTTTCTGCCATGGTGTGCATGGGATGTGAATATGTGTGTGATGGTTGGACCAATATGCATGTATTTACATAGTGCCTAAGAGGGCCACTTGGGTATGCACACGAAGGGTAGTGTTATGATGGCCTACAGAACATTACCAATCCTGGGAGTCTAAATGCACAGTTTTGGCACCATAACTGGACTACCCCGAAGTGGGTAACAACCAAAAATAAAGAGGAAAAAGAAGAACATGAACAAGGTAAAACTAAAACATGGTGATGTGGAGCAAGCTCAAGATTGTGTCTAAGTTAAATCGCCTATGATCAAGCATCCCTGCTGCCATTCTAGCCATAGGTAAGGACCGATTTGAAGCTCCTTCTCGTATGTTTTTATGGGGAAAAGCTACCCTAGGGGATGGTTAAAGCCAGAGGAACCTACAGGCTCTATAATAGGCTATATGTGCATTAAGCACATCGACAAGCATAGGGTTTTTGCTCAAGTTTGGCTGAGCTTAATCAATCACCTAAAGCTCTATATTAATTGAACCTAATCAAAATGATCACATGAAGAAATTGAAAAAAACCATGCTTGCTATGTTAAGGAAACTGTGTGTATGTGGTGTGTGTGTTTGTATGCTTCCTTGATTGTATGCATGTGCTAACCCTTAATTTTTATATATAAGCATCATGTATTGTTCTATATGTGTTTTTTTTGGGTGTTTTCTTTGTCTTTGGATGTAGGTTATTAAGAAAAATTCAAGGTTTATATCTATATCAATGTTATAAACATTGTGAAGGCATTAGGTGCTGAATTTAGGTTCTTACTGAGTACCTATTGTTAGTATTGTGCCCAAAAAGCCAATCATGAGATGATTGTATTTTTGCACATTGAGTCATGATATTTTATTGAGGCATTAATCCAGCAATTATGTTTGTTATTTTGTTTCTGCGTAACGTAATAAACATAATTGTAACCCTAGAATAATGATATTCTTAAATGTCCCTAGTCTAGTATTATTGTGGAGCGGGTTGCAATAATACATAATGACTAGCATATGTGGAGACTAATATGAGATATGTAGTCAACATATGGGTACAAGTTGGAGAACTTGTGTACTGGACCGAGCCACCATGAGAACACTTCATGGATCGTTATATGAGTGTCATAAGTGATTCTCATAGTGATCATGGTATATGTAGTCCTTCGACCTAAGATCATCAAGGTTCCCTACATGTGAGTCACATACTTTGATACTTTCTTTTGTTGCTCATAACTGAGTGAACTTGAAGGAGGTCATTGGGTATGTCACATATCATGTGGAGGGATTTGTATGATCAAGATGGGATTTGTCCCTCCTATGTAACGGGAGTGATATCTTTGGGCCCCTTGATAGAGTGAGACTTAGAAAATGCATGGCCATGCTCCGATGAGTTGATATATGATATCAATGTCGTCAGTTTAAGTTGGTCTACTCGGTAATCAAGAAACCAAAGATTGGGCTATACGAGAGTGACACATTCCATGTCTCGTGCTTAGTCTTGATATCTTGAACAAAGGGACAATGGCATATATCGGTGATGATCATAAAGGTTTAGTCGATTCACCGACAATCTTGTCACTTGGGTAGCAATGATGTGTTGCTAGACACCGCTCATTGCTTATGATCATAAATGTGATTTATGATCGTTGCCAATATGGCAAGAGCCTATTGGGTCGCACACATAGAGCTATTTGGATCATTAGAGTGCATGGGCTAATTATTTGGGTTATGGTTTCACTTTAATTTCGTATTAATAATGGGCCAAGGAGTTGAGCCATTATTAAGCCCGAAATTAAATCCTAATTGGATTAGGGCTTTGAAACCCATTAGGCCTGGAAGTTGAGTCTCACTACAAATACAACTTTTAAGTGAGAAATTCGCAGGTCTCCTTGCCCTAGCCTCCCAAAAGGACAGCCGCACTCTTCTCTTGCAATTCCTTGGAGGACGCAAGCTAGCACTGCGAGCGCAAGAGAAACGCATCTGCCGGGACGTGGTGGAAGCGTGGTGATCCCGAGAGGCTCGTGTGGATACCATAGAGAGCATGAACACGTCAACTGTTCAGGTTTTGTGATTGAACTCTACAGTTGAGTGAGAGATCTCAACCGAAAATTAGGTATGAAATTTTCAAACACCTGGTTTACCCCGTTTCACTTGGATCCTGGAGGGTTTTGGTTAAATTCCGCTGCGCTGTTTGGCTCCCGAAACCCAACACCTATGTACTCACGCCCTCTTTTTCCCATTTGAAGTAAAGAATTGAAAGAGTGAAGGGCTAAGGAACCTTTAAAAAAGGTTTATGTATAGAGAGGTATACTATAAAGTCATGGATTATGAAAAAAAGCATGCAAAATTTGATGATAATGAACTAATGGTTGTGTTATGTTGTTATGTTTGTAGGCCCTAATGGCTGCGGTAGCACTTGCTGCAGTTATGGCCTAAGTCTCAAGTCAAGGTGGAGGTCAAATAGACTGTGGGCTTAAAGATAGTTTAAGCTTGGCTATGCATTATGCATGACACTTAGTGAAGCACACTTTTTTTGTACATAACCTTGGGCCATGTAGTCCCTGTTTGCCCAATTTTGACCTATAACTATGTGTATGTAACTAATGGCAATGGGAATTAGAGAAAAACATGGCTTGCACCTTGTATGTACTTTGGGCTAGGGAAAGCCTGAAGGCATTTTGTGTAACAAGCTAGAAAAAGCATGCATGGTCTGTAATTAACTAATCTAGACTATATGCATGCTTGAATGTGTGTATGTTTTGCAGGTAAGCTCTAGTAAGCCCCATAGAGACACTAAGACACTTACTCATAAACCCACCTATGCTCATGCACCCCATATGCATTAAAAGATAGATAATGATATTGGGTAGTAAGTGCATTCACTAGAGTAACACATTAAACTGATAACTTAATGTGTTAAAGTAGCAACTTAACATATTAAACTATTAATCTAAAGTGTTAAGTTGGTAACTTAACCTTTTAATCAGTTACCCTTACTTAAGTTTGGGTTAAGAGTCCTAGAAGTCTTGACCTAATCTACCATATGTTAGTTAAGCAACTAAACATCCAAGAAAGGTTAAGGGTAGGGGTGAATTAGGTCTGGACAGAGTTAGTATCAGAGCCTAAGGTTGTATAGAGCCTTAAAGGTCTGTTCGGCAATTTCCCACTATGATACACAACGATTTTATGTTTTGCAGGACTAAATGGCCTGAGGTAGAAATAGAGGAATGAGAGAATGAATTAATTCTAGGGCTGATCAGTTACATGATCAATAGCCTAAAATTAAGGAGGTGGCTGAAAGCAAAACAAGGCCACGTAATAAGGCCATAGAG
This sequence comes from Aquilaria yunnanensis, assembly GCA_039654915.1. Taxonomy (NCBI): domain Eukaryota; kingdom Viridiplantae; phylum Streptophyta; class Magnoliopsida; order Malvales; family Thymelaeaceae; genus Aquilaria; species Aquilaria yunnanensis. The sequence continues at coordinate 35,057,483 of CM077595.1, read as the reverse complement.
CCTAAACCTAGTGTGTAGGGTCAACAAAGAATGGAACACAAAATGGAAATGATGCAAGCTACTATTGCTCAGCTTGTGGTAGGCGTGCAAGCTTTTACTAGGGGCAAGCCCAGGCTCCTAGATGCACTATTGCTGATAAGGAACAAAAAGAACAAAAAAGAGTGGAAAGAAGGCCAGGAAGATAACCAATAAGAGTAGAACAAAATGATGAATAAAGAAATCCAAGGGTTAGAAAACTAAGGTTAGAAATTAGGAGAAGGAATGAGAACAGAGAAGAGGTGCAATTAGGCATTAATACTAGAAGGCTAGAGCTAGTTTCAGAAAGCTTAAAGGAGCTGGCTTCTGAAAGAAAGATCAAAACTCCTCAAAGAAGAATAGAAAAACCAAGAAAAGAAAGCGTAAGGGAAGGCCAACTAGAAGCCTTTCTGGCACTTAGACCCCAATGTTTAAGGCAGTTGTGATCCAGAAGAGGCTTAATTCTAGATTTAGTAGATAGAGAAGGTATTTGAAAGAATAAAAGTCACATCCACTCAAAAGGTGTTGCTAGCTACCTTTAAGTTGGAAGGTAGTGCAGAACTCTAATGGAGGATAGTACAAAGGGCATATATGAGTAAGAATGAAAGAAAACATACAAGGAAGAGAGAACCTCTGAGATGGGCTAAGTTTTCTCTAGGTGTTCCAACAATAGTATGTTAGCGAACCTCTTACAGATAAAAAACAAGTGGAGTTTGTCTTACTAGAATAGGGAAACTTGTTATTCAGGGAATATGAACATAGATTCAGTATTCTCCTCAGGTATGCTCCACAGTATGATGGATAATAAGAGTTAAGCACTAAGAGGTTCATCAGCGGACTGAGGCCTAAATTAAGGCAGATATTGAGGGATATTGGCATCAAAACATATTATGAAGCTATTCAAAGGACTCTAACATTGGAGGAGGAATTTAAGCACCTTGTGGCAGGAAACATCAAATGAGCTCCTATAGGACATCGAAGTGGAAGGAAAAGAACTAGGGACATGCTAGGAAAGATTGAAGTGGACAAAGAACAAAAGAAGAGCAAAGGTTTGGACCTCAAATGCCAAACCTGTGGAAAGTATCATGGTTTTAAACCAGGCTACAAACTTGCTGAATGATGTTTAAAGTGTCGTTCTCAGGGCTACTAGGTTATAGAATGTTCAGTTAAAAGGAAAGAAAGAAAAGTACTCTGCAAGTTTGAGGCTCCTTGGCCAAGAAACCAACAAGGCAAATGAATAGGGATGGCAACACCTCAGCCTCCCAGGCAAACACAGAAGTGGCCTAGACAGCCCACACCAGGTAAAGCCCAATCCCCAGCTGGGAAGGTATATCCAATTGAAGGATCAGGGAGAAAAAAGGACACCAGCCTTGGAGAATAGGCTATTAGCTATGGCAAGCTAGGGAAGGAAGCACTAAAAGGTAACCTTTACCTTTATGTTAAGCTCATTTCAGGGCTATATGATATTGATTCATCTATATCCATTATTTTAGCTAGCTTAGTCAAAAAATTAAACTTAGAGGTTACAACATTACCTCAAATGTATATGAACAGAACAGCTGGAAATGCAATGATGTCCTCACATCAGATAGTTAAAGACTATATGATTAGGCTAAATGAGCTAGAATTAAGGCTAATCTAATGATTCTAGAAACAACTAGTTATGACATGATATTGAGCATGAATTGGTTAATTGAATATGATGTTATCACAATTACCAGGGTCAATAGAACACTCTTTGGAAGGTTCAATAAAATGTGATATTGGGCAAGTAAAGGTAATGGATTGCATACCTATACTTTCTAAAGAAGAATACATGGGCTTGAATGACAAAGGATCTAAGGCTGAACTAGATAAGATCCCTATTGTGAAAGAGTTTCCAGAAGTATTTCCTTCTGAGTTACCCAGTTTGCCTCCCCTAAGGGACATATAGTTTGAGATTAAGTTAACTCCAGGGGCAGTTCCTATATCTACCACATGCTACAAGATGGTAATTCTTAAAATAAATGAACTGAAAAAGTAACTGGATGAACTCCTCGAAAACGGATTCATTAGGCCAAGTGTAGCTCCTTGGGGAGCACTAGTGCTATTTGTAAAAAAGAAAGATGAGACTCTTAGGTTATGCATTGACTATAGAAAGCTCAATGCTATGATTTTAAAGAATAAGTACCCTCTCCCCAAGATTGAGGGCTTATTTGGTCAACTTAAAGGAGGTACAACTTTCTCAAAGATTGGCCACAGATTAGGATATTTCCCACTGAGGTTAAGAGAAATAGATATTGCTATGACTGCTTTTAGAAAAAGATATGGTCATTTTGAGTATACAGTAATGCCTTTTGGGCTTACTAATGCTCCAGCTTTCTTTATGGACCTGATGTAGAGAATATTCAGACCATATATAGACCACTTTGTGGTAATCTTTATAGATGATGTACTGGTGTATTCAATAGATAAGGAGGAGCATGAAAAGCACTTGAGAACAATACTGGGTGTGCTAAAGAAACATCAATTATATGGCAATGTGAGCAAATGCCATTTATGGACCAATCAAATTGAATTCCTAAGCCATGTAATAAATGGGCAAGGAATGGCTATAAACCCCACAAAAATTGAAGCTATCTTATAGTGGAAGCAACCATAGAATGTCAGAAAAAAAATAGGCTTCTTGGGTCTAGTTGGCTATTATGGTAGATTTGTACCAGAATTTTCTGTAATGGCAGCTCCTTTAACCAAATTAACAAGAAAAGGGCCGAAGTATGAATGGTCTAAAGAGTGTGAAAGAAGTTTCCATGGGCTTAGAGATAAGCTCACTTCAACTCCTGTGCTAAGATTGCCTAATCCCAATAAATCCTTTGAGGTTTATAGATATGCATCTATTATGGGATTAAGGTGTGTATTAATGCAAGAAAAGTGATCCATAGCTTATGGATCAAGGCAATTAAGGCCACATGAGAAAAATTATCCAGTGCATGACTTGTAGCTTGCAGCTATGATCTTTGCCTTGAAGTAGTGGAGCATTAACTATTAGGTAATAAGTTTCAGATCTTTAGTGATAAAAAAAGTCTTAAGTTTCCTTTTAACTCAAAAGGAGTTGAATATGAGACAAAAAAGATGGCTTTAATATCTCAAGGGCTTTGACTATACCATTGAGTACACTGAGGCCAAGGCTAATAAAGTGGTTGATGCCTAAGCAAGAAATATACATGCATTCTAAAACATGGAGAAGAAGAAAAATAGAATGAACTTAATAGCCTGAGATGCTTGGCTAACAAATGGCTAAGATGGGAACAAGCCTAGTTGAGAGTAGTAACTATTTAGTCAACTCGGAAAGCAGAAATACATAAGGCGTAACAACAGGATGAAGACCTTACTAGAATATTTGGGAAGAGACATGAGACACTATTTGAAGGTTCTCTTATAGGCACGGATTGCTGTGCTTGCAAAATAGGATTTATGTAACCAAAGGGTATGATTTAATAGAACAAATTCTGAAAGAAGCCCACTATAGTAAGATGAGTATACATCCTAGAACTATGAGATGTATCAAAGTTTAAAAGAACACTTTTGGTGGCCTAATATGAAAAGGCAAATTTACACATTTGTATCCAAATGTGTGGTATGCCAACAAGGAAAGGTAGAAGATAAAAAACCAGAGGAAAAACTACAAAATTTACCAATACCAGAAATAAAATGGGGTTCCATATCTATGGATTTCCTGGTAAGCATGCCGATGACAAGAAGAAAGCATGATACTATCTAGGTTATTTTCAGTAGACTTACAAAGTCAGGCCACTTCCTACCTATTAATCTCACAAATACTTTGGATAGGCTGGCACAGCTATACATTATGGTATCCCAGACGACATAGTTTCTGTCAGAGGCCTAAGATTTTTGTCTAGATTTTGGAAATGATGTGATGGGCAAACAAAGAGGACCATACAACTCCTAAGGTGCTATGTATTTGACTTTAAAGGTGATTGGGATCAACTCTGACCTTTGATAGAGTTCTCCTGCAATAACAGTTATCATTTAGTGATAAAGATGGCACCTTATGAAGCTCTATATAGCAGTAAATGCATAACTCCCTATTGTTGGCAACATCCAAAAGATACAATTGAGATAGGACCAGAATTGATCCATAAGACCACTGAAATGATCAAGATGATCCAAGAAAGGATAAAGGCTGCCGATGATAGAAAGCAAGCCTATGCCAACCAAAGAAGGAGAAGAGACTTAGAATTCTAAGTAGGAGACTATATGTAGATCAAAGTCTCTCCTATGAAAGGAGTTATGAGGTTTGGCAAGAAAGGCAAACTAGCCCCTACATACATTGGACCATTTTAAATAATGGCCAGTATTGCTAATGTGGCGTAGAAGCTAATTTTACCTTTAGAGTTGGGTCATATACATGATACCTTTCATGTTAACAAGCTCAAGAAATAGTTATCTAACCCACAACAAGCTATACCAGCTTCTGATATCTCAGTGACCTCTAATCTCTCTTATGAAGAGGAATCTGTAAAGCTTTGTTGACACCCAATTTTGTCTGGACACTGATTTTTTACTTAAGTTTTAGGTTAGAAAAATTAGTTTAGGGGGCATTTTCATTTTTAGGGACTAATTGGTTATTTGTTAGGAGTTTGGGTCATCTCTGTTATTTTAGGGTTTTGCATAGTTAGTTGGTCTAGTCACATTTATGTTTTATTGTTATTTTGGTCTACAAATCTTTAGGAATTTTAAGTAGTCATCTAGGGTAGAAATAGGAGTTAATTTAGTTTAGTACTAAATTAGAGTCCTAAAGGTCTTGTAGGGTCAATTTAGGAAAAACGGGAAAATTTGGAGAAAAGCTAGGAATTTTTAGAGGATTTTAGGGAAAAATTGGAAAGTTTGTGGTAAATCTGTCAAATTTAGAGAGTTTGAGCTAAATCTGGTGATTTCACGAAATTCTAGAAAAATCTGGTTATTTTTGCAAAGTTTTTGGGCTAATCTGACAACTCCTGGAAGTTTCGGGTCAAATTGAAATTCGCACAGAATTTAGGATAGAATAGGCAGCTGGAGAGTTTTGTTTGACTTAAACTGGTGTTTCACCAGATTATATCCTAATCTCTTCAAATCTAATTTGGATCAAGTTTAAACTCAGTTAAACGCAGTTAATCTCGCCTAGCCTCTCTTAGTATAAGTATGGGCCACTAATTGATGAAAAGGGGGAGGAAATTACAAAACCCTAAGCTCAGTCAGAAAAGGGTAAAACTCCAGCCTCAAGTCCCTATTTTCTCGCCTACTCCGCCCCTAGAATCCTAAACCTTTTTCCAAGCCGCCGCCGTCCCTCGTTACTCCCCTCTGCTGCTCCAACGCTTCGACTACCCTCGACGCTTCAAGCCTCCAACCACAACCCCGTCAGTCCCGCCGTCTCCAACCTTGCTCGCCGCCCATCCCACGCCATCACCGTCACAACAAAGCGGCTGCCGTCGACGTTGAGGCGAGAAGGAGAAGCCGCGCCACGTCCTGTCCTCGTCTCGATTCGATTCGACCACCATCTCCGCCACCGATTCGGTCATCCTGAGCCACCCATTGTCGTCTTCGCCGCACCTAGGGTCGCCGCCGCCCCCTCATCCAAGCCCCGATTTTCATTTGCCGCGACATAACTGGAGGCCAAAGAATTGAGAGGATCCGAATCGCGACCCGTGAACCCGACCCATATTTGTGGAGATCCGACTCTGCCTCTGGGTAAAACTCCTTCTTAACCCTTCACCTTCTCATATTCATTCACACAAGTCACTAACGTTCTTTTATTTTACAGATTAGTCATTGGCAGCGAGCTTTCGAATTTTTCTCTCTTTCCTTTCTTTCTTCACTTTATTTATTTATTTATTTGTTTGATCATGCATTAGATTCGACCATCAACTTCATATCGGGATACAACCTAGGATTTTTATTTTTATCTCTTTGTTTATCTTTATTGTCTTTCAATTTTAGGATAGTTTGATTTTGTTCTCTTTATTTGATTCTCATGATGCATATTAAATTCGACAACATATAAGAATTATTTGTTATGCTAGAATTTTTAGAAATTAGGATGAAATCAAATTACGATAATCATGAAATACATAGAAAATTTAGCAATCCGTTCTTGGTGGATTTGATAAAGTCCCGAGGTGGATTATTTGTTCGAATCCGATTGGTCTGGTAAGACTCACGGCTTAGAACAAGATGTTCCTTTCAAATTCTTGGTGGATTTGATAAAATCCTGAGATTTCAAGGACGTCTACGATTCCATATCCGGTTGGTTTAGTAAGATTCACGGTTTGGAATTAAAAATTAAATCAAAATAAAATTCATAAAAATTATTTTCAAACAAAGATTAAGTTAAAAAGCAAAGATTTAGGAAAAGATAAAACTGAACCCTATGGTACCAATTTCCGAGCGCTTTAATAAGGTTATTTTAGTGTAACCGACTCACGATCTTAGAATCTCTTGTAGACCATAACAGGTATCCAATCGACTTAGGTGAAACTGATTGGTGGCGACTCCTAAAAATTACGTTGCTACAAGCTTTTGGCTAAGGGTGTGAGGAAGTTGCAAAGTAAGTGTATAAACATTGTGAAAATCAATGATCACACCATTTTGAACAAGAAGCCATATCAAAAATACTAGCTGAAGTGCTCAAAAGATACCCAAGGCAATTTTCCACATTGCTTGAGAATTTGGTGGACCAAATTCTTTAAGGGGGAGAGAATGTCATGCCTGTAGCTTGCATAGGCCATGGGTTATGACTCTTATGTGAATATGTTGAGCATCAAAGGTGTGAATAGATGATGCAAGTTATGAAACACAGGGAGAAAAGAAACATACAGGGTTAAGTACTCATAATGTTCCTCAAAGACATTCTAAGGGCACATTAGTGAAGTATGAGGAAAAGTTCTTAATACTTAGGACAAAAGTGGCTAAAATGTGGCCATGATGGGTCTTGAGAGGGAGACTCATGGTTTGAGTAAATATTTTAGAGAACCTAAGAGCATTAGAAGAAAACTAAGAAGGGCCACAAAGGAGCTGTCAAGCACACCCTTGTGTGCATTTATGTGAACTTAAGGGCTCTAAAGTCTAAAACTCTAAGATGAATTGTGTGAGCTCAATGCCTAATGATAAGATACAAATATAGGCAGCCACATAATCAAAAGAAAAGTGAAAAACACACAATAGAGAAAAAGAGCACTCTAAGGTGCACTAGAAGACCTTTAAGTGCATCTTTGTGTGTAACCATGATCATGTGAAGGCTCTAAAGCCTAATTCCTTGAAAAGAATTACATGAGGTTGATGCTTAACATTAAGATGAGAAGAGGGCTACAGTGTTGGGTAAGAGAAGGTAAAAAACATAAGGAACCTATGGAAAAACCTTAAAGTATACTAAAGAGCTCTCGGATGCACTCTAAGTATACCTATGTTCAATTTAAAGTTGGAGGGCTATTTGGCAGAATTAATGTTACCCACTCCGAGGTAGTCCAGTTATGGTGCCAAAATTGTGTATTTAAACTCCCAGGTTTTGTGTGTCATGTAGGTCATCAAAACAACACCCCTAGTGTACATACTCAAGTGACCTTCTTGAGCACTATCTAAATACATGCATATTGGTCTAACCATAACACACTTATTTAAGTTTATGCACACTATGGTAGCTAACAAGGAAAACACTAGCACAAGTCTTAGTTTTGGCTTCCACACATTAGACAATCTTGTTAAGTTCTAGTGACTAGCTACTGCACTTGTAACTTCAACTAATAAACTGTATCATTCTAGCCACATATGCCCCTATTTTCTTTGCTCCATTATCAGGTAGAGACTTAGATCAAACCAAGAAATTTTTTTGTACATCAATAGCCCACCTATGGACCAAGTTATGGATTTTTTAAGTTGGTTACAAAATTCTAACCAAGTGAACAATAACTCAGCCAAATTTGCAATATCATATCTTTGGTTACAGGGATCTAAATCCAGAAATTCCAAAGCCCAGTAAACCCTCTAGATGTCCTATAGGTTTGGTCAAAATTTCATGCCCAGATTCATTCTACACAGGGAGATATATATTGAATGTAACCATCATTAAAACCTGCATCCAAAGACACTAAAACAAAAAAATCACAATGCATATATACAAGATATAACAACTAAATGTTGTAGCCAAATACAAACAACAAACACATGAAATGTGGCAGAAACATATATCATAGGTTAGTCCATAAAACACATAATAAACATAACCAAATCAATACAGTGGCCCTCCTCAAGCTAATGCTTGGTCTTAGGAGGATTTTAACACTATTTAGTACTAACTTTGGGCTTTATAAACCCTTATTTCACTGCCATCTTTGTGCATTTGACAATAGGTCACAAAACCTTCAATAAGTGCACTCCCCTCTCTAAGCTTGGTTCATCAACCTCATGGAACTATTCCAAGCTTAGCCCTAGCTCCATGGATGTTTGAAAATTTCAGAAAACACTCCATGAGAGCAAGAGAACCCTTACCAAAGTGGGTAGACCGAAAATCAAGCTCTAGTTTGCTTCCAATTGCTTCCTTTTGCCTTTAATTTCAATCAATTGCCAATTTGAAGGTGTGGTTGCTATGCAGGAAGTATGGTTGTGTTCTTGGGTTGGGGGAGGATGAAAATGAGAGAGGGCGAAGTGATTTGGCCACTTAAATGGCCTTAAATGAGCTTAAGGGCACAAAACACACTTAACAATCTTAACCTTCCTTTATGTCATTTTCTTTCTCACTAATTATGGTTTCTTTGTCTTAAACTCGTTGGTACACATGTGTCCAACATTTTTAACTAATTATCAGGTCTTGGCTGCCTCCCCCATGGTGGGAGAACCCCACAATTCCACCTTTAGACTTAAGTCAAAAGCTTGAACACCTTAAGGTTTGCACTAGGGCATTTAGGTCCTTATTGCCTTTAGTGTTTCCTTTGTCCAAACTTGTCTTCCATGAGTAATTTGGTCCTCCAATAGCACTTTCATACCATTTATATCCTTCCCATAACTCTCCAAGTCTCTTTCTTTAGAGTTTTACAATTGGGTACCCAAATTTCCAAATCCTTACAAAAAAATCCATAGGATGCTTGACAAACAATCAATGTTTAGGCTTTTCTTGGGGCCCAAGTTACCAACTTGGAACACTTTTAAGGAGGTGTTGATCATGCCTTTTAGCCCCCACACTTCAATCACTATGGTGAGAATTACACAATATAATGGCTTTTAGCCATTATGACACACTTGTAATTCTTCCATTTTGTGAAGTGGTAATAATTAATACTTGAAGTGGGTGCTCAATATGTACAACCAAGAGAGCTATGTAGGAGAAAAGGATATGAAAAATGATTTATGCTACTTGGAGGGAGATTGGACCAAGGACTAGTCAAAATCCTTGGCTATGAAGTCCATTTAGGCATTGTTTGGACTTGTGTCCTTCAAGGCAAGTTCAATGTAGCTTTTTAGCTATTTCCTACCACCTGTATGACCTCAAAAAGCCTAGGTAAATATTTTTTATGCACTAAAACATTTACAAGAGTAAAAAGAAAATAACAGAACTAAAACCGAAACCAACATGGTAGTGTATGGTAGGCCAACGGTGGTGCTCTTGGTGGGTTGATGTTTCCTTGTTTTATTGAAACATTCTCATCATTTATAACCTATCCAAAGATCTAACAAGACATCCTAAAGCCATCTAAAAGAAAGAGGACAATGAAGCATAACAGCGAGGCAAAATTGAAACATGGTGATGTGAAGCTAGCTCATTAGGGTATCTAACTTATTTGGCTTATGATCAGGCTTCCTTGCTACCATTTTAGCCATAGTTAAGGACCCATATGAGGCTTCTTTTACTATATTTTGAAGGGGAAAAGCTGCACTAAGGCATGGCTAAAGCTAAAGGAACCTAGAGGCTATGTAATGGGCTATATGTGCATTAAGCACTATGGTAAACAAGCTAGTTTGCTTTCAGCAAGTAGAGGAATTTTGTTCATGTTTGGGCAAGCTTGAACAGTCACCTAGAGCTCTACATTAATTGAACTTTATCAAAGTGATCACATGAAGAAATTGAAAGAAAATCATGCTGGCTATGTTAAGGAAACTGTGTATGTGGTGTGTGTTAGTGTGCTCCTTTGATTTTATGTGTGTGCTAACCCTTAATTTGTATGTATAAGAATCATGTATTATCCTATATATGTTATTTTTGGTGTTTTCTTTGTCTTTGGATGCTAGTGATTAAGTAAAATTGGGGGTTTATATGTATAGCAATATTATAAACATTGTGAAGACACCAGGTCTTGAATTTGGGTTCTCACTGAGTATCTACACACTCACACCCACTTTTGCCTATTTTAGGTAAAGAAATGCAAGGGTGAAGGGCTTGGGAACCTCTAAAAGTGGTCTATGTACAGAGACGTGTACTATGAATTCATGGCTTATGAAAGGAAGCGTGCAAAAGGTCATGAGAATGAGCTAATGGTTGTCTTATGTTGTTATGTTTGTGGGCCCTAATGGCCACTATGGAAGTTGCTGGTTTTGGATCCGTCTTGGTTTGCGTTAGAGCTAGAAGAATTATAAGGTAGTTATGGCCTAAGAGTCAAGTTAAGATGGAGGCCAAAGTGACTGTGACCTTAGTGACAATTTAAGCCTGGCCATGTATCTGTTGGGTTTCGGGAGCCAAACAGCGCAGCGGAATTTAACCGAAACCCTCCAAGATCCAAGTGAAATGGGGTAAACCGGGTGTTCGAAAATTTTCATACCTAATTTTCGGTTGAGATCTCTCACTCAATTGTAGAGTCGAATCACAAAACTTGAATAGTTGACGTGTTCAGGCTCTCTAAGGTATCCACACAAGCCTCTCAGGATCACCACACTTCCACCACGTCCCAGCAGATACGTTTCTCTTGCGCTCGCAGTACTAGCTTGCGTCCTCCAAGGAATTGCAAGAGAAGAGTGCGGCTGTCCTTTTGGGAGGCTAGGGCAAGGAGACCTGCGAATTTCTCACTAGAAGTTGTATTTATAGTGAGACTCAACTTCCAGGCCTAATGGGTTTCAAACCCTAATCCACTTAGGATTTAATTGCGGGCTTAATAATGGCTCAACTCTTGGGCCCATTATTAATATGAAATTAAAGTGAAACCATAACCCAAATAATTAGCCCATGCACTCTAATGATCCAAATAGCTCTATGTGTGCAACCCAATAGGCTCTTATCACGTTGGCAATGATCATAAATCACATTTATGATCATAAGCAATGAGCGGTGTCTAGCAACACATCATTGCTACCCAAGTGACAAGATTGTCGATGATTCGACTAAACCTTTATGATAATCACCGATACATGTCATTGTCCCTTTGTCCAAGATATCAAGATTAAGCACGAGAGATCGAATGTGTCACTCTCGTATAGCCCAATCTTTGGTTTCTTGATTACTGAGTATACTAACTTAAACTGATGACATTGATATCGTATATGAACTCATCCGAGCATGTCCATGCATTTTCTAAGTCTCACTCTATCAAGGGGCCCGAAGATATCATTCCCGTTACATAGGAGGGACAAATCCCATCTTGATCATACAGATCCCTCCGCATGATATGTGACATACCCAATGACCTCCTTCAAGTTCACTCAGTTACGAGCAACAAAGGAAAGTATCAAAGTATGTGACTCACATGTAGGGAACCTTGATGATCTTAGGTTGAAGGACTACATATACCATGATCATTATGAGAATCACTTATGACACTCATATAACGATCCATGTATTGTTCTCATGGTGGGTCGGTCCAGTGCACAAGTTCTCCAACTTGTACCCATATGTAGACTACATATCTCATATTAGTCTCCACATATGCTAGTCGTTATGTATTATTGCAACCTGCTCCACAATAATACTAGACCAGGGATGTTTAAGAATATCATTATTCTAAGGTTACAATTATGTTTGTTAAGTTACGCAAAAACAAAACAACAAACATAATTGCTGGATTAATGCCTTAACAAAATATCATTACTCAATGTGCAAAAATACAATCATCTCATGATTGGCTTTTGGGCATAACACTAACAATCTCCCACTTGCACTAAAGCCAATCATCCATGTATCTAATACCAACAGACCTAGAATGGCTATCATGCTTCTGCTGTGTAAGGGGCTTTGTCAGTGGATCAGCAATGTTGCTGTCTGTCGAAGTCCTGCATATCCTTACATCACCCCTCTCGATGATCTCCCTGATGAGATGATAGCGTCGGAGTATGTGTTTGGATCCCTGGTGAGATCGAGGTTCCTTAGCCTGTGCGATTGCTCTATTCTTGTCACAATAGAGCTCTATCGGGTGAGTAATGCTTGGAACCACTCCAAGTTCAGTGATGAACTTCTTGATCCAAACTGCCTCTTTCGCAGCATCAGAGGCGGCAATGTACTCAGATCTGTTGTAGAGTCAGCTACTGTCTCTTGCTTTGAACTCTTCCAGCTGACAGCACCACCACCAATACAAAACACATAACCAGATTGCGATCTAAAATCATCCTTATCGGATTGGAAGCTTGCATCGGTGTAACCCCTTACAACGAGCTCATCTTCACCTTCAAAGACCAAGAATGCATCCTTAGTCTTTCGTAAGTACTTGAGGATGTTCTTAAAAGCTGTCTAGTGACTCTCACCAGGGTTTGATTGGTACCTACTCGTCATGCTCAAAGCATATGAGACATCGGGACGAGTACATATCTTGGCATACATGATAGATCCAATTGCTAAGGCATATGGAATCTTACTCATGCGCTCTCTCTCCTCGGTTGTACTCGGACATTGAGATCTAGAAAGAGTGATACCATGTGACATGGGCAAGAATCCTTTCTTGGAATCTTGCATGCTAAACCTCTTTAGCACCATGTCAATATATGTACTTTGACTTAGGCCAAGAAGCTTTCTAGATCTATCTCTATAGATCCTGATGCCTAACACATAGGCTGCTTCACCCAAGTCCTTCATAGAGAAACATTTCCCTAGCCAAGTCTTCACAGACTGTAGCTCAGGAATGTCATTCCCGATGAGTAGTATGTCATCTACATACAACACCAAGAAGACAATAGCGCTCCCACTAGCCTTCTGGTAGACACAAGGTTCATCTTCATTTTTGATAAAACCAAACTCTTTGATTCCATCATCAAAACGAAGATTCCAACTTCGAGAAGCTTGCTTCAGTCCATAAATGGACCTTTGCAACTTGCACACTTTATTGGCATTCTCAGGAGTGACAAAACCCTCAGGTTGTGTCATGTACACATCCTCAAGTAGCTTTCCATTTAGGAATGCAGTTTTTTCATCCATTTGCCATATCTCATAATCATAGTGTGCAGCAATAGCAAACAAAATTCGGATGGATTTAAGCATAGCAGCTGGTGAAAAAGTTTCATCATAGTCAATACCATGAATTTGCTTGAAACCTTTTGCAACCAATCGTCCCCTAAAGGTAATCACATTACCATCCATGTCAGTTTTCTTCTTGAAAACCCATTTGCACCCTATGGGTTTTACCCCTTCAGGTGGGTCAACCAAAGTCCATACTTGGTTTTCATACATGGATTCCATCTCGGATTTCATGGCCACTAGCCACTTCTTAGAGTCAAGCCCCGACATAGCTTGTTGGTAGGTTGTGGGCGCATCTTGATCCATGAGCATCACATCACCGGTGTGAGTCACGAGAAATCCATATCTCTCGGGCTCACACTGAATCCTACCAGTCCTACATGGGCTCTGTGCTACAGGAACAGACTCTTGGACAACATCTTGCGGTGTTTGTTCAAGTTCCATTTCAGGTTCAATGTCTTCTTGTTGTTCTTGAATTTCTTCAAGTTCTACTTTCCTCCCACTAGTTCCTTTAGAGATAAACTTTTTCTCCAAAAAGACACCAGTTCGAGCAACAAACACTTTTTGCTCAGAAGGATTGTAGAAATATTAACCCTTTGTTTCTTTGGGATACCCAACAAAAAGGCATTTTTAAGATTTGGGCCCTAGTTTGTCAGAGGATTGATGTTTCACATAAGCGTCACAGCCCCAAATCTTCATAAAAGATAAATTGGGATGGCTCCTACTCCATATCTCATATGGTGTCTTTTGAACCGATTTAGATGGAACTCAGTTTAGTGTAAAAGTGGCTGTCTCTAGAGCATGTCCCCAAAAGGAGTTTGGAAGGTCAGCTTGACTCATCATGGAGCGAACCATGTCTAACAGAGTTCGATTTCTCCTTTCAGAAACACCATTCCATTGAGGTGTACCTGGTGGAGTGAGTTGTGATACTATACCACACTCCTTCAGATAGTCAAGGAATTCTCGATCCAAGTACTCTCCACCTCGATCTGATCGAAGCACTTTAATACTCTTCCCGAGTTGATTCTCTACTTCATTCTTTAATTCTTTGAACTTTTCAAAGGATTCTGACTTGTGTCTCATGAGATACACATAGCCATATCTGTTGAAGTCATCAGTGAAAGTAATGAAGTATTGGAAACCTCCTCTAGCTTGTGTAGACATAGGGCCACATACATCACTATGTATGAGTCCTAGTAAGTCATTAGCCCTTTCACTTTGCCCTGTGAATGGGGCTTTGGTCATCTTGCCCAACAAACATGACTCACATGTCTCATATGATTCAAAATCAAATGAGTCCAAGAGTCCATCCTTATAGAGCTTGGATATGCGGGTCTCATTTATATGGCCCAAGCGACAGTGCCAGAGATAGGTCGAGTTTGAATCATTTAATCTGACCTTCTTGGTATTCACATTATAGATTGGATCTTTGAGGTCTAGAACATACAACCCATTGCTAAGTTGAGCACTACCATAAAAGATTTCATTCAAATAAATAGAACAACATTTGTCCTTTATTATAAATGAAAAACCTTTCTTGTCCAAACAAGAAATAGAAATCAAATTTCTACTAATAGTAGGCACAAAGTAGCAGTTGTCTAATTCTAAAACTAATCCACTAGGTAAAGTGAGAACATAAGTCCCTACGGCTAAGGCAGCAACCCTTGCTCCATTTCCAACACGTCGGTCCACTTCACCTCGGGCCAATCTTCTACTTCTACTTAGATCCTGCACATTTGCACAAATGTGAGATCCACATCCAGTATCCAATACCCAAGATGAGGAAGTAGAAAAGTTAGCCTCTATAACAAGAATACCTGAAGTGGAAGTCTTACTTCCCTTTTCCTTAGCAAGTTCTTCAAGATAGAGCTTGCAGTTGCGCTTCCAGTGTCCAGGTTGCTTATAATGGAAGCACTCCCCTTCCTTTGCCACACCACCCTTTGGTTTCAGTGCAGTTGAAGAAGAACTAGCATTGGACTTTCCATTAGCTTTATCCTTCTTCTTGTTGGCTTTCCCCTTTCCCTTGCCCTTTTGAACCATCAAAATGGGCTTAGCCTTGCTAAGGTTTTGTTTAGCAGTTCTCAACATGTTGAGCAATTCAGGGAGGGACTTGTCTAGGTCGTTCATGTTACAGTTCATGATGAACTGACTGTAGCTTTCAGGCAACGATTGCAAGACTACATCAATAGCCAACTCTTTCTGAAGAGCAAATCCCAAATTCTCAAGATTCTCAATGTACCCAATCATCTTGAGCACATGAGGACCCACGGGACTTCCCTCAGACATCTTGCACTGAAACAATGCCTTAGAGGTCTTAAACCTCTAATGCCTAGCTTGCTCTTGGAAAAGCATTTTGAGATGCTCGATCATATCGAACGCCCCCATGTTCTCATGTTGCTTCTGGCGCTCAGATTCCATGGTAATAAGCATGAGGCATGCAACATCCAAAGCATCATCAGAAAGCTTCTTGTGAGCATCCCTTTCAGCTATTGGAGCAGTGGAAACAGGCTCATTCGGAATGCGCTGCTCTAGGACATAAGCCTTTCTCTCTTGTTTGAGGACTATCCTCAAGTTTCGGTACCATTTGAGAAAGTTGGTCCCATTCAGTTTTTCCTTCTCAAGGATCGATCGCAACGAAAGTGTTGATGTGTTTTGTGCCATGGTTATCTACAACAGTAAATATGCAGTGTAAGAGTCATGTACTTTAATTCATTTAATAAGGACTTTTATTAAACGATACTCCCACTATTTTCCTCAAAATAATAACCCTTGATATTATTTCGGAACACCTCGGCGCTAAGGTATTCTAGTGGGCCAAGATCCATATTTGACCACAACTTGAGTCAGCTTTGGCTTTTCTCTCAAGTTATAGCTATTTAGGTAGGCAACTCCTTGCCAATTGCATCCCATGCAACTCTTGGATAGTTGGGTGAACAACACTTGTCCAAGCTCATCTCATGAACTTAAGCCCAACTCTATGCCTCTAAGTCCCTAATCCTATTAGGATGACTTAGTTAAGTCGAACCCAAAGTTAGCAGTTTGGATATCACTATTATCCCATCGCGCCTTACCAAGATGAACATAGGTGCTTTGCTTTGGCAAACCCACCTAATGTTGATCAAAGTCTTGAGGAGTGCCAACATTTGGAAGGCATCACATTTAACGACTTAATATTTGTTTGAGGGATTTTTCTTTTGATCTCACCAATTTGTTATCTCCGGTTGTTTTATACATGCATAACATACAAATATAAAACATGCATCTCATGCTTACAAGAAATAAACGTGACATGGTTATAGACCAAACTATGCGATATTCTCAAGCCAATGAGAATATCATAAAAGCCTAAGAAAAGAAAAGAGTCTTCACAAGCTCATTCTCTTCCTTTCTTGGTTGCCCTTTTGTTGTCACCTCCTTGGACATACCTCCTTGAATGATCCCGTAATGCACCATTGCATCAATAATAGAAACCTCGAGTTACATTCGAGGGGAGTAAGGTGAAAAGAGAATGTACAATGAGAGTGAAAAGAGAAGGCACGGCTCGCAGGCCGTATTTATAAGTACATCCAATCAAGGGCAATAACCATGCACCATGCTTCAAACACCAATCAGCATATCATGTCAAATCTCATTCAACAAAGAAGCATGCCAATTTTCGCGCGTCGATTAACCAGTTTTTATTTATGTCGCGCTTCGCATACGGCGGTCCCACTGGCCAGTCAGCGGGCTGTGGTTCCATTCGAGCCACCAAAAATTGCTTAGCCCGAAATCTTCCATTTCGAGCAAGTAGGCACTCGAGACTCCTTCATTCGAGCCACCAAAAATACCTTACTTTCGGTGCCCGAACAGGCCGAATCCGAACAAAGCTAGGGTTTTTGCAACTATTGCAAGAATCCTAATCCATATAGGTATCTTATACCTATCAATTTTGGGTTAATCTCATTAACCAATTTGTGTCATTTCTTCATATATCTCATATGTTTGTTACAAATTTCGGTTTCATGCATCATGAATCAATCTAATTAATCATGGACAACAACTAATCGAACACGTAGCATCATGCGATTCAACATTCAATCCCGATTTAGGGTTTCACCAGTAGCTCTGATACCATTGTTGGGTTTCGGGAGCCAAACAGCGCAGCGGAATTTAACCGAAACCCTCCAAGATCCAAGTGAAACGGGGTAAACCGGGTGTTCGAAAATTTTCATACCTAATTTTCGGTTGAGATCTCTCACTCAACTGTAGAGTCGAATCACAAAACTTGAATAGTTGACGTGTTCAGGCTCTCTATGGTATCCACACAAGCCTCTCAGGATCACCACACTTCCACCACGTCCCAGCAGATACGTTTCTCTTGCGCTCGCAGTACTAGCTTGCGTCCTCCAAGGAATTGCAAGAGAAGAGTGCGGCTGTCCTTTTGGGAGGCTAGGGCAAGGAGACCTGCGAATTTCTCACTAGAAGTTGTATTTATAGTGAGACTCAACTTCCATGCCTAATGGGTTTCAAACCCTAATCCAATTAGGATTTAATTGCGGGCTTAATAATGGCTCAACTCTTGGGCCCATTATTAATACGAAATTAAAGTGAAACCATAACCCAAATAATTAGTCCATGCACTCTAATGATCCAAATAGCTCTATGTGTGCAACCCAATAGGCTCTTATCACGTTGGCAATGATCATAAATCACATTTATGATCATAAGCAATGAGCGGTGTCTAGCAACACATCATTGCTACCCAAGTGACAAGATTGTCGATGATTCGACTAAACCTTTATGATAATCACCGATACATGTCATTGTCCCTTTGTCCAAGATATCAAGACTAAGCACGAGAGATCGAATGTGTCACTCTCGTATAGCCCAATCTTTGGTTTCTTGATTACCGAGTATACTAACTTAAACTGATGACATTGATATCGTATATGAACTCATCCGAGCATGGCCATGCATTTTCTAAGTCTCACTCTATCAAGGGGCGCGAAGATATCACTCTTGTTACATAGGAGGGACAAATCCCATCTTGATCATACAAATCCCTCCGCATGATATGTGACATACCCAATGACCTCCTTCAAGTTCACTCAGTTACGAGCAACAAAGGAAAGTATCAAAGTATGTGACTCACATGTAGGGAACCTTGATGATCTTAGGTTGAAGGACTACATATACCATGATCACTATGAGAATCACTTATGACACTCATATAACGATCCATGTAGTGTTCTCATGGTGGGTCGGTCCAGTGCACAAGTTCTCCAACTTGTACCTATATGTAGACTACATATCTCATATTAGTCTCCACATATGCTAGTCGTTATGTATTATTGCAACCCGCTCCACAATAATACTAGACCAGGGACGTTTAAGAATATCATTATTCTAAGGTTACAATTATGTTTGTTAAGTTACGCAAAAACAAAACAACAAACAAAATTGCTGGATTAATGCCTTAACAAAATATCGTGACTCAATGTGCAAAAATACAATCATGTCATGATTGGCTTTTGGGCATAACACTAACAATCTCCCACTTGCACTAAAGCCAATCATCCATGTATCTAATACCAACAGACCTAGAATGGCTATCATGCTTCTGCTGTGTAAGGGGCTTTGTCAGTGGATCAGCAATGTTGCTGTCTGTCGAAGTCCTGCATATCCTTACATCACCCCTCTCGATGATCTCCCTGATGAGATGATAGCATCGGAGTATGTGTTTGGATCCCTGGTGAGATCGAGGTTCCTTAGCCTGTGCGATTGCTCTATTCTTGTCACAATAGAGCTCTATCGGGTGAGTAATGCTTGGAACCACTCCAAGTTCAGTGATGAACTTCTTGATCCAAACTGCCTCTTTCGCAGCATCAGAGGCAGCAATGTGCTCAGATTCTGTTGTAGAGTCAGCTACTGTCTCTTGCTTTGAACTCTTCCAGCTGACAGCACCACCACCAATACAAAACACATAACCAGATTGCGATCTAAAATCATCCTTATCGGATTGGAAGCTTGCATCGGTGTAACCCCTTACAACGAGCTCATCTTCACCTTCAAAGACCAAGAATGCATCCTTAGTTTTTCGTAAGTACTTGAGGATGTTCTTAAAAGCTGTCCAGTGACTCTCACCAGGGTTTGATTGGTACCTACTTGTCATGCTCAAAGCATATGAGACATCGGGACGAGTACATATCATGGCATACATGATAGATCCAATTGCTGAGGCATATGGAATCTTACTCATGCACTCTCTCTCCTCAGTTGTACTCGGACATTGAGATCTAGAAAGAGTGATACCATGTGACATGGGCAAGAATCCTTTCTTGGAATCTTGCATGCTAAACCTCTTTAGCACCATGTCAATATATGTACTTTGACTTAGGCCAAGAAGCTTTCTAGATCTATCTCTATAGATCCTGATGCCTAACACATAGGCTGCTTCACCCAAGTCCTTCATAGAGAAACATTTCCCTAGCCAAGTCTTCACAGACTGTAGCTCAGGAATGTCATTCCCGATGAGTAGTATGTCATCTACATACAACACCAAGAAGACAATAGCGCTCCCACTAGCCTTCTGGTAGACACAAGGTTCATCTTCATTTTTGATAAAACCAAACTCTTTGATTCCATCATCAAAACGAAGATTCCAACTTCGAGAAGCTTGCTTCAGTCCATAAATGGACCTTTGCAACTTGCACACTTTATTGGCATTCTCAGGAGTGACAAAACCCTCAGGTTGTGTCATGTACACATCCTCAAGTAGCTTTCCATTTAGGAATGCAGTTTTTTCATCCATTTGCCATATCTCATAATCATAGTGTGCAGCAATAGCAAACAAAATTCGGATGGATTTAAGCATAGCAGCTGGTGAAAAAGTTTCATCATAGTCAATACCATGAATTTGCTTGAAACCTTTTGCAACCAATCGTCCCTTAAAGGTAATCACATTACCATCCATGTCAGTTTTCTTCTTGAAAACCCATTTGCACCCTATGGGTTTTACCCCTTCAGGTGGGTCAACCAAAGTCCATACTTGGTTTTCATACATGGATTCCATCTCGGATTTCATGGCCACTAGCCACTTCTTAGAGTCAAGCCCCGACATAGCTTGTTGGTAGGTTGTGGGCGCATCTTGATCCATGAGCATCACATCACCGGTGTGAGTCACGAGAAATCCATATCTCTCGGGCTCACACTGAATCCTACCAGTCCTACATGGGCTCTGTGCTACAGGAACAGACTCTTGGACAACATCTTGCGGTGTTTGTTCAAGTTCCATTTCAGGTTCAATGTCTTCTTGTTGTTCTTGAATTTCTTCAAGTTCTACTTTCCTCCCACTAGTTCCTTTAGAGATAAACTTTTTCTCCAAAAAGACACCAGTTCGAGCAACAAACACTTTTTGCTCAGAAGGATTGTAGAAATATTAACCCTTTGTTTCTTTGGGATACCCAACAAAAAGGCATTTTTAAGATTTGGGCCCTAGTTTGTCAGAGGATTGATGTTTCACATAAGCGTCACAGCCCCAAATCTTCATAAAAGATAAATTGGGATGGCTCCTACTCCATATCTCATATGGTGTCTTTTGAACCGATTTAGATGGAACTCAGTTTAGTGTAAAAGTGGCTGTCTCTAGAGCATGTCCCCAAAAGGAGTTTGGAAGGTCAGCTTGACTCATCATGGAGCGAACCATGTCTAACAGAGTTCGATTTCTCCTTTCAGAAACACCATTCCATTGAGGTGTACCTGGTGGAGTGAGTTGTGATACTATACCACACTCCTTCAGATAGTCAAGGAATTCTCGATCCAAGTACTCTCCACCTCGATCTGATCGAAGCACTTTAATACTCTTCCCGAGTTGATTCTCTACTTCATTCTTTAATTCTTTGAACTTTTCAAAGGATTCTGACTTGTGTCTCATGAGATACACATAGCCATATCTGTTGAAGTCATCAGTGAAAGTAATGAAGTATTGGAAACCTCCTCTAGCTTGTGTAGACATAGGGCCACATACATCACTATGTATGAGTCCTAGTAAGTCATTAGCCCTTTCACTTTGCCCTGTGAATGGGGCTTTGGTCATCTTGCCCAACAAACATGACTCACATGTCTCATATGATTCAAAATCAAATGAGTCCAAGAGTCCATCCTTATAGAGCTTGGATATGCGGGTCTCATTTATATGGCCCAAGCGACAGTGCCAGAGATAGGTCGAGTTTGAATCATTTAATCTGACCTTCTTGGTATTCACATTATAGATTGGATCTTTGAGGTCTAGAACATACAACCCATTGCTAAGTTGAGCACTACCATAAAAGATTTCATTCAAATAAATAGAACAACATTTGTCCTTTATTATAAATGAAAAACCTTTCTTGTCCAAACAAGAAATAGAAATCAAATTTCTACTAATAGTAGGCACAAAGTAGCAGTTGTCTAATTCTAAAACTAATCCACTAGGTAAAGTGAGAACATAAGTCCCTACGGCTAAGGCAGCAACCCTTGCTCCATTTCCAACACGTCGGTCCACTTCACCTCGGGCCAATCTTCTACTTCTACTTAGATCCTGCACATTTGCACAAATGTGAGATCCACATCCAGTATCCAATACCCAAGATGAGGAAGTAGAAAAGTTAGCCTCTATAACAAGAATACCTGAAGTGGAAGTCTTACTTCCCTTTTCCTTAGCAAGTTCTTCAAGATAGAGCTTGCAGTTGCGCTTCCAGTGTCCAGGTTGCTTATAATGGAAGCACTCCCCTTCCTTTGCCACACCACCCTTTGGTTTCAGTGCAGTTGAAGAAGAACTAGCATTGGACTTTCCATTAGCTTTATCCTTCTTCTTGTTGGCTTTCCCCTTTCCCTTGCCCTTTTGAACCATCAAAATGGGCTTAGCCTTGCTAAGGTTTTGTTTAGCAGTTCTCAACATGTTGAGCAATTCAGGGAGGGACTTGTCTAGGTCGTTCATGTTACAGTTCATGATGAACTGACTGTAGCTTTCAGGCAACGATTGCAAGACTACATCAATAGCCAACTCTTTCTGAAGAGCAAATCCCAAATTCTCAAGATTCTCAATGTACCCAATCATCTTGAGCACATGAGGACCCACGGGACTTCCCTCAGACATCTTGCACTGAAACAATGCCTTAGAGGTCTTAAACCTCTAATGCCTAGCTTGCTCTTGGAAAAGCATTTTGAGATGCTCGATCATATCGAACGCCCCCATGTTCTCATGTTGCTTCTGGCGCTCAGATTCCATGGTAATAAGCATGAGGCATGCAACATCCAAAGCATCATCAGAAAGCTTCTTGTGAGCATCCCTTTCAGCTATTGGAGCAGTGGAAACAGGCTCATTCGGAATGCGCTGCTCTAGGACATAAGCCTTTCTCTCTTGTTTGAGGACTATCCTCAAGTTTCGGTACCATTTGAGAAAGTTGGTCCCATTCAGTTTTTCCTTCTCAAGGATCGATCGCAACGAAAGTGTTGATGTGTTTTGTGCCATGGTTATCTACAACAGTAAATATGCAGTGTAAGAGTCATGTACTTTAATTCATTTAATAAGGACTTTTATTAAACGATACTCCCACTATTTTCCTCAAAATAATAACCCTTGATATTATTTCGGAACACCTCGGCGCTAAGGTATTCTAGTGGGCCAAGATCCATATTTGACCACAACTTGAGTCAGCTTTGGCTTTTCTCTCAAGTTATAGCTATTTAGGTAGGCAACTCCTTGCCAATTGCATCCCATGCAACTCTTGGATAGTTGGGTGAACAACACTTGTCCAAGCTCATCTCATGAACTTAAGCCCAACTCTATGCCTCTAAGTCCCTAATCCTATTAGGATGACTTAGTTAAGTCGAACCCAAAGTTAGCAGTTTGGATATCACTATTATCCCATCGCGCCTTACCAAGATGAACATAGGTGCTTTGCTTTGGCAAACCCACCTAATGTTGATCAAAGTCTTGAGGAGTGCCAACATTTGGAAGGCATCACATTTAACGACTTAATATTTGTTTGAGGGATTTTTCTTTTGATCTCACCAATTTGTTATCTCCGGTTGTTTTATACATGCATAACATACAAATATAAAACATGCATCTCATGCTTACAAGAAATAAACGTGACATGGTTATAGACCAAACTATGCGATATTCTCAAGCCAATGAGAATATCATAAAAGCCTAAGAAAAGAAAAGAGTCTTCACAAGCTCATTCTCTTCCTTTCTTGGTTGCCCTTTTGTTGTCACCTCCTTGGACATACCTCCTTGAATGATCCCGTAATGCACCATTGCATCAATAATAGAAACCTCGAGTTACATTCGAGGGGAGTAAGGTGAAAAGAGAATGTACAATGAGAGTGAAAAGAGAAGGCATGGCTCGCAGGCCGTATTTATAAGTACATCCAATCAAGGGCAATAACCATGCACCATGCTTCAAACACCAATCAGCATATCATGTCAAATCTCATTCAACAAAGAAGCATGCCAATTTTCGCGCGTCGATTAACCAGTTTTTATTTATGTCGCGCTTCGCATACGGCGGTCCCACTGGCCAGTCAGCGGGCTGTGGTTCCATTCGAGCCACCAAAAATTGCTTAGCCCGAAATCTTCCATTTCGAGCAAGTAGGCACCCGAGACTCCTTCATTCGAGCCACCAAAAATACCTTACTTTCGGTGCCCGAACAGGCCGAATCCGAACAAAGCTAGGGTTTTTGCAACTATTGCAAGAATCCTAATCCATATAGGTATCTTATACCTATCAATTTTGGGTTAATCTCATTAACCAATTTGTGTCATTTCTTCATATATCTCATATGTTTGTTACAAATTTCGGTTTCATGCATCATGAATCAATCTAATTAATCATGGACAACAACTAATCGAACACGTAGCATCATGCGATTCAACATTCAATCCCGATTTAGGGTTTCACCAGTAGCTCTGATACCATTGTTGGGTTTCGGGAGCCAAACAGCGCAGCGGAATTTAACCGAAACCCTCCAAGATCCAAGTGAAACGGGGTAAACCGGGTGTTCGAAAATTTTCATACCTAATTTTCGGTTGAGATCTCTCACTCAACTGTAGAGTCGAATCACAAAACTTGAATAGTTGACGTGTTCAGGCTCTCTATGGTATCCACACAAGCCTCTCAGGATCACCACACTTCCACCACGTCCCAGCAGATACGTTTCTCTTGCGCTCGCAGTACTAGCTTGCGTCCTCCAAGGAATTGCAAGAGAAGAGTGCGGCTGTCCTTTTGGGAGGCTAGGGCAAGGAGACCTGCGAATTTCTCACTAGAAGTTGTATTTATAGTGAGACTCAACTTCCATGCCTAATGGGTTTCAAACCCTAATCCAATTAGGATTTAATTGCGGGCTTAATAATGGCTCAACTCTTGGGCCCATTATTAATACGAAATTAAAGTGAAACCATAACCCAAATAATTAGTCCATGCACTCTAATGATCCAAATAGCTCTATGTGTGCAACCCAATAGGCTCTTATCACGTTGGCAATGATCATAAATCACATTTATGATCATAAGCAATGAGCGGTGTCTAGCAACACATCATTGCTACCCAAGTGACAAGATTGTCGATGATTCGACTAAACCTTTATGATAATCACCGATACATGTCATTGTCCCTTTGTCCAAGATATCAAGACTAAGCACGAGAGATCGAATGTGTCACTCTCGTATAGCCCAATCTTTGGTTTCTTGATTACCGAGTATACTAACTTAAACTGATGACATTGATATCGTATATGAACTCATCCGAGCATGGCCATGCATTTTCTAAGTCTCACTCTATCAAGGGGCGCGAAGATATCACTCTTGTTACATAGGAGGGACAAATCCCATCTTGATCATACAAATCCCTCCGCATGATATGTGACATACCCAATGACCTCCTTCAAGTTCACTCAGTTACGAGCAACAAAGGAAAGTATCAAAGTATGTGACTCACATGTAGGGAACCTTGATGATCTTAGGTTGAAGGACTACATATACCATGATCACTATGAGAATCACTTATGACACTCATATAACGATCCATGTAGTGTTCTCATGGTGGGTCGGTCCAGTGCACAAGTTCTCCAACTTGTACCTATATGTAGACTACATATCTCATATTAGTCTCCACATATGCTAGTCGTTATGTATTATTGCAACCCGCTCCACAATAATACTAGACCAGGGACGTTTAAGAATATCATTATTCTAAGGTTACAATTATGTTTGTTAAGTTATGCAAAAACAAAACAACAAACAAAATTGCTGGATTAATGCCTTAACAAAATATCGTGACTCAATGTGCAAAAATACAATCATGTCATGATTGGCTTTTGGGCATAACACTAACAATCTCCCACTTGCACTAAAGCCAATCATCCATGTATCTAATACCAACAGACCTAGAATGGCTATCATGCTTCTGCTGTGTAAGGGGCTTTGTCAGTGGATCAGCAATGTTGCTGTCTGTCGAAGTCCTGCATATCCTTACATCACCCCTCTCGATGATCTCCCTGATGAGATGATAGCATCGGAGTATGTGTTTGGATCCCTGGTGAGATCGAGGTTCCTTAGCCTGTGCGATTGCTCTATTCTTGTCACAATAGAGCTCTATCGGGTGAGTAATGCTTGGAACCACTCCAAGTTCAGTGATGAACTTCTTGATCCAAACTGCCTCTTTCGCAGCATCAGAGGCAGCAATGTGCTCAGATTCTGTTGTAGAGTCAGCTACTGTCTCTTGCTTTGAACTCTTCCAGCTGACAGCACCACCACCAATACAAAACACATAACCAGATTGCGATCTAAAATCATCCTTATCGGATTGGAAGCTTGCATCGGTGTAACCCCTTACAACGAGCTCATCTTCACCTTCAAAGACCAAGAATGCATCCTTAGTTTTTCGTAAGTACTTGAGGATGTTCTTAAAAGCTGTCCAGTGACTCTCACCAGGGTTTGATTGGTACCTACTTGTCATGCTCAAAGCATATGAGACATCGGGACGAGTACATATCATGGCATACATGATAGATCCAATTGCTGAGGCATATGGAATCTTACTCATGCACTCTCTCTCCTCAGTTGTACTCGGACATTGAGATCTAGAAAGAGTGATACCATGTGACATGGGCAAGAATCCTTTCTTGGAATCTTGCATGCTAAACCTCTTTAGCACCATGTCAATATATGTACTTTGACTTAGGCCAAGAAGCTTTCTAGATCTATCTCTATAGATCCTGATGCCTAACACATAGGCTGCTTCACCCAAGTCCTTCATAGAGAAACATTTCCCTAGCCAAGTCTTCACAGACTGTAGCTCAGGAATGTCATTCCCGATGAGTAGTATGTCATCTACATACAACACCAAGAAGACAATAGCGCTCCCACTAGCCTTCTGGTAGACACAAGGTTCATCTTCATTTTTGATAAAACCAAACTCTTTGATTCCATCATCAAAACGAAGATTCCAACTTCGAGAAGCTTGCTTCAGTCCATAAATGGACCTTTGCAACTTGCACACTTTATTGGCATTCTCAGGAGTGACAAAACCCTCAGGTTGTGTCATGTACACATCCTCAAGTAGCTTTCCATTTAGGAATGCAGTTTTTTCATCCATTTGCCATATCTCATAATCATAGTGTGCAGCAATAGCAAACAAAATTCGGATGGATTTAAGCATAGCAGCTGGTGAAAAAGTTTCATCATAGTCAATACCATGAATTTGCTTGAAACCTTTTGCAACCAATCGTCCCTTAAAGGTAATCACATTACCATCCATGTCAGTTTTCTTCTTGAAAACCCATTTGCACCCTATGGGTTTTACCCCTTCAGGTGGGTCAACCAAAGTCCATACTTGGTTTTCATACATGGATTCCATCTCGGATTTCATGGCCACTAGCCACTTCTTAGAGTCAAGCCCCGACATAGCTTGTTGGTAGGTTGTGGGCGCATCTTGATCCATGAGCATCACATCACCGGTGTGAGTCACGAGAAATCCATATCTCTCGGGCTCACACTGAATCCTACCAGTCCTACATGGGCTCTGTGCTACAGGAACAGACTCTTGGACAACATCTTGCGGTGTTTGTTCAAGTTCCATTTCAGGTTCAATGTCTTCTTGTTGTTCTTGAATTTCTTCAAGTTCTACTTTCCTCCCACTAGTTCCTTTAGAGATAAACTTTTTCTCCAAAAAGACACCAGTTCGAGCAACAAACACTTTTTGCTCAGAAGGATTGTAGAAATATTAACCCTTTGTTTCTTTGGGATACCCAACAAAAAGGCATTTTTAAGATTTGGGCCCTAGTTTGTCAGAGGATTGATGTTTCACATAAGCGTCACAGCCCCAAATCTTCATAAAAGATAAATTGGGATGGCTCCTACTCCATATCTCATATGGTGTCTTTTGAACCGATTTAGATGGAACTCAGTTTAGTGTAAAAGTGGCTGTCTCTAGAGCATGTCCCCAAAAGGAGGTTGGAAGGTCAGCTTGACTCATCATGGAGCGAACCATGTCTAACAGAGTTCGATTTCTCCTTTCAGAAACACCATTCCATTGAGGTGTACCTGGTGGAGTGAGTTGTGATACTATACCACACTCCTTCAGATAGTCAAGGAATTCTCGATCCAAGTACTCTCCACCTCGATCTGATCGAAGCACTTTAATACTCTTCCCGAGTTGATTCTCTACTTCATTCTTTAATTCTTTGAACTTTTCAAAGGATTCTGACTTGTGTCTCATGAGATACACATAGCCATATCTGTTGAAGTCATCAGTGAAAGTAATGAAGTATTGGAAACCTCCTCTAGCTTGTGTAGACATAGGGCCACATACATCACTATGTATGAGTCCTAGTAAGTCATTAGCCCTTTCACTTTGCCCTGTGAACGGGGCTTTGGTCATCTTGCCCAACAAACATGACTCACATGTCTCATATGATTCAAAATCAAATGAGTCCAAGAGTCCATCCTTATGGAGCTTGGATATGCGGGTCTCATTTATATGGCCCAAGCGACAGTGCCAGAGATAGGTCGGGTTTGAATCATTTAATCTGACCTTCTTGGTATTCACATTATAGATTGGATCTTTGAGGTCTAGAACATACAACCCATTGCTAAGTTGAGCACTACCATAAAAGATTTCATTCAAATAAATAGAACAACATTTGTCCTTTATTATAAATGAAAAACCTTTCTTGTCCAAACAAGAAATAGAAATCAAATTTCTACTAATAGTAGGCACAAAGTAGCAGTTGTCTAATTCTAAAACTAATCCACTAGGTAAAGTGAGAACATAAGTCCCTACGGCTAAGGCAGCAACCCTTGCTCCATTTCCAACACGTCGGTCCACTTCACCTCGGGCCAATCTTCTACTTCTACTTAGATCCTGCACATTTGCACAAATGTGAGATCCACATCCAGTATCCAATACCCAAGATGAGGAAGTAGAAAAGTTAGCCTCTATAACAAGAATACCTGAAGTGGAAGTCTTACTTCCCTTTTCCTTAGCAAGTTCTTCAAGATAGAGCTTGCAGTTGCGCTTCCAGTGTCCAGGTTGCTTATAATGGAAGCACTCCCCTTCCTTTGCCACACCACCCTTTGGTTTCAGTGCAGTTGAAGAAGAACTAGCATTGGACTTTCCATTAGCTTTATCCTTCTTCTTGTTGGCTTTTCCCTTTCCCTTGCCCTTTTGAACCATCAAAATGGGCTTAGCCTTGCTAAGGTTTTGTTTAGCAGTTCTCAACATGTTGAGCAATTCAGGGAGGGACTTGTCTAGGTCGTTCATGTTACAGTTCATGATGAACTGACTGTAGCTTTCAGGCAACGATTGCAAGACTACATCAATAGCCAACTCTTTCTGAAGAGCAAATCCCAAATTCTCAAGATTCTCAATGTACCCAATCATCTTGAGCACATGAGGACCCACGGGACTTCCCTCAGACATCTTGCACTGAAACAATGCCTTAGAGGTCTTAAACCTCTAATGCCTAGCTTGCTCTTGGAAAAGCATTTTGAGATGTTCGATCATATCGAACGCCCCCATGTTCTCATGTTGCTTCTAGAGCTGAGATTCCATGGTAATAAGCATGAGGCATGCAAAATCCAAAGCATCATCAGAAAGCTTCTTGTGAGCATCCCTTTCAGCTATTGGAGCAGTGGAAACAGGCTCATTCGGAATGTGCTGCTCTAGGACATAAGCCTTTCTGTCTTGTTTGAGGACTATCCTCAAGTTTCGGTACCATTTGAGAAAGTTGGTCCCATTCAGTTTTTCCTTCTCAAGGATCGATCGCAACGAAAGTGTTGATGTGTTTTGTGCCATGGTTATCTACAACAGTAAATATGCAGTGTAAGAGTCATGTATTTTAATTCATTTAATAAGGACTTTTATTAAACGATACTCCCACTATTTTCCTCAAAATAATAACCCTCGATATTATTTCGGAACACCTCGGCGCTAAGGTATTCTAGTGGACCAAGATCCATATTTGACCACAACTTGAGTCAGCTTTGGCTTTTCTCTCAAGTTACAGCTATTTAGGTAGGCAACTCCTTGCCAATTGCATCCCATGCAACTCTTGGATAGTTGGGTGAACAACACTTGTCCAAGCTCATCTCATGAACTTAAGCCCAACTCTATGCCTCTAAGTCCCTAATCCTATTAGGATGACTTAGTTAAGTCAAACCCAAAGTTAGCAGTTTGGATATCACTATTATCCCATCGCGCCTTACCAAGATGAACATAGGTGCTTTGCTTTGGCAAACCCACCTAATGTTGATCAAAGTCTTGAGGAGTGCCAACATTTGGAAGGCATCACATTTAACGACTTAATATTTGTTTGAGGGATTTTTCTTTTGATCTCACCAATTTGTTATCTCCGGTTGTTTTATACATGCATAACATACAAATATAAAACATGCATCTCATGCTTACAAGAAATAAACGTGACATGGTTATAGACCAAACTATGCGATATTCTCAAGCCAATGAGAATATCATAAAAGCCTAAGAAAAGAAAAGAGTCTTCACAAGCTCATTCTCTTCCTTTCTTGGTTGCCCTTTTGTTGTCACCTCCTTGGACATACCTCCTTGAATGATCCCGTAATGCACCATTGCATCAATAATAGAAACCTCGAGTTACATTCGAGGGGAGTAAGGTGAAAAGAGAATGTACAATGAGAGTGAAAAGAGAAGGCACGGCTCGCAGGCCGTATTTATAAGTACATCCAATCAAGGGCAATAACCATGCACCATGCTTCAAACACCAATCAGCATATCATGTCAAATCTCATTCAACAAAGAAGCATGCCAATTTTCGCGCGTCGATTAACCAGTTTTTATTTATGTGGCGCTTCGCATACGGCGGTCCCACTGGCCGGTCAGCGGGCTGTGGTTCCATTCGAGCCAACAAAAATTGCTTAGCCCGAAATCTTCCATTTCGAGCAAGTAGGCACTCGAGACTCCTTCATTCGAGCCACCAAAAATACCTTACTTTCGGTGCCCGAACAGGCCGAATCCGAACAAAGCTAGGGTTTTTGCAACTATTGCAAGAATCCTAATCCATATAGGTATCTCATACCTATCAATTTTGGGTTAATCTCATTAACCAATTTGTGTCGTTTCTTCATATATCTCATATGTTTGTTACAAATTTCGGTTTCATGCATCATGAATAAATCTAATTAATCATGGATGAAAACTAATCGAACACGTAGCATCATGCGATTCAACACTTAATCCCGATTTAGGGTTTCACCAGTAGCTCTGATA
This sequence comes from Aquilaria yunnanensis, assembly GCA_039654915.1. Classification (NCBI taxonomy): domain Eukaryota; kingdom Viridiplantae; phylum Streptophyta; class Magnoliopsida; order Malvales; family Thymelaeaceae; genus Aquilaria; species Aquilaria yunnanensis. Next base: position 35,026,304 of record CM077595.1, on the reverse strand, counting down.
CCATTGTTGGGTTTCGGGAGCCAAACAGCGCAGCGGAATTTAACCGAAACCCTCCAAGATCCAAGTGAAACGGGGTAAACCGGGTGTTCAAAAATTTTCATACCTAATTTTCGGTTGAGATCTCTCACTCAACTGTAGAGTCGAATCACAAAACTTGAATAGTTGACGTGTTCAGGCTCTCTATGGTATCCACACAAGCCTCTCAGGATCACCACACTTCCACCACATCCCAGCAGATACATTTCTCTTGCGCTCGCAGTACTAGCTTGCGTCCTCCAAGGAATTGCAAGAGAAGAGTGCGGCTGTCCTTTTGGGAGGCTAGGGCAAGGAGACCTGTGAATTTCTCACTAGAAGTTGTATTTATAGTGAGACTCAACTTCCAGGCCTAATGGGTTTCAAAGTCCTAATCCAATTAGGATTTAATTTCGGGCTTAATAATGGCTCAACTATTGGGCCCATTATTAATACAAAATTAAAGTGAAACCATAACCCAAATAATTAGCCCATGCACTCTAATGATCCAAATAGCTCTATGTGTGCAACCCAATAGGCTCTTATCACGTTGGCAATGATCATAAACCACATTTATGATCATAAGCAATTAGCGGTGTCTAGCAACACATCATTGCTACCCAAGTGACAAGATTGTCGATGATTCGACTAAACCTTTATGATCATCACCGATACATGTCATTGTCCCTTTGTCCAAGATATCAAGACTAAGCATGAGACATCGAATGTGTCACTCTCGTATAGCCCAATCTTTGGTTTCTTGATTACCGAGTAGACTAACTTAAACTGATGACATTGATATCATATATGAACTCATCCGAGCATGGCCATGCATTTTCTAAGTCTCACTCTATTAAGGGGCCTAAAGATATTACTCCCGTTACATAGGAGGGACAAATCCCATCTTGATCATACAAATCCCTCCGCATGATATGTGACATACCCAATGACCTCCTTCAAGTTCACTCAGTTACGAGCAACAAAGGAAACTATCAAAGTAGGTGACTCACATGTAGGGAACCTTGATGATCTTAGGTCGAAGGACTACATTTACCATGATCATTATGAGAATCACTTATGACACTCATATAACGATCCATGTAGTGTTCTCATGGTGGGTCGGTCCAGTACACAAGTTCTCCAACTTGTACTCATATGTAGACTACATATCTCATATTAGTCTCCACATATGCTAGTCGTTATGTATTATTGCAACCCGCTCCACAATAATACTAGACCAGGGACATTTAAGAATATCATTATTCTAGGGTTACAATTATGTTTGTTAAGTTACGCAGAAACAAAACAACAAACATAATTGCTGGATTAATGCCTTAATAAAATATCATGACTCAATGTGCAAAAATACAATCATCTCATGATTGGCTTTTTGGCACAACACTAACAGTATCGTCCGTGACACTTAGTGAACCAAAATTTTGTTGCACATAATTTTGGGCCATGTTGTCTTTATGTAATGCCATCAGAATCCAAAGTGTTTAAGCCATGGGCTAGGTGGATTAAGAGCTTATAAAGCATGGACAACTTAGAATTTATGCTCATTGAACTTAAAAAGGGATGTTTTGAATGAAATATGTTGATGACTTAGGTGTTTGAACCTTTTCAGCTCATGTGTTACTTGGTTAAGAAAATAAGATGCAAATGATGCTTTGTAAAGATGAGGGACTTAATTGCAAGTCTATTGCATGGCTGAATTGAAGGAATCGTTTATGTGGGAGTTTAAGTGACTCATACTAGATTGTGGCTTGTTAAAGCTGGAAATTAACCCATTTTTAATGCCATTTGGCTAATCCCAGTTAAGCATGCTTCCACTAAGCTATCTTCCCCCAAATTGGTTGTTCCGCCATGGATGAGTGCTTGAGCTTGTGATCTTGCCATGTTCTTAAGCTTCCAAGTGCAAGCTGAGACCATACAAGGGGCAAACTTAGTGGAGAAAATGGATTTATGAGCTATTTAACCCATGGAGGTGATTTCTAGTAACTAAGACCCAATAAAGCACGTATTTGAGTTTAACAAGCTTCGGGAAACTAAGTTGCTAAAGGAGGTAAGGATTCTATGTATTGAGTAAGTTCAATAGCTTAAACTATGTTAATTTAGTGAGTACTAGGCACTTAGGTGATGGTTTTGTTGCCAAAGGATCCTAAGAAGATGTAGGGGCTACGATTGCTTCGGCAATTATGTGATTTATACTAATTAGCTATGTATAGCAAGCAATAGTGTAACGCCCTTAAGTTCCTAACTTTTTAAGCCATGGCCTATGAGGATTAAGGGCTTAAGAAATGTAGATGGCTTAGGACTTGAGCTTATTGAACTTGAAAAATTATGTTTTGAATGAAGTTTCAACGAATTTTGAGTGTTAATCACTCTCGGATTTAAACATGACTTGCCCGAGATGAGAAATGATGCAAATGATGATTTATGAACTTGAGGGATCCAATTAGAAGTTATTTAGGTGACTAATTAAGCAGTTAAAATGAAGGAATGTCTTATGTAGGGCTTAAGTGTTGCATGCAAAAAGTGAGCTTGCTTAATCTAGCATTAAGCCATTTTTAAGGACACTTGTCCTTTTTGGTGAAGGCATGTCTCCACTAACCCTTCTCCTAGCTAGTGCAGTTATAACCTCCATGGAAAAGAGCTTGAGCTCGTGTTCTTTATGAAGGTGGGTGATTTCAAGTGCATCAAAAGCTAATTAAGGAGTTTTTCTTGTGGGTCTTGGCGGATTTATGCATCAATTGAGCTAGGAGGCTTGGTTCTTGCATCAACAAGCGAAGTGAGGGCCAGTTTAAGCTTGAGGAGCTTTGGCCATTAAAGGATTGTCAACATAAGGTAAGGACTTATGCATTCACTAATCAATTCAGAGTTGGACTATGTGAATCAGGGGTCAGGTTTTCTTGGATGATGGTTAATACAACCAAGGTATCCTAAGTACTATGAGGTCTAGGGTTGCTTTAGCAACTATGTTCTTTATGCTAATTAACTATGTTGGCAAGCATTAGGGCTAAGAATTGAGTAGGCCAACTCAATTCTTAAGCCAAAGAGTTCTCAAATATGATCAGTGTATTTTAATGAGGTTATCAGCAACTATGTTTATGTGGGATTGTGCTTGCTATGCCTTTTGGACAGTGTTTAATTGCGTGTGTGTCTAGTTGTGTGCTTTTATGTTTGTTTGTGCATGCTAACCCCTTATGTTACTTAGTTGTTGTGTAGATATAGGCGCATTGTCTTGTGTTTTCATGTGTCCATTGTAGGTGCTTGAGGAATGATTTCAGTTAAGCATTAGCGTAACCTATGTTTATGCCTTGGAGGCTATGTTAAGTCCTTACTGAGTTTAGGCTTATTGCCATACTAACTTCGTGTATGTAGGTAAAGAATTGCTTGAGAAGTAAGCAATCTAAGAGTAGTACTACTCTTTTGGGTTAAAAAGGTATCATGTTGTGCTTGTTGTGGCTCATGTTAGTGTTGTGCCCCAAAAGCCAATCATGAGATGATTGTATTTTTGCACATTGAGTCATAATATTTTATTAAGGCATTAATCCAACAATTATGTTTGTTGTTTTGTTTCTGCGTAACGTAATAAACATAATTGTAACCCTAGAATAATGATATTCTCAAATTTCCCTAGTCTAGTATTATTGTGGAGTGGGTTGCAATAATACATAACGACTAGCATATATGGAGACTAATATGAGATATGTAGTCTACATATGGGTACAAGTTGGAGAACTTGTGTATTGGACCGACCCACCATGAGAACTACATGGATCGTTATATGAGTGTCATAGTGATTCTCATAGTGATCATTGTATATGTAGTCCTTCGACCTAAGATCATCAAGGTTCCCTACATGTGAGTCATATACTTTGATACTTTCCTTTGTTGCTCGTAGCTGAGTGAACTTGAAGGAGGTCATTGGGCACATATCATATGGAGGGATTTATATGATCAAGATGGGATTTGTCCCTCCTATGTAACAGGAGTAATATCTTTAGGCCCCTTGACAGAGTGAGACTTAGAAAATGCATGGCCACGCTCAGATGAGTTGATATATGTTATCAATGTTATCAGTTTAAGTTGGTTTACTCGGTAATCAAGAAACCAAAGATTAGGCTATACGAGAGTGACACATTCCATGTCTCATGCTTAGTCTTGATATCTTGGACAAAGGAACAATGGCATATATCGATGATGATCATAAAGGTTTAGTCGAATCACTGACAATCTTGTCACTTGGGTACCAATGATGTGTTGCTAGGCACCGCTAATTGCTTATGATCTTAAATGTGATTTTTGATCATTGCCAACATGGTAAGAGTCTATTGGGTCGCACACATAGAACTATTTGGATCATTAGAGTGCGTGGGCTAATTATTTGGGTTATGGTTTCACAATAATTTCATAGTAATAATGGGCCCAAGAGTTGAGCCATTATTAAGTTTGAAATTGAAGCCTAATTGGATTAGGGCTTTGAAACCCATTAGGCCTGGAAGTTCAGTCTCACTATAAATACAACTTTTAGTGAGAAATTCGCAGCTTCTTGCCCTAGCCTCCCAAAAGGAGAGCCGCACTCTTCTCTTGCAATTCCTTGGAGGACGTAAGCTAGCACTTCAAAAGCAAGAGAAACGCATCTATCCGGACGTGGTGGAAGCGTGGTGATCCTGAAAGGCTCATGTGGATACCATAGAGAGCCTGAACACGTCAATTGTTCAGGTTTTGTGATTTGACGCTACAGTTGGGTGAGAGATCTCAACCAAAAATTAGGTATGAAAATTTTCTAACACCTGATTTACCCTGTTTCACCTGGATCATGGAGGGTTTCAGTTAAATTTCGTTGCGCTTGTTTGGCTCCTGAAACCCAACAGCTCAATATTCTAAGTTGTTTCGGGTTACTTGTGAAACAGGTTAAGGAATATGAATTTCACTTTTACAGGCCTTGTGAGTTTAGAGTTGTGGGAATAAACTCTAGTAAGGATGTTGTGCTCTGTGGCTTATGTGTTATGGCTTGCATTGTTGATTATGTGTTTTGTAGTTGGTCTTATCTTAGAAACCCTAATTATATTCCAAGTGTTTATGATCACTTTCAAATATGCTTAATTATAAGGGTATGTTTTTGGGAACTCTGGGATGGTAGTATGTTTTGATGCCGTTGCTAGGTTTACAATGCTCTATTTAAATATTTGGGATGATGAGAAACTAGGGACACTATGAACTATGAATATGTAAGGTGAATTTGTGAAGGGTTTTGCTTATTAATATTTTAGTGAAGATATTGCCTTATAAGTATGAACTTTGTTTGTGAATGGTTACATTTATGTTCTCGGGCAAGTGAGTGCAAGCATAGAAATTCTTGTGAGAAGGATTTGATTTAGAACAAAGATGTGTGTTTATGACCAGGTGTGAAGTAGTGGCAAGATATATATATATATATATATGGTGAGTGCATTTATGCATGGTTGTTGTATGTATATGCTTCGGGCTTGGTGTGCATGAAGTACTCAAGGTCAGCTCAGTTAGACACATGAGTGTTTGCAAGACTAATGCATATGAATCAAAGTTTTCAAAACCGGATTGGTGTTTTGGTTGCCATGCATATACTTAATCATGAGTTAGTGTATTTATATATATATATATTCATGTGTGAGTGCATTTATGCATGATTATTGTATGCATATGCTTCGGGCTTGTTGTGCATGGAGTACTCAAGGTCAGCTCAGTTAGACGCATGAGTGTTTGCAAGACTAACGCATATGAAACAAATTTTTCAAAAGCAGATTGGTGTTTTGGTTGTCATACATATACTTAATCATGAGTTAGTGTTTGTGAAAAGATGAACATATAAACCCATATAGACACTTAGCTTGTTTCAGAGAGCATCAACCTATAAGTGTTAATAGGCTAGGTGCTAGTAAGTATACTGGCTACATGCCCATGTGTGCTGGCCATGTTCAGGAGCACCCCAGCGCCCCCACCCCTGGGTCCTAGTGCATCTAAAGTGTTGAAGAACATAGAACTAGTGCACACTAAAGACTTAAGACTAAGTTTCTAGTCTAGACCCGATAGACATATTTCATTGTCTTATTCATGTTTCTTAAGGACTATGCTTCCTAAATGGACCAGTGGCTATGTTGGGCATGATCATTTTTGTTGGTATTAGAGCTTAATTGCTCTTAGGACCAATTTTTGGTCTGTTTGAAGTATAGACTTGTTCCCACACTAGGTTGTGCCCATTTATGAATATTGAGCATGTGTGTGTATTGCTTATTGATATGTGTGGGATGAGGACCTGAAACATGGAAATAGAAGCTAGAGGCAAGATGAAAATAAAGGTACCCATTTAGAGGACGGGCGGCCTGGATTGGTACTTGAGAGACAGGCTAGGGTTACAGGGCCTGTTAGGGCTAATTCACTTGGGCCAAGTGTAGATGGTCAAGGAAAAATGGAGCAAATGATGGAGGTTATGCAAGCAATAGCCTATGGATCAAGGCAATTAAGGCCTCATGAGAAGAATTATCTAGTGCATGACCTGGAATTGGCAGTAGTGATCTTTTCTCTTAAGCAGTGGAGACACTATCTACTAGGAAGTAAGTTCTAGGTCTTTACAGACCACAAGAGTCTAAAGTATCTATTTACACACAAAGACTTGAACATGAGACAAAGGAGATGACTTGAATACTTGAAAGATTTTAAGTGCACCAGTGAATATATAGCTAGTAAATCCAATGGGGTAGTTGATGCTCTTAGCAGGAAATATGTTGAAGTACTCAGACCACTGGACAACCTACTGAGGTAGAAGTACTGAGTCTAACTAAGTTGGCCCAAAAGTGGGGGAAATGGGAAATGGGCCAAGTGAAAGTCCTAATTATTAGGTAAGAGTAGAAATACCTAATTCAGGAAGCTTAGTTGCAAGATGAAGAGGTTCCTCAGTTTTGTGGACAAAAACAAGAGAAGTTGTATCAGGGTTTTCCTTTTAAACATGGGATACTATAATTCCAAAACAGGATTTATGTACCTAATAAAGATAGACTTAGGCAACAAATCCTAGAGGAAGCCTACTCCAGCTTGATAAGTATGCATCCTGGTGCTTAGAAAATGTACAAAGATTTAACATCCCATTTCTAGTGGCCATATTGATGCAAGGAATAAGTGCTTATGTGGCTAAGTGTATGACTTGTGAGCAAGTCAAAGTAGAGCACTAGAGGCCTGAGGGTAAGCTACAGAGTTTGCCTATAGCAAAAAGAAAGTTGGGCTCCATATCTATGGATTTTTTTGTAAGTATGCCATTGGCCAGAAAGAAATGCAATGCAATTTGGGTTATAGTGGATAGATTGACAAAGGAAGCCTATTTCTTGCTTATAAACCTGATAGACTCACTAGAGAAGTTAGCTTAGCTTTACATCAGAGAGATAGTGAAATTGCATGGTGTAGTAGATGACATTGTCTTAGATAGAGAACCTAGGTTTGTATCTAGGTTTTGGAAGTCCTTATAACATGCCTTAGGCCCAAAGCAAAAGTTCAGCTCAGCCTACCACCCTCAAACTGATGGACAAACTGAGAGAACCATTGAAGTCTTCGAAGATATACTGAGATGTTATGTAATATACTTCCAAGGAGAATAGGACAAACACTTGCCTTTAGTGGAGTTTTCCTACAATAATAGCCATCACTCAGTGATTAGTATGGCACCTTATGAAGCACTCTATGGCAGAAGGTGCATAACTCCACATTGTTGGCATGAACCTAGGGATAAGCTAGGAATAAGCCTAGAGTTCATTAGATAGACTACTGGGAAGATTGAGCTAATCCAAGAAAGGATTAAAGCTACCAACAATAGGCAAGAATTATATGCCAATCAAAAGAAGTGAAGGGACCTTGAGTTCTAAGTAGGAGATTAGGTGTGGTTGAAGGTATATCCTATGAAAAGAGTGATAAGGTTTGGCAAGAAAGGGAAGTTGGCAACAAGGTATGTAGGACCATACTTGATACTTGCAAGAGCAAGGAATGTGGTCTACAAGCTAGAACTACCTTCAAAGCTAGGACATGTACATGATACATTCCATGTGAGTTTGTTGAAAAAGTGTCTCTTTGATCCTAGGCAAATAGTATGTGTTACTAGTGTTCCTATTTCCCAAAATCTAACATATGAGGAAGAACTAATTTAGGTATTGGAAAAAGAAACTAGACAACTTAGAAGTAAGTGGATACCCATAGTAAAAGTTGAATGGACTAACCATTTTGAAGAAGAAGGCACATGGGAAGTTGAAGCTAAAATGCTTAAGAGCTACACTAAAGTATTGCTTAGACTCTTAGGAAATTTGGGGGACCAAATTTCTTAAAGGGGGAGGTTGTAATGCCCTTAAGTTCCTAATTTTTTAAGCCATGGGTTATGAGGATTAAGGGCTTAAGAAATGTAGATGACTTAGGACTTGAGCTTATTGAACTTCAAAAATTATGTTTTGAAAGTTTGATCAAATTTTGGGTGTTAATCATTCTCAGGTTTAAACATGACTTGGCTGAGATAAGAAGTGATGTAAATGATGACTTGTGAACTTGAGGGATTCAATTAGAAGTTATTTAAGTGACTAATGGAGTGGTTAAAATGAAGGAATCTCTTATGTAGGGCTGAAGTGCTATATTGCAAAAAAGTGAGCATGCTTAATCTAGCATTAACCCACTTCTAAGGACACTTGTCCTTTTTGGTAAAGCCATGTCTCCACTAACCCTTCTCCTAGCTTGACCGGTTGTAACCTCCATGCAAAAGAGCTTGAGCTTATGTTCTTTATGAGGGTGGGGAATTCAAGTACAACCGAAGCTAATTAAGTAGTTTTTCTTTTGGGTCTTGGCAAATTTATGCATGAATTGGGCTAGGAAGCTTAGTTCTTGCATCAACAAACTAAGTGAGGGCCAGTTTAAGCTTGAGGAGCTTCAGCCATTAAAGGATTGTCAATAGAAGGTTGGTACTTATGCATTCACTAATCAATTCATATTTGGACTATGTGAATTAGTGAATTAGGTTTTGCTTGGGTGATGGTAAATTTGGCCAAGGGAACTTAAGTACTATGTGGGCTAGGGTTGCATTAGCAATTATATTCTTTGTGCTAATTAGCTATGTTGGCAAGCGTTAGGGCTAGGAATTGAGTTGGCCAACTCATTTCTTAAGCTAAAGAGCTCTTGGATATGGCCAATGTATTTCAATGAGGTTAATTGAAACTATTTTTATGTGGGATTATGCTTACTATGCCTGTCAAGCAGTGTTTAAGTGTGTGTGTGTCTACTTGTGTGCATCTATGTTTGTTTGTGCATGCTAACCCTTTATATTACTTAGTTGTTGTATATATATATGTGTATTGTCTTGTGTTTTCATGTTTTCATTGTAGGTGCTTTAGGAATGATTTCTGTTAAGCATTAGCTTAACTTATGTTTATGCCTTGGGGGCTATGTTAAGCCCTTACTAAGTTTAGACTCATTGACCTACTAACTTTATGTAAGTATGTAAAGGATTGCTTGAGAAGTAAACATGTTAAGAGTAGTACTACTCTTCTGGGTTAAAAAGGTATCGTGTTGTGCTTGTTGTGGTTCAATGTTCAAAGTGGTTTCAGGTTACTTGTGAAACAGGTTAATGAATGTGAATTTTATTTTTGTAGGCCTTGTGAGTTTAGAGTTGTGGGAATAAAGTCTAGTGAGGATGTTGTGCTCTATAGCTTTATGTGCCGTGGCTTGAATTGTTGATTAGGTGTTTAGTAATTGGTCTTGTCTTAGGGACCCCAATTATACTCTTGGTGTTTATGATCACTTTCGAATATGCTTAATTGTAAAGGTATGCTTTTGTGGACTTTTGGATGACAGTATGTTTTGATGCCCTTGGTAGGTTTACAAAGCTCTATGTAAATATTTGGGATGATGAGCACCTAGGGTGCCTAGGCCATTTTGGAGATATACTTGTATGTATGTCTCGGTCATTGTATGTATGGATGGTTTGTGGTTGGCTCACTTTGAACTATGATCATGTAAGGTGAATGTGTGAAGCGTTGATGCTTATAAATATTGTATTGGAGATATTTCCTTATGAATATGAACTTTGTTCGTGAATTGTTTCATGTATGTTCTCAGGCAAGTGAGTACAAGCATAGAAATTCTTGTGAGAAGGATTTGATTTAGCACAAAGATGCTTGTTTGTGACCAAGTGTGAAGTAGTGGCAAGCTATATATATATATATATATATATATATATATATATATATATTAATGTGTGAGTGAAATTATGTATGATTGTTGTATGTATATGCTTCAGGCTTGGTGTGCATGGAGTACTCAAGGTTGGCTCACTTAGACACATGAATGTATGTAAGGCTGATGCATATGGAACAAAGTTTTCAAAATCAAATTGGTGTTTTGGATGGCATGCATATATTTAATCATGAGTTACTGTTTGTCATAAAATGAACATATAAACCCATATACACACTTAGTGTGTTTCAAAAAGCATGAACCTATAAGTGTTAAAGCCTATGTGCTAGTAAGTGTGTTGGGTATATGCCTATGTGTACTAGCAGTGTGTTGGGTATATGCTTATGTGTCTTGGCAGTCTCCAAGTGCACCCTAGTGCCCCTACCCTTGTGTCCTAGTGCATCTTAAGTGTTGAAGAACATGTAACTAGTGCACACTAAAGACTTAAGACTAATTTGCTATTGTACACCCAATAGATATATTTCACCGTCTTAATCATGTTTCTTGAGGACTAAGCTTCCCAAATGGACCAAGGGCTATGTTTGGCATGACATGGAATATACTAGGATGTCATTAATGAACACAACCACAAATTTATCCAGATGTGGTCTGAAAACCCTGTTCATCAGGTCAGTCAAAGCAGTCGGGGCTTTAGTCAAACGAAATGGCATGACTGTATAGTCCTATTGTGTTACCCACTCCGGGGCAGTCCAGTTATGGTGCAAAAACTGTGCATTTAGACTCCCAGGATTGGTAATGTTCTGTAAGCCATCAGAACACTACCCTTAGTGTGCATACCTGACACGATCCCCGTGCCCCTGCCCGGGATACCCTGTGAGCGTTTGTCTCACGGTGGATTGTAATTGGCTAGCTGGTTATGTGTGTGGATTAAATCCAATGCTACTAGTTGATTAACCTAGAAATGCAATATGTATGCACTTATGCTTTGACTTGGTTTATTAAAACCATAAAATATTTAATCATTTAGACATTTAGCCGGCTAGGTAAAATTCTATATAAATAAATACAAAATGCCAAAGCATAGCAAAATCAACCTTTGAGTGATTAACTACACATACACCGCTCGTGAAAGCATTTATACATAAGTAACTAATGCTTTCACCCAGAGAACAATCCCCTGAGTCAAGGACTCTTTATAACATAAATACTGGAGGCAAAATAGAGTACTGTATCAAAATACAAGACTTTGCTGAGATCTTTTACCCTAGCTCCCACTTTGGACTCCTGTCCCAGTGGCGAGTCTCACAAGTCCTGTGCCAAGTGCTACTAGGCTCTGCAGCCAAAGGAAGAAGCAAGTTAGTACCACAACCTGACCAACAGACCAACTAATCACTTAAGCAAGCTAGAAACTTAAAGTTTCTCAACTACCGTACCTTTACAGACAAAAAGGTACTACCGTGATAATCCTCAGTGATTATCCGGTCCTGCTACTCCAGACTCTGCATAACAAACAGGGAGTGAGAATTCAACATTCTCAGTAAGGGTCTTCGATGTACCTGCAAGAAAAAGCTAGGACTCTGGCTGCGAGCTCACACAGCATGAGGGTACTAGTCATATATATATAAACTAGGTCGGTAGACCTCTCCTCAAGTAGTCCTCTGTATCAGGCCAAGTGCAATCACTTAGCAACCTGACACATATACAGGCCAAACGCAATCACTTAGCAACCTGAAATATAGGCCAAGCGCTATCACTTAGCAACCTATCATATGGCTCAAGGGCGAACCTTAGCAAGCCTCATTCAAACATAGAACCTCTCACCTAATTGTTATGCAGGGGAATTTATGATGGGACTTGTAGACTAGGCCGCAGGGCCTCTTTGATGTAAACTAGATGAACAAGGTTTCACCTCGGGGCCTCGTGGCTACCGCACGGCTAAGCCGACGAGGGTTCTAAACCTTTCACCTGAGCTATTGATAGCTAATTAAGTTCAATTGCAACATTTTTTTCCTTACTTGTTGCCTAAGCAACTTACTTACCTCAAACAGTTCAAGAAAACTCATACTTCCGGTGGGACTTTCGGAAGTCTCGGAGTACCATCGGGATCCTCGGACCCTTAGGCACGTTCCGAACCTTCCGTAGTCTTGGTCGGGTCAACGCAGCAAAAAGTCAAACCCCCCATTTTTAGGTGTTGGCGCCGCGTCGCCAAAGGCAAAAAGAATTGGCGACGCGTCGCCAACGAACAAACGCTCTGTGAAGAAAAATTGAATTGGCGACGCGTCGCCAATTTTCGGGCCAATTGGCGCCGCGTCGCCAATTCTGCAGAAATGCAGAATTCGGCCGTTTGCTGCTACAAACTTTGGCAACCAAATACATATAGCAAACATGCATCAAAAGTTACCAAATTTCATACACATGAAGTACATGTTGCAAGGAACAAAACCAACTATCAAAGCCAAACTATGATGCATTAGAAGCATCAAACCAATCCTTCGAACATAGCTAGTCCATCATAATTCCCAAAACGTTTCTTCACACCATACCCAAAAATTACTCAACTTTCTCAATTCATTTCAATCCAAAAGCAATCCAACAACTTAAAAACACTTTCTCCCTTACCCTAACACCAAGAACAAGCAAGAATTCGAACCCTTCCTCTTCCAAATAAGCTTCCAAAGTTCTACACAAATTCAAACCAAAACAAAGCTCCTAAACATCAAAAACACCTCTTCCAACCAAAACCCAAGCTTCCAATCAATCAAATAACACGAATTCAATCAAGAACATGAATCATACCTCGTTCAAAAACAGGGGATGGAGAAAAACGCCCTTTCAAGCTTCAAAAACATGGATTCAAGCTTGAAAATCACTTCTCCAAGCTTGAACACTTCAAACCACACCTTTTGGCACCAAAAGCTTTTGATTCCAAGCTTAATTTGAGAGAGAAATGGAGTGGAGAAGCTGGAAAACGGGTTATGGCAGCCCAAACCCCTCTTCCCTCTTCTTAAACCCCACTTAACCCTTCAAACCACCAAGGTTTCAAGTTTTGTGCAATTAGGTCCCCCATCTTTGTAACTTAACAGTTCTTGATTAAATTCTTGTCTATTTGTTGAGTTTGAGTTAAGGTTAAAAGTTAAGTTCTAAAAATTCATTTTAAAACACTCGGGACTCATCCCGGCCATTCAGGGTGCAAAATTACCATTCTGCCCCTGAACTTAGTTCAGAGCTTTATTCTTGTCGGAACTTAGTGAACTTTGGCAAACTTCTTAATTCTTGCTAGGCAAACTTAAATTAAACTTCTAAAATAAATTCTAAAGTCCTTACCTCCCACTAGAAGGGCCGTAACAATACCCAAGTGGCTCTTTTAGGCACTATGTAAATACATGCATATTGGTCCAACCATCACACACATATTCACATTTCATGCACACCATGGCAGCAAAGAAGGGAAACACTAGCACAAGTCTTAGTTTTGGCTTCCACACATTAGGCAATCTTATTAAGTTCTAGTGGCCAGCCACTGCACCTATGGTTTTAACCACATATCATTCTAGCCACATAGCCCCCTGTTTTCATTGCTCCATTATCAAGAAGAGACTTAGAGCAAACCAAGGAATATTTTTTTACATCAATAGCCCAAACTATGGACCAAGTTATGGATTTTTTAAGTTGGTTACAAAATTCTGACCAAATAAACAGTAACTTAGCCAACTTTGCAACGTCATATCTTTGGCTACAGGGATCTAAATCTAGAAATTACAAATCCCAGTTCAACATCTAGATGTTATCTTGGTGCGGTCAAAATTTCATGCCAAGATTCATTCTACACAGGGAGATATTCAACTTTAGGTCCAAAGTCAAAATTCTGGCAACTTTTGGACCATTTTGCCCATACCATTTTTTCCAAACCATGCAAACACTTCATTCACAAGGGGAAAACCCTCCAAGGCTATCCCATATATTTCCATTACACATACGAATTACATTCCCTTTCTTTTAACAACTTTATGTGGCCAAAACAGAATTTAAAAGTAAGCAGCCCATCATTCACACTTAGGCAGCTTTGCACCACATCACTTACATAGCCAAAACATTACTCAAATGTTCACATAATTGTCTCATTTTACATACACTACATGTACATGCATATATGCACTATGTAATGGTCTTAACTCAGCTAAATACACACCCTAAGTTATAGGAGTGCCTGAGACACAATGGACTCCAGAAGAGGATGCTGGGCAGTTGCTGTACAACACAATAAGCACCACCATTAAAAATACCAAATGTGCTCCTAAAATCACCAAAATTTCCAAATCATAACTAGACATATGGAAGTTCATGTACCTGAAATTTCAGATCAAAAATCAAACTACAAAGGTTAGTTTGAAGGTGATCATTCAGATGGACCTGAAATGACAGAATTGAGGGCAGTAAGTTTCATTGAGAAACTTAGTAAGGGTAACACTTGGTTTCTTAAGGTAATGTGATCCTCATTAAAACCTGAATCCAAAGACACTAAAACAAAAAAACCACAATGCATATATATGAGATATAACAACCAAATGCAGCAGCCATTCACAACAAACAAACACATGAAATGTGGCAGGAACATATACCATCGGTTAGTCCATAAAACATGTAATAAACATAAGTAAAGCACTATGGTAGCCCTCCTCAAGCTAATGCTTGGTCATAGGAGGATTTTAACACTAGTTAGTACTAACTTTCAACTCTGGAAACCCTCACTTTACTGCCATCATTGTGCACTTCACACTAGGTCACAAAACCTTCAATAAGTGCACTCCCCTCACTAAGCTTGGTTCATCAAGCTCATGGCTCTCTTCCAAGCTTAGCCCTAGCTCCTTGGATGTTTGAAAATTGTAGAAAATAGTCCATCAGAGCAAGAGAACCCTTACCAAAGTGGCTAGGCCGAAAATCAAGCTTGATCCTTGATGTATGCAAGAAATAGCTCTAGTTTGCTTCCGATTGCTTCCTTTTGCCTTCAATTTCAATCAATTGCAAGTTTGAAGGTGTGGTGGCTATGGAAGAAGTATGGTTGTGTTCTTGGGCTAGGGGAGGACGAAAATGAGAGTGGGATAAGTGATTTGGCCACTTAAATGGCCTTAAATGAGCTTAAGGGCACCAAATCACACTTAACAAGCTTAACCTTGCTTTATGTCATTTTTCTTCTCAGTAATTATGGTTTCTTTGTTCCAACTCATTGGTCCACATGTGGCCAACATTTTTAACTAATTATCAAGTCTTGGCTGCCTCCCCCATGGTGGGATAACCCCACAATTCCACCCTTAGACTTAAGTCAAAAGCTTGAACACCTTAAGGTTTACACTAGGACATTTATGTCCTTATTGCCTTTAGTGTTTCCTTTATCAAAACTTGTCTTCCATGAGTAATTTGGTCCTCCAATAGCACTTTCATACCATTTATATCCTTCCCATAACTCTCCACGTCTCTTTCTTGAGAGTTTTGCAATTGAGTATCCGAATTTCCAAAACCTTACAAAAAAGTCCATAGGTTGCTTGAGAAACAAGCAATCCTTAAGGCTTTTCTTGGAGACCAAGTTACCCACTTGGAATACTTTTGAGGAGGTGTTGATCATGCCTTTTTCCCCCCACACTTCAATCACTATGGTGAGAATTACACAATATAATGGTTTTTAGCCATTATGACACACTTGTAATTCTCCCATTTTGTGAGGTGGTAACAATCCTCCCCCCTTTAAAAATTTTGGTCCTCCAAAATAGCCTTTAGCTTCCAGTATTCTTCAGGATACCTTTCCATAATGTCTTTTTCAGTTTCCCAGGTTGCTTTTCTTTCAGAGTGGTGTGATCACTGAACTTTAACCATGGGAATATGTTTGTTTCTTAACCTTCTAGTATCCTTGGCTAAGATAGCTATATGTTTCTCTTCATATGTCAGGTTAGGTTCCAACTGTATGTCTTCCACTGCAATAGCATGCTTTGTGTCCAATAGACACTTCTTAAGCATATTGATGTGAAAAACATTATGAACATTTGGCATGGTTGGCGGTAGAGCTAACCTATATGCTACCTTGCCAACTCTGTCCAAGATCTCATAAGGATCGATGTATCTCAAAGTGAACTTGGTTCTTCTGCCAAATCTGACAGTGCCTTTGGTTGGTGCAACTTTCAGCCAAACATTGTCACCAACCTCAAATTCCAAGTCTATCCTTCTTTTGTTGACATAGGCTGTGGTCCTTTCATTGGCTGCCTTTAATTTCTCTTGAATCTTCTTGATTTTAGCAGTAGTCTTTTCAATAATTTCGGGACCCAACTCTAGCCTGTCTGAGGCTTCCACCTAACAGTGGGGTGTCATGCACCTTCTTCCATATAATGCGTCATAAGGTGCCATGCCAATGGTGCTTTGGTAACTATTGTTATATCAGAATTCCACCAATGGCAAATGGTGGTCCCATTCACCTTTGAAATCCAACACACAGCTCCTGAGTATGTCTTCCAGTATCTGTATCACCCTTTCAGATTGCCCATCTGTCTGAGGATGATAAGCAGTACTCAGGTGGATTTTGGTTCCTAGTGCTTTATGTCCAAAACTGAGCTGTAAATCTTGGATCTCTATCAGATACAATGGAGTCTGGCACTCATGTAGTCTCAATATCTCCTGGACATACATCTGGGCTAACTTCTCCAAGGAGTTTGTGAGTTTCATAGGTAAGAAGTGGGAACATTTGGTTAGCCTATCCGCAATGACCCAGATTGTATCATGCCTTAGTCTGCTCATAGGCAACCCAGTCAAAAATTCCATGGTTATGTTGCCCCACTTCCTCATTGGTATAGGTAGAGTCTGTAAGGTACCAGCTGGCTTCTTGTTAGTATTGTGCCCAAAAAGCCAATCATGAGATGATTGTATTTTTTGCACATTGAGTCATGATATTTTATTGAGGCATTAATCCAGCAATTTTGTTTGTTGTTTTGTTTCTGCGTAACGTAATAAACATAATTGTAACCCTAGAATAATGATATTCTTAAATGTCCCTAGTCTAGTATTATTGTGGAGCGGGTTGCAATAATACATAATGACTAGCATATGTGGAGACTAATATGAGATATGTAGTCTACATATGGGTACAAGTTGGAGAACTTGTGTACTGGACCGACCCACCATGAGAACACTTCATGGATCGTTATATGAGTGTCATAAGTGATTCTCATAGTGATCATGGTATATGTAGTCCTTCGACCTATGATCATCAAGGTTCCCTACATGTGAGTCACATACTTTGATACTTTCCTTTGTTGCTCGTAACTGAGTGAACTTGAAGGAGGTCATTGGCTATGTCACATATCATGCGGAGGGATTTGTATGATCAAGATGGGATTTGTCCCTCCTATGTAACGGGAGTGATATCTTTGGGCCCCTTGATAGAGTGAGACTTAGAAAATGCATGGCCATGCTCCGATGAGTTGATATATGATATCAATGTCATCAGTTTAAGTTAGTCTACTCGGTAATCAAGAAACCAAAGATTGGGCTATACGAGAGTGACACATTCCATGTCTCGTGCTTAGTCTTGATATCTTGGACAAAGGGACAATGGCATATATCGGTGATGATCATAAAGGTTTAGTCGATTCACCGACAATCTTGTCACTTGGGTAGCAATGATGTGTTGCTAGACACTGCTCATTGCTTATGATTATAAATGTGATTTATGATCATTGCCAACATGGCAAGAGCCTATTGGGTCGCACACGTAGAGCTATTTGGATCATTAGAGTGCATGGGCTAATTATTTGGGTTATGGTTTCACTTTAATTTCGTATTAATAATGGGCCAAGGAGTTGAGCCATTATTAAGCCCGAAATTAAATCCTAATTGGATTAGGGCTTTGAAACCCATTAGGCCTGGAAGTTGAGTCTCACTATAAATACAACTTTTAAGTGAGAAATTCGTAGGTCTCCTTGCCCTAGCCTCCCAAAAGGACAGCCGCACTCTTCTCTTGCAATTCCTTGGAGGACGCAAGCTAGCACTGCGAGCGCAAGAGAAACGCATCTGCCGGGACGTGGTGGAAGCGTGGTGATCCCGAGAGGCTCGTGTGGATACCATAGAGAGCCTGAACACGTCAACTGTTCAGGTTTTGTGATTCGACTCTACAGTTGAGTGAGAGATCTCAACCGAAAATTAGGTATGAAATTTTCGAACACCCGGTTTACCCCGTTTCACTTGGATCCTGGAGGGTTTCGGTTAAATTCCGCTGCGCTGTTTGGCTCCCAAAACCCAACAGTGGTATCAGAGCTACTGGTGAAACCCTAAATCGGGATTGAGTGTTGAATCGCATGATGCTATGTCTTCGATTGGTTTTCGGCCATGATTAATTAGATTGATTCATGATGCATGAAACCGGAATTCGTAATGAACATATGAGATATATGAAGAAACAACACAAATTGGTTAATGAGATTAACCCGAAATTGATAGGTATGAGATACCTATATGGATTAGGATTCTTGCAATAGTTGCAAAAACCCTAGGTTTGTTCAGATTCGGCCTGTTCGGGCACCGAAAGTAAGGTATTTTTGGTGGCTCGAATGGAGGAGTCTCGGGTGCCTACTTTCTCGAAATAGAAGATTTCGGGCTAAGCAATTGTAAGACAATTTTTTGCGCCGGGGGGCGCTGCCCCCCACGCCCCCCGCAAGGGCGGCTCCCCTTGACCCCGTCCGCTGACCGGTCAGCGGAACCACCGCCCGCTGACCGGCCAGCGGGACCGCCGTATGCGAAGTGCCACATAAATAAAAACTGGTTAATCAACACGCGAAAATTGGCATGCATCTTTGTTGAATGAGATTTGACATGATATGCTGATTAGTGTTTGAAGCATGGTGCATGGTTATAGCCCTTGATTGGTTGTACTTGTAAATACGGCCTGCGAGTCGTGCCTTTTCTTATCACTCTCATTGTACATTCTCTTCTCACCTTACTCCCCTCGAATGTAACTCGAGGTTTCTATTATTGATGTAATGGTGCATTATGGGATCGTCCAAGGTGGTATGTCCAAGGAGGTGACAACAAAAAGGCAGCCAAGAAAGGAAGAGAAGGAGCTTGTGAAGACTCTTTTCTTTTCTTAGGCTTTTATGATATTCTCATTGGCTTGAGAATATCGCATAGTTTGGGCTATAACCATGTCACGTTTATTTCTTGTAAGCATGAGATGCATGTTTTATATTTGTATGTGATGCATGTATAAAACAACCGGAGATAACAAATTGGTGAGATCAAAAGATAAAATCCCTCAAACAAATATTAAGTCATTAAATGTGATGCCTTCCAAATGTTGGCACTCGTCAAGACTTTGATCAACATTAGGTGGGTTTGCCAAAGCAAAGTACCTATGTTCATCTTGGTAAGGCGCGATGGGATAATAGTGATATCCAAACTGCTAACTTTGGGTTCGACTTAACTAAGTCATCCTAATAGGATTAGGGACTTAGAGGCATAGAGTTGGGCTTAAGTTCATGAGATGAGCTTGGACAAGTGTTGTTCACCCAACTATCCAAGAGTTGCATAAGATGCAATTGGCAATGAGTTGCCTACCTAAATAGCTGTAACTTGAGAGAAAAGCCAAAGCTGACTCAGGTTGTGGTCAAATATGGATCTTGGCCCACTAGAATACCTTAGCGCCGAGGTGTTCCGAAATAATATCGAGGGTTATTATTTTGAGGAAAATAGTGGGAGTATCATTTAATAAAAGTCCTTATTAAATGAATTAAAATACATGACTCTTACACTGCATATTTACTGTTGTAGATAACCATGGCACAAAACACATCGACACTTTCATTGCGATCGATCCTTGAGAAGGAAAAACTGAATGGGACCAACTTTCTCAAATGGTACCGAAACTTGAGGATAGTCCTCAAACAAGAGAGAAAGGCATATGTCCTAGAGCAGCCCATTCCGAATGAGCCTGCTGCCACTGCTCCAAGAGCTGAAAGGGATGCTCACAAGAGGCATTCTGATGATGCTTTGGATGTTGCATGCCTCATGCTTATTACCATGGAATCTGAGCTTCAGAAGCAACATGAGAACATGGGGGCGTTCGATATGATCGAACATCTCAAAATGCTTTTCCAAGAGCAAGCTAGGCATGAGAGGTTTGAGACCTCTAAGGCATTGTTTCAGTGCAAGATGTCTGAGGGAAGTCCCGTGGGTCCTCATGTGCTCAAGATGATTGGGTACATTGAGAATCTTGAGAATTTGGGATTTGCTCTTCAGAAAGAGTTGGCTATCGATGTAGTCTTGCAATCGTTGCCTGAAAGCTACAGTCAGTTCGTCATGAACTATAACATGAACGACCTAGACAAGTCCCTTCCTGAATTGCTCAACATGTTGAGAACTGCTGAGCAAAACCTTAAGAAGGCTAAGCCCATTTTGATGGTTCAAAAGGGCAAGGGAAAGGGAAAAGCCAACAAGAAGAAGGATAAAGCTAATGGAAAGTCCAATGCTAGTTCTTCTTCAGCTGCACTGAAACCAAAGGGTGGTGTGGCAAAGGAAGGGGAGTGCTTCCATTGTAAGCAACCTGGACACTGGAAGCGCAACTGCAAGCTCTATCTTGAAGAACTTGCTAAGGAAAAGGGAAGTAAGACTTCCACTTCAGGTATTTTTGTTATAGAGGCTAACTTTTCTACTTCCTCATCTTGGGTATTGGATACTGGATGTGGATCTCACATTTGTGCAAATGTGCAGGATCTAAGTAGAAGTAGAAGATTGGCCCGAGGTGAAGTGGACCTACGTGTTGGAAATGGAGCAAGGGTTGCTGCCTTAGCCGTAGGGACTTATGTTCTCACTTTACCTAGTGGATTAGTTTTAGAATTAGACAACTGCTACTTTGTGCCTACTATTAGTAGAAATTTGATTTCTGTTTCTTGTTTGGACAAGAAAGGTTTTTCATTTATAATAAAGGACAAATGTTGTTCTATTTATTTGAATGAAATCTTTTATGGTAGTGCTCAACTTAGCAATGGGTTGTATGTTCTAGACCTTGAAGATCCAATCTATAATGTGAATACCAAGAAGGTCAGATTAAATGATTCAAACTTGACCTATCTCTGGCACTGTCGCTTGGGCCATATAAATGAGACCCGCATATCCAAGCTCCATAAGGATGGACTCTTGGACTCATTTGATTTTGAATCATATGAGACATGTGAGTCATGTTTGTTGGGCAAGATGACCAAAGCCCCATTCACAGGGCAAAGTGAAAGGGCTAATGACTTACTAGGACTCATACATAGTGATGTATGTGGCCCTATGTCTACACAAGCTAGAGGAGGTTTCCAATACTTCATTACTTTCACTGATGACTTCAGCAGATATGGCTATGTGTATCTTATGAGACACAAGTCAGAATCCTTTGAAAAGTTCAAAGAATTCAAGAATGAAGTAGAGAATCAACTCGGGAAGAGTATCAAAGTGCTTCGATCAGATCGAGGTGGAGAGTACTTGGATCGAGAATTCCTTGACTATCTGAAGGAGTGTGGTATAATATCACAACTCACTCCACCAGGTACACCTCAATGGAATGGTGTTTCTGAAAGGAGAAATCGAACTCTGTTAGACATGGTTCGCTCCATGATGAGTCAAGCTGACCTTCCAAACTCCTTTTGGGGACATGCTCTAGAGACAGCCGCTTTTACACTAAACCGAGTTCCATCTAAATCGGTTCAAAAGACACCATATGAGATATGGAGCGGGAGGCGTCCCAATTTGTCTTTTATGAAGATTTGGGGCTGTGATGTTTATGTAAAACGTCAATCCTCTAACAAACTAGGGCCCAAATCTCAAAAATGTCTTTTTGTTGGGTATCCCAAAGAAACAAAGGGTTACTATTTCTACAATCCCTCTGAGCAAAAAGTGTTTGTTGCTCGAACTGGTGTCTTTTTGGAGAAAGAGTTTAGCTCTAAAGGAACTAGTGGGAGGAAAGTAGAACTTGAAGAAATTCAAGAACAACAAGAAGACATCGAACCTGAAATGGAACCTGAACAGACACCACAAGATGTTGTGGTTCAAGAGTCTGTTCCTGTAGCACAAAGCCCACGTAGGACTGGTAGGATTCGGCGTGAGCCCGAGAGATATGGATTTCTCGTGACTCACACCGGTGATGTGATGCTCATGGATCAAGATGAGCCCACAACCTACCAACAAGCTATGTCGGGGCCTGACTCTGAGAAGTGGCTAATGGCCATGAAATCGGAGATGGAATCCATGTATGAAAACCAAGTATGGACTTTGGTTGACCCACCTGAAGGGGTAAAACCTATAGGGTGCAAATGGGTTTTCAAGAAGAAAACTGACATGGATGGTAATGTGATTACCTTTAAGGGAAGATTGGTTGCAAAAGGTTTCAAGCAAATTCATGGTATTGACTATGATGAAACTTTTTCACCAGTTGCTATGCTTAAATCCATCCGAATTTTGTTTGCTATTGCTGCACACTATGATTATGAGATATGGCAAATGGATGTCAAAACTGCATTCCTAAATGGAAAGCTACTTGAGGATGTGTACATGACACAGCCTGAGGGTTTTGTCACTCCTGGGAATGCCAATAAAGTGTGCAAATTGCAAAGGTCCATTTATGGACTGAAGCAAGCTTCTCGAAGTTGGAATCTTCGTTTTGATGATGCAATCAAAGAGTTTGGTTTTATCAAAAATGAAGATGAACCTTGTGTCTACAAGAAGGTTAGTGGGAGCGCTATTGTCTTCTTGGTGTTGTATGTAGATGACATACTACTCATCGGGAATGACATTCCTGAGCTACAGTCTGTGAAGACTTGGCTAAGGAAATTTTCTCTATGAAGGACTTGGGTGAAGCAGCCTATGTGTTAGGCATCAGGATCTATAGAGATAGATCTAGAAAGCTTCTTGGCCTAAGTCAAAGTACATATATTGACAAGGTGCTAAAGAGGTTTAGCATGCAAGATTCCAAGAAAGGATTCTTGCCCATGTCACATGGTATCACTCTTTCTAGATCTCAGTGTCCGAGTACAACCGAGGAGAGAGAGCGCATGAGTAAGATTCCATATGCCTCAGCAATTGGATCTATCATGTATGCCATGATATGTACTCGTCCCGATGTCTCATATGCTTTGAGCATGACGAGTAGGTACCAATCGAACCCCGGTGAAAGTCACTGGACAGCTGTTAAGAACATCCTTAAGTACTTACGAAGGACTAAGGATGCATTCTTGGTCTTTGGAGGTGAAGATGAGCTCGTTGTAAGGGGTTACACCGATGCAAGCTTCCAATCCGATAAGGATGATTTTAGATCGCAATCTGGTTATGTGTTTTGTATTGGTGGTGGTGCTGTAAGCTGGAAGAGTTCAAAGCAAGAGACAGTAGCTGACTCTACAACAGAATCTGAGTACATTGCCGCCTCTGATGCTGCGAAGGAGGCAGTTTGGATCAAGAAGTTCATCACTGAACTTGGAGTGGTTCCAAGCATTGTTGACCCGATAGAACTCTATTGTGACAACAATGGAGCAATCGCACAGGCTAAGGAACCTCGATCTCACCAGCGATCCAAACACATACTCCGACGCTATCATCTCATCAGGGAGATAATCGAGAGGGGTGATGTAAGGATATGCAGGACTTCGACAGACAGCAACATTGCTGATCCACTGACAAAGCCCCTTACGCAGCAAAAGCATGATAGCCATTCTAGGTCCATCGGTATTAGATACATGGATGATTGGCTTTTAGTGCAAGTGGGAGATTGTTAGTATTGTGCCCAAAAAGCCAATCATGAGATGATTGTATTTTTTGCACATTGAGTCATGATATTTTATTGAGGCATTAATCCAGCAATTTTGTTTGTTGTTTTGTTTCTGCGTAACGTAATAAACATAATTGTAACCCTAGAATAATGATATTCTTAAATGTCCCTAGTCTAGTATTATTGTGGAGCGGGTTGCAATAATACATAATGACTAGCATATGTGGAGACTAATATGAGATATGTAGTCTACATATGGGTACAAGTTGGAGAACTTGTGTACTGGACCGACCCACCATGAGAACACTTCATGGATCGTTATATGAGTGTCATAAGTGATTCTCATAGTGATCATGGTATATGTAGTCCTTCGACCTATGATCATCAAGGTTCCCTACATGTGAGTCACATACTTTGATACTTTCCTTTGTTGCTCGTAACTGAGTGAACTTGAAGGAGGTCATTGGGTATGTCACATATCATGCGGAGGGATTTGTATGATCAAGATGGGATTTGTCCCTCCTATGTAACGGGAGTGATATCTTTGGGCCCCTTGATAGAGTGAGACTTAGAAAATGCATGGCCATGCTCCGATGAGTTGATATATGATATCAATGTCATCAGTTTAAGTTAGTCTACTCGGTAATCAAGAAACCAAAGATTGGGCTATACGAGAGTGACACATTCCATGTCTCGTGCTTAGTCTTGATATCTTGGACAAAGGGACAATGGCATATATCGGTGATGATCATAAAGGTTTAGTCGATTCACCGACAATCTTGTCACTTGGGTAGCAATGATGTGTTGCTAGACACCGCTCATTGCTTATGATTATAAATGTGATTTATGATCATTGCCAACATGGCAAGAGCCTATTGGGTCGCACACGTAGAGCTATTTGGATCATTAGAGTGCATGGGCTAATTATTTGGGTTATGGTTTCACTTTAATTTCGTATTAATAATGGGCCAAGGAGTTGAGCCATTATTAAGCCCAAAATTAAATCCTAATTGGATTAGGGCTTTGAAACCCATTAGGCCTGGAAGTTGAGTCTCACTATAAATACAACTTTTAAGTGAGAAATTCGTAGGTCTCCTTGCCCTAGCCTCCCAAAAGGACAGCCGCACTCTTCTCTTGCAATTCCTTGGAGGACGCAAGCTAGCACTGCGAGCGCAAGAGAAACGCATCTGCCGGGACGTGGTGGAAGCGTGGTGATCCCGAGAGGCTCGTGTGGATACCATAGAGAGCCTGAACACGTCAACTGTTCAGGTTTTGTGATTCGACTCTACAGTTGAGTGAGAGATCTCAACCGAAAATTAGGTATGAAATTTTCGAACACCCGGTTTACCCCGTTTCACTTGGATCCTGGAGGGTTTCGGTTAAATTCCGCTGCGCTGTTTGGCTCCCGAAACCCAACACTTCTGGTGCTCTACCTTTACCCTCTGGCATGTGGCATATTTGGAGACATAAGTAGCTATGTCTCTCTTCATATGTGGCCAGCAGAAGTGAGTCTTCAAATCTTTATACATTTTCTCACTTCCTGGATGGATGTTCAACTTGCTTATGTGAACTTCTTCAAGTATTTCATCCCTGAGCTTTGCTCCTTTAGGCACATATATTCGGTCCTTGAAGTACAGTAATCCTTGCTTGTAGGAAAAAGATTGATACAAGGAACCTTTTTCCTCTTCTGAGATCTTTTTTAGATCAGGATCTGTCTCCTGTGCCTTTCTGGCTCCTTCAATCCATCCAAATTGAATTATCAATGTGTAAATTTGGGCTTCCTCCCACTTATGCCATTTATGCCATAGGGATAGCAGACTATTTTGTTCATCATGATCAACTATGGATCCTCCTTTCAAAAGTCCTATGTACTTCCTGCTCAAGGCATTTGCTACTAGATTGCCTTTGCCCTCTATGTACTGTATACTGCAGTCATAGTCCTTGATGTACTCCAACCATCTTTTTTGCCTCATGTTGAACTCTTTCTGAGTGAACAAGTACTTTAGGCTCTTGTGGTCAGTGTAGATCACAAAGGAACTACCCATCAAGTAATGTCTCCATTGCTTCAAAGCAAAAATCACTGCTACCAATTCTAGGTCATGGGTAGGATAATTTTGCTCATGGGGTCTTAACTGCCTTGACCCATAAGCAATGACATTTCTGTCTTGCATAAGCACACAACCTAACCCAGATCTAGATGCATCTGTATATATGATGTAGGGCTTACTTGGATCAGGAAGAATAAACACTGGAGCTTCAATCAACCTCTACTTGAGCTCCTGGAAACTCTTTTCACACTTCTCAGTCCACTCAAATCTTTGACCCTTCCTGGTCAGATGAGTAAGAACTGAGGCAATCATGGAAAAGCTTGATACAAATCTCCAGCTAATCCTAGGAAACTTCTGATTTCCTTCACAGTCTTTGGTCTTTCCCACTCTTGCACTGCCTTGAGCTTTTCAGGGTCTGCCTTAAGGACTTGTGTATCTATGATGTGTCCTAGGAAAGACACTTCCCTTATCCAGAATTCACACTTGGATAACTTGGCATAAATTTGATGCTGCACAAAGTTTTTAAGACAATCTTTAGATGATGTTCATGTTCATTTTCATCCTTGGAATACACTAGGATGTCATCAATGAACACAACCACAAATTTGTCCAGATGTGGTCTGAACACCCTGTTCATCAAGTCCATAAAAGCAGCTGGGGCATTAGTCAAACCAAATGGCGTGACTGTGTACTCATAATGCCCATATCTAGTCCTGAATGCAGTCTTAGGAATATCTTCTTCCTTAATTCTCAACTGGAAGTATCCAGATCTCAAATCTATCTTGGTGAAGATCTTAGCTCCCTTAAGTTGATCAAACAAATCCTCAATCTTAGGGAGTGGATACTTGTTCTTGATAGTCACTGCATTAAGCTTCCTGTAGTCAATGCAGAGTCTCAAAGATCCATCCTTTTTTTTCACAAAGAGAACAGGAGCTCCCCATGGTGAAACACTTGGCCTTATGAACCCTTTTTCAAGAAGTTCATCAAGTTGTTTCTTGAGCTCATTCATCTCTGTGATTGGAATTCTGTAATGAGCTATGGATATTGGACTACCTTCTGGTTGCAGCTTGATTTCAAATTCAATCTCCCTTTGTGGAGGAATACCTGGCAGGTCTTTAGGAAAGACTTGTGGAAAGTCTCTCACTATAGGTATTCTGTCCACTTCCTTATCACAGTGCAATTCATTCAATGCATAATAGTAATCATTCTCAGAAATCACAGGTATCTCATCTAGTACTTCTAGCTCCGTGCCATGCATTTCAGACACTAATTCCTTAGAATTCACTAATGCTTGCACTTCACCATTAGGCAATGTGATTTCCCTCTTAGCACAATCAATTCTTATGTTATGCATAGCAAGCCAATTCATACCCAGCACTAAATCATACTTAGGAATATCCAATACTAGCATATTAGTCATAACCTTAGTCTTTCCTACTACTTGCTCACAATCCTTAGCTAGGTCATTAGTGAAAAGACATTGCCTACCTGCTGTTTTCACTAAGGATATCCTAGGCATAATTTCAGTAGGCAATTTCACGGCATTAACAAATTTCCTAGACAATATAGACACTGAGGCACCAATATCAAACAGAACACTAACAGGCATACCATTAAGGTAAATGTTACCTCTTAGTGCTCCTCCCTGCTCTGATGTCTCTGGCCTTTCCACTTGGAAGTCTCTGCCAAGTCTCTGCACTGGAGGAACTGGCCTATAATGTCCCTCCCTTGGTGCTCCTCCTTTAGGTCCTGCCCCAATAGGTGTTACTGGACCTTGGTCTTCTGACCATCTTTGAGCTTGCGGGCAGTCTTTGATCCAATGATCCACGGATCCACAACTTAGACACGTTTAGGTATCAAAGTAGCAAGGTTTCTTTCCATGAAACGTCCTACACTTAGGGCACCTTAGGCCAGGGAACTTCCCCTTAACCTTGCCTTCACCACCAAAATGGGAACTCTTGACAATTCCCTTGCCATGTGGTGGCTTCTTCTACTTGCCTCCTTCCTAACTACTTTCCCCTAGTCCACTGGTAAAGTACTTAGTCTTATACTCCTCTTGCTCTACTAATAGAGCTTTCTGCACTACTTCATAATATGTAACTGTTGGGTTTTGGGAGCCAAATAGCGCAGCGGAATTTAATCGAAACCCTCTAGGATCCAAGTGAAACGGGGTCAACCGGGTGTTCAAAAATTTTCATACCTAATTTTCGGTTGAGATCTCTCACTCAGCTGGAGAGTCGAATCACAAAACCTGAACAGTTGACGTGTTCAGGCTCTCTACGGTATCCACACGAGCCTCTCGAGATCACCACGCTTCCACCATATCCCGGCAGATGCGTTTCTCTTATGCTCGTAGTGCTAGCTTATGTCCTCCAAGGAATTGCAAGAGAAGAGTGTGGCTGTCCTTTTGGGAGGCTAGGGCAAGGAGACCTGTGAATTTCTCAGTAGAAATTGTATTTATAGTGAGACTCAACTTCCAGGCCTAACGCGTTTCAAAACCCTAATCCATTTAGGCTTTAATGTCGGGCTTAATAATGGCTTAACGATTGGGCCCATTATTAATATGAAATTAAAGTGAAACCATAACCCAAATAATTAGCCCCTGCACTCTAATGATCCAAATAGCTCTATGTGTGCGACCCAATAGGCTTTTGCCACGTTGGCAATGATCATAAATCACATTTATGATCGTAAGCAATGAGCGGTGTCTAGCAACACATCATTGCTACCCAAGTGATATGATTGTCGGTGATTCGACTAAACCTTTATGATCATCACATATATATGCCATTGTCCCTTTGTCCAAGATATCAAGACTAAGCACGAGACATGTAATGTGTCACTCTCGTATAGCCCAATCTTTGGTTTCTTGATTACTGCGTAGATGAACTTAAACTGATGACATTGATATCGTATATCAACTCATCTGGGCATGGCCATGCATTTTTCTAAGTCTTACTCTATCAAGGGGCCCGAAGATATCACTCCCGTTACATAGGAGGGAAAAATCCCATCTTGATCATACAAATCCCTTCGCATGATATGTGACATACCCAATGACCTCCTTCAAGTTCACTCAGTTACGAGCAACAAAGGAAAGTATCAAAGTATGTGACCACATGTAGGGAACCTTGACGTTCTTAGGTCGAAGGACTACATATACCATGATCACTATGAGAATCACTTATGACACTCATATAACGATCCATGTAGTGGTCTCGTGGTGGGTCGGTCCAGTACACAAGTTCTCCAACTTGTACCCATTTGCAGACTACATATCTCATATTAGTCTCCATATATGCTAGTCGTTATGTATTATTGCAACCCGCTCCACAATAATACTAGACTAGGGAGATTTGAGAATATCATTATTCTAGGGTTACAATTATGTTTGTTAAGTTACGCATAAACAAAACAACAAACAAAATTGCTAGATTAATGCCTTAATAAAATATTATGACTCAATGTGGAAAAATACAATCATCTCATGATTGGCCTTTTGGGCACAACACTAACAATCTCCCACTTGCACTAAAAGCCAATCATCCATGTATCTAATACCGATGGACCTAGAATGGCTATCATGCTTTTGCTGCGTAAGGGGCTTTGTTAGTGGATCAGCAATGTTGCTGTCTGTTGAAGTCCTGCATATCCTTACATCACCCCTCTCGATGATCTCCCTGATGAGATGATAGCGTCGGAGTATGTGTTTGGATCGCTGGTGAGATCGAGGTTCTTTAGCCTGTGTGATTGCTCCATTGTTGTAACAATAGAGCTCTACTGGGTCGGCAATGCTTGGAACCACTCCAAGTTCAGTGATGAACTTCTTGATCCAAACTGCCTCCTTCGCAGCATCAGAGGTGGCAATGTACTCAAATTCTGTTGTAGAGTCAGCTACTGTCTCTTGCTTTGAACTCTTCCAGCTCACAGCACCACCACCAATACAAAAAACCTAACCAGATTGCGATCTAAAATCATCCTTTTCGGATTGGAAGCTTGCATCGGTGTAACCCCTTACAACGAGCTCATCTTCACCTCCAAAGACAAAGAATGCATCCTTAGTCCTTTGTAAGTACTTAAGGATGTTCTTAACAGCTGTCCAGTTACTCTCACCGGGGTTCGATTGGTACCTACTCATCATGCTTAAGGCATATGAGACATCAGGACGAGTACATATCATGGCATACATGATAGATCCAATTGTTGAAGCATATGGAATCTTACTCATGCGCTCTCTCTCCTCGGGTGTACTCAGACATTGAGATCTAGAAAGAGTTATACCATGTGACATGGGCAAGAATCCTTTCTTGGAATCTTGCATGCTAAACCTCTTTAGCACCTTGTCAATGTATGTACTTTGACTTGGGCCAAGAAGCTTGCTAGATCTATCTCTATAGATCCTGATGCCTAACAAATAGGCTGCTTCACCCAAGTCCTTCATAGAGAAACATTTCCCCAGCCAAGTCTTCACAGACTGTAGCTCAGGAATGTCATTCCCGATGAGTAGTATGTCCTCTACATACAACACCAAGAAGACAATAGCGCTCCCACTAACCTTCTTGTAGACACAAGGTTCATCTTCATTTTTTATAAAACCAAACTCTTTGATTGCTTCATCAAAACAAAGATTCCAACTTCGAGAAGCTTGCTTCAGTCCATAAATGGACATTTGCAACTTGCACACTTTATTGGCATTCTCAGGAGTGACAAAACCCTCAGGTTGTGTCATGTACACATCCTTAAGTAGCTTTGCATTTAGGAATGCAGTTTTGACATCCATTTTCCATATCTCATAATCATAGAGTGCAGCAATAGCAAACAAAATTCGGATGGATTTAAGCATAGCAACTGGTGAAAAAGTTTCATCATAGTCAATACTATGAATTTGCTTGAAACCTTTTGCAACCAATCGTCCCTTAAAGGTAACACATTACCATCCATGTCAGTTTTCTTCTTGAAAACCCATTTGCACCCTATGGGTTTTACCCCTTCAGGTGGGTCAACCAAAGTCCATACTTGGTTTTCATATATGGATTCCATCTCGGATTTCATGGCCACTAGCCACTTCTCAGAGTCAGGCCCCGACATAGCTTGTTGGTAGGTTCTGGGCTCATCCTGATCCATGAGCATCATATCACCAGTGTGAGTCATGAGAAATCCATATTTCTCAGGCTCATGCCGAATCCTACCAGACCTACGTGGGCTCTGTGCTACAGGAACAGACTCTTGAACCACAACATCTTGTAGTGTCTGTTTAGTTTCCATTTTAGGTTCAATGTCTCTTTGTTATTCTTGAATTTCTTCAAGTTCTACTTTCCTCCCACTAGTTTCTTTAGAGATAAACTCTTTCTCTAAAAAGACACCAATTCAAGCAACAAACACTTTTTGCTCAGAAGGATTGTAGAAATAGCAACCCTTTATTTCTTTAGGATACCCAACAAAAAGAAATTTTTGAGATTTGGGCCCCAGTTTGTCAGAGGATTGACATTTCACATAAGCGTCACAGCCCCAAATCTTCATAAAAGACAAATTGTGGCGCCTCCCACTCCATATCTCATATGGTGTCTTTTGAACCAATTTAGATGGAACTCGGTTTAGTGTAAAAGCGGCTGTCTCTAGAGCATGTCCCCAAAAGGAGTTCGGAAGGTCAGCTTGACTCATCATAGAGTGAACCATGTCTAACAGAGTTCGATTTCTCCTTTCAGATACACCATTCCATTGAGGTGTACCTGGTGGAGTGAGTTGTGATACTATACCACACTCCTTCAGATAGTCAAGGAATTCTCGATCCAAGTACTCTCCACCTCGATCTGATCGAAGCATTTTGATACTCTTCCCGAGTTGATTTTCTACTTCATTCTTGAATTCTTTGAACTTTTTAAAGGATTCTGACTTGTGTCTCATAAGATACACATAGCCATATCTGCTGAAGTCATTAGTGAAATTAATGAAGTATTGGAAACCTCCTCTAGCTTGTGTAGACATAGGGCCACATACATCACTATGTATGAGTCCTAGTAAGTCATTAGCCCTTTCACTTTGCCCTGTGAATGGGGCTTTGGTCATCTTGCCCAACAAACATGACTCACATGTCTCATATGATTCAAAATGAAATGAGTCCAAGAGTCCATCCTTATGGAGCTTGGATATACGGGTCTCATTTATATGGCCCAAGTGACAGTGCCAGAGATAGGTCGGGTTCGAATCATTTAATCTGACCTTCTTGGTATTCACATTATAGATTGGATCTTCGAGGTCTAGAACATACAACCCATTGCTAAGTTGAGCACTACCATAAAAGATTTCATTCAAATAAATAGAACAACATTTGTCCTTTATTATAAATGAAAAACCTTTCTTGTCCAAACAAGAAATAGAAATCAAATTTCTACTAATAGTAGGCACAGAGTAGTAGTTGTCTAATTCTAAAACTAATCCACTAGGTAAAGTGAGAACATAAGTCCCTACGGCTAAGGCAGCAACCTTTGCTCCATTTCCAACACGTAGGTCCAGTTCACCTCGGGCCAATCTTCTACTTCTATTTAGATCCTGCACATTTGCACAAATGTGAGATCCACATCCAGTATCCAATACCCAAGATGAGGAAGTAGAAAAGTTAGTGATAGCCAAAGGCTATCGCCTCAATCTGGCTGAACACCCTGCCACAACAATGGCCAGAAGAACTGGCGCTTCCCGGGAACAGGTGGAATCATGCACCTCGGGAGATAGCCGGAGAGCTCCGAGCCTCGGCACGCCAGTATAACTTGAGGACTCTATTCGCCCCCCAAGGTTGTGAACAGCGCGCCTTCGGAAAAGTGGCACTAGACATTGCTGCCCGAATATGATATCGCCGAAGGCGGAACCCCCTGGAACTGGGAACCCCCGAACTGAGGGTATGCTTCCCGAAGAGGCTCTGTCCGGACTAGAGGACGACCTCGCCCAGGGACCTCGGGAGTACGGCAGGCGCATTTAAGGAAGCATTTAAGGAAGCCTCTGACACGTCCCACCACAGACGTAAAAAGTCACCCTGACGCGCAGACGCCATCAGAATCATATCATGGCCCGTCTCAGCACAAGGCTCGAGGCCATCTAGTTACCAACTATCTGTCCCCTACGCCCAGACGTTCAGGAGCATCCGACCGCACACGTGTCATGATCTGAATGGGCTAGGTATTCCTATATGTACAGGAAATAAATACTTGACAGGAGGTTGGTAGGCCGGAGATACAGCTCCCACACTCTGAGAAAATACCAGGCGAGACTTTTCTGCCTTTCTCTTTGAGCTAGTGACTTTCTCCTTCTTCCGGCCACCACTAACTTGGGCGTCGGAGGCTCCCCCCCCCGGAAAAACACTCCGGGGGCCTCCTAACCCTGTTTACCAGCTTTTCAGGTACTCTCCTTGGGGCGATCCACCTTCCAGGCGTTCTTCCTCCTAGAAGTCTCCTCAACAGTCATCATGACTCACAACGATGAGGCCCAAGGCCATCATTTGGCGCCGTCTGTGGGAACCCGCTCGCAGATTGCCGTCGTTGAGACTCGGCGTTCTAAGGACAAGGGACTCCCAAGGTCCTCGTCCGCGCCTGAGATACAACCGGCTGCTGAGCAGACGCTCCCAGAGACTTCTACGCCCGAGGAGGACCGCCCTCTGGTAATCACCATGAGCTTCTTGAGGGACTTTCAGCGCTCGGTCGTTGCTGAAATGACTCAGCAGATCGACTGAAGATGGCCACAGCAGTCACAGGCCCAGAAACCCTCCTCATCAGCACGCCCTCGGGAGAGAAGCCCCAAGTCTACACACCGCAGTTCAGGAAGTGGAGAGCCTCGCGGAGAATCATCCACAGAAGATATAGCCCTCGGGAAACGGCCTGTGGGACAAACCGGGTCCAAGCGACCGAGAGTCTCACAGCGAAGCAGTTCGTCGCCCGAGGCGAGGTCCCTGACCCCTCCGCGCCGAACTCGCTCTCCGAAAAGGCGCCGTCGATCTCCCTCCCGCGAAAATGGTCCTAGAGCCACTGCGCTTATGGAAAGGATATTGGCACGGCTGGACAGAGTGGAGAAGCAAGTGACCAGAAAACCCGTTTGGGACAGGTTGTCGGGGGCATTATGCGAAGATGGCTCACCGTTTATTCGCGCCGTCGTTGAGGCAGCTATGCCAGGCGACTTCAGAGTGCCTAGGCTGAAGATCTATGATGGCCGGACTGATCCACAGGCCCATCTGACGAAGTACAGGCGGAGCATGATAATGCACGGAGCTGATGACGCTACCATGTGCAAATGCTTCGAAGTCACCCTCACGGGCCCAACAACAGCATGGTACAATTCCTTGCCCCCAGGGACTATCACTGAGTTTCAGGAGTTGTCCACAGCCTTCACCCAGCAGTTCATTGGGAGCAGGCCGACGGCCAAAATGCCTGTGCAGATGTTCGACATAGAGCAGAGAAACGGAGAGACGATCCGAGACTATGTCGAACGATTCAACAGGGAAGCACTCAGCGTCCCGGACTTCCGGCCCGAAATCCGCATCCTCGCTATGACACGGGGCCTTCGGCGTGACTCACAGCTGTTCTACGAGTTCTCAAAGGACCCCCCGGAGACCCTCGGAGAATTTTACCGAAGGGCAGAGCAGCACATGACAGCCGAGGAATTGAGGATGGCGGGGCCGAAGTCTGATCATCACCGCGCCGAAGGGTCCAGTCAGCAAGCTCGGCATCTTTCTGAACACACAGGCCGACCACGGCGAATGCGAGGAAAGAAACCTCAAAGTTTCACGCCCTTGAGCACGACACGGACCAACATTCTCATGGCGCTGGAAAGGCAAGGGACGCAGATTCGGCGGCCAAAGGCCATGGCCGCCGATAATAAGAAGAATGCCAAGAAGTTCTGCCAGTTTCATCGTGACCACGGTCATGACACCGAAGACTGCTTCCAGCTGAAGAAGTACATAGAGTCGCTGATCAAACAGGGACAGCTTCGCAAATACCTGCGGATGCCCTCCCCAAAAGGCAGAAAAGAGGAGGAAGAGAGGGCCGAAAACGAGGACTATGACTCAGACAGGCGGAGAAACAGAAGTCCAAAAAGGCGCCTTCCACCTCCAGTAGGGGTCATCCAAACCATTACAACGGGGCTCCCATCCTCGGAAAGAAAGCGGAAGGC
Organism: Aquilaria yunnanensis; assembly: GCA_039654915.1. Classification (NCBI taxonomy): domain Eukaryota; kingdom Viridiplantae; phylum Streptophyta; class Magnoliopsida; order Malvales; family Thymelaeaceae; genus Aquilaria; species Aquilaria yunnanensis. The sequence continues at coordinate 34,991,114 of CM077595.1, read as the reverse complement.
CAGAGAAATTGCGGTTATGGAGTATCAAAGTCCATCAAAGAAACTGGCTCGCAAAGATGGCTCCACCGTCGTCTTCCCCCACGACGACCCGCTGCTGATAATGGCGAGAATAGGGAACTGGGACGTCAAGAGAGTGTTGCTTGATGATGGCTCAAATGCTGACGTCCTATTCTCGCACTTACTGTCGAGCTTGGGCATCTCCAGCAGCGAGCTTAAACCTGTCACCACGCCTACCTTCGGCGTTGGACCATCGGAACTACCCGTCCACGGATGGATCGACCTCCCCTTGATGATAAAAGGCACTTCGGTAGACGGAGCAGCTGAGTTGTACGCGTCCACAATGGCAAGATTCATCGTCATGGACGTCCCGTCTTCGTACAACGCCATCCTTGGAAGGCAGACTCAGGGGAACCTGCACATTCGCCCCGATGTGAAGTACTTGACTGTCACATTCGCCACCAAGGATGGAGATGCAGAGGTCTTCATCGACCAAGCCGAGGTAAGAAAGGTGTTTGTAAAAGCACGAAAGGCTCCGGCAGACAACTCTACACAAACAGTGGAGGCAAAGGCGCAGGAGAAAGGCAAAGAAGGAGATCCCGCAGAAGCAGAAATGGAAGCAGTAGATCTTGTCCCAGGACAATCTACCCGAATAGGGAAGAGCTTCGCCAAAGGTGATAAGGAAATTCTTGTATCCTTTCTGCTGAAAAATAAAGATCTGTTTGCCTACTCGCCGAAAGACATGCCAGGAGTGAACCCTGGCATAATACAGCACAGCCTCAAAGTAAGCCCGGAAGCAAAACCTATCAGGCAAAAGAAACGAAGCATCTCAGCCCACAAAAGCAACTTCGTGAGAACCGAAGTCCAGCGCCTATTGGATGCTGAAGTTATCAGGGAGGTAAAATACCCCGAATGGTTAAGCAACGTGGTCATTGCCACAAAAGAAGGTAGCAGCAAACTCCGGATGTGCATTGATTTCAGAAACTTGAACGATGCTTGCCCGAAAGACTCATTTCCCCTCCCGCCAATAGATCAACTGGTAGATTCAACGGCCGAATACGGGCTCCTGAGCTTCCTAGATGCCTTCAGCGGCTACCATCAGATAAGGATGGACCCCGAAGATGAAGAGAAAACTGCCTTCATCACCGAGGGAGGAACGTACTGCTATATCAGAATGCCCTTCGGGCTGAAAAATGCAGGAGCCACCTACCAGAGACTGATGAACAAGGTCTTCAAGGACCAAATGGGGAGAAACATGGAAGTATATGTTGATGATATGATAGTCAAAAGCAAGCTGCCCGGCTACCACGTTGCAGATTTGGAGGAAACCTTCCAAAAGCTCAGAGCCTTCGGGATTCGCCTTAACCCCGAGAAGTGTATCTTCGGCGTGACCTCAGGAAAATTCCTTGGGTACATGGTATCCGAAAGAGGCATCGACGCCAATCCTGAGAAGATTAAGGCTCTGCTTGAGTTCCGAACTCCTGCCACAGTCAAAGACGTGCAGAGACTAACCGGAAGAATAACCTCTCTGAGCAGGTTTATTTCCAGGTACGGAGATAGGTGTAGACCTTTCTTCAAAGTCCTCACAAAGGCAGCAAAGATGGAAGGCGTCCTCGGAAGAAACAGTCATCCTTGGGATGAAGATAGCCAAAAGGCCTGGGAAGAACTCAAAGTCTACCTGGCCAGTCTGCCGACTCTGCGACAACCTCGGGAGGGAGAACCCCTCGTACTGTACCTCGCCGTCACAAAAAAGGCCGTGAGCTCGGTCCTGGTAAAAGAAGAAGGGCCGAAACAATGGCCGGTCTACTACGTCAGCAAGTCCCTGCATGGCGCCGAAGTCAGGTACCCTTTGCTTCAAAAAGCTATATACGCCTTGGTGCTTGCAGGAAGGAGACTGCGACCATATTTCCAGGCTCACCCCATAATCGTCCGAAGTAGTCTACCACTACGCGATGTTATGAAGAAAGTTGATCATTCGGGAAGGCTCTCCAAGTGGTGCATAGAACTTGGCGAACACGAAATCACATATGAGCCTCGGAAGGCCATAAAAGCCCAAGCATTGGCAGATTTTATCGCCGAAATACCCACCACTGAGGAGAACCACTCAGATCCGAAAGAAGGTGAGCCAGAATGGACCTTGCATGTTGACGGAGCCTCGGGGTCCGAACCCCAGGGAGCTGGAATAGTTATCAGAGGACCCGAAGGCCTAGAGGTGATGAAGGCTATCAAGTTCAGCTTCAACGTCACCAATAATGTGGCTGAGTATGAAGCCCTCATAGCGGGATTACGCTTGGCCAGAAAGATTGGCGTGAGAAACTTAAGGGCTCACAGCGATTCCCAGCTGGTAGTTCGGCAGACGGCAGGAGATTATGGGGCGAAGGACCCAATCTTGGCAAAATACCACGAGCTGGTAACAAAACTCATCCAAGAGTTTGACGCCGTGCCGATCGAAAATGTACCCCGGCGGAATAACACTGAGGCAGATTGCTTAGCGAAGTCCAAAACATACACCGAGGTGCTAGACCATCCAAGCATCTCCGTGCTAAGCGTAACGTCCTTGGGAACAGGGTGGAAGGACCCCATAAAGAAATACCTCGCAGAGAATGAGCTTCCCGAAGACGCCGGCAATGCTGCAAGACTGCGAAGACGCGTCGGAAGATTCTTCCTGATTGGTGAAGAGTTATATCGGCAAGGATATGCAAATCCGCTGCAGAGATGTGTGGGCGAAGAGGATACTGAGATGGTCCTCGAAGAAGTTCACGAAGGCATGTGCGGGTCGCACATTGGAACTGATGCCCTTGCAGCAGTGATACTCCGCCAAGGATACTTCTGGCCTACCCTGAGAAAGGACGCAAGGCAGTTCGTCCAGAAGTGCGGTAGTTGCCAAAGACATGCAAAAATCCAGAGGATACCCTCGAAAATGGTAACATCGGCAGACTATCTTTGGCCCTTCGCAGTCTGGGGTATAGACCTCATTGGGCCACTCCCCACAGCGCCCGGAGGCGTGAAATTCTGCGTGGTAGCAGTGGACTATTTCTCAAAGTGGGTAGAGGCAGAACCGCTAGCAACTATCTCGGCAAAAGAAGTGCAGAAGTTCGTATGGAAGAACATCGTATGCAGATTTGGCATACCGAGGGTACTAGTAGCTGATAATGGATCTCAGTTCATAGACAAAGGATTCCAGGAATTCATCAGCGACCTCGGAATAAAGATGCACTTCGCCCCAGTAGCTGACCCCCAAAGCAATGGGCAGGTGGAAGTATCAAACAGGACCATAAAAGATGGCCTGAAAAAGAGACTTGGGGAAGCCAAGGGGAAATGGCCAGGAGAACTCCAAAGTGTATTGTGGAGCTACCGAACGACGCCACGAAGAGCCACAGGGGAAACTCCCTTCTCACTCATCTTCGGAACAGAGGCCATTATCCCAATAGAGATAGTTCAGCCTTCAATACGGGTACAAGTATTTGATGAAGGCGGAAACGACCTCGGTCTGAGAACTAAGCTCGACCTTGTGACCGAACACAGAGAAATAGCCGAGCTGAGAAGAAAAGCTTTCCAGCAAAGAGTGGCCGCGGCTATCAACTTAAAAGCCAGGCCGAAAGAAATCAAAAAAGGAGACCTCATTCTCCGAAAGGCCGACTTTGCACCCCGAAGGCCATCTCACGGAGTACTTCGCGCAAATTGGGAAGGACCTTATCTGGTTCTCGCCGAAGTACGAAAAGGCGTGTACAAGCTTGCCGACGCCGAAGGCGTAGAATTGAAAAACACTTGGCATTCAGACGCCTTGAAAAAATTCTACGCCTAAGGTTGAGCGGAAGAGATATATTGTACAAGAAATATTCTAAGTACAGAATGGTCTGGAGAAGAATGGTCTTGAGAAAAATTCTTAAGTATACCAAATTGTCCAAGACAGAATTCCGCGTAGGTGCTCGCCACGAAAAAAGCAGATGTGACTTCCCGAAATCCCTTGAGCGAACAAGCTCGGGAAAAAGGGAAAGCAAGAATCTCGCAAAAGTGCACGCCAAAACAAAAGCAGAGGTAATTTCCGAACACCCTTGAGCGAACGTGCTCGGGAAAAAGGGAAATGAGCAATCTCGTGAAAATTTTCCTAAGTCCCTTGAGCAAATATGCTCGGGACAATAGGAAGACAGAAAAATTTGGCTGAAGGTTTTCCGAAGTCCCTTGAGCGAACATGTTCGGGATAAGAGGGAACAAAAAGCCTGCAAAAGACTTAGCCAAATTTTTGCAAACTTTCCAGAAAGTCTCTTGAGCGAGCACACTCGGGACAAAGGAAGGTAAAAAGTTTCTTTGGTTGCAGGTTTTCCGAAAGTCTCTTGAGCAAACGTGTTCGGGACAGTGGAAATGAAGAAACTTGCAAGAAAGGACTTAGCCAAAAAGATTGTTCATTTAGAGCAAACGCTGCCTTACAAAAGAAGTGTCCAAAGAAGGAGCACAAAGGAGAAAAATAAGAGGAGCCCTAAAGCAAACTAGGGAGAGCCGGGCGGACGAAGACCAGGAAGCTTCAGATGCTCGACCTTGGACCACTGCCACCGAGGTCCCTCAGGAATATTTAGGCCCTCCAGAAAAGAGAGGTCCAAATCTGGGAACCTCTGCAGGACCTGGTGCCGAGCAAGGCAGAAGCCGTCCTGAAAGGCGACCTTGGCCATTTGATCATAAGTACGTTTTTGAACGCCAAGGACGTTGACCTCGTCCCTCAGCTCAGCAACCTCCTCTTCCAGCTCACTTATCCCCAGCGTCTCTCCGGACTCCTTCTTCAGAGCCTCGACCTCGGCTCGAAGAGCATTGTTCTCGTCCGTCAACCTCGACGCAAGACTGTCAGAAACAGCCTTGTCCTTGACAAGATCTCCGTTGGCGGCGAGCAGCCCCTTTACTTGGTCGCCGAGGTCGGCAATCTTCCGGGAGGAGTCCTTTTCAAGTTCTTCTTTTTTCTTCGAGAACTCCTCCCGAACGGCGGCGATTTGCTGAGAACAATCCGCTGTCAGCTGCTGGTTGCTGGCGATCACCTTCGCAAGCGAAGCCTTCGCTTCACTGAGTTCCCGCGAAGTCGCATCCTTGGAGGCAGCCTGTCTGGCCACCCGAACTCGGAGATAACCAGCATACTCCAGCAGCTACGGCAAGGCAAAAGTCCAGGTTAGTACAAGTCTAAACACTTAGAAAATTGAGGAAAAGGAGTGTAAAGACTATACCTGAGCAGCGTGCTCGGTGACTTTTGCGGCGAGGGTATTATCCCCCGGGTGAGCCGCCGCACTGGCCCGGGAGGAGGCGTCAGTGGTTATCCCCTTCCAAATCTCCTTTGTCATCTTTGGACAATCGTCGGAGAGCAAATTCATATCCTCCGTGATTGTCCAAAAGGGCTCCAAGGGAATCTTCCCCTCAGGGATAATGGCATCGCGGAGGGCTCGTTTCCTCTCATGAATGGCCCTCCAGCCAGCAGCAATGGGCTCCTCTGAAAGTAAGAAGGAAGTTAGGAGCAGAAAAAAGATTCGCGAAAGGTAAAGGAGCTGAACTTCGCCTGAAGGCATACCTGGAGGAACCTTGGAGACAGTGTCCTCGGGATCCTCGGGCCCCTCGGAAGAAAGACCCTTACCCTTCTGCCGGTACCGCTCCTCGGCAGTGGGTACTTCTACCACTACAGTGTTTCTGGGGGCCTCGAGGTCAAGAGGAGGCACCTCAGCGGAAGTAGCGGGGACCTCGGCCGGTGGAATTTCAACAAGACCAGCCTCTTCGCCAGCTTCTTCTTCCAAAAGCTCTGGCTGAGAAGGCTGGAGAGCCTTCCTAGCTCTCTTCGCCGAGGGTCCCGCCCCTGTCGTCTTCCTTCTTCGGGAAGCCGCCTTCTTTGTCTGCTCCCCCTTCTCCACTTGGCCAGAAAAGAGAGCCTTGTAATAGGCGGCAGCCCCATCGCCCATCTCTGAAAAAGAGAAGAAATATCAGCGTAAGTCCGAGGAAAAAGTATAAAGGGATGGAAGATTACTCACTTTCGGCAAAAGTTTCGAAAGAAGTCTCCCCCTTAAGGAGCTTGACCAGCCAGGAGTCCTTCCCGGCGATGGCGGGAGCGGGCATATTGAGGTCAGTCACGTGCTCCTTAACCACTTTCAGCTCCCGAAGGACTTCTTCGGTCATCAACCTCCAGTTGATAGGAAAGGGGTAAAGAGCACGAGGAGAGACCTCGGGAGCCCAGTCAGTGACTGCCCGAATGCGGGCGTCGAAATCCGCGAACACGGAAGCCAACGGTGGGGTCAGCAGCATCCTTGGATCAACGACGTCTGCGTTCAGCACTCCCTGAGCCCACCTGGTCGGGACATCAGACCAGTTCTTATCCACCTTGAGGAAAAAGAACTTAGGCTGCCACCCCCGCCAGCTATCCTTCGTGTCGAAGGTGAAGGTGAATTTTTTGCTCCCGGATCCCCGAGGCAGCAGGAAATAGAAGCCACCCTTCGGGACCACATAGAGCTTGTAGTACTGCATGAAAATGATGAAGTGGGGCTCTATCCCGAACACACCACACATGCAGAGGTAGGCGTTAAAATAGCAGTACGCGTTCGGGGGAAGCTGGTTCACAGCAATGCCATGGAATTGGCAGGACTCGCAAACCACCTTCGGGGGAGGATACCGAAGTCCGGCCTTCAGTTGGGCTCGGAAGACGGTAACCTCGTCGCCGCGGTTTGAAAAAGCAAAATGGCTAGAACGAGGCAGCCTGGTCACAGCGTAAGACGGAAGAAAGAATTTTTTCTTCCACCTCTCTAGTTTTTCGGGGGTGGTACAGCAAGGATGGGCCAGAAGAGGTTTCCAGCTCTCGGGAACAGGCATCGCAGACATGAAAAAGAGTTTGAGATGGAAAAGAAAGTAGTTTCCAGAAAAAACTCAGAAGACGAGTTTGGAAAAAACAACAGTTTTCCAGAAAAACTCAGAAAAACAGAGGAATAAGAGTACTCTGGAAATCAAAACCCACCAAAAGATTTGCCGGAGGACGCCGTTGTGAAAGTTGGTAGGAAAAGCTCTGATTAAAAAAGCTCCGCCACAAAAAGCAAGATAAAACGCAAGAACAGAGGGCAAAGCAGAGAGAGAGCAGAAAAACAGTAAGTGGGACTTATGATGGAATGGGCTATTTATAGGCCAAAGGTGGGTAACCGAAAAGACATCATAAGTACCCATTGGAGGCGAACCGTCGCCTTAACTGCCCGCTGCACCCGAAAAGGCGTGCCCTCTGTAAATGACACGCCTCTCCTCCAATGGCAAGAAGCCGCGTGTCAACCGCTGCGCAGAAATGGGGGACGTGCCTCCCCAAACGTGCCTGGAAAACCGGGACACACCTCCTGATTGGGACACGTCGTTTGACATCCCTGAAAAATGGAGACGCGCCGCTCAGTCTGACACGCTTGGCCATCAGACCTGCAGAAATAAAAAGTAGGCCACCTCGAGGACACCAAGAGACAGGCTATGGCTGAACAGCCCATGACTTTTGGGCAAGAGGTGTATCTTCGGTACAGGCTTTGCCTCGGAGACACCAAAGAATAGGCCAAGGCCGAACAGCCCAGACCCTCGGGCAAAAGGTGTGACCTCGGAACAGGTTATGCTTCCCAACAAGACTCCCAACAACAACCTCGGAAAGAGATGCAAACCGAAGTCTTCACTTTGGCTTTCTAGAGGGGGGCATGTGATAGCCAAAGGCTATCGCCTCAATCTGGCCGAACACCCTGCCACAACAATGGCCAGAAGAACTGGCGCTTCCCGGGAACAGGTGGAGTCATGCACCTCGGGAGATAGCCGGAGAGCTCTGAGCCTCGGCACGCCAGTATAACTTGAGGACTCTATTCGCCCCCCAAGGTTGTGAACAGCGCGCCTTCGGAAAAGTGGCACCAGACATTGCTGCCCGAATATGATATCGCCGAAGGCGGAACCCCCTGGAACTGGGAACCCCCGAACTGAGGGTATGCTTCCCGAAGAGGCTCTGTCCGGACTAGAGGACGACCTCGCCCAGGGACCTCGGGAGTACGGCAGGCGCATTTAAGGAAGCATTTAAGGAAGCCTCTGACACGTCCCACCACAGACGTAAAAAGTCGCCCTGACGCGCAGACGCCATCAGAATCATATCATGGCCCGTCTCAGCACAAGGCTCGAGGCCATCTAGTTACCAACTATCTGTCCCCTACGCCCAGACGTTCAGGAGCATCTGACCGCACACGTGTCATGATCTGAACGGGCTAGGTATTCCTATATGTACAGGAAATAAATACTTGACAGGAGGTTGGTAGGCCGGAGATACAGCTCCCACACTCTGAGAAAATACCAGGCGAGACTTTTCTGCCTTTCTCTTTGAGCTAGTGACTTTCTCCTTCTTCCGGCCACCACTAACTTGGGCGTCGGAGGCTCCCCCCCCCGGAAAAACACTCCGGGGGCCTCCTAACCCTGTTTACCAGCTTTTCAGGTACTCTCCTTGGGGCGATCCACCTTCCAGGCGTTCTTCCTCCTAGAAGTCTCCTCAACAGTCATCATGACTCACAACGATGAGGCCCAAGGCCATCAGTTAGCCTCTATAACAAGAATACCTGAAGTGGAAGTCTTACTTCCATTTTCCTTAGCAAGTTCTTCAAGATAGAGCTTGCAATTGCGCTTCTAGTGTCCAGGTTGCTTACAATTGAAGCACTCCCCTTCCTTTGCCACACCGCCCTTTGGTTTCAGTGCAGCTGAAGAAGAATTAGCTTTGGACTTTCCATTAGCTTTATCCTTCTTCTTGTTGGTTTTTCCATTTCACTTGCCCTTTTGAACCATCAAAATGGGCTTAGCCTTCTTAAGGTTTTGCTCAGCAGTTCTCAACATGTTGAGCAATTCAGGGAGGGACTTGTCAAGGTCGTTCATGTTATAGTTCATGATGAACTGACTGTAGCTTTCAGGCAATGATTGCAAGACTACATCAATAGCTAACTCTTTCTGAAGAGCAAATCCCAAATTTTCAAGATTCTCAATGTACCCAATCGTCTTGAGCACATGAGGACCCACGGGAATTCCCTCAGACATCTTGCACTGGAACAATACTTAGAGGTCTCAAACCTCTCATGCCTAGCTTGCTCTAGGAAAAGAATTTTGAGATGTTCGATCATATCGAACACCCCTATGTTCTCATGTAGCTTCTGAAGCTCAGATTCCATGGTAATAAGCATGAGGCATGCAACATCCAAAGCATCATCAAAATGCCTCTTGTGAGCATCGCTTTCAGCTCTTGGAGCAGTGGCAGCAGGCTCATTCGGAATGGGCTGCTCTAGGACATAAGCCTTTCTCTCTTGTTTGAGGACTATGCTCAAGTTTCGGTACCATTTAAGAAAGTTGGTCCCATTCAGTTTTTCCTTCGCAAGGATCGATCGCAACGAAAGTGTCAATGTGTTTTGTGACATGGTTATCTACAACAGTAAATATGTAGTGTAAGAGTCATGTATTTTAATTCATTTAATAAGGTATTTTATTAAACGATACTCCCACTATTTTCCTCAAAATAATAACCCTCGATATTATTTCGGAACACCTCGGCGCTAAGGTATTCTAGTGGGCCAAGATCCATATTTGACCACAACCTGAGTCAGCTTTGGCTTGTCTCTCAAGTTACATCTATTTAGGTAGGCAACTCCTTGCCAATTGCATCCCATGCAACTCTTGGATAGTTGGGTGAACAACACTTGTCCAATCTCATCTCATGAACTTAAGCCCAACTCTATGCCTCTAAGTCCCTAATCCTATTAGGATGACTTAGTTAAGTCAAACCCAAAGTTAGCAGTTTGGATATCACTATTATCCCATCGCGCCTTACCGAGATGAACATAGGTGCTTTGCTTTGGCAAACCCACCTAATGTTGATCAAAGTCTTGACGAGTGCCAACATTTGGAAGGCATCACATTTAATGACTTAATATTTGTTTGAGGGTTTTTTCTTTTGATCTCACCAATTTGTTATCTCCGGTTGTTTTATACATGCATCACATACAAATATAAAACATGCATCTCATGCTTACAAGAAAAAAAATGTGACATGGTTATAGCCCAAACTATGCAATATTCTCAAGTCAATGAGAATATCATAAAAGCCTAAGAAAAGAAAAGGGTCTTCACAAGCTCTTTCTTTTCCTTTCTTGGTTGCCCTTTTGTTGTCACCTCCTTGGACATACCACCTTGGATGATCCCATAATGTACCATTACATCAATAATAGAAACCTCGAGTGACATTCAGGGGGAGTAAGATGAGAAGAGAATGTACAATGAGAGTAACAAGAGAAGGCACGACTCGCAGGCCGTATTTATAAGTACAATCAATCAAGGGCTATAACCATGCACCATGCTTCAAACACCAATCAGCATATCATGTCAAATCTCATTCAACACAAATGCATGCCGATTGAAGCACATTGATTAACTAGTTTTATTTAAGTGGCGCTTTGCATACGGCGGTCCCGCTGGCCAATCAGTGACCGCCCTTGCAGGGCATTGCAAGGGGGGCAGCGCCCCCCGGCGCAAAAAATTGTCTTACAATTGCTTAGCCCAAGATCTTCTATTTCGAGCAAGTAGTCACCTGAGACTCTGCCATTCGAGCCACCAAAAATACCTTACTTTCAGTGCCCACACAGGCCGAATCCGAACAAAGCTAGGGTTTTTGCAACTATTGCAAGAATCCTAATCCACATAGGTATGTCATACCATTCAATTTTGGGTTAATCTCATTAACCAATTAGTGTCGTTTCTTCATATACGTTATATATTCGTTACGAGTTCCGGTTTCATGCATCATGAATCAATCTAATTAATCATGGTTGAAAAGCAACCGAACATATAACATTATGCGATTCAACACTCAATCCCGATTTAGGGTTTCACCAGTAGCTTTGATACCACTGTTGGGTTTCGGGAGCCAAACAGCGCAGCGGAATTTAACCGAAACCCTCAAGAATCCAAGTGAAACGGGGTAAACCGGGTGTTGAAAAATTTTCATACCTAATTTTCAGTTGAGATCTCTCACTCAGCTGTAAAGTCGAATCACAAAACCTAAACAGTTGACATGTTCAGGCTCTCTACGGTATCCACACGAGCCACTCGGGATCACCATGCTTCCACCACGTCCCGGCAGATGCGTTTCTCTTGTGCTCGCAGTGCTAGCTTCCGTCCTCCAAGGAATTGCAAGAGAAGAGTGTGGTTGTCCTTTTGGGAGGCTAGGGCAAGGAGACCTGCGAATTTCTCACTAGAAATTGTATTTATAGTGAGACTCAACTTCCAGGCCTAACGGGTTTCAAAACCCTAATCCAATTAGGCTTTAATTTCGGGCTTAATAATGGCTTAACTATTGGGCCCATTATTAATACGAAATTAAAGTGAAACCATAACCCAAATAATTAGCCCATGCACTCTAATGATCCAAATAGCTCTATGTGTGCGACCCAATACGCTCTTGCCGCGTTGGTAATGATCATAAATCACATTTATGATCATAAGCAATGAACGGTGTCTAGCAATACATCATTGCTACCCAAGTGATAAGATTTTCGGTGATTCGACTAAACCTTTATGATCATCACCGATATATGCCATTGTCCCTTTGTCCAAGATATCAAGACTAAGCACGAGACATGTAATGTGCCACTCTCGTATAGCCCAATCTTTGGTTTCTTGATTACTGCGTAGACCAACTTAAACTGTTGACATTGATATCGTATATCAACTCATCCAAGTATGGCCATGCATTTTTCTAAGTCTTACTCTATCAAGGGGCCCGAATATATCACTCCCGTTACATAGGAGGGAAAAATCCCATCTTGATCATACAAATCCCTCCGCATGATATGTGACATACCCAATGACCTCCTTCAAGTTCACTCAGTTACGAGTAACAAAGGAAAGTATCAAAGTTTGTGACTCACATGTAGGTAACCTTGATGATCTTAGGTCGAAGGACTACATATACCATGATCACTATGAGAATCACTTATGACACTCATATAACGATCCATGTAGTGTTCGATTGGTGGGTCGGTCCAGTACACAAGTTCTCCAACTTGTACCCATATGCAGACTACATATCTCATATTAGTCTCCATATATGCTAGTCATTATGTATTATTGCAACCCGCTCCACAATAATACTAGACTAGGGACATTTGAGAATATCATTATTCTAGGGTTACAATTATGTTTGTTAAGTTACGCAGAAACAAAACAACAAACATAATTGCTGGATTAATGCCTTAATAAAATATCATGACTCAGTGTGCAAAAATACAATCATCTCATGGTTGGCCTTTTGGGCACAACACTAGCAGTAACTGCTCCAAAAGGTCTAACAACCTTTCTAATGTCTAACCTTAGGCCTCTGACAAATCTTTTGGCCTTCAATTCCTCTAGTCCATGATGTTGAGGAGCATACCTCACCAACTGATTGAATTTGTGCTCATGCTCTAGGACACTGAGGTTGTCCTGCCTTAGACCATCAAATTCAGCTTGCTTCATATCCTTGATAGCATCACTAATGTATTGCTCCTGGAATAGCTGTGTGAACTTTAGCCAGCTCATCTTAATATCTCTTCCTGGCCTTTTCCCTTTCTGGAAAGCGTACCTATCTCTGTTGCTCCTCCACCATATCTCTGCACTGCCTACCAGATTGTAGGTAGCCAGTGACACTCTCTTGGTGGAGCTGAGTGGCATCCTATCAAACATTTTCTCAATGAAGATTAACCACTCCTCAGATTTCTCTGGCCTAGCTCTTCCATCAAACTATGGAGGTCTTATGCCTTGAAACCTCTCCAACAGTCTGACCTCAACTAGGCCTTCTAGATCCTCTGATCTATGTTTCCTGGATCTGTGAGAGTCCTCTGTATGGTGATGCTCTCTATGATCTCTCTGCCTCTTCCTGGATCTTTTCTCGTGGCCATCCTTGATCTCATTCCTAGTGGAGGAATGGTCATAGACTGAGGGATTGGTGTCCTGGACACCTGACCAATCTCACACCTTAGTCTTATTCCTCTTGGATTTCTCCTATCCTCATCTTCTTCCTCAACAGTTTCATCATTTATGTGTTTCAAGCTTCCAGAAGGAACATATTCATATGTGTTCCTAGTATCCTCTTTTGGTTGCTGCCGTCCATCTTGAACTGCTTCTGCCAGAGCTACTTGGACTCCTTGCTGTTGTGCTTGAATCAATCTCATTAAGTTTTCATTGATTAGAGCTAAGTTCCTCTGAAGCTCTACCCAAACCTGAGGCACTTCAGGGTTTGGTACCCCCTGTTGCCCCTGATTCCCTCTATTCTGTCCATATCTTTGTTGCCCATAAACAATAGGAAGCCTTCGGGGTGGTTCCCCTCTCATTGTGGCGACCATGTTTATTTCCAGCATTGATGATTCATCATAGAGCACATATAAAGATCATAGGTATTTTAATGGTACTTGACACTAGCAGTTGACCAAACTGAGTTCATATATGTAGATGCATGTAATGCAACTGTAGCTATGTACATGTATAAACCATGCTCTGATACCAACTTCTGTTACCCACTCCAGGGTAGTCCAGTTATGGTGCCAAAACTGTGCATTTAGACTCCCAGGATTGGTAATGTTCTGTAGGCCATCACAACACTACCCTTAGTGTGCATACCCAAGTGGCGCTCTTAGGCACTATGTAAATACATGCATATTGGTCCAACGATCACACACATATTCACATTTCATGCACACCATGGTAGAAAAGAAGGAAAACACTAGCACAAGTCTTAGCTTTGGCTTCCACAAATTAGGCAATCTTATTAAATTATAGTGGCCAGCTACTGCACCTGTAACTTCTACTAATAAACTGTATCATTCAAGCCACATAGCCCCATGTTTTCTTCTCTCCATTATCAAGTAGATATTTAGAGAAAACCAAGGAATTTTGTTTTACATCAATAGCCCACCTATGGACCAAGTTATGGATTTTTGAAGTTGGTTACAAAATTCTGACCAAATAAACAGTACTTCAGCCAAATTTGCAACATCATATCTTTGGCTACAGGACTCTAAATCCAGAAATTCCAAATCCCAGTTCAACCTCTAGATGTTATCTAGGTGTGGTAAAAATTTCAATCCATGATCATTATACACAGGGAGATATTCAACTTTAGGTCCAGAGTCAAAATTCTAACAACTTTTAGACCATTTTGCCCATACCATTTTTTCCAAACCATGCAAACACTTCATTCACAAGGGGAAAGCCCTCCAAGGCTATCCCATATATGTCCATTACACATAAGAATTAAATTCCCATTCTTTTAACAACTTTACGTGGCCAAAAAAGAATTTAAAAGTAAGCAGCCCATCATTCACACTTAGGCAGCTTTGCACCACGTCACGTACATAGCCAAAACATTACTCAAATGTTCACATAATTGTCTCATTTTACATACAATACATGTACATGCATATATGCACTATGTAATGGTATTAACTAAGCTAAATACACACCTTAAGCTATAGGAGTGCCTGAGACATAATGGACTCCAGAAGAGGATGCTAGGCAGCTGCTGTACAACACAATAAGTACCACCATTAAAAATACCAAATGTGCTCCTAAAATCACAAAAATTTACAAATCATAACTAGACATATGGAAGTTCATGTACTAAAATTTCAGATCAAAACTCAAACCACAAAGGTTAGTTTGAAGGTGATCATTCAGCTAGACCTGAAATGACAGATTTGAGGGCAGTAAGTTTCATTGAGAAACTTAGTAAGGGTAACACTTGGTTTCTTAAGGTAATGTGATCCTCATTAAAACCTGGATCCAAAGACACTAAAACAAAAAAACCACAATGCATATATATAAGATATAGCAACCAAATGCAGCAGCCATTCACAACAAACAAACACATGAAATGTGGAGCAACATATACCATAGGTTAGTCCATAAAACATGTAATAAACATAAGTAAATCACTATGGCTGCCCTCCTAAAGCTAATGCTTGTTCTTAGGAGGATTTTAACACTAGTTAGTACTAACTTTGGGCTCTAGAAACCCTCACTTTACTGCCATCATTGTGCACTTCACACTAGGTCACAAAACCTTCAATAAGTGCACTCCCCTCACTAAGCTTGCTTCATCAAGCTCATGGCTCTCTTCCAAGCTTAGCCTTATCTCCATGGATGTTTGAAGGTTGCAAAAAATATTCCATGAGAGCAAGAGAACCCTTACCAAAGTGGCTAGGCCGAAAATCAAGCTTGATCCTTGAAGTATGCAAGAAATAGCTCTAGTTTGATTTCAATCAATTGCAAGTTTGAAGGTGTGGTGGCTATGGAGGAAGTATGGTTGTGTTCTTGGGCTAGGGGAGGATGAAAATGAGAGTGGGATAAGTGATTTGGCCACTTAAATGGCCTTAAATGAGCTTAAGGGCACCAAAACACACTTAACAAGCTTAACCTTGCTTTATGTCATTTTCCTTCTCACTAACTATGGTTTCTTTGTCTTAAAATCATTGGTAAACATGTCCCCAAAATTTTTCACTAATTATCAGGTCTTGGCTGCCTCCCGCATGGTGGGATAACCCAACAATTCCACCCTTAGACTTAAGTCAAAAGCTTGAACACCTTAAGGTTTACACTAGGACATTTAGGTCCTTATTGCCTTTAGTGCTTCCTTTGTCCAAACTTTTCTTCCATGAGTGATTTGGTCCTCCAATAGCACTTTCATACCATTTATATCCTTCTCATAACTCTCCAAGTCTCTTTCTTGAGAGTTTTGCAATTGAGTACCCGAATTTCTAAAACCTTACAAAAAAGTCCATAGGTTGCTTGACAAACAAGCAATCCTTAAGGCTTTTCTTCGGGGCCAAGTTACCAACTTGGAACACTTTTAAGGAGGTGTTGATCATGCCTTTTACCCCCCACACTTCAATCACTATGGTGAGAATTACACAATATAATGGTTTTTAGCCATTATGACAGTTGGAATTCTCCCATTTTGTGAGGTGGTAACATATTGCCCGTATTTATTCTTGAATGTGGTCTTAGGAATATCCTCTCCCTTTAGTCTCAATTGAAAGTATCCAGATCTCAAATCTATCTTGGAGAAGATCTTAGCTCCTTTGAGTTGATCATATAGATCCTCAATCATAGGGAATGGATACTTGTTTCTGACAATCACTGAATTAAGCTTCTGGTAGTCAATGCGTAGTTTCAATGATCTATCCTTCTTCTTCATAAAGAGAACTGGAGCTCCCCACGGTGAAACACTTGGCCTTATGAACTATTTTTTAAGAAGTTCATAAAGTTGTTTCTCGAGCTCATTCATCTCTGTGATAGGCATTCTGTAAGGAGGAATGGATATTGGATTAGCTCCTGGTTACAGCTTGATCTCAAACTAAATCTCCATTAGTGGAGGAATTCCTGGCAAGTCCTTAACAAAGACTTGTAGAAAGTCTTTCACTACATGTATTCTGTGCACTTCCTGATCATAGGGAAATCCATTAAATGCATAATAGTAATCATGCTCAAAAATCATAGCTATCCCTTCTAATACCTCTAGTTCCATGGCATGCATTTCATACACTAATTCCTTATAATTCACTAATGATGCACTTGACTATCATGTAATGTGATTCCTCTCCTAGCACAATCAATTCTTATGTTATGCATAGTAAGCCAATTCATACCCAGAACTATATCATACTTAGGAATGTTCAACATTAGCAGATTAGTCATAACTTTAGTCTTTCCTACTACTAACTCACAATCCTTAGCTAGTTCACTAGTGAAAAGGCATTGACTACCTGTTGTTTTCACTAAGGATATACTAGGCTTGATTTCAATAGGCAAATTCATGGCATCTACCAATTTCCTAGCCACTATAGACAAAGATGCACCAGTATCAAATAGAACATTAACAGGCATACCATTTAAGTAAATGTTACCTCTTAGTGCTCCTCCCTGTTGTGGTGTCTCTGGTTTCTCCACTTGGAAGACTCTTCCAGATCTTTACATTGGAGGTCATGGCACTAGAGAAACTAGTCTTTTCTATCACTCCCTAGGTGCTCCTTCTCTTGGTCCTGGTCTAGTGGGCCTCACTAGACCTTGGCCTATTAGCTTTCTTCCTTGAGGATGTAGGGAGTCTTTGATCCAATGATTTATGACTCCACATCTCAAACACTCCTAGGTGTCAAAGTAGCAAGGTTTCTTTCCATGAAACTTCCTACACTTAGGGTACCTTAGGCCAGAGAACTTCCCTTTAACCTTACCCTCATCACTTGGATGGGAACTCTTGGTAATTCCTTGCAATGTGGTGGCTTCTTCTGCTTGCCTTTTGTGTGGCTACTTTACCTAGGTCCACTAGGAAAGTATTTATTCTCATACTCCTATTTCTCTTCGAATAGAGCCTTCTACACTGCCTCATAATAAGTCACTCCTACGAATGGCCTCATAGCCTTTCTTATATTTGATCTTAGGCCTCTGACAAATCTTTTTGCTTTTAACTCCTCCAGTCCATGATACTGGGGAGCATACCCCACCAATTGTTGAACTTGTGCTCATACTATAAGACACTTAGGTTGTCCTACCTTAGAGCATCAAATTCAACTTGCTTCATGCCCTTGACTGCATTTGTTTCCCATTCGGGGTAGTCCAATTATGGTGCCAAAATTGTGCATTTAGACTCCTAGGATTGGTAATGTTCTGTAGGCCATCAGAACACTACCCTTAGTGTGCATACCCAAGTGGCCCTCTTGGGCACTACGTAAAAACATGCATATTGGTCCAACCATCACACACATATTCACATTTCATGCACACCGTGGCAGGAAAGGAGGAAAACACTAGCATAAGTCTTAATCTTGGCTACCAGACATTAGGAAATCTTAAGTTCTAGTGACCAGCCACTACACCTGCAACTTCTACTAACAAACTGTATCATTCTAGCCATTTACCCCTTATTTTGTTCACTCCATTATCAAGTAGAGACTTAGATAAAACCAAGAAACTTTTTTTTTCATCAATAGCCTACCTATGGGCCAAGTTATAGATTTTTTAAGTTGGTTACAAAATTTTGACCAAATGAATAGTAACTTAGCCAACTTTACAATGTCATATCTTTGGCTACAGGGCTCCAAATTTAGAAATATCAAATCCCAGTTCAACTTCTGGATGTTCTCTAGGTGTGATCAAAACTTCATACCAAGATTCTTTCTACACAGGGAGACATAGAACTTTATGTGTAGAGTGAAAATTTGGGTCACTTTATGATCATTTTGCCCACACAAAATTTCATAACTGTACAAACACTTCATTCACAAGGGGAAAACCCTCCAAAGCTATCCCATATATGTCCATTACACATAGGAGTTGCATTCCTTGGATTTTAAGAACTTTATGTGGCCAAAATAGAGTTTACAAGTAAGCAGCCCATCATTCATAGTTAGGCAGCTTTGCACCACATCATTTACATAGCCAAAACATTACTCAAATGTTCACATACTTGTCCCATTTTACATACACTAAATGTAAATGCATACATGCACTAAAAAATGGTCTGAAATAAGCTAAATATGCACCCTAGGATATAGGAGTGCCTAAGACACAATGGACTCCAGAACAGGATGCTAGACAGCTACTGCAGAACACAATAAGTACCACCATTAAAAATACTAAATGTGCTCCTAAAATCACCAAACATTCCATATCATGACTAGACATATGAAATTTCATGTACATGAAATTTCATATCAAAACTCAAGAAAAAAGTCTCAGTTTGAATTAGATCTTTTCTACTGAACCTAAAATGACAGAATTAAGGGGAGTAAGTTTCATTAGGAAACTTAGTAAGGGTAACACTTGAATTCAATAGGCAATGTGACCATTATCAAAACCTGCACCAAAGACACTAAAACACAAAAACCACAATTCATATATACAAGATATAGCAACCAAATGCAGTAGCCATTCACAACCAACACACACATGAAATACAGAAGTAACAATAACCATACATTAGTCCACAAAACACATAATAAACATAACCAAATCACTATGGCAGCTCTCCTAAAGCTAATGCTTGGTCTTAGGAGGATTTTAACACTAGTTAGTACTAATATTAGGCACCTGACACCCTCATTTCACTGCCATCTTTGTACACTTCACACTAGGTCACAAAACCTTCAATAAGTGCACTCCCCTCACTACACTTGGTTCATCAACCTTGATAGCCAAAGTGCTATCGCCCCCATTGCCTGAGGGCCTCAACCAAGCACTATGCTTGGGAAAATCTAGCATCACTGATGAGGAATACCAATACCGACCTTGAAAAGGAGGGAGTTCAACACCATGGGTACATGATCTCGGAAGTCCGACAGCAACTCTGAGAATGACAGTACCGACCTCAGGAACTAGCGTGTTACCTCCCTCGGGAAGGTGACCGAACTGGCTTCAGGGGAGAAGAACCAGCCACCCTTGGAACCAGAGAATCCCCCCGAAGAGTAACTTCAGAGTTAGGGGATCCCCCGAACTACCAGTACGACTCTGGGAAAAGGTCCCTCACCCCAAAGGGTGACTTCAACCAAAGGGACCTCGGGGGGTACGACAGAAGCATTCAATGAGTCTCTAACATGTCGCCCGCACACGCTACACGCCGCCCCCATATGTGCTCTGACACGCTGACGCCACCTACATCTTGTCATGCAGGGCTAGCCCTAGCCCATGGCCTGAGGAGCCTATAAGCGATTGGAGGCCCCCACGCCCAGAAAGGACAGATTACATCTGACCAAACATGTGTCACGATCTGAATGGGCCTCCTCCCCCTATATATACCAGGGAAATGGTCTTAACAAGTGATCCCTCCTCTCCTCCCTAAAAAGGAAACGCCATAAGCAAGAATCTCTGGCCCTCTGCATTCCCCCTCCACCTTCAAAACACTAACTTGGGCATCGGAGGCTCCTCCTCGGAAAAAGAATCCGGGGACCTCCTAACCCCTATTTTCTGAGCATTTCAGGCGCACCCCCTTGGGAAACCTGCACTTCAGGCATTCCTCCACATCAGAAGTCCCTCTCGGTCACATCATGTCAGTTGACGAAGATGCTGCGGGTCATCAAACCTCATGGCTTTCTTCCAAGCTTAACTCTAGCTTCGTGGTTGCTTGAAAATATAGAAAAAAAACCAAGAGAACCCTTACCTTAATAGGTATGCTAAAATTGGAGCGTGATCCTAGGTGCAGTCAAGTAATAGCCCCGAATAGCTTCCAATTGTTCTTCCCTGACTTTAATTTCAATCAATTGCAAGTTTGAAGGTGTGGTGGCTATGGAAGAAGTGTTGTTGTGTTCTTGGACTAGAGAAGGATGAAAATGATAGAGAGATAAGTTAATTGACCACCTAAATGAGCTTAAGTGCACAAAACACACTTAAGAACCGTAACCTTGCTTTATGTCATTTTCCTTCTCACTAATTATGGTTTCTTTGTCTTAAACTCTTTAGTACACATGTGCCCAACATTTTTGACTATTTATCAAGCCTTGGCTGCCTCCCCCATGGTGGAATAACTCCACAATTCCACCATTTGACTTAAGAAAAAAGCTTGAACACCTTAAGGTTTACATATAGGATTTAGGTCCTTAATGAATTTACCGTTTCCTTTGTGCAAACTTGTCTTCCAAGAGCAATTTGGCCCCATAATAGCATTTTCATACCATTCATATCCTTCCCATAACTCTCCAAGTCTATTTCTTGAGAGTTTTGCAATTGAGCACCTGAATTTTCAAAACCTTACAAAAAAGTCCATAGGTTGCTTGACACACAAGCAATCCTTAAGGCTTTTCTTGGGGGCAAAGTTACCAACTTGGAAGTCTTTTCAAGAGGTGTTGATCATACCTTTTACCTCCCACACTTCAATCACTATGGTGAGAATTACATAATATAATGGTTTTTAGCCATTATGACACACTTGTAATTCTCCTATTTTTGTGAGGTGGTAAAAATCCTCCCCCCCTTAAAAATTGTGGCCCTCCAAAACAACCTTTAGCTTTGGGTATTCTTTAGGATACCTTTCCATAAGGTCTTTTTCAGTTTCCGAGGTTACTTTTCTTTCAGAGTGGTGTGACCACTGAACTTTAACCATGAGAATAAGTTTGTTTCTTAAACTTCTGGTATCCTTGACTAAGATAGCTATAGGTTTCTTTTCATATGCCAAGTTAGCTTTCAACTGTATGTCTTCCACTACAATAGCATGCTTTATGTCCAATAGACACTTCTTAAGCATACTGATGTGAAAAACATTATGAACACTTGACATGCTTGGTCGTAGAGCTACCTTGCCAACTCTGTCCAAGATCTCGTAAGGACTAATGTACCTTGGAGCTAAGTTGGTTCTTCTGCCAAATCTGACAGTGCCTTTGGTTGATACAACTTTCAGCCAAACATTGTCACCGACCTCAATTTCCGAGTCTCTCATTCTTTTGTTCACATAGGCTATGTTCCATTCATTGGCTGCCTTTAATCTCTCTTGAATTTTCCTGATTTTGGCAGTTGTCTCTTCAATAATTTCAGGACCCAACAATAGCCAGTCTGAGGCTTCCACCCAATAGTGGGGTGTCATGCACCTTCTTCCATGTAATCCTTCATAAGGTGCCATGTCGATGATACTTTGGTAACTATTGTTATATGAGAATTCCACCAATGGAAAATGTTGGTCTCATTCACCTTTGAAATCCTACACACAGCTCCTAAGCATGTCTTCTAGTATCTGTATCAGCCTTTCAGATTGCCCATCCATCTAAGGATGATAAGTAGTACACAAATGGATTTTGGTTCCTAGTACATTATGAAAAGCACTCCAAAATCGAGTTGTAAATCTTGGATCTCTATTAGATACAACGGAGTCTGGCACCCATGTAGTCTCATTATCTCTTGGACATACTTCTAAGCTAACTTCTCCAAGGAGTCTGTGAGTTTCATAGGTAAGAAGTGGGGACATTTGGTTAGCCTGTCCACAATGACCCGGATTGTATCCTGGCTTAACCTAGTCATAGGCAACCCAGTCAAAAAATCCATGGTTATGTTGCCCTACTTCCTCAGTAGTATAGGTAGAGCCTGTAGGGCACCAGCTGGCTTCTACGCTCTAGCTTTACCCTCTAGCATGTGGCACATTTGAAGACATAAGTAACTATGTATCTTTTTATATTTGGCCACCAAAAGTGAGTCTTCAAGTCTTTATACATTTTCTCACTTCCTGGATGGATGTTTTACCTGCTTGTGTGAACCTTTTGAAGTATTTCATCCTTGAGCTTTGCTTCTTTAGGCACATAGATTCGGTCCTTTAAATACAGTAATCCTTGACTATAGGCAAAGGATTGATATAAGGAACCTTTTTCCTCTCCTAATATCCTTTATAGTCTTTGGTCTTTCCTATTCTTGCACTGCTTTGACCTTTTCAGGGTCTGTCTTAAGGCCTTGTGCATCTATGATGTCTCATCAGAAAGACACTTCCCTTATCCATAATTGGCACCTGGATAACTTGGCACAAAGATGATGGTCCAATAGAGTCTTTAAGACAATCTTCAGATGATGTTCATGTTCATTTTCACCCTTGGAATACACTAGGATGTCATCAATGAACACAACCACAAATTTATCCAGATGTGGTCTAAACACCTTGTTCATCGAGTCCATAAAAATAGCTGGGCCATTAGTTAAAGTAAATGGCATGACTGTGTACTCATAATGCCCATATCTAGTCCTAAATTTAGTCATAGGAATGTCCTCTTCCTTTACTTTCACCTAGAAGTATCAAAATCTCAAATCTATCTTGGAGAAGATCTTAGCTCCCTTGAGTCGATGAAAAAGATCCTTAATCCTAGGGAGTGGATACTTGTTTTTGATAGTTACTGCATTGAGCTTCCTATAGTCAGTGCATAGTCTCAAAGATCCATCCTTCTTTTTCACAAAGAGAACAAGAGCTGCCCATAGGGAAACACTTGGCCTTATGAACCCTTTTTCAAGAAGTTCATCAAGTTGTTTCTTAAGCACATTCATCTCTGTGATTGGCATTATGTAAGGAGGAATGGATATTGGACTAGCTCCTGGTTGCAACTTGATCTCAAACTCAATTTCCCTTAGTGGAGGAATACCTAGCAAGTCTTGATGCGGGATCCGGTTAGGCGGAGCCAGCATCTTTATTGTTGTGCAATTGTGCGGGCAGCAGGGACTCCTAAATGATGCGTAGGTAACCTGAGAGGGTTACCTGAGGTGAAGGCCGACAACTTCTGATACCGTGGCTGGTGAGGACGGGAAATGCTCCCGGCACGGGAGAAAACCCGGGGCGGAGATCCTTCAGGGAAACCTTGCTGAAACACTCAGAAAATAGGGGTTAGGAGGCCCCCGGGGTGAATTTTCGGGGGAGAACCTCCGACGCCTAAGTCAGTGCTGTGAGAATGAGAGATACTCAGTAATAAGCACAAAGGACTCTTGCCTAGTGTGTCTTTTTAAGGGCTGAAGGGATAGTATTCAGGCAGAAAAAGGAGAGCGTCCTCTTGTCCTTTTGGTCCTCCGGGCGGAGAACCCTATCCCAGAAGGCCTCCCTCTCGGTGATGACTTCCCTTGTATAAAAGGAAGAGGATGACCCCTTCAGATGACGACACGTGTTTGGCACGTGTATGGTTTAGATGGTGTTCGTACTTCTAAGCGTGGAGGCCCCTAGTCATCTACAGGCTCTTCGGGTTGTGAGCCGGAGTAGGTGTAGCCCTATGTGACAGGACGTTGGATAGTGACATCGTGCCAGAGCGTGCCTGGAGGTGGCGTGTTGATAACTTGTGTAAGCGGAGTGTCAGAGACTCCTTAATGGCTCTTGCCGTACAACCGAGGTCCCTTGGTTGATGTCTCACTTCGGGGGGTCCGGTTAGAACTTCGGTCTATTTGTCTTCGGGGAACTTTTCCCGCAGGGGGTGGTCGGTCCTTTTCCTCGAGGGTGGTTTGGCCGGTGTTCCAAATGAGGTGCTATGCTGGCTTCCGAAGTTGGAATTAGCGAGCTACCGAGGTCCAGTGCCTCAAGTGTATGACTTCCTTTACTCCGGAATCCTTCTCCGTGGTTGGTGGTTGACCAGGGTGATAACACTTCAGCTATCAGGTCTTTAGGAAAGACTTCTGGAAATGCTCTCACTATAGGTATTCTGTCCACTTCTTCATAACAGTGCAATTCATTCAATGCAAAACAATAATCATGCTCATAAATCACAGGTATATAATCTAGTACCTCTAGCTCCATCCCATGCATTTTATACACTAATTCCTTAGAATTCATTAATGCATGCACTTGACGATTAGGCAGTGTGATTTCCCTCTTAGCACAATCAATTATTATGTTATGCATAGCAAGCCAATTCATACCCACTACTAAATCATACTTAGGAATGTCCAACACTAGCAGATTAGTCATAACCTTAGTCTTTCCTACAACTAGCTCACAATCCTTAGCTGGGTCATTAGTGAAAAGACATTCACTAGCTGCTATTTTCACTAAGGATATCTTAGGCATGATTTTAGTACGAAATTTGATGGCTTCAACAAATTTCCTAGCCACTATAGACACGGATGCACCAGTATCAAATAGAACACTAACAGGCATACCATTAAGGTAAATGTTACCTCTTAGTGCTCCTCCCTACTCTAATGCCTCTGGCCTCTCCACTTGGAAGACTCTGCCAGCCATCTGCACTGGAGGCTGAGGCACTGGAGGAACTGGCCTCTGTTGTCCCTCCCTAGGTGCTCCTCCTCTACGTCCTACCCCAATAGGCCTTACTGGACCTTGGTCTTCTGGCCTCCTTTGAGCTTGTGGGTAGTGTTTGATCGAATGATCCATGGATCCACATCTTAGACATGCTTGGGTGTCAAAATAGCAAGGTTTCTTTCCATGAAACGTCTTGCATTTAGGGCACCTTCGGCTAGGGAACTTCCCCTTAATCTTGCCCTCACCACGAAAATGAGAATTCTTGGAAATTCCTTTGCCAAGTGGTGGCTTCTTCTGCTTGTCTCCTGCTTGACTACTTTCCCCTGGTCCACCGGGAAAGTACTTAGTCTCATACGCCTCTTACTCTACCAATAGAGCTTTCTACATTACTTCATAGTATCTAACTGTTCCAAAAGGTCTAATAGCCGTTCTAATGTCTGACTTTAGGCCTTTCACAAATCTTTTGGCCTTCAACTCCTCCAGTCTATGATACTGAGGAACATACCTCACTAACTGATTGAATTTGTGCTCATACTCTAGGACATTGAGGTTGTCCTACCTTAGAGCATCAAATTTAGCTTGCCTTATATTCTTGATGGCATCACTAATGCACTGCTCTTGGAACAGCTGTGTGAACTCTAGCCAAGTCATCTCAACATCTCTTCCTAGCCTTCTGCCCTTCTGGAAAGCATATCTATCTTAGGTGGTTCTCCACTACATCTCTGCGCTACCTACCAAGTTGTAAGTAGCCAGTGACACCTTCTTGGTGGAGCTGAGTGGCATCCTTTCAAACATCTTTTTTATGAAGAATAACCACTCCTTAGCTCTCTCTGGCCTAGCTCTTCCATGAAACTGTGGAAGTCTTTGGCCTTGGAACCTCTCCAACAGTCTGACTTCATCAAGGCCTTCTAGATCCTTTGATCTTCGTCTCGTGGATCTATGAGAGCCCTCTATATGGTGATGCTCTCTATGATCTCTCTACCTTCTTTTGGGTCTTTTCTCATGGCCTTCCTTAATTTCATTCCTAGTGGAAGAATGGTTATAGACTAAGTGATTGGTCCTGGACACCTGACCAATCTCACACCTTAGTCTTCTTCATCTTGGATTTCTTCTATCTTCATCTTCCTCCTCAATAGTTTCATCATTCATATATTCTAAGCTTCTAGAATGAACATATTCAGATGTGTTCCTAGTATCCTCTTTTGGTTGCTACTGTGCATCCTGAATTGGTTCTACTAGAGCTACTTGGATTCTCTGCTCTTGTGCTTGAATCAACCTCATTAAGTTTTCATTGATTAGAGCTAAGTTCCTCTGAAGCTCTACCCAAACCTGAAGCACTTCAACGTTTGGTACCCCCTGCTGCCCTTGATTCCCTCTATTTTGTCTATTTCTTTGTTGCTCAGAATTAGTAGGAGGCCTTCGAGGAGTTCCCCTCTCCTTATGGCAACTATGTTTACTTCCTACATTGATGATTCATCATAGAACACATATAAAGATCATAGGTATTTCAATGGTACTTGACACTAGCAGCTGACAAAACTGAGTTTATGTATGTAGATCCAAACAATGCAACTATATGCTATGCACATGTACAAACCATGCTCTAATACCAACTTCTATTATCCACTCCCGGGTTGTCCAATTATGGTGCCAAAATTGTACATTTACACTCCAAGGATTGGTAATGTTTTGTAGGCCATTAGAACACTACCCTTAGTGTGCATACCCAAGTGGCTATCTTGGGCACTATGTAAACACCTGCATATTGGTCCAACCATCACACACATATTCACATTTCATGCACACCATGGCAGCAAAAATGGAAAATGCTAGCACAAGTCCTAACCTTGGCTACCACATAGTAGGCAATCTTGTTAAGTTCTAGTGACCAGCCACTGCCCCTGTAACTTCCACTAATAAACTATATCATTCTAGCCATGTACCCCCTTAATGCCCATCGGCATCTTCATTGGATGACATGGTGAGACTGGGAGGGACTTCCAGTGAGAGAGGAACGCCCGAAGGAGAGACTTCAAATGAGAGATTGCCTGAAACACTCAAAGAGGAAAGGTTAGGAGGTCCCCAGAGTATTTTTCCGGGGAGGAGCCTCTGATGCCCAAGTCAGTATTTTGAGAGACGGGAAGTAGTAAGAATGTGAAATATATATCTTTTTTTCAGGGATCCCCCTTATTGAGGCCATTCCTTTAATATATATAGGAGGGTTTAATGGAGATGCCTGCCTGACGTGACCCATTCAGATTAAGACACGTGTTCGGTCGGATGTAATTGGTACCTTTAGAAGTGGGGGCCTCTAGCCGGCTATAGGCTGTTCTGGCCAAAGGTCAAGGTCGGCGTAGGTCTGCGTGATAGGACCTGTACGGCGGCTGCATGTCAGAGCATATATGAGGGCAGCGTGTTGTGTATGAGGGCGGCATGTCAGAGGCTCCTTAATTGTTTCTTCCGTACTCCTAAGATCCCTTCGGTAAAAGAGAGCTCTTCGGAATAGGAGGGCTTTTTTTTTAGATTATTTCAGTAATCCGGGAGTCCCCTCATTACAGATGCTCCCCTTCGGGGATGTTCTCTCCGGTCGAAGGTGGTGAGTCTTTTACTTCCGAAGCTGGTTCGGTCACCTTACCAAGGACGGCGATGCACCGTTTTCCCGAGGTTGGTACTGTCGTTCCTAGGGGTGATGATGGATTACCGAGGTAGAATGTTCAAGGTGTCAGACCCCCCATTTTTTCGAGGTTGGTGCTCGCATTCCTTGTGGGTGATGCCCGACTTTTCAAGGGTGGTGCTCTGCTCGAGCTTATGGGTCTAAAAGGCGATAGCACTACGACTATCACATGCCCCCCCTCGGGAAGTCGAAGTGGAGACTTCAGCTTGCAGAATCTCTAGGGGCAGCTTATAGGACTCATAGTGGGACATCATATAAGGGGACACTTCACGACCCGAAGGAGTGCCTACCTAGCCGAGGTGTCGTTACTTGCCCTCTGGTTAGTCCCTTGGTGTTCCCGAGGTGTGCACTCTCTTTATTTTTACTTTTTCTGTTGCAGGTCAGTGGACCGTCACGTCTCGTAACCAGGAGTATCATCTTGGATAGGCATGCCTGGGTTTTCATGGTGTCAGAAAGCGTGTCCTCATTTCATGCGTTGGATGACACGTGGGTGGCGGTGATTGGGGGTAGTCGCGTCGGTTACACCAGCCGCGTCTTTTCACCTTCGAGGAGTAATTATGGCGATGATTCGCCTTCACAGAGTAGTTATGATGACGATTCGGTTACCCTTCTTCGGTCTATATAAACCTTCATTCCCGTCATGACCCTCATTTTCTCTCCTTTGCCTCTACCTTGTTCTCGTCTATTTTCAAGCTCTTCTTTCTCTTTTGCGGCGGTACAAGCGGCGGAGCGATTTTTGGCAACCATTACGATGGCGTCTTCTAATCTCAACTTCGGCAAACGTTTTGGTGGGTTTCCCTTCCATAGGTCCTTCGGTCTCTTCGGTTTTTATTTTCTCTAGTTCCCAAAGTCTTTTTCTTTTTTCCCCAAGTCCTCCGACTTATTTCTCTGAAGTTGTTTTCTTTCGTCAAACATGTCTTCCCCTGTCCCCCTCATGTCTATCCAAGCTATTCTCGAATGCTGGCAACCTCTCATGTCTTACCCATGTTGTTTCACTTCAGAAAAATTAGCGAAGTGGACAACTAAGTTGTTTCTTCCCTCTTATGCCACCACCAGACTACCCCATCCCGGGCATTTCAGCTTCATGAACAGAGGTGACGAGGTTACCATTTTTCGGGCCCAATTGAAGGCTGGACTTTGGTTTCCTTCGTCGAAGATGATTTTTGACTTTTGCCAATTCCATGGCATAGCCGTGAATCAGCTTCCGCCCAACTCTTTCTGTTACTTCAACGCTTTCCTCTGCATGTGTGGGGTTTTCAAAATAGAACCCCACTTCATCATTTTGATGCGGTACTACAAGATCTATCCGATCCCAAAGGGTGGCTTCTATTTCACGCTGCCTCAGGGATTTGGGAGCAAACAATATATGTTCACCTTTGGCACTAGAGATAGCTGGCGAGGGTGGCAAAGGAAGTTCTTCCTGAAGGTGGCAGAGGCATGGTCACACATGCTGACAAGGTGGGCCTGGGGGAAGCTGGAGATGGATGTCGTTGATCCCAAGAAGTTGCTAACTCCTGAGTTGGCAGCGAGGTTTGAGGATTTTGACAGCCGTATCCGAGTTGTCGCCGACTGGGATGCCGAGGTCCCAGCACTCTCCTTGTATCCCTTCCCCACTAAGTGGAACCTTATGACCAATGAGGTTCTTTGGGAGTTGGGGGTGCTCAACGAGCATAAGACGGAGCTCGGCATGCTAGCTCCTGCCGCCGACGGGAAGAAGTCTTGGCTGGTGATGCTCCTTCGAGGGCAGCTCACTTACGAAGCCCTTTTTGAGAGTAAGTTACTTTCCAAATTTTTGGTATAATTATCCCTTTGGACTTACATTGATATTTTCCTTCTTTTTTAGAGATGGATGATCAGTCAGCCACTTTCTACAAATCCCTCTTCCTCGGTCAAGCCGAGAAAGGGGAACAGATGAAGAAAGGGGCTTCGAAGAGGCAAAAAATGTCTGGAGGCGGGCCGTCTTCGGCTAAGAAGGTGAAGAAGGACCTCCTTCCCCCACCACTGGAGGACATTATGGAGATTGGGGGCTAGCCCAAAGTCCAAGTTGACCTGCCGCCAGAGGTAACTGTCAGCTCCACTCACCGGAGTCCTACCACTTCAGCGGACCTCTTGGGTTCTTCAGCAGGGGGCCCTTCTGCTGAAGAATTCGAGGAGCGCCGAAGAAGCAAGGGCAAACACGTCCCTGCCGAAATGGATGAGGTTCAGGACTCCGACGATGATGTCACCGAGGTGTCGCCAGGTTTGTCCCTTAGACATTTTTAGCACTCTCAATTTTATAGATATATGGCTAAGGGACAATGTTTTAATGGAACTATGTCTTGACTTTGCATAGGAATTGGTGCCCTCGGCATGGATGGTGGAGCACGCCCGGAGGTGGGCCCTTCGGGACTCTCATATCCCGAAGGATAAGGTCCTAAGGGAGCCTTTCTAGTCTTTCATGGAGGACGTGAACTTATTCTCCGAAGACTGCCAGCAAATGGCTCCCCAAATGGCGAGGGGTGTGCTCACCCAGGCTACGTTCAAATCTGTGGTAGAAGAGTGCTCGAATGAGGAGATCCTCACGGCGAGGATGTCCGAGCACGCAGCCCAGGTACTCTTTAGACCCTTTATTTTTTTTCTCCCAATTTTTCTAAGTGTTTGGCTTTCCTTGTGCAACTTTACCAAATATCCTCCCTCTTTTTTTGCAACTCTTGGCGTATAGCGGATATTTCAGAGCTTGGGCAGCAAAACAGTCTTCTGTCTGATCTTGGGCTGAAGAGCGTCTAGAGAACACTAAGGTGTTTTGCGCCAACTTGGTCGTCAAGAACGTTGAGTTGAGCAAAATAGCCAAGGAGGAGATTGCCAAACTTCGGGATGAGTTTTTGAAGGGTCAGGAGGAGCTCTTGAAGGACTTCTCCTAGAAGATGTCTGACCTCGGCACGAAGGTCGTCGAGCTTACTTCTGCCAATGAGGCTTTTTAGCAGGAGAAGGAAGAAGATTTTGCTCTCTTGACAAAGGCCCTCGCCGACAATGTCGAACTTCAGGCCAAGGTTGAGGCCCTGAAGAAGGAGACAAAGAATAAGACGAAGAAGCTGGAGAAGAAGGTCGCCGATTTGCAGAATGAGGTGCAAGACTTGTCTGTTGAGAAAGACAAGGCTGTTCAGGCGACTAAAGTTGCCTTCCAAGATGGCTTCTGTCTGGCTCGACACCAAGTTTTGGCAAAATATCCAGACATCGACCTTTCTTTCTTGGCTGTATTGAACATCCCCAAGGGGCCTCACTGGACTTGGTCAAGGATTGAGCTCCTCAACTTGCCATTTGCCCCTCCTCCGGCGCCGATGGTCACTGCAAAGGGTACTGGGGATGGAGCATCTCATGAAGCCGGGGTCCTTTAGGTGTCTAGCACTTTACTTTGTCTTCTTCTTTTTCTTTGTAATCTTCTTCTTGTAATCTCCTCCTTGTAATAAGGCCTTCTCAATGAAATTTTTCCTTCCTTTAAAATTTGGCTAAGTCCTTAAGCAATAATTTTCGTTTCCAAGGGTTGTTTTGTCCACTTTCGGTCTAGGACCCTTGGGAAGATATTTTTCGCTCTTTTTATCGACCTACTTCGGGAAAATGCTACCTTTGGCAAATACCTTTTGGCAAAGTTTGGCCTATTTTTATTAGCCATGTTTGGTAGACGCACCTTTTGGGAAAATGACCCAACCAACTTCGGAGGAAATACGTGATTTTCACAAGTACATACTTGAACCTTGTTCGGCGAGTGCTCTTAGGTAGGGCTATTTCCCTGAAAATTTTCTGTACTTAGAAAAAATTTCTAACTCTACAATTTCTTATCAAAATCCTAAGTGTAGAATTTCTTCAAGGCGTCTGAGTGCCACATATTTTTCAATTCTCCACCTTCGGTATCGCTGAGCTTATAGACTCCGTTCTGAACCTCGTCAAGGATCAAATAAGGCCCTTCCCAGTTCACCCAAAGTACCCTGTGAGACAGCCTTCGGGGTTTGAACTCAGCCTTTCGGAGAACGAGGTCTCCCTTTCTAATTGCTTTTTGCCTAATGCGCAGGTTCGCAGCTAAAGCCACTCTTTGCTGAAAGGCTTTTCTTCTAAGGTCATCCACTTCTCTATGTTCGTCAATTAGGTTGAGCTTAGTTCTTAACCCGAGGTCATTCCCTTCCTCGTTGAACACTTGTACCCTGGCCGATGGCTGGACTACCTCGATAGGAATGATGGCCTCTATGCTGAAGATGAGCAAGAAAGCCGTCTCACCCGTGGCCCTTCGAGGTGTTCTCTGATAGCTCCATAGCACACTAGGAAGTTCCCCTGGCCATTTACTCGTTTTTAGACCATCTTTTATGGTTTTGTTAGATACCTCTACCTGCCCGTTACTCTGAGGATGAGCTACTGGGGTGAAGTACATTTTTATCCTGAGGTCAGTGATGAATTCTTGGAATCCATTGTCAATAAACTGGGAACCATTGTTGGCCACTATCACCCTCGGTATGCCGAATCTACATATAATGCTCTTCCAGATGAATTTTTGTATGCCCTTTCCCGAAATGGTTGCCAGGGGCTCTGCCTCCACCCATTTAATGAACTAATCCCCTGCGACCACGCAGAACTTCACTCCTCCAGCTGCAGTCGGGAGTGGCCCGATGAGGTCAATGCCCCATACTGTAAAGGAACAGGGGTAGTTAGCCGAGGTTATCAATTCCGAGGGTAACTTCTAGATGCTGGCGTGTCTTTGGCAATTATCACATTTCTGGACAAACTGCCTCGCGTCCTTTCTTAAGGTGGGCCAGAAGTACCCTTGGCGGAGTATTACTCCTGCCAAGGCGTCAATTCCAATGTGGGAACCATAAGCCCCCTTGTGGACTTCTTCGAGGACTGTCTCGGCGTCCTCTTCACTGACACACCTCTAAAGCGGATTGCATATCCCTGTCGGTACAATTCTTCCCTGATTAGGAAATATTGTCTGGAGCGTCTTCGTATTTTTGCTGATTCGCGAGGGTCATCGGGAAGCTCCGATGTTGTGAGATACCTCTTTATGGAATTTTTCCATCATTTTTTCGAGGTTGCTGTGCTCATTATTGCTATGCTCGGGTGGCTCAATACTTTTGTCGACTTTCTTGATTTGGCCAAACTATCCGCTTTAGCATTGTCTCGACGAGGCACGTTCTCAATGTGCACTGCGTCGAATCCTGAATGAGCTTTGATACGAGCTCATGATATTTTTCCAAAGTTGGGTCCTTCGCGTTATAGTCCCCTGCCATCTGTCGGACTACTAGCTCAGAATCGCTGTGGGCCTTCAGGTTTCTCACACCAATTCTTCTAGTAAGGCGTAACCCTGCTATGAGAACTTCATATTCTGCCGTATTGTTGGTGACATTAAACCCAAATTTGATGGCTTTCATGACTTCCATACCCTCGGGACCGCGAATGATTACTCCAGCTCCCTGGTGTGCGGAGCTAGAGGTCCCGTCTACACACAGAGTCCACTCCGGTTCATTTTTCCCGAGGTCTGGTTGACCATCTTCGGCAATGGGCACTTCGGCAATGAAATTCGCCAAATCTTGAGCTTTTATTGCCTTCCTCGGCTCATAGGTGATATCATATTCACTGAGCTCTATGCACCACTTGGAAAGCCTTCCCGAGTGGTCTACCTTCTTCATGATATCGCGAAGGGGCAAGTTACTTCGGACAATAATGGGGTGGCCTTGGAAATACGGACGTAGCCTTCTGCTTGCAAGTATCAGGGCATAAATAGCCTTTTGTAGTAAGGGGTACCTGACTTCGGCACCATGCAGATACTTGCTCACATAATATACTGGCCATTGCTCCATTCTTTCTTCCTTTATAAGGAGCGAACTTAGCGCCTGTTCCGTGACGGTGAGGTATAGTACAAGGGGTTCCCCTTTCTGTGGCTTGAGGATTGTCGGCAAGCGAGTCAGGTAAACCTTAAGCTCTTCCCAAGCCTTTTGGCTGTCTTCGTTCCAAGGATGTACCTCGCTCTTGAGGCTACCACCATTTTTCCCCGCTTTAGCAAGGACCTTGAAGAATGGTCGGCAGCGATCCCCATATCTGGAGATGAATCTGCTGAGGGACGTGATTCTCCCTATGAGTCTTTGCACATCCTTCGTTGTTGTGGGAGTTTGGAATCTTAGTAGGGCCTTGACCTTTTCTGGATTGGCGTCGATACCTCTTTCTGACACCATAAATCCAGGGAACTTACCCACGTTCACCCCAAACACGCATTTTTCAGGGTTGAGACAAATTTTGAAGATCCTCAGCTGGCGGAATGTTTCCTCCAAGTCTGTGATATGAGTACTAGGCAATTTGCTCTTAACTATCATACCATCGACATAGACTTCCATGTTCCTCCCTATTTGGGAGTTGAAGATCTTGTTCATTAGCCTTTGGTAGGTGGCTCCTGCATTCTTAAGCCCGAAGGGCATTCTGATGTAGCAGTATGTACCAACTTTGGTGATGAATGTTGTTTTTTCCTTGTCCTCAGGGTCCATCCTGATTTGGTGATACCTACTGAAGGCGTCGAGGAAACTTAGGAGGCCATAGTCGGTAGTTGAGTCCACCAACTGGTCTATTGGCGGTAGTGGATATGAGTCTTTAAGACAAGCATCGTTCACGTTTCGAAAGTTGATGCACATTCAGAGTTTGTCACTCCCTTCCTTTATGGCGACGACCACGTTACTAAGCCATTCGGGGTATTTGACTTGCCTTATTACGCCGGCCTTCATTAATCGTTGGACTTCGGATTTTACAAAGCTGTTCTTATGTGCTGAAAAGCTTCTTTTCTTTTGGTGCATGGGCTTCGCGTCCGGGCGTATCTTAAGATTATGCTGATTATGCGAGGGTCTACCCTAGGCATGTCCTTCAGCGAGTAAGCAAACAGATCTTTGTTCATTAACAGAAAAGATAGAAGTTTTTCCTTATCACCTTCGGCAACTTTATTCCCTATTCGGGTATTTCGGCCTGGGAAAAGTTCTACATCTTCCGTTTCTATTTTCTCGGGGTCTTCTGTTTCTTCACTTTTTGCCTCTCCTGCGAGTACAATCTTTGCTCCCGTAGTCCATGCACAGCTCTTCCCTGGGGCCCTTCTTGCTTTGACAAACACCTTTCTCACTTCCCCTTGGTTGATCAAGATCTCGGCATCTCCATCCTTCCTGGCGATGGTGACACTCAAATACTTCACATCTGGGTAAATGTGGAGGTTTCCTTGTATCTCTCTTCCAAGGATGGCATTATACGATGAAGGGACATCTATGACGATGAACCTTGTCATTGTGGAGGCAAAAAGCTCATGCTTGTTCTATAGTGAAATTCCACTTAACATCAGAGGAAGGTAAATCCATCAGAGGACAGGGAGTTCGGACGGTCCCACTCCGAATGAAGGAGAGGTGACAGGCTTGAGATCGCCCCTTGGGATACCCAAACTCGGCAGCAGATGAGAGAACAAGATGTCAGCATTAGAACCATCATCAAGGAGTACTGTCTTGACATCCCAACTCCCTATCCTTGCCATGACAAGAAGTGGATCGCCATGAAGGAATATTATGGTAGACCCATCTTTTCGAATAAGCTTTTTTGATGGGTTACCGTATTCCATCACCGAGATCTCCCTGGCTTTTCTTTTCCTTTTTGCCGACGGTGGTCCTGTGGTGATCGTCTATATTACTCCTGTCGGAGGTGGCCGATGTCTTCTGGGACTTCGGTTCCGGCGTCGATCGGAGTCATATTCTTCGTCATCTCCTTTCCTTTCCTCTTCACTCCTCCCCTTTGGGGAGGGCATTCGCAGGTAACATAAAAGTTCACCCTACTTTATCAAGGACTCTATGTACCTTCTCAGCTGGAGGCAATCCTCGGTATCATGCCCATGATCCCGGTAGAACTGGCAAAACTTTTTCATGTTCATTTTGTTGTCCGAGGTCATGGCCTTTGGTCGTTGAATTTGAGTTCCCTGCCTTTCCACGGCCATGAGAATGCTCGTCCTTGTGGTGTTTAGGGGAGTAAAAGTCAACGGCTTCTTCCCTCTCAGCTCCCAAGATCGACCCCCTGATTCAGTTTGGTATGGAGTTTGTTGGCTCGACCCCTCAGTACGGACGTGGTCGAGCTTTGGGCCCCCCATCCTCAGCTCTTTAGTAGTCATATGCTGCTCAGCCCTTCGGTAAAACTCGCCGAGGGTGTCTGTGGGGGTCCTTAGATAATTTGTAGAACAGCTGTGAGTCTCTCCAAAGTCCCTGTATCATGGCGAGGATACGTATTTCTGGCCTGAAGTCTAGCATGCTTAGGGCTTCTCGATTGAACCTTTCGACATAGTCGTGAATAGTTTCTCCATTCTTCTATGCTATGTCGAACATTTGAATTGGCATTTTCACCATTGGCCTGCTTCCGATGAACTGTTGCGTGAAAGTGGTAGACAACTCTTGGAATCCCATAATGGTTCCGGGGGCTAACGAGTTGCACCGTGCCGTTGCCAGTCCAGCGAGGGTGACCTCAAAGCATTTGCACAGGGTGGCGTCATCAGCACCGTGCAACACCATGCTGCGCCTGTATTTGGTTAGGTGAGCCTAGGGGTCACTTCGGCCATCATAGGTTTCCAAACGAGGCACCGGAAAGTCACTCGGCATAGGTGCTTCGACTACTGCTCGGGTAAACGGTGATTTGTCTTCGTTAAAGGTTTCTGACAACCTAGACCAAATGGGCTTCCGAGCTACCTATCTTTCCACCCTTTTTAACCTCTTTAGGATTTTCTCCATGAGGAGTGTTGCGCTGGGCTCTTCTTCTTGTTGCCTCGAGGCCTCCGGCAA
This sequence comes from Aquilaria yunnanensis, assembly GCA_039654915.1. Taxonomy (NCBI): domain Eukaryota; kingdom Viridiplantae; phylum Streptophyta; class Magnoliopsida; order Malvales; family Thymelaeaceae; genus Aquilaria; species Aquilaria yunnanensis. The sequence goes on along the minus strand of CM077595.1, from coordinate 34,954,927 downwards.
TGGAGAGCGACGCCTCCTTTTTGGAGAGTAACTTCGGCGTCGAGGGGATTGCGATTTCTCTTTTACTGAAGAACTCTTTCGGTGGGGAGTCCTGGGTCGTTTGGGCCCCGTTTCTCCCATAGGTCAAACCCTTGGGGGTATGTTTTCCATCGAGGGCTCATCACGCTAGTCCCGCTTCTCGAACTTCGGTGAGTTGACTTCGGGCTTCTTTTATGATGAGGTGCTGGTGAAGGGGGCCTTTGGTCTAGAGGCGGCTGTGTCCAACTTCGGTCTCGTTGCTGCGTCATTTCAGCCACAACGGAGCACTGCAAATAACGCAGGAAACTCATGGTAACGGTTAGATGACGTTCATCCTCAGGCAAGGAAGTCCCTGCGGCAGTTTGTTCGGAAGCCCCTTGTACTTAGAACACCGAGTTTCAACGACGACTACATGGTCGTGGGTTCCCACAGATGGCGCCACATGATGCCCATCAGCATCTTCACTGTATGACATGGTGAGACTGGGAGGGACTTCCGGTGATAAAGGAACGCCTGAAGGAGAGACTTTCTAGGAGAGATTGCCTGAAACACTCAAAGAGCAAAGGTTAGGAGGTCCCCGGAGTATTTTTCCAGGGAGTAGCCTCCGACACCCAAGTCAGTATTTTGAGAGATGGGAGGTAGTAAGAATGTGAAATGTATCTCTTTTTTCAGGGATCCCCCTTATTGAGGCCATTCCCTTAATATATATAGGAGGGTGTAATGGAGATGCCTGCCTGACGTGACTCGTTCAGATTATGACATGTGTTCGGTTGGATGTAATCCGTACCTTTGGGTGTGGGGGCCTCTAGATAGCTACAGGCCGTTCTAGCTAGGAGTCAAGGCCGGAGTAGGTCTGCGTGACAGGACGTGTACGGTGGTGGCATGTCAGAGCGTATATGAGGGCAGCGTGTTGCGTACGAGGGCAGCATGTCAGAGACTCCTTAATTGTTTCTGCCGTACTCCTGAGATCCCTTCGGTAGAAGAGAGCTCTTTGGAATAGGAGGGCTTTTTTTTAAGATCATTTCAGTAATCCAGGTGTCCCCTCATTACGGATGCTCCCCTTCGGGGATGTTCTCTCCTGCTGAAGGTGGTGAGTCTTTTACTTCTGAAGCCGGTTCGGTCACTTTACCGAGGATGGCGATGCACCGTATTCCCAAGGTCGGTACTGTCGTTCCTAGGGGTGATGATGGATTACTGAGGTCGAATGTTCAAGGTGTCAGACCCCCCATTTTTCTGAGGTTGGTGCTCGCATTCCTTATGGGTGATGCCCAACCTTCCGAGGTTGGTGCTCTGCCAGAGCTTATGGGTCTAAAGGGCAATAGCACTTCAGTATCAGGCCTATTTTCTTTACTCTGTAATCAAGAAAAGACTTAGAGAAAACCAACGAATCTTGGTATAAAATTTTGACCACACCTAGATATCATCTAGTGCTTGAACTAGGATTTAGAATTTCTGAATTTGGAGCCCTATAGCCAAAGATATGACGTTGCAAAGTTAGCTAAGTTACTATTCATTTGGTTGGAATTCTGTAACCAACTTAAAAAATCCATAACTTGGTCCATAGGTGGGCTATTGATGTAAAACAAAATTCCTTGGTTTTATCTAAGTCTCTACTTGATAATGGAGTAAATAAAATAGGGGTAAGTGGCTAGAATGATACAGTTTGTTAGTGGAATTTACAGGTGTAGTGGCTAGTCATTAGAACTTAACAAGATTGCCTAATGTGTGGTAGTCATTATTTTGCAGGTCATTATGAGCAAATGGAGGTTAGGCCTTAAGTTGTATACTCGGCTTAACTAAATAAACTCTGTTATGAGTTGGTATAATGGTGAACTCTACTGAGTATTGTACTCATTGCCCATACATTTGTTTTTCATGAAAGGATAGTTGGCCTGAGTTATAGTTGCTTGAGTTGTGCTAGTGTGTTTGTGCTAGCTTGCTTGTGTACCAAGGTATGTGCCAATGTGTGCTTGGCCTGATAATTTTCTACATTACAAGTTTTGTTTGTGAAGTTGGCCGAGACTTATGTATTAAGTTGTGCGGGCTTGTAGAGTGGGACTTGTCTAGGTGGGCTGTAATGGATATGTGGACACTTGCTCTGATAATAGTTTTCACCTTTATGACCATGAACTTGGCCATAGGACTTGTACTGTAGTGTGTGCTGCTTTATGGCATACTTAAGGTTCTGTTTGACCACTAGATGTTTTGGGTTGTAACATAACTTGGTATTGAAAACTTTGGAATCATGGCATGTAGCCATGTATGTGTACTAGGTAGACTACTTTTGTATGTACATATTTATGTAGTCTCGGTTGCCTAGTTATTTTGTGGTACATGGAGTACCTTAGTAGGCCAAGTTATGTTTGCACTTAGGGTATGGTTTTGGACTTGTAAATTGAATGGTTATGGGCTTATGTATGTTTTGGTATAAATGAGAAGTATGTTCATCTTGTGAACCTCCCTTGTACTTTTATGGGCAAATGCTCATGTGCACATAAACTTGACTTTTCAAACTAGATGACTACCTTGGGCTTCTTGGTTGCCATTCTAAGTAGCACACTTGATTGCACACATCTCAGATGTTGGGTTTCGGGAGCCAAACAGCGCAGCGGAATTTAACCGAAACCCTCCAGGATCCAAGTGAAACGGGGTAAACCGGGTGTTCGAAAATTTCATACCTAATTTTCGGTTGAGATCTCTCACTCAACTGTAGAGTCGAATCACAAAACCTGAACAGTTGACGTGTTCAGGCTCTCTATGGTATCCACACGAGCCTCTCGGGATCACCACGCTTCCACCACGTCCCGGCAGATGCGTTTCTCTTGCGCTCGCAGTGCTAGCTTGCGTCCTCCAAGGAATTGCAAGAGAAGAGTGTGGCTGTCCTTTTTTGGGAGGCTAGGGCAAGGAGACCTACGAATTTCTCACTTAAAAGTTGTATTTATAGTGAGACTCAACTTCCAGGCCTAATGGGTTTCAAAGCCCTAATCCAATTAGGATTTAATTTCGGGCTTAATAATGGCTCAACTCCTTGGCCCATTATTAATACGAAATTAAAGTGAAACCATAACCCAAATAATTAGCCCATGCACTCTAATGATCCAAATAGCTCTACGTGTGCGACCCAATAGGCTCTTGCCATGTTGGCAATGATCATAAATCACATTTATAATCATAAGCAATGAGCGGTGTCTAGCAACACATCATTGCTACCCAAGTGACAAGATTGTCGGTGAATCGACTAAACCTTTATGATCATCACCGATATATGCCATTGTCCCTTTGTCCAAGATATCAAGACTAAGCACGAGACATGGAATGTGTCACTCTCGTATAGCCCAATCTTTGGTTTCTTGATTACCGAGTAGACTAACTTAAACTGATGACATTGATATCATATATCAACTCATCGGAGCATGGCCATGCATTTTCTAAGTCTCACTCTATCAAGGGGCCCAAAGATATCACTCCCGTTACATAGGAGGGACAAATCCCATCTTGATCATACAAATCCCTCCGCATGATATGTGACATACCCAATGACCTCCTTCAAGTTCACTCAGTTACGAGCAACAAAGGAAAGTATCAAAGTATGTGACTCACATGTAGGGAACCTTGATGATCTTAGGTCGAAGGACTACATATACCATGATCACTATGAGAATCACTTATGACACTCATATAACAATCCATGAAGTGTTCTCATGGTGGGTCGGTCCAGTACACAAGTTCTCCAACTTGTACCCATATGTAGACTACATATCTCATATTAGTCTCCACATATGCTAGTCATTATGTATTATTGCAACCCGCTCCACAATAATACTAGACTAGGGACGTTTAAGAATATCATTATTCTAGGGTTACAATTATGTTTATTATGTTACGCAGAAACAAAACAACAAACAAAATTGCTGGATTAATGCCTCAATAAAATATCATGACTCAATTTGCAAAAATACAATCATCTCATGATTGGCTTTTTGGGCACAACACTAACAATCTCCCACTTGCACTAAAAGCCAATCATCCATGTATCTAATACCGATGGACCTAGAATGGCTATCATGCTTTTGCTGCGTAAGGGGCTTTGTCAGTGGATCAGCAATGTTGCTGTCTGTCGAAGTCCTGCATATCCTTACATCACCCCTCTCGATGATCTCCCTGATGAGATGATAGCGTCGGAGTATGTGTTTGGATCGCTGGTGAGATCGAGGTTCCTTAGCCTGTGCGATTGCTCCATTGTTGTCACAATAGAGCTCTATCGGGTCAACAATGCTTGGAACCACTCCAAGTTCAGTGATGAACTTCTTGATCCAAACTGCCTCCTTCGCAGCATCAGAGGCGGCAATGTACTCAGATTCTGTTGTAGAGTCAGCTACTGTCTCTTGCTTTGAACTCTTCCAGCTTACAGCACCACCACCAATACAAAACACATAACCAGATTGCGATCTAAAATCATCCTTATCGGATTGGAAGCTTGCATCGGTGTAACCCCTTACAACGAGCTCATCTTCACCTCCAAAGACCAAGAATGCATCCTTAGTCCTTCGTAAGTACTTAAGGATGTTCTTAACAGCTGTCCAGTGACTTTCACCGGGGTTCAATTGGTACCTACTCGTCATGCTCAAAGCATATGAGACATCGGGACGAGTACATATCATGGCATACATGATAGATCCAATTGCTGAGGCATATGGAATCTTACTCATGCGCTCTCTCTCCTCGGTTGTACTCGGACACTGAGATCTAGAAAGAGTGATACCATGTGACAAGGGCAAGAATCCTTTCTTGGAATCTTGCATGCTAAACCTCTTTAGCACCTTGTCAATATATGTACTTTGACTTAGGCCAAGAAGCTTTCTAGATCTATCTCTATAGATCCTGATGCCTAACACATAGGCTGCTTCACCCAAGTCCTTCATAGAGAAACATTTCCCTAGCCAAGTCTTCACGGACTGTAGCTCAGGAATGTCATTCCCGATGAGTAGTATGTCATCTACATACAACACCAAGAAGACAATAGCGCTCCCACTAACCTTCTTGTAGACACAAGGTTCATCTTCATTTTTGATAAAACCAAACTCTTTGATTGCATCATCAAAACGAAGATTCCAACTTCGAGAAGCTTGCTTCAGTCCATAAATGGACCTTTGTAATTTGCACACTTTATTGGCATTCCCAGGAGTGACAAAACCCTCAGGTTGTGTCATGTACACATCCTCAAGTAGCTTTCCATTTAGGAATGCAGTTTTGACATCCATTTGCCATATCTCATAATCATAGTGTGCAGCAATAGCAAACAAAATTCGGATGGATTTAAGCATAGCAACTGGTGAAAAAGTTTCATCATAGTCAATACCATGAATTTGCTTGAAACCTTTTGCGACCAATCGTCCCTTAAAGGTAATCACATTACCATCCATGTCAGTTTTCTTCTTGAAAACCCATTTGCACCCTATGGGTTTTACCCCTTCAGGTGGGTCAACCAAAGTCCATACTTGGTTTTCATACATGGATTCCATCTCGGATTTCATGGCCATTAGCCACTTCTCAGAGTCAGGCCCCGACATAGCTTGTTGGTAGGTTGTGGGCTCATCTTGATCCATGAGCATCACATCACCGGTGTGAGTCACGAGAAATCCATATCTCTCGGGCTCACGCCGAATCCTACCAGTCCTACGTGGGCTTTGTGCTACAGGAACAGACTCTTGAACCACAACATCTTGTGGTGTCTGTTCAGGTTCCATTTCAGGTTCGATGTCTTCTTGTTGTTCTTGAATTTCTTCAAGTTCTACTTTCCTCCCACTAGTTCCTTTAGAGATAAACTCTTTCTCCAAAAAGACACCAGTTCGAGCAACAAACACTTTTTGCTCAGAGGGATTGTAGAAATAGTAACCCTTTGTTTCTTTGGGATACCCAACAAAAAGACATTTTTGAGATTTGGGCCCTAGTTTGTTAGAGGATTGACGTTTTACATAAACATCACAGCCCCAAATCTTCATAAAAGACAAATTGGGACGCCTCCCACTCCATATCTCATATGGTGTCTTTTGAACCGATTTAGATGGAACTCGGTTTAGTGTAAAAGCGGCTGTTTCTAGAGCATGTCCCCAAAAGGAGTTTGGAAGGTCAGCTTGACTCATCATGGAGCGAACCATGTCTAACAGAGTTCGATTTCTCCTTTCAGAAACACCATTCCATTGAGGTGTACCTGGTGGAGTGAGTTGTGATACTATACCACACTCCTTCAGATAGTCAAGGAATTCTCGATCCAAGTACTCTCCACCTCGATCTGATCGAAGCACTTTGATACTCTTCCCGAGTTGATTCTCTACTTCATTCTTGAATTCTTTGAACTTTTCAAAGGATTCTGACTTGTGTCTCATAAGATACACATAGCCATATCTGCTGAAGTCATCAGTGAAAGTAATGAAGTATTGGAAACCTCCTCTAGCTTGTGTAGACATAGGGCCACATACATCACTATGTATGAGTCCTAGTAAGTCATTAGCCCTTTCACTTTGCCCTGTGAATGGGGCTTTGGTCATCTTGCCCAACAAACATGACTCACATGTCTCATATGATTCAAAATCAAATGAGTCCAAGAGTCCATCCTTATGGAGCTTGGATATGCGGGTCTCATTTATATGGCCCAAGCGACAGTGCCAGAGATAGGTCAAGTTTGAATCATTTAATCTGACCTTCTTGGTATTCACATTATAGATTGGATCTTCAAGGTCTAGCACATACAACCCATTGCTAAGTTGAGCACTACCATAAAAGATTTCATTCAAATAAATAGAACAACATTTGTCCTTTATTATAAATGAAAAACCTTTCTTGTCCAAACAAGAAACAGAAATCAAATTTCTACTAATAGTAGGCACAAAGTAGCAGTTGTCTAATTCTAAAACTAATCCACTAGGTAAAGTGAGAACATAAGTCCCTACGGCTAAGGCAGCAACCCTTGCTCCATTTCCAACACGTAGGTCCACTTCACCTCGGGCCAATCTTCTACTTCTACTTAGATCCTGCACATTTGCACAAATGTGAGATCCACATCCAGTATCCAATACCCAAGATGAGGAAGTAGAAAAGTTAGCCTCTATAACAAAAATACCTGAAGTGGAAGTCTTACTTCCCTTTTCCTTAGCAAGTTCTTCAAGATAGAGCTTGCAGTTGCGCTTCCAGTGTCCAGGTTGCTTACAATGGAAGCACTCCCCTTCCTTTGCCACACCACCCTTTGGTTTCAGTGCAGCTGAAGAAGAACTAGCATTGGACTTTCCATTAGCTTTATCCTTCTTCTTGTTGGCTTTTCCCTTTCCCTTGCCCTTTTGAACCATCAAAATGGGCTTAGCCTTCTTAAGGTTTTGCTCAGCAGTTCTCAACATGTTGAGCAATTCAGGAAGGGACTTGTCTAGGTCGTTCATGTTATAGTTCATGACGAACTGACTGTAGCTTTCAGGCAACGATTGCAAGACTACATCGATAGCCAACTCTTTCTGAAGAGCAAATCCCAAATTCTCAAGATTCTCAATGTACCCAATCATCTTGAGCACATGAGGACCCACGGGACTTCCCTCAGACATCTTGCACTGAAACAATGCCTTAGAGGTCTCAAACCTCTCATGCCTAGCTTGCTCTTGGAAAAGCATTTTGAGATGTTCGATCATATCGAACGCCCCCATGTTCTCATGTTGCTTCTGAAGCTCAGATTCCATGGTAATAAGCATGAGGCATGCAACATCCAAAGCATCATCAGAATGCCTCTTGTGAGCATCCCTTTTAGCTCTTGGAGCAGTGGCAGTAGGCTCATTCGGAATGGGCTGCTCTAGGACATATGCCTTTCTCTCTTGTTTGAGGACTATCCTCAAGTTTCGGTACCATTTCAGAAAGTTGGTCCCATTCAGTTTTTCCTTCTCAAGAATCGATCGCAACGAAAGTGTCGATGTGTTTTGTGCCATGGTTATCTACAACAGTAAATATGCAGTGTAAGAGTCATGTATTTTAATTCATTTAATAAGGATTTTTATTAAACAATACTCCCACTATTTTCCTCAAAATAATAACCCTCGGTATTATTTCGGAACACCTCGGCGCTAAGGTATTCTAGCGGGCCAAGATCCATATTTGACCACAACCTGAGTCAGCTTTGGCTTTTCTCTCAAGTTACAGCTATTTAGGTAGGCAACTCATTGCCAATTGCATCTTATGCAACTCTTGGATAGTTGGGTGAACAACACTTGTCCAAGCTCATCTCATGAACTTAAGCCCAACTCTATGCCTCTAAGTCCCTAATCCTATTAGGATGACTTAGTTAAGTCGAACCCAAAGTTAGCAGTTTGGATATCACTATTATCCCATCGCGCCTTACCAAGATGAACATAGGTACTTTGCTTTGGCAAACCCACCTAATGTTGATCAAAGTCTTGACGAGTGCCAACATTTGGAAGGCATCACATTTAATGACTTAATATTTGTTTGAGGGATTTTATCTTTTGATCTCACCAATTTGTTATCTCCGGTTGTTTTATACATGCATCACATACAAATATAAAACATGCATCTCATGCTTACAAGAAATAAACGTGACATGGTTATAGCCCAAACTATGCGATATTCTCAAGCCAATGAGAATATCATAAAAGCCTAAGAAAAGAAAAGAGTCTTCACAAGCTCCTTCTCTTCCTTTCTTGGCTGCCTTTTTGTTGTCACCTCCTTGGACATACCACCTTGGACGATCCCATAATGCACCATTACATCAATAATAGAAACCTCGAGTTACATTCGAGGGGAGTAAGGTGAGAAGAGAATGTACAATGAGAGTGATAAGAAAAGGCACGACTCGCATGCCGTATTTACAAGTACAACCAATCAAGGGCTATAACCATGCACCATGCTTCAAACACTAATCAGCATATCATGTCAAATCTCATTCAACAAAGATGCATGCCAATTTTCGCGTGTTGATTAACCAGTTTTTATTTATGTGGCGCTTCGCATACGGCGGTCCCGCTGGCCGGTCAGCGGGCGGTGGTTCCGCTGACCGGTCAGCGGACGGGGTCAAGGGGAGCCGCCCTTGCGGGGGGCGTGGGGGGCAGCGCCCCCCGGCGCAAAAAATTGTCTTACAATTGCTTAGCCCGAAATCTTCTATTTCGAGAAAGTAGGCACCCGAGACTCCTCCATTCGAGCCACCAAAAATACCTTACTTTCGGTGCCCGAACAGGCCGAATCTGAACAAACCTAGGGTTTTTGCAACTATTGCAAGAATCCTAATCCATATAGGTATCTCATACCTATCAATTTCGGGTTAATCTCATTAACCAATTTGTGTTGTTTCTTCATATATCTCATATGTTCATTACGAATTCCGGTTTCATGCATCATGAATCAATCTAATTAATCATGGCCGAAAACCAATCGAAGACATAGCATCATGCGATTCAACACTCAATCCCGATTTAGGGTTTCACCAGTAGCTCTGATACCACTGTTGGGTTTTGGGAGCCAAACAGCGCAGCGGAATTTAACCGAAACCCTCCAGGATCCAAGTGAAACGGGGTAAACCGGGTGTTCGAAAATTTCATACCTAATTTTCGGTTGAGATCTCTCACTCAACTGTAGAGTCGAATCACAAAACCTGAACAGTTGACGTGTTCAGGCTCTCTATGGTATCCACACGAGCCTCTCGGGATCACCACGCTTCCACCATGTCCCGGCAGATGCGTTTCTCTTGCGCTCGCAGTGCTAGCTTGCGTCCTCCAAGGAATTGCAAGAGAAGAGTGCGGCTGTCCTTTTGGGAGGCTAGGGCAAGGAGACCTACGAATTTCTCACTTAAAAGTTGTATTTATAGTGAGACTCAACTTCCAGGCCTAATGGGTTTCAAAGCCCTAATCCAATTAGGATTTAATTTCGGGCTTAATAATGGCTCAACTCCTTGGCCCATTATTAATACGAAATTAAAGTGAAACCATAACCCAAATAATTAGCCCATGCACTCTAATGATCCAAATAGCTCTACGTGTGCGACCCAGTAGGCTCTTGCCATGTTGGCAATGATCATAAATCACATTTATAATCATAAGCAATGAGCGGTGTCTAGCAACACATCATTGCTACCCAAGTGACAAGATTGTCGGTGAATCGACTAAACCTTTATGATCATCACCGATATATGCCATTGTCCCTTTGTCCAAGATATCAAGACTAAGCACGAGACATGGAATGTGTCACTCTCGTATAGCCCAATCTTTGGTTTCTTGATTACCGAGTAGACCAAATTAAACTGACGACATTGATATCATATATCAACTCATCGGAGCATGGCCATGCATTTTCTAAGTCTTACTCTATCAAGGGGCCCAAAGATATCACTCCCGTTACATAGGAGGGACAAATCCCATCTTGATCATACAAATCCCTCCGCATGATATGTGACATACCCAATGACCTCCTTCAAGTTCACTCAGTTACGAGCAACAAAGGAAAGTATCAAAGTATGTGACTCACATGTAGGGAACCTTGATGATCTTAGGTCGAAGGACTACATATACCATGATCACTATGAGAATCACTTATGACACTCATATAACGATCCATGAAGTGTTCTCATGGTGGGTCGGTCCAGTACACAAGTTCTCCAACTTGTACCCATATGTAGACTACATATCTCATATTAGTCTCCACATATGCTAGTCATTATGTATTATTGCAACCCGCTCCACAATAATACTAGACTAGGGACGTTTAAGAATATCATTATTCTAGGGTTACAATTATGTTTATTATGTTACGCAGAAACAAAACAACAAACAAAATTGCTGGATTAATGCCTCAATAAAATATCATGACTCAATTTGCAAAAATACAATCATCTCATGATTGGCTTTTGGGCACAACACTAACACAAATGGCATCACTGTATATTCAAAATGACCATACCTAGTCCTGAAAGCAGTCTTAGGTATGTCCTCCTCCTTTACCCTTAGCTAGAAATATCCAGACCTTAGATCAATTTTGGAGAACACTCTTGCTCCTTTTAATTGATCGAACAAATCCTCTATCCTTGGGAGAGGATATTTATTCGTTATGGTCAATGCATTCAGCTTCCTGTAATCTATACAGAGTCTAAGGGTTCCATCCTTCTTTAAAACAAATAACACAGGTGCTCCCCAAGGAGACACACTAGGTCTAATGAATCCTTTCTCTAGTAATTCATCCAACTGTTTCCTGAGTTCTACCATCCCAGGCACTGCCATTCTATAAGGAGCAGTAGATACCGGTGCTGCTCCTGGTACTAGCTTAATTTCAAATTCCACCTCGCTTAAGGGTGGTAATCCAGGTGAGTCTGTAGGAAAGACCCCTGGAAAATCTTGAACTATAGGTATTTTCCTAAGTTCATCGGATATTTCCTGGTCATTCAGTACCAGGCAATCCTGCTCACCTTCTGGAGTTGTTATCTCCAGCACTTTTATGTGGCAGTCCATAGCGAACTCTAAGGGCTTATTCAAACCATATACTGTTCCACCAGGCAATAATAATTGTCTGGCCTGACAATCAATAATGACTTGATTGTCTTCTAACCAGTTCATGCCCAAAATCACATCATAGCCATGTGTCTCCAACACCACGAGGTTAGTTCTCAGTTTCAGCTTGCCTATCTGTATTTCACAATTTTCTACCATGTAGTAGGCAAACAAAATTTCATTGCCAGCTGTTCTTACCAAGTACATGTTGTCCATATACTTTACTTCTAAATTCATGGCCTTAACCAAGCTTGTTGCTATTATAGACAATGAAGCTCCAGTATCAAATAGAACAGATACTAATTGGTCATTAAGGTAAATCTTACCTTTTAAGGCCCTTCTGCTAGTCTTTTGCTGACTAGCCTCTCTCTCAGCATTCTCAGCCTCTGGTGTTTCTTGTCCTCTCCTGGAAGATTCCAATTGAAACACCCTTCCTGGAAGAGTACCAGGCCTTCTCTGCTCCTGAGGAACTCTGGACGCTGGCCTCCCACCTTGGGCTGGCCCCTGAGTCCTCAGCTGGGGCATGGGCAGCTACCCCCTAAGTCCTCTGGGACTAAAAGTTCCCAGTAATCTCCTGTTGCCTCCACCCCTTTTTGGGAAATCCTTCACCCAATGGTCTGGGGCACCACATCCATGGCACCCTGTGGAAGCCTTAAAGCATGGCTTGTTGCCATCAAACTTCCCACAAGTGCTACACTGAGGGCCATACGGCTATGACTGTGGTCCTCTGTCCTTCCTATTTTCCTTTCTGCTTCCTCCTGCATCCCTCTCTTCTCTCGGCCTTTTTGACATTTAGCCCTTCTTTGTTCCACTACCACTTCCAGGCCCACTTTTGAATTGTTCCTGGAATTCTTGCTCCAGAGCCAAAGCACTCTGCATGACTGTATAATAGTCTCTAGCTCCAATTGCTCTAAGGGTCTGCCTCAGTTCTGGTCTCAGCCTTCTGATGAACCTTTTAGTTCTCAGCTCCTCCTGTCCTTCATACTGAGGGGCATACCTGATCAAACTGTTGAACCTCTACTCATACTCCAGCACACTGAGGTTCCCTTGCTCCAGTTGATCAAATTCAACCTGCTTCTGGTCTCTTTATGCTTCACTAACATACTGGTGCCTAAAGACTCTAAGAAAATCAGCCCACCTCATAGACCTCCTCCTGTCTGGATGTTTCCTCAGGTTCCTCTCTTGGTAACTCCTCTGTACTACTCTCCACCAGAGTTCTGCATTCCCTTCTAGCCTAAAGGTGGCTAGCAAAACTCTCTGTACAGAAGTAACCTCCATCCTTTCCAGTATCTTCTCTAACTGGTATACCCAGAACTCTGCCTCCTCTGGGTCACATCCTCCTCTGAAGACTGGAGGTTTCAGTGCCAGAAACCCTTCCAACTGGCCCTCCTTTAGTCCTCCTCCACTATGCCTTCTCCTACTCTCTTCTCTGCTACTGGATTTACCCTTAGATGATCCGCTTGACTTGCTCCTGAGTGTGGTTTCCTCAGTAGAGGGTTTAATCCCTCTGGAGTATATGCATGCATCTCTCTCCTCAATATCTGGGCTGTCATCCTCCTCTTCCTCCCCAATTTTGGGCTCCTGCCTCACCTCTGACCTCATCCTCCTAGCCCTAAGATGTCTCCTTTCTTCATCTGCCTCTTCCTCCTCTTGGTTTCCTCCAGCTCTGCTGGATTGATCATAACCCACTGGCTCTTTGCCAGGCCTCTTTCTTCTCCTGCCTATTGTTTCTGCTGGTTCCACTTCTTCCTGATTCTCGGCTTGGCCTCTAGCCAAGGATTGCATTCCCAGCACTAACTGAGCCACTGTGGTATGTAGTGACTCCATCATCACTTCCATTCTCTCTTGTCTGTCTCTGCTTGGCCCAGGTGCTTGGTACCTGGCAGTGGGCTCTTCAGCCCCAATATGACCCATTTCTTCTACCTGGGTCTCTGGCACATTTTCCTACAATCCCTCTACATGATGGGCTGCAGTTTCTTCTTCCTGTCTCAGGGAACTCCTATCCCTGCCTCTGGTTCTCATCCTGCACTTTTAGTTGCAGATATTCACAAATATCCAAAATAATACAAGTCTTATATGAGTTAGCCCTAAAGGGAACACTATCTAGGCATAGCTCTGATCATAGTATCAAGCAGGCTCTGATACCAAACAAAGCCTGTCACACCTCACTCAGGCCCTGGCCTATCATCTTCCAATTTGATAGCCAAAGGCTATTGCCTCCTCGGTAGTAACTCCCTGCCAGAATATTGGCCGAGGAGTCTGACGTCACCCAAGAGAGGATCTTTTTACTGACCTCGGAAGGTGCGAAGTCAAACACTATGAGCTCGAGACTTCGGTTAGCTCGTCAGGAATTCCAAGGATAACACCGTCTCCATCGAGGGGCCAAACTGACCGTCTTCGGGTAAGAGAGCCATCTCTCTGGAGCAAGGAAGAATCTCCCCGAAGGCAGAGGCCCCGAAGAGGATCTTCCCCGAACAAGAAACACCTGAACAAGGGAATCCCCTAACTATGGGTATGAGGCCCGAAGGAGGTGTTCATCAAGGGAACTCCCAGAGCTATGGGATAGATCCCGAAAGAGGTGCTCGCACCGAAGGACGGATAGAATCCGAAGAGGGTGCACGCACCGAAGGGCGACCTTGCCCAGGGCACCTCGGGAGTACGGTATGAGCATTTAAGGAGCCTCTGACTTGTCGCCCACAAGCCCTACACGTCACATCTGAACGGTGAACTGACACGCCGCAGCCCCCCCAGTCCTGACACAACCTGTCCGGGTTCAGGGCTACAGGAGGCTGCAAACGGCTGCCTGTCCCCTAGGTCCAAAAGTACAGATCAAATCCGACCGAACACGTGTCATGATCTGAACGGACCAGCTACTCCTATAAATACTAGGAAATGGGACTGGGCAATGGATGGGCATTTTTCCTCCCTCTGAGAAAACACAAAACAGGCAAGACACTTGATCCCCTAGTGTTCTTCCTCCACTTTCACTCAGAAAACTGACTTGGGCGTCGGAGGGTCCTCCCCGGAAAAACAAACCGGGGACCTCCTAACCTCTTCTTTGAGCTTTTCAGGCACACTCAGCTGGGAAACCAGAGCTCCAGGCGCTCGCCTCCTCAGGAAGTCTCTCTACCTGTCAACATGGCAGCAAACGAAGATGCCTTGGGGCATCATTTGGCGCCGTCCGTGGGAAACTACTCCTAGGTAGCTGTTGTCGAAACTCGGCGTTCGAAGGACAAAGGACTCCCGAAGTCCCCATCCGCGCTTGAGACCCAACCAGCTACCGAACAAAGTCCCCCAGAGACTTCCTTACCTGAGGAGGAACGCCCTCTTGTCATCACCATGGGTTTTTTACGAGACTTTCAGAGGTCTGTTGTGGCTGAAATGACACAACAGATAGACTGAAGGTGGCCGCAACCAGCCCAGGCGCAAAAACCCACTTCGCCAGCACGACCTCGGGAGAAAAGCCCAAGGGCAACCCGTCATAGCTCGGGAAGTGGGGAGCCACGGGAAGAGTCCTCGACAGATAACTTACCTCTTGGAGCACGGCTGGCAGAAAGAGCGAGGTCTGAATGACCCGAAGTCCCATCCAGGAGAAGTTTGTCACCAGAGGCAAGGTCCCCCTCACTTCGGTACCAAAGTCGCTCCCCAAAGAGACGGCAACAGTCCTTTTACTCAAGAACCAGGAAGAGGAGCCCAGTGCTACGCTCCTCCTGGAGAAAGTCTTGGCAAGATTGGAGAGAGTGGAACAGCAGGTGGCACGCAAGCCTGTTTGGGCCAGGCTAACTGACACCGTCTCTGGAGATGAAACTCCTTTCGCCCGAACAGTGGTCGAGGCGGCCATGCCAAGTGACTTCAGGCTACCTCGGCTTGAGACCTATGAGGGTCGGACTGATCCCCAGGCCCACCTAACAAAGTATAAACGCAGCATGGTGCTACACGGGGCTGACGATGCTACGCTCTGCAAGTGCTTCGAAGTCACCCTCGCAGGACCAGTAACTGCCTGGTACAATTCCCTGCCTCCCGGAAATATCAGGGGGTTCCAGGAGCTATCCACAGCGTTCACCCAACAGTTCATTGGGAGCAAGCCGACGGTAAAGATGCCCGTCCAGAAGTTCGACATAGCGCAAAGAAACGGGGAGACCATCCGTGACTATGTCGAGAGGTTCAACAGAGAGGCCCTCAGTGTTCCGGACTTTCGTCCCAAAATCCGCATCCTCGCCATGACAAAGGGCCTCCGGAGGGATTCGCACTTGTTTTATGAATTCTCCAAAGACCCCCCGGACACGCTGGGAGAATTCTACCGAAGGGCTGAACAACATATGACAGCCGAAGAGTTGAGAATGACTGGACCGAAGGCTGACCATATTCACGCTCGTGGCGAAGGGTCCAGCCAGCAAGCCCGGTGTCCAACGGAACAGTTAGGCCGACCTCGGAGAATGCGAGTAGGAGGAAGGAAGCCCCAAAACTTTACACCACTGAGCACCACGAGGGCTAACGTCCTAATGGCGTTGGAAAAATAGGGTGCTCAAATCCAACGACCGAGGGGCATGACTACTGACACCAGAAGGAACATGAAGAAGTTCTGTCAGTTCCACCGTGATCACGGTCATGACACCGAAGACTGCTTTCAGTTGAAAAAGTACATTGAATCACTAATAAAGCAGGGCCAGCTTCGGCGTTATTTGAGAATCCCTTCCCCGAAGGGGAAAAAAGAGGAAGAAGGAAAGCCCGATGACGAGGATTACGATTCAGACAGGCGAAGGAACCGAAGTCCGAGAAGGCGTCCTCCACCTTCGGCAGGAGTAATACAGACGATCACAACCGGACTTCCATCCTCGGAAAGAAAAAGAAGGGCCAGAGGGATAGCGGTGATGGAATATCAGAGCCCAACGAAAAAATTGGCCCGCGAGGATGGCTCCACCATCATATTTCCCCATGACGATCCATTGCTGATAATGGGAGGATAGGAAACTGGGACGTCAAGAGGGTACTGCTGGACGATGGGTCAAACGCAGACGTCTTGTTCTCACATTTGCTGCCAAGCTTGGGCGTATCCAGGAGTGACCTCAAGGCTATTACTTCACCCACATTCGGCGTAGGACCATCTGAGCTACCTGTCCTCGGGTGGATCGACCTCCCCTTGATGATGAAAGGAACTTCGGAGAAAGGAACTGCTGAGTTGTTCGCCTCTACCATGGCAAGATTCATAGTCATGGACGTTCCTTCGTCATACAACGCCATCCTCGGCAGACAGACACAGGGAAATTTGCATATTCGCCCTGATGTAAAGTACTTGACCGTCTCCTTCGCCACCAAAAACGGAGACGCAAAGATCTTCATTGATCAAAGCGAGGTGAGAAAGGTGTTCGTCCGAGCACGAAAGGCTCCAGCAAGCAACTTAGCACATGCTGTAGAAGCAAAATAGCTGGAAAGGGGCGAGGCAGAAGATCCCACAAAAGCGGAAACAGAAAAAGTAGAGCTTGTCCCAGGCCATAGTACCCGAATAGGGAAAAGCATGGCCGAAGGAGACAAGGAAAAACTTGTATCTTTTCTGCTTACAAATAAAGATCTGTTCGCCTACTCGCCGAAGGACATGCCAGGGGTAAACCCTCGCGTAATCCAGCATAGCCTCAAAGCGAGCCCGGAAGTAAAACCTGTCCGGCAAAAGAAACGGAGCATCTCAGCTCACAAAAGTGACTTCGTCAAGACCGAAGTCCAGCGTCTGATAGACGCTAGCGTTATCCGGGAGGTAAACTACCCCGAATGGCTAAGCAACGTGGTAATTGCCACAAAAGAAGGAAGTAGTAAGCTCCGGATGTGTATCGACTTCAGAAATTTGACTGATGCTTGCCCGAAAGATTCATATCCTCTTCCGCGAATAGACCAACTGGTAGACTCAACTGCCGAGTACGGGCTCCTAAGTTTCCTGGACGCTTTCAGTGGCTACCATCAGATAAGGATGGACCCCGAAGATGAAGAGAAGACTGCCTTCATCACCGAGGGAGGAACATATTGCTATATTAGGATGCCCTCCGGGCTCAAGAATGCAGGAGCCACCTACCAGAGGCTGATGAACAAAGTCTTCAAAGACCAAATGGGGAGGAACATGGAGGTGTATGTTG
Organism: Aquilaria yunnanensis; assembly: GCA_039654915.1. NCBI lineage: Eukaryota > Viridiplantae > Streptophyta > Magnoliopsida > Malvales > Thymelaeaceae > Aquilaria > Aquilaria yunnanensis. Next base: position 34,937,262 of record CM077595.1, on the reverse strand, counting down.
ATGATATGATAGTCAAAAGCAAACTTCCTGGCCACCACGTTGCAGATTTAGAGGAAACCTTCCAAAAACTCAGAGCCTTCGGGATCCGCCTTAATCCTGAGAAATGCATCTTCGGGGTGACCTCGGGAAAGTTCCTTGGGTACATGGTATCCGAAAGAGGCATCGATGCTAACCTTGAGAAGATTCAGGCTCTGCTTGAATTCCGAACTCCTGCCACAGTCAAAGACGTGCAAAGACTCACCGGAAGAATAACCTCTCTGAGCAGGTTTATTTCCAGGTACGGAGATAGGTGTCGACCCTTCTTCAAAGTGCTCACAAAGGCAGGAAAAATGGAAGGTGACCTCGGAAGGAATGGTCATCCTTGGGATGAAGATTGCCAAAAAGCATGGGAAGAACTCAAAGTCTACTTGGCCAGCCTGCCGACCCTGCGGCAACCTCGGGAGGGAGAGCCCCTCGTGTTATACCTCGCCGTCACGAAAAAAGCTGTGAGCTCGGTCCTCATGAAAGAAGAAGGGCCAAAGCAATGGCCGGTCTACTATGTCAGCAAGTCCCTACATGGCGCCGAAGTCAGGTACCCTTTGCTTCAAAAAGCTATAGATGCCTTAGTGCTTGCAGGGAGAAGGCTGCGGCCATACTTTCAGGCTCACCCCATTATCGTCCGAAGTACCCTGCCTCTACAGGATGTTATGAGGAAAGTTGATCACTCGGGAAGGCTTTCCAAGTGGTGTATAGAGCTTGGGGAACACGACATCACGTATGAACCCCGGAAAGCTATAAAAGCTCAAGCTTTGGCAGACTTCATCACCGAAGTACCAAACACCGAGGAGGGACATTCGTTTTCGGGCGAAGACGAGCCAGAATGGACGTTATATGTTGACGGGGCCTCAGGATCCGAACACCAGGGAGCTGTAGTGATTATCAGAGGCCCCGAAGGCCTAGAAGTATGTGAAGGCCATCAAGTTCAGTTTCAACGCCACCAACAATATGGCCGAATATGAGGCCCTCATAGCGGGATTGCGCCTGGCCAGAAAAATTGGCGTGAGGAACTTGAAAGCCCATAGTGATTCCCAGCTGGTAGTCCGGCAAATGGCAGGGGACTATGGCGCGAAAGACCTGACCTTGGCGAAATACCATGAGTTGGTAACAAAGCTTATTCGGGAGTTCGACGTCGTGAAAATTGAGAACGTACCCCGACGGGAAAATGTTGAGGCAGATTGTTTGGCGAAGTCGAGAACTTGCACCGAGGTGCTAAGCCACCCCAGCATCACGGTATTAACCATAGCGACCTTGGGGAAAGGATGGAAAGAACCAATCAAAACGTATCTCACAACCAACACACTCCCTGAAGACCCCAGCGAAGCCGCAAAAGTGCGAAGGCGCTCCGGACGTTTCTTCTTAATTGGAGAGGAACTATATCGGCAAGGATATGCAAATCCACTACAGAGGTGTGTTAGTGAAGAGGATACTGAAATGATCCTTGAAGAAGTTCACGAAGGTGCCTGTGGTTCGCACATCGGAACCGACGCCCTAGCAGCAGTGATACTTCGCCAAGGATACTTCTGGCCTACCCTGAGAAAGGACGCCAAGTAGTTCATCCAGAAATGTTGTAGTTGCCAGAGACATGCGAACATCCAAAGAACACCCTCAGAGTTCGTGACTTCAGCAGACTACCCTTGGCCCTTCGCAGTTTGGGGCATAGATCTCATTGGGCCACTCCCAACGGCGCCTGGAGGCGTAAAGTTCTGTGTAGTAGCAGTTGACTATTTCTCTAAGTGGGTCGAGGCAGAACCCCTGACAACTATCTCGGCAAAAGAAGTGCAGAAGTTCGTATGGAAAAACATCGTATGCAGATTCGGCATACCGAGCGTACTCGTAGCGGATAACGGATCCCAGTTCATAGACAAAGGATTCCAAAAGTTCATTAGCGACCTCGGGACAAAAATGCACTTCGCCCCAGTAGCTCACCCCCAAAGTAATGGGCAGGTGGAAGTATCTAACAGGACCATAAAAGATGGTCTGAAAACGAGATTGGGAGAAACAAAAGGGAAATGGCCAGGAGAACTCCAGAGCGTGTTATGGAGCTACCGAACAACACCCCGAAGAGCCACAGGGGAAACGCCTTTTTCACTCGTCTTCGGTACAGAGGCCATCATCCCTGTCAAGGTAGTACAACCGTCAATACGAGTCCAAGTGTTCGATGAAAAAGGAAATGACCTCGGCCTGAGAACCAAGCTCGACCTCGTCAGTGAACACAGAGAAGTAGCCGAGCTGAGAAGGAAAGCTTTCCAGCAAAGAGTGGCAGCAGCCATAAACCTACGCGCCAGGCCAAAAGGAATAAAGAAGGGAGATCTCGTTCTCCGAAAGGCTGAATTTGCACCTCGAAAGCCGTCCCACGGGGTACTGCGCGCAAATTAGGAAGGACCCTACCTGGTACTTGCCGAAGTACGAAAAAGAGTTTATAAGCTCGGCGATGCCAAAGGCATAGAATTAAAAAACACTTGGCACTCAGAGGCCTTGAAAAAATTCTATGCCTAAAAAGTTTGGTGGGAGAGTTGTATTGCACAAGTTGGACAAATTTGTCTAAGTAAAAAGATTCTGAAGAAGTGCAAAACAAGAGTCTCACGAAGGCAATCGCCGAGGAAAGCAAAAGTATGGTTTTCCAAAGTCCCTTGAGCGAATATGTTTGGGACAAAGGAAAGCAAAAGTATGGTCTTCCGAAGTCCCTTGAGCGAATATGTTCGGGACAAAGGAAAGTAAAAGTATGGTCTTCCGAAGTCCCTTGAGCGAAAATGTTCGGGACAAAGGAAAGCAAGAGTATGGTTTTCCGAAGTCTCTCGAGCAAATTATGTTCGGGACAAAGGGAAAACAAAGGGATCTGGCAAAAAATACTTAGCCAAATTTTTATCTATTGAGCCAAAGAGTGCTTACAAAGAAGAAAGTTGCTGAAAGACTACAAAAAAGAAGAAGAAAATGAAGACAAAAGGCCCTATTACAAAACTAAGGAACCTCGGCGTCTTGAGAACTGCCAGCCTCTGTGCTTTTGTCAGCAGCCTTCGGCGCCGAGAAAGAAGGAGGCAGTTTCAAGTGCTCGATCTTGAACCAAGTCCACCGAGGCTCCTTCGGGATGTTCATGCCTTCGAGGAAGGAGAGGTTGAAATCTGGGAACTTCTGCAGAATTTGGTGCCGAGCAAGACAGAAGCCGTCTTGAAAGCCCAACTTCGTCATATCATCGGACTCCCACTTTTTGACCGCCAAATCTGCATAGTCCTTCTCCAGATCCGCGTAATCCTTCTCCAGATCCTTGAGCTTTCTCTTCAATGCCTTCATCTTCTTCTTCTCTTCTGAAGGCTTCTTCAGAGATGCGACCTCGGCTTCGAGATGGGCCTTTTCCTCGAGCGTCTTCGCAAGGATTGCGTCACTTTCTGACTTATCCTTTTGAATCGCTTCTACGGTCGAAGTCAGCTCCGCCACCCGAGAACTGACGTCGGAAAGTTTCTAGGAGGTGCTTTCCTCAAGTTCCTCTTTCTCTTTTATGAACCCCTCCCGAAGTTCAACAACTTCCTTCTCCGAAGACTGCTTCAGCTGGGCATTATCGGCAGCCAACGCCGAACACTGGGCCTTCGTCTTGGTGTAAACGTGCCAGAGTGACGCCCTCCATTCTGACTCTCGCGCCACCCGAACATGGAGCAAGCCGGCGTACCCCATCAGCTGCAAAAAAAAAGCAAACAAAGGGAAAATGATGCTAAGTAAAAAGCAAAGGCGAAATTGGCAATAAGGAAACAGTGAAGCATACCTGGGCGGTGTGTTCAGTGAGTTTGGCGGCCAAAGAGATGTCGCCAGGGTAAGCCTCCGTAAGGGCCTTGTAAGATGCCTCAGTAAAAACCCCTTTGCACATCTGCCTGGCCATCTCGGGACAGTCCTCGGAGTACATATTCATGTCCTCCGTGAACGTCCAGAAGGGCTCATTCGGAACTTTCCCTGCTGGGATTTGGGCATCCCGAAGGGCCCTCTTGCGGGCATTTTCGGCAACCCAGTCAGGAGCGGCCACCTCCGCTGCGCAACAAAGCAGAAAAATTGGTTAAGGCCAGAAAACTCTTAAGGATTTACAAGAGAAAAAAGGTTCTTCGGCAAAGTACAAACCTGCTGGCAGCTCGGCAACGTCGTCGTCAAGAATCGACGTCGCCTCAGTAGAGATCCCCTTGCCTTTTATTTGGCGCCGTTCCTCAGCAGAAGGGGTCTCCTCCCCACCGCCCTCCAGAAGAGCATGCGAAGGCGTGGGGCTTTGAGGAAGGACGTCGGAAGAGGGGACGTCGACAGAAGGAACCCCGGGCAAATGGGCAGCAGGGACTTCGGGCTCCTCGCCTACCTCCTCCGGAATTTGCGGAAGAGAGGAAGGAGCAGCTTTCTTGGCCCGTTTGGAAGGAGGGTCGCCCGAAGTCTGCTTCCGCCTCCGAGAGGCAGCCTTCTTTGTCTGTTTGCCCCTCTCGGCCTGCCCCGTAAAAAGAGCCTTATAGAAGGCAGCCGTGTCGTCGTCCATCTCTGAAAAAAGGAAGATAAGATCAGTGTAAGTCCAAGATGAAGTTATGAAGGAAAAAATGAGAAAGTAACTTACTCTCGTAAAAAGACTCATAAGTCTCTTTTCCCCGAAGGAGTTTCACGAGCCAGGAGTCCTTCCCCGAAGAAGCTGGTTTCGGCATATTGAGGTCTGTCACATGCTCCTTTACCACCTTGAGTTCCCGAAGGACCTCTTCTGTCATAAGCCTCCAGTTAATCGGAAAGGGGTAAAGGGCACGAGGAGAGACCTCAGCAGCCCAGTCAGAGACGGCCCGGATGCGCCTGTCGAAGTCCTCAAAGATAGGTGCTACGTCGGCGTCTAGCAGTATCTTCGGGTCAACAACATCCATCTTGAGCCTCCCCTGAGCCCACTTGGTCGGGACGTGCGACCAAGCCTCCGACTTCTTCAGGAAAAAGAATTTTTGTTGCCACCCTCACCAGCTGTCTTTGGTGGCGAAGGTGAACGTATACTTTTTGCTCCCGGATCCCCGAGGTAGCATAAAGTAGAAGCCACCCTTCGGGACCACGAAGAGCTTGTAGTACTGAAGAAAAACCACAAAGTGAGGTTTTATTTTGAAAACGCCACACATATAGAGGAAGGCGTTGAAATAGCAGTACGAGTTCGGTGGGAGTTGGTTAACGGCAATGCCATGGAAGTTGCAGAACGCGCTAACCATCTCTGGGGGGGGATACCGAAGTCCGGCCTTCAGTTGGGCTCAAAAAACGGTGATTTCATCACTTCGGTTGGAGAAAGGAAATTGGTCAGGACGGGGCAACCTCGTCACAGAGTAAGAGGGTAAGAAAAACCTTTTCTTCCACTTCGCTAGTTTTGCCGCAATAGTGCAGCAGGGGTGAGAAATAAGAGGTTGCCAACTCTCGGGAACAGGCATGATGAAAACGAGTTCGGGAAAAACAAAGAAGAAGCTTTGAAAAAAAGCAAAAGGACTAAAACCCACCAAAGGTCTTGCCGGAATCTGGATTCCTGGAAGCCGTCGTGAAAAGTGGTCAGAAAAACGCCTGAAAAAGGAGAACCGCCGCGGAAAATAGGGAGAGAATTAGAAGGCAAAAGAAAGCAAAAGCAAAAGAAGAAAGAGGGTTATGACAGGACTGATATATATAGGCCGAGAAGGCCAGGAGAACCGTCATCATTAGTACTCCTCGGAAGGCGAAGCGTCGCCATAACTGCTAAGAGCGCCTGAAAAGTCGCGCGTGCCGTACACAGTGCATTCCTACCCAATAAAAGTGTGCCATGTGTCGGTCATCGCGCAGCAAACGTGCCACGTGTCGTCCATCACGTCGGGCACGCCCTCTGACACCATTTGGTCTAGAGGCGCCGCCCTAGACTGACTCTGTTTGATACAGGACGCGACGCATGAGCAGACCTATAAAGGCAAAAAAGTAGGTTACCTCGAAGACACCAAAAGACAGCCTGTGACTTCGGGCAAAAGGTCTATCTTCGGTACAAGGTTATCCTATTTCCCCTCGCCACGAAGACACCAAGAGACAGCCTGTAACCTCGGGCAGAAGGTGTATCTTCGGCACAGGGACAACCTGTCTTCTCGCGCCTCGAGGACGCAAAAAGGGCTGCCCATCGCTTCAGGCAGAAGAAGGCGTCTTCGACACGGATATCACAACCACAGGACCCGAGACCGATGAACCGACGTTCCTCACTTCGGCTTTTCGAAGGGGGGCCTGTGATAGCCAAAGGCTATTGCCTCCTCGGTAGTAACTCCCTGCCAGAATATTGGCCGAGGAGTCTGACGTCACCCAAGAGAGGATATTTTTACTGACCTCGGAAGGTGCGAAGTCAAACACTATGAGCTCGAGACTTCGGTTAGCTCATCAGGAATTCCGAGGATAACACCGTCTCCATCGAGGGGCCAAACTGACCGTCTTCGGGTAAGAGAGCCATCTCTCTGGAGCAAGGAAGAATCTCCCCGAAGGCAGAGGCCCCGAAGAGGATCTTCCCCGAACAAGAAACACCTGAACAAGGGAATCCCCTAACTATGGGTATGAGGCCCGAAGGAGGTGTTCATCAAGGGAACTCCCAGAGCTATGGGATAGATCCCGAAAGAGGTGCTCGCACCGAAGGACGGATAGAATCCGAAGAGGGTGCACGCACCGAAGGGCGACCTTGCCCAGGGCACCTCGGGAGTACGGTATGAGCATTTAAGGAGCCTCTGACTTGTCGCCCACAAGCCCTACACGTCACATCTGAACGGCGAACTGACACGCCGCAGCCGCCCCAGTCCTAACACAACCTGTCCGGGTTCAGGGCTAAAGGAGGCTGCAAACGGCTGCCTGTCCCCTAGGTCCAAAAGTACAGATCAAATCCGACCGAACACGTGTCATGATCTGAACGGACCAGCTACTCCTATAAATACTAGGAAATGGGACTGGGCAATGGATGGGCATTTTTCCTCCCTCTGAGAAAACACAAAACAGGCAAGACACTTGATCCCCTAGTGTTCTTCCTCCACTTTCACTCAGAAAACTGACTTGGGCGTCGGAGGGTCCTCCCCGGAAAAGCAAACCGGGGACCTCCTAACCTCTTCTTTGAGCTTTTCAGGCACACTCAGCTGGGAAACCAGAGCTCCAGGTGCTCGCCTCCTCAGGAAGTCTCTCCACCTGTCAACATGGCAGCAAACGAAGATGCCTTGGGGCATCACAATTTAACTCCCAAGCCCAATATTTAATCTCAAAGTGCCTGGTTCGGCCAAGCAAGTAATGGCAACTTTTAAGTCTTATTTTCTTAAGTTAAGAGGCCTGGGAGGTGGCCCAGGTGGCTTTAACAAGATCCATTATCAACTTGCAGCAAAGGCAAGGCCCAAAACACTAACTTGCACAACAAGCAAGATTTTAACTGGAAACTTGCATTCCAAGCAAGGCAACACTTAATGAAGTTTAAGTGCATACATGGTGTGCAATCAAGTGTTCTATCTATATGTCAACCAAGAAGCCCACATGGTTGGTTTAGGTTTTGAAAACAACAAATAAAAATGCATGATGCTCTCGGCCTACTAATGTACATACCATTATGCACAACAGTTCCACATAACTAGGTCCATAACCATTCACATAAAAGTGGCAACTTTGGCCCATAATATCCAGCATACATAGGCAAGCATAATGCCATCCATAAGTCCATACATAACTTGGCATCCAAAATCCACAAAACATCCACAAACTAGGTATCCAAGACTACACATATATACAAATCAAAATGGTAGTCTACCTAGTATCTAACATGGCTATATATGCCAAGCATCCATAAGTTGTTCATGCCAAGTTACATACAACCCGAGACCATACTCCTAATGGTCAAATAAAACCTTGAGAATCCCATACAGAAGTACACACTGCAACACCAAACCTATGGCCATATTCATGGTCATAAAGGTGAATACCACAATCAGAGCTAAAGTCCAAGTATCCATGCTCTCCTAGACAGTTCCCACTCTACAGCCTGCAAACTTAAAACATAAGTCTCGGCCAACCATAGGTAAATAAGACTTGTAATCAAACCAAAATGCTACGCCAAGCACACATTGGCGCATACCTTAGTAACTAAGCAAATAAACACTAAGCACACACACAAGCAGCTTAGCACTACTCAGGCCGAATATCCTTGCCTGAAAAATAAAGGATGGGCAATGAGCATATAACTCAGTAGGATTCACTTAAAACGTATACAACTCATATTGAGTCTATTTAGTTAAGCTGAGTAATCACTCAAAGCTTAACCTCCCATTAGTTAGCTCAACCTGCAAAACAAACACCAAGACAAGAAAAACAGGCATATACATATACAAAACGGATAAATAAGTCAAATATTTCATAAGCGGGGTTAGCATGCACAAGGAAACACCAAAGCACACAAGTACACACACACACTCCACAATGTTGCTTTCGGCCATATAAGCCATACATGTACCCATGTGCATTTCTTGCACACAAACTTACCAATACACCATTTCCATTTGGAGCTCCCAAAATGCCAAGCAAATAGGCCACATTTACTTGCATTTCTAGTACATGTACCATAGTTAATTACCTAATCAACAGAACAACCAAGTATAACCATTAAGCCCATCAAGTAACTAAGGTCATATGGCACATTTAACCATCACTTAGCCACTCTAGACACTTGAATCATGGTGTACATTACCAAGCAAAGTCAAGTGCCAGTGAACCCTACCTCAAATAGCTCTCGGTCTCAACCAAGTTTCAAATGTCCAAGTGCTCTTCAATCACAATGCCTAGCATAACAACACCTAGGCATCATCATACACATCCATGGATTAAACTACCATGACTCAAATGAAGAACACTAGAATGCGCACACTTTAGCTCTCGGCCAAAGTGTCCAATATGTCCATATATGTACTGCCCATCATTCTATCATACCATACTCTAATCACCAATGAACATTTTCCATAGTAGTTTTACCAAGTAACCAAGTGAAATGCACTACGTTACCATAAACTAAGCTCTCGGCCAAAGTACACATTTTCACATATTTGTGTCACTCATCCAACTAACCCAAAACATGATCAAGTGGCCATCAAATGACAATGCTCATGGCACAATTACCATGTAACCCATTGAAGTACATCATGATATACCAAATCAAGTTCTCGGCCAAAGTGCACACCTACACATACATATGTTCTCTATCAACTAACTCCACACATACACATCAAAACATCAATAACTAATGTTTCATGGCAACATTACCATGTATTCGAACAATGGGCACTAAATTTTGCCACTTCAAGCTCACGGCCATATAACCCAATTTCACATAACAATGTTCCTCACCCATTCAATCCAACATATGATCATCAAAGTATCACTAACCAATGCCCATGGCACTAATACCATGAAATCAAATGAGGAACACATGATTACCTCAAAGTGCACTTTCGGCCAACAGACTATCTTTCACAAACTTGGTGTTCTTCACCCCAACAACCTAACACAAGGTTAAATAATCATTAACAAACATCACACATGGATTAATTTCCATGAATTCCAAGAAGAACACCAAGAACACTTGTTCATCACATTCGGCCAACATTCCACTTTCAAACCGAAGCATTTCTTGCTCATTTAACTTAATACATCTTCAATTGAGCACATAGGTTCTTTGTACATGGAAGAACTACCGTGAATTCAAGGAGACATGGACATTACCTCAAAACCCTAGCTCAATTAAGCTCGGTTTCCTTGAATCTTCAAGAACCAAGCTTGATTCCAAGCAAGCACAAGCCGAAACACTCTTCTCCAAGCTTGAATCCTTCAAGTATCTTCAAGAATCTTGGATTTCAAAGCCAAAATGTGAAAGAACTCTTAAGAACACTCTCGGTTTAACAAGAACAAGCAAGCCCGAAATGAACAAATGGCCTTGGACTTGATTTCGGCCGAAAGTCATGTGTTTTTAGTTGGCTAGAATGCCAACTTTGCCTTCCACAATTTTGCATGGTGCAAAGTAGTCTTCCAAGCCCATATAAGTACAATGTCGCCCTTAAACTTGTGGTTAAATGGACACTTAAGTCAATTCTTGGCCCATTGTGCCAAGCACATGATAAACACATGTACCAAGATGTCATAAGTACACTTGTAAAACCGGCCATGTAACTAAACTAATGACTAGTTAGCTTAACTAGTAACTAGTGAATAGTACACTAGTGGTAGACAAGAATTTGACTAGCAATCATTGTTGTCTCCCAAAAATGGTCTAGTCTTGGACTAGCCATCATAAAATTTTGCATGGCCAACAATGCCATGCTTAAGCTTGTGGTTTCACTTGTACCACTTAACTTAGTGCACAATTTAGTCCCCTTTCACTGTTTTCTATCAGCTTTCCCATAGTACATTTTCTATGTGCAATTAAGTCCTGAAAGTCTCCAGTTTTGCACATAAGTCACTGTACTAGTCTCCGGAGCTTCTCTTACTTCCCCTTTCTGTTTTCTCTCATTTTCCTTGGTTTTTCCTTGATATTCCTTGGCCTAAGCCAAGCACTCAAGAGGTGCCTAACACTTCTCCTTTTGGTACTTCTCCTTCTCTGTAAGCCAATTCACCTTAATGAAGATTTTTTTTGGCTAAGTCTTTTTGCGAGATGTTTCGTTCTCCCTTTTGCCCCGAACATGATCGCTTAAGGGACTTCAAAAAATCATATCTGTGCTTATTTTGGCGAGCACCTTCGCGAGATTTTTTGTTTCCCATTTTTCCTGAACATGATCGCTCAAGGGACTTCGGGAAATCGTATCTGCACTTATTACAGCGAATGCCTTCACGGAATTCTGTCTTGTATACTTTTTATACTTGAGAATTTTTCTAAGAAACTTCTGTACTTAGCATATTTTCTAAATTTGTACAACACAATTCTTCCGCGAAACCTTAAGCATAGAATTTTTTCAAGGCGTCTGAATGCCAGGTATTTTTTAATTCTACACCTTCAGTGTCGCCGAGTCTGTACACGCCTTTTCGTACTTCGGGAAGAACCAGATAAGGTCCTTCCCAATTTGCACGAAGTACTTCGTGGGAGGGCCTTCGGGGTGCAAAGTCAGCCTTTCGGAGAATGAGGTCTCCTTTCTTGATTCCCTTTGGCCTGGCTTGTAAGTTTATAGCCGCAGCCACTCTTTGCTGAAAAGCTTTTCTTCTTAGCTCAGCTATTTCTCTGTGTTCGCTGACAAGGTCAAGCTTGGTTCTTAAGCCGAGGTCATTTCCACTTTCATCGAATACTTGTACCCGTACCGATGGTCGCACGACTTTGATCGGGATGATGGCCTCTGTACCAAAGACGAGTGAAAAGGGGGTATCCCCTGTGGCTCTTCGGGGTGTTGTTCGGTAACTCCATAACACGCTTTGGAGCTCTCCTGGCCATTTCCCCTTTGGTTCCCCCAGTCTCCTTTTTAGACCATCTTTTATGGTCCTGTTAGATACTTCTATCTGGCCGTTGCTTTGGGGATGAGCTACCGGGGCGAAGTGCATTTTTGTTCCGAGGTAACTGATGAATTCCTGGAACCTTTTATCTGTGAACTGGGACCCATTATCAGCTACAAGTACCTTTGGTATGCCGAATCTGCATACAATGTTTTTCCATACGAACTTCTGCACTTCCTTTGACGAGATGATCACCAGGGGTTCTGCCTCGACCCATTTGGAGAAATAGTATACTGCTACCACGCATAATTTTATGCCTCCAGGGGCTGTTGGGAGCGGCCCAATGAGGTCTATGCCCTAGACTATGAAGGGCCAAGGATAATCAGCCGAGGTCACTAATTCTGAGGGTCTCCTTTGGATATTTGCGTGTCTTTGGCAATTACCGCATTTCCGGACGAACTGCCTAGCGTCCTTTCTCAGGGTGGGCCAAAAGTATCCTTGGCGAAGTATTACTGCTGCAAGGGTGTCGGTTCCGATGTGCGAACCACAAGCACCTTCGTGTACTTCTTCGAGGATCATTTCAGTATCCTCTTCGCCAACACACCTCTACAGTGAATTTGCATATCCCTGCCGATATAATTCTTCGCCAATTAGGAAGAATCGGCCGGAGCTTCTTCAGATTTTGGCAGCTTCACTGGGGTCTTTAGGGAGCGTATTGTCGGGGAGATTTCTTTTTATCAGGTCTTTCCAGCCTTTGCCGAAGTTGATATGCTCAGCGCTGTGATGCTCGGGTGGCTTAGCACGTCGGTGCATGCTTTAGATTTTTCCAGGCAATCTGCCTCAGCATTATCTCGATGAGGCACTTTTTTGATTCGTACGGTGTCGAACTCCCGGATGAGTTTTGCCACCAACTCATGGTATTTTGCCAAGGTTGGGTCCTTTGCCCGGTAGTCTCCTGCCGTTTGTCGTACTACCAGCTGGGAATCACTGTGGGCATTCAGGTTTCTTATGCCAATTTTTCTGGCCAGGCACAATCCTGCTATGAAGGCTTCATACTCCGCCATATTGTTAGTGATGTTAAAGCCGAACTTGATACTCTTCATCACTTCTAGGCCTTCAGGACCCCTAATGATTATGCCAGCTCCCTGGTGTTCGGACCCCGAGGCTCTGTCAACATGCAAGGTCCATTTGGGCTCACCTTCGACTGGATTCGGGTGGCTATCCTCGGTGGTGGGTAGTTCGGCTATGAAATTTGCCAATGCTTGAGCTTTTATGGCTTTCTGAGGTTCATAAGTGATGTCGTGTTTGCCAAGCTCTATGCACCACTGGGAGAGCCTTCCGAAATGATCAACCTTTCTCATGACATCCCGTAGTGGTAGACTACTTCGGACGATGATAGGGTGAGCCTGAAAGTATGGTCGTAGCCTTCTCCCTGCCAATACCAAGGCGTATATAGCTTTTTGCAACAAAGGATACCTGATTTCGGCGCCATGCAGGGATTTGCTTATGTAGTAGACCGGCCATTGCTTTGGCCCCTATTCTTTGACAAGGACCGAGCTCACAGCCTTTCTATGACGGCGAGGTATAGCACAAGGGGCTCTCCCTCGCGAGGCTGTCGAAGAGTGGGCAGGCTGGCTAAGTAGATTTTGAGTTCTTCCCAGGCCTTTTGGCAGTCTTCATTCCAAGGATGATCATTATTTTCGGGGTTGTTTTCCTCTTTTGTTGCCTTAGTGAGGACCTTGAAGAACGGTCGACACATGTCTCCATACTTGGAAATAAACCTGCTAAGAAAGGTTATCCTTCCGGTGAGTCTCTGCACATCCTTTATTGTGGCAGGAGTTCGGAACTCGAGCAGAGCCTTGATTTTTTCTGGGTTAGCATCAATGCCTCTTTCTGATACCATGTACCCAAGAAATTATCCCGAGGTCACTCCGAAGATGCACTTTTCAGGATTGAGACGGATCCCGAAGGCTCTGAGCTGGTGGAAAGTTTCCTTTAGATCTGTGACATGGTCGTCAGGCAGCTTGCTTTTGACTATCATATCGTCGACATACACTTCCATGTTTCTCCCTATTAGGTCTTTAAAGACCTTGCTCATTAGCCTCTGGTAGGTGGCTTCTGCATTTTTAAGCCCGAAGGGCATTCTGGGGTAGCAGTATGTTCCTCCCTCGGTGATGAAGGCGGTTTTTCCTCATCTTCGGGGTCCATCCTTATTTGATGATACCCACTGAAGGCGTCTAAGAAACTTAGGAGCCCATATTCAGCAGTTGAGTCTACCAATTGGTCTATCGGTGGGAGGGGGTATGAGTCTTTTGGGCAAGCATCGTTCAAGTTTCTAAAGTCGATGCACATCCGGAGCTTACTGCATCCTTCTTTTGTGGCAATAACCACATTACTCAACCATTCAGGGTATTTGACCTCCCTGAGGACACCAGCATCTAACAAGCACTGCACTTCGGTTTTGACAAAGTTACTTTTATGGACTGAGATGCTCCGTTTCTTTTGCCGGACAGGTTTTGCCTCGGGATTAACTTTAAGGCTATGCTGTATTACGCTAGGGTTTACCCCTGGCATATCTTTCGGCGAGTAGCCAAATAGATCTTTATTTTCCAGTACAAAAGATACAAGTTTTTCTTGTCACCTTCAGCCAAGCTTTTCTCTATTTTGGTAGATTGACTTGGGACAAGTTCTACTGTTTCCATTTCCACTTTCACGGGATCTCCTTCCTTGCCCTTCTCTGGTGCCTTTGCCTCCACCGTTTGTGTGAAGTTGTTTGCCGGAGCTTTTCGTGCCTTTACGAACACCTTTCTTACTTTGCCTTGATCTATAAAGATCTCTGCATTTCCATCCTTGGTGGCGAAAGTGACAGTCAAGTACTTCATGTTAGGTACCTCCTAAGTGCTTGGCTAAGGCCAAGGAATATCAAGGAAAACCAAAGAAGATGAGAGGAAATAGAAAAGGGAAGTAAGAGAGGCTTGGGAGACTAGTACAGTGACTTATGTGCAAAATTGGGGACTTTCAGGGCTTAATTGCACATATAAAATGTACTATGGGAAAGCTAACAGAAAACAGAGAAAGGGGACTAAATTGTACACTTAAATGAATGGTTCAATTAAGACTATCAAAATTTAGATGGGTATTTCGGCCATGCAAACTTTTGTGGTGACTAGTGCAAGACTACCCCAATTTTGGGAGACAACAATGATTACTAGTCAAATTCTTGTCTCCCACTAAGTGTACTATTCACTAGTTACTAGTAAGCTAACTAGTCTTTGGCTTAGTTCATGGCCGGTTATGCATGGGAGATTTTAGTGACTTTGGTACTTGTGTTTATCATGTGCTTGGCATAATGAGCCAAGATTGGACTTGAGTGACCATTTAACCACAAATTTAAGGGCGGCATTGGACTTATATGGCTTGGAAGACTACTTTGCACCATGCAAAATTGTGGGAGGCCAAAGTTGGCATTATGACTAACTAAGACTTAAGTACATTCGGCCGAAACAACCAAAGCCATTTACACTTCATTTTCGGACTTGCCTTACCTTGTCTTGACCGAGCTTGCTCTTGAGTTCCTTCACAAATTGGCCTTGAAATCCAAGAAGACTTGTGAGCATTGGAGGATTCAAGCTTGGAGGAGTGTGTTTTGGCCATTGCTAGCTTGGATTCAAGTGTTGTTCTTCAAGTTTGAAGGAAGGCCGAGTTTATTGAGCTAGGGTTTTGAGGTAATCCTTGTTACCCTCTTGAATACATGGTAAATCTTCCATGAACAAGAGATTTAGATGCTCAATTGAAGTGGGATTGAGCTAATTAAGCAAGAAAAGTCTTGGTTTGAAAATGAAATGTTGGCCGAATATGATGAACAAGTGTCTTGGTGTTCTTCTTGGAATTCATGGAAATTAATCCATGTGTGATGCTTGTTAATGATCATTTCACCTTGTGTTAGGTTGTCGAAGTGGAGAACACCAAGATTGTGAAATTTAGTGTGTTGGCCGAAAGTTGGATTCAAGGTAAATCATGTGCTTCTTGTGTTTACATGGCATTGATGCCATGAGTGAAGTTGGTTGATGATTTGATGATCATATGTTGGATTATATAATGGATTGAGTTGATGAGAAACATTGTTATGTGAGATGGGCAAATTTGGCCGAGACCTTGAAATAGAGTGGAATAGTGTGTTTCACTTAGTTAATTGGAATTAAGGCCATAGATGATATTTATTGATGATTAGAATATCATGTGGTGTGTTGGAATAATGAATGACACATATATGTGAAATTAAGTCTTTGGCCGAGAGCATAAGTGTGTGTATCTTAGTGTTCTTCATATGAGACATGGTAGTTTAATCCATGATTGTGTGTTGATGATGCCTATGTGATATTATGCTAGGCATTGAGGTTGAGGAACACTTGGATACTTAAAGTTGGCTTGAAACCGAGAGCTATTACGGTAGGGTTCACTAACACTTGATATTGCTTGGTAATGTTCCATGGTTCAAGTGTTTAGAGTAGCTAAGTGATGGTTAAAATCTGCCATGTGATCTTAGTTGCTTGTTGGGCGTATTGGTTACACTTTGGTGTAATGTTGATTAGCTAATTAACTATGATACATGTACTAGAAATGCAAGTGAATGTGGCCTATTTGCTTGGCATTTTGGGAGCTCCAAATAGAATTGATGTATTGGTAAGTTTGTGTGCAAGAAATGCACATGGGTACATGTATGGCTTATATGGCCGAGAGCTATATTGTGGAGTGTGTGTGTGTATCTGTGTGCTTCAGTGCTTGTTTTGTGCTTGCTAACCCCTTATGAACTATTTGACTCATTAAACTGCCTTGTATATGTATATGCATGTTTTGTTGTCTTGGTGTTTGTTTTGCAGGTTGAGTTAACAAAAAGGGGAGGTTAAGCTTCGAGTGCTCACTCAGCTTAACTAAATAGACTCAATATGAGTTGTGTATGTTTGAGTGAATCCTACTGAGTTATATGCTCACTGCCCAACTTTATTTTTTTTTAGGCAAGGACATTCGGCCTGAGTAGGACTAAGCTGCTTGTGTGTGTGCTTAGTGTTTATATTTGCTTGCCTTGCAAGGTATGTGCCAATGTGTGCTTGGCTTAGCACTTTGATTCATTTGCAAGTCTTATTCCTTTTATTGGCCGAGACTTATAGTGGAAGTTTGCAGGCAGTAGTTGGAGACTTGTCTAGGAGGGCTATGGATACCTGGACTGTAGCTTTGATCATAGTGTTTTCCTTCATGACCATGAACCAAGCTATTGGGATGGTGTTGCAGTGTGTACTCTTGTATGGCATACTTAAGGTCATGTTTGACCATTAGGAGACTCGGCATGTATTAACTTGGCGTAAACACTTTTGGTTTCATGGCATGAGTAGCCATGTTATGTTTGCTAGGTAGACTACTCTTTTGTTGTTAATATGTGTAGTCTTTAACACCTAGACTTGTGATGTTTCATGGGATTTGGTATGCCAAGTTATGTAAGGATGGTGTATGGCATTATGCTAATTTATGATTGCTGGATACTAGGGGCCAAGGCTTGGTACCTTTATGTGAATAGTATGGGCCTTGTGATGGCCTTGGGCCTCATCGTTGTGAGTCATGATGACTGTTGAGGAGACTTCTAGGAGGAAGAACGCCTGGAAGGTGGATCGCCCCAAGGAGAGTACCTGAAAAGCTGGTAAACAGGGTTAGGAGGCCCCTGGAGTGTTTTTCCGGGGGGGGAGCCTCCGACGCCCAAGTCAGTGGTGGCCGGAAGAAGGAGAAAGTCACTAGCTCAAAGAGAAAGGCAGAAAAGTCTCGCCTGGTATTTTCTCAGAGTGTGGGAGCTGTATCTCCGGCCTACCAACCTCCTGTCAAGTATTTATTTCCTGTACATATAGGAATACCTAGCCCGTTCAGATCATGACACGTGTGCGGTCGGATGCTCCTGAACGTCTGGGTGTAGGGGACAGATAGTTGGTAACTAGACGGCCTCGAGCCTTGTGCTGAGACGGGCCATGATATGATTCTGATGGCGTCTGCGCGTCAGGGCGACTTTTTACGTCTGTGGTGGGACGTGTCAGAGGCTTCCTTAAATGCTTCCTTAAATACGCCTGCCGTACTCCCGAGGTCCCTGGGCGAGGTCGTCCTCTAGTCCGGACAGAGCCTCTTCGGGAAGCATACCCTCAGTTTAGGGGTTCCCAGTTCCAGGGGGTTCCACCTTCGGCGATATCATATTCGGGCAGCAATGTCTGGTGCCACTTTTCCGAAGGCGCGCTGTTCACAACCTTGGGGGGCGAATAGAGTCCTCAAGTTATACTGGCGTGCCGAGGCTCGGAGCTCTCCGGCTATCTCCCGAGGTGCATGATTCCACCTGTTCCCGGGAAGCGCCAGTTCTTCTGGCCATTGTTGTGGCAGTGTGTTCGGCCAGATTGAGGCGATAGCCTTTGGCTATCACATGCCCCCCTCTGGAAAGCCGAAGTGAAGACTTCGGTTTGCATCTCTTTCCGAGGTTGTTGTTGGGAGTCTTGTTGGGAAGCATAACCTGTTCCGAGGTCACACCTTTTGCCCGAGGGTCTGGGCTGTTCGGCCTTGGCCTATTCTTTGGTGTCTTCGAGGCAAAGCCTGTACCGAAGATACACCTCTTGCCCAAAAGTCATGGGCTGTTCAGCCATAGCCTGTCTCTTGGTGTCCTCGAGGTGGCCTGCTTTTTATTTCTGCAGGTCTGATGGCCAAGCGTGTCAGACTGAGCGGCGCGTCTCCATTTTTCAGGGATGTCAAATGACGTGTCCCAATCAGGAGGTGTGTCCCGGTTTTCCAGGCACGTTTGGGGAGGCACGTCCCCCATTTCTGCGCAGCGGTTGACACGCGACTTCTTGCCATTGGAGGAAAGGCGCGTCATTTACAGAGGGCACGCCTTTTTGGGTGCAGCAGGCAGTTACGGCGACGGTTCGCCTCCAATGGGTACTTATGATGTCTTTTCGGTTACCCACCTTTGGCCTATAAATAGCCCATTCCATCATAAGTCCCACTTACTATTTTTCTGCTCTCTCTCTGCTTTGCCCTCTGTTCTTGTGTTTTATCTTGCTTTTTGTGGCGGAGCTTTTTTAATCAGAGCTTTTCCTACCAACTTTCACGACGGCGTCCTCCGGTAAATCTTTTGGTGGGTTTTGATTTCCAGAGTACTCTGATTCCTCTGTTTTTCTGAGTTTTTCTGGAAAACTGTTGTTTTTTCCAAACTCGTCTTCTGAGTTTTTTCTGGAAACTACTTTCTTTTCCATCTCAAACTCTTTTTCATGTCTGCGATGCCTGTTCCCGAGACCTGGAAACCTCTTCTGGCCCATCCTTGCTGTACCACCCCCGAAAAACTAGAGAGGTGGAAGAAAAAATTCTTTCTTCCGTCTTACGCTGTGACCAGGCTGCCTTGTTCTAGCCATTTTGCTTTTTCAAACCGCGGCGACGAGGTTACCGTCTTCCGAGCCCAACTGAAGGCCGGACTTCGGTATCCTCCCCCGAAGGTGGTTTGCGAGTTCTGCCAATTCCATGGCATTGCTGTGAACCAGCTTCCCCCGAACACGTACTGCTATTTTAACGCCTACCTCTACATGTGTGGCGTGTTCGGGATAGAGCCCCACTTCATCATTTTCATGTAGTACTACAAGCTCTATGTGGTCCCGAAGGGTGGCTTCTATTTCCTGCTGCCTCGGGGATCCGGGAGCAAAAAATTCACCTTCACCTTCGACACGAAGGATAGCTGGCGGGGGTGGCAGCCTAAGTTCTTTTTCCTCAAGGTGGATAAGAACTGGTCTGATGTCCCGACCAGATGGGCTCAGGGAGTGCTGAACGCAGACGTCGTTGATCCGAGGATGCTGCTGACCCCACCGTTGGCTTCCGTGTTCGCGGATTTCGACGCCTGCATTCGGGCAGTCGCTGACTGGGCTCCCGAGGTCTCTCCTCGTGCTCTTTACCCCTTTCCTATCAACTGGAGGTTGATGACCGAAGAAGTCCTTTAGGAGCTGAAAGTGGTTAAGGAGCACGTGACTGACCTCAATATGCCCGCTCCCGCCATCGCCGGGAAGGACTCCTGGCTGGTCAAGCTCCTTAAGGGGGAGACTTCTTTCGAAACTTTTGCCGAAAGTGAGTAATCTTCCATCCCTTTATACTTTTTCCTCGGACTTACGCTGATATTTCTTCTCTTTTTCAGAGATGGGCGATGGGGCTGCCGCCTATTACAAGGCTCTCTTTTCTGGCCAAGTGGAGAAGAGGGAGCAGACAAAGAAGGCGGCTTCCCGAAGAAGGAAGACGACAGGGGCGGGACCCTCGGCGAAGCGAGCTAGGAAGGCTCTCCAGCCTTCTCAGCCAGAGCTTTTGGAAGAAGAAGCTGGCGAAGAGGCTGGTCTTGTTGAAATTCCACTGGCCGAGGTCCCCGCTACTTCCGCTGAGGTGCCTCCTCTCGACCTCGAGGCCCCCAGAAACACTGTAGTGGTAGAAGTACCCACTGCCGAGGAGCGGTACCGGCAGAAGGGTAAGGGTCTTTCTTCCAAGGGGCCCGAGGATCCCGAGGACACTGTCTCCGAGGTTCCTCCAGGTATGCCTTCAAGCGAAGTTCAGCTCCTTTACCTTTCGCGAATCTTTTTTCTGCTCCTAACTTCCTTCTTACTTTCAGAGGAGCCCCTTGCTGCTGGCTGGAGGGCCATTCATGAGAGGAAACGAGCCCTCCGCGATGCCATAATCCTTGAGGGGAAGATCCCCTTGGAGCCCTTTTGGACAATCACGGAGGATATGAATTTGCTCTCCGACGATTGTCCAAAGATGACAAAGGAGATTTGGAAGGGGATAACCACTGACGCCTCCTTCCGGGCCATTGCGGCGGCTCACCCGGGGGATAATACCCTCGCCGCAAAAGTCACCGAGCACGCTGCTCAGGTATAGTCTTTACACTCTTTTTCCTCAATTTTCTAAGTGTTTAGACTTGTACTAACCTAGACTTTTGCCTTGCCGTAGCTGCTGGAGTATGCTGGTTATCTCCGAGTTCGGGTGGCCAGACAGGCTGCCTCCAAGGATGCGACTTCGCGGGAACTCAGTGAAGCGAAGGCTTCACTTGCGAAGGTGATCGCCAGCAACCAGCAGCTGACAGCGGATTGTTCTCAGCAAATCGCCGCCGTTCGGGAGGAGTTCTCGAAGAAAAGAGAAGAACTTGAAAAGGACTCCTCCCGGAAGATTGCTGACCTCGGCGACCAAGTAAAGGGGCTGCTCGCCGCCAACGGAGATCTTGTCAAGGACAAGGCTGTTTCTGACAGTCTTGCGTCGAGGTTGACGGACGAGAACAAAGCTCTTCAAACCGAGGTCGAGGCTCTGAAGAAGGAGTCCGGAGAGACGCTGGGGATAAGCGAGCTGGAAGAGGAGGTTGCTGAGCTGAGGGACGAGGTCAACGTCCTTGGCGTTCAAAAACGTACTTCTGATGAAATGGCCAAGGTCACCTTTCAGGACGGCTTCTGCCTTACTCGGCACCAGGTGCTGCAGAGGTTCCCAGATTTGGACCTCTCTTTTCTGGAGGGCCTAAATATTCCTGAGGGACCTCGGTGGCAGTGGTCCAAGGTCGAGCATCTGAAGCTTCCTGGTCTTCGTCCGCCCGGCTCTCCCTAGTTTGTTTTAGGGCTCCTCTTATTTTTCTCCTTTGTGCTCCTTCTTTGGACACTTCTTTTGTAAGGCAGCGTTTGCTCTAAATGAACAATCTTTTTGGCTAAGTCCTTTCTTGCAAGTTTCTTTATTTCCACTGTCCCGAACACGTTTGCTCAAGAGAGTTTCGGAAAACCTGCAACCAAAGAAACTTTTTACCTTCCTTTGTCCCGAGTGTGCTCGCTCAAGAGACTTTCTGGAAAGTTTGCAAAAATTTGGCTAAGTCTTTTGCAGGCTTTTTGTTCCCTTTTATCCCGAACATGTTCGCTCAAGGGACTTCGGAAAACCTTCAGCCAAATTTTTCTGTCTTCCTATTGTCCCGAGCATATTTGCTCAAGGGACTTAGGAAAATTTTCACGAGATTGCTCATTTCCCTTTTTCCCGAGCATGTTCGCTCAAGGGTGTTTGGAAATTAGCTCTGCTTTTGTTTTGGCGTGCACTTTTGCGAGATTCTTGCTTTCCCTTTTTTCCCGAGCATGTACGCTCAAGGATGTTCGGAAAATTTTCTCTGCACTGATTATGCCGAGTACCTTTGCAAGATTTTTTGTTTCCCATTTTTCCCGAGCATAGTGGCTCAAGGGACTTCGGGAAGTCACATCTGCTTTTTTCGTGGCGAGCACCTACGCGGAATTCTGTCTTGGACAATTTGGTATACTTAGAATTATTCTCAAGACCATTCTTCTCCAGACCATTCTGCACTTAGAATATTTCTTGTACAGTATACCTCTTCCGCTCAACCTTAGGCGTAGAATTTTTTCAAGGCGTCTGAATGCCAAGTGTTTTTCAATTCTACGCCTTCGGCGTCGCCGAGCTTATACACGCCTTTTCGTACTTCGGCGAGAACCAGATAAGGTCCTTCCCAATTTGCGCGAAGTACTCCGTGAGATGGCCTTCGGGGTGCAAAGTCGGCTTTTCGGAGAACGAGGTCTCCTTTTTTGATTTCTTTCGGCCTGGCTTTTAAGTTGATAGCCGCGGCCACTCTTTGCTGGAAAGCTTTTCTTCTCAGCTCGGCTATTTCTCTGTGTTCGGTCACAAGGTCGAGCTTAGTTCTCAGACCGAGGTCATTTCCGCCTTCATCAAATACTTGTACCCGTATTGAAGGCTGAACTATCTCTATTGGGATAATGGCCTCTGTTCCGAAGACGAGTGAGAAGGGAGTTTCCCCTGTGGCTCTTCGTGGCGTCGTTCGGTAGCTCCACAATACACTTTGGAGTTCTCCTGGCCATTTCCCCTTGGCTTCCCCAAGTCTCTTTTTCAGGCCATCTTTTATGGTCCTATTTGATACTTCCACCTGCCCATTGCTTTGGGGGTGAGCTACTGGGGCGAAGTGCATCTTTATTCCGAGGTCGCTGATGAATTCCTGGAATCCTTTGTCTATGAACTGGGATCCATTATCAGCTACTAGTACCCTCAGTATGCCAAATCTGCATACGATGTTCTTCCATACGAACTTCTGCACTTCTTTTGCCGAGATAGTTGCTAGCAGTTCTGCCTCTACCCACTTTGAGAAATAGTCCACTGCTACCACGCAGAATTTCACGCCTCCAGGTGCTGTGGGGAGTGGCCCAATGAGGTCTATACCCCAGACTGCGAAGGGCCAAGGATAGTCTGCCGACGTTACCATTTCCGAGGGTATCCTCTGGATTTTTGCATGTCTCTGGCAACTACCGCACTTCTGGATGAACTGCCTTGCGTCCTTTCTCAGGGTAGGCCAGAAGTATCCTTGGCGGAGTATCACTGCTGCAAGGGCATCAGTTCCAATGTGCGACCCGCACATGCCTTCGTGAACTTCTTCGAGGACCATCTCAGTATCCTCTTCGCCCACACATCTCTGCAGCGGATTTGCATATCCTTGCCGATATAACTCTTCACCAATCAGGAAGAATCTTCCAGTGCGTCTTCGCAGTCTTGCAGCATTGCCGGCGTCTTCGGGAAGCTCATTCTCTGCGAGGTATTTCTTTATGGGGTCCTTCCACCCTGTTCCTGAGGACGTTACGCTTAGCACGGAGATGCTTGGATGGTCTAGCACCTCGGTGTATGTTTTGGACTTCGCTAAGCAATCTGCCTCAGTGTTATTCCGCCGGGGTACATTTTCGATCCGCACGGCGTCAAACTCTTGGATGAGTTTTGTTACCAGCTCGTGGTATTTTGCCAAGATTGGGTCCTTCGCCCCATAATCTCCTGCCATCTGCCGAACTACCAGCTGGGAATCGCTGTGAGCCCTTAAGTTTCTCACGCCAATCTTTCTGGCCAAGCGTAATCCCGCTATGAGGGCTTCATACTTAGCCATATTATTGGTGACGTTGAAGCTGAACTTGATAGCCTTCATCACCTCTAGGCCTTCGGGTCCTCTGATAACTATTCCAGCTACCTGGTGTTCGGACCCCGAGGCTCCGTCAACATGCAAGGTCCATTCTGGCTCACCTTCTTTCGGATCTGAGTGGTTCTCCTCAGTGGTGGGTATTTCGGCGATAAAATCTGCCAATGCTTGGGCTTTTATGGCCTTCCGAGGCTCATATGTGATTTCGTGTTCGCCAAGCTCTATGCACCACTTGGAGAGCCTTCCCGAATGATCAACTTTCTTCATAACATCGCGTAGTGGTAGACTACTTCGGACGATGATGGGGTGAGCCTGGAAATATGGTCGCAGTCTCCTTCCTGCAAGCACCAAGGCGTATATAGCTTTTTGAAGCAAAGGGTACCCGACTTCGGCGCCATGCAGGGACTTGCTGACGTAGTAGACCGGCCATTGTTTCGGCCCTTCTTCTTTTACCAGGACCGAGCTCACGGCCTTTTCTGTGACGGCGAGGTACAGTACGAGGGGTTCTCCCTCCCGAGGTTGTCGCAGAGTCGGCAGGCTGGCCAGGTAGACTTTGAGTTCTTCCCAGGCCTTTTGGCTATCTTCATCCCAAGGATGACTGTTTCTTCCGAGGTCGCCTTCCATCTTTGCTGCCTTTGTGAGGACTTTGAAGAAAGGTCTACACCTATCTCCGTACCTGGAAATAAACCTGCTCAGAGAGGTTATTCTTCCGGTTAGTCTCTGCACGTCTTTGACTGTGGCAGGAGTTCGGAACTCAAGCAGAGCCTTAATCTTCTCAGGATTGGCGTCGATGCCTCTTTCGGATACCATGTACCCAAGGAATTTTCCCGAGGTCACGCCGAAGATACACTTCTCGGGGTTAAGGCGAATCCCGAAGGCTTTGAGCTTTTGGAAGGTTTCCTCCAAATCTGCAACGTGGTAGCCGGGCAACTTGCTTTTGACTATCATATCATCAACATATACTTCCATGTTTCTCCCTATTTGGTCCTTGAAGACCTTGTTCATCAGTCTCTGGTAGGTGGCTCCTGCATTTTTCAGCCCGAAGGGCATTCTGATATAGCAGTACGTTCCTCCCTCGGTGATGAAGGCAGTTTTCTCTTCATCTTCGGGGTCCATCCTTATCTGATGGTAGCCGCTGAAGGCATCTAGGAAGCTCAGGAGCCCGTATTCGGCCGTTGAATCTACCAGTTGATCTATTGGCGGGAGGGGAAATGAGTCTTTCGGGCAAGCATCGTTCAAGTTTTTGAAATCAATGCACATCCGGAGTTTGCTGCTACCTTCTTTTGTGGCAATGACCACGTTGCTTAACCATTCGGGGTATTTTACCTCCCTGATAACTTCAGCATCCAATAGGCGCTGGACTTCGGTTCTCACGAAGTTGCTTTTGTGGGCTGAGATGCTTCGTTTCTTTTGCCTGATAGGTTTTGCTTCCGGGCTTACTTTGAGGCTGTGCTGTATTATGCCAGGGTTCACTCCTGGCATGTCTTTCGGCGAGTAGGCAAACAGATCTTTATTTTTCAGCAGAAAGGATACAAAAATTTCCTTATCACCTTTGGCCAAGCTCTTCCCTATTCGGGTAGATTGTCCTGGGACAAGATCTACTGCTTCCATTTCTGCTTCTGCGGGATCTCCTTCTTTGCCTTTCTCCTGCGCCTTTGCCTCCACTGTTTGTGTAGAGTTGTCTGCCGGAGCCTTTCGTGCTTTTACAAACACCTTTCTTACCTCGGCTTGGTCGATGAAGACCTCTGCATCTCCATCCTTGGTGGCGAATGTGACAGTCAAGTACTTCACATCGGGGCGAATGTGCAGGTTCCCCTGAGTCTGCCTTCCAAGGATGGCGTTGTACGAAGACGGGACGTCCATGACGATGAATCTTGCCATTGTGGACGCATACAACTCAGCTGCTCCGTCTACCGAAGTGCCTTTTATCATCAAGGGGAGGTCGATCCATCCGAGGACGGGTAGTTCCGATGGTCCAACGCTGAAGGTAGGCGTGGTGACAGGTTTAAGCTCGTTGCTGGAGATGCCCAAGCTCGACAGTATGTGCGAGAATAGGACGTCAGCATTTGAGCCATCATCAAGCAACACTCTCTTGACGTCCCAGTTCCCTATTCTCGCCATTATCAGCAGCGGGTCGTCGTGGGGGAAGACGATGGTGGAGCCATCTTTGCGAGCCAGTTTCTTTGATGGACTTTGATACTCCATAACCGCAATTTCTCTGGCCTTCCGCTTTCTTTCCGAGGATGGGAGCCCCGTTGTAATGGTTTGGATGACCCCTACTGGAGGTGGAAGGCGCCTTTTTGGACTTCTGTTTCTCCGCCTGTCTGAGTCATAGTCCTCATTTTCGGCCCTCTCTTCCTCCTCTTTTCTGCCTTTTGGGGAGGGCATCCGCAGGTATTTGCGAAGCTGTCCCTGTTTGATCAGCGACTCTATGTACTTCTTCAGCTGGAAGCAGTCTTCGGTGTCATGACCGTGGTCGCGATGAAACTGGCAGAACTTCTTGGCATTCTTCTTATTATCGGCAGCCATGGCCTTTGGCCGCCGAATCTACGTCCCTTGCCTTTCCAGCGCCATGAGAATGTTGGTCCGTGTCGTGCTCAAGGGCGTGGAACTTTGAGGTTTCTTTCCTCGCATTCGCCGTGGTCGGCCTGTGTGTTCAGAAAGATGCCGAGCTTGCTGATTGGACCCTTCGGCGCGGTGATGATCAGACTTCGGCCCCGCCATCCTCAATTCCTCGGCTGTCATGTGCTGCTCTGCCTTTGGAAAAATTCTCTGAGGGTCTCCGGGGGGTCCTTTGAGAACTCGTAGAACAGCTGTGAGTCACGCCGAAGGCCCCGTGTCATAGCGAGGATGCGGATTTCGGGCCGGAAGTCCGGGACGCTGAGTGCTTCCCTGTTGAATCGTTCGACATAGTCTCGGATCGTCTCTCCGTTTCTCTGCTCTATGTCGAACATCTGCACAGGCATTTTGGCCATCGGCCTGCTCCCAATGAACTGCTGGGTGAAGGCTGTGGACAACTCCTGAAACTCAGTGATAGTCCCTGGGGGCAAGGAATTGTACCATGCTGTTGCTGGGCCCGTGAGGGTGACTTCGAAGCATTTGCACATGGTAGCGTCATCAGCTCCGTGCATTATCATGCTCCGCCTGTACTTCGTCAGATGGGCCTGTGGATCAGTCCGGCCATCATAGATCTCCAGCCTAGGCACTCTGAAGTCGCCTGGCATAGCTGCCTCAACGACGGCATGAATAAACGGTGAGCCATCTTCGCATAATGCCCCCGACAGCCTGTCCCAAACGGGTTTTCTGGTCACTTGCTTCTCCACTCTGTCCAGCCGTGCCAATATCCTTTCCATAAGCGCAGTGGCGCTAGGACCATTTTCGCGGGAGGGAGATCGACGGTGCCTTTTCGGGGAGCGAGTTCGGCGCGGAGGGGTCAGGGACCTCGCCTCGGGCGACGAACTGCTTCGCTGTGAGACTCTCGGTCTCTTGGACCCGGTTTGTCCCACAGGCCGTTTCCCGAGGGCTATATCTTCTGTGGATGATTCTCCGCGAGGCTCTACACTTCCTGAACTGCGGTGTGCAGACTTAGGGCTTCTCTCCCGAGGGCGTGCTGATGAGGAGGGTTTCTGGGCCTGTGACTGCTGTGGCCATCTTCGGTCGATCTGCTGAGTCATTTCAGCAACGACTGAGCGCTGAAAGTCCCTCAAGAAGCTCATGGTGATTACCAGAGGGCGGTCCTCCTCGGGCGTAGAAGTCTCTGGGAGCGTCTGCTCAGCAGCTGGTTGTATCTCAGGCGCGGACGAGGACCTTGGGAGTCCCTTGTCCTTAGAACGCCGAGTCTCAACGACGGCAATCTGCGAGCGGGTTCCCACAGACGGCGCCAAATGATGGCCTTGGGCCTCATCGTTGTGAGTCATGATGACTGTTGAGGAGACTTCTAGGAGGAAGAACGCCTGGAAGGTGAATTGCCCCAAGGAGAGTACCTGAAAAGCTGGTAAACAGGGTTAGGAGGCCCCCGGAGTGTTTTTCTGGGGGGGGAGCCTCCGACGCCCAAGTCAGTGGTGGCCGGAAGAAGGAGAAAGTCACTAGCTCAAAGAGAAAGGCAGAAAAGTCTCGCCTGGTATTTTCTCAGAGTGTGGGAGCTGTATCTCCGGCCTACCAACCTCCTGTCAAGTATTTATTTCCTGTACATATAGGAATACCTAGCCCGTTCAGATCATGACACGTGTGCGGTCGGATGCTCCTGAACGTCTGGGCGTAGGGGACAGATAGTTGGTAACTAGATGGCCTCGTGCCTTGTGCTGAGACGGGCCATGATATGATTCTGATGGCGTCTGCGCGTCAGGGCGACTTTTTACGTCTATGGTGGGACGTGTCAGAGGCTTCCTTAAATGCTTCCTTAAATGCGCCTGCCGTACTCCCGAGGTCCCTGTGCGAGGTCGTCCTCTAGTCCGGACAGAGCCTCTTCGGGAAGCATACCCTCAGTTCGGGGGTTCCCAGTTCCAGGGGGTTCCGCCTTCGGCGATATCATATTCGGGCAGCAATGTCTGGTGCCACTTTTCCGAAGGCGTGCTGTTCACAACCTTGGGGGGCGAATAGAGTCCTCAAGTTATACTGGCGTGCCGAGGCTCGGAGCTCTCCGGCTATCTCCCGAGGTGCATGATTCCACCTGTTCCCGGGAAGCGCCAGTTCTTCTGGCCATTGTTGTGGCAGGGTGTTCGGCCAGATTGAGGCGATAGCCTTTGGCTATCACCTTGTTTCATGAAAATGTTGTGCATCCTTACATGTACCTTAATTGGCCGAGAGCATCATGTACACTTTGTATGTGGTTTTCAAAACTTTAAACTAAACCTTATGGGCTTTTTGGCTGCCATGTAGTTAGTACACTTGATGCACACCATGTATGCACTTAAATTGCATTAAGTGTTACCTTGCTTGTAGTGCAGGAAATACATTGAATCCTTACTTGTGGAGCAAGTTAAGGGTTTGGGCCTTGCCCTCGCTGCAAGAAATTAATGGAACTTTACTAAAGCCACCTGGGCCACCTCCCAGGCCACATAACTGAAGAAAATAAGACTTAAAAGTTACCATTACTTGCTTGGCCAAGAACTAGAACCTAAATTGTACAATGGGGATTGTGAGCTAGTTTAGGAACTTCTAGGCCAGGGCCTGAGTGAGGTGTGACACTTCACATCAGGGCGAATGTGCAGATTTCCCTGTGTCTGTCTCCCAAGGATGGCGTTGTACGATGAAGGGACATCCATGACAATAAACTTTGCCATTATGGAGGCGCAAAGTTCTGTTGTCCCTTCTACCGAAGTTCCTTTCATCATCAAGGGGAGATCGATCCATCCGAGGATAAGCAGTTCGGACGGTCCTACCCCGAAAGTAGGTGAGGTGACGGGCTTGAGGTCACTACTAGATATGCCCAAGTTCAGCAGTAAGTGCGAGAACAGGACGTCAGCGTTCGATCCGTCATCGAGCAGCACTCTCTTGACGTCCCAGTTCCCTATCCTCACCATGATCAGCAACGGATCGTCATGGGGAAAGATGACGGTGGATCCATCCCTGTGGGCCAGTTTCTTTGTCGGGTTCTGATATTCCGTGACTGCTATTTCTCTGGCCTTCCTCTTTCTTTCCGAGGATGGGAGCCCCATTGTGATTATTTGTATTACTCCTGCCGGAGGTGGAGGGCGCCTTTTCGGACTTCGGTTTCTCCGCCTGTCAGAGTCATAGTCCTCATCTTCGGCCTTTTCTTCCTCATCTTTTCCTCCATTCGGGGAAGGCATCCGCAGATATCATCGAAGTTGGTCCATTTTTATTAGCGACTCTATGTACTTCTTCAGTTTGAAGCAATCTTTGGTGTCATGGCCGTGGTCGCGGTGAAACTGGCAGAACTTCTTTATGTTTTTGTTGTTATCAGCGGTCATGGCCTTTGGCCGCCGAATCTGCGTCCCCTGCCTTTCCATCGTCATGAGGATGTTTGTCCGTGTAGTGTTCAGGGGTGTGAAAGTTGGGAGTTTCCTTCCCCGCATTCTTCGAGGTCGGTCTGCTTGCTCGGTTGGATGCCGAGTTTGCTGGTTGGACCCTTCGGCGCGAGCCTGATCGGACTTCGGCCCACCCATTCTCAGCTCCTCGGCGGTCATGTACTGTTCGGCCCTTCGGTAAAATTCACCGAGGGTGTCCGGGGGGTCCTTAGAGAACTCGTAAAACAACTGCGAGTCCCTCTGAAGGCCTCGTGTCATGGCGAGAATGCGTATTTCGGGCCGAAAATCCGAGACACTCAAAGCTTCCCTGTTAAACCTTTCGACAGAGTCACGGATGGTTTCTCCATTTCTTTGCTCTATGTCGAACATCTGTACAGGCATTTTGGCCGTTGGCCGACATCCAATAAATTGTTGTGTGAAGGCCATGGATAACTCCTGGAACCCCGTGATGGTTCCTGGAGCCAATGAGTTGTACCACGCAGTTGCTGGTCCTATGAGGGTGACCTCAAAACATTTGCACAAGGTAGCATCATCGGCTTCGTGCATTATCATGCTGCGTCTCTACTTTGTCAGATGGGCCTGTGGGTCAGTGCGGCCATCATAGATCTCCAGCCGAGGTACCCTGAAGTCGCCGGGCATGGCTGCCTCAACTACAGTTTGGGTGAACGGGGACTCATCCTCGCAGAAGGTTCCCGACAGCCTAGCCCAGACGGGTTTGCGGGCTACCTGTTTCTCCACCCTGTCTAGTCTCGCTAGTATCCTCTCCATAAGGATCGTGGCGTTAGGCTCTTCCTCTGGGAAGGGAGACTGCCGACGCCTCTTCAGGGAGCGACCTCGGTGTCGAAGGGACAGGGACCTCGCCTCAGGTTACGGACTCCTTCGCTGTGAGACTTTGGGTCGCTTGGACCTTGTTTGTCCTGCAGGCGGTTTCTTGAGGGGTATGTTTTCCGTAGAGGACTCTTCACGTGGGTCCCCGCTTCCCAAACTATAATGGGTCGATTTGGGGCTTTTCTCCCGAAGGCGTCCTAGTGAGGGAGGCCTTTGGGCCTGAGCTTGTTGTGGCCACCTTCGGTCTAAATGCTGTGTCATTTCAGCTACGACAGAACGCTGAAAGTCCCGTAGAAAGCTCATAGTAATGACTTGAGGGCGGTCTTCCTCGGGCGCAAAAGTCCCTGGGAATGTTTGCTCAGCGGCCGGTTGATCCTCAGGCGCGGACGGGGACCTCGGGAGTCCCTTGTCCTTAGAACGCCGAGTTTCAATGATGGCGACTTCAGAGCGAGTTCCCACAGACGGTGCCAAATGATGCCGGTCAGCATCTTCGTGGAGTGACATTGAGACTTGTAGAGGGACTTCTTGAGAGGGAGACCGCCTGGAGTCCCGAACTGCCCAGCGGAGCACGCCTAAAAAGCTCAGAAGAGTGGGTTAGGAGGTCCCCGGGGGTGTGTTTTCGGGGAGGAGCGTCCTACGCCCAAGTCAGTGTCCTGAAAGAAAATAAGGGAGGAGCACTGAAAAGTGGAACGGCCTTGCCTGTTTGTGTTTTCTCAAGGAGAGGAGTCTGCTCAAGGATCGATCCCTTGCCCAGGTTTATTTCCTGGTATTTATAGGAGTATTCAGCCCATTCAGATCATGACACGTGTTCGGTCAGATCTTTCCTGAAATTCTGGGCGTAGGGGATGAGTAGCCGGTGGCAAGTTTCTTGAGCCTTGAACCGAGACAGGTCATGATGGGACCTGGATGGCATTGGTGTGTCAGACCGCCGTCTGGGGCGGCCTGTAATGTCTGTGGGCGACATGTCAGAGGCTCCTTAAATGCTCATGCCGTACTCCCAATGTCCCTGGATGAGGTCGTCCTTTGGCGCGGACGGTGCCCCTTCGGGAAATATGCACGTAGTTCGGGTAGTTCCCTGATTCAGGGTTCCGCCTTCGGGGAGATCCTATTCAGCTTGCAATAGCTGATTCTCCATCTCTGAAGGCGATCTGTTTAGTACCTCGGGGGGGATAATAGTATCCTCGCATTCCCTAACGCTCCGAGTTCGGGTCAGATAGAGGCGATAGCCCTTCGGCTATCAACTGGCACGACTAGTTTCAAGACACGACGGTTCAATAGCCTATGGCGGGAAAAATAAGAAAGTTGGGTATCTCGAGAACACCGAAGGATGGATAGACGACATCTATCCGAACAAGGCTTATCACCTAGGAGGCGAAGTGCCTCCCCAACCGACGTCATACTCCGAGTGTAAATCCATAAGGTCCGGGGTTCAAGGCTCCGTGCCTCCTTGTTCGACCGAAATGGACATACTACCACGTTGGCCTCCGAGAGTCCACGACGTCATCCTGTCAAAACTGCCAATTGGGCGATAGACGGACACCAAAAGGACTGCTTGCCATAGTCTCCACTTCAGGCTTTCCAAGGGGGGCATGTGATAGACAAAGTGCTATCGCCCTGACCACCTGCCGATCACGGGAAAGAGGTGTTAGTGTTGTGCCCAAAAAGCCAATCATGAGATGATTGTATTTTTGCACATTGAGTCATGATATTTTATTGAGGCATTAATCCAGCAATTTTTTTTGTTGTTTTGTTTTCGCGTAACGTAATAAACCTAATTGTAACCCTAGAATAATGATATTCTTAAACGTCCCTAGTCTAGTATTATTGTGGAGCGGGTTGCAATAATACATAATGACTAGCATATGTGGAGACTAATATGAGATATGTAGTCTACATATGGGTATAAGTTGGAGAACTTATGTATTGGACCGACCCACCATGAGAACACTTCGTGGATCGTTATATGAGTGTCATAAGTGATTCTCATAGTGATCATGGTATATGTAGTCCTTCGACCTAAGATCATCAAGGTTCCCTACATGTGAGTCACATACTTTGATATTTTCCTTTGTTGCTCGTAACTGAGTGAACTTGAAGGAGGTCATTCGGTATGTCACATATCATGCGGAGGGATTTGTATGATCAAGATGGGATTTGTCCCTCCTATGTAACGGGAGTGATATCTTCGGGCCCCTTGATAGAGTGAGACTTAGAAAATGCATGGCCATGCTCCGATGAGTTGATATATGATATCAATGTCGTCAGTTTAAGTTGGTCTACTCGGTAATCAAGAAACCAAAGATTGGGGTATACGAAAGTGACACATTCCATGTCTCATGCTTAGTCTTGATATCTTGGACAAAGGGACAATGGCATATATCGGTGATGATCATAAAGGTTTAGTCGATTCACCGACAATCTTGTCACTTGGGTAGCAATGATATGTTGCTAGACACCGCTCATTGCTTATGGTCATAAATGTGATTTATGATCATTGCCAACATGGCAAGAGCCTATTGGGTCGCACACATAGAGCTATTTGGATCATTAGAGTGCATGGGCTAAATATTTGGGTTATGGTTTCACTTTAATTTTGTATTAATAATGGGCCAAGGAGTTGAGCCATTATTAAGCCCGAAATTAAATCCTAATTGGATTAGGGCTTTGAAACCCATTAGGCCTGGAAGTTGAGTCTCACTATAAATACAACTTTTAAGTGAGAAATTCATAGGTCTCCTTGCCCTAGCCTCCCAAAACGACAGCTGCACTCTTCTCTTGCAATTCCTTGGAGGACGCAAGCTAGCACTGCGAGCGCAAAAGAAATGCATCTGTCGAGACGTGGTGGAAGCGTGGTGATCCCGAGAGGCTCGTGTGGATACCATAGAGAGCCTGAACACGTCAACTGTTCAGGTTTTGTGATTCAACTCTACAGTTGAGTGAGAGATCTCAACTGAAAATTAGGTATGAAATTTTCGAACACCCGGTTTACCCCGTTTCACTTGGATCCTGGAGGGTTTCGGTTAAATTCCGCTGCGCTGTTTGGCTACCAAAACCCAACAAGAGGGCACTAGAAACCTGAGCCATACGACCTCGGAAAGGACGCCGGAGTAAAGGAAGTCATACACCTGAGGCGCACGACCTCGGTACATCACCAAATGCCAACTTGGGAAGACAGCGTAGCGCCTCCATCGGGAGGGCGACCGAACCAGCTTCGGGGGAGAAAGACCAATCACCCCCTGCAGGAGAAAGCCCCCCCCCCCCCCCCCCCCCCCGAAGGCGTAGGCAGCGAAGTTCCAGCCTGACTCCAGGAAAGGACCCATCACCCCGGAGTAAGACATCAACCAAAGGGACCTCGATTTTACGGAAAGAGCCATCAAGGAGTCTCTGACACTCCGCTCATATACGTCTCCGACACGCCACCCCCAGACACACTCTAACACACCATCGCAGCATGCGTCCTGTCACACAAGGCTACACCTACTACGGCTCACGGCCCGAGGAGCCTGTAGATGACTAGGGGCCTCCACGCCCAAAAATACGAACACTATCCATCCATACACGCGTCACAATCTGAAGGGATCACCTCTTCCCTTATAGACCAGGGAAATGGTCCCAGGCAGGGGGTTCTCCGCCCAGAGGACCAAAAGGACAAGAAGACGCTTTCCTCTCTCCGCCTGAATACTCTCCCTTCAGCCCTCAGAAAGACACGCTAGGCAAGAGTCCCTTGTGCTCATTACTGAGTATCTCCCTTTCTCGGAGCACTGACTTAGGCGTCGGATGTTCCCCCCGGAAAACCACCCCGGGGGCCTCCTAACCCTTATTTTTTGAGTGTTTCAGCCAGGTCTCGCTGAAGGTTCTCCGCTCCGGGCTCTCTCCCATGCCGGCAGTCTTTCCTATCCTCACCAGCCACGGTACCAGGAAGCTGCCGACCACCACTTAAGGTGACCTTCTCAGGGTACCTTCTTGCACCTTCAGGACCCTCTGCGGCCCACACCACTGCACACAGTGGAGATGCTGGCTCTGCCTAACCGGACCGAATCAGATGCTGGTTCCGCACCTCCCGAAGGTCGGCATCACAGAAGACCCTGAGAAAATAGAAACAAAGGAGATAGAACTTATGCCAGGCCGAAATACCCGAATAGGGAAAAAATTGGCCGAAGGTGATAAGGAAAAACTTGTATCTTTTCTGGTAATGAACAAAGATCTATTTACCTACTCGCCGAAGGACATGCCTGGGGTAGACCCTCGCATAATTCAGCATGATCTTAAGATACGCCCGGACGCGAAGCCCGTGCGCCAAAAGAAAAAAAGCTTTTCGGCACATAAGAACAGCTTTGTAAAATCTGAAGTCCAATGGTTAATGGAGGCCGATGTAATAAGGGAAGTCAAATACCCTGAATGGCATAGTAATGTGGTCATCACCACAAAGGAAGGGAGCCACAAACTCTGAATGTGCATCGACTTCCAAAACGTGAATGATGCTTGTCCTAAAGATTCATATCCGCTACCACCAATAGACTAGTTGGTGACTCAACTGTCGAATATAGCCTCTTCAGTTTCCTCAACACCTTCAGTGGTTATGACCAAATTAGGATGAATCTCAAAGATGAGGAAAAACCGGCCTTCATCACCGAGGTTGGTACATATTGCTACATCAAAATGCCCTTCGGGCTTAAGATTGTAGGAGCCACTTACCAGAGGTTAATGAACAGGGTCTTCAACTCCCAAAAATGGAGGAACATGGGTCTATGTCGATGATATGATAGTTAAGAGCAAACTTCTTAGAAGTCATATCACGGACTTGGAAGAAACATTCCGCCAGCTGAGGATCTTCGGAATCCATCTCAACCCCAAAAAGTGCGTATTTGGGGTGAACTCAGGAAAGTTCCTTGGATTTATGGTGTCAGAAAGAGGTATCGATGCCAATCCGGAAAAGGTCAAGCCCCTACTAAGATTCCAAACTCCCACAATGACAAAGGATGTGCAAAAACTCACAGGGAGAATCACGTCCCTCAGTAGATTCCTCTCCAGATATGGGGATCACTGCCGACCATTCTTTAAGGTCCTTACTAAAGCGGTGAAAAATGGTGGTGACCTCGCAAGCGAGGTACATCTTTGGAATGAAGACTGCCAAAAGGCTTGGGAAGAGCTTAAGGTCTACCTGACTCGCCTGCCAACACTTCGGCAGCCACGGAAAGGGGAACCCCTCATACTATAGCTCGTCGTCACTGAAAAGGCGCTAAGTTCGATCCTCGTGAAGGAAGAGGGGGCGGAGCAATGGCCAGTATATTATGTGAGCAAGTCTTTACACGGTGCCAAAGTCAGGTACCCCAACTACAAAAGGCTATTTATGTCCTGATACTTGCAAGCAAAAGGCTACGTCCGTACTTCCTGTTAGTGTTGTGCCCAAAAGCCAATCATGAGATGATTGTATTTTTGCACATTGAGCCATGATATTTTATTAAGGCATTAATCTAGCAATTATGTTTGTTGTTTTGTTTCTACGTAACTTACCAAACATAATTGTAACCCTAGAATAATAATATTCTTAAACGTCCTTGGTCTAGTATTATTGTGGAGCAGGTTGTAATAATACATAACGACTAGCTTATATGGAGACTACTATGAGATATGTAGTCTATATATGGGTACAAGTTGGAGAACTTGTGTACTAGACCGACCCACCATGACAACACTGTTGGGTTTCGGGAGCCAAACAGTGCAGCGGAATTTAACCGAAACCCTCCAGGATCCAAGTGAAACGGGGTAAACTGGGTGTTCGGGGCGGCCGGCTTCTGGGCCTGCTCCACCATCCACGAAGGGCCCGCTTTTGGGCATGCTCCACCATCCACGCCGAGGGCACCATTTCCTCTATAAAGTCAAGACACAATTCCATTAAGACATTGTACCTTAGCCGTATATCTATAAGATTGAGAGTGCTAAAAATGTCCAAGGAACAAACCTGGTGGCACCTCGTGACATCATCATAGGAGTCCTGAACCTCCTACACTTTGGCAGGGACTTGTTTACCTTTGCTTCTTCTACGATCCTCGAGTTCCTCAGTAGAAGGGCCTCCGGCCAAAGAGCCTAAAAGGTATGCCGAAGTGGTAGGACTCCGAGGAGTGGAGCGAATGGCAAGCTGTGGTGGCGGGATGGCCTAGACCTCGGGCTCATCCCCGACCTCTGTGATGTCCTCCGGGGGAAGGCGGAGGAGGACCTTCTTTGCCTTCTTAGCCAAAGACGGCCCGCCTCCAGATGTTTTTGGCATCTTTGGACCCTCATTCTTCATCTGTTCCCCCTTCTCGGCTTGACCGAGGAAGAGGAATTTGTAGAAGGCGGCTGACTGGTCGGCCATCTCTGAAAAAGGAAGAAAATATCAGCGTAAGTCCATATGAATACTTATACAAAAAATCTGGAAAGTAACTTACTCTCAAAAAGGGCTTCGTAAGTGAGCTCCCCTCTAAGGAGCAGCACCAACCAGGACTTCTTCCCGTCGATGGCAGGAGCTGGCATGCCAACGTCGGTCTTATGCTCCTTGAGCACCCCTAGCTCCGGAAAAACCTCCTCGATCATAAGGTTCAACTTAATGGGGAAGGGATACAATGAGCGTGATGGACCTCGGCATCCCAGTCGGCGATAGCTCGGATACGGCTGTCGAAATCCTCAAACCTTGTTGCAAACTCAGGAGTTAGCAACTTGTTGGGATCAACAACGTCCATCTCCAACTTCCCCCGTGCCCACCTGGTCAGCATGTCCGACCATGCCTCCGCCACCTTCAGGAAGAAGAACTTCCTTTGCCACATTCACCAATTATCTCTAGTGTCGAAGGTGAACATGTATTTTTTGCTCCTAGATCCCCGAGGTAGCATGAAGTAGAAGCCACCCTTCGTGACCGGATAGAGCTTGTAGTATTGCATGAAAATGATGAAGTGGGGTTCTATTTTGAAAACCCGACACATGCAAAGAAAAGCATTGAAATAGCAGTAATAGTTGGGAGGAAGCTAATTCACGGCTATACCATGAAATTGGCAAAAGTCACAAATCATCTTCAGTGGGGGAAACTGAAGTCCAGCCTTCAGTCGGACCTAGAAAATGGTAACCTCGTCACCTCTGTTCAGGAAACTAAAATGGCCGGGAGTGGGTAGCCTGGTAGTAGTATAAGAAGGAAGAAATAATTTAGTTGTCCACTTTGCTAATTTTGCCGAAGTGGAACAACAGGGGTGAGACATCAGAGGTTGCCAGCTCTCGGGAATAGCTTGGACAGAAATGAGGGGGACAGGGGAAGACATGTTCGGCAAAAGAAAATGACTTCAGAGAAAAGTATCAGAGGACTTTGGTAAAAAAGAAAAAAGCTTCAAGGACTAGAAAAAATAGAAATTGAAGAGACTGAAGGACATCTGAAAGGGAAAACCACCAAAATGTTTGCCGAAGTCGGGGTTAGAAGACGCCGTCATAAATGGTTGCCGGAAATCACTCCGCCGCTTGCACTGCCGCAAAAGAGAAAAAAAGGCTCAAAAATATATGAGAACAAGACAGAGGCAAAGAAAAGCAAATGAGGGCCATGAGGGGAAGGAGGGTTTATATAGACCGAAGAAGGGCAACCGAATCATCGTCATAACTACTCTGCGAAGGTGAATCGTCGCCATAATTACCCCTCAAAGGTGAAAAGATGCGGCCGGTGTAACCAATGTGACTACCCCCAATCACCGCGCGCCATGTGTCATCCAATGCGTGAAATGAGGACACGTTTTCTGACACCGTGAAAACCCAGGCACACCTATCCAAACTGACACTCCCGGTTATGAGATTTGATGGTCCACTGACCTGCAACAGAAAAAGTAAAAATAAAGAGAGCGCACACCTCGAGAACACCAAGGGACTGACCAAAAGGCAAGTAATGACACCTCGGCTGGGGAGGCACGCCTTCTGATGGCGAACTGCCCCCTCATACGGTGTCCTGCTCTGAGTCCTGTAAGGTGCCCCCAGAGATTCCACGAGCTGAAGTTGCCACTTCAACTTTCCGAGGGGGGCCATCTGATAGCTGAAGTGCTATCACCCTTCAAACCTATAAGCTTGGGCAAAGCATCACCCTCAGAAAGTCAAGCGTCACCAACAAGGAATGCAAGCACCAACCTCGAAAAAGGGGATCTAACACCTTGAGCATCCGACCTCAGTAATCCATCATCACCCCTAGGAATGACAGTACCGACCTCGGGAATACTGTGCATCACCATCCCCGGTAAGGTGACCGAATCGGCTTCGAAAGAGAAAGACTCACCACCTTTGGCAGGAGAAAGCCTCCCTAGAGGGGAGCATCCTTGACAAGGGGGCTCCCGGATTACTGAAATGATCTCGGAGGAAAGGCCCCCTATTCTGAAGAGCTCTCTTCTACCAAAGGGATCTCGGGAATATGGCAGAAACAATTAAGGAGCATTTGACATGCCACCCTCATGCACGCTCTAACACACCGCCACCGCACACGTCCTGTCACGCAGACCTACCCTGGCCTTGACCTTTGGCCAAAATGGCCTGTAGCCGGCTAGAGGTCCCCACACCCGAAGGTACGGATTGCATCTGACCGAACACGTGTCATAATCTGAGCGGGTTACGTCAGGTAGGTTTATTCACACCCTTCTATATATATATATATATATATATATATATGGGAAATGGCCTCAGTAAGGTACACACAAAGGGGAGAGAAAAAAGATATGATAGCCGAAGGACTATCGCCTCCGCCTGGCCGAACTCCCTGCCACCAAAATGGCTAGGAGATCTGGCGTTACCTGGAAAAAGGTGGGATCACACACCTCGGAGAAAAGCCGAAGAGCCCGAGCTCAACACGCCAGGAAACCTGAGGATACTATTAGCACCCCCGAGGATAGTAAACAGACCGCCTTCGGAAAAGTGGCACCAGCTAGGGCGGGCCGAACATGATCTTCCCGAAGGCAGAACTCCCTGTATCTAGGAACCCCTGAACTAGGGGCAGGTTTCCCAAAGTGGCATAGTCCATACTACAGGACGACCTCACCCAGGGACCTCGGGAGTACGGCAGGAGCATTTAAGGAAGCCTCTGACATGTCGCCCACAGATGCCACAAGCCGCCTCAAACGGAGCTTTGACACGCCGACGCCATCAAAATAACATCATGGCCCGTCTCGGCTCAAGGCTCAAGGAAGCCTGCCACCAGCTACTTGTCCTCTACGCCCAGACATTCACAGAACATCTGACCGAACACGTGTCACAATCTGAACGGGCTGGACACCTCTATAAATATCAGGGGAAAACACCCTGGCAAACGGCTGGCAAAGATCCTGACCCCTCACTCTGAGAAAACACGACCAGGCGAGTTCACTGAACCCCTCAGTGCTATTTCCTCTGCCTTCTCTCAGCACCACTGACTTGGGCATCGGAGGCTCCTCCCCGGAAA
The DNA here is from genome assembly GCA_039654915.1 of Aquilaria yunnanensis. Classification (NCBI taxonomy): domain Eukaryota; kingdom Viridiplantae; phylum Streptophyta; class Magnoliopsida; order Malvales; family Thymelaeaceae; genus Aquilaria; species Aquilaria yunnanensis. The sequence continues at coordinate 34,897,583 of CM077595.1, read as the reverse complement.
AACACCCCGGGGACCTCCTAACCCACTTTTTCTGAACATCTCAAGCACTCTCCCTTGGGCAAACCGGTCACCAGGCGTTCTTCCTCTCCTGGAGTCCCTCCATCAGTCACCATGACTACCAACGATGAAGCCCCCGGGCATCATTTGGCGCCGTCTATGGGAACCCGCTCTGAGATCGCCGTCATTGAAACTCGGCGTTCTAAGGACAAAGGACTCCCGAGGTCTCCGTCCGCGCCTAAGACACAACCGGCTGCTGAGCAAACACTCCCAGGGACTTCTGCGCCTGAGGAAGATTGCCCTCTAGTAATCACTATGAGCTTTATGAGGGAGTTTCAGCGTTCAGTCGTGGCCGAAATGGCACAGCAGATCGATCGAAGGTGGTCACAGCAGGCACAGGCCCAAAGACCTCCCTCACCTGCATGCCCTCGAGAGAAAAGCCCGAGGTCGACTCATCGCAGTTCGGGAAGCGGAGACCCTCGCGAAGAGTCATCTACGGAGAATATACCCCTCGGGAAACGGCCTGTGGGACAAACTGGGTCCAAGCGACCGAAAGTCTCATAGCGAAGGAGTTTATCGCCAGAGGCGAGGTCCTTGTCTCCTCAGCGCCAAACTCACTCCCCGAAGAGGCGCCGACGATCTCCCTTCCCAGAGGAAGAGCCTAACGCCACAGTTCTCATGGAAAGGATACTAGCACGGCTAGACAGGGTGGAAAAATAGGTAGCTCGGAAACCAGTCTGGGACAGGCTGACGGGACCCTTCTACGAAGATGGGTCCCCATTCACCCAGGTGGTGGCCAAGGCAGCCATGCCAGGCAACTTTAGGGTACCTCGGCTGGAGATTTATGATGGACGCACTGATCCGCAGGCCCATCTGACCAAGTACAAACGCAGCATGATAATGCATGGTGCTGACGATGCTGCCATGTGTAAGTGCTTCGAGGTCACCCTCACGGGACCAACAACTGCGTGGTACAACTCATTGCCCCCAGGAGCCATCACTGAGTTCCAGGAGTTGTCTACGGCATTCGCGCAGCAATTTATTGGAAGCCGGCCAACGACAAAGATGCCTGTTCAGATGTTCGACATAGAGTAGAGAAACGGAGAAACCATCCGAGACTATGTCGAAAGATTCAACAGGGAGGCTCTAAGCGTCCCAGACGTCCGGCCCGAAATACGCATCCTCGCCATGACACGGGGCCTTCGGCAAGACTCACAGTTGTTCTATGAGTTCTCAAATGACCCCCCGGACACCCTCGAAGAATTTTACCGAAGGGCCGAACAGCACATGACTGCCGAGGAGCTGAGAATGGCTGGGCCGAAGTCCGATCACAACCGCGCCGAAGGGTCCAATCAGCAAGCCTGGCATCCAATTGAGTAGGGAGGCCAACCTCGGAGGATGCGGGGAAATAAACTTCAAAGCTTCACACCCCTGAGCACTACACGGACAATCATCCTCATGGCGCTGGAAAGGCAGGGGACGCAGATTCGGCGGCCAAGGGCCATGACCGCTGATAACAAGAAAAACATCAAGAAGTTCTGCCAGTTTCACCGCGACCACGACCACGACACCGAAGACTGCTTCCAACTGAAGAAGTACATTGAGTCGCTGGTAAAACTCGGCCAACTTTGGAAATATCTGTGGATGCCTTCCCCAAAAGGAAGAAAAGATGACGAAGAAAGGGCCTAAGATGAGGACTACAACTCCGACAGGCGGAGAAACCGAAGTCCAAAAAAGCACCCTCCTCCTCCTGTAGGGGTGATACAAACCATCACTACGGGGCTCCCATCGTCGGAAAGAAAGCGGAAGGCCAGAGAAATTGCGGTCATGGAATATTAGAGTCCGGCAAAGAAACTGACTCGCAAGGACGGATCCACCGTCATCTTCCCCCATGACGATCCGCTGCTAATCATGGCAAGGATAGGGAACTGCGACGTCAAAAGAGTGTTGCTTGACGATGGATCAAATACGGACGTCCTATTCTCGCATTTACTGCCGAATTTGGACATCTCCAGCAGCGAGCTCAAGCCTGTCACCTCGCCCACCTTCGGGGTTGGACCATCCGAGCTACCTGTCCTCGGATGGATTGATCTCCCCCTGATGATGAAAGGAACTTCGGTCGACGGAACAGCTGAGTTGTACGCCTCCACAATGGCGAGATTTATCATCATGAACGTTCCTTCTTCGTACAACGCCATCCTTGGAAGGCAGACACAGGGAAACCTGCACATTCGCCCTGATGTGAAGTACTTGACTGTCACATTCGCCACCAAGGATGGGGATGCAGAGGTCTTCATAGATCAAGCCGAGGTAAGGAAGGTGTTTGTGAAAGCGCAAAAAGCTCCGGCAAATAACCTCGCACAAATAATGGAGGCAAAGGCACCAGAGAAGGGCAAAGAAGGAGAACCACCGAGAGCGGAAACGGAAACAGTGGAACTTATCCCAGGATAATCTACCCGAATAGGGAAGAGCTTGCCCGAAGGTGATAAGAAAAACCTTGTATCTTTTCTACTGGGAAATAAAGATCTCTTTGCCTACTAGCCGAAAGACATGCCAGGGGTGCACCCTGGCATAATACAGCATAGCCTCAAAGTAAGCCCGGAAGCAAAGTCTGTCCGGCAAAAGAAGCGAAGCATCTCAGCCCATAAGAGCAACTTTGTGAAAACCGAAGTCCAGCGCCTGTTAGACGTTGAAGTCATCAGGGAGGTCAAATACCCCGAATGGTTAAGCAACGTGGTCATTGCCACAAAAGAAGGCAGCAGCAAACTCCGGATGTGCATCGATTTCAGAAACTTGAACGATGCTTGCCCGAAAGACTCATACCCTCTTCTGCCAATAGACCAACTGGTAGACTTAACTGTCGAATACGGGCTCCTAAGTTTCCTAGACGCCTTCAGCGGCTACCATCAAATAAGGATGGACCCCGAAGATGAAGAAAAAACCGCCTTCATCACCGAGGGAGGAACATACTGCTACGTCAGGATGCCCTTCGGGCTCAAAAATGCAGGAGCCACCTACCAAAGGTTGATGAACAAGGTCTTTAAGGACCAAATGGGGAGAAATATGGAGGTATATGTTGACGATATGATAGTCAAAAGCAAGCTCCCTCGCAACCACGTTGCAGATCTAGAGGAAACCTTCCAAAAGCTCAGAGCCTTCGGGATTCGTCTCAATCCTGAAAAATGCATGTTCGGGGTGACCTCGGGAAAGTTCCTTGGGTACATGGTATCCGAAAGAGGCATCGATGCTAACCCCGAAAAAATTAGGGCTCTGCTCGAGTTCCGAACTCCTGCCACAGTAAAAGATGTGCAAAGACTCACCGGAAGAATAACCTCTCTTAGCAGGTTCATTTCCAGGTACGGAGATAGGTGTCGGCCTTTCTTCAAAGTCCTCACTAAGGCAGCAAAAAAGGAAGGCAACCTCGGAAGGGATGATCATCCTTGGGATCAAGACTGTCAAAAAGCCTGGGAAGAACTCAAAATATACCTAGCCGGCCTGCTGACTCTGCGACAACTTCACGAGGGAGAGCCCCTCATACTATACCTCGCCGTCACGGAAAAAGCTGTGAGCTCGGTCCTCATGAAAGAAGAAGGGCCAAAATAATGGCCGGTCTACTATGTAAGCAAATCCCTGCATGGCACCGAAGTCAGGTACCCTCTGCTCCAAAAAGCTATATACGCCTTGGTGCTTGCAGGGAGAAGGCTGCGACCATACTTTCAGGCTCACCCCATCATCGTCCGAAGTAGCCTACCACTACGGGACGTTATGAGGAAAGTGGATCATTCGGGAAGGCTCTCCAAGTGGTGTATAGAGCTTGGCGAACACGATATCACCTATCAACCTCGGAAGGCCATAAAAGCTCAAGCACTAGCAGAATTCATTGCCGAAATACCCACCACTGAGGAGAGTCACCCGGATCTGAACGAAGGTGAGCCAGAATGGACCTTACATGTTGACTGAGCCTCGGGGTCCGAACACCAGGGAGCTGGGGTAATTATCAGAGGCCCCGAAGGCCTGGAAGTAATGAAGGCTATCAAGTTTAGCTTCAACGTCACTAACAATGTGGCTGAGTATGAGGCCCTCATAGCGGGATTACGACTGGCCAGAAAAATTGGCATGAGAAACTTAAAGGCCCACAGCGATTCCCAGCTAATAGTTCGGCAGACGGCAGGAGACTATGGGGCGAAGGACCCAACATTGGAAAAATACCACGAGCTGGTAGCAAAACTCATTCAAGAGTTTGACGCCGTATGGATCGAAAACGTACCTCGGTGAAAAAACACCGAAGCAGATTGCTTGGCGAAGTCAAAGACCTACACCGGGGTGCTAGATCATCCGAGCATCTCAGTACTGAGCATAGCAACTTTGGGAAAAGGATGGAGGGATCCAATAAAAAGGTACCTCGCGGAAAATGTGCTCCCTGAAGACGCCGGTGACGCTGCAAAACTGTGAAGGCGCTCCGGCCATTTTTTCCTAATCGGTGAAGAACTATACCGACAGGGATACGCGAATCCGCTGCAAAGATGTGTGAATGAAGGGGATACTGAAATGATCCTTGAAGAAGTCCACGAAGGCATGTGTGGTTCACACATTGGAACCGATGCCCTGGCGGCAGTGATACTTCGCCAGGGATACTTCTGGCCTACCTTGAGAAAGGACGCAAGGCAGTTCGTCCGGAAATGCGGTAGTTGTTAGGTACCTCCTAAGTGGTTGGCTTAGGCCAAGGAATATCAAGGAAAACCAAGGAAAGTGAGAGAAAATAGAAAGGGGAAGTAAGAGAAGCTCTGGAGACTGGTATAGTGACTTATGTGCAAAACTGGAGACTTTCAGGACTTAATTGCACATAGAAAATGTACTATGGGAAAGCTGGCAGAAAACAGAGAAAGGGGACCAAAATGTACACTTAGATGAGTGGTACAATTAAAACTATCAACTTCAAGTTGATCATTTCGGCCATGCAAGTTTAATGGGTGACTAGTGCAAGACTAGCCCAAATTTGGGAGACAACAATGATTACTAGTCAAAATCTTGTCTTCCACTATGTGTACTATTCACTAGCTAACTAAACAAACTAACTAGTTTGTAATCTAGTTATGGCCGGTTATGCATGGGAGTTTTTGTGACCTTGGTACTTGTGTTACCTTGTACTTGGCATTATGAGCCAAGATAAGACTTGAGTGTCCATTTTAACACAAGTTTGAGTGGCGGCTTTGAGTATTTATGGAGTTAAGGGCTACATTGCACCATGCATTTTATTGGAAGGCAAAAGTTAGCATTGTAGCTAACTAAAACCCAAGTCCATTCGGCCGAAACTAGTCAAGACCTCATTTCCTTCATTTGACCGAAACTTGTTTAGCTCTTGTTCTTGAGTTCTCTTAAGCTTAGTCTCAGATTTAAGCTTCATTGGAGAGGTGTGGAGCTTGGGTGAAGAATTCATGCTTGAAAGTTTGATTTTGGTGCTAGACTACTTCAAATTCAAGTTGTTCTTGAAGAATCAAGCCAAGGCCGAGAAGGAATCAACCTAGGGTTCTTGAGGCAAATTTGAGCAAGGAACATCAAGCTGAACAAAAGGAAGTTTCACCAAAAGGTGCACTTGAGGTAAATGTGTGTTCCTCATTCGTTTACATGGCATTGATGCCATGGTCATTGATAAATGATGAGTTGGTGAACATGTGTTGGTTTAGAGTGATGAGGAACATTGATATCTGAAGTTTGGCTTTATGGCCGAGAGCTTGAAATGGCATGATTTGGTGCTCATAACTTGAATACATGGTAATGATACCATGAAACAATAATCATCAATGATTTGCTGCTATGTGTTGAATTGGTTGGATAAAGGACATAGATATGTGTAACTAGGCACTATGGCCGAGAACTTGAATTATAGTGGAATGGTGCATTTCACTTGGTTAATTGGAGATAATGATTTAGATGATGTTCATTGATGATTAGAATATTATATGGTGTGTTAGAATGATGAGTAACACATGTATATGAAAATGGGCCTTTTTGGCCGAGAGCTTAAATGTGTGTATCTTAGTGTTCTTCATGTGGGTCATGGTAATTTAATCCATGAGTTAGTGTGTTGATGCCATGTGGTTGATTTGGTAGGCATTGAGATTGAGGAACACTTGGATACTTGAAGCTTGGTTGTAGGCCGAGAGCTATTGAGGTAGGGTTCACTGGCACTTGACTTTGCTTGGTAATGTACACCATGATTCAAGTGTCTAGAGTGGCTAAGCGATGGTTAAATGTGCCATATGACCTTAGTTACTTGATGGGCTTAATGGTTATACTTGGTTGTTTTGTTGATTAGCTAATTAACTATGGTACATGTACTAGAAATGCAAGTAAATGTGGCCTATTTGCTTGGCATTTTGGGAGCTCCAAATGGAAATGGTGTATTGGTAAGTTTGTGTGCAAGAAATGCACATGGGTACATGTATGGCTTATATGGCCGAGAGCAACATTGTGGAGTGTGTGTGTGTACTTGTGTGCTTTGGTGTTTCCTTGTGCATGCTAACCCCACTTATGAAATATTTGACTTATTTATCTGTTTTGTATATGTATATGTCTGTTTTTTTGTTGTCTTGGTGTTTGTTTTGCAAGTTGAGCTAACTAAGGGGAGGTTAAGCTTTGAGTGATTACTCAGCTTAACTAAATAGACTCAATATGAGTTGTATATGTTTTAAGTGAATCCTACTGAGTTATTTGCTCATTGCCCATCCTTTATTTTTCAGGCAAGGACATTCGGCTTGAGTAAGGCTAAGCTGCTTGTGTGTGTGCTTAGTGTTTATATTTTGCTTGTTTTGCAAGGTATGTGCCAATGTGTGCTTGGCTTAGCATTTTGATTAATTTACAAGTCTTATTTCTTGTTTGGCCGAGACTTATAGTGGAAGTTTGCAGGCTGTAGTTGGAGACTTGTCTAGGAGAGCTATGGATACCTGGACTGTAGCTTTGATCATAGTGTTTTCCTTCATGACCATGAATCAAGCCATTGGGTTGGTGTTGCAATGTGTACTCTTGTATGGCATACTTAAGGTCATGTTTGACCATTAAGAGTCTTAGCATGTAAACTTGGCATAAATACTTTTGGTTTCATGGCATGTGTAGCCATGTTATGGTTGCTAGGTAGACTACCCTTTTTGTGTTAATATGAGTAGTCTTTAACACCTAGACTTATAATGCATCATGGTTTTGTATGCCAAGTTATGTATGGATTATGGATAGCATTATGCTGGCTTATGTTTGCTGGATGTTATGGGCCAAGGTTTGGCACCTTTATGTGAACAGTATGAGCCTTGCTTCATGAAAATGTTGTGCATATTTATGTGTACCTTAACTGGCCGAGAACACCATGCACATTTTGTATATGGTTTTTTTTCAAAATCTAAACCAAATCTTGTGGGCTCTTGGTTGCCATATAGATAGTACACTTGATGCACACCATTTATGCACTTAAATTGCATTAAGTGTTGCCTTGCTTGTTGTGCAAGAAATTAATTGAACCCTTGCTTGTGGAGCAAGTTAAGGGTTCGGGCCTTGCCTTTGCTGCAAGTAATTTAATGAGTCCACATAGAAGCCACCTGGGCCACCTCCCAGGCTTTTCAATTTAAGAAAATAAGACTTAAAGTTAAGTTACCCAAATTGGCCGAATCTAGGAGACTGGAATTAAACTCCAGTTAACAGGTTAAACTCAAGTTAGGAGGTTTAACATGAATTTGAAATTTGGGAGTTAAACTTAAGGTTTGAGAGTTAAACCTCTATAGTGATGGGCCAGGGCCTGTGTGAGGTGTGACAGTAGTTGCCAGAGACATGCGAACATCCAGGGGGCACCCTCGAAAATGGTAACTTCGGCTGACTATCCCTGGTCCTTCGCAGTTTGGGGTATAGACCTTATTGGGCCACTCCCCTCAGCGCCCGTAGGCGTGAAATTCTACGTGGTAGCAGTATACTACTTCTCCAAATGGATCGAGGCAGAATCGCTAGCAACTATCTCGGCAAAAGAAGTGCAGAAGTTTGTATGGAAGAACATCGTATGCAGATTCGGCATACCGAGGGTACTAGTGGTTGATAATGGATCCCAATTTATAGACAAAGGATTCCAGGAATTTATCAGCGACCTCGGAATAAAGATGCACTTCGCCCCAGTAGCTCACCCCCAAAGCAACGGGCAGGTGGAAGTATCTAACAGGACCATAAAAGATGGCCTGAAAAAGAGACTGGGGGAAGCAAAAGGGAAATGGCCAGGAGAACTCCAAACCGTATTATGGAGTTACCGAACGACACCCCGAAGAGCCACAGGAGAGACTCCCTTCTCACTCATCTTTGAAACAGAGGCCATCATCCCTATCGAGATAGTTAGACCATCAGTACGGGTGCAAGTATTTGATGGAGGTGGAAACGACCTCGGCCTAAGAACGAAGCTCGACCTCGTCGGCGAACACAGAGAAATAGTTGAGCTGAGAAGAAAAACTTTCCAGCAAAGAGTGGCCGCGGCTATAAATTTGCGAGCCAGGCCAAAAGAAATCAAGAAAGGGGACCTCGTTCTCCGAAAGGCTGACTTTGCACCCCGAAAGGCATCCCACGGGGTACTTCGCGTGAACTAGGAAGGACCTTATCTGGTTCTTACCGAAGTACGAAAAGGCATGTACAAACTTGGCGACACCGAAGGCGTAGAATTGAAAAACACTTGGCACTCAAACGCCCTGAAGAAATTCTACGCTTAAGAGGGAACGGAAGGATTGTGTTGTACAAAAAATATCCTAAGTACAGAATGTCCTTGAGAAAAATTCTTAAGTGTACAAAATGGTGCAAGACAGAAGTCCACGAAGGTGTTCACCGTGAAAAAGCGCAGATGTGATTTTCCGGGGTCTCTTGAGCCATCACGCTCTGAAAAATGGGAAAAAAACAAATCCTGCGAAAGTACTCGCCGAAAAAAGCGAAGAATAATTTTTTGTGATTGCAGGTTTCCCGAAGTCTCTTGAGCGAACTTGTTCGGGACGATGGAAATGTAAAATCTTGCAAAAAGACTTAGCCAAAAACTATATTCATTAAGAATGATCAAGCTTACAAAGAAGAAGTGCCCGAAGAAGGAGCACAAAAACGAAGAGGAAAAAAGGAAAATGCCCCTAAAGCAGCCTAAGGGTTCTCGGCGTCCCGGGAGCCACCAGCCTCTGTGCCCTTTTCCACCAGCTTCGGCGCCGGAATTGTGGAAGGCAGGTTCAGGTGCTCAATTTTTTACCAGGACCACCGAGGCCCCTCGGGAATGTTCAGAGCTTCCAAAAAAGAGAGGTCCAGACCTGGGAACCTCTCAAGGACTTGGTGCCGAGCAAGGCAGAATCCGTCCTGGAAGGCGACCTTGGTCATTTGGTCGGATTTGTCCTTCTCAGCCTCAAGGTCCTCAAGCTCCTCCTTCAAGTCTGCAACCTCCTTCTTTAGCGCCTTCACCCACTTCTTCGCATCGGGCTCCTTCTTCAAAGACTGGACCTCGGCTTCAAGAGCCTTTTTCTCAGTCACCAACGACCGTATAAGATTGTCAGAATCTGACTTATCCTTGAGAAGGTCTTGGTAGGCAGCGAGCAACCCCGCCACCTGATCGCGGAGGTCAGCAATTTTCAGGGAGGATTCCTTCTCAAAATCTTCCTTTTCTTTCCGGAACTCATCCCGAAGGGCAGCAACTTCTTTCTTCCCAGCATCTGCCAGCTGCTGGTTCTTGACGGTTAATTTCGAGCACGTCACTTTCGCTTTTTCTAAGGCCTCTAAGGCCGAAGCTCGGAACGCCGTCTGCCTGGCTACCTGAACTTGGAGAAAGCCGGCATACCCCAGCAGCTGCGAGAAGATGAATGCAAGGTCAGCAAGAGCCAAGCACTTAGGGAAAATTGAAGGGAAAAAGGTGTGAAGAGCATACCTGAGCAGCATGCTCGGTGACTTTCGCGGCGAGGGTGTCATCGCCCGGATGGGCCGCCGCAATAGCCTTGAAGGAGGCCTCTATAAGCACCCCCTTCGAAATCTGCTTCACCATTTCAGGACAGTCCTCGGAGTACAAGTTCATGTCCTCCGTGAATGTCCAGAAAGGCTCTTTCGGTATCTTCCCTTGCGGGACTTTGGCGTCGCGAAGGGCTCGCGTCTTCATGTGTACGGCCGCCCAGTTCGGGGTAAGCAACTCCCCTACATGGCGAAAACGAGAAGCAGGTCAGAGACAAAGGAAATTTCAGAAAAACAAAAGAGCCATACTTGTTCTGAAAACAACAAACCTGGCGGCACTTCGATCAGGACGTCCTCGGAGCCCTGAGACTCCTCGGTCGAAATCCCCTTGCCTTTCTTCCTACGCCGCTCCTTGGCAGAAGGAGCCTCTACCACGGCCTCCAAAAGGGCCTATGGCGCGGAAGGGCTCTAGGGAGGGACGTCGGCGGAAGGAACCTCGGCTACGGCAGGGACCTCGGCAGCAGCCTCGGTCGGTGGAATCTCGGCTGCCCCAGGCTCCTTGGCAGCCTCCTTGGAAATTTCCTCCAGAGGAACCTAGGTACTTTTCTTTGCCCGTTTCGCCGAAGGGCCAACGCCAGTAGACTTCCGCCTTCAGGAAGCCACCTTCTTTGTCTGATCGCCCTTCTCCACCTGGCCGGAGAAAAGGGACTTGTAGAATGCAGCAGTCTCGTCCCCCATCTCTGAAAAAGAAAAAAGACATCAGCGTAAGTCCGAGGGAAAAACTGCAAGGGAGTAGAGGATAACTTACTTTCGAAAAGCGTTTCGAAAGAAACTTCCTCCCGAAGGAGCTGCACCAACCAGGAGTCCTTCCCGGCGATAGCAGGAGCTGGCATGTCGAGGTCAGTCTCATGCTCCTTGACCACCCCTAACTCCCGAAGGACCTCTTCGATCATCAACCTCCAGTTAATGGGGAAGGGGTAGAGGGAGCGTGGAGCGACCTCGGGAGCCCAGTCGGAGACGGCTCGAATGCGTCCGTCGAAGTCCTCGAACACGGGAGCCAACTCTGGAGTCAGTAGTATCCTCGGATCAACGACGTCCACATTTAGCCTTCCCCGAGCCCATTTGGTCGGAACATACGACCAGGCCTCATCTATCTTCAGGAAGAAGAATTTCTGTTGCCACCCTCGCCAACTGTCCTTAGTGGGAAAAGTGAACATGAATTTTTTGCTCCCGGATCCCCGAGGTAGCATGAAATAGAAGCCACCCTTCGGGACAACTAAGAGCTTGTAGTACTACATGAAAATTACAAAATGGGGTTTTATCCCGAAGACGCCACATATACAGAGGAAGGCGTTAAAATAGCAGTACGAGTTCGGGGGAAGCTGATTCACAGCAATGCCATGAAATTGGCAGAACTCGCAAACCATCTTCGGGGGAGGATACCGAAGTCCGGCCGTCAGCTGGGTTCGAAAAACGGTAACCTCGGTACTATGGTTTGAAAAAGCATAGTGGTCAGGTCGTGGCAGCTGGGTAACGGCGTAAGAGGGAAGAAAGAACTTCTTCTTCCACCTCTCTAATTTTTTAGGGGTGGTGCAACAAGGATGAGATAAAAGAGGCTGCCAGCTCTCAGGGATAGGCATTTTGGACAGAAAAACGAGTTTGGAAAAAGGCAAGAAAACAACTTCCGGAAAAAACATGAAAAAGTAGAGGTATTAAAAGACTCTGGAAAGAAAAAACCCACCAAAAGACTTGCCAAAGTCGGAGGTCGCCGTCATAAAAGGTTGCCGGAAAAAGCTCTGTTAAAACAGCTCCGCCGCAAAAGCAAGAGAAAGCGCAGAGAAAAGGACAACCAAGGAAAGAGTAGATGCAAAAGCAAAAGGGGCTATGACGGAATGGGCTACTTATAGGCCAAGGGTGGGTAACTGAAACGACGTCATAAGTGCCCTTTGAAGGTGAATCGTCACCGTAACTGCACTCTGAGCCTGAAAAGTCGTGCTCTCTGTAAACGACGCGACTCTCCTCCAATGACGGTGCGCCACGTGTCAACCATCGCGCCAAAATAGGAGACACGTCTCCTGACATCCCTAAAAAACTGGGACGTGTCACTCAGACTGATGCGATTGGCCATCAGACGCGACGCTGCACAGACCTGCAAAAGCAAAGAAGCAGGTTGCCTCGAAGACACCAAAAGACTGGCTGTGGCCGAACATCCCATAACTTCGGGCAAGAGGTGTATCTTCGGCACAGGCTTTGCCTCGAAGACACCAAAAAATAGGCCAAAGCCGAGCAGCCCACACCTTTGGGCAAGAGGTGTACCTTCGACACAGGTGTTGCTCTCTATAAACTCCGAAAGAACATCCTCGGAAAGAAAACAAGACCGAAGTCGTCACTTCGGCTGTCCGTAGGGGGGCATGTGATAGCCAAAGGACTATCACCTCCGCCTGGCCAAACTCCCTGCCACCATAATGGCCAGGAGATTTGGCGTTACCCGGAAAAAGGTGGGATCACACACCTCGGAGAAAAGCCGAAGAGCCCGAGCTCGGCACGCCAGCAAACCTGAGGATACTATTAGCCCCCCCGAGGATAGTAAATAGACCGCCTTCGGAAAAGTGGCACCAGCTAGGGTAGGCCGAACATGATCTTCCTGAAGGTGGAACTCCCTGAATCTGGGAACCCCCGAACTAGGGGCAGGTTTCCCGAAGTGGCACAGTCCGTACTACAGGACAACCTCACCCAGGGACCTCGGGAGTACGGCAGGAGCATTTAAGGAAGCTTCTAACATGTCGCCCACAAACGTCACAAGCCGCCTTAAATGGCGCTCTGACACGCCGACGCCATCAAAATCACATCATGGCCCGTCTCGGCTCAAGGCTCAAGGAAGCCTGCCACCAGCTACTTGTCCTCTACGCCCAGACATTCAGAGAACATCCGACCGAACACGTGTCACAATCTGAACCTGCTGGACACCTCCATAAATATTAGGGGAAAACACCCTGGCAAACGGCTGGCAAAGATCCTGACCCCTCACTCTGAGAAAACACGACCAGGCGAGTTCACTGAACCCCTCAGTGCTATTTCCTCTACCTTCTCTCAGCACCACTGACTTGGGCGTCGGAGGCTCCTCCCCGGAAAAACACTCCAGGGACCTCCTAACCCACTTTTTCTGAACATCTCAGGCACTCTCCCTTGGGCAAAACCGGCCACCAGGCGTTCTTCCTCTCCTGGAGTCCCTCCATCAGTCACCATGACTACCAACGATGAAGCCCCCGGGCATCAAGATACATTCTTCATATTCTTACTACTTCCAGTCTCTCGAAATACTGACTTGGGCATCGGAGGCTCCTCCCCGGAAAAATACTCCGGTGACCTCCTAACTTTTATTCTTTGGGTGTTTTAGGCAATCTCTCCCCGAGAATCTCTCGTTCAGGCGTTCTCCCTCACCGAAAGTCCCTCCCAGTCTAACTATGTCATACAGCGAAGATGCCGATGGGCATCAATATGAATGGTATGAAAGTGCCATTGGAGGGCCAAATTGCTCATGGAAGACAAGTTTGGTAAAAGGAAACACTAAAGGCATTAAGGATCTAAATGTCTTAGTGTAAACCTTAAGGTGTTCAAGCTTTTGACTTAGGTCAAAGGGTAAAGTTGTGCGGTTATCCCACACATGAAAAGGCAGCCAAAGAAAGATAAGGATGGTAAAAAATGTTGGGCAATAGTGGACCAATGAGGTTAAGACAAAGAAACCATAGTTAGTGAGAAGGAAATTGACATAAAGTATGGTTAAGGTTATTAAGGTGTTTCGTGCAGCTAAGCTAGCTTAAGTAGCAAAATTAAATTTTTCTTCTCTCATATTTGAGCCAAAGAGAAATCACACTCATCCACACTTCTTCCATTGCTCCTCCATAGCCACCATACCTCAAAGATTGAAATTGAAGGCAAAAGGAAGCAATTGGAAGCAAACTCGAGCTATTGCTTGAATACTTCAAGGATCAAGCTTCAAATTCTGCCTACTCTTCTTGGTAAGAGCTCTATTGCTATCATGGATTTTTTACTTTATTTTCAAGCATCCATGGAGCTATTGCAAAGCTTGGAAGAGAGCCTTGAGCTTGATGAACCAAGCTTAGTGAGGGGAGTGCACTTATTGAAAGTTTTGTGACATAGTGTGAAGTGCACAATTATGGCAATGAAATGAGGGTTTCTAGAGCCCAAAGTTAGTACTAAATAGTTTTAAAATCCTTCTAAGATCTAGTGTTAGCTTGAAGAGGGCTACAATAGTGATTTACTTAACTTTATTGCATGTTTTATGGACAAACCTATGGTTTATGTTGTTGCTGCATTTCATCTATTTATTGGTTGTGAATGGCTGCTGCATTTGGTTGCTATATCTTGTATATATGCATTGTGGTTTTGTGTGTTAGTGTGTTTCGATGCAAGTTTCAACGAGGGTCACATTTCCTTAAGAAACCGAGTGTTTCCCTTACTAAGTTTAACAATGAAACTTAGTCCCCTAAATTCTGCCATTTCAGGTCCAACAGAAAGGTCACATTCAAACAGATAGCTGTAGTTTGATTTTTGATCAAAAATTCCAGTTTCTTAAATGTCCATATGTCTAGCCATCATCTGGAAATTTTTGTGATTTTAGGAGCACATTTATTATTCTTAGTGATGGTGCTTATTGTGTTATGCAGCAACTGTCCAGCATCCTGTTCTAGAGTCCATTCTATCTCAGGAACTCCTGTAACTTAGGGTATGTATTTATCTCAGTTAAGACCATTGTGTAGTTCATGTTTGCATGTACATGTAGTGTATGAAAAATGAGGCAAGTATGTGAAAATTTGAGCAATGTTTTGCTTATGTATGTGATGTGCTGCAAAGCTGACTAAGTGTGAATGAAAGGCTGCTAACTTGTAAATTCCATTTTGGCCACATAAAGTTGGTAGATACAAGAGCATGTAATTCCTATGTGTATTGGACATGTATGGGAAAGCCTTGCAGTGCTTACCCCTTGTGAATGAAATGTTTGCACAATTATGCCATTTTTTATGTGCAAAATTGCCAAAAAGTGATAAGAATTCTGACTCTGCACTCAAAGTTATATATCTCCTTGTGTAGAATGAATCTTGGTATGAAATTTTGACCACAACTAGAGAACATCTAGTGGTTGAACTGGGATTTTGAATTTATGAATTTGGATCATTGTAGCCAAAGATATGATGTTGTAAAGTTGGCTAAAATACTGTTCATTTGGTCAGAATTTTGTAACCAACTTAAAAAATCCATAACTTGGTCCATAGGTGGGCTATTGATGTAAAACAAAATTACTTAGTTTTCTTAAATACTCTACCTAATAGTAAAGAAAATAAAATAATGGGCTGCTTGGCTAGATCAATATAGTTTTTTGGAAGAAGTTTCAGGTGCAATGGCTAGTCACTTACACGTAATAGGATTGCCTAATGTGTGGTGGCCATGGTTAAGACTTGTGCTAGTGTTTTCCTTCCTTACTGCCATGCTGTACATAAAATTTGAATAATTTTTTAACGGTCCGACCAATATGCATGCATTTACATAGTGCCTAAGAAGGCCACTCGGCTATGCACACTAGGGGTATTGTTCTGATGGCCTACAAAACATACCAATCCTAGGAGTTTTAAATGCACAATTTTGGCACCATAGCTAGACTACCCTAGGGTGGGTAACACTAGGGCTATGTTTGGAAGAAAGCCAAGTGCTTGATGAATGAAACTTAGTGAGGTGAGGTGCAGTTCGTGAAAGTTTCGGTGTTAGTGCGAAGTGCAAAGTGATGGCAGAGAAAATTGCGGTTTCTAAAGCCCAAAGTGTTGGGTTTCGGGAGCCAAACAGCGCAGCGGAATTTAACCGAAACCCTCCAGGATCCAAGTGAAACGGGGTAAACCGGGTGTTCGAAAATTTCATACCTAATTTTCGGTTGAGATCTCTCACTCAACTGTAGAGTCGAATCACAAAACCTGAACAGTTGACGTGTTCAGGCTCTCTATGGTATCCACACGAGCCTCTCGGGATCACCACGCTTCCACCACGTCCCGGCAGATGCGTTTCTCTTGCGCTCGCAGTGCTAGCTTGCGTCCTCCAAGGAATTGCAAGAGAAGAGTGTGGCTGTCCTTTTGGGAGGCTAGGGCAAGGAGACCTGCGAATTTCTCACTTAAAAGTTGTATTTATAGTGAGACTCAACTTCCAGGCCTAATGGGTTTCAAAGCCCTAATCCAATTAGGAATTAATTTCGGGCTTAATAATGGCTCAACTCCTTGGCCCATTATTAATATGAAATTAAAGTGAAACCATAACCCAAATAATTAGCCCATGCACTCTAATGATCCAAATAGCTCTATGTGTGCGACCCAATAGGCTCTTGCCATATTGGCAACGATCATAAATCACATTTATGATCATAAGCAATGAGCGGTGTCTAGCAACACATCATTGCTACCCAAGTGACAAGATTGTCGGTGAATCGACTAAACCTTTATGATCATCACCGATATATGCCATTGTCCCTTTGTCCAAGATATCAAGACTAAGCACGAGACATGGAATGTGTCACTCTCGTATAGCCCAATCTTTGGTTTCTTGATTACCGAGTAGACTAACTTAAACTGATGACATTGATATCATATATCAACTCATCGGAGCATGGCCATGCATTTTCTAAGTCTCACTCTATCAAGGGGCCCAAAGATATCACTCCCGTTACATAGGAGGGACAAATCCCATCTTGATCATACAAATCCCTCCGCATGATATGTGACATACCCAATGACCTCCTTCAAGTTCACTCAGTTACGAGCAACAAAGGAAAGTATCAAAGTATGTGACTCACATGTAGGGAACCTTGATGATCTTAGGTCGAAGGACTACATATACCATGATCACTATGAGAATCACTTATGACACTCATATAACGATCCATGAAGTGTTCTCGTGGTGGGTCGGTCCAGTACACAAGTTCTCCAACTTGTACCCATATGTAGACTACATATCTCATATTAGTCTCCACATATGCTAGTCATTATGTATTATTGCAACCCGCTCCACAATAATACTATACTAGGGACGTTTAAGAATATCATTATTCTAGGGTTACAATTATGTTTATTACGTTACGCAGAAACAAAACAACAAACAAAATTGCTGGATTAATGCCTCAATAAAATATCATGACTCAATGTGCAAAATACAATCATCTCATGATTGGCTTTTTGGGCACAATACTAACAATCTCCCACTTGCACTAAAAGCCAATCATCCATGTATCTAATACCGATGGACCTAGAATGGCTATCATGCTTCTGCTGCGTAAGGGGCTTTGTCAGTGGATCAGCAATGTTGCTGTCTGTCGAAGTCCTGCATATCCTTACATCACCCCTCTCGATGATCTCCCTGATGAGATGATAGCGTCGGAGTATGTGTTTGGATCGCTGGTGAGATCGAGGTTCCTTAGCCTGTGCGATTGCTCCATTGTTGTCACAATAGAGCTCTATCGGGTCAACAATGCTTGGAACCACTCCAAGTTCAGTGATGAACTTCTTGATCCAAACTGCCTCCTTCGCAGCATCAGAGGCGGCAATGTACTCAGATTCTGTTGTAGAGTCAGCTACTGTCTCTTGCTTTGAACTCTTCCAGCTTACAGCACCACCACCAATACAAAACACATAACCAGATTGCGATCTAAAATCATCCTTATCGGATTGGAAGCTTGCATCGGTGTAACCCCTTACAACGAGCTCATCTTCACCTCCAAAGACCAAGAATGCATCCTTAGTCCTTCGTAAGTACTTAAGGATGTTCTTAACAGCTGTCCAGTGACTTTCACCGGGGTTCGATTGGTACCTACTCGTCATGCTCAAAGTATATGAGACATCGGGACGAGTACATATCATGGCATACATGATAGATCCAATTGCTGAGGCATATGGAATCTTACTCATGCGCTCTCTCTCCTCGGTTGTACTCGGACACTGAGATCTAGAAAGAGTGATACCATGTGACATGGGCAAGAATCCTTTCTTGGAATCTTGCATGCTAAACCTCTTTAGCACCTTGTCAATATACGTACTTTGACTTAGGCCAAGAAGCTTTCTAGATCTATCTCTATAGATCCTGATGCCTAACACATAGGCTGCTTCACCCAAGTCCTTCATAGAGAAACATTTCCCTAGCCAAGTCTTCACAGACTGTAGCTCAGGAATGTCATTCCCGATGAGTAGTATGTCATCTACATACAACACCAAGAAGACAATAGCGCTCCCACTAACCTTCTTGTAGACACAAGGTTCATCTTCATTTTTGATAAAACCAAACTCTTTGATTGCATCATCAAAACGAAGATTCCAACTTCGAGAAGCTTGCTTCAGTCCATAAATGGACCTTTGCAATTTGCACACTTTATTGGCATTCCCAGGAGTGACAAAACCCTCAGGTTGTGTCATGTACACATCCTCAAGTAGCTTTCCATTTAGGAATGCAGTTTTGACATCCATTTGCCATATCTCATAATCATAGTGTGCAGCAATAGCAAACAAAATTCGGATGGATTTAAGCATAGCAACTGGTGAAAAAGTTTCATCATAGTCAATACCATGAATTTGCTTGAAACCTTTTGCGACCAATCGTCCCTTAAAGGTAATCACATTACCATCCATGTCAGTTTTCTTCTTGAAAACCCATTTGCACCCTATGGGTTTTACCCCTTCAGGTGGGTCAACCAAAGTCCATACTTGGTTTTCATACATGGATTCCATCTCGGATTTCATGGCCATTAGCCACTTCTCAGAGTCAGGCCCCGACATAGCTTGTTGGTAGGTTGTGGGCTCATCTTGATCCATGAGCATCACATCACCGGTGTGAGTCACGAGAAATCCATATCTCTCGGGCTCACGCCGAATCCTACCAGTCCTACGTGGGCTTTGTGCTACAGGAACAGACTCTTGAACCACAACATCTTGTGGTGTCTGTTCAGGTTCCATTTCAGGTTCGATGTCTTCTTGTTGTTCTTGAATTTCTTCAAGTTCTACTTTCCTCCCACTAGTTCCTTTAGAGATAAACTCTTTCTCCAAAAAGACACCAGTTCGAGCAACAAACACTTTTTGCTCAGAGGGATTGTAGAAATAGTAACCCTTTGTTTCTTTGGGATACCCAACAAAAAGACATTTTTGAGATTTGGGCCCTAGTTTGTTAGAGGATTGACGTTTTACATAAGCGTCACAGCCCCAAATCTTCATAAAAGACAAATTGGGACGCCTCCCACTCCATATCTCATATGGTGTCTTTTGAACCGATTTAGATGGAACTCGGTTTAGTGTAAAAGCGGCTGTTTCTAGAGCATGTCCCCAAAAGGAGTTTGGAAGGTCAGCTTGACTCATCATGGAGCGAACCATGTCTAACAGAGTTCGATTTCTCCTTTCAGAAACACCATTCCATTGAGGTGTACCTGGTGGAGTGAGTTGTGATACTATACCACACTCCTTCAGATAGTCAAGGAATTCTCGATCCAAGTACTCTCCACCTCGATCTGATCGAAGCACTTTGATACTCTTCCCGAGTTGATTCTCTACTTCATTCTTGAATTCTTTGAACTTTTCAAAGGATTCTGACTTGTGTCTCATAAGATACACATAGCCATATCTGCTGAAGTCATCAGTGAAAGTAATGAAGTATTGGAAACCTCCTCTAGCTTGTGTAGACATAGGGCCACATACATCACTATGTATGAGTCCTAGTAAGTCATTAGCCCTTTCACTTTGCCCTGTGAATGGGGCTTTGGTCATCTTGCCCAACAAACATGACTCACATGTCTCATATGATTCAAAATCAAATGAGTCCAAGAGTCCATCCTTATGGAGCTTGGATATGCGGGTCTCATTTATATGGCCCAAGCGACAGTGCCAGAGATAGGTCAAGTTTGAATCATTTAATCTGACCTTCTTGGTATTCACATTATAGATTGGATCTTCAAGGTCTAGAACATACAACCCATTGCTAAGTTGAGCACTACCATAAAAGATTTCATTCAAATAAATAGAACAACATTTGTCCTTTATTATAAATGAAAAACCTTTCTTGTCCAAACAAGAAACAGAAATCAAATTTCTACTAATAGTAGGCACAAAGTAGCAGTTGTCTAATTCTAAAACTAATCCACTAGGTAAAGTGAGAACATAAGTCCCTACGGCTAAGGCAGCAACCCTTGCTCCATTTCCAACACGTAGGTCCACTTCACCTCGGGCCAATCTTCTACTTCTACTTAGATCCTGCACATTTGCACAAATGTGAGATCCACATCCAGTATCCAATACCCAAGATGAGGAAGTAGAAAAGTTAGCCTCTATAACAAAAATACCTGAAGTGGAAGTCTTACTTCCCTTTTCCTTAGCAAGTTCTTCAAGATAGAGCTTACAGTTGCGCTTCCAGTGTCCAGGTTGCTTACAATGGAAGCACTCCCCTTCCTTTGCCACACCACCCTTTGGTTTCAGTGCAGCTGAAGAAGAACTAGCATTGGACTTTCCATTAGCTTTATCCTTCTTCTTGTTGGCTTTTCCCTTTCCCTTGCCCTTTTGAACCATCAAAATGGGCTTAGCCTTCTTAAGGTTTTGCTCAGCAGTTCTCAACATGTTGAGCAATTCAGGAAGGGACTTGTCTAGGTCGTTCATGTTATAGTTCATGACGAATTGACTGTAGCTTTCAGGCAACGATTGCAAGACTACATCGATAGCCAACTCTTTCTGAAGAGCAAATCCCAAATTCTCAAGATTCTCAATGTACCCAATCATCTTGAGCACATGAGGACCCACGGGACTTCCCTCAGACATCTTGCACTGAAAACAATGCCTTAGAGGTCTCAAACCTCTCATGCCTAGCTTGCTCTTGGAAAAGCATTTTGAGATGTTCGATCATATCGAACGCCCCCATGTTCTCATGTTGCTTCTGAAGCTCAGATTCCATGGTAATAAGCATGAGGCATGCAACATCCAAAGCATCATCAGAATGCCTCTTGTGAGCATCCCTTTCAGCTCTTGGAGCAGTGGCAGCAGGCTCATTCGGAATGGGCTGCTCTAGGACATATGCCTTTCTCTCTTGTTTGAGGACTATCCTCAAGTTTCGGTACCATTTGAGAAAGTTGGTCCCATTCAGTTTTTCCTTCTCAAGGATCGATCGCAACGAAAGTGTCGATGTGTTTTGTGCCATGGTTATCTACAACAGTAAATATGCAGTGTAAGAGTCATGTATTTTAATTCATTTAATAAGGACTTTTATTAAACGATACTCCCACTATTTTCCTCAAAATAATAACCCTCGGTATTATTTCGGAACACCTCGGCGCTAAGGTATTCTAGCGGGCCAAGATCCATATTTGACCACAACCTGAGTCAGCTTTGGCTTTTCTCTCAAGTTACAGCTATTTAGGTAGGCAACTCATTGCCAATTGCATCTTATGCAACTCTTGGATAGTTGGGTGAACAACACTTGTCCAAGCTCATCTCATGAACTTAAGCCCAACTCTATGCCTCTAAGTCCCTAATCCTATTAGGATGACTTAGTTAAGTCGAACCCAAAGTTAGCAGTTTGGATATCACTATTATCCCATCGCGCCTTACCAAGATGAACATAGGTGCTTTGCTTTGGCAAACCCACCTAATGTTGATCAAAGTCTTGACGAGTGCCAACATTTGGAAGGCATCACATTTAATGACTTAATATTTGTTTGAGGGATTTTTCTTTTGATCTCACCAATTTGTTATCTCCGGTTGTTTTATACATGCATCATATACAAATATAAAACATGCATCTCATGCTTACAAGAAATAAACGTGACATGGTTATAGCCCAAACTATGCGATATTCTCAAGCCAATGAGAATATCATAAAAGCCTAAGAAAAGAAAAGAGTCTTCACAAGCTCCTTCTCTTCCTTTCTTGGCTGCCTTTTTGTTGTCACCTCCTTGGACATACCACCTTGGACGATCCCATAATGCACCATTACATCAATAATAGAAACCTCGAGTTACATTCGAGGGGAGTAAGGTGAGAAGAGAATGTACAATGAGAGTGATAAGAAAAGGCACGACTCGCAGGCCGTATTTACAAGTACAACCAATCAAGGGCTATAACCATGCACCATGCTTCAAACACCAATCAGCATATCATGTGAAATCTCATTCAACAAAGATGCATGCCAATTTTTGCGTGTTGATTAACCAGTTTTTATTTATGTGGCGCTTCGCATACGGCGGTCCCGCTGGCCGGTCAGCGGGCGGTGGTTCCGCTGACCGGTCAGCGGACGGGGTCAAGGGGAGCCGCCCTTGCGGGGGGCGTGGGGGGCAGCGCCCCCCGGCGCAAAAAATTGTCTTACAATTGCTTAGCCCGAAATCTTCTATTTCGAGAAAGTAGGCACCCGAGACTCCTCCATTCGAGCCACCAAAAATACCTTACTTTCGGTGCCCGAACAGGCCGAATCCGAACAAACCTAGGGTTTTTGCAACTATTGCAAGAATCCTAATCCATATAGGTATCTCATACCTATCAATTTCGGGTTAATCTCATTAACCAATTTGTGTTGTTTCTTCATATATCTCATATGTTCATTACGAATTCCGGTTTCATGCATCATGAATCAATCTAATTAATCATGGCCGAAAACCAATCGAAGACATAGCATCATGCGATTCAACACTCAATCCCGATTTAGGGTTTCACCAGTAGCTCTGATACCACTGTTGGGTTTCGGGAGCCAAACAGCGCAGCGGAATTTAACCGAAACCCTCCAGGATCCAAGTGAAACGGGGTAAACCGGGTGTTCGAAAATTTCATACCTAATTTTCGGTTGAGATCTCTCACTCAACTGTAGAGTCGAATCACAAAACCTGAACAGTTGACGTGTTCAGGCTCTCTATGGTATCCACACGAGCCTCTCGGGATCACCACGCTTCCACCACGTCCCGGCAGATGCGTTTCTCTTGCGCTCGCAGTGCTAGCTTGCGTCCTCCAAGGAATTGCAAGAGAAGAGTGTGGCTGTCCTTTTGGGAGGCTAGGGCAAGGAGACCTGCGAATTTCTCACTTAAAAGTTGTATTTATAGTGAGACTCAACTTCCAGGCCTAATGGGTTTCAAAGCCCTAATCCAATTAGGAATTAATTTCGGGCTTAATAATGGCTCAACTCCTTGGCCCATTATTAATATGAAATTAAAGTGAAACCATAACCCAAATAATTAGCCCATGCACTCTAATGATCCAAATAGCTCTATGTGTGCGACCCAATAGGCTCTTGCCATATTGGCAACGATCATAAATCACATTTATGATCATAAGCAATGAGCGGTGTCTAGCAACACATCATTGCTACCCAAGTGACAAGATTGTCGGTGAATCGACTAAACCTTTATGATCATCACCGATATATGCCATTGTCCCTTTGTCCAAGATATCAAGACTAAGCACGAGACATGGAATGTGTCACTCTCGTATAGCCCAATCTTTGGTTTCTTGATTACCGAGTAGACTAACTTAAACTGATGACATTGATATCATATATCAACTCATCGGAGCATGGCCATGCATTTTCTAAGTCTCACTCTATCAAGGGGCCCAAAGATATCACTCCCGTTACATAGGAGGGACAAATCCCATCTTGATCATACAAATCCCTCCGCATGATATGTGACATACCCAATGACCTCCTTCAAGTTCACTCAGTTACGAGCAACAAAGGAAAGTATCAAAGTATGTGACTCACATGTAGGGAACCTTGATGATCTTAGGTCGAAGGACTACATATACCATGATCACTATGAGAATCACTTATGACACTCATATAACGATCCATGAAGTGTTCTCGTGGTGGGTCGGTCCAGTACACAAGTTATCCAACTTGTACCCATATGTAGACTACATATCTCATATTAGTCTCCACATATGCTAGTCATTATGTATTATTGCAACCCGCTCCACAATAATACTATACTAGGGACGTTTAAGAATATCATTATTCTAGGGTTACAATTATGTTTATTACGTTACGCAGAAACAAAACAACAAACAAAATTGCTGGATTAATGCCTCAATAAAATATCATGACTCAATGTGCAAAATACAATCATCTCATGATTGGCTTTTTGGGCACAATACTAACACAAAGTTAGTATTTAACAAGTGTTAAAACTCTCCTAAGACCAATATCAAGCTTGAGGAGGGCTGCTATAGTGATTTGCATATGTTTATTCCATGTTTTATGGACTAAACAATGATACTTGTTGCTACTGCATACATGTGTTTGATGTTTGTGTTTGGCTGCTGCTTTTGGTTACTATTTGTTGGATATATGCACTGTGCTTCTTATCTTTTAGTGTCTTTTAATGTAGTTAATATCAATTCTAATATGACCTCAAGCACCTAAGTGTGGTACTTACTAAGTTTTCAAGTGAAACTTACCTCCCTTCAAATCTGTCCATTTCAGGTGCTACAGATAGATCTCTTTTTAAACTGACCTTTTTCATTTTTTTTTTATCTTAAATTTTAGGTACTTAAACTTTGATGTATCTAGTATTGATCTGGTGTTTTTGGTGATTTTACGAGCACATTTGGTATTTTTAGTGATGGTACTTGCTGCACTATGCAGCAGCTATCCAGCATCCTATTTTCTGGAGTGCATTGTGTTTAAAGCTCTCCTGTAACTAAGGTGTGTATTTTAGCTAAGTTAAGAACAATATGTAGTGCATGGATGCATGTACATGTAGGACATGTAAAGTTTCAACAAGCATGTGAACAATTATGGGCTATTTTGCTATGCATGTGGATGGTATGCGCAGGTTGCCTAAGTGTAAATAATAGGCTGCCTGTTTGTAAATTCTGTTTTGGCCACATAAGGTTGCTAGATGCAAGATCATGTAATTTCTATGTGTATTGGACATGTATAGGATAGGCTTGGAGGGCTTACACCTTCTGAATGAAGTGCTTGCACACTTATGAAATTTTGTAGGGCATAATGGTTGAAAAGTGGATATAATTTTACCCTACGCTAAAAGTTCTATATCTCCCTGTGTATAATGAATATTAGTATGAAATTTTGATCACCCCTAGTCCACATATATAATCTTAACTGGGATTTAGAATTTCTACATTTGGAGCTCTGTAGCAAAAGTGATGATCATGTAAATTTGGCAGAGTTACTGTACATTTGGTCAGAAGTTTGTAATCAACTTAAAAAATGTATAACTTGGTCCATAGGCGGGCTACTAATGTAAAGCCAATTTCCTTGATTTGGTTTAAGTCTCTAGTTGATGATGAACCAAAGAAAATAGTGGGGGTATGTTGCTAGATTAATACAATTTTTTGGTGGAATTTTCAAGTGTAAGGCCTGGTTACTTAAACTTAATAAGATTGCCAAATGTGTAGTAGCCAAGATTAAGACTTGTGCTAGTGTTTTCCTTCATTGTTGCCATGGTCTGAATAAAATGTCAATATGTGTGTAATGGTTAGACCCATATGCATGCATTTGCATAGTGCCCAAGGGGCCACTTGGCTATGCACACTAATGGCAATTTTTGATTGCCTGCAAAACATACCAACCCTGGGAGTTTTAAATTTACAATTTTGGCACCATAACTGGACTACCCCAGAGTGGGTAACATATGTTGGTATCAAAGCATGGTTTGCATATGTTCATAGCATATAGTTGCACCATGCATGTTAACTACATACATGAACTTATTTGGTTGGTTGCTAGTGTTAAGTACCATTAAGATACCAATGATCATCATATGTGCCCCATGAAGAATCATGAACAGGAAGTAAACACGTTTCCCACAAGGATTGGGGAACCACCCCTAAGGCCTCCTATTGAACCTAGGAAACAAAGGGACAGATAGAAAAGAGGGAATCAAGTCCAATAGGGGGCACCAAACCCTGAGGTGCCTCAAGTCTGGTTATAGCTTCAGAGCAACTTAGCTCTAATGAGTGTAAACTTATTAAGGCTAATACAAGCACAACAGTAAGGAGTCCGAGCAACACTAGTAGAGCTAGTTTAGAATGTATAGAAGCAACTATAAGAGGAGGCTAGGAACACATCTGAGGATGTTCCTTTTAGAAGATCAGAAGATTTTGGTAAAACTAATGAGGTGGAAGAAAAGGATAGGAGAAACCCAAGAGGAAGAAAAGTAAGATCTGATATTAGTCAATTGTCTAGGATGAATCCCTTAATATATGATGATTCCTCCACTAAGAATGAGATTGAGGAAGGCCATGAGAGAAGAGGTAGAAGAAGCCACCACATGCCAAGGGAATTGCCAAGAGTTTCCATTCAGGTGGTGAGGGTAGGGTTAAGGGGAAGTTCCTTGGCCTAAGGTGCCCTAAGTGTAAGAGGTTTCATGAAAAGAAACCTTCCCACTTTGACACCCAGGCATATCTGAGATGTGGTGCCATGGATCATTGGATCAAGGACTGCCCATATGCTCAAGGAAGAAAGCTAGAAGATCAAGGAATAATGAGGCCTACTGGAGTAGGACCAAGAAAGGGAGCACCCCAAGAGGGGCAAAGAGACTAGTTCCTCCAGTGCCACGGCCTCTAGTGCAGAGAGCTAGCAAGGTGTTTCAAGTGGAGAAACCAGAGACACCATAGCAAGGAGGAGCACTAAGAGGTAACATTTACCTAAATGGTATGCCTTTTAGTGTTCCATTTGATGTTAGAGCATCTGTGTGTATCGATAGCCGAAGGGCTATCGCCTTTCTAAGTACATACTTCCTGACAAAAACATGGTCGGGAAGCCTGGTGTCATCCGAAATAGGCACTATCACTAACCTCGGAAGGAGTGAAGTCAGATACCACGAAGTCGGGACTTCGGCTAATACGCTAGGCGTTCCAAAGGTATCGCCGGCTCCCTCGGGGGACCAAGCAGATCGCCTTCGGGGATAAAGAACCAGCTATTGTAAGCAGGAGATAACTTCCTCGAAGCCGGAACCCTTGAACCAGGGGACTTCCCGAACTACAAGCATAACTACCAAAGAAGGTCATCCGTACCAAAGAACGACCTCGCCCAGAAGACCTCGGGAGTACAGCATGAGCATTTAAGGAGTCTCTTACATGTCACCCATAGGTGTTACACGCCGCCCCAAACGGCGGTTTGACACGCCGACGCCGTCCAGGTCTTGTCACGACTTGTCTCGGCTCAAGGCTCAAGGAGCCTGTTAGTGTTGTGCCCAAAAAGCCAATCATGAGATGATTGTATTTTTGCAAATTGAGTCATGATATTTTATTGAGGCATTAATCCAGCAATTTTGTTTGTTGTTTTGTTTCTGCGTAACGTAATAAACATAATTGTAACCCTAGAATAATGATATTCTTAAACGTCCCTAGTCTAGTATTATTGTGGAGCGGGTTGCAATAATACATAATGACTAGCATATGTGGAGACTAATATGAGATATGTAGTCTACATATGGGTACAAGTTGGAGAACTTGTGTACTGGACCGACCCACCATGAGAACACTTCATGGATCGTTATATGAGTGTCATAAGTGATTCTCATAGTGATCATGGTATATGTAGTCCTTCGACCTAAGATCATCAAGGTTCCCTACATGTGAGTCACATACTTTGATACTTTCCTTTGTTGCTCGTAACTGAGTGAACTTGAAGGAGGTCATTGGGTATGTCACATATCATGCGGAGGGATTTGTATGATCAAGATGGGATTTGTCCCTCCTATGTAACGGGAGTGATATCTTTGGGCCCCTTGATAGAGTGAGACTTAGAAAATGCATGGCCATGCTCCGATGAGTTGATATATGATATCAATGTCATCAGTTTAAGTTAGTCTACTCGGTAATCAAGAAACCAAAGATTGGGCTATACGAGAGTGACACATTCCATGTCTCGTGCTTAGTCTTGATATCTTGGACAAAGGGACAATGGCATATATCGGTGATGATCATAAAGGTTTAGTCGATTCACCGACAATCTTGTCACTTGGGTAGCAATGATGTGTTGCTAGACACCGCTCATTGCTTATGATCATAAATGTGATTTATGATCGTTGCCAATATGGCAAGAGCCTATTGGGTCGCACACATAGAGCTATTTGGATCATTAGAGTGCATGGGCTAATTATTTGGGTTATGGTTTCACTTTAATTTCGTATTAATAATGGGCCAAGGAGTTGAGCCATTATTAAGCCCGAAATTAATTCCTAATTGGATTAGGGCTTTGAAACCCATTAGGCCTGGAAGTTGAGTCTCACTATAAATACAACTTTTAAGTGAGAAATTCGTAGGTCTCCTTGCCCTAGCCTCCCAAAAGGACAGCCGCACTCTTCTCTTGCAATTCCTTGGAGGACGCAAGCTAGCACTGCGAGCGCAAGAGAAACGCATCTGCCGGGACGTGGTGGAAGCGTGGTGATCCAGAGAGGCTCGTGTGGATACCATAGAGAGCCTGAACACGTCAACTGTTCAGGTTTTGTGATTCGACTCTACAGTTGAGTGAGAGATCTCAACCGAAAATTAGGTATGAAATTTTCGAACACCCGGTTTACCCCGTTTCACTTGGATCCTGGAGGGTTTCGGTTAAATTCCGCTGCGCTGTTTGGCTCCCGAAACCCAACAGAGCCTGCAAACGACTACTTGTCCCAAACGCCCGGAAACACAGAGAACATCCGACCAAACACGTGTCATGATCTGAATGGGCTGGGAACTCCTATAAATACCAGGGAACAAGCCCTGGCAAAGGGATCCCCCAATTCGACCCTCTCCCCCTGAGAAAATACAAACAGGCAAGGCCACTAAACCTCTTAGTGCTCCCTTTCTTTCACCTCTCAGGACACTGACTTAGGCGTCGGAGGCTCCTCCCCAGAAAAAGATCCCAGGGACCTCCTAACACTTTTTTATGATTTTTACAGGCACACTTCCCTGGGAAGTCTAGGCTCCAGACGTTCTCCCTCCCTGGAAGTCCCTCCCGAAGTCACGATGTCTTCCAACGAAGATGCCACTGCAAAGACCCAATAAAAGATATCTCACAACCAATGCGCTCCCCAAAGAACCCCACGAAGCTGCAAAAGTTCAAAGACGCTCCGGTCGATTTTTCCTAATTGGCGAAGAATTATATCGGCAGGGATATGCAAATCCATTGCAGAGGTGTGATGGCGAAGAAGATACTGAAATGATCCTCGAAGAAGTTCACGAAGGCGCTTGTGGTTCACACGTTGGAACTGACGCCCTCATAGCAGTAATACTTCGGCAAGGATACTTTTGGCCTACTCTAAGAAAGGACGCTAGGCAGTTCGTCCGGAAATGTGGTAATTGCCAAAGACACGCGAGTATCCAGAGGACACCCTCGGAAATGGTAACTTCGGCTGACTATCCCTGGCCCTTCGCAGTTTGGGGCATAGACCTCATTGGGCCACTCCCAACAGCGCATGGAGGCGTGAAGTTCTGCGTAGTTGCAGTAGACTATTTCTCTAAATGGGTCGAGGCGGAACCCTTGGTGACTATCTCGGCAAAAGATATGCAAAAGTTCATATGGAAGAACATTGTATGTAGATTTGGCATACCGAGGGTACTAGTAGCCAACAATGGGTCCCAGTTTATAGACAAAAGGTTCCAAGAATTTATCAACAACCTCGGAAAAAAAATGCACTTAGCTCACCCCCAAAAGCAATGGGCAAGTAGAAGTATCCAACAGGGCTATCAAAGATGGTCTGAAAAAGAGACTGGGGGAAGCAAAAGGGAAATGGTGGGAGAGCTCCCAAGTGTGTTATGGAGCTACCGAACAACAGTTGTTACACCCGGAAAGTGATAAATCATTAATTACCGGGTTAAGTGGATTAGTGGCATAAAAAGTTTCCTAATTTGGAAACTTAGAAATTAAATTGAGGAGACATGGAATTAATTAATGAATGGGCATTAATGAGTGTTGGACACTCTGAGATTTATGCTTGGCTTAGGCCAAGAGTTTTGGTGATGAAAATGGCAAATTATAAAGTTGAGGGACTCAATTGTTCAAAGGTAAAGTTTGTGGGAGGACTCAACTGAACAATTGACGAAAGGTGGAGGGCTAAAGGAGGGATTAGACCATTTCTCATGGCATTTTAAGCCATGGCCGGCCATCCCCATTAAATGAATAAAATTTGCCTCCACTTTGATTAAAATAATAATATCTTAAGTCTTGTCCCCCACTTGCCATATAATATAATATTTTGCCCATCATTTTTGACTAGTCTTTGTCTCCTACTTTACATTATTTTATTTCTCCCCACCATCACTTGTCCAATCAACACTCAATGAGCATTTGACTTATTTTCCCATCCATTTGAATCAAAAATTCGGCCATACCACAAAAATTAAACAAAATGGCGCCTTGGAGGAAGCAAATGGGTTTTCTTTTCTTGATGGGACATCACCTTCTTTTGTCCAAAGGATTATTAGCAATTGACTAGCTTTCCTCCCATTTGAATTGTTGACCGGCCATTCATCATAAATGTACATTTGGCATGCATTTGGTTTGCGTTTCTCTTCATTTGCTAGCATAATGGCCGCCCATCACCACTCCACCTCATTTACATTTCATTTTCATCTCACTCTCTCTCTCTAACTCACTTTGCTCTCACTTCTCTCTAAGTTCGGCCATGGAAGTTCTTCCAAGCTTCATCTTCTTCCTTCATCCTACCTTAGGCCTAGACAAGAAACCACTCATTCTTACACATGCAAACACGATTTCGTAGTGATTTCATGCTCCTAAACCCATCTAGAGCAAGAACAATGAAAGTTATCAAAGAAAACCCATGAAGGAGTGCATGTGAAGTTTTGGCCATGGAGTTCTTCTAGTGTTCTTGAGCTCATCTCAAGAGCTCCTTACATGCATGGCATTTCTTAGCCATGAAGAAAAAGAAAATGAGGAAGAACATCAAGGAAGATGGAGATGAAGATTCAGCCATATGAAAGGTTGTAAGTGAACCAAGTTTTCTTGGTAATTTTCTGTGTTTTTGAGCTGGAAATTGCTCACCAATGTCTCGGCCATGTTGGATTTTTGCTAGAAAAGCTCTTGAGGATTCGGCCATGGAGATTTATGGAAGAAAGCCAAGTGTTCTTGGCAAGTTTTGAAGGTTTGGAGGCCATGCAAGCAAAAACCATGAAGGTCACATGAATGGTGAGATTCGGGCAAGTTGATTCCTTGGCATACATGGATTTAAACCAAGTTTTCTTGGTAATAAAAATGTTCTTATGAACATACAAGGTGTTAGCCAAGAAATGGAAGTAAAAAAGAGAAGATTTTGTAAGCTAAACAAGCAAGTGTACATTCGGCCATGTCTTGTTTAGTGTGACTTGACATTTTAGCCATGGTATTCTTGGCATTTTTGGGTTCTTGGATGCATGTGGAGCTAAAGTATCAAAGAAAGAAATAAAGAGAAATTTGGCCATAAGTGCCATTTTTGGTGGTTGTGTGTGCAAAGCAAGTGTTCTTGGTATTTTTGTGTTCATAGCAAAAAGTGAAGCCAAAATGGTAAAGGAAAGTGATGATAGATTCGGCCATAATGACAAGTTGGTGAAAAATTGGTGTTAGCCAAGTGTTCTTGGCATAAATGGTCATTAGAAAACTTGTGGGACTCAATTGAGCAAAAGAAGGAAATAATGGGACAAATTCGGCCAAGAGATAAATTTGAAGGCCCAAATTGAAAACCAAGTGTTCTTGGTCCAGAAACTCTTAAATGGGCTATTTGGGCCATAATGGCATTATTGGCAAATGGGCTAAATCCTGAAAAGGTTAATATGGGCCCAAATCCTGGAGAAGTTAAATGGGCCAAATCCTGGAAAGGTAAAATTGGGCCTAAATGTTAAGTTGGTCCAAGTCCAGGAAAGAAATTAAAAGGCCAAGTGGGCTTGAGTTAATTAAAAGGCCAAGCGGGCCTGGATTAATAAAAGGCCAAGTGGGCCTGAGTTCCAGAGAAGGCCAGTTGGGCCAAAATTCCTAGAAAGGCCAAATTGGGCCAGAATTCCAGAAAAGGCCAAGTTGGGCCAGAATTTTAGAAAAAGGCCAATGTAGGCCTGAGTTCACAGAAGATTGGGGCCTCAGTTCACAGGAAAGGATAATTTGGGCCTTACCTCTTTAAGTAGAGGTTGAGTAAGTTAAACCAAGTTTGCTTGGTAAATTATGGTTCTCTTGTTTAATAGAAAGCAATTAAATAACTTGTTAGTATTTTGGGCTTTATAGGTCCATTAAGGCAAAGGCAAAGTTACAACAACAAACAAAGCAAAGCAAGGCAAAAGGACAATGAACAAAAAGGTTACACAAATGGTGGTAAGAATCCCTATACTGACTCTCTGCATGGTATATTTTCCATGACCTTTCATTGTGAGTATTAGTGCCCCTATGTGATGGTCAAAGAACCAAGTGACCATAGGTGTGCATGTCAGGGCTATGTGGTTGTTACTTTTTGTGAGGACTCATGATACTTTCTTAGTTGGATATTTGGGCACATAAGTGCATATTGGGCGAGGTAGTGTTGCTTCAGCAATTATGATTATGGGTTACTCATGAGTAATTAGCAAGCATTTAGGGCTAGGAATTGAGTTTGGCCAACTCAATTCTCAAGCTAAGGAGTGCTCAGTAGGTTATAAATGGCATGCCGGGATTAGTGGTATGGATTATGCTAATGCTTGCGATACCCATGATGACATGGAACATGATGTTATGAGGACAGTATTGTGTGTGTTGAGTTGCGTGCTTCTCTGAAATTGTTTGTGCATGCTGACCCATATTATTATTGTTATTTTTATTGTGCTATATCTTGTGTTTTCTTTGTTTTAGTGTTTTCCTTTGCAGGAATATGGATTAAATTGCCATTACATTCTTGGCACAAGTTTAGGCTTTGGAAGCCATATGATGACTTTGAAAGTCATGAGTATTTACCTCACTAGGCATTGGATGCCGTCGGGATTCTTACTGAGTTTTATAACTCACCCGCCCTGTTATACCTTTTCAGGAAATGGATGGCTTGATAGATCAAGCGTAGAGTACCAGAGTACTCGTTACAATGTGCTAAAGGGTTGGGTATGTGTATAGTGTTGCTCAATATATTGATTGGTTCAAAGAGACTTATGTGGTATAGATTGCTTGTGGATCAAGCTAATGTTGTGGACTTACCTGTGCAGGATATGGAGTCTAGAAGTTGTGGGAACAAGGTCTATAGGTGGATTGTGTTCCGTGTGATATTAGTTTGCAGATTTAGTAGTTATGAAAACTTGATCTGTAAAGCATGAACATTGGATAAACTTAGACATGAAGCATTCCTTGGTATGTTTTCCAAGTAAGTGATGCTTGTTTGCTGTTCTATGGATAGGCATAGTTCTGGATGATTTATGATGATGAATTTTGCCTTTGATAGATGATTATGATGATATATGATGGTGATGACTTTGAAGGATGATTATATAAGAAGTAGGTTTGAATTCATACAGGTGGAATTCTTGATGGGTGATTGTGTTATGTGTACTAGATTGGCAGAATCCTCATGGATATGAAAATATGGTTTTCAAACTTGAAATGGAATATGGGCTTTTTGGTTGCATTGCATTGAAATAGTACACTTGATGGACACACATCTGATGCACTTAGTGGAATAAGTGTATGGCTATATGTGGCTTGGATGAAATGAGCATGTGAAAATATTTCAGGAGAAGATTATGTTGAATTGGAATAAAGTATGCTTTCTGATGAAGAATGCATGTAAGCAGGATAAAATCATGAATGGAACACTTGAAATCCCACTTAGGTACTAGCTTGACTCTAAAGAGCACCCTGATAACATATTGAAGGTAAATAATCAACCAAGCTAGAACCAGAATAGATCCTGGACTCACGCCGTAAGTGCTCGTTTTGATTAATAAAGCCCCTTCTGAATGAATAACTTCCGCTGCAAGCTTTGATATTTGGGCCCAGATGGGCCAGGGGCAGTAGTGGACGTGACAACAGTGCAAGTGTTCGATGAAAGGGGAAATGACCTCGGCCTGAGAACCAAGCTTGACCTCATCGGCGAACACAGAGAAATAGCCGAGCTGAGGAGAAAAGCTTTTAAGCAAAGAGTGGCCGTGGCTATAAACTTGCGCTCCAGGCCAAAAGGAATAAAGAAAGGAGACCTCGTTCTCTGAAAGGCTGAATTTGGACCCCGAAGGCCATCCCACGGGGTACTTCGCGCAAATTGGGAAGGACCTTATCTGGTACTTGCCAAAGTGCGAAAAGGGGTTTACAAGCTTGGCGATGCCGGAGGCATAGAGTTAAAAAATACATGGCATTCGGACGCCTTGAGAAAATTCTATGATTAAGATTTTGGTGAGAAGATTGTATTGTACAGAAAAATTTCTAAGTACAAAAGTTCCTTAGCCAAAAATCTTGAGCATGAGTTATACAAGTCTGAATTTCGTGAAGGTGACCGCTGACATAAGCGAAGATATGATTTTCCGAAGTCCCTTAAGCAAACATGTTTGGAACAATGGGAAATGAAAAATCTCGCAAAAGACCTAGCCAAAATTCTTGAGCATAAGTTGTACAAGTCAGAATTTCACGAAGAAGATCGCCATATTTTCCGAAGTCTCTCAAGCAAACATGTTCGGGGCAATGGAAAATGAAAAATCTTACAAAAAGACTTAGCCAAAATTTTTAAGAAAGAGTCTTTATTGAGATGGATCGGCTTACAAAGAAGAAAGCTCGCCAAAAGAAGAAAAAGAAGGCAAAGGACCCTAAAACAAACTAAGGAATCTCGACGTCTCGGGACCCACCAGCTCTTGTGTCCTTTTCTACCACCTTCGGCGCCGGGAAAGAAAGGGGCAAGTTCAGGTGCTCAATTTTTGACCAAGACCACCGAGGCCCCTCGGGAATGTTTAGGGCCTCCAAAAAAGAGAGGTCCAGATCTGGGAACATTTGAAGCACTTGGTGACGAACGAGGCAGAAGCCGTCTTGAAAACCGACCTTGGTCATTTTGTCGGCTTTCTTCTTCTCAACCCCCAGCTCATCACGTTCCTTCTCCAGATCGGCAATCTCCTTCCTCAGTGCCTTCATCTTCTTCTTCTTTGGTTCCTTCTTTAAAGACTCAACCTCGGCCTGGAGCTCGGCCTTCTCGGCAAGCACCTTCACCAGGAGAGCCTCAGAATCTGACTTCTCCTTTTGATATGATTCGTTCACCGAGGTCAGCTCTGCCACCTCAGCACCAAGGTCAGCTCCGCCACCTTGGCACCGAGGTCAGAAATCTTCTGGGAGGAGTCCT
This sequence comes from Aquilaria yunnanensis, assembly GCA_039654915.1. Classification (NCBI taxonomy): domain Eukaryota; kingdom Viridiplantae; phylum Streptophyta; class Magnoliopsida; order Malvales; family Thymelaeaceae; genus Aquilaria; species Aquilaria yunnanensis. Next base: position 34,862,389 of record CM077595.1, on the reverse strand, counting down.
TCAAAAGTTCCTCCTTCTCCTTCGCGAACTCTTCCCAAATGGCAGCGACCTCCATCTTCGCAGCTTGAGCCATCTTCATGTTCTTGGTGACCAATTCAGAGCACTTGGCCTTAGATTTTTCTATGTGATATAAGGCCGAGACTCGGAGCGCCACTTCCTTCGCCACCCGGACCCTGAGGAGGCCGGTGTACCCCAGCTGCTGCAAAGAAGTAAGAGCAAAAGTTAGTAAGGCAAAAAGTGGGCCAAACACTTAGAAGAAATCAAAGGGAAACAAAACAAAGGCCTGAAGTATACCTGGGCAGCGTGCTCGGAAAGCTTGGCAACGAGGGACTCATCGCTCGGGCATGCTTCAGAAACGGCCCTGAAGGAGGCCTCGGTGAGGATCCCCCTCGAGATTTGGTTGGCCATGTACGGGCAGTCGCCGGAGTACAAGTTCATGTCCTCCGTAAACAACCAAAAGGGCTCCCTCGGGATCTTCCCTTTCAGGACATGGGCATCCCGAAGAGCACGTTTTCGGGCGTGCTCGGCTACACAATTCGGGTATAGCAGCTCCCCTGCACGGCAAAGTAAGAAATTTATCAAGGCAAGGAACCTTTAAACAAATAAAGGTACCACAACTTGTCTAAGAAAATGAACCTGGCGGCACGTCCACGATGTCATCACCGGAGTCCCGGACCTCCTCGGCAGGAATCTCCTTACCTTTACTCTTACAACGCTCCTCGACAGAAGGGACTTCCAGCAAGGCATCCAGAAGAGCCGCCGAGGTAGAGGACTCCGAGAAGGGGCGCCAGCGGCAACCTTGGCCGGCGAAACAGCAGCGGCAACCTTGGCCGGCGGAACAACAGCAGCACCATCCGACTCTTCGCGCGCCTCCTAGGGAATTTCCGCTTGAGGAGGAGGCATGTCTTTCTTTACCCATTTGGCCACGGATGGCCCAGCCCTAGATGATTTTCGCCTTCAGGAGACGGCCTTCTTCGTCTGTTCGCCCTTCTCGGCTTGACCGAGGAAAAGGGACTTGTAATAGGCAGCGGAGTCGTCGCCCGTCTTTGAAAAAGAAAGAAAACATCAGTGTGAGTCCAAGGTAACACTATAACAAAAGAATCCTGAGATAACTCACTCTCAAAAAAAGACTCATAAGTGACTTCCTCCCTAAGGAGTTGCACCAACCAAGAGTCTTTCCCAGTGATAACAGGAGCCGGCATCCCAAGGTCTGTCTTGTGCTCCTTCACCACCCCTAGTTCCCGAAGAACCTCCTCGGTCCTTAGTTTCCAATTGATGGGGAAGGGTTAAAGGGGGCGCGAAGGAACCTCGGAATCCCAGTCGGAGACTGCTCAAATCCGTTTTTCGAAGTCTGTGAATATGGGTGCCAACTCAGGAGTCAGCATTATCCTCGGATCAACGACGTCCATCTCCAGCCTTCCCCGAGCCCACTTGGTCGGGACGTGCGACCAGGCCTCCTCCATCTTCAGAAAGAAAAACTTTTGTTGCCACCATCGCCAGCTGTCCTTGGTGGCAAAGGTGAACATATACTTTTTGCTCCCTGATCCCCGAGGTAGCATGAAGTAAAAGCCACCCTTCGGGACCACAAAGAGCTTATAGTACTGCATGAAAAGAATAAAGTGGGGCTCTAATTTGAAAATGCCACACATACAGAGGAAGGTGTTGAAGTAGCAGTACAAGTTCGGTGGAAGCTGATTTACGGCAATGCCATGGAATTGGCAAAAGTTGCAAATCATCTTCGGAGGAGGGTACCGAAGTCTAGCCTTCAGTTGGGTTTGGAAAATGGTAACCTCGTCGCCACAGTTCGAAAAGCTAAACTGGTCAGAACATGACAACCTTGTAATGGCATATGAGGGAAGAAAGAATTTAGTCTTCCATCTTTCTAATTTTTTAGAAGTGGTGCAGCAAGGGTGAGACAAAAGAGGTTGCCAGCTCTCGGGAATAGGCATGGTCGGCTGAAAAGCGATTTCAGAAACAGGCCAAAAATGACTTCGGGAGATGAAAAAAAGTGACTTCGGGAAGGCTTAAAAAGAAAAAGACTCTGGAAGTTAAAACCCACCAAATGTTTTGCCAAAATCTGGATTTGAAGACGCCGTCGTGAAAGGTTGCCGGGAAACACTCCGTCAAAGAGGATCGCTGCAAAAAGCAGGAGAAAATGTGAAAGCAGTTGAAAGCAAAAGCAGAAGCAAAAGGAGGTTATGACGGAACAGAGGTATATATAGGCCGAGGAGGGTAGGCGAACCGGCGTCATAAAGTACTCCACAAAGGCGAACAATCGCCATAACTGCTCATTGCGCGTGAAAAGGTGCGCCTGCTGTATCCGACGTAGTCCCCGCCAATAACAAGCTGCCACGTGTCAGCCATCATGCCAAAACAGGGATACGCTTTCTGACACCCCTAGACCCTGGGTGCGCCGCTCCAGACTGACACGCCTGGTTACAAGACGCGATGTTACGCAGCCCGGCAAAAGGAGAGAAGTGGGTGACCTCGAAGACACCAAAGGACGGGCTATAACCGAACAGCCCATGTCTTAGGACAAAAGGTACATCTTCGGCACAAATATTACACCCGAGGTCCCGAAGGACGCCCTCCGAAAGCCGACAAACCGAAGTTCCCACTTCAGCTTTTCGGAGGGGGGCCTGTGATAGCCGAAGGGCTATCGCCTTTCTCAGTACATACTTCCTGACGAAAACATGGTTGGGAAGCCTGGCGTCATCCGAAAGAGGCACTATCACTGACCTCGGAAGAAGCGAAGTCAGATACCACGAATGCGGGACTTCAGCTAATATGCTAGGCATTTCAAAGGTATCGCCGGCTCCCTCGGGGGACCAAGAGGATCGCCTTCGGGGATAAAGAACTAGCTATTGCAAGCAGGAGAGAACTTACTCGAAGGCGGAACCCTCGAACCAAGGGACTTCCCAAACTACATGCATAACTACCAAAGAAGGTCATCCGTACCAAAGAACGACCTCGCCCAGACGACCTCGGGAGTACGGCATAAGCATTTAAGGAGCCTCTGACATGTCGCCCACAGGTGTTACACGCCACCCCCAATGGCGGTCTGACACGCCGACGCCGTCCAGGTCTTGTCACGACCTGTCTCAGCTCAAGGCTTAAGGAGCCTGCAAACAGCTACTTGTCCCCTACGCCGGAAACACAGAGAACATCCGACCGAACACGTGTCATGATCTGAACGGGCTGGGAACTCCTATAAATACCAGGGAATAGGCCCTGGCAAAGGGATCCCCCAATCTGACCCTCTCCCCCTGAGAAAATACAAACAGGCCTTCTTTCACCTCTCATGACACTGACTTGGGCGTCGAAGGCTCCTCCCTGGAAAAAGATCCCGGGGATCTCCTAACCCTTTTTTATGAGTTTTACAAGCACACTCCCCTGGGAAGTCTAGGCTCCAGACGTTCCCCCTCTCAGGAAGTCCCTCCCGAAGTCACGATGTCTTCCAACGAAGATGCCGCTGGGCATCATGTATAATAGCTAGGAAATTGGTTGATGCCATGAATTTGCCTATTGAAATCATGCCCAATATGTTACCCACTCTAGGGTAGTCCAGTTATGGTGCCAAAATTATGCATTTAAAACTCCTAGGATTGGTATGTTCTATAGGCCATCAGAACAATACCCTTAGTGTGCATACCTAAGTGGCCCTCTTGGGCACTATGTAAATGCATGCATATTGATCCAACCATTATACACACATTAATATTTTATGAGCACTGTGGCAGTAAGGATGGAAAACACTAGGACAAGTCTTAATCTTGGCTACCACACATGGGCAATCTTATTAAGTGTAAGTGACCAACCACTGCACCAAAAACTTGTTCCAAAAAACTGTACTAATCTAGCCACATAACCCCTTATTTAATTTGCTTCATTAACAAGTATAGTCTTTGAGAAAACCAAGGAATATGGTTTTACATCATAGCCCACCTTGGACCATGTTATGGATTTTTTAAGTTGGTTACAAAATTCTGACCAAATGAATAGTAACTTATTCAATTTTGCAACATCATATCTTTGGCTACAGGGCGCCAAATTAATAAATTCTAAAACAAAGTTCAACCCCTAGATGTGCTCTAGATATGGTCAAATTTTCCCTCCAAGATTGATTTTACATAGGGAGATATTAAACTTTAGGTGTAGGGTCAAAAATCTGGCCGCTTTTGGACCATTTTGCCCAAACAAAAATTCCAAACCATGCAAACACTTCATACACAAGTAGTAAGTCCTCCAAGGCTATCCCGAATATGTCCAATACAAGAATGAAAAACATGCTCACACATTTAACAACAATATGTGGTAAAAGCAAAATTTACAAGTAAGCAGCCTAACATTCACACTTAGGCAGCTTTGCACCACATCACATACATAGCCAAAAATTACTCAAATGTTCACATACTTATCTCATTTTACATACATTATATGTGCAAGAAAACATGTTGATTGCCAGAGTGCCTATCACCCATCGAACCCGTAGGCTCGGGTAAGGCACCATCTTCGAAAAGGGTGTCCAGCCCCTCTTACATCCGACATCGGTAATACTTCATCATCCCAGGCGACGACAGTACCAACCTCGGGAAAATTGGTCCATCATCACCCTCGGTAAGACGACCAAACCATATTCGCCAAGGAAGGACGTCCTTGAACGGGACCACCCTTGTCGAGGATATTCCTGGATTACTGAAGTGATCTCACGAGATAGTTCGCCTGCTCCGAAGAGCTCTCTTTTACCAAAAGGGACCTTGGGACTACAGCAGGAGCAATTAAGGAGCCTCTGACACATCCCTGACACGCCGCCCCCAGATAAGCTTTGAAACGCCACCCTCGCGCGACCTAGGCTCCTGGCCAGGCAGCCTGTGGCCTGTTAAATGTTCCCCTTCTCCATGAAGGTATGGATCGCATCTAACTGAGCACGTGTCACGATCTAGGCCGGCCAGGTCAAACGAACCTCTACTGTTCACCTCCCTATAAATATTCGATAAGCATCATAGGTAAGGGGGTTGGACTCCAAAGGGAAATCTCTATACTTTCTACTTGCCCTCCATTCTCAAACACTGACTTGGGCATCAGAGGCTCCTCCCCGAAAAAACACCCCGGGGACCTCCTAAGCCTTGTTTTTTCTGAGTCCTTGCAGTCCTCCTCCCACCGGACCATCCTCGACCAGGTGTTCTCTTACCAGTAGTCTTTGCTCCAGGCTCACCATGTCACACAATGACGATGCGGAAGGGCATCACATGCCTACATAATGCTATTAACTAAACTAAACACGCACCCTAACTTACAATAGTGCCTGAGACACAATGGACTCCAGAAACAAGATGTTGGACAGTTGCTTAACACAATAAGGACCATCACTAAAAATATCAAATATGCTCCTAAAATCACTAAAGTTTTGACATCATAACTAGACATATGGAACTTTAGGTACCTAAAATTTCACATTAAAAATCAAACCGAAAAGGTCAGTTTGAATGTGATCTTTCTCTTGGATGTGGAATGGGAAGAGTTGAGGGGAGTAAGTTTCATTGTGAGACTTAGTAAGGGTAACACTTGTACTCTAAAGGAAATGTGACCCTCATTAAAAGCTGAATCTAGAGACACTAAAACAAAAAACCATAATGCACATGTACAAGATATAGCAACCAAATGCAGCAGTTATTGACAACCAACAAACACTTGAAATGTGGCAGTAGCATAAACCATAGGTTAGTCCATAAAACATGCAATAAACTTAAGTAAATCACAATGGAAGCCCTCCTTAAGCTTTAGCTTGGTGTTAGGAGAGTTTTAACACTAGTTAGTACTAAGTTTGGGCTCTAGCAAACATTCAATTTTGCTACCATCACTGTGCATTTCACACTAGGTCATAAAACCTTCAATAAGTGCACTCCCCTCACTAAGCTTGGTTCATCAAGCTCATGGCTCTCTTCCAAGCTTAGCCCTAGCTCCATGGATGCTTGAAAATATAGTAAACAATCCATGAGAGCAAGAAACCCCTTACCAAGATGGGTATGCAAATTTTAAGCTTGACCCTTGGAGCACCCAAGCAATAACTCTAGTTTGCCTTCATTTTCAAGTAGCTTTAAGTATGAAGGCATGCTGGCTATGAAGAAAGCATGGAGGTGGGGGGGATGGCTTTCTTTTTTCTGGTGAGGGCTAAAATAGTGGAGAAATGAGGACCAAGATGGACTTTAAATGGTCTTAAGTACACAAACACACTTAACTAGTCTTAAACAAGCTTTATGTCCTTTTCCATACTATAAGACCGTGGTTTATTAACCTTAATTTCTTGGCCCACATTTGAATTCCTTAACCCATGGCTTAGCTACCCTCCCTAGTGTAAGATAACCCCACAATTTCACCATTTGACTTAAGTCAAAGACATACACATCTTAAGGCCTACATTAGAACACTTAGGTCCTTTATTCCTTTTTGTATTTTCTTTGTCCTTAGTTGTCTTCCATAAGAAATTTGGTCCTCCAATAGCACTTTCATACCATTCATATCCTTCTCATAACTCTTCAAATCTCTTTTGAGAAAGTTTTGCGGTTGAGTACCAAAATTTCAAAAATCTTACAAAAAAGTCCATAGATTGCTTGAGAAAGAAGCAATCCTTAAGGCTTTTCTTGGGGGCCAAGTTACCAGCTTGGAACACTTTTAAGAAGGTGTTGATCATGCCTTTTACACCCCAACACTTTAATCACTATGATGAGAATTACACATTATAATGGTTTTTTACAATTATGCCACACTTTGTAATTCTCCCATTTTTGTGAGGTGGTAACAATCCTCCCCCCGTTAAAAATTTTGGTCCTTCAAAATTGCCTTTCGATAAGGTGTTTCTCAGTTTCCCAGGTTGCTTCATTTCAAAGTGGTGTGACCGCTGAACTTTAACCATGGGAATGAGCTTGTTTCTTAACCTTCTGGTATCATTGGCTAAGATAGCTATAGGTTTTTCTTCATATCTCAAGTTAGGTTTCATGTGTGTGTCCTCCACTACAATAGCATGCTTTGTGTCCAGCAAACTCTTCTTAAAGCATACTGATGTGAAAAGCATTACGAACACTTAACATGCTTGGCGGTAGAGCTAACCTGTATGCTACCTCAGCAACTTTGTCCAAGATCTCATAACAACCTATATATCTTAGAGCTAATTTTATTTTTCTACCAAATCTGACAGTGCCTTTGGTTGGTACAACTTTCAGCCAAATATTGTCACTAAGCTCAAACTCCAAGTCTCTTCTTCATTTATTCACATAGGTTGTGGTTCTTTCATTGGCTATTTTTAATATTTATTGAATCTTCTTGATCTTGGCAGTAGTTTCCTCAATAATTTTGAGACCCAACTCTAGCTTATCTGAGCCTTCCACCCAACAATGGGGTATCATGCACCTTCTTCCACATAATGCTTCATAGGGTGCCATGCCAATGGTGCTTTGATAACTATTGTTATAGGAAAATTCCACTAATGGCAAGTTTTGATTGCATCACCTTTGGTATCCAATACACAGCTCCTGAGCTTGTCTTCCAGTATCTATATCACCATTTCAGTTTGCCCATCAATTTGAGGGTGATAAGAACTACGTAGGTGGATTTTGGTACCCAGTGCTTTGTGAAAAGTACTCCAAAACTAAGATATAAATCTTGGATCTCTATCAGATACAATCTATTAGATGTACATTTGAGCCAACTTCTATGGAGAATCTGTGAGTTTCATAAGTAAGAAGTGGGCACATGTGGTTAGCCTATCCACAGTGACCTAGATTGTATCATGCCTGAATGCGGTCATAGGCAACCGAGTCAATAAGACCATGGTTATGTTGCCCAACTTCCTCACTATTACAGGTAGAGTCTGTAGGGTACCATTCGGCTTCTGGTACTCTTCCTTTACCCTCTAGCATGTGTCACATTTGGAGACATAAGTAGCTATGTCTCATTTCATGTTTGGCCACCAGAAGTAAGCCTTCCAATATTTATACATTTTCTCACTTCTTGGAAGGATGTTCAACTTGCTTGTGTGAGCATATCGAAACTCCCTTTCACATTTCTTAGTCCACACAAACCTTTAACCTTTCTTTGTCAAATGAGTAAAAACTAACGCAATCAATGAAAATCTTGAAACAAATCTTTAGTAGTATCCAGCTAATCCTAGGAAACTCCTGATTTCCTTTACAGTCTCTGGACTTTCCAATTCTTAAACTTTCTTGACCTTTTCAGGGTTTGCCTTAAGGCCTTGTGCATCTATGATGTGTCTAAGGAAAGACACTTGGATGTCATCAATGAACACAACCATAAATTTCTCCAGATGTTGTTTGAACACCCTGTTCATTAGGTCCATGAAAGCAGCTAGGGCATTAGTCAAACCAAATGGAATGACTGTGTACTCATAATGCCCATATTTGGTCCTGAATGCAGTCTTAGGAATATTCTTTTCCTTTACTCTCAACTAGAAGTATCTAGACCTCAAATATATCTTGAAAAAGATCTGGGCTCCCTTGAGTTGGTCAAACAGATCCTCAATCCTAGGGAGTGGATACTTTTTCTAAATAGTCACTGCATTAAACTTCCTGTAGTTAATGCATAGTCTTAATGATCCATCCCTTTTCTTCACCAAGAGCACTGGAGCTCGCCATGGTGAAACACTTGGCCATATGAATGATTTTTTAGGAAGTTCATCAAGTTGTTTCTTGAGCTCATTCATCTCTATGATAGGCATTCTATAAGGAGGTATGGATATTGGACTAGCTCTTGGTAGCAACTTGGTTTCAAACTCAATTTCTCTTAGTGGAGGAATATCTGGCAGGTCTTTAGGAAACACTTCTTGAATGCCTCTCTCTACAGGGATTCTATCCACTTCTTCATCATAGTGCAATTCATTCAATGCATAATAATAATCACACTCAGAAAACACAGGTATCTGATCTAGTACCTCTAGTTCCATGCCATGCATTTCATACACTAATTTCTTAAAATTCACTCAAGCATGCACTTTACCATCAAGCAATGTGATTTCTCCCTTAGCACAATCAATTCTTATATTATGCATAGTAAGCCAATTCATACCAAGCACTATATCATACTTAGGAATGTCCAACACTAGCAGATTAATCATAACCTTAGTCTTTCATGCAACCAATTCACAATCCTTAGCTAGTTCATTAGTGAAAAGACGTTGACTGCCTGCTGTTTTTATTAAGCATATACTAGGCATGATTTCAACAGGCAAATTCATGGCATCAACCAATTTCCTAGACATTATAGAGATGGATGCACCACTATCAAATAAAAAACTAACAGGATACCATTTAGGTAAATGTTACCTCTTAGCGCTCCTGCCTGCTGTGGTGGCTCTAGTTTCTCCAATTGGAACACTCTACCAACTCTCAGCATTGGAGGCCGTGGCACTTAAGGAACTGGTCTTTGCTATCCCTCCCAAGGTCCTATTGCAGTAGGCTTTACTGGACCTTGGTCTTCTAGCCTTTTTCCTTGACCATGTGGGCAGTACTTAATCCAATGATCCATGGCACTGCAACTCAGAGATGCTTGTGTGTCAAAGTAGTAAGATTTCTTTCCATGAAACCTCTTGCATTTAGGGCAACTTAGGCCAAGGTACTTCCCCTTAACCTTGCCCTCACAACCAAGATGGCAACTCTTGGCAATTCCCTTTCCATGTGGTGGCTTTTTCCACTTGCCTCCTGCATGTCTACTTTCCCTAGGTCCACTTGAAAAGTACGTAGTCTCATACTCCTCTTACTCTCCTAACAATGCTTTCTACACTATTTCACAGTATGTGATTGCTCCAAAAGTTCTTATAGCCTTTCTGATGTCTGACCTTAGGCCTCTGACAAATCTTTTGGCCTTTAACTCCTTGAATCAATGATATTGAAGGGCGTACCTCACCAACTGATTGAATTTGTGCTCATCCTCTAGGACACTGAGGCTATCTTGTCTTAGAGCATCAAATTCAGCTTGCTCCATATCCTTGATGGCATCACTGATGTACTACTCCTGAAACAGCTGAATGAACTCTGGCCAGCTCATCTCAATATCTTTTCCTGGCCTTCTGCCATTTTGGATAGCATACCTATCTCTGGTGTTTCTCCACCACATCTCTACACTGCCTGCCAAGTTGTAAGTAGCCAATGACATCTTCTTGGTGGAGCTGACTAGCATCCTCTCAAGAATCTTCTCAATGAAGATCAACCACTCCTCATTTCTCTTAGGCCCAGCTTTTTCATCAAACTGTGGAGGCCTGAATCCTTATAACATCTCCAGGAGTCCGACCTCATCTAGGCCCTCTAAATCCTCATCTCTATGTCTTTTAGATATATGAGAACCCTCATAATAGTGATGCTCTCCATGGTCTTTATGCCTTCTCCTACCTGTTCTCTGAAGATCTTCCTTAATCTTATTCCTGGTAGAGGAATTTTCATAGACTGAAGGATTGGTCCTAGATGCCTAACTAATCTCATATCTCACTCCTCGTCCTCTTGGTTTTCTTTTATCCTCATCTTCCACTTCATCAGCTAAATCATTTCTATTTCCTATTCTTGCAACAGGAACATGTACAGATGTGTTCCTAGTTTGCTCTTTTGTTTGCTACTGTACATCCTAAACTACTTTTACCTGTGCTCCTAGGACTCCTTGATGTTGTGCCTGAATTAGCCTTACTAAGTTTTCATCGATTAGAGGTAATTTTCTCCAAATCCCTAACCATGCCTAAGGCACTTCAGGGTTTTGTGCCCTCTGTTGGCCCTGATTCCCCTTATTTTGTCCATTTCTTTATTGCCAGGATTTAGTATGAGGACTTCAGGGTGGTTCTTGTTGTAAACCCCAATGGTATAAAGACCATGAAACACGCCCAAGATGTTTTTCAACCTCCATAAGACATCAAAAAACTAGATTTAAGACCCCCACCCCTAATCAACCTGTGATTAGGAATATGAAGTATATAACACCAAGAATAGAACCAAACTTGTGCACCAAGGTAGTCCGCCAAGAACCGAAGAGAATTCTCTCCAAAGTAAAAATATTAGTTCAGTTGAAAGCTGTGTTTTACATCCAGAATATGTGTCTATTTATAGGCGTAAACTAGGGTAAAAGATAGGAAAAAATTTGCAGCCCAAGTCACCTAGGAAACCTAGTTACAAAAGACTCAACAAAACCTAGTCAAACTAGGGCTCCTACATCCCTTCAACCTTGTTTTAGGTATGCAACATATGCCACTTGTCCTAAGTGACCTCAATTAATTCCATAGCCTAATTAACATCCTAAATAATGGAAATAACCAGGAAGTTAAAGAAAATAAAGTGCAAATACAAGTTTGGCGCCAAAACCCCCCAAATAGTCTTCTCAGGTCCACTTGTGGGCTCTCTAGGGTTTTCACTTTCTTTAGCCCTAGGCATGAATATTTGAGTTCTGATGGCATGATTCTTCCTCTTAGATGTTGGAAAGAGATCTTGAAAAGTTAGAGCTTAAAGATCTAGCTTGTAGACACTAAATGCATCAAGAACACTCAAGGGGCTCAAAAGGTGCACTTTAAGTGCCGTCCTACGTGTTCTTGCTTTGTGACTTGTCTAGGAACTCTAGGATTGAGTACCAAGCTTGTCCATCATCTCCATATGGTGTCTTGAAACTTCCAGTAGCTCCTTGTGAAGTTCCATGTCCATTCTCCATAAAGAAGCTTGAAACAAAGGCTTGTAGTGCACTAGTAAGCTCCTTAGCTTTCTTCCCTGTCATTGGTCCACTAGAAACCTTTAATGAGTCCTTGCCTTCCTGGGGTGTTCCTTCCTTGATCATATCAACTCCCCCCTCCTTAGAAGGATTCACACACGGATCTACATGTTGAAACAAAGACAAAGACAAATCAGAAATGTTGAAAGTAGCACTCATATTGTACTCACCTGCCAAGTCTAGCATGTATGCATTGTCATTGATCTTCTTAATGAATTAGAATGGATCATCTCCTCTTGGATGAATCTTAGTCTTTTTTGTTGCTAGAAATCTTTCCTTTCTCATGTGCAACCAAACCCAATCTCCAGGCTAAAAGAAAACTCTCTTTCGGCCTTGCTTGGCTTTCTTAGCAACTTGTTGATTTTTTTGCTCAATTTGTTTCTTAACCTTCTCATGCAACCTCTTGATGCTTTTGGCCCTTTACTACCATCAAAACTAGAAAGCTCATGAGTAGGTAATGGCAAAATATTTAATCGAGTTAAAGGATTAAAACCATAAACAATATGAAAAAGTGACAAACTAGTTGTACAATGCATGGACCTATTGTAAGCAAACTCCACATGAGACAAACAATCTTCCCAAGGTTTCAAGTTCTTACCAATGATAGCCCTAAGCATGGAACCTAAGGTCCTATTTGTTACCTTGGTTTGCCCATCAGTTTGTTGGTGGCAAGATGTAAAACATAAAAGCTTAGTGCCAAGCTTTCCCCACAAAGTCCTCCAAAAGTGGCTTAGAAACTTAGTGTCCCTATCCAAAACTATGGTTCTTGGAACCCCACGAAGCCTAACAACTTCCTTGAAAAATAATTCAGCCACATGTATAGCATCATCAATTTTATTGCCTGGAATAAAGTGAGCTATCTTAGAAAACCTATCAACTACAACGAAGATTAAGTCTTAGTTTCCTTTAGTCCTAGGCAATCCAACAATAAAATCCATTGAAATATCGACCCATGGATGACTAGGTGTAGGAAATGGTGTGTATAATCCTTGTGAAGTGTAAGGGGACTTAGCCTTCCTACATGCTATACATTGATCACAAACCTTCCTTACATCCTTTACCATGTTTGGCCAATGATAATGTTCCTTCAAATTATGGAAGGTTTTGGCTTGTCCAAAGTGTCCCATAAGTCCTCCACAATGAGCTTCCTTTGTAAGCAATTCCCTCAAACATGTCTTAGGAATACACAACCTATTTTCTTTAAAAAGAAACCCATTAACTTGATAGAACTTCTCAAAAGCAAATTTAAAACACTTAGCATAAATCTCACCAAAATTGACATCAGAAGCATACAAATCTTTCAAATCTCAAAACCCAACACCTTAGCATCTACAGCCAAAAGTAAAGCATACCTCTTAGAAAGTGCATCCGCCACTACATTATCCTTACGTTGCTTGTATTTGATAACATACGGGAATGACTCAATGAATTCTACCCATTTAGTATGCCTCCTATTCAACTTACCTTGCCCATTAAGGGCTTGATGATCAGTGTGGATAACAAACTCTCTCGGCCACAAGTAGTGTTGCCCTGTCTCCAAAGCTCTTACCAAAGCATAGAGCTGTTTGTCGTAAGTGGGATAGTTCAAGGTAGCACCATTTAACTTCTTACTAAAGTATGCAATGTGTCGGCCTCCTTGCATTGACACAGCTCCAATGCCTATCCTTGAAGTATCACACTTAACTTCAAAAGTATTAGCAAAGTTAGGCAAAGCTAAAAGTGGTGCATTACATAACCTCTTCTTTAGCAACCTGAAAGCCTCCTCTTGAGCTTTTCCCCACTTAAACCCTACATTCTTCTTTATGACTTCAGTAAGAGGTGTAGCAATGGAAGAAAAGTTCCTTACAAACATGCTATAGAAGCTAGCTAACCCATGGAATGATCTCACCTTAGTTATGGAAGTTGGTGTCGGCCATTCTTGTATAGCTCTTACCTTATCTTGATCCACCTTAATTCCATGTTGATAGCCAAAAGGCTATTACCCTTAAAAAACTCCCAATTGGCTTGTTGAGCACTACCTTCGGTAAGCATGTGCGACCAACTTTGGAGAAGGGGTGCCCTCACTATCCCCGGAGGGAACACTGCCTGATAGCCAAAGGGTGATGGCCGCCAAGGTCTCCTAATTAGATAGCCGATAACCACCCTCAGTGAGAATCTAGCCTCGACCTTGAGGAACACTCATACACCACTCTCGACAAGGTAACATGACCAACTTTGGGAAAAAGGTGTCTTTCACCACCCTCGGAACTACAAACCTACAAACCTCGGGAAAGTTGATCCACCATCCTCGACAGAGGATAACATTTCCTAAAATTAACCCACACTGCCGAAGGGCCTTTCCCAATAGCCCTCGGGCAAAATCTCTACCCGAAGGGGTATCATGGAGATACGAAAAAAATGGTTAATGAGCCTCTGACAAAGAGACCTCACACACACCTCTACGCTCTGGCCAGAACGGCCTATGGCAAACTGGAGATACCTATCTCTGGAGGTACGGATCGTCTCAGACTGAACACGTGTCACGATCTGAACAGGCTATGTGAAATGGCCTCCTCCCTCCACTCTCCTATAAATACTTAGGAAGGACCTTGGTAAGGATAAGACACAAAACTCTCATTATTTTCCCACTTTCTGTTCCTTACTACTACTACTCTCACAAATACTGACTTGGGCATCGAAGGCTTATCCCTGGAAATACAATTTGGGGAGCTCCGAACCCATGTTCTGCTAAGTGTTTCATGCACCCTCATATTGAAAGTCTCTCTTCCAGGCCAACATTTCATACAACGAAGATGCTGCCGGGCATCGTTTGGCACCGTCTGTGGGAACTCATTCTCAAGTCACTGTCGTTGAGACCCGACGTTCTAAGGACAAAAGACTTACAAAGTCCCCGTCCGCACTGGAAGCTCCAACGGCGACTGAATAACCTGCAGTAAAGACTTTATTGCCTGAGGATGAGCATCCTTTGACCATCATGATGAGCTTTCCATGAGACTTTTAGCACTCTGTTGTGGTTAAGATGACCCCACAGCTCGATCGAAGGTGGTCTTAGCCACCCCTGGGGGTAAGGGCCTCTTCCCAAACTACCTGCCAGGAGAAAAGCCCTAATTCACCACACCAGAGTTCAGGAAGTGGGGATTTCCATGATGAGTCCTCAACGGAGAGCATATGCCCCAGAGGACATCATGCTGGAGAAGCAGCGTGAAAGAGGCCCAAAACTTCCCATCGGTAAAGTCCATCCTTAGATGGGAACTCCTAATCCCTCCTCCGACGGAGTTACTCTCCAAAAAGGAGACGTTGCACTCTATTGCCAGCAACCACCAGGCAACGAGTAGAAGATAGCACTACCACCCTTATGGATAAGATTCTAGAACAGGTTCGAAAAGGTAGAAAGTGATAGCCAAAGGCTATCGCCTCAATCTGGCCGAATACCCTGCCACAACAATGGCCAGAAGAACTGGCGCTTCCCGGGAATAGGTGGAATCATGCACCTCGGGAGATAGCCCGAGAGCTCCGAGCCTCGGCACGCCAGTAAAACTTGAGGACTCCATTCGCCCCCCAAGGTTGTGAACAGCGCGCCTTCGGAAAAGTGGCACCAGACATTGCTGCCCGAACATGATATCCCCGAAGGCGGAACCCCCTGGAACTGGGAACCCCCGAACTGAGGGTATGATTCCCGAAGAGGCTCTGTCCGAACTAGAGGACGACCTCGCCCAGGGACCTCGGGAGTATGGCAGGCGCATTTAAGGAAGCCTCTGACACGTCCCACCACAGACGTAAAAAGTCACCCTGACGCGCAGACGCCGTCAGAATCATATCATGGCCCGTCTCAGCACAAGGCTCGAGGCCATCTAGTTACCAACTATCTGTCCCCTACGCCCAGACGTTCAGGAGCATCCGACCGCACACGTGTCATGATCTGAACGGGCTAGGTATTCCTATATATACAGGAAATAAATACTTGACAGGAGGTTGGCAGGCCGGATATACAGCTCCCACACCCTGAGAAAATACCAGGCGAGACTTTTCTGCCTTTCTCTTTGAGCTAGTGACTTTCTCCTTCTTCTAGCCACCACTGACTTGGGCGTCGGAGGCTCCCCCCCCGGAAAAACACTCCGGGGGCCTCCTAACCCTGTTTACCAGCTTTTCAGGTACTCCCCTTGGGGCGATCCACCTTCCAGGCGTTCTTCCTCTTAGAAGTCTCCTCAACAGTCATCATGACTCACAACGATGAGGCCTTAGGCCATCAGAAAGGTAGATTTCCCGGAAGCCTGTTTGGTCAAGGTTGTCGGAGACATTCACCAGAGAAGAGTCACCCTTCATTCGTGTAGTAGTAGAGGCACCTAAGCCAAGTGACTTTCGAGTACCATGCTTGGAAATGTATGATGGGTGCAGTGACCCCCAAGCTCTCCTAACGAAGTATAGACGTAGCATGGTGTTGCATGGCGCTGATGATGCCACCCTTTACAAGTCCTTCGAAGTCACCCTTTCAGGGCCAGGAACTGCATGGTATAACTCCCTGGCTCCCGGAACCATAATGGGTTTTCCAAGAGTTATCCAGCGCATTTACCTAGTAGTTCATCGAAAGTAGATCGACGGCGAAGATGCCCATTCAAATGTTTGACATAGCTCAAAAAAATGGGGAGACCATTCAGGACTATGTCAAAAAGTTTTGTCAAGACCATCCCGCAGTACTTGGCCCGGGCCTAGAATGTAAGAAAATGAAAAATAAACATGAGGGACTTGATTGAAAGTGAGAATGGTGGTATAAGTGCAAAACTGAAAACATTCGGGTCCTAATTGCACATGAAAAATGGTTGTGGCTAATGGCGAGAAACTAAACTTAAGGGCCATATTGTACTCTTAACCGAGTGCTTATTGTGGGACTATGAAGGATTAGTGGGTTAATAGCGCCATGTAAACTAATGCAAGGCCAAGAACATTATTAACACCAATAAGTGGACATGTGGCACTTAATCCATTTTTTCATGTTACCACTTAGCCGAAAACAACTTCATTTCAAGTCCAAACTCCATTTTTGCAAGGCCGAGGCCTGTTCTTGTAGAGTTGCTGCCGGATCCTTGTGAAATTGGAGGGGAATTGGAGCTTAGAACGAAAATTAAGCTTGGAATTAGTGTTGTAGGCACTAGGCAACCTTAGACTTGAAGTTTCAAGCTTGGTCTGGGGCATTCAAGTACAAACCAAGAGCTCAAGCTTGGGAAATTATGGTAAGGTTCATGTTCTACTTGATTTCTTGGTATAATTCCATGTTCAAGTAGTTAATGGTAGCTAAGTGATAGTCAAATATGCTATGTGATCTTAGTTTGCTAGATGGACATATGGTCGAACCTTTGGGTTCATTACGGTTTGGCTAAGAAGTCCAATTAATGGCAAGTATTAAAGTTCTTAGTAAGGAGGTGAACTTACTAGTGAACTTGGAGCTGTAGTGGATTGGAGATTACAATGGTGAAGCTTGGAGTGCAAGATTGCACAAATATACTTCCTAGCGGCTTCGGCCGATAGAACAATGTGGTGGGTGTGTGAGTTGTGTGCATTATTTGAATTGTTTGTGCGTGCTAACCAACTATAGGTAGTGTTATTATGATTATATGCCCCGGTTAGCGTGTATACATTGTATTTTTGGTGTTTTCATGTCTTTCTTACAGGTTAAGCTAAGCCTATGCAGGTTAAGTTTTAGCTTAACTAAATAAACTCCTATGGAGTTCTAATGAACCTTATTGAGTTGTAAAACTCATGCCCATATTGTTTGTATTTCAAGAAAAGGAATTGAGCCTGAGTGAGTGTGCTTGATTTGCTTCCTTGAGTACTTAGTACCTTATTGCTCAAGGTATGTGGCAAACCAAAACTTGGCTTGTTTAAGTTTATATACAAGTCTTATGATTTATGCCCGAAACTTATGTGCTAAGTTTTGTAGGCTTAAGTAGATTGTGGGACTTGTCTAGGAGAAAGAGAGATGGAAGTGTAGACTATGGCTTTGATAGTTGTGTTCACTTTCATGACCATTAACATGGTCATTGAGCTTCTACTTTAGTGTGTGCTACTGTATTGCACCCTTAAGGTGCTTCTCAGGTAACCTTGTTAGGATGGCTTGTAATGCATAGCTTGAGCTAATTTTGGACTTGTAGCATCCTTGGTATGTTGTCAAGTAGGTGATGCTTGTATGTTGGCAATTTTGTGTACATATGTAGCCTCGGTTGAACTTGGTTTTGGATGTACATATGTTGGATGCTTATATGCCAAGTTATGCTAAGTTTATGTGGCTATGGACAAGTTGTTATGTGATGAACCTCTTGTCTTCTTTACTTAGCCGAATGTACATGAGCATGAAAACCTTGTTTTCAAAGTTTGCAAAGATGTGGGCTTCTTGGTTGTCATGCTTTGTTGTAGTACACTTGATGAGCACACATCCTAGACACTTAAAGAATTAAGTGTATGCCTTGCTTGTATTGCAATATATTATTTATTGCCTTGCATGAAATGCAAGTTATTGAATACAACCTTGCCTTCTGTTGCAAGTTGGTGGTTGGGTCTTGCCTTAAGCTACAAGTAAGTTACTCAAGACATCCCATAAGCCTCCTAGGGCACCCTCCCCAGCCTTAAGCTTAAGAAAATAAGACTTAACCTACCTACAAGAAAGTTGGCCAAATTAATTAATCACTGATAACACTTCTGAAGTCAAGTGTTTTAATAACTTTCTGGGTAGAATGGTGAGTGGAATTGATAGTGCACAGGCTGGGGCCTGTGTGGGGTGTGATAGGCTCAACCGAGAAACCTTAAGTCTCCCCGATTTGCACCCTGAAATCCGCATCCTCGCCATGATTAGGGGACTTCGGAGAGATTCACAACTCTTTTATGAGTTCTCCAAGGATCCCCCTGAGATCCTCAAAGAATTTTACTGAATGGCAGAACAGGACATGATGGCCGAAGAATTAAGGATGGGAGGGCTGAAGTCTGATCATAATCACTATAAGGGTTAAAGTCACCAACCTTGGTATCTAACCAAGGGCAGGGGCAGACCTCAGAAACCAAGGGGGAACAAACCAATGTCTTTTACTCCCTTAAACATAACAAGGACGAACATACTCATGGCTATGGAAAGACAAGGAACCGCTATCCAGCGTCTGAAAGCCATGACCTCAAAAAATAAAAAGAACATGAAGAAGTTTTGTCACTTACATTGGGACCACGGGCACGATACCGAGGATTGCTTCAAGCTGAGAAAGTACATTGTATCTTTAATCAAGCAAGGGCAACTTAGGCGCTACCTACGGATGCCATCCTCAAAAGGAAGGAGGGAAGGAGAAAGGAAAGGAGAAGATGATGACTACAATTTGACCGACGTTAGAACCGTAGTCCCAAAAAGGATCCACCACCTCTGCCTGGAGTGATCCAAACAATCACCACTGGGATACCCTCTGTCGAGAGGAAAAGGAAAGTCCAAGAAATATCGATGACGGAGTTTGGAACCCAGCGAACAAGCTTGTTCGGAAAGATGGGTCTACTGTAAAGTTCCCTCATGATGACTGATAGCCAAACGCTATCGCCTCTATCTGGCCGAACTCCCTGCCACAATAATGGCCAGAAGAAGCTGGCGCTACCCGAGAAAAGGTGCGATCAGGCACCTCGGGAGATAGCCGAAAAGCTCCGAGCCCGGTACGCCAGGAAACCCCGAGGACACTACTCGCCCCCCAAGGTTGTGAACATATCGCCTTCGGAAAAGCGGCACTAGACATAGCGAGCCGAACATGATATCCCCGAAGGCGGAACTCCCTGAAACTAAGAACCCCCGAACTGAGGGCTTGTTTCCCGAAGAGGCTCTGTCCGAACTAGAGGACGACCTCACCCAGGGACCTCGGGAGTACGGCAGGAGCATTTATGGAAGCATTTAAGGAAGCCTCTAACACGTCCTTTCACAGACGTCATAAAGTCGCCTGAATAGGCGCTCTGACATACGGACGCCATCAGAATCACATCATGGCCCATCTCAGCACGTGGCTCAGGACAACCTGCTACCAGTTATCTGTCTCCTACGCCCAGAAACTAAAGGAACATCCGACCGAACACGTGTCATGATTTGAACGGGCTAGGCGCTCCTATAAATACCAGGAATTAATACTTGGCAGGAGGCTGGTTGGTTGGCCAAACACTGCTCCCACACTCTGAGAAAACTACCAGGCGAGACTCTTCAGCCTTTTGTGCTATTTCCTCTCCATTTTCTCAGCCACCACTGACTTGGGCGTCGGAGGCTCGCCCCCCGGAAAAACACTCCGAGGGCCTCCTAACCCTTTGTTTCTGAGCTTTCAGGCACTCTCCTTCGGGCTATCCATTCCACCAGGCGTTCTTCCTCCCAGAAGTCTCTCCACCAGTCACCATGACTATAAACGATGAGGCCCCAGGCCATCATTCGGGATAGAACCCAATTTCAGAATTTTTATGCAGTATTACAAGCTCTCTGTGGTCCCGAAGGGTGGCTTCTATTTCATGCTACCTCGGGGATCCGGGAGCAAGAAATTCATGTTCACCTTCGCCACTAAAGATAGCTGGCGGGGGTGGCAACAAAAATTTTTCTTCATGAAGATGGACGAGGCCTGGTCGTACGTTCCGACCAAATGGGCTCAGGGAACACTGGATGTGGACGTTGCTGATCCAAGGATACTGCTGACCCCAGAGTTAGCTCCCTTGTTCGCGGATTTCGACGCCCGCATTCGGGCTGTCTCTGACTGGGATCCCGAGGTCATTCCGCTCGCCCTTTACCCTTTTCCAATCAACTGGAGGTTGATGACCGAAGAGGTCCTTCGGGAGCTAAAGGTGGTAAAGGAGCACGAGACTGACCTCGAGATGCCAGCTCCTGCCATCGCCGGGAAGGATTCCTGGTTGGTCAAGCTTCTTAAGGAGGAAATTTCTTTCGAAGCGCTTGCCAAAAGTGAGTTATCTTCTACTCCTTTACTGTTCTTTCCTCGAACTCACGCTGATGTTTCTCTCCTTTTTCAGAGATGGGCGACGCGACTGCCGCCTATTACAAGTCCCTTTTCACTGGCCAGGTGGAGAAGGGCGATCAGACGAACAAGGCGTCTTCCCGAAGGCGGAAGTCTACTGGCGCGGGACCTTCGAGGAAACGGGCAAAGAGAGCTGCCCAGGCTCCTTTAGAGGAAACCTTCCAAAAGCTCAGAGCCTTCGGGATCCGCCTTAATCCTGAGAAGTGCATCTTCGGGATGACCCCAGGAAAATTCCTTGGGTACATGGTATCCGAAAGAGGCATCGACGTTAACCCCAAGAAGATTAAGGCTCTGCTTGAGTCCCGAACTCCTGCCACAGTCAAAGATGTGCAGAGACTCACCGGAAGAATAACCTCTCTGAGCAGGTTTATTTCCAGGTACGGAGATAGGTGTAAACCATTCTTCAAAGTCCTCACAAAGGCAACAAAAATGGAAGGCGACCTCGGAAGAAATGATCATCCTTGGGATGAAGATTGCCAAAAGGCCTGGGAAGAACTCAAAGTCTACCCGGCTAGCCTGCCAACTCTGCGACAACCTCGGAAGGGAGAGCCCCTCGTACTGTACCTCGCCGTCAAAGAAAAAGCTGTGAGGCCGGTCCTCGTAAAGGAAGAAGGGTCAAAGCAATGGCCGGTCTACTATGTCAGCAAGTCCCTGCATGGCGCCGAAGTCAGGTACCCTTTGGTTCAAAAACCTATATACGCCTTGGTGCTTGCGGGGAGAAGGCTGCGACCATACATTCAGGCTCACCCCATCATCGTCCGAAGTAGTCTGCTGCTACAGGATGTCATGAAGAGAGTAGATCATTCGGGAAGGCTCTCCAAGTGGTGCATAGAGCTGGGCGAATACGAAATTACGTATGAGCCTCGGAAGGCCATGAAAGCTCAAGCACTGGCAGATTTTATCGCCGAAATACCCACCACTGAGGAGAGCCACTCGGATCCAAAAGAGGGTGAGCCAGAATGGACCAGCCTCGGGGTCCGAACACCAGGGAGCAGGAATAATCATCAGGGGCCCCGAAGGCCTGGAGGTAATGAAGGCTATCAAGTTCAGCTTCAACGTCACCAACAATGTAGCTGAGTATGAAGCCCTCATAGCGGGATTGTGCTTGGCCAGAAAGATTGGCGTGAGAAACTTAAAGGCTCACAGCGATTCCCAGCTGGTAGTTCGGCAGACGGCAGGAGATTATGGGGCGAAGGACCCAATTTTGGCAAAATATCATGAGCTAGTAGCAAAGCTCATCCAAGAGTTTGACGCCGTACGGATTGAAAATGTACCTCGGTGGAATAACACTGAGGCAGATTGCTTGGCGAACTCGAAAACATATACCGAGGTGATAGACCATCCGAGCATCTCAGTGCTGGGCATGGCGACCTCGGGAACAGGGTGGAAAGACCCAATAAAAAGATACCTCGCAGAGAATTTGCTCCCCGAAGACCTCGATGATGCTGCAAGACTGCGAAGACGCTCCGGAAGATTCTTCCTGATTGGTGAAGAGTTATATCGGCAGGGATATGCGAATCCGCTGCAAAGATGTGTGGATGAAAAGGATACTAAAATGGTCCCTGAAGAAGTTCACGAAGGCATGTGTGGTTCACACATTGGAACTGATGCCCTGGCAGCAGTGATACTCCGCCAAGGATACTTCTGGCCTACCGTGAGAAAGGACGCAAGACAGTTCATCCGAAAATGTGGTAGCTGCCAGAGACACGCGAAAATCCAGAAGGACACCCTCGGAAATGGTAACTTCGGCAGACTATCCTTGGCCCTTCGCAGTCTGGGGTATAGACCTTATTCGGCCACTCCCCACAGCACCCGGAGGCGTGAAATTCTGCGTTGTAGCAGTGGACTAATTCTGAAAGTGGGTGGAGGCAGAACCACTAGCAACTATCTCAGCAAAAGAAGTGTAGAAGTTCCTATGGAAGAACATCGTATGCAGATTTGGCATACCGAGGATACTAGTAGCTGATAATGGATCCCAGTTCACAGACAAAGGATTCCAAGAATTCATCAGCGACCTCGGAATAAAGATGCACTTCGCCCCAGTAGCTCACCCCCAAAGCAACGGGCAGGTGGAAGTATCGAACAGTACCATAAAAGATGGCCTGAAAGAGAGACTAGGGGAAGCCAAAGGGAAATGGCCAGGAGAACTCCAAAGTGTATTATGGAGCTATCGAACGACGCCCCGAAGAGCCACAGGGGAGACTCCTTTCTCACTCGTCTTCGGAACAGAGGCCATTATCCCACTAGAGGTAGTTCAACCTTCAGTACGGGTGCAAGTATTTGATGAAGGTGGTAATGACCTTGGCCTGAGAACCAATCTCGATCTTGTGGCCGAACACAGAGTAATAGCCGAGCTGAGAAGAAAAGCTTTTCAGCAAAGAGTGGCCGCGGCTGTAAACTTACGGGCCAGGCCAAAAGAAATCAAGAAGGGAGACCTCGTTCTCCGAAAGGCCGACTTCGCACCCCGAAGGCCATCCCATGGCGTACTTCGCGCAAACTGGGAAGGACCCTATCTGGTTCTCGACGAAGTACGAAAAAGCGTGTACAAGCTTGGCGACGCCGAAGGCGTAGAATTGAAGAACACTTGGCACTCAGACGCCTTGAAAATATTCTACGCTTAAGGTTGAGCGGGGTAGTTATGTTGTACAGAATGGCCTTGAGAAAAATTCTTAAGTGTACAGAAATTATGCAAAACAGAATTCCGCAAAGGTGCTCACCATGATAAAGTGTAGATATGACTTTGCGAAGTCCCTTGAGCCATCATGCTCGGGAAAGATGGAAAACAAAAATCTCGCAGAAGTACTCGCCATAGCCAGCGTAGAGATAATTTTCCGAACTCCCTTGAGCGAACATGCTCGGGAAAATGGGAAGTGAAAAATCTCGCGAAAGGTTTTCCGAACTCCCTTGAGCAAACATGCTCGGGACAACTGGAAAAACAAAAAAAATTTTTGGCTGAAGGTTTCCGAAGTGCCTTGATCAATCATGTTCGGGGTAAATTGGAAATGCAAAAGCCTGCAAAAAAGACTTAGTCAAATTTTTTCAGGCCTTCCAGAGAGTCTTACGAGCAAGCGCACTCGGGGCAAAGGAAGGTAAAAAAGTTTCTTTAATCGCAGGTTTTCCGAAGTCTCTTGATCGAACGTGTTCGGGACAATGGAAACGAAGAAACTTGCAAGAAAAGACTTAGCCAAAAAATCCTCATTAAGAGCAAAGCTGCTTTAAAATAAAGAACTGCCCAAAGAAGGATTACAAAATAGAAGGGAAGGAAAAGGGGCCCTAAAATTGGCTAAAGGTTCGCGGCGTCCCGAGAGCCACTCGTCTGCCCGCCCTTTTCCATCACCTTCGGCGCTGGAATTGAAGGAGGAAGTTTTAGATGTTCGGCCTTGGACCATTTCCACCGAGGTCCCCCAGAAATGTTTAGACCCTCTAGAAAAGAGAGGTCCAGATCTGGGAACCTCTGGAGAACCTGGTGCCGAACAAGGCAGAAGCCGTCCTGGAACGTGACCTTGCTCATCTAATCAGACTTGTTCTTCTCAAGCTCGAGGTCGTCAAGCTCGTCCTTCAGATCCGCGACCTCCTCCTCCAACGCCTTTATCTGCTCCTCCCCCTTCGGCTCCTTCTTCAATGACTCGACCTCGGCCCGGAGAGCGTTATTCTCACACGTCAACGACACTATACGGCCGTCAGAACCAGCCTTGTGCTGGAGAAGATCTTCGTTGGCGGCGAGCATCCCCTTTATTTGGTCACCGAGGTCAGCGATCTTCCTGGAGGAGTCCTTTTGAAGTTCATCTTTTTCCTTCCGGAACTCCTCTCGAAGGGCAGCTACTTCTTTCTCAGCAGCCTCTTTCAGCTGCCGGTTTTTGGCGACCAACTCCGCAAGTGCAGTCCTCGTCTCATTCATGGTTAGAGTGGCCGAAGTTCGAAAAGCAACCTCCCTGGCCACCCGAACTTGGAGAAAGGCGGTGTACCCCATCAGTTGCAAAAAAATAAATGCAAGGTCAGTAAGAGCCAAACACTTAGGAAAAAATTGAAGGGAAAGAACTGTGAAGGATATACCTGAGCAGCATGCCCGGTGATCTTTGCGATGAGGGTGTTCTCCCCCGGATGGGCCGCAGCTATAGCCTTGAAGGAGGCCTCGGTGAGCACCCCCTTCGAAATTTCCTTAGCCATTTGAGGAACGTCCTCGGAGTACATATTCATGTCCTCCGTGAACGTCCAAAATGGCTCCTTGGGTATCTTCCGTTGTGGGATTTTGGCATCCCGAAGAGCTCGTTTCCGAGCATGATCGGCCACCCAGCCAGGGGTAGTCAAGTCCCCTGCGTGATAAGAATGGGAAGGAGATTAAAGACAAAGAAGCCAATCCAGAAAAAACAAAGGAAGTACACTTTGTCTGGAAACAAACCTGGCGGAACCTCGACAACATCGTCCTCGGAGTCCTCGGCCGAAATGCCCTTGTCCTTCCGTTTGCGCCGCTCCTCGGCAGAAGGTACTTCTGCCACTACATCAAGGAGGGCCTGTGACGCGGTAGGACTCTGAGGAGGGACGTCGGTTGAAGGGACCTCGGAAGCAGCAGCCTCAGACTCTGGAATCTCGGCTGCCCCAGGCTCCTCTGCAGTTTCCTCGGGATTTTCCTCTAAAGGAGCCTGGGCAGCTCTCTTTGCCCGTTTCCTCGAAGGTCCCGCGCCAGTAGACTTCCGCCTTCGGGAAGATGCCTTGTTCGTCTGATCGCCCTTCTCCACCTGGCCGGTGAAAAGGGACTTGTAATAGGCGGCAGTCGCGTCGCCCATCTCTGAAAAAGGAGAGAAACATCAGCGTGAGTCCGAGGAAAGAACAGTAAAGGAGTAGAAGATAACTCACTTTTGGCAAGTGCTTCGAAAGAAATTTCCTCCTTAAGAAGCTTGACAAACCAGGAATCCTTCCCGGCGATGGCAGGAGCTGGCATCTCGAGGTCAGTCTCGTGCTCCTTTACCACCTTTAGCCCCCGAAGGACCTCTTCGGTCATCAACCTCCAGTTGATTGGAAAAGGGTAAAGGGCGAGCGGAATGACCTCGGGATCCCAGTCAGAGACAACCCGAATGCGGGCATCGAAATCCGCGAACAAGGGAGCTAACTCTGGGGTCAGCAGCATCCTCGGATCAGCAACGTCCACATCCAGTGTTCCCTGAGCCCATTTGGTCGGAACGTACGACCAGGCCTCGTCCATCTTCATGAAGAAAAATTTCTGTTGCCACCCCCGCTAGCTATCTTTAGTGGCGAAGGTGAACATGAATTTCTTGCTCCCGGATCCCCGAGGTAGCATGAAATAGAAGCCACCCTTCGGGACCACAGAGAGCTTGTAATACTGCATAAAAATTCTGAAATTGGGTTCTATCCCGAAGACGCCACACATGCAGAGGTAGGCGTTAAAATAGCAGAACGAGTTCGGGGGAAGCTGGTTCACAGCAATGCCATGAAATTTGTAGAACTCGCACACCATCTTCGGGGGAGGATACCGAAGACCGGCCTTCAGCTGGGCTCGAAAAATGGTAACCTCCTTACTGTGGTTTGAAAAAGCATAATGGCTAGAACGAGGCAGCCTAGTAATGGCGTAAGAGGGAAGAAAGAATTTTTTCTTCCACCTCTCTAACTTTTCAGGGGTGGTGCAACAAGGATGGGCTAAAAGAGGCTGCCAGCTCTCAGGAATGGGCATTTTCATAAAAACGAGTTTGAAAATGGAAGAAAACAGTTTCCAGAGAAAAACTCAAAAGAACACAGGGATCAAAGCGCTCTGAAAAACAAAATCCCACCGAAAGATTTGCCAAAATCTGAGGACGCCGTCGTGAAAGCTGGCTAGAAAAAAGCTCTGATTAAGATAGCTCCGCCACAGAAAGCAAGAAAGTGCAAGAACAGGGGCAAAGCAGAGAAAACAGCAGAACAGAAAGCAAAAGGAACTTATGATGGAGTGGGCTATTTATAAGCCAGAGATGGGTAACCGAAACATCGTCATAAGTACCCTTTGGAGGCAAACCGTCGCCGTAACTGCTCTCTGCACCTGAAAAGCCGCGCCCTCTGTAACCGATGCGACTCTCCTCCAATGGCAAAGCGCCACGTGTCAACCACTGCACGAAAATGGGGGACACGTCCTCCAAACGTCCCTTGAAAACTGAGACGAAACTGGGACGCGCCGCTCAGACTGACACGCTTGGCCAAACAGACCTGCAGAAACAAAGAGCAGGCCACCTCGAAGACGCCAAGAAACAAGCTATGGCCGAACAGCCCATGACCTTCGGGCAAGGGGTGTATCTTCGGCACAGGCTCCACCTCGAAGACGCCAAAGAACAGGCCAAGGCCGAAGAGCCCATGATCCTCGGGCAAAAGGCGCATCCTCGGAACAGGTTAAGCTTCCAAAGAAACTCACATACACAACCTCGGAAAGAGATGCAAAACCGAAGTCTTCACTTCGGCTTTCCAAAGGGGGGCATGTGATAGCTAAACGCTATCGCCTCTATTTGGCCGAACTCCCTGCCACAATAATGGCCAGAAGAAGCTGGCGCTACCCGAGAAAAGGTGCGATCAGGCACCTCGAGAGATAGCCGAAGAGCTCCGAGCCCGGCACGCCAGGAAGCCCTGAGGACACTACTCGCCCCCCAAGGTTGTGAACATATCGCCTTCGGAAAAACGGCACTAGACATAGCGAGCCGAACATGATATCCCCGAAGGCGGAACTCCTTGAAACTGGGAACCCCCGAACTGAGGGCTTGTTTCCCGAAGAGGCTCTGTCCGAACTAGAGGACGACCTCACCCAGGGACCTCGGGAGTACGGCAGGAGCATTTATGGAAGCATTTAAGGAAGCCTCTGACACGTCCTTTCACAAACGTCATAAAGTCGCCTGAATAGGCGCTCTGACATACGGACGCCATCAGAATCACATCATGGCCCATCTCAGCACGTGGCTCAGAACAACCTGCTACCAGTTATCTATCTCCTACGCCCAGAAACTCAGGGAACATCCGACCAAACACGTGTCGTGATCTGAACGGGCTAGGTGCTCCTATAAATACCAGGAATTAATACTTGGCAGGAGGCTGGTTGGTTGGCCAAACACTGCTCCCATACTCTGAGAAAACTACCAGGCGAGACTCTTCAGCCCTTTGTGCTATTTCCTCTGCCTTTTCTCAGCCACCACTGACTTGGGCGTCGGAGGCTCCCCCCCCCGGAAAAACACTCCGGGGGCCTCCTAACCCTTTGTTTCTGAGCTTTCAGGCACTCTCCTTCGGGCTATCCATTCCACTAGGCGTTCTTCCTCCCAGAAGTCTCTCCACCAGTCACCATGACTATAAACGATGAGGCCCCTGGCCATCAATGACCCTCTCCTAATCATGGCAAGGATAAGGAGCTGGGACATCAAAAGAGTGCTCGTTGACGATGGCTCTAATGCCAACATTTTGTTCTCCCACTTGTTGCCAAATTTGGACATCTCCAAGGGTGATCTTACACTCATTACCTCCCCTACCTTCGGCATAGGTCCCCCCAAAATCCTTGTGCTCGGGTGGATCGATCTGCCGTTGATGCTAAGGGGAACTTCAGTTTAGGAAAAAAAGAGTTCTTTGGCTCCATAATGACGAGGTTCATTGTCATAGATGTTCCTTCTTCATACAATGCCGTCCTCAGAAGGCAGACACAAGGAAATCTTCATGTTCGCCCAGACGTGAAGTACCTAACAGTCACCTTCAGCGCAAAAGAAGAGGACGCAAAAATATTCATTGATTAGTCTGAAGTAAGGAAAGTTTTCATAAAGGCAAGATAGAGCTCAGCGAAAGTTCACGTGCAAACTTAGCAAGAAAAAAGCATGGTTGGAGAAGAGGCAATGGGAGGACAAAAAAGTGACTATGAAAAAATAGAAACCGAGGATGTAGAGCTTGTCCCTGGCTGAAGTACTTGAGTTGGGAAAAAAATGGCTGAAGGTGACAAAGAAAAGCATGTATCCCTTCTATTAATGAAAAATGATCTGTTTGTTTACTTTCCAAGTGATATACCTAGGGTGGCTCCGGGTATAATCCAACATTGTCTTAAAGTTCGTTCGGAGGTGAAGCCTGTTTGGCAGAAAAAATGTAGCCTCTCGGCGCTTAAGAACAACATTGTTAAAAATGATGTCCAATGATTAATGGGGGCAGGCGTGATAAGGGAGGTCAAGTACCCCGACTGCCTCAACAACGTCATTGTTGCTGCCAAGGAAGGGAGTGATAGGCTCCAGATGTGTATCGACTTCTGAAACATAAATGACACCAGCCCGAAGGACTCTTACCCTCTGCCACCAGTAGACCAATTGGTAGACTCTACTGTCTAATACGATCTGCTTAATTTCCTTGACGCCTTCAGCAGGTATCACCAAATTCGGATGAATCCCGAATATGAGGAAAAAACCACCTTCATAATCGAGGTCAGTACTTACTGCTACTGTGGAATGCCCTTTGGTCTTAAAAACATGGGAGCAACATACCAAAGGCTGATGAACAAGGTATTCGGCTCCCAAATTGGGAGAAATATAAAAGTATATATAGATGATATGATAGTCCAGAGCAAACAGCCTAACAGTGATATCGAAGACTTAGGGGAAACATTCAACCAACTTAAAATATTCAAGATCTGTCTTAACCCCGAGAAATGTGTGTTCGGGGTGACGGCTGGCAAATTCCTCAAGTTTATGGTATTCGAGAAATGTATCAATGCCAACCTAAGAAAGGTTAAAGGCCTACTAGGACTCCAAACTCCTATGACGACCAATGATGTGCAAAGGCTTACTGGGAGAATCACGGCTCTTAGCAGGTTCATTTCCAGGTACGGTGACCGGTGCCGACGATTCTTCAAAGTGCTCACCAAAGCAACAAAGAATGAAGGTGACCTCAGTGCCGAGGAAGATCCTTGGAACGAAAACTGCCAAAAGGCCTATGACGAACTCAAGAGCTACCTAGCCCACCTACTGACACTTCGGCAACCGCTGGGAGGAGAACCTCTCGTCCTCTACCTCGCCGTCACCGAAAAGGCCATAAATTTGGTACTGGTAAGGGAGGAGGGAGGAAAACAGTGGCCAATATACTATGTAAGGAAGTCCTTGCATGGTTCTAAAGTTAGGTACCCTCTCCTGCAAAAGGCCATCTACGCTCTAGTGCTGGCAAGCAAGACGCTGCGGGCTTACTTCCAAGGTGATAGGAGAAGTGCTATCGCCCTATCCACTGACTTCGGAGAAAGAGGGAGCCAAACACATGAGGTATACGACCTCGGAAGCCCCATCGTACCAACCTCAGAAAATTACCATATCGCCTCTCCATCATAGGACGAATGAACCGACTTCGGAAGAATAAGAACACCCCAAAGAAACAGTATCACCCCAGGGAGAGGTCTCTGTTCATCCCCCTAAAAAGTAACATCGGCCGAAGGGACCTCGGAGGAGCGATGGGTGCCACCAAGGAGTCTCTGACATATTCGCCCGTACGCACTAGACGTCGACCTCAAGCACTCTGACAGGCCACTGCAGTCTGCACTCTGACACGCTGAGACATACTTCTGGACAAGCCACTGCCCGAGAAAGCCTGCAGGCGGCTGGCCACTCTTCTGGTCAGAGGTACGGGCGGCATCCATCCATACACGTGTCACAATCCGAGGGGCTCATTTTCTCCTATTTACAGTAGGGGAGGCTCTCGGTAAAGGGGGTTGGACATGGGTTTTTTGGGGCTCCAGGTTCTAGCTCCCCCCCTTTTTGCTCTAGACATGCCAGAAAAATGCCTCCGACGAGATTCTTTCCCTGCTGTGCATACCAGAGAAACACTCCCGGCAAGTCTATTTTGTGCTTACTCTTCGTCACCATTTAGAGGCACTGACTTGGGCGTCAAAGGCTCCTCCCTGGAAAACCACTCCGGGGACCTCCTAACCCCCGCTTTTTCCATGTTTCAGGCCAGACTCCTTGGGGACATCTCCGTTTTAGGCTCTCTCCAACACTGGAAAGCTTTCTCGGCCACGCGTGACATTCCTCAGGAGGTCCCTGTTACTCCCGTCGTGGAGCCACGGCGGGAACATCTACGATGGCCACCCAACGCCATCATTTGGCGCCATATGTGGGAACTTTCCAGGCAACCGTGGTCGAAAACTCGGCGTTCTAAGGAAAAAGGCTCCCTGAGTCCCCCGTCCGCGCCGGAGATTCACCTGGAGGCCGAACAATTAAGAACAGGGACTTCCCATCCCGAGGATGATCCTCCTCCGGATATTGCCGTGCTTTTCCTGCATAG
Source organism: Aquilaria yunnanensis (assembly GCA_039654915.1). Taxonomy (NCBI): domain Eukaryota; kingdom Viridiplantae; phylum Streptophyta; class Magnoliopsida; order Malvales; family Thymelaeaceae; genus Aquilaria; species Aquilaria yunnanensis. The sequence continues at coordinate 34,831,364 of CM077595.1, read as the reverse complement.
TTTCCCACGCGTCGCCGGGGTCGAACTAGTGCAGCGGGTAGACCGAAGATGGTCGTGTGCAAATTCGAGCCGAAATCTCCTCTCTCAATCCTTTCGACGAGAGAAGTAGGGGTGACCCAAGAGTTCATGGGAAAAAAAAAGAGTAGTGGGATGAGTACCCAAAGGACGTGCTTCCCTACGGAACATGATGGACGGGAAAAGTAGGGTCGTTGCTATCCAAACCTCCCCGTCGGAAGAGTTCGGGCCAAAGAAAGGTTGTTGTTCTTCCGGCAGCAACACCGAATCCACTACCCTGAGAAGACGCCTACGTTTTGATATTAGACAGGCAAAAGGCTATGATCCTACTCCAACGGACACATTATCATCGTCCAAAAATGAGCTGCCCCCACACGACGTCAGAGGGAATAGGGTAATCGGGCAAGTGCACCGAATTCCAAAGATATTACATCACGCACGAGCCCAGAGGGGCAACATAACCCCAGGCGCTAGCAGACTATTGCCGAAATTCTAGAAATAGAAAAAGGGAAATCCAACGATGACCTAATATAGATGAAATCCAAAAGAAGGAACCCCCAGCCGAAGAAATCCCAGGCACAAAAACACTGCGGCACGGGAACGGTACCTCGGAGGCTCGAGGATAAGGAAGTCACCTGAGTTAGCATATTCGGTTAATAAAGTGTTGGACCACCCAAGCTCGGCATTTGATAGGAATGAAAACATAGGACAAGGGAAGGAAGAACCCCACAAAAAGGCATCTCCCAAGAGTCCCGAAAAACCCTCGTGAAGTAGTGAAGAATGCAAAAAAAAAAATGCCCCGCAAAGTGGCATCTCCCAGGAAGCCTGAAAAATCTTCATGAAATGGCGAAAAGTACAGAAAATGTTCAAGACAGTCTTCCTTGATTGAAGAGGAAGGACATCGGTAGGGAAGCTCAGGCCTGCTATAGAAAGGAATTGGCAGAAAGAGGTGCAGAACAGCGCGCAAAAAAAAAGAGGTGCGAAGAAGAATGCGTCCAAAAAAGGACGAGAATGGCCAAAAATGCACCAGCACCTGAAAGATTGCCTTTGGAATAAAATACCCAAAAGACTCCTGTCGGAGTGGGTAACCCCGAGAGACTGCCCTCAGCCCTCTACACAAAAGGCCAAATACGGTCCACTGCCAACGACGCCTGAAGTGTAATGCTATGAGAAAGCAGTAAATTACATCGTTTCACGAGACAAGACAGAACCCCTTCTGATTAAGCAGGAAAAAGGTGTACAAAAGCCTGCTTAAAGGAACATGATGCACGAAGATGGCATATTATTGCCGGTAGCATAACGGCTTCAGTCTTTAGACAAAGGAGGCCAAAAAGTTCATCATTACCCCTGGAGTGAAATGACATTTCGGTGCACCAGCTTATTTCTGAAGCAACAAGCAAATGGAGCCCCCGAATAGAATTGTACACAAGGGACTACGGAAAAGTTGGGAGAAGCAAAGAGGAGAACATCCAGAATGGCCGAGAAAATTCCTTGGGGGAATAATCAGACAAACTTCCCGAAAAACCACAGGGAGAAAAAAATTTCCTTACTCGCCTGCAAAGACCAGTGCCCACTTAGAGCAATACAGCTACCGAGTGAAGCGCGAGTGTTCGGTGGAAGGAAGAACGAGCTCGGGAGAAATGTTCGGTAAAGGAAACAATACCCTCGGATTGGGGAACTAAACTCGAGCCACTCTACGAAGCGTGAACGAGCTCAGGAGAAGTGTTTTCTCCGTAAAAGGTGGCCGTGAGCACAAAATTGCGCCGAACGCCAAAAGGAGATCTCATTCTCCGAAAGGCCAAGACAGAACCCCGAGAACTACCTCAGGGGAGAACTTCGGCCACTAGGAAAAAGAACCTCGCTTCTCGGTTTGACGACTGAAATCGACCGATTAGCCAAACATCGAAGGAAGAATGAGCTTGGGAGGAATGCTCGATAAAAGAAGAAATAGCCTTGGATTGGGGAACCGAACTCGAGCCACTCCCCGACGCATGAACGAGCTCAAGAGAAGTGCTTTCTCCGTAAGAGGTGGCGGTCAGTGCAAAATTGCGCCGAACGCCAAAAGGAGATCTCATTCTCCGAAAGGCCAAGACAGAACCCCGAGAACTACCTCAGGGGAGAACTTTGGCCACTACGAAAAAGGACCTCGCTTGATCCAGGGCGAGGTCCGAAAGAGAGGATTATCAGGTTGGCAGCGTCAATGGGAGAAAATCGAGAAATACCCTAGAAGAATTCTATACTTAGAATTTTTAGATGAACAAGCTATACTTAGAGAAATTTCTCTTTTCTCCTGTACAGGTTACCCGCCGAACAAAGCTGAAGCACATGTGCTCGAAGGATATGATATGTTTTCCTTCTAAAAAAAAGAAAGAAGAAGCACGAAGTCCATCAAAGGCAATCAATGAGGACAGACTAGTGTTCACTTGAAAAGTCTTTGTCAAATCAGGGTGGCCGAGAAAGCGAGATCGGCCACCAGAAAAGGGCAAGGATTGGCTTTCCGAAATCCCCTAGCCGAAAACAGCCAGGGCAACTGGAAAATAAAAATTGCTCAAGTCAGACAGAGCGAAGAAATGAAGAAGAATCCATTAAAGAAGGTCTTTCGTACAAGAGGAGTACAAGAGAAGCACGAAAATGAAAAACCCTAGGATGTGTAAGGATCCCCAGAGACACGAGCAGTGCCGGCTCCCGTGTCTCTAGCCGTCGCCTTCGACGCAAGTAGAGGAACAGGTGGCAGGTTGAGGTGATCAGCTTTCGACCAAGTCCACCGAGGACCCTCGGGAATATCCAGGGCTGCAAGAAATGAGTCCTCGAGGTCCGGGTATCATTGGAGAAATTGATGATGAACTAGACAGAAGCCGTCCTAAAAGGACACCTTCGACATTTGGATGGCTTTGTCCTTTTTTATGTCTAGCAAGTCCGCCTCATTCTCAAGACCAGCAACCTCTTTCTTGAGACCCAGGACCTCCTCCTTAAGATCGACAATCCTCCTCACCAATCCCTTTACGTTCCTTTTCTTCATCGCACTCTTCCTCAGAAAATAAACCCTGGCCTGAAGAGCCGCTTTTTCGGCAATGGTTTTCTTCAGAAGGGCAGCTTCTTCTTCTTTCTCCTTCTGAATAACCTCATTGGCCAAAGTCAGGCGAACAACCTCCACTCCAAGGTCCTGCATTTTGCAAGAAAAGTCCTTCAAGAGGTCCGATTGCCTATCAGGAACTCATCCCGGAGCTGGACCACCTTCTCCCTGGCTATGCGCCTCAACTCGACATTAGCTATGTCCGAGTTAATACACAAGAGCCTGGCCTTCTCTAGTTCACTTTCAGCCCGAGCTCGGGCAGAAGACTGCTTTGCCGCCCAAACTCGGAGGTGCTGACTGTACCCCAAAAGCTACGAAGAAGAAGGAGAAAATCCTCAGTGAAAGCAGCATAAGGGAAGGCAAAACACTTGGGCAAAAAAGAGGAGGCCAAAAGGATCACCTGAGCGACGTGCTCAGAAAGTCTAGCGGCGAGGATATCCCCAGAAGCACATTCCTCGGCAACTACCTTAGAGGAAGTCTCGGTAAGAACACCCCTCGCCATCTGGAGAGCCATCTCTTGGCAATCCCTGGAGAACAAGTTCATGTCCTCCGTGAAAGACCAAAATGACTCCCTCGGAACCTTGTCTTTCGGGAGAAGGGAGTCCCGGAGAGCCCGTCTTCGGGCATGGTCAACCATCCATACTGGGGCCGCTCGGTCCTCAGCAAAATGGACATTCGCAAGTCAGGAAGGGCTCCCTGAAAACACAAGTTATGAGGAAGGAGGTGTCAAAAAAGAATCCAATGCAAACCTGGCGCAACCCCAGTAGCCTCCTCCACAAAGGCCGAAATGTGCTTGCCTTTGTCCATGCGACGTCTCTCCAGCTTTTTAACAATAGGACTCTCGTGCAAAGAGCCTAAAAGCTCCACTGACGAGGTAGAAATCGACGGAGTGAAAAGGGTGACTACTCTGGCGGGTACCTCAGCTGCAGCAGTATCAGCCTCAGAAGATGTCGCAGCTACTTCGAAGGGGGCACCAACCCTGGTGGATATCGGAGTGGCATCAACCATGGCGAAGGTTGCAATAGCATCGGTGGAAGTGGCTATCGCGTCGGTTGAGATGGCAACCTGGGTGGAAGTAGCAATAACTTCATCGACCTCCACCACATCCTCCGAAGGTGGAGTAAGGGCCTTCTTCTTTGACTTCTTGGTCGAAGACGGTCCACTCCCAGTAGACTTACGTCTTTTGGAGCCACCTTTCTTTGCTTGTTCTCCCTCCTCTACCTGACCAAGGAAGAGACTCTTGTAGTAGGCGGCAGAATCGTCAGCCATCTTTTAAAAAGGGGAAAAGCATCAGTATGAGTCCAAAAAGGCACTGAAGCTGAAGATGTGAGTCCAAAAATGGTTAGCCAAAAAAGGAGCTTCGGGAAGAAAGGAAAACGTCAGCAAAAACTGAAAAAATATGACTTCGGGAGGCTGAAAAGTTAGCAAAAGTCGAATGATTCCCGAGGAAGGCACTCACGAAAAGCCTTGCCAAAGTCAGGATTCCTGGATGCCATCGTAAATAATGGCCGGAAATCACTCCGCCGTGCAGACCGTCGCAGAAAGAGATGGAAAAGGTGAGAGAAAACGACAGCAAAGGTGAGAGCAAAGAAAAAACAAATAAGAAGAATGGCAGGAGGAGGCTTATATTGAGCAGGGAAGGGTAATTGAAAAGGCGCCATAACTCCTGCGTGGGAGTGAAACGTCACCGTCATTACCTTTCCCACACAAAAAAGACGTGCCATCCCAATTGACGCTTGCCACGTGACGACCATCGCGAGAAACTAGGGCATGTTTTCTGACATCCTGAAGATTTGGGAGCATCCCCCAGATTGACACGCCCAGTTTCAAGGCATGACATTCCACTAATTTAAGATAGAAAAAATAAGATTGAAAATCTCGAGGACGCCGAAAGGCAGGTGTGCGACATCCGCCCGAACAAACTACGCCCTTAAAATAGCGAAGTGTCATCCTTGCAAACGATATAAGTCGGATCTTCTGAAAGTGCTCCTGAAAGGGCTACAAGCCGAAGTTACACTTCGGCTGTTCGAAGGAGGGCATGTGATAGCCGAAGTGCTATCGCCCTGTCCACTGACTTCGGAGAAAGAGGGAGCCAAACACATGAGGTATACGACCTCGGAAGCCCCATCGTACCAACCTCGGAAAATTACCATATCGCCTCTCAATCAGAGGACGAATGAACCGACTTCAGAAGAATAAGAACACCTCGAAGAAACAGTATCACCCTGGGGAGAGGTCCTTGTTCGTCCCCCTAAAAGGTAATGTCGGCCGAAGGGACCTTGGAGGAGTGATGGGTGCCACGAAGGAGTCTCTAACATATTCGCCCGTACGCACTAGACGTCGACCTCAAGCACTCTGACAGGCCACTGCAGTCTGCAGTCTGACACGCTGAGACACACTTCTCGACAAGCCACTGCCGGAGAAAGCCTGCAGGCGGCTGGCCACTCTTCTGGTCAGAGGTACGGGCGGCATCCGTCCATACACGTGTCACAATCCGAGGGGCTCATTTTCTCCTATTTACAGTAGGGGAGGCTCTCGGTAAAGGGGGTTGGACAGGGGTTTTTTGGGGCTCCAGGTTCTAGCTCCCCCTCTTTTTGCTCTAGACATGCCAGAACAACGCCTCCGGCGAGATTCTTTCCCTGCTGTGCATACCAGAGAAACACTCCCGGCAAGTCTATTTTGTGCTTACTCTTCGTCACCATTTAGAGGCACTGACTTGGGCGTCAGAGGCTCCTCCCCGGAAAACCACTCTGGGGACCTCCTAACCCCTGCTTTATGCATGTTTCAGGCCGGACTGCTTGGGGACATCCCCGTTTCAGGCTCTCTCCAGCACCGGAAAGCTTTCTCGGCCACGCGTGACATTCCTCAGGAGGTCCCTATTACTCCCGTCGTGGAGCCACGGCGGGAACATCTACGTTGGCCACCTAGCACCATCACAAGGACACCCTATCATTGTCCAGAGTAACCTACCTCTTTAAGATGTCATGAGGAAGGTAGACCACTTGGGAAGATTATCAAAGTTGTGCATTGAGCTCGGTGAATACGACATCACCTATGAGCCGAGAAGGGAAATAAAGGCCTAACCATTAGCAGACTTCATCACCAAAGTACCAAAAACTGAAGATACCTCAGAGGACCTTGGACATTATAAGCCTAAGTGGAAACTCTTTGTTGATGGAGCCTCTGGTTCCAAACATCAAAGAGCTGGAGTAATCCTCCACGGGCCCGAAGGTATGGAAGCCATGAAAGCCATCAAATTCCAATTCAATGTCACCAACAAGTCACAGACTATGAAGCCCTTATAGCAGGCTTGTGCCTGGGAAAAAGAGTGGGTGTGAGGAATCTGAAGGCCCACAGCGACTCTCAATTAGTGCTCTGACAGATGGCGGGGGATTACGGCACAAAGGACCCAAACTTGGCAAAGTACCTGGACCTCATGAAAAAACTCATCCAGGGGTTTGGCACAACACATATAGAAAATGTGCCACAACGAGAAAATGTTGAGGCAGGCACTCTTGCCAAATCGAAGAAATCCACCGAAGTGCTGTTGTTACCACCTCACAAAAATGGGAGAATTAGAAGTTTGTTATAATAGCTAAAAAGTATTATATTGTGTAATTCTCACCATAGTGATTGAAGTGTGGGGGGTAAAAGGCATGATCAAGACCTCCTTAAAAGTGTGTCCAAGTTGTTAACTTGGCCCCCAAGAAAAGCCTTAAGGATTGCTTGTTTGTCAAGCAACCTATGGACTTTTTTGTAAGGTTTTGGAAATTTTGCACACTTAATTGCAAAACTTTCACAAAATAGATTTGGAGAGTTATGAGAAGCATATGAATGGTATGAAAGTGCTATTGGAGGACCAAGTTGCCTATGGAAGGCAACTAAGGACAAAGAAAACATAAAAAGGTGTAAAAGACCTAAGTGTTCTATTGTAGGCCTTAAGATATGTACGTCTATGACTTAAGTCAAATGGAAGTTTTGTGGGGTTATCCCACATAAGGAGGGCTGCTAAAGGAATACAAGGATGGTCAAATATGGGCCAAGAGATTAAGACTAAGAAACCATAGTCTTGTAGCAAGATAAATGACATAAGTCAAGGTTAAGACTACTTAAGTGTGTTTAGTGTACTTTTGACTATTTAAGTAGTCAAGACCAGCTTTGCTTCTCTAAATTTTGGCCTCTAAAAGTAAAAAGAAAGCCAACCCTCTCCTCCACACTTCCTCCATAGCCAGCATACCTTCAAACTCAAAACTACTTGCAATTGAAGTCAAGCAAGCACAATTGGAAACTATTTCATGTTATTGCTTGAGTGCACCTAGGATCAAGCTCCAATTTTAGTATACCCATCAAGGTAAGGGATCTCTTGCTCCCATGGATTCTTTACTATATTTTCAAGCATCCATGGGGCTAGGGCTAAGCTTGGAAGAATGCTATGAGCTTGATGAACCTAAGTGGTGCAAAGCTACCTAAGTGTGAATGATAGACTGCTTACTTGTAAATTTTTCTTCGGCCACATAAAGTTGCTAGATGCAAGAGAATGTAATTCATATGTGTATTGGACATGTATGGGATGGCCTTGGAGGGCTTTATCTGTTACCACCTCACAAAATGGGAGAATTACAAGTGTCATAATGGCTAAAAACCATTATATTGTGTAATTCTCACCATAGTGATTGAAGTGTGGGGGGTAAAAGGCATGATCAACACCTCTTTAAAAGTGTTTCAAGTTGGTAACTTGGCCCCCAAGAAAAGCCCTAAGGATTGCTTGTTTGTCAAGCAACCTATGGACTTTTTTGTAAGGTTTTGGAAATTCGGGTACTCAATTGTAAAACTCTCAAGAAAGAGACTTGGAGAGTTATGGGAAGGATATAAACGGTATGAAAGTGCTATTGGATGACCAAATTGCTCAGGGAAGACAAGTTTGGACAAAGGAAACACTAAAGGCAATAAGGACCTAAATGTCCTAGTGTAAACCTTAAGGTGTTCAAGCTTCTGACTTAAGTCTAAGGGTGGAATTGTGGGGTTATCCCACCATGGGGGAGGCAGCCAAGAGTTGATAATTAGTAAAAAATTTTGGGCACATGTGTACCAATGAGTTTAAGACAAAGGCAACATAATTAGTGGGAAGAAAAAAGACATAAAGCAAGGTTAAGCTTGTCAAGTGTGTTTTGGTGCCCTTAAGCTCATTTAAGGCCATTTAAGCGGCCAAATCAGTTATCCCACTCTCATTTTTGTGCTCCCCTAGCCCAAGAATACAGCCATACTTCCTCCATAGCCACCATCCCTTCAAACTTGCAATTGACTGAAATTGAAGGCAAAAGGAAGCAATTGGAAGCAAACTAGAGCTATTTCTTGCATACTTCAAGGATCAAGCTGGATTTTCAGCCTACCCACTTTGGTAAGGTTTCTCTTGCTCTCATGGGTTGTTTTCTGCAATTTTCAAACATCCATGGAGCTAGGGCTAAGCTTGGAAGAGAGCCATGTGCTTGATGAACCAAGCTTAGTGAGGGGAGTGCACTTATTGAAGGTTTTGTGACCTAGTGTGAAGTGCACAACGATGGCAGTAAAGTGAGGGTTTCTAGAGCCCAAAGTTAGTACTACGTACTATTAAAATCCTCCTAAGACCAAGCATTAGATTGAGGAGGGCTCCCATAGTGATTTGGTTATGCTTATTATGTGGTTTATGGACTAACCTATGGTATATGTTGCTGCCACATTTCATGTGTTTGTTTGTTGTGAATGGCTGCTGCATTTGGTTGCTATGTCTTGTATATATGCATTATGGTTTTTGTGTTTTAGGTCTTTGGATGCAGGTTTTAATGAGGATCACATTACCTTGAGAAACCAAGTGTTACGCTTACTAAGTTTCTCAATGAAACTTACTCCCCTCAATTCTGCCATTTCAGGTCCAGCAGAAAGATCACCTTCAAACTAACCTTTTTGGTTTGATTTTTGATCTGAAATTTCAGGTACATGAACTTCCATATACCTAGTTATGATCTGGAAATTTTGGTGATTTTAGGAGCACATTTGGTATTTTTAATGGTGGTACTTACTGTGTTGTGCAGCAGCTGTCCAGCATCCTATTTTTGGAGTCCATTGTGTCTCAGGACCTCTTGTAACCTAGGGTGCATATTTAGCTGAGTTAATACCATATTGTAGTGCATGTATGCATGTACATGTAGTGTATGTAAAATGATACAAGTATGAGAACATTTGAGTAATGTTTTGGCTATGTAAGTGATGTGGTGCAAAGCTGCCTAAGTGTGAGTGATGGGCTGTGTACTTGTAAATTCTGTTTTGGCCACATAAAGTTGTTAAAATAAAGGGAATGTAATTCCTATGTGTAATGGATATATATGGGATAGCCTTGGAGGGCTTTCCCCTTGTGAATGAAGTGTTTGCGTGGTTTGGAAAAATTGTATGGGCAAAATGGTCCAAAAGTTGCCAGAATTTTGACTCTGGACCTACAGTTGAATATCTCCTTGTGTAGAATGAATCTTGGTATGAAATTTTGACCACACCTAGAGGACATCTAGAGGGTTAACTGGGCTTTGTAATTTCTGGATTTAGAGCCTTGTAGCCAAAGATATGACGTTGCAAAGTTGGCTGAGTTACTATTCATTTGGTTAGAATTTTGTAACCAACTTAAAAAATCCATAACTAGGTCCATAGGTGGGATATTGATGTAAAAAATAATTCTCTGGTTTTCTCTAAGTCTCTACTTGGTAATGGAGAAAATAAAACAGGGGGCTATGTGGCTAGAATGATACATTTTATTAGTGGAAGTTACAGGTGTAGTAGTTGGCCACTAGAACTTAACAAGATTGCCTAATGTGTAGAAGCCAAAACTAAGACTTAGGCTAGTGTTTTCCTTCTTTGTTGCCATGGTGTGCATGAAATTTGAATATGTGTGTGTTGCTTGGACCAATATGCATGTATTTACTTAGTGCCCAAGAGAGCCACTTGGGTATGCACACTAGGGGTACTGTTCTGATGGCCTGCAGAACATTACCAATCCTGGGAGTTTAAATGCACAATTTCAGCACCATAACCAGACAACTCTAGAGTGGGTAACATTATCTTTGTGAATGAAGTGTTTGAATGGTTTGGAAAAATTGTATGGGCAAAATGGTCCAAAAGTTGCCAGAATTTCAATCCTGTACCTAAAGTTGAATATCTCCCTGTGAATAATGAATCTTGGTATGAAATTTTGGCTGCACCTAGAGGTTTAACTGGGCTTTAAAATTTCTAGATTTGGAGCCCTGTAGCCAAAGTTATGACGTTACAAAATTGGCTAAGTTACTGTTCATTTGGTTAGAATTTTGTAATCAATTTCAAAAATCCATAACTTGGTCCATAGGTGGGCTATTGATGTAAAACAAAATTCCTTGGTTTGCTCTAAGTCTCTACTTGATGATGGAGCAAATAAAATAGGGGATACATGAATAGAATGATATAGTTTATTAGTGGAAGTTGCAGGTGCAATGGCTGGTAACTAAAACTTAACAGGATTGCCTAATGTGCGGTAGCCAAGATTAAGACTTGAGCTAGTGTTTTCCTTCTTTGCTGGCATGGTGTGCATGAAATGTGAATATTTGTGTAATTGTTGGACTAATATGCATGTGTTTACATTGTGCCCGAGCGGGCTACTTGGGTATGCTTACTAAGGGTAGCGTTCTGATGGCCTATAGAACATTATCAATCCTAGTAGTCTCAATGCACAATTTTGGCACCATAATTGGACTACCCAAAAGTGGGTAACAAAAGTTGGTATCAGAGCATGGTTTATACATGTACATAGCATATAGTTGCATTACATGCACCTACATACATGAACTCAGTTTGGTCAGTTGCTAGTGTCAAGTACCATTGAAATACCTATGATCTTTGTATGTGATCTATGATCAATCATCAGCTCAGGAAATAAACATGGTTGCCACAAGGATAGGGGAACTACCCCGAAGGCCTTCTACTAATTCTCGGCAACAAAGAAATGGACAAAATAGAGGGAATCAAGCACAATAGGGGGTACCAAACCCTGAAGTGCCTCAGGTTTGGTTAGAGCTTCAGAGGAACTTAGCTCTAATTAATGAAAACTTAGTAAGATTAATTCAAGCACAACAGCAAGGAGTCCAAGTAGCTCTAATAGAACTAGTTCAAGATGCATAGCAGCAACCAGAAGAGGATACTTGGAACACATCTGAATATGTTCCTTCTGGAGGCTTAAAAGATACAAATAATGAGACCATTGAGGAGGAAGATAAGGATAGGAGAAATCCAAGAGGAAGGAGACTAAGGTCTGAGTTTGGTCAAGTGTCCAGGACCAATCCGTCAGTCTATGACCATTCCTCCACTAGGAATGAAACTAAGGAAGGCCATGAGAGAAGATCCAGGAGAAGGTAGAGAAATCATAGACAGCATCCCCATACAGAGGGCTCTCACAGATCCAGGAGACATAGATTAGAGGATCTGGAAGGCTTAGATGAAGTCAGACTATTGGAGAGGTTCCAAGCCCTAAGACCTCCACAGTTTGATGGAAGACCAAGACCAAAGAGAGCATAGGATTGGTTAGTCTTAATAGAAAAGAAGTTTGAGAGGATTGATGCCGGGCTACTGGAGGTGCGGAGCCAGCATCTCGACTATGTGCAGCGGTGCGGGCAACAGGGGGTCCTGGAGGTGCAAGAGGTACCCTGAGAGGGTCACCTTAAGTGGTGGCCGGCAGCTTCCTAGTACCGTGGCTGGTGAGGACGGGAAAGACCTCCGGTGTGGTTGAGAGCCCGGAGTGCAGATCCTTCAGGGAGACCTGGCTGAAACACTCAGAAAATAGGGGTTAGGAGGCCCCCGGGGTGGTTTTCCGATGGGAAACCTCCGACGCCCAAATCAATGTTCCGAGAAAGAGAGATACTCAGTAATAAGAACAAGGAACTCTTGCCTGGCGTGCCTTTTTGAGGGCTGAAGGGGGAGTATTCAGGCGGAGAGAGGAGTGCGTCCTCTTGTCCTTTTGGTCCTCCAGTGGAAAACCCCCTACTTGTGACCATTTCCCTGGTCTATAAGGGAGGAGGTGATCCCTCTAGATTGTGACACGTGTATGGACGGATGGTTTCGTACTTTCGGGTGTGGAGGCCCCTAGTCATCTACAGGCTCCTCGGGTCACGAACTGTAATAGGTGTAGCCCTGTGTGACAGGACGCATGCTGCGATGGCGTATTAGAGTGTGTCTAGGGGTGGTGTGTTGGAGACCTATATGAGTGGAGTGTCAGAGACTCCTTGATGGCTCTTGCCGTACAACCGAGGTCCCTTTGGTTGATGTCTCACTTCGGGGTAATGGGTCCTTTTTCGGAGTCGGGCTAGAACTTCGGTGCTTACGCCTTCGGGGAGCTTTCTCCCACAGGGTGTGGTTGGTATTTCTCCCCCGAAGCTGGTTCGGTCACCCTCTCGAAGGAGGCGCTTTACTGGCTTCCGAAGTTGGCATTCGGTGATGTACCGAGGTCGTGCACCTCAGGTGTATGACTTCCTTCACTCCGAAGTCCTTTCCGAGGTCGTATGCCTCAGGTGTCTGGCGCCCTCTTTCCCGTGATCAGCAGGTAGTCAGGGCGATAGTACTTTGGCTATCACATGCCCCCCATGGAAAGGCCGAGGTAGAGACTTCGGCAAGTAGTCTTTTTGGTGTCCATCTATCGCTCAATTGGCAGTTTTGACAGGATGACCTCGTGGACTCCCGGAGTTCCACGTGGGAGTATGTCCATTTCGGTCGAACAGGGCGGCACGGAGCCTTGAACCCCGGAACTCATGGATTTACACTCAGAGTATGACGTCGGTTGGGGAGACGCTTCGCCTCCTAGGTGATAAGCCTTGTTCGGACAGATGTCATCTATCCATCCTTTGGTGCTCCTCGAGATACCCAACTTGTTTATTTTTCCCGCCATAGGCTAGTGAACCGTCGTGTCTTAAAACTAGTCGTGTCAATCTCGAGCAGCGTGCCCGAGTTTTCTGAATGTCAGAAAATGGGTCCTAGTTTCTCGTGATGGACGACACGTGGCGGGCATAAGCTGGGATGGGCACGCCTTTTTGCCCGAGGGGCCATTATAGCGACGCTTCATTTTTCGCGCAGCATTTATGACACCCTTTTGGCTGCCCTTCCTCGATCTATATAAGCCTTCCTTCTGTCATACTCTTTATTTGTGTTTCTTTGCTCTCATTTTTCTCTGTGCCTTTTTCTCCTCTTTTGTGGTGGTTTTAGCGGCGGAGTGATTTCCGGCGATCTTTTACGACGACGTCCTCAAACCCAGACTTCGGCAAGACTTTTGGTGGGTTTTGATTTCTAGAGTACCTTCGGTTTCTGCTTTTCTTTTTGCTTCTCAAAGTCATTTTTCCTCTTTCCGAAATCGTTTTCCCCCCTTTTTCTGAAGTTCTTTTTGGCCCAAGCATGCCTGTTCTCGAGAGCTGGCAACCTCTTATGTCTCACCCTTGTTGCACCACTCCTGAAAAATTAGAAAAATGGAAGACCAAATTTTTCCTTCCCTCGTATGCCATTACAAGGTTACCTCGCCTTGCCCAGTTTAGCTTTATGAATCGGGGTGACAAGGTTACCGTTTTCCGAGCCCAACTGAAGGCCGGACTTCGGTTTCCTCCTATGAAGATGATTTGTGACTTTTGCCAATTTCATGGCATACCCGTGAATCAGCTTCCTCCCAACTCATTTTGTGATTTCAACGCCCTTCTCTGCATGCGCGGGATCTTCGGGGTAGAACCCCATTTCATCCTGCTCATGCAGTACTATAACCTCTATCCGGTTCTGAATGGTGGCTTTTATTTCATGCTGCCTCGGGGATCTGGGAGCAAGAAATTTTTGTTCACCTTTGCTACCAAGGATAGCTGGCGAAGGTGGCAAAAGAATTTCTTCTTCCTGAAAGTGGCGGAGGCCTAGTCGCACGTCCCGACTAAATGGGCTCGGGGAAAGCTGGAGGCGGATGTCATGGATCCAAGGAAGCTGCTAACTCCCGAGTTGAAGGCAAGGTTTGGAGACTTTGATAGACGAATCTGTGCTGTCGCCGACTGGGATGCCGAGGTCCCTTCATGCTCTCTCTACCCTTTCCCGATCATGTGGAAACTCATGACCGAGGTTGTCCTTCGGGAGTTAGGGGTGGTTACGGAGCGCAAGACAGATCTCGGCATGCCATCTCTTGCTACCGAGGGGAAGAACTCTTGGCTGGTGAAGCTCCTTCGGAGCGAGCTTACTTACGAAGCCTTTTTTGAAAGTAAATTTCTTTCAAAGTTTTTTCAGTCTAAGTGCCTGTGGACTTACACTGATTTCTTCCCTCTTTTTCAGAGATGGGCAACGAGTCTGCCGCCTACTACAGGTCTCTTTTCCTTGGTCAGGCCGAGAAGGGAGAACAAAAGAAGAGGCGCAAGGCTTCTGGGAGCGGATCATCTTTGGCCAAGAAGGCCAAGAAGGACATCCCTCTTCCCCCTTCGGAAGACATTTCGAAAGTCGGCGATGTCATCGCTACTTCCACCAAGGTTGGCGATGTCATTGCAACTTCTACAGAGGTTGCAGCTTTGCCCCAGCCTGAAACTGGCGGGGGGGTTCTCGCCGAGGTCGCCGTTCCTGCCCTTCCGAGTCCCGCCACATCGGCGGATTTGTTGGGCTCTTTGGAGGATCTTTTTGCTGAAGACTTAGAAAAGCGTCTAAGGGCCAAGGGCAAACATGTTCCTGCCGACGTGGAGGAGGTCGGTGACTCTGATGACGACTGTGACGAGGTCGTGCAAGGTTTGTCTCTTTTTCCCTGTAATCAAACTTACATTTTTTATAATCAAGGAATTTTTACCAGATAAGATTCATGTTTCTTTTTGCAGAGGATGCGGCACCCCTGGCTTGGAATATTGAGCACGCCCGAAGAAGGGATCTTCAGGATTCTCATGTCCCAAAGGACAAAGTCCCAACGGAGCCATTCTGGTCTTTCACAGAGGACATGAATATGTTCTTCGAGGATTGTCAGGAAATGGCCCCCCAAATGGCGAGGGGCGTGCTTACTCAGGCATCCTTCAAGGCAGTCACCGAGGAGTGTGCCTCCGAGGATGCCCTTGCTGCAAAAGTTTCCCAGCATGCTGCCCAAGTAACTCTTCAGGCTCTTCACTTTTCCTTCCCACTTTTTGCCTAAGTGTTTTTGGCTTTCCTTGTGCAAATTTCGCTAAGTACCTTCTCTCTTTTTCTTACAGCTTTTGGGGTATAGTGGATACCTCCGAGCTTGGGCAGCAAAAATTGGAGAAGGCCAAAGTTTTTTGTGCCAACATGGTGCTGACGAACACCAAGTTGAACCAAATATGCAAGGAGAAGACTGCCGGTCTTCGGAAGGAGTTCTTGAAGGGCCAAGAGGAGCTCTTGAAGGATTTTTCCAAGAAGATGTCCGACCTTGGCAACAAATTAATCAGCCTGACTTCGGCCAATGAGACCCTTCAAAATGAAAAGGAAGGGGAGTCTGCCCTCCTGGCGAAGGCAATGGCTGAAAATGCCGAACTCCAGGCCAAGGTCGACTTGTTGAAGGAGGGTTCGAAGCAGAAGAGGAAAACGGAGGAGTTGGAGAAGGAGATTTCCGACCTTCAGCAGGAGGTTTCGGATCTTCAACATGAGGCGGACGAGTTGGACGTTGAAAGAGGCAAAGCCGTCCAGACGTCCATGGTTGCTTTTTAGGACGGCTTCTACCTAGCTTGTCATTAGTTTTTTAAGAAGTATCCGAACCTTGATCCTTCCTTTCTGGCTGCCCTGGATATTCCCGGGGGGCCTCGCTGGATGTGGTCAAGAGTCGAGTTCCTCAACCTGTCATTTCCTCCTCCTGCATCAAAGGTGGCGGTGAAAGATTTAGGAGCCGAAGCTTCCCATGACGCCGGGGTCCCTTAGATATTCTAGGACCTTCGCCTTATTCTTTTTCTTTGTACTCTTCTTCTTGTAATCTTCTCTTTGTATCAAGACTTTCTTCAATGAATTTTCCTTCATTTTTTTTTGCTAAATCTTTTTGAGCAGATTTTGTTTCCCATTTGTCCCAGCCATTTTCGGTCAAGGGACTTTGGTACTCTCTTTGCTCGTTTTCGTCGGCCATTCTTCGGGAGGTCCTTCGCAGTTGGTGAAGTTCCCATAGGAAAAGTTTAGCCTATCCCTTGTCCGCCGTGTTCGGTAGACTTGCCCCCTTTTGGGTCTATAACCCAACTAACTTCGGAAGGAATAGGAGACTTTCGGGAGTCCATACTTCAGCTTTTTTTGGTGAACATTCTCAGACAGGGGAAAACTTTCTGTACTTAAACAAATTTCTGGCTTTCACCAATTCTTGTCTAAAAATTCTAAGTGTAGAATTTTTTTAAGGCGCCCGAGTGCCTTGTATTTTTCAGTTTTCCTTCTTTGGTGCCGCCGAGCTTGTATACTCCCTTTCAGACCTCGTTTAGGACCAAATGCCGAAGTACCCCATGGGACGGCTTTTGGGGTTCTAATTCAGCTTCTCAGGGGTGAGGTCTCTTTTTCCTTATTCCTTTTGGCCTATCATGCAGATTTGCACTTATGGCCACCTTTTGCCGAAAAGGCCTACTTTCGGGCTTGGTTCGTCGGCCATCCTTCGTCAAACATCTGTATGATGGCCGAACTACTTCAAATGGATAGTGGCCTATGTACTGGAGATAAGTGATGATTCCTTAGTACAATAGGAAGTTCTCCTGGCCACTTTCCCTTTGCATCCCTTATAGTCCCTCTTTTGTAGCTCTTTCGGCAACTCTACTTGTCTATTGCTCGGGGGCTGAGCTAGTGGGCTGAAGTGCCTTTTTATTCCGAGGTCGGTGACGGATTCTTGAAATCCTCTGTCCATAGACTGGAAATCATTACTGGCCGGTGTCACCGTCGGTATGCCAAATCAGCATACTATGTTCTTCCAGACGAACTTTTTGTGCACCTTTTGCTGGCATGGTTGCTAGGAGTTCTGCCTTACCCCACTCAGTGAAGTAGTCGTCTGCTATCATGCAGAACTTCACATCTTCGGGTGCTATTTGGAGTGGCTCGGTGCAATCTTTCCGAGGTTATCTACTCCGAAGGCAGTCTTCGGGTGCTGGCGTGTCTCTGGCCATTTTCACTCCTCTTGGATGAATTGTCCTGCACCCATTTTACCGATATATCTTAATAACGGAATTGCGTACCTTCACCCGTATAGCTTTTCCTTAATCAGGAAATATCATCCGGAATGTCTTCGCACTTCCTGCCTCATCATGAGGATTTTTGGGACTTCTTTGGTCGCGAGATTCCTCTTTGTAGGATCTTTCCGCCTTTTGCGCAAGGTTATTATACCTAGCGTTGCCATGCTCGGATGGCCCAACGCTTTTGGTAATCAAATTTGATCATCTTGGTGGCCTCCTTGCCTTTGGGTCTCCGAGGGGATATCCTAGCACCCTGATGTTCTGTGCTTGGGCTTCCACTAGCAAGGAGTTTCCACTCTGGATCTAGCTTCGCTCCGTCTCCTTTGTTGGTTCCAGCCTTCCCTACTTCTGGGATTTCGGCGATCTAGTCTGCCAGTACCTAGGCGCTTACTGCCCTTCTAGGCTCATGCGCGATGTAGTACTCTTTGAGTTCAATGCACCACTTTGATAGTCTTTTCTGAATGCTCTACTCTTTCTCGTGGCGTTGTATGGAGGCGGGTCACTTTGGACAGCGGTCGTGTCCTGGGAGGTAGAGTCGGTGCCTTCTGCCCGCAAGTCAAGTCGTAAACGACCTCTCGAGGCAGTGGGTTTTGACTTCATTGCCGAGGAGATGGTGATTTTTTCCTCGGGTGCGGAACTCTTTCGGCAGGGAGGTCTGGGTCATCTTGACCCTACTTTTCCCGTAGGTCGTACTCCGAGGAGCATGGTTCCCACCAAGGACTCATCCCATTGATCTCTGTTTTCCCAATTCCTGTGAATTGGGATGGGACTCTCCACCTCACGAGGTACTGATGAAGAGGGCCTTCGGCCCAAATTTTTGCTGCGGCCTTCTTTGGCTTGACTGCAGCGTCATTTCGACCAGGCCAGGGCATGCGAATTCGCATAGGAAGCCTATGGTAATAGTCAGAGGACGTTCACCTTCCGGCAGGAAAGTCCCTGCTGCCATTCTTTGGTTGCCCATTAAATCTCTAGCACAGACAGGGACCTCGGGAGCCCTCTCTCCTTAGATCACCGAGCTTCATCTTTCGGCAACCTAGGAGTGATTTCCCACAGACGGCGACAGATGATGCCAGGCTTCCGGAGGTGCGGAGCCAACATCTGATGCGGTCCAGTTAAGCGGTGCCAGCGTCTCCACTGTGTGCAGCGGTGCGGGCAGTAGGGGGTCCTGGAGGTGCAAGAAGGTACCCTGAGAGGGTCACCTTAGGTGGTGGCCGGCAGCTTCCTGGTACCGTGGCTGGTGAGGATGGGAAAGACTTCCGGCGTGGGAGAGAGCCTGGAGCAGAGATCCTTCAAGGAGACCTAGCTGAAACACTCAGAAAACAGGGTTAAGAGGCCCCAGGGTGGTGTTCCGGAGGGAACCTCCGACGCCCAAATCAGTGTTCCGAGAAAGATAGATACTCAGTAATAAGCACAAGGAACTTTTGCCTGGCTTGCCTTTCTGAGGGCTGAAGGGGGAGTATTCAGGCGGAGAGAGGAGAGCGTCCTCTTGTCCTTTTGGTCCTCCGGCGGAGAACCCCCTGCCTGTGACCATTTCCCTGGTTTATAAGGGAGGAGGTGATCCCTTTAGATTGTGACACGTGTATGGACGGATGGTGTTCATACTTTTGGGTGTGGAGGCCCTTAGTCATCTACAGCTCCTCGGGTCACGAGCCGTAATAGGTGTAGCCCTGTGTGACAGGACGCATGCTGCGATGGCGTGTTAGAGTGTGTCTAGGGGTGGCATGTTGGAGACCTATATGAGCGGAGTGTCAGAGACTCCTTGATGGCTCTTGCTGTACAACCGAGGTCCCTTTGGTTGATGTCTCACTTCGGGGTAATGGGTCCTTTTTCGCAGTCGGGCTGGAACGTTGGTGCCTACGCCGTCGGGGAGCTTTCTCCCGCAAGGGGTGGTTGGTATTTCTCCCCCGAAGCTGGTTCGGTCGCCCTCCCGAAGGAGGCGCTTTACTAGCTTCCGAAGTTGGCATTTGGTGATGTACCGAGGTCGTGCGCCTCAGGTATATGACTTCCTTCACTCCGGAGTCCTTTCCGAGGTCGTATGCCTCAGGTGTCTGGCGCCCTCTTTCCCGTGATCAGCAGGTGGTCAAGGCAATAGCACTTTGGCTATCAAGGATGCCACTCAGCTTCACCAATAAGGTGTCACTGGCTACTTACAACTTCGTTGGCAGTGCAGAGATGTGGTGGAGAAACACCAGAGACAGGTATGCTTTCCAGAGGGTAGAAGGCTAGGAAGAGATATTGAGATGAGCTGGCTAGAGTTCACACAGCTATTCCAGGAATAGTACGTCAGTGATGCCATCAAGGATATGAAGCGAGTTGAATTTGATGCTGCAAGGTAGGACAACCTCAGTGTCCTATGATAGCCAAAGGCTATTGCCTCCTCGGTAGTAACTCCCTGCCAGAATATTGGCCGAGGAGTCTGACGTCACCCAAGAGAGGATCTTTTCATTGACCTCAAAAGGTGCGAAGTCAAACACTATGAGCTCGAGACTTTAGTTAGCTCGTCAGGAATTCCGAGGACAACACCGTCTCCATCGAGGGGCCAAACTGACCGTCTTCGGGTAAGAGAGCCATCTCTCTGAAGCAAGGGAGAATCTCCCCGAAAGGCAGAGGCCCCGAAGAGGTCTTCCCCGAACAAGAAACACCTGAACAAGGGAATCCCCGAACTATGGGTGTGAGTCCCGGAGAAGGTGTTCACCAAGGGAACTCCCAGAACTGTGGGATAGATCCCGACGGAGGTGCTTGCACGGAAGGACGGATAGAATCCGAAGAGGGTGCACGCACCGAAGGGCGACCTCGCCCAGGGGACCTCGGGAGTACGGTATGAGCATTTAAGGAGCCTCTGACATGTCGCCCACAAGCCCTACACGTCACATCTGAATGGCGAACTGACACGCCGCAGCCGCCCCAGTCCTGACGCAACCTGTCCGGGTCCAGGGCTAAAGGAGGCTGCAAACGGCTGCCTGTCCCCTAGGTCCAAAAGTATAGATCAAATCCGACCGAACACGTGTCATGATCTGAACGGACCAGCTACTCCTATAGATACTAGGAAATGGGACTGGGCAAAGGATGGGCATTTTCCTCCCTCTGAGAAAACACAAAACAGGCAAGACACTTGATCCTTTAGTGTTCTTCCTCCACTTTCACTCAGAAAACTAACTTGGGCGTCGGAGGGTCCTCCCCGGAAAAGCAAATCGGGGACCTCCTAACCTCTTCTTTGAGCTTTTCAGGCACACTCAGCTGGGAAACCAGAGCTCCAGGCGCTCGCCTCCTCAGGAAGTCTCTCCACCTGTCAACATGACAGCAAACGAAGATGCCTTGGGGCATCATTTGGCGCTGTCTGTGGGAAACTACTCCCAGGTAGCGGTTGTTGAAACTCGGTGTTCGAAGGAAAAAGGACTCCCGAAGTCCCCGTCTGCGCCTGAGACCCAACCAGCTACCGAACAAAGTCCCCCAGAGACTTCCTTGCCTGAAGAGGAACGCCCTCTTGTCATCACCATGGGTTTTTTACGAGACTTTCAGAGGTCTGTTGTGGCTGAAATGACACAACAGATAGACCGAAGGTGGCCGCAACCTGCCCAGGCACAAAAGCCCACTTCGCCAGCACGACCTCGGGAGAAAAGCCCAAGGGCAACCCATCATAGCTCGGGAAGTAGGGAGCCACGGGAAGAGTCCTCAACAGATAACTTGCCCCTCGGAGCACGGCTGGCCGAAAAAGCGAGGACTGAACAACCCGAAATCCCGTCCAGAAGAAGTTTGTCGCCAGAGGCAAGGTCCCCCTCACCTCGGTACCGAAGTCGCTCCCCGAACAGACGGCAACAGTCCTCTTACCAAAGAACCTCAAAGCACTAGGAAGAGGAGCCCAGTGCTGCGCTCCTCCTGGAGAAAGTCTTGGCAAGACTGGAGAGAGTGGAACAGCAGATGGCACGCAAGCCTGTTTGGGCCAGGCTAACTGAAACCGTCTCTGGAGATGAAACTCCTTTCGCCCGAACAGTGTTCGAGGCGGCCATGCCAAGTGACTTCAGGCTACCTCGGCTAGAGACCTATGAGGGTCGGACTGATCCCCAGGCCCACCTAACAAAGTACAAACGTAGCATGGTGCTACATGGGGCTGATGATGCTACACTCTGCAAGTGCTTTGAAGTCACCCTCGCAGGACCAGCAACTGCCTGGTATAATTCCCCGCCTCCCGGAAACATCAGGGGGTTCCAGGAGCTGTCCACAGCATTCACCCAACAGTTCATTGGGAGCAAGCCGACGGCGAAGATGCCCGTCCAGATGTTTGACATAGCACAAAGAAACGGGGAGACCATCCGTGACTATGTCGAGAGGTTCAACAGAGAGGCCCTCAGTGTTCCGGACTTTCGTCCTGAAATCCGCATCCTCGCCATGACGAGGGGCCTCCGGAGGGATTCGCACTTGTTTTATGAATTCTCCAAAGATCCCCCGGACACGCTGGGAGAATTCTACCGAAGGGCTGAACAACATATGACAGCCGAAGAGCTGAGAATGACTGGACCGAAGGCTGACCATATTCACGCACGTGGCGAAGGATCCAGCCAGGAAGCCCAGTGTCCAATGGAATAGTTAGGCCGACCTCGGAGAATGCGAGTAGGAGGAAGGAAGCCCCAAAACTTTACACCTCTGAGCACCACGAGGGCTAACGTCCTCATGGCGTTGGAAAAACAGGGGGCTCAAATCCAACGACCGAGGGGCATGACTGCTGACAACAGAAGGAACATGAAGAAGTTCTGTCAGTTCCACCGTGATCACGGTCATGACACCGAAGACTGCTTTCAGTTGAAAAAGTACATTGAGTCACTGATAAAGCAGGGCTAGCTTCGGCGTTATTTGAGATTGCCTTCCCCGAAAGGGAAAAAAAAGGAAGAAGGAAAGCCCGATGACGAGGATTACGATTCAGACAGGCGAAGGAACCGAAGTTCGAGAAGGCGTCCTCCACCTTCGGTAGGAGTAATACAGATGATCACAACTGGACTTCCATCCTCGGAAAGAAAAAGAAGGGCCAGAGAGAGAGCGGTGATGGAATATCAGAGCCCAACAAAAAAATTGGCCCGCGAGGATGGCTCCACCATTGTATTTCCCCATGACGATCCATTGCTGATAATGGCGAGGATAGGAAACTGGGACGTCAAGACGGTACTGCTGGACGATGGGTCAAACGCAGACGTCTTGTTCTCTCATTTGCTGCCAAGCTTGGGCGTATCCAGAAGTGACCTCAAGGCTGTTACTTCACCCACGTTCGGCGTAGGACCGTCTGAGCTACCTGTCCTCGGGTGGATCGACCTCCCCTTGATGATGAAAGGAACTTCAGAGAAAGGAACTGCTGAGTTGTTCGCCTCTGCCATGGCAAGATTCATAGTCATGGACGTCCCTTCATCATACAACGCCATCCTCGGCAGACAGACACAGGGAAATCTGCACATTCGCCCAGATGTAAAGTACTTGACCGTCACCTTCGCCACCAAGGAAGGAGACGCAAAGGTCTTCATTGACCAAGGCGAGGTGAGAAAGGTGTTCGTCAGAGCACGAAAGGCTCCAACAAGCAACTTAGCACATGCTGTAGAAGCAAAAGAGCTGGAAAGGGGCGAGGCAGAAGATCCCACAAAAGCGGAAACAGAAGAAGTACAGCTTGTCCCAGACCATAATACCCGAATAGGGAAAAGCGTGGCCGAAGGAGAGAAGGAAAAACTTGTATCTTTTCTGCTCGCAAATAAAGATCTGTTCGCCTACTCGCCGAAGGACATGCCAGGGGTAAACCCTCACGTAATCCAGCATAGCCTCAAAGCGAGTCCGGAAATAAAACCTGTCCGGCAAAAGAAACGGAGCATCTCAGCTCACAAAAATGACTTCGTCAAGACCGAAGTCCAGCGTCTGATAGACGCTAGCGTTATCCGGGAGGTAAACTACCCCGAATGGCTAAGCAACGTGGTAATTGCCACAAAAGAAGGAAGTAGTAAGCTCCGGATGTGCATCGACTTCAGAAATTTGAACGATGCTTGCCCGAAAGATTCATATCCCCTTCCGCCAATAGACCAACTAGTAGACTCAACTGCCGAGTACGGGCTCCTAAGTTTCCTGGACGCTTTCAGTGGGTATCATCAGATAAGGATGAACCCCGAAGATGAAGAGAATACTGCCTTCATCACTGAGGGAGGAACATATTGCTATATCAGGATGCCCTTCGGACTCAAAAATGCAGGAGCCACCTACCAGAGGCTGATGAACAAAGTCTTCAAAGACCAAATGGGGAGGAACATGGAGGTGTATGTTGATGATATGATAGTCAAAAGCAAACTGCCTGGCTACCACATTGCAGATTTAGAGGAAACCTTCCAAAAACTCAGAGCCTTCGGGATCCGCCTTAATCCTAAGAAATGCATCTTCGGGGTGACCTTGGGAAAGTTCCTTGGGTACATGGTATCCGAAAGAGGCATCGATGCTAACCCCGAGAAGATAAAGGCTCTGCTTGAATTCCGAACTCCTGCCACAGTCAAAGACGTGCAAAGACTGATCGGAAGAATAACCTCTCTGAGCAGGTTTATTTCCAGGTACGGAGATAGGTGTCGACCCTTCTTCAAAGTGCTCACAAAGGCAGCAAAGATGGAAGGCGACCTCGGAAGGAATGGTCATCCTTGGGATGAAGATTGCCAAAAAGCCTGGGAAGAACTCAAAGTCTACTTGGCCAGCCTGCCGACCCTGCGGCAACCTCGGGAGGGAGAGCCCCTCGTATTATACCTCGCCGTCACAGAAAAAGCTGTGAGCTCGGTCCTCGTGAAAGAAGAAGGGCCAAAGCAATGGCCGGTCTACTATGTCAGCAAGTCCCTGCATGGTGCCGAAGTCAGGTACCCTTTGCTTCAAAAAGCTATATATGCCTTAGTGCTTGCAGGGAGAAGGCTGCGGCCATACTTTCAGGCTCACCCCATTATCGTCCGAAGTACCCTGCCTCTATGGGATGTTATGAGGAAAGTTGATCACTCGGGAAGACTTTCCAAGTGGTGTATAGAGCTTGGCGAACACGACATCACGTATGAACCCCGGAAAGCTATAAAAGCGCAAGCTTTGGCTGACTTCATCGCCGAAGTACCAAACACCGAGGAGGGACATTTGTTTTCGGGTGAAGACGAGCCAGAATGGACGTTATATGTTGACGGGGCCTCAGGATCCGTACACCAGGGAGTTGGAGTGATTATCAGAGGCCCCGAAGGCCTAGAAGTAATGAAGGCCATCAAGTTCAGTTTCAACGCCACCAACAATATGGCCGAGTATGAGGCCCTCATAGCAGGATTACGCCTGGCCAGAAAAATTGGCGTGAGAAACTTGAAAGCCCATAGTGATTCCCAGCCGGTGGTCCGGCAAATGGCAGGGGACTATGGCGCGAAAGACTCGACCTTGGCGAAATACCATGAGCTGGTAACAAAGCTTATTCGGGAGTTCGACGTCGTGAAAATCGAGAATGTACCCCGAGGAGAAAATGCTGAGGCAGACTATTTGGCGAAGTCCAAAACTTGCACCGAAGTGCTAAGCCACCCCAGCATCGCGGTGTTAAGCATAGAGAGCTCAGGGAAAGGTTGGAAAGAACCAATCAAAATGTATCTCGCAACTAACACACTCCCCGAAGACCCCAGCGAAGCCACAAAAGTGCGAAGGCGCTCCGGACGTTTCTTCTTAATTGGAGAAGAACTATATCGGCAAGGATATGCAAATCCACTACAGAGGTGTGTTAGTGAAGAGGATACTGAAATGATCCCCGAAGAAGTTCACGAAGGTGCCTGTGGTTCACACATCGGAACCGACGCCCTGGCAGCAGTGATACTTCGCCAAGGATACTTCTGGCCTACCCTGAGAAAGGACGCCAAGCAGTTCGTCCAGAAATGTGGTAATTGCCAGAGACATGCGAACATCCAAAGAACACCCTCAGAGTTCGTGACTTCGGCAGACTATCCTTGGCCCTTCGCAGTTTGGGGCATAGATCTCATTGGGCCACTCCCAACGGCGCCTGGAGGCGTAAAGTTCTGCGTAGTAGCAGTTGACTATTTCTCTATGTGGGTCGAGGCAGAACCTCTGACAACTATCTCGGCAAAAGAAGTGCAGAAGTTCGTATGGAAAAACATCGTATGCAGATTCGGCATACCGAGGGTACTCGTAGCGGACAATGGATCCCAGTTCATAGACAAAGGATTCCAGGAGTTCATTAGCGACCTCGGGACAAAAATGCAGTTCGCCCCAGTAGCTCACCCCCAAAGTAATGGGCAGGTGGAAGTATCTAACAGGACCATAAAAGATGGTCTGAAAAAGAGATTGGGAGAAGCAAAAGGGAAATGGCCAGGAGAACTCCAAAGCGTGTTATGGAGCTACCGAACAACACCCCGAAGAGCCACAGGGGAAACACCTTTTTCACTCGTGTTCGGAACAGAGGCCATCATCCCTGTCGAGGTAGTACAACCGTCAATACGAGTCCAAGTGTTCGATGAAAAAGGAAATGACCTCGGAATGAGAACCAAGCTCGACCTCGTCAGCGAACACAGAGAAGTAGCCGAGCTGAGAAGAAAAGCTTTCCAGCAAAGAGTGGCAGCAGCCATAAATCTACGCGCCAGGCCAAAAGGAATAAAGAAGGGAGATCTCGTTCTCCGAAAGGCTGAATTTGCACCCCGAAAGTCATCCCACGGGGTACTTCGCGCAAATTGGGAAGGACCGTACCTGGTACTTGCTGAAGTACGAAAAGGAGTTTATAAGCTCGGTGATGCCGAAGGCATAGAATTAAAAAACACTTGGCACTTAGAGGCCTTGAAAAAATTCTATGCCTAAAACGTTTGGTGGGAAGGTTGTATTGCACAAGTTGGACAAATTTGTCTAAGTAAAAATTTCTGAAGAAGTACAAAACAAGAGTCTCACAAAAGCAATCGCCGAGGAAAGTAAGAGTATGGTCTTCCGAAGTCCCTTGAGCGAATATGTTCGGGACAAAGGAAAGCAAGAGTATGGTTTTCCGAAGTCCCTTGAGCGAATATGTTCGGGACAAAGGAAAGCAAGAGTATGGTTTTCCGAAGTCCCTTGAGCGAATATGTTCGGAACAAAGGAAAGCAAGAGTATGGTTTTCCTAAGTCCCTTGAGCGAATATGTTCGGGACAGTGGGAAACAAAGGAATCTGGCAAAAATAGTTAGCCAAAATTTTATCTATTGAGCCAAAGAGTGCTTACAGAGAAGAAAGTTGCTGAAAGACTACAAAAAAGAAGAAGAAAATGAAGACAAAAGGCCCTAGTACAAACTAAGGAGCCTCGGCGTCTTGAGAACTGCCAGCCTCTGTGCTTTTATCAGCAGCCTTCGGCGCCGAGAAAGGAGGAGGCAGTTGCAAGTGCTCGATCTTGGACCAAGTCCACCGAGGCTCCTTCGGGATGTTCATGCCTTCCAGGAAGGAGAGCTTAAAATCTGGGAACTTCTGCAGAATTTGGTGCCGAGCAAGACAGAAGCCGTCTTGAAAGCCCAACTTCGTCATATCATCGGACTCCCGCTTCTTGACCGCCAAATCTGCATAGTCCTTCTCCAGGTCCGCGTAATCCTTCTCCAGATCCTTAAGCTTTCTCTTCAATGCCTTCATCTTCTTCTTCTCTTCTGAAGGCTTCTTCAGAGAGGCGACCTCGGCTTCGAGCTGGGCCTTTTCCTCGAGCTTCTTCACAAGGATTGTATCATTTTCTGACTTATCCTTTTGAATCGCTTCTGCGGTCGAAGTCAGCTCCGCCATCCGAGAGCCGAGGTCGGAAAGTTTCTGGGAGGTGCCTTTCTCAAGTTCCTCTTTCTCTTTTATGAACCCCTCCCGAAGTTCAGCAACTTCCTTCTCCGAAGACTGCTTCAGCTGAGCATTATCGGCAGCCAACGCCGAGCACTGGGCCTTCATCTTGGTGTAAAGGTCCCAGAGTGACGCCCTCCGTGATGCCCCAAGGCATCTTCGTTTGCTGCCATGTTGACAGGTGGAGAGACTTCTTGAGGAGGCGAGCACCTGGAGCTCTGGTTTCCCAGCTGAGTGTGCCTGAAAAGCTCAAAGAAGAGGTTAGGAGGTCCCCGGTTTGCTTTTCCGGGGAGGACCCTCCGACGCCCAAGTCAGTTTTCTGAGTGAAAGTGGAGGAAGAACACTAGGGGATCAAGTGTCTTGCCTGTTTTGTGTTTTCTCAGAGGGAGCAAAAATGCCCATCCTTTGCCCAGTCCCATTTCCTAGTATTTATAGGAGTAGCTGGTCCGTTCAAATCATGACACGCGTTCGGTCAGATTTGATCTATACTTTTGGACCTAGGGGACAGGCAGCCGTTTGCAGCCTCCTTTAGCCCTGGACCCAGACAGGTTGCGTCAGGACTGGGGCGGCTGCGGCGTGTCAGTTCGCCGTTCAGATGTGACGTGTAGGGCTTGTAGGCGACATGTCAGAGGCTCCTTAAATGCTCATACCGTACTCCCGAGGTCCCCTGGGCGAGGTCGCCCTTCGGTGCGTGCACCCTCTTCGGATTCGATCCGTCCTTCCGTGCAAGCACCTTTCTGGATGTTCGCATGTCTCTGGCAATTACCACATTTCTGGATGAATTGCTTGGCGTCCTTTCTCAGGGTAGGCCAGAAGTATCCTTGGCGAAGTATCACTGCTGCCAGGGCGTCGGTTCTGATGTGCGAACCATAAGCACCTTCGTGAACTTCTTCGAGGATCATTTCAGTGTCCTCTTCACTAACACACCTCTGTAGTGGATTTACATATCCTTGCCGATATAGTTATTCTCCAATTAAGAGGAAACGTCCCAAGCGCCTTCGCACTTTTGCGGCTTCGCTGGGGTCTTCGGGAAGTGTGTTTGTTGCGAGATACGTTTTGATTGGTTCTTTCCAGCCTTTCCCCGAGGTCTCTATGCTTAATACCGCGATGCTGGGGTGGCTTAGCACTTCGGTGCACGTTTTGGTCTTCGCCAAACAGTCTGCCTCAGCATTTTCTCGTCGGGGTACATTCTCGATTTTCACGACGTCGAACTCCCGAATAAGCTTTGTTACCAGCTCATGGTATTTCGCCAAGGTCGGGTCTTTCGCGCCATAGTCCCCTGCCATTTGCCGGCCACCAGCTGGGAATCACTATGGGCTTTCAAGTTTCTCACGCCAATTTTTCTGGCCAGGCGTAATCCTGCTATGAGGGCCTCATACTCGGCCATATTGTTGGTGGCATTGAAACTGAATTTGATGGCCTTCATTACTTCTAGGCCTTCGGGGCCTCTGATAATCACTCCAGCTCCCTGGTGTTCGGATCCTGAGGCCCCGTCAACATATAACGTCCATTCTGGCTCATCTTCGCCTGAAAACGAATGTCCCTCCTCGATGTTCGGTACTTCGGTGATGAAATCTGCCAAAGCTTGAGCTTTTATAGCCTTCCGGGGTTCATACGTGATGTCATGTTCGCCCAGCTCTATACACCACTTGGAAAGCCTTCCCGAGTGATCAACTTTCCTCATAACATCCCGTAGAGGCAGGGTACTTCGGACGATAATGGGGTGAGCCTGAAAGTATGGCCGCAGCCTTCTCCCTGCGAGCACTAAGGCATATATAGCTTTTTGAAGCAAAGGGTACCTGACTTCGGCACCTTGCAGGGACTTGCTGACATAGTAGACCAGCCATTGCTTTGGTCCTTTTTCTTTCATGAGGACCGAGCTCACAGCTTTTTCTATGACGGTGAGGTATAATACGAGGGGCTCTCCCTCCCGAGGTTGCCGCAGGGTCGGCAGGCTGGCCAAGTAGACTTTGAGTTCTTCCCAGGCTTTTTGGCAATCTTCATCCCAAGGATGACCATTCCTTCCGAGGTCGCCTTCCATCTTTGCTGCCTTTGTGAGCACTTTGAAGAAGGGTCGACACCTATCTCCGTACCTGGAAATAAACCTGCTCAGAGAGGTTATTCTTCCGGTGAGTCTTTGCACGTCTTTGACTGTGGCAGGAGTTCGGAATTCAAGCAGAGCCTTAATCTTCTCAGGGTTAGCATCGATGCCTCTTTCGAATACCATGTACCCAAGGAACTTTCCCGAGGTCACCCCGAAGATGCATTTCTCAGGATTAAGGCGGATCCCGAAGGCTCTGAGTTTTTGGAAGGTTTCCTCTAAATCTGCAACGTGGTAGCCAGGCAGTTTGCTTTTGACTATCATATCATCAACATAAACCTCCATGTTCCTCCCCATTTGGTCTTTAAAGACTTTGTTCATCAGCCTCTGGTAGGTGGCTCCTGCATTTTTGAGTCCGAAGGGCATCCTGATATAGCAATATGTTCCTCCCTCAGTGATGAAGGTAGTCTTCTCTTCATCTTCGGGGTTCATCCTTATCTGATGATACCCACTGAAAGCGTCCAGGAAACTTAGGAGCCCGTACTCGGCAGTTGAGTCTACCAGTTGGTCTATTGGCGGAAGGGGATATGAATCTTTTGGGCAAGCATCGTTCAAATTTCTGAAGTCGATGCACATCCGGAGCTTACTACTTCCTTCTTTATTGGCAATTACCACGTTGCTTAGCCATTCGGGGTAGTTTACCTCCCGGATAACGCTAGCGTCTATCAGACGCTGGACTTCGATTTTGACGAAGTCACTTTTGTGAGCTGAGATCTTCCGTTTCTTTTGCCGGACGGGTTTTACTTCCGGACTCGCTTTGAGGCTATGCTGGATTACGCGAGGGTTTACCCCTGGCATGTCCTTGGGCGAGTAGGCGAACAGATCTTTATTTGCGAGCAGAAAAGATACAAGTTTTTCCTTGTCTCCTTCGGCCATGCTTTTCCCTATTCGGGTATTATGGCCTGGGACAAGCTCTACTTCTTCTGTTTCCGCTTTTGTGGGATCTTCTGCCTCGCCCCTTTCCAGTTTTTTTGCTTCTACAGCATGTGCGAAGTTGCTTGCTGGAGCCTTTCGTGCTCTAACGAACACCTTTCTCACCTCGCCTTGATCAATGAAGATCTTTGCATCTCCTTTCTTGGTGGCGAAGGTGACGGTCAAGTACTTTACATCTGGGCGAATGTGCAGATTTCCCTGTGTCTGTCTGCCGAGGATGGCATTGTATCACGAAGGAACATCCATGACTATGAATCTTGTCATGGTAGAGGCGAACAACTCAACGGTTCCTTTCTCCGAAGTTCCTTTCATCATCAGGGGGAGGTCGATCCACCCGAGGACAGGTAGCTCAGACGGACCTACGCCGAACGTGGGTGAAGTAACAGCTTTGAGGTCACTCCTGGATATGCCCAAGCTTGGCAGCAAATGGGAGAACAAGACGTCTGCGTTTGACCCATCGTCCAGCAGTACCCTCTTGACGTCCCAGTTTCCTATCCTCGCCATTATCAGCAATGGATCGTCATGGGGAAATACGATGGCGGAGCCATCCTCGCGGGCCAATTTTTTCGTTGGGCTCTGATATTCCATCACCGCTATCTCTCTGGCCCTTCTTTTTCTTTCCGAGGATGGAAGTCCGGTTGTGATCGTCTGTATTACTCCTGCCGAAGGTGGAGGACGCCTTCTCGGACTTCGGTTCCTTCGCCTGTCTGAATCGTAAACCTCGTCATCAGGCTTTCCTTCCTCCTTTTTTTTCCCCTTCGGGGAAGGCATTCTCAAATAACGCCGAAGCTGGCCCTGCTTTATCAGTGATTCAATGTACTTTTTCAACTGAAAGCAGTCTTTGGTGTCATGACCGTGATCACGGTGGAACTAACAGAACTTCTTCATGTTCCTTCTGTTGTCAGCAGTCATGCCCCTAGGTCGTTGGATTTGAGCCCCTTGTTTTTCGAACGCCATGAGGACGTTAGCCCTCGTGGTGCTCAGAGCTGTAAAGCTTTGGGGCTTCCTTCCTCCGACTCGCATTCTCCGTGGTCGGCCTAACTGTTCCATTGGACACCGGGCTTGCTGGCTGGATCCTTCGCCACATGCGTGAATATGGTCAGCCTTCGGTCCAGTCATTCTCAGCTCTTCGACTGTCATATGTTGTTCAGTCCTTCGGTAAAACTCTCCCAGCATGTCCGGGGGATCATTGGAGAATTCATAAAACAGGTGCGAATCCCTCCGGAGGCCCCTTGTCATGGCGAGGATGCGGATTTCAGGACGAAAGTCCGGAACACTGAGGGCCTCTCTGTTGAACCTCTCGACATAGTCACGGATGGTCTCTCCGTTTCTTTGTGCTATGTCAAACATCTGGATGGGCATCTTCGCCGTCGGCTTGCTCCCAATGAACTGTTGGGTGAACGCTGTGGACAGCTCCTGGAACCCCCTGATGTTTCCGGGAGGCAGGGAATTGTACCAGGCAGTTGCTGGTCCTGCGAGGGTGACTTCAAAGCACTTGCAGAGTGTAGCATCATCAGCCCCATGTAGCACCATGCTGCATTTGTACTTTGTTAGGTGGGCCTGGGGATCAGTCCGACCCTCATAGGTCTCTAGCCGAGGTAGCCTGAAGTCACTTGGCATGGCCGCCTCGACCACTGTTCGGGCGAAAGGAGTTTCATCTCCAGAGACGGTTTTAGTTAGCCTGGCCCAAACAAGCTTGCGTGCCACCTGCTGTTCCACTCTCTCCAGTCTTGCCAAGACTTTCTCCAGGAGGAGCGCAGCACTGGGCTCCTTTTCCTGGTGCTCTGAGGTTCTTTGGTAAGAGGACTGTTGCCGTCTCTTCGGGGAGCGACTTCGGTACCGAGGTGAGGGGGACCTTGCCTCTGGCGACAAACTTCTCCTGGACGGGACTTCGGGTCGTTCAGACCTCGTTCTTTCCGCCAGCCGTGCTCCGAGAGGTAAGTTATCTGTCGAGGACTCTTCCGGTGGCTCCCCACTTCCCGAGCTATGACGGGTTGCCCTAGGGCTTTTCTCCCGAGGTCGTGCTGGCGAAGTGGGTTTTTGCGCCTGGGCTGGTTGCGGCCACCTTCGCTCTATCTGTTGTGTCATTTCAGCCACAACCGACCTCTGAAAGTCCCGTAAAAAACCCATGGTGATGATAAGAGGGCGTTCCTCTTCAGGCAAGGAAGTCTCTGGGGGACTTTGTTCGGTAGCTGGTTGGGTCTCAGGCGCGGACGGGGACTTCGGGAGTCCTTTGTCCTTCGAACGCCGAGTTTCGACGACCGCTACCTGGGAGTAGTTTCCCACAGACGGCGCCAAATGATGCCCCAAGGCATCTTCGTTTGCTGCCATGTTGACAGGCGGAGAAACTTCCTGAGGAGGCGAGCGCCTGGAGCTCTGGTTTCCCAGTTGAGTGTGCCTGAAAAGCTCAAAGAAGAGGTTAGGAGGTCCCCGGTTTGCTTTTCCGGGGAGGACCCTCCGACGCCCAAGTCAGTTTTCTGAGTGAAAGTGGAGGAAGAACACTAGGGGATCAAGTGTCTTGCCTGTTTTGTGTTTTCTCAGAGGGAGGAAAAATGCCCATCCTTTGCCCAGTCCCATTTCCTACTATTTATAGGAGTAGCTGGTCCGTTCAGATCATGACACGCGTTCGGTCAGATTTGATCTATACTTTTGGACCTAGGGGACAGGCAGCCGTTTGCAGCCTCCTTTAGCCCTGGACCCAGACAGGTTGCGTCAGGACTGGGGCAGCTGTGGCATGTCAGTTCGCCGTTCAGATGTGACGTGTAGGGCTTGTAGGCGACATGTCAGAGGCTCCTTAAATGCTCATACCGTACTCCCGAGGTCCCCTGGGCGAGGTCGCCCTTCGGTGCGTGCACCCTCTTCGGATTCTATCCGTCCTTCCGTGCAAGCACCTCCTTCGGGATCTATCCCACAGTTCTGGGAGTTCCCTTGGTGGACACCCTCTTCGGGACTCACACCCATAGTTCGGGGATTCCCTTGTTCAGGTGTTTCTTGTTCGGGGAAGACCTCTTCGGGGCCTCTGCCTTCGGGGAGATTCTCCCTTGCTTCAGAGAGATGGCTCTCTTACCCGAAGACGATCAGCTTGGCCCCTCGATGGAGACGGTGTTGTCCTCGGAATTCCTGACGAGCTAACCAAAGTCTCGAGCTCATTGTGTTTGACTTCGCACCTTTCGAGGTCAATGAAAAGATCCTCTCTTGGGTGACGTCAGACTCCTCGGCCAATATTCTGGCAGGGAGTTACTCCCGAGGAGGCAATAGCCTTTGGCTATCACTCCGTTCTGTCTCTCGCGCCACCCGAACACGGAGCAACCCGGCATATCCCATCAGCTGCAAAAAAAGCAAACAAAGGGAAAATGATGCTAAGCAAAAAGCAAAGGCGAAATTGGCACTAAGGAAACAGTGAAGCCTACCTGGGCGGCATGTTCAGTGAGTTTGGCGGCCAAAGAGATGTCGCCAGGGTAAGCCTCTGTAAGGGCTTTGTAAGAGGCCTCAGTAAAAACCCCTTTGCACATCTGCCTGGCCATCTCGGGACAGTCCTCCGTTAACGTCTAGAAGGGCTCATTCGGAACTTTCCCTGCTGGGACTTGGGCATCCCGAAGGGCCCTCTTGCGGGCGTGTTCGGCAACCCAGTCAGGAGCGGCCACCTCCGCTGCGCAACAAAGCAGAAAAATTGGTTAGGGCCAGAAAACTCTTAAGGATTTACAAGAGAAAAAAGGTTCTTCGAAAAAGTACAAACCTGCTGGCACCTCGGTAACGTCGTCGTCAAGAATCGACGCCGCCTCAGTAGAGATCCCCTTGCCTCTTATTTGGCGCCGTTCCTCGGCAGAAGGGGTCTCCTCCCTATCGCCCTCCAGAAGAGCATGCGAAGGCGTGGGGCTTTGAGGAACGACATCGGTAGAAGGGACATCGGCAGAAGGAACCTCGGGCAAAGGGGCAGTAGGGTGTTCGGGCTCCTCGCCTAGCTCCTCCGAAATTTGCGGAAGAGAGGAAGGAGCAGCTTTCTTTGCCCGTTTGGAAGGAGGCCCGCCCAAAGTTTGCTTCCGCCTCCGAGAGGCGGCCTTCTTTGTCTGTTCGCCCCTCTCGGCCTACCCGGTAAAAAGAGCCTTGTAGAAGGCAGCCGCGTCATCGCCCATCTCTGGAAAAAGGAAGAGAAGATCAGTGTAAGTCCAAGATGAAATTATGAAGGAAAAAATGAGAAAGTAACTTACTCTCGTAAAAAGACTCATAAGTCTCTTTCCCCCGAAGGAGTTTCACGAGCCAAGAGTCCTTCCCCGAAGAAGCCGGTTTCGGCATATTGAGGTCTGTCACA
This sequence comes from Aquilaria yunnanensis, assembly GCA_039654915.1. NCBI lineage: Eukaryota > Viridiplantae > Streptophyta > Magnoliopsida > Malvales > Thymelaeaceae > Aquilaria > Aquilaria yunnanensis. The sequence goes on along the minus strand of CM077595.1, from coordinate 34,796,960 downwards.
TGCTCCTTTACCACCTTGAGTTCCCGAAGGACCTCTTCGGTCATAAGCCTCCAGTTGATCGGAAAAGGGTAAAGGGCACGAGGAGAGACCTCGGCAGCCCAGTCAGAGACGGCCTGGATGCGCCTGTCGAAGTCCTCAAAGATAGGTGCTACGTCGGCGTCTAGCAGTATCTTCGGGTCAACAACATCCATCTTGAGCCTCCCCTGAGCCCTCTTGGTCGGGACGTGCGACCAAGCCTCCGACTTCTTCAGGAAAAATAATTTTTGTTGCCACCCTCGCCAGCTGTCTTTGGTGGCGAAGGTGAACGTATACTTTTTGCTCCCGGATCCCCGAGGTAGCATAAAGTAGAAGCCACCCTTCGGGACCACGAAGAGCTTGTAGTACTGAAGAAAAACTACAAAGTGAGGTTTTATCTTGAAAACGCCGCACATACAGAGGAAGGCGTTGAAATAGCAGTACGAGTTCGGTGGGAGTTGGTTAACGGCAATTCCATGGAAGTTGCAGAACGCGCTAACCATCTCCGGGGGGGGATACCGAAGTCCGGCCTTCAGTTGGGCTGGGAAAACAGTGATTTCATCACTTCGGTTGGAGAAAGCAAATTGGTCAGGACGGGGCAACCTCGTCACAGAGTAAGAGGGTAAGAAAAAATTTTTCTTCCACTTCGCTAGTTTTGCCGCAGTAGTGCAGCAAGGGTGAGAAAGAAGAGGTTGCCAACTCTCAGGAATAGGCATGATGAAAACGAGTTCGGGAAAAACAAGGAAAACGAGTTCGGCAAAAACAAAGAAGAATCTTTGAAAAAAGCAGAAGGACTAAAACCCACCAAAGGTCTTGCCGAAATCTGGATTTCTGGAAGCCGTCGTGAAAAGTGGTCGGAAAAACGCTTGAAAAAGGAGAACCGCCGCGGAAAATCGGGAGAGAATTAGAAGGCAAAAGAAAGCAAAAGCAGAAGAAGAAAGAGGGTTATGACAGGACTGATATATATAGGCCGAGAAGGCCAGGAGAACTGTCGTCATTAGTACCCCTCGGAAGGCGAAGCGTCGCCATCACTGCTATGAGCGCCTGAAAAGTCGCGCCAGCCGTACTCAGTGCATTCTTACCCAATAAAAGTGTGCCATGTGTCGGTCATCGCGCAGCAAACGTGCCACGTGTCGTCCATCACGTCGGGCACGCCCTCTGACACCGTTTGGTCTAGGGGCGCCGCCCTAGACTGACTCTGTTGGATACAGAATGCGACGCATGAGCAGACCTATAAAGGCAAAAAAGTAGGTTACCTCGAAGACACCAAAAGACAGCCTGTGACTTCGGGCAAAACGTCTATCTTCGGTACAAGGTTATCCTATTTTCGCTTGCCACAAGGACACCAGGAGACAGCCTGTGACTTCGGGCAGAAGGTGTATCTTTGGTACAGGGACAGCCTATCTTCTCGCGCCTCGAGGACGCAAAAAGGGCTGCCCATCGCTCCAGGCAGAAGAAGGCGTCTTCGGCGCAGATATCACAACCACAGGACCCGAAAACCGATGAACCGAACTTTCTCACTTCGGCTTTCCGGAGGGGGGCCTGTGATAGCCAAAGGCTATTGCCTCCTCAGCAGTAACTCCCTGCCAGAATATTGGCCGAGGAGTCTGACGTCACCCAAGAGAGGATCTTTTCATTGACCTCGGAAGGTGGGAAGTCAAACACTATGAGCTCGAGACTTTGGTTAGCTCGTCAGGAATTCCGAGGACAACACCGTCTCCATCGAGGGGCCAAACTGACCGTCTTCGGGTAAGAGAGCCATCTCTCTGAAGTAAGGGACAATCTCCCCGAAGGCAGAGGCCCTGAAGAGGTCTTCCCCGAACAAGAAACACCTGAACAAGGGAATCCCCGAACTATGGGTGTGAGTCCCGAAGAAGGTGTTCACCAAGGGAACTCCCAGAACTGTGGGATAGATCCCGAAGGAGGTGCTTGCACGGAAGGACGTATAGAATCCGAAGAGGGTGCACGCACCGAAGGGTGACCTCGCCCAGGGGACCTCGGGAGTACGGTATGAGCATTTAAGGAGCCTCTGACATGTCGCCCACAAGCCCTACACGTCACATCTGAACGGCGAACTGACATGCCGCAGCCGCCCCAGTCCTGATGCAACCTGTCCGGGTCCAGGGCTAAAGGAGGCTGCGAACGGCTGCCTGTCCCCTAGGTCCAAAAGTATAGATCAAATCCGACCGAACACGTGTCATGATCTGAACAGACCAGCTACTCCTATAAATACTAGGAAATGGGACTGGGCAAAGGATGGGCATTTTTGCTCCCTCTGAGAAAACACAAAACAGGCAAGACACTTGATCCCTTAGTGTTCTTCCTCCTCTTTCACTCAGAAAACTTACTTGGGCGCCGGAGGGTCCTCCCCGGAAAAGCAAACTGGGCACCTCCTAACCTCTTCTTTGAGCTTTTCAGGCACACTCAGTTGGGAAACTAGAGCTCCAGGCGCTCGCCTCCTCAGGAAGTCTCTCCACCTGTCAACATGACAGCAAACGAAGATGCCTTGGGGCATCATCCTAGAGTATGAGCACAAATTGAATCAGTTGGTGAGGTATGCTCCTTAGTATCATGGACTAAAGGAGTTAAAGACCAAAAGATTTGTCAGAGGCCTAAGGTCAGACATTAGAAAGGCTGTTAGACCTTTTGGAGCAGTTACATACTATGAAGCAGTGTAGAAAGCTCTATTAGTAGAGCAAGAGGAGTATAAGACTAAGTACTTTCCCTGTGGACCAGGGGATACTAGTCAGGCAGGAGCAAGCAGAAGAAGTCACCACATGGCAAATGAATTGCCAAGAATTCTTATCTTGGTGGTGAGGGCAACGGTTAAGGGGAACTTCCCCGGCCTAAGGTGTCCTAAATGCAAGAAGTTTCATGGAAAGAAACCTTGCTATTTTGGCACTCAAGCATGTCTAAGATGTGGATCCATGGATCATGGGATCAAAGATTGCCCATAGGCTCAAAGGAGGCTAGAAGACCAAGGTCCAACAAGGCCTATTGGGGCAAGACCTAGAGGGGGACCACGTAGGGAGAGACAGCAGAGGTCAGTTCCTCCAGTGCCTCAGCCTCTAGTGCAGAGAGCTGGTAGAGTCTTCTAAGTCGAGAGGCCAGAGACATCATAGTAGGGAGGAGCACTAAGAGGAAACATTTACCTTAATGGTATGCCTGTTAGTGTTCTATTTAATATTGGTGCATTTGTGTCTATAGCGGCTAGGCAATTCATTGAAGCCATGAAACTGCCTACTGAAATCATGCCTAGGATATCCTTAATGGAAATAGCAGGTAGTCAATGTCTTTTCACTAATGACCTAGCTAAGGATTACGAGCTAGTAGTAACAAGGACTAAAGTTATGACTAATCTGCTAGTGTTGGACGTTCCTAAGTATGATTTAGTGCTAGGTATGAATTGGTTTACTATTCATAACATAAGAATTCATTGTGCTAAGAGGCAAATCACATTGCCTGATGGTGAAGTGCATGCATAGGTGAATTCTAAGGAATTAGTGTACGAAATGCATGGCATGGAGCCCAAGGTACTAGATGAGATACCTGTGATTTCTGAGCATGATTATTGTTATGCATTGAATGAATTGCACTGTGATGAGGAAGTGGGTAGAATACCTATAGTGAGAGACTTTCCACAACTCTTTCCTAAAGACCTGCTAGGTATTCCTCCACTAAGGGAAATTGAGCTTGAGATCAAGTTGTAACCAGAAGGTAGTCCAATATCCATACCTGATTACAAAATGCCAATCACGGAGAAGAATGAGCTCAAGAAACAACTTGATGAACTTCTTGAAAAGGGGTTCATAAGGCCAAGTGGTTCACCATGCAGAGCTCCTACTTTTTTTGTGAAAAAAAAGGATGGATCTTTAAGACTATGCATTGACTACAAGAATCTCAATCTAGTGACTATCAAGAACACGTATGCACTCCCTAGGATTGAGGATCTTTTTTATCAACTCAAGGGAGCTAAGATATTCTCCAAGATAGATTTGAGATTTGGATACTTCCAACTGAGAGTAAAGGAAGAGTACATTCCTAAGACTGCATTCAGGACCAGATATGGGCATTATGAGTACACAGTCATGCCATTTGGTTTGACTAATGCCTCAGCTGCTTTCATGGGCTTGATGAATAGGGTGTTCGAACCACATCTGGACAAATTTGTGGTTGTGTTCATTGATGACATCCTAGTGCATTCCAAGGATAAGAATGAACATGAACATCATCTGAAGATTGCCCTAAAGACTCCATTGGAATGTCAGCTTTATGCCAAATTACCCAAGTGTGAATTCTGGATAAGGGAAGTGTCTTTCCTAGGGCACATCATAGATGCACAAGGCCTTAAGGCAGACCGTGAAAAGGTCAAGGCAGTGCAAGAGTGGGAAAGACCAAAGATTGTGAAGGAAATCATAAGTTTCCTAGGATTAGCTGGATACTACATGAGTGTATCAGGCTTTTCCATGATTGCCTCAGTTCTTATTCATCTAACCCAGAAGGGTCAAAGGTTTGGATAGACTAAGATGTTGGGTTTCGGGATCCAAACAGCACAGCGGAATTTAACCGAAACCCTCCAGGATCCAAGTGAAAGAGGGTAAACCGGGTGTTCAAAAATTTTCATACCTAATTTTCGGTTAAGATCTCTCACTCAACTGTATAGTCGAATCACAAAACCTGAATAGTTGATGTGTTTAGGCTCTCTATAGTATCCACACGAGCATCTTGGGATCACCACGCTTCCACCACATCTCGGCAGATGGGTTTCTCTTGCGCTCGCAGTGCTAGCTTGCGTCCTCCAAAGAATTGCAAGAGAAGAATGCGGCTATCCTTTTTTGGGAGGCTAGGGCAAGGAGACCTGCGAATTTCTCACTAGAAGTAGTATTTATAGTGAAACTCAACTTCCAGGCCTAATGGGTTTCAAAGCCCTAATCCAATTAGGCTTTAATTTCGGGCTTAATAATGGCTCAGATATTGGGGCCATTATTAATACGAAATTATTGTGAAACCAAAACCCAAATTATTATCCCATGCACTCTAATAATCCAAATAGCTTTATGTGTGCGACCCAATAGGCTCTTACCACATTAGCAATGATCATAAATCACATTTATGATCATAAGCAATGAGCGGTGTTTAGCAACACATCATTGCTACCCAAGTGACAAGATTGTCAGTGATTCGACTAAACCTTTATGATCATCACCGATATATGTCATTGTCCCTTTGTCCAAGATATCAAGACTAAGCACGAGACATGGAATGTGTCACTCCCTTATAGCCCAATCTTTGGTTTCTTGATTACCGAGTAGACCAACTTAAACTGATGACATTAATATCATCTATCAACTCATCCGAGCATGGCCATGCATTTTTCTAAGTCTTACTCTATCAAGGGGCCCGAAGATATCACTCCCGTTACATAGGAGGGACAAATCCTGGGGGAAGTTTGGTGTTGTCTCCCTTGGAGTTGCTGACGTTGAAGACCTCTGTAGGAATACCATTGCCCTTTCTTCTTCAGCATTCCTATAGTTCTTCGGCTGAAAGCTCCCCGACCAAAGTCCCCAAAACCTCAGTAGCCGCATTGGGACACAAAAGGGTAAAACTAATGGTCGGTTCCAAAGGTTGGTCGGCACGAACGAGAGTTTGATCCAAGACCTCCACTTCCCCTTTGGGCGGAAGTAGAAGGGAGTCCTCTTTGGATTTCTTCGACTTCTATGCCAAAGAACAACCACCCGGTACCTTCTTCCTCTTAGAGTCTGCCTTCTTCTTTTGCTGCTCTCCCTTCTCAGCGTAACTGAGGAAGAGACTTTTGTAAAAAGCAGCAGACTTGTCACCCATGTCCGCAAATAGAAAAACATCAGCGTAAGTACAAAATGGTATAGACGACAAAATTTGGGAAGTTGCTTACTTTGTTGAAGTGCCGAGTACGTGAGTTCGCCCTGAAGGAGCTTCACCAACCATGCATTCTTCCGATCGACCAAGGGCTTTGGCATGCCTTTGTCAGTAACATGCTCCTCAACTACCCCAAGTTCCTGAAGGACCTCTTCGGTCATGAAATTCTATCTGATGGGAAAAGGCTATAAGGAACGTGAAGGGATCCTTAGGATCGCAATCTGCGACACACCAAATACAGCTGTCAAATTCTTCAAATTAGGACTCTAGCTCTAAGGTTAAGAGCTTTCTTGGGTCTACTATGTCAGTATCAAGAGTCCTCGAAGCCCATTTGGTAGCACATGCTTCCATCGCTCATCCACCTTCAGAAAAAAGAACTTCTTGCTGCCACCCACGCCAGCTATCCTTTGTTACGAAGGTGAATGTATATTTCTTGTTGCTAGATCCCCGAGGAAGCAAGAAATAGAACCCGTTCTTTGGGACAGGGTGGATTTTGTAGTATTGCATCAAAAAGATAAAGTGGGGCTTTATGCGGAAAACCCCACACATGCAAAGAAAGCGTTAAAGTAGGAGTAGAAGTTTGAGGGAAGTTGGTTGACGGCTATGCCATAAAATTGGTAAAAGTCACAAACCATCTTCGAATGGGGGTACCAAAGTCCCTCCTTCAGCTGATCCCTAAAGATGATAAGCTCGTCTAAGTGAGGAGCATAGCTGGGCATAGCAGGACTAGGTAGCCTGGTGACGGAGTAGGAAGGGGGAAAAAATTTAGCCAACCACTTCTTCACTTCCTCTGAAGTGGCACAGCTCGGCTAAGACTTAAGTGGAAGCCAACTCTCAGGAATGGGGTGAGCTTCTATATGGTAAGAACATATGTTCAGAAAGAATACCCTAACCTTGACAAGAAGAAGGAGAAAGAATCAAAACAAAAAAAGCACTTCAGAAGGAGCCCACCAAATTCTGAATGAAGACAGTAACCTCGGAAACCACCACAAACTAACCAAAAATCACTTTGCCGCTAGCACCACCGCCAAACATGGAAAAAGACAAGAGGAAATTAGATAGCAAAAGAGAGTGAAAACTGAGTAGTATGGAAAAATCTGAAGGAGGAAGGGTTTATATAGACCGAAGGAGGCAGGTGAAGCGTCGCCATAACGACCTTTTGCAGGTGAAGGGACATAACCGATGTAATAGACGTGACTGTTCGCCAGTCACCTGATGACACGTGTCACCTGACGCAAGAAACAAGGGCACGCCTTTTGGCAGCTGGCAAACCTATCCAAGCCTATCCCGAAGTGACATGTCTACCCGATTAGAAGGTGTGACGATTCACTAACAGGCAGCTAAAAACTTGAAGGGGAATATTTACCTTAGTCCTAAGACACTACTCCATAAAACATCGAGAGTTCGGTCAAAGAATATGCTTCGGCCAAAGGAGGCATCTTAAACAAAAAAGGGTGTTCATACCAAAAAAGGTAACCTCGGCCTAAATTTGGCTATGCTAACTTAGACGTCTGCCACCTCCAACAAAGATTTTCACATCACTTTCACAAAGGCTTAACTCTGAAGACACAACTTTGGCTTCTCGAGGGGGGCATGTTATAGCCAAAGGCCTATTACCCTTAAAGAACTCCCAATTGGCTTGTTGAACACTACCCTCGGTAAACATGTGTGACCAACTTCGAAGAAGGGGTACCCTCACTATCCTCAGAGGGAACACTGCCTGATACCTGAACGGCGATGGCCGCTGAGGTCTCCGAATTAGATAGCCGGAAACCACCCTTGGTGAGAATCTAGCCCTGACCTCGGGGAACACTCATAAACCACCCTCAACAAGGTAACATGACCAACTTTGGGAAAAAGGTATCTTTCACCACCCTCGAATCTACAAACCTACCAACCTCAGGAGAGTTGATCCACCATCCTCGATGAAGGAGAATGTTTCTCGAAGTTAACCAACACTACTGAAGGGCCTTTCCCAATAGCCTTCGGGGAAATCTTTGCTTGAAGAGGTTTCACGGAGATATGACAAAAATGGTTAAGGAGCCTCTGCAAAGAGACCTCGCACACGCCACTGCCCTCTTGCCAGAACAACCTATCGCCAGCTAGAGATACCTATCTTTGAAGGTACGGATCGAATCTGACCGAAAATGTGTCACGACCTGAACACGCTATGTCAAACGGCCTCCTCTTTCCACCCTCCTATAAATACTAAGGAAGGACCTTGGTAAGGATAGGACACAAAAATCTTGCTATTCTCCCACTCACTGTTCCTTACTACTACTACTCTCACAAATACTAACTTGGCCGTCGGAGGCTCCTCCCTCGGAAACACAATTCGGGGAGCTCCTAACCCCTATTCTACTAACTGTTTCAGGCACCTCCATACCTGAAGTCTCTTCTCCATGCCAACATTTCATACAACGAGGATGCTGCCAGGCATCACATGTGAACTCACAACAAAACCAAGGAAAACAACTTTGTTAACACGAAAAGAACACTTCTTCAAGTTAGCATACAACTTTTGACCTCTTACAGTGCTTAGTACTTGTGTAAGGTGTCCAACATGCTCTTCTAGGCTCTTGCTATATACTAAGATATCATCAAAGTAATCAACAACAAACCTGCCAATGAAGTCACGCAAGACATGATTCATAAGTGACACGACCGCCTGTGCCCCTGCCCAGGAAGCCCTGTGAGAGTTGGTTTTACGGGGGATTGCAATTAGGTAGTTGTGTATGTGTGCGGATTAAATCCCATGATACTAGTTGATTAACCTAGAATATGCAATATGCATGCTCTTATGCTTTGACTTGGTTTATTAAAACCATAAAACATTAAAACATTAACTTGGCCAAGTAATTTCTACACAAAAATAAGTACAAATAGCTAAAGCATACAAAAATCAACAATTGTGTGAGTTTACTACACATAACAATTCGTGAGAACATTCATACATAAAGTAGACTAATGCCCTCACCCAAGACCAATCCTAGAGTCGAGGACTCCTTATAACATAGACTATGGAGGCAACTAAAATACTGTATAAATATACAAGACTCTACTAAGATCTCTTTAACCTAACTCCCACCTTGGATACACGTCCTAGTGGTGAGTCTCAAAAGTCCTTTGCCAAGTGCTACTAGGGTCTGCAGCCAAAGGAAGATACTCGTTAGTACTGTTACCTGACGAACAAGCCAACTAAACACTTATGTAGACTAGAATCACAAGGATTCTCAACTGTCATACTTGTACGCACAAAAGAGTACTACTGAGATAATCCTCAACGATTACCAGGTCCGACAACTTCATGATAGCCGAAGGACTATCGCCTCCACCTGGCCGAACTCCCTGCAACCAGAATGGCCAAGAGATCTGGCGCTGCCCGGAAAAAGGTGGGATCACACACCTCGGAGAAAAGCCGAAGAGCCCGAGCTGGGCACGCTAGGAAACCTGAGGATACTATTAGCCCCCCCGAGGATAGTAAAAAGGCCGCCTTCGGAAAAGTGGCACCAGCTAGGGCGGGCCGAACATGATCTTCCCGAAGGCCGAACTCCCTGAATCTGGGAACCCCCAAACTAGGGGCAGGTTTCTCGAAGTGGCACAGTCCGTACTACAGGACGACCTCACCCAGGGACCTCGGGAGTACGGCAGGAGCATTTAAGGAAGCCTCTGACATGTCACCCACAGACGTGACAAGCCGCCTCAAATGGCGCTCTGACACGCCGACGCCATCAAAATCACATCATGGCCCGTCTCGGCTCAAGGCTCATGGAAGCCTGCCACCAACTACTTGTCCTCTACGCCCAGACATTCAGAGAACATCCGACCAAACACGTGTCACAATCTGAACGGGCTGGACACCTCTATAAATATCAGGGGAAAACACCTTGGAAATGGGGGCTGGCAAAAATCCTGACACCTCACTCTGAGAAAATACGACCAGGCGAGTTCACTGAACCCCTCAGTGCTATTTCCTCTGCCTTCTCTCAGCACCACTGACTTGGGCGTCGGAGGCTCCTCCCCGGAAAAGCACCCCGGGGATCTCCTAACCCACTTTTTCTGAACATCTCAGGCACTCTCCCTTGGGCAAACCGGCCACCAGGCGTTCTTCCTCTCCTGGAGTCCCTCCATCAGTCATCATGACTACCAACGATGAAGCCCCTGGGCATCATTTGGCGTCGTCTGTGGGAACCCGCTCTGAGATCGCCGTCGTTGAAACTCGGCGTTCTAAGGACAAGGGACTCCCGAGGTCTCCGTCCGCGCCTGAGACACAACTGGCTGCTGAGCAAACACTCCCAGGGACTTCTGCGCCTGAGGAAGACCGCGCTCTAGTAATCACTATGAGCTTTATGAGGGAGTTTCAGCGTTCGGTCGTGGCCGAAATGGCACAGCAGATCGACCGAAGATGGTCACAGCAGACACAGGCCCAAAGACTTCCCTCACCTGCACGCCCTCGGGAGAAAAGTCCGAGGTCGACTCATCGCAGTTCGGGAAGCGGAGACCCACGCGAGGAGTCATCTACGGAGAATATAACCCTTGGGAAATGGCCTGTGGGACAAGCTGGGTCCAGGCGACCGAAAGTCTCACAGCGAAGAAGTTCGTCGCCAGAAGCGAGGTCCCTATCCCCTCAGCGCCAAACTCGCTCCCCGAAGAGGCGCCGACGATCTCCGTTCCCAGAGGAAGAGCCTAACGCCACAGTTCTCATGGAAAGGATACTAGCACGGCTAGATAGGGTGGAAAAACAAGTAGCTCGCAAACCCGTCTGGGACAGGCTGACGGGACCCTTCTGCGAAGATGGGTCCCCATTAACCCAGGTGGTGGCCGAGGCAGCCATGCCAGGCGACTTCAGGGTACCTCGGCTGGAGATTTATGATCGACGTACTGATCCACAGGCCCATCTGACCAAGTACAGACGCAGCATGATAATGCATGTTGCTGATGACGCTACCATGTGTAAGTGCTTCGAGGTCACCCTCACGGGACCAGCAACTGCATGGTACAACTCATTGCCCCTAGGAGCCATCACTGAGTTCCAGGAGTTGTCTACGGCCTTCGTGCAGCAATTTATTGGAAGCCGGCCAATGGCGAAGATGCCTGTTCAGATGTTCGACATAGAGCAGAGAAACGGAGAAACCATCCGAGACTATGTCAAAAGATTCAACAGGGAGGCTCTAAGCGTCCCAGACTTCCGGCCCAAAATACGCATCCTCGCCATGACACGGGGCCTTCGGCGAGACTCGCTGCTATTCTATGAGTTCTCAAAGGACCCCCCGGACACCCTCGGAGAATTTTACCGAAGGGCCGAACAGCACATGAATGCCGAGGAGCTGAGAATGGCTGGGACGAAGTCCGATCACAACCGCGCCGAAGGGTCCAATCAGCAAGCCCGGCATCCAATTGAACAGGTAGGCCGACCTCGGAGGATGCGGGGAAGCAAATTGCAAGGCTTCACACCCGTGAGCACTACACGAACAAACATCCTCATGGCACTGGAAAGGCAGGGGACGCAGATTCGGCGGCCAAGGGCCATGACCGCTAATAACAAGAAAAAAATCAAGAAGTTCTGCCAGTTTCACCGCGACCATGGCCATGACACCGAAGACTGCTTCCAACTGAAGAAGTACATTGAGTCGCTGATAAAACTCGGCCAACTTCAGAAATATCTGCAGATGCCTTCCCCAAAAGGAAGAAAAGATGAGGAAGAAAGGGCCGGGACGAGGACTACAACTCCGACAGACAGAGGAACAGAAGCCCGAAAAAGTGCCCTCCTCCTCCTGCAGGGGTGATACAAACCATCACTACGGGGCTCCCATCCTCGGAAAGAAAGCGGAAGGCCAGAGAAATTGCGGTCATGGAATATCAGAGTTCGGCAAAGAAACTGGCTCGCAAGGATGGATCCACCATCATCTTCCCCCATGACGATCCGCTGCTAATCATGGCAAGGATAGGGAACTGGGACGTCAAAAGGGTGCTGCTTGATGATGGATCAAATACTGACGTCCTATTCTCGCATTTACTGCCGAATTTGGACATCTCCAGCAGCGAGCTCAAGCCTGTCACCTCGCCCACCTTCGGGGTTGGGCCGTCCGAACTACCTGTCCTCAGATGGATTGATCTCCCCCTGATGATGATAGGAACTTCGGTCAATGGAACAGCTGAGTTGTACGCCTCCACAATGGCGAGATTTATTGTCATGGAAGTTCCTTCTTCGTACAACGCCATCCTTGGAAGGCAGACACAGGGAAACCTGCACATTCGCCCTGATGTGAAGTACTTGACTATCACATTCGCCACCAAGGATGGGGATGCAGAGGTCTTCATAGATCAAGCCGAGGTAAGGAAGGTGTTTGTGAAAGCGCGAAAAGCTCCGGCAAATAACCTCGCACAAATAATGGAGGCAAAGGCACCAGAGAATGGCAAAGAAGGAGAACCCCCGAGAGCGGAAACAGAAATAGTGGAACTTGTCCCGGGACAATCTACCCGAATAGGGAAGAGCTTGCCCGAAGGTGACAAGAAAAACCTTGTATCTTTTCTACTGGGAAATAAAGATCTCTTTGCCTACTCGCCGAAAGACATGCCAGGGGTGTACCCTGGCATAATACAGCATAGCCTCAAAGTAAGCCTGAAAGCAAAGCCTGTCCGGCAAAAGTAGCGAAGCATCTCGGCCCATAAGAGCAACTTTGTGAAAACTGAAGTCCAGCGCCTGTTAGACGCTGAAGTCATCAGGGAGGTCAAATACCCCGAATGGTTAAGCAATGTGGTGATTGCCACAAAAGAAGGTAGCAGCAAACTCCGGATGTGCATCGACTTCAGAAACTTGAACGATGCTTGCCCGAAAGACTCATACCCTTTTCCGCCAATAGACCAACTGGTATACTCAACTGCCAAATACAGGCTCCTAAGTTTCCTAGACGCCTTCAGCGGCTACGATCAAATAAGGATGGACCCCGAAGATGAAGAAAAAACTGCCTTCATCACCGAGGGAGGAACATACTGCTACGTCAGGATGCCCTTCGGGCTTAAAAATGCAGGAGCCACCTACCAAAGGTTGATGAACAAAGTCTTTAAGGACCAAATGGGGAGAAACATGGAGGTGTATGTTGACGATATGATAGTCAAAAGCAAGCTCCTTCGCAACCACGTTGCAGATCTAGAGGAAACCTTCGAAAAGCTCAGAGCCTTCGGGATTCATCTCAATCCTGAAAAATGCATGTTCGGGGTGACCTCGGGAAAGTTCCTTGGGTACATGGTATCCGAAAGAGGCATCGATGCTAAGCCCGGAAAAATTAAGGCTCTGCTCGAGTTCCGAACTCCTGCCACAGTAAAAGAGGTGCAGAGACTCACCGGAAGAATAACCTCTCTTAGCAGGTTCATTTCCAGGTACGGAGATAGGTGTCGGCCTTTCTTCAAAGTCCTCACTAAGGTAGCAAAAAAGGAAGGCAACCTCGGAAGGGATGATCATCCTTGGGATCAAGACTATCAAAAGACCTGGGAAGAACTCAAAATATACCTAGCCAGCCTGCCGACTCTGCGACAACCTCGCGAGGGAGAGCCCCTCGTATTATACCTCGCCGTCACAAAAAATGCTGTGAGCTCGGTCCTCGTGAAAGAAGAAGGGCCAAAAGAATGGCCGGTCTACTATGCAAGCAAATCCCTGCATGGCGCCGAAGTCAGGTACCCTCTGCTGCAAAAAGCTATATATGCCTTGGTGCTTGCAGGGAGAAGGCTGCGACCATACTTTCAGGCTCACCCCATCATCGTCAGAAGTAGCCTACCACTACGGGACGTTATGAGGAAAGTGGATCATTCGAGAAGGCTCTCCAAGTGGTGTATAGAGCTTGGCGAACACGATATCACCTATGAACCTCGGAAGGCCATAAAAGCTCAAGCACTGGCAGAATTCATTGCCGAAATACCCACCACTGACGAGAGTCATCCGGATCTGAACGAAGGTGAGCCAGAATGGACCTTACATGTTGACGGAGCCTCGGGGTCCGAACACCAGGGAGCTAGGGTAATTATCAGAGGCCCCGAAGGCCTGGAAGTAATGAAGGCTATCAAGTTTAGCTTCAACGTCACTAACAATGTGGCTGAGTATGAGGCCCTCATAGCGGGATTAAGACTGGCCAGAAAAATTGGCATGAGAAACTTAAAGGCTCACAGCGACTCCCAACTAGAAGTTCGGCAGACGGCAGGAGACTATGGGGTGAAGGACCCAACCTTGGCAAAATACCACGAGCTGGTAGCAAAACTCATTCAAGAGTTTGACACTGTACGGATCAAAAATGTACCTCGGCGGAAAAACATCGAGGCAGATTGCTTGGCGAAGTCAAAGACCTACACCGAGGTGCTAGACCGTCCGAGCATCTCAGTGCTGAGCATAGCAACCTCGAGAAAAGGATGGAGGGATCCAATAAAAAGGTACCTCGAGGAAAATGTGCTCCCCGAAGACCCCGGTGACGCTGCAAAGCTGCGAAGGCGCTCCGGCCATTTCTTCCTGATCGGTGAAGAACTATACCGACAGGGATACGCGAATCCACTGCAAAGATGTGTGAACGAAGAGGATACTGAAATGATCCTTGAAGAAGTCCACGAAGGCATGTGTGGTTCACACATAGGAACCGATGCCCTGGCGGCAGTGATACTTCGCCAGGGATACTTCTGGCCTACCCTAAGAAAGGACGCAAGGCAGTTCATCCGAAAATGTGGTAGTTGTTAGGTACCTCCTAAGTGCTTGGCTTAGGCCAAGGAATATCAAGGAAAACCAAGGAAAGTGAGAGAAAATAGAAAGGGGAAGTAAGAGAAGCTCTGGAGACTGGTATAGTGACTTATGTGCAAAACTGGAGACTTTCAGGACTTAATTGCACATAGAAAATGTACTATGGGAAAGCTGGCAGAAAATAGAGAAAGGGGACCAAAATGTACACTTAGATGAGTGGTACAATTAAAACTATCAACTTCAAGTTGATCATTTCGGCCATGCAAGTTTAATGGGTGACTAGTGCAAGACTAGCCCAAATTTGGGAGACAACAATGATTACTAGTCAAAATCTTGTCTTCCACTATGTGTACTATTCACTAGTTAACTAAACAAACTAACTAGTTTGTAGTCTAGTTATGGCCGGTTATGCATGGGAGTTTTTGTGACCTTGGTACTTGTGTTACCTTGTACTTGGCATTATGAGCCAAGATAAGACTTGAGTGTCCATTTTAACACAAGTTTGAGTGGCAGCTTTGAGTATTTATGGAGTTAAGGGCTACATTGCACCATGCATTTTATTAGAAGGCAAAAGTTAGCATTGTAGCTAACTAAAACCCAAGTCCATTTGGCCGAAACTAGTCAAGACCTCATTTCCTTCATTTGACCGAAACTTGTTTAGCTCTTGTTCTTGAGTTCTCTCAAGCTTAGTCTCGGATTTAAGCTTCATTGGAGAGGTGTGAAGCTTGGGTGAAGAATTCATGCTTGAAAGTTTGATTTCGGTGCTAGACTACTTCAAATTCAAGTTGTTCTTGAAGAATCAAGCCAAGGCCGAGAAGGAATCAAGCTAGGGTTCTTGAGGCAAATTTGAGCAAAGAACATCAAGTTGAACAAAAGGAAGTTTGGCCGAAAGGTGCACTTGAGGTAAATGTGTGTTCCTCATTCGTTTACATGGCATTGATGCCATGGTCATTGATAAATGATGAGTTGGTGAACATGTGTTGGTTTAGAGTGATGAGGAACATTGATATGTGAAGTTTGGCTTTATGGCCGAGAGCTTGAACTGGCATGATTTGGTGCTCATAACTTGAATACATGGTAATGATACCATGAAACAATAATCATCAATGATTTGATGCTATGTGTTGAATTGGTTGGATAAAGGACATAGATATGTGTAACTAGGCATTATGGCCGAGAACTTGAATTATAGTGGAATGGTGCATTTAACTTGGTTAATTGGAGATAATGATTTAGATGATGTTCATTGGTGATTAGAATATTATGTTGTGTGTTAGAATGATAAGTAACACATGTATATGAAAATGGGCCTTTTCGGCCGAGACCTTAAATATGTGTATCTTAGTGTTCTTCATGTGGGTCATGGTAATTTAATCCATGAGTTAGTGTGTTGATGCCATGTGGTTGATTTGGTAGGCATTGAGATTGAGGAACACTTGGATACTTGAAGCTTGGTTGTAGGCCAAGAGCTATTGACGTAGGGTTCACTGGCACTTGACTTTGCTTGGTAATGTACACCATGATTCAAGTGTCTAGAGTGGCTAAGTGATGGTTAAATGTGCCATATGACCTTAGTTACTTGATGGGCTTAATGGTTATACTTGGTTGTTTTGTTGATTAGCTAATTATCTATGGTACATGTACTAGAAATGCATGTAAATGTGGCCTATTTGCTTGGCATTTTGGGACCTCCAAATGGAAATGGTGTATTGGTAAGTTTGTGTGCAAGAAATGCACATGGGTACATGTATGGCTTATATGGCCGAGAGCAACATTATGGAGTGTGTGTGTGTACTTGTGTGCTTTGGTGTTTCCTTGTGCATGCTAACCCCACTTATGAAATATTTGACTTATTTATCTGTTTTGTATATGTATATGTCTGTTTTTTTCTTGTCTTGGTGTTTGTTTTGCAGGTTGAGCTAACTAAGGGGAGGTTAAGCTTTGAGTGATTACTCAGCTTAACTAAATAGACTCAATATGAGTTGTATATGTTTTAAGTGAATCCTACTGAGTTATATGCTCATTGCCCATCCTTTATTTTTCAGGCAAGGACATTCGGCTTGAGTAAGGCTAAGCTGCTTGTGTGTGTGCTTAGTGTTTATATTTTGCTTGTTTTGCAAGGTATGTGCCAATGTGTGCTTGGCTTAGCATTTTGATTAATTTACAAGTCTTATTTCTTGTTTGGCCGAGACTTATAGTGGAAGTTTGCAGGCTGTAGTTGGAGACTTGTCTAGGAGAGCTATGGATACCTGGACTGTAGCTTTGATCATAGTGTTTTCCTTCATGACCATGAATCAAGCCATTGGGTTGGTGTTGCAGTGTGTACTCTTGTATGGCATACTTAAGGTCATGTTTGACCATTAGGAGTCTTAGCATGTAAACTTGGCATAAATACTTTTGGTTTCATGGCATGTGTAGCCATGTTATGGTTGCTAGGTAGACTACCCTTTTTGTGTTAATATGAGTAGTCTTTAACACCTACACTTATAATGCTTCATGGTTTTGTATGCCAAGTTATGTATGGATTATGGATAGCATTATGCTGGCTTATGTCTGCTGGATGTTATGGGCCAAGGTTTGGCACCTTTATGTGAACAGTATGAGCCTTGCTTCATGAAAATGTTGTGCATATTTATGTGTACCTTAACTGGCCGAGAACACCATGCACATTTTGTATATGGTTTTTTTTCAAAATCTAAACCAAATCTTGTGGGCTTCTTGGTTGCCATATAGATAGTACACTTGATGCACACCATTTTGCACTTAAATTGCATTAAGTGTTGCCTTGCTTGTTGTGCAAGAAATTAATTGAACCCTTGCTTGTGGAGCAAGTTAAGGGTTCGGGCCTTGCCCTTGCTGCAAGTAATTTAATGAGTCCACATAGAAGCCACCTGGGCCACCTCCCAGGCTTTTCAATTTAAGAAAATAAGACTTAAAGTTCAGTTACCCAAATTGGCCGAATCTAAGAGACTGGAATTAAACTCCAGTTAACAGGTTAAACTCAAGTTGGGAGGTTTAACATGAATTTGAAATTTGGGAGTTAAACTTAAGGTTTGAGAGTTAAACCTCTATAGTGATGGGCCAGGGCCTGTGTGTGGTGTGACAGTAGTTGCTAGAGACACGCGAACATCCAGAGGGCGCCCTCGGAAATGGTAACTTCGGCTAACTATCCCTGGTCCTTCGCAGTTTGGGGTATAGACCTTATTGGGCCACTCCCCTCAGCGCCCGGAGGCGTGAAATTCTGCATGGTAGCAGTAGACTATTTCTCCAAATGGATCGAGGCAGAACCGCTAGCAACTATCTCAGCAAAAGAAGTGTAGAAGTTTGTATGGAAGAACATCGTATGCAGATTCGGCATACCGAGGGTACTAGTTGCTGATAATGGATCCCAATTCATAGACAAAGGATTCCAGAAATTTATCAGCGACCTCGGAATAAAGATGCACTTCGCCCCAGTAGCTCACCCCCAAAGCAACGGGCAGGTGGAAGTATCTAACAGGACCATAAAAGATGGCCTGAAAAAGAGACTGGGGGAAGCAAAAGGGAAATGGCCAGGAGAACTCCAAAGTGTATTATGGAGTTACCGAATGACGCCCCGAAGAGCCACAGGGGAGACTTCCTTCTCACTCGTCTTCGGAACAGAGGCCATCATCCCTATCAAGATAGTTAGACCATTAGTACGGGAGCAAGTATTTGATGGAGGTGGAAA
The DNA here is from genome assembly GCA_039654915.1 of Aquilaria yunnanensis. NCBI lineage: Eukaryota > Viridiplantae > Streptophyta > Magnoliopsida > Malvales > Thymelaeaceae > Aquilaria > Aquilaria yunnanensis. The sequence continues at coordinate 34,778,622 of CM077595.1, read as the reverse complement.
CGACCTTGGCCTAAGAACGAAGCTCGACCTCGTCGGCGAACACAGAGAAATAGTTGAGCTGAGAAGAAAAGCTTTCCAGCAAAGAGTGGCCGCGGCTATAAATTTGCGAGCCAGGCCAAAAGAAATCAAGAAAGGGGACGTCGTTCTTCGAAAGGCTAACTTTGCACCCCGAAAGCCATCCCACGGGGTACTTCGCGTGAACTGGGAAGGACCTTATCTGGTTCTTACCGAAGTACGAAAAGGCATGTACAAACTTGGCGACACCGAAGGCGTAGAATTGAAAAACACTTGGCACTCAGATGCCCTGAAGAAATTCTACGCTTAAGAAGGAACGGAAGGATTGTGTTGTACAAAAAATATCCTAAGTACAGAATGTCCTTGAGAAAAATTCTTAAGTGTACAAAATGGTGCAAGACAGAAGTCGGCGAAGGTGTTCGCCGTGAAAAAGCGCAGATGTGATTTTCCGAAGTCCCTTGAGCCATCACGCTCGGAAAAATGGAAAACAAAAATCTTGCGAAAGTACTCGCCGCCAAAAAGCGCAGATGTGATTTTCGGAGGTCTCTTGAGCCATCACGCTCGGAAAAATGGAAAAAAAAAATCCTGCAAAAGTATTCGCCGAAAAAAGCAAAGAATAATTTTTTGTGATTGCAGGTTTCCCGAAGTCTCTTGAGTGAACTTGTTCGGGACGATGGAAATGTAAAATCTTGCAAAAAGACTTAGCCAAAAACTATATTCATTAAGAATGATCAGGCTTACAAAGAAGAAGTGCCCGAAGAAGGAGCACAAAAACGAAGAGGAAACAAGGAAAATGCCCCTAAAGCAGCCTAAGGGTTCTCGACGTCCCGGGAGCCACTAGCCTCTGTGCCCTTTTGCACCAGCTTCGGCGCCGGAATTGTGGAAGGCAGGTTCAGGTGCTCGATTTTTGACCAGGACCACCGAGGCCCCTCGGGAATGTTCAGAGCTTCCAAAAAAGAGAGGTCCAGACCTGGGAACCTCTCAAGGACTTGGTGCCGAGCAAGGCAGAATCCGTCCTGGAAGGCGACCTTGGTCATTTCGTCGGATTTGTCCTTCTCAACCTCAAGGTCCTCAAGCTCGTCCTTCAAGTCTGCAACCTCCTTCTTCAGCGCCTTCACCCTCTTCTTCGCATCGGGCTCCTTCTTCAAAGACTGGACCTCGGCTTCAAGAGCCTTTTCCTCAGTCACCAACGACCATATAAGATTGTCAGAATCTGACTTATCCTTGAGAAGGTCTTGGTTGGCAGCGAGCATCCACGCCACCTGATCGTGGAGGTCAGCAATTTTCAGGGAGGCGTCCTTCTTAAAATCTTCCTTTTCTTTCGGGAACTCCTCCCGAAGGGCAGCAACTTCTTTCTTCCCAGCATCTGCCAGCTGCTGGTTCTTGACGGTTAATTTCGAGCACGTGACTTTTGCTTTTTCTAAGGCCTCTAAGGGCGAAGCTCGGAACGCCGTCTGCCTGGCTACCCGAACTCGGATAAAGCTGGCGTACCCCAGCAGCTGCAAGAAGATGAACGCAAGGTCAGCAAGAGCCAAGCACTTTGGACAAATTGAAGGGAAAAAGGTGTGAAGAGCATACCTGAGCAGCATGCTCGGTGACTTTCGCGGCGAGGGTGTCATCGCCCGGATGGGCCGCCGCAATAGCCTTGAAGGAGGCCTCTGTAAGCACCCCCTTCAAAATCTGCTTCGCCATTTCAGGACAGTCCTCGGAGTACAAGTTCATGTCCTCCGTGAATGTCCAGAAAGGCTCTTTTGGTATCTTCCCTTGCGGGACTTTGGCGTCGCGAAGGGCCCGCGTCTTCACGTGCTCAGCCGCCCAGTTCGGGGTAAGCAACTCCCCTGCATGGCGAAAACGAGAAGCAGGTCTGAGACAAAGGAAATTTCAGAAAAACAAAAGAGCCATACTTGTTCTGAAAACAACAAACCTGGCGGCACTTCGATCACGACGTCCTCGGAGCCCTGAGACTCCTCGGTCGAAATCCCCTTGCCTTTCTTCCTGCGCCACTCCTCGGCAGAAGGAGCCTCTACCATGGCCTCCAGAAGGGCCTATGGCACGGAAGGGGTCTGGGGAGGGACGTAGGCGGAAGGAACCTCGGCAGCGGCAGGGACCTCGGCAGCGGCCTCGGTCGACGGAATCTCAGCTGCCCCAGGCTCCTCGGCAGCCTCTTCGGAAATTTCCTCCAGAGGAACTTGGGCAGTTTTCTTTGCGCGTTTCGCCGAAGGCCCAGCGCCAATAGACTTCCGCCTTCGGGAAGCCGCCTTCTTTGTCTGATCGCCCTTCTCCACCTGGCCGGAGAAAAGGGACTTGTAGAATGCAGCAGTCCCGTCCCCCATCTCTGAAAAAGAAAAAAGACATCAGCGTAAGTCCGAGGGAAAAACTGCAAGGGAGTAGAGGATAACTTACTTTTGAAAAGCGTTTCGAAAGAAACTTCCTCCCGAAGGAGCTGCACCAACCAGGAGTCCTTCTCGGCGATAGCAGGAGCTGGCATGTCGAGGTCAGTCTCATGCTCCTTGACCACCCCTAACTCCCGAAGGACCTCTTCAGTCATCAACCTCCAGTTAATGGGGAAGGGGTAGAGGGAGCGTGGAGCGACCTCGGGAGCCCAGTCGGAGACGGCTCGAATGCGTTCGTCGAAGTCCTCGAACACAGGAGCCAACTCTGGAGTCAGCAGTATCCTCGGATCAATGACGTCCACATTTAGCCTTCCCCGAGCCCATTTGGTCGGAACATACGACCAGGCCTCATCTATCTTCAGGAAGAAGAATTTCTATTGCCACCCTCGCCAACTGTCCTTAGTGGCAAAAGTGAACATGAATTTTTTGCTCCCAGATCCCCGAGGTAGCATGAAATAGAAGCCACCCCTCGGGACCACGAAGAGCTCGTAGTACTGCATGAAAATTACAAAATGGGGTTTTATCCTGAAGACGCCACACATACAGAGCAAGGCGTTAAAATAGCAGTACGAGTTCGGGGGAAGCTGATTCACAGCAATGCCATGAAATTGGCAGAACTCACAAACCATCTTCGGGGGAGGATACCGAAGTCCGGCCTTCAGCTGGGCTTGGAAAATGGTAACCTCGGTACTATGGTTTGAAAAATCATAGTGGTCAGGTCGTGGCAGCCGAGTAACGGCTTAAGAGGGAAGAAAGAACTTCTTCTTCCACCTCTCTAATTTTTTAGGGGTGGTGCAACAAGGATGAGATAAAAGAGGCTGCCAGCTCTCAGGGATAGGCATTTTGGACAGAAAAATGAGTTTGGAAAAAGGCAAGAAAACAACTTCCGGCAAAAACTTGAAAAAGCAGAGGTATTAAAAGACTCTGGAAAGAAAAAACCCACCAAAAGACTTGCCAAAGTCGGAGGTCATCGTCGTAAAAGGTTGCCGGAAAAAGCTCTGTTAAAACAACTCCGCCGCAAAAGCAAGAGAAAGCGTAGAGAAAAGGACAAGCAGGGAAAGAGCAGATGCAAAAGCAAAAGGGGCTATGACGGAATGGGCTATTTATAGGCCAAGGGTGGGTAACTGAAACGACGTCATAAGTGCCCTTTGAAGGCGAATCGTCGCCGTAACTGCACTCTGCGCCTGAAAAGATGCGCACTCTGTAAACGACGCGACTCTCTTCCAATGACGGTGCGCCACGTGTCAACCATCGCGCCAAAATAGGAGACACGTCTCCTGACATCCCTAAAAAATTGGGACGCGTCACTCAGACTGACGCGATTGGCCATCAGACGTGACGCTGCACAGACCTGCAAAAGCAAAGAAGCAGGTTGCCTCAAAGACACCAAAAGACTGGTTGTGGCCGAACATCCCATAACTTCGGGCAAGAGGTGTATCTTCGGCACAAGCTTTCCCTCGAAGACACCAAAAAACAGGCCAAAGCCGAGCAGCCCATACCTTTGGGCAAGGGGTGTACCTTCGACACAGGTGTTGCTCTCTATAAACTCCCAAAGAACATCCTCGGAAAGAAAACAAGACCGAAGTCGTCACTTCGGCTTTCCGAAGGGGGGCATGTGATAGCCGAAGGACTATCACCTCCGCCTGGCCGAACTCCCCGCAACCAGAATGGCCAGGAGATCTGGCATTACCCGGAAAAAGGTGGGATCACATACCTCGGAGAAAAGCCGAAGAGCCCAAGCTCGGCACGCCAGGAAACCTGAGGATACTATTAGCCCCCCCGAGGATAGTAAACAGACCGCCTTCGGAAAAGTGGCACCAGCTAGGGCAGGCCGAACATGATCTTCCCGAAGGCGGAACTCCCTGAATCTGGGAACCCCCGAACTAGGGGCAGGTTTCCCGAAGTGGCACAGTCCGTACTACAGGATGACCTCACCCAGGGACGTCAGGAGTACGGCAGGAGCATTTAAGGAAGCTTTTGACATGTCGCCCACAGACGTCACAAGCCGCCTCAAACGGTGCTCTGACACGCCGACGCCATCAAAATCACATCATGGCCCGTCTCGGCTCAAGGCTCAAGGAAGCCTGCCACCAGCTACTTGTCCTCTACGCCCAGACATTCAGAGAACATCCGACCGAACACGTGTCACAATCTGAACGGGCTGGACACCTCTATAAATATCAGGGGAAAACACCCTGGAAAAGGGGGCTGGTAAAAATCCTGACACCTCACTCTGAGAAAATACGACCAGGTGAGTTCACTGAACCCCTGAGTGCTATTTCCTCTGCCTTCTCACAGCACCACTGACTTGGGCATCGGAGGCTCCTCCCCGGAAAAGCACCGCGGGGATCTCCTAACCCACATTTTCTGAACATCTCAGGCACTCTCCCTTGGGCAAACCGGCCACCAGGCGTTCTTCCTCTCCTGGAGTCCCTCCATCAGTCATCATGACTACCAACGATGAAGCCCCTGGGCATCACTTCAGTCTCCACATAACAAAACCAGGGAGTGAGAATTCGACAATTCTCAGTAAGGGATCTTCAGTGTACCTGTAAGAAAATTACTAGGACTCTTGCTGTGAGCTCACATAGCATGAGGGTCTATTATATGCATATATAACTAGGCCATAAGACCTTTCCTTAAGTAGTCCTCCTCACGGTGCATCACTCTATGCCTAGCGAGTTCTGATCACTAACCTGCTCCTAGCAAGCCGAAGCTTACTGGATGCAATCATGTAGCCTTCCCATAAGTCGTTATGCAGGGGAATTATGGTGGAACTTTGTAGACTAGGCCGTAGGGCCTCGTTGTTGTAGACTAGATGAACAAGGTTTCACCTTCCAACCTTGTGGCTATGGCACGGCTAGGTTGCCAAGGCTTATAAACCTCTCACCTGGGCTAGTAATACCTTGTTGTGATCATTGCAACATAGTTTCCTTTAAAACTTTCCTTCTCTTTGAGTTAATATAAATCTAAAACTAGGCCATTTTAAGTGTTTTTAAAACATTGAGGTGATAGTACTCCCTCTTAGCTTCATGTGGAATCTTGAATCACCTCAATCGGACACCCGAGCGAAAAGTTATGCTGAAAAAAAAATTGGGTGTCAAATGCTGTCTTGGCAACGAGTCGCCACAGTTGTCGACGTTCTGCTAGTTTTCCAAGGTCTTGATTGTTGGGTTTCGGGAGCCAAACAGTGCAGCAGAATTTAACCGAAACCCTCCAGGATCCAAGTGAAACGGGGTAAACCTGGTGTTCAAAAATTTCATACCTAATTTTTGGTTGAGATCTCTCACTCAACTGTAGAGCCGAATCACAAAACCTGAACAGTTGACGTGTTCAGGCTCTCTATGGTATCCACACGAGCCTCTCGGGATCACCACGCTTCCACCACGTCCCGACAGATGCATTTCTCTTGCGCTCGCAGTGCTAGCTTGCGTCCTCCAAGGAATTGCAAGAGAAGAGTGCGGCTGTCCTTTTGGGAGGCTAGGGCAAGGAGACCTGCGAATTTCTCACTTCAAAGTTGTATTTATAGTGAGACTCAACTTCCAGGCCTAATGGGTTTCAAAGCCCTAATCCAATTAGGATTTAATTTCAGGCTTAATAATGGCTCAACTCCTTGGCCCATTATTAATATGAAATTAAATTGAAACCATAACCCAAATAATTCGCCCATGCACTCTAATCATCCAAATAGCTCTATGTGTGCGACCCAATAGGCTCTTGCCATGTTGGCAATGATCATAAATCACATTTATGATCATAAGCAATGAGCGGTGTCTAGCAACACATCATTGCTACCCAAGTGACAAGATTGTCAGTGAATCGACTAAACCTTTATGATCATCACCGATATATGCCATTGTCCCTTTGTCCAAGATATCAAGACTAAGCACGAGACATGGAATCTGTCACTCTCGTATAGCCCAATCTTTGGTTTCTTAATTACCGAGTAGACCAACTTAAACTGATGACATTGATATCATATATCAACTCATCGGAGCATGGCCATGCATTTTCTAAGTCTTACTCTATCAAGGGGCCCAAAGATATCACTCCTGTTACATAGGAGGGACAAATCCCATCTTGATCATACAAATCCCTCCGCATGATATGTGACATACCTAATGACCTCCTTCATGTTCACTCAGTTACGAGCAACAAAGGAAAGTATCAAAGTATGTGACTCACATGTAGGGAACCTTGCTGATCTTAGGTCGAAGGACTACATATACCATGATCACTATGAGAATCACTTATGACACTCATATAACGATCCATGAAGTGTTCTCATGGTGGGTCGGTCCAGTACACAAGTTCTCCAACTTGTACCCATATGTAGACTACATATCTCATATTAGTCTCCACATATGCTAGTCATTATGTATTATTGCAACCCGCTCCACAATAATACTAGACTAGGGATGTTTAAGAATATCATTATTCTAGGGTTACAATTATGTTTATTACGTTACGCAGAAACAAAACAACAAATTGCTGGATTAATGCCTCGATAAAATATCATGACTCAATGTGCAAAAATACAATGATCTCATGATTGACCTTTTGGGCACAACACTAACATTGATGACGTGTCATGGGAACTCGCGGGGATTGGCGACGCGTCGCCAAACCTGCAAAATGCCTAGAAAAACTCCGGTTTTGCTACTATGAACTTTGGACACTTCCTACACATATCAAACATGCTTGGAATGCCTCCAAATTTCATATGCAAATATAACATGTTGCATAGATCACAACCAACTATCACAAGCCAATCTATGATGTCTTGTAACATTAATCCAATCCTCCCAATTCCTCTAGTCCACCATAATTCAACCAAAACCTTTAACTAATGCCATAGCTAAAACCACTCAAATTCTTCAAGCAAACTCAAGCTAATGGCATTCAATGAACTTAAAAACATATCTCCCTTACCTCAACTTGAAGTAACAAGGAAGAACCAATCCCCTTTTCGTTCAACCAAGCTCACCAAAGTTCTACACAAGTTCCAACAAAAAACAATGGCACCAAACATCAAAACTTTACTCTCTAACCAAAACCCAAGCTTCAAACTAACTAACAAACATGAATTCAATCAAGAACATGTTCTTTACCTCGTTCAAAAATAGGGGAAGTAGAAAAATGCCCTTCCAAGCTTCAAAATCCTGATTTCAAGCTTGAAATTGCCTTCTCCTAGCTTATATACTTTGATAACCTCTTGTTCCAGCACAAATTTCTTGATTCCAAGGAGAATTGGATGGAGAAATGAGAGTGGAAGGGATGAACACGAAAATATGGCAGCCACTCTCACTTTCCCCTTCTTAAACCCTCCCTTAACACACAAGCCATCAAAGTATTAAGCTTAATACAATTAAGTCCCCCATCTTCGTAACTTACTAATTCTTGATTAAATTCATGTCTATTTTTCAAGTTTGTGTTAAGGTTGAAAGTTAAGTTCTAAAAATTCATTTTAAAACACTCAAGACTCATCCCGGCTATTCAGGATGCAAAATTATCATTTTGCCCCTGAACTTCGTTCAGTGCTTTATTCTTCTCGGAACTCAGTGAACTTTGCTAAACTTCTCTATTCTTGCTTTGTAAACTTGAATTAAGGTTCTAAACTTAATTTAAAACACTTTACCTTCCTCAATTGTGCTTCCCACTAGGAGGGCTATAACAATAAATCTCATGAAAGTACTAAGAGCATTAGTTAATCCAAAAGGCATAACTAACAATTCATAAAGTCCAAACTTTGTTTTGAAAGTTGTTTTCCATTCTTCCCCTTCCCTCATCCGAATTTGATGATACCCACTTTTCAAGTCAATTTTTTAAAATAAGGTAAAACCATACAACTCATCAAGCATGTCATCAAGTCTAGGGATAAGATGTCTATACTTTACAGTAATTTTGTTGACTAGCCTACAATCCATGCATAGGTGCCATGAACCATCTTCCTTAGGCACTAAAAGAACAGGCACGGCACAAGGACTCATGATTTCCCTCACAAAACCTTTGGCCAACAACTCCTACACTTGTTTCTCAATCTCCTTAGTCTTCTTGGGATTGGTTCAACAAGTTAGCCTATTTGGAATAGGTGCACCCGAGACTAAGTCAATTTGATGCTCAATGCGTCTAACTAGAGGTAAACCTCTTGAATCTTCATGGAACACATCCTCCAAGTCCTTCAACAAAGACACAACAACACTAGGAAGATGTGTTAGATCATTAATAACAAGCAAAGACTCTTTGTACATTAAAAGGAGCACTGGTCTTTGTGCTTGAATGGCTTTCCTCACATCACTCATTTTTGCAATATAGCACTCTTTCTTGCCACTCAACTTCCTCTCATTCTTTTCTCTCGAGAACTCTCCACTCCTTCTCCCTTCATGTTCACTCTTTTCACTTAATCTCTCATTTATTCTCTTGGCTTTTTCCTTTTCGCTCTTTCCCTCAACTTTCCCCTCATTTACTTTTCTCTCAACCTTACTTTGAAGTTTCCTTTGATCCTCCAAGACTTATTCTGGTGAAAGTGGAGTAACTATAACCGGCCTTCTTTCATGAACAAACGAGTATAAATTCCTCTCTCTATCATGTGTGACTTCCTTATAAAATTGCCACGGCCTTCCAAGTAAAATGTGACAAGCTTTCATAGGAACAACATCACAAAGAACTTGATCATGGTAAGTACAAATTTTAAAGTTAACCAAAACTTACTTTACCACCTTTACCTCACTGGCATCATTCAACCATTAAAGTCTATATGGTTATGGGTACTTGATGCCCCGAGGCATCCTCGTTAAGTGACATTGTGACTTCTGGAGGGACTTCCTGAGAGGGAGAACGCCTGGAGCCCAGATTTCCCAGAGAAGCATGCCTGAAAAGCTCAGAAGAGAGGGTTAAGAGGTCCCCGGAGTGTTTTCCCGGGGAGGAGCCTCCAACGCCCATGTCAGTGTCTTGAGAAGGTGAAGGGGGAGCACTAAAGGTTTTAGTGGCCTTGCCTGTTTGTGTCTTCTCAATGAGGACGAGTCGAACCATTTGCCAGGGTCTGTTCCCTGGTATTTATAGAAGTGCCCAACCCGTTCAGATGACGACACGTGTTCGGTCGGATGTTCTCTGAGTTTCTGGGCGTAGGGGACAAGTAGCCGGTGGCAGGCTCCTTGAGCCTTAAATCGAGACAGGTCGTGACAAGACCTGGACGGCGACGGCATGTCAGACCGCCATTTGGGGCGGCATGTAATGCCCATGGGCGACATGTCAGAGGCTCCTTAAATGCTCATGACGTACTCCCGAGGTCCTCTAGGCGAGGTCATCCTTTGGTATCGACACCCTTCTTTGGGAGTTATGCTCATAGTTCGAGGAGTCCTTTAGTTCGGTGGATCTGCCTTCGGAGGATTCTTTCCTGCTTGTAAGGGCCTCTGTCCCGAAGGCGATCTGTTTGGCCCCCCGAAGGAGCTGGTAACGTTTTTGGAGTTCCTGAGGTATTAGCCGAAGTCCCGAGTTCGACACGTCTTGACTTTGCTCCTTCCGAGTTCAGTGATAGTGCCTTCTTCGGCTGACATTAAGCTCTCCGGTTACCTTGTTTTAGGCAGGAGGCACGGGGTGAGAGAGGCGATAGTCCTTCGGCTATCACAAGCCCCCTTTTGGAAAGCCGAAGTAGATACTTCGGTTTATCAACTTTTGAATGCAGTCTTTCAGGGCCTTCGTTATAACAATTTTGCCGAGGATGGACCTTTTGTCTAAAGACACCGGCTTGTTCGGTCATAATCTGCCTCTTGGTGTCTTCGAGGTAACCTACCTCTCTCTTTTTATAGATCTGCGCCATGTCGCGTCTCGTAACCAGGTGTGTCAGTCTAGAGCGGCGCGCCCAGGTGTAGGAGTGTCAGAAGATGTGACCCCCTTTTGGCGCAATGGTTGACGCGTGGCAGCCTGCTACTGGCAGGAATTGTATCGGATAAAGCAGGCGTGTCTTTTCATGCGCTCCGAGCAATTATGGCGACTGCTCATCTTCGTGGAGTAGTTATGACGCTAGTTCGCCTTCGCCTCTCGGCCTATATATACTCCTGTTCCGTCATAACCCTCTTTTGCTTCTGTTTTTGCTCTCAACTACTTTCACGTTTTCTCCCGCTTTTCCGGCGATCCTTTTTAACGGGGTGTTTTCTGGCAACCTTTTGCGATGGCGTCTTCAAATCCGGATTTCGGCAAAACCTTTTGCTTTTTAAGCTTTCCCGAAGTTGTTTTTGGCCTTTTTTCGAAATCATTTTTCAGCCAACCATGCATATTCCCAACAGCTGGCAACCCCTTTGTCTCATCCTTGCTACACCACTCCTAAAAAATTTGAAAAATGGAAGACCAAGTTCTTCCTTCCCTCATACGCTGTTACTCGGTTGCCACGTTCGAACCAATTTAGCTTTTCAAACCGTGGTGACGAGGTTACCATTTTCCGAGCTCAACTGAAGGCCGGACTTCGGTATCTTCCTCCGAAGATGATTTGCGACTTTTGCCAATTCCATGGCATTGCCGTAAATCAGCTTCCGCCGAACTCGTACTGCTATTTCAACGCCTTCCTCTACATGTGTGGCATTTTCAAAATAGAACCGCACTTCATCATCTTTATGTAGTACTATAAGCTCTTCGTGGTCCCGAAGGGTGGCTTTTACTTCATGCTACCTCGGGGATCAGGGAGCAAAAAGTATATGTATACTTTTGCCACCAAGGACAGCTGGCGAGGGTGGCAACAAAAATTTTTCTTTCTGAAGATGGAGGAGGCCTGGTCGCACGTTCCGACCAAGTGGGCTCGGGGAAGGCTGGAGATGGACGTCATAGATCAGAGGATAATGCTGACTCCCGAGTTGGCTCCCATATTCGCGGATTTTGACAAACGTATCCGCGCCGTCTCCGACTGGGGTCCCGAGGTCCATTCGCGCTCCCTCTACCCCTTCCGCATCAATTGGAAGCTGATGACCGAGGAGGCTTGATGGCCTTGGGCCTCATCGTTGTGAGTCATGATGACTGTTGAGGAGACTTCTAGGAGGAAGAACGCCTGGAAGGTGGATCGCCCCAAGGAGAGTACCTGAAAAGCTGGTAAACAGGGTTAGGAGGCCCCCGGAGTGTTTTTCCGGGGGGGGAGCCTCCGACGCCCAAGTCAGTGGTGGCCGGAAGAAGGAGAAAGTCACTAGCTCAAAGAGAAAGGCAGAAAAGTCTCGCCTGGTATTTTCTCAGGGTGTGGGAGCTGTATCTCCGGCCTGCCAACCTCCTGTCAAGTATTTATTTCCTGTATATATAGGAATACCTAGCCCGTTCAGATCATGACACGTGTGCGGTCGGATGCTCCTGAACGTCTGGGCGTAGGGGACAGATAGTTGGTAACTAGATGGCCTCGAGCCTTGTGCTGAGACGGGCCATGATATGATTCTGATGGCGTCTGCGCGTTAGGGCAACTTTTTACGTCTGTGGTGGGACGTGTCAGAGGCTTCCTTAAATGCTTCCTTAAATGCGCCTGCCGTACTCCTGAGGTCCCTGGGCGAGGTCGTCCTCTAGTTCGGACAGAGCCTCTTCGGGAAGCATACCCTCAGTTCGGGGGTTCCCAGTTCCAGGGGGTTCCGCCTTCGGCGATATCATGTTCGGGCAGCAATGTCTGGTGCCACTTTTCCAAAGGCGCGCTGTTCACAACCTTGGGGGGCGAATGGAGTCCTCAAGTTTTACTGGCGTGCCGAGGCTCGGAGCTCTCCGGCTATCTGCCGAGGTGCATGATTCCACCTGTTCCCGGGAAGCGCCAGTTCTTCTGGCCATTACTGTGGCAGGGTATTCGGCCAGATTGAGGCGATAGCCTTTGGCTATCACATGCCCCCCTCTGGAAAGCCGAAGTGAAGACTTCGGTTTGCATCTCTTTCCGAGGTTGCCGTTGGGAGTCTTGTTGTGAAGCATAACCTGTTCCGAGGTCGCACCTTTTGCCCGAGGGTCTGGGCTGTTCGGCCTTGGCCTATTCTTTGGTGTCTCCGAGGCAAAGCCTGTACCGAAGATATACCTCTTGCCCAAAAGTCATGGGCTGTTCAGCCATAGCCTGTCTCTTGGTGTCCTCGAGGTGGCCTGCTTTTTATTTCTACAGGTCTGATGGCCAAGCGTGTCAGACTGAGCGGCGCGTCTCCATTTCTCAGGGATGTCAAACGACGTGTCCCAATCAGGAGGCGTGTCCCGGTTTTCCAGGCACGTTTGGGGAGGCACGTCCCCCATTTCTGCGCAGCGGTTGACACGCGGCTTCTTGCCATTGGAGGAGAGGCGCGTCATTTACAGAGGGCGCTCCTTTTCGGGTGCAGCGGGCAGTTACGGCGACGGTTCGCCTCCAATGGGTACTTATGATGTTCTTTCAGTTACCCACCTTTGGCCTATAAATAGCCCATTCCATCATAAGTCCCACTTACTGTTTTTCTGCTCTCTCTCTGCTTTGCCCTCTGTTCTTGCGTTTTATCTTGCTTTCTGTGGCGGAGCTTCTTTAATCAGAGCTTTTCCTACCAACTTTCACGACGGCGTCCTCAGGCAAATCTTTTGGTGGGTTTTGATTTCCAGAGTACTCTGATTCCTCTGTTTTTCTGAGTTTTTCTGGAAAACTGTTGTTTTTTCCAAACTCGTCTTCTGAGTTTTTTCTGGAGACTATTTTCTTTTCCATCTCAAACTCTTTTTCATGTCTGTGATGCCTGTTCCCGAGAGCTGGAAACCTCTTCTGGCCCATCCTTGCTGTACCACCCCCGAAAAACTAGAGAGGTGGAAGAAAAAATTCTTTCTTCCGTCTTACGCTGTGACCAGACTACCTCGTTCTAGCCATTTTGCTTTTTCAAACCGTGGCGACGAGGTTACCGTCTTCCGAGCCCAACTGAAGGCCGGACTTCGGTATCCTCCCCCGAAGGTGGTTTGCGAGTTCTGCCAATTCCATGGCATTGCTGTGAACCAGCTTCCCTCGAACGCGTACTGCTATTTTAACGCCTACCTCTGCATGTGTTGCGTGTTCGGGATAGAGCCCCACTTCATCATTTTCATGCAGTACTACAAGCTCTATGTGGTCCCGAAGGGTGGCTTCTATTTCCTGCTGCCTCGGGGATCCGGGAGCAAAAAATTCACCTTCACCTTCGACACGAAGGATAGCTGGCGGGGGTGGCAGCCTAAGTTCTTTTTCCTCAAGGTGGATAAGAACTGGTCTGATGTCCCGACCAGGTGGGCTCAGGGAGTGCTGAACGCAGACGTCGTTGATCCGAGGATGCTGCTGACCCCACCGTTGGCTTCCGTGTTCGCGGATTTCGACGCCCGCATTCGGGCAGTCGCTGACTGGGCTCCCGAGGTCTCTCCTCGTGCTCTTTACCCCTTTCCTATCAACTAGAGGTTGATGACCGAAGAAGTCCTTCGGGAGCTGAAAGTGGTTAAGGAGCACGTGACTGACCTCAATATGCCCGCTCCCGCCATCGCCGGGAAAGACTCCTGGCTGGTCAAGCTCCTTAAGGGGGAGACTTCTTTCGAAACTTTTTCCGAAAGTGAGTAATCTTCCATCCCTTTATACTTTTTCCTCGGACTTACGCTGATATTTCTTCTCTTTTTCAGAGATGGGCGATGGGGCTGCCGCTTATTACAAGGCCCTCTTTTCTGGCCAAGTGGAGAAGGGGGAGCAGACAAAGAAGGCGGCTTCGCGAGAACTCAGTGAAGCGAAGGCTTCGCTTGCGAAGGTGATCGCCAGCAACCAGCAGCTGACAGCGGATTGTTCTCAGCAACTCGCTGCCGTTCGGGAGGAGTTCTCGAAGAAAAGAGAAGAACTTGAAAAGGACTCCTCCCGGAAGATTGCCGACCTCGGCGACCAAGTAAAGGGGCTGCTCGCCGCCAACGAAGATCTTGTCAAGGACAAGGCTGTTTCTGACAGTCTTGCGTCGAGGTTGACGGACGAGAACAATGCTCTTCAAGCCGAGGTCGAGGCTCTGAAGAAGGAGTCCGGAGAGACGCTGGGGATAAGCGAGCTGGAAGAGGAGGTTACTGAGCTGAGGGACGAGGTCAATGTCCTTGGCGTTCAAAAACGTACTTCTGATGACATGGCCAAGGTCGCCTTTCAGGACGGCTTCTGCCTTGCCCGGCACCAGGTGCTGCAGAGGTTCCTAGATTTGGACCTCTCTTTTCTGGAGGGCCTAAATATTCCTGAGGGACCTCGGTGGCAGTGGTCCAAGGTCGAGCATCTGAAGCTTCCTGGTCTTCGTCCGCCCGGCTCTCCCTAGTTTGTTTTAGGGCTCCTCTTATTTTTCTCCTTCGTGCTCCTTCTTTGGACACTTCTTTTGTAAGGCAGCGTTTGCTCCAAATGAACAATCTTTTCGGCTAAGTCCTTTCTTGCAAGTTTCTTTATTTCCACTGTCCCGAACACGTTTGCTCAAGAGACTTTCGGAAAACCTGTAACCAAAGAAACTTTTTACCTTCCTTTGTCCCGAGTGTGCTCGCTCAAGAGACTTTCTGGAAAGTTTGCAAAAATTTGGCTAAGTCTTTTGCATGCTTTTTGTTTCCTTTTATCCCGAACATGTTTGCTCAAGGGACTTCGGAAAACCTGCGACCAAAGAAACTTTTTACCTTCCTTTGTCCCGAGTGTGCTCGCTCAAGAGACTTTCTGGAAAGTTTGCAAAAATTTGGCTAAGTCTTTTGCAGGCTTTTTGTTTCCTTTTATCCCGAACATGTTTGCTCAAGGGACTTCGGAAAAGTTTCAGCCAAATTTTTCTGTCTTCCTATTGTCCCGAGCATATTTGCTCAAGGGACTTAGGAAAATTCTCACGAGATTGCTCATTTCCCTCTTTCCCGAGCATGTACGCTCAAGGGTGTTTGGAAATTATCTCTGCTTTTGTTTTGGCGTGCACTATTGCGAGATTCTTGCTTTCCCTTTTTTCCGAGCATGTACGCTCAAGGGTGTTCGGAAAATTTTCTCTGCACTGATTATGCCGAGTACCTTTGCAAGATTCCTATTTCCCATTTTTCCCGGGCATAGTGGCTCAAGGGACTTCGGGAAATCACATATGCTTTTTTCGTGGCGAGCACCTACGCGGAATTCTGTCTGGGACAATCTGGTATACTTAAGAATTTTTCTCAAGACCATTCTTCTCCAGACCATTCTGTACTTAGAATATTTCTTGTACAATATATCTCTTCCGCTCAACCTTAGGCGTAGAATTTTTTCAAGGCGTCTGAATGCCAAGTGTTTTTCAATTCTACGCCTTCGGCGTCGCCAAGCCTATACACGCCTTTCCGTACTTCAGCGAGAACCAGATAAGGTCCTTCCCAATTTGCGCGAAGTACGCCGTGAGATGGCCTTCGGGGTGCAAAGTCGGCCTTTCGGAGAACGAGGTCTCCTTTTTTGATTTCTTTTGGCCTGGCTTTTAGGTTGATAGCCGCGGCCACTCTTTGCTGGAAAGCTTTTCTTCTCAGCTCGGCTATTTCTCTGTGTTCGGTCACAAGGTCGAGCTTAGTTCTCAGACCGAGGTCGTTTCCGCCTTCATCAAATACTTGCACCCGTATTGAAGGCTGAACTATCTCTATTGGGATAATGGCCTCTGTTCCGAAGACGAGTGAGAAGGGAGTTTCCCCTGTGGCTCTTCGTGGCGTCGTTCGGTAGCTCCACAATACACTTTGGAGTTCTCCTGGCCATTTCCCATTGGCTTCCCCAAGTCTCTTTTTCAGGCCATCTTTTATGGTCCTGTTTGATACTTCCACTTGCCCATTGCTTTGGGGGTGAGCTACTGGGGCGAAGTGCATCTTTATTCCGAGGTCGCTGATGAATTCCTGGAATCCTTTGTCTATGAACTGGGATCCATTATCAGCTACTAGTACCCTCGGTATGCCAAATCTGCATACGATGTTTTTCCATACGAACTTCTGCACTTCTTTTGCCGAGATAGTTGCTAGTGGTTCTGCCTCTACCCACTTTGAGAAATAGTCCACTGCTACCACGCAGAATTTCACGCCTCCCGGTGCTGTGGGGAGTGGCCCAATGAGGTCTATACCCCAGACTGCGAAGGGCCAAGGATAGTCTGCCGATGTTACCATTTCTGAGGGTATCCTCTGGATTTTTGCATGTCTCTGGCAACTACCGCACTTCTGGACGAACTGCCTTGCGTCCTTTCTCAAGGTAGGCCAGAAGTATCCTTGGCGGAGTATCACTGCTGCAAGGGCATCAGTTCCAATGTGCGAGCCGCACATGCCTTCGTGAACTTCTTCGAGGACCATCTCAGTATCCTCTTCGCCCACACATCTCTGCAGCGGATTTGCATATCCTTGCCGATATAACTCTTCACTAATCAGGAAGAATCTTCCGGCGCGTCTTCGCAGTCTTGCAGCATTGCCAGCGTCTTCGGGAAGCTCATTCTCTGTGAGGTATTTCTTTATGGGGTCTTTCCACCCTGTTCCCGAGGACATTACGCTTAGCACGGAGATGCTTGGATGGTCTAGCACCTCGGTGTATGTTTTAGACTTCGCTAAGCAATCTGCCTCAGTATTATTCCGCCGGGGTACATTTTCGATCCGCACGGCGTCAAACTCTTGGATGAGCTTTGTTACCAGCTCGTGGTATTTTGCCAAGATTGGGTCCTTCGCCCCATAATCTCTTGCCGTCTGCCGAACTACCAGCTGGGAATCGCTGTGAGCCCTTAAGTTTCTCACGCCAATCTTTCTGGCCAAGCGTAATCCCGCTATGAGGGCTTCATACTCAGCCACATTATTGGTGACGTTGAAGCTGAACTTGATAGCCTTCATCACCTCTAGGCCTTCGGGTCCTCTAATAACTATTCCAGCTCCCTGGTGTTCGGACCCCGAGGCTCCGTCAACATGCAAGGTCCATTCTGGCTCACCTTCTTTCGGATCTGAGTGGTTCTCCTTAGTGGTGGGTATTTCGGCGATAAAATCTGCCAATGCTTGGGCTTTTATGGCCTTCCGAGGCTCATACGTGATTTCATGTTCGCCAAGCTCTATGCACCACTTGGAGAGCCTTCCCGAATGATCAACTCTCTTCATAACATCCCGTAGTGGTAGACTACTTCGGACGATGATGGGGTGAGCCTGGAAATATGGTCGCAGTCTTCTTCCTGCAAGCACCAAGGCGTATATAGCTTTTTGAAGCAAAGGGTACCTGACCTCGGCGCCATGCAGGGACTTGCTGACGTAGTAGACCGGCCATTGTTTCGGCCCTTCTTCTTTTATCAGGACCGAGCTCACGGCCTTTTCTGTGACGGCGAGGTACAGTACGAGGGGTTCTCCCTCCCGAGGTTGTCACAGAGTCGGCAGGCTGGCCAGGTAGACTTTGAGTTCTTCCCAGGCCTTTTGGCAATCTTCATTCCAGGGATGATTGTTTCTTCCGAGGTCGCCTTCCATCTTTGCTGCCTTTGTGAGGACTTTGAAGAAAGGTCTACACCTATCTCCGTACCTGGAAATAAACCTGCTCAGGGAGGTTATTCTTCCGGTTAGTCTCTGCACGTCTTTGACTGTGGCAGGAGTTCGGAACTCAAGCAGAGCCTTAATCTTCTCAGGATTGGCGTCGATGCCTCTTTCGGATACCATGTACCCAAGGAATTTTCCCGATGTCACCCCGAAGATACACTTCTCGGGGTTAAGGCGAATCCCGAAGGCTCTGAGCTTTTGGAAGGTTTCCTCCAAATCTGCAACGTGGTAGCCGGGCAGCTTGCTTTTGACTATCATATCATCAACATATACTTCCATGTTTCTCCCCATTTGGTCCTTAAAGACCTTGTTCATCAGTCTCTGGTAGGTGGCTCCTGCATTTTTCAGCCCGAAGGGCATTCTGATATAGCAGTACGTTCCTCCCTTGGTGATGAAGGCAGTTTTCTCTTCATCTTCGGGGTCCATCCTTATCTGATGGTAGCCGCTGAAGGCATCTAGGAAGCTCAGGAGCCCGTATTCGGCCGTTGAATCTACCAGTTGATCTATTGGTGGGAGGGGAAATGAGTCTTTCGGGCAAGCATCGTTCAAGTTTCTGAAATCAATGCACATCCGGAGTTTGCTGCTACCTTCTTTTGTGGCAATGACCACGTTGCTTAACCATTCGGGGTATTTTACCTCCCTGATAACTTCAGCATCCAATAGGCGCTGGACTTCGGTTCTCACGAAGTTGCTTTTCTGGGCTGAGATGCTTCGTTTCTTTTGCCTGATAGGTTTTGCTTCCGGGCTTACTTTGAGGCTGTGCTGTATTATGCCAGGGTTTACTCCTGGCATGTCTTTCGGCGAGTAGGCAAACAGATCTTTATTTTTCAGCAGAAAGGATACAAGAATTTCCTTATCACCTTTGGCCAAGCTCTTCCCTATTCGGGTAGATTGTCCTGGGACAAGATCTACTGCTTCCATTTCTGCTTCTGTGGGATCTCTTTCTTTGCCTTTCTCCTGCGCCCTTGCCTCCACTATTTGTGTAGAGTTGTCTGCCGGAGCCTTTCGTGCTTTTACAAACACCTTTCTTACCTCGGCTTGGTCGATAAAGACCTCTGCATCTCCATCCTTGGTGGCGAATGTGACAGTCAAGTACTTCACATCGAGGCGAATGTGCAGGTTCCCCTGAGTCTGCCTTCCAAGGATGGCGTTGTACGAAGACGGGACGTCCATGACGATGAATCTTGCCATTGTGGACGCGTACAACTCAGCTGCTCCGTCTACCGAAGTGCCTTTTATCATTAAAGGGAGGTCGATCCATCCGAGGACGGGTAGTGCCGATGGTCCAACGCCGAAGGTGGGCATGGTGACAGGTTTAAGCTCGCTGCTGTAGATACCCAAGCTCGGCAGTAAGTGCGAGAATAGGACGTCAGTATTTGAGCCATCATCAAGCAACACTCTTTTGACGTCCCAGTTCCCTATTCTCGCCATTATCAGCAGTGGGTCGTCGTGGGGGAAGACGACGGTGGAGCCATCTTTGCGAGCCAATTTCTTTGATGGACTTTGATACTCCATAACTGCAATTTCTCTGGCCTTCCGCTTTCTTTCCGAGGATGGGAGCCCCGTGGTAATGGTTTGGATGACCCCTACTGGAGGTGGAAGGCGCCTTTTTGGACTTCTGTTTCTCCGCCTGTCTGAGTCATAGTCCTCATTTTCGGCCCTCTCTTCCTCCTCTTTTCTGCCTTTTGGGGAGGGCATTCGCAGGTATTTGTGAAGCTGGCCCTGTTTGATCAGCGACTCTATGTACTTCTTCAGCTGGAAGCAGTCTTCGGTGTCATGACCGTGGTCGCGATGAAACTGGCAAAACTTCTTGGCATTCTTCTTATTATCGGCGGCCATGGCCTTTGGCCGCCGAATCTGCGTCCCTTGCCTTTCCAGCGCCATGAGAATGTTGGTCCGTGTCGTGCTCAAGGGTGTGAAACTTTGAGGTTTCTTTCCTCGCATTCGCCGTGGTCGACCTGTGTGTTCAGAAAGATGCCGAGCTTGCTGGCTGGACCCTTCGGCGCGGTGATGATCAGACTTCGGCCCCGCCATCCTCAATTCCTCGGCTGTCATGTGCTGCTCTGCCCTTCGGTAAAATTCTCCGAGGGTCTCCGGGGGGTCCTTTGAGAACTCGTAGAACAGCTGTGAGTCACGTCGAAGGCCCCGTGTCATAGCGAGGATGCGGATTTCGGGCCGGAAGTCCGGGACGCTGAGTGCTTCCCTGTTGAATCGTTCGACATAGTCTCGGATCGTCTCTCCGTTTCTCTGCTCTATGTCGAACATCTGCACAGGCATTTTGGCCGTCGGCCTGCTCCCAATGAACTGCTGGGTGAAGGCTGTGGACAACTCCTGAAACTCAGTGATAGTCCCTGGGGGCAAAGAATTGTACCATGCTGTTGCTGGGCCCGTGAGGGTGACTTCAAAGCATTTGCACATGGTAGCGTCATCAGCTCCGTGCATTATCATGCTCCGCCTGTACTTCCTCAGATGGGCCTGTGGATCAGTCCGGCCATCATAGATCTCCAGCCTAGGCACTCTGAAGTCGCCTGGCATAGCTGCCTCAACGACGGTGCGAATAAACGGGGAGCCATCTTCGCATAATGCCCCCGACAGCCTGTCCCAAACGGGTTTTCTGGTCACTTGCTTCTCCACTCTGTCCAGCCGTGCCAATATCCTTTCCATAAGCGCAGTGGCGCTAGGACCATTTTCGCGGGAGGGAGATCGACGGCGCCTTTTCGGGGAGCGAGTTCGGCACGGAGGGGTCAGGGACCTCGCCTCGGGCGACGAACTGCTTCGCTGTGAGACTCTCGGTCGCTTGGACCCGGTTTGTCCCACAGGCCGTTTCCCGAGGGCTATATCTTCTGTGGATGATTCTCCGCGAGGCTCTCCACTTCCTGAACTGCGGTGTGTAGACTTGGGGCTTCTCTCCCGAGGGCGTGCTGATGATGAGGGTTTCTGGGCCTGTGACTACTGTGGCCATCTTCGGTCGATCTGCTGAGTCATTTCAGCAACGACCGAGCGCTGAAAGTCCCTCAAGAAGCTCATGGTGATTACCAGAGGGCGGTCCTCCTCAGGCGTAGAAGTCTCTGGGAGTGTCTGCTCAGCAGCCGGTTGTATCTCAGGCGCGGACGAGGACCTTGGGAGTCCTTTGTCCTTAGAACGCCGAGTCTCAACGACGGCAATCTGCGAGCGGGTTCCCACAGACGGCGCCAAATGATGGCCTTGGGCCTCATCGTTGTGAGTCATGATGACTGTTGAGGAGACTTCTAGGAGGAAGAACGCCTGGAAGGTGGATCGCCCCAAGGAGAGTACCTGAAAAGCTGGTAAACAGGGTTAGGAGGCCCCCGGAGTGTTTTTCCGGGGGGGGAGCCTCCGACGCCCAAGTCAGTGGTGGCCGGAAGAAGGAGAAAGTCACTAGCTCAAAGAGAAAGGCAGAAAAGTCTCGCCTGGTATTTTCTCAGGGTGTGGGAGTTGTATCTCCGGCCTGCCAACCTCCTGTCAAGTATTTATTTCCTGTATATATAGGAATACCTAGCCCGTTCAAATCATGACACGTGTGCGGTCGGATGCTCCTGAACGTCTGGGCGTAGGGGACAGATAGTTGGTAACTAGATGGCCTCGAGCCTTGTGCTGAGACGGGCCATGATATGATTCTGATGGCGTCTGCGCGTCAGGGCGACTTTTTACGTCTGTGGTGGGACGTGTCAGAGGCTTCCTTAAATGCTTCCTTAAATGCGCCTGCCGTACTCCCGAGGTCCCTGGGTGAGGTCGTCCTCTAGTTCGGACAGAGCCTCTTCAGGAAGCATACCCTCAGTTCGGGGGTTCCTAGTTCCAGGGGGTTCCGCCTTCGGCGATATCATGTTCGGGCAGCAATGTCTGGTGCCACTTTTCCGAAGGCGCGCTGTTCACAACCTTGGGGGCCGAATGGAGTCCTCAAGTTTTACTGGCGTGCCGAGGCTCGGAGCTCTCTGGCTATCTCCCGAGGTGCATGATTCCACCTGTTCCCGGGAAGCGCCAGTTCTTCTGGCCATTACTGTGGCAGGGTATTCGGCCAGATTGAGGCGATAGCCTTTGGCTATCAAGGCTCTTCGGGAGTTAGGGGTAGTGAAGGAGCACAAGACCGACCTCGGAATGCCGGCTGCTGACATTGCTGGGAAGGATTCCTGGCTGGTGCAACTCCTTCGGGAGGAGACTACTTACAAAACTTTTTACGAGCGTAAGTTATCTCCGAATCCCTCTGTTATAATTTCACCTTGGACTCACACTGATGTCTTCTTTCTTTTTCAGAGATGGGCGACGACACTGCTGCCTATTACAAGACCCTTTTTCTTGGTCAAGCCAAGAAGGGCGAACAGATGAAGAAGGCCATCTCCCGAAGGCGGAAATCGTCTGGGGCTGAGCCATCTGTGGTCAAACGGGTGAAGAAGGATGCGCCTCTTCCTCTTCCAGAGAGTTCTGAGGAGATGGGCGAAAAGCCTGAGGCTGCTACTGTCCCGCCAGCCGAGGTCGCTGCCGACCTCACTGCTTAGAGTCCCACTCGTTCGGTGACTCTTCTGGATGCTTTGGTAGAAGCCCCTTCTGCCGAGGAGCGCCGTAGGAGCAAAGGCAAGGAAATTTCTGCCGAGGGGACTCAGGGCTCGGACGACGATGTCACCTAGGTGCCTCCAGGTTTGCTTTCACAGGCAAACTGTGATGCCTTTACTTTTTTGAACTTTGAAATTTACTTGCCTTGACCAGCTTCTTGTTTTGCCGTGCAGGGGAGTTACTTACTCCGGGTTGGGCAGCCGAGCACGCCTGAAAGCGAGCCCTTCGGGATGCCCGTATCCCGAAGGGGAAGATCTCGAAGGAGCCTTTCTGGTCGTTTACGGAGGACATGAATTTGTACTCCGGAGACTGCCAGCAAATGGCTAAAGATATCTCGAGGGGGATGCTTACAGAATCCTCCTTCAGAGCTATCGCGGAGGCTCACCCGGGCGATGATTCCCTGGCCGCGAAACTTTCCGAGCACGCTGCCCAGGTATGTTTTGCGCCTTTCTTTCTTTTTTCCTTTGGATTTTTTCCAAGTGTTTGGCTCTCTCTTCTCTTTTGCCTTACTGACTTTCCCTTTTTTTTTCCAGCTGCTGGGGTACGCTGGTTTCCTCAGAGTTCGGGTGGCGAGGCAGACAGCGTTCCGAGCCTCGGCCTTAGAGGTTATAGAAAAAACTAAGGCCACGTGCTCGGAATTAGCTGCCCAGAACACGCAGCTGGCTCAAGCTGCAGAGAAGGAGATTGCCACCGTTCGGGAGGGGTTCCTGAAGGAAAAAGAAGAACTTGTGAAGGAATCCTCCCAGAAGATTTCTGACCTCTGCTCCTAGGTGGCGGAGCTGATTTCAGCGAATGAAGCCTATCAAAAGGAGAAGTCAGAGTCTGAGGTTCCCCTGGCGAAGGCGCTTGCTGAGAAGGCCGCGCTTCAAGCCGAGGTCGATGCTTTCAAGAAGGAGCCGGAGAAGAAGAAGATGAAGTTTTTGAAGAAGAAGGTCGTGGATATGAAGAAGGACCTTGACGCCCTTGGTGTCGAGAAGGATAAGTCTGACCAGATGACCAAAGTCGGTTTTCAGGACGGCTTCTGCCTTGTTCGGCACCAGGTTCTGCAGAAGTTTCCAGATCTGGACCTTTCTTTCTTGAAGGCTTTAAACATTCCCGAGGGACCTTGGTGGGCTTGGGCAAAGATTGAACACTTGAACTTGCCCCTTTCGCTCCCGGCGCGGAAGGTAGTGGAGAAGGACGCAGGAGCTGGTGGCTCCCGGGATGCTGAGATCCCTTAGTTTGTTTTAGGGCCCTTTGCCTTCTTTTCCTTTTTTTTTGTACTTCTTCTTTTGGCAATCTTTCTTCTCTGTAGGCAGATTCGTCCTTAATAAAGATTCTTTTTTGGCTAAATCATTTTGTGAGTTTTTTCATTTCCCGTTGTCCCGAACATGTTTGCTCAAGAGACTTCGGAAAATCAAATCGTGCTTATTACGGCGATCGCCTTCGAGGAATTCTGGCTTCTATAATTTATACTTAAGAATTTTTCTAAGAAACTTTTGTACTTAGAATATTTTCCTAATTTGTACAATACAGCTCTCCCGCGAGATCCTAAGCATAGAATTTTTTCAAGGCATTCGACTGCCAAGTATTTTTTAATTCTACACCTTCGGCATCGTCGAGTTTGTACACCCCTTTTCGTACTTCGGTACGAACCAGATAAGGACCTTCTCGCTTTGTGCGAAATACCCCGTGGGATGGCCTTCGGGGTCCGAATTCAGCCTTTTGCAGAACGAGGTCTCCTTTCTTTATTCCCTTTGGCCTGGCGCGCAAGTTTATAGCCGTGGCCATTCTTTGCTGAAAAGCTTTTCTTCTCAGCTCGGCTATTTCCCTGTGTTCGCCGACGAGGTCGAGCTTGGTTCTTAGTCTGAGGTCATTTCCACTTTCATCAAATACTTGCACTCGTACTGATGGTCGCACTACCTCGATTAGGATGATGGCCTCCGTACCGAAAACGAGTGAAAAAGGCGTTTCCCTTGTGGCTTTTCGAGGTGTTGTTCGGTAGCTCCATAATACGCTTTGGAGCTCTCCTGGTCATTTCCCTTTTGCTTCCCCCAGTCTCTTTTTCAGACCATCTTTTATGGTCCTGTAAGAAACTTCTACTTGGCCATTGCTTTGGGGGTGAGCTACTAAGTGCATTTTTGTCCCGAGGTCGCTAATAAATTCCTGGAATCCTTTGTCTATAAACTGGGATCCGTTATCAGCTACTAGTACCCTTGGTATGCCAAATCTGCACATGATATTCTTCCATACGAACTTCTGCACTTCTTTTTCCGAGATAGTAGCCAAGGGTTCTGCCTCGACCCATTTGGAGAAATAATCTATCGCTACCACGCAGAACTTCACGCCCCCAGGTGCCGTTGGGAGAAGTTCTATGAGGTCTATGCCCCAAACTGTGAAGGGCCAGGGATAGTCAGCCGAAGTCACCATTTTCGAGGGTGTCCTCTGGATATTCGCGTGTCTTTGGCAACTACCACATTTCTGGACGAATTGCCTAGCGTCCTTTCTTAGGGTAGGCCAAAAGTACCCTTGGCGAAGTATTACTGCTGCCAGGGCGTCGATTCCAATGTGTGAACCACAAGCGCCTTTGTGAACTTCTTCGCAAACGCATCTCTGTAATGGATTTGCATATCCCTGCCGATACAATTCTTCACCAATTAGGAAGAATCGACCGGAGCGCCTTTGAACTTTAACGGCTTTGACAGGGTCTTCGGGGAGTACATTGTCTGCGATATACCTCTTTATTGGGTCCTTCCAGCTGTTTCCCGAAGTTCCTATGCTCAGTATTGCAATGCTCGGGTTGTTTAGTACTTCGGTGCATGTTTTTGACTTTGCCAAGCAGTATGCTTCGGCATTATCCCGTCGAGTTATGTTTTTTATTTTTACGGTGTCGAACTTCCGAATGAGCTTTGCTACCAATTCATGGTATTTTGCTAAGGTTGGATCCTTCGCCCCATAGTCCCCTACTGTTTGCCGAACTATCAGTTGGGAATCGCTGTGGGCCTTTAGATTTCTCACGCCAATTTTTCTGGCTAGGCGCAATCCTGCTATGAGGGCTTCATACTCAGCCACATTGTTGGTGACGTGAAAGCTGAACTTGATAGCCTTTATTACCTCTAGGTCTTCGGGACCTCTGATAACTACCCCCGCTCCCTGGTGTTCGGACCTCGAGACTCCGTCAACATACAAAGTCCACTCAGGCTCACCTTCATTTGGATGAGGATGGCTGTCCTCGATGGTGGGTACTTTAGCAATGAAGTCTGCCAGAGCTTGAGCTTTTATGGCTCTTTGAGGTTCATAAGTGATGTCGTGTTCGCCAAGCTCTATACCCCATTTGGAAAGCCTTCCCGAATGATCAACCTTTCTCATGACATCACGCAAGGGTAGACTGCTTCGGACAATGATAGGGTGAGCCTGAAAGTATGGTCGCAGCCTTCTTCCTGCTAGTACCAAGGCATATATAGCTTTTTGCAACAAAGGATATCTGACTTCGGCGCCATGCAGAGACTTGCTTACATAATAGACCGGCCATTGCTTCGGCCCTACCTCTTTTACAAGGATCGAACTCACTGCTTTTTTTGTGATGGCGAGGTATAACACAAGGGGCTCTCCCTCGCGGGGTTGCCGCAGAGTGGGTAGGCGGGTTAGACAGACTATGAGTTCTTCCCAGGCCTTTTGGCAGTCCTCATTCCAAGGGTGATCACCACTCCCGAGGTTGCCTTACTCTTTTGCGGCCTTTGTGAGCACTTTGAAGAATGCTCGGCATCGGTCTCCATACCTGGAAATAAACCTGCTAAGAGAGGTTATCCTTCCAGTGAGTCTTTGTACATCTTTTATTGTGATGGGAGTTCAAAATTCAAGTAAAGCCTTAATCTTTTCTGGGTTAGCATCAATGCCTCTTTCTGACACCATGTACCCAAGAAACTTAGCGGAGGTTACGCTGAAGATGCACTTCTTAGGGTTAAGGCGGATCTCGAAGGTTCTGAGCTGGTGGAAAGTTTCCTTTAGGTCTGCGACGTGGTCGCTAGGCAGCTTGCTTTTGACTATCATGTCATCGACGTAGACTTCCATATTCCTCCCTATTTGGTCATTAAAGACCTTGCTCATCAACCTCTGGTAGGTAGCTCCTGCATTCTTGAGCCCGAAGGGCATTCTGACGTAACAGTACGTTCCCCCCTCGGTGATGAAGGCAGTTTTCTCCTCATCTTCGGGGTCTATCCTTATTTGATGATATCCGCTGAAGGCATCTAAGAAACTTAGGAGCCCGAATTCGGTGGTTGAGTCTACCAATTGGTCTATCGGTGGGAGAGGATATGAGTCTTTCGGGCAAGCATCGTTCAAGTTTTTGAAGTCGATGCACATCCGGAGCTTACTACTTCCTTCTTTTGTGGCAATAACCACGTTGCTTAACCATTCGGGGTACTTGACCTCCCTGATGACATTAGCGTTCAACAGGCGTTGGACTTCCGTTTTGACAAAGTCACTTTTATGGGCTGAGATGCCTTGTTTCTTTTGCCGGATAGGTTTTGCTTCCGGACTTACTCTAAGGCTATGCTGTATTATGCTAGGGTTTACCCCTGGCATATCTTTCGGCGAGTAGGCAAACGGGCCTTTATTTGTCAGCAGAAAAGATACAAGTTTTTTCTTGTCACCTTCGGCCAAGTTCTTCCCTATTCGGGTACTTTGGCCTGGGACAAGTTTTACTTTTTCCATTTCCACTTTCGCGGGATCTTCTGCCTCATCCTCTTTTGGTGCCTTTTCCTCCATTGTTTGTGCGAAGTTATTTGCCAGAGCTTTTCATGCCCTGACGAACACCTTTCTCATTTCGCCCTAATCTATGAAGATTTCCGCATCTCCATCCTTGGTGGTGAAAGTGACAGTTAAGTACTTCACATCAGGGCGAATGTGCAGATTTCCCTGTGTCTGTCTTCCAAGGATGACGTTGTACGATGAAGGGGCATCCATGACAATGAACCTCGCCATTGTGGAGGTGAATAATTCGGCAGTCCCATCTACCGAAGTCCTTTTCAGCATTAAGGGGAGATCGATCCATCCGAGGATAGGCAGTTCAAATGGTCCTACCCTGAAAGTAGGCGAGGTAACGGGCTTAAGGTCACTGCTGGATATGCTCAAGTTCGACAGTAAGTGTGAAAACAGGACGTCGGTGTTTGATCCATCGTCAAGCAACACTCTCTTGACGTCCCAATTTCCTATCCTCGCCATAATCAACAGCGGATCGTCATGGGGAAAGATGATGGCGGAACCATCCTTGCGGGCCAGTTTTTTTGTCTGACTCTAGTATTCCATGACTGCTATTTCTCTGGCCTTCCTCTTTCTTTCCGAGGATGGGAGTCCCGTCGTGATTGTTTGTATTATTCCTGCCGGAGGTGGATAGCACCTTTTCGGGCTTCGGTTCCTCCGCTTGTCGGAATCGTAGTCCTCATCCTCTGCCTTTCCTTCCTCCTCCTTTTTCCCTTTCAGGGAGGGCATCCGCAGATAACGCCGAAGTTGGCCCAGTTTTATTAGTGACTCTACATACTTCTTCAATTGAAAGCAGTCTTCGGTGTCGTGCCGTGGTCACGGTGAAACTGGCAGAACTTCTTCATGTTCTTCTTATTATCAACAGTCATGGCTCTTGGCCGCTGAATCTGAGTCCCCTACCTTTCCATTGTCATGAGGATGTTGGTCCTTGTGGTGTTCAGAGGTGTCAAAATTGGGGGTTTCCTTCCCCTCATCCTCAGAGGTCGGCCTGCCTGTTCGGTTGGGTACCGGGTTTGCTGGTTAAACCCTTTGGCCCGGGTGTGATCGGACTTCGGTCCACCCATTCTCAGTTCTTCTGCCGTCATATGCTGTTCGGCCCTTCGGTAAAATTCGCCAAGCGTGTCCGGGGGGTCTTTGGAGAACTCATAAAATGGCTGTGAGTCTCTCCGAAGGCCCCGCGTCATTGCGAGAATGCGTATTTCAGGCCGAAAGTCTGGGACACTCAAGGCTTCTCTGTTGAACCTCTCGACATAGTCGCGGATGGTTTTTCCATTTCTTTGCGCTATGTCGAACATTTGGACAGGCATCTTCACCGTTGGCCGACTTCCAATAAATTGCTGCGTGAAGGCCGTGGATAACTCCTGGAATTCTGTGATGGTTCCTGGAGCTAATGAATTATACCATGCAGTAGCTGGTCCTGTGAGGGTGACCTTGAAACATTTGCACAAGGTAGAGTCGTCGGCACCGTGCATCATCATGCTGCGTCTGTACTTAGTCAGATGGGCCTGTGGATCAGTACGGCCATCATAAGTTTCGATCCGAGGTACTCTGAAGTCACCAGGCATGGCAGCCTCAACTATGGCTTGAGTGAACGGGGACTCATCCCCACAAAAGGTTTCAGACAGCCTGGCCCAGACGGGCTTGCGGGCTACCTATTTTTCTACCCTGTCTAGTCTTGCTAGTATCCTCTTCATAAGGATCGTGGCACTAGGTTCTTCCTCTGGGAAGGGAGATTGCCGGCGTCTCTTCGGGGAGCAAGTTCGGCGTTGGGGGGACAGGGACCTCGCCTCAGGCGATGAGCTCCTTCGGTGTGGGACTTCAGGTAGCCTGGACTTAGCTCGTTCTGTAAGTCGTGCCCCGAGGGGCATATTTTCCGTTGGAGACTCCTCACGCGGATCTCCGCTTCCTGAACTACGGTGGGTTGGTTTGGGGCTTCTCTCTCGAGGGCGTGCTGGCGAGGGAGGCCTTTGGGCTTGAGTCTGTTGCCGCCACCTTCAGTTTATCTGCTGTGTCATTTCAGCCACAACAGAACGTTGAAAGTCACGGAGGAAACTCATGGTTATGACCAGAGGACGCTCTTCCTCCGGCGTGGAAGTCCTTCGAAGGGTTTGCTCAGTGGCCGGTTGAGTTTCAGGCGTGGACAGGGACTTCGGGAGTCCCTTGTCCTTTGAACTCCAAGTTTCAACAACGGTGACCTCAGAGTGCCTTCCCACAGACGGCGCCAAATGATGCCCCGAGGCATCCTCGTTAAGTGACATTGTGACTTCTGGAGGGACTTCCTGAGAGGGAGAACGCCTGGAGCCCAGATTTCCCAGAGGAGCATGCCTGAAAAGCTCAGAATAGAGGGTTAAGAGGTCCCCGTAGTGTTTTTCCGAGGAGGAGCCTCCGACGCCCAAGTCAGTGTCTTGAAAAGGTGAAGGGGGAGCACTAAAGGTTTTAGTGGCCTTGCCTGTTTGTGCCTTCTCAAGGAGGACGAGTCGAATCGTTTGCCAGGGTCTGTTCCCTGGTATTTATAGAAGTGCCCAGCCCGTTCAGATGACGACACGTGTTCGGTCGAATGTTCTATGAGTTTCTGGGCGTAGGGGACTGTTAGTGTTGTGCCCAAAAAAAGCCAATCATGAGATGATTGTATTTTTGCACATTGACTCATGATATTTTATTGAGTCATTAATCCAGCAATTTTGTTTGTTGTTTTGTTTCTGCGTAACGTAATAAACATAATTGTAACCCTAGAATAATGATATTCTTAAACGTCCCTAGTCTAGTATTATTGTGGAGCGGGTTGCAATAATACATAATGACTAGCATATGTGGAGACTAATATGAGATATGTAGTCTACATAAGGGTACAAGTTGGAGAACTTGTGTACTGGACCGACCCACCATGAGAACACTTCATGGGTCGTTATATGAGTGTCATAAGTGATTCTCATAGTGATCATGGTATATGTAGTCCTTCGACCTAAGATCATCAAGGTTCCCTACATGTGAGTCACATACTTTGATACTTTCCTTTGTTGCTCGTAACTGAGTGAACTTGAAGGAGGTCATTGGGTATGTCACATATCATGCAGAGGGATTTGTATGATCAAGATGGGATTTGTCCCTCCTATGTAACGGGAGTGATATCTTTGGGCCCCTTGATAGAGTGAGACTTAGAAAATGCATGGCCATGCTCCGATGAGTTGACATATGATATCAATGTCGTCAGTTTAAGTTGGTCTACTCGGTAATCAAGAAACCAAAGATTGGGCTATACGAGAGTGACACATTCCATGTCTCGTGCTTAGTCTTGATATCTTGGACAAAGGGACAATGGCAGATATCGGTGATGATCATAAAGGTTTAGTCGATTCACCGACAATCTTGTCACTTGGGTAGCAATGATGTGTTGCTAGACACCGCTCAATGCTTATGATCATAAATGTGATTTATGATCATTGCCAACATGGCAAGAGCCTATTGGGTCGCACACATAGAGCTATTTGGATCATTAGAGTGCATGGGCTAATTATTTGGGTTATGGTTTCACTTTAATTTCGTATTAGTAATGGGCCAAGGAGTTGAGCCATTATTAAGCCCGAAATTAAATCCTAATTGGATTAGGGCTTTGAAACCCATTAGGCCTGGAAGTTGAGTCTCACTATAAATACAACTTTTAAGTGAGAAATTCGCAGGTCTCCTTGCCCTAGCCTCCCAAAAGGACAGCCGCACTCTTCTCTTGCAATTCCTTGGAGGACGCAAGCTAGCACTGCGAGCGCAAGAGAAACGCATCTGCCGGGACGTGGTGGAAGCGTGGTGATCCCAAGAGGCTCGTGTGGATACCATAGAGAGCCTGAACACGTCAACTGTTCAGGTTTTGTGATTCGACTCTACAGTTAAGTGAGAGATCTCAACCGAAAATTAGGTATGAAATTTTTGAACACCCAGTTTTCCCCGTTTCACTTGGATCCTTGAGGGTTTCGGTTAAATTCCGCTGCGCTGTTTGGCTCCCGAAACCCAACAGGGACAAGTAGCCGGTGGCAGGCTCCTTGAGCCTTGAACCGAGACAAGTCGTGACAAGACCTGGACGGCGTCGGCATGTCAGACCACCGTTTGGGGCGGCATGTAATGCCTGTGGGCGACATGTCAGAGGCTCCTTAAATGCTCATGCCGTACTCCTGAGGTCCTCTGGGCGAGGTCGTCCTTTGTTATGGACGCCCTTCTTCGGGAGTTATGCTCGTAGTTCGGGGAGTCCTTTAGTTCGATGGTTCTGCCTTCGGAGGATTTCTCCTGCTTGTAAGGGCCTCTATCCCGAAGGCGATCTGTTTGGTCCCCCGAAGGAGCTAGTAACGTTTTTGGAGTTCCTGAAGTATTAGCCGAAGTCCCGAGTTTGACACGTCTTGACTTTGCTCCTTCCGAGGTCAGTGATAGTGCCTCCTTCGGGTGACATTAAGCTCTCCGGTTACCTTATTTTCGGCAGGAGGCACGGGGTGAGAGAGGCGATAGTCCTTCGGCTATAAGTACTTTTTTGTAGGAAGCTTCAACTTGTCCACCATGGTTGAGCTTGCTACATTGGTGCAAGTTCCTTCATCGACAATGAGGCTGCACACTTAGTCTTTGATTTGGCACCTAGTGTGAAAGATGCATTCTCTTTGATCGGCTTCCTGCTTGGCTTGCACACTTAGAGTTCTCCTTGCCACAAATGCAAAGTCTCGTTCCTTGAGCTCAGGTGTGTTTTACTCACCATCCTCCAAAGGTAGTGTCTCCTCCATGGCATCTTCATGCTCAGATGTGATCTCTCTATCAACGTTAAGAATCATAACCTTACTGTTTGGGAAATCTCTCATGTAGTGCCCCTTGCCTCTACACTTAAAGCACTCAGTTTCCCTTGTCATAGGTGCTTCTTTAGGTGGAGCTTTGGACTTGTCTTGTTGAGGCTGAGACAAGCCTCCTTTAGTGGCCTCCACTCTTGACTTTGGTGCCTCTTTGCTCCATGCTCCCCTCTATGTGGAACTCCCTCCTTGAGACATCTTTGATGCCTTAGACCTTTTGATGATCTTCTCACCCTTAGTGGCATAGTGAAGCAAATCCTCCATGTTGACATATGGCACCATCTCCACCTTGTTGGCAATCTCATGATTAAGGCCATTGATGAATCTAGCAATGGTGGCCACCTCATCTTCAATGATATTGGGTCGATCAAGGTCATCTCTAAGTCTTTATGGTAGTCCTCCACATTCCTTTGGCATTGCACAAGCCTTTGAAGCTTGAGGTGTTGATCTCTATAATAGTAACTAGGCACAAATCTCCTCCTCATCATGGCTTTAAAGGCTATCTATGTATTGATGGGTTCCTCCTCATTCCTTCTCTTATAAGTGACAACCTGATTCCACCATACAAGAGCATAATTAGTGAACTCAATAGTTCCCAATTTAACTTTCGTTTCCTCAGCATAATGATGGCATTCAAACACCATTTCAATCTTTTGCTCCCATTCCCAATATGCATCCAGATCACTCCTCCCTTGGAAAGATGGAATGGTAAGTTTGATGGAGTTAAGGTTATTGTCTTCCCTTGGTTCCCCCCTCCTTGGAAGCCCATGGTCATGCCAATTTCCTTCTTCCTCCTTGGTTTCTTCCCTCCTTGGACCTAGCATTGGTAGGAAGATGGGATTAGGTCCCCTTGGCAACCTCAAATCAATGTCTTCAATCCTTCCCACAAGTCTATTGAGAGTTTCTTGAAGTTCTTTCATGGTAGGCTCCTCATTGTGTCCCACCTCCATTCTCCTATCCTCCTAGCCCTCCATACTCCTGAAAACAAAGATCCTCACATAGACCGACCTCACATGTTTCACTCAAAATATGAACACTCAAACACTCAATTTGTTAGTGAGAATATTGTTATTCAAAGAGTTCTCAAAAGTTCTAAGAAAACTGTCCTCAAAGCACAGAAGAAAACTTCAATTCTTGAAAACAATTTTGACTCCAAAAGAGGTGGGCTAAACAAGCTTTAAAAGACTCTAGTAAGCTCTTGCAATTGATGATCACAAGAACGACAAAGAAAGCTTTTTGGCTCAAATCAATGGGATAGATTTGTGCGCGCAAAAATTTTAACACTTTGTGCAAACTTCTTTTGCAATCTCTTTTCTTTTCTTTCCATTGTTCTTTCTTTTTCTTTTCTTTTCTTTATTTTTCTCTTTTTATTTTGATGCTAAAACAACTTTCTCCTTGAATTTTGATGCTAAAAGATAGATTTCTTTTTGGCCAAGAGAAGAAATTATGAAAACATGCACAATTTGAAACAACATTTTTTATATCAAACTTCTTGTGCTTGGATCCTTCTTTTTTTTTGGTGTTTTTCTTAACCCTAGGATGCTGGACACAATGTGATGCCCCAAGGCATCTTCGTTTGCTGCCATGTTGACAGGTGGAGAGACTTCCTGAGGAGGCGAGCGCCTGGAGCTCTGGTTTCCCAACTGAGTGTGCCTGAAAAGCTTAAAGAAGAGGTTAGGAGGTCCCCGGTTTGCTTTTCCGGGGAGGACCCTCCGACGCCCAAGTCAGTTTTCTGAGTGAATGTGGAGGAAGAACACTAGGGGATCAAGTGTCTTGCCTGTTTTGTGTTTTCTCAGAGGGAGGAAAATGCCCATCCTTTGCCCAGTCCCATTTCCTAGTATTTATAGGAGTAGCTGGTCCGTTCAGATCATGACACGCGTTCGGTCAGATTTGATCTATACTTTTGGACCTAGGGGACAGGCAGCCGTTTGCAGCCTCCTTTAGCCTTGGACCCAGACAGGTTGCGTCAGGACTGGGGCGGCTGCGGCGTGTCAGTTCGCCGTTCAGATGTGACGTGTAGGGCTTGTAGGTGACATGTCAGAGGCTCCTTAAATGCTCATACCGTACTCCCGAGGTCCCCTGGGCGAGGTCGCCCTTCGGTGCGTGCACCCTCTTCAGATTCTATCCGTCCTTCCGTGCAAGCACCTCCTTCAGGATCTATCCCACAGTTCTGGGAGTTCCCTTGGTGGACACCCTCTTCGGGACTCACACCCATAGTTCGGGGATTCCCTCGTTCAGGTGTTTCTTGTTCGGGGAAGACCTCTTCGGGGCCTCTGCCTTCGGGGAGATTCTCCCTTGCTTCAGAGAGATGGCTCTCTTACCCGAAGACGATCAGCTTGGCCCCTCGATGGAGACGGTGTTGCCCTCGGAATTCCTGACGAGCTAACCAAAGTCTCGAGCTCATAGTGTTTGACTTCGCACCTTCCGAGGTCAATGAAAAGATCCTCTCTTGGGTGACGTCAGACTCCTCGGCCAATATTCTGGCAGGGAGTTACTACCGAGGAGGCGATAGCCTTTGGCTATCACAGGCCCCCCTCCGAAAAGTCGAAGTGAGAAACTTCGGTTCATCGGTTTTTGGGTCCTGTGGTTGTGATATCTACGCCGAAGACGCCTTCTTCTGCCTGGAGCGATGGGCAGCCTTTTTTTTGTCCTCGAAGCGCGAGAAGATAGGCTGTCCCTCTGCCGAAGATACACCTTCTGCCTGAAGTCACGGGCTATCTCTTGGTGTCCTCGTGGCAAGGGGAAATAGGATAACCTTGTACCGAAGATAGACGTTTTGCCCGAAGTCACAGGCTGTCTTTTGGTGTCTTCGAGGTAACCTACTTTTTTGCCTTTATAGGTCTGCTCATGCGTCGCGTCCTGTATCCAGCAGAGTCAGTCTAGGGCGGCGCCTCTAGACCAAACGGTGTCAGAGGGTGTGCTCGACGTGATGGACGACACGTGGCACGTTTGCTGCGCGATGGCCGACACATGGCACACTTTTATTGGGTAAGAATGCACTGAGTACGGCTGGCGCGACTTTTCAGGCGCTTATAGCAGTTATGGCGACGCTTCGCCTTCCGAGGGGTACTAATGACGACGGTTCTTCTGGCTTTCTCGGCCTATATATATCAGTCCTGTCATAACCCTCTTTCTTCTTCTGCTTTTGCTTTCTTTTGCCTTCTAATTCTCTCCCGATTTTTCGCGGCGGTTCTCCTTTTTCAGGCGTGTTTCCGACCATTTTTCACGACGGCTTCCAGGAATCCAGATTCCGGCAAGACCTTTGGTGGGTTTTAGTCCTTCTGCTTTTCTCAAAGATTCTTCTTTGATTTTCCCGAACTCGTTTTCCTGGTTTTTCCCGAACTCGTTTTCATCATGCCTGTTCCCGAGAGTTGGCAACCTCTTCTTTCTCACCCTTGCTGCACTACTGCGGCAAAACTAGCGAAGTGGAAGAAAAAGTTTTTCTTACCTTTTTACTCTGTGACGAGGTTGCCCCGTCCTGACCAATTTCCTTTCTCCAACCGAAGTGATGAAATCACTGTTTTCCGAGCTCAACTGAAGGCCGGACTTCGGTATCCCCCCCCGGAGATGGTTAGCGCGTTCTGCAACTTCCATGGCATTGCCGTTAACCAACTCCCGCCGAACTCGTACTGCTATTTCAACGCCTTTCTCTGTATGTGCGGCGGCGCCAAATGATGCCCCAAGGCATCTTCGTTTGCTGCCATGTTGACAGGTGGAGAGACTTCCTGAGGAGGCGAGCGCCTGGAGCTCTGGTTTCCCAGCTGAGTGTGCCTGAAAAGCTCAAAGAAGAGGTTAGGAGGTCCCCGGTTTGCTTTTCCGGGGAGGACCCTCCGACGCCCAAGTCAGTTTTCTGAGTGAAAGTGGAGGAAGAACACTAGGGGATCAAGTGTCTTGCCTGTTTTGTGTTTTCTCAGAGGGAGGAAAATGCCCATCCTTTGCCCAGTCCCATTTCCTAGTATTTATAGGAGTAGCTGGTCCATTCAGATCATGACTCGCGTTCGGTCAGATTTGATCTATACTTTTGGACCTAGGGGACAGGCAGCCGTTTGCAGCCTCCTTTAGCCCTGGACCCAGACAGGTTGCGTCAGGACTGGGGCGGCTGCGGCGTGTCAGTTCGCCGTTCAGATGTGATGTGTAGGGCTTGTAGGCGACATGTCAGAGGCTCCTTAAATGCTCATACCGTACTCCCGAGGTCCCCTGGGCGAGGTCACCCTTCGGTGCGTGCACCCTCTTCAGATTCTATCCGTCCTTCCGTGCAAGCACCTCCTTCGGGATCTATCCCACAGTTCTGGGAGTTCCCTTGGTGGACACCCTCTTCGGGACTCACACCCATAGTTCGGGGATTCCCTCGTTCAGGTGTTTCTTGTTTGGGGAAGACCTCTTCGGGGCCTCTGCCTTCGGGGAGATTCTCCCTTGCTTCAGAGAGATGGCTCTCTTACCCGAAGACGATCAGCTTGGCCCCTCGATGGAGACGGTGTTGTCCTTGGAATTCCTGACGAGCTAACCAAAGTCTCGAGCTCATAGTGTTTGACTTCGCACCTTCCGAGGTCAATGAAAAGATCCTCTCTTGGGTGACGTCAGACTCCTCGGCCAATATTCTGGCAGGGAGTTACTACCGAGGAGGCGATAGCCTTTGGCTATCATAATGAAAACAAGAAAGATTAATATGGTTGGACGTGAAACGGAAACATACGAAACAAACAAGAACAAACGGATGAAAACTGTGAACACAAGGTCGCACTAGTTGACTTCTTTTTGTTGTTTTTTGTGATTTTTGGATTTGAAACAAGGATGGAAGAAAGGACACAAACCTGAAACAAGAAGGAAAAGGATTAAAATAGAGAATTAAAACATGAAATTACTAGATAAATTGAAAGAAAATGAAGATAAATAGGAACACAAAGATATGCCCTTAAATGGAACTTGTGGCTCTAACACTAACTGATGCGAACCCCAGTGGTATAAAGACCATGAAATGTGCCCAAAATGTTTTTCAAGCTCAACAAGACATCAAAAAGACTAGATTTAAGACCCCCACCCCTAATCAAGCTATAATTAGAAATGAGAAGTATAGAACACCAAGAACACAAGCAAACTTGTGCACCAAGGTAGTCCGCCAAAAACCAAAGAGAATTCTCTCCAAAGTAGCAATATTATTTTAGATGAAAGTTGTGTTTTACATCTAGAATATGTTCCTATTTATAGGCCTAAACTAGGGAAAAATACAGTAAAAAATTCGCAGCCCAAGTCACCTAGGAAACCTAGTTACAAAGGACTCAAGAAAACCTAGTCAAACTAGGACTCCTACATCCCTTCAACCTTGTTTTTGGTATGCAGCGAATGCCACTTGTCCTAAGTGACCTAAATTAATTCCATAGCCTAATTAACATCCTAAATAATGTAAATAACCATGAAATTAATGAAAATAAAGTGCAAATGCAAGTTTGGCCCCAAAAACCGCAAATAGTCTTCTCGGGTGCACTTGTGGGCTCTTTAGGGGTTTCACTTGTATCTTTAGTGCCAAGCATGAATATTTGAGTTCCAATGGAATAATTATTCCTCTTATATGTTGGAAAGAGATCTTGAAAAGCTAGAGCTCAAAGATCCAGCTTGTAGACACAAAATGCATCAAGAACACTCAAAGGGGCTCAAAAGGTGCACTTTGAGTGGTGTCCTCGATGTTCTTGCTTTGTGACTTATCTAGGCACTCTAGGATTGAGTACCAAGCTTGTACATCATCTCCATATGGTGTCTTAAAAGTTCCAATAGCTCCTTGTGAAGTTCCATGTCCATTCTCCATGAAAAAGCTTGAAACAAAGGCTTGTAGTGCACTAGTGAGCTCCTTAGCTTTCTTCCCTGTCATTAGTCCACTAGAAATCTTCAAGGTCCTTTCCTTCCTTGGGTGTTCCTTCCTTGAACATAGCAGTTCCCCTCTCCTTGCAACAACCAAGTTTACTTCCTGTTCATGATTCATCATAGAGCAAATATAAAGATCATAGATATTTTAATGGTACTTAACACTAGTAGTTGACCACAACAAGTTCATGTATGTACCTAGCATGCAATGAAACTATATTCTATATATGTATAAACCATGATCTAAAACTAACATTTGTTACCCACTATGGGGTTGTCCAGTTATGGTGCCAAAATTGTGGATTTAAAACTCACAGGACTGATATCCTCTGTAGGCCATCAGAACAATACCCTTTGTGTGCATAGCCAAGTGGCCCTCTTGGGCACTATGTAAATGCATGCATATTTGTCCAACCATTACACACACATTCATACTTAGCACAAGTCTTAATCTTGGCTACCACACATTGGGCAATCTTATTAAGTGTAAGTGACCCGGCACTATACCTGAAATTTCTTCCAAAAAACTGTATTAATATAGCTAGGTAACCAACTATTTCTGTGCGTCATTATCAAGTAGAGTCTTTAAACAAACCAAGAAATTTTCTTTTATATCAATAGCCCACCTATGGGCCAAGTTATGGATTTTTTATGTTGATTACAAAATTCTAACAAATGAACAGTAACTTAGCCAAATTTGCAACATCATATATTTGGCTACATGGCTCCAAATTCATAAATTCTGAATCCTATTTCAACCTCTAGATGTATGCTAGATATCGTCAGCATTTCATGCCAAGATTCATTTTACATAGGGAGATATTAAACTTTAGGTGCACGGCCAAAAATTTGACTACTTTCGGCCCATTTTGCCCATACATATTTTCCAAAAGATGCAAATACTTCATTCACAAGTGGTAATCCCTCCAAGGCTATCCGATATACGTCCAATACACATAGGAAATACATTCTCTTGCATTTAACAATAATATGTGGCCAAACTAGAGTTACAAGTGAGCAGCCTGTCAATAACACTTAGGTCGCATTGCACCACATCACATACATAGCCAAAACAATACTCAAATGTTCACGTACTTGTCTCATTTTACATACACTACATGTACATGCATACATGTACTACATAATGGTATTAGCTTAGCTGAATACACACCCTACACAACAGGAGTGCCTGAGACACAATGGACTTCAGAAATAGGATGCTAGACAAATGCTGCATAACATAATAAGCAAAATCGCTAAAAAACCACATGTGCTCCTAAAATCACCAAACTTTCCAGATCAAAACTAGACATATGGAAGTTTAAATACCTAAAATTTCAAATAAAAACTCAAATCAAAAAGGTCATTTCGAATGTGATCTTTCTGCTGGACCTGAAATGGGCAGATTTGAGGGGGGTAAGTTTGACTATGGAACTTAGTAAGGGTAACTCCTGTACTCTTAAGGGAAGGTGACTCTCATTAAAACCTGCATTCAAAGACACTAAAATACAAAACCACAATGCATAGTACAAGAAATAGCAACCAAATGCAGCAGCCATTCACAACCAACAAATACATGAAATGCTGCAGCAACATAAACCATAGGTTAGTCCATAAAACATGCAATAAAGTTAAGTAAATCACTATGGAATGCCTCCTCAAGATTAAGCTTGGTGTTATGAGAATTTTAACACTAGTTAGTACTAACTTTGGGCCCTAGAAATTGTTCAATTTTCTGCCATCACTGTGCACTTCACACTAGCTCACAAAACCTTCAATAAGTGCATTCCTCTAACCAACCTTGGTTCATCAAGCTCATGGCTCTCTTCCACACTTAACCCTAGCTCCATTGATGCTTGAAAATAATGTAAAAAATCCATGAAAGCAAGAGACCCCTTACCAAGATGGGTAGGCCAAATTTTATGCTTGATCTTTGAAGTACCCAAGTAATAGCTCTAGTTTGCTTCCAATTGCTTCCTTTTGCCTTCAATTTCAAGTAGCTTTAAGTTTGAAGATTTGCTGGCTATGGATGAAGTGTGGAGGTGGATGGTCTGGCTTTCTTTATGGTCATGGAGGCCGAAATTGGCGAGAGGTAAGGACCAAGATGGACTTCAAATAGTCTTAAGTGCACAAACACACTTAACTCGTCTTAACCATGCTTTTTGTCCTTTTCCTTACTAAAAAACCATCATTTATTAACCTTAATTCCTAGGCCCACATTTGACTTCCTTATCCCATGCCATAGCTGCCCTCCCTAGCATGGGATAACCCCAAAATTTCACCATTTGACTTTAGTCAAAGGCATAAACATCTTAACGCCTACACTAGAACACTTAGGTCCTTTATGCCTTTTTATGTTTTTTTTGCCCTTAGTTGTCTTTCACAAGAAATTTGATCCTCCAATAGCACTTTCATACCATTCATATCCTTCTCATAACTCTTTAAATCTCTTTTGTGAAATTTTTGAAATTAAGAACCGAAATTTTCAGAATCTTACAAAAAAGTCCATAGGTTGCTTGACAAACAAGCAATCCTTGAGGTTTTTCTTGGGGGCCAAGTTACACACTTTGAACACCTTTTAGTAAGTATTGATCATGCCTTTTACTCCCCACACTTCAATCAGTATGATGAGATTTACACAGTATAATGATTTTTGACCATTACGCCACACTTTGTAATTCTCCCATTTTTGTGAGGTGGTAACAATCCTTCCTCCCTTAAAAATTTTGGTCCTCCAAAATTGCTCTTAGCTTCGGATAATCTATAGGATACCTTTCCTTAAGGTTTTTCTCAGTTTCCTAGGTTGCTTCCTTTTTAGAGTGGTGTGACCACTGAACTTTAACCATGGGAATGAGCATGTTTTGTAATCTTCTGGTATCCTTGGCTAAGATAGCCATAGGTTTTTCTTCATATGTAAAGTTAGATTTTAACTATATGTCTTCCATTAGAATAGCATGCTTGCTTTGTGTCAAACAGACACTTCTTAAGCATACTGATGTGAAAAATATTATGAACATTTGACATGCTTAGCGGTAGAGCCAACCTGTTACCACCTCACAAAATGGGAGAATTACAAGTGTGTCATAATGGCTAAAAATCATTATATTGTGTAATTCTCACCATAGTGGTTGAAGTGTGAAGGATAAAAGGCATGATCAACACCTTATTAAAAGTGTTCCAAGTTGATAACTTGCCCCCAAGAAAAGCCTAAAGGATTGTTTGTTTGTCAAGCAACCTATGGACTTTTTTGTAAGGTTTTGGAAATTCGGGTACTCAATCACCAAACTCTAAAGAAAGAGACTTGGAGAGTTATGGGAAGGATATAAATGGTATGAAAGTCCTATTGGAGGACCAAATTACTCATGGAAGACAAGTTTGGACAAACAAAACACTAAAGGCAATAAGGACCTAAATCTGCTAGTGTAAACCTTAAGGTGTTCAAGCTTTTGACTTAAGTCTATGGGCGGAATTGTGGGGTTATCCCACTATGGGGGAGGCAGCCAAGACTTGATAATTAGTCAAAAATGTTGGGCACATGTGTACCAATGACTTTAAGATAAAGACAACATAATTAGTGAGAAAGAAAATGACATAAGGCAAGGTTAAGTTTGTTAAGTGTGTTTTGTGCGCTTAAGCTCATTTAAGGCCATTTAAGTGGCCAAATCACTTATCCCTCTCTTATTTTCGTCCTCCCCCAGCCCAAGAACACAGCCATACTTCCTCCATAGCCACAGCAGCTTCAAACTTGCAATTGATTGAAATTGAAGGCAAAAGGAAGCAATTGGAAGCAAACTAGAGCTATTTCTTAGATACTCAAGGATCAAGCTTGATTTTCGGCCTACCCACTTTGGTAAGGGTTCTCTTGCTCTCAAGGACTATTTTTTGTAATTTTTAAATATCCATGGAGCTAGGGCTAAGCTTGGAAGAGAGCCATGAGCTTGATGAACCAGGCTTAGCGAGGGGAGTGTAGTTGTTGAAGGTTTTGTGACCTAGTGTGAAGTGCACAAAGATGCCAGTAAAGTGAGGGTTTCTAGAGCCCAAAGTTAGTACTAACTAGTGTTAAAATCCCCCTAAGACAAAGCATTAGCTTGAGGAGGGCTTCCATAGTGATTTGGTTATCTTTATTATGTGTTTTATGGACTAACCTATGGTATATGTTGCTGCCACATTTCATGTGTTTGTTGTTTGTGTTTGGCTGCTGCATTTGGTTGCTATGTCTTGTATATAAGCATTGTGGTTTTCATGTTTTAGTGTCTTTGGATGCAGGTTTTAATGATGGTTACACTGCCTATTGAATCCAAGTGCTACCCTTACTAGGTTTCTCAA
This sequence comes from Aquilaria yunnanensis, assembly GCA_039654915.1. Lineage (NCBI taxonomy): Eukaryota > Viridiplantae > Streptophyta > Magnoliopsida > Malvales > Thymelaeaceae > Aquilaria > Aquilaria yunnanensis. The sequence continues at coordinate 34,736,477 of CM077595.1, read as the reverse complement.
TGAAACTTACTCCCCTTAATTCTGTCATTTCAGGTCCAGCAGAAAGATCACATTCAAACTGACCTTTGTGGTTTTGGTTTTAATTTGAAATTTTAGGTACATGAACTTCTGTATGTCTAGTTATGATCTGGAAATTTTGGAGATTTTAGAAGCACATTTGGTATTTTTAATAGTGGTACTTATTGTGTTCTGGAGCAGCTGTCCAGCATCCTATTTTTGGAGTCCATTGTGTCTCAGGACCTCCTATAACCTAAGGTGTGTATTTAGCTGAGTTAAGACCACATTGTAGTGCATGTATGCATGTACATGTAATGTATGTAAAATGAGACAAGTAAGTGAACATTTGAGTAATGTTTTGGCTATGTAAGTGATGTGGTGTAAAGCTGCCTAAGTGTAAATTCTATTTTGGCCACATAAAGTTATTAAAAGAAAGGGAATGTAATTCCTATGTGTAATGGACATATATAGGATAGCCTTGGAGGGCTTTCCCCTTGTGAATGAAGTGTTTTCATGGTTTGGAAAAATTGTATGGGCAAAATGGTCTAAAAGTTGCCAAAATTTTGCTGTACCTAAAGTTTTATATATCCTTGTGTAGAAGGAATATTTGTATGAAATTTTGACCACACCTAGAGAGCATCTATAGGTTGGACTGTGACTTAGAATTTATAAATTTGGATCCCTGTAGCCAAAGATATGACATTGGAAATTTGGCTCAGTTACTGTTCATTTTGTCAAAATTTTGTAATCAAATTAAAAAATCCATAACTTGGTCCACAGGTGGGCTATTGATATAAAACAAAATTCCTTGGTTTTCTCTAAGCTTCTAATTTATAATGGAGCAAAGGAAATAGGGGGGTACATGGCTAGAATGATACAGTTTATTAGTGGAAGTTATAGGTGTAGTAGCTGGTCACTAGAACTTAACATGATTGCCTAATGTGTGGAAGCAAAAACTAAGACTTGTGCTAGTGTTTTCATTCTTAACTACCATAGTGTGCATAAATGTAAATATGTGTGTTATGGTTAGACTAATATGCATGCATTTACATAGTACTCAAGAGGGTCACTTGAGTATGTACATAAGGGGTGTTGTTCTGATGACCTACAAGACACACCACACCTGGAATTTTAAATACACAGTATTGGCACCATAACTGGACTACCCTGAAGTGGGTAACATAACCTGTACGCTACCTTGCCAACTTTTTCCAAGATCTGATAAGGTCCTATATATCTTGGGGCTAACTTTCATTTTTCTATCAAATTTGACAGTGCCTTTGGTTGGTGCAACTTTTAGCCAAACATTGTCACTAACCTCAAACTCCAAGTCTCTCATTCTTTTATTCACATAGGTCGTGGTTCCTTCATTGGCTACCTTTAATCTTTTTTTAATGTTCTTGATCTGGCCAATAGTTTCCTCAATAATTTTGGGAAATAACTCTAGCCTATCTAAGGCTTCTACCCAACAATGGGGTGTCATGCAACTACTTCCATAGATTGCTTTATAATGTGCCATGCCAATGGTGCTTTGATAACTATTGTTATAGCAAAATTCCAGTAGTGGCAAGTGTTGGTCCCATTCACCTTTGAAATCCAGCACACAAGTCCTAAGCATGTCTTCCAGTATCTGCATGACAGTTTCAGTTTGCCCATCAGTCTGAGGGTGAGAAGTAGTACTTAGCTAGATTTTGGTACCTAGTGCTTTGTGACAAGTGCTTCGAAACTGAGCTATAAATCTTGGATCTCTATCAGATGCAATAGAATATGGTATTCCATGTAATCTCACTACCTCTCAGATATACGTCTGAGCCAACTTCTCCAGGGAATTTGTGAGTTTCATAGGTGAGAAGTGGGCACACTGGGTTAGCCTCTCCATAATAACCTAGATTGTATCATGCCTTAAACTGGCCATAGCCAACCCAATCAATAAGACCATGGTTATGTCACCCTACTTCCTCACTGGTATAGGTAGAGTCTATAGGGTACCATTTAGCTTCTCTTGCTCTACCTTTGCCCTTTGGCATGTGTCACATTTGGAGACATAAGTAGCTATGTCTCTCTTCATGTGTGGCCATCAGAAGTGAGTCTTCATGTCTTTATGCATTTTCTCACTTCCTGGATTGATGTTCAACTTGCTTGTCTAAGCTTCTAGATAGTTTTTTCATGTTTCTTAGTCCACACAAACCTTTAACCCTACTTGGTCAGATGAGTAAGAACTGAGGCAATCAGTGAAAATCCTGAAAGAAATCATCTGTAGTATCTAGCTAATCCTAGGAAACTCCTGATTTCCTTCACAGTCTTTAGTCTTTCCCATTCTTGAACTTCCTTGACGTTTTCAGGTTTTTCCTTAAGGCCTTGTGCATCTATGATGTGTCCAAGGATAAACACTTTCTTTGTCAAAAATTAGCACTTGGATAACTTGGCATAAACCTGATGTTCCAACAAACTCTTTATGAGAATCATTAGATGATGTTCATGTCCATTTTCATCTCTGTAATACACTAGGTTGTCATCAATGAACACAACCACAAATTTGTCTAGATGTAGTCTGAACACCCTATTCATTAGATCCGTGGAAGCAGTTAAGGCATTAGTCAAACCAAATGGCATGACTGTGTACTCATAATGCCCATATCTGTTCATGAATGCAACCTTAGGAATATCCTTTTCCTTGACTCTCAACTGGAAGTATCCAGATCTCAAATCTATCATGGAGAAGATCTTACCTCCCTTGAGTTGATCAAACAGATTGTCTATCCTAGGGAGTGGAGACTTGTTCTTAATAGTTACTGCATTAAACTTCTTGTAGTCAATGCGTAGTCTTAATGATCCATCATTCTTTGCAAAGCGCACTAGAGCTCCCCACGGTGAAACACTTGCCATATGAACCCTTTTTAAAGAAGTTCATCAAGTTGTTTCTTGAGCTCATTCATCTCTGTGATAGGCATTTTGTAAGGGGTTATGGATATTGGCCTAGCTCTTGGTTACAACTTAATCTCAAACTCAATTTCCCTTAGTGGAGGAAGACCCAGCAGATCTTTACGAAAGACTTCTAGAAAGTCTTTCACAATAGGTATTCTGTCCACTTCCTCATCATAGTGCAATTTATTCAATGCATAACAATAATCATGCTCAGAAATCACATGCATCTCATCTAATACCTCTAGTTCCATGCCTTGCATTTCATACACTAATTCCTTAGGATTCACTAATGCATGCACTACACCATTAGGTAATGTGATTTCTCTCTTAGCACAAATAATTCTTATGTTATGCAGAGCAAGCCAATTAATACCCAGCACTATATCAAACTTAGGAATGTCCAATAGTAGCAGATTAGTCATAACCTTAGTCTTTTCTACAACTAATTCATAATCCTTAGCTAGTTCATTAGTGAAAAGACATTGGCTGCCTACTATTTTCACTAAGGATATACTAGGCATGATTTCAATAGACAAATTCATGGCATCAACCAATTTCCTAGTCAGTATAGACATAGTTGCACTAGTATCAAATAGAACACTAACAGGCATACCATTTAGGTAAATGTTACCTCTTAGTGCTCCTCCCTTGCCATGTGGTGGCTTTTTCTGCTTCCCTTCTGCTTGGCTACCTTCTCCTGCTCGACTTTGAAAGTACCTAGTCTCATACTTCTCTTGCTCTACAAACAGTGCTTTCTGCACTACTTCATATTATATGACTGCCCCAAAAGGTCTTATAGCCTTTCTGATGTCTAGCCTTAGCCGTTGACAAATCTTTTGGCCTTTAACTCCTCCAGTCCTGGATACTGAGGGGCAAACCTCACCAATTGATTAGCTTTTTGCTCATACTCTAGGAGACTGAGGTTGTTCTGCCTTAGAGCATCAAATTAAGCTTGCTTCATATCCTTGATGGCATCACTGATGTATTGCTCCTAAAACAATTGAGTCAACTTTGGCCATCTCATCTCAATATCTTTTCCTGGCCTTCTGCCCTTCTGGATAGCATACCTATCTCTGGTGTTTCTCCACGACATCTCTGCACTGGCTAGCAAGTTGTCAGTAGGCAAGGACACCTTCTTAGTGAAGCTGACTGGCATCCTCTCAAACATCTTCTCAACGAAGATTAACCACTCCTCAGCTTTCTCAGGCCCAACTATTCAATCAAATTGTGGAGGCCTGAGTCCTTAGAACCTGTCCAGTAGCCTGACCTCATTTAGGCCCTCTAGATCCTCAGCTTTATGTCTTCTAGATCTATGAGAACCCTCAGCATAGTGATACCCTTTGTGGTCTCTATGTCTTCGCCTACCTCTTCTTTTAAAATCTTCATTAATCTCGTTCCTAGTAGAGAAATGGTCATAGATTGAGGAATCGATCATAGATACCTGACGAATATCAGATCTCACAATTCTTCCTCCTGGATTTTTTCTATCCTCATCTTCCACTTCATCAGCTTCATCATTTCTATTTCTTGTTCTTCCAGAAAGAACATGTTCAGATGTGTTCCTAGCTTCATTTTCTCGTAGCTGTTGTGGATCCTAAACTACTTCTGCCTATGCTACTAGGACTCCTTGATGTTGTGCTTGAATCAGCCTTACTAAATTTTCACTAATTATAGCTAAGTTTCTTCGAAGCTCTAACCAAACTTGACCCACTTCATGGTTTAGTGCCCCATCTTGGCCCTAATTCCCTCTATTTTGTCCATTTCTTTGTCGCCCAAATTTAGTAGAAGGCCTTCGTGGTGGTTCCCCTCTCCTTGTGGCAACCATCTTTAATTCCTGTTCATGATTCATCATAGAGAACATATAAAGATCGTCGGTATTCTAATGGTACTTCACATTAATAGCTAACCACATTGAGTTCTTGTATGTAGCTAGCATGCAATGTAACTATATGCTATGTACATGTATAAATCATGCTTTGAAACCAACATCTATTACCCACTCTGGGGTAGTCCAGTTATGGTGCCAAAATTATGCATTTAAAACTCACAGGATTGATATGTTCTGTAGGCCAACAGAACAATACCCTTAGTGTGCGTACCCAAGTGGCCCTCTTGTGCATAATGTAAATGTGTTCATATTGGTCCAACCATTACACACATATTCACATTTTATGCACACCATGGCACCAAGGAAGGAAAACACTAGCACAAGTCTTAATGTTGGCTACCACACAATGGGCAATCTTATTAAGTGTAAGTGACTAGCCACTACACCTGAAGCTTCCTCCAAAAAACTGTATTAATTTAGCCATGTAACCCCATCTTTTTCTCACTTAATTATCAAGTAGAGTCTTTAGGTAAACCAAAGAATTTGGTTTTACATCAATAGCCCACCTATCGACCCAAGTTATGGACTTTTTAGGTTAGTTACAAAATTCTGACCAAATGAACACTAACTTAGCAAACTTCGTAATATGATATCATTGGATACAGGGCACCAATTTCCAAAATTCCAAATCACAGTTCAACCTCTGGATGTACTCTAGATGTTTTCAAAATTTCATACCAAGATTCATTTTATACCAGGGGATATTAAACTTTAGGTGTAAGGTCAAAAATCTAGCCACTTTTGGACCATTTTGCCCATAAAATTTTTTCAAACCATGAAAACACTTCATTCACAAGTGGTAAGCCCTCCAAGGCTATACCATATATGTCTAATACATATAATAAATACATGCTCTTTCATTTAACAATGATTTATGGCCAGAATAGAATTTACAAGTAAGTAGCTATCAATCACACTTAGGCACCTTTGCACCACATCACATACATAGCGAAAACAGTACTCAAATGTTCACATACTTGTCTCATTTCACATACACTACATGTACATGCATACATGCACTGTAAAATGGTCTTAACTCAGCTAAATATACACCCTAAGTTACAAGAGTTCCTGAGACACAATGGACTCCAAAAATAGGATGTTGGACAACTGCTGCATAACACAATAAGCACCATCAGTAAAAATACCAAATGTGCTTCTAAAATCACCAAATCTTCCAGATCAAAACTAGCCATACGGAAGTTTAAGAACCTAAAATTTCAAAACAAAAATCAAATTATAAGGGTTAGTTTGAGCGTGATCTTTCTGCTGGACGTGAAATCAGCATATTTGAGGGAAGGAAGCTACATTGTGAAAATTAGTAAGGGTAATGCTTATACTCCTAAACAAATGTGATGCTCATTAAAAAATGTATCCAAATACACTAAAGCACAAAACCAGAATGCATATGTACAAGATATAGCAACCACATGCAGCAGCCATTCACAATGAACAAACACATGAAATGCGGTAGCAACATAAACCACAGGTTAGTCCATAAAACATGCAATAAAATTAAAGTAAATCACTATGGCAGCCCTCCTCATGATTTAGCTTGGTCTTACGAGACTTTTAACCCTAATTAGTACTAACTTTGGGCTCTAGAAACCCTTTAATTTGCCGCCATTACTATGCACTTCACACTAGGTCACAAAACCTTTAATATGTGCACTCCTCTCACTAAGCTTGGTACATCAACCTCATGGCTCTCTTCCAGGCTTAGCCCTAGCTCCATGGATGGTCAAAAATATAGTAAACAATCCATAAGAGCAAGAGGCCCCTTACCAAGATGGGTAGGCTGATCCTTGGAGCACCCAAGCAATAGCAGTAGTTTGCTTCCAATTGGTTCCTTTTGCCTTCAATTTCAAGTAGCTTTAAGTTTGAAGGTGTGCTGGCTATGGAGGAAGCATGGAGGTGGAGGGGCTAGCTTGATTTTCACTGGTGGAGGCCAAAATTGTGGAAGGATAAGGTGTTGTGGCCTTACTAGTGGGAAGCATACTTAAGGAAGGTAAAGTGTTTTAAATTAAGTTTGGAACCTAATTTCTAATTTACATAGCAAGCATAGGCATGTTTAGCAAAGTTCACTAAGTTCCAACGAAGTTGACGCACTACATAAGGTTCAGGCGCAAAATGGTAATTTTACATCATGAGTACCCGGGCGTGGTCCCAAGTGGTTAAAATGAGTTTTTATAAACAAGAATTAATCAAAAATAACGAAGTTACCAAAAGATGGGGGTTTAATTGTATTACGCTTAATACTTTGGTGGCTTAGAGGTTAAGTGAGGGTTTAAGAAGCATAAATTGAGGCTATGGCTGCCATAATCTCGTTTCCAACCTTCTCACTCTCATTTTTCTCTCAATTCAACCTTGAAATCAAGATTTCTTCGTGAGGCTATGGCTGCCATAATCTCGTTTCCAACCTTCTCACTCTCGTTTTGCTCTCAATTCAACCTTGAAATCAAGATTTCTTGGTGCCAAGAAGAGCTATCAAGAGTATATAAGCTAGGAGGAGCTAATTTCAAGCTTTAAACCATGGTTTGGAGCTTGGAAGTGTGATTTCTCACATCCCCTATTTTTGATACGAGGTAACTAATGTGTTCTTGATTGAATTCATGTTAGTTGGTTTGTTTTAAGCTTGGGTTTTGGTTAGGAAGCGAGGTTTTGATGTTTGGTGTCTATTTTTTTTATTGGAACTTCGGTGACACTTTGTTAAGCTTAATATATTGGAAAGGAGGTTGATTCTTGCTTGTTACTTGAAGTTGAGGTAAAGGAGTTATGACTTGAAGACCAATTAATGCTATTGACATAAGTTTGCTTGAAGAATTTGATTGATTCTAGCAATATCATTAGCTAGAGGAATTGATTGAATTATTGTGGACTATGAGGTTTGAGAGGATTTGGATAATGTTATGAGACATCATAGATTGGCTTGTGATAGTTGGTTATGTTCTACGCAACATGGTCTATGTGTGTGTGAAATTTGGAGGCTTTCTAAGCACGTTGACTATGTTTGCTAAGTGTCCAAAGTTCATAGTAGTAATGCATGCCAATTGTGCGGATTGGCAGATTGGCAACGCATCGCCAATTTCGTGCACTAGTTCGCAATGAGTCCCCAATTGTGCAAATGTGGTTCGAACGTTAGCAACTGTGGTGACGCGTCACCAATTTTGCTAGGGTGATTGAAGTGAGACCTTGGGGAGTTCTTAGGGTGCTTTGGGGCCTAAGTATGCTAGGGGTACTCTGAGACTTCCAAAAGTCCCTCAAGACTTAAGCGTTTCCTTAAGGTTTGAAAGATTTTATGGTTGCTTGAGTTGTAAGCAAGGAAACTAGTTGCAAATGAGCATAACTAAGTTCCATTAGGTCAAATGGGAGAAAAAGTTTAAAACCTTTGGTGACCTAGCAGTGCCATAGGCACGAGGTTGCAAGGTGAAACCTTAGTGCACCTAGTCTACAAGGTCTTTATGGCCTAGTCTACAATAGTCCCACCATAATTCCCCTGTACAACACAAATAGGAGAGGTTCAACTGGTGATTTATCACTAGCTAGGCTGGCAAGCTCAGCTTGCTAGTAGGCAAGGCAATGGCTTGTAGTTTAAGGACAAGGATGAGGAGTGATCTCAAGGGACCTAGTTTTATATGCTCGTATTTCAGACCCTCAAGCTATATGAGCTCATTGCAAGTTACATATGTTATCATGTGTGGTGTCCTTAGTTATTTTCTTACAGGTACAATGAAGAACCTTACTGAGAATGTTTATGTTCTCACTCCCTAGTTATGTTGTGCAGATTCAAAAGTTGTTGCGCCGGGTAACTGTTGAGCATTATTGCAGTAGCGGCCTTTTGTACACAGGTGTTGCACTTGAGAATCCTTATGATTCTAGTGTACATGAGTATGCTTGAGTAGTTTGTTGGTCAAGTAACAATACTAACTAGAGTATTCCTTTGGCTGTAGAGCCTAGTAGCACTGGACAAGGGTTTTTGAGACTCGCCATGGGATTCACTTCCAAGGTGGGAGTTAGTTAAAGAAGATCTCAGTAGAGGCTTGTATATATATAGTACTCTAGTTGCCTCCATAGTCTATGTTATGAAGAGTCCTAGACTCTAGGGTTGCTCTTGGGTGAGGGTGTTAGTCTACTCTATGTATGAATGCTCCCACGAGTTGTTATGTGTAGTAAATTCACATAAATGTTGATTTTGTATGCTGACTATTTTTACTTATTTTCTATAGAAATTACTTGGCCAAGTTGTATATCGCTTTATGTTTGTAGTAATCGAAGTCAAAGCATGAAGAGCATGCATCTTGCATGTTCTAGGATAATCAACTAGTATCACAGGATTTTAATCCGCACAGATATACAACTAGCCAATTGCAACCACCGTGAGACAAGCTCTCATAGGGCTTCCTGGGCAGAGGCCAGGGATGGCCATGTCAGTTTTTGGTATCAGAGCTTAGAGCTCGTTTCATAGATATTGGAGACTAAGACTGAGGCCTAGATTGGAATGTCCATGTGCTAGGAAGTTAGTACTGACCAACATTTAGGGAATGTTTTCTGGCTTTGGTTGCAAGTTGTTATCGCTGACACTAGGTCAGGAACTTCAAGGGGAACTAGGGAACCTGGTGAGGTTTCTAGTGACCCAATTGTGGCAAGGCTGGATGAGATATCTAGGGTACTACAGGGGTTGACATAGACTATGGCCCAAGTGGCATAGGGTATGAATACTATTGTGACTGAGATGTTTAGAGATTATGAGGACAGAGATGTTGCTCAAGAGGAAAATGATGTACACCAAGATCAAGAAAGGCATGCTGAGCATCAGCAAGTGCCAAAGGCTCATGAACGGAGAAATCATGTTCAGGAGGAGGAGGAGCCAGAAGTTATGGAGGCTCCAAGGAGGGGAGACACTCCATACTAGACGAAATTGCTAGACAAATTTAAGGCTGTGGATCCACCGAGCTTTGATGGGACAGGTGATCTTAATCGAGCAGAAGATTGGTTCTCTAGGATGAACTGACTTTTTACTTGTGAAGGCTATGAGTCTGAGCAGAGGATGACCCTAGTACCTTTCTTTTTAAGAGGAAGGGCTAGTTTATGGTAGGATGATGTGATGGAGATGCTGAGGGAGACTAATGGTACTCAACCAGAGTACAAGAAAAAGGTGCTCATGTGGTCAAACTTCAAGAAGAAGTTCGGACAGGAATATATCAGTGAGGCTACATAAGACCAAATGTGGGTTTAGTTTAAGAACCTAGTGCAGGGAGAGATTTCTATATGGGAGTATGAGCAACGTTACAACTCACTTATTCGGTACACTCCATACATGGTTAGTAATGATGAGTTGAAAGCCAAGAAGTTCTTCCAAGGTTTGAAACCCATGCTTAGGAGGTATATGGCGACAGTGGCTATGAAAAGGTATCGCCAAGTGGTCCAAAAGGCGTTAGCCTTGGAAAAAGAAACTGAAGACTCATAGACAACTAGTAAAAAGGTAGAGGTTGGACCAGCTACCTACGAAAGAGTGCCAGGAAATGACCGATGGTTGAAAACCTAGGTCCGTTCAAGAAAGGGAAGGCAGGCTTATGTCCTAGGTGTCATGATGGAAGACCATTACACTGGGGACAGATATTTGCAATATCTGTGGTCAAAGAAAAGATTGGGCGAGAGATTGCCCAAGGGCTCAACCTTTGGCAGGTCCACCCAGGAATTTGCCCCCTGTACTCCTTACCATGGGAAATCAACCTGGTGTAGGCGTAGCAGCAGTTGAGCTGAGGGTTTTCACCCTAGTGAGTCAGGTGACCAGAGAACCAGCCGCAATTCGTGGTAATTGTACTTTCCAAAATGGTAGTGTTAGAGTGCTTTTTGATATAGGAGCTACTCTTTCAGTGATATCATCTACTTTGGTAGACAAGTTTAAATTGCAACAAGAAATCTTGGGTGAGTTGAGACTTATCAGGACTGCAGGGAGGAGTTTTATTGTGACCAATGAACTGGTTACTAGGTATCCCTTACAGTTAGGCGACCATGATTTCTGTTGTGAGTTATGGGTGATAGAATTGAGGTCTTATGACCTAGTGTTAGGAATGGATTGGCTAAGGAAGCATAAGGCCCAAATTGACTATGTGAATCATTCAGTCAACATTAATGATGCTCAGGGAGCTAGAATGACTTGCAGAGGAGGATTAGCATCTAGTGCTAAGATTTTGCATCTCAGACTTATGGATACCATCCCCATAGTTAGTGAAGAAGAGTATTATTCATTTAATGGGGTGGCCATAGCGGAGGAACTTGGGAAGATTCCTATAGCCGATCAGTTTCCAGAAGTATTTCTTGTCACACCTCACTCAGGCCCCGGCCTATCATTTACTAACTTAACTCCCAAACCCAATATTTAATCTCAAAGTGTTTGGTTCGGCCAAGCAAGTAATGGCAACTTTTAAGTCTTATTTTCTTAAGTTAAGAGGCCTGGGAGGTGGCCCAGGTGGCTTTAACAAGACCCATTAACAACTTGCAGCAAGGGCAAGGCCCAAAACCCCTAACTTGCACAACAAGCAAGGTTTCAATTAATAACATGCATAACAAGCAAGGCAACACCTAAATGCAATTTAAGTGCATACATGGTGTGCATCAAGTGTACTAACTATATGGCAACCAAGAAGCCCACAAGGTTGGTTTAGATTTCTGAAAACAACAAGTAAAAATGCATGATGCTCTCGGCCTACTAATGTACATGCCATTATGCACCACAGTTCCACATAACTAGGTCCATAACCATTCACATAAAAGTGGCAACTTTGGCCCATAATATCCAGCAAACCTAGGCAAGCATAATGCCATCCATAAGTCCATATATAACTTGGCATCCAAAATCCACCAGAACATCCATAAACTAGGTGATAGCCAAACGCTATCGCTTCTATCTGGCCGAACTCCCTGCCACAATGATGGCCAGAAGAAGCTGGCGCTACCCGAGAAAAGGTGCAATCAGGCACCTCGGGAGATAGCCGAAGAGCTCCTAGCCCGGCACGCCAGGAAACCCCGAGGACACTACTCGCCCCCCCAAGGTTGTGAACAAATCGCCTTTGGAAAAGCGACACCAGACAGCGAGCCGAATATGATATCCCCGAAGGCGGAACTCCCTGAAACTGGGAACCCCCGAACTGAGGGCTTGTTTCCCGAAGAGGCTCTGTCCGAACTAAAGGACAACCTCACCCAGGGACCTCGGGAGTACGGCAGGAGCATTTATGGAAGCATTTAAGGAAGCCTCTGACACGTCCTTTCACAGACGTCATAAAGCCGCCTGAATGGGCGCTCTGGCACACGGACGCCATCAGAATCACATCATGGCCCATCTCAGCACGTGGCTCAAGGCAACCTGCTACCAGCTATCTGTCCCCTATGCCCAGAAATTCAGGAACATCCGACCGAACACGTGTCGCGATCTGAACGGGCTAGGCACTCCTATAAATGCCAGGAATTAATACTTGGCAGGAGGCTGGTCGGTTGGCAAAACACTGCTCCCACGCTCTGAGAAAAATACCAGGCAAGACTCTTCAACCCTTTGTGCTATTTCCTCTGCCTTTTCTCAGCCACCACTGACTTGGGCGTCGGAGGCTCCCCCCCCGGAAAAACACTCCGGGGGCCTCCTAACCCTTTGTTTCTGAGCTTTCAGGCACTCTCCTTTGGGCTATCCATTCCATCAGACGTTCTTCCTCCCAGAAGTCTCTCCACCAGTCACCATGACTATAAACGATGAGGCCCCTGGCCATCATTTGGCGCCGTCTGTGGGAACCCGCTCTGAGATCGCTGTCGTTGAGACTCGGCGTTCTAAGGACAAGGGACTCTCGAAGTCCCCATCCGCGCCTGAGATACAACCGGCTGCTCAGCAAACACTCCCAGGGACTTCTGCGCCTGAGGAAGACCGCCCTCCGGTAATCACCATGAGTTTCTTGAGGGACTTCCAGCGTTCGGTCGTGTCTGAAATGACCCAGCAGATCGACCGAAGGTGGCCACAGCAAGCACAGGCCCAGAGACCCCCCTCACCGACACGCCCTCGGGAGAAAAGCCCCAAGTCTACACATCGCAGTTCAGGGAGTGGAGACCCTCGCGAAGAATCATCCACAGAAGATATAGCCCTCGGGAAACGGCCTGTGGGACAAAGCGGGTCCAAGCGACCGAGAGTTTCACAGCGAAGCAGTTCGTCGCCTGATGCGAGGTCCTTGTCCCCTCAGCGCCGAACTCGCCCCCCGAAGAGGCGCCGGCGATCTCCATTCCCTGAAGAAGGCCCTAGCGCCACAGTGCTGATGGAGAGGATACTAGCACGGCTGGACAGAGTGGAGAAACAAGTGGCCAGAAAACCCGTTTGGGCCAGACTCTCGGGAACATGCTGCGAAGATGACTCGCCATTTATTCAGGCCGTTGTTGAGGCAGCCATGCCAGGTGACTTCAGAGTACCTCGATTGGAGATTTATGATGGCCGTACTGATCCATAGGCCCATCTGACGAAGTACAGATGCAACATGATAATGCACGGTGCTGACGATGGTACCATGTGCAAGTGCTTCAAAGTCACCCTCACAGGGCCAGCCACGGCGTGGTACAATTCCTTGCCTTCAGGAACCATCACTGAGTTCCAGGAGTTGTCCACAGCCTTCACCCAGCAGTTCATTGGGAGCTGACCTACGGTGAAGATGCCTGTGCAGATGTTCGACATAGAGCAGAGGAATGGAGAAACCATCCGAGACTATGTCGAAAGATTCAATAGGGAAGCTCTGAGCGTCCCAGACTTCAGGCCCGAAATCCGCATTCTTGCCATGACACGAGGCCTTCGGCGAGACTCAGAGCTGTTCTACGAGTTCTCAAAGGACCCCCCGGAGACCCTCGGAGAATTTTACCGAAGAGCAGAACAGCACATGACCGCCGAAGAACTAAGAATGGCTGGGCCGAAGTCTGATCACCGCTGCGCCGAACAGTCCGGTCAACAAGCTCGGCATCCTACTGAACACGCAGGACGACCTCGGAGGATGCGAGGAAGGAAACCTCAAAGTTTCACACCATTGAGCACTTCACGGACCAACATTCTCATGGCGCTGGAAAGGCAAGGGACGCAGATTCGGCGACCAAGGGCCATGACCACCGATAACAAAAAGAATGCCAAGAAGTTCTGCCAGTTTCATCGCGACCACGGTCATGACACCGAAGATTGCTTCCAGCTGAAGAAGTACATAGAGTCGCTGATAAAACAGGGCCAACTTCGAAAATACCTGAGGATGCCATCCCCGAAAGGCAGAAAAATGGAGGAAGAAAGGGCTGAAGATGAGGACTATGACTCTGATAGGCGGAGAAATAGAGGTCCAAAAAAGCGGCCTCCACCTCCAGCAGGGGTTATCCAAACCATCACCACGGGGCTCCCATCCTCAGAAAGAAAGCGGAAAGCCGGAGAAATTGCAGTCATGGAGTATCAAAGTCCATCAAAGAAGCTGGCTCGCAAAGATGGCTCCACCGTCGTCTTCCCCCATGACGATCCGCTACTGATTATGGCGAGAGTAGGGAACTGGGATGTCAAAAGAGTGTTCCTTGATGATGGCTCAAATGCTGACGTCCTATTCTCGCACCTGCTGCCGAGCTTGGGCATCTCTAGCAGCGAACTGAAGCCTGTCACCTCGCCCACTTTCGGGGTTGGACCATCTGAACTCCCCGTCCTCGGATGGATCAACCTCCCGCTGATGATGAAAGGGACTTCGGTGAATGAAGCAGCTGAGTTGTACGCCTCCACGATGGCGAGATTCATCGTCATGAACGTCCCGTCCTCGTACAACGCCATCCTTGGAAGGCAGACAATGGGGAACCTGCATATTCGCCCTGATGTGAAGTACTTGACTGTCACATTCGCCACCAAGGATAGAGATGCAGAGGTGTTCATAGACCAAGCCGAGGTAAGAAAGGTGTTTGTAAAAGCGCGAAAAGCTCCGGCAAGCAACCTCGCGCAAACGGTGGAGGCAAGGGCACCAAAAAAGGCAAAGAAGAAGATCTCGCCAAAACAGAAACGGAAGCAATAGAGCTTGTCCCAGGTTAATCTACCCGAATAGGGAAGAGCTTGGCCGAAGGTGACAAGGAAAATCTTGGATCCTTTCTGCTGGAAAATAAAGATCTGTTTGCCTACTCGCCAAAAGATATGCCGGGGGTGAACCCTGGCATAATACAGCACAACCTCAAAGTAAGTCCGGAAGCAAGGCCTGTCCGGCAAAAGAAACGAAGCATCTCAGCCCACAAAAGCAACTTTGTCAAAACCGAAGTCCAGCATCTCCTAGATGCTGAAGTTATCAGGGAGGTGACCTCAGTAAAATTCCTTGGGTACATGGTATCCGAAAGAGGCATCGACGCTAACCCCGAGAAGATTAAGGCTCTGCTTGAGTTCCGAACTCCTACCACAGTCAAAGATGTGCAGAGACTACTGAAAGAATAACCTCTCTGAGCAGGTTTATTTCCAGGTACGGAGATAGGTGTAGACCTTTCTTCAAAGTCCTCACAAAGGCAACAAAAATGGAAGGCGACCTCGAAAGAAATGATCATCCTTGGGATGAAGATTGCCAAAAGGCCTGGGAAGAACTCAAAGTCTACCTGGCCAGCCTGCCGACTCTGCAACAACCTCGGGAGGGAGAGCCCGTCGTACTGTACCTCGCCGTCACAGAAAAAGCTGTGAGCTCAGTCCTCGTGAAAGAAGAAGGGTCAAAGCAATGGCCGGTCTACTATGTCAGTAAGTCCCTGCATGGCGCCGAAGTCAGGTACCCTTTGCTTCAAAAAGCTATATATGCCTTGGTACTTGCAGGGAGAAGGCTGCGACCATACTTTCAGGCTCACCCCATCATCGTCCGAAGTAGTCTGCCGCTACGGGATGTCATGAAAAGAGTTGATCATTCGGGAAGGCTCTCCAAATGGTGCATAGAGCTGGGTGAACACGAAATCACGTATGAGCCTCGGAAGGCCATAAAAGCTCAAGCACTGGCAGATTTTATCGCCGAAATACCCACCACTGAGGAGAGCCACTCGGATCCAAAAGAGGGTGAGCCAGAATGGACCTTGCACGTAGAGGGAGCCTCGGGGTCCGAACACCAGGGAGCTGGAGTAATTATCAGGGGCCCCGAAGGCCTGGAGGTAATGAAGGCTATCAAGTTTAGCTTCAACGTCACCAACAATGTAGCTGAGTATGAAGCCCTCATAGTGGGATTGCGCTTGGCCAGAAAGATTGGCGTGAGAAACTTAAAGGCTCACAGCGATTCCCAGCTGGTAGTTCGGCAGACGGCAGGAGATTATGGGGCGAAGGACCCAATCTTGGCAAAATATCATGAGCTAGTAGCAAAGCTCATCCAAGAGTTTGACGCCGTACGGATCGAAAATGTACCTCGGCGGAATAACACTGAGGCAGATTGCTTGGCGAAGTCGAAAACATATACCGAGGTGCTAGACCAACCGAGCATCTCAGTGCTGAGCATGACGACCTCGGGAACAGGGTGGAAAGACCCAGTAAAAAGATACCTCGCAGAGAATTTGCTCCCCGAAGACCCCGGCGATGCTGCAAGACTGCGAAGACGCTCCGGAAGATTCTTCCTGATTGGCGAAGAGTTATATCGGCAGGGATATGCGAATCCGCTGCAAAGATGTGTGGATGAAAAGGATACTGAAATGGTCCTTGAAGAAGTTCACGAAGGCATGTGTGGTTCACACATTGGAACTGATGCCCTGGCAGCAGTGATACTCCGCCAAGGATACTTCTGGCCTACCCTGAGAAAGGACGCAAGACAGTTCGTCCGAAAATGTGGTAGCTGCCAGAGACATGCGAAAATCCAGAGGACACCCTCGGAAATGGTAACTTCGGCAGACTATCCTTGGCCCTTCGCAGTTTGGGGTATAGACATTATTGGGCCACTCCCCACAGCACCCGGAGGCGTGAAATTTTGCATGGTAGTAGTGGACTATTTCTCAAAATGGGTGGAGGCAGAACCACTAGCAACTATCTCGGCAAAAGAAGTGCAGAAGTTCCTATGGAAGAACATCGTATGCAGATTTGGCATACCGAGGGTACTAGTAGCTGAAAATGGATCCCAGTTCACAGACAAAGGTTTCCAAGAATTCATCAGCGACCTTGGAATAAAGATGCACTTCGCCCCAGTAGCTCACCCCCAAAGCAACGGGCAGGTGGAAGTATCGAACAGGACCATAAAAGATGGCCTGAAAAAGAGACTAGGGGAAGCCAAGGGGAAATGGCCAGGAGAACTCCAAAGTGTATTATGGAGCTACCGAACGACGCCCCGAAGAGCCACCGGGGAGACTCCTTTCTCACTCGTCTTCGGAACAGAGGCCATTATCCCAATAGAGGTAGTTCAACCTTCAGTACGGGTGCAAGTATTTGATGAAAGTGGTAATGACCTCGGCCTGAGAACCAATCTCGATCTTGTGGCCGAACACAGAGAGATAGCCGAGCTGAGAAGAAAAGCTTTTCAGCAAAGAGTGGCCGCAGCTGTAAACTTATGGGCCAGGCCAAAAGAAATCAAGAAGGGAGACCTCGTTCTCCGAAAGGCCGACTTCGCACCCCGAAGGCCATCCCATGGCATACTTCGCGCAAACTGGTAAGGACCCTATCTGGTTCTCGTCAAAGTATGAAAAGGCGTGTACAAGCTTAGCGACACCGAAGGCGTAGAATTGAAGAACACTTGGCACTCAGAAGCCTTGAAAAAATTCTACGCTTAAGGTTGGGCGGAGGAGTTATGTTGTACAGAATGGCCTTGAGAAAAATTCTTGAGTGTACAGAAATTGTGCAAAACAGGATTCCGCAAAGATGCTCGCCATGATAAAGCGTAGATATGACTTTCCGAAGTCCCTTGAGCCATCACGCTCGGGAAAGATGGAAAACAAAAATCTCGCAGAAGTATTCGGCATCGCCAGCGCAGAGATAATTTTCTGAACTCCCTTGAGCGAACATGCTCGGGAAAATGGGAAGTGAAAAATCTCGCGAAAGGTTTTCCGAAGTCCCTTGAGCAAACATGCTCGGGACAACTGGAAAAACAAAAAATTTGACTGAAGGTTTTTCGAAGTCCCTTGAGCAATCATGTTCGGGGTAAATTGGAAATGCAAAAGCCTGCAAAAAGACTTAGTCAAATTTTTTCAGGCCTTCCAGAAAGTCTTTCGAGCAAGTGCACTCGGGACAAAGGAAGGTAAAAAAGTTTCTTTAATCGCAGGTTTTCCGAAGTCTCTTGAGCGAACGTGTTCGGGCAATGGAAATGAAGAAACTTGCAAGAAAAGACATAGCCAAAAAATCTTCATTTAGAGCAAAGCTGCTTTACAGTAAAGAACTGCCCGAAGAAGGATTACAAAATAGAAGGGAAGAAAAAGGGGCCCTAAAATAGCCTAAGGGTTCGCGGCGTCCCGAAAGCCACTCGTTTGCCCGCCCTTTTCCACCACCTTCGGCGCTGGAATTGAAGGAGGAAGTTTCAGATGTTTGACCTTGGACCATTTCCACCGAGGTCCCCCAGGAATGTTTAGACCCTCTAGAAAAGAGAGGTCCAGATCTGGGAACCTCTGGAGAACCTGGTGCCAAGCAAGGCAGAAGCCGTCCTGGAACGCGACCTTGTTCATTTGATCAGACTTGTTCTTCTCAAGCTCGAGGTCGTCAAGCTCGTCCTTCAGGTCCGCGATCTCCTCTTCCAGCGCCTTTATCTGCTCCTCCCCCTTCGGCTCCTTCTTCAACGACTCGACCTCGGCCCGGAGAACGTTATTCTCACTCTTCAATGACACTATACGGCTGTCAGAACCAGCCTTGTGCTGGAGAAGATCTTCGTTGGCGGCGAGTATCCCCTTTATTTGGTCACCGAGGTCAGCGATCTTCCTGGAGGAGTCCTTTTGAAGTTCTTCTTTTTCCTTCCGGAACTCCTCCCGAAGGGCAGCTACTTCTTTCTCAGCAGCCTCTTTCAGCTGCTGGTTTTTGGTGACCGACTCCGCGAGTGTGGTCCTCGTCTCATTCATGGTTTGAGTGGCCGAAGTTCGAAAAGCAACCTCCCTGGCCACCCGAACTCGGAGGAAGGCGGCGTACCCCATCAGCTGCAAAAAGATTAAACGCAAGGTCAGTAAGAGCCAAACACTTAGGAAAAAATTGAAGGGAAAGAGCTGTGAAGGATATACCTGAGCAGCGTGCTCGGTGATCTTTGCGGTGAGGGTGTTATCCCCCGGATGGGCCGCCGCTATAGCCTTGAAGGAGGCCTCGGTGAGCACACCCCTCGTAATTTCCTTAGCCATTTGAGGAATGTCCTCGGAGTACATATTCATGTCCTCCATGAATGTCCAGAAAGGCTCCCTGGGTATCTTCCCTTGCGGGATTTTGGCATCCCGAAGAGCTCATTTCCGAGCATGTTCGGCCACCCAGCCAGGGGTAGTCAATTCTCCTACATGGTAAGAATGAGAATGAGATTAAAAGACAAAGAAGCCAATCCAGAAAAAACAAAGGAAGTACACTTTGTCTGGAAACAAACCTGGCGGAACCTCGACAACAACGTCCTCGGAGTCCTCGGCCTCCTCGGCCGAAATGCCCTTGCCCTTCCGCTTGCGCCGCTCCTCGGTAGAAGGTACTTCTACCACTACATCAAGGAGGGCCTGTGACGCGGTAGGACTCTGAGGAGGGACGTCGGTTGAAGGGACCTCGGAAGCAGCAGCCTCAGGCTCCGGAATCTCGGCTGCCCCAGGCTCCTCGGCAGTCTCCTCGGGAATTTCCTCTAGAGGAGCCTGGGTAGCTCTCTTTGCCCGTTTCCTCGAAGGCCCCGCGCCAGTAGACTTCCGCCTTCGGGAAGACACCTTCTTCGTCTGATCGCCCTTCTCCATCTGGCCGGTGAAAAGGGACTTGTAATAGGCGGCAGTCGCGTCGCCCATCTCTGAAAAAGGAGAGAAACATCAGCGTAAGTTCGAGGAAAAAAGCAGTAAAGGAGTAGAAGATAACTCACTTTCGGCAAGCGCTTCGAAAGAAATTTCCTCCTTAAGAAGCTTGACCAACCAGGAATCCTTCCCGGCGATGGCAGGAGCTGGCATCTCGAGGTCAGTCTCGTGCTCCTTTACCACCTTTAGCTCCCGAAGGACCTCTTCGGTCATCAACCTCCAGTTGATTGGAAAAGGGTAAAGGGCGCGCGGAACGACCTCGGGATCCCAGTCAGAGACAGCCCGAATGCGGGCGTCGAAATCCGCGAACAAGGGAGCTAACTCTAGGGTCAGCAGCATCCTCGGATTAGCAATGTCCACATCCAGTGTTCCCTGAGCCCATTTGGTCGGAACGTATGACCAGGCCTCGTCCATCTTCATGAAGAAAAACTTCTGTTGCCATCCCCGCCAGCTATCTTTAGTGGCGAAGGTGAACATGAATTTCTTGCTCCCGGACCCCCGAGGTAGCATGAAATAGAAGCCACCCTTCGGCACCACAGAGAGCTTGTAATACTGCATAAAGATTCTGAAATTGGGTTCTATCCCGAAGACGCCACACATGCAGAGGTAGGCGTTAAAATAGCAGAACGAGTTCGGGGGAAGCTGGTTCACAGCAATGCCATGAAATTTGTAGAACTCGCACACCATCTTCGGGGGAGGATACCGAAGACCGGCCTTCAGTTGGGCTCGGAAGACGGTAACCTCCTTACTGTGGTTTGAAAAAGCATAATGGCTAGAACGAGGCAGCCTAGTAATGGCGTAAGAGGGAAGAAAGAATTTTTTCTTCCACCTCTCTAACTTTTCAGGGGTGGTGCAACAAGGATGGGCTAAAAGAGGCTGCCAGCTCTCAGGAATGGGCATTTTCTACATGAAAACGAGTTTGAAAATGGAAGAAAATAGTTTCCAGAGAAAAACTCAAAAGAACACAGGGATCAAAGCACTCTGAACAACAAAAACCCACCGAAAGATTTGCCAAAATCTGAGGAGGCCGTCGTGAAAGCTGGCTGAAAAAAGCTCTGATTAAGGTAGCTCCGCCACAGAAAGCAAGAAAGTGCAAGAACAGGGGCAAAGCAGAGAGAAGAGCAGAAGAGAAAGCAAAAGGAACTTATGATGTAGTGGGCTATTTATAAGCCAGAGGTGGGTAACCGAAACATCGTCATAAGTACCCTTTGGAGGCGAACCGTCGCTGTAACTGCTCTCTGCACCTGAAAAGGCGCACCCTCTGTAACCGACGCGACTCTCCTCCAATGGCAAAGCGCCACATGTCAACCGCAGCGCAAAAATGGGGGACACGTCCTCCAAACGTCCCTTGAAAGCTGGGACACGTCTTCTGACATCCCTGGAAAACTGGGACGCGCCGCTCAGACTAACACGCTTGGCCAAACGGACCTGTAGAAACAAAGAGCAGGCCACCTCGAGGACGCCAAGAAACAGGCTATGGCCGAACAGCCCATGTCCTTTGGGCAAGAGGTGTATCTTCGGCGCAGGCTCCGCCTCGAAGACACCAAAGAACAGGCCAAGGCCGAAGAGCCCATGATCTTCGGGCAAAAGGCGCATCCTCGGAACAGGTTAAGCTTCCAAAGGAACTCCCATAACAACCTCAGAAAGAGATGCAAAACCGAAGTCTTCACTTCGGCTTTCCAAAGGGGGGCATGTGATAGCCAAACGCTATCGCCTCTATTTGGCCGAACTCCCTGCCACAATGATGGCCAGAAGAAGCTGGCGCTACCCGAGAAAAGGTGCGATCAGGCACCTCGGGAGATAGCCAAAGAGCTCCTAGCCCGACACGCCAGGAAACCCCGAGGACACTACTCGCCCCACCAAGGTTGTGAACAGATCGCCTTCGAAAAAGGGGCACTAGACAGCGAGCCGAATATGATATCCCCGAAGGCGGAACTCCCTGAAACTGGGAACCCCCGAACTGAGGGCTTGTTTCCCGAAGAGGCTCTGTCCGAACTAAAGGACGACCTTACCCAGGGACCTCGGGAGTACGGCAGGAGCATTTATGGAAGCATTTAAGGAAGCCTCTGACACGTCCTTTCACAGACGTCATAAAGCCGCCTGAATGGGCGCTCTGGCACACGGACGCCATCAGAATCACATCATGGCCCATCTCAGCACGTGACTCAAGGCAACCTGCTACCAGCTATCTATCCCCTATGCCCAGAAATTCAGGAACATCCGACCGAACACATGTCGCGATCTGAACGGGCTAGGCACTCCTATAAATGCCAGGAATTAATACTTTGCAGGAGGCTGGTCGGTTGGCAAAACACTGCTCCCACGCTCTGAGAAAACTACCAGGCAAGACTCTTCAGCCCTTTGTGCTATTTCCTCTGCCTTTTCTCAGCCACCACTGACTTGGGCGTCGGAGGCTCCCGCCCGGACAAACACTCCGGGGGCCTCCTAACCCTTTGTTTCTGAGCTTTCAGGCACTCTCCTTTGGGCTATCCATTCCATCAGACGTTCTTCCTCCCAGAAGTCTCTCCACCAGTCACCATGACTATAAACGATGAGGCCCCTGGCCATCACTAGGTATCCAAGACTACATATATGTACAAATCAAAATGGTAGTCTACCTAGTATCTACCATGGCTATAAATGCCAAGCATCCATAAGTTGTTCATGCCAAGTTACATACAACCTGAGACCATACTCCTAATGGTCAAACAAAACCTTGAGAATCCCATACAGAAGTACACACTGCAACACCAAACCTATGGCCATATTCATGGTCATAAAGGTGAATACCACAATCAGAGCTAAAGTCCAAGTATCCATGCTCTCCTAGACAATTCCCACTCTACAGCCTGCAAACTTAAAACATAAGTCTCGACCAACCATAGGTAAATAAGACCTGTAATGAAACCAAAATGCTACGCCAAGCACACATTGGCACATACCTTGGTAACTAAGCAAATAAACACTAAGCACACACACAAGGCAGCTTAGCACTACTCAGGCCGAATATCCTTGCCTGAAAAATAAAGGATGGGTAGTGAACATATCACTCAGTAGGATTCACTTAAAACATATACAACTCATATTGAGTCTATTTAGTTAAGCTGAGTAATCACTCAAAGATTAACCTCCCATTAGTTAGCTCAACCTGCAAAACAAACACCAAGACAAGAAAAACAGGCATATACATATACAAGACAGATAAATAAGTCAAATATTTCATAAGTGGGGTTAGCATGCACAAGGAAACACCAAAGCACACAAGTACACACACACACTCCACAATGTTGCTCTCGGCCATATAAGCCATACATGTACCCATGTGCATTTCTTGTACACAAACTTACGAATACACCATTTTCATTTGGAGCTCCCAAAATGCCAAGCAAATAGGCCACATTTACTTGCATTTCTGGTACATGTACCATAGTTAATTAGCTAATCAACAAAACAACCAAGTATAAGCATTAAGCCCATCAAGCAACTAAGGTCATATGGCACATTTAACCATCACTTAGCCACTCTAGACACTTGAATCATGGTGTACATTACCAAGCAAAGTCAAGTGCCAGTGAACCCTACCTCAAATAGCTCTCGGTCTCAACCAAGTTTCAAATGTCCATGTGCTCTTCAATCCCAATGCCTAGCATAACAACATATAGGCATCATTATACACATCCATGGATTAAACTACCATGACTCAATTGAAGAACACTAGAATGCACACACTTTAGCCCTCGGCCAAAGTGTCCAATATGTCCATATATGTACTGCCCATCATTCTGTCATTCCACATGATATTCTAATCACCAATGAACATCATCCATGGCATTATTGCCAAGTAACCAAGTGAAATGCACCATTTCACTCTAAATCAAGCTTTCGGCCATGATGCTCACTTTCACATACGTATGGGTTACCCATCATTTTATTCACTATATTACCTTCCAATCATCTATAAGGCTTGCTCATGGTACAATTACCATGCATTAAGTAAAGAACATTTAACTTCAATAGTTCAGGCTCTCGGCCTAATGCCCCTTTTTCACATAACCATGTTCTTTATCAACTAACTCCACACATAAACATCAAATCATCGATGACTATGGTTTTATAGTACCATCACCATATATTCAAGTAATGTTCACTCTCGGCCATATAGCTCAACTTCACATAACAACGCTCTCCACCCATTCAATCCAACATATGATCACTATATCATCAATAATCAAAGCTCATGGCATCAATGCCATGTAATTGGAGGTAGAACATGAATTACCTTAAATCCAACTTTCGGCCAACACACTAACTTTCACAAACTTGGTGTTCTTCACCCCAACAACCTAACACAAGGTGAAATAATCATTAACAAGCATCACACATGGATTAATTTCCATGAATTCCAAGAAGAACACCAAGAACACTTGTTCATCACATTCGGCCAACATTTCACTTTCATACCGAAACATTTCTTGCTCATTTAACTTAATACATCTTCAATTGAGCACTTAGGGTCCTTGTACATGGAAGAACTACCATGAATTCAAGGAGATATGGACTTTACCTCAAAAGCCTAACTCAATTGGCTCGGCCTTCCTTCAACCTTCAAGAACAAGCTTGATTTCCAAGTGAACTAAGGCCGAAACAAGTCTCCCAAGCTTGAATTCTTCAAAAGCTTCCAAGATTAGCTTGATTTTGAGGAGAAATTTGGATGAGCACTCAAGGAAGAACTCTCGGCCAAACAAAGCATGGAAACCCAAAAATGAACTAAGTAAAATGGCCTTGGTAGTTTCGGCCGAATGTCTTTAAGTTTTGTTAGCTAAAATGCTAACTTTGGCCTTCCAATAAAATGCATGGTGCAAAGTAGTCTTCCAAGCTTACAAGCCCACAAAACCACCATTAAATCCTTGATTCCAATGACACTTTAGTCCATTCTTGGCCCAAGATGCCAAGCAAATAAACAACACAAGTACCAAGGTGTTATATACACACATGCATAACCGGCCATGACTAGATCACAAACTAGTTAGTTTGTTTAGTTAACTAGTGAATAGTACACTTTGTGGTAGACAAGAATGTGACTAGCAATCATTGTTGTCTCCCAAAAATGGTCTAGTCTTGGACTAGCCATCACAGAATTTTGCATGGCCAACAATGCCATCCTTAAGTTTGTGGTTTCACTTGTACCACTAACTTAGTGCTCAATTTAGTCCCCTTTCTCCATTTTCTGTCAGCTTCCCCATAGTACATTTTCTATGCGCAATTAAGTTCTGAAAGTCTCTAGTTTTGCACATAAGTCACTGTACCAGTCTCCAGAGCTTCTCTTACTTCCCCTTTCTGTTTTCTCTCATTTTCCTTGGTTTTCCTTGATATTCCTTGGCCTAAGCCAAGCACTTAGGAGGTGCCTAACATTTTTAGTAGAGTTATTTAGGTTACCACCCAAGAGTGATATTGAGTTTGTAATCCATCTGTAGCCAGGGGTTGAGCCTATTCAATACCACCTTATAGGATGTCAGCTCCTGAGATGGATGAGTTAAAGAAGTAGTTGGAGGAACTGCTAGAGAAAGGCTTTATAAGGCCAAGTGTGTCACCGTGGGGAGCTCCGGTGTTGTTTGTGGAGAAAAAGGATGGAACTTTTGCATTGTGCATCAACTATAAAAAGTTGAATGTAGTAACAATCAAGAATAAGTATCCGCTTCCTAGCATCGATGATCTGTTTGATAGACTCAGAGGAGAAAAAGTGCTTTCTAGGATTGACCTCTGGTCTGGGTACTTTCAAATTAGTGTTAAGGAGGAAGATATCCCAAAAATTGTCTTCAAAATGAGGTATGGGCACTATGAATGCACAGTTATGCCGTTTGGTGTTACGAACGCTCCAGCAGTGTTTATGGAAACTATGAATCGAATCTTTAAACTATTTCTGGATCAGTTTGTTGGGTTCTTCATCGATGACATCTTGATATATTCACAGTCTTCATTAGAGCACGAAAAGCACCTTAGAATAGTTTCGCAAGTGCTGAAAGATAATCAGCACTATGGAAAGTTGTCTAAGTGTGAGTTTTGGTCTAAAAAGATTCAGTTCTTGGGGCACATTATCAATGCTCAGGGATTGTCAGTTGATCCTAAAAAGGTTCAGGCAATAGTTGAGTGGAAAAGACCAACTATAGTTACAGAAGTTAGAAGTTTCTTGGGTTTGGCAGGTTACTATAGATGATTCATAGAGAAATTCTCTGTGATAGCTATACCATTAACGGCCTTAACCAAGAAAACTAAAAAAAATGACTGGACACGAAAGTGTGAAGAAGCTTATATGGAATTGAAGGAAAGATTGACTAGTGCATCTATACTTATTCTACCAGATCAGAATAGAGCTTTTACAGTATACACTAATGCATCAGGTTCTGGTTTAGGATGTGTGTTGATGCAAGATAGTCAGGTGATCGCATATGGTTCGAGGCAATTGAGGCCTAATGAATTGAACTATCCTGTTCATGATCTTGAGCTAGCGGCAATAATTTTTGTGTTGAAGTTATGGAGACATTTTTTGATGGGGAGGTCATTCAGGATCTTCACTGATCATAAAAGTTTGAAGTATCTATTTACCCAGAAGGATCTGAATATGAGACAACAATGATGGATTGAATGCATCAAAGATTATGATTGTTTGATTAAATACTATGCTGGTAAAGAAAATGTGGTAGTAGATACATTGAGCTGGAAGTACATAGGAGTGATATTATCTATGGGTTAGGCTACGAGTTCCTCTGAAGGAACATCGGGGGATTGTTTCTTAGTTTTGCATAAATTATGGTAAAGCCGAGAGGAATCCTTAGTCTGCGTTCTGGAAGTGCAATCAGCTTGGTTAGTCAGAGTTAAAGAAGCTCATATAAAAAACCCATTGTTGAAGAAAATTTCAGGAGAAGTGAAACTTGGCTCTATGAGGAAAGAATTCAGATACAAGGATGAAATACTACATTATGGAGATCGTCTCTATGTACCGAATGTGGATGGACTTAGGCAGCAAGTCCTACAAAAGGCACATAGTAGTACTTTGAATATTCACCCTAGTATTAGTAAGATGTATCATGATCTGAAGACGCATTTCTGGTGGCCAAGACTGAAAAGAGGTCTAAGAGGACATGTGGCAAAGTGTCTAACATGCTAAATGGTGAAAGCAGAACATCAGAAACTAGCGGGCACACATCATAGTTTACCTCTTCCAGTGAGGAAATGGGGATCCGTTACTATGGATTTTCTGGTAGGATTGCTAAATACCCAGAGTCAGCATGATGCTATATGGGTCGTAGTTGATCGATTGACAAAGTCGGCACACTTCATACCTATCAAGATTACATATACATTGGAGAAGTTAGCTCAATTGTATCTCAAGGAGATTGTGAGACTCCATGGGATACCGAATTAGATTATATCTGACAGAGATCATCTATTCACGTCATAGTTTTGGAATTCTTTTCAAGAAGCATTAGGAAGTAAGGTTAGTCTTAGTGCCGCTTTTCATCCTCAAACTGATGGGCAATCTGAGAAAGTGATTCAAACTTTAGAGGATATGTTACATATGTGTGCTATTGATTTTAGAGGTGATTGGGATCAGCATCTACCACTGATCAAGTTTGCTTATAATAACAGTCTTCAAACTATTATTGGTATGGCACCATGCGAGGCTTTGTATGGGAGGCAATGTATGACAGCACATTGTTAGGTAGACCGTGCAGACATGGTAGTTATCGGTCCTGAGATCATAGCTAATACCATAGGTAAGATCAAGTTAACCTAGGCACGGATTAAGGCAGCCAATGACCGACAAACTAAGCATGCAAATTTGAGACGAAGAGATTTGAGTTTTGAAGTTGGGGACAAAGTGCTGCTCAAAGTGTTGCACATGAAAGGAGTTAGTCATTTTGCACAGAGCAGAAAGTTGGCCCCTAGGTATATTGGACCCTATGAAATATTGGAGAAGATAAGGAAAGTTGCTTATCGATCAGCATTACCACCTAACCTATCTCAAGTGCATAACGTGTTTCATGTTAGTCTACTCAAAAAATGCACAGTGGAACCAGGACAGATAGTTAATCCTTCAGTGATACCCATTCAGGAAGACTTGACCTACAAGGAGAAACTTGTTCAGATACTCGATAGGCAAGTCAAGAGATTGCGAACTAAGTGGATTCCGATGGTTAAGATCCTTTAGTCTAACCATAGTGAGGAGGAAGCTACCTAGGAGATGGAGCAGGATATGCTGAAAAGATATCCTAGTATTTTTCCTGAGTTGTAGTGGAATTTGGGGGACCAAATTCCAGAATGAGGGGAGAATGTTATTGCCCTACTAGTGGGAAGCATACATGAGGAAGGTAAAGTGTTTTAAATTAAGTTTTGAACCTAGTTTCAAGTTTACATAGCAAGCATAGGCAAGTTTAGCAAAGTTCACTAAGTTCCGAGGAAGTTAAGGCAGTAAATGAGGTTCAGGGGCAAAATGGTAATTTGCATCTTGAATAACCGGGCGTGGTCTTTAGTGGTTAAAATGAGTTTTTATAACTTAACTTTCAACCTTAACACAAACTTGAAGAAATAAACAAGAATTAATCAAGAATAACTAAGTTACCAAAAGATGCGGGTTTAATTGTATTAAGCTTAATACTTTGGCGGCTTAGAGGTTAAGTGAGGGTTTAAGAAAGGGAAAGTGAGGCTATGGCTGCCGTAATCCCATTTCCAACCTTCTCACTCTCATTTTGCTCTCAATTCAACCTTGAAATCAAGATTTCTTGGTGCCAATAAGAGATATCAAGAGTATATAAGCTAGGAAGAGCTCATTTCAAGCATTAAACCATGGTTGGGAGCTTGGAAGTGTGTTTTCTCACATCCCTGATTTTTGATACGAGGTAACCATTGTGTTCTTGATTGAATGCATGTTATTTGGTTAGTTTGGAGCTTGGGTTTTGGTTAGGAAGCAAGGTTTTGATGTTTGGTATCTATGTTTTTTGTTGGAACTTAGGTGACACTTTATTGAGCTTAGTAGATTGGAAAGGAGGTTGATTCTTGCTTGTTACTTGAAGTTAAGGTAAGGGAGTTATGACTTGAAGACTAATTGATGCTATTGACATGAGTTTGCTTGAAGAATTTGAGTGATTCTAGCAATAGCACTAGTTAAAGGATTTGGTTGAATTGTGGTGGACTATGACGTTTGAGAGTATTTGGATGATGTTACTGTTAGTATTGTGCCCAAAAAGCCAATCATGAGATGATTGTATTTTTGCACATTGAGTCATGATATTTTATTGAGGCATTAATCCAGCAATTTTGTTTGTTGTTTTGTTTCTGCGTAACGTAATAAACATAATTGTAACCCTAGAATAATGATATTCTTAAATGTCCCTAGTCTAGTATTATTGTGGAGCGGGTTGCAATAATACATAATGACTAGCATATGTGGAGACTAATATGAGATATGTAGTCTACATATGGGTACAAGTTGGAGAACTTGTGTACTGGACCGACCCACCATGAGAACACTTCATGGATCGTTATATGAGTGTCATAAGTGATTCTCATAGTGATCATGGTATATGTAGTCCTTCGACCTAAGATCATCAAGGTTCCCTACATGTGAGTCACATACTTTGATACTTTCCTTTGTTGCTCGTAACTGAGTGAACTTGAAGGAGGTCATTGGGTATGTCACATATCATGCGGAGGGATTTGTATGATCAAGATGGGATTTGTCCCTCCTATGTAACGGGAGTGATATCTTTGGGCCCCTTGATAGAGTGAGACTTAGAAAATGCATGGCCATGCTCCGATGAGTTGATATATGATATCAATGTCATCAGTTTAAGTTAGTCTACTCGGTAATCAAGAAACCAAAGATTGGGCTATACGAGAGTGACACATTCCATGTCTCGTGCTTAGTCTTGATATCTTGGACAAAGGGACAATGGCATATATCGGTGATGATCATAAAGGTTTAGTCGATTCACCGACAATCTTGTCACTTGGGTAGCAATGATGTGTTGCTAGACACCGCTCATTGCTTATGATTATAAATGTGATTTATGATCATTGCCAACATGGCAAGAGCCTATTGGGTCGCACACGTAGAGCTATTTGGATCATTAGAGTGCATGGGCTAATTATTTGGGTTATGGTTTCACTTTAATTTCGTATTAATAATGGGCCAAGGAGTTGAGCCATTATTAAGCCCGAAATTAAATCCTAATTGGATTAGGGCTTTGAAACCCATTAGGCCTGGAAGTTGAGTCTCACTATAAATACAACTTTTAAGTGAGAAATTCGCAGGTCTCCTTGCCCTAGCCTCCCAAAAGGACAGCCGCACTCTTCTCTTGCAATTCCTTGGAGGACGCAAGCTAGCACTGCGAGCGCAAGAGAAACGCATCTGCCGGGACGTGGTGGAAGCGTGGTGATCCCGAGAGGCTCGTGTGGATACCATAGAGAGCCTGAACACGTCAACTGTTCAGGTTTTGTGATTCGACTCTACAGTTGAGTGAGAGATCTCAACCGAAAATTAGGTATGAAATTTTCGAACACCCGGTTTACCCCGTTTCACTTGGATCCTGGAGGGTTTCGGTTAAATTCCGCTGCGCTGTTTGGCTCCCGAAACCCAACAGTGGTATCAGAGCTACTGGTGAAACCCTAAATCGGGATTGAGTGTTGAATCGCATGATGCTATGTCTTCGATTGGTTTTCGGCCATGATTAATTAGATTGATTCATGATGCATGAAACCGGAATTCGTAATGAACATATGAGATATATGAAGAAACAACACAAATTGGTTAATGAGATTAACCCGAAATTGATAGGTATGAGATACCTATATGGATTAGGATTCTTGCAATAGTTGCAAAAACCCTAGGTTTGTTCAGATTCGGCCTGTTCGGGCACCGAAAGTAAGGTATTTTTGGTGGCTCGAATGGAGGAGTCTCGGGTGCCTACTTTCTCGAAATTGAAGATTTCGGGCTAAGCAATTGTAAGACAATTTTTTGCGCCGGGGGGCGCTGCCCCCCACGCCCCCCGCAAGGGCGGCTCCCCTTGACCCCGTCCGCTGACCGGTCAGCGGAACCACCGCCCGCTGACCGGCCAGCGGGACCGCCGTATGCGAAGCGCCACATAAATAAAAACTGGTTAATCAACACGCGAAAATTGGCATGCATCTTTGTTGAATGAGATTTGACATGATATGCTGATTAGTGTTTGAAGCATGGTGCATGGTTATAGCCCTTGATTGGTTGTACTTGTAAATACGGCCTGCGAGTCGTGCCTTTTCTTATCACTCTCATTGTACATTCTCTTCTCACCTTACTCCCCTCGAATGTAACTCGAGGTTTCTATTATTGATGTAATGGTGCATTATGGGATCGTCCAAGGTGGTATGTCCAAGGAGGTGACAACAAAAAGGCAGCCAAGAAAGGAAGAGAAGGAGCTTGTGAAGACTCTTTTCTTTTCTTAGGCTTTTATGATATTCTCATTGGCTTGAGAATATCGCATAGTTTGGGCTATAACCATGTCACGTTTATTTCTTGTAAGCATGAGATGCATGTTTTATATTTGTATGTGATGCATGTATAAAACAACCGGAGATAACAAATTGGTGAGATCAAAAGATAAAATCCCTCGAACAAATATTAAGTCATTAAATGTGATGCCTTCCAAATGTTGGCACTCGTCAAGACTTTGATCAACATTAGGTGGGTTTGCCAAAGCAAAGTACCTATGTTCATCTTGGTAAGGCGCGATGGGATAATAGTGATATCCAAACTGCTAACTTTGGGTTCGACTTAACTAAGTCATCCTAATAGGATTAGGGACTTAGAGGCATAGAGTTGGGCTTAAGTTCATGAGATGAGTTTGGACAAGTGTTGTTCACCCAACTATCCAAGAGTTGCATAAGATGCAATTGGCAATGAGTTGCCTACCTAAATAGCTGTAACTTGAGAGAAAAGCCAAAGCTGACTCAGGTTGTGGTCAAATATGGATCTTGGCCCGCTAGAATACCTTAGCGCCGAGGTGTTCCGAAATAATACCGAGGGTTATTATTTTGAGGAAAATAGTGGGAGTATCGTTTAATAAAAGTCCTTATTAAATGAATTAAAATACATGACTCTTACACTGCATATTTACTGTTGTAGATAACCATGGCACAAAACACATCGACACTTTCGTTGCGATCGATCCTTGAGAAGGAAAAACTGAATGGGACCAACTTTCTCAAATGGTACCAAAACTTGAGGATAGTCCTCAAACAAGAGAGAAAGGCATATGTCCTAGAGCAGCCCATTCCGAATGAGCCTGCTGCCACTGCTCCAAGAGCTGAAAGGGATGCTCACAAGAGGCATTCTGATGATGCTTTGGATGTTGCATGCCTCATGCTTATTACCATGGAATCTGAGCTTCAGAAGCAACATGAGAACATGGGGGCGTTCGATATGATCGAACATCTCAAAATGCTTTTCCAAGAGCAAGCTAGGCATGAGAGGTTTGAGACCTCTAAGGCATTGTTTCAGTGCAAGATGTCTGAGGGAAGTCCCGTGGGTCCTCATGTGCTCAAGATGATTGGGTACATTGAGAATCTTGAGAATTTGGGATTTGCTCTTCAGAAAGAGTTGGCTATCGATGTAGTCTCGCAATCGTTGCCTGAAAG
Source organism: Aquilaria yunnanensis (assembly GCA_039654915.1). Lineage (NCBI taxonomy): Eukaryota > Viridiplantae > Streptophyta > Magnoliopsida > Malvales > Thymelaeaceae > Aquilaria > Aquilaria yunnanensis. The sequence continues at coordinate 34,704,085 of CM077595.1, read as the reverse complement.
CTACAGTCAGTTCGTCATGAACTATAACATGAACGACCTAGACAAGTCCCTTCCTGAATTGCTCAACATGTTGAGAACTGCTGAGCAAAACCTTAAGAAGGCTAAGCCCATTTTGATGGTTCAAAAGGGCAAGGGAAAGGGAAAAGCCAACAAGAAGAAGGATAAAGCTAATGGAAAGTCCAATGCTAGTTCTTCTTCAGCTGCACTGAAACCAAAGGGTGGTGTGGCAAAGGAAGGGGAGTGCTTCCATTGTAAGCAACCTGGACACTAGAAGCGCAACTGTAAGCTCTATCTTGAAGAACTTGCTAATGAAAAGGGAAGTAAGACTTCCACTTCAGGTATTTTTGTTATAGAGGCTAACTTTTCTACTTCCTCATCTTGGGTATTTGATACTGGATGTGGATCTCACATTTGTGCAAATGTGCAGGATCTAAGTAGAAGTAGAAGATTGGCCCGAGGTGAAGTGGACCTACGTGTTGGAAATGGAGCAAGGGTTGCTGCCTTAGCCGTAGGGACTTATGTTCTCACTTTACCTAGTGGATTAGTTTTAGAATTAGACAACTGCTACTTTGTGCCTACTATTAGTAGAAATTTGATTTCTGTTTCTTGTTTGGACAAGAAAGGTTTTTCATTTATAATAAAGGACAAATGTTGTTCTATTTATTTGAATGAAATCTTTTATGGTAGTGCTCAACTTAGCAATGGGTTGTATGTTCTAGACCTTGAAGATCCAATCTATAATGTGAATACCAAGAAGGTCAGATTAAATGATTCAAACTTGACCTATCTCTGGCACTGTCGCTTGGGCCATATAAATGAGACCCGCATATCCAAGCTCCATAAGGATGGACTCTTGGACTCATTTGATTTTGAATCATATGAGACATGTGAGTCATGTTTGTTGGGCAAGATGACCAAAGCCCCATTCACAGGGCAAAGTGAAAGGGCTAATGACTTACTAGGACTCATACATAGTGATGTATGTGGCCCTATGTCTACACAAGCTAGAGGAGGTTCCCAATACTTCATTACTTTCACTGATGACTTCAGCAGATATGGCTATGTATATCTTATGAGACATAAGTCAGAATCCTTTGAAAAGTTCAAAGAATTCAAGAATGAAGTAGAGAATCAACTCGGGAAGAGTATCAAAGTGCTTCGATCAGATCGGGGTGGAGAGTACTTGGATCGAGAATTCCTTGACTATCTGAAGGAGTGTGGTATAATATCACAACTCACTCCACCAGGTACACCTCAATGGAATGGTGTTTCTGAAAGGAGAAATCGAACTCTGTTAGACATGGTTCGCTCCATGATGAGTCAAGCTGACCTTCCAAACTCCTTTTGGGGACATGCTCTAGAGACAGCCGCTTTTACACTAAACCGAGTTCCATCTAAATCGGTTCAAAATACACCATATGAGATATGGAGTGGGAGGCGTCCCAATTTGTCTTTTATGAAGATTTGGGGCTGTGATGTTTATGTAAAACGTCAATCCTCTAACAAACTAGGGCCCAAATCTCAAAAATGTCTTTTTGTTGGGTATCCCAAAGAAACAAAGGGTTACTATTTCTACAATCCCTCTGAGCAAAAAGTGTTTGTTGCTCGAACTGGTGTCTTTTTGGAGAAAGAGTTTATCTCTAAAGGAACTAGTGGGAGGAAAGTAGAACTTGAAGAAATTCAAGAACAACAAGAAGACATCGAACCTGAAATGGAACCTGAACAGACACCACAAGATGTTGTGGTTCAAGAGTCTGTTCCTGTAGCACAAAGCCCACGTAGGACTGGTAGGATTCGGCGTGAGCCCGAGAGATATGGATTTCTCGTGACTCACACCGGTGATGTGATGCTCATGGATCAAGATGAGCCCACAACCTACCAACAAGCTATGTCGGGGCCTGACTCTGAGAAGTGGCTAATGGCCATGAAATCCGAGATGGAATCCATGTATGAAAACCAAGTATGGACTTTGGTTGACCCACCTGAAGGGGTAAAACCTATAGGGTGCAAATGGGTTTTCAAGAAGAAAACTGACATGGATGGTAATGTGATTACCTTTAAGGGAAGATTGGTTGCAAAAGGTTTCAAGCAAATTCATGGTATTGACTATGATGAAACTTTTTCACCAGTTGCTATGCTTAAATCCATCCGAATTTTGTTTGCTATTGCTGCACACTATGATTATGAGATATGGCAAATGGATGTCAAAACTGCATTCCTAAATGGAAAGCTACTTGAGGATGTGTACATGACACACCCTGAGGGTTTTGTCACTCCTGGGAATGCCAATAAAGTGTGCAAATTGCAAAGGTCCATTTATGGACTGAAGCAAGCTTCTCAAAGTTGGAATCTTCATTTTGATGATGCAATCAAAGAGTTTGGTTTTATCAAAAATGAAGATGAACCTTGTGTCTACAAGAAGGTTAGTGGGAGCGCTATTGTCTTCTTGGTGTTGTATGTAGATGACATACTACTCATCGGGAATGACATTCCTGAGCTACAGTCTGTGAAGACTTGGCTAAGGAAATGTTTCTCTATGAAGGACTTGGGTGAAGCAGCCTATGTGTTAGGCATCAGGATCTATAGAGATAGATCTAGAAAGCTTCTTGGCCTAAGTCAAAGTACATATATTGACAAGGTGCTAAAGAGGTTTAGCATGCAAGATTCCAAGAAAGGATTCTTGCCCATGTCACATGGTATCACTCTTTCTAGATCTCAGTGTCCGAGTACAACCGAGGAGAGAGAGCGCATGAGTAAGATTCCATATGCCTCAGCAATTGGATCTATCATGTATGCCATGATATGTACTCGTCCCGATGTCTCATATGCTTTGAGCATGACGAGTAGGTACCAATCGAACCCCGGTGAAAGTCACTGGACAGCTGTTAAGAACATCCTTAAGTACTTACGAAGGACTAAGGATGCATTCTTGGTCTTTGGAGGTGAAGATGAGCTCGTTGTAAGGGGTTACACCGATGCAAGCTTCCAATCCGATAAGGATGATTTTAGATCGCAATCTGGTTATGTGTTTTGTATTGGTGGTGGTGCTGTAAGCTGGAAGAGTTCAAAGCAAGAGACAGTAGCTGACTCTACAACAGAATCTGAGTACATTGCCGCCTCTGATGCTGCGAAGGAGGCAGTTTGGATCAAGAAGTTCATCACTGAACTTGGAGTGGTTCCAAGCATTGTTGACCCGATAGAGCTCTATTGTGACAACAATGGAGCAATCGCACAGGCTAAGGAACCTCGATCTCACCAGCGATCCAAACACATACTCCGACGCTATCATCTCATCAGGGAGATCATCGAGAGGGGTGATGTAAGGATATGCAGGACTTCGACAGACAGCAACATTGCTGATCCACTGACAAAGCCCCTTACGCAGCAAAAGCATGATAGCCATTCTAGGTCCATCGGTATTAGATACATGGATGATTGGCTTTTAGTGCAAGTGGGAGATTGTTAGTATTGTGCCCAAAAAGCCAATCATGAGATGATTGTATTTTTGCACATTGAGTCATGATATTTTATTGAGGCATTAATCCAGCAATTTTGTTTGTTGTTTTGTTTCTGCGTAACGTAATAAACATAATTGTAACCCTAGAATAATGATATTCTTAAATGTCCCTAGTCTAGTATTATTGTGGAGCGGGTTGCAATAATACATAATGACTAGCATATGTGGAGACTAATATGAGATATGTAGTCTACATATGGGTACAAGTTGGAGAACTTGTGTACTGGACCGACCCACCATGAGAACACTTCATGGATCGTTATATGAGTGTCATAAGTGATTCTCATAGTGATCATGGTATATGTAGTCCTTCGACCCAAGATCATCAAGGTTCCCTACATGTGAGTCACATACTTTGATACTTTCCTTTGTTGCTCGTAACTGAGTGAACTTGAAGGAGGTCATTGGGTATGTCACATATCATGCGGAGGGATTTGTATGATCAAGATGGGATTTGTCCCTCCTATGTAACGGGAGTGATATCTTTGGGCCCCTTGATAGAGTGAGACTTAGAAAATGCATGGCCATGCTCCGATGAGTTGATATATGATATCAATGTCATCAGTTTAAGTTAGTCTACTCGGTAATCAAGAAACCAAAGATTGGGCTATACGAGAGTGACACATTCCATGTCTCGTGCTTAGTCTTGATATCTTGGACAAAGGGACAATGGCATATATCGGTGATGATCATAAAGGTTTAGTCGATTCACCGACAATCTTGTCACTTGGGTAGCAATGATGTGTTGCTAGACACCGCTCATTGCTTATGATTATAAATGTGATTTATGATCATTGCCAACATGGCAAGAGCCTATTGGGTCGCACACGTAGAGCTATTTGGATCATTAGAGTGCATGGGCTAATTATTTGGGTTATGGTTTCACTTTAATTTCGTATTAATAATGGGCCAAGGAGTTGAGCCATTATTAAGCCCGAAATTAAATCCTAATTGGATTAGGGCTTTGAAACCCATTAGGCCTGGAAGTTGAGTCTCACTATAAATACAACTTTTAAGTGAGAAATTCGCAGGTCTCCTTGCCCTAGCCTCCCAAAAGGACAGCCGCACTCTTCTCTTGCAATTCCTTGGAGGACGCAAGCTAGCACTGCGAGCGCAAGAGAAACGCATCTGCCGGGACGTGGTGGAAGCGTGGTGATCCCGAGAGGCTCGTGTGGATACCATAGAGAGCCTGAACACGTCAACTGTTCAGGTTTTGTGATTCGACTCTACAGTTGAGTGAGAGATCTCAACCGAAAATTAGGTATGAAATTTTCGAACACCCGGTTTACCCCGTTTCACTTGGATCCTGGAGGGTTTCGGTTAAATTCCGCTGCGCTGTTTGGCTCCCGAAACCCAACAGTTACAAGACATCATAGAATGCCTTGTGATAGTTTGTTATGTTCTATGGAACATGGTCTATATGTGTGTGAAATTTAGAGGCTTTCCAAGCATGTTTACTATGTTTCCTAAGTGTCCAAATTCATAGTAGTAAAATGCGTTCCAATTCTGCAGATTCACAGATTGGCAACACGTCGCCAATTTTGTGCACCAGTTCTTGACATGTCGCCAATTGTGCAAATGTGGTCCGAATGTTACGAACTATGGCGATGTGCACCAATAGTTGGTGACGCATTGCTACAGGCAAGATGGCAGAATTTCTCACATTTTGCTAGGGTGATCGAGGTGAGACCTAGGGGAGTTCTTAGAGTGCTTTGGGGCCTAAGTATGTCGGGGGTACTCCGAGAATTTCGAAAGTCCCTTAAGACTTAAGCGTTTCCTTAAGATTTGAAAGATTTTATGGTTGCTTGAGCCATAAGCAAGGAAACTAGTTGTAAATACGCATAACTAAGTACCATTAGCTCGGGTGAAAGGTTTAGAACCCTTGGCGACCTAGCCGTGCCGTAGCCACAAGGTTGCAAGGTGAAACCTTAGTGCACCTAGTCTACAAGGTCTTTATGGCCTAGTCTACAATAGTCCCACCATAATTCTCCTGTAAACACAAATGGGAGAGGGTCAACTGGTGATTTATCACTAGTTAGGCTGGCAAGCTCAGCTTGCTAGTAGGCAAGGCAATGCCTTGTAGTTTAAGGACAAGGACAAGGAGAGGTCTCCATGGACCTAATTTTATATACATATAATTCAGACCCTCAGGCTATATGAGCTCACAGTAGGTTACATATGTTATCATACGTGGTGTCATTAGTAATTTTCTTGTAGGTACAATGAAGACCCTTACTGAGAATGTTTATGTTCTCACTCCCTAGTTATGTTGTGCGCATTCAAAAGTTGTTGGGCCAGGTAACTGTTGAAGGTTATTGTGGTAGTGGCTTTTTGTGCACAAGTATTGCACTTGACAATCGTTGTGATTCTACCCTACATGAGTATGCTTGAGTAGTTTGTTGGTCAAGTAATAGTACTAACTAGAGTATTCCTTTGGCTATAGAGCCTAGTAGCACTAGACAATGGTTTTTGAGACTCGCCACTGGGATCACATCTAAGGTGGGAGTTAGTTAAAGAAGATCTCAATAGAGGCTTGTATATATACAGTACTCTAGTTGCCTCCAAAGTCTATGTTATGAAGAGTCCTAGACTCTAGGGTTCCTCATGGGTGAGGGCGTTAGTCTACTCTATGTGTGAATGCTCCCACGAGCTATTATGTGTAGTAAATTCACATAAATGTTGATTTTGTATGCTTTGACTATTTGTATTTATTTTCTATAAAGATTACTTGGCCAAGTTAATGCTTTATTTGTTTATTAATCAAAGTCAACACATGAGGAGCATGCATCTTGCATATTCTAGGATAATCAATTAGTATCATGGGATCTTAATTTACACACATATACAACTAGCCAATTGCAACCACTATGAGACTAGCTCTTACAAAACTTCCTGGGTAGAGGCCAGGGACGGCAATGTCATAAGGACCAAGATGGACTTTAAATAGTCTTAAGTGCAAAAACGCAATTAACTAGTCTTAACCATGTTTTATATCCTTTTCCTTACCATAAGACCATGATTTATTAACCTTAATTTCCTGGCCCACATTTGACTTCCTTATGCCATGCCTTACTTGCCCTCCTTAGTGGGGGATAACCCTACAATTTTTCCATTTGACTTAAGTCATAGACATGCACATCTTATTGCCTACATTACAACACTAAGGTCCTTTATGCGTTTTTGTTTTTTCTTTGTCCTTAGTTGTCTTCCATAAGCAAATTTTCCCCTAATAGCACTTTCATACCATTCATATCCTTCTCATAACTCTCCAAATCTCTTTTGTGGAAGTGTTACAATTGAGTACCCAAATTTTTAAAATCTTACAAAAAAGTCCATAGGTTGATTGGCAAAAAAGCAATCCTTAAGGCTTTTCTTGGGGGTCAAGTTACCAGCTTCAAACACTTTTATGGAGGTGTTGATCATACCTTTTAGCCCCACACTTCAATCACTTTGATGAAAATTACACAATATAATGTTTTTTGACCATTGTGCCACACTTTGTAATTCTCCCATTTTTGTGAGGTGGTAACATAGTATATTCTTAATGAAATTAGTGGGTAGTCAATGTCTCACTGTTGAACTAGCTAAGGTTTGTGAGCTAGTAGTAGGAAAGACTAAGGTTATGACTAACCTGCTACTGTTGGACATTCCTAAGTATAATATAGTACTAGGTACGAACTGGCTAGCTATGGATAACATAAGAATTGATTGTTCTAAGAAGGAAATCATATTGCCTGATGGTGAAGTGCATGCATTAGTGAATTCTAAGGCATTAGTGTATGAAATGCATGGCATGGAGCTAGGGGTACTAGATGAGATACCTGTGATTCCTTAGCATCTTACTGTTATGCATTGAATGAATTGCACTGTGTTAAGGAAGTGGACAGAATACCTGCAGTAAAAGACTTTCCACAAGTCTTTCCTAAAGACCTGCCAGGTATTCCTCCACCAAAGGAGATTGAGTTTGAGATGAAGTTGCAACCAGGACCTAGTCCAATATCCATTCCTCCTTACAGAATGCCTGTCACAGAGATGAGTGAGCTCAAGAAATAACTTGATGAACTTCTTGGAAAATGGTTCATAAGGTCAAGTGTTTCACCATGGGGAGCTCTAGGTCTCTTTGTGAAGAAGAAGGATGGATCATTGAGACTATGTATTGACTACAGGAAGCTTAATGCAGTGACTATAAAAAACAAGTATTCATTCCCTAGGATTGAGGATCTATATAATCAACTTAAGGGAGCTTAGATATTCTTCAAGATAGATTTGAGATACGAATACTTTTAGTTGAGAGTAAAGAAGGAGGATATTCCTAAGATAGCATTCAAGAAGAGATATGGGCATTATGAGCGCACAATTATGCCCTCTAGTTTGACTAATTTCCAAGCTGCTTTCATGGACCTGATGAACATGGTGTTCAGACAACATCTAGATAAATTTGTGGTTGTGTTCAATGATGACATCCTAGTGTATTCCAAGGATGAAAATGGACATGAACATCACCTAAAGATTGTCCTAAAGACTTTGTTGGATCATTAGCTTTATGCCAAGTTATCCAAAAGTGAAATCTCAATAAGGGAAGTGTCTTTCCTAGGGCACAATATAGATGCACGAGGCCTTAAGGCAGACCCTGAAAAAGGTCAAGCAAATACAAGAGTAAGGAAGACCAAAGACTGTAAAGGAAACAGGAGTTTCCTAGGACAGGCTGGATACTAATAGAAGATAGCTTAGGAGCTGTGTCTTGCATTTCAAGGGTGAATGGGACCAACACTTACCGTTTGGGGAATTTTCATATAACAACAGTTGTCAGAGCACCATTAGCATGGTATCTTATGAAGCGTTCTATGGAAGAAGGTGCATTACACCCCACTATTGGGTCGAAGCCTCAAATAGACTAGAGTTGGGTCTTGAAATCATTGAGTAGACTACTACCAAGAACAAGAAGATTCATGAGAGATTAAAGGTAGCCAATGAAAGAACCAAAGCCTATGTGAATAAAGGAATGAGAGACTTGGAATTTGAGGTTAATGATAATGTTTGGCTGAAAGTTGCACCAACCAAAGGCACTGTCAAATTTGGTAGAATAACCAAGTTAGCTCCAAGATATATAGGTCCTTATAAAATGTTGGACAGAGTTGGTAAGGTAGAATACAGGTTAGCTATACCACCGAGCATGTCAAGTGTTCAAGTGTTCATAATGTTTTTCACATCAATATGTTTAAAAAGTGTCTATTGGACACCAAGCATGCTATTACAGTGAAGACGTATAGTTGGAACCTGACTTGACATATGAAGAGAAACCTATAGCTATCTTGGCCAAGGATACCCAAAGGTTAAGAAACAAACTCATTCCCATGGTTCAAGTTTAATGGTCCTACCACTCTGAAAGGGAAACAACCTAAGAAACTGAGAAAGAACTTGTGGAAAGTGATAGCCAAAGGCTATTGCCTCCTCGGTAGTAACTCCCTGCCAGAATATTGGCTGAGGAGTCTGACGTCACCCAAGAGAGGATCTTTTTACTGACCTCGGAAGGTGCGAAGTCAAACTCTATGAGCTCGAGACTTCGGTTAGCTCGTCAGGAATTCTGAGGACAACACTGTCTCCATCAAGGGGCCAAACTGACCGCCTTCGGGTAAGAGAGCCATCTCTCTGAAGCAAGGCAGAGTCTCCCCGAAGGCAGAGACCCCGAAGAGGATCTTCCCCGAACAAGAAACACCTGAACAAGGGAATTCCCTAACTATGGGTGTGAGTCCCGAAGAAGGTGTTCATCAAGGGAACTCCCAGAACTATGGGATAGATCCCGAAGGAGGTGCTCGCACCGAAGGACGGATAGAATCCGAAGAGGGTGCACGCACCGAAGGGCGACCTCGCCCTGGGGACCTCGGGAGTACAGTATGAGCATTTAAGGAGCCTCTGACATGTCGCCCACAAGCCCTACACGTCACATCTGAATGGCGAACTGACACGCCGCAGCCGCCCCAGTCCTGACACAACCTGTCCGGGTCCCAGGCTAAAGGAGGCTGCAAACGGCTGCCTGTCCCCTAGGTCCAAAACTACAGATCAAATCTGACCGAACACATGTCATGATCTGAACGGACCAGCTACTCCTATAAATACTAGGAAATGGGACTAGGCAAAGGATGGGCATTTTCCTCCCTCTGCGAAAACACAAAACAGGGCAAGACACTTGATCCCTTAGTGTTCTTCCTCCACTTTCACTCAGAAAACTGACTTGGGCGTCGGAGGGTCCTCCCCGGAAAAGCAAACCGGGGACCTCCTAACCTCTTCTTTGAGCTTTTCAGGCACACTCAGCTGGGAAACCAGAGCTCCAGGCGCTCGCCTCCTCAGGAAGTCTCTCCAACTGTCAACATGACAGCAAACGAAGATGCCTTGGGGCATCATTTGGCGCCGTCTGTGGGAAACTACTCCCAGGTAGCGGTTGTCGAAACTCGGCGTTCGAAGGACAAAGGACTCCCGAAGTCCCCGTCTGCGCCTGAGACCCAACTAGCTACCGAACAAAGTCCCCCAGAGACTTCCTTGCCTGAAGAGGAACGCCCTCTTGTCATCACCATGGGTTTTTTACGAGACTTTCAGAGGTCTGTTGTGGCTGAAATGACACAACAGATAGACCGAAGGTGGCCGCAACCAGCCCAGGCGCAAAAACCCACTTCGCCAGCACAACCTCGGGAGAAAAGCCCAAGGGCAACCCATCATAGCTCGGGAAGTGGGGAGCCACGGGAAGAGTCCTCGACAGATAGCTTGCCCCTCGGAGCACGACTGGCGGAAAAAGCGAGGACTGAACGACCCGAAATCCCGTCCAGAAGAAGTTTGTCGCCAGAGGCAAGGTCCCCCTCACCTCGGTACCGAAGTCACTCCCCGAAGAGACGGCAACAGTCCTCTTACCAAAGAACCTCAAAGCACCAGGAAGAGGAGCCCAGTGCTGCGCTCATCCTGGAGAAAGTCTTGGCAAGACTGGAAAGAGTGGAACAGCAGGTGGCACGTAAGCCTGTTTGGGCCAGGCTATCTGAAACCATCACTGGAGATGAAACTCCTTTCGCCCGAACAGTGGTCGAGGCGGCCATGCCAAGTGACTTCAGGCTACCTCGGCTAGAGACCTATGAGGGTCGGACTGATCCCCAGGCCCACCTAACAAAGTACAAACGCAGCATGGTGCTACATGGGGCTGATGATGCTACACTCTGCAAGTGCTTTGAAGTCACCCTCGCAGGACCAGCAACTGCCTGGTACAATTCCCTGCCTCCCGGAAACATCAGGGGGTTCCAGGAGCTCTCCACAGCGTTCACCCAACAGTTCATTGGGAGCAAGCCGACGGCGAAGATGCCCGTCCAGATGTTTGACATAGCACAAAGAAACGGGGAGACCATCCGTGACTATGTCGAGAGGTTCAATAGAGAGGCCCTCAGTGTTCCGGACTTTCATCCCGAAATCCGCATCCTCGCCATGACGAGGGGCCTCCGGAGGGATTCGCACTTGTTTTATGAATTCTCCAAAGATCCCCCGGACACGCTGGGAGAATTCTACCGAAGGGCTGAACAACATATGACAGCCGAAGAGCTGAGAATGACGGGACCAAAGGTTGACCATATTCACACTCGTGGCGAAGGGCCAAGCCAGCAAGCCCGGTGTCCAACGGAACAGTTAGGCCGACCTCGGAGAGCGCGAGTAGGAGGAAGGAAGCCCCAAAACTTTACACCTCTGAGCACCACGAGGGCTAACGTCCTCATGGCGTTGGAAAAACAGGGGGCTCAAATCCAACGACCGAGGGGCATGACTGCTGACAACAGAAGGAACATGAAGAAGTTCTGTCAGTTCCACCATGATCACGGTCATGACACCGAAGACTGCTTTCAGCTGAAAAAGTACATCGAATCACTGATAAAGCAGGGCCAGCTTCGGCGTTATTTGAGAATGCCTTCCCCGAAGGGGAAAAAAGAGGAAGAAGGAAAGCCCGATGATGAGGATTACGATTCAGACAGGCGAAGGAACCGAAGTCTGAGAAGGCGTCCTCCACCTTCGGCAGGAGTAATACAGACGATCACAACCGGACTTCCATCCTTGGAAAGAAAAAGAAGGGCCAGAGAGATAGCGGTGATGGAATATCAGAGCCCAAGGAAAAAATTGGCCCGCGAGGATGGCTCCACCATCGTATTTCCCCATGACGATCCATTGCTGATAATGGCGAGGATGGGAAACTGGGACTTCAAGAGGGTACTGATGGACAATGGGTCAAACGCAGACGTCTTGTTCTCACATTTGCTGCCAAGCTTGGGCGTATCCAGGAGTGACCTCAAGGTTGTTACTTCACCCACGTTCGGCGTAGGACCATCTGAGCTACCTGTCCTCGGGTGGATTGACCTCCCCTTGATGATGAAAGGAACTTCAGAGAAAGGAACTGCTGAGTTGTTCACCTCTACCATGGCAAGATTCATAGTCATGGACGTTCCTTCGTCATACAACGCCATCCTCGGCAGACAGACACAGGGAAATCTGCACATTCGTCCAGATGTAAAGTACTTGACCGTCACCTTCGCCACCAAGGAAGGAGACGCAAAGATCTTCATTGATCAAGGCGAGGTGAGAAAGGTGTTCGTCAGAGCACGAAAGGCTCCAGCAAGCAACTTAGCACATGCTGTAGAAGCAAAAGAGCTGGAAATGGGCGAGGCAGAAGATCCCTCAAAAGCGGAAACAGAAGAAGTATAGCTTGTCCCAGGCCATAATACCCGAATAGGGAAAAGCATGGCCGAATGAGACAAGGAAAAACTTGTATCTTTTCTGCTCACAAATAAAGATCTGTTCGCCTACTCGCCGAAGGACATGCCAGGGGTAAACCCTCGCGTAATCCAGCATAGCCTCAAAGCGAGTCCGGAAATAAAACCTGTCTGGCAAAAGAAACGGAGCATCTCAGCTCACAAAAGTGACTTCGTCAAGACCGAAGTCCAGCGTCTGATAGACGCTAGCATTATCCGGGAGGTAAACTACCCCGAATGGCTAAGCAACGTGGTAATTGCCACAAAAGAAGGAAGTAGTAAGCTCCGAATGTGCATCGACTTCAGAAATTTGAACGATGCTTGCCCGAAAGATTCATATCCCCTTCCGCCAATAGACCAACTGGTAGACTCAACTGCCGATTACGGGCTCCTAAGTTTCCTGGACGCTTTCAGTGGGTATCATCAGATAAGGATGAACCCCGAAGATGAAGAGAAGACTGCCTTCATCACTGAGGGAGGAACATATTGCTATATTAGGATGCCCTTCGGGCTCAAGAATGCAGGAGCCACCTACCAGAGGCTGATGAACAAGGTCTTCAAAGACCAAATGGGGAGGAACATGGAGGTGTATGTTGATGATATGATAGTCAAAAGCAAACTGCCTGGCTACCACGTTGAAGATTTAGAGGAAACCTTCCAAAAACTCAGAGCCTTCGGGATCCGCCTTAATCCTGAGAAATGCATTTTCGGGGTGACCTCGGGAAAGTTCCTTGGGTACATGGTATTCGAAAGAGGCATCGATGCTAACCCCGAGAAGATTAAGGCTCTGCTTGAATTCCGAACTCCTGCCACAGTCAAAGACGTGCAAAGACTCACCGGAAGAATAACCTCTCTAAGCAGGTTTATTTCCAGGTACGGAGATAGGTGTCGACCCTTCTTCAAAGTTCTCATGAAGGCAGCAAAAATGGAAGGCGACCTCGGAAGGAATGGTCATCCTTGGGATGAAGATTGCCAAAAAGCCTGGGAAGAACTCAAAGTCTACCTGGCCAGCCTGCCGACTCTGCGGCAACCTCGGGAGGGAGAGCCCCTCGTATTATACCTCGCCGTCACAAAAAAAGCTGTGAGCTCGGTCCTCGTGAAAGAAGAAGGGCCAAAGCAATGGCCGGTCTACTATGTCAGTAAGTCCCTGCATGGCGCCAAAGTCAGGTACCCTTTGCTTCAAAAAGCTATATATGCCTTAGTGCTTGCAGGGAGAAGGCTGCGGCCATACTTTCAGGCTCACCCCATTATCGTCCGAAGTACCCTGCCTCTACGGGATGTTATGAGAAAAGTTGATCACTCGGGAAGGCTTTCCAAGTGGTGTATAGAGCTTGGCGAACACGACATCACGTATGAACCCCGAAAAGCTATAAAAGCTCAAGCTTTGGCAGACTTCATCACCGAAGTACCAAACACCGAGGAGGGACATTCATTTTCGGGCGAAGACGAGCCAGAATGGATGTTATATGTTGACGGGGCCTCAGGATCCGAACACCAGGGAGCTGGAGTGATTATCAGAGGCCTCGAAGGCCTAGAAGTAATGAAGGCCATCAAGTTCAGTTTCAACGCCACCAACAATATGGCCGAGTATGAGGCCCTCATAGCAGGATTACGCCTGGCCAGAAAAATTGGCGTGAGAAACTTGAAAGCCCAAAGTGATTCCCAGCTGGTGGTCCGGCAAATGGCAGGGGACTATGGCGCGAAAGACCCGACCTTGGCGAAATACCATGAGTTGGTAACAAAGCTTATTCGGGAGTTCGACGTCGTGAAAATCGAGAACGTACCCCGACGAGAAAATGCTGAGGCAGACTGTTTGGCGAAGTCCAAAACTTGCACCGAAGTGCTAAGCCACCCCAGCATCGCGGTGTTAAGCATAGAGACCTCGGGGAAAGGATGGAAAGAACCAATCAAAATGTATCTCGCAACTAACACACTCCCCGAAGACCCCAGCGAAGCCGCAAAAGTGCGGAGGCGCTACGGACGTTTCTTCTTAATTGGAGAAGAACTATATCGGCAAGGATATGCAAATCCACTACAGAGGTGTGTTAGTAAAGAGGATACTGAAATGATCCTCGAAGAAGTTCACGAAGGTGCCTGTGGTTCGCACATCGGAACCGACGCCCTCGCAGCAGTGATACTTCGCCAAGGATACTTCTGGCCTACCCTGAGAAAGGTCACCAAGCAGTTCGTCCAGAAATGTGGGAGTTGCCAGAGACATGCGAACATCCAAAGAACACCCTCAGAGTTCGTGACTTCGGCAGAATATCCTTGGCCCTTCGCAGTTTGGGGCATAGATCTCATTGGGCCACTCCCAACGGCGCCTGGAGGCGTAAAGTTCTGCGTAGTAGCAGTTGACTATTTCTCTAAGTGGGTCGAGGCAGAACCTCTGACAACTATCTCGGCAAAAGAAGTGTAGAAGTTCATATGGAAAAACATCGTATGCAGATTTGGCATACCGAGGGTACTCGTAGCGGACAATGGATACCAGTTCATAAACAAAGGATTCCAAGAGTTCATTAGCGACCTCGGGACAAAAATGCACTTCGCCCCAGTAGCTCACCCCCAAAGTAATGGGCAGGTGGAAGTATCTAACAGGACCATAAAAGATGGTCTGAAAAAGAGATTGGGAGAAGCAAAAGGGAAATGGCCAGGAGAACTCCAAAGCGTGTTATGGAGTTACCGAACAACACCCCGAAGAGCCATAGGGGAAACGCCCTTTTCACTCGTCTTCGGTACAGAGGCCATCATCCCTGTCGAGGTAGTACAACCGTCAATACGAGTCCAACTGTTCGATGAAAAAGGAAATGACCTCGGCCTGAGAACCAAGCTCGACCTCGTCAGCGAACACAGAAAAGTAGCTGAGCTGAGAAGAAAAGCTTTCCAGCAAAGAGTGGCAGCAGCCATAAACTTACGCGCCAGGCCAACGGGAATAAAGAAGGGAGATCTCGTTCTCCGAAAGGCTGAATTTGCACCCCGAAAGCCGTCCCATGGGGTACTTCGTGCAAATTGGGAAGGACCGTACCTGGTACTTGCCGAAGTACGAAAATGAGTTTATAAGCTCGGTGATGCCGAAGGCATAGAATTAAAAAACACTTGGCACTCAGAGGCCTTGAAAAAATTCTATGCCTAAAAAGTTTGGTGGGAAAGTTGTATTGCACAAGTTGGACAAATTTGTCTAAGTAAAAAGTTCTGAAGAAGTACAAAACAAGAGTCTCACGAAAGCAATAGCCGAGGAAAGCAAGAGTATGGTTTTCCGAAGTCCCTTGAGCGAATATGTTCGGGACAAAGGAAAGCAAGAGTATGGTTTTCCGAAGTCCCTTGAGTGAATATGTTCGGGACAAAGGAAAGCAAGAGTATGGCTTTCCGAAGTCCCTTGAGCGAATATGTTCGGGACAAAGGATAGCAAAAGTATGGTTTTCCGAAGTCCCTTGAGCGAATATGTTCGGGACAAAGGAAAGCAAGAATATGGTTCTCCGAGGTCTCTCGAGCGAATTATGTTCGGGACAAAGGGAAACAAAGGGATCTGGCAAAAAATACTTAGCCAAATTTTTATCTATTGAGCCAAAGAGTGCTTACAGAGAAGAAAAGTTGCTGAAAGACTACAAAAAAGAAGAAGAAAATAAAGACAAAAGGCCCTAGTACAAACTAAGGAACCTCGGCGTCTTGAGAACTGCCAGCCTCTGTGCTTTTGTCAGCAGCCTTCGGCGCCAAGAAAGAAGGAGGCAGTTTCAAGTGCTCGATCTTGGACCAAGTCCACCGAGGCTCCTTCGGGATGTTCATGCCTTCGAGGAAGGAGAGGTCGAAATCTGGGAACTTCTGCAGAATTTGGTGCCGAGCAAGACAGAAGCCGTCTTGAAAGCCCAACTTCGTCATATCGTCGGACTCCCGCTTCTTGACCGCCAAATCTGCATAGTCCTTCTCCAGATCCGCGTAATCCTTCTCCAGATCCCTATGCTTTTTCTTCAATGCCTTCATCTTCTTCTTCTCTTCTGAAGGCTTCTTCAAAGATGCGACCTCGGCTTCGAGCTGGGCCTTTTCCTCGAGCGTCTTCGCAAGGATTGCGTCACTTTCTGACTTATCCTTTTGAATCGCTTCTACGGTCGAAGTCAGCTCCGCCACCCGAGAGCCGAGGTCGAAAAGTTTCTGGGATGAGCCTTTCTCAAGTTCCTCTTTCTCTTTTATGAACCCCTCCCGAAGTTCAGCAATTTCCTTCTCCGAAGACTGCTTTAGCTGGGCATTGTCGGCAGCCAATGCCGAACACTGGGCCTTTGTCTTGGTGTAAAGGTCCCAGAGTGACGCCCTCCATTCTGTCTCTCGCGCAACGCGGCATACCCCATCAGCTGCAAAAAAGGCAAAACAAAGGGAAAATGATGCTAAGTAAAAAGCAAAGGCAAAATCAGCACTAAGGAAACAGAGAAGCATACCTGGGCGGCATGTTCAGTGAGTTTGGCGGCCAAAGAGATGTCGCCAGGGTAAGCCTCCGTAAGGGCCTTGTAAGAGGCCTCAGTAAAAACCCATTTGCACATCTGCCTGGCCATTTCGGGACAGTCCTCGGAGTACATATTCAAGTCCTCTGTGAACGTCCAGAAGGGCTCCTTCGGAACTTTCCCTGCCGGGACTTGGGCATCCCGAAGGGCCCTCTTGCGGGCGTGTTCGGCAACCCAGTCAGGAGCGGCCACCTCCGCTGCACAACAAGGCAGGAAAATTGGTTAAGGCCAAAAAAGTCTTAAGGATTTACAAGAGAAAAAAGGTTCTTCGACAAAATACAAACTTGCTGGCACCTCGGTAACGTCATCGTCAAGAATCGACGTCACCTCAGTAGAGACCCCCTTGCCTCTTATTCGGTGCCGTTCCTCGGCAGAAGGGGTCTCCTCCCCATCGCCCTCCAGAAGAGCATGCGAAGGCGTGGGTCTTTGAGGAAGGACGTCGGAAGAAGGGACATCAGCAGAAGGTACCTCGGGCAAAGGGGCAGCAGGGTCTTCGGGCTCCTCGCCTACCTCCTCCGGAATTTGCGGAAGAGAGGAAGGAGGAGCTTTCTTTGCCAGTTTGGAAGGAGGGCCGCCCGAAGTCTGCTTCCGCCTCCGAGAGGCGGCCTTCTTTGTCTGTTCGCCCCTCTGGGCCTGCCCGGTAAAAAGAGCCTTGTAAAAGGCAGCCGCGTCGTCGCCCATCTCTGAAAAGAGAAAAAAGAAGATCAGTGTAAGTCCAAGATGAAGTTATGAAGGAAAAAATGAGAAAGTAACTTACTCTTGTAAAAAGACTCATAAGTCTCCTTCCTCCGAAGGAGTTTCACGAGCCAGGAGTCCTTCCCCGAAGAAGCCGGTTTCGGCATATTGAGGTCTGTCACGTGCTCCTTTACCACCTTAAGTTCCCGAAGGACCTCTTCGGTCATGAGCCTCCAGTTGATTGGAAAGGGGTAAAGGGCACGAGGAGAGACCTTGGCAGCCCAGTCAGAGACGGCCGGGATGCGCCTGTCGAAGTCCTCAAAGATAGGTGCTACGTCGGCGTCTAGCAGTATCTTCGGGTCAACAACATCCATCTTGAGCCTCCCCTGAGCCCACTTGGTCGGGACGTGCGACCAAGCCTTCGACTTCTTCAGGAAAAAGAATTTTTGTTGCCACCCTCGCCAGCTGTCTTTGGTGGCGAAGGTGAACGTATACTTTTTGCTCCCGGATCCCCGAGGCAGCATGAAGTAGAAGCCACCCTTTGGGACCACAAAGAGCTTGTAGTACTGAAGAAAAACTACAAAGTGAGGTTTTATTTTGAAAACGCCGCACATACAGAGGAAGGCGTTGAAATAGCAGTACGATTTCGGTGGGAGTTGGTTAACGGCAATGCCATGGAAGTTGCAGAACGCGCTAACCATCTCCGGGGGGGGATACCGAAGTCCGGCCTTCAGTTGGGCTCGGAAAACTGTGATTTCATCACTTCGGTTAGAGAAAGCAAATTGGTCAGGACGGGGCAACCTCGTCACAGAGTAAGAGGGTAAGAAAAACTTTTTCTTCCACTTCGCTAGCTTTGCCGGAGTAGTGCAGTAGGGGTGAGAAAGAAGAGGTTGCCAACTCTCGGGAACAGGCATGATGAAAACGAGTTCGGGAAAAACAAGGAAGAATCTTTGAAAAAAAGCAGAAGGACTAAAACCCACCAAAGGTCTTGCCGGAATCTGGATTCCTGGAAGTCGTCGTGAAAAGTGGTCGGAAAAATGCCTGAAAAAGGAGAACCGCCGCGGAAAATCGGGAGTGAATTAGAAGGCAAAAGAAAGCAAAAGCAGAAGAAGAAAGAGGGTCATGACAGGACTGATATATATAGGCCGAGAAGGCCAGGAGAACCATCGTCATTAGTACCCCTCGGAAGGCGAAGCGTCGCCATAACTGCTATGGGCGCCTGAAAAGTCGCGCCAGCCATACTCAGTGCATTCTTACCCAATAAAAGTGTGCCATGTGTCGGTCATCGCGCAGCAAACGTGCCACGTGTCGTCCATCACGACGAGCACGCCCTCTGACACCGTTTGATCTAGAGGCGCCGCCCTAAATTGACTCTGCTGGATACAGGACGCCACGCATGAGCAGACCTATAAAGGCAAAAAAGTAGGTTACCTCGAAGACACCAAAAGACAGCCTGTGACTTCGGGCAAAACGTCTATCTTCGGTACAAGGTTATCCTATTTCCCCTTGCCACAAGGACACCAAGAGATAGCCTGTGACTTCGGGCAGAAGGTGTATCTTCGGCACAGGGATAGCCTATCTTCTCGCACCTCGAGGACGCAAAAATGCTGCCCATCGGTACAAGCAGAAGAAGGCGTCTTCGGCACAGACATCACAACCACAGGACCCGAAAACTGATGAACCGAAGTTTCTCACTTCGGCTTTTCGGAGGGGGGCCTGTGATAGCCAAAGGCTATTGCCTCCTCGGTAGTAACTCCCTGCCAGAATATTGGCCGAGGAGTCTGACGTCACCCAAGAGAGGATCTTTTTACGGACCTCGGAAGGTGCAAAGTCAAACACTATGAGCTCGAGACTTCGGTTTGCTCGTCAGGAATTCCGAGGACAACACTGTCTCCATTGAGGGGCCGAACTGACTGCCTCCGGGTAAGAGAGCCATCTCTCTGAAGCAAGGGAGAATCTCCCCGAAGGCAGAGGCCCCGAAGAGGATCTTCCCCGAACAACAAACACCTGAGCAAGGGTATCCCCTAACTATGGGTGTGAGTCCCGAAGAAGATGTTCATCAAGGGAACTCCCAGAACTATGGGATAGATCCCGAAGGAGGTGCTCGCAACAAAGGACGGATAGAATCCGAAGATGGTGCACGCACCGAAGGGCAACCTCGCCCAGGGGACCTCGGGAGTACGGTATGAGCATTTAAGGAGCCTCTGACATGTTGCCCACAAGCCCTACACGTCACATCTGAACGGCGAACTGACACGCCGCAGCCGCCCCCGTCCTGACACAACCCGTCCGGGTCCAGGGCTAAAGGAGGCTGCAAACGGCTGCCTGTCCCCTAGGTCCAAAACTACAGATCAAATCCGACCGAACACGTGTCATGATCTGAACGGACCAGCTACTCCTATAAATACTAGGAAATGGGACTGGGCAAAGGATGGGCATTTTCGTCCCTCTGAGAAAACACAAAACAGGCAAGACACTTGATCCCTTAGTGTTCTTCCTCCACTTTCACTCAGAAAACTGACTTGGGCGTCGGAGGGTCCTCCCCGAAAAAGCAAACCGGGGACCTCCTAACCTCTTCTTTGAGCTTTTCAGGCACGCTCAGCTGGGAAACCAGAGCTCCAGGCGCTTGCCTCCTCAGGAAGTCTCTCCGCCTGTCAACATGATAGCAAACAAAGATGCCTTGGGGCATCATTTTGTCAGCATGACAGCAAACGAAGATGCCTTGGGGCATCAAAGTCAAATGGAGATATTTTGTAGTTATGCCACTCAAGGGAAGGCTGCCCAAGGCATGGTAAGGAAGTTAATAATGGGCCAACAAATTAAGACTGACAAACCATGGTCATGTAGCAAGGAAAATGGCATAAAGCATGGTTAAGTCTAGTTAAGTGAGTCCATATAAGTGGCCATCTTGATCCTTATCTATCACATTTGGCCTACTGTAGCAGCAATGAAATGCTGCCCCTCACCTCCACATGTTGTGCCCTCAACTGCCCCTTGCCCATTTGGGCCCGATTACTTAAAACATGCAGTGGAAGTTTTCATTACACAAAAGGGGCTTTTAAAAGTCATTAAGACTTATGGGCACGAACCCCAGGATACTGACCGATACTAGCTCGTTAAGGTCTCTAATTAAGGTTAAGTTGAAGAGCTCTCATAAACAAGCTAGCACCTATGTGGATTTCGTGTGTTCATTTTCATGGTCTTTACCAAGCTTAGCCAAGAATATGCATGGCAACCCAAAACACCAACCTAATTTCATGCATATGCTTTGCATGCTTATGTGTTTTGGTGTTCACTAGTGGACATAATCACTTAATGTCTTTAGATGCAACTAATGCTTCAGCATGCATTAATTCACACATGTGCACTTAAATTCCTTATTAGCCAAACTTTACACAAGCATCCAATTTCATGCTTTTTCTATGTTTACTTGCATGTTCTTTACTAACTGTGCATGCATAGCCAAACATTGCTTGCTTTCAACATAGACATGGGCTTATGGGCCTTTTAGTACTTAACAAGCATATGGCCCAAAATTAACCAAGAATATATTCAAATTTTCCAAGTTCTTATTTAAGCCCAAAACATACATTTAAGCCCAATTTCAACATGCTTCAAGTTTCATAAAAACATAACCCATATATTCATGCATGAGCCTTGGTAAGTCCACCAAGCAATAAAAACACCAAAAAATGTCCAAGTCCATAATACAAGCCCAAAGCCAAGTTTGGCCGAATTTTATCTAAGTCCATAATTTGGTCACTAAAGTTAGACCAACAAAAACATGGTTAAAAGCAAGCCATAAATCCACAAAGCCATGGAACACAAATTTCCACCATAATAGACCTTGTTCCCACAATTCTAAGACTTCAAGTCCTGCACAGAAAGTCCACATTTTTTTTTAGCTTGTTTACAAGCAGCTTATATACTTAGAACACTTAGAATATTTTGAGCAATACCATACACAAATCCAACCTTAGCACACAGAAAGAGTACTCAAGACTCTTAGCTTGATCTTTCAAGCAAACCTTTACCTACATAAGTAGAGTAGGGCGGTGAGTTATAAAACTCAATAAGGATTCTGTGGCATCCAATGCCTAACTTATGGCCTCCAAGGTCTAACATATGCCAAAAATGTAATGGAAAAATAATCCTTACTCCTAGCATCCCTCAAGTTTTCATTCAATAATTTCATATACTTAATATTTTTGGAGAGCTCAGTTAGCAAAGGAATTAAGGTGGCCGCCTTAACTCCTAGCCCATAATGCTTGCTGACTTAACTTAGCTCATGAGCAAAACAGAATTGCCAAAGCAATAACATAACTTAAGCCCTCTTAGCACTCCTAGGATCACATGGTTCTTTGACCATCACCTAGGGGCCTGAATACTCATACAAAAAAAGCCATGGAACTATACCATGCAATAAAGTGAGTATAGGAATCCTTACCCACAACACCAAAAGCTTTAGAAGCTTATTTTCCTTCGTTTTCCTTGCTTGTTGTGTTAGTGTTGTGCCCAAAAGCCAATCATGAGATGATTGTGTTTTTTGCACATTGAGTCATGATATTTTATTAAGGCATTAATCTAGCAATTACGTTAGTTGTTTTGTTTCTGCGTAACTTAACAAACATAATTGTAACCCTAGAATAATGATATTCTTAAACATCCCTAGTCTAGTATTATTGTGGAGCGGGTTGCAATAATACATAACGACTAGCTTATGTGGAGACTAATATGAGATATGTAGTCTACATATGGGTACAAGTTGGAGAACTTGTGTACTGGACCGACCTACCATGAGAACACTACATGGATCGTTATATGAGTGTCATAAGTGATTCTCATAGTGATCATGGTATATGTAGTCCTTCGACCTAAGATCATCAAGGTTCCCTACATGTGAGTCACATACTTCAATACTTTCCTTTGTTGCTCGTAACTGAGTGAACTTGAAGGAAGTCATTGGGTATGTCACATATCATGTGAAGGGATTTGTATGATCAAGATGGGATTTGTCCCTCCTATGTAACGGGAGCGATATCTTCGGGCCCCTTGATAGAGTAAGACTTAGAAAAATGCATGGCCATGCTCAGATGAGTTGATATACGATATCAATGTCATCAGTTTAAGTTGGTCTACTCGGTAATCAAGAAACCAAAGATTGGGCTATACGAGAGTGACACATTCCATGTCTCGTGCTTAGTCTTGATATCTTGGACAAAGGGACAATGGCATATATCGGTGATGATCATAAAGGTTTAGTTGATTCACCGAAAATCTTGTCAATTGGGTAGCAATGATGTGTTGCCAGACACCGCTCATTGCTTGTGATCATAAATTTGATTTATGATCATTGCCAACGTGATAAGAGCCTATTGGGTCGTAGACATAGAGCTATTTGGATCATTAGAGTGCATGGGCTAATTATTTGGGTTATGGTTTCCCTTTAATTTCGTATTAATAATGGGCCCAAGAGTTGAGCCATTATTAAGCCCGAAATTAAATCCTAATTGGATTAGGGCTTTGAAACCCATTAGGCCTGGAAGTTGAGTCTCACTATAAATACAACTTCTAGTGAGAAATTCACAGGTCTCCTTGCCCTAGCCTCCCAAAAGGACAGCCGCACTCTTCTCTTGCAATTCCTTGGAGGACGCAAGCTAGCACTGCGAGCGCAAGAGAAACGCATCTACCGGGACGTGGTGGAAGCGTGGTGATCCCGAGAGGCTCGTGTGGATACCATAGAGAGCTTGAACACGTTAACTGTTCAGGTTTTGTGATTCGACTCTACAGTTGAGTGAGAGATCTCAACCGAAAATTAGGTATGAAAATTTTTGAACACCCGGTTTACCCAGTTTCACTTGGATCCTGGAGGGTTTCGGTTAAATTCTGCTGCACTGTTTGGCTCCCGAAATCCAACATGTTGACTCTAGAAATTGTTTTCTAGCATAAGAACCAAGATGAGATGAATTTTATTAGTATCCATAAGGTACCAAGAACACTTGGTGATTAACTCAAATAACACAAAATACCAAGAAATCTTGGTGTACACTTACAAAACCTCACAGAAGAGGTAAGGCCAATTTCTTCTGCTTGATGTTCTTCAAGCTTCTTCTTAATTTCTTGCTTCTAATGAACTTAGAAACTTAATCACACAAAGATCTCCTTGAGTAGAGCTTAAAACCTCCAAGAAATGGAAATGGCCAAATTTTACTCCTTGGTTTTCTTTGAATTCTTCACTTGACTCCTGCTTTTTATGGTCTTAGAGCTTGAGTTCTACCAAGAATACTTGGTTTTAATTTGAGGAAGGATGATTTCTTGCTTTGGAAGAATATTTAGAGGGGGAAAAGAGTTTGAAATGTGTTTGGAATGGTGACACTTGCTATGGAGGAAAATGGAGAGAGAATGAGAGAGTTTAAGAGCAAATTGCTTTGAATGAGTGGATTGATTATGGTTTAATGTGTGGGAAGGTGATGGCCGGCCATATGGGAGGGAAAATGAGTGTATAATGTGCTTGGAAGAGTGGGAGACAAGATTTAATGGAAGGAAGACTAATTGGAAGACTTTTGTGTAAGTTGGTAGGAAAAGTCAAAAGTAGGAGACATGTAGGTGAAGAAAGAATCCAAAGTCTTGACTAGGGATGGGAGGTGGATTAAAATAATAGGGGATGAATATTATGTTTGAAATGAGTGGGAGACAGGATTAAAATAAATAAAGACTAATTGGAAGACTTTTGGGTAAGTTTGGTAGAAAAAGTCAAAAGTAGGTGAAGAAAGAATCCAAGGTGATGACTAAGGGTGGGAGGTGGATTAAAATAATGGGATTTGGAGGGAGGTGACATAAAATATTGGGAATTGGAGGGGCATGGCTGGCCAAGGCATCCTAGGCCACAAAAATGGCCTAATTCCCCTTTTAGTCCTCCAACTTTCTAATTTTTGGGCAATTGAGCCCAACTACTAAAAATCCATTTGTTCAATTGATTCCCTCACCTTTAAAAACCACCATTTTTGTTACTAGTTCTCTTGGCCTAAGCCAATCTTATTTTTAAGATGTTCAACACTCAATTATGCACATGCCATATTGTCTCCTCAATTTAATTGAGCTAAATTCCCGATTAAGGAAAAATTCTTATGCTCCAAATCCATGTTAACCCGAGACCTAATCACTTTGGATTGTTCAGGCATTACAACACTCCCCTCCTTAAGAAATTTGGTCCTCCAAATTTCCTAGATGTTTAGGGAAGATATCAGGATAATTCTTAAGCATTTCAGCTTCAACCTCCCATGTGGCCTCTTCCTCAGAATGGTTAGTCCATTGGACTTTCACCATCGATATCCATTTACTTCTGAGCTTCCTAGTGTCCTTTGCCAATACCCGAATTGGTTCTTCTTCATAGGTGAGATCTTGGGTGATGGGAACACTAGTGACATGTACCACTTGTTTAGGATCAGAGACACACTTCTTGAACAGGCTTACATGGAATGTGTCATGTACATGTCCTAGCTCAGGCGGTAGCTCTAACTTGTAGGCTACATTTCCTACTCTTGCGAGTATTAGGTTTGGTCCTACATACCTCGGGGCTAATTTTTCCCTTTCCAAACCACATTACTCCTTTCATAGAAGATACTTTCAACTATACTCGGTCTCTTACCTGGAACTCCAGGTCTCTTCTTTTCTTGAGGTTGGCATATGATTCTTGCCTATTGTTGGCAGTTTTAATCCATTCCTGGATTTGCTTAATCTTCCCAGTAGTTTCTCTTATGAGTTCTAGGCCAATTTCCAACTTATCACCTGGCTCATGCCAGCAGTGTGGAGTTATGCATCTTCTTCCATAGAGTGCCTCATAAGGTGCCATGGCAATCACTGAGTGATGGCTACTGTTGTATGAAAACTCCACTAAAGGCAAGTGTTTATCCCATTCTCCTTGGAAGTCAATAACACAACACCTTAACATATCTTCCAAAGTTTGAATGGTTCTTTCAGTCTGTCCATCCGTTTGAGGATGGTATGCAGAACTGAATTTTAACTTAGTGCCCAAGGCATGGAGACAATATCGTCTAGTACACGATGTAGCCTTACTATCTCCTTAACATATAGTTGGGCTAATTTCTCCAAGGAGTCTGTAAGGTTTATGGGCAAGAAGTGGGCTGCCTTAGTCAATCTATCCACTATGACCCAGATTGTATTACACTTTCTTTGGGTCAGTGGCAAACCAACTACAAAGTCCATGGATATGGATCCCCATTTTCTTTCTGGTATAGGTAAGCTTTGTAATTTTCCACCAGGTCTCTAGTGCTCCACTTTGACTTGCTGACAAGTCATACACTTAGCCACATAAGCACCATTCTCTTGCTTCATATATGGCCACCGGAAATGGGATTTCAAATCCTTATACATTTTCTGAGCTCCAAGATGCATACTTATCAAACTGGAGTGGGCTTTTTCTAGGATTTTTTGCCTGATTCCATCCTTATTTGGCACATAAATCCTATCCCGAAAATATAATATTCCAACCTTAAAGGAAAATCCTTGATACAATTTTCCTTGTTTCTGCCCAGAGATCCTAGGAATCTCCTCATCTTGAGGCTAAGCTTCCTGAATTAGGTCTTTCCACTCAGACTTAATAGTTAGGACCTTTACTTGGTCCATTTCCTACTTATCCCAATCTTGGGCGAACTCAGATATACTGAGTACTTCTGCCTCAGCAGGCTCTCTAGTGGCTTTGAGTATTCCCGTGTACTTTCTACTGAGAGCATCAGCCATCACATTAGCTTTCCCAACCGTATACTCGATAACGCACTCAAAGTCTTTCAGGTACTCGAGCCATCTTCTTTGCCTCATGTTCAGATCCTTTTGTGTAAACAGGTACCTTAGACTCTTATGGTCTGTGAAGATTTGGAATCTGCCTCCAAGTAGGTAGTGCCACCACTGCTTCAGAGCAAAGATCACTGCCGCTAACTCCAGATCATGAACTGGATAATTCTTCTCATGAGGCCTTAGTTGTCTTGATTCGTAGGCTATTACTTGCTTCCCTTGCATTAAGACACAGCCCAGTCCTACTCAAGAAGCATCAGTGTAAACTATATACTCCCTAGTAGGGTGTGGTAATACCAGTATTGGGGCTATAGTCAATCTTTCCTTAAGTTCCTGGAAGCTAGACTCACATTGCTCACCCCACTCAAACTTTTGGTCCTTCCTTGTTAGTTGAGTGAGCGGAGCTGCTAGTACAGAAAATTTGGGCACAAATCTTTTGTAGTAGCCAGCAAGTCCCAGGAAGCTTCTTATGTCCCTCACAGTCTGAGGTTGCTTCCATTCCAAGACAGCTTTAATTTTCTTGGGATCAACAGCTAAACCATGCTCATTGATCACATGTCCAAGAAATCCAATTTTCTTAGCCCAGAATTGGCACTTACTTAGTTTGCCATATAATTCATGTTCCTTTAACAGGCTTAGCACCACTCTTAGGTGCTCCTTATGGGCTTTTTCATCCTTTGAGTACACCAATATGTCATTAATAAATACCAGAACAAAGTGGTCCAAAGAAACCTTAAACACTCTTTGCATGAGGTCCATGAAAAAGGCTGGTGCATTAGTGAGCCCAAATGGCATCACTGTGTACTCATAGTGACCATATCTGGTCCTGAAAGCTATCTTCGGACATCTTCTTCCTTGACTCTCAGCTGCAAGTATCCAGATCCGAGGTCTATCTTGGAAAAGACCTTGGCTCCCTTCAACTGATCAAATAGATCCTCAATCCTTGGGAGGGGGTACCTATTTTATATGGTCAGTGCATTGGGCTTCCTCTAATCAATGCACAATCTAAGGGTTCCATCCTTCTTCTTTACAAAAAGTACAGGTGCTCCCCAGGGAGATGTACTTGGCCTTATGAAACCCTTTTCAAGCAACTCATCCAGTTGCTAATTTAGCTCCATCATTTCAGGAATAGCCATCCTGTAAGGAGCAATGGATGCTGGTGTAGCTCCTGGTACTAATCTGATTTCAAACTCAACCGCTCTTACAAGAGGGAGTCCTGGAAGATCTGTGGGGAAGACTTCAAGAAATTCTCTTATTATGGGTATTTTACCCAGCTCTATTTCCACTTCTGTTCCATTTAACCCTAGGTATTCACCTTTTATTAATAAGGGTTTGTGTTCCACCACCTTTAGATGAAATTCTGGGACTAACCCAGATGATTTTTCCTGAGATTGAGGTTTGTGTCTAGGCAGATAAAGTTGCCTGGCATGGCAGTCTATAACCACCCGATTGGCACTAAGCCAGTTCATTCCTAGGATGATGTCATATCCATTAGTATCCAAGACCATCAAGTCGGCTCTAAGCTCTAGTTTACCTAGCTTAAGCATGCAATCTCTTACCATATGGTATGTTATCATAACCTCATTCCTGGTAGTTTTAACCAGGTACATTTTATCCGTATTGCATACTTCTAGGTTCATATCTTTGACTAGCTTAGACGATACTATAGATAGAGATACTCCAGTATCGAATAAAACTGATACTTCATAACCATTTATGGAAATGGTACCTTTCGGAGTCTTCCTAACCAGCTTAGCCTAGTCTATTTCTTCCTCATCCTCGTCAGCTCTGTTGACCTCTGGGTCCTCTCGTGCTTTCATCGATGTTTCAATTTGGAATACTCTTCCAGTAGCCTGAGGTTGCCCCTTCCTAGCCTTATCTTGGTCCCTTCTCTTTGGAGGTGGAGGCATATTGGGCCTCCTTATGGGCAATTGCCTCTGTGCCCATCTGTTATTGAACCCTCCTGGGGTCCGCTGATATTCTCCGCTAATAGGACAATCTTTTACCTAGTGATCCTGGGCACCACACTTAAGGCATCCGGAAGTGAGCCTACAACATGGCTTCTGGCCATGGAATTTTCCACATGTCCCACATTATGGTCCATAGGGGGATGCGATCTTTTCTCTCTTGTTACCCTTTCTGGGCTCATATGCTAAGCTTTCACTGCCTCTCTTCTTAGACGATTTTTGCATCCCGCTAGTACTTTCAGGGCCATTCATGGCTTGCCCCCTAAATTCTTGCTCCAGGGCCATAGCCCTCTATACAATGTCGTAGTATTTGTGGGCTCCTACTACTCTAAGTATTTGCCTCAGCTCTGGCCTAAGTCCCCGAAGGAACCTCTTGGCCTTAAGGTCCTCCCGATCATCGTACTGTGGTGCATACCGTATGAGGTTACTGAACCTCTATTTGTATTCCAGTATGGAGAGCTCTTTCTGCTCAAGCAGGTCAAACTCAACCTACTTCTGGTCTTTTAGTGCTTCACTGAAGTATTGCTGATGAAACACTTGTTGGAATTCGGCCCATCTCATTGCTCTTCTGCTTTGAACTGGCCACCAACATTTTTGCTAGCATAGTCTGGTGGACTGCTCTCCACCATAATTCAGCATTTCCTTCCAGCCTAAATGTTTCCAGTAATACCTTCTGAGAAGAGGAAACTTCAATTCTCTCAAAGATATTTTCAATTTTGGTTTACCCAGAATTCTCCTTCGTCTGGGTTACAGCTTCCTTTAAATGTTGGGGGTCTTAGGGCAAGGAACCCCTCTAGTTGGCCTTATCTTAGGCCTCCACCATTATCCATATTGGGTCTCCCTCTTTGGGCCCTCACTACTCCAGTGGTGACAGTGAGTTGGGCAGGCCCATCTATATCTTCTATGTCCAGCTCTTCTGCATCTGGACATTCTTCTTCTTCTTCCCTCAGTTCTTGCCTGATCTCAGATCTTATTCTTCTGGCTATAGGGTTTATCCTTTCCTCGTCCTCATCATTTCTATTTTTGCTGCCTTGATCATCGAGTATAGGTTCTTTTCCTGGCCCCCTTCTCATTGGTGGCTCTCTTTGTTGCCCAGCAGGTTCTGGGACTTGGGCTGGACCCCTTGCCAGGATTTGCATGCTAGTTGCTAATTGGGCCATAGTGGCCTGCATAGCTTCCATCATTGCTTCTATTCTTGCTTCTCTTCTTTCCTGGGCATCAATGCTAGGCCTAGTAACATTAGCCCTTATGAGCTCAGAAGGCCTGACTTGCGCCTCTGGCACAAAGCTAGCATTTTCATTCCCTTGATGGGAAGTTTCATTTCCATTTCGGCCTCAGTTCATATTTCTGGTGCTCATCCTATAATTAACAACAAGCAAGGCACACAACTACTCAATATTCATAAATATTCATTAGTAGACTTAACCTATGTGGGAACAAGTCTATACTAAGAATCATAGACCAAAACTTTGGTCCTTAAGAGCAACTGTGCTCTGATACCAAGCTGTCGTGCCCTAAACTGCCCCTGGCCCATTTGGGACCGATTACTTAAAACATGCAGTGGAATTTTTCATTACACAAAAGGGGCTTTTAAAACTCATTAAGACTTATGGGCACGAACCCCAGGATACTTACCGATACTAGCTCATTAAGTTCTTCTACTCACTTACACTTAATAATATTGCCTAATGTGTGGTGGCGAAGATTAAGACTTGTGCTAGTGTGTTCCTTATTTGCTGCCATGGTGTGCATAAAATGTGAATATGTGTATAATGCTTGGACCAATATGCATGCATTTTACATAGTGCCCAAAAGGGGCCACTTGGGTATTATTCTGATGGTCTACATAACATACCAACCAAGGAGTTTAAAATGCATAATTTTGGCACCATAACTGGACTACCCTAGAGTGAGTAACATTAAGCACCAAGTGTGCTCCTCACTAAGTTTCCAAGTGAACCTTACCTCCCATCAAATCTGTCCATTTCAGGTGCTACGAATAGATCTCATTCAAACTAACCTTTTTCTTCTGATTTTTGATTTGAAATTTTAGGCACTTAAACTTCCATGTATCTCGTTTTGATCTGGGGTTTTTGGTGATCTTAGGAGCATATTTGATATTTTTAGTGATGGTTCCTACTGTACTATGCATCAGCTATCCGGCATCCTATTTTCTAGAGTGCATTGTTTCTGAAGCTCTTCTGTAACTACGGTGTGTATTTTAGATGAGTTAAGAACATTATGTAGTGCATGGATGCATGTACATGTAGGACATGTAAAGTTTGGACAAGTATTTGAACAATTATGGGTTGTTTTGCTATGCATGTTGATGGTATGCACAGGCTGCCTAAGTGTGAATGATAGGCTACTTGTTTGTAAATTCTGTTTTAGCCACATAAAGTTGCTAGATGGAAGAGAATATGTTACCCACCTTGAGGTAGTCTAGTTATGGTGGCAAAACTGTGCATTTAAACTCCCATGTTTCGTGTGTCCTATAGGTCATCAGAACAACAACCCTAATGTACATACTCAAGTGGCCCTTTTGAGCACTAGATAAATACATGCATATTGGTCTAACCATAACACACATATTTACATTTTTGCACACTATGGCAGCTAAGAAGGAAAACACTAGCATAAGTCTTAGTTTTGGCTTCCACACATTAGGCAATCTTGTTAAGTTCTAGTAACCAGCTACTACGCCTGTAACTTCCACTAACAAACTGTATCATTCTAGTCACATACCCCCATGGTTTCTTTGCTCCATTAGTAAGTAGAGACTTAGAGCAAACCATGTGATGCCAAAGGGCTATTAACCCTTCTAGAATTCCCGGAGTGACCTGAGAAGCACAACCCTCGGGAAACATGAGTGACCAATCTCAGGAAAGAGGGGGCCCGTACCATCTTCGGGAAGATGACCACCTTATAACTGAGGGGCCATGATCCCTGAGATCCCCAGATCACCTAGCCAAAAATGACCCTCGGATAATACCTAGCACCAACTTCGATGAACGACAACCACCCATGGTAGGTAACAGAACCGACCTCGGAAAATCTATATACTATCACCTTCAGAATAGCAATCTCACCAAGTTTGGGAAAGTATATCCCCACCCTCAGTAAGGAAGAGCGTCTTCCGAAGGTGCCCCAGTTTACCGATAGGCCTTTCCTAATAACCCTCGGTGGCTATATTGAGCCGAAGAGGGCCTCCTATTCCAAATGAGCTTTATACCCCGAAGAGGTCTCATTCTCTTAAGGGGTTTTCTCTTAAGGGGTTTTCTGGAGATACAATAAAAATGGTTAAGGAGCCATTGACAGAGAGGCCTCGCACACGCCCCTGCCCTCTAGCTGGAATGGCCAATGGCCAGCTGGAGAAACCTATGTCCGAGGGTATGGATCAAATCTAACCGAACACGTGTCATGATCTGAACGGGCTGTGTCAAACAGCCTCCTCCCTCCACCCTCCTATAAATACTTAGGAAGGACCTTGGTAAGAAAGGACATAGAAATCTCGCTATTTTCCTCACTCTTTGCTCCTTACTACTATTACTGTCACAAACACTGACTTGGGCGTCGGAGGCTCCTCCCCCGGAAACACATTTCGGGGAGTCTCTAACCCTTGTTCCTCAAAGCCTTGCAAGCGCCCTCATACCAGAAATCTCTCCCTTAGGCCAGCATGTCATATGATGAAGATGCCGCCGAGCATCATTTGGCGCTGTCTGTGGGAACTCCCTCTTAGGTCACCGTTCTTGAGACCTGCCATTCTAAGGACAAGGGACTCCTGAAGTCCTAGTCCGCACCTGAAGCTCCAACAGCGACTGAACCACCTGTAGTGGAGACTTCTTTGCCTGAGGATAAATGTCCTTTGACAGTCATGATGAGCTTTCTGTGGGACTTTTAGTGCTCTATTATGGTTAAAATTGATGGCCAAAGGGCTATCACTCTTCGAAAAGCCGAGCTCTGACAGAGCATCACCCTTGGTAAGGGTGAGCATCGCCCCTAAGAAATACGAGCGCCAACCTCGGTAAGACAGGGTCTGACTTCCGGACCCCTCGACCTCGAAGATCTACCATCACCTTCGGGGAGTGATAGTATTAACTTCGGGAATACGGTGTTCTACCACCCTGGGTAATATGGCCTAACTTGCTTCGGGAGAGGTAGACTCACCATCCTCGGAAGAGGAGAACATCCTCTGAAAAGAGTTCCCCATTCTGAGGGGACTCACGAATAACTGAAGCAATCTCGGCAAGAAGCTCTTCTATCCCGAAGAGGTCTCTTTCACCGAAAGGGTCTCAAGGATACGACAAAAATGGTTAAGAAGCCTCTGACACGCCACCCTCGTACACGTCCTGACATGCCATCCTCGTTTATGACCTAACATGCAGACCTCCCGCAGCCCTAACCCCTGACCAAGACGGCCTATGGCAGTCTTGGAGGTCCCCGTTTCTGAAGGTATGACTGCATCCAACCAAACACGTGTCATAATCTGAGTGGGCTGTGTTGGGTAGGCTTTTCTTGACACCTTCTTATAAATACTTGGGAAGCGACCTTGGTGAGGGGGACTACTCTCTACTCATTACTCTCCATCTAGCTAGATACTGACTTGGGCGTCAGAGGCTCCTCCCCCAAAGAAACACTCCAGGGATCTCCTAACCCCCGTTCTTTGAATCTTTCAGGCAACGACCCCCTCCGGAAGCCCCTTTTGCAGATACTCTTTTCACCGAAAGTCCTAGTTGCAGTCCACTATGTCGTACAACGAGGATGCCAACTTGCATCATTTGGCACCGTTTGTGGGAACCCACCCTTAGGTGGCTGTCATTGAGACTCGGCATGGTAAGGACAAGGGACTTCCAAAGTCCCCATCCGCGGCAGAAGCTTAACCGGCGATCGAGCAACCTGCCGCAGGGACTTCCTTGCCTAACGACGAACGCCCTCTAACCATCATGATGAGCTTTCTGCGTGATTTTCAACGCTCCGTTGTGGCTGAAATGACGCAGCAATTGGACCAGAGGTGGTCACAACAGCCTTCAACGCGAACGCCACCCTCACCAACTCCCCGTCGAGAGAAAAGCCCGAAATCAACTCACCAGAGTTCGGGAAGCGGAGACATCCATGATGAATCCTCAACGGAGAACGTGCCTCCCAGAGTTCAAAGTACTGGAGAAATGACATCAAAAGGGGTTAGGACTTCTCACTGATGAAGTTCACCACCGGAGGAAAGATCATAATCTCCCCGCCGCCGAAGTTATTCCCCAAAGAGGCTGCGTCATTCCCCGTTGCCAGAGGCCTCCCGACAGCGAGAAGAGCCCAGGGCCACCATCCTCATGGAAAAAATCCGAGAGACGCTGGAAAAAGTAGAGAGGCAGATCGCTCGGAAGCCAGTATGGTCTAGGTTATCTGAGACCTTCACTAGAGAAGAGTCACCCTTCATCCGGACGGTAGTAGAACCACCAATGCCAAGTGACTTTTGAGTCCTCCACTTGGAAACCTACGATGGGCATAGTGACCCTCAGGCCCACCTAACCAAGTACAGACGCAGCATGGTGCTGCATGGTGCCGATGATGCCACCCTTTGCAAATGCTTTGAAGTCACCCTCTCTGGTCCGGTGACTGCTTGGTATAACTCACTTGCCCCGGGGACAATAATGAGTTTCCAAGAACTGTCCACATCATTCATGCAACAGTTCATCATCAGCAGACTGACAGCAAAGATGCTCGTCCAGATGTTCAACATAGCATAGAGAAATGGGGAAGCCATTCTCGACTATGTCGAGAGATTTAACCGATAAGCCCTGAGCGTGCCAGACTTCTGTTCTGAAATACGCATCCTCGCCATGATACGGGGACTTCAACGGGACTCACAACTCTTTTACGAGTTCTTGAAAGACCCTCCAAACACCCTTGGTGAGTTGTACCGTAGAACTGAATAGCACATGACAGCCGAAGAGCTGAGAATGGGAGGATCGAACCCTAATCATCATCATCCTGAAGGCGAAGGCCATCAATTTCGGTACCCAGCCGAGGGTGGAGGAAAAACACGGAAGTAGAAGGGAAAAAGACCTATGTCATTTACTCCCTTGAACACCTCCCGAACAAGCATTCTGCTGGCCAAAGAAAGGCAAGGAAACCCAATTCCACGTCCGAAGGCTATGACTTCCTAAAATAAGAAAAATATGAAAATTTTTTGCCAATTCCATCGGGATCATGGGCATGACACCAAGAATTGCTTCCAGCTGAAGAAGTACATTGAGTATCTGATAAAGTAGGGCTAACTTCGACACTATCTATGGATGCCATCCCCGAAAGGGAGGAGGGAACAGGAAAGGAAAGGAGATAACGAGGAATATGATTCAGATAGGCGTTGGAACCGGAGTCCTAAAAGACATCCGCCACCTTCGGTTGGAATAATACAGACGATTACCACCAGACTACCATCGGTAGAAAGAAAAAGAAAAGCCAGGGAGACCTCAATAATGGAATTTGGTGACCCATAAAAAAAACTGGTTCGGAACAATGGGTCTACCATAATATTTCCTCATGATGACCCACTTTTAATCATGGCAAGGATAGGGAGTTGGAAAGTCAGGAGAGTACTCCTCGACGATGGTTCTAATGTTGACATCTTATTCTCTCATCTGCTGCCGAGTTTGGGCATCCCAAAAGGTGACCACAAGCCTGTCACCTCCCCTACCATCAGAGTAGGCCCATCTGAACTCCCTGTCCTCGGATGGATTGACCTCCCCTAATGCTAAGGGGAATGTTACTGCAAAACAAGGAAGAACTTTTTGCTTCTACATTAACAAGGTTCATCATCATAGATGTCCCTTCGTCATATAATGCAGGCAGACCCAAGGAAACCTCCACATCCGCCCAGATGTGAAATACTTGACCGTCACCTCCGCAACAAAGGAGGGAGATGCTGAGATCTTCATCGACAAAAGAGAAGTGAGAAAGCTCTTTGAAAAGGCAAGAAAGGTCCCAGTAAAAAGCTACGCACAGACTTCGGGAGCAAAGGCCGTGCTCATAGGGGAGGCAAAGGGAGAAGAAACAGAAGACATCGAGAAAATAGAAACAGAAGAGGTAGAACTTGTCCCAGGCTGAAATACCCGAATAGGGAAAAAACTGGCCGAAGGTGACAAGGAAAAGCTTGTATCTTTCTTGTTAATGAACAAATATCTGTTCGCCTACACGCCAAAAGACATGCCGGGAGTAGATGCTCACATAATCCAACATAGCCTTAAAGTACGCCCAGAGGCAAAGCCTATCCGACAAAAAAGGTGAAGCCTCTCGGGGCATAAAAACAAGTTCAAAAAAACTGAAGTCCAGCATCAAGTGGAAGCAGGTGTAATCAGGGAAGTCAAATACCCCGAATGGCTTAGTAACGTGGTTATCGCCACAAAAGAAGAGAGTGATATACTCTAAATGTGCATTGACTTCCAAAATGTGAACGATGCTTGCCCTAAAGATTCATATCCTCTACCGCCAATAGATCAGTTGGTAGATTCAACCGCCGAATATGGCCTCCTTAGTTTCCTTTACGCCTTCAGTGGGTTTCATCAGATTTGGATTGACCCCGAAGATGAGGAAAATACCGGCTTCATCACTAAAGTTGGTACATATTGCTACATTAGAATGCCCTTCGGGCTTAACAATGTAGGAGCCACGCACCAAAGGTTGATGAACAAGGTCTTCAATTCCCAAATTGGGAGAAACATGGAAGTCTACGTCGATGATACGATACTTCAGAGCAAGCTGCCTGGTAGTCATATCACAGACTTAAAGGAAACATTTCACCAGTTAAGGACCTTTGGAATCTGTCTTAACCCCAAACAATGTGTGTTTGGGGTGAACGTAGGCAAGTTCTTCAGATTCATGGTGTCGGAAAGAGGTATCGACGCCAATCAAGAAAAGGCCAAGGCCCTACTGGGATTCCAAACTCCCACAATGACTAAGGATGTACAAAGGCTCATAGGGGGAATTACGTTCCTTAGCAGATTCATCTCCAGATATGGGGATCACTACCGACCATTCTTCAAGGTCCTCACTAAAGCAGCAAAAAATGGTGGTGATCTCAGAACCGAGGGGCATCCTTGGAATGAAGACTGCCAAAAGGCCTAGGAAGAGCTTAAAGCCTGCCTAACTCGTCTGCCGACACTTCGACCGCCACGGGAAGGAGAACCCTTCGTACTATACCTTGCCGTCACGGAAAAGGTGGTAAGTTCAGACCTTGTAAAAGAAGAGGGGGCAAAGCAATGGCCAGTATACTATGTGAGCAAGTCCCTGCATGGTGCCGAAGTCAGGTACCCCTTGTTATAAAAGGCTATTTATGCCCTGGTGCTTGCAAGCAAAAGGCTACGTCTTTATTTCCAAGGTCACCCCATTATCGTAAGAAGCAACCTGCCCCTTCGGGATATCATGAGGAGGGTAGATCACTTGGGAAGGCTTTCAAAAAGGTGCATCAAGCTCGGCGAGTATGATATCACCTATGAGCCAAGGAAGACAATAAAAGCTCAAGCATTAGCAGATTTTATTGCCAAGGTACCCATGGCCGAAGAAAGTCAACCCAACCTCGGCAATAATTAACCTGAGTGGACTTTATTTGTCAACGGCACCTTCGGCTCCGAACATCAAGGAGCTGGCGTAATTCTTCATGGTCCCGAAGGCATGGAAGCTATGAAAGCCATCAAATTTGGGTTTAACGTCACCAACAATATGGCAGAATATGAATCCCTTATAGCAGGTTTGTGCCTTGCTAAAAGAATCGGCGTGAGAAACCTAAAGGCCCACAGCGATTCTCAACTAGTGGTCCGACAGATGGTAGGGGACTATAGTGCGGATGACCCAACTTTATCATGAGCTTGTATCAAAGCTCATCTGAGAGTTCGACGCAGTGCACATTGAGAATGTGCCTTGTCGAGACAATGTTGAAGCAGATACTCTTCCCAAATCAAAAAAGTCCACCGAAGTACTAAGTCACTCGAGCATAGCAGTAATGAGTGTAGCAGCCTCAAAAAGAGGATGGAAAAATCCCATAAAAAATGTATCTCACAACGTCGGAGCTTCGCGAATACCTTCGTGAAGCAGCAAAAGTGAGAAAACATTCCGGAAAAAATTTCCTAATCGGAGAAGAGTTATACCGACAAGGGCACGTGAATCCTCTACAGAGGTGTGTCAGCGAAGAGGACGTAGAGACAGTCCTCAAAGAAGTGCACGAGGGGGCCTGTGGCTCCCACATAGGATCTGACGCCCTGGTAGGAGTACTACTTCGCCAGGGGTACTTCTAGCCCACCTTAAGAAAGGATGTGAGACAGTTTGTTCGAGGATGTGATGATTGCCAAATACATGCTAACATCCAGAGGCTGCCTTCGGAAATGATAACTTCGGCTAACTACCCTTGTCCGTTCACAGTATGGGGTGTTGATCTTAATAGGCCTCTCCCAACTGCACCCAGAGGAGTGAAATTCTGTGTAGTCGTAGTAGATTACTTCACAAAATGGATAGAGGCAGAGCCCCTGACAACCATTTCGGTGAAGGACATATAGAAATTCATCTGGAAGAACATCGTGTGTAGGTTCGGCATACCGAGGGTGATAGTCACCGACAATGGTTCCCAGTTTGTTGACATGGGATTCCGAGAGTGCACTACCGACCTCAGGATAAAAATGCAGTTCTCCCTAATAGCTCATCCCCAGAGCAACGGACAGGTAGAGTTGTCTAATAGAACCATAAAGGATGGTTTCAAAAAAAGATTAAGGGAAGAAAAAGGAAAATGGCCAGGAGAACTTCCTAGCGTGCTATGGAGCTATCGGACAACGCCCCGAAGAGCCACAGGTGAGACACCTTTCTCACTCATCTCTAGAACAGAGGCCATTATTCCAATCAAGGTAGTCCAACCATCGGTTAGGATACACGTGTTCGACAAAGAAGTGAATGATCTCGGGTTAAGAACTAAGCTCGACCTAATTGACGAACACAGAGAAGTGGCTGAGCTTAGAAGAAAAGCCTTTCAGCAAAGGGTAGCCATAGGCGTGAACCTGCATGTCAGGCAAAAAGGAATCCGAAAGCGACAACTTGTTCTCCGAAAGGCTAAGTTTGAGCCCCGAAGACCATCTCATGGAGTACTTCGGGCAAACTAGGAAGGGCCTTATTTGGTCTTGATGTGGTTCGATTAGGAGTCTATAACCTTGGCAATATTGGAGGCTGAGAATTGAAAAACATATGGCATTCAGATGCTCTAAAGAAATTCTACACTTAGAAATTTTTCAGGAAATTGTACACTTAAAAAAAATTCTAAGTACAAAATGCTTTTTGGGAAAAATAGCACTAACCGAGCAAGGTGCGAGTATTTACTTGCAAAAATCACACATTTTTCTCCAAAAGCGCTTCAACCGAACATGGCTGATAAAAGTAGACAAAACGTTGCCAGAAAGAGATTTGCCAAAACCGGTGTTATGCCGAACACAGTTGATAAAAGGGGTAAAAAATATCTTTCCAAGGGTCCTAGACCGAAAGTGGTCAATCTAACTCTTGGAACCGGAGAATACTTAAGGAGAAATTTGTTAGTGTTGTGCCCAAAAAGCCAATCATGAGATGATTGTATTTTTGCACATTAAGTCATGATATTTTATTAAGGCATTAATCCAGCAATTATGTTTGTTGTTCTGTTTCTGCGTAATGTAATAAACATAATTGTAACCCTAGAATAATGATATTCTTAAACGTCCCTGGTCTAGTATTATTGTGGAGCGGGTTGCAATAATACATAATGACTAGCATATGTGGAGACGAATATGAGATATGTAGTATACATATGGGTACAAGTTGGAGAACTTGTGTACTGGACCGACCCACCATGAGAACACTACATGGATCGTTATATGAGTGTCATAAGTGATTCTCATAGTGATCATGGTATATGTAGTCCTTCAACCTAAGATCATCAAGGTTCCCTAGATGTGAGTCACATACTTTGATACTTTCCTTTGTTGCTCGTAACTGAGTGAACTTGAAGGAGGTCATTGGGTATGTCACATATCATGTAGAGGGATTTGTATGATCAAGATGGGATTTGTCCCTCCTATGTAACGGGAGTGATATCTTTGGGCCCCTTGATAGAGTAAGACTTAGAAAAATGCATGGCCATGCTCGGATAAGTTGATATACGATATCAATGTCATCAGTTTAAGTTAGTCTACTCGGTAATCAAGAAACCAAAGATTGGGCTATACGAGAGTGACACATTCCATGTCTCGTGCTTAGTCTTGATAGCTTGGACAAAAGGGACAATGGCATATATCGGTGATGATCATAAAGGCTTAGTCGATTCACCGGCAATCTTGTCATTTGGGTAGCAATGAAGTGTTGCTAGACACCGCTCATTGCTTATGATCATAAATGTGATTTATGATCACTGCCAATGTGGTAAGAGCCTATTGGGTCACACACATAAAGCTATTTAGATCATTAGAGTGCATGGGCTAATAATTTGGGTTTTGGTTTCACAATAATTTCATATTAACAATGGGCCCAATAGTTGAGCCATTATTAAGCCCGAAATTAAAGCCTAATTGGATTAGGGCTTTGAAACCTATTAGGCCTTGAAGTTGACTCTCACTATAAATACAACTTCTAGTGAAAATTCACAGGTCTCCTTGCCTTAGCCTCCCAAAAGGACAGCCGCACTCTTCTATTGCAATTCCTTGGAGGACGCAAGCTAACACTGGGAGTGCAAGAGAAACGCATCTGCCAGGATGTGGTCGAAGTGTGGTGATCCCGAGAGGCTTGTGTGGATACCATAGAGAGCTTGAACACGTCAACTGTTCAAGTTTTGTGATTCGACTCTACAGTTGAGTGAGAGATCTCAACCGAAAATTAGCTATGACATTTTTGAACACCCGGTTTACCCTATTTCACTTGGATCCTGGAGGGTTTCAGTTAAATTCTGTTGCGCTGTTTGGCTCCCGAAACCCATCAAAATTTGCCTTGAGGCTTAGCCAAAATTTTGGAGGAAAAAAAGAATTTTATTAAGGAGTCTTATTACAAGGATGAGATTATAAGAAGAAGGTTACAAAGAAAAAGGAAAAGTAAAACCCTGGACACCTAAGGGACCCCGCCATCATGAGATGCTCCCTCCCCGCCATCCTTTGTTGCGACCTTCGGCGCCGAAGGAAGGGCGAATGGCAGGTTGAGGTGATCTATCTTGGACCAGACCCAGCGAGGCCCCTCAGCGATATCCAAGGCCGCCTGGAAGGAGAGGTCGAGGTTGGGGGTGCTTTGTTAGAACTTGATGCCGAGCCAGACAAAAGTGGTCCTGGAAAGCAACCTTGGTTGCTTGGTTAGCCTTGTCTTTCTCGAAGGACAAGGCGTCTAGCTTATTCTCCAACCTGGCGACCTTCTTCTCAAGCTTCTTTGCTTTCTTCTTCTTCTTTGTTTCCTTCTTCAACGCTTCAACTTCGGCCTGAAGATCAGCATTATCAGTGAGGGCCTTTGTGAGGAAAGTAGAGTCCTTCTCTTTCTCGTTCTGAAAGGCCTCGTTGGCCGAAGTTAGCTCGACGACCTTCGCACCAAGCTTGGTCATCTTCTGGGATAAATCCTTTCAGAGTTCCTCCTGACCCTTCAAGAACTCGCAAAGCTTGGCAACCTGCTCCTTGGCTATTTTGCTCAACTCGACGTTCTTAATGACCGAGTTGGCACAAAATACGTTGGCCTTCTCTAGACGATCTTTAGCCTAAGATAGGATCGAAGACTGTTTCACTGCCCAAGCTCTGAAAGATTCGCTGTATCCCAATAGCTACAAAAAAAGAGGACATTTGGTGAAGATTTACAAAAGAAAACTAAACACTTAGAAAAATTTGGAGAAAAGATGAAGGGCCTAAAGAATAACTGTGCAGCATGTTGTGAAATCCTCGCAGAATGCCCGAATGAGGAGGTCCTCGCAGCGAGGACCTCCTCGTTCGGGCATTCATCCGCCAAGGACATGAAAGTGGCTTGGGTGAGCACGCCCCTCGCCATTTGGGGAGCCATTTGCTGGCTGTGTTTGGAAAACAAATTCAACTCCTCCGTAAAAGACCAGAAAGGCTCCATCGAAACCTTATCCTTTGACATATGGGAGTCCCGAAGGGCCCACTTTCGGGCGTGCTCCACCATCCATGTCAAGGGCGTGAATTCTTCTGCAAAGTCACGTCGAAGTTCCATCAGTACATTGTCCCTTAGCCGTACATCTAAAAGATGGAGAACGCTAAAAATGTTCAAAGTTATAGAGAAATGGCTAAGGGGCAAACCTGGTGGGACCTCGACAACATCGTCTTCTGAATCATGGACGTTCTCCACTTCAGTAGGGACATGTTTGCCCTTGTTTCAGAAGGGCCTTCTACCGAAGTGCCCAGGATGTCCGCCGAAGTGATGGGACTCCGGGGAGTGGAGCAGATGGTCGGCGCTGATGGTGAGTCGGCATGGACCAGAGGCTGGTCCCCGACCTGTTCAATATCTTCCGTAGGGGGGGGAAGAGGGTCCTTCTTCGCTTTCTTGGCTGAGGATGGCCCCCCTCTAGCTACCTTCCTCCTCTTCGGGGTGGCCTTTTTCTTCTATTCCCCCCTCTTTGCTTGCCCGGGGAAGAGGGACTTGCAGAAGGAGGCTGACTGGTCACCCATCTCAGAAAAAGGAAGAAAATATCATTGTGAGTCCAAAAGGATACTTATAGAAAAATTAGGAAAGCAACTTACTCTCAACAAGGGCTTCATAAGTGAGCTCCTTCCGAAGGAGCATCACCAGCCATGACTTATTCCCGCCAATGGCAGGAGCTGGCATGCCGAGATCGGTTTTGCGCTCCTTAAGCACCCGTAGCTCCCGAAAAACCTCTTCGGTCATAAGGTTCCATCTAATGGGAAAGGGATACAAGGAGCGTGGCGCAACCTCAGCATCCCAGTCGGCGACAGCTTGGATATGGCTGCCAAAATCCGCAAACCTCGCTACTAACTCGGGGTTAGCAACTTTTTGGGATCAACAACATCCGTCTCTAGCGTCCCCTAGGCCCACTTTGTCAGCACATGGGACCATGCCTTTACCACCGTTAGGAAGAAGAATTTCCTTTACCACCCTCGCCAGTTGTCCTTGGTGTCGAAGGTGAACATGTATTTTTTGCTCCGAGATTCCCAAGGTATCATGAAATAGAAGCCACCCTTCGGGACCAGATAGAGCTTGTAATACTACATGAAGATGATGAAGTTGGGTTCTATCTTGAAAACCCAACACATGCAGAGAAAACCATTAAAGTAAGAATAGGAGTTGGGAGGAAGCTGATTCACGGCTATGCCATGGAAAAGGCAAAAGTCGCAAATCATCTTCGGTGGAGGGAACCGAAGTCCGGCCTTAAGTTGGGCTTAGAAAACAGTAACATCATCTGATCTATTTGATGGCCAGGGGCCTCATCGTTTATAGTCATGGTGACTGGGGGAGAGACTTCTGGGAGGAAGAACGCCTGGTGGAATGGATAGCCCCAAGGAGAGTGCCTGAAAGCTCAGAAACAAAGGGTTAGGAGGCCCCCGGAGTGTTTTTCCGGGGGGGGAGCCTCCGACGCCCAAGTCAGTGGTGGCTGAGAAAAGGCAGAGAAAATAGCACAAAGGGCTGAAGGGTCTCGCCTGGTAGTTTTCTCAGAGCATGGGAGCAGTGTTTGGCCAATCAACCAGCCTCCTTGCCAAGTATTAATTCCTGGTACTTATAGGAGGGCCTAGCCCGTTCAGATCGCAACACGTGTTCGGTCGGATGTTCCTGAATTTCTGGGCGTAGGGGATAGATAGCTGGTAGCAGGTTGTCCTGAGCCACGTGCTGAGATGGGCTATGATGTGATCCTGATGGCGTCCGTATGTTAGAGCGCCTATTCAGGCGACTTTATGACGTCTGTGAAAGGACGTGTCAGAGGCTTCCTTAAATGCTTCCATAAATCCCCTGCCATACGCCCGGGGTCCCTGGGTGAGGTCTTCC
This sequence comes from Aquilaria yunnanensis, assembly GCA_039654915.1. Classification (NCBI taxonomy): domain Eukaryota; kingdom Viridiplantae; phylum Streptophyta; class Magnoliopsida; order Malvales; family Thymelaeaceae; genus Aquilaria; species Aquilaria yunnanensis. The sequence goes on along the minus strand of CM077595.1, from coordinate 34,660,881 downwards.
TCTAGTTCGGACAGAGCCTCTTCGGGAAACAAGCCCTCAATTCCGGGGTTCCCAGTTTCAGGGAGTTCCGCCTTCGGGGATATCATGTTCGGCTCGCTATTTCTGGTGCCGCTTTTCCGAAGGCTATATGTTCACAACCTTGGGGGGGCGAGTAGTGTCCTCGGGGTTTCCTGGCATGCCGGGCTCGGAGCTCTTCGGCTATCTCCCAAGGTGCCTGATCGCACCTTTTCTCGGGTAGCGCTAGCTTCTTCTAGCCATCACTGTGGCAGGGAGTTCGGCCGGATAGAGGCGATAGCGTTTGGCTATCACATGTCCCCCTTTGGAAAGCCGAAGTGAAGACTTCAATTTTGCATCTCTTTCCGAGGTTGTGTCTGGGAGTTTCTTTTGGAAGCTTAACCTGTTCCGAGGATGCGCCTTTTGGCCGAAGATCATGGGCTCTTCGGCCTTGGCCTGTTCTTTGGCGTCTTCGAGGTCGAGCCTGTACCGAAGATACACCTCTTGCCCGAAGGTCATGGGCTGTTCGGCCATAGCCTGTTTCTTGGCATCCTCGAGGTGGCCTGCTCTTTGTTTCTGCAGGTCTGTTTGGCCAAGCGTGTCAGTCTGAGCGTCGCGTCCCAGTTTCGTCCCAGTTTTCAAGGGATGTTTGGGGGACGTGTCCCTCATTTTCGCGCGGTGGTTGAAACATGGCGCTTTGCGATTGGAGGAGAGTCGCGTCGGTTACAGAGGGGGCACCTTTTCAGGTGCAGAGAGCAGTTACGGTGATGGTTCGCCTCCAAAGGGTACTTATGACGATGTTTCGGTTACCCATCTCTGGCTTATAAATAGCCCACTCCATCATAAGTTCCTTTTGCTTTCTCTTCTGCTCTTCTCTCTGCTTTGCCCCTGTTCTTACACTTTCTTGCTTTCTGTGACGGAGCTACCTTAATCAGAGCTTTTTTCCAGCCAGCTTTCACGACGGCGTCCTCAGATTTTGGCAAATCTTTCGGTGGGTTTTTGTTTTTTCAGAGCGCTTTGATCCCTGTGTTCTTTTGAGTTTTTTTTTTGGAAACTGTTTTCTTCCATTTTCAAACTCGTTTTTATGTCGAAAATGCCCATTCCTAAGAGCTGGCAGCCTCTTTTAGCCCATCCTTGTTGCACCACCCCAGAAAAGTTAGAGAGGTGGAAGGAAAAATTCTTTCTTCCTTCTTATGCCATTACTAGGCTGCCTCGTTCTAGCCATTATGCTTTTTCAAACCACAGTAAGGAGGTTACCATTTTTCGAGCCCAGCTGAAGGCCGGTCTTCGATATCCTCCCCCGAAAATGGTGTGCGAGTTCTGCAAATTTCATGGCATTGCTGTGAACCAGCTTCCCCCGAACTCGTTCTGCTATTTTAACGCCTACCTCTGCATGTGTGGCGTCTTCGGGATAGAACCCAATTTCAGAATTTTTATGCAGTATTACAAGCTCTCTGTGGTCCCGAAGGGTGGCTTCTATTTCATGCTACCTCGGGGATCCGGGAGCAAGAAATTCAAGTTCACCTTCGCCACTAAAGATAGCTGGCGGGGGTGGCAACAGAAATTTTTCTTCATGAAGATGGACGAGTCCTGGTAACAACGTCCACATCCAGTGTTCCCTGAGCCCATTTGGTCGTACGTTCCGACCAAATGGGCTCAGGGAACACTGGATGTGGACGTTGTTGATCCGAGGATGCTGCTGACCCCAGAGTTAGCTCCCTTGTTCGCGGATTTCGATGCCCGCATTCGGGCTGTCTCTGACTGGGATCCCGAGGTCGTTCCGCTCGCCCTTTACCCTTTTCCAATCAACTGAAGGTTGATGACCGAAGAGGTCCTTCGGGAGCTAAAGGTGGTAAAGGAGCACGAGACTGACCACGGGATGCCAGCTCCTACCATCGCCGGGGAGGATTCCTGGTTGGTCAAGCTTCTTAAGGAGGAAATTTCTTTCAAAGCGCTTGCCGAAAGTGAGTTATCTTCTACTCCTTTACTGTTCTTTCCTCGGACTCACGCTGATGTTTTTCTCCTTTTTCAGAGATGGGCGACGCGACTGCCGCCTATTACAAGTCCCTTTTCACCGGCCAAGTGGAAGAGGGCGATCGGACGAACAAGGTGTCTTCCCGAAGGCGGAAGTCTACTGGCGCGGGGCCTTCGAGGAAACGAGCAAGGAGAGCTTTTCAAGAATAAATCCCCGAGGAGGCCGCCGAGGAGCCTGGGACAGCCGAAGTTCCGGCGTCTGAGGCTGCTGCTTCCGTGGTCCCTTCAACCGACGTTCCTCCTCAGAGTGCTACCGCGTCACAGGCCCTTCTCGATGTAGTGGTAGAAGTACCTTCTGCCGAGGAGCGGCGCAAGCGGAAGGGCAAGGGCATTTCGGCTGAGGGCTCCGAGGACGATGTTGTCGAGGTTCCGCCAGGTTTGTTTCCAGACAAAGTGTACTTCCTTTGTTTTTCTGGATTGGCTTCTTTGCCTTTAATCTCCTTCTCATTCTTATCATGCAGGGGAGTTGACTACCCCTGGCTGGGTGGCCGATCATGCTCGGAAACGAGCTCTTCGGGATGCCAAAATCCCGCAAGGGAAGATACCCAAGGAGCCTTTTTGGACGTTTACGGAGAACATGGATATGTACTCCGAGGACGTTCCTCAAATGGCTAAGGAAATTTCGAAGGGGGTGCTCATCGAGGCCTCCTTCAGGGCTATAGCGGCGGCGCACCCGGGGGATAACACCCTCGTCGCGAAGATCACCGAGCATGCTGCTCAGGTATATCCTTCGCAGCTCTTTCCCTTCAATTTTTTCCTAAGTGTTTGGCTCTTGCTGATCTTGCGTTTATTTTTTTTGCAACTGATGGGGTACACCGCCTTTCTCCAAGTTCGGGTGGCCAGGGAGGTTGCTTTTCGAACTTCGGCCACTCGAACCATGAATGAGACGAGGATCGCACTCGCGGAGTCGGTCGCCAAAAACCAGCGGCTGAAAGAGGCTGCTGAGAAAGAAGTAGCTGCCCTTCGGGAGGAGTTCCGGAAGGAAAAAGAAGAGCTTCAAAAGGACTCCTCCAGGAAGATCGCTGACCTCGGTGACCAAATAAAGGGGATGCTCGCCGCCAACGAAGATCTTCTCCAGCACAAGGCTGGTTCTGACAGCCGTATAGTGTCGTTGACGAGTGAGAATAACGCTCTCCGGGCCGAGGTCGAGTTGTTGAGGAAGGAGCCGAAGGGGGAGGAGCAGATAAAGGTGCTGGAGGAGGAGGTCGCGGATCTGAAGGACGAGCTTGACGACCTCGAGCTTGAGAAGAACAAGTCTGATCAGATGAGCAAGGTCGCGTTCCAGGACGGCTTCTGCCTTTCTCGGCACCAGGTTCTCCAGAGGTTCCCAGATCTGGACCTCTATTTTCTGGAGGGTCTAAACATTCCTGGGGGACCTCGGTGGAAATGGTCCAAGGTTGAACATCTGAAACTTCCTCCTTCCATTCCAGCGCCGAAGGTGGTGGAAAAGGGCGGGCAGACGAGTGGCTCTCGGGACGCCACGTACCCTTAGCCAATTTTAGGGCCCCTTTTCCTTCCCTTCTATTTTGTAATCCTTCTTCGGGCAGTTCTTTACTGTAAAGCAGCTTTGCTCTTAATGAAGATTTTCTGGCTAAGTCTTTTCTTGCAAGTTTCTTTATTTCCATTGTCCCGAACACGCTTGCTCAAGAGACTTCGGAAAACCTGCAATTAAAGAAACTTTTTTACCTTCCTTTGTCCCGAGTGCGCTTGCTCGTAAAACTTTCTGGAAGGCCTAAAAAAATTTGACTAAGTCTTTTTGCAGGCTTTTGCATTTCCACTTTACCCCGAACATGAAAGGACTTCAGAAACCTTCAGTCAAATTTTTTGTTTTTCCAGTTGTCCCGAGCATGTTTACTCAAGAGACTTCGGAAAACCTTTCGCGAGATTTTTTACTTCCCATTTTCCCGAGCATGTTCGCTAAAGGGAGTTCGGAAAATGATCTCTGTGCTGGCTATGGCGAGTACTTCTGCGAGATTTTTGTTTTCCATCTTTCCCGACCGTGATGGCTCAAGGGACTTCGGAAAGTCATATCAACGCTTTATCATGGCGAGCGCCTGTGCGGAATTCTGTTTTGCACAATTTCTGTACACTTAAGAATTTTTCTCAAGGCCATTCTGTACAACATAACTCCTCCGCTCAACCTTAAGCGTAGAATTTTTTTTCCAGGCGTCTGAGTGCCAGGTGTTCTTTAATTCTACGCCTTCGGCGTCGCCAAGCTTGTACACGCCTTTTCATACTTTGTTGAGAACCAGATAGGGTCCTTCTCAGTTTGCGCAAAGTACGCCACGGGATGGCCTTCGGGGTGCGAAGTCGGCCTTTCGGAGGATGAGGTCTCCCTTCTTGATTTCTTTTGGCCTGGTCCGTAACTTTACAGCCGGGGCCACCTTTTGCTGAAAAGCTTTTCTTCTCAGCTCGGCTATTTCTCTCTATTGGGGTAATGGCCTCTGTTCCAAAGACGAGTGAGAAAGAAGTCTCCCCTGTGGCTCTTCGGGCCGTCCTTCGGTAGCACCATAATACACTTTGGAGTTCTCCTGGCCATTTCCCCTTGGATTCCCCTAGTCTCTTTTTCAGGCCATCTTTTATGGTCCTGTTCGATACTTCCACCTGCACGTTGCTTTGGGAGTGAGCTACTGGGGCGAAGTGCATCTTTATTCTGAGGTTGGCAGTGAATTCTTGGGATCCTTTGTCTGTGAACTGGGATTTATTATCAGTTACTAGTACCCTCGGTATGCCAAATCTGCATACGATGTTCTTCCATAGGAACTTCTGCACTTCTTTTGATGAGATAGTTGCTAGTGGTTCTGCCTCCACCCAGTTTGAGAAATAGTCCACTGTTACCACGCAGAATTTCACGCCTCCGGGTGCTATGGGGAGTGGCCCAATAAGGTCTATACCCCAGACTGCGAAGGGCCAAGGATAGTCTGCCGAAGTTACCGTTTCCGAGGGTGTCCTCTAGATTTTCGCGTGTCTCTGGCAGCTACCACATTTCCGGATGAACTGTCTTGCGTCCTTTCTCAGGGTAGGCCAGAAGTATCCTTGGCGGAGTATCACTGCTGCCAGGGCATCAGTTCTAATGTGTGAACCATACATGCCTTCGTGAACTTCTTCAAGGACTATTTCAGTATCCTTTTCATCCGCACATGTTTGCAGCGGATTCGCATATTCCTACCGATATAACTCTTCGCCAATCAGGAAGAATCTTCCGGAGCGTCTTCTCAGTCTTGCAGCATCGTCGGGGTCTTCGGGGAGCAAATTCTCTGCGAGGTATCTTTTTATTGGGTATTTCCATCCCGTTCCTGAGGTCGTCATGCTCAGCATTGACATGCTCGGATGGTCTAGCACCTCGGTATATGTTTTCGACTTCGCCCAGCAATCTGCCTCTGTTATTCCGCCGAGGTACATTTTCGATCCGTACGGCGTCAAACTCTTGGATGAGCTTTGCTACTAGCTCATGGTATTTTGCCAAAATTGGGTCCTTCGCCCCATAATCTCCTGTCGACTGCCGAACTACCAGCTGGAAATCGCTGTGAGCCTTTAAGTTTCTCACATCAATCTTTCTCCAGGCCTTCGGGGCCCCTGATAATTATTCCAGCTCCCTGGTGTTCGGACCCTGAGGCTCCGTCTACGTGCAAGGTCCATTCTGGCTCACGCTCTTTTGGATCCGAGTGGCTCTCCTCAGTGGTGGGTATTTCAGCGATAAAATCTGCCAGGGCTTGGGCTTTTATGGCCTTCCGAGGCTCATATGTGTTTTCGTATTCGCCCAGCTTTATGCACCACTTGGAAAGCCTTCCCGAATGGCCAACTTTTTTCATAACATCCCTCAGCGGTAGACTACTTCGGACGATGATGGGGTGAGCCTGAAAGTATGGCCGCAGCCTTCTCCCTGCAAGCACTAAGGCATATATAGCTTTTTGAAGCAAGGGGTACCCGACTTCAGCGTCATGCAGGGACTCGCTGACATAGCAGACCGGTCATTGCTTTGACCCTCCTTCCTTCGCGAGGACCGAGCTCACAACTTCTTCTATGACGGTGAGGTACAGTACGAGGGGCTCTCCCTCCCGAGGTTGTCGCAGAGTTGGCAGGCTGGCCAGGTAGACTTTGAGTTCTTCCCAGGCCTTTTGGCAATCTTCATCCCAAGGGTGATCGTTTCTCCCGAGGTCGCCTTCCATTTTTGTTGCCTTTGTGAGGATTTTGAAGAAAGGTCTACACCTATCTCCGTACCTGGAAATAAACCTGCTCAGAGAGGTTATTCTTCCGGTGAGTCTCTGCACATCTTTGACTGTGGCAGGAGTTCGCGGCTCAAGCAGAGCCTTAATCTTCTCGGGGTTAGCGTCGATGCCGCTTTCAGATACCATGTACCCAAAGAATTTTCCCGAGGTCACCCCGAAGATGCACTTCTCAAGATTAAAGCGGATCCCGAAGCCTCTGAGGTTTTGGAAGGTTTCCTCTTGCTCTTGACTATCATATCATCAACACGCACTTCCATGTTTCTCCCTATCTGGTCTTTGAAGACCTTGTTCATCAGCCTCTGGTAGGTGGCTCTTGCATTTTTGAGCCCGAATGGCATTCTGATACAGCAGTACTTTCCTCCCTCGGTGATGAAGGCAGTCTTCTCTTCATCTTCGGGGTCCATCCTTATCTGATGGTAGCCACTGAAGGCGTGTAGGAAACTTAGGAGCCCATATTCAGCAGTTGAATCTACCAGTTGACCTATTGGCAGCAGGGGGTATGAGTCTTTCGGGCAAGCATCGTTCAAGTTTCTGAAGTTGATGCACATCCGGAGTTTGCTGCTACCTTCTTTCGTGGCGATGACCACGTTGCTTAACCACTCGGGGTACTTGACCTCCCTGAAAAGTTCAGCATCTAGGAGACGCTGGACTTCGGTTTTGACAAAGTTGCTTTTTGTGGGCTGAGATGCTTCGTTTCTTTTGCCGGACAGGCCTTGCTTCCGGACTTACTTTAAGGCTATGCTGTATTATGCCAGGGTTCACCCCCGGCATATTTTTTGGCGAGTAGGCAAACAGATCTTTATTTTCCAGCAGAAAGGATACAAGGTTTTCCTTGTCACCTTCGGCCAAGCTCTTCCCTATTCGGGTAGATCGACCTGGGACAAGCTCTATTGCTTCCATTTCTATTTTGGCGAGATCTTCTTTTTGGCCTTTTTCTGGTGCCCTTGCCTACATCGTTTGTGCGAGGTTGCTTGCCGGAGCTTTCCGTGCTTTTATAAACACCTTTCGTACCTCGGCTTGGTCTATGAAGACCTCTGCGTCTCCACCCTTGGTGGCGAATGTGACAGTCAAGTACTTCACATCAGGGCGAATATGCAGGTTCCCCATTGTCTGCCTTCCAAGAATGGCGTTGTACGAGGACGGGACATTCATGACGATGAATCTCGCCATTGTGGAGGCGTACAACTCAGCTGCTCCGTTCACCGAAGTCCCTTTCAACATCAGCGGGAGGTCGATCCATCCGAGGACGGGGAGTTCGGATGGTCCAACCCCAAAAGTGGGCGAGGTGACAGGCTTCAGCTCGCTGCTAGGGATGCCGAAGCTCGGCAGCGGGTGCGAGAATAGGACGTCAGCATTTGAGCCATCATCAAGCAACACTCTTTTGACGTCCCAGCTCCCTACTTTCGCCATAATCAGTAGCGGATCGTCGTGGGGGAAGACGACGGTGGAGCCATCTTTGCGGGCCAGCTTCTTTGATGGACTTTGATACTCCATGACTACAATTTCTCTGGCTTTCCGCTTTCTTTCCGAGGATGGGAGCCCCGTGGTGATGGTTTGGATAACCCCTGCTGGAGGTGGAGGGCGCCTCTTTGGACTTCTATTTCTCCGCCTATCGGAGTCATAGTCCTCATCTTCGGCCCTTTCTTCCTCCATTTTTCTGCCTTTCGGGGATGGCATCCTCAGGTATTTCCGAAGTTGGCCCTGTTTTATCAGCGACTCTATGTACTTCTTCAGCTGGAAGCAATCTTCGGTGTCATGACCGTGGTCGCGATGAAACTGACAGAACTTCTTGGCATTCTTTTTGTTATCGGTGGTCATGGCTCTTGGTCGCCGAATCTGCGTCCCTTACCTTTCCAGCGCCATGAGAATGTTGGTCCGTGAAGTGCTCAATGGTGTGAAACTTTGAGGTTTCCTTCCTCGCATCCTCCGAGGTCGTCTTGCGTATTCGGTAGCATCCCGAGCTTGTTGACTGGACTCTTCGGCGCAGTGGTGATCAGACTTCGGCCCAGCCATTCTTAGTTCTTCGGCGGTCATGTGTTGTTCTTCTCTTCGGTAAAATTCTCCGAGGGTCTCCGAGGGGTCCTTTGAGAACTCGTAGAACAGGTGTGAGTCTCGCCGAAGGCCTCGTGTCATGGCAAGAATGCGGATTTCGGGCCTGAAGTCTGGGACGCTCAGAGCTTCCTTGTTAAATCTTTCGACATAGTCTCAGATGGTTTCTCCATTCCTCTGCTCTATGTCGAACATCTGCACAGGCATCTTTGTCGTAGGTCTGCTCCCAATGAATTGCTGTGTGAAGGCCGTGGACAACTCCTGGAACTCAGTGATGGTTCCTAAAGGCAAGGAATTGTACCACGCCGTGGCTGGCCCTGTGAGGGTGACTTCGAAGCACTTGCACATGGTAGCGTCGTCAGCACCGTGCAGTATCATGCTGCGTCTGTACTTCGTCAGGTGGGCCTGTGGATCAGTACGGCCATCATAAATCTCCCACCGAGGTACTCTGAAGTCACCTGGCATGGCTGCCTCAACAACGGCCTGAATAAATGGCGAATCATCTTCGCAGCATGTTCCCGAGAGTCTGGCCCAAACGGGTTTTCTGGCCACTTGTTTATCCACTCTGTCCAGCCGTGCTAGTATCCTCTCCATCAGCACTGTGGCGATAGGGCCTTCTTCAGCGAATGGAGATCGCCGGCGCCCCCTCGGGGGGCGAGTTCGGCGCTGAGGGGACAAGGACCTCGGCTCAGGCGATGAACTGCTTCGCTGTGCAACTCTCGGTCGCTTGGACCCGGTTTGTCCCACAGGCCGTTTCCCGAGGGCTATATCATCTGTGGATGATTCTTCGCGAGGGTCTCCACTCCCCGAACTGCGATGTCTAGACTTGGGGCTTTTCTCCCGAGGGCGTGTCGCTGAGGGGGGTCTCTGGGCCTGTGCTTGCTGTGGCCACCTTCGGTCGATCTGCTGGGTCATTTCAGACACGACCGAAAGCTGAAAGTCTCTCAAGAAGCTCATGGTGATTACCAGAGGGCGGTCTTCCTTAGGCGCAGAAGTCCCTGGGAGTGTTTGCTCAGCAGCCGGTTGTATCTCAGGCACGGACGAGGACTTCGGGAGCCCCTTGTCCTTAGAATACCGAGTCTCAACGACGGCAATCTCAGAGCGGGTTCCCACAGACGGCGCCAAATGATGGCCAGGGGCTTCATCGTTTATAGTCATGGTGACTGGGGGAGAGACTTCTGGGAGGAAGAACGGCTGGTGGAATGGATAGCCCCAAGGAGAGTGCCTGAAAGCTCAGAAACAAAGGGTTAGGAGGCCCCCGGAGTGTTTTTCCGGGGGGGGAGCCTCCGACGCCCAAGTCAGTGGTGGCTGAGAAAAGGCAGAGAAAATAGCACAAAAGGCTGAAGGGTCTCGCCTGGTAGTTTTCTCAGAGCGTGGGAGCAGTGTTTGGCCAATCAACCAGCCTCCTTGCCAAGTATTAATTCCTGGTACTTATAGGAGGGCCTAGCCCGTTCAGATCGTGACACGTGTTCGGTCGGATGTTCCTGAATTTCTGGGCGTAGGGGACAGATAGCTGGTAGCAGGTTGTCCTGAGCCATGTGCTGAGATGGGCCATGATGTGATCCTGATGGCGTCCGTATGTCAGAGCGCCTATTCAGGCGACTTTATGACGTCTGTGAAAGGACGTGTCAGAGGCTTCCTTAAATGCTTCCATAAATCCCCTGCCGTACTCCCGGGGTCCCTGGGTGAGGTCGTCCTCTAGTTCGGACAGAGACTCTTCGGGAAACAAGCCCTCAGTTCGGGGGTCCCCAGTTTCAGGGAGTTCCGCCTTCGGGGATTTCATGTTCGGCTCGCTATTTCTGGTGCCGCTTTTCCGAAGGCTATATGTTCACAACCTTGGGGGGGCGAGTAGTGTCCTCGGGGTTTCCTGGCGTGCCGGGCTCGGAGCTCTTCGGCTATCTCCCGAGGTGCCTGATCGCACATTTTCTCGGGTAGCGCCAGCTTCTTCTGGCCATCACTGTGGCAGGGAGTTCGGCCGGATAGAGGCGATAGCGTTTGGCTATCACTATTCATGAAGCTGAACAAACCAGGACGGGGTAACTAGACAATGGCATAGGAAGGAAGAAAAAATTTAGTATCCACTTCATTATTTTTTTCAAAGTGGTACAACACGGATTCGACATGAGGGGAAGCCAGCTCTCGGGAGTAGTTTGGACGGACATGATTGGGATAGGGGAAGACATGTTCGGCTAAAAAAAATGGCTTCGGGAAAGAATGTCAAGAGACTACGGGAAAAAAAAACTTTGGACTCCAGAAAAAGTGGAAACGGAAGAAACCGAGGGGCCTTTGGAAAGGAAACCCACCAAAATGTTTGCCGAAGTCAGGGTTAGTAGACACTGTCGTAAAAAGTCACCAGAAATCGCTCCGTCGCTGGCACCGCCGCTAAAGAGAAAGAAGAGCTTGAGAACAGACAAGACTAGGACAGAGGCAAAGGAAAAAAAATGATGGCCAAGAGGGGAAGGAAAGTTTATATAGGCAGAAGGAGGTAGGTGAATTGTCGCCATAACTGCCTCTTGAAGGTGAATCATCGCCATATTTTCTTGCTAAAGGTGAAGAGATGTGGCTGCTATAACCGATTCCACTGTCCCCCAATAGCCATGTGACACGTGTCGTCTAGCACAAGAGACAAGGGCACGCTTCTTGACAACACGAATGCCTAGTCAGGCTCATCCGAAGAGTCGTGCCAAATTAATTATGAGACATGACGATTCGCTGACATGCGGCGGAAAATTTGATAGAAGTAACACCCATTCCAAGAAAAAGCCAAGGGCCTAGTTAAGAGACGAGGAGTAGCACCTACAACCTACCTCGTCTAGGAAGGCACACCCTCGAAGAACGAAGTGTCACCCACCCAAAATAACTGCCAACCTTCATAAATGGTCCCCATGATGTACTCTAAGAATGTACATGACGAAGAAGTCACTTCTGTTACCACCTCAAAAAATGGGAGAATTACAAGTGTGTCATAATGGCTAAAAACCATTATGTTGTGTAATTTTCACCATAGTGATTGAAGAGTGGGGGGTAAAAGGCATGATCTGTTGGTTTCGGGAGCCAAACAGCACAGCAGAATTTAACCGAAACGCTCCAGGATCCAAGTGAAATGGGGTAAACCGGGTGCTCGAAAATTTTCATACGTAATTTTCGGTTGAGATCTCTCACTCAACTGTAGAGTCGAATCACAAAACTTGAACAGTTGACATGTTCAAGCTCTCTATAGTATCCACACGAGCCTCTCAGGATCACCACGCTTCCACCACATTCCAGCAGATGCGTTTCTCTTGTGGTCGCAGTTATGGGAAGGATATAAATGGTATGGAAGTGCTATTGGAGGACCAAATTACTGATGGAAGACAAGTTTGGACAAAGGAAACACTAAAGGCTAGGCACATGTGTACCAATGAGTTTAAGACAAAGAAACCACAATTAGTGAGAAAGAAAATGACATAAAGCAAGGTTAAGCTTGTTAAGTGTGTTTTTGTGCCCTTAAGCTCATTTAAGGCCATTTAAGTGGCCAAATCACTTATCCCACTCTCATTTTTGTCCTCCCCCATCCCAAGAACATAGCCATACTTCCTCCATAGCCACCACACCTTCAAACTTGCAATTGATTCAAATTGAAGGCAAAAGAAAGCGAGAAAGAGCAATTGGAAGCTATGTGGTGCTAAGACTTGGGTGCACCTAGGATCAAGCTCCAATTTCAGCATACCCATCCAGGTAAGCATTCTCTTGCTCTCATGGAATATTTTCTGCAATTTTCAAACATCCATGGAGCTAGGGCTAAGCTTGGAAGAGAGGCATGAGCTTGATGAACCAAGCTTAGTGAGGGGAGTGCACTTATTGAAGTTTTGTGACCTAGTATGAAGTGCACAATGATGGCAGTAAAGTGAGGGTTTCTAGAGCCCAAAGTTAGCACTAACTACTGTTAAAATCCTCCTAAGACCAAGCATTAGCTTGAGGAGGCCTGCCATAGTGATTTGGTTATGTTTATTATGTGTTTTATGGACTAACCTACGGTATATGTTGCTGCCACATTTCATGTGTTTGTTTGTTGTGAATGGCTGCTGCATTTGATTACTATATCTTGTATATATGCATTGTGTTTTTGTGTTTTAGTGTTTTGGGATGCATGTTTTAATGAGGATCACATTACCTTAAGAAACCAAGTGTTACCCTTACTAAGTTTCTCAATGAAACTTATTCCCCTCAATTATGTCATTTCAGGTCCAGTAGAAAGATCTGTTGGGTTTCGGGAGCCAAACAGCACAGTGGAATTTAACCAAACCTTCCAGGATCCAAGTGAAATGGGGTAAATCGGGTGTTCAAAAATTTTCATACCCCATTTTCAGTTGAGATCTCTCACTCAACTTTAGAGTCGAATCACAAAACTTGAACAGTTGACGTGTTTAGGCTCTCTATGGTTTCCACACGAGCCTCTTGGGATCACCACACTTCCACCACATCCCAGCAGATGCGTTTCTCTTGCGCTCGCAGTGCTAGCTTGCGTCCTCCACGGAATTTCAAGAGAAGAGTGTGGTTGTCCTTTTGGGAGGCTAGGGCAAGGAGACCTGTGAATTTCTCACTAAAAGTTGTATTTATAGTGAGACTGAACTTCAAGGCCTAATGGGTTTCAAAGCCCTAATCCAATTAGGCTTTAATTTTAGGCTTAATAATGGCTCAACTCTTGGGCCCATTATTAATACGAAATTAAAGTGAAACCATAACCCAAATAATTAGCCCATGCACTCTAATGATCCAAATAGCTCTATGTGTGTGACCCAATAGGCTCTTGCCACGTTGGCAATGATCATAAATAACATTTATGATCATAAGCAATGAGCGGTGTCTAGCAACACATCATTGCTACCCAAGTGACAAGATTGTCGGTGATTCGACTAAACCTTTATGATTGTCACCGATATATGCCATTGTCCCTTTGTCCTAGATATCAAGACTATGCACAAGATATGGAATGTGCCACTCTCGTATAGCCCAATCTTTGGTTTCTTGATTACCGAGTGGACTAACTTAAGCTGATGACATTGATATCGTATATAAACTCATCCGAGCATGGCCATGCGTTTTCTAAGACTCACTCTATCAAGGGGCCTGAAGATATCACTCCCGTTACATAAGAGGGACAAATTCCATCTTGATCATACAAATCCCTCCGCATGATATGTGACATACCCAATGACCTCCTTCAAGTTCACTCAGTTACGAGCAACAAAGGAAAGTATCAAAGTATGTGACTCACATGTGGGGAACCTTGATGATCTTAGGTCGAAGGACTACATATACCATGATTACTATGAAAATCACTTATGACACTCATATAACGATCCATAAAGTGTTCTCAGGGTGGGTCGGTCTAGTACACAAGTTCTCCAACTTGTACCCATATGTAGACTACATATCTCATATTAGTCTCCACATATACTAGTCGTTATGTATTATTGCAACCTACTCCACAATAATACTAGACCAGGGATGATTAAAAATATCATTATTCTAGGGTTACAATTATGTTTTTTACGTTACGCAGAAACAAAAACAACGAACATAATTGCTGGATTAATGCCTTAATAAAATATCATGACTGATGGCCATGGGCCTCATCGTTTAGAGTCATGGTGACTGTTGGAGAGACTTCTAGGAGGAAGAACGCCTGGAGGATGGTGCGCCCAAGGGAGAGTACCTGAGATGCTCAGAAAAAGTGGGGTTAGGAGGCCCCCGGAGTGTTTTTCCGGGGGGGGAGCCTCCGACGCCCAAGTCAGTGATGGCTGAGAAAAAGGCAAAGGAAGTAGCACAAAGGGCTGAAGAGTCTTGCCTGTGATTTTCTCAGAGTCTGGGAGTCAGACCTTTTGCCAACCAATCTCCTGCCAAGTATTTATTTCCTGGTATTTGTAGGAGTGCCTAGCCCGTTCAGATCGCGACACATGTTCGGTCGGATGTTCCCTGAGTTTCTGGGCGTAGGGGACAGATAGCTGGTAGCAGGTTGCCTTGAGCCTTGTGCTGAGATGGGCCATGATGTGATTTTGATGGTGTCAGCGTGCCAGAGCTCCTTAAATGCTTTATGACGTCTGTGAAAGGATGTGTCAGAGGCTTCCTTAAATGCTTCCTTAAATGCTCCTGTCGTACTCCCGAGGTCCCTGGGCGAGGTCATCCTTTGGTACGGACAATGCCTCTTCGGGAAACACGCACCCAGTTCGGGGTTCCCAGCTTCAGGGAGTTCTGCCTTCAGGGAGATCATGTTCGGCCCGCAATAGCTGGTGCCTCTTTTCCGAAGGCGATCTGTTTGGAACCTCGGGGGGCTAGTAGTATCCTTAAGTTTCCTGGCGTGCCGGGCTCGGAGCTCTTTGGCTATCTCCCGAGGTGTATGATCTCATTTTCACTCGGGTATCGCCAGTCTCTTCTAGCCATTCTTGTGGCAGGGAGTTCGGCCAGATAGAGGCGATAGCCTTTGGCTATCACATGCCCCCCTTTGGAAAGCCGAAGTGAAGACTTAGGTTTTGCATCTCTTTCCGAGGTTGTGCTTGGGAGTCTTTTAGGAAGCTTAACCTGTTCCGAGGATGCACCTTCTGCCCAAAGGGCTGTTCGGCCTTGGCCTGTTCTTTGGTGTCTTCGAGGCGGAGCCTGTGCCGAAGATACACCTCTTGCCCGAAGGTCATGGGCTGTTTGGCCATAGCCTGTCTCTTGGTGTCCTCGAGGTGGCCTGCTCTTTGTTTCTGCAGGTCTGATGGCCAGGCGTGTCAGTCTGAGCGACGTGTCCCAGCTTGTTAGGGATGTTAGAAGACGTGCTCCCTTTTTCCTAGGGATGTCAGGAGACGTGTCCCCGTTTTGGGGCGGCGGCTGACACATGGCGCTTTGCCATTGGAGGAGAGTTGCGTCGGTTACAGAGGGCGCGCCTTTTCAGGTGCATAGGGCAGTTACGGCGACGGTTCGCCTCCAAAGGGTACTTATGATGACGTTTCGGTTACCCACCTCTGGCCTATAAATGGCTCGTTCCATCATAAGTTCCTTTTTCTTTTTCTTCTGCTCTTCTCTCTGGTTTGCCCCTGTTCTTGCACTTTCTTGCTTTCTGTGGCGGAGCTGCCTTAATCAGAGCTTTTTCCAGCCAACTTTCACGACGGCGTCCTCAGACTTTGGCAAATCTTTTGGTGGGTTTTTGTTTTCCAGAGTGTTTTGATCTCTCTGTTCTTTGGAGTTTTTTCTAGAAACTGTTTTTTTGTCTTTTCCAAACTCGCTTTCACGTCTACAATGCCTATCCCTGAGAGCTGGCAGCCTCTTTTAGCCCATCCTTGTTGCACCACCCCTGCAAAGTTAGAGAGGTGGAAGAAAAAGTTCTTTCTTCCCTCTCACACCATTACTAGGCTGCCTCGTTCTAGCCATTATGCTTTTTCAAACCACAGAAACGAGGTTACCGATTTTTGAGCCCAGCTGAAGGCCGGTCTTCGGTATCCACCCCCGAAGATGGTTTGCGAGTTCTGCCAATTTCATGGCATTGCTGTGAACCAGCTTCCCCCGAACTCGTTCTGCTATTTTAACGCGTTCCTCTGCATGTGTGGCGTGTTCGAGATAGAACCCCATTTTATAATCTTCATGCAGTACTACAAGCTCTCTGTGGTCCCGAAGGGTGGCTTTTATTTCATGCTACCTCGGGGATCCGGGAGCAAAAAATTCATGTTCACCTTCGTCACTAAGTACAGCTAGCGGGGGTGGCAATAGAAGTTCTTCTTCCTGAAGATGGTTGAGGCCTGGTCGTACATCCCGACCAAATGGGCTCAGGGAATACTGAATGTGGACGTCGTTGATCCGAGGATGCTGCTGACTCCAGAGTTGGCTCCCGTGTTCGCGGATTTCAACGCCCACATTTGGGCTGTCTCTGACTGGACTCCCGAGGTCGCTCCGCGTGCCCTTTACCCTTTTCCTATCAACTGGAAGTTGATGACCGAATAGGTCATTCGGGAACTAAAGGTGGTGAAGGAGCACGAGACTGACCTCAAGATGCCAGCTCCTGCCATCAACGGGAAGGATTCCTGGTTGGTCAAGCTTCTTAAGGAGGAAATTTCTTTTGAAATGCTTGTCGAAAGTGAGTTGTCTTCTACTCCCTTGCTATTTTCTTCCTCGGACTTACGATGATATTTCTCTTTTTTTTCAGAGATGGGCGACGGGACTGCCGCCTATTACAAGTCCCTTTTCTCCGGCCAAGTGGAGAAGGGGGAGCAGACAAAGAAGGCAACTTCCCGAAGGCGGAAGTCTGTCGGTGCTGGTCCTTCGGCTAAACGGGCGAAGAAGACTGTTCTTTCCTCCCCTTTGGAAAGTATTGGGGAGGAAAGCGAGGACGCTGAGGCCGCTATCGCTACGCTGCCTGATCCTTCGGCCGAGGTTCCTACCGCCACCGACGTCCCTCATACCGACGTCGCTCCCCAAAGTCCTACCCCGTCGCAAGTCCTTCTGGACGCCGTGGTAGAAGCACCTTCTGCCGTGGAGCGGCGCAGGTAGAAGGGTAAGGGCATTTCGACCGAGGAGGCTGCGGACTCCGAGGACGTCGTTGTCAAGGTCCCTTCAGGTTAGTTGCTTTCAGGACAAGTATGCTTCTCTTTGTTTTTCTAAATTTTCCTTTTTCTCTGACCCACTTCTCGTTTTCGCCGTGCAGGGGAGTTACTTACCCCGAACTGGGCGGCCGAACACGCGAAGGCGCGGGCCCTTCGCGATGCCAAAGTCCCGCAAGGGAAGGTTCCCAAAGAGCCTTTCTGGACATTCACGGAGGACATGAACTTGTACTCCGAGGACTGTCCAGAAATGGCGAAGCAAATTTCGAAGGGGGTGCTTACAGAGGCCTCCTTCAAGGCTATTGCGGCGGCCCATCCGGATGAAGACACCCTTGCCGCCAAAGTCACCGAGCATGGTGCTCAGGTATGTTCTTCACACATTTTTCCCTTCAATTTTTCCTAAGTGCCTGGCTCTTACTGACCTTGCGTTCATCTTTTTGCAGCTGCTGGGATACGCCGGCTTTCTCCGAGTTCGGGTGGCCAGACAAGCGAAGTTCCGAGCTTCGGCCTTAGAGGCCTTAGAGAAGGCGAAGGCCACTTGCTTGGCATTGACCGCCGAGAACCAGCAGCTGTCAGATGCTGCGAAGGAAGAAGTTGTCGTCCTTCGGGAGGAGTTCCGGAAGGAGAGAGAAGAACTTGAGAAGGATTCCTCCCGGAAGATTGCTGACCTCGGTGAGCAGATAAATGGAATGCTGGCCGCCAACGAGGAGCTCCTAAAGGACAAGTCAGATTCTGACAAGCTCATACTGGCGCTGACAGCTGAGAAAAACATCCTTGCAGCTGAGGTCAAGTCCTTGAAGAAGGATCCGAAGGGGAAGAAGCAGATAAAGGCGCTGGAGGAGGAGATCGCGGATCTGAAGGACGAGCTTGACGACCTTGATCTTGACAAGAGCAAGTCTGATCAAATGGCCAAGGTCACTTTTCAGGACGGCTTCTGCCTTGCTCGGCACCAAGTCCTCCAGAGGTTCCCAGATCTAGACCTCTCTTTTCTAGAGGCTCTAAACATTCCTGAGGGACCTCGGTGGGAATGGTCCAAGGTCGAACATTTGAACCTTCCTCCTTCAATTCCAGCGCCGAAGGTGGTGGAAAAGGGTGGGCAAGCGAGTGGCTCTCGGGACGCTACGAACCCTTAGGCTATTTTAGGGCCCTTTTTCCTTCCCTTCTATTTTGTATTCCTTCTTCGGGCACTTCTTTATTGTAAAGCAGCTTACTCCTTAATGAAGACTTTTTTGGCTAAGTGTTTCTTCAAGTTTCTTTATTTTCATTACCCCGAACGCATTTGCTCAAGAGACTTCGGAAAACCTACAATCAAAGAAACTTTATTACCTTCTTTTGGCCGAGCCTATTCACTCTGGAGGCTTTTTGGAAGGTTTTGTAAAATCTAACTAAGTCTTTTTGCAGGTTTTGCATTTCCATTTTGTCCCGAATACGTTTGCTCGAGGGACTTCGGAAAACACTTAGTCAAAATTTTCCTTCTTTTCCTTCTGTCCCGAGCATGTTTGCTCAAGAGACTTAGGAAATCTTTCGAGAGTTTTCTGTTTTCCATTTTTCCGAGCGTGATGGCTCAAGGGACTTCGGAAAACTGTCTCTACGCTTATTTCGGCGAGTACTGCTGGGAGATTTTTCCATCTTTCCCGAGCGTGATGGCTCAAGGGACTTTGGGAAGTCATATCTACGCTTGTGGTGAGCATCTTCACGGAATTCTGTACAATTCTGCACTTAAGAAATTTTCTCAAGACACTTCTGTTCTTAGAATATTTTTCGTACAACGCGATTCCTCCGCTCAACCTTAGGCATAGAATTTTTTCAAGGCGTCTGAGTGCCAAGTGTTTTTCAATTCTACACCTTCGGCGTTGCCAAGCTTGTACACACCTTTCCGTACTTCGGCAAGAACCACATATTGTTAGGTACCTCCTAAGTGCTTGGCTTAGGCCAAGGAAAAACAAAGAAAGTGAGAGAAAATAGAAAGGGAAGAAAGAGGAGTCATGGAGACTGGCACAGTGGCCTATGTGCAAAATAGGAGACTTTCAGGACTTAATTGCACATGGGAAATGTACATTGGGAAGACTGATAGAGAACAAAAAAAAAGGGGGGGGGGACTAAACTGTGCACCAATTTAAGTGGTATAAGTGAAACCACAAGATTAAAGATGGCAATTGTGGCCACGCAAACTTTTGTGATGGCTAGTGCAAGACTAGACCATTTTTGGGAGACAATAATGATTACTAGTCATATCCTTGTCTTCCACTAAGTACACTATTCACTAGTTAGCTAAACAAACTAACTAGTTGATTATTAGTTCATGGCCGGTTATGCCATGGTTTTATATGGCCTTGGTACTTGTGTTGTTTAATTGCTTGGCAATTTGAGCCATGGGTGGACTTAAGTGTCCATTTGAGTACAAGTTGGAGTGGCGGCTTTGTGCTCTAGTGGACTTAAGGGCTCTAATGCGCCATGCAAAGAAATGGAAGCCAAGTTAACATTTTGGCTAACTAAAAGCATTTGCGTTCGGCCGAAACAAGCTAAGTCTTTGTTCATTTCGGGCTTCCCTTGTCTTTGCAAAACCGAGAGCACCTTTGAGAGTTCCTTCACAAATTGATTTTGAATTCCAAAGAAATTTGAAGGCTTTAGGAGATTCAAGCTTGAGAAGAAGTGTTTCGGTTCCTGTTTGCTTGGAATCAAAGTTGGAACTTGGAGATTGAAGAAGAACCGAGCCAACCAAGCTAGGGTTCTTGAGGTAACTTCAATGTTTCCTTGAATTCATGGTAGTTCTTCCATGTACAAGGAACTTAAGTGTTTAATTGAAGCTATGTTAAGATAAATGAGCAAAGTATGTCTCGGTTTGGAAGTGGATTGTTGGCCGAATGCGTTCTTGGTGTTCTTCTTGGAGTTCATGGAAATTAATCCATGTATGATGCTTGTTGATGCTTGTTTAACCTTGTGATGGGTTATTGTGGTGAAGGACACCAAATTTGTGGAAGTTAGCGTGTTGGCCGAAAGGTGGATTTGAGGTAACCCATGTTCTATCTTTAATTACATGGCATTGATGCCATGAACCATGCTTATTGATGCATTGGTGTATGTATGTTGGCTTGGATTAAGTGAAGAACATGTGTATGTGAAGTGGGTATCATGGCCGAAAGTATGGAATGGTATAATTAAATGTCCATTACTTGAATACATGGTTTGGATGCCATGGGTAATGCTATTGGATGACTTGATGGTCATATGTTGGTTTGAATGGATGAGAAACATTATAATGGGAAGTTTAGTGTAAAGGCCGAGAGCATAATTGGGTATAATACGATGTGTTACCATGGATTACATGGTAGTTATGCCATGAGCATTGTTATTTGATGGCCATAAGATCATGAAATGTGTTAGTGGATAAATGACATCATTGTGCATAGTTGGGCAATGTGGCCGAGAACTTGGGCTAAAGTACTTGAGTATGCTTGCTTGGTTACATGGCATTTGTGCCATGAATAAGTTTAGTGGATGTTTACATGCTCATGTAGTAAACAAGAATGTTGGGTAATGTAACGATGTGAAAATGTGTACTTTGGCCGAGAGATTAATACATGGTAACATAGTACATTTCACTCGACGGCTTGGTAATACTACCATGGATATGACTTATTGGTGACTTGAGCGTCATGTAATGTGTTGGAATTATGGGCAGTACATGTATATGGAATAATGGCACTTTGGCCGAGAGCTTAAGTGTATATGTGGGTCATAGTGTTCTTCATATGGTCATGGTATTTTGGGTCCATGAGTTGTGTAATGATGCCTATGTGTTGTCATGCTAGGCATTGGAATTGAAGAGCACTGGGACATTTGAAACTTGGTTGAGACCGAGAGCTAATTGAGGTAGGGTTCACTGACACTTGTTCTGCTTGGTACTGTATACCATGATACAAGTGTCTAGAGTGGCTAAGTGATGGTTAATTGTGCCATATGACCTTAGCTACTTGATGGGCATAATGTGGTTACTTATTTGGTTGTTGATTAGCTAATTAACTATGGTACATGTACTAGAAATGCAAGTAAATGTGGCCTATTTGCTTGGCATTTTGGGAGCTCCTAATGGAATTGGTATTTTGGTAAGTTTGTGTGCAAGAAATGCACATGAGTACATGTATGGATGGATATGGCCGAGAGCCACTTTGTGAAGTGTGTGTGTGTACTTGTGTGCTTTGGTGAATTTCTTGTGCATGCTGACCCTTAAGTGAGTTACTTCCTATAATTGTGTATTTTGGTATATGCCTATGCATGTTTTCTTGTCTTTGTGTCTGTTTTGTAGGATGAGCTAATGAACTGGAGGTTAAGCTTGAGTGAACTCTCAGCTTAACTAAATAGACTCATTTGAGTTGTTTATATATAGACGTGAATCCTACTGAGTTATATGCTCACTGCCCATTCTCTATTTTCAGGCAAAGATATTCGGCCTGAGTAGGACTAAGCTGCTTGTGTGTGTGCTTAGTGTTTATATTTGCTTGCTTTTCAAGGTATGTGCCAATGTGTGCTTGGCTTAGCAGTTGGTTTTCATTACAAGTCTTATTCTTTATTGGCCGAGACTTATGGTTAGAGTTTGCAGGCA
This sequence comes from Aquilaria yunnanensis, assembly GCA_039654915.1. NCBI lineage: Eukaryota > Viridiplantae > Streptophyta > Magnoliopsida > Malvales > Thymelaeaceae > Aquilaria > Aquilaria yunnanensis. The sequence goes on along the minus strand of CM077595.1, from coordinate 34,639,417 downwards.
GTAGTGGAGACTTGTCTAGGGGGAGCTATGGATATGTGGACTATGGCCTTGATCATAGTGTTTGCCTTTATGACCATGAACCAAGCCATTGGGCTAGTTTTGCAGTGTGTGCTCCTGTATGGCATACTTAAGGTCTTGTTTGACCATTAGGAGACATGGCTTGTAATAACTTGGCATATGTACTTTTGGATTCTCTTGGCTTGTAGCCATGTTTTGGACTACTAGGTAGACTACTCTTTTGGTGTAGATATGTGTAGTCATTTGTGCCTAGGCTTATTATGTTTGGATGGGTTTTGTATGCCAAGTTATGTATGGATTATGGATGGCTTAATGCTTGCTTATGTTATGTGATTATGGGCCATTGTTTGGCATGTTCATGTGATGATGGGCTTTGTTTCATGAAGACTAATGGCATAAGCATATGTACAAGTGATGACCGAATGCATCATGTATATCTTGCATATGGTTTTCAAACCTCTAAACCAACCTTGTGGGCTTCTTGGCTGCCATATAGTTAGCACACATGATGCACACTATGTATGCACTAAAATTGCATTAGGTGAATCCTTGCTTGTAGGGCAAGTTAAGGGTTTGGGCCTTGCCCCTGCTGCAAGTTGTTATTGAAGTTTATTAAAGCCACCTGGGCCACCTCCCAGGCCTCTTAACTTAAGAAAATAAGACTTAAAAGTTGCCATTTCTTGCTTGGCCGAGAATTAGAAACCCAGTTTGAAGTTGGGCTGGTGGTTTTAAGTTAATAACTTTTAGGCCAGGGCCTGAGTGAGGTGTGACACATATGGTCCTTCCCAGTTCGGGCGAAGTACTCCGTGGGATGGCCTTCGGGGTGCGAAGTCAGCCTTTCTGAGAACGAGGTCTCCTTTCTTGATTTCTTTCGGCCTGGCCCGTAAGTTTATAGCCGCGGCCACTCTTTGCTGAAAAGCTTTTCTCCTCAGCTCGGCTATTTCTCTGTGTTCGCCAACGAGGTCGAGCTTCGTTCTTAGGCCGAGGTCATTTCCACCTTCATCAAATATTTGCACCCGTACTGAAGGTTGAACTATCTCTATTGGGATAATAGCCTCTGTACCGAAGACGAGTGAGAAGGGAGTCTCGCCTGTGGCTCTTCGGGGCGTCGTTCGGTAACTCCATAATACGCTTTAGAGTTCTCCTGGCCATTTCCCTTTTGCTTCCCCCAGTCTTTTCTTCAGGCCATCTTTTATGGTCCTGTTAGATACTTCCACCTGCCCGTTGCTTTGGGGGTGAGCTACTGGGGCGAAGTGCATTTTTACTCCGAGGTCGCTGATAAATTCCTGGAATCCTTTGTCTATGAATTGGGATCCATTATCAGCAACTAGTACCCTCGGTATGCTAAATCTGCATACTATGTTCTTCCATACAAACTTTTGCACTTCTCTTGCCGAGATAGTTGCTAATGGCTCTGCCTCGACCCATTTGGAGAAATAGTCTACTGCTACCACGCAGAATTTCACGCCTCCGGGCGCTGAGGGGAGTGGCCCAATAAGGTCTATGCCCCAAACTGCGAAGGGCCAAGGATAGTCAGCCGAGGATACCATTTCCGAGGGTGCCCTCCGGATGTTCGCGTGTTTTTTGCAACTACCACATTTTCGGACGAACTGCCTTGCATCCTTTCTCATGGTAGGCCAGAAGTATCCCTGGCGAAGTATCACCGCCGCAAGGGCATCAGTTCCAATATGTGAACCACACATGCCTTCGTGGACCTCTTCAAGGACCATTTCAGTATCCTCTTCATCCACGCATCTTTGCAGCGGGTTTGCATATCCCTGTCAGTATAATTCTTCACCAATCAGGAAGAATCGGCCTGAGCGTCTTCGTATTTTTGCAGCGTCGCCGGGGTCTTCGGGGAGCACATTTTCTGCTAGGTATCTTTTTATGGGATCTTTCCATCCCTTTCCCGAGGTCGCTATGCTTAGCACTGAGATGCTCGGATGATCTAGCACCTCGGTGTATGTTTTTGATTTCGCCAAGCAATCTGCCTCTGTGTTATTCCACCGAGGTACATTTTCGATCCGTACGGCGTAAACTCTTGGATGAGCTTTGCTACCAGCTCTTGGTATTTTGCCAAGATTGGGTCCTTCGCCCCATAATCTCCTACCGTCTGCCGAACTACCAGCTGGGAATCGCTGTGAGCCTTTAAGTTTCTCACGCCAATCCTTCTGGCCAAGCGTAATCCCGTTATGAGGGCTTCATACTCTGCCACATTGTTAGTGACGCTGAAGCTGAGCTTAATAGCCTTCTTTTACCTCTAGGCCTTCGGGTCCTCTGATAACTACTCCAGCTCCCTGGTGTTCAGATCCCGAGGCTCCGTCAACATGTAAGGTCCACTCTGGCTCACCTCCGTTCGGATCCATCTGGGTTTCCTTAGTGGTGGGTACTTCGGCGATAAAGTCTGCCAGTGCTTGAGCTTTTATGGCCTTCCGAGGTTCATATATGATTTCATGTTCGCCAAGCTCTATGCACCATTTGGAGAGCCTTCCCGAATGATCAACTTTCTTCATAACATCCCGTAGCGGTAGACTACTTCGGACGATGATGGGGTGAGCCTGAAAGTATGGCCGCAGCCTTCTCCCTGCAAGCACCAAGGCGTATATAGCTTTTTGAAGCAGAGGGTACCTGACTTCGGCGCCATGCAGGGATTTGCTGACGTAATAGACTGGCCATTGCTTTGGCCCTTCTTCTTTCACGAGGACCGAGCTTACAGCTTTCTCCGTGACGGCGAGGTACAAAACGAGGGGTTCTCCCTCCCGAGGTTGTCGCAGAGTCGGCAGGCTAGCCAAGTAGACTTTGAGTTCTTCCCAGGCCTTTTGGCAATCTTCACCCCAAGGGTGATCATTCCTTCCGAGGTCGCCTTCCATTTTTGCTGCCTTTGTGAGGACTTTGAAGAAAGGTCGACACCTATCTCCATACCTGGAAATAAACCTGCTCAGGGAGGTTATTCTTCCGGTGAGCCTCTGAACGTCTTTGACTGTGGCCAGAGTTCGGAACTCAAGCAGCGCCTTAATCTTCTCGGGGTTAGCATCAATGCCTCTTTCAGATACCATGTACCCAAGGAATTTTCCCGAGGTTACCCTGAAGATGCACTTTTCAGGATTGAGCCGAATGCCAAAGGCTCTGAGCTTTTGGAAGCTTTCCTCTAGATCTGCAACGTGATAGCTAGGCAGCTTGCTCTTGACAATCATATCATCGACATACAACTCCATGTTTCTCCCCATTTGGTCTTTAAAGACCTTGTTCATCAACCTTTGGTAGGTGGCTCCTGCATTTTTTAGCCCGAAGGGCATCTTAACATAGCAGTATGTTCCTCCCTCGGTGATGAAGGCCATTTTTTCTTCATCTTCGGGGTCCATCCTTATTTGATGGTAGCCACTGAAGGCGTCTAGGAAACTTAGGAGCCCATATTCGGCAGTTGAATCTACCAGTTGATCTATTGGCGGCAGAGGGTATGAGTCTTTCGAGCAAGCATCGTTCAAGTTTCTGAAGTCGATGCACATCCGGAGTTTGCTGCTGCCTTCTTTTGTGGCAATGACCACGTTGCTTAACCATTCGGAGAACTTCACCTCCCTGATGACTTTGGCGTCTAACAGACGCTGGACCTCAGTTTTGACAAAGTTGCTCTTGTGGGCTGAGATGCTTCGTTTCTTTTGCCGGACGGGTTTTGCTTTCAGGCTTACTTTGAGGCTATGCTGTACTATGCCAGAGTTTACCCCTGGCATATCTTTCGGCGACTAGGCAAACAGATCTTTATTTTTCAGCAGAAAAGATACAAGGTTTTCTTTCTCACCTTCGGCCAAGCTCTTCCCTATTCGGGTAGATTGTCCTGGGATAAGTTCTACTGTTTCCATTTCTGCTTTTGCGAGATCTTCTTCTTTGCCTTTTTCTGGCGCCTTTGCCTCCATTGTTTGTGTGAAGTTGCTTGCCGGGGCCTTTCGTGCTTTCACAAACACCTTTCTTACCTCGGCCTGCTCTATGAAGATCTCTGCATCTCCATCCTTGGTGGCGAATGTGACAGTCAAGTACTTCACATCAGGGCGAATGTGCAGGTTTCCCTGTGTCTGCCTTCCAAGGATGGCGTTGTATGAGGACGGAATGTCCATGACAATGAACCTTGCCATTGTGGAAGCGTACAACTCAGCTGCTCCGTCTACCGAAGTCCCTCTGATCATCATTGGGATGTCGATCCATCCGAGAAGTGGCAGTTCAGATGGTCCCACCCCGAACGCTGGTGAGGTGACTGGCTTAGGCTCGCTGCTGGAAATGCCCAAGCTCGGTAGTAAGTGCGAGAATAGGACGTCCGCATTTGACCCATCATCAAGTAGTACCCTTTTGACGTCCCAGTTCCCTATCCTTGCCAAGATCAGCAGCGGATCGTTGTGGGGAACGACGACAGTGGACCCATCTTTGCGGGCCAGCTTCTTTGCTGGATTTTGATATTCCATGACTGCAATTTCTCTGGCCTTCCGCTTTCTTTCCGAGGATGGGAGCCCCGTGGTGATTGTTTGGATAACCCCTGTCGGAGGTGGAGGGCGCCTTTTTAGACTTCGGTTTCTCCGCCTGTCAGAGTCATAGTCCTCGTCTACGGCCCTTTCTTCCTCCATTTTTCTGCCTTTTGGGGATGGCATCCGCAGGTATTTCCGAAGTTGGCCCTGCTTGATCAGCGACTCTATGTACTTCTTCAGCTGGAAGCAGTCTTCGGTGTCATGACCGTGGTCGCGATGAAACTGGCAGAACTTCTTTGCATTCTTCTTATTATCGGCGGTCATGGCCCTTGGTCGCCGAATCTGCGTCCCTTGCCTTTCCAGCGCCATGAGGATGTTGGTCCGTGTGGTGCTCAGTGGCGTGAAACTTTGAGGTTTCCTTCCACGCATCCTCCGAGGTCATCCTGCCTGTTCGGTCGGATGCCGAGCTTGTTGATTGGACCCTTCGGCGCGGTGGTGATCGGACTTCGGCCCAGCCATTCTTAGTTCCTCGGCGGTCATGTACTGTTCCGCCCTTCGGTAAAATTCTCCGAGGGTCTCCGGAGGGTCCTTTGAGAACTCGTAGAACAGCTGTGAGTCTCGCCGAAGGCCCCGTGTCATAGCGAGAATACGGATTTCAGGCCGGAAGTCTGGGACGCTCAGTGCTTCCCTGTTGAACCTTTCGACATAGTCCCGGATGGTCTCTCCGTTTCTCTGCTCTATGTGGAACATCTGAACAGGCATCTTCGCCGTTGGCCTGCTCCCAATGAATTGCTGTGCGAAAGCCGTGGACAACTCCTGGAACTCAGTGATGGTCCCTGAAGGCAATGAATTGTACCATGCAGTTGCTGGCCCTGTGAGGGTGACTTTGAAGCACTTGCACATGGTAGCGTCGTCAGCACCGTGCATTATCATGTTGTGTCTGTACTTCGTCAGATGGGCCTGTGGATCAGTACGGCCATCATAAATCTCCAACCGAGGTACTCTGACGTCACCTGGCATGGCTGCCTCGGCCACGGTCCGGGTGAACGGGGACCCATCTTCACAGAAGGCTCCCGTGAGCCTGTCCCAAACGGGTTTTCTGGCCATTTGTTTCTCCACCCTATCTAGCCGTGCTAGTATCCTCTCCATAAGCACGGTAGCCCTAGGCCGTTCTTCAGGGAAGGGAGATCGTCGGCGCCTCTTCGGGGAGCGAGTTCGGCGCTGAGGGGATACGGACCTCACCTCAGGAGACGAACTCCTTCGCCGTGAGATTTTCAGTCGTTTGGACCCAGTTTGTCCTACAAGCCGTTTCCCGAAGGGTATACTCTCCGTGGATGACTTTTCGCGCGGGTCTATGCTTCCCAAACTGCGATGGGTCGACCTCTGACTTTTCTCCCAAGGGCGTGCAGGTGAGGGAGGTCTTTGGGCCTGTGTCGGCTGTGACCACTTTCGGTCGATCTGCTGTGTCATTTCGGCCACGACCGAACGCTGAAACTCCCTCATAAAGCTCATAGTGATCACTAGAGGGCAATCTTCCTCGGACGCAGAAGTCCCTGGGAGTGTTTGCTCAGCAGCCGGTTCTGTCTCAGGCGCGGACGGGGACCTTGGGAGTCCCTTGTCCTTAGAATGCCGAGTTTCAACGACGGCGATCTCAGAGCGGGTTCCCACAGACGGCGCCAAATGATGGCCATGGGCCTCATCGTTTTGAGTCATGGTGACTGTTGGAGAGACTTCTAGGAGGAAGAACGCCTGGAGGATGGTACGCCCAAGGGAGAGTACCTGAGATGCTCAGAAAAAGTGGGGTTAGGAGGCCCCCGGAGTGTTTTTCCGGGGGGGGAGCCTCCGACGCCCAAGTCAGTGATGGCTGAGAAAAAGGCAGAGGAAGTAGCACAAAGGGCTGAAGAGTCTTGCCTGTGATTTTCTCAGAGTCTGGGAGTCAGACCTTTTGCCAACCAACCACCTGCCAAGTATTTGTTTCCTGGTATTTATAGGAGTGCCTAGCCCTTTCAGATCGCGACACGTGTTCGGTCGGATGTTCCCTGAGTTTCTGGGCGTAGGGGACAGATAGGTGGTAGCAGGTTGCCTTGAGCCTTGTGCTGAGATGGGCCATGATGTGATTTTGATGGCGTCAGCGTGCCAGAGCGCCTATTGAGGCGGCTTTATGACGTCAGTGAAAGGACGTGTCAGAGGCTTCCTTAAATGCTTCCTTAAATGCTCCTGCCGTACTCCCGAGGTCCCTGGGCGAGGTCGTCCTTTGGTACGGACAATGCCTATTCGGGAAACATGCACCCAGTTTGGGGGTTCCCAGGTTCAGGGAGTTCCACCTTCGGGGAGATCATGTTTGGCCCGCAATAGCTGGTGCCTCTTTTCCGAAGGCGATCTGTTTGCAACCTCAGGGGGCTAGTAGTATCCTCAAGTTTCCTGGCGTGCCGGGCTCGGAGCTCTTCGGCTATCTCCCGAGGTGTATGATCTCATTTTCACTCGAGTATCGCCAGTCTCTTCTGGCCATTCTTGTGGCAGGGAGTTCGGCCAGATAGAGGCGATAGCCTTTGGCTATCAATGACTCAATGTGAAAAAAATACAATCATCTCATGATTGGTTTTTTGGGCACAACACTAACAATCTCCCACTTGCACTAAAGCCAATCATCCATGTATCTAACACCGATGGACCTAGAATAGCTATCATGCTTCTGCTGCGTAAGGGGCTTTGTCAGTGGATCAGTACTGTTGCTGTCTGTCGAAGTCCTGCATATCCTTACATCGCCCCTCTCGATCATCTCCCTGATGAGATGATAGCGTCGGAGTATGTGTTTGGATCGCTGGTGAGATCGAGGTTCATTAGCCTGTGCGATTGATCCATTATTGTCACAATAGAGCTCTATCGGGTCGGCAATGCTTGGAACCACTCTAAGTTCAGTGATGAACTTCTTGATCCAAACTGCCTCCTTCGTGGCATCAGAGGCGGCAATGTACTCAGATTTTATTGTTGAGTCAGCTACCGTCTCTTGCTTTGAACTCTTCCAGCTCACAGCATCACCACCAATACAAAACACATAACCAGATTACGATCTAAAATTATCCTTATCGGATTGGAAGCTTGCATTGGTGTAACCCCTTACAACAAGCTCATCTTCACTTCCAAGGACCAAGAATGCATCCTTAGTCCTTTCTAAGTACTTAAGGATGTTCTTAACAGCTGTCCAGAGACTCTCACCGGGGTTCGGTTGGTACCTACTCGTCATGCTCAAAGCATATGAGACATCGGGATGAGTACATATCATGGCATACATGATAGATCCAACTGCTGAGGCATATGGAATCTTACTCATGCGCTCCCTCTCCTCGGGTGTACTCGAACACTGAGATCTAGAAAAAGTGATACCATGTGAAATGGGCAAGAATCCTTTCTTGGAATCTTGCATGCTAAACCTCTTAAGCAGCTTGTCAATATATGTACTTTGACTTTGGCCAAGAAGCTTTCTAGATCTATCTCTATAAATCTTAATGCCTAACACATAGGCTGCTTCACCCAAGTCCTTCATAGAGAAACATTTCCCTAGCCAAGTCTTCACAGACTATAGATCAGGAATGTCATTCCCAGTGAGTAGTATGTCATCTACATACAACATCAAGAAGACAATAGCTTTCCCACTAACATTCTTGTAGACACAAGGTTCATCTTCATTTTTGATAAAACCAAACTCTTTGATTGCATCATCAAAACAAAGATTCAAACTTCGAGAAGCTAGCTTCAGTCCGTAAATGGACTTTTGCAACTTGCACACTTTATTGGCATTCTCAGGAGTGACAAAACCCTCAGGTTGTGTCATGTACACATCCTCAAGTAGCTCTGCATTTAGGAATGCAGTTTTGACATCCATTTTCCATATCTCATAATCATAGTTTGCAGTAATAGCAAACAAAATTCAGATGGATTTAAGCATAGCAACTAGTGAAAAAGTTTCATCATAGTCAATACCATGAATTTGCTTCAAACCTTTTGCAACCAATCATCCCTTAAAGGTAATCACATTACCATCCATGTTAGTTTTCTTCTTGAAAACCCGTTTGCACCCTATGGGTTTTACCCCTTCAGGTGGGTCAACCAAAGTCCATACTTGGTTTTCATACATGGATTTCATCTCAGATTTCATGGCCACTACCCACTTCTCAGAGTGAGGCCCAGACATAGCTTGTTGGTAGGTTGTGAGCTCATCCTGATCCATGAGCATCACATCACCAGTCTGAGTCATGAGAAATCCATATCTCTCGAGCTCACGCCGAATCCTACCAGACCTACGTGGGCTCTGTGCTATAGGAACAGACTCTTGAACCACAACATCTTGCGGTGTCTGTTCAGGTTCCATTTCAGGTTCGATGTCTCTTTGTTGTTCTTGAATTTCTTCAAGTTCTACTTCCCTGCCACAAGTTCCTTTAGAGATAAACTCTTTCTCCAAAAAGACACTAGCTCAAGCAACAAACACTTTTTGCTCAGAAGGATTGTAGAAATACTAACCCTTTGTTTCTTTGGGATACCCAAAAAAAAGGCATTTTTGAGATTTGGGGCCTAGTTTATCAGAGGATTGACATTTCACATAAGCGTCATAGCCCCAAATCTTCATAAAAGACAAATTAGGACGCCTCCCACTCCATATCTCATATGATGTCTTTTGAACCGATTTAGATGGAACTCAGTTTAGTGTAAAAGTGGCTGCCTCTCGAGCATGTCCCCAAAAGGAGTTTGGAAGGTCAGCTTGACTCATCATAGAGTGAACCATGTCTAACAGAGTTCGATTTCTCCTTTTAGATACACCATTCCATTGAGGTGTACTTGGTGGGGTGAGTTGTGATACTATACCACACTCCTTCAGATAGTCAAGGAATTCTCGATCCAAGTACTCTCCACCTTGATCTAATCGAAGCACTTTAATACTCTTCTCGAGTTGATTCTCTACTTCATTCTTGAATTCTTTGAACTTTTCAAAGGATTCTAACTTGTGTCTCGTGAGATATGATAGCCAAAGTGCTATCGCCCCGACCACCTACCGACCTCGAAAAGGACTCCGGAGTGAAGGAAGTCATACACCTGAGGCGCACGACCTTCGGGAAGGCGATCGAACCATTTTCAGGGGAGAAAGACCAACTGCCCCCCGTGGGAGAAAGCTCCCCGAAGGCGTAGGCACCGAAGTTCCAGCCCGACTCCGGAAAAGGACGCATCACCCGAAGTGAGACATCAACCAAAGGGACCTCGGTTGTACGACAATAGTCATTAAGGAGTCTCTGACACTCCGCTTACACAAGTCACCAGCACGCCACCTCCAAGCGTGCTCTGGCATGACGTCACAATCTAACGTCCTGTCACACAGGGCTACACCTACTCCGGCTCGCAACCCGAAGAGCCTGCAGATGGCTAGGGGCCTCCACGCTTAGAAGTACGAACACCATCTAAACCATACACGTGCCGAACACGTGTCGTCATCTGAAGGGGTCATCCTCTTCCTTTCATACAAGGGAAGTCATCACAGGGAAGGGGGGTTCTCTGCCCAGAGGACCAAAAGGACAAGAGGACGCTCTCCTCTCTCCGCCTGAATACTCTCCCTTCAGCCCTCTAAAAGACACGCCAGGCAAGCATTTCTAGTACTTATTACTGCACCCCTCTTGCTTTATCAAAGCACTGACTTGGGTGTCGTAGGTTCCCCCCCAGAAATCCACTCCGGGGGCCTGCTAACCACTGTTTTCTTAGTGTTTCAGCCAGGTCTCCCTGAAAGATCTCCGCTCCGGGTTCTCTCCCGTGCCGGGAGCCTTTCCCGTCCTCACCAGCCGTGGTGTCAGAAGCCACCGGCCATCACTTCAGATAACCCTCTCAAGGTACCTCCGTGTCCTTCCAGGAGTCATTGCTGCCCACACCGTTGCCCAACAGTAAAGATACTGGCTATGCCTAACCGGACCCGCATCATTTTTGCGCCGTCTGTGGGAACCCAGCTCCAGGTCGCCGTCGTTGAAAGTTGGCGTTCTAAGGACAAGGGACTTCCGAGGTCCCCGTCCGCGCCAGAAATTCAACTGGCAACCGAACAAGCGGCGGCAGGGATTTCCTTGCCTGTGGATGAACGTCCTTTGACTATAAACATAGGCTTCCCGTGTGAATTCCCATGTCCTGGCATGGTCGGAATGACACAATAGTCAAGCCAAAGAAGGCCGCAGCAAAAATTCGGGCCTAAGGCCCTCCTCATCAGTACCTCGTGAGGTGGAGAATCCCATCCCAATTCACAGGAATTGGGAAAACGGAGATCAGCGGGATGAGTCCTCGGCGGGAACCATGCTACCTGGAGTATGACCTACGGGAAAAGCAGGGTCACGATGACCCAGACCTCCCCGCCAAAAGAGTTCTGCACCCGAGGAAAAAATCGCCATCTCCTTGGCAACGTAGTCAAAACCCATTGCCCCGAAAGGTCATTTACGACTTGACTTGTGGGCAGAAGGCACTGACTCTACCTCCCAGGACATGACCGCTGTCCGAAGTGACCCGCCTCCACTCAACGCCGCAAAAAAAGAGTAGAGCATTCGGAAAAGACTATCGAAATGGTGCATCAAAATCGGAGAGTACTACATCACGTATAGGCCTAGAAGGGCAATGAACGCCCAGGTACTGGCAGATTGCATGGCCGAATTCCCAGAAGAAAGGAAGGCTGAAACCAATAAAGGAGACAAAGCGAAGGTAGGTCCAGAGTGGAAACTCCTTGACAGTGGAGCCCCAAGCACAGAACGTCAGAACGCTGCGATACCCCATCGGGGGCCCGAAGCCAGGGAGGCCACCAAAATGATCAAATTTGCCTACCAAAAAGTGTTGGCCCATCCGAGCATGGCAACGCTAAGTGTAATAACCTCGCACAAAAGGCGGAAAGATCCTACAAAGAGGAATCTCACAACCAAGAAATCCCAAAAATCCTCATAAAAAGGTAGGAAGTGCGAAGACATTCCGAACGATATTAAGGAAAAGCTATACAGGCAAAGGTACGCAATTCCGTTATTAAGATATATCAGTAAAATGGGTGCAGGACAATTCATCCAAGAAGAGTGAAAATGGCCAAAAACACATTAGCACCCGAGGACTGCCTTCGGAGCGGATAACCTCAGAAAGATTGCACCGAGCCACTCCAAACAACACCCGAAGATGTGAAGTTCTACGTAATAGCAGAGGACTACTTCACTAAGTGGGGGAAAGGCAGAACTCCTACCGACCATGCCGCCAAAAGAGGATTTCAAGAATCCATCACCAACCTCAGAATAAAAAGGCACTTCAGCCCACTAGCTCAACCACAGAGCAACAGAGGTAGCCAAAAGAGGGACTACAAGAGAGGCAAAGGGAAAGTGGGCAGGAGAACTTCCAACACGGAGATATTTTCTCACTTATCTCCAGTGCAGAAGCCACTATCCATTTGAATGAGTTCGGCCATCACACAGATGTTTGACGAAAGTTGAGAACTAACCTTGACTTAGTTGGCAAAAGGCAGAGCTCGAAATCACGCCGTTTCGGCAAAAGGGGCCCATAAGTGCAAACCTGCATAATAGGCCAAGAAGGAAAGGAACAAGGAAAAAGAGACCTCGCCCCCAAAAGGCCGAATTGCCACCCCGAAAGCCGTCCTGTGGGGTACTTCGGCCAAACAGGAAGTGACCTTATTTGGTCTTAGGGAGTATACAAGCTCGGCAACACCAAAGAAGGAAAACTGCAAAGAACAAGGCATTCGGGCACCTTAAAGAAATTCTACACTTAGAATTTTTAGACAAGAAATGGTGAGAGCCAGAAATTTGTCTAAGTACAGAAATTTTTCCCGTATGAGAATGTTTGCCGAATAGAGCTAAAGCATGAAACTCCCAAAAGTCTCCGGTTCCTTCCGAAGTTTGTTATGCGTCCCAAAAGAAGGCAAGTCTACCGAACATGGCCGGCAAGGGATAGGCTAAACTTTGCCTAAAAGGACTTCACAAATAGTGAAAGACCTCCCGAAGAATGGCCGATGAAACGAGCAAAGAAAGTACCGAAGTCCCTAGACCGAAAATGATCGGGACAAGTGGGAAACAAAAATTGCTCAAAAAGACTTAGCCAAAGTAATTCATTGAAAAAGGTCTTGGTACAAGGAGAAGATTACAAAAAGGAAAGTACAAAGAAGAAGAAGAAGGCATTCGGCATTTTCAGCCATTGCCTTCGCTAGGAGGGCAGACTCCCCTTCCTTTTCCTTTTGAAGGGTCTCGTTGGCCGAAGTCAGGCTGATTAATTTGTTGCCAAGGTTGGTCATCTTCTTGGAAAAATCTTTCAAGAGCCCCTCTTGGCCCTTCAAGAACTCCTCCGGAAGATTGGCAATCTTCTCCTTGCATATTTGGTTCAACTTGGTGTTCGTCAGCACCGAGTTGGCACAGAAAACTTTGGCCTTCTCCAGTTTGTCTTCAGCCCAAGCTCGGGCCGAAGACTGCTTTGCTGCCCAAGCTTGGAGGTATCCGCTATACCCCAAAAGCTGCAAAAAAAAGAGAGAAGGTACTTAGCAAAATTTGCACAAGGAAAGCAAAAAAAAAACACTTAGGCAAAAAGTGGGAAGGAAAAATGAAGAGCCTGAAGAGTTACCTGAGCAACATGTTAGGAAACATTTGCAGCAAGGGCATCCTCGGAGGCACACTCCTCGGCGACCACCTTGAAGGATGCCTGAGTAAGCACGCCCTTCACCATTTGGGGAACCATTTCCCGACAATCTTCGGAGAACAGATTCATGTCCTCCGTAAAAGACCAAAACGGCTCTATCGGGACTTTGTCCTTCGGGACATGAAAATCACAAAGATCCCTCCTTCGGGCGTGCTCAATCTTCCAAGCCAGGGGCGCTGGATCCTTTGCAAAAGAAACACACATCTTATCAGGTAAAATTTCCTTGGTTATAAAAAATATATATATAAGTCGATTGCAAGAAAAAGGAGACAAATCGGGCGCGACCACGGCACAGTCGTCATCAGAGTCACCGACCTCCTCCACGTCGGCAGGAATATGTTTGCCCTTGGCCCTTCGGCGCTTTTCTAAATCTTCAGCAGGAAGATCCGCCGAAGAGCCCATAGGATTTGCCGACGTGGTGGGACTAAGAGGAGCAGGAAGGGCAATCAACCCGGTAGGAACTTTGGCGGCAGTTTCAGGCTCTGCAATAGTTGCAACCTTGGTGGAAGTTGCAATGACATCGCCAGCCTTAGTGGAAGTACCAGTAACATGGCCGACTTCTGAAACGTCCTCCAAAGGGGGAAGAGGGGTGTCCTTCTTGGCCTTCTTGACCGATGATGATCCGCCCCAGATGCCTTACGCCTCTTCTTTTGTTCTCCCTTCTCGGCCTGGCCAAGGAAGAGAGACCGGTAATAGGCGGCAGACTCGTCGCCCATCTCTGAAAAAAAGGGAAGAAATCAGTGTAAGTCCACAGGCACTTATGTTGAAAAAACTTTGAAAGAAACTTACTTTCAAAAAAGGCTTCGAAAGAGAGCTCGCTCCGAAGGAGCTTCACCAGCCAAGAGTTCTTTCCCTCGGTAGCAGGAGCTGGCATGCCGAGATCCGTCTTATGCTCTGTAACCACCCCCAACTCCCAAAGGACATCCTCGGTCATGAGTTTCCATATGATCGGGAAAGGGTTGAGAGAGCGTGAAGGGATCTCGGCATCCCAGTCGGCGACAGCACGGATTCGTCTGTCAAAGTCCCCAAATCTCGCCGCCAACTCGGGAGTTAGCAGCTTCCTGGGATCCATGACATCCGCCTCCAGCTTTCCCCGAGCCCACTTAGTCGGGACGTGCGACCAGGCCTCCACCACCTTCAGGAAGAAGAACTTCCTTTGCCACCCTCGCCAACTATCCTTGGTAGTGAAGGTGAACATAAATTTCTTGCTCCCAGATCCCCGACGCAGCATGAAATAAAAGCCACCCTTCGGAACCGGATAGAGTTTATAATACTGCATGAACAGGATGAAATGGCGTTCTACCCCGAAGATCCCGCACATGCAGAGAAAGGCATTGAAATAGAAAAATGAGTTGGGAGGAAACTGATTCACGGCTATGCCATGAAACTGGCAAAAGTCGCAAATCATCTTCGCAGGAGGAAACCAAAGTCCGGCCTTCAGTTGGGCTCGAAAAATGGTAACCTTGTCACCTCGATTCATAAAGCTAAACTGGCCAAAGTGAGGTAACCTTGTGATGGCATAAGAAGGAAGGAAAAATTTGGTCTTCCATTTCTCTAATTTTTCAGGAGTGGTGCAGCAAGGGTGAGACAAAAGAGGTTTCCAGCTCTCGGGAATAGGCATGGTTGACCGAAAAATGACTTCGGAAAAAGGGAAAAAATGATTTCAGAAATACGGCTTCGGAAAGGAAAAAGAAAAACAAAACACCGAAGGAACTCTAGAAGTTAGAATCCACTGAAAGTCTTGCCGAAGTAGGGGTTTGAGGACGTTGTCGTGAAAGATTGCCGGAAATCACTCCGCCGCTAAGTCTGCCGCACAAAAAGGAGAAAAAGCAAGAGCAAAGTAAGAGCACAGAAACACAAATGAAGAGTATGACGGAAGGAAGGCTTATATAGATCGAGGAAAGGCAGCCAAAAAGCCATCATAAATGTTGCGTCAAGGTGAAGCGTCGCCATGATTATCCCTCGCACACGAAAACACGTGCCCATCCCAGCTAATGCCTGCCACGTGTCACCTGTCATGAGAAACTAGGACACATTTTCTAACATCTAGAAAACCCGGGCACATTGCTCGAGACTGATACTCCTAGTTTCAAGACTCGACGATTCACTAGCCTATGGCGGGAAAAGTGAACAAGTTGGGAATCTCGAGACCACCAAAGGGCAGACAGATGACACCTATCCGAATAAGGCTCATCACCTAGGTGGCGAAGTGCCTCCTCAGCCGACGTCACACCCTGGGTATGAATCAGGTCCAGGGTTCAAGGCTTCGTGCCACCCTGTTCGACCGAAAATGGACATGCTACTACGTGGGCCTCTGGGAGTTCATGAAATTGTTCTGTCAAAAACTGCCAATTGAGCGATTGACGGACACCAAAAGGACTACTTGCCGAAGTCTCCACTTCAGCTTTTCAAAGAGGGGCATGTGATAGCGAAAGTGCTATCGCCTTAACAACCTACCGACCTCGGAAAGGACTCCGGAGTGAAGGAAGTCATACACCTGAGGCGCACGACCTTGATACATCACCAAATGCCAACTTCGGAAGCCAGTGTAGCGCTTCCTTCGGGAGGGCGACCGAACCAGCTTTAGGCGAGAAAGACCAACTGCCCCCCCCCGGGAGAAAGCTCCCCGAAGGTGTAGGCACCGAAGTTCCAACCCGACTGCGGAAAAGGACGCATCACCCGAAGTGAGATGTCAACCAAAGGGACCTCGGTTGTACGGTAAGAGCCATTAAGGAGTCTCTGACACTCCGCTTACACAAGTCACCAGCACGCCACCTCCAGGCGTGCTCTGGCACGACGTCACAATCTGACGTCCTGTAACACAGGGCTACACCTACTCCGGCTCGTAACCCGAGGAGCCTGCAGATGGCTAAGGGCCTCCACGCTTTGATGTACGAACACCATCTAAACACGTGTCGTCATCTGAAGCGGTCATCCTGTTCCTTTTATACATGGGAAGTCATCACAAGGAAGGGGGATTCTCTGCCCAGAGGACCAAAAGGACAAGAGGACGCTCTTCTCTCTTCCCCCGAATACTCTCCCTTCAGCCCTCAGAAAGACACGCCAAGTAAGCATTTCTAGTACTTATTACTGCGCCCCTCTTGCTTTATCAAAGCACTGACTTGGGCGTCGGAGGTTCCCCCCCGGAAATCCACTCCGGGGGCTTCCTAACCCCTGTTTTCTGAGTGTTTCAGCCAGGTCTCCCTGAAGGATCTCCACTCCGGGTTCTCTCCCGTGCCGGGAGCCTTTCCCGTCCTCACCAGCCGTGGTGTCAGAAGCCGCCGGCGATCACTTCAGGTAACCCTCTCAGGGTACCTTTGTGTCCTTCTAGGAGTCCTTGCTGCCCACACCGCTGCACAATAGTAAAGATGCTGGCTCCACCTAACCGGACCCGTACCAAGATACACATGGCCATATCTACTGAAGTCATCAGTGAAAGTAATGAAGTATTGGAAACCTCCTCTAGCTTGTGTAGACATAAGGCCATATATATCACTATGTATGAGTCCTGGTAAGTCATTAGCCCTTTCACTTTGCCCTGTGAATGGGGCTTTGGTCATCTTGCCCAACAAACATGACTCACATGTCTTATATGATTCAAAATCAAATGAGTCCAAGAGTCCATCCTTATGGAGCTTGGATATGCGGGTCTTATTTATATGGCCCAAGCAACAGTGCCATAGATAGGTTGGGTTTCAATCATTTAATTTGACCTTCTTGGTATTCACATTATAGATTGGATCATTGAGGTCTAGAACATACAACCCATTGCTAAGTTGAGCACTACCATAAAAGATTTCATTCTAATAAATAGAACAACATTTGTCTTTTATTATAAATGAAAAACCTTTCTTGTCCAAACAAGAAACAGAAATCCAATTTCTACTAATAGTAGGCACAAAGTAGCAGTTGTCTAATTCTAAAACTAATCGACTAGGTAAAGTGAGAACATAAGTCCCTACGGCTAAGGCAGCAACCCTTGCTCCATTTCCAACACGTAGGTCCACTTCACCACGGGCCAATCTTCTACTTCTACTTAGATCTTGCACATTTGAACAAATGTGAGATCCACATCCAGTATCCAATACCCAAGATGAGGAAGTAGAAACGTTAGCTTCTACAACAAGAATACCTGAAGTGGAAGTCTTACTTCCCTTTTCCTTAGCAAGTTCTTCAAGATAGAGCTTGTAGTTGCACTTCCAGTGTGCAGGTTGCTCACAATGGAAGCACTCCCCTTCCTTTGCCACACCACCCTTTGGTTTCAGTGCAGCTAAAGAATAACTAGCATTGGACTTTCCATTAGCTTTATCCTTCTTCTTCTTGGCTTTTCCCTTTCCCTTGCCCTTGTAAACCATCAAAATGGGCTTAGCCTTCTTAAGGTTTTGCTCAGCAGTTCTCAACATGTTGAGCAATTTAGGAAGGGACTTGTCAAGGTCGTTCATGTTATAGTTCATGACGAACTGACTATAGCTTTCAGGCAACGATTGCAAGACTACATCGATAGCCAACTCTTTCTGAAGAGCAAATCCCAAATTCTCAAGATTATCAATGTACCCAATCGTCTTGAGCACATGAGGACCCATGGGACTTCCCTCAGACATCTTGCACTGAAACAATGCCTTAGAGGTCTCAAACCTCTCATGCCTAGCTTGCTCTTGGAAAAGCATTTGGAGATGTTCAATCATATCGAACGCCCCCATGTTCTCATGTTGCTTCTGAAGCTCAGATTCCATGGTAATAAGCATGAGGCATGCAACATCCAAAGCATCATCAGAATGCTTCTTATGAGCATCCATTTCAGCTCTTGGAGAAGTGGCAGCAGGCTCATTCGGAATGGGCTGCTCTAGGACATAAGCCTTTCTCTCTTGGTTGAGGACTATCCTCAAGTTTCAGTACCATTTGAGAAAGTTGGTCCTATTCAATGTTTCCTTCTCAAGGATCGATCACAAGGAATGTGTCGATGTGTTTTGTGCCATGGTTATCTACAACAGTCAATATGCAGTGTAAGAGTCATGTATTTTAATTCATTTAATAAGGACTTTTATTAAATGATACTCCCACTATTTTCCTCAAAATAATAACCCTCGATATTATTTTGGAACACCTCGGTGCTAAGGTATTCTAGTGGGCCAAGATCCATATTTGACCACAACCTGAGTCAGCTTTGGCTTGTCTTTCAACTTACAGTTGTTTAGGTAGGCAACTCCTTGCCAATTGCATCCCATGCAACTCTTGGATAGTTGGGTGAACAACACTTGTCCAAGCTCATCTCATGAGCTTAACCCCAACTCTATGCCTCTAAGTCCCTAATCCTATTAGCATGACCTAGTTAAGTCGAACCCAAAGTTAGTAATTTGGATATCACTATTATCCCATCGCACCTTACCAAGATGAACATAGGTGCTTTGCTTTGGAAAATCCACTTAATGTTGATCAAAGTCTTGACAAGTGCCAACATTTGGAAGGCATCACATTTAATGACTTAATATTTTTTTGAGGGATTTTTATTTTGATCTCACCAATTTGTTATCTTCGGTTGTCTTATACATGCATCACATACAAATACAAAACATGCATCTCATGCATACAAGAAATGAAACGTGACATGGTTATAGCCCAAACTATGCGATATTCTCAAGCCAATGAGAATATCATAAAAGCCTGAGAAAAGAAAAGAGTCTTCACAAGCTCTTTCTCTTCCTTTATTGGTTGACCTTTTGTTGTCACCTCCTTGCACATACCACCTTGGATGATCCTTGGACATACCATTACATCAATAATGGAAACCTCGAGTTACATTCAAGGGGAGTAAGGTGAGAAGAGAATGTACAATGGAGTGATAAGAAAAGGCATGACTCGCAGGCCGTATTTACAAGTACAACCAATCAGGGCTATAACCATTCACCATGCTTCAAACACCAATCAGCATATCATGTCAAATCTCATTCAACAAAGATGCATGCCAATTTTCCGTGTTGATTAACCAGTTTTTATTTATGTAGCGCTTCGCATATGGGGTTGCAAGGGGGTCAACGCCCCCCGGCGCAAAAAATTGTGTTACAATTGCTTAGCCCAAGATCTTATATTTCGAGCAAGTAGGCACCCGAGACTCCTCCATTCGAGCCACCCAAAATACCTTATTTTCGGTCCTGGACAGGCCGAATCCGAACCAAGCTAGGGTTTTTGCAATTATTGCAAGAATCCTAATCCATATAGGTATCTCAAACCAATCAATTTTGGGTTAATCTCATTAACCAATTTGTTTCATTTCTTCATATATCTCATATGTTCATTACGAGTTCTGGTTTCATGCATCATGAATCAATCTAATTAATCATGGCTGAAAAGCAACCGAACACATAACATCATGTGATTCAACACTCAATCCCGATTTAGGGTTTCACCAGCAGCTCTAATACCACTGTTGGGTTTCAGGAGCCAAACATCACAGTGGAATTTAACCGAAACCCTCCAAGATCCAAAGGGGTAAATCAGGTGTTCAAAAATTTCCATACCTGATTTTCAGTTGAGATCTCTCACTCAACTGTAGAGTCGAATCACAAAACCTGAACAGTTGACGTGTTCAGGCTCTCTATGGTATCGACACAAGCCTCTTGGGATCACCACGCTTCCACCACATCCCGACAGATGCGTTTCTCTTGCGCTCGTAGTGCTCACTTGCGTCCTCCAAGGAATTGCAAGGGAAGAGTGCGGTTGTCCTTTCGGGAAGCTAGAGCAAGGAGACCTGCAAATTTCTCACTAAAAGTTGTATTTATAGTGAGACTGAACTTCAAAGCCTAATGGGTTTCAAAGCCCTAATCCAATTAGGCTTTAATTTCGGGCTTAATAATGGCTCAACTCTTGGGCCCAATATTAATATGAAATTAAAGTGAAACCATAACCCAAATAATTAGGCCATGCACTCTAATGATCCAAATAGCTCTATGTGTGTGGCCAAATAGGCTCTTGCCATGTTGGCAATGATCATAAATCACATTTATGATCATAAGCAATGAGCGGTGTCTAGCAACACATCATTGCTACCCAAGTGACAAGATTGTCGGTGATTCAACTAAACCTTTATGATCATCAC
The DNA here is from genome assembly GCA_039654915.1 of Aquilaria yunnanensis. Classification (NCBI taxonomy): domain Eukaryota; kingdom Viridiplantae; phylum Streptophyta; class Magnoliopsida; order Malvales; family Thymelaeaceae; genus Aquilaria; species Aquilaria yunnanensis. The sequence goes on along the minus strand of CM077595.1, from coordinate 34,619,164 downwards.
CGATATATGCCATTGCCCCTTTGTCCAAGATATCAAGACTATGTGACATACCCAATGACCTCCTTCAAGTTCACTCAGTTACGAGCAATAAAGGAAAGTATCAAAGTATGTGACTCACATGTAGGGAACCTTGATGATCTTAGGTCGATGGACTACATATACCATGATCACTATGAGAATCACTTATGACACTCATATAACAATCCATGAAGTGTTCTTGTGGTGGGTCAGTCCAGTACACAAGTTCTCCAACTTGTACCCATATGTAGACTACATATCTCATATTAGTCTCCACATATGCTAGTCGTTATGTATTATTGCAACCTGCTCCACAATAATACTGGACCAGGGATGTTTAAGAATATCATTATTCTAGGGTTACAATTATGTTTATTATGTTACGCAGAAACAAAAACAATGAACATAATTGCTGGATTAATGCCTTAATAAAATATCATGACTCAATTTGCAAAAAATACATTCATCTCATGATTGGCTTTTTGGGCACAACAGTAACAAGATCACCTTCAAACTAACCTTTGTGGTTTGATTTTTGTTCTGAAATTTAAGGTACATGAACTTCCATATGTCTACTTATGATCTGGAAAGTTTGGTGATTTTAGGAGCACATTTGGTATTTTTAATGGTGGTACTTATTGTGTCATGCAGCAACTGTCTAGCTTCCTATTCTGGAGTCCATTGTGTCTCAGGCACTCCTGTAAGCTAGGGTGCATATTTAGCTGAGTTAAGACCATATTGTAGTGCATGTATGCATGTACATTTAGTGTATGTAAAATGAGACAAGTATGTGAACATTTGAGTAATGCTTTGGCTATGTAAGTGATGTGGTGCAAAGCCGCCTAAGTATAAATGATGGGCTGCTTACTTGTAAATTCTATTTTGGTGACATAAAGTTGTTAAAAGAAAGGGAATGTAATTCCTATGTGTAATGGACCTATATGGGATAGCCTTGGAGGGCTTTCCCCCTGTGAATGAAGTGTTTGCATGGTTTGGAAAAATTGTATGGGCAAAATGGTCCAAAAGTTGCCAGAATTTTGACTCTGGACCTAAAGTCCAATATCTCCCTGTGTAGAATGAATCGTGGTATGAAATTTTGACCACACCTAGAGGACATCTAGAGGGTTAACTGGACTTTCGAATTTTTGGACTTAGAGCCTTGTAGCCAATGATATGACGTTCCAAAGTTGGCTAAGTTACTGTTCATTTGGTCAGAATTTTGTAACCAACTTAAAAAATCCATAACTTGGTCCATAGGTGGGTTATTGATGTAAAACAAAATTACTTAGTTTCCTATAAGTCTCTACTTGATAATGGAGAAAATAAAATAGGGGGTATGTGGCTAGAATGATATAGTTTATTATGGAAGTTACAGGTGCAGTAGCTGGTCACTAGAACTTAACAAGATTGCCTAATGTGTGGAAGCCAAAACTAAGACTTGTGCTAGTGTTTTCCTTCTTAGCTGCCATGGTGTGCATGAAATGTGAATATGTGTGTGATGGTTTGACCAATATGCATGTGTTTACGTAGTGCCCAAGAGGGCCACTTGGGTACACACACTAAGGGTATTGTTCTGATAGCCTACAGAAGATTACCAATCCTGGGAGTTTAAATGCACAGTTTTGGCACCATAACTGGACTACCCCAAAGTGGGTAACAACTTTAGCTTTCTGAGGGGGGGCATGTGATGGCCAAAGGGCTATCACTCTTTAGAAAGTTGAGCTCTGACAGAGCATCACCCTTGGTAAGGGTGAGCATCACCTTTAAGAATTACAAGCGCCAACATCGGTAAGACAGGGTCTGACTTCCGAACCCCCCGACCTCAGAGATCTACCATCACCTTCGGGGAGTGATAGTATTAACTTCGGGAATATGGTGTTCTACCACCCTGGGTAAGATGGCCTAACCTCCTTCGGGAGAGGTAGACTCACCATCCTCGAAAGAGGAGAACATCCTCTGAAAGGAGTTCCACGTTCTGAGGGGACTCGCGAATAACTGAAGCAATCTTGGCAAGAAGCTCTCCCATCCCGAAGAGGTCTCTTTCATTGAAGGGGTCTCAAGGATACGATAAAAATGGTTAAGGAGCCTCTAACACGTCACCCTCGTACACATCCTGACACGCCATCCTCATCTATGTCCTGACACGCAGACCTCCGGCCGCCCGAACCCCTGGCCATATAGCCGTCTTGGAGGTCCCGATTTCTGAAGGTACGGACTACATCCAACCAAACACGTGTCATGATCTGAGCGGGCTGTGTCAGGCAGGCTTTTCTTGATACCTCCCTATAAATACTTGGAAAGTGACCATGGTAAGGGGGACTACTCTCTACTCATTAGTCTCGATCTAGCTAGATATTGACTCTAGCATCGGAGGCCCCTCCCCCTGAGAAACACTTCGGGGATCTCCTAACCCCCATTCTTTGAATCTTTCAGGTAGCCACCCCCTCTGGAAGCCCCTTTTGCAGATACTCTCTTTGCTGAAAGTCCCTATTGCAATCCACTATGTCGTACAATGAGGATGCAGATGGGCATCAGAAATGACCTAACAGCTCAACCAAAGGTGGTCACAACCACCTCCCGGGGGAAGGGCGCCTTCTCCTTGCACCTAGTAAGAGAAGAGCCCAAAGTTACCCATTGGAGCTTTGGAAGCAGGGGCTCTCACGATGAGTCTTCAACGGAGAATGTATCTTGCAGAGGACATCGTGTAGGAGACACGGTGTCAAAAGAACCTAGGACTTCGCACCGGTGAAGTCCATCCCCATACGGGTGGTCGTAGGCCCAAGCCGACGAAGTTACTCTCTGAAAAGGAGACATTGCTCTCCGTTGCCGACAAACACCAGACAGCGAGCAAAAAAAAGTCCTACCACCCTTATGGAGAAGATGTTAGAGAGGTTGCAAAAGGTAGAAAGATAGATTCCCGGAAGCCAATTTGGTCGAGGTTGTCAAAGACATTCACCGGAGAAGAGTCACCCTTCATCCGTGCAGTGGTAGAGGCACCTATGCCAACTGACTTCCGAGTACCTCGCCTGGAAACATATGAGGGACATAGTGACCCCTAAGCTCACTTGTTGACGTATAGGTGTAGCATGGTATTGCACGGTGCTGATGATGCCACCCTTTGCAAATGCTTTGAAGTCACCCTTTCAGGGCTGGCAACTGCGTGCTATAACTCCCTTGCTCCCGAAACCATAATGTGTTTCCAGGAGTTATCCGCCACATTCACCCAGCAGTTCATCATAAGTAGGCCGATGGCAAAGATGCCGGTCTAGATGTTTAACATAGCCCAAAAGAATGAGGAAACCATTCGAGACTATGTTGAGAGGTTTAACAGAGAAGCCCTGAGCGTGCCCGACTTCTGCCTCAAAATTCACATTCTCGGCATGATCAAAGGATTTCGGAGAGATTCACAACTCTTCTATGAGTTTTTGAAAGATCCCCCAGACACCCTCAGAGAATTTTACTGAATGGCACACATGATAGCTGAGGAATTTAGAATGGGGGCCTCGAAGTCTGATCACCATCACTTCGTGGGTCCGAGTCACCACTCTTGGACTCCTACCGACGGTGGAGGCAGACCGTAGAAACAAAGAGGGAAGAGGCCAGTGTCGTTCACTCCCCTGAACACCGCAAGGACAAACATACTGATGGCCATGGAAAGGCAAGGGACTACTATCCAATGTTCAAAGGCCATGACCTCAGAGAATAAGAAGAACATGAAGAAGTTTTGCCAGTTTCACCGAGACCATGTCCACGACACCGAGGACTACTTCTAGCTAAAAAAGTACATCGAATCTCAGATGAAACAAGGCCAACTACGACGACACCTGCGTGTTAGTGTTGTGCCCAAAAGCCAATCATGAGATGATTGTATTTTTTGCACATTGAGTCATGATATTTTATTAAGGCATTAATCCAGCAATTATGTTTGTTGTTTTGTTTCTGCGTAACTTAACAAACATAATTGTAACCCTAGAATAACGATATTCTTAAACGTCCCTGGTCTAGTATTATTGTGGAGCGGGTTGCAATAATACATAATGACTAGCATATGTGGAGACTAATATGAGACATGTAGTCTACATATAGGTACAAGTTGGAGAACTTGTGTACTAGACTGACCCACCATGAGAACACTACATGGATCGTTATATGAATGTCATAAGTAATTCTCATAGTGATCATGGTATATGTAGTCCTTCGACCTAAGATCATCAAGGTTCCCGACATGTGAGTTACATACTTTGATACTTTCCTTTGTTGCTCGTAACTGAGTGAACTTGAAGGAGGTCATTGGGTATGTCACATATCATGCGGAGGGATTTGTAAGATCAAGATGGGATTTGTCCCTCCTATGTAACGGGAGTGATATCTTCGGGCCCCTTGATAGAGTAAGACTTAGAAAAATGCATGGCCATGCTTGGATGAGTTGATATACAATATCAATGTCATCAGTTTAAGTTGGTCTGCTCAGTAATCAAGAAACCAAAGATTAGGCTATACGAGAGTGACACATTCCATGTCTCATGCTTAGTGTTGATATCTTGGACAAAGGGACAATGGCATATATCGGTGATGATCATAAAGGTTTAGTCGAATCATCGACAATCTTGTCACTTGGGTAGCAATGATGTGTTGCTAGACACCACTCATTGCTTATGATCATAAATGTGATTTATGATCATTGCCAACATGGCAAGAGCCTATTGGGTCACACACATAGAGCTATTTGGTTCATTAGAGTGCATGGGCTAATAATATGGGTTTTGGTTTCACAATAATTTCGTATTAATAATGGGCCCAATAGTTGAGCCATTATTAAGCCTGAAATTAAAGCCTAATTGGATTAGGGCTTTGAAACCTATTAGGCCTGGAAGTTCAGTCTCACTATAAATACAACTTCTGGTGAGAAATTCGCAGGTCTTCTTGCCCTAGCCTCCTAAAAGGACAGCCGCACTCTTCTCTTACAATTCCTTGGAGGACGCAAGCTAGCACTGCGAGCGCAAGAGAAACGCATCTGCCGGGACATGGTGGAAGCATGGTGATCCCGAGAGGCTTGTGTGGATACCATAGAGAGCCTGAAGACGTTGACTGTTCAGGTTTTGTGATTCGACTCTACAGTTGAGTGAGAGATCTCAACCAAAAATTAGGTATGAAAATTTTTGAACACCCGGTTTACCCCGTTTCACTTGGATCCTGGAGGGTTTCGGTTAAATTTCACTACGCTGTTTGGCTTCCGAAACCCATCACTGCGAATGCCATCTTGTAAAGGAAGAAGGGAGGAAGAAAGGAAAGAGGAAGATAAAGACTATGATTCTGACCGACGTCGAAATCGAAGTCCTAGAAAGCATCCACCACCTCCGGTGGGAGTAATCAGACAATCACCACTGGGATACCCACAGCCGAGAGAAAAAAGAAAGTCCAAGAAATCTCGATGATGGAGTTTAGAAACCCAGCGAACAAGCTTGTTCGTAAAGATAGGTGTGCCATGAAATTCCCTTATGATGATCCTCTCCTAATCATGGTAAGGATAGGGAGTTGTGACGTCAAAAGAGTGCTCATTGATGATGGGTCCATTGCAAACATTCTGTTCTCCCACCTGTTGCCAAACTTGGGCATCTCCAAGGATGATCTCAAACTCGTTACTTCCCCTACATTTGATGTAGGTTTCTCTGAACTCCCTGTGCTCGGGTGGATTGACCTGCCCTTGATGCTTAGGGGAACTTCGGTTCAAAACAAGGAAGAGCTCTTTGGCTCCACAATGACAAGGTACATTGTCATAGATGTCCCTTCTTCATACAATGCCATCCTAGGAAGGCAGACACAAGGAAATCTCCCCACATTTGTCCAGATGTGAAGTAACTAATAGTCACCTTCAAGATGAAGGAAGGGGATGCAGGGTTATTTATTGATCAAGCTGAGGTGAGGAAAGGCTTCGTGAAAGCAAGACAAAGTCCAATGAAAGCACATGCACAGACTTCGGAAGAAAAGAACATATTCTCCGAAGTGGCAATAGGAGAAGGAGTAGGTGACTTCAAAAAAATAGAAACAGAAGATGTAGAACTTGTCCCAAGCCGAAGAACTCGAGCGGGGAAACAACTGGCCGAAGGTGAGAAGCAAAAGCTTGTATCTTTTCTGTTAATGAACAAAGATCTGTTTGCATACTCTTCAAAGGACATGCCTGGGGTAGACCCTAGAATAATTCAACATAGCCTTAAACTACATCCAGAGGGGAAGCCTGTTCGGAAAAAAAATGCAGCCTCTCGACACATAAGAACAACTTCATTAAAGCAGAAGTTCAACGCTTAATGGAGGCAGGTCTAATAAAAGAAGTCAAGTACCCTGAATGGCTTAGCAATGTTCTTATTGCCACGAAGGAAGGGAGTGATAAGCTCCGAATGTGCATCGACTTATGAAATGTAAACGATGCCTACCCTAAGGATTCTTATCCTTTACCACCTATAGATCAATTGGTGGACTCAACCACCGAATATGGTCTGTTTAGCTTCCTCAACGCCTTCAGCGGATACCACCAAATCTGGATTGATCCTAAAGACGAGGAAAAAACCTCTTTCATCACCGAAGTTGGGACCTACTAGTACATCAGAATGCCCTTCGGCCTTAAGAATGCAGGGGCCACATACCAAAGGCTGATGAACAGGGTGTTCGACTCCAAAATTGAGAGAAATATAGAAGTATATGTCGATTGATAGCCGAAGTGCTATCACCTTTAAACCTATAAGCTCGGGCAAAGCACCATACTTGGAAAGTCGAGCGTCCCCCGCATGGAGTACGTGTACCAAGCTCGAAAAAAGGGAGTCTGACACCTCGAACATCTGAGCTCAGTGATCCACCAACACCCCTGGGAATGACAGTGTTGACGTCGAGAATATGGTGCATCGCCTCCCTCTGTAAGGCAACCGAACCGGCCTCGGAAGAGAAAGACTTACCACCTTCAGTAGGGGAGAACTCCCCTGGAGGGGAGAATCCATGATGAGGGGACTCCCGGATTACTGAGTAACGACTTTGGAAAAAGGGCCCCCTATTCCAAAGAGCTCCATTCTATCGAAGGGATCTCAGGAGTACGGCAGAAACAATTAATGAGCCTCTGACATGTCGCCCTTGTATGTAAAACGCCGCCCTCATACGCACTCTGACATTCCGCCGCCGCACACGTCCTGTCATGCAGACCTACCAGCAGTCGGCTAGAGGCCCCCACGCCCAAAGGTATGGATTACATCCGACCGAACATGTGCCATCATCTGAATGGGTCACATCCTCCTATATACATTAAGGAAATGGCCTAAAAAAATGGGGGATCCCCACAAAAAGGGAAGAATCTCTCTGCTCCTTACTTAACCTCCGCCTTCAAACATTGACTTGGGCGTCGGAGAGTCCTCCCCCAGAAAAGCACTCCGGGGAGCTCCTAACCCTTCCTTTTCTGAGTCCTTGTAGTCCTTCTCCCACCGGAGGTCCCTCATCCAGGCTTCCTCTCATCGGAAGTTCTTGCTCCGTGCTCACCATGTTGCACAACGATGATGTCGAAGCGCATCAGCGATGATATGATAGTTAAGAGCAAACTGCCTAGTAATCATATCTTAGACTTATAGGAAACATTCCACCGACTTTGGGAATTCAGAATCTGTCTCAACCCTAAGAAGTGTGTATCCAGAGCGAATGAGGACAAGTTCCTCGAATTCATGGTATTGGAAAGAGGTATCGATACCAACCCAGAAAAGGGTAAGGCCTTACTAGGATTTTGAACTCCGACAACGACAAAGGACGTACAAAGACTCACGGGGAGAATTAGGGCCCTTCGCAGAATCATATCCAGATACAGAGATAGGTGCCGACCATTCTTCAAAGTGATCACTAAAGTAGAAAAAATGAAGGTGACTTCGGTTCCAAGGAACATCCTTGAAATAAAGACTACCAAAAGGCTTGGGATGAGCTGAAAAGCTACCTAACCTGTCTGCCAACACTTCGGCAGCCGTGGGAGGGTGAACCCTTCATTAGGATCCTTGAGTTTTTTAGGCATTTTCCTTTGAATAATGGCGCTTGCCTTCTCTTTCATTAGGATGAGTTCGTTGTCAAGGAACTTTCTTTTTTTTGTAGTCAACTCTTTGAGGAACTTGGCATAAGAGGGCATTTGATTTAAAGCATCCAAGAAAGGGATATTAATTTCCAATTTCTTGAAGATTTCAAGAAACCTCATGAAGTGACTATCTTCCTTCTTAGGCTTGAACCTTTGGGGGTACGGAAGAGTAGGCATGTTCTTGGGCATTTCCTCCTTAGTGGGTGCATTTTTAGCCTTGCCTTTTGAGCTATCTTCCTCACTTAAAGGAGAAGGGGCTTGAACATCCTTACAATCTTTCAATTAGGTGGGCTCTTGGAGAGGATATTCTTCTTGAATGGGTGGTTCCTTGATTTGCGTTACCACATTCTTCCCACTTCTAAGAGTAATAGCTTGGCAAGACTCTCTTGGGTTGACATCCGTATCGCTAGGTATAAACTTGCCTTTTTGAAGTTGCCTCATAGAAGTTGCTAGTTGGCCCATCTGAGTTTCCAAATTCTTGATCGATGCTTGAGTATTAGCTTGCATAGTCTTCATTTCATCCTCCAAAGCCCCAATCTTCTTGTTTTGGCCACTTGCCATCCCCCTAACTTCTTGCATGAATTCTCCCATCATGCCCTTCATAAAATCTTTCAAGGATGCCTCCGCTTCATTAGAATTCTCACCTAATGGTTGCATAGCGCCTTTGGGGTTAGAGTAGTTGAATCCTTCGTGTTGAGGGTTCCTTGGGAAGAAGTTCCCTCCTCCTTGCTTGGGTGGGTAAGGATTCCGGTAACCCAAAAAATTTACATCCTCCACATCATCTACATCCTCACTAGCCATGGCTTGTTGCACTTTCCCCCTTTCTTGATTTTTTGACAACTTGGCCACCATGCTAGTGGGTGCCGAAAGTTGAGCTTGGAGGGAGGTATCTTTGTTTACCTCATATAAGCCACTTCCCTTCCTTGGGATCTGTTTTCCGCTAAGCTCAAGACTTTTAGCCATGTTGTTCAATAGCTCAAAACATTCCTCCATATCTTTCAACAACAAGAAACCACCGGCGGTGGCGTCCACTTGCAATCAAGTGTTCAAACTCAGCCCATTGTAAAAAAGATGAAGTTGGTGAGCTTGATCAATATCTTGAGTTGGTACCCTCTTCACCATCCTCTTGAAATGCACCCATGCTTCCGCAAGTTACTCCCATTCATTTTGCCTAAATGCCAATAATTCATTCTTAAGCTCCAATGCTTTTTGAGATGGGAAGAACCTCCGAATAAATGCATCATATAATTCTTGCCAAGTATGTACCGACGTAGGCTCCAAATTCTCAAACCATTCCGACGCTTCATCCACAAGAGAAAATGGAAAAAGTCTCATCCTTTTTGCATCCTCACTTACACCATCCAAATCAAAAGTATCACAAAGACGAACGAACCTCTTGATATGGTTGTTTGGATCTTCATCAAGATTCCCCCCAAATGGATGAGCTTCCACCAATTGGAGGACATGGCTGGGAATCACAAAAGCTCGCCCTCGAAGCGGCACCAGTCGTATCATATTACCATGGTCTTCCACCCGTTGAGGTCGAAAGTAATCAAGTACCGGTCTTCCTCGTCTTCTAGCACCATTTCCATTGTCCATTACCTCCTCAACTCCATTGTGATCCATGGCATTGACATTTCTTTCTCGCCCAACGTTCCTCAAATCATCTTCTTGGTTTCCTTCCATATTGATGGAACCGAAGGTACTAGTATCTCCTTCTTCAATCACCTTACTTCTTAGCCGAAGTTCTCGCAAGCTCCTATCAATTTCTAGATCAAGTGGTAACACGTGAGAGCAAGAGCTCTGGGTCATGCACTAGATGTACCTACAAATTGTCAAGAGGAGAACACACTACTATAAGAACTACAATCAAGTAAACAAGAGTAACCAATTTTCACTAATGACGATGAAAATCAAAAACAAAACTCCCCGGCAACGGCGCCAAAAACTTTGTTGTAAAAATCAAGAGTTTATCAATTTAACCCTCAAAAACCCGCAAGCGAACGGAATTGTTGTGTACTTAGAAGTAATTAAGGGTATCATCCCAAGAGAGTTTAGTGATTCTATCTAGATTCGAAGATCAAAAGTGCTCAAGCTACTTGACTCTAACAACACAAGAAAAGTGACTCTAAAGAAGGTGAAATGTGCTAACGAGAGAACTTAGACTAAAGGTGACTACCTCTCTAGGATTCCATTCCTACCCATTGCTACCCAAGAAAGTTGGTCCTCAAGTATGATGTTCCATGTGTGGTAGAAAAGATCTCACATTAAGAACCTCTCTTTCAAGATGGGTCTTTGCTCACCCTCCACTAACTTGGGCTTTACTCAAGCTCTAACTTAACTTAGGGTGGTTGAAGAACTAAACCTCTTTTGATTCCTAGTGTTCACTTAGATTATCTCTAATTTAAGTTAACACTATGCCCCTTCCATTCCTCTTTGTCACCCATAAAACCTTTCTCAAGGATTTAATGGACTAGTGCATTAGACATGGTGGCCTACCATTAATCAAACAATAAGCACAATGCAAGGAACAACACAATAGAACTCATCCATAAACACAAAACAACTTCATTGAGTAACAAGGGAAGGAAAGTCACCCTAGAGAGGTAAAGGGATCTACTCACAATCCATAGCTAATGTCATCAACAAATCCATAACAACAATAACCATGAAAATCATACAAATCAAAATAGAGAAGAGAGGAAACCCAAGAAACCCCCTTGGAGATTGTACTCCCAAGATGAACAATCCTACTTCCAGCTTCTCAAAAATGCCTCCAAAAAGGATAAATAGGCCTCTAGATGGGTCAAGATCAAAATCAGCCAAGAAGCCCCCCTTTGGACTTTTTCTTCTCTTTTATTTATACCCCCTCTTCATTCCAGCCCTAAAGGGATAAGTATCACTTCTTCCCAACCAGCTCACCAGGTAGAAATAGTGGGGGACCATAAAAAATGGGAGCTTTCGGCAAAACAGAGCAGCGCTGGTCGAGTTCTGGCGACGCGTCGCCAGATGACCAAAATGAACACAGAATGCTAATAACGTTGGCGACGCGTCACCAACCTTCGTGATTTCTGGTGACGCGTCGCCAGGCTTCGTCTTTGCACTTCTCCTGCATCCCTCGTCCAAATGCCGTCCCACTCGAGCTTGCTTCTAATGCCCTGTCCGCAGCACTTCACCAAACTTGTAATGAGCCAAAAAACCAAGAAGAACTAAGACAGAGAAGGGAAAGTCAACAGAATTTGACGGTCAAAGTTGTCAAAAGTTTAACACTTTGACTGTGGATTTATGCACTTAACACTTTCACGACGGCGTCCACAAACCCTGACTTCGGCAAGACTTTTGGTGGGTTCTGACTCCAGAGATCCTTCGGTTTCTGCTTTTCTTATGGCTTCCCGAAGTCATTTTTCTTCTTTTTGAAGTCTCTTTTTTGGCCAACCGTGTCTTTGCCTATTCCCGAGAGCTGGCAACCTCTTATGTCCCACCCTTGTTGCTCTACTTCTGAGAAATTAGAGAAGTGGACAGCCAAATTTTTCCTTCCCTCCTACGCCACCACTAGGTTACCCCACCTCGGCCACTTTAGCTTTATGAACCGGGACGATGAGGTTACCGTTTTCCAAGCCCAACTGAAGGCCGGACTTCAATATCCTCCCACGAAGATGATTTGCATCTTTTGCCAATTTTATGGCATAGCCGTAAATCAGCTTCCTCCCAACTGTTATTGCTATTTCAACGCCTTTTTCTGCATGTGCGGGGTCTTCAGGGTAGAACCCCATTTTATCCTGTTCATGCAGTATTACAAGCTCTATCCAGTTTCGAAGGGTAGCTTTTATTTCATGCTGCCTCGGGGATCTGGGGGCAAAAAATTCATGTCCACCTTCACTACCAAGGATAGCTGGCGGAGGTGGCAAAGGAAGTTCTTCTTCCTAAAGGTGGCGGAGGCTTGGTCGCATGTTCTGACTAAGTGGGCTCGGGGAAAGCTGGAGACGGATGTCGTGGATCCCAAGAAGTTGCTAACTCCCGAGTTGGCGGTGAGGTTTGAGGACTTCAATAGACGTATTCGGGCTATCGCCGGCTGGGATGCCGAGGTCCCTCCACGCTCTCTCTACCCCTTCCACATCATGTGGAAGCTCATGACTGAGGAGGTCCTCCGGGAGTTGGGGGTAGTTAAGGAGCATAAGATGGATCTCGGCATGCTAGTTCCTGCTACTGAAGGGAAGGACTCTTGGCTAGTGAAGCTCCTTCGAAGCGAGCTCACTTACGAAGCCTTTATTGAAAGTAAGTTTCCTTTCAAAGTTTTCAGCATAAGTGCCTGTCTGGATTCACACTGATGTTTTCATCTTTTTCAGAGATGGACGATGAGTCTGCTGCCTACTACAAGTCTCTCTTCCTTGGTCAGGCCGAGAAGGGAAAATAAACGAAGAAAGGCGTCTCCAAGAGGCGCAAGACTACTGGGAGCGGACCGTCTTTGGCCAAGAAGGCAAAGAAGGACACCCTTCATCAACCCCCGGAGGATGTGGTGGAGGTCGGCAGCGACATTGCAACTTCCAGCAAGCCTGAAACTGCGGCCGAGGTTCCTACCCAGGTGGTCGCTGCTCCTGCTTCGTTGAGTCCCACCATGTCGGTGGATCTTTTGGGCTATTTGGCAGGGAGTCCCTCTGTCGAGGAGTTGGAAAAATGCCAAAGGGATAAAGGCAAAGATATTCCTGCCGACATGGAGGAGGTCTAGGACTCCGATGACCACATTGCTGAGGTTGCGCCTGCTTTGTCTCTTACCACTTTTTAATACTCGTATCCTCATAACTTGTATAGTTAAAGGGCTTTGTCTGACTTACACTTTCAACTTTTCAAAGGATCTGGCGGCCTCTGCTTGGATGGTTGAGCATGCCCGAAGGTGGGCTCTTCGGGATTCCCACATCCCAAAGGACAAAGTCCCAAGCGAGCCGTTCTGGTCTTTCATGGAGGACATGAACTTGTTCTCCAAGGATTGCTGGGAAATGCCTCCCCAGATGGCGAGGGGCGTGCTCACTCAAGCTTCCTCCAAGGTGATAGCCAAAGGCTATCGCCTCAATCTGGCCGAACACCCTGCCACAACAATGGCCAGAAGAACTGGCGCTTCCCGGGAACAGGTGGAATCATGCACCTCGGGAGATAGCCGGAGAGCTCCGAGCCTCAGCACGCCAGTATAACTTGAGGACTCTATTCGCCCCCCAAGGTTGTGAACAGCGCGCCTTCGGAAAAGTGGCACCAAACATTGCTGCCCGAATATGATATCGCCGAAGGCGGAACCCCCTGGAACTGGGAACCCCCGAACTGATGGTATGCTTCCCGAAGAGGCTCTGTCCGGACTAGAGGACGACCTCGCCCAGGGACCTCGGGAGTACGGCAGGCGCATTTAAGGAAGCATTTAAGGAAGCCTCTGACACGTCCCACCACAGACGTAAAAAGTCGCCCTGACGCGCAGACGCCATCAGAATCATATCATGGCCCGTCTCAGCACAAGGCTCGAGGCCATCTAGTTACCAACTATCTGTCCCCTACGCCCAGACGTTCAGGAGCATCCGACCGCACACGTGTCATGATCTGAATGGGCTAGGTATTCCTATATGTACAGGAAATAAATACTTGACAGGAGGTTGGTAGGCCGGAGATACAGCTCCCACACTCTGAGAAAATACCAGGCGAGACTTTTCTGCCTTTCTCTTTGAGCTAGTGACTTTCTCCTTCTTCCGGCCACCACTGACTTGGGCGTCGGAGGCTCCCCCCCCGGAAAAACACTCCGGGGGCCTCCTAACCCTGTTTACCAGCTTTTCAGGTACTCTCCTTGGGGCGATCCACCTTCCAGGCATTCTTCCTCCTAGAAGTCTCCTCAACAGTCATCATGACTCACAACGATGAGGCCCAAGGCCATCATTTGGCGCCGTCTGTGGGAACCCGCTCACAGATTGCCGTCGTTGAGACTCGGCGTTCTAAGGACAAGGGACTCCCAAGGTCCTCGTCCGCGCCTGAGATACAACCGGCTGCTGAGCAGACGCTCCCAGAGACTTCTACGCCCGAGGAGGACCGCCCTCTGGTAATCACCATGAGCTTCTTGAGGGACTTTCAGCGCTCGGTCGTTGCTGAAATGACTCAGCAGATCGACCGAAGATGGCCACAGCAGTCACAGGCCCAGAAACCGTCCTCATCAGCACGCCCTCGGGAGAGAAGCCCTAAGTCTACACACCGCAGTTCAGGAAGTGGAGAGCCTCGCGGAGAATCATCCACAGAAGATATAGCCCTCGGGAAACGGCCTGTGGGACAAACCGGGTCCAAGCGACCGAGAGTCTCACAGCGAAGCAGTTCGTCGCCCGAGGCGAGGTCCCTGACCCCTCCGCGCCGAACTCGCTCTCCGAAAAGGCGTCGTCGATCTCCCTCCCGCGAAAATGGTCCTAGCGCCACTGCGCTTATGGAAAGGATATTGGCACGGTTTGACAGAGTGGAGAAGCAAGTGACCAGAAAACCCGTTTGGGACAGGCTGTCGGGGGCATTATGCGAAGATGGCTCACCGTTTTTTCGCACCGTCGTTGAGGCAGCTATGCCAGGCGACTTCAGAGTGCCTAGGCTGGAGATCTATGATGGCCGGACTGATCCACAGGCCCATCTGACGAAGTACAGGCGGAGCATGATAATGCACGGAGCTGATGACGCTACCATGTGCAAATGCTTTGAAGTCACCCTCACGGGCCCAGCAACAGCATGGTACAATTCCTTGCCCCCAGGGACTATCACTGAGTTTCAGGAGTTGTCCACAGCCTTCACCCAGCAGTTCATTGGGAGCAGGCCGACGGCCAAAATGCCTGTGCAGATGTTCGACATAGAGCAGAGAAACGGAGAGACGATCCGAGACTATGTCGAACGATTCAACAGGGAAGCACTCAGCGTCCCGGACTTCCGGCCCGAAATCCGCATCCTCGCTATGACACGGGGCCTTCGGCGTGACTCACAGCTGTTCTACGAGTTCTCAAAGGACCCCCCAGAGACCCTCGGAGAATTTTACCGAAGGGCAGAGCAGCACATGACAGCCGAGGAATTGAGGATGGCGGGGCCGAAGTCTGATCATCACCGCGCCGAAGGGTCCAGTCAGCAAGCTCGGCATCTTTCTGAACACACAGGCCGACCATGGCGAATGCGAGGAAAGAAACCTCAAAGTTCCACGGCCTTGAGCACGACACGGACCAACATTCTCATGGCGCTGGAAAGGCAAGGGACGCAGATTCGGCGGCCAAAGGCCATGGCCGCCGATAATAAGAAGAATGCCAAGAAGTTCTGCCAGTTTCATCGCGACCACGGTCATGACACCGAAGACTGCTTCCAGCTGAAGAAGTACATAGAGTCGCTGATCAAACAGGGACAGCTTCGCAAATACCTGCGGATGCCCTCCCCAAAAGGCAGAAAAGAGGAGGAAGAGAGGGCCGAAAACGAGGACTATGACTCAGACAGGCGGAGAAACAGAAGTCCAAAAAGGCACCTTCCACCTCCAGTAGGGGTCATCCAAACCATTACAACGGGGCTCCCATCCTCGGAAAGAAAGTGGAAGGCCAGAGAAATTGCGGTTATGGAGTATCAAAGTCCATCAAAGAAACTGGCTCGCAAAGATGGCTCCACCGTCGTCTTCCCCCACGACGACCCGCTGCTGATAATGGCGAGAATAGGGAACTGGGACGTCAAGAGAGTGTTGCTTGATGATGGCTCAAATGCTGACGTCCTATTCTCGCACTTACTGTCGAGCTTGGGCATCTCCAGCAGCGAGCTTAAACCTGTCACCACGCCTACCTTCGGCGTTGGACCATCGGAACTACCCGTCCTCGGATGGATCGACCTCCCCTTGATGATAAAAGGCACTTCGGTAGACGGAGCAGCTGAGTTGTACGCGTCCACAATGGCAAGATTCATCGTCATGGACGTCCCGTCTTCGTACAACGCCATCCTTGGAAGGCAGACTCAGGGGAACCTGCACATTCGCCCCGATGTGAAGTACTTGACTGTCACATTCGCCACCAAGGATGGAGATGCAGAGGTCTTCATCGACCAAGCCGAGGTAAGAAAGGTGTTTGTAAAAGCACGAAAGGCTCCGGCAGACAACTCTACACAAACAGTGGAGGCAAAGGCGCAGGAGAAAGGCAAAGAAGGAGATCCCGCAGAAGCAGAAATGGAAGCAGTAGATCTTGTCCCAAGACAATCTACCCGAATAGGGAAGAGCTTGGCCAAAGGTGATAAGGAAATTCTTGTATCCTTTCTGCTGAAAAATAAAGATCTGTTTGCCTACTCGCCGAAAGACATGCCAGGAGTGAACCCTGGCATAATACAGCACAGCCTCAAAGTAAGGCCGGAAGCAAAACCTATCAGGCAAAAGAAACGAAGCATCTCAGCCCACAAAAGCAACTTCGTGAGAACCGAAGTCCAGCGCCTATTGGATGCTGAAGTTATCAGGGAGGTAAAATACCCCGAATGGTTAAGCAACGTGGTCATTGCCACAAAAGAAGGTAGCAGCAAACTCCGGATGTGCATTGATTTCAGAAACTTGAACGATGCTTGCCCGAAAGACTCATTTCCCCTCCCACCAATAGATCAACTGGTAGATTCAACGGCCGAATACGGGCTCCTGAGCTTCCTAGATGCCTTCAGCGGCTACCATCAGATAAGGATGGACCCCAAAGATGAAGAGAAAACTGCCTTCATCACCGAGGGAGGAACGTACTGCTATATCAGAATGCCCTTCGGGCTGAAAAATGCAGGAGCTACCTACCAGAGACTGATGAACAAGGTCTTCAAGGACCAAATGGGGAGAAACATGGAAGTATATGTTGATGATATGATAGTCAAAAGCAAGCTGCCCGGCTACCATGTTGCAGATTTGGAGGAAACCTTCCAAAAGCTCAGAGCCTTCGGGATTCGCCTTAACCCCGAGAAGTGTATCTTCGGAGTGACCTCGGGAAAATTCCTTGGGTACATGGTATCCGAAAGAGGCATCGACGCCAATCCTGAGAAGATTAAGGCTCTGCTTGAGTTCCGAACTCCTGCCAGAGTCAAAGACGTGCAGAGACTAACTGGAAGAATAACCTCTCTGAGCAGGTTTATTTCCAGGTACGGAGATAGGTGTAGACCTTTCTTGAAAGTCCTCACAAAGGCAACAAAGATGGAAGGCGACCTCGGAAGAAACAGTCATCCTTGGGATGAAGATAGCCAAAAGGCCTGTGAAGAACTCAAAGTCTACCTGGCCAGCCTGCCGACTCTGCGACAACCTCGGGAGGGAGAACCCCTCGTACTGTACCTCACCGTCACAGAAAAGGCCGTGAGCTCGGTCCTGGTAAAAGAAGAAGGGCCGAAACAATGGCCGGTCTACTACGTCAGCAAGTCCCTGCATGGCGCCGAAGTCAGGTACCCTTTGCTTCAAAAAGCTATATACGCCTTGGTGCTTGCAGGAAGGAGACTGTGACCATATTTCCAGGCTCACCCCATCATCGTCCGAAGTAGTCTACCACTACGCGATGTTATGAAGAAAGTTGATCCTTCGGGAAGGCTCTCCAAGTGGTGCATAGAGCTTGGCGAACACGAAATCACATATGAGCCTCGGAAGGCCATAAAAGCCCAAGCATTGACAGATTTTATCGCCGAAATACCCACCACTGAGGAGAACCACTCAGATCCGAAAGAAGGTGAGCCAGAATGGACCTTGCATGTTGACGGAGCCTCGGGGTCCGAACACCAGGGAGCTGGAATAGTTATCAGAGGACCCGAAGGCCTAGAGGTGATGAAGGCTATCAAGTTCAGCTTCAACTTCACCAATAATGTGGCTGAGTATGAAGCCCTCATAGCGGGATTACGCTTGGCCAGAAAGATTGGCGTGAGAAACTTAAGGGCTCACAGCGATTCCCAGCTGGTAGTTCGGCAGACGGCAGGAGATTATGGGGCGAAGGACCCAATCTTGGCAAAATACCACGAGCTGGTAACAAAACTCATCCAAGAGTTTGACGCCGTGCGGATCGAAAATGTACCCCGGCGGAATAACACTGAGGCAGATTGCTTAGCGAAGTCCAAAACATACACCGAGGTGCTAGACCATCCAAGCATCTCCGTGCTAAGCGTAACGTCCTCGGGAACAGGGTGGAAGGACCCCATAAAGAAATACCTCGCAGAGAATGAGCTTCCCGAAGACTGCCGGCAATGCTGCAAGACTACGAAGATGCGCCGGAAGATTCTTCCTGATTGGTGAAGAGTTATATCGGCAAGGATATGCAAATCCGCTGCAGAGATGTGTGGGCGAAGAGGATACTGAGATGGTCCTCGAAGAAGTTCACGAAGGCATGTGCGGGTCGCACATTGGAACTGATGCCCTTGCAGCAGTGATACTCCGCCAAGGATACTTCTGGCCTACCCTGAGAAAGGACGCAAGGCAGTTCATCCAGAAGTGCGGTAGTTGCCAGAGAGATGCAAAAATCCAGAGGATACCCTCGGAAATGGTAACGTCGGCAGACTATCCTTGGCCCTTCGCAGTCTGGGGTATAGACCTCATTGGGCCACTCCCCACAGCACCTGAAGGCGTGAAATTCTGCATGGTAGCAGTGGACTATTTCTCAAAGTGGGTAGAGGCAGAACCGCTAGCAACTATCTCGGCAAAAGAAGTGCAGAAGTTCGTATGGAAGAACATCGTATGCAGATTTGGCATACCGAGGGTACTAGTAGCTGATAATGGATCCCAGTTCATAGACAAAGTATTCCAGGAATTCATCAGCGACCTCGGAATAAAGATGCACTTCGCCGCAGTAGCTCACCCCCAAAGCAATGGGCAGGTGGAAGTATCAAACAGGACCATAAAAGATGGCCTGAAAAAGAGACTTGGGGAAGCCAAGGGGAAATGGCCCGGAGAACTCCAAAGTGTATTGTGGAGCTACCGAACGACGCCACGAAGAGCCACAGGGGAAACTCCCTTCTCACTCATCTTCGGAACAGAGGCCATTATCCCAATAGAGATAGTTCAGCCTTCAATACGGGTACAAGTATTTGATGAAGGCGGAAATGACCTCGGTCTGAGAACTAAGCTCGACCTTGTGACCGAACACAGAGAAATAGCCGAGCTGAGAAGAAAAGCTTTCCAGCAAAGAGTGGCCGCGGCTATCAACTTAAAAGCCAGGCCGAAAGAAATCAAAAAAGGAGACCTCGTTCTCCGAAAAGCCGACTTTGCACCCCGAAGGCCATCTCACGGAGTACTTCGCGCAAATTGGGAAGGACATTATCTGGTTCTCGCCGAAGTATGAAAAGGCGTGTATAAGCTCGGCGACGCCGAAGGCGTAGAATTGAAAAACACTTGGCATTCAGACGCCTTGAAAAAATTCTACGCCTAAGGTTGAGCGGAAGAGGTATACTGTACAAGAAATATTCTAAGTGCAGAATGGTCTGGAGAAGAATGGTCTTGAGAAAAATTCTAAGTATACCAAATTGTCCAAGACAGAATTCCGCGTAGGTGCTCGCCACGAAAAAAGCAGATGTGACTTCCCGAAGTCCCTTGAGCCACTATGCTCGGGAAAAATGGGAAACAAAAAATCTTGCAAAGGTACTCGGCATAATCAGTGCAGAGAAAATTTTCCGAACATCCTTGAGCGTACATGCTCGGGAAAAAAGGGAAAGCAAGAATCTCGCAAAAGTGCACGCCAAAACAAAAGCAGAGCTAATTTCCAAACACCCTTGAGCGAACATGCTCGGGAAAAAGGGAAATGAGCAATCTCGTGAAAATTTTCCTAAGTCCCTTGAGCAAATATGCTCAGGACAATAGGAAGACAGAAAAATTTGGCTGAAGGTTTTCCGAAGTCCCTTGAGCGAACATGTTCGGGATAAAAGGGAACAAAAAGCCTGCAAAAGACTTAGCCAAATTTTTGCAAACTTTCCAGAAAGTCTCTTGAGCGAGCACACTCGGGACAAAGGAAGGTAAAAAGTTTCTTTGGTTGCAGGTTTTCCGAAACTCTCTTGAGAAAACGTGTTCGGGACAGTGGAAATAAAGAAACTTGCAAGAAAGGACTTAGCCGAAAAGATTGTTCATTTAGAGCAAACGCTGCCTTACAAAAGAAGTGTCCAAAGAAGGAGCACAAAGGAGAAAAATAAGAGGAGCCCTAAAACAAACTAGGGAGAGCCGGGCGGACGAAGACCAAGAAGCTTCAGATGCTCGACCTTGGACCACTGCCACCGAGGTCCCTCAGGAATATTTAGGCCCTCCAGAAAAGAGAGGTCCAAATCTGGGAACCTCTGCAGCACCTGGTGCCGAGCAAGGCAGAAGCCGTCCTGAAAGGCGACCTTGGCCATTTCATCAGAAGTACGTTTTTGAACGCCAAGGACGTTGACCTCGTCCCTCAACTCAGCAACCTCCTCTTCCAGCTCGCTTATCCCCAGCGTCTCTCCGGACTCCTTCTTCAGAGCCTCGACCTCGGTTTGAAGAGCTTTGTTCTCGTCCGTCAACCTCGATGCAAGACTGTCAGAAGCAGCCTTGTCCTTGACAAGATCTCCGTTGGCGGCGAGCAGCCCCTTTACTTGGTCGCCGAGGTCGGCAATCTTCCGGGAGGAGTCCTTTTCAAGTTCTTCTCTTTTCTTCGAGAACTCCTCCCGAACGGCGGCGATTTGCTGAGAACAATCCGCTGTCAGCTGCTAGTTGCTGGCGATCACCTTCGCAAGCGAAGCCTTCGCTTCACTGAGTTCCCGCGAAGTCGCATCCTTGGAGGCAGCCTGTCTGGCCACCCGAACTCGGAGATAACCAGCATACTCCAGCAGCTACGGCAAGGCAAAAGTCCAGGTTAGTACAAGTCTAAACACTTAGAAAATTGAGGAAAAAGAGTGTAAAGACTATACCTGAGCAGCGTGCTCGGTGACTTTTGCGGCGAGGGTATTATCCCCCGGGTGAGCCGCCGCAATGGCCCGGAAGGAGGCGTCAGTGGTTATCCCCTTCCAAATCTCCTTTGTCATCTTTGGACAATCGTCGGAGAGCAAATTCATATCCTCCGTGATTGTCCAAAAGGGCTCCAAAGGGATCTTCCCCTCAGGGATTATGGCATCGCGGAGGGCTCGTTTCCTCTCATGAATGGCCCTCCAGCCAGCAGCAAGGGGCTCATCTGAAAGTAAGAAGGAAGTTAGGAACAGAAAAAAGATTCGCGAAAGGTAAAGGAGCTGAACTTCGCCTGAAGGCATACCTGGAGGAACCTCGGAGACAGTGTCCTCGGGATCCTCGGGCCCCTCGGAAGAAAAACCCTTACCCTTCTGCCGGTACCGCTCCTCGGCAGTGGGTACTTCTACCACTACAGTGTTTCTGGGGGCCTCGAGGTCGAGAGGAGGCACCTCAACGGAAGTAGCGGGGACCTCGGCCGGTGGAATTTCAACAAGACCAGCCTCTTCGCCAGCTTCTTCTTCCAAAAGCTCTGGCTGAGAAGGCTGGAGAGCCTTCCTAGCTCGCTTCGCCGAGGGTCCCGCCCCTGTCGTCTTCCTTCTTCGGGAAGCCGCCTTCTTTGTCTGCTCCCCCTTCTCCACTTGGCCAGAAAAGAGAGCCTTGTAATAGGCGGCAGCCCCATCACCCATCTCTGAAAAAGAGAAGAAATGTCAGCGTAAGTCCGAGGAAAAAGTATAAAGGGATGGAAGATTACTCACTTTCGGCAAAAGTTTCGAAAGAAGTCTCCCCCTTAAGGAGCTTGACCAGCCAGGAGTCCTTCCCGGTGATGGCGGGAGCGGATATATTGAGGTCAGTCACGTGCTCCTTAACCACTTTCAGCTCCCGAAGGACTTCTTTGGTCATCAACCTCCAGTTGATAGGAAAGGGGTAAAGAGCACGAGGAGAGACCTCGGGAGCCCAGTCAGCGACTGCCCGAATGCGGGCGTCGAAATCCGCGAACACGGAAGCCAACGGTGGGGTCAGCAGCATCCTCGGATCAACGACGTCTGCGTTCAGCACTCCCTGAGCCCATCTAGTCGGGACATCAGACCAGTTCTTATCCACCTTGAGGAAAAAGAACTTAGGCTGCCACCCCCGCCAGCTATCCTTCGTGTCGAAGGTGAAGGTGAATTTTTTGCTCCCGGATCCCCGAGGCAGCAGGAAATAGAAGCCACCCTTCGGGACCACATAGAGCTTGTAGTACTGCATGAAAATGATGAAGTGGGGCTCTATCCCGAACACGCCACACATGCAGAGGTAGGCGTTAAAATAGCAGTACGCGTTCGGGGGAAGCTGGTTCACAGCAATGCCATGGAATTGGCAGAACTCGCAAACCACCTTCGGGGGAGGATACCGAAGTCCGGCCTTCAGTTGGGCTCGGAAGACGGTAACCTCGTCGCCGCGGTTTGAAAAAGCAAAATGGCTAGAACGAGGCAGCCTGGTCACAGCGTAAGACGGAAGAAAGAATTTTTTCTTCCACCTCTCTAGTTTTTCGGGGGTGGTACAGCAAGGATGGGCCAGAAGAGGTTTCCAGCTCTCGGGAACAGGCATCGCAGACATGAAAAAGAGTTTGAGATGGAAAAGAAAGTAGTTTCCAGAAAAAACTCAGAAGACGAGTTTGGAAAAAACAACAGTTTTCCAGAAAAACTCAGAAAAACAGAGGAATCAGAGTACTCTGGAAATCAAAACCCACCAAAAGATTTGCCGGAGGACGCCGTCGTGAAAGTTGGTATGAAAAGCTCTGATTAAAAAAGCTCCGCCACAAAAAGCAAGATAAAACGCAAGAACAGAGGGCAAAGCAGAGAGAGAGCAGAAAAACAGTAAGTGGGACTTATGATGGAATGGGCTATTTATAGGCCAAAGGTGGGTAACCGAAAAGACATCATAAGTACCCATTGGAGGCGAACCGTCGCCGTAACTGCCCGCTGCACCCGAAAAGGCGTGCCCTCTGTAAATGACGCGCCTCTCCTCCAATGGCAAGAAGCCGCGTGTCAACCGCTGCGCAGAAATGGGGGACGTGCCTCCCCAAACGTGCCTGGAAAACCGGGACACACCTCCTGATTGGGACACGTCGTTTGACATCCCTGAAAAATGGAGACGCGCCGCTCAGTCTGACACGCTTGGCCATCAGACCTGCAGAAATAAAAAGCAGGCCACCTTGAGGACACCAAGAGACAGGCTATGGCTGAACAGCCCATGACTTTTGGGCAAGAGGTGTATCTTCGGTACAGGCTTTGCCTCGGAGACACCAAAGAATAGGCCAAGGCCGAACAGCCCAGACCCTCGGGCAAAAGGTGTGACCTCGGAACAGGTTATGCTTCCCAACAAGACTCCCAACAACAACCTCGGAAAGAGATGCAAACCGAAGTCTTCACTTCGACTTTCCAGAGGGGGGCATGTGATAGCCAAAGGCTATCGCCTCAATCTGGCCGAACACCCTGCCACAACAATGGCCAGAAGAACTGGCGCTTCCCGGGAACAGGTGGAATCATGCACCTCGGGAGATAGCCGGAGAGCTCCGAGCCTCGGCACGCCAGTATAACTTGAGGACTCTATTCGCCCCCCAAGGTTGTGAACAGCGCGCCTTCGGAAAAGTGGCACCAGACATTGCTTCCCGAAGGCGGAACCCCCTGGAACTGGGAACCCCCGAACTGAGGGTATGCTTCCTGAAGAGGCTCTGTCCGGACTAGAGGACGACCTCGCCCAGGGACCTCGGGAGTACGGCAGGCGCATTTAAGGAAGCATTTAAGGAAGCCTCTGACACGTCCCACCACAGACGTAAAAAGTCGCCCTGACGCGCAGATGCCATCAGAATCATATCATGGCCCGTCTCAGCACAAGGCTCGAGGCCATCTAGTTACCAACTATCTGTCCCCTACGCCCAGACGTTCAGGAGCATCCGACCGCACACGTGTCATGATCTGAACGGGCTAGGTATTCCTATATGTACAGGAAATAAATACTTGACAGGAGGTTGGTAGGCCGGAGATACAGCTCCCACACTCTGAGAAAATACCAGGCGAGACTTTTCTGCCTTTCTCTTTGAGCTAGTGACTTTCTCCTTCTTCCGGCCACCACTGACTTGGGCGTCGGAGGCTCCCCCCCCGGAAAAACACTCCGGGGGCCTCCTAACCCTGTTTACCAGCGTTTCAGGTACTCTCCTTGGGGCGATCCACCTTCCAGGCGTTCTTCCTCCTAGAAGTCTCCTCAACAGTCATCATGACTCACAACGATGAGGCCCAAGGCCATCACAAGGTAGTTGCCGAGGAGTGTGCCTCCGAGGATACCCTTGCCGCTAAGGTTTCCGAGCATGCTGCCCAGGTAGTTCTTCAGGCCTCTTCATTTTTCCTCCCACTTTTTTTTCTAAGTGTTTTGGCTTTCCTTGTGTAAATTTCACTAAGTACCTTCTTTCTTGTAGCTCCTGGGGTATAGTGGATACCTTCGAGCTTGGGCAGCAAAGCAGCCTTCGGTCTGAGCTTGGGCCGAAGATAAATTAGCGAAGGCCAAGGTGTTCTGCGCTAACTCAGTTGTGACAAACACCGAGTTGAGCCGAATAGCCAAGGAAAAGGTTGCCAAGCTTCGGGAGGAATTCTTTAAGGGCCAAGAGGAGCTCTTGAAGGATTTGTCCAAGAAGATGTCCGACCTTGGTGAGAAGGTTGTGAGCTTAACCTCGGCCAATGAGGGCATTCAGAAGGAGAAAGAAGGAGAAGCTGCTCTTCTGATGAAGGCTCTTGCTGACAACGCCGAACTTCAAGCCAAGGTCGACTCGCTGAAGAAGGGTTCAAAGAAGAAGAAGAAGATAAAGGAGCCGGAAAAGGAGGTTGCAGATCTTCGGAAGGAGGTTTCGAATCTTCAGAATGAGGCAGACGACTTGGATGTAGAAATAGACAAAGCCGTTCAGGCGACCAAGGTTGCCTTTCAGGACGGCTGATAGCCAAACGCTATCGCCTCTATCTAGCCGAACTCCCTGCCACAATGATGGCCAGAAGAAGCTGGCGCTACCCGAGAAAAGGTGCGATCAGGCACCTCGGGAGATAGCCGAAGAGCTCCGAGCCCGGCACGCCAGGAAACCTCGAGGACACTACTCGCCCCCCCAAGGTTGTGAACATATCGCCTTCGGAAAAGCGGCACCAGACATAGCGAGCCGAACATGATATCCCCGAAGGCGGAACTCCCTGAAACTGGGAACCCCCGAACTGAGGGCTTGTTTCCTGAAGAGGCTCTGTCCGAACTAGAGGACGACCTCACCCAGGGACCCCGGGAGTACGGCAGGGGATTTATGGAAGCATTTAAGGAAGCCTCTGACACGTCCTTTCACAGACGTCATACAGTCGCCTAAATAGGCGCTCTGACATACGGACGCCATCAGTATCACATCATGGCCCATCTCAGCACGTGGCTCAGGACTACCTGCTACCAGCTATCTGTCCCCTACGCCCAGAAATTCAGGAACATCCGACCGAACACGTGTCGCGATCTGAACGGGCTAGGCACTCCTATAAATACCAGGAATTAATACTTGGCAGGAGGCTGGTTAGTTGGCCAAACACGACTCCCACACTCTGAGAAAGCTATCAGGCGAGACCCTTCAGCCCTTTGTGCTATTTCCTCTGCCTTTTCTCAGCCACCACTGACTTGGGCGTTGGAGGCTCCCCCCCCGGAAAAACACTCCGGGGGCCTCCTAACCCTTTGTTTCTGAGCTTTCAGGCACTCCCCTTCGGGCTGTCCATTCCACCAGACGTTCTTCCTCCCAGAAGTCTCTCCACCAGTCACCATGACTATAAACGATGAGGCCCCTGGCCATCATTTGGCGCCGTCTGTGGGAACCCGCTCTGAGATCGCCGTCATTGAGACTCGGCGTTCTAAGGACAAGGGGCTCCAGAAGTCCCCGTCCGCGCCTGAATTACAACCGGCTGCTGAGCAAACACTCCCAGGGACTTCTGCGCCTGAGGAAGACCGCCCTCTGGTAATCACCATGAGCTTCTTGAGAGACTTTCAGCGTTTGGTCGTGTCTGAAATGACCCAGCAGATCGACCGAAGGTGGCCACAGCAAACACAAGCCCAGAGACCCCCCTCACCGACACGCCCTTGGGGGAAAAGCCCCAAGTCTAGACATCGCAGTTCGGGGAGTGGAAACCCTCGCGAAGAATCATCCGCAGAAGATATGGCCCTCGGGAAATGGCCTGTGGGACAAACCGGGTCCAAGCGACCGAGAGTCTCACAGCGAAGCAGTTCGGCGCCCGAGGCGAGGTCCTTGTCCACTCAGCGCCGAACTCGCCCCCCGAAGAGGCACCGGCGATCTCCATCCCCTGAAGAAGGCCCTAGCGCCACAGTGCTGATGGAGAGGATACTAGCACGGCTGGACAGAGTGGAGAAACAAGTGGCCAGAAAACCCGTTTGGGCCAGACTCTCGGGAACAGGCTGCGAAGATGACTCACCATTTATTCAGGCCGTTGTTGAGGCGGCCATGCCAGGTGACTTCAAAGTACCTCGGTTGGAGATTTATGATGGCCGTACTGATCCACAGGCCCATCTGATGAAGTACAAATGCAGCATGATAATACACGGTGCTGACGACACTACCATGTGCAAGTGCTTCGAAGTCACCCTCACAGGGCCAGCCACGGCGTGGTACAATTCCTTGCCTTCAGGAACCATCACTGAGTTCCATGAGTTGTCCACAGCCTTCGCCCAGCAGTTCATCGGGAGCCAACCTACGGCGAAGATGCCTGTGCAGATGTTCGACATAGAGCAGAGGAATGGAGAAACCATCCGAGACTATGTCGAAAGATTCAATGGCGAAGCTCTGAGCGTCCCAAACTTCAGGCCCAAAATCTGCGTTCTTGCCATGACACGAGGCCTTCGGCGAGAATCACAGCTGTTCTACGAGTTCTCAAAGGACCCCCCAGAGACCCTCGGAGAATTTTACCGAAGAGCAGAACAGCACATGACCGCCGAAGAACTAAAAATGGCTGGGCCAAAGTCTGATCACCACCGCCCCGAAGAGTCCAGTCAACAAGCTCGGCATCCTACCGAATACGCAGGACGACCTCGGAGGATGCGAGGAAAGAAACCTCAAAGTTTCACACCATTGAGCACTTCACGGACCAACATTCTCATGGCACTGGAAAGGCAAGGGACGCAGATTCGGCGACCAAGGGCCATGACCGCCGATAATAAGAAGAGTGCAAAGAAGTTCTGCCAGTTTCATCGCGACCACGGTCATGACACCGAAGACTGCTTCCAGCTGAAGAAGTACATAGAGTCGCTGATAAAAAATGGCCAACTTCGGAAATACCTGAGGATGCCATCCCCGAAAGACAGAAAAATGGAGGAAGAAGGGGCCGAAGATGAGGACTACGACTCCGACAGGCGGAGAAATAGAAGTCCAAAAAAGTGCCCTCCACCTCCAGCAGGGGTTATCTAAACCATCACCACGGGGCTCCCATCCTCGGAAAGAAAGCGGAAAGCCAGATAAATTGCAGTCATAGAGTATCAAAGTCCATCAAAGAAGCTGGCTCGCAAAGGTGGCCCCACCGTCGTCTTCCCCCACGACGATCCGCTACTGGTCATGGCGAGAGTAGGGGACTGGGACGACAAAAGAGTGTTGCTTGATGATGGCTCGAATGCTGACGTCCTATTCTTGCACCCGTTGACCAAGATTGGGCATCTCCAGCAGCGAACTGAAGCATGTTACCTCGCCCACTTTTGGGGTTGGACCATCCGAACTCCCCGACCTAGGATGGATCGTCCTCCGGCTGATGTTGAAAGGGACTTTGGTGAACGGAGCAGCTGAGTTGTACGCCTCCACAATGGCGAGATTCATCGGCGTGAACGTCCCGTCCTCGTATAACGCCATCCTTGGAAGGCAGACAGTGGAGAAGCTCCATATTCGCCCTGATGTGAAGTACTTCACTATGACATTCACCACCAAGGATGGAGATGCAGAGGTGTTCGTAGACCGACTCGAGGTAGGAAAGGTGTTCATGAAAGCGCGAAAAGCTCCGGCAACAACCTCGCGCAAACAATGGAGGCAAGGGCACCAGAAAAAGGCAAAAAAGAAGATCTCGCCAGGACAGAAATGGAAGCAATAGAGCTTGTTCCAGGTCAATCTACCCGAATAAGGAAGAGGTTGGCCGAAGGTGACAAGGAAAATCTTGTATCCTTTCTGCTGGAAAATAAAGATCTGTTTGCCTACTCGCCAAAAAATATGCCGGGGGTGAACCCTGGCATAATACAGCATAGCCTCAAAGTAAGTCCGGAAGCAAGGCCTGTCCGGCAAAAGAAACGAAGCATGTCAGCCCACAAAAGCAACTTTGCCAAAACCGAAGTCCAGCGTCTCCTAGATGCTGAGGCTATCAGGGACGTCAAGTACCCCGAATGGTCAAGCAACGTGGTCTTCGCCACAAAAGAAGGTAGCAGCAAACTCCGGATGTGCATCGACCTCAGAAACTTGAACGATGCTTGCCCGAAAGACTCATACCCTCTGCCACCAATAGATTCAACTGCTGAACATGGGCTCCTAAGTTTCCTAAACGCCTTAAGTGGCTACCATCAGATAAGGATGGACCCCGAAGATGAAGAGAAGACTGCCTTCATCACCGAGGGAGGAACGTACTGCTATATCGAGATGCCATCCGGGCTAAAAAATGCAGGAGCCACATACCAGAGGCTGATGAACAAGGTCTTTCAAAAACCAAATAAGGAGAAACATGGAGGTGTATGTTGATGATGTGCTAGTCAAGACCAACCTGCTTGGCTACCGCGTTGCAGATTTAGAGGAGACCTTCCAAAAGCTCGGAGCCTCCGGGAACCGCCTTAATCCTGAGAAGTGCATCTTCGGGGAGACTTCGGGAAAATTCCTTGGGTACATGGTATCCGAAAGAGGCATCGACGCTAACCCCGAGTAGATTAAGGCCCTGCTTGAATTCCGAACTCCTGGCACTGCCAAAGAAGCGCAAACACTCACCGGAAGAATAACCTCTCTGAGCAGGCTTATTGCCAGGTACGGAGATAGGTGTAGACCTTTCTCCGAAGTCCTCACAAAGGCAACAAAAATGGAAGGCAACCTCGGAAGAAATGATCATCCTTGCGATGAAGATTGCCAAAAGGCCTGGGAAGAACTCAAAGTCTACCTAACCAGCCTGCCGACTCTGCGACAACCTCGGGAGGGAGAGCCCCTCATACTATACCTCGCCGTCACAGAAAAAGCTGTGAGCTCGGTCCTCGTGAAGCAAGAAGGGCCAAAGCAATGACCGGTCTACTATGTCAGCAAGTCCCTGCGTGGCGCCGAAGTCAGGTATCCTTTGCTTCAAAAAGCCATATACGCCTTGGTGCTTGCAGGGAGAAGGCTGGGATCATTCCGGAAGGCTCTCCAATTGGTGCATAGAGCATGACAAACACTAAATTACATATAAGCCACGGAAGGCCATAAAAGCTCAAGGCGTATTATCAGGGGCCCCGAAGGCCTAGAGGTAATGAAGGATACCAAGTTCGGCAGACGGCAGGAGATTATGGGGCGAAGGACCCAATTTTGGGGAAATATCATGAGCTAGTAGCAAGGCTCATCCAAGATTGACGCCGTACGGATCATGAAGGAACATCGGCAGAATAACTCTGAGGCAGATTGCTTGGCGAAGTCGAAAACATATACCGAGGTACCAGATCATCCGAGCATCTCAGTGCTGAGCATGACGACCTCGGGAACAGGATGGAAAGACCCAATAAAAAGATAACTCGCAGAGAATTTGCTCCCCGAAGACCCCGGCGATGCTGCGAGCCTGCGAAGACGCTCCGGAAGATTCTTCCTGATTGGCGAAGAGTTATATCGACAGGAATATGCGAACCCGCTGCAAACATGTGTGGATGAAAAGGATACTGAAATGGTCCTTGAAGAAGTTCACGAAGGCATGTGTGGTTCACATATTGGAACGGACGCAAGAGAGTTTGTCCGGAAATGTAGTGGCTGCCAGAGACACGCGAAAATCCAGAGGACACCCTCGGAAATGGTAACTGCGGCAGACTATCCTTGGCCCTTCGCAGTCTGGGGTATAGACCTTATTGGGCCACTCCCCACAGCACCCGGAGGCATGAAATTCCGCGTGGTAGCAGTGGACTATTTCTCAAAGTGGGAGGAGGCAGAACCACTAACAACTATCTCGGCAAAAGAAGTGCAGAAGTTCCTATGGAAGAACATCGTATGCAGACTTGGCATATCGAGGGTACTAGTAGCTGATAATGGATCCCAGTTCATAGACAAAGGATTCCAAAAATTAATCAGCGACGTGGGAATAAAGATGCACTTCGACCCAATAGCTCACCCCAAAAGCAACGGGCAGGTAGAAGTATCGAACAGGACCACAAATGATGGCCTGAAAAAGAGACTAGGGGAAGCCAAAGGGAAATGGCTAGGAGAACTCCAAAGTATATTATGGAGCTATCGAACGACGCCCCGAAGAGCGACAGGGGAAACTCCTTTCTCACTCGTCCTCGAAACAGAGGCTATTATCCCACTAGAGGTAGTTCAACCTTCAGTACGGGTGCAAGTATTTGATGAAGGTGGTAAGGACCTCGGCCTGAGAACCATTCTCGATCTTGTGACTGAACACAGAGAAATAGCCAAGCTGAGAAGAAAAGCTTTTCAGCAAAAGAGTGACCGCGGCTGTAAACTTACGGGTCAGGCCAAAAGAAATCAAGAAGGGAGACCTCGTTCTCCGAAAGGCCGACTTCGCAAGCCGAAGGCCATCCCATGCCGTACTTCGCGCGTATTGACAAGGACCCTATCTGGTTCTCGACGAAGTATGAAAAGGCGTGTACAAGCTTGGCGACGCCGAAGGCGTAGAATTGAAAAACACTTGGCACTCAGACGCATTGAAAAAATTCTACACTTGAGGTTGGGCGGAGGAGTTATGTTGTACAGAATGGCCTTGGGAAAAATTCTTAAGTGTACAGAAATTATGCAAAACAGAATTCCGCAGAGGTGCTCGCCATGATAAAGCGTAGATATGACTTTCTGAAGTCCCTTGAGCCATCACGCTCGGGAAAGATGGAAAACAAAAAACTCGCAGAAGTACTCGCCATAGCCAGCGCAGAGATAATTTCCCGAACTCCCTTGAGCGAACATGCTTGGGAAAATGGGAAGTGAAAAATCTCGCGAAAGGTTTTCCGAAGTCCCTAGAGCAAACATGCTCGGGACAACTGGAAAAACAAAAAATTTTGACTCAAGGTTTCCGAAGTCCCTTGAGCAATCATGTTCGAATCAGAAATGCAAAAGCCTGCAAAAAGACTTAGTCAAATTTTTTCAGGTCTTCCAGAAAGTTTTACGAGCAAGCGCACTCGGGGCAAAGGAAGGTAAAAAAGTTCCTTTAAATCGCAGGTTTTCCGAAGTCTCTTGAGCGAACGTGTTCGGGACAATGAAAATGAAGAAACTCGCAAGAAAAGACTTAGCCAAAACTAAGAGCAAAGCTGCTTTAAAATAAAGAACTGCCCGAAGAAGGATTACAAAATAGAAGGAAAGGAAAAAGGGCCCTAAAAATTGGCTAAGGGTTCGCGGCGTCCCGAGAGCCACTCGTCTGGCCGCCCTTTTCCATCACCTTCGGCGCTGGAATTGAAGGAGGAAGTTTCAGATGTTCGGCCTTGGACCATTTCCACCGAGGTCCCCCAGGAATGTTTAGACCCTCTAGAAAAGAGAGGTCCAGATCTGGGAACCTCTGGAGAACCTGGTACCGAGCAAGGCAGAAGCCGTCCTGGAACGCGACCTTGCTCATCTGATCAGACTTGTTCTTCTCAAGCTCGAGGTCGTCAAGCTCGTCCTTCAGATCCTCGACCTCCTCCTCCAGGGCCTTTATCTGTTCCTCCCCCTTTGGCTCGTTCTTCAACGATTCGACCTCGGCTCGGAGAGCGTTATTCTCACATGTCAATGACACTATACGGCTGTCAGAACCAGCCTTGTGCAGAAGAAGATCCTCGTTGGCGGCGAGCATCCCCTTTATTTGGTCGTCGAGGTCGGCGATCTTCCTGGAGGAGTCCTTTTGAAGTTCTTCTTTTTCCTTCCGGAACTCCTCCCGAAGGGCAGCTATTTCTTTCTCAGCAGCCTCTTTCAGCTGATGGTTCTTGGCGATCGACTTTGCCAGCGCGGTCCTCGTCTCATTCATTGTTCGAGTGGCCGAAGTTCGAAAAGCAGCCTCCCTGGCCACCTGAACTCAGAGAAAGGCGGTGTACCCCATCAGCTGCAAAAAATAAACACAAGGTCAGTACGAACCAGAAACTTAGGAAAGAATTGAAGGGAAAGAGCTATGAAGGATATACCTGAGCAGCATGCTCGATAATCTTTGCGGCGAGGGTATTATCCCCCGGGTGGGCCGCCGCTATAGCCCTGAAGGAGGCCTCGGTGAGCACCCCCTTCGAAATTTCCTTGGCCATTTGAGGAACGTCCTCGGAGTACATATTCATGTCCTCCGTGAACGTCCAAAAAGGCTCCTTGGGTATCTTCCCTTGCGGGATTTTCGCATCCCGAAGAGCTCGTTCCCGAGCATGATCGGCCACCCAGCCTGGGGTAGCCAACCCCCCTGCGTGATAAGAATAAGAAGGAGATTAAAGACAAAGAAGCCAATCCAGAAAAAACAAGAGAACTACACTTTGTCTGGAAACAAACCTGGCGGAACATCGACAACATCTTCCTCGGAGTCCTCGACGGAAATGCCCTTACCTTTCCGCTTGCGCCCCTCCTCGGCAGAAGGTACTTCTACCACTACAGCACGGAGGGCCTGTGACGCGGTAGGACTCTGAGGGGGAACATCGGTTGAAGGGACCTCGGAAGCAGCAGCCTCATGTTGGGTTTCGGGAGCCAAACAGCGCAGCGGAATTTAACCGAAACCCTCCAGGATCCAAGTGAAACGGGGTAAACCGGGTGTTCGAAAATTTCATACCTAATTTTCGGTTGAGATCTCTCACTCAACTGTAGAGTCGAATCACAAAACCTGAACAGTTGACGTGTTCAGGCTCTCTATGGTATCCACACGAGCCTCTCGGGATCACCACGCTTCCACCACGTCCCGGCAGATGCGTTTCTCTTGCGCTCGCAGTGCTAGCTTGCGTCCTCCAAGGAATTGCAAGAGAAGAGTGTGGCTGTCCTTTTGGGAGGCTAGGGCAAGGAGACCTCCTCATTTCTCACTTAAAAGTTGTATTTATAGTGAGACTCAACTTCCAGGCCTAATGGGTTTCAAAGCCCTAATCCAATTAGGATTTAATTTCGGGCTTAATAATGGCTCAACTCCTTGGCCCATTATTAATACGAAATTAAAGTGAAACCATAACCCAAATAATTAGCCCATGCACTCTAATGATCCAAATAGCTCTATGTGTGCGACCCAATAGGCTCTTGCCATGTTGGCAATGATCATAAATCACATTTATGATCATAAGCAATGAGCGGTGTCTAGCAACACATCATTGCTACCCAAGTGACAAGATTGTCGGTGAATCGACTAAACCTTTATGATCATCACCGATATATGCCATTGTCCCTTTGTCCAAGATATCAAGACTAAGCACGAGACATGGAATGTGTCACTCTCGTATAGCCCAATCTTTGGTTTCTTGATTACCGAGTAGACTAACTTAAACTGATGACATTGATATCATATATCAACTCATCGGAGCATGGCCATGCATTTTCTAAGTCTCACTCTATCAAGGGGCCCAAAGATATCACTCCCGTTACATAGGAGGGACAAATCCCATCTTGATCATACAAATCCCTCCGCATGATATGTGACATACCCAATGACATCCTTCGAGTTCACTCAGTTACGAGCAACAAAGGAAAGTATCAAAGTATGTGACTCACATGTAGGGAACCTTGATGATCTTAGGTCGAAGGACTACATATACCATGATCACTATGAGAATCACTTATGACACTCATATAACGATCCATGAAGTGTTCTCATGGTGGGTCGGTCCAGTACACAAGTCTCCAACTTGTACCCATATGTTGGCTACATATCTTATATTAGTCTCCACATATGCTAGTCGGTATGTATTATTGCAACCCGCTCCACAATAATACTAGACCAGGGATGTTTAAGAATATCATTATTCTAGTGTTACAATTAGGTTTATTACGTTATGCAGAAACAAAACAACAAACATAATTGCTAGATTAATGCCTTACTAAAATATCATGACTCAACGTGCAAAAAATACAATCATCTCATGATTGGCTTTTTGGGTACAACACTAACAATCTTCCACTTGCACTAAAGCCAATCATCCATGTATCTAATACCGATTGACATAGAATGGCTATCATGCATCTGCTGCGTAAGGGGCTTTGTCAACGGATCAGCAATGTTGCTGTCTGTCGAAGTCCTGCATATCCTTACATCACCCCTCCCCATGATCTCCCTGATGAGATGATAGCGTCGGAGTATATGTTTGGATCCCTGGTGAGATCGAGGTTCCTTAGCCTGTGCAATTGCTCCATTATTGTCATAATACAGCTTTATCGGGTTAGGAATGCTTGCAACCACTCCAAGTTCAGTGATGAACTTCTTGATCCAAACTGCCTTCTTCGCGGCATCAGAGGCGGCAGTGTACTCAGATTCTATTGTAGAGTCAGCTACTTGTTGCCGGGGGCTTCATCATTGGTAGTCATGGTGACTGATGGGGGGATTCCAGGAGAGGAAGAATGCCTGGTGGCCGTTTTGCCCAAGGGAGAGTACCTGGGATGCTAAGAAAAAATGGGTTAGGAGGTCCCCGGGGTGTTTTTGCGGCGAGGAGCCTCCGACGCCCAAGTCAGTGATGCTGAGAGAAGGCAGAGGAAATAGCACTGAGGGGTTCAGTGAACTCGCCTGGTAATATTTTCTCAGAGTGAAGAGTCAGGATATTTGCCAGCACCCCAGCCAGATATTGTTTCCTGGTATTTATAGGAGTCCCTAGCCCGTTCAGATCTTGACACGTGTACGGTCAGATGTTCCTGAATTTCTGGGCATAGGGGGCAAGTAGCCGGTGGCAGGCCCCTTGAGCCTTGAGCCGAGACGGGCCATGATGTGACTTTGATGGCGTCGGCGTGTCAGGGCGCCGTTTGAGGCGACTTGTGATGTCTGTGGGTGACATGTCAGAGGCTTCCTTAAATGCTCCTGCCGTACTCCCGAGGTCCCTAGGCGAGGTCGTCCTCTGGTACGGACGGTGCCTCTTCGGGAAACATGCCCTCAATTCGGGGGTTCCCAGCTTCAGGGAGTTCCGCCTTCGGAAAGATCATGTTTGGCCCGCAATAGCTGGTGCCTCTTTTCCAAAGGCGATCTGTTTACGACCTCGCGGGGCTAGTAGTATCCTTAAGTTTCCTGGCGTGCCAGGCTCGGAGCTCTTCGGCTATCTCTCGAGGTGTATAATCCCACCTTTTCTCGGGTAGCGCCAGTTTCTTCTGGCCATTCTTGTGGCAGGGAGTTCGGCCAGATAGAGGCGATAGCCTTTGGCTATCACACGCCCCCCTTCGGAAAGCCGAAGTGAAGACTTTGGTTTTGCATCTCTTTCCAAGGTTGTTCTGTGGGAGTCTATAGAGAGTAACACCTGTGTCGAAGGTACACCTCTTGCCCGAAGGTGTGGGCTGCTCGGGCTTGGCCTATTTTTTTGGTGTCTCTGAGGCAAAGCCTGTGCCGAAGATACACTTCTTGTCTGTAGGTATGGGCTGTTCGGCCATAGCCCGTCTTTTGGTGTCTTCGAGGCAACCTGCTTCTTTGCTTTTGCAGGTCTGTGCAGAGTCGCGTCTGATGGCCAAGCGCGTCAGTCTGAGCGACGTGTCCCAGTTTTTTAGGGATGTCAAAAGACGTGTCTCCTATTTTGGCGCGATGGTTGACACGTGGCGCACCGTCATTGGAGGAGAGTCGCGTCGTTTACAGAGAGCACGTCTTTTCAGACGCAGAGTGCAGTTACGGCAACGATTCACCTTCAAAGGGCACTTATGACGTCGTTTCAGTTACCCACCCTTGGCCTATAAATAGCCCATTCCGTCATAGGCCCTTTTGCTTTTGCTTCTGCTTTTTCCCTGCCTGTCCTTTTCTCTGCGATTTCTCTTGCTTTTGCGGCGAAGCAGTCTTAACAGAGCTTTTTCCGGCAACCTTTCACGACGGCGACCTCAGATTTTGGTAAATCTTTTGGTGGGTTTTTGTTTTCCAGAGTGTTTTGATCCCTCTGTTCTTTCGAGTTTTTTTCGGAAGCTGTTCTTGCCCTTTCCGAACTCGTTTTTCTGTCCAAAATGCTTATCCCTGAGAGCTGGCAGCCTCTTTTATCCCATCCTTGTTGCACTACCCCTAAAAAATTAGAGAGGTGGAAGAAGAAGTTCTTTCTTCCTTCTTACGCCATTACCCGGCTGCCACGACCTGACCACTATGCTTTTTCAAACCGTAGTACCGAGGTTACCATTTTCCGAGCGCAGCTGATGGCTGGACTTCAGTATCCTCCCCCGAAGATGGTTTGCGAGTTCTGCCAA
This sequence comes from Aquilaria yunnanensis, assembly GCA_039654915.1. Taxonomy (NCBI): domain Eukaryota; kingdom Viridiplantae; phylum Streptophyta; class Magnoliopsida; order Malvales; family Thymelaeaceae; genus Aquilaria; species Aquilaria yunnanensis. The sequence goes on along the minus strand of CM077595.1, from coordinate 34,582,624 downwards.
TTTCATGGCATTGCTGTGAATCAGCTTCCCCCGAACTCGTACTGCTCTTTTAACGCCTTCCTCTGTATGTGTGGCGTCTTCGGGATAAAACCCATTTTATAATCTTCATGCAGTACTACAAGCTCTTTGTGGTCCCAAAGGGTGGCTTCTATTTTATGCTACCTCGGGGATCCGGGAGCAAAAAATTCATGTTCACCTTCGCCACCAAGGACAGCTGGCGGGGGTGGCAGCAGAAATTCTTCTTGCTGAAGATGGAGGAGGCCTGGTCGTATGTTCTGACCAAATGGGCTCAGGGAAAGCTAGATGTGGATGTCGTTGATCCGAGGTTGTTGCTGACTCCAGAGTTGGCTTCCACTTTAGCGGACTTCGACGGCCGCATCCGCGCCGTCTCTGACTGGGCTCCCGAGGTCGCTCCAGGCTCTCTGTACCGCTTCCCTATCAACTGGAGGTTGATGACCGAAGAGGTCCTCCGGGAGTTAAAGGTTGTTAAGGAGCACGAGACCGACCTCAACATGCTAGCTCCTGCCATCGCCGGGAAGGATTCCTGGTTGGTGCAGCTCCTTCGGGAGGAAATCTCTTTCGAAACGTTTGTCGAAAGTGAGTTATCTTCTACTCCCTTATTGTTTTTCCCTCGGACTTACGCTGATGTCTTTTTTCTTTTTCAGAGATGGGCGACGGGACCGCCGCATTTTACAAGTCCCTTTTCTCCGGCCAGGTAGGGAAGGGCGATCAGACAAAGAAGGCGGCTTCCCGAAGGCGGAAGTCTACTGGCGCTGGACCTTTGGTGAAACAGGCAAAGAAAACTGCCCAGGTTCCTCTGGAGGAAATTTTTGAGGAAGCGGCCGAGGAGCCTAGGGCAGCCGAGATTCCGCCGCCCGAGGCTGCCGCCGAGGTCCCTGCCTCAGCCGAGGTTTCTCCCACCGACGTCCCTCCCCAGAGCCCTTCTACGCTGCAGGCCCTTCTAGAGGCCATGGTAAAGGTTCCTTCTACCGAGGAGTGGCGCAAGAAGAAAGGAAAGGGGATTCCGACCGAGGAGCCTCAGGACTCCGAGGACGTCGTGGTTGAAGTGCCGCCAGGTTTGTTGTTTTCAGAACAAGCATGGCTCCTTTTTTCTGAAATTTCCTTTGTCTCTGACCTACTTCTCTTTTTCGCCATGTAGGGGAGTTGCTTACTCCGAACTGGGTGGCTGAACAAGCGAAGGCGTGGGCCCTTCCCGACGCCAAAGTCCCGCAAGGGAAGATACCAAAAGAGCCTTTCTGGACATTCACGGAGGACATGAACTTGTACTCCGAAGACTGTCCTGAAATGGCGAAACAGATTTCCAAGGGGGTGCTTACAGAGGCATCCTTGAAGGCTATTGCGGCGGCCCATCCGGGCGATGACACCCTCGCCGCGAAAGTCACCGAGCATGCTGCTCAGGTATGCTCTTCACACCTTTTTCCCTTCAATTTTTCCTAAGTGCTTGGCTCTTTCTGACCTTGCGTTCATCTTTTTGCAACTACTGGGGTACGCCGGCTTTCTCCGAGTTCGGGTGGCCAGGTAGACGGCGTTCCGAGCTTTGGCCTTAGAGGCCTTAGAGAAAGCGAAGGTCACGCGCTCGGAATTGACTGCCAAGAACCAGCAGCTAGCAGATGCTGCGAAGAAAGAAGTTGCTGCCCTTCGGGAGGAGTTTCGGAAGGATAAGGAAGATCTTGAGAAGAACTCCTCTCTGAAGATTACTGACCTCGGCGATCAGGTGAAAGGGATGCTTGCTGCCAACCAAGACCTTCTCAAAGATAAGTCAGATTCTGACAATCTCATTCGGTCGTTGGTGAGTGAGAAAAAGGCTCTTGAAGCCGAGGTCTAGTCTTTGAAGAAGGAGCCCGATGCGAAGAAGAGGGTGAAGGCGCTGAAGAAGGAGGTTGCAGACTTGAAGGATGAGCTTGAGGACCTTGAGGTTGAGAAGGACAAATTAGACCAAATGACCAAGGTCGCCTTCTGGGACGGATTCTGCCTTGCTTGGCACCAAGTCCTTGAGAGGTTTCCAGGTCTGGACCTCTCTTTTTTGGAAGATCTCAACATTCCCGAAGGGCCTCGGTGGTCCTGGTCAAAAATCGAGCACCTGAACCTGCCTTCCACAATTCCGGCGCCGAAGGTGGTGGAAAAGGGCACTGAGGCTGCTGGCTCCTGGGACGCCGAGAACCCTTAGGCTGTTTTAAGGGCCTTTTCCTTTTTTCATCTTCATTTTTTGTGCTCCTTCTTCGGGCACTTCTTCTTTGTAAGCCTGATCATTCTCAATGAACATATTTTTTGGCTAAGTCTTTTTTCCAAGATTTTGCATTTTCATTGTCCCGAACAAGTTCTCTCAAGAGACTTTGGGAAACCTGCAATCACCAAAATTTATTCTCCGCTTTTTGCGACGAGTACTTTCGCAAGATTTTTGTTTCCCATTTTCCCGAGCATGATGGCTCAAGGGACTTCAGAAAATCACATCTGCGCTTTTTGCGGCAAGTACTTTTGCAAGATTTTTGTTTTCCATTTTCCCGAGCATTATGGCTCAAGGGACTTCGGAAAATCACATCTGCGCTTTTTGCGGCGAGTACTTTCGCAAGAGTTTTGTTTTCCATTTTCCCGAGCATGATGGCTCAAGGGACTTCAGAAAACCACATCTGCGCTTTTTCATAGCGAACACCTTCGCGGAATTCTGTCTTGCACCATTCTTTACACTTAAGAATTTTTTCTCAAGGACATTCTGTACTTAGGATATTTTTTGCACAACACAATCCTTCTGCTCCATCTTAAGCGTAGAATTTCTTCAGGGCATCTGAGTGCCAAGTGTTTTTCAATTCTACGCCTTCGGTGTTGCCAAGTTTGTACACGCCTTCCGTACTTTGGCAAGAACCAGATAAGGCCTTCCCAGTTCACGCGAAGTACCCCGTGAGATGGCTTTCGGGGTGCAAAGTCAGCCTTTCGGAGAACGAGGTCCCCTTTCTTGATTTCTTTTGGCCTGGCTCGTAAATTTATAGCCGCCGCCACTCTTTGCTAGAAAGCTTTTCTTCTCAGCTCAGCTATTTCTCTGTGTTCGCCGACGAGGTCGAGCTTCGTTCTTAGGCTGAGGTCATTTCCACCTTCATCAAATACTTGCACCCATACTGATGGTCTAACTATCTCGATAGGGATGATGGCCTCTGTTCCGAAGATGAGTGAGAAGGGAGTCTCCCCTGTGGCTCTTCGGGGCGTCGTTCGGTAACTCCGTAATACACTTTGGAGTTCTCCTGGCCATTTCCCTTTTTCTTCCCCCAGTCTCTTTTTCATGCGATCTTTTATGGTCCTGTTAGATACTTCCACCTGCCCGTTGCTTTGGGGTTGAGCTACTGGGGCGAAGTGCATTTTTATTCCGAGGTTGCTGATAAATTCCTGGAATCCTTTGTCTATGAATTGGGATCCATTATCAGCCACTAGTACCCTCGGTATGCCGAATCTGCATATGATGTTCTTCCACACAAACTTCTGCACTTCTTTCGCTGAGATAGTTGCTAGTGGTTCTGCCTCGACCCATTTGGAGAAATAGTCTACTGCTACCACGCAGAATTTCATGCGTCCAGGCGCTGTGGGGAGTGGCCCACTAAGGTCTATACCCCAGACTGCGAAGGGCCAGGGATAGTCAGCCGAAGTTACCATTTCCAAGGGTGCCCTCTGGATGTTCGCGTGTTTCTGTAAACTACCGCATTTTCGGATGAACTGCCTTGCGTCCTTTCTTAGGGTAGGCCAGAAATATCCTTGGCGAAGTATCACTGCCGCCAGGGCATCAGTTCCAATGTGTGAACCACACATGCGTTCGTGGACTTCTTCAAGGATTATTTCAGTATCCTCTTCGTTCACACATCTTTGCAGTGGATTCGTGTATCCCTACCGGTATAGTTCTTCACCGATCAGAAAGAAACAACTGGAGCACCTTCGCAGTTTTGCAGCGTCACCGGGGTATTCGGGCAGTACATTTTCCGCGACGTACCTTTTTATTGGATCCCTCTAGCCTTTTCCCGAGGTCGATATGCTCAGTATTGAGATGCTCGGATGGTCTAGCACCTCGGTGTAGGTCTTTGACTTCGCCAAGCAGTCTGCCTCGCTGTTTTTCCACCGAGGTACATTTTCGATCTGTACGGCGTCAAACTCTTGAATGAGTTTTGCTACCAGCTCGTGGTATTTTGCCAAGGTTGGGTCCTTCGCCCCATACTCTCCTGCCGTCTGTCGAACTACTAGCTGGGAATCGCTGTAAGCCTTTAAGTTTCTCACGCCAATTTTTCTGGCCAGTCGTAATCCCGCTATGAGGGCCTCATACTCAGCCATATTGTTAGTGACGTTGAACCTAAACTTGATAGCCTTCATTACCTCTAGGCCTTCGGGGCCTCTGATAATTACCCTAGCTCCCTGGTGCTCGGACCCCGAGGCTCCGTCAACATGTAAGGTCCATTCAGGCTCACCTTCATTCAGATCCGGATGACACTCCTCAGTGGTGGGTATTTCGGTAATGAATTCTGCCAGTGCTTGAGCTTTTATGGCCTTCCGAGGTTCATAGGTGATATCGTGCTCGCCAAGCTCTATACACCACTTGGAGAGCCTTCCCGAATGATCCACTTTCCTCGTAACGTCCCATAGTGGCAGGCTACTTCGGATGATGACGAGGTGAGCCAGAAAGTATCGTCCCAGCCTTCTCCCTACAAGCACCAAGGCGTATATAGCTTTTTGCAGCAGAGGGTACCTGACTTCGGCGCCATGCAGGGATTTGCTTACATAGTAGACCGGCCATTGTTTTGGCCCTTCTTCTTTCACGAGGACCGAGCTCACAACTTTTTCCGTGACGGCGAGGTATAATACGAGGGGCTCCCCCTCGCGAGGTTGTCGTAGAGTCGGCAGGCTGGCCAGGTATATTTTGAGTTCTTCCCACGCTTTTTGGCAGTCTTGATCCCAAGGGTGATCATCCCTTCCGAGGTTGCCTTCCTTTTTTGCTGCCTTAGTGAGGACTTTGAAGAAAGGCCGACACCTATCTCCGTACTTGGAAATGAACCTGCTAAGGGAGGTTATTCTTCCGGTGAGTCTCTGCACATCTTTTACTGTGGCAGGAGTTCGGAACTCGAGCAGAGCCTTAATTTTTTCGGGGTTAGCATCGATGCCTCTTTCCGATACCATGTACCCAAGGAACTTTCCCAAGGTCACCCCGAACATGCACTTCTCTGGATTGAGAAGAATTCCGAAGGCTCTGAGCTTTTGGAATGTTTCCTCTAGATCTGCAACGTGGTTGCGAGGGAGCTTGCTTTTGACTATCATATCGTCCACATACACCTCCGTGTTTCTCCCCATTTGGTCCTTAAAGACTTTGTTCATCAACCTTTGGTAGGTGGCTCCTGCATTTTTAAGCATATCTAACTGAAGTCATCAGTGAAAGTAATGAAGTATTAGAAACCTCCTCTAGCTTGTGTAGACATAGGGCTGCATACATCACTATGCATGAGTCCTAGTAAGTCATTAGCCCTTTCACTTTGCCTTGTGAATGGGGATTTGGTCATCTTGCCCAACAAACATGACTCACATGTCTCATATGATTCAAAATCAAATGAGTCCAAGAGTCCATCCTTATGGAGCTTGGACATGCGGGTCTGATTTATATGGCCCAAGCAACAGTGCCAAAGATAGGTCGAGTTTGAATCATTTAATCTGACCTTCTTGGTATTCACATTATAGATTGGATCTTCGAGGTCTAGAACATGCAACCCATTGCTAAGTTGAGCACTACAATAAAAGATTTTATTCAAATAAATAGAACAACATTTATCCTTTATTATAAATGAAAAACCTTTCTTGTCTAAACAAGAAACAAAAATCAAATTTCTACTAATAGTAGGCACAAAGTAGCAGTTGTCTAATTCTAAAACTAATCCACTAGGTAAAGTGAGAACATAAGTCCCTACGGCTAAGGCAGCAACCCTTGCTCCATTTCCAACACGTAGGTCCACTTTACCTCGGGCCAATCTTCTACTTCTACTTAGATCCTGCACATTTGCACAAATGTGAGATCCACATCCAGTATCCAATACCCAAGATGAGGAAGTAGAAAAGCTAGCTTCTATAACAAGAATACCTAAAGTGGAAGTCTTACTTCCCTTTTCCTTAGCAAGTTCTTCAAGATAGAGCTTGCAGTTGCGCTTCCAGTGTCCAGGTTGCTTACAATAGAAGCACTCCGCTTCCTTTGCCACACCACCCTTTGGTTTTAGTGCAGCTGAAGAAGAATTAGCATTGGACTTTCGATTAGCTTTATCCTTCTTCTTGTTGGCTTTTCCCTTTCCTTTGCCCTTTTGAGCCATCAAAATGGGCTTAGCCTTCTTAAGGTTTTGCTCAGTAGTTCTCAACATGTTAAGCAATTCAGGAAAGAACTTGTCAAGGTCGTTCATGTTATAGTTCATGATGAACTGATTGTAGCTTTCAGGCAACGATTGCAAGACTAGATCGATAGCCAACTCTTTCTGAAGAGCAAATCCCAAATTCTCAAGATTCTCAATGTACCCAATCATCTTGAGCACATGAGGACCTACGAGACTTCCCTCAAACATCTTGCACTAAAACAATGCCTTAGAGGTCTCAAACCTCTCATGCCTAGCTTGCTCTTGGAAAAGGATTTTGAGATGTTCGATCATATCGAACGCCCCCATGTTCTCATGTTGCTTCTGAAGCTCAGATTCCATGGTAATAAGCATGAGGCATGCAACATCCAAAGCATCATCAGAATGCTTCTTCTGAGCATCCCTTTTAGCTCTTGGAGCAGTGGCAGCAGGCTCATTCGGAATGGGCTGCTCTAGGACATAAGCCTTTCTCTATTGTTTGAGGACTATCCTCAAGTTTCGGTACCATTTGAGAAAGTTGGTCCCATTCAGTTTTTCCTTCTCAAGGATCGATCGCAACGAAAGTGTCGATGTATTTTGTGCCATGGTTATCTACAACAGTAAATACGCAGTGTAAGAGTCATGTATTTTAATTCATTTATCAAGGACTTTTATTAAATGATACTCCCAGTATTTTCCTCAAAATAATAACCCTTGATATTATTTCGGAACACCTCGGCACAAAGGTATTCTAGTGGGCCAAGATCCATATTTGACCATAACCTAGGTCAGCTTTGGCTTTTCTCTCATGTTACAGCTATTTAGGTAGGCAACTCCTTGCCAATTGCATCCCATGCAACTCTTGGACAGTTTGGTGAACAACACTTGTCCAAGCTCATCTCATGAGCTTAAGCCCAACTCTATGCCTCTAAGTCCCTAATCTTATTAGGATGACTTAGCTAAGTCAAACCCAAAGTTAGCAGTTTGGATATCACTATTATCCCATCGTGCCTTACCAAGATGAACATAGGTGCTTTGATTTGGCAAACCCACCTAGTGTTGATCAAAGTCTTGACGAGTGCCAACGTTTGGAAGGCATCACATTTAATGACTTCATATTTGTGTGAGGGATTTTTCTTTTGATCTCACCAATTTGTTATCTCCAGTTGTTTTAAACATGCATCACATACAAATATAAAACATGCATCTCATGATTACAAGAAAGTAAATGTGACATAGTTATTGATAGCCAAAGGCTATTGCCTCCTCGGTAGTAACTCCCTGCCAGAATATTGGCCGAGGAGTCTGGCGTCACCCAAGAGAGGATCTTTTCATTGACCTCGGAAGGTGCGAAGTCAAACACTATGAGCTCGAGACTTTGGTTAGCTCGTCAGGAATTCCGAGGACAACACCGTCTCCATCGAGGGGCCAAACTGACCATCTTCGGGTAAGAGAGCCATCTCTCTGAAGCAAGGGAGAATCTCCCCGAAGGCAGAGGCCCCGAAGAGGTCTTCCCCGAACAAGAAACACCTGAACAAGGGAATCCCCGAACTATGGGTGTGAGTCCCAAAGAAGGTGTTCATCAAGGGAACTCCCAGAACTATGGGATAGATCCTGAAGGAGGTGCTCGCACCGAAGGACGGAAAGAATCCGAAGAGGGTGCACGCACCGAAGGGCGACCTCGCCCAGGGGACCTCGGGAGTACGGTATGAGCATTTAAGGAGCCTCTGACATGTCGCCCACAAGCCCTACACGTCACATCTGAATGGCGAACTGACACGCCACAGCCGCCCCGGCCCTGACACAACCTGTTCGGGTCCCGGGCTAAAGGAGGCTGCAAACGGCTGCCTGTCCCCTAGGTCCAAAACTACAGATCAAATCCGACCGAACACGTGTCATGATCTAAACGGACCAGCTACCCCTATAAATACTAGGAAATGGGACTGGGCAAAGGATGGGCATTTTCCTCCCTCTGAGAAAACACAAAACAGGCAAGACACTTGATCCCTCAGTGTTCTTCCTCCACTTTCACTCAGAAAATTGACTTGGGCGTCGGAGGGTCCTCCCCATAAAAGCAAACCGGGGACCTCCTAACCTCTTCTTTGAGCTTTTCAGGCACACTCAGCTGGGAAACCAGAGCTCCAGGCGCTCGCCTCCTCAGGAAGTCTCTCCACCTGTCAACATGACAGCAAAGGAAGATGCTTTGGGGCATCATTTGGCGCCGTCTGTGGGAACCTACTCCCAGGTAGCTGTTGTCGAAACTCGGCGTTCGAAGGACAAAGGACTCCCGAAGTCCCCGTCCGCGCCTAAGACCCAACCAGCTACCGAACAAAGTCCCCCAGAGACTTCCTTGCCTGAAGAGGAACGCCCTCTTGTCATCACCATGGGTTTTTTACGAGACTTTTAGAGGTCTGTTGTGGCTGAAATGACACAACAGATAGACCGAAGGTGGCCGCAACCAGCCCAGGCGCAAAAACCAACTTCGCCAGCACGACCTCGGGAGAAAAGCCCAAGGGCAACCCATCATAGCTCGGGAAGTGGGGAGCCACGGGAAGAGTCCTCGACAGATAACTTGCCCCTCGGACCACGGCTGGCGGAAATAGCGAGGTCTGAACGACCCGAAGTCCCATCCAGAAGAAGTTTGTCGCCAGAGGCAAGGTCCCCCTCACCTCGGTACCGAAGTCGCTCCCCGAAGAGACGGCAACAGTCCTTTTACCCAAGAACCTCCAAGCACCAGGAAGAGAAGCCCAGTGCTACGCTCCTCCTGGAGAAAGTCTTGGCAAGACTGGAGAGAGTGGAACAGCAGGTGGCACGCAAGCCTGTTTGGGCCAGGCTAACTGAAACCGTCTCTGGAGATGAAACTCCTTTCGCCCGAACAGTGGTCGAGGCGGCCATGCCAAGTGACTTCAGGCTACCTCGGCTAGAGACCTATGAGGGTCGGACTGATCCCCAGGCCCACCTAACAAAGTACAAACGCAGCATGGTGCTACACGGGGCTGATGACGCTACACTCTGCAAGTGCTTTGAAGTCACCCTCGCAGGACCATCAACTGCCTGGTACAATTCCCTGCCTCCCGGAAACATCAGGGGGTTCCAGGAGCTCTCCACAGCGTTCACCCAACAGTTCATTGGGAGCAAGCCAACGGCGAAGATGCCCGTCCAGATGTTTGACATAGCACAAAGAAACGGGGAGACCATCCGTGACTATGTCGAGAGGTTCAACAGAGAGGCCCTCAGTGTTCCCGACTTTCATCCCGAAATCCGCATCCTCGCCATGACGAGGGGCCTCCGGAGGGATTCGCACTTGTTTTATGAATTCTCCAAAGATCCCCCAGACACCCTGGGAGAATTCTACCGAAGGGCTGAACAACATATGACAGCCGAAGAGCTAGGAATGACTGGACCGAAGGCTGACCATATTCACGCTCGTGGTGAAGGGTCCAGCCAGCAAGCCCGGTGTCCGACGGAACAGTTAGGCCGACCTCGGACAACGCGAGTAGGAGGAAGGAAGCCCCAAAACTTTACACCTCTGAGCACCACGAGGGCTAACGTCCTCATGGCGTTGGAGAAACAGGGGGCTCAAATCCAACGACCGAGGGGCATGACTGCTGACAACAGAAGGAACATGAAGAAGTTCTGTCAGTTCCACCGTGATCACGGTCATGACACCGAAGACTGCTTTCAGTTGAAAAAGTACATTGAATCACTGATAAAGCAGGGCCAGCTTCGGCGTTATTTGAGAATGCCTTCCCTGAAGGGGAAAAAAAAGGAAGAAGGAAAGCCCGATGACGAGGATTAGGATTCAGACAGGCGAAGGAACCGAAGTCCGAGAAGGCGTCCTCCACCCTCGGCAGGAGTAATACAGATGATCACAACCGGACTTCCATCCTCGAAAAGAAAAAGAAGGGCCAGAGAGATAGCGGTGATGGAATATCAAAGCCCAACGAAAAAATTGGCCCGCGAGGATGGCTCCACCATCGTATTTCCCCATGACGATCCATTGCTGATAATGGCGAGGATGGGTACTGCTGGACGATGGGTCAAACGCAGACGTCTTGTTCTCACATTTGTTGCCAAGCTTGGGCGTATCCAGGAGTGACCTCAAGGCTGTTACTTCACCCACATTCGGCGTAGGACCATCTGAGCTACCTGTCCTCGGGTGGATCGACCTCCCCTTGATGATGAAAGGAACTTCGGAGAAAGAAACTGCTGAGTTGTTCGCCTCTACCATGGCAAGATTCATAGTCATGGACGTTCCTTCGTCATACAACGCCATCCTCGGCAGACAGACACAGGGAAATCTGCACATTCACCCAGATGTAAAGTACTTGACCGTCACCTTCACCACCAAGGAAGGAGACGCAAAGATCTTCATTGATCAAGGCGAGGTGAGAAAGGTGTTCGTCAGAGCACGAAAGGCTGCAGCAAGCAACTTAGCACATGCTGTAGAAGCAAAAGAGCTTGAAAGGGGCGAGGCAGAAGATCCCACAAAAGCGGAAACAGAAGAAGTAGAGCTTGTCCCAGGCCATAATACCCGAATAGGGAAAAGCATGGCCGAAGGAGACAAGGAAAAACTTGTATCTTTTCTGCTCGCAAATAAAGATCTCTTCGCCTACTCGCCGAAGGACATGCCAGGGGTAAACCCTCGCGTAATCCAGCATAGCCTCAAAGCGAGTCCTGAAATAAAACCTGTCTGGCAAAAGAAACGGAGCATCTCAGCTCACAAAAGTGACTTCGTCAAGACCGAAGTTCAGCGTCTGATAGACGCTAGCGTTATCCGGGAGGTAAACTACCCCGAATGGCTAAGCAACGTGGTAACTGCCACAAAAGAAGGAAGTAGTAAGCTCCGGATGTGCATCGACTTCAGAAATTTGAACGATGCTTGCCCGAAAGATTCATATCCTCTTCCGCCAATAGACCGACTGGCAGACTCAACTGCCGAGTACGGGCTCCTAAGTTTCCTGGACGCTTTCAGTGGGTATCATCAGATAAGGATGAACCCCGAAGATGAAGAGAAGACTGCCTTCATCACTGAGGGAGGAACATATTGCTATATCAGGATGCCTTTCGGACTCAAAAATGCAAGAGCCACCTACCAGAGGCTGATGAACAAAGTCTTCAAAGACCAAATAGGGAGGAACATGGAGGTGTATGTTGATGATATGATAGTCAAAAGCAAACTGCCTGGCTACCACGTTGCAGATTTAGAGGAAACCTTCCAAAAACTCAGAGCCTTCGGGATCCGCCTTAATCCTGAGAAATGCATCTTCGGGGTGACCTCAGGAAAGTTCCTTGGGTACATGGTGTCTGAAAGAGGCATCGATGCTAACCCCGAGAAGATTAAGGCTCTACTTGAATTCCGAACTCCTGCCACAGTCAAAGACGTGCAAAGACTCACTGGAAGAATAACCTCTCTGAGCAGGTTTATTTCCAGGTACGGAGATAGGTGTTGACCCTTCTTCAAAGTCCTCACAAAGGCAGCAAAGATGGAAGGCGACCTCGGAAAGAATGGTCATCCTTGGGATGAAGATTGCCAAAAAGCCTGGGAAGAACTCAAAGTCTACTTGGCCAGCCTGCCGACCCTGCGGCAACCTCGGGAGGGAGAGCCCCTCGTATTATACCTCGCCGTCACAGAAAAAGCTGTGAGCTCGGTCCTCGTGAAAGAAGAAGGGCCAAAGCAATGGCCAGTCTACTATGTCAGCAAGTCCTTGCACGACGCTGAAGTCAGGTACCCTTTGCTTCAAAAAGCTATATATTCCTTAGCGCTTGCAGGGAGAAGGCTGCGGCCATACTTTCAGGCTCACCCCATTATCGTCCGAAGTACCCTGCCTCTACGGGATGTTATGAGGAAAGTTGATCACTCGGGAAGGCTTTCCAAGTGGTGTATAGAGCTTGGCGAACACGACATCACGTATGAACCCCGGAAAGCTATAAAAGCTCAAGCTTTGGTAGACTTCATCGCCGAAGTACCAAACACCGAGGAGGGACATTCGTTTTTGGGCGAAGACGAGCCAGAATGGACGTTATATGTTGACGGGGCCTCAGGATCCGAACACCAGGGAGCTGGAGTGATTATCAGAGGCCCCGAAGGCCTAGAAGTAATGAAGGCCATCAAGTTCAGTTTCAACGCCACCAACAATATGGCCGAATATGAGGCCCTCATAGCAGGATTACGCCTGGCCAGAAAAATTGGCGTGAGAAACTTGAAAGCCCATAGTGATTCCCAGCTGGTGGTCCGGCAAATGGCAGGGGACTATGGCGCGAAAGACCCGACCTTGGTGAAATACCATGAGTTGGTAACAAAGCTTATTCGGGAGTTCGACGTCATGAAAATCGAGAACGTACCCCAACGAGAAAATGCTGAGGCAGACTGTTTGGCGAAGTCCAAAACTTGCACCGAAGTGCTAAGCCACCCCAGCATCGCGGTGTTAAGCATAGAGACCTCGGGAAAAGGATGGAAAGAACCAATCAAAATGTATCTCGCAACTAACACACTCCCCGAAGACCCCAGCGAAGCCGCAAAAGTGCGAAGGCGCTCCGAACGTTTCTTCTTAATTGGAGAAGAACTATATCGGCAAGGATATGCAAATCCACTACAGAGGTGTTTTAGTGAAGAGGATACTGAAATGATCCTCGAAGAAGTTCATGAAGGTGCCTGTGGTTCGTACATCGGAACCGACGCCCTCGCAGCAGTGATACTTCGCCAAGGATACTTCTGGCCTACCCTGAGAAAGGACGCCAAGCAGTTCATCCAGAAATGTGGTAGTTGCCAGAGACATGCGAACATCCAAAGAACACCCTCAGAGTTCGTGACTTCGGCAGACTATCCTTGGCCCTTCGCAGTTTGGGGCATAGATCTCATTGGGCCACTCCCAACGGCGCCTGGAGGCGTAAAGTTCTGCGTAGTAGCAGTAGACTATTTCTCTAAGTGGGTCAAGGCAGAACCTTTGACAACTATCTCGGCAAAAGAAGTGCAGAAGTTCGTATGGAAAAACATCATATGCAGATTTGGCATACCGAGGGTACTCGTAGCGGACAATGGATCCCAGTTCACAGACAAAGGATTCCAAGAGTTCATTAGCGACCTCGGGACAAAAATGCACTTCGCCCCAGTAGCTCACCCCCAAAGTAATGGGCAGGTGGAAGTATCTAACAGGACCATAAAAATGGTCTGAAAAAGAGACTAAGGGAAGCAAAAGGGAAATGGCCAGGAGAACTCCAGAGCGTGTTATGGAGTTACCGAACAACACCCCGAAGAGCCACAGGGGAAACGCCCTTTTCACTCGTCTTCGGCACAGAGGCCATCATCCCTGTCGAGGTAGTACAACCGTCAATACGAGTCCAAGTGTTCGATGAAAGTGGAAATGACCTCGGCCTGAGAACCAAGCTCGACCTCGTCGGCGAACACAGAGAAGTAGCCGAGCTGAGAAGAAAAGCTTTCCAGCAAAGAATAGCAGCAGCCATAAACCTACGCGCCAGGCCAAAGGGAATAAAACAGGGAGACCTGGTTCTCTGAAAGGCTGAATTTGCACCCCGAAAGTGATCCCACGGGGTACTTCACGCAAATTAGGAAGGACCGTACCTGGTACTTGCCGAAGTACGAAAAGGAGTTTATAAGCTCGGTGATGCCGAAGGCATAGAATTAAAAAACACTTGGCACTCAGAGGCCTTGAAAAAATTCTATGCCTAAAACGTTTGGTGCGAAAGTTGGATTGCACAAGTTGGACAAATTTGTCTAAGTAAAAAGTTCTGAAGTGAAGAAGTACAAAACAAGAGTCTCACGAAAGCAATCGCCGAGGAAAGCAAAAGTAAGTTTTCCGAAGTCTCTTGAGCGAACATGTTCGGGACAAAGGAAAGCAAAAGTATGGTTTTCTGAATTCTCTTGAGCGAATATGTTCGGGACAAAGGAAAGCAAGAGTATGGTTTTTCAAAGTCCCTGGAGCGAATATGTTCGGGACAAAGGAAAACAAGAGTATGGTTTTCCGAAGTCTCTCGAGCGAATCATGTTCGGGACAAAGGGAAACAAAGGGATCTGGCAAAAAATACTTAGCCAAATTTTTATCTATTGAGCCAAAGAGTGCTTACAGAGAAGAAAGTTGCTGAAAGACTACAAAAAAGAAGAAGAAAAGGAAGACAAAAGGCCCTAGTACAAACTAAGGAACCTCGGCGTCTTGAGAACTGCCAGCCTCTGTGCTTTTATCAGCAGCCTTCGGCGCCGAGAAAGAAGGAGGCAGTTTCAAGTGCTCGATCTTGGACCAAGTCCACCGAGGCTCCTTCGGGATGTTCATGCCTTCCAGGAAGGAGAGGTCAAAATCTGGGAACTTCTGCAGAATTTGGTGCCGAGCAAGACAGAAGCCGTCTTGAAAGCCCAACTTCGTCATATCATCGGACTCTCGCTTCTTGACCGCCAAATCTGCATAGTCCTTCTCCAGATCCGCGTAATCCTTCTCCAGATCCTTAAGCTTTCTCTTCAATGCCTTCATCTTCTTATTCTCTTCTAAAGGCTTCTTCAGAGGTGCGACCTCGGCTTCGAGCTGGGCCTTTTCCTCGAGCGTCTTCGTAAGGATTGCGTCACTTCCTGACTTATCCTTTTGAATCGCTTCTACGGTCGAAGTCAGCTCCGCCATCCGAGAGCCGAGGTCGGAAAGTTTCTGGGAGGTGCCTTTCTCAACTTCCTTCTCCGAAGACTACTTCAGCTGAGCATTATCGGCAGCCAACGCCGAACACTGGGCTTTGAGGAAGGACGTCGGAAGAAGGGACGTCGACAGAAGGAACCTCGGGCAAAGGGGCAGCAAGGTCTCCGGGCTCCTCGCCTACCTCCTCCGGAATTTGCGGAAGAGAGGAAGGAGCAGCTTTCTTTGCCCGTTTGGGGGGAGGGCCGCCTGAAGTCTGCTTTCGCCTCCAAGAGGCGGCCTTCTTCATCTGTTCGGCCCTCTGGGCCTGCCCGGTAAAAAGAGCCTTGTAGAAGGCAGCCGCGTCGTCGCCCATCTCTGAAAAAAGGAAGAAAAGATCAGTGTAAGTCCAAGATGAAGTTATGAAGGAAAAAATGAGAAAGTAACTTACTCTCGTAAAAAGACTCATAAGTCTCTTTCCCCCGAAGGAGTTTCACGAGCCAGGAGTACTTCCCCGAAGAAGCCGGTTTCGGCATGTTGAGGTTTGTCACATGCTCCTTTACCACCTTGAGTTCCCGAAGGACCTCTTCGGTCATGAGCCTCCAGTTGATCAGAAAGGGGTAAAGGGAACGAGGAGAGACCTCGGCAGCCCAGTCAGAGGTGGCCCGGATGCGCCTGTCGAAGTCCTCGAAGATAGGTGCTACGTCGGCGTCTAGCAGTATCTTCGGGTCAACAACATCCATCTTGAGCCTCCCCTGAGCCCACTTGGTCGGGACGTGCGACCAAGCCTCCGACTTCTTCAGGAAAAAGAATTTTTGTTGCCACATGTTAGTATTGTGCCCAAAAAGCCAATCATGAGATGATTGTATTTTGCACATTGAGTCATGATATTTTATTGAGGCATTAATCCAGCAATTTTGTTTGTTGTTTTGTTTCTGCGTAACGTAATAAACATAATTGTAACCCTAGAATAATGATATTCTTAAACGTCCCTAGTATAGTATTATTGTGGAGCGGGTTGCAATAATACATAATGACTAGCATATGTGGAGACTAATATGAGATATGTAGTCTACATATGGGTACAAGTTGGAGAACTTGTGTACTGGACCGACCCACCATGAGAACACTTCATGGATCGTTATATGAGTGTCATAAGTGATTCTCATAGTGATCATGGTATATGTAGTCCTTCGACCTAAGATCATCAAGGTTCCCTACATGTGAGTCACATACTTTGATACTTTCCTTTGTTGCTCGTAACTGAGTGAACTTGAAGGAGGTCATTGGGTATGTCACATATCATGCGGAGGGATTTGTATGATCAAGATGGGATTTGTCCCTCCTATGTAACGGGAGTGATATCTTTGGGCCCCTTGATAGAGTGAGACTTAGAAAATGCATGGCCATGCTCCGATGAGTTGATATATGATATCAATGTCATCAGTTTAAGTTAGTCTACTCGGTAATCAAGAAACCAAAGATTGGGCTATACGAGAGTGACACATTCCATGTCTCGTGCTTAGTCTTGATATCTTGGACAAAGGGACAATGGCATATATCGGTGATGATCATAAAGGTTTAGTCGATTCACCGACAATCTTGTCACTTGGGTAGCAATGATGTGTTGCTAGACACCGCTCATTGCTTATGATCATAAATGTGATTTATGATCGTTGCCAATATGGCAAGAGCCTATTGGGTCACACACATAGAGCTATTTGGATCATTAGAGTGCATGGGCTAATTATTTGGGTTATGGTTTCACTTTAATTTCGTATTAATAATGGGCCAAGGAGTTGAGCCATTATTAAGCCCGAAATTAATTCCTAATTGGATTAGGGCTTTGAAACCCATTAGGCCTGGAAGTTGAGTCTCACTATAAATACAACTTTTAAGTGAGAAATTCGTAGGTCTCCTTGCCCTAGCCTCCCAAAAGGACAGCCACACTCTTCTCTTGCAATTCCTTGGAGGACGCAAGCTAGCACTGCGAGCGCAAGAGAAACGCATCTGCCGGGACGTGGTGGAAGCGTGGTGATCCCGAGAGGCTCGTGTGGATACCATAGAGAGCCTGAACACGTCAACTGTTAAGGTTTTGTGATTCGACTCTACAGTTGAGTGAGAGATCTCAACCGAAAATTAGGTATGAAATTTTCGAACACCCGGTTTACCCCGTTTCACTTGGATCCTGGAGGGTTTCGGTTAAATTCCGCTGCGCTGTTTGGCTCCCGAAACCCAACACCACACTCGCCAGCTGTATTTGGTGGCGAAGGTGAACGTATACTTTTTGCTCCCGGATCCCCGAGGTAGCATAAAGTAGAAGCCACCCTTCGGGACCACGAAGAGCTTGTAGTACTGAAGAAAAACTACAAAGTGAGGTGTTATTTTGAAAACGCCGCACATACAGAGGAAGGCGTTGAAATAGCAGTACGAGTTCGGTGGGAGTTGGTTAACGGCAATGCCATGGAAGTTGCAGAACGCGCTAACCATCTCCGGGGGGGATACCGAAGTGCGGCCTTCAGTTGGGCTTGGAAAACGGTGATTTCATCACTTCGGTTGGAGAAAGGAAATTGGTCAGGACGGGGCAACCTCGTCACAGAGTAAGAGGGTAAGAAAAACTTTTTCTTCCACTTCGCTAGTTTTGCCGGAGTAGTGCAGCAGGGGTGAGAAAGAAGAGGTTGCCAACTCTCGGGAACAGGTATGATGAAAACGAGTTCGGGAAAAACAAGGAAAACGAGTTCGGGAAAAACAAAGAAGAATCTTTGAAAAAAGCAGAAGGACTAAAACCCACCAAAGGTCTTGCCGGAATCTGGATTCCTGGAAGCCGTCGTGAAAAGTGGTCAGAAAAATGCCTGAAAAAGGAAAACCGCCGCGGAAAATCAGGAGAGAATTAGAAGGCAAAAGAAAGCAAAAGCAGAAGAAGAAAGAGGGTTATGACAGGACTGATATATATAGGCCGAGAAGGCCAGGAGAACCGTCGTCATTAGTACCCCTCGGAAGGCAAAGCGTCGCCATAACTGCTATGAGCGCCTGAAAAGTCACGCCAGCCGTACTCAGTGCATTCTTACCCCATAAAAGTGTGCCATGTGTCGGTCATCGCGCAGCAAACGTGCCACGTGTCGTCCATCACGTCGAGCACGCCCTCTGACACCATTTGGTCTAGAGGTGCCGCCCTAGACTGACTCTGCTGGATATAGTACGCGACGCATGAGCAGACCTATAAAGGCAAAAAAGTAGGTTACCTCGAAGACACCAAAAGATAGCCTGTGACTTCGGGCAAAACGTCTATCTTCGGTACAAGGTTATCCTATTTCCCCTCGCCACAAGGACACCAAGAGACAGCCTGTGACTTCGGGCAGAAGGTGTATCTTCGGCACAGGGACAGCCTATCTTCTCGCGCCTCGAGGATGCAAAAAGGGCTGCCCATCGCTCTAGGCAGAAGAAGGCGTCTTCGGCGCAGATATCACAACCATAGGACCCGAAAACCGATGAACCGAAGTTTCTCACTTCGGCTTTTCGGAGGGGGGCCTGTGATAGCCAAAGGCTATTGCCTCCTCGGTAGTAACTCCCTGCCAGAATATTGGCCGAGGAGTCTGGCGTCACCCAAGAGAGGATCTTTTCATTGACCTCGGAAGGTGCGAAGTCAAACACTATGAGCTCGAGACTTTGGTTAGCTCGTCAGGAATTCCGAGGACAACACCATCTCCATCGTGGGGCCAAACTGACCGTCTTCCGGTAAGAGAGCCATCTCTCTGAAGCAAGGGAGAATCTCCCCGAAGGCAGAGGCCCCGAAGAGGTCTTCCCCGAACAAGAAACACCTGAACAAGGGAATCCCCGAACTATGGGTGTGAGTCCCGATGAAGGTGTTCATCAAGGGAACTCCCAGAACTATGGGATAGATCCCGAAGGAGGTGCTCGCACCGAAGGACGGATAGAATCTGAAGAGGGTGCACGCACCGAAGGGCGACCTCGCCCAGGGGACCTCGGGAGTACGGTATGAGCATTTAGGGAGCCTCTGACATGTCGCCCACAAGCCCTACACGTCACATCTGAACGGCGAACTGACACGCCGCGGCCGCCCCAGCCCTGACACAACCTGTCCGGGTCCCGGGCTAAAGGAGGCTGCAAACGGCTGCCTGTCCCCTACATCCAAAACTACAGATCAAATCCGACCGAACACGTGTCATGATCTGAACGGACCAGCTACCCCTATAAATACTAGGAAATGGGACTGGGCAAAGGATGGGCATTTTCCTCCCTTTGAGAAAACACAAAACAGGCAAGACACTTGATCCCTCAGTGTTCTTCCTCCACTTTCACTCAGAAAACTAACTTGGGCGTCGAATGGTCCTCCCCGGAAAAGCAAACCGGGGACCTCCTAACCTCTTCTTTGAGCTTTTCAGGCACACTCAGCTGGGAAACCAGAGCTTCTTGGGGTTGGCTAGCTATTACAGAAGATTTGTACCAAAATTTTTCGTTCTAGCAGCACCTATGACTCAATTAACCAGGAATAACCAGAAATTTTTCTGGGAAACAAAATGTGAAAAAAGCTTTCAAGAGCTAAAGAGGAGACTGACTACAGCTCCTATACTAGTCCTACCAAACCCTGAAAAGGAATATGAGGTGTACACTGATGCATCTCATGTAGGACTAGGATGTGTCCTAATGCAGGAAAGGCCACCTACATGTCCTAGTGTAAACCTTAAGGTGTTCCAGCTTTTGACTTAAGTCTAAGGGTGGAATTTTGGGGTTATCCCACCATGGGGAGGCAGCCAAGCCTTGATAATTAGTCAAAAATTTTGGGCACATGTGTACCAATGAGTTTAAGACAAAGAAACCATATTTAGTGAGAAGGAAAATGACATAAAGCAAGGTTAACCTTGTTAAGTGTGTTTTGGTGCCCTTAAGCTCATTTAAGGCCATTTAAGTGGCCAAATCACCTATCCCACTCTCATTTTCATCCTTCCCCAGCCCAAGAACACAGCCATACTTATTCCATAGCCACCACACCTTTCAACTTGCAATTCATTGAAATTGAAAACAAGAAAGGGCAATTGGAAGCTATGTGGTGCTAAGACTTGAGTGCACCTAGGATCAAGCTCCAATTTCAGCATACCCATCAAGGTAAGGGTTCTCTTGCTCTCATGGGTTGTTTTCTATATTTTCAAACATCCATGGAGCTATGGCTAAGGTTGGAAGAGAGCCATGAGCTTGATGAACCAAGTTTATTGAGGGGAGTGCACTTATTGAAGGTTTTGTGACCTATTGTCAAGTGCACAAAGATGGCAGTGAAATGAGGGTTTCTAGAGCCCAAAGTTAGTACTAAATACTGTTAAAATCCTCCTAAGACCAAGCATTAGCTTGAGGAGGGCTACCACAGTGACTTGATTATGTTTATTATGTGTTTTATGGACTAACCTATGGTATATGCTACTGCCACATTTCATGTGTTTGTTGTTTGTGTTTGGCTGCTGCATTTGGTTGCTATATCTTGTATATATGCATTTTGGTTTTTTTGTTTTAGTTTCTTTGGATGCAGGTTTTAATGAGGATCACATTACCTTAAGAAACCAAGTGTTACCCTAACTAAGTTTCTCAATGAAACTTACTCCCCTCAATTCTGTCATTTCAGGTCCAGCTGAAAGATCACCTTCAAACTAACCTTTGTGGTTTGATTTTTCATCTAAAATTGTAGGTACATGAACGTCCATATGTCTAGTTTTGATCCATAAATTTTGGTGATTTTAGGAGCACATTTGGTATTTTTAATTGTTGTACTTACTGTGTTGTTCAGTAACTGTCCAGCATCCTGTTTTTGGAGTCCATTGTGTCTCAAGACCTCCGGTAACCTAGGGTGCGTATTTAGCTAATTTAAGACCATACTTTAGTGCATGTAAGCATTTACATGTAGTGTATGTAAAATTAGATAACTATGTGAACATTTGAGTAATGTTTTGGCTATGTAAGTCATATGGTGCAAAGCTGCCTAAGTGTTAATGATGGGCTGCTTACTTGTAAATTATGTTTTGCCCACATAAAGCTGTTAAAAGAAAGGGAATGTAATTCCTATGTGTAATGGACATATATGGGATCGCCATGGAGGGCTTTCCCCATGTGAATGAAGTGTTTACATGGTTTGGAAAATTTGTATGGGAAAAATGGTCCAAAGTTGCCCTAATTTTGACTCTGGACCTAAAGTTTATTATCTCCCTGTGTAGAATGAATCTTTGTGTGAAAGTTTGATCACGCCTAGAGGACATCTAGGGGATTAACTGGGCTTTGGAATTCCTAGATTTTGAGCATTGTGGCCAAAGATATGATGTTGCAAAGTTGGCTGATTTACTGTTCATTTGGTCAGAATTTTGTGACCCACTTAAAAAATCCATAACTTGGTCCATAGGTGGGATATTGATGTAAAAAAAAATTCCTTGGTTTTCTCGAAGTCTCTACTTGATAATGGTGCAAATAAAATAGAGGGCTATGTGGCTAGAATGATACATTTTATTAGTGGAAGTTACAGGTGCAGTAGCTGGCCACTAGAACTTAACAAGATTGCCTAATGTGTGGAAGGCAAAACTAAGACTTGTGCTAGTGTTTTCCTTCTTTGCTACCATTGTGTGCATGCAATGTGAATATGTGTGTGATGGTTGGACCAATATGCATGTATTTACATAGTGCCCAAGAGGGCCACTTGGGTATGCACACTAAGGGTAGTGTTCTGATGGCCTACAGAACATTACCAATCCTAGGAGTCTAAATGCATAGTTTTGCCACCATAACTGGACTACCCCGGAGTGGTAACACCCACGCCCGAAGGTATGGATTGCATTCGACCGAACATGTGTCATAATCTAAGCGGGTTATGTCAGGCAGATTTATTCATTCACACCTTCCTATATATATATAGATATGGGAAATGGCCTCAGTATGGTACACAGGGGCGAGAAAAAAGATACATTCTTTATATTCTTACTACTTCCAGTCTCTCAAAATATTGACTTGGGCATCGGAGGCTCTTCCCCTGAAAAATATGCCGGGGACCTCCTAACTTTTATTTTTTAAGTGTTTCAGGCAATCTCTACCCAGGAATCTCTCGTTCAAGCGTTCCTCCCTCACTGAAAGTCCCTCCCAGTCTCACTATGTCATACAGTGATGATGCCGATGGACATCATTTGACACCATCTGTGGGAACCCACTCCCAGGTGTCCATCATTCAAAACTCAGCATTCTAAGGACAAGGAGCTTCTGAAGTCCCATTCCACGCCAGAGGTTTAATCGGTGACCGAGCAACCTGCCACAGGGACTTCCTTGCCGGAGGATGAGCGTCCTCTAACCGTTACCATAAGGTTCCAGCATGATTTTCAGTGCTCCGTCATGGCTGAAATGACGCAGCAACTGGACTGATGGTGGTCACAGCAACTTTCGGGCCGAAGGCCCCCTTCACCAGCACCTCATCGGGAGAGAAGCCCGAAGTCAACTCACCGGAGTTCGGGAACCGGGGACCAACATGATGAGTCCTCGATGGAAAACATACCACCCAGGGTTTGACCTATGGGAGAAATGGGGTCCAAACGGCCCAGGACTCCCCGCCGAAGGAGTTCTTCACCAGAAGAGAAATCGTAATCCCCTCGGTGACAAAGTTACTCTTTAAAAAGGAGGCGTCGCTCTCCATTACTGGAGGCCTCCAGGCAGTAAGAAGGAGAGCCCAGTGCGACACTCCTCATGGAAAAAATCCTAACGAGGTTAGAGAGGGTGGAAAGACAGGTAGCTCGGAAGCCTGTCTGGTCTAGATTGTCAAAAACCTTCAACAAAGATGAATCGCTGTTTACCCGAGCAGTAGTCAAAACACCTATGCCGAGCGAATTTCGGGTGCTTCGTTTGGAAACCTACAATGGCCAAAGTGACCCCCAGGCTCACTTAACCAAATACAGGCGCAGCATGGTGTTGCACGGTGCTGATGACACCACCCTTTGTAAATGCTTCAAGGTCACCCTTGCTGGACCGGCTATGGCATGGTACCATTCGTTAGCCGCCGGAACCATCGTGGGATTCTAAGAGCTGTCTACCGCTTTCACGCAGCAGTTCATCGGGAGCAGGCCAACGGCGAAGATGCCAGCGCAGAAGAACAGAGAAACTATTCGCGACTATGTCAAAAGGTTCAATCGAGAAGCCCTAAGCATGCCAGACTTCAGGCCAGAAATATGTATCCTCGCCATGATACGGGGACTTCGGAGAGACTTACAATTGTTCTACAAATTTTTTAAGGACCCCTGGACACCCTCGGCGAATTTTACCGAAAGGTTAAGCAGCATATGATTGCTGAAGAGCTGAGGATGGGAGGCCCAAAGCTCGACCACGTCCGTACCGAGGGGTCGAGCCAATAGACTTGCTACCCAACCAAATCAGGGGGTCGACCTCGGAAGCTGAGAGGGAAGAAGCCATTGACTTTTACTCCCTTAAATACCACAAGGACGAACATTCTCATGGCCATGGAAAGGCAGGGAACTCAGATTCAACGACCCAAGGCCATGACCTTGGATAACAAAAAGAACATGAAAAAGTTTTGCCCGTTCCATCGGGACCATGGGCATGATACTGAGGATTGCTTATAGCTGAGGAAGTACATAGAGTCCCTGATAAAGCAGGGCCAACTTTGACGTTACCTGCGGATGCCCTCCCCAAAGGGGAGGAAGGATGAAGAAAGGAAAGGGGATGACGAGGAGTATGACTCTGACAGACACCAAAACCGAAGTCCCAGAGGACATCCACCACCTCCGGCAGGAATAATACAAACAATCACCACAGGACTACCCTCGGTAGAAAGGAAGAGAAAAGCCAGGGAGATCTCGGTAATGGAATATTGTAACCCATCAAAAAAGCTTATTCAGAAAGATGGGTCTACCATAATATTCCCTCATGACAACCCCCTTCTGGTCATAGCAAGGATAGGGAGTTGGGACGTCAAAAGAGTACTCCTTGATGATGGTTCTAATGCTGACGTATTGTTCTCCTATCTGCTGCTGAGTTTGGGTATCCCAAGGGGCGATCTCAAGCCTGTCACCTCTCATACTTTCAGAGTGGGTCCATCCGAACTCCCTGTCCTTGGATGGATTGACTTCCCCCAGATGTTAAAAGGAACTTCACTACAAAACAAGGATGAGCTCTTTGCCTCTACAATGATAAGGTTCATCGTCATAGATGTCCCTTTGTCGTATAATTCCATCCTTGGAAGACAAACGCAGGGAAACCTTCACATTCATCCAGATGTGAAATACCTTACTGTCACCTTCGCCACAAAGGATGGAGATGCTGAGATCCTCTTTGACCAAGGGGAGGTGAGAAAGGTGTTTGTCAAAGCAATAAAGGCCTCAGTGAAGAGCTGCGCATGGGCCACGGGAGCAAAGTCCATACTCATAGGAGAGGCAGAGAGGCAAAAAATAGAGGTCCCCGAGAAAATAGAAATAGAGGATATAGAACTTATCGCAGGCCGAAATACCTGAATAGGGAACAAATTGGCCGAAGGTGATAAGGAAAAACTTGTATCTTTTCTGGTAATGAACAAAGATCTATTTGCCTACTCACTAAAGGACATGCCTGGGGTAGACCCTCACATAATTCAGCATAATCTTAAGATACACCCAGATGCGAAGCTCGTCTGCCAAAAGAAAAGAAGCTTTTCGGCACATAAGAATAGCTTTGTCAAATCCAAAGTCCAACGGTTAATGGAGGCCGGTGTAATAAGGGAAGTCAAATACCCCGAATGGCTTAGTAATGTGGTCTTCGCCACAAAGGAAGTGAGTGACAAACTCCGAATGTATGCGCATCAACTTCCGAAATGTGAACGATGCTTGTCCTAAAGATTCGTATCTGCTACCGCCAATAGACCTATTGGTGGACTCAACCGCCGACTATGGCCTCCTGAGTTTCCTTGACGCCTTCAGTGGGTATCACCAAATCAGGATGGACCCCGAAGATGAGGAAAAAACCACCTTCATCACTGAAGTTCGTACACATTGCTACATCAAAATGCCCTTCGGGCTTAAGAATGCAGGAGCCACTTACCAGAGGTTAATGAATAGGGTCTTCAACTCCCAAATAGGGAGGAACATGGAAGTCTATGTTGATGATATGATAGTTAAGAGCAAACTACCTAGAAGTCATATGACAGACTTGGAGGAAACATTCTGCCAGCTGAGGATCTTCAGAATCCGTCTCAACCCCGAAAAGTGCATATTTTGGGTAAATGCGTGAAAGTTCCTTGGATTTATGGTGTCGGAAAGAGGTATCGACGCCAATCCAGAAAAGGTCGAGGCCCTACTAAGATTCTAAACTCTCACAACGACAAAGGATGTGCAAAGACTCACAGGGAGAATGACATCCCTCAGTAGATTCATCTCCAGATATGGGGATTGCTGCCGACCGTTCTTCAAGGTCCTTACTAAAGCGGTGAAAAATGGTGGTGACCTCACGAGCGAGGTACATGCTTGGAATGAAGACTGCCAAAATGCTTGGGAAGAGCTTAAGTTCTACTTGACTCACCTGGCAACACTTCGGCAGCCACGAAAAGGGGAACCCCTCATACTATACATCGCCGTCATTGAAAAGGCGCTAAGTTCGGTCTGCGTGAAAGAAGAGGGAGTGGAGAAATGGCAGTCTATTATGTGAGCAAGTCTTTACATGGTGCCGAAGTCAGGTACCCCCTACTACAAAAGGCGATTCATGCCCTGATACTTGCAAGCAGAAGGCTACTGATGGCCTCGGGCCTCATCGTTGTGAGTCATGATGACTGTTGAGGAGACTTCTAGGAGGAAGAACGCCTGGAAGGTGGATCGCCCCAAGGAGAGTACCTGAAAAGCTGGTAAACAGGGTTAGGAGACCCCCGGAGTGTCTTTCCGGGGGGGGAGCCTCCGACGCCCAAGTCAGTGGTGGCCGGAAAAAGGAGAAAGTCACTAGCTCAAAGAGAAAGGCAGAAAAGTCTCGCCTGGTATTTTCTCAGAGTGTGGGAGCTGTATCTCCGGCCTACCAACCTCCTGTCAAGTATTTATTTCCTGTATATATAGGAATACCTAGCCCGTTCAGATCATGACACGTGTGCGGTCGGATGCTCCTGAACTTCTGGGCGTAGGGGACAGATAGTTGGTAACTAGATGGCCTCGAGCCTTGTGCTGAGACGGGCCATGATGTGATTCTGATGGCGTCTGCGCGTCAGGGTGACTTTTTACGTCTGTGGTGGGACGTGTCAGAGGCTTCCTTAAATGCTTCCTTAAATGCGCCTGCCGTACTCCCGAGGTCCCTGGGCGAGGTCATCCTCTAGTTCGGACAGAGCCTCTTCGGGAAGCATACCCTCAGTTCGGGGGTTCCCAGTTCCAGGGGGTTCCGCCTTCGGGGATATCATGTTCGGGCAGCAATGTCTGGTGCCACTTTTCCGAAGGCGAGCTGTTCACAACCTTGGGGGGCGAATGGAGTCCTCAAGTTTTACTGGCGTGCCGAGGCTCGGAGCTCTCCGGCTATCTCCCGAGGTGCATGATTCCACCTGTTCCCGGGAAGCGCTAGTTCTTCTGGCCATTGTTGTGGCAGGGTGTTCGGCCAGATTGAGGCGATAGCCTTTGGCTATCACATGCCCCCCTCTGGAAAGCTGAAGTGAAGACTTCGGTTTGCATCTCTTTCCGAGGTTGTTGTTGGGAGTCTTGTTGGGAAGCATAACCTGTTCCGAGGTCGCACCTTTTGCCCGAGGGTCTGGGCTGTTCGGCCTTGGCCTATTCTTTGGTGTCTCCGAGGCAAAGCCTGTACCGAAGATACACCTCTTGCCCAAAAGTCATGGGCTGCTCAGCCATAGCCTGTCTCTTGGTGTCCTCGAGGTGGCCTACTTTTTATTTCCGCAGGTCTGATGGCCAAGAGTGTCAGACTGAGCGGCGCGTCTCCATTTCTCAGGGATGTCAAACGACGTGTCCCAATCAGGAGGTGTGTCCCGGTTTTCCAGGCACGTTTGGGGAGGCACGTCCCCTATTTCTGCGCAGCGGTTGACATGCGGCTTCTTGCCATTGGAGGAGAGGCGCGTCATTTACAGAGGGCGTGCCTTTTCGGGTGCAGCGGGCAGTTACGGCGACGGTTCGCCTCCAATGGGTACTTATGATGTCTTTTCGGTTACCCACCTTTGGCCTATAAATAGCCCATTCCATCATAAGTCCCACTTACTGTTTTTCTGCTCTCTCTCTGCTTTGCCCTCTG
This sequence comes from Aquilaria yunnanensis, assembly GCA_039654915.1. Classification (NCBI taxonomy): domain Eukaryota; kingdom Viridiplantae; phylum Streptophyta; class Magnoliopsida; order Malvales; family Thymelaeaceae; genus Aquilaria; species Aquilaria yunnanensis. The sequence goes on along the minus strand of CM077595.1, from coordinate 34,555,431 downwards.
TTCTTGCGTTTTATCTTGCTTTCTGTGGCGGAGCTTCTTTATTCAGAGCTTTTCCTACCAACTTTCACGACGGCGTCCTCAGGCAAATCTTTTGGTGGGTTTTGATTTCCAGAGTACTCTGATTCCTCTGTTTTTCTGAGTTTTTCTGGAAAACTATTGTTTTTTCCAAACTCGTCTTCTGAGTTTTTTCTGGAAACTATTTTCTTTTCCATCTCAAACTCTTTTTCATGTCTGCGATGCCTGTTCCCGAGAGCTGGAAACCTCTTCTGGCCCATCCTTGCTGTACCACCCCCGAAAAACTAGAAAGGTGGAAGAAAAAATTCTTTCTTCCGTCTTACGCTGTGACCAGGCTGCCTCGTTCTAGCCATTTTGCTTTTTCAAACCGTGGCGACGAGGTTACCGTCTTCCGAGCCCAACTGAAGGCCGGACTTCGGTATCCTCCCCCGAAGGTGGTTTGCGAGTTCTGCCAATTCCATGGCATTGCTGTGAACCAGCTTCCCCCGAACGCGTACTGCTATTTTAACGCCTACCTCTGCATGTGTGGCGTGTTCGGGATAGAGCCCCACTTCATCATTTTCATGCAGTACTACAAGCTCTATGTGGTCCCGAAGGGTGGCTTCTATTTCCTGCTGCCTCGGGGATCCGGGAGCAAAAAATTCACCTTCACCTTCGACACGAAGGATAGCTGGCGGGGGTGGCAGCTTAAGTTCTTTTTCCTAAAGGTGGATAAGAACTGGTCTGATGTCCCGACCAGGTGGGCTCAAGGAGTGCTGAACGCAGACGTCGTTGATCCGAGGATGCTGCTGACCCCACCGTTGGCTTCCGTGTTCGTGGATTTCGACGCCCGCATTCGAGCAGTCGCTGACTGGGCTCCCGACGTCTCTCCTCGTGCTCTTTACCCCTTTCCTATCAACTGGAGGTTGATGACCGAAGAAGTCCTTCGGGAGCTGAAAGTGGTTAAGGAGCACGTGACTGACCTCAATATGCCCGCTCCCGCCATCGCCGGGAAGGACTCCTGGCTGGTCAAGCTCCTTAAGGGGGAGACTTCTTTCGAAACTTTTGCCGAAAGTGAGTAATCTTCCACCCCTTTATACTTTTTACTCGGACTTACGCTGATATTTCTTCTCTTTTTCAGAGATGGGCGATGGGGCTGCCGCTTATTACAAGGCCCTCTTTTCTGGCCAAGTGGAGAAGGGGGAGCAGACAAAGAAGGCGGCTTCCCGAAGAAGGAAGATGATAGGGGCGGGACCCTCGGCGAAGCGAGCTAGGAAGGCTCTCCAGTCTCCTCAGCCAGAGCTTTTGGAAGAAGAAGCTGGCGAAGAGGCTGGTCTTGTTGAAATTCCACCGGCCGAGGCTCACGTTACTTCCGCCGAGGTGCCTCCTCCCGACCTCGAGGCCCCCAGAAACACTGTAGTGGTAGAAGTACCCACTGCCGAGGAGCGGTACCGGCAGAAGGGTAAGGGTCTTTCTTCCGAGGGGCCCGAGGATCCCGAGGACACTGTCTCCGAGGTTCCTCCAGGTATGCCTTCAGGCGAAGTTCAGCTCCTTTACCTTTCGTGAATTTTTCTTCTGCTCCTAACTTCCTTCTTACTTTCAGAGGAGCCCCTTGCTGCTGGCTGGAGGGCCATTTATGAGAGGAAACGAGCCCTCCGCGATGCCATAATCCCTGAGGGGAAGATCCCCTTGGAGCCCTTTTGGACAATCACGGAGGATATGAATTTGCTCTCCGACGATTGTCCAAAAATGACAAAGGAGATTTGGAAGGGGATGACCACTGACGCCTCCTTCTGGGCCATTGCGGCGGCTCACCCGGGGGATAATACCCTCGCCGCAAAAGTCACCGAGCACGCCGCTCAGGTACAGTCTTTACACTCTTTTTCCTCAATTTTCTAAGTGTTTAGACTTGTACTAACCTGGACTTTTGCCTCACCGTAGCTGCTGGAGTACGCTGGTTATCTCCGAGTTCGGGTGGCCAGACAGGCTGCCTCCAAGGATGCGACTTCGCGGGAACTCAGTGAAGCGAAGGCTTCGCTTGCGAAGGTGATCGCCAGCAACCAGCAGCTGACGGCGGATTGTTCTCAGCAAATCGCTGCCGTTCGGGAGGAGTTCTCGAAGAAAAGAGAAGAACTTGAAAAGGACTCCTCCTGGAAGATTGCCGACCTCGGCGACCAAGTAAAGGGGCTGCTCGCCGCCAACGGAGATCTTGTCAAGGACAAGGCTGTTTCTAACAGTCTTGCGTCGAGGTTGACGGACGAGAACAATGCTCTTCGAGTCGAGGTTGAGGCTCTGAAGAAGGAGTCCGGAGAGACGCTGGGGATAAGTGAGCTGGAAGGGGGGGTTGCTGAGCTGAGGGACGAGGTCAACGTCCTTGGCGTTCAAAAACGTACTTCTGATCAAATGGCCAAGGTCGCCTTTCAGGACGGCTTCTGCCTTGCTCGGCACCAGGTCCTGCAGAGGTTCCCAGATTTGGACCTCTCTTTTCTGGAGGGCCTAAATATTCCTGAGGGACCTCGGTGGCAGTGGTCCAAGGTCGAGCATCTGAAGCTTCCTGGTCTTCGTCCGCCCGGCTCTCCCTAGTTTGCTTTAGGGCTCCTCTTATTTTTCTCCTTTGTGCTCCTTTGGACACTTCTTTTGTAAGGCAGCGTTTGCTCTAAATGAACAATCTTTTTGGCTAAGTCCTTTCTTGCAAGTTTCTTCATTTCCACTGTCCCGAACATGTTTGCTCAAGAGACTTTTGGAAAACCTGCAACCAAAGAAACTTTTTACCTTCCTTTGTCCCGAGTGTGCTCGCTCAAGAGACTTTCTGGAAAGTTTGCAAAAATTTGGCTAAGTCTTTTGCAGGCTTTTTGTTCCCTCTTATCCCGAACATGTTCGCTCAAGGGACTTCGGAAAACCTTCAGCCAAATTTTTCTGTCTTCCTATTGTCCCGAGCATATTTGCTCAAGGGACTTCGGAAAATTTTCACGAGATTGCTCATTTCCCTTTTTCCCGAGCACGTTCGCTCAAGGGTGTTCGAAAATTACCTCTGCTTTTGTTTTGGCATGCACTTTTGCGAGATTCTTGCTTTCCCTTTTTCCCGAGCATGTTCGCTCAAGGGATTTCGGGAAGTCACATCTGCTTTTTTCGTGGCGAGCACCTACGCGGAATTCTGTCTTGGACAATTTGGTATACTTAAGAATTTTTCTCAAGACCATTCTTCTCCAGACCATTCTGTACTTAGAATATTTCTTGTACAATATATCTCTTCTGCTCAACCTTAGGCGTAGAATTTTTTCAAGGCGTCTGAATGCCAAGTGTTTTTCAATTCTACGCCTTCGGCGTCGCCAAGCTTGTACACGCCTTTTCGTACTTCGGCGAGAACCAGATAAGGTCCTTCCCAATTTGCGCGAAGTACTCCGTGAGATGGCCTTCGGGGTGCAAAGTCAGCCTTTCGGAGAATGAGGTCTCCTTTTTTGATTTCTTTCGGCCTGGCTTTTAAGTTGATAGCCGCGGCCACTCTTTGCTGGAAAGCTTTTCTTCTCAGCTCGGCTATTTCTCTGTGTTCGGTCACAAGGTCGAGCTTAGTTCTCAGACCGAGGTCGTTTCCGCCTTCATCAAATACTTGTACCCGTATTGAAGGCTGAACTATCTCTATTGGGATAATGGCCTCTGTTCCGAAGACGAGTGAGAAGGGAGTTTCCCCTGTGGCTCTTCGTGGCGTCGTTCGGTAGCTCCACAATACACTTTGGAGTTCTCCTGGCCATTTCCCCTTGGCTTCCCCAAGTCTCTTTTTCAGGCCATCTTTTATGGTCCTGTTTGATACTTCCACCTGCCCATTGCTTTGGGGGTGAGCTACTGGGGCAAAGTGCATCTTTATTCCGAGGTCGCTGATGAATTCCTGGAATCCTTTGTCTATGAACTGAGATCCATTATCAGCTACTAGTACCCTCGGTATGCCAAATCTGCATACGATGTTCTTCCATACGAACTTCTGCACTTCTTTTGCCGAGATAGTTGCTAGCGGTTCTGCCTCTACCCACTTTGAGAAATAGTCCACTGCTACCACGCAGAATTTCACGCCTCCGGGCGCTGTGGGGAGTGGCCCAATGAGGTCTATACCCCAGACTGCGAAGGGCCAAGGATAGTCTGCCGACGTTACCATTTTCGAGGGTATCCTCTGGATTTTTGCATGTCTCTGGCAACTACCGCACTTCTGGACGAACTGCCTTGCGTCCTTTCTCAGGGTAGGCCAGAAGTATCCTTGGCGGAGTATCACTGGTGCAAGGGCATCAGTTCCAATGTGCGAGCCGCACATGCCTTCGTGAACTTCTTCGAGGACCATCTCAGTATCCTCTTCGTCCCCACATTTCTGCAGCGGATTTGCATATCCTTGCCGATATAACTCTTCACCAATCAGGAAGAATCTTCCGGCGCATCTTCGCAGTCTTGCAGCACTGCCGGCGTCATCGGGGAGCTCATTCTCTGCGAGTTATCTCTTTATGGGGTCCTTCCACCCTGTTCCCGAGGTCGTTACGCTTAGCACGGAGATGCTTGGATGGTCTAGCACCTCGGTGTATGCTTTGGACTTCGCTAAGCAATCTGCCTCAGTGTTATTCTGCCGGGGTACATTTTCGATCCGCACGGCGTCAAACTCTTGGATGAGTTTTGTTACCAGCTCGTGGTATTTTGCCAAGATTAGGTCCTTCGCCCCATAATCTCCTGCCGTCTGCCGAACTACCAGCTGGGAATCGCTGTAAGCCCTTAAGTTTCTCACGCCAATCTTTCTGGCCAAGCGTAATCCCGCTATGAGGGCTTCATACTCAGCCACATTATTGGTGACGTTGAAGCTGAACTTGATAGCCTTCATCACCTCTAGGCCTTCGGGTCCTCTGATAACTATTCCAGCTCCCTGGTGTTCGGACCCCGAGGCTCCGTCAACATGCAAGGTCCATTCTGGCTCACCTTCTTTCGGATCTGAGTGGTTCTCCTCAGTGGTGGGTATTTCGGCGATAAAATCTGCCAATGTTTGGGCTTTTATGGCCTTCCGAGGCTCATACGTGATTTCGTGTTCGCCAAGCTCTATGCACCACTTGGAGAGCCTTCCCGAATGATCAACTCTCTTCATAACATCCCGTAGTGGTAGACTACTTCGGACGATGATGGGGTGAGCCTGGAAATATGGTCGCAGTCTTCTTCCTGCAAGCACCAAGGCGTATATAGCTTTTTGAATCAAAGGGTACCTGACTTCGGCGCCATGCAGGGACTTGCTGACGTAGTAGACCGGCCATTGTTTTGGTCCTTCTTCTTTCACCAGGACCGAGCTCACGGCCTTTTCTGTGACGGCGCGGTACAGTACGAGGGGTTCTCCCTCCCGAGGTTGTCGCAGAGTCGGCAGGCTGGCCAGGTAGACTTTGAGTTCTTCCCAGGCCTTTTGGCAATCTTCATCCCAAGGATGACTGTTTCTTCCGAGGTCGCCTTCCATCTTTGTTGCCTTTGTGAGGACTTTGAAGAAAGGTCTACACCTATCTCCGTACCTGGAAATAAACCTGCTCAGAGAGGTCATTCTTCCGGTTAGTCGCTGCACGTCTTTGACTGTGGCAGGAGTTCGGAACACAAGCAGAGCCTTAATCTTCTCAGGATTGGCGTCAATGCCTCTTTCGGATACCATGTACCCAAGGAATTTTCCCGAGGTCACGCCGAAGATACACTTCTCGGGATTAAGGCGAATCCCGAAGGCTCTGAGCTTTTGGAAGGTTTCCTCCAAATCTGCAACGTGGTAGCCGGGCAGCTTGCTTTTGACTATCATATCATCAACATATACCTCCATGTTTCTCCCCATTTGGTCCTTGAAGACCTTGTTCATCAGTCTCTGGTAGGTGGCTCCTGCATTTTTGAGCCCGAAGGGCATTCTGACATAGCAGTACGTTCCTCCCTCGGTGATGAAGGCAGTTTTCTCTTCATCTTCGGGGTCCATCCTTATCTGATGGTAGCCGCTGAAGGCATCTAGGAAGCTCAGGAGCCCGTATTCGGCCGTTGAATCTACCAGTTGATCTATTGGCGGGAGGGGAAATGAGTCTTTCGGGCAAGCATCGTTCAAGTTTCTGAAATCAATGCACATCCGGAGTTTGCTGCTACCTTCTTTTGTGGCGATGACCACGTTGCTTAACCATTCGGGGTATTTTACCTCCCTGATAACTTCAGCATCCAATAGGCGCTGGACTTCGGTTCTCACGAAGTTGCTTTTGTGGGCTGAGATGCTTCGTTTCTTTTGCCTGATAGGTTTTGCTTCCGGCCTTACTTTGAGGCTGTGCTGTATTATGCCAGGGTTCACTCCTGGCATGTCTTTCGGCGAGTAGGCAAACAGATCTTTATTTTTCAGCAGAAAGGATACAAGATTTTCCTTGTCACCTTTGGCCAAGCTCTTCCCTATTCGGGTAGATTGTCCTGGGACAAGATCTACTGCTTCCGTTTCTGCTTCTGCGGGATCTCCTTCTTTGCCTTTCTCCTGCGCCTTTGCCTCCACCGTTTGTGTAGAGTTGTTTGCCGGAGCCTTTCGTGCTTTTACAAACACCTTTCTTACCTCGGCTTGGTCGATGAAGACCTCTGCATCTCCATCCTTGGTGGCGAATGTGACAGTCAAGTACTTCACATCGGGGCGAATGTGCAGGTTCCCCTGAGTCTGCCTTCCAAGGATGGCGTTGTACGAAGACGGGACATCCATGACGATGAATCTTGCCATTGTGGACGTGTACAACTCAGCTGCTCCGTCTACCGAAGTGCCTTTCATCATCAAGGGGAGGTCGATCCATCCGAGGACGGGTAGTTCGGATGGCCCGACGCCGAAGGTGGGCGTGGTGACAGGTTTAAGCTCGCTGCTGGAGATGCCCAAGCTCGGCAGTAAGTGCGAGAATAGGACGTCAGCATTTGAGCCATCATCAAGCAACACTCTCTTGACGTCCCAGTTTCCTATTCTCGCCATTATCAGCAGCGGGTCGTCGTGGGGGAAGACGACGGTGGAGCCATCTTTGCGAGCCAGTTGCTTTGATGGACTTTGATACTCCATAACTGCAATTTCTCTGGCCTTCCGCTTTCTTTCCGAGGATGGGAGCCCCGTGGTGATGGTTTGGATGACCCCTACTGGAGGTGGAAGGCGCCTTTTTGGACTTCTGTTTCTCCGCCTGTCTGAGTCATAGTCCTCGTTTTCGGCCCTCTCTTCCTCCTATTTTCTACCTTTTGGGGAGGGCATCCGCAGGTATTTGTGAAGCTGGCCCTGTTTGATCAGCGACTCTATGTACTTCTTCAGCTGGAAGCAGTCTTCGGTGTCATGTCCGTGGTCGCGATGAAACTAGCAGAACTTCTTGGCATTCTTCTTATTAACGGCGGCCATGGCCTTTGGCGGCCAAATCTGCGTCCCTTGCCTTTCTAGCGCCATGAGAATGTTGGTCCGTGTCATGCTCAAGGGCGTGAAACTTTGAGGTTTCCTTCCTCGCATTCGTCGTGGTCGACCTGCGTGTTCAGAAAGATGCCGAGCTTGCTGACTGGACCCTTCGGCGCGGTGATGATCAGACTTCGGCCCCGCCATCCTCAATTCCTCGGCTGTCATGTGCTGCTCTGCCCTTCGGTAAAATTCTCCGAGGGTCTCCGGGGGGTCCTTTGAGAACTCGTAGAACAGTTGTGAGTCACGCCGAAGGCCCCGCGTCATAGCGAGGATGCGGATTTCGGGCCGGAAGTCCGGGATGCTGAGTGCTTCCCTGTTGAACCGTTCGACATAGTCTCGGATCGTCTCTCCGTTTCTCTGCTCTATGTCGAACATCTGCACAGGCATTTTGGCCGTCGGCCTGCTCCCAATGAACTGCTGGGTGAAGGCTGTGGACAACTCCTGAAACTCAGTGATAGTCCCTGGGGGCAAGGAATTGTACCACGCTGTTGCTGGGCCCGTGAGGGTGACTTCGAAGCATTTGCACATGGTAGCGTCATCAGCTCCGTGCATTATCATGCTCCGCCTGTACTTCGTCAGATGGGCCTATGGATCAGTCCGGCCATCATAGATCTCCAGCCTAGGCACTCTGAAGTCGCCTGGCATAGCTGCCTCAACGACGGTGCGAATAAACGGGGAGCCATCTTCGCATAATGCCCCCGACAGCCTGTCCCAAACGGGTTTTCTGGTCACTTGCTTCTCCACTCTGTCCAGCCGTGCCAATATCCTTTCCATAAGCGCAGTGGCGCTAGGACCATTTTCGCGGGGGGGAGATCGACGGCGCCTTTTCGGGGAGCGAGTTCGGCGCGGAGGGGTCAGGGACCTCGCCTCGGGCGACGAACCGCTTCGCTGTGAGACTCTCGGTCGCTTGGACCCGGTTTGTCCCACAGGCCGTTTCCCGAGGGCTATATCTTCTATGGATGATTCTCCGCGAGGCTCTCCACTTCCTGAACTGCGGTGTGTAGACTTGGGGCTTCTCTCCCGAGGGCGTGCTGATGAGGAGGGTTTCTGGGCCTGTGACTGCTGTGGCCATCTTCGGTCGATCTGCTGAGTCATTTCAGCAACGACCGAGCGCTGAAAGTCCCTCAAGAAGCTCATGGTGATTACCAGAGGGCGGTCCTCCTCGGGCGTAGAAGTCTCTGGGAGTGTCTGCTCAGCGGCCGGTTGTATCTCAGGCGCGAACGAGGACCTTGGGAGTCCATTGTCCTTAGAACGCTGAGTCTCAACGACGGCGATTTGCGAGCGGGTTCCCACAGACGGCGCTAAATGATGGCCTTGGGCCTCATCGTTGTGAGTCATGATGACTCCTGAGGAGACTTCTAGGAGGAAGAACGCCTGGAAGGTGGATCGCCCCAAGGAGAGTACCTGAAAAGCTGGAAAACAGGGTTAGGAGGCCCCCGGATTCTTTTTCCGGGGGGGAGCCTCCGACGCCCAAGTCAGTGGTGGCCGGAAAAAGGAGAAAGTCACTAGCTCAAAGAGAAAGGCAGAAAAGTCTCGCCTGGTATTTTCTCAGAGTGTGGGAGCTGTATCTCCGGCCTACCAACCTCCTGTCAAGTATTTATTTCCTGTATATATAGGAATACCTAGCCCGTTCAGATCATGACACGTGTGCGGTCGGATGCTCCTGAACTTCTGGGCGTAGGGGACAGATAGTTGGTAACTAGATGGCCTCAAGCCTTGTGCTGAGACGGGCCATGATGTGATTCTGATGGCGTCTGCGCGTCAGGGCGACTTTTTACGTCTGTGGTGGGACGTGTCAGAGGCTTCCTTAAATGCTTCCTTAAATGCGCCTGCCGTACTCCCGAGGTCCCTGGGCGAGGTCGTCCTCTAGTTCGGACAGAGCCTCTTCGGGAAGCATACCCTCAGTTTGGGGGTTCCCAGTTCCAGGGGGTTCCGCCTTCGGGGATATCATGTTCGGGCAGCAATGTCTGGTGCCACTTTTCCGAAGGCGAGCTGTTCACAACCTTGGGGGGCGAATGGAGTCCTCAAGTTTTACTGGCGTGCCGAGGCTCGGAGCTCTCCGGCTATCTCCCGAGGTGCATGATTCCACCTGTTCCCGGGAAGCGCCAGTTCTTCTGGCCATTGTTGTGGCAGGGTGTTCGGCCAGATTGAGGCGATAGCCTATGGCTATCAGCTACATCTGTACTTCCAAGGCCCTCCCATTATTGCCCAAAGTAACTTGCCTCTTCGAGATATCATGAAGAAGGTAGACCACTCGGGAAGGCTTTCCAACTGGTGTATAGAGCTTGGTGAGTACGATAACACTTATAGGCCGAGGAAGGTAATAAAAGCTCAAGGCTTGGCGGATTTCATTACCGAAGTACCTATTGCCAAAGAAAGTCAACCAGACCTTGAGAAAAATGAACCAGAGTGGACCCTGTTTGTCAATGGAGCCTCCGACTCCGGGCACCAGGGAGTTGGAGTAATCATTCACTGTCGCAAGGGTTTGGAGGTCATGAAAGCCATCAAATTCGAGTTTAACGTCACCAGCAATATGGCCGAATATGAAGCTCCCATAGCAGGGTTACGCCTTGCTAGAGGAATTCGCATGATAAACTTTAAGGCCTACAATGATTCTCAACTAGTGGTCCGACAGATGGCAGGGGACTATACCACGAGGGACCCAACTTTGGCAGAATATCACGAGCTCGTATCAAAGCTCATTCAAGAGTTCGACACGGTACACATAAAACATGTGCCTCGCTGAGACAATGCTAAAGCAGATAGTCTGGCCAAATCAAGAAAGTCCACTGAAGTATTAAGCCACCCGATCGTAGCAATAATGAGCATAGCAACCTTGGAAAAAGGATGGGAAAATCCCATAAACAGGTATCTTACCACCTCTGAGCTTCCCGATGACCCTCACGAAGCAGCAAAAGTGCAAAGATGCTTCGGACGATATTTCCTAATCGGGGAAGAATTGTACCGACAGGGGCATGCAAGTCCGCTACAAAGGTGTGTCAGTGAAGAAGACACTGAGGCAGTCCTCGAGGAAGTGCACGAGGGGGCTTGTGGTTCCCACATTGCAACTGATGCCTTCGCGGGAGTAATACTCTGCCAGGGGTACTTTTGGCCCACCCTAAGAAAGGACGCGAGGGGGTTTATTCAGAAATGGGATAATTGCCAAAGACACGCCAACGTCCAAAGGTTACCCTTGGAATTGATAACCTCGGCTAACTACCCTTGTCCCTTTGCAGTATGGGGCATTGACCTCATCGGACCACTCCCGACGGCACCTGGAGGAGTGAAGTTCTGCGTGGTCGCAGTGGATTACTTCACTAAATCGGTCGAGGCAGAGCCCTTGGTGACCATTTCAGCAAAGGACGTACAAAAATTCATCTGGAAGAGAACTGTATGCAGATTCGGCATGCCAAGGGTGATAATGGCCGACAATGGTTCCTAGTTTATTGACAAGGGATTCCAAGAATTCATCACCAAACTCGGGATAAAAATGCACTTAGCCCTGATAGCTCATCCTCATAGCAACGGACAGGTAGAGGTATCTAACAGAACCATAAAAGATGGTTTGAAAAAGAGATTGAGGGAAGCAAAGGGAAAATGGCTAGGGGAACTTCCTAGCGTGCTATGGAGCTATCGAACAACGCCCCGAAGGGCCACGGGTGATACACCTTTCTTACTCATCTTCGGCACAGAGGCCATTATCCCTATCGAGGTAGTCCATCCATCGGCCAGGATACAAATGTTCGATGAAGAATGGAATGACCCCGGGTCAAGAGCTTAGCTTGACCTAATTGACGAACACAGAGAAGTGGCTGAACTTAGAAGAAAAGCCTTTCAGCAAAGAGTGGCTATGGCTGCGAACCTGGGCGTTAGGAAAAAAGGAATCAGGAAGGGAGACCTTGTTCTCCGAAAGGCTGAGTTCGAACCCCGAAGACCGTCTCACGGAGTACTTCGGGTAAACTGGGAAGGGCCATATTTGGTCCTTGATGAGGCTCGGAAAGGAGTTTATAAGCTTGGCGATATCGAAGGTGGAGAACTGAAAAATACATGGCATTTGGATGCCTTGAGGAAATTCTATGCTTAAGATCTTGTTAGAAAATTGTACAGTTAAAAATTTGTCTAAGTACAGGAAATTTTCTAGAAAAATACTCCCTCCGTCCCATAAATTTTGATACATTTGACTTTTTGTTGTATTTTGACTCAATTTTATTCATATTATTGTTTATTAAAAAAAATAAAAAAATATATATTTAGAAACTACATATCTTCAATTATCATTCATATAGAAAAATTTTGTATTTATATATTAAAATGTTGAAAATAAAAAATCATAGATTAATTGCCAAAAATAAATGGAGCAAAACTTTTGGGACGAAGGGAGTAACTCTACCTAACAAATCTTGCTGAACAAGGTGCAAGTAAGTACTTGCAAAAACCACACATCTCCTCCTAAGTTGGTTGGGTCATTTTATCCAAAAGGTCCATTGACCAAACACGGCTGGTGAAAATAGGCCAAACTTTGCCAAAATGTATTCGCTGAAGCTAGCACTTTTTCGAAGATGATCGATAAAAAGAGTGAAAAATACCTTCCCAAAGGTCTTAGACCGAAAGAGGTCAAGGCAACCCTTGGAGACGAAAATTATTGCTCAAGGGACTTAGCCAAATTTTAAAGGAAGGAAAAGTACCATTGAGAAGGCCTTATTACAAGTAGGAGATTACAAGAAGAAGAATATAGAGAAAAAGAAGAAGGCAAAGTAAAGCCCTAGACACCTAAGGGACCCCGGCATCATGAGGTGCTCCATTCCCAACATCCTTTGCCATGACCTTCGGCGCCAGAGGGGGGGCAAATGGCAAGTTGAGGAGCTCAATTTTTGACCAAGTCTAGCGAGGCCCCTTGGGAATGTTCAGGGCAGCCAAAGAAGAGAGGTCGAGGTCTGGATATCTCGCCAAAACTTGGTGTCGAGGCAGACAGAATCCATCTTGGAAGGCAACCTTAGTCGCCTGAATAGCCTTGTCTTTCTCAACAGACAAGTCTTCCACCTCATTTTGCAAATCGACGACCTCATTCTCCAACTTCTTCATCATCTTCTTCTCCTTTGTCTCCTTCTTCAGGGCCTTAACCTCGGCCTGAAGATTGGCATTATAGGCGAAGGCCTTCATCAGGAGAGCAGAGTTTTCTTCTTTCTCCTTTCAATAAGCCTCGTTGGCAAAAGTGAGCTCGACGACCTTTGTGGTGAGGTTAGACATATTCTAGGAGAAGTCCTTCAAGAGCTCCTCTTGCTCCTTTAAGAACTCCTCCAGAAGTTTGGTAGTCTCCTCCTTGGCAATTCTACTCAACTCGGCATTCTTAGCGACCGAGTTGGCGCAAAACACCTTGGCCTTCTCCAGACGCTCGTCGGTCCAAGTTCAGACGGAAGACTGTTTTGCTGCCGAAGCTCAAAAGTATCCGCTATACCCTACGAGCTGCAACAGAAAAGGGGGGCGTTAGGCAAAGTTGCACAAAGAAAGCCAAACACTTAGAAAACATGGAAGAAAAAATAAAAGGTCTGAAGAGTACTAGGGCAGTGTGCTCAGACATCTTCGCGGCGAGGATCTCCTCATCATTTGGGTAGCTATTTACTGGCCGTCTTCGGAGAACAAATTCATGTCCTCCGTGAAAGACCAGAAAGGGTCCCTCGAGACCTTATGCTTCGAGATATAAGAGTCACGAAGGGCCCACTTCTGGGCATGCTCCACCATCCACGCCGTGGGCGCCAATTCCTCTGCAAAGTCAAGACACAGTTCCATTAAGACATTGTCCCTTAGCCCTATATCTATTAGATTGAGAGTGTCACACCTCACACAGGCCCTGGCCCATCACTATAGAGGTTTAACTCTCAAACCTTAAGTTTAACTCCCAAATTTCAAATTCATGTTAAACCTCCCAACTTGAGTTAAACCTGTTAACTGGAGTTTAATTCCAGTCTTTTAGATTCGGCCAATTTGGGTAACTTAACTTTAAGTCTTATTTTCTTAAATTGAAAAGCCTGGGAGATGGCCTAGGTGGCTTCTATGTGGACTCATTAAATTACTTGCAGCAAGGGCAAGGCCCGAACCCTTAACTTGTTCCACAAACAAGGGTTCAATTAATTTCTTGCACAACAAGCAAGGCAACACTTAATGCAATTTAAGTGCATAAATGGTGTACATCAAGTGTACTATCTATATGGCAACCAAGAAGCCCACAAGATTTGGTTTAGATTTTGTAAAAAAACCATATACAAAATGTGCATGGTGTTCTCGGCCAGTTAAGGTACACATAAATATGCACAACATTTTCATGAAGCAAGGCTCATACTGTTCACATAAAGGTGCCAAACCTTGGCCCATAACATCCAGCAAACATAAGCCAGCATAATGCTATCCATAATCCATACATAACTTGGCATACAAAACCATGAAGCATTATAAGTGTAGGTGTTAAAGACTACTCATATTAACACAAAAAGGGTAGTCTACCTAGCAACCATAACATGGCTACACATGCCATGAAACCAAAAGTATTTATGCCAAGTTTACATGCTAAGACTCCTAATGGTCAAACATGACCTTAAGTATGCCATACAAGAGTACACACTGCAACACCAACCCAATGGCTTGATTCATGGTCACGAAGGAAAACACTATGATCAAAGCTACAGTCCAGGTATCCATAGCTCTCCTAGACAGGTCTCCAACTACAGCCTGCAAACTTCCACTATAAGTCTCGGCCAAACAAGAAATAAGACTTGTAAATTAATCAAAATGCTAAGCCAAGCACACATTGGCACATACCTTGCAAAACAAGCAAAATATAAACACTAAGCACACACACAAGCAGCTTAGCCTTACTCAAGCCGAATGTCCTTGCCTGAAAAATAAAGGATGGGCAATGAGCATATAACTCAGTAGGATTCACTTAAAACATATACAACTCATATTGAGTGTATTTAGTTAAGCTGAGTAATCACTCAAAGCTTAACCTCCCCTTAGTTAGCTCAACCTGCAAAACAAACACCAAGACAAGAAAAAAACAGACATATACATATACAAAACAGATAAATAAGTCAAATATTTCATGAGTGGGGTTAGCATGCACAAGGAAACACCAAAGCACACAAGTACACACACACACTCCACAATGTTGCTCTCGGCCATATAAGCCATACATGTACCCATGTGCATTTCTTGCACACAAACTTACCAATACACCATTTCCATTTGGAGCTCCCAAAATGCCAAGCAAATAGGCCACATTTACTTGCATTTCTAGTACATGTACCATAGTTAATTAGCTAATCAACAAAACAACCAAGTATAACCATTAAGCCCATCAAGTAACTAAGGTCATATGGCACATTTAACCATCACTTAGCCACTCTAGACACTTGAATCATGGTGTACATTACCAAGCAAAGTCAAGTGCCAGTGAACCCTACCTCAATAGCTCTCGGCCTACAACCAAGCTTCAAGTATCCAAGTGTTCCTCAATCTCAATGCCTACCAAATGAACCACATGGCATCAACACACTAACTCATGGATTAAATTACCATGACCCACATGAAGAACACTAAGATACACACATTTAAGCTCTCGGCCAAAAAGGCCCATTTTCATATACATGTGTTACTCATCATTCTAACACACCACATAATATTCTAATCATCAATGAACATCATCTAAATCATTATCTCCAATTAACCAAGTGAAATGCACCATTCCACTATAATTCAAGTTCTCGGCCATAGTGCCTAGTTACACATATCTATGTCCTTTATCCAACCAATTCAACACATAGCATCAAATCATTGATGATTATTGTTTCATGGTATCATTACCATGTATTCAAGTTATGAGCACCAAATCATGCCATTTCAAGCTCTCGGCCATAAAGCCAAACTTCACATATCAATGTTCCTCATCACTCTAAACCAACACATGTTCACCAACTCATCATTTATCAATGACCATGGCATCAATGCCATGTAAACGAATGAGGAACACACATTTACCTCAAGTGCACCTTTCGGCCAAACTTCCTTTTGTTCAACTTGATGTTCCTTGCTCAAATTTGCCTAGCACAACAACAAATAGGCAACAACAACACTTATTCATGGATTAATTTCCATGGAAATGAAGAAGAACACCAAGAACACATTCGGCCAACAATCCACCTCCAAACCGAGACATACTTTGCTCATTTAGCTTAACATAACTTCAATTGAACACTTAAGTTCCTTGTACATGGAAGAACTACCATGAATTCAAGGAAACATTGAAGTTACCTCAAGAACCCTAGCTTGATTCCTTCTCGGCCTTGGCTTGATTCTTCAAGAACAACTTGAATTTGAAGTAGTCTAGCACCGAAATCAAACTTTCAAGCATGAATTCTTCACCCAAGCTCCACACCTCTCCAATGAAGCTTCAATCCAAGACTAAGCTTGAGAGAACTCAAGAACAAGAGCTAAACAAGTTTCGGTCAAATGACAGAAATGAGGTCTTGACTAGTTTTCGGCCGAATGGACTTGGGTTTTAGTTAGCTACAATGCTAACTTTTGCCTTCCAATAAAATGCATGGTGCAATGTAGCCCTTAACTCCATAAATACTCAAAGCCGCCACTCAAACTGGTGTTAAAATGGACACTCAAGTCTTATCTTGGCTCATAATGCCAAGTACAAGGTAACACAAGTACCAAGGTCACAAAAACTCCCATGCATAACCGGCCATAACTAGACTACAAACTAGTTAGTTTGTTTAGTTAACTAGTGAATAATACACATAGTGGAAGACAAGATTTTGACTAGTAATCATTGTTGTCTCCCAAATTTGGGCTAGTCTTGCACTAGTCACCCATTAAACTTGCATGGCCGAAATGATCAACTTGAAGTTGATAGTGTTAATTGTACCACTCATCTAAGTGTACATTTTGGTCCCCTTTCTCTGTTTTCTGCCAGCTTTCCCATAGTACATTTTCTATGTGCAATTAAGTCCTGAAAGTCTCCAGTTTTGCACATAAGTCACTATACCAGTCTCCAGAGCTTCTCTTACTTCCCCTTTCTATTTTCTCTCACTTTCCTTGGTTTTCCTTGATATTCCTTGGCCTATGCCAAGCACTTAGGAGGTACCTAACAGATAGTGCTAAAAATGTCCAAGGGACAAACCTGGCGGCACCTCGATGACATCATCATCAAAGTCCTGAACCTCCTCTACTTCGGCAGGGATGTGTTTGCCCTTACTTCTTCTACGATCGTCAAGTTCCTCAGCAGAAAGGCCTCCGACCGAAGAGCCTAAAAGGTCTGCCGAAATGGTAGCACTCTGAGGAGTGGAGCTTGTTAGTATTGTGCCCAAAAGGCCAATCATGAGATGATTGTATTTTGCACATTGAGTCATGATATTTTATTGAGGCATTAATCCAGCAATTTTGTTTGTTGTTTTGTTTCTGCGTAACGTAATAAACATAATTGTAACCCTAGAATAATGATATTCTTAAACGTCCCTAGTATAGTATTATTGTGGAGCGGGTTGCAATAATACATAATGACTAGCATATGTGGAGACTAATATGAGATATGTAGTCTACATATGGGTACAAGTTGGAGAACTTGTGTACTGGACCGACCCACCATGAGAACACTTCATGGATCGTTATATGAGTGTCATAAGTGATTCTCATAGTGATCATGGTATATGTAGTCCTTCGACCTAAGATCATCAAGGTTCCCTACATGTGAGTCACATACTTTGATACTTTCCTTTGTTGCTCGTAACTGAGTGAACTTGAAGGAGGTCATTGGGTATGTCACATATCATGCGGAGGGATTTGTATGATCAAGATGGGATTTGTCCCTCCTATGTAACGGGAGTGATATCTTTGGGCCCCTTGATAGAGTGAGACTTAGAAAATGCATGGCCATGCTCCGATGAGTTGATATATGATATCAATATCATCAGTTTAAGTTAGTCTACTCGGTAATCAAGAAACCAAAGATTGGGCTATACGAGAGTGACACATTCCATGTCTCGTGCTTAGTCTTGATATCTTGGACAAAGGGACAATGGCATATATCGGTGATGATCATAAAGGTTTAGTCGATTCACCGACAATCTTGTCACTTGGGTAGCAATGATGTGTTGCTAGACACCGCTCATTGCTTATGATTATAAATGTGATTTATGATCATTGCCAACATGGCAAGAGCCTATTGGGTCGCACACGTAGAGCTATTTGGATCATTAGAGTGCATGGGCTAATTATTTGGGTTATGGTTTCACTTTAATTTCGTATTAATAATGGGCCAAGGAGTTGAGCCATTATTAAGCCCGAAATTAATTCCTAATTGGATTAGGGCTTTGAAACCCATTAGGCCTGGAAGTTGAGTCTCACTATAAATACAACTTTTAAGTGAGAAATTCGTAGGTCTCCTTGCCCTAGCCTCCCAAAAGGACAGCCGCACTCTTCTCTTGCAATTCCTTGGAGGACGCAAGCTAGCACTGCGAGCGCAAGAGAAACGCATCTGCCGGGACGTGGTGGAAGCGTGGTGATCCCGAGAGGCTCGTGTGGATACCATAGAGAGCCTGAACACGTCAACTGTTCAGGTTTTGTGATTCGACTCTACAGTTGAGTGAGAGATCTCAACCGAAAATTAGGTATGAAATTTTCGAACACCCGGTTTACCCCGTTTCACTTGGATCCTGGAGGGTTTCGGTTAAATTCCGCTGCGCTGTTTGGCTCCCGAAACCCAACAGTGGTATCAGAGCTACTGGTGAAACCCTAAATCGGGATTGAGTGTTGAATCGCATGATGCTATGTCTTCGATTGGTTTTCGGCCATGATTAATTAGATTGATTCATGATGCATGAAACCGAAATTCGTAATGAACATATGAGATATATGAAGAAACGACACAAATTGGTTAATGAGATTAACCGAAATTGATAGGTATGAGATACCTATATGGATTAGGATTCTTGCAATAGTTGCAAAAACCCTAGGTTTGTTCGGATTCGGCCTGTTCGGGCACCGAAAGTAAGGTATTTTTGGTGGCTCGAATGGAGGAGTCTCGGGTGCCTACTTTCTCGAAATAGAAGATTTCGGGCTAAGCAATTGTAAGACAATTTTTTGCGCCGGGGGGCGCTGCCCCCCACGCCCCCCGCAAGGGCGGCTC
Organism: Aquilaria yunnanensis; assembly: GCA_039654915.1. Lineage (NCBI taxonomy): Eukaryota > Viridiplantae > Streptophyta > Magnoliopsida > Malvales > Thymelaeaceae > Aquilaria > Aquilaria yunnanensis. Next base: position 34,536,829 of record CM077595.1, on the reverse strand, counting down.
CCCTTGACCCCGTCCGCTGACCGGTCAGCGGAACCACCGCCCGCTGACCGGCCAGCGGGACCGCCGTATGCGAAGCGCCACATAAATAAAAACTGGTTAATCAACACGCGAAAATTGGCATGCATCTTTGTTGAATGAGATTTGACATGATATGCTGATTAGTGTTTGAAGCATGGTGCATGGTTATAGCCCTTGATTGGTTGTACTTGTAAATACGGCCTGCGAGTCGTGCCTTTTCTTATCACTCTCATTGTACATTCTCTTCTCACCTTACTCCCCTCGAATGTAACTCGAGGTTTCTATTATTGATGTAATGGTGCATTATGGGATCGTCCAAGGTGGTATGTCCAAGGAGGTGACAACAAAAAGGCAGCCAAGAAAGGAAGAGAAGGAGCTTGTGAAGACTCTTTTCTTTTCTTAGGCTTTTATGATATTCTCATTGGCTTGAGAATATCGCATAGTTTGGGCTATAACCATGTCACGTTTATTTCTTGTAAGCATGAGATGCATGTTTTATATTTGTATGTGATGCATGTATAAAACAACCGGAGATAACAAATTGGTGAGATCAAAAGATAAAATCCCTCAAACAAATATTAAGTCATTAAATGTGATGCCTTCCAAATGTTGGCACTCGTCAAGACTTTGATCAACATTAGGTGGGTTTGCCAAAGCAAAGTACCTATGTTCATCTTGGTAAGGCGCGATGGGATAATAGTGATATCCAAACTGCTAACTTTGGGTTCGACTTAACTAAGTCATCCTAATAGGATTAGGGACTTAGAGGCATAGAGTTGGGCTTAAGTTCATGAGATGAGCTTGGACAAGTGTTGTTCACCCAACTATCCAAGAGTTGCATAAGATGCAATTGGCAATGAGTTGCCTACCTAAATAGCTGTAACTTGAGAGAAAAGCCAAAGCTGACTCAGGTTGTGGTCAAATATGGATCTTGGCCCACTAGAATACCTTAGCACCGAGGTGTTCCGAAATAATATCGAGGGTTATTATTTTGAGGAAAATAGTGGGAGTATCATTTAATAAAAGTCCTTATTAAATGAATTAAAATACATGACTCTTACACTGCATATTTACTGTTGTAGATAACCATGGCACAAAACACATCGACACTTTCGTTGCGATCGATCCTTGAGAAGGAAAAACTGAATGGGACCAACTTTCTCAAATGGTACCGAAACTTGAGGATAGTCCTCAAACAAGAGAGAAAGGCATATGTCCTAGAGCAGCCCATTCCGAATGAGCCTGCTGCCACTGCTCCAAGAGCTGAAAGGGATGCTCACAAGAGGCATTCTGATGATGCTTTGGATGTTGCATGCCTCATGCTTATTACCATGGAATCTGAGCTTCAGAAGCAACATGAGAACATGGGGGCGTTCGATATGATCGAACATCTCAAAATGCTTTTCCAAGAGCAAGCTAGGCATGAGAGGTTTGAGACCTCTAAGGCATTGTTTCAGTGCAAGATGTCTGAGGGAAGTCCCGTGGGTCCTCATGTGCTCAAGATGATTGGGTACATTGAGAATCTTGAGAATTTGGGATTTGCTCTTCAGAAAGAGTTGGCTATCGATGTAGTCTTGCAATCATTGCCTGAAAGCTACAGTCAGTTCGTCATGAACTATAACATGAACGACCTAGACAAGTCCCTTCCTGAATTGCTCAACATGTTGAGAACTGCTGAGCAAAACCTTAAGAAGGCTAAGCCCATTTTGATGGTTCAAAAGGGCAAGGGAAAGGGAAAAGCCAACAAGAAGAAGGATAAAGCTAATGGAAAGTCCAATGCTAGTTCTTCTTCAGCTGCACTGAAACCAAAGGGTGGTGTGGCAAAGGAAGGGGAGTGCTTCCATTGTAAGCAACCTGGACACTGGAAGCGCAACTGCAAGCTCTATCTTGAAGAACTTGCTAAGGAAAAGGGAAGTAAGACTTCCACTTCAGGTATTTTTGTTATAGAGGCTAACTTTTCTACTTCCTCATCTTGGGTATTGGATACTGGATGTGGATCTCACATTTGTGCAAATGTGCAGGATCTAAGTAGAAGTAGAAGATTGGCCCGAGGTGAAGTGGACCTACGTGTTGGAAATGGAGCAAGGGTTGCTGCCTTAGCCGTAGGGACTTATGTTCTCACTTTACCTAGTGGATTAGTTTTAGAATTAGACAACTGCTACTTTGTGCCTACTATTAGTAGAAATTTGATTTCTGTTTCTTGTTTGGACAAGAAAGGTTTTTCATTTATAATAAAGGACAAATGTTGTTCTATTTATTTGAATGAAATCTTTTATGGTAGTGCTTAACTTAGCAATGGGTTGTATGTTCTAGACCTTGAAGATCCAATCTATAATGTGAATACCAAGAAGGTCAGATTAAATGATTCAAACTTGACCTATCTCTGGCACTGTCGCTTGGGCCATATAAATGAGACCCGCATATCCAAGCTCCATAAGGATGGACTCTTGGACTCATTTGATTTTGAATCATATGAGACATGTGAGTCATGTTTGTTGGGCAAGATGACCAAAGCCCCATTCACAGGGCAAAGTGAAAGGGCTAATGACTTACTAGGACTCATACATAGTGATGTATGTGGCCCTATGTCTACACAAGCTAGAGGAGGTTCCCAATACTTCATTACTTTCACTGATGACTTCAGCAGATATGGCTATGTGTATCTTATGAGACACAAGTCAGAATCCTTTGAAAAGTTCAAAGAATTCAAGAATGAAGTAGAGAATCAACTCGAGAAGAGTATCAAAGTGCTTCGATCAGATCGAGGTGGAGAGTACTTGGATCGAGAATTCCTTGACTATCTGAAGGAGTGTGGTATAGTATCACAACTCACTCCACCAGGTACACCTCAATGGAATGGTGTTTCTGAAAGGAGAAATCGAACTCTGTTAGACATGGTTCGCTCCATGATGAGTCAAGCTGACCTTCCAAACTCCTTTTGGGGACATGCTCTAGAAACAGCCGCTTTTACACTAAACCGAGTTCCATCTAAATCGGTTCAAAAGACACCATATGAGATATGGAGTGGGAGGCGTCCCAATTTGTCTTTTATGAAGATTTGGGGCTGTGATGTTTATGTAAAACGTCAATCCTCTAACAAACTAGGGCCCAAATCTCAAAAATGTCTTTTTGTTGGGTATCCCAAAGAAACAAAGGGTTACTATTTCTACAATCCCTCTGAGCAAAAAGTGTTTGTTGCTCGAACTGGTGTCTTTTTGGAGAAAGAGTTTATCTCTAAAGGAACTAGTGGGAGGAAAGTAGAACTTGAAGAAATTCAAGAACAACAAGAAGACATCGAACCTGAAATGGAACTTGAACAGACACCACAAGATGTTGTGGTTCAAGAGTCTGTTCCTGTAGCACAAAGCCCACGTAGGACTGGTAGGATTCGGCGTGAGCCCGAGAGATATGGATTTCTCGTGACTCACACCGGTGATGTGATGCTCATGGATCAAGATGAGCCCACAACCTACCAACAAGCTATGTCGGGGCCTGACTCTGAGAAGTGGCTAATGGCCATGAAATCCGAGATGGAATCCATGTATGAAAACCAAGTATGGACTTTGGTTGACCCACCTGAAGGGGTAAAACCTATAGGGTGCAAATGGGTTTTCAAGAAGAAAACTGACATGGATGGTAATGTGATTACCTTTAAGGGAAGATTGGTTGCAAAAGGTTTCAAGCAAATTCATGGTATTGACTATGATGAAACTTTTTCACCAGTTGCTATGCTTAAATCCATCCGAATTTTGTTTGCTATTGCTGCACACTATGATTATGAGATATGGCAAATGGATGTCAAAACTGCATTCCTAAATGGAAAGCTACTTGAGGATGTGTACATGACACAGCCTGAGGGTTTTGTCACTCCTGGGAATGCCAATAAAGTGTGCAAATTGCAAAGGTCCATTTATGGACTGAAGCAAGCTTCTCGAAGTTGGAATCTTCGTTTTGATGATGCAATCAAAGAGTTTGGTTTTATCAAAAATGAAGATGAACCTTGTGTCTACAAGAAGGTTAGTGGGAGCGCTATTGTCTTCTTGGTGTTGTATGTAGATGACATACTACTCATCGGGAATGACATTCCTGAGCTACAGTCTGTGAAGACTTGGCTAAGGAAATGTTTCTCTATGAAGGACTTGGGTGAAGCAGCCTATGTGTTAGGCATCAGGATCTATAGAGATAGATCTAGAAAGCTTCTTGGCCTAAGTCAAAGTACATATATTGACAAGGTGCTAAAGAGGTTTAGCATGCAAGATTCCAAGAAAGGATTCTTGCCCATGTCACATGGTATCACTCTTTCTAGATCTCAGTGTCCGAGTACAACCGAGGAGAGAGAGCGCATGAGTAAGATTCCATATGCCTCAGCAATTGGATCTATCATGTATGCCATGATATGTACTCGTCCCGATGTCTCATATGCTTTGAGCATGACGAGTAGGTACCAATCGAACCCCGGTGAAAGTCACTGGACAGCTGTTAAGAACATCCTTAAGTACTTACGAAGGACTAAGGATGCATTCTTGGTCTTTGGAGGTGAAGATGAGCTCGTTGTAAGGGGTTACACCGATGCAAGCTTCCAATCCGATAAGGATGATTTTAGATCGCAATCTGGTTATGTGTTTTGTATTGGTGGTGGTGCTGTAAGCTGGAAGAGTTCAAAGCAAGAGACAGTAGCTGACTCTACAACAGAATCTGAGTACATTGCCGCCTCTGATGCTGCGAAGGAGGCAGTTTGGATCAAGAAGTTCATCACTGAACTTGGAGTGGTTCCAAGCATTGTTGACCCGATAGAGCTCTATTGTGACAACAATGGAGCAATCGCACAGGCTAAGGAACCTCGATCTCACCAGCGATCCAAACACATACTCCGACGCTATCATCTCATCAGGGAGATCATCGAGAGGGGTGATGTAAGGATATGCAGGACTTCGACAGACAACAACATTGCTGATCCACTGACAAAGCCCCTTACGCAGCAGAAGCATGATAGCCATTCTAGGTCCATCGGTATTAGATACATGGATGATTGGCTTTTAGTGCAAGTGGGAGATTGTTAGTATTGTGCCCAAAAAGCCAATCATGAGATGATTGTATTTTGCACATTGAGTCATGATATTTTATTGAGGCATTAATCCAGCAATTTTGTTTGTTGTTTTGTTTCTGCGTAACGTAATAAACATAATTGTAACCCTAGAATAATGATATTCTTAAACGTCCCTAGTATAGTATTATTGTGGAGCGGGTTGCAATAATACATAATGACTAGCATATGTGGAGACTAATATGAGATATGTAGTCTACATATGGGTACAAGTTGGAGAACTTGTGTACTGGACCGACCCACCATGAGAACACTTCATGGATCGTTATATGAGTGTCATAAGTGATTCTCATAGTGATCATGGTATATGTAGTCCTTCGACCTAAGATCATCAAGGTTCCCTACATGTGAGTCACATACTTTGATACTTTCCTTTGTTGCTCGTAACTGAGTGAACTTGAAGGAGGTCATTGGGTATGTCACATATCATGCGGAGGGATTTGTATGATCAAGATGGGATTTGTCCCTCCTATGTAACGGGAGTGATATCTTTGGGCCCCTTGATAGAGTGAGACTTAGAAAATGCATGGCCATGCTCCGATGAGTTGATATATGATATCAATATCATCAGTTTAAGTTAGTCTACTCGGTAATCAAGAAACCAAAGATTGGGCTATACGAGAGTGACACATTCCATGTCTCGTGCTTAGTCTTGATATCTTGGACAAAGGGACAATGGCATATATCGGTGATGATCATAAAGGTTTAGTCGATTCACCGACAATCTTGTCACTTGGGTAGCAATGATGTGTTGCTAGACACCGCTCATTGCTTATGATTATAAATGTGATTTATGATCATTGCCAACATGGCAAGAGCCTATTGGGTCGCACACGTAGAGCTATTTGGATCATTAGAGTGCATGGGCTAATTATTTGGGTTATGGTTTCACTTTAATTTCGTATTAATAATGGGCCAAGGAGTTGAGCCATTATTAAGCCCGAAATTAATTCCTAATTGGATTAGGGCTTTGAAACCCATTAGGCCTGGAAGTTGAGTCTCACTATAAATACAACTTTTAAGTGAGAAATTCGTAGGTCTCCTTGCCCTAGCCTCCCAAAAGGACAGCCGCACTCTTCTCTTGCAATTCCTTGGAGGACGCAAGCTAGCACTGCGAGCGCAAGAGAAACGCATCTGCCGGGACGTGGTGGAAGCGTGGTGATCCCGAGAGGCTCGTGTGGATACCATAGAGAGCCTGAACACGTCAACTGTTCAGGTTTTGTGATTCGACTCTACAGTTGAGTGAGAGATCTCAAGCGAAAATTAGGTATGAAATTTTCGAACACCCGGTTTACCCCGTTTCACTTGGATCCTGGAGGGTTTCGGTTAAATTCCGCTGCGCTGTTTGGCTCCCGAAACCCAACAGAGCTAACGGCAAGCTTCGGTGGCAGGATGGCCTGGACCTTGGGCTGGTCCCCAACCTCTGTGAATGATGGGTTTCGGGAGCCAAACAGCACAGCAAAATTTAACCGAAACCCTCCAGGATCCAAGCGAAACGGGGTAAACCGGGTGTCCGAAAATTTTCATACCTACTTTTCGTTTGAGATCTCTCACTCAACTGTAGAGTCGAATCACAAAACCTAAACAGTTGACGTGTTCATGCTCTCTATGGTATCCACAAGAGCCTCTCGGGATCACCATGCTTCAACCACGTCCTGACAGATGCGTTTCTCTTGCGCTCACAGTGCTAGCTTGTGTGCTCCAAGGAATTACAAAAGAAGAGTGCGGCTGTCCTTTTGGGAAGCTAGGGCAAGGAGGCCTGCGAATTTCTCACTAGAAGTTGTATTTATAGTGAGACTCAACTTCCAGGCCTAATAGGTTTCAAAGCCTTAATCCAATTAGGCTTTAATTTTGGGCTTAATAAAGGCTCAACTATTGGGCCCATTATTAGCCTTCGCGAGCCAGTCGTGGAACCCTTCGGAGGGCTATCCGGACCCTAAAATTACCGGAGTCACCTTTTCCAGATGAGAGTCTCTTTGACCTAGAACATTTGTTCTTGTCGAGATAGTGGCATTTATCTTTTTGGGAGAGGAGTTTGGTGTTCCTGAGGTTGTCTCATCAGTCAAAGTGTATCCGTTCCAGGCTTTTTAATGCCTGTCCATGGACCATCACATCTACGTGACGCGTTTCGTTGGCAAGGGTTTAAGTCGGGTAGTTTTCAGGGGTGTGCCCTCATTTCTCGCATTGGGTGACACGTGTCACCTGGTGACTGGCGAATGGTCGCATCTGTTTCATCAGACGTGCCTTTTGACCTTTGAGGGGCAATTATGGTAACGCTTCGCCTTCCTCTTTCGGCTTATAAATCCCCCCTTCCTCATCAGTTTTTTCACATTTATATTCTCTTGCTCTCTTTTACTCTTAAATTTTCCCGCCACCTTGTCTTTTTCGTCGGCGGTGCTAGTGGCGGGGCAATTTCTGGCAGTTTCTTCAGCATTTTTCTGAAGTCATTTCCTTTTCCAAACTAGGTGGGTTCTTTATCGAAGTCATTCTTCGGCATTATTTTCTTTTTTTTTTTTCACCTTTTTGAAGTTAGGTTTGCCTTTTCTGAATGTCTACCCCTGTTTCGCTCATGTCTGTCCGACGTATCCCTGAGAGCTGGACTCCCCTTTATTCTCATCCGAGTTGTACCACTTCAGAGAAGTTAGTGAAGTGGACAACTACATTTTTTCTTCCTTCTTATGTGGTTACTAGGCCACCTAGTCCTAGCCTGTTCAGTTACATGAATAACTCGGATGAGGTTACCATCTTTCGGGCCTAACTAAAGGCCAGACTTTGGTTTCCTCCGCCGAAGATGATTTGCAACTTCTGCCAATTTTATGGCATAGCTATGAATTAGCTTCCTCCGAACTCTTACTCCTACTTCAATGCTTTCCTTTGTATGTGTGGGGTTTTCAAGATAGAACCTCACTTTATTTTTTTCATGCAATACTACAAACTCCACCCCATCCCAAAAGGTGGTCTCTATGTTTTTCTTCCTCGAGGTTCTAGGAGTAAGAACTACACATTTACCTTCAACACAAAGGATAGTTGGCAATGGTGGCAGAGGAAGTTCTTCTTCCTGAAGGTGGCTGTTGAGTGGGAGCACATTCCAACCAAATGGGCATGGGGGACTGTGCCTATAGATGTAGTTAACCCCAGAAAACTACTAACCCTAGAGTTAGAAGCCTAGTTGAAGGAGTTCGATAGTCATATTCGGGCTGTCGCGAACTAGGACCCTAAGGTCCCCCCCGTTCCTTGTATCCCTTTCCCATCAGATGGAACTTGATGACCGAAGAGGTCCTTCAGGAACTAAGGGTGATCAAGGAGCATGTTACCAAACTCAACATGCCAAAGCCTATTTTTGACAAGAAGAAGTCGTGGTTGGTAATGCTCCTTCGGGGCGAACTCACGTCTTCGGCCCTTAAAGAGAGTAAGTTCCTTTCCAAATTTTTCATCTTTCTCTCTATGTACTTACACTGATATTCTTCTTTTTACAAAGATTGGTGACAAATCTGCTACATTCTACAAGTCCCTCTTCTTTGGTCAGGCCAAGAAGGGGGAGCAGACCCGAACGAAGGCGGCACCGAAGAGAAAGAAGCCATCTGGGGATCATCTTTGGCTTCGAGGCCAAAGAGGATGGAGGACCTCATTCCCCCGCCTCCTAAAGATGAAGTGGGGGATGTGTACCAGACCCACATTTGGGAGGATCCACCTTCAGAGCCAGCTATCCATTCTACTACGCTTAGTCCCAGCATCGCGGCGGAGACTTTGAGGACCTCAGTTGGGTGGTTTTCGGCCGAAGAGCTAGAAGAGTGCCGAAAAAGCAAAGGCAAGAACATCCTCAACGAGGTCCTTGAAGTCAGTGACTCTGAAGGCGATGATGCGGAGCTTCCACTAGGTCTGTCCCTTAGCCGTTCTTCTATGAGCTTAGAAATTTTTGGTGTTTTAGATCTTACAGATGAATGGCTAAGGGATAATGTACTAATGGAACTTCAGTGAGACTTTGTAGGAGAAGCAGTGCAAGCTCCCTTGGTGGAAGATCATGCTCGGAAGAGGGCCATTCGGGATGCCAAGATCCTGAAGGGTAAGATTCCAATAGAGGCCTTCTAGTCATTCATGCAGGACATGAACTTGTTCTCCGAGGATAGCTAGAAGATGGCCCCTCAGATGACAACGAGTGTCATCTTGCATGCCACTTTTCACTCTTTGACTGATGAGTGTCCGAATAAGGAGATCCTCTCCGCGAGGATGATCGAACAGGCTGCCTAGGTAAACTTCTACCCTTTTGTTACTTACTGATTGTTTGTTTGCCTTTTGTTCCTTACTCAGGATCTCTCCCTTTTGTAGCTCTTGGCATACACGGGTACTATCGGGCTTGGGCAGCCAAGCAATCTTTGGTCCGCAATCACTTCGAGGAGTCTCTAACGAAGGACAAGGAACTCTTGGCTAGCTCTGTCATTAAGTACGGTGAGCTAAATAAAATAGCCAAGAATGATCTGGGCAATCTTCGTGAGAAGATGCTCAAAAGCCAATGGGAGCTTATCCAAGACTTCTCTATGAAGATGTCAGACCTCGGAGAGAGGTTGATAGCTCTAACCTCAGCCAACGAGGTTCTTTAAAAGGAAAAGGATGACATTGCTACCCAAGTGGCAAAGGCCTTCGGTCTCAACTCCATGCTTCAGGCTGAGGTCGAGAGGTTGAAGAAGAAGGGAAAGAAGAAGAAGAAGAAGTTGGAGAAGAAGATCGTGGAGCTGAAGAAAGATCTAGAGGATTTGGACATGGAGAAGGCTAGGTCTGACCAAACAACGAAAAGGTCTTACCAGGACAACTTTTGCCTCGCCCGTCACAAAGTCTTATCAAGATTTCCAAACCTCAGCCTCTCATTCTTCGTGGCCCTAGACATCCCCGAAAGGCCATCTTGGCAGTGGTCGAGGGCAGAGTTCATCATCCTTCCTACCATTCCACCTTCGGTGCCGAGATCTGCTGATAAAAATTTTGAAGTTATGAAGCTTGAGGATGGTGAGGAACCGGTGGATGCCTAGGATAGCGAATAGGCCTCCTCTTTCTTTTTTTCCTTCTGTAATCCATCTGTTGTATTCTTTTCTCAGTGTTAGTAAAATTTGCTTTCTTCAAACTCTGTTGTATTCGGTCAATACTTCTTCGGAAAGCGTCACCTTTTGTGAAACTTAACCTTTGTTTGAATCATGTCTGATCAACATTTTTTATACAAAGGTATGGCTCGGTAATATACACGTTTGGATGACCAGCTTCGGCATATCTAGCATTTTCTTTCAAAAATTTTTCCAAGTTCCAGCCATACACATGGGGAAATTCTCTGTCTAGAACAATGTTCGACTGAGAGAAACACCTATCTTCTGGAATAACCGTCCTCGGTCATGCTTCCTTGGTGTTTTTGAAAAAAATTTCTGAGTGTCCATTTAGGCGCTTTTAGGGGATAAACGCCTTTGGTGCCAACTAACATCGTACGCTTGCCGAAGGCTAGCTCTTTTTACGAGCTTATTGCTTCGGCATGCCCATGTTCGGTCTTTCACCTCGAAATCGAGTGTTGTCATTACTCGGGAGTGGGCATGTTTGGTTAAGTTTTGCTCAGACGCATTTGAAAAAAATCTCATTACACCATGTTCGGTCAATTACCTACGGGGAGAATAATTCAATTTTTCCTTTTCCTCAAAAATTTCTAAGTATAGAATTTTCTTAAAGAATCCGAATGCCATGTATTTTTCAATTCTCCACCCTCGATGTCACCGAGCTTGTACACTCTCGGCCAAATTTCTTCGAGAACCAAATAAGGCCCATCCCAGTTTGCACGAAGTGCTCCATGCGATGGTATTCGGGCTTCAAACTTGACTTTTCAGAAAATGAGGTCTCCCTTTTTGATTCCTTTCCACTTTACATGTAGGTTGGTAGCGACAGCTACTCTTTGCTGGAAAGCTTTCCATCTCTGCTCAGCTATTTCTCTATGTTCATCAATGAGGTCTAACTTGGTTTTCAAACCAAGGTTGTTCCTTTCTTCGTCGAACACCTGTATCCTAACTGATGGTTGGATGATTTCTACAGGAATAATGACCTTTGAACCAAATACGAGTGATAAGAGTGTTTCACCCGTGGCTCTCCTTGGAGTGGTTCAGTAGCTCTACAACACGCTTGGGGGCTCTCCTGGCCATTTCCCCTTTGCTTCTTTTAGCCTCTTCTTTAGGCCATCCTTTATTGTCCTGTTGGACACTTCAACTTGTCCATTGCTTTGAGGATGGCCCACCAGGGTGAAATGCATTTTAATTCTGAGGTCGATTATGGATTCCTGGAACCCTTTATCTGTGAATTGGGAGCCATTATCAAACATTATTACCCTTGGAATACCGAATCTGCATATGATGCTTTTCAAGATGAATCTCTGTATATCCTTGGCCGATATTGCTGCTAAGGGCTCTGCCTCAATCCATTTCGTGAAGTAGTCTATGGCGACTATGCAAATTTCACTCATCCGGGAGAAGTCAGGAGGGGCCCAATGAGGTCGATGCCCCATCCAGTGAAGTGACAAGGATAGTTGGCCAAAGTTATCTTTTCCAAGGGTAGTCTCTAGACAGGAGAGTGCCTTTGGCAATTATCGTACTTTTGGATGAACTGCCTTGTGTCCTTCCTCAGAGTGGGCCAGAAATACCCTTGCCGAAGGAGAACCACAGCAAGGGTGTTGGTTCCTATGTGCGAACCGGAGGCTCCCTCCTGGACTTCTTTGAGGATCGCTTCAACATCCTCTTCACTGATACACCTCTATAATGAGGTGGCCTAACCTTGTCGGTACAACTCTTCCCCTATCAGGAAGTATCTTCCTGAACATTTCACACTTTAGCTGCTTCAAACGAGTCCTCGGGAAGTGCAGAGGTTGAGAGGTATTTTTTTATAGGGTCTTTCCACCCTTTTCACGAGGTTGTTACGCACATTACCGCGATACTCGGCTGGTGTAGTACCTTTATTGACTCATTTGACTTGGCTAGTGTGTCAGCCTCCATGTTATCTCGTCGAGGTACATTTTCTATATGGACCGTGTTGAACTCTTGGATGAGTTCTTTGACGAGGTTACGATATTTTGCCAAGGTTGGATCCTTTGTGCCATAATCTCCTGCCACCTACTGGACCACTAGCTGAGAGTTGCTGTGGGCCTTAAGATTTCTCATACCCACCCTATTTGCCAGCCGTAAGCTTGCTATAAGGGTTAATATTCAGCGACATTGTTTGTGACATTGAATCTGAACTTGAGAGCCTTCGTGGCCTCCATTCCTTCAGGACCTCAGAGGACTACTTCAGTTCCCCGATGTTTGGAACCTGAGGCTCCATCGACAAATAGTGTCTACTCAGGTTCATCTTTTATGAGGTCTTCTGAGGTATCTTCAATTTTTGGGACCTTGGCAATGAAGTCTGCCAATGCTTAGGCCTTTATGTCCTTCCTTAGCTCATAGGTGATGTCATATTCACTAAGAACAATGCACCATTTTGATAGTCTTCCTGAGTGATCAACCCTCCTCATGAGATCTCGAAGAGGTAGGTTACTTTCGACACTAATAAGGTGTGCTTGGAAGTAAAGTCGTAACCTCCTACTTGCCGATACTAAGCATAGATGGCCTTCTGTAAAAGAGGGTACCTACCATCGGCTCTATGTAGTGACTTACTTACATAGTATACCGGCCACTGTCTTCCTCCCTCTTCTTTTACAAGCACCGAACTTATTGCTTTTTCACTGACAGTGAGGTAAAGGATGATGGGTTATCTATCCTTCGGCTACCGAAGTGTCGGTAGGTAGGTTAAGTATGTTTTGAGCTCATCCCAGGCTTTTTGGCGATCTTCGTTCCAAGGGAGCTCTTCAGAGCCGAAGGTACCGTCATTTTTTGCGGCTTTGGTGAGCACTTTGAAGAACGGTTGCCACCGATCCCCATATCTGGAGATAAACCTACTAAGAGAAGTGATTCTCCTAGTTAGCCTTTGCACATCCTTGACTGTTGTGGGAGTTCGGAATCCCAGCAAGGCCTTGAATTTTTCTGGATCGGCATCGATACCTCTTTTTGATACCATGAATTCAAGGAACTTGCCTGCATTCACCCCGAACATGCACTTCTTCGAGTTGAGATGGATTCCAAATTTCTGAAGTCGGTGGAATGTTTCTTTTAAGTCTAAGATATGACTACTTGGTAATTTGCTCTTAACTATCATATCATCGACATATAGTTCCATATTCCTCCCGATTTGGGTGTCGAACACCCTGTTCATTAGCCTTTGGTATGTGGCTCCAGCATTCTTTAAACTGAAGGGCATTCTAATGTAGTAGTAAGTTGCAACTTCAGTGATGAAGGTAGTTTTCTCCTCATCTTCAGGATCCATCTGAATTTGGTGGTATCCGTTGAAGGCTTTAATGAAGCTGAGTAGGCTGTATTCGGTAGTAGAGTCCACTAGCTGATCTATTGGTGGTAAAGGATAAGAATCCTTAGGGCAAGTATCATTTATGTTTCAGAAATCAATGCACTTTCGGAGTTTGTCACTCCCTTCTTTCATAGCATTGACAACATTGGTTAGCCATTCGGTGTACTTGACCTCCCTTATTGTTAGTGTTGTGCCCAAAAGCCAATCATGAGATGATTGTATTTTTTGCACATTGAGTCATGATATTTTATTAAGGCAATAATCTAGCAATTATGTTTGTTGTTTTATTTCTGCGTAACTTAATAAACAAAATCGTAACCCTAGAATAATGATATTCTCAAATGTCCCTGGTGTAATATTATTGCGAAGTAGGTTGCAACAGTACATAACAACTAGCATATGTGAAGACTGATATGAGATATGTAGTCTATATATGGGTACAAGTTGGAGAACTTGTGTACTGGACCGACCCACCCTGAGAACACTTCATGGATCGTTAAATGAGTGTCATAAGTGATTCTCATAGTGATCATGGTATATGTTGTCCTTCGACCTAAGATCATCAAGGTTCCCTACATGTGAGTCACATACTTTGATACTTTTCTTTGTTGCTCTTAACTGAGTGGACTTGAAGGAGGTCATTGGGTATGTCACATATCATGCGAAGGGATTTGTATGATCAAAATGGGATTTGCCCCTCCTATGTAACGGGAGTGATATCTTCGGGCTCCTTGATAGAGTGAGACTTAGAAAATGCATGGCCATGCTCGGATGAGTTGATATACGATATCAATGTCATCAGTTTAAGTTGTTCTACTCGGTAATCAAGAAACCAAAGATTGGGCTATACGAGAATGACACATTCCATGTCTCGTGCTTAGTCTTGATATCTTGGACAAAGGGACAATGGCATATACCGATGATGATCATAAAGGTTTAGTCGAATCACTGACAATCATGTCACCTGGGCAGCAATGATGTGTTGCTAGACACCGCATATTGCTTATGATCATAATTGTGATTTATGATCATTGCCAACGTGGTAAGAGCCTATTGGGTTGCACACATAGAGCTATTTGGATCATTAAAGTGCATGGGTTAATTATTTTGGTTATGGTTTTACAATAATTTCGTATTAATAATGGCCCCAAAAGTTGAGCCATTATTAAGCCCGAGATTGAAGCCTAATTGGATTAGGGCTTTGAAACCCATTAGGCCTAGAAGTTGATTCTCACTATAAATATAACTTTAATTGAGAAATTCATAGCTTCTTGCCCTAGCCTCCCAAAAGGACAGTCACACTCTTCTCTTGCAATTCCTTGGAGGACGCAAGCTAGCATTGCGAAAGCAAGAGAAACGCATCTGTCGGGATGGGATGGAAGCGTGGTGATCCCGAGAGGCTCGTGTGGATACGATAGAGAGTATGAACACGTCAACTGGTCAGGTTTTGTGAATCGACTCTACAATTGAGTGAGAGATCTCAACCAAAAATTAGGTATGAAAATTTTTGAATGCCCGGTTTACCCCGTTTTACTTGGATCCTGAAGGGTTTCTGTTAAATTCTGCTGTGCTGTTTGGCTCCCGAAACCCACACCTATTACGCCTGTTTTCGTTAAGCATTGGACTTTAGGTTTGATGAAGTTATTCTTATGTGTCGAGAGGCTTCACTTTTTTTGTTGAAAAGGCTTTGCCTCTAGGCGAACCTTAAGACTATGTTGGATTATGCGAGGGTCTACCCCAAGCATGTCCTTCGGCAAGTAGGCAAATAGGTCTTTGTTCATTAACAAAAATGATACAAGTTTTTCCTTGTCACCTTCGGCCAGCTTTTTCCTCACTCGTGTACTTCGACCTGGGACAAGTTCTACATCTTCTATTTTTATTTTTTTGAGGTCTACTATTTCTTCTCCCTTTGCCTCTTCTCTGAGCACGGCCTTTGCTCCTGAAGTCTATGTGTGGATCTTTGCTGGGCCCTGTCTTGTTTTTACAAAGATCTTCCTCACTTCCGTTTGGTCGATGATGATCTCAACGTCCCCCTCTTTCATTGTGAAGGTGACAGTCAAGTACTTCACATCTAGATGGATGTGGAGATTGCCTTGCGTCTGCCTCCCAAGGATGGCATTGTATGACAAAGGGACATCTATGACAATGAACCTTGTCATTATGGAGGCAAAGAGCTCATCCTTGTTTTGTGGTGAAGCTCCTCTTAGCATCAGAGGTAGGTCGATCCACCCGAGGACACAGAGTTCGGACGGACCTACCCCGAAGGTTGGGGAGGTGAAAGGCTTGAGATCGCCTTTTGTGATACCCAAACCTGGCAGCAGTTGGGAGAATAAGATGTCAGCGTTGGAACCATCGTGGAGGAGCACTCTTTTAACATCCCAACTCCCTATCCTTGCCATAATTAGGAGTGGGTCATCATGAGGGAACATCACGGTGGATCCATCCTTCCGAACAAGCTTGTTCAACTGGTGACCGAACTCCATCATCGAGATTTCCTGTATCTTTCTCCTCCTTTCAGCCGATGGTATCCCATTGGTGATCATCTGGATTACTCCTGCCGGAGGTAGTGGATGCCTTTTGGGACTTCGATTCCAACGTCTGTCATAATCATAGTCATCATCATCTCCTTTCCTATTCTCTTCCTTCCTCTCTTTTGGGGAAGGCATCCGCAGGTAACGCCGAAGTTGGCCCTGCTTTATTAGAGACTCGATGTACTTCCTCAGCTGGAAGCAATCCTCTATGTCATGCCCATGGTCCCGATGGAACTGGTAGAATTTCTTCATATTTTTCTTGTTTTCCGAAGTCATGGCCTTCGCACGCTGGATTGGATTGCCTTGTCTTTCCATGGCCAGTAATATGTTTGTTCTAGAGGTGTTCAGGGGAGTGAATGACATGGGTTTTTTCCCCATCTACATTCAGGGTCTTCCCCGACCCTCGGCTGAATACCAAGGTCGGTGACTTTGACCTTCGGGTTGATGGTGATCAGACATGGGTCCCCCAATTCTCAGCTTTTCGGCTATCATATGCTATTTGGCCCTTCGATAGAATTCTCCCAGGGTGTCTGGGGAATCCTTAGAGAATTCATAGAAAAGCTGATAGTCCCTCCGAAGTCTCCTGATCATTGCGAGGATACAAATTTTGGGACAGAAGTCAAGCACGCTTAGAGCCTCTCGGTTGAACCTTTCGACATAGTCCTGAATGGTCTCCCCATTCTTTTGGGCTATGTCAAACATTTGGACTGGCATCTTTGCCGTTGGCCTGCTCCCGATGAACTGTGGAGTGAAGGCGGTGGACAACTCCTGGAAACCCATTATGGTTCCGGGGGCCAGGGAGTTGTACTAGGCAGTCGCCGGCCCCGAGAAAGTGACCTCAAAAGCATTTGCAAAGGGTGGCATCATCAGCACCGTGTAGCACCATGTTGTGTCTGTACTTCATGAGGTGGGCTTGACTACGCCCATCGTGGCACCCGGAAGTCGCATGGCATAGGTACCTCAACTATTGCTCGGATGAAGGGTGACTCTTCTTCGGTGAAGGTTTCCGACAACGTTGACCAGACAGGCTTTCGAGCCAGCTGCCTTTCCACTTTCTCCAACCTTTATAGGATTTTTTTGATGAGGATGGTGGTGCTGGGCTCTTCTCGCCGCCTGGAGGCCTCCGGCAACGGATAAGTAAATTCGGCCAAAGAGGGGTTGTAAGTAGAACCAAGATTTTCTTAGTAGTTCGTGATTTTTGAGCTTAGAAAAGTAAGATTTTACTTACTATTATATTCAGCCATTTTTGGGATTTTTGCAAGGAAAGCCCTTGAGGATTTGGCCATGGAGGTTTATGGAAGAAAGCCAAGTGTTCTTGGCAAGTTTTGAGGTCTTGGAGGCCATGCAAGCAAAGACCATGAAGGTCACATGCATGGTGAGATTCGGCCAAGTGGGAATCTTGGCATTTTTGAGTTCCTTGATGTATATGGAACAAAATATCAAAGAAAGAAATAAAGAAAAGTTTCGGCCATAGTGCCATTTTTGGTGGTTATGTGTGTAAACCATGTGTTCATGGTAGCTAGGTGTTCCTAGTAAAATGTGTAGCCGAAATGGTAAAGAAAGAATGATGATGAATTCGGCCATAACACCACTTTTGTGAATATTGGTATTAGCCAAGTATTCTTGGCATAAATGGTCCTTAGAAAACTTGTGGGACTAAATTGAGCAAAAGAAAGAAATAATGGGGCAAATTTGGCCAAGAGATAAATTTGAAGGCCCAAATTGAAAACCAAGTGTTCTTGCTGGTAAATGGTCCAGAAACTCCTAAATGGGCTATTTTGGGCCATATTGGTGAAATTGACAAAATGGGCTTCATTGAATTAGACTTGGACAAAGAAGTTGGGCCAAGTCCAGAAAAGAAATAAAAGGCCAAATGGGCCTGAGAGACAGTAAAAGGCCAAATGGGCCTAGGAGAGAATAAAAGGCCAAGTGGGCCTGAGTTCATAAAAGGCCAAGTTGGGCCTAAATTTCTAGAAAAGGCCAGGTTGGGCCAAAGTTCCAGAGAAGACCAAGTTGGGCCTGGATTCCAGGAAAAGGCCAATATAGGCCCGAGTTTACAGAAAATGGGCCTCAGTTCACAGAAAACGCAGAATTGGGCCTTACCTCCTTAAGTAGAGGTTGAGTAAGTTAAAACAAGTATGCTTGGTAAATTATGGTTCTCTTGTTTAATGGGAAGCAAATTATTAACTTGCTAGATGTTTTGGGCTTATAGGTCCATTAAGGAAAATATAAGTTCCAACAACAACAGAGCAAAGAAAGGCAAGGACAATGAGCAAAAGGCTACACAAATGGTGGTAAGAATCCTTATACTCACTCTCTGCATGGTATATTTTCCATGACCTTTCATTGTGAGTATTAGTGCCCCTATGTGATGGTCAAAGAACCAAGTGACCATAGGTGTGCATGTCAGGGCTATGTGCTTGTTATTTTTTGTGAGGACTCATGATATTTTCTTAATTGGATATTTGGGCACATAAGTGCATAATGGGCAAGGTATTTTTGCTTTGGCAATTATGGTTTACTCATGAGTAATTAGCAAGCATTTAGGGCTAAGAATTGGGTTTGGCCAACTCAATTCCCAAGCTAAGGAGCGCTCAGTAGGTCATAAATGGCATGCCGGGATTAGTGGTATGGATTATGCTAACGCTTGCGGTGCCCATGATGACATGGAACATGATGTTATGAGTACAGTGTTGTGTGTGTTGAGTTGCGTGCTTCCTTGAAATTGTTTGTGCATGCTGACCCATATTATTATTGTTATTGTTATTCTACTATATCTTGTGTTTTCTTTGTTTTAGTGTTTTCCTTGGCAGGAACATGGATTAATTGCCATTACATTCTTGGCACAAGTTTAGGCTTTGGAAGCCATATGATGACTTTGAAAGTCATGAGTTTATTACCTCACTAGGCATTGGATGCCGTCGGGATTCTTACTGAGTTTTATAACTCACCCGCCCTGCTATACCTTTTCAGGAAATGGATGGCTTGATAGATCAAGCAAAGAGTACCAGAGCACTCGTTACAATGTGCTAAAGGGTTGGGTATGTGTATAGTGTTGCTCAATATATTCATTTGTTCAAAGTGACTTATGTGGTATAGCTTGCTTGTGAATCAAGCTAATGGTTTGGACTTCCTTGTGCAGGCTTATGGAGTCTAGAAGTTGTGGGAACAAGGTCTATTAAGGTGAAATGTGTTCCAGGTTTTTATGAATTGAAGTTTGGGTAGAAATAAGGTTTTGGTCTGTAAAACTTGAACTTAACTAATTATGGACATATAGCATCCTTGGCACATTTTCCAAGTAGATGATGTTTGTTTGATGCACATTGTGATCATGATTAGCTCTAGATGATTTTTGATGGAATGCCATGATGGATGATTATGTTATGTTTACTAGACTTGGCTAAATGCTCATGGATATATAAGTGTGGTTTTCAAAATTGAAAATGAGATTGGCTTCTTTGTTTCCACGCATTGGATTAGTGAACTTGATGGAACACTACAATTCCACATAGGTATTACCTTGTTCCTGAAGAGCACCCTGACAACACATTGAAAGTAATTAAGTGACAAGCTAGTACTAGAATAGATCCTGGAGTCACGCCATAGGTGCTCATAGTAGTTAATAAAGCCCCTTCTATATGAATAACTTCCGCTGTATTGGCTTTGATAATCGGGCCCTGATGGGCTAGGGTGTCACACCTCACTCAGGCCCTGGCCTATAAGTTTCTAGTTTAACTCATAAGCCCAACTCCAAAACTAACTCTCTCTAATTCAGCCAAACAAGCAATGGCAACATTAAGTCTTATTTTCTTAAGGTGAGAAAGCCTGGGAGGTGGCCCAGGAGGCTCTAACATAAATCCATTAATTACTTGCAGCAGATGCAAAGCCCAATACCACTAGCTTGCACAACAAGCAAGGTTTTAATTGATTACTTGCATATCAAGCAAGGCAACACTTAATAGAATTTTAAGTGCATATTTGGTGTGCAATCAAGTGTGCTATCTATATGACAACCAAGAAGCCACATTATTGGTTTTGACTTTGAAATCACAAGTTAATATGCATGTGTTCTTTTCGGCCAACACAGGTATACATGGAGGTTCACATAAACATGCCTAAGCATGAGTCCATAATCATACTTAAAGGTGCCAACCATTGGTGCACAACATTCAACATCCATATACAAGCACAAAACCAACCATAAGTTCATACATAACTTGGCATTCAAGTCCAACAAAATCATCACCAATCTAGTCAACCAAGACTACATATATGCACACTCGAAAATGGGTAGTCTACCTAGCACATAACATGGCTACATGCCATGAGTCCATAAGTTGTTCATGCCAAGTTGAATACAGACCGAGACCATTAGTGGTCAAACAGAACCCTAAGGATCCCATAAAGAAGTACACACTGCAACACCAACCTAATTGCCTGATTCCTTGTCATGAATGCAAACACTATGATCAGAGCCAAAGTCCAAGTGTCCATGCTTTCCTAGACAGGTCCCCCACACACTACAGCCTGCGAACTTAATCCATAAGTCTCAGCAATTAAGATATAAGACTTGTAATGAACCAAATTCACTAAGCCAACCATCCATTGGCACATACCTTAGAAAATAAGCAAGCTAGTACTAAGCACAAGCACAAAGCAAGTTAGCATTACTCAGGCCGTATGTCCTTTCCTGAAACAAATAGGATGGGCAGTGAGTATAAACTCAGTAGGATTCACTTATATACACGACTCATTAAGAGTCTATTTAGTTAAGCTGAGTATTCACTCAAAGCTTAACCTCCCATTAGCTCAGCTTACCTGCAAAACAAACATAAAGACAAGGAAAACCAAGAATATACATATACATGATAATTAATCATGGCAAATAATCCTCAATAACATAAGTTGGTTAGCAAGCACAAGGAAAGCACCAAAGCACACAATAACACAACACACACACCACATATGGCTTTCGGCCAACGGTACCATACATGTACCCATGTGCATTTTGCACACAAAACACCATCAAACACTCCACTTCCACTTAGAGCTCCAAAATGCTAAGCAAATAGGCCACATTTACTTGCATTTCTAGTACATGTACGTTAGTTAATTAGCTAATCAACAAGTAGACCGAATGTATTCTCAATAGCCCATCAAGCGACTAAGGTCATTTGGCAATTTTTAACCATCATTTACCCATTCTAAACACTTGAACCATGGTAATTCACCAAGCATAATCAAGTGTTA
Organism: Aquilaria yunnanensis; assembly: GCA_039654915.1. Lineage (NCBI taxonomy): Eukaryota > Viridiplantae > Streptophyta > Magnoliopsida > Malvales > Thymelaeaceae > Aquilaria > Aquilaria yunnanensis. The sequence continues at coordinate 34,515,517 of CM077595.1, read as the reverse complement.
GTGAACCCTACCTCAAATGCTTTCGGCCACAAGCCGAACTTCCAATGCCCAAGTGTTCTTCAATCAAATTGCCTACCATAACAACAAATAGGCATCAATAACACTTACTCATGGACTAAATACCATGTACTCAAAGAAGAACACCAAGACACACTAGTTCAAGCTCTCGGCCAATATGCCCACTCCCATCCAATAATGTTCTTCACCAATTTAGTCCCACACATAATCATCTAATCAACAATAAACCTTGTTCATGGCACCAATACCATGTAATCAATTGAAGAACATGGAATTACCTCAATTTGTACCTTTCGGCCAAACACCCACTTGCTCACCTTGATGTTCCTCACTCAAACTTGCCTAGCATAAGGTCAAATAGGCATTAATACACCTTAATCATGGATTAATTTCCATGGAAACAAAGAAGAACATCAAGCTAAGTCACCCATCACTTTCGGCCAACAACAAACTTTCAAGCCAACACAAAGCTTGCTCAATTAGCTTAGTACAACCTCAATTAAACACTTAAGCTCCTTGTTCATCGAAGAATTACCATGGAATCAAGGAAACACAAAAATACCTTGGAACCCTAGTTTGATTTGGCTCGGCCCTTCATCAAAACTCAAGAACAAAGCTTGATTCCAAGTAGCTTTGTGCCAAAACTTGCTTCCAAGCTTGAATCCTTCAAATGCCCTCAAGATTTCTTGAATTCAAGACCAAGTGTAGATGAACTCTCATGGAAGAGCTCTCGGCCAAGTGAAGAGCAAGGTAACCCGAAATGGCAACCAAATGGCCTTGACTTGTTTCGGCTGAAAGACACATGTGAATTAGTTAGCAAATATGCTAACTTTTGTCTTCCATTTCTTTGCATGAAACAATGTAGCCCTTAACTTCACGTGATCACAAGGCCACAACTAAAACATATGTCTAACTTGTCTTTTAAGTCACTTCATGGCCTATAATGCCATGCACACAACAAACACAAGTACCAAAGTACCAAAAATCCCCATGTATAACCGGCCATATAACTAGAGTTAGTTCTAGTTAACAAACTAGAACAATAATAGTTTATACTTTAGTGGAAGACAAGACTTGACTAGTAATCATTGTTGTCCACCAAATTTGGTCTAGTCTTGCAGTAGCCACCAATTAATCTTGCATGGCCGAAATTACTATCTTTAAGTTTGTAGTTTTAATTGTACCACTCATTTAAGTGTACAATTTGATCCCCTTTCTCTGTTTTCTGTCAGCTTTTCCATAGTCTAGCTTCTATGTGCAGTTAACTCCTGAAAGTTTCCAGGTTTGCACATAGATCACTGTACCAATTCCCATAGTCCCTTTTCATTCTTCCTGCCCATTTCCTTTGTTTTCTTTGGCCTAAGCCAAGCACTTAGGAGGTGCCTAACAATTCCTCCCTCCTTAAAGAATTTGGTCCTCCAAATTCTTCACCAATTTAAGGTATAGTTGAGGGTATTTAGTGGCAATTTCCTGTTCCACTTTCAAAGTGGCTTCCTCAGGAGTGTGGTTACTCCACTGCACCTTAACCATAGAAATACACCTGCTTCTTAACTTCCTGGTATCTCTGGCCAGGAACTGGATTGGCACTTCTTCATATGTAAGATTGGGTGCCACAATCATAGTTGCAGGTGTCTCTATCTGCTTATAGCTTGGAACATACTTTTTGAGTAAACTTACATGGAACACATTGTGTATGTTTCCTAGTTCTGGTGGCAAGTCCAGCTGATATGCCACATTTCCCACTTTGGCTAGTATTTGGTATGGCCCAACATATCTAGGTGCCAGTTTCCCCTTTTTCCCAAATCTGATTACTCCTTTCATTGGAGAAACTTTAAGCCACACCCAGTCTCCTACCTGGAACTCCAGGTCCCTTCTTCTTTTCAGGTTTACATAGGCTTGCTGCCTATCATTTGCAGTCTTCATCCTGGCCTGGATCAATTTAATTTTCTCAGTAGTTTCTTTAATAATGTCTAGCCCCAATTCCAGCTTGTCTTCTGGCTGATGCCAGCAATGAGGAGTAATACATCCCCTGCCATATAAGGCCTCATAAGGAGCCATTCTTATCACTAAGTGATAGCCATTATTATAGGAAAACTCTATTAATGGGAGATGGGCATCCCATTCACCCTGGAAGTCAATTACACAACATCTCAACATGTCTTCCAGATTTTGTATATTTCTTTCTGTTTGTCCATCCGTCTGTGGATGGTATTCAGAACTAAATTTAAGTTTGGTGCCCAGTGCTTGATGCAGGGATTTCCAAAACCTAGAGACAAACCTAGGATCCCTGTCTGATACTATGTCATCAGGTATTCCATGTAATCTTACTACTTCTCTTATGTAGAGTTGTGCCAGTTTGTCCAAGGAGTCAGTAAGATTCATGGGAAGGAAATGGGCTGCCTTGGTCAATCTATCCACAATGACCCGAATGGCATTATGCTTCCTCCTTGTTAGTGGCATACCCACTAAAAAATCCATAGAGATGGATCCCCATTTTCTCTCAGGTATGGGTAAGCTTTGTAGCTTTCCCCCTGGTTTTTGATGCTCCACCTTCACTTGTTGGCACGTTTCACAACTAGCCAAAAGTGTATTAATATCCTTCCTCATATATGGCCACCAAAAGTATACTTTAAGAGCATAATACATCTTTGTGACCCCTAGGTGCATACCCAGCTTACTAGAGTGAGCTTCTTCCAGTATTTGAATTCTTAGGTTGTCCCTTTCAGGTACATACAACCTATTCTGGAAATGTAACACTCCTCGCTTAAAGGAAAAACCTTCATATAGTTCTCCTTTATTCTTGCCAGATATAAATTCTAGCTCCTTATCACCAGCTTGAGCTTCCTTAATAAGCTCTTTCCACTCTGGTGTAATGGTGAGTACCTTTAATTGCTCACCTTCTTTAGCTAGCCACTGGCTTGCCAGGTGAGTAATACTCAGGCTTTCTGCCTTATGCTCAACCTCTCCACCTTTGAGTAATCTAGTGTAGTTTCTACTCAAAGCATCTGCCACTACATTGGCTTTTCCAGCTGTGTATTCAATTACACAGTCAAAATCTTTCAAATATTCCAACCACCTCTTTTGTCTCATGTTCAAATCCTTTTGAGTGAAAAGGTACTTGAGACTTTTGTGGTCTGTAAATACTTGGAATTTATTACCAAGAAGATAGTGTCTTCACTACTTAAGAGCAAAGACTACTGCTGCTAGTTCCAGGTCATGCACTGTATACTTATTTTCATGTGGCCTTAACTGTCTAGACCCAAAAGCAATGGCCTGCTTTTCTTGCATTAGAACGCAGCCTAGTCTTACATGAGAGGCATCTGTAAATACCTCATACTCCTTTTCAGGGTCAGGCAAGACTAATACAGGAGCCGTAGTCAGCCTCCTTTTTAGCTCTTGAAAGCTTTCTTCACACTTCGGTTCCCAGACAAACTTCTGATTCTTTCTGGTTAATTGAGTCATAGGAGCTGCTAGAACAGAAAATTTTGGCACAAATCTTCTGTAGTAGCCAGCCAACCCCAGGAAGCTTCTGACTTCCCTTACACACTGGGGCTGCTTCCTATCAAGGATTGATTTTACCTTTTCAGGGTCTACAGCCAATCCCTGATCATTTATTATATGAACCAAAAATCCAATCTCTCTTGTCCAGAATTTACATTTACTCAGCTTTCCAAAAAGATGATGTTCTTGGAGCAAGCCAACCACTTCTTTAAGGTGTTCTTTATGAGTTTTCTTATCCTTGGAATATACCAAGATATCATCAATAAACACCACCACAAAGTGGTCTAGGTGTGCTCTGAACACCCTCTACATTAAGTCCATAAAGAATGCAGGTGCATTAGTGAGCCCGAATGGCATCACTGTATATTCAAAATGTCCATACCTAGTCCTGAAAGCAGTCTCAGGTATGTCCTCCTATTTTACCCTTAACTGGAAATATCCAGATCTCAAATCTATTTTGGAGAACACCTTTGCTCCCTTCAATTGATCAAACAAATCTTCAATCCTTGGGAGGGGCTATTTGTTCTTTATGGTTAATGCATTCAACTTTCTGTAATCTATACAGAGTCTAAGGGTTCCATCCTTTTTTTTCACAAACAACACAGGTGCTCCCCAAAAAGACACACTGGGTCTAATGAACCCTTTTTCTAGCACTTCATCCAACTGCTTCCTGAGTTCTACCATTTCAGGCACTGCCATTCTATAAGGAGCAGTAGATACTGGTGCTGCTCCTGGTATCGGCTTAATTTCAAACTCCACCTCTCTCAAGGGTGGTAAGCCAGGTAGGTCAGTAGGAAAGACTCCTGGGAAATCTTGAACTACAGGTATCTTCCAAAGTTCGTCTAACACTTCCTGGTCATTTACTTCCAGGTACTCCTACTAAGTTTCTGGAGTTATCATCTCCAGTACCTTTAGGTGGTAGTCCTTAGCTATCTCCAAGGACTTATCTAGCTCAAATGGGGTTTCTCCAGGTATTATCAATTGTCTAGCCTGACAATCAATAACTACTCTGTTCTCCCCTAACCAATTCATACCTAAGATCACATCATAGCCATGTGTCTCCAGCACTATGAGACTTGTTCTCAGTTTCAGCTTGCCTATATGCAACTCACAGTTTTCAACCATATAATAGGCAAACAAGACTTCATTGCCAGCTATTTTCACCAAGTACATGTTGGTCATATGCTTTACTTCTAGATTCATGGCCTCGACCAAGCTAGTAGCTATTACAGACAATGAAGCTCCAGTATCAAATAGAATAGATACTAATTGGTCATTAAGGTAAATTGTACCTTTCAAGGCCCTTCTACTAGGCCTTTGCTGACTAGTCTCCCTTCCATTGCCCTTGGCCTCAGGTGTCTCTTGTTCTTTCCCGGAAGATTCCAGCTGAAACACCCTTCCTGGAAGTGTACCAGGACTTCTTTGTTCCTGAAGTAATCTAGGTGCTGGCCTCCCTCCTTGGTTTGGCACCTGAGTCCTCAACTGGGGCACAGGCATCTGCCCTCTAGGTCCTCTGGGATTGAAAGTTCCTAGCATTTTCTTATTACCCTCACCCCACTTTGGACAATCTCTCACCCAGTGATCTGGGGCTCCACATCTATGACAACCAGTGAAAGTCTTGAAGCATGTCTTATTGCCATGAAACTTCCCACAAGTGTTGCACCGAGGACCATACTTCGTGGTTGTGATCCTATTTCTTTCTTGTTCTCTCTTCTACTTCCTCCTGCATCCCTCGCTTTTCTTGGCCTTTTTGATTGCTAACCTTTCTTTGTTCCACTTCCACTTCCAGGCCCACTTTTAAATTATTCCTGGAATTCCTGCTCCAGAGCCAAGGCACTCTGCGTGACTGTGTAGTAGTCTCTGGCTCCAATTGCTCTGAGGATTTGTCTTAGCTCAGGTCTTAGCCCCCTGATGAACCTTTTGGTTCACAGGTCCTCCTACCCTTCATACAGATGGGCATACCTGATTAAGCTATTAAATCTATGCTCATACTCCAGCACAGTAAGATCCCCCTGCTCCAATTGGTCAAATTCTACTTGCTTTTGATCTTTCTGGGCCCAACTAACATACTGTTGGTGAAAGACCCTGAGAAAGTCAGCCCATCTCATAGCTCTCCTCCTGTCTGGATGTCTCCTCTAGTTCCTCTCTCGATAACTCCTTTGTACCACCCTCCACCAGAGTTCAGCATTCCCTTCTAGCCTGAAAGTCGCTAGCAATACTCTCTGTGTGGAAGTAACCTCCATCCTTTCGAATATTTTCTCTATCTGATATACCTAGAACTCTACCTCCTCTCGGTCACATCCCCCTCTGAAACCTTGAAGTTTTAGTGCCAGGAACCCATCCAACTAGCCCTCCTTTAGTCCTCCTCCACTGTGCCTTCTCCCACTCTCATCTCTGCTAATGGATTTATCCCTGGATGATCCACTTCTCATTGTGGTCTCCTCAGTAGAGGGTTCAGTCCCTCTGGAGTATATGTATGCATCTCTCTCCTCTATGTCTGGGCTGTCATCCTCCTCCTCATCTATTCTGGGCTCCTGCCTTACTTCTGATCTCATTCTCCTGGCCCTTGGGTGCCTCCTTTCCTCATCTGCTTCTTCTTCCTTGATAGCCGAAGGACTATCGCCTCCGCCTGGCCGAACTCCCTGCCACCAGAATTGCCAGGAGAACTGGCGTTATCGGGAAAAATGTGGGATCACACACCTCGGAGAAAAGCCGAAGAGCCCGAGCTCGGCGCGCCAGGGAACTTGAGGATACCATTAGCCCCCCCGAGGTAGTAAACAGACCGCCTACGGAAAAGTGGCACCAGCTAGTGTGGGCCGAACATGAACTTCCTGAAGGCGGAACTCCCTGAATCTGGGAACCCTCGAACTAGGGGCATGTTTCTAGAAGTGGCACGGTCCGTACTAGAGGACGACCTCACCCAGGGACCTCGGGAGTACGGCAGTACCATTTAAGCAAGCCTCTGACATGTCGCCCACAAACGTCACAAGCCGCCTCAAACGGCGCTCTGACACGCCGACGCCATCAAAGTCACATCATGGCCCGTCTCGGCTCAAGGCTCAAGGAAGCTTGCCACCAGCTACTTGTCCTCCACGCCCAGACATTCAGAGAACATCCGACCGAACATGTGTCACGATCTGAACGGGCTGGACACCTCTATAAATACCAGGGAATACACCCTGGCAAACGGCTGGCAGATATCTTGACTCCTCACTCTAAGAAAAGACGACCAGGCGAGTTCACTGAACCCCTCAGTGCTATTTCCTCTGCCTTCTCTCAACACCACTGACATGGGCGTCGGAGGCTCCTCCCCGGAAAAACACCCCGGGGATCTCCTAACCCAGTTTTTCTGAACATCTCAGGCACTCTCCCTTGGGCAAACCGACCACCAGGCATTCTTCTTCTCCGGGAGTCCCTCCATCAGTCACCATGACTACCAACGATGAAGCCCTTGGGCATCATTTGGCGTCGTCTGTGGGAACCCGCCCTGAGATCGTCGTCATTGAAACTCGGCGTTCTAAGGACAGGGGACTCCCGAGGTCTCCGTCCGCGCTTAAGACACAACCGGCTGCTGAGCAAACACTCCCAGGGACTTCTGCGCCTGAGGAAGACCGCCCTCTAGTAATCACTATGAGCTTTATGAGGGAGTTTCAGCGTTCGGTCGTGGCTGAATTGACACAGCAGATCGACCGAACATGGTCACAGCAGACATAGGCCGAAAAACCTCCCTCACCTGCACGCCCTCGGGAGAAAAGCCCGAGGTCGACTCATTCGCAGTTCGGGAAACGGAGACCCACGCGAAGAGTCCTCTACGGAGAATATACCCCTCAGGAAAAGGCCTGTGGGACAAACTGGGTCCAAGCGACTGAAAGTCTCACAGCGAAGGAGTTCATCGCCAGAGGCGAGGTCCCGGTCCCCTCAGCGCCAAACTAGCTCCCCGAATAGGCGCCGACGATCTCCCTTCCCAGAGGAAGAGCCTAACGCCACAGTTCTCATGGAAAGGATATTAGCACGGCTGGACAGGGTGGAAAAGCAGGTAGCTCGCAAACCCGTCTGGGACAGACTGACAGGAGACTTCTGCGAAGATGGGTCCCCATTCAGCCGGGTTGTGGCCGAGGCAGCCATGCTAGGCGACTTCAAGGTACCTCGGCTGGAGATTTATGATGGCCGCACTGATCCGCAGGCCCATCTGACCAAGTACAGACGCAGCATGATAATGCATGGTGCTGACGACGCTACCATGTGTAAATGCTTCGAGGTCACCCTCACGGGACAAGCAACTGCGTGGTACAACTCATTACCCCTAGGAGCCATCACTGAGTTCCAGGAGTTGTCTACGGCCTTCATGCAACAATTCATTGGAAGCCAGCCAACGGCGAAGATGCCTGTTCAGATGTTCGACATAGAGCAGAGAAACAGAGAAACCATCTGAGACTATGTTAAAAGATTCAACAGGGAAGCTCTAAGCGTCCCGGACTTCCGGCCCGAAATATGCATCCTCGCCATGACACGGGGGCTTCAGCGAGACTCACAGCTATTCTATGAGTTCTCAAAGGACCCCCCGGACACCCTCGGAGAATTTTACCGAAGGGCCGAACAGCACAAGACCGCCGAGGAGCTGAGAATGGCTGGGTCGAAGACAGATCACAACCGCGCCGAAGGGTCCAGTCAGCAAGGCCGGCATCCAACTGAATAGGCAGGCCGACCTCGGAGGATGCGGGGAAGCAAACTTCAAAGCTTCACACCCCTGAGCACTACACGGACAAACATCGTCATGGCGCTGGAAAGACAGGGGACGCATATTCGGCGGCCAAGGGCCATGACCGCTGATAATAAGAAAAACATCAAGAAGTTCTGCCAGTTTCACCGCGACCACAGCCACGACACCGAAGACTGCTTCCAACTGAAGAAGTACATTGAGTCGCTGATAAAACTCGGCCAACTTCAGAAATATCTGTGGATGCCTTCCCCAAAAGGAAGAAAAGATGAGGAAGAAAGGGCAGAAAATGAGGACTACAACTCTGACAGGCGGAGAAACCGAAGTCCGAAAAAGCGCCCTCTTCCTCCTGCAGGGGTGATACAAACCATCACTACGGGGCTCCCATCCTCGGAAAGAAAGCGGAAGGCCAGAGAGATTGCGGTCATGGAATATCAGAGTCCGGCAAAGAAACTGGCTCGCAAGGATGGATCCACCGTCATCTTCCCCCATGACGATCTGCTGCTAATCATGGCAAGGATAGGGAACTGGGACGTCAAAAGAGTGTTGGTTGATGATGGATCAAATACTGATGTCCTATTCTCACATTTACTGCCGAATTTGGACATCTCCAACAGCGAGCTCAAGCCTGTCACCTCGCCCACCTTCGGGGTTGGACCGTCGGAACTACCTGTCCTCGGATCGATTGATCTACCCCTAATGATGAAAGGAACTTCGGTCGACGGAACAGCTGAGTTGTACGCCTCTACAATGGCGAGATTTATCGTCATGGACGTTCCTTCTTCGTACAACGCCATACTTGGAAGGCAGACACAGGGAAACCTGCACATTCGCCCTGATGGGAAGTACTTGACTATCACATTCGCCACCAAGGATGGGGATGTAGAGGTCTTCATAGATCAAGCCGAGGTAAGGAAGGTGTTTGTGAACGTGCGAAAAGCTCCGGCAAATAACCTCGCACAAACAATGGAGGCAAAGGCACCAGAGAAGGGCAAAGAAGGAGAACCCCCGAGAGCGGAAACAGAAACAGTGGAACTTGTCCCAGGACAATCTACCCGAATGGGTAAGAGCTTGCCCGAAGGTGACAAGAAAAACCTTGTATCTTTTCTACTGGGAAATAAAGATCTCTTTGCCTACTCGCTGAAAGACATGCCAGGGGTGTACCCTGGCATAATACAGCATAGCCTCAAAGTAAGCCCGTAAGCAAAGCTTGTCCGGCAAAAGAAGCGAAGCATCTCAGCCCATAAGACCAACTTTGTGAAAACCGAAGTCCAGCGCCTGTTAGACACTGAAGTCATCAGGGAGGTCAAATACCCCGAATGGTTAAGCAACGTGGTCATTGCCACAAAAGAAGGCAGCAGCAAACTCCGGATGTGCATCGACTTCAGAAACTTGAACGATGCTTGCCCGAAAGACTCATACCCTCTTCCGCCAATAGACCAACTGATAGACTCAACTGCCGAATACGGGCTCCTAAGTTTTCTAGACGCCTTCAGCGGCTACCATCAAATAAGGATGGACCCCGAAGATGAAGAGAAAACTGCCTTCATCACCGAGGGAGGAACATACTGCTACGTCAGGATGCCCTTTGGGCTTAAAAATGCAGGAGCCACCTACCAAAGGTTGATGAACAAGGTCTTTAAGGACCAAATGGGGAGAAACATGGAGGTGTATGTTGACGATATGATATTCAAAAGCAAGCTCCCTCGCAACCACGTCGCAGATCTAGAGGAAACCTTCCAAAAGCTCAGAGCCTTCAGGATTCGTCTCAATCCTGAAAAATGCATGTTCGGGGTGGCCTCGGGAAAGTTCCTTGGGTACATGGTATCTGAAAGAGGCATCAATGCTAACCCCGAAAAAATCAAGGCTCTGCTCGAGTTCCGAACTCCTGCCACAGTAAAAGACGTGCAGAGACTCACCGGAAGAATAACCTCTCTTAGCAGGTTCATTTCCAGATAGGGAGATAGGTGTCGGCCTTTCTTCAAAGTCCTCACTAAGGCAGCAAAAAAGGAAGGCAACCTCGGAAGGGATGATCATCCTTGGGATCAAGATTGCCAAAAACCCTGGGAAGAACTCAAAATCTACCTAGCCAGCCTGCCAACTCTGCGACAACCTTGTGAGGGAGAGCCCCTCGTATTATACCTCGCCGTCATGGAAAAAGCTGTGAGCTCGGTCCTCGTTAAAGAAGAAGGGCCAAAACAATGGCCGGTCTACTATGTAAGGAAATCCCTGCGTGGCGCCGAAGTCAGGTACCCTCTGCTGCAAAAAGCTATATACACCTTGGTGCTTGTAGGGAGAAGGCTGCGACCATACTTTCAGGCTCACCCCATCATCGTCCGAAGTAGCCTACCACTACGGGACATTATGAGGAAAGTGGATCATTCGGGAAGGCTCTCCAAGTGGTGTATAGAGCTTGGCGAACACGATATCACCTATGAACCTCGGAAGGCCATAAAAGCTCAAGCACTGGCAGAATTCATTGCCGAAATACCCACCACTGAGGACAGTCATCCGGATCTGAACGAAGGTGAGCCAGAATGGACCTTGCATGTTGACGGAGCCTCGGGGTCCGAACACCAAGGAGCTGGGGTAATTATCAGAGGCCCCGAAGGCCTAGAGGTAATGAAGGCTATCAAGTTTAGCTTCAACGTCACTAACAATGTGGCTGAGTATGAGGCCCTCATAGCGGGACTACGACTGGCCAGAAAAATTGGCGTAAGAAACCTAAAGGCTCACAGTGATTCCCAGGTAGTAGTTCGGCAGACGGCAGGAGACTATGGGGCGAAGGACCCAACCTTGGCAAAATACCACGAGTTGGTAGCAAAACTCATTCGAGAGTTTGACACCGTACGGATCGAAAACGTACCTCGGCGGAAAAACACCGAAGCAGACTGCTTGGCGAAGTCAAAGACCTACACCGAGGTGCTAGACCATCCGAGCATCTCAGTACTGAGCATAACGACCTCGGGAAAAGGATGGAAGGATCCAATAAAAAGGTACCTCGCGAAAAATGTGCTCCCTAAAGACCCCGGTGACTCTGCAAAACTGCGATGGCGCTCCGGCCGTTTCTTCCTAATCGGTGAAGAACTATACCAACAGGGATACGCGAATCCACTGCAAAGATGTGTGAACGAAGAGGATACTGAAATAATCCTTGAAGAAGTCCACAAAGGCATGTGTGGTTCACACATTGGAACCGATGCCCTGGCGGCAGTGGTACTTCGCCAGGGATACTTCTGGCCTACCCTAAGAAAGGACGCAAGGCAGTTGGTCCGGAAATGCGGTAGTTGCCAGAGACACGCGAACATCCAAAGGGCACCCTCGGAAATGGTAACTTCGGCCGACTATCCCTGGCCCTTCGCAGTCTGGGGTATAGACCTTATTGGGCCACTCCCCGCAGCGCCCGGAGGCGTGAAATTCTGCATGGTAGCAGTAGACTATTTCTCCAAATGGGTTGAGGCAGAACCGCTAGCAACTATCTCGGCGAAAGAAGTGCAGAAGTTTGTATGGAAGAACATCGTATACAGATTCGGCATACCGAGGGTACTAGTGGCTGATAATGGATCCCAATTCATAGACAAAGGATTCCATGAATTTATCAGTGACCTCGAAATAAAGATGCACTTCGCCCCAGTAGCTCACCCCCAAAGCAACGGGAAGGTGGAGGTATCTAACAGGACCATAAAAGATGGCCTGAAAAAGAGACTGGGGGAAGCAAAAGGGAAATGGCCAGGAGAACTCCAAAGCGTATTACGGAGTTACCGAACGATGCCCCGAAGAGCCACAGGGGAGACTCCCTTCTCACTCGTCTTCGGAACAGAGGCCATCATCCCTATTGAGATAGTTAGACCATCAGTGCGGGTGCAAGTATTTGATGAAGATGGAAACGACCTCGGCCTAAGAATGAAGCTCGACCTCGTCGGCGAACACAGAGAAATAGCTGAGCTGAGAAGAAAAGCTTTCCAGCAAAGAGTGGCCGCGGCTATAAATTTACGAGCCAGGCCAAAAGAAATCAAGAAAGGGGACCTTGTTCTCCTAAAGGCTGACTTTGCACCCCGAAAGCCATCCCACGGGGTATTTCGCGCGAACTGGGAAGAACCTTATCTGGTTCTTGTCGAAGTGCGAAAAGGCGTGTACAAACTTGGCAACACCGAAGGCGTAGAACTGAAAAACACTTGGCACTCAGACGCCCTGAAGAAATTCTACGCTTAAGATGGAGCGGAAGGATTGTGTTGTACAAAAAATATCCTAAGTACAGAATGTCCGTGAGAAAAATTCCTAAGTGTACAAAATGGTGCAAGACAGAGTTCCGGGAAGGTGTTTGCCATGATAAAGCGCAGATGTGATTTTCCGAAGTCCCTTGAGCCATTACGCTCGGAAAAATGGAAAAAATCTCAAAAGTACAGGCCGCGAAAATCGCAGAATAGTTTTCCAAAGTCCCTTGAGCCATCACGCTCGGAAAAAATGAAAAAATCTCGTGAAAGTACTCACCGCAAAAAGCGCAGAATAATTTTTTGTGATTGCAGGTTTCCCGAAGTCTCTTGAGCGAACTTGTTCGGGACGGTAAAAATGCAAAATCTTGCAAAAAGACTTAACCAAAAAATATTCATTCAGAATAATCAGGCTTACAAAGAAGAAGTGCCCGAAGGAGCACAAAAGCGAAGAGGAAAAAAAGGAAAAGGCCCCTAAAATAGCCTAAGGGTTCTCGGCGTCCCGAGAGCCACCAGCCTCTGTGCCCTTTTCCACCACCTTCGGCACCGGAATTGTGGAAGGCAGGTTCAGGTGCTCTATTTTTGACCAGGACCACCGAGGCCCCTCGGGAATGTTCAGAGCTTCCAAAATAGAGAGGTCCAGACCTGGGAACCTCTGAAGGACCTGGTGCCGAGCAAGGTAAAACCCGTCCTGGAAGGCGACCTTAGTCATTTGGTCGGATTTTTCCTTCTCAACCTCAAGGTCCTCCAGCTCGCCCTTCAAATCTGAAACCTCCTTCTTCAGCGCCTTCATCTTCTTCTTCGCGTCAGGCTCATTCTTCAAAGACTTGAGCTCGGCTTCAAGAGCTTTTTTCTCAGTCACCAACGACCGTATGAGATTGTCAGAATCTGACTTATCTTTGAGAAGGTCTTGGTTGGCAGCAAGCATCCCCGCCACCTGATCGCCGAGGTCAGCAATCTTCAGGGAGGAGTCCTTCTGAAGGTCTTCCTTTTGCTTCCGGAACTCCTCCGGAAGGGCAGCAACTTCTTTCTTCGCAGCATCTGCCAGCTGCTGGTTCTTAGTGGTCAATTCCGAGCACGTGACTTTCGCTTTTTCTAAAGCCTCTAAGGCCAAAGCTCGGAACGCCGTCTGCCTGGCTACCCGAACTCGGAGAAAGCCGGCGTACCCTAGCAGCTGTGAAAAGATGAACGCAAGGTCAGTAAGAGCCAAGCATTGAGGAAAAATTGAAGGGAAAAAGATGTGAAGAACATACCTGAGCAGCATGCTCGGTAACTTTCGCGGCGAGGGTGTCATCGCCCGGATGGGCCGCCGCAATAGCCTTGAAGGAGGCCTCTGAAAGCACCCCTTTCGAAATCTGCTTCGGCATTTCAGGACAGTCCTCGGAGTACAAGTTCATGTCCTCCGTGAATGTCTAGAAAGGCTCTTTGGGTATCTTCCCTTGCGGGACTTTGGCATTGCGAAGGGCCCATAACTTCGCGTGTTCGGCCGCCGAGTTCGGAGTAAGCAAGTCCCCTACATGGCGAAAATGAGAAGCAGGTCAGAGACAAAGGAAATTTCAGAAAAACAAAGAACGCCATACTTGTTCTGAAAAAAAACAAACCTGGCAGCAGTTCGATCACGACGTCTTCGGAGCCCTGAGACTCCTCGGTCGAAATCCCCTTGCCTTTCTTCCTGCGCCGCTCCACGGCAGAAGGAGCCTCTACCACGGCCTCCAGAAGGGCCTGCGGCGCGGAAGGGCTCTAGGGAGGAACGTCGGCGGAAGGAACCTCGGCAGCAGCCTTGGGCGGCGTAATCTCGGCTGCCCCAGGCTCCTCAGCAGCCTCCTCGGAAATTTCTTGAAGCTGGGCAGTTTTCTTTGCCCGTTTCGCCGAAAGACCAGCGCCAGTAGACTTCCGCCTTTGGGAAGCCAACTTCTTTGTCTGATCGCCCTTCTCGACCTGGCCGGAGAAAAGGGACTTGTAGAATGCAGTAGTCCCGTCCCCCATCTCTAAAAAAGATAAAAGACATCAGCGTAAGTCCGAGGGAAAAACAGCAAGGGAGTAGAGGATAACTTACTTTTGAAAAGCGTTTGGAAAGAAACTTCCTTCCGAAGGAGCAATACCAACCAGGAGTCCTTCCCGGCGATAGGAGGACCTGGCATCTCGAGGTCAGTCTCATGCTCCTTGACCACCCCTAACTCCCGAAGGTCCTCTTCGGTCATCAACCTCCAGTTAATGGGGAAGGGGTAGACGGAGCGTGGAGCGACCTCGGGAGCCCAGTCGCAGACGGCTCAAATACGTCCGTCAAAGTCCTCGAACATGGGAGCCAACTCTGGAGTCAGCAGTATCCTCGGATCAACGACGTCCACATCCAGCTTTCCCCGAGCTCATTTGGTCAGAACATACGACCAGGCCTCACCTATCTTCAGGAAGAAGAATTTCTGTTGCCACCCTCGCCAACTGTCCTTAGTGCCAAAAGTGAACATGAATTTTTTGCTCCCGGATCCCTGAGGTAGCATGAAATAGAAGCCACCCTTCGGGACCACGAAGAGCTTGTAGTACTGCATGAAAATTACAAAATGGGTTTTTATCCCGAAGACGCCACACATACAGAGGAAGGCATTAAAATAGCAGTACGAGTTCGGGGGAAGCTGATTCACAGCAATGCCATGAAATTGGCAGAACTCGCAAACCATCTTCGGGGGAGGATACCGAAGTCCGGCCTTCAGCTGGGCTCAGAAAACGGTAACCTCGGTACTATGGTTTGAAAAAGCATAGTGGTCAGGTCGTCGCAGCCGGGTAACGGCATAAGAAGGAAGAAAGAACTTCTTCTTCCACCTCTCTAATTTTTTAGGGGTGGTGCAACAAGGATGAGATAAAAGAGGCTGCCAGCTCTCTGGGATAGGCATTTTGGACAGAAAAACGAGTTCCGAAAAAGGCAAGAAAACAACTTCTGGCAAAAACTCGAAAAAATAGAGGTATCAAAAGACTCTGGAAAGAAAAAACCCACCAAAAGACTTGCCAAAATCGAAGGTCACCGTCGTAAAAGGTTGCCGAAAAAAGCTCTGTTAAAACAGCTCCGCCGTAAAAGCAAGAGAAAGCGCAGAGAAAAGGACAAGTAGGGAAAGAGCAGAAGCAAAAGCAAAAAGGACTTATGACAGAACGGGCTATTTATAGGCCAAGGGTGGGTAACCGAAATGATGTCATAAATTCCCTTTGAAGGCGAACCGTCGTCGTAACTGCACTCTGCGCCTGAAGAGACGCGCTCTCTGTAAACGACGCGACCCTCCTCCAATGACAATGTGCCACGTGTCAACCGCCGCGCCAAAATAGGGGACACGTCTTCTGACATCCCTAAAAAACTGGGACGCGTCGCTCAGACTGACGCACTTGGCCATCAGACGCGACGCTGCACAGACCTGCAAAAGCAAAGAAGCAGGTTGCCTCGAAGACACCAAAAGACGGGCTATGGCCAAACAACCCATACCTTCGGGCAAGAGGTGTATCTTCGGCACAGGCTTTGCCTCGGAGACACCAAAAAATAGGCCAAAGCCAAGCAGCCCATACCTTTGGGCAAGAGATGTACCTTCGACACAGGTGTTACTTTCTATAAACTCCCAAATAACATCCTCGGAAAGAAAACAAAACCGAAGTCGTCACTTTAGCTTTCCGAAGGGGGGCATGTGATAGCCGAAGGACTATCGCCTCCGCCTGGCCGAACTCCCTGCCACCAGAATGGCCAGGAGAACTGGCGTTACCCGGAAAAAGTTGGGATCACAGACCTCGGAGAAAAGCCGAAGAGCCCGAGCTCGGCGCGCCAGGGAACTTGAGGATACCATTAGCCCCCCCGAGGTAGTAAACAGACTGCCTTCGGAAAAGTGGCACCAGCTAGTGTGGGCCGAACATGATCTTCCCGAAGGCGGAACTCCCTGAATCTGGGAACCCCCGAACTAGGGGCATGTTTCCAGATGTGGCACGGTCCGTACTAGAGGACGACCTCACCCAGGGACCTCGGGAGTACGGCAGGAGCATTTAAGGAAGCCTCTGACATGTCGCCCAAAGACGTCACAAGCCGCCTCAAACGGCGCTCTGACACGCCGACGCCATCAAAGTCACATCATGGCCAGTCTCGGCTCAAGCCTCAAGGAAGCCTGCCACCAACTACTTGTCCTCTACGCCCAGACATTCAGAGAACATCCGACCGAACATGTGTCACGATCTAAACGGACTGGACACCTCTATAAATACCAGGGAATACACCCTGGAAAACGGCTGGCAGATATCCTGACTCCTCACTCTGAGAAAATACGACCAGGCGAGTTCACTGAACCCCTTAGTGCTATTTCCTCTGCATTCTCTCAGCACCATTGACTTGGGAGTCGGAGGCTCCTCCCCGGAAAAACACCTCAGGGATCTCCTAACCCACTTTTTCTAAACATCTTAGGCACTCTCCCTTGGGCAAACCGGCCACCAGGCGTTCTTCCTCTCCGGGAGTCCCTCCATCAGTCACCATGACTACCAACGATGAAGCCCTTGGGCATCATTCCTCTTGATTCCCTCCAGCTCTACTGGATTGGTCATAACCCACTGGCTCTTTGCCAGGCCTCCTTCTCCTTCTTCTCCCTTCAGCCTCTACTGGTTCTGACTCTTCCTGTTTCTGGGCTTGGCCTCTAGCCAAGGATTGCATTTGCCAGTAATAACAAAGCCACAGTAGCATGCAGTGAGTCCATCATTACCTCCATTCTCTCTTGTTTGTCTCTACTGGGTCCAGGTGCTTGGTACCTGGCTGTGGGCTCTTCGGCCACATTATGTTCCATTTCTTCAGCCTGGGTTCCAGGCACATTTTCCTGCAAGCCCTCTGCATTATGGGCTGCAGTACCTCCTCCTTGCCTCAGGGAATCCTTGTCCCTACCCCTAGTTCTCATCCTGCACTTTCAATTGCAGATATTCACATATATCCAGATAACACAAGTCCTATTCCAAGTTAGCCCTAAAGGGGACACTGTCTTGGCTAAGCTCTGATCATAGTAACAAAGCAGGCTTTGATACCAAACAAAGCCTGCCACACCTCACTCAGGCCCTGGCCTATAAGTTTCTAGTTTAACTCATAAGCCCAACTCCAAAACTAACTCTCTCTAATTCGGCCAAACAAGCAATGGCATCAGTAAGTCTTATTTTCTTAAGGTGAGAAAGCCTGGGAGATGGCCCAGGAGGCTCTAACATAAATCCATTAATTACTTGCAGCAGATGCAAAGCCCAATACCACTAGCTTGCACAACAAGCAAGGTTTTAATTGATTACTTGCATATCAAGCAAGGCAACACTTAATAGAATTTTAAGTGCATATTTGGTGTGCAATCAAGTGTGCTATCTATATGACAACCAAGAAGCCACATTATTGGTTTTGACTTTGAAATCACAAGTTAATATGCATGTGTTCTTTTCGGCCAACACAGGTACACATGGAGGTTCACATAAACATGCCTAAGCATGAGTCCATAATCATACTTAAAGGTGCCAACCATTGGTCCACAACATTCAACATCCATATACAAGCACAAAACCAACCATAAGTCCATACATAACTTGGCATTCAAGTCCAACAAAATCATCACCAATCTAGGCAACCAAGACTACATAGTTGCACACTCCAAAATGGGTAGTCTACCTAGCACATAACATGGCTACATGCCTTGAGTCCATAAGTTGTTCATGCCAAGTTGAATACAGACCGAGACCATTAGTGGTCAAACAGAACCCTAAGGATCCCATACAGAAGTACACACTGCAACACCAACCCAATTGCCTGATTCATTGTCATGAATGCAAACACTATGATCAGAGCCAAAGTCCAAGTGTCCATGCTTTCCTAGACAGGTCCCCAACACACTACAGCCTGCAAACTTAATCCATAAGTCTCGGCCATTAAGATATAAGACTTGTAATGAACCAAATTCACTAAGCCAAACATCCATTGGCACATACCTTAGAAAATAAGCAAGCTAGTACTAAGCACAAGCACAAAGCAAGTTAGTACTACTCAGGCCGTATGTCCTTTCCTGAAACAAATAGGATGGGCAGTGAGTATAAACTCAGTAGGATTCACTTATATACACTACTCATTAAGAGTCTATTTAGTTAAGTTGAGTATTCACTCAAAGCTTAACCTCCCATTAGCTCAGCTTACCTGCAAAACAAACACAAGGACAAGGAAAACCAAGCATATACATATACATGATAATTAATCATGGCAAATAATCCTCAATAACATAAGTTGGTTAGCAAGCACAAGGAAAGCACCAAAGCACACAATAACACAACACACACACCACATATGGCTCTCGGCCAACTGTACCATACATGTACCCATGTGCATTTTGCACACAAAACACCATCAAACACTCCACTTCCACTTAGAGCTCCAAAATGCTAAGCAAATAGGCCACATTTACTTACATTTCTAGTACATGTACATTAGTTAATTAGCTAATCAACAAGTAGACCGAATGTATTCTCAATAGCCCATTAAGCAACTAAGGTCATTTGGCAATTTTTAACCATCATTTACCCACTCTAAACACTTGAACCATGGTAATTCACGAAGCATAATCAAGTGTTAGTGAACCATACCTCAAATGCTTTCGGGCACAAGCCAAACTTCCAATGACCAAGTGTTCTTCAATCAAATTGCCTACCATAACAACAAATAGGCATCAATAACACTTACTCATGGACTAAATACCATGTACTCAAAGAAGAACACCAAGACACACTAGTTCAAGCTCTCGGCCAATATGCCCACTCCCATCCAATAATGTTCTTCACCAATTTAGTCCAACACATAATCATCTAATCATCAATAAACCTTGTTCATGGCACCAATACCATGTAATCAATTGAAGAACATGGAATTACCTCAATTTGTACCTTTCGGCCAAACACCCACTTGCTCACCTTGATGTTCCTCACTCAAACTTGCATAGCATAAGATCAAATAGGCATTAATACATCTTAATCATGGATTAATTTCCATGGAAACAAAGAAGAACATCAAGCTAAGTCACCCATCGCTTTCGGCCAACAACAAACTTTCAAGCCAACACAAAGCTTGCTCAATTAGCTTAGTACAACCTCAATTAAACACTTAAGCTCCTTGTTCATCGAAGAATTACCATGGAATCAAGGAAACACAAAAATACCTTGGAACCCTTGCTTGATTTGGCTCGGGCCTTCATCAAAACTCAAGAACAAATCTTGATTCCAAGTAGCTTTGTGCCAAAACTTGCTTCCAAGCTTAAATCCTTCAAATGCCCTCAAGATTTCTTGAATTCAAGACCAAGGGTAGATGAACTCTCATGGAAGAGCTCTTGGCCAAGTGAAGAGCAAGGTAACCCGAAATGGCAACTAAATGGCCTTGACTAGTTTCGGCCGAAAGACACATGTGAATTAGTTAGCAAATATGCTAACTTTTGCCTTTCATTTCTTTGCATGAAACAATGTAGTCCTTAACTTCACGTGATCACAAGGCTGCCACTAAAACATATGTCTAACTTGTCCTTTAAGTTACTTCATGGCCTATAATGCCATGCACACAACAAACACAAGTACCAAAGTACCAAAAATCCCCATGTATAACCGGCCATATAACTAGAGTTAGTTCTAGTTAACAAACTAGAACAATAATAGTTTATACTTTAGTGGAAGACAAGACTTGACTAGTAATCATTGTTGTCCACCAAATTTGGTCTAGTCTTGGACTAGCTACCAATTAATCTTGCATGGCCGAAATTACCATCTTTGAGTTTGTAGTTTTAATTGTACCACTCATTTAAGTGTACAATTTGATCCCCTTTCTCTATTTTCTGTCAGCTTTTCCATAGTCTACCTTCTATGTGCAGTTAAGTCCTGAAAGGTTTCAGGTTTGCACATAGATCGCTGTACCAATTCCCATAGTCCATTTTCATTCTTCCTGCCCATTTCCTTTGTTTTCCTTGGCCTAAGGCAAGCACTTAGGAGGTGCCTAACATAGGGGTAGTTCAGGGCGTGACATGATGGCTCCTCAAATGGCGACGGGGGTGATGACAGGGGCCACCTTTCAGTCGCTCATTACCGAATGTCCCAACGAGGAGATCCTCGCAACAAGAATGACCGAGCACGCCGCATAGGTAGTTCTCTCCCCTTTGTTTACTTAGAGATTTTCCTTCTAAGCTTCCATCATTCTTTTGATACTCATTCGGGGCCTTCTTTTTTCAAGCTTTTGGCATACAGCGGGTATTTCCGCACTTGGGCGTTGAAGCAAATAGCGGCCCGTTCTCGATCTGAAGATTCTTTGAGGAAAATGAAGGAGGTTTACGCCAGGCACGTCCTCAAATATGATGAGCTCAAGATTATGAAGGAGGACATTGTGAATCTTCGGGTGGAACCCGTGACGAGCAAGCAGGAACTTCTTCTTGATTTTTCAGCCAAGGTCGAAGACCTCGGCTCAAAGTGTGCTGTTCTTTCTTCAGAGAACGAGGCCATTCGTAAGGGAACGCTCAAGATTTTGAAAACCTGACGAAGGCGCTCGCTTTAAATGTCGAGCTTGAGGCTAAGGTTGAATCTCTGAAGAAGGGGGCCAAGAGCAAGAGAAAGAAGAAGCTAGAGGAGAAGATCGCCAAGCTTAAGACCGAACTGGATGCTCTTAGTGCCGAGAAGGACAAGTCTGGGTGAATGGCTAAAGTGGCTTTCCAAGACAGCTTCTGCCTAGCGCGCCACCAGGTCCGTCCACTCTGGATTTTCCCGAGGGGCCCTAGGAGGTATGGTCAAAGCCAGATTTTCTCAATCTTCCTCCAGCTAAGCCGGTGCCTCCGACTGAGCCTAATGAAGATAATGATGATTATGAGACATCGGATGTCCCGGTTCAGCCATAGGCTTATTCTTATTTTCTTGTACTCCTGCTTGCTTGTACATCTTTGCCTTAGAATTTTTTAATGAAGATTCTTTCTCCAATCTCCATTCGTTCTTCCAAATAGGATTCTTCAGAAGTAATTCTAAGCATGCACTTTCAGTGAATTGTTCACTCTTACTTCTTCAGCAATAGTAGTTTTAGACTTTTTCCAAATCTCCGCCGAGTTTATACTCCATCCAGGAGTTAGTTCCAAAATGAGAGCAATTAAGGAACTATGGCGACAACATTCAGCTTGGGTATTTATTGACGACTGTGGGGAAGAGTAACTACAATCTTTCTGACAAAAGTTCTAAGTATAGAATTTAATTAGGGCATCCGAATGCCAGGTATTTTTCAGTTCTCCCCCTTCTGTGTCACCGAGCTTGTATACTCCCTTTCGGACCTCGTCCAGGACGAAGTAAGGTCCTTTCCAATTTGGCCGAAGTACCCCGTGGGACGGTTTTTGGGGTTCAAACTCAGCCTTTCAGAGGACGAGGTCTCCTTTCCCTATTTCTTTAGGCCTAGCATGCAAGTTTGCGGCTATGGCCACTCTTTGCTGAAAGGCCTTTCTTCTGAGTGATAGCCAAAGGCTATCGCCTTTATCTGGCCGAACTCCCTGCCACAAGAATGGCCAGAAGAAAC
Organism: Aquilaria yunnanensis; assembly: GCA_039654915.1. NCBI lineage: Eukaryota > Viridiplantae > Streptophyta > Magnoliopsida > Malvales > Thymelaeaceae > Aquilaria > Aquilaria yunnanensis. The sequence continues at coordinate 34,493,523 of CM077595.1, read as the reverse complement.
TGGCGCTACTCCAGAAAAGGTGGGATTATACACCTCGGGAGATAGCCGAAGAGCTCCAAGCCCGGCACGCCAGGAAACTTGAGGATACTACTAGCCCTCCGAGGTCGTAAACAGATCGCCTTCGGAAAAGAGGCACCAGCTATTGCGGGCCGAACATGATCTTTTTGAAGGCGGAACTCCCTGAAGCTGGGAACCCCCGAACTGAGGGCATGTTTCCCGAAGAGGCACCATCCGTACCAGAGGACTACCTCGCCCAGGGACCTCGGGAGTACGGTAGGAGCATTTAAGGAAGCCTCTGACATGTCGCCCACAGACATCACAAGTCGCCTCAAACGGCGCCCTGACACGCCGACGCCATCAAAGTCACATCATGTCCTGTCTCGGCTCAAGGCTCAAGGGGCCTCCCACCAGCTACTCGCCCCATATGCCCAGAAATTCAGGAACATCTGACCATACACGTGTCAAGATCTGAACGGGCTAGGCACTCCTATAAATACCAAGAAATAATATCTGGCTAGGGGGGCGGGCAAATATCCTGACTCCTCACTCTGAGAAAATATTACCAGGCGAGTTCATTGAACCCCTCAGTGCTATTTCCTCTGCCTTCTCTTAGCATCACTGACTTGGGCGTCGGAGGCTCCTCCCCGGAAAAACACCCCGGGGACCTCCTAACCCATTTTTTCTGAGCATCCCAGGTACTCTCCCTTGGGCAAAACGGCCACCAGGCATTCTTCCTCTCCTGGAGTCCCTCCATCAGTCACCATGACTACCAATGATGAAGCCCCCGGGCATCATTTGGCGCCGTCTGTGGGAAATCGCCCTGAGATTACCGTCGTTGAAACTCGGCGTTCTAAGGACAAGGGACTCCCGATGTCTCCGTCCGCGCCTGAGACACAACCGGCTGCTGAGCAAACACTCGCAGGGACTTCTGCGTCTGAGGAAGACCGCCCTCTAGTAATCACTATGAGCTTTATGAGGGAGTTTCAGCATTCGGTCGTGGCCGAAATGGCAAAGCAGATCAACCGAGGATGGTCACAGCAGACACAGGCCCAAAGACCTCCCTCACCTGCACGCCCTCGGGAGAAAAGTCCGAGCTCGACTCATCGCAATTCGGGAAGCGGAGACCCGTGCGAAGAGTCGTCTACGGAGAATATACCCCTCGGGAAACGGTCGGTGGGGCAAACTGGGTCCAAGCGACCGAAACTCTCACAGCGAAGGAGTTCGTCGCCTGAGGCAAGGTCCCTGTCCCCTCAGCGCCAAACTCGCTCACCGAAGAGGCGCCGACGATCTCCCTTCCCAGAGGAAGAGCCTAATGCCACAGTTCTCATGGAAAGAATACTAGCGCGGCTAGACAGGGTGGAAAAGCAGGTAGCTCGCAAACCCGTCTGGGACAGGCTCACGGGAGCCTTCTGTGATGATGGGTCCCCGTTCACCCGGACCGTGGCCGAGGCAATCACGCAAGGCTACTTCAGGGTACCTCGGCTGGAGATTTATGATGGCCGCACTGATCCCCAGGCCCATCTGACCAAGTACAGACGCAGCATGATAATGCATGGTGCTGATGACGCTACCATGTGTAAATGCTTCGAGGTCACCCTCACGGGACCAGCAACTGCGTGCTACAACTCATTGCCCCCAGGAGCTATCACTGAGTTCCAGGAGTTGCCTACGGCCTTCGTGCAACAATTTATTGGAAGCCGGCCAACGGCGAAGATGCCTGTTCAGATGTTCGACATAGAGCAGAGAAATGTAGAAACCATCCGAGACTACGTCGAAAGATTCAACAGGGAAGCTCTAAGTGTCCTGGACTTCCGGCCCAAAATACGCATCCTCGCCAAGACACGGGGCCTTCGGCGAGACCCACAGCTGTTTTATGAGTTCTCAAAGGACCCCCCGGATACCCTCGGAGAATTTTACCGAAGGGCCGAATAGCACATGACTACCGAGGAGCTGAGAATGGCTGGGCCGAAGTCCGGTCACAACCGCACCGAAGGGTCCAATCAGCAGGCCCGGCATCCAACTGAACAGGCAAGCCGACCCCGGAGGATGCGGGGAAGCAAACTTCAAAGCTTCACACCTCTGAGCACTACACAGACAAACATCTTTATGGCACTAGAAAGGCAGGGGACCCAGATTCGACGACCAAGGGCCATGACCGCTGATAACAAGAAAAACGTCAAGAAGTTCTGCCAGTTTCATCGCGACCACGGGCACGACACCGAAGACTGCTTCCAACTGAAGAAGTGCATTGAGTCGCTGATAAAACTCGGCCAACTTCAGAAATATCTGCGAATGCCTTCCCCAAAAGGAAGAAAATAGGAGGAAGAAAGGGCCCAAGACGAGGACTATGACTCCGACAGATGGAGAAACAGAAGTCCGAAAGCGCGCCCTCCTCCTCCTGCAGGGGTGATACAAACCATCACCACGGGGCTCCCATCCTCGGAAAGAAAGCGGAAGGCCAGAGACATTGCGGTCATGGAATATCAGAGTCCGGCAAAGAAATTGGCACGCAAGGACGGATCCACCGTCATCTTCCCCCATGATGATTCGCTGCTAATCATGGCAAGGATAGGGAACTGGGACGTCAAGAGAGTGTTGCTTGATGATGCATCAAATGCTGACGTCCTATTCTCGCATTTACTGCCGAATTTGGACATCTCCAGCAGCGAGCTCAAGCCTGTCACCTCGCCCACCTTCGGGGTTGGACTGTCCGAACTCCCTGTCCTCGGATGGATTGACCTCCCCCTGATGATGAAAGGAACTTCGGCCGACGGAACAGCTGAGTTGTACGCCTCCACAATGGCGAGATTTATCATCATGGACGTTCCTTCTTCGTACAACGCCATCCTTGGAAGGCAGACACAGGGAAACCTGCACATTCACCCTGATGTGAAGTACTTGACTATCATATTCGCCACCAAGGATGGGGATGCAGAGGTCTTCATAGATCAAGCCGAGGTAAGGAAGGTGTTTGTGAAAGCACGAAAAGCTCCGGCAAATAACCTCGCACAAACAATAGAGGCCATTTTCTGGGGTATTCTTGTGGCAGGGAGTTCGGCCAGATAGAGGCAATACCCTTTGGCTATCACCAGAGAAGGGCAAAGAAGGAGAACCCCCAAGAGCGGAAGCAGAAATAGTGGAACTTGTCCGAGGACAATCTACCCGAATAGGGAAGAGCTTGCCCGAAGGTGACAAGAAAAACCTTGTATCTTTTCTACTGGGAAATAAAGATCTCTTTGCCTACTCGCCGAAAGACATGCCAGGTGTGCACCCTGGCATAATACAGCATAGCCTCAAAGTAAGCCCGGAAGCAAAGCCTGTCCGGAAAAAGAAGCGAAGCATCTCAGCCCATAAGAGCAACTTTGTGAAAACTGAAATCGAGCGTCTGTTAGACGCTGAAGTCATCAGGGAGGTCAAATACCCTAAATGGTTAAGCAACGTGGTGATTGCTTCGGCGTACTTGACCTCCCTGATGACTTCGGCGTCTAACAGGCGCTAGATTTCAGTTTTGACAATGTTGCTCTTATGGGCTGAGATGCTTCGCTTCTTTTGCCGGACAGGCTTTGCTTCCGGGCTTACTTTGAGGCTATGCTGTATTATGCCAGGGTGCATACCTGGCATGTCTTTCGGCGAGTAGGCAACGAGATCTTTATTTCCCAGTAGAAAAGATACAAGGTTTTTCTTGTCACCTTCAGGCAAGCTCTTCCCTATTCGAGTAGATTGTCCTTGGACAAGTTCCACTGTTTCTCTTTCCGATCTTGGGGGTTCTCCTTCTTTGCCCTTCTCTGGTGATAGCCAAAGGCTATTGCCTCTATCTGGCCGAACTCCCTGCCACAAGAATAGCCAGAAGAAAATGGCGCTACCCCAGTAAAGGTGGGATCATACACCTCGGGATATAGCCGAAGAGCTCCGAGCCCGGCACGCCAGGAAACTTGAGGATACTACTAGCCCCCCGAGGTTGTAAACAGATCACCTTCGGAAAAGAGGCACCAGCTATTACGGGCCGAACATGATCTCCCCGAAGGCGGAACTCCCTGAAGTTGGGTACCCCCGAACTGAGGGCGTGTTCTCGAAGAGGCACCATCCGTACCAAAGGACGACCTCGCCCAGGGACCTCGGGAGTACGGCAGGAGCATTTAAGGAAGCATTTAAGGAAGCCTCTGACACGTTCTTTCACAGACGTCATAAAGCCGCCTCAATAGGCGCTCTGACATGCTGACGCCATCAAAATCAGATCATGGCCCATCTCAGCACAAGGCTCAAGGCAACCTGCTACCAGCTATCTGTCCCCTACGCCCAGAAACTCAGGGAACATCCGACCGAACACGTGTCCCGATTTGAACGGGCTAGGTACTCCTATAAATACCAGGAAATAAATACTTGGCAGGAGGTTGGTTGGCAGAGAGCTGACTCCCAGACTATGAGAAAATCACCAGGCAAGACTCTTCAGGCCCTTTGTGCTATTTCCTCTGCCTCTTTCTCAGCCACCACTGACTTGGGCGTCGGAGGCTCCCCCCCGGAAACACATTTCGGGGGCCTCCTAACCCACGTTTTCTGAGAATCTCAGGTACTCTCTCTTGGGCGCACCATCCTCCAGGCGTTCTTCCTCCTGGAAGTCCCTCCATCAGTCACCATGACTCTAAACGATGAGGCCCCCGACCATCATCTGGTGCCTTTGCCTCCATTGTTTGTGCGAGGTTATTTGCCGGAGCTTTTCGTGCTTTCACAAACACCTTCCTTACCTCGGCTTGATCTATGAAGACCTCTTGTCACACCTCACACAGGCCCTGGCCTGTGAGTCCCTAACCTGTCTCACAACCCAACTAAGAACTGGGCATCTAGCCCTCGGCCTAACCAACAGAACTAACCTTAAGTCTTATTTTCTTAAGGTAATGGGCCTGGGAGGTGGCCCAGGTGGCTTTTAAACCAATCTAGTAATTACTTGCAGTGTAGGTAAAGCCCAAACCACTTTCTTGCATAACAAGCAAGGCAATAAATAATGCAACTTTCAGTGCATACATGGTGTGCAATGAAGTGTGCTACCTATATGGCAACCAAGAAGCCCACAATGTTGGTTTAGGTTTTGAAAACCACAAGATATAATGGATGTAGCTATCGGCCAGCAATCGTATATACAATGGAGCACCACAAATCTGATGAGGTCAAGCCAACAATATCATACAAGTGCCAAACCTTGGCCCATAATTCTCATAGCACAAAACCATACACATAACCATCCATACTCATACATAACTTGGCACACAAGGTTCTCAAAATAACATCACCATCTAGGTATCCAAGACTACAAATATACACAACCAAAAGTGTAGTCTACCTAGCAAAGAACATGGCCAAAATGCCAAGCATCCATAAGTTGTTCATGCCAAGTTATGTACAGACCGAGACCCAAATCCTAGTGCTCAAACATCACCTTAAGGATCCCATACAAAAGCACACACTGCAACACCAAGCCCGTGGCCATATTCATGGTCATAAAGGTGAAAAGCAAAACCAGAGCTAAAGTCCAGATATCCATGCTCTCCTAGACAGTTCCCACTCTACAGCCTGCAAGCTTAAACCATAAGTCTTGGCCAACTCACAATAAAACTTGCAAATAATACTAAAGTGTCAAGCCAAGCACACATTGGCACATACCTTAGCAACAAAGCAAATAAACACTAAGTGCACACACAAGGCAGCTTAGCACTACTCAGGCTGAATATCCTTGCCTGAAAAAAAAATGGAGAATGGGCAGTGAGTTTAACTCAGTAGGATTCACTTCATTATACCCAACTCTTAAAGAGTTTATTTAGTTAAGCCGAGTGAATACTCAAGGCTTAACCTCCAATTAGTTAGCTCAACCTGCAAAACAAACACAAAGACAAGAAAAGCAGGTGTATCCATATACAATAACAATAGTGGGGGTTAACATGCACAAGAAATCACCAAGGCACACAAGTACTCACACACACTTCACATTGTTGCTCTCGGCCATATAAGCCATACATGTACTCGTGTGCAATCCTTGCACATAATCTTACCAAAAACATTCCATATGGAGCTCCCAAAATGCCAAGCAAATAGGCCACATTCACTTGCATTTTTAGTACATGTACTATAGCCAATTAGCTAATCAACATTGCAACCACATATAACCAATAAGCCCATCAAGCAACTAAGATCACATGGCAGATTTTTAACCATCACTTAGCCACCTTAACACTTGAACCATGGCATATATTACCAAGCCAACTCACGGGCAGTGAACCCTACCTCAAGCTCTCGGTCTCCAATAAAAATTCAAGTGTCCAAGTGCCTTTCAACCTCAATGCCTACCATAATAAGGCATAATCATTAACAACATAACCCATGGGTCAAATACCATGATTTCAATGAAAGACACTATCACCCAACACTTTGAAGCTCTCGGCCATATAAGCCAAAATACTTAAACATAAGCTGCCCATTAATCTCACAGACCATGAGCCATTATAATCTCCAATAAACAACAACCATGGCATTAATGCCAAGTAATATAATCTTCATGCAGTACTACAAGCTCTTTGTGTTCCCGAAGGGTGGCTTCTATTTTATGCTACCTCAGGGATCCGGGAGCAAAAAATTCATGTTCACCTTCGCCATCAAGGACAGCTGGCGGGGGTGGCAACAGAAATTCTTCTTCCTGAAGATGGAGGAGGCCTGGTCGTATGTTCCAACTAAGTGGGCTCAGGGAAGGCTAGATGTGGACGTCGTTGATCCGAGGTTGTTGCTGACTCCAGAGTTGGCTTCCACTTTCACGGACTTCGACGGCCGCATCCGTGCCATTTCTGACTGGGATCCCGAGGTCGCGCCGCGCTCTCTGTACCCCTTCCCTATCAACTGGAGGTTGATGACCGAAGAGGTCCTCCGGGAGTTAAAGGTGGTTAAGGAGCACGAGACCGACCTCGGGATGCCAGCTCCTGCCATCGCCAGGAAGGATTCCTGGTTGGTCAAGCTTCTTAAGGAGGAAATTTTTTTCAAAACACTTGTCGAAAGTGAGTTATCTTCTACTCCTTTGTTGTTTTTCCCTCGGACTTATGCTGATGTCTTTTTTCTTTTTCAGAGAAGTCCCTTTTCTCCGGCCAGGTAGAGAAGGGCGATCAGACAAAGAAAGCGGCTTCCCGAAGGCGGAAGTCGACTGGTGCTGGGCCTTCGGCAAAACGGGCAAAGAAAACTGCCCAGGTTCCTCTGGAGGAAATTTTCGAGGAAGCTGCCGAGGAGGCTGGGACAGCCGAGATTCCGGCGTCCGAGGCAGCTGCCGAAGTCCTTGTCGCTGCTGAAGTTTCTTCCGCCGACGTCCCTCCCCAGAGCCCTTCTGCGCCGCAGGCCCTTCTGGAGGCCATGGTAGAGGCTCCTTCTGCCGAGTAGCGGCGCAAGAGGAAGGGCAAGGCGATTTCGACCGAGGAGTCTGAGGATTCCGAGGACGCCGTGTTCGAAGTGCCTCCAGGTTTGTTATTTTCAGAACAAGTATGGCTCTTTTTGTTTTTCTGAATTTTCCTTTGTCTCTGACCTGCTTCTCATTTTTGCCATGCAGGGGAGTTACTTACCCCGAACTGGGCGGCCGAACACGCGAAGGCGCGCACCCTTCGCGACGCCAAAGTCCCGCAAGGGAAGATACCCAAGGAGCCTTTCTGGACCTTCACGGAGGACATGAACTTGTACTCCGAGGACTGTCCTGAAATGGCAAAGCAAATTTCGAATGGGGTGCTTACAGAGGCCTCCTTCAAGGCTATTGCGGCAGCCCATCCGGACGATGACACCCTTGCCGCAAAAGTCACCGAGCATGCTGCTCAGGTATGTTCTTCACACCTTTTTCCCTTCAATTTTTCCTAAGTGCCTGGCTCTTACTGACCTTGCGTTCATCTCTTTGCAGCTGCTGGGGTACGCCGGCTTTCTCCGAGTTCGGGTAGCCAGGAATTCGGCATTCCGAACTTCGGCCTTAAAGACCCTAAAGAAGGCGAAGGAAACGTGCTCGGCATTGATCACCAAGAACCAGCAGCTGTCAGATGCTGCGAAGAAAGAAGTTGCTGCCCTTCGGGAGTAGTTCCGGAAGGAGAAGGAAGATCTTGAGAAAAACTCTTCCCTGAAGATTGCTGACCTCGGCGATCAGGTGAAAGGGATGCTCGCTGCCAACCAAGACCTTCTCAAAGATAAGTCAGATTCTGACAACCTTATTCGGTCGTTGGTGAGTGAGAAGAAAGCTCTCGAAGCTGAGGTCCAGTCTTTGAAGAAGGAGCCCGATGCTAAGAAGAGGGTGAAGGCGCTGAAGAAGGAGGTTGCAGACTTGAAGGACGAGCTCGAGGACCTTGAGGTTGAGAAGGACAAATCTGACCAAATGACCAAGGTTGCCTTCCAAGACGGATTCTGCCTTGCTTGGCACCAAGTCCTTGAGAGGTTCCCAGGTCTAGACCTCTCTTTTTTGGAAGTTCTCAACATTCCCAAGGGGCCTCGGTGGTCCTGGTCCAAAATCGAGCACCTGAACCTGCCTACCACAATTCCGGCACCGAAGGTGGTGGAAAAGGGCACAGAGGCTGGTGGCTCCCGAGACGCAGAGAACCCTTAGGCTATTTTAGCGACCTTTCCTCTTCGTTTTTGTGCTCCTTCTTCGGGCACTTCTTCTTTGTATGCCTGATCATTGTAAATGAAGATCTTTTTTGGCTAAGTGTTTTTGCAAGTTTCTTTATTTCCATTGCCCCGAACACATTTGCTTAAGAGACCTCGGAAAACCTGTGATTAGAGAAACTTGACTAAGTGTTAAAGATCTTTCCATTGGCCGAGCCTGTTCGCTCAAGAGGCTTTTTGGAAAGTCTGAAAAATTCGACTAAGTCTTTTTGCAGGTTTTTGCATTTCCATTTTGTCCCGAACACGTTCGCTCGAGGGACTTCGGAAACCCCTTAGTCAAAATTTTTTTCATTTCCCCTTGTCCCGAGCATGTTCGCTCAAGAGAGTTAAGAAACCTTTTGCGAGATTTTTTGTTTTCCATTTTCCTCGAGCGTGATGGCTCAAGGGACTTTGGAAAACTGTCTCTGCGCTTATTACGGGGAGTACTGCTGAGAGATTTTTCCATCTTTCCCGAGCGTGATGGCTGAAGGGACTTCGGAAAGTCATATCTGTGCTTGTGGCGAGCATCTTCGCGGAATTCTGTACAATTCTGCACTTAAGAAATTTTCTCAAGACACTTCTGTACTTAGAATATTTTTCGTACAGTATGATTCCATCGCTCAAGCTTAGGCGTAGAATTTTCTCGAGGCGTCTGAGTGCCAAGTGTTTTTCAATTCTACGCCTTCGGCATCGCCCAGTTTGTACACTCCTTTTCGTACTTTGGCAAGAACCACATAAGGTCCTTCCCAGTTCGCGCAAAGTACCCCGTGAGATGGCTTTCGGGGTGCAAAGTCAGTCTTTCGGAGAACGAGGTCCCCTTTTTTGATTTCTTTTGGCCTGGCTCGTAAATTTATAGCCGCGGCCACTCTTTGCTGTAAAGCATTTCTTCTCAGCTCAGCTATTTCTCTGTGTTCGCCGACGAGGTCGAGCTTCGTTCTTAGGCTGAGGTCATTTCCACCTTCATCAAATACTTGCACCCGTACTGATGGTCTAACTATCTCGATAGGGATGATGGCCTCCGTTCCGAAGACGAGTGAGAAGGGAGTCTCCCCTGCGGCTCTTCGGGGCGTTGTTCGGAAACTCCATAACACGCTTTGGAGTTCTCCTGGCCATTTCCCTTTTGCTTCCCCCAGTCTCTTCTTCAGTTCATCTTTTATGGTCCTGTTAGATACTTCCACCTGCCCGTTGCTTTGGGGGTGAGCTACTGGGGCGAAGTGCATTTTTATTCCGAGGCCGCTGATAAATTCCTGGAATCCTTTGTCTATGAATTGGGATCCATTATCAGCTACTAGTACCCTCGGTATGCCGAATCTGCATACTATGTTCTTCCATACAAACTTTTGCACTTCTTTTGCCGAGATAGTTGCTAGGGGTTCTTCAATTGTTCAATTGAGTCCTCCCACAAACTTTTCCTTTGAGCAATTGAGTCCCTCATCTTTAATTTCCACCATTTTCATCACCAATTCTCTTGGCCTTAGCCAAGTTTATTCCAAGAGTGTCCAATACTCTTTTACGCCCATTCATTAATTAATTCCATGTCTCCTCAATTTAATTGGCTAAGTTTCCAAATTAGGAAACTTTTTATGCCACTAATCCACTTAACCCGGGACTTCATCAATTAACAAATTTTTCGGGTGTAACACATCAACTGGCTATCCTCAGGGAACAAGTTCATGTCCTCTGTGAACATCCAAAAGGGATCCTTCGGCACCTTGCCAAGAGGGATCCGCTTGTCCCGAAGAGCCCTTCGCCCGGGCGTGAGCGCCCATCCAGGGCGCCGCGGGCATATCCTCTGCAAGTTTACGTCGAAGTTCTGTCAGTACGTCATCCCTTAGCCATTCATCCAAAAAATCATAGATACGAAAAATACGAAGGCTCACAGGATAATGGCTAAGGAACCAACCTGGTAGAACTTCGGCAACGTCATCTTCAGACTCGCCCTCCCGGACTTCACCGGGAATGTTCTTCCGCTTCCTTCTTTTGCTCTCTTCAAGTTCCTGAACAGGTCTTTGTCTGGAAGAAGGCTTGGTGGGAAGAATGGGGCTCAGTGTTGCCCCAAGAAGGGCAGGGTCCGAAGGAGGGTCCGCTAGCGTTGAAGGAAGAGCAGGGGATTGATCCTGCACCTCCACAATGATTTCGGGAGGGGGAGTAACAGCCCTAGCCTTCTTGGCCCAAGAAGGCCCGCTGCCGATCGACTTCTTCCTCTTAGTAGGCGCCTTCTTGTGCGTCTGCTCCCCCTTCTCGGCCTGGCCGAGGAAAAGTGACTTGTAAAAATCAGCAGATTGATCGCCCATCTCTGCAAAAGGAAAAAGTATCAGCATAAGTCCAAAAGGAAAAAAGGTATCAAAACCAGAAAAGAGACTTACTCTTGGCTAAATACTCTTATGTGATCTCGCCCCGAATGAGCATGACTATCCAAGCCTTTTTTCCCGGAAGAACGGGCACGGGCATCCCGGGATCACTCTTGTGCGCATCCACTACTCCCATCTCCCGAAGGACCTCCTCAGTCATGACATCCAGTTGATGGGAAAAGGGTAAAATGAATGCGGAGGGACCACGGGGTCCCAGTCTGCCATGGTCCGGATGAGCCTATCAAATCGATCAAACTCAACAGCCAGCTCCGAAGTCAGGAGTTTTCGAGGATCAACGACCTCCATCTTCAGGGTCCCCGAAGCCCATCTGGTGGGCACATGATGCCAAAGCTCGGGGACCGGCAAGAAGAAAAACTTCTTCTGCCACCCCCACCAGCTGTCCTTGTTGTCGAAGGTGAAGGTAAACTTTTTGCTCCCGGACCCTCAACGAAGCAGGAAATAAAAGCCGCCCTTCGGGACTTGGTGGAGTTTGTAGTACTGCATGAAGAAAAGAAAATGGGGCTTTATCTTAAACACCCCACACATGCAGAGAAAAGAATTGAAGTAGGAGTAAGAATTCGGGGCAAGTTGGTTCACGGCGATCCCATGGAATTTGCAAAATTCACAGATTACGCGGTGAGGAGGGTACCGAAGACTGGCTTTCAATTGAGCTTGGTAAATGGTAACCTCATGCAAATCTGACATAAAGCCGTAGGTGCCCGGGATGGGCAACCTCGGGATTAGATAAGAAGGAAGGTAATACTTAGCCATCCACTTCCTCACCTTCTCCGGAGTGGTACTACAAGGATGAGATTCGAGAGGAAGAAAGCTCTCGGGGAGAGGTCGGACAGTTAGTAATGGGGTCGGAATCAATGGGGTCAGATCAGACATTTTTCACAAAAGAAAAAAAGGACGACTCCATAAAGGTAAGGAAACAAAGAGACCTCGGAAAAATGACCTCAAAAGAGAGAAGAGAAAAGAAATTACAGGAGGAAGGTGTTAGTGTTGTGCCCAAAAAGCCAATCATGAGATGATTGTATTTTTGCAAATTGAGTCATGATATTTTATTGAGGCATTAATCCAGCAATTTTGTTTGTTGTTTTGTTTCTGCGTAACGTAATAAACATAATTGTAACCCTAGAATAATGATATTCTTAAACGTCCCTAGTCTAGTATTATTGTGGAGCGGGTTGCAATAATACATAATGACTAGCATATGTGGAGACTAATATGAGATATGTAGTCTACATATGGGTACAAGTTGGAGAACTTGTGTACTGGACCGACCCACCATGAGAACACTTCATGGATCGTTATATGAGTGTCATAAGTGATTCTCATAGTGATCATGGTATATGTAGTCCTTCGACCTATGATCATCAAGGTTCCCTACATGTGAGTCACATACTTTGATACTTTCCTTTGTTGCTCGTAACTGAGTGAACTTGAAGGAGGTCATTGGGTATGTCACATATCATGCGGAGGGATTTGTATGATCAAGATGGGATTTGTCCCTCCTATGTAACGGGAGTGATATCTTTGGGCCCCTTGATAGAGTGAGACTTAGAAAATGCATGGCCATGCTCCGATGAGTTGATATATGATATCAATGTCATCAGTTTAAGTTAGTCTACTCGGTAATCAAGAAACCAAAGATTGGGCTATACGAGAGTGACACATTCCATGTCTCGTGCTTAGTCTTGATATCTTGGACAAAGGGACAATGGCATATATCGGTGATGATCATAAAGGTTTAGTCGATTCACCGACAATCTTGTCACTTGGGTAGCAATGATGTGTTGCTAGACACCGCTCATTGCTTATGATTATAAATGTAATTTATGATCATTGCCAACATGGCAAGAGCCTATTGGGTCGCACACATAGAGCTATTTGGATCATTAGAGTGCATGGGCTAATTATTTGGGTTATGGTTTCACTTTAATTTCGTATTAATAATGGGCCAAGGAGTTGAGCCATTATTAAGCCCGAAATTAAATCCTAATTGGATTAGGGCTTTGAAACCCATTAGGCCTGGAAGTTGAGTCTCACTATAAATACAACTTTTAAGTGAGAAATTCGTAGGTCTCCTTGCCCTAGCCTCCCAAAAGGACAGCCACACTCTTCTCTTGCAATTCCTTGGAGGACGCAAGCTAGCACTGCGAGTGCAAGAGAAACGCATCTGCCGGGACGTGGTGGAAGCGTGGTGATCCCGAGAGGCTCGTGTGGATACCATAGAGAGCCTGAACACGTCAACTGTTCAGGTTTTGTGATTCGACTCTACAGTTGAGTGAGAGATCTCAACCGAAAATTAGGTATGAAATTTTCGAACACCCGGTTTACCCCGTTTCACTTGGATCCTGGAGGGTTTCGGTTAAATTCCGCTGCGCTGTTTGGCTCCCGAAACCCAACAGAAGGACCCACCAAAAGTCTTGCTAAAATTACTGAATGCCGGCGCAAAAATTGTTAGGTACCTCCTATGTGCTTGGCTTAGGCCAAGGAGAACCAAGGAAAAATGAGAGAAAACAGAAAGGGAAGAAAGAGGAGTCTTGGAGACTGGCACAGTGACCTATGTGCAAGACTGGAAACTTTCAGGACTTGGTTGCACATGGAAAATGTACAATGGGAAAGCTGACAGAAAACTGAGAAAGAGGACCAAATTGTGCACTAAGTTAAGTGGTACAAGTGAAACCACAAGTTTAAAGATGGTATTGTTGGCCATGCAAATTTCTATAATGGCTAGTGCAAGACTAGACCATTTGTGGGAGACAACAATGATTACTAGTCAAAATCTTGTCTACCACTAGGGTACTATTCACTAGTTACTAGTTAAACTAACTAGTCTTTATTTTAGTTACATGGCCGGTTATGCATGGGTGCTTATGACACCTTGGTACTTGTGTTGTTTATTTGCTTGGCACTTTGAGCCATGTGTGGACTTAAGTGCCCATTTGGATACAAGTTTGAGTGGCGGCCTTGTGCATAAGTGGACTTAAGGGCTATATTACGCCATGCAAAGAAATGGACTCAAGCAAATGACTTTCGGCTGAAACTAGCCTAAGTTTATTTGCTTCATTTCGGGCTTCCTTGTGCTTGCTAAACCGAGAGCATTTTGAGAGCTCCTTCACAATCTTGCTTTGACATCCAAAGTTCTTGAAGTACTTGGCGGATTCAAGCTTCGAGAAGTGGATTCGACGTTGCTTGCTTGGATTCAAGCTTTGTTTATGAAGAAATGGTGAAGGGCCGAGCCATTTGAGCTAGGGTTCTTGAGGTAACCTTGGAATTTCCTTGAATCCATGGTATTTCTTTCCATGAACAAGGAATTTTGAATGCTCATATGTTGCTAAGTTGGAGAATAGAGCAATTGAAATATTTTGTGGAAAACCTAGCTATGGCCGAAAGTGATGAACATGTGTTCTTGGTGTTCTTCTTGGAATTCATGGAAATTAATCCATGTGTGATGCTTGTTGATGATTATTTTAACCTTGCGATAGGTTGTTTGGGTGAAGAACACCAAGATTGTGCAAGTTAGTACCTTGGCCAAAAGTGCATTTTGAGGCATTGTGGCTGAAGGGCACTTGGACACTTGAAGTTTTGTTGGAGACCGAGAGCTTGAGGTAGGGTTCACTGCACTTGAGTTCGCTTGGTAATTTATGCCATGGTTCAAGTGTTACGGTGACTAAGTGATGGTTAAAATTTGCCATGTGATCTTACTTGCTTGATGGGCTTATTGATTATACTTGGTTGCAATGTTGATTAGCTAATTGACTATGGTACATGTACTAGAAATGCAAGTGAATGTGGCCTATTTGCTTGGCATTTTGGGAGCTCCATATGGAAAAGTTATTGGTAAGATTATGTGCAAGGAATGCACACGGGTACATGTATGGCTTATATGGCCGAGAGCAACAATGTGAAGTGTGTGTGAGTACTTGTGTGCTTTGGTGATTTCTTGTGCATGCTAACCCCCATTATGGTTATTTGTATATGGATATACTTGTTTTTCTTGTTTTTTTGTTTGTTTTGCAGGTTGAGCTAACCAAATGGAGGTTAAGCCTTGAGTGTTCACTCAGCTTAACTAAATAAACTCTTTTAAGAGTTGGGTATATTTGGGTGAATCCTACTGAGTTAAACTCACTGCCCATTCTCCATTTTTTTTTCAGGCAAGGATATTCAGCCTGAGTAGTGCTAAGCTGCCTTGTGTGTGCACTTAGTGTTTATTAGCTTTGTTGCTGAGGTATGTGCCAATGTGTGCTTGGCTTAACTCTTTTGAGTTCCTTGCAAGTCTTATTATGTGTTGGCCGAGACTTATGGTTTAAGTTTGTAGGCTATAGAGTGGTAACTGTCTAGGAGAGCATGGATACCTGGACTTTAGCTCTGATTTTGCTTTTCTCCTTTATGACCATGAACATGGCCACGGGCTTGGTGTTGCAGTGTGTGCTTTTGTATGGGATCCTTAAGGTGATGTTTGACCATTAGGAGTATGGTCTCGGTCTGTATATAACTTGGCATGAACAACTTATGGGTGCTTGGCATTATTAGCCATGTTATTTGCTAGGTAGACTACACTTTTGGTTGTGTATATTTGTAGTCTCGGATACCTAGATGATGTTATTTTGAGAACCTTGTATGCCAAGTTATGTATGTAGAGTATGGATGGTTATGTGTATGGATTTGTGTTATGAATGTTATGGGCCAGTGTTGTGGTGCACCATTGTATGTATGTTTTTTGGCCGAGAGCTACATGCATTGTACCTTGTGGTTTTCCAAATTTAAACCAACATTGTGGGCTTCTTGGTTGCCATATAGGTAGCACACTTGATTGCACACCAAGTATGCACTGAAGTTGCATTATTTGTTGCCTTGCTTGTCATGCAAGTTTGTGGTTTGGGCCTTGCTTGTGCTGCAAGTAACTACTAGTTTGTTTTGAAAGCCACCTGGGCCACCTCCCAGGCCCATTACCTTAAGAAAATAAGACTTAAAGTTAGTCCATGTGGTTTGGCCGAAGGCTAGTTACCCAGTTTTTAGTTTGGGCTCGTGAGTCAGGTTGGGGACTTACAGGCCTGGGCCTGTGTGAGGTGTGACAAAAATTGCCGGAAATCGTTTGACAGCAGAAACCACTCCAAAAAAAAAAAAGGGACAAAAACAAGAGAAGGCTCTGGAACAGATGAGAGTAAAGGCAAAGAGTAAGGCAAGAATGAGGTGAAAGGTGCTTATATAGACTGAAGAGAGTAAGCGAAACATCGTCATTATTATCCCTCAAAAATGCAAGAGACTCATTATTACTCCTCAAAGGCGAAGAGACGCAATTAGTATGCCTGGCGTAACTATCCCGCCATCCACTAGCGGCCACGTGTCATCCAACGCGAAGAACTAGGTCATGCCCCTCTGACATCGCGAAAACCCAGGCACACTTATCCATAACTGGCATGTTTGAGCAAAGGATACGACGGTTCATGAACCTGCAGCAGAAGAAAGCAAATGCAAAATAGGCACGTGCCTTGAGGTCGCAGAAAAAACTAGGGAAGGGTACCTCAGCTATGAAGGAACGCCTTCTAAAAAAGAGCAACTCATTGAGTAGAGCTCCAACCGCGAGTTAGGTAAAGAAGCCTTCCCAAAAGCATAAAGCCGAAGTCCCCCCTTCGGCTTCCCGGGAGGGGGCATGTGATAGCCAAGGTGCCGATCACCCTCCGAACCCACTGGTTCGGACAAAGCGCAAACCTCGGAAGGGAAACCACCTGCCATAGAAAGAAGGATGCCTAACCTCCTGAAATCCTACCTTGGCATTTCTCCATTCCTGGAAACAATAGTGCCAATCTCGGGAGAACGAGTAAGCCACCCTCGGAAGTGGGGGTTCCTCCGAGAAAGGTCACCCTCGGGAAATATACTCCTGCGATACTAAACTGACCTCGGAGGACAAGTTCTCCGAAGAGGCCTCCTCTATCGAAAGGGACATCAAGAGTACGGCATAAGCATTTAAGGAGCCTCTGACACATCCCCGATAATCCGCCCCGGCCATGCCCTGACACGCCGTTTGTAGGGACACTCTAGCACGTCACTCTCGGGTTGATTAGACTCTTAGCCCAGAGGCCCATGCCCTGCTAGGAGTCTCCTGTTGACCAAAAGATGTGGAACGCATCCCGCCGAACACGTGTCACAATCTGGGCTGGCCACACAGGAAGAACTATCACTATCCGCCCCTCTATATGTACTACGTAATTATTCCAGGCAAAGGGGGGACGTTACTTGAGATAAGATACTCCTTTACTCTTGAAATCATCGGATTACCTCAAAAATACTCACTTGGTCGTCAGAGGCTCCTCCCCGAAAAAACACTCTGGGGACCTCCTAACCCTTGCTTCCTATGAATTTCAGGTGATCTTCTCAGAGTATGTTCATCCCGGACCTTTCTCCATTTCCATAAGCTCCTGCTGTATTCACCATGACACACGAAGTAGATGCCGAAGGACATCAAGTTTATCGAACTTATCGAACTCGGCAAGCAGCACTAGAGTCAGGAGCTTCCGAGGATCGACGATGTAAATCTTCAGGGTCCCTGAAGCCCATCTGATCAGCACGTGGCTCCAAAACTCAGGGACTTGAAGGAAGAAAAACTTCTTCTGTGACCCTCGCCAACTGTCCTTGTTGTCGAAGGTAAAGGTAAACTTCTTTCTCGTAAACTCTCGGGGAAGCAGGAAGTAAAAGCCGCCCTTCGGGACCGGGTGGAGTTTGTCATACTGCATGAAGAAAAGAAAGTGGGGGTTTATCTTAAATACCCCACACATTCATAGGAAAGTGTTGAAGTAAGAATAAGAATTTGGAGGAAGTTGATTCACGACAATCCCGTGGAACTTACAGAATTCACATATCATGTGATGAGGGGGATACCGAAGACCGGCCTTTAACTGAGCTCGGTTAACGTTGATTTTCTTCAAATGGACATGAAAACCATACGAACCCTGAAGAGGTTACCTCGGGACTACATAAGAGGGAAGGTAATACTTCACCATCCACTTTGTCATCTTCTCCGAAGTGGTACAGCAAGGATGAGAGCTCGAGAGGGAGAAAGCTCTCTGGAAGAGGCTGGACAGTCATCAACGGGGTCGGGTTTGACATTTTTAGGAAGAAAAGAAGGACGACTTTGGGAAAGAAGGAAGAACGGGACAAAAGTACTTCAGAAAAGCAACCTCGGAAGGAAAAGCACTACAAAAGGGAGCACCCACCCAAAGCTTTGCCGAAAGTCGGAGTTCCTGAATGCCGCCGTAAAGGTTGCCGAAAATCGCCCCGTTATAGAAACCGCCGCCGAAAGAAGGAAAAAGATAAAAGAATGCTCTAGAGCATATGAGAGCAAATGCAAAGAGTGAGGCAAAAAATAAGGCGAGAGGTGCTTATATAGACCGAAGAGGGTAAATGAAATGTCGTCATTATTATCCCTCAAAGACGCAACGGCCTCATTATTACTTCTCGAAGGTGAGGAGACACAATTAGTGTGACCGGCGTAACTATTTCACCATCCACTAGCGGCCACGTGTCAACCAATGCGAAGACCTAGGGCATGCCCCTCTGACATCGCGAAAACCCAGGCACGCTTATCCATAACTGACATGTCTAATGAAAGGATGCGACGATTCACAAACCCGCAACAGCAAAAGTGAAAACAAAAGCTACACGCACCCCGAGATCACCCAAAGAAGTAGGGAAGGGTACCTCGGCTATGAAAGGATGTCTTCTGGAGAAGTGCAACTTCTTGAGTGGAGCTCTGACCACGAGCTCGGCAAAAAAGCCTCCCCGGAAGCACAAAGCCGAAGTCTCCGCTTCGACTTCCTGGGAGGGGGCATGTGATAGCCGAGGTGCCCATCATCCTCCGAACCCATAGGTTCGGAGGAATCACCAACCTCGGAGGAGAAACCACCCGCCATGGAAGGAAGGATGCTCGACCTCCCAAAACTGACCTCGGCATTTCACCGTTCCGGGAAACAACAGTGCCAGCCCCGGCAGGACGATTAAACCATCCTCGGAAGTGGGGGTGTCCCTGAGGGAGATCACCCTCGGGAAATATACTCTTGCGATGCTAAGGAAACCTCGGAAGATGAGTCCTTCTCCGAACAGGTCTCTTCTACCAAAAGGGACCTCGGGAGTACGACATGAGCAATTAAAGAGCCTCTGACACATCCCTGACATACCACTCCCGATCACGTTCTGACACGCCGCTTGCAGGGACACTCTCGCACGCCACTCTCAGGTTACCTAGGCTCCTAGCCCTGCGGCCTATGACCGGCTAGGTGTCCCCTCATCCCCCTAAGACGTGGATCGCATCCCACTGAACACGTGTCACAATCTGGGATGGCCATAAGAGGAGAACTACTACTGTGCGTTCCCCTATAAACATCCGAAAAACACCCCAAGTAAGAGGAGGTCCTTGGCACATTAGAGACCATACTTCTCCACTATCTCCAAAATACTGACTTGGGCGTCGAAGGCTCATCCCTGGAAACACACTCTGGGGACCTCCTAACCTCTGTCTTCTAAGCATTTCAGGTACCCTCCCATGGGAAACCTTCTCCTCAGGCGCTCTCCTCCGCCGGAAGTCCCCCTCGCTCCTACCATGTCACATGATGAAAATGCCACTGGGCACCACCAAGATTTCCGGATCTTGACCTCTCCTTATTGGCGGCCCTGGATATCCCTGAAGGGACATCTTGGCAGTGGTCAAAGGTAGAGTTCCTCAACCCCCCTTCTATTCCACTTTCGGCTCCTAGATCTACTGATAAAGATTCCGAAGGTTTGGAGGCCAAGGATGGTGAGGAATCGGTGGATGCCCAGGATCATGACTAAGCCTCTTTTTTCTTCTTTCCTTTCTATAATCCATCTGTAGTATTCTTTTACCGAAGTTAATAAAATTTGCTTTCTTCAAACACTGTTGTCTTTGGTCAATACTTCCTCGGATAGCATCGTCTTTTGCAAAACTTAATCTTTGTTTGAATCATGACTGATCAATGTTTTGTACACAAAGGTACGGTTCGGCAATGTACACACTCGAATGACCAGCTTCGGCATTCATAGCATTTGTTTCAAAAAAATTTTCCAAGTTCCAGGCACGTACCTATGGAAATTCTCCTCCAAGAACTATGTTTGACTGAGGAAAACACCTATATTCAGGAACAACTATCCTCAGTCATGCTTCCTTGGTGTTTTTGCATGACTTAAATTTTTTTCTAAGTGTCCATCTAGGCACTTTAGGGGATAATTTCATTTGGTACCCACTATCGTCGTATGCTTGCCGAAGGTTCATCATTTTTATGAGCTTACCGCTTTGGCGTAACCATGATCAGAAATCTGGCTAATCACCAGGTGTTGTCATTGTTCGGGAGTGGGTATGTTTGAAATTTATTTGCTCAGATGCTTTCGGAAGAAGTCTCATTACACCATGTTCAGTTAATTACCTAAGGGGAGAATAATGCAATTTTTCCTTTTCCTTAGAAAATTCTAAGTATAGAATCTTCTTAAAGAATCCGAATGCCATCTATTTTTCAATTCTCTACCCTCGGTGTCACTGAGCTTGTACACTCCAGGTCGTATTTCTTCGAGAACCAAATGAGGCCCCTCCCAGTTTGCGCGAAGTGCTCCATGTGATGGTCTTCGTGGTCCAAACTCGGCTTTTTAGAGAACGAGGTCTCCCTTTTTGATTCCTTTCCGTTTTACATGTAAGTTGGTAGTGATGGCTACTTTTTGCTGGAAAGCTTTTCTTCTCAGCTCGGCCATTCCTTTATGTTCGTCAGTGAGGTCCAATTTAGTCCTTAATCCAAGGTTGTTTCCTTCTTCTTGGAACACCTATACCCTAACCGATGGCTGGATGATTTCTACAAGAATAATGGCCTCTAAACCGAATATGAGTGAGAAGGGTGTTTCACCCGTGACTCTCCTCAGGGTGGTTCAGTAGCTCCACAACACACTCGGGAGCTCTCCTGGCCATTTTCCCTTTGCTTCTTTTAGCCTCTTCTTCAGGCCATCCTTTATTATCTTGTTGGACACTTTAACTTGCCCGTTGCTTTGAGGATGGGCCACTGGGGTGAAGTGCATTTTAATTCCGAGGTCGGTAATGAATTCCTGGAACCCTTTATCGGTGAATTAGGAGCCGTTATCGGCCACTATTACCCTAGGGATGTCGAATCTGCATATGATGCTTTTCCATATGAATCTCTGTATATCCTTTGCCGATATCACTGCTAAGGTCTCTACCTCGATCCATTTGGTGAAGTCTATGGCAACTAAACAAAATTTGACCCCTCCGGGAACAGTCGGTAGAGGCCTAATGAGGTCGATGCCCTATACGGCGAAGGGACAGGGACAGTTGGCCGAAGTTATTATCTCTGAGGATAGTCTCTAGACAGGAGCCTGCCTTTGGCAATTATCGCACTTTTCTATGAACTGCCTTGCGTCCTTCCTCAGTGTGGGCTAGAAATACCTTTACCGAAGGAGGACTCTGGCAAGGGCGTCAGTTCCTAGGTGAGAACCACAGGCTCCCTCATGGACTTCTTTAAGGATCACTTCAACATCCTCTTCACTGATAAACCTCTATAATGGGGTGGCGTATCCTTGTCGATACAGCTCTTCCCCTATCAGGAAGTATATTCCTGATCGTTTTCACACTTTGCCTACTTCGAGGGAGTCCTCGGGGAGTTCTGAGGTTGAGAGGTATTTTTTGATAGGGTCCTTCCACCCTTTTCCCATGGTTGTTATGCAGATTACCGCTATACTTGGATGGTGCAGTACTTTTGTTGACTCTCTTGACTTGGCCAGTGTGTCACCCTCCATGTTATCTTGCCGAGGTACATTTTCTATGTGCACCGTGTCAAATTCTTGGATCAGTTCTTTGATGAGGTTGTGATATGTTGCCAAGGTTTGATCCTTTACGCCATATTCTCCTGCCATCTGTTGGACCACTAGCTGAGAATCACTGCAGGCCTTTAGATTTCTCACGCCCACCCTCTTTGTCAGCCGTAAGCTTGCTATGAGGGCTTCATATTCGGCGATATTGTTGGTGACATTGAACCCGAATTTGATAGCCTTTGTGGCGTTCATTCCTTCAGGACCTCGGAGGACTACTCCAGCTCCCTGGTGTTCGAAACCCAAAGCCCCATCGACAAATGGTGTCCACTCAGGTTCGTCTCTTACAAGCTCTTCCAAGATATCTCTAGTTTTTTGGACCTCGGCGATGAAGTCTGCTAATGCTTGGGCCTTTATGGCTTTTCTTGGCTGATAGGTGATGTCATATTCTCTGAGCTCAATGCACCATTTTGACAATTTTCCCGAGTGATCAACCCTCCTCAAGAGGTAGGTTACCTGGGACACTAATAGGGTGTGCTTGGAAGTAAGGTCGTAACCTTCTACTTGCCAATACTAAGGCATAGATGGCCTTTTGTAGAAGAGGGTACCCGACCTCAGCTCCATGTAGTGATTTGCTTACATAGTATAGCGGCCACTGTCTCCCTCCCTCTTCTTTTACAAGCACCAAACGTACTACTTTTCGCTGACGACTAGGTAAAGGATGAGGGGTTCTCTATCCTTTGGCTGCCAAAGTGTCAGCATGTGGGTTAAATAGGTTTTAAGCTCATCCTATGCTTTTTGGCAATTTTCCCTCCAAGGGTGCTCTTCAGCACCGAAGGTACCATCTTTTTTTACGGCTTTAGTGAACACTTTGAAGAATGGTCGACACTGATCCCCATATCTGGAGATGAACCTACTAACATAAGTGATTCTCCCCGTTAGCCTTTGCACATCCTTGACTGTTCTGGGAGTTCAGAATCCCAGCAGGGCCTTGACTTTTTTCGGATTGGTATCGATTTCTCTTTCTGGCACCATGAATCTGAGGAACTTGCCTGCATTTACTTCGAATACACACTTCTTTGAGTTTAGAAGAATTCTGAATTCCCGAAGTTGGTGGAAAGTTTCAATTAAGTCTTCAATTTGACCGCTCGGCAATTTTCTCTTAACAATCATATCATCGATATATACTTCCATATTCCTCCCGATCTGGGTGCCGAACACCCTGTTCATTAGCCTTTGGTATGTGGCACCAGCATTCTTTAGACCGAAGGGCATTCTAACGTAATAGTAAGTCTCAACTTCGGTGATGAAAGTAGCTTTCTCCTCATCTTTGGGATCCATCCGAATTTGGTGGTATCCACTGAAGGCATCGAGGAAACTAAGCATGCCGTATTCAGCAGTAGAGTCCACCAACTGATCTATTGGTGGTAAAGGATAAGAATCCTTAGGGCAAGAATCGTTTATGTTTCAAAAATTGATGCATATTCGGAGCTTATCGCTCCTTTTTTTTTGTAGCAATGACAACATTGCTAAGCCATTCGGGGTACTTGACCACCCTTATTACACCTGCTTCCATTAAGCGTTGTACTTCAATTTTGATGAATTTGTTCTTATGTGCTGAAAGGCTTCACTTTTTTTTGTCGAACGGGCTTTGCCTCTAGGCGCGCCTTAAGATTATGTTGGATTATGCGAGGGTTTACCCCAGGCATGTCCTTTGGCGCGTAGGTAACTAGATCTTTGTTCATTAACAGAAAAGATACAAGTTTTCCCTTGTCACCTTCAGCCAGTTTCTTCCCCACTCGGGTACTTCGTCCTGGGACAACTTCCACATTTTCTTTTTCTATTTTTTCAAGGTCTACTATTTCTTCTCTCTTTCCCTCTTCTCCGAGCATGACCTTTGCTCCCGAAGTCTATGTATGGATCTTTGCTAGGCCCTGTTTTGCCTTCACGAAGACCTTCCTCACTTCTCCTTGGTCGATGAAGATCTCAGCATCCCCTTCCTTTGTTGCAAAGGTGAAACTTAAGTATTTCACATCTAGACGAATGTGGAAATTTCCTTACGTCTGCCTCTCGAGGATTGCATTATATGACGAAGGGACATCTATGACGATGAACCTTATCATTGTTGAGGCATAGAGCTCACCTTTTTTTGTGACGGAGTTCCTCTTAGCATCAAAGGTAGGTCGATCCATTTGAGGACAGGGAGTTCGAACGGACCTACCTTGAAGGCAGGGCATGTTACAGGCTTGAGATCACCTTTTGTGATACCCAAACTCAGCAGCAAATGGGAGAATTAGACGTCAGCGTTAGAAACATCATCGAGGAGTACTCTCTTAACATCCCTGTTGGGTTTCGGGAGCCAAATAGCACAGCCAAATTTAACCGAAACCATCCAGGATCCAAGTGTAACGGGGTAAACCAGGTGTTCAAAAATTTTCATACCTAATTTTTGGTTCAGATCTCTCATTCAACTGTAGAGTCGAATCACAAAACCTAAACAGCTGACGTGTTCAGGCTCTCTATGGTATCCACACAAGCCTCTTGGGATCACCACGCTTCCACCGCGTCCCGACAGATGCATTTCTCTTGCGCTCGCAGTGTTAGCTTGCGTCCTCCAAGGAATTGCAAGAGAAGAGTGCGACTGTCCTTTTGGGAGGCTAGGGCAAGGAGACCTACAAATTTCTCACTAGAAGTTGTATTTATAGTGAGACTCAACTTCCAGGCCTAATGGGTTTCAAAGCCCTAATCTAATTAGGCTTTAATTTTGGGCTTAATAATGGCTAAACTATTGGGCCCATTATTAATACGAAATTATTGTGAAACCAAAACCCAAATTATTAGCCCATGCACTCTAATGATCCAAATAGCTCTATGTGTGTGACCCAATAGGCTCTTACCACGTTGGCAATGATCATAAATCACATTTATGATCATAAGCAATGAGCGGTGTCTAACAACACATCATTGCTACCCAAGTGACAAGATTGTCAGTGATTCGACTAAACCTTTATGATCATCACCGATATATGCCATTGTCCCTTTGTCCAAGATATCAAGACTAAGCACGACACATGGAATGTGTCACTCTCGGATAGCCAATCTTTGGTTTCTTGATTACCGTGTAGACCAACTTAAACTGATGACATTGATATCGTATATCAACTCATTCGAGCGTGGCCATGCATTTTTCTAAGTCTTACTCTATCAAGGGGCCCGAAGATATCACTCCCGTTACATAGGAGGGACAAATCCCATCTTGATCATACAAATCCCTCCGCATGATATGTGACATACCTAATGACCTCCTTCAAGTTCACTCAGTTATGAGCAACAAAGGAAAGTATCAAAGTATGTGACTCACATGTAGGGAACCTTGATGATCCTAGGTCGAAGGACTACATATACCATGATCATTATGAGAATAACTTATGACACTCATATAACGATCCATGAAGTGTTCTCATGGTGGGTCGGTCCAGTACACAAGTTCTCCCACTTGTACCCATATGTAGACTACATATCTCATATTAGTCTCCACATATGTTAGTCATTATGTATTATTGCAACCCCCTCCACAATAATACTATACTTGGGACGTTTTAGAATATCATTATTCTTGGGTTACAATTATGTTTATTATGTTACGCAGAAATAAAACAACAAACATAATTGCTAGATTAATGCCTCAATACAATATCATTACTCAATGTGCAAAAAACCAATCATCTCATGATTGGCTTTTTGGGCACAACATTAACACCAACTCCCTATCCTCGCCATGATGAGGAGTGGGTCATCATGAGGAAACGTCATGGTGGATCCATCCTTCTGAACAAGCTTGTTCGACTGGTTAACGAGCTCCATGACCGAGATTTTCATTATCTTTCTCTTCCTTTTAGCCGATGGTTTCCCAGTGGTGATCATCTGGATTACTCTTGCTGGTGGTGGTGGATGCCTCTTGGGACTTTGATTCCGACGTCTGTCAGAATCAAAGTCATCATCATCTCCTTTCCTCTCCTCTTCCCTCCTCCCATTCGGGGAGGGCATCCACAGGTAGCGTTGAAATTGGCCCTACTTTATGAGAGACTCGATGTACTTCCTCAGCTGGAAGCAACCCTCTATCTCATGCCCATGGTCACGATGGAACTGACAAAATTTCTTCATATTTTTCTTATTTTTCGAAGTCATGGCCTTCGGACGCTGGATTGGATTGCCTTGCCTTTCCATGGCCAGCAATATGTTTGTTCTGGAGGTGTTCAGGGGGGTGAACGAGATGGGTTTTTTCCCCTTCAGCTTCCGGGGTCCTTCGCCGCCATTGGCGGAATAGCGATTTTGGTGACTTTGACCTTCAAGCTGATGGCTATCGGACTTCGGTCCCCCCATCCTCAGCTCTTCAGCCGTCATATACTGCTCAGCCCTTCGGTAGAACTCACAGAGGGTGTCCGGGGTGTCCTTCAATAGCTCATAAAAGAGTTGCGAGTCTCGCCGAAGCCCTTGTATCATGGCGAGGATGCATATTTTGGGGTGGAAGTCCGGCACGCTCAAGGCCTATCGGTTGAATCTTTCGACATAGTCACAAACGGTCTCTCCGTTTCTTTGCGCAATGTCGAACATTTGAACCGGCATCTTCCTCGTCGGCCTACTGCTGATGAAGTACTGCATGAATGCCGTGGACAGCTCTTGGAAACTCATTATAGTTCCAGGGGTGAGGTAGTTGTACCACGCTGTTGCCGGGACAGAGAGGGTGACCTCAAAGCACTTGCAAAAGGTAGCATCATTGGCATCGTGTAGCACCATACTATGCCTGTACTTGGTTAGGTGGGCTTGGGGGTCACTTCGCCCATCGTACGTCTTCAGTCATCGCACCCAGAAGTCGCTTGGCATAGGTGCCTCAACTATTGCTCGGATTAAGGGTGACTCTTCTCCGGTGAAGGTTTCCGACAACCTTGACCAGACAGGCTTTCGAGCCATCTGCCTTTCCACTTTCTCCAACCTCTCTAGGATCTTTTCCTTGAGGATGGTGGTGCCAGGCTCTTCTCTCTGCCTGGAGACCTCCGGCAACGGAGAACGATGCATCTTTTTCAGGGAATAACTTCAACGACAGGGGGATTCTGATTTCTCATCTGATGATCAATTTCACCGTCGAGAAGCTTTGGCCCCTTTTGACCCCATTTCTTCGTTACGTCGGCCTCTAGGAGGTACGTCATCCATTGAGGATTCATCGTGAAAGTCTCCAATCCCTGAGCTCCGATGAATGGACTACAGGCTTTTCTCCCGACGGGGAGTTGATGAGGACACCCTTCAGCTCGAATGTGGTTGAGACCACCTTTGGTCCAACTGTTACGTCATTTCAGCCACAACAAAGCACTGAAAATCATGTAAAAAGCTCATCATGATCGTTAGAGGGCGTTCATCCTCAGGCAAAGAAGTCCTTACGGTGGGTTGTTCGGTCGCCAGTTGATTCTCTGACGTGGATGGGGACTTCAGCAACCCATTATCCTTAGAACGCTGAGTCTCAACGATGGCTACATGAGGGTGAGTTCCAACAAACAGCACCAAATGATGCCCATCGACATCTTCATTGTATGACATGATGGCTTGAAGTACGGACTTCCAGCGTGAGAATGCCTCAAATGCTCAAAAGAACAAGGGTTACGAGCTCCCCAGAATGTATTTCCGGGGGAGGAGCCTCTGATGCCCAGGTTAGTATTTGGTAAGTAAAGAGCAGAGAGTGGAGAGAGTTATGTGCATTCCAACTTACCAAGGTTATTCTCTGAGTACTTATAGGAGACTGTTGGGAGAAGTCCGTTTGACATAGCTCGCTCCGATCATGACACATGTTCAGTCAGGTGTGGTCCGTATCTTTGGGGATGGGGGACTTCCAGCTGGCCATAGGCTGTTCTGTCCAGGAGTCAGGGCCGTGGGAGGTCTATGTGTCAGGGGCGTGTGCAAGGTCTCTGTGTTGGAGGCTTACTAACCATTTTTGTCTTATTTCCATAAGACCCCTTCGGGGAACGAGACCCCTTCGGAGTAAGAGGCCTCCTTCGGCTAGATATCATCACCGAGGGCTGTTAGGATTAGTTCTTCGGCGGAGCGGGGCACCGTCGAGAGAAGCTCCGCCTCACCGAGGATGGTGGTTTACCGAGGTTAGAGGGTCAAGGACTATGTACCCTCTTTTTCCAAGGATGCCGCTTGTCCGGTCCAAGGGTGGTACTCGACCTTTACCGAGGGTGGTGCTCAACTTTTACCGAGGGTGGTGCTCCACTGAGCTTAGGAGTTCATAGGGTAATAGCCCTTTGGCTATCACCTTGAGTAGGAAATACACGGGTCTTCTGAAAGGAGGATCCATAATTGATTATGATGAGGAGAATAGTTTGCTA
Organism: Aquilaria yunnanensis; assembly: GCA_039654915.1. Lineage (NCBI taxonomy): Eukaryota > Viridiplantae > Streptophyta > Magnoliopsida > Malvales > Thymelaeaceae > Aquilaria > Aquilaria yunnanensis. The sequence continues at coordinate 34,465,325 of CM077595.1, read as the reverse complement.
TGCATATCGCATAAGTGGTAGGAAACCAAAATCTACACATTGATAATTCAGTCTGGATGGATTGAAGAAGCCAGAATGGCACAGGAGACAGATCCTGATCTGAAATATATTTCAGGAGAAGAAAAAGGTTCCTTTTATCAATCGTTTACCTATAATCAAAGATTACTTTATTTCAAGGACTGAATCTATATGCCCAAAGGAGCAACGCTCAGGGATGAAATAAATGAGGAAGCTCACACAAGCAAGTTGAACATCCATCCTGGAAGTGAGAAAATGTATAAAGACTTGAAGACTCACTTTGGATGGTCAAAGACAGACATAGCTACTTATGTCTCCAAATGTGCCACATGCCATAGGATAAAGGTAGAGCACCAAAAGCCAGCTAGTTCCTTACAGACTCTACCTATACCAGTGAGGAAGTGGGGCAACAAAACCATGGACTTTTTGACTAGGTTGCCTATGACCAGATTGAGACATGATACAATCTGGGTCACTATGGATAGGCTAACCAAATCCACCCACTTGTTACCTATAAAACTCACAAACTCCCTGGAAAAGTTAGCCCAGATGTATGTCCAAGAGATAGTGAGACTACATGGAGTGCCAGACTCCATTGTATCTAATAGAGATCCAATATTTACAGCTTGATTTTGAAGTGCTTTTCATAAAGCACTAGGAACCAAAATCCACCTAATTAAGTACTGCTTATCATCCTTAGATAGATGGGCAAATTGAAAAGGTGATACAGATATTGGAAGACATGCTCGGGGATTGTGTATTTGATTTCAAGGGTGAATAGGACCAACACTTGCCATATGTGGAATTCTCATATAACAATTGTTATCAGAGCACCATTGGCATGGCACCTTATGAAGTATTATATGGAAGAAGGTGGATGACACCATTGTTGGGTGGAAGCCTTAAATATGATAGAGTTAGGTCCTGAAATTATTGAGAAAACTAATGCCAAAATCAAGAAAATTCAGGAGACATTAAAGGTAGCCAATGAAAGAACCACATCTTATGCCAATACAAGAATGAACAACTTAGAGTTTGAGGTTGGTAACAATGTTTAGCTGAAAGTGCACCATCCAAAGGCACTGTCAGATTTGGTAGAAGATTTGGTGGAAGAACCAAGTTAGCTTCAAGATACATAGGTCCTTATGAGATCTTGGATAGAGTTTGTGTGGTAGCATACAGGTTAGCTCTAACGCCAAGTATATCAAGTGTGTTAGTGTTGTGACCAAAAAGCCAATCATGAGATGATTGTATTTTTGCACATTGAGTCATGATATTTTATTGAGGCATTAATCCAGCAATTTTGTTTGTTGTTTTGTTTCTGCGTAACGTAATAAACATAATTGTAACCCTAGAATAATGATATTCTTAAATGTCCCTAGTCTAGTATTATTGTGGAGCGGGTTGCAATAATACATAATTACTAGCATATGTGGAGACTAATATGAGATATGTAGTCTACATATGGGTACAAGCTGGAGAACTTGTGTACTGGACCGACCCACCATGAGAACACTTCATGGATCGTTATATGAGTGTCATAAGTGATTCTCATAGTGATCATGGTATATGTAGTCCTTCGACCTAAGATCAGCAAGGTTCCCTACATGTGAGTCACATACTTTGATACTTTCCTTTGCTGCTCGTAACTGAGTGAACTTAAAGGAGGTCATTGGGTATGTCACATATCATGCGGAGGGATTTGTATGATCAAGATGGGATTTGTCCCTCCTATGTAACGGGAGTGATATCTTTGGGCCCCTGATAGAGTGAGACTTAGAAAATGCATGGCCATGCTCTGATGAGTTGATATATGATATCAATGTCGTCAGTTTAAGTTGGTCTACTCGGTAATCAAGAAACCAAAGATTGGGCTGTACGAGAGTGACACATTCCATGTCTCGTGCTTAGTCTTGATATCTTGGACAAAGGGACAATGGCATATATCGATGATGATCATAAAGGTTTAGTCGATTCACCGACAATCTTGTCACTTGGGTAGCAATGATGTGTTGCTAGACACCGCTCATTGCTTATGATCATAAATGTGATTTATGATCATTGCCAACATGGCAAGGGCCTATTGGGTTGCACACATAGAGCTATTTGGATCATTAGAATGCATGGGCTAATTATTAGGTCTCATTGCGCTAGCCTCCCAAAAGGACAGTCGCACTCTTCTCTTGCAATTCCTTGGAGGACACAAGCTAGCACTGCGAGCGCAAGAGAAACGCATCTGCCGGGATGTGGTGGAAGCGTGGTGATCCCGAAAGGCTCGTGTGGATACCATAGAGAGGCTGAACATGTCAACTGTTCAGGTTTTGTGATTCGACTCTACAGTTGAGTGAGAGATCTTAACCGAAAATTAGGTATGAAATTTTTGAACACCCGGTTTACCCCGTTTCACTTGGACCCTGGAGGGTTTCGGTTAGATTCCACTGCGCTTTTTGGCTCCCGAAACCCAACAAAGTGTTCATAACATTTTTTACATTAGTATGCTTAAGAAGTGTCTATTGGACACAAAGCATGCTATTGTTGTTAGGTTCATTTCCTAGTGCTTGGCCCAAGCTAAAAAAATAAAAGAAATGCTATGAAAATGTGAAGGACTTGTTTGAGCATTGGAGTGCTGGTGTATGTGCTAACTTAAGAACTTTTGGGTTCCAAATGCACAAAGAAAAATGCCCATGGAGTTGTTGCAAAGAAAATAAAAGTGAAGGACTTCAATGAAATTGAGAGAAGTGACATGTGTGCAAAATCGAGAAGTTTTGGGGTCCAATTGCACATAGAAAATGGACATGTGGCCAACGCTGAGAAACAAAACTTGAAGGTCACTTTGAGCACTCTTTTGGGTGCAAGATAGGGCACTACGGAGCATGGATGGATTGCATTACACCATACAAGAACTAATCATGACCAAGAAGCAAGTTAAACCATTTTTAAGGCCATGTGGCTTACATCCGGTTAATGCATGCTTCCACCCATCAAACAAGCCATCATTTCGGTTTTAGTTTCAGCTTAACCGAGTTCCTTGTGTTCTTGAGAGCCAAAGACATTTCGCTACCAAGTCCATGCCAAATTCATGATGAATTGAAGATTGGACACAAAATCAAGCTTGGAATCTTCACTCTCGGTAGTAGGCAAACTAGGAATTCAAGTTAAAGTTTGTGTTTTGAAGTTACGATAGGAGGCTAAGACATTCAAGCTGGGAATTGAGGTAGATATTTATAAATTACTTCAATATGTGGTATATATTCCATGAACAAGTAATGTTGCTGCCTAATAGATAGTTGAAATGTGCTAGGCCATCGTTGTTGAGAAACATTTTGGTCTTGGATGTTCAAGCATCAACCGAGAAGGCTCAAATTTTCTTTTGAAAGGTAGGGTTCACGGTTTTACTTGTTTGCTTGGTAATTGATGCCCTTTGGCATCTCCTTCGTGCGTCATGGTGAAAGCGGCAGGGGCTTATGGAAATGGAGAAAGGTCCGGGAGAACATACTCTGAGAAGATCACCTGAAAGTCACAGGAAGCAAGGGTTAGGAGGTCCCCGGTGTGTTTTTCCGGGGAGGAGCCTCCGACGCCCAAGTGAGTATTTTTGAGGTAATTCGATGATTTCAAGAGTAAAGGAGTATCTTATCTCAAATAACGTCCCCCCCTTACCTGGAATAATTACCTAGTACATATAGAGGGGCGGATAGTGATTGTTCTTCCCGGGATAAAATCCAAATTTGGTCCCCTAACTTTAAAGGTCATCCTAATGTGGTCCCTTAACTCAAAAAGTGACTATTAAAGTCCCATAACTCAACTCACATGTCCTATTTTAGTCCCTACCATCAGTTCAGGCGTTATTTCAGACGGAAATTGACTACGTGGCACCTAAACTGCCACATGGCATCATATTTTATGGCAATAAATGACTACATTGGAAGAATACAAAACTTTATGTTAGAATTGACCCAAACCAATAACCTTAGGAACTTAAATGTACATTAGCCAACAATCCATCTTCTTCCCCAAATCTTTGTTGACGAAAGCGAACCGGAGGGAGTGGTAGACGATGGGAGGCGGCGCTGCCCAGAAATAGGGATGCAGTAGGGAGGACAGCGATTGAATAGAGCTACCAGGGGCGGTGGTGACAACTGCAGAGATCCGGCACTGCGGCTGACTGCTTCTTGCGCCGGACACATCAGTGTTCTTGCTAGGCTTAGGGTCGACGATGGACAAGGATGGATAACAACGATGAGGGTGGACGAGGACAGATGCGTAGATTGAGAGATAGGAAACGGATAGACGCAAGATGGTGGCGATGGCGGTGGAGAACAGTGAGAGTTGAGGAAGAGTTGGTGAACTAAATAAACCCACGATCTAGTTGGCCACAATCGAAGAAGATTTTTGGGAAGATTGAACCAAATGAACTGACAAGGATGGATGTGGCGGCGATTGGGAGATAGAGAGATGGATGCGGACAGGCGGATTGAACAGACGTGGACTGCCGAGGACGGACGAGGATCGATGAAGACGGTGGGACAAGGATCAATGAGGATGAATGAGGATCGACGAGGATGGTGGGACAAGGATCTACGAGGACGGACGGGGATCAATGAGGACGGTGGGATGAGGATTGATGAGGACGAACGCGTCGGCGGAGATATAGGGGATGGAGAGACGGCGAGATGGTGGCGGGCGTAGACATTGGCGGCGGATGGTGAGAGTTGGGAAAGAAGATGAAATTAGGGTTATCAACTTTTTAAGTCCCTGAAATTATTTGTTGTGTCAAATCTAACCTAAGGTTTATTATTCTTTCAGTCTCATCACTTATTGCCATAAAATAGGATGCCATGTGGCAGTTTAGGTGCCATGTAGGCAATTTCTGTTTGAAATAACGCCTGAACTGATGGTAGGGACTAAAACTGGATAGGTGAGTTGAGTTATGGGACTTTAATAGTCACTTTTTGAGTAAAGGGACCACATTAGGATGACCTTTAAAGTTAGGGGACCAAATTTGGATTTTACCCGTTCTTCCGTGTGGCCAGCCCAGATCGTGACACGTGTTCGGCGGGATGCGTTCCACGTCTTTTGGTCAACAGGGGACACCTAGCAGGGCATGGGCCTCTAGGCTAGGAGTCTAATCAACCCGAGAGTGATGTGCTAGAGTGTCCCTGCAAACGGCGTGTCAGGGCATGGCCGGCGTGCATTATCGGGGATGTGTCAGAGGCTCCTTAAATGCTTATGTCGTACTCCCAAGGTCCCTTTTGGTAGAGGAGGCCTCTTCGGAGAACTTGTCCTCTCAGGTCACTTTAGTATCGCAGGAGTATATTTACCAAGGGCGACCTTTCTCGGAGGCACCCCCACTTCCAAGGGTGGCTTTCGCGTTCTCCCAAGATTGGCACTATTGTTTCCAGGAATGGAGAAATGTCGATACAGGATTTCGGGAGGTCGGGCATCCTTCTTTCCGTGGCAAATGGTTTCCCTTCCTAGGTTGGCGCTTTGTCCGAACCAGTGGGTTCTGAGGGTGATCGGCACCTTGGCTATCAGTAATGTACCATGATTCAAGTAATAGAGTCGCTAAGTGATAGTTACAATATGCTAAATGACCTTAGTTACTTGATGGGCTTCTTGAGATGATTCGGTTTTACGAACATTGGTTAGCTAATTAATTATTGGTGTGTGCTAGAAATTCTTGTAAGTGAGGCCAACTTGCTAGAAATTTTGGAGCTCTAGTGGATGTGGATTTAAAATGGTTAAGTATTAAGTGCAATGGTGCACAAGGGCACATGCTAGGGTTTCGGTCGAATGTACATTGTGGTGTGTGAGTCTGTATCTTGTGTGCTTGAGTGTTTTCTTGTGCTTGCTAACCCTTTTTACATTCATATGCATGCCTACATGTCTCGGTTATGCTAGTATTTTGTATATTGTTGTGGTTTTGGTGTCTTTATGTCTTGTTTTGCAGGGCATTATGAGCATGAGGAGGTTAAGTCTAAAGTTTGATACTCAACTTAACTAAATAATCTCTTAATTGAGTTGTTATGGTGGTGAACTCTACTAAGTAATTTTTACTCATTGCCCATACCATTGTGTTTTAGGGAAGGATAGTTAGCTTGAGTAGTATTTGCTTGGTTTACTAGCTTGTGTGTGAGTAGTGCTTGTGTGTGTAAGGTATGTGCCAGTGTTGTGCTTGGCTTGATTAAGTTGTTACAATTACAAGTCTTTGTTCAAGGTTTCGGCCGAAACTTATGTTTTAAGTTTTACAAGCTTGGTTAGTCAGGGATACTTCTAGGACTGCAGCTATGGATGTGTGGGCTATTGCTCTAGTAGTGGTGTTTACCTTCATGACTATGAACATGGCTATAGGCCTTGTTCTGTAGTGTGTCTTGCTCTATGGCACACTCAAAGTACTTTTTGGCGAGTAGGTAACTTGGGTTGGAAGCATGACTTGGTGGTAGTGACCATGGGCCACTGATGGCTTGGCCAAGTTAGGTGTACCCTTGTAGACTACCCTTTCTTTTTGTGTACATGTTTGTGGGCTCTGGTACCCTTAGGTTTTGTTGCACTTGAAGTGTTTTGTTCACCAAGTTGTGCTTGGTTGTGGCTGATTTTGCCTATGTATATATTGAATACTTGTGGGCCAGTTTATGGCATGTTTATGTGAATGTTGGATGTGTTTCATGTTGAGAACCCTTATGTGTTATTCATGGCCAAATGCTCATGTGCATCTAAACTTGGATTTTCAATCCTTATGGTATCTTGGGCTTCTTGGTTGTCATGTATTAAGTAGCACACTCGATTAGCACACATCCTAGACACTTAAATATAAAAGTGTTTACTTTGCTTGAATTGCAAGTTATTATTTCCAGCCTTGCTTTTACTGTAAGTTAGTGGTAGTGGACATTGCTTCTGTTGCAAGTAATTGTGTACGTACACTTAAAAGCCTCTTGGGCCACCTCCCAAGCCCATTAACTTAAGAAAATTAGACTTAAGGTCCAGTAATAAAGGTTGGCTGAATTGGAAGTTAATGACAACACTCAAGAAACCTGTTAGAAGTCAACCCTAAGAAAGAAAAGGGTGAGTGGTACAGAGTGTCCATGGGCCAGGGCCTGTGTGTGGTGTGACAGACTTTGTTTGGTATCAGAGCCTGTGGTTTAGAGCAGTAGAGTATTAGCCTAGACAGTGTCCCACATAGGGTTTACTTATGTAAGACTTGTATTATTGAGTATGTGTGAATGTCTGCATTTAAAGTGCAGGATGAGAACAAAAGGTAGGGAAAGAGAATCTCTGAGGCAAGAGGGAGATACTACAGCCCATCAGGTAGATGGAATGCAGGTAGATATGCCTAAACGATAGGCAGGTGTTGTTCAGCATGGTTTGGCCAAAAAGCCAAATGCCAGGTTACAAGCACCTGGATATAGCAGAGACAGGCAGGACAAAATGAAAGTGATGATGGAGTCACTACAAGCCATTGTGGCTCTACTGGTGGTGGGAATGCAAGTCTTGGCTAGAGGCCAAGGCCAACACTAGGAGAATTTAGAACCAGTAGAGACAAAAGGGAGGAGGAGGAGGAGAAGGCCTGGCAAAGAGCCAGTGGAATATGATCAATCCAGTAAAGCTGGAGGGAATCAAGAAGAGGAAGAAGCAGATGAAGAAAGGAGGCATCCCAGGGCTAGGAGGCTAAGCTCAGAAGTTAGACAACAACCTAGGGCTGAGGAAGAAGAGAAGGAGAGTGCAGACGTTGGAGAGCTGGATGCTTATATTTACTCAAGGAGCACTGAGCCTCCTATAGAAAGTACGACAAGAGGTAGGTCATCTAGGGATAGAGATAGGTCCAAAGGCCTGGAAGTGAGAGAAGAGAGACCCAGGAGAGGGGGACTTAAGGAAGGCCAGGTAGAGGAATTCTTGGCATTAAAACCTCCAATCATGAGATGAGGATGTGACCTAGATGAGGATGAGTTCTGGGTATATCAAGTCAAGAAAATTTTTGAAAGAATGGAGGTCACATCCATGAAAAAAGTACTACTAGCCACCTTCAGGCTAGAACGGAATGCTGAACTTTGCTGGAGGGCAGTACAAATAAACTACCAAGAAAGGAATTAGAGGAGGCCCCCAGCTAGGATAAGGTCTATGAGATGGGCAAATTTCCTTCAGCTCTTTCACCAGCAATATGTCAATGAGGCCAAAAGGACCAGAAGTAGGTGGAATTTGATCAGTTGGAGCACAGGGAACTCAATGTGCTGGAATATGAACAAAGATTTAATAACCTGATCAGGTATGCCCCTCAGTATGAAGGACGAGAGGAGTTGAGAACTAAGAGATTCATCAGGGGATTGAGACCTGAGCTGAGACAGATCCTCAGGCCAGTGGGAGCTAGGGATTTCTATTCTGTTATGCAGAGTGCCCAAGCATTAGAGCAGGAATTCAAGGAGCAATCGAGGAGTGAGCCTGGGAGTAGAAGTGGAACCTGGGGAAGGCACCGTCAAAAAAGGCCGAGGGAAGAAAAGGACCCAAGTGGAGGAAGAAAGGGAAGTAAGAAAGAAAGAAGACCACAACCACAACAGTATGGTCCTCATTGTAATACTGATGGAAAATTTCTTGGCAATAAGCCATGCTTCAAAACATCCACTGGGTGCCATAGGTGTGGGGCACCAGATCACTAGGTCAGAGACTAGCCAAAGAGAGGTGATGACAACAGGAAGTTGCTGGGAAATTTTAATCCTTGGGGCCCAAGAGGGCAAATCCCTTTGCCCCAAATGAGGACCCAAGTGCCAGCTTATGGAGGGAGGTTAAGACCCAGGGCACCTCAAGAACAAAGGAGACCTAGTGCACCTCCAGGCAAGGTATTTCAGCTGGAGTCATCTAGAAAGGTGCAGGAAGTGCCAGAGGCCGAGACTGCAGGCAGAGATACTCGTCAGCAAAGGACTAGCAGGAGGGCCCTAAAAGGTACTATCTACCTTATTGGCCAGTTAGTGTCTGCATTTTTTGATACTGGATCTTCATTGTCCGTAATTTCTAATAGCTTGGTTAAGGCCATGAATCTAGAAGTAAAATATATGACCAGCATGTACTTGGTAAAAACAGCTGGCAATGAAGTTTTATTTATATATCACATGGTTGAAAACTGTTAGATCCAGATAGACAAGCTGAAACTGAGAACAAATCTCATAGTGCTAGACACATATGATTATGATGTGATCTTAGGCATGAACTGGTTAGGGGAGAATAAAGTAGTTATTGATTGTCATGCTAGACAATTGATAATGCCTCGTAGCATACCATATGACTTAGATAAGTCAGTAGAGTTAGTTATGGATTACCAATTGGAAGTGTTGAAGCTAGTAACTTTAGAAAGTGAGCATGAGTGCCTGGAACTTAATGACCAGGAAGCATCAAATGAACTTAGGCAAATACCTATAGTTTAGCATTACCCAGAAGTTTTTCCCACAGACTTACCTGGATTACGACCCAAGAGGGAAGTGGAGTTTGAAATTAGACTGGTACCAGGAGTAACACAAATATCTATGGCTCCATATATAATGGCCCAACCTGAAATGGTAGAACTGAGAAACAATTAGATGAACTGCCTGAGAAAGGTTTCATCAGACCCAGTGTGTCTCATTGGGGAGCACCTGTGTTGTTTGTAAAGAAGAAGGATGGAACTCTTAGACTCTGCATTGACTACAGAAAATTGAATGCCTTAACCATAAAGAACAAATATCCTCTCCTAAGAATAAAGGATCTATTTGATAAGTTGAAGGGAGCAAGAGTGTTCTCCAAAATAGATCTGAGGTCAGGATATTTGTAGTTAAGGGTCAGAGAAGAGGACATACCTAAGACTGCTTTCAGGACTAGGTATGGACACTCTGAGTATACAGTAATGCCATTTGGGCTTACTAATGCTCCAACATTCTTTATGGACCTAATGCAAAGGGTGTTCAGAGCACACGTAGACCACTTTTTGGTAGTATTTATTGATGACATTTTTGTGTACTCAAAAAATGAGGAAACCCATAAAGTGTTAATGTTGTGCCCAAAAAGCCAATCATGAGATGATTGTATTTTTGCACATTGAGTCATGATATTTTATTGAGGCATTAATCCAGCAATTATGTTTGTTGTTTTGTTTCTGTGTAATGTAATAAACATAATTGTAACCCTAGAATAATGATATTCTTAAATGTCCCTAGTCTAGTATTATTGTGGAGCGGGTTGCAATAATACATAATGACTAGCATATATGGAGACTATTATGAGATATGTAGTCTACATATGGGTACAAGTTGGAGAACTTGTGTACTGGACCAACCCACGATGAGAACACTTCATCGATCGTTATATGAGTGTCATAAGTGATTCTCTTAGTGATCATGGTATATGTAGTCCCTCGACCTAAGATCATCAAGGTTCCCTACATGTGAGTCACATACTTTGATACTTTCCTTTGTTGCTCGTAACTGAGTGAACTTGAAGGAGGTCATTGGGTATGTCACATATCATGCGGAGGGATCTTTATGATCAAGATGGGATTTGTCCCTCCTATGTAACGGGAGTGATATCTTCGGGCCCCTTGATAGAGTGAGACTTAGAAAATGCATGGCCCTGCTCGGATGAGTTGATATACGATATCAATGTCATCAGCTTAAGTTGGTCTACTCGGTAGTCAAGAAAACAAAGATTGGGCTATACGAGAGTGACACATTCCATGTCTCATGCTTAGTCTTGATATCTTGGGTAAAGGGACAATGGCATATATCGGTGATGATCATAAAGGTTTAGTCGAATCACCGACAATTTTGTCACTTGGGTAGCAATGATGTGTTGCTAGACACCGCTCATTGCTTACGATAATAAATGTGATTTATGATCATTGCCAACATGGCAAGAGCCTATTGGGTCGCACACATATATCTATTTGGATCATTAGAGTGCGTGGGCTAATTTTTTGGGTTATGGTTTCACTTTAATTTTGTATTAATAATGGGCCTAAGAGTTGAGTCATTATTAAGCCCGAAATTAAAGCCTAATTGGATTAGGGCTTTGAAACCCATTAGGCCTAGAAGTTGAGTCTTACTATGAATACAACTTCTAGTCAGAAATTCGCAGGTCTCCTTGCCCTATCCTCCCAAAAGGACAGCCGCACTCTTCTCTTGCAATTCTTTGGAGGACGCAAGCTAGCACTACGAGCGCAAGAGAAACGCATCTACTGGGACGCTGTGGAAGCGCGGTGATTCCGAGAGGCTCATTTGGATACCATAGAGAGCTTGAACAAGTCAACTGTTCAAGTTTTGTGATTCAACTCTACAGTTGAGTGAGAGATCTCAACCAAAAATTAGGTATGAAAATTTTTGAACACCTGGTTTACCCCATTTCACTTGGATCCTGGAGGGTTTTGGTCAAATTTCACTGCGTTGTTTGGCTCCCGATACCCAACATAAAGAACACCTAAGAACATGCTTGGCTTGCTCCATGAAAACAAACTTTATGGGAAATTAAGTAAATGCCAGTTTTGGACTCATGAGATTGGATTCTTGGGACACATAATAACTGATCAAGGTTTGGCAGTGGATCCTAAAAAGGTTAGGTCAATCCTAGATTGGAAGCAGCCCAAGAATGTAAGAGAAGTTAGAAGTTTCCTGGGGTTCGCTGGCTATTAAAGGAGGTTTGTAGCAAAATTTTCTGTGATAGCAGCACCCATGACTCAATTGACCAGGAAGAACCAGATGTTTTTCTGGGAACCTAAATGTGATGAGAGCTTCCAGGAGCTTAAGAGGAGACTGACAACAGGTCCTATACTAACTCTACCAGATCCTGAAAAGGATTATGAAGTATACATTGATGCATCTCATATAGGACTAGGATGTGTCCTGATGCAGGAAAAATAGGCTATTACTTTTGGGTCCAGACAATTAAGAACACATTAGAAAAAGTATCTAGTGCATGACCTGGAGTTAGCAGCAGTGGTCTTTCCCTTTAAGCAGTGGAGACACTATCTGCTTGGTAATAAATTCCAAGTTTTTACAAATGAAAAAAGTCTCAAATACCTTTTTACTCCGAAGGATTTGAATATGAGACAAAGGAGGTGGTTGGAATATTTGAAGGACTTTGACTGTGTAATAGAATACACTGCTGGGAAGGCCAATGAAATGGCAGATGCTTTGAGCAGAAGCTACACTAGAGTGCTCAAAGGGGGTGAAATTGAGCACAAGGCTGAGAGCCTGAACCTTACTTGCTTGGCAAGTTAATGATTAGCTAGAGAAAGTGAGCAACTAGGTGGGATCACCATTACACCAGAATGGAAGGAGCATATCAGGGAAGCTCAGGCTGGTGATGAGAATATGGAACTGATATCTGGATAGAAAAAGGGGGAACTGTACCAAGGTTTTGCCTTTAAACAAGGGATGCTATACTTCCAGAATATGTTATATGTCCTTGAGAAGGACAACCTAAGGATTCAAACTCTGGAAGAGGCTCACTCTAGCAAGTTGAGCATGCATCTAGGGGCCGCAAAGATGTATCACACTTTTAGAATGTATTTTTGGTGGCCATACATGAAGAAGGATATTTGCACACATGTATCTAGTTGTGATGTATGCCAACAAGTAAAGGTGGAACAACAAAAACTAGGAGGGAAGCTGCAAAGGTTGCCCATACCTGAGAGAAAATGGGGATCCATATCAATAGATTTTCTAGTAGGAATGCCACAGACAAGAAGGAAGCATGATGCTATTGGGTCATTGTAGACAGACTGACCAAGGTAGCTCACTTCCTTCCCATGAATCTTGCTGATTCTTTGGACAAACTGGCACAACTCTATATAAGATAGATATTGAGATTAGATGGAGTGCCTGATGACATAGTGTTAGATAGGGATGCTAGGTTTGTTTCTAGGTTTTGGAAATCCCTGCACCAAGCATTGGGCACTAAGCCCAAATTTAGTTATGGTTACCAACCACAAATTGATGGACAGACAGAAAAAACCATACAGACTCTGGAAGACATGTTGAGATATTGTGTCAATGACTTTGAGGGTGAATAGGATGTACATCTCCCACTAATAGAATTTTCCTACAACAATAGCTATCATTCAGTGATAGGAATGGCTCCATATGAAGCCTTATATGGCAGAACGTGTATTACTCCTCATTGCTGGCATAAGCCAGAAGACAGGCTGGAATTGGGACCAGATATTATAAAGGAGACCACTGAAAAGATAAAGTTGATTCAAACTAGAATTAAGGCTGTAGATGACAGGCAGCAATCTTATGCCAACCTAAAAAGGAGGAGAGACCCAAAATTCCAGGAAGGGGATTGGGTATGGCCTAAAGTTTCATGCCTTAATCTTGTCATAGGCAAACCAGTCAAAAAGTCCATGGTTATGTTGCCCCACTTCCTCACTGGTATAGTTGGAGTTTGTAGGATACTAGCTGGCTTTTGGTGCTCTACCTTTACCCTCTGGCATGTCGCACATTTGGAGACATAAGTAGCTATGTCTCTCTTCATATGTGGCCACCAAAAGTGACTCTTCAAATCTTTATACATTTTCTGACTTCTTGGATGGATGTTCAACTTGCTTGTGTGAGCTTCTTCAAGTATTTCATCCCTGAGCTTTGCTCATTTAGGCACATATATTCGGTCCTTCAAGTACAGTAATCTTTGCTTGTAGGCAAAGAATTGATACAAGGAACCTTTTTCCTCTCCTAAGATCTTTTTCAGACAAGGATCTGTCCCTTGTGCCTTTTTGGCTTCTTCAATCCATCCGGACTGAATTGTCAATGTGTAAACTTGGGCCTCCTCCCACTTATGCCATTTATTCCATAGGCATAGCAGACTATTTTGTTCATCATGATCAGCTAAGGATCCTCCTTTCAAAAGTCCTGTGTACTTCCTGCTCAAGGCATCTGCTACTAGATTGCCTTTGCCCTCTGTGCAATGTATACTGCAATCATAGTCCTTGATTAACTCTAACCATCTCCTTTGCCTCATGTTCAACTCTTTCTGAGTGAACAAGTACTTTAGGCTCCTATGGTCAGTGTAGATCACAAAGGAACTACCCATCAAGTAATGCTTCCATTGCTTTAGAGCAAAAATCACTGCTACCAGTTCTAGGTCATGGGTAGGATAATTTTGCTCATGGGGTCTTAACTGCCTTGACCCATAAGCAATGACATTTCTGTCTTGCATAAGCACACAACCTAACCCAGATCTAGATGCATCTATATATATGATCTAGGGCTTACTTGGATAAGGAAGAATCAACACTGGAGCTTTAATCAACCTCTGCTTGAGCTCCTGGAAACTCTTTTTGCACTTCTCAGTCCACTTAAATCTTTGACCCTTCTTGGTCAGATGAGTAAGACCTAAGGCAATCATGGAAAAGCCTAATACAAAGCTCCTATAGTATCCAGCTAATCCTAGGAAACTTCTGATTTCCTTCACAGTCTTTGGTCTTTCCCATTCTTGCACTGCCTTGACCTTTTTAGCGTCTGCCTTAAGGCCTTGTGCATCTATGATGTGTCTTAGGAAAGACACTTCCCTTATCCAGGATTCACACTTGGATAACTTGGCATAAACCTGATCCTGCAATAGAGTCTTTAAGACAATCTTCAGATGATGTTCATGTTCATTTTCATCCTTGGAATACACTAGCATGTCATCAATGAACACAACCACAAATTTGTCCAGATGTGGTCTGAACACCCTGTTCATCAGGTCCATGAAAGCAATTGGGGCATTAGTCAAACCAAATGGCATGACTGTGTACTCATAATGCCCATATCTTGTCCTAAATGTAGTATTAGAAATGTCCTCTTCCTTTACTCTCAACTAGAAGCATCAAATCTCAAATCTATCTTGGAGAAGATCTTAGCTCCCTTGAGTTGATCAAACAGATCGTCCATCCTAGGGAGTGGATACTTGTTCTTGATAGTCACTGCATTAAGCTTCCTGTAGTCAATGCATAGTCTCAAAGATCCATCCTTCTTTTTCACAAAGAGAACAGGAGCTCCCCATGATGAAACACTTGGCCTTATGAACCCCTTTTCAATAAGTTCATCAAGTTGTTTCTTGAGCTCATTCATCTCTGTGATTGGCATTCTGTAAGGAGGTATGGATATTGGACTAGCTTCTGGTTGCAGCTTGATTTCAAATTCAATCTCCCTTTGTGGAGGAATACCTGGTAGGTCTTTAGGAAAGACTTGTGGAAAGTCTCTCACTATAGGTATTCTGTCCACTTCTTTATCACAGTGCAATTCATTCAATGCATAACAGTAATCATGCTCAGAAATCACAGGTATCACATCTAATACCTTTAGCTCCATGCCATGCATTTCATGCACTAATTCCTTAGAATTCACTAATGCATGCACTTCACCATCAGGCAATGTGATTTCCCTCTTAGCACAATCAATTCTTATGTTATGCATAGCAAGCCAATTCATACCTAGCACTAAATCATACTTAGGAATGTCCAACACTAGCAGATTAGTCATAACCTTAGTCTTTCCTACTATTAGCTCATAATCCTTAGCTAGGTCATTAGTGAAAAGACATTGACTACCTGCTGTTTTCACTAAGGATATCCTAGGCATGATTTTAGTAGGCGATTTCATGGCATTAACAAATTTCCTAGACACTATAGACACAGATGGACCAGTATCAAACAGAAGACTAACAGGCATACCATTAAGGTAAATGTTACCTCTAATTGCTCCTCCCTGCTCTGATGTCTCTGGCCTTTCCACTTGGAAGACTCTGCCAGCTCTCTGCACTGGAGGCTGACGCACTGGAGGAACTGGCCTCTGCTGTCCCTCCCTTGGTGCTCCTCCTTTAGGTCCTACCCCAATAGGTCTTACTGGACCTTGGTCTTCTGGCCTCCTTTAAGCCTGTGGGTAGTCTTTGATCCAATGATCCATGGATCCACATCTTAGACATGCTTGGGTGTCAAAATAGCAAGGTTTCTTTCCATGAAACCTCCTACACTTAGGGGACCTTCGGCCAGGGAACTTCCCCTGCACCTTGCCCTCACCACCAAAATGGGAACTCTTGGCAATTTCCTTGCCATGTGGTGGCTTCTTCTACTTGCCTCCTACCTGACTACTTTCCCCTGGTCCACTGGGAAAGTACTTAGTCTCATACTCCTCTTGCTCTACTAATAAAGCTTTCTGCACTGCTTCATAGTATGTATCTACTCCAAAAGGTCTAACAGCCTTTCTAATGTCTGACTTTAGGCCTCTGACAAATCGTTTGGCCTTCAATTCCTCAAGTCTATGATACTGAGGAGCATACCTTACCAACTGATTGAATTTGTGCTCATACTCTAGGACACTGAGGTTGTGTCCTGCCTTAGAGCATCAAATTCAGCTTGCTTCATGTCCTAGATGGCATCATTGATGTACTGCTCCTGGAGTAGCTGTGTGAACTCTAGCCAGCTCATCTCAATATCTCTTCCTGGCCTTCTGCCCTTCTGGAAAGCATACCTATCTCTGGTGTTTCTCCACCACATCTCTGCCCTGCCTACCAAGTTGTAAGTAGCTAGTGACACCTTCTTGGTGGAGCTGAGTAGCATCCTCTCAAACATCTTTTCTATGAAGATTAACCACTCCTCAGCTCTCTCTGGCCCAGCTCTTCCATCAAACTGTGGAGGTCTTAGGCCTTGGAACCTCTCCAATAGTTTGACCTCATCTAGGCCCTCTAGATCCTTTAATCTATGTCTTCTGGATCTATAAGAGTCCTTTGTATGGTGATGCTCTCTATGATCTCTCTGCCTACTCCTGGATCTTCTCTCATGGCCTTCCTCAATCTCTTTCCTAGTGTAGGAATGGTCATAGACTGAGGGATTGGTCCTGGACACCTAACCAATCTCAGATCTTATTCTTTGGCCTCTTGGATTTCTACTATCCTCATCTTCCACCTCATTGGTCTCATCATTTGTGTCTTCTAAGCTTCCAGAAGGAACATATTCAGATGTGTTCCTAGTATCCTCTTCTAGTTGCTACTGTGCATCTTGAACTAGTTCTGCCAGAGCTACTTGGACTCCCTGCTGTTGTGCTTGCATCAACCTCATTAAGTTTTCATTGATTAGAGCTAATTTCCTCTGAAGCTCTAACCAAACCTGAGGCACTTTAAGGTTTGGTACCCCCTGTTGCCCCTGATTCCCTCTATTCTGTCCATCTCCTTGTTGCCTGGAATCAGTAGGAGGCCTTCGGGGTGGTTCCCCTCTCCTTGTGGCAACCATGTTTACTTCCTGCATTGATGATCCATCATAGAGCACATATAAAGATCATAGGTATTTCAATGGTAATTGACACTAGCAGCTGACCAAACTGAGTTCATATATGTAGATGCATGCGATGTAACTATATGCAATGTACATGTATAAACCATGCTCTGATACCAACTTCTGTTAACCCACTCTGGGGTAGTCCAATTATGGTGCCAAACTTGTGCATTTAAACTCCCAGGATTGGTAATGTTCTATAGGCCATTAGAACACTACCCTTAGTGTGCATACCCAAGTGGCCCTATTGGGCACTATGTAAACACATGCATATTGGTCCAACCATCACACACATATTCACATTTCATGCACACCATGGCAGCAAAGAAGGAAAACACTAGCACAAGTCTTAATTTTGGCTACCAAACATTAGGCAATCTTGTTAAGTTCTAGTGGCCAGCTACTGCACCTGTAACTTCCACTAATAAAATGTATCATTCTAGCCTCATACCCCCATGTTTTCCTTGCTCCATTATTAAGTAGAGACTTATAGCAAACCAAGGAATTTTTTTTTACATCAATAGCCCACATATGGACCAAGTTATGGATTTTTTAAGTTGGTTACAAAATTCTGACCAAATGAACAGTAACTCAGCCAATTTTTCAACGTCATATCTTTGCTACAAGGATCTAAATCAAGAAATTCCAAATCTCAATTAACCCTATGGATGTCCTCTAGGTGTGGTCAAATTTTCATACCAAGATTCTTTCTACACAGGGAGATATTCAAGTTTAGGTGCAGAGTCAAAATTCTGGCAACTTTTGGACCAGTTTGCCCATACAATTTTTCCAAACCATGGAAACACTTCATTAACAAGGGGAAATCCCTCCAAGGCTATAAAATATATGTCCAATACACATAGAAATTACATTCCCATTATTTTAACAACTTTATGTGGTGAAAACAGAATTTACAAGTAAGCAGCCCATCATTCACACTTAGGCAGCTTTGCACCACATCACTTACATAGCCAAAACATTACTCAACTGTTCACATACTTGTCTCATTTTACATAAAATACATGTACATGCATACATTCACTACAAAATGGTCTTAAATCAGCTAAATACGCACCCTATGTTACCAGAGGTCCTGAGACACAATGTACTCCAAAAACAGGATGCTAGACAGCTGCTGCACAACACAATAAGTACCACCATTAAAAATACCAAATGTGGTCCTAAAATCACCAAAATTTCCAGATCACAACTAGACATATGGAAGTTCATGTAACTGAAATTTCAGATTAAAACTAAAACCACAAGGGTTAGTTTGAAGGTGATCTTTTTGCTGGACCTGAAATGACAGAATTGAGGGGAGTAAGTTCATTGAGAAACTTAGTAAGGGTAGCACTTGGATTCAATAGGCAATGTAACCATCATCAAAACCTGAATCCAAAGACACAAAAAAACAATGCATATATACAAGATATAGCAACCAAAAGCAGCAGCCGAACACAAACAACAAACACATGAAATGTGGCAGCAGCATATACCATAGGTTAGTCCATAAAACATGTAATAAACTTAACCAAATCACTATGGCAGCCCTCCTCAAGCTAATGCTTCATCTTAGGAGGATTTTCACAGTAGTTAGTACTAACTTTTGGGCTCTAGAAACTTAGAAATTTGCTACCATCACTGTGCACTTCACACTAGGTCACAAAACCTTCAATAAGTGCACTCCCCTCACTAAGCTTGGTTCATCAAGCACATGGCTGTCTTCCAAGCTTAGCCCTAGCTCCATGGATGTTTGAAAATACAGAAAACAACCCATGAGAGCAAGAGAACCGTTACCAAAGAGAGGAGGCCAAATTTGAAGCTTAATCCTTGAAGTATGCAAGAAATAGCTCTAGTTTGCTTCCAATTGCTTCCTTTTTGCCTTCAATTTCAATCAATTGCAAGTCTGAAGGTGTGGTGGCTATGGAGGAAGTAAGGCTGTGTTCTTGGGCTGGGCGAGGATGAAAATGA
The DNA here is from genome assembly GCA_039654915.1 of Aquilaria yunnanensis. Classification (NCBI taxonomy): domain Eukaryota; kingdom Viridiplantae; phylum Streptophyta; class Magnoliopsida; order Malvales; family Thymelaeaceae; genus Aquilaria; species Aquilaria yunnanensis. The sequence continues at coordinate 34,446,076 of CM077595.1, read as the reverse complement.
GAGTGGGATAAGTGATTTGGCCTCCTAAATGGCCTTAAATGAGCTTAAGGGCACCAAAACACACTTAACGAGCTTAACCATGCTTTATGTCATTTTCCTTCTCACTAATTATCGTTTCTTTGTCTTAAACTCATTGGTACACATGTGCCCAACATTTTTGACTAATTATCAAGTCATGGCTGCCTCCCTCATGGTGGGATAACCCCAAAATTCCACCCTTAGACTTAAGTCAAAAGCTTGAACACCTTAAGGTTTACACTAGGACATTTAGGCCCTTATTGCCTTTAGTGTTTCCTTTGTCCAAACTTGTCTTCCATGAGTAATTTGGTCCTCCAATAGCACTTTCATAGCATTTATATCCTTCCCATAACTCTCCAAGTCTCTTTCTTGAGAGTTTTGCAATTGAGTACCCGAATTTCCAAAACCTTACAAAAAAGTCGATAGGTTGCTTGACAAACAAGCAATCTTTTAGGCTTTTCTTGGGGACCAAGTTACCAACTTGGAACACTTTTAAGGAGGTGTTGATCATACCTTTTACCCCCCACACTACAATCACTATGGTGAGAATTACACAATATAATGGTTTTTAGCCATTATGACACACTTGTAATTCTCCCATTTTGTAAGGTGGTAACAACTCTTCTACAAGATCAAAGTTCCACAAAGTTTTACTTAAGTTCCAAGCAAACAAAGGCACAAAACACTAAATTACTATCCTTTAACCAAGACCCTAGCTTCCAATCATGAGATATACAAGAATTCACCATGAAAACACTTGTTAGCTCACATAAAAAATAGAGGATAGTTGGATACGTGATTCCAAGCTTCAAAAACATGCAAATTCACTTAAATCATACTTCCTTTAGCATATATACCCTTGGTGGATATAGTTTTTGGCAAAATTTCTTCGTTTTGAGCTTCAATTCATGAAGAAATAGAAGGGGGAAGGATGAACTCGTGTTTGATGAAAAATGAAAGCCATCCCTCGACTTTACTAAGTTTATACTCTTTTAAACACTAGGCCACCAAAGTTTCTACATAGTTACAAAAAGCCCTCTTCCTTAAATTGCAACCATAGTCAAACCTTGGCCAAAACATCTTTATTGGAGTTAAGTTTGGGTTTAAAGCAAACGATTAGATTTCAAAACTCAATTTTTATCTCCCTGAAGTCAGCCTAACTCTTCTAGATATAAAATTACCATTTTTTCCCCAACTTTCTTTGGGGCCTTAAACTCCTTGAAACTTGGTGAGCTTTGCTTTGCTTAGTTATACTTGCTATTTAAACTTGAAATAAGGTTCCAAACTAGGTTTAAAATACTTTACCTTCTTTAAACAAGCTTCCTTTTAGGAGACTAATAACATTCTACCCTATTTCTAGAATTTGGTCTGCTAAATTTCACCACAACTGAGGAAAAACACTAGGATATCTTTTTAGCATATCCTGCTCCATCCCCCAAGTAGCTTCCTCTTCACTATGGTTTTACGAAAGGATCTTAGCCATTGCAATCCACTTGGTCTAGAGTTTCTTAACTTGCCTATTGAGAATCTAAATAGGCTTTTCTTTGTAGGTCAAGTCCTCTTGGATGGGCACTGCTAAAGCATTGACTACTGGTCCTAGATCAGCTATGCATTTCATTAGAAGATTAATTTGAAACACATTATGTACATGGGACAAGTTAGGAGTTAATGCCAATCGATAATCAACCTTCCTTACTTTCTCTAAGACTTTATAGGGTCCGTAGTACCTAGGGGCCAACTTACCCCTATGCCTAAATCAGGTTACTCCTTTCATGCGAAATACATTAAAAAGTACCTTGTCTGTAACTTCAAAACTTAATTCTTGTCTCCTCAAATTTGGATACTTAGTCTACCGGTCATTGGCTAGCCTAATCTATTTCTAGATCAACTTAATCTTACCCATAGTGTCAGCTATAATCTTAAGACCTGACACGGCCATCCTTGTCCTCTGCTCAGGAAGCCTGTGAGAGCTGGTCTCATAGTGGTTGCAATTGGGTAGCTGTATATGTAGGGTTTTGGGAGCCAAACAAGCGCACCAAAATATAACCAAAGTCCTCCAAGATTCAAGTGAAACAGGGTAAACCTGGTGTTCAAAATTTTCATACCTAATTCTGTTAAGGTGTTTCACCCAACTGTTGAGTTGAATCACAAAATCCTGAACAGTTGACATGTTCAAGCTCTCTACGGTATCCACATGAGCCTCTTGAGATCACCATGCCTTCCCCATTTCCTAGCAGATTCATTTCTCTCGCACTCATAGTGCTAGCTTGCATCATCCAAGGAATGGCGGGAGAAGAGTGCAGTTTGAACTTTTTAGGAGGCTAGGGTAAAAGCTATGAATTTCTCACTATATGATGTATTTATAGTGATACTCAACATCCAAGTCTAATGGGTTTAAAGAGTTAATCCAATTAGGCTTTAATTTCAGGCTTAATAATGGCTCAACTTTGGGGCCAATTATTAATGTGAAATTATCATGAAATCATAACCCAAATAAATTAGCCCATGCACTCAAATAATCCAAATAGGCTTTATGTGTGCAACCCAAAAGGCTCTTACCATGTTGGCAACGATCATAAATCACATTTATGATCATAAGCAATGAGCGGTGTCGAGCAACACATTATTACCACCTAAGTGACAAGATTGTCAGTGATTCAACTAAACCTTTATGATCATTATCTGTATATGCCATTGTCCCTTTGTCCAAGATATCAAGACTAAGCACGAGACATGGAATGTGTCACTATCCTATAGCCCAATCTTTGGTTTCTTGATTACCGAGAAGACTAACTTAAACTGATGACTTTGATATCATATATCTACTCATCTGAGCATGGCCATGCATTTCTAAGTCTCACTCTATCAAGGGGCCTGAAGATATCACTCTCGTTAAATAGGAGGGACAAATCCCATCTTGATCATACAAAACCCTCCGCATGATATGTGACATACCCAATGACCTCCTTCAAGTTCACTCAATTATGAGCAACAAAGGGAAGTACCAAAGCATTTGACTCACATGTAGGGAACCTTGAGGACCTTAGGTCAAAGTATTACATACACTATGATCACTGTGAGAATCACTTATGAATCTCATATAATGATCCATGTACCGTTCTCATGGTTGGTCGGTCTAGTACACAAGTTCTCCAACTTGTACCCATATATAGACTACATATCTCATATTAGTCTCCACATATGTCGGTCATTATGTGTTATTGTAACCCATTCCACAATAATACTAGACTAGGGACATTTAAGAATATCATTATTCTAGGGTTATAACTATGTTTATTATGTTACGTAGAAACAAAAGAAATAACTACTGGATTAATGCCTTAATAAAATATCATGACTTAGTGTGCGAACATACAATCATCTCATGATTGGCTTTTGGGCACAACACTAACAGTATATATGCGTAGATTAAAACTCCATGATACTAGTTGGTTAACCTAGGATATGCCAAATGCATGCCCTTTATGCGTTGACTTAGATTAACAAAATCCATAAAACATTGACTTGGCCAAAAGATTTCCATAGAAAACAAGTTCAAATAGCCAAAGCATACAAAATCAACATTTATGTAAGTTTACTACACTTAACAACTGTGTGGGGGCATTCATACATAAAGTAGATTAATGGCCTCACCCAAGAGCAACCGTAGAGTCTAGGACTCCCCAAAGCATAAATAGTGGAGGCAACTAGGAGTAGTATCTATACAAGCCTCAATTGAGATATTTTTGAACTTACTCCTGATGTCTGGTGACACCTTCATTGTATGACATGCTGGGCCTGAGAGAGACTTCCAACGAAATGGTATCTGCAAGATCTTGAAGAAAACAAGTTAGAAGCTCCCTGGAGTGTGTTTTGGGGGAGGAGCCTCAGACTCCCAAGTCAGTGTATGGGAGAGAATTTGTTTAAGAGCAGCGAGTATAATGGTGAGAGTCATGAGTCATTTACCTGGGAGCCTCCAGAGTATTTATAGGAGGATGGGGGGAGAAGGCCGTTTTACACAACCTATTCAGATCAGGACACGTGTTTTGCTAGATTTGATCCGTACCATCGGAGATAGGCATCTCCAGCTGGCCATAGGCAATTCCAGCCAGAAGGTAAGGGTGTGTGTGAGCCTTCTGTGCTAGTGATCCTTCAACTGTATTTTGTCATTTTTCTGTTTGAACCCTTTGGAAGTGTGACACCTTTTTGGGCAAGGATTTTCCCCAAGAGCTACTAGGGAAGGCCCTTCAGAATGGCAGACCATCTTCGGGAGACTTTTTTCCTCTATCGAGGATGGTGGACTTATAATCCCGAGGTTGGTAGTGTGCAACTCTGAGGGTGGTGAGGAGCCATTTTCTCAAACTCAACTATGTGTATTACCGGGGGTGGTGGAGAGATTCCTTCAGAGGTTGGTGTTATAAAGTTTTAAGGGTGCTTTAAGATTCCTCTAATGGAGAAGGTCTTTGTGGCGATAGCCCTTCAGCTATCACATGCCCCATTCCAGATTCCTGAGGTAGTATCTTCAGTACTAATCATCTAATAGCATGTTTACTTGAATCCTTCCTTTGGGAAGCTACAGCTGTCCCAGGTCGGAGAAATTTTTTTATTCGAGGTCGTCTCCTGAGTGCAACTAGCTCTCTTGGCCCAAGACACTTCCTTTTGCTGATGTAGTATCTTTGGCATTTTTTTGGACTCCATATTTGTGTTCTTACTTTCGGCGAGGTCGCATCTTCAGAATATGAGAAGCTATTCTGTCCTCAAGCTAAATTCTCAATTTAACCGAGGTTGTATCTTTGAAGGTGAGGAGCTATTTTCCCCTTAGGGTTTTTTGTTCATGTCTTCGGAGAGTGAACCATCCTATCTTCTAACCGTGTGGTTGTGTCACTTCAGGATAGGCAATATAGGCCTGCCAGTGTTAGAAGGAGTGCCTTTTTTTCTCATGTCATGTGTCATCTGATTATTGGCGATCAATTGCAACCGTTACATTGGTTAGGTCCTTTGGCTTATGAAGGGTCATTATGGCGACGCTTCACCTGCCTCTCTCAGTCTATATCAAACCTTTTTCTTTCAGAGTTTCCTCACTTCTTCTACTTCCATTCCTTTCACTCTCAGACTTCCTCTTACTTTCCAGCTTTTTCTTGTGGTGGCATAAGCGGCAGAGCAATTTCCAGCAAGTTTTGCGGCATTTTCTGAAGTTTCCCCTATTTTCTAAATAGGTGGGTTTCATTCTGAAGTTGCTCTTCTTCTTCCTTACTCTTTTCTTTTTCCTTCATCTATCCGAGGTTAAGGTCTTAATCACTAAGGATGTCAGTCGAACTAGCCAAGGTTACCATTTTTCCCAAAAGTTGGATCCCTCTCAATTCCCATATGAGCTGTGTGACTTCGGAGAAGTTGGAGAAGTAAAGACTGAAGTTCTTTCTCCCTTCTTTCACAAAGATTCGGCTACCCGGTCATACTGGACACTGAAGGTGGGTCTCCGTTATCCTCCTCGAAGAGTGGTCTTTGACTTCTGCTATTTCCATGGCATTGCCATCAATCAGATGCCCCCAAACTCTTATGCCTAGTTTAATACCTTCCTATGTATGTGTGGAGTTTTCAAAATTGTCCCACACTTTATCTTCTTTTTACAATACTACAAACTTCATCCTATCCCAAAGGGGGGTTTTACTTCTTCCTCCCCCAAGGATCTAGGAGCAAGAAATTTACGTTCACGTTCGGCACTAAAGACAACTGGTGAGGATGGTAGAAGAAGTATTTCTTCATGGAGATTGATGAGAAGTGGAATGATCTTTGAGCTCAATACGCTTCGGGTACCCTAGCTACTGATGTAGTAGGTCCAAGGAAGTTGTTAACTCTATACCTGAAGTCTCAGTTTGAAGAGTTCAACAGCCGTATTCGAGCTGTCATGGACTGGGATGCCCAACCACCTTTGTGCTCTTTCTACCCATTCCCCATTAACTGGAGCTTTATGACCGATGAGGTTCTTTGAGAGCTTGGGGTTATCATCGAACACGTTACTGACAAAGACAAGCCAAAGCCATCGGTGGACAGAAAGAAGGTGTGGCTTGGTTTGCTCCTTCAAGGCAAACTTTCTTACTCTGGCCTGGTAGAAAGTAAGCTTATCCTTCAACTATAATGTTAGAATTTTTTATACTTACACTGATATTTTTCCCAATGTAGAGATGGGCAATAAGTCTACAGCCTTGTACAAGAGTTTGTTTCTTCGCCAAGTAGAGAAAGGGGAGCAAAATAAGAAGGCTCCAAAGAGAAAGAAGAGGCCAACTAGTCCATCTTCAATGCCGATGTTGAAGAAAACTAAGGTAGACTCCCTGCACCTTCCCCACGAAGGGCAGGCTAAGGTGCTAAAACAAACGCCCGTGGGTGCTGACCCGCCCTTAGGGGCGGCCATCTTCTCGACCCCTCTAAGTCCCAATGCCACTGCCAAGACCTTAGGCACCTCGTTGGGGGATATTTCGACAGAGGAGCGCAGGAGGTGCAAAAATGAAAATGGAAAGAGATCCATACTGAAGTACTTAATGTTAGTGAGTTTGACGGAGAAAGCGCTGAACTTGCACTAGTTTGTCTCTTAGCCATTCATCTATGAGTTTTGAACTTTTTGGTATCATAGAATTTGTAGATGAGTGGCTAAGAGATAATGTAAGGAAGGAACTTCGGCATGATTTTGCAATGGAAAGGACCCAAATAGAGTGGGTGATGGACCATCTTCGGAGAAGGATCGTTCGGCACTTAAATATTCGAAAGGATAAGGTCCTAAGGAACCCTTGTGGGCCTTCACTGAGGACATGGACTAATTTTATGAAGATTGCCAGAATATGGTCCCTTAGATGGTGAGGGGCATCATGACCACGCCACCTTCCAAACCTGGACCGAGGACTACCCGAACAAGGAGATCCTTACAGCTCGAATGACCAAGCATGCTGCTCAGGTAACCCCTAGTACTTAAAAGAATTTTGCTTTCTCAAATTCTTCAACCTTGCTATTGTTCACATTAGGTATTTTCTTGTTACAGCTACTTGCATATGAAGGCTACTTTCAGGCTTGGACATTCAAACAAACCACCATCTGAAGTCAGTCAGAGGAGAACTTGCCTAAAGCCAAGGAATTTTTTGTGTACTCGTGCATGACATACGGCAAGCTCAGTAAGATTGTGAAGGAGGACCTGGCCAAGGTGGTTGAGTGCTCCTAAAAAATATCTGACCTCGGGGTAAAGGTAGTCAAGCTGACCTTGTAAGGGGAGGCCTTCCAGATGGGGAAAGAAGGCGCAGTAGCTGACCTTGCTAAGTCACTAGATAGCAGTGCCAAATTCTTCACTAAAATTGAGGGACTAAAGAAGTAGAAGAATAATAAGAAGAATAAAAGGAAGGTAGAAAAGGAGGTCAAGGCACTGAAGAAGGAGCTAGAGGCCCTTAAGGCTGAGAAAACTAAGGTAGATGAGGCACCATGTCTTCCTTCCATGATGGCTTCTGCCTCACCCGCCATCAGGTCCTTTTGTAATACGTACACCTCGACATCTTCTTCCCAATAGCTCTAGATATCCCCGAAGGACCATCCTCACGATGGTCAAAAATTGAATTTCTAAACCTTCCTACCCTTCCACCTTCGGCTGAAGATGCAAGTGATGAAGATGATTACGCCGAAGGTGTAGACGCCAAGGATATGGATGCTGACGATGACAAAGATGGGTCCAAGAAACCCATAGGACACCCACTTTCTTAATGGAACTTTATTTCCAAAAATTTGGGTAAGTCCACGACGCGTATGAGTTTTGATATGACCTTCAGTGTTTACCATATTCGATAATGTAGGGCTCAGCACCTACGGTCACATACTACCTTAACAAATTTTATCAAGGATTCAGAACCTTAGTCATTCCCGAAGGTAATGTCTGATTATCTTTGGTGAGTTTGGAATATCATTCTAAGTATTTTAAGATTCGAGTTCAACATTTCAAAGGACAATGTCACCTTTCTTGATCCCTTTGGGTTTAACATGCGAGTTCACAGCAATTGCTACGCTATATTGAAATGCTTTTCTTCTAAGTTGAACCATCTCTTTATGTTCATCAATCATGTCTAACTTAGCCCTTAAACCGAGGTTGTTCCCTTCTTCGTCAAACACCTATATTCTGATGGATAACTGTTTGACTTCGACGGGGATATTGGCCTGAGTACCGAAGACAAGTGAGAAAGGTGTTTCTCCAGTAGCTCTTCTAGGGGTTGTTCGGTAACTCAATAGCACACCCTAGAATTCCCCTGGACATTTTCCCTTTACCTTTTTCAACCTATTTTTCAGGCCATCTTTTGTTGTCCTATTAGACACTTGAACTTGTCCATTGCTCTGAGGATGGGCAACTAGGGCGAAGTGCAATTTTATCCTGACGTTGGTTCTGAATTCCTGAAATCCTTTATCAGTGAACTGGGAACCATTATTCACTACTATCACCCTTGGCACACTAAATCTACATAAGATGTTCCTCTAGACAAGTTTTTGTAAGTCCTTCACCAAAATTGCTACCAAAAGGCTCTACCTCAATCAACTTAGTGAAATAATCCACTCCAAGTACAGAGAACTTCACTCATCCTGAAGCAGTTGGGAGAGGCCCAATGTGGTTAATACCCCAAATAGTGAAGGGGCAAGGGTAGTTTGCCGAAGCTATTGCCTCGGAGAGTACTTTCTGGATGGGTGCATGTTGCTGGCACTTATCGCATTTCTTGATGAACTGCCTTGCATCCTTCCTTAAGGGAGGCCAAAAATATCCTTGCCAAAGTAACACCCCAGCAAGGGCATCAGTCCCGATGTGAGACCCATAGGCCTCTTCATGGACTTCTTTAACGACTATCTCAATGTCCTTTTCACTAATACACCTTTATAGTGGGTTTGCATACCCTTGTTGGTACAATTCTTCCACGATCAAGAAGTATCTACTCGGGCGCTTTCGCACCTTCATAGCTTCCATAGGGTCCGTGGGTAATTTTGAGGTCATGAGATACCCTTTAATAGGATCCTTCCACCCTTTCTCCAAGGTTGCGATAGCCATTTTGCTATACTGGGGGTAATAAGCACTTCAATGGATGTGTTTTGCTTTGGCTAAAGTATCTACCTCCACATTGTCTCCTCGGGGCACATTTTCTATTTATACCCTGTTGAACTCTCGAATAAGTCCTTTTATAAGATTATGATACTGTGCCAAGTTAGTATCTTTTGCTTGTAGTCCCCAATTCTCTGCCGGACCACCAGCTGAGAATCATTGTGGGCTTTTAGATTTCTCATGTCAACTCTTTTTGCCAGCCACATGCCTACTATGAGGGCTTCGTATAAGGCAACATTATTAGTGACATTGAAACTGAATTTGGTGGATTTTGAAGCTTCCATACCTTCAGGTCCATGGAGAATTACTCTAGCTCCCTATTGTTTAGATCCTAAGGCTCCATCAACGAATAATGTCCGCTCAGGTTCGTCACTTCTGAGGTCCCCTGGGATACCTTCGGTTTCAGGTACCTCGACAATAAAATCTGCCTGTACTTGGGCTTTTGTTGCCCTTCTTAGCTGATAATTGATATCATACTCACCTAGCTCCATGCACTACTTCGATAATCAGCCTGAGTGGTCCACCTTCCACATGACATCCCGTAGAGGTAAGTTACTTTGCATGGTAATAGGGTGTCCTTAGAAATAAGGCTGGAGCCTCTTGCCTGCCAATGCTAGGGCACAAATGGCCTTTCACAAAAAATGGTACCTAACTTCGGCACTATGTAGGGACTTTCTCACACAGTATACTACACACTACTTCCTTCCTTCCTCCCTAATTGGAACCAAACTTGTGGCTTTCTCAGATATTGCAAGGAACAAGATGAGTGGTTCTCCCTCCCTTGGTTGTCAAAGTGTTAGCAAATGGGTCAACTAATTTTTGAGCTCCTCCTATGCATTCTCACATTCCTCATTCCAAGGGTGTTTGTTACCAACTCAACAAATGGGAAAATTATAGTATAAATGCATAATGGTTACAAACCATTATATAGCATAATTTTAACCATTGCGAATGAAATATGACGGGTAAAGTGAATAATCTACACCTCCTTAAGAGATTACAATTGTTATTTGGTACTAAAGGAAGCCATAGAGGATTGCTTGTTTTACAAGTAATCTATGGGTTTTATTGCAAGATTTCAAGACTTGGGTAATCAATTGTACAACTCTAAAGAAGAGATTTTGGAAGGATTTGATTGGTATGGAAGAAATTTTTTGATGCTAAATCACATAAACGAAGCAAAGGCTATTTTTCAAGAACCTAGGACAACTAGGTTTACAATTGTTCACAAAAATAACTTAAGGGTGGGATGATTTCTTATAAGAGACAAAGATGGCCATTTCTAGCATTATCCTAGCCCTTTATTTCCAAGTTATAACATCAGAAAGGTGGGCTAAAGATTAGCCAAAATTTCTTTGCTTAAGACATACTTATAGTGACCTAAGTGAAGGTTAAGGTTAAACTAATCAAGTCAAGTAAATATCTTGATTTCTTTACCTTTCCTTGGTCATTTTTGACCCTCACCAGCCAGAGTTCCTCCCTTAGCTCCTCCATAACCTTCCATATCTACCATAGCTCAATCTCCCAAGAAATCACAAAGGAAAGCAAACGGATTCAACAGGAGAGAGAAAAACCCTAGTTTTTGGGTTTATTGAGCTTCCTTTGCTATTTTCAACTTTCACAGCTTAGGTAAGGGTTTTATCTTCTTGTTTCATGGTTGTTTACTATCCTAAGATGATGATCAAGTATCCATGAAGCTAAGACCATGCTTGGAAGAGAGCAAAAAGCTCAAGGAACCAAGTATGGGTTAAGGGGGAGTGGATTATCAAGGTTCCAGCTTTACTGTTTTTCATGCACTAAGATGGCAGTGTTTACAGGGGTTTCTAAAGCCCAAGTTAGTACTAAAAAAGACCAATTATTCTCCTAAGGCCAAGCATTACCTTGAGCAGGGCTGCCATATTGATTACATAATGTTTATTTGATTGTTTATGAACTGACCCTAATGTGTTTATTTTTGCCAGCATTACATTTGTTTGTTGCTGTGTTGTTTGTGCATTTGGATGGCTGGGTTTATGTATTTGTACTATACTTTTATGTTTTAGTGTCTTTTTTATTTCAGGTATATGACTGGAGTTTGAATATTTTATTGATAAGCCCTTACTAAATTTCATTCAAGAAACTTACCCCCTTTCTGTCCATTTCAGGTCCAGCAGAAATATCACATTCAAACTAACCCTTACCATTTGGGTTTTGCTCTAAAATTTTAGGTACATGAACTTGCTTGTGTTTACTTACGATCTGGAAACTTTGGTGATTTTAGGAGCACATTTGGTATTTTTAGTGATGGTGCTTGTTGTGTTATGCAATAGCTGTCCAACATTCTATTTCTGGAGTGCATTGTGTCTAAAGCTCCCCTATAACTAGGGTGTGTGTTTTAACTAAGTTAAGCAAATTATGTAGTGCATGCATACATGTACATGTAATGCATGTGAAGTTTGGACAATGTATGTGAACGTTTGTTGGGTATTTTGGTATGTATGAGGATGTTATGCACAAGCTGCCTAAGTGTGCAGTATAGGCTGCTTGTTTGTAAGTTTTGGTATTGGCTATGTAAAGATGCTAGCCATAAAGGAATGTAATTCTCAGGTGTCTTGCATATGTATGGAATATCCTTGAGTGGCTTACCACTTGTAATGAAGTGTTTGCATGCTTATAAAATTTTATATGGGCAAAATAGTCATAAAGTGATCAGAATTTTGACTCTACACTCAAAGTTCTATATCTCCCTATGTAGAATGAATCTTGGCATGAAATTTTGACCACACCTAGAAAACATCCAGAGGTTGAACTGGGATTTAGAATTTCTGAATTTGGAGCCCTATACCAAAAGATATGACTTTTCAAATTTGGCTAAGTTACTATTCATTTGGTCAGAATTTTGTAACCAACTTAAAAAATCCTTCAAAAGTCCATAACTTGGTCCATCGGTGGGTTATTGATGTAAAATAAAATTTGGTGGTTTGATCTAAGACTCTACTTGATAATGGAGCAAAGAAAATAGGGGGTCACATGGCTAGAATGATACAGTTTATTGGAGGAAGTTTGGCTGCAGTGGCTGAAATTTCTGAACCTAGTAAGAATGCTTCATGCGTGGAAGCGAAAAGTAAGACTTGTTCTAGTGTTTTATTTCTTAGCTGCCATAATGTTCATAAAAGTGAATATGTGTGTTATGGTGAGACCAATATGCATGTATTCACATAGTGCTCAGGAGGGTCACTTGAGTATGTACACTAGGGGCATTGTTTTGGTGACCTACAGGACACACCAATCTTGGGAGTTTAAATGCATAGTTTTGGCACCGTAACTAGATTACCCCATTGTGGGTAATAGATTTTGGTATTAGAGCATGGTTTATACATGTACATATTGTTGCATTTTGCATGCTAGCTACATACATGAACTCAATTTGGTCAGCTGCTAGTGTCAAGTACCATTAAAATACCTACGTTCTTTATTTGTGCTCTATGATGAATCATGAACAGGGAAGTAAACATGGTTGGCACAAGGAGAAGGGAACCACCCCTAAGGCCTCCTATACAGGAAATGGGGAATCAACGCCAACAAAGAGCACCAAACCCTGAATTGTCACAGATTTGGTTGGAGCTTAAGAGGAACTTAGCTCTAATCAATGAAAACTTAGTAAGGCTGATACAAGCACAACCACAAAGAGAACCAGTTCAAAATGTGTAGCAACAAGCCGAAGAGGAGACTAGCAACACAACTGAATATGTTCCTTCTGGAAGATCAGAAGATACAAATGATGAAACTATTGAGGTGGATGATGAGGATAAAAGAAATCCAAGAATAAGAAGAGTAAGATCTGAGATTGGTCAGGTATCTAGGACCAATCCCTCAGTCTATGACCATTCCTCTACTAGGAATGAGATTGAGGAAAATCTTGAGAGAAGAGGTAGGAGAAGACATAGAGACTATGGAGAGCATCACCATGCTAAGGGTTCTCATAGATCCAAAAGATATAGAGCTGAGGATCTAGAGGGCCTAGATGAGGTCAGACTGCTGGAGAGGTTCCAAGGACTCAGCCCTCCATAGTTTGATGAAAGAGCTGGGCCTGAGAAAGCTGAGGAGTGGTTAATCTTCATTGAGAAGATGTTTGAGAGGATGCCACTCAGCTCCACCAAGAAGGTGTCATTGGCTACTTACGCCTTGGTAGGCAATGTAGATATGTGGTGGAGAACCACTAGAGATAGGTATTCTGTCCAAAAGGATAGAAGGCCAGGAAGAGATATTGAGATGAGCTCGCCAAAGGTCACTCAGCTGTTCCAGGAGTAGTACATTAGTGATGCCATCAAGGATATGAAGCAAGCTGAATTTGATGCTCTAATGCAGAACAGCCTCATTGTCCTAGAGTATGAGCACAAGTTAAATCAATTGATGAGGTATGCTCCTCAGTATCATGGACTGGAGCAGTTCAGGGCCAAAAGATCTGTTAAAGGTCTAAGGTTAGACATCAGAAAGACTGTAAGACCTTTTGGAGCAGTTACACACTATGAAGCAGCGTAGAAAGCTTTATTCGTGGAGCAAGAGGAGTATGAGACTAAGTACTTTCCCAGTAGACCAGGTGAAAGTAGCCAGGTAGGAGGCAAGTAGAAAAAGACACCACATGGCAAAGGAATTGCCAAGAATTCTTATTTTGGTGGTAAGGGCAAGGTGAAGGGGAAGTTTCCTAGCCTAAGGTGCCCTAATTGCAAGAAGTTTCATGGAAATAAACCTTGCTATTTTGATACTCAAGCTTGCCTAAGGTATGGTGCAATGGATCATTGGATCAAAGATTGCCCACATGTGCAAGGAAGAAGGCCAGAATGCCAAGGTCCAATGGGACATACTGGAGCAGGACCTAGAGAGGCAGCACCAAGGGATGGACATCAGAGACCAGTTCCTCTAGTGCAAAGGCCTCCAGTGCAAAGAGTTGGCAAAGTGTTTCAAGTGGAAAAACCAAAAATATCACAGCAGGGAGAAGGACTATGAGGTAACATTTACCTTAATGGTATGCCTGTTAGTGTTCTATTTGATACTGGTGCATCTGTGTCTATAGTGGCTAGGAAGTTTGTTGATGCCATAAATTTGCCTACTTAATTCATGCCTAGGATATCCTTAGTGAAAATAGCAGGTAGTCAATGTCTCTTAATGAATGACCTAGCTATGGATTGTGAGCTAGTAGTAGGAAAAACTAAGGTTATGACTAATCTGCTAGTGTTGGACATTCCTAAGTATGATATAGTGTAGGGTATGAATTGGCTTGCTATGCATAACATAAGAAGTGATTGTGCTAAGAAAAAAATCACATTGCCTGATGGTGAAGTACATGCGTTAGTGAATTCTAAGGAATTAGTGTGTGAAATGCATGGCATGGGCGTACAGGTACTAGATGAGATACATGTGATTTCTGAGCATGATTATTGTTATGCATTTAACGAATTGTACTATGAAGAATAAGTGGGTAGAATGCTTGTAGTGAGAGACTTTCCACAAGTCTTTCTTAAAGACTTGCCAAGTATTCTTCCACCAAGGGAGATTGAGTTTGAGATCAAGCTACAACTAGGAGCTAGTCCAATATCCATACCTCATTACAAATTGCCTATCATAGAGATGAATCAGTTCAAGAAACAACTTGATGAACTTCTTGAAAAAGGGTTCATTAGGCCAAGTGTTTCACCGTGGGGAGCTCCTGTTAGTGTTGTGCCCAAAAGGGCAATCATGAGATGATTGTATTTTTCCACATTGAGTCATGATATTTTTCCAGCAATTATGGTTTATTGTTTTTTTTTTTTGCGTAACTTAACAAACATAATTGTAACCCTAGAATAATGATATTCTCAAATGTCCCTAGTCTAGTATTATTGTCGAGCGGATTGCAATAATACATAACGACTGGCATATGTGGAGACTAATATGAGATATGTAGTCTGCATATGGGTACAAGTTGGAGAACCTATGTACTGGACCGACCCACCATGAGAACACTACATGGATCGTTATATAAGTGTCATAAGTGATTCTCATAGCGATCATGGTATATGTAGTCCTTCGACCTAAGATTATCAAGGTTCCCTACATGTAAATCACATACTTTGATACTTTCCTTTGTTGCTCGTAACTGAGTGAACTTGAAGGAGGTCATTGGGTATGTAACGTATCATGCGGAGGGATTTGTATGATCAAGATGGGATTTGTTCCTCCTATGTAACGGGAATGATATATTCGGGCCCCTTGATAGAGTAAGACTTAGAAAAATGCATGACCATGCTCAGATGAGTTGATATACGATATCAATGTCATCAGTTTTGATGGCCTGGGGCCTCATCGTTGTGAGTCATGATGACTGTTGAGGAGACTTCTAGGAGGAAGAACGCCTGGAAGGTGGATCGCCCCAAGGAGAGTACCTGAAAAGCTGGAAAACAGGGTTAGGAGGCCCCCGGAGTGTTTTTCCGGGGGGGGAGCCTCCGACGCCTAAGTCAGTGGTGGCCGGAAAAAGGAGAAAGTCACTAGCTCAAAGAGAAAGGCAGAAAAGTCTCGCCTGGTATTTTCTCAGAGTGTGGGAGCTGTATCTCCGGCCTACCAACCTCCTGTCAAGTATTTATTTCCTGTATATATAGGAATACCTAGCCCGTTCAGATCATGACACGTGTGCGGTCGGATGCTCCTGAACTTCTGGGCGTAGGGGACAGATAGTTGGTAATTAGATGGCCTCGAGCCTTGTGCTGAGACGGGCCATGATGTGATTCTGATGGCGTCTGCGCGTCAGGGTGACTTTTTACGTCTGTGGTGGGACGTGTCAGAGGCTTCCTTAAATGCTTCCTTAAATGCGCCTGCCGTACTCCCGAGGTCCCTGGGCGAGGTCGTCCTCTAGTTCGGACAGAGCCTCTTCGGGAAGCATACCCCCAGTTCGGGGGTTCCCAGTTCCAGGGGGTTTCGCCTTCAGGGATATCATGTTCGGGCAGCAATGTCTGGTGCCACTTTTCCGAAGGCGCGCAGTTCACAACCTTGGGGGGCGAATAGAGTCCTCAAGTTTTACTGGCGTGCCGAGGCTCGGGGCTCTCCGGCTATCTCCCGAGGTGCATGATTCCACCTGTTCCCGGGAAGCGCCAGTTCTTCTGGCCATTGTTGTGGCAGGGTGTTCGGCCAGATTGAGGCGATAGCCTTTGGCTATCACATGCCCCCCTCTGGAAAGCCGAAGTGAAGACTTCGGTTTGCATCTCTTTCCGAGGTTGTCGTTGGGAGTCTTGTTGGGAAGCATAACCTGTTCCGAGGTCGCACCTTTTGCCCGAGGGTCTGGGCTGTTCGGCCTTGGCCTATTCTTTGGTGTCTCCGAGGCAAAGCCTGTACCGAAGATACACCTTTTGCCCAAAAGTCATGGGCTGTTCAGCCATAGCCTGTCTCTTGGTGTCCTCGAGGTGGCCTGCTTTTTATTTCTGCAGGTCTGATGGCCAAGCGTGTCAGACTGAGCGGCGCGTCTCCATTTCTCAGGGATGTCAAACGACGTGTCCCAATCAGGAGGTGTGTCCCGGTTTTCCAGGGACGTTTGGGGAGGCACGTCCCCTATTTCTGCGCAGCGGTTGACACGCGGCTTCTTGCCATTGGAGGAGAGGCGCGTCATTTACAGAGGGTGCGCCTTTTCGGGTGCAGCGGGCAGTTACGGCAACGGTTCGCCTCCAATGGGTACTTATGATGTCTTTTCGGTTACCCACCTTTGGCCTATAAATAGCCCATTCCATCATAAGTCCCACTTACTGTTTTTCTGCTCTCTCTCTGCTTTGCCCTCTGTTCTTGCGTTTTATCTTGCTTTCTGTGGCGGAGCTTCTTTAATCAGAGCTTTTCCTACCAACTTTCACGACGGCGTCCTCAGGCAAATCTTTTGGTGGGTTTTGATTTCCAGAGGACTCTGATTCCTCTGTTTTTCTGAGTTTTTCTAGAAAACTGTTGTTTTTTCCAAACTCGTCTTCTGAGTTTTTTCTAGAAACTATTTTCTTTTCCATCTCAAACTCTTTTTCATGTCTACGATGCCTGTTCCCGAGAGCTGGAAACCTCTTCTGGCCCATCATTGCTGTACCACCCCCGAAAAACTAGAGAGGTAGAAGAAAAAATTCTTTCTTCCGTCTTACGCTGTGACCAGGCTGCCTCGTTCTAGCCATTTTGCTTTTTCAAACCGTGGCGACGAGGTTACCGTCTTCCGAGCCCAACTGAAGGCCGGACTTCGGTATCCTCCCCCGAAGGTGGTTTGCGAGTTCTGCCAATTCCATGGCATTGCTGTGAACCAGCTTCCCCCGAACGCGTACTGCTATTTTAACGCCTACCTCTGCATGTGTGGCGTGTTCGGGATAGAGCCCCACTTCATCATTTTCATGCAGTACTACAAGCTCTACGTGGTCCCGAAGGGTGGCTTCTATTTCCTGCTACCTCGGGGATCCGGGAGCAAAAAATTCACCTTCGCCTTCGACATGAAGGATAGCTGGCGGGGGTGGCAGCCTAAGTTCTTTTTCCTGAAGGTGGATAAGAACTGGTCTGGTGTCCCGACCAGATGGGCTCAGGGAGTGCTGAACGCAGACGTCGTAGATCCGAGGATGCTGCTGACCCCACCGTTGGCTTCCGTGTTCGCGGATTTCGATGCCCGCATTCGGGCAGTCGCTGATTGGGCTCCCGAGGCCTCTCCTCGTGCTCTTTACCCCTTTCCTATCAACTGGAGGTTGATGACCGAAGAAGTCCTTCGGGAGCTGAAAGTGGTTAAGAAGCACAAGACTGACCTCAATATGCCCGCTCCCGCTATCGCCGGGAAGGACTCCTGGCTGGTCAAGCTCCTTAAGGGGGAGACTTCTTTCGAAACTTTTGCCGAAAGTGAGTAATCTTCCATCCCTTTATACTTTTTCCTCGGACTTACGCTGATATTTCTTCTCTTTTTCAGAGATGGGCGATAGGGCTGCCGCCTATTACAAGGCCCTCTTTTCTGGCCAAGTGGAGAAGGGGGAGCAGACAAAGAAGGCGGCTTCCCGAAGAAGGAAGACGACAGGGGCGGGACCCTCGGTGAAGCGAGCTAGGAAGGCTCTCCACCCTCCTCAGCCAGAGCTTTTGGAAGAAGAAGCTGGCGAAGAGGCTGGTCTTGTTGAAATTCCACCGGCCGAGGTCCACTTCAGCCGAGGTGCCTTCTCCCGACCTCGAGGCCCCCAGAAACACTGTAGTGGTAGAAGTACCCACTGCCGATGAGCGGTATCGGCAGAAGGGTAAGGGTCTTTCTTCCGAGGGGCCCGAGGATCCCGAGGACACTGTCTCCGAGGTTCCTCCAGGTATGCCTTTAGGTGAAGTTCAGCTCCTTTACCTTTCGTGAATTTTTCTTCTGCTCCTAACTTCCTTCTTACTTTCAGATGAGCCCCTTGCTGCTGGCTGGAGGGCCATTCATGAGAGGAAACGGGCCCTCCGCGATGCCATAATCCCTGAGGGGAAGATCCCCTTGGAGCCCTTTTGGACAATCACGGAGGATATGAATTTGTTCTCCGACGATTGTCCAAAAATGACAAAGGAGATTTGGAAGGGGATGACCACTGACGCCTCCTTCTGGGCCATTGCGGCGGCTCACCCGGGGGATAATACCCTCGCCCCAAAAGTCACCGAGCATGCTGCTCAGGTATAGTCTTTACACTCTTTTTCCTCAATTTTCTAAGTGTTTAGACTTGTACTAACCTGGACTTTTGCCTTGCCGTAGCTGCTGGAGTACGCTGGTTATCTCCGAGTTCGGGTGGCCAGACAGGCTGCCTCCAAAGATGCGACTTCGCGGGAACTCAATGAAGCGAAGGCTTCGCTTGCGAAGGTGGTCGCCAGCAACCAGCAGCTGACAGCGGATTGTTCTCAGCAAATCGCCGCCGTTCGGGAGGAGTTCTCGAAGAAAAGAGAAGAACTTGAAAAGCACTCCTCCCGGAAGATTGCCGACCTCGGCGACCAAGTAAAGGGGCTGCTCGCCGCCAACGGAGATCTTGTCAAGGACAAGGCTATTTCTGACAGTCTTGCGTCGAGGTTGACGGATGAGAACAATGCTCTTCGAGCCGAGGTCGAGGCTCTGAAGAAGGAGTCCGGAGAGACGCTGGGGATAAGCGAGCTGGAAGAGGAGATTGCTGAGCTGAGGGACGAGGTCAACGTCCTGGGCGTTCAAAAACGTACTTCTGATCAAATGGCCAAGGTCGCCTTTCAGGACGGCTTCTGCCTTGCTCGGCACCAGGTCCTGCAGAGGTTCCCAGATTTGGACCTCTCTTTTCTGGAGGGCCTAAATATTTCTGAGGGACCTCGGTGGCAGTGGTCCAAGGTCGAGCATCTGAAGCTTCCTGGTCTTCGTCCGCCCGGCTCTCCCTAGTTTGCTTTAGGGCTCCTCTTATTTTTCTCCTTTGTGCTCCTTCTTTGGACACTTCTTTTGTAAGGCGGCGTTTGCTCTCAGTGAACAATCTTTTTGGCTAAGTCCTTTCTTGCAAGTTTCTTCATTTCCACTGTCCCGAACACGTTTGCTCAAGAGACTTTCGGAAAACCTGCAACCAAAGAAACTTTTTACCTTCCTTTGTCCCGAGTGTGCTCGCTCAAGAGAATTTCTGGAAAGTTTGTAAAAATTTGGCTAAGTCTTTTGCAGGCTTTTTGTTCCCTTTTATCCCGAACATGTTCGCTCGAGGGACTTTGGGAAACCTTCAGCCAAATTTTTCTATCTGCCTATTGTCCCGAGCATATTTGCTCAAGGGACTTAGGAAAATTTTCACGAGCTTGCTCATTTCCTTTTTTCCCGAGCACGTTCGCTCAAGGGTGTTCAGAAATTACCTCTGCTTTTGTTTTGGCGTGTACTTTTGCGAGATTCTTGCTTTCCCTTTTTCCCGAGCATGTACGCTCAAGGGTGTTCGGAAAATTTTGCTTTGCACTGATTATGCCGAGTATCTTTGCAAGATTATTGTTTCCCATTTTTCCCGAGCATAGTGGCTCAAGGGACTTCGGGAAGTCACATCTGCTTTTTTCGTGGCGAGCACCTTCGCGGAATTCTGTCTTGGACAATTTGGTATACTTAAGAATTTTTCTCAAGACCATTCTTCTCCAGACCATTCTGTACTTAGAATATTTCTTGTACAATATATCTCTTCCGCTCAACCTTAGGCGTAGAATTTTTTCAAGGCGTCTGAATGCCAAGTGTTTTTCAATTCTACGCCTTCGACGTCGCCAAGCTTGTACACGACTTTTCGTACTTCGGCGAGAACCAGATAAGGTCCTTCCCAATTTGCGCGAAGTACTCCGTGAGATGGCCTTCGGGGTGCAAAGTCGGCCTTTCGAAGAACGAGGTCTCCTTTTTTGATTTCTTTTGGCCTGGCTTTTAGGTTGATAGCCACGGCCACTCTTTGCTGGAAAGCTTTTCTTCTCAGCTCGGCTATTTCTCTGTGTTCGGTCACAAGGTCGAGCTTAGTTCTCAGACCGAGGTCGTTTCCGCCTTCATCAAATACTTGCACCCGTATTGAAGGCTGAACTATCTCTATTGGGATAATGGCCTCTGTTCCGAAGACGAGTGAGAAGGGAGTTTCCCCTGTGGCTCTTCGTGTCGTCGTTCGGTAGCTCCACAATACGCTTTGGAGTTCTCCTGGCCATTTCCCCTTGGCTTCTCCAAGTCTCTTTTTCAGGCCATCTTTTATGGTCCTGTTTGATACTTCCACCTGCCCATTGCTTTGGGGGTGAGCTACTGGGGCGAAGTGCATCTTTATTCCGAGGTCGCTGATGAATTCCTGGAATCCTTTGTCTATGAACTGGGATCCATTATCAGCTACTAGTACCCTCGGTATGCCAAATCTGCATACGATGTTCTTCCATACGAACTTCTGCACTTCTTTTGCCGAGATAGTTGCTAGCGGTTCTGCCTCTACCCACTTTGAGAAATAGTCCACTGCTACCACGCAGAATTTCACGCCTCCGGGCGCTGTGGGGAGTGGCCCAATAAGGTCTATACCCCAAACTGCGAAGGGCCAAGGATAGTCTGCCGACGTTACCATTTCCGAGGGTATCCTCTGGATTTTTGCATGTCTCTGGCAACTACCGCACTTCTGGACGAACTGCCTTGCGTCCTTTCTCAAGGTAGGCCAGAAGTATCCCTGGCGGAGTATCACTGCTGCAAGGGCATCAGTTCCAATGTGCGAGCCGCACATGCCTTCGTGAACTTCTTCAAGGACCATCTCAGTATCCTCTTCGCCCACACATCTCTGCAGCGGATTTGCATATCCTTGCCGATATAACTCTTCACCAATCAGGAAGAATCTTCCGGCGCGTCTTCGCAGTCTTGCAGCGTTGCCGGCGTCTTCGGGAAGCTCATTCTCTACGAGGTATTTCTTTATGGGGTATTTCTTTATGGGGTCCTTTCCCGAGGTCGTTACGCTTAGCACGGAGATGCTTGGATGGTCTAGCACCTCGGTGTATGTTTTGGACTTCGCTAAGCAATCTGCCTCAGTGTTATTCCGCCGGGGTACATTTTCGATCCTCACGGCGTCAAACTCTTGGATGAGTTTTGTTACCAGCTCGTGGTATTTTGCCAAGATTGGGTCCTTCGCCCCATAATCTCCTGCCGTCTGGCGAACTACCAGCTGGGAATCGCTGTGAGCCCTTAAGTTTCTCACGCCAATCTTTCTGGCCAAGCGTAATCCCGCTATGAGGGCTTCATACTCAGCCACATTATTGGTGACGTTGAAGCTGAACTTGATAGCCTTCATCACCTCTAGGCCTTCGGGTCCTCTGATAACTATTCCAGCTCCCTGGTGTTCGGACCCCGAGGCTCCGTCAACATGCAAGGTCCATTCTGGCTCACCTTCTTTCGGATCTGAGTGGTTCTCCTCAGTGGTGGGTATTTCGGCGATAAAATCTGCCAATGCTTGGGCTTTTATGGCCTTCCGAGGCTCATACGTGATTTCGTGTTCGCCAAGCTCTATGCACCACTTGGAGAGCCTTCCCGAATGATCAACTTTCTTCATAACATCCCGTAGTGGTAGACTACTTCGGACGATGATGGGGTGAGCCTGGAAATATGGTCGCAGTCTTCTTCCTGCAAGCACCAAGGCGTATATAGCTTTTTGAAGCAAAGGGTACCTGACTTCGGCGCCATGCAGGGACTTGCTGACGTAGTAGACCGGCCATTGTTTCGGCCCTTCTTCTTTCACCAAGACCGAGCTCACGGCCTTTTCTGTGACGGCGAGGTACAGTACGAGGGGTTCTCCCTCCCGAGGTTGTCGCAGAGTCGGCAGGCTGGCCAGGTAGACTTTGAGTTCTTCCCAGGCCTTTTGGCAATCTTCATCCCAAGGATGATTGTTTCTTCCGAGGTCGCCTTCCATCTTTGCTACCTTTGTGAGGACTTTGAAGAAAGGACTACACCTATCTCTGTACTTGGAAATAAACCTGCTCAGAGAGGTTATTCTTCCGGTTAGTCTCTGCATGTCTTTGACTGTGGCAGGAGTTCGGAACTCAAGCAGAGCCTTAATCTTCTCAGGATTGGCGTCGATGCCTCTTTCGGATACCATGTACCCAAGGAATTTTCCCGAGGTCACGCCGAAGATACACTTCTCGGGATTAAGGCGAATCCCGAAGGCTCTGAGCTTTTGGAAGGTTTCCTCCAAATCTGCAACGTGGTAGCCGGGCAGCTTGCTTTTGACTATCATATCATCAACATATACCTCCATGTTTCTCCCCATTTGGTCCTTGAAGACCTTGTTCATCAGTCTCTGGTAGGTGGCTCCTGCATTTTTGAGCCCGAAGGGTATTCTGACATAGCAGTACGTTCCTCCCTCGGTGATGAAGGCAGTTTTCTCTTCATCTTCGGGGTCCATCCTTATCTGATGGTAGCCGCTGAAGGCATCTAGGAAGCTCAGGAGCCCGTATTCGGCCGTTGAATCTACCAGTTGATCTATTGGCGGGAGGGGAAATGAGTCTTTCGGGCAAGCATCGTTCAAGTTTCTGAAATCAATGCACATCCGGAGTTTGCTGCTACCTTCTTTTGTGGCGATGACCACGTTGCTTAACCATTCGGGGTATTTTACCTCCCTGATAACTTCAGCAACCAATAGGCGCTGGACTTCGGTTCTCACAAAGTTGCTTTTGTGGGCTGAGATGCTTCGTTTCTTTTGCCTGATAGGTTTTGCTTCCGGGCTTACTTTGAGGCTGTGCTGTATTATGCCAGGGTTCACTCCTGGCATGTCTTTCGGCGAGTAGGCAAACAGATCTTTATTTTTCAGCAGAAAGGATACAAGAATTTCCTTATCACCTTTGGCCAAGCTCTTCCCTATTCGGGTAGATTGTCCTGGGACAAGATCTACTGCTTCCGTTTCTGCTTCTGCGGGATCTCCTTCTTTGCCTTTCTCCTGCGCCTTTGCCTCCACCGTTTGTGTAGACTTGTTTGCCGGAGCCTTTCGTGCTTTTACAAACACCTTTCTTACCTCGGCTTGGTCGATGAAGACCTCTGCATCTCCATCCTTGGTGGCGAATGTGACAGTCAAGTACTTCACATCGGGGCGAATGTGCAGGTTCCCCTGAGTCTGCCTTCCAAGGATGGCGTTGTACGAAGACGGGACGTCCATCACGATGAATCTTGCCATTGTGGACGCGTACAACTCAGCTGCTCCGTCTACCGAAGTGCCTTTCATCATCAAGGGGAGGTCGATCCATCTGAGGACGGGTAGTTCGGATGGCCCAACGCCGAAGGTGGGCGTGGTGACAGGTTTAAGCTCGCTGCTGGAGATGCCCAAGCTCGGCAGTAAGTGCGAGAATAGGACGTCAGCATTTGAGCCATCATCAAGCAACACTCTCTTGACGTCCCAGTTCCCTATTCTCGCCATTATTAGCAGCGGGTCGTCGTGGGGGAAGACGACGGTGGAGCCATCTTTGCGAGCCAGTTTCTTTGATGGACTTTGATACTCCATAACCGCAATTTCTCTGGCCTTCCGCTTTCTTTCCGAGGATGGGAGCCCCGTGGTGATGGTTTGGATGACCCCTACTGGAGGTGGAAGGCGCCTTTTTGGACTTCTGTTTCTCCGCCTGTCTGAGTCATAGTCCTCGTTTTCGGCCCTCTCTTCCTCCTCTTTTCTGCCTTTTGGGGAGGGCATCCGCAGGTATTTGCGAAGCTGGCCCTGTTTGATCAGCGACTCTATGTACTTCTTCAGCTGGAAGCAGTCTTCGGTGTCATGACCGTGGTCGCGATGAAACTGGCAGAACTTCTTGGCATTCTTCTTATTATCGGCGGCCATGGCCTTTGGCCGCCGAATCTGCGTCCCTTGCCTTTCCAGCGCCATGAGACTGTTGGTCCGTGTCGTGCTCAAGGGCGTGAAACTATGAGGTTTCCTTCCTCGCATTCGTCGTGGTCGGCCTGTGTGTTCAGAAAGATGCCGAGCTTGCTGACTGGACCCTTCGGCGCGGTGATGATCAGACTTCGGCCCCGCCATCCTCAATTCCTCGGCTGTCATGTGCTGCTCTGCCCTTCGGTAAAATTCTCCGAGGGTCTCCGGGGGGTCCTTTGAGAACTCGTAGAACAGCTGTGAGTCACGCCGAAGGCCCCGTGTCATAGCGAGGATGCGGATTTCGGGCCGGAAGTCCGGGACGCTGAGTGCTTCCCTGTTGAATCGTTCGACATAGTCTCGGATCGTCTCTCTGTTTCTCTGCTCTATGTGGAACATCTGCACAGGCATTTTGGCCGTCGGCCTGCTCCCAATGAACTGCTGGGTGAAGGCTGTGGACAACTCCTGAAACTCAGTGATAGTCCCTGGGGGCAAGGAATTGTACCATGCTGTTGCTGGGCCCGTGAGGGTTACTTCGAAGCATTTGCACATGGTAGCGTCATCAGCTCCGTGCATTATCATGCTCCGCCTGTACTTCATCAGATGGGCCTGTGGATCAGTCCGGCCATCATAGATCTCTAGCCTAGGCACTCTGAAGTCGCCTGGCATAGCTGCCTCAACGACGGCGCGAATAAACGGGTAGCCATCTTCGCATAATGCCCCCGACAGCCTGTCCCAAACGGGTTTTCTGGTCACTTGCTTCTCCACTCTGTCCAGCCGTGCCAATATCCTTTCCATAAGCGCAGTGGTGCTAGGACCATTTTCATGGGAGGGAGATCGACGACGCCTTTTCGGGGAGCGAGTTCGGCACGGAGGGGTCAGGGACCTCGCCTCGGGCGACGAACTGCTTCGCTGTGAGACTCTCGGTCGCTTGGACCCGGTTTTTCCCACAGGCCGTTTCCCGAGGGCTATATCTTCTGTGGATGATTCTCCGTGAGGCTCTCCACTTCCTGAACTGCGGAGTGTAGACTTGGGGCTTCTCTCCCGAGGGCGTGCTGATGAGGAGGGTTTCTGGGCCTGTGACTGCTGTGGCCATCTTCGTTCAATCTGCTGAGTCATTTCAGCAACGACCGAGCGCTGAAAGTCCCTCAAGAAGCTCATGGTGATTACCAGAGGGCGGTCCTCCTCGGGTGTAGAAGTCTCTGGGAGTGTCTGCTCAGCGGCCGGTTGTATCTCAGGCGCGGACGAGGACCTTGGGAGTCCCTTGTCCTTAGAACGCCGAGTCTCAACGACGGCGATTTGCGAGCGGGTTCCCACAGACGGCGCCAAATGATGGCCTGGGGCCTCATCGTTGTGAGTCATGATGACTATTGAGGAGACTTCTAGGAGGAAGAACGCCTGGAAGGTGGATCGCCCCAAGGAGAGTACCTGAAAAGCTGGAAAACAGGGTTAGGAGGCCCTCGGAGTGTTTTTCCGGGGGGGGAGCCTCCGACGCCCAAGTCAGTGGTGGCCGGAAAAAGGAGAAAGTCACTAGCTCAAAGAGAAAGGCAGAAAAGTCTCGCCTGGTATTTTCTCAGAGTGTGGGAGCTGTATCTCCGGCCTACCAACCTCCTGTCAAGTATTTATTTCCTGTATATATAGGAATACCTAGCCCGTTCAGATCATGACACGTGTGCGGTCGGATGCTCCTGAACTTCTGGGCGTAGGGGACAGATAGTTGGTAACTAGATGGCCTCGAGCCTTGTGCTGAGACGGGCCATGATGTGATTCTGATGGCGTCTGCGCGTCAGGGCGACTTTTTACGTCTGTGGTGGGACGTGTCAGAGGCTTCCTTAAATGCTTCCTTAAATGCGCCTGCCGTACTCCCGAGGTCCCTGGGCGAGGTCGTCCTCTAGTTCGGACAGAGCCTCTTCGGGAAGCATACCCCCAGTTCGGGGGTTCCCAGTTCCAGGGGGTTCCGCCTTCGGGGATATCATGTTCGGGCAGTAATGTCTGGTGCCACTTTTCCGAAGGCGCGCAGTTCACAACCTTGGGGGGCGAATGGAGTCCTCAAGTTTTACTGGCGTGCCGAGGCTCGGGGCTCTCCGGCTATCTCCCGAGGTGCATGATTCCACCTGTTCCCAGGAAGTGCCAGTTCTTCTGGCCATTGTTGTGGCAGGGTGTTCAGCCAGATTGAGGCGATAGCCTTTGGCTATCAAGTTTAAGTTGGTCTACTCGGTAATCAAGAAACCAAAGATTGGGCTGTACGAGAGTGACACATTCCATGTCTCGTGCTTACTCTTGATATCTTGGACAAAGGGACAATGGCATATATTGGTGATGGTCATAAAGGTTTAGTCGAATCATCGACAATCTTGTCACTTGGGTAGCAATGATGTGTTGCTAGACACAGCTCATTGCTTATGATCATAAATGTGATTTATGATCATTGCCAACGTGGGAAGAGCCTATTGGGTCGCACACATAGACCTATTTGGATTATTAGAGTGCATGGGCTAATAATTTGGGTTTTGGTTTCACAATAATTTTGTATTAATAATGGGCCCAATAGTTGAGCCATTATTATGCCCGAAATTAAAGCCTAATTAGATTAGGGTTTTGAAACCCATTAGGTCTGGAAGTTGAGTCTCATTATAAATACAACTTTTAGTGAGAATTTCGCAGCTCTCCTTGCCCTAACCTCCCAAAAGGACAGCCGCACTCTTCTCTTGTAATTCCTTTGAGGACGCAAGCTAGCACTACGATCGAAAGAGAAATGCATCTGCAGGGATGTGGTGGAAGCGTGGTGATCCCGAGAGGCTCGTGTGGATACTAGAGAGAGCTTGAACACGTCAACTGTTCAAGTTTTGTGATTCAACTCTACAGTTGAGTGAGAAATCTCAACCGAAAATTAGGTATGAAAATTTTTGAACACCCGGTTTACCTCATTTCACTTGGATCCTGGAGCATTTCGATTAAATTCCGCTGTGCTGTTTGGCTCCCGAAACCCAACAGCTCCAGTGCTCTTTGTTAAGAAAAAGGATGGATCATTGAGACTATGCATTGAATACAGGAAGCTTAATGCATTGACTATCAAGAACAAGTATCCACTCCCTAGGATTGAGGATCTTTTTTATCAACTCAAAAGAGCTAAAATCTTCTCCAACATAGATTTTAGATCTAGATACTTCCAGTTGAGAGTAAAGCAAGAAGACATTCCTAAGATTGCATTCAGGACCAGATATGGGCACTATGAGTACAGAGTCATGCCATTTGGTTTGACTAATGCCCTAGTTGCTTTCATGAACCTGATGAACAGGGTGTTTAGACCACATCTGGATAAATTTGTAGTCGTGTTCATTGATGACATCCTAGTGCCTTCTAAGGATGAAAATGAACATGGACATCATCCGAAGATTGTCTTAAAGACTCTATTAGAACATCAGCTTTATTTCAAGTTATCCAACTGCCAATTCTGGATAAAGGAAGTGTCTTTCCTAGGACACATTACAGAGGCACAAGGCCTTAGGGCAGACCCTGAAAAGGTCAAGGCAGTGCAAGAATAGGAAAGAACAAAAACTGTAAGGGAAATCGAAAGTTTGCTAGGATTAGTTGGATACTTCAGAATATTTGTATTTGGCTTTTCTATGATTGCCTCAGTTCTTACTCATCTAACCAGGAAGGGTCAAAGGTTTGAGTGGACTGAGAAATGTGAAAAGAGTTTCTAGGAACTTAAGCAAAGGTTGATTGAAGCTCTCGTATTGATTCTTCCTGATCCAAGCAAGCCCTACATCATCTATGCAGACGCATCTATATTTGGGTTAGGTTGTGTACTTTTGCAAGACATAAATGTCATTGCTTATAGGTCAAGGCAGTTAAGACCCCATGAGAAAAATTATCCTACCCATGACCTAGAACTGGTAGTAGTGATTTTTGCTTTCAAACAGTGGAGGCATTACTTGATGGGTAGTTCCTTTGAGATCTACGCTGACCATAAGAGCCTAAAGTACTAGTTTACTCAGAAAGAGTTGAACATGAGGCAAAGAGGATGGTTAGAGTACATCAAGGACTATGACTGCAATATAGAGTACAAAGAGGGCAAAGGCAATCATGTAGCAGATGCTTTGAGCAGGAAGTACATGGGTCTTCTGAAAGGAGGATCCGTAGTGTTATTGTTGTGCCCAAAAGGTCAATCATGAGATGATTGTATTTTTTGCACATTAAGCCATGATATTTTATTACGGTATTAATCCAACAATTATGTTTGTTGTTTTGTTTCTGCGTAACGTAATAAACATAATTGTGACCCTAGAATAATGATTTTCTTAAATGTCCCTGGTTTGGTATTATTGTGGAGCGGGTTGCAATAATACATAACGACTAGCATATGTGGAGACTAATATGAGATATGTAGTCGACATATGGGTACAAGTTGGAGAACTTGTGTACTCAACCGACCCACCATGAGAACACTACATGGATTGTTATATGAGTGTCATAAGTGATTCTCATAGTGATCACGGTATATGCAGTCCTTCGACCTAAAATCATCAAGGTTCCCTACATGTGAGTCACATACTTTAATACTTTCCTTTGTTGCTCGTAATTGAGTGAACCTGAAGGAGGTCATTGGGTATGTCACATATCATGCGAAGGGATTTGTATGATCAAGATGGGATTTTTCCCTCCTATATAACGAGAGTGATATCTACGGGCCCCTTGATAGAGTGAGACTTAGAAAATGCATGGCCATGCTCGGATGAGTTGATATACGATATCAATGTCATCAGTTTAAGTTGGTGTACTCGGTAATCAAGAAACCAAAGATTGGGCTACACGAGAGTGACACATTCCATGTCTCGTGCTTAGTCTAGATGTCTTGGATAAAGGGACAATGCCATATATCGATGATGATCACAAAGGTTTAGTCAAATCACCGACAATCTTGTCACTTGGGTAGTAATAATGTGTTGCTAGACACCGCTCATTGCTTATAATCATAAATGTGATTTATGATCATTGCCAACGTGGTAGGAGCCTATTGGATCGCACACATAGAGCTATTTGGATCATTAGAGGCATGGGCTAATTATTTGGGCTATAGTTTTACTTTAATTTTGTATTAATAATGTGCCCAAGAGTTGAGCCATTATTAAGCCTGAAATTAAAGCCTATTTGGATTAGGGCTTTGAAACCCATTAGGCCTAGAAGTTGAGTCTCACTATAACTACAATTTTTTAGTGAGAAATTCGGCCTTCTTGCCCTAGCCTCCCAAAAGGACAGTCGTACTCTTCTCTTGCAATTCCTTGGAGGATGCAAGCTACCACTGCGAGTGCAAGAGAAACACATCTACCGGGACGTGGTGAAAGCGTGGTGATCCCGAGAGGCTCGTGTGGATACCATAGAGAGGTTGAACACTTCAACTATTCAGGTTTTGTGATTTGACTCTACAGTTGGGTGAGAGATCTCAACTGAAAATTATGTATGAAAATTTTTGAACACCTGGTTTACCCCATTTCACTTGGATCTTGGAGGGTTTTGGTTAAATTCTGCTGCGCTGTTTGGCTCTCGAAACCGACACATAGCTGATCATAATAAGTCAAATAGTCTGTTATTCCTATGGCATAAGTGGAATAAGTGGGAGGAAGCCCAAATTTACACATTGACAGTTCAATATGGATAGATTGAAGAAGCCAGAAAGGGGCAGGAGACAAATCCTGATCTGAAAAAGATTTCAGGAGATGAAAAAGGTTCCATGTATCAATCGTTTGCCTACACGCAAGGATTACTGTAGTTCAAGGACTGAATCTATGTGCCTAAATGACCTAATCTCAAGGATGAAATACTTGAGGTAGCTTACGAAAGCAAGTTAAAGATCCATCCAGGAAGTGAGAAAATGTATAAAGACTTGAAGACTTAATTCTGGTGGCCAAACATGAAAAGAGACATAGCTACATAGGTCTCCAAATGTGCCACATGCCAGAGGGTAACGGTAGAGCCCCAGAAGGCAGCTGGTACCTTACAGACTCTACCTATACCAGTGAGGAAGTAGGGCAACATAACCGTGGACTTTTTGACTAGGTTGCCTATGACCAGATTAAGGCATGATACAATTTGGGTCACTGTGGATAGGCTAACCAAATGTGCCTACTTCTTGCCTATGAAACTCACAGAATCCTTGGAGAAGTTAGCTCAGATGTATGTCCAGGAGATAGTAAGACTACATCGAGTGCCAGACTCCAATGTATCTAATAGAGATCCAAGATTTATCTCAATTTTGGAGTGCTTTTTATAAAGCACTAGGAACCAAAATCCACCTGAGTACTGCTTATCATCCTCAGACAGATGGGCAGTCTGAAAGGGTAATACAGATACTGGAAGACATGCTCAGGAGTTGTGTGTTGGATTTCAAAGGTGAATGGGACCAACCTTTTCCATTGGTCCAATTCTCATATAACAATAGTTACCAAAGTACCATTGGCATGGCACCTTATGAAGCATTATATGGAAGAAGGTGCATGACAACCCATTGTTGGGTGGAAGCCTCAGATAGGCTAGATTTGGGTCCTGAGATCATTGAAGAAACAACAAATAACATTAAGAAGATACAAGAAAGGTTAAGTAAAGCCAATGAATGGACCATTCCTTATGTGAACAAAAGAAGATGAGACTTGGAGTTTAAGGTTGGTGATAAAGTGTGGCTCAAAGTTGCACCAACCAAAGGCACTATCAAATTTGGGAAAAGAAGTAAGTTAGCTCCAAGGTACATTGGTCCTTACGATATACTAGAAAGGGTTGGCAAGGTAGCTTATAGGTTAGCTTTACCCCCAAGTATGTCAAGTGTTCATAATGTTTTCCATGTCAGTATGCTTAAGAAGTGTCTACTAGATGCAAAGCATGCTATAGCAGTGGAAGACATATAGTTAGAGCCAAATCTAACATACGAAGAGAAACCTACAGCTATCTTAGCTAAGGATACCAGAAGGCGAAGGAACAAACTGATCCGCATGGTTAAAGTACAATGGTCAAGCCATTCTGAAAGAGAGCTAACATGGGAAACTGAGAAAGAAATTCTAGAAAGGTATCCAGATGAGTATCCCAAGCTAAGGATAATTTTGGAGGACCAAAATTTTTAAGGGGGGAGAAATGTTACCACCTCAACAAATGGGAAAATTATAGTATAAAGGCTTAATGGTTATAAACCATTATATACCATAATTTTCACCATAGTGAATGAAATGTGAGGGGTAAAGTGAATAATCTACACCTCCTCAAGAGATTACAATGGTTACTTGGTACTAAAGGAAGCCCTATAGGATTGCTTGTTTTACAAGTAACTTATGGGTCTTATTGCAAGATTTCAAGACTTGGGTACTCAATTGTACAACTCTAAAGAAAAGATTTTGGAAGCATTTGATTGGTATGGAAGAAATTTTTGGATGCTAAATCACATAAAGGAAGCAAAGGCTATTTTTCAAGAACCTAGGACAACTAGGTTTACAATTGTTCACAAATATAACTTAAGGGTGGGATGATTTCTTATAAGAGACAAAGATGGCCATTTCTAGCATTATCCTAGCCTTTTATTTCTAGGTTATAAGGTCAGAAAGGTGGGCTAAAGATTAGCCAAAAGGTCTTTCCTTAAGACATACTTATAATGAACTAAGTGATGGTTAAGGTTAAACTAATCAAGTGAAGTAAATATCTTGATTTCTTTACCTTTCCTTGGTCATTTTCGACCCTGACCAGCCAGAGTTCCTCCCTTAGCTCCTCCATAACCTTCCATAGCCACCATAGCTCAATCTCCCAAGAAATCACAAAGAAAAGTAATCAGATTCAATAGGAGAGAGAAAAATCCTAGTTTTCAGGTTTATTGAGCTTGCTTTGCTATTTTCAGCTTTCACAGCTTAGGTAAGGGTTTTATCTTCATGTTTCATGGTTGTTTAATGTCCTAAGATGATGATCAAGCATCCATGAAGCTAAGACCATGCTTGAAAGAGAGAAAAAAGCTCAAGGAACCAAATATGGGTTAAGGGGGAGTGCAGGAACAATGTTCCAGCCTTACTATTTTTCATGCACTAAGATGGCCATGTTTACAGGGGTTTCTAGAGCCCATGTTAGTACTAAATAAGATGAATTAACCCTAATGTGTTTATTTTTGCCAGCACTACATTTGTTTATTCCTGTGTTATTTATGCATTTGGATGGCTATGTTTATGTATTTGTAATGTACTTTTATGTTTTAGTGTCTTTGGATTTTAGGTTCATGACTGGAGTTTTAATATGTTACCACCTCACAAAATGGGAGAATTACAAGTGTGTCATAATGGCTAAAAATCATTATATTGTGTAATTCTCACCATAGTGATTGAAGTTTGGGGGGTAAAAGGCATGATCAACACCTTCTTAAAAGTGTTCCAAGTTGGTAACTTGGCCCCCAAGAAAAGCCTGAAGGATTACTTGTTTGTCAAGCAACCTATGGACTTTTTTGTAAGGTTTTGGAAATTCGGGTACTGAATTGCAAAACTCTCACGAAAGAGACTTGGAGAGTTATGGGAAGGATATAAATGGTATGAAAGTGCTATTGGAGGACTAAATTACTCATGGAGGACAAGTTTGGACAAAGGAAAAACTAAAGGCAATAAGGACCTAAATGTCCTAGTGTAAACCTTAAGCTATTCAAGCTTTTGACTTAAGTCTAAGGGGGGAATTGTGGGGTTATCCCAGCATGGGGGAGGCAGCCAAGACTTGATAATTAGTCAAAAATATTGGGCATATGTGTACCAATGAGTTTAAGACAAAGAAACCATGATTAGTGATAAACAAAATGACATAAAGCAAGGTTAAGTTTGTTAAGTGTGTTTTGTGCCCTTAAGCTCATTTAAGGCCATTTAAGTGGCCAAATCACTTATCCCTCTCTCATTTTCGTCCTCCCCCAGCCCAAGAACACAGCCATATGATAGCCGAAGTGTTATCGCCCTGACCACCTACCGACCACGGGAAAGAGGGAGCCAGACACCAGAGGCATACGACCTCGGAAAGGACTCCGGAGTAAAAGAAGTCATACACCTGAGGCGCAAGACCTCGGTAGCTCACCAAATTCCGACTTCGGGAGCCAGCGTAGCGCCCCCTTCGGGAGGCCGACCGAACCAGCTTCAGGCGAGAAAGACCAACCACCCCCTGCGGGAGAAAGCCCCTTGAAGACGTAGACACCAAAGTTCTAGCCCGACTCCGGGAAAGGGCCTCTCACTCCGAAGTGAGACATCAACCAAAGGGACCTCGGTTGTACGGAAAGAGCCATCAAGGAGTCTTTGACACTCCACTCATATAGGTCTCCGACATGCCACCCCCAGACACGCTCTAACACGGCATCACAGCATACGTCCTGTCGCACAGGGCTACACCTACTATGCATCGCGGCCCGAGGAGCCTGTAGATGGCTAGGGGCCCCTACGCCCAAAAATACGAACACCATCCGTCCATACATGTGTCACAATCTGAAGGGATCACCTCATCCCTTATAGACCAGGGAAATGGTCGCAGGCAGTAGGTTCTCCGCCGTAGGACCAAAAGGACAAGACACTCTTCTCTCTCCGCCTGAATACTCTCCCTTTAGCCCTCAGAAAGACAGGCCAGGCAAGAGTCCCTTGTGCTTATTACTGAGTATCTCTCTTTCTCAGAGCACTGACTTGGGTGTCGGAGGTTACGCCCCGGAAAACCACCACGGGGACCTCCTAACCCCTGTTTTCTGAGTGTTTCAGCCAGGTCTCCCTGAAGGATCTCCGCTCTGGGCTCTCTCCTGTGCCGGAAGTCTTTCCCGTCCTCACCAACCATGGTAGCAGGAAGCTGCCGGCCACCACTTAAGGTGACCCTCTCAGGGTACCTTCTTGCACCTCCAGGACCCCCTGCTGCACACACCGCTGCACACAGTGGAGATGCTGGCTCCGCCTAACCAGACCGCATCAGATGCTGGCTCTGCACCTCCGGACTGCATCATCTGGCACTGTCTGTTGGAACTCACTCCTAGGTTGCCGAAAGTTAAAGCTCGGCGTTCTAAGGAGAGGGGACTCCCGGGGTCCCCGTCCGTTCCAAACATTCAACGGGCAACCAAATAATGGCAGCAGGGATTTCCCTGCTGAGGGTGAACATCCTCTGACTATTACCATAGGCTTCCTACGTGAATTCCCACACCCTAGCGTGGTCGAAATGATGTAGTAGTCAAGCCAAAGAAGGCCGCAGCAAAAATTTGGGCCGAAGGCCCTCCTCATCAGTACTTCGTGGGGTGGAGAGTCCTATGCCAATTCACAGGAATTGGGAAAATGGTGATCAACGGGATGACTCCTCGGCGGGAACCATTCTCCCCGGAGTACGACCTACTGGAAAAGCAGGGTCGGGATGACCCAGACCTCCCCACCTAAAAAGTTCTGCACCCCAGGAAAAAATCGCCATCTCCTCGGCAACGAAGTCAAAACCCATTGCCCCGAGAGGTCGTTTACGACTTGACTTGCGGGCAGAAGGCGCTGACTCTACTTCCCAGGACACGATAGCTGTCCAAAGTAACCCGCCTCCGCGTAACGCCGTGAAAAAAGAGTAGAGCATTCGGAAAAGACTGTCGAAATGGTGCATCGAACTCGGAGAGTACTACATCACATATAAGCCTAGAAGGGCAATGAATGCCAAGGTACTGGCAGACTGCATTGCCAAATTCCCAGAAGAAGGGAAGGCTTAAACCAACAGAGGAGACAGAGCGAAGGTAGATCCAGAGTGGAAACTCCTTGTCAGTGGAACCCCAAGCGCAGAACATCATGGTGCTGGGATACCCCCTTGGGGGCACGAAGGCAAAAAGGCCGCCAAGATGATCAAATTTGATTACCAAAAGCGTTGGGCCATCCGAGCACGGCAACGCTAGGTATAATAACGTCGCACAAAAGGCAGAAAGATCCTACAAAGAGGAATCTCGCGGCCAAAGAAGTCCCGAAAATCCTCATGAAGAGGCAGGAAGTGCGAAGACATCCCAGACGATATTTCCTAATTAAGGAAAAGCTATACAGGAAAAGGTATGCAATTCCGTTATTAAGATATATCGGTAAAATGGGTGTAGGACAATTCGTCCAAGAGGTGTGAAAATGGCCAGAGACACGCCAGCACGTGAACGCTGCCTTCGGAGCGGATATCCTCAGAAAGATTGCACCGAGCCACTCTAGACAGCACCCGAAGATGTGATGTTCTGTGTGATAGCAGACGACTGCTTCACTGAGTGGGGTAAGGCAGAACTCCTAGCAACCATGCAGGCAAAAGGTGCACAAAAAGTTCGTCTAGAAGAACATAGTATGCTGATTTACCATACCAATGGTGACACCGGCCAGTACTGATTTCCAGTCTATGGACAGTGGATTTCAAGAATCCGTCACCGACCTCAGAATAAGAAAGGCACTTCAGCCCACTAGCTCAGCTCCTGAGTGACAGACAAGTAGAGTTTCCAAAAGAGCTATAAAAGAGAAACTATAAGAGATGCAAAGGGAAAGTGGCCAGGAGAACTTCTTATTGTACTAAGGAGTTGTCACTTATCTCCAGTACAGAAGCCACTGTCCATTTGAAGTACTTTGGCCATCATACGGATGTTTGATGAAGGATGGCTGACGAACCAAGCTCGAAAGAAAAGCCTTTTCGGAAAAAGGTGGCCACAAGTGCAAACCTGCATGATAGGCGAAAAGGAATAAGGAAAAGGAGACCTCTCCCCCGAAAGGCCGAATTAGAATCTCGAGAGCCGTCCTATGGGGTACTTCTGCCAAACGGGAAAGGACCTTATTTGGTCCTAAACGAGGTCCGAAAGGGAGTATAGAAGCTCGGCAACACTGAAGAAGGAAAACTGAAAAATACAAGGCACTCGGGCACCTTAAAGAAATTTTACACTTAGAATTTTTAGACAATAAATGGTGAAAGCCAGAAATTTTTCTAAGTACAGAAAGTTTTCCCTTGTCTGAGAATGTTCGCCGAACAAAGCTGAAGTATGGACACCCGAAAGTCTCCTATTCCTTCCAAAGTTAGTTGGGTTATAGGCCCAAAAGAGGGCAAGTCTACTGAACACGGCTGACAAGGCGTAGGCTAAACTTTGCCCAAGGGAACTTTGGCAACTACGAAAGACCTCCCGAAGAATGGCCGATGAAAACAAGCAAAGAGAGTACCGAAGTCCCTTGACCGAAAGTGGTCGGGACAAGTGGGAAAGAAAAATTGCTCAAAAAGACTTAGCCAAAGTAATGAAGGAAAATTCATTGAAGAAGGTCTTGATACAAGGAGAAGATCACAAGAAGAAGAGTACAAAGAAAAAGAAGAAGGCAAAGGTCCTAGAATATCTAAGGGACCCCGGCGTCATGGGAAGCTTCGGCTCCTGAATCTTTCGCTGCCACCTTCGGTGCAGGAGGAGGAAACGGCAGGTTAAGGAACTCGACTCTTGACCACATCCACCGAGGCCCCCCGGGAATATCCAGGGCAGCCAGAAAGGAAGGATCGAGGTCGGAATAATTCTTCAGAAACTGATGACGAGCTAGGCAGAAGCTGTCCTGAAAAGCAACCTTGGACGTTTGGATGGCTTTGCCTCTTTCAACGTCCAACTTGTCCGCCTCATGTTGAAGATCCAAAACCTCCTGCTGAAGGTCAGAAATCTCCTTCTCCAGCTCCTTGGTTTTCTTCTTCTTCTTCAAACCCTCCTTCAGCAAGTCGACCTTGGCCCGGAGTTCAGCATTTTCTGCCATCGCCTTTGCCAGGAGGGCAGACTCCCCTTCCTTTTCCTTTTGAAGGGTCTTGTTGGCCGAAGTCAGGCCGATTAACTTGTCGCAAAGGTCGGACATCTTCTTGGAAAAATCCTTCAAGAGCCCCTCTTGGCCCTTCAAGAACTCCTCCCGAAGACTGGCAATCCTCTCCTTGCATATTTGGCTCAACTTGGTGTTCGTCAGCACCGAGTTGGCACAAAAAACTTTGGCTTTCTCCAATTTGTCTTTAGCCCAAGCGCGGGCTGAAGACGACTTTGCTGCCCAAGCTCAGAGGTATCCACTATACCCCAAAAGCTGCAAAAAAAAAAAAAGAAAAGGTACTTAGCAAAATTTGCACAAGGAAAGGCAAAAACATGTAGGCAAAAAGTGGGAAGGAAAAGTGAAGAGTCTGAAGAGTTACCTGAGCAGCATGCTGGGAAACTTTTGCAGCAAGGGCATCCTCGGAGGCACACTCCTCGGGGATTGCCTTGAAGGATGCCTGAGTAAGCACGCCCTTCGCCATTTGGGGAGCCATTTCCTGACAATCCTCGGAGAACAGATTTGATACCCAAACGCTATTGCCTCCTCGGTAGTAACTCCCGGCCAGAATATTGGCCGAGGAGTCTAACGTCACCCAAGAGAGGATCTTTTCATTGACCTCGGAGGACAACACCGTCTCCATCGGGGGGCCAAACTGACCGTCTTCGGGTAAGAGAGCCATCTCTCTGAAACAAGGGAGGATCTCCCCGAAGGCAGAGGCCCCGAAGAGGTCTTCCTCGAACAAGAAACACCTGAACAAGGGAATCCCCGAACTATGGGTGTGAGTCCCGAAGAAGGTGTTCATCAAGGGAACTCCCAGAACTATGGGATAGATCCCGAAGGAGGTGCTCGCACCGAAGGACGGATAGAATCCGAAGAGGGTGCACGCACCGAAGGGCGACCTCGCCCAGGGGACCTCGGGAGTACGGTATGAGCATTTAAGGAGCCTCTCACATGTCGCCCACAAGCCCTACACGTCACATCTGAACGGCGAACTCACACGCCGCAGCCGCCCCAGTCCTGACACAACCTGTCCGGGTCCCGGGCTAAAGGAGGCTGCAAACGGCTGCCTGTCCCCTAGGTCCAAAAATACAGATCAAATCTGACCGAACACGTGTCATGATCTGAACGGACCAGCTACTCCTATAAATACTAGGAAATGGGACTGGGCAAAGGATGGGCAATTTCCTCCCTCTGAGAAAACACAAAACATGCAAGACACTTGATCCCTTAGTGTTCTTCCTCCACTTTCACTCAAAAAACTGACTTGGGCGTCGGAGGGTCCTCCCCGGAAAAGCAAACTGGGGACCTCCTAACCTCTTCTTTGAGCTTTTCAGGCATACTCAGCTGGGAAACCAGAGCTCCAGGCGCTCGCCTCCTCAGGAAGTCTCTACACCTGTCAACATGACAGCAAACGAAGATGCCTTGGGGCATCATTTGGCGCCGTCTGTGGGAAACTATTCCCAGGTAGCTGTTGTCGAAACTCGGCGTTCGAAGGACAAAGGACTCCCGAAGTCCCCGTCCGCGCCTGAGACCCGACCAGCTACCGAACAAAGTCCCCCAGAGACTTCCTTGCCTGAAGAGGAACGCCCTCTTGTCATCACCATGGGTTTTTTACGAGACTTTCAGAGGTCTGTTGTGGCTGAAATGACACAACAGATAGACCGAAGGTGGCCGCAACCAGCCCAGGCGCAAAAACCCACTTCGCCAGCACGACTGATGGCCTTGGGCCTCATCGTTGTGAGTCATGATGACTGCTGAGGAGACTTCTAGGAGGAAGAACATCTGGAAGGTGGATCGCCCCAAGGAGAGTACCTGAAAAGCTGGAAAACAGGGTTAGGAGGCCCCTAGAGTGTTTTTCCGAGGGGGGAGCCTCCGACGCCCAAGTTAGTGGTGGCCGGAAAAAGGAGAAAGTCACTAGCTCAAAGAGAAAGGCAGAAAAGTCTCGCCTGGTATTTTCTCAGAGTGTGGGAGCTGTATCTCCGGCCTACCAACCTCCTATCAAGTATTTATTTCCTATATATATAGTAATACCTAGCCCGTTCAGATCATGACACGTGTACGGTCGGATGCTCCTGAACTTCTGGGCGTAGGGGACAGATAGTTGGTAACTAGATGGCCTCGAGCCTTGTGCTGAGACGGGCCATGATGTGATTCTGATGGCGTCTGCACGTCAGGGTGACTTTTTACGTCTGTGGTGGGACGTGTCAGAGGCTTCCTTAAATGCTTCCTTAAATGCGCCTGCCGTACTCCCGAGGTCCCTGGGCGAGGTCATCCTCTAGTTGGAACAGAGCCTCTTCGGGAAGCACACCCTCAGTTCGGGGGTTCCCAGTTCTAGGGAGTTCCGCCTTCGGGGATATCATGTTCGGGCAGCAATGTCTGGTGCCACTTTTCCGAAGGCGCGCTGTTCACAACCTTGGGGGGCGAATGGAGTCCTCAAGTTTTACTGGCGTGCCGAGGCTCGGGGCTCTCCGGCTATCTCCCGAGGTGCATGATTCCACCTGTTCCCGGGAAGCGCCAGTTCTTCTGGCCATTGTTGTGGCAGGGTGTTCGGCCAGATTGAGGCGATAGCCTTTGGCTATCACATGCCCCCCTCTGGAAAGCCGAAGTGAAGACTTCGGTTCGCATCTCTTTCCGAGGTTATTGTTGGGAGTCTTGCTGGGAAGCATAACCTGTTCCGAGGTCACACCTTTTGCCCGAGGGTCTGGGCTGTGCGGCCTTGGCCTATTCTTTGGTGTCTTCGAGGCAAAGCCTGTGCCGAAGATACACCTCTTGCCCAAAAGTCATGGGCTGTTCAGCCATAGCCTGTCTCTTGGTGTCCTCGAGGTGGCCTGCTTTTTATTTCTGCAGGTCTGATGGCCAAGCGTGTCAGACTGAGCGGCGCGTCTCCATTTCTCAGGGATGTCAAACGACGTGTCCCAATCAGGAGGTGTGTCCCGGTTTTCCAAGGACGTTTGCGGAGGCACGTCCCCTATTTCTGCGCAGCGGTTGACACGCGGCTTCTTGCCATTGGAGGAGAGGCGCGTCATTTACAGAGGGCGCGCCTTTTCGGGTGCAGCGGGCAGTTACGGCGACGGTTCGCCTCCAATGGGTACTTATGATGTCTTTTCAGTTACCCACCTTTGGCCTATAAATAGCCCATTGCATCATAAGTCCCACTTACTGTTTTTCTGCTCTCTCTCTGCTTTGCCCTCTGTTCTTGCGTTTTATCTTGCTTTCTGTGGCGGAGCTTCTTTAATCAGAGCTTTTCCTACCAACTTTCACGATGGCGTCCTCAGGCAAATCTTTTGGTGGGTTTTGATTTCCAGAGTACTCTGATTCCTCTGTTTTTCTGAGTTTTTCTGGAAAACTGTTGTTTTTTCCAAACTCGTCTTCTGAGTTTTTTTTGGAAACTATTTTCTTTTCCATCTCAAACTCTTTTTCATGTCTATGATGCCTGTTCCCGAGAGCTGGAAACCTCTTCTGGCCCATCCTTGCTGTACCACCCCCGAAAAACTAGAGAGGTGGAAGAAAAAATTCTTTCTTCCGTCTTACGCTGTGACCAGGCTGCCTCGTTCTAGCCATTTTGCTTTTTCAAACCGTGGCGACGAGGTTACCGTCTTCCGAGCCCAACTGAAGGCCGGACTTCGGTATCCTCCCCCGAAGGTGGTTTGCGACTTTTGCCAATTCCATGGCATTGCTGTGAACCAACTTCCCCCGAACGCGTACTGCTATTTTAACGCCTACCTCTGCATGTGTGGCGTGTTCGGGATAGAGCCCCACTTCATCATTTTCATGCAGTACTACAAGCTCTATTGGGTCCCGAAGGGTGGCTTCTATTTCCTGCTGCCTCGGGGATCCGGGAGCAAAAAATTCACCTTCACCTTCGACACGAAGGATAGCTGGCGGGGGTGGCAGCCTAAGTTCTTTTTCCTAAAGGTGGATAAGAACTGGTCTGGTGTCCCGACCATATGGGCTCAGGGAGTGCTGAACGCAGACGTCGTAGATCCGAGGATGCTGCTGACCCCACCGTTGGCATCCGTGTTCGCGGATTTCGACGCCCGCGTTCGGGCAGTCGCTGACTGGGATCCCGAGGTCTCTCCTCGTGCTCTTTACCCCTTTCCTATCAACTGGAGGTTGATGACCGATGAAGTCCTTCGGGAGCTGAAAGTGGTTAAGGAGCACGTGACTGACCTCAACATGCCCGCTCCCGCCATCGCCGGGAAAGACT
Organism: Aquilaria yunnanensis; assembly: GCA_039654915.1. Lineage (NCBI taxonomy): Eukaryota > Viridiplantae > Streptophyta > Magnoliopsida > Malvales > Thymelaeaceae > Aquilaria > Aquilaria yunnanensis. Next base: position 34,404,703 of record CM077595.1, on the reverse strand, counting down.
CCTGGCTGGTCAAGCTCCTTAAGGGGGAGACTTCTTTCGAAACTTTTGCCGAAAGTGAGTAATCTTCCATCCCTTTATACTTTTTCCTCGGACTTACGCTGATATTTCTTCTGTTTTTCAGAGATGGGCGATGGGGCTGCCGCCTATTACAAGGCCCTCTTTTCTGGCCAAGTGGAGAAGGGCCTGTGGATCAGTTCGGCTGTCATAGATCTCCAGCCTAGGCACTCTGAAGTCGCCTGGCATAGCTGCCTCAACGACGGCGCGAATAAACGGGGAGCCATCTTCGCATAATGCCCTCGACAGCCTGTCCCAAACGGGTTTTCTGGTCACTTGCTTCTCCACTCTGTCCAGCCGTGCCAATATCCTTTCCATAAGCGCAGTGGCGCTAGGACCATTTTCGCGGGAGGGAGATCGACGGCGCCTTTTCGGGGAGCGAGTTCGGCGCGGAGGGGTCAGGGACCTCGCCTCGGGCGACGAACTGCTTCGCTGTGAGACTCTCGGTCGCTTGGACCCGGTCTGTCCCACAGGCCGTTTCCCGAGGGCTATATCTTCTGTGGATGATTCTCCGTGAGGCTCTCCACTTCCTGAACTGCGGTGTGTAGACTTGGGGCTTCTCTCCCGAGGGCGTGCTGATGAGGAGGGTTTCTGGGCCTGTGACTGTTGTGGCCATATTCGGTCGATCTGCTGAGTCATTTTAGCAATGACCGAGCGCTGAAAGTCCCTCAAGAAGCTCATGGTGATTACCAGAGGGCGGTCCTCCTCGGGCGTAGAAGTCTCTGGGAGTGTCTGCTCAGCGGCCGGTTGTATCTCAGGCGCGGACGAGGACCTTGGGAGTCCCTTGTCCTTAGAACGCCGAGTCTCAACTACGGCGATTTGCGAGCGGGTTCCCACAGACGGCGCCAAATGATGGCCTTGGGCCTCATCGTTGTGAGTCATGATGACTCCTGAGGAGACTTCTAGGAGGAAGAACGCCTGGAAGGTGGATCGCCCCAAGGAGAGTACCTGAAAAGCTGGAAAACAGGGTTAGGAGGCCCCCGGATTCTTTTTCCGGGGGGGGAGCCTCCGACGCCCAAGTCAGTGGTGGCCGGAAAAAGGAGAAAGTCACTAGCTTAAAGAGAAAGGCAGAAAAGTCTCGCCTGGTATTTTCTCAGAGTGTGGGAGCTGTATCTCCGGCCTACCAACCTCCTGTCAAGTATTTATTTCCTGTATATATAGGAATACCTAGCCCGTTCAGATCATGACACGTGTGCGGTCGGATGCTCCTGAACTTCTGGGCGTAGGGGACAGATAGTTGGTAACTAGATGGCCTCGAGCCTTGTGCTGAGACGGGCCATGATGTGATTCTGATGGCGTCTGCGCATAAAGGCGACTTTTTACGTCTGTGGTGGGACGTGTCAGAGGCTTCCTTAAATGCTTCCTTAAATGCGCCTGCCGTACTCCCGAGGTCCCTGGGCGAGGTCGTCCTCTAGTTCGAACAGAGCCTCTTCGGGAAGCACACCCTCAGTTCGGGGGTTCCCAGTTCCAGGGGGTTCCGCCTTCGGGGATATCATGTTCGGGCAGCAATGTCTGGTGCCACTTTTCTGAAGGCGCGCTGTTCACAACCTTGGAGGGCGAATGGAGTCCTCAAGTTTTACTGGCGTGCCGAGGATCGGGGCTCTCCGGCTATCTCCCGAGGTGCATGATTCCACCTGTTCCCGGGAAGCGCCAGTTCTTCTGGCCATTGTTGTGGCAGGGTGTTCGGCCAGATTGAGGCGATAGCCTTTGGCTATCAACGACCTCGGCAGAAAAGCCCAAGGGCAACCCATCATAGCTCGGGAAGTGGGGAGCCACGGGAAGAGTCCTCGACAGATAACTTGCCCCTCGGAGCACGGCTGGCGGAAAGAGCGAGGTCTGAACGACCCGAAGTCCCGTCCAGAAGAAGTTTGTCGCCGGAGGCAAGGTCCCCCTCACCTCGGTACCGAAGTCGTTCCCCGAAGAGACGGCAACCGTCCTTTTACCCAAGAACCTCCAAGCACCAGGAAGAGGAGCCCAGTGTTACGCTCCTCTTGGAGAAAGTCTTGGAGAGACTGGAGAGAGTGGAACAGCAGGTGGCACGCAAACCTGTTTGGGCCAGGCTAACTAAAACCGTCTCTGGAGATGAAACTCTTTTCGCCCGAACAGTGGTCGAGGCGGCCATGCCAAATGACTTCAGGCTACCTCGGCTAGAGACCTATGAGGGTCGGACTGATCCCCAGGCCCACCTAACAAAGTACAAACGCAGTATGGTGCTACACGGGGCTGATGACGCTACACTCTGCAAGTGCTTTGAAGTCACCCTCGCAGGACCAGCAACTGCCTGGTACAATTCCCTGCCTCCCGGAAACATCAGGGGGTTCCAGGAGCTCTCCACAGCGTTCACCCAACAGTTCATTGGGAGCAAGCCGACGGCGAAGATGCCCGTCCAGATGTTTGACATAGCACAAAGAAACGGGGAGACCATCCGTGACTATGTCGAGAGGTTCAACAGAGAGGCCCTCAGTGTTCCGGACTTTCGTCCCGAAATCCGCATCCTCGCCATGACAAGGGGCCTCCGGAGGGATTCGCACTTGTTTTATGAATTCTCCAAAGATCCCCCGGACACCCTGGGAGAATTCTACCGAAGGGCTGAACAACATATGACAGCCGAAGAGCTGAGAATGAATAGACCGAAGGCTGACCATATTCACGCTCGTGGCGAAGGGTCCAGCCAGCAAGCCCGGTGTCCGATGGAACAGTTAGGCCGACCTCGGAGAACGTGAGTAGGAGGAAGGAAGCCCCAAAACTTTACACCTCTGAGCACCACGAGGGCTAACGTTCTCATGGCGTTGGAAAAACAGGGGGCTCAAATCCAACGACCGAGGGGCATGACTGCTGACAACAGAAGGAACATGAAGAAGTTCTGTCAGTTCCACCGTGATCACGGTCATGACACTGAAGACTGCTTTCAGCTGAAAAAGTACATCGAATCACTGATAAAGCAGGGCCAGCTTCGGCGTTATTTGAGAATGCCTTCCCCGAAGGGGAAAAAAGAGGAAGAAGGAAAGCCCGATGATGAGGATTACGATTCAGACAGGCGAAGGAACCGAAGTCCGAGAAGGCGTCCTCCACCTTCGGCAGGAGTAATACAGACGATCACAACCGGACTTCCATCCTCGGAAAGAAAAAGAAGGGCCAGAGAGATAGCGGTGATGGAATATCAGAGCCCAACGAAAAAATTGGCCCGCGAGGATGGCTCCACCATCGTATTTCCCCATGACGATCCATTGCTGATAATGGCGAGGATAGGAAACTGGGACGTCAAGAGGGTACTGCTAGACGATGGGTCAAACGCAGACGTCTTGTTCTCACATTTGCTGCCAAGCTTGGGCGTATCCAGGAGTGACCTCAAGGCTGTTACTTCACCCACGTTCGGTGTAGGACCATCTGAGCTACCTGTCCTCGGGTGGATCGACCTCCCCTTGATGATGAAAGGAACTTCGGAGAAAGGAACTGCTGAGTTGTTCGCCTCTACCATGGCAAGATTCATAGTCATGGATGTTCCTTCATCATACAACGCCATCCTCGGCAGACAGACACAGGGAAATCTGCACATTCGTCCAGATGTAAAGTACCTGACCGTCACCTTCGCCACCAAGGAAGGAGACGCAAAGATCTTCATTGATCAAGGCGAGGTGAGAAAGGTGTTCGTCAGAGCACGAAAGGCTCCAGCAAGCAACTTAGCACATGCTGTAGAAGCAAAAGAGCTGGAAAGGGGCGAGGCAGAAGATCCCTCAAAAGCGGAAACAGAAGAAGTAGAGCTTGTCCCAGGCCATAATACCCGAATAGGGAAAAGCATGGCCGACGGAGACAAGGAAAAACTTGTATCTTTTCTGCTTGCAAATAAAGATCTGTTCGCCTACTCGCCGAAGGACATGCCAGGGGTAAACCCTCGCGTAATCCAGCATAGCCTCAAAGCGAGTCCGGAAATAAAACCTGTCCGGCAAAAGAAATGGAGCATCTCAGCTCACAAAAGTGACTTCGTCAAGAACGAAGTCCAGCGTCTGATAGACGCTAGCATTATCCGGGAGGTAAAATACCCCGAATGGCTAAGCAACGTGGTAATTGCCACAAAAGAAGGAAGTAGTAAGCTCCAGATGTGCATCGACTTCAGAAATTTGAACGATGCTTGCCCAAAAGATTCATATCCTCTTCCGCCAATATATCAACTGGTAGACTCAACTGCCGAGTACGGGCTCCTAAGTTTCCTGGACGCTTTCAGTGGATATCATCAGATAAGGATGGACCTCGAAGATGAAGAGAATACTACCTTCATCACTGAGGGAGGAACATATTGCTATATCAGGATGCCCTTCGGACTAAAAAATGCAGGAGCCACCTACCAGAGGCTGATGAACAAAGTCTTCAAAGACTAAGTGGGGAGGAACATAGAGGTGTATGTTGATGATATGATAGTCAAAAGCAAACTGCCTGGCTACCACGTTGCAGATTTAGAGGAAACCTTCCAAAAACTCAGAGCCTTCGGGATCCACCTTAATCCTGAGAACTGCATATTCGGGGTGACCTCGGGAAAGTTCCTTGGGTACATGGTATCCAAAAGAGGCATCGATGCTAACCCCGAGAAGATTAAGGCTCTGCTTGAATTCCGAACTCCTGCCACAGTCAAAGATGTGCAAAGACTCACCGGAAGAATAACCTCTCTGAGCAGGTTTATTTCCAGGTACGGAGATAGGTGTCGACCCCTCTTCAAAGTCCTCACAAAGGCAGCAAAGATGGAAGGCGACCTCGGAAGGAATGGTCATCCTTGGGATGAAGATTGCCAAAAAGCCTGGGAAGAACTCAAAGTCTACTTGGCCAGCCTGCTGACCCTGCGGCAACCTCGGGAGGGAGAGCCCCTCGTATTATACCTCGCCGTCACAGAAAAAGCTGTGAGCTCGGTCCTCGTGAAAGAAGAAGGGCCAAAGCAATGGCCGGTCTACTATGTCAGCAAGTCATTGCACGGCGCTGAAGTCAGGTACCCTTTGCTTCAAAAAGCTATATATGCCTTAGTGCTTGCAGGGAGAACGCTGCGGCCATACTTTCAGGCTCACCCCATTATCGTCCGAAGTACCCTGCCTCTACGGGATGTTATGAGGAAAGTTGATCACTCGGGAAGGCTTTCCAAGTGGTGTATAGAGCTTGGCGAACACGACATCATGTATGAACCCCAGAAAGCTATAAAAGCTCAAGCTTTGGCAGACTTCATCGCCGAAGTACCAAACATCGAGGAGGGACATTCGTTTTTGGGCGAAGACGAGCCAAAATGGACGTTATATGTTGACGGGGCCTCAGGATCCGAACACCAGGGAGCTGGAGTGATTATCAGAGGCCCCGAAGGCCTAGAAGTAATGAAGGCCATCAAGTTCAGTTTCAACGCCACCAACAATATGGCCGAGTATGAGGCCCTCATAGCAGGATTACGCCTGGCCAGAAAAATTGGCGTGAGAAACTTGAAAGCCCATAGTGATTCCCAGCTGGTGGTCCGGCAAATGGCAGTGGACTATGGCGCGAAAGACCCGACCCTGGCAAAATACACTGAGTTGGTAACAAAGCTTATTCGGGAGTTCGACGTCGTGAAAATCGAGAACGTACCCCGACGAGAAAATGATGAGGCAGACTGTTTGGCGAAGTCCAAAACTTGCACCGAAGTGCTAAGCCACCCCAGCATCGCGGTGTTAAGCATAGAGACCTCGGGGAAAGGATGGAAAGAACCAATCAAAACGTATCTCACAACCAACACACTCCCCGAAGACCCCAGCGAAGCCGCAAAAGTGCGAAGGCGCTCCGGACGTTTCTTCTTAATTGGAGAAGAACTATATCGGCAAGGATATACAAATCCAGTACAGAGGTGTGTTAGTGAAGAGGATACTGAAACGATCCTCGAAGAAGTTCACGAAGGTGCCTGTGGTTCGTACATCGGAACCGACGCCCTGGCAGCAGTGATACTTCGCCAAGGATACTTCTGGCCTACCCTGAGAAAGGACGCCAAGCAGTTCGTCCAGAAATGTGGTAGTTGCCAGAGACATGCGAACATCCAAAGAACACCCTCAGAGTTCGTGACTTCGGCAGACTATCCTTGGCCCTTCGCAGTTTGGGGCATAGATCTCATTGGGCCACTCCCAACGGCGCCTGGAGGCGTAAAGTTTTGCGTAGTAGCAGTTGACTATTTCTCTAAGTGGGTCGAGGCAGAACCTCTGACAACTATCTCGGCAAAAGAAGTGCAGAAGTTTGTATGGAAAAACATCGTATGCAGATTCGGCATACCGAGGGTACTCGTAGCGGACAACGGATCCCAGTTCATAGACAAAGGATTCTAAAAGTTCATTAGCGACCTCGGGACAAAAATGCACTTCGCCCCAGTAGCTCATCCCCAAAGTAATGGGCAGGTGGAAGTATCTAACAGGACCATAAAAGATGGTCTGAAAAAGAGATTGGGAGAAACAAAAGGGAAATGGCCAGGAGAACTCCCAAGCGTGTTATGGGGCTACCGAACAACACCCCGAAGAGCCACAGGGGAAACGCCTTTTTCACTCATCTTCGGTACAGAGGCCATCATCCCTGTCGAGGTAGTACAACCGTCAATACGAGTCCAAGTTTTCGATGAAAAAGGAAATGACCTCGGCCTGAGAACCAAGCTTGACCTCGTCAGCGAACACAGAGAAGTAGCTGAGCTGAGAAGAAAAGCTTTCCAGCAAAGAGTGGCAGCAGCCATAAACCTACGCGCCAGGCCAAAAGGAATAAAGAAGGGAGATCTCATTCTTCGAAAGGCTGAATTCGCACCCCGAAAGCCGTCCCACGGGGTACTTCGTGCAAATTGGGAAGGACCGTACCTGGTACTTGCCGAAGTACGAAAAGGAGTCTATAAGCTCGGTGATGCCGAAGGCATAAAATTAAAAAACACTTGGCACTCAGAGGCCTTGAAAAAATTCTATGCCTAAAAAGTTTGGTGGGAAAGTTGTATCGCACAAGTTGGACAAATTTGTCTAAGTAAAAAGTTCTGAAGTGAAGAAGTACAAAACAAGAGTCTCACGAAAGTAATCGCCGAGGAAAGCAAAAGTAAATTTTCCGAAGTCTCTTGAGCGAACATGTTCGGGACAAAGGAAAGCAAAAGTATGGTTTTCCGAAGTCTCTTGAGCGAATATGTTCGGGACAAAGGAAAGCAAGAGTATGGTTTTCCGAAGTCCCTGGAGCGAATATGTTCGGGACAAAGGAAAGCAAGAGTATGGATTTCCGAAGTCTCTCGAGCGAATCATGTTCGGGACAAAGGGAAACAAAGGGATCTGGCAAAAAATATTTAGCCAAATTTTTATCTATTGAGCCAAAGAGTGCTTACAGAGAAGAAAGTTGCTGAAAGACTACAAAAAAGAAGAAGAAAATGAAGACAAAAGGCCCTAGTACAAACTAAGGAACCTCAGCGTCTTGAGAACTGCCAGCCTCTGTGCTTTTATCAGCAGCCTTCGGTGCCGAGAAAGAAGGAGGCAGTTTCAAGTGCTCGATCTTGGACCAAGTCCACCGAGGCTCCTTCGGGATGTTCATGCCTTCTAGGAAGGAAAGGTCAAAATCTGGGAACTTCTGCAGAATTTGGTGCCGAGCAAGACAGAAGCCGTCTTGAAAGCCCAACTTCGTCATATCATCGGACTCCCGCTTCTTGACCGCCAAATCTGCATAGTTCTTCTCTAGATCCGCGTAATCCTTCTCCAGATCCTTAAGATTTCTCTTCAATGCCTTCATCTTCTTCTTCTCTTCTGAAGGCTTCTTCAGATATGCGACCTCGGCTTCGAGCTGGGCCTTTTCCTCGAGCGTCTTCGCAAGGATTGCATCACTTTCTGACTTATCCTTTTGAATCGCTTCTACGGTCGAAGTCAGCTCCGCCATCCGAGAGCCGAGGTCGGAAAGTTTCTGGGAGGTGCCTTTCTCAAGTTCCTCTTTCTCTTTTATGAACCCCTCCCGAAGTTCAGCAACTTCCTTCTCCGAAGACTGCTTCAGCTGAGCATTATCGGCAGCCAACGCCGAACACTGGGCCTTCGTCTTGGTGTAAAGGTCCCAAAGTGACGCCCTCCTTTCAGTCTCTCGCGCCACCCAAACACGGAGCAACCTGGCATACCCCATCAGCTGCAAAAAAAGCAAACAAAGGGAAAATGATGCTAAGTAAAAAGCAAAGGTGAAATTGGCACTAAGGAAACAGTGAAGCCTTCCTGGGCGGCATGTTCAGTGAGTTTGGCGGCCAAAGAGATGTCGCCAGGGTAAGCCTCCGTAAGGGCCTTGTAAGAGGCCTCAGTAAAAACCCCTTTGCACATCTGCCTGGCCATCTCGGGACAGTCCTCGGAGTACATATTCATGTCCTCCGTGAACGTCCAGAAGGGCTCCTTCAGAACTTTCCCTGCTGGGACTTGGGCATCCCGAAGGGCCCTCTTGCGGGCGTGTTCGGCAACCCAGTCAGGAGCGGCCACCTCCGCTACGCAACAAGGCAGGAAAATTGGTTAAGGCCAGAAAACCCTTAAGGATTTACAAGAGAAGAAAAAGGTTCTTCGACGAAGTACAAACCTGCTGGCACCTCAGTAACGTCGTCGTCAAGAATCAACGTCGCCTCAGTAGAGATCCCCTTGCCTTTTATTTGACGCCGTTCCTCGGCAGAAGGGGTCTCCTCCCCATCGCCCTCTAGAAGAGCATGCGAAGGTGTGGGGCTTTGAGGAAGGACGTCGGAAGAAGGGACGTCGACAGAAGGAACCTCGGGCAAAGGGGCAGCAAGGTCTCCGGGCTCCTCGCCTACCTCATCCGGAATTTGCGGAAGAGAGGAAGGAGCAGCTTTCTTTGCCCGTTTGGGGGAGGGCCGCCCGAAGTCTGCTTCCGCCTCCGAGAGGCGGCCTTCTTTGTCTGTTCGCCCCTCTGGGCCTGCCCGGTAAAAAGAGCCTTGTAGAAGGGAGCCGCGTCATCGCCTATCTCTGAAAAAAGGAAGACAAGATCAGTGTAAGTCCAAGATGAAGTTATGAAGGAAAAAATAAGAAAGTAACTTACTCTTGTAAAAAGACTCATAAGTCTCTTTCCCCCGAAGGAGTTTCACGAGCCAGGAGTCCTTCCCCGAAGAAGCCGGTTTCGGCATGTTAAGGTCTTTCACGTGCTCCTTTACCACCTTGAGTTCCCGAAGGACCTCTTCGGTCATGAGCCTCCAATTGATCGGAAACGGGTAAAGGGCACGAGGAGAGACCTTGGCAGCCCAGTCAGAGACGGCCCGGATGCGCCTGTCGAAGTCCTCAAAGATAGGTGCTACGTCGGCGTCTAGCAGTATCTTCGGGTCAACAACATCCATCTTGAGCCTCCCCTGAGCCCACTTGGTCGGGACGTGCGACCAAGCCTCCGACTTCTTCAGGAAAAAGAATTTTTGTTGCCACCCTCGCCAGCTGTCTTTGGTGGCGAAGGTGAACGTATACTTTTTGCTCCCAGTCCCCCGAGGTAGCATAAAGTAGAAGCCACCCTTCGGGACCACGAAGAGCTTATAGTACTGAAGAAAAACTACAAAGTGCGGTTTTATTTTGAAAACGCCGCACATACAGAGGAAGGCGTTGAAATAGCAGTACGAGTTCGGTGGGAGTTGGTTAACGGCAATGCCATGGAAGTTGCAGAACGCGCTAACCATCTCCGGGGGGGGGATACCGAAGTCCGACCTTCAGTTGGGCTCGAAAAACGGTGATTTCATCACTTCGGTTGGAGAAAGCAAATTGGTCAGGACGGGGCAACCTCGTCACAGAGTAAGAGGGTAAGAAAAACTTTTTCTTCCACTTCACTAGTTTTGCCACAGTAGTGCAGCAAGGGTGAGAAAGAAGAGGTTGCCAACTCTCGGGAACAGGCATGAGGAAAACGAGTTCGGAAAAACAAGGAAAACGAGTTCGGGAAAAACAAAGAAGAATCTTTGAAAAAAGCAGAAGGACTAAAACCCACCAAAGGTCTTGCCGGAATCTGGATTCCTGGAAGCCGTCGTGAAAAGTGGTCGGAAAAACGCCTGAAAAATGAGAACCGCCGCGGAAAATCGGGAGAGAATTAGAAGGCAAAAGAAAGCAAAAGTAGAAGAAGAAAGATAGTTATGACAGGACTGATATATATAGGCCGAGAAGGCCAGGAGAACCATCGTCATTAGTACCCCTCGGAAGGCGAAGCGTCGCCATAACTGCTATGAGCGCCTGAAAAGTCGCACCAGCCGTACTCAGTGCATTCTTACCCAATAAAAGTGTGCCATGTGTCGGTCATCGCGCAGCAAACGTGCCATGTGTCGTCCATCACGTCGAGCACGCCCTCTGACACCGTTTGGTCTAGAAGCGCCGCCCTAGACTGACTCTGCTGGATACAGGACGCGACGCATGAACAGACCTATAAAGGCAAAAAAGTAGGTTACCTCGAAGACACCAAAAGACAGCCTGTGACTTCGGGCAAAACGTCTATCTTCGGTACAAGGTTATCCTATTTCCCCTCGCCACAAGGACACCAAGGGACAGCCCGTGACTTCGGGCAGAAGGTGTATCTTTGGCACAGGGACAGCCTATCTTCTCTCGCCTCGAGGACGCAAAAATGCTGCCCATCGGTACAAGCAGAAGAAGGCGTCTTTGGCAGAGATATCACAACCACAGGACCCAAAAACCGATGAACCGAAGTTTCTCACTTCGGCTTTTCGGAGGGGGGCCTGTGATAGCCAAAGGCTATTGCCTCCTCGGTAGTAACTCCCGGCCAGAATATTGGCCGAGGAGTCTGACGTCACCCAAGAGAGGATCTTTTCATTGACCTCGGAAGGTGCGAAGTCAAACACTATGAGCTCGAGACTTTGGTTAGCTCGTCAGGAATTCCGAGGACAACACCGTCTCCATCGAGGGGCCAAACTAACCATCTTCGGGTAAGAGAGCCATCTCGCTGAAACAAGGGAGGATCTCCCCGAAGGCAGAGGCCCCGAAGAGGTCTTCCCCGAACAAGAAACACCTGAACAAGGGAATCCCCGAACTATGGGTGTGAGTCCCGAAGAAGGTGTTCATCAAGTGAACTCCCAGAACTATGGGATAGATCCCGAAGGAGGTGCTCGCATCGAAGGACGGATAGAATCCGAAGAGGGTGCACGCACCGAAGGGCGACCTCGCCCAGGGGACCTCGGGAATACGGTATGAGCATTTAAGGAGCCTCTGACATGTCGCCCACAAGCCCTACACGTCACATCTGAACGGCGAACTGACACGCCGCAGCCGCCCCAGTCCTGACACAACCTGTCCGGGTCCCGGGCTAAAGGAGGTTGCAAACGGCTGCCTGTCCCCTAGGTCCAAAAATACAGATCAAATCCGACCGAACACGTGTCATGATCTGAACGGACCAGCTACTCCTATAAATACTAGGAAATGGGACTGGGCAAAGGATGGGCAATTTCCTCCCTCTGAGAAAACACAAAACAGGCAAGACACTTGATCCCTTAGTGTTCTTCCTCCACTTTCACTCAGAAAACTGACTTGGGCGTCGGAGGGTCCTCCCCGAAAAAGCAAACCGGGGACCTCCTAACCTCTTCTTTGAGCTTTTCAGGCATACTCAGCTGGGAAACCAGAGCTCCAGGCGCTCGCCTCCTCAGGAAGTCTCTGCACCTGTCAACATGACAGCAAACGAAGATGCCTTGGGGCATCAAGATTCATGTCCTCCGTGAAAGACCAGAATGGCTCCCTTGGGACTTTCTCCTTCGGGACATGAGAATACCGAAGATCGCTCATTCGGGCGTGCTCAATCTTCCAAGCCAGGGGCGCCGGATCCTCTGCAAAAAGAAACATGCATCTTATCAGGTAAAAATTCCTTGATTATAAAAAATGTAAGTTGATTGTAGGGAAAAAGAGACAAACCTAGCGCGACCTCGGCACAGTCATCATCAGAGTCACCGACCTCCTCCACATCGGCAGGAACATGTTTGCCCTCGGCCCTTCGGCGCTTTTCTAAATCTTTGGCAGAAAGATCCGCCAAAGAGCCCAACAAATCCACTGACGTGGCGGGACTCGGAAGGGCAGGAACGGCCAACTCGGCAAGAACCCCCCCGGCAGTGTCAGGCTTGGACAAAGTTGCAACCTCTGTAGAAGTTGTAATGACGTCGCCAACCTTGGTGGAAGTAGCAATAACATTGCCGACTTCCGAAACGTCCTCCGGAAAGGGAAGAGGGGTGTCCTTCTTGGCCTTCATGGCCGAAGATGATCCGCTCCCAAAAGCCTTGTGCCTCTTCTTTTGTTCTCCCTTCTCGGCCTGACCAAGGAAGAGAGACCTGTAGTAGGCAGCAGACTCGTCGCCCATCTCTGAAAAAGAGGGAAGAAATTAGTGTAAGTCCACAGACACTTATGCTGAAAAAACTTTGAAAGAAACTTACTTTCAAAAAAGGCTTCGTAAGTAAGATCGCTCCGAAAGAGCTTCACCAGCCAAGAGTTCTTCCCCTCGGTAGCAGGAGCTGGCATGCCAAGATCTGTCTTGTGCTCCGTAACCACTCTCAACTCCCGAAGGACATCCTCGGTCTTGAGTTTCCACATGATCGGGAAAGGGTAGAGAGAGCGTGAAGGGACCTCGGCATCCCAGTCGGTGATAGCACAGATTCCTCTGTCAAAGTCCCCAAACCTCGCCGCCAACTTGGGAGTTAGCAGCTTCCTGGTATCCATGACATCCACCTTTAGCTTTCCCCGAGCCCACTTAGTCGGGACGTGCGACCAGGCCTCCGCCACCTTCAGGAAGAAGAACTTCCTATGCCACCCTCACCAGCTATCCTTGGTAGCGAAGGTGAACATAAATTTTTTGCTCCCAGAGCCCCGAGGCAACATGAAATAAAAGCCACCCTTCGAAACCGGATAGAGCTTATAATACTTCATGAACAAGATGAAATGGGGGTTCTACCCTGATGATCCCGCACATGTAGAGAAAGGCGTTGAAATAGCAAAACAAGTTGGGAGGAAGTTGATTCACAGCTATTCCATGAAATTGGCAAAAGTCACAAATCATCATCCCAGGAGGAAACCGAAGTCTGCCTTCAGTTGGGCTCGGAAAATGGTAGCCTCGTCACCCCGATTCATAAAGCTAAACTGGCCAAGTTGAGGTAACCTTGTGATGGCATACGAGGGAAGGAAAAATTTGGTCTTCCACTTTTCTAATTTTTTAGGAGTGGTGCAACAAGGGTGAGACATAAGAGGTTGCAAGCTCTCGGGAACAGGCATGGTTGACCGAAAACTGACTTCGAAAAAAGGGGGAAAAACAATTTCGGAAAGAGGAAAAATGACTTCGAGAAGCGAAAGGAAAAGTAGAAACCGAAGGAACTCTAGAAATCAGAACCCACCAAAAGTCTTGCCAAAGTCTGGGTTTGAGGACGCCATCGTGAAAGATCGCCGAAAATCGCTCTGCCGCTAAAACTGCCACAGAAGGGGAGAAAAAGGAACAAAGAAAAATGAGAGCAAAGAAACACAAATAAAGAGTATGACAGGAGGAAGGCTTATATAGATCGAGGAAGGGCAGCCAAAAGGGCGTCATAAATGCTGCGCGATGGTGAAACGTCGCCATAATGGCCCTTCACGCATGAAAAGGTGTGCCCATCCCAACTGAAGCCTGCCACGTGTCACCCGACCCGAGAAACTAGGACGCATTTTCTAACATCCAGAAAACCCGGGCACGCTGCTCGAGACTAGCACGACTAGTTTCAAGACACGACGGTTCACTAGCCTATGGCGGGAAAAATAAAAAGTTGGGAATCTCGAGAACACTGAAGGATGAATAAATGACATCTGTTCGAACAAGGCTTGTCACCTAGGTGGCGAAGCGCCTCCCCAACCGACATCATACTCCGAGTGCAAATCCATAAGGTCCGGGGTTCAAGGCTCCGTGCCGCCCTGTTCGACCGAAATGGACATACTACTACGTGGGACTCCGAGAGCCCACGAGGTCGTCCTCTCAAAATTGCCAGTTGGGCGATAGACAGACACCAAAAGGACTACTTGCGAAAGTCTCCACTTCAGCCTTTCAAAGGGGGGCATGTGATAGCCGAAGTGCTATCGTCCTGACCACCTACCGACCACGGGAAAGAGGGAGCCAGACAACTGAGGCATACGACCTCGGAAAGGACTCCGGAGTAAAGGAAGTCATACACCTGAGGCGCACGACCTCGGTAGGTCACCACATTCTGACTTCGGGAGCCAGCGTAGCGCCCCCTTTTGGAGGGTGACCGAACCAGCTTCGGGGGAGAAAGACCAACCACCCCCTGCGGGAGAAAGCCCCCTGAAGACGTAGACACCGAAGTTCTAGCCCGACTCCGGGAAAGGGCCCCTCACCCCGGAGTGAGACATCAACCAAAGGGACCTCGGTTGTATGGCAAGAGCCATCAAAGAGTCTCTAACACTCCGCTCATATACGTCTCTGACACGCCACCCCAAGACACGCTCTAACACGGCATCGCAGCATACGTCCTGTCGCACAGGGCTACACCTACTACAGCTCGCGGCCCAAGGAGCCTATAGATGGCTAGGGGCCTCTACGCCCAAAAATACGAACACCATCCCTCCATACACGGCTTACAATCTGAAGGGATCACCTCCTCCCTTATAGACCAGGGAAATGGTCACAGGCAAGGGGTTCTTCACCCGGAGGGCCAAAAGCACAAGAGGACACTCTCCTCTCTCCAACTGAATACTCTCCTTTCAGCCCTCAAAAAGACATGCCAGGCAAGAGTCCCTTGTGCTTATTACTGAGTATCTCTCTTTCTTGGAGCACTGACTTGGGCGTCAGACGTTCCCCCCCGGAAAACCACCCCGGGGGCCTCCTAACCCTTTTTTTCTGAGTGTTTCAGGTAGGTCTCCCTGAAGGATCTCCACTCCGGGCTCTCTCCCGTGCCAAAAGTCTTTCCCGTCCTAACCAACCACGGTACCAGGAAGCTGCCGGCCACCACTTAAGGTGACCCTCTCAGGGTACCTTCTTGCACCTCCAGGACCCCCTGCTACCCACACCGCTGCACACAGTGAAGATGCTGGCTACTCCTAATCAGACCGCATCAGATGCTGGCTCCACACCTCCGGACCGCGTCACCATACTTCCTCCATAGCCACCACACCTTCAAACTTGTAATTGATTGAAATTAAAGGCAAAAGGACTTTTTTGTCAGGCAACCTATGGACTTTTTTGTAATATTTTGGAAATTTGGGTACTTAATTGTAAAACTTTCACAAAAGAGCTTTGGAGAGTTATGGGAAGGATATGAATGATATGAAAGTGCTATTGGAGGACCAAATTGCTCATGGAAGACAAGTTTGGACAAAGGAAATGCGGAAGGCATTAAGGACCTAAATGTCTTAGTGTAAACCTTGAGGTGTTCAAGCTTTTGACTTAAGTTAAAAGGTAAAGTTATTGGGTTTTCCCACCTTAGGGAGGCTAGCTATGGCTTGTAAATGGGTCAAAAAGGTTCGGCACATGTGGACCAATGAGTTTGAGACAAAGAAACCATAATTAGTGAGAAGGAAAATGACATAAAGGAAGGTGAAGCTTGCTTAACTGTGTGTTGTGACCTTAAGCGCATTTAAGGCCACGTAAGTGGCCAATTCACTTATCTCTCCCCCATTTTCGGCCTCCTCTAGCCTAGGAACACAGCCACACTTTCTCTGTAGCCATCACACCTTCAAACATCCAGTTGATTGAAATTGAAGGCAAAAGGAAACAATTGGAAGCAAACTAGAGCTATTATTTGGATACTTCAAGGATGAAGCTTCAAATTTAACCTGCCCACTTTGGTAAGGACTTTCTTGCTCTCATGGGTTTTTTTCTTTATTTTCAAGCAACCGTAGGGCTAGGGCTAAGGTTGGAAAAGATCCATGAGCTTGATGAACGAAGCTTAGTGAGGAGGATGCACTTATTGAAGGTTTTATGACATATTGTGAAGTGCACAATGATGGCAGTGAAGTGAGGGTTTCTATAGCGTAAAGTTAGTAGTAACTAGTGTTAAAATCCTCCTAAGACCAAGCATTACTTCAGGAGGGCTTCCATAGTGATTTTGGTATGTTTATTATGTGCTTTATGGACTAATCTATGGTACATGTTGCTACTGCATTTCATGTGTTTGTTGGTTGTGAATGGCTGCTACATTTGGTTTCTATATCTTGTATATATGCATTGTGGTTTTGTGTTTTCGTGTCTTTGGATGTAGGTTTTGATGATGGTCACATTGCCTATTGATTCCAACTGTTACCCTTACTATGTTTCTCAATCAAACTTACTCCCCTTAATTCCGTCATTTCAGGTCTAGTAGAAAGATCACATTCAAATTGACATTTTTTGTTTGAATTTTGATTTGAAATTTTAGGTACATGAAGTTCTGTATGTCTAGTTTTGGTCTGGAAAGTTGAGTGATTTTAGGAGCACATTTGGTATTTTTAGTGATGGTGCTTATTGTGTTATGCAGCAATTGTCCAGCATCCTGTTTCTGGAGTCCATTATATCGCAGACACTTCTATAACTTAGGGTGTGTATTTAGCTGCATTAAGATGATTATGTAGTGCATGTATGCTTGTACATGTATTGTATGTAAAATAAGACAACTATGTGAATATTTGAGTAATGTTTTGCTTATGTATGTGATGTGGTGCAAAGCTACCTAAGTGTGAATGATAGGCTACTTACTCGTAAATTCTATTTTTCCCACATAAAGTTGTTAGATGCAAGAGAATTTATTTCCCATAAGTGTTGGACATGTATGGGATAGCCTCTAAGGGCTTACCCCTTGTGAATGAAGTGTTTGCACACTTATGAAATTTTGTATGGGCAAAATGGTCATAAAGTGACCAGAATTTTGACTCTGCACTCAAAATGTTCTATCTCCCTGCATAGAATGAATCTTGGTATGAAATATTGACCACACTAGAGGACATCTATAGGTTTAAGTAGGATATGGTATTTTTGAATTTGCAGCCCTGTAGCCAAAGATATGAAGTTGCAAAGTTGGCTAACTTACTATTCATTTGGTCATAATTTTGTAACCAATTTCAAAACTCAATAAATTGGTGTATAGATGGGCTATTGATGCAAAACAAAATTCCTTGGTTTTCTCTAAGTCTCTATTTAATAATGGAGGAAATAAAATAGGGTGGTACATGGCTAGAATGATACAGTTCATTAGAGGAAGTTATAGGTGTAGTAGTTGGTCACTAGAACTTAACAAGATTGCCTAATGTGTGGTAGCCAAAATTAAGACTTGTGCTAATGTTTTCCTTCTCTGCTGCCATGGTGTGCATGAAATGTGAATATGTGTGTGATGGTTGGATGAATCTACTTGTTTTTACATAGTGCCCAAGAAGGTCACTTATGTATGCACACTAAGGGTAGTGTCCTGATGGCCTACAGAATATTACCAATCCTGGCAGTCTAAATGCACAATTTTGGCACCATAATTGGACTACCCTGGAGTGGGTAACAAGTTTAACAGAGTGCACATAGAAAAGTTTCCTCAATCAGAGAATGCATGAGTGGATGCTTTAGCTAAGTCAGATGAGTGCACTAAAGAGCAAAAAGTACCGAGCATAAATGCAATTCACATAATCAACAATAAAGAAGGACAGAGAGCACCATTCTGGAAATTTCTAGTCAAAGTAAATATGCCTGATGACGCACTCCAAGCCTTAAAGGTCAAGAGATGGGCCGAGGGGTATTTCTTCATCAGCAAAAAACTTTACCGGTAGGCTTACAATGTGTCAGAGAAGTAGAAACATAGCCCATCTTAAGAGAAGTACATGATGGAAGGTGTGGTTCACACATCGCTACAGTTGCTTTGGTAAGAGTTATACTTCAACAAGACTATTTCTTGCCAACCAAAGGCAAGATGCACGTTAGCTCGTCAGAAGTTGCAACAGATGCCAACATCATGCACTTCGGCAAAGAGTGCCAATTGAGGTTATAACATCCACAAATTATCTTTCTCCTTTTGCCATCTGGGGTATAGTGGTGGATCTAGAAATTTTACAAAGGGGATCCATGAACTTGTACAAAAATCAAACATAAGATTAAGTAATAAAACTTATAGATTTGTATATTTAACATAAAATTTAAACTTATATACAAAATAGAGTTTTTTGTAATAAAATCTAAAAAATTCTTGAATTTAGCATCTATTTTTTTGTCATTGGTCAAACAACTATAATAGCAATTAAAAAATTGTATATGAATTACAGAGAAGATAAGCGAGATCTACATGTTGTTTAGAATGTAAAAAAAGTCCCTTATAGTCCTTAGTTTTATTTTGTGTTCAACTAGCTTCTTAATTTTTTCATATGTTCAAACATAAGAGAGAGTCAAAAAATGTTTATGGTAACAATTAGAAAATTTTTAATATATGAATAAGGCTAACACATATTTTTGTCTTCTTTAAAGTAATAATTACTCATTATTTCATTTTAATAAATTGTTGGGTTTCAGGAGCGAAACAGCACAGCGGAATTTAACCAAAACCCTCCAGGATCCAAGTGAAACAGGGTAAATCGGGTGTTCAAAAATTTTCATACCTAATTTTCGATTGAGATCTCTCACTCAACTGTGGAGTCGAATCGCAAAACTTGAACAGTTGACGTGTTCAGGCTGTCTATGGTATCCACATGAGCCTCTCGGGATCACCACGCTTCCACCACCTCCCGGTAGATGCGTTTCTCTTGCACTCGCAGTGCTAGCTTGCGTCCTCCAAGGAATTGCAAGACAAGAGTGCAGCTATCCTTTTGGAAGGCTAGGGCAAGGAAACCTGCGAATTTCTCATTAGAAGTTGTATTTATAGTGAGACTCAACTTCCAGGCCTAATGGGTTTCAAAGCCCTAATCCAAATAGGATTTAATTTCGGGCTTAATAATGGCTCAACTCTTGGGCCCATTATTAATACGAAATTAAAGTGAAACCATAACCCAAATAATTAGCCCATGCACTCTAATGATCCAAATAGCTCTAAGTGTGTGACCCAATAGGCTCTTATCACGTTGGCAATGATCATATGTCACATTTATGATCATAAGCAATGAGCGGTGTCTAGCAACACATCATTGCTACCCAAGTGACAAGATTATCGATGAATCGACTAAACCTTTATGATCATCACCAATATATGCCATTGTCCCTTTGTCCAAGATATCAAGACTAAGCACGAGACATGGAATGTGTCACTCTCGTACAGCCCAATCTTTGCTTTCTTGATTACCGAGTAGACTAACTTAAACTGATGACATTGATATCGTATATCAACTCATCCGAGCATGGCCATGCATTTTCTAAGTCTCACTCTATCAAGGGGCTCGAAGATATCACTCCCGTTACCTAGGAGGGACAAATCCAATCTTGATCATACAAATCCCTCCGCATGATATGTGACATACCCAATGACCTCCTTCAACTCCACTCAGTTACGAGCAACAAAGGAAAGTATCAAAGTATGTGACTCACATGTAGGGAACCTTGATGATCTTAAGTCGAAGGACTACATATACCATGATCACTATGAGAATCACTTATGACACTCATATAATGATCCATGTAGTGTTCTGACGGTGGGTGGGTCCAGTACACAAGTTCTCCAACTTGTACCCATATGTAGACTACATATCTCATATTAGTCTCCACATATGCTAGTCGTTATGTATTATTGCAACCCGCTCCACAATAATACTAGACCAGGGACGTTTAAGAATATCATTATTCTAGGGTTACAATCATGTTTATTACGTTACGCAGAAACAAAACAACAAACATAATTGCTGGATTAATGCCTTAATAAAATATCATGACTCAATGTGCAAAAATACAATCATCCCATGATTGGCTTTTGGGCACAACAATAATTATCTCCCACTTGCACTAAAGCCAATCATCCATGTATCTAATACCGATGGACCTAGAATGGCTATCATGCTTTTGCTGCGTAAGGGGCTTTGTGTTGTGTTTCAGGAGCCGAACAGCGTAGCGGAATTTAACCGAAACCCTCCAGGATTGAAGTGAAACGGGGTAAACCGGGTGTTCGAAAATTTCATACCTAATTTTCGGTTGAGATCTCTCACTCAGCTGTAGAGTCGAATCACAAAACCTAAACAGTTGACGTGTTCAGGCTCTCTACGGTATCCACACGAGCCTCTCGGGATCACCACGCTTCCACCACGTCCCGGCAGATGCGTTTCTCTTGCACTCGCAATGCTAGCTTGCGTCCTCCAATGAATTGCAATAGAAGAGTGCGGCTGTCCTTTTGGGAGGCTAGGGCAAGGAGTCCTGCGAATTTCTCACTTAAAAGTTGTATTTATAGTGAGACTCAACTTCCAGGCCTAATGGGTTTCAAAGCCCTAATCCAATTAGGATTTAATTTCCGGCTTAATAATGGCTCAACTCCTTGGCCCATTATTAATACGAAATTAAAGTGAAACCATAACCCAAATAATTAGCCCATGCACTCTAATGATCCAAATAGCTCTATGTGTGCGACCCAATAGGCTCTTTCCATGTTGGCAATGATCATAAATCACATTTATGATCATAAGCAATGAGCGGTGTCTAGCAACACATCATTGCTACCCAAGTGACAAGATTGTCGGTGAATCGACTAAACCTTTGTGATCATCACCGATATATGCCATTGTCCCTTTGTCCAAGATATCAAGACTAAGCACGAGACATGGAATGTGTCACTCTTGTATAGCCCAATCTTTGGTTTCTTGATTTCTGAGTAGACCAAATTAAACTGACGACATTGATATCATATATCAACTCATCGGAGCATGGCCATGCATTTTCTAAGTCTCACTCTATCAAGGGGCCGAAAGATATCACTCCCGTTACATAGGAGGGACAAATCCCATCTTGAACATACAAATCCCTCCGCATGATATGTGACATACCCAATGACCTCCTTCAAGTTCACTCAGTTATGAGCAACAAAGGAAAGTATCGAAGTATGTGACTCACATGTAAGGAACCTTGATGATCTTAGGTCGAAGGACTACATATACCATGATCACTATGAGAATCACTTATGACACTCATATAACGATCCATGAAGTGTTCTCATGGTGGGTCGGTCCAATACACAAGTTCTCCATCTTGTACCCATATGTAGACTACATATCTCATATTAGTCTCCACATATGCTAGTCATTATGTATTATTGCAACCCGCTCCACAAAAATACTAGACTAGGGACGTTTAAGAATATCATTATTCTAGGGTTACAATTATGTTTATTACGTTACGCAGAAACAAAACAACAAACAAAATTGCTAGATTAATGCGTCAATAAAATATCATGACTAAATGTGCAAAAATGCAATCATCTCATGATTGGCTTTTTGGACACAACACTAACACTTTGTCAGCGGATCAGCAATGTTGCAATCTGTCGATGTCCTGCATATCCTTACATTACCCCTCTCGATGATCTCCCTGATGAGATGATAGCGTCGGAGTATGTGTTTAGATCGCTGGTGAGATCGAGGTTCCTTAGCCTGTGCGATTGCTCCATTGTTTTCACAATAGAGCTCTATCGGGTCGGTAATGCTTGGAACTACTCCAAGTTCAGTGATGAACTTCTTGATCCAAACTACCTCCTTCACAGCATCAGAGGCGGCAATGTACTCAGATTCTATTGTAGACTCTGCTACTGTCTCTTGCTTTGAACTCTTCCAGCTGATAGCACCACCACAAAAAAAAAAACACATAACCAGATTGCGATCTAAAATCATCCTTATCGGATTGGAAGCTTGCATTGGTGTAACCCCTTACAACGAGCTCATCTTCATCTCCAAAGACCAAGAATGCATCCTTAGTCCTTCGTAAGTACTTAAGGATGTTCTTAACAGCTGTCCAGAGACTCTCACCGGGGTTCGATTGGTACCTACTCATCATGCTGAAAGCATATGAGACATCGGGACGAGTACATATCATGGCATACATGATAGATCCAATTGCTGAGGCATATGGAATCTTACTCATGCGCTCTCTCTCCTCGATTGTACTTGGACATTGAGATCTAGAAAGAGTGATACCATGTGACATGGACAAGAATCCTTTCTTGGAATCTTGCATGCTAAACCTCTCTAGCACCTTGTCAATATATGTACTTTGACTTAGGCCAAAAAGCTTTCTAGATCTATCTCTATAGAACCTAATGCCTAACACATAGGCTGCTTCACCCAAGTCCTTCACAGAGAAACATTTCCCCATCCAAGTCTTCACAAACTGTAGCTCAGGAATGTCATTCCCGATGAGTAGTATGTCATCTACATACAACACCAAGAAGACAATAGCACTTCCACTAACCTTCTTGTATACACAAGGTTCATCTTCATTTTTGATAAAACCAAACTCTTTGATTGCTTCATCAAAATGAAGATTCCAACTTCGAGAAGCTTGCTTCAGTCCATAAATGGACCTTTGTAACTTGCACACTTTATTGGCATTCTCAGGAGTGACAAACCCTCAGGTTGTGTCATGTACACATCCTCAAGTAGGTTTCCATTTACGAATGCAGTTTTGACATCTAGTTGCCATATCTCATAGTCATAGTGTGTAGCAATAGCAAACAAAATTCGGATGGATTTAAGCATAGCAGCTGGTGAAAAAGTTTCATCATAGTCAATACCATGAATTTGCTTGAAACCTTTTGCAACTAATCGTCCCTTAAAGGTAATCACATTACCATCCATGTCAGTTTTCTTCTTGAAAACCCATTTGCACCCTATGGGTTTTACCCATTCAGGTGGGTTAACCAAAGTCCATACTTGGTTTTCATACATGGATTCCATCTCGGATTTCATGGCCACTAGCCACTTCTCAGAGTCAGGCCCTGACATAGCTTGTTGGTAGGTTGTGGGCTCATCCTGATCCATGAGCATCACATCACAGGTGTGAGTCACAGGAAATCCATATCTCTCAGGCTGACGCTGAATCCTACCAGACCTACGTGGGCTCTGTGCTACAGGAACAGACTCTTGAACAACATCTTGCAGTGTCTATTCAGGTTTCATTTCAGGTTTGA
This sequence comes from Aquilaria yunnanensis, assembly GCA_039654915.1. Lineage (NCBI taxonomy): Eukaryota > Viridiplantae > Streptophyta > Magnoliopsida > Malvales > Thymelaeaceae > Aquilaria > Aquilaria yunnanensis. The sequence goes on along the minus strand of CM077595.1, from coordinate 34,381,644 downwards.
TGTCTCCTTGTTGTTCTTGAATTTCTTCAAGTTCTACTTTCCTCCCACTAGTTCCTTTAGAGATAAACTCCTTCTCCAAAAAGACACCAGTTCGAGCAACAAACACTTTTTGCTCAGAAGGATTATAGAAATAGTAACCCTTTGTTTCTTTGGGATACCCAACAAAAAGACAGTTTTTGAGATTTGGGCCCTAGTTTGTCAGAGGATTGATGTTTCACATAAGCGTCACAGCCCCAAATCTTCATAAAAGACAAATTGGAACGCCTCCCACACCATATCTCATATGGTGTCTTTTGAACCGACCTAGATGGAAGTCCGTTTAATGTAAAAGCAGCTGTCTCTAGAGCATGTCCCCAAAAGGATCCATGTATCGTTCTAATGGTTGGTCAGTCCAATACACAAGTTCTCCAACTTGTACCCATATGTAGAATACATATCTCATATTCGTCTCCACATATGCCAGTCATTATGTATTATTGTAACTTGCTCCACAATAATACTAAACCAGGGACATCTAAGAGTATCATTATTCTATGGTTATAACTATGTTTATTATGTTACACAGAAACAAAACAACAACCATAATTACTGGATTAATGTCTTAAGAAAATATCGTGACTCAGTGTGCAAACATACAATCATCTCATGATTGGCTTTTGGGCACAACACTAATAGTATATGTGCACAGATTGAAACTCCCTGATAGTAGTTGATTAACCTAGAATATGCCAAATGCATGCTCTTTATGCTTTACTTAGATTAATAAAATCCATAAAACATTGACTTGGCCAAAAGATTTCCATAGAAAACAAGTTCAAATAGCCAAATCATACAAAATCAACATTTATGTAAGTTTACTACACATAACAACTGTGTGGGAGCATTTATATGTAAAGTAGACTAATGTCCTCACCCAAGAGCAACCTTAGAGTCTAGGACACCCCAAAACATAAACAATGGAGGCAACTAGGAGTACTATCTATACAAGCCTCAACTGAGATCTTTTTGAACTTACTCCTAATGCTTGGTGACACCTTTGTTGTATGAAATGTTGGGCCTGATAGAGACTTTCAGTGAGAAGGTATCTACAAAATCTTGAAGAAAGCGGGTTAGGAGTTCCCCATAGTATGTTTCTAGGGGATGAGTCTCAGATGCCCAAGTCAATGTACGGGAGAAAAGTTGTTTAAGAGTAGTGAGTATAAAGGTGTGAGTCCCGTGTCCTTTCCTTGGGAACCTCCCATGTATTTATAGGAGGATGGAGGGAGAAGATCGTTTTACACAACTTGTTCAGATCAAGACACGTGTTTATGCTAGACCTGATCCATACCTACAGAGACAGGCATCTCCAGCTGGCCATAGGCAGTTCCAGCCAGAAGGTAGGGGTGTGTACGAGGCTTCTGTGTCAGAGATCCCTCAACTGTATTTGTCATTTTTTCTGTGAGAACCCTTTGGAAGCGTGAGACCCTTTCGAGCAAGGATTTTCCTCGAGGGCTACTAGGGAAAGCCCTTCAGAATGGTAGACCATCTTTGGGATACCTTTTTCCTCTATCAAGGATGGTGGACTTATAATCCTGATGTTACCCATTCCGGGGTAGTCCAGTTATGGTGCCAACACTGTGCATTTAAACACCTAGGTTTGGTGTGTCCTGTAGGTCATCAGAAGAACACCCCTTGTGTACATACTCAAGTGACCCTCTTGAGGACTATGTAAATACATGCATATTGGTCTAACCATAACACACATCTATACATTTATGTAAACTATGGAAGCTAAGAAGGAAAACACTAGCACAAGTCTTAGTTATGGTTTCCACACATTAGGCTTTCTTGTTAAGTTCTAGTGACCAGCTACTGCACCTGTAACTTCCACTAATAAATTGTATCATTTTAGCCATATAACCCCTATTTTATTTGCTCAATTATCAAGTAGAGACTTAGAGAAAAATAAGGAATTTTGTTTTCCATCAATAGCCCACCTATGGACCAAGTTATGCATTTTTTAAGTTGGTTACAAAATTCTGACCAAATGAACAGTAACTCAGCCAAATTTCCAATGTCATATCTTTGGCTACAGGGATCTAAATCTAGAATTAAAAATTCTAGTTAATGCTATTGATGTCCTCTAGGTGTGCTCAAATTTTCATACCAAGATACATTCTAAACAGGGAGATATTAAACTTTAGGTCCAGAGTCAAAATTCTGGCAACTTTTGGGCTGAGGGAGGACAAAAATGAGAGTGGGATAAGTGATTTGGCCTCTTAAATGGCCTTAAATGGGCTTCGGGCCACAAAACACACTTAACAAGCTTAACCTTGCCTTATGTCATTTTCTTTCTCACTAATTATGGTTTCTTTGTCTTAAGCTCATTCGTACACATGTGCCCGACATTTTTGACTAATTATCAAGTCTTGGCTGCCTCCCCCATGGTGGGATAACCCCACAATTCTAATGCTCAGTGGCATCCTCATCGTATGACATGCTGCCCTGAAGGAGAGACTTCTGGTATGAGGGTGCCTGAAACACTCAAAAGAACAAGGGTTAGGTGCTCCCCGGAATGTGTTTCTGGGGAGGAGCCTCCGATGCCCAAGTCAGTATTTGAGGAGTAAGGAGCAGAGAATGGAGACCAGTGAGTAGAGAGAGTTATGTGTCCCCTTACCAAGGTCATTCCCAAGTTTTTATTGGAGGGCATAGGGAGGAGGCCGTTTGACATAGCCCGCTCAGGTCATGACACGCATACGATCGGATGTGGTTCGTACGTTTGGAGATAGGTATGTCCAGCTGGTCGTAGGCCATTCTTGCTAGAGTTCAGGGGCATGTGCGAGGTCTCTATGTTAGAGGCTCCTCAACCATTTTTTTCGTGTCTCCAGAAGACCTTTTCGGGAAACTAGAACCCTTCGGAGTGTGGAACTCCTTCAGGGCAAGAGGTCCCCTTTGGTCTGACATTACCACCGAGTGTTGTTAGGTGAGGTCCTTTGACAGAATGGGGCACCTTTAGGAGATGTTCTCCCTTGCCGAGGATGGGGATATACACTCTCAAAGTTGTTGGGCTCGTCCATCCGAGGGTGGTTGTGCATGTCTTTTTCGAGGTTGGTCCAATCATTTACCAAGGGTAGTTGAGGTCGGGGCTAGGTCTTGACCGAAGCTGGTCTTTGTCTAGGTGGTCAGATCTTGGAGACATTGGCCCTTCGGTTGTAGGGTGATGTTCACATCGAGGATGGTGGGGGCTTCTCTTTTCCCTGAGATTGGTGATGTGTGTTCCCCGATGGTGGTACTCACTAAGCCAATTTGGGACATCTCCAAGCATAATGGCCCTTTGGCAATCACATGCCTCCCTCGGGAAGCCGAAGTTATATCTTCGGTGCTTGAGCTTTTATAAGCGTATCGTGGAACTCTTGAGAGGTGACAGTCGTCTCAACTAGTATGACTGGACTTCTGACCGAGGTTACGTTCTTTAGAAGAGGGCACCTCTTTGGTTTAAGATGTTTCTTCAAGCCAAGGTAGTCCCGTCATCATTCAAGCAGTACTTCCTCATTTTTAGCTGATCTTTTGATTTTCCAGAAGTTGTTACTTCAGAGCGAAGTGCATATTCCCCTTCTGATTTTTTGTTCCCTTAGTGAATCATCACATCTTCTTGATCGGATAGACGGGTCACTTCGACCTAAGCTTGCGTAGGTCTGCTAGCTGTCAAGAGGCATGCCATCATTTCCTGCAATGGGTGACATGTGTCACCTGGTGACTGGCAAACAGTCACGTCTATTACGTCAGTCACGTCTCTTTGCCTTTTGAGGAATCGTTATGGCCATGCTTCGCTTGCCTCCGTCGGCCTACATAATCCCTTCCTCCTCAGTTTTTTCCACACTTCCGTTCTTTCCTATCTTTTGTTCTTGAGTTTCCTCTTGTCTCTTTTCTTTTTCCAACGGCGGTGCTAGCGGTGGAGCAATTTTCGATGACACTTATGGTGGTCTTCTGAAGTTCATACCTTATTTTGAGCTAGGTGGGTTTCTTTTCTAAAGTCGTTCTTCCGTATTTTTGGTGTGTCTTCCCCATTATTTTTCTTTCACCTTCCCGAGGTTAGACTCTTTCTTTCTGAATCATGTATGCTCCCCAAGCTAAGACCTATCCCATTCTTGAGAGCTAGCTTCCCCTAACTCTCATCCAAGCTGTGCCACTTCGGAGAAAGTTCAGGAGTGGTCGGCTAAATTCTTCCTTCCTTCTTATGCTACCACTAGGCTACCTAGTCTAGGTATGTCTAGTTATATGCCTCATTCGGGCAACGTTACCGTCTTTCAGGCCCAGCTGAACGTCGGACTTCGGTATCCTCCGTTGAAGATGGTTTGCGACTTTTGCCAGTTCCATGGCATAGCTGTGAACCAACTTCCTCCGAACTCCTATTCTTATTTCAACACCTTTCTTTGCATGTGTGGGGTCTTCAAGATAGAGCCCCACTTCATCTTCTTCATGCAACACTACAAATTCCACCCTGTCTCAAAGAGTGGTATAGCTGTGAACCAACTTCCTCCGAACTCCTATTCTTATTTCAACACCTTTCTTTGCATGTGTGGGGTCTTCAAGATAGAGCCCCACTTCATCTTCTTCATGCAACACTACAAATTCCACCCTGTCTCAAAGAGTGGGTTCTACTTCTTGCTTCTTCGGGGATCTGGGAGCAGGAAGTACACGTTCACCTTCAAAATGAAGTACAGCTGCTGAGGGTCACAGAAAAAGTTCTTCTTTCTGAAGGTCCATGAGCAGTGGAAGCATGTGCCGATGAAATGGGCTTTGGGGACTTTGGATATTGATGTAGTTGATCCATGAAAGTTGCTAACCTTAGAGTTAGAAGCCCAATTTAAGGAGTTCGATAGCCGTATTCGGGCTGTCACAGACTAGGATCCCGAGGTCCCTCCTCGTTCCTTATACCCCTTTCCTATTCAATGGAATTTGATGACCGAAGAGGTCCTTCGGGACTTGGGGGTGATCAAGGAACACAAGACCTGAACATTTTGAAGCCTCCTTTTGACGGGAAGAAGGCATGGCTGGTAAATCTCATTCAGCGTGAACTCATGTCCCCTGTTGATGCCCCAAGGCATCTTCATTTGCTGCCATGTTGACAGGTGGAGAGACTTCTGGGAGGAAGAACGCCTGGTGGAATGGATAGCCCCAAGGAGAGTGCCTGAAAGCTCAGAAACAAAGGGTTAGGAGGCCCCCGGAGTGTTTTTCCGGGGGGGGAGCCTCCGACGCCCAAGTCAGTGGTGGCTGAGAAAAGGCAGAGAAAATAGCACAAAGGGCTGAAGGGTCTCGCCTGGTAGTTTTCTCTGAGCGTGGGAGCAGTGTTTGGCCAACCAACCAGCCTCCTGCCCAGTATTAATTCCTGGTATTTATAGGAGTGCCTAGCCCGATCAGATCGCGACACGTGTTCGGTTGGATGTTCCTGAAATTCTGGGCATAGGGGACAGATAGCTGGTAGTAGGTTGCCTTGAGCAACGTGCTGAGATGGGCCATGATGCAATTCTGATGACGTCCGTGTGTCAGAGCGCCTATTGAGGCGGCTTTATGACGTCTATGAAAGGACGTGTCAGAGGCTTCCTTAAACGCTTCCATAAATGTTCCTGCCGTACTCCCGAGGTCCCTGGGTGAGGTCGTCCTTTAGTTCGAACAGAGCCTCTTCGGGAAACAAGCCCTCAGTTCGGGGGTTCCCAGTTTCAGGGAGTTCCGCCTTCGGGGATATCACGTTTGGCTCGCTATGTTTGGTGCCGTTTTTCCGAAGGCGATCCGTTCACAACCTTGGGGTGCCGAGTAGTGTTTCCTGGCGTGCCGGGCTCGGAGCTCTTCGGCTATCTCCCGAGGTGCCTGATCGCACCATTTCTCGGGTAGCGCCAGCTTCTTCTGGCCGTTATTTGAGGCAGGGAGTTCGGCCAGATAGAGGCGATAGCGTTTGGCTATCACCTGTGTCGGGTTTCGGGAGCAAAACAGCACAACAAAATTTAACCGAAACCCTCCAGGATCCAAGTGAAACGGGGTAAATTGGGTGTTCGAAAATTTTTCATACCTAATTTTCAGTTGAGATCTCTCACTCAACTGTAGAGTCGAATAAAAAAACTTGAATAGTTGACATGTTCAAGTTCTCTATGGTATCCACACGAGCCTCTCGGGATCACCATGCTTCCATCGCGTCCCGGAAAATGTGTTTTTCTTGCGCTCGTAGTGCTAGCTTGTGTCCTCCAAGGAATTGCAAGAGAAGAGTACGGCTGTCCTTTTGGGAGGCTAGGGCAAGGAGACCTGCGAATTTTTTACTAGAAGTTGTATTTATAGTGAGACTCAACCTCCAGGCGTAATGGGTTTCAAAACCCTAATCCATTTAGGCTTTAATTTCAGGCTTAATAATGGCTTAACTATTGGGCCCATTATTAATACGAAATTATTGTGAAACCAAAACCCAAATTATTAGCCCATGCACTCTAATGATCCAAATAGCTCTATTTGTGCAACCCAATTGGCTCTTCGTACGTTGGCAATGATCATAAATTACATCATAAGCAATGAGCGGTGTCTAGCAACACATCATTGCTACCCAAGTGACAAGATTGTCGATGATTCGACTAAACCTTTATGATCATCACCGATATATGCCATTGTCCCTTTGTCCAAGATATCAAGAGTAAGCACGAGACATGGAATTTGTCACTCTCGTACAGCCCAATCTTTGGTTTCTTTATTACCAAGTAGACTAACCTAAGCTGATGACCTTGATATCGTATATCAACTCATCCGAGCATGGCCATGCATTTTTCTAAGTCTTACTATATCAAGGGACCCGAAGATATCACTCCCGTTACATAGGATGGACGAATCCCATCCTGATCATACAAATCCCTCCGCATGATATCTGACATACCTAATGACCTCCTTCAAGTTCACTCAGTTATGAGCAACAAAGGAAAGTAACAAAGTATGTGACTCACATGTAGGGAACCTTTATGATCTTAGGTCGAAGGACTACATATACCATGATCACTATAAGCATCACTTATGACACTCATATGACGATCCATGAAGTGTTTTGATGGTGGGTGGGTCCAGTACACAAGTTCTCCAACTTGTACCCATATGTAGACTACATATCTCATATTAGTCTCCACATATGCTAGTCGTTATGTATTATTGCAACCCGTTCCACAATAATACTAGACTAGGGACATTTAAGAATATCATTATTCTAGGGTTACAATTATGTTTATTACGTTATGCAGAAACAAAACAACAAACATAATTGCTAGATTCATGGCTCAATAAAATATCATGACTCAATGTGCAAAAAAATACAATCATCTTATGATTGGCCTTTTGGGCACAACACTAACACCCTGTTCTTGAGGAGAGTAAGTTTTTTTCCCAATTTTTTCATATATCTCCTTCTGTACTTAGACTGATGTTCTTCTTTTTACAGAGATGGGTGACAAGTCTGCTACATTTTACAAGTCTCTCTTCCTCGGTCAAGCCGAGAAGGGGGAGCACCAGAGAAAGAAGTTGGCACCGAAGAGGAAAAAGGTGCCTGGGGGATCATCTTCGGCTCCAAAATCAGAGAAAGTCAAGGAGGACTCCCTTCCTCCTCCGCCCAAAGGCTATGTGGAGGGGCAGGACCAAACTTTTGTTCGTGCCGACCCCCTTTCGAAGCTGGCCATCTGCTCAACTCCCCGAAGTCCTAATACTGCGGTGGATATCCTGGGGACCTCGGTTGGGGGACTCTCGACCAAGGAGCTTGAGGAGCGCTAAAAGAGCAAAGGCTAACATGTTCCTGCAAAGGTCCTCGAGGTTAGAGAGTTCGACGAAGATGACGTCGAGCTTCCACCACGTTTATCCCTTAGCCATTCTTCTAGGAGTTTGGTAATTTTTGGCATTTTAGACCTTATAGATGAATGGCTAAAGGATAATGTGCTAATGGAACTTCGACATGATTTTGCAAAGGAGCAAGCACCTACTCATTGGGTGGTGGAGCATTCCTAGAAGAGGGCCCTTTGGGATACCAAGATTCTATAGGACAAAGTGCTGAGGGAGCCTTTCTGGACTTTCACAGAGGACATGGACTTGTTCTTTGAGGATAGCCAGAAAATGGCTCCTCAGATGGCGAAGGGCATCCTGACAAATGCCACCTTCCAGTCCCTCACACAGGAGTGTCCAAATAAGGAGGTCCTCACTGCAAGGATGAGTGAACATGCTGCCCAAGTAAGCTTTTGAACCCTTTGGGACTTAGCAAAATTTCCAAAGTATCCACTCTGCCTTTCCTTTTGCAACTCTTGGCATATAGTGGATACTTCAAAGCTTGGGTAGCCAAATAGTCTTCAGTCTGAGGAGTCCTTGGCAAAGGCCAAGGAGCTCCTTGCCAATTCAGTCGTCAAGTACGGCAAGCATAATAAAATATCCAAGGAAGAGCTGGCGAACCTTTGGGAAGAGTTTCTGAAGAGTCAGGGGGAGCTCATTCAGGACTTTTCGGCAAAGATGTCAAACCTTGGTTCAATGATGATATTTTTGGCCTCGATGAACGAGGCTTTCCAAAAGGAGCGAGACGATGCTGTTGCTGATCTTACAAAGGCATTTGCTCTTAATTCCGAACTCCAATCCGAGGTCAACAAGCTGAAGAAGGAGAAGAAGAAAAGAAAGAAGTTGGAGCAGGAGGTAGTTGTCCTAAAAAATGAACTGGAGGACTTGCATGTGGAGAAGAACAAGTCTGACCGGGCAACTAAGTCTTCTTATTATGATAATTTTTGCTTGGCTCATCACCAAGTTTTGTCCAAATTTCCCAACCTTGACCTTCCCTTTCTGCCAGCCTTAGACATCCCCAAAGGACCCTCCTGGGAGTGGTCAAGGAAAGAGTTCCTCAATCTCCCAGCTAACCCACCTTCAGGCCCTACAGTTGCTGCCAAAAAAGATGACGCCAAAGGTGAGTTAGCTGAAGATGCCAAGGAGCTAGCAGGTGTCCAAGACCCCGAATAGGCTTCCTTTTGCTTCTTTTCCTCGTAATTTTCTCCTTTTTTACTTTGTAACAAAATTTCAATAAAACTTTCTTTCTTCAAAATTTTGGCTAAGTTCCTTACTAAACTATCTTCGCCGTCGAAGGGTGTTGCGACCATGTTCGGTCATCATCCTTTGGAAAAAGACAATCTTCTGTAAAACTTAACACATGTACAATTAGTTAAGTCTCTTTTTTGCCGACCATGTTCTGTTAATGTTTTTCAGAAAAAGTGATCCTTCGGACTTATTCGCGTTCAGACCATTTCATCCTTGAAAGCTTTTCAAATTTCTTCACTTATGCACTTCAGCAAGTAGCTACTTTTGGCTTTCCTCCTTTGGGTATGACCATCTTTGGTCACGTGAAACGCTCTCCTTTGGAAACACTGTTCAGTTGAAAGAAATATTCACCTTTGGGTATAACCATCTTTGGTTATGCCTCTTTGGTGTTTTTGCGCATCTTTCTTATTGAAATTTTTTCTAAGTGTGCAAATTTACTGAGGCACTTTTATAAAATGACCATCTTTGGTTGTCATCCATTAGAGGTGACCATGTTCATTTTTCCCCCTCAGACACGAACATGTTTCATTTTCTCCTTCGGAGGCCAACATATTTGGTCATTACGCCTTCGAAAAAAATGTATAATCTTGCATGTAGGCATTTTCGGGAAAAACTTCATTCAGTTTTTACACCATGCTCGGTCAATCACCCTTCGTGAGAATTGTACGATCTTTTCCTTAAGTATAGAATTTTTCCAAGGAATCTGAATGCCATGTATTTTTCAATTGTCCACCTTTGGTGTCACCGAGCTTGTACATTCCTGGCCGAACTTCATCAAGGACCAAAAAAGGGCCATCCCAGTTCGCCCGTAGTACTCCATGAGATGGTCTTCGGGCTTCAAATTTGGCTTTTCGGATGACGAGGCCCCCCTTCTTGATGTCTTTTCGGTTGACATACAGGTTGGTAGCGACAGCTACTCTCTACTGGAAAACTTTTCTTCTAAGCTCGGCCATCTATCTTTGCTCATCAATGACGTCCAACTTGGCCCTTAAACCGAGGTCGTTCCCTTCTTCATCAAACACTTGTATCCTGACCGATGGCTGTGCAACCTGAACAGGCAAATGGCCTCTGTGCTGAAGACGAGTGAAAGGGGCATCTTACTCGTGGCTCTTTTAGGGGTTGCTTGATAGCTCCATAGGACACTCGGAAGCTCTCCTGGCCATCTTCCCTTTGCTTCCTTCAACCTTTTCTTCATGCCATCCTTTATTGTTCTGTTGGACACTTCAACTTGTCCATTCCTCTGAGGGTGGCCACAGGCGTGAACTGCAACTTCATCCCGAGGTTGACTATGAATTCCTGCAAACCTTTATCGGTAAACTGGGAACCATTATTAGCTACTATCACCCTCGATATGCCAAATCTGCGTATGATGTTCTTCCAGAAAAATCTGTGTATGTCCTCCACCGAGATTGCCACTAAAGGCTCTGCCTCGATCCACTTGGTGAAATAATCTACTGCGACTACGCAGAACTTGATTCTTCCTGGAGCTATTAGGAGAGGTCCAATAAGGTCAATGCCCCAAACGGTGAAAGGACAAGGGTAATTTGCTGAAGTTATCATTTCTGAGGGTAGTCTTTGGATAGGTGCATGTTTTTGGCATTTGTCGCATTTTTGGACAAACTACTTCGCAACCTTCCTCAACGTGGGCCAGAAATATCCTTGCCGAAGTAGTACACCGGCCAGGGCATCAGTTCCTATGTGACAACCACAAGCCCCCTCATGGACTTCCTTCAAGACAGCTTCATCGTCCTCTTCGCTGACATACCTTTGTAACAGACTTGCGTACCATTGTCAGTACAATTCTTCCCCAATTATGAAGTATCTTCCTGAGAGTTTTTGCACTCTCGCAGCTTTGAGAGGGTCTTCGGGAAGGTCCGACGTTGTGAGGTATTTCCTGATGGGATCTTTCCTCCCTCTGCCTATGCTTGCCTGATATAGTACTTTGGTCGACTTCTTTGATTTGGCCAAAGTGTCTGCTTCCGCATTATCTCACTGAGGTACATTTTTTATATGTACCGTGTCAAACTCTTAGATGAGCTTTTTGACGAGGTCATGGTACTTTGCCATGGTTGGGTCCTTTGCTCCATAGTCCCCCATCATCTGCCGTACGACTAGCTGAGAATCACTGTGGGCCTTCAGCTTTCTCACACCAACTCTTTTTGCCAGCCGTAAGCCTGCTATAAGGACTTTATATTCGGTGACGTTGTTGGTGACATTGAATTTGGATTTAATTGACTTCCTTGCTTCCATACCTTTGGGACCGCGAAGGATTATTCCAGGTCCTTGGTGTTCGGAGCCAAAGGCTCCATCAGCAAAGAATGTCCACTCAAGTTCATTTTTGTGAGGTCTTCTAGGGTATCTTCGCTTTTTGGGACTTCAGCAATAAAATCTGCCAATGCTTGGGCCGTTATTGCCCTTTTCGGCTCATAGGTAATGTCATATTCATCGAGTTCAATGCACCATTTTGACAATCTTACCAAGTGGTCTACCCCCCTCATGACATCCCGAAGAGGTAGGTTACTTCGAAGAGTAATAGGGTGTCCTTGGAAGGAAGGTCGCAACCTTCTACTTGCCAATACTAAAGCATAGATGGACTTCTGTATAAGAGGGTACCTAACTTACATAGTATACTGGCCACTGCCTTCCTCCCTCTTCCTTTACAACCACCGAACTCACCCCTTTTTCGCTGACAGTGAGGTAAAGGATGAGAGGTTCTCTTTCCCTCGGCTGCCAAAGTGGTGGCAGATAGGTTAGGTAGCCTTTGAGCTCATCCCAGGCCTTTTGGTAGTCTTCATTCCAAGGATGTTGCTCGGAGCCAGAGGTACCTTCATTTTTTGCTGCTTTGGTGAACAATTTGAAGAACGGTCTACACCGATCACCATATCTGGATATGAATCTACTGAGCAAAGTGATTCTCCCAGTCAGCCTTTGGACGTCTTTTGTTGTTGTGGGAGTTCAGAATCCTAGCAAGGCCTTAACTTCTTCTAGGTTGGTATCGATACCTCTTTCTGTTACCATGAATCTAAGGAACTTGCCTGCATTCACCCCGAACATGCACTTCTCTAGCTTGAGACGGATTCCGAGTTCCCGAAGTCGGTGGAATGTTTCCTTTAAGTCTAAGATATGACTGCTAGGTAGTTTGCTCTTAACTATCATCTCATCGACATACACTTCCATATTCCTCCCGATTTGGGTGTCAAACACCCTGTTCATCAACCTTTGCTATGTGGCCCCTGCATTCATCAGATCGAAGGGCATTCTGACATAGCAGTAGGTCCTGACTTCGGTGATGAAGGCGATTTTCTCTTCATCTTCAAGATCCAACCGAATTTGGTGGTATCCACTGAAGGCGTCGAGGAAGCTGAGCAGACCGTATTCAACGGTGGAGTCCACCAATTGATATATTGGTGGTAAAGGATATGAATCCTTAGGACAGGTATCATTTACATTTCGGAAGTCGATGCACATTCAGAGCTTATCACTCCCTTCCTTCGTGGCGATAACAACATTATTAAGCCATTTAGGGTACTTGACTTCTCTTATTACACCTAGCTTCATTAACCATTGGACTTCTGCTCTAACAAAGTTATTCTTATGCGCTGAGAGGCTACACTTTTTTTGCCGAATAGGCTTCACCTCTGGACGCACTTTAAGGCTATGTTGAATTATCCGAGGGTCTACCCCAGGCATATCCTTCGGAGAGTATGGAAACAGATCTTTGTTCACTAATAGAAATGATACAACCTTTTGCTAGTCACCTTCAGCTAGTTGTTCCCTACTCGCGTACTTCGGCCTGGGACAAGTTCTACATCCTCTGTTTCTATTTTTTCGAAGTCACCTACTCATTCTCCTATTGCCTCTTCAGCGAGTATGCTCTTGTCTTCCGAAGTTTATGCATGAACTTTCATTGGACTTTGTCTATCCTTCACGAACACTTTTCTCACCTCAGCTTGATCAATGAATATCTCTGCATCCCCTTCCTTTGTTCCGAAGGTGACTGTTAGGAATTTCACATCTAGGCGAATGTGGAGATTCCATTTCTAGAACAACTTAATCTTAGCTGTGGTGTTAGCTATAATCTTAAGAACAATGACTAACCTATCTGAAAAGTTAGCCCAACATTGGGGTGTCATGCATTGCCTAGCATGCAAAGCTTCATGTGGTGCGATACCTATAACAGCTTGATGGCTAATTTTATAAGCGAAGTCAATGAAAGGCAAACGCTGATCCCAATATACTTAAAAGTCAATAGCACATATATGCAACATATCCTTCAAAGTCTTAATCACTCTCTTAGACTGTCCATTAGCTTGATGATTGAAGGTAGTACTGAGACTAACCTTGCTCCCCAATGCTTCTTGGAAAGCATCCAAAAACCTTGATACAAATTGAGGATTCCTATCAGATATTATCTGACCTAGTATAAGTAATTTTTATGGGTATGAAGTACGCCAATTTGGTCACCCTATCGACCATTACCTGTTGGATTTCAGGAGCTAAACAAGTACAGTGGAATGTAACCGAAACCCTCCAGGATCCAAGTGAAATGGAGTAAATTGGGTGCTCAAAATTTTATACCTAGCTTAGTTGAGATCTTTCACCCAACTGTTGAGTTAGATCATAAAACTTGAACAGTTGACACATTTAAGCACTCTCTGCTATCCATATGAGCCTTTTAGGATCACCATAGCTCCACAAAATCTCGATAGATGTGTTCATCTTACACTCACAGTGCTAGCTTGCGCCATCCAAGGAATGGTAGTAGAAGAGTATGACTAGAACTTTTAGAGCTCTTCTGATTTTCTCCTTAAGGAGGCTAGGGCAAGAGCTGTGAATTTCTCACTATATGATGTATTTATAGTGAGACTCAACTCCTAAGCCTAATGGGTTTCTAAGCCCTAATCCAATTAGGCTTTAATTTTAGGCCTAATAATTGGTCAACCTTTGGGCCAATCATTAATACGAAACTACCACAAAACTAAGATGAAACAATTCAGCCTATGCACTCAAATAATCCAATTGGCTCTATGTGCATCACCTAATAGGCTCCTATCCCATTAGCAATGATCATATATCACATTTATGATCATAAACAATGAGTGGTGCCTAGCAACACATCATTGCTACCCAAGTGACAAGATTGTCGGTGATTTGACTAAACCTCTATGATCATTATCCGTATATGACATTGTCCCCTTCTCTAAGATATCAAGACCAAGCATAAGACATGGAATGTCTCACTCTTGTATAGCCCGATCTATGGTTTATTGATTACCGAGTAGACTAACTTAAACTGATGACATTAACATCATATCTCAACCCATCCAGGCATGGCCATGAATTTTCTTCATCTCACTCTATCAAGGGGCCCGAATATATCACTCTTATTACATAGGATGGACAAATCCCATCCTGATCATACAAAAGCCTCCGCATGATATGTGGCATACCCAATAAGCTCCTTTAAGTTCACTTAGTTATGCAGAACAAAGGGAAGTATCAAAGTATATGACTTAAATGTAAGGAACCTTGACGACCTTAGGTCAAGGACTACATATACATGATCACTATGAGAATCACTTATGACATTCATATAACGATCCATGTAGCATTCTCATCATGGGTCGGTCCAATACACAAGTTCTCCAATTTGTACCCATATGTAGACTAGATACCTTATATTAGTCTTCACATATGCTAGTGTTTATGTATTGTTACAGCCCGCTCAATGATAATCTAGACCAGGGACATTTAAGAATATCATTATTCTAGGGATATAATTATGTTTATTATGTTACATAGAAATAGAACAAGAAACATAATAACTAGATTAATGCCTCAATAAAATATCATGCCTTAATGTCTAAAATACAGTCATCTCATGATTGGCTTTTAGGCACAACACTAACAATCTCCCACTTGCACTAAAGCCAATCATCCATGTATTTAATACCGATAGACCTAAAATGGCATCATGCTTCTACTATGTAAGGGGTTTTATTAGCGTATCAGCAATGTTGCTATTTGTCAAAGTCCTACATATCCTCACATCACCCTTCTCGATGAGCTCCCTAATGATATGATAGTGTCGGAGTATGTGTTTTGATCACTGGTGAGAGCGAGGTTCTTTAGCCTGTGTGATTGCTCCATTATTGTCACAATAGACCTCTATTGGGTATCGGGTCGGCAATGCTTGGAACCACTCCATGTTCTGTGATGAACTTCTTGATCGAAACTACCTTCTTCGCAACATTAAAGGTGGCAATGTACTTAGCTTTTGTTGTAGATTTGGCCACTATTTCTTGCTTTGAACTCTTCCAGCTCATAGGACAACCACTAATGCAAAACACATTACCAGATTGTGATCTAAAATTATCCTTAATGGATCAAACTATAGCATCGGTGTAACCTCTTACAATGAGCTCATCTTCACCTCTAAAGACCAAGAATGCATCCTTAGTCCTTCGTAAGTACTTAAGGATGTTCTTAACAGCTATGCAATGACTCTCACCAGGGTTTTATTGGTACCTGCTCATCATGCTTAAGGCATATGAGAAATCAGGATGTGTAAATATCATAAAAACATGATATATCCAATTGCCAAGGCATATGAAATCTTATTCATGCGCTCTCTCCTGAGCTTTACTCAGACACTATAATTTAGAAAGAGTTATACCACATGACATGGGCAAGAATCCTTTCTTGGAGTCTAAATGCTAAACTTCTTTAGCACCTTGTCAATGTATGTACCTTGACTTAGGTCGAGCAATTTTCTAGATCTATCTCTATAAATCCCGAAGCCTAACACATAGGTTACTTCACCTAAGTCCGTCATAGAGAAACATTTCCTTAGCCAAGTCTTTATAGGTTGCAACTCAAGAATGTCATTCCGAATGAGTAGTTTGTCATCTACATACAACACCAAGAAAATAATAGCGCTCCCAATAACCTTCTTGTAGACATAAGGTTCATCTATTTTTTTTGGTAAAACCAAACTCTCTGATTGCTACGTCAAAATGAAGATTCCAACTTTGAGAAGCTTACTTCAGTCCATAAATGGACTTTTGCTACTTACACACTTTATTGGCATTCTCAGGAGTGACAAAACCCTCAGGTTGTGTCGTGTGTACATCTTCAAGTAGCTTTCCATTAAGGACAGTAGTTTTGACATCCATTTGTCGTTTTTCATAATCATAATGCAGAGCAATAGCCAATAAAATTTGGATGCATATAGGCATGGCAACTGGTGAAAAAGTTTCATCATAGTCAATACCATGAATTTGCTTAAAACCTTTTCCAACCAATCATCCTTTGAAGGTAATCACATTACCAACCATGTTAGTTTTGTTCTTGAAAACCCATTTGCACCCTATACATTTAACACCTTGAGGTGGACCAACCAAAGCCCATACTTGGTTTTCATACATGGATTCCATCTCCGAGTTCATGGCCTTTAGCCACTTCTCAGAGTTAGGCCCCAACATAGCTTATTGGGAGGTTGTGGGATCATCTTGATCCATGAGCATCACATCGCCAGTGTGAGTCACGAGAAATCCATATCTCTCGAGCTCACACCAAATCCTACCAGACCTACGTGGGCTTTGTGCTACAAGAATAGTCTCTTGAATCGCAACATCTTATGTTGTATCTTCAGGTTGCATTTCACGTTTGATTTCCCATTGTTGTTTCTAAATTTCTTCAAGTTTTCTTTCCTCCCATTGATCACTTTAGATATAAACTCTTTCTCTAGAGAGACACCCTAGCTTTTTAGAGGATTGACATTTCACATAAGCATCACAACCCCAAATCTTCCTAAAAGACAGACTAGGATGCCTCTCACTCCATATCTCATATGGTGTCTTGTTAACCAATTTAGATGGAACTCGATTTAATGGCTATCTCTAGAACATGTCCCCGAATGGAGTTTGGACAGTCAACTTGACTCATCGAAGATGAAACCATGTCTAAGAAAGTTCAATTTCCCCTTTCAGATACACCATTCCATTTAGGTGTACTAAGTGGAGTGAGTTGTGATACTATACCACATTCCTTTAGATAGTCAAGAAATTCTCAATCCAAGTATTGTCTCGCTCAATCTGATGGGAGTACTTTGATAATCTTCCCGAGTTGATTCTCTACTTTATTCTTGAATTATTTGAACTTTTCAAAGGATTCTAACTTGTGTCTCATGAGATACACATAGCCATATCTACTAAAGTCATCAGTAAAGCTAATGGAGTATTGGAAACCTCCTTTAGCCTGTGTAGACATAAGGCCACATACATCATTATGTATGACTCCTAATAAGTCAACAACCCTTTCACTTTGCCCAGTGAAAGGTGTTTTGGTCATCTTGCCCAAGAAACATGACTCAGATGTTTCAAATGATTCAAAATCAAATGAGACCAAGAGTCCATCCTTATGGAGCTTGGATATATGGGTTTTATTTTTATGGCCCAAACGACAGTGCCAGAGATAGGTTGGGTTTCAATCATTCAATCTGACCTTCTTGGTATTCACATTATAGATTGGATTTTTGAGTTCTAAAACTTACAAACCATTACTAAGTCAAGCACTACCATAAAATATTTCATTCAAATAAATAGAACAACATTTATCCTTTATTATAAATGAAAAACCTTTTTTGTCCAAACAAGAAACAGAAATCAAATTTCTTCTAATAGTAGGCACAAAGTAGTAGTTGTTTAATTCTAAAACTAATCCCCTAGGAAAAGTTAGAACAAAAGTCCCTACGACTATGGAAGCAACCCTTTCTCCATTTCCAGCACATAGGTATACTTCACCTCGGGCCAATCTTCTACTCCTACTTAGATCCTGCATGTTTGCACAAATGTGTGATCCATATCCAGTAACCAAAACCCAAGATGAGAAAGTAGAAAAGTTAGCTCTATAACAAAAATACCTGAATTGGAAGCCTTACTTCCCTTCTCTTTAGCAATTTCTTCAAGACAGAGCTTGCAGTTGCGCGTCTAGTGTCCAAGTTGCTTATAATGGAACCATTGGACTTTCCTTTAGCTTTATCGTTGGGGTTTCCCTTTCCTTTGTTTTTTTGTACGATCATAATTGGCTTAGCCTTCTTAAGGTTTTGCTCAACAGTTCTCAGCATGTTGAGCAATCCAAGGAAGGACTTGTCAAGGTTGTTCATGTTATAGTTAGGACGAACTAACTGTAGCTTTCTGGTAATGATTGCAAGACTACATCAATAGCCAACTCTTTCTAAATATCAAATCCCAGACTCTTAAGATTCTTGATTTACCCAATCATCTTGAGCACATGAGGACCAATGAGACTTCCCTCAAACATTTTGCACTGAAACATTGCCTTAGAAGTCTCAAACCTCTCATGCCTTGCTTGCTCTTGGAAAAGTATTTTGAGATGTTCGATCATATTCAACACCCCCATGTTCTCACGTTGCTTCTAAAGCTCATATTCCATGGTTATCAGCATAAGGCAAGCAACATCCATAGCATCATTAGAATCCCTTTTGTGAGCATCCCTTTCAACTCATGGAGCATTAGCAGCAGGCTCATTCAGAATGGGCTGCTCTAGGGGAAAAGCCTTTCTCGCTTGCTTGAGGACTATCCTCAAATTTTGGTACCATTTGAGAAAGTTGGTCCCATTTGGTTTTTCCTTCTCAAGGATTGATCGCATTGAAACTGTCAACGCATTTTATGCCATGGTAATCTACAACAGTAAATATGGAGTGTAAGAGTCATGCATTTTAATTCATTTAATAAGAAATTTTATTAAACGATACTCCAACTATTTTACTGAAAATAATAACCCTCAATATTATTTTGGAACACCTTAGTGCTAAGGTATTCTAGTGGACCACGATCCATATTTGACCACAACCTGAGTCAACTTTGGCTTTTCTCTCAAGTTACAGTTATTTAGGTAGGCAACTCATAGCCAATTGCATCTTATGCAACTCATGGGTAGTTGGGTAAACAACACTTGCCCAAGCTCATCTCATGAACTTAAGCCCAACCCTATGCCTCTAAGTCCCCAATCCTATTAGGATGACTTAGACAAGTCGGACCCAAAGTTAGCAATTTCGATATCACTATTATCCTGTCGTGCCTTACCAAGATGAACAAAGGTGCTTTGCTTTGGCCGGCCTAATGTTGATCGAAGTCTTGACGAGTGCCAACATTTGGAAGGTAGTAGATTTAATAACTTAATATTTTATTTGAGTGATTTTTTTCCTGTTGATCTTACCAATTTTTATCTTGGTTGTCATATACATGCATCACATACAAATATAAAACATGCATCTTATGCTAAAACCAAAATAAACATGACATAGAATCTCTGATCAAATAAGGCCAACTACGGCAATACCTGGGAATGCCATCCCCCAAAGGAAGAAGGGAAGAACAAAGGAAAGGGGAAGATAAGGACTACTATTCCAACCGACGTCGGAACCGAAGTCCCAGAAAGCATCCACCACTTCTGGCTGGAGTAATCTAGACAATCACTACTGGGATACCCTTAGCTGAGAGAAAAAGGAATGTCCGGGAAATCTCAATGATGGAGTTTGAAAACCCAGCGAACAAGCTTGTTCGAAAAGATGGGTCTACCATGAAGTTCCCTCATGAAGACCCCCTCCTAATCATGGCGAGGATAGGGAGTTGGGACGTCAAAAGAGTGCACTTTGATAATGGTTCCAATGCCGACGCTTTGTTCTCCCACCTATTGGTGAACGTGGCCATCTCCAAAGGTGATCTCAAACCCGTTGCTTCCCCTACGTTTGGTGTAGGTCCCTCCGAACTCCTTGTGCTCGGGTGGATTGATCTGCCCTTGATGCTAAGGGGAACTTTGGTTTAGGACAAGAAAGAGCTCTTTGGCTCCACAATGACAAGGTTCATTGTCATAGATGTCCTTTCTTCATACAATGCCATCCTCAGAAGGTAGACACAAGGAAATCTCCACATTTCTCTAGATGTGAACTACCTAATAGTCACCTTCGGCATGAAGGAATGGGACGCAGAGATATTCATTGATCAAGCTAAGGTGAAGAAAGTCTTCATGAAGGCAAGACAAAGTCCAACGAAAGTTCATGCACAGACTTTGGAAGAAAAGAGCATACTCACTGAAGAGGCAATAAAAGAAGGAGTAGGTGACTTCGAAAGAATAGAAACAGAGGATGTAGAACTTGTCCTAGGCCGAAGTACCCGAGTGGGGAAACAACTAGCCGAAAGATGACAAGCAAAAACTTGTATCTTTTCTATTAATGAACAAAGATCTGTTTGCCTACTCTCCGAAGGACATGCCTAGGGTAGACCCTCGAATAATCCAACATAGCCTGAAAGTGCGCCTAGAGGTGAAGCTTGTTCGTCAGAAAAAGCGCAACCTCTCGGAGCATAAGAATAACTTCGTCAGAGCCGAAGTCTAACGGTTAACGGAGGCAAGCGTAATAAGAGATGTCAGGCACCCCGAGTGGGTTAGCAATGTTGTCATTGCCACAAAGGAAGGGAGTGATAAACTCCGAATGTGCATCGACTTCTGAAAAATAAATGATGCCTGTCCCAAGGATTCATTTCCTCTCCCACCGATAGATCAATTGGTGGACTCAACCATGGAATATGGTTTGCTTAGCTTCCTTGACACCTTCAATGGATATCCCCAAATTCGAATGGATCCTAAAGATGAGGAGAAAACCGCTTTCATCACTAAAGTCGGGACCTACTGCTACATCAGAATGCCCTTGGGCCTTAAGAATGCAGGGGCCACATACCAAAGGCTGATGAACAAAGTGTTCAACTCCCAAATTGGGAGAAATATGGAAGTATACATCAACGATATGATAGTTAGGAGCAAACTTTTCATACCCCACATAGGCCCTAGCCTGTGCACTTTTAGTGTCACTCACCATTCTACTTAAAAACTTATTAAAACACTAGAGTTCAGAAGTGTTATGAGTGAGCATTTAATTTGACCAACTTTGTTATAGGTAGATAAAGTCTTATTTTCTTAAGCTAAGGGCCTGGGAGGTGCCCCAGGAGGCTTATGGGTTACCCTGTACATTTACTTGCAACTTATGGCAAGGCCCAACCCCTTACTTGCAACACAAGGCAAGGCTGAATCAATAACTTGCATTACGAGTAAGGCATACACTTAAACATTTAAGTGTCTAGGATGTGTGCTCATCAAGTGTACTACTTCAATGCATTACAACCAAGAAACCCACATCTTTGCAAACTTTGACAACAAGGTTTTCATGCTCATGTACATTCGGCCAATAAAGAACATAAGAGGTTCATCACATAACAACTTGTCAATAATCACATAAACTTAGCATAACTTGGCATATAAGCATCCAACAAATGTACATCCAAAACCAAGTTCAACCGAGGCTACATATATACACAAAATAGCCAACATACAAGCATCACTTACTTGGAAACATACCAAGGATGCTACAAGTCCAAAATTAGCTCAAACTATGAATTACGAGCCATCCTACCAAGGTTACCCGAGAAGCACCTTAAGGGGGCAATCCAGAAGCACACACTGAAGTACAAACCCAATGACCATGTTCATGGTCATGAAAGTGAACACAGCTATCAAAGCCATAGTCTACACCTTCATCACTCTCATAGACAAGTCCCACAGCCTACTCAAGCCTGCAAAACTTAGTACATAAGTTTCAGGCACATAACATAAGACTTGTATATACACTTAATCAAGCCAAGTTTTCGTTTGGAACATACCTTGAGCAAAATGTACTAACTTAGTACACAAGGAAGCAACTCAAGCACACTCACTCAAGCTCAATTCCCTTTCCTGAAATTCAAACAATATGGGCATAAGTTTTTCAACTCAGTAAGGTTCATTACAACTCCGTAGGAGTTTATTTAGTTAAGCCAAAACTTAACCCCCATAAGCTTAGCTTGACCTGCAAGAAAGACATAGAAAAAGAAAGAACAATATATATACACATGATATCCAAAACACTGTATAAGCATAAACACTACCTATATTGGGTTAGCACACACAATCACATAAAACAAGCACACAACTCACACACACACCACATTTGCATTCTTGGCCGAAACCACTAACGAGCACAATTTCACATCCTTGCACTTCAAGCATTCCAATCAATCATCAATCCACTAAAGCTCCAAGTACACTAGTAAGTTGGCCTAACCTACTAAGAAATTAAGTGCTTGCCATTAACCTTGACTAGCTAGCCAAACCATAATGAACCCAAAACTTCAACCATATGCCCATCTAGCAAACTAAGATCATATAGCATAATTGACTATCACTTAGCTGCCATTAACTACTTGAACATGGAATTATACCAAGAAATCAAGTAGAATCATGAACCTTACCCACAAAATCACAAGCTTGAGCTTTCGGCCAACCTTCAATCCTTCAAATCTGAGCTTGAAAATTGAAAGTCAAGGTCACCTAGTGCTGAGACCAAGTAATCCAAGCTCAATTTCCACTTCAAGCTCTAATTCAACACCTATTTGGTATGGATCCGGCACCAACTCGGCAAGAACACCCAACAACTGTTCCTTGAATTTTGAAATGAAGCTTTGACCGAAACTAGTTAATTTCAGCTTAAGTGAGTGCTTGCACATCCGGCCATTGCCACATGTACCACTAATTGGTCTTAATAGTCTTCTCAGCCTTCCATTAGTTTGCATGGCCTAATCTTTCCTTCCATTAGCATTAATGTCAAGAATAACACCTGAAAGAGTAATCAAAATGGCCCTTAAGTTTTGTTTCTTTCCATAAGCCACATAGCCAATTTTCATGTGCACTTTAAGCCTGAAAGTTCTAGGATTTGCACTTACACCACCGACCACATTTTTAGTCAAGTCCCTCATGTTTATTTTTCATTTTCCTTGCATTCTTGGCTTGGGTCAAGTATTGGGGAATCGTTCTGAAAACTCCTCCTTCCTTAAAGAATTTGGTCCTCCAAATTCTTCACCAATCCAGGATACGACTGAGGGTATGTCTTGGCAATTTCCTGTTCTACTTCACAGGTTGCCCAGTCAGGAGTGTGGTTACTCCACTAAACTTTTATCGTAAAGATCCACCTGCTTCTCAGTTTCCTAATGTCTCTAACTAGGAATTGGATAGGTACCTCCTCATAAGAAAGGTTTGGTGCCACAGGTACACTAGCAGTTATCTCTATCTGCTTAGAACTTGGAACATATTTCTTAAGTAGGCTCACATGAAACACATCATGTATGTTTCCAAGTTCTGGTGGCAAATCCAACTGATATGCTACATTGCCAACCCTAGCCAATATTTGATATGGCTGTATATATTTGGGTGCTAGTTTTCCCTTCTTTCCAAATCTTATTACTCCTTTCATAGGAGAAACCTTAATCCACATCCAGTCACCTTCCTGGAATTCCAGGTCTCTTCTTCTTTTCAGGTTGGCATAAGACTGCTGTCTATCATTTGCAGCTTTGATTCTTGCCTAAATTAATTTTTTCTTTTCAATGGTCTCCTTAATAATGTCTGGCCCCAACTCTAACTTATCTTCTGACTGATGCTAGCAATGTGGAGTAATACACTTTTTGCCATACAAGGCTTCATAAGGGCGTCCCAATTACTGACTCATACCCATTGTTATAGGAGAGCTCCACTAAGGGAAGATGCACATCCTATTCTCCATGGAAATCAATGACACAACATCTTAATATATCTTCCAGAGTTTGTATAGTTCTTTTTATTTGTCCATCAGTCTAGGGATGGTAAGCTAAACTAATGTTTAGTTCCTAATACCTGATGTAGGGATTTCCAAAACCTAGAAACAAACCTAGTATCCCTATCTGATACAATGTCATCAGGTACTCCATGTAATCTCACTATCTCCCTTATATAGAGTTGTGCAAGCTTATCCAAAGAATTAATGAGATTCATGGGAAGAAAATGAGCTGCTTTAGTCAATCTATCCACAATGACCCAAATGGAATTATGCTTTCTCCTTCTCAGTGGCATTCCTACTACAAAATCCATAGATATGGATCCCCATTTTCTCTTAGGTATGGGCAAGCTTTGAAGCTTCCCTCCTAGTTTCTGGTGCTCAACTTTCACCTATTAGCACACTTCACATTTGGCTACATAAGCACTAATGTCTCTATTCATATATGGCCACCAAAAGTAAGCTCGAAGAGCATGGTACATCTTTGTGGCTCCTAGATTTATACTCAACTTGCTAGAGTTTGCTTCTTCTAGAATTTGAAATCTTAGGTCATCCTTTTCAGGCACATACAACCTATTATAGAATTACAACATTCCTTGCTTATAGGAGAATCCTTGAAAAGTTCTCCCTTTCTCTGTCTAGACACTAGTCCCATGTGCTCATCACCAGCCTGAGCATCTCTAATAAGCTATTTCCACTCTAGTGTAATACTGAGTACACTAAGCTATTCACATTCCCAAGCTAACCATTGACTTGCCAAGCAAGCAAGGCTAAGGCTCTCCACCTTATGCTCAACTTCTCCACCCTTGAGCACCCGTGTATAATTCCTGCTCAGGGCATCAGCCACTACATTGGCTTTACCAGTTGTGTATTCAATCATACAGTCAAAATATTTCAGGTATTCAAACCACCTTCTCTTCCTCATATTCAAGTCCTTCTGAGTGAAAAGGTACTTGAGACTTTTGTGGCCTATATAAACCATAAATCTATTACCCAGTAGGTAATGTCTCCATTGTTTAACGGCAAAGACTATTGCTGCTAACTCAAGGTCATGCACTTGATACTTTTTCTCATGTGGTCTTAACTGTCTACACCCAAAAGCAATAGCCTACTTTTCCTACATTAGGACACATCCTAGTCCTACATGGGATGCATCAGTATACAACTCATATTCCTTTTCAGGGTCTGGTTGGACTAACACAGGAGCTGTTGTCAGCCTCCTTTTAAACTCTTGGAAGCTTTCCTCACATTTAGTTTCCCAGACAAATTTCATGTTCTTTCTAGTCAGCTGGGTCATGGGTGCTACTATGATAGAGAATTTTGGCACAAATCTCTTGTAATAGCCAGCCAACCCCAGGAAACTCCTGACTTCCCTTACATTCAGGGACTGCTTCCAAGGCAGGATTGACCTTACCTTTTCAGGATCCACTTCTAAGCCTTCATCATTTATCACATGACCTAGAAACCCAATTTATTAGGTCTAAAGTTTGCACTTACTTAGCTTCCCATAAAGCTTATGTTCTTGGAGTAAGCCAAGCACTACTTTTCGGTGTTCTTTATGGGTTTCCTCATCTTTAGAGTACACCAATATCTCAGCAATGAACACTACTACAAAGTGGTCTAGGTGTGCTCTGAACACCCTTTGCATTAAGTCTATAGAGAATACAGGTGCATTAGTAAGCCCAAATGGCATTACTGTGTACTCAAAGTGTCCATACTGATAGGCGAAGCGCTATTCCCTTGCAAACCCAAAAGCTCGGGCAGAGCCCCACCCTCAGTAAGGGTAGGCGTCATCCCTAAAGAACAGAGTACCAACCTCGGGAAGGTAGACACCTCGACCATTCGATCTCGGTGATCCATCATTGCCCCCCGGGAGTGACAGTACCGACCTCGAGAATATGGCGCACCACCATCCTCAGTAAGATGACCTAACCAGCTTCAGAGAAAGAAGACTCACCACCTCTAGCAGGGGAAGACACCCCCAAAAGGGATCATCAGTGCCGAGGGGACTTGCGGATGATTGGAGCGACCTCGGATAAAAACCGCCCTATTCCGAAAAGGTCTCTTTTACCGAAGGGATCTCGAGAATACGACAAAAATGGTTAAGGAGCCCCTGACACGCCGCCCTCGGACACGCCCTAACACGCAGACCAACTATGGCCCTGGTTCTTGGACAGGACGACCTATGGCCGACTAAAGGTCCCCATTCCTGAAGGTACGAATTACATCCGACCGAACACGTGTCATGATCTGAGCAGGCTATGCCAGGCAGATTTCTCCTTACATCCTCCTATAAATATTTAGGAAATGGACTTAGTAAGGTGGTGTACTCTTAAGGAAAAACATATGTCCTATTCTTACCATTCTCCATCTCACTAAATACTGACTTGGGCGGCGGAGGCTTCTCCCCCGGAAAAACATTTCGAGGATCTCCTAACCCTTGTTTTTTGAATGGTTCAAGCATTCTCTCCTAGGAATTCTCCCCTTTAGACGTCTTCCTCACTGGAAGTCCCTTCCAGACTTACCATGTCGTACCACGAAGATGCCAGCTGGCATCATTTGGCGCCGTCTATGGGAAACTACTCTTAGGTGGCCGTCGTTGAGACTCGGCGTTCTAAGGAGAAGGGACTCCCAAAGTCCCCGTCTGTGCCAGAAGCTCAACTGGCAACTGAGCAACCCGCTGTAGGGACTTCCTTGCCTGAGGACTAACGTCCCCTAATCGTTACGATGAGCTTCCTACATGATTTCCAATGCTCCATTGTGGTTGAAATGACCCAACAACTGGATCAAAGGTGGTCACAACAGCGTTCGGGATGAAGTACATCCTCGCCAATGCCCCGTCGAGAGAAAAGCCCGAAATAAACTCACCGGAGTTCGGGCAGTGGGGACATCAGTGAGGAATCCTCGATGGAGGACGTGTGTTACCACCTCACAAAATGGGAGAATTACAAGTGTGTTACCCACTCCGGGGTAGTCCAGTTATGGTGCCAAAACTGTGCATTTAGACTCCCAGGATTGGTAATGTTCTGTAGGCCGTCAGAACAGTACCCTTAGTGTGCATACCCAAGCGGCCTTCTTGGGCACTATGTAAATACATGCATATTGGTCCAACCATCACACAAATATTCATATTTCATGCACACCATGCCAGCAAAGAAGGAAAACACTGGCACAAGTCTTAGTTTTGGCTTCCATACATTAGGCAATCTTGTTAAGTTCTAGTGGCCAGCTAATGCACCTGTAACTTCCACTAACAAATTGTATCATTCTAGCCACATAGCCCCCTGTTTTATTTGCTCCATTATCAAGTAGAGACTTAGAGAAAACCAAGGAATTTTGTTTACATCAATAGCCCACCTATGGACCAAGTTATGAATTTTCGAAGTTGGTTACAAAATTCTGACCAAATGAATAGTAACTCAGCCAATTTTGCAATGTCATATCTTTGGCTACAAGGCTATAAATCTGAAATTCCAAAGCCCAGTTAACCCCCTAGATGTTCTCTATGTGTGGTCAAAATTTCATACCAAGATTCATTCTACACATGGAGATATTCAACTTTAGGTCCAGAGCCAAAATTCTGGCAACTTTTGGACCATTTTGCCCATACAATTTTTCCAAACCATGCAAACACTTTATTCACAAGGGGAAAGCCCTCCAAGGCTATCCGATATATGTAAATTACACATAGGAATTACATTCCATTTATTTTAACAACTTTATATGGCCAAAATAGAATTTACAAGTAAGCAGCCCATCATTCACACTTAGGCAGCTTTGCACCACATCACTTACATAGCCAAAACATTACTCAAATGTTCACATACTTGTCTCATTTTACATACACTAAATGTACATGCATACATGCACTAAAAAATGGTCTTAAATTAGCTAAAAACACACCCTAAGTTATAGGAGTGCCTGAGATAGAATGGACTCCAGAACAGGATGCTGGACAGCTGCTGCACAACATAGTAAGTACCACCATTAAAAATACCAAATGTGCTCCTAAAATCACCAAACTTTCCATATCATAACTAGAAATATGGGAGTTTATGTACCTAAAATTTTAGATTAAAAATCAAACCACAACGGTTAGTTTGAAGGTGATCATTCAGCTGGACCTGAAATGACAGAATTGAGGGGAGTAAGTTTCATTGAGAAACTTAGTAAGGGTAACACTTGGATTCACTAGGCAATGTGACCATCATTAAAACCTACATCCAAAAGACACTAAAACAAAAAAAATACAATGCATATATACAAGATATAGCAACCAAATGCAGCAGCCATTCACAACAAACAAACACATGAAATGTGGCAGCAACATATACCATAGGTTGGTCCATAAAACATGTAATAAACATAAGTAAATCACTATGGAAGCCCTCCTCAAGCTAATGCTTGGTCTTAGGAGGATTTTAACACTAGTTAGTACTAACTTTGGGCTCTAGAAACCCTCATTTCACTGCCATCTTTGTGCACTTGACAATACGTCACAAAACATTCAATAAGTGCACTCCCCTCAATAAGCTTGGTTCATCAAGCTCATGGCTCTCTTCCAAGCTTATCCATAGCTCCATGGATGTTTGAAAATATAGAAAACAACCCATGAGAGCAAGAGAACCCTTACCAAAATGGGTAGCCCGAAAATCAAGCTTGATCCTTGAAGTATGTAAGAAATAGCTCTAGTTTGCTTCCAATTGCTTCCTTTTGCCGTCAATTTCAATCAATTGCAGGTTTGAAGGTGTGGTGGCTATGGAGGAAGTATGGTTGTGTTCTTGTGCTGGGGGAGGACAAAAATGAGAGAGGGATAAGTGATTTGACCACTTAAATGGCCTTAAATGAGATTCAGGTTTCCAAAACACACTTAACAAGCTTAACCTTGCTTTATGTCATTTTCCTTCTCACTAATTATGGTTTCTCTGTCTTAAAAACATTGGTACACATGTATCCAATATTTTTGACTAATTATCAAGTCTTGGCTGCCTCCCCCATGGTGGAATAACCCCACAATTCCACCCTTAGACTTAAGACAAAAGCTTGAACACCTTAAGGTTTACACTAGGACATTTAGGTTCTTATTGCCTTTAGTATTTCCTTTGTCCAAACTTGTCTTCCATGAGCAATTTGGTCCTCCAATAGCACCTTCATACTATTTCTATCCTTCCCATAACTCTCCAAGTCTCTTTCTTGAGAGTTTTGCAATTGAGTACCTGAATTTCCAAAACCTTAGAAAAATGTCCATAGGTTGCTTGCAAAACAAGCAATCCTTAAGGATTTTCTTGGGGGCCAAGTTACCAACTTGGAACACTTTTAAGGAGGTGTTGATCATGCCTTTTACCCCCACACTTCAATCACTATGTTGAGAATTACACAATATAATGGTTTTTAGCCATTATGACACACTTGTAATTCTCCCATTTTGTGAGGTGGTAACAATCCTCCCCCCTTAAAAATTTTGGTCCTCCAAAATAGCCTTTAGCTTCAGGTATTCTTTAGGATACCTTTCCTTAAGGTCTTTTTCAGTTTCCTAGGTTGCTTCTCTTTCAGAGTGGTGTGACCACTGAACTTTAACCATGGGAATGTGTTGCTTTCTTAACCTTCTGGTATCCATGGCTAAGATAGCTATAGGTTTCTCTTTATATTGCAAGTTAGGTTCCAATTGTATGTCTTCCACTACAATAGCATGCTTTGTGTCTAGTAGACATTTCTTAAGCATAATGATGTGAAAAACATTATGAACACTTAACATGCTTGGCGGTAGAGCTAACCTGTATGCTACCTTGCCAACTCTATCCAATATCTCATAAGGACCTATGTATCTTGCAACTAACTTGGTCTTTTAGGCACATAGATTTGGTCCTTGAAGTATAGTAATCCTTGCTTGTAGGCATAGGATTAATACAATGAACCTTTTCTTCTCCTGATATCTTTTCACATTTCTCAGTCCACTCAAACCTTTGACCCTTATTGGTCAGATGAGTAAAAACTGAGGTAATCATGGGAAAGCCTTTTACAAATTTCCTGTAAGATTCAGCTAATCCTAGGAAACTTCTGATTTCCTTCATAATCCTTGGTCTTCCGCACTCTTGCACTGCCTTGACCTTTTCAGGGTCTGCCTTAAGGCCTTGTGCATCTATGATGTGTTCTAGGAAAGACAGTTCCCTTATCCAGAATTCACACTTGGATAACTTAGCATAAAGCTGATGCTGTAATAGAGTCTTTAAGACAATCTTCAGGTAATGTTCATGTTCATTTTCATCCTTGGAATACACTATGATGTCATCAATGAACACAACCACAAATTTCTTCGGATGTGGTCTGAACACCCTGTTCATCAGGTCCGTGAAAGCAGCTGGAGCATTAGTCAAACCAAATGGCATGACTATGTACTCAAAATACCCATATCTAGTCCTAAATGCAATCTTAGGAATATCTTCTTCCTTTACTCTCAATTAGAAGTATCCAGATCTCAAATCTATCTTGGAGAAGATCTTAGCTCCCTTGAGTTGATCAAATAAATCCTCAATCCTAGGGAGTGGATACTTGTTATTGATAGTCACTGCATTAAGCTTCCTGTAGTCAATGCATAGTCTCAAAGATCCATTGTTCTTTTTCACAAAGAGAACAGGAGGTCCCCATGGTGAAACACTTGGCCTTATGAACCCTTTTTCAAGAAGTTCATCAAGTTGTTTCTTGAGCTCATTCATCTCTGTGATTGGTATTCTGTCAGGAGGTATCGATATTGGACTAGCTTCTGGTTGCAGCTTGATTTCAAATGTAATCCCCCTTTGTAGAGGAATACCTGGCATGTTTTTAGGAAAGACTTGTGGAATGTCTCTCACTACAGGTAGTCTGTCCACTTCCTCAACACAGTGTAATTCATTCAATGCATAACAGTAATCATGCTCAAAAATCACAGGTATCTCATCTAGTACCTCTAGCTCGATGGCATGCATTTCATACACTAATTCCTTAGAATTCATTAATGCATGCACTTCACCATCAGGCAACGTGAATTCCCTCTTAGCACAATCAATTCTTATGTTATGCATAGCAAACCAATTCATACCTAGCACTAAATCATACTTAGGAATTCCAACACTAGCATATTAGTCATAACCTTAGTCTTTCCTACTACTAGCTCACAATCCTTAGCTAGGTCATTAGTGAATAGACATTGACTACCTGTTGTTTTCACCAAGGATATCCTAGGCATGATTTCAGTAGGCAATTTCATAGCATTAACAAATTTCCTAGACACTATAGACACAGATGCACCAGTTTCAAATAGAACACTAACAGGCATACCATTAAGGTAAATGTTACCTCTTAGTGCTCCTACCTGCTTTGATGTCTCTGGCTTCTCTACTTGGAAGACTCTGCTAGCTCTCTGCACTGGAGGTCGAGGCACTGGAGGAACTGGCCTCTACTGTCCCTCCCTAGGTGCTCCCGCTCTAGGTCCTGCCCCAATAGGCCTTACTGCACCTTGGTCTTCTGGCCTCCTTTGAGCCTGTGGGCAGTCTTTGATCCAATGATCCATGGATCAACATGTTAGACATGCTTGGGTACCAAAATAGCAAGGTTTCTTTGCATCAAACTTCTTGCATTTATGGCACCTTAGGCCAAGGAACTTCCCCTTAACCTTGCCCTCATCGCCAAAATGGGAACTCTTGGCAATTCCCTTGCCATGTGGTGGCTTCTTCTACTTGCCTCATGCCTGACTACTTTCCTCTGGTCCACTGGGAAAGTACTTAGTCTCATACTCCTCTTGCTCTACTAATAGGGCTTTCTGCACTGCTTCCAAAAGGTCTAATAGCCTTTCTAATGTCTGACCTTAGGCCTCTGACAAATCTTTTGGCCTTCAATTCCTCCAGTCCATGATACTAAGGAGCATACCTCACCAACTGATTGAATTTGTGCTCATACTCTAGGACACTGAGATTGTCCGGCCTTAGAGCATCAAATTCAGCTTGCTTCATATCCTTGATAGCATCACTGATGTACTGCTCCTGGAATAGTTGTGTGAACTATAGCCAACTCATCTCAATATCTCTGGTGTTTCTCCACCACATCTCTGCATTGCCTACCAAATTGTAGGTAGCCAGTGACATTTTCTTGGTGGAGTTGAGTGGCATCCTCTCAAACATCTTTTCTATGAAGATTAACCACTCCTCAGCTTTCTCTGGCCCAGCTCTTCCATCAAACTGTGGAGGTCTTAGGCCTTGAAACCTCTCCAATAGTCTGACCTCATCTAGGCCTTCTAGATCCTCTTATCTATGTCTCCTAGATCTGTGAGAGCCCTCTGTATGGAAATGCTCTCTATGATCTCTATGATCTCTCTGCCTTCTCCTGGATCTTTTCTCGTGGCCATGCTCAATCTCATTCCTAGTGAAGGAATGGTCATAGACTGAGGGATTGGTCCTGGACACCTAACCAATCTGAGACCTTAGTCTTCCTCCTATTGGATTTCTCCTATCCTCATCTTCCTCCTCAACAGTTTCATCATTTGTGTCTTGTAAGCTTCTAGAAGGAACATATTTAAATGTGTTCCTAGTATCCTCTTCTGGTTGTTATTGTGCATCCTAAACTAGTTCTACTGTAGCTACTTGGACTCCTTGTTGTTGTGCTTAAATAAGCCTTACTAAGTTCTCATTGATTAGAGCTAAGTTTCTCTAAAGTTCTAACCAAACCTGAGCCATTTCAGGGTGTGGTACCCCCTATTGCCCTTGATTCCTTATATTCTGTCCAATTCTTTGTTGCCCAGAATCAGTAGGACGCCTTCGAGGTGGTTCCCTCTCCTTGTGGCAACCATGTTTACTTCCCTCATTGATGATCCATCATAGAGCACATATAAAGATCATAGGTATTTCAATGGTACTTAACATTAGCAGCTGACCAAACTGAGTTCATATATGTAGATGCATGCAATGAAACTATATGCAATGTACATGTATAAACCATGCTCTGATACCAACTTCTGTTAACCACTATGAGGTAGTCTAGTTATGGTGCCAAAACTATGCATTTAGACTCCCAGGATTGGTAATGATCTGTAGGCCATCAGAACACTGCCATTAGTGTGCATACCCAAGTGGCCCTCTTGGACACTATGTAAATACATGCATATTGGTCCAACCATCACACACATATTCACATTTCATGCACACCATGGCAGCAAAGAAGGAATACACTAGCACAAGTCTTAGTTTTGGCTTCCACACATTAGGCAATCTTGTTAAGTTCTAGTGGCCAGCTACTGCACCTGTAACTTCCACTAATAAACTGTATCATTCTAGCCCCATAGCCCCTTTTTTTGTTTGTTCCATTATCAAGTAGAGACTTAGAGAAAACCAAGGAATTTTTTTTTACATCAATAGCCCACCTATGGACCAAGTTACATCAATTGCCCACATAGCCAACTTTGGAACATCATATCTTTGGCTACAAGGCTCTAAATCCCAAAATTCCAAAACCCAGTTAACCCTCTAGATGTCCTCTACGTGTGAGAAAAATTTCATACCAAGATTCATTCTACACAGGGAGATACCCAACTTTAGGTCCAGAGTCAAAATTCTGGCAACTTTTGGACCATTTTGCCCATACAAATTTTCCAAAACATGCAAACACTTCATTCAAAAGGTGAAATCCCTCCAGGGCTATCCCATATAAGTACATTACACATAGGAATTACATTCCCTTTCTTTTAACAACTTTATGTGGCCAAAACAGAATTTACAAGTCAGCAGCGCATCATTCACACCTAGGCAGCTTTGCACCACATCACTTCCATAGCCAAAACGTTACTCAAATGTTCACATACATGTCTCATTTTACATACAATAAATGTACATGCATACATTCACTACAAAATGGTATTAACTCAGCTAAATACACACCCTAATTTACAGGAGTGGCTGAGACACAATGGACTCCAGAACAGGATGCTGGACAGCTGCTGCACAACACAGTAAGTACAACAATTAAAAACACCAAATGTCCTCCTAAAATCACTAAAATTACCAAATCATAACTAGATATATGGAAGTTCATGTACCTGAAATTTAAGATTAAAACTCAAACCACAAGGGTTAGTTTGAAGGTGATCTTTCAGCTGGACCTGAAATGACAGAATTGAGGGGAGTAAGTTTCATTGAGAAACTTAGTAAGGGTAACACTTGGATTCACTAGGCAATGTGACCATCATTAAAACCTACATCCAAAGACACTAAAACACAAAAAATACAATGCATATATGTTAGTGTTGTGCCCAAAAAGCTAATCATGAGATGACTGTATTTTTGCACATTAAGTCATGATATTTTATTGAGGCATTAATCCAGCAATTATGTTTGTTGTTTTGTTTCTGCGTAGTGTAATAAACATAATTGTAACCCTAGAATAATGATATTCTTGCACATCCCTAGTATAGTATTATTGTGGATCGGGTTACAATAATACTAATATGAGATATGTAGTCTACATATGGGTACAAGTTGGAGAACTTGTGTACTGGACTGACCCACCATGAGAACACTTCATGGATCGTTATATGAGTGTCATAAGTGATTCTCATAGTGATCATGGTATATGTAGTCCTTCGACCTAAGATCATCAAGGTTCCCTACATGTGAGTCACATACTTTGATACATTCCTTTGTTGCTCGTAACTGAGTGAACTTGAAGGAGGTCATTGGGTATGTCACATATCATGTGGAGGGATTTGTATGATCGAGATGGGATTTGTCCCTCATATGTAACAAGAGTGATATCTTTGGGCCCCTTGATAGAGTAAGACTTAGAAAAATGCATGGCCATGCTCGGATGAGTTGATATACGATATCAATGTCATCAGTTTAAGTTGATTTAATCGGTAATCAAGAAACCAAAGATTGGGCTAACGAGAGTGGCACATTCCATGTCTCGTGCTTAGTCTTGATATCTTGGACAAAGGGACAATGGTATATATCGGTGATGATCATAAAGGTTTAGTCGAATCACCGACAATCTTGTCACTTGGGTAGCAATGATGTGTTTCTAGACATCGCTCATTGCTTATGATCATAAATGTGGTTTATGATCATTGCCAATGTGGTAAGAGCCTATTGGGTCACACACATAGAGCTATTTGGATCATTAGAGTGCATGGGCTAATAATTTGGGTTTTGGTTTCACAATAATTTTGTATTAATAATGGGCCCAATAGTTGAGCCATTATTATGCCCGAAATTAAAGCCTAATTGGAATAGGGCTTTGAAACCCATTAGGCCTGGAAGTTGAGTCTCACTATAAATACAACTTCTAGTGAGAAATTCATAGATCTCCTTGCCCTAGCCTCCCAAAAGGATAGCCGCACTCTTCTATTGCAATTCCTTGGAGGACGCAACCTAGTACTGTGAGCATAAGAGAAACACATCTGTCGGGACATGGTGGAAGCTGTGGTGATCCTGAGCAGCTCGTGTGGATACCATAGAGAGCCTGAACATGTCAAGTGTTCAGGTTTTGTGATTCGACTCTACAATTGAGTGAGAGATCTCAACCGAAAATTAGGTATGAAAATTTTTGAACTCCCGGTTTACCCCGTTTCACTTGGATCCTGGAGGGTATCAGTTAAATTCCACTGCGCTATTTGGGTCCCAAAACCCAACAACATATACAAGATATAGCAACCAAATGTAGCAGCCATTCACAACAAACAAACACATGAAATGTGGCAGCAACATATACCATAGGTTAGTCCATAAAACATGTAATAAACATAAGTAAATCACTATGGCAGCCCTCCTCAAGCTAATGCTTGGTCTTAGGAGGATTTTAGCAGTAGTTAGTACTAACTTTGGGCTCTAGAAACCCTCATTTCACTGCCATCTTTGTGCACTTGACAATAGGTCACAAAACCTTCGAGAAGTGCACTCCCCTCAATAAGCTTGGTTCATCAAGCTCATGGCTCTCTTCCAAGCTTAGCCATAGCTTCATGGATGTTTGAAAATACATAGAAAAGCCCATGAGAGCAAGAGAACCCTTACCAAATTGGGTAGGCCAAAAATCAGGCTTGATCCTTGAAGTATGCAAGAAATAGCTCTAGTTTGCTTCCAATTGCTTCCGTTTGCCTTCAATTTCAATCAATTGCAAGTTTGAAGGTGTGGTGGCTATGGGGGAAGTATGGCTGTCTTCTTGGGCTGGGGGAGGACGAAAATGAGAGAGGGATAAGTGATTTGGCCACTTAAATGGCCTTAAATGAGCTTAAGGGCACCAAAACACACTTAACAAGCTTAACCTTGCTTTATGTCATTTTCCTTCTCACTAATTATGGTTTCTTTGTCTTAAAATCATTGGTAAACATGTGCCCAACATTTTTGACTAATTATCAAGTCTTGGTTGCCTCCCGCATGGTGGGATAACCCCATAATTCCACCCTTAGACTTAAGTCAAAAGCTTAAACACCTTAAGGTTTACACTAGGACATTTAGGTCCTTATTGCCTTTAGTGTTTCCTTAGTCCAAACTTATCTTCCATGAGGAATTTGGTCCTCCAATAGCACCTTTATACTATTTATATCCTTCCCATAACTCTCCAAGTCTCTTTCTTGAGAGTTTTGCAATTGAGTACCCAAATTTTCAAAAACTTACAAAAAAGTTCATAGGTAGCTTGACAAACAAGCAATCCTTAAGGCTTTTCTTGGGGGCCAAGTTACCAACTTGGAATACTTTTAAAGAGGTATTGATCAAGCCCTTTACCCCCACACTTCAATCACTATGGTGAGAATTACACAATATAATGGTTTTTAGCCATTATGACACACTTGTAATTCTCCCATTTTGTGAGGTGGTAACAAAGTGTGTCATAATGGCTAAAAACCATTATATTGTGTAATTCTCACCATAGTGGTTGAAGTGTGGGGGGTAAAAGGCATGATCAACACCTGCTTAAAAGTGTTTCCAAGTTGGTAACTTGGCCCCCAAGAAAAGCCTTAAGGATTGCTTGTTTGTCAAGCAACCTATGCACTTTTTTGTAAGATTTTGAAAATTTGGGTACTCAATTGTAAAACTCTCAAGAAAGAGATTTGAAAAGTTATGAGAAGGATATGAATGGTATGAAAGTGCTATTGGAGGACCAAATTGCTCATGCAAGACAACTAAAGACAAAGAAAACACAAAAAGGCATAAAGGACCTAAGTGTCCTAGTGTAAGCCTTATGATGTGTACATTTTTTTACTTAAGTCAAATGGAGCAATTTGGAGTTTTTCTA
This sequence comes from Aquilaria yunnanensis, assembly GCA_039654915.1. Lineage (NCBI taxonomy): Eukaryota > Viridiplantae > Streptophyta > Magnoliopsida > Malvales > Thymelaeaceae > Aquilaria > Aquilaria yunnanensis. The sequence goes on along the minus strand of CM077595.1, from coordinate 34,344,632 downwards.
CCATGGGGGAGGCAGCCAAGGCTTAATAATTATTCAACAATGGTGGGCACATGTGTACCAATGAGTTTAAGACAAAGAGACCATAATTAATGAGAAAGAAATGACATAAAGCAATGTTAAGCTCATTAAGTGTCTTTTGTGCCCTTAAGCTCATTTAAGGCCATTTAAGTGGCCAAATCACTTATCCCACTCAAGGGATGGCTGGCCAAAGCATGGCAAGAAAGTTAAATATGGGCCAGGAAATTAAGACTAAGAAGCCATGGTCTTGTAGCAAGGAAAATGACATAAAGATTAATTAAGGCTATTAAGTGTGTTTTGTGCACTAAAGTCTTTATAAGTGGTTATCTTTGTCTTTATCTCCCACATTCGGTCTCTTCCAGCAGAAAAAAATGTAGCATCTCCACCCCCACACTTCTTCCATAGCCACCATACCTCCAAGATAAAAATTGAAGGCAAAAGAAAGCAAGAAAGGGCAATTGGAAGCTATGTGGTGCTAAGACTTGGGTGCACCTAGGATCAAGCTCCAATTTTAGCATACACTCAAGGCAATGGTTCTATTGCTCTCATGGGTTGTTTTCTATATTTTCAAACATCCATGGAGCTAGGGATAAGCTTGGAAGAGAGCCATGAGCTTGATGAACCAAGCTTAGTGAGGGGAGTGCACTTATTGAAGGTTTTGTGACCTAGTGTGAAGTGCACAAAGATGGTAGTAAAGTAAGGGTTCTCTTGCTCTCATGAACTATTTTCTGCAATTTTCAAACATCCATGGAAGTAGGGCTAAGCTTGGAAGAGAGCCATGTGCTTGATGAACCAAGCTTAGTGAGGGGAGTGCACTTATTGAAGGTGTTGTGACCTAGTGTGAAGTTCACAATGATGGCAGTAAAGTGAGGGTTTCTAGAGCCCAAAATTAGTACTAACTATTGTTAAAATCCTCCTAAGACCAAGCATTAGCTTGAGGAGGGCTGCCATAGTGATTTGGTTATGTTTATTACATGTTTTACAGACTAGTCTATGGTTATTGTTGCTGCTGCATTTCATGTGTTTGTTGGTTGTTAATGGCTGCTGCATTTGATTGCTATATCTTGTATATATGCATTTTGGTTTTTTTTGTTTTAGTGTTTTTGGATGCAGGTTTTAATGAGGATCACATTACCTTAAGAAACCAAGTGTTACCCTTACTAAGTTTCTCAATGAAACTTACTCCTCTCAATTCTGTCATTTCAGGTCTAGCAGAAAGATCACCTTCAAACTAACCTTTTTGGTTTCAGTTTTGATCTAAACTTTCAGGCACATGAAGTTCCATGTGTCTAGTTATGATATGGAAAGTTTGGTGATTTTAGGAGCGCATTTGGTAATTTTAATGGTGGTACTTACTGTGTGGTGCAGCAGCTGTCCAGCATCCTATTTTTTGAGTCCATTGTGTCTCAGGACATCCTGTAACCTAGGGTGCGCATTTAGTTGAGTTAAGACCATATTGTAGTGCATGTATGCATGTACATGTAGTGTATGTAAAATGAGACAAGTATGTGAACCTTTGACTAATATTTTGGCTATGTAAGTGATGTGGAGCAAAGCTGCCTAAGTGTGAATGATGGGCTGCTTATTTTTGAATTCTTTTTTGGCCACATAAAGTTGTTAAAAGAAAGGGAATGTAATTCATATGTGTAATGGACATATATGGGATGGCCTTGGAGGGCTTTCCCCTTGTTAATGAAGTGTTTGCATGGTTTGGAAAAATCGTATGGGCAAAATGGTCCAAAAGTTGCCAGAATTTTGACTCTAGACCTAAAGTTTAATATTTCCTTGTGTAGAATGAATCTTGGTATCAAATTTTGACAACAACTAGAGGACATTTAAATGGTTAACTGGGCTTTTTAATTTCTTGATTTAGTGCCCTGTAGCCAAAGATATGACGTTGTAAAGTTGGCTGAGTTACTGTTGATTTGGTCAGAATTTTGTGACCAACTTAAAAAATCCATAAGTTGGTCCATAGATGGGCTATTGATGTAAAACATAATTCCTTGGTTTGCTCTAAGTCTCTACTTAATAATGGAGCAAACAAAACAGGGGGTATGAGGCTATAATGATACAGTTTGTTAGTGGAAGTTACAGGTATAGTAGCTGGCCACTAAAACTTAACAAGATTGCCTAATGTGTGGTAGCCAAGATTAAGACTTGTGCTACTGTTTTCCTTCTTTGCTGCCATGGTGTGCATGAAATGTGAATATTTGTGTGATGGTTGGACCAATATGCATGTGTTTACATAGTGCCCAAGAGGGCCACTCGGGTGTGCACACTAAGGGTAGTGTTCTGATGGCCTACAGAACATTACCAATCCTGGGAGTCTAAATGCACAATTTTGGCACCATAATTGGACTACCCCGGAGTGGGTAACAAGTCACCCTTCATCTGGACGGTTGTAAATGTAGCAATGCTGAGCTATGATAGACGAAGTGATCCTTAGGCCCACCTAACCAAGTACAGACGTAGCAGGGTGCTACACAGTGCCGATGATGCCACCCTTTGCATATGCTTCGAGGTCACCCTTTCCGGTCCTGCGACGGCGTGGTACAACTCCCTCGAACCTGGAACAATAATGAATTTCCAAGAGCTGTCCACAGCATTCACGCAGCAGTTCATCGGCAGTAGGCCGACAGCAAAGATGCCTGTCCAAATGTTCGACATGGCGCAAAGGAATGGGGAAACCATCCGCAACTATGTCGAAAGATTCAACTGAGAGGCCCTGAGCATGCCAGACTTTCATCCTAAAATACGTATCCTCACCATGATACGGGGACTTCAGTGAGACTCACAGCTCTTCTACAATTTCTCGAAAGACCCCCTGAACACCTTGGGAGAGTTCTACCGAAGAGTCGAATAGTACATGACAGCCGAAGAACTGAGAATGGGAGGGGCGAAGCCTAATCATAACCATGCCAAAGGCGAAAGCCATCAACAGCGGTATCCTGCCGAGGTTGGTGGAAAAACCCGAAAACAAAAGGGGAAATGACCCATGTCATTTACTCCCCTAAACACCTCCCGAACAAACATATTGCCAGCCATGGAAAGGCAAGGAAACCTGATCCCGCGTGCCAAGGCCATGACTTCCGAAAACAAGAAAAATATGAAAAAGTTTTGCTAATTTCATCGGGATCATGGGCGTGACACTGAGGATTGCTTCCAGCTGAGGAAGTACATAATGTCCCTAATAAAGCAAGGCCAACTTCGGCGTTACCTGCGAATGCCTTCCCCGAAAGGGAGGAAGGAAGAGGATAGGAAAGAAGGTGACGAGGAATATGACTCCGATAGACACCGAAACCGAAGTCCAAGAAGACATCCGCCACCCCCGGTTGGAGTAATATAGATGATCACCACTAGACTACCCTCGGCAGAAAGAAAAAGAAAAGTCAGGGAGATCTCAGTGATGGAATATGGTAACCCATCAAAAAAGCTTGTTCGGAAAGATGGGTCTACCATATTATTCCCTCATGATGACCCACTTCTAGTCTTATTCTCACATCTGCTGCCGAATTTGGGTATCCCAAAGGGTGATCTCAATCCGGTCACCTCCCTTACCTTTGGGGTCGGTGATAGCCAAAGGCTATTGCCTCCTCGGTAGTAACTCCCTGCCAGAATATTGGCTGAGGAGTCTGGCGTCACCCAAGAGAGGATCTTTTCATTGACCTCGGGAGGTGCGAAGTCAAACACTATGAGCTCGAGACTTTGGTTAGCTCGTCAGGAATTCTGAGGACAACACCGTCTCCATAGAGGGGCCAAACTGACCGTCTTCGGGTAAGAGAGCCATCTCTCTGAAGCAAGGGAGAATCTCCCCGAAGGCAGAGGCCCCGAAGAGGTCTTCCCCGAACAAGAAACACCTGAACAAGGGAATCCCCGAACTATGGGTGTGAGTCCCGAAGAAGGTGTTCATCAAGGGAACTCCCAAAACTATGGGATAGATCCCGAAGGAGGTGCTCGCACCGAAGGACGGATAGAATCCGAAGAGGGTGCATGCACTGAAGGGCGACCTCGCCCAGGGGACCTCGGGAGTACGGTATAAGCATTTAAGGAGCCTCTGACATGTCGCCCACAAGCCCTACACGTCACATCTGAACGGCGAACTGACACGCCGCAGTCGCCCCAGCCCTGACACAACCTGTCCGGGTCCCGGGCTAAAGGAGGCTGTAAACGGCTGCCTGTCCCCTAGGTCCAAAACTATAGATCAAATCCGACCGAACACGTGTCATGATCTGAACGGACCAGCTACCCCTATAAATACTAGGAAATGGGACTGGGCAAAGGATGGGCATTTTCCTCCCTCTGAGAAAACACAAAACAGGCAAGACACTTGATCCCTCAGTGTTCTTCCTACACTTTCACTCAGAAAACTGACTTGGGCGTCGGAGGGTCCTCCCCGGGAAAGCAAACCGGGGACCTCCTAACCTCTTCTTTGAGCTTTTCAGGCACACTCAGCTGGGAAACCAGAGCTCCAGGCGCTCGCCTGCTCAGGAAGTCTCTCCACCTGTCAACATGACAGCAAACGAAGATGCCTTGGGCATCATTTGGCGCCGTCTGTGGGAACCTACTCCCAGGTAGCTGTTGTCGAAACTCGGCGTTCGAAGGACAAAGGACTCCCGAAGTCCTCGTCCGCGCCTGAGACCCAACCAGCTACCGAACAAAGTCCCCAGAGACTTCCTTGCCTGAGGAGGAACGCCCTCTTGTCATCACCATGGGTTTTTTACGAGACTTTCAGAGGTCTGTTGTGGCTGAAATGACACAACAGATAGACCGAAGGTGGCCGCAACCAGCCCAGGCGCAAAAACTAACTTCGCCAGCACGACCTCGGGAGAAAAGCCCAAGGGCAACCCATCATAGCTCGGGAAGTGGGGAGCCACGGGAAGAGTCCTCGACAAATAACTTGCCCCTCGGAGCACGGCTGGCGGAAAGAACGAGTTCTGAACGACCCGAAGTCCCATCCAGAAGAAGTTTGTCGCCAGAGGCAAGGTCCCCCTCACCTCGGTACCGAAGTCGCTCCCCGAAGAGACGGCAACAGTCCTTTTACCCAAGAACCTCCAAGCACCAGGAAGAGGAGCCCAGTGCTACGCTCCTCCTGGAGAAAGTCTTCGCAAGACTGGAGAGAGTGGAACAGCAGGTGGCACGCAAGCCTGTTTGGGCCAGGCTAACTGAAACCGTATCTGGAGATGAAACTTCTTTCGCCCGAACAGCGGTCGAGGCAGCCATGCCAAGTGACTTCAGGCTACCTCGGCTAGAGACCTATGAGGGTCGGACTGATCCCCAGGCCCACCTAACAAAGTCCAAACGCAGCATGGTGCTACACGGGGCTGATGACGCTACACTCTGCAAGTGCTTTGAAGTCACCCTCGCGGGACCAGCAACTGCCTGGTACAATTCCCTGCCTCCCGGAAACATCAGGGGGTTCCAGGAGCTCTCCACAGCGTTCACCCAACAGTTCATTGGGAGCAAGCCGACGGCGAAGATGCCCGTCTAGATGTTTGACATAGCACAAAGAAACGGGGAGACCATCCGTGACTATGTCGAGAGGTTCAACAGAGAGGCCCTCAGTGTTCCGGACTTTCGTCCCGAAATCTGCATCCTCGCCATGACGAGGGGCCTCCGGAGGGATTCGCACTTGTTTTACGAATTGTGCAAAGATCCCCCGGACACCCTGGGAGAATTCTACCGAAGGGCTGAACAACATATGACAGCCGAAGAGCTGAGAATGACTGGACCGAAGGCTGACCATATTCACGCTCGTGGCGAAGGGTCCAGCCAGCAAGCCCGGTGTCCGACGGAATAGTTAGGCCGACCTCGGAGAACGCGAGTAGGAGGAAGGAAGCCCCAAAACTTTACACCTTTGAGCACCACGAGGGCTAACGTCCTCATGGCGTTGGAAAAACAGGGGGCTCAAATCCAACGACCGAGGGGCATGACTGCTGACAACAGAAGGAACATGAAGAAGTTCTGTCAGTTCCACCGTGATCACGGTCATGACACCGAAGACTGCTTTTAGTTGAAAAAGTACATTGAATCACTGATAAAGCAGGGCCAGCTTCGGCGTTATTTGAGTATGCCTTCCCCGAAGGGGAAAAAAGACGAAGAAGGAAAGCCCGATGACGAGGATTACGATTCAGACAGGGGAAGGAACCGAAGTCCGAGAAGGCGTCCTCCACCCTCGGCAGGAGTAATACAGATGATCACAACCGGACTTCCATCCTCGGAAAGAAAAAGAAGGGCCAGAGAGATAGCGGTGATGGAATATCAGAGCCCAACGAAAAAATTGGCCCGCGAGGATGGCTCCACCATCGTATTTCCCCATGACGATCCATTGCTGATAATGGCGAGGATAGTCAAGAGGGTACTGCTGGACGATGGGTCAAACGCAGACGTCTTGTTCTCACATTTGCTGCCAAGCTTGGGCGTATCCAGGAGTGGCCTCAAGGCTGTTACTTCACCCACGTTCGGCGTAGGACCATCTGAGCTACCTGTCCTCGGGTGGATCGACCTCCCCTTGATGATGAAAGGAACTTCGGAGAAAGGAACTGCTGAGTTGTTCGCCTCTACCATGGCAAGATTCATAGTCATGGACGTTCCTTCGTCATACAACGCCATCCTCGGCAGACAGACACAGGGAAATCTGCACATTCACCCAGATGTAAAGTACTTGACCGTCACCTTCGCCACCAAGGAAGGAGACGCAAAGATCTTCATTGATCAAGGCGAGGTGAGAAAGGTGTTCGTCAGAGCACGAAAGGCTCCAGCAAGCAACTTAGCACATGCTGTAGAAGCAAAAGAGCTGGAAAGGGGCGAGGCAGAAGATCCCACAAAAGCAGAAACAGAAAAAGTAGAGCTTGTCCCATGCCATAATACCCGAATAGGGAAAAGAATGGCCGAAGGAGACAAGGAAAAACTTGTATCTTTTCTGCTCGCAAATAAAGATCTCTTCGCCTACTCGCCGAAGGACATGCCAGGGGTAAACCCTCGCGTAATCCAGCATAGCCTCAAAGCGAGTCCTGAAATAAAACCTGTCCGGCAAAAGAAACGGAGCATCTCAGCTCACAAAAGTGACTTCGTCAAGACCGAAGTTCAGCGTCTGATAGACGCTAGCGTTATCCGGGAGGTAAACTACCCCGAATGGCTAAGCAACGTGGTAATTACCACAAAAGAAGGAAGTAGTAAGCTCCGGATGTGCATTGACTTCAGAAATTTGAACGATGCTTGCCTGAAAGATTCATATCCTCTTCCGCCAATAGACCGACTGGTAGACTCAACTGCCGAGTACGAGCTCCTAAGTTTCCTGGACGCTTTCAGTGGGTATCATCAGATAAGGATGAACCCCGAAGATGAAGAGAAGACTGCCTTCATCACTGAGGGAGGAACATATTGCTATATCAGGATGCCTTTCGGACTCAAAAATGCAGGAGCCACATACCAGAGGCTGATGAACAAAGTCTTCAAAGACCAAATGGGGAGGAACATGGAGGTGTATGTTGATGATATGATAGTCAAAAGCAAACTGCCTGGCTACCACGTTGCAGATTTAGAGGAAACCTTCCAAAAACTCAGAGCCTTCGGGATCCACCTTAATCCTGAGAAATGCATCTTCGGGGTGACCTCGGGAAAGTTCCTTGGTTACATGGTGTTCGAAAGAGGCATCGATGCTAACCCCGAGAAGATTAAGGCTCTGCTTGAATTCCGAACTCCTGCCACAGTCAAAGACGTGCAAAGACTCACCGGAAGAATAACCTCTCTGAGCAGGTTTATTTCCAGGTACGGAGATAGGTGTCGACCCTTCTTCAAAGTCCTCACAAAGGCAGCAAAGATGGAAGGCGACCTCGGAAGGAATGGTCATCCTTGGGATGAAGATTGCCAACAAGCCTGGGAAGAACTCAAAGTCTACTTGGCCAACCTGCCGACCCTGCGGCAACCTCGGGAGGGAGAGCCCCTCGTATTATACCTCGCCGTCACAGAAAAAGCTGTGAGCTCGGTCCTCATGAAAGAAGAAGGGCCAAAGCAATGGCCGGTCTACTATGTCAGCAAGTCCTTGCACGGCGCTGAAGTCAGGTACCCTTTGCTTCAAAACGCTATATATGCCTTAGTGCTTGCAGGGAGAAGGCTGCGGCCATACTTTCAGGCTCACCCCATTATCGTCCGAAGTACCCTGCCTCTATGGGATGTTATGAGGAAAGTTGATCACTCGGGAAGGCTTTCCAAGTGGTGTATAGAGCTTGGCCAACACGACATCACGTATGAACCCCGAAAAGCTATAAAAGCTCAAGCTTTAGCAGACTTCATCGCCGAAGTACCAAACACCGAGGAGGGACATTCGTTTTTGGGCGAAGACGAGCCAGAATGGACGTTATATGTTGACGGGGCCTCAGGATCCGAACACCAGGGAGCTGGAGTGATTATCAGAGGCCCGGAAGGCCTAGAAGTAATGAAGGCCATCAAGTTCAGTTTCAACGCCACCAACAATATGGCCGAATATGAGGCCCTCATAGCAGGATTACGCCTGGCCAGAAAAATTGGTGTGAGAAACTTGAAAGCCCATAGTGATTCCCAGCTGGTGGTCCGGCAAATGGCAGGGGACTATGGCGCGAAAGACCCGACCTTGGCGAAATACCATGAGTTGGTAACAAAGCTTATTCGGGAGTTTGACGTCGTGAAAATCGAGAACGTACCCCGACGAGAAAATGATGAGGCAGACTGTTTGGCGAAGTCCAAAACTTGCACCGAAGTGCTAAGCCACCCCAGCATCGCGGTGTTAAGCATAGAGACCTCGGGAAAAGGATGGAAAGAACCAATCAAAACGTATCTCGCAACTAACACACTCCCCGAAGACCCCAGCGAAGCCGCAAAAGTGCGAAGGCGCTCCGGACGTTTCTTCTTAATTGGAGAAGAACTGTATCGACAAGGATATGCAAATCCACTACAGAGGTGTGTTAGTGAAGAGGATACTAAAATGATCCTCGAAGAAGTTCACGAAGGTGCCTGTGGTTCGCACATCGGAACCGACGCCCTCGCAGCAGTGATACTTCGCCAAGGATACTTTTGGCCTACCCTGAGAAAGGACGCCAAGCAGTTCATCCAGAAATGTGGTAGTTGCCAGAGACATGCGAACATCCAAAGAACACCCTCAGAGTTCGTGACTTCGGCAGACTATCCTTGGCCCTTCGCAGTTTGGGGCATAGATCTCATTGGGCCACTCCCAACGGCGCCTGGAGGCGTAAAGTTCTGCGTAGTAGCAGTAGACTATTTCTCTAAGTGGGTCGAGGCAGAACCTCTGACAACTATCTCGGCAAAAGAAGTGCAGAAGTTCGTACGAAAAAACATCGTATGCAGATTTGGCATACCGAGGGTACTCGTAGCGGACAATGGATCCCAGTTCATAGACAAAGGATTCCAAGAGTTCATTAGCGACCTCGGGACAAAAATGCACTTCGCCCCAGTAGCTCACCCCCAAAGTAATGGGCAGGTGGAAGTATCTAACAGGACCATAAAAGATGGTCTGAAAAAGAGACTGAGGGAAGCAAAAGGGAAATGGCCAGGAGAACTCCAGAGCGTGTTATGGAGTTACCGAACAACACCCCGAAGAGCCACAGGGGAAACGCCCTTTTCACTCGTCTTCGGCACAGAGGCCATCATCCCTGTCGAGGTAGTACAACCGTCAATACGAGTCCAAGTGTTCGATGAAAGTGGAAATGACCTCGGCCTGAGAACCAAGCTCGACCTCATCGGCGAACACAGAGAAGTAGCCGAGCTGAGAAGAAAAGCTTTCCAGCAAAGAATAGCAGCAGCCATAAACCTACGCGCCAGGCCAAAGGGAATAAAACAGGGAGACCTCATTCTCCGAAAGGCTGAATTTGCACCCCGAAAGCCATCCCACGGGGTACTTCGCGCAAATTGGGAAGGACCGTACCTGGTACTTGCCGAAGTACGAAAAGGAGTTTATAAGCTCAGTGATGCCGAAGGCATAGAATTAAAAAACACTTGGCACTCAGAGGCCTTGAAAAAATTCTATGCCTAAAACGTTTGGTGGGAAAGTTGTATTGCACAAGTTGGACAAATTTGTCTAAGTAAAAAGTTCTGAAGTGAAGAAGTACAAAACAAGAGTCTCACGAAAGCAATCGCCGAGGAAAGCAAAAGTAAGTTTTCTGAAGTCTCTCGAGCGAACATGTTCGGGACAAAGGAAAGCAAAAGTATGGTTTTCCGAAGTCTCTTGAGCGAATATGTTCGGGACAAAGGAAAGCAAGAGTATGGTTTTCCGAAGTCCCTGGAGCGAATATGTTCGGGACAAAGGAAAGCAAGAGTATGGTTTTCCGAAGTCTCTCGAGCGAATCATGTTCGGGACAAAGGGAAACAAAGGGATCTGGCAAAAAATACTTAGCCAAATTTTTATCTATTGAGCCAAAGAGTGCTTACAGAGAAGAAAGTTGCTAAAAGACTACAAAAAAGAAGAAGAAAAGGAAGACAAAAGGCCCTAGTACAAACTAAGGAACCTCGGCGTCTTGAGAACTGCCAGCCTCTGTGCTTTTATCAGCAGCCTTCGGCGCCGAGAAAGAAGGAGGCAGTTTCAAGTGCTCGATCTTGGACCAAGTCCACCGAGGCTCCTTCGGGATGTTCATGCCTTCCAGGAAGGAGAGGTCAAAATCTGGGAACTTCTGCAGAATTTGGTGCCGAGCAAGACAGAAGCCGTCTTGAAAGCCCAACTTCGTCATATCATCGGACTCCCGCTTCTTGACCGCCAAATCTGCATAGTCCTTCTCCAGATCCGCGTAATCCTTCTCCAGATCCTTAAGCTTTCTCTTCAATGCCTTCATCTTCTTCTTCTCTTCTGAAGGCTTCTTCAGAGATGTGACCTCGGCTTCGAGCTGGGCCTTTTCCTCGAGCGTCTTCGCAAGGATTGTGTCACTTTCTGACTTATCCTTTTGAATCACTTCTACGGTCAAAGTCAGCTCCGCCATCCGAGAGCCGAGGTCGGAAAGTTTCTGGGAGGTGCCTTTCTCAAGTTCCTCTTTCTCTTTTATGAACCCCTCCCGAAGTTTAGCAACTTCCATCTCCGAAGACTGCTTCAGCTGAGCATTATCGACAGCCAACGCCGAACACTGGGCCTTCAACTTGGTGTAAAGGTCCCAAAGTGACACCCTCCTTTCTGTCTCTCGCGCCACTCAAACACGGAGCAACCCGGCATACCCCATCAGCTGCAAAAAAAGCAAACAAAGGGAAAATGATGCTAAGTAAAAAGCAAAGGTGAAATTGGCACTAAGGAAACAGTGAAACCTACCTGGGTGGCATGTTCAGTGAGTTTGGCGGCCAAAGAGATGTCGCCAGGGTAAGCCTCCGTAAGGGCCTTGTAAGAGGCCTCAGTAAAAACCCCTTTGCACATCTGCCTGGCCATCCCGGGATAGTCCTCGGAGTACATATTCATGTCCTCTGTGAACGTCCAGAAGGGCTCATTCGGAACTTTCCCTGCTGGGACTTGGGCATCCCGAAGGGCCCTCTTGCGGGCGTGATCGGCAACCCAGTCAGGAGCGGCCACCTCCGCTGCGCAACAAGGCAGGAAAATTGGTTAAGGCCAGAAAACCCTTAAGGATTTACAAGAGAAGAAAAGGGTTCTTCGACAAAGTACAAACCTGCTGGCACCTCGGTAACGTCGTCGTCAAGAATCGACGTCGCCTCAGTAGAGATCCCCTTGCCTTTTATTTGATGCCGTTCCTCGGCAGAAGGGGTTTCCTCCCCATCGCCCTCCAGAAGAGCATGTGAAGGTGTGGGGCTTTGAGGAAGGACGTCGGAAGAAGGGACTGTTGGGTTTCGGGAGCCAAACAGCGCAGCGGAATTTAACCGAAACCCTCCAGGATCCAAGTGAAACGGGGTAAACCGGGTGTTCGAAAATTTCATACCTAATTTTCGGTTGAGATCTCTCACTCAACTGTAGAGTCGAATCACAAAACCTGAACAGTTGACGTGTTCAGGCTCTCTATGGTATCCACACGAGCCTCTCGGGATCACCACGCTTCCACCACGTCCCGGCAGATGCGTTTCTCTTGCGCTCGCAGTGCTAGCTTGCGTCCTCCAAGGAATTGCAAGAGAAGAGTGCGGCTGTCCTTTTGGGAGGCTAGGGCAAGGAGACCTACGAATTTCTCACTTAAAAGTTGTATTTATAGTGAGACTCAACTTCCAGGCCTAATGGGTTTCAAAGCCCTAATCCAATTAGGATTTAATTTCGGGCTTAATAATGGCTCAACTCCTTGGCCCATTATTAATACGAAATTAAAGTGAAACCATAACCCAAATAATTAGCCCATGCACTCTAATGATCCAAATAGCTCTATGTGTGCGACCCAATAGGCTCTTGCCATGTTGGCAATGATCATAAATCACATTTATGATCATAAGCAATGAGCGGTGTCTAGCAACACATCATTGCTACCCAAGTGACAAGATTGTCGGTGAATCGACTAAACCTTTATGATCATCACCGATATATGCCATTGTCCCTTTGTCCAAGATATCAAGACTAAGCACAAGACATGGAATGTGTCACTCTCGTATAGCCCAATCTTTGGTTTCTTGATTATCGAGTAGACCAACTTAAACTGACGACATTGATATCATATATCAACTCATCGGAGCATGGCCATGCATTTTCTAAGTCTCACTCTATCAAGGGGCCCAAAGATATCACTCCCGTTACATAGGAGGGACAAATCCCATATTGATCATACAAATCCCTCCGCATGATATGTGACATACCCAATGACCTCCTTCAAGTTCACTCAGTTACGAGCAACAAAGGAAAGTATCAAAGTATGTGACTCACATGTAGGGAACCTTGCTGATCTTAGGTCGAAGGACTACATATACCATGATCACTATAAGAATCACTTATGACACTCATATAACGATCCATGAAGTGTTCTCATGGTGGGTCGGTCCAGTACACAAGTTCTCCAACTTGTACCCATATGTAGACTACATATCTCATATTAGTCTCCACATATGCTAGTCATTATGTATTATTGCAACCCGCTCCACAATAATACTAGACTAGGGACGTTTAAGAATATCATTATTCTAGGGTTACAATTATGTTTATTACGTTACGCAGAAACAAAACAACAAACAAAATTGCTGGATTAATGCCTCAATAAAATATCATGACTCAATGTGCAAAAATACAATCATCTCATGATTGGCTTTTTGGGCACAACACTAACAGGGACGTCGACAGAAGGAACCTCGGGCAAAGGGGCAGCAAGGTCTCCGGGCTCCTCGCCTACCTCCTCCGAATTTTGCGGAAGAGAGGAAGGAGCAGCTTTCTTTGCCCGTTTGGGGGAAGGGCCGCCCGAAGTCTGCTTTCACCTCCGAGAGGCAGCCTTCTTTGTCTCTTCGCCCCTCTGGGCCTGCCCGGTAAAAAGAGCCTTGTAGAAGGCAGCCGCGTCGTCGCCCATCTCTGAAAAAAGGAAGAGAAGATCAGTGTAAGTCCAAGATGAAGTTATGAAGGAAAAAATGAGAAAGTAACTTACTCTCGTAAAAAGACTCATAAGTCTCTTTCCCCCGAAGGAGTTTCACGAGCCAGGAGTCCTTCCCCGAAGAAGCCGGTTTCGGCATGTTGAGGTCTGTCACATGCTCCTTTACCACCTTGAGTTCCTGAATGACCTCGGCAGCCCAGTCAGAGACGGCCCGGATGCGCCTGTCAAAGTCCTCGAAGATAGGTGCTACATCGGCATCTAGCAGTATCTTCGGGTCAACAGCAACCATCTTGAGCCTCCCCTGAGCCCACTTGGTCGGGACGTGCGACCAACCCTCCGACTTCTTCAGGTAAAAGAATTTTTGTTGCCACCCTCGCCAGCTGTCTTTGGTGGCGAAGGTGAACGTATACTTTTTGCTCCTAGATCCCCGAGGTAGCATAAAGTAGAAGCTTCCCTTCGGGAGCACGAAGAGCTTGTAGTACTGAAGAAAAACTACAAAGTGAGGTTTTATTTTGAAAACGCCGCACATACAGAGGAAGGCGTTGAAATAGCAATACGAGTTCGGTGGGAGTTGGTTAACGGCAATGCCATGGAAGTTGCAGAACGCACTAACCATCTCCGGGGGGGATACCGAAGCCCAGCCTTCAGTTGGGCTCGGAAAACGGTGATTTCATCACTTCGGTTGGAGAAAGGAAATTGGTCAGGACGGGGCAACCTCGTCACAGAGTAAGAGGGTAAGAAAAACTTTTTCTTCCACTTCGCTAGTTTTGCCAGAGTAGTGCAGCAGGGGTGAGAAAGAAGAGGTTGCCAACTCTCGGGAACAGGCATGATGAAAACGAGTTCGGGAAAAACAAGGAAAACGAGTTCGGGAAAAACAAAGAAGAATCTTTGAAAAAAGCAGAAGGACTAAAACCCACCAAAGGTCTTGCCGGAATCTGGATTCCTGGAAGACGTCGTGAAAAGTGGTCAGAAAAATGCCTGAAAAAGGAGAACCGCCGCGGAAAATCGGGAGAGAATTAGAAGGCAAAAGAAAGCAAAAGCAGAAGAAGAAAGAGGGTTATGATAGGACTGATATATATAGGCCGAGAAGGCCAGGAGAACCGTCGTCATTAGTACCCCTCGGAAGGCGAAGCGTCGCCATAACTGCTATGAGCGCCTGAAAAGTCGCGCCAGCCGTACTCAGTGCATTCTTACCCCATAAAAGTGTGCCATGTGTCGGTCATCGCGCAGCAAACGTGCCACGTGTCGTCCATCACGTCGAGCATGCCCTCTGACACCATTTGGTCTAGAGGCGCCGCCCTAGACTGACTCTGCTGGATACAGGACACGACGCATGAGCAGACCTATAAAGGCAAAAAAGTAGGTTACCTCGAAGACACCAAAAGACAGCCTGTGACTTCGGGCAAAACGTCTATCTTCGGTACAAGGTTATCCTATTTCCCCTCGCCACAAGGACACCAAGAGACAGCCTGTGACTTCGGGCAGAAGGTGTATCTTCGGCACAGGGACAACCTATCTTATCACGCCTCGAGGACGCAAAAAGGGCTGCCCATCGCTCCAGGCAGACGAAGGCGTCTTCGGCGCATATATCACAACCACAGGACCCGAAAACCGATGAACCGAAGTTTCTCACTTCGGCTTTTCGGAGGGGGGCCTGTGATAGCCAAAGGCTATTGCCTCCTCGGTAGTAACTCCCTGCCAGAATATTGGCCGAGGAGTCTGGCGTCACCCAAGAGAGGATCTTTTCATTGACCTCGGGAGGTGCGAAGTCATGGGCTTTTGGAGGGCGTCCTTCGGGACCTCGGGTGTAATACTTGTGCCGAAGATGTACTTTTTGTCCGAAGACATGGGCTGTTCGGTTATAGGCCGTCCTTTGGTGTCTTTGAGGTCACATACTTCTCTCATTTTGCAGGGCTGCGTAACATCGTGTCTTGTAACCAGGCATGTCAGTCTGGAGCGGCGCGCCTAGGGTCTAGGGGTGTCAGAAAGCGTATCCCTCTTTTGGCGCGATGGCTGACACATGGCAGCTTGTTATTGGCAGGGACTACGTCGGATACAGCAGGCGCGCCTTTTCACGTGCAATGAGCAGTTATGGCGACTGTTCGCCTTTGTGGAGTACTTTATGACGCCGGTTCGCCTACCCTCCTCGGCCTATATATACCTCTATTCCGTCATAACCTCCTTTTGCTTCTGTTTTTGCCTTCAACTGCTTTCAGGTTTTCTCCTGCTTTTTGCGGCGATCCTCTTTGACGGAGTGTTTTCTGGCAACCTTTCATGACGGCGTCTTCAAATCCAGATTTTGGCAAAACATTTGGTGGGTTTTAACTTCCAGAGTCTTTTGCTTTTTAAGCTTTCCTGAAGTCGGTTTTTTTCATCTCCCGAAGTCATTTTTTGCCTTTTTCTGAAATCGCTTTTCGGCCGACCATGCCTATTCCCGAGAGCTGGCAACCTCTTTTGTCTCACCCTTGCTGCACCACTTCTAAAAAATTAGACAGATGGAAAACCAAATTCTTTCTTCCCTCGTATGCCATTACAAGGTTGCCATGCTCTGACCATTTTATCTTTTTGAACCGTGGCGATGAGGTTACCATTTTTCGAGCCCAACTGAAGGCCGGACTTCAGTACCCTCCTCCGAAGATGATTTGTGACTTTTGCCAATTCCATGGCATTGCCATAAATCAGCTTCCGCCGAACTCGTACTGCTACTTCAACCCCTTCCTCTGTATGTGCGGCGTTTTCAAAATAGAGCCCCATTTTATTCTTTTCATGCAGTACTATAAGCTCTTTGTGGTCCCGAAGGGTGTCTTTTACTTCATGCTACCTCAGGGATCAGGGAGCAAAAAGTATATGTTCACCTTTGCGACCAAGGACAGCTGGCGAGGGTGGCAACAAAAGTTTTTCTTTCTGAAGATGGAGGAGGCCTGGTCCCACGTCCCGACCAAGTGGGCTCGGGGAAGGCTGGAGATGGACGTCGTTGATCCAAGGATAATGCTGACTCCTGAGTTGGCACCCATATTCGTGGACTTTGACAAACGGATCCGAGCAGTCTCCAACTGGGATTTCGAGGTTCCTTCGCGCCCTCTTTACCCCTTCCCCATCAATTGGAAACTGATGACCGAGGAGGTTCTTCGGGAACTAGGGGTGGTGAAGGAGCACAAGACGGACCTCGGGATGCCGGCTCCTGCTATCGCTGGGAAAGACTCTTGGTTGGTGCAACTCCTTAGGGAGGAAGTCACTTATGAGTCATTTTTTTAGAGTGAGTTATCTCAGGATTCTTTTGTTATAGTTTTACCTTGGACTCACACTGATGTTTTCTTTTTTTTTCAGAGATGGGCGACGACTCCGTTACCTACTACAAGTCCCTTTTCCTCGGTCAAGCCGAGAAGGGCGAGCAGACGAAGAAGGCCGACTCCTGAATGCCGAAATCATCTGGGGCTGGGCCATCCGTGGCCAAACGGGCAAAGAAAGACGCGCCTCCTCCTCAGACGGAAATTCCCGAGGAGGCGCGCGAAGAGTCAGATGGTGCTGCTGCTGTTCCGCCGGCCGAGGTTGCCGTTGCCGCCCCTTGTCGGAGTCCCTCTTCCTCGGCGGCTCTTCTGGACGCCTTGGTGGAAGTCCCTTTTGCCGAGGAGCATTGTAAGAGTAAAGGTAAGGAGATTTCTGCCGAGGAGGTCCGGGACTCCGATGATGACATTGTGGAGGTGCCACTAGGTTCATTTTGTTAGACAAGTTGTGGTACCTTTATTTCTTTAAGGGTTCCTTGTCTTGATAAATTTCTTGCTTTTCCATGTAGGGGAGCTGCTATATCCGAATTGGGCAGCCGAGCACGCCCAGAAATGGGCTATTCGGGATGCCCATGTCCCGAAGGGGAAGATCCCGAGGGAGCCCTTTTGGTCGTTTACGGAGGACATGAACTTGTACTCCGGTGACTGCCCGTACATGGCCAACCAAATCTCGAGGGGGATCCTCACCGAGGCCTCATTCAGGGCCGTTTCCGAAGTGTGCCCGAGCGATGAGTCCCTTGCTGCCAAGGTTTCAGAGCACGCTACCCAGGTATACTTCAGGCCTTTGTTTTGTTTCCCTTTGATTTCTTCTAAGTGTTTGGCCCACTTTTTGCCTTACTAACTTTTGCTCTTACTTCTTTGCAGCTGCTGGGCTACACCGGCCTCCTCAGGGTCCAGGTGGTGAAGGAAGCGGTGTTCCGAGTCTCGGCCTTACATCACATAGAAAAATCTAAGGCCAAATACTCTGAATTGGCCGCCAAGAACACGGAGATGGCTCAAGCTGCGAAGATGGAGGTCGCTGCCATTCAGGAGGAGTTCGCGAAGGAGAAGGAGGAACTTTTGAAGGACTCCTCCCAGAAGATTTCTGACCTCAGTGCCGAGGTGGCGAAGCTGACCTCAGCAAATGAATCATATCAGAAGGAGAAGTCAGATTCTGAGGCTCTCCTGGCGAAGGTGCTTGCCGAGAAGGCCGAGCTCCAGGCCGAGGTCGAGTCTTTGAAGAAGGAGCCAAAGAAGAAGAAGATGAAGGCACTGAGGGAGGACATTGCCGATCTGGAGAGGGAACGTGATGAGCTGGTGGTCGAGAAGAAGAAAGCCGACGAAATGACCAAGGTCGATTTTTTAAGACGGCTTCTGCCTCGTTCGTCACCAAGTGCTTCAGGGGTTCCCAGATCTGGACCTCTTTTTATTGGAGGCCCTAAACATTCCCGAGGGGCCTCGGTGGTCTTGGTCAAAAATCGAGCACCTGAACTTGCCCCTTTCTTTCTCGGCGCTGAAGGTGGTCGAAAAGGATGCAGGAGCTAGTAGCTCTCGAGACACCGAGATTCCTTAGTTTGCTTTACGGTCCTTTGCCTTCTTTTTCTTCTTTTGGCGAGCTTTCATCTTTGTAAGCAGATCCATCTCAATAAAGACTCTTTCTTTAAAATTTTGGCTAAGTCTTTTTGTAAGATTTTTCATTTTCCATTGTCCTGAACATGTTCGCTTGAGAGACTTCAGAAAATATGGCGATCTTCTTCGCGAAATTCTGACTTGTACAACTTATGCTCAAGAATTTTGGCTAAGTCTTTTGTGAGATTTTTCATTTCCCATTGTTCCGAACACATTTGCTCAAGGGACTTCAGAAAATCATATATTCGCTTATGTCAGCGGTAACCTTCGCGAAATTCAGACTTGTATAACTCATGCTCAAGATTTTTGGCTAAGGAACTTTTGTAATGAGAAATTTTTCTGTACAATACAATCTTCTCACCGAAATCTTAAGCATAGAATTTTCTCAAGGCGTCCGAATGCCATGTATTTTTTAACTCTATGCCTCCGGCATCGCCGAGCTTGTAAACCCCTTTTCGCACTTTGGCAAGTACCAGATATGGTCCTTCCCAATTTTCGCCAAGTACCCCGTGGGATGGCCTTCGGGGTCCAAATTCAGCCTTTTGGAGAATGAGATATCCTTTCTTCATTCCTTTTGGCCTGGCGCACAAGTTTATAGCCGCGGCCACTCTTTGTTGAATAGCTTTTCACCTCAGCTCGGCTATTTCTCTCTGTTCGCCAACGAGGTCAAGCTTGGTTCTTAGGCCGAGGTAATTTCCCCTTTCATCGAACACTTGCACTCGCACCGATGGCTGCACTACCTCGACTTGGATGATAGCCTCTGTACCGAAAATAAGTGAAAAAGGTGTTTCCCCTGTGGCTCTTCAGGGTGTTGCTCGGTAGCTCCATAACACACTTTGGAGCTCTCCCGGCCATTTCCCTTTTGCTTCCCCCAATCTCTTTTTCAGACCATCTTTGATAGTCCTGTTGGATACTTCTACTTGTCCATTGCTTTGGGGGTGAGCGACTGGGGCGAAGTGCATTTTTATTCCGAGGTTGTTGATAAATTCTTGGAACCCTTTGTCTGTAAACTGGGACCCATTGTCGGCTACTAGTACCCTCGGTATGCCAAATCTGCATACAATGTTCTTCCATACGAACTTTTGCATATCTTTTGCTGAGATAGTCGCCAAGGTGATGGCCAAGGGCCTCATCGTTTATAGTCATGGTGACTGGTGGAGAGACTTCTGGGAGGAAGAATGCCTGATGGAATGGATAGCCCAAATGAGAGTGCCTGAAAGCTCATAAACAAAGGGTTAGGAGGCCCCCGGAGTGTTTTTCCGGGGGGGGAGCCTCCGACGCTCAAGTCAGTGGTGGCTAAGAAAAGGCAGAGGAAATAGCACAAAGGGCTGAAGAGTCTCGCTTGGTAGTTTTCTCAGAGTGTGGGAGCAGTGTTTGGCCAACCAACCAGCCTCCTGCCAAGTATTAATTCCTGGTATTTATAGGAGCGTCTAGCCCGTTCAGATCATGACACGTGTTCGGTCGGATGTTCCCTGAGTTTCTGGGCGTAGGAGACAGATAACTGGTAGCAGGTTGTCCTGAGCCACGTGCTGAGATGGGCCATGATGTGATTCTGATGGCGTCCGTATGTCAGAGCGCCTATTCAGGCGACTTTATGACGTCCGTGAAAGGACGTGTCAGAGGCTTCCTTAAATGCTTCCATAAATGCTCCTGCCGTACTCCCGAGGTCCCTGGGTGAGGTCGTCCTCTAGTTCGGACAGAGCCTCTTCGGGAAACAAGCCCTCAGTTCGGGGGTTCCCAGTTTCAGGGAGTTCCGCCTTCGGGGATATCATGTTCGGCTCGCTATGTCTGGTGCGCTTTTCCGAAGGCGATATGTTCACAACCTTGGGGGGCGAGTAGTGTCCTCGGTGTTTCCTGGCGTGCCGGGCTCGGAGCTCTTCGGCTATCTCCCGAGGTGCCTGATCGCACCTTTTCTCGGGTAGCGCCAGCTTCTTCTGGCCATCATTGTGGCAGGGAGTTCGGCCAGGTAGAGGCGATAGCGTTTGGTTATCACAAGGGTTCCGCCTCGACCCATTTAGAGAAATAGTCTACTGCAACTACGCAGAACTTCACGCCTCCAGGCACTGTTGGGAGTCGCCCAATGAGGTCTATGCCCCAAACTGCGAAGGGCCAGGGATAGTCAGCCGAACTTACCATTTCCGAGGGTGTCCTATGGATACTCGCGTGTCTTTGGCAATTACCACATTTCAAGACGAACTGCCTAGCGTCCTTTCTTAGAGTAGGCCAAAAGTATCCTTGCCGAAGTATTACTGCTGCGAGGGTGTCAGTTCCAACGTGCGAACCACAAGCGCCTTCGTGAACTTCTTCAAGGATCATTTCAATATCCTCTTCGCCAACACACCTCTGCAATGGATTTGCATATCCCTGCCGATATAATTCTTCGCCAATTAGGAAAAATCGACCGGAGCATCTTCAAACTTTTGCAGCTTCGTGGGGTTCTTCGGGGAGCGCATTGGTTGTGAGATATCTTTTTATTGGGTCTTTCCAGCCTCTTCCCGAAGTTATTATGCTCAGCACTGTGATGCTCGGTTGATTTAGCACCTCGGTGCATGTTTTTGATTTCGCCAAGCAGTCTGCTTCGGCGTTATCTCGTCGAGGTACGTTTTTGATTCATACGGTGTCGAACTCTCGAATGAGCTCTGCTACCAGTTCATGGTATTTTGCCAAGGTCGGGTCCTTCGCCTCGTAATCCCCTGCTGTTTGCCGAACTACCAGCTGGGAATCACTGTGGGCTTTTAAGTTTCTCACACCAATTTTTTTTGCTAGGCGCAATCCTGCTATGAGAGCTTCATACTCGGCCACATTGTTGGTGACGTTGAAGCTGAACTTTATGGCCTTCATTACTTCTAGACCTTCGGGACCTCTGATAATTACCCCAGCGCCCTGGTGTTGGGACCCCGAGGCTCCGTCAACATACAAAGTCCATTCTGGCTCGCCTTCACTGGGATCCGGATGGCTGTCCTCGGCGATGGGCACTTCGGCAATGAAGTCTGCCAGGGCCTGAGCTTTAATGGCTTTCCGAGGTTCATAAGTAATGTCGTGTTCGCCAAGCTCTATGCACAATTTGTAGAGCCTTCCTGAATGATCAACTTTTCTCATGACATCCCGCAGAGGTAGACTGCTTCGGACGATGATAGGGTGAGCCTGAAAATATGGTCGCAGCCTCCTTCCAGCTAGCACCAAGGCATATATAGCTTTTTGCAGCAAAGGATACCTGACTTCGGCGCCGTGCAAGGACTTGCTTACATAATAGACCGGCCATTGCTTCGGCCCTTCCTCTTTCACGAGGACCGAGCTTACTGCTTTTTCTATAACGGTGAGGTATGATAGGAGGGGCTCTCCCTCGCGAGGCTGTTGCAAAGTGGGCAGATGTGCTAAGTAGATTTTGAGTTCTTCCCAGGACTTTTGGCAGTCTTCATTCCAAGGATGATCGTCACTTCCGAGGTTGCCCTGCTTTTTTGCTGCCTTAGTGAGGACTTTGAAGAATGCTCGGAACCGATCTCCATATCCGGAAATAAACCTACTAAGAGAGGTTATCCTTCTAGTGAGTCTCTGCACATCTTTTATTGTGACAGGAGTTCGGAATTCGACCAGAGGACGCTCTTCCTCAAGCGTGGAAGTCCCTGGAAGGGTTTGCTCAGTAGCCGGTTGAGCTTCAGGCGCGGACGGGGACCTCGGGAGTCCCTTGTCCTTCGAACGCCGAGTTTCAACAACGGTGACCTGAGGGTAAATTCCCACAGACGGCGCCAAATTATGCCCAGCGGCATCTTCGTTGGAAGACATCGTGACTTCGGGAGGGACTTCCTGAGAGGGAGAACGTTTGGAGCCTAGACTTCCCAGGGGAGTGTGCCTGTAAAACTCGTAAAAAAGGGTTAGGAGGTCCCCGGGATCCTTTTCCGGGGAGGAGCCTCCGACGCCCAAGTCAGTGTCCTGAGAGGTGAAATAAGGGGAGCACTAAGAGGTTTAGTGGCCTTGCCTGTTTGTATTTTCTCAGGGGGAGAGGGTCGGATTGGGGATCCCTTTGCCAGGGCCTGTTCCCTGGTATTTATAGGAGTTCCCAGCCCGTTCAGATCATGACACATGTTTGGTCAGATGTTCTCTGTGTTTCCGGGCGTACGGGACAAGTAGCCGTTTGCAGGCTCCTTGAGCCTTGAGCTGAGACAGGTCGTGACAAGAACTGGATGGCGTCGGCGTGTCAGACCGCCATTTGGGTTGGCGTGTAACGCCTGTGGGCGACATGTTAGAGGCTCCTTAAATGCTCATGCCGTACTCCCGAGGTCCTCTGGGCGAGGTCGTTCTTTGGTACGGATGACCTTCTTCGGTAGTTATGCTTGTAGTTTGGGAAGTCCCCTACTTCGAGGGTTCCGCCTTCAGGGAAGTTCTCTCCTACTTGCAATAGCTGGTTCTTTATCCCCGAAGGCGATCCGCTTGGTCCCCCGAGGGAGTCGGTGATACCTTTGAAATGCCTAGCATATTAGCCGAAGTCCCGACTTCGTGGTATCTGACTTCGCTCCTTCCGACGTCAGTGATAGTGCCTCTTTCGGATGACACTAGGCTTCCCGACCATGTTTTCGTCAGGAAGTATGTACTGAGAAAGGCGATAGCCTTCGGCTATCACATAAACACCCAACTAAGGTTCATTTTCTAACTTTTCATTTCGGCCAACAATTGATTCTTAACATTAAGTCTTATTTTCTTAAGGTAATAGCCTGGGAGGTGGCCTAGGACGCTTATGAATAGCACCCAAATAGTTACTTCCAGCAGAAGTAAGGCCCAATACCACTAACTTGCAGAACAAGGAAGGCTTTAATAGATTACTTGCATGACAAGCAAGGCAAACACTTATTGAGTTTTAAATGAGTAACTTGTGTGCAATCAAGTGTGCTATGTTAGAATGGCAACCAAGAAGCCAAAAGTGTCATTTGGTTTGAAAACACATGTTTGAGTACACATGTACATTCGGCCATGATAAGATCAATGAGGTTCACAACATAAACACAACTTCCATTCACATAAACATGCCATCCATTGCTCCATATCATCCATAATATATACAAGTCCAAAACCAAACCATAATGCAAACATAACTTGGCTACAAAGGTACTCCATGTACCACAAGAGAACTAGGCAACCAAGACTACACAATATGTACATACAAAAGTGGTCTACCTAGTACACATACATGGCTACTTGCCATGATTCCAATGTCTTCAAAACCAAGTTATGGTACAACCCAAGCACCTAGTGCTCAAATAGAAACTTCAATATGCCATACAACAAGACACACTGCAAAACCAAACCTATGGCCATGTTCATGGTCATGAAAGTGAAAACTATGATCAGAGCAAGTGTCCACATATCCATAGCTGCCCACCTGGACAAGTCCCAACTCTACAAGCCTGCACAACTTAACACATAAGTCTCGGCCAAGTTTCAAAATAAGACTTGTAATGTGCAAAATGAACAAGCCAACCACACATTGGTACATACCTTAGTAATCAAGCAAACTAGCACAACACACTAGCACAAAGTCAAGCAATGCTACTCAGGCAGAATGTCCTTTCCTGACAATCAATAATTACTTTATTCTCCCCTAACCAATTCATGCCTAAGATCACATCATAGTCATGTGTCTTTAGCACTATGAGCTTTGTTCTCAGTTTCAGCTTTTCTATTTGGATCTCACAGTTTTCAACCATGTAATAGGCAAATAAAAATTCATTGCCAGCTGTTCACACCAAGTACATATTGGTCATATATTTCGTTTCTAGATTCATGGCCTTAACCAAGCTGTTAGGTATTGCAGACAATGAAGCTCCAATATCAAACAGAACAGATACTAATTGGCCATTAAGGTAAATAGTACCTTTCAAGGCCCTCCTGCTAGTCCTTTGCTGACTAGTTTCCCTTCCTGTATCCTCAGCTTCAAGTGCTTTCTGCCCCTTTCTGGAAGACTCTAGCTAAAATACCCTGCCTGAAGGTGCACCAGGTCTTCTTTGCTCCTGAGGTACTCTAGGTGCTAGCCTCCCTCCCTGGGCTGGCATCTGAGTCCTCATTTGGGGCATACGGATCTGCCCTTTAAGGCCCCTGGGATTAAAATTTCCCAGCATTTTCCTGTTGTCATCACCCCTCCTTGGGTAGTCCCTGATCTAGTAGTCTGGTGCTCCACACCTATGACATCCAGTGGAGGCTTTGAAGCATGGCTTGTTGCCATTAAATTTCCCACAAATATTGCACTGAGGGCCATAATGCTATGGCTGGGACCCTCTTTCTTTCTTATTTTCTTTTCTGCCTCCATTTGGATCCCTTTCTTCTCTCGGCCTCTTTTGGTGATAGCCTTTCTAGGTTCTGCTTCCACTTCCAGGCCTACTCCTAGATTGTTCTTTGAATTCCTGCTCCAATGCCAAGGCACTTTGCATAACAGAGTAGTAATCTTTGGCTCCCACTGCCCTGAGAATCTGTCTCAACTCGGGTCTTAGTCCCCTGATAAATCTCTTGGTTCTTAACTATTCCTGTTCTTTATACTATGGGGCATACCTGATCAGGTTGTTAAACCTCTGCTCATACTCCAGAACACTGAGGTCACCCTGCTCCAGCTGATCAAACTCTATTTGCTTCTAATCTTTTTAGGCCTCACTGGCATACTACTGGTGAAAGACCTGAAGAAAGTCTGCCCATCTCATAGACCTCCTCCTGGCTGGAGGCCTCCTCTGGTTTCTTTCTTGGTAATTTCTCTGTACTGCCCTCCACCACAGCTCAGATTACCTTCAAGCCTGAAGGTGGCTAGAAGTACTTTCTGAGTAGATGTGACCTCCATTCTTTCAAAGATTTTCTCCACTTGGTATACCCAGAACTCTGCTTCATTCGGGTCACATCCTTCTCTGAAGATTGGAGGTTTCAATGCCAGGAACCCCTCCAGCTGGCCCTCCCTGAGTCCTCCTCTCCTAGACCTCTTTCTTTTCTTTCCCATGCCACTAGATCTATCCCATGATGTCCTACTCCTTACTGTAGTCTCCTCAGCAGAAGGTTCAGTGCTTCTAGAATATATATAAACATCTCTTTCTTCTATGTCTAGGCTGTCATCATCTTCCTCCTCAGTCCTGGGTTCTTGTCTCAATTCTGATCTCAGCAGCCTAGCCCTGGGATGCCTCCTTTCCTCATCTGCTTCTTCCTCTTCTTGATTTCCTCCAGCTTTACCGGACTGATCATAACCCACTGGCTCTTTACCAAGCCTTCTCCTCATTCTTCTTCCTTCAGTCTCTACTGGCTCTGAGTTCTCCTGGTGTTGGGCTTGGCCTCTAGCCAAGGCTTGCATTCCCAGTACCAGTTGAGCCACAGTAGCATGCAGTGACTCCATCATCACTTCCATTATTTCCTATCTATCCCTGCTAGGTCCAGGTACTTGTAACCTGGCATTTGGCTCTTCGGCCAAATTATGTTCCGTATCCTCTGCCTGTGTTTCAGGCACATCTTCCTACAGTCCCTCTATCTGATAGGCTGCAGTGTCTTCCTCATGTCTCAGGGAGTCTCTTTCCCTGCCTCTTGTTCTCATCCTGCACTTCAATTGCAGATATTAACATATATCAAATAATACAAGTATTATATAAGTTAGACCTATGTGGGACACTTTCTAGGCTAATGCTCTGATCATTCTAAACTCAGGCTCTGATACCAAACAAAGCCTGTCTCACCTCACACAGGCCCTGGCCCAACACTCTATAACATAAACACCCAACTAAGGTTCATTTTCTAACTTTTCATTTCGGCCAACAATTGATTCTTAACCTTAAGTCTTATTTTCTTAAGGTAATAGCTTGGGAGGTGGCCCAAGAGGCTTATGAATAGGACCCAAATAGTTACTTGTAGCAGAAGTAATGCCCAATACCACTAACTTGCATAACAAGCAACGCTTTAATAGATTACTTGCATGACAAGCCAGGCAAACACTTATTGAGTTTTAAGTGGCTAACTTGTGTGCAATCAAGTGTGCTATGTTAGAATGGCAACCAAGAAGCCAAAAGTGTCATTTGGTTTGAAAACACATGTTTGAGTGCACATGTACATTCGGCCATGATAAGATCAATGAGGTTCACAACATAAACACAACTTCCATTCACATAAACATGCCATCCATTGCTCCATATCATCCATAATATATACAAGTCTAAAACCAAACCATAATGCAAACATAACTTGGCTACAAAGGTACTCAATGTACCACAAGAGAACTAGGCAACCAAGACTACACAATATGTACATACAAAAGTAGTATACCTAGTACACATACATGGCTACATGCCATGATTCCAATGTCTTCCAAACCAAGTTATGTTACAACCCAAGCACCTAGTGCTCAAACAGAACCTTCAGTATGCCATACAACAAGACACACTGCAAAACCAAACCTATGGCCATGTTCATGGTCATGAAAGTGAAAACTATGATCAGAGCAAGTGTCCACATATCCATAGCTGCCCACCTAGACAAGTCCCAACTTTACAAGCCTGCACAACTTAGCACATAAGTCTCGGCCAAGTTTCAAAATAAGACTTGTAATGCGCAAAGTGAACAAGCCAAGCACACATTGGCACATACCTTAGTAATCAAGCAAACTAGCATAACACACTAGCACAAACTCAAGCAATACTACTCAGGCCGAATGTCCTTTCCTGAAAAACAATATATATGGGCAATGAGCATATAACTCAGTAGGGATTCACTAACATATACCAACTCCTTAAGAGTCTATTTAGTTAAGCCGAGAGTACAACTCAAGGCTTAACCTCCATTAGCTTAAGTATACCTGCAAAGTAAGACACAAAGACAAGGAAAACACAACATATACATATACATATTAACATACGCGAGACACATAAGCACAATAATCCACTAAATGGTTAGCAATCACAGGGAAATCACCAAAGCACGCAATAAACCCACACACACACCACAATAACCATTCGGCCAAGTACCATAACATGTGCCATTGTGCACTTTTGCACACAAAACTTCACCATAATCTCCACTTCCACTAGAGCTCCAAAATGCCTAGCAAAATGGCCACATTCACTAGCATTTCTAGCACATGTCCATAGTTAATTAGCTAATTAACAACCATAGCCGAAACGATCTCAATAGCCCATCAAGTAACTAAGGTCATCTAGCACATTTAACCATCACTTAGCTACTTTAAACACTTGAATCACGGTATACTACCAAGCAATCAAGCATCAGTGAAACCCTACCTCAATTAAGCTCTCGACCAAAGCCTAACTTCCAAACTGAAATGTTCCTCACACAATTGGCCTAACAAAACACCAATTAAACATCTCTACTCCTTGTTCATGGAACATAGACCATGTATTCAAGGAAAACACAAGGATTACCTCAAACCCTAGCTTGACATGTCTCAGCCTTTCTTGCTCCCTCAAATCAAAGCTTGATCTTGAGTTGTTTAGTGCTAAAATCAAAGCCCTCTAACTTGTCTCCTTCACTCTAGCTCCATTTTCCTCCATATTGCCCTTAATCCAAGACCAATGTTGGAAGAACTCAAGAACATAACTAAGAACACAAGGGAAAGCAAGTCTCGGTCAAGGACGAACAAGCCCGAAATGAAGACAAAATGGATTAAGTGGACTTAGGCAATCCGGTTACAAGCCACTTGTAACCAAGTTGGCAATTAAGCTAGCTTTCGGCCTCAACAAGTTTGCATGGCTCAATGGAGCCCTCACATCTTCACGGTCACACTTCCATCACCGGATCACATGTTCACTTAGGCACTTAGGTCACTTCATGGCGTAAATTGCCAAGCACAAGTCAACATAAGCCCAAAGTGTCATTTCTCCCTTGTGCAACCGGCCAAGTAACTAGTATAAGTGCTAGTTAAGTAAAACAAAGCAATGATGCCTTAAAAATTTAGTGGGGAACATGATCTGACAAGCCATGATTGATGTTTACCAAAACTAGTCTAGTATTACACTAGTCCTCACATAACTTTGCATGGCCGAAAGTTATCATTTAAACTTCGTAGTTCCACTAGTACCACTAGTTTAAATGTATATTTTTCTCTTTCAACTTTGTTTCCTGCCAAGCTCAACATAGTCTTCGATTTAAGTGCACCTAAGGCATATAGTTTTGTAGTTTTGCACTCCCATCACTACTACCTCGCTCAACTGAGTCCCCATTTTGTATTTTTTTTATAGTATGTTTCTTATTTTTTCTTGGCCTTAGCCAAGCTCAGAAGGGTGGTCCTAACAACCTACCTCTTCGACACATCATGAAGAAGGTAGACCACTCAGGAAGGCTTTCGAAGTGGTGCATTGAGCTCGGCGAGTATGATATTACCTATGAGCCGAGGAAGGCTCAAGCTTTGGCGAATTTTATTGCTGAAGTACCCATTGCCGAAGAAAGTCAACCTGACCTTGGGAATAACAAACCTGAGTGGACTCTGTTCGTCGATGGGGCCTCCGGCTCCGAATAGCGAGGAGCTGGAGTAATCCTTCGCGGTCTCGAAGGTATGGAAGTTATGAAAGTCATCAAATTCGGGTTTAACATCACCAAGAATATGGCAGAATATGAAGCCCTCATAGCAAGGTTACATCTTGCTAGAAGAATTGGCATAAGAAACCTAAAGGCCCACAGCAATGCTCAACTAATGGTCCGACAGATCGCGGGAGACTATAGCATGAAGGACCGAACTTCGGAAAAGTATCACGAGCTCGTGTAAAAGCTCATTCAGAAGTTTGACACAGTGCACATTAAGAACGTGCCTCGTCGAGACAATGTTGAAGCAGATATCCTGGCCAAGTCAAAAAGTGTGCTGAAATACTGAGCCACCTGAGCATAGCAATAATAAGCATAGCAACCCTGGAAAGAGGATGGAAAATCCCATAAAAAAGTATCTCACAACCTCGGAGCTTCCCGAAGACCCTCTCGAAGCGGTGAAAGTGCAAATGTGTTCTGGACGATATTTCCTAATCGGGGAAGAGTTATACCGACAGGGGTATGCAATTCCACTACAAAGGTGTGTTAGTGAAGAGGATATAGAGACAGTCCTCGAAGAAGTCCATGACGGGGCTTATGGTTCCCACATTGGAACTGATGCCTTGGCAGGAGTAATACTCTGCCAGGGGTACTTTTGGCCCACCCTAAGAAAAGACGCGAGGCAGTTTATCCAGAAATGTGATAATTGCCAAAGACACACCAACGTCCAGAGGATGCCCTTAGAATCAATAAACTTGGTTAACTACCCTTGTCCCTTTGCAGTATGGGGCATTGACCTCATCGAGCAACTCCCGACTCCACCCGGAAGAAAAAGTTCTGCATGGTCACGGTAGATTACTTCACTAAATGGGTCGAGGCAGAGCCCCTGGCAGTCATTTCGGCAAAGGACATACAAAAATTTGTCTGGCAGAGCATTGTATGTAGGTTCGGCATACCGAGGGTGATAGTGGCCAACAATGGTTCCCAGTTTGTTGACAAGTGATTCCAAGAATTCATCACCGACCTCGGGATAAAAATGTACCTCGTCCCGATAGCTCATCCTCAGAATAATGGACAGGTAGAGGTGTCCAACAGAACCATAAAAGATGGTTTGAAAAAGAGATTGAGGGAAGCAAAGGGAAAATGGCCAAGAGAACTTCCTAGTGTGCTATGGAATATCGAACAACGCCCCAAAGGGCCATAGGTGAGACACCTTTCTCACTTGTCTTCGGCACGAAGGCCATTATCCCTATCGAGTTAGTTCAGCCGTCGGTTAGGATACAAGTGTTCAACGAAGAAGGAAACAACCCCGAGCTGAGAACTAAGCTCGACCTAATTGACGAACATAGAGAAGTGGCCGAGCTTAGAAGAAAAGCTCTTCAGCAAAGGGTAGCCATGGCTGCAAACCTGTGTCTCAGGCAAAAAGGAATCACGAAGGGAGACCTTGTTCTCCAAAAGGTAGAATTTGAATCTCGAAGACCATCTCACGGAGTACTTCGAGTAAACTGGGAAGGGCCTTATTTGGTCCTTGACGAGGTACGGCCAGGAGTCTATAAGCTCGGCGATGCTGAAGGTGGAGAATTAAAGAACACATGGCACTCAGATACTCTGAAGAAATTCTATACTTAGAATTTTCAGGAAATTGTACACTTAGAAATTTCTAAGTACAAAAACGCTTTCTGAGCAAAAGTGCCCCACCTAAGAAATCTGACCGAATAAGGTGAAAGTATTTACTTGCGAAAATCACACATTCTCCCCGAATGCATCTCAGCTAAACATGACTAATAAAAATGGCCCAAGCTCTGCTAAAACCAGTGTTGTGCCGAACATGGTTAGTAAGAGGCGCGAGAAAATATCTTCCCGAGGGTCCTAGACCGAAAATGGTCAAATTAACCCTTGGAAACAAATATTATTTAAGGGGAAACTTGCCTTGGGACTTAGCCAAATTTTGAAGGAAAGAAAAAATTTCATTAACAAGACTTAATACAGAAGGAGATTACAAGAACAAAATTACAAAGAAAAATAAGAAGACGAAGAGAAGCCTAGACACCTAAGGCACTCCGCCATCATGAGAATCTCCGTCCCCAACATCCTTCGTGGTAGCCTTCGGCGCCAAGGGAGGAGCAAAGGGTGGATTGAGATGATCAATCTTTGACCAGGACTAGTGAGGCCCCTCGGGGATATCTAGGGCAGCTAAGAAGCATAATTCAAGGTTGCGGAACTTCACCAAGACTTGGTGCCAAGCAAGGCAAAATCCGTCTTGGTAAGCGACTTTGGTAGCTTGACCTGCCTTGTATTTTTTGACGCACAAGTCGACCAACTCGTTCCTCAACTGAGTGACCTCCTTCTCGAGCTTCTTCGTCTTCTTCTTTGTCTTTGCCTCCTTCTTCAGCGCCTCAACCTCGGCCTGAAGCTCGGCATTGTCAGCAAGGGCCTTCGTCAAGATAGCATAGTCTTCCTCCTTCTCCTTTTGATAGGCCTCGTTGCCCGAAGTCAGCTCAATGACCTTCGCACCGAGGTCAAACATCTTCTGGGAGAAATCCTTCAAGAGTTCCTCCTGACCCTTCAGGAACTCCTCCCGATGTTTGGCAACCTCCTCCTTGGCTATTCTGTTATACTCGACATGTTAGTGTTGTGCCCAAAAAGGCCAATCATGAGATGATTGTATTTTTGCACATTGAGTCATGATATTTTATTGAGGCATTAATCCAGCAATTTTGTTTGTTGTTTAGTTTCTGCGTAACGTAATAAACATAATTGTAACCCTAGAATAATGATATTCTTAAACGTCCCTAGTCTAGTATTATTGTGGAGCGGGTTGCAATAATACATAATGACTAGCATATGTGGAGACTAATATGAGATACGTAGTCTACATATGGGTACAAGTTGGAGAACTTGTGTACTGGACCGACCCACCATGAGAACACTTCATGGATCGTTATATGAGTGTCATAAGTGATTCTCATAGTGATCATGGTATATGTAGTCCTTCGACCTAAGATCAGCAAGGTTCCCTACATGTGAGTCACATACTTTGATACTTTCCTTTGTTGCTCGTAACTGAGTGAACGTGAAGGAGGTCATTGGGTATGTCACATATCATGCGGAGGGATTTGTATGATCAAGATGGGATTTGTCCCTCCTATGTAACGGGAGTGATATCTTTGGGCCCCTTCATAGAGTGAGACTTAGAAAATGCATGGCCATGCTCCGATGAGTTGATATATGATATCAATGTCGTCAGTTTAAGTTGGTCTACTCGGTAATCAAGAAACCAAAGATTGGGCTATACGAGAGTGACACATTCCATGTCTTGTGCTTAGTCTTGATATCTTGGACAAAGGGAGAATGGCATATATCAGTGATGATCATAAAGGTTTAGTCGATTCACCGACAATCTTGTCACTTGGGTAGCAATGATGTGTTGCTAGACACCGCTCATTGCTTATGATCATAAATGTGATTTATGATCATTGCCAACATGGCAAGAGCCTATTGGGTCGCACACATAGAGCTATTTGGATCATTAGAGTGCATGGGCTAATTATTTGGGTTATGGTTTCACTTTAATTTCGTATTAATAATGGGCCAAGGAGTTGAGCCATTATTAAGCCCGAAATTAAATCCTAATTGGATTAGGGCTTTGAAA
Organism: Aquilaria yunnanensis; assembly: GCA_039654915.1. NCBI lineage: Eukaryota > Viridiplantae > Streptophyta > Magnoliopsida > Malvales > Thymelaeaceae > Aquilaria > Aquilaria yunnanensis. Next base: position 34,312,119 of record CM077595.1, on the reverse strand, counting down.
CCCATTAGGCCTGGAAGTTGAGTCTCACTATAAATACAACTTTTAAGTGAGAAATTCGCAGGTCTCCTTGCCCTAGCCTCCCAAAACGACAGCCGCACTCTTCTCGTGCAATTCCTTGGAGGACGCAAGCTAGCACTGCGAGCGCAAGAGAAACGCATCTGTCGGGATGCGGTGGAAGCGTGGTGATCCCGAGAGGCTCGTGTGGATACCATAGAGAGCCTGAACACGTCAACTGTTCAGGTTTTGTGATTCGACTCTACAGTTGAGTGAGAGATCTCAACCAAAAATTAGGTATGAAATTTTCGAACACCCGGTTTACCCCGTTTCACTTGGATCCTGGAGGGTTTCGGTTAAATTCCGCTGTGCTGTTTGGCTCCCGAAACCCAACACGACATTCTTGATGACCGAGTTGGCGTAAAACACCTTGGCCTTCTCCAGATGATCTTCGGCCCAAGATCGGACCGAAGTTTGTTTTGCTACCCAAGCTCTGAAGTATCTGCTATACGCCAAAAGCTGTAAAAAATGGGGGGGGAGGGCATTTGGTAAAGATGCACAAGGAAAACCAAACACTTAGAAAAATTTGGAGAAAAAATGAAGGGTCTGGAAACTACCTGGGTAGTGTGCTCAGACATCCTCGCTGTGAAGATCTCCTCGTTCGGGCACTCATCTGCCATGGATTTGAAGGTGGCTTGGGTGAGCACGCCTCTCGCCATTTGGGGAGCCATTTGCTGGTTGTTTTCGGAGAACAGATTCATGCCTCCATGACAGACCAAAAAGGCTCCCTCGGAACCTTGTCCTTCGGGATATGAGAGTCCCGAAGGGCCCGCCTCCGGGCGTGCTCCACCATCCATGCCAAAGGCACCAATTCTTCTTCAAAATCACGACACAGTTCCATCAGTGAATTGTCCCTTAGCCATATGTTTATAAGATTGAGAGTGCTAAAAATGTCTAAGTTTGCAAAGAAATGGCTAAGTGGCAAACCTAGCGGAACTTTGGCGACGTCATCGTCGGAGTCGTGGACCTTTTCCACTTCGGTAGGGACATGTTTCCCCTTGCTTTTTTTGCGCTCCTCAAGCTCCTTAGCAGAAGCGACCCTTGCCGAAGAACCTAAGAGGTCTGCCGAAGTAGTGGGACTCCAGGGAACGGAGCTGACAGCTAGCTCCGGCGGCAAGTCGGCCTGGATCTCAGGCTTGTCCCTGAGCTCCACAATGTCCCCCGGAGGTAGGGGAAGGAGGTCCTTCTTCACCTTCTTGGCCAAAGATGCCGCGCATCCAGACGCCTTTCTCCTCTTCGAGGCCGTCTTCTTCTTTTGTCCCCCCTTCTCAGCTTGATTGAGAAAGAAGGATTTGTAGAAGATGGCTGACTGGTCGCCCACCTCTGAATAAAGGAAAAATGTCAGTGTAAGTCCAAAGGGATACTTATACCAGAAATTTGGAAAGTAACTTACTCTCAAAAAGGCTTCATAAGTGAGCTCCTCTCGAAGGAGTATCACCAGCCAGGACTTCGTCCCGTCGATGGCATGCTGAGATCGGTTTTATGCTCCTTGAGCACCCCTAGCTCCCAAAGAACTTGTTCGGTCATAAGGTTCCACTTAATGGGGAAGGGATACAAGGAGCGTGGCAGGACCTCGGCATCCCAGTCGGCGACAGCTCGGATACGACTGTCGAAATCCTCAAACCTTACTGCCAACTCAGGAGTTAGCAACTTCTTGGGTTCAATGACGTCCGTTTCCAGCATCCCCCAGGCCTGCCTAGTCGGCACGTGCGACCATGCCTCTGTCACCTTTAAGAAGAAAAACTTCATTTTCCACCCTCGCCAACTATCTCTAGTGTCGAAGTTGAACATGTATTTTTTGCTCCCAAATCCCCGAGGTAGCATGAAATAGAAGCCACCCTTCAGGATGAGATAGAGCTTGTAGTACTGCATGAAAATAATGAAGTGGGGTCCTATCTTGAAAACCCCACACATGCAGAGAAAAGCATTGAGGTAACAATAGGAGTTGGGAGGAAGCTGATTCACGGCTATGCCACGAAATTGGCAAAAGTCGCAAACAATCTTTGGTGGGGGAAACCGAAGTCCGGCCTTCAGTTGGGCTCAAAAAATAGTAACCTCACCGCTATTGTTCGTCAAGCTGAAATGGCCGGGACGGGGTAGCCGGCTAACGGCATAAGAAGGAAGAAAAAACTTAGTTGTCTACTTCGCCAATTTCTCCAAAGTGGTACAACATGGGTGAGACATGAGAGGGAGCCAACTCTCGGGAGTAGTCTAGACGGACATGAGGGGGACAGGGGAAGACATATTTGGCTAAAAGAAATGACCATGGGAAAGAATGTCAGGGGACTTCAGGAATAAGAAAATGACTTTGAAAAAAGAAAGCGACGTTGGAATCTATAAAAAATGGAAGCCGAAGAAACCGAGGGACCTCTGGAAGGAAAACCCACCAAAACGTATGCCGAAGTCAGGATTAGTAGACGCTGTCGTAAAAGGTCACCGGAAATTGCTCCGCTGCTTGCGCCGCTACAAAAGAGAAAGAAGAACTCGAGAGCAAACGAGAATAGGATAGAAGCAAATGAAAGCAAATGAGGGCTATGAGGGGAAGGAAGGTACATATAAACTGAAGAGGGGTAACCAAATTGCCGCCATCACTACCTTACGAAGGTGAATCATCGCCATAATTACCCCTCGAAGGCGAAAGGACGAGGCTGGTGTAACCGATGCAACTGCCCCCAATCACCGCGTGCCATGTGTCACCCAACGCAGGAAACTAGGGCATGCCTTATGACACCATGAAAACCTAGGCACGCATACCTGAAGTGACACTCTTGACTACGAGACGTGACGCTCCACTAACTTGCAGCAGAAAAAAGTAAAGAAAGGAAGCGCTCACCTCAGAAACACGAAGGGACCAACCAGGTGGCAAGGAGTATCACCTACACGCTATCTTGGCTGATAAGACACACCTTCAGTGTCGAAGTGTCCCCCACACAGTGTCCCACTATGGGCCCTACAAGGTGCCCCCAAAGATTCTACAGACTGAAGTCTCTACTTCGACTTTCTGAGGGGGGGCATGTGATAGCCGAAGCACTATTGCCTTTCGAACCCATAAGCTTAGGCAGAGCCCCACCCTCCGTAAGGGTGGGTGTCACCCTAAGGAATAGAGTACCAACCTCGGGAAGGTAAACACCTCGACCATTCTATCTCGGTGATCCATCATTGCCCCCCGGGAGTGACAATACCGACCTCAGGAATATGACGCACCACCATCCTCGGTAAGATGACCTAACTGGCTTCAGAGGAAGAAGACTCACCACCTCCGGTAAGGGAAGATACCCCCAAAAGGGATCATTCATACCGAGGGGACTCACGGATGATTGAAACAACCTCGGATAAAAACCCTCTTATTTCAAAAAGGTCTCTTTTACCAAAAGGATCTCGAGAATACGACAAAAGTGGTTAAGGAGCCCCTAACACGCCGCCCACGTACACGTCTTGACATGCCACCCCCGGACACGCCCTGACACGCACACCTACTATGGCCCCGGTTCTTGGACAAGACGGCCTATGGCCGACTAGAGGTCCCCATTCCTGAAGGTACAGATTACATCCGACCGAACACGTGTCATCATCTGTGCAAGCTATGTCAGGCAGATTTCTCCTTACATCCTGCTATAAATATCTGGGAAACGGACTCAGTAAGGTGGTGGACTCTTAAGGAAAAACATATATCTTATTCTTATGATTCTCCATCTCACTAAATACTGACTTGGGAGTCGGAGGCTTCTCCCCTGGAAAAACATTCCGGGGATCTTCAAACCCTTGTTTTTTGTGTGTTTCAGGCGTTCTCTCCCAGGAATTCTCTCCTTCAGACGTCTTCCTCACTGGAAGTCCTTTCCAGACTTAATATGTCGTACCACGAAGATGCCAACGGGCATCACATACCTAGTCCTGAAAGCAATCTTAGGTATATCATCCTTCCTAACTATTAACTGGAAATATCCAAACCTTACATCTATTTTGGAAAACACCCTTGCTCCTTTCAACTGATCAAATAGATCTTCTATTCTTAGGAGATGATACCTGTTCTTAATGGTTATAGCATTAAGCTTTCTGTAGTCTATACCGAGTCTAAGGGTCCGATCCTTCTTTTTCACAAACAACATAGGTGCTCCCTAAAGAGACACACTGGGTCTGATGAACCCTTTCTCAAGCAGTTAATCTAACTGCTTCCTCAGTTCCACCATTTTAGGTAGTGCGATCCTATGTGCAGTAGTAGACACTAGTGCTGCTCCTGGTACCAATCTAATTTCAAACTCCACTTCTCTCAAGGGTGGCAATCTAGGTAGATCTGTATGAAAGACCTCTAGAAAGTCTGGAACTATATGTATTTGCCTAAGTTCATTAGCTACTTCCTAGTCATTTAGTTTAGGGCATTCATATTCATTCTTCAGAGTTATTAGTGATGCCCAGGGGCTTCATCGTTGGTAGTCATGGTGACTGATGGAGGGACTCCCGGAGAGGAAGAACGCCTGGTGGCCGGTTTGCCCAAGGGAGAGTGCCTGAGATGTTCAGAAAAAATGGTTAGGAGGTCCCCGGGCTGCTGTTCCGGGGAGGAGCCTCCGACGCCCAAGTCAGTGGTGCTGAGAGAAGGCGGAGGAAATAGCACTGGGGGGTTCAGTGAACTCGCCTGGTCGTATTTTCTCAGAGTAAAGAGTCGGAATATTTGCCAACCGTTTGCTAGGGTGTATTCCCTGGTATTTATAGAGGTGTCCAGCCCGTTCAGATCATGACATGTGTTCGGTCGGATGTTCTCTGAATGTCTGGGCGTAGAGGACAAGTAGCTAGTGGCAGGCATCCTTGAGCCTTGAGCCGAGACGGGCCATGATGTGACTTTGATGGCGTCGGCGTGTCAGAGCACCGTTTGAGGTAGCTTGTGACGTCTGTGGGTGACATGTCAGAGGCTTCCTTAAATGCTCCTGCCGTACTCCTGAGGTTCCTGGGTGAGGTCATCCTTTAGTACGGACCGTGCCACTTCGGGAAACATGCCCCCAGTTCGGGGGTTCCCAGATTCAGGGAGTTCCGCCTTCGGGAAGATCATGTTCGGCCCGCACTAGCTGGTGCCACTTTTCTGAAGGCGGTCAGTTTACTACCTCGGGGGGGCTAATAGTATCCTCAAGTTCCCTGGCGTGCCGAGCTCGGGCTCTTCGGCTTTTCTCCGAGGTGTGTGATCCCACCTTTTTCCGGGTTGCGCCAGATCTCCTGGCCATTCTGGTGGCAGGGAGTTCGGCCAGGTGGAGGCGATAGTCCTTCCGCTATCACATGCCCCCCTTTGGAAAGCCGAAGTGACGACTTCGATTTTGTTTTCTTTCCGAGGATGTTCTTTGGGAGTCTATAGAAAGTAACACCTTGGTCGAAGGTACACCTCTTGCCCAAAGGTGTGGGCTGCTCGGCCTTGGCTTGTTTTTTGGTGTCTCCGAGGTAAAGCCTGTTTCTTTGCTTTTGCAGGTCTGTGCAGCGTCGCGTCTGATGGCCAAGCGCGTCAATCTGACCGACGTGTCCCAGTTTTTTAGGGATGTCAGAAGACGTGTCCCCTATTTTGGCACGGCGGTTGACACGTAGCACACTGTCATTAGAGGAGAGTCGCGTCATTTACAGAGAGTGCGTCTTTTCAGGCGCAGAGTGTAGTTACGATGACGGTTCGCCTTCAAAGGGCACTTATGACGTCATTTCGGTTACCCACCTGATGGCCTGGGGCCTCATCATTGTGAGTCATGATGACTGTTGAGGAGACTTCTAGGAGGAAGAATGCCTGGAAGGTGGATCGCCCTAAGGAGAGTACCTGAAAAGCTGGAAAATAGGGTTAGGAGGCCCCCGGAGTGTTTTTCCGGGGGGGGAGCCTCCGACGCCCAAGTCAGTGGTGGCCGGAAAAAGGAGAAAGTCACTAGCTCAAAGAGAAAGGCAGAAAAGTCTCGCCTGGTATTTTCTCAGAGTGTGGGAGCTGTATCTCCGGCCTACCAACCTCCTGTCAAGTATTTATTTCCTGTATATATAGGAATACCTAGCCCGTTCAGATCATGACACGTGTGCGGTCGGATGCTCCTGAACTTCTGGGCGTAGGGGACAGATAGTTGGTAACTAGATGGCCTCAAGCCTTGTGCTGAGACGGGCCATGATGTGATTCTGATGGCGTCTGCGCGTCAGGGCGACTTTTTACGTCTGTGGTGGGACGTGTCAGAGGCTTCCTTAAATGCTTCCTTAAATGCGCCTGCCGTACTCCCGAGGTCCCTGGGCGAGGTCGTCCTCTAGTTCGGACAGAGCCTCTTCGGGAGGCATACCCCCAGTTCGGGGGTTCCCAGTTCCAGGGGGTTCCGCCTTCGGGGATATCATGTTCGGGCAGCAATGTCTGGTGCCACTTTTCCGAAGGCGCGCAGTTCACAACCTTGGGGGGCGAATGGAGTCCTCAAGTTTTACTGGCGTGCCGAGGCTCGGGGCTCTCCGGCTATCTCCCGAGGTGCATGATTCCACCTGTTCCCGGGAAGCGCCAGTTCTTCTGGCCATTGTTGTGGCAGGGTGTTCGGCCAGATTGAGGCGATAGCCTTTGGCTATCACATGCCCCCCTCTGGAAAGCCGAAGTGAAGACTTCGGTTTGCATCTCTTTCCGAGGTTGTCGTTGGGAGTCTTGTTGGGAAGCATAACCTATTCCGAGGTCGCACCTTTTGCCCGAGGGTCTGGGCTATTCGGCCTTGGCCTATTCTTTGGTGTCTCCGAGGCAAAGCCTGTACCGAAGATACACCTCTTGCCCAAAAGTCATGGGCTGTTCAGCCATAGCCTGTCTCTTGGTGTCCTCGAGGTGGCCTGCTTTTTATTTCTGCAGGTCTGATGGCCAAGCGTGTCAGACTGAGCGGCGCGTCTCCATTTCTCAGGGATGTCAAACGACGTGTCCCAATCAGGAGGTGTGTCCCGGTTTTCCAGGGACGTTTGGGGAGGCACGTCCCCTATTTCTGCGCAGCGGTTGACACGCGGTTTCTTGCCATTGGAGGAGAGGCGCGTCATTTACAGAGGGCGCGCCTTTTCGGGTGCAGCGGGCAGTTACGGCGACGGTTCGCCTCCAATGGGTACTTATGATGTCTTTTCGGTTACCCACCTTTGGCCTATAAATAGCCCATTCCATCATAAGTCCCACTTACTGTTTTTCTGCTCTCTCTCTGCTTTGCCCTCTGTTCTTGCGTTTTATCTTGCTTTCTGTGGCGGAGCTTCTTTAATCAGAGCTTTTCCTACCAACTTTCACGACGGCGTCCTCAGGCAAATCTTTTGGTGGGTTTTGATTTCCAGAGTACTCTGATTCCTCTGTTTTTCTGAGTTTTTCTGGAAAACTGTTGTTTTTTCCAAACTCGTCTTCTGAGTTTTTTCTGGAAACTATTTTCTTTTCCATCTCAAACTCTTTTTCATGTCTACGATGCCTGTTCCCGAGAGCTGGAAACCTCTTCTGGCCCATCCTTGCTGTACCACCCCCGAAAAACTAGAGAGGTGGAAGAAAAAATTCTTTCTTCCGTCTTACGCTGTGACCAGGCTGCCTCGTTCTAGCCATTTTGCTTTTTCAAACCGTGGCGACGAGGTTACCGTCTTCCGAGCCCAACTGAAGGCCGGACTTCGGTATCCTCCCCCGAAGGTGGTTTGCGAGTTCTGCCAATTCCATGGCATTGCTGTGAACCAGCTTCCCCCGAACGCGTACTGCTATTTTAACGCCTACCTCTGCATGTGTGGCGTGTTCGGGATAGAGCCCCACTTCATCATTTTCATGCAGTACTACAAGCTCTACGTGGTCCCGAAGGGTGGCTTCTATTTCCTGCTGCCTCGGGGATCCGGGAGCAAAAAATTCACCTTCACCTTCGACACGAAGGATAGCTGGCGGGGGTGGCAGCCTAAGTTCTTTTTCCTGAAGGTGGATAAGAACTGGTCTGGTGTCCCGACCAGATGGGCTCAGGGAGTGCTGAACGCAGACGTCGTAGATCCGAGGATGCTGCTGACCCCACCGTTGGCTTCCGTGTTCGCGGATTTCGACGCCCGCATTCGGGCAGTCGCTGATTGGGCTCCCGAGGTCTCTCCTCGTGCTCTTTACCCCTTTCCTATCAACTGGAGGTTGATGACCGAAGAAGTCCTTCAGGAGCTGAAAGTGGTTAAGGAGCACGAGACTGACCTCAATATGCCTGCTCCCGCCATCGCCGGGAAGGACTCCTGGCTGGTCAAGCTCCTTAAGGGGGAGACTTCTTTCGGAAATTTTGCCGAAAGTGAGTAATCTTCCATCCCTTTATACTTTTTCCTCGGACTTACGCTGGTATTTCTTCTCTTTTTCAGAGATGGGCGATGGGGCTGCCGCCTATTACAAGGCCCTCTTTTCTGGCCAAGTGGAGAAGGGGGAGCAGACAAAGAAGGCGGCTTCCCGAAGAAGGAAGACGACAGGGGCGGGACCCTCGGCGAAGCGAGCTAGGAAGGGTCTCCACCCTCCTCAGCCAGAGCTTTTGGAAGAAGAAGCTGGCGAAGAGGCTGGTCTTGTTGAAATTCCACCGGCCGAGGTCCCCGCTACTTCCGCCGAGGTGCCTTCTCCGACCTCGAGGCCCCCAGAAACACTATAGTGGTAGAAGTACCCACTGCCGAGGAGCGGTATCGGCAGAAGGGTAAGGGTCTTTCTTCCGAGGGGCCCGAGGATCCCGAAGACACTGTCTCCGAGGTTCCTCCAGGTATGCCTTCAGGCGAAGTTCAGCTCCTTTACCTTTCGTGAATTTTTCTTCTGCTCCTAACTTCCTTCTTACTTTCAGAGGAGCCCCTTGCTGCTGGCTGGAGGGCCATTCATGAGAGGAAACGGGCCCTCCGCGATGCCATAATCCCTGAGGGGAAGATCCCCTTGGAGCCCTTTTGGACAATCACGGAGGATATGAATTTGTTCTCCGACGATTGTCCAAAAATGACAAAGGAGATTTGGAAGGGGATGACCACTGACGCCTCCTTCCGGGCCATTGCGGCGGCTCACCCAGGGGATAATACCCTCGCCGCAAAAGTCACCGAGCATGCTGCTCAGGTATAGTCTTTACACTCTTTTTCCTCAATTTTCTAAGTGTTTAGACTTGTACTAACCTGGACTTTTGCCTTGCCGTAGCAGCTGGAGTACGTTGGTTATCTCCGAGTTCGGCTGGCCAGACAGGTTGCCTCCAAAGATGCGACTTCGCGGGAACTCAATGAAGCGAAGGCTTCGCTTGCGAAGGTGGTCGCCAGCAACCAGCAGCTGACAGCGGATTGTTCTCAGCAAATCACCGCCGTTCGGGAGGAGTTCTCGAAGAAAAGAGAAGAACTTGAAAAGGACTCCTCCCGGAAGATTGCCGACCTCGGCGACCAAGTAAAGGGGCTGCTCGTCGCCAACGGAGATCTTGTCAAGGACAAGGCTGTTTCTGACAGTTTTGCGTCGAGGTTGACGGATGAGAACAATGCTCTTCGAGCCGAGGTCGAGGCTCTGAAGAAGGAGTCCGGAGAGACGCTGGGGATAAGCGAGCTGGAAGAGGAGATTGCTGAGCTGAGGGACGAGGTCAACGTCCTTGGCATTCAAAAACGTACTTCTGATCAAATGGCCAAGGTAGCCTTTCAGGACGGCTTCTGCCTTGCTCGGCACCAGGTCCTGCAGAGGTTCCCAGATTTGGACCTCTCTTTTCTGGAGGGCCTAAATATTCCTGAGGGACCTCGGTGGCAGTGGTCCAAGGTCGAGCATCTGAAGCTTCCTGGTCTTCGTCCGCCCGGCTCTCCCTAGTTTGCTTTAGGGCTCCTCTTATTTTTCTCCTTTGTGCTCCTTCTTTGGACACTTCTTTTGTAAGGTGGCGTTTGCTCTAAGTGAGCAATCTTTTTGGCTAAGTCCTTTCTTGCAAGTTTCTTCATTTCCACTGTCCCGAACACGTTTGCTCAAGAGACTTTCAGAAAACCTGCAACCAAAGAAACTTTTTACCTTCCTTTGTCCCGAGTGTGCTCGCTCAAGAGACTTTCTGGAAAGTTTGTAAAAATTTGGCTAAGTCTTTTGCAGGCTTTTTGTTCCCTTTTATCCCGAACATGTTCGCTCGAGGGACTTTGGGAAACCTTCAGCCAAATTTCTCTGTCTGCCTATTGTCCCAAGCATATTTGCTCAAGGGACTTAGGAAAATTTTCACGAGCTTGCTCATTTCCCTTTTTCCCGAGCACGTTCGCTCAAGGGTGTTCGGAAATTACCTCTGCTTTTGTTTTGGCGTGTACTTTTGCGAGATTCTTGCTTTCCCTTTTTCCCAAGCATGTACGCTCAAGGGTGTTCGGAAAATTTTCTCTGCACTGATTATGCCGAGTATCTTTGCAAGATTATTGTTTCCCATTTTTCCCGAGCATAGTGGCTCAAGGGACTTCGGGAAGTCACATCTGCTTTTTTCGTGGCGAGCACCTTCGCGGAATTCTGTCTTGGACAATTTGGTATACTTAAGAATTTTTCTCAAGACCATTCTTCTCCAGACCATTCTGTACTTAGAATATTTCTTGTACAATATATCTCTTCCGCTCAACCTTAGGCGTAGAATTTTTTCAAGGCGTCTGAATGCCAAGTGTTTTTCAATTCTACGCCTTCGACATCGCCAAGCTTGTACACGCCTTTTCGTACTTCGGCGAGAACCAGATAAGGTCCTTCCCAATTTGCGCGAAGTACTCCGTGAGATGGCCTTTGGGGTGCAAAGTCGGCCTTTCGGAGAACGAGGTCTCCTTTTTTGATTTCTTTTGGCCTGGCTTTTAGGTTGATAGCCGCGGCCACTCTTTGCTGGAAAGCTTTTCTTCTCAGCTCGGCTATTTCTCTGTGTTTGGTCACAAGGTCGAGCTTAGTTCTCAGACCGAGGTCATTTCCGCCTTCATCAAATACTTGCACCCGTATTGAAGGCTGAACTATCTCTATTGGGATAATGGCCTCTATTCCGAAGACGAGTGAGAAGGGAGTTTCCCCTGTGGCTCTTCGTGGCGTCGTTCGGTAGCTCCACAATACGCTTTGGAGTTCTCCTGGCCATTTCCCCTTGGCTTCCCCAAGTCTCTTTTTCAGGCCATCTTTTATGGTCCTGTTTGATACTTCCACCTGCCCATTGCTTTGGGGGTGAGCTACTGGGGCGAAGTGCATCTTTATTCCGAGGTCGCTGATGAATTCCTGGAATCCTTTGTCTATGAACTGGGATCCATTATCAGCTACTAGTACCCTCGGTATGCCAAATCTGCATACGATGTTCTTCCATACGAACTTCTACACTTCTTTTGCTGAGATAGTTGCTAGCGGTTCTGCCTCTACCCACTTTGAGAAATAGTCCACTGCTACCACGCAGAATTTCACGCCTCCGGGCGCTGTGGGGAGTGGCCCAATAAGGTCTATACCCCAGACTGCGAAGGGCCAAGGATAGTCTGCCGACGTTACCATTTCCGAGGGTATCCTCTGGATTTTTGCATGTCTCTGGCAACTACCGCACTTCTGGACGAACTGCCTTGCGTCCTTTCTCAGGGTAGGCCAGAAGTATCCCTGGCGGAGTATCACTGCTGCAAGGGCATCAGTTCCAATGTGCGAGCCGCACATGCCTTCGTGAACTTCTTCGAGGACCATCTCAGTATCCTCTTCGCCCACACATCTCTGCAGCGGATTTGCATATCCTTGCCGATATAACTCTTCACCAATCAGGAAGAATCTTCCGGTGCGTCTTCGCAGTCTTGCAGCGTTGCCGGCATCTTCGGGAAGCTCATTCTCTGCGAGGTATTTCTTTATGGGGTCCTTTCCCAAGGTCGTTACGCTTAGCACGGAGATGCTTGGATGGTCTAGCACCTCGGTGTATGTTTTGGACTTCACTAAGCAATCTGCCTCAGTGTTATTCCGCCGGGGTACATTTTCGATCCGCACGGCGTCAAACTCTTGCATGAGTTTTGTTACCAGCTCGTGGTATTTTGCCAAGATTGGGTCCTTCGCCCCATAATCTCCTGCCGTCTGGCGAACTACCAGCTGGGAATCGCTGTGAGCCCTTAAGTTTCTCATGCCAATCTTTCTGGCCAAGCGTAATCCCGCTATGAGGGCTTCATACTCAGCCACATTATTGGTGACGTTGAAGCTGAACTTGATAGCCTTCATCACCTCTAGGCCTTCGGGTCCTCTGATAACTATTCCAGCTCCCTGGTGTTCGGACCCCGAGGCTCCGTCAACATGTAAGGTCCATTCTGGCTCACCTTCTTTCGGATCTGAGTGGTTCTCCTCAGTGGTGGGTATTTCGGCGATAAAATCTGCCAATGCTTGGGCTTTTATGGCCTTCCGAGGCTCATACGTGATTTCGTGTTCGCCAAGCTCTATGCACCACTTGGAGAGCCTTCCCGAATGATCAACTTTCTTCATAACATCCCGTAATGGTAGACTACTTCAGACGATGATGGGGTGAGCCTGGAAATATGGTCGCAGTCTTCTTCCTGCAAGCACCAAGGCGTATATAGCTTTTTGAAGCAAAGGGTACCTGACTTCGGCGCCATGCAGGGACTTGCTGACGTAGTAGACCGGCCATTGTTTTGGCCCTTCTTCTTTAACCAAGACCGAGCTCACGGCCTTTTCTGTGATGGCGAGGTACAGTACGAGGGGTTCTCCCTCCCGAGGTTGTCGCAGAGTCGGCAGGCTGGCCAGGTAGACTTTGAGTTCTTCCCAGGCCTTTTGGCAATCTTCATCCCAAGGATGATTGTTTCTTCCGAGGTCGCCTTCCATCTTTGCTGCCTTTGTGAGGACTTTGAAGAAAGGTCTACACCTATCTCCGTACCTGGAAATAAACCTGCTCAGAGAGGTTATTCTTCCGGTTAGTCTCTGCACGTCTTTGACTGTGGCAGGAGTTCGGAACTCAAGCAGAGCCTTAATCTTTTCAGGATTGGCGTCGATGCCTCTTTCGGATACCATGTACCCAAGGAATTTTCCCGAGGTCACGCCGAAGATACACTTCTCGGGATTAAGGCGAATCCCGAAGGCTCTGAGCTTTTGGAAGGTTTCCTCCAAATCTGCAACGTGGTAGCCGGGCAGCTTGCTTTTGACTATCATATCATCAACATATACCTCCATGTTTCTCCCTATTTGGTCCTTGAAGACCTTGTTCATCAGTCTCTGGTAGGTGGCTCCTGCATTTTTGAGCCCGAAGGGCATTCTGACATAGCAGTATGTTCCTCCCTCGGTGATGAAGGCAGTTTTCTCTTCATCTTCGGGGTCCATCCTTATCTGATGGTAGCCGCTGAAGGCATCTAGGAAGCTCAGGAGCTCGTATTCGGCCATTGAATCTACCAGTTGATCTATTGGCGGGAGGGGAAATGAGTCTTTCGGGTAAGCATCGTTCAAGTTTCTGAAATCAATGCACATCCGGAGTTTGCTGCTACCTTCTTTTGTGGCGATGACCACGTTGCTTAACCATTCGGGGTATTTTACCTCCCTGATAACTTCAGCATCCAATAGGCGCTGGACTTCGGTTCTCACGAAGTTGCTTTTGTGGGCTGAGATGCTTCGTTTCTTTTGCCTGATAGGTTTTGCTTCCGGGCTTACTTTGAGGCTGTGCTGTATTATGCCAGGGTTCACTCCTGGCATGTCTTTCGGCGAGTAGGCAAACAGATCTTTATTTTTCAGCAGAAAGGATACAAGAATTTCCTTATCACCTTTGGCCAAGCTCTTCCCTATTCGGGTAGATTGTCCTGGGACAAGATCTACTGCTTCCGTTTCTGCTTCTGCGGGATCTCCTTCTTTGCCTTTCTCCAGCGCCTTTGCCTCCACCGTTTGTGTAGACTTGTTTGCCGAAGCCTTTCGTGCTTTTACAAACACCTTTCTTACCTCGGCTTGGTCGATGAAGACCTCTGCATCTCCATCCTTGGTGGCGAATGTGACAGTCAAGTACTTCACATCGGGGCGAATGTGCAGGTTCCCCTGAGTCTGCCTTCCAAGGATGGCGTTGTACGAAGACGGGACGTCCATGACGATGAATCTTGCCATTGTGGACGCGTACAACTCAGCTGCTCCGTCTACCGAAGTGCCTTTCATCATCAAGGGGAGGTCGATTCATCCGAGGACGGGTAGTTCGGATGGCCCAACGCCGAAGGTGGGCGTGGTGACAGGTTTAAGCTCGCTGCTGGAGATGCCCAAGCTCGGCAGTAAGTGCGAGAATAGGATGTCAGCATTTGAGCCATCATCAAGCAACACTCTCTTGACGTCCCAGTTCCCTATTCTCGCCATTATCAGCAGCGGGTCGTCGTGGGGGAAGATGACGGTGGAGCCATCTTTGCGAGCCAGTTTCTTTGATGGACTTTGATACTCCATAACCACAATTTCTCTGGCCTTCCGCTTTCTTTCCGAGGATGGGAGCCCCATGGTGATGGTTTGGATGACCCCTACTGGAGGTGGAAGGCACCTTTTTGGACTTCTGTTTCTCCACCTGTCTGAGTCATAGTCCTCATTTTCGGCCCTCTCTTCCTCCTCTTTTCTGCCTTTTGGGGAGGGCATCCGCAGGTATTTGCGAAGCTGGCCCTGTTTGATCAGCGACTCTATGTACTTCTTTAGCTGGAAGCAGTCTTCGGTGTCATGACTGTGGTCGCGATGAAACTGGCAGAACTTCTTGGCATTCTTCTTATTATCGGCGGCCATGGCCTTTGGCCGCCGAATCTGCGTCCCTTGCCTTTCCAGCGCCATAAGAATGTTGGTCTGTGTCGTGCTCAAGGGCGTGAAACTTTGAGGTTTCCTTCCTCGCATTCGTCGTGGTCGGCCTATGTGTTCAGAAAGATGCCGAGCTTGCTGACTGGACCCTTCGGCGCGGTGATGATCAGACTTCGGCCCCGCCATCCTCAATTCCTCGGCTGTCATGTGCTGCTCTGCCCTTCGGTAAAATTCTCCGAGGGTCTTCGGGGGGTCCTTTGAGAACTCGTAGAACAGCTGTGAGTCACGCCGAAGGCCCCGTGTCATAGCGAGGATGCGGATTTCGGGCCGGAACTCCGGGACGCTGAGTGCTTCCCTGTTGAATCGTTCGACATAGTCTCGGATCGTCTCTCCATTTCTCTGCTTTATGTCGAACATCTGTACAGGCATTTTGGCCGTCGGCCTGCTCCCAATGAACTGCTGGGTGAAGGCTGTGGACAACTCCTGAAACTCAGTGATAGTCCCTGGGGGCAAGGAATTGTACCATGCTGTTGCTGGGCCCGTGAGGGTGACTTCGAAGCATTTGCACATGGTAGCGTCATCAGCTCCGTGCATTATCATGCTCCGCCTGTACTTCGTCAGATGGGCCTGTGGATCAGTCCGGCCATCATAAATCTCCAGCCTAAGCACTCTGAAGTCGCCTGGCATAGCTGCCTCAACGACGACGCGAATAAACGGGGAGCCATCTTCGCATAATGCCCCCGACAGCCTGTCCCAAACGGGTTTTCTGGTCACTTGCTTCTCCACTCTGTCCAGCCGTGCCAATATCCTTTCCATAAGCGCAGTGGTGCTAGGACCATTTTCGCGGGAGGGAGATCGATGGCGCCTTTTCGGGGAGCGAGTTCGGCGCGGAGGGGTCAGGGACCTCGCCTCGGGCGACGAACTGCTTCGTTGTGAGACTCTCGGTCGCTTGGACCCGGTTTGTCCCACAGGCCGTTTCCCGAGGGCTATATCTTCTGTGGATGATTCTCCGCGAGGCTCTCCACTTCCTGAACTGCGGTGTGTAGACTTGGGGCTTCTCTCCCGAGGGCGTGCTGATGAGGAGGGTTTCTGGGCCTGTGACTGCTGTGGCCATCTTCGGTCAATCTGCTGAGTCATTTCAGCAACGATCGAGCGCTGAAAGTCCCTCAAGAAGCTCATGGTGATTACCAGAGGGCGGTCCTCCTCGGGCGTAGAAGTCTCTGGGAGTGTCTGCTCAGTGGCCGGTTGTATCTCAGGCACGGACGAGGACCTTGGGAGTCCCTTGTCCTTAGAACGCCGAGTCTCAACGACGGCGATTTGCGAGCGGGTTCCCACAGACGGCGCCAAATGATGGCCTGGGGCCTCATCGTTATGAGTCATGATGACTGTTGAGGAGACTTCTAGGAGGAAGAACGCCTGGAAGGTGGATCGCCCCAAGGAGAGTACCTGAAAAGCTGGAAAACAGGGTTAGGAGGCCCCCGGAGTGTTTTTCCGGGGGGGGAGCCTCCGACGCCCAAGTCAGTGGTGGCCGGAAAAAGGAGAAAGTCACTAGCTCAAAGAGAAAGGCAGAAAAGTCTCGCCCGGTATTTTCTCAGAGTGTGGGAGCTGTATCTCCGGCCTACCAACCTCCTGTCAAGTATTTATTTCTTGTATATATAGGAATACCTAGCCCGTTCAGATCATGACACATGTGCGGTCGGATGCTCCTGAACTTCTGGGCGTAGGGGACAGATAGTTGGTAACTAGATGGCCTCGAGCCTTGTGCTGAAACGGGCCATGATGTGATTCTGATGGCGTCTGCGCGTCAGGGTGACCTTTTACGTCTGTGGTGGGACGTGTCAGAGGCTTCCTTAAATGCTTCCTTAAATGCGCCTGCCGTACTCCCGAGGTCCCTGGGCGAGGTCGTCCTCTAGTTCGGACAGAGCCTCTTCGGGAAGCATACCCCCAGTTCGGGGGTTCCCAGTTCCAGGGGGTTCCGCCTTCGGGGATATCATGTTCGGGCAGCAATGTCTGGTGCCACTTTTCCGAAGGCGTGCAGTTCACAACCTTGGGGGGCGAATGGAGTCCTCAAGTTTTACTGGCGTGCCAAGGCTCGGGGCTCTCCGGCTATCTCCCGAGGTGCATGATTCCACCTGTTCCCGGGAAGTGCCAGTTCTTCTGGCCATTGTTGTGGCAGGGTGTTCGGCCAGATTGAGGCGATAGCCTTTGGCTATCACCACCTTTGGCCTATAAATAGCCCATTCCGTCATAAGCCCCTTTTGCGTTTGCTTCTACTCTTTCCCTGCTTGCCCTTTTCTCTGGGCTTTCTCTTGCTTTTGCGGCGGAGCTGTTTTAACAGAGCTTTTTCTGGCAACCTTTTACGATGGCGACCTCCGATTTTGGCAAGTCTTTTGGTGGCTTTTTTCTTTCCAGTCTTTTGATACCTCTGTTTTTTCGAGCTTTTGTCGGAAGTTGTTTTCTTGCCTTTTTCCGAACTCATTTTTCTGTCCAAAATGCCTATCCCTGAGAGTTGGCAGCCTCTTTTATCTCATCCTTGTTGCACCACCCCTAAAAAATTAGAGAGGTGGAAGAAGAAGTTCTTTCTTCCCACTTACGCCATTACCCAGCTGCCACGACCTGACCACTATGCTTTTTCAAACCATAGTAACGAGGTTACCATTTTTCGAGCCCAGCTGAAGGCCGGACTTCAGTATCCTCCTCCGAAGATGGTTTGCGAGTTCTGCCAATTTCATGGCATTGCTGTGAATCAGCTTCCCCCGAACTCGTACTGCTATTTTAACGCCTTCCTCTGTATGTGTGGCATCTTCGGGATAAAACCCCATTTTGTAATTTTCATGCAGTACTACAAGCTCTTCATGGTCCCGAAGGGTGGCTTCTATTTCATGCTACCTCGGGGATCCGGGAGCAAAAAATTCATGTTCACTTTTGCCACTAAGGACAGTTGGCGAGGGTGGCAACAGAAATTCTTCTTCCTGAAGATAGATGAGGCCTGGTCGTATGTTCCGACCAAATGGGCTCGGGGAAAGCTGGATGTGGATGTCGTTGATCCAAGGATACTGCTGACTCCAGAGTTGGCTCCCGTGTTCTCGGACTTTGACGGACGTATTCGCGCCGTCTCCGACTGGGCTCCCGAGGTCACTCCGCGCTCCCTGTACGCCTTCCCCATTAACTGGAGGTTGATGACCGAAGAGGTCCTTCAGGAGTTAGGGGTGGTCAAGGAGCATGAGACTGACCTCGAGAAGCCAGCTCCTGCTATCACCGGGAAGGACTCTGTTAGTATTGTGCCCAAAAAGCCAATCATGAGATGATTGTATTTTTGCACATTGAGTCATGATATTTTATTGAGGCATTAATCCAGCAATTTTGTTTGTTGTTTTGTTTCTGCGTAACGTAATAAACATAATTGTAACCCTAGAATAATGATATTCTTAAATGTCCCTAGTCTAGTATTATTGTGGAGCGGGTTGCAATAATACATAATGACTAGCATATGTGGAGACTAATATGAGATATGTAGTCTACATATGGGTACAAGTTGGAGAACTTGTGTACTGGACCGACCCACCATGAGAACACTTCATGGATCGTTATATGAGTGTCATAAGTGATTCTCATAGTGATCATGGTATATGTAGTCCTTCGACCTATGATCATCAAGGTTCCCTACATGTGAGTCACATACTTTGATACTTTCCTTTGTTGCTCGTAACTGAGTGAACTTGAAGGAGGTCATTGGGTATGTCACATATCATGCGGAGGGATTTGTATGATCAAGATGGGATTTGTCCCTCCTATGTAACGGGAGTGATATCTTTGGGCCCCTTGATAGAGTGAGACTTAGAAAATGCATGGCCATGCTCCGATGAGTTGATATATGATATCAATGTCATCAGTTTAAGTTAGTCTACTCGGTAATCAAGAAACCAAAGATTGGGCTATACGAGAGTGACACATTCCATGTCTCGTGCTTAGTCTTGATATCTTGGACAAAGGGACAATGGCATATATCGGTGATGATCATAAAGGTTTAGTCGATTCACCGACAATCTTGTCACTTGGGTAGCAATGATGTGTTGCTAGACACCGCTCATTGCTTATGATTATAAATGTGATTTATGATCATTGCCAACATGGCAAGAGCCTATTGGGTCGCACACGTAGAGCTATTTGGATCATTAGAGTGCATGGGCTAATTATTTGGGTTATGGTTTCACTTTAATTTCGTATTAATAATGGGCCAAGGAGTTGAGCCATTATTAAGCCCGAAATTAAATCCTAATTGGATTAGGGCTTTGAAACCCATTAGGCCTGGAAGTTGAGTCTCACTATAAATACAACTTTTAAGTGAGAAATTCGTAGGTCTCCTTGCCCTAGCCTCCCAAAAGGACAGCCGCACTCTTCTCTTGCAATTCCTTGGAGGACGCAAGCTAGCACTGCGAGCGCAAGAGAAACGCATCTGCCGGGACGTGGTGGAAGCGTGGTGATCCCGAGAGGCTCGTGTGGATACCATAGAGAGCCTGAACACGTCAACTGTTCAGGTTTTGTGATTCGACTCTACAGTTGAGTGAGAGATCTCAACCGAAAATTAGGTATGAAATTTTCGAACACCCGGTTTACCCCGTTTCACTTGGATCCTGGAGGGTTTCGGTTAAATTCCGCTGCGCTGTTTGGCTCCCGAAACCCAACAGACTCCTGGTTGGTGCAGCTCCTTCGGGAGGAAGTTTCTTTCAAAACGCTTTTCAAAAGTAAGTTATCTTCTACTCCCTTGCAGTTTTTCCCTCGGACTTACGCTGATCTCTTTTTTCTTTTTCAGAGATGGGGGACGGGACTGCTGCATTCTACAAGTCCCTTTTCACCAACCAGGTGGAGAAGGGTGACCAGAGAAAGAAGGCGGCTTCCCGAAGGCGGAAGTCTACTGGCGCTGGTCCTTCGGCGAAACGGGCAAAGAAAACTACCCAGTTTCCTCAGCAAGAAATTTCCAAGGAGGCTGCCAAGGAGCCTAGGGCAGCCGAGATTCCGCCGCCCGAGGTTGCTGCCGAGGTCCCTGCCGCTGCCGAGGTTCCTTTCGTTGTCGTCCCTCCCCAGAGCCCTTCCGCGCCGCAGGCCCTTCTGGAGGCCGTGGTAGAGGCTCCTTCTGCCGAGGAGCGGCGCAGGAAGAAAGGAAGGGGATTTCGACCGAGGAGTCTTAGGACTCCGAGGACGTCGTGGTCGAAGTGCCGCCAGGTTTGTTGTTTTCAGAACAAGTATGGCTCTTTTGTTTTTCTGAAATTTCCTTTGTCTCTGACCTGCTACTCATTTTTGCCATGCAGGGGAGTTGCTTACTCCGAACTGGGCGGCCGAACACGTGAAGAAGCGGGCCCTTCGCGATGCCGAAGTCCCGCAAGGGAAGATACCCAAAGAGCCTTTCTGGACATTCACGGAGGACATGAACTTGTACTCCGAGGACTGTCCTCAAATGGCGAAGCAGATTTCGAAGGGGGTGCTTACAGAGGCCTCCTTCAAGGCTATTACGGCGGCCCATCCAGGCGATGACACCCTCGCCACGAAAGTTACCGAGCATGCTGCTCAGGTGCGCTCTTCACACCTTTTTCCCTTCAATCTTTCCTAAGTTCTTGGCTCTTACTGACCTTGCATTCATCTTTTCGCAGCTACTGGGGTACGCCGGCTTTCTCCGAGTTTGGGTAGCTAGGCAGACGGTGTTCCGAGCTTCGGCCTTAAAGGCCTTAGAAAAAGCGAAAGTCACGTGCTCGGAATTGACCGCCAAAAACCAGCAGCTGGCAGATGCTGCGAAGAAAGAAGTTGCTGCCCTTCGGGAGGAGTTCTGGAAGGAAAAGGAAGACCTTGAGAAGGACTCCTCCCAGAAGATTGCTGACCTCCGCGATCAGGTGGCGGGGATGCTCGCTGCCAACCAAGACCTTCTCAAGGATAAGTCAGATTCTGACAATCTCATACTGTCGTTGTTGGCTGGGAAAAACGCTCTTGAAGCCGAGGTCAAGTCTTTAAAGAAGGAGCCCGACGTGAAGAAGAGGATGAAGGCGCTGAAGAAGGAGGTTGCAGATTTGAAGGACGAGCTCGAGGACCTTGAGGTTGAGAAGGACAAATTCGACCAAATGACCAAGGTCACCTTCCAGGACGGGTTCTGCCTTGCTCGGCACCAAGTCCTTCAAAGGTTCCCAGGTCTGGACCTCTCTTTTTTGGAAGCTCTGAACATTACCGAGGGGCCTCGGTGGTCCTGGTCAAAAATCGAGCACTTGAACCTGCCTTCCATAATTCCGGCGCCGAAGGTGGTGGAAAAGGGTACAGAGGCTAGTGGCTCCCGGGACGCCGAGAACTCTTAGGCTGTTTTAGGGGCCTTTTCCTTTTTCTCCTCTTCATTTTTGTGCTCCTTCTTTGGGCACTTCTTCTTTGTAAGCCTTATCATTCTCAATGAATATTTTTTGGCTAAGTCTTTTTGCAAGATTTTGCATTTCCATCGTCCCGAACAAGTTCGCTCAAGAGACTTCGGGAAACCTGCAATCACAAAAAATTATTTGACTAAGTCTTTTTGCGATTCCTTCTATTTCCTTTCGTCCCGAACGCGTTCGCTCAAGAGACTTCAGAAAATTATTCTGCGTTTTTTGCGGTGAGTACTTTCACGAGATTTTTGTTTTCCACTTTTCCGAGCGTGATGGCTCAAGGGACTTCGGAAAATCACATCTGCGCTTTAGCACGACGAACACCTTCGCGGAATTCTGTCTTGCACCATTTTGTACACTTAAGAATTTTTCTCAAGGACATTCTGTACTTAGGATATTTTTTGTACAACACAATCCTTCCGCTCTATCTTAAGCGTAGAATTTCTTCAGGGCGTCTGAGTGCCAAGTGTTTTTCAATTCTACGCCTTCGGTGTCGCCAAGTTTGTACATGCCTTTTCGTACTTCGGCAAGAACCAGATTAGGTCTTTCCCAGTTCGTGCGAAGTACTCCGTGGGATGGCTTTCGGGGTGCAAAGTCAGCCTTTCGGAGAACGAGGTCCCCTTTCTTGATTTCTTTTGGCCTGGCTCGTAAATTTATAGCCGCGGCCACTTGTTGCTGGAAAGCTTTTCTTCTCAGCTCAGCTATTTCTCTGTGTTCGCCAACGAGGTTGAGCTTCGTTCTTAGGCCGAGGTCGTTTCCACCTTCATCAAATACTTGCACCCGTACTGTTGGTCTAACTATCTCGATAGGGATGATGGCCTCTGTTCCGAAGATGAGTTAGAAGGGAGTCTCCTCTATGGCTCTTCGGGGCGTCGTTCGGTAACTCCATAATACACTTTGGAGTTCTCCTGGCCATTTCACTTTTGCTTCCCCCAGTCTCTTTTTCAGGCCATCTTTTATGGCCCTGTTAGATACCTCCACCTGCCCGTTGCTTTGGGGGTGAGCTACTGGGGCGAAGTGCATCTTTATTCCGAGGTCGCTGATAAATTCCTGGAATCCTTTGTCTATGAATTGGGATCCATTATCAGCGACTAGTACCCTCGGTATGCCGAATCTGCATAAGATGTTCTTCCATACAAACTTCTGCACTTCTTTCGCCGAGATAGTTGCTAGCGATTCTGCCTCGACCCATTTGGAGAAATAGTCTACTGCTACCACGCAGAATTTCACGCCTCCGGGCGCTGCGGGGACTGGCCCAATAAGGTCTATACCCCAGACTGCGAAGGGCCAGGGATAGTCTGTCACACCTCACTCAGGCCCTGGCCTATCATTTACTAACTTAACTCCCAAACGCAATATTTAATCTCAAAGTGTTTGGTTCGGCCAAGCAAGTAATGGGAACTTTTAAGTCTTATTTTCTTAAGTTAAGAGGCCTGGGAGGTGGCCCAGGTGGCTTTAACAAGACCCATTAACAACTTGCAGCAAGGGCAAGGCCCAAAACCCCTAACTTGCACAACAAGCAAGGTTTCAATTAATAACTTGCATAACAAGCAAGGCAACAATTAAATGCAATTTACAAGTGTACTAACTATATGGCAACCAAGAAGCCCACAAGGTTGGTTTAGATTTCTGAAAACAACAAGTAAAAATGCATGATGCTCTTGGCCTACTAATGTACATGCCATTATGCACCACAGTTCCACATAACTAGGTCCATAACCATTCACATAAAAGTGGCAACTTTGGCCCATAATATCCAGCATACCTAGGCAAGCGTAACGCCATCCATAAGTCCATACATAACTTGGCATCCAAAATCCACCAGAACATCCACAAACTAGGTATCCAAGACTACATATATGTACAAATCAAAATGGTAGTCTACCTAGTATCTACCATGGCTATAAATGCCAAGCATCCATAAGTTGTTCATGCCAAGTTACATACAACCCGAGACCATACTCCTAATAGTCAAACAAAACCTTGAGAATCCCATACAGAAGTACACACTGCAACACCAATCCTATGGCCATATTCATGGTCATAAAGGTGAATACCACAATCAGAGCTAAAGTCGAAGTATCCATGCTCTCCTAGACAGTTCCCACTCTACAGCCTGCAAACTTAAAACATAAGTCTCGGCCAACCACAGGTAAATAAGACTTGTAATGAAACCAAAATGCTACGCCAAGCACACATTGGCACATACCTTGGTAACTAAACAAATAAACACTAAGCACACACAGAAGGCAGCTTAGCACTACTCAGGCCGAATATCCTTGCCTGAAAAATAAATGATGGGCAGTGAGCATATAACTCAGTAGGATTCACTTAAAACATATACAACTCATATTGAGTCTATTTAGTTAAGCTGAGTAATCACTCAAAGCTTAACCTCCCATTAGTTAGCTCAACCTGCAAAACAAACACCAAGACAAGAAAAATAGGCATATACATATACAAGACAGATAAATAAGTCAAATATTTCATAAGTGGGGTTAGCATGCACAAGGAAACACCAAAGCACACAAGTACACACACACACACTCCACAATGTTGCTCTCGGCCATATAAGCCATACATGTACCCATGTGCATTTCTTGCACACAAACTTACCAATACACCATTTCCATTTGGAGCTCCCAAAATGCCAAGCAAATAGGCCACATTTACTTGCATTTCTAGTACATGTACCATAGTTAATTAGCTAATCAACAAAACAACCAAGTATAAGCATTAAGCCCATCAAGCAACTAAGGTCATATGGCACATTTAGCCATCACTTAGCCACTCTAGACACTTGAATCATGGTGTACATTACCAAGCAAAGTCAAATGCCAGTGAACAATACCTCAAATAGCTCTCGGTCTCAACCAAGTTTCAAATGTCCATGTGCTCTTCAATCCCAATGCCTAGCATAACAACATATAGGCATCATTATACACATCCATGGATTAAACTACCATGAGTCAATTGAAGAACACTAGAATGCACACACTTTAGCCCTCGGCCAAAGTGTCCAATATGTCCATATATGTACTGCCCATCATTCTGTCATTCCACATGATATTCTAATCACCAATGAACATCATCCATGGCATTATTGCAAAGTAACCAAGTGAAATGCACCATTTCACTCTAAATCAAGCTTTCGGCCATGATGCTCACTTTCCCATACGTATGGGTTACCCATCATTTTATTCACTATATTACCTTCCAATCATCTATAAGGCTTGCTCATGGTACAATTACCATGCATTAAGTAAAGAACATTTAACTTCAATAGTTCAGGCTCTCGGCCTAATGCCCCTTTTTCACATAACCATGTTCTTTATCAACTAACTCCACACATAAACATCAAATCATCAATGACTATGGTTTTATAGTACCATCACCATATATTCAAGTAATGTTCACTCTCGGCCATATATCTCAACTTCACATAACAATGCTCTCCACCCATTCAATCCAACATATGATCACTATATCATCAATAATCAAAGCTCATGGCATCAATGCCATGTAATTAGAGGTAGAACATGAATTACCTTAAATCCAACTTTCGGCGAACACACTAACTTTCACAAACTTGGTGTTCTTCACCCCAACAACCTAACACAAGCTGAAATAATCATTAACAAGCATCACACATGGATTAATTTCCATGAATTCCAAGAAGAACACCAAGAACACTTATTCATCACATTCGGCCAACATTTCACTTTCATACCGAAACATTTCTTGCTCATTTAACTTAATACATCTTCAATTGAGCACTTAGGGTCCTTGTACATGGAAGAACTACCATGAATTCAAGGAGATATGGACTTTACCTCAAAACCCTAGCTCAATTGGCTCGTCCTTCCTTCAACCTTCAAGAACAAGCTTGATTTCCAAGTGAACTAAGGCCGAAACAAGTCTACCAAGCTTGAATTCTTCAAAAGCTTCCAAGATTAGCTTGATTTTGAGGAGAAATTTGGATGAGCACTCAAGGAAGAACTCTCGGCCAAACAAAGCATGGAAACCCGAAAATGAACTAAGTAAAATGGCCTTGGTAGTTTCGGCCGAATGTCTTTAAGTTTTGTTAGCTAAAATGCTAACTTTGGCCTTCCAATAAAATGCATGGTGCAAAGTAGTCTTCCAAGCTTACAAGCCCACAAAACCGCCATTAAATCCTTGATTCCAATGACACTTTAGTCCATTCTTGGCCCAAGATGCCAAGCAAATAAACAACACAAGTACCAAGGTGTTATATACACACATGCATAACCGGCCATGACTAGATCACAAACTAGTTAGTTTGTTTAGTTAACTAGTGAATAGTACACTTAGTGGTAGACAAGAATGTGACGAGCAATCATTGTTGTCTCCCAAAAATGGTCTAGTCTTAGACTAGCCATCACAGAATTTTGCATGGCCAACAATGCCATCCTTAAGTTTGTGGTTTCACTTGTACCACTCAACTTAGTGCTCAATTTAGTCCCCTTTCTCTGTTTTCTGTCAGCTTCCCCATAGTAAATTTTCTATGTGCAATTAAGTTCTAAAAGTCTCCAGTTTTGCACATAAGTCCCTGTACCAGTCTCCAGAGCTTCTCTTACTTCCCCTTTCTATTTTCTCTCATTTTCCTTGGTTTTCATTGATATTCCTTGGCCTAAGCCAAGCACTTAGGAGGTGCCTTACATAGTCAGCCGAAGTTACCATTTCCGAGGGTGCCCTCTGGATGTTCACGTGTCTCTGGCAACTACTGCATTTCCGGACGAACTGCCTTACGTCCTTTCTTAGGGTAGGCCAGAAGTATCCCTGGTGGAGTATCACTGCCGCCAGGGCATCGGTTCCAATGTGTGAACCACACATGCCTTTGTGGAGTTCTTCAAGGATCATTTCAGTATCCTCTTCGTTCACACATCTTTGTAGCGGATTCACGTATTCTTGTCGGTATAGTTCTTCACCGATTAGGAAGAAACGGCCGGAGCGCCTTCATAGTTTTCCAGCGTCACCGGGGTCTTCGGGGAGCACATTTTCCGCGAGGTACCTTTTTATTGGATCCCTCCATCCTTTTCCCGGGGTCGCTATGCTCAGCACTGAGATGCTCGGACGGTCTAGCACCTCGGTGTAGGTCTTTGACTTCACCAAGTAATCTGCCTCGGTGTTTTTCTGCCGAGGTACGTTTTCGATCCGTACGGCGTCAAACTCTTGAATGAGTTTTGCTACCAGCTCGTGGTATTTTGCCAAGGTTGGGTCCTTCGCCCCATAGTCTCCTGCCATCTACCGAACTATTAGCTGGGAATCGTGTGAGCCTTTAAGTTTCTCACGCCAATTTTTCTGGCCAGTCGTAATCCCGCTATGAGGGCCTTATACTCAGCCACATTGTTAGTGACGTTGAAGCTAAACTTGATAGCCTTCATTACTTTTCGGCCTTCGGGGCCTCTGATAATTACCCCAGCTCCCTGGTGTTCGAACCCCGAGGCTCCGTCAACATGTAAGGTCCATTCTGGCTCACCTTCATTCAGATCCGGATGACTGTCCTCAGTGGTGGGTATTTCGGCAATGAATTCTGACAGTGCTTGAGCTTTTATGGCCTTCCGAGGTTCATAGGTGATATCGTGTTCACCAAGCTCTATACACCACTTGGAGAGCCTTCCAGAATGATCCACTTTCCTCATAACGTCCCGTAGCGGTAGGCTACTTCGGACGATGATGGGGTGAGCCTGAAAGTATGGTCGTAGCCTTCTCCCTGCAAGCACCAAGGCGTATATAGCTTTTTGCAGCAGAGGGTACCTGACTTCGGCGCCATGCAGGGATTTGCTTACATAGTAGACCGGCCATTGTTTTGGCCCTTCTTCTTTCACGAGGACCGAGCTCACAGCTTTTTCCGTGACGGCGAGGTATAATACGACGGCCTCTCCTTCGCGAGGTTGTCGCAGAGTCGGCAGGCTGGCTAGGTAGATTTTGAGTTCTTCCTAGGCTTTTTGGCAGTCTTGATCCCAAGGATGATCATCCCTTCCAAGGTTGCCTTCCTTTTTTGCTGCCTTAGTGAGGACTTTGAAGAAAGGCCGACACCTATCTCCGTACCTAGAAATGAACCTGCTAAGAGAGGTTATTCTTCCGGTGAGTCTCTGCACATCTTTTACTTAGCAAGAGTTCGGAACTCGAGCAGAGCCTTAATTTTTTTGGGGTTAGCATCGATGCCTCTTGATAGCCAAAGGCTATCGCCTCAATCTGGCCGAACACCCTGCCACAACAATGGCCAGAAGAACTGGCGCTTCCCGGGAATAGGTGGAATCATGCACCTCGGGAGATAGCCGGAGAGCCCCGAGCCTCGGCACGCCAGTAAAACTTGAGGACTCCATTCGCCCCCCAAGGTTGTGAACAGCGTGCCTTCAGAAAAGTGGCACCGGACATTGCTGCCCGAACATGATATCCCCGAAGGCGGAACCCCCTGGAACTGGGAACCCCCGAACTGAGGGTATTCTTCCCGAAGAGGCTCTGTCCGAACTAGGGGACGACCTCGCCCAGGGACTTCGGGAGTACGGCAGGCGCATTTAAGGAAGCATTTAAGGAAGCCTCTGACACGTCCCACCACAGACGTAAAAAGTCGCCCTAACGCGCAGACGCCATCAGAATCACATCATGGCCCGTCTCAGCACAAGGCTCGAGGCCATCTAGTTACCAACTATCTGTCCCCTACGCCCAGAAGTTCAGGAGCATCTGACCGCACACGTGTCATGATCTGAACGGGCTAGGTATTCCTATATATACAGGAAATAAATACTTGACAGGAGGTTGGTAGGTCGGAGATACAGCTCCCACACTCTGAGAAAATACCAGGCGAGACTTTTCTGCCTTTCTCTTTGAGCTAGTGACTTTCTCCTTTTTCCGGCCACCACTGACATGGGCGTCGGAGGCTCCCCCCCCGGAAAAACACTCCGGGGGCCTCCTAACCCTGTTTACCAGCTTTTCAGGTACTCTCCTTGGGGTGATCCACCTTCCAGGCGTTCTTCCTCCTAGAAGTCTCCTCAACAGTCATCATGACTCACAACGATGAGGCCCCAGGCCATCATTTGGCGCCGTCTGTGGGAACCCGCTCGCACATCGCCGTCGTTGAGACTCGGCGTTCTAAGGACAAGGGACTCCCAAGGTCCTCGTCCGCGCCTGAGATACAACCGGCCGCTGAGCAGACACTCCCAGAGACTTCTACGCCCGAGGAGGACCACCCTCTGGTAATCACCATGAGCTTCTTGAAGGACTTTCAGCGCTCGGTCGTTGCTGAAATGACTCAGCAGATCGACCGAAGATGGCCACAGCAGT
This sequence comes from Aquilaria yunnanensis, assembly GCA_039654915.1. NCBI lineage: Eukaryota > Viridiplantae > Streptophyta > Magnoliopsida > Malvales > Thymelaeaceae > Aquilaria > Aquilaria yunnanensis. The sequence continues at coordinate 34,283,742 of CM077595.1, read as the reverse complement.
CACAGGCTCAGAAACCCTCCTCATCAGCACGCCCTCGGGAGAGAAGCCCCAAGTCTACACACCGCAGTTCAGGAAGTGGAGAGCCTCGCGGAGAATCATCCACAGAAGATATAGCCCTCGGGAAATGGCCTGTGGGACAAACCGGGTCCAAGCGACCGAGAGTCTCACAGCGAATCAGTTCGTCGCCCGAGGCGAGGTCCCTGACCCCTCCGCGCCGAACTCGCTCCCCGAAAAGGCGCCGTCAATCTCCCTTCCGCGAAAATGGTCCTAGCGCCACTGCGCTTATGGAAAGGATATTGGCACGGCTGGACAGAGTGGAGAAGCAAGTGACCAGAAAACCCGTTTGGGACAGGCTGTCGGGGGCATTATGCGAAGATGGCTCCCCGTTTATTCGCGCCGTCGTTGAGGCAGCTATGCCAGGCGACTTCAGAGTGCCTAGGCTGGAGATCTATGATGGCCGGACTGATCCACAGGCCCATCTGATGAAGTACAGGCGGAGCATGATAATGCACGGAGCTGATGACGCTCCCATGTGCAAATGCTTCGAAGTCACCCTCACGGGCCCAGCAACAGCATGGTACAATTCCTTGCCCCCAGGGACTATCACTGAGTTTCAGGAGTTGTCCACAGCCTTCACCCAGCAGTTCATTGGGAGCAGGCCGACGGCCAAAATGCCTGTGCAGATGTTCGACATAGAGCAGAGAAACGGAGAGACGATCCGAGACTATGTCGAACGATTCAACAGGGAAGCACTCAGCGTCCCGGACTTCTGGCCCGAAATCCACATCCTCGCTATGACACGGGGCCTTCGGCATGACTCACAGCTGTTCTACGAGTTCTCAAAGGACCCCTCGGAGACCCTCGGAGAATTTTACCGAAGGGCAGAGCAGCACATGACAGCCGAGGAATTGAGGATGACGGGGCCGAAGTCTGATCATCACCACGCCGAAGGGTCCAGTCAGCAAGCTCGGCATCTTTCTGAACACACAGGCCGACCACGACGAATGCGAGGAAGGAAACCTCAAAGTTTCACACCCTTGAGCACGACACGGACCAACATTCTCATGGCGCTGGAAAGGCAAGGGACGCAGATTCGGCGGCCAAAGGCCATGGCCGCCGATAATAAGAAGAATGCCAAGAAGTTCTGCCAGTTTCATCGCGACCACGGACATGACACCGAAGACTGCTTCCAGCTGAAGAAGTACATAGAGTCGCTGATCAAACAGGGCCAGCTTCGCAAATACCTGCGGATGCCCTCCCCAAAAGGCAGAAAAGAGGAGGAAGAGAGGGCCGAAAACGAGGACTATGACTCAGACAAGCGGAGAAACAGAAGTCCAAAAAGGCGCCTTCCACCTCCAGTAGGGGTCATCCAAACCATCACCACGGGGCTCCCATCCTCGGAAAGAAAGCGGAAGGCCAGAGAAATTGCGGTTATGGAGTATCAAAGTCCATCAGAGAAACTGGCTCGCAAAGATGGCTCCACCGTCGTCTTCCCCCACGACAACCCGCTGCTGATAATGGTGAGAATAGGGAACTGGGACGTCAAGAGAGTGTTGCTTGATGATGGTTCAAATGCTGACGTCCTATTCTCGCACTTACTGCCGAGCTTGGGCATCTCCAGCAGCGAGCTTAAACCTGTCACCACGCCCACCTTCGGCGTTGGGCCATCCGAACTACCTGTCCTCGGATGGATCGACCTCCCCTTGATGATGAAAGGCACTTCGGTAGACGGAGCAGCTGAGTTGTACGCGTCCACAATGGCAAGATTCATCGTCATGGACGTCCCGTCTTCGTACAACGCCATCCTTGGAAGGCAGACTCAGGGGAACCTGCACATTCGCCCCGATGTGAAGTACTTGACTGTCACATTCGCAACCAAGGATGGAGATGCAGAGGTCTTCATCGACCAAGCCGAGGTAAGAAAGGTGTTTGTAAAAGCACAAAAGGCTCCGGCAAACAACTCTACACAAACAGTGGAGGCAAAGGCGCAGGAGAAAGGCAAAGAAGGAGATCCCGCAGAAGCAGAAATGGAAGCAGTAGATCTTGTCCCAGGACAATCTACCCGAATAGGGAAGAGCTTGGCCAAAGGTGATAAGGAAATTCTTATATCCTTTCTGCTAAAAAATAAAGATCTGTTTGCCTACTCGCCGAAAGACATGCCAGGAGTGAACCCTGGCATAATACAGCACAGCCTCAAAGTAAGCCCGGAAGCAAAACCTATCAGGCAAAAGAAACGAAGCATCTCAGCCCACAAAAGCAACTTCGTGAGAACCGAAGTCCAGCGCCTATTGGATGCTGAAGTTATCAGGGAGGTAAAATACCCCGAATGGTTAAGCAACGTGGTCATCGCCACAAAAGAAGGTAGCAGCAAACTCCGGATGTGCATTGATTTCAGAAACTTGAACGATGCTTGCCCGAAAGACTCATTTCCCCTCCCGCCAATAGATCAACTGGTAGATTCAACGGCCGAATACGGGCTCCTGAGCTTCCTAGATGCCTTCAGCGGCTACCATCAGATAAGGATGGACCCCGAAGATGAAGAGAAAACTGCCTTCATCACCGAGGGAGGAACGTACTGCTATGTCAGAATGCCCTTCGGGCTAAAAAATGCAGGAGCCACCTACCAGAGACTGATGAACAAGGTCTTCAAGGACCAAATGGGGAGAAACATGGAGGTATATGTTGATGATATGATAGTCAAAAGCAAGCTGCCCGGCTACCACGTTGCAGATTTGGAGGAAACCTTCCAAAAGCTCAGAGCCTTTGGGATTCGCCTTAATCCTGAGAAGTGTATCTTCGGCGTGACCTCGGGAAAATTCCTTGGGTACATGGTATCCGAAAGAGGCATCGACGCCAATCCTGAGAAGATTAAGGCTCTGCTTGAGTTCCGAACTCCTGCCACAGTCAAAGACGTGCAGAGACTAACCGGAAGAATAACCTCTCTGAGCAGGTTTATTTCCAGGTACGGAGATAGGTGTAGACCTTTCTTCAAAGTCCTCACAAAGGCAGCAAAGATGGAAGGCGACCTCGGAAGAAACAATCATCCTTGGGATGAAGATTGCCAAAAGGCCTGGGAAGAACTCAAAGTCTACCTGGCCAGCCTGCCGACTCTGCGACAACCTCGGGAGGGAGAACCCCTCGTACTGTACCTCGCCGTCACAGAAAAGGCCGTGAGCTCGGTCCTGGTAAAAGAAGAAGGGCCGAAACAATGGCCGGTCTACTACGTCAGCAAGTCCCTGCATGGCGCCGAAGTCAGGTACCCTTTGCTTCAAAAAGCTATATACGCCTTGGTGCTTGCAGGAAGAAGACTGCGACCATATTTCCAGGCTCACCCCATCATCGTCCGAAGTAGTCTACCACTACGGGATGTTATGAAGAGAGTTGATCATTCGGGAAGGCTCTCCAAGTGGTGCATAGAGCTTGGCAAACACGAAATCACGTATGAGCCTCGGAAGGCCATAAAAGCCCAAGTATTGGCAGATTTTATCGCCGAAATACCCACCACTGAGGAGAACCACTCAGATCCGAAAGAAGGTGAGCCAGAATGGACCTTGCATGTTGACGGAGCCTCGGGGTCCGAACACCAGGGAGCTGGAATAGTTATCAGAGGACTCGAAGGCCTAGAGGTGATGAAGGCTATCAAGTTCAGCTTCAACGTCACCAATAATGTGGCTTAGTATGAAGCCCTCGTAGCGGGATTACGCTTGGCCAGAAAGATTGGCGTGAGAAACTTAAGGGCTCACAGCGATTCCCAGCTGGTAGTTCGGCAGACGGCAGGAGATTATGTGGCGAAGGACCCAATCTTGGCAAAATACCACGAGCTGGTAACAAAACTCATCCAAGAATTTGACGCCGTGCGGATCGAAAATGTACCCCGGCGGAATAACACTGAGGCAGATTGCTTAGCGAAGTCCAAAACATACACCGAGGTGCTAGACCATCCAAGCTTCTCCGTGCTAAGCGTAACGACCTCGGGAACAGGGTGGAAGGACCCCATAAAGAAATACCTCGCAGAGAATTAGCTTCCCGAAGACGCCGGCAATGCTGCAAGACTGCGAAGACGCACCGGAAGATTCTTCCTAATTGGTGAAGAGTTATATCGGCAAGGATATGCAAATCCGCTGCAGAGATGTGTGGGCGAAGAGGATACTGAGATGGTCCTCGAAGAAGTTCACGAAGGCATGTGCGGCTCGCACATTGGAACTGATGCCCTTGCAGCAGTGATACTCCGCCAAGGATACTTCTAGCCTACCCTGAGAAAGGACGCAAGGCAGTTCGTCCAGAAGTGCAGTAGTTGCCAGAGACATGCAAAAATCCAGAGGATACCCTCGGAAATGGTAACATCGGCAAACTATCCTTGGCCCTTCGCAGTCTGGGGTATAGACCTCATTGGGCCACTCCCCACAGCGCCCGGAGGCGTGAAATTCTGCGTGGTAGCAGTAGACTATTTCTCAAAGTGGGTAGAGGCAGAACCGCTAGCAACTATCTCGGCAAAAGAAGTGCAGAAGTTCGTATGGAAGAACATCGTATGCAGATTTGGCATACCGAGGGTACTAGTAGCTGATAATGGATCCCAGTTCATAGACAAAGGATTCCACGAATTCATCAGCGACCTCGGAATAAAGATGCACTTCGCCCCAGTAGCTCACCCCCAAAGCAATGGGCAGGTGGAAGTATCAAACAGGACCATAAAAGATGGCCTGAAAAAGAGACTTGGGGAAGCCAAGGGGAAATGGCCAGGAGAACTCCAAAGCGTATTATGGAGCTACCGAACGACGCCACGAAGAGCCACAGGGGAAACTCCCTTCTCACTCGTCTTCGGAACAGAGGCCATTATCCCAATAGAGATAGTTCAGCCTTCAATACGGGTGCAAGTATTTGATGAAGGCGGAAATGACCTCGGTCTGAGAACTAAGCTCGACCTTGTGACCGAACACAGAGAAATAGCCGAGCTGAGAAGAAAAGCTTTCCAGCAAAGAGTGGCCGCGGCTATCAACCTAAAAGCCAGGCCAAAAGAAATCAAAAAAGGAGACCTCGTTCTCCGAAAGGCTGACTTTGCACCCCGAAGGCCATCTCACAGAGTACTTCGCGCAAATTGGGAAGGACCTTATCTGGTTCTCACCGAAGTACGAAAAGGCGTGTACAAGCTTGGCGACGTCGAAGGCGTAGAATTGAAAAACACTTGGCATTCAGACGCCTTGAAAAAATTCTACGCCTAAGGTTGAGCGGAAGAGATATATTGTACAAGAAATATTCTAAGTACAGAATGGTCTGGAGAAGAATGGTCTTAAGAAAAATTCTTAAGTATACCAAATTGTCCAAGACAGAATTCCGCGAAGGTGCTCGCCACGAAAAAAGCAGATGTGACTTCCCAAAGTCCCTTGAGCCACTATGCTCGGGAAAAATGGGAAACAATAATCTTGCAAAGATACTCAGCATAATCAGTGCAGAGAAAATTTTCCGAACACCCTTGAGCGTACATGCTCGGGAAAAAGGGAAAGCAAGAATCTCGCAAAAGTACACGCCAAAACAAAAACAGAGGTAATTTCCGAACACCCTTGAGCGAACGTGCTCGGGAAAAAGGGAAATGAGCAAGCTCGTGAAAATTTTCCTAAGTCCCTTGAGCAAATATGCTCGGGACAATAGGAAGACAGAAAAATTTGGCTGAAGGTTTCCCGAAGTCCCTTGAGCAAACATGTTCGGGATAAAAGGGAACAAAAAGCCTGCAAAAGACTTAGCCAAATTTTTACAAACTTTCCAGAAAGTCTCTTGAGCGAGCACACTCGGGACAAAGGAAGGTAAAAAGTTTCTTTGGTTGCAGGTTTTCCGAAAGTCTCTTGAGCAAACGTGTTCGGGACAGTGGAAATGAAGAAACTTGCAAGAGAGGACTTAGCCAAAAGATTGTTCATTTAGAGCAAACGCCGCCTTACAAAAGAAGTGTCCAAAGAAGGAGCACAAAGGAGAAAAATAAAAGGAGCCCTAAAGCAAACTAGGGAGAGCCGGGCGGACGAAGACCAGGAAGCTTCAGATGCTCGACCTTGGACCACTGCCACCGAGGTCCCTCAGGAATATTTAGGCCCTCCAGAAAAGAGAGGTCCAAATCTGGGAACCTCTGCAGGACCTGGTGCCGAGCAAGGCAGAAGCCGTCCTGAAAGGCGACCTTGGCCATTTGATCAGAAGTATGTTTTTGAACGCCAAGGACATTGACCTCGTCCCTCAGCTCAGCAACCTCCTCTTCCAGCTCGCTTATCCCCAGCGTCTCTCCGGACTCCTTCTTCAGAGCCTCGACCTCGGCTCGAAGAGCACTGTTCTCATCCGTCAACCTCGCCGCAAGACTGTCAGAAACAGCCTTGTCCTTGACAAGATCTCCGTTGGCGGCGAGCAGCCCCTTTACTTGGTCGCCGAGGTCGGCAATCTTCCGGGAGGAGTCCTTTTCAAGTTCTTCTCTTTTCTTCGAGAACTCCTCCCGAACGGCGGCGATTTGCTGAGAACAATCCGCTGTCAGCTGCTGGTTGCTGGCGACCACCTTCGCAAGTGAAGCCTTCACTTCATTGAGTTCCCGCGAAGTCTCATCCTTGGAGGCAGCCTGTCTGGCCACCCGAACTCGAAGATAACCAGCGTACTCCAGCAGCTACGGCAAGGCAAAAGTCCAGGTTAGTACAAGTCTAAACACTTAGAAAATTGAGGAAAAAGAGTGTAAAGACTATACCTGAGCAGCGTGCTCGGTGACTTTTGCGGCGAGGGTATTATCCCCCGGGTGAGCCGCCGTAATGGCCCGGAAGGAGGCGTCAGTGGTCATCCCCTTCCAAATCTCCTTTGTCATTTTTGGACAATCGTCGGAAAACAAATTCATATCCTCCGTGATTGTCCAAAAGGGCTCCAAGGGGATCTTCCCCTCAGGGATTGTGGCATCGCGGAGGGCCCGTTTCCTCTCATGAATGGCCCTCCAGCCAGCAGCAAGGGGCTCCTCTGAAAGTAAGAAGGAAGTTAGGAGCAGAAGAAAAATTCGCAAAAAGGTAAAGGAGCTGAACTTCGCCTGAAGGCATACCTGGAGGAACCTCGGAGACAGTGTCCTCGGGATCCTCGGGCCCCTCGGAAGAAAGACCCTTACCCTTCTGCCGATACCGCTCCTCGGCAGTGGGTATTTCTACCACTACAGTGTTTCTGGGGGCCTCGAGGTCGGGAGGAGGCACCTCGGCGGAAGTAGCGGGGACCTCGGCCTGTGGAATTTCAACAAGACCATCCTCTTCGCCAGCTTCTTCTTCCAAAAGCTCTGGCTGAGGAGGCTGGAGAGCCTTCCTAGCTCGCTTCGCCGAGGGTCCCGCCCTTGTCGTCTTCCTTCTTCGGGAAGCCGCCTTCTTTGTCTGCTCCCCCTTCTCCACTTGGCCAGAAAAGAGGGCCTTGTAATAGGCGGCAGCCCCATCGCCCATCTCTGAAAAAGAGAAGAAATATCAGCGTAAGTCCGAGGAAAAAGTATAAAGGGATGGAAGATTACTCACTTTCTGCAAAAGTTTCGAAAGAAGTCTCCCCCTTAAGGAGCTTGACCAGCCAGGAGTCTTTCCCGGCGATGGCGGGAGCGGGCATGTTGAGGTCAGTCACGTGCTCCTTAACCACTTTCAGCTCCCGAAGGACTTCTTCGGTCATCAACCTCCAGTTGATAGGAAAGGGGTAAAGAGCACGAGGAGAGACCTCGGGAGCCCAGTCAGCGACTGCCCGAATGCGGGCGTCGAAATCCGTGAACACGGAAGCCAACGGTGGGGTCAGCAGCATCCTTGGATCAACGACGTCTGCGTTCAGCACTCCCTGAGCCCACCTGGTCGGGACATCAGACCAATTCTTATCCACCTTTAGGAAAAAGAACTTAGGCTGCCACCCCCGCCAGCTATCCTTCGTGTCGAAGGTGAAGGTGAATTTTTTGCTCCCGGATCCCCGAGGCAGCAAGAAATAGAAGCCACCCTTCGGGACCACATAGAGCTTGTAGTACTGCATGAAAATGATGAAGTGGGGCTCTATCCCGAACATGCCACACATGTAGAGGTAGGCGTTAAAATAGCAGTACGCGTTCGGGGGAAGCTGGTTCACAGCAATGCCATGGAATTAGCAGAACTCGCAAACCACCTTCGGGGGAGGATACCAAAGTCCGGCCTTCAGTTGGGCTCGGAAGACGGTAACCTCGTCGCCACGGTTTGAAAAAGCAAAATGGCTAGAACGAGGCAGCCTGGTCACAGCGTAAGACGGAAGAAAGAATTTTTTCTTCCACCTCTCTAGTTTTTCGGGGGTGGTACAGCAAGGATGGGCCAGAAGAGGTTTCCAGCTCTCGGGAACAGGCATCGTAGACATGAAAAAGAGTTTGAGATGGAAAAGAAGATAGTTTCTAGAAAAAACTCAGAAGACGAGTTTGGAAAAAACAACAGTTTTCCAGAAAAACTCAGAAAAGCAGAGGAATCAGAGTACTCTGGAAATCAAAACCCACCAAAAGATTTGCCTGAGGATGCCGTCGTGAAAGTTGGTAGGAAAAGCTCTGATTAAAGAAGCTCCGCCACAGAAAGCAAGATAAAACGCAAGAACAGAGGGCAAAGCAGAGAGAGAGCAGAAAAACAGTAAGTGGGGCTTATGATGGAATGGGCTATTTATAGGCCAAAGGTGGGTAACCGAAAAGACATCATAAGTACCCATTGGAGGCGAACCGTCGCCGTAACTGCCCGCTGCACCCGAAAAGGCGCGCCCTCTGTAAATGACGCGCCTCTCCTCCAATCGAAATAAGCCGCGTGTCAACCGCTGCGCAGAAATAGAGGACGTGCCTCCCCAAACGTCCCTGGAAAACCGGGACACACCTCCTGATTGGGACACGTCATTTGACATCCCTGAGAAATGGAGACGCGCCGCTCAGTCTGACGCGCTCGGCCATCAGACCTGCAGAAATAAAAAGCAGGCCACCTCGAGGACACCAAGAGACAGGCTATGGCTGAACAGCCCATGACTTTTGGGCAAGAGGTGTATCTTCGGTACAGGCTTTGCCTCGGAGACACCAAAGAATAGGCCAAGGCCGGACAGCCCAGACCTTCGGGCAAAAGGTGCGACCTCGGAACAGGTTATGCTTCCCAACAAGACTCCCAACAACAACCTCGGAAAGAGATGCAAACCGAAGTCTTCACTTCGGCTTTCCAGAGGGGGGCATGTGATAGCCAAAGGCTATCGCCTCAATCTGGCCGAACACCCTGCCACAACAATGGCCAGAAGAACTGGCGCTTCCCGGGAACAGGTGGAATCATGCACCTCGGGAGATAGCCGGAGAGCCCCGAGCCTCGGCACGCCAGTAAAACTTGAGGACTCCATTCGCCCCCCAAGGTTGTGAACAGCGCGCCTTCGGAAAAGTGGCACCAGACATTGCTGCCCGAACATGATATCCCCGAAGGCGGAACCCCCTGGAACTGGGAACCCCCGAACTGAGGGTATGCTTCCCGAAGAGGCTCTGTCCGAACTAGGGGACGACCGCACACGTGTCATGATCTGAACGGGCTAGGTATTCCTATATATACAGGAAATAAATACTTGACAGGAGGTTGGTAGGCCGGAGATACAGCTCCCACACTCTGAGAAAATACCAGGCGAGACTTTTCTGCCTTTCTCTTTGAGCTAGTGACTTTCTCCTTTTTCCGGCCACCACTGACTTGGGCGTCGGAGGCTCCCCCCCCGGAAAAACACTCTGGGGGCCTCCTAACCCTGTTTACCAGCTTTTCAGGTACTCTCCTTGGGGCGATCCACCTTCCAGGCGTTCTTCCTCCTATAAGTCTCCTCAACAGTCATCATGACTCACAACGATGAGGCCCCAGGCCATCACCTCTTTCGGATACCACGTACCCAAGGAACTTTCCCGAGGTCACCCCGAACATGCATTTTTCAGGATTGAGACGAATCCCAAAGGCTCTGAGCTTTTGGAAGGTTTCCTCTATCTCTGCAACGTGGTTGCGAAGGAGCTTGCTTTTGACTATCATATCGTCAACATACACCTCAATGTTTCTCCCCATTTGGTCCGTAAAGACCTTGTTCATCAACCTTTGGTAGGTGGCTCCTGCATTTTTAAGCCCGAAGGGCATCCTGACGTAGCAGTATGTTCCTCCCTCGGTGATGAAGGCAGTTTTTTCTTCATCTTCGGGGTCCATCCTTATTTGATGGTAGCCGCTGAAGGCGTCTAGGAAACTTAGAAGCCCGTATTCGGCAGTTGAGTCTACCAGTTGGTCTATTGGCGGAAGAGGGTATGAGTCTTTCGGGCAATCATCGTTCAAGTTTCTGACGTCGATGCACATCCGGAGTTTGCTGCTGCCTTCTTTTGTGGCAATGACCACGTTGCTTAACCATTCGGGGTATTTGACCTCCCTGATGACTTCAACGTCTAACAGGCGCTGGACTTCGGTTTTCACAAAGTTGCTCTTATGGGCTGAGATGCTTCGCTTCTTTTGCCGGACAGGCTTTGCTTCCAAGCTTACTTTGAAGCTATGCTGTATTATGCCAGGGTGCACCCCTGGCATGTCTATCGGTAAGTAGGCAAAGGGATCTTTATTTCCCAGTAGAAAAGATAAAAGGTTTTTCTTGTCACCTTCGGGCAAGATCTTCCCTATTCGGGTAGATTGTCCTGGGACAAGTTCTACTGTTTCTGTTTCCACTCTCGTGGGATCTCTTTCTTTGCCCTTCTCTGGCGCCTTTGCCTCCATTGTTTGTGCGGGGTTATTTGCCGGAGCTTTTCGCGGTTTTACAAACACCTTCCTTACCTCGACTTGATCTATGAAGACCTCTGCATCCCCATCCTTGGTGGCGAATGTGATAGTCAAGTACTTCACGTCAGGGCGAATGTGCAAGTTTTCCTGTGTCTGCCTTCCAAGGATGGCGTTGTACGAAGAAGGAACGTCCATGACGATAAATCTCGCCATTGTGGACGCGTACAACTCAGCTGTTCCGTCGACCGAAGTCCCCTTCATCATCAGGGGGAGATCAATCCATCCGAGGACAGGTAGTTCGGACGGTCCAACGCCGAAGGTGGGCGAGGTGACAGGCTTGAGCTTGCTGCTAGAGATGTCCAAATTCGGCAGTAAATGTGAGAATAGGACGTCAGTATTTGATCCATCATCAAGCAACACTATTTTGACGTCCAAGTTCCCTATCCTTGCCATGATTAGCAGCGGATCGTCATGGGGGAAGATGACGGTCGATCCATCCTTGCAAGCCAGTTTCTTTGCCGGACTCTGATATTCCATGACGGCAATCTCTCTGGCCTTCCACTTTTTTTTTTAGGATGGGAGCCCCGTGGTGATGGTTTGTATCACCCCTGCAGGAGGAGGAGGGCGCCTTTTCGGACTTCTGTTTCTCCGTCTGTCGGAGTTGTAATGCTCATCTTCGGCCCTTTCTTCCTCATCTTTTCTTCCTTTTGGGGAAGGCATCCGCAGATATTTCTGAAGTTGGCCGAGTTTTATCAGTGACTCAATGTACTTCTTCAGTTGGAAGTTGTCTTCGGTGTCATGGCCGTGGTCGCGGTGAAACTGGCAGAACTTCTTGATGTTTTTCTTGTTATCAGCGGTCATGGCCCTTGGCCGCCGAATCTGCGTCCCCTGCCTTTCCTGTGCCATGAGGATGTTTGTCCGTGTAGTGCTCAGGGGTGTAAAGCTTTGCAGTTTGCTTCCCTGCATCCTCCGAGGTCGGCCTGCCTGTTCAGTAGGATGCCGGGCTTACTGATTGGACCCTTCGGCGCGGTTGTGATCGGACTTCGGCCCAGCCATTCTCAGCTCCTAAGCGGTCATGTGCTGTTCAGCCCTTCGGTAAAATTCTTCGAGGGTGTCCGGGGGGTCCTTTGAGAACTCATATAACAGCTGTGAGTCTCGCAGAAGGCCCCGTGTCATGGCGAGGATGCGTATTTCGGGCTGGAAGTCCGGGACGCTTAGAGCTTCCCTCTTGAATCTTTCGACATAGTCTCGGATGGTTTCTCCGTTTCTCTGCTATATGTCGAACATCTGAACAGGCATCTTTGCCGTTGGCCGGTTTCTAATAAATTGCTGCGCGAAGGCCGTAGACAACTCCTGGAACTCAGTGATGGTTCCTGGGGGCAATGAGTTGTACCACGCAGTTGCTGGTCCCGTGAGGGTGACCTCGAAGCATTTATACATGGTAGCGTCGTCAGCACCATGCATTATCATGCTGCGTCTGTACTTGGTCAGATGGGCGTGCGGATCAGTGCGGCCATCATAAATTTCCAGCCGAGGTACCCTGAAGTCGCCTGGCATGGCTGGCTCGGCCACGGCCCGGGTGAATGGGGACCCATCTTTGCAGAAGGCTCCCGTCAGCCTGTCCCAGACGGGTTTGCGAGCTACCTGTTTTTCCACCCTGTCTAGCCGCGCTAGTATCCTTTCCATGAGAACTGTCGCATTAGGCTCTTCCTCTAGGAAGGGAGATCGTCGGCGCCTCTTCGGGGAGCGAGTTTGGCGCTGAGGGGACAGGGACCTTGCCTCAGGCGACGAACTCCTTCGCTGTGAGACTTTCGGTCGCTTGGACCCAGTTTGTCCCACAGGCCATTTCCCGAGGGGCATATTCTCCGTAGATGACTCTTCGCGCGGGTCTCCGCTTCCCGAACTACGATGAGTCGACCTCGGGCTTTTCTTCGGAGGGCGTGCAGGCGAGGGAGGTCTTTGGGCCTGTGTCTGCTGTGGCCACCTTCGGTTGATCTGCTGTGTCATTTCGGCCACGACCGAATGCTGAAACTCCCTCATAAAGCTCATAGTGATTACTAGAGGGCGGTCTTCCTCAGGCGCAGAAGTCCCGGGGAGTGTTTGCTCAGCAGCCAGTTGTGTCTCAGGCGCGGACGGAGACCTCGGGAGTCCCCTATCCTTAGAACGCCGAGTTTCAACGACGGCGATCTCAGAGCGGGTTCCCACAGACGGCGCAAAATGATGCCTAGGGGCTTCATCGTTGGTAGTCATGGTGATGATGGAGGGACTCCCGGAGAGGAAGAACGCCTGGTGGCCGGTTCGCCCAAGGGAGAGTGCCTGAGATGTTCAGAAAAAATGGGTTAGGAGGTCCCTAGGGTGTTGTTCGGGGGAGGAGCCTCCGACGCCCAAGTTAGTGGTGCTGAGAGAAGGCAGAGGAAATAGCACTGAAGGGTTCAGTGAACTCGCCTGGTCGGATTTTCTCAGAGTGAGGAGTCGGAATATTTGCCAACCGTTTGCCAGGGTGTATTCCCTGGTATTTATAGAGGTGTCCAGCCCGTTCAGATCGTGACATGTGTTCGGTCGGATGTTCTCTGAATGTCTGGGTGTAGAGGACAAGTAGCTGGTGGCAGGTTTCTTTCAGCCTTGAGCCGAGATGGGCCATGATGTGACTTTGATGGCGTCGGCGTGTCAGAGCGTTGTTTGAGGCGGCTTGTGACGTCTGTGGGCGACATGTCAGAGGCTTCCTTAAATGCTCCTTCCGTACTCCCGAGGTTCCTGGGTGAGGTCGTCCTCTAGTACGAACCGTGCCACTTCGGGAAACATGCCCCTAGTTCGGGGGTTCCCAGATTCAGGGAGTTCCGCCTTCGGGAAGATCATGTTCGGCCCGCACTAGCTGGTGCCACTTTTCCGAAGGCGGTCTGTTTACTACCTCGGGGTGGCTAATAGTATCCTCAAGTTCCCTGGCGTGCCGAGCTCGGGCTCTTCGGCTTTTCTTCGAGGTGTGTGATCCCACCTTTTTCCGGGTAGCGCCAGATCTCCTGGCCATTCTGGTGGCAGGGAGTTCGGCCAGGTGGAGGCGATAGTCCTTCGGCTATCAATTAGTTTCAGAACTTCAAATTGATTGTCCCAAGTTAACTTTAGTGATTTATCCAACTCATATGGTTTACAACAAGGCATCAATAGTTGTCTAGCATGACAATCTATAACTACTTTATTCTCACTTAGCCAGTTCATGCCTAATATCTCAGCAGGCTTTGTCTGTCACACCTCACACAGGCCCTGGCCCATCACTATAGAGGTTTAACTCTTAAACCTTAAATTTAACTCCCAAATTTCACATTCATGTTAAACCTCCCAACTTGAGTTTAACCTGTTAACTGGAGTTTAATTCCAGTCTCTTAGATTCGGCCAATTTAGGTAACTTAACTTTAAGTCTTATTTTCTTAAATTGAAAAGCCTGGGAGGTGGCCCAGGTGGCTTCTATGTGGACTCATTAAATTACTTGCAGCAAGGGCAAGGCCCGAACCCTTAACTTGCTCCACAAGCAAGGGTTCAATTAATTTCTTGCACAACAAGCAAGGCAACACTTAATGCAATTTAAGTGCATAAATGGTGTGCATCAAGTGTACTATCTATATGGCAACCAAGAAGCCCAAAAGATTTGGTTTAGATTTCGAAAAACCATATACAAAATGTGCATGGTGTTCTCGGCCAGTTAAGGTACACATAAATATGCACAACATTTTCATGAAGCAAGGCTCATACTATTCACATAAAGGTGCCAAACCTTGGCCCATAACATCCAGCAAACATAAGCCAGCATAATGCTATCCATAATCCATACATAACTTGGCATACAAAACCATGAAGCATTATAAGTCTAGGTGTTAAAGACTACTCATATTAACACAAAAAGGGTAGTCTACCTAGCAACCATAACATGGCTACACATGCCATGAAACCAAAAGTATTTATGCCAAGTTTACATGCTAAGACTCCTAATGGTCAAACATGACCTTAAGTATGCCATACAAGAGTACAGACGGCAACACCAACCCAATTGCTTGATTCATGGTCATGAAGGAAAACACTATAATCAAAGCTACAGTCCAGGTATCCATAGCTCTCCTAGACAAGTCTCCAACTATAGCCTGCAAACTTCCACTATAAGTCTCGGCTAAACAAGAAATAAGACTTGTAAATTAATCAAAATGCTAAGCCAAGCACACATTGGCACATACCTTGCAAAACAAGCAAAATATAAACACTAAGCACACACACAAGCAGCTTAGCCTTACTCAGGCCGAATGTCCTTGCCTGAAAAATAAAGGATGGGCAATGAGCATATAACTCAGTAGGATTCACTTAAAACATATACAACTCATATTGAGTCTATTTAGTTAAGCTGAGTAATCACTCAAAGCTTAACCTCCCCTTAGTTAGCTCAACCTGCAAAACAAACACCAAGACAAGAAAAATAGACATATACATATACAAAACAGATAAATAAGTCAAATATTTCATAAGTGGGGTTAGCATGCACAAGGAAACACCAAAGCACACAAGTACACACACACACTCCACAATGTTGCTCTCGGCCATATAAGCCATACATGTACCCATGTGCATTTCTTGCACACAAACTTACCAATACACCTTTTCCATTTGGAGCTCCCAAAATGCCAAGCAAATAGGCCACATTTACTTGCATTTCTAGTACATGTACCATAGTTAATTAGCTAATCAACAAAACAACCAAGTATAACCATTAAGCCCATCAAGTAACTAAGGTCATATGGCACATTTAACCATCACTTAGCCACTCTAGACACTTGAATCATGGTGTACATTACCAAGCAAAGTCAAATGCCAGTGAACCCTACCTCAATAGCTCTCGGCCTACAACCAAGCTTCAAGTATCCAAGTGTTCCTCAATCTCAATGCCTACCAAATCAATCACATGGCATCAACACACTAACTCATGGATTAAATTACCATGACCCACATGAAGAACACTAAGATACACACATTTAAGCTCTCGGCCAAAAAGGCCCATTTTCATATACATATGTTACTCATCATTCTAACACACCACATAATATTCTAATCATCAATGAACATCATCTAAATCATTATTTCCAATTAACCAAGTGAAATGCACCATTCCACTATAATTCAAGTTCTCGGCCATAGTGCCTAGTTACACATATGTATGTCCTTTATCCAACCAATTCAACACATAGCATCAAATCATTGATGATTATTGTTTCATGGTATCATTACCATGTATTCAAGTTATGAGCACCAAATCATGCCATTTCAAGCTCTCGGCCATAAAGCCAAACTTCACATATCAATGTTCCTCATCACTCTAAACCAACACATGTTCACCAACTCATCATTTATCAATGACCATGGCATCAATGCCATGTAAACGAATGAGGAACACACATTTACCTCAAGTGCACCTTTCGGCCAAACTTCCTTTTGTTCAACTTGATGTTCCTTGCTCAAATTTGCCTAGCACAACATCAAATAGGCAACAACAACACTTAGTCATGGATTATTTTCCATGGAAATGAAGAAGAACACCAAGAACACATTCGGCCAACAATCCACCTCCAAACCGAGACATACTTTGCTCATTTAGCTTAACATAACTTCAATTGAACACTTAAGTTCCTTGTACATGGAAGAACTACCATGAATTCAAGGAAACATTGAAGTTACCTCAAGAACCCTAGCTTGATTCCTTCTCGGCCTTGGCTTGCTTCTTCAAGAACAACTTGAATTTGAAGTAGTCTAGCACCAAAATCAAACTTTCAAGCATGAATTCTTCACCCAAGCTCCACACCTCTCCAATGAAGCTTAAATCCGAGACTAAGCTTGAGAGAACTCAAGAAAAAGAGCTAAACAAGTTTCGGTCAAGTGAAGGAAATGAGGTCTTGACTAGTTTCGGCCGAATGGACTTGGGTTTTAGTTAGCTACAATGCTAACTTTTGCCTTCCAATAAAATGCATGGTGCAATGTAGCCCTTAACTCCATAAATACTCAAAGCTGCCACTCAAACTTGTGTTAAAATGGACACTCAAGTCTTATCTTGGCTCATAATGCCAAGTGCAAGGTAACACAAGTACCAAGGTCACAAAAACTCCCATGCATAACCAGCCATAACTAGACTACAAACCAGTTAGTTTGTTTAGTTAACTAGTGAATAGTACACATAGTGGAAGACAAGATTTTGACTAGTAATCATTGTTGTCTCCCAAATTTGGGCTAGTCTTGCACTAGTCACCCATTAAACTTGCATGGCCAAAATGATCAACTTGAAGTTGATAGTTTTAATTGTACCACTCATCTAAGTGTACATTTTGGTCCCCTTTCTCTGTTTTCTGCCAGCTTTCCCATAGTACATTTTCTATGTGCAATTAAGTCCTTAAAGTCTCCAGTTTTGCACATAAGTCACTATACCAGTCTCCAGAGCTTCTCTTACTTCCCTTTTCTATTTTCTCTCATTTTCCTTGGTTTTCCTTGATATTCTTTGGCCTAAGCCAAACACTTAGGAGGTACCTAACATTGTCAAACGGTCTTCTCCCTGCGCCCTCCTTTAAATACTTGCATAATGCTTTCAAAAGGACCACGAAGAGGTAACAGGGAATTCTTGTTATACTCTGCTTACTATTCCCTTTCTCTACTCTCACAAAGTACTGACCTGGGTGTCGGAGGCTCCTCCCCCGGAAAATGCTCTGGGGAGCTCCTAACCCTTGCTTTTCTGTGTCCTTGCAGTCCTTCTCCCACCGGAGGCCCCTCATCCAAGCGTTCCCCCACCGGAAGTTCCTGCTCCAGGCTCACCATGTTGCACAATGAAGATGCGGAATGGCATCATTTGGCGCCGTCTGTGGGAAACCCTTCCCAGGTCATCGTCATAGAGACTCGGTGTTCCAAAGACAAGGGGCTCCCGAAGTCCCCCTCTACACCGGAGGCTCAACCAGCGACCGAGCAGCCCATTGCAGAGACTTCTACGCCAGACGACAACCGCCCTCTAACAGTGATGTAAGGCTTCTTACGAGATTTCCAATGCTCCATCATCGCTAAAATGACTTTGAAACTCGACCAGAGGTGGCCCCAGCCTCATCCGGTCCGAATGGTCACCGCCTCGGCAATGTGGCGAGAGAGAAGCCCGAGGTCCACTCACCAGAGTTCCAGGACTGAGTCCTCTCATGACGCATCTTTGATGGAGGACGTGCCCCCTAGGGAACGACCCACGAAAGAAAGGGCCCTAAAAGAAACTACAACCTGCTGTTGGCGAAGTCCGTCCCCGTACCGAAGGTCCTAGTCTCCTCACCGTCGAAGTTACTCTCCGCAAAGGAGAAGAAGTTCACCATTGCCGGCGACCACCAGGTAGCAAAGGGAAGCTAACACAGCTACCCTCATGGAGAAGATCCATGGAAGACTGGAAAAGGTTGAGAGACAGATCTCCCAAAAACCAGTCTAGTCAAGATTGTCCGATGCTTATACCGGAGAAGAGTCACCCTTTTGTACGGGAAATGGTGGAAGCGCCCATGCCTAGTGACTTCAGTGTGCCACGCTTGGAAACCTACGACAAGCGTAGTGACCCCCAGGCGCACCTGATAATGTACAAACGAAGCATGGTGCTCCACGGCGTAGATGACGCTACCCTCTGCAAGTGTTTCTAGGTGACCCTCTCCGGTCCAGCAACGGCATGGTGTAACTCTCTGGCCCACATAACCTTGCTAAGATTCCAGGAGTTGTCTACTACCTTCACCCAAAAGTTCATTGGCAGGAGGCCAATGGCCAAAATGCCGGTGCAGATGTTTGACATAGCACAACGAAGTGGGGAAACCATTTGCAACTATGTCGAAAGGTTCAACCAAGAAGCACTAAGCGTGCCCGACTTTCGGCCCGAGATTCGCATCCTCGCAAGGATAAGAGGGCTTCGGAGAGACTCCTAACTCTTTTATGAGTTCTCCAAGGACCCCCTAGACACCTTCGGGGAGTTCTACCGAAGGGCCGAACAGCACTTGACGGCCGAAGAACTCAGAATGGGGGGACAAAAGTCGAACACCCTTGGGCCGAAGGACCAAGCCACCAGCCTCGTTACCAGAATGAGGTTGGAGGAATGCCCTAAAAACAAAGGGGTAAAAGGCTAATGACATTCACTCCCTTGAACACCACGATGGCCAGCATTCTCATGGCCTTAGAAAGGCAAGGGACTACAGTTCCAAGGCGAAAGGCCATGACTTCGGAAAACAAGAAGAACACGAAGAAGTTCTGCCAATTCCACCGATATCATGGCCATGACACCGAAGACTGCTTCTAGCTGAGGAAGTACATCGTGTCACACCTCACTCAGGCCCTGGCCTATCAACTTCCAATTTAACTCCCAAACCCAATATTTAATCTCAAAGTGCCTGGTTTAGCCAAGCAAGTAATGGCAACTTTTAAGTCTTATTTTCTTAAGTTAAGAGGCCTGGGAGGTGGCCCAGGTGGCTTTAACAAGATCCATTATCAACTTGCAGCAAAGGCAAGGCCCAAAACACTAACTTGCACAACAAGCAAGATTTTAACTGGAAACTTGCATTCCAAGCAAGGCAACACTTAATGAAGTTTAAGTGCATACATGGTGTGCAATCAAGTGTTCTATCTATATGTCAACCAAGAAGCCCACATGGTTGGTTTAGGTTTTGAAAACAACAAATAAAAATGCATGATGCTCTCGGCCTACTAATGTACATACCATTATGCAAAACAGTTCCACATAACTAGGTCCATAACCATTCACATAAAAGTGGCAATTTTGGCCCATAATATCCAGCATACATAGGCAAGCATAATGCCATCCAAAAGACCATACATAACTTGGCATCCAAAATCCAGAAAACATCCACAAACTAGGTATCCAAGACTACACATATATACAAATCAAAATTGTAGTCTACCTAGTATCTAACATGGCTATATATGCCAAGCATCCATAAGTTGTTCATGCCAAGTTACATACAACCCGAGACCATAATCCTAATGGTCAAATAAAACCTTGAGAATCCCATACAGAAGTACACACTGCAACACCAAACCTATGGCCATATTCATGGTCATAAAGGTGAATACCACAATTAGAGCTAAAGTCCAAGTATCCATGCTCTCCTAGACAGTTCCCACTCTACAGCCTGTAAACTTAAAACATAACTCTCGGCCAACCATAGGTAAATAAGACTTGTAATGAAACCAAAATGCTACGCCAAGCACACATTGGCACATAACTTGGTAACTAAGCAAATAAACACTAAGCACACACAGAAGGCAGCTTAGCACTACTCAGGCCGAATATCCTTGCCTCAAAAATAAAGGATGGGCAATGAGCATATAACTCAGTAGGATTCACTTAAAACATATACAACTCATATTGAGTCGATTTAGTTAAGCTGAGTAATCACTCAAAGCTTAACCTCCCATTAGTTAGCTCAACCTGCAAAACAAACACCAAGACAAGAAAAACAGGCATACACATATACAAAATGGATAAATAAGTCAAATATTTCATAAGTGTGGTTAGCATGCACAAGGAAACACCAAAGCACACAAGTACACACACACACTCCACAATGTTGCTTTCGGCCATATAAGCCATACATGTACCCATGTGCATTTCTTGCACACAAACTTACCAATACACCATTTCCATTTGGAGCTCCCAAAATGCCAAGCAAATAGGCCACATTTACTTGCATTTCTAGTGCATGTACCATAGTTAATTAGCTAATCAACAGAACAACCAAGTATAACCATTAAGCCCATCAAGTAACTAAGGTCATATGGCACATTTAACCATCACTTAGCCACTCTAGACACTTGAATCATGGTGTACATTACCAAGCAAAGTCAAGTGCCAGTGAACCCTACCTCAAATAGCTCTCGGTCTCAACCAAGTTTCAAATGTCCAAGTGCTCTTCAATCACAATGCCTAGCATAACAACACATAGGCATCATCATACACATCCATGGATTAAACTACCATGACTGAAATGAAGAACACTAGAATGCGCACACTTTAGCTCTCGGCCAAAGTGTCCAATATGTCCATATATGTACTGCCCATCATTCTGTCATACCACTTGATACTCTAATCACCAATGAACATTTTCCATAGTAGTATTACCAAGTAACCAAGTGAAATGCACTACGTTACCATAAACTAAGCTCTCGGCCAAAGTACACATTTTCACATATTTGTGTCACTCATCCAACTAACCCAAAACATGATCAAGTGGCCATCAAATGACAATGCTCATGGCACAATTACCATGTAACCCATTGAAGTACATTATGATATACCAAATCAAGTTCTCGGCCAAAGTGCACACCTTCACATACATATGTTCTCTAACAACTAACTCCACACATACACATCAAAACATCAATAACTAATGTTTCATGGCAACATTACCATGTATTCAAACAATGGGCACTAAATTATGCCACTTCAAGCTCACGGCCATATAACCCAATTTCACATAACAATGTTCCTCACCCATTCAATCCAACATATGATCATCACAGTATCACTAACCAATGCCCATGGCACTAATACCATGAAATCAAATGAGGAACACATGATTACCTGAAAGTGCACTTTCGGCCAACACACTATCTTTCACAAACTTGGTGTTCTTCACCCCAACAACCTAACACAAGGTTAAATAATCATTAACAAGCATCACACATGGATTAATTTCCATGAATTCCAAGAAGAACACCAAGAACACTTGTTCATCACATTCGGCCAACATTCCACTTTCAAACCGAAGCATTTCTTGCTCATTTAACTTAATACATCTTCAATTGAGCACTTAGGTTCCTTGTACATGGAAGAACTACCATGAATTCAAGGAGACATGGACATTACCTCAAAACCCTAGCTCAATTAAGCTCGGTTTCCTTGAATCTTCAAGAACCAAGCTTGATTCCAAGCAAGCACAAGCCGAAACACTCTTCTCCAAGCTTGAATCCTTCAAGTATCTTCAAGAATCTTGGATTTCAAAGCCAAAATTTGAAAGAACTCTCAAGAACACTCTTGGTTTAACAAGAACAAGCAAGCCCGAAATGAACAAATGGCCTTGGACTTGATTTCGGCCGAAAGTCATGTGTTTTTAGTTGGCTAGAATGCCAACTTTGCCTTCCACAATTTTGCATGGTGCAAAGTAGTCTTCCAAGCCCATATAAGTACAATGCCGCCCTTAAACTTGTGGTTAAATGGACACTTAAGTCAATTCTTGGCCCATTGTGCCAAGCACATGATAAACACAAGTACCAAGATGTCATAAGTACCCTTGTAAAACCGGCCATGAAACTAAACTAATGACTAGTTAGCTTAACTAGTAACTAGTGAATAGTACACAGTGGTAGACAAGAATTTGACTAGCAATCACTGTTGTCTCCCAAAAATGGTCTAGTCTTGGACTAGCCATCATAAAATTTTGCACGGCCAACAATGCCATCCTTAAGCTTGTGGTTTCACTTGTACCACTTAACTTAGTGCACAATTTAGTCCCCTTTTTCTGTTTTCTGTCAGCTTTCCCATAGTACATTTTCTATGTGCAATTAAGTCCTGAAAGTCTCCAGTTTTGAACATAAGTCACTGTACTAGTCTCCGGAGCTTCCTTACTTCCCCTTTCTATTTTCTCTCATTTTCCTTGGTTTTCCTTGATATTCCTTGGCCTAAGCCAAGCACTCAGGAGGTGCCTAACACATCGAGTCTCTGATAAAGCAAAACCAACTTTGCCGGTACTTGCGTATGCCTTCTCCGAAGGGGAGAAAGGAAGAACAAAGAAGGGGGGTGAGGATGACTATGATTCTGACCGACGTCGTGACCGAAGTGCTTGAAAGAATTTGCTGTTGGGTTTCGGGAGCCAAACAGCGCAGCGGAATTTAACCGAAACCCTCCAGGATCCAAGTGAAACGGGGTAAACCGGGTGTTCAAAAATTTCGTACCTAATTTTCAGTTGAGATCTCTCACTCAACTGTAGAGTCGAATCACAAAACCTGAATAGTTGACGTGCTCAGGCTCTCTATGGTATCCACACGAGCCTCTCGGGATCACCACGCTTCCACCGCATCCCGGCAGATGCGTTTCTCTTGCGCTCGCAGTGCTAGCTTGCGTCCTCCAAGGAATTGCAAGAGAAGAGTGCGGCTGTCCTTTTGGGAGGCTAGGGCAAGGAGACCTGCGAATTTCTCACTTAAAAGTTGTATTTATAGTGAGACTCAACTTCCAGGCCTAATGGGTTTCAAAGCCCTAATCCAATTAGGATTTAATTTCGGGCTTAATAATGGCTCAACTCCTTGGCCCATTATTAATACGAAATTAAAGTGAAACCATAACCCAAATAATTAGCCCATGCACTCTAACGATCCAAATAGCTCTATGTGTGTGACCCAATAGGCTCTTGCCATGTTGGCAATGATCATAAATCACATTTATGATCATAAGCAATGAGCGGTGTCTAGCAACACATCATTGCTACCCAAGTGACAAGATTGTCGGTGAATCGACTAAACCTTTATGATCATCACCGATATATGCCATTGTCCCTTTGTCCAAGATATCAAGACGAAGCACGAGACATGGAATGTGTCACTCTCGTATAGCCCAATCTTTGGTTTCTTGATTACCGAGTAGACCAACTTAAACTGACGACATTGATATCATATATCAACTCATCGGAGCATGGCCATGCATTTTCTAAGTCTCACTCTATCAAGGGGCCCAAAGATATCACTCCCGTTACATAGGAGGGAAAAATCCCATCTTGATCATACAAATCCCTCCGCATGATATGTGACATACCCAATGACCTCCTTCAAGTTCACTCGGTTACGAGCAACAAAGGAAAGTATCAAAGTATGTGACTCACATGTAGGGAACCTTGCTGATCTTAGGTCGAAGGACTACATATACCATGATCACTATGAGAATCACTTATGACACTCATATAACGATCCATGAAGTGTTCTCATGGTGGGTCGGTCCAGTACACAAGTTCTCCAACTTGTACCCATATGTAGACTACATATCTCATATTAGTCTCCACATATGCTAGTCATTATGTGTTATTGCAACCCACTCCACAATAATACTAGACTAGGGACGTTTAAGAATATCATTATTCTAGGGTTACAATTATGTTTATTACATTACGCAGAAACAAAACAACAAACAAAATTGCTGGATTAATGCCTCAATAAAATATCATGACTCAATGTGCAAAAATACAATCATCTCATGATTGGCTTTTTGGGCACAATACTAACATCTGCCACCATCAGTAAGGGTCATCCAAACCATCATTACAAGGATACCCTTAGCTAAGAGGAAAAGAAAGATAAGAGAAATCTCCATAATGGAGAATAGAACTTGTCGAACAGGATTGTTCACAAAGACGGGTCCACTGTGAAGTTCCCCCACGATGACCCACTCCTTGTCATGGCAAGGATGGAGAGTTGGGACATCAAAAGAGTACTTCTGGATGACAGCTCCAACACTGACGTCATCTTCTCGCACCTACTGAAAGCATTTCAAAAGGCGACCTCAATACAGTCAATTCCCTCATCTTCGGGGTTGGGCCATCCAAGCTCCCCGTCCTCAGATACATCGATCTGCCCCTAATGTTGAAAGGGACCTCGCCTTAGAGTCAAGAGGAACTGTTTGCCTTCGTTATGATATGGTTCATCATCATTGATGTTCCCTCATCATACAACGCCATCCTCGGAACGCAAACTCAACGCAATCTCCATATCCGCCCGGATGTAAAGTACTTAACAGTCACCTTCATAACTAAAGTAAGAGATGTAGAGATCTTCATTGACCAATCCGAGGTCAAGAATGTCTTCACCAAGGCTAGACAAAGCCCGGTGAAGGTGCAAGTACAGACTTTGACTACTGAAGGAGCCATTATGATAGGTGAAGAGACAGTAAAAGAGGGAGTAGAGGAGTTGGAAAAAGTAGAAATAGAAGATGTAGAGCTGGTCCCCGGCCGGAACACCCGAGTGGGGAAAAAATTGGCCAAGGGTGACAAAGATAGGCTTGTATCTTTCTTGTTAATGAACAAAGATCTATTCGCCTACTCTCCGAAAGACATGCCTGGGGTCGACCTCGGCATAATCCACCATAGTCTCAAAGTACGCCCGGACGCAAGGCCGGTTCGGCAAAAAAAAAAGAAACCTATCGGCTCATAAGAACTCCTTCGTTAAAATCGAAGTTAAGTGCCTGATTGAGGCAGGGGTAGTAAGAGAAGTGAAATACCCCGAATGGCTCAGCAACGTGGTTATCACCACAAAAGAAGGGAGTGAAAAGCTCCGAATGTGCATCAATTTTTGGAACCTGAAGGATGCCTGTCCAAAGGACTCCTACCCTTTGCTAGCTATAGACCAATTGGTGTATTCAACCGCCAAATGCGGTCTTCTCAGTTTCCTTGATGCCTTCAACGGGTATCATCATATTTGGATGAACCCCGAAGATAAATAAAAAATTGCCTTCATCACCAAAGTTGGTACCTACTGCTACGTTAGAATGCCCTTCAGACTTAAGAACGTAGGGGCTACCTATCAGAGGTTGATGAATAAAGTGTTCGACTCCTAGATCGAGAGGAACATAGAAGTGTATGTCGATGAGATGATAGTTAAGAGCAGAATGCCTAGTAATCATATCTTGGGCTTAGATGAAACCTTCCAATGACTTCGAGAGTTTGACATTAGCCTTAACCCTGAGAAGTGCGTGTTTGGTGTGAGCGCAGGTAAGTTGCTTGGGTTCATGGTGTCAGAAAGGGGAATAGACGCCAACCCTGAAAAGGTCAAAGCCTTGTTAGGATTTCGAACACCTACAACCACTAAAGATATACAAAGGCTTACCGGAAGAATCACTTCCCTTAGTAGATTTATTTCCAAGTACGGCAATCGATGTCAACCATTCTTCAAGGTGCTTACCAAAGCAACCAAAAGTGAAGGCAACTCCGGAACCGAGGAGCACCCTTGGAACCAAGAATGTCAGAAAGCTTGGGATGAGCTTAAAAGCCGTGAGTTCAATCCTAGTGAAAGAAGAGGGTGGGAGGCAGTGGCCAGTATATTATGTAAGCAAGTCCCTGTACGGCACCGAGGTCAGGTACCCATTGCTCTAAAAAGCCATTTATGCCTTAGTACTCAGAGGTAGGAGGCTACGGCCCTGCTTTCAAGGACATGCCATCATTGTCTGAAGTAACCTACCTCTTCGTGACATAATGAAGAAGGTAGAGCAATCTAGAAGGCTATCAAAATGATGTATCGAGCTCAGAGAATATGACATCACTTGCGAGCCAAGAAGGGTAATAAAAGCCCAAGCATTGGCAGACTTCATCGCCAAAGTTCCAGAAATTGAGAATGCTGAAGTTACCTCGGAAGACCTGATAAAGATTGAACCAAAGTGGAAACTCTTTGTCAATGGACCCTCAGGCGCCGAACACCAAGGCGCTGGAGTGGTTCTTCGACGGCCCAAAGGTATGGAAGCCACCAAAGCCATCAAATTCGGTTTCGATGTCACCAATAACATCGCCAAATATGAGCCCCTCATAGCAGGATTAAAACTGGCCAGAAAAGTTGGTGTGATAAACCTTAAGGCCCACAGCGACTCACAGCTAGTAGTCCGGAAAATGACAGGGGATTACACTGCAAAGGATCCAACATTGGAAAAATATCATGACCTGGTCAAGAAACTCATTAAAGATTTTGACTCGGTACATATAGAAAATGTGCCTCGTAGAGATAATGTTGAAGCTGACACCTTGGCCAAGTCTAAGGAACCCACCGAGGTGCTGAGTCAACCCAGCACAGAGCTAATGTGTGTAGCAATCTCGGGAAAAGGATGGCAAGATTCCATCAAGAAATACCTTACAACTTCGGCACTCCCCAAAGACCCTGCCGAGGCCATAAAAGTGTTAAAACGCTCTGGGAGATATGTTAGACTCATATTTATAGTGCTTGGCCCAGGCCAAGGAAATAAAGAGAGACACCATGAAAATACAAAAGGGACTCAATTGAGCAAGGTATGAGTGATGGGAATGCAACACTAAAAAACTATGTGCCTTAAGTGCACTTAAATGGAAGACTATGTTGAGTTTGGCAGGAATCAAAGTTGAAAGTCTAAAGTGCACACTTGAATTAGTGGTGCTAATAAAACTAGAAAGTTTGTGTAGGCATTTTCGGCCATGCAAAACTATGTGAGGATTAATGGCATAGTAGGCCAAATTATGGTGGACACCAATGATAACTAGTCAAATCATGTCCCCCACTAAGGTATTAAGCATCATTACCTTAGTTTGCCTAACTAGTACTTGAACAAGTACTTCACCGGTTACTACTTGGGTTTAATGGACTTATTGGATGCTTTGATTTGTGTTCTTGGCAATTTGAGCCATGAAGTGATGATTAAGGCCGAAAGTATTTATGTTTTAAGGACTAGAACAAGACCATGGAGTCTTGGAGGAATAGTTGGCGCCATGCAAAAAATGGTGAGGCCGAGAGCTAGCATTAGTGCCATTTTTATTGCATGTGGCTCAAGGCCGAACATGCATGCTTCCATTAGTTCACTTTCATTCATTTCAGGCTATCTCCCTTTGGCCGAGAGCTTGCTTTGCTTGTTTGTTCTTGGCCGTGTTCTTGAGCTTTCATAAATTTGGTCTCGAACTAAGGGCAATAAGGAGGCAATTGGAGCTAGAGTGAAAGAGACAAGCTAGAAGGCTTTGATTTTGGTACTAAACAACTCAAGATCAAGCTTTGATTTGAAGGAGCAAGAGAGGCCGAGACATTTCAAGCTAAGGTTTGAGGTAATCCTTGTGTTTTTCCTTGAATACATGGTCTATGTTCCATGAACAAGGAGTATTAATGCCTAATTAGTGATGTGTTAGGCTAATTGAGGAAGAAACATTTCGGGCTCAAGCTAATCCGAGGCTATTCAAGCTCAAATTGAGGTAGGGTTCACTAAACCACTTGATTGCTTGGTAGTATACGATGATTCAAGTGTTTAAAGTAGCTAAGTGATGGTTAAATTTGCTAAATGACCTTAGTTACTTGATGGACTATTGAGATTGATTCGGTTATGGTTGTTAATTAGCTAATTGACTATGGACATGTGCTAGAAATGCTAGTGAATGTGGCCATTTTGCTAGGCATTTTGGAGCTCTAGTGGAAGTGGAGTTTATGGTGAAGTTTTGTGTGCAAAAGTGCACAATGGCACATGTTATGGTACTTGGCCGAATGGTCATTGTGGTGTGTGTGTGTGTTCATTGTGTGCTTGAGTGATTCTTTATGCTCGCTAACCATTTACTCATTATTATGGCTTATATGTCTCGGGTTTGTTAGCATGTTTATATATATGTTGTGTTTTTGTTGTCTTTGTGTCTTATTTTTTAGGTTATTATAAGCAAATGGAGGTTAAGCCTTGAGTTGTGTACTCGGCTTAACTAAATAAACTTTTAAATAAGTTGGTATTGAAAGTGAACTCTACTGAGTATTTATACTCATTACCCATATATTTGTTTTTCAGGAAAGGACATTCGGCTTGAGTTGTGCTAGTGTGTTTGTGTTAACTTGCTTGTGTATCAAGGTATGTGCCAATGTGTGCTTGGCTTGATAGTTTTATGCATTACAGGTCTTACTTTTATGTTGGCCGAGACTTATGGCTTAAGTTGTGCAAGATTGTGTAGAGTGGGACTTGTCTAGGTGGGCAGCTATGGATATGTGGACACATGCTCTGATCATAGTTTTCACCTTTATGATCATGAACATGGCCATAGGTTTGGTTTTGTAGTGTGTCCTGCTGTATGGTATACTTAAGGTTTTGTTTAAGCACTAGCTGCTTTGGGTCGTAACATAACTCGATATCGAAAACTTTGCAATCATGGCCTATAGCCATGTATGTGTACTAGGTGATGCCTAGCAGCATCTTCACTATGTGACATGGTGAGGGCAACAAGGACTCCTGGTGTCATACCTCACACAGGCCCTAGCCCATAAGTTCGAGGTTTAACTCCCATACTGAACTTAATTGTAAGTTCTTCAATTCGGCCAAACAAGCTGATAGCCGAGCTGCCCATCATTGGCCGAGCTCAAAAACTTGACGGAGTACCGACTTCAGCAGAGGTAAATTGGTAGCCGAGGTCAGAAGGACGAACGATCCCCCTGGCCTAAGGTAGGGAATTCGCTTCCTTCGGAAGTGGTAGAACCAACCTCGACAGAGCGATCAGACCCTCTTCGAAAACAGAAGTATCCCTCGGAGGAACCATCCTCGGGGAATGTATTCCCCCAATTGTTAGAGTAACCTCGGAGAGTATGAACAAAGCATTTAAGGAGCCTCTGACACCTCCCTAAAAGGCTGTCCCCCAAGTACATTCTGACACGCTATCACTAGGACACGCCATCAGAAGGACACCTCGACACGACACTCTCGAAATGATTGGGCTTCCAACAAGGCGACTTTTGCTGAGATAAGTGTCCCTTTATTCCTGCAAAAGCAGGGATCGCATCCCACCGGACATGTGTCGTGATCTGGGATGACCACAAGAGGAGAGTGGCTTCTGTACGCCTCCTTTATAAACATCCAGAAAGCATCCCAACAGGGTACAAAGAAAGTTTTCTTTGAATACACAAAACAGCACATAATCCAGTTATTTGAAGGTACTGACTTGGGCGTTGGAGGATCCTCCCCGGGAATACACACCGGGGACCTCCTAACCTGCATCTTGTGGAGTATTTCAGGTACCCTCCACTGGGGAATCTCCTCCCAAAGTGCTCTCCCCCATCAGAAGTCTACTCTGCCTGTATAATGACACACGATGAAGCCGCCGCAGGCCATCACAAGCAATGGCAACATTAAGTCTTATTCTCTTAAGGTGAGAAGCCTGGGAGGTGGCCCAGCAGGCTTTTAAAACAAATCCATTAATTACTTGCAGCAGATGCAAGGCCCAATTCCACTAACTTGCAAAACAAGCAAGGTTTTAATAGATTACTTGCATAACAAGCAAGGAAACACTTAATGGAATTTTAAGTGCATATATGGTGTTTAATCAAGTGTGCTACTTATATGGAAACCAAGAAGCCCACAGTATTTACTTTGATTTTGAAATCACAAGTTGATATGCACATGTTCTTCTTTTGAGTTTTTTCCGGAAACTGTTTTCTTGCCTTTTCCGAACTCGTTTTCATGTCGAAAATGCCTATCCCTGAGAGCTGGCAGCCTCTTTTAGCCCATCCTTGTTGCACCACCCCCGCAAAATTAGAGAGGCGGAAGAAAAAGTTCTTTCTTCCCTCTTACGCCATTACTAGGCTACCTCGCTCTAGCCATTATGCTTTTTCAAACCATAGTAACGAAGTTACCATTTTCCGAGCCCAGCTGAAGGCCGGACTTCGGTATCCTCCCCCGAAGATGGTTTGCGAGTTCTGCCAATTTCATGGCATTGCTGTGAATCAGCTTCCCCCAAACTCGTACTGCTATTTTAACGCCTTCCTCTGTATGTGTGGCGTCTTTGGGATAAAACCCCATTTTATAATCTTCATGCAGTACTACAAGCTCTTTGTGGTCCCGAAGGGTGGCTTCTACTTTATGCTACCTTGGGGATCCGGGACCAAAAAATTCATGTTCACCTTCGCCACCAAGGACAGCTGGCGGGGGTGGCAACAGAAATTCTTTTTCCTGAAGATGGAGGAGGCCTGGTCGTATGTTCCGACCAAGTGGGCTCAGGGAAAGTTAGATGTGGACGTCGTTGATCCGAGGTTGTTGCTGACTCCAGAGTTTGCTTCCACTTTCGCGGACTTCGACGGCCACATCCGCGCCGTCTCTGACTGGGCTCCCGAGGTCGCGCCGCGCTCTCTGTACCCCTTCCTTATCAACTGGAGGTTGATGACTGAAGAGGTCCTCCGGGAGTTCAAGGTGGTTAAGGAGCACGAGACCGACCTCGACATGCCAGCTCCTGCCATCGCCGGGAAGGATTCCTGGTTGGTCAAGCTTCTTAAGGAGGAAATTTCTTTAGAAACGCTTGTCGAAAGTGAGTTGTCTTCTACTCCCTTGCTGTTTTTTCCTCGGACTTACGCTGATTTCTTTTTTCTTTTTCAGAAATGGGCGACGGGACTGCTGCATTTTACAAGTCCCTTTTCTCCGGCCAGGTGGAGAAGGGCGATCAGACAAAGAAGGCGGCTTCCCGAAGGCGGAAGTCTACTGTCGCTGGGCCTTCGGCGAAATGGGGAAAGAAAACTGCCTAGGTTCCTCTGGAGGAAATTTTTGAGGAGGCTGATGAGGAGCCTGGGGCAGCCGAGATTCCGCCGACCGAGGCTTCTGCCGAGGTCCCTGCCGCTGCTGAGGTTCCTTCCGCCGACGTCCCTCCCCAGAGCCCTTCTGCGCCGCAGGCCCTTCTGGAGGCTGTGGCAGAGGCTCCTTCTGCCGAGGAGCGGCGCAAGAAGAAAGGAAAGGCGATTTCGACCGAGGAGTCTCAGGACTCTGAGGACGTCGTGGTCGAAGTACCGCCAGGTTCGTTGTTTTCAGAACAAGTATGGCTCTTTTGTTTTTCTGAATTTTCTTTTGTCTCTGACCTGCTTCTCATTTTCGCCATGCAGGGGAGTTGCTTACCCCGAACTGGGCTGCCGAACACGCGAAGGCGCGGGCCCTTCGCGACGCCAAAGTCCCGCAAGGGAAGATACCAAAAGAGCCTTTCTGGACATTCACGGAGGACATGAACTTGTACTCCGAAGACTGTCCTGAAATGGCGAAACAGGTTTCGAAGGGGGTGCTTACAGAGGCCTCCTTCAAGGCTATTGCGGCGGCCCATCCGGACGATGACACCCTTGCCGCGAAAGTCACCGAGCATGCTGCTCAGGTATGTTCTTCATAGCTTTTTCCCTTCAATTTTTCCTAAGTGCTTGGCTCTTACTGACCTTGCGTTCATCTTTTTGCAGCTGTTGGGGTATGCCGGCTTTCTCCGAGTTCGGGTGGCCAGGCAGGTGGCGTTCCGAGCTTCGGCCTTAGAGACCTTAGAGAAAGTGAAGGTCACGCGCTCGGCATTGATCGCCAAGAACCAGCAGCTATTAGATGCTGCGAAGAAAGAAGTTGCTGCCTTTCGGGAGGAGTTCCGGAAGGAGAAGGAAGATCTTGAGAAGAACTCCTCTCTGAAGATTGCTGACCTCAGCGATCAGGTGAAAGGGATGGTTGCTGCCAACCAAGACCTTCTCAAAGATAAGTCAGATTCTGACAATCTCATTCGGTCGTTGGTGAGTGAGAAGGCTGCTCTCGAAGCCGAGGTCCAGTCTTTGAAGAAGGAGCCCGATGCGAAAAAGAGGGTGAAGGCGCTGAAGAAGGAGGTTGCAGACTTGAAGGACGAGCTCGAGGACCTTGAGGTTGAGAAGGACAAATTTGACCAAATGACCAAGGTCGCCTTCCAAGACGGATTCTGCCTTGCTCGGCACCAAGTCCTTGAAAGGTTCCCAGGTCTGGACCTCTCTTTTTTGGAAGCTCTCAACATTCCCGAGGGGCCTCGGTGGTCCTGGTCCAAAATCGAGCACCTGAACCTGCCTTCCACAATTTCAGCGCCGAAGGTGGTGGAAAAGGGCACAGAGGCTGGTGGCTCCCGGGACGCCGAGAACCTTTAGGCTGTTTTAGTGGCCTTTTCCTTTTTTCCTCTTCGTTTTTGTGTTCCTTCTTCGGGCACTTCTTCTTTGTAAGCCTGATCATTCTCAATGAATATATATTTTTTGGCTAAGTCTTTTTGCAAGATTTTGCATTTCCATTGTCCCAAACAAGTTCGCTCAAGAGACTTCGGGAAACCTGCAATCACCAAAATTTATTATCCACTTTTTTTGACGAGTATTTTTGCAAGATTTTTGTTTCCCACTTTCCCGAGCATGATGGCTTAAGGGACTTCGGAAAATCACATCTGCGCTTTTTGCGGCGAGTACTTTCGCAAAATTTTTGTTTTCCATTTTCCCGAGCATGATGGCTCAAGGGACTTCGAAAAATCACATCTGCGCTTTTTTATGGCGAACACCTTCGCGAAATTCTGTCTTGCACCATTTTGTACACTTAAGAATTTTTTCTCAAGCACATTCTGTACTTAGGATATTTTTTGCACAACACAATCCTTCCACTCCATCCTAAGCGTAGAATTTCTTCAAGGCATCTGAGTGCCAAGTGTTTTTCAATTCTACGCCTTCGGTGTCGCCAAGTTTGTACACGCCTGTTCATACTTCGGCAAGAACCAGATAAGGTCCTTCCCAGTTCGCGCGAAATACCCCGTGAGATGGCTTTCGGGGTGCAAAGTCAGCCTTTCGGAGAACGAGGTCCCCTTTTTTTATTTCTTTTCGCCTGGCTCGTAAATTTATAGCCACGGCCACTCTTTGCTGGAAAGATTTTCTTCTCAGCTCAGCTATTTCTCTGTGTTCGCCGACGAGGTCGAGCTTCGATCTTAGGCCGAGGTCGTTTCCACCTTCATCAAATACTTGCACCCGTACTGATGGTCTAACTATCTCGATAGGGATGATGGCCTCTGTTTCGAAGACGAGTGAGAAGGGAGTCTCCCCTGTGGCTCTTCGGGGCGTCGTTCGGTAACTCCATAACACGCTTTGGAGTTCTCCTGGCCATTTCCTTTTTGCTTCCCCCAGTCTCTTCTTCAGGCCATCTTTTATGGTCCTGTTAGATACTTCCACCTGCCCATTGCTTTGGGGGTGAGCTACTGGGGCGAAGTGCATCTTTATTCCGAGGTTGCTGATAAATTCCTGGAATCCTTTGTCTATGAATTGGGATCCATTATCAGCCACTAGTACCCTCGGTATGCCGAATCTGCATACAATGTTCTTCCATACAAACTTATGCACTTCTTTTGCCGAGATAGTTGCTAGTGGTTCTGCCTCGACCCATTTGGAGAAATAGTCTACCGCTACCACGCAAAA
Organism: Aquilaria yunnanensis; assembly: GCA_039654915.1. NCBI lineage: Eukaryota > Viridiplantae > Streptophyta > Magnoliopsida > Malvales > Thymelaeaceae > Aquilaria > Aquilaria yunnanensis. The sequence goes on along the minus strand of CM077595.1, from coordinate 34,250,071 downwards.
TTTCACGCCTCCGGGCGCTGAGGGGAGTGGCCCAATAAGGTCTATACCCCAGACTGCGAAGGGCCAGGGATAGTCAGCCGAAGTTACCATTTCCGAGGGTGCCCTCTGGATGTTCGCGTGTTTCTGGCAACTACCGCATTTCCGGACGAACTGCCTTGTGTCCTTTCTCAGGGTAGGCCAGAAGTATCCTTGGTGAAGTATCACTGCCGCCAGGGCATCGGTTCCAATGTGTGAACCACACATGCCTTCGTGGACTTCTTCAAGGATTATTTCAGTATCCTCTTCGTTCACACATCTTTGCAGTGGATTCGCGTATCCCTGCCGGTATAGTTCTTCACCGATCAGAAAGAAACGACCGGAGCGCCTTCGCAGTTTTGCAGCGTCACCGGGGTCTTCGGGTAGCACATTTTCCGCGAGGTACCTTTTTATTGGATCCCTCCAGCCTTTTCCCGAGGTCGATATGCTCAGTACTGAGATGCTCGGATGGTCTAGCACCTCGGTGTAGGTTTTTGACTTCGCCAAGCAGTCTGCCTTGGTGTTTTTCCGCCGAGGTACGTTTTTGATCCGTACGGTGTCAAACTCTTGAATGAGTTTTGCTACCAGCTCGTGGTATTTTGCCAAGGTTGGGTCCTTCGCCCCATAGTCTCCTGCCGTCTGTCGAACTACTAGTTGGGAATCGCTGTAAGCCTTTAAGTTTCTCACGCCAATTTTTCTGGCCAGTCGTAATCCCGCTTTGAGGGCCTCATACTCAGCCACATTGTTAGTGACGTTGAAGGTAAACTTGATAGCCTTCATTACCTCTAGGCCTTCGGGGCCTCTGATAATTACCCCAGCTCCCTGGTCCTCGGGCCCCGAGGCTCCGTCAACATGTAAGGTCCATTCTGGCTCACCTTCGTTCAGATCCGGATGACTGTCCTCAGTGGTGGGTATTTCGGCAATGAATTCTGCCAGTGCTTGAGCTTTTATGGCCTTCCGAGGTTCATAGGTGATATCGTGTTCGCCAAGCTTTATACACCACTTGGAGAGCCTTCCCGAATGATCCACTTTCCTCATAACGTCCCGTAGTGGCAGGCTACTTCGGACGATGATGGGGTGAGCCTGAAAGTATGGTCGCAGCCTTCTCCCTGCAAGCACCAAGGCATATATAGCTTTTTGCAGCAGAGGGTACCTGACTTCGGCTCCATGCAGTGATTTGCTTACATAGTGGACCGGCCATTATTTTGGCCCTTCTTCTTTCACGAGGACCGAGCTCACAGCTTTTTCCGTGACAGTGAGGTATAATACGAGGGGCTCTCCCTCGCGAGGTTGTCGCAGAGTCGGCAGGCTGGCCAGGTAGATTTTGAGTTCTTCCCAGGCTTTTTGGCAGTCTTGATCCCAAGGGTGATCATCCCTTTCGAGGTTACCTTCCTTTTTTGCTGCCTTAGTGAGGACTTTGAAGAAAGGCCGACACCTATCTCCGTACCTGGAAATGAACCTGCTAAGAGAGGCTATTCTTCCGGTGAGTCTCTGCACGTCTTTTACTGTGGCAGGAGTTCAGAACTCGAGCAGAGCCTTAATTTTTTCGGGGTTAGCATCGATGCCTCTTTCGGATACCATGTACCCAAGGAACTTTCCCGAGGTCACCTCGAACATGCATTTTTCAGGATTGAGACGAATCCCGAAGGCTCTGAGCTTTTGGAAGGTTTCCTCTAGATCTGCAACGTGGTTGCGAGGGAGCTTGCTTTTGACTATCATATCGTCAACATACACCTCCATGTTTTTCCCCATTTGGTCGTTAAAGACGTTGTTCATCAACCTTTGGTAGGTGGCTCCTACATTTTTAAGCCCGAAGGGCATCCTGACGTAGCAGTATGTTCCTCCCTCGGTGATGAAGGCGGTTTTTTCTTCATCTTCGGGGTCCATCCTTATTTCATGGTAGCCGCTGAAGGCGTCTAGGAAACTCAGGATCCCATATTCGGCAGTTGAGTCTACCAGTTGGTCTATTGGCGGAAGAGGGTATGAGTCTTTCGGGCAAGCATCGTTCAAATTTTTGAAGTTGATGCACATCCGGAGTTTGCTGCTGCCTTCTTTTGTGGCAATCACCACGTTGCTTAACCATTCGGGGTATTTCACCTCCCTGATGACTTCAGCGTCCAACAGGCGTTGGACTTCAGTTTTCACAAAGTTGCTCTTATGGGCTGAGATGCTTCGTTTCTTTTGCCGGATAGGCTTTGCTTCCGGGCTTACTTTGAGGCTCTGCTGTATTATGCCAAGGTGCACACCTGGCATGTCTTTCGGCGAGTAGGCAAAGAGATCTTTATTTCCCAGTAGAAAAGATACAAGGTTTTTCTTGTCACCTTCGGACAAGCTCGTCCCTATTCGGGTAGATTGTCCTCGGACAAGTTCCACTGTTTCTGTTTCCGCTCTTGGGGGTTCTCCTTCTTTGCCCTTCTCTGGTGCCTTTGCCTATATTGTTTGTGCGAGGTTATTTGCCGGAGCTCTTCGTGCTTTCACAAACACCTTCCTTACCTCGGCTTGATCTATGAAGACCTCTGCATCCCCATCCTTGGTGGCGAATGTGACAGTCAAGTACTTCACATCAGGGCGAATGTGCAAGTTTCCCTGTGTCTGCCTTCCAAGGATGGTGTTGTACGAAGAAGGAACGTCCATGAGGATAAATCTCGCCATTGTGGAGGCGTACAACTCAGCTGTTCCATCGACCAAAGTTCCTTTTATCATCAGGGGGAGGTCGATCCATCCGAGAACAAGGAGTTCGGACAGTCCAACCCCGAAGGTGGGCGAGGTGACAGGCTTGAGCTCGCTGCTGGAGATGTCCAAATTTGGCAGTAAATGCGAGAATAGACGTCAGTATTTGATCCATCATCAAGAAAGACTCTCTTGACGTCCCAGTTCCCTATCCTTGCCATGATTAGCAGCGGATCGTCATGGGGGAAGATGATGGTGGATCCGTCCTTGCGAGCCAGTTTCTTTGCCGGGCTCTCATATTCCATGACCGCAATCTCTCTGGCCTTCCGCTTTCTTTCCGAGGATGGGAGCCCCGTGGTGATGGTTTGTATTACCCCTGCAGGAGGGGGAGGGCGCTTTTTCGGACTTCTGTTTCTCCGTCTGTCGGAGTCATAGTCCTCGTCTTGGGTCCTTTCTTCCTCATCTTTTCTTCCTTTTGGGGAAGGCATCCACAGATATTTCCGAAGTTGGCCAAGTTTTATCAGCGACTCAATGTACTTCTTCAGTTGGAAGCAGACTTCGGTGTCGTGGCCGTGGTCGCGATGGAACTGGCATAACTTCTTGACGTTTTTCTTGTTATCAGCGGTCATGGCCCTTGGCCTTCGAATTTGCGTCCCCTGCCTTTCTAGTGCCATAAGGATGTTTGTCCGTGTAGTGCTCAGAGGTGTGAAGCTTTGAAGTTTGCTTCCCCGCATCCTCCGAGGTCGGCTTGCCTGTTCGGTTGGATGCCGGGCTTGCTGGTTGGACCCTTCGGCGCGGTTGTGTCCGGACTTTGGCCCAGCCATTCTCAGCTCGTCGGCAGTCATGTGCTGTTCGGCCCTTCGATAAAATTCTCCGAGGGTGTCCGAGGGGTCCTTTGAGAACTCATAAAACAGCTGTGAGTCTCGCCGAAGGCCCCGTGTCATGGCGAGGATGCGTATTTCGGCCCGGAAGTCCGGGACACTTAGAGCTTCCCTGTTGAATCTTTCGACGTAGTCTCGGATCGTTTCTATGTTTCTCTGCTCTATGTCGAATATCTGAACAGGCATCTTCGCCGTTGGCCGGCTTCCAATAAATTGTTGCGCGAAGGTCGTGGACAACTCCTGGAACTCAGTGATGGCTCCTGGGGGCAATGAGTTGTACCACGCAGTTGCTGGTCCCGTGAGGGTGACCTCGAAGCATTTACACATGGTAGCATCATCAGCACCATGCATTATCATGCTGCGTCTGTACTTGGTCAGATGGGCCTGGGGATCAGTGCGGCCATCATAAATCTCCAGCCGAGGTACCCTGAAGTCGCCTGGCATGGTTGCCTCGGCCACGGTCCGGGTGAACGGGGACCCATCTTCGCAGAATGCTCCCGTGAGCCTGTCCCAGACGGGTCTGCCAGCTACCTGCTTTTCCACCCTGTCTAGCCGCGCTAGTATTCTTTCCATGAGAACTTTGGCATTAGGCTCTTCCTCTGGGAAGAGAGATCGTCGGCGCCTCTTCGGGGAGCGAGTTTGGCGCTGAGGGGACAGGGACCTCGCCTCAGGCGACGAACTCCTTCGCTGTGAGACTTTCGGTCGCTTGGACCCAGTTTGTCCCACAGGCCGTTTCCCGATGGGTATATTCTCCGTGGATGACTCTTCGCGTGGGTCTACGCTTCCCGAACTGCGATGAGTCGACCTCTGACTCTTCTCCCGAGGACGTGCAGGTGAGGGACGTCTTTGGGCCTGTGTCTGCTGTGACCATCTTCGGTCGATCTGCTGTGTCATTTCGGCCACGACCGAACGCTGAAACTCCCTCATAAAGCTCATAGTGATTACTAGAGGGCGGTCTTCCTCGGACGCAGAAGTGCCTGGGAGTGTTTGCTCAGCAGCCGGTTGTGTCTCAGGCATGGACGGAGACCTCGGGAGTCCCTTGTCCTTAGAACGCCGAGTTTCAACGATGACAATCTCAGAGCGGGTTCCCACAGACGGCACGAAATGATGCCTGGGGGCTTCATCGTTGGTAGTCATGGTGACTGATGGAGGGACTTCTAGGAGGAAGAACGCCTGGAGGATGGTTCGCCCAAGGGAGAGTACCTGAGATGCTCAGAATAAGTGGGTTAGGAGGCCCCCGGAATGTGTTTCCGGGGGGGAGCCTCCGACGCCCAAGTCAGTGGTGGCTGAGAAAGGCAGAGAAAATAGCACAAAGGGGTTGAAGAGTCTCGCCTGGTGATTCTCTCAGAGTTTGGGAGTCGGATATTTGCCAACCAACCTCCTGCCAAGTATTTATTTCCTGGTATTTATAGGAGTACCTAGCCCGTTCAGATCATGACACGCGTTCGGTCGGATGTTCCCTGAGTTTTTGGGCGTAGGGGACAGATAGCTGGTAGCAGGTTGCCTTGAGCCTTGTGCTGAGATGGGCCATGATGTGATTTTGATGGCGTCAGCGTGTCAGAGCACCTTTTGAGGCGGCTTATGACATCTGTGAAAGGACGTGTTAGAGGCTTCCTTAAATGCTTCCTTCCTGCCGTACTCTCGAGGTCCCTCGGCGAGGTCGTCCTTTGGTACAGACGGTGCCTCTTCGGGAAACACGCCCTCAGTTCGGGGGTACCCAGCTTCAGGGAGTTCCGCCTTCGGGGAGATCATGTTCGGCCCGCAATAGCTGGTGCCTCTTTTTTGAAGGCGATCTGTTTGCAACCTCGGGGGGCTAGTAGTATCCTCAAGTTTCCTGGCGTGCTGGGCTCGGAGCTCTTCGGCTATCTCCCGAGGTGTATGATCCCACGTTTACTCGGGTAGCGCCAGTTTCTTCTGGCCATTCTTGTGGCAAGGAGTTCGGCCAGATAGAGGCGATAGCCTTTGGTTATCAGTAATGTTGCCATGAAACATTAGTTATTGATGTTTTGATGTGTATGTGTGGAGTTAGTTGATAGAGAACATATGTATGTGAAGGTGTGCACTTTGGCCGAGAACTTGATTTGGTATATCATGATGTACTTCAATGGGTTACATGGTAATTATGCCATGAGCATTGTCATTTGATGGCCACTTGATCATGTTTTGGGTTAGTTGGATGAGTGACACAAATATGTGAAAATGTGTACTTTGGCCGAGAGCTTAGTTTATGGTAACGTAGTGCATTTCACTTGGTTACTTGGTAATACTACTATGAAAAATGTTCATTGGTGATTAGAGTATCATGTGGTATGACAGAATGATGGGCAGTACATATATGGACATATTGGACACTTTGGCCGAGAGCTAAAGTGTGCGCATTCTAGTGTTCTTCATTTGAGTCATGGTAGTTTAATCCATGGATGTGTATGATGATGCCTATGTGTTGTTATGCTAGGCATTGTGATTGAAGAGCACTTGGACATTTGAAACTTGGTTGAGACCGAGAGCTATTTGAGGTAGGGTTCACTAGCACTTGACTTTGCTTGGTAATGTACACCATGATTCAAGTGTCTAGAGTGGCTAAGTGATGGTTAAATGTGCCATATGACCTTAGTTACTTGATGGGCTTAATGGTTATACTTGGTTGTTCTATTGATTAGCTAATTAACTATGGTACATGTACTAGAAATACAAGTAAATGTGGCCTATTTGCTTGGCATTTTGGGAGCTCCAAATGGAAATGGTGTATTGGTAAGTTTGTGTGCAAGAAATGCACATGGGTACATGTATGGCTTATATGGACGAAAGCAACATTGTGGAGTGTGTGTGTGTACTTGTGTGCTTTGGTGTTTCCTTGTGCATGCTAACCCCACTTATGAAATATTTGACTTATTTATCCATTTTGTATATGTGTATGCCTGTTTTTCTTGTCTTGGTGTTTGTTTTGCAGGTTGAGCTAACTAATGGGAGGTTAAGCTTTGAGTGATTACTCAGCTTAACTAGATAGACTCAATACGAGTTTTATATGTTTTAAGTGAATCCTACTGAGTTATATGCTCATTGCCCATCCTTTATTTTTCAGGCAAGGATATTCGGCCTGAGTAGTGCTAAGCTGCCTTGTGTGTGTGTTTAGTGTTTATTTGCTTAGTTACCAAGGTATGTGCCTATGTGTGCTTGGCGTAGCATTTTGGTTTCATTACAAGTCTTATTTACCTATGGTTGGCCGAGACTTATGTTTTAAGTTTGCAGGCTGTAGAGTGGGAACTGTCTATGAGAGCATGGATACTTGGACTTTAGCTCTGATTGTGGTATTCACCTTTATGACCGTGAATATGGCCATAGGTTTGGTGTTGCAGTGTGTACTTTTGTATGGGATTCTCAAGGTTTTATTTGACCATTAGGAGTATGGTCTCGGGTTGTATGTAACTTGGCATGAACAACTTATGGATGCTTGGCATATATAGCCATGTTAGATACTAGGTAGACTACCATTTTGATTTGTGTATATGTGTAGTCTTGGATACCTAGTTTGTGGATGTTTTGTGGATTTTGGATGCCAAGTTATGTATGGACTTATGGATGGCATTATGCTTGCCTATGTATGCTGGATATTATGGGCCAAAGTTGCCACTTTTATGTGAATGGTTATGGACCTAGTTATGTGGAACTGTTGTGCATAATGGTATGTACATTAGTAGGCCGAGAGCATCATGCATTTTTATTTGTTGTTTTCAAAACCTAAACCAACCATGTGGGCTTCTTGGTTGACATATAGATAGAACACTTGATTGCACACCATGTATGCACTTAAACTTCATTAAGTGTTGCCTTGCTTGGAATGCAAGTTTCCAGTTAAAATCTTGCTTGTTGTGCAAGTTAGTGTTTTGGGCCTTACCTTTCCTGCATGTTGATAATGGATCTTGTTAAAGCCACCTGGGCCACCTCCCAGGCCTCTTCACTTAAGAAAATAAGACTTAAAAGTTGCCATTACTTGCTTGGCCGAACCAGGCACTTTGAGATTAAATATTGGGTTTGTGAGTTAAATTGGAAGTTGATAGGACAGGGCCTGAGTGAGGTGTGACACAAATTGCACATGAAAAGGAACTATGGAAAAATAGGCAGAAATCTAAAAAGGGGATCAAATTGTACACTTGTATAAGTGATACAATTAAAACTACAAACTTAAGGATGGCATTTTCGGCCATGCAAATTTTATTGGTGACTAGTGTAAGACTAGCCCACTTTTGGTGGACATCCATGATTACTAGTCAAATCTTGTCTACCACTAGTGTACTATTCACTAGTTACTAATTAAACTAACTAGTTGTTTGTCTAGTTTTATGGCTGGTTATACATGGGAGATTTTGTGGCCTTGGTACTTGTGTTGTCTTGTGCTTGGCATAATGGGACAAGATGTGACTTGAATGACATAATATACATAAGTCCCAAGGGCGGCATTGTGACCTTATGATCGTGAGAGAATCATTGCTTCATGCAAGAAAATGGAAGGCAAAAGCAGTATTTTAGCTAACTAAAAACAATAGCCTTTCGGCCGAAACTAGTTGAAACAAATTAGAGTTCATTTCGGGCTTTCTTTGCTCTTCACTTGACCGAAAGCTTGCCTTGAGCTCCTTCACAAAATTGGCCTTGAAATTCAAGAAAATTTGTGAGCATTGAAGGATTCAAGCTTGGAGGAGTATATTTCGGCCTTTGCTTGCTTGGATTCAAGTGTTGTTCTTGGAGATTCAAGGAAGCCGAGCCTATTCAAGCTAGGGTTCCAAGGTATTTTGTGATTCTACTTGAATACATGGTAATCCGTCCATGAATGAAGAGTTTAAGTGCTCAATTGTTGATGAAGTAAGCTAATTGAGGGAGTAATGTTTTGGTTTGGAAGTGAAGGATTGGTCGAATGACTTGGATAAATGAACATGGTGTTCTTCTTCATTAAGATGGAAATTAATCCATGTTTGATGCTTGATAATGCCTATTTAATCTTGTGATAGGTTGTTGTGGTGAAGGACACCAAAATTGTGGAAGTTAGTCTGTTGGCCGAAGGGTGTATTTGGAGGTAATTCATGTTCTACTCTTGATTTCATGGCCTTGATGCCATGAGCATTGATTATTGATGTTTTGGTGAATGTATGTTGAGTTGGAATGATGAAGAAAAAATGTGTGTGAAGTTGGACATTAAAGCCAAGACCTTGAAGTAGTACAAATTGATGCTCATTACTTAATTACATGGTATAAGTGCCATGAACGGTGTTTATTGGTGAATTAATGTTTAGGTAATGGGTTAGTTTAATAAAGGACACTAATATGTGAAATGGGCATCATGGCCGAAAGGTTAGATTAATGTACTTGAATGTGCTTTACTTGGTTACATGGTATTTGCACCATGAGCAAGCTTTATGGATGGCTAGATGTTCATGTAGTGAGTTAGAATGATGGGAAACACAAATGTGAAGAAATAAGCACTTTGGCCGAGAGCTTAAGTGTGTGTATCTTAGTGTTCTTCATGTGAGACATGGTAGTTTAATCCATGATTGTGTGTTGATGATGCCTATGTGTTGTTATGCTAGGCATTGAGGTTGAGGAACACTTGGGCACTTAAAGCTTGGTTGTGACCGAGAGCTATTGAGGTAGGGTTCACTGGCACTTGATTTTGCTTGGTAATATACACCATGGTTCAAGTGTTTAGAGTGGCTAAGTGATGGTTAAATTTTCCAAATGACCTTAGTTGCTTGATGGGCTTAAAGTTTATACTCGGTTGAATTGTTGATTAGCTAATTGACTAGTGTACATGTACTAGAAATGCAAGTAAATGTGGCCTATTTGCTTGGCATTTCGGGAGCTCCAAGTGGAAATGGTATATTGGTAATGGTTTGTGTGCAAGAATGCACATGAGTACATGTATGGTTTGTTAAGGCCGAGAGCACTTTTGTGGAGTTTGTGTGTGTCCTTGTGTGCTTTGGTGATTCCTTGTGCATGCTAACCCCACTTATGGATTAATTGCCATAGTTATCTATCTTGTATATGTATATGCTTGGTTTTCTTGTTTTTTGTGTTTGTTTTGCAGGTTGAACTAGCTAATGGGAGGTTAAGCTTTGAGTGAATACTCAGCTTAACTAAATAGACTCATTTTGAGTTGAATATATATGAGTGAATCCTACTGAGTTTTTACTCACTGCCCATCCTTTTATTTTCAGGCAAGGACATTTGGCCTGAATAGTGCTAAGCTGCTTTGTGTGTGTGCTTAGTGTTTATTGACTTAGTTTCCAAGGTATGTGCAAATGTGCGCTTGGCTTACCACTTTTGGGTTCATTACAAGTCTTATTGTATGTTGGCCGACACTTATGTTTTAAGTTTGCAGGCTGTAGAGTGGGAACTGTCTAGGGGAGCATGGATACTTGGACTTTAGCTCTGATTGTGGTATTCACCTTTATGACCATGAATATGGCCATAGGCTTGGTGTTGCAGTGTGTACTTCTGTATGGGATTCTCAAGGTTTTATTTGACCATTAGGAGTATGGTCTCGGGTTGTATGTAACTTGGCATGAACAACTTATGGATGCTTGGCATATATAGCCATGTTAGATGCTAGGTAGACTACCCTTTTGGTTTGTATATATGTGTAGTCTTGGATACCTAGTTTGATGATGTTTTGTGGATCTTGGATGCCAAGTTATGTATGGGCTTATGGATGGCATTATGCTTGGACTTATGTGCAGAATATTATGGGCCAAAGTTTGGCACTTTTGTGTGAATAGTTATGGGCCTAAACTTATGAAATTGTGGTGCACTATTATATGTATGATTGTTGGCCGAGAGCACCATGCATATTACCTTGTAGTTTTCAAACCTAAACCAACATTGTGGGCTTCTTGGTTGCCATATAGGTAGTACACTTGATTGTACACCATGTATGCACTTAAAATTTCATTAAGTGTTGCCTTGCTTGATATGCAAGTAATCAGTTTTAACCCTGCTTGTTGTGCAAGTTAGTGGTATTGGGCCTTGCCTTTGCTGCAAGTTGTTACTGGAATTGTTTTAAAAGCCACCTGGGCCACCTCCCAGGCCTCTTAACTTAAGAAAATAAGACTTAAAAGTTGCCATTGCTTACTTGGCCGAGAGCTAGAAACTTGGTTTAGAGTTGTGCTTGTAAGTTAGTTTAGAAACTTATAGGCCAGGGCCTGAGTGAGGTGTGACATTTCCAGCACAATACTCGATTGAGCAATCATAATCTTTGATATACTCGATCCATCGCCGTTGCCTCATGTTCAGATCTTTCTGAGTAAATATATACTTCAAACTTCTGTAACTGTAGTTGGCCTCTTCCACTCAACCACTGCCTGAACTTTTTCAGGGTCAACTGACAACCCTTGAGCACTAATAACATGGCCCAGAAATTGAATCCTTTCGGACCAAAACTCACACTTAGACAACTTTGCATAGTACTGATTATCCTTCAGCACTTGCAAAACTGCCCTAAGGTGCTCCTCATGCTCTGCCATAGACTGTGAATATATCAGAATGTCGTCAATGAAAACCTCAACAAACTGATCTAAAAACGGCTTAAAGACCCAATTCATTGCTTCCATGAACACCACTGGAGCATTTGTTACGCTGAAAGGCAAAACTGTATACTCATATTGTCCATACCTCATCCTTCAGGCAGTTTTCGGGATATCTTCCTCCTTAACTCTAATCTGAAAATATTCAGATTGGAGGTCAATCCTAGAAAACACCCTCGCTCTTCTGAGTCTGTCAAACAGATCATCGATCCTAGGAAGCGGATGCTTATTCTTGATTGTCACTGCATTCAACTTTCTATAGTCGACGCACAATCTAAAAGTCCCATCCTTTTTCTTTACAAACAACACCGGGGCTCCCCACGGTAACACACTAGGCTTTATAAAGCCTTTCCCTAGCAGTTCCTCCAACTGCTTCTTTAACTCATCCATCTCATGAGCTGACATCCTATAAGGTGGAACCGAAATAGGTTCAACCCTTGTTTGGAGACGAATGGTAAACTCAGTTTCTCTCTCGGGTGGTAACCCAGGTAACTCTACTGGAAACACCTCAGGAAACTGATTGGCTGCCGGAATCTTTTTAAGTTCCTCCTCTATGGCCACCCATTCAATGAGTAATACTCCTCCTCCATAACTACGGGGATGGTATCCATAAGTCTAAGGTGCAAACTCTTAGCACTAGATGCTAAACCTCATGTGCAAGTCACTCTAACTCCCAGAGCATCGGTTATGTCGACTGAGTGATTCGTACAGTTAATTTGTGCCTTATGTTTACTTAGCCAATCCATTCCCGGCACTAGGTCATAAGACCTCAGTTCTATTACCCAGAACTCACAGCAGAAATCATGGTCCCCTAACTGCAAGGGATACCTTGTAACCACTTCATTGGTTACAATAAAACCTCTCCCTGCAGTCCTGATGAGTCTCAACTCATCTGAGATTTCTCGCTACAATTTACACTTATCTACCAAGGTAGAAGATATCACTAAAAGAGTAGCTCCTGTATCAAAAAGCACTCTAACACTACCGTTCTGAAAAGTAAACATACCTTGAACGGCAGCTGGCTCTCTGGTGATCTGACTCGCCAGGGTGAATACCCTCGGCGGAACTACTGTTGCGGCTACACCAGGTCGGTTTCCTATGGCAAGTGGTACAGGGGGTAAGTTCCTGGGCGGACCCTGCATTGGTCGAGCCCTGGGGCATTCTCTCGCCCAATGTCCTCTCTGGCCACAGATATTACAGATATCTGTCCTTGCAGTGCATGGTTTCCCAACATGAAATCGTTTGCATCTAGGACACGTCCTGGACTTAATACTCTTGGATGGACCTTTGTTCTCAACCATTGGTCTCTTTCCAGCACTCTTTCCTTGGTTGGATGACCCAACCACCATCTTTTTGGTCGATGCTCTAGAGTCATCAAACTCCCTCTCTAAGGTCAATGCCTTCTGAACAACCTGGCGATAGTTCTTAACATCCACTGTCGCCATGTACCTTCTGAGCATTGGTTTCAACGCTTGACAAAACTTCTTAGCCCCCCATGTAAGGAGCATAACGAATAAGTGAGTTAAAGCGCTGCTCATAATCTCTTACAGACATTTCTCCCTGCACTAACTTCTCAAATTGAACCCTTCTCTGATCTCGTGCAGCTTCACTGACATACTCCAATCTAAACTTCTTCTCAAAGTCAGACCACTTAAGTACCTTCTGTTTATGCTCTGGTCTGGTACCATTACTTTCCCTAAGCATTTCCATAACATCATCCCACCAAAAGCTAGCCCTTCTTCTTAGAAAGAAAGGCACCAAAATCATCCTCTGCTCAGACTCATAGCCTCCATAGGAGAACAACCTATTCATCCTGGATAACCAGTCCTCTGCTCTATCAGGATCACCTATCCCATCAAAGCTAGGTGGATCAACGGCCTTAAACTTCTCCAATAGCTTCATCTGATGTGGAGTATCTCCCCTCCTTGGGGCCTCCATCACCTCTAGTTCCACTACCTCTTCATGAACTTGATTTCTTTGTTTATGAGCTCTAGGCATCTGTTGTGGTTCAGCATGCCTCTGCTGACCTTGATATGGATCATTTCCTTCCTAGACCACATCTCTGTCCTCATAATCTCTGAACATCTCAGTCATGATCGTAGTCATATTCTGTGCCATCAAAGTCATGGTCTCAGTTAACCCCTGTAATACTCTGGACATCTCATCCAGCCTTGACATTACTGGGTCACTAGAACCTTCTCCAGGTTCCCTAGTTCCCCTTACACCTCCGAACCTAGTGTCAACCATAGCAACCTGCAACCTAAGTCAGACAACATTCCCCAAATGTTGGTCAGTACTAACTTTCCTAGCACATGGACATCCAATCTAGATCTCAGTCTTAGCCTCCAATACCTATGAAATGAAAACCTTAGGCTCTGATACCAAAAACTGACACGGTCGTCCCTGGCCCCTGCCCAGGACACCTGTGAGAACTTGGTCTCACGGTGAATTGCAGTTGGACTCATTGATATGTGCGCGGATTAAATCCATGTCACTAGTTGATTATCCTAGAATATGCAATATGCATGCTCTTTATGCTTTGACGGGTTATTTAAAACCATAAAATGTTAATGTGGCCATAATTTTTCATTTAAAACAAGTAGAGCAGTCAAAGCATACAAATCAACCTTTATATGAGTTAACTACACATAGCAACATGCGCGAGCATTCATACATATAGTAGCTAATGCCCCCGCCCAGAAAGCAATCCTCGAGTCCATGACTCTTCATTTCATAACTAAGGAGGCAACTAAGTACTGTGTATAAACACAAAATCCTCTACTGAGATATTCTCATACTAACTCCCACCTTGGATGTGAATCCCAGTGGCGAGCTTTAGAGACTCCTTCGGACCCAACTAGGTCTAGCTATGCCTGACTATGTCCAATGTGCACTAGGCTCTGTAACCAATGAGCAACTTAGTTAGTACTGTGCAAGACCAACAAGCATCCAAACAATAAGTACTAGAATCGTCAAAACTCAGGTATTCTACCTGTGCACCAAAAACTACTACCAGAGTAACCTTCAACGGTCACTCAGCCCGACTCCTTCTGTATCTGCACAACAAAACAGTAAGGGTGAGAATCCAAGATTCTCAGTAAGGGGTAACCTCATGTACCAACAGTAAAACTGTGGACAGATATGAAATAACTCATGCATACTCTCGACTGGCTATCGCAGTGTGAGGGACCTCTAATATATGTAAATATATGGATATGCATGCTCGGATCCCGAAGCACCACTCCTCACATAATTTTCTTACTTTCTCACGGGCGTCACTCCGTGGCTCACAAGTCTAGCCCTTGACTTGTGCCTCGTAAGCCTTAGCTTACGCCTGACTTATTATATAACCTCTCCTTAACTTTGTTGTGCACGGGAATTGTGGTGAGAACTATGTAACTAGGTTATTAAACCTCATAACCTCGGTGCATTTGAAGCCTCTCCTTACAACCCCGTGATTTCCAAAACTGCCAGGTTGCCAAGGGTTCTAAAACTTACACCTCAAGCTCATGACACTTGGTTATATTCGCTTGCAACTTAGTTTCCTTGCGTATTCAACAAGTAACCTCAAAACTTTTTAAAACTCAAGGAAACTCCCACTCCTCGAGGGACTTCAGGAAGTCTCGAAGTACCCCCGCCATACTTGAGGGCCAAGGTACCCAAAGGACCCCCTTGCGACTCACCTCAAACATCCTAGCAAAATGTGTAAAATTCTGCCTTTAAAAAAATTACCCTCACTTTGATTCAAAAAAACTTTAAATATGGGTCATTTCAAATGTTTCTAAAAGTTGGAAGTGATAGTACTCCCTCTTAGCTTCGCGTGGAACTTTGAATCACCTCTATCGGACACCCGAGGAAAAAGTTATGCTAAAAACAAAATCGGGTCTCCAATGCTGTTTGGGCGACGCGTCGTCAACCGTGGCGACGCGTTGCCACAGTTGTCGACGTTCTGTGATTCTTTTTCCAATTGACGATGCATTGCCAATTATGGGTACCTCTTGGTGACGCGTCGCCAATCTGCGAAACTGCAGAATTGGCACGCATTTTGCTGCTATGACCTTTGTCTACTTAGTACACATATCAAACATGCATAAAAAGCCACCAAACTTCACACACACTTAGTTCATGTTGCAAGGAACATAACCAACTATCACAATGCCATTAATGATGCTCTATAACATCATGAAGTCTTCCTCAAACCTTATAGTTCACCACAATTCAACCAAAACTCATACTCAATGCTATGGCTAATTTCAATCAATTTCTTACAACAAACTCAAGCCATAAGCATTGTTCAAGCTTAAAAACACTACTCCCTTACCTCAACTCCAAGATACAAGCTAGAATCACTCCTCTTTTCAAGCATCCAAGTGCATGAAATCCTCAGCTAAGTTCCAATCAAAACCAAAGCACCAAACATCACAATCTTCCTCTCTAACCAAAACCCAAGCCTCAATTCACTCAAATAACATAGAATTAACCAAGAACACAATACTTACCACGTATCAAAAACAGGGGAGTAGAGAAATCATGCTTCCAAGCCTCCAAACCTTGTTTTCTAGCTTGAAACAAGTTCCTCTTGGTTGGTATCCTTGGATGGCAACTCTAGGAATCAAGATCACTTGATTTCTAGCTTGAATTGAGAGAGAAATGAGTGCTTGAGAGGGGAAAACGTGGTTATGGCAGCCATTAGCCACCTTTCCCTTCTTAAACCCTCACTCAACCCCTTAACCCCTCCAAGTTACAACCCTTAAACACATAAACCCCCGTCTTTTAACACATGCTCATTTCTTGATTAATTCTTGTTATTGTTTCAAGTTTAAGTTAAGGTTAAAGGTTAAGTTACAAAACTTAACTTAAAACACTAGGGACCCCGCCCGGTTACTCAGGATGTAAAATTACCATTTTGCCCCTGCTCCTCATCTAGTGCTTAAACCTCTTTGGAACTTAGTGAATTTTTTGTAACTCCTTTATTCTAGCTTTGTAAACTTGAAATTAAAGTTCTAAACTTAATTTAGAACATTTTATCTCTCTCGGGAGTGCTGACTACTAGGAGGTCCATAACAGGCAGGCTCCTTGAGCCTTGAACCGAGACAGGTCGTGACAAGACCTGGACAGCGTCGGCGTGTCAGACCGCCGTTTGGGGCGGCATGTAATGCCTGTGGGCGACATGTCAGAGGCTCCTTAAATGCTCATGTCGTACTCCCGAGGTCCTCTGGGCGAGGTCGTCCTTTGGTATGGACGCCCTTCTTCGGGAGTTATGCTCGTAGTTCAGGGAGTTCTTTAGTTCAGTGGTTCTGCCTTTGGAGGATTCTCTCCTGCTTGTAAGGGCCTCTATCCCAAAGGTGATCTGTTTGGTCCCCCGAAGGAGCTGGTAACGTTTTTGGAGTCCCTGAGGTATTAGCCGAAGTCCCGAGTTCGACACGTCTTGACTTTGCTCTTTCCGAGGTCAGTGATAGTGCCTCCTTCGGGTGACATTAAGCTCTCTGGTTACCTTCTTTTCGGCCGGAGGCACGGGGTGAGAGAGGGGATAGTCCTTCGGCTATCACAAGCCTCCCTTTGGAAAGCCGAAGTAGATACTTCGGTTTATCAGCTTTTGAATGCAGTCTTTCAGGGCCTTGGTTATAACAATTTTGCCAAGGATGGACCTCTTGTCTGAAGACAGCTGCTTGTTCGGTCATAATCTATCTCTTGGCATCTTCGAGGTAACCTACCTCTCTCTTTTTGTAGATCTGCGCCACGTCGCGTCTCGTAACCAGATGTGTCAGTCTAGAGCGGCGCGCCCAGGTGTAGGAGTGTCAGAAGATATGACCCCACTTTGGCGCAATGGCTGACATGTGGCAGCCTGCTATTGGCAGGAGCTATATCGGATACAGCAGGTGCGTCTTTTCATGCGGCCTGAGCAATTATGGCGACTGTTCGCCTTCGCGGAGTAGTTATGACACCGGTTCGCCTTCGCCTCTCGGCCTATATATACTCATGTTCCGTCATAACCCTCTTTTGCTTCTGTTTTTGCTCTCAAGTACTTTCACGTTTTCTCCCGTTTTTCCGGCAATCCTTTTTAACGGGGTGTTTTCCGGCAACCTTTCGCGACGGCGTCTTCAAATCCAGATTTTGGCAAAACATTTGGTGGGTTTTAACTTTCAGAGCCTTTTGCTTTTTAAGCTTTCCCGAAGTTGTTTTTGGCCTTTTTCCGAAATCGTTTTTCAGCCAACCATGCCTATTCCCAAGAGCTGGCAACCCCTTTTGTCTCATCCTTGCTACACCACTCCTAAAAAATTAAAGAAATGGAAGACCAAGTTCTTCCTTCCCTTGTACGCCGTTACCCGGTTGCCACGTTCGGACCAATTTAGCTTTTCGAACCGTGGCGACGAGGTTACCGTTTTCTGAGCTCAACTGAAGGCCGGACTTCGGTATCCTCCTCCGAAGATGATTTGTGACTTTTTCCAATTCCATGGCAATGCCGTTGTCACACCTCACTCAGGCCCTGGCCTAGAAGTTCCTAAACTAGCTCACAATCCCCATTGTACAATTTAGGTTCTAGTTCTCGGCCAAGCAAGTAATGGTAACTTTTAAGTCTTATTTTCTTCAGTTATGTGGCCT
This sequence comes from Aquilaria yunnanensis, assembly GCA_039654915.1. Classification (NCBI taxonomy): domain Eukaryota; kingdom Viridiplantae; phylum Streptophyta; class Magnoliopsida; order Malvales; family Thymelaeaceae; genus Aquilaria; species Aquilaria yunnanensis. The sequence continues at coordinate 34,232,331 of CM077595.1, read as the reverse complement.
GGGAGGTGGCCCAAGTGGCTTTAGTAAAGTTCCATTAATTTCTTGCAGCGAGGGCAAGGCCCAAACCCTTAACTTGCTCCACAAGTAAGGATTCAATGTATTTCCTGCACTACAGGCAAGGTAACACTTAATGCAATTTAAGTGCATACATGGTGTGCATCAAGTGTACTAACTACATGGCAGCCAAGAAGCCCACAAGGTTTAGTTTAAAGTTTTGAAAACCACATACAAAGTGTACATGATGCTCTCGGCCAATTAAGGTACATGTAAGGATGCACAACATTTTCATGAAACAAGGCCCATACTATTCACATAAAGGTACCAAGCCTTGGCCCATAGTATCCAGCAATCATAAATTAGAATAATGCCATACACCATCCTTACATAACTTGGCATACCAAATCCCATGAAACATCACAAGTCTAGGTGTTAAAGACTACACATATTAACAACAAAAGAGTAGTCTACCTAGCAAACATAACATGGCTACTCATGCCATGAAACCAAAAGTGTTTACGCCAAGTTAATACATGCCGAGTCTCCTAATGGTCAAACATGACCTTAAGTATGCCATACAAGAGTACACACTGCAACACCAACCCAATAGCTTGGTTCATGGTCATGAAGGAAAACACTATGATCAAAGCTACAGTCCAGGTATCCATAGCCCTCCTAGACAAGTCTCCAACTACTGTCTGCAAACTTCCACTATAAGTCTCGGCCAATAAAAAGAATAAGACTTGCAAATGAATCAAAGTGCTAAGCCAAGCACACATTGGCACATACCTTGCAAGGCAAGCAAATATAAACACTAAGCACACACACAAGCAGCTTAGTCCTACTCAGGCCGAATGTCCTTGCCTAAAAAAAAATAAAGTTGGGCAGTGAGCATATAACTCAGTAGGATTCACTCGAACATACACAACTCATATTGAGTCTATTTAGTTAAGCTGAGTGAGCACTCGAAGCTTAACCTCCCCTTTTTGTTAACTCAACCTGCAAAACAAACACCAAGACAACAAAACATGCATATACATATACAAGGCAGTTTAATGAGTCAAATAGTTCATAAGGGGTTAGCAAGCACAAAATAAGCACCGAAGCACACAGATACACAAACACACTCCACAATATAGCTCTCGGCCATATAAGCCATACATGTACCCATGTGCATTTCTTGCACACAAACTTACCAATACACCAATTATATTTGGAGCTCCCAAAATGCCAAGCAAATAGGCCACATTCACTTGCATTTCTAGTACATGTATCATAGTTAATTAGCTAATCAACATTACACCAAAGTGTAACCAATACGCCCAACAAGCAACTAAGATCACATGGCAGATTTTAACCATCACTTAGCTACTCTAAACACTTGAACCATGGAACATTACCAAGCAATATCAAGTGTTAGTGAACCCTACCTTAATAGCTCTCGGTTTCAAGCCAACTTTAAGTATCCAAGTGTTCCTCAACCTCAATGCCTAGCATAATATCACATAGGCATCATCAACACACAATCATGGATTAAACTACCATGTCTCATATGAAGAACACTAAGATACACACACTTATGCTCTCGGCCAAAGACTTAATTTCACATATATCTGTCACTCATTATTCCAACACACCACATGATATTCTAATCATCAATAAATATCATCTATGGCCTTAATTCCAATTAACTAAGTGAAACACACTATTCCACTCTATTTCAAGGTCTCGGCCAAATTTGCCCATCCCACATAACAATGTTTCTCATCAACTCAATCCATTATATAATCCAACATATGATCATCAAATCATCAACCAACTTCACTCATGGCATCAATGCCATGTAAACACAAGAAGCACATGATTTACCTTGAATCCAACTTTCGGCCAACACACTAAATTTCACAATCTTGGTGTTCTCCACTTTGACAACCTAACACAAGGTGAAATGATCATTAACAAGCATCACACATGGATTAATTTCCATGAATTCCAAGAAGAACACCAAGACACTTGTTCATCATATTCGGCCAACATTTCATTTTCAAACCAAGACTTTTCTTGCTTAATTAGCTCAATCCCACTTCAATTGAGCATCTAAATCTCTTGTTCATGGAAGATTTACCATTTATTCAAGAGGGTAACAAGGATTACCTCAAAACCCTAGATCAATAGACTTGGCCTTCCTTCAAACTTGAATAACAACACTTGAATCCAAGCTAGCAATGGCCGAAACACACTCCTCCAAGCTTGAATCCTCCAATGCTCACAAGTCTTCTTGGATTTCAAGGCCAATTTGTGAAGGAACTCAAGAGCAAGCTCGGTGAAGACAAGGTAAGGCAAGTCCGAAAATGAAGTGTAAATGGCTTTGGTTGTTTCGGCCAAATGTACTTAAGTCTTAGTTAGTCATAATGCCAACTTTGGCCTCCCACAATTTTGCATGGTGCAAAGTAGTCTTCCAAGCCATATAAGTCCAATGCCGCACTTAAATTTGTGGTTAAATGGTCACTCAAGTCCAATCTTGGCTCATTATGCCAAGCACATGATAAACACAAGTACCAAAGTCACTAAAATCTCCCATGCATAACCGGCCATGAACTAAGCCAAAGACTAGTTAGCTTACTAGTAACTAGTGAATAGTACACTTAGTGGGAGACAAGAATTTGACTAGTAATCATTGTTGTCTCCCAAAATTGGGCTAGTCTTGCACTAGTCACCACAAAAGTTTGCATGGCCGAAATACCCATCTAAATTTTGATAGTCTTAATTGAACCATTCATTTAAGTGTACAATTTAGTCCCCTTTCTCTGTTTTCTGTTAGCTTTCCCATAGTACATTTTATATGTGCAATTAAGTCCTGAAAGTCTCCAGTTTTGCACATAAGTCACTGTACTAGTCTCCCGAGCCTTTCTTACTTCCCTTTTCTATTTCCTCTCATCTTCTCTGGTTTTCCTTGATATTCCTTGGCCTTAGCCAAGCACTTAAGAGGTACCTAACAGCCGTAAATCAGCTTCCTCCGAACTCGTACTACTATTTTAACGCCTTCCTCTGCATGTGTGGCGTTTTCAAAATTGAACCCCACTTCATCATCTTTATGCAGTACTATAAGCTCTTCGTGGTCCCGAAGGGTGGCTTTTACTTTATGCTACCTCGGGGATCAGGGAGCAAAAAGTATATGTTTACTTTTGCCACCAAGGACAGCTGGCGAGGGTGGCAACAAAAATTTTTCTTTCTGAAGATGGAGGAGGCCTGGTCGCACGTTCCGACCAAGTGGGCTCGGGGAAGGCTGGAGATGGACGTTGTAGATCCAAGGATAATGCTGACTCCCGAGTTGGCTCCCATATTCACAGATTTCGTCAAACGTATCCGCGCCGTCTCTGACTGGGGTCCCGAGGTTCCTTCGCGCTCCCTCTACCCCTTCCCCATCAATTAGAAGCTGATGACCGAAGAGGTTCTTCGGGAGTTAGGGGTAGTGAAGGAGCACAAGACCGACATCGGAATGTCAGCTCCTGACATCGCTGGGAAGGATTCCTGGCTGGTGCAACTCCTTCAGGAGGAAACTACTTACGAAACTTTTTACGAGCGTAAGTTATCTCTGAATCCCTCTGTTATAATTTCACCTTGGACTCACGCTGATGTCTTCTTTCTTTTTTAGAGATGGGCGACGACACTGCTGCCTATTACAAGTCCTTTTTCCTTGGTCAAGCCGAGAAGGGCGAACAGATGAAGAAGGCCATCTCCCGAAGGTGGCAATCATCTGGGGCTGGGCCATCTGTGGACAAACGGGCGAAGAAGGATGCGCCTCCTCCTCTTCCAGAGATTTTCGAGGAGGCGAGGGAAGAGCCCGAGGCTGCTAGTGTCCCGCCGGGCGAGGTCGTTGCCGACCTCACTGCTCAGAGTCCCACTCGTTCGACGACTGTTCTGGATGCTTTGGTAGAAGCCCTTTCGGCCGAGGAACGCCGTAAGAGCAAAGGCAAGCAAATTTCTGTCGAGGGGACTCAGGGCTCAGACGACGATTTCGCCGAGGTGCCTCCAGGTTTGCTTTCTCAGACAAACTGTGATGCCTTTACTTTTTTGAACTTTGAAATTTACTTGCCTTGACCAGCTTCTTGTTTTGCCGTGCAGGCAAATTACTTACTCCGGGTTGGGCAGCCGAGCACACCCGGAAGTGAGCCCTTCGGGATACCCGTATCCCAAATGGGAAGGTCGCGAAGGAGCCTTTCTGGTCGTTTACGGAGGACATGAATTTGTACTCCGGAGACTACCAGCAAATGGCTAAAGAGATCTCGAAGGGGATGCTTACTGAAGCCTCCTTCAGAGCTACCGTGGAGGCTCACCCGAGCGATGATTCCCTCGCCGTGAAACTTTCCGAGCACGCTGTCCAGGTATGTTTTGCGCCTTTCTTTCTTTTTTCCTTTGGATTTTTTCCAAGTGTTTGGCTCTCTCTTTTCTCTTTTGCCTTACTGACTTTGCCTCTCTTTTTTTGCAGCTGCTGGGGTACGCTGGTTTCCTTAGAGTTTGGGTTGTGAGGCAGACAGCGTTCCGAGCCTCGGCCTTAGAGGTTATAGAAAAATCTTAGGCCACGTGCTCGGAATTAGCTGCCCAGAACATGCAGCGGGCTCAAGCTGCAGAGAAGGAGATTGCCACCGTTCGGGAGGGGTTCCTGAAGGAAAAAGAAGAACTTGTGAAGGAATCCTCCTAGAAGATTTCTGACCTTGGCTCCTAGGTGGCGGAGCTGATTTCAGCGAATGAAGCCTATCAAAAGGAGAAGTCAGAGTCTGAGGTTCCCCTGGCGAAGGCGCTTGCTGAGAAGGCCGCGCTTCAAGCCTAGGTCGAGGCTTTGAAGAAGGAGCCGGAGAAGAAGAAGATGAAGGCATTGATGAAGAAGGTCACGGATCTGAAGAAGGACCTTGACGCCCTTGGTGTCGAGAAGGATTGAACACTTGAACTTGCCCCTCTCGCTCCCTGCGCTGAAGGTAGTGGAGAAGGATGCAGGAGCTAGTGGCTCCCGGGACACCGAGATCCCTTAGTTTGTTTTAGGGCCCTTTGCCTTCTTTTCCTTCTTTTTTTTGTACTTCTTCTTTTGGAAATGTTTCTTCTCTATGAGCAGATTCGTCCTTAATAAAGATTCTTTTTTGGCTAAGTCTTTTTGTGAAAATTTTCATTTCCCGTTGTCCCGAACATGTTTGCTCAAGAGACTTCGGAAAATCAAATCTGCACTTATTACGGCGATCGCCTTCGCGGAATTCTGGCTTGTATAATTTAATTTTTCTAAGAAACTTTTGTACTTAGAATATTTTTCTAATTTGTACAATACAGCTCTCCCGCGAGATCCTAAGCATAGAATTTTTTCAAGGCATCTGAATGCCAAGTATTTTTTAATTCTACGCCTTCGGCATCGCCAAGTTACCTTCCCACTTTGCATGAAATACCCCGTGGGATGGCCTTCGGGGTCTGAATTTAGCCTTTCGGAGAACGAGGTCTCCTTTCTTTATTCCTTTTGGCCTGGCACACAAGTTTATAGTTGCGGCCATTCTTTGCTGAAAAGCTTTTCTTCTCAACTTGGCTATTTCCCTGTGTTCACCGACGAGGTCGAGCTTGGTTCTTAGTCCGAGGTCATTTCCAATTTCATCAAATACTTGCACTTGTACCGATGGTCACACTACCTCGATTGGGATGATGGCCTCTGTACCGAAAATGAGTGAAAAAGGCGTTTCCCTTGTGGCTCTTCGGGGTGTTGTTCGGTAGCTCCATAATACGCTTTGGAGCTCTCCTGGCTATTTCCCTTTTGCTTCCCCTAATCTCTTTTTCAGACCATCTTTTATGGTCCTGTTAGATACTTCTACCTGCCCATTGCTTTGGGGTTGAGCTACTGGGGCGAAGTGCATTTTTGTCCCGAGGTCGCTGATAAATTCCTGGAATCCTTTGTCTATAACTGGGATCTGTTATCGGCTACTAGTACCCTTGGTATGCCAAATCTGCACACGATATTCATCCATATGAACTTCTGCACTTCTTTTGCCGAGATAGTAGCCAAGGGTTCTACCTCAACCGATTTGGAGAAATAATCTATCACTACCACGTAGAACTTCACGCCCCCGGGTGCTGTTGGGAGCGGTCCTATGAGGTCTATGCCCCAAACTGTGAAGGGCCAGGGATAGTCAGCCGAAGTCACCATTTCCAAGGGTGTCCTCTGGATATTCGCGTGTCTTTCGCAACTACCACATTTCTGGACGAATTGCGTAGCGTCCTTTCTTATGGTAGGCCAACAGTACCCTTGGCGAAGTGTTACTGCTGCCAGGGCGTCGGTTCCAATGTGTGAACCATAAGCGCCTTCGTGAACTTCTTCGAGGATCACTTCAGTATCCTCTTCGCCAACGCATCTCTGTAATGGATTTGCATATCCCTGCCGATACAACTCTTCGCCAATTAGGAAGAATCGACCGGAGCGCCTTCGAACTCTCGTGGCTTTGCCAGGGTCTTCGGGGAGTACATTGTCTGTGATATACCTCTTTATTGGGTCCTTCCAGCTTTTTCCCGAAGTTGCTATGCTCAGTATTGCAATGCTCGGGCTGTTTAGTACTTCGGTGCATGTTTTAGACTTTGCCAAGCCGTCTGCTTCGGCATTATCCCGTCGAGGTATGTTTTTTATTTTTATGGTGTTGAACTCCCAAATGAGCTTTGCTACTAATTCATGGTATTTTGCTAAGGTTGGATCCTTCGTCCCGTAGTCCCCTGCTGTTTGCCGAACTATCAGTCTGGAATCGCTGTGGGCCTTTAGATTTCTCACGCCAATTTTTCTGGCTAGGCGCAATCCTGCTATGAGGGCTTCATACTCAGCCACATTGTTGGTGACGTGAAAGCTGAACTTGATAGCCTTTATTACCTCTAGGCCTTCGGGACCTCTGATAACTACCCCCGCTCCCTGATGTTCGGACCCCGAGGCTCCATCAACATACAAAGTCCACTCTGGCTCACTTCGTTTGGATCCGGATGGCTGTCCTCGATGGTGGGTACTTCGGCAATGAAGTCTGCTAGAGCTTGAGCTTTTATGGCTCTTCGAGGTTCATAAGTGATGTCGTGTTCGCCAAGCTCTATACACCATTTGGAAAGCCTTCCCGAATGATCAACCTTTCTCATCACATCGTGCAGGGGTAGACTGCTTCAGACGATGATAGGGCGAGCCTGAAAGTATGGTCGCAGCCTTCTTCCTGCTAGTACCAAGGCATATATAGCTTTTGCAACAAAGGATATCTGACTTCGGCGCCATGCAGAGACTTGCTTACATAATAGACCGGCCATTGCTTCGGCCCTTCCTCTTTTACAAGGACCGAACTCACTGCTTTTTCTGTGACGGCGAGGTATAACACAAGGGGCTCTCCCTCGCGGGGTTGTCGTAGAGTGGGCAGGCGGGCTAGACAGACTTTGAGTTCTTCCCAGGCCTTTTGGCAATCCTCATTCCAAGGGTGATCACCACTCCCGAGGTTGCCTTCCTTTTTTGTGGCCTTTGTGAGCACTTTGAAGAATGCTCGGCATCGGTCTCCATACCTGGAAATAAACCTGCTAAGAGAGGTTATCCTTCTAGTGAGTCTTTGTACATCTTTTATTGTGATGGGAGTTCAAAATTCAAGTAGAGCCTTAATCTTTTTTGGGTTAGCATCAATGCCTCTTTCTGACACCATGTACCCAAGAAACTTTCCCGAGGTTACGCCGAAGATGCACTTCTTGGGGTTAAGGCGGATCCCAAAGGTTCTGAGCTGGTGGAAAGTTTCCTTTAGGTCTGCGACGTGATCGCTAGGCAGCTTGCTTTTGACTATCATGTCATCGATGTAGACTTCCGTATTCCTCCCTATTTGGTCGTTAAAGACCTTGCTCATCAACCTCTGCTAGGTAGCTCCTGCATTCTTGAGCCCGAAGGGTATTCTAACGTAACAGTACGTTCCCCCCTCGGTGATAAAGGCAGTTTTCTCCTCATCTTCGTGGTCCATCCTTATTTGATGATATCCGCTGAAGGCATCTAAGAAACTTAGGAGCCCGAATTCGGCAGTTGAGTCTACCAATTGGTCTATCGGTGGGAGAGGATATGAGTCTTTCGGGCAAGCATCGTTCAAGTTTCTGAAGTCGATGCACATCCGGAGCTTACTGCTTCCTTCTTTTGTGGCAATAACCACGTTGCTTAACCACTCGGGGTACTTGACCTCCCTGATGACATTAGCGTTCAACAGGCGTTGGACTTCCGTTTTGACAAAGTCACTTTTATGGGCTGAGATGCCTTGTTTCTTTTGCCGGACAGGTTTTGCTTCCGGACTTACTCTAAGGCTATGTTGTATTATGCTAGGGTTTACCCCTGGCATATCTTTCGGCGAGTAGGCAAACATGTCTTTATTTGTCAGCAGAAAAGATACAACTTTTTTCATGTCACCTTCGGCCAAGTTCTTCCCTATTCAGGTACTTTGGCCTGGGACAAGTTCTACTTTTTCTATTTCCACTTTCGCGGGATCTTCTGCCTTGTCCTTTTTTGGTGCCTTTGCCTCCATTGTTTGTGCGAAGTTATTTGCCGGAGCTTTTCGGCCCCTGATGAACACCTTCCTCACTTCGCCCTGATCTAGGAAGATTTCCGCATCTCCATCCTTGGTGGCGAAAGTGACAGTTAAGTACTTCACATCAAGGCGAATGTGCAGATTTCCCTGTGTCTGTCTTCCAAGGATGACGTTATATGATGAAGGGACATCCATGACAATGAACCTCGCCATTGTGGAAGTGAATAATTCGGCAGTCCCATCTACCGAAGTCCCTTTCAGCATTAAGGGGAGATCGATCCATCCGAGGACATGTACTTCGGATGGTCCTACCCTGAAAGTAGGCGAGGTAACGGGCTTGAGGTCACTGCTGGATATGCCCAAGTTCGGCAGTAAGTGTGAAAACAGGACATCGGTGTTTGATCCATCGTCAAACAACTCGGTGTCGTGGCCGTGGTCGCGGTGGAACTGGCAAAACTTCTTCATGTTGTTCTTATTATCAGCGGTCATGGCTCTTGGCCGCTGAATCTAAGTCCCCTGCCTTTCCATTGTCATGAGGATGTTGGTCCTTGTGGTGTTCAGAGGTGTGAAAATTGGGGGTTTCCTTCCCCTCATCCTCCGAGGTCGGCCTGCCTGTTCGGTTGGGTACCGGGTTTGCTGGTTGGACCCTTCGGCCCGGGTGTGATCGGACTTCGGTCCACCCATTCTCAGTTCTTCGGCCGTCATGTGCTGTTTGGCTCTTCGGTAAAATTCACCAAGCGTGTCCGGGGTCTTTGGAGAACTCGTAAAATAGCTGTGAGTTGTTCCGAAGGCCCCGCGTCGTGGCGAGAATGCGTATTTCGGGCTGAAAGTCTGGGACATTCAAGGCTTCTCTGTTGAACCTCTCGACATAGTCACGGATGGTTTCTCCATTTCTTTGCGCTATGTCGAACATTTGGACAGGCATCTTCGCCGTTGGCCGACTTCCAACAAATTGTTGCGTGAAGGCCGTGGATAACTCCTGGAATTCTATGATGGTTCCTGGAGCTAATGAATTATACCACGCAGTTGCTGGTCCTGTGAGGGTGACCTTGAAACATTTGCACAAGGTAGCATCGTCGGCACCGTGCATCATCATGCTGCGTCTGTACTTAGTCAGATGGGCCTGTGGATCAGTACGACATCATAAGTTTCGAGCCGAGGTACTCTGAAGTCGCCAGGCATGGCAGCCTCAACTATGGCTTGAGTGAACGGGGACTCATCCCCACAAAAGGTTTCAGACAGCCTGGCCCAGACTGGCTTGCGGGCTACCTGTTTTTCTACCCTGTCTAGTCTTGCTAGTATCCTCTCCATAAGGATCATGGCACTAGGTTCTTCCTCTGGGACGGGAGATTGCCGACGTCTCTTCAGGGATCGAGTTCGGCGTTGGGGGGACAGGGACCTCGCCTCAGGCGACAAGCTCCTTCGGTGTGGGACTTTGGGTCGCCTGGACTGAGCTCGTTTTGTAAGTCGTGCCCCGAGGGGCATACTTTCTGTTGAAGACTCCTCATGTGGATCTCCGCTTCCCGAACTACGACGGGCTGGTTTAGGGCTTTTCTCTTGAGGGCGTGCTGGTGAGGTAGGCCTTTGGGCCTGAGTCTGTTGCGGCCACCTTTGGTCTATCTGCTGTGTCATTTCAGCCACAACAGAACGTTGAAAGTCGCGCAAGAAACTCATGGTTATGACCAGAGGATGCTCTTCCTCCGGAGTGGAAGTCCCTGGAAGGGTTTGCTCAGTGGCCGGTTGAGTTTCAGGCGCGGACGGGGACTTCGGGAGTCCTTTGTCCTTTGAACGCCGAGTTTGAACGACGGCGACCTTAGAGTGCCTTCCCACAGATGGCGCCAAATGATATCCCGAGGCATCCACGTTGAGTGACATTGTGACTCCTGGAGGGACTTCCTGAGAGGGAGAACTCCTAGGGCCCAGATTTCCTAGAGGAACGTGCCTGAAAAGCTCAGAAGAGAGGGTTAGGAGATCCCCGGAGTGTTTTTCCGCGGACGAGCCTCCGACGCCCAAGTCAGTGTCTTGAGAAGGTGAAGGGGGAGCACTAAAGGTTTTAGTGGCCTTGCCTGTTTATGGCTTCTCAAGGAGGAGGAGGAGTCGAACCGTTTGCCAGGGTCTGTTCCCTGGTATTTATAGAAGTGCCCAGCCCGTTCAGATGCTGACACGTGTTCGGTCGGATGTTCTCTGAGTTTCTGGGCGTAGGGGACAAGTAGCCGGTGGCAGGCTCCTTGAGCCTTGAACCGAGACAGGTCGTGACAAGACCTGGACGGCGTCGGCGTGTCAGACCGCCGTTTGGGGCGGCATGTAATGCCTGTGGGCGACATGTCAGAGGCTCCTTAAATGCTCATGTCGTACTCCCGAGGTCCTCTGGGCGAGGTCATCCTTTGGTATGGACGCCCTTCTTCGGGAGTTATGCTCGTAGTTCGGGGAGTTCTTTAGTTCAGTGGTTCTGCCTTCGGAGGATTCTCTCCTGCTTGTAAGGGCCCCTGTCCCGAAGGCGATCTGTTTGGTCCCCCGAAGGAGCTAGTAACATTTTTGGAGTCCCTGAGGTATTAGCCGAAGTCCCGAGTTCGACACGTCTTGACTTTGCTCTTTCCGAGGTCAGTGATAGTGCCTCCTTCGGGTGACATTAAGCTCTCTGGTTACCTTGTTTTCGGCAGGAGGCACGGGGTGAGAGAGGCGATAGTCCTTCGGCTATCACTTGCCATGAACCCATAAGTTTCCCATGCCAAGTTAGTACAACCCATGACCATTAATGGTCAAACAGTACCTTAAGGATCCCATACAAAAGCACACACTGCAACACCAACCCAATTGCCATATTCATAGTCATAAAGGTAAAGACTATGATGAAAGCCAATGTCCACATATCCATAGCTCTCCTAGACAGGTCCCTCACACTACAAGCTTGCAAACTTAGTGCATAAGTCTCGGCCAACACAATATAAGACTTGTAATGAACCAAAACCAATTAGCCAAGCATACATTGGCACATACCTTGACAATAAAGCAAGCTAGCACTAAACACAAGCACAAAGCAAGCACACACTATTCAGGCCGAATGTCTTTTCCTGAAAAACAAGTAGGATGGGTAGTGAGTATAAAACTCAGTAGAGTTCACTTGATATATACAACTCAATTAAGAGTCTATTTAGTTAAGCTGAGTATACAAGTCAAAGCTCAATATACCTACAAAACAAACACAAAGACAAGGAAAAACCAAACACATACATATACATGATAGATAACCGAGGCATATAATCACAATAACATAAACTGGCTTAGCAAGCACATGGAAAACACCCAAGCACACAATAACACACACACACACACCACATAATGCTCTCAGCCAATATACCATACATGTGCCCATGTGCACTTTGCACACATAACATCATCAAACACATCACTTCCACTTAGAGCTCCAAAATACCAAGCAAATAAGCCACATTTACTAGCATTTCTAGCACATGTACAATAGTTAATTAGCTAATCAACTTGTGAACTGAATGTATTCTCAATAGCCCATCAAGCAACTAAGGTCATTTGGCAAATTCTAACCATCACTTAGCTACTCTAAGCACTTGAACCATGGTAATTCACCAAGCATATCAAGTGTTAGTGAACCCTACCTCAATAGCTCTCAGCCAAGATGCAAACTTTCAATGCCCAAGTGTTCTTCACTGAAATAGCCTACCATAACAACAATTAGGCATCAACAACTCTTATTCATGGACTAATTACCATGTATTCAATAAAGAACACCAAGTTACTATAATTCATGCTCTCGGCCAAATGTACATTTCCACACATTGATGTTCCTCAGCAATTTAGCCCAACATATAATCATCTAGTCATCATTAAACCTTGTCCATGGAACCATTACCATGTAATCAAGGAAAGAACAAGGAATTACCTCCAACCAAGCATTCGGCCAAGCACCAACTATCACAATTTGATGTTCTTCACTCAGTTTAGCCTACCACAAGGTTAAATAGGCATTAATAAACCTTAATAATGGATTAAATTCCATGAAAGCAAAGAAGAACACCAAGCTATCTCATCCATCACTTTCGGCCAACACTAAACTTTCAAACCCACACATTACTTGCTCAATTAGCTTAATACAACATCACTTGAGCACTTAAACTCCTTGTTCATGGAATTCAAACCATGTAATCAAGGAATATCAAGAAATACCTCAAACCCTAGCTTGATTTGGCTCGGCCTTCTTTGAAACTTCAATTCCAAAGCTTGAATTGGAATGATCTAGTGCCGAAACCAAGCTTGCCTCCTTCAATTGTCTCCAAACATGCTTGAATTCAAGATCAATTTGAGAGAAGAAGCTCAAGAAGTTAGACTAGCAAGCTCTCAGCCAAGAAAGGTTGAACAAGCCCGAAAATGGCAAAACAAATGGCCTTGACTAAGTCCGGCCATAGGACACTTGTGCAATAGTTGGCAAATATGCTAACTTTTGTCTTCCATTAATATGCATGGTTCAATGCAGCCTTCAACTTCGCATGACCACAATGTCGCCACTAAAACATGTGTCTAACTTGACATTTAAGTCACGTCATGGCCTATAATGCCATGCACATGTCAAACACATGTACCGAAGTGCCATAATTCCCTTATAAAAACGGCCATAAGACTAGTGTGAACACTAGTTAGTTTAACTAGTTAAATAATGAATAGTTCCTTAGTGGTAGACAAGACATGACTAGTTATCATTGTTGTCCACTAAACTTGGTCTAGTCTTGTACTAGTCATCAAATAAACTTGCATGGCCGAAATCACTATCTTGAAGTTTGTAGTTTCAATTATACCACCAATATAAGTGTACAATTTGGTCACCTTTCTTGGATTTTTGTCTGTTTTTCCATAGTCCAGTCTCTATGTGCAGTTAAGTCCTGAAAGTTTCCAGCTTTGCACATACAGCACTGTACTAGTTTCCATAGTCCTTCTCATCAGTCCTTTTTGTTCCTTGGCCTAAGCCAAGCACTTAGAAGGTGAGCCTAACACCTAGTGAGCAAAGAGCACTTGAAGAAGGTGAACCCTGAGGAAGACCACCTAAAATGCTCAGAAAAATTAGGGTTAGGAGGTCCCTGGAGTGTTTTTCCGAGCGAGAGCCTCCGACGCCCAAGTAAGTGTTTCGGGAGCGGGAATGAGACGTAGAATCAAGGGAGATTCCTACCTGTGTCATATTTTTTGGAGGGGAAGCCCCCGTCTAAAAGCCATTTCCTTAGTATATAAAGGAGGGAACGATCCGTTCAGATTGTGACATATGTTTGGTCAGATTCAATCTGTACTTCTTGGGCATGGGGACCTCTAGCCATTTGTAAGCTCCTCGGGCCACGGTCTAGGGCCGGAATAGCTTTAGATGACAGGACGTGTGCAGTCACAGTATGTCACAGTGTGTATGGGGGGGTGTGTAGCCCCTGTAGACAACATGTTAGAGGCTCATTAAATGCTTCTGCCGTACTGCGAGGCTGATAAGGTTAAGGTCACCCTTTGGACCAAGGGTCCTTCTTCCAAGGTTTCCTCAATAGCTCGGGGATTTTCTTAACACTAAAGATTCTCCTTCGGGGGTGTTTTCCTCTGCCGAAGGCGGCTGGTCTTCCCCCCGAGGATGGTTCAATAGCGTTACCGAGGTCAGTGCGCGCTTTCTCCCCGAGGTCAGTAGTGCCATTCTTTGGGGAGTTGATGGACTCCTGAGGTCGAGCGCTAGGGGCGGCAGGCCTCTTCCTTCCGAGGTCAATGCCTTTCCTTGTACGGGTGGCACTCGGCTTCTCAAGCACGGCGCTTTGACCGAAGCTCCTATGTTTGGAGGGCGATAGCACTTCGGCTATCACATGCCCCCCTCAAAAAGTTGAGGTGGAGACTTCTACTATATATTCTGGAGGTACCTTAAAGATCTTGGAGTGGGATGCCTTTTTGCAAAAAGACGCATTTCGACGCCCAAAGGCGCACTCTACCCGTTCGGGTATTGCTCCTTGCTTTTAGGTCGATTGCTTGGTGTTCCTAAGATGCCAAGTCTCTTTATTTCTGCTTTTTCCACTGCAGGTCAGTAGACCGCCGTGTCTCGTAACCAGGCGTGTCAGTCTGGGGTGATGTGCCCAGATTTTTGGCATCACAAAAAATGTGTCCCTTGGTTCGCGCGTTGGTTGACATGCGGCACACAATGATTGGGGAAGGGCGCATCGGTCACACCAGCCATGCCCCGGGCGACATGTGTCATGCGACGGTTGGAGGTGGCTGCCTTGGTTATACCAGCTGCGTCTTTTCACCTTTGAAAAGCAATTATCGCAACGGTTCGCCTTCGCGCAGTAGTTATGGCAGCTAGCCTTCCTCGGTCTATATAAACCTTCCTCCCGTCACAAGCCCCATTTGCTTTCTTCTGCTTTTGCTTCCTGCTTCCTGCTCTGTTTATTTTCGAGCTTTTCTCTCTTCTCCTTTGCGGCGATGCTAGTGGTGGAGTGATTTTCGGCCACCACTTACAATGGCGTCTTCTAATCCAAATTTTGGCAAGACCTTTGGTGGGTTTCTTTTTTAGCTTTCCGAAGTCATTTTTACCTCTCCTGAAGTCCCTTTGCTCTTTTTCAAAATCCTTCTTTTTCCTTTCCCGAACATGTCTTCTCTTCTCTAGCCCGTCTTGCGTCTGTCGACCGTATTCTTGAGAGCTGGATGCCTCTCATGTCTCACCCTTGTTGTTCTACTCTAGAAAAACTAACAAAGTGGACAACCAAGTTCTTCCTCCCTTCTTATGCCACCACCAGATTACCCCATCTTGGGCATTTTAGTTTTATGAATAGGAAGGATGAGATTATCATTTTTCATGCCCAACTGAAGGCCGGACTTCGGTTTCCTCCTCACTAGATGATTTGTGACTTTTGCCAATTCCATGGCATAGCCATGAATCAACTTCCTCCTAAATCATATAGCTATTTTAATGCCTTTCTTTGCATGTGTGGGGCCTTCAAAATATAGCCCCATTTCATTTTGTTCATGTAGTACTACAAGCTCTATTCGGTCCCGAATGGTGGCTTTTATTTCATGCTACCTCGGGGATTTGGGAGCAAGAAATATATGTTCACCTTCAACACTAAAGATAGTTGGCAAGGGTGGAAAAAGAAATTCTTTTTCCTGAAAGTGGAGGAGGCTTGGTCGTACATGCCGACTAAGTGGGCTCGGGGCAAGCTGAAGACGGATGTCAGGGACCCCAAAAAGCTGCTAACTCCTGAGTTGGTGGTGAGGTTTGTGGACCTCGAAAGCCGTATTCAGGCTGTCACCGATTGGGATCCTGAGGTCCCTCTACACTCCTTATACCCCTTCCCCATCAGATGGCAGTTTATGACCGATGAGGTCCTTCGGGAGCTAGGGGTTATTAAGGAGCACAAGACGGACCTTGCCATGCCAGTTCCTGCCACTGACAGGAAGAAGTCTTGGCTGGTGATGCTCCTTCGGATGGAGCTCACCTATACAGCCCTTTACGAAAATAAGTTCCTTTCACAATATTTAGCATAAGTATTCGCCTGTACTTACATTGATATTTTCCTCCTTTTCCAGACATGGGCGACCAGTTAGCGGCCTTCTACAAATCCCTCTTCCTCGGTCAGGCCGAGGAGGAGGATCGGACGAAGAAGGGCGCCCTCAGGAGGCGAAAGACTTCGGGGAGTGGGCCGTCTTCGGCTAAGAAGAAGAAGAAGAACCTCCTTCCCCCTCCCCCGGAGGACACCACCGAGGTCGGCGGGGAGCCTGAATCTCCGACCGAGAAGCCTGAAAGTCCCACCGATCCTTTCACTGAGGCCACTAGCACTGCTTCTCAGACCCCCGCTATATCGACAGACATTTCGGGCTCTTCGACCGTAGACCTTGTAACAGAAGAACTCGAGAAGCGCCGAAAGAGCAAGGGCAAGCATGTCCCTGTCGATGTAGAGGAGGTGCAGGACTTCGACGATGACATTGCTGAAGTTCCGCCAGGTTTGCTCCTTACATTTTTTCTCTTAATCTCGTTGATACATGACTAAGGAACGCTTTCCTCATGAGACTTTGCCTTTATTATTTTTTTGCAAAGGAGCTGGTGCCTTTAGCCTGGGCAGTGGAACATGCTCGAAGGTGGGCTCTTCGGGATTCCCACATCTCGAAGGATAAGGTTCCTAGGGAGCCATTCTCGTCATTCACGGAGGACATGAATTTGTTCTCCGCTGATTGCCAAGAGATGGCTCCTCAGATGGCGAGGGGCGTGCTCACTCAGGCTTCCTTCAAGGCAATCATTGAGGAGTGCACTAACGAGGACTCCCTCACCGCTAAAATTTCTGAGCACGCTGCTCAGGTAGTCCCTCGGGCTTCTTCAATTTTTCTCCCTTCCTAACTTTCTAAGTGTTTAGCTTTCCTCATGCATATTTGTCTAAGTACCTTTTCCTTTTTTGTAGCTCCTGGGGTGTAGTGGATACCTTCGGGCTTGGGCAGCGAAGCAATCTTTGGTCTGGGCTTGGGCCGAAGATAAATTGGGGAAGGCCAAGGTCTTCTGTGCCAACTCGGTCATGATGAACGCCGAGTTGAGCTGTATTGCCAATGAGGAGGTTGCCAATCTTCGGGAGGAATTCTTAAAGGGCCAGGAGGACCTCTTGAAGGATTTTTCCAAGAAGATGTCCGACCTCGGTGAATAAGTCGTGACCTTGACTTCGGCCAACGAGGCCCTTCAAAATGAGAATGAGGGAGATTTTGCTCTCCTGGCGAAGGCCCTTGCTGAAAATGCCGAGCTTCAGGCCAAGGTCAGGGCATTGAAGAATGATACAAAGTGGAAGAAGAAGGTGAAGACCCTATAGAGGAAGGTGATCTGAGCAAAGAGGCTAAAAACTTGTCTGTTGAGAAAGACAAGGCTGTTCAGGCAACTAAAGTTGCCTTTCAGGACGGCTTCTGCCTAGTTCACCACCAAGTTCGGGCGAAGTACCCAGATCTAGATCTCTCCTTTCTTGCTGCCCTAGATATTCCTGAAGGACCTTGTTGGACGTGGTCTAAGGTCGAGTGCATCAACCTGCCTTTTGCCCCTGCTCCGGCACCGAAGGTGGTGGCTAAAAACACGGGAACAAGAACTTCTCACGATGCTGGGGCCCCTTAGCTTTTTTAGGGCTTTTGTCTTCTTCTTTTCCTTTGTATTTTTCTTCTTGTAACTTTCTCCTTCTAATAAGGCCTTCTTCAATGGAATTTCTTTTTTTCCTTTATGAAATTTGGCTAAGTCTTTTGAGCAATAACTTTCATTTCTAGTTGTCCCGACCACGTTTGGTCAAGGGACTTCGGAAGACCACGTTTCACTCGTTGCGCCAATTATCTTCAAAAAAAAGAATCATTTTTGATAAATTCCCTTAAGCAAATTTTTGCTTGTGTTTGGTGGCTATATTTGGTGAACTTTATTGACGGTAAAATGACCCAATCATCTTCGGAAGGGGCTCATGACCCTCGTAAGAACTTGCTTGAGCTATGTTCGGCAAGAACCTCTTTGGTGGAATGAAATTTTTGTACTTAGAAACTTTTTCTGACTTGTAGAATTTTTTCGCCAAAATTCTAAGCATAGAATCTTTTCAAGGCATCCGAATGCCATGTATTTTTCAATTCTCCGCCTTCGGTATCGCCCAGCTAGTAGACTACTTTTTGAACTTCAACGAGCACCAAATAAGGCCCCTCCCAGTTTGACCGAAATGCCCCGTGAGATGGTTTTCGGGGCTCAAATTCGGCCTTTCAGAGGATGAGGTCTCCCCTCCTTATTCCCTTAAGCCTGACACGCATATTCATGGCCGAGGCCACCCTTTGCTGAAATGCTTTCTTTCTAAGCTCGGGCACCTCTCTGTGTTATTCAATTAGGTCGAGCTTGGTTCTCAACCCAAGGTCATTTTCTTCTTCACCGAACACTTGTATTCTCACTAATGGCTGCACAACCTCAACAGGAATAATGGCCTCTGTACCGAAGGTGATAGAGAAAGGTGTCTCGCCCATTGCTCTTCGGGGTGTTGTCCGATAGCTCCATAGTACACTAGGAAGTTCTCCTGGCCATTTTCCATTTGCTTCTCCCAATCTCATTTTTAGACCATCTTTTACGGTCCTGTTGGTCACCTCTATTTGTCCATTGCTTTGGGGGTGAGCTACTGGAGCGAAGTGCATCTTTATTCTGAGGTCGGTGATGAATTCTTGGAATCCCTTATCAACAAATTGGGAACCATTATCGGCTACTATCACCCTCGGTATGCCAAATCTGCATATGATGCTTTTCTAGATGAACTTTTGTATTTCCTTCATAGTAATGGTTGCCAGGGGCTCTGCCTCAACCCATTTAGTGAAGTAATCTACTCCAACCACACAGAACTTCACTCCTCCGGGTGCTGTCGGGAATGGCCCAATGAGATCAATGCCCCAGACTGCGAAGGAACAGGTGTTAGGACCACCCTTCTAAGCTTGGCTTAGGCCAAGAAAAATAAGAAACATACTATGAAAATATAAAAAGGGACTCAGTTGAGCAAGGAGGTAGTGCTGAGAATGCAAAACTACAGGACTATGTACCTTAAGTGCACCTAAGTGAGAGACTATGGTGAGTTTGATAGAAAATAAAGTTGAAGGGCTAAACTGCACACAAGGACTAGTGGTGCAAACAAAACTACAAAGTATGAGTTGATGTTTTCGGCCATGCAAAACTATACAAGGGTTAATGGCAAACTAGACCAAATTAAGGCAGACAACAATGATAACTAGTCACATCATGTCTCCCACTAAGGTAGTAAGCATTATTACTTAACTAGTACTTACACTAGTTACTTGGCCGGTTTCACATGGGAGAAATGACACCTTGGGACTTGTGTTGACTTGTGCATGGCATTGTAAGCCATGAAGTAACCTAAGTGCCTAAGTGAACACATGATTTAGTGATGGATGTGTGCCCGTGAAGTTGTGAGGGCTTCATTGCACCATGCAAACTTGTTGAGGCAGAAAGTGTCTTGTAACCGGTTTGCCTAAGACCACTTAAGCCTTTTGTTTTCATTTTGGGCTTTATTTCTTTTAGCCGAGAGCTAGCTTAGCTTGGTGTTCTTGGCTTAGCTCTTGAGTTCGTCCAAATTGGTTTCAATTAAGGAGCAATTGGAGCTAGATTGAAGGAGGCAAGCTAGGATGCTTTGATGTCGGCACTACACAACTCAAGTTCAAGCTTTGTTCTTGAAGAAACAAAGGAAGGCCGAGATGTTTCCAAGCTAGGGTTTGAGGTAAACTTATGTTTTTCCTTGAATACATGGTAGATATTCCATGAACAAGGAGTAATGGTGTTGATTTGGTGTTATACTAGGCCAATTGTGTGAAGAACATCATGGTTTGGAAGTTGGGTTTCGGCCGAAAGCTTGTTTGAGGTAGGGTACACTTAACATCTTGATTGCTTGGTAATATACCATGATTCAAGTGTTTAAAGTAACTAAGTGATGGTTAAAATGTGCTAAATGATCTTAGTTGCTTGATGGGCTATTGTGATTGATTTGGTTATGGATGTTGGTTAGCTAACTAACTATGGACATGTGCTAGAAATGCTAGTGAATGTGGCCATTTTGCTAGATATTTCGAAGCTCTAGTGGAAGTGGAGAATATGGTGAAGTTTGGTGTGCAAAAGTGCACAATGGCACATGTTATGGTACTTGGCCGAATGGTCATGGTGTGTGGTGTGTGTGTTCATTGTGTGCTTGAGTGATTCTTTGTGCTTGCTAACCAAAATTATTGTTAATGTAGCTTATATGTCTCGGGTACTTTAGCATGTATATGTATATGTTGTGTTTTCCTTGCCTTTGTGTTGGTTTTGCAGGTTATGTTGAGCTAATGGGAGGTTAAGCCTTGAGTTGTATACTCGGCTTAACTAAATAAACTCTTATTTGAGTTGATATTGAAAGTGAACTCTACTGAGTTATATGCTCATTGCCCAAATATATTGTTTTTCAGGAAAGGACATTCGGCCTGAGTAGTGTTGCTTGAGTTTGTGCTAGTGTGTTGTGCTAGTTTGCTTGTATATCAAGGTATGTGGCAATGTGTGCTTGGCTTAATGGTTTTGTACATTGCAAGTCTTATTTTGAGGTTGGCCGAGACTTATGTATTAAGTTGTGCAGGAGTGTAGAGTTGGGACTTGTGTAGGTGGGCAGTTATGGACATGTGGACTTTAGCTCTGATCATAGTTTTCACTTTCATGACCATGAACATGGCCATAGGTTTGGTTTGTAGTGTGTTCTCCTGTATGGGATACTGAAAGTGTTGTTTGACCATTAGTGGTCTTGGGTTGTAACCTAACTTGGCATGGAAGACTTGGAATCATGGCATGTAGCCATGTATGTGTACTAGGTAGACTACTCTTGTATGTACATAATGTGTACTCTTGGGTGCGTAGTTCTTTTGTGGTACATGGAGTACCTTTGTAGCCAAGTTATGTTTGCACTTATGGTGGTTTTGGACTTGTGTATATAATGGATGCTATGGATCAATGGATGGCATGTTTATGCAAATGGAAGTTATATTTATATTGTGAACCTCCCTTGTATCTCTTATGGCTGAGAGGCACATGTGCACATAAACTTGAGTTTTCAAAATAAAGTGACTACCATGGGCTTCTTGGTTGCCATTTAGGTAGCATACCTGATTGCACACAACTTAAGCACTTAAAGTTCTTTAAGTGTTGCCTTGCTTGTCTTGCAAGTAACTTGTTAAACCCTTGCTTGTTCTGCAAGTAACTGGTATTGCGCCTTACTTCTGCTGCAATTTAAACATTTGGACTTACCCATAAGCCTCCTAGGCCACCTCCCAGGCTAGTTACCTTAAGAAAATAAGACTTAAGGTTAGTTCTGTTAGTTGGCCGAATTGAAAGACTTGATATTAAATTTCAGATTTGGGAGTTAACCCTTAGAATTTGGGCTAGGGCCTGTGTGAGGTGTGACAGAAAGAATGTAAGGTAATTTGTTCGAAAATGTGACAATTGCCAAAGACACGCCAACATCCAGAGGTTATCGTCGGAGATAATAACTTCGGCAAATTACCCTTGCCCCTTCGCCATCTGAGGTATTGACCTCTCGGACCTCTCCCAAGCGCCCCCGGTGGAGTGAAGTTCTGCATAGTTGCAGTAGACTACTTCACTAAGTGGATCGAAGCAGAGCCTTTGGCATCGATCTCGCCAAAGGATACCCAAAAGTTCGTCTGGAAGAACATCATATGCCGATTTGGCATACCAAAGGTAATAGTGGCCGACAATGGTACCCAGTTTACTGACAAAGGGTTCCGAGAATTCGTGACTAACCTCGGCATAAAACTACACTTCACCCTGGTAGCCCATCCTCAAAGTAATGGGCAAGTCGAGGTGTCCAGTTGGAGAATAAAAGATGGCTTGAAGAAAAGGCTAAAAGACGCAAAGGGGAAATGGCCAGGGGAATTCCTAAGTGTACTATGGAGTTATCGCAGAACTCCCCGAAGGGCCACAGGAGAAACTCCTCTCTCGCTCGTGTTTGATACAGAAGGCATTATTCCCATAGACGTCATACAGCCATTAGTAAGAATATAGGTGTTCGACGAAGGAGGAAACAACCTTGGGTTGATGGAAAAATTAGACCTCGCCGAAGAACACCAGGAAATGGCCGAACTCAGGAGGAAGGCTTTTCAACAAAGAGTAGCTGATGCTACTAACTTGCATGTGAAGAAAAAAGGAATCAAGAAGGGGGACCTTGTCCTCCAAAAGGCCGAATTCGAGCGGTGAAGGCCATCAGATGGGGTACTTCGGGCAAATTGGGATGAACCTTCTCTAGTCCTTGATGAAATCCGCCCAGGGGTTTACAAATTGGGCGACGCCGAAGGAGGAGAGTTGAGAAACACTTGGCATTCAGGTTCTTTGAAAAAATTCTACACTTAGACATTTTTTCTGAAGAAAAGCTTGTGATTACCCTTCTCCAAAATAGCCAGTAAACAAAAGTATACGTGTCAAGCGAATATGGTTTATAAACCGAATACGATCACATTGCCAGAATGGGCTCCTAGCATATTGACTTTTAAAAAGTTTCCCGAAGGTTCTAGCTCTTTAGTAAAGCCTAAGACTCTCGGCGGAATATGTTCAGAAAAGTGAAAATGGTCGCTCCTTGTGTCACGAGAAAATGTTCTACGTACTGGAAAATTTTCACTAAGGGAAGAACAGTACGAAGTTTCCCAAAGGCATGATTTCAAACATAGATGTTCGCTGAAGACGCATACATGAAATCATACAAGCTTCCAAAGAATCATGACCAAAGAAAAGAATGGGAACTTAGCTAAATCTTTGAAAGAATTTTCATTCATAACTCTGGGCAATAGTACAAAGGAACAGGTTACAAGAAAAGAGAAAGAAGAAAAAGCCTATTGTTGAGCATAAGCGTCCGGTACCTCCTCAACGTTGGGATCCTTCTCTTGGATGGAAGTGTTCGAAGGCGAGGACACAACAGGCGGGAGGTTAAGGTACTCCTACTTTGACCACGTCCACCTAGGCTCTTTGGGGAAATCCAAAGCGGCCAGCAATGAGAGGTCAAGTTCGGGGTACCGAGAAAGGACTTGATGCTAAGCCAGACAAAAACCATCTTGATAAGATACTTTCGTCATCTGGTCGGACTGGTCCTTCTCGGCACTCAGAGTCTCCAGTTTGGAGGTGAGCTCAGCAACCTCCCTCTCAAGCTTCTTGTTCTTCTTCTTCTTCTTGGCCTTCTTCTTCTTCTTCTTGGCCTCCTTCTTCAATAGATCGACCTCGGCTTAGAGCTCGGTGTTCAAAGCAAGCGCCTTCATAAGATTTTCAGTGTCATCTGCCCTTTCCTTCCGAAGGGCATCGTTCTTCAAAGAGAGAATGCCATACTTTGCACCGAGGTCCTCAACCTTGGCCGAAAAGTCAAGAAGGAGCTCCTTCTTACTCTCTCGAAGCTCCGCTCGAAGATTCTCCACGTCCTCCTTGGCGATTTTGTTCAATTCGCCATACTTGAGGACGTATTGGGCACAAAAATCCTTCGCCCTCTTTAGAGAATTATCGGTCCTAGAGGGAACCTCAGTCTGCTTTGCTGCCCAAGCTCAAAAATATCTATTGTATGCCAAGAACTGCAGAAAAGAAAGGCCCGAGTAAGGGTCAAGGGCAACAAAAACTCAGAAGAAAATTTTTCTAAGTCCTCAAAGAAAGAAAGAAGAAATCTACCTGGGCGGCGTGCTCACTCATCCTCGCCATGAGGATCTCCTCATTTGGGCATTCGATGGTGAGTGACTGAAAGGTGGCGTTCGTCAGCACACCCTTCGCCATTTGGGGAGCCATCAACTGGCTGTCCTTGGAGAACAAGTTCCTCTCCTCCGTGAAAGACGAGAAAGGCTCCCTCGGTACCTTGTCTTTCAAGATATGGCTATCCCGAAGGGCCCTCTTATGGGCATGAGCCTCCACCCAAGGAGTAGCTGTCATCTCCTCTGCAAGATCACACCGAAGTTCCATTAGTAAGTCATCCATTAGCCATTCCTCTACAAGATCGAAGATACCAAAAACATCAAGATTCATAGAGGAACGGCTAAGGAACAAACCTGGTGGAACCTTGGTGACCGCATCCATGGCCTCGTCTGCCTCACAAACTTCACCGGGAATGTTTTTGCCTTTCCTTCTTCGGCTCTCTTCGAGCTCCTAAGCCGAAGTACCTTCAGCCAAAGTCTCAGTCGCAGCATCCAGACTCAAAGGTGTCTCAAGGATGGCAGGATCCGAAGGTGGATCAGTGTGCGCAGGAGATTGGGCAGGTGACTAATCCTGCACCTCCATGACGTCTTCGGGGGCAAGGGGAAGGACGTCTAGTTTGGCTTTCTTTGCCTTTGATGGCCCCCCAGTAGTCTTCTTCCTCTTCGCAGATGCCTTCCTCCGCGTCTGCTCCCCCTTCTCGGCCTGACAGAGAAAAACAGATTTATAGAACTCTGTAGATTGATCACCCATCTCTGCAAAAGGAAAAAACATCAGTGTAAGTCCAAAAGGAATATAGGTAACATAGTCTAGGAGAGAACTTACTCTCGACAAAAGCCTCCTATGAAATCTCGGCCCGGAGAAGCATCACCAACCACGCCTTCTTTCTTGGGAAAACAGGCATGGGCAGGTTCAAGTCAAACTTATGCTTGTGGATTACCCCTAGTTCCCGAACGACCACTTCAGACATAAGGTCCCACTTAATAGGAAAGGGGTATAAGGAACGCGGAGGGGCCTCGGAGTCCCAATCTGTAACGGCCAGAAGGTGTCTGTTGAGCTCGTCAAAATCCATGGCCAACCTAGAGGTCAGCAACTTTCGAGGGTCAACCACGTCAGTCTTCAACACCCCTAAAGCCCATCTGGTTGGAACGTAGCACCATCTTTCGGGAACTGATAGGAAAAATAACTTTTTTTGCCACCCCCGCCAGCTATCCTTCATCCCGAAGGTAAAGGTGAACTTCTTGCTCTCGGATCCTCGAGGAAGTAAGAAGTAGATGCTACCCTTCGGGACCGGGTAGAGCTTATAGTTTTGCATGAGGAAAAGAAAACGAGGTCTTATCTTAAAGACCCCACACATGCAAAAAAAGGCATTAAAATAAGAATACGAGTTTGGAGGATGCTGGTTCACGGCAATCCCATGGAACCTGCAAAACTCACACACCACGCGCGAGGGAGGATACCGAACACCGGCCTTCAGTTGGGCCCGATAAACAGTGATCTCATCAGAATTGGCCATGTAACCATACATGTCCGGGGTAGGTAATCTTGGGACAGCATAAGTAGGGAGATAGAATTTCGCTACCCACTTTTCATTTTCTCCTAAGTAATGCACCATGGATGAGACTCAAGGGCGAGAAAACTCTCAGGAATAGGACGGAAGGTCATCAATGGAATAGGGTTTGACATTTCTCAAAGAGAAGAGAGGTAGCTTCTGGAAAACTAAAGAAAGAGAACTGAAGGACTTCGAAAAAAAAAAGCAAAACTTTGGAACAAACGACTTCAGAAAAAAAGAAGAACTTTGGAAAGAAAGACCCACGAAAATTTTGTCGAAGTCTGGATTCCTAGACGCCATCGTGACGGGTTGCCAGAAATCGCTCCGCCGCTAGAACCGCTGCTGGAAGGAGAAAAAGGACGAGAAAGAGTTCTGGAGAGTTCTGGAGCAAACAAGAGCAAAGGAAATGAGTGTGAAGGTCTGGGGCAAGAAGGGTTTATATAGGCCGAAGGGGGCAGGTGAAACGCCGTCATTATTGCTCCTCAAAGGTGAAGCGACGCAATTGATGTAACCGATGTAACCGTTCGCCACTCATCAGCTGCCACGTGTAGACTGACATGGGAAATGAGGGAACGACCCTGACAACTGGCAGACCTACATAACCCTATCCGAAGTGATGTGCCCATCTGTAGGGGAAGATGAAACATTCACTAACAGAAAGGTCAATGGAAGTATGCGCCTCAGACGATGACCTCGGCGGAAGAGGACGGGGCACCACTCAAACACCAGAGGAATTACCTCCGTAGAGCACCATAGTTGGCCGGAGCTCCCTCCTAGGAAGAAGGAGACTTCAAATGGAAGCCCATCATGGCAACAAGACCAAGCATCGCTTGCCACAAAAAGGCTCTCAAAACTCCCCAAACCTAAGAAAGATCTTTGATTTTTTGAGGGGGGCATGTGATAGCCGAAGGGCTATCGCCCCCTGAAGGACGTCACATATGCACACCACCCTTGGCTAGCGCACCACCTCCAATCGAAACAGACATGAAAAAACCCTGTCAAAGAGAGGGCCTCAGCACCCTCGGACAAGCCGGATAGGCATTACCCTCAGGAAACCCATGGGACCAACTTCGGTCAGAAGGGGTCACCACCCTTCTCGAGGGTGACCTCACACTGACCGCATGTGCCCAAAACCACCTTCGGATACTCTTTGGTCCACCCTCGGGGCACGCTCACGAAGTGCCATCTTCAGGTACCGGAGCCTGACCTCTGGAGAGCCTAACCGAAGGTGCCTCGAACAAACAAGGGACCTCCCTTCAAAGGAGCTCACCTCCCCGAATGAGGTCTGTACTTCAAAGGAGTTTGGTCCCCCGAAAAGGCCACGTGGGCATACGACAAAATGGTTGAGGAGCCTCTGACACAAAAGCCCCTGACACGCCCCTGACACGGGTACCTGTGTCACATCACCCCCATCGGCACCCTTGGTCAGAACGGCCTAAGGCCAGTTGGAGGAGCCCTCTGCAGAGGCACTGACTAAATCGGGCCGAACACGTGTCACCATCTCAGCAGGCCATGTCAAATGGCCTTCTCCCTGCGCCCTCCTCTAAACACTTGCACAATGCTTCCATAACGACCACGAAGAGGTAACAAGGAATTCTTGTTATACTCTGCTTACTATTCTCTTTCTCTACTCTCACAAAGTACTGACTTGGGTGTCCGAGGCTCCTCCCACAGCAAATACTCTGGGAAGCTCCTAACCCTTACTTTTTTGAGTCCTTGCATTCCTTTTCCCACCGGAGGCCCTTCATCCTGGCATTCCTTCATCGAAAGTTCTTGCTCCAAGCTCACCTTGTTGCACAACGAAGATGCACAATGGCATCAATATACACATGATATCTAAAACACTATGTAAGCATAAACACTACCTATATTGGGTTAGCACACATAATCACATCAAACGATCACACAATTCACACACACACCACATTTGCATTCTCGGCTGAAAGCACTAGCAAGCACAATTTCACATCCTTGCACTTCAAGCATTCCAATCAATCATCAATCCACTAGAGCTCCAAGTTGACTAGTAGGTTGGCCTAACCTACTAAGAACTTAAGTGATTGCCATTAACCTTGACTAGCTAGCCAAACCGTAATGGACCCAAAAGTTCAACCATATGTCCATCTAGCAAACTAAGATCACATAGCATAATTGACTATCACTTGGCTGCCATTAACTACTTGAACAAAAAATTATACCAAGAAATCAAGTAGAATCATGAACCTTACCCACAAAAACACAAGCTTGAGCTTTCGGCCAACCTTGTGATAGCCAAATGACTATCAAACTTGGATAGTTCCTAAGGATGACTGACAAGTACCATCCCCGGACATACATCTGACCAACCTCAGGAAAATGGATCCTCACCATCCTCGGAAGATAACACTACCACCCTTGAGGGACATACTGTGCCATCCTCGGTCAAATGATTTGTCGACCTCAAGAGGCGACCTACCCATCCCCGACAGAATATAGCATACATCAAAGATCTTCCACCCTACCGAGGAGCCTTCCTCTGTGGCCCTCGAAAGCAAAACTGGACCTAAGGAGACCCGCTTGTCGAAGGGGTATTACCTCCTGAAGAAGGCCCATCTCCGAAGGAGTTCTCGCCCAGATAACACAAAGAAAGTTAGGAGCCTCTAACACAGAGACATCACACACGCCTTTGACACACAGGCCTCCCACGGCCCTGACTTCTGGCCAGAACAGCCTATGGGCAGCTGGAGATCCCCATCTCTGAAGGTCCGGACCACATCTGGCCAAACACGTGTCATAATCCAAATAGGCTGTGTCAAACAGACTTCTCCCAATGCCCTCCTATAAATACTTGGGGAAATGACCTTGGTAAGGACAGGCATAACTATCAAGAGAACTCTACTCTTTATTCTCCATTCACCAGTCTTCACTTGCCAAATTCTGACTTGGGCGTCAGAGGCTCTTCCCCCGGAAACACACTCCGGGGACCTCTTAACCCCTGTTCTTTTAAGCGTTTTAGGCAATTTCATAACGGAAGTCTCTCATACCAGTCTCTTCATACCAGAAGTCCCTTTCAGCCTCACCATGTCGTACAACGAAGATGCCAACGGGCATCATTTGGCGCCATCTATGGGAACCCACTCTCAGGTAGCCATCATTGAGACTTGGCGTTCTAAGGATAAGGGACTCCTGAAGTCCCCATCCATGCCGGAGAATCAACCGGCGACCGAACAACATGCCACAGGGACTTCTTTGCCCGAGGATGAACGTCCTCTAATGATCACGATGAGCTTCCTACATGATTTTCAATGCTCTATTATGGCTGAAATGAGGCAACAGTTGGACCAAAGGTGGTCACAACCACCTTTGGGTCGAGGGCGTCTTTACCAGCTCCCCGTCGGGAAATAAGCCCGAAGTCCACTCACCGGAGTTCAGGGAGTGTGGAATTCTATGACGAGCCCTCAACAGAGGACATAACCCCCAGAGGCTGATGTACTAGAGAAACATGATCCATAGGGGCTAGGGCTTCCCACCGGTGGAGTTCTTCACTAGAAGAGAGATCACAATCCCTCTGCCGCTGAAGTTACTCCCTGAAAGAAAGGTGTCATTCTCCGTTTTCGGAGGCCTCCAGGCAATGAGAATAGCCCAGTGCCACCATCCTCATGGAAAAGATCCTAGAGACGCTACAAAAAGTGGAGAGGCAGATCACCTGAAAGCCTGTCTGGTAAAGGTTATCTAAGACCTTCACCGGATAAGAGTCACCCTTCGTCCAGATGGTAATGGAAGCACGAATGCCAAGCGATTTTTGGGTACCTCGCTTGGAAACCTATGATGGGCACAGTGACCCTCAAGCCTACCTAACCAAGTACAGGCGTAGTATGGTGCTACACGGTGCAGATAACACTACCCTTTGCAAGTGCTTTGAGGTCACCCTCTCCGCCCCAGCAACCGCATGGCACAACTCCCTTTCCCCTGGAACTATAATGAGTTTCCAAGAGCTATCCATGACGTTCACGAAGCAGTTCATCGGCAGTAGGCCGACGGTGAAGATGCTCATTCAGATGTTTGACTTAGTGTAAAGGAATGGGGAGACTATTCACGACTATGTCGAAAGGTTCAATCATGAAGCCCTAAGTGGGTCGAACTTCCATCCCGAAATACGCATCCTCGCCATGATAAAGGGACTTCAAAGAGACACACAACTCTTCTACGAGTTCTTTACAGTGCCCCTGGACACCCTCGGAGAATCCTACCGATGGGCAATGCAACACATGACGGCTGAGGAGCTTAGGATGGGGGCGTCAAAGTCTGAGGACATACACCTCGAAGTATAGAACAGCCAACCTCGGTATCCAATCGAAGGTGGAAGGAGACCTAAAAAAAAAGAGCAAAGAAGTCAATGACATTCACCCCTTTGAACACTACGAGAATGAACATACTACTGGCAATGGAAAGGCAAGGCACCCAGATCCAGTGATCGAAGGGCATGACCTCAGAAAACAAGAAAAATATGAAAAAATTCTATCATTTCCATTGGGATCACGGTCATGACACTGAGGATTGCTTCTAACTCAAGAAGTACATCGAGTTCCTAATCTAGTAGGGCCAACTTCGCCGGTACCTACAAATGCCCTCTCCCAGGGGAAGGAGGGAGGAGGAAAGAAAGGAAGATGAGGACTATGATTCCGACCAACGTCGCAACCGAAGTCCCAAGAAGATTCCTCCACCACTGGTTGGAGTAATCCAGACCATCACTAAGGGACTACCTTCGGTATAAAGGAAAAGGAAAGCCCAGGAGATCTCAGTGATGGAATTCTGTTAGGTTCATTTCCTAAGTGCTTGGCTTAGGCCAATGAAATAAGGAGAAACACCATGAAAACATGGAAGAACTGTGAAAGAAAAGCACAGCGGTATATGTGCTAAGTTGAGGACTTTCGGGTCCTAAATGCTCAAAGAAAATTGACCACGGGAAGATTGTAAGAAAATGAAATAAGAGGACTCAAATGCACACTTAAACTAGTGATCCTGATGAAACTACAAAATTATAGTGGGAACTTTCAACCATGCAAAGTTATGAGGGGACTAATGGCATAGTAGGCCAATTTTTGGGAAATTCCAATGATGACTAGTCAAATCATGTTTCCCATTAAGGAATTAAGGCATCATTGCCTTGGTTTACCAAGTTAGTACTAGTTATAGTATTCGGCCGAAACCTACATGGACTAATGGCCATTTTAAACACTTGTGGTTAGTGGTTGGCATTGTGAGCCATGAAGTGACACAAGTGCCGAAGTGTGCATATGTTTTAGTGATGAAAATGAAGCCATAAGGAAGTGAGGGCTTATTGGTGCCATGCAAGATTTGTGAGGCCGAAAGCTAGCTTATTACTACTTTGCTTACATGTAGCTATCACCAAAAATGCATGACTCCACTTAAACCATTTTGTCTTCATTTCGGGTTTCCTTCTCCATGATCGAAAGCTAGCCTTATTGTGTTCTTGGTTGTGTTCTTGAGTTTTCCACTAAAAGGGTTTCGGATTAGAGCACAAAGGAGGCAAATTGGAGCTTGAGTGATGGAAGCAAGCTTGGAGACTTTGCTTTCATCACTAGGCAACTCAAGTTGAGCTTTTGATTTGAAGAAATCATGGAGGCTGAGGCATTTCAAGCTTGGGTTTGAGTCCATTTTGTTGAGGAGCATTTCGGTTTGGATGTTTGAGCATTGACCGATAAGAACTCAAGCTTTGAATTGAGGTAGGGTTCACTAGATTGCTTGATTGCTTGGTAATATACCATGATTCAAGTATTAAAGTGGCTAAGTGATGGTTAATTATGCTAAATGACCTTAGTTACTTGATGGGCTATTGAGATGTTTCGGTTGTGATTGTTGATTAGCTAATTGATTATGGACATGTGCTAGAAATGCTAGTGAATGAGGCCAATTTGCTAGGCATTTCGGAGCTCTAGGGGAAGTGGGCTTTATGGTGAAGTTTTGTATGCAAAAGTGCACAATGGCACATGTTATGGTATTTGGCCGAATGGTCATTGTGGTGTGTGAGTGTGTTCATTGTGTGCTTGAGTGATTCCTTATGCTTGTTAACCATTTACTTACTATTATTGCCTATATGTCTCAGACTTGCTAGTATGTATATATATATATGTTGTGGTTTTGTTGTCTTTGTGTCTTCTTTTGTAGGTTAATATGAGCTTGAGGAGGTTAAGCCTTGAGTTATACACTCGGCTTAACTAAATAAACTCTTTCATGAGTTGGTAATAATGGTGAACTCTACTGAGTATTAGTACTCATTGCGCATAAATTTGTTTTTCAGGAAAGGACATTTGGCCTGAGTTATAGTAGCTTAAGTTTGCTAGTGTGTTGTGCTAGTTTTACTTGTGTATCAAGGTATGTGCCAATGTGTGCTTGGCTGATTAACTTTGTACATTACAAGTCTTCTTTTTTTGAAGTTGGCCGAAACTTATGACTTAAGTTGTGCAGGCTTGTAGTGTGGGAACTGTACTAGGTGGAATCATGGATGTGTGGACAATAGCTCTGATAGTGGTCTTCACTTTTATGATCATGAACATGGCCATAGGACTTGTACTGTAGTGTGTCTTGCTGTATGGCACACTTAAGGTCTTGTTTAGAGAGTAGGGATTTCGGTTTGTAAGTATAACTTGGGTTAATGAGAACTTTTGTGAATCATGGCATGTAGCCATGTTTGATGTACTAGGTAGATTACTTTTGGTTATGTACATACGTAAGTAGTCTTGGTTATGCCTAGTTTTCTTTTGTGGTACATGGAGTACCTTAATGACCAAGTTATACTTGCATTTGTGGCATGGTTTTGTACTTAAATGTTTAAGGGCCAATGGATGGCATGTTTATATGAATGCTGATGGCCTGGGGCCTCATCGTTGTGAGTCATGATGACTGTTGAAGAGACTTCTAGGAGGAAGAACGCCTGGAAGGTGGATCGCCCCAAGGAGAGTACTTGAAAAGCTGGTAAACAGGGTTAGGAGGCCCCCGGAGTGTTTTTCCGGGGGGGGAGCCTCCGACGCCCAAGTCAGTGGTGGCCGGAAAAAGGAGAAAGTCACTAGCTCAAAGAGAAAGGCAGAAAAGTCTCGCCTGGTATTTTCTCAGAGTGTGGGAGCTGTATCTCCGGCCAACCAACCTCCTGTCAAGTATTTATTTCCTGTGTATATAGGAATACCTAGCCCGTTCAGATCATGACACGTGTGCGGTCGGATGCTCCTGAACTTCTAGGCATAGGGGACAGATAGTTGGTAACCAGATGGCCTCGAGCCTTGTGCTGAGACGGGCCATGATGTGATTCTGATGGCGTCTGCGCGTCAGGGCGGCTTTTTACGTCTGTGGTGGGACGTGTCAGAGGCTTCCTTAAATGCTTCCTTAAATGCTCCTGCCGTACTCCCCAGGTCCCTGGGCGAGGTCGTCCTCTAGTTCGGACAGAACCTCTTCGGGAAGCATACCCTCAGTTCGGGGGTTCCCAGTTCCAGGGGTTCCGCCTTCGGGGATATCATGTTCGGGCAGCAATGTCTGGTGCCACTTTTCCGGAGGCGCGCTGTTCACAACCTTGGGGGGCGAATAGAGTCCTCAAGTTTTACTGGCGTGCCGAGGCTCGGAGCTCTCCGGCTATCTCCCGAGGTGCGTGATTCCACCTGTTGCCGGGAAGCGCCAGTTCTTCTGGCCATTGTTGTGGCAGGGTGTTCGGCCAGATTGAGGCGATAGCCTTTGGCTATCAAATGCGAAGCATGTTTATCTTGTAAACCTCATTAATTCTAATTATGGTCGAATGTTCATGTGCACTCAAACATGAGTTTTCAAACTAAATGATTACCTTGGGCTTCTTTGTTGCCATTCTAAGTTGCACACTTGATTGCACACATCCTAAACACTTAAATAGCATTGAGTGTTGCCTTGCATGAAATGCAAGTTACATATTACAGCCTTGCTTGTTTTGCAAGCTAGTGGTATTGGGCCTTACTTCTGCTGCAAGTAACTAATTGGGTTTTACTCATAAGCCTCCTGGGCCACCTCCCAAGCTAAATACCTTAAGAAAATAACACTTAAGGATTAGTTACTTTGATTGGCCGAATTGAAAGTTCCAATAACACTCCAAAATAATCTTAGTTGGGTGAGTGTAGTACAGAGTGTTTGGGTCAGGGCCTGTGTGAGGTGTGACAAATTCGGTGACCCATCGAATAAGCTCATTTGGAAAGATGGGTCTACTGTAGTATTCCTACATGATGACCCACTCCTTATTATGGCAAGGATCAGGAGTTGGGACGTAAAAAGGGTGCTCCTGGATGACAGGTCCAACGCCGATGTCCTATTCTTCCACCTGTTACCAAGCTTGGGCATCGTGAAAAATGACCTCAAACCTGTCACGTCCCCTGCCTCCGGGGTAGGTCCTTCCGAACTCTCTGTGCTCAGGTGGATTGACCTACCTCTAATGATAAGGGGAATTACAGTTTAGAAGAATGGAGAGCTCTTCGCTTCAACCATGACCAGGTTCATAGTCATTGACGTCCCCTCTTCATACAATGCAATCCTCGGAAGGCAAACTCAAGGGAATTTTCAAATCCGACCATATGTGAAGCACCTGATGGTCGCCTTCGGGACAAAAGAGGGGGAGGCAGAAATATTTATTGCCGAAGCTAAAGTCTGGAAGGTCTTCATAAGGGTGAGGCAGAGCCCAGTGAAAGTGCACACATAGACCTTGGGAGAAAAAGGCACACCGACTGAAGGGCCTACAGAGGAACAGAGAAGTGGCTGAGATAAAATCGAAACTTAGAATGTACAGATTGTCCTGGGCCAAAGTACTCGTCTTGCTAAATAGCTGGCCGAAGGTGACAAGCAAAAGCTTGTATCTTTCCTTTTAATGAACAAAGATCTATTTGCCTACTCACCGAAGGACATGCCTGGGGTAGACCCTCACATAATTCAGCATAGCCTTAAGATATGCCCTGACGTGAAGCCTGTTCGACAAAAAAAGAGAGGCCTTACGGCACACAAAAACAACTTTGTCAAATCCAAAGTCCAATGATTGATGGAGGCGGACGTAATAAGGGAAGTCAAATATCCCGAATGGCTTAGTAACGTGGTTATCACCATGAAAGAAGGGAGTCACAAACACCAAATGTGCATCGACTTCCGAAGTGTGAATGATGCTTGCCCTAAGGATTCATATCCTCTGCCGCCAATAGACCAGCTGGTAGACTCAACTGCTGAGTATGGCCTCCTTAGCTTCCTTGACGACTTCAGTAGGTATCATCAAATCAGAATGGACCCCAAAGATGAGGGAAAAACTACCTTCATCATCGAAGTTGGTACATACTGCTATATTAGAATGCCCTTTGGGCTTACGAATGCAGGAGCCACGTACCAGAGGCTGATGAATAGGGTCTTCGACTCCCAAATCAGGAAAAACATGGAAGTCTACGTCAATGATATGATAGTTAAGAGCAAGCTATCGAGTAGTCATATCATAGACTTAGAGGAAACATTCCACCAACTGAGGGCACTTGGCATTCGTCTGAACCCCAAACAATGCGTGTTCGGGGTGAACGTGGGTAAGTTCCTCGGATTCATGGTGTCAGAAAGAGGCATTGACACCAATTCGGAAAAGGTCAAAGCCCTGTTGGGATTCTGAACTCCCACAATGACCAAGGATGTGTAGAGACACATTGGGAGAATCACGTCCCTTAATAGATTCATTTCTAGATATAGGGATCACTGTCAACTGTTCTTCAAAGTCCTCACTAAAGCGGTAAAAAATGGAGATGACCTCGAGACAAAGCTCCACCCTTAGAATGAAGACTGCCAAAAAGCATGAGAAGAGCTTAAAGTCTACCTAACCCGTCTGCTGACACTCCGGCAGCTATAGGAAGGAGAACCCCTCATACTCTACCTCACCATCACCGAAAAGACGGTAAGCTCGGTCCTTGTAAAAGAAAAAGGGGCAAAGCAATGGCCAGTATATTATGTGAGCAAATTTCTGCATGTTGCCGAAGTCAGGTACCCCTTGCTTCAAAAGGCTATTTATGCCCTAATACTTGCAAACAGACGATTACGACCCTATTTCCAAGGGCACCCCATTGTCTTGCGAAGTAACCTGCCCCTCTTGGATATCATGAGGAAGGTAGACCACTCAGGAAAGCTTTTGAAGTGGTGCATCAAGCTCGGTGAGTACGATATCACCTATGAGCCGAGGAAGGCAATAAAAGCACAGGCATTGGCAGATTTCATTGTCGAGGTACCCATTGCCGAAGACAGTCCACCCAACCTTAGAAAAGATGAACCTGAGTGGACTCTGTTTGTTGATGGGGCCTTCGGCTCCGAACATCTAGGAGCTGGAGTAATTCTTTGTGGTCCCAAAGGTATGGAAGCCGTGAACGCCATCAAATTCGGGTTTAATGTCACCAACAATATGGCAGAATATGAAGCCCTACAGAAGGTTTGCGCCTCGCCAGAAGAGTTAGTGTGAGAAACCTAAAGGCCCACAGCGAATCTCAGCTCTGTTGGGTTTCGGGAGCCAAACAGTGCAGCGGAATTTAACCAAAACCCTCCAGGATCCAAGTGAAACGAGGTAAACCGGGTGTTCGAAAATTTCATACCTAATTTTCGGTTGAGATCTCTCACTCAACTGTAGAGTCGAATCACAAAACCTGAACAGTTGACGTGTTCAGGCTCTCTATGGTATCCACACAAGCCTCTCGGGATCACCACGCTTCCACCACGTCCTGGCAGATGCGTTACTCTTGCGCTCGCAGTGCTAGCTTGCGTCCTCCAAGGAATTGCAAGAGAAGAGTGCGGCTGTCCTTTTGGGAGGCTAGGGCAAGGAGACCTGCGAATTTCTCACTTAAAAGTTGTATTTATAGTGAGACTCAACTTCCAGGCCTAATGGGTTTCAAAGCCCTAATCCAATTAGGATTTAATTTCGAGCTTAATAATGGCTCAACTCCTTGCCCTATTATTAATACGAAATTAAAGTGAAACCATAACCCAAATAATTAGCCCATGCACTCTAATGATCCAAATAGCTCTATGTGTGCGACCCAATAGGCTCTTGCCATGTTGGCAATGATCATAAATCACATTTATGATCATAAGCAATGAGCGGTGTCTAGCAACACATCATTGCTACCCAAGTGACAAGATTGTCGGTGAATCAACTAAACCTTTGTGATCATCACCGATATATGCCATTGTCCCTTTGTCCAAGATATCAAGACTAAGCACGAGACATGGAATGTGTCACTCTCGTATAGCCCAATCTTTGGTTTCTTGATTACCGAGTAGACCAAATTAAACTGACGACATTGATATCATATATCAACTCATCGGAGCATGGCCATGCATTTTCTAAGTCTCACTCTATCAAGGGGCCCAAAGATATCACTCCCGTTACATAGGAGGGACAAATCCCATCTTGATCATACAAATCCCTCCGCATGATATATGACATACCCAATGACCTCCTTCAAGTTCACTCAGTTACGAGCAACAAAGGAAAGTATCAAAGTATCTGACTCACATGTAGGGAACCTTGATGATCTTAGGTCGAAGGACTACATATACCATGATCACTATGAGAATCACTTATGACACTCTATAACGATCCATGAAGTGTTCTCATGGTGGGTCGGTCCAGTACACAAGTTCTCCAACTTGTACCCATATATAGACTACATATCTCATATTAGTCTCCACATATGCTAGTCATTATGTATTATTGCAACCCGTTCCACAATAATACTAGACTAGGGACGTTTAAGAATATCATTATTCTAGGGTTACAATTATGTTTATTACGTTACGTAGAAACAAAACAACAAACATAATTGCTGGATTAATGCCTCAGTAAAATATCATGACTCAATGTGCAAAAATACAATCATCTCATGATTGGCCTTCATGGGCACAACACTAACAAGCTCGTGGTCCGACAGACGGTAGGGGACTACGGCGCGAAGGACCCAACCTTGGCAAAGTATCATGACCTCATATCAAAGCTCATCCAGGAGTTTGACACAGTACGCATCGAGAACGTACCTCATCGGGACAATGCCGAAGCAGATACTTTGGCGAAGTTAATAAAGTCCACCGAGCTGCTAAGTCATCCGAGCATAGCAATAATGAGCATAGCAACCTTGGAAAGAGGATGGAAAAATCCCATAAAAAGGTATCTTACGACTTTAGAGCTTCACGAATGTTAGTGTTGTGCCCAAAAGGCAATCATGAGACGATTGTATTTTTGCTCACTGAGTTATGATATTTTATTAAGGCATTAATCCAGCAATTATGTTTGTTATTCTTTTTCTATGTAATGTAATAAACATAATTGTAACCCTAGAATAATAATATTCTCAAATGTCCCCGGTCTGGTATTATTGTGGAGCGGGTTGCAATAATACGTAACAACTAGCATATGTGGAGACTAATATGAGATATGTAGTCTACATATCGGTACAAGTTGGAGAACTTGTGTACTGGACTGACCCACCATGAGAACAATACATGGATCGTTATACGAGTGTTGTAATTGATTCTCATAGTGATCATGCTATATGTAGTCCTTAGCCCTAAGATCATCAAGGTTCCCTACATGTGAGTCACATATTTTGATACTTTCCTTTGTGATGGCCATGGGCCTCATCGTTTAGAGTCATGGTGACTGTTGGAGAGACTTCTAGGAGGAAGAACGCCTGGAGGATGGTGCGCCCAAGGGAGAGTACCTGAGATGCTCAGAAAAAGTGGGTTAGGAGGCCCCTGGAATGTTTTTTCGGGGGGGGAGCCTCCGACGCCCAAGTCAGTGGTGGCTGAGAAAAGGTAGAGGAAGTAGCACAAAGGGCTGAAGAGTCTTGCCTGTGATTTTCTCAGAGTCTGGGAGTCAGACCTTTTGCCAACCAACCTCCTGCCAAGTATTTATTTCCTGGTATTTATAGGACTGCCAAGCCCGTTCAGATCGTGACACGTGTTCGGTCGGATGTTCCCTGAGTTTCTGGGCGTAGGGGACAGATAGCTGGTAGCAGGTTGCCTTGTGCCTTGTGCTGAGATGGGCCATGATGTGATTTTGATGGCGTTAGCGTGCCAGAGCGCCTATTGACGCGGCTTTATGACGTCTGTGAAAGGACGTGTCAGAGGCTTCCTTAAATGCTTCCTTAAATGCTCTTGCCGTACTCCCGAGGTCCCTGGGTGAGGTCGTCCTTTGGTACGGACAATGCCTCTTCGGGAAACACGCACCCAGTTCGGGGGTTCCCAGCTTCAGGGAGTTCTGCCTTCGGGGAGATCATGTTCGGCCCGCAATAGCTGGTGCCTCTTTTCCGAAGGTGATCTATTTGCAACCTCGGGGGGGCTAGTAGTATCCTCAAGTTTCCTGGCGTGCCGGGCTCGGAGCTCTTCGGCTATCTCCTGAGGTGTATGATCTCATTTTCACTCGAGTATCGCCAGTCTCTTCTGGCCATTCTTGTGGCAGGGAGTTCGGCCAGATAGAGGCGATAGCCTTTGGCTATCACTTTGTTGCATGTAAGTAAGTGAACTTCAAGGACGTCATTGGGTATGTGACATATCATGCGAAGAGATTTGTATGATCGAGATGGGATTTGTCCCTCCTATGTAACGGGAGTGATATCTTCGGACCCCTTGATAGAGTGAGAATTAGAAAATGCATGGCCATGGTCGAATGAGTTGATATACGATATTAATGTCATCAGTTTAAGTTGGTCTACTTGGTAATCAAGAAACCAAAGATTGGGCTATACGAGAGTGATACATTCCATATCTCGTGCTTAGTCTTGATATCTTGGACAAAGGGACAATGGCATATATCGATAATGATCATAAATGTTTAGTCGAATCATCGACAATCTTGTCACTTGGGTAGCAATGATGTGTTGCTAGACACCGCTCATTGCTTATGATCATAAATGTGATTTATGATCATTGCCAATGTGGTAAGAGCTTATTGGGTCACACACATAGAGCTATTTGGATCATTAGAGTGTGTGGGCTAATTATTTGGGTTATGGTTTCACAATAATTTCGTATTAATAATGGGCCCAAAAGTTGAGCCATTATTAAGCCCAAAATTGAAGCCTAATTGGATTAGGTCTTTGAAACCCATTAGACCTGGAAGTTGAGTCTCACTATAAATACAACTTTTAGTGAGAAATTTGTAGCTTCTTGCCCTAGCCTCCCAAAAGGACAGCCACACTCTTCTCTTGCGATTCCTTGGAGGATGCAAGCTAGCACTGCGAGGGCAAGAGAAATGCATCTGCCGGGACGTGGTGGAAGCATGGTGATCCCGAGAGGCTCGTGTGGATACCATAAAGAGCTTGAACACGTCAACTTTTCAGGTTTTGTGATTCGACTCTACAGTTGAGTAAGAGATCTTAACCAAAAATTAGGTAGGGAAATTTTCAAACACCTGGTTTACCCCATTTCACCTAGATCCTGGAGGGTTTCGGTTAAATTCCATTGCGCTGTTTTGGCTCCTAAATCGCAGCACCGAAGACCCTCATGAAGTGACAAAAGTGTGGAAACATTCCGGACAATATTTCCTAATCAAAGAGGAGTTATACCGACAAGGATACGCGAGTCCACTACAAAGGTATGTCAGCGAAGAAGACATAGAGACAGTCCCCAAAGAAGTCCACGATGGGGCCTATGGTTCCCACACAGGAACTAACGCCCTGGCAGGAGTACTACTCCACCAAGGATACTTCTGGCCCACCCTAAGGAAGGACCTGAGGCAGTTTGTCCAAAAATGTCACAATTGCCAAAAACATGCCAACATCCAGAGGCTACCCTCAGAAATGATAACTTTGGCTAACTACCCTTGCCCCTTCACAGTATGAGGTATTGGCCTTATCGGGCCTCTCCTAACAACACCCGGATGAGTGAAGTTTGACGTAGTCGCAGTAGATTACGTCACTAAATGGATTGAGGTAGAGCCCCTGGCAACCATTTCGGTGAAGGATATACAAAAATAGCCTATTCGGGATCATGGCCGCCTAAGGGACCTAGTCATTAGCAGCTACCTTACCTTCAACCTCATTTGTGACATTCTTCGACGTTGAAGGCAGAGCAAAAGGAGCGTTAAGGTGCTCGAATTTTGACCACATCCAGCGAGGCCCTATGGGGATGTCCAGACTCACAAAAAGAAGAGGTCAAGGTCTAGGTACTTGGCCAGAACTTAGTGTCGAGCTGAATAAAAGCCGTCTTGAAATGCAACCTTGATTGCCTAATCGGCTTTGTCCTTCTTGATAGCCAAGTCCTCTAGCTTGTTCACTAGCCCAGTGACCTCCTTCGCGAGCTTCTTTGTCTTCTTCTTTTTCTTCTCTTTCTTCAGCTCATCAACCTTGGCTTGAAGATCAATGTTGTCTGTGAGGGCATTCGTTAGGAGTGCAGGGTCCTCCTCCTTCTCCTTTCGGTAGGCCTTGTTTGCCAAAGTAAGCTCCGTGACCTTCGCGCTGAGGTCAGACACCTTCTTGGAAAATCTTGAAAGAGAAGAAGAAGAAGAAGACAAAGAAGCTCGAGAAGGAGGTAGCTGGGCTAGTGAACAAGCTATAGGACTTGGCTATCAAGAAGGACAAACTTCTTCTTCTTCTCTTTCTTCAGCTCATCAACCTCGGCTTGAAGATCAGTGTTGTCTGTGAGGGCATTCGTTAGGAGTGTTGGGTCCTCCTCTTTCTCCTTACTGTAGGCCTTGTTTGCCAAAGTAAGCTCCGTGACCTTCGTGCTGAGGTCAGACACCTTCTTGGAAAAATCTTGAAAGAGCTCCTCCTGACTCTTCAAGAACTCCTCCTGGAGTTTAGCCACCTCATCCTCGGCTATTTTGTTGAGTTTGCTGTCTTAAGGATCGAGGTAGCACAGAATTGCTTGGCTATTGCCAAGGACTCTTCGGTCTGACATTGGCCCAAAAATTGCTTCGCTGCCCAAGCTCTAAAGTGGCCACTATATGCCAAGAGCTCCAAAAATGAAGGCTCCAAGTTAGGATCAAAAGGCTATGAAAGCTTGGAAAAAATTTTCTAAGTCCCAAAACTTAGCTGGGCAGCATGTTCGGACATCCTCACGGTGAAGACCTCCTCATTGGGACATTCCTCAGTCAGGGACTTGAAGGTGGCGTTGGTAAAGATGCCCTTCGCAATCTGAGGGGCCATTCGCTGGCTGTCCTTGGAGAACAAGTTCATGTCCTCCATCAATGACTAAAAAGGCCCCCTCGGAACCTTGTCCCTTGGACTTTTGGAATCCCGAAGGGCCCGCTTCCAAGTGTGGTCCACCATCCACGCTACGGGGGTCTACTCCTCTACAAAATCACGTTGAAGTTTCGTCAGTACGTTATCCCTTAGCCACTAATCTATGAGATCTAAAATACCAAAAATTCCCAAACTTAGAGAAAAAATGGCTAAAGGACAAACTTGATGGAACCTCGGTGACATCCTCCATGGAATTGCCAACCACTAGTACTTCGGTGGGGACCTGTTTGTCTTTTCTTCTTTGGTGTTCTTCAAGCTCCGCTGCTGAAAGGCCCCCTGCCAAAGTTTCCAGAGCATCTGCCTCAACAGTGAGGCTGAATGGAGTCAGACTGACAGTCGACTCCGAAGGTGGATCAAGCCGGACCAAGGACTGGTCCTTCACCTCCGAGTCATCTTTCGAGTGGAGGAGGAAGGTCTTTCTTAGACTTCTTTGCTGAAAATGGCCCGCCCCTAACATCTTCTTCCACTTCGGGGCCGCCTTCTTCCTCTGTTGATCTCCCTTCTCGAGTTGATCGAGAAAAAGGGACTTGTAGAAAGCCACGGATTGGTCACCCATCTCTGAAAAAGGGAAGACATTAGTGTAAGTCCAGAGAAGTATAAATAACAGAAATCTGGAAGATTACTTACTCTCGACAAGCCCTTCGTAGGTAAGCTCGCGCCGAAGGAGCATCACTAGCCTTTCCTTTTTTCCGTCAAAGGTAGGTTTTGGTATGGCCAGCTCGGTTTTATGCTCCTTGACTACCCCTAACTCTCGAACCTCCTCGGTCATGAAGTTCCACTTTATGGGAAAGGGGTACAGGAAATGAGGAGGGACCTTGGGGTCCCAGTCCGTGACTGCGCAGATACGGCTGTCGAAGTCATCGAACTTTACCTCCAACTCTGGGGTTAGTAGCCATCTGGGGTCCACTACATCTATGGGCAGGGTCCCCCATGCCCATTCCGTCGGAACGTCCTTCCAAGCTTCAGCTGCCTTCAGGAAGAAGAACTTCCTCTGCCAACCCCGCCAGCTGTCCTTAGTGTTGAAGGTGAAGGTGTATTTTTTGGACCCAGAACCTTGAGGGAGCAAGCAATAAAAACCACCCTTTGGGACGGGATGGAGTTTGTAGCATTGCATGAAAAAAATGAAGTAACGCTCTATATTGAAGGCCCCACACATGCAAAGAAAAGCATTCAAATAGGATTAAGAATTAGGCAGAAGCTGAGTGACACCTATACCATGAAAATGGCAGAAGTCGCAGACCACCTTCGGAGGATGAAACCAAAATCCGGCCTTGAGTTGGGCCCGAAAGGCGGTAACCTCGCCGGAGTTATTCATATAACTAAACAAGCCAGGTTTGGGTAGCCTAATAACCAAGTAAGAAGGAAGAAAAAATTTTGTTCCCAACTTCATTAACTTCTCCAAAGTGGTGCGGGGGAAGACATTTGGAAATGGGAAACCTAACTTTGGACGGGAGAAAAGAGAAGAAGGAAATAATGCCAAAGAATGACTTTGGAAAGGAGAACCCACCAAAGCTTTTGCCGAAGTCTGGATTTGTGAACACCGTTGCTAAGACTCGTCGGAAATCGCCCCACCGCTTGCACCGCTACAGAAAAGGGAGAAAAGCTTGAGAGCAAACAAGAGCTAAACAAAAGCAAAAGAAAGTGAGTGGGAACTCTGACGAAGAGGAAGGTTTATATAGGTCGAAAAGGGTAAGTGAATCATCACCATAATTACCCCTCGAAGGTGAAGAGACGCGGTTGATGTAACCAATGCAACTGTCCCCTAATTACCCTGTGACAATTGTCACCCAGCACAGGAAATGAGGGCACGCCTCCTAACAGCACAAAGGCCTAGGCAAGCATATCTGAAGTGACGTGCCTATCTGATTACGAGACATGACAGTCCACTAACCTGTAGTGTAAAGTTAAAAAGGGATACACACTTCAAAAATACCGAGGGACTAGCCAGGAGGTGAGAAGTCACACTCATAAGCTACCTCGGCTGAAGAAGCATACATTCAGACAATGAGGTGTCTCCTACCTAGCTTCCACAATGAGTCCCATGAAGTGCCCTAAAAAACTTTACTCACTAAAGTTACCACTTCGACTTTCTAAGGGGGGCATGTGATGGCCAAATAACTATCACACTTGGATAGTTCCTAAGGATGACTGACAAGTACCATCCTTGGATGTACATCTGACCAACCTCAGGAAAATGGATCCTCACCATCCTCGGAAGGTAACACTACCACCCTCGAGAGGACATACTGCACCATCCTCGGTCAAGTGATTTGCCGACCTCAGGAGGCCGTCTCCCCATCCCTGGCAGAATATAGCGTACACTGAAGGTCCTCCACCTTACCGAGGAGCCTCCCTCTACGGCCCTCGAAAGCAAAAATCGGACCAAAGGAGACCCGTCTGTCGAAGAGGTATTACCCCCCGAAGAGGCCCTATCACTGAAGGAGTTCTCGCCCAGATGAAACAAAGACAGTTAGGAGCCTCTAACACGGAGACCTCGAACACACCCCTGACACACAGGCCTCCCACGGCCCTGACTTCTTGCCAAAACGGCCTATGGCCAACTGGAGATCCCCATCTCCAAATGTACGGACCACATCTGTCCGAACACGTGTCATAATCCAAGCGGGCTGTGTCAAACAAACTTCTCCCAATGCCCTTCTATAAATACTTGGGGAAACGACTTTGGTAAGGACAGACATAACTCTCAAGAGAACTCTAGTCTTTACTCTCCATTCACCACTCTTCACTTTCCAAATACTGACTTGGGCATCGGAGTCTCCTCCCCCGAAAACACACTCCGGGGACCTCCTAACCCCTGTTCTTTCAAGCATTTCAAGCAATTTCACGACAGAAGTCTCTCCTACCAGTCTCTTCATACCAGAAGTCCCTTTCAGCTTCACCATGTCATACAATGAAGATGCCAATGGGCATCACCTTGAATCCTTCAAATTTGAGCCTGAAAATTGAAACTCGAGGTCACCTAATGCCAAGACCAAGTAAGCCAAGCTTGATTTCCACTTCAAGCTCCAATTCAACACCAATTTGGTAAGGATCCGGCACCAACTCGACAAGAACACCCAAGAACTCTTCCTTCACTTTGAAATGAATCTTTGACAAGAACCAGTTAATTTTGGATTAA
Organism: Aquilaria yunnanensis; assembly: GCA_039654915.1. Classification (NCBI taxonomy): domain Eukaryota; kingdom Viridiplantae; phylum Streptophyta; class Magnoliopsida; order Malvales; family Thymelaeaceae; genus Aquilaria; species Aquilaria yunnanensis. Next base: position 34,187,636 of record CM077595.1, on the reverse strand, counting down.
GTGGGTGCATGCACATCCGCCCATTGCCACATGAACCACTAATTGGTCTTAATATTCGTCTCGGCCTTGCATTAGTTTGTGTGGCCTAATCTTTCCTTCCTTTACCATTAATGTCAAGATTAGCACCTGAAAGAGTAATCAAAATGGCCCTTAAGTTTTGTTTCTCGCCATAAGTCACATAGCCATTTTTCATGTGCACTTTAAGCCTGAAAGTTCTTAGTTTTTCACTTACACCACCAACCACATTTTCAGTCAAGTCCTTTATGTTTATTTTGCATTTTCCTTGCATTCTTGGCCTGAGCCAAGTACTGAGCAATCATTCCGACAAAACTGCCTAGTAGTCATATCCTAGACTTAAATGAAACATTCCACCGACTTCTGGAATTCAGAATCCATCTCAACCCTAAGAAGTGCGTATTCGAAGTGAATATGGGCAAGTTCTTAGGATTCATGGTATTAGAAAGACGTATTGATGCCAACCCAGAAAAGGTCAAGGCCCTGCTAAGGGTCCGAACTCCTACTACAACCAAGGATGTGCAAAAACTCACGAGTAAAATCATGGCCCTTAGCAGATTCATCTCCAGATATGAGGATAGGCGCTGACAATTCTTGAAAGTTCTCACCAAAGTAGCCAAAAATGAAGATGACTTTGGTCCCAAGGAACACCTTTTTGATGCCCAACAGCATGTTCGTCGAGTGACATTATTACTTCGGGAGGGACTTCCTGAGAGGGAGGACGTCTGGAGCAAAGATTTCCCAGAGGAGTGTGCCTGAAATGCTCAGAAAGAAAAAGGTTAGGAGGTCCCCGGAGTATTTTTCTGGGGAGGTGCCTCCGATGCCGAAGTCAGTGTTCTGAGGGGAGATAGAGGAAGAGCACTAAGAGGCTGGGTGGTCTTGCCTGTTCATGTTTTCTCAGGGACAGGGGGCCGGATCCTTTGCCAGGGCCTGCTTCCTGGTATTTATAGGGGTTCCCAGCCCATTCAGATCATGACACGTGTTCGGTCGGATGCGATCTGTACTTCTGGGCGTAGGGGACAGGTAGCCGTTTGTAGGCTCCTCGGGTCTGGGACCGAGACAGGTTGTGACAAGACTTGGACGGCATCGATGCGTCAATCCGCTCTTGGAGGCGGCGTGTAGCGCATGTGGGCGACATGTTAGAGACTCCTTAAATGCTCATGCCGTACCCCCGAGGTAGTCTGGGCGAGGCCGTCCTTTGGTACGGACGCCCCTCTTCGGGAATTATGCTCGTAGTTTAGCGAGTTCCTTGGTTCGGGGGTTCCGCCTTTGGTAGATTCTCTCCTGCTTGAAATAGCTAGTTCTTCATCCCCAAAGGCGATCCATTTGGTCCCCCAAGGCAGCCGGTAACATCTTTGAAATTCCTGACGTACTGGCCGAAGTCCCGAGTTTGAGGTGTTTGACTTCGCTCCTTCCGAGGTCAGTGGTAACGCCTCTTTCGAATGACGTCAGGCTTCCCGACCACACTATTGGCAGGAAGTATGTACTGAGAGAGGTGATAGCCCTTCGGCTATCACAGGTCCCCCTTCGAAAAGCCGAAGTGGAAACTGTTAGTATTATGCCCAAAAAGCCAATCATGAGATGATTGTATTTTTGCACATTGAGTCATGATATTTTATTGAGGCATTAATCCAGCAATTTTGTTTGTTGTTTTGTTTCTGTGTAACGTAATAAACATAATTGTAACCCTAGAATAATGATATTCTTAAACTTCCCTAGTATAGTATTATTGTGGAGCATGTTGCAATAATACATAATGACTAGCATATGTGGAGACTAATATGAGATATGTAGTCTACATATGGGTACAAGTTGGAGAACTTGTGTACTGGACCGACCCACCATGAGAACACTTCATGGATCGTTATATGAGTGTCATAAGTGATTCTCATAGTGATCATGGTATATGTAGTCCTTCGACCTAAGATCAGCAAGGTTCCCTACATGTGAGTCACATACTTTGATACTTTCCTTTGTTGCTCGTAACTGAGTGAACTTGAAGGAGGTCATTGGGTATGTCACATATCATGCGGAGGGATTTGTATGATCAAGATGGGATTTGTCCCTCCTATGTAACGGGAGTGATATCTTTGGGCCCCTTGATAGAGTGAGACTTAGAAAATGCATGGCCATGCTCCGATGAGTTGATATATGATATCAATGTGGTCAGTTTAAGTTGGTCTACTCGGTAATCAAGAAACCAAAGATTGGGCTATACGAGAGTGACACATTCCATGTCTCGTGCTTAGTCTTGATATCTTGGACAAAGGGACAATGGCATATATCGGTGATGATCATAAAGGTTTAGTCGATTCACCGACAATCTTGTCACTTGGGTAGCAATGATGTGTTGCTAGACACCGCTCATTGCTTATGATCATAAATGTGATTTATGATCATTGCCAACATGGCAAGAGCCTATTGGGTCGCACACATAGAGCTATTTGGATCATTAGAGTGCATGGGCTAATTATTTGGGTTATGGTTTCACTTTAATTTCGTATTAATAATGGGCCAAGGACTTGAGCCATTATTAAGCCTGAAATTAAATCTTAATTGGATTAGGGCTTTGAAACCCATTAGGCCTGGAAGTTGAGTCTCACTATAAATACAACTTTTAAGTGAGAAATTCACAGGTCTCCTTGCCCTAGCCTCCCAAAAGGACAGCCGCACTCTTCTCTTGCAATTCCTTGGAGGACGCAAGCTAGCACTGTGAGCGCAAGAGAAACGCATCTACCGGGATGCGGTGGAAGCGTGGTGATCCCGAGAGTCTCGTGTGGATACCATAGAGAGCCTGAGCACGTCAACTGTTCAGGTTTTGTGATTCGACTCTACAGTTGAGTGAGAGATCTCAACCGAAAAATAGGTATGAAATTTTCGAACACCCGGTTTACCCCGTTTCACTTGGATCCTGGAGGGTTTCGGTTAAATTCCACTGCGCTGTTTGGCTCCCGAAACCCAACAGTGGTATTAGAGCTACTGGTGAAACCCTAAATCGGGATTGAGTGTTGAATCGCATGATGCTATGTGTTCGATTGGTTTTTGGCCATGATTAATTAGATTGATTCATGATGCATGAAACCGGAATTCGTAATGAACATATGAGATATATGAAGAAACGACACAAAGTGGTTAATGAGATTAACCCGAAATTGATAGGTATGAGATACCTATATGGATTAGGATTCTTGCAATAGTTGCAAAAACCCTAGGTTTGTTCGAATTCGGCCTGTTCGGGCACCGAAAGTAAGGTATTTTTGGTGGCTCAAATGGAGAAGTCTCGGGTCCCTACTTTCTCGAAATAGAAGATTTCGGGCTAAGCAATTGTAAGACAATTTTTTGCGGAACCACCGCCCGCTGACCGGCCAGCGGGACCGCCGTATGCGAAGTGCCACATAAATAAAAACTGGTTAATCAATACGCGAAAATTGGCATGCATCTTTGTTGAATGAGATTTGACATGATATGCTGATTGGTGTTTGAAGCATGGTTCATGGTTATAGCCCTTGATTGGTTGTACTTGTAAATACGGCCTGCGAGTCGTGCCTTTTCTTATCACTCTCATTGTACATTCTCTTCTCACCTTACTCCCCTCGAATGTAACTCGAGGTTTCTATTATTGATGTAATGGTGCATTATGGGATCGTCCAAGGTGGTATGTCCAAGGAGGTGACAACAAAAGGGCAACCAAGAAAGGAAGAGAAGGAGCTTGTGAAGACTCTTTTCTTTTCTTAGGCTTTTATGATATTCTCATTGGCTTGAGAATATCGCATAGTTTGGGCTATAACCATGTCACGTTTATTTCTTGTAAGCATGAGATGCATGTTTTATATTTGTATGTGATGCATGTATAAAACAACCGGAGATAACAAATTGGTGAGATCAAAAGAAAAGAAAAAAACCCCTCAAGCAAATATTAAGTCATTAAATGTGATGCCTTCCAAATGTTGGCACTCGTCAAGACTTTGATCAACATTAGGTGGGTTTGCCAAAGCAAAGCACCTATGTTCATCTTGGTAAGGCGTGATGGGATAATAGTGATATCCAAACTGCTAACTTTGGGTTTGACTTAACTAAGTCACCCTAATAGGATTAGGGACTTAGAGGCATAGAGTTGGGCTTAAGTTCATGAGATGAGCTTGGACAAGTGTTGTTCACCCAACTATCCAAGAGTTGCATAAGATGCAATTGGCAATGAGTTGCCTACCTAAATAGCTGTAACTTGAGAGAAAAGCCAAAGCTGACTCAGGTTGTGGTCAAATATGGATCTTGGCCCACTAGAATACCTTAGCGTCGAGGTGTTCCGAAATAATATCGAGGGTTATTATTTTGAGGAAAATAGTGGGAGTATCGTTTAATAAAAGTCCTTATTAAATGAATTAAAATACATGACTCTTACACTGCATATTTACTGTTGTAGATAACCATGGCACAAAACACATCGACACTTTCGTTGCGATCAATCCTTGAGAAGGAAAAACTGAATGAGACCAACTTTCTCAAATGGTACCGAAACTTGAGGATAGTCCTCAAACAAGAGAGAAAGGCTTATGTCCTAGAGCAGCCCATTCCGAATGAGCCTGCTGCCACTGCTCCAAGAGCTGAAAGGGATGCTCACAAGAGGCATTCTGATGATGCTTTGGATGTTGCATGCCTCATGCTTATTACCATGGAATCTGAGCTTCAGAAGCAACATGAGAACATGGGGGCGTTCGATATGATCGAACATCTCAAAATGCTTTTCCAAGAGCAAGCTAGGCATGAGAGGTTTGAGACCTCTAAGGCATTGTTTCAGTGCAAGATGTCTGAGGGAAGTCCCGTGGGTCCTCATGTGCTCAAGATAATTGGGTACATTGAGAATCTTGAGAATTTGGGATTTGCTCTTCAGAAAGAGTTGGCTATTGATGTAGTCTTGCAATCGTTGCCTGAAAGCTACAGTCAATTCGTCATGAACTATAACATGAACGACCTTGACAAGTCCCTCCCTGAATTGCTCAACATGTTGAGAACTGCTGAGCCAAACCTTAAGAAGGCTAAGCCCATTTTGATGGTTCAAAAGGGCAAGGGAAAAGGAAAAGCCAACAAGAAGAAGGATAAAGCTAATGAAAAGTCCAATGCTAGTTCTTCTTCAGCTGCACTGAAACCAAAGGGTGGTGTGGCAAAGGAAGGGGAGTGCTTCCATTGTAAACAACTTGGACACTGGAAGCGCAACTGTAAGCTCTATCTTGAAGAACTTGCTAAGGAAAAAGGAAGTAAGACTTCCATTTTAGGTATTCTTGTTATAGAGGCTAACTTTTCTACTTCCTCATCTTGGGTATTGGATACTGGATGTGGATCTCACATTTGTGCAAATGTGCAGGATCTAAGTAGAAGTAGAAGATTGGCCCGAGGTGAAGTGGACCTACGCGTTGGAAATGGAGCAAGGGTTGCTGCCTTAGCCGTAGGGACTTATGTTCTCACTTTACCTAGTGGATTAGTTTTAGAATTAGACAACTGCTACTTTGTGCCTACTATTAGTAGAAATTTGATTTCTGTTTCTTGTTTGGACAAGAAAGATTTTTCATTTATAATAAAGGACAAATGTTGTTCTATTTATTTGAATAAAATCTTTTATGGTAGTGCTTCACTTAGTAATGGGTTGTATGTTCTAGACCTCGAAGATCCAATCTATAATGTGAATAACAAGAAGGTCAAATTAAATGATTCAAACCTGACCTATCTCTGGCATTGTCGCTTGGGCCATATAAATGAGACCCGCATATCCAAGCTACATAAGGATGGACTCTTGGACTCATTTGATTTTGAATCATATGAGACATGTAAGTCATGTTTGTTAGGCAAGATGACCAAAGCCCCATTCACAGGGCAAAGTGAAAGGGCTAATGACTTACTAGGACTCATACATAGTGATGTATGTGGCCCTATGTCTACACAAGCTAGAGGAGGTTTCCAATACTTCATTACTTTCACTGATGACTTCAGCAGATATGGCTATGTGTATCTTATGAGACACAAGTCAGAATCCTTTGAAAAGTTCAAAGAATTCAAGAATGAAGTAGAGAATCAACTCGGGAAGAGTATCAAAGTGCTTCGATCAGATCAAGGTGGAGAGTACTTGGATCGAGAATTCCTTGACTATCTGAAGGAGTGTGGTATAGTATCACAACTCACTCCACCAGGTACACCTCAATGGAATGGTGTTTCTGAAAGGAGAAATCGAACTCTGTTAGACATAGTTCGCTCTATGATGAGTCAAGCTGACCTTCCAAACTCCTTTTGGGGACACGCTCTAGAGACAGCCGCTTTTACACTAAACCGAGTTCCATCTAAATCGGTTCAAAAGACACCATATGAGATATGGAGTGAGAGGCGTCCCAATTTGTCTTTTATGAAGATTTGGGGCTGTGACGCTTATGTAAAATGTCAATCCTCTAACAAACTAGGGCCTAAATCTCAAAAATGTCTTTTTGTTGGGTATCCCAAAGAAACAAAGGGTTACTGTTTCTACAATCCCTCTGAGCAAAAAGTGTTTGTTGCTCGAACTGGTGTCTTTTTGGAGAAAGAGTTTATCTCTAAAGGAACTAGTGGGAGGAAAGTAGAACTTGAAGAAATTCAAGAACAACAAGGAGACATCGAACCTGAAATGGAACCTGAACAGACAGCACAAGATGTTGTGGTTCAAGAGTCTGTTCCTGTAGCACAAAGCCCACGTAGGACTGGTAGGATTCGGCGTGAGCCCGAGAGATATGGATTTCTCGTGACTCACACCGGTGATGTGATGCTCATGGATCAAGATGAGCCCACAACCTACCAACAAGCTATGTCGGGGCCTGACTCTGAGAAGTGGCTAGTGGCCATGAAATCTGAGACGGAATCCATGTATGAAAACCAAGTATGGACTTTGGTTGACCCACCTGAAGGGGTAAAACCCATCGGGTGCAAATGGGTTTTCAAGAAGAAAACTGACATGGATGGTAATGTGATTACCTTTAAGGGACGATTGGTCGCAAAAGGTTTCAAGCAAATTCATGGTATTGACTATGATGAAACTTTTTCACCAGTTGCTATGCTTAAATCCATCCGAATTTTGTTTGCTATTGCTGCACACTATGATTATGAGATATGGCAAATGGATGTCAAAACTGCATTCCTAAATGGAAAGCTACTTGAGGATGTGTACATGACACAACCTGAGGGTTTTGTCACTCCTGGGAATGCCAATAAAGTGTGCAAATTGCAAAGGTCCATTTATGGACTGAAGCAAGCTTCTCGAAGTTGGAATCTTCATTTTGATGATGCAATCAAAGAGTTTGGTTTTATCAAAAATGAAGATGAACCTTGTGTCTACAAGAAGGTTAGTGGGAGTGCTATTGTCTTCTTGGTGTTGTATGTAGATGACATACTACTCATCGGGAATGACATTCCTGAGCTACAGTCTGTGAAGACTTGGCTAGGGAAATGTTTCTCTATGAAGGACTTGGGTGAAGCAGCCTATGTGTTAGGCATCAGGATCTATAGAGATAGATCTAGAAAGCTTCTTGGCCTAAGTCAAAGTACATATATTGACAAGGTGCTAAAGAGGTTTAGCATGCAAGATTCCAAGAAAGGATTCTTGCCCATGTCACATGGTATCACTCTTTCTAGATCTCAGTGTCCGAGTACAACCGAGGAGAGAGAGCGCATGAGTAAGATTCCATATGCCTCAGCAATTGGATCTATCATGTATGCCATGATATGTACTCGTCCCGATGTCTCATATGCTTTGAGCATGACGAGTAGGTACCAATCGAACCCCGGTGAAAGTCACTGGACAACTGTTAAGAGCATCCTTAAGTACTTACGAAGGACTAAGGATGCATTCTTGGTCTTTGGAGGTGAAGATCAGCTCGTGGTAAGGGGTTACACCGATGCAAGCTTCCAATCCGATAAGGATGATTTTAGATCGCAATCTGGTTATGTGTTTTGTATTGGTGGTGGTGCTGTGAGCTGGAGGAGTTCAAAGCAAGAGACAGTAGCTGACTCTACAACAGAATCTGAGTACATTGCCGCCTCTGATGCTGCGAAGGAGGCAGTTTGGATCAAGAAGTTCATCACTGAACTTGGAGTGGTTCCAAGCATTGTTGACCTGATAGAGCTCTATTGTGACAACAATGGAGCAATCGCACAGGCTAAGGAACCTCGATCTCACCAGCGATCCAAACACATACTCCGATGCTATCATCTCATCAGGGAGATCATCGAGAGGGGTGATGTGAGGATATGCAGGACTTCGACAGACAGCAACATTGCTGATCCACTGACAAAGCCCCTTACGCAGCAGAAGCATGATAGCCATTCTAGGTCCATCGGTATTAGATACATGGATGATTGGCTTTTAGTGCAAGTGGCAGATTGTTAGTATTGTGCCCAAAAAGCCAATCATGAGATTATTGTATTTTTGCACATTGAGTCATGATATTTTATTGAGGCATTAATCCAGCAATTTTGTTTGTTGTTTTGTTTCTGCGTAATGTAATAAACATAATTGTAACCCTAGAATAATGATATTCTTAAACATCCCTAGTCTAGTATTATTGTGGAGTGGGTTGCAATAATACATAATGACTAGCATATGTGGAGACTAATATGAGATATGTAGTCTACATATGGGTACAAGTTGGAGAACTTGTGTACTGGACCGACCCACCATGAGAACACTTCATGGATCATTATATGAGTGTCATAAGAGATTCTCATAGTGATCATGGTATATGTAGTCCTTCGACCTAAGATCAGCAAGGTTCCCTACATGTGAGTCACATACTTTGATACTTTCCTTTGTTGCTCGTAACTGAGTGAACTTGAAGGAGGTCATTGGGTATGTCACATATCATGCGGAGGGATTTGTATGATCAAGATGGGATTTGTCCCTCCTATGTAACGGGAGTGATATCTTTGGGCCCCTTGATAGAGTGAGACTTAGAAAATGCATGGCCATGCTCCGATGAGTTGATATATGATATCAATGTCGTCAGTTTAAGTTGGTTTACTCGGTAATCAAGAAACCAAAGATTGGGCTATACGAGAGTGACACATTCCATGTCTCGTGCTTAGTCTTGATATCTTGGACAAAGGGACAATGGCATATATCGGTGATGATCATAAAGGTTTAGTTGATTCACCGACAATCTTGTCACTTGGGTAGCAATGATGTGTTGCTAGACACCGCTCATTGCTTATGATCATAAATGTGATTTATGATCATTGCCAACATGGCAAGAGCCTATTGGGTCGCACACATAGAGCTATTTGGATCATTAGAGTGCATGGGCTAATTATTTGGTTTATGGTTTCACTTTAATTTCGTATTAATAATGGGCCAAGGAGTTGAGCCATTATTAAGCCCAAAATTAAATCCTAATTGGATTAGGGCTTTGAAACCCATTAGGCCTGGAAGTTGAGTCTCACTATAAATACAACTTTTAAGTGAGAAATTCGCAGGTCTCCTTGCCCTAGCCTCCCAAAAGGACAGCCGCACTCTTCTCTTGCAATTCCTTGGAGGACGCAAGCTAGCACTGCGAGCGCAAGAGAAACGCATCTGCCGGGACGCGGTGTAAGCGTGGTGATCCCGAGAGGCTCGTGTGGATACCATAGAGAGCCTGAGCACGTCAACTGTTCAGGTTTTGTGATTCGACTCTACAGTTGAGTGAGAGATCTCAACCAAAAATTAGGTATGAAATTTTCGAACACCCGGTTTACCCCGTTTCACTTGGATCCTGGAGGGTTTCGGTTAAATTCCGCTACGCTGTTTGGCTCCCGAAACCCAGCAGAAACTTCACCTTGTCGGCTTACGGAGGGTGTCCTTCAGGGCCTTGGGTGTAATACCTGTGCCGAAGATGTACCTTTTGTCCGAAGACATAGGCTATTCGACCATAGCCTATCTTTTGGTGTCTTCGAGGTAACCCACTTCTTTCCTTTTGCAGGTCTGTCCAACGTTGCGTCTCATAACCAGGCGTGTCAGTCTGGAGTGGCGCGCCCAGGGTTTAGGGGTGTCAGAAGGTATGTCCCTCTTTTGGTGTGACGGCTGACACATGGCACACTTGTCGTTGGAGGGGACTGCATCAGTTTACGGCAGGTGCGCCTTTTTATGTGCAGAGAGCAGTTATGGCAACTATTGGCCTTTGTGGAGTACTTATGACGCCGGTTCGCCTATCCTCCCTCGGCCTATATATGGCCTGTTCTATCATAAGCTCCTTTTGTTCTGCTTTTGCTCTTCCCCAGCTCACAACTGTTTTTGCGTTTTTCCCAGCGGTGCTTTTTCTTGGGCGATTTCCGGCCACCTTTTATGATGGCGACTCCAAACCCAGACTTTGTCAAAACATTTGGTGGGTTATGACTTTCAAAATTCTTTGATTTTTTGTGCTCTTTCGCTTTTCTGAAAGCTTTCCCGGAGTCAGTTTTTCGTCCCCCGAAGTCCTTTTTTCGTTGAAAATGTCTTCGCCAACTCCTCTTATGACTGTTTCCCTCTTCCAGAAAGCTGGCAACCCCTTTTCCACCATCCCTGCTGCTCCACTTCAAAAAAATTGGAGAAGTGGAATAAAAAATTCTTTCTTCCTTCTTATGCCACCACCAGACTTCCTAGCTCCCAAATATTCAGTTTCATGAACCGCAAGGATGAGGTTACCGTTTTCCATGCCCAACTGATGGCCGTACTTCGGTACCCTCCTTCAAAGGTGATTTGCAACTTTTTCCAATTTCATGGCATTGCCGTAAATCAACTTTCCCCGAACTCGTACTGCTATTTCAACGCCTTCCTTTGTATGTGCGGCATTTTCAAAATAAAACCCCATTTCATTCTTTTTATGCAGTACTATATGCTTTACGTGGTACCAAAGGGTGGCTTTTACTTTATGCTACGTCGGGGATCAGGGAGCAAAAACTATATGTTCACTTTTGCCACTAAGGACAGCTGGCGAGGGTGGCAAAAGAAATTCATTTTTCTGAAGATGGAGGAGGCCTGGTCGTACGTTCCGACCAAGTGGGCTCGGGGAAAGCTGGAGACAGATGTTGTAGACCCGAAGAGGCTGCTGACTCCTGAGTTGGCGACCAGATTTACGGACTTTGACAAACAGATCCGAGCAGTCTCCGACTGGGATTCCGAGGTCCCTTCACGCTCCCTCTACCCCTTCCCCATCATGTGGAAATTGATGGCCAAGGAGGTCCTTTGGTAGTTAGCGGTAGTGAAGGAGCACGAGACGGACCTTGAGATGCCGGCTCCTGCCATCGCAGGGAAAGACTCCTGGCTGGTAAAACTCCTTCGGAAGGAGGTTACTTACGAGACCTTTTGTGAGTGTAAGTTATCTCAAAATTTTTTTGTTATAGATAGATCTTAGACTCACACTGATGTTTTCCTTCTGCTTCAGAGATGGGCGACGAGTCCGCTGCTTACTACAAGGCGCTCTTCCTCGGTCAAGCTGAGAAGGGGGAGCAAACAAAGAAGGCCGTCTACTGAAGGTGGACATCGTCTGGGGTCGTGCCATCATCGGCAAAATGGGCGAAGAAAGACGTGCCTCCTCTTCACCCGGAAATTCCCAAGGAGGTGCGCGAAGAGCCTGACGCCACTGTTGCCCCGTGGACCGAGGTCACCGCTAACACCCTTTCTCGGAGTCCCACTTCCTCTGCGGCTCTTCTGGATGCCTTGGTGGAAGTCCCTTCTGCTGAGGAGCGCCGCAAGAGCAAAGGCAAGGAAATCTCTGTCGAGGGGGTCCGGGACTTAGACGATGAAGTTCCCGAGGTGCCGCCAGGTTTGTTTTTTAGACAAGCTGTAGTGTCTTTATTTTTTGAACTTTGAGGAATGCTTGCCTTAACAAGCTTCTTGTCTTGCCGTGTAGAGGAGGTACCATCTTCGGCATGGGTGGCTGAGCACGCCCGGAAACGGGCCCTTCGGGATTCCCATATCCTAAAGGGCAAGATCCCGAGGGAGCCTTTCTGGTCGTTTACAGAGGACATGAACTTGTATTCCAGCGACTGCCAGCAAATGGCCAACCACATTTCAAAGGGAATCCTCATCGAGGCCTCCTTCAAGGCTATTTCCGAGGCGTGCTCGGATGAGTCCTTTGCTGTAAAAGTTTTCGAGCACGCTGCCAAGGTATATTTCACGCCTTTGTCTTTTCCTTTTGATTTCTTCTAAGTGTTTGGCTCATTTTTTTCCTTACTGACTTTGTTCTTACTTCTTTGCAGCTGTTGGGGTACACCGGTGATATGACCAAGGAAGGCACACATGGAGAAGGCAAGGACCCATTGAAGGTTTCTAGTGGACCTATGACAAGGAAGAAAGCTAAGGAGCTCTCAAGTGCACTACAAGGCTTTGTTTCAAGTTTCTTCATGGAGAATGGACATAGAACTTCACAAGGAGCTACTGGAACTTTCAAGACACCATATGGACATGATGGATATGCTTGGTACTCAGTTCTGGAGTGCTTAGATAAGTCACAAAACAAGGACACCAAGGACACCACTCAAAGTGCACCATTTGAGCCACCTTAAGTGTTCTTGATGCATTTTGTGTCCACAAGCTGGATTTTTCAGCTCTAACCTTCCAGACCTTCATTACCACATCTAAGATGAAGATTCATTCCATTGGAACTCAAAGATTCAACCTTGGATCTGAAGATACAAGAGATAACCTTAAAGTGCCCAAAATGCACCCAAAAAGGCTATTTGGGAGTTTTCGGGTTTAATCTTGTATTTATATTTTATTTTCGTTCAAATCCTATTTAGATACATTATTTAGGAAGTTATTTAGGCTATGGAATAGTTTTAAATCGTTTTGGGCAAGTGGCATACGCTGCATTCATTAAACTTGTTCAAACTAGGAATTAGAGTCCTAATTTGACTAGGATTTCCTATGTCTTTGTATCTAGGATTCCTAAGGGATTTAGGCTGCGAATTTTGCCCAGCTTTTAACCCTAGTTTAGGCCTATATAAAGGCACATATTCTGGATGTAAACACACAGAAAAATTTTGAAATAATATTGCTCTTTGGAGAGGTTTTCTCTTTGGTTCTTTGTGGACTGCCTTGGTGCACAAGTGTGCTTGTGTTCTTGGAGTTCTATACTTCTCGTTTCTAATCACAGGTTGATTAGGGGTGGGGGTTTCAAATCCAGTCTCTTTGATGTCTTGTGGAGCTTGAAAAACATCTTGGGCGCGTTTCATGGTCTTTATACCATCGGGGTTCGCATCAACCGGCCTCCTCAGGGTTCGGGCAGTGAAGCAAGCAGCGTTCCGAGTCTGGGCCTTAGACTGTGTGGAGAAATCCAAGGTCATGTGCTATGACTTAGTCACCAAGAATGCGGAGATGGCTCAAGTTGCAAAGAAGGAGGTCGCTGCCATTCGGGATGAGTTATTGAAGGAATAACAGGAGCTCTTGAAGGACTCCTCCCAAAAGATTTTTGATCTTGGCTCCAAGGTGGCGGAGCTGACTTCGGCAAACGAGGCATATCCAAAGGAGAAGTCAAAGTCTGAAGCTCTCCTAGCGATGGTGCTTGCTGAGAAGGCCGCGCTTCAGGCCCAGGTCGAGCCTTTGAAGAAGGAGCCAAAGAAGAAGAAGACGAAGGCACTGAAGAAGGAGATTGCTGATCTGGAGAAGGAACTTGACGATTTAGCGGTCGAGAAGGAGAAGGCCGTCCAAGCGACCAAGGTCGGTTTTCAGGATGCCTTTTGCCTTGCTCGGTATCAAGTTCTGCAGAGGTTCCCAGATCTGGACCTCTCATTTTTGGCGGCCCTAAACATCCCCGAGGGGCCTCGGTGGTCTTGGCCCAAAATCGAGCACCTCAACTTGCCCTTTCCTCTTCCGGCGCCGAAGGCGGTGCACAGGGACGCAGGAGCTGGTGGCTCCCGAGATGCCGAGATTCCTTAGCTTGTCTTTGGGTCCTTTGCCTCCTTTTTCTCCTTTTTTGTACTTCTTCTTTTGGCGAGCTTCCTTCTTTGTAATCAGATCCATCTTTGTTAATAAAGACTCCTTATTTGTTTTGTAAAATTTTTTTGGCTAAGTCTTTTGCGCAAGATTTTTCATTTCCCATTGCCCTGAACACGTTCGCTCACAAGACTTCGAAAAATCATATTTACGCTTATCACACCAATTAGCCCCGAAATCACCCTCGCGAAATTCTCTTTAAGTAAATTTCCAACTTCAGAGAAGGTTGATAACCTTTGTAAATAAATTTTCTTAAACCGGTCTCGGCGACAACCGCTCTAGTGAAAAAAAGCTTTTTGTACTTAGAAATTTTTCTGACTTGTACAATTTTCCCACCAAAAACCTAAGCATAGAATTTTTTCAAGGCATCTGAATGCCATGTGTTTTTTAATTCTATGCCTTCGGCATCGTCGAGCTTGTAAACTCCTTTTCGCACTTCAGCAAGCACCAGATAAGGACCTTCCCAATTTGTGCGAAGTACCTCGTGGGATGGCCTTCGGGGTCCAAATTCAGCCTTTCGGAGAATGAGGTCTCCTTTCTTTATTCCCTTTGTCCTGGTGCGCAAGTTTATAGCCACGGCCACTCTTTGCTGAAAAGCTTTTCTTCTCAGCTCAGCTATTTCTCTGTGTTCGCCGATGAGGTCAAGCTTGGTTCTTAGGCCGAGGTTATTTCCCTTTTCATCAAACACTGGTACTCGCACCAATGGTTGTACTACCTCAATTGGGATGATAGCCTCTGTACCGAAAACAAGTGAAAAAGATGTTTCCCCTGTGGCTCTTCGGGATGTTGTTCGGTAGCTCCATAACACACTTGGGAGCTCTCCTGGCCATTTTCCTTTTGCTTCCCCCAACCTATTTTTCAGACCATCTTTTATGGTCCTATTAGATACTTATACTTGCCCATTGCTTTGGGGGTGGGCTACTAAAGCGAAGTGCATTTTTATTCCAAGGTTGTTGATAAATTCTTGGAACCCCTGGTCTGTTAACTGGGATCCATTGTCGGCTACTGGTACCCTTGGTATGCCAAATCTGCATACAATGTTCTTCCATACGAACTTCTGCACATCTTTTGCCAAGATAGTCGCCAAGGGTTCTGCCTCGACCCATTTAGATAAATAGTCCACTGCGACTACGCAGGACTTCACGCCTCCAGGCGCTGTCGGGAGTGGCCCAATGAGGTCTATGCCCCAAACTGCGAAGGGCCAGGGATAGTCAGCCGAAGTTACCAGTTCTGAGGATGTCCTTTGGATACTCGCGTGTCTTTGGCAATTACCGCATTTCTGGACGAACTGCCTAGCGTCCTTTCTTAGGGTTGGCAAAAAGTATCCTTGGCGAAGTATCACTGCTGCCAGGGCGTCGGTTCCAATGTGCGAACCACAAGCGCCTTCGTGAACTTCCTTGAGGATCATTTCAGTATCCTCTTCGCCAACACACCTCTGCAGTGGATATGCATATCCCTGCTGATATAATTTTTCTCCGATTAGGAAGAAACGACCAGAACCTCTTCGCACTTTTGTCGCTTCGTTGGGGTCTTCGGGGAGTGCACTGGTTGTGAGATATCTTTTTGTCGGATCTTTCCAGCCTTTTCCCAAAGTTACTATGCTCAGCATTGCGATGCTCGGGTGGTTTAGCATCTCGGTGCATGTTTTCAATTTTTTCAAGCAATCTACCTTGGTATTATCTCGATGAGGCACATTTTCGATTCATACGGTGTCGAACTCTCAGATAAGCTTTGCTACCAGTTCATGGTATTTTGCCAAGGTCAGGTCCTTCACCCCATAGTCCCCTGCTGTTTGTCGAACTACCAACTGGGAATCGCTGTGGGCTTTCAAGTTTCTTACACCAATTTTTCTGGCTAGGCGTAACCCTGCCATGAGAGCTTCGTCTTCAGCCATATTGTTGGTGACGTTAAAGCCGAACTTGATGGCCTTCAATACTTCTAGACCTTCGGGGCCTTTGATAATTACCCTAGCTCCCTGGTGGTCGGACCCTGAGGCTCCGTCTACATACAAAGTCCATTTTGGCTCACCTTCGCCAGGATCCAAGTGGCTGTCCTCGGTGATGGTTACTTCGACAATGAAGTCTGCCAGAGCTTGAGCTTTATGGCTTTCCGAGGTTCATAAGTAATGTTGTGCTCGCCAAGCTCTGTACACCATTTGGAAAGCCTTCCCGAATCATCAACTTTCCTCATGACGTCCCGTAGCGGTAGACTACTTCGGACGATGATTGGGTGAGCTTGAAAATATGGCCGTAGTCTTCTTCCAGCCAGTACCAGGGCATATATAGCTTTTTGTTGCAAGGGATACCTGACTTCAGCGCCATGCAGGGACTTGCTTACATAATAAACCGGCCATTGCTTCAGCGCTTCCTCTTTCACAAGGACCGAGCTTACTGCTTTTTCTGTGACAGTGAGGTACAACATGAGGGGCTCTCCCTCGTGAGGTTGTCGAAGAGTGGGCAGATGGGCTAAGTAGATTTTGAGTTCTTCCCAAGCCCTTTGGCAGTCCTCATTCCAAGGATGATCATCACATCCGAGGTCACCCTCCTTTTTTGTTGCCATAGTGAGGACTTTGAAGAATGCTCGACACTGGTCTCCATACCTGGAAATAAACCTGCTAAGAGAGGTTATCCTTCCGGTGAGTCTCTGCACATCTTTTATTGTGATGGGATTTCAGAATTCAAGCAGAGCCTTAATCTTTTCTGGGTTAGCATCAATGCCTCTTTCTAATACCATGTACCCAAGAAACTTTCCTGAGGTTACGCCGAAGATGCACTTTTCGGGATTAAGGCGAATTCCGAAGCTTCTGAGCTGGTGGAAAGTTTCCTTTAGATCTGCAACGTGGTCATTAGGCAGCTTGCTCTTGACTATCATGTCATCGACATAGACTTCCATGTTCCTCCCTATTTGGTCATTAAAGACCTTGCTCATCAACCTCTGGTAGGTAGTTCTTGCATTTTTTAGCCCGAAGGGCATTCTGATGTAACAATACGTTCCACCCTCTGTGATGAAGGCGGTTTTCTCCTCATCTTCGGGGTCCATCCTTATTTGATGATACCCACTGAAGGCGTCTAGGAAACTTAGGAGCCCGTATTCGGCAGTTGAGTCTACCAACTGGTCTATTGGTGGGAGAGGGTATGAATCTTTTAAGCAAGCATCATTCAAGTTTCTGAAGTCGATGCACATTCGAAGCTTACTGCTCCCTTCTTTTGTGGCAATAACCATGTTGCTCAACCATTCGGGCTACTTGACCTCCCTGATTACATCTGTGCCCAACAAGCGCTGGACTTCAATTTTGACGAAGTTATTTTTATGGACTGAGATGCCCTGTTTCTTTTGCCGGACAGGTTTTGCTTCCGGACTTACTTTAAGTCTATGTTGTATTATGCGAGGGTCTACCCCCGGCATATCTTTCGGTGAGTAGGCAAATAGGTCTTTATTCAACAGTAGAAAGGATACAAGTTTTTTCTTGTCACCTTCGGCCAAGTTTTTCCCTATTCGGGTATTTCGGCCTGGGACAAGTTCTACTTCTTCCATTTATACCTTCACGGGATCTTCTGCCTCTCCCTTTTTTGGTTTTCCATCTGGCAAAGCCTCTACCTCTATAGTTTGTGCGAAGTTGGTTGCTAGAGTTTTTCGCGCCTTGACGAACACTTTCCTTACTTCGCCCTGATCAATGAAGATTTTCGCGTCTCCATCCTTGGTGGCAAAAGTGACAGTTAAGAACTTTACATCAGGGCGAATGTGCAGATTTCCTTGTGTTTGCCTTCCAAGGATGGCATTATATGACGAAGGAACATCCATGACAATGAACCTTGTCATTATGGAGGCAAATAATTCGTCTGTCCCGTCTACCAAAGTTTCTTTCATCATTAGGGGAAGATCGATCCATCCGAGGACAGGCAGTTCGGATGGCCCTACCCCGAAAGTAAGCGAAGTGACGGGCTTGAGATCGGTGTTCGATATACCCAAGCTCGGCAGTAAATGTGAAAACAGGACATCAGCGTTTCATCTATCATCGAGCAACACTCTCTTGACGTCCCAGTTTCCTATCCTCACCATGACCAACAGCGGATCGTCATGGGGGAAGATGACAGTGGAACCATCCTAGCGGGCCATTTTCTTCGTCGAACTTTGATATTGTCACACCTCACTTAGGCCCTGGCCTATAAGTTTCTAAACTAACTTACAAGCCCAACACTAAATCAAGTTTCTAGCCCTTGGCCAATCAAGCAATGGCAACTTTTAAGCCTTATTTTCTTAAGTTAAGAGGCCTGGGAGGTGGCCTAGGTGGCTTTTAAAACAATTCCAATAACAACTTGCAGCAAAGGCAAGGCCCAATACCACTAACTTGCACAACAAGTAGGGTTAAAATTGATTACTTGCATATCAAGCAAGGAAACACTTAATGCAACTTTAAGTGCATACATGGTGTGCAATCAAGTGTACTACCTATATGGCAACCAAGAAGCCCATAATGTTGGTTTAGATTTTGAAAACTACAAGGTAATATGCATGGTGCTCTCGGCCAACAATCATACATATAATAGTGCACCACAATTTCACAAGTTTAGGCCCATAACTATTCACACAAAAGTGCCAAACTTTGGCCCATATTATTCTGCACATAAGTCCAAGCATAATGCCATCCATAAGCCCATACCTAACTTGGCATCCAAGATCCACAAAACATCATCAAACTAGGTATCCAAGACTACACATATATACAAACCAAAAGGGTAGTCTACCTAGCATCTAACATGGCTATATATGACAAGCATCCATAAGTTGTTCATGCCAAGTTACATACAACCCGAGACCATACTCCTAATGGTCAAATAAAGCCTTGAGAATCCCATACAGAAGTACACATTGCAACACCAAGCCTATGGCCATATTCATGGTCATAAAGGTGAATACCACAATCAGAGCTAAAGTCCAAGTATCCATGCTCTCCTAGACAGTTCCCACTCTACAGCCTGCAAACTTAAAACATAAGTCTCAGCCAACATACAATAAGACTTGTAATGAACCCAAAAGTAGTAAGCTAAGCACACATTGGCACATACCTTGAAAACTAAGTAAATAAACACTAAGCACACACACAAAGCAGCTTAGCACTATTCAGGCCGAATGTCCTTGCCTGAA
The DNA here is from genome assembly GCA_039654915.1 of Aquilaria yunnanensis. Taxonomy (NCBI): domain Eukaryota; kingdom Viridiplantae; phylum Streptophyta; class Magnoliopsida; order Malvales; family Thymelaeaceae; genus Aquilaria; species Aquilaria yunnanensis. The sequence continues at coordinate 34,168,522 of CM077595.1, read as the reverse complement.
AATAAAAGGATGGGCAGTGAGTAAAAACTCAGTAGGATTCACTCATATATATTCAACTCAAAAATGAGTCTATTTAGTTAAGTTGAGTATTCACTCAAAGCTTAACCTCCCATTAGCTAGTTCAACCTGCAAAACAAACACAAAGACAAGAAAACCAAGCATATACATATACAAGATAGATAACCATGGCAATTAATCCATAAGTGGGGTTAGCATGCACAAGGAATCACGAAAACACACAGGGACACACACACACTCCACCAAAGTGCTCTCGGCCATATAAGCCTTACATCTACCCATGTGCATTTTTGCACACAAACCTTTCCAATATCATTTCCACTTGGAGCTCCCAAAATGCCAAGTAAATAGGCCACATTTACTTGCATTTCTAGTACATGTACACTAGTCAATTAGCTTATCAACAATTCAACCGAATATAAACTTTAAAGCCCATCAAGCAACTAAGGTCATTTGGAAAATTTTAACCATCACTTAGCCACTCTAAACACTTGAACCATGGCACATTACCAGGCAACCTCAAGTGTTAGTGAACCCTACCTCAATAGCTCTCGGTTACAACCAAGCTTCAAGTATCCAAGTGTTCCTCAATCACAATGCCTACCAAAACAATCACATAGGCATCAACATACACACTCATGGACTAACTACCATGATTCACATGAAGAACACTAAGATATACATACTTAAGCTCTCGGCCAAAAAGGCCCAATTTTATATACATGTGCTACCCATCATTCTAGCTCACAACATGATCTTCTAATCATCAATGAACATCATCCATGGCATCAATACCATGCAACCCATTGAAGTACACCATTATATACTAATTCAAGCTTTCGGCCATACAGTCCAATTTCATATACATAGGTGGTACTCATCATTTTACTCACTACTTGATTTTCCAACCATCAATAAGGCTTACTCATGGCACAATTTCCATGTTACCAAGTAAAGGACACTCAACCACAATAATCCAAGTTCTCAGCCATAGTGCCTATCTACACACATCAATGTTCTTTATCAAACCAACTCAACACATAGCATCAAATCATTGATGATTATTGTTTCATGGTATCATTACCATGTATTCAAGTTATGAGCACCAAATTATGCCACTTCAAGCCCTCGGCCATAAAGCCTAACTTCACATAACAATGTTCCTCGTCATTCCAAACCAACATACATTCACCAACTCATCATTTATCAATAATCATGGCATCAATGCCATGTAAACACAAGAAGAACATGATTTACCTCAAAGATGAACCTTTCGGCCAAACTAAACTTTGCTCAACTTGATGTCCTTCACTCAAACTTGCCTAGCACAAGAACAAATAGGCAGCAACAACACTTAGTCGTGGATTAATTTCCATGGAAATGAAGAAGAACACCAAGTTTATTCACCCAACACATTCGGCCAACAATCCACTTCCAAACCGAGACATTTCTAGCTTATTTAGCTTAATATAACTTTAATTGAGCACTTAGGTTCCTTGTACATGGAAAAAATACCATGAATTCAAGGAAATTAACAAGGTTACCTCAAGAACCCTAGCTCAAAATAGGCTCAGCTCTTCTTGATTCTTCAAATCCAAGCTTGAAATTGAAGTAGTCTAGCACCAAAATCAAGCTCCCAAGCTTGAATCCTTCAACTGTCTTCAAGATTCTTGAATTCAAGACCAATTTCCCAAGGAGAAGCACAAGAACTTTTTTGGGCAAAAGAAGAACAAGCTAACCCAAAATGAAGCAAGTAGCCTTTGACTAGTTTCGGCCGAAATGTCTTGAGTTTTAGTTAGCTAAAATGCTAACTTTGGCTTCCATTAATTTGAATGAGACAAAGTAGCCTTTAACTCCTCATGTCCTCAATGCCGCTACTAAAATCTTGATTGCAATGACACTTTAGTCCATACATGGCCCATAATACCAAGCAAGTAAACAACACAAGTACCAAGGTGTTATACACACCCATGCATAACCGGCCATGTAACCAGAATAAAGACTAGTTGGTTTAACTAGTAACTAGTGAATAGTGCACTAGTGGTAGACAAGATTTTGACTAGTAATCATTGTTGTCTCCCACATTTGGTCTAGTCTTGCACTAGCCACCATAAAAGTTTGCATGGCCGAAAATGCCAACCTTAAGTTTATGGATTTAATTGTACCACCCATCTCAGTGTACAATTTGATCCCCTTTCTTGGATTTCTGCCTGTTTTTCCATAGTTCCTTCCCATGTGCATTTAGGCCCTGAAAGTCTTCAGCTTTACTCATAGACCATTGCACTAGACTCCATAGTTCTTCTTACTCTCCCTTTCTATTTTCTCTCATTTTTCTTGGCCCTTCTTGGCCTAAGCCAAGCACTTAGGAGGTGCCTAACAATTCCTCCCTCCATAAAGAATTTGGTCCTCCAAATTCTTCACTAACTTAAGGTACAGTTGTGGATACTTGGGGGCAATTTCCTGTTCCACTTCCCAAGTTGCCTCCTCAGGAGTATGATTACTCCACTGCACCTTAATCATAGAAATCCACCTACTCCTTAACTTCCTGGTATCTCTGGCCAGGAACTGGATTGGCACTTCTTCATAAGTAAGGTTGGGTGCCACAATCACAGTTGTAGGTGTTTCTATCTGCTTATAACTTGGAACATACTTTTTGAGCAAACTCACATGAAACACATTGTGTATATTTCCAAGTTCTGGAGGCAAGTCCAGCTGATATGCCACGTTCCCCACTTTGGCCAGTATTTGGTATGGTCCCACATACCTAGGTGCTAGTTTCCCCTTTTTTCCAAATCTGATTACTCCTTTCATTGGAGAAACTTTGAGCCACACCCAGTCTCCTTCCTGGAACTCCAGGTCCCTTCTCCTTTTCAGGTTTGCGTAGGCCTGCTGCCTATCATTTGCAGTCTTGATCCTAGCCTGAATCAATTTAATTTTCTCAGTGGTTTCCTTAACAATGTCTGGCCCCAATTCCAACTTGTCTTTTGGCTGATGCCAGCAGTGAGAGTAACATATCTCTTGCCATATAAGGCCTCATAAGGAGCCATTCTTATCACAGAATGATAACCATTGTTATAGGAAAACTCTACCAATGGGAGATGTACATCCCATTCGCCCTGGAAGTCAATTACACAACACCTCAACATATCTTCCAGAGTTTGTATAGTTCTCTCTGTCTGTCCATCTGTCTGAGGATGGTAAGTAGAGCTAAACTTAAGTTTAGTACCCAGTGCCAGGTGCAGGGATTTCCAAAACCTAGCGACAAATCTAGGATCCCTATCTGACACTATATCATCAGGTATTCCATGTAATCTTACTATATCGCTTATGTAGAGTTGTGCCAACTTATCCAAAGAATCAGTAAGATTCATAGGAAGAAAATGGGCTGCCTTGGTCAGTCTATCCACAATGACCCAAATGGCATTATGCCTTCTCCTTGTTAGTGGCATACCCACTACAAAATCCATAGAGATGGATCCCCATTTTCTCTCAGGTATGGGTAAGCTTTGTAGATTTCCCCCTGGTTTCTGGTGCTCCACTTTCACTTGTTGGCAAGTTTCACAACTAGCCACAAGTGTATTTGTATCCTTCCTCAAATATGGCCACCAAAAATATGCTCTAAGAGCATGATACATCTTTGTGGCTCCTGGGTGCATACCCAGCTTACTAGAATGAGCTTCCTCTAGTATTTGAACTCTTAGGTTGTCCTTTTCAGGTACATATAACCTATTTTGGTAATACAACATTCCCTTCTTAAAGGAAAAACCTTGGAATAGTTCTCCCTTACTCTTGCCAGAAATCAACTCTAGCTCCTCATCACCAACTTGAGCTTCCCTAATGAGCTCTTTCCATTCTGGTGTAATAGTGAGTACTTTCAGCTGCTCACTTCCTTTAGCTAACCATTGACTTGCTAGTTGAGTAATACTCAGGCTTTCTGCCTTATGCTCAATTTCACCACCTTTGAGTATTCCAGTATAGTTTCTACTCAAGGCATCTGCCACCACATTGGCCTTTCCAGCTGTGTACTCGATTACACAGTCAAAATCCTTTAAATACTCCAACCACCTTCTTTGTCTCATGTTTAGATCCTTTTGAGTAAAAAGGTACTTGAGACTTTTGTGGTCTGTAAACACTTGTAATTTATTACTAAGGAGAAAATGTCTCCACTACTTAAGAGCAAAGACCACTGCTGCCAGTTCCAGGTTATGCACTGGATATTTCTTTTCATGTGGTCTCAATTGTCTAGATCCAAAAGTAATGGCTTGCTTTTCTTGCATTAAAACACAACCTAGTCCCACATGAGAGGCATCGGTAAATACCTCATATTCCTTTTAAGGATCAGGCAGGATTAGTACAGGAGCTGTAGTCAGCCTCCTTTTCAGCTCTTGAAAGCTTTCCTCACATTGAGGTTCCCAGTTAAATTTCTGGTTCTTCCTAGTTAACTGAGTCATAGGAGTTGCTAAAACGGAAAACTTTGCAACAAATCTTCTGTAGTAGCCAGCTAACCCCAGGAAGCTTCTGACTTCCCTTACACACTGGGGCTGCTTCCAATCAAGGATTGATCTTACCTTTTCAGGATCCACAGCCAATCCTTGATCATTTATTATATGACCCAGAAATCCAATCTCCTTTGTCCAAAATTTACACTTACTCAGCTTTCCATACAGCTGATCTTCTTGGAGCAATCCAAGCACTACTTTAAGGTGTTCCTTATGAGTTTCCTCATCCTTGGAATATACCAAGATATCATCAATGAACACCACCAAAAAGTGGTCCAGGTGTGCCCTGAACACCCTCTGCATCAGGTCCATAAAGAATGCAGGTGCATTAGTGAGCCCAAATGGCATCACTGTATATTCAAAATGACCATACCTAGTCCTGAAAGCAGTCTTAGGTATGTCCTCTTCTTTTACCCTCAGCTGGAAATATCCAGACCTTAGATCAATTTTGGAGAACACTCTTGCTCCTTTTAATTGATCAAATAAATCCTCTATCCTTGGGAGAGGATACTTATTCTTTATGGTCAATGCATTCAACTTTCTGTAATCAATACAGAGTCTAAGGGTTCCATCCTTCTTTTTCAGAAATAACACAGGTGCTCCCCAAGGAGACACACTGGGTCTAATGAACTCTTTTTCCAGCAGTTCATCCAACTGCTTCCTGAGTTCTACCATCTCAGGCACTGCCATTCTGTATGGAGCAGCAAATATTGGTGCTGCTCCTGGCACCAGCTTAATTTCAAACTCCACCTCTCTTACGGGTGGCAAACCAGGCAGGTCTGTAGGAAAGACTCCTGGAAAGTCCTGAACCACAGATATTTTCCTAAGTTCATCAGATATTTCCTGGTCATTCAATACCAGGCATTCCTGCTCACCTTCTGGAGTTGTTATCTCCAGCACTTTTATGTGGCAATCCATAGCCAACTCTAAGGGCTTACCCAAATCATATACTGTTCCACCAGGCAATAATAATTGTCTGGCCTAACAATCAATAATGACTCGATTCTCTTCTAACCAGTTCATGCCCAAAATCACATCATAGCCATGTGTCTCCAACACTATGAGGTTAGTTCTCAGTTTCAGCTTGCCTATCCGTATCTCATAGTTTTCTACCATATAGTAGGCAAACAAAATTTCATTGCCAGCTGTTCTTACCAAGTACATGTTGTCCGTATACTTTACTTCTAGATTCATGGCCTTAACCAAGCTTGTAGCTATTATAGACAATGAAGCTCCAGTATCAAATAGAACAGATACTAATTGGCCGTTAAGGTAAATTGTACCTTTCAAGGCCCTTCTGCTAGTCTTTTGGTGACTAGTCTCCTCCTCAGCCCTTGGTGGTTCTTGTTCTCTCCTGGAAGATTCCAGTTGAAACACCCTTCTTGGAAGTGTACCAGGCCTTCTCTGCTCCTGAGGTACTCTGGTTGCTGGCCTCCCAACCTGGGCTGGCCCCTGAGTCCTCAGTTGGGGCATGGGCAGCTGCCCCCTAGGTCCTCTAGGACTAAAAGTTCCCAGCAATTTCTTGCTGCCTTCACCACTTTTTGGGCAATCCCTCACCCAGTGGTCTGGGGCACCACATCTATGGCACCCTGTGGAAGCCTTAAAGCATGGCTTGTTGCCATGAAACCTCCCACAAGTGCTACACTGAGGGCCATACGGTTGTGACTGTGGTCCTCTGTCCCTCCTGTTTTCCTTTCTGCATCCTCCTGCATCTCTCTCTTCTCTCAGCCTTTTTGGTATCTGTCCCTTCTTTGTTCCACTACCACTTCCAGGCCCACTTTTAAACTGTTCCTGGAATTCCTGCTCCAGAGCCAAAGCACTCTGCATGACTGTATAGTAGTCTCTGGCCCTAATTGCCCTGAGAATCTGTCTCAACTCAGGTCTCAGCCCCCTGATGAACCTTTTAGTTCTCAGCTCCTCCTGCCCTTCATATTGTGGGGCATATCTGATCAAACTGTTGAACCTCTTCTCATACTCCAACACACTGAGGTTCCCCTGCTCCAGTTGATCAAATTCAACCTGTTTCTGGTCTCTCTGTGCTTCACTAACATACTGCTGCCGAAAGTCCCTGAGAAAATCAGCCCACCTCATAGACCTCCTCCTGTCTGGATGTCTCCTCTGGTTCCTCTCTTGGTAACTCCTCTGTACTGCCCTCCACCAGAGTTCTGGATTCCCCTCTAGCCTGAAAGTAGCTAGCAATACTCTCTGTGTGGAAGTAACCTTCATCATCTCCAATATCTTCTCTAACTGATATACCCAGAACTCTGCCTCTTCTGGGTCACATCCCCCTCTGAAGACTGGAGGTTTCGGTGCCAGGAATCCCTCCAACTGGCCCTCCTTTAGTCCTCCTCTGCTATGCCTTCTACTCTCTTTTCTGCTACTAGATTTACCCCTGGATGATCTGCTTGAACTGCTCCTGAGTGTGGTTTCCTCAGTAGAGGGTTCAGTCCCTCTAGAGTATATGTATGCATCCCTCTCCTCAATGTCTGGGCTGTCATCCTCCTCTTCCTCCTCAATTCTGGGCTCCTGCCTCACCTCTGACCTCATCCTTCTGGCCCTTGGGTGTCTCCTCTCCTCATCTGCCTCTTCCTCCTCTTGGTTTCCTCCAGCTCTGCTGGACTGATCATAGCCTACTGATCCATGACAATGAACCTTGTCAATATGGAGGCAAATAATTCGTCTGTCCCGTCTACCGAAGTTCCTTTCATCATTAGGGAAAGATCGATCCATCCGAGGACGGGCAGTTCGGATGGCCCTACCCCGAAAGTAGGCAAAGTGACGGGCTTGATATCGGTGTTGGATATACCCAAGCTCGGCAGCAAATGTGAAAACAGGACGTCAGCGTTTGATCCATCATCAAGCAACACTCTCTTGATGTCCCAGTTTTCTATCCTCACCATGACCAACAGCGGATCGTCATGGGGAAAGATGACGATGGAACCATCCTTGTGGGCCAGTTTCTTCGTCGGACTCTGATATTGTCACACCTCACTCAGGCCCTGGCCTATAAGTTTCTAAACTAACTTACAAGCCCAACACTAAATCAAGTTTCTAGCCCTCGGCCAATCAAGCAATGGTAACTTTTAAGTCTTATTTTCTTAAGTTAAGTGGCCTGGGAGGTGGCCTAGGTGGCTTTTAAAACAATTCCAATAACAACTTGCAGCAAAGGCAAGGCCCAATACCACTAACTTGCACAACAAGTAGGGTTAAAATTGATTACTTGCATATCAAGCAAGGCAACACTTAATGCAACTTTAAGTGCATACATGGTGTGCAATCAAGTGTACTACCTATATGGCAACCAAGAAGCCCACAATGTTGGTTTAGATTTTGAAAACTACAAGGTAATATGCATGGTGCTCTCGGCCAACAATCATACATATAATAGTGCACCACAATTTCACAAGTTTAGGCCCATAACTATTCACACAAAAGTGCCAAACTTTGGCCCATATTATTCTGCACATAAGTCCAAGCATAATGCCATCCATAAGCCCATACCTAACTTGGCATCCAAGATCCACAAAACATCATCAAACTAGGTATCCAAGACTACACATATATACAAACCAAAAGGGTAGTCTACCTAGCATCTAACATGGCTATATATGACAAGCATCCATAAGTTGTTCATGCCAAGTTACATACAACCCGAGACCATACTCCTAATGGTCAAATAAAACCTTGAGAATCCCATACAGAAGTACACATTGCAACACCAAGCCTATGGCCATATTCATGGTCATAAAGGTGAATACCACAATCAGAGCTAAAGTCCAAGTATCCATGCTCTCCTAGATAGTTCCCACTCTACAGCCTACAAATTTAAAACATAAGTCTCAGCCAACATACAATAAGACTTGTAATGAACCCAAAAGTAGTAAGCCAAGCACACATTGGCACATACCTTGGAAACTAAGTAAATAAACACTAAGCACACACACAAAGCAGCTTAGCACTATTCAGGCCGAAAGCCCTTGCCTGAAAATAAAAGGATGGGCAGTGAGTAAAACCACAGTAGGATTCACTCATATATATTCAACTCAAAAATGAGTCTATTTAGTTAAGTTGAGTATTCACTCAAAGCTTAACCTCCCATTAGCTAGTTCAACCTGCAAAACAAACACAAAGACAAGAAAACCAAGCATATACATATACAAGATAGATAACCATGGCAATTAATCCATAAGTGGGGTTAGAATGCACAAGGAATCACGAAAGCACACAGGGACACACACACACTCCACCAAAGTGCTCTCGGCCATATAAGCCTTACATCTACCCATGTGCATTTTTGCACACAAACCTTTCCAATATCATTTCCACTTCGAGCTCCCAAAATGCCAAGTAAATAGGCCACATTTACTTGCATTTCTAGTACATGTACACTAGTCAACTAGCTAATCAAATTCAACCGAATATAAACTTTAAAGCCCATCAAGCAACTAAGGTCATTTGGAAAATTTTAACCATCACTTAGCCACTCTAAACACTTGAACCATGGCACATTACCAGGCAACCTCAAGTGTTAGTGAACCCTACCTCAATAGCTCTCGGTTACAACCAAGCTTCAAGTATCCAAGTGTTCCTCAATCACAATGCCTACCAAAACAATCACATAGGCATCAACATACACACTCATGGACTAACTACCATGATTCACATGAAGAACACTAAGATATACATACTTAAGCTCTCGGCCAAAAAGGCCCAATTTTATATACATGTGCTACCCATCATTCTAGCTCACAACATGATCTTCTAATCATCAATGAACATCATCCATGGCATCAATACCATGCAACCCATTGAAGTACACCATTATATACTAATTCAAGCTTTCGGCCATACAGTCCAATTTCATATACATAGGTGGTACTCATCATTTTACTCACTACTTGATTTTCCAACCATCAATAAGGCTTACTCGTGGCACAATTTCCATGTTACCAAGTAAAGGACACTCAACCACATTAATCCAAGTTCTCGGCCATAGTGCCTATCTACACACATCAATGTTCTTTATCAAACCAACTCAACACATAGCATCAAATCATTGATGATTATTGTTTCATGGTATCATTACCATGTATTCAAGTTATGAGCACCAAATTATGCCACTTCAAGCCCTCGGCCATAAAGCCTAACTTCACATAACAATGTTCCCCGTCCTTCCAAACCAACATACATTCACCAACTCATCATTTATCAATAATCATGGCATCAATGCCATGTAAACACAAGAAGAACATGATTTACCTCAAAGATGAACCTTTCGGCCAAACTAAACTTTGCTCAACTTGATGTCCTTCACTCCAACTTGCCTAGCACAAGAACAAATAGGCAACAACAACACTTAGTCATGGATTAATTTCCATGGAAATGAAGAAGAACACCAAGTTTATTCACCCAACACATTCGGCCAACAATCCACTTCCAAACTGAGACATTTCTTGCTCATTTAGCTTAATATAACTTCAATTGAGCACTAAGGTTCCTTGTACATGGAAGAACTACCATGAATTCAAGGAAATTAGAAAGGTTACCTCAAGAACCCTAGGTCAAAATAGGCTCGGCTCTTCTTGATTCTTCAAATCCAAGCTTGAAATTGAAGTAGTCTAGCACCGAAATCAAGCTCCCAAGCTTGAATCCTTCAAGTGTCTTCAAGATTCTTGAATTCAAGATCAATTTCCCAAGGAGAAGCACAAGAACTCTTTCGGCCAAATGAAGAACAAGCTAACCCAAAATGAAGCAAGTAGCCTTTGACTAGTTTCGGCCGAAATGTCTTGAGTTTTAGTTAGCTAAAATGCTAACTTTGGCTTCCATTAATTTGCATGAGACAAAGTAGCCTTTAACTCCTCATGTGCTCAATGCCGCCACTAAAATCTTGATTCCAATGACACTTTAGTCCATACATGGCCCATAATGCCAAGCAAGTAAACAACACAAGTACCAAGGTGTTATAAACACCCATGCATAGCCGGCCATGTAACCAGAATAAAGACTAGTTGGTTTAACTAGTAACTAGTGAATAGTACACTAGTGGTAGACAAGATTTTGACTAGTAATCATTGTTGTCTCCCACAGTTGGTCTAGTCTGGCACTAGCCACCATAAAAGTTTGCATGGCCGAAAATGCCAACCTTAAGTTTATGGATATAATTGTACCACCCATCTCAGTGTACAATTTGATCCCCTTTCTTGGATTTCTGCCTGTTTTTCCATAGTTCCTTACCATGTGCATTTAGGCCCTGAAAGTCTCCAGCTTTACTCATAGACCACTACACTAGACTCTATAGTTCTTCTTACTCTCCCTTTCTGTTTTCTCTCATTTTTCTTGGTCCTTCTTGGCCTAAGCCAAGCACTTAGGAGGTGCCTAACAGATATTCCATCACTGATATTTCTTTGGCCTTCCTCTTTCTTTCTGAGGATGGAAGTCATGTCATATTTGTTTGTATTATTCCCGCCAGAGGTGGAGGACGCCTCTTCGGACTTCGGTTCCTCCGTCTGTCGGAGTCGTATTCCTCGTTATCTGCCTTTCCTTCTTCCTTCTTTTCAGGAAAGGCATTCGCAGATATCGCCGAAGTTGGCCTTGTTTTATCAGCGACTCTATGTACTTTTTCAATTGGAAACAGTCTTCGGTGTCGTGGCCGTGGTCGCGGTGAAACTGGCAGAACTTCTTGATGTTCTTTTTATTATCAGCGGTCGTGGCCCTTCACCGCTGAATCTGGGTCCCCTGTCTTTCAATCGTCATGAGGATGTTGATCCTCGTGGTGTTCAGGGGTGTGAAGGTTGGGGGTTTCCTTCCCTTAAACCTTCGAGGTCGTCTTGCCTGGTCGGCTGGGTACCGCGTTTGCTGGCTGGACCCTTCGGCACGGGTGTGATCATACTTCGGTCCGCCCATTCTCAGCTATTCGGCTGTCACGTGCTACTTGGCCCTTCGGTAGAATTCACCAAGCGTGTCCGGGGGGTCCTTGGAAAACTTGTAGAACAGCTGTGAGTCCCTCCGAAGGCCCCGTATCGTGGCGAGGATGCGTATTTTGGGCCGAAAGTCTGGAACACTTAAGGCCTCTCCATTAAACCTTTCGACATAGTCACGGATGGTTTCTCCGTTCTTCTGCGCTATGTCGAACATCTGGACAGCCATCTTCGTCGTCGACCGGCTTCCAATGAATTGCTGCGTAAAGGCCGTAGATAACTCCTGGAACTCCCTGATGGTTCCGGGAGCCAACGAATTGTACCACGCTGTTGCTGGTCCTGTGAGGGTGACCTCAAAACATTTTCACAGGGTAGCATCATTGTCACCGTGCAGCGCCATGCTGCGTTGGTATTTGGTTAGATGAGCCTGTGGATCAGTTCGACCATCATAGGTTTCCAGCCGAGGCACCCGAAAGTCACTTTGCATGGCTGCCTCGACTACTGTTCAGGTGAACGGTGATTCATCCCCACCAAAAGTTTCAAACAGCCTAGCCTAGACTGGTTTACGAGCTACCTCTTTCTCCACTCTCTCCAATCTCGCTAATATTTTCTCCATAAGGAGCGTGGCACTGGGCTCTTCTTCCTGGTGTTTGTAGACTTCTAGGAAGGGAGATTGTCGGCGTCTCTTCGGGGAGTGACTCCGGCGCCGAGGGCATGGGGAGTTTGCCTTAGGTGATGAGCTCCTTTGGATTGGGATTTTAGGTCGCCTGGACCCCGTTTGTCCCATAGGTTGTGCCCCGAAGGGTATATTTTCCGTCAAAGACTCATCACGTGGATCCCCGCTTGTTGAACTGCGATAGGTTGATTTAAGGCTTTTCTCCCGAGGGCGTATCGGCGAGGAAGGCCTTTGGGCCTGAGTTGGTTGCGACCACCTTCGGTCTATCTGCTGTGTCATTTCAGCCATAATAGAGAGCTGAAAGTCGCATAGATAACTCATAGTTATGACTAGAGGACGTTCTTCCTCAGGCGAGGAAGTCCCTAAAAGGGTTTGCTCAGTAGCCGGTTGAACTTCAGGCGTAGACGAGGACTTTGGAAGTCCTTTGTCCTTTGAACGCCGAGTTTCAACAACGGCGACCTGAGGGTCATTTCCCACAGACGGCGCCAAATGATGCCCAGCAGCATCTTCGTCGGGTGACATTATGACTTCGAGAGAGACTTCCTGAGAGGGAGGATGTCTGGAGCAAAGATTTCCCACAGGAGTGTGCCTGAAATGCTCAGAAAGAAAAAGGTTAGGAGGTCCCCAGATTATTTTTCCGGGGAGGAGCCTCCGATGCCCAAGTCAGTGTTATAAGGGGAGATTGAGGAAGAGCACTAAGAGGCTAGGTGGTCTTGCCTGTTCGTGTTTTCTCAGGGAGAGGGGGCCGGATCCTTTGCCAGGGCTTGTTTCCTGGTATTTATAGGGGTACCCAGCCCGTTCAGATCGCGACACGTGTTCGGTCGGATGCAATCTGTACTTTTGGGCGTAGGGGACAAGTAGCCATTTGTAGGCTCCTCGGGTCAGGGACCGAGATAGGTCGTGACAAGACTTGGACAACGTCGGCGCGTCAGTCAGCTCTTCAAGGCAGCATGTAGCCCATGTGGGTGACATGTCAGAGACTCCTTAAATGCTCATGCCGTACCCCCGAGGTCCTCTGGGCGAGGCCGTCCTTTGGTACGAACGCCCCTCTTCGGGAATTATGCCCGTAGTTCGGGGAGTTCCCTGGTTCGAGGGTTCCATCTTCTGGAGATTCTCTCCTACTTGAAATAGCTGGTACTTCATCCTCGAAGGTGATCCGTTTGGTCCCTCGAGGGAGCTGGTAACATCCTTGAAATTCCTGACGTACTAGCCGAAGTCTCGAGTTTGAGGTGTTTGACTTCGCTCCTTCTGAGGTCAGTCGTAGCGCCTCTTTCGGATGACGTCAGGCTTCCCGACCACACTATTGGCAGAAAGTATGTACTGAGAGAGGCGATAGCCCTTCGGGTATCACTTTTGAATGAAAACTGCCAAAAACCTTGGGATGAGCCCAAAAGCTACGTAACTTTTCTGTCGACACTTTGGCAGCTACAGGAAGGAGAACCCCTCATCCTCTTCCTCGCCGTCACTAAAAAGATAGTAAGCTCAGTGCTAGTCAAGGAAGAGGGAGGAAAGCAATGGGTAGTGTACTATGTGAGAAAGTCCCTGCATGGTGCCGAAGTTAGGTACCTTTTTCTGCAGAAGGCCATCTATGCCCTAGTACTGGCAAGTAGAAGGTTGTGGCCTTACTTCCAAGGGCACCCAATCATGGTCCGAAGTAGCCTACCTATTACCCACTCTAGAGTAGTTCAATTATGGTGCCAAAATTGTGCATTTAAACTCCCAGGATTGGTAATGTTCTGTAGGTCATCAGAACACTACCCTTAGTGTGCATACCCAAGTGGCCCTCTTGGGCACTATGTAAACATATGCATATTGGTCCAACCATCACACACATATTCACATTTCATGCTCACCATGGTAGCAAAGAAGGAAAACACTAGCACAAGTCTTAATTTTGGCTACCACACATTAGGCAATCTTGTTAAGTTCTAGTGGCCAGCTACTGCACCTGTAACTTCCACTAATAAAATGAATCATTCTAGCCATATAGCCTCCTATTTTCTTTGCTCCATTATCAATTAGAGACTTAGCATAAACCAAGAAATTTTTTTTACACCAATAGCCCACCTATGGACCAACTTATGGATTTTTGAAGTTGGTTACAAAATTCGGACCAAATGAACAGTAACTCGGCCAACTTTTCAACGTTATATCTTTGGTCACAGGGCTCCAACTCCAGAAATTCCAAAGCCCAGTTAACCCTCTAGATGTACTATAGGTGTGGTAAAAATTTCATACCAAGATTCATTCTACGCGGGGAGATATTCAAGTTTAGGTCCAGAGTTAAAATTCTGGCAACTTTTGGACCATTTTGACCATACAATTTTTCCAAACCATGTAAACACTTCATTCACAAGGGGAAAGCCCTCCAAGGCTATCCCATATATGTCCATTACACATACAAATTACATTCCCTTTCTTTTAACAACTTTATGTAGCCAAAACAGAGTTTACAAGTAAGCAGCCCATCATTCACACTTAGGCAGCTTTGCACCACATCAGTTACATAGCCAAAACATTACTCGAATGTTGAAATAATTGTCCCATTTTACATACACTACATGTACATGCATACATGCACTACAATATGGTCTTAAATCAGCTGAATACGCACCCTAGGTTACAGGAGGTCCTGAGACACAATGGACTCCAAAAACAGGATGCTGGACAGCTTCGGCAGAACACAGTAAGTACCACCATTAAAAATACCAAATGTGCTCCTAAAATCACCAAAATTTCCAGATCACAACTAGACATATGGAAGTTCATGTACCTGAAATATCAGATCAAAACTCAAACTACAAAGGTTAGTTTAAAGGTGATCTTTCAGCTGGACCTGAAATGACAGAATTGAGGGGAGTAAGTTTCATTGAGAAAGTTAGTAAGGGTAACACTTCGTTTCTTAAGGTAATGTGATCCTCATTAACACCTGCATCCAAAGACACTACAACACAAAAACCACAATGCATATATACAATATATAGCAACCAAATGCAGCAGCCAAACACAAACAACAAACACATGAAATGTGGCAGCAGCATATACCATAGGTTAGTCCATAAAACACATAACAAACATAACCAAATCACTATGGCAGCCCTCCTCAAGCTAATGCTTGGTCTTAGGAGGATTTTAACAGTAGTTAGTACTAACTTTGGGCTCTAGAAACCCTCATTTTACTGCCATCATTGTGCACTTCACACTAGGTCACAAAACCTTCAATAAGTGCACTCCCCTCACTAAGCTTGGTTCATCAAGCTCATGGCTCTCTTCCAAGCGTAGCCCTAGATCAATGGATGTTCGAAAATTGTAGAAAATAGTTCATGAGAGCAAGAGAACCCTCACCAAAGTGGGTAGGCCGAAAATCAAGCTTGATCCTTGAAGTATGCAAGAAATAGCTCTAGTTTGCTTCCAATTGTTTCCTTTTGCCTTCAATTTCAATCAATTATAAGTTTGAAGGTGTGGTGGTTATGGAGGAAGTATGGCTGTGTTCTTGGGCTGGGGGAGGCCGAAATTTAGAGAAGCAAAGGTGGTCTTGACTACTTAAAAAGTCAAAAGTACACTAAACACACTTAAGCAGTCTTAACCTTGTCTTATGTCATTTTCCTTGCTACAAGACTATGGTTTCTTAGTCTTAATCTCTTGGCCCACATTTGACCATCCTTATCTTCCTTTAGCAGCCCTCCTTATGTAGGATAACCCCACAAAACTTCCATTTGACTTAAGTCATAGACATACACATCTTAAGGCGTACATTAGAACACTTTGGTCGTTTATGCCTTTTTGTGTTTTCTTTGTCCTTAGTTGTCTTCCATAAACAATTTGGTTCTCCAATAGCACTTTCATACCATTCATATCCTTCCCATAACTCTCGAAATCTCTTTTTTGAAAGTTTTGCAATTGAGTACCCGAATTTCCAAAACCTTACAAAAAATTCCATAGGTTGCTTGAAAAACAAGCAATCCTTAAGGCTATTCTTGGTGACCAAGTTACCAACTTGGAACACTTTTAAGGAGGTGTTGATCATACCTTTTACCCCCCACACTACAATCACTATGGTGAGAATTACACAATATAATGGTTTTTAGCCATTTTGTGAGGTGGTAACACTACCTCTTCGAGATGTCATGAGAAAGGTAGACCACTCTGGAAGATTGTTATAATAGTGCATTGAGCTCAGTGAATACAACATCATCTATGGGCCGAAAGGGGCAATAAAGGTCCAGACTTCATTGCCAAAGTCCCAAAAACTAAGGATACCCCAGAAGACCTCGAGAAAGAAGAACCTGAGTGGAAACTCTTTGTTGATGGAGCCTCCGATTCTAAAAATCGAGGAGATGGAGAAATCCTCCGCGGCTCAAAGGTATGGAAGCCAGGAAGGCCATCAAATTCGGATTCAATGTCACCAACAAGGTCAAGGAATATGGAGCCCTTATAGCAAGATTACAGCTGGCAAAAAGAGTTGGTGCAAGGAATCTGAAGGCCCACAGCGATTCTCAGTTAGTGGTACTATAGATGGTGAGGGACTATGTTGCGAAGCACCCAATCTTGGCAAAGTACCATGATCTTGTAAAAAAGTTCATCTAGGAGTTCGACATGGTACATATAGAAAATGTACCTCAGTGAGATAATATGGAAGCAAATACTTTGGCCAAATCAAAAAAGTCCACTAAAATACTGTATCAGCCAAGTATAGCGAGAATGTGCATGACAACCTTAGGCAAAGGGTGGAAAGACCCTATCAAGAAATAGCTCACAACCTCAGAACTTCTTGAAGATCCTCTTGAAGCCATGAAAGTGAGAAAGCGCTCAGGAGGATACTTCCCGATTGGGGAAGAACTGTACCGACAAGGGTATGCAAGTCTGTTGCAGATGTGTGTTAGTGAAGAGGACGTTGAGACGGTCCTCAAAGAAGTCCATGAGGGGGCCTGGGGTTCTCACATAGGAACTGATACCCTTGCTGGGGTACTACTTTGCCAGGGACATTTCTAGCCTACCTTGATTGAGGACACGAGGCAGTTTATCCAAAAATGCGACAACTGCCAAAGACACGCTCTTGTCCAGAGACTACCCTCGGAAGTGATCACTTTGGCAAACTACCCCTGCCCCATCGCCGTATGGGGTATTGACCTCACTGGGCCTCTCCCGACAACTCCTGGAGGAGTTAAGTTCTATGTAGTCGCAATAGACTACTTCATCAAGTGTATCAAGGCAGAGCCTTTAGCAGCAATGTCGGCAAAGGACATACAAAGATTTGTCTAGAAGAACATCATATGTAGATTTGGCATACCGAGGGTGATAGTAGCTAATAATGGTTCCCAGTTTACTGATAAAGGGTTCTAGGAATTCACAATCGACCTTGGAATAAAATTGCACTTCACATCGGTGGCCCATCCTCAGGGCAATGGACAAGTTGAAGTGTCCAACAGAATGATAAAAAATGTTCTGAAAAAGAGGTTGAAATAAGCAAAGGGAAAATGGCCAGGAGAGGTTCGGAGCGTGCTGTGGAGCTATTGAACAACTTCCAGAAGGGCCACAGGTAAGACACCCTTCTTACTCGTATTCGGCAGAGATGCCATTATCCCTGTTGAGATTGTACAGCCATCCGCGATGATACAAGTATTCGACAAAGAAGGGAACAACCTCGGTCTAAGAACCAACTTGGATCTCATTCATGAGCACAGAGAGATGGCCGAGCTCAGAAGAAAAGCTTTTTAGTAGAGAATAGCCGTTGCTTCACACTTGCATGTCAAGCATAAAAGAATCAAGGAAAGGGACCTTGTCATCTGAAAAGCTGAATTTGAAGCCTGAAGACCATCCCATGGAGTAGTACAGGCAAATTAGGATGGACCTTATTTGGTCCTCGAAGATGTTCGATCAGGAGTCTACAAGATTGGAGATACCGAAGGAAGATAGTTGAAAAATACATGGCTTTCAGACTCTCTGAAAAAATTTTACACTTAGACAATTTTATGGTAGGAAAATTATGCAAAAAACACTGAGGTGGTTATTTCCTTCAACCGAACATGGTTGCCTCCGATGGGTATCGACCGAACATGGTCAACTCCGAAGGTGGAAAACAGAAAATGGTTGTTTCTAAAGTGCATAAGTGAATTTGCATGCGTAGAAAAATTTTCAAGGATGAAATCGTGCAAAATATGCCAAATGTGGTCATTTGAACATGGATTTTTCTGAAGAGCACGTGTAAAACTATATCTATTTTCGAAGGACATTCACCGAATATGATTCACAAAAAGGCTCCGAAGATGTCCAACCGAACATGATTGGTCTTAAAAATACCTAGCTATTTTTTTGAAGGATGTGGACCTAACATGGTCACAAAAACCCTTAGCCGCGAAGATAGTTCGGTGCCGAAGAATGAAGACACTATCCGAGGAACAATCAGGGACTTAGCGAAATTTTGTGAAGAAAGAAATTTCATTACTACGTCATCACAAAATACAAGGGGTAGATTACAAGGGAAAAGAAGAAAAATGAGGCCTATTCAGGGTCCTGGCTACCTTTAGGCTCCCCAACATCTTCGCCTTCATCACTTTCGACATCATCTTCATCAGCATGAGCTTCGGTTGTCGATGGTGCAGGAATTTGGAGATTCAGGAACTCTACCCTCGACCATTCCGAAAATGGTCCTTTGGGAATGTCCAGAGCTGCTAAAAAGGAAAGGTTGAGGCTGTGAAATTTGGACAGAATATGGTGGTGAGCCAGGTAAAAATCATCCTTATAAGTGTTAGTATTGTGCCCAAAAAGCCAATCATGAGATGATTGTATTTTTGCACATTGAGTCATGATATTTTATTGAGGCATTAATCCAGCAATTATGTTTGTTGCGTTGTTTCTGCGTAACGTAATAAACATAATTGTAACCCTAGAATAATGATATTCTTAAACGTCCCTAGTCTAGTATTATTGTGGAGCAGGTTGCAATAATACATAATGACTAGCATATGTGAAGACTAATATGAGATATGTAGTCTACATATGGGTACAAGTTGGAGAACTTGTGTACTGGGCCGACCCACCATGAGAACACTTCATGGATCGTTATATGAGTGTCATAAGTGATTCTCATAGTGATCATGGTATATGTAGTCCTTTGACCTAAGATCATCAAGGTTCCCTACATGTGAGTCACATACTTTGATACTTTCCTTTGTTGCTCGTAACTGAGTGAACTTGAAGGAGGTCATTGGGTATGTCACATATCATGCGGAGGGATTTGTATGATCAAGATGGGATTTGTCCCTCCTATGTAACGGGAGTGATATCTTTGGGCCCCTTGATAGAGTGAGACTTAGAAAATGCATGGCCATGCTCCGATGAGTTGATATATGATATCAATGTTGTCAGTTTAAGTTGGTCTACTCGGTAATCAAGAAACCAAAGATTGGGCTATACGAGAGTGACACATTCCATGTCTCGTGCTTAGTCTTGATATCTTGGACAAAGGGACAATGGCATATATCGGTGATGAGCATAAAGGTTTAGTTGATTCACCGACAATCTTGTCACTTGGGTAGCAATGATGTGTTGCTAGACACCGCTCATTGCTTATGATCATAAATGTGATTTATGATCATTGCCAACATGGCAAGAGCCTATTGGGTCGCACACATAGAGCTATTTGGATCATTAGAGTGCATGAGCTAATTATTTGGGTTATGGTTTCACTTTAATTTCGTATTAATAATAGGCCAAGGAGTTGAGCCATTATTAAGCCCGAAATTAAATCCTAATTGGATTAGGGCTTTGAAACCCATTAGGCCTGGAAGTTGAATCTCACTATAAATACAACTTTTAAGTGAGAAATTCGTAGGTCTCCTTGCCCTAGCTTCCTAAAAAGGACAGCCGCACTCTTCTCTTGCAATTCCTTGGAGGACGCAAGCTAGCACTGCGAGCGCAAGAGAAACGCATCTGCCGGGACGTGGTGGAATCGTGGTGATCCCGAGAGGCTCGTGTGGATACCATAGAGAGCCTGAACACGTCAACTGTTCAGGTTTTGTGATTCGACTCTACAGTTGAGTGAGAGATCTCAACCGAAAATTAGGTATGAAATTTTCGAACACCCGGTTTACCCCGTTTCACTTGGATCCTGGAGGGTTTCGGTTAAATTCCACTGCGCTGTTTGGCTCCCAAAACCCAACAATAAGAGGACTTAGTCGCCTCATCAGACTTAGCCTTCTTTGCCGCCAAGTTTTCCAGTTCTTTCTTGAGGACCTTGACCTCCTTCTCCAACGTCTTCTACTTTTTTTTTTCTCCTTCTTCAGTGGATCGACCTCGGCTTGGGGTTCAGAGTTAAAAGGAAATGCCTTTGTAAGATTGGCAATGGCATTCTTCTTCTCCTTCTGAAAAGTCTCATTTGGCAAGGTTAGAGATATCACCATCGAGCCAAGGTCAGAATCTTCGAAGAAAAGTCTTGAATCAGCTCCCCTTGGCTCTTCAACACCTATTCCCGAAGGTTGGCCAAATCCTCCTTCGCTATCTTATTAAGCTAACCGTACATGAAAACTAAGCTGGCAAAGAGTTCCTTGTCCTTTGCCAAGGACTCCTTGGACTGAGTTTCGAACGAAGACTGTTTGGCTGCCCAAGTTGGAAAATATCCACTATATGCCAAGAGCTTCAAAGGGAAAGACTCCGAATAAGGTTAAAAAATGAGCAAAAACTCAGGAAATTTTGCTAAGGACTAAAGTGTTCAAGGCTTAGTTGGGTAGCATGTTCACTCATCCTCGCGGCAAGGACCTCTTCATTTGGACATCCCCCGTGAGGGACTGGAATGTGGCATTCATCATAATGTCCTTCACCATCCGAGGAGCCATTATCTAGCTATCCTCAGAGAACAAGTCCATGTCCTCCGTGCAAGTCCAGAAGGGTTCCCTCGGCACCTTGTCCCTCTGAATTTTTGTATCCCAAAGGGCCCTCTTGTCACACCTCACACAGGCCCTGGCCTATAAGTTTCTACTTTAACTCTCAACCCATAACTCAAAATTCTAATTCTCTAATTCGGCCAACCAAGCAATGGCAACATTAAGTCTTATTTTCTTAGGTTGAGAAGCCTGGGAGGTGGCCTAGGAGGCTTTAAAACAAGTCCATTAACTACTTGCAGCAGATGCAAGGCCCAATACCACTAACTTGCCAAACAAGCAAGGTTTTAATTGATTACTTGCATACAAGCAAGGCAACACTTAATGAAATTTTAAGTGCATATATGGTGTGCAGTCAAGTGTGCTACTTATATGGCAACCAAGAAGCCCACAATATTTACTTTGATTTTGAAACCACATGATAATATGCATATGTTCTTCTCGGCCAACAAAGGGAAAATCATGAAGGTTCACATTTACATGCACATACATAAGCCCATCGCCATTTATAAGGGTGCCAAACCTTGGCCCATAACATTCAACATATATACAAGCACAAAACCATCCATAAGTCCATACACATAACTTGGCATCTAAGTCCAATAAAAACCAACACCAACCTAGGCATCAAAGACTACATATATGTACACTCCAAAAAGGTAGTCTACCTAGCATCCAACATGGCTACATGCCATCAACCCATAAGTTGTCCATGCCAAGTTAAATACAGACCGAGACCATTAATGGTCAAAAAGAACCTTAAGGATCCCATACAGAAGCACACACTGCAGCACCAACCCAATTGCCATGTTCATTGTCATAAAAGTAAAGACTACAATCAGAGCCAAAGTCCAAGTGTCCATAGTGCTTTCCTAGATAGGTCCCCCACACTACAGCCTGCAAACTTATCTCATAAGTCTCGGCCAACAAGATATAAGAGTTGTAATGAACTAAATTCCATAAGCCAAGCATACATTGGCACATACCTTGGGAAATAAGCAAGCTAGTACTAAACACAAGCACAAAGCAAGTTAGCACTACTCAGGCCGTATGTCTTTTCCTGTAAAATAAGTAGGATGGGCAGTGAGTATAAAACTCAGTAGAGTTCACATTAATATACAACTCAATTATGAGTCTATTTAGTTAAGCTGAGTATACAACTCAAAGCTTAACCTCCCATTATGCTCAACATACCTGCAAAACAAACACAAAGACCAAGAAAACCAAGCATATACATATACATGCTAAATAGCCAAGGCATATGAGTAACAATGATGACTAAGGGTTAGCAAGCACATAGAATTCACCCAAGCACACAGTAACACATACACACACACCACATAAGGCTCTCGGCCAATATACCATACATGTACCCATGTGCACTTTGCACACAAAACACCATCAAACACTCTAGTTCCACTTAGAGCTCCAAAATGCTAAGCAAATAGGCCACATTTACTAGTATTTCTAGTACATGTACATTAGTTAATTAGCCAATCAACAAGTAGACCGAATGTATTCTCAATAGCCCATCAAGCAACTAAGGTCATTTGGGAAATTTTAACCATCACTTAGCTACTTTAAACACTTGAACCATGGTAATTCACCAAGCATAATCAAGTGTTAGTGAACCCTACCTCACAATGCTTTCGGCCAAGATATCAACTTCCAATGCCCAAGTGTTCTTCACTCAAATAGCCTAGCATAACAACAAATAGGCATCAACAACAATTATTCATGGATCAACTACCATGTATTCCAAGAAGAACACTAAATTATCATAGTTCATGCTCTCGGCCAAATGCCCAATTCTATACATTGATGTTCTTCACTCAAATTAACCCAACATATAACCATCTAAGCATCATTAAACATTGTTCATGGCACCATTACCATGTAACCAAAGGAAGAACATGAAATTTAACTCCACATAAGCATTTGGCCAAGTACCCACTTCCACAATTTGATGTTCTTCACTTATTATAGCCTATCACAAGATCAAGTAGGCATCAATAAACCTTAATCATGGATTAATTTACAATTGAACAAAGAAGACCACCAAGCTATATCATTCTTCTCTTTCGGCCAACACTTAACTTTCAAACCCACACATTACTTGCTCAATTAGCTTAATACAACGTCAATTGAGCACTTAAACTCCTTGTTCTTGGAAGAACTACCATGGAATCAAGGAAACACATGAATTACCTCAAAACCCTAGCTTGAATGGTCGGCCTTCCTTGAATCTTCAAGAACCAAGCTCAAAATTGAAGTAGTCTAGCACCGAAACTCAAGTTCTCTAGCTTGTCTTCTTCAATCGCCTCAAAACTTGCTTGAATTCAAGAGCACTTTCGGAAGAACTCAAGAACAACTCTCAGCCAAGGGAAACAATGAACCCGAAATGGAAGCAAGCAAGCCTTAAGTGGCCTTAGTCAAACCGGTCATAGGACAATTGTGCATAAGTTGGCTTTTATGCCAACTTTTGTCTTCCATTAATTTGCATGGTTCAATGTAGCCTTCAACTTCACATAACCACAAGGCCGCCACTAAAACATGTGTGTATCTTGACATTTAGGTCACTTCATGGCTTATAATGCCATGCACATATCAAACACAAGTACCAAACTTCCATAATTCCCTTATAAAACCAGCCATAAGTCTAGTATAAAAACTAGTTAGTTTAACTAGTTAAATATTGAATAGTTCCTTAGTGGTAGACAAGACATGACTAGTAATCATTGTTGTCCACTAGATTTGGTCTAGTCTTGCACTAGTCATCAAATAAACTTGCATGGTGCAAATCACCATCTTAAAGTTTATAGTTTTAATTGTACCACTCATCTAAGTGTACAATTTGATCGCCTTTCTTGGATTTCTGTCTGTTTTTCCGTAGTCCAGTTTCTATGTGCAGTTAAGCCCTGAAAGTTTCCAGTTTGCACATAGACCACTGTACTAGTTCCCATAGTCCTCCACATCAATCTTCTTTATTCCTTGGCCTACGCCAAGCACTTAGGAGGTGAGCCTAACACCTATTGTTAGTGTTGTGCCCAAAATACAACCATGAGATGATTGTATTTTTTGCACATTGAGTCATGATATTTTATTAAGGCATTAATCTAGCAATTATGTTTGTTGTTTTGTTTCTACGTAACGTAGTAAACATAATTGTAACACTAGAATAATGATATTCTCAAACGTCCCTAGTCTAGTATTATTGTGAAGCGGGTTGCAATAATACATAACGACTAGCATATGTGGAGAGTAATATAAGATACGTAGTCTAATATGGGTACAAGTTGAAGAACTTGTGTACTAGACCGACCCACCATGAGAACACTACATGGATCGTTATATGAGTGTCATAAGTGATTCTTATAGTGATCATGGTATATGTAGTCCTTCGACCTAAGATCATCAAGGTTCCCTACATGTGAGTCACATACTTTTATACTTTCCTTTGTTGTTCATAACTGAGTGAACTTGAAGTAGGTCATTGGTTATGTCACATAACATACAAAGGGATTTGTATGATCAAGATGGGAGTTTTCCCTCCTATGAACGGGGGTGATATCTTCAGGCCCCTTGATAGAGTGAGACTTACAAAAATGCATGGCCATGCTGGGATGAGTTGATATACGATATCAATGTCATCAGTTTAAGTTGGTCAACTCGGTAATCAAGAAACCAAAGATTGGGCTATACGAGAGTGACACATTCCATGTCTCGTGCTTAGTCTTGATATCTTGGACAAATGGACAATGGCATATACGATAAATGATCATAAACGTTTATTCGAATCACCGACAATCTTGTCACTTGGGTAGCAATGATGTGTTGCTAGACATTGCTCATTGCTTATGATCATAAATATGATTTATGATCATTGCCAACGTGGTAAGAGCCTATTGGGTCACACACATGGAGCTATTTGGATCATTAGAGTGCATGGGCTAATTTTTTGGGTTATGGTTTCACAATAATTTCATATTAATAATGGGCCCAAGAGTTGAGCCATTATTAAGCCCAAAATTAAAGCCTAATTGGATTAGGGCTTTGAAACCCATTAGGCCTAGAAGTTGAGTCTCACTATAAATACAAATTTTAGTGAGAAATTCTTATCTTCTTGCCATAGCCTCCCAAAAGGACAGCCGCACTCTTCTCTTGCAATTCCTTGGAAGACGCAAGCTAGCATTGCGAGCGCAAGAGAAACGCATCTGCCGGGACGTGGTAATCCCGAGAGGCTCTTATGGATACCATAGAGAGCTTGAACATGTCAACTGTTCAGGTTTTGTGATTCAACTCCATAGTCTGGTGAGAGATCCCAACCAAAAATTAGGTATGAAAATTTTTGAACACCCGGTTTACCCCGTTTCACTTGGATCCTTGAGGGTTTCAATTAAATTCCGCTACGCTTGTTTGGCTCCTGAAACCCAACACCTCTTCCGAGGATGCTGCACCACCCGCTGAACAGGTGCTTGCTTTTTTGCAAAATCATGCTGAAGTTCCATTAACACGTTATCCCATAGCCATTCATCTATAAGGTCGAAAATACCAAAAATTCCCAAACTCATAGAAGTATGGCTAAGGGACAAACCTAGAGGGAGTTGGGCATCTTCTCCTTCAGAGTTGCTGACATTGTGGACTTTGGCGGGAATACCTTTGTCTTTCCTCTTTCAACATTCCTTGAGCTCTTTGGCTGGAAGTCGTCCAACCGAAGTCCCCAAAGTCTCCACGGCGGTACTGGGACTTAGAGGAGTTGAGCAGATGGCCAACTCCGATGAGGGATCGGCACGAACCAGAGTTTGATCTAGAACCTCCACTTCCTCTTCAGGCAAGGTGGAAGGGAGACCTCTTCGCCTTCTTCGACTTTGTTGCCGAAGATGGTCTGCCTGGCGCCTTCTTCTTCTTTGGCGCTACCTTCTTTTTCTACTGCTCACCCCTTTCGGCCTGGCCAAGGAAGAGGGTCTTGTAAAAGGCAGCAAACTTATCACCCATCTCTGCTAGAGGAAAAACATCAGCGTAAGTACAGATGGATGTATATGACTAAATATGGGGAGGAACTTACTCTTTTTGAGTACCGAATAAGTAAGCTCGCCCTGAAGGAGCATCATCAGCCACGTCTTCTTCCCGTCAAATAAGAGCTTTGGCATATGCTTGTTATTAATATGCCCCTTGATTACCCTTAGCTCCCAAAAGACCTCTTCGGTCATAAAGTTCCATCTTATGGGGAAGGGGTATAGGGAACGCGAAGGGACCTCGGGATCCCAATCCGCAATAGCTTGAATATAGCTGTCAAATTCTTCAAATCGGTACTCTAGCTTTAAGGTTAGTAGCTTCCTAGAATCTACTATGTCAACATCAAGAGTCCTCAAAGCCCATTTGGTTGGCACATGCTTCCACTACTCATCGACCTTCAAAAAGAAGAACTTCTTTTGCCACCCTCGCCAACTATCCTTTATTCCAAAGGTGAACGTATATTTCTTGCTCCCAGATCCCCGAGGAAGCAAGAAGTAGAACCTGCCCTTTGGAACAGGGTGTAGTTTGTAGTACTACATGAAGAAGATGAAGTAGGGCTCTACCTTGAAGACCCCACACATGCAATGGAAGGCATTGAAATAAGAATAGGAGTTCGGGGGAAGTTGGTTCATGGCTATGCCACGGAATTGGCCAAAGTCACAAACCATCTTCGGATGGGGATGCTAAAGTCTAGCCTTTAGCTGAGCCCTGAATATGGTAACCTCGTTCAAATGAAGGGCATAGCTGGGTATACCAGGGCTAGGAAGCCTAGTGAAAGCATAAGAGGGAAGGAAGAATTTCGCCAACCACTTTTGGACTTTCTCTGAAGTAGCATAGCTCGGATGAAAGTTAAGTGGAAGCCAAATCTCAGGAACGAGGTAGGTCTTAGCTTAGGGAGAATACATGTTCGGAAGGAAAAACTAACCTCAGCCAGATGAAGGAGAAAATTTTGAGAAAAAATGGAAACTTAAAAAATAAACCCACGTAGTTCAGACCCACATAACAACTTCGGAAGACCGCCACAAGTGTTGCCAAAAATCGCTCCGTCGCTAGCACCACCACCAAAGAGAAGGTGAAAAGGGAGATAAGATCAGAAAGCAAAAGGCAATGAAAAATGAGAAGTGTGGAAGACTCTGGAGGACTAAGGGTTTATATAAATTAAAGGAGGCAAGCAAAGCATTGCCATAATGACCCTTCGTAGGTGAAAGGACATAACTGATGTAATGGATGCAACTGTTCGCCAGTCACTTGGTGACACGTGTCACTTGACATGAGAAACAAGGGCACGCCTTCTGATAGCTAGCAGACCTCTACAAACCTAGCCCGAAGTGATGCCTCTATCTTGTCAGAAGATGTGATGATTCACTGGCAGGCAACAGAAAACTCAAAAGGGAAATATGCACAGCGGTGCAAAGTAACAACTTCAGGAACATCAAAACCTCGGCCTAAAAGTGAGGAGCACCACTTAATGCCAAAGGAACTACCACGGATAGGAGAGACATCTTGAACCAAAGATGTGCCCTCTTCTGGAAAAGGTAACCTCGGTCAAAAGTCCCGTCATACTAACTGAGACAACTGTCACCTCCCAAGAGTTCCATGATACACTTGTAAAAGCCCAAGCACCGAAGATACAACTTCGTGTTTTCGAGGGGGCCATGTGATAGCCGAAGGGCTATTACCCTTGGAGGTCTCGTAAACTAGCCTAATCAGCACCACCCTTGGGAAACATAGGTGACCAACCTCAGGAAAAATAGGGCCCTCAGTACCCTCGGAGGGGTCTTAGTCCCGACCTCGGGGGATACTACGACCATCCTCGGGTTTTACGATCCTACCAAACTCAGAAAGGTAACTCCGTATCCTCGACAAAGGAAGAACGTCTCCTGAAGGTGCCCCACTATTCCAAAGGACTTTTCCTTATGGCCCTCGGTGTGTTAGTGTTGTGCCCAAAAGCCAATCATGAGATGATTGTATTTTTTGCACATTGAGTCATGATATTTTATTATGGCAATAATCCAGCAATTATGTTTGTTGTTTTGTTTCTGCGTAACTTAACAAACATAATTGTAACCCTAGAATAATGATATTCTTAAACGTCCCTGGTCTAGTGTTATTGTGGAGTGGGTTGCAATAATACATAACGACTAGCATATATGGAGAGTAATATGAGATATGTAGTCTACATATGGGTACAAGTTGGAGAACTTGTGTACTGGACCGACCCACCATGAGAACACGACATGTCACACCTCACTCAGGCCCTGGCCTAAAAGTTTCTAGTTTAACTCACTAGCCCAACTCCAAAACTAACTCTCTTTAATTCGGCCAAACAAGCAATGGCAACATTAAGTCTTATTTTCTTAAGGTGAGAAAGCCTGGGAGGTGGCCCATGAGGCTCTAACATAAATCCATTAATTACTTGCAGCAGATGCAAAGCCCAATACCACTAGCTTGTACAACAAGCAAGGTTTTAATTGATTACTTGCATATCAAGCAAGGCAACACTTAATAGAATTTTAAGGGCATATTTGGTGTGCAATCAAGTGTGCTATCTATATGACAACCAAGTAGCCACATTATTGGTTTTGACTTTGAAATCACAAGTTAATATGCATGTGTTCTTTTCGGCCAACACAGGTACACATGGAGGTTCACATAAACATGCCTAAGCATGAGTCCATAATCATACTTAAAGGTGCCAACCATTGGTCCACAACATTCAACATCCATATAGAAGCACAAAACCAACCATAAGTCCATACATAACTTGGCATTCAAGTCCAACAAAATCATCACCAATCTAGGCAACGAAGACTACATATATGCACACTCCAAAATGGGTAGTCTACCTAGCACATAACATGGCTACATGCCATGAGTCAATAAGTTGTTCATGCCAAGTTGAATACAGACCGAGACCATTAGTGGTCAAACACAACCCTAAGGATCCCATACAGAAGTACACACTACAACACCAACCCAATTGCCTGATTCATTGTCATGAATGCAAACACTATGATCAGTGCCAAAGTCCAAGTGTCCATGCTTTCCTAGACAGGTCCCCCACACACTACAGCCTGCAAACTTAATCCATAAGTCTCTGCCATTAAGATATAAGACTTGTAATGAACCAAATTCACTAAGCCAAGCATCCATTGGCACATACCTTAGAAAATAAGCAAGCTAGTACTAAGCACAAGCACAAAGCAAGTTAGCACTACTCAGGCCGTATGTCCTTTCCTGAAACAAATAGGATGGCCAGTGAGTATAAACTCAGTAGGATTCACTTATATACACGACTCATTAAGAGTCTATTTAGTTAAGCTGAGTATTCACTCAAAGCTTAACCTCCCATTAGCTCAGCTTACCTGCAAAACAAACACAAGGACAAGGAAAACTAAGCATATACATATACATGATAATTAATCAGGGCAAATAATCCTCAATAACATAAGTTGGTTAGCAAGCACAAGGAAAGCACCAAAGCACACAATAACACAACACACACACCACATATGGCTCTCGGCCAACTGTACCATACATGTACCCATGTGCATTTTGCACACAAAACACCATCAAACACTCCACTTCCACTTAGAGCTCCAAAATGCTAAGCAAATAGGCCACATTTACTTGCATTTCTAGTACATGTACATTAGTTAATTAGCTAATCAACAAGTAGACCGAATGTATTCTCAATAGCCCATCAAGCAACTAAGGTCATTTGGCAATTTTTAACCATCACTTAGCCACTCTAAACACTTGAACCATGGTAATTCAGCAAGCATAATCAAGTGTTAGTGAACCCTACCTCAAATGCTTTCAGCCACAAGCCAAACATCTAATGCCCAAGTGTTCTTCAATCAAATTGCCTACCATAACAACAAATGGAGCAAGGGTTGCTGCCTTAGCCATAGGGACTTATGTTCTCACTTTACCTAGTGGATTAGTTTTAGAATTAGACAACTGCTACTTTATGCCTACTATTAGTAAAAATTTGATTTCTGTTTCTTGTTTGGACAAGAACGGTTTTTCATTTATAATAAAGGACAAATGTTGTTCTATTTATTTGAATGAAATCTTTTATGGTAGTGCTCAACTTAGCAATGGGTTGTATGTTCTAGACCTCAAAGATCCAATCTATAATGTGAATACCAAGAAGGTTAAATTAAATGATTCGAACCCGACCTATCTCTGGCACTGTCGCTTGGGCCATATAAATGAGACCCGCATATCCAAGCTCCATAAGGATGGACTCTTGGACTCATTTGATTTTGAATCATATGAGACATGTGAGTCATGTTTGTTGGGCAAGATGACCAAAGCCCCATTCACAGGGCAAAGTGAAAGGGCTAATGACTTACTAGGACTCATACATAGTGATGTATGTGGCCCTATGTCTACACAAGCTAGAGCAAGTTTCCAATACTTCATCATTTTCACTGATGACTTCAGCAGATATGGCTATGTGTATCTCATGAGACACAAGTCAGAATCCTTTGAAAACTAGGGCCCAAATCTCAAAAATGCCCTTTTGTTGGGTATCCCAACGAAACAAAGGGTTACTATTTCTACAATCGTTCTGAGCAAAAAGCGTTTGTTGCTCGAACTGGTGTCTTTTTGGAGAAAGAGTTTATCTCTAAAGGAACTAGTTGGAGGAAAGTAGAACTTGAAGAAATTCAAGAACAACGTGAAATTTGGATTCAAGAACAATGTCTTTTTGGACATCGAACCTAAAATGGAACCTGAACAGACATCGCAAGATGTTGCGGTTCAAGAGTCTGTTCCTGTAGTGAAGAGCCCACGTAGGTCTGGTAGGATTCGGCATGAGCCCGAGACATTTGGATTTCTCCTGACTCACACCGGTGATGTGATGCTCATGGATCAGGATGAGCCCACAACCTACAAACAAACTATGTCGGGGCCTGACTCTGAGAAGTGGCTAGTGGCCATGAAATCCGAGATGGAATCTGATAGCCGAAGGACTCTCGCCTCCGCCTGGCCGAACTCCCTACGACCAGAATGGCCAGGAGATCTAGCGTTACCCGGAAAAAGGTGGGATCACACACCTCTGACAAAAGCCGAAGAGCCCGAGCTCAGCACGCCAGGAAACCTGAGGATACTATCAGCCCCCCCAAGGGTAGTAAACGGACCGCCTTCGGAAAACTGGCACCAACTAGGGCGTGGCCGAACATGATCTTCCCGAAGGCGGAACTCCCTAAATCTGGGAACCCCCAAACTAGGGGCAGGTTTCCCGAAGTGGCACAGTCCGTACTACAGGACAACCTCACCCAGGGACCTCGGGAGTACGGCAGGACCATTTAAGGAAGCCTCTGACATGTCGCCCACAGACGTCACAAGCCGCCTCAAACGGCGCTCTGACACACCGACGCTATCAAAGTCACATCATGGCCCGTCTCGGCTCAAGGCTCAAGGAAGCCTGCCACCAGCTACCTGTCCTCTACGCCCAGACATTCAAAGAACATCCGACCGAACACGTGTCACGATCTGAACGGGCTGGACACCTCTATAAATACCAGTGAATACACCCTGGCAAACGGCTGGCAAAGATCCTGACTCCTCACCCTGAGAAAATACAACCAGGCGAGTCCAGTGAACCCCTCAGTGTTATTCCCTTTGCCTTCTCTCAGCACCACTGATTTGGGCGTCGGAGCCTCCTCCTCGGAAAAACACCCCGGGGACCTCCTAACCCACTTTTTCTGAACATCTCAGGCACTCTCCCTTGGGCAAACCGGCCACCATGCGTTCTTCCTCTCCTGGAGTCCCTCCATCAGTCACCATGACTACCAACGATAAAGCCCCCAGGCATCATTTGGCGCCGTCTGTGGGAACCCGCTCTGAGATCGCCGTCGTTGAAACTCGGCGTTCTAAGGACAAGGGACTCCCGAGGTCTCCGTCCGCGCCTGAGACACAACCGGCTGCTGAGCAAACAATCCCAGGGACTTCTGCGCCTGAGGAAGACCGCCCTCTAGTAATCACTATGGGCTTTACGAGGGAGTTTCAGCGTTCGGTCGTAGCCGAAATGGCACAGCAGATCGACCGAAGATGGTCACAACAGACACAGGCCCAAAGACCTCCCTCACCTGCACGCCCCCGAGAGAAAAGCCCGAGGTCGACTCATCGCAGTTCGGGAAGCGGAGACCTGCGCGAAGAGTCGTCTACGAAGAATATACCCCTCAGGAAACAGCCTGTGGGACAAACTGGGTCCAAGCAACCGAAAGTCCCACAGCGAAGGAGTTCGTCGCCAGAGGCGAGGTCCCTGTCCCCTCAGCGCCGAACTCGCTCCCCGAAGAGGCACCAATGATCTCCCTTCCCAGAGGAAGAACCTAAGGCCACAGTTCTCATGGAAAGGATACTAGCACGGCTAGACAGGGTGGAAAAGCAGGTAGCTCGCAAACCCATCTAGGACTGGCTGACGGGAGCCTTCTACGAAGATGGGTCGCCATTCACCCGGGTCGTGGCTGAGGCAGCCATGCCAGGCGACTTCAGGGTACCTCGGCTGGAGATTTATGATGGACGCACTGACCCGTAGGCCCATCTGACCAAGTACAGACGCAGCATGATAATGCATGGAGCTGACGACGCTACCATGTGTAAATGCTTCGAGGTCACCCTCACGGGACCAGCAACTGCGTGGTACAACTCATTGCCCCCAGGAGACATCACTGAGTTCTAGGAGTTGTCTACAGCCTTCGCGCAACAATTCATTGGAAGCCGGCCAGTGGCGTAGATGCCTGTTCAAATGTTCGACATAGAGCAGAGAAACGGAGAAACCATCTGAGACTATATCGAAAGATTCAACAGGGAAGCTCTGAGCATCCCGGACTTCCGGCCCGAAATACGCATCCTCGCCATGACACGGGGCCTTCGGCGAGACTCACAGCTGTTCTATGAGTTCTCAAAGGACCCTTCGGACACCCTCGGAGAATTTTACCGAAGGGCCGAACAACACATGACCGCCGAGGAGCTGAGAATGGCTGGGCCGAAGTCCGATCACAACCGTGCTGAAGGGTCCAATCAGCAAGCCCGGCATCCAATTGAACAGGGAGGCCGACCTCGGAGGATGCGGGGAAATAAACTTCAAAGCTTCACACCCTTAAGCACTACACGGACAAACATCCTCATGGCGCTGGAAAGGCAGGGGACGCAGATTCGGCGGCCAAGGGCCATGACCGCGGATAACAAGAAAAACATCAAGAAGTTCTGCCAGTTTCACCGCGACCAAGGCCACGACACCGAAGACTGCTTCCAATTGAAGAAGTACATTCAGTCGCTGATAAAACTCGGCCAACTTCGAAAATATCTGCGGATGCCTTCCCCAAAAGGAAGAAAAGATGAGGAAGAAAGGGCCGAAGACGAGGACTACAACTCCGACAGACGGAGAAACAGAAGTCCAAAAAAGCGCCCTCCTCCTCTTGCAGGGGTGATACAAACCATCACTACGGGGCTCCCATCCTCGGCAAGAAAGCGGAAGGCCAGAGAAATTGCGGTCATGGAATATCAAAGTCCGGCCAAGAAACTGGCTTGCAAGGATGGATCCATCGTCATCTTCCCCCATGACGATCCGCTGCTAATCATGGCAAGGATAGGGAACTGGGACGTCAAAAGAATGTTGCTTGACGATGGATCAAATACTGACGTCCTATTCTCGCATTTACTGCCGAATTTGGACATCTCCAGCAGTGAGCTCAAGCCTGTCACCTCACCCACCTTCGGGGTTGGGCCGTCCGAACTACCTGTCCTCGGATGGATTGATCTCCCCCTGATGATGGAAGGAACTTCGGTCGACGGAACAGCTGAGTTGTACGCCTCCACAATGGCGAGATTTATCGTCATGGACGTTCCTTCTTCGTACAACGCCATCCTTGGAAGGCAGACACAGGGAAACCTGCACATTCGCCCTGATGTGAAGTACTTGACTATCACATTCACCACCAAGGATGGGGATGCAAAGGTCTTCATAGATCAAGCCGAGGTAAGGAAGGTGTTTGTGAAAGCGCGAAAAGCTCCGGCAAGTAACCTCGCACAAATAACGGAGGCAAAGGCACCAGAGAAGGGCAAAGAAGGAGAACCCCCGAGACCGGAAACGGAAACAGTGGAACTTGTCCCAGGACAATCTACCCGAATAGGGAAGAGCTTGCCCGAAGGTGACAAGAAAAACCTTGTATCTTTTCTACTGGGAAATAAAGATCTCTTTGCCTACTCACCGAAAGACATGCCAGGTGTGCACCCTGGCATAATACAGCATAGCCTCAAAGTAAGCCCGGAAGCAAAGCCTGTCTGGCAAAAGAAGCGAAGCACCTCAGCCCATAAGAGCAACTTTGTGAAAACCGACGTCCAGTGCCTGTTAGACGCTAAAGTCATCAGGGAAGTCAAATACCCCGAATGGTTAAGCAACGTGGTCATTGCCACAAAAGAAGGCAGCAGCAAACTCCGGATGTGCATCGATTTCAGAAACTTGAACGATGCTTGCCCGAAAGACTCATACCCTCTTCCGCCAATAGACCAACTGGTAGACTCAACTGCCGAATACGGGCTCCTAAGTTTCCTAGACGCCTTCAGCGGCTACCATCAAATAAGGATGGACCCCGAAGATGAAGAAAAAACCGCCTTCATCACCGAGGGAGGAACATACTGCTACGTCAGGATGCCCTTCGGGCTTAAAAATGCAGGAGCCACCTACCAAAGGTTGATGAACAAGGTCTTTAAGGACCAAATGGGGAGAAACATGGAGGTATATGTTGACGATATGATAGTCAAAAGCAAGCTCCCTCGCAACCACGTTGCAGATCTAGAGGAAACCTTCCAAAAGCTCAGAGCCTTCGGGA
The DNA here is from genome assembly GCA_039654915.1 of Aquilaria yunnanensis. Classification (NCBI taxonomy): domain Eukaryota; kingdom Viridiplantae; phylum Streptophyta; class Magnoliopsida; order Malvales; family Thymelaeaceae; genus Aquilaria; species Aquilaria yunnanensis. The sequence continues at coordinate 34,133,671 of CM077595.1, read as the reverse complement.
TTCGTCTCAATCCTGAAAAATGCATGTTCGGGGTGACCTCGGGAAAGTTCCTTGGGTACATGGTATCCGAAAGAGGCATCGAGGCTAACCCCGAAAAAATTAAGGCTCTACTCGAGTTCCGAACTCCTGCCACAGTAGAAGATGTGCAGAGACTCACCAGAAGAATAACCTTTCTTAGCAGGTTCATTTCCAGGTACGGAGATAGGTGTCGGCCTTTCTTCAAAGTCCTCACAAAGGCAGCAAAAAAGGAAGGCCACCTCGGAAGGGATGATCATCCGTGGGATCAAGACTGTCAAAAAGCCTGGGAAGAACTCAAAATATACCTAGCCATCCTGCCGACTCTGCGACAACCTCGCGAGGGAGAGCCCCTCGTATTATACCTCGCCGTCACGGAAAAAGCTGTGAGCTCGGTGCTCGTGAAAGAAGAAGGGCCAAAACAATGGCCGGTCTACTATGTAAGCAAATCCCTGCATGGCGCCGAAGTCAGGTACCCTCTGCTGCAAAAAGCTATATACGCCTTGGTGCTTGCAGGGAGAAGGCTGCGACCATACTTTCAGGCTCACCCCATCATCGTCCGAAGTAGCATACCACTACGGGACGTTATGAGGAAAGTGGATCATTCGGGAAGGCTCTCCAAGTGGTGTATAGAGCTTGGCGAACACGATATCACCTATGAACCTCGGAAGGCCATAAAAGCTCAAGCACTGGCAGAATTCATTGCCGAAATACCCACCACTGAGGATAGTCATTCGGATCTGAACGAAGGTGAGCCAGAATGGACCTTACATGTTGACGGAGCCTTGGGGTCCGAACACCAGGGAGCTGGGGTAATTATCAGAGGCCCCGAAGGCCTGGAAGTAATGAAGGCTATCAAGTTCAACTTCAACGTCACTAACAATGTGGCTGAGTATGAGGCCCTCATAGCGGGATTACGACTGGCCAGAAAAATTGGCGTGAGAAACTTAAAGGCTCACAGCGACTCCCAGCTATTAGTTCGGCAGACGGCAGGAGACTATGGGGCGAAGGACCCAACCTTGGCAAAATATCACGAGCTGGTAGCAAAACTCATTCAAGAGTTTGACGCCGTACGGATCGAAAATGTACCTCGGTGGAAAAACACTGAGGCAGATTGCTTGGCAAAGTCAAAGACCTACACCGAGGTGCTAGACCATCTGAGCATCTCAGTACTGAGCATAGCGACCTCGGGAAAAAGGATGGAGGGATCCAATAAAAAGGTACCTCGCGGAAAATATGCTCCCCGAAGACCCCGGTGATTCTGCAAAACTGCGAAGGCGCTCCGGCCGTTTCTTCCTAATCGGTGAAGAACTATACCGACAGGGATACGCGAATCTGCTGCAAAGATGTGTGAACGAAGAGGTTACTGAAATGATCCTTGAAGAAGTCCACGAAGGTATGTGTGGTTCACACATTGGAACCGATGCCCTGGCGGCAGTGATACTTCGCCGGGGATACTTCTGGCCTACCCTGAGAAAGGACGCAAGGCAGTTCATCCGGAAATGCGGTAGTGGCCAGAGACACGCGAACATCCAGAGGGCACCCTCGGAAATGGTAACTTCGGCTGACTATCCCTGGCCCTTCGCAGTCTGGGGTATAGACCTTATTGGGCCACTCCCCTCAGCACTCGGAGGCGTGAAATTCTGCGTGGTAGCAGTAGACTATTTCTCCAAATGGGTCGAGGCAGAACCGCTAGCAACTATCTCGGCAAAAGAAGTGCAAAAGTTTGTATGGAAGAACATCGTATGCAGATTTGGCATATCGAGGGTACTAGTGGCTGATAATGGATCCCAATTCATAGACAAAGGATTCCAGGAATTTATCAGCGACCTCGGAATAAAGATGCACTTCGCCCCAGTAGCTCACCCCCAAAGCAACGGGCAGGTGGAGGTATCTAACAGGACCATAAAAGATGGCCTGAAAAAGAGACTGGGGGAAGCAAAAGGGAAATGGCCAGGAGAACTCGAAAGCGTATTATGGAATTACCGAACGACGCCCCGAAGAGCCACAGGGGAGACTTCCTTCTCACTCGTCTTCGGAACAGAGGCCATCATCCCTATCGAGATAGTTAGACCATCAGTACGGGTGCAAGTATTTGATGAAGGTGGAAACGACCTCGGCCTAAGAATGAAGCTCGACCTCGTCGGCAAACACAGAGAAATAGCTGAGCTGAGAAGAAAAGTTTTCCAGCAAAGAGTGGCCGCGGCTATAAATTTGTGAGCCAGGCCAAAAGAAATCAAGAAAGGGGACCTCGTTCTCCGAAAGGCTGACTTTGCACCCCGAAAGCCATCCCACGGGGTACTTCGCGCGAACTGGGAAGGACCTTATCTGGTTCTTGCCAAACTACGAAAAGGCGTGTACAAACTTGGCGACACCGAAGGCGTAGAATTGAAAAACACTTGGCACCCAGACGCCCTGAAGAAATTCTACGCTTAAGATGGAACGGAAGGATTGTGTTGTACAAAAAATATCCTAAGTACAGAATGTGCTTGAGAAAAATTCTTAAGTGTACAAAATGGTGCAAGACAGAAGTCCGTGAAGGTGTTCGCCGCAAAAAAGCGCAGATGTGATTTTTTGAAGTCCCTTGAGCCATCATGCTCAGAAAAATGGAAAACAAAAATCTTGCGAAAGTACTCGCCGCAAAAAAGCGCAGAGGTGATTTTCCGAAGTCCCTTGAGCCATCACGCTTGGAAAAATGGAAAACAAAAATCTTGCGAAAGTACTCGCTGCAAAAAAGCTTAGATGTGATTTTTCGAAGTCCCTTGAGCCATCACGCTCGGAAAAATGGAAAACAAAAAAAAAACCTGTGAAAGTACTCGCTGAAAAAAGTAAAGAATAATTTTTTGTGCTTGCAGGTTTCCCGCTTGAGCGAACTTGTTCGGGACGATGGAAATGTAAAATCTTGCAAAAAGACTTAGCCAAAAAATATATTCATTGAGAATGATCAGGCTTACAAAGAAGAAGTGCCCGAAGAAGGAGCACAAAAACGAAGAGGAAAAAAGGAAAAGGCCCTAAAACAGCCTAAGGGTTCTCGGCGTCCCGGGAGCCACCAGCCTCTGTGCCCTTTTCCACCACCTTCGGCGCAGGAATTGTAGAAGGCAGGTTCAGGTGCTCGATTTTTGACCAGGACCACGGAGGCCCTTCAGGAATGTTTAGAGCTTCCAAAAAAGAGAGGTCCAGTCCTGAGAACCTCTCAAGGACTTGGTGCCGAGCAAGGCAGAATCCGTCCTGGAAAGCGACCTTGGTCATTTGGTCGGATTTGTCCTTCTCAACCTCAAGGTCCTCGAGCTCGTCCTTCAAGTCTGCAACCTCCTTCTTCAGCGCCCTCATCCTCTTCTTCACGTCGGGCTCCTTCTTCAAAGACTGGACCTCGGCTTCAAGAGCCTTTTTCTCACTCACCAACGACCATATAAGATTGTAAGAATCTGACTTATCTTTGAGAAGGTCTTGGTTGGCAGCAAGCATCCCCGCCACCTGATCGCCGAGGTCAGCAATCTTCAGGGAGGAGTCCTTCTCAAGGTCTTCCTTTTCCTTCCGGAACTCCTCCCGAAGGGCAGCAACTTCTTTCTTCGCAGCATCTGCCAGCTGTTGGTTCTTGACGGTTAATCCGAGCACGTGACTTTCACTTTTTCTAAGGCCTCTAAGGCCGAAGCTCGGAACGTCGTCTGCCTGGCTACCCGAACTCGGAGAAAGCCGGCGTACCCCAGCAGCTGCGAAAAGATGAACGCAAGGTCAGCAAGAGCCAAGCACTTAGGAAAAATTGAAGGGAAAAATGTGTGAAGAGCATACCTGAGCAGCATGCTCGGTAACTTTCGCGGCAATGGTGTCATCGCCCAGATGGGCCACCGCAATAGCCTTGCAGGAGGCCTCTGTAAGCACCCCCTTCGAAATCTGCTTCGCCATCTCAGGACAGTCCTCGAAGTACAAGTTCATGTCCTCCGTGAATGTCCAGAAAGGCTCTTTTGGTATCTTCCCTTGCGGGACTTTGGCGTCGTGAAGGGCCTGCGTCTTCGCGTGTTCGGCCGCCCAGTTCAGGGTAAGCAACTCCCCTGCATGGCGAAAACGAGAAGCAGGTCAGAGATAAAGGAAATTTCAGAAAAATAAAAGAGCCATACTTGTTCTGAAAACAACAAACCTGGCGGCACTTCGGTCACGACGTCCTCGGAGCCCTAAAACTCCTCGGTCGAAATCCCCTTGCCTTTCTTCCTGCGCCGCTCCTCGGCAGAAGGAGCCTCTACCACGGCCTCCAGAATGGCCTGCGGGGCGGAAGGGCTCTGGGGAGGGACGACAGCGGAAGGAACCTCGGCAGCGGCAGGGACCTCGGTAGCAGCCTTGGTCGGCGGAATCTCGGCTGCCCTAGGCTCCTCGACAGCCTCCTCGGAAATTTCCTCCAAAGGAACCTGGGCAGTTTTCTTTGCCCGTTTTGCCGAAGGCCCAGCGCCAGTAGACTTCCGCCTTCAGGAAGCCGCCTTCTTTGTCTGATCGCCCTTCTCCACTTGGCCGGAGAAAAGGGACTTGTAGAATGTAGCAGTCCCGTCCCCCATCTCTGAAAATGGAAAAAGACATCAACGTAAGTCCGAGGGAAAAACTGCAAGGGAGTAGAAGACAACTTACTTTCGAAAAGCGTTTCGAAAGAAACTTCCTCCCGAAGGAGCTGCACCAACCAGGAGTCCTTCCCGGCGATAGCAGGAGCTGGCATGTCGAGGTCAGTCTCGTGCTCCTTGACCACCCCTAACTCCCGATGGACCTCTTCGGTCATCAACCTCCAGTTAATGGGGAAGGGGGACAGGGAGCGCGGAGCGACCTCGGGAGCCCAGTCGGAGACGGCGCGAATGCGTCCGTCGAAGTCCTTGAACACGGGAGCCAACTCTGGAGTCAGCAGTATCCTCGGATCAACGACGTCCACATCCAGCCTTCCCCGAGCCCATTTGGTCGGAACATACGACCAGGCCTCATCTATCTTCAGGAAGAAGAATTTCTATTTCCACCCTCGCCAACTGTCCTTAGTGGCAAAAGTGAACATGAATTTTTTGCTCCCGGATCCCCGAGGTAGCATGAAATAGAAGCCACCCTTCGGGACCACGAAGAGCTTGTAGTACTGCATGAAAATTACAAAATGGGGTTTTATCCTGAAGACGCCACACATACAGAGGAAGGCATTAAAATAGCAGTACGAGTTCGGGGGAAGCTGATTCACATCAATGCCATGAAATTAGCAGAACTCGCAAACCATCTTCGGGGGAGGATACCGAAGTCCGGCCTTCAGCTGGGCTCAGAAAACGGTAACCTCGGTACTATGGTTTGAAAAAGCATAGTGGTCGGGTCGTGGTAGCCGGGTAATGGCGTAAGAGGGAAGAAAGAACTTCTTCTTCCACCTTTCTAATTTTTTAGGGGTGGTGCAGCAAGGATGAGATAAAAGAGGCTGCCAGCTCTCAGGGATAGGCATTTTGGACAGAAAAATGAGTTCGGAAAAAGGCAAGAAAACAACTTTCGGCAAAAACTCGAAAAAGCAGAGGTATTAAAAGACTCTGGAAAGAAAAAACCCACCAAAAGACTTGCCAAAGTCGGAGGTCGCCGTTGTAAAAGGTTGCCGGAAAAAGCTCTGTTAAAACAGCTCCGCCACAAAAGCAAGAGAAAGCGTAGAGAAAAGGACAAGCAGGGAAAGAGCATAAGCAAAAGCAAAAGGGGCTATGATGGAATGGGCTATTTATAGGCCAAGGGTGGGTAACTGAAACGACGTCATAAGTGTCCTTTGAAGGCGAACCGTTGCCGTAACTGCACTCTGCGCCTGAAAAGACGCGCTCTCTATAAACGACGCTACTCTCCTCCAATGACGGTGCGCCACGTGTCAACCATCGCGCCAAAATAGGAGACACGTCTCCTGGCATCCCTAAAAAACTGGGACGCGTCACTCAGACTGACGCGATTGGCCATCAGACGCGACGCTGCACAGACATGCAAAAGCAAAGAAGCAGGTTGCCTCGAAGACACCAAAAGACTGGCTGTGGCCGAACAACCCATACCTTCGGGCAAGAGGTGTATCTTCGGCACAGGCTTTGCCTCGAAGACACCAAAAAATAGGCCAAAGCCGAACAGCCCACACCTTTGGGCAAGAGGTGTACCTTCGACACAGGTGTTACTTTCTATAGACTCCCAAAGAACATCCTCGGAAAGAAAACAAAACCGAAGTCGTCACTTCGGCTTTCCGAAGGGGGGCATGTGATAGCCGAAGGACTATCTCCTCCGCCTGGCTGAACTCCCTGCCACCAGAATGGCCAGGAGATCTGGCGTTACCCGGAAAAAGGTGGGATCACACACCTCGAAAAAAGACGAAGAGCCCGAGCTCGGCACACCAGGAAACCTAAGGATACTATCAGCCCCCCCGAGGGTAGTAAACGGACCGCCTTCGGAAAAGTGGCACCAGCTAGGGCGTGGCCGAACATGATCTTCCCGAAGGTGGAACTCCGTGAATCTGGGAACCCCCGAACTAGGGGCATGTTTCCCGAAGTGGCACAGTCCGTACTACAGGACGACCTCACCCAGGGACCTCGGGAGTACGGCAGAAGCATTTAAGGAAGCCTCTGACATGTCGCCCACAGACGTCACAAGCCGCCTCAAACGGTGCTCTGACACGCCGACGCCATCAAAGTCACATCATGGCCCGTCTCGGCTCAAGGCTCAAGGAAGCCTGCCACCAGCTACCTGTCCTCTATGCCCAGACATTTAGAGAACATCCGACCGAACACGTGTTACGATCTGAATGGGCTGGACACCTCTATAAATACCAGGGAATACACCCTGGCAAACGGCTGGCAAAGATCCTGACTCCTCACCCTGAGAAAATACAACCAGGCGAGTCCACTGAACCCCTCAGTGTTATTCCCTCTACCTTCTCTTAGCACCACTGACTTGGGCGTCAGAGGCTCCTCCCTGGAAAAACACCCCGGGTACCTCCTAACCCACTTTTTCTGAACATCTCAGGCACTCTCCCTTGGGCAAACCGGCCACCAGGCGTTCTTCCTCTCCTGGAGTCCCTCCATCAGTCACCATGACTACCAACGATGAAGCCCCCGGGCATCAGAATCCATGTATGAAAATGAAGTATGGACTTTGGTTGACCCACCTGAAGGGGTAAAACCCGTAGGGTGCAAATGGTTTTTAAGAAGAAAACTGACATGGATGGTAAGGTGATTACCTTTAAGGGACGATTGGTTGCAAAAGGTTTCAAGCAAATTCATGGTATTGACTATGATGAAACTTTTTCACCGGTTGCTATGCTTAAATCCATCTGAATTTTGTTTGCTATTGCTGCACACTATGATTATGAGATATGGCAAATGGATGTCAAAACTGCATTCCTAAATGGAAAGCTACTTGAGGATGTGTACATAACACAGCCTGAGGGTTTTGTCACTCCTGAGAATGCCAATAAAGTGTGCAAGTTGCAAAGGTCTATTTATGGACTGAAGCAAGCTTCTTGTAGTTGGAATCTTCGTTTTAATGATGCAATCAAAGAGTTTGGTTTTACCAAAAATAAAGATGAACCTTGTGTCTACAAGAAGGTTAATGGGAGCGCTATTGTCTTCTTGGTGTTGTAAGTAGATGACATACTACTCATCGGGAATGACATTCTAGAGCTACAGTCTATGAAGACTTGGCTAGGGAAATGTTTCTCTATGAAGGACTTGGGTGAAGCAGCTTATGTGTTAGGCATCAGGATCTATCGAGATAGATCTAGAAAGCTTCTTGGCCTAAGTCAAAGTACATAAATTGACAAGGTGCTAAGGAGGTTTAGCATGCAAGATTCCAAGAAAGGATTTTTGCCCATGTCACATGGTATCACTCTTTCTAGATCTCAGTGTCCGAGTACAACCGAGGAGAGAGAGCGCATGAGTAAGATTCCGTATGCCTTAGCAATTGGATCTATCATGTATGCCATGATATGTACTCGTCCCGATGTCTCATATGCTTTGAGCGTGATGAGTAGGTACCAATCAAACCAAGGTGAGAGTCACTGGATAGCTGTTAAGAACATCCTTAAGGACTTACGAAGGACTAAGGATGCATTCTTGGTCTTTGGAGGTGAAGATTAGCTCGTTGTAAGGGGTTACACAGATGCAAGCTTCCAATCCGATAAGGATGATTTTAGATCGCAATCTGGCTATGTGTTTGGTAATGGTGGTGGTGCTGTGAGCTGGAAGAGTTGAAAGCAAGAGACAGTAGCTGACTCTACAACAGAATCTGAGTACATTGCCGCCTTTGATGCTGCGAAGGAGGCAGTTTGGATCAAAAAGTTCATCACTGAACTTGGAGTGGTTCCAAGCATTGTCGACCCAATAGAGCTCTATTGTGACAACAGTGGAGCAATCGCACAGGTTAAGGAATCTCGATCTCACCAGCGATCCAAACATATACTCCGACGCTATCATTTCATCCGGGAGATCATCGAGAGGGGTGATGTAAGGATATCCAGGACTTCGACAACAGCAACATTGCTGATCCACTGACAAAGCCCATTACGCAGCAAAAGCATGATAGCCATTCTAGGTCCGTTGGTATTAGATACAAGGATGATTGGCTTTAGTGCAAGTGGGAGATCGTTAGTGTTGTGCCCAAAAGCCAATCATGAGATGATTGTATTTTTTGCAAATTGAGTCATGATATTTTATTATGGCAATAATCCAGCAATTGTGTTTGTTGTTTTGTTTCTGCGTAACTTAACAAACATAATTGTAACCCTAGAATAATGATATTCTTAAACGTCCCTGGTCTAGTATTATTGTGGAGTGGGTTACAATAATACATAACGACTAGCAAATGTGGAGACTAATATGAGATATGTAGTCTACATATGGGTACAAGTTGGAGAACTTGTGTTCTGGACCGACCCACCATGAGAACACTACATGGATCGTTATATGAGTGTCATAAGTGATTCTCATAGTGATCATGGTATATGTAGTCCTTCGAGCTAAGATCATCAAGGTTCCCTACATGTGAATCACATACTTTGATACTTTCTTTTATTGCCCATAACTGAGTGAACTTGAAGGAGGTCATTGGGTATGTCACATATCATGCGGAGGGATTTGTATGAACAAGATGGGATTTGTCCCTCTTATGTAACGGGAGTGATATCTTTAGGCCCCTTGATGGAGTAAGACTTAGAAAAATGCATGGCCATGCTCGGATGAGTTGATATACGATATCAATGTCATCAGTTTAAGTTGGTCTACTCGGTAATCAAGAAACCAAAGATTGGGCTATACGAGAGTGACACGTTCCATGTCTCGTGCTTAGTCTTGATATATTGGACAAAGGGACAATGGCATATATCGTTGATGATCATAAACGTTTAGTCAAATCATCGACAATCTTGTCACCTGGGTAGGAATGATGTGTTACTAGACGCCGCTCATTGCTTATGATCATAAATGTGATTTATGATCATTGCCAACGTGGTAAGCGCCTATTGGGTCGCACACATAGAGCTATTGGGATCATTAGAGTGCATGGGCTAATAATTTGGGTTTTGGTTTCACAATAATTTCGTATTAATAATGGGCCCAATAGTTGAGCCATTATTAAGCCCGAAATTAAAGCCTAATTGGATTAGGGCTTTGAAACCTATTAGGCCTGGAAGTTGAGTCTCACTATAAATACAAATTCTAGTGAGAAATTCGCAAGTCTCCTTGCCCTAGCCTCCCAAAAGGACAACCGCACTCTTCTCTTGCAATTCCTTGGAGGACGCAAGCTAGCACTGCGAGCACAAGAGAAATGCATCTGCCGGGACGTGGTGGAAGCGTGGTGATCCCGATAGGCTCATGTGGATACCGTAGAGCGCTTAAACACGTAAACTGTTCAAGTTTTGTGATTCAACTCTACAGTTGAGTGAGAGATCTCAACCGAAAATTAGGTATGAAATTTTTGAACACCCGGTTTACCCCGTTTCTCTTGGATCCTGGAGGGTTTCGGTTAAATTTCGCTGCGCTATTTGGCTCCCGAAACCCAGCAGTTTTGAGGTTTATGGAGCTTAGTTACGTTTTACCCAAATGATTTACTTGAGTTATTCTTGGTTTCTTGAGCTTCCATGAGCTTGGTTCTAGTTGGATTTAGCTTGAATTCGTCCCATATAAGTTCAATTTGCTTGGAACCATAGGAAATGTTAATGGAGCTTGGAGGTCAAAGCTTGAAGCTTTTGGTGGTTGACTCTAGCTAGTTCTTATGTAATTGAGGTAAGGGATTTATGATTCAAGCATAATTGATGCCATTCCTAGCTTGTTTGCTTGTTAAATTCAAGTAATTTGGTGAATAGCATTAGTTGGTGGATGGTAAGGAACATGTTGGACTAGTAAGTTTCTAAGGATTTGTGTGGTGTTTATGGACACCATAGGATTGGTTTAAATGGTGCATAGTGGTTTTTGCAATGTGTACTACACGTATGTAAAGTTTGAAGGCTATCCATGCATGTTTGATATGTTTGGAGAGTGTTCAAAGTTCATAGCAGCAAAACTGGAGATTTTCTGGCCATTTTGCAGGTGTGGTGATGCGTCGCCAATCCACACGAGTTCCCACAATGCGTCATCAATACCTCAAAAATTGGTAGAACATCGACAACTGTGGCGACGCGTCGCCACGATTGGCAACACGTCACCGAGACAGCATTGACACCCAATTTGTTTTCTTCATAACTTTTTACTTGGGTTTCCGATTGAGGTGATTCAAGATTCCATGCAAAGCTAAGAGGGAGTAGTATAACCTAAATGCATTCAATACATTTAGAATGACCTAATTTTAATGTTATTTTAACTCAAAATGGAGGAAATTTTTTAAGGAAAATATGGCCATAATAAAACACCATAAGTGGTTACAAGGTTTAGTATGATTAGAAGCCTAGTTAAGACTTTTGATTTGAGGCTTTGATGTGGAAACATTAGTACACCTAGTTGCAGTTCCAAAGAACCTAGTAAATGAGTCCAACAATGATCATTGCCACTGCATTAGTGTGAACCAAGTAATGGTGGATAGGGGAGCACCATGGATGAAAGATTAGTGCACTTGTTGGCTAGCCAAGCCATGCCTTGAGGTACAAGTGAAAGCCTAGTGCATCCTTGGTAGGTTAACTGTGTTAGTGTTGTGCCTAAAAGCCAATCATGAGATGATTGTATTTTTTGCACATTGAGTCATGATATTTATTAAGGCATTAATCTAGCAATTATGTTTGTTGTTCTTTTTCTGCGTAATGCAATAAAAATAATTGTAACATTAGAATAATGATATTCTCAAACATCCCTAGTTTAGTAGTATTGTGGAGCGGGTTACAATAATAAATAATGACTAGCATATGTGGAGACTAATATCAGATATGTAGTCTTAAGTGATTCTCACAGTGATCATGGTATATGTAGTCCTTCGACCTAAGATCATCAAGGTTCCCCACATGTGAGTCACATACTTTGATACTTTCCTTTGTTGCTCGTAACTGAGTGAACTTGAAGGAGGTCATTGGGTATGTCACATATCATGCGGAGGGATTTGTATGATCAAGATGAGATTTGTCCCTCCTATGTAACGAGAGTGATATCTTCGGGGCCCTTGATAGAGTGAGACTTAGAAAATGCATGGCCATGCTCGAATGAGTTGATATACGATATCAATGTCATCAGTTTAAGTTGGTCTACTCGGTAATCAAGAAACCAAAGATTGAGCTATACGAGAGTGACACATTCCATGTCTCGTGCTTTGTCTTGATGTCTTGGACAAAGGGACAATGGCATATATCGGTAATGATCATAAAGGTTTAGTTGAATCACCGACAATCTTGCCACTTGAGTAGCAATGATGTGTTGCTAGACACCGCTCATTGCTTATGATCATAAATGTGATTTATGATCATTGCCAACATGGTAAGTGCCTATTGGGTTCCACACATAGAGCTTTTGGGATCATTATAGGGCATGGGCTAATTATTTGGGCTATAGTTTCACTTTAATTTCGTATAAATAATGGGCCCAAGAGTTGAGCTGTTATTAAGCCCGAAATTAAAGCCTAATTGGATTAGGGCTTTGAAACCTGTTAGGCCTGGAAGTTGAGTCTCATTATAAATACAACTTTTAGTGAGAAATTCGCAGGTCTACTTGCCCAAGCCTCCAAAAAAGGACAGCCGCACTCTTCTCTTTCAGTTCTTTGGAGGACATAAGCTAGCACTGCGAGCGAAAGAGAAACGCATCTGCCGGGACATGGTGGAAGCGTTGTGATCCCGAGAGGCTCGTGTGGATACCATAGAGAGCTTGAACACGTCAATTGTTCAGGTTTTGTGATTCGACTCTACAGTTGAGTGAGATATCTGAACCGAAAATTAAGTTTACCCCATTTCAATTTGATCCTGGAGGGTTTCGATTAAATTCCGCTGTGCTGTTTGGCTCTTGAAACCCAACAATAATAAACCGAGCTACCTTCCTCATCTGAAAGAGGTTACTGCCTTTAGAACTCAATTGAAGGTGGGTCTTCACTATCCACCACCGAAGGTGGTTTGGGACTTTTGCCAATTCCACGGCATAGCCGTCAATCAAATGCTTCCGAACTCCTATGCCTACTTCAATGCCTTCTTGTGCATGTGCGAAGTTTTCAAAATTGCCCTACATTTTTTCTTCTCTCTCCAATACTACAAACTTCAACCTATCCCAAAGGGGGGATCCTACTTCTTGCTACCTTGAGGATTTGAGAGCAAGAAATTTACTTTCACCTTCAGCACCAAAGATAGCTTTTGAAGGTGGCGGAAGAAGTACTTCTTCATGGAGATTGATGAGAAGTGAGTTAATCTTCCTGCTCAATCGGCTTCGGGTACCTTGGCCACTGATGTACTAGACCAAAAAAAGCTATTAACTTTTGAACTGTAGTATAAGTTTGAGGAGTTTAATAGCTGTATCCGGGCTGTCATGGACTGGGATGCTGAGGTACCTTCGTGCTCTCTTTACCCTTTCCCCATTAGATGGAGCTTTATGACCGAGATGATTCTTCAAGATCATGGGGTGATTCTTCAAGATCATGGGGTAATAAAGAACATGTCACCGATGAAGATATACCTAAGCCCTTGGTGGATGGGAGGAAAACATTGCTTTTTAGGCATCTTCAAGGTGAACTCTCCTATCATGGCCTTGTAGATAATAAGTTGTTCCCTAAGCCATAGTCTTAGAATTTTGATAGATACACTGATATATTTTCTTTTGCAGAGATAGGCGACAAGTCTACAGCTTTTTACAAGAGCATGTCCCTCGGCCAAGATGAGAAAGGGGAACAGCAGAAGAAGAAGGTGCCTAAGAGGAAGAAGGTGCCAGTTGGACCATCTTTCTGCCCCAAACTCGAAGAAAACAAAAAAGGACTCCCTTTCCCCTCTGCCCGAAGATCAAGTTGAGGCGCTTGAGCAAACGCCTGTGTGTGCTGACCCGCCCTTGGAGTCGACCATCTACTCAACCCCTCTAAGCCCCAATGTTACTATCGAGACATTGGGGACTTCGTTGAGGGAGATTTCTGCCGATGTGGCCTAAGAGAGATGAAGAAGGAAGGGTAAGGATGTTCCTACTGAAGTGTTGGACGTCAATGAGTCTGACGGAAAGGGTGCCAAAATTCCACCAGGTTTGTCTCTTAGCCATTCATCTATGAGTTTGGGATTTTTTGGTATTTTAGACCTTGTAGATGATGGCTAAGAGATAATTTCAGAATGGAACTTCAGTGTGATTTTGTAGAGGATGGAGGCCGATCCATGTCGATGACAGACCACTTTCATTGGAGGACCATTCGAAATTCCAAGATCCCGAAGGACAAGGTCTAGAGGGAGCCCTTCTAGACGTTTACTGAGGAGATGGACCTATTCTCTGAAGACTGCCAGAAGATGGTCCCTCAGATGGTGAGGGGCATTATAACCAACACCACCTTCAAAACTTTAACCGAGGAGTACCCTAATTAGGAGGTCCCCACCTCTCGCATGACCAAGCATGTTGCCCAGGTAAACCTTAGCCTTTAGGACTTAGAAAAAAAAATTTTGTGTCCCTACTGCTTGTGACCCACATTCAATGTCACAATGTCCTTTTTTTTTTGTAGCTATTGGCATACAAAGAATACTTTCGGGCCTGGGCAGCCAAACAGTCTTCAGTCCAAATTCAGTCAGAGGAGAACTTGGCCAACGCCAAGGAACAGTTCACAAGGTCGGTTGTTAAATATGGCGAGCTCAACAAAATTGCCAAAAAGGACTTGGCCAATCTTTGGCAGGAAGTGTTGAAGGGCTAGAAGGGGCTAGTTGAGCAGTTCACCTCCAAAATTTCTAACATCGGTGTGAAGCTTATGGAGCTATCTTCAGAGGGTGAGGTACTTCGAATTGAAAGGGAAGATGTAATAGCAGACCTCAAGAAGTCACTGGAGAACAATGCCGAACTATTTGCCAAGAATGAATGACTAAGGAAGGAAATGAGGAAGAAGAAGAAGAAATTGGAGAAGGAGGTTGAAGTGTTGAAGAAAGAACTGGAGGATCTGAAGGCTGAAAAGGCAAAGTTAGATCAGGTAATCAAGTCCTCATTTCAAGATGGCTTCTACCTTGCCCGTCATCAAGTCCTGTCCCAGTACCCAAACCTCAATGTTTCCTTCCTAAGGGCCTTGACATTCCTAAGGTTCCTTCCTCACCTTGGTCAAGGATTGTGTATCTTAACCTTTCGACCCCTCCACCTTCAGCTACAGATGATGACGATGATGATGGCACCGAAGATGAGGACGGTGAAGGTGCTACTGCGGAGGAGCTGGATGATGAGCCCAGAAACCAATAGATGATATGATCAATGAAGGCACACATGGAGAAGGCAAGGACCCATTGAAGGTTTCTAGTGGACCTATGACAAGGAAGAAAGCTAAGGAGCTCTCAAGTGCACTACAAGCCTTTGTTTCAAGCTTCTTCATGGAGGATGGACATGAAACTTCACAAGGAGCTGCTGGAAATTTCAAGACAAAATATGGAAATGATGGACATGCTTGGTACTCAGTTCTGGAGTGCTTAGACAAGTCACAAAACAAGGACACCAAGGATGCCACTCAAAGTGCACCATTTGAGCCACCTTAAGTGTTCTTGTTGCATTTTGTGTCTAGAAGCTGGATTTTTGAGCTATAACTTTCTAGACCTTCTTAACCACATCTAAAAGGAAGATTCATGCCACTGGAACTCAAATATTCGAGCTTGGAGCTAAAGATACAGGTGCAAACCCTGAAGTGCCCAAAATGCACCCGAAAAAGGCTATTTGGGGGTTTTCGAGTTTAATCTTGTATTTGCATTTTATTTTTGTTCAATTCCTATTTAGAGATATTATTCAGGATTTTATTTAGGCTATGGAATAGGTTTTAATTTTTTTGGACAATTGGCATACGCTGCATGCACTAAACTTGTTAAAACTAGGAGTTAGAGTCCTAATTTGACTAGGATTTCCTATGTCTTTGTATCTAGGATTCCTAAGGGACTTAGGCTACGAATTTTGCCCAGATTTTTACTCTAGTTTAGGCCTATATAAAGGCACATATTCTGGATGTAAACACACAGATTATTTCTGAAATAATATTGCTCTTTGGAGAGGTTTTCTCTTTGGTTCTTGGCGAACTGCCTTGGTGCACAAGATTGCTTGTGTTCTTGGAGTTCTATACTTCTTGTTTCTAATCACAGGTTGATTAGGGGTGGGGGTTTTAAACCTAGTCTTTTTTATTTCTTGTGGAGCTTGAATCACATCTTGGGTGCGTTTCATGGTCATTATACCATAGGGGTTCGCATCAGTTGGTATCAGAGCCATAAGTTCCATTGAAGGACATATCTTTGTGTTCTTGTTTCTCTGCGTTTTTCTTTAAATTTTTTCCAGTAATTTCGTGTCTTAATTCTCTATGTTAATCCTTTTTCTTCTTGTTTCAGGTCTGTCCTTTTTATTCCATCCTTGTTCAAGTCCGAAAGTCACAAAAACAACAAAAAGAAATCAATTCGTGTTACCTTGTGTTCTCAGTTTCAATTCAATTATTCTTGTTTATTCCTTATCTTTCTGTTTCTTGTCCAGCCCTATTAACCTCTCTTGCTTTCATTTTTTCCAGCATCCTAGAGTCAAGAAAACACCAAAAAAAGAAGGACCCAAGTTGAGGAAGTTTTGGTACAACAAAAGTTGTTTCAAAATTGTGCAAGTTTCATAGTTTCTTGTTTTGGCCGAATTGAAAACTAACTTTTTGTCTTTGGCAGCAAGGAACCTCAAGGAGAACATTGTTTTAGCATCAAAACAACAAGCAAAAAGAGAAAAAAAAAAGAAAAAGAAAAGAAAAGAAAAGAAAAGAACAAAGAAAAGAAAGCTTGCAAAATGAGAAGTTTTTACAAAGTGTTGAAAGTTTTGCGCCCCAAAACCTATCTCACTGTTTTTTAGCCAAAAAGCTTTCTTTGTGGTTCTTGTGATCATCAATTGTAAGGGCTTCCTAGAGTCTTTTAAAGCCTGTTTAGCTCACCTCTTTTGGAGTCAAAATAGTTCTTCAAAAATTCAAGTTTTCTTGCGTACTTTGAGGATAGTTTTCTTAGAAATTTTGAGAACTCTTTGAATAGCAATATCTCACTAACAAATTGAGTGTTTGAGTGTTCATCTTTTGAGTGAAACATGTGAGGTGAGTGTTTGTGAGGATCTTTGTTATTTTTAGGAGTATGGAGGGTCAGGAGGATAGGAGGATGGAAGTGAGGAACAATGATGAGCCAACCATGAGAGAGGTTCAAGAAACTCTTAATAGACTTGTTGGGAAGATTGAGGACATTGATTTGAGGTTGCCAAGGAGACCAAATCGCATCTTGCAACCAAGGAGAGGCCTAAGGAGAGAAGAACCTGAGGAGGAAGAAGGGCATTGGCATGACCATGGGCTTCCAATGAGGGGGGAGCCGAGGGATGACAACAACCTAAGCTCCATCAAACTTACCATTCCACCTTTCCAAGGGAGGAGTGATCTGGATGCATATTGGGAGTGGGAGCAAAAGATTGAGATGGTGTTTCAGTGCCATCTGATAGCCAAAGGCTATCGCCTCCTCAGTAGTAACTCCCTGCCAGAATATTGGCCGAGGAGTCTGACGTCACCCAAGAGAGGCTCTTTTCATTGACCTCGGAAGGTGCGAAGTCAAACACTATGAGCTCGAGACTTTGGTTAGCTCGTCAGGAATTCCGAGGACAACACCGTCTCCATCGAGGGGCCAAGCTGATCGTCTTCGGGTAAGAGAGCCATCTCTCTAAAGCAAGGGAGAATCTCCCCAAAGGCAGAGGCCCCGAAGAGGTCTTCCCCGAACAAGAAACACCTGAACAAGGGATCCCCGAACTATGGGTGTGAGTCCCGAAGAGGGTGTCCACCAAGGGAACTCCCAGAACTGTGGGATAGATCCCGAAGGAGGTGCTTGCATGGAAGGACGGATAGAATCTGAAGAGGGTGCACGCACCGAAGGGCAACCTCGCCCAGGGGACCTCGGGAGTACGGTATGAGCATTTAAGAAGCCTCTGACATGTCGCCTACAAGCCCTACACGTCACATCTGAACGGCGAACTGACACGACGCAGCCGCCCCAGTCCTGACGCAACCTGTCTGGGTCCAGGGCTAAAGGAGGCTGCAAACGGCTGCCTGTCCCCTAGGTCCAAAAGTATAGATCAAATCTGACCGAACGTGTGTCATGATCTGAACGGACCAGCTACTCCTATAAATACTAGGAAATGGGACTGGGCAAAGGATGGGGCATTTTTCCTCCCTCTGAGAAAACACAAAACAGGCAAGACACTTGATCCCCTAGTGTTCTTCCTCCACTTTCACTCAGAAAACTGACTTGGACGTCGGAGGGTCCTCCCCGGAAAAGCAAACCGGGGACCTCCTAACCTCTTCTCTGAGCTTTACAGGCACACTCAGCTGGGAAACCAGAGCTCCAGGCGCTCGCCTCCTCAGGAAGTCTCTCCACCTGTCAACATGGTAGCAAACGAAGATGCCTTGGGGCATCATTTGGCGTCGTCTGTGGGAAACTACTCCCAGGTAGCGGTCATCGAAACTCGGCGTTCGAAGGACAAAGGACTCCCGAAGTCCCCGTCCGCGCCTGAGACCCAACCAGCTACCGAACAAAGTCCCCCAGAGACTTCCTTGCCTGAAGAGGAACGCCCTCTTATCATCACCATGGGTTTTTTACGAGACTTTCAGAGGTCGGTTGTGGCTAAAATGACACAACAGATAGACCGAAGGTGGCCGCAACCAGCCCAGGCGCAAAAACCCACTTCGCCAGCACGACCTCGGGAGAAAAGCCCTAGGGCAACCCGTCATAGCTCGGGAAGTGGGGAGCCACGGGAAGAGTCCTCGACAGATAACTTACCTCTCGGAGCACGGCTGGCGGAAAGAGCGAGGTCTGAACGACCCGAAGTCCCGTCCAGGAGAAGTTTGTCGCCAGAGGCAAGGTCCCCCTCACCTCGGTACCGAAGTCGCTCCCTGAAGAGACGGCAACAGTCCTCTTACCAAAGAACCTCAGGGCACCAGGAAAAGGAGCCCAGTGCTGCGCTCCTCCTGGAGAAAGTCTTGGCAAGACTGGAGAGAGTGGAACAGCAGGTGGCACGCAAGCCTGTTTGGGCCAGGCTAACTGAAACCGTCTCTGGAGATGAAACTCCTTTCGCCAGAACGGTGGTCGAGGCGGCCATGCCAAGTGACTTCAGGCTACCTCGGCTAGAGACCTATGAGGGTCGGACTGATCCCCAGGCCCACCTAACAAAGTACAAATGCAGCATGGTGCTACATGGGGTTGATGATGCTACACTCTACAAGTGCTTTGAAGTCACCCTCGCAGGACCAACAACTGCCTGGTACAATTCCCTGCCTCCCGGAAACATCAGGGGTTTCCAGGAGCTGTCCACAGCGTTCACCCAACAGTTCATTGGGAGCAAGCCGACGGCGAAGATGCCCGTCCAGATGTTTGACATAGCACAAAGAAACGGAGATACCATCCGTGACTATGTCGAGAGGTTCAACAGAGAGGCCCTCAGTGTTCCGGACTTTCGTCCCGAAATCCGCATCCTCGCCATGACAAGGGGCCTCCGGAGGGATTCGCACCTGTTTTATGAATTCTCCAAAGATCCCCCGGACACGCTGGGAGAGTTCTACCGAAGGGCTGAACAACATATGACAGCCGAAGAGCTGAGAATGACTGGACCGAAGGCTGACCATATTCACGCACGTGGCGAAGGATCTGGCCAGCAAGCCCGGTGTCCAACGGAACAGTTAGACCGACCTCGGAGAATGCGAGTCGGAGGAAGGAAGCCCCAAAACTTTACACCTCTGAGCACCACGAGGGCTAACGTCCTCATGGCGTTGGAAAAATAGGGGCCTCAAATCCAACGACCGAGGGGCATGACTGCTGACAACAGAAGGAACATGAAGAAGTTCTGTCAGTTCCACCGTGATAACGGTCATGACACCGAAGACTGCTTTCAGCTGAAAAAGTACATCGAATCACTGATAAAGCAGGGCCAGCTTCGGCGTTATTTGAGAATGCCTTCCCCAAAGGGTAAAAAGGAGGAAGAAGGAAATCCCGATGACGAGGATTACGATTCAGACAGGCGAAGGAACCGAAGTCCGAGAAGGCGTCCTCCACCTTCGGTAGGAGTAATACAGACGATCACAACCGGACTTCCATCCTCGGAAAGAAAAAGAAGGGCCAGAGAGATAGCGGTGATGGAATATCAGAGCCCAACGAAAGAATTGGCCCGCGAGGATGGATCCACCATCGTATTTCCCCATGACGATCCATTGCTGATAATGGCGAGGATAGGAAACTGGGACGTCAATAGGGTACTGCTGGACGATGGGTCAAACGCAGACGTCTTGTTCTCACATTTGCTGCCAAGCTTGGGCGTATCCACAAGTGACCTCAAGGCTGTTACTTCACCCACGTTCGGCGTAGGACCATCGGAGCTACCTGTCCTCGGGTGGATCGACCTCCCCTTGATGATGAAAGGAACTTCGGAGAAAGGAACTGCTGAGTTGTTCGCCTCTACCATGGCAAGATTCATAGTCATGGACGTCCCTTCGTCATACAACGCCATCCTCGGCAGACAGACACAGGGAAATTTGCACATTCACCCTGATGTAAAGTACTTGACCGTCACCTTCACAACCAAAGGAGGAGACGCAAAGATCTTCATTGATCAAGGCGAGGTGAGAAAGGTGTTCGTCAGAGCACGAAAGGCTCCAGCAAGCAACTTAGCACTTGCTGTAGAAGCAAAAGAGCTGGAAAGGGGCGAGGCAGAAGATCCCACAAAAGCGGAAACAGAAGAAGTAGAGCTTGTCCCAGGCCATAATACCCGAATAGGGAAAAGCATGGCCGAAGGAGACAAGGAAAAACTTGTATCTTTTCTGCTTGCAAATAAAGATCTGTTCGCCTACTCGCCGAAGGACATGCCAGGGGTAAACCCTTGTGTAATCCAGCATAGTCTCAAAGCGAGTCCGGAAGTAAAACCTGTCCGGCAAAAGAAACGGAGCATCTCGGCTCACAAAAATGACTTCGTCAAGACCGAAGTCCAGCGTCTAATAGACGCTAGCGTTATCCGGGAGGTAAACTACCCCGAATGGCTAAGCAACGTGGTAATTGCCACAAAAGAAGGAAGTAGTAAGCTCCGGATGTGCATCGACTTCAGAAATTTGAACGATGCTTGCCCGAAAGATTCATATCCTCTTCCGCCGATAGACCAACTGGTAGACTCAACTGCCAAGTACGGGCTCCTAAGTTTCCTGGACGCTTTCAGTGGGTATCATTAGATAAGGATGAACCCCGAAGATGAAGAGAAGACTACCTTCATCACTGAGGGAGAAACATATTGCTATATCAGGATGCCCTTCGGACTCAAAAATGCAGGAGCCACCTACCAGAGGCTGATGAACAAAGTCTTCGAAGACCAAATGGGGAGGAACATGGAGGTGTATGTTGATGATATGATAGTCAAAAGCAAACTGCCTGGCTACCACGTTGAAGATTTAGAGGAAACCTTCCAAAAACTCAGAGCCTTCGGGATCCGCCTTAATCCGGAGAAATGCATCTTCGGGGTGACCTCGGAAAAGTTCCTTGGGTACATGGTATCCGAAAGAGGCATCGATGCTAACCCCGAGAAGATTAAGGCTCTGCTCGAATTCCGAACTCCTGCCACGGTCAAAGACGTGCAAAGACTCACCGGAAGAATAACATCTCTGAGCAGGTTTATTTCCAGGTACGGAGATAGGTGTCGACCCTTCTTCAAAGTGCTCACAAAGGCAACAAAGATGGAAGGCAACCTCGGAAGGAATTGTCATCCTTGGGATGAAGATTGCCAAAAAGCCTGGGAAGAACTCAGAGTCTACTTGGCCGGCCTGCCGACTCTGCGGCAACCTCGGGAGGGAGAGCCCCTCGTATTATACCTCGCCGTCACAGAAAAAGCTGTGAGCTCGGTCCTCGTGAAAGAAGAAGGGCCAAAGCAATGGCCGGTCTACTATGTCAGCAAGTCCCTGCATGGCGCCGAAGTCAGGTACCCTTTGCTTCAAAAAGCTATATACGCCTTAGTGCTTGCAGGGAGAAGGCTGCGGCCATACTTTCAGGCTCACCCCATTATCGTCCGAAGTACCCTGCCTCTACGGGATGTTATGAGGAAAGTTGATCACTCGGGAAGGCTTTCCAAGTGGTGTATAGAGCTTGGCGAACACGACATCACGTATGAACCCCGAAATGCTATAAAAGCTCAAGCTTTGGCAGACTTCATCGCCGAAGTACCAAACACCGAGGAGGGACATTCGTTCTCTGGCGAAGACGAGCCAGAATGGACGTTACATGTTGACGGGGCCTCAGGATCTGAACACCAGGGAGCTGGAGTGATTATCAGAGGCCCCGAAGGCCTAGAAGTAATGAAGGCCATCAAGTTCAGTTTCAACGCCACCAACAATATGGCCGAGTATGAGGCCCTCATAGCAGGATTACGCCTGGCCAGAAAGATTGGCGTGAGAAACCTGAAAGCCCACAGTGACTCCCAGCTGGTGGTCCGACAAATGGCAGGGGACTATGGCGCGAAAGACCCGACCTTGGTGAAATACCATGAGTTGGTAACAAAGCTTATTCAGGAGTTCGACGTCGTGAAAATCGAGAACGTACCCCGACGAGAAAATGCTGAGGCAGACTGTTTGGCGAAGTCCAAAACTTGCACCGAAGTGCTTAGCCACCCCAGCATCGCGGTGTTAAGCATAACGACCTCGGGGAAAGGATGGAAAGAACCAATCAAAATGTATCTCGCAACCAACACACTCCCCGAAGACCCCAGCGAAGCCGCAAAAGTGCGAAGGCGCTCCGGACGTTTCTTCCTAATTGGAGAAGAACTATATCGGCAGGGATATGCAAATCCACTACAGAGGTGCGTTAGTGAAGAGGATACTGAAATGATCCTTGAAGAAGTTCACGAAGGTGCCTGTGGTTCGCACATCGAAACCGACGCCCTGGCAGCAGTGATACTTCGCCAAGGATACTTCTGGCCTACCCTGAGAAAGGACGCGAAGCAGTTCGTCCGGAAATGTGGTAGTTGCCAGAGACATGCGAACATCCAAAGAACACCCTCGGAGTTCGTGACTTCGGCAGACTATCCTTGGCCCTTCGCAGTTTGGGGCATAGATCTCATTGGGCCACTCCCAATGGCGCCTGGAGGCGTAAAGTTCTGCGTAGTAGCAGTTGACTATTTCTCTAAGTGGGTCGAGGCAGAACCTCTGACAACTATCTCGGCAAAAGAAGTACAGAAGTTCGTATGGAAAAACATCGTATGCAGATTTGGCATACCGAGGGTGCTCGTAGCGGACAATGGATCCCAGTTCATAGACAAAGGATTCCAAGAGTTCATTGGCGACCTCGGGACAAAAATGCACTTCGCCCCAGTAGCTCACCCCCAAAGTAATGGGCAGGTAGAAGTATCTAACAGGACCATAAAAGATGGTCTGAAAAAGAGATTGGGAGAAGCAAAAGGGAAATGGCCAGGAGAACTCCAAAGCGTGTTAAGGAGTTACCGAACAACACCCCGAAGAGCCACAGGGGAAACGCCCTTTTCACTCGTCTTCGGTACAGAGGCCATCATCCCTGTCGAGGTAGTACAACCGTCAATACGAGTCCAACTGTTCGATGAAAAAGGAAATGACCTCGGCCTGAGAACCAAGCTCGACCTCGTCAGCCAACACAGAGAAGTAGCTGAGCTGAGAAGAAAAGCTTTCCAGCAAAGAGTGGCAGCAGCCATAAACTTACGCGCCAGGCCAAAGGGAATAAAGAAGGGAGATCTCGTTCTCCGAAAGGCTGAATTTGCACCGCGAAAGCCGTCCCACGGGGTACTTCGTGCAAATTGGGAAGGACCGTACCTGGTACTTGCCGAAGTACGAAAAGGAGTTTATAAGCTCGGTGATGCCGAAGGCATAGAATTAAAAAACACTTGGCACTCAGAGGCCTTGAAAAAATTCTATGCCTAAAAAGTTTGGTGGGAAAGTTGTATTGCACAAGTTGGACAAATTTGTCTAAGTAAAAAGTTCTGAAGAAGTACAAAACAAGAGTCTCACGAAAGCAATAGCCGAGGAAAGCAAGAGTATGGCTTTCCGAAGTCCCTTGAGCGAATATGTTCGGGACAAAGGATAGCAAAAGTATGGCTTTCCGAAGTCCCTTGAGCGAATATGTTCGGGACAAAGGATAGCAAAAGTATGGTTTTACGAAGTCCCTTGAGCGAATATGTTCGGGACAAAGGAAAGCAAGAATATGGTTCTCCGAGGTCTCTCGAGCGAATTATGTTCGGGACAAAGGGAAACAAAGGGATCTGGCAAAAAATACTTAGCCAAATTTTTATCTATTGAGCCAAAGAGTGCTTACAGAGAAGAAAAGTTGCTGAAAGACTACAAAAAAGAAGAAGAAAATGAAGACAAAAGGCCCTAGTACAAACTAAGGAACCTCGGCGTCTTGAGAACTGCCAGCCTCTGTGCTTTTGTCAGCAGCCTTCGGCGCCGAGAAAGAAGGAGGCAGTTTCAAGTGCTCGATCTTGGACCAAGTCCACCGAGGCTCCTTCGGGATGTTCATGCCTTCGAGGAATGAGAGGTCGAAATCTGGGAACTTCTGCAGAATTTGGTGCCGAGCATGACAGAAGCAGTCTTGAAAGCCCAACTTCGTCATATCGTCGGACTCCCGCTTCTTGACCGCCAATTCTGCATAGTCCTTCTCCAGATCCGCGTAATCCTTCTCCAGATCCCTATGCTTTTTCTTCAATGCCTTCATCTTCTTCTTCTCTTCTGAAGGCTTCTTCAGAGATGCGACCTCGGCTTCGAGCTGGGCCTTTTCCTCGAGCGTCTTCGCAACGATTGCGTCACTTTCTGACTTATCCTTTTGAATCACCTCTACGGTCGAAGTCAGCTCCGCCACCCGAGAGCCGAGGTCGGAAAGTTTCTGGGAGGAGCTTTTCTCAAGTTCCTCTTTCTCCTTTATGAACCCCTCCCGAAGTTCAGCAATTTCCTTCTCCGAAGACTGCTTTAGCTGGGCATTGTCAGCAGCCAACGCCGAACATTGGGCCTTTGTCTTGGTGTAAAGGTCCCAGAGTGACGCCCTCCGTTCTGTCTCTCGCGCTACCCGAACACGGAGCAACGCGGCATACCCCATCAGCTGTAAAAAAGGCAAAACAAAGGGAAAATGATGCTAAGTAAAAAGCAAAGGCGAAATCAGCACTAAGGAAACAGAGAAGCATACCTGGGCGGCATGTTCAGTGAGTTTGGCGGCCAAAGAGATGTTGCCAGGGTAAGCCTCCGTAAGGGCCTTGTAAGAGGCCTCAGTAAAAACCCCTTTGCACATCTGCCTGGCCATTTCGGGACAGTCCTCGGAGTACATATTCATGTCCTCCATGAACGTCCAGAAGGGCTCCTTCGGAACTTTCCCTGCCGGGACTTGGGCATCCCGAAGGGCCCTCTTGCGGGCGTGTTCGGCAACCCTGTCAGGAGCGGCCACCTCCGCTGCACAACAAGGCAGGAAAATTGGTTAAGGCCAGAAAAGTCTTAAGGATTTACAAGAGAAAAAAGGTTCTTCGACAAAATACAAACCTGCTGGCACCTCGGTAACGTCATCGTCAAGAATCGACGTCACCTTAGTAGAGACCCCCTTGCCTCTTATTCGGCGCCGTTCCTCGGCAGAAGGGATCTCCTCCCCATCGCCCTCCAGAAGAGCATGCGAAGGCGTGGGGCTTTGAGGAAGGACGTCGGAAGAAGGGACGTTGGCAGAAGGTACCTCGGGCAAAGGGGCAGCAGGGTCTTCGGGCTCCTTGCCTACCTCCTCCGGAATTTGCGGAAGAGAGGAAGGAGCAGCTTTCTTTGCCCGTTTGGAAGGAGGGCCGCCCGAAGTCTGCTTCCGCCTCCGAGAAGTGGCCTTCTTTGTCTGTTCGCCCCTCTGGGCCTGCCCGGTAAAAAGAGCCTTGTAAAAGGCAGCCGCGTCGTCGCCCATCTCTGAAAAGAGAAAAAAGAAGATCAGTGTAAGTCCAAGATGAAGTTATGAAAGAAAAAATGAGAAAGTAACTTACTCTCGTAAAAAGACTCATAAGTCTCCTTCCTCCGAAGGAGTTTCACAAGCCAGGAGTCCTTCCCCGAAGAAGCCGGTTTCGGCATATTGAGGTCTGTCACGTGCTCCTTTACCACTTTAAGTTCCCGAAGGACCTCTTCGGTCATGAGCCTCCAGTTGATCGGAAAGGGGTAAAGGGCACGAGGAGAGACCTCGGCAGCCCAGTCAGAGACGGCCCGGATGCGCCTGTCGAAGTCCTCAAAGATAGGTGCTACGTCGGCGTCTAGCAGTATCTTCGGGTCAACAACATCCATCTTGAGCCTCCCCTGAGCCCACTTGGTCGGGACGTGCGACCAAGCCTCCGACTTCTTCAGGAAAAAGAATTTTTGTTGCCACCCTCGCCAGCTGTCTTTGGTGGCGAAGGTGAACGTATACTTTTTGCTCCCGGATCCCCGAGGCAGCATGAAGTAGAAGCCACCCTTTGGGACCACGAAGAGCTTGTAGCACTGAAGAAAAACTACAAAGTGAGGTTTTATTTTGAAAATGCCGCACATACAGAGAAAGGCGTTGAAATAGCAGTACGAGTTCGGCGGGAGTTGGTTAACGGCAATGCCATGGAAGTTGTAGAACGCGCTAACCATCTCCGGGGGGGGGGGGATACCGAAGTCCGGCCTTCAGTTGAGCTCGGAAAACAGTGATTTCATCACTTCGGTTGGAGAAAGGAAATTGGTCAGGACGGGGCAACCTCGTCACAGAGTAAGAAGGTAAGAAAAACTTTTTCTTCCACTTCGCTAGTTTTGCCGCAGTAGTGCAGCAAGGGTGAGAAAGAAGAGGTTGCCAACTCTCGGGAACAGGCATGATGAAAATGAGTTCGGGAAAATCAAAGAAGAATCTTTGAGAAAAGCAGAAGGACTAAAACCCACCAAAGGTCTTGCCGGAATCTGGATTCCTGGAAGCTGTCGTGAAAAGTGGTCAGAAAAATGCCTAAAAAAGGAGAACCGCCACGAAAAATCGGGAGAGAATTAGAAGGCAAAAGAAAGCAAAAGCAGAAGAAGAAAGAGGGTTATGACAGGACTGATATATATAGGCCGAGAAGGCCAGAAGAACCGTCACCATTAGTACCCCTCGGAAGGCGAAGCGTCGCCATAACTGCTATGAGCGCCTGAAAAGTCGCGCCAGCCATACTCAGTGCATTCTTACCCAATAAAAGTGTGCCATGTGTCGGCCATCGCGCAGCAAACGTGCCACGTGTCGTCCATCACGTCGAGCACGCCCTCTGACACCGTTTGGTCTAGAGGCGCCGCCCTAGACTGACTCTGCTGGATACAGGACGCGACGCATGAGCAGACCTATAAAGGCAAAAGAGTAGGTTACCTCGAAGACAACAAAAGACAGCCTGTGACTTCGGGCAAAACGTCTATCTTCGGTACAAGGTTATCCTATTTCCCCTTGCCACGAGGACACCAAGAGACAGCCCGTGACTTCGGGCAGAAGGTGCATCTTCGGCAGAGGGACAGCCTATCTTCTCGCGCTTCGAGAACGCAAAAAAGGCTGCCCATCGCTCCAGGCAGAAGAAGGCGTCTTCGGCGCAGATATCACAACCATAGGACCCAAAAAACGATGAACCGAAGTTTCTCACTTCGGCTTTTCGGAGGGGGGCCTGTGATAGCCAAAGGCTATCGCCTCCTCGGTAGTAACTCCCTGCCAGAATATTGGCCGATGAGTCTGACGTCACCCAAGAGAGGATCTTTTCATTGACCTCGGAAGGTGCGAAGTCAAACACTATGAGCTCGAGACTTTGGTTAGCTCGTCAGGAATTCCGAGGACAACACCGTCTCCATCGAGGGGCCAAGCTGATCGTCTTCGGGTAAGAGAGCCATCTCTCTGAAGCAAGGGAGAATCTCCCCGAAGGCAAAGGCCCCGAAGAGGTCTTCCCCGAACAAGAAACACCTGAACAAGGGATCCCCGAACTATGGGTGTGAGTCCCGAAGAGGGTGTCCACCAAGGGAACTCCCAGAACTGTGGGATAGATCCCGAAGGAGGTGCTTGCACGGAAGGACAGATAGAATCCGAAGAGGGTGCACGCACCGAACGGCAACCTCACCCAGGGGACCTCGGGAGTACGGTGTGAGCATTTAAGGAGCCTCTGACATGTCGCCTACAAGCCCTACACGTCACATCTGAACGGCGAACTGACACGCCGCAGCCGCCCCAGTCCTGACGCAACCTGTCTGGGTCCAGGGCTAAAGGAGGTTGCAAACGGCTGCCTGTCCCCTAGGTCCAAAAGTATAGATCAAATCTGACCGAACGCGTGTCATGATCTGAACGGACCAGCTACTCCTATAAATACTAGGAAATGGGACTAGGCAAAGGATGGGGCATTTTTCCTCCCTCTGAGAAAACACAAAACAGGCAAGACACTTGATCCCCTAGTGTTCTTCCTCCACTTTCACTCAGAAAACTAACTTGGGCGTCGGAAGGTCCTCCCCGGAAAAGCAAACCGGGGACCTCCTAACCTCTTCTTTGAGCTTTACAGGCACACTCAGCTGGGAAACCAGAGCTCCAGGCGCTCGCCTCCTCAGGAAGTCTCTCCACCTGTCAACATGGCAGCAAACGAAGATGCCTTGGGGCATCACCATCATTATTCTCAGGAAAAGAAAGTTAAAGTGGCTACTATTGAATTCATTGATTATGCTCTTGTATGGTGGAACCAGGTTGTTACTTCCAGGAGGAGGAATGAGGAGGAACCCAACAATACATGGAGAGCTCTTAAAGCAATGATGAGAAAGTGATTTGTTCCAAGTTACTACTATAGAGATCAACACCACAAACTTCAAAGGCTTGTGCAAGGCCAAAGGAGTGTGGAGGACTACCATAAGGACTTGGAGATGACACTAACCTGAGCCAATATCATTGAGGATGAGGAGGCTACCATTGCTAGATTCATCAATATCCTTAACCATGAAATTTCCAAGAAAGTGGAGATGGTGCCATATGTCAACATGGAGGATTTACTTCACCATGCCACTAAGGCCGAAAGAATCATCAAGAGGTCTAAGGCATCCAAGATGGCTCACGGAGGAAGTTCCACATGGAGGGGAACATGGAGTAAGGAGGCACCAAAGCCAAGAGTGGAGGCTATCAAGGGAGGCATGTCTCAGCCTCCACAAGACAAACCTAAGGTGCCACCCAAAGATGTGCCCAAGTCAAGGGAGATTGAGTGCTTCAAGTGTAGAGGCAACGGGCACTACATGAGAGATTGTCCTAACAAAAGGGGGATGATTGTTAAGGATGATGGTGAGTTCACATCCGAGGAGGAGGATGCCATGGAGGAAACACCACCTTTGGAATGAAGAGCACAACACACTTGAGCCCGAGGAGGGTGACTTTGCTTTTGTTCCTAGGAGAGCTCTAAATGTGCAAGCTAAGGAGGAGGCCAACCAAAAAGAATGCATATTCCACACTAGATGCTGAATTAAAGATCAAGTGTGCAGCCTCATTGTTGATGGAGGAAGTTGCACCAATGTAGCAAGTACAACCATGGTGGAGAAGTTGAAGCTTCCAACTCAAAAGCACCCACAACCATATAGGCTTCAATGGTTGAATGATGCCGGGGAGGTAAAAGTGGTAAAGCAAGTTTCGGTTAGATTCAAAATTGGTACTTACCATGATGAAATTCTTTGTGATGTTGTTCCTATTTATGCTTGCCATATTTTGCATGGAAGGCCGTGGCAATTTGATAAGAAAGTCACACATGATGGAGAGAAAAGCTTGTACTCATTTGTCCAAGAAGGAAGGCCGGTTACACTTAGTTCACTCTCACCACAACAAGTTTTGGAGGATCAAAGGAAACTTCAAAGTATGGTTGAGAGAAAAATAAATGACGGGAAAGTTGAGGGCAAGAGTGAAGAGGGGAAAGACGAGAGACAAAATTAGAGACTAAGTGAGATGAGTGACCATGAGGGGAAGAAGAGTGGAGAGTTTCATAAGTAAGAAGTGGGTACATTTGGCTAGCCTATCCACAATGACCTAGATTGTATCATGCCTTAATTTGGTCATGTACCACCCACAAAATCCTAAGTAATTAAGCCTTGGGCTATGAGGATTCAGGGCTTAAGAATTTTTCCTAAATTGGGGATTAAGCCCATTGAGTTTGGGAGACACTAAATTAAGTAGGACTTGGGAGTATGATAAGTGTTGGACACTCTCAGAATTTAAACTTGGCATAGGCCAAGTAAAATGATGAAAATTTAATGTGAGGGACTCAATTGGACAAAAAGGGACTTTTGGTGGTTGGGCTCAATTGCCAAAATACAAGGAATTAAGGGACTAAAAGGGTGATTAGCCAATTTTAAAGGCATTAGACGCCATGGCTGCCACCTTTCTCCATTTTCCATTATTTTAATCTAACTCATCACTTAGGATTCCTTCCTCCACCAACTTGTCCCCCACTTTTCACAAATTCAACCAACTTTCACCAAAGTCTTCTAATTTGTCCCCACTTTTGACTATCTTACCCCACCACCCACACAAGTCTTCCAATTTCTCCCCCACTTGTCTCCCACTCATCTAAGCACATGATACACTCATTCTCCCCTCCTAAATTCATCCATTACATGCCCATTAAGCTCCCAAATTCATTAATTCACTCTTCCCCATCTCTGTCTTTAATCTCTCTCTAAGTTTGCTCTCAAACTCTTCCAACTATTCTGTACTAAATACCATCCGGCCATAGCTCATTGTGGAGCATCCTTGATCTTTTACCAAGTCTTCTTGGTGTCTATAAGCTCCTAAGAACACCCTAAGAAAGAATGAAGAAGAAGATTGAAAGAATGAGAGATTTTTGGAAGCCATCAACCAAGGGAAGTTTTGGCCAAGTCTTGTTCTTGGCATTCTCCTGTTTGAAGCTTGTGTTCTTGATGCACATAAGCTTCTAAAGCCT
Organism: Aquilaria yunnanensis; assembly: GCA_039654915.1. Classification (NCBI taxonomy): domain Eukaryota; kingdom Viridiplantae; phylum Streptophyta; class Magnoliopsida; order Malvales; family Thymelaeaceae; genus Aquilaria; species Aquilaria yunnanensis. The sequence goes on along the minus strand of CM077595.1, from coordinate 34,103,144 downwards.
TCCAAGGCTAGGAATCAACTTTTGGATTAAAGAAAAGATGAGCGGGAGCTCTAAGGAAATCATGCCAAAGGATTCGGCCATACCTCATTTGGTTGAGGTATTATGTGTGTTACTGTTGTGCCCAAAAGCCAATCATGAGATGATTGTATTTTTTGCACATTGAGTCATGATATTTTATTAAGGCATTAATCCAGCAATTATGTTTGTTGTTCTATTTTTGCGTAACACAATAAAGATAATTGTAACCCTAGAATAATGATATTCTCAAATGTCCCTAGTCTAGTATTATTGTGGAGCGGGTTGCAATAATACATAACGACTAGCATATGTGGAGACTAATATGAGATATGTAGTCTACATATGGGTACAAGTTGGAGAACTTGTGTGCTGGACCGACCCACCATGAGAACACTACATGGATCGTTATATCAGTGTCATAAGTGATTCTCATAGTGATCATGGTATATGTAGTCCTTTGACCTAAGATCATCAAGGTTCCGTACATGTGAGTCACATACTTTGATACCTTTCTTTGTTGCTCGTAACTGAGTGAACTTGAAGGAGGTCATTGGGTATGTCACAAATCATGCGGAGGGATTTGTATGATCAAGACAGGATTTGTCCCTCCTATGTAACGAGAGTGATATCTTCGGGCCCCTTGATAGAGTTGATAGCCGAAGGACTATCGCCTCCGCCTGGCCGAACTCCCTACCACCAGAATGGCCAGGAGATCTGGTGTTACCCGGAAAAAGGTGGGATCACACACCTCGGAGAAAAGCCGAAGAGCCCGAGCTCGACACGCCAGGAAACCTGAGGATACTATCAGCCCCCCCGAGGATAGTAAACGGACCGCCTTCGGAAAAGTGGCACCAGCTAGGACGGGCCGAACATGATCTTCCCGAAGGCGGAACTCCCTGAATCTGGGAACCCCCGAACTATGGGCATGTTTCCCGAAGTGGCACAGTCCGTACTACAGGACGACCTGACCCAGGGACCTCGGGAGTACGGCAGGAGCATTTAAGGAAGCCTCTGACATGTTGCCCACAGACGTCACAAGCCGCCTCAAACGGCGCTCTGACACGCCGATGCCATCAAAATCACAGCATGGCCCGTCTCGGCTCAAGGCTCAAGGAAGCCTGCCACCAGCTACTTGTCCTCTACGCTTAGACATTCAAAGAACATCGGACTGAACACGTTTCACAATCTGAACGGGCTGGACACCTCTATAAATATCAGGGGAAAACACCCAGGAAAACGGCTGGCAAATATCTTGACTCCTCACTCTGAGAAAATATGACCAGGCACTCTTCTTTCGGCAAACCGGCCACCAGGCGTTCTTCCTCTCCCGGAGTCCTTCCATCAGTCACCATGACTACCAACGATGAAGCCCCCGGGCATCATTTGGCGCAATCTGTGGGAACCCGTTCTAAGATCGCTGTCGTTGAAACTCGGCGTTCTCAGAACAAGGGACTCCCGAGGTCTCCGTCCGCGCCTGAGACACAACCGGCTGCTGAGCAAACACTCCCAGGGACTTCTGCGCCTGAGGAAGACCACCCTCTAGTAATCACTATGAGCTTTATGAGGGAGTTTCAGCATTCGGTCATGGCCAAAATGACACAGCAGATCGACCGAAGGTGGTCACAGCAGGCACAGGCCCAAATGTTAGGTACCTCCTAAGTGCTTGGCTTAGGCCAAGGAATATCAAGGAAAACCAAGGAAAGTGAGAGAAAATAGAAAGGGGAAGTAAGAGAAGCTCTGGAGACTGGTATAGTGACTTATGTGCAAAACTGGAGACTTTCAGGACTTAATTGCACATAGAAAATGTACTATGGGAAAGCTGGCAGAAAACAGAGAAAGGGGACCAAAATGTACACTTAGATGAGTGGTACAATTAAAACTATCAACTTCAAGTTGATCATTTTGGCCATGCAAGTTTAATGGCTGACTAGTGCAAGACTAGCCCAAATTTGGGAGACAATAATGATTACTAGTCAAAATCTTGTCTTCCACTATGTGTACTATTCACTAGTTAACTAAACAAACTAACTAGTTTGTAGTCTAGTTATGGCCGGTTATGCGTGGGAGCTTTTGTGACCTTGGTACTTGTGTTACCTTGTACTTGGCATTATGAGCCAAGATAAGACTTGAGTGTGCATTTTAACACAAGTTTGAGTGGCGGCTTTGAGTATTTATGGAGTTAAGGGCTACATTGCACCATGCATTTTATTGGAAGGCAAAAGTTAGCATTGTAGCTAACTAAAACCCAAGTCCATTCAACCGAAACTAGTCAAGACCTCATTTCCTTCATTTGACCGAAACTTGTTTACCTCTTGTTCTTGAGTTCTCTCAAGCTTAGTCTCGGATTTAAGCTTCATTGGAAAGGTGTCGAGCTTGGGTGAAGAATTCATGCTTGAAAGTTTTATTTCGGTGCTAGACTACTTCAAATTCAAGTTGTTCTTGAAGAATCAAGGCAAGGCCGAAAAGGAATCAAGCTAGGGTTCTTGAGGTAACTTCAATGTTTCCTTGAATTCATGGTAGTTCTTCCATGTACAAGGAACTTAAGTGTTCAATTGAAGTTATGTTAAGCTAAATGAGCAAAGTATGTCTCAATTTGGAGGTGGATTGTTGGCCGAATGTGTTCTTGGTGTTCTTCTTCATTTCCATGGAAATTAATCCATGACTAAGTGTTGTTGTTGCCTATTTGTTGTTGTGCTAGGCAAATTTGAGCAAGGAACATCAAGTTGAACAAAAGGAAGTTTGGCCGAAAGGTGCACTTGAGGTAAATGTGTGTTCCTTATTCGTTTACATGGCATTGATGCCATGGTCATTGATAAATGATGAGTTGGTGAACATGTGTTGGTTTAGAGTGATGAGGAACATTGATATGTGAAGTTTGGCTTTATGGCCGAGAGCTTGAAATGGCATGATTTGGTGCTCATAACTTGAATACATGGTAATGATACCATGAAACAATAATCATCAATGATTTGATGCTATGTGTTGAATTGGTTGGATAAAGGACATAGATATGTGTAACTAGGCACTATGGCCGAGAACATGAATTATAGTGGAATGGTGCATTTCACTTGGTTAATTGGAGATAATGATTTAGATGATGTTCATTGATGATTAGAATATTATGTGGTGTGTTAGAATGATGAGTAACACATGTATATGAAAATGGGCCTTTTTGGCCGAGAGCTTAAATGTGTGTATCTTAGTGTTCTTCATGTGGGTCATGGCAATTTAATCCATGAGTTAGTGTGTTGATGCCATGTGGTTCATTTGGTAGGCATTGAGATTGAGGAACACTTGGATACTTGAAGCTTGGTTGTAGGCCGAGAGCTATTGAGGTAGGGTTCACTGGCACTTGACTTTGCTTGGTAATGTACACCATGATTCAAGTGTCTAGAGTGGCTAAGTGATGGTTAAATGTGCCATATGACCTTAGTTACTTGATGGGCTTAATGGTTATACTTGGTTGTTTTGTTGATTAGCTAATTAACTATGGTACATGTACTAGAAATGCAAGTAAATGTGGCCTATTTGCTTGGCATTTTGGGAGCTCCAAATGGAAATGGTGTATTGGTAAGTTTGTGTGCAAGAAATGCACATGGGTACATGTATGGCTTATATGGCCGAGAGCAACATTGTGGAGTGTGTATGTGTACTTGTGTGCTTTGGTGTTTCCTTGTGCATGCTAACCCCACTTATGAAATATTTGACTTATTTATCTGTTTTGTATATGTATATGTCTGTTTTTTTTCTTGTCTTGGTGTTTGTTTTGCAGGTTGAGCTAACTAAGGGGAGGTTAAGCTTTGAGTGATTACTCAGCTTAACTAAATAGACTCAATATGAGTTGTATATGTTTTAAGTGAATCCTACTGAGTTATATGCTCATTGCCCATCCTTTATTTTTCAGGCAAGGACATTCGGCTTGAGTAAGGCTAAGCTGCTTGTGTGTGTGCTTAGTGTTTATATTTTTCTTGTTTTGCAAGGTATGTGCCAATGTGTGCTTGGCTTAGCATTTTGATTAATTTACAAGTCTTATTTCTTGTTTGGCCGAGACTTATAGTGGAAGTTTGCAGGCTGTAGTTGGAGACTTGTCTAGGAGAGCTATGGATACCTGGACTGTAGCTTTGATCATAGTGTTTTCCTTCATGACCATGAATCAAGCCATTAGGTTGGTGTTGCAGTGTGTACTCTTGTATGGCATACTTAAGGTCATGTTTGACCATTAGGAGTCTTAGCATGTAAACTTGGCATAAATACTTTTGGTTTCATGGCATGTGTAGCCATGTTATGGTTGCTAGGTAGACTACCCTTTTTGTGTTAATATGAGTAGTCTTTAACACCTAGACTTATAATGCTTCATGGTTTTGTATGCCAAGTTATGTATGGATTATGGATAGCATTATGCTGGCTTATGTTTGCTGGATGTTATGGGCCAAGGTTTGGCACCTTTATGTGAACAGTATGAGCCTTGCTTCATGAAAATGTTGTGCATATTTATGTGTACCTTAACTGGCCGAGAACACCATGCACATTTTGTATATGGTTTTTTTTCAAAATCTAAACCAAATCTTGTGGGCTTCTTGGTTTCCATATAGATAGTACACTTGATGCACACCATTTATGCACTTAAATTGCATTAAGTGATGCCTTGCTTGTTGTGCAAGAAATTAATTAAACCCTTGCTTGTGGAGCAAGTTAAGGGTTCGGGCCTTGCCCTTGCTACAAGTAATTTAATGAGTCCACATAGAAGCCACCTGGGCCACCTCCCAGGCTTTTCAATTTAAGAAAATAAGACTTAAAGTTAAGTTACCCAAATTGGCCGAATCTAAGAGACTGGAATTAAACTCCAGTTAACAGGTTAAACTCAAGTTGGGAGGTTTAACATGAATTTGAAATTTGGGAGTGAAACTTAAGGTTTGAGAGTTAAACCTCTATAGTGATGGGCCAGGGCCTGTGTGAGGTGTGACAGGCTTTGTTTGGTATCAGAGCCTGCTTGATACTATGATCAGAGTTTGGCCTAGACAGAGTCTCCTTTAGGTTTAACTTGAATAAGACTTGTAATGTTTGGATATATGTGAATATCTGCCATTGAAAGTGCAGGATGAGAACCAGGGGCAGGGACAAGGATTCCCTGTGACAAGAATAGGAAACTGCAGCCCATGATGTTGAGGGCTTGCCAGAAAATGTGCCTGAGACCCAGGCAGAAGAAATGGATCATAATGGGGCTCAAGAGCCCATTGCCAGGTACCATGCACCTGGGCCAAGCAGAGACAGACAAGAGAGGATGGAAGTAATGATGGAGTCACTACATGCCACCGTGGCTCAATTAGTACTGGGAATGCAATCCTTGGCTAGAGGCCAAGCCCAGAATCAGGAAGAAGTGGAACCAGCAGAAGCAGTAGGCAGGAGAAGAAGGAGGCCTGGCAAAAAGCCAGTGGGTTATGATTAATCCAGCAGAGCTGGAGGAAACCAAGAGGAGGAAGAGGCAGATGAAGAAAGGAGACATCCTACGGCCAGGAGGCTGAGGTCAGAGGTGAGGCAGGAGCCCAGAATTGAGGAGGAAGAGGAGGATGACAGCCCAGATATTGAGGAGAGAGATGCATACATATACTCCAGAGGGACTGAACCCTCTACTGAGGAAACCACACTCAGGAGCAGGTCAAGCAGATCATCCAAGGGTAAATCCAGTAGCAGGGAAGAGAGTAGGAGAAGGCATAGTGGAGGAGGACTTAAGGAGGGCCAGTTGGAAGGGTTTCTGGCACTAAAACCTCTAGTCTTCAGAGGAGGGTGTGACCCAGAGGAAGCAGAGTTCTGGGTAGACCAGTTAGAAAAGATACTGGAGAGGATGGAAGTTACTTCCACGCAGAGGGTCTTGCTAGCCACCTTCAGGCTAGAGGGGAATGCAGAACTCTGGTGGAGAGCTGTACAGAGGAGTTACCAGGAGAGGAACTAGAGGAGACCTCCAGACAGAAGAAGAGCTATGAGGTGGGCTCATTTTCTTAGAGTCTTCAGGCAGCAGTATGTTAGTGAAGCACAAAGAGACCAAAAGCAGGTTGAATTTGATCAACTGGAGCAGGGGAACCTCAGTGTGCTGGAGTACGAGCAAAGGTTCAATAGTTTGATCAGGTATGCCCCTCAGTATGAAGGACAGGAGGAGCTGAGAACAAAAAGGTTCATCAGAGGGTTGAGACCAGGACTGAGGCAGATCCTCAGAGCAATTGGAGCTAGAGACTATTATACAGTCATGCAGAGTGCTTTGGCTCTGGAGCAGGAATTCGAGGAACAATTCAAAAGTGGGCCTGGAAGTGGTAGTGGAACAAAGAAGGGCCAATTATCAAAAAGGCCGAGAGAAGAGAGGGATGCAGGAGGAAGCAGAAAAGAAAACAGGAAGGACAGAGGACCACAGTCACAACCATATGGCCCTCAGTGTAGCACTTGTGGGAAGTTTCATGGCGACAAGCCATGCTTTAAGGCTTCCATAGGGTGCCATAGATGTGGTGCCCTAGACCATTGGGTGAAGGATTGCCTAAAAAGGGGTGAAGGTAACAAGAGATTGCTGGGAACTTTTACTCCAAGAGGACCTAGGGGGCAGCTACCCATGCCCCAGATGAGGACTCAGGGGCCAGCCCAAGGTGGGAGGCCAGTGTCCAGAGTTCCTCAAGAGCAAAGAAGGCCTGGTACTTTTCCAGGAAGGGTGTTTCAACTGGAATCTTCCAGGAGAGGACAAGAAACACCAGAGGCCGAGAATGCTGAGAGAGAGAGTAGTCAGCAAAGGACCAGCAGAAGGGCCTTAAAAGGTACCATTTACCGTAATAACCAATTAGTATCTATTCTATTTGATACTGGAGCTTCATTGTCTATAATAGCTACAAGCTTGGTTAAGGCCATGAATCTAGAAGTAAAGTATATGGACAACATGTACTTGGTAAGAACAGTTGGCAATGAAATTTTGTTTGCCTACTATGTGGTAGAAGACTGTGAGATACAGATAGGCAAGCTGAAACTGAGAACTAACCTCATAGTGTTGGAGACACATGGCTATGATGTGATTTTGGGCATGAACTGGTTGGAAGAGAATCGAGTCATTATTGATTGTCAGGCCAGACAATTATTATTGCCTAGTGGAACAGTATTGATTTGAGTAAGCCCTTAGAGTTGGCTATGGACTGCCACATGAAAGTGTAGCCGAAATATTCCAGACACTTCTACATATATAGAGTTGTAGGTGCGACCTCAGGCACACACACTAAGTCTCTTCTATTGAGGTTGTTAGACTCTCAATAGAAGATTGTCCTCTCCCCATAGTTTGAACTTCTTCAAACTTTCCTTTGAACACATCAAATTCAAGTGTGTTGCTTAAACACATCAAGCTTGCTTGAACACATCAAACTATGCCTCCCAGACCCCAGACATATGATACACTTCTTAATCACAATCAGTCTCTTTCTTAGAATTTCAACTCCTTGAAATCCATGATTGTATTAAGCATTGAGTACTCATTTCAATCACTTTTCATTCAATCTAGCATACTACTCACAGTAATATGTAGGCCCAAGATTGAATTTAGTGAACGTGTATCATCTTAATGTCTTTTCTTTTAGCTTCAACTACTTAGGTCAATGAGTTAACATGATTACCCAAAAGGAGGATACTCCAGTCTCATTTCTCTAAGACCTTCGACAACCAATCAAAGTAATCATAATTAACTCAACTTCTTAATAGCAAGCCATAGTCACTAAGAGTCTGATTCGAAGAATCTCACACTAAGCAAGAACAGAGACAACTTGCTTAAATTCTTCTCTGGTCGTATTTCATGGTCATGGAACACTTGGAAACACAACCATTAAAGTTCCATCATACACTTCTAAGGTGTTTTACTCATGTCACTCCCACTTGGAGTGATCTCCCTTCCAATTGAGGAGTGTGTCATTTCTCCCTCTTAAAACACCATGAAGTGTACTCCTCTTAACATATAAAAGGAGGACATGTCAATAACCATGAAACTTCTCCATGTAAGCCCTAGCTTACATCTAACATAGGCTAGGATGTATGAATGGGCATACAAACTGAATGTACCAAAGCATTGAATCTTGATTACTCATAATCAAGGCGACCATAAAAGCTAAAGTGTCATGTGTTGGAGCATGACTCCCACTTAAATGTATCATTCACTTAAGTTTCATTTAATTCTTTAGCCAGTCTCATCCTTAATCTTACACAAAGATCAAGGGCGGATGACTTGTGTGAGAAAGTCATCCTCTGCCTATGTTTGACATGTTCATTTGTTCGTTGTGTTTCATAAAATTGAACTGACTATTTCATAAAATACATAACATGTGTGACACCAAAGAGGTGAAGTACATCCAACATTTACAATCTTCTAAGACCCATTGCTCTAACATGTCGAGCAAATACAAGTGGTGGCAATGGCTTAGTGAGAGGATCTGCCACCATCAGGTCTGTAGAAATGTACTCAATCCTAACTTCACCCTCTTCAATTGCATCTCGCACAAAGTTATATTTCATGCTAATGTGCTTGGTTTTTCCATGGTATTTGGGGTCTTTGGTATAAGCCATGGCTGCCATACTATCACTGTAGATAGTAATAGGCTTCTCAATAGAAACCCTAGACTCCAAATTCTTAAGGAAATAACCTAGCCAAATGGCTTCTTGTACAGTTGAGGCACATGAAATAAATTCAGCCTCCATTGTGGACAATACTGTACAAGTTTGCTTCTTACTACACCAAGTAGTAGCCCCACCATTTAGTATGAAAATATAACCAGATGTAGACTTAGCAAGAATATCTCGCTAGAAGTCCAACCGTTTAGCTGATGTCTGGCCTTGTACATAACATGGCATACATCAAGCTACCAATGGCACTTAGGTAGGGGATCTGAGCCATCTCTTCCTTCTCCTTTGGAGTCTTAGGACACAAGTCCTCTCCAATCTTGCAACCATATGCAAGAGGTGTACTCATGGGCTTTGCATTTGTTAAGTTGAACCTTGCAAGAATCTTATCAATATAAGGTTCTTGAGAAAGGGCCAATAGCCTTGCCTTTCTATCCCTTAGGATCTTAACCCCTAGGATAAAGGCAGCCTCTCCCATGTTCTTCATATCAAAGGTGGAAGACAACCATCCCTTGATGGTACTTAACAATGCAACCCCATTACTTGCAATCAGTATATCATCTACATATAGAGTCAATACTGCAAAACTAGACCCAGAAGAGTACAAGTATACACAATGGTCTTCATGCATCATCACAAAGCCATAGCTTGTGATTGCATGGTGAAACTTCAAGTACCACTGTCTTGAAGCTTGCTTAAGACCATAGATAGACTTCTTCAGTCTACATACCTTGTCCTCTTGACCCTTTTGGACAAACCCCTCAGGTTGTCTCATATATATCTCCTAACTCAAATCACCATTGAGAAAGGCGGTCTTTACATCCATCTGATGTAACTCTAGGTCCAGATTTGCCACGATGGCAAGTAATATCCTGATGGAAGTGAATTTTACAACAGGAGAGAACGTGTCTTTGAAATCAACACCCTCATTCTGTGTAAAACCCTTGGCCACCAAACGGGCCTTGTATCTTTCGATACTTCCATCAGAGTTCACCTTGATCTTGAGAACCCACTTGTTCCCAATTGCCTTACGGCCTGGTGGAAGATCACTTAGCTCCCAAACCCCATTGAGATGCATTGAATGCAACTCATCCTTCATTGCATTTAGCCACTCTTCCCTCTGTGCACCCTCAAGAGCCTCCTTAATGTTACTTGGTTCATCTATCTCAGATGCAACCAAATTTGCCTCACTATCCAAGATCCACCATTCTTTAGGTGGTCCAAATTTCCTCATTAATCTTCTCAATGTAGGTTGAGATGGAGGCAACTCATGCTCCATCTCTTGAGGCTCAACATTTTGCTCTTGAGTATCCTCAACTCCCTCTTGAACAAAACCTTCCTCTTGGAGGTCTTGCTCATGTTGGTCCACAACAACAGGTATTTCTGGAGCCATTGCTCCATGTGGTCGAGGTACTCCCTCTAGAGTAGGTGCATGTGTCCCAGGTGTCCTTATGACACTTGGTTGATCCTCATCTAGGATCTGGCTTAATGAGGTTAAGTCACCACATTCACCAACTTTGGGAAACTCATCCTCCATAAAGTTAGCATTCCTTGCATCAAAGATGTTCCCAGTTTTGTGACTTATATCCAAGAACACATAACCCCTAGATTGTTCAGCATAACCAAGGAAGGCACACCTCCTCCCTCTTGGACCCAACTTTCCCAAAGGATGGTCCGTTATGTGAACATAAGGTAAACAACCCCAAGGGCGTAAATAGCTTAGGTTAGGAGTTTTCTTCTTCCATAACTCATATGGAGAAGAGTTCACATTCTTGGTGGGCACTTTATTGAGGACATGAACTGCACACAGTAGTGCATCACTCCAATAAATGATGTCTAAGTTGCCCTTTGCCATCATGGAACGTACCATGTCCATAAGAGTTCTATTTTTTCTCTCGGACACTCCATTCTGTTGGGGTGTCCAAGGAAGAGTGAACTCCCTTTCAATACCCTTTAAGTCACAAAATGCCTTGAATGCATTTGATGTATACTCTCCACCCCTATCTGTCCTCAAGGACTTAACCTTCTTACCTACTTGGTTCTCAACCAAGTGTACATACTTCTCAAAGCATGCCACGGCCTCTGCCTTGTTTCTTAGTAGATAGATGTGGGTGAATCAAGTGTAATCATCTGTGAATATGATGAAATACGTAAATCCATTTCTGGATTCAACCCTCATTGGCCCACACAGGTCAGAGTGAACTAAACTTAGTGCCTCACTTCTCCTAGTTGCTTTGCCAAAAGGCTTTCTTGTGGCTTTGCCCTCTAGGCATGATTGGCAACTTGGAAGGACAACCTTGGTCAAGGAACCTAGCAAGCCACTCTTGGTTAGCTTGTCCATTCTATCTTGACCAATATGACCCAACCTCTCATGCCATCTCATTTCATTTGTGACCTCTGTCACATAGCAACTAGGACTTGCAACAGAATGGTCAGTTGGCTTTAACTCATAAAGCCCATTATTAACTGAACAAGTGCATACTATCTGATCATCTTTAATAATAGACACATTATTACTAAAGAATTTAAAGCAATAATTGTACTTCAACATACAACTTATAGAAATCAAATTTCTACAAATGTTTGGTACATACAATACATCTATTAGATACAAATATCCAATATCTATAGGAATTCTACATGTTCCTATGCCTTCCACTTCCAGCCTAGCATCATTTCCCACTGAAACATGCTTAGCTCCTTTTGAGAGCTTCCTGTAGGCCACAAACCAGGACTTGTCCCGAGCTATGTGGTCTGTTGCTCCCGAGTCTACAATCCACAAAGAATTGCACTCAGTTAGTAATGTACATGACACAACATGTACAATGGAAGTAGAAGGGTATGAATGTACCTTGGGTGGACCCTTGCAATCCTTTGCAAAGTGTCCTTTATACCCACAGTTGAAGCACTTCAGCTTGCTTATGTCCCGCTTCTTTTTGAACTTTTTATTGGAAGCAGGACCTTTTCCCTTGCCCTTCCCTGGCCCTCCTTTGCCACCACTCTTCTTCCATCCCTTCTGGATAGAGGATGAGGCAACATATGCCTTAGAAAGGTCCTTGAGTGCCATCACCTCAGCCTCAAGGAGGACGTGACGAGCAATGTCATCAAATGACATTATTTGAGGGTTATGGCATAAGTTGACCTTCATCAACTGCCATTCCTCATCGGGCAAGGAACGAATTATTGCTTGCACTTGTTGCTCATCAGTGAGCACATGCCCTGCTGTCTTGAGTTGGTGGATCATGCGTGACATCTCACGCAACTGAGCACTCATGGAGTGATCAGCACGCTTCACATAATTCTCAAACCTGAGAATCATTGAGCGTTGTTTCTCTATAAAAACATCTCCATACTTGGCCTTGACTGAGTCCCATATGGCCTTAGCCCCTCAAGCATGGAGAATTCCACCATAATCTCATCCACCATAGTGGAGAGGAGAGTGACTCTACACATAGAGTTCTTCTTAAGGAATGCCTTATAGGCAGTCCTATCCTGTCCCTCAGCAGGAGGCATGATCTCTTTAGTGAGCACATCAAGAGTATCTTGCTCAGTTAAAATGAATTTGACCTTCTGTTGCCAAATTGAATAGTTTTCACCATCCAATTTGAGGTCACGGTTTAATTCTGCAACTATATTCTTACAAGCCATCTACATTGATGCAATTCACATGTTTTAGTTCAATTTACACAACAAGACTCAACAAAGCAACATGTGTATGAAACAACTTCTAACATGCTCATATATGGCAAAAGAGATGCATATAGCATTCGATCAGAAATACATAAACATGCCTTCATTGCTTCATACACATATCCTTCGTTAGCCTTTATCAAAATCATACACATATGTATGATCCTAAATCATGCTTACTACATGCAACATATACATTTTCATGACCTAGGCTCTGATACCAATTGAAGATTTTCAGGATCTTATGATAACATACTTTTATGTTATCTACTCATATATATGCCACATGCATTTTTGTTCATTTGAATTCAACATGGATATAGATATACATAATACTAATTCTTTAACATATTATTCATGCAGTTGATATAACATGTTATATAACATATCAATTTTACATACATGTTGTGTCAAATAAATCCTAGCATGCTACTAAGAACATTCATGTAAATAATTCAAACCTAGCATGCTACTAAACCAAGAGAGAATGTGCACCTTTCTTCTTGGTTATCTTTGGTGAAAACTTGAGGGAGAACTTGATCTTAGAGGGGCACCTTGAAGCTTGAATAGAGATGAACAATCTCTATGTAAATCCACCCACAATGCTCTCAAGAAGTGTTTAATATTTCGGCCTCTAAAGGAAATAGGAGGAGAACAATTTTCACTCAAGAAAATGGAGCAAATAGAGTGCAAATTCGTGCTTAAAATGGCCAGCCACTAAAGGCTGTTTATAGATGACCAAAAGGCACACCTTTATACCAAGAAAGGTGTCTTTTAAGCCAAAGAACACTTCCTTTGGCTAAGGGTCATGTATGGTGGCGAAAATACATGTCTTTTAGCCAAGAAACACTTCCTTTAGCCTATAACCACCCATAACTACCTTATGGGCGAAAATACATGTCTTTTAGAGTCAAGGAACACTTCCTTTGGCCTATAACCAACCATAACTACCTTATGGGCGAAAATACATGTCTTTTAGACCCAAGGAACAATTCTTTTCGCCTATAACCACCCCATAACTACCTCATGGCCGAATATACATGTCTTTTCACTTAAGGAACACTTCCTTTGGATGAAAAGACATGTTCTTTTAGCCAATAGTCATCTCTTTTGATGAAGAGACATACCTTTACACAAAAGATGTGTCTCTTGGTGGTTATGAGCTAAAAGCAAGGTGAGCTGGCACAAAGCTAGCTCACTATGCTACTTATGCACCATTGAGCTCCTTTGAGCTCCAACCAAGCACCATGAACTGAGGTCCAGCTCCTAGACCTGACCTTGAGCTGAAGTTAGCTGCTCTCAGCTGAAGTGAACTGAAGTCCAGCTACAGTGAACTGAAGTCCAGCTACACTCAGCTAACAGAAGCTGAAGTGAGCTGACTTGAGCTGACTTGAGCTAACTTGAGCTCAAGCCCAGCTACTTTGAGCCACTTATAGCTGAAGTGAGCTGACTTGAGCTAACTTGAGCTGAAGTCCAGCTACTTTGAGCTACTTATAGCTGAAGTGAGCTGACTTGAGCTGAAGTCCAGCTACTCTGAGCTACTTATAGCTGCAGTGAGCTGACATAAGCTAACTTGAGCTAAAGGGAACTACTTCTAGCTTCCTTAGATAGCTGTTCAAGCTAGAGTTAGCTCAATGAGCTCAAATCCTACCTTAAAAGGATCTTGGTGCGCCAAGAATTCCAACATCCATTTCATTCAAAATATGGTGTGAATATTTCCATTTCATTCCAGACAATTTGTGAACGTTTCCATTTCATTCCAAACAAGTTTTGAATGTTTCACTTTCATTCCAAAGTAGTTGTGAGTGTTTCCATTTCATTCCAAACAGGTTGTGAATGTTCCAATTTCATTCCAAAGAAGTTCTGAATGTTCCAATTTCATTCCAAACAAGTTGTGAATGTTTGCATTTCTTTCCAAACAATTTGCGAATGTTTTCATTTCATTCTAAAGAAGTTCTGAATGTTTCAATTTTATTCCAAACAAGTTGTGAATGTTTGAATTTCATTGCAAACAAGTTGTGAATGTTTCCATTTCTTTGCAAACAATTTCTGAGTGCTTCCATTTCATTACAAAGAAGTTGTTAGTGTTTCCATTTCATTCCAAACAAGTTGTGAATGCTCCAATTTCATTCCAAACAACTTGTGACTGTTTCCATTTCATTCCAAACAAGTTTTGAATGTTTCCACTTAATTCCAAACAAGTTGTGAATGTTTCAACTTCAATCCAAACAAGTTTTGAAGGTTTCCACTTCATTCCAAACAAGTGGTGAATGTTTCCATTTCATTCCAAACAATTTGTGAATGTTTCCATTTCATTCCAAACAATTTGTGAATTTTTCCAATTCATTCCGTAGAAGTTGTGAATGTTTCCATTTCATTCCAAACAAGTTGTGAATTTTCCAATTTCATTCAAAACAACTTGTGAATATTTCCGTTTCATTCCAAACAAGTTTTGAATGTTTCCATTTCGTTCCAAAGAAGTTGTGAATGTTTCCATTTCATTCCGAACAAGTTGTGAATGTTTCCATTTCATTCCAAACAAGTTGAGAATGTTCCAATTTCATTCCAAGTAAGTTGAGAATGCTCCAATTTCATTCCAAACAAGATGTGAATGATTCCATTTCCTTCCAAACAAGTGTTAAATGATTCAGTTCATTCCAAACTAGTTGTGAAGGTCCCCATTTCAATCCAAATAAGTTATCAATGTTTCCATTTCATCCCAAAAAAGTTGTAAATATTTCAACTTCATTCTAAACAAGTTTTCAATGTTTCCACTTCATTCCAAACATGTTGTAAATGTTTGCAGTTCATTCGAAACAAGTTGTGAATGTTTCCACTGTTAGTATTGTGCCCAAAAAGCCAATCATGAGATGATTGTATTTTGCACATTGAGTCATGATATTTTATTGAGGCATTAATCCAGCAATTTTGTTTGTTGTTTTGTTTCTGCGTAACGTAATAAACATAATTGTAACCCTAGAATAATGATATTCTTAAACGTCCCTAGTATAGTATTATTGTGGAGCGGGTTGCAATAATACATAATGACTAGCATATGTGGAGACTAATATGAGATATGTAGTCTACATATGGGTACAAGTTGGAGAACTTGTGTACTGGACCGACCCACCATGAGAACACTTCATGGATCGTTATATGAGTGTCATAAGTGATTCTCATAGTGATCATGGTATATGTAGTCCTTCGACCTAAGATCATCAAGGTTCCCTACATGTGAGTCACATACTTTGATACTTTCCTTTGTTGCTCGTAACTGAGTGAACTTGAAGGAGGTCATTGGGTATGTCACATATCATGCGGAGGGATTTGTATGATCAAGATGGGATTTGTCCCTCCTATGTAACGGGAGTGATATCTTTGGGCCCCTTGATAGAGTGAGACTTAGAAAATGCATGGCCATGCTCCGATGAGTTGATATATGATATCAATGTCATCAGTTTAAGTTAGTCTACTCGGTAATCAAGAAACCAAAGATTGGGCTATACGAGAGTGACACATTCCATGTCTCGTGCTTAGTCTTGATATCTTGGACAAAGGGACAATGGCATATATCGGTGATGATCATAAAGGTTTAGTCGATTCACCGACAATCTTGTCACTTGGGTAGCAATGATGTGTTGCTAGACACCGCTCATTGCTTATGATCATAAATGTGATTTATGATCGTTGCCAATATGGCAAGAGCCTATTGGGTCACACACATAGAGCTATTTGGATCATTAGAGTGCATGGGCTAATTATTTGGGTTATGGTTTCACTTTAATTTCGTATTAATAATGGGCCAAGGAGTTGAGCCATTATTAAGCCCGAAATTAATTCCTAATTGGATTAGGGCTTTGAAACCCATTAGGCCTGGAAGTTGAGTCTCACTATAAATACAACTTTTAAGTGAGAAATTCGTAGGTCTCCTTGCCCTAGCCTCCCAAAAGGACAGCCACACTCTTCTCTTGCAATTCCTTGGAGGACGCAAGCTAGCACTGCGAGCGCAAGAGAAACGCATCTGCCGGGACGTGGTGGAAGCGTGGTGATCCCGAGAGGCTCGTGTGGATACCATAGAGAGCCTGAACACGTCAACTGTTCAGGTTTTGTGATTCGACTCTACAGTTGAGTGAGAGATCTCAACCGAAAATTAGGTATGAAATTTTCGAACACCCGGTTTACCCCGTTTCACTTGGATCCTGGAGGGTTTCGGTTAAATTCCGCTGCGCTGTTTGGCTCCCGAAACCCAACAGTGGTATCAGAGCTACTGGTGAAACCCTAAATCGGGATTGAGTGTTGAATCGCATGATGCTATGTCTTTGATTGGTTTTCGGCCATGATTAATTAGATTGATTCATGATGCATGAAACCGAAATTCGTAATGAACATATGAGATATATGAAGAAACGACACAAATTGGTTAATGAGATTAACCGAAATTGATAGGTATGAGATACCTATATGGATTAGGATTCTTGCAATAGTTGCAAAAACCCTAGGTTTGTTCGGATTCGGCCTGTTCGGGCACCGAAAGTAAGGTATTTTTGGTGGCTCGAATGGAGGAGTCTCGGGTGCCTACTTTCTCGAAATAGAAGATTTCGGGCTAAGCAATTGTAAGACAATTTTTTGCGCCGGGGGGCGCTGCCCCCCACGCCCCCCGCAAGGGCGGCTCCCCTTGACCCCGTCCGCTGACCGGTCAGCGGAACCACCGCCCGCTGACCGGCCAGCGGGACCGCCGTATGCGAAGCGCCACATAAATAAAAACTGGTTAATCAACACGCGAAAATTGGCATGCATCTTTGTTGAATGAGATTTCACATGATATGCTGATTGGTGTTTGAAGCATGGTGCATGGTTATAGCCCTTGATTGGTTGTACTTGTAAATACGGCCTGCGAGTCGTGCCTTTTCTTATCACTCTCATTGTACATTCTCTTCTCACCTTACTCCCCTCGAATGTAACTCGAGGTTTCTATTATTGATGTAATGGTGCATTATGGGATCGTCCAAGGTGGTATGTCCAAGGAGGTGACAACAAAAAGGCAGCCAAGAAAGGAAGAGAAGGAGCTTGTGAAGACTCTTTTCTTTTCTTAGGCTTTTATGATATTCTCATTGGCTTGAGAATATCACATAGTTTGGGCTATAACCATGTCACGTTTATTTCTTGTAAGCATGAGATGCATGTTTTATATTTGTATATGATGCATGTATAAAACAACCGGAGATAACAAATTGGTGAGATCAAAAGAAAAATCCCTCAAACAAATATTAAGTCATTAAATGTGATGCCTTCCAAATGTTGGCACTCGTCAAGACCTTGATCAACATTAGGTGGGTTTGCCAAAGCAAATCACCTATGTTCATCTTGGTAAGGCGCGATGGGATAATAGTGATATCCAAACTGCTAACTTTGGGTTCGACTTAACTAAGTCATCCTAATAGGATTAGGGACTTAGAGGCATAGAGTTGGGCTTAAGTTCATGAGATGAGCTTGGACAAGTGTTGTTCACCCAACTATCCAAGAGTTGCATAAGATGCAATTGGCAATGAGTTGCCTACCTAAATAGCTGTAACTTGAGAGAAAAGCCAAAGCTGACTCAGGTTGTGGTCAAATATGGATCTTGGCCCGCTAGAATACCTTAGCGCCGAGGTGTTCCGAAATAATACCGAGGGTTATTATTTTGAGGAAAATAGTGGGAGTATCGTTTAATAAAAGTCCTTATTAAATGAATTAAAATACATGACTCTTACACTGCATATTTACTGTTGTAGATAACCATGGCACAAAACACATCGACACTTTCGTTGCGATCGATCCTTGAGAAGGAAAAACTGAATGGGACCAACTTTCTCAAATGGTACCGAAACTTGAGGATAGTCCTCAAACAAGAGAGAAAGGCATATGTCCTAGAGCAGCCCATTCCGAATGAGCCTGCTGCCACTGCTCCAAGAGCTGAAAGGGATGCTCACAAGAGGCATTCTGATGATGCTTTGGATGTTGCATGCCTCATGCTTATTACCATGGAATCTGAGCTTCAGAAGCAACATGAGAACATGGGGGCGTTCGATATGATCGAACATCTCAAAATGCTTTTCCAAGAGCAAGCTAGGCATGAGAGGTTTGAGACCTCTAAGGCATTGTTTCAGTGCAAGATGTCTGAGGGAAGTCCCGTGGGTCCTCATGTGCTCAAGATGATTGGGTACATTGAGAATCTTGAGAATTTGGGATTTGCTCTTCAGAAAGAGTTGGCTATCGATGTAGTCTTGCAATCGTTGCCTGAAAGCTACAGTCAATTCGTCATGAACTATAACATGAACAACCTAGACAAGTCCCTTCCTGAATTGCTCAACATGTTGAGAACTGCTGAGCAAAACCTTAAGAAGGCTAAGCCCATTTTGATGGTTCAAAAGGGCAAGGGAAAGGGAAAAGCCAACAAGAAGAAGGATAAAGCTAATGGAAAGTCCAATGCTAGTTCTTCTTCAGCTGCACTGAAACCAAAGGGTGGTGTGGCAAAGGAAGGGGAGTGCTTCCATTGTAAGCAACCTGGACACTGGAAGCGCAACTGTAAGCTCTATCTTGAAGAACTTGCTAAGGAAAAGGGAAGTAAGACTTCCACTTCAGGTATTTTTGTTATAGAGGCTAACTTTTCTACTTCCTCATCTTGGGTATTGGATACTGGATGTGGATCTCACATTTGTGCAAATGTGCAGGATCTAAGTAGAAGTAGAAGATTGGCCCGAGGTGAAGTGGACCTACGTGTTGGAAATGGAGCAAGGGTTGCTGCCTTAGCCATAGGGACTTATGTTCTCACTTTACCTAGTGGATTAGTTTTAGAATTAGACAACTGCTACTTTGTGCCTACTATTAGTAGAAATTTGATTTCTGTTTCTTGTTTGGACAAGAAAGGTTTTTCATTTATAATAAAGGACAAATGTTGTTCTATTTATTTGAATGAAATCTTTTATGGTAGTGCTCAACTTAGCAATGGGTTGTATGTTCTAGACCTTGAAGATCCAATCTATAATGTGAATACCAAGAAGGTCAGATTAAATGATTCAAACTTGACCTATCTCTGGCACTGTCGCTTGGGCCATATAAATGAGACCCGCATATCCAAGCTCCATAAGGATGGACTCTTGGACTCATTTGATTTTGAATCATATGAGACATGTGAGTCATGTTTGTTGGGCAAGATGACCAAAGCCCCATTCACAGGGCAAAGTGAAAGGGCTAATGACTTACTAGGACTCATACATAGTGATGTATGTGGCCCTATGTCTACACAAGCTAGAGGAGGTTCCCAATACTTCATTACTTTCACTGATGACTTCAGCAGATATGGTTATGTGTATCTTATGAGACACAAGTCAGAATCCTTTGAAAAGTTCAAAGAATTCAAGAATGAAGTAGAGAATCAACTCGGGAAGAGTATCAAAGTGCTTCGATCAGATCGAGGTGGAGAGTACTTGGATCGAGAATTCCTTGACTATCTGAAGGAGTGTGGTATAGTATCACAACTCACTCCACCAGGTACACCTCAATGGAATGGTGTTTCTGAAAGGAGAAATCGAACTCTGTTAGACATGGTTCGCTCCATGATGAGTCAAGCTGACCTTCCAAACTCCTTTTGGGGACATGCTCTAGAAACAGCCGCTTTTACACTAAACCGAGTTCCATCTAAATCGGTTCAAAAGACACCATATGAGATATGGAGTGGGAGGCGTCCCAATTTGTCTTTTATGAAGATTTGGGGCTGTGACGCTTATGTAAAACGTCAATCCTCTAACAAACTAGGGCCCAAATCTCAAAAATGTCTTTTTGTTGGGTATCCCAAAGAAACAAAGGGTTACTATTTCTACAATCCCTCTGAGCAAAAAGTGTTTGTTGCTCGAACTGGTGTCTTTTTGGAGAAAGAGTTTATCTCTAAAGGAACTAGTGGGAGGAAAGTAGAACTTGAAGAAATTCAAGAACAACAAGAAGACATCGAACCTGAAATGGAACCTGAACAGACACCACAAGATGTTGTGGTTCAAGAGTCTGTTCCTGTAGCACAAAGCCCACGTAGGACTGGTAGGATTCGGCGTGAGCCCGAGAGATATGGATTTCTCGTGACTCACACCGGTGATGTGATGCTCATGGATCAAGATGAGCCCACAACCTACCAACAAGCTATGTCGGGGCCTGACTCTGAGAAGTGGCTAATGGCCATGAAATCCGAGATGGAATCCATGTATGAAAACCAAGTATGGACTTTGGTTGACCCACCTGAAGGGGTAAAACCCATAGGGTGCAAATGGGTTTTCAAGAAGAAAACTGACATGGATGGTAATGTGATTACCTTTAAGGGACGATTGGTCGCAAAAGGTTTCAAGCAAATTCATGGTATTGACTATGATGAAACTTTTTCACCAGTTGCTATGCTTAAATCCATCCGAATTTTGTTTGCTATTGCTGCACACTATGATTATGAGATATGGCAAATGGATGTCAAAACTGCATTCCTAAATGGAAAGCTACTTGAGGATGTGTACATGACACAACCTGAGGGTTTTGTCACTCCTGGGAATGCCAATAAAGTGTGCAAATTGCAAAGGTCCATTTATGGACTGAAGCAAGCTTCTCGAAGTTGGAATCTTCGTTTTGATGATGCAATCAAAGAGTTTGGTTTTATCAAAAATGAAGATGAACCTTGTGTCTACAAGAAGGTTAGTGGGAGCGCTATTGTCTTCTTGGTGTTGTATGTAGATGACATACTACTCATCGGGAATGACATTCCTGAGCTACAGTCTGTGAAGACTTGGCTAGGGAAATGTTTCTCTATGAAGGACTTGGGTGAAGCAGCCTATGTGTTAGGCATCAGGATCTATAGAGATAGATCTAGAAAGCTTCTTGGCCTAAGTCAAAGTACGTATATTGACAAGGTGCTAAAGAGGTTTAGCATGCAAGATTCCAAGAAAGGATTCTTGCCCATGTCACATGGTATCACTCTTTCTAGATCTCAGTGTCCGAGTACAACCGAGGAGAGAGAGCGCATGAGTAAGATTCCATATGCCTCAGCAATTGGATCTATCATGTATGCCATGATATGTACTCGTCCCGATGTCTCATATGCTTTGAGCATGACGAGTAGGTACCAATCGAACCCCGGTGAAAGTCACTGGACAGCTGTTAAGAACATCCTTAAGTACTTACGAAGGACTAAGGATGCATTCTTGGTCTTTGGAGGTGAAGATGAGCTCGTTGTAAGGGGTTACACCGATGCAAGCTTCCAATCCGATAAGGATGATTTTAGATCGCAATCTGGTTATGTGTTTTGTATTGGTGGTGGTGCTGTAAGCTGGAAGAGTTCAAAGCAAGAGACAGTAGCTGACTCTACAACAGAATCTGAGTACATTGCCGCCTCTGATGCTGCGAAGGAGGCAGTTTGGATCAAGAAGTTCATCACTGAACTTGGAGTGGTTCCAAGCATTGTTGACCCGATAGAGCTCTATTGTGACAACAATGGAGCAATCGCACAGGCTAAGGAACCTCGATCTCACCAGCGATCCAAACACATACTCCGACGCTATCATCTCATCAGGGAGATCATCGAGAGGGGTGATGTAAGGATATGCAGGACTTCGACAGACAGCAACATTGCTGATCCACTGACAAAGCCCCTTACGCAGCAGAAGCATGATAGCCATTCTAGGTCCATCGGTATTAGATACATGGATGATTGGCTTTTAGTGCAAGTGGGAGATTGTTAGTATTGTGCCCAAAAAGCCAATCATGAGATGATTGTATTTTGCACATTGAGTCATGATATTTTATTGAGGCATTAATCCAGCAATTTTGTTTGTTGTTTTGTTTCTGCGTAACGTAATAAACATAATTGTAACCCTAGAATAATGATATTCTTAAACGTCCCTAGTATAGTATTATTGTGGAGCGGGTTGCAATAATACATAATGACTAGCATATGTGGAGACTAATATGAGATATGTAGTCTACATATGGGTACAAGTTGGAGAACTTGTGTACTGGACCGACCCACCATGAGAACACTTCATGGATCGTTATATGAGTGTCATAAGTGATTCTCATAGTGATCATGGTATATGTAGTCCTTCGACCTAAGATCATCAAGGTTCCCTACATGTGAGTCACATACTTTGATACTTTCCTTTGTTGCTCGTAACTGAGTGAACTTGAAGGAGGTCATTGGGTATGTCACATATCATGCGGAGGGATTTGTATGATCAAGATGGGATTTGTCCCTCCTATGTAACGGGAGTGATATCTTTGGGCCCCTTGATAGAGTGAGACTTAGAAAATGCATGGCCATGCTCCGATGAGTTGATATATGATATCAATGTCATCAGTTTAAGTTAGTCTACTCGGTAATCAAGAAACCAAAGATTGGGCTATACGAGAGTGACACATTCCATGTCTCGTGCTTAGTCTTGATATCTTGGACAAAGGGACAATGGCATATATCGGTGATGATCATAAAGGTTTAGTCGATTCACCGACAATCTTGTCACTTGGGTAGCAATGATGTGTTGCTAGACACCGCTCATTGCTTATGATCATAAATGTGATTTATGATCGTTGCCAATATGGCAAGAGCCTATTGGGTCACACACATAGAGCTATTTGGATCATTAGAGTGCATGGGCTAATTATTTGGGTTATGGTTTCACTTTAATTTCGTATTAATAATGGGCCAAGGAGTTGAGCCATTATTAAGCCCGAAATTAATTCCTAATTGGATTAGGGCTTTGAAACCCATTAGGCCTGGAAGTTGAGTCTCACTATAAATACAACTTTTAAGTGAGAAATTCGTAGGTCTCCTTGCCCTAGCCTCCCAAAAGGATAGCCACACTCTTCTCTTGCAATTCCTTGGAGGACGCAAGCTAGCACTGCGAGCGCAAGAGAAACGCATCTGCCGGGACGTGGTGGAAGCGTGGTGATCCCGAGAGGCTCGTGTGGATACCATAGAGAGCCTGAACACGTCAACTGTTCAGGTTTTGTGATTCGACTCTACAGTTGAGTGAGAGATCTCAACCGAAAATTAGGTATGAAATTTTCGAACACCCGGTTTACCCCGTTTCACTTGGATCCTGGAGGGTTTCGGTTAAATTCCGCTGCGCTGTTTGGCTCCCGAAACCCAACATCCACTTCATTGCAAAAAATTTTTGAATGTTTCCACATTCATTCCAAATAAGTTGTGAATGTTTCCACTTCATTCTAAGCAAGTTTTGATTGTTTCCACTTCATTCCCAACTAGTTGCGAATGTCCCCATTTCATTCCAAATAAGTTGTGAATGTTTCAATTTCATTCCTAATAAGTTGGGAATGTTTCAATTTCATTCCTAATAAGTTGGGAATGTTTCAATTTCATTCCAAACAAGTTGTGAATGCTTCCATTCAATCCAAACAAGTTGTGAATGTTACCATTTCATTCCAAACAAGTTGTGAATGTTTCCATTTCATTCCAAACAATTTGTGAATGTTATCATTTTATTCCACACAAGTTTTGACTGTTTCAATTCCATTCCAAACAAGTGGTGAATGTTTTCATTTCATTCCAAACAAGTTGTGAATGTTCCAATTTCATTCCAAACAAGTTGTGAATATTTTGATTTCATTCTAAACAAGTTTTGAATGTTTCCATTCACTCCAAACTAGTTGTGAATGTCCCCATTTCGTTCCAAATAAGTTGTGAATGTCCCCATTTCGTTCCAAATAAGTTGTGAATATTTCCACTTCATTCCAAACAAGTTGTGAATGTTTCAACTTCTTTCCAAACATGTGTGAATGTTTCGATTTCATTCCAAACAAGTTGTGAGTGTTGAGATTTCATTCCAAACAATTTGTGAATTTTTCCATTTTTCCGAAGAAGTTGTGAATGTGTCAATTTCATTCCAAAAAAGTTGTGAATGGTCCGATTTCATTCAAAACAACTTGTGAATATTTCCATTTCATTCCAAACAAGTCTTGAATGTTTCCATTGCATTCCGAACAAGTTGTGAATGTTTCTATTTCATTCCAAACAAGTTTTCAATGTTTCATTCCAAAGATGTTGGCAATGTTCTGATTTCATTCCAAACTAGTTGTGAATGTCCCCATTTCATTCCAAATAAGTTGTGAAAGTTTCCATTTCATTCGAAACAAGTTGTGAATGTTTCCACTTCATTCCAAACAAGTATTGAATGTTTCCATTTCACTCCAAACAAGTTGTGAATGTTTCCACTTCATTCCAAACAAGTTGTGAATGTTTTCATTTCATTCCAAACAAGTTGTGCATGTTTCCATTTCATTCTAAACAAGTTGTGAACGTTTCCATTTCTTTCCAAACAATTTCTGAATGTTTCCATTTCATTCCAAAGAAGTTGTGAATGTTTCAATTTCATTCCAAACAAGTTGTGAATGTTTTCATTCACACCAAACAAGCTGTGAAGTTGCCATTTCATTCCAAACAGGTTGTGAATGTTTCCATTTCATTCAAAACAAGTTGTGAATGTTTCCTTTTCTTTCCACACAAGTTGTGAAAGTTTCCATTTCACTCCAAATAAGTTTTTAATGTTTCCATTTCATTCCAAACAAGTTGTCAGTGTTCCAATTTCATTCCAAAAAAGTTGTGAATGTTTCGATTTCATTCCAAACAAGTTTTGAATGTCTCCATTCATTCCAAACTAGTTGTGATTGTTTATATTTTATTCCAAACAGGTTGTGAATGTTTCCACTTCATTCCAAACAAGTTGTGAATCTTTCAACTTCATTCCAAACAAGTTTTGAACGTTTCCAATTCATTCCGAAGATGTTGTAAATGTTTCCTTTTCGTTCCAAACAATTTGTGAATTTTTCAATTTCATTCCGAAGAAGTTGTGAATGTTTCCATTTCATTCCAAACAAGTTGTGATTGTTTCCATTTCATTCAAAACAACCTGTGAATATTTTCATTTCATTCCAAGCAAGTTTTGAATGTTTCCATTTCATTCCAAAGAAGTTGTGAATGTTTCCATTTCATTCCAAACAAGTTGTGAGTTTTCCAATTTCATTCCAAACAAGCTATGATTGTTTCCATTTCATTCCAAACAAGTTTTGAATGTTTCCATTCATTCCAAACTAGTTGTGAATGCCCCCATTTCATTCCAAATAAGTTGTGAATGTTTCCACTTCATTCCAAACGAGTTGGGAATGTTTCCACTTGATTACAAACAAGTTCTGAATGCTTCCATTTCATTCCAAACAAGTTGTGAATGTACCAATTTAATTCCAAACAAGTTGTGAATGTTTCGATTTTGATTCCAAACAAGTTTAGAATTGATGCGAACCCCGATGGTATAAAGACCATGAAACGCGCCCAAGATGTTTTTCAAGCTCCACAAGATATCAAAGAGACTGGGTTTGAAGTCCCCTACCCCTAATCAACCTGTGATTAGAAACGAGAAGTATAGAACTCCAAGAACACAAGCACACTTGTGCACCAAGACAGTCCACAAAGAACCAAAGAGAAAACCTCTCCAAAGGGCAATATTATTTCAAAATTTTTTTGTCTGTTTACATCCAGAATATGTGCCTTTATATAGGCCTAAACTAGGGTTAAAAGCTGGGAAAAATTCGCAGCCTAAATCCCTTAGGAATCCTAGATACAAAGACATAGGAAATCCTAGTCAAATTAGGACTCTAATTCCTAGTTTGAATAAGTTTAATGAATGCAGCGTATGCCACTTGTCCAAAACGATTTAAAACTATTCCATAGCCTAAATAACTTTCTAAATAATGTAAATAATTAGGAAAATAAAATAAGATACGTTACAACACAAGATTGGGCATAAAAACCCAAAATAGTCTTCTCAGGTGGTTCCTGCTTGTGTCTTCAACTTCAAGCTGAAATTCGAACTTGATGCAGCAATGATTTCTCAAAATTCAAAGCATAAAAGTTGTAGATCTCTTTCTTAGCTTTGAAATGACATGTGAACCACACAAAACGGATATCTAAAGCCAAAGATATGCCCAAAATACTGAAACTGCTTCTGAACCAGAGATAACTCGCAACTCGCGACTTTGAAGCTAAATTGGAGCTCCTTAACGTGCAAACTGGGTTTGATGGTCTTCATATGACTTGTAGCTTCATATGTTATCTTTCCAATGAATCAAGAATTACTCAGTTCCGATCTGTTTAGCTCAAGATATGATTTTTCCACCAGAACATCACCAATCTGTCAACATCCGAGCTTGAAGTGCACTAGTGAGCTCTTTAACCTTCTTCCTTGTCATTTGCCCACTAGAAACCTTCAATGGATCCTTGCCATCCTTGGTTGTGCCTTCTTTGATCGTATCACCTCCCCCCTCCTTAGAAGGATTCGTCCTCGAATCAAAACCTGCATTAGGAAAGGGAATTGAATCAATAATAATGAAATAATCAACACATAAGCACTTACCTTTCACATAACCACCAATAGCATGGAATGCTTGTGTATGGAACTTTAATCTTGTGAAAAACTTGAACCAATATCCAAATGCAATGATACCTCCAGGGTCAAAAACAAAGTTTGAAACAATTAGCACAAAAAATCTGAATGTTTGCACAATTTTCATTTTAACTGTAGGCATCACTTTCATTGCCTTTTCCATCTCAAAAACATTATTCTCACAACAAGTAAAAGTGTAGGAATAATTTACCTTAGGGATGCTGTATGCACTCAAAACAAATGGACCTAAACTCGCACAAGTATTATAGTTATGAAAACCACAAGTTATGCATGCCCAGACAATAGTTTGCATAGCCCATTCAACCAAACAAGAATTGAACACAATGTGGCCTAAACTAATAACCAAACTAGGATGCATGAATTTCACAAAAATCCTAAGCATTTTAAATGAAACAAGATTGGAGTAGATAGGATTAAGTGAAACCAATTCAGTAGCAAACTTATTTTTGCATGTATATGCACAACAATGCATGAAATTTGTGCATGGGATGTGACACAAAACAAAGGACTCAACATACCTCCTTAAAAGGCTGAATTTAAAACCAGAATTTTCACTCAAAATAAAAACTTTCAGGTTTAGACATAAAGCAAAAAGATCAATGCTCAAAAGTTTGTGTAATGCATGTGTCATGACAAAAAAATGGTTGCTGGAAATTAAAGATTGATGCATAAAAATGGGCTGAATGTTAATGGGAAACAAAGAAATATGTAATGCATGTGTAACAACCAATTTATGCATGAAAAGTTCCAAAGAAATATATTTTACTTGAGACAAAAAAAAACAATGTGACATGGATGCAAAGCAAACAAAATCAAAAACCGAAGACACCAAAACAAATTTTTCTTTAGAGAAACTCATGGAATTCAAAATATGATTTGACAAAACCAAAGAATTAGAAGGCTTAAGACCATATTTTGTCAAATTTCCATACTTACTTCCTTCTCTTAATCTAGTTTCATGAAAACCATTCTTCAAAATAACATTGCAAGCAAACACACATTCTTTGAGATTTTCATGCAAAACTACATCAAATCTAGGTGTTAGGAAGAAATACATTACAGTGGTTGGACTTAGTCTCCAAGTATCTTCCTTTGGAACCACAAAATTTTCACCTTTGCACTTAATGGCTTCGGTTGGAGTTGCATTAATTTCATCCCCTTCAAACATAGGATAAGAAACAAAGTTAGGCAAACTTTTGCATATGAAATCACTTGGACTCACCTCAAATTGTTCCTTTTCAACCTCCTTCATTGGTTTGATGCATGGGACATGGCTTAGAATATTAGGAACACCAACTTCTTGGATGGGCAGCAACTCACTTGATTCTTGTAGCTTATCTCCACTTAAGTCCTGAAAAGAAGACAACACAACACTAGAAAAAGACTTTGTTATGTTAGATAAAAGTATGGCTTCTCTATAGGTCTTTCTCTCTTCACTCGGCTTGGGTTCATTGCACTCTTGTCTTCTCTCAACTTTGCACTCAATTTCTTCTCTCGGGAACTCTCCACTCTTCTTCCCCTCATGTTCACTCTTCTCACTTAATCTCTCGATTGTTCTCTCGGCTTTCCCCTCATCACTCTTGCCCTCAACTTTCCCCTCTTTTTCTTTTCTCTCAAGCTCACTTTGAAGTTTTCTTTGATCCTCCAAGACTTGTTGTGGTGAAAGTGGTACAAGCATGATTGACTTTTCTTGTTGAGATTGAGACAAGTCTCCTTTTGTGGTCTCCATGTTTGGCTTGGGTACTTTTCTTACATCTTTGCTCCCTGCTCCTTTCCATGTGGAAATTCCTCCTTGACACATCTTGGATGCCTTGGACCTTTTGATGATCCTCTCGGCCTTGGTGGCATAATAAAGCAAATCCTCCATGTTCAAATAAGGTGCCATTTCCACTTTGTTGGCAATCTCAGGATTGAGACCATTAATGAATCTATCAATGGTGGTCTCCTCATCCTCCATGATGTTGGCTCGGGTCAAGGTTATCTCCAAGTCTTTGTAGTAGTCCTCCACACTCCTTTCGCCTTGCACTAGCTTTTGAAGTTTGAGGCGTTGATCTCTAGTGTAGTAGCTAGGCACAAATCTCCTCCTCATTAATGCTTTAAGGGCTCTCCATGTGTGTATGGGCTCCTCCTCATGCCTTCTCCTAGAAATAACATCCTGATTCCACCATACAAGAGCATAGTTAGTGAACTTTATGGTAGCCAATTTAACCTTCTTTTCCTTGGAGTATTGATGGCAATCAAACACCATCTCAATCTTTTGCTCCCACTCCCAATATGCATCGGGATCACTCCTCCCTTGGAAGGATGGAATGGTAAACTTGATGGAGTTGAGATTGTTGTCCTCTCTTGGCTCACACCTCCTTAGAAACCCATGGTCATGCCAAACTCTTTCTTCCTCCTCGGGTTCTTCTCTCCTTGGACCTCTCCTTGGTTGCAAGATGGGATTTGGTCTCCTTGGCAACCTCAAGTCAATGTCTTCAATCCTCCCAACAAGCCTATTGAGAGTTTCTTGAAGTTCCTTCATGGTTGGCTCATCATGGGTTCTAACTTCCATTCTCCTATCCTCCTGGCCCTCCATACTCCTGAAAATAACAAAGATCCTCACAAACACTCACCTCACGTGTTTCACTCAAAAGATGAACACTCAAACACTCAATTTGTTAGTGAGATATTGCTATTCAAAGAGCTCTCAAAAGTCCTAAGAAAACTATCCTCAAAACACACAAGAAAACTTGAATTTTTGAAGAACTATTTTGACTCCAAAAGAGGTGGACGAAACAAGCTTTAAAAGACTCTAGGAAGCCCTTGCAATTGATGATTACAAGAACCACAAAGAAAGCTTTTTGGCTCAAAAACAATGGGATAGGTTTTGGGGCACAAAACTTTCAACACTTTGTGAAAAAGTCCTTTTTTTTGCAAGCACTTTTCTTTTCTTTTCTTTTTCTTTCTCTTCCTTTTTTTTTTCTCTTTTTTTTCTTGCTGTTTTGATGCTAAACAACGTTCCCCTTGAGGTTCCTTGCTGCCAAAGACAAAAAGTCAGTTTTCAATTCGGCCAAAACAAGAAACTATGAAACTTGCACAATTTTGAAACAACTTTTGTTGTACCAAAACTTCCTCAACTTGGGTCCTTCTTTTTTTTTTGGTGTTTTCTTGACTCTAGGATGCTGGAAACAATGAAAACAAGAGAGATTAGTAGGGCTGGACATGAAACAGAAAGACAAGGAATAAACAAGAACAATTGAATTGAAACCGAGAACAGAAGGTAACGCGAATTGATTTCTTTTTGTTGTTTTTGTGATTTTCAGACTTGAACAAGGATGGAATAAAAAGAACAGACCTGAAACAAGAAGAAAATAGATTAAAATAGAGAATTAAAACATGAAAATTACTGGACAGAATTGAAAGAAAAATGAAGGGAAACAAGAACACAAGATATGTCCTTCAATGGAACTTGTGGCTCTGATACCAACTGATGCGAACCCCGATGGTATAAAGACCATGAAATGCACCCAAGATGTTTTTCAAGCTCCACAAGACATCAAAGAGACTGGGTTTGAAGACCCCCACCCCTAATCAACCTGTGATTAGAAACGAGAAGTATAGAACTCCAAGAACACAAGCACACTTGTGCACCAAGGCAGTCCACAAAGAACCAAAGAGAAAACCTCTCCAAAGAGCAATATTATTTTGAAATTTTTCTGTCTATTTACATCCAGAATATGTGCCTTTATATAGGCCTAAACTAGGGTTAAAATCTGGGAAAAATTCGCAGCCTAAATCCCTTAGGAATCCTAGATACAAAGACATAGGAAATCCTAGTCAAATTAGGACTCTAATTCATAGTTTGAATAAGTTTAATGAATGCAGCGTATGCCACTTGTCCAAAATGATTTAAAACTATTCCATAGCCTAAATAACTTTCTAAATAATGTAAATAATTAGGAAAATAAAATAAGATACGTTACAGCACATGATTGGGCATAAAAACCCAAAATAGTCTTCTCAGGTGATTCCTGCTTGTGTCTTCAACTTCAAGCTGAAATTCGAACTTGATGCATCCATGATTTCTCAAAATGCAAAGCATTAAAGTTGTAGATCTCTTTCTTAGCTTTGAAATGACACGTGAACCACACAAAACGGACATCTAAAGCCAAAGATATGCCCAAAATACTGAAACTGCTTCTGAACCAGCGATAACTCGCAAATCGCGACTTTGAAGCTAAATTGGACCTCCTTAACTTGCAAACTGGGTTTGATGGTCTTCATATGACTTGTAGCTTCATATGTTATCTTTCCAATGAATCAAGAATTACTCAGTTCCGATCTGTTTAGCTCAAGATATGATTTTTCCACCAGAACATCACCAATCTGTCAACATCCGAGCTTGAAGTGCACTAGTGAGCTGCTTAACCTTCTTCCTTGTCATTTCCCCACTAGAAACCTTCAATGGATCCTTGCCATCCTTGGTTGTGCCTTCTTTGATCGTATCAAGAATGTTTCCATCTCATTCCAAAGAAGTTGTGAATGTTTCCATTTCATTCGAAACAAGTTGTCAATGTTTCAATTTCATTCCAAAGAAGTTGTGAATGTTTCAATTTCATTGCAAACAAGTTGTGAATGTTTCCATTTCTTTCCAAACAATTTGCGAATGTTTCCATTTCATTCTAAAGAAGTTCTAAATGTTTCAATTTTATTCCAAACAAGTTGTGAATGTTTGAATTTCATTGCGAACAAGTTGTGAATGTTTCCATTTCTTTGCAAACAATTTCTGAATGTTTACATTTCATTCCAAAGAAATTGTTAGTGTTTCCATTTCATTCCAAACAAGTTGAAAATATTTCAATTTCATTCCAAACATTTTGTGAATGTTTCATTTTCATTGCAAAGAGGTTGTGAATTTTTCCATTTCTTTCCAAACAATTTGTGAATATTTCCATTTCATTCCAAAGTGGTTGTGAATGTTTCCATTTCATTCCAAACAAGTTGTGAATGTTCAATTTTCATTCAAAACAAGTTGTGAATCCTTCTATTTCATTCCAAACAAGTTTTGAATGCTTCCACTTCAGTCCAAAGAACTTGCGAATGTTTCCGTTTCATTCCCAGCAAGTTGTGAACGTTTCCATTTCAATCCAAAGAAGTTCTGAGTGTTTCCATTTCATTACAAACAAGTTTTGAACGTTTCCATTTTATTCCAAACAAGTTGTGAATGTTTCCATTTCATTCCAAACAAGTTGTGAATGTTTCAAATTCATTCCAAACTAGTTGTGAATGTTTCCATTTCATTCCAAACAAGTTGTGAATGTTTCCATTTCATTCCGAACAATTTGCGAATGTTTCCATTTCATTCCAAACCAGTTGTGAATGTTCGAATTTCATTCCAAACAAGGTGTGAATGTTTCCATTTCATTCCAAACAAGTTTTGAATGTTTCCATTTCATTCCAAAGAAGTTGCGACTATTTCCATTTCATTTCGAACAAGTTGTCAATGTTTCCCACTTCATTCCCAATAAGTTTTGAAAGTTTCCACTTCATTCCAAACAAGTTGTGAATGTTTCCTTTTCATTCCAAACAAGTTGTGAAAACCCATTTCATTCCAAAGAAGTTGTGAATGTTTCACTTTCATTCCAAACAAGTTGTGAATGTTTCCAATTCATTCCAAACAAGTTGTGAATGTTTCCATTTCATTCCAAACAATTTGTGAATGTTTTCATTTTATTGCGAAGAAGTTCTGAATGTTTCCATTTCATTCCAAACAAGCTGTGTGTTGGGTTTCGGGAGCCAAACAGCGCAGTGGAATTTAACCGAAACCCTCCAGGATCCAAGTGAAACGGGGTAAACCGGGTGTTCGAAAATTTCATACCTAATTTTCGGTTGAGATCTCTCACTCAACTGTAGAGTCGAATCACAAAACCTGAACAGTTGACGTGTTCAGGCTCTCTATGGTATCCACACGAGCCTCTCGGGATCACAACGCTTCCACCACATCCCGGCAGATGCGTTTCTCTTGTGCTCGCAGTGCTAGCTTGCGTCCTCCAAGGAATTGCAAGAAAAGAGTGCGGCTGTCCTTTTGGGAGGCTAGGGCAAGGAGACCTGCGAATTTCTCACTTAAAAGTTGTATTTATAGTGAGACTCAACTTCCAGGCCTAATGGGTTTCAAAGCCCTAATCCAATTAGGAATTAATTTCGGGCTTAATAATGGCTCAACTCCTTGGCCCATTATTAATACGAAATTAAAGTGAAACCATAACCCAAATAATTAGCCCATGCACTCTAATGATCCAAATAGCTCTATGTGTGCGACCCAATAGGCTCTTGCCATGTTGGCAATGATCATAAATCACATTTATGATCATAAGCAATGAGCGGTGTCTAGCAACACATCATTGCTACCCAAGTGACAAGATTGTCGGTGAATCGACTAAACCTTTATGATCATCACCGATATATGCCATTGTCCCTTTGTCCAAGATATCAAGACTAAGCACGAGACATGGAATGTGTCACTCTCGTATAGCCCAATCTTTGGTTTCTTGATTACCAAGTAGACTAACTTAAACTGATGACATTGATATCATATATCAACTCATCGGAGCATGGCCATGCATTTTCTAAGTCTCACTCTATCAAGGGGCCCAAAGATATCACTCCCGTTACATAGGAGGGACAAATCCCATCTTGATCATACAAATCCCTCCGCATGATATGTGACATACCCAATGACCTCCTTCAAGTTCACTCAGTTACGAGCAACAAAGGAAAGTATCAAAGTATGTGACTCACATGTAGGAAACCTTGATGATCTTAGGTCGAAGGACTACATATACCATGATCACTATGAGAATCACTTATGACACTCATATAACGATCCATGAAGTGTTCTCAGGGTGGGTCGGTCCAGTACACAAGTTCTCCAACTTGTACCCATATGTAGACTACATATCTCATATTAGTCTCCACATATGCTAGTCATTATGTATTATTGCAACCCGCTCCACAATAATACTATACTAGGGACGTTTAAGAATATCATTATTCTAGGGTTACAATTATGTTTATTACGTTACGCAGAAACAAAACAACAAACAAAATTGCTGGATTAATGCCTCAATAAAATATCATGACTCAATTTGCAAAAATACAATCATCTCATGATTGGCTTTTTGGGCACAACACTAACAATCTCCCACTTGCACTAAAAGCCAATCATCCATGTATCTAATACCGATGGATCTAGAATGGCTGTCATGCTTCTGCTGCGTAAGGGGCTTTGTCAGTGGATCAGCAATGTTGCTGTCTGTCGAAGTCCTGCATATCCTTACATCACCCCTCTCGATGATCTCCCTGATGAGATGATAGCGTCGGAGTATGTGTTTGGATCGCTGGTGAGATCGAGGTTCCTTAGCCTGTGCGATTGCTCCATTGTTGTCACAATAGAGCTCTATCGGGTCAACAATGCTTGGAACCATTCCAAGTTCAGTGATGAACTTCTTGATCCAAACTGCCTCCTTCGTAGCATCAGAGGCAGCAATGTACTCAGATTCTGTTGTAGAGTCAGCTACTGTCTCTTGCTTTGAACTCTTCCAGCTTACAGCACCACCACCAATACAAAACACATAACCAGATTGCGATCTAAAATCATCCTTATCGGATTGGAAGCTTGCATCGGTGTAACCCCTTACAACGAGCTCATCTTCACCTCCAAAGACCAAGAATGCATCCTTAGTCCTTCGTAAGTACTTAAGGATGTTCTTAACAGCTGTCCAGTGACTTTCACCGGGGTTCGATTGGTACCTACTCGTCATGCTCAAAGCATATGAGACATCGGGACGAGTACATATCATGGCATACATGATAGATCCAATTGCTGAGGCATATGGAATCTTACTCATGCGCTCTCTCTCCTCGGTTGTACTCGGACACTGAGATCTAGAAAGAGTGATACCATGTGACATGGGCAAGAATCCTTTCTTGGAATCTTGCATGCTAAACCTCTTTAGCACCTTGTCAATATATGTACTTTGACTTAGGCCAAGAAGCTTTCTAGATCTATCTCTATAGATCCTGATGCCTAACACATAGGCTGCTTCACCCAAGTCCTTCATAGAGAAACATTTCCCTAGCCAAGTCTTCACAGACTGTAGCTCAGGAATGTCATTCCCGATGAGTAGTATGTCATCTACATACAACACCAAGAAGACAATAGCACTCCCACTAACCTTCTTGTAGACACAAGGTTCATCTTCATTTTTGATAAAACCAAACTCTTTGATTGCATCATCAAAACGAAGATTCCAACTTCGAGAAGCTTGCTTCAGTCCATAAATGGACCTTTGTAATTTGCACACTTTATTGGAATTCCCAGGAGTGACAAAACCCTTAGGTTGTGTCATGTACACATCCTCAAGTAGCTTTCCATTTAGGAATGCAGTTTTGACATCCATTTGCCATATCTCATAATCATAGTGTGCAGCAATAGCAAACAAAATTCGGATGGATTTAAGCATAGCAACTGGTGAAAAAGTTTCATCATAGTCAATACCATAAATTTGCTTGAAACCTTTTGCGACCAATCGTCCCTTAAAGGTAATCACATTACCATCCATGTCAGTTTTCTTCTTGAAAACCCATTTGCACCCTATGGGTTTTACCCCTTCAGGTGGGTCAACCAAAGTCCATACTTGGTTTTCATACATGGATTCCATCTCGGATTTCATGGCCATTAGCCACTTCTCAGAGTCAGGCCCCGACATAGCTTGTTGGTAGGTTGTAGGCTCATCTTGATCCATGAGCATCACATCACCGGTGTGAGTCACGAGAAATCCATATCTCTCGGGCTCACGCCAAATCCTACCAGTCCTACGTGGGCTTTGTGCTACAGGAACAGACTCTTGAACCACAACATCTTGTGGTGTCTGTTCAGGTTCCATTTCAGGTTCGATGTCTTCTTGTTGTTCTTGAATTTCTTCAAGTTCTACTTTCCTCCCACTAGTTCCTTTAGAGATAAACTCTTTCTCCAAAAAGACACCAGTTCGAGCAACAAACACTTTTTGCTCAGAGGGATTGTAGAAATAGTAACCCTTTGTTTCTTTGGGATACCCAACAAAAAGACATTTTTGAGAGTTGGGCCCTAGTTTGTTAGAGGATTGACGTTTTACATAAACATCACAGCCCCAAATCTTCATAAAAGACAAATTGGGACACCTCCCACTCCATATCTCATATGGTGTCTTTTGAACCGGTTTAGATGGAACTCGGTTTAGTGTAAAAGCGGCTGTCTCTAGAGCATGTCCCCAAAAGGAGTTTGGAAGGTCAGCTTGACTCATCATGGAGCGAACCATGTCTAACAGAGTTCGATTTCTCCTTTCAGAAACACCATTCCATTGAGGTGTACCTGGTGGAGTGAGTTGTGATATTATACCACACTCCTTCAGATAGTCAAGGAATTCTCGATCCAAGTACTCTCCACCTCGATCTGATCGAAGCACTTTGATACTCTTCCCGAGTTGATTCTCTACTTCATTCTTGAATTCTTTGAACTTTTCAAAGGATTCTGACTTGTGTCTCATAAGATACACATAGCCATATCTGCTGAAGTCATCAGTGAAAGTAACGAAGTATTGGAAACCTCCTCTAGCTTGTGTAGACATAGGGCCACATACATCACTATGTATGAGTCCTAGTAAGTCATTAGCCCTTTCACTTTGCCCTGTGAATGGGGCTTTGGTCATCTTGCCCAACAAACATGACTCACATGTCTCATATGATTCAAAATCAAATGAGTCCAAGAGTCCATCCTTATGGAGCTTGGATATGCGGGTCTCATTTATATGGCCCAAGCGACAGTGCCAGAGATAGGTCGAGTTTGAATCATTTAATCTGACCTTCTTGGTATTCACATTATAGATTGGATCTTCAAGGTCTAGAACATACAACCCATTGCTAAGTTGAGCACTACCATAAAAGATTTCATTCAAATAAATAGAACAACATTTGTCCTTTATTATAAATGAAAAACCTTTCTTGTCCAAACAAGAAACAGAAATCAAATTTCTACTAATAGTAGGCACAAAGTAGCAGTTGTCTAATTCTAAAACTAATCCACTAGGTAAAGTGAGAACATAAGTCCCTACGGCTAAGGCAGCAACCCTTGCTCCATTTCCAACACGTAGGTCCACTTCACCTCGGGCCAATCTTCTACTTCTACTTAGATCCTGCACATTTGCACAAATGTGAGATCCACATCCAGTATCCAATACCCAAGATGAGGAAGTAGAAAAGTTAGCCTCTATAACAAAAATACCTGAAGTGGAAGTCTTACTTCCCTTTTCCTTAGCAAGTTCTTCAAGATAGAGCTTACAGTTGCGCTTCCAGTGTCCAGGTTGCTTACAATGGAAGCACTCCCCTTCCTTTGCCACACCACCCTTTGGTTTCAGTGCAGCTGAAGAAGAACTAGCATTGGACTTTCCATTAGCTTTATCCTTCTTCTTGTTGGCTTTTCCTTTTCCCTTGCCCTTTTGAACCATCAAAATGGGCTTAGCCTTCTTAAGGTTTTGCTCAGCAGTTCTCAACATGTTGAGCAATTCAGGGAGGGACTTGTCAAGGTCGTTCATGTTATAGTTCATGACGAACTGACTGTAGCTTTCAGGCAACGATTGCAAGACTACATCAATAGCCAACTCTTTCTGAAGAGTAAATCCCAAATTCTCAAGATTCTCAATGTACCCAATCATCTTGAGCACATGAGGACCCACGGGACTTCCCTCAGACATCTTGCACTGAAACAATGCCTTAGAGGTCTCAAACCTCTCATGCCTAGCTTGCTCTTGGAAAAGCATTTTGAGATGTTCGATCATATCGAACGCCCCCATGTTCTCATGTTGCTTCTGAAGCTCAGATTCCATGGTAATAAGCATGAGGCATGCAACATCCAAAGCATCATCGGAATGCCCCTTGTGAGCATCCCTTTCAGCTCTTGGAGCAGTGGCAGCAGGCTCATTCGGAATGGGCTGCTCTAGGACATATGCCTTTCTCTCTTCTTTGAGGACTATCCTCAAGTTTCGGTACCATTTGAGAAAGTTGGTCCCATTCAGTTTTTCCTTCTCAAGGATCGATCGCAATGAAAGTGTCGATGTGTTTTGTGCCATGGTTATCTACAACAGTAAATATGCAGTGTAAGAGTCATGTATTTTAATTCATTTAATAAGGACTTTTATTAAACGATACTCCCACTATTTTCCTCAAAATAATAACCCTCGATATTATTTCGGAACACCTCGGCGCTAAGGTATTCTAGTGGGCCAAGATCCATATTTGACCACAACCTGAGTCAACTTTGGCTTTTCTCTCAAGTTACAGCTATTTAGGTAGGCAACTCCTTGCCAATTGCATCTTATGCAACTCTTGGATAGTTGGGTGAACAACACTTGTCCAAGCTCATCTCATGAACTTAAGCCCAACTCTATGCCTCTAAGTCCCTAATCCTATTAGGGTGACTTAGTTAAGTCGAACCCAAAGTTAGCAGTTTGGATATCACTATTATCCCATCGCGCCTTACCAAGATGAACATAGGTGCTTTGCTTTGGCAAACCCACCTAATGTTGATCAAAGTCTTGACGAGTGCCAACATTTGGAAGGCATCACATTTAATGACTTAATATTTGTTTGAGGGATTTTATCTTTTGATCTCACCAATTTGTTATCTCCGGTTGTTTTATACATGCATCACATACAAATATAAAACATGCATCTCATGCTTACAAGAAATAAACGTGACATGGTTATAGCCCAAACTATGCGATATTCTCAAGCCAATGAGAATATCATAAAAGCCTAAGAAAAGAAAAGAGTCTTCACAAGCTCCTTCTCTTCCTTTCTTGGCTGCCTTTTTGTTGTCACCTCCTTGGACATACCACCTTGGACGATCCCATAATGCACCATTACATCAATAATAGAAACCTCGAGTTACATTCGAGGGGAGTAAGGTGAGAAGAGAATGTACAATGAGAGTGATAAGAAAAGGCACGACTCCCAGGCCGTATTTACAAGTACAACCAATCAAGGGCTATAACCATGCACCATGCTTCAAACACCAATCAGCATATCATGTCAAATCTCATTCAACAAAGATGCATGCCAATTTTAGCGTGTTGATTAACCAGTTTTTATTTATGTGGCACTTCGCATACGGCGGTCCCGCTGGCCGGTCAGCGGGCGGTGGTTCCATTTCGAGATCTTCTATTTCGAGAAAGTAGGCACCCGAGACTCCTCCATTCGAGCCACCAAAAATACCTTACTTTCGGTGCCCGAACAGGCCGAATCCGAACAAACCTAGGGTTTTTGCAATTATTGCAAGAATCCTAATCCATATAGGTATCTCATACCTATCAATTTCGGTTAATCTCATTAACCAATTTGTGTCGTTTCTTCATATATCTCATATGTTCATTACGAATTCCGGTTTCATGCATCATGAATCAATCTAAATAATCATGGCCGAAAACCAATCGAAGACATAGCATCATGCGATTCAACACTCAATCCCGATTTAGGGTTTCACCAGTAGCTCTGATACCACTGTTGGGTTTCGGGAGCCAAACAGCGCAGCGGAATTTAACCGAAACCCTCCAGGATCCAAGTGAAACGGGGTAAACCGGGTGTTCGAAAATTTCATACCTAATTTTTGGTTGAGATCTCTCACTCAACTGTAGAGTCGAATCACAAAACCTGAACAGTTGACGTGTTCAGGCTCTCTATGGTATCCACACGAGCCTCTCGGGATCACAACGCTTCCACCACGTCCCGGCAGATGCGTTTCTCTTGCGCTCGCAGTGCTAGCTTGCGTCCTCCAAGGAATTGCAAGAGAAGAGTGCGGCTGTCCTTTTGGGAGGCTAGGGCAAGGAGACCTGCGAATTTCTCACTTAAAAGTTGTATTTATAGTGAGACTCAACTTCCAGGCCTAATGGGTTTCAAAGCCCTAATCCAATTAGGAATTAATTTCGGGCTTAATAATGGCTCAACTCCTTGGCCCATTATTAATACGAAATTAAAGTGAAACCATAACCCAAATAATTAGCCCATGCACTCTAATGATCCAAATAGCTCTATGTGTGCGACCCAATAGGCTCTTGCCATGTTGGCAATGATCATAAATCACATTTATGATCATAAGCAATGAGCGGTGTCTAGCAACACATCATTGCTACCCAAGTGACAAGATTGTCGGTGAATCGACTAAACCTTTATGATCATCACCGATATATGTCATTGTCCCTTTGTCCAAGATATCAAGACTAAGCACGAGACATGGAATGTGTCACTCTCGTAT
Organism: Aquilaria yunnanensis; assembly: GCA_039654915.1. Lineage (NCBI taxonomy): Eukaryota > Viridiplantae > Streptophyta > Magnoliopsida > Malvales > Thymelaeaceae > Aquilaria > Aquilaria yunnanensis. The sequence continues at coordinate 34,063,001 of CM077595.1, read as the reverse complement.
AGCCCAATCTTTGGTTTCTTGATTACCAAGTAGACTAACTTAAACTGATGACATTGATATCATATATCAACTCATCGGAGCATGGCCATGCATTTTCTAAGTCTCACTCTATCAAGGGGCCCAAAGATATCACTCCCGTTACATAGGAGGGACAAATCCCATCTTGATCATACAAATCCCTCCGCATGATATGTGACATACCCAATGACCTCCTTCAAGTTCACTCAGTTACGAGCAACAAAGGAAAGTATCAAAGTATGTGACTCACATATAGGGAACCTTGATGATCTTAGGTCGAAGGACTACATATACCATGATCACTATGAGAATCACTTATGACACTCATATAACGATCCATGAAGTGTTCTCACGGTGGGTCGGTCCAGTACACAAGTTCTCCAACTTGTACCCATATGTAGACTACATATCTCATATTAGTCTCCACATATGCTAGTCATTATGTATTATTGCAACCCGCTCCACAATAATACTATACTAGGGACGTTTAAGAATATCATTATTCTAGGGTTACAATTATGTTTATTACGTTACGCAGAAACAAAACAACAAACAAAATTGCTGGATTAATGCCTCAATAAAATATCATGACTCAATTTGCAAAAATACAATCATCTCATGATTGGCTTTTTGGGCACAACACTAACACTGTGAATGTTTCAATTTCAATCGAAACTTGTTGTGAATGTTTCTATTTTCATTCCAAACAAGTTGTGAATGTTTCCATTTTATTCCAAACATTTTGTGAATGTTTCCATTTCATGCCAAAGAAGTTGTGAATGTTTCCATTTCATTCCAAACAAGTTGTGAATGTTTCCATTTCTTTCCAAACAATTTGTGAATGTTTTCATTTCATTCCAAAGAAGTTCTGAAAGTTTCCATTTCATTCCAAAGAAGTTTCGAATGTTCCAATTTCTCCAAACAAGTTGTGATTGTTTCCATTTCTTTCGAAACAAATTTTGAATGTTTCCGTTTCATTCCAAAGAAGTTATGAATGTTTCCATTTCATTCCAAACAAGCTGTGAATGTTTGAATTTCATTCCAAACAAGTTGTGAATGTTTACATTTCATTACAAACAAGTTTTGAATGTTTCCATTTGATTCCAAGCAAGTTGTGAATGTTTCCATTCCATTCCAAACAAGTTGCGAATGTTTCCATTTTATTCCGAACAATTTGTGAATGTTTTCATTTCTTTCCAAACATGTGGTGAATGTTTCCATTTCATTCCAAACAAGTCGTGAATGTTTCCATTTCATTCCAAACAAGTTTTCAATGTTTCCCACTTCATTCCAAATAAGTTTTGAATGTTTCCACTTCATTCCAAACAAGTTGTGAATGTTTCCATTTCTTTCCAAACAATTTGTGAATGTTTCCATCTAATTAAGAAGAAGTTCTGAATGTTTCCGTTTCGTTCCAAACAAGTTGTGAATGTTTCAATTTCATTCCAAACTAGTTGTGAATGTTTCCATTTCAATCCAAACAACTTGTGAACGTTTCCATTTCATTCCAAACAATTTGTGAATGCTTCCATTTCATGCCAAAGAAGTTGTGAATGTTTCCATTTCATTCCAAACAAGTTGTGAATGTTTCCATTCATTCCAAACAAGTTGTGAATGTTTCCATTCATTGCAAACTAGTTGTGAATGTTTCCATTTCATTCCAAACAAATTTTGAATGTTTCAATTTCATTCCAAACTAGTTGTGAATGTTTCAATTTCATTCCAAACAAGATGTGAACGTTTCAATTTCATTCCAAAAAAGTTGTGAACGTTTAAATTTCATTACAGGCAAGTTTTGAATGTTTCCATTTGATTCCAAACAAGTTGTGAATGTTTCAATTTTAATCCAAACAACTTGTGAATGATTCAATTTCATTCCAAACTAGTTGTGAATTTTTCAATTTCATTACAAACAAGTTGTGAATGATTCCACTTCATTCCAAACAATTTGTCAATGTTTCCATTTCATTCCAAACAAGTTGCTAATGTTCGAATTTCATTCCAGACAAGTTGGGATTGTTACCATTTCATTCCAAACAAGTTTTGATTGTTTCCATTTCAACCCAAACAAGGTTTGAATGTTTCCATTGATTCCAAACTAATTGTGAATGTCCCCATTTCATTCCAAATTTGTTGTGAATGTTTCCATTTTATTCCAAACAAGTTGTCAATGTTTCCATTTCATTCCAAACAAGTTGTGAATGTTTCAATTTCATTCCATACTTGTTGTGAATGTTTCCTTTTGATTCCAAACAAGTTGTCAATATTTCTATTTCATTGCAAACTGGTTGTGAATGTTTCCTTTTAATTCCAAACAAGTTTTGAATGTTTCCATTTCATTTCAAACATGTTGTGAAAGTTTCTATTTCATTCCAAACAAGTTGTTAATGTTCCAATTTCATTCCAAACATGTTATGAATGTTTCCATTTCGTTCCAAACAAGGTTTGAATGTTTCCATTGTTTCCAAACTAGTTGTGAATGTCCCCATTTCATTCCAAATAAGTTGTGAATGTTTCCATTTTATTCCAAACAAGTTGTGAATGTTTGCAATTCATTCCAAACAAGTTGTCAATGTTTGCGACTTCATTCCGAATAAGTTTTGAATGTTTTCACTTCATTCCAAACAAGTTGTGAGTGTTTACATTACATTCCAAACAAGTTGTAAATGTTTCCATTTCATTCCAAACAAGTTGTGAATTTTTCCACTTGTATCCAAACAAGTTTTCAATTTTTCCACTCATTCCAAACAAGTTGTGAATGTTTCGATTTCATCCCAAACAAGTTGTGAATGTTTCCATTTCTTTCCAAACGATTTGTGAATGTTTCCATTTCATTCCAAAGAAGTTCTGATTGTTTGCATTTCATTCGAAAGAAGTTGTGAATGTTCCAATTTCATTCCAAACAAGTTTTGATTATTTCCATTTCATTCCAAACAAATTTTGAATGTTTCCATTTCATTCCAAATAAGTTTTCAATGTTTCCATTTCATTCCAAACAAGCTGTGAACGTTTCAATTTCATGACAAACAAGTTGTGAATGTTTCCATTTCCTTACAAACAAGTTTTGAATGTTTCCATTTGGTTCCAAACAAGTTGTGAATGTTTCCATTTTATTCCAAACAACTTGTGAATGTTTCACTTTCATTCCAAACTAGTTGTGAATGTTTCAATTTAATTGCAAACAACTTGTGAATGATTCCACTTCGTTCCAAGCAATTTGTGAATGTTTCCATTTCATTCTAAACAAGTTTTGAATGTTTCCATTTCAATCCAAACAAGTTGTTAATGTTCCAATTTCATTCCAAACAAGTTGGGAATGTTACCATTTCGTTCCAAACAAGTTTTGATTGTTTCCATTTCATTCCAAACAATTTTTTGAATGTTTCGATTTCACGCCAAACAAGTTTTGAATGTTTCCGCTTCATTCCAAACAAGTTGTGAATGTTTCAATTTCATTCCAACCAAGTTGTGAATGTTTCAATTTCATTCCAAATAAGTTGTGAGTGTTTCCATTTTTTTCCAAAGAAGTTGTGAATGTTTCCATTTCTTCCCAAACAATTTGTGAATTTTTCCGTTTCATTCCAAAGATGTTGTGAATTTTTTAATTTCATTCCAAACAAGTTGTGAATGTTCAAATTTCATTCCAAAGTAGTTGTGGATGTTTCCATTTCATTCCAAACATGTTGTGAATGTTCAAATTTCATTGCAAAGAAGTTGTGAATTTTCCATTTCATTCAAAATAAGTTGTGAATGTTCCAATTTCAATCCAAACAAGTTGTCAATGTTCCCATTTCATTCCAAACATGTTTTGAATGTTTCCATCTCTTTCCAAACAAGTTGTGAATGTTCCAATTTCATTCGAAACAAGTTGTCAATGTTCCAATTTCATTCCTAACAAGGTTTGAATGTTTCCTTTCATTCCAAACTAGTTGTGAATGTCCCCATTCAATTCCAAAATATATTGTGAATCTTTCCATTAACCAAACAAGTTGTGAATCTTTGCAATTAATTCCAAACGAGTTGTCACCGTTTCCCACTTCATACCAAATAAGTTTTGAATGTTCCCACTTCATTCCAAACAAGTTGTGAATGTTTACAATTCATTGCAAACAAGTTGTGAATGTTTCCATTTCATTCCAAACAAGTTGTGAATGTTTCAGTTTCATTCCAGAATACTTGTGAATGTTTCCAATTCATTCCAAACTAGTTGTGAATGTTTCCATTTCATCCCAAACAATTTGTGAATGTTTCCATTTCATCCCAAATAAGTTGTGAATGTTTCCATTTCATCCCAAACAAGTTGTGAATTTTTCAATTTCATTCCAAACAAGTTGTGAATGTTTCCATTTCTTTCCAAACTAGTTGTAAACGTTTTGCATTTCATTCGAAACAAGCTGTGAATGTTTCCATTTCGTTCCAAACAAGTTGTGAATGTTCCAATTTGATTCTAAACAAGTTGTGAATGCTTCCACTTCATTCCAAACAAGTTTTGAATGTTCCCATTTCATTCGAAAGAAGTTGTGAATGTTTCCACTTCATTCAAAACAAGTTGTGAATGTTGCAATTTCATTCCAAACAAGTTGTGAATGTTTTCATTTCAGTCCAAACAAGGTTTGAATGTTTTCATTCATTCCAAACTAGTTGTGAATGTCCCCATTCAATTCCAAAACATGTTGCGAATGTTTCCATTTCATTCCAAACAAGTTGTGAATGTTTCCATTTCATTCCAAAGAAGTTGTGAATATTTCCATTTCTTTCCAAACAATTTGTGAACTTTTCCGTTTCATTCCAAAGATGTTGTGAATGTTTCAATTTCATTCCAATCAAGTTATGAATGTTTCAATTTCATTCCAAAGTAGTTGTGATTTTTTCCATTTCATTCCAAACATGTTTTGAATGTTCCAATTTCATCCCAAATAAGTTGTGAATTTTCGATTTCATTCCAAACAAGTTGTGAATGTTCCAATTTCATTCGAAAAAAGTTGTGAATGTTCCCATTTCATTCCAAACATGTTTTGAATGTTACCATTTCTTTCCAAACAAGTTGTGAATGCTTCAATTTCATTCTAAACAGGTTATGAATATTCGAATTTCATTCCAAACAAGTTGTGAATGTTTCCATTTCATTCCAAACATGTTTTGAATGTTTCCATTTCATTCCAAATAGGTTGTGAATGTTTTAATTTCATCCCAAACAAGTTGTGAATATTTCAATTTCATTCCAAACAAGTTGTTAATGTTTCAATTTCATTCTAAACAATTTGTGAATGTTTCCCTTTCATTCCAAACAAGTTTTGAATGTTTCCATTTCTTTCCAAGGAAGTTGTGAGTGTTTGCATTTCACTCCAGGGAAGTTGTGAGTGTTCCCACTTCATTCCAACCAAGTTGCGAATGTTTCAATTTGATTCTAAACAAGTTGTGAATGTTTCAACTTCATTCCAAACAAGTTGTGAATGTTTCAATTTCATTGCAAACAAGTTTTGTATGTTTCCATTTCTTTCCAAACAATTTGTGAATGTTTCCATTTTATTCCAAACAAGTTGTGAATGTTTTCATTTCATTCCAAAGAAGTTGTGAATGTTCCAACTTCATTACAAAAAATTTGTGAATGTTTCCATTTCAATCCAAACATGTTGTGAGTGTTTCCATTTCATTCCAAAAAAGTTGTGAGTGTTTCAATTTCATTTAAAATAGGTTGTGAATGTTTCAATTTCTTTCCAAAGAAGTTGTGAATGTTTCAATTTCATTCCAAACAAGTTGTAAATGTTTCCATTTCTTTCCAAACAATTTGTTAATGTTTCCATTTCATTCTAAACAAGTTTTGAATGTTTTCATTTCATTCCAAAGAAATTGTGAATGTTTCCATTTCATTCCAAAGAGGTTCTAAATGTTTTCATTTCATTCCAAACATGTTGTGAATGTTCCAATTTCATTCCAAACAAGTTGTGAATGTTTCCATTTTAATCCAAAGAAGTTGTGAATGTTTCAAATTCATTCCAAACAAGTTGTGAATGTTTCATTTTCATTCCGAACAATTTGTGAATGTTTTAACTCTGATTGCAAACAAGTTGTGAATGTTTCCATTTCTTTCCAAACTAGTTGTGAATGTTTGCATTTCATACGAAACAAGCTCTGAATGTTTCCATTTCATTCCAAACAAGTTGTGAATGTTACAATTTCATTCCAAACAAGTTATGAATGGTTCCATTTCATTCCAAACAAGTTTGGAATGTTTCCATTTCATTCGAAAAAAGTTGTGAATGTTTCCATTTCATTCAAAACAAGTTGTGAATGTTCCAATTTCATTCCAAACAAGTTGTGAATGTTTTCGTTTCACTCCAAACAAGGTTCGAATGTTGCCATTCATTCCAAACTAGTTGTGAATGTCTCTATTTCCTTCCAAAATATGTTGTGAATGTTTCCATTTCATTCCAAAGAAGTTGTGAATCTTTGCACTTCATTCCAAACAAGTTGTCAACGTTTCCCACTTCATACCAAGTAAGTTTTGAATGTTTCCACTTTATTCCAAACAAGTTGTGAATGTTTCCATTTCATTCCAAACAAGTTGTCAATGTTTCAATTTCATTCCAAACTAGTTGTGAATGTTTCCAATTCAATCCAAACAAGTTGTCAATGTTTCCATTTCATCCCAAACAATTTGTGAATGTTTCCATTTCATCCCGAACAAGTTGTGAACGTTTCAATTTCATTCCAAACAAGTTGTGAATGTTTCCATTTCATTCCAAACAAGTTGTGAATGTTCCAATTTCATTCCAAACAAGTTGTGAATGTTCCAACGTCATCCCAAACAAGTTGTGAATGTTTCCAGTTCATTCCAAACAATGTTTCCATTTCTTTCGAAACAAGTTGTGAATGTTTCAATTTCATTCCAAACAAGTTGTGAATCCTTCAATTTCATTCCAAACAAGTTGTGAATGTTTCAATGTCATTCCAAACAATTTGTGAATTTTTCCATTTCATTCGAACAAAGTTTTGAGTGGTTTCATTTCATTCGAAGGAAGTTGTGAATGTTTCCACTGCATTCCAACCAAGTTGTGAATGTTTCAATTTCATTGCAATCAAGTTGTGAATGTTTCCATTTCTTTCCAAATGATTTGTGAATGTTTCCATTTCATTCCAAAGAAGTTGTGAATGTTTCCAGTTCATTACAAACAATTTGTGAATGTTCCAACTTCACTACAAAGAAGTTGTGAATGTTTCCAATAGGTTCCAAAAAAGTTGTGAGTGTTTCCATTTCATTCCAATGAAGTTGTGAATGTTTCAATTTCATTCAAAACAGGTTGTGAATGTTTGAATTGCATTCGAAAGAAGTTGTGAATGTTTCAATTTCATTGCAAACAAGTTGTCAATGTTTCCATTTCTTTCCAAACAATTTGTGAATGTTTCCATTTTGTTCCAAACAAGTTTTGAAAGTTTCCATTTCATTCCAAAGAGGTTGTGAATGTTTCTATTTCATTCTAGATAAGTTCTGAATGTTCCAATTTCATTCTAAACAAGTTCTGAATGTTTCCATTTCATTCCGAAGAAGTTTTGAATGTTTCAATTTCATTCCAAACAAGTTGTGAATGTTCCAATTTCATTCCATACAAGTTGTGAATTTTTCAATTTCATTGCCAACAAGTTGTGAATGTTTCCATTTCATTCTAAAGAAGTTGTGAATGTTTCCATTTCATTCCAAAGAAGCTGTGAATGTTTCCATTTCTTTCCAAAAACAATTTGTGAATTTTTCCGTTTCATTCCAAAGAAGTTGTGAATGTTTCAATTTTAATCCAAACAAGTTGTGAAGGTTCCAAATTCATTCCAAAATAGTTGTGAATGCTTCCATTTCATTCCAAGCATGTTGTGAATGTTCCAATTTGATTCCAAAGAAGTTGTGAATGTTTCCATTTCATTGCAAACAAGTTGTGAAGGTTGCAATTTTATTCGAAACAAGTTGTGAATGTTCCAACGTCATTCCAAACAAGTTGTGAATGTTTCCATTTAATTCCAAACATGTTTTGAATGTTTCCATTTCTTTCCAAAACAAGTTGTGAATGTTTCAATGTCATTCCAAACAAGTTGTGAATCCTTCAATTTCATTCCAAACAAGTTGTGAATGTTTCAATGTCATTCCAAACATTTTGTGAATTTTTCCAATTCATTCCAAACAAGTTTTGAGTGGTTCCATTTCATTCTAAGGAAGTTCTGAATGTTTCCACTTCATTCCAACCAAGTTGTGAATGTTTCAATTTCATTCCAAACGAGTTGTGAATGTTTCAATTTCATTGCAAACAAGTTGTGAATGTTTCCATTTATTTCCAAATGATTTGTGAATGTTTCGATTTCATTCCAAAGAAGTTGTGAATGTTTCCATTTCATTCCAAACAAGTTTTGAATGTTCCAACTTCATTACAAAGAAGTTGTGAATGTTTCGTTCCAAAAAAGTTGTGACTGTTTCCATTTCATTCCAAAGAAGTTGTGAATGTTTCAATTTCATTCAAAACAGGTTGTGAATGTTTCAATTTCACTCCAAAGAAGTTGTGAATGTTTCAATTTCATTGCAAACAAGTTGTCAATGTTTCCATTTCATTCCAAACAATTTGTGAATGTCTCCACTTCATTCCAAACAAGTTTTGAATGTTTCCATTTCATTCTGAAGAAGTTGTGAATGTTTCCATTTCATTCCAGACAAGTTTTGAATGTTCCAATTTCATTCGAAACAAGTTGTTAATGTTTCCATTTCACTCCGAAGAAGTTTTGAATGTTTCAATTTCATTCCAAACAAGTTGTGAATGTTTCAATTTCATTGCCAACAAGTTGTGAAGGTTTCCATTTCTTTCCAAACTAGTTGTCAATGTTTGCATTTCATTCCAAACAAGTTGTGACTGTTTCCATTTCATTCCAAATAATTTTTGAATGTTTGCATTTCATTCCAAACAAGTTGTGAATGTTTCCATTTCATTCCAAACAAGTTGTGAATGTTCCAACTTCGTTCCAAACAAGTTGTGAATGTTTCCATCTCATTCCAAACAAGGTTTGAATGTTTCCATTTCATTTGAAAGAAGTTGTGAATGTTTAAATTTCATTCCAAACAAGTTGTGAATGTTTCCATTTCATTCCAAACAAGTTGTGATTGTTTCAATTTGATTCCAAACTACTTGTGAATGTGTCGAATTCATTCCAAACATGTTGTGAATGTTTCAATTTCATTCCAAACAAGTTGTTAATGTTTCCATTTCATTCCAAACAAGTTGTGACTGTTTCTGTTTCTTTGCAGACAATTTGTGAATGTTTCCATTTCATTCCACAAAAGTTGTGGATGTTTCAACTTCATTCCAAAGAAGTTGTGAATGTTTCCATTTCATTCCAAAGAAGTTGTGAATGTTTCCATTTCTTTCCAAACAATTTGTGAATATTTCCATTTCATTCCAAAGAAGTTGTGAATGTTTCCATTTCATTCCAAACAAGTTGTGAATGTTCCAATTTCATTCCAAAGTAGGTGTGATTATTTCCATTTCGTTCCAAACATATTGTGAATGTTCCAATTTCATTCCAAAGAGGTTGTGAATGTTTCCATTTCATTCCAAACAAGTTGTGCATGTTTCCACTTCGTTCCAAACAAGTTTTGAATGTTTCCAATTCATTCAAAACAAGTTGTGAATCTTTCCATTTCATTCACAACAAGTTGTGAATGTTTCCATTTCATTCCAGACAAGTTGTGAATCTTCTAATTTCATCCCAAACAAGTTGTGAATGTTCGAATTTCATTGCAAACAAGTTGCGAATGTTTCCATTTCATTTCAACCATGTTTTTAATTTTCCAATTTCAATCCACAGAAGTTGTGAGTATTTCAATTTCATTCCAAAACAAGTTGTGACTGTTTCAATTTCACTCCAAACAAGTTTTGAATGTTTCAATTTCAATGTAAACAAGTTGTGAATGTTTCCAACTCTTTCCAAACAATTTGTGAATGTTTCCATTTCATTCCACGCAAGTTTTGATTGTTTCCATTTTATTCCAAAGAAGTTGTGAATGTTTCCATTTCATTCCAAGCAAGCTGTGAATGTTCCAATTTCATTCCAAATAAGTTGTGAATGTTTCAATTTCATTCCAAGCAAGTTGTGAATGTTTCAATTTCATTGCAAATAAGTTGTGAATGTTTCTATTTCATTCCAAAGAAGTTGTGAACGTTTCCATTTCACTCCAAACAAGTTGTGAATGTTTCAATTTCATTCCAAACAAGTTGTGAATGTTCCAATTTCATTCCAAACAAGGTGTGAATGTTCCAATTTTTGGAATTCTTGGCGCACCAAGATCCTTTTAAGGTAGGATTCGAGCTCATTGAGCTAACTCTAGCTTGAACAGCTATCTAAGGCAGCTAGAAGTAGCTCCCTTTAGCTCAAGTTAGCTTATGTCAGCTCACTGCAGCTATAAGTAGCTTAGAGTAGTGGGACTTCAGCTCAAGTCAGCTCAGTTCAGCTATAAGTAGCTCAAAGTAGCTGGACTTCAGCTCAAGTTAGCTCAAGTCAGCTCAAGTCAGCTCACTTCAGCTTCTGGTAGCTGAGTGTAGCTGGACTTCAGTTCACTTCAGCTGAGAGCAACTAACTCCAGCTCAAGGTCAGCTCTAGGAGCTGGACCTCAGTTCATGGTTCTTGGTTGGAGCTCAAAGGAGCTCAATGGTGCATAAGTAGCATAGTGAGCTAGCTTTGTGCCAGCTCACCTTGCTTTTAGCTCATAACCACCAAGAGACACATCTTTTGTGTAAAGGTATGTCTCTTCATCAAAAGAGAAGACTATTGGCTAAAAGAACATGTCCTTTCATCCAAAGGAAGTGTTCCTTGAGTGAAAAGACATGTATATTCGGCCATAGGGTAGTTATGGGGTGGTTATAGGCCAAAAGAAGTGTTCCTTGGCTCTAAAAGACATGTATTTTCGCCCATAAGGTAGTTATGGGTGGTTATAGGCCAAAGGAAGTGTTCCTTTGCTCTAAAAGACATGTATTTTCGCCCATAAGGTAGTTATGGGTGGTTATAGGCTAAAGGAAGTGTTTTTTCGCTAAAAGACATGTATTTTCGCCACCATACATGACCCTTAGCAAAAGGAAGTGTTCTTTGGCTTAAAAGACACCTTTCTTGGTGTAAAGGTGTGCCTTTTGGTCATCTATAAATAGCCTTTAGTGGTTGGCCATTTTAAGCACGAATTTGCACTCTATTTGCTCCATTTTCTTGAGAGAAAATTGTTCTCCTCCTATTTCCTTTAGAGGCCGAAATATTAAACACTTCTTGAGAGCCTTGTGGGTGGATTTACATAGAGATTGTTCATCTCTATTCAAGCTTCAAGGTGCCCCTCTAAGATCAAGTTCTCCCTCAAGTTTTCACCAAAGATAACCAAGAAGAAAGGTGCACATTCTCTCTTGGTTTAGTAGCATGCTAGGTTTGAATTATTTACATGAATGTTCTTAGTAGCATGCTAGGATTTATTTGACACAACATGTATGTAAAATTGATATGTTATATAGCATGTTATATCAACAGCATGAATAATATGTTAAAGAATTAGTATTATGTATATCTATATCCATGTTGAATCCAAATGAACAAATATGCATGTGGCATATATATGAGTAGATAACATAAAAGTATGTTATCATAAGATCCTGAAAATCTTCAATTGGTATTAGAGTCTCGGATGGTTTCTCCGTTCCTCTGCTCTATGTCGAACATCTGGACAGGCAGCTTCGCAATAGGTCGACTCCCAATGAATTGCTGCGTGAAGGCCGTGGACAACTCCTGGAACTCAGTGATGGTCCCTGAAGGTATTGAATTGTACCATGCAGTTGCTGGCCCTGTGAGGGTGACTTCGAAGCACTTGCACATGGTAGCGTCGTCAGCACCGTGCATTATCATGCTGCGTCTCTACTTCGTCAGATGGGCCTGTGGATCAGTACGGCCATCATAAATCTCCAACCGAGGTACTCTGAAGTCACCTGGCATGGCTGCCTCGGCCACGGTCCGGGTGAACGGGGACCCATCTTCGCAGAAGGCTCCCGTGAGCCTGTCCCAAACAGGTTTTCTGGCCATTTGTTTCTCCACCCTATCTAGCCGTGCTAATATCCTCTCCATAAGCACTGTGGCACTAAGCCCTTCTTCAGGGAAGGGAGATCGCCGGCGCCTCTTCGGGGAGCGAGTTCGGCGCTGAGGGGACAGGGACCTCGCCTCAGGCGACGAACTCCTTCGCTGTGAGACTTTCGGTCGTTTGGACACAGTTTGTCCCACAGGCCGTTTCCCGAGGGGTATATTCTCCGTGGACGACTCTTCGCACGGGTCTACGCTTCCCGAACTGCGATGGGTCGACCTCTGACTTTTCTCCCGAGGGCGTGCAGGTGAGGGAGGTCTTTGGGCCTGTGTCTGCTGTGACCATCTTCGGTCGATCTGCTGTGTCATTTCGGCCACGACCGAACGCTGAAACTCCCTTATAAAGCTCATAGTGATTACTAGAGGGTGATATTCCTCAGACGCAGAAGTCTCTGGGAGTGTTTGCTCAGCAGCCGGTTGTATCTCAGGCGCGAACGGAGACCTCGGGAGTCCCTTGTCCTTAGAACGCCGAGTTTCAACGACGGCAATCTCAGAGCGGGTTCCCACAGACGGCGCCAAATGATTTCCGGGGGCCTCATCCTTTAGAGTCATGGTGACTGATGGAGGGACTTCCAGGAGGAAGAACGCCTGGAGGATGGCGCGCCCAAGAGAGAGTACCTGAGATGCTCAGAAAAAGTGGGTTAGGAGGCCCCCGGAATGTGTTTCCGGGGGGGGAGCCTCCGACGCCCAAGTCAGTGGTGGTTGAGAAAAGGCAAAGGAAATAGCACAAAGGGGCTGAAGAGTTTCGCCTGGTGATTTTCTCAGAGTCTGGGAGTCAGACCTTTGCCAACCAACCTCCTGCCAAGTATTTATTTCCTGGTATTTATAGGAGTACCGAGCCCGTTCAGATCACGACACGTGTTCGGTCGGATGTTCCCTGAGTTTCTGGCCGTAGGGGACAGATAGCTGGTAGCAGGTTGCCTTGAGCCTTGTGTTGAGATGGGCCATGATGTGATTTTGATGGCGTCAGCGTGTCAGAGCGCCTATTGAGGCGGCTTTATGACGTCTGTGAAAAGACATGTCAGAGGCTTCCTTAAATGCTTCCTTAAATGCTCATGCCGTACTCCCGAGGTCCCTGGGTGAGGTCGTCCTTTGGTACGGACGGTGCCTCTTCGGGAAATACGCCCTCAGTTCGGGGGTACCCAGCTTCAGGGAGTTCTGCCTTCGGGGAGATCATGTTTGGCCCGCAATAGCTGGTGCCTCTTTTCCGAAGGCGATCTGTTTGCAACCTCGGGGGCTAGTAGTATCCTCAAGTTTCCTGGCGAGCCGGGCTCGGAGCTCTTCGGCTATCTCCCGAGGTGTATGATCCTACCTTTTCTCGGGTAGCGCCAGTTTCTTCTGGCCATTCCTATGTCAGGGAGTTCGGCCAGATAGAGGCGATAGCCTTTGGCTATCAGAATGTTTCCATTTCATTCGAGAGAAGTTGTGAGTGTTTCCATTTCATTCCAAACAAGTTGTGAATGTTCCAATTTCATTCCAAACAACTTGTGGATGTTTCCATTTCATTCCAAACAAGGTTTGAATGTTTCCATTCTTTCCAAACTTGTTGTGAATGTTCCCATTTCATTCCAAACAAGTTGTGAATCTTTGCACTTCATTCTAAACAAGTTGTCAACGTTTCCCACTTCATTCCAAATAAGTTGTGAATTTTTCCATTTCATTCCAAACATGTTGTGAATGTTTACATTTCATTGCAAACAAGTTGTGATTGTTTCCATTTGATTCCAAACAAGTTGTGAATGTTTCAATTTCATTCCAAACTAGTTGTGAATTTTTCCAATTTGTGAATGTTTCGATTGCATTTCAAAGAAGTTCTAAACGTTTCCATTTCATTCCAAACAAGTTGTGAATGTTTCAATTTCATTCCAAACTAGTTGTGAATGTTTCCATTTCATTCCAAAACAAGTTCTGAATGTTTCTATTTCATTACCAACAAGTAGTGAATGTTTCCAGTTCATGTCAAGGAAGTTGTAAATGTTTCCATTTCATTCCAAGCAACTTGTGAATTTTTTGACTTCAATCCAAACAAGTTTTGTATGTTTCCACTTCATTCCCAACAAATTTTGAATGCGTCCACTTCATTCCAAACAAGTTGTGAACGTTTCCATTTCTTTGCAAAAAAATTTGTGAATGTTTCCATTAGATTCCAAACAAGTTGTGAATGTTTCCATTCCATTCCTTTCCAAACAAGTTTTGAATGTTTCCCTTTCTTTCCAAACAATTTGTGAATCTTTCCATTTATTTCCAAACAATTTGTGAATGTTTCCATTTCATTCCAAAGAAGTTGTTAATGTTTCCTTTTCATTCCAAACAAGTTGTGAATGTTTCAATTTCATTCCAAACAAGTTGTGAATGTTTCAATTTCATTGCAAACAAGTTGTGAATGTTCCAATTTCATTTCAAACAAGTTGTGAATGTTTCCATTTTATTACAAACATGTTGTGAATGTTCCAATCTCATTCCAAAGAAGTTGTGCATGTTTCCACTTCATTCCAAACAAGTTTTGAATGTTTCCATTTCATTCCAAACAAGTTGTGAAAGTTTCCAATTCATTCCAAACAGGTTGTGAATGTTTGCAACTCATTCCAAAGAAATTGTCAATGTTTCGATTCATTCCAAAACAAGTTGTGAATGTTTCCATTTCATTCCAAAGAAGTTGTGAATGTTTCAATTTCATTCCAAACACGTTGTGAATGTTTCCAGTTCATTCTGAACGAGTTTTGAATGTTTCTGCTTCATTCCAAACAAGTTGTGAATGTTTCAATTTCATTCTAAACTAGTTGTGAGGTTTCAATTTCATTCCAAACAAGTTCTGAATGTTTATATTTCATTCCAAACAAGTTGTGAATGTTTCCATTTCATTCTGAAGAAGTTTTGAATGTTTCCATTTCATTCCGAACAAGTTGTGAATATTTCAATTTCATTCCAAACTAGTTGTGAATATTTGAATTTCATTCCAAACTAGTTGTGAATGTTTCCATTTCATTCCAAACAAGCTGTTAATGTTTCAATTTCATTACAAACAAGTTGTGAATGTTTCTATTTCATTCCATACAAGTGCTTAACGTTTCAATTTCATTCCAAACAAGTTGTGAATGTTTTAATTTCATTGCAAACAAGTTGTGAATGTTTCCATTTCATTCCAAAGATGTTGTGAATGTTTCCATTTCATTCCAAACGAGTTGTGAATGTTGAAATTCGTTCCAAACAAGTTGTAAATGTTTCCATTTCATTCCAAAACAAGTTGTGAATGTTTCAATTTCATTCCAAACAAGTTCTGAATGTTTCCATTTCATTCCAAACATGTTGTGAATGTTCCAGTTTCATCCAAACAAGTTGTGAATGTTTCCATTTCATTCCAATCCAGGTGTGCATGTTTCCACTTCATTCCAAACAAGTTTTGAATGTTACCATTTCATTCCAAACAACTTGTGAATGTTTCCATTTAATTCCAAAGAAGTTTTGAATGCTTCCAATTCATTCCAAACAAGTTTTGAAAGTTTCCATTTCATTCCAATGATGCTGTGCATGTTTCCATTTCATTCCAAACAAGTTGTGAATGTTCCAATTTCATTTCAAACATGTTGTGAATGTTTCCATTTCATTCAAAATAAGTTGTGAATGTTTCCATTTCATTCTAAAGAAGTTGTGAATGTTTTAATTCCATTCCAAATAAGTTGTGAATGTTTCAATTTCAATCCAAACAAGCTGTGAATGTTTCAATTTCAATTCAAACAAGTTCTGAATATTTCCATTTCTTGAATGGAACTTGTGGCTCTGATACCAACTGATGCGAACCCCGATGGTATAAAGACCATGAAACGCGCCCAAGATGTTTTTCAAGCTCCACAAGACATCAAAGAGACTGGATTTGAAACCCCCACCCCTAATCAACCTGTGATTAGAAACGAGAAGTATAGAACTCCAAGAACACAAGCACACTTGTGCACCAAGGCAGTCCACAAAGAACCAAAGAGAAAACCTCTCCAAATAGCAATATTATTTCAAAATTTTTCTGTATGTTTACATCCAGAATATGTGCCTTTATATAGGCCTAAACTAGGGTTAAAAGCTGGGCAAAATTCGCAGCCCAAGTCACCTAGGAAACCTAGTTACAAAGGACTCAAGAAAACCTAGTCAAACTAGGACTCTAACACACTTTTAACACATGTTTAAGGTGTGCAGCGAATTCCTTTTATCCTAAATGACCTGAATCAATTCCATGGCCTAAATAACATCCTAAATAATGTAAATAAATAAGAAAATAAAATAAAATACGTTACAAACAAGATTGCCCATAAAAACTCCAAAATAGACTTCTCGGGTGATTCTGGCTTGTGTCTCCAACTTCAAGCTGAAATTCGAACTTGAAGCAGCAATGATTTCTCAAACTTCAAAGTATGAAAGTTGTAGATCTATTTCTTAGCTTCGAAACCACAATTGAATCACACAAAATGGACTTCTAAATCGAAAGATATTCCCAAAATACTGCAACTACTTCTGAACCAACGATAACTCGTAAATTGTGACTTTGAAGCTAAATTTGACCTCCTTAACGTGCAAAATGGGTTTCATGATCTGCATATGATTTGTAGGTCCAGATGTTATCTTTCCAATGAATCAAGAATCACTCAATTCTGATCTGTTTAACTCAAGATATGATTTTTCCACCAGAACATCGCCAATCTGTCAACATCCGAGCTTGAAGTGCACTAGTGAGCTCGTTAGCCTTCTCCCTTGTCAATGGTCCACTAGTTATCTTCAATGGGTTCTTATCATCACTGGTTGTGCCTTCTTTGATCATATCAGCTCCCCCCTCCTTAGAAGGATTCGTCCTTGAATCAAAACCTGCATTAGAAAAGGGAATTGAATCAATAACAATGAAATAATCAACACATAAGCACTTACCTTTCACATAAGAACAAATAGCATGGAATGCTTGTGTATGGAGCTTTAATCTTGTGCAAAACCTGAACCAATATCCAAATGCAATGATACCTCCAGGGTCAAAAACAAAGTTAGAAGCAATTAGCACAAAAAATCTGAATGTTTGCACAATTTTCATCTTCACTCTAGGCATCACTTTCATTGCCTTTACCATCTCAAAAACATTATTCTCACAACAAGTAAAAGTGTAGGAATAATTTACCTTAGGGATGCTGAATGCACTCAAAACGAATGGACCTAAACTCACACAAGTGTTATGGTTATAAGAAACACAAGTTATGCATGTCAAGACAATAGTTTGCATAGGCCATTCAAATAAACAAGAATTGAACACAATGTGGCCTAAACTAATAAGAAAACAAGGATGCACAAATTCCACAAAAATCCTAAGCATTTTAAATGAAACAAGATTGGAATAGATAGGATTAAGTGAAACCAATTCAGTAGCAAACTTATTTTTGCATGTATATGCACAACAATGCATGAAATTTGTGAATGAAATGTGACACAAAACAAAGGACTCAACATACCTCCTTAAAAGGCTGAATTTAAAACCAGAATTTTCACTCAAAATAAACACTTTCAGGTTTGGACATAAAGCAAAAAGATCAATGCTCAAAAGTTTGTGTAATGCATGTGTCATGACAAAAAAATGCTTGCTGGAAATTAAAGGTTGACAAACAAAAATGGGCTGAACATGAATGGCAATCAAAGAAATATTTAATGCATGTGTAAGAACCAATTTATGCATGCAAAATTCCAAAGAAGTAGACTTAACTTGAGGCAAAACAAAATAATGTGAGATGGATGCAAAACAAACAAATTCAAAAACAAAAGACACCAAAACAGATTTTTCTTTAGAGAAACTCAAGCAATTCCAACGAGGATTTGACAAACCCAAAGAATTAGAAGCTTTAAAACCATATTTTGTCAAATTTTCATGCTTACTTCCTTCTCTTAATCTCGTTTCATGAAAACCATTCTTCAAAATAACATTGCAAGCAAACACACATTGTTTTAGATTTTCATGCAAAACCACATCAAATCTAGGTGTTAGGAAGAAATACATTACAGGGGATAGACTTAGTCTCCAAGTATCTTCCTTTGGTGTAGGAACCATAAAATTTTCACCTTTGCACTCAATGACTTCGGTTAGAGTTGCGTTAATTTCATCCCCTTGAAACATAGGAAAATAAACAATGTTAGGCAAACTTTTGCATATGAAATCACTTGGACTCACCTCAAATTGTTCCTTCTCAACCTCCTTCGTTGTTTTAATGCATGGGACATGGCTTAGAATTTTAGGAACACCAACTTCTTTAATGGGCAGCAACTCACTTGATTCTTGTAGCTCATCTCCACTTAATTCCTGAAAAGAAGACAACACAACACTAGAAAAGACTTTGTTATGTTAGATGAAAGTATGGCTTATTTGTAGGTCTTTCTCTCTTCACTCAGCTTAGGTTCATTGCACTCTTGTCTTCTCTCAACTTCGCATTGAATTTCTTCTCTCGGGAACTCTCCACTCTTCTTCCCCTCATGTTCACTCTTCTCACTTAATCTCTCGGTTGTTCTCTCAACTTTCCCCTCATCACTCTTGCCCTCAACTTTCCCTTCATTTACTTTTCTCTCAACCTTACTTTGAAATTTTCTTTAATCCTCAAAGACTTGTTGTGGTGAAAGTGGTACAAGCATGATTGACTTCTCTTGTTCAGATTGAGACAAGTCTCCTTTTGTGATCTCCATGTTTGGCTTGGGTACTTCTCTTACATCTTTGCTCCATGCTCCTCTCCATGTGGAAATTCCTCCTTGACACATCTTGGATGCCTTGGACCTTTTGATGATTTTCTCGGCCTTGGTGGCATAATAAAGCAAATCCTCCATGTTCAAATAAGGTGCCATTTGCACTTTGTTGGCAATCTCATGATTGAGACCATTAATGAATCTAGCAATGGTGGTCTCCTCATCCTCCATGATGTTGGCTCGGGTCAAGGTTATCTCCAAGTCTTTATGGTAGTCCTCCACACTCCTTTGGCCTTGCACTAGCTTTTGAAGCTTGAGGCATTGATCTTTAGTGTAGTAGCTAGGAACAAATCTCCTCCTCATCAAGGCTTTCAGGGCTCTCCATGTGTGTATGGGCTCCTCTTCATTCCTTCTCTTAGAAGTAACATCCTGATTCCACCATACAATAGCATAATTAGTGAACTTTATGGTAGCCAATTTAACCTTATTTTCCTCGGAGTAATGATGGCAATCAAACACCATCTCAATCTTTTGCTCCCACTCCCAATATGCATCGGGATCACTCCTCCCTTGGAAAGGTGGAATGGTAGGCTTGATGGAATTTAGGTTGTTATCCTCTCTTGGCTCACACCTCATTGGAAACCCATGGTCATGCCAAACTCTTTCTTCCTCCTCGGGTTCTTTTCTCCTTGGACCTCTCGTTGGCAACCTCAAATCAATGTCCTCAATCCTCCCCACAAGTCTATTGAGAGTTTCTTGAAATTCTCTCATGGTTGGCTCCTCATTGTGTCTCACTTTCATCCTCCTATCCTCCTGGCCCTCCATACTCCTGAAAATAACAAAGATCCTCACAAACACTCACCTCACGTGTTTCACTCAAAATATGAACACTCAAAACACTCAATTTGTTAGTGAGATATTGCTTATTCAAAGAGTTCTCCAAAGTTCTAAGAAAACTATCCTCAAAGCACACAAGAAAACTTGAATTTTCGAAGAACTATTTTGACTCCAAAAAAGGTGGGCTAAACAAGCTTTAAAAGACTCTAGGAAGCCCTTGCAATTGATGATTACAAGAACTACAAAGAAAGCTTTTTGGCTCAAAAACAATGGGATAGGTTTTGGGGCACAAAACTTTCAACACTTTGAGAAAACTTCTTTTTTTTTTTTACAAGCTTTCTTCTTTTTTTTCTTTTTCTTTCTCTTCTTTCTTTTTTTCTCCTTCTTTTTTTTTTCTTTTTTTCCTTGCTGTTTTGATGCTAAAACAACGTTCTCCTTGAGGTTCCTTGCTGCCAAAGACAAAAAGTCAGTTTTCAATTCGGCCAACACAAGAAACTATGAAACTTGCACAATTTTGAAACAACTTTTGTTGTACCAAAACTTCCTCAACTTGGGTCCTTCTTTTTTTTGGTGTTTTCTTGACTCTAGGATGCTGGAAACAATGAAAACAAGATAGATTAATAGGGCTGGACATGAAACAGAAAGATAAGAATTGAACAAGAACAAACGAATTGAAGCCGAGAACACTAGACAACACGGATTGACTTCTTTTTGTTGTTTTTGTGATTTTTGGATTTGAACAAGGATGGAATAAAAAGGACAGACCAGAAACAAGAAGAAAAAGGATTAAAAAAGAGAATTAAAATATGAATTTACTGAACAGAATTGAAAGAAAACCGAAGAGAAACAAGAACACAAAGATATGTCCTTCAATGGAACTTGTGGCTCTGATACCAACTGATGCGAACCCAGATGGTATAAAGACCATGAAACGCGCCCAAGATGTTTTTCAAGCTCCACAAGACATCAAAGAGACTGGATTTGAAACCCCCACCCCTAATCAACCTGTGATTAGAAACGAGAAGTATAGAACTCCAAGAACACAAGCACACTTGTGCACCAAGGCAGCCCACAAAGAACCAAAGAGAAAACCTCTCCAAAGAGCAATATTACAAACAATTTGTGAATGTTTCAATTTCATTGCAAAGAAGTTGTGAATCTTTCCATTTCGTTCCAAACAAGTTGTGAATGTTCTAATTTCATACCAAACAAGTTATGAATGTTTCCATTTCATTCCAAAGAAGTTGTGAATGTTTCATTTGAATTCCATTCCAAACAAGTTGTGAATGTTCCAATTTCATTCCAAATGAGTTGTGAATGTTCCAATTTCATTTCAAACAAGTTGTGAATGTTTCCATTTCATTACAAACATGTTGTGAATGTTCCAATCTCATTCCAAAGATGTTGTGCACGTTTCCACTTCACTCCAAACAAGTTTTGAATGTTTCCATTTCATTCCAAACAAGTTGTGAAAATTTCCAATTCATTCCAAACAGGTTGTGAATGTTTGCAACTCATTCCAAAGAAATTGTCAATGTTTCGATTCATTACAAAACAAGTTGTGAATGTTTCCATTTCATTCCAAAGAAGTTGTGAATGTTTCAATTTCATTCCAAACACGTTGTGAATGTTTCCAGTTCATTCCGAACGAGTTTTGAATGTTTCTGCTTCATTCCAAACAAGTTGTAAATGTTTCAATTTCATTCTAAACTAGTTGTGAATGTTTCAATTTCATTCCAAACAAGTGGTTAAAGTTTCAATTTCATTCCAAACAAGTTGTGAATGTTTTAATTTCATTGCAAAGAAGTTGTGAATGTTTCCATTTCGTTCCAAACAAGTCGTGAATGTTCGAATTTCATTCCAAAGAAGTTATGAATGTTTCCATTTCATTCCAAAGAAGTTGTGAATGTTTCATTTGAATTCCATTCCAAACAAGTTGTAAATGTTCCAATTTCATTCCAAACGAGTTGTGAATGTTGCAATTTCATTTCAAACAAGTTGTGAATGTTTCCATTTCACTACAAACATGTTGTGAATGTTCCAATCTCATTCCAAAGAAGTTGTGCATGTTTCCACTTCATTCCAAACAAGTTTTGAATGTTTCCATTTCATTACAAACAAGTTGTGATGTTTCAATTTCATTCCAAACAAGTGGTTAAAGTTTCAATTTCATTCCAAACAAGCTGTGAATGTTTTAATTTCATTGCAAAGAAGTTGTGAATGTTTCCATTTCGTTCCAAACAAGTCGTGAATGTTCGAATTTCATTCCAAAGAAGTTATGAATGTTTCCATTTCATTCCAAAGAAGTTGTGAATGTTTCATTTGAATTCCATTCCAAACAAGTTGTAAATGTTCCAATTTCATTCCAAACGAGTTGTGAATGTTCCAATTTCATTTCAAACAAGTTGTGAATGTTTCCATTTCACTACAAACATGTTGTGAATGTTCCAATCTCATTCCAAAGAAGTTGTGCATGTTTCCACTTCATTCCAAACAAGTTTTGAATGTTTCCATTTCATTCCAAACAAGTTGTGAAAGTTTCCAATTCATTCCAAACAGGTTGTGAATGTTTGCAACTCATTCCAAAGAAATTGTCAATGTTTCGATTCATTCCAAAACAAGTTGTGAATGTTTCCATTTCATTCCAAAGAAGTTGTGAATGTTTCAATTTCATTCCAAACACGTTGTGAATGTTTCCAGTTCATTCCGAACGAGTTTTCAATGTTTCTGCTTCATTCCAAACAAGTTGTAAATGTTTCAATTTCATTCTAAACTAGTTGTGAATGTTTCAATTTCATTCCAAACAAGTTCTGAATGTTTACATTTCGTTCCAAACAAGTTGTGAATGTTTCCATTTCATTCTGAAGAAGTTTTGAATGTTTCCATTTCATTCCGAACAAGTTGTGACTGTTTCAATTTCATTCCAAACTAGTTGTGAATAATTAAATTTCATTCCAAACTAGTTGTGAATGTTTCCATTTCATTCCAAACAAGCTGTTAATGTTTCAATTTCATTACAAACAAGTTGTGAATGTTTCTATTTCATTCCAAACAAGTGGTTAACGTTTCAATTTCATTTCAAACAAGTTGTGAATGTTTTAATTTCATTGCAAACAAGTTGTTAATGTTTCCATTTCAATCCAAAGATGTTGTGAATGTTTCCATTTCATTCCAAACAAGTTGTGAATGTTGAAATTCGTTCCAAACAAGTTGTGAATGTTTCCATTTCATTACAAAACATGTTGTGAATGTTTCAATTTCATTCCAAACAAGTTCTAAATGTTTCCATTTCATTCCAAACATGTTGTGAATGTTCCAGTTTCATTCCATAGAAGTTGTGAATGTTTCCATTTCATTCCAATCAAGGTGTGCATGTTTCCACTTCATTCCAAACAAGTTTTGAATGTTACCATTTCATTCCAAACAACTTGTGAATGTTTCCATTTAATTCCAAAGAAGTTTTGAATGCTTCCAATTCATTCCAAACAAGTTGTGAATGTTTCCATTTCATTCCAAACAAGTTTTGAAAGTTTCCATTTCATTCCAACGAAGCTGTGCATGTTTCCATTTCATTCCAAACAAGTTGTGAATGTTCCAATTTCATTTCAAACATGTTGTGAATGTTTCCATTTCATTCAAAACAAGTTGTGAATGTTTCCATTTCATTCCAAAGAAGTTGTGAATGATTTAATTCCATTCCAGATAAGTTGTGAATGTTTCAATTTCAATCCAAACAAGCTGTGAATGTTTCAATTTCATTGCAAACAAGTTCTGAATATTTCCATTTCTTTCCAAACAATTTGTGAATGTTTCAATTTCATTGCAAAGAAGTTGTGAATGTTTCCATTTCGTTCCAAACAAGTCGTGAATGTTCGAATTTCATTCCAAAGAAGTTATGAATGTTTCCATTTCATTCCAAAGAAGTTGTGAATGTTTCATTTGAATTCCATTCCAAACAAGTTGTAAATGTTCCAATTTCATTCCAAACGAGTTGTGAATGTTCCAATTTCATTTCAAACAAGTTGTGAATGTTTCCATTTCATTACAAACATGTTGTGAATGTTCCAATCTCATTCCAAAGAAGTTATGCATGTTTCCACTTCATTCCAAACAAGTTTTGAATGTTTCCATTTCATTCCAAACAAGTTGTGAAAGTTTCCAATTCATTCCAAACAGGTTGTGAATGTTTGCAACTCATTCCAAAGAAATTGTCAATGTTTCGATTCATTCCAAAACAAGTTGTGAATGTTTCCATTTCATTCCAAAGAAGTTGTGAATGTTTCAATTTCATTCCAAACACGTTGTGAATGTTGCCAGTTCATTCCGAACAAGTTTTGAATGTTTCTGCTTCATTCCAAACAAGTTGTGAAAGTTTCAATTTCATTCTAAACTAGTTGTGAATGTTTCAATTTCATTCCAAACAAGTTCTGAATGTTTATATTTCTTTCCAAACAAGTTGTGAATGTTTCCATTTCATTCTGAAGAAGTTTTGAATGTTTCCATTTCATTCCGAACAAGTTGTGAATGTTTCAATTTTCTTCCAAACTAGTTGTGAATATTTGAAGTTCATTCCAAAGTAGTTGTGAATGTTTCCATTTCATTCCAAACAAGATGTTAATGTTTCAATTTCATTACAAACAAGTTGTGAATGTTTCTATTTCATTCCAAACAAGTGGTTAACGTTTCAATTTCATTCCAAACAAGTTGTGAATGTTTTAATTTCATTGCAAGCAAGTTGTGAATGTTTCCATTTCAATCCAAAGATGTTGTGAATGTTTCCATTTCATTCCAAACAAGTTGTGAATGTTGAAATTTGTTCCAAACAAGTTGTGAATGTTTCCATTTCATTACAAAACAAGTTGTGAATGTTTCAATTTCATTCCAAACAAGTTCTGAATGTTTCCATTTCATTCCAAACATGTTGTGAATGTTCCAGCTTCATTCCATACAAGTTGTGAATGTTTCCATTTCATTCCAATCAAGGTGTGCATGTTTCCACTTCATTCCAAACAAGTTTTCAATGTTACCATTTCATTCCAAACAACTTGTGAATGTTTCCATTTAATTCCAAAGAAGTTTTGAACGCTTCCAATTCATTCCAAACAAGTTGTGAATGTTTCCATTTCATTCCAAACAAGTTTTGAAATTTTCCATTTCATTCCAACGAAGCTGTGCATGTTTCCATTTCATTGCAAACAAGTTGTGAATGTTCCAATTTCATTTCAAACATGTTGTGAACGTTTCCATTTCATTCAAAACAAGTTCTGAATGTTTCCATTTCATTCCAAAGAAGTTGTGCATGTTTCCACTTCATTCCAAACAAGTTTTGAATGTTTCCATTTCATTCCAAACAAGTTGTGAATGTTTCCAATTCATTCCAAACAGGTCGTAAATGATTGCAACTCATTCCAAAGAAATTGTCAATGTTTCGAATCATTCCAAAACAAGTTGTGAATGTTTCGATTTCATTCCAAAGAAGTTGTGGATGTTTCAATTTCATTCCAAACACGTTGTGAATGTTTCCAGCTCATTCCGAATGAGTTTTGAATGTTTCTGCTTCATTCCAAACAAGTTGTGAATGTTTCAATTTCATTCTAAACTAGTTGTGAATGTTTCAATTTCATTCCAAACAAGTTCTGAATGTTTATATTTCGTTCCAAACAAGTTGTGAATGTTTCCATTTCATTCTGAAGAAGTTTTGAATGTTTCCATTTCATTCCGAACAAGTTGTGAATGTTTCAATTTCGTTCCAAACTAGTTGTGAATATTTGAATTTCATTCCAAACTAGTTGTGAATGTTTCCCTTTCTTTCCAAACAAGCTGTTAATGTTTCAATTTCATTACAAACAAGTTGTGAATATTTCTATTTCATTCCAAACAAGTGGTTAACGTTTCAATTGCATTCCAAACAAGTTGTGAATGTTTTAATTTCATTGCAAACAAGTTGTGAATGTTTCCATTTCAATCCGAAGATGTTCTGAATGTTTCCATTTCATTCCAAACAAGTTGTGAATGTTGAAATTCGTTCCAAACAAGTTGTGAATGTTTCCATTTCATTCCAAAACAAGTTGTGAATGTTTCAATTTCATTCCAAACAAGTTCTGAATGTTTCCATTTCATTCCAAACATGTTGTGAATGTTCCAGTTTCATTCCACAGAAGTTGTGAATGTTTCCATTTCATTCCAATCAAGGTGTGCATGTTTCCACTTCATTCCAAACAAGTTTTGAATGTTACCATTTCATTCCAAACAACTTGTGAATGTTTCCATTTAATTCCAAAGAAGTTTTGAACGCTTCCAATTCATTCCAAACAAGTTGTGAATGCTTCCATTTCATTCCAAACAAGTTTTGAAAGTTTCCATTTCATTCCAACGAAGCTGTGCATGTTTCCATTTCATTCCAAACAAGTTGTGAATGTTCCAATTTCATTTCAAACATGTTGTGAATGTTTCCATTTCATTCAAAACAAGTTGTGAATGTTTCCATTTCATTCCAAAGAAGTTGTGAATGATTTAATTCCATTCCAGATAAGTTGTGAATGTTTCAATTTCAATCCAAACAAGCTGTGAATGTTTCAATTTCATTGCAAACAAGTTCTGAATATTTCCATTTCTTTCCAAACAATTTGTGAATGTTTCAATTTCATTGCAAAGAAGTTGTGAATGTTTCCATTTCGTTCCAAACAAGTCGTGAATGTTCGAATTTCATTCCAAAGAAGTTATGAATGTTTCCATTTCATTCCAAAGAAGTTGTGAATGTTTCATTTGAATTCCATTCCAAACAAGTTGTAAATGTTCCAATTTCATTCCAAACGAGTTGTGAATGTTCCAATTTCATTTCAAACAAGTTGTGAATGTTTCCATTTCATTACAAACATGTTGTGAATGTTCCAATCTCATTCCAAAGAAGTTGTGCATGTTTCCACTTCGTTCCAAACAAGTTTTGAATGTTTCCATTTCATTCCAAACAAGTTGTGAAAGTTTCCAATTCATTCCAAACAGGTTGTGAATGTTTGCAACTCATTCCAAAGAAATTGTCAATGTTTCGATTCATTCCAAAACAAGTTGTGAATGTTTCCATTTCATTCCAAAGAAGTTGTGAATGTTTCAATTTCATTCCAAACACGTTGTGAATGTTGCCAGTTCATTCCGAACAAGTTTTGAATGTTTCTGCTTCATTCCAAACAAGTTGTGAATGTTTCAATTTCATTCTAAACTAGTTGTGAATGTTTCAATTTCATTCCAAACAAGTTCTGAATGTTTATATTTCTTTCCAAGCAAGTTGTGAATGTTTCCATTTCATTCTGAAGAAGTTTTGAATGTTTCCATTTCATTCCGAACAAGTTGTGAATGTTTCAATTTTCTTCCAAACTAGTTGTGAATATTTGAAGTTCATTCCAAAGTAGTTGTGAATGTTTCCATTTCATTCCAAACAAGCTGTTAATGTTTCAATTTCATTACAAACAAGTTGTGAATGTTTCTATTTTATTCCAAACAAGTGGTTAACGTTTCAATTTCATTCCAAACAAGTTGTGAATGTTTTAATTTCATTGCAAACAAGTTGTGAATGTTTCCATTTCAATCCAAAGATGTTGTGAATGTTTCCATTTCATTCCAAACAAGTTGTGAATGTTGAAATTTGTTCCAAACAAGTTGTGAATGTTTCCATTTCATTACAAAACAAGTTGTGAATGTTTCAATTTCATTCTAAACAAGTTCTGAATGTTTCCATTTCATTCCAAACATGTTGTGAATGTTCCAGTTTCATTCCATACAAGTTGTGAATGTTTCCATTTCATTCCAATCAAGGTGTGCATGTTTCCACTTCATTCCAAACAAGTTTTGAATGTTACCATTTCATTCCAAACAACTTGTGAATGTTTCCATTTAATTCCAAAGAAGTTTTGAACGCTTCCAATTCATTCCAAACAAGTTGTGAATGTTTCCATTTTATTCCAAACAAGTTTTGAAAGTTTCCATTTCATTCCAACGAAGCTGTGCATGTTTCCATTTCATTCCAAACAAGTTGTGAATTTTCCAATTTCATTTCAAACATGTTGTGAATGTTTCCATTTCATTCAAAACAAGTTCTGAATGTTTCCATTTCATTCCAAAGAAGTTGTGCATGTTTCCACTTCATTCCAAACAAGTTTTGAATGTTTCCATTTCATTCCAAACAAGTTGTGAAAGTTTCCAATTCATTCCAAACAGGTTGTGAATGTTTGCAACTCATTCCAAAGAAATTGTCAATGTTTCGATTCATTCCAAAACAAGTTGTGAATGTTTCCATTTCATTCCAAAGAAGTTGTGGATGTTTCAATTTCATTCCAAACACGTTATGAATGTTTCCAGTTCATTCCGAACGAGTTTTGAATGTTTCTGCTTCATTCCAAACAAGTTGTGAATGTTTCAATTTCATTCTAAACTAGTTGTGAATGTTTCAATTTCATTCCAAACAAGTTCTGAATGGTTATATTTCGTTCCAAACAAGTTGTGAATGTTTCCATTTCATTCTGAAGAAGTTTTGAATGTTTCCATTTCATTCCGAACAAGTTGTGAATGTTTCAATTTCATTCCAAACTAGTTGTGAATGTTTCCATTTCATTCCAAACAAGCTGTTAATGTTTCCATTTCATTCCAAACAAGTTGTGAATGTTGAAATTTGTTCCAAACAAGTTGTGAATGTTTCCATTTCAATACAAAACAAGTTGTGAGTGTTTCAATTTCATTCCAAACAAGTTCTGAATGTTTCCATTTCATTCCAAACATGTTGTGAATGTTCCAGTTTCATTCCATACAAGTTGTGAATGTTTCCATTTCATTCCAATCAAGGTGTGCATGTTTCCACTTCATTCCAAACAAGTTTTCAATGTTACCATTTCATTCCAAACAACTTGTGAATGTTTCCATTTAATTCCAAAGAAGTTTTGAACGCTTCCAATTCATTCCAAACAAGTTGTGAATGTTTCCATTTCATTCCAAACAAGTTTTGAAAGTTTCCATTTCATTCCAACGAAGCTGTGCATGTTTCCATTTCATTGCAAACAAGTTGTGAATGTTCCAATTTCATTTCAAACATGTTGTGAACGTTTCCATTTCATTCAAAACAAGTTCTGAATGTTTCCATTTCATTCCAAAGAAGTTGTGCATGTTTCCACTTCATTCCAAACAAGTTTTGAATGTTTCCATTTCATTCCAAACAAGTTGTGAAAGTTTCCAATTCATTCCAAACAGGTTGTGAATGTTTGCAACTCATTCCAAAGAAATTGTCAATGTTTCGATTCATTCCAAAACAAGTTGTGAATGTTTCCATTTCATTCCAAAGAAGTTGTGAATGTTTCAATTTCATTCCAAACACGTTATGAATGTTGCCAGTTCATTCCGAACAAGTTTTGAATGTTTCTGCTTCATTCCAAACAAGTTGTGAATGTTTCAATTTCATTCTAAACTAGTTGTGAATGTTTCAATTTCATTCCAAACAAGTTCTGAATGTTTATATTTCTTTCCAAACAAGTTGTGAATGTTTCCATTTCATTCTGAAGAAGTTTTGAATGTTTCCATTTCATTCCGAACAAGTTGTGAATGTTTCAATTTTCTTCCAAACTAGTTGTGAATATTTGAAGTTCATTCCAAAGTAGTTGTGAATGTTTCCATTTCATTCCAAACAAGCTGTTAATGTTTCAATTTCATTACAAACAAGTTGTGAATGTTTCTATTTCATTCCAAACAAGTGGTTAACGTTTCAATTTCATTCCAAACAAGTTGTGAATGTTTTAATTTCATTGCAAACAAGTTGTGAATGTTTCCATTTCAATCCAAAGATGTTGTGAATGTTTCCATTTCATTCCAAACAAGTTGTGAATGTTGAAATTTGTTCCAAACAAGTTGTGAATGTTTCCATTTCATTACAAAACAAGTTGTGAATGTTTCAATTTCATTCCAAACAAGTTCTGAATGTTTCCATTTCATTCCAAACATGTTGTGAATGTTCCAGTTTCATTCCATACAAGTTGTGAATGTTTCCATTTCATTCCAATCAAGGTGTGCATGTTTCCACTTCATTCCAAACAAGTTTTGAATGTTACCATTTCATTCCAAACAACTTGTGAATGTTTCCATTTAATTCCAAAGAAGTTTTGAACGCTTCCAATTCATTCCAAACAAATTGTGAATGTTTCCATTTCATTCCAAACAAGTTTTGAAAGTTTCCATTTCATTCCAACGAAGCTGTGCATGTTTCCATTTCATTCCAAACAAGTTGTGAATTTTCCAATTTCATTTCAAACATGTTGTGAATGTTTGCAACTCATTCCAAAGAAATTTTCAATGTTTCGATTCATTCCAAAACAAGTTGTGAATGTTTCCATTTCATTCCAAAGAAGTTGTGGATGTTTCAATTTCATTCCAAACACGTTATGAATGATTCCAGTTCATTCCGAACGAGTTTTGAATGTTTCTGCTTCATTCCAAACAAGTTGTGAATGTTTCAATTTCATTCTAAACTAGTTGTGAATGTTTCAATTTCATTCCAAACAAGTTCTGAATGTTTATATTTCGTTCCAAACAAGTTGTGAATGTTTCCATTTCATTCTGAAGAAGTTTTGAATGTTTCCATTTCATTCCGAACAAGTTGTGAATGTTTCAATTTCGTTCCAAACTAGTTGTGAATATTTGAATTTCATTCCAAACTAGTTGTGAATGTTTCCCTTTCTTTCCAAACAAGCTGTTAATGTTTCAATTTCATTACAAACAAGTTGTGAATGTTTCTATTTCATTCCAAACAAGTGGTTAACGTTTCAATTGCATTCCAAACAAGTTGTGAATGTTTTAATTTCATTGCAAACAAGTTGTGAATGTTTCCATTTCAATCCGAAGATGTTGTGAATGTTTCCATTTCATTCCAAACAAGTTGTGAATGTTGAAATTCGTTCCAAACAAGTTGTGAATGTTTCCATTTCATTCCAAAACAAGTTGTGAATGTTTCAATTTCATTCCAAACAAGTTCTGAATGTTTCCATTTCATTCCAAACATGTTGTGAATGTTCCAGTTTCATTCCACAGAAGTTGTGAATGTTTCCATTTCATTCCAATCAAGGTGTGCATGTTTCCACTTCATTCCAAACAAGTTTTGAATGTTACCATTTCATTCCAAACAACTTGTGAATGTTTCCATTTAATTTTAAAGAAGTTTTGAACGCTTCCAATTCATTCCAAACAAGTTGTGAATGCTTCCATTTCATTCCAAACAAGTTTTGAAAGTTTCCATTTCATTCCAACGAAGCTGTGCATGTTTCCATTTCATTCCAAACAAGTTGTGAATGTTCCAATTTCATTTCAAACATGTTGTGAATGTTTGCAACTCATTCCAAAGAAATTTTCAATGTTTCGATTCATTCCAAAACAAGTTGTGAATGTTTCCATTTCATTCCAAAGAAGTTGTGGATGTTTCAATTTCATTCCAAACACGTTATGAATGATTCCAGTTCATTCCGAACGAGTTTTGAATGTTTCTGCTTCATTCCAAACAAGTTGTGAATGTTTCAATTTCATTCTAAACTAGTTGTGAATGTTTCAATTTCATTCCAAACAAGTTCTGAATGTTTATATTTCGTTCCAAACAAGTTGTGAATGTTTCCATTTCATTCTGAAGAAGTTTTGAATGTTTCCATTTCATTCCGAACAAGTTGTGAATGTTTCAATTTCATTCCAAACTAGTTGTGAATGTTTCCATTTCATTCCAAACAAGCTGTTAATGTTTCCATTTCATTCCAAACAAGTTGTGAATGTTGAAATTTGTTCCAAACAAGTTGTGAATGTTTCCATTTCAATACAAAACAAGTTGTGAGTGTTTCAATTTCATTCCAAACAAGTTCTGAATGTTTCCATTTCATTCCAAACATGTTGTGAATGTTCCAGTTTCATTCCATACAAGTTGTGAATGTTTCCATTTCATTCCAATCAAGGTGTGCATGTTTCCACTTCATTCCAAACAAGTTTTCAATGTTACCATTTCATTCCAAACAACTTGTGAATGTTTCCATTTAATTCCAAAGAAGTTTTGAACGCTTCCAATTCATTCCAAACAAGTTGTGAATGTTTCCATTTCATTCCAAACAAGTTTTGAAAGTTTCCATTTCATTCCAACGAAGCTGTGCATGTTTCCATTTCATTGCAAACAAGTTGTGAATGTTCCAATTTCATTTCAAACATGTTGTGAACGTTTCCATTTCATTCAAAACAAGTTCTGAATGTTTCCATTTCATTCCAAAGAAGTTCTGCATGTTTCCACTTCATTCCAAACAAGTTTTGAATGTTTCCATTTCATTCCAAACAAGTTGTGAATGTTTCCAATTCATTCCAAACAGGTCGTAAATGATTGCAACTCATTCCAAAGAAATTGTCAATGTTTCGAATCATTCCAAAACAAGTTGTGAATGTTTCGATTTCATTCCAAAGAAGTTGTGGATGTTTCAATTTCATTCCAAACACGTTGTGAATGTTTCCAGCTCATTCCGAATGAGTTTTGAATGTTTCTGCTTCATTCCAAACAAGTTGTGAATGTTTCAATTTCATTCTAAACTAGTTGTGAATGTTTCAATTTCATTCCAAACAAGTTCTGAATGTTTATATTTCGTTCCAAACAAGTTGTGAATGTTTCCATTTCATTCTGAAGAAGTTTTGAATGTTTCCATTTCATTCCGAACAAGTTGTGAATGTTTCAATTTCGTTCCAAACTAGTTGTGAATATTTGAATTTCATTCCAAACTAGTTGTGAATGTTTCCCTTTCTTTCCAAACAAGCTGTTAATGTTTCAATTTCGTTACAAACAAGTTGTGAATGTTTCTATTTCATTCCAAACAAGTGGTTAACGTTTCAATTGCATTCCAAACAAGTTGTGAATGTTTTAATTTCATTGCAAACAAGTTGTGAATGTTTCCATTTCAATCCGAAGATGTTCTGAATGTTTCCATTTCATTCCAAACAAGTTGTGAATGTTGAAATTCGTTCCAAACAAGTTGTGAATGTTTCCATTTCATTCCAAAACAAGTTGTGAATGTTTCAATTTCATTCCAAACAAGTTCTGAATGTTTCCATTTCATTCCAAACATGTTGTGAATGTTCCAGTTTCATTCCACAGAAGTTGTGAATGTTTCCATTTCATTCCAATCAAGGTGTGCATGTTTCCACTTCATTCCAAACAAGTTTTGAATGTTACCATTTCATTCCAAACAACTTGTGAATGTTTCCATTTAATTCCAAAGAAGTTTTGAACGCTTCCAATTCATTCCAAACAAGTTGTGAATGCTTCCATTTCATTCCAAACAAGTTTTGAAAGTTTCCATTTCATTCCAACGAAGCTGTGCATGTTTCCATTTCATTCCAAACAAGTTGTGAATGTTCCAATTTCATTTCAAACATGTTGTGAATGTTTGCAACTCATTCCAAAGAAATTGTCAATGTTTCGATTCATTCCAAAACAAGTTGTGAATGTTTCCATTTCATTCCAAAGAACTTGTGGATGTTTCAATTTCATTCCAAACACATTATGAATGTTTCCAGTTCATTCCGAACGAGTTTTGAATGTTTCTGCTTCATTCCAAACAAGTTGTGAATGTTTCAATTTCATTCTAAACTAGTTGTGAATGTTTCAATTTCATTCCAAACAAGTTCTGAATGTTTATATTTCGTTCCAAACAAGTTGTGAATGTTTCCATTTCATTCTGAAGAAGTTTTGAATGTTTCCATTTCATTCCGAACAAGTTGTGAATGTTTCAATTTCATTCCAAACTAGTTGTGAATGTTTCCATTTCATTCCAAACAAGCTGTTAATGTTTCCATTTCATTCCAAACAAGTTGTGAATGTTGAAATTGGTTCCAAACAAGTTGTGAATGTTTCCATTTCAATACAAAACAAGTTGTGAGTGTTTCAATTTCATTCCAAACAAGTTCTGAATGTTTCCATTTCATTCCAAACATGTTGTGAATGCTCCAGTTTCATTCCATACAAGTTGTGAATGTTTCCATTTCATTCCAATCAAGGTGTGCATGTTTCCACTTCATTCCAAACAAGTTTTGAATGTTACCATTTCATTCCAAACAAGTTGTGAATGTTTCCATTTAATTCCAAAGAAGTTTTGAACGCTTCCAATTCATTCCAAACAAGTTGTGAATGTTTCCATTTCATTCCAAACAAGTTTTGAAAGTTTCCATTTCATTCCAACGAAGCTGTGCATGTTTCCATTTCATTGCAAACAAGTTGTCAATGTTCCAATTTCATTTCAAACATGTTGTGAACGTTTCCATTTCATTCAAAAGAAGTTCTGAATGTTTCCATTTCATTCCAAAGAAGTTGTGCATGTTTCCACTTCATTCCAAACAAGTTTTGAATGTTTCCATTTCATTCCAAACAAGTTGTGAATGTTTCCAATTCATTCCAAACAGGTCGTAAATGATTGCAACTCATTCCAAAGAAATTGTCAATGTTTCGAATCATTCCAAAACAAGTTGTGAATGTTTCGATTTCATTCCAAAGAAGTTGTGGATGTTTCAATTTCATTCCAAACACGTTGTGAATGTTTCCAGCTCATTCCGAATGAGTTTTGAATGTTTCTGCTTCATTCCAAACAAGTTCTGAATGTTTCAATTTCATTCTAAACTAGTTGTGAATGTTTCAATTTCATTCCAAACAAGTTCTGAATGTTTATATTTCGTTCCAAACAAGTTGTGAATGTTTCCATTTCATTCTGAAGAAGTTTTGAATGTTTCCATTTCATTCCGAACAAGTTGTGAATGTTTCAATTTCGTTCCAAACTAGTTGTGAATATTTGAATTTCATTCCAAACTAGTTGTGAATGTTTCCCTTTCTTTCCAAACAAGCTGTTAATGTTTCAATTTCATTACAAACAAGTTGTGAATGTTTCTATTTCATTCCAAACAAGTGGTTAACGTTTCAATTGCATTCCAAACAAGTTGTGAATGTTTTAATTTCATTGCAAACAAGTTGTGAATGTTTCCATTTCAATCCGAAGATGTTGTGAATGTTTCCATTTCATTCCAAACAAGTTGTGAATGTTGAAATTCGTTCCAAACAAGTTGTGAATGTTTCCATTTCATTCCAAAACAAGTTGTGAATGTTTCAATTTCATTCCAAACAAGTTCTGAATGTTTCCATTTCATTCCAAACATGTTGTGAATGTTCCAGTTTCATTCCACAGAAGTTGTGAATGTTTCCATTTCATTCCAATCAAGGTGTGCATGTTTCCACTTCATTCCAAACAAGTTTTGAATGTTACCATTTCATTCCAAACAACTTGTGAATGTTTCCATTTAATTCCAAAGAAGTTTTGAACGCTTCCAATTCATTCCAAACAAGTTGTGAATGCTTCCATTTCATTCCAAACAAGTTTTGAAAGTTTCCATTTCATTCCAACGAAGCTGTGCATGTTTCCATTTCATTCCAAACAAGTTGTGAATGTTCGAATTTCATTTCAAACATGTTGTGAATGTTTCCATTTCATTCAAAACAAGTTGTGAATGTTTCCATTTCATTCCAAAGAAGTTGTGAATGGTTTAATTCCATTCCAAAAAAGTTGTGAATGTTTCAATTTCAATCCAAACAAGCTGTGAATGTTTCAATTTCATTGCAAACAAGTTCTGAATATTTCCATTTCTTTCCAAACAATTTGTGAATGTTTCAATTTCATTGCAAAGAAGTTGTGAATGTTTCCATTTCGTTCCAAACAAGTTGTGAATGTTCTAATTTCATTCCAAACAAGTTATGAATGTTTCCATTTCATTCCAAAGAAGTTGTGAATGTTTCATTTGAATTCCATTCCAAACAAGTTGTGAATGTTCCAATTTCATTCCAAACGAGTTGTGAATGTTCCAATTTCATTTCAAACAAGTTGTGAATGTTTCCATTTCATTACAAACATGTTGTGAATGTTCCAATCTCATTCCAAAGAAGTTGTGCATGTTTCCACTTCATTCCAAACAAGTTTTGAATGTTTCCATTTCATTCCAAACAAGTTGTGAAAGTTTCCAATTCATTCCAAACAGGTTGTGAATGTTTGCAACTCATTCCAAAGAAATTGTCAATGTTTCGATTCATTCCAAAACAAGTTGTGAATGTTTCCATTTCATTCCAAAGAAGTTGTGAATGTTTCAATTTCATTCCAAACATGTTGTGAATGTTTCCAGTTCATTCCGAACGAGGTTTGAATGTTTCTGCTTCATTCCAAACAAGTTGTGAATGTTTCAATTTCATTCTAAACTAGTTGTGAATGTTTCAATTTCATTCCAAACAAGTTCTGAATGTTTATATTTCGTTCGAAACAAGTTGTGAATGTTTCCATTTCATTCTGAGGAAGTTTTGAATGTTTCCATTTCATTCCGAACAAGTTGTGAATGTTTCAATTTCATTCCAAACTAGTTCTGAATATTTGAAATTCATTCCAAACTAGTTGTAAATGTTTCAATTTCATTCAAAACAAGCTGTTAATGTTTCAATTTCATTACAAACAAGTTGTGAATGTTTCAATTTCATTCCAAACAAGTGGTTAACGTTTCAATTTCATTCCAAACAAGTTGTTAATGTTTTAATTTCATTGCAAACAAGTTGTGAATGTTTCCATTTCATTCCAAACAAGTTGTCAATGTTGAAATTCGTTCCAAACAAGTTGTGAATGTTTCCATTTCATTCCAAAACAAGGTGTGAATGTTTCAATTTCATTCCAAACAAGTTCTGAATGTTTCCATTTCATTCCAAACATGTTGTGAATGTTCCAGTTTCATTCCATACAAGTTGTGAATGTTTCCATTTCATTCCAATCAAGGTGTGCATGTTTCCACTTCATTCCAAACAAGTTTTGAATGTTACCATTTCATTCCAAACAACTTGTGAATGTTTCCATTTAATTCCAAAGAAGTTTTGAACGCTTCCAATTCATTCCAAACAAGTTGTGAATGTTTCCATTTCATTCCAAACAAGTTTTGAAAGTTTCCATTTCATTCCAACGAAGCTGTGCATGTTTCCATTTCATTCCAAACAAGTTGTGAATGTTCCAATTTCATTTCAAACATGTTGTGAATGTTTCCATTTCATTCAAAACAAGTTGTGAATGTTTCCATTTCATTCCAAAGAAGTTGTGCATGTTTCCACTTCATTCCAAACAAGTTTTGAATGTTTCCATTTCGTTGCAAACAAGTTGTGAATGTTTCAATTTCATTCTAAACTAGTTGTGAATGTTTCAAATTCATTCCAAACAAGTTCTGAATGTTTATATTTCGTTCCAAACAAGTTGTGAATGTTTCCATTTCATTCTGAAGAAGTTTTGAATGTTTCCATTTCATTCCGAACAAGTTGTGAATGTTTCAATTTCATTCCAAACTAGTTGTGAATGTTTCCATTTCGTTCCAAACAAGCTGTTAATGTTTCAATTTCATTACAAACAAGTTGTGAATGTTTCTATTTCATTCCAAACAAGTGGTTAACGTTTCAATTTCATTCCAAACAAGTTGTGAATGTTTTAATTTCATTGCAAACAAGTTGTGAATGTTTCCAATTCAATCCAAAGATGTTGTGAATGTTTCCATTTCATTCCAAACAAGTTGTGAATGTTGAAATTCGTTCCAAACAAGTTGTGAATGTTTCCATTTCATTACAAAACAAGTTGTGAATGTTTCAATTTCATTCCAAACAAGTTCTGAATGTTTCCATTTCATTCCAAACATGTTGTGAATGTTCCAGTTTCATTCCATAGAAGTTGTGAATGTTTCCATTTCATTCCAATCAAGGTGTGCATGTTTCCACTTCATTCCAAACAAGTTTTCAATGTTACCATTTCATTCCAAACAACTTGTGAATGTTTCCATTTAATTCCAAAGAAGTTTTGAACGCTTCCAATTCATTCCAAACAAGTTGTGAATGTTTCCATTTCATTCCAAACAAGTTTTGAAAGTTTCCATTTCATTCCAACGAAGCTGTGCATGTTTCCATTTCATTCCAAACAAGTTGTGAATGTTCCAATTTCATTTCAAACATGTTGTGAATGTTTCCATTTCATTCAAAACAAGTTGTGAATGTTTCCATTTCATTCTGAAGAAGTTTTGAATGTTTCCATTTCATTCCGAACAAGTTGTGAATGTTTCAATTTCGTTCCAAACTAGTTGTGAATATTTGAATTTCATTCCAAACTAGTTGTGAATGTTTCCATTTCATTCCAAACAAGCTGTTAATGTTTCAATTTCATTACAAACAAGTTGTGAATGTTTCTATTTCATTACAAACAAGTGGTTAACGTTTCAATTGCATTCCAAACAAGTTGTGAATGTTTTAATTTCATTGCAAACAAGTTGTGAATGTTTCCATTTCAATCCGAAGATGTTTTGAATGTTTCCATTTCATTCCAAACAAGTTGTGAATGATGAAATTCGTTCCAAACAAGTTGTGAATGTTTCCATTTCATTCCAAAACAAGTTGTGAATGTTTCAATTTCATTCCAAACAAGTTCTGAATGTTTCCATTTCATTCCAAACATGTTGTGAATGTTCCAGTTTCATTCCATAGAAGTTGTGAATGTTTCCATTTCATTCCAATCAAGGTGTGCATGTTTCCACTTCATTCCAAACAAGTTTTGAATGTTACCATTTCATTCCAAACAACTTGTGAATGTTTCCATTTAATTCCAAAGAAGTTTTGAACGCTTCCAAGTCATTCCAAACAACTTGTGAATGTTTCCATTTAATTCCAAAGAAGTTTTGAACGCTTCCAATTCATTCCAAACAAGTTTTGAATGTTTCCATTTCATTCCAAACAAGTTGTGAATGTTTCCAATTCATTCCAAACAGGTCGTAAATGTTTGCAACTCATTCCAAAGAAATTGTCAATGTTTCGATTCATTCCAAAACAAGTTGTGAATGTTTCCATTTCATTCCAAAGAAGTTGTGGATGTTTCAATTTCATTCCAAACACGTTATGAATGTTTCCAGTTCATTCTGAACGAGTTTTGAATGTTTCTGCTTCATTCCAAACAAGTTGTGAATGTTTCAATTTCATTCTAAACTAGTTGTGAATGTTTCAATTTCATTCCAAAAAAGTTCTGAATGTTTATATTTCGTTCCAAACAAGTTGTGAATGTTTCCATTTCATTCTGAAGAAGTTTTGAATGTTTCCATTTCATTCCGAACAAGTTGTGAATGTTTCAATTTCATTCCAAACTAGTTGTGAATGTTCCCATTTCATTCCAAACAAGCTGTTAATGTTTCAATTTCATTACAAACAAGTTGTGAATGTTTCTATTTCATTCCAAACAAGTGGTTAACGTTTCACTTTCATTCCAAACAAGTTGTGAATGTTTTAATTTCATTGCAAACAAGTTGTGAATGTTTCCAATTCAATCCAAAGATGTTGTGAATGTTTCCATTTCATTCCAAACAAGTTGTGAATGTTGAAATTCGTTCCAAACAAGTTGTGAATGTTTCCATTTCATTACAAAACAAGTTGTGAGTGTTTCAATTTCATTCCAAACAAGTTCTGAATGTTTCCATTTCATTCCAAACATGTTGTGAATGTTCCAGTTTCATTCCATACAAGTTGTGAATGTTTCCATTTCATTCCAATCAAGTTGTGCATGTTTCCACTTCATTCCAAACAAGTTTTGAATGTAACCATCTCATTCCAAACAACTTGTGAATGTTTCCATTTAATTCCAAAGAAGTTTTGAACGCTTCCAATTCATTCCAAACAAGTTGTGAATGTTTCCATTTCATTCCAAACAAGTTTTGAAAGTTTCCATTTCATTCCAACGAAGCTGTGCATGTTTCCATTTCATTCCAAACAAGTTGTGAATGTTCGAATTTCATTTCAAACATGTTGTGAATGTTTCCATTTCATTCAAAACAAGTTGTGAATGTTTCCATTTCATTCCAAAGAAGTTGTGCATGTTTCCACTTCATTCCAAACAAGTTTTGAATGTTTCCATTTCATTACAAACAAGTTGTGAATGTTTCAATTTCATTCCAAACAAGTGGTTAAAGTTTCAATTTCATTCCAAACAAGTTGTGAATGTTTTAATTTCATTGCAAACAAGTTGTGAATGTTTCCATTTCATTCCAAAGATGTTGTGAATGTTTCCATTTCATTCCAAACAAGTCGTGAATGTTGAAATTCGTTCCAAACAAGTTGTGAATGTTTCCATTTCATTCCAAACAAGTTGTGAATGTTTCCAATTCATTCCAAACAGGTCGTAAATGTTTGCAACTCATTCCAAAGAAATTGTCAATGTTTCGATTCATTCCAAAACAAGTTGTGATTGTTTCGATTTCATTCCAAAGAAGTTGTGGATGTTTCAATTTCATTCCAAACACGTTGTGAAGGTTTCCAGTTCATTCCGAACGAGTTTTGAATGTTTCTGCTTCATTCCAAACAAGTTGTGAATGTTTCAATTTCATTCTAAACTAGTTGTGAATGTTTCAATTTCATTCCAAACAAGTTCTGAAGGTTTATATTTCGTTCCAAACAAGTTGTGAATGTTTCCATTTCAATCCGAAGATGTTTTGAATGTTTCCATTTCATTCCAAACAAGTTGTGAATGATGAAATTCGTTCCAAACAAGTTGTGAATGTTTCCATTTCATTCCAAAACAAGTTGTGAATGTTTCAATTTCATTCCAAACAAGTTCTGAATGTTTCCATTTCATTCCAAACATGTTGTGAATGTTCCAGTTTCATTCCATAGAAGTTGTGAATGTTTCCATTTCATTCCAATCAAGGTGTGCATGTTTCCACTTCATTCCAAACAAGTTTTGAATGTTACCATTTCATTCCAAACAACTTGTGAATGTTTCCATTTAATTCCAAAGAAGTTTTGAACGCTTCCAAGTCATTCCAAACAACTTGTGAATGTTTCCATTTAATTCCAAAGAAGTTTTGAACGCTTCCAATTCATTCCAAACAAGTTTTGAATGTTTCCATTTCATTCCAAACAAGTTGTGAATGTTTCCAATTCATTCCAAACAGGTCGTGAATGTTTGCAACTCATTCCAAAGAAATTGTCAATGTTTCGATTCATTCCAAAACAAGTTGTGAATGTTTCCATTTCATTCCAAAGAAGTTGTGGATGTTTCAATTTCATTCCAAACACGTTATGAATGTTTCCAGTTCATTCTGAACGAGTTTTGAATGTTTCTGCTTCATTCCAAACAAGTTGTGAATGTTTCAATTTCATCCTAAACTAGTTGTGAATGTTTCAATTTCATTCCAAAAAAGTTCTGAATGTTTATATTTCGTTCCAAACAAGTTGTGAATGTTTCCATTTCATTCTGAAGAAGTTTTGAATGTTTCCATTTCATTCCGAACAAGTTGTGAATGTTTCAATTTCATTCCAAACTAGTTGTGAATGTTCCCATTTCATTCCAAACAAGCTGTTAATGTTTCAATTTCATTACAAACAAGTTGTGAATGTTTCTATTTCATTCCAAACAAGTGGTTAACGTTTCACTTTCATTCCAAATAAGTTGTGAATGTTTTAATTTCATTGCAAACAAGTTGTGAATGTTTCCAATTCAATCCAAAGATGTTGTGAATGTTTCCATTTCATTCCAAACAAGTTGTGAATGTTGAAATTCGTTCCAAACAAGTTGTGAATGTTTCCATTTCATTACAAAACAAGTTGTGAGTGTTTCAATTTCATTCCAAACAAGTTCTGAATGTTTCCATTTCATTCCAAACATGTTGTGAATGTTCCAGTTTCATTCCATACAAGTTGTGAATGTTTCCATTTCATTCCAATCAAGGTGTGCATGTTTCCACTTCATTCTAAACAAGTTTTGAATGTAACCATTTCATTCCAAACAACTTGTGAATGTTTCCATTTAATTCCAAAGAAGTTTTGAACGCTTCCAATTCATTCCAAACAAGTTGTGAATGTTTCCATTTCATTCCAAACAAGTTTTGAAAGTTTCCATTTCATTCCAACGAAGCTGTGCATGTTTCCATTTCATTCCAAACAAGTTGTGAATGTTCGAATTTCATTTCAAACATGTTGTGAATGTTTCCATTTCATTCAAAACAAGTTGTGAATGTTTCCATTTCATTCCAAAGAAGTTGTGCATGTTTCCACTTCATTCCAAACAAGTTTTGAATGTTTCCATTTCATTACAAACAAGTTGTGAATGTTTCAATTTCATTCCAAACAAGTGGTTAAAGTTTCAATTTCATTCCAAACAAGTTGTGAATGTTTTAATTTCATTGCAAACAAGTTGTGAATGTTTCCATTTCATTCCAAAGATGTTGTGAATGTTTCCATTTCATTCCAAACAAGTCGTGAATGTTGAAATTCGTTCCAAACAAGTTGTGAATGTTTCCATTTCATTCCAAACAAGTTGTGAATGTTTCCAATTCATTCCAAACAGGTCGTAAATGTTTGCAACTCATTCCAAAGAAATTGTCAATGTTTCGATTCATTCCAAAACAAGTTGTGATTGTTTCGATTTCATTCCAAAGAAGTTGTGGATGTTTCAATTTCATTCCAAACACGTTGTGAAGGTTTCCAGTTCATTCCGAACGAGTTTTGAATGTTTCTGCTTCATTCCAAACAAGTTGTGAATGTTTCAATTTCATTCTAAACTAGTTGTGAATGTTTCAATTTCATTCCAAACAAGTTCTGAAGGTTTATATTTCGTTCCAAACAAGTTGTGAATGTTTCCATTTCAATCCGAAGATGTTTTGAATGTTTCCATTTCATTCCAAACAAGTTGTGAATGATGAAATTCGTTCCAAACAAGTTGTGAATGTTTCCATTTCATTCCAAAACAAGTTGTGAATGTTTCAATTTCATTCCAAACAAGTTCTGAATGTTTCCATTTCATTCCAAACATGTTGTGAATGTTCCAGTTTCATTCCATAGAAGTTGTGAATGTTTCCATTTCATTCCAATCAAGGTGTGCATGTTTCCACTTCATTCCAAACAAGTTTTGAATGTAACCATTTCATTCCAAACAACTTGTGAATGTTTCCATTTAATTCCAAAGAAGTTTTGAACGCTTCCAATTCATTCCAAACAAGTTGTGAATGTTTCCATTTCATTCCAAACAAGTTTTGAAAGTTTCCATTTCATTCCAACGAAGCTGTGCATGTTTCCATTTCATTCCAAACAAGTTGTGAATGTTCGAATTTCATTTCAAACATGTTGTGAATGTTTCCATTTCATTCAAAACAAGTTGTGAATGTTTCCATTTCATTCCAAAGAAGTTGTGCATGTTTCCACTTCATTCCAAACAAGTTTTGAATGTTTCCATTTCATTACAAACAAGTTGTGAATGTTTCAATTTCATTCCAAACAAGTGGTTAAAGTTTCAATTTCATTCCAAACAAGTTGTGAATGTTTTAATTTCATTGCAAACAAGTTGTGAATGTTTCCATTTCATTCCAAAGATGTTGTGAATGTTTCCATTTCATTCCAAACAAGTCGTGAATGTTGAAATTCGTTCCAAACAAGTTGTGAATGTTTCCATTTCATTCCAAACAAGTTGTGAATGTTTCCAATTCATTCCAAACAGGTCGTAAATGTTTGCAACTCATTCCAAAGAAATTGTCAATGTTTCGATTCATTCCAAAACAAGTTGTGAATGTTTCCATTTCATTCCAAAGAAGTTGTGGATGTTTCAATTTCATTCCAAACACGTTATGAATGTTTCCAGTTCATTCTGAACGAGTTTTGAATGTTTCTGCTTCATTCCAAACAAGTTGTGAATGTTTCAATTTCATTCTAAACTAGTTGTGAATGTTTCAATTTCATTCCAAAAAAGTTCTGAATGTTTATATTTCGTTCCAAACAAGTTGTGAATGTTTCCATTTCATTCTGAAGAAGTTTTGAATGTTTCCATTTCATTCCGAACAAGTTGTGAATGTTTCAATTTCATTCCAAACTAGTTGTGAATGTTCCCATTTCATTCCAAACAAGCTGTTAATGTTTCAATTTCATTACAAACAAGTTGTGAATGTTTCTATTTCATTCCAAACAAGTGGTTAACGTTTCACTTTCATTCCAAACAAGTTGTGAATGTTTTAATTTCATTGCAAACAAGTTGTGAATGTTT
Organism: Aquilaria yunnanensis; assembly: GCA_039654915.1. Taxonomy (NCBI): domain Eukaryota; kingdom Viridiplantae; phylum Streptophyta; class Magnoliopsida; order Malvales; family Thymelaeaceae; genus Aquilaria; species Aquilaria yunnanensis. The sequence continues at coordinate 34,019,223 of CM077595.1, read as the reverse complement.
CCAATTCAATCCAAAGATGTTGTGAATGTTTCCATTTCATTCCAAACAAGTTGTGAATGTTGAAATTCGTTCCAAACAAGTTGTGAATGTTTCCATTTCATTACAAAACAAGTTGTGAGTGTTTCAATTTCATTCCAAACAAGTTCTGAATGTTTCCATTTCATTCCAAACATGTTGTGAATGTTCCAGTTTCATTCCATACAAGTTGTGAATGTTTCCATTTCATTCCAATCAAGTTGTGCATGTTTCCACTTCATTCCAAACAAGTTTTGAATGTAACCATCTCATTCCAAACAACTTGTGAATGTTTCCATTTAATTCCAAAGAAGTTTTGAACGCTTCCAATTCATTCCAAACAAGTTGTGAATGTTTCCATTTCATTCCAAACAAGTTTTGAAAGTTTCCATTTCATTCCAACGAAGCTGTGCATGTTTCCATTTCATTCCAAACAAGTTGTGAATGTTCGAATTTCATTTCAAACATGTTGTGAATGTTTCCATTTCATTCAAAACAAGTTGTGAATGTTTCCATTTCATTCCAAAGAAGTTGTGCATGTTTCCACTTCATTCCAAACAAGTTTTGAATGTTTCCATTTCATTACAAACAAGTTGTGAATGTTTCAATTTCATTCCAAACAAGTGGTTAAAGTTTCAATTTCATTCCAAACAAGTTGTGAATGTTTTAATTTCATTGCAAACAAGTTGTGAATGTTTCCATTTCATTCCAAAGATGTTGTGAATGTTTCCATTTCATTCCAAACAAGTCGTGAATGTTGAAATTCGTTCCAAACAAGTTGTGAATGTTTCCATTTCATTCCAAACAAGTTGTGAATGTTTCCAATTCATTCCAAACAGGTCGTAAATGTTTGCAACTCATTCCAAAGAAATTGTCAATGTTTCGATTCATTCCAAAACAAGTTGTGATTGTTTCGATTTCATTCCAAAGAAGTTGTGGATGTTTCAATTTCATTCCAAACACGTTGTGAAGGTTTCCAGTTCATTCCGAACGAGTTTTGAATGTTTCTGCTTCATTCCAAACAAGTTGTGAATGTTTCAATTTCATTCTAAACTAGTTGTGAATGTTTCAATTTCATTCCAAACAAGTTCTGAAGGTTTATATTTCGTTCCAAACAAGTTGTGAATGTTTCCATTTCAATCCGAAGATGTTTTGAATGTTTCCATTTCATTCCAAACAAGTTGTGAATGATGAAATTCGTTCCAAACAAGTTGTGAATGTTTCCATTTCATTCCAAAACAAGTTGTGAATGTTTCAATTTCATTCCAAACAAGTTCTGAATGTTTCCATTTCATTCCAAACATGTTGTGAATGTTCCAGTTTCATTCCATAGAAGTTGTGAATGTTTCCATTTCATTCCAATCAGGGTGTGCATGTTTCCACTTCATTCCAAACAAGTTTTGAATGTTACCATTTCATTCCAAACAACTTGTGAATGTTTCCATTTAATTCCAAAGAAGTTTTGAACGCTTCCAAGTCATTCCAAACAACTTGTGAATGTTTCCATTTAATTCCAAAGAAGTTTTGAACGCTTCCAATTCATTCCAAACAAGTTTTGAATGTTTCCATTTCATTCCAAACAAGTTGTGAATGTTTCCAATTCATTCCAAACAGGTCGTAAATGTTTGCAACTCATTCCAAAGAAATTGTCAATGTTTCGATTCATTCCAAAACAAGTTGTGAATGTTTCCATTTCATTCCAAAGAAGTTGTGGATGTTTCAATTTCATTCCAAACACGTTATGAATGTTTCCAGTTCATTCTGAACGAGTTTTGAATGTTTCTGCTTCATTCCAAACAAGTTGTGAATGTTTCAATTTCATCCTAAACTAGTTGTGAATGTTTCAATTTCATTCCAAAAAAGTTCTGAATGTTTATATTTCGTTCCAAACAAGTTGTGAATGTTTCCATTTCATTCTGAAGAAGTTTTGAATGTTTCCATTTCATTCCGAACAAGTTGTGAATGTTTCAATTTCATTCCAAACTAGTTGTGAATGTTCCCATTTCATTCCAAACAAGCTGTTAATGTTTCAATTTCATTACAAACAAGTTGTGAATGTTTCTATTTCATTCCAAACAAGTGGTTAACGTTTCACTTTCATTCCAAACAAGTTGTGAATGTTTTAATTTCATTGCAAACAAGTTGTGAATGTTTCCAATTCAATCCAAAGATGTTGTGAATGTTTCCATTTCATTCCAAACAAGTTGTGAATGTTGAAATTCGTTCCAAACAAGTTGTGAATGTTTCCATTTCATTACAAAACAAGTTGTGAGTGTTTCAATTTCATTCCAAACAAGTTCTGAATGTTTCCATTTCATTCCAAACATGTTGTGAATGTTCCAGTTTCATTCCATACAAGTTGTGAATGTTTCCATTTCATTCCAATCAAGTTGTGCATGTTTCCACTTCATTCCAAACAAGTTTTGAATGTAACCATCTCATTCCAAACAACTTGTGAATGTTTCCATTTAATTCCAAAGAAGTTTTGAACGCTTCCAATTCATTCCAAACAAGTTGTGAATGTTTCCATTTCATTCCAAACAAGTTTTGAAAGTTTCCATTTCATTCCAACGAAGCTGTGCATGTTTCCATTTCATTCCAAACAAGTTGTGAATGTTCGAATTTCATTTCAAACATGTTGTGAATGTTTCCATTTCATTCAAAACAAGTTGTGAATGTTTCCATTTCATTCCAAAGAAGTTGTGCATGTTTCCACTTCATTCCAAACAAGTTTTGAATGTTTCCATTTCATTACAAACAAGTTGTGAATGTTTCAATTTCATTCCAAACAAGTGGTTAAAGTTTCAATTTCATTCCAAACAAGTTGTGAATGTTTTAATTTCATTGCAAACAAGTTGTGAATGTTTCCATTTCATTCCAAAGATGTTGTGAATGTTTCCATTTCATTCCAAACAAGTCGTGAATGTTGAAATTCGTTCCAAACAAGTTGTGAATGTTTCCATTTCATTCCAAACAAGTTGTGAATGTTTCCAATTCATTCCAAACAGGTCGTAAATGTTTGCAACTCATTCCAAAGAAATTGTCAATGTTTCGATTCATTCCAAAACAAGTTGTGATTGTTTCGATTTCATTCCAAAGAAGTTGTGGATGTTTCAATTTCATTCCAAACACGTTGTGAAGGTTTCCAGTTCATTCCGAACGAGTTTTGAATGTTTCTGCTTCATTCCAAACAAGTTGTGAATGTTTCAATTTCATTCTAAACTAGTTGTGAATGTTTCAATTTCATTCCAAACAAGTTCTGAAGGTTTATATTTCGTTCCAAACAAGTTGTGAATGTTTCCATTTCAATCCGAAGATGTTTTGAATGTTTCCATTTCATTCCAAACAAGTTGTGAATGATGAAATTCGTTCCAAACAAGTTGTGAATGTTTCCATTTCATTCCAAAACAAGTTGTGAATGTTTCAATTTCATTCCAAACAAGTTCTGAATGTTTCCATTTCATTCCAAACATGTTGTGAATGTTCCAGTTTCATTCCATACAAGTTGTGAATGTTTCCATTTCATTCCAATCAAGGTGTGCATGTTTCCACTTCATTCCAAACAAGTTTTGAATGTAACCATTTCATTCCAAACAACTTGTGAATGTTTCCATTTAATTCCAAAGAAGTTTTGAACGCTTCCAATTCATTCCAAACAAGTTGTGAATGTTTCCATTTCATTCCAAACAAGTTTTGAAAGTTTCCATTTCATTCCAACGAAGCTGTGCATGTTTCCATTTCATTCCAAACAAGTTGTGAATGTTCGAATTTCATTTCAAACATGTTGTGAATGTTTCCATTTCATTCAAAACAAGTTGTGAATGTTTCCATTTCATTCCAAAGAAGTTGTGCATGTTTCCACTTCATTCCAAACAAGTTTTGAATGTTTCCATTTCATTACAAACAAGTTGTGAATGTTTCAATTTCATTCCAAACAAGTGGTTAAAGTTTCAATTTCATTCCAAACAAGTTGTGAATGTTTTAATTTCATTGCAAACAAGTTGTGAATGTTTCCATTTCATTCCAAAGATGTTGTGAATGTTTCCATTTCATTCCAAACAAGTCGTGAATGTTGAAATTCGTTCCAAACAAGTTGTGAATGTTTCCATTTCATTCCAAACAAGTTGTGAATGTTTCCAATTCATTCCAAACAGGTCGTAAATGTTTGCAACTCATTCCAAAGAAATTGTCAATGTTTCGATTCATTCCAAAACAAGTTGTGAATGTTTCCATTTCATTCCAAAGAAGTTGTGGATGTTTCAATTTCATTCCAAACACGTTATGAATGTTTCCAGTTCATTCTGAACGAGTTTTGAATGTTTCTGCTTCATTCCAAACAAGTTGTGAATGTTTCAATTTCATTCTAAACTAGTTGTGAATGTTTCAATTTCATTCCAAAAAAGTTCTGAATGTTTATATTTCGTTCCAAACAAGTTGTGAATGTTTCCATTTCATTCTGAAGAAGTTTTGAATGTTTCCATTTCATTCCGAACAAGTTGTGAATGTTTCAATTTCATTCCAAACTAGTTGTGAATGTTCCCATTTCATTCCAAACAAGCTGTTAATGTTTCAATTTCATTACAAACAAGTTGTGAATGTTTCTATTTCATTCCAAACAAGTGGTTAACGTTTCACTTTCATTCCAAACAAGTTGTGAATGTTTTAATTTCATTGCAAACAAGTTGTGAATGTTTCCAATTCAATCCAAAGATGTTGTGAATGTTTCCATTTCATTCCAAACAAGTTGTGAATGTTGAAATTCGTTCCAAACAAGTTGTGAATGTTTCCATTTCATTACAAAACAAGTTGTGAGTGTTTCAATTTCATTCCAAACAAGTTCTGAATGTTTCCATTTCATTCCAAACATGTTGTGAATGTTCCAGTTTCATTCCATACAAGTTGTGAATGTTTCCATTTCATTCCAATCAAGGTGTGCATGTTTCCACTTCATTCCAAACAAGTTTTGAATGTAACCATTTCATTCCAAACAACTTGTGAATGTTTCCATTTAATTCCAAAGAAGTTTTGAACGCTTCCAATTCATTCCAAACAAGTTGTGAATGTTTCCATTTCATTCCAAACAAGTTTTGAAAGTTTCCATTTCATTCCAACGAAGCTGTGCATGTTTCCATTTCATTCCAAACAAGTTGTGAATGTTCGAATTTCATTTCAAACATGTTGTGAATGTTTCCATTTCATTCAAAACAAGTTGTGAATGTTTCCATTTCATTCCAAAGAAGTTGTGCATGTTTCCACTTCATTCCAAACAAGTTTTGAATGTTTCCATTTCATTACAAACAAGTTGTGAATGTTTCAATTTCATTCCAAACAAGTGGTTAAAGTTTCAATTTCATTCCAAACAAGTTGTGAATGTTTTAATTTCATTGCAAACAAGTTGTGAATGTTTCCATTTCATTCCAAAGATGTTGTGAATGTTTCCATTTCATTCCAAACAAGTCGTGAATGTTGAAATTCGTTCCAAACAAGTTGTGAATGTTTCCATTTCATTCCAAACAAGTTGTGAATGTTACCAATTCATTCCAAACAGGTCGTAAATGTTTGCAACTCATTCCAAAGAAATTGTCAATGTTTCGATTCATTCCAAAACAAGTTGTGAATGTTTCCATTTCATTCCAAAGAAGTTGTGGATGTTTCAATTTCATTCCAAACACGTTATGAATGTTTCCAGTTCATTCTGAACGAGTTTTGAATGTTTCTGCTTCATTCCAAACAAGTTGTGAATGTTTCAATTTCATTCTAAACTAGTTGTGAATGTTTCAATTTCATTCCAAAAAAGTTCTGAATGTTTATATTTCGTTCCAAACAAGTTGTGAATGTTTCCATTTCATTCTGAAGAAGTTTTGAATGTTTCCATTTCATTCCGAACAAGTTGTGAATGTTTCAATTTCATTCCAAACTAGTTGTGAATGTTCCCATTTCATTCCAAACAAGCTGTTAATGTTTCAATTTCATTACAAACAAGTTGTGAATGTTTCTATTTCATTCCAAACAAGTGGTTAACGTTTCACTTTCATTCCAAACAAGTTGTGAATGTTTTAATTTCATTGCAAACAAGTTGTGAATGTTTCCAATTCAATCCAAAGATGTTGTGAATGTTTCCATTTCATTCCAAACAAGTTGTGAATGTTGAAATTCGTTCCAAACAAGTTGTGAATGTTTCCATTTCATTACAAAACAAGTTGTGAGTGTTTCAATTTCATTCCAAACAAGTTCTGAATGTTTCCATTTCATTCCAAACATGTTGTGAATGTTCCAGTTTCATTCCATACAAGTTGTGAATGTTTCCATTTCATTCCAATCAAGGTGTGCATGTTTCCACTTCATTCCAAACAAGTTTTGAATGTAACCATTTCATTCCAAACAACTTGTGAATGTTTCCATTTAATTCCAAAGAAGTTTTGAACGCTTCCAATTCATTCCAAACAAGTTGTGAATGTTTCCATTTCATTCCAAACAAGTTTTGAAAGTTTCCATTTCATTCCAACGAAGCTGTGCATGTTTCCATTTCATTCCAAACAAGTTGTGAATGTTCGAATTTCATTTCAAACATGTTGTGAATGTTTCCATTTCATTCAAAACAAGTTGTGAATGTTTCCATTTCATTCCAAAGAAGTTGTGCATGTTTCCACTTCATTCCAAACAAGTTTTGAATGTTTCCATTTCATTACAAACAAGTTGTGAATGTTTCAATTTCATTCCAAACAAGTGGTTAAAGTTTCAATTTCATTCCAAACAAGTTGTGAATGTTTTAATTTCATTGCAAACAAGTTGTGAATGTTTCCATTTCATTCCAAAGATGTTGTGAATGTTTCCATTTCATTCCAAACAAGTCGTGAATGTTGAAATTCGTTCCAAACAAGTTGTGAATGTTTCCATTTCATTCCAAACAAGTTGTGAATGTTTCCAATTCATTCCAAACAGGTCGTAAATGTTTGCAACTCATTCCAAAGAAATTGTCAATGTTTCGATTCATTCCAAAACAAGTTGTGATTGTTTCGATTTCATTCCAAAGAAGTTGTGGATGTTTCAATTTCATTCCAAACACGTTGTGAAGGTTTCCAGTTCATTCCGAACGAGTTTTGAATGTTTCTGCTTCATTCCAAACAAGTTGTGAATGTTTCAATTTCATTCTAAACTAGTTGTGAATGTTTCAATTTCATTCCAAACAAGTTCTGAAGGTTTATATTTCGTTCCAAACAAGTTGTGAATGTTTCCATTTCATTCCGAACAAGTTGTGAATGTTTCAATTTCGTTCCAAACTAGTTGTGAATATTTGAATTTCATTCCAAACTAGTTGTGAATGTTTCCATTTCATTCCAAACAAGCTGTTAATGTTTCAATTTCATTACAAACAAGTTGTGAATGTTTCTATTTCATTCCAAACAAGTGGTTAACGTTTCAATTGCATTCCAAACAAGTTGTGAATGTTTTAATTTCATTGCAAACAAGTTGTGAATGTTTCCATTTCAATCCGAAGATGTTCTGAATGTTTCCATTACATTCCAAACAAGTTGTGAATGTTGAAATTCGTTTCAAACAAGTTGTAAATGTTTCCATTTCATTCCAAAACAAGCTGTGAATGTTTCAATTTCTTTCCAAACAAGTTCTGAATGTTTCCATTTCATTCCAAACATGTTGTGAATGTTCTAGTTTCATTCCATAGAAGTTGTGAATGTTTCCATTTCATTCCAATCAAGGTGTGCATGTTTCCACTTCATTCCAAACAAGTTTTGAATGTTACCATTTCATTCCAAACAACTTGTGGATGTTTCCATTTAATTCCAAAGAAGTTTTGAACGCTTCCAATTCATTCCAAACAAGTTGTGAATGCTTCCATTTCATTCCAAACAAGTTTTGAAAGTTTCCATTTCATTCCAACGAAGCTGTGCATGTTTCCATTTCATTCCAAACAAGTTGTGAATGTTCCAATTTCATTTCAAACATGTTGTGAATGTTTCCATTTCATTCAAAACAAGTTGTGAATGTTTCCATTTCATTCCAAAGAAGTTGTGAATGGTTTAATTCCATTCCAAAAAAGTTGTGAATGTTTCAATTTCAATCCAAACAAGCTGTGAATGTTTCAATTTCATTGCAAACAAGTTCTGAATATTTCCATTTCTTTCCAAACAATTTTTGAATGTTTCAATTTCATTGCAAAGAAGTTGTGAATGTTTCCATTTCGTTCCAAACAAGTTGTGAATGTTCTAATTTCATTCCAAACAAGTTATGAATGTTTCCATTTCATTCCAAAGAAGTTGTGAATGTTTCATTTGAATATCCATTCCAAACAAGTTGTGAATGTTCCAATTTCATTCCAAACGAGTTGTGAATGTTCCAATTTCATTTCAAACAAGTTGTGAATGTTTCCATTTCATTACAAACATGTTGTGAGTGTTCCAATCTCATTCCAAAGAAGTTGTGCATGTTTCCACTTCATTCCAAACAAGTTTTGAATGTTTCCATTTCATTCCAAACAAGTTGTGAAAGTTTCCAATTCATTCCGAACAGGTTGTGAATGTTTGCAACTCATTCCAAAGAAATTGTCAATGTTTCGATTCATTCCAAAACAAGTTGTGAATGTTTCCATTTCATTCCAAAGAAGTGTTGAATGTTTCAATTTCATTCCAAACATGTTGTGAATGTTTCCAGTTCATTCCGAACGAGTTTTGAATGTTTCTGCTTCATTCCAAACAAGTTGTGAATGTTTCAATTTCATTCTAAACTAGTTGTGAGTGTTTCAATTTCATTCCAAACAAGTTCTGAATGTTTATATTTCGTTCGAAACAAGTTGTGAATGTTTCCATTTCATTCTGAAGAAGTTTTGAATGTTTCCATTTCATTCCGAACAAGTTGTGAATGTTTCAATTTCATTCCAAACTAGTTCTGAATATTTGAAATTCATTCCAAACTTGTTGTGAATGTTTCCATTTCATTCAAAACAAGCTGTTAATGTTTCAATTTCATTACAAACAAGTTGTGAATGTTTCTATTTCATTCCAAACAAGTGGTTAACGTTTCAGTTTCATTCCAAACAAGTTGTGAATGTTTTAATTTCATTGCAAACAAGTTGTGAATGTTTCCATTTCATTCCAAAGATGTTGTGAATGTTTCCATTTCATTCCAAACAAGTTGTCAATGTTGAAATTCGTTCCAAACAAGTTGTGAATGTTTCCATTTCATTCCAAAACAAGTTGTGAAAGTTTCAATTTCATTCCAAACAAGTTCTGAATGTTTCCATTTCATTCCAAACATGTTGTGAATGTTCCAGTTTCATTCCATACAAGTTGTGAATGTTTCCATTTCATTCCAATCAAGGTGTGCATGTTTCCACTTCATTCCAAACAAGTTTTGAATGTTACCATTTCATTCCAAACAACTTGTGAATGTTTCCATTTAATTCCAAAGAAGGTTTGAACTCTTCCAATTCATTCCAAACAAGTTGTGAATGTTTCCATTTCATTCCAAACAAGTTTTGAAAGTTTCCATTTCATTCCAACGAGGCTGTGCATGTTTCCATTTCATTCCAAACAAGTTGTGAATGTTCGAATTTCATATCAAACATGTTGTGAATGTTTCCATTTCATTCAAAACAAGTTGTGAATGTTTCCATTTCATTCCAAAGAAGTTGTGCATGTTTCCACTTCATTCCAAACAAGTTTTGAATGTTTCCATTTCATTCCAAACAAGTTGTGAATGTTTCCAATTCATTCCAAACAGGTCGTAAATGTTTGCAACTCATTCCAAAGAAATTGTCAATGTTTCGATTCATTCCAAAACAAGTTGTGAATGTTTCCATTTCATTCCAAAGAAGTTGTGGATGTTTCAATTTCATTCCAAACACGTTGTGAATGTTTCCAGTTCATTCCGAACGAGTTTTGAATGTTTCTGCTTCATTCCAAACAAGTTGTGAATGTTTCAATTTCATTCTAAACTAGTTGTGAATGTTTCAATTTCATTCCAAACAAGTTCTGAAGGTTTATAATTCGTTCCAAACAAGTTGTGAATGTTTCCATTTCATTCTGAAGAAGTTTTGAATGTTTCCATTTCATTCCGAACAAGTTGTGAATGTTTCAATTTCATTCCAAACTAGTTGTGAATATTTGAATTTCATTCCAAACTAGTTGTGAATGTTTCCATTTCATTCCAAACAAGCTGTTAATGTTTCAATTTCCTTACAAACAAGTTGTGAATGTTTCTATTTCATTCCAAACAAGTGGTTAACGTTTCAATTGCATTCCAAACAAGTTGTGAATGTCTTAATTTCATTGCAAACAAGTTGTGAATGTTTCCATTTCATTCCAAAGATGTTGTGAATGTTTCCATTTCATTCCAAACAAGTTGTCAATGTTGAAATTCGTTCCAAACAAGTTGTGAATGTTTCCATTTCATTCCAAAACAAGTTGTGAATGTTTCAATTTCACTCCAAACAAGTTCTGAATGTTTCCATTTCATTCCAAACATGTTGTGAATGTTCCAGTTTCATTCCATACAAGTTGTGAATGTTTCCATTTCATTCCAATCAAGGTGTGCATGTTTCCACTTCATTCCAAACAAGTTTTGAATGTTACCATTTCATTCCAAACAACTTCTGAATGTTTCCATTTAATTCCAAAGAAGTTTTGAACTCTTCCAATTCATTCCAAACAAGTTGTGAATGTTTCCATTTCATTCCAAACAAGTTTTGAAAGTTTCCATTTCATTCCAACGAGGCTGTGCATGTTTCCATTTCATTCCAAACAAGTTGTGAATGTTCGAATTTCATATCAAACATGTTGTGAATGTTTCCATTTCATTCAAAACAAGTTGTGAATGTTTCCATTTCATTCCAAAGAAGTTGTGCATGTTTCCACTTCATTCCAAACAAGTTTTGAATGTTTCCATTTCGTTCCAAACAAGTTGTGAATGTTTCCAATTCATTCCAAACAGGTCGTAAATGTTTGCAACTCATTCCAAAGAAATTGTCAATGCTTCGATTCATTCCAAAACAAGTTGTGAATGTTTCCATTTCATTCCAAAGAAGTTGTGGATGTTTCAATTTCATTCCAAACACGTTGTGAATGTTTCCAGTTCATTCCGAACGAGTTTTGAATGTTTCTGCTTCATTCCAAACAAGTTGTGAATGTTTCAATTTCTATCTAAACTAGTTGTGAATGTGTCAATTTCATTCCAAACTAGTTCTGAATGTTTATATTTCGTTCCAAACAAGTTGTGAATGTTTCCATTTCATTCTGAAGAAGTTTTGAATGTTTCCATTTCATTCCGAACAAGTTGTGAATGTTTCAATTTCATTCCAAACTAGTTGTGAATATTTGAATTTCATTCCAAACTAGTTGTGAATGTTTCCATTTCATTCCAAACAAGCTGTTAATGTTTCAATTTCATTACAAACAAGTTGTGAATGTTTCTATTTCATTCCAAACAAGTGGTTAACGTTTCAATTGCATTCCAAACAAGTTGTGAATGTTTTAATTTGATTGCAAACAAGTTGTGAATGTTTCCATTTCAATCTGAAGATGTTCTGAATGTTTCCATTCCATTCCAAACAAGTTGTGAATGTTGAAATTCGTTCCAAACAAGTTGTGAATGTTTCCATTTCATTCCAAAACAAGTTGTGAATGTTTCAATTTCATTCCAAACAAGTTCTGAATGTTTCCATTTCATTCGAAACATGTTGTGAATGTTCCAGTTTCATTCCATAGAAGTTGTGAATGTTTCGATTTCATTCCAATCAAGGTGTGCATGTTTCCACTTCATTCCAAACAAGTTTTGAATGTTACCATTTCATTCCAAACAACTTGTGAATGTTTCCATTTAATTCCAAAGAAGTTTTGAACGCTTCCAATTTATTCCAAACAAGTTGTGAATGCTTCCATTTCATTCCAAACAAGTTTTGAAACTTTCCATTTCATTCCAACGAAGCTGTGCATGTTTCCATTTCATTCTAAACAAGTTGTGAATGTTCCATTTTCATTTCAAACATGTTGTGAAGGTTTCATTTCATTCAAAACAAGTTGTGAATGTTTCCATTTCATTCCAAAGAAGTTGTGAATGGTTTAATTCCATTCCAAAAAAGTTGGGAATGTTTCAATTTCAATCCAAACAAGCCGTGAATGTTTCAATTTCATTGCAAACAAGTTCTGAATATTTCCATTTCTTTCCAAACAATTTTTGAATGTTTCAATTTCATTGCAAAGAAGTTGTGAATGTTTCCATTTCGTTCCAAACAAGTTGTGAATGTTCTAATTTCATTCCAAACAAGTTATGAATGTTTCCATTTCATTCCAAAGAAGTTGTGAATGTTTCATTTGAATATCCATTCCAAACAAGTTGTGAATGTTCCAATTTCATTTCAAACGAGTTGTGGATGTTCCAATTTCATTTCAAACAAGTTGTGATTGTTTCCATTTCATTACAAACATGTTGTGAATGTTCCAATCTCATTCCAAAGAAGTTGTGCATGTTTCCACCTCATTCCAAACAAGTTTTGAATGTTTCCATTTCATTCCAAACAAGTTGTGAAAGTTTCCAATTCATTCCAAACAGGTTGTGATTGTTTGCAACTCATTCCAAAGAAATTGTCAATGTTTCGATTCATTCCAAAACAAGTTGTGAATGTTTCCATTTCATTCCAAAGAAGTTGTGAATGTTTCAATTTCATTCCAAACATGTTGTGAATGTTTCCAGTTCATTCCGAACGAGTTTTGAATGTTTCTGGTTCATTCCAAACAAGTTGTGAATGTTTCGATTTCATTCTAAACTAGTTGTGAGTGTTTCAATTTCATTCCAAACAAGTTCTGAATGTTTATATTTCTTTCGAAACAGGTTGTGAATGTTTCCATTTCATTCTGAAGAAGTTTTGAATGTTTCCATTTCATTCCGAACAAGTTGTGAATGTTTCAATTTCATTCCAAACTAGTTCTGAATATTTGAAATTCATTCCAAACTAGTTGTGAATGTTTCCATTTCATTCAAAACAAGCTGTTAATGTTTCAATTTCATTACAAACAAGTTGTGAATGTTTCTATTTCATTCAAAACAAGTGGTTAACGTTTCAATTTCATTCCAAACAAGTTGTGAATGTTTTAATTTCATTGCAAACAAGTTGTGAATGTTTCCATTTCATTCCAAAGATGTTGTGAATGTTTCCATTTCATTCCAAACAAGTTGTCAATGTTGAAATTCGTTCCAAACAAGTTGTGAATGTTTCCATTTCATTCCAAAACAAGTTGTGAATGTTTCAATTTCATTCCGAACAAGTTCTGAATGTTTCCATTTCATTCCAAACATGTTGTGAATGTTCCAGTTTCATTCAATAGAAGTTGTGAATGTTTCCATTTCATTCCAATCAAGGTGTGCATGTTTCCACTTCATTCCAAACAAGTTTTGAATGTTACCATTTCATTCCAAACAACTTGTGCATGTTTCCATTTAATTCCAAAGAAGTTTTGAATGCTTCCAATTCATTCCAAACAAGTTGTGAATGTTTCCATTTCATTCCAAACAAGTTTTGAAAGTTTCCATTTCATTCCAACGAAGCTGTGCATGTTTCCATTTCATTCCAAACAAGTTGTGAATGTTCCAATTTCATTTCAAACATGTTGTGAATGTTTCCATTTCATTCAAAACAAGTTCTGAATGTTTCCATTTCATTCCAAAGAAGTTGTGAATGGTTTAATTCCATTCCATATATGTTGTGAATGTTTCAATTTCAATCCAAACAAGCTGTGAATGTTTCAATTTCATTGCAAACAAGTTCTGAATATTTCCATTTATTTCCAAACAATTTGTTAATGTTTAAATTTCATTGCAAAGAAGTTGTGAATGTTTCCATTTCGTTCCAAACAAGTCATCAATGTTCGAATTTCATTCCAAAGAAGTTATGAATGTTTCCATTTCATTCCAAAGAAGTTGTGAATGTTTCATTTGAATTCCATTCCAAACAAGTTGTGAATTTCATTTGAATTTCATTCCAAACGAGTTGTGAATGTTCCAATTTCATTTCAAACAAGTTGTGAATGTTTCCATTTCATTACAAACATGTTGTGAATGTTCCAATCTCATTCCAAAGAAGTTGTGCATGTTTCCACTTCATTCCAAACAAGTTTTGAATGTTTCCATTTCATTCCAAACAAGTTGTGAAAGTTTCCAATTCATTCCAAACAGGTTGTGAATGTTTGCAACTCATTCCAAAGAAATTGTCAATGTTTCGATTCATTCCAAAACAAGTTGTGAATGTTTCCATTTCATTCCAAAGAGGTTGTGAATGTTTCAATTTCATTCCAAACACGTTGTGAATGTTTCCAGTTCTTTCCGAACGAGTTTTGAATGTTTCTGCTTCATTCCAAACAAGTTGTGAATGTTTCAATTTCATTCTAAACTAGTTGTGAATGTTTCAATTTCATTCCAAACAAGTTCTGAATGTTTATATTTCGTTCCACACAAGTTGTGAATGTTTCCATTTCATTCTGAAGAAGTTTTGAATGTTTCCATTTCATTCCGAACAAGTTGTGAATGTTTCAATTTCATTCCAAACTAGTTGTGAATATTTGAATTTCATTCCAAACTAGTTGTGAATGTTTCCATTTCATTCAAAACAAGCTGTTAATGTTTCAATTTCATTACAAACAAGTTGTGAATGTTTCTATTTCACTCCAAACAAGTGGTTAACGTTTCAATTTCATTGCAAACAAGTTGTGAATGTTTCCATTTAATTCCAAAGAAGTTTTGAACGCTTCCAATTCATTCCAAACAAGTTGTGAATGTTTCCATTTCATTCCAAACAAGTTTTGAAAGTTTCCATTTCATTCCAACGAAGCTGTGCATGTTTCCATTTCATTCCAAACAAGTTGTGAATGTTCCAATTTCATTTCAAACAAGTTGTGAATGTTTCCATTTCATTCAAAACAAGTTGTGAATGTTTCCATTTCATTCCAAAGAAGTTGTGAATGGTTTAATTCCATTCCAAATAAGTTGTGAATGTTTCAATTTCAATCCAAACAAGCTGTGAATGTTTCAATTTCATTGCAAACAAGTTCTGAATATTTCCAGTTGTTTCCAAACAATTTGTGAATGTTTCAATTTCATTGCAAAGAAGTTGTGAATGTTTCCATTTCGTTCCAAACAAGTCGTGAATGTTCTAAGTTCATTCCAAACAAGTTATGAATGTTTCCATTTCATTCCAAAGAAGTTGTGAATGTTTCATTTGAATTCTATTCCAAACAAGTTATGAATGTTCCAATTTCATTCCAAACGAGTTGTGAATGTTCGAATTTCATTCCAAACGAGTTGTGAATGTTTCCATTTCATTACAAACATGTTTTGAATGTTCCAATCTCATTCCAAAGAAGTTGTGCATGTTTCCACTTCATTCCAAACAAGTTTTGAATGTTTCCATTTCATTCCAAACAAGTTGTGAAAGTTTCCAATTCATTCCAAACAGGTTGTGAATGTTTCCATTTCATTCCAAAGAAGTTGTGAATGTTTTAATTCCATTCCAAATAAGTTGTGAATGTTTCAATTTCAATCCAAACAAGCTGTGAATGTTTCAATTTCATTGCAAACAAGTTTCGAATATTTCCATTTCTTTCCAAATAATTTGTGCATGTTTCAATTTCATTGCAAAGAAGTTGTTGTTGGGTTTCGGGAGCCAAACAGCGCAGCGGAATTTAACCGAAACCCTCCAGGATCCAAGTGAAACGGGGTAAACCGGGTGTTCGAAAATTTCATACCTAATTTTCGGTTGAGATCTCTCACTCAACTGTAGAGTCGAATCACAAAACCTGAACAGTTGACGTGTTCAGGCTCTCTATGGTATCCACACGAGCCTCTCGGGATCACCACGCTTCCACCACGTCCCGGCAGATGCGTTTCTCTTGCGCTCGCAGTGCTAGCTTGCGTCCTCCAAGGAATTGCAAGAGAAGAGTGCGGCTGTCCTTTTGGGAGGCTAGGGCAAGGAGACCTTCGAATTTCTCACTTAAAAGTTGTATTTATAGTGAGACTCAACTTCCAGGCCTAATGGGTTTCAAAGCCCTAATCCAATTAGGATTTAATTTCGGGCTTAATAATGGCTCAACTCCTTGGCCCATTATTAATACGAAATTAAAGTGAAACCATAACCCAAATAATTAGCCCATGCACTCTAATGATCCAAATAGCTCTACGTGTGCGACCCAATAGGCTCTTGCCATGTTGGCAATGATCATAAATCACATTTATAATCATAAGCAATGAGCGGTGTCTAGCAACACATCATTGCTACCCAAGTGACAAGATTGTCGGTGAATCGACTAAACCTTTATGATCATCACCGATATATGCCATTGTCCCTTTGTCCAAGATATCAAGACTAAGCACGAGACATGGAATGTGTCACTCTCGTATAGCCCAATCTTTGGTTTCTTGATTACCGAGTAGACTAACTTAAACTGATGACATTGATATCATATATCAACTCATCGGAGCATGGCCATGCATTTTCTAAGTCTCACTCTATCAAGGGGCCCAAAGATATCACTCCCGTTACATAGGAGGGACAAATCCCATCTTGATCATACAAATCCCTCCGCATGATATGTGACATACCCAATGACCTCCTTCAAGTTCACTCAGTTACGAGCAACAAAGGAAAGTATCAAAGTATGTGACTCACATGTAGGGAACCTTGATGATCATAGGTCGAAGGACTACATATACCATGATCACTATGAGAATCACTTATGACACTCATATAACGATCCATGAAGTGTTCTCATGGTGGGTCGGTCCAGTACACAAGTTCTCCAACTTGTACCCATATGTAGACTACATATCTCATATTAGTCTCCACATATGCTAGTCATTATGTATTATTGCAACCCGCTCCACAATAATACTAGACTAGGGACATTTAAGAATATCATTATTCTAGGGTTACAATTATGTTTATTACGTTACGCAGAAACAAAACAACAAACAAAATTGCTGGATTAATGCCTCAATAAAATATCATGACTCAATGTGCAAAAATACAATCATCTCATGATTGGCTTTTTGGGCACAATACTAACAATCTCCCACTTGCACTAAAAGCCAATCATCCATGTATCTAATACCGATGGACCTAGAATGGCTATCATGCTTTTGCTGCGTAAGGGGCTTTGTCAGTGGATCAGCAATGTTGCTGTCTGTCGAAGTCCTGCATATCCTTACATCACCCCTCTCGATGATCTCCCTGATGAGATGATAGCGTCGGAGTATGTGTTTGGATCGCTGGTGAGATCGAGGTTCCTTAGCCTGTGCGATTGCTCCATTGTTGTCACAATAGAGCTCTATCGGGTCAACAATGCTTGGAACCACTCCAAGTTCAGTGATGAACTTCTTGATCCAAACTGCCTCCTTCGCAGCATCAGAGGCGGCAATGTACTCAGATTCTGTTGTAGAGTCAGCTACTGTCTCTTGCTTTGAACTCTTCCAGCTTACAGCACCACCACCAATACAAAACACATAACCAGATTGCGATCTAAAATCATCCTTATCGGATTGGAAGCTTGCATCGGTGTAACCCCTTACAACGAGCTCATCTTCACCTCCAAAGACCAAGAATGCATCCTTAGTCCTTCGTAAGTACTTAAGGATGTTCTTAACAGCTGTCCAGTGACTTTCACCGGGGTTCGATTGGTACCTACACGTCATGCTCAAAGCATATGAGACATCGGGACGAGTACATATCATGGCATACATGATAGATCCAATTGCTGAGGCATATGGAATCTTACTCATGCGCTCTCTCTCCTCGGTTGTACTCGGACACTGAGATCTAGAAAGAGTGATACCATGTGACAAGGGCAAGAATCCTTTCTTGGAATCTTGCATGCTAAACCTCTTTAGCACCTTGTCAATATATGTACTTTGACTTAGGCCAAGAAGCTTTCTAGATCTATCTCTATAGATCCTGATGCCTAACACATAGGCTGCTTCACCCAAGTCCTTCATAGAGAAACATTTCCCTAGCCAAGTCTTCACGGACTGTAGCTCAGGAATGTCATTCCCGATGAGTAGTATGTCATCTACATACAACACCAAGAAGACAATAGCGCTCCCACTAACCTTCTTGTAGACACAAGGTTCATCTTCATTTTTGATAAAACCAAACTCTTTGATTGCATCATCAAAACGAAGATTCCAACTTCGAGAAGCTTGCTTCAGTCCATAAATGGACCTTTGTAATTTGCACACTTTATTGGCATTCCCAGGAGTGACAAAACCCTCAGGTTGTGTCATGTACACATCCTCAAGTAGCTTTCCATTTAGGAATGCAGTTTTGACATCCATTTGCCATATCTCATAATCATAGTGTGCAGCAATAGCAAACAAAATTCGGATGGATTTAAGCATAGCAACTGGTGAAAAAGTTTCATCATAGTCAATACCATGAATTTGCTTGAAACCTTTTGCAACCAATCTTCCCTTAAAGGTAATCACATTACCATCCATGTCAGTTTTCTTCTTGAAAACCCATTTGCACCCTATAGGTTTTACCCCTTCAGGTGGGTCAACCAAAGTCCATACCTGGTTTTCATACATGGATTCCATCTCGGATTTCATGGCCATTAGCCACTTCTCAGAGTCAGGCCCCGACATAGCTTGTTGGTAGGTTGTGGGCTCATCTTGATCCATGAGCATCACATCACCGGTGTGAGTCACGAGAAATCCATATCTCTCGGGCTCACGCCGAATCCTACCAGTCCTACGTGGGCTTTGTGCTACAGGAACAGACTCTTGAACCACAACATCTTGTGGTGTCTGTTCAGGTTCCATTTCAGGTTCGATGTCTTCTTGTTGTTCTTGAATTTCTTCAAGTTCTACTTTCCTCCCACTAGTTCCTTTAGAGATAAACTCTTTCTCCAAAAAGACACCAGTTCGAGCAACAAACACTTTTTGCTCAGAGGGATTGTAGAAATAGTAACCCTTTGTTTCTTTGGGATACCCAACAAAAAGACATTTTTGAGATTTGGGCCCTAGTTTGTTAGAGGATTGACGTTTTACATAAACATCATAGCCCCAAATCTTCATAAAAGACAAATTGGGACGCCTCCCACTCCATATCTCATATGGTGTCTTTTGAACCGATTTAGATGGAACTCGGTTTAGTGTAAAAGCGGCTGTCTCTAGAGCATGTCCCCAAAAGGAGTTTGGAAGGTCAGCTTGACTCATCATGGAGCAAACCATGTCTAACAGAGTTCGATTTCTCCTTTCAGAAACACCATTCCATTGAGGTGTACCTGGTGGAGTGAGTTGTGATATTATACCACACTCCTTCAGATAGTCAAGGAATTCTCGATCCAAGTACTCTCCACCTCGATCTGATCGAAGCACTTTGATACTCTTCCCGAGTTGATTCTCTACTTCATTCTTGAATTCTTTGAACTTTTCAAAGGATTCTGACTTGTGTCTCATAAGATACACATAGCCATATCTGCTGAAGTCATCAGTGAAAGTAATGAAGTATTGGAAACCTCCTCTAGCTTGTGTAGACATAGGGCCACATACATCACTATGTATGAGTCCTAGTAAGTCATTAGCCCTTTCACTTTGCCCTGTGAATGGGGCTTTGGTCATCTTGCCCAACAAACATGACTCACATGTCTCATATGATTCAAAATCAAATGAGTCCAAGAGTCCATCCTTATGGAGCTCGGATATGCGGGTCTCATTTATATGGCCCAAGCGACAGTGCCAGAGATAGGTCAAGTTTGAATCATTTAATCTGACCTTCTTGGTATTCACATTATAGATTGGATCTTCAAGGTCTAGGACATACAACCCATTGCTAAGTTGAGCACTACCATAAAAGATTTCATTCAAATAAATAGAACAACATTTGTCCTTTATTATAAATGAAAAACCTTTCTTGTCCAAATAAGAAACAGAAATCAAATTTCTACTAATAGTAGGCACAAAGTAGCAGTTGTCTAATTCTAAAACTAATCCACTAGGTAAAGTGAGAACATAAGTCCCTACGGCTAAGGCAGCAACCCTTGCTCCATTTCCAACACGTAGGTCCACTTCACCTCGGGCCAATCTTCTACTTCTACTTAGATCCTGCACATTTGCACAAATGTGAGATCCACATCCAGTATCCAATACCCAAGATGAGGAAGTAGAAAAGTTAGCCTCTATAACAAAAATACCTGAAGTGGAAGTCTTACTTCCCTTTTCCTTAGCAAGTTCTTCAAGATAGAGCTTGCAGTTGCGCTTCCAGTGTCCAGGTTGCTTACAATGGAAGCACTCCCCTTCCTTTGCCACACCACCCTTTGGTTTCAGTGCAGCTGAAGAAGAACTAGCATTGGACTTTCCATTAGCTTTATCCTTCTTCTTGTTGGCTTTTCCCTTTCCCTTGCCTTTTGAACCATCAAAATGGGCTTAGCCTTCTTAAGGTTTTGCTCAGCAGTTCTCAACATGTTGAGCAATTCAGGAAGGGACTTGTCTAGGTCGTTCATGTTATAGTTCATGACGAACTGACTGTAGCTTTCAGGCAACGATTGCAAGACTACATCGATAGCCAACTCTTTCTGAAGAGCAAATCCCAAATTCTCAAGATTCTCAATGTACCCAATCATCTTAAGCACATGAGGACCCACGGGACTTCCTTCAGACATCTTGCACTGAAATAATGCCTTAGAGGTCTCAAACCTCTCATGCCTAGCTTGCTCTTGGAAAAGCATTTTGAGATGTTCGATCATATCGAACGCCCCCATGTTCTCATGTTGCTTCTGAAGCTCAGATTCCATGGTAATAAGCATGAGGCATGCAACATCCAAAGCATCATCAGAATGCCTCTTGTGAGCATCCCTTTCAGCTCTTGGAGCAGTGGCAGCAGGCTCATTCGGAATGGGCTGCTCTAGGACATATGCCTTTCTCTCTTGTTTGAGGACTATCCTCAAGTTTCGGTACCATTTGAGAAAGTTGGTCCCATTCAGTTTTTCCTTCTCAAGGATCGATCGCAATGAAAGTGTCGATGTGTTTTGTGCCATGGTTATCTACAACAGTAAATATGCAGTGTAAGAGTCATGTATTTTAATTCATTTAATAAGGACTTTTATTAAATGATACTCCCACTATTTTCCTCAAAATAATAACCCTCGATATTATTTCGGAACACCTCGGCGCTAAGGTATTCTAGTGGGCCAAGATCCATATTTGACCACAACCTGAGTCAGCTTTGGCTTTTCTCTCAAGTTACAGCTATTTAGGTAGGCAACTCATTGCCAATTGCATCTTATGCAACTCTTGGATAGTTGGGTGAACAACACTTGTCCAAGCTCATCTCATGAACTTAAGCCCAACTCTATGCCTCTAAGTCCCTAATCCTATTAGGATGACTTAGTTAAGTCGAACCCAAAGTTAGCAGTTTGGATATCACTATTATCCCATCGCGCCTTACCAAGATGAACATAGGTACTTTGCTTTGGCAAACCCACCTAATGTTGATCAAAGTCTTGACGAGTGCCAACATTTGGAAGGCATCACATTTAATGACTTAATATTTGTTTGAGGGATTTTATCTTTTGATCTCACCAATTTGTTATCTCCGGTTGTTTTATACATGCATCACATACAAATATAAAACATGCATCTCATGCTTACAAGAAATAAACGTGACATGGTTATAGCCCAAACTATGCGATATTCTCAAGCCAATGAGAATATCATAAAAGCCTAAGAAAAGAAAAGAGTCTTCACAAGCTCCTTCTCTTCCTTTCTTGGCTGCCTTTTTGTTGTCACCTCCTTGGACATACCACCTTGGACGATCCCATAATGCACCATTACATCAATAATAGAAACCTCGAGTTACATTCGAGGGGAGTAAGGTGAGAAGAGAATGTACAATGAGAGTGATAAGAAAAGGCACGACTCGCAGGCCCGAACAGGCCGAATCCGAACAAACCTAGGGTTTTTGCAACTATTGCAAGAATCCTAATCCATATAGGTATCTCATACCTATCAATTTCGGGTTAATCTCATTAACCAATTTGTGTTGTTTCTTCATATATCTCATATGTTCATTACGAATTCCGGTTTCATGCATCATGAATCAATCTAATTAATCATGGCCGAAAACCAATCGAAGACATAGCATCATGCGATTCAACACTCAATCCCGATTTAGGGTTTCACCAGTAGCTCTGATACCACTGTTGCGTTTCGGGAGCCAAACAGCGCAGCGGAATTTAACCGAAACCCTCCAGGATCCAAGTGAAACGGGGTAAACCGGGTGTTCGAAAATTTCATACCTAATTTTCGATTGAGATCTCTCACTCAACTGTAGAGTCGAATCACAAAACCTGAACAGTTGACGTGTTCAGGCTCTCTATGGTATCCACACGAGCCTCTCGGGATCACCACGCTTCCACCACGTCCCGGCAGATGCGTTTCTCTTGCGCTCGCAGTGCTAACTTGCGTCCTCCAAGGAATTGCAAGAGAAGAGTGCGGCTGTCCTTTTGGGAGGCTAGGGCAAGGAGACCTGCGAATTTCTCACTTAAAAGTTGTATTTATAGTGAGACTCAACTTCCAGGCCTAATGGGTTTCAAAGCCCTAATCCAATTAGGATTTAATTTCGGGCTTAATAATGGCTCAACTCCTTGGCCCATTATTAATACGAAATTAAAGTGAAACCATAACCCAAATAATTAGCCCATGCACTCTAATGATCCAAATAGCTCTACGTGTGCGACCCAATAGGCTCTTGCCATGTTGGCAATGATCATAAATCACATTTATAATCATAAGCAATGAGCGGTGTCTAGCAACACATCATTGCTACCCAAGTGACAAGATTGTCGGTGAATCGACTAAACCTTTATGATCATCACCGATATATGCCATTGTCCCTTTGTCCAAGATATCAAGACTAAGCACGAGACATGGAATGTGTCACTCTCGTATAGCCCAATCTTTGGTTTCTTGATTACCGAGTAGACTAACTTAAACTGATGACATTGATATCATATATCAACTCATCGGAGCATGGCCATGCATTTTCTAAGTCTCACTCTATCAAGGGGCCCAAAGATATCACTCCCGTTACATAGGAGGGACAAATCCCATCTTGATCATACAAATCCCTCCGCATGATATGTGACATACCCAATGACCTCCTTCAAGTTCACTCAGTTACGAGCAACAAAGGAAAGTATCAAAGTATGTGACTCACATGTAGGGAACCTTGATGATCTTAGGTCAAAGGACTACATATACCATGATCACTATGAGAATCACTTATGACACTCATATAACGATCCATGAAGTGTTCTCATGGTGGGTCGGTCCAGTACACAAGTTCTCCAACTTGTACCCATATGTAGACTACATATCTCATATTAGTCTCCACATATGCTAGTCATTATGTATTATTGCAACCCGCTCCACAATAATACTAGACTAGGGACATTTAAGAATATCATTATTCTAGGGTTACAATTATGTTTATTACGTTACGCAGAAACAAAACAACAAACAAAATTGCTGGATTAATGCCTCAATAAAATATCATGACTCAATGTGCAAAAATACAATCATCTCATGATTGGCTTTTTGGGCACAATACTAACAGTTGTGAATGTTTCCATTTTGTTCCAAACAAGTTGTGAATATTCTAATTTCATTCCAAACAAGTTATGAATGTTTCCATTTCATTCCAAAGAAGTTGTGAATGTTTCATTTGAATATCCATTCCAAACAAGTTGTGAATGTTCCAATTTCATTCCAAACGAGTTGTGAATGTTCCAATTTCATTTCAAACATGTTGTGAATGTTTCCATTTCATTCAAAACAAGTTGTGAATGTTTCCATTTCATTCCAAAGAAGTTGTGAATGGTTTAATTCCATTCCATATATGTTGTGAATGTTTCAATTTCAATCCAAACAAGCTGTGAATGTTTCAATTTCATTGCAAACAAGTTCTGAATATTTCCATTTATTTCCAAACAATTTGTTAATGCTTAAATTTCATTGCAAAGAAGTTGTGAATGTTTCCATTTCGTTCCAAACAAGTCGTGAATGTTCGAATTTCATTCCAAAGAAGTTATGAATGTTTCCATTTCATTCCAAAGAAGTTGTGATTGTTTCATTTGAATTCCATTCCAAACAAGTTGTGAATTTCATTTGAATTTCATTCCAAACGAGTTGTGAATGTTCCATTTTCATTTCAAACAAGTTGTGAATGTTTCCATTTCATTACAAACATGTTGTGAATGTTCCAATCTCATTCCAAAGAAGTTGTGCATGTTTCCACTTCATTCCAAACAAGTTTTGAATGTTTCCAATTCATTCCAAACAGGTTGTGAATGTTTGCAACTCATTCCAAAGAAATTGTCAATGTTTCGATTCATTCCAAAACAAGTTGTGAATGTTTCCATTTCATTCCAAAGAGGTTGTGAATGTTTCAATTTCATTCCAAACACGTTGTGAATGTTTCCAGTTCATTCCGAACGAGTTTTGAATGTTTCTGCTTCATTCCAAACAAGTTGTGAATGTTTCAATTTCATTCTAAACTAGTTGTGAATGTTTCAATTTCATTCCAAACAAGTTCTGAATGTTTATATTTCGTTCCACACAAGTTGTGAATGTTTCCATTTCATTCTGAAGAAGTTTTGAATGTTTCCATTTCATTCCGAACAAGTTGTGAATGTTTCAATTTCATTCCAAACTAGTTGTGAATATTTGAATTTCATTCCAAACTAGTTGTGAATGTTTCCATTTCATTCAAAACAAGCTGTTAATGTTTCAATTTCATTACAAACAAGTTGTGAATGTTTCTATTTCACTCCAAACAAGTGGTTAACGTTTCAATTTCATTGCAAACAAGTTGTGAATGTTTCCATTTAATTCCAAAGAAGTTTTGAACGCTTCCAATTCATTCCAAACAAGTTGTGAATGTTTCCATTTCATTCCAAACAAGTTTTGAAAGTTTCCATTTCATTCCAACGAAGCTGTGCATGTTTCCATTTCATTCCAAACAAGTTGTGAATGTTCCAATTTCATTTCAAACATGTTGTGAATGTTTCCATTTCATTCAAAACAAGTTGTGAATGTTTCCATTTCATTCCAAAGAAGTTGTGAATGTTTCAATTTCAATCCAAACAAGCTGTGAATGTTTCAATTTCATTGCAAACAAGTTCTGAATATTTCCAGTTCTTTCCAAACAATTTGTGAATGTTTCAATTTCATTGCAAAGAAGTTGTGAATGTTTCCATTTCGTTCCAAACAAGTCGTGAATGTTCTAAGTTCATTCCAAACAAGTTATGAATGTTTCCATTTCATTCCAAAGAAGTTGTGAATGCTTCATTTGAATTCTATTCCAAACAAGTTATGAATGTTCCAATTTCATTCCAAACGAGTTGTGAATGTTCGAATTTCATTCCAAACGAGTTGTGAATGTTTCCATTTCATTACAAACATGTTTTGAATGTTCCAATCTCATTCCAAAGAAGTTGTGCATGTTTCCACTTCATTCCAAACAAGTTTTGAATGTTTCCATTTCATTCCAAACAAGTTGTGAAAGTTTCCAATTCATTCCAAACAGGTTGTGAATGTTTCCATTTCATTCCAAAGAAGTTGTGAATGTTTTAATTCCATTCCAAATAAGTTGTGAATGTTTCAATTTCAATCCAAACAAGCTGTTAATGTTTCAATTTCATTGCAAACAAGTTCCGAATATTTCCATTTCTTTCCAAAGAATTTGTGCATGTTTCAATTTCATTGCAAAGAAGTTGTGAATGTTTCCATTTCGTTCCAAACAAGTTGTGAATATTCTAATTTCATTCCAAACAAGTTATGAATGTTTCCATTTCATTCCAAAGAAGTTGTGAATGTTTCATTTGAATATCCATTCCAAACAAGTTGTGAATGTTCCAATTTCATTCCAAACGAGTTGTGAATGTTCCAATTTCATTTCAAACAAGTTGTGAATGTTTCCATTTCATTACAAAAATGTTGTGAATGTTCCAATCTCATTCCAAAGAAGTTGTGCATGTTTCCACTTCATTCCAAACAAGTTTTGAATGTTTCCATTTCATTCCAAACAAGTTGTGAAAGTTTCCCATTCATTCCAAACAGGTTGTGAATGTTTGCAACTCATTCCAAAGAAATTGTCAATGTTTCGATTCATTCCAAAACAAGTTGTGAATGTTTCCATTTCATTCCAAATAAGTTGTGAATGTTTCAATTTCATTCCAAACACGTTGTGAATGTTTCCAGTTCATTTCGAACGAGTTTTGAATGTTTCTGCTTCATTCCAAACAAGTTGTAAATGTTTCAATTTCATTCTAAACTAGTTGTGAATGTTTCAATTTCATTCCAAACTAGTTCTGAATGTTTATATTTCGTTCCAAACAAGTTGTGAATGTTTCCATTTCATTCTGAAGAAGTTTTGAATGTTTCCATTTCAATCCGAAGAAGTTGTGAATATTTGAATTTCATTCCAAACTAGTTGTGAATGTTTCCATTTCATTCAAAACAAGCTGTTAATGTTTCAATTTCATTACAAACAAGATGTGAATGTTTCTATTTCGTTCCAAACAAGTGGTTAACGTTTCAATTTCATTGCAAACAAGTTGTGAATGTTTTAATTTCATTGCAAACAAGTTGTGAATGTTTCCATTTCATTCCAAAACAAGATGTGAATGTTTCAATTTCATTCCAAACAAGTTCTGAATGTTTCGATTTCATTCCAAACATGTTGTGAATGTTCCAGTTTCATTCCATACAAGTTGTGAATGTTTCCATTTCATTCCAATCAAGGTGTGCATGTTTCCACTTCATTCCAAACAAGTTTTGAATGTTACCATTTCATTCAAAACAAGTTGTGAATGTTTCCATTTCATTCCAAAGAAGTTGTGAATGGTTTAATTCCATTCCAAATAAGTTGTGAATGTTTCAATTTCAATCCAAAGAAGCTGTGAATGTTTCAATTTCATTGCAAACAAGTTCTGAATATTTCCATTTCTTTCCAAACAATTTCTGAATGTTTCAATTTCATTGCAAAGAAGTTGTGAATGTTTCCATTTCGTTCCAAACAAGTCGTGAATGTTCTAAGTTCATTCCAAACAAGTTATGAATGTTTCCATTTCATTCCAAAGAAGTTGTGAATGTTTCATTTGAATTCCATTCCAAACAAGTTGTGAATGTTCCAATTTCATTCCAAACGAGTTGTGAATGTTCCAATTTCATTTCAAACAAGTTGTGAATGTTTCCATTTCATTACAAACATGTTGTGAATGTTCCAATCTCATTCCAAAGAAGTTGTGCATGTTTCCACTTCATTCCAAACAAGTTTTGAATGTTTCCATTTCATTCCGAACAAGTTGTGAATGTTTCAATTTCATTCCAAACTAGTTGTGAATAATTGAATTTCATTCCAAACTAGTTGTGAATGTCTCCATTTCATTCCAAACAAGCTGTTAATGTTTCAATTTATTACAAACAAGTTGTGAATGTTTCTATTTCATTCCAAACAAGTGGTTAAGGTTTCAATTTCATTCTGAACAAGTTGTGAATGTTTTAATTTCATTGCAAACAAGTTGTGAAAGTTTCCATTTCATTCCAAAGATGTTGTGAATGTTTCCATTTCATTCCAAACAAGTTGTCAATGTTGAAATTCGTTCCAAACAAGTTGTGAATGTTTCCATTTCATTCCAAAACAAGTTGTGAATTTTTCAATTTCATTCCAAACAAGTTCTGAATGTTTCCATTTCATTCCAAACATGTTGTGAATGTTCCAGTTTCATTCCATAGAAGTTGTGAATGTTTCCATTTCATTCAAATCAAGGTGTGCATGTTTCCACTTCATTCCAAACATGTTTTGAATGTTACCATTTCATTCCAAACAACTTGTGAATGTTTCCATTTAATTCCAAAGAAGTTTAGAATACTTTGAATTCATTCCAAACAAGTTGTGAATGCTTCCATTTCATTCCAAACAAGTTTTGAAAGTTTCCATTTCATTACAACGAAGCTGTGCATGTTTCCATTTCATTCCAAACTGTTAGTATTGTGCCCAAAAAGCCAATCATGAGATGATTGTATTTTGCACATTGAGTCATGATATTTTATTGAGGCATTAATCCAGCAATTTTGTTTGTTGTTTTGTTTCTGCGTAACATAATAAACATAATTGTAACCCTAGAATAATGATATTCTTAAACGTCCCTAGTCTAGTATTATTGTGGAGCGGGTTGCAATAATACATAATGACTAGCATATGTGGAGACTAATATGAGATATGTAGTCTACATATGGGTACAAGTTGGAGAACTTGTGTACTGGACCGACCCACCATGAGAACACTTCATGGATCGTTATATGAGTGTCATAAGTGATTCTCATAGTGATCATGGTATATGTAGTCCTTCGACCTAAGATCATCAAGGTTCCCTACATGTGAGTCACATACTTTGATACTTTCCTTTGTTGCTCGTAACTGAGTGAACTTGAAGGAGGTCATTGGGTATGTCACATATCATGCGGAGGGATTTGTATGATCAAGATGGGATTTGTCCCTCCTATGTAACGGGAGTGATATCTTTGGGCCCCTTGATAGAGTGAGACTTAGAAAATGCATGGCCATGCTCCGATGAGTTGATATATGATATCAATGTCATCAGTTTAAGTTAGTCTACTCGGTAATCAAGAAACCAAAGATTGGGCTATACGAGAGTGACACATTCCATGTCTCGTGCTTAGTCTTGATATCTTGGACAAAGGGACAATGGCATATATCGGTGATGATCATAAAGGTTTAGTTGATTCACCGACAATCTTGTCACTTGGGTAGCAATGATGTGTTGCTAGACACCGCTCATTGCTTATGATTATAAATGTGATTTATGATCATTGCCAACATGGCAAGAGCCTATTGGGTCGCACACGTAGAGCTATTTGGATCATTAGAGTGCATGGGCTAATTATTTGGGTTATGGTTTCACTTTAATTTCGTATTAATAATGGGCCAAGGAGTTGAGCCATTATTAAGCCCGAAATTAAATCCTAATTGGATTAGGGCTTTGAAACCCATTAGGCCTGGAAGTTGAGTCTCACTATAAATACAACTTTTAAGTGAGAAATTCGCAGGTCTCCTTGCCCTAGCCTCCCAAAAGGACAGCCGCACTCTTCTCTTGCAATTCCTTGGAGGACGCAAGCTAGCACTGCGAGCGCAAGAGAAACGCATCTGCCGGGACGTGGTGGAAGCGTGGTGATCCCGAGAGGCTCGTGTGGATACCATAGAGAGCCTGAACACGTCAACTGTTCAGGTTTTGTGATTCGACTCTACAGTTGAGTGAGAGATCTCAACCGAAAATTAGGTATGAAATTTTCGAACACCCGGTTTACCCCGTTTCACTTGGATCCTGGAGGGTTTCGGTTAAATTCCGCTGCGCTGTTTGGCTCCCGAAACCCAACAGTGGTATCAGAGCTACTGGTGAAACCCTAAATCGGGATTGAGTGTTGAATCGCATGATGCTATGTCTTCGATTGGTTTTCGGCCATGATTAATTAGATTGATTCATGATGCATGAAACCGGAATTCGTAATGAACATATGAGATATATGAAGAAACAACACAAATTGGTTAATGAGATTAACCCGAAATTGATAGGTATGAGATACCTATATGGATTAGGATTCTTGCAATAGTTGCAAAAACCCTAGGTTTGTTCAGATTCGGCCTGTTCGGGCACCGAAAGTAAGGTATTTTTGGTGGCTCGAATGGAGGAGTCTCGGGTGCCTACTTTCTCGAAATTGAAGATTTCGGGCTAAGCAATTGTAAGACAATTTTTTGCGCCGGGGGGCGCTGCCCCCCACGCCCCCCGCAAGGGCGGCTCCCCTTGACCCCGTCCGCTGACCGGTCAGCGGAACCACCGCCCGCTGACCGGCCAGCGGGACCGCCGTATGCGAAGTGCCACATAAATAAAAACTGGTTAATCAACACGCGAAAATTGGCATGCATCTTTGTTGAATGAGATTTGACATAATATGCTGATTAGTGTTTGAAGCATGGTGCATGGTTATAGCCCTTGATTGGTTGTACTTGTAAATACGGCCTGCGAGTCGTGCCTTTTCTTATCACTCTCATTGTACATTCTCTTCTCACCTTACTCCCCTCGAATGTAACTCGAGGTTTCTATTATTGATGTAATGGTGCATTATGGGATCGTCCAAGGTGGTATGTCCAAGGAGGTGACAACAAAAAGGCAGCCAAGAAAGGAAGAGAAGGAGCTTGTGAAGACTCTTTTCTTTTCTTAGGCTTTTATGATATTCTCATTGGCTTGAGAATATCGCATAGTTTGGGCTATAACCATGTCACGTTTATTTCTTGTAAGCATGAGATGCATGTTTTATATTTGTATGTGATGCATGTATAAAACAACCGGAGATAACAAATTGGTGAGATCAAAAGATAAAATCCCTCAAACAAATATTAAGTCATTAAATGTGATGCCTTCCAAATGTTGGCACTCGTCAAGACTTTGATCAACATTAGGTGGGTTTGCCAAAGCAAAGTACCTATGTTCATCTTGGTAAGGCGCGATGGGATAATAGTGATATCCAAACTGCTAACTTTGGGTTCGACTTAACTAAGTCATCCTAATAGGATTAGGGACTTAGAGGCATAGAGTTGGGCTTAAGTTCATGAGATGAGCTTGGACAAGTGTTGTTCACCCAACTATCCAAGAGTTGCATAAGATGCAATTGGCAATGAGTTGCCTACCTAAATAGCTGTAACTTGAGAGAAAAGCCAAAGCTGACTCAGGTTGTGGTCAAATATGGATCTTGGCCCACTAGAATACCTTAGCGCCGAGGTGTTCCGAAATAATATCGAGGGTTATTATTTTGAGGAAAATAGTGGGAGTATCATTTAATAAAAGTCCTTATTAAATGAATTAAAATACATGACTCTTACACTGCATATTTACTGTTGTAGATAACCATGGCACAAAACACATCGACACTTTCATTGCGATCGATCCTTGAGAAGGAAAAACTGAATGGGACCAACTTTCTCAAATGGTACCGAAACTTGAGGATAGTCCTCAAACAAGAGAGAAAGGCATATGTCCTAGAGCAGCCCATTCCGAATGAGCCTGCTGCCACTGCTCCAAGAGCGGAAAGGGATGCTCACAAGAGGCATTCTGATGATGCTTTGGATGTTGCATGCCTCATGCTTATTACCATGGAATCTGAGCTTCAGAAGCAACATGAGAACATGGGGGCGTTCGATATGATCGAACATCTCAAAATGCTTTTCCAAGAGCAAGCTAGGCATGAGAGGTTTGAGACCTCTAAGGCATTGTTTCAGTGCAAGATGTCTGAGGGAAGTCCCGTGGGTCCTCATGTGCTCAAGATGATTGGGTACATTGAGAATCTTGAGAATTTGGGATTTGCTCTTCAGAAAGAGTTGGCTATCGATGTAGTCTTGCAATCGTTGCCTGAAAGCTACAGTCAGTTCGTCATGAACTATAACATGAACGACCTAGACAAGTCCCTTCCTGAATTGCTCAACATGTTGAGAACTGCTGAGCAAAACCTTAAGAAGGCTAAGCCCATTTTGATGGTTCAAAAGGGCAAGGGAAAGGGAAAAGCCAACAAGAAGAAGGATAAAGCTAATGGAAAGTCCAATGCTAGTTCTTCTTCAGCTGCACTGAAACCAAAGGGTGGTGTGGCAAAGGAAGGGGAGTGCTTCCATTGTAAGCAACCTGGACACTGGAAGCGCAACTGCAAGCTCTATCTTGAAGAACTTGCTAAGGAAAAGGGAAGTAAGACTTCCACTTCAGGTATTTTTGTTATAGAGGCTAACTTTTCTACTTCCTCATCTTGGGTATTGGATACTGGATGTGGATCTCACATTTGTGCAAATGTGCAGGATCTAAGTAGAAGTAGAAGATTGGCCCGAGGTGAAGTGGACCTACGTGTTGGAAATGGAGCAAGGGTTGCTGCCTTAGCCATAGGGACTTATGTTCTCACTTTACCTAGTGGATTAGTTTTAGAATTAGACAACTGCTACTTTGTGCCTACTATTAGTAGAAATTTGATTTCTGTTTCTTGTTTGGACAAGAAAGGTTTTTCATTTATAATAAAGGACAAATGTTGTTCTATTTATTTGAATGAAATCTTTTATGGTAGTGCTCAACTTAGCAATGGGTTGTATGTTCTAGACCTTGAAGATCCAATCTATAATGTGAATACCAAGAAGGTCAGATTAAATGATTCAAACTTGACCCATCTCTGGCACTGTCGCTTGGGCCATATAAATGAGACCCGCATATCCAAGCTCCATAAGGATGGACTTTTGGACTCATTTGATTTTGAATCATATGAGACATGTGAGTCATGTTTGTTGGGCAAGATGACCAAAGCCCCATTCACAGGGCAAAGTGAAAGGGCTAATGACTTACTAGGACTCATACATAGTGATGTATGTGGCCCTATGTCTACACAAGCTAGAGGAGGTTCCCAATACTTCATTACTTTCACTGATGACTTCAGCAGATATGGTTATGTGTATCTTATGAGACACAAGTCAGAATCCTTTGAAAAGTTCAAAGAATTCAAGAATGAAGTAGAGAATCAACTCGGGAAGAGTATCAAAGTGCTTCGATCAGATCGAGGTGGAGAGTACTTGGATCGAGAATTCCTTGACTATCTGAAGGAGTGTGGTATAGTATCACAACTCACTCCACCAGGTACACCTCAATGGAATGGTGTTTCTGAAAGGAGAAATCGAACTCTGTTAGACATGGTTCGCTCCATGATGAGTCAAGCTGACCTTCCAAACTCCTTTTGGGGACATGCTCTAGAGACAGCCGCTTTTACACTAAACCGAGTTCCATCTAAATCGGTTCAAAAGACACCATATGAGATATGGAGTGGGAGGCGTCCCAATTTGTCTTTTATGAAGATTTGGGGCTGTGATGTTTATGTAAAACATCAATCCTCTAACAAACTAGGGCCCAAATCTCAAAAATGTCTTTTTGTTGGGTATCCCAAAGAAACAAAGGGTTACTATTTCTACAATCCCTCTGAGCAAAAAGTGTTTGTTGCTCGAACTGGTGTCTTTTTGGAGAAAGAGTTTATCTCTAAAGGAACTAGTGGGAGGAAAGTAGAACTTGAAGAAATTCAAGAACAACAAGAAGACATCGAACCTGAAATGGAACCTGAACAGACACCACAAGATGTTGTGGTTCAAGAGTCTGTTCCTGTAGCACACAGCCCACGTAGGACTGGTAGGATTCGGCGTGAGCCCGAGAGATATGGATTTCTCGTGACTCACACCGGTGATGTGATGCTCATGGATCAAGATGAGCCCATAACCTACCAACAAGCTATGTCGGGGCCTGACTCTGAGAAGTGGCTAATGGCCATGAAATCCGAGATGGAATCCATGTATGAAAACCAAGTATGGACTTTGGTTGACCCACCTGAAGGGGTAAAACCCATAGGGTGCAAATGGGTTTTCA
The DNA here is from genome assembly GCA_039654915.1 of Aquilaria yunnanensis. Lineage (NCBI taxonomy): Eukaryota > Viridiplantae > Streptophyta > Magnoliopsida > Malvales > Thymelaeaceae > Aquilaria > Aquilaria yunnanensis. The sequence goes on along the minus strand of CM077595.1, from coordinate 33,985,699 downwards.
AGAAGAAAACTGACATGGATGGTAATGTGATTACCTTTAAGGGACGATTGGTCGCAAAAGGTTTCAAGCAAATTCATGGTATTGACTATGATGAAACTTTTTCACCAGTTGCTATGCTTAAATCCATCCGAATTTTGTTTGCTATTGCTGCACACTATGATTATGAGATATGGCAAATGGATGTCAAAACTGCATTCCTAAATGGAAAGCTACTTGAGGATGTGTACATGACACAGCCTGAGGGTTTTGTCACTCCTGGGAATGCCAATAAAGTGTGCAAATTGCAAAGGTCCATTTATGGACTGAAGCAAGCTTCTCGAAGTTGGAATCTTCGTTTTGATGATGCAATCAAAGAGTTTGGTTTTATCAAAAATGAAGATGAACCTTGTGTCTACAAGAAGGTTAGTGGGAGCGCTATTGTCTTCTTGGTGTTGTATGTAGATGACATACTACTCATCGGGAATGACATTCCTGAGCTACAGTCTGTGAAGACTTGGCTAAGGAAATGTTTCTCTATGAAGGACTTGGGTGAAGCAGCCTATGTGTTAGGCATCAGGATCTATAGAGATAGATCTAGAAAGCTTCTTGGCCTAAGTCAAAGTACATATATTGACAAGGTGCTAAAGAGGTTTAGCATGCAAGATTCCAAGAAAGGATTCTTGCCCATGTCACATGGTATCACTCTTTCTAGATCTCAGTGTCCAAGTACAACCGAGGAGAGAGAGCGCATGAGTAAGATTCCATATGCCTCAGCAATTGGATCTATCATGTATGCCATGATATGTACTCGTCCCGATGTCTCATATGCTTTGAGCATGACAAGTAGGTACCAATCGAACCCCGGTGAAAGTCACTGGACAGCTGTTAAGAACATCCTTAAGTACTTACGAAGGACTAAGGATGCATTCTTGGTCTTTGGAGGTGAAGATCAGCTCGTTGTAAGGGGTTACACCGATGCAAGCTTCCAATCCGATAAGGATGATTTTAGATCGCAATCTGGTTATGTGTTTTGTATTGGTGGTGGTGCTGTAAGCTGGAAGAGTTCAAAGCAAGAGACAGTAGCTGACTCTACAACAGAATCTGAGTACATTGCTGCCTCTGATGCTGCGAAGGAGGCAGTTTGGATCAAGAAGTTCATCACTGAACTTGGAGTGGTTCCAAGCATTGTTGACCCGATAGAGCTCTATTGTGACAACAATGGAGCAATCGCACAGGCTAAGGAACCTCGATCTCACCAGCGATCCAAACACATACTCCGACGCTATCATCTCATCAGGGAGATCATCGAGAGGGGTGATGTAAGGATATGCAGGACTTCGACAAACAGCAACATTGCTGATCCACTGACAAAGCCCCTTACGCAGCAGAAGCATGATAGCCATTCTAGGTCCATCGGTATTAGATACATGGATGATTGGCTTTTAGTGCAAGTGGGAGATTGTTAGTATTGTCCCCAAAAAGCCAATCATGAGATGATTGTATTTTGCACATTGAGTCATGATATTTTATTGAGGCATTAATCCAGCAATTTTGTTTGTTGTTTTGTTTCTGCGTAACATAATAAACATAATTGTAACCCTAGAATAATGATATTCTTAAACGTCCCTAGTCTAGTATTATTGTGGAGCGGGTTGCAATAATACATAATGACTAGCATATGTGGAGACTAATATGAGATATGTAGTCTACATATGGGTACAAGTTGGAGAACTTGTGTACTGGACCGACCCACCATGAGAACACTTCATGGATCGTTATATGAGTGTCATAAGTGATTCTCATAGTGATCATGGTATATGTAGTCCTTCGACCTAAGATCATCAAGGTTCCCTACATGTGAGTCACATACTTTGATACTTTCCTTTGTTGCTCGTAACTGAGTGAACTTGAAGGAGGTCATTGGGTATGTCACATATCATGCGGAGGGATTTGTATGATCAAGATGGGATTTGTCCCTCCTATGTAACGGGAGTGATATCTTTGGGCCCCTTGATAGAGTGAGACTTAGAAAATGCATGGCCATGCTCCGATGAGTTGATATATGATATCAATGTCATCAGTTTAAGTTAGTCTACTCGGTAATCAAGAAACCAAAGATTGGGCTATACGAGAGTGACACATTCCATGTCTCGTGCTTAGTCTTGATATCTTGGACAAAGGGACAATGGCATATATCGGTGATGATCATAAAGGTTTAGTTGATTCACCGACAATCTTGTCACTTGGGTAGCAATGATGTGTTGCTAGACACCGCTCATTGCTTATGATTATAAATGTGATTTATGATCATTGCCAACATGGCAAGAGCCTATTGGGTCGCACACGTAGAGCTATTTGGATCATTAGAGTGCATGGGCTAATTATTTGGGTTATGGTTTCACTTTAATTTCGTATTAATAATGGGCCAAGGAGTTGAGCCATTATTAAGCCCGAAATTAAATCCTAATTGGATTAGGGCTTTGAAACCCATTAGGCCTGGAAGTTGAGTCTCACTATAAATACAACTTTTAAGTGAGAAATTCGCAGGTCTCCTTGCCCTAGCCTCCCAAAAGGACAGCCGCACTCTTCTCTTGCAATTCCTTGGAGGACGCAAGCTAGCACTGCGAGCGCAAGAGAAACGCATCTGCCGGGACGTGGTGGAAGCGTGGTGATCCCGAGAGGCTCGTGTGGATACCATAGAGAGCCTGAACACGTCAACTGTTCAGGTTTTGTGATTCGACTCTACAGTTGAGTGAGAGATCTCAACCGAAAATTAGGTATGAAATTTTCGAACACCCGGTTTACCCCGTTTCACTTGGATCCTGGAGGGTTTCGGTTAAATTCCGCTGCGCTGTTTGGCTCCCGAAACCCAACACAAACAAGTTGTGAATGTTCCAATTTCATTTCAAACATGTTGTGAAGGTTTCCATTTCATTCAAAACAATTTGTGAATGTTTCCATTTCATTCCAAAGAAGTTGTGAATGGTTTAATTCCATTCCAAATAAGTTGTGAATGTTTCAATTTCAATCCAAACAAGCTGTGAATGTTTCAATTTCATTGCAAACAAGTTCTGAATATTTCCATTTCTTTCCAAACAATTTGTGAATGTTTCAATTTCATTGCAAAGAAGTTGTGAATGTTTCCATTTCGTTCCAAACAAGCCGTGAATGTTCTAAGTTCATTCCAAACAAGTTATGAATGTTTCCATTTCATTGCAAAGAAGTTATGAATGTTTCATTTGAATTCCATTCCAAACAAGTTGTGAATGTTCCAATTTCATTCCGAACGAGTTGTGAATGTTCCAATTTCATTCCAAACGAGTTGTGAATGTTTCCATTTCATTACAAACATGTTGTGAATGTTCTAATCTCATTCCAAAGAAGTTGTGCATGTTTCCACTTCATTCCAAACAAGTTTTGAATGTTTCCATTTCATTCCAAACAAGTTGTGAAAGTTTCCAATTCATTCCAAACAGGTTGTGAATGTTTGCAACTCATTCCAAAGAAATTGTCAATGTTTCGATTCATTCAAAAACAAGTTGTGAATGTTTCCATTTCATTCCAAAGAAGTTGTGAATGTTTCAAATTCATTCCAAACACGTTGTGAATGTTTCCCGTTCATTCCGAACAAGTTTTGAATGTTTCTGCTTCATTGCAAACAAGTTGTGAATGTTTCAATTTCATTCTATACTAGTTGTGAATGTTTCAATTTCATTCCAAACAAGTTCTGAATGTTTATATTTCGTTCCAAACAAGTTGTGAATGTTTCCATTTCATTCTGAAGAAGTTTTGAATGTTTCCATTTCATTCCGAACAAGTTGTGAATGTTTCAATTTCATTCCAAACTAGTTGTGAATATTTGAATTTCATTCCAAACTAGTTGTGAATGTTTCCATTTCATTACAAACAAGTTGTGAATGTTTATATTTCATTCCAAACAGGTGGTTAACGTTTCTATTTCATTCCAAACAAGTTGTGAATGTTTTAATTTCATTGCAAACAAGTTGTGAATGTTTCCATTTCAATCCAAAGATGTTGTGAATGTTTCCAATTCATTCCAAACAAGTTGTGAATGTTGAAATTCATTCCAAACAAGTTGTGAATGTTTGCATTTCATTCCAAAACAAGTTGTGAATGTTTCAATTTCATTCCAAACAAGTTCTGAATGTTTCCATTTCATTCCAAACATGTTGTGAATGTTCCAGTTTTATTCCATAGAGGTTGTGAATGTTTCCATTTCATTCCAATCAAGGTGTGCATGTTTCTACTTCATTCCAAACAAGTTTTGAATGTTACCATTTCATTCCAAACAACTTGTGAATGTTTCCATTTAATTCCAAAGAAGTTTTGCACGCTTCCAATTCATTCCAAACAAGTTGTGAATGTTTCCATTTCATTCCAAAACAAGTTATGAATGTTTCCATGTCATTCCAAAGAAGTTGTGAATGGTTCAATTGAAGATTTCAGAATCTCATGATAACGTAACTTTATGTTATCTACTCATGTACATGCCACATGCATTTTGATCATTTGAGTTTGACATCAGTACAAGCATGCATCATTCTAATTTGTTTAACATATTTTGTGCATTTGATATAGCATGTTAGTTTTACATACGTATTGTGGCAAACAAATCCTAGCATGCTACTAAGAACATTCATGTAAATAATGAATGAAACCTAGCATGCTGCTAAACCAAGAAAGAATGTGTACCTTACTTCTTGGTTATGTGTGGAGAAAAGAAGAAGAACTTGATCTTGGAGGAGCACCTTGAGGCTTGAATTGAGATGAACAATCTCATTGTAAATCCACCCACAATGCTCTAGAAAGTTGTCTAATATTTTGGCTATTGAAAGGAATGGAGGGAGGATATTTTTCTCTTAAGAAAATGGAGCAAATGGAGTGCCAAAGAATCCTTTAAATGGCTGGCTACTAAAGGCTATTTATACATGACCAAAAGGTACACCTTTACACCAAGCAAGGTGTCTTTGAAGCCAAAGAACACTTCCTTTGGCCAAGGGTAATCTATGGTGGCGAAAATACACATCTCTTTGGCCAAGGAACACTTCCTTTGGCCTAAGAGACATCTCTTGGTGCTATAACCAACCCATGGCCGAATATACATGTCTCTTGATGTCAAAGGACATCATTCTTGGTGCAATAACCACCCTAACCACCTCATGGCTGAATATACAGGTCTCTTGATCTCAAAGGACATCATTCTTGGTGCAATAACCACCCCATGGCTGAATATACATGTCTATTCACTCAAGGAACACTTCCTTTGGATGAAAGGACAAGTTCTTTTAGCCAATAGTCATCTCTTTGCATTTGTTAAGTTGAACCTTGCAAGAATCTTATCAATATAAGGCTCTTGGGAAAGAGCCAACAGCCTTGACTTTCTATCCCTTAGGATCTTAACCCCTAGGATAAAGGCAGCCTCTCCCATGTCCTTCATGTCAAAGGTGGAAGACAACCATCCCTTGATGGTACTTAACAACGCAAGCCCATTACTTGCAATCAGTATATCATCTACATATAGAGTCAATACTGCAAAACTAGACCCAGAAGAGTACAAGTATACACAATGGTCTTCATGCATCATCACAAAGCCATAGCTTGTGATTTCATGGTGAAACTTCAAGTACCACTGTCTTGAAGCTTGCTTAAGACCATAGATAGACTTCTTCAGTCTACATACCTTGTCCTCTTGACCCTTTTGGACAAACCCCTCAGGTTGTCTCATATATATCTCCTCACTCAAATCACCATTGAGAAAGGCGGTCTTTACATCCATCTGATGTAACTCTAGGTCCAGATTTGCCACGATGGCAAGTAATATCCTGATGGAAGTGAATTTTACAACAGGACAGAAGGTGTCTTTGAAATCAACACCCTCCTTCTGTGTAAAACCCTTGGCCACCAAACGGGCCTTGTATCTTTTGATACTTCCATCAGAGTTCACCTTGATCATGAGAACCCACTTGTTCCCAATTGCCTTACGGCCTGAAGGAAGATCACTTAGTTCCCAAACCCCATTAAGATGCATTGAATGCAACTCATCCTTCATTGCATTTAGCCACTCTTCCCTCTCTGCACCCTCAAGAGCCTCATTTGATGGGTTTCGGGAGCCAAACAACACAGCGGAATTTAACCGAAACCCTCCAGGATCCAAGTGAAATGGGGTAAACCGGGTGTTCAAAAATTTTCATACCTAATTTTTTGTTGAGATCTCTCACTCAACTGTAGAGTTGAATCACAAAACCTGAACAGTTGATGTGTTCAGGCTCTCTATGGTATCCACACGAACCTCTCAGAATCACCACGCTTCCACCACATCCCGGCAGATGCATTTCTCTTGCGCTCACAGTGCTAGCTTGCGTCCTCCAAGGAATTGCAAGAGAAGAGTGCGGCTGTCCTTTTGGGAGGCTAGGGCAAGGAGACCTGCAAATTTCTCACTAGAAGTTGTATTTATAGTGAGGCTCAACTTCCAGGCCTAATAGGTTTCAAAGTCCTAATCCAATTAGGCTTTAATTTCGGGCTTAATAATGGTTCAACTATTGGGCCCATTATTAATATGAAATTATTGTGAAACCAAAACCCAAATTATTAGCCCATGCACTCTAATGATCCAAATAGCTTTATGTGTGTGACCCAATAGGCTCTTACCACGTTGGCAATGATTTATGATCATAAGCAATGAGCGGTGTCTAGCAACACATCATTGCTACCCAAGTGACAAGATTGTCAATGATTCGACTAAACCTTTATGATCATCACCGATATATGCCATTGTCCCTTTGTCCAAGATATCAAGACTAAGCACGAGACATGAAATGTGTCACTCTCGTATAGCCCAATCTTTGGTTTCTTGATTACCGAGTAGACCAACTTAAACTGATGACATTGATATCGTATATCAACTCATCTGAGCATGGCCATGCATTTTTCTAAGTCTTACTCTATCAAGGGGCCCAAAGATATCACTCCCGTTACATAGGAGGGACAAATCCCATCTTGATCATACAAATCCCTCCGCGTGATATGTGACATACCCAATGACCTCCTTCAAGTTCACTCAGTTACGAGCAACAAAGGAAAGAATCAAAGTATGTCACTCACATGTAGGGAACCTTGATGATCTTAGGTCGAAGGACTACATATACCATGATCACTATGAGAATCACTTATGACACTCATATAACGATCCATGTAGTGTTCTCATGGTGGGTCAGTCCAGTACACAAGTTCTCCAACTTGTACCCATATGTAGACTATATATCTCATATTAGTCTCCACATATGCTAGTCGTTATATATTATTGCAACCCGCTCCACAATAATACTAGACCAGGGACGTTTAAGAATATCATTATTCTAGGGTTACAATTATGTTTGTTAAGTTACGCAGAAACAAAATGACAAACATAATTGCAGGATTAATGCCATAATAAAATATCATGGCTCAATGTGCAAAAATACAATCATCTCATGATTGGCTTTTGGGCACAACACTAACATCCTTAATGTTACTTGGCTCATCTATCTTAGATGCAACCAAATTTGCCTCACAATCCAAGATCCACCATTCTTTAGGTGGTCCAAACTTCCTCATTGATCTTGTCAATGTAGGCTGAGATGGAGGCAACTCATGCTCCATCTCTTAAGGCTCAACATTTTGCCCTTGAGTATCCTCAACTCCCTCTTGAACAAAACCTTCCTTTTGGAGGTCTTGCTCATGTTGGTCCACAACAACATGCATTTCTGGAGCCATTGCTCCATGTGGTTGAGGTACTCCCTCTAGAGTAGGTGCATGTGTCCCAGGTGTCCTTATGACACTTGGTTGATCCTCATCTAGGATCTCGCTTAATGAGGTTAAGTCACCACATTCACCAACTTTGGGGAACTCATCCTCCACAAAGTTAGCATTCCTTGCATCAAAGATGTTCCCAGTTTTGTGACTTATATCCAAGAACACATAACCCTTAGATTGTTCAGCATAACCAAGGAAGGCACACCTCCTCCCTCTTGGACCCAACTTTCCCAAAGGGTGGTCCGTTATGTGAACATAAGCTAAACAACCCCAAGGGCGTAAATAGCTTAGATTAGGAGTTTTCTTCTTCCATAACTCATATGGAGAAGAGTTCACATTCTTGGTGGGTACTCTTTTAAGGACATGAATTGCACACAGCAGTGCATCACTCCAATAAGTGATGTCTAAATTGGACTTTGCCATCATGGAACGTACCATGTCCATAAGAATTCTATTCTTCCTCTTAGACACTCCATTTTGTTGGGGTGTCCAAGGAATAGTGAACTCCCAATCAATACCCTTCAAGTCACAAAATGCCTTGAATGCATTGGATGTATACTCTCCACCCCTATCTGTCCTGAAGGAGTTAACCTTCTTACCTTCTTGGTTCTCAACCAAGTGCATATACTTCTCAAAGCATGCCAAGGCCTCTGCCTTGTTTCTGAGTAAGTAGATGTGGGTGAATCGAGTATAATCATCTGTGAATGTGATGAAGTACTTTAATCCATTTCTGGATTCAACCCTCATTGGCCCACACAGGTTAGAGTGAACTAAACTTAGTGCCTCACTTCTCCTAGTTGCTTTGCCAAAAGGCTTTCTTGTGGCTTTGCCCTCTAGGCATGATTGGCAACTTGGAAGGACAACCTTGGTCAAGGAACCTAGCAAGCCACTCTTGGCAAGCTTGTCCATTCTATCTTGACCAATATGACCCAACCTCTCATGCCATCTCATTTGATTTGTGACCTCTGTCACATAGCAACTAGGACTTGTAACAGAATGGTCAATTGGCTTCAACTCATAAAGCCCATTATTAACTGAACAAGTGCATACTATCTAATCATCTTTAATAATAGACACATTATTATTAAAGAAATTAAAGCAATAATTGTACTTCAACATACAACTTATAGAAATCAAATTTCTACAAATGTTTGGTACATTCAATACAACTATTAGATACAAATATCCAATATCCACAGGAATTCTACATGTTCTACTTCCAGCTTGGCATCATTCCCCACTGAAACGTGCTTAGCTCCTTTTGAGAGCTTCCTGTAGGCCACAAACCAGGACCTATCCTGGGCTATGTGGTCTGTTGCTCTCGAGTCTACAATCCACAAAGAATTGCACTCAGTTAGTAATGTACATGACACAACATGTACAATGGAAGTAAAAGGGTTTGTATGTACCTTGGGTGGACCCTTGCAATCTTTTGCAAAGTGTCCTTTATGCCCACAATTGAAGCACTTCAGCTTGCTTATGTCCCGCTTCTTCTTGAACTTTTTCTTGGAACCAGGACCTTTTCCCTTGACCTTTCCCAGCCCTCCTTTCCCACCATTCTTCTTCCATTCCTTCTGGATAGAAGATGATGCAACATATGCCCTAGAATGGTCCTTGAGGGCCATTACTTCAGCCTCAAGGAGGAGGTGATGAGCAATGTCATGAAATGACATTATTTGAGGGTTATGGTGTAAATTGACCTTCATCAACGGCCATTCCTCATTGGGCAAGCAGCGGATTATTGCTTGCACTTGTTGCTCATCAATGAGCACATGCCCTGCTGTCTTGAGTTGGTGGATCATGCGTGACATCTCATGCAAGTGAGCACTCATAGAGTGATCGGCACGCTTCACATAATTCTCAAACCTGAGAATCATTGAGCGTTGTTTCTCTACAGAAACATCTCCATACTTGGCCTTGATTGAGTCCCATATGGCCTTGGCCCCCTCAAGCATGGAGAATTCCACCATAGTGGAGAGGAGAGTGAATCTACACATAGAGTTCTTCTTTAGGAATGCCTCATATGCAGTCCTATTCTCTCCCTCAGCAGGAGGCATGATTTCTTGAGTGAGCACATCAAGAGTTTCTTGCTCAGTTAAGATGAATTTGACCTACTGTTGCCAAATTGAATAGTTTTCACCATCCAATTTGAGGTCACGGTTTAATTCTGCAGCTATATTCTTACAAGCCATCTACATTGATGAAATTCACATGTTTTAGTTCAAATTACACAACAAGACTCAACAAAGCAACATGTGTATGAAACAACTTCTAACATGCTCATATATGGCAAAAAAGATGCATTTAGCATTCAATCAGAAATACACAAACATGCCTTCATTGCTTCATACACATATTGATATGATCAAGGAAAGCACACATGGAGAAGGCAAGGACCCATTGAAGGTTTCTAGTGGACCTATGACAAGGAAGAAAGCTAAGGAGCTCTCAAGTGCACTACAAGCCTTTGTTTCAAGCTTCTTCAAGGAGGATGGCCATGAAACCTCACAAGGAGTTGCTGGAATTTTCAAGACATCATATCAAGGTGATGGACATGCCTGGTACTCAATTCTGGAGTGCTTAGACAAGTCTCAAAACAAGGACATCAAGGGCAACACTCAAAGTGCACCATTTGAGCCACCTTAAGTGTTCTTATTGCATTTTGTGTCCACAAGCTGGATTTTTGAGCTCTAACTTTCCAGACCTTCATTACCACATCTAAGATGAAGATTCATGCCATTAGAACTCAAAGATTCAAGCTTGGAGCTGAAGATACAAGAGACAACCTTAAAGTGCCCAAAAGGCTATTTGGGAGTTTTCGGGTTTAATCTTGTATTTATATTTTATTTTCGTTCAAATCCTATTTAGATACAATATTTAGGAAGTTATTTAGGCTATGGAATAGTTTTAAATCGTTTTGGACAAGTGGCATACGCTGCATTCATTAAACTTGTTCAAACTAGGAATTAGAGTCCTAATTTGACTATGATTTCCTATGTCTTTGTATCTAGGATTCCCAATGGATTTAGGCTGTGAATTTTTCCCAGATTTTAACCCTAGTTTAGGCCTATATAAATGTTGGGTTTCGGGAGCCAAACAGCGCAGCGGAATTTAACCGAAACCCTCCAGGATCCAAGTGAAACGGGGTAAACCGGGTGTTCGAAAATTTCATACCTAATTTTCGGTTGAGATCTCTCACTCAACTGTAGAGTCGAATCACAAAACCTGAACAGTTGACGTGTTCAGGCTCTCTATGGTATCCACACGAGCCTCTCGGGATCACCACGCTTCCACCACGTCCCGGCAGATGCGTTTCTCTTGCGCTCGCAGTGCTAGCTTGCGTCCTCCAAGGAATTGCAAGAGAAGAGTGCGGCTGTCCTTTTGGGAAGCTAGGGCAAGGAGACCTACGAATTTCTCACTTAAAAGTTGTATTTATAGTGAGACTCAACTTCCAGGCCTAATGGGTTTCAAAGCCCTAATCCAATTAGGAATTAATTTCGGGCTTAATAATGGCTCAACTCCTTGGCCCATTATTAATACGAAATTAAAGTGAAACCATAACCCAAATAATTAGCCCATGCACTCTAATGATCCAAATAGCTCTATGTGTGCGACCCAATAGGCTCTTGCCATATTGGCAACGATCATAAATCACATTTATGATCATAAGCAATGAGCGGTGTCTAGCAACACATCATTGCTACCCAAGTGACAAGATTGTCGGTGAATCGACTAAACCTTTATGATCATCACCGATATATGCCATTGTCCCTTTGTCCAAGATATCAAGACTAAGCACAAGACATGGAATGTGTCACTCTCGTATAGCCCAATCTTCGGTTTCTTGATTACCGAGTAGACCAAATTAAACTGACGACATTGATATCATATATCAACTCATCGGAGCATGGCCATGCATTTTCTAAGTCTCACTCTATCAAGGGGCCCAAAGATATCACTCCCGTTACATAGGAGGGACAAATCCCATCTTGATCATACAAATCCCTCCGCATGATATGTGACATACCCAATGACCTCCTTCAAGTTCACTCAGTTACGAGTAACAAAGGAAAGTATCAAAGTATGTGACTCACATGTAGGGAACCTTGATGATCTTAGGTCGAAGGACTACATATACCATGATCACTATGAGAATCACTTATGACACTCATATAACGATCCATGAAGTGTTCTCATAGTGGGTCGGTCCAGTACACAAGTTCTCCAACTTGTACCCATATGTAGACTACATATCTCATATTAGTCTCCACATATGCTAGTCATTATGTATTATTGCAACCCGCTCCACAATAATACTATACTAGGGACGTTTAAGAATATCATTATTCTAGGGTTACAATTATGTTTATTACGTTACGCAGAAACAAAACAACAAACAAAATTGCTGGATTAATGCCTCAATAAAATATCATGACTCAATGTGCAAAAATACAATCATCTCATGATTGGCTTTTGGGCACAATACTAACAATAAAGGCACATATTCTGGATGTAAACAGACAGAAAAATATTGAAATAATATTGCTCTTTGGAGAGGTTTTCTTTTTGGTTCTTTGTGGACTGCCTTGGTGCACAAGTGTGCTTGTGTTCTTGGAGTTCTATACTTCTCGTTTCTAATCACAGGTTGATTAGGGGTGGGGGTTTCAAATCCAGTCTCTTTGATGTCTTGTGGAGCTTGAAAAACATCTTGGGCACATTTCATGGTCTTTATACCATCGGGGTTCGCATCACATATCCTTCATTAGCCTTTATCAAAATCATACGCATATGTATGATCCTAAATCATGCTTACTACATGCAACATATACATCTTCATGACCTAGGCTCTGATACCAATTGAAGATTTCAGGATCTCATGATTACATATCTTTATGTTATCTACTCATGTACATGCAACATGCATTTTGATCATTTGAGTTCAACATGAGTACAAGCATGTATCATTCTAATTTGTTTAACATATTTTGTGCATTTGATATAGCATGTTAGTTTTACATACATATTGTGGCAAACAATTCCTAGCATGCTACTAAGAACATTCATGTAAATAATGAATGAAACCTAGCATGCTACTAAACCAACAAAGAATGTGTACCTTCCTTCTTGGTTATGTGTGGAGAAAAGAGGAAGAACTTGATCTTGGAGGAGCACCTTGAGGATTGAATTGAGATGAACAATCTCAATGTAAATCCACCCACAATGCTCTAGAAAGTTGTCTAATATTTCAGCTATTTAAAGGAATGGAGGGAGGAGATTTTTCTCTTAAGAAAATGGAGCAAATGGAGTGCCAAAGAATCCTTTAAATTGCTGGCCACTAAAGGCTATTTATACATGACCAAAAGGTACACCTTTACACCAAGCAAGGTGTCTTTTAAGCCAAAGAACACTTCCTTTGGCCAAGGGTCATCTATGGTGGCGAAAATACATGTCTCTTTGGCCAAGGAACACTTCCTTTGGCCTAAGAGACATGTCCCTTTGGTCAAGAGACATCTCTTGGTGCTATAACCAACCCATGGCTGAATATACATGTCTCTTGATGTCAAAGGACATCATTCTTGGTGCAATAACCACCCCAACCACCTCATGGCCGAATATACATGTCTCTTGATGTCAAAGGACATCATTCTTGGTGCAATAACCACCCCAACCACCCAATGGCCAAATATACATGCCTATTCACTCAAGGAACACTTCCTTTGGATGAAAGGACATGTTCTTTTAGCCAATAGTCATCTCTTTTGATGAAGAGACATACCTTTACACAAAAGATGTGTCTCTTGGTGGTTTTGAGCTAAAAGCAAGGTGAGCTGGCACAAAGCTAGCTCACTATACTACTTATGCACCATTGAGCTCCTTTGTGCTCCAAACAAGCACCATGAACTGAGGTCCAGCTCCTAGAGTTGACCTAGAGCTGGAGTTACCTGCTCTCAGCTGAAGTGAACTGAAGTCCAGCTACACTCAGCTACCAGAAGCCGAAGTGAGCTGACTTGAGCTAACTTGAGCTGAAGTCCAGCTACTTTGAGCTACTTTGACCTACTTATAGCTGAAGTGAGCTGACTCGAGCTGAAGTCCAGCTACATTCAGCTACCAGAAGCTGAAGTGAGCTAACTTGAGCTAACTTAAACTGACATGAGCTGACTTCAGCTAACTTGAGCTGAAGTCCAGCTACTTTGAGCTACTTACAGCTGAAGTGAGCTGACTTGAGCTAAAGGGAGCTACTTCTAGCTGCCTTAGATAGCTATTCAGGCTAGAGTTAGCTCAATGAACTCAAATCCTATGTTAAAAGGATCTTGGTGCGCCAAGAATTCCAACATCAATTTCATTCTAAACTAGTGGTCAATGTTTCAATTTCATTCCAAACAAGTTGTGAATGTTTCCATTTCATTCCAAACAATTTGTGAATGTTTCCATTTCAAGCAAAAGAAGTTTCCACTTCAATCCAAACAAGTTTTCAATTTTTCTACTTCATTCCAAACGAGTTTTGAATGTTTTCGCTTCATTCCAAACAATTTCTGAATGTTTCAATTTCATTCCAAACTAGTTGTGACTGTTTCAATTTCATTCCAAACTAGTTGTGACTGTTTCAATTTCATTCCAAAAAAGTTGTGAATGTTTATATTTCGTTCCAAACAAGTTGTGAATGTTTCCATTTCTTTGCAAACTAGTTCTGAATGTTTGCATTTCATTCCAAACAAGTTGTGATTGTTTCCATTTCATTCCAACCAATTTGAGAATGTTTCAATTTCATTCCGAAGAGGTTGTGAAAATGTTTCCATTTCATTCCAAACAAGTTGTGAATTTTCCAATTTACAAGTTGTGACTATTTCCATTTCATTCCAAACAAGTTTTGAATGTTTCCATCTCATTCGAAAGAAGTTGTGAATGCTTCAATTTCATTCCATATAAGTTGTTAATGTTTCAATTTCATTCCAAACAAGTTGTGAATGTTTCAACTTCATTGCAAACAAGTTTTGGATGTTTCCATTTCATTCCAAACAAGTTGTTAATGTTTCAATTTCAATCCAAACAAGTTGTGAATGTTTCAATTTCATCGCAAACAAGTTATGGATGTTTCCATTTCATTCCAAACAAGTTGTTAATGTTTCAATTTCATTCCAAACAAGTTGAGAATGTTTCAATTTCATTGCAAACAAGTTCTGGATGTTTACATTTTCTTTCCAAACAATTTGTGTATGTTTCCATTTCATTCCAAAGAAGTTTTGAATGTTTCCATTTCATTCCAAACAAGTTGTGAATGTTCCAATTTCATTCCAAATAACTTGTGAATGTTTCTATTTCATTCCAAACAAGTTTTGAATGTTTCAACTTCATTTCAAAGAAGTTGTGAATGTTTCCATTTATTACCAAACAATATGTGAATGTTTCCATTTCATTCCAAAAGAGTTTTGAATGTTTCAATTTCATTCCAAACAAGTTGTGAATGTTTCAATTTCATTTCAAACAAGTTTTGAATGTTCCCATTTCATTCCAAACAAGTTTCGAATGTTTCCATTTCACTCAAAACAAGTTGTGAATGTTTCAATTTCATAACAAACAAGTTATGAATGTTTCAACTATATTCCAAACAAGCTGTGATTGCAAACAGGTTGTGAATGTTTCCATTTCTTTCCAAACAATTAGTGAATGTTTCCATTTCATTCCGAAGAAGTTGTGAATGTTTCCATTTCATTCCAAACAAGTTGTGAATGTTTCCATTTTTTCCAAACAATTTGCGAATGTTTGCAATTCTTTCCAAAGAAGTTGTGAATGTTTCCATTTTATTCCAAACAAGTTGTGAATGTTTCCATTTTTTCCAAACAATTTGCAAATGTTTGCATTTCTTTCCAAAGAAGTTGTGAATGTTTCCATTTCATTCCAAACAAGTTGTGAATGTTCCAATTTCATTCCAAACAAGTTCTGAATGTTTTCATTTCATTCAAACCAAGTTTTAAATGTTTCCATTTCATTCCAAAGAAGTTGTGAATGTGTCCATTTCATTCCAACCAAGTTGTAAGTGTTTCAATTTCATTCCAAACAAGTTGTGAAAGTTACAATTTCATTGCAAACAAGTTGTGAACGTTTCCATTTCCTTCCAAACAATTTCTAAATGTTTAAATTTCATTCCAAATTAGTTGTGAATGTTTCCATTTCATTCCAAACAAGTTGTGAATGTTCCAATTTCATTCCAAACAAGTTGTGAATGTTTGCATTTCATTCCAAACAAGTTTTGAATGTTTCCATTTCATTCCAATGAAGTTGTGAATGTTTCAATTTCTTTCCAAAAAAGTTGTGAATGTTTCCATTTCTTTTCAAATAAGTTGTGACTGTGTCAATTTCAGTGCAAAAGAGTTGTGAATGTTTCCATTTCTTTCAAAAAAATTTGTGAAAGTTTCCATTTCATTCGAAAGAAGTTGTGAATGTTCCCATTTCATTCCAAAAAAGTTTTGAATGTTTCCATTTCGTTCCAAAGAAGTTGTGAATGTTTCCGTTTCGTTCCAAGGAAGTTGTGAATGTTTCCGTTTCATTCCAAACAAGTTGTGAATGTTTCCGTTTCATTCCAAACAAGTTGTGAATGTTTCCATTTCATTACAACGAACTTTTGAATGTTTCCATTTTATTCCAAACAAGTTGTGAATGTTTCCATTTCATTCCAAACAAGTTGTGAATATTTCAATTTCATTACAAAATAGTTCTGAAGATTTCTATTTCATTCCCAACAAGTTGTAAATGTTTCAGTTTCATTCCAAAGAATTTGTGAATGCTCAAATTTCATTCCAAACAAGTTGTGATTGTTTCATTTCATTCCAAACAAGTTGTGAATTTTTCAATTTCATTACAAAATAGTTCTGAAGATTTCCATTTCATTCCAAACAAGTTGTAAATGTTTCAGTTTCATTCCAAAGAATTTGTGAATGTTTCCATTTCATTCCAAACAAGTTGTGAATGTTCAAATTTCATTCCAAACAAGTTGTGAATCTTTCCGTTTCAATCCAAACAAGTTGTGAATGTTTCCATTTCATTACAAACAAGTTTTGAATGTTTCCATTTTATAACAAACAAGTTGTGAATGTTTCCATTTCATTCCAAACAAATTGTGAATATTTCAATTTCATTACAAAATAGTTCTGTAGATTTCCATTTCATTCCAAACAAGTTGTAAACGTTTCAGTTTCATTCCAAACAATTTGTGAATGTTTCCATTTCATTCGAAACAAGTTGTGACTGTTTCCATTTCATTCCAAAGAACTTTCGAATGTTTCCATTTCACTCAAAACAGGTTGTGAATGTTTCAATTTCATAACAAACAAGTTGTGAATGCTTCAACTTTATTCCAAACAAGTTGTGAATGTTTCAATTTCAATTCAAACAAGTTGTGAATGTTTCCATTTCATTGCAAACAAGTTGTGAATGTTTCCATTTCTTTCCAAACAATTTGTGAATGTTTCCATTTCATTCCAAAGAAGTTGTGAATGTTTCCATTTCATTTCGAACAAGTTGTGAATGTTTCCATTTTTTCCAAACAATTTGTGAATGTTTGCATTTCATTCCAAAGAAGTTGTGAATGTTTCCATTTCTTTTCAAACAAGTTCTGAATGTTTTCATTTCATTCAAAACAAGTTTTAAATGTTTCCATTTCAGTCCAAAGAAGTTGTGAAAGTGTCCATTTCATTCCAACCATGTTGTGAGTGTTTCAGTTTCATTCCAAACAAGTTGTGAAAGTTACATTTTCATTGCAAACAAGTTGTGAACATTTCCATTTCCTTCCAAACAATTTCTGAATGTTTAAATTTCATTCCAAATTAGTTGTGAATGTTTCCATTTCATTCCAAACAAGTTGTGAATGTTCCAATTTCATTCCAAACAAGTTGTGAATGTTTGCATTTCATTCCAAACAAGTTTTGAATGTTTCCATTTCATTCCAATGAAGTTGTGAATGTTTCAATTTCTTTCCAAACAGGGTGTGAATGTTTCCATTTCTTTTCAAATAAGTTGTGACTGTGTCAATTTCAGTGCAAAAAAGTTGTGAATGTTTCCATTTCTTTCAAAAAAATTTGTGAAAGTTTCCATTTCGTTCTAAAGAAGTTGTGAATGTTTCCATTTCATTCCAAAAAAGTTTTGAATGTTTCCGTTTCATTCCAAAGAAGTTGTGAATGTTTCCATTTCATTCCAAGGAAGTTGTGAATGTTTCCGTTTCATTCCAAACAAGTTGTGAATGTTTCCATTTCATTACAACGAACTTTTGAATGTTTCCATTTTACTCCAAACAAGTTGTGAATGTTTCCATTTCATTCCAAACAAGTTGTGAATATTTCAATTTCATTACAAAATAGTTTTGAAAATTTCCATTTCATTCCAAACAAGTTGTAAATGTTTCAGTTTCATTCCAAAGAATTTGTGAATGTTTCCATTTCATTCGAAATAAGTTGTGAATGTTCAAATTTCATTCCAAACAAGTTGTGAATGTTTCATTTAATTCCAAACAAGTTGTGAAAATTTCAATTTCATTACAAAATAGTTCTGACGATTTCCATTTCATTCCAAACAATTTGTGAATGTTTCCATTTCATTCCAAACAAGTTGTGAATGTTCAAATTTCATTCCAAAGAAGTTGTGAATGTTTCCGTTTCATTCCAAACAAGTTGTGATTGTTTCCATTTCATTACAACCAAGTTTTGAATGTTTCCATTTTATTCCAAACAAGTTGTGAATGTTTCCATTTCATTCCAAAGAAGTTGTGAATATATCCATTTCATTACAAAATAGTTCTGAAGATTTCTATTTCATTCCAAACAAGTCGTAAATGTTTCAGTTTCATTCCAAAGAATTTGTGAATGTTCAAATTTCATTCCAAACAAGTTGTGATTGTTTCATTTCATTCCAAACAAGTTTGGAATATTTCAATTTCATTACAAAATAGTTCTGAAGATTTCCATTTCATTCCAAACAAGTTGTAAATGTTTCAGTTTCATTCCAAAGAATTTGTGAATGTTTCCATTTCATTCCAAACAAGTTGTGAATGTTCAAATTTCATTCCAAACAAGTTGTGAATCTTTCCGTTTCAACCCAAACAAGTTGTGAATGTTTCCATTTCATTACAAACAAGTTTTGAATGTTTCCATTTTATACCAAACAAGTTGTGAATGTTTCCATTTCATTCCAAACAAGTTGTGAATATTTCAATTTCATTACAAAATAGTTCTGAAGATTTCCATTTCATTCCAAACAAGTTGTGAATGTTCCAATTTCATTACAAACAAGTTCTGAATGTTTTCATTTCATTCAAAACAAGTTTTAAATGTTTCCATTTCAGTCCAAAGAAGTTGTGAATGTGTCCATTTCATTCCAACCAAGTTGTGAGTGTTTCAATTTCATTCCAAACAAGTTGTGAAAGTTACAATTTCATTGCAAACAAGTTGTGAACATTTCCATTTCCTTCCAAACAATTTCTGAATGTTTAAATTTCATTCCAAATTAGTTGTGAATGTTTCCATTTCATTCCAAACAAGTTGTGAATGTTCCAATTTCATTCCAAACAAGTTGTGAATGTTTGCATTTCATTCCAAACAAGTTTTGAATGTTTCCATTTCATTCCAATGAAGTTGTGAATGTTTCAATTTCTTTCCAAACAGGGTGTGAATGTTTCCATTTCTTTTCAAATAAGTTGTGACTGTGTCAATTTCAGTGCAAAAAAGTTGTGAATGTTTCCATTTCTTTCAAAAAAATTTGTGAAAGTTTCCATTTCGTTCTAAAGAAGTTGTGAATGTTTCCATTTCATTCCAAAAAAGTTTTGAATGTTTCCGTTTCATTCCAAAGAAGTTGTGAATGTTTCCATTTCATTCCAAAGAAGTTGTGAATGTTTCCGTTTCATTCCAAACAAGTTGTGAATGTTTCCATTTCATTACAACGAACTTTTGAATGTTTCCATTTTATTCCAAAGAAGTTGTGAATGTTTCCATTTCATTCCAAACAAGTTGTGAATATTTCAATTTCATTACAAAATAGTTGTGAAGATTTCCATTTCATTCCAAACAAGTTGTAAATGTTTCAGTTTCATTCCAAAGAATTTGTGAATGTTTCCATTTCATTCGAAATAAGTTGTGAATGTTCAAATTTCATTCCAAACAAGTTGTGAATGTTTCATTTCATTCCAAACAAGTTGTGAATATTTCAATTTCATTACAAAATATTTCTGACGATTTCCATTTCATTCCAAACAATTTGTGAATGTTTCCATTTCATTCCAAACAAGTTGTGAATGTTCAAATTTCATTCCAAAGAAGTTGTGAATGTTTCCGTTTCATTCCAAACAAGTTGTGAATGTTTCCATTTCATTACAACCAAGTTTTGAATGTTTCCATTTTTTTCCAAACAAGTTGTGAATGTTTCCATTTCATTCCAAACAAGTTGTGAATATTTCAATTTCATTACAAAATAGTTCTGAACATTTCCATTTCATTCCAAACAAGTTGTAAATGTTTCAGTTTCATTCCAAAGAATTTGTGAATGTTTCCATTTCATTCCAAACAAGTTGTGAATGTTCAAATTTCATTCCAAACAAGTTGTGAATGTTTCCGTTTCATTCCAAACAAGTTGTCAATGTTTCCATTTCATTACAAACAAGTTTTGAATGTTTCCATTTTATACCAAAAAAGTTTTGAATGTTTCCATTTCGTTCCAAAGAAGTTGTGAAAGTTTTCATTTCATTCCAAGGAAGTTGTGAATGTTTCCGTTTCATTCCAAACAAGTTGTGAATGTTTCCATTTCATTACAACCAAGTTTTCAATGTTTCCATTTTATTCCAAACAAGTTGTGAATGTTTCCATTTCATTCCAAACAAGTTGTGAATATTTCAATTTCATTACAAAATAGTTCTGAAGATTTCCATTTCATTCCAAACAAGTTGTAAATGTTTCACTTTTATTCCAAAGAATTTGTGAATGTTTCCATTTCATTCGAAACAAGTTGTGAATGTTCAAATTTCATTCGAAACAAGTTGTGAATGTTTCATTTCATTCCAAACAAGTTGTGAATATTTAAATTTCATTACAAAATAGTTCTGAAGATTTCCATTTCATTCCAAACAAGTTGTAAATGTTTCAGTTTCATTCCAAAGAATTTGTGATTGTTTCCATTTCATTCGAAACAAGTTGTGAATGTTCAAATTTCATTCCAAACAAGTTGTGAACGTTTCCGTTTCATTCCAAACAAGTTGTGAATGTTTCCATTTCATTACAAACAAGTTTTGAATGTTTCCATTTAATTCCAAACAAGTTGTGAATGTTTCCATTTCATTCCAAACAAGTTGTGAATATTTCAATTTCATTACAAAATAGTTCTGAAGATTTCCATTTCATTCCAAACAAGTTGTAAACGTTTCAGTTTCATTCCAAACAATTTGTGAATGTTTCCATTTCATTCGAAACAAGTTGTGACTGTTTCCATTTCATTCCAAAGAACTTTCGAATGTTTCCATTTCACTCAAAACAAGTTGTGAATGTTTCAATTTCATAACAAACAAGTTGTGAATGTTTCAACTTTATTCCAAACAAGTTGTGAATGTTTCAATTTCAATTCAAACAAGTTGTGAATGTTTCCATTTCCCTGCAAACAAGTTGTGAATGTTTCCATTTCTTTCCAAACAATTTGTGAATGTTTCCATTTCATTCCAAAGAAGTTGTGAATGTTTCCATTTCATTCCAAACAAGTTTTGAATGTTTCCATTTTTTCCAAACAATTTGTGAATGTTTGCATTTCATTCCAAAGAAGTTATGAATGTTTCCATTTCATTCCAAACAAGTTGTGAATGTTCCAATTTCATTCCGAAGAAGTTCTGAAAGTTTTCATTTCATTCAAAACAAGTTTTAAATGTTTCCATTTCATTCGAAAGAAGTTGTGAATGTGTCCATTCCATTCCAACCAAGTTGTGAGTGTTTCAATTTCATTCCAAACAAGTTGTGAAAGTTACAATTTCATTGCAAACAAGTTGTGAACATTTCCATTTCCCTCCAAACAATTTCTGAATGTTTAAATCTCATTCCAAATTAGTTGTGAATGTTTCCATTTCATTCCAAACAAGTTGTGAATGTTCCAATTTCATTCCAAACAAGTCGTGAATGTTTGCATTTCATTCCAAACAAGTTTTAAATGTATCCATTTCATTCCAATGAAGTTGTGAATGTTTCAATTTCTTTCCAAACAGGGTGTGAATGTTTCCATTTCTTTTCAAAAAAGTTGTGAATGTTTCCATTTCTTTCAAAAAAATTTGTGAAAGTTTCCATTTCATTCTAAAGAAGTTGTGAATGTTTCCATTTCATTCCAAAAAAGTTTTGAATGTTTCCATTTCGTTCCAAAGAAGTTGTGAATGTTTCCATTTCATTCCAAGGAAGTTGTGAATGTTTCCGTTTCATTCCAAACGAGTTGTGAATGTTTCCATTTCATTACAACGAACTTTTGAATGTTTCCATTTTATTCCAAACAAGTTGTGAATGTTTCCATTTCATTCCAAACAAGATGTGAATATTTCAATTTCATTACAAAATAGTTTTGAAGATTTCCATTTCATACCAAACAAGTTGTAAATGTTTCAGTTTCATTCAAAAGAATTTGTGAATGTTTCCATTTCATTCGAAATAAGTTGTGAATGTTCAAATTTCATTCCAAACAAGTTGTCAATGTTTCATTTAATTCCAAACAAGTTGTGAATATTTCAATTTCATTACAAAATAGTTCTGACGATTTCCATTTCATTCCAAACAATTTGTGAATGTTTCCATTTCATTCCAAACAAGTTTTGAATGTTCAAATTTCATTCCAAAGAAGTTGTGAATGTTTCCGTTTCATTCCAAACAAGTTGTGAATGTTTCCATTTCACTACAAACAAGTTTTGAATGTTTCCATTTTATACCAAAAAAGTTTTGAATGTTTCCATTTCATTCCAAAGAAGTTGTGAATGTTTCCATTTCATTCCAAGGAAGTTGTGAAAGTTTCCGTTTCATTCCAAACAAGTTGTGAATGTTTCCATTTCATTACAACCAAGTTTTGAATGTTTCCATTTTATACCAAACAAGTTGTGAATGTTTCCATTTCATTCCAAACAAGTTGTGAATATTTCAATTTCATTACAAAATAGTTCTGAAGATTTCCATTTCATTCCAAACAAGTTGTGAATGTTCCAATTTCATTACAAACAAGTTCTGAATGTTTTCATTTCATTCAAAACAAGTTTTAAATGTTTCCATTTCAGTCCAAAGAAGTTGTGAATGTGTCCATTTCATTCCAACCAAGTTGTGAGTGTTTCAATTTCATTCCAAACAAGTTGTGAAAGTTACAATTTCATTGCAAACAAGTTGTGAACATTTCCATTTCCTTCCAAACAATTTCTGAATGTTTAAATTTCATTCCAAATTAGTTGTGAATGTTTCCATTTCATTCCAAACAAGTTGTGAATGTTCCAATTTCATTCCAAACAAGTTGTGAATGTTTGCATTTCATTCCAAACAAGTTTTGAATGTTTCCATTTCATTCCAATGAAGTTGTGAATGTTTCAATTTCTTTCCAAACAGGGTGTGAATGTTTCCATTTCTTTTCAAATAAGTTGTGACTGTGTCAATTTCAGTGCAAAAAAGTTGTGAATGTTTCCATTTCTTTCAAAAAAATTTGTGAAAGTTTCCATTTCGTTCTAAAGAAGTTGTGAATGTTTCCATTTCATTCCAAAAAAGTTTTGAATGTTTCCGTTTCATTCCAAAGAAGTTGTGAATGTTTCCATTTCATTCCAAGGAAGTTGTGAATGTTTCCGTTTCATTCCAAACAAGTTGTGAATGTTTCCATTTCATTACAACGAACTTTTGAATGTTTCCATTTTATTCCAAAGAAGTTGTGAATGTTTCCATTTCATTCCAAACAAGTTGTGAATATTTCAATTTCATTACAAAATAGTTGTGAAGATTTCCATTTCATTCCAAACAAGTTGTAAATGTTTCAGTTTCATTCCAAAGAATTTGTGAATGTTTCCATTTCATTCGAAATAAGTTGTGAATGTTCAAATTTCATTCCAAACAAGTTGTGAATGTTTCATTTCATTCCAAACAAGTTGTGAATATTTCAATTTCATTACAAAATATTTCTGACGATTTCCATTTCATTCCAAACAATTTGTGAATGTTTCCATTTCATTCCAAACAAGTTGTGAATGTTCAAATTTCATTCCAAAGAAGTTGTGAATGTTTCCGTTTCATTCCAAACAAGTTGTGAATGTTTCCATTTCATTACAACCAAGTTTTGAATGTTTCCATTTTTTTCCAAACAAGTTGTGAATGTTTCCATTTCATTCCAAACAAGTTGTGAATATTTCAATTTCATTACAAAATAGTTCTGAACATTTCCATTTCATTCCAAACAAGTTGTAAATGTTTCAGTTTCATTCCAAAGAATTTGTGAATGTTTCCATTTCATTCCAAACAAGTTGTGAATGTTCAAATTTCATTCCAAACAAGTTGTGAATGTTTCCGTTTCATTCCAAACAAGTTGTCAATGTTTCCATTTCATTACAAACAAGTTTTGAATGTTTCCATTTTATACCAAAAAAGTTTTGAATGTTTCCATTTCGTTCCAAAGAAGTTGTGAAAGTTTTCATTTCATTCCAAGGAAGTTGTGAATGTTTCCGTTTCATTCCAAACAAGTTGTGAATGTTTCCATTTCATTACAACCAAGTTTTCAATGTTTCCATTTTATTCCAAACAAGTTGTGAATGTTTCCATTTCATTCCAAACAAGTTGTGAATATTTCAATTTCATTACAAAATAGTTCTGAAGATTTCCATTTCATTCCAAACAAGTTGTAAATGTTTCACTTTTATTCCAAAGAATTTGTGAATGTTTCCATTTCATTCGAAACAAGTTGTGAATGTTCAAATTTCATTCGAAACAAGTTGTGAATGTTTCATTTCATTCCAAACAAGTTGTGAATATTTAAATTTCATTACAAAATAGTTCTGAAGATTTCCATTTCATTCCAAACAAGTTGTAAATGTTTCAGTTTCATTCCAAAGAATTTGTGATTGTTTCCATTTCATTCGAAACAAGTTGTGAATGTTCAAATTTCATTCCAAACAAGTTGTGAATGTTTCCGTTTCATTCCAAACAAGTTGTGAATGTTTCCATTTCATTACAAACAAGTTTTGAATGTTTCCATTTAATTCCAAACAAGTTGTGAATGTTTCCATTTCATTCCAAACAAGTTGTGAATATTTCAATTTCATTACAAAATAGTTCTGAAGATTTCCATTTCATTCCAAACAAGTTGTAAACGTTTCAGTTTCATTCCAAACAATTTGTGAATGTTTCCATTTCATTCGAAACAAGTTGTGACTGTTTCCATTTCATTCCAAAGAACTTTCGAATGTTTCCATTTCACTCAAAACAAGTTGTGAATGTTTCAATTTCATAACAAACAAGTTGTGAATGTTTCAACTTTATTCCAAACAAGTTGTGAATGTTTCAATTTCAATTCAAACAAGTTGTGAATGTTTCCATTTCCCTGCAAACAAGTTGTGAATGTTTCCATTTCTTTCCAAACAATTTGTGAATGTTTCCATTTCATTCCAAAGAAGTTGTGAATGTTTCCATTTCATTCCAAACAAGTTTTGAATGTTTCCATTTTTTCCAAACAATTTGTGAATGTTTGCATTTCATTCCAAAGAAGTTATGAATGTTTCCATTTCATTCCAAACAAGTTGTGAATGTTCCAATTTCATTCCGAAGAAGTTCTGAAAGTTTTCATTTCATTCAAAACAAGTTTTAAATGTTTCCATTTCATTCGAAAGAAGTTGTGAATGTGTCCATTCCATTCCAACCAAGTTGTGAGTGTTTCAATTTCATTCCAAACAAGTTGTGAAAGTTACAATTTCATTGCAAACAAGTTGTGAACATTTCCATTTCCCTCCAAACAATTTCTGAATGTTTAAATCTCATTCCAAATTAGTTGTGAATGTTTCCATTTCATTCCAAACAAGTTGTGAATGTTCCAATTTCATTCCAAACAAGTCGTGAATGTTTGCATTTCATTCCAAACAAGTTTTAAATGTATCCATTTCATTCCAATGAAGTTGTGAATGTTTCAATTTCTTTCCAAACAGGGTGTGAATGTTTCCATTTCTTTTCAAAAAAGTTGTGAATGTTTCCATTTCTTTCAAAAAAATTTGTGAAAGTTTCCATTTCATTCTAAAGAAGTTGTGAATGTTTCCATTTCATTCCAAAAAAGTTTTGAATGTTTCCATTTCGTTCCAAAGAAGTTGTGAATGTTTCCATTTCATTCCAAGGAAGTTGTGAATGTTTCCGTTTCATTCCAAACGAGTTGTGAATGTTTCCATTTCATTACAACGAACTTTTGAATGTTTCCATTTTATTCCAAACAAGTTGTGAATGTTTCCATTTCATTCCAAACAAGATGTGAATATTTCAATTTCATTACAAAATAGTTTTGAAGATTTCCATTTCATACCAAACAAGTTGTAAATGTTTCAGTTTCATTCAAAAGAATTTGTGAATGTTTCCATTTCATTCGAAATAAGTTGTGAATGTTCAAATTTCATTCCAAACAAGTTGTCAATGTTTCATTTAATTCCAAACAAGTTGTGAATATTTCAATTTCATTACAAAATAGTTCTGACGATTTCCATTTCATTCCAAACAATTTGTGAATGTTTCCATTTCATTCCAAACAAGTTTTGAATGTTCAAATTTCATTCCAAAGAAGTTGTGAATGTTTCCGTTTCATTCCAAACAAGTTGTGAATGTTTCCATTTCACTACAAACAAGTTTTGAATGTTTCCATTTTATACCAAAAAAGTTTTGAATGTTTCCATTTCATTCCAAAGAAGTTGTGAATGTTTCCATTTCATTCCAAGGAAGTTGTGAAAGTTTCCGTTTCATTCCAAACAAGTTGTGAATGTTTCCATTTCATTACAACCAAGTTTTGAATGTTTCCATGTTATTCCAAACAAGTTGTGAATGTTTCCATTTCATTCCAAACAAGTTGTGAATATTTCAATTTCATTACAAAATAGTTCTGAAGATTTCCATTTCATTCCAAACAAGTTGTAAATGTTTCAGTTTCATTCCAAAGAATTTGTGAATGTTTACATTTCATTCGAAACAAGTTGTGAATGTTCAAATTTCATACCAAACAAGTTGTGAATGTTTCATTTCATTTCAAACAAGTTGTAAATATTTCAATTTCATTACAAAATAGTTCTGAAGATTTCCATTTCTTTCCAAACAAGTTGTAAATGTTTCAGTTTCATTCCAAAGAATTTGTGAATGTTTCCATTTCATTCCTAACAAGTTGTGAATGTTCAAATTTCATTCCAAACAAGTTGTGAATGTTTCCGTTTCGTTCCAAACAAGTTGTGAATGTTTCCATTTCATTACAAACAAGTTTTGAATGTTTCCATTTTATTCCAAACAAGTTGTGAATGTTTCCATTTCATTCCAAACAAGTTGTGAATATTTCAATTTCATTACAAAATAGTTCTGAAGATTTCCATTTCATTCCAAACAAGTTGTAAACGTTTCAGTTTCATTCCAAACAATTTGTGAATGTTTCCATTTCATTTGAAACAAGTTGTGACTGTTTCCATTTCATTCCAAAGAACTTTCGAATGTTTCCATTTCACTCAAAACAAGTTGTGAATGTTTCAATTTCATAACAAACAAGTTGTGAATGTTTCAACTTTATTCCAAACAAGTTGTGAGTGTTTCAATTTCAATTCAAACAAGTTGTGAATGTTTCCATGTCATTGCAAACAAGTTGTGAATGTTTCCATTTCTTTCCAAACAATTTGTGAATGTTTCCATTTCATTCCGAAGAAGTTGTGAATGTTTCCATTTCATTCCAAACAAGTTGTGATTGTTTCCATTTTTTCCAAACAATTTGTGAATGTTTGCATTTCATTCCAAAGAAGTTGTGAATGTTTCCATTTCATTCCAAACAAGTTGTGAATGTTCCAATTTCATTCCAAACAAGTTTTGAAAGTTTTCATTTCATTCAAAACAAGTTTTAAATGTTTCCATTTCATTCCAAAGAAGTTATGAATGTGTCCTTTTCATTCCAAGCAAGTTGTGAGTGTTTCAATTTCATTCCAAACAAGTTGTTAAAGTTACAATTTCATTGCAAACAAGTTGTGAACATTTCCATTTCCTTCCAAACAATTTCTGAATGTTTAAATTTCATTCCAAATTAGTTGGGAATGTTTCCATTTCATTCCAAACAAGTTGTGAATGTTCCAATTTCATTCCAAACAAGTTGTGAATGTTTGCATTTCATTCCAAACAAGTTTTGAATGTTTCCATTTCATTCCAATGAAGTAGTGAATGTTTCAATTTCTTTCCAAACAGGTTGTGAATGTTTCCATTTCTTTTCAAATAAGTTGTGACTGTGTCAATTTCAGTGCAAAAAAGTTGTGAATGTTTCCATTTCTTTCAAAAAAATTTGTGAAAGTTTCGATTTCATTCTAAAGAAGTTGTGAATGTTTCCATTTCATTCCAAAAAAGTTTTGAATGTTTCCATTTCGTTCCAAAGAAGTTGTGAATGTTTCCATTTCATTCCAAACAAGTTGTGAATGTTTCCATTCTTTCCAAACAATTTGTGAATGTTTGCATTTCATTCCAAAGAAGTTGTGAATGTTGCCATTTCATTCCAAACAAGTTGTGAATGTTCCAATTTCATTACAAACAAGTTCTGAATGTTTTCATTTCATTCAAAACAAGTTTTAAATGTTTCCATTTCATTCCAAAGAAGTTGTGAATGTGTCCAATTCATTCCAACCAAGTTGTGAGTGTTTCAATTTCATTCCAAACAAGTTGTGAAAGTTACAATTTCATTGCAAACAAGTTGTGAACATTTCCATTTCCTTCCAAACAATTTCTGAATGTTTAAATTTCGTTCCAAATTAGTTGTGAATGTTTCCATTTCATTCCAAACAAGTTGTGAATGTTCCAATTTCATTCCAAACAAGTTGTGAATGTTTGCATTTCATTCCAAACAAGTTTTGAATGTTTCCATTTCATTCCAATGAAGTTGTGAATGTTTCCATTTCTTTTCAAATAAGTTGTGACTGTGTCAATTTCAGTGCAAAAAAGTTGTGAATGTTTCCATTTCTTTCAAAAAAATTTGTGAAAATTTCCATTTCGTTCTAAAGAAGTTGTGAATGTTTCCATTTCATTCCAAAAAAGTTTTGAATATTTCCGTTTCATTCCAAAGAAGTTGTGAATGTTTCCATTTCATTCCAAGGAAGTTGTGAATGTTTCCGTTTCATTCCAAACAAGTTGTGAATGTTTCCATTTCGTTACAACGAACTTTTGAATGTTTCCATTTTATTCCAAACAAGTTGTGAATGTTTCCATTTCATTCCAAACAAGTTGTGAATATTTCAATTTCATTACAAAATAGTTTTGAAAATTTCCATTTCATTCCAAACAAGTTGTAAATGTTTCAGTTTCATTCCAAAGAATTTGTGAATGTTTCCATTTCATTCGAAATAAGTTGTGAATGTTCAAATTTCATTCCAAACAAGTTGTGAATGTTTCATTTAATTCCAAACAAGTTGTGAATATTTCAATTTCATTACAAAATAGTTCTGACGATTTCCATTTCATTCCAAACAATTTGTGAATGTTTCCATTTCATTCCAAACAAGTTGTGAATGTTCAAATTTCATTCCAAAGAAGTTGTGAATGTTTCCGTTTCATTCCAAACAAGTTGTGAATGTTTCCATTTCATTACAACCAAGTTTTGAATGTTTCCATTTTATTCCAAACAAGTTGTGAATGTTTCCATTTCATTCCAAACAAGTTGTGAATATATCCATTTCATTACAAAATAGTTCTGAAGATTTCTATTTCATTCCAAACAAGTTGTAAATGTTTCAGTTTCATTCCAAAGAATTTGTGAATGTTCAAATTTCATTCCAAACAAGTTGTGATTGTTTCATTTCATTCCAAACAAGTTGTGAATATTTCAATTTCATTACAAAATAGTTCTGAAGATTTCCATTTCATTCCAAACAAGTTGTAAATGTTTCAGTTTCATTCCAAAGAATTTGTGAATGTTTCCATTTCATTCCAAACAAGTTGTGAATGTTCAAATTTCATTCCAAACAAGTTGTGAATCTTTCCGTTTCAACCCAAACAAGTTGTGAATGTTTCCATTTCATTACAAACAAGTTTTGAATGTTTCCATTTTATACCAAACAAGTTGTGAATGTTTCCATTTCATTCCAAACAAGTTGTGAATATTTCAATTTCATTACAAAATAGTTCTAAATATTTCCATTTCATTCCAAACAAGTTGTGAATGTTCCAATTTCATTACAAACAAGTTCTGAATGTTTTCATTTCATTCAAAACAAGTTTTAAATGTTTCCATTTCAGTCCAAAGAAGTTGTGAATGTGTCCATTTCATTCCAACCAAGTTGTGAGTGTTTCAATTTCATTCCAAACAAGTTGTGAAAGTTACAATTTCATTGCAAACAAGTTGTGAACATTTCCATTTCCTTCCAAACAATTTCTGAATGTTTAAATTTCATTCCAAATTAGTTGTGAATGTTTCCATTTCATTCCAAACAAGTTGTGAATGTTCCAATTTCATTCCAAACAAGTTGTGAATGTTTGCATTTCATTCCAAACAAGTTTTGAATGTTTCATTTAATTCCAAACATGTTGTGAATATTTCAATTTCATTACAAAATAGTTCTGACGATTTCCATTTCATTCCAAACAATTTGTGAATGTTTCCATTTCATTCCAAACAAGTTGTGAATGTTCAAATTTCATTCCAAAAAAGTTGTGAATGTTTCCGTTTCATTCCAAACAAGTTGTGAATGTTTCCATTTTATTACAACCAAGTTTTGAATGTTTCCATTTTATTCCAAACAAGTTGTGAATGTTTCCATTTCATTCCAAACAAGTTGTGAATATTTCAATTTCATTACAAAATAGTTCTGAAGATTTCTATTTCATTCCAAACAAGTTGTAAATGTTTCAGTTTCATTCCAAAGAATTTGTGAATGTTCAAATTTCATTCCAAACAAGTTGTGATTGTTTCATTTCATTCCAAACAAGTTGTGAATATTTCAATTTCATTACAAAATAGTTCTGAAGATTTCCATTTCATTCCAAACAAGTTGTAAATGTTTCAGTTTCATTCCAAAGAATTTGTGAATGTTTCCATTTCATTCCAAACAAGTTGTGAATGCTCAAATTTCATTCCAAACAAGTTGTGAATCTTTCCGTTCCAATCCAAACAAGTTGTGAATGTTTCCATTTCATTACAAACAAGTTTTGAATGTTTCCATTTTATACCAAACAAGTTGTGAATGTTTCCATTTCATTCCAAACAAGTTGTGAATATTTCAATTTCATTACAAAATAGTTCTGAAGATTTCCATTTCATTCCAAACAAGTTGTAAACGTTTCAGTTTCATTCCAAACAATTTGTGAATGTTTCCATTTCATTCGAAACAAGTTGTGACTGTTTCCATTTCATTCCAAAGAACTTTCGAATGTTTCCATTTCACTCAAAACAAGTTGTGAATGTTTCAATTTCATAACAAACAAGTTGTGAATGCTTCAACTTTATTCCAAACAGGTTGTGAATGTTTCTATTTCAATTCAAACAAGTTGTGAATGTTTCCATTTCATTGCAAACAAGTTGTCACTGTTTCCATTTCTTTCCAAACAATTTGTGAATGCTTCCATTTCATTCCAAAGAAGTTGTGAATGTTTCCATTTCATTCCAAACAAGTTGTGAATGTTTCCATTCTTTCCAAACAATTTGTGAATGTTTGCATTTCATTCCAAAGAAGTTGTGAATGTTTCCATTTCATTCCAAACAAGTTGTGAATGTTCCAATTTCATTACAAACAACTTCTGAATGTTTTCATTTCATTCAAAACAAGTTTTAAATGTTTCCATTTCATTCCAAAGAAGTTGTGAATGTGTCCATTTCATTCCAACCAAGTTGTGAGTGTTTCAATTTCATTCCAAACAAGTTGTGAAAGTTACAATTTCATTGCAAACAAGTTGTGAACATTTCAATTTCCTTCCAAACAATTTCTGAAGGTTTAAATTTCATTCCAAATTAGTTGTCAATGTTCCATTTCATTCCAAACAAGTTGTGAATGTTCCAATTTCATTCCAAACAAGTTGTGAATGTTTGCATTTCATTCCAAACAAGTTTTGAATGTTTCCATTTCATTCCAATGAAGTTGTGAATGTTTCAAATTCTTTCCAAACAGGGTGTGAATGTTTCCATTTCTTTTCAAATAAGTTGTGACTGTGTCAATTTCAGTGCAAAAAAGTTGTGAATGTTTCCATTTCTTTCAAAAAAATTTGTGAAAGTTTCCATTTCGTTCTAAAGAAGTTGTGAATGTTTCCATTTCATTCCAAAAAAGTTTTGAATGTTTCCGTTTCATTCCAAAGAAGTTGTGAATGTTTCCATTTCATTCCAAGGAAGTTGTGAATGTTTCCGTTTCATTCCAAACAAGTTGTGAATGTTTCCATTTCATTACAACGAACTTTTGAATGTTTCCAGTTTATTCCAAACAAGTTGTGAATGTTTCCATTTCATTCCAAACAAGTTGTGAATATTTCAATTTCATTACAAAATAGTTTTGAAGATTTCCATTTCATTCCAAACAAGTTGTAAATGTTTCAGTTTCATTCCAAAGAATTTGTGAATGTTTCCATTTCATTCGAAATAAGTTGTGAATGTTCAAATTTCATTCCAAACAAGTTGTGAATGTTTCATTTCATTCCAAACAAGTTGTGAATATTTCAATTTCATTACAAAATAGTTCTGACGATTTCCATTTCATTCCAAACAATTTGTGAATGTTTCCATTTCATTCCAAACAAGTTGTGAATGTTCAAATTTCATTCCAAAGAAGTTGCGAATGTTTCCATTTCATTCCAAAAAAGTTGTCAACGTTTCCATTTCATTACAAACAAGTTTTGAATGTTTCCATTTTATACCAAAAAAGTTTTGAATGTTTCCATTTCGTTCCAAAGAAGTTGTGAATGTTTCCATTTCATTCCAAGGAAGTTGCGAATGTTTCCGTTTCATTCCAAACAAGTTGTGAATGTTTCCATTTCACTACAACCAAGTTTTGAATGTTTCCATTTTATTCCAAACAAGTTGTGAATGTTTCCATTTCATTCCAAACAAGTTGTGAATATTTCAATTTCATTACAAAATAGTTCTGAAGATTTCCATTTCATTCCAAACAAGTTGTAAATGTTTCACTTTCATTCCAAAGAATTTGTGAATGTTTCCATTTCATTCGAAACAAGTTGTGAATGTTCAAATTTCATTCCAAACAAGTTGTGAATGTTTCATTTCATTCCAAACAAGTTGTGAATATTTAAATTTCATTACAAAATAGTTCTGAAGATTTCCATTTCATTCCAAACAAGTTGTAAATGTTTCAGTTTCATTCCAAAGAATTTGTGATTGTTTCCATTTCATTCCAAACAAGTTGTGAATGTTCAAGTTTCATTCCAAACAAGTTGTGAATGTTTCCGTTTCATTCCAAACAAGTTGTGAATGTTTCCATTTCATTACAAAGAAGTTTTGAATGTTTCCATTTAATTCCAAACAAGTTGTGAATGTTTCCATTTCATTCCAAACAAGTTGTGAATATTTAAATTTCATTACAAAATAGTTCTGAAGATTTCCATTTCATTCCAAACAAGTTGTAAACGTTTCAGTTTCATTCCAAACAATTTGTGAATGTTTCCATTTCATTCGAAACAAGTTGTGACTGTTTCCATTTCATTCCAAAGAACTTTCGAATGTTTCCATTTCACTCAAAACAAGTTGTGAATGTTTCAATTTCATAACAAACAAGTTGTGAATGGTTCAACTTTATTCCAAACAAGTTGTGAATGTTTCAATTTCAATTCAAGCAAGTTGTGAATGTTTCCATTTCCTTGCAAACAAGTTGTGAATGTTTCCATTTCTTTCCAAACAATTTGTGAATGTTTCCATTTCATTCCAAACAAGTTGTGAATGTTTCCATTTCATTCGAAACAAGTTGTGAATGTTTCCATTTTTTCCAAACAATTTGTGAATGTTTGCATTTCATTCCAAAGAAGTTGTGAATGTTTCCATTTCATTCCAAACAACTTGTGAATGTTCCAATTTCATTGCGAAGAAGTTCTGAATGTTTTCATTTCATTCAAAACAAGTTTTAAATGTTTCCATTTTATTCGAAAGAAGTTGTGAATGTGTCCATTTCATTCCAACCAAGTTGTGAGTGTTTCAATTTCATTCCAAACAAGTTGTGAAAGTTACAATTTCATTGCAAACAAGTTGTGAACATTTCCATTTCCCTCCAAACAATTTCTGAATGTTTAAATCTCATTCCAAATTAGTTGTGAATGTTTCCATTTCATTCCAAACAAGTTGTGAATGTTCCAATTTCATTCCAAACAAGTCGTGAATGTTTGCATTTCATTCCAAACAAGTTTTAAATGTATCCATTTCATTCCAATGAAGTTGTGAATGTTTCAATTTGTTTCCAAACAGGGTGTGAATGTTTCCATTTCTTTTCAAATAAGTTGTGATTGTGTCAATTTCAGTTCAAAAAAGTTATGAATGTTTCCATTTCTTTCAAAAAAATTTGTGAAAGTTTCCATTTCATTCTAAAGAAGTTGTGAATGTTTCCATTTCATTCCAAAAAAGTTGTGAATGTTTCCATTTCATTCCAAGGAAGTTGTGAATGTTTCCGTTTCATTTCAAACAAGTTGTGAATGTTTCCATTTCATTACAACGAACTTTTGAATGTTTCCATTTTATTCCAAACAAGTTGTGAATGTTTCCATTTCATTCCAAACAAGTTGTGAATATTTCAATTTCATTACAAAATAGTTTTGAAGATTTCCATTTCATTCCAAACAAGTTGTAAATGTTTCAGTTTCATTCAAAAGAATTTGTGAATGTTTCCATTTCATTCGAAATAAGTTGTGAATGTTCAAATTTCATTCCAAACAAGTTGTGAATGTTTCATTTAATTCCAAACAAGTTGTGAATATTTCAATTTCATTAGAAAATAGTTCTGACGATTTCCATTTCATTCCAAACAATTTGTGAATGTTTCCATTTCATTCCAAACAAGTTTTGAATGTTCAAATTTCATTCCAAAGAAGTTGTGAATGTTTCCGTTTCATTCCAAACAAGTTGTGAATGTTTCCATTTCATTACAAACAAGTTTTGAATGTCTCCATTTTATACCAAAAAAGTTTTGAATGTTTCCATTTCGTTCCAAAGAAGTTGTGAATGTTTCCATTTCATTCCAAGGAAGTTGTGAATGTTTCCGTTTCATTCCAAACAAGTTGTGAATGTTTCCATTTCATTACAACCAAGTTTTGAATGTTTCCATTTTATTCCAAACAAGTTGTGAATGTTTCCATTTCATTCCAAACAAGTTGTGAATATTTCAATTTCATTACAAAATAGTTCTGAAGATTTCCATTTCATTCCAAACAAGTTGTAAATGTTTCAGTTTCATTCCAAAGAATTTGTGAATGTTTCCATTTCATTCGAAACAAGTTGTGAATGTTCAAATTTCATTCCAAACAAGTTGTGAATGTTTCATTTCATTTCAAACAAGTTGTAAATATTTCAATTTCATTACAAAATAGTTCTGAAGATTTCCATTTCTTTCCAAACAAGTTGTAAATGTTTCAGTTTCATTCCAAAGAATTTGTGAATGTTTCCATTTCATTCCAGACAAGTTGTGAATGTTCAAATTTCATTCCAAACAAGTTGTGAATGTTTCCGTTTCGTTCCAAACAAGTTGTGAATGTTTCCATTTCATTACAAACAAGTTTTGAATGTTTCCATTTTATTCCAAACAAGTTGTGATTGTTTCCATTTCATTCCAAACAAGTTGTGAATATTTCAATTTCATTACAAAATAGTTCTGAAGATTTCCATTTCATTCCAAACAAGTTGTAAACGTTTCAGTTTCATTCCAAACAATTTGTGAATGTTTCCATTTCATTCGAAACAAGTTGTGATTGTTTCCATTTCATTCCAAAGAACTTTCGAATGTTTCCATTTCACTCAAAACAAGTTGTGAATGTTTCAATTTCATAACAAACAAGTTGTGAATGTTTCAACTTTATTCCAAACAAGTTGTGAGTGTTTCAATTTCAATTCAAACAAGTTGTGAATGTTTCCATGTCATTGCAAACAAGTTGTGACTGTTTCCATTTCTTTCCAAACAATTTGTGAATGTTTCCATTTCATTCCAAAGAAGTTGTGAATGTTTCCATTTCATTCCAAACAAGTTGTGATTGTTTCCATTTTTTCCAAACAATTTGTGAATGTTTGCATTTCATTCCAAAGAAGTTGTGAATGTTTCCATTTCATTCCAAACAAGTTGTGAATGTTCCAATTTCATTCCAAACAAGTTCTGAATGTTTTCATTTCATTCAAAACAAGTTTTAAATGTTTCCATTTCATTCCAAAGAAGTTATGAATGTGTCCTTTTCATTCCAACCAAGTTGTGAGTGTTTCAATTTCATTCTAAACAAGTTGTGAAAGTTACAATTTCATTGCAAACAAGTTGTGAACATTTCCATTTCCTTCCAAAACAATTTCTGAATGTTTAAATTTCATTCCAAATTAGTTGGGAATGTTTCCATTTCATTCCAAACAAGTTGTGAATGTTCCAATTTCATTCCAAACAAGTTGTGAATGTTTCCATTTCATTCCAAACAAGTTGTGAATATTTCAATTTCATTACAAAATAGTTTTGAAGATTTCCATTTCATTCCAAACATGTTGTAAATGTTTCAGTTTCATTCAAAAGAATTTGTGAATGTTTCCATTTCATTCGAAATAAGTTGTGAATGTTCAAATTTCATTCCAAACAAGTTGTGAATGTTTCATTTAATTCCAAACAAGTTGTGAATATTTCAATTTCATTACAAAATAGTTCTGACGATTTCCATTTCATTCCAAACAATTTGTGAATGTTTCCATTTCATTCCAAACAAGTTGTGAATGTTCAAATTTCATTCCAAAGAAGTTGTGAATGTTTCCGTTTCATTCCAAACAAGTTGTGAATGTTCCAATTTCATTCCAAACAAGTTCTGAATGTTTTCATTTCATTCAAAACAAGTTTTAAATGTTTCCATTTCATTCCAAAGAAGTTATGAATGTGTCCTTTTCATTCCAACCAAGTTGTGAGTGTTTCAATTTCATTCCAAACAAGTTGTGAAAGTTACAATTTCATTGCAAACAAGTTGTGAACATTTCCATTTCCTTCCAAACAATTTCTGAATGTTTAAATTTCATTCCAAATTAGTTGGGAATGTTTCCATTTCATTCCAAACAAGTTGTGAATGTTCAAATTTCATTCCAAACAAGTTGTGAATGTTTCCGTTTCGTTCCAAACAAGTTGTGAATGTTTCCATTTCATTACAAACAAGTTTTGAATGTTTCCATTTTATTCCAAACAAGTTGTGAATGTTTCCATTTCATTCCAAACAAGTTGTGAATATTTCAATTTCATTACAAAATAGTTCTGAAGATTTCCATTTCATTCCAAACAAGTTGTAAACGTTTCAGTTTCATTCCAAACAATTTGTGAATGTTTCCATTTCATTCGAAACAAGTTGTGACTGTTTCCATTTCATTCCAAAGAACTTTCGAATGTTTCCATTTCACTCAAAACAAGTTGTGAATATTTCAATTTCATAACAAACAAGTTGTGAATGTTTCAACTTTATTCCAAACAAGTTGTGAGTGTTTCAATTTCAATTCAAACAAGTTGTGAATGTTTCCATGTCATTGCAAACAAGTTGTGACTGTTTCCATTTCTTTCCAAACAATTTTTGAATGTTTCCATTTCATTCCAAAGAAGTTGTGAATGTTTCCATTTCATTCCAAACAAGTTGTGATTGTTTCCATTTTTTCCAAACAATTTGTGAATGTTTGCATTTCATTCCAAAGAAGTTGTGAATGTTTCCATTTCATTCCAAACAAGTTGTGAATGTTCCAATTTCATTCCAAACAAGTTCTGAATGTTTTCATTTCATTCAAAACAAGTTTTAAATGTTTCCATTTCATTCCAAAGAAGTTATGAATGTGTCCTTTTCATTCCAACCAAGTTGTGAGTGTTTCAATTTTATTCCAAACAAGTTGTGAAAGTTACAATTTCATTGCAAACAAGTTGTGAACATTTCCATTTCCTTCCAAACAATTTCTGAATGTTTAAATTTCATTCCAAATTAGTTGGGAATGTTTCCATTTCATTCCAAACAAGTTGTGAATGTTCCAATTTCATTCCAAACAAGTTGTGAATGTTTGCATTTCATTCCAAACAAGTTTTGAATGTTTCCATTTCATTCCAATGAAGTTGTGAATGTTTCAATTTCTTTCCAAACAGGTTGTGAATGTTTCCATTTCTTTTCAAATAAGTTGTGACTGTGTCAATTTCAGTGCAAAAAAGTTGTGAATGTTTCCATTTCTTTCAAAAAAATTTGTGAAAGTTTCCATTTCATTCTAAAGAAGTTGTGAATGTTTCCATTTCATTCCAAAAAAGTTTTGAATGTTTCCATTTCGTTCCAAAGAAGTTGTGAATGTTTCCATTTCATTCCAAGGAAGTTGTGAATGTTTTCGTTTCATTCCAAACAAGTTGTGAATGTTTCCATTTCATTACAACCAAGTTTTGAATGTTTCCATTTTTTTCTAAACAAGTTGTGAATGTTTCCATTTCATTCCAAACTGATATGATCAAGGAAGGCACACATGGAGAAGGCAAGGACCCATTGAAGGTTTCTAGTGGACCTATGACAAGGAAGAAAGCTAAGGAGCTCTCAAGTGCACTACAAGGCTTTGTTTCAAGTTTCTTCGTGGAGAATGGACATGAAACTTCACAAGGAGCTACTGGAATTTTCAAGACACCATATGGAAATGATGGACATGCTTGGTACTCAATTCTGGAGTGCTTAGACAAGTCTCAAAACAAGGACATCAAGGGCAACACTCAAAGTGCACCATTTGAGCCACCTTAAGTGTTCTTATTGCATTTTGTGTCCACAAGTTGGATTTTTGAGCTCTAACTTTCCAAACCTTCATTACCACATCTAAGATGAAGATTCATGCCATTGGAACTCAAAGATTCAAGCTTGGAGCTGAAGATACAAGAGAGAACCTTAAAGTGGCCAAAAAGGCTATTTGGGAGTTTTTGGGTTTAATCTTGTATTTATATTTTATTTTCATTCAAATCCTATTTAGGTACATTATTTAGGAAGTTATTTAGGCTATGGAATAGTTTTAAATCGTTTTGGACAAGTGGCATACGCTGCATTCATTAAACTTGTTCAAACTAGGAATTAGAGTCCTAATTTGACTAGGATTTCCTATGTTTTTGTATCTAGGATTCCTAAGGGATTTAGGCTGCGAATTCTGCCCAGCTTTTAACCCTAGTTTAGGCCTATATAAAGGCACATATTCTGGATGTAAACACACAGAAAATTTTTGAAATAATATTGCTCTTTGGAGAGGTTTTCTCTTTGGTTCTTTGTGGACTGCCTTGGTGCACAAGTGTGCTTGTGTTCTTGGAGTTCTATACTTCTCGTTTCTAATCACAGGTTGATTAGGGGTGGGGGTTTTAAACCAAGTCTCTTTGATGTCTTGTGGAGCTTGAATCACATCTTGGGCGCGTTTCATGGTCTTTATACCATCGGGGTCCGCATCATAAACAAGTTGTGAATATTTCAATTTCATTACAAAATAGTTCTGAAGATTTCCATTTCATTCCAAACAAGTTGTAAATGTTTCAGTTTCATTCCAAAGAATTTGTTAATGTTTCCATTTCATTCGAAACAAGTTGTGAATGTTCAAATTTCATTCCAAACAAGTTGTGAATGTTTCATTTCATTCCAAACAAGTTGTGAATATTTCTGACGATTTCCATTTCATTCCAAAGAATTTGTGAATGTTTCCATTTCATTCCAAACAAGTTGTGAATGTTCAAATTTCATTCGAAAGAAGTTGTGAATGTTTCCGTTTCATTCCAAACAAGTTGTGAATGTTTCCATTTCATTACAAACAAGTTTTGAATGTTTCCATTTTATACCAAACAAGTTGTGAATGTTTCCATTTCATTCCAAACAAGTTGTGAATATTTCAATTTCATTACAAAATAGTTCTGAAGATTTCCATTTTATTCCAAACAAGTTGTAAACGTTTCAGTTTCATTCCAAACAATTTGTGAATGTTTCCATTTCATTCGAAACAAGTTGTGACTGTTTCCATTTCATTCCAAAGAACTTTCGAATGTTTCCATTTCACTCAAAACAAGTTGTGAATGTTTCAATTTCATAACAAACAAGTTGTGAATGTTTCAACTTTATTCCAAACAAGTTGTGAGTGTTTCAATTTCAATTCAAACAAGTTGTGAATGTTTCCATTTCCTTGCAAACAAGTTGTGAATGTTTCCATTTCTTTCCAAACAATTTGTGAATGTTTCCATTTCATTCCAAACAAGTTGTGAATGTTTCCATTTCATTCCAAACAAGTTGTGAATGTTTCCAATTTTTCCAAACAATTTGTGAATGTTTGCATTTCATTCCAAAGAAGTTGTGAATGTTTCCATTTCATTCCAAACAAGTTGTGAATGTTCCAATTTCATTCCAAACAAGTTTTGAATGTTTTCATTTCATTCAAAACAAGTTTTAAGTGTTTCCATTTCATTCCGAAGAAGTTGTGAATGTGTCGATTTCATTCCAACCAAGTTGTGAGTGTTTCACTTTCATTCCAAACAAGTTGTGAAAGTTACAATTTCATTGCAAACAAGTTGTGAACGTTTCCATTTCCTTCCAAACAATTTCTGAATGTTTAAATTTCATTCCAAATTAGTTGTGAATGTTTCCATTCATTCCAAACAAGTTGTGAATGTTCCAATTTCATTCCAAACAAGTTGTGAATGTTTGCATTTCATTCCAAACAAGTTTTGAATGTTTCCATTTCATTCCAATGAAGTTGTGAATGTTTCAATTTCTTTCCAAACAAGTTGTGAATGTTTCCATTTCTTTTCAAATAAGTTGTGACTGTGTCAATTTCAGTGCAAAAAAGTTGTGAATGTTTCCATTTCTTTCAAAAAAATTTGTGAAAGTTTCCATTTCATTCTATAGAAGTTGTGAATGTCTCCATTTCATTCCAAAAAAGTTTTGAATGTTTCCATTTCGTTCGAAAGAAGTTGTGAGTGTTTCCATTTCATTGCAAGGAAGTTGTGAATGTTTCCGTTTCATTTCAAAAAAGTTGTGAATGTTTCCATTTCATTACAACCAAGTTTTGAATGTTTCCATTTTATTCCAAACAAGTTGTGAATGTTTCCATTTCATTCCAAACAAGTTGTGAATATTTCAATTTCATTACAAAATAGTTCTGAAGATTTCCATTTCATTCCAAACAAGTTGTAAATGTTTCAGTTTCATTCCAAAGAATTTGTGAATGTTTCCATTTCATTCGAAACAAGTTGTGAATGTTCAAATTGCTAGTATTGTGCCCAAAAGCCAATCATGAGATGATTGTATTTTTGCACATTAAGTCATGATATTTTATTGAGGCATTAATCCAGCAATTTTGTTTGTTGTTTTGTTTCTGCGTAACGTAATAAACATAATTGTAACCCTAGAATAATGATATTCTTAAACGTCCCTAGTCTAGTATTATTGTGGAGCGGGTTGCAATAATACATAATGACTAGCATATGTGGAGATAAATATGAGATATGTAGTCTACATATAGGTACAAGTTGGAGAACTTGTGTACTGGACCGACCCACCATGAGAACACTTCATGGATCGTTATATGAGTGTCATAAGTGATTCTCATAGTGATCATGGTATATGTAGTCCTTCGACCTAAGATCATCAAGGTTCCCTACATGTGAGTCACATACTTTGATACTTTGCTTTGTTGCTCGTAACTGAGTGAACTTGAAGGAGGTCATTGGGTATGTCACATATCATGCGGAGGGATTTGTATGATCAAGATGGGATTTGTCCTTCCTATGTAACGGGAGTGATATCTTTAGGCCCCTTGATAGAGTGAGACTTAGAAAATGCATGGCCATGCTCCGATAAGTTGATATATGATATCAATGTCGTCAGTTTAAGTTGGTCTACTCGATAATTAAGAAACCAAAGATTGGGCTATACGAGAGTGACACATTCCATGTCTTGTGCTTAGTCTTGATATCTTGGACAAAGGGACAATGGCATATATCGGTGATGATCATAAAGGTTTAGTCGATTCACCGACAATCTTGTCACTTGGGTAGCAATGATGTGTTGCTAGACACCGCTCATTGCTTATGATCATAAATGTGATTTATGATCATTGCCAACATGGCAAGAGCCTATTGGGTCGCACACATAGAGCTATTTGGATCATTAGAGTGCATGGGCTAATTATTTGGGTTATGGTTTCACTTTAATTTCGTATTAATAATGGGCCAAGGAGTTGAGCCATTATTAAGCCCGAAATTAAATCCTAATTGGATTAGGGCTTTGAAACCCATTAGGCCTAGAAGTTGAGTCTCACTATAAATACAACTTTTAAGTGAGAAATTCGTAGGTCTCCTTGCCCTAGCCTTCCAAAAGGACAGCCGCACTCTTCTCTTGCAATTCCTTGGAGGACGCAAGTTAGCACTGCGAG
Organism: Aquilaria yunnanensis; assembly: GCA_039654915.1. Taxonomy (NCBI): domain Eukaryota; kingdom Viridiplantae; phylum Streptophyta; class Magnoliopsida; order Malvales; family Thymelaeaceae; genus Aquilaria; species Aquilaria yunnanensis. The sequence continues at coordinate 33,943,153 of CM077595.1, read as the reverse complement.
CGCAAGAGAAACGCATCTGCCGGGATGTGGTGGAAGCGTGGTGATCTCGAGAGGCTCGTGTGGATACCATAGAGAGCCTGAACACGTCAACTGTTCAAGTTTTGTGATTCGACTCTACAGTTGAGTGAGAGATCTCAACCGAAAATTACGTATGAAATTTTCAAACACCCGGTTTACCCCGTTTCACTTGGATCCTGGAAGGTTTTGGTCAAATTCCGCTGCGCTGTTTGGCTCCCGAAACCCAACACAAATTTCATTCCAAACAAGTTGTGAATGTTTCATTTCATTCCAAACAAGTTGTGAACATTTCAATTTCATTACAAAATAGTTCTGAACATTTCCATTTCATTCCAAACAAGTTGTAAATGTTTCAGTTTCATTCCAAAGAATTTGTGAATGTTTCCATTTCATTCCAAACAAGTTGTGAATGTTCAAATTTCATTCCAAACAAGTTGTGAATGTTTCCGTTTCATTCCAAACAAGTTGTTAATGTTTCCATTTCATTACAAACAAGTTTTGAATGTTTCCATTTTATTCCAAACAAGTTGTGAATGTTTCCATTTCATTCCAAACAAGTTGTAAATATTTCAATTTCATTACAAAATAGTTCTGAAGATTTCCATTTCATTCCAAACAAGTTGTAAACGTTTCAGTTTCATTCCAAACAATTTGTGAATGTTTCCATTTCATTCGAAACAAGTTGTGACTGTTTCCATTTCATTCCAAAGAACTTTCAAATGTTTCCATTTCACTCAAAACAAGTTGTGAATGTTTCAATTTCATAACAAACAAGTTGTGAATGTTTCAACTTTATTCCAAACAAGTTGTGAGTGTTTCAATTTCAATTCAAACAAGTTGTGAATGTTTCCAATTCTTTCCACACAATTTGTGAATGTTTCCATTTCATTCCAAAGAAGTTGTGAATGTTTCCATTTCATTCCAAACAAGTTGTGAATGTTCCAATTTTATTCCAAACAAGTTCTGAATGTTTTCATTTCATTCAAAACAAGTTTTAAATGTTTCCATTTCATTCCAAAAAAGTTGTGAATGTGTCCATTTCATTCCAACCAAGTTGTGAGTGTTTCAATTTCATTCCAAACAAGTTGTGAAAGTTACAATTTCATTGCAAACAAGTTGTGAACGTTTCCATTTCCTTCCAAACAATTTCTGAATGTTTAAATTTCATTCCAAATTAGTTGTGAATGTTTCCATTTCATTCCAAACAAGTTGTGAATGTTCCAATCTCATTCCAAACAAGTTGTGAATGTTTGCATTTCATTCCAAACAAGTTTTGAATGTTTCCATTTCATTCCAATGAAGTTGCGAATGTTTCAATTTCTTTCCAAACAAGTTGTGAATGTTTCCATTTCTTTTCAAATAAGTTGTGACTGTGTCAATTTCAATGCAAAAAAGTTGTGAATGTTTCCATTTCTTTCAAAAAAATTTGTGAAAGTTTCCATTTCATTCTAAAGAAGTTGTGAATGTCTCCATTTCATTCCAAAAAAGTTTTGAATGTTTCCATTTCGTTCCAAAGAAGTTGTGAATGTTTCCATTTCATTCCAAGGAAGTTGTGAATGTTTCCGTTTCATTCCAAACAAGTTGTGAATGTTTCCATTTCATTACAACCAAGTTTTGAATGTTTCCATTTTATTCCAAACAAGTTGTGAATGTTTCCATTTCATTCGAAACAAGTTGTGAATATTTCAATTTCATTACAAAATAGTTCTGAAGATTTCCATTTCATTCCAAACAAGTTGTAAATGTTTTAGTTTTATTCCAAAGAATTTGTGAATGTTTCCATTTCATTCGAAACAAGTTATGAATGTTCAAATTTCATTCCAAACAAGTTGTGAATTTTTTCATTTCATTCCAAACAAGTTGTGAATATTTCAATTTCATTACAAAATAGTTCTGAAGATTTCCATTTCTTTCCAAACAAGTTGAAAATGTTTCAGTTTCATTCCAAAGAATTTGTGAATGTTTCCATTTCATTCCAAACAAGTTGTGAATGTTCAAATTTCATTCCAAAGAAGTGTGAATGTTTCCGTTTCATTCCAAACAAGTTGTGAATGTTTCCATTTCATTACAAACAAGTTTTGAATGTTTCCATTTTATACCAAACAAGTTGTGAATGTTTCCATTTCATTCCAAAGAAGTTATGAATATTTCAATTTCATTACAAAATAGTTCTGAAGATTTCCATTTCATTCCAAACAAGTTGTAAACGTTTCAGTTTCATTCCAAACAATTTGTGAATATTTCCATTTCATTCGAAACAAGTTGTGACTGTTTCCATTTCATTCCAAAGAACTTTCGAATGTTTCCATTTCACTCAAAACAAGTTGTGAATGTTTCAATTTCGTAACAAACAAGTTGTGAATGTTTCAACTTTATTCCAAACAAGTTGTGAGTGTTTCAATTTCAATTCAAACAAGTTGTGAATGTTTCCATTTCATTGCAAACAAGTTGTGAATGTTTCCATTTCTTTCCAATGAATTTGTGAATGTTTCCATTTCATTCCAAAGAAGTTGTGAATGTTTCCATTTCATTCCAAACAAGTTGTGAATGTTTCCATTTTTTCCAAACAATTTGTGAATGTTTGCATTTCATTCCAAAGAAGTTGGGAATGTTTCCATTTCATTCCAAACAAGTTGTGAATGTTGCAATTTCATTCGAAACAAGTTCTGAAAGTTTTCATTTCATTCAAAATAGTTTTAAATGTTTCCATTTCATTCCAAAGAAGTTGTGAATGTGTCCATTTCATTCCACCCAAGTTGTGAGTGTTTCAATTTCATTCCAAACAAGTTGTGAAAGTTACAATTTCATTGCAAACAAGTTGTGAACGTTTCCATTTCCTTCCAAACAATTTCTGAATGTTTAAATTTCATTCCAAATTAGTTGTGAATGTTTCCATTTCATTCCAAACAAGTTGTGAATGTTCCAATTTCATTCCAAACAAGTTGTGAATGTTTGCATTTCATTCCAAACAGGTTTTGATTGTTTCCATTTCATTCCAATGAAGTTGTGAATGTTTCAATTTCTTTCGAAAGAAGTTGTGAATGTTTCCATTTCTTTTCAAATAAGTTGTGACTGTGTCAATTTTAGTGTAAAAAAGTTGTGAATGTTTCCATTTCTTTCAAAAAAATTTGTGAATGTTTCCATTTCATTCTAAAGAAGTTGTGAATGTTTCCATTTCATTCCAAAAAAGTTTTGAATGTTTCCATTTCGTTCCAAAGAAGTTGTGAATGTTTCCATTTCATTCCAAGGAAGTTGTGAATGTTTCCATTTCATTCGAAATAAGTTGTGAATGTTCAAATTTCATTCCAAACAAGTTGTGAATGTTTCATTTAATTCCAAACAAGTTGTGAATATTTCCATTTCATTCCAAAAAGGTTGTTACTATTTCAATTTCAATCCAAAAAAGTTGTGAATGTTTCCATTTCATTCCAAACAAGCTGTGAATGTTCCAATTTCATTCCAAACAAGTTGTGAATGTTTCCATTTCATTCCGAACAAGTTGTGAATATTTCAATTTCATTGCAAACAAGTTGTAAATGTTTCCATTTATCTCCAACCAATTTGTGAATGTTTCCATTTCTTTCAAAACAAGTTTTGAATGTTTCCTTTTCATTCTAGAGAAGTTGTGAATGTTTCCATTTCATTCCAAACAAGTTGTGAATGTTCCAATTTCATTCCAAACAAGTTGTGAATGTTTCCATTTCATTCCGAACAAGTTGTGAATGTTTCAATTTCATTGCAAACAAGTTATGAATGTTTCCATTTCTTTCGAAACAATTTGTGAATGTTTCCATTCCATTCCAAATAAGTTGTGAATGTGTCCATTTCATTCGAAACAAGTTGTGAATGTTAGAATTTCATTCCAAACAAGTTGTGATTATTTCCATTTCATTCGAAACAAGTTTTGATTGTTTCCATTTCATTCCAAAGAAGTTGTGATTGTTTCAAATTTATTCCAAACAAGTTGTGAATGTTTCAATGAAAGTTGTAAATGTTTCCATTTCTTTCAAAACAATTTGTGAATCTTTCTGTTTCATTCCGAAGAAGTTGTGAATATTTCCATTTCCTTCCAAAGAAGTTGTGAATGTTTCCATTTCCTTCCAAAGAAGTTGTCAATGTTTGCATTTCCTTCCAAAAAAGTTGTGAATGTTCTAATTTCATTCTAAACAAGTTGTGAATGTTTCCATTTCATTCCAAACAAGTTTTGATTGTTTAAAATTCATTCCAAAGAAGTTGTGAATGTGTCAATTTCATTCCAAACAAGTTGTTGATGTTTCAACTTCATTTCAAGCAAGTTCTGAATGTTTCAATTTCATTGCAAAGAAGTTCTAAATGTTTCCATTTCTTTCCAAACAATTTGTGAATGTTTCCATTTCATTCCAAAGAAGTTGTGAATGTTTCCATTTCATTCCAAACAAGTTGTGAATGTTTTCATTTTATTCCAAACATGTTTTGAAAGTTTCCATTTCACTGCAAAGAAGGTGTGAATGTTTACATTTCATTCCAAACAGTTTGTGAATGTTTCCATTTCATTCCAAAAAGGTTGTGAATGTTTCCATTTCATTCCAAACAAGTTGTGAATGTTCAAATTTCACTCCAAACAAGTTGTGAGTGTTTCCATTTCATTCCAAACAAGTTTTGAATGTTTCCCTTTCATTCCAACCAAGTTTTCAATATTTCCATTTCATAACAAACAAGTTGTTAATGTCCCAATTTCATTCCAAACAAGTTGTGAATGTTTCCTTTCCATTCCAAACAAGTTTTCAATGTTTCCATTTCATTCCAACCAAGTTGTGAATGTGTCCACTTCATTCCAACCAAGTTGAAAGTGTTTCAATTTCATTCCAAACAAGTTGTGAATGTTGTGAGTGTTTCAATTTCATTCCAAACAAGTTGTGAATGTTCCAATTTCATTCCAAACAGGTTGTGAATGTTTCCATTTCATTCCAAACAAGTTTTGATTGTTTCCAATTCATTCCAAAGAAGTTGTGAATGTGTCAATTTCATTCCAAACAAGTTGTTAATGTTTCAACTTCATTTCAAGCAAGTTCTGAATGTTTCAATTTGATTGCAAACACTTTTGAATATTTCCATTTCATTCCAAACAATTTGTGAATGTTTCTATTTCATTCCAAAGAAGTTGTGAACGTTTCCATTTCGTTCCAAACAAGTTATGAATGTTCCAATTTAATTCCAAACAAGTTGTGAATGTTTCCATTTTATTGCAGTCAAGTTTTGAATGTTTCCATTTCACTGCAAACAAGTTGTGAATGTTTACATTTCTTTCGAAACAATTTGTGAATGTTTCCATTTCATTCCAAAGATGTTGTGAATGTTTCCATTTCACAACAAACAAGTTGTTAATGTTCCAATTTCATTCCAAACAAGTTGTGAATGTTTCCATTCCATTCGAAACAAGTTTTGAATGTTTCCATTTCATTCCAACCAAGTTGTGAATGTGTCCATTTCATTCCAACCAAGTTGTGAGTGTTTCAATTTCATTCAAAACAAGTTGTGAATGTTTGAATTTCATTCCAAAGAAGTTGTGAATGTTTCCATTTCGTTCCAAACAAGTTGTGAATGTTCCAATTTCATTACAAACAAGTTGTGAATGTTTCCATTTCATTCCAACAACTTTTGAATGTTTCCATCTCATTCGAAAGAAGTTGTGAATGCTTCAATTTGATTCCATATAAGTTGTTAATGTTTCAATTTCATTCCAAACAAGTTGTGAATGTTTCAATTTCATTGCAAACAAGTTATGGATGTTTCCATTTCATTCCAAAAAGGTTGTTACTATTTCAATTTCAATCCAAAAAAGTTGTGAATGTTTCAATTTCATCGCAAACAAGTCATGGATGTTTCCATTTCATTCCAAACAAGTTGCTAATGTTTCAATTTCATTCCAAATAAGTTGTGAATGTTTCAATTTCATTGCAAACAAGTTCTGGATGTTTGCATTTTCTTTCCAAACAATTTGTGTATGTTTGCATTTCATTCCAAAGAAGTTTTGAAAGTTTACATTTCATTCCAAACAAGTTGTGAATGTTCCAATTTCATTCCAAACAAGTTGTGAATGTTTCCATTTCATTCCAAACAAGTTTTGATTGTTTCCAATTCATTCCAAAGAAGTTGTGAATGTGTCAATTTCATTGCAAACAAGTTGTTAATGTTTCAACTTAATTTCAAGCAAGTTCTGAAAGTTTCAATTTCATTGCAAACAAGTTGTGAATGTTTCCATTTCATTCCAAACAATTTGTGAATGTTTTCATTTCATTCCAAAGAAGTTGTGAATGTTTCCATTTCATTCCAAACAAGTTGTGAATCTTGCAATTTCATTCCAACCAAGTTGTGAATGTTTCCATTTTATTCCAAACAAGTTTTGAATGTTTCCCTTTCACTGCAAACAACTTGTGAATGTTTACAATTCTTTCCAAACAATTTGTGAATGTTTCCGTTTGATTCCAAAGATCTTATGAATGTTTCCATTTCATAACAAACAACTTGTTAATGTTCCAACTTCATTCCAAAGAACTTGTGAATGTTTCCATTCCATTCCAAACAAGTTTTGAATGTTTCCATTTCATTCCAACCAAGTTGTGAATGTGTCCATTTCATTCCAACCAACTTGTGAGTGTCTCAATTTCAATCCAAACATGTTGTGAATGTTCTAATTTCATTCCAAAGAAGTTGTGAATGTTTCCATTTGATTCCAAGCAAGTTGTGAATGTTCCAATTCCATTACACACAAGTTGTGAATGTTTCCATTTCATTCCAAACAAGTTTTGAATGTTTCCATCTCATTCGAAAGAAGTTGTGAATGCTTCAATTTCATTCCATACAAGTTGTTAACGTTTCAATTTCATTCCAAACAAGTTGTGAGTGTTTCAATTTCATTGCAAAAAAGTTATGGATGTTTCTATTTCATTCCAAACAAGTTGTTAATGTTTCAATTTCAATCCAAACAAGTGGTGAATGTTTCAATTTCATCGCAAACAAGTTATGGATGTTTCCATTTCATTCCAAACAAGTTCTTAATCTTTCAATTTCATTCCAAACAAGTTGTGAATGTTTCCGTTTTCTTTCCAAACAATTTGTGTATGTTTGCGTTTCATTCCAAAGAATTTTTGAATGTTTCCATTTCATTCCAAACAAGTTGAGAATGTTCCAATTTCATTCCAAACAAGTTGTGAATGTTTCAATTTCATTCCAAACAAGGTTTGAATGTTCCAACTGCATTGCAAAAAAGTTGTTAATGTTTCCCTTTCTTACCAAACAATATGTGAATCTTCGCATTTGATTCCAAACGATTTTTGAATGTTTCAATTTCATTCCAAACAGGTTGTGAATGTTTCAATTTCATTCCAAACAAGTTTTGAATGTTTCCAATTCACTCAAAACAAGTTGTGAATGTTTCAATTTCATAACAAACATGTTGTGAATGTTTCAATTTTATTCCAAACAAGTTGTGAGTGTTTCAATTTCAATTCAAACAAGTTGTGAAAGTTTCCATTTCATTGCAAACAAGTTGTGAATGTTTCCATTTCATTCCTATGAAGTTGTGAATGTTTCCATTTCGTTCCAAACAAGTTGTAAATGTTTCCATTTCTTTCCAAACAATTTGTGAATGTTTCCATTTCATTCCAAAGAAGTTGTGAATGTTTCCATTTCGTTCCAAACAAGTTGTGAATGTTCCAATTTCATTCCAAACAAGTTGTGAATGTTTCCATTTCTTTCAAAACAAGTTTTGAATGTTTCCATTTCATTCCAACCAAGTTGTGAATGTGTCCATTTCATTCCAACCAAGTTGTGAGTGTTTCAATTTCATTCCGCACAAGTTGTGAAAGTTTTTTTTTCATTCCAAAGAAGTTGTGAACGTTTCCATTTCCTTCCAAACAATTTGTGAATGTTTAAATTTCATTCCAAACAAGTTGTGAATGTTTCCATTTCATTCTCAACAAGTTGTGAATGTTCCAATTTCATTCCAAACAAGTTGTGAATGTTTCCATTTCATTCCAAACAAGTATTGAATGTTTCCATTTCATTCCAATGAAGTTGTGAATGTTTCAATTTCATTCCAAACAAGTTGTGAATGTTTCCATTTCTTTTCAAATAAGTTGTGACTGTTTCAATTTCATTGCAAAGAAGTTGTGAATGTTTCCATTTCTTTCATAAAAATTTGTGAATGTTTCCATTTCATTCCAAAGAAGTTGTGAATGTTTCCGTTTCATTCGAAACAAGTTTTGAATGTTCCAATTTCATTACAAACAAGTAGTGAATGTTTCCATTTCATTCGAAAAAAGTTGTGAATGCTTCAGTTTCATTCCATACAAGTTGCTAATGTTTCAATTTCATTCCAACCAAGTTGTGAATGTTTCAATTTCATTGCAAAAAAGTTATGGATGTTTCAATTTCAATCCAAACAAGTTATGAATGTTTCAATTTCATCATAAACAAGTTATGGATGTTTCCATTTGATGCGAACCCCGATGGTATAAAGACCATGAAACACGCCCAAGATGTGATTCAAGCTCGACAAGACATCAAAGAGACTAGGTTTAAAACTGCCACCCCTAATCAACCTGTGACTAGAAACGAGAAGTATAGAACTCCAAGAACACAAGCACACTTGTGCACCAAGGCAGTCCACAAAGAACCAAAGAGAAAACCTCTCCAAAGAGCAATATTATTTTGAAATTTTTCTGTATATTTACAGAAAGAAGTTGTGAATGTGTCCATTTCGTTCCAACCAAGTGGTGATGGTTTCAATTTCATTCCAAACAAGTTGTGAATTTTTCAATTTCATTGCAAACAAGTTGTGAATGTTTCCATTTCCTTCCAAACAATTTGTGAATGTTTCCATTTCATTCCAAAGAAGTTTTAAATGTTTCCATTTCATTCCAAACAAGTTGTGAATGTTCAAATTTGATTCCAAACAGGTTGTGAATGTTTCCATTTCATTCCAAATACGTTTTGAATGTTTCCATTTCATTCCAAAGAAGTTGTGAATGTGTCCATCTCATTCCAACCAAGTTGTGATTGTTTCAACTTCATTCCAAACAAATTGTGATTGTTTCCATTTCTTTCCAAACAATTTGTTAATAAACCCATTTCATTCCAAAGAGGTTGTGAATGTTTCCATTTCATTCCAAACAAGTTGTGAATGTTCCAATTTCACTCCAAACAAGTTGTGAGTGTTTCAAATTCATTGCAAACAAGTTGTGAATGTTTCCATTTCATTCCAAACAAGTTATGAATGTTTCAATTTCATTGCAAACAAGTTGTGAATGTTTCCATTTCATTCCAAACAAGTTGTGAATGTTTCCATTTCCTTCCGAACAGTTTGCGAATGTTTCCATTTCATTCCAAAGAAGTTGTGAATGTCTCCATTTCATTCCAAACAAGTTGTGAATGTTCTAATTTAATTCCAACCAAGTTGTGAATGTTTCCATTTTATTCCAAACAAGTTTTGAATGTTTCCATTTCACTGCAAAAAAGTTCTGAATGTTTGCATTTCATTCCAAACAATTTTTGATTGTTTCCATTTCTTTCCAAAGATGTTGTGAATGTTCCAATTTCATTCGAAACAAGTTGTGAATATTTCCATTCCACTCCCAACAAGTTTTGAATGTTTCCCTTTCATTCGAAAGAAGTTGTGAATGTGTCCATTTCATTCCAACCAAGTGGTGATGGTTTCAATTTCATTCCAAACAAGTTGTGAATTTTTCAATTTCATTGCAAACAAGTTGTGAATGTTTCCATTTCTTTCCAAGCAATTTGTGAATGTTTCCATTTCATTCCAAAGAAGTTTTAAATGTTTCCATTTCATTCCAAATACGTTTTGAATGTTTCCATTTCATTCCAAAGAAGTTGTGAATGTGTCCATCTCATTCCAACCAAGTTGTGATTGTTTCAATTTCATTCCAAACAAATTGTGATTGTTTCCATTTCTTTCCAAACAATTTGTGAATAAACCCATTTCATTCCAAAGAGGTTGTGAATGTTTCCATTTCATTCCAAACAAGTTGTGAATGTTCCAATTTCACTCCAAACAAGTTCTGAGTGTTTCAAATTCATTGCAAACAAGTTGTGAATGTTTCCATTTCATTCCAAACAAGTTATGAATGTTTCAATTTCATTGCAAACAAGTTGTGAATGTTTCCATTTTATTCCAAACAAGTTCTGAATGTTTCCATTTCCTTCCGAACAGTTTGTGAATGTTTCCATTTCATTCCAAAGAAGTTGTCAATGTCTCCATTTCATTCCAAACAAGTTGTGAATGTTCTAATTTAATTCCAACCAAGTTGTGAATGTTTCCATTTTATTCCAAACAAGTTTTGAATGTTTCCATTTCACTGCAAAAAAGTTCTGAATGTTTGCATTTCATTCCAAACAATTTGTGAATGTTTCCATTTCTTTCCAAAGATGTTGTGAATGTTCCAATTTCATTCGAAACAAGTTGTGAATATTTCCATTCCACTCCCAACAAGTTTTGAATGTTTCCCTTTCATTCGAAAGAAGTTGTGAATGTGTCCATTTCTTCCAACCAAGTGGTGATGGTTTCAATTTCATTCCAAACAAGTTGTGAATTTTTCAATTTCATTGCAAACAAGTTGTGAATGTTTCCATTTCTTTCCAAGCAATTTGTGAATGTTTCCATTTCATTCCAAAGAAGTTTTAAATGTTTCCATTTCATTCCAAACAAGTTGTGAATGTTCAAATTTGATTCCAAACAGGTTGTGAATGTTTCCATTTCACTCCAAATACGTTTTGAATGTTTCCATTTCATTCCAAAGAAGTTGTGAATGTGTCCATCTCATTCCAACCAAGTTCTGATTGTTTCAATTTCATTCCAAACAATTGTGATTGTTTCCATTTCTTTCCAAACAATTTGTGAATAAACCCATTTCATTCCAAAGAGGTTGTGAATGTTTCCATTTCATTCCAAACAAGTTGTGAATGTTCCAATTTCACTCCAAACAAGTTGTGAGTGTTTCAAATTCATTGCAAACAAGTTGTGAATGTTTTCATTTCATTCCAAACAAGTTATGAATGTTTCAATTTCATTGCAAACAAGTTGTGAATGTTTCCATTTCTTTCCAAACAAGTTGTGAATGTTTCCATTTCCTTCCGAACAGTTTGCGAATGTTTCCATTTCATTCCAAAGAAGTTGTGAATGTCTCCATTTCATTCCAAACAAGTTGTGAATGTTCCAATTTAATTCCAACCAAGTTGTGAATGTTTCCATTTTATTCCAAACAAGTTTTGAATGTTTCCATTTCACTGCAAAAAAGTTGTGAATGTTTACATTTCTTTCCAAACAATTTGTGAACGTTTCCATTTCATTCCAAAGATGTTGTGAATGTTCCAATTTCATTCGAAACAAGTTGTGAATATTTCACTCCACTCCCAACAAGTTTTGAATGTTTCCATTTCATTCGAAAGAAGTTGTGAATGTGTCCATTTCATTCCAACCAAGTGGTGATGGTTTCAATTTCATTCCAAACAAGTTGTGAATTTTTCAATTTCATTGCAAACAAGTTGTGAATGTTTCCATTTCTTTCCAAACAATTTGTGAATGTTTCCATTTCATTCCAAAGAAGTTGGGAATCTTTCCATTTCATTCCAAAGAAGTTGTGAATGTTTGTATTTCATTCCAAACAAGTTGTGAATGTTTCTATTTGTTTCCAAACAATTTGTGAACGTTCCCATTTCATTCCAAAGAAGTTGTGATTGTTTCCACTTGATTCCAAACAAGTTGTGAATGTTCCAATTTAATTCCAAACATGTTGTGAATGTTCCAATTTAATTCCAAACAAGTTGTGAATGTTTGCATTATATTCCAAACAATTTTTTAATGTTTCCATTTCATTGAAAACAAGTTGTGAATGTTTACCTTTCTTTCCAAACAGTTTGTGATTGTTTCCATTTCATTCCAAATATGTTGTGAATGTTCCAATTTCATTCCAAACAAGTTGTGAATGTTTCCATTCCATTCCAAACAAGTTTTGAATGTTTCCATTTCATTCCAAAGAAGTGGTGAATGTGTCCATTTCATTCCAACCAAGTGGTGATTATTTCCATTTCTTTCCAAACAATTTGTGAATGTTTCTATTTCATTCCAAAGAAGTTGGGAATGTTTCCATTTCATTCCAAACAAGTTGTGAATGTTTCTATTTCATTCCAAACAAGTTGTGAATGTTTCTATTTCTTTCCAAACATGTTGTGAGTGTTTCCATTTCATTCCGAAGAAGTTGTGAATGTGTCTATTTCATTCCAACCAAGTTGTGAGTGTTTCAATTTCATTCCAAACAAATTGTGAATGTTTCCATATCATTGCAAACAAGTTGTGAATGTTTCCGTTTCTTTCCAAACAATTTGTGAATGTTTCCATTTCAATCCAAAGAAGTTGTCAATCTTTCCATTTCGTTCCAAACAAGTTGTGAATGTTCCAATTGCATTCCAAACAAGTTGTGGATGTTACAATTTCATTCTAAACAAGTTTTGAATGTTTCCATTACATTCCAACCAAGCTGTGTGTGTTTCAAGCCCATTCCAAACAAATTGTGAAAATTTCAATTTCGTTGCACACAAGTTGTGAATGTTTCCATTTCATTCTAAAGAATTTGTGAATGTTTCTGTTTCATTCAAAAGAAGTTGTGAATGTTTCCATTTCATTCAAAACAAGTTGTGAACGTTTCCGTTTCTTTCCAAACAATTTGTGAATGTTTCCATTTCATTCCAAAGAAGTTGTCAATGTTTCTATTTCATTCCAAACAAGTTGTGAATGTTTCTATTTCTTTCCAAACAATTTGTGAATGTTCCCATTTCATTCCAGAGAAGTTGTGATTGTTTCCACTTGATTCCAAACAAGTTGTGAATGTTCCAATTTAATTCCAAACAAGTTGTGAATGTTTCCATTTTATTCCAAACAAGTTTTTAAGGTTTCCATTTCACTGAAAACAAGTTGTGAATGTTTACCTTTCTTTCCAAACAATTTGTGATTGTTTCCATTTCATTCCAAAGATGTTGTGAATGTTCCAATTTCATTCCAAACAAGTTGTGAATGTTTCCATTCCATTCCAAACAAGTTTTGAATGTTTCCATTTCATTCCAAAAAAGTTGTGAATGTGTCCATTTCATTCCAACCAAGTGGTGATTGTTTCCATTTCTTTCCAAACAATTTGTGAATGTTTCCATTTCATTCCAAACAAGTTGTGAATGTTTCTATTTCATTGCAAACAAGTTGTGAATGTTTCTGTTTCTTTGCAAACAATTTGTGAATGTTCCCATTTCATTCCAAAGAAGTTGTGATTGTTTCCACTTGATTCCAAACAAGTTGTGAATGTTCCAATTTAATTCCAAACAAGTTGTGAACGTTTCCATTTTGTTCCAAACAAGTTTTTAATGTTTCCATTTCACTGCAAACAAGTTGTGAATGTTTACCTTTCTTTACAAACAATTTGTGATTGTTTCCATTTCATTCCAAAGATGTTGTGAATGTTCCAATTTCATTCGAAACAAGTTGTGAATGTTTCCATTCCATTCAAAACAAGTTTTGAATGTTTCCATTTCATTCCAAAGAAGTTGTGAATGTGTCCATTTCATTCCAACCAAGTGGTGATTGTTTCCACTTCATTCCAAACAAGTTGTGAATGTTTTAATTTCATTGTAATCAAGTTGTGAATGTTTCCATTTCTTTCCAAACAATTTGTGAATGTTTCCATTTCATTCCAAAGAAGTTGTGAATGTTTCCATTTCATTCCAGACAAGTTGTGAATGTTCCAATTTCACTCCAAACAAGTTGTGAGTGTTTCCAATTCATTCCAAACATGTTTTGATTATTTCCATTTCATTCCAAAGAAGTTGTGAATGTGTCCATTTCATTCCAACCAAGTTGAGTGTTTCAATTTCATTCCAAAGAAATTGTGACTGTTTCAATATCATTGCAAACAAGTTGTGAATGTTTCCATTTCTTTCCAAACAATTTGTGAATGTGTCCATTTCAATCTAAAGAAGTTTTCAATCTTTCCATTTCGTTCCAAACAAGTTGTGAATGTTCCAATTGCATTCCAAACAAGTTGTGGATGTTTCCATTTCATTCTAAACAAGTTTTGAATGTTTCCATTACATTCCAACCAAGCTGTGTGTGTTTCAAGCCCAATCCAAACAAATTGTGACAATTTCAATTTCGTCGCAAACAAGTTGTGAATGTTTCCATTTCATTCTAAAGAATTTGTGAATGTTTCCGTTTGATTCAAAAGAAGTTGTGAATGTTTCCATTTCATTCAAAACAAGTTGTGAACGGTTCCGTTTCTTTCCAAACAATTTGTGAATGTTTCCATTTCATTCCAAAGAAGTTGGGAATCTTTCCATTTCATTCCAAACAAGTTGTAAATGTTTCTATTTCATTCGAAACAAGTTGTGAATGTTTCTATTTCTTTCCAAACTATTTGTGAATGTTTCCACTTGATTCCAAACAAGTTGTGAATAATCCAATTTAATTCCAAACAAGTTGTGAATGTTTCCATTTTATTCCAAACAAGTTTTGAATGTTTCCATTTCACTGCAAACAAGTTGGGAATGTTTACATTTCTTCCCAAACAATTTCTGAATGTTTCCATTTCATTCCAAAGCTGTTGTGAATGTTGTAATTTCATTACAAACAAGTTGTGAATGTTTCCATTCCATTCCAAAGAAGTTTTGAATGTTTCCCTTTCATTCCAAAGAAGTTGTGAATGTGTCCATTTCATTCCAACCAAGTGGTGATTGTTTCACTTTCATTCCAAACAAGTTGTGAATGTTTCAATTTCATTGAAAACAAGTTGTGAATGTTTCCATTTCTTTCCAAACAATTTCTGAATGTTTCCATTTCATTCCAAAGAGGTTGTGAAAGTTTCCATTTCATTCCAAACAAGTTGTGAATGTTCCAATTTCACTCCAAACAAGTTGTGAGTGTTTCCATTTCATTCGAAAGAAGTTGGGAATGTTTCTATTTCATTTCAAACAAGTTGTGATTGTTCCAATTTCATTCCAAACAAGTTTTGAATGTTTCCATTTCTTTTCCGAAGAAGTTGTGAATGTTTCAAATTCATTGCAAACAAGTTGTAAATGTTTCCATTTCATTCCAAACAAGTTGTGAATGTTTCAATTTCACTCCAAACAAGTTGTGAATGTTTCCATTTCATTCCAAACAAGTTGTGAATGTTTCCATTTCCTTCCAAACAGTTTGCGAATATTTCCATTTCATTCCAAAGAAGTTGTGAATGTCTCCATTTCATTCCAAACAAGTTGTGAATGTTCCAATTTAATTCCAACCAAGTTGCGAATGTTTCCATTTTATTCCAAACAAGTTTTGAATGTTTCCATTTCACTGCAAAAAAGTTGTGAATGTTTACATTTCTTTCCAAGCAATTTGTGAATGTTTCCATTTCATTCCAAAGAGATTGTGAATGTTCCAATTTCATTCGAAACAAGTTGTGAATATTTCATTCCACTCCCAACAAGTTTTGAATGTTTCCATTTCATTCGAAAGAAGTTGTGAATGTGTCGATTTCATTCCAACCAAGTGGTGATGGTTTCAATTTCATTCCAAACAAGTTGTGAATTTTTCAATTTCATTGCAAACAAGTTGTGAATGTTTCCATTTCTTTCCAAACAATTTGTGAATGTTTCCATTTCATTCCAAAGAAGTTCTAAATGTTTGCATTTCATTCCAAACAACTTGTGAATGTTCAAATTTGATTCCAAACAAGTTGTGAATGTTTCCATTTCATTGCAAACACGTTTTGAATGTTTCCATTTCATTCCAAAGAACTTGTGAATGTGTCCATCTCATTCCAACCAAGTTGTGATTGTTTCAATTTCATTCCAATCAAATTGTGAATGTTTCCATTTCATTCCAAAGAAGTTGTAAATGTTTGCATTTCATTCCAAACAAGTTGTGAATGTTCAAATTTGATTCCAAACAGGTTGTGAATGTTTCCATTTCATTCCAAATACGTTTTGATTGTTTCCATTTCATTCCAAAGAAGTTGTGAATGTGTCCATCTCATTCCAACCAAGTTGTGATTGTTTCAATTTCATTCCAATCAAATTGTGATTGTTTCCATTTCTTTCCAAACAATTTGTGAATAAACCCATTTCATTCCAAAGAGGTTGTGAATGTTTCCATTTCATTCCAAACAAGTTGTGAATGTTCCAATTTCACTCGAAACAAGTTGTGAGTGTTTCCATTCCATTCCAAACAAGTTTTCAATGTTTCCATTTCATTCCAAAGAATTATGAATGTGTCCATTTCCTTGCAACCAAGTTGTGATTGTTTCAATTTCATTCCAAACAAATTGTGATTGTTTCCATTTCATTGCAAACAAGTTGTGAATGTTTCCATTTTTTCCAAAACAATTTGTGAATGTTTCCATTTGATTCCAAACAAGTTGTGAATGTTTCCGTTTCGTTCCAAACAAGTTGTGAATGTTCCAATTTCATTCCAAACCAGTTATGGATGTTTCCATTTCATTCCAAACAAGTTTTGAATGTTTCCATTTCATTCCAACCAAGTTGTGAGTCTTTCAAATTCATTCCAAACAACTTGTGAAAATTTCAATTTCATTGGAAACAAGTTGTGAATGTTTCCATTTCTTTCCAAGGAATTTGTGAATGTTTCCGTTTCATTCCAAAGAAGTTGTGAATGTTTCTATTTCATTCCAAACAAGTTGTGAATGTTTCCATTTCTTTCCAAACAATTTGTGAATGTTTCCATTTCATTCCTAAGAAGTTGGGAATGTTTCCATTTCATTCCAAACAAGTTGGGAATGTTCCAATTTCATTCCAAACAAGTTGTGAATGTTTCAAATTCATTCCAAACAAGTTGTGAATGTTTCAAATTCATTCCAAACAAGTTTTGAATGTTTCAACTTCATTCCAAACAAGTTGTCAATGTTTCAATTTCATTGCAAACAAGTTGTGAATGTTTCCATTTCTTTCCAAACAATTTGTGAATATTTCGATTTCTTTCCAAAGAAGTTGTGAATGTTTCCATTTCATTCGATAGAAGTTGTGAATGTTCAAATTTCATTCCAAACAAGTTTTGATTGTTTCCATTTCATTCCAAAGAAGTTGTGGATGTTTGAATTTCATTCCAAACAAGTTGTTAATGTTTCAATTTCATTCCAAACAAGTTGGGAATGTTTCAATTTCATTGCAAACAAGTTGTGATTGTTTCCATTTCTTTGCGAACAAGTTGTGAATGTTTCCATTTCTTTGCAAACAATCTGTGAATGTTTCCATTTTATTCCAAAGAAGTTGTGATTGTTTCCATTTCATTCCAAACAAGTTGTGAATGTTTCAATTTCTTTCCAAAGAAGTTATGAAGGTTTCCATTTCTGTCAAAACAAGTTTTGAATGTTTCAATTTCATTGCAAGCAAGTTGTGAATGTTTCCATTTCTTTCCAAATAATTTGTGAATGTTTCCATTTCATTCCAAAGAAGTTGGGAATATTTCAATTTCGTTCCAAACAAGTTGTGAATGTTTCAATTTCATTCCAAACAAGTTGTGAATGTTTCTATTTCATTCGAAACAAGTTGTGAATGTTTCTATTTCTTTCCAAACTATTTGTGAATGTTTCCACTTGATTCCAAACAAGTTGTGAATAATCCAATTTAATTCCAAACAAGTTGTGAATGTTTCCATTTTATTCCAAACAAGTTTTGAATGTTTCCATTTCACAGCAAACAAGTTGGGAACGTTTACATTTCTTCCCAAACAATTTCTGAATGTTTCCATTTCATTCCAAAGCTGTTGTGAATGTTCTAATTTCATTACAAACAAGTTGTGAATGTTTCCATTCCATTCCATAGAAGTTTTGAATGTTTCCCTTTCATTCCAAAGAAGTTGTGAATGTGTCCATTTCATTCCAACCAAGTGGTGATTGTTTCACTTTCATTCCAAACAAGTTGTGAATGTTTCAATTTCATTGAAAACAAGTTGTGAATGTTTCCATTTCTTTCCAAACAATTTGTGAATGTTTGCATTTCATTCCAAAGAGGTTGTGAAAGTTTGCATTTCATTCCAAACAAGTTGTGAATGTTCCAATTTCACTCCAAACAAGTTGTGAGTGTTTCGATTTCATTCCAAAGAAGTTGGGAATGTTTCTATTTCATTTCAAACAAGTTGTGATTGTTCCAATTTCAGTCCAAACAAGTTTTGAATGTTTCCATTTCTTTTCCGAAGCAGTTGTGAATGTTTTAAATTCATTGCAAACAAGTTGTGAATGTTTCCATTTCATTCTGAACAAGTTGTGAATGTTTCAATTTCATTCCAAACAAGTTGTGAATGTTTCCGTTTCCTTCCAAACAGTTTGTGAATGTTTCCATTTCATTCCAAAGAAGTTGTGAATGTCTCCATTTCATTCCAAACAAGTTGTGAATGTTCCAATTTAATTCCAACCAAGTTGTGAATGTTTCCATTTTATTCCAAACAAGCTTTGAATGTTTCCATTTCACTGCAAAAAAGTTGTGAATGTTTACAATTCTTTCCAAACAATTTGTGAATGTTTCCATTTCATTCCAAAGATGTTGTGAATGTTCCAATTTCATTCGAAACAAGTTGTGAATATTTCCATTCCACTCCCAACAAGTTTTGAATGTTTCCATTTCATTCGAAAGAAGTTGTGAATGTGTCCATTTCATTCCAACCAAGTGGTGATGGTTTCAATTTCATTCCAAACAAGTTGTGAATTTTTCAATTTCATTGCAAACAAGTTGTGAATGTTTCCATTTCTTTCCAAACAATTTGTGAATGTTTCCATTTCATTCCAAAGAAGTTGTAAATGTTTCCATTTCATTCCAAACAAGTTGTGAATGTTCAAATTTGATTCCAAACAAGTTGTGAATGTTTCCATTTCATTCCAAACACGTTTTGAATGTTTCCATTTCATTCCAAAGAAGTTGTGAATGTGTCCATCTCATTCCAACCAAGTTGTGATTGTTTCAATTTCATTCCAATCAAATTGTGATTGTTTCCATTTCTTTCCAAACAATTTGTGAATAAACCCATTTCATTCGAAAGAGGTTGTGAATGTTTCCATTTCATTCCAAACAAGTTGTGAATGTTCCAATTTCACACCAAACAAGTTGTGAGTGTTTCCATTCCATTCCAAACAAGTTTTGAATGTTTCCATTTCATTCCAAAGAATTGTGAATGTGTCCATTTCATTCCAACCAAGTTGTGATTGTTTCAATTTCATTCCAAACAAATTGTGATTGTTTCAATTTCATTGCAAACAAGTTGTGAATGTTTCCATTTTTTCCAAAACAATTTGTGAATGTTTCCATTTCATTCCAAACAAGTTGTGAATGTTTCCGTTTCGTTCCAAACAAGTTGTGAATGTTCCAATTTCATTCCAAACAAGTTGTGAATGTTTCCATTCCTTTCCAAACAATTTGTCAATGTTGCCATTTCATTCCTAAGAAGTTGTGAATGTTCCAATTTCATGCCAAACAAGTTGTGAATGTTTCAAATTCATTCCAAAGATGTTGTGAATGTTTCAAATTCATTCCAAACAAGTTTTGAATGTTTCAATTTCATTGCAAACAAGGTGTGAATGTTTCCATTTCTTTCCAAACAATTTGTGAATATTTCGATTTCTTTCCAAAGAAGTTGTGAATGTTTCCATTTCATTCTAAAGAAGTTGTGAATGTTCAAATTTCATTCCAAACAAGTTTTGATTGTTTCCATATCATTCTACAGAGGTTGTGGATGTTTGAATTTCATTCCAAACAAGTTGTTAATGTTTCAATTTCATTCCAAACAAGTTGTGAATGTTTCAATTTCATTGCAAACAAGTTGTGTATGTTTCCATTTCTTTGCAAACAATCTGTGAATGTTTCCATTTTATTCCAAAGAAGTTGTGATTGTTTCCATTTCATTCCAAACAAGTTGTGAATGTTTCAATTTCTTTCCAAAGAAGTTATGATGGTTTCCATTTCTGTCAAAACAAGTTTTGATTGTTTCAATTTCATTGCAAGCAAGTTGTGAATGTTTCCATTTCTTCCCAAATAATTTGTGAATGTTTCCATTTCATTCCAAAGAAGTTGGGAATATTTCAATTTCGTTCCAAACAAGTTGTGAATGTTTCAATTTCATTCCAAACAAGTTGTGAATGTTTCTATTTCTTTCCAAACTATTTGTGAATGTTTCCATTTCATTCCAAAGAAGTTGTGAATGTTTCCACTTGATTCCAAACAAGTTGTCAATAATCCAATTTAATTCCAAACAAGTTGTGAATGTTTCCATTTTATTCCAAACAAGTTTTGAATGTTTCCATTTCACTGTAAACAAGTTGGGAACGTTTACATTTCTTCCCAAACAATTTCTGAATGTTTCCATTTCATTCCAAAGCTGTTGTGAATGTTCTAATTTCATTACAAACAAGTTGTGAATGTTTCCATTCCATTCCAAAGAAGTTTTGAATGTTTCCCTTTCATTCCAAAGAAGTTGTGAATGTGTCCATTTCATTCCAACCAAGTGGTGATTGTTTCCCTTTCATTCCAAAGAAGTTGTGAATGTTTCAATTTCATTGAAAACAAGTTGTGAATGTTTCCATTTCTTTCCAAACAATTTGTGAATGTTTCCATTTCATTCCAAAGAGGTTGTGAAAGTTTCCATTTCATTCCAAACACGTTTTGAATGTTTCCATTTCATTCCAAAGAAGTTGTGAATGTGTCCATCTCATTCCAACCAAGTTGTGATTGTTTCAATTTCATTCCAATCAAATTGTGATTGTTTCCATTTCTTTCCAAACAATTTGTGAATAAACCCATTTCATTCCAAAGAGGTTGTGAATGTTTCCATTTCATTCCAAACAAGTTGTGAATGTTCCAATTTCACACCAAACAAGTTGTGAGTGTTTCCATTCCATTCCAAACAAGTTTTGAATGTTTCCATTTCATTCCAAAGAATTGTGAATGTGTGCATTTCATTCCAACCAAGTTGTGATTGTTTCAATTTCATTCCAAACAAATTGTGATTGTTTCAATTTCATTGCAAGCAAGTTGTGAATGTTTCCATTTTTTCCAAAACAATTTGTGAATGTTTCCACTTGATTCCAAACAAGTTGTGAATGTTTTTGTTTCGTTCCAAACAAGTTGTGAATGTTCCAATTTCATTCCAAACAAGTTGTGAATGTTTCCATTTTTTCCAAAACAATTTGTGAATGTTTCCATTTGATTCCAAACAAGTTGTGAATGTTTCCGTTTCGTTCCAAACAAGTTGTCAATGTTCCATTTTCATTCCAAACAAGTTGTGAATGTTTCCATTTCTTTCCAAACAATTTGTCAATGTTGCCATTTCATTCCTAAGAAGTTGTGAATGTTCCAATTTCATTCCAAACAAGTTGTGAATGTTTCAAATTCATTCCAAAGATGTTGTGAATGTTTCAAATTCATTCCAAACAAGTTTTGAATGTTTCAATTTCATTCCAAACAAGTTGTGAATGTTTCAATTTCGTTGCAAACAAGTTGTGAATGTTTCCATTTCTTTCCAAACAATTTGTGAATATTTCGATTTCTTTCCAAAGAAGTTGTGAATGTTTCCATTTCATTCGAAAGAAGTTCTGAATGTTCAAATTTCATTCCAAACAAGTTTTGATTGTTTCCATATCATTCTAAAGAAGTTGTGGATGTTTGAATTTCATTCCAAACAAGTTGTTAATGTTTCCATTCCATTCCAAAGAAGTTTTGAATGTTTCCCTTTCATTCCAAAGAAGTTGTGAATGTGTCCATTTCATTCCAACCAAGTGGTGATTGTTTCACTTTCATTCCAAACAAGTTGTGAATGTTTCAATTTCATTGAAAACAAGTTGTGAATGTTTCCATTTCTTTCCAAACAATTTGTGAATGTTTCCATTTCATTCCAAAGAAGTTGTAAATGTTTCCATTTCATTCCAAACAAGTTGTGAATGTTCAAATTTGATTCCAAACAAGTTGTGAATGTTTCCATTTCATTCCAAACACGTTTTGAATGTTTCCATTTCATTCCAAAGAAGTTGTGAATGTGTCCATCTCATTCCAACCAAGTTGTGATTGTTTCAATTTCATTCCAATCAAATTGTTATTGTTTCCATTTCTTTCCAAACAATTTGTGAATAAACCCATTTCATTCCAAAGAGGTTGTGAATGTTTCCATTTCAATCCAAACAAGTTGTGAATGTTCCAATTTCACACCAAACAAGTTGTGAGTGTTTCCACTCCATTCCAAACAAGTTTTGAATGTTTCCATTTCATTCCAAAGAATTGTGAATGTGTCCATTTCATTCCAACCAAGTTGTGATTGTTTCAATTTCATTCCAAACAAATTGTGATTGTTTCAATTTCATTGCAAACAAGTTGTGAATGTTTCCATTTTTTCCAAAACAATTTGTGAATGTTTCCATTTGATTCCAAACAAGTTGTGAATGTTTCCGATTCGTTCCAAACAAGTTGTGAATGTTCAAATTTCATTCCAAACAAGTTGTGAATGTTTCCATTCCTTTCCAAACAATTTGTCAATGTTGCCATTTCATTCCTAAGAAGTTGTGAATGTTCCAATTTCATGCCAAACAAGTTGTGAATGTTTCAAATTCATTCCAAAGATGTTGTGAATGTTTCAAATTCATTCCAAACAAGTTTTGAATGTTTCAATTTCATTCCAAACAAGTTGTGAATGTTTCAATTTCATTGCAAACAAGGTGTGAATGTTTCCACTTCTTTCCAAACAATTTGTGAATATTTCGATTTCTTTCCAAAGAAGTTGTGAATGTTTCCATTTCATTCCAAAGAAGTTGTGAATGTTCAAATTTCATTCCAAACAAGTTTTGATTGTTTCCATATCATTCTAAAGAAGTTGTGGACGTTTGAATTTCATTCCAAACAAGTTGTTAATGTTTCAATCTCATTCCAAACAAGTTGTGAATGTTTCAATTTCATTGCAAACAAGTTGTGTATGTTTCCATTTCTTTGCAAACAATCTGTGAATGTTTCCATTTTATTCCAAAGAAGTTGTGATTCTTTCCATTTCATTCCAAACAAGTTGTGAATGTTTCAATTTCTTTCCAAAGAAGTTATGATGGTTTCCATTTCTGTCAAAACAAGTTTTGAATGTTTCAATTTCATTGCAAGCAAGTTGTGAATGTTTCCATTTCCTCCCAAATAATTTGTGAATGTTTCCATTTCATTCCAAAGAAGTTGGGAATATTTCAATTTCGTTCCAAACAAGTTGTGAATGTTTCAATTTCATTCCAAACAAGTTGTGAATGTTTCTATTTCTTTCCAAACTATTTGTGAATGTTTCCATTTCATTCCAAAGAAGTTGTGAATGTTTCCACTTGATTCCAAACAAGTTGTCAATAATCCAATTTAATTCCAAACAAGTTGTGAATGTTTCCATTTTATTCCAAACAAGTTTTGAATGTTTCCATTTCACTGTAAACAAGTTGGGAACGTTTACATTTGTTCCCAAACAATTTCTGAATGTTTCCATTTCATTCCAAAGCTGTTGTGAATGTTCTAATTTCATTACAAACAAGTTGTGAATGTTTCCATTCCATTCCAAAGAAGTTTTGAATGTTTCCCTTTCATTCCAAAGAAGTTGTGAATGTGTCCATTTCATTCCAACCAAGTGGTGATTGTTTCACTTTCATTCCAAACAAGTTGTGAATGTTTCAATTTCATTGAAAACAAGTTGTGAATGTTTCCATTTCTTTCCAAACAATTTGTGAATGTTTCCATTTCATTCCAAAGAGGTTGTGAAAGTTTCCATTTCATTCCAAACAAGTTGTGAATGTTCCAATTTCACTCCAAACAAGTTGTGAGTGTTTCCATTTCATTCCAAAGAAGTTGGGAATGTTTCTATTTCATTTCAAATAAGTTGTGATTGTTCCAATTTCATTCCAAACAAGTTTTGAATGTTTCCATTTCTTTTCCGAAGCAGTTGTGAATGTTTCAAATTCGTTGCAAACAAGTTGTGAATGTTTCCATTTCATTCCAAACAAGTTGTGAATGTTTCAATTTCATTCCAAACAAGTTGTGAATGTATCAATTTCATTCCAAACAAGTTGTAAATGTTTCCATTTCATTCCAAACAAGTTGTGCATGTTTCCACTTCCTTCCAAACAGTTTGTGAATGTTTCCATTTCATTGCAAAGAAGTTGTGAATGTCTCCATTTCATTCCAAACAAGTTGTGAATGTTCTAATTTAATTCCAACCAAGTTGTGAATGTTTCCATTTTATTCCAAACAAGTTTTGAATGTTTCCATTTCACTGCAAAAAAGTTCTGAATGTTTGCATTTGATTCCAAACAATTTGTCAATGTTTCCATTTCATTCCAAAGATGTTGTGAATGTTCCAATTTCATTCGAAACAAGTTGTGAATATTTCCATTCCACTCCCAACAAGTTTTGAATGTTTCCCTTTCATTCGAAAGAAGTTGTGAATGTGTCCATTTCATTCCAACCAAGTGGTGATGGTTTCAATTTCATTCCAAACAAGTTGTGAATTTTTCAATTTCATTGCAAACAAGTTGTGAATGTTTCCATTTCTTTCCAAACAATTTGTGAATGTTTCCATTTCATTCCAAAGAAGTTTTAAATGTTTCCATTTCATTCCAAACAAGTTGTGAATGTTCAAATTTGATTCCAAACAGGTTGTGAATGTTTCCATTTCATTCCAAATACGTTTTGAATGTTGCCATTTCATTCCAAAGAAGTTGTGAATGTGTCCATCTCATTCCAACCAAGTTGTGATTGTTTCAATTTCATTCCAAACAAATTGTGATTGTTTCCATTTCTTTCCAAACAATTTGTGAATAAACCCATTTCATTCCAAAGAGGTTGTGAATGTTTCCATTTCATTCCAAACAAGTTGTGAATGTTCCAATTTCACTCGAAACAAGTTGTGAGTGTTTCGATTCCATTCCAAACAAGTTTTGAATGTTTCCATTTTAATCCAAAGAATTGTGATTGTGTCAATTTCATTCCAACCAAGTTGTGATTGTTTCAATTTCATTCCAAACAAATTGTGATTGTTTCAATTTCATTGCAAACAAGTTGTGAATGTTTCCATTTTTTCCAAAACAATTTGTGAATGTTTCCATTTGATTCCAAACAAGTTGTGAATGTTTCCGTTTCGTTCCAAACAAGTTGTGAATGTTCCAATTTCATTCCAAACAAGTTATGGATGTTTCCATTTCATTCCAAACAAGTTTTGAATGTTTCCATTTCATTCCAAACAACTTGTGAAAATTTCAATTTCATTGCAAACAAATTGTGAATGTTTCCATTTCTTTCCAACGAATTTGTGAATGTTTCCGTTTCATTCCAAAGAAGTTGTGAATGTTTCTATTTCATTCCAAACAAGTTGTGAATGTTTCCACTTCTTTCCAAACAATTTGTGAATGTTTCCGTTTCATTCCTAAGAAGTTGGGAATGTTTCCATTTCATTCCAAACAAGTTGTGAATGTTCCAATTTCATTCCAAACAAGTTGTGAATGTTTCAAATTCATTCCAAAGAAGTTGTGAATGTTTCAAATTCATTCCAAACAGGTTTTGAATGTTTCAATTTCATTCCAAACAAGTTGTGAATGTTTCAATTTCATTGCAAACAAGTTGTGAATGTTTCCATTTCTTTCCAAACAATTTGTGAATATTTCGATTTCTTTCCAAAGAAGTTGTGAATGTTTCCATTTCATTCCAATGAAGTTGTCAATGTTCAAATTTCATTCCAAACAAGTTTTCATTGTTTCCATTTCATTCCAAAGAAGTTGTGGACGTTTGAATTTCATTCCAAACAAGTTGTTAGTGTTGCAATTTCATTCCAAACAAGTTGTGAATGTTTCAAATTCATTGCAAACAAGTTGTGAATGTTTCCATTTCTTTGCAAACAATCTGTGAATGTTTCCATTTTATTCCAAAGAATTTGTGATTGTTTCCATTTCATTCCAAACAAGTTCTGAATGTTTCAATTTATTTCCAAAGCAGTTATGAAGGTTTCCATTTCTGTCAAAACAAGTTTTGAATGTTTCAATTTCATTGCAAGCAAGTTGTGAATGTTTCCATTTCATTCCCAAGAAGTTGGGAATATTTCAAATTCGTTCCAAACAAGTTGTGAATGTTTCAATTTCATTCCAAACAAGTTGTGAATGTTTCTATTTCTTTCCAAACTATTTGTGAATGTTTCCATTTCATTCCAAAGAAGTTGTGAATGTTTCCACTTGATTCCAAACAAGTTGTGAATAATCCAATTTAATTCCAAACAAGTTGTGAATGTTTCCATTTTATTCCAAACAAGTTTTGAATGTTTCCATTTCACTGCAAACAAGTTGGGAACGTTTACATTTCTTCCCAAACAATTTCTGAATGTTTCCATTTCATTCCAAAGCTGTTGTGAATGTTGTAATTTCATTACAAACAAGTTGTGAATGTTTCCATTCCATTCCATAGAAGTTTTGAATGTTTCCCTTTCATTCCAAAGAAGTTGTGAATGTGTCCATTTCATTCCAACCAAGTGGTGATTGTTTCACTTTCATTCCAAACAAGTTGTGAATGTTTCAATTTCATTGAAAACAAGTTGTGAATGTTTCCATTTCTTTCCAAACAATTTGTGAATGTTTCCATTTCATTCCAAAGAGGTTGTGAAAGTTTCCATTTCATTCCAAACAAGTTGTGAATGTTCCAATTTCACTCCAAACAAGTTGTGAGTGTTTCCATTTCATTCCAAAGAAGTTGGGAATGTTTCTATTTCATTTCAAACAAGTTGTGATTGTTCCAATTTCATTCCAAACAAGTTTTGAATGTTTCCATTTCTTTTCCGAAGCAGTTGTGAATGTTTCAAATTCATTGCAAACAAGTTGTGAATGTTTCCATTTCATTCCAAACAAGTTGTGAATGTTTCAATTTCATTCCAAACAAGTTGTGAATGTTTCCATTTCATTCCAAACAAGTTGCGAATGTTTCCACTTCCTTCCAAACAGTTTGTGAATGTTTCCATTTCATTCCAAAAAAGTTGTGAATGTCTCCACTTCATTCCAAACAAGTTGTGAATGTTCTAATTTAATTCCAACCAAGTTGTGAATGTTTCCATTTTTTTCCAAACAAGTTTTGAATGTTTCCGTTTCACTGCAAAAAAGTTCTGAATGTTTGCATTTCATTCCAAACAATTTGTGAATGTTTCCATTTCATTCCAAAGATGTTGTGAGTGTTCCAATTTCATTCGAAACAAGTTGTGAATATTTCCATTCCACTCCCAACAAGTTTTGAATGTTTCCCTTTCATTCGAAAGAAGTTGTGAATGTGTCCATTTCATTCCAACCAAGTGGTGATGGTTTCAATTTCATTCCAAACAAGTTGTGAATTTTTCAATTTCATTGCAAACAAGTTGTGAATGTTTCCATTTCTTTCCAAACAATTTGTGAATGTTTCCATTTCATTCCAAAGAAGTTTTAAATGTTTCCATTTCATTCCAAACAAGTTGTGAATGTTCAAATTTGATTCCAAACAGGTTGTGAATGTTTCCATTTCATTCCAAATACGTTTTGAATGTTTCTATTTCATTCCAAAGAAGTTGTGAATGTGTCCATCTCATTCTAACCAAGTTGTGATTGTTTCAATTTCATTCCAAACAAATTGTGATTGTTTCCATTTCTTTCCAAACAATTTGTGAATAAACCCATTTCATTCCAAAGAGGTTGTGAATGTTTCCATTTCATTCCAAACAAGTTGTGAATGTTCCAATTTCACTCCAAACAAGTTGTGAGTGTTTCCATTCCATTCCAAACAAGTTTTGAATGTTTCCATTTTAATCCAAAGAATTGTGAATGTGTCAATTTCCATCCAACCAAGTTGTGATTGTTTCAATTTCATTCCAAACAAATTGTGAGTGTTTCAATTTCATTGCAAACAAGTTGTGACTGTTTCCATTTTTTCCAAAACAATTTGTGAATGTTTCCATTTGATTCCAAACAAGTTGTGAATGTTTCCGTTTCGTTCCAAACAAGTTGTGAATGTTCCAATTTCATTCCAAACAAGTTATGGATGTTTCCATTTCATTCCAAACAAGTTTTGAATGTTTCCTTTTCATTCCAAACAACTTGTGAAAATTTCAATTTCATTGCAAACAAGTTGTGAATGTTTCCATTTCTTTCCAAGGAATTTGTGAATGTTACCGTTTCATTGCAAAGAAGTTGTGAATGTTTCTATTTCATTCCAAACAAGTTGTGAATGTTTCCACTTCTTTCCAAACAATTTGTGAAAGTTTCCGTTTCATTCCTAAGAAGTTGGGAATGTTTCCATTTCATTCCAAACAAGTTGTTAATGTTCCAATTTCATTCCAAACAAGTTGTGAACGTTTCAAATTCATTCCAAAGAAGTTGTGAATGTTTCAAATTCATTCCAAACAAGTTTTGAATGTTTCAATTTCATTCCAAACAAGTTGTGAATGTTTCAATGTCATTGCAAACAAGTTGTGAATGTTTCCATTTCTTTCAAAACAATTTGTGAATATTTTGATTTCTTTTCAAAGAAGTTCTGAATGTTTCCATTTCATTCCAAAGAAGTTGTCAATGTTCAAATTTCATTCCAAACAAGTTTTCATTGTTCGCATTTCATTCCAAAGAAGTTGTGGACGTTTGAATTTCATTCCAAACAAGTTGTTAGTGTTGCAATTTCATTCCAAACAAGTTGTGAATGTTTCAAATTCATTGCAAACAAGTTGTGAATGTTTCCATTTCTTTGCAAACAATCTGTGAATGTTTCCATTTTATTCCAAAGAAGTTGTGATTGTTTCCATTTCATTCCAAACAAGTTCTGAATGTTTCAATTTATTTCCAAAGAAGTTATGAAGGTTTCCATTTCTGTCAAAACAAGTTTTGAATGTTTCAATTTCATTGCAAGCAAGTTGTGAATGTTTCCATTTCATTCCAAAGAAGTTGGGAATATTTCAAATTCGTTCCAAACAAGTTGTGAATGTTTCAATTTCATTCCAAACAAGTTGTGAATGTTTCTATTTCTTTCCAAACTATTTGTGAATGTTTCCATTTCATTCCAAAGAAGTTGTGAATGTTTCCACTTGATTCCAAACAAGTTGTGAATAATCCAATTTAATTCAAAACAAGTTGTGAATGTTTCCATTTTATTCCAAACAAGTTTTGAATGTTTCCATTTCACTGTAAACAAGATGGGAACGTTTACATTTCTTCCCAAACAATTTCTGAATGTTTCCATTTCATTCCAAAGCTGTTGTGAATGTTCTAATTTCATTACAAACAAGTTGTGAATGTTTCCATTCCATTCCAAAGAAGTTTTGAATGTTTCCCTTTCATACCAAAGAAGTTGTGAATGTGTCCATTTCATTCCAACCAAGTGGTGATTGTTTCACTTTCATTCCAAACAAGTTGTGAATGTTTCAATTTCATTGAAAACAAGTTGTGAATGTTCCCATTTCTTTCCAAACAATTTGTGACTGTTTCCATTTCATTCCAAAGAGGATGTGAAAGTTGCCATTTCATTCCAAACAAGTTGTGAATGTTCCAATTTCACTCCAAACAAGTTGTGAGTGTTTCCATTTCATTCCAAAAAAGTTGGGAATGTTTCTATTTCATTTCAAACAAGTTGTGATTGTTCCAATTTCATTCCAAACAAGTTTTGAATGTTTCCATTTCTTTTACGAAGCAGTTGTGAATGTTTCAAATTCATTGCAAACAAGTTGTGAATGTTTCCATTTCATTCCAAACAAGTTGTGAAAGTTTCAATTTCATTCCAAACAAGTTGTGAATGTTTCCATTTCATTCCAAACAAGTTGTGAATGTTTCCACTTCCTTCCAAACAGTTTATGAATGTTTCCATTTCATTCCAAAGAGGATGTGAATGTCTCCATTTCATTCCAAACAAGTTGTGAATGTTCTAATTTAATTCCAACCAAGTTGTGAATGTTTCCATTTTATTCCAAACAAGTTCTGAATGTTCCCATTTCACTGCAAAAAAGTTGTGAATGTTTGCATTTCTTTCCAAACAATTTGTGAATGTTTCCATTTCATTCCAAAGATGTTGTGAATGTTCCAATTTCATTCGAAACAAGTTGTGAATATTTCCATTCCACTCCCAACAAGTTTTGAATGTTTCCATTTCATTCGAAAGAAGTTGTGAATGTGTCCATTTCATTCCAACAAAGTGGTGATGGTTTCAATTTCATTCCAAACAAGTTGTGAATTTTTCAATTTCATTGCAAACAAGTTGTGAATGTTTCCTTTTCTTTCCAAACAATTTGTGAATGTTTCCATTTCATTCCAAAGAAGTTGTAAATGTTTCCATTTCATTCCAAACAAGTTGTGAATGTTCAAATTTGATTCCAAACAGGTTGTGAATGTTTCCATTTCATTCCAAACACGTTTTGAATGTTTCCATTTCATTCCAAAGAAGTTGTGAATGTGTCCATCTCATTCCAACCAAGTTGTGATTGCTTCAATTTCATTCCAAACAAATTGTGATTGTTTCCATTTCTTTCCAAACAATTTGTGAATAAACCCATTTCATTCCAAAGAGGTTGTGAATGTTTCCATTTCATTCCAAACAAGTTGTGAATGTTCCAATTTCACTCCAAACAAGTTGTGAGTGTTTCCATTCCATTCCAAACAAGTTTTGAATGTTTCCATTTCATTCCAAAGAATTGTGAATGTGTCCATTTCATTCCAACCAAGTTGTGATTGTTTCAATTTCATTCCAAACAAATTGTGATTGTTTCAATTTCATTGCAAGCAAGTTGTGAATGTTTCCATTTTTTCCAATACAATTTGTGAATGTTTCCACTTGATTCCAAACAAGTTGTGAATGTTTCTGTTTCGTTCCAAACAAGTTGTGAATGTTCCAATTTCATTCCAAACAAGTTATGGATGTTTCCATTTCATTCCAAACAAGTTTTGAATGTTTCCATTTCATTCCAACCAAGCTGTGAGTGTTTCAAATTCATTCCAAACAAGTTGTGAATTTTTCAATTTCATTGCAAACAAGTTGTGAATGTTTCCATTTCTTTCCAAACAATTTGTGAATGTTTCCATTTCATTCCAAAGAAGTTGTAAATGTTTCAATTTCATTCCAAACAAGTTGTGAATGTTCAAATTTGTTTCCAAATAAGTTGTGAATGTTTCAATTTCATTCCAAACACGTTTTGAATGTTTCCATTTCATTCCAAAGAACTTGTGAATGTGTACATCTCATTCCAACCAAGTTGTGATTGTTTCAATTTCATTCGAAACAAATTGTGATTGTTTCCATTTCTTTCCAAACAATTTGTGAATAAACCCGTTTCTTTCCAAAGAGGTTGTGAATGTTTCCATTTCATTCCAAACAATTTATGAATAAACCCATTTCATTCCAAAGAGGTTGTGATTGTTTCCATTTCATTCCAACCAAGTTGTGAATGTTCCAATTTCACTCCAAACAAGTTGTGAGTGTTTCCATTCCATTGCAAACAAGTTTTGAATGTTTCCATTTCTTTCTAAAGAATTGTGAATGTGTCCATTTCATTCCAACCAAGTTGTGATTGTTTCAATTTCATTCTGATGCGAACCCTGATTGTATAACGACCATGAAACTCACCCAAGATGTTTTTCAAGCTCCACAAGACATCAAAGAGACTGGGTTTGAAGACCCCCACCCCTAATCAACCTGTGACTAGAAACGAGAAGTATAGAACTCCAAGAACACAAGCATACTTGTGCACCAATGCAGTCCGCCAAGAACCAAAGAGAAAACCTCTCCAAAGAGCAATATTATTTCGGCAATAATCTGTATGTTTACATCCAGAATATGTGCCTTTATATAGGCCTAAACTAGGGTAAAAATCTGGGCAAAATTCGCAGCCCAAGTCACCTAGGAAACCTAGTTACAAAGGACTCAAGAAAACCTAGTCAAACTAGGATTCCTACACCCTTTTAACACATGTTTAAGGTGTGCAGCGAATTCCATTTATCCTAAGTGACCTAAATCACTTCCATGGCCTAAATAAAATCCTAAATAATGTAAATAAACAGGAACATAAAATAAAATACGTTACAAAATAAGATTGGCCATAAAAACCACAAAATAGTCTTCTCAGGAGGTTCCTGCTTGTGTCTTCAACTTCAAGCTGCAATTCGAACTTCATGCAGCCATGATTTCTCAAAATGTAAAACATGAAAGTTGTAGATATGTTTCTTAGCTTCCAAACCACACTTGAATCACACAAAATGGACTTCGGAATAGAAAGATATTCCCAAAATACTGCAACTGCTTTTGAACCAGCGATAACTCGTAAATCCCGACTTTGAAGCTAAATTGGACCTCCTTATCGTGCAAACTGGGTTTCATGGTCTTCATATGATTTTCAGCTCCAGATGTTAGCTTTCCAATGAATCAAGAATTACTCAACTCAGATCTGTTTAGCTCAAGATATGAATTTTCTACCAGAACATCGCCAATCTGTCAAAATCCAAGCTTGAAGTGCACTAGTGAGCTCATTAGCCTTCTTCCTTGTCAATGGTCCACTAGTTATCTTTAATGGATCCTTGCCATTCTTGGTTGTGCCTTCTTTGATCATATCACATTCCAAACAAATTGTGATTGTTTCAATTTCATTGCAAACAAGTTGTGAATGCTTCCGTTTCGTTCCAAACAAGTTGTGAATGTTCCAATTTCATTCCAAACAAGTTATGGATGTTTCCATTTCATTCCAAACAAGTTTTGAATGTTTCAATTTCATTCCAACCAAGCTGTGAGTGTTTCAAATTCATTCCAAACAACTTGTGAAAATTTCAATTTCATTGCAAACAAGTTGTGAATGTTTCCATTTCTTTCCAAGGAATTTGTGAATGTTTCCGTTTCATTCCAAAGAAGTTGTGAATGTTTCTATTTCATTCCAAACAAGTTGTGAATGTTTCCATTTCATTCCTAAGAAGTTGGGAATGTTTCCATTTCATTCCAAACAAGTTGTGAATGTTCCAATTTCATTCCAAACAAGTTGTGAATGTTTCAAATTCATTCCAAACAAGTTTTGAATGTTTCAACTTCATTCCAAACAAGTTGTGAATTTTCAATTTCATTGCAAACAAGTTGTGAATGTTTCCATTTCTTTCCAAACAATTTGTGAATATTTCGACTTCTTTCCAAAGAAGTTGTGAATGTTTCGATTTCATTCCAAAGAAGTTGTGAATGTTCAAATTTCATTCCAAACAAGTTTTGATTGTTTCCATTTCATTCCAAAGAAGTTGTGGATGTTTGAATTTCATTCCAAACAAGTTGTTAATGTTTCAATTTCATTCCAAACAAGTTGTGAATGTTTCAATTTCGTTGCAAACAAGTTGTGAATGTTTCCATTTCTTTGCAAATAATCTGTGAATGTTTCCATTTTATTCCAAAGAAGTTGTGATTGTTTCCATTTCATTCCAAACAAGTTGTGAATGTTTCAATTTCTTTCCAAAGAAGTTATGAAGGTTTCCATTTCTGTCAAAACAAGTTTTGAATGTTTCAATTTCAATGCAAGCAAGTTGTGAATGTTTCGATTTCTTTCCAAATAATTTGTGAATGTTTCCATTTCATTCCAAAGAAGTTGGGAATATTTCAATTTCGTTCCAAACAAGTTGTGATTGTTTCAATTTCATTCCAAACGAGTTGTGAATGTTTCTTTTTCTTTCCAAACTAATTGTGAATGTTTCCATTTCATTCCAAAGAAGTTGTGAATGTTTCCACTTGATTCCAAACAAGTTGTGAATAATCCAATTTAATTTCAAACAAGTT
Organism: Aquilaria yunnanensis; assembly: GCA_039654915.1. Lineage (NCBI taxonomy): Eukaryota > Viridiplantae > Streptophyta > Magnoliopsida > Malvales > Thymelaeaceae > Aquilaria > Aquilaria yunnanensis. The sequence goes on along the minus strand of CM077595.1, from coordinate 33,909,337 downwards.
GTGAATGTTTCCATTTTATTCCAAACAAGTTTTGAATGTTTCCATTTCACTGCAAACAAGTTGGGAATGTTTACATTTATTCCCAAACAATTTCTGAATGTTTCCATTTCATTCCAAAGCTGTTGTGAATGTTCTAATTTCATTACAAACAAGTTGTGAATGTTTCCATTCCATTCCAAAGAAGTTTTGAATGTTTCCCTTTCATTCCAAAGAAGTTGTGAATGTGTCCATTTCATTCCAACCAAGTGGTGATTGTTTCACTTTCATTCCAAACAAGTTGTGAATGTTTCAATTTCATTGAAAACAAGTTGTGAATGTTTCCATTTCTTTCCAAACAATTTGTGAATGTTTCCATTTCATTCCAAATAGGTTGTGAAAGTTTCCATTTCTTTCGAAACAAGTTGTGAATGTTCCAATTTCACTCCAAACAAGTTGTGAGTGTTTCCAATTTATTCCAAAGAAGTTGGGAATGTTTCTATTTCATTTCAAACAAGTTGTGATTGTTCCAATTTCATTCCAAACAAGTTTTGAATGTTTCCATTTCTTTTCCGAAGTAGTTGTGAATGTTTCAAATTCATTGCAAACAAGTTGTGAAAGTTTCCATTTCATTCCAAACAAGTTGTGAATGTTTCAATTTCATTCCAAACAAGTTGTGAATATTTCCATTTCATTCCAAAGAAGTTGTGAATGTTTCCACTTCCTTCCAAACAGTTTGTGAATGTTTCCATTTCATTCCAAAGAAGTTGTGAATGTCTCCATTTCATTCCAAACAAGTTGTGAATGTTCTAATTTAATTCCAACCAAGTTGTGAATGTTTCCATTTTATTCCAAACAAGTTTTGAAAGTTTCCATTGCACTGCAAAAAAGTTGTGAATGTTTGCATTTCTTTCCAAACAATTTGTGAAAGTTTCCATTTCATTGCAAAGATGTTGTGAATGTTCCAATTTCATTCGAAACAAGTTGTGAATATTTCGATTCCACTCCCAACAAGTTTTGAATGTTTCCATTTCATTCGAAAGAAGTTGTGAATGTGTCCATTTCATTCCAACCAAGTGGTGATGGTTTCAATTTCATTCCAAACAAGTTGTGAATTTTTCAATTTCATTGCAAACAAGTTGTGAAAGTTTCCATTTCTTTCCAAACAATTTGTGAATGTTTCCATTTCATTCCAAAGAAGTTGTAAATGTTTCCATTTCATTCCAAACAAGTTGTGAATGTTCAAATTTGATTACAAACAAGTTATGAATGTTTCCATTTCATTCCAAACACGTTTTGAATGTTTCCATTTCATTCCAAAGAAGTTGTTAATGTGTCCATCTCATTCCAACCATGTTGTAATTGTTTCAATTTCATTCCAAACAAATTGTGATTGTTTCCATTTCTTTCCAAACAATTTGTGAATAAACCCATTTCATTCCAAAGAGGTTGTGAATGTTTCCATTTCAATCCAAACAAGTTGTGAATGTTCCAATTTCACTCCAAACAAGTTGTGAGTGTTTCCATTCCATTCCAAACAAGTTTTGAATGTTTCCATTTCATTCCAAAGAATTGTGAATATGTCCATTTCATTCCAACCAAGTTGTGATTGTTTCAATTTCATTCCAAACAAATTGTGATTGTTTCAATTTCATTGCAAACAAGTTGTGAATGTTTCCATTTTTTCCAAAACAATTTGTGAATGTTTCAATTTGATTCCAAACAAGTTGTGAATGTTTCTGTTTCGTTCCAAACAAGTTGTGAATGTTCCAATTTCATTCCAAACAAGTTATGGATGTTTCCATTTCATTCCAAACAAGTTTTGAATGTTTCCATTTCATTCCAACCAAGCTGTGAGTGTTTCAAATTCATTCCAAACAACTTGTGAAAATTTCAATTTCATTGCAAACAAGTTGTGAATGTTTCCATTTCTTTCCAAGGAATTTGTGAATGTTTCCGTTTCATTCCAAAGAAGTTGTGAATGTTTCTATTTCATTCCAAACAAGTTGTGAATGTTTCCATTTCTTTCCAAACAATTTGTGAATGTTTCCATTTCATTCCTAAGAAGTTGGGAATGTTTCCATTTCATTCCAAACAAGTTGTGAATGTTCCAATTTCATTCCAAACAAGTTGTGAATGTTTCAAATTCATTCCAAAGAAGTTGTGAATGTTTCAAATTCATTCCAAACAAGTTTTGAATGTTTCAATTTCATTCCAAACAAGTTGTGAATGTTTCAATTTCATTGCAAACTATTTGTGAAAAACCCATTTCTTTCCAAACAATTTGTGAATATTTCGATTTCTTTCCAAAGAAGTTGTGAATGTTTCCATTTCATTCCAAAGAAGTTGTGAATGTTCAAATTTCATTCCAATGAAGTTGTGAATGTTTCCATTTCATTCCAAACAAGTTTTGATTGTTTCCATTTCGTTCCAAAGAAGTTGTGGATGTTTGAATTTCATTCCAAACAAGTTGTTAATGTTTCAATTTCATTCCAAACAAGTTGTGAATGTTTCAATTTCATTGCAAACAAGTTCTGAATGTTTCCATTTCTTTGCAAACAATCTGTGAATGTTTCCATTTTATTCCAAAGAAGTTGTGATTGATTCCATTTCATTCCAAACAGGGTGTGAATTTTCCAATTTCATTCCAAACAAGTTGTGAATGTTTCCATTTCTATTCCAAAGAGGTTGTGAATGTTTCAAATTCATTCCAAACAAGTTGTGAATGTTTCAATTTCGTTGCAAACAAGTTGTGAATGTTTCCATTTCATTGCAAACAATTTGTGAATGTTTCCATTTCTTTCCAAACAATTTGTGAATGTTTCCATTTAATTCCAAAGAAGTTGTGAATGTTAAAGATTTCAGGATCTTTTGATCTTATGATAACATACTTTTATGTTATCTACTCATGTATAAGCCACATGCATATTTGTTCATTTGAATTCAACATAGATATAGGCATGCATAACATATTATATAACATGTCAAGATCACATACAAGTTGTGTTAAATAAATCCTAGCATGCTACTAAGAATATGCGAAAATGAAACCTAACATGCTACTAAACCAAGAAAAGATGTGCACCTTTTCTTCTTGGTTATCTTTAGCAAAAAAACTTGAGGGAGAACTTGATCTTAAAGGAGCGCCTGAAGCTTGAAATAGAGATGAACAATCTCTATATAAATCCACCCACAATGCTCTCAAGAAGTGTTTAATAAGCCTCTAAAGGAAATAGGAGGAGAACAATTTTCTCTCGAGAAAATGGAGCAAATGGAGTGCAAATTCGTGCTTAAAATGGCTGGCCTCTAAAGGCTATTTATAGATGAACAAAAGGCACACCTTTGCACCAAGAAAGGTGTCTTTTAAGCCAAAGAACACTTCCTTTGGCCAAGGGTCATGTATGGTGGCGGAAATACATGTCTTTTAGCCAAGGAACACTTTCTTTGGCCTATAACCACCCCATAACTACCTTATGGAGAAAATACATGTCTTTTAGCCAAGGAACACTTCCTTTGGCCTATAACCACCCCATAACTACCTTATGGCCGAATATACATGTCCCTTGAAGTCATAGGACATCACTCTTGGTGCAATAATCACCCCAACCACCCTCATGGCCGAATATACATGTCTTTTCACTCAAGGAACACTTCCTTTGGATGAAAAGACATGTTCTTTTAGCCAATAGTCATCTCTTTTGATGAAGAGACATACCTTTACACAAAAGATGTGTCTCTTGGTGGTTTTGTGCTAAAACCAAGGTGAGCTGGCACAAAGCTAGCTCACTATGCTACTTATGCACCATTGAGCTCCTCTGAGCTCCAATCAAGCTCCATGAACTAAGGTCTACTTCCTTGAACTAACCTTAAGCTGGAGTTAGCTACTCTCAGCTGAAGTGAACTAAAGTCCAGCTACATTCAGCTACCAAAAGCTGAAGTGAGCTGACTTGAGCTAACTTGAGCTGAAGTCCTACTACTTTGAGCTACTTATAGCTGAAGTGACCTGACTTGAGCTGAAGTCCAGCTACATTCAGCTACCATAAGCTAAAGTGAGCTAACTTGAGCTAACTTGAGTTGAAGTCCTGCTACTTTGAGCTATTTATAGCTGAAGTGAGCTGACTTGAGCTGAAGTCCAGCTACATTCAGCTACCAGAAGCTGAAGTGAGCTGACTTGAGCTGAAGTCCAGCTACCTTGAGCTACTTATAGCTGAAGTGAGCTGACTTGAGCTAAAGGGAGCTACTTCTAGCCACCTTAGATAGTTATTCAAGCTAGAGTTAGCTCAATGAGCTCAAATCCTATCTTAAAAGGATCTTGGTGCGCTAAGAATTCCAACAAAGTCCCACTCGTACTAAGATGCTTTTAAGCTTCCAGCTCCCACTCAAAACAAACTCCTTAATCCTAATAGCCAAAATGATCCAAACACTTCTACATATATAGAGTTGTGGGTGTGACCTCAGGCACACACACTAAGTCTCTTCTATTGAGGTTGTTAGACTCTCAATAGAAGATTGTCCTCTCTTCATAGTTTGAACTTCTTCAAACTTTCCTTTGAACACATCAAATTCAAGTGTGTTGCTTAAACACATCAAGCTTGCTTGAACACATCAAGTTATGCCTTTCAGACCCCAGACATATGATACACTTCTTAATCACAATCAGTCTCTTTCTTAGAATTTCAACTCCTTGAAATCCACGATTGTATTAAGCATTGAGTACTCATTTCAATCACTTGTCATTCAATTTAGCATATTACTCACAGTAATAGGTGGGCCCAAGATTGAATTTAGTGAACCTGTATCATCTTAATGAGTTAACATGATTACCCAAAAGGAGACACATCTTTTGTGTAAAGGAAGTGTTGCTTGAGTGAATAGACATGTATATTCGGCCATGGGGTGGTTGGGGTGGTTATTGCACCAAGAGTGATCTCTTTTCACATTAAAAGACATGTATATTCGGCCATGAGGTGGTTATAGCACCAAGTGTGATGTCCTTTGGCCTTAAAGGACATGTATTTTTGGCATAGGCTAGAAAAGACATGTTCCTAGGCCAAGGAGACACATCATTTCGGCCAAGACATGTCTCTTGGCCAAAGGGACATGCCTCTTAGGCCAAAGGAAGTGTTCCTTGGCCAAAGAGACATGTATTTTCGCCAATATAGATGACCCTTGACCAAAGGAAGTGTTCTTTGGCTTAAAGGACACCTTGCTTGGTGTAAAGGTGTGCCTTTTGATCATCTATAAATAGCCTAAAGTGGCCGGCCATTTCTAGCGTTCTTTGGCACTCCATTTGCTCCATTTTCTTGAGAGAAAAGTTTCCTCCTTCCATTCCTTTAAATAGCCAAAACATTAGACAATTTTCTAGACCATTGTGGGTGGATTTACATTGAGATTGTTCATCTCAATTCAAGCCTCAAGGTGCTCCTCCAAGATCAAGTTCTTCCTGTTTTTCACCACACATAACCAAGAAGGAAGGTACACATTCTTTCTTGGTTTAGTAGCATGCTAGGTTTCATTTATTATTTGCATGAATGTTCTTAGTAGCATGCTAGGATTTGTTTGATACAATACATATGTAAAACTAATATGCTATATCAAATGCAAAAAATATGTTAAACAAATTAAAATGATGCTTGCTTACATTCATGTTGAACTCAAATGAACAAAAATGCATGTGGCATGTACATGAGTAGATAACATAAAGATATGTTATCATGAGATCCTGAAATCTTCATCCATTTCATGCCAAACAGGTTGTGAATGTTCCAATTTCATTCCGAACAAGTTTTGAATGCATCCATTTCATTTAAAAGAAGTTGTGAATGTTTACATTTCACTCCAAACAAGTTGTGAATGTTTCCATTTCATGCCAAACAAGTTGTGAATTTTCCAATTTCATTCCAAAGAAGTTGTGATTGCTTCCATTTCATTCCAAAAGAAGTTGTGAATGTTTCCATTTCATTCCAAACAAGTTGTTAATGTTAAAATTTCATTCCAAACAAGTTTTAAATGTTTCCATTTCATTCCAAACAAGTATTGAATGTTTCCATTCACTCCAAACTAGTTGTGAATGCCCCCATTTCCTTCCAAAGAAGTTGTGAATGTTTCAATTTCATTCCAAACAAGTTGTGAATATTTCCACTTCAGTCCAAACAAGTTGTGAATTTTTCCACTTCATTCCAAACAAGTTTTGAATATTTCCAATTCATTCAAAACAAGTTGTGAATGTTTCCATTTCATTCCAAACAAGTTGTGAATGTCTCCATTTCACTCCAAACAAGTTGTGAATGTTTAAATTTCGTGCCAAACAAATTGTGAATGTTCCAATTTCATTCCAAACAAGTTGTGAATATTTCCATTTCATTCCAAAAAAGTTGTGAATGTTTCAAATTCATTCCAAACAATTTGTAAAAGTTTCACTTTCATTCCAAAGAAGTTGTGAAAGTTCCAATTTCATTCCAAACAAGTTGTGAATGTTTCCACTTCATTCCAACACAAGTTTTCAATGCTTCCACTTCATTCCAAAGAAGTTGTGATTGTTTCCATTCCAAACCAAACAAGTTGTGAATGTTTCCATTTCATTCCGAATAAGTTGTGAATGTTTCGATTTGATTCCAAACTAGTTGTGAATGTTTCCACTTCACTCCAAACAAGTTGGGAATGTTTCTAGTTCATTCCAAACATGCTTTGAATGTTTCAACTTCGTTCCAAACAAGTTCTGAATATTTGCATTTCATTCGAAACAAGTTTTGAATGTTGCTGTTGGAATTCTTGGCTCACCAAGATCCTTTTAAGGTAGGATTTGAGCTCATTGAGCTAACTCTAGCTTGAACAGCTATATAAGGCAGCTAGAAGTAGCTCCCTTTAGCTCAAGTTAGCTTATGTCAGCTCACTGCAGCTATAAGTAGCTCAGAGTAGCTGGACTTCAGCTCAAGTCAGCTCACTTCAGCTATAAGTAGCTCAAAGTAGCTGGACTTCAGCTCAAGTTAGCTCAAGTCAGCTCAAGTCAGCTTACTTCAGCTTCTGGTAGCTGAGTGTAGCTGGACTTCAGTTCACTTCAGCTGAGGCAGCTAACTCTAGCTCAAGGTCAGCTCTAGGAGCTGGACCTCAGTTCATGGTGCTTGGTTGGAGCTCAAAGGAGCTCAATGGTGCATAAGTAGCATAGTGAGCTAGCTTTGTGCCAGCTCACCTTGCTTTTAGCTCATAACCACCAAGAGACACATCTTTTGTGTAAAGGTATGCCTCTTCATCAAAAGAGATGACTATTGGCTAAAAGAACATGCCCTTTCATCCAAAGGAAGTGTTCCTTGAGTGAAAAGACATGTATATTCAGCCATAAGGTAGTTATGGGGTGGTTATAGGCCAAAAGAAGTGTTCCTTGGCTCTAAAAGACATGTATTTTCGCCCATAAGGTAGTTATGGGTGGTTATAGGCCAAAGGAAGTGTTCCTTGGCTCTAAAAGACATGTATTTTCGCCCATAAGGTAGTTATGGGTGGTTATAGGCTAAAGGAAGTGTTTCTTGGCTAAAAGACATGTATTTTCGCCACCATACATGACCCTTAGCCAAAGGAAGTGTTCTTTGGCTTAAAAGACACCTTTCTTGGTGTAAAGGTGTGCCTTTTGGTCATCTACAAATAGCCTTTAGTAGCTGGCCATTTTAAGCATGAATTTGCACTCTATTTGCTCCATTTTCTTGAGAGAAAATTGTTCTCCTCCTATTTCCTTTAGAGGCCGAAATATTAAACACTTCTTGAGAGCATTGTGGGTGGATTTACATAGAGATTGTTCATCTCTATTCAAGCTTCAAGGTGCCCCTCTAAGATCAAGTTCTCCCTCAAGTTTTCACCAAAGATAACCAAGAAGAAAGGTGCACATTCTCTCTTGGTTTAGTAGCATGCTAGGTTTGAATTATTTACATGAATGTTCTTAGTAGCATGCTAGGATTTATTTGACACAACATGTATGTAAAATTGATATGTTATATAGCATGTTATATCAACTGCATGAATAATATGTTAAAGAATTAGTATTATGTATATCTATATCCATGTTGAATTCAAATTGATGCGAACCCCGATGGTATAAAGACCATGAAATGCGCCCAAGATGTTTTTCAAGCTCCACAAGACATCAAAGAGACTAGGTTTAAAACCCCCACCCCTAATCAACCTGTGATTAGAAACGAGAAGTATAGAACTCCAAGAACACAAGCACACTTGTGCACCAAGGCAGTCCACAAAGAACCAAAGAGAAAACCTCTCCAAAGAGCAATATTATTTTGAAATTTTTCTGTATATTTACATCCAGAATATGTGCCTTTATATAGGCCTAAACTAGGGTTAAAAGCTGGGCAAAATTCGCAGCCCAAGTCACCTAGGAAACCTAGTTACAAAGGACTCAAGAAAACCTAGTCAAACTAGGACTCCTACACCCCTTTTAACACATGTTTAAGGTGTGCAGCGAATTCCATTTATCCTAAGTGACCTAAATCACTTCCATGGCTTAAATAACATCCTAAATAATGTAAATAATTAGGAAAATAAAATAAGATACGTTACAGCACAAGATTGGGCATAAAAACCCAAAATAGTCTTCTCAGGTGGTTCCTGCTTGTGTCTTCAACTTCAAGATGAAATTCGAACTTGATGCATCCATGATTTCCCAAAATACAAAGCATAAAAGTTGTAGATATCTTTCTTATCTTTGAAATGACACCTGAACCACACAAAACGGACATCTAAAGCCAAAGATATGCCCAAAATACTGCAACTGCTTCTGAACCAGCGATAACTCATAAATCGCTACTTTGAAGCTAAATTGGACCTCCTTATCGTGCAAACTGGGTTTCATGGTCTTCATATGATTTTCAGCTCCAGATGTTAGGTTTCCAATGAATCAAGAATTACTCAATTTCGCTCTGTTTAGCTCAGGATATGAATTTCTACCAGAACATCGCCAATCTGTCAAAATCCAAGCTTGAAGTGCACTAGTGAGCTCATTAGCCTTCTTCCTTGTCAATGGTCCATTAGTTATCTTTAATGGATCCTTGCATTCTTGGTTGTGCCTTGTTTGATCATATCAGCTCCCCCCTCCTTAGAAGGATTCGTCCTCGAATCAAAACCTGCGTTAGAAAAGGGAGTTGAATCAATAACAATGAAATAATCAACACATAAGCACTTACCTTTCACATATGAACCAATAGCATGGAATGCTTGTGTATGGAGCTTTAATCTTGTGCAAAACCTGAACCAATATGCAAATGCAATGATACCTCCTGGATCAAAGACAAAGCTTGAAACAATTAGCACAAAAAATCTGAATGTTTGCACAATTTTCATCTTAACTCTGGGCATCACTTTCATTGCCTCTACCATCTCAAAAACATTATTCTCACAACAAGTAAAAGTGTAGGAATAATTTACCTTAGGGATGCTGTATGCACTCAAAACAAATGGACCTAAACTCACATAAGTGTCAAGGTCATGAAAAGCACACGTTATGCATGTCAAGACAATACTTTGCATAGGCCATTCAAACAAACAAGAATTGAACACAATAGGGCCTAAACTAATAACAAAACTAGGATGCATGAATTTCACAAAAATCCTAAGCATTTTAAATGAAACAAGATCAAACTTATTTTTGTATGTATATGCACCACAATGCATAAAAATTGTGAATATGTATGAAATGTGACACAAAACAAAGGACTCAACATACCTCCTTAAAAGGCTGAATTTAAAACCAGAATTTTCAGTCAAAATAAAAACTTCCAAGTTCGGACATAAAGTAAAAATATCAAGGCTCAAAAGTTTGTGTAATGCATGTGTCATGACAATAAAATGTTTGCTGGAAATTAATGATTGACACACAAAGATGGGCTGAACATGAATGTGAATCAAAGAAGTATGTAATGCGTGGGTAACAACCAATTTATGCATGAAAAATTCTGAAGAAGTAGATTTAACTTGAGGTAAAACAAAGCAATGTGACATGGATGCAAAGCAAACAAAATCAAAAACCAAAGACACCAAAACAAATTTTTCTTTAGAGAAACTCAGGCAATTCCAAAGAAGATTTGACAAAACCAGAGAATTAGAGGCTTTAAAACCATATTTTGTCAAAGTTTCATTCTTACTTCCTTCTCTTACTCTAATTTCATGAAAACCATTCTTCAAAATAACATTGCAAGCAAACACACATTGTTTCAGATTTTCATGCAAAACCACATCAAATCTAGGTGTTAGGAAGAAATACATTACAGTGGTTGGACTTAGTCTCCAAGTATCTTCCTTTGGTATAGGAACCATAAAATTTTCACCTTTGCACTCAATGACTTCGGTTGGAGTTGCATTAATTTCATCCCCTTGAAACATAGGAAAAGAAACAATGTTAGGCAAACTTTTGCATACGAAATCACTTGGACTCACCTCAAATTGTTCCTTTTCAACCTCCTTCATTGGTTTGATGCATAGGACATGGCTTAGAATATTTGGAACACCAACTTCTTGGATGGGCAGCAACTCACTTGATTCTTGTAGCTTATCTCCACTTAAGTCCTGAAAAGAAGACAACACAACAAGAGAAGAAGACTCCATTATGTTCGATGAAAGTATGGCTTCTCTGTATGTCTTTCTCTCTTCACTCGACTTGGGTTCATTGCACTCTTGTCTTCTCTCAACTTCGCACTCAATTTCTTCTCTCAGGAACTCTCCACTCTTCTTCCCCTCATGTTCACTCTTCTCACTTAATCTCTCGGTTGTTCTCTCAACTTTCCCCTCATCACTCTTGCCCTCAACTTTCCCCTCATTTACTTTTCTCTCAACCTTACTTTGAAATTTTCTTTGATCCTCAAAGACATGTTGTGGTGAAAGTGGTACAAGCATGATTGACTTTTCTTGTTGAGATTGAGACAAGTCTCCTTTTGTGATCTCCATGTTTGGCTTGGGTACTTCTCTTACATATTTGCTCCATGATCCTCTCCATGTGGAAATCCTCCTTGACACATCTTGGATGCCTTGGACCTTTTGATGATTTTCTCGGCCTTGGTGGCATAATAAAGCAAATCCTCCATGTTCAAACAAGGTGCCATTTCCACTTTGTTGGCAATCTCAGGATTGAGACCATTAATGAATCTAGCAATGGTGGTCTCCTCATCCTCCATGATGTTGGCTCGGGTCAAGGTTATCTCCAAGTCTTTATGGTAGTCCTCCACACTCCTTTGGCCTTGCACTAGCTTTTGAAGCTTGAGGCGTTGATCTTTAGTGTAGTAGCTAGGCACAAATCTCCTCCTCATCAAGGCTTTAAGGGCTCTCCATATGTGTATGGGCTCCTCCTCATTCCTTCTCCTAGAAGTAACATCCTGATTCCACCATACAAGAGCATAATTAGTGAACTTCATGGTAGCCAATTTAACCTTCTCTTTCTCGGAGTAATGATGGCAATCAAACACCATCTCAATCTTTTGTTCCCACTCCCAATATGCATCGGGATCACTCCTCCCTTGGAAGGATGGAATGGTAAAGTTGATGGAGTTAAGGTTATGATCTTCTCTTGGCTCCCCCCTCCTTGGAAGCCCATGGTCATGCCAATGCCCTTCTTCCTTCTCGCGTTCTTCTCTCCTTAGGCCTCTCCTTGGTTGCAAGATGGGATTTGGTCTCCTTGGCAACCTCAAATCAATGTCCTCAATCCTCCCCACAAGTCTATTGAGAGTTTCTTGAAATTCTCCCATGGTTGGCTCCTCATTGTGTCTCACTTTCATCCTCCTATCCTCCTGGCCCTCCATAATCCTGAAAATAACAAAGATCCTCATAAACACTCACCTCACGTGTTTCACTCAAAATATGAACACTCAAAACACTCAATTTGTTAGTGAGATATTGATTATTCAAAGAGTTCTCCAAAGTTCTAAGAAAACTATCCTCAAAGCACACAAGAAAACTTGAATTTTTGAAGAACTATTTTGACTCCAAAAGAGGTGGGCTAAACAAGCTTTAAAAGACTCTAGGAAGCTCTTGCAATTGATGATCACAAGAACCACACAGAAAGCTTTTTGGCTTAAAAACAATGGGATAGGTTTTGGGGCGCAAAACTTTCAACACTTTGAGAAAACTTCTTTTTTTGCAAGCTCTTTTCTTTTCTTTTCTTTGATTTTTCTTTTTCTTTTCTTTTCCTTCCTTTTTTTTTTCCTCCTTTTTTTTTTTTGCTTGCTGTTTTGATGCTAACCAAACATTCTCGTTGAAACTTCTTGCTGCCAAAGACAAAAAGTTAGAATTGTTTTCGGCCAAGACAAGAAAACTAGTGAAATTGGCACAATTTGAAGCAACTTTTTGGTACCGAAAATTCCTGAACTTGGATCCTTCTTTTTTTGAAGTTTTCTGGACTCTAAGATGCTGGAAACAATGAAAACAAGAAAGGTTAATATGGCTGGACACGAAACAGAAAGATAAGAATTAGACAAGAGCAAACAAATTGAAACCGAGAATACTAGGTGACACGGATTGACTTCTTTTTGTTGTTTTTGTGATTTTTGGACTTGAACAAGGATGGAACAAAAAGGAAAGACTTGAAACAAGAAGAAAATAGATTACAACAGAGAATTAAAGCACGAATTTTCTGAACAAAGTTGAAAGAAAAACCGAAGAGAAACAAGAACACAAAGATATGTCCTTCAATGTAACTTGTGGCTCTGATACCAACTGATGCGAACCCCGATGGTATAAAGACTATGAAACGCGCCCAAGATGTTTTTCAAGCTCCACAAGACATCAAAGAAACTAGATTTAAAACCCCCACCCCTAATCAACCTGTGATTAGAAACGAGAAGTATAGAACTCCAAGAACACAAGCACACTTGTGTACCAAGGCAGTCCACAAAGAACCAAAGAGAAAACCTCTCCAAAGAGCAATATTATTTCAAAATTTTTCTATATATTTACATCCAGAATATGTGCCTTTATATAGGCCTAAACTAGGGTTAAAAGCTGGGCAAAATTCGCAGCCCAAGTCACCTAGGAAACCTAGTTACAAAGGACTCAAGAAAACCTAGTCAAACTAGGACTCCTACACCCCTTTTAACACATGTTTAAGGTGTGCAGCGAATTCCATTTATCCTAAGTGACCTAAATCACTTCCATGGCTTAAATAACATCCTAAATAATGTAAATAATTAGGAAAATAAAATAAGATACGTTACAGCACAAGATTGGGCATAAAAACCCAAAATAGTCTTCTCAGGTGGTTCCTGCTTGTGTCTTCAACTTCAAGATGAAATTCGAACTTGATGCATCCATGATTTCCCAAAATTCAAAGCATGAAAGTTGTAGATATATTTATTATCTTTGAAATGACACCTCAACTACACAAAACGGACATCTAAAGCCAAAGATATGCCCAAAATACTGCAACTGCTTCTGAACCAGCGATAACTCATAAATCGCGACTTTGAAGCTAAATTGGACCTCCTTATCGTGCAAACTGGGTTTCATGGTATTCATATGATTTTCAGCTCCAGATGTTAGCTTTCCAATGAATCAAGAATTACTCAATTCAGATCTGTTTAGCTCAAGATATGAATTTTCTACCAGAACATCGCCAATCTGTCAAAATCCAAGCTTGAAGTGCACTATTGAGCTCATTAGCCTTCTTCCTTGTCAATGGTCCATTAGTTATCTTTAATGGATCCTTGCCATTCTTGGTTGTGCCTTCTTTGATCAAATCACAAATGAACAAATATGCATGTGGCATATATATGAGTAGATAACATAAAAGTATGTTATCATAAGATCCTGAAAATCTTCAGTTGCCATATCATTCCAAAGAAGTTGTGAATGTTTCCATTTCATTACAAAGAATTTGTTAATGTTCCAATTTCATTTCAAACAAGTTCTAAATGTTTCCATTTCATTCCGAACAAGTATTGAATGTTTCCATTCATTCCAAACTAGTTGTGAATGTCCCCATTTCCTTCCAAATAAGTTGTGAATGTTTCCATTTCATTCCAAAACAAGTTGTGAATGTTTCCACTTCATTCCAAAGAGGTTGTGAATGTTGACACTTCATTCCAAACAAGTTTTGAATGTTTCCACTTCATTCCAAGCAAGTTTTGAATGTTTCCACTTCATTCCAAAAAAGCTTTGAATGTTTCGATTTCATTCCAAACAAGTTATGAATGTTTCCATTTCATTCCAAACAAGTTGTGAATGTTTCTGTTTCATTCCAAACAAATTTGAATGTTTCCATTTCATTCCAAACAAGTTGTGAATTCTTCCATTTCATTCAAAATATGTTGTGAATGTTCCATTTTCATTCCAAACAAGTTGTGAATGGTTCCATTTCATTCCAAACGAGTTTTGAATGTCACATTCATTCCAAACTAGTTGTGAATGTCCCCTTTTCATTCCAAATAAGTTGTAAATGTTTCCATTTCATTCCAAACAAGTTGTGAATATTTCCACTTCATTCCAAACTAGTTTTGAATGTCTCCACATCATTCCAAAACAAGTTGTGAATTTTTCCATTTCATTCGAAACAAGTTATGAATATTTCCACTTCATTCCAAAAAAGTTCTGAATGTTTCAATTTCATTCCAAACTAGTTGTGAATGCTCCCATTTCATTCCAAACAAGTTGTAAATGTTTCAATTTCACTCGAAACAAGTTGTGAATGTTCCCATTTCATTCCAAACAAGTTGTGAATGTTTCAATTTCATTCCAAACAAGTGTGACTGTTTCAATTTCATTCCAAATAAGTTGTGAATGTTTCCATTTAATTGGAAACAAGTCGTGAATGTTTCCACTTCATTCCAAACAAGTCGTGAATGTTTCCACTTCATTCCAAACAACTTTTGAATGCTTCCACTTCATTCCAAACTAGTTGTCAATGTTTCCATTTCATTCCAAATAAGTTGTGAATGTTCCAATATCATTCCAAACAAGTTGTGAAAGTTTCCATTTCATTCCAAAAAAGTTTTGAATGTTTTCATTTCAATCCAAACAAGTTGTGAATGTTCCAATTTCATTCCAAACAACTTGTCAGTGTTTCCATTTCATTCCAAACAAGTTTAGAATGTTCTCATTTCATTCCAAAGAAGTTGTGACTGTTTCCTTTTCACTCCAAACAATTTGTGAATGTTTCCATTTCCTTCCAAACAAGTTGTGAATCTTTCCATTTCATGCCAAACAAGTTATGAATGTTCCAATTTCATTCCAAACAAGTTGTGAATGTTTCCATTTCATTCCAAATAAGTTGTGAATGTTTCCATTTCACTTTAAGCAAGTTGTGAATGTTTCCATTTCATGGAAAAGAAGTTGTGAATATTTCGATTTCATTCCAAAGAAGTTGTGAATATTTCGATTTCATTCCAAACAAGTTGTGAATGTTTCGATTTCATTCCGAAGAAGTTGTGAATGTTTCCATTTCAGTCCAAACAAGTTATGAATGTTTCCATTTCATTCCGAAGAAGTTGTGAATGCTTCCATTTCATTCCAAACAAGTTATGAATGTTTCCATTTCCTTCCAAACATGTTGTGAATGTTTGCATTTCATTCCAAAGAAGTTGTCAATCTTTCCGTCTCATTCCAAACAAGTTGTGATTGTTCCAATTTCAATCCGAACAAGTTGTGAATGTTTCAATTTTATTCCAAACTAGTTGTGGATGTTTCCATTCAATTCCAAATAAGTTGTGAATGTTTCCATTTCATTCCAAATAAGTTGTGAATGTTTTCATTTCATTCCGAACAAGTTTTGAATGTTTCCATTTCACTCCAAACAAGTTTTGAATGTTTACACTTAACTCCAAACAAGTTTTGAATGTTTACACTTAACTCCAAACAAGTTTTGAATGTTTACACTTAACTCCAAACAAGTTTTGAATGTTTCCACTTGAATCCAAACAAGTTGTGAATGCTTCCATTTCACTCCAAACAAGTTGCGAATGTTTCAATTTCATTCCAAACAAGTGTTGAATGTTTCCATTTCACTCCAAACAATTTGTGAATGTTCCAATATCACTCAAAACAAGTTGCGAATGTTTCCATTTCATTGCAAAGAAGTTGTGAAAGTTTCCATTTCATGCCAAACAAGCTGTGAATGTTCCAATTTTATTCCAAACATGTTTTGAACGTTTCCATTTCATTTAAAAGAAGTTGTGAATATTTCCATTTCACTCCAACCAAGTTTTGAATGTTTCCATTTCAAGACAAACAAGTTGCGAATGTTCCAATTTCATTCCAAACAAGTTGTGAATATTTCCACTTTATTCCAAAGAAGTTGTGATTATTTCCATTCCATTCCAAATAAGTTGTGAAGGTCTCCATTTCATTCCAAACATGTCCATTTCATTCCAAAGGAGTTGTCAATGTTTCCATTTCATTCCAAACAAGTTGTGAATGTTCCAATTTCATTTCAAACATGTTTTGAACGTTCCCATTTCATTCAAAAGAAGTTGTGAATGTTTCCATTTCACTCCAACCAAGTTGTGAATGTTTCCATTTCCTGCAAAATAAGTTGCGAATGTTCCAATTTCATTCCAAACAAGTTGTGAATGTTTCCACTTTATTCCAAAGAAGTTGTGAATGTTTCCATTTAATTCCAAATAAGTTGTGAATGTTTCCATTTTCCAAACATGGTTTGAACGTTTCTATTTCATTCCAAAGAAGTTGTCAATGTTTCCATTTCATTCCAAATAAGTTGTGAATGTTTCCATTTCATTCCGAACAAATTTTGAATGTTTCCACTTAACTCCAAACAAGGTTTGAATGTTTCCACTTC
This sequence comes from Aquilaria yunnanensis, assembly GCA_039654915.1. Taxonomy (NCBI): domain Eukaryota; kingdom Viridiplantae; phylum Streptophyta; class Magnoliopsida; order Malvales; family Thymelaeaceae; genus Aquilaria; species Aquilaria yunnanensis. The sequence continues at coordinate 33,892,590 of CM077595.1, read as the reverse complement.
ACTCCAAACAAGTTTTGAATGTTTCCACTTGATTCCAAACAAGTTGTGAATGTTCCAATTTCATTCCAAACATGTTTTGAATGTTTCCATTTCATTCAAAAGAAGTTGTGAATGTTTCCATTTCACTCCAACCAAGTTGTGAATGTTTCCATTTTGATGCCAAACAAGTTGCGAATGTTCAAATTTCATTCCAAAGAAGTTGTGAATGTTTCCACTTTATTCCAAAGAAGTTGTGAATGTTTCCATTTCATTCCTAATAAGTTGTGAATGTTCTAATTTCATTCCAAACATGTTTTGAACGTTTCCATTTCATTCCAAAGAAGTTGTCAATGTTTCCATTTCATTGCAAACAAGTTGTGAATGTTCCAATTTCATTCCAAACAGGATGTGAATGTTCCAATTTCATTCCAAACAAGTTGAATGTCTCCATTTCATTCCAAACATGTTTTGAATGTTTCCATTCATTCCAAACTGTTGTGAATGTCCCCATTTCATTCTAAAAAAGTTGTGAATGTTTCCACTTCATTCTAACCAAGTTGTGAATGTTTCCATTTCATTCCAAACAAGTTGGGAATATTTCCATTTCATTCCAAACATGTTGTGAATCTTTCCATTTCATTCCAAAGAAGTTGTCAATGTTTCCAATTCATTCCAAACAAGTTGTGAATGTTCCAATTTCATTCCAAACAAATTGTGAATGTTTCCATTTCATTCCAAACAAGTTTTGAATGTTTCATTTCATTCCAAACTAGTGTGAATGTCCCCATTTCATTCTAAATAAATTGTGATTGTTTCCACTTTATTGCAAACAAGTTTTGGATGTTTTCGCTTCATTCCAAACAAGTTGTGAATGTTTCCATTGAAGATTTCTGGATCTCATGGTAACATATTCTTATGTTATCTTTCTTCTTGTATATGCCACATGCATATTTGTCCAATTGATTTCAACATGAATATAAGCATTCATCATTCTAATTTCTTTAACATATTTTATGCATTTGATATAATATGTTATATAGCATGTCAATTTTACGTATTTATTATGTCAAAAAAATCCTAGCATGCTACTAAGAACATACATGTAAATAATAAATGAAACCTAGCATGCTACTAAACCAAGAAAGAATATGTACCTTTCTTCTTGGTTATGTGTGACGAAAATGAGGAAAGAACTTGATCTTGGAGGAGCATTTTGAGGCTTGAATTGAGATGAACAATCTCAATGTTAATCCACCCACAATGCTCTAAAGAAGTGTCTAAAATTTTGGCTACTAAAGAAAATAGAAGGAGAAGACTTTTTCTCTCAAGAAAATGAAGTAAATGGAATCCCAAGGAGTTAATTAAATGGCTGGCCCCTTTAGCCTATTTATAGATGACCAAAAGGCAAACCTTTACACCAAGCAAGGTGTCCTTTAAGCCAAGGAACACTTCCTTTGGTCAAGGGTCATCTATTTTGGTGAAAATACATGTCTCTTCGGCCAAAGAACACTTCCCATGGTCCAAAAGACACCTATTGGCCGAAATAATGTGTCTCCTTGGCCAAGGAACATGTCTTTTAAGCCTATGCCAAAAATACATGTCCTTTAAAGGCCAAGGGACATCACTCTTGGTGTTATAACCACCTCTTTGGCCGAATATACATGTCCATTCACTCAAGAAACACACTTCCTTGGATGAAAAAACATGTTCCTTTAGCCAAGAGTCATTTCTTTTGATGAAGAGACATACCTTTACACAAAAGATGTGTCTCTTGGTGGTTTTGAGCTAAAAGCAAGGTGAGCTGGCACAAAGCTAGCTCACTATGCTACTTATGCACCATTGAGCTCCTATAAGCTCCAACCAAGCTCCATGATCTGAGGTCTAGCTCTTTGAGTTGACCTTGAGCTGGAGTTAGCTGCTCTCAGCTGAAGTGAACTGATGTGCAGCTACATTCAACTACCAGAAGCTGAAGTGAGTTAATTTGAGCTGACTTGAACTAACCTGAGCTGAAGTCCAGCTACTTTGAGCTACTTATAGCTGAAGTGAGCTGACTTGAGCTGAAGTCCAGCTACTCTGAGCTGCTTATAGCTGCAATGAGCTGACATAAGCTAACTTGAGCTAACTTAAGCTGAAGTCCAACTGCCTTTAGCTACTTATAGCTGAAGTGAGCTGACTTGAGCTAAAGGGAGCTACTTCTAGCTGCCTTAGATAGTTGTTCAAGCTAGAGTTAGCTCAATGAGCTCAAATCCTGCGTCAAAAGGATCTTGGTGCGCCAAGAATTCCAACAAACTCCCACTCGCACTAAGATGCTTTTAAACTTCCAGCTCCCACTCAAACAAACTCCTTAATCCTTATAGCTGAAATAATCCAGACACTTTTACATATATAGAGTTGTGGGTGCGACCTCAGGCACACACACTAAGTCTCTTCTGTTAGTATTGTGCCCAAAAAGCCAATCATGAGATGATTGTATTTTTGCACATTGAGTCATGATATTTTATTGAGGCATTAATCCAGCAATTTTGTTTGTTGTTTTGTTTCTGCGTAACGTAATAAACATAATTGTAACCCTAGAATAATGATATTCTTAAATGTCCCTAGTCTAGTATTATTGTGGAGCGGGTTGCAATAATACATAATGACTAGCATATGTGGAGACTAATATGAGATATGTAGTCTACATATGGGTACAAGTTGGAGAACTTGTGTACTGGACCGACCCACCATGAGAACACTTCATGGATCGTTATATGAGTGTCATAAGTGATTCTCATAGTGATCATGGTATATGTAGTCCTTCGACCTAAGATCATCAAGGTTCCCTATATGTGAGTCACATACTTTGATACTTTCCTTTGTTGCTCGTAACTGAGTGAACTTGAAGGAGGTCATTGGGTATGTCACATATCATGCGGAGGGATTTGTATGATCAAGATGGGATTTGTCCCTCCTATGTAACGGGAGTGATATCTTTGGGCCCCTTGATAGAGTAAGACTTAGAAAATGCATGGCCATGCTCCGATGAGTTGATATATGATATCAATGTCGTCAGTTTAATTTGGTCTACTCGGTAATCAAGAAACCGAAGATTGGGCTATACGAGAGTGACACATTCCATGTCTTGTGCTTAGTCTTGATATCTTGGACAAAGGGACAATGGCATATATCGGTGATGATCATAAAGGTTTAGTCGATTCACCGACAATCTTGTCACTTGGGTAGCAATGATGTGTTGCTAGACACCGCTCATTGCTTATGATCATAAATGTGATTTATGATCATTGCCAACATGGCAAGAGCCTATTGGGTCGCACACGTAGAGCTATTTGGATCATTAGAGTGCATGGGCTAATTATTTGGGTTATGGTTTCACTTTAATTTCGTATTAATAATGGGCCAAGGAGTTGAGCCATTATTAAGCCCGAAATTAAATCCTAATTGGATTAGGGCTTTGAAACCCATTAGGCCTGGAAGTTGAGTCTCACTATAAATACAACTTTTAAGTGAGAAATTCGCAGGTCTCCTTGCCCTAGCCTCCCAAAAGGACAGCCACACTCTTCTCTTGCAATTCCTTGGAGGACGCAAGCTAGCACTGCGAGCGCAAGAGAAACGCATCTGCCGGGACGTGGTGGAAGCGTGGTGATCCCGAGAGGCTCGTGTGGATACCATAGAGAGCCTGAACACGTCAACTGTTCAGGTTTTGTGATTCGACTCTACAGTTGAGTGAGAGATCTCAACCGAAAATTAGGTATGAAATTTTCGAAAACCCGGTTTACCCCGTTTCACTTGGATCCTGGAGGGTTTCGGTTAAATTCCGCTGCGCTGTTTGGCTCCCGAAACCCAACAGTGGTATCAGAGCTACTGGTGAAACCCTAAATCGGGATTGAGTGTTGAATCGCATGATGCTATGTCTTCGATTGGTTTTCGGCCATGATTAATTAGATTGATTCATGATGCATGAAACCGGAATTCGTAATGAACATATGAGATATATGAAGAAACGACACAAATTGGTTAATGAGATTAACCGAAATTGATAGGTATGAAATACCTATATGGATTAGGATTCTTGCAATAGTTGCAAAAACCCTAGGTTTGTTCGGATTCGGCCTGTTCGGGCACCGAAAGTAAGGTATTTTTGGTGGCTCGAATGGAGGAGTCTCGGGTGCCTACTTTCTCAAAATAGAAGATTTCGGGCTAAGCAATTGTAAGACAATTTTTTGCGCCGGGGGGCGCTGACCGGCCAGCGGGACCGCCGTATGCGAAGCGCCACATAAATAAAAACTGGTTAATCAACACACGAAAATTGGCATGCATCTTTGTTGAATGAGATTTGACATGATATGCTGATTGGTGTTTGAAGCATGGTGCATGGTTATAGCCCTTTATTGGTTGTACTTGTAAATACGGCCTGTGAGTCGTGCCTTTTCTTATCACTCTCATTGTACATTCTCTTCTCACCTTACTCCCCTCGAATGTAACTCGAGGTTTCTATTATTGATGTAATGGTGCATTATGGGTTCGTCCAAGGTGGTATGTCCAAGGAGGTGACAACAAAAAGGCAGCCAAGAAAGGAAGAGAAGGAGCTTGTGAAGACTCTTTTCTTTTCTTAGGCTTTTATGATATTCTCATTGGCTTGAGAATATCGCATAGTTTGGGCTATAACCATGTCACGTTTATTTCTTGTAAGCATGAGATGCATGTTTTATATTTGTATGTGATGCATGTATAAAACAACCGGAGATAACAAATTGGTGAGATCAAAAGATAAAATCCCTCAAACAAATATTAAGTCATTAAATGTGATGCCTTCCAAATGTTGGCACTCGTCAAGACTTTGATCAACATTAGGTGGGTTTGCCAAAGCAAAGTACCTATGTTCATCTTGGTAAGGCGCGATGGGATAATAGTGATATCCAAACTGCTAACTTTGGGTTCGACTTAACTAAGTCATCCTAATAGGATTAGGGACTTAGAGGCATAGAGTTGGGCTTAAGTTCATGAGATGAGCTTGGACAAGTGTTGTTCACCCAACTATCCAAGAGTTGCATAAGATGCAATTGGCAATGAGTTGCCTACCTAAATAGCTGTAACTTGAGAGAAAAGCCAAAGCTGACTCAGGTTGTGGTCAAATATGGATCTTGGCCCGCTAGAATACCTTAGCGCCGAGGTGTTCCGAAATAATATCGAGGGTTATTATTTTGAGGAAAATAGTGGGAGTATCATTTAATAAAAGTCCTTATTAAATGAATTAAAATACATGACTCTTACACTGCATATTTACTGTTGTAGATAACCATGGCACAAAACACATCGACACTTTCGTTGCGATCGATCCTTGAGAAGGAAAAACTGAATGAGACCAACTTTCTCAAATGGTACCGAAACTTGAGGATAGTCCTCAAACAAGAGAGAAAGGCATATGTCCTAGAGCAGCCCATTCCGAATGAGCCTGCTGCCACTGCTCCAAGAGCTGAAAGGGATGCTCACAAGAGGCATTCTGATGATGCTTTGGATGTTGCATGCCTCATGCTTATTACCATGGAATCTGAGCTTCAGAAGCAACATGAGAACATGGGGGCGTTCGATATGATCGAACATCTCAAAATGCTTTTCGAAGAGCAAGCTAGGCATGAGAGGTTTGAGACCTCTAAGGCATTATTTCAGTGCAAGATGTCTGAAGGAAGTCCCGTGGGTCCTCATGTGCTCAAGATGATTGGGTACATTGAGAATCTTGAGAATTTGGGATTTGCTCTTCAGAAAGAGTTGGCTATCGATGTAGTCTTGCAATCGTTGCCTGAAAGCTACAGTCAGTTCGTCATGAACTATAACATGAACGACCTAGACAAGTCCCTTCCTGAATTGCTCAACATGTTGAGAACTGCTGAGCAAAACCTTAAGAAGGCTAAGCCCATTTTGATGGTTCAAAAGGGCAAGGGAAAGGGAAAAGCCAACAAGAAGAAGGATAAAGCTAATGGAAAGTCCAATGCTAGTTCTTCTTCAGCTGCACTGAAACCAAAGGGTGGTGTGGCAAAGGAAGGGGAGTGCTTCCATTGTAAGCAACCTGGACACTGGAAGCGCAACTGCAAGCTCTATCTTGAAGAACTTGCTAAGGAAAAGGGAAGTAAGACTTCCACTTCAGGTATTTTTGTTATAGAGGCTAACTTTTCTACTTCCTCATCTTGGGTATTGGATACTGGATGTGGATCTCACATTTGTGCAAATGTGCAGGATCTAAGTATAAGTAGAAGATTGGCCCGAGGTGAAGTGGACCTACGTGTTGGAAATGGAGCAAGGGTTGCTGCCTTAGCCGTAGGGACTTATGTTCTCACTTTACCTAGTGGATTAGTTTTAGAATTAGAAAACTGCTACTTTGTGCCTACTATTAGTAGAAATTTGATTTCTGTTTCTTGTTTGGACAAGAAAGGTTTTTCATTTATAATAAAGGACAAATGTTGTTCTATTTATTTGAATGAAATCTTTTATGGTAGTGCTCAACTTAGCAATGGGTTGTATGTTCTAGACCTTGAAGATCCAATCTATAATGTGAATACCAAGAAGGTCAGATTAAATGATTCAAACTTGACCTATCTCTGGCACTGTCGCTTGGGCCATATAAATGAGACCCGCATATCCAAGCTCCATAAGGATGGACTCTTGGACTCATTTGATTTTGAATCATATGAGACATGTGAGTCATGTTTGTTGGGCAAGATGACCAAAGCCCCATTCACAGGGCAAAGTGAAAGGGCTAATGACTTACTAGGACTCATACATAGTGATGTATGTGGCCCTATGTCTACACAAGCTAGAGGAGGTTCCCAATACTTCATTACTTTCACTGATGACTTCAGTAGATATGGCTATGTGTATCTTATGAGACACAAGTCAGAATCCTTTGAAAAGTTCAAAGAATTCAAGAATGAAGTAGAGAATCAACTCGGGAAGAGTATCAAAGTGCTTCGATCAGATCGAGGTGGAGAGTACTTGGATCGAGAATTCCTTGACTATCTGAAGGAGTGTGGTATAATATCACAACTCACTCCACCAGGCACACCTCAATGGAATGGTGTTTCTGAAAGGAGAAATCGAACTCTGTTAGACATGGTTCGCTCCATGATGAGTCAAGCTGACCTTCCAAACTCCTTTTGGGGACATGCTCTAGAGACAGCCGCTTTTACACTAAACCGAGTTCCATCTAAATCGGTTCAAAAGACACCATATGAGATATGGAGTGGGAGGCGTCCCAATTTGTCTTTTATGAAGATTTGGGGCTGTGATGTTTATGTAAAACGTCAATCCTCTAACAAACTAGGGCCCAAATCTCAAAAATGTCTTTTTGTTGGGTATCCCAAAGAAACAAAGGGTTACTATTTCTACAATCCCTCTGAGCAAAAAGTGTTTGTTGCTCGAACTGGTGTCTTTTTGGAGAAAGAGTTTATCTCTAAAGGAACTAGTGGGAGGAAAGTAGAACTTGAAGAAATTCAAGAACAACAAGAAGACATCGAACCTGAAATGGAACCTGAACAGACACCACAAGATGTTGTGGTTCAAGAGTCTGTTCCTGTAGCACAAAGCCCACGTAGGACTGGTAGGATTCGGCGTGAGCCCGAGAGATATGGATTTCTCGTGACTCACACCGGTGATGTGATGCTCATGGATCAAGATGAGCCCACAACCTACCAACAAGCTATGTCGGGGCCTGACTCTGAGAAGTGGCTAATGGCCATGAAATCCGAGATGGAATCCATGTATGAAAACCAAGTATGGACTTTGGTTGACCCACCTGAAGGGGTAAAACCTATAGGGTGCAAATGGGTTTTCAAGAAGAAAACTGACATGGATGGTAATGTGATTACCTTTAAGGGAAGATTGGTTGCAAAAGGTTTCAAGCAAATTCATGGTATTGACTATGATGAAACTTTTTCACCGGTTGCTATGCTTAAATCCATCCGAATTTTGTTTGCTATTGCTGCACACTATGATTATGAGATATGGCAAATGGATGTCAAAACTGCATTCCTAAATGGAAAGCTACTTGAGGATGTGTACATGACACAGCCTGAGGGTTTTGTCACTCCTGGGAATGCCAATAAAGTGTGCAAATTGCAAAGGTCCATTTATGGACTGAAGCAAGCTTCTCGAAGTTGGAATCTTCGTTTTGATGATGCAATCAAAGAGTTTGGTTTTATCAAAAATGAAGATGAACCTTGTGTCTACAAGAAGGTTAGTGGGAGCGCTATTGTCTTCTTGGTGTTGTATGTAGATGACATACTACTCATCGGGAATGACATTCCTGAGCTACAGTCTGTGAAGACTTGGCTAAGGAAATGTTTCTCTATGAAAGACTTGGGTGAAGCAGCCTATGTGTTAGGCATCAGGATCTATAGAGATAGATCTAGAAAGCTTCTTGGCCTAAGTCAAAGTACATATATTGACAAGGTGCTAAAGAGGTTTAGCATGCAAGATTCCAAGAAAGGATTCTTGCCCATGTCACATGGTATCACTCTTTCTAGATCTCAGTGTCCGAGTACAACCGAGGAGAGAGAGCGCATGAGTAAGATTCCATATGCCTCAGCAATTGGATCTATCATGTATGCCATGATATGTACTCGTCCCGATGTCTCATATGCTTTGAGCATGACGAGTAGGTACCAATCGAACCCCGGTGAAAGTCACTGGACAGCTGTTAAGAACATCCTTAAGTACTTACGAAGGACTAAGGATGCATTCTTGGTCTTTGGAGGTGAAGATGAGCTCGTTGTAAGGGGTTACACCGATGCAAGCTTCCAATCCGATAAGGATGATTTTAGACCGCAATCTGGTTATGTGTTTTGTATTGGTGGTGGTGCTGTAAGCTGGAAGAGTTCAAAGCAAGAGACAGTAGCTGACTCTACAACAGAATCTGAGTACATTGCCGCCTCTGATGCTGCGAAGGAGGCAGTTTGGATCAAGAAGTTCATCACTGAACTTGGAGTGGTTCCAAGCATTGTTGACCCGATAGAGCTCTATTGTGACAACAATGGAGCAATCGTACAGGCTAAGGAACCTCGATCTCACCAGCGATCCAAACACATACTCCGACGCTATCATCTCATCAGGGAGATCATCGAGAGGGGTGATGTAAGGATATGCAGGACTTCGACAGACAGCAACATTGCTGATCCACTGACAAAGCCCCTTACGCAGCAAAAGCATGATAGCCATTCTAGGTCCATCGGTATTAGATACATGGATGATTGGCTTTTAGTACAAGTGGGAGATTGTTAGTATTGTGCCCAAAAAGCCAATCATGAGATGATTGTATTTTTGCACATTGAGTCATGATATTTTATTGAGGCATTAATCCAGCAATTTTGTTTGTTGTTTTGTTTCTGCGTAACGTAATAAACATAATTGTAACCCTAGAATAATGATATTCTTAAATGTCCCTAGTCTAGTATTATTGTGGAGCGGGTTGCAATAATACATAATGACTCGCATATGTGGAGACTAATATGAGATATGTAGTCTACATATGGGTACAAGTTGGAGAACTTGTGTACTGGACCGACCCACCATGAGAACACTTCATGGATCATTATATGAGTGTCATAAGTGATTCTCATAGTGATCATGGTATATGTAGTCCTTCGACCTAAGATCATCAAGGTTCCCTACATGTGAGTCACATACTTTGATACTTTCCTTTGTTGCTCGTAACTGAGTGAACTTGAAGGAGGTCATTGGGTATGTCACATATCATGCGGAGGGATTTGTATGATCAAGATGGGATTTGTCCCTCCTATGTAACGGGAGTGATATCTTTGGGCCCCTTGATAGAGTAAGACTTAGAAAATGCATGGCCATGCTCCGATGAGTTGATATATGATATCAATGTTGTCAGTTTAATTTGGTCTACTCGGTAATCAAGAAACCGAAGATTGGGCTATACGAGAGTGACACATTCCATGTCTTGTGCTTAGTCTTGATATCTTGGACAAAGGGACAATGGCATATATCGGTGATGATCATAAAGGTTTAGTCGATTCACCGACAATCTTGTCACTTGGGTAGCAATGATGTGTTGCTAGACACCGCTCATTGCTTATGATCATAAATGTGATTTATGATCATTGCCAACATGGCAAGAGCCTATTGGGTCACACACGTAGAGCTATTTGGATCATTAGAGTGCATGGGCTAATTATTTGGGTTATGGTTTCACTTTAATTTCGTATTAATAATGGGCCAAGGAGTTGAGCCATTATTAAGCCCGAAATTAAATCCTAATTGGATTAGGGCTTTGAAACCCATTAGGCCTGGAAGTTGAGTCTCACTATAAATACAACTTTTAAGTGAGAAATTCGCAGGTCTCCTTGCCCTAGCCTCCCAAAAGGACAGCCACACTCTTCTCTTGCAATTCCTTGGAGGACGCAAGCTAGCACTGCGAGCGCAAGAGAAACGCATCTGCCGGGACGTGGTGGAAGCGTGGTGATCCCGAGAGGCTCGTGTGGATACCATAGAGAGCCTGAACACGTCAACTGTTCAGGTTTTGTGATTCGACTCTACAGTTGAGTGAGAGATCTCAACCGAAAATTAGGTATGAAATTTTCGAAAACCCGGTTTACCCCGTTTCACTTGGATCCTGGAGGGTTTCGGTTAAATTCCGCTGCGCTGTTTGGCTCCCGAAACCCAACATCTTCCATTGAGGTTGTTAGACTCTCAATAGAAGATTGTCCTCTCCTCATTTCAACTTCTTCAAACTTTCTTTGAATGCATCAAATTCAAGTGTGTTGCTTAAACACATTAAGCTTGCTTGAACACATCAAGTTATGCCTTCCAGACCCCAGACATATGATACACTTCTTAACCACAATCAGTCTTTTTCTTAGAATTTCAATTCCTTGAAATCCATGATTGTATTAAGCATTGAGTACTCATTTAAATCACTTGTCATTTAATCTAGCATACTACTCACAGTAATATGTGGGCCCAAGATTGAATTTAGTGAACGTGTATCATCTTAATGTCTTTCCTTTTAGTTTCAACTGTTGGGTTTTGGGAACCAAACAGCGCAGCGGAATTTAACTGAAACCCTCCAGGATCCAAGTGAAACGGGGTAAACCGGGTGTTCGAAAATTTCATACCTAATTTTCGGTTGAGATCTCTCACTCAACTGTAGAGTCAAATCACAAAACCTGAACAGTTGACATGTTCAGGCTCTCTATGGTATCCACACGAGCCTCTCGAGATCACCACGATTCCACCACGTCCCAGTAGATGTGTTTCTCTTGCGCTCGCAGTGCTAGCTTGCGTCGTCCAAGGAATTGCAAGAGAAGAGTGCGGCTGTCCTTTTGGGAGGCTAGGGCAAGGAGACCTGCGAATTTCTCACTTAAAAGTTGTATTTATAGTGAGACTCAACTTCCAGGCCTAATGGGTTTCAAATCCCTAATCCAATTAGGATTTAATTTCGGGCTTAACAATGTCTCAACTCCTTGTCCCATTATTAATACGAAATTAAAGTGAAACCATAACCCAAATAATTAGCGCATGCACTCTAATGATCCAAATAGCTCTATGTGTGTGACCCAATAGGCTCTTGCCATGTTGGCAATGATCATAAATCACATTTATGATCATAAGCAATGAGCGGTGTCTACCAACACATCATTGCTACCCAAGTGACAAGATTGTCGGTGAATCGACTAAACCTTTATGATCATCACCGATATATGCCATTGTCCCTTTGTCCAAGATATCAAGACTAAGCACGAGACATGGAATGTGTCACTCTCGTATAGCCCAATCTTTGGTTTCTTGATTACCGAGTAGACCAACTTAAACTGATGACATTGATATCGTATATCAACTCATTGGAGCATGGCCATGCATTTTCTAAGTCTCAATCTATCAAGGGGCCTGAAGATATCACTCCCGTTACATAGGAGGGACAAATCCCATCTTGATCATACAAATCCTCCTTCAAGATCATACAAATCCCATCTTGATCAAGGGGCATGATATGTGACATACCCAATGACCTCCTTCAAGTTCACTCAATTACGAGTAACAAAGGAAAGTATCAAAGTATGTGACTCACATGTAGGGAACCTTGATGATCTTAGGTCGAAAGACTACATATACCATGATCACTATGAGAATCACTTATGACACTCATATAACGATCCATGAAGTGTTCTCATGGTGGGTCGGTCCAGTACACAAGTTCTCCAACTTGTACCCATATATAGACTACATATCTCATATTAGTCTCCACATATGCTAGTCTTTATGTATTATTGTAACCCGCTCCACAATAATACTAGACCAGGGACGTTTAAGAATATCATTATTCTAGGGTTACAATTATGTTTGTTAAGTTACGCAGAAACAAAACAACAAACATAATTGCTGGATTAATGCCTTAATAAAATATCATGACTCAATGTGCAAAAATACAATCATCTCATGATTGGCTTTTGGGCACAACACTAATAATCTCCCACTTGCACTAAAGCCAATCATCCATGTATCTAATACCAACGGACCTAGAATGGCTATCATGCTTTTGCTGCATAAGGAACCTCGATCTCACAGCAATGTTGCTATCTGTCGAAGTCCTGCATATCCTTACATCACCCCTCTCGATGATCTCCCTGATGAGATGATAGCGTCGGAGTATATGTTTGGATCGCTGTGAGATCGAGGTTCCTTAGCCTGTGCGATTGCTCCATTATTGTCACAATAGAGCTCTATCGAGTCGACAATGCTTGCAACCACTCCAAGTTCAATGATGAACTTCTTGATCCAAACTGCCTCCTTCGCAGCATCAGAGGTGGCAATGTACTCAGATTCTGTTGTAGAGTCAGCTACTATCTCTTGCTTTGAACTCTTCCAGCTCACAGCACCACCACCAATACAAAACACATAACCAGATTGCGATCTAAAATCATCCTTATCAGATTGGAAGCTTGCATCGGTGTAACCCCTTACAACGAGCTCATCTTCACCTCCAAAGACCAAGAATGCATCCTTAGTCCTTCGTAAGTACTTAAGGATGTTCTTAACAGCTATCCAGTGACTCTCACTGGGGTTTGATTGGTACCTACTGTTAGTATTGTGCCCAAAAAGCCAATCATGAGATGATTGTATTTTTGCACATTGAGTCATGATATTTTATTGAGGCATTAATCCAGCAATTTTGTTTGTTGTTTTGTTTCTGCGTAACGTAATAAACATAATTGTAACCCTAGAATAATGATATTCTTAAATGTCCCTAGTCTAGTATTATTGTGGAGCGGGTTGCAATAATACATAATGACTAGCATATGTGGAGACTAATATGAGATATGTAGTCTACATATGGGTACAAGTTGGAGAACTTGTGTACTGGACCGACCCACCATGAGAACACTTCATGGATCGTTATATGAGTGTCATAAGTGATTCTCATAGTGATCATGGTATATGTAGTCCTTCGACCTAAGATCATCAAGGTTCCCTACATGTGAGTCACATACTTTGATACTTTCCTTTGTTGCTCGTAACTGAGTGAACTTGAAGGAGGTCATTGGGTATGTCACATATCATGCGGAGGGATTTGTATGATCAAGATGGGATTTGTCCCTCCTATGTAACGGGAGTGATATCTTTGGGCCCCTCGATAGAGTGAGACTTAGAAAATGCATGGCCATGCTCGATGAGTTGATATATGATATCAATGTCATCAGTTTAAGTTAGTCTACTCGGTAATCAAGAAACCAAAGATTGGGCTATACGAGAGTGACACATTCCATGTCTCGTGCTTAGTCTTGATATCTTGGACAAAGGGACAATGGCATATATCGGTGATGATCATAAAGGTTTAGTCGATTCACCGACAATCTTGTCACTTGGGTAGCAATGATGTGTTGCTAGACACCGCTCATTGCTTATGATTATAAATGTGATTTATGATCATTGCCAACATGGCAAGAGCCTATTGGGTCGCACACGTAGAGCTATTTGGATCATTAGAGTGCATGGGCTAATTATTTGGGTTATGGTTTCACTTTAATTTCGTATTAATAATGGGCCAAGGAGTTGAGCCATTATTAAGCCCGAAATTAAATCCTAATTGGATTAGGGCTTTGAAACCCATTAGGCCTGGAAGTTGAGTCTCACTATAAATACAACTTTTAAGTGAGAAATTCGCAGGTCTCCTTGCCCTAGCCTCCCAAAAGGACAGCCGCACTCTTCTCTTGCAATTCCTTGGAGGACGCAAGCTAGCACTGCGAGCGCAAGAGAAACGCATCTGCCGGGACGTGGTGGAAGCGTGGTGATCCCGAGAGGCTCGTGTGGATACCATAGAGAGCCTGAACACGTCAACTGTTCAGGTTTTGTGATTCGACTCTACAGTTGAGTGAGAGATCTCAACCGAAAATTAGGTATGAAATTTTCGAACACCCGGTTTACCCCGTTTCACTTGGATCCTGGAGGGTTTCGGTTAAATTCCGCTGCGCTGTTTGGCTCCCGAAACCCAACACCTACTCATCATGCTCAAAGCATATGAGACATCGGGACGAGTACATATCATGGCATACATGATAGATCCAATTGTTGAGGCATATGGAATCTTACTCATGCGCTCTCTCTCCTCGGTTGTACTCGGACACTGAGATCTAGAAAGAGTGATACCATGTGACATGGGCAAGAATCCTTTCTTGGAATCTTGCATGCTAAACCTCTTTAGCACCTTGTCAATATATGTACTTTGACTTAGGCCAAGAAGCTTTCTAGATCTATCTCTATAGATCCTGATGCCTAACGCATAGGTTGCTTCACCCAAGTCCTTCATAGAGAAACATTTCCCCAGCCAAGTCTTCACAGACTGTAGCTCAGGAATGTCATTCTCGATGAGTAGTATGTCATCTACATACAACACCAAGAAAACAATAGCGCTCCCACTAACCTTCTTGTAGACACAAGGTTCATCTTCATTTTTTATAAAACCAAACTATTTGATTGCATCATCAAAATGAAGATTCCAACTTCGAGAAGCTTGCTTCAGTCCATAAATGGACATTTGCAACTTGCACACTTTATTGGCATTCTCAGGAGTGACAAAACCCTCAGGTTGTGTCATGTACACATCCTCAAGTAGCTTTCCATTTAGGAATGCAGTTTTGACATCCATTTGCCATATCTCATAATCATAGTGTGCAGTAATAGCAAACAAAATTTAGATGGATTTAAGCATAGCAACTGGTGAAAAAGTTTCATCACAGTCAATACCATGAATTTGCTTGAAACCTTTTGCAACCAATCATCCCTTAAAGGTAATCACATTACCATCCATGTCAGTTTTCTTCTTGAAAACCCATTTGCACCCTATGGGTTTTACCCCTTCAGGTGGGTCAACCAAAATCCATACTTGGTTTTCATACATGGATTCCATCTCGAATTTCATGGCCACTAGCAACTTCTCAGAGTCAGGCCCCGACATAGCTTGCTGGTAGGTTGTGGGCTCATCCTGATCCATGAGCATCACATCACCAGTGTGAGTCACGAGAAATCCATATCTCTCGGGCTCACGCCGAATCCTACCAGTCCTAGTGGGCTCTGTGCTACAGGAATAGACTCTTGAACCACAACATCTTGTGGTGTCTGTTCAGGTTCCATTTCAGGTTCGATGTCTCTTTGTTGTTATTGAATTTCTTCAAGTTCTACTTTCCTCCCACTAGTTCTTTTAGAGATAAACTCTTTCTCCAAAAAGACACCAGTTCGAGCAACAAACACTTTTTGCTCAGAAGGATTGTAGAAATAGTAACCCTGTGTTTCTTTGGGATACCCAACAAAAAGGCATTTTTGAGATTTGGGCCCTAGTTTGTCAGAGGATTGACGTTTCACATAAGCGTCACAGCCCCAAATCTTCATAAAAGACAAATTGGGACGCCTCCGACTCCATATCTCATATGGTGTCTTTTGAACGGATTTAGATGGAACTCGGTTTAGTGTAAAAGTGGTTGTCTCTAGAGCATATCCCCAAAAGGAGTTTGGAAAGTCATCTTGACTCATCATGGAGCGAACCATGTCTAACAGAGTTCGATTTCTCCTTTCAGATACACCATTCCATTAAGGTGTACCTGGTGGAGTGAGTTGTGATACTATATGATACGATCAAAGAAGACACAACCAAGGATGGCAAGGATCTACTGGAGATAATTAGTGGACCATTGACAAGGAAGAAGGCTAAGGAGCTCACTAGTGCACTTTAAGCTTGGATTTTGACAGATTGGCGATGTTCTGGTAGAAAATTCATATATTGAGCTAAACAGATCAGAATTGAGTAATTCTTGATTTATTGGAAATATAACATCTGGAGCTACAAATCATATGAATACCATCAAACCCAGTTTGCACGTTAAGGAGGTCCAATTCAGCTTCAAAGTCACAATTTACGAGTTATCACTGGTTCAGAAGCAGTTGCAGTATTTTGGGAATATATTTCGATTTAGAAGTCCATTTTGTGTGATTCAAGTGTGGTTTCGAAGATAGGAAAGATATCTACAACTTTCATGTTTTAAATTTTGAGAAATCATGGCTGCATGAAGTTCGAATTTCAGCTTGAAGTTGAAGACACAAGCAGGAACCACCCGAGAAGACTATTTTGGGGTTTTCATGGCCAATCTTGTATTTATAGTTTATTTTCGTTCAAATCCTATTTAGATACATTATTTAGGAAGTTATTTAGGCTATGGAATAGTTTTAAATCATTTTGGACAAGTGGCATATGCTGCATTCATTAAACTTGTTCAAACTAGGAATTAGAGTCCTAATTTGACTAGGATTTCCTATGTCTTTGTATCTAGGATTACTAAGGGATTTAGGCTGCAAATTTTGCCCAGCTTTTAACCCTAGTTTAGGCTTATATAAAGGCACATATTCTGGATGTAAACAGTCAAAAAAATTTTGAAATAATATTGCTCTTTAGAGAGGTTTTCTCTTTGGTTATTTGTGGACTGCCTTGGTGCACAAGTGTGCTTGTGTTCTTGGAGTTCTATACTTCTCGTTTCTAATCACAGGTTGATTAGGGGTGGGGCTTTCAAATCCAGTCTCTTTGATGTCTTGTGGAGCTTGAAAAACATCTTGGGCACGTTTCATGTGTTAGTGTTTGTTAGTGTTGTGCCCAAAAAGCCAATCATGAGATGATTGTATTTTTGCACATTGAGTCATGATATTTTATTGAGGAATTAATCCAGCAATTTTGTTTGTTGCTTTGTTTCTGCGTAACGTAATAAACATAATTGTAAACCCTAGAATAATGATATTCTTAAACGTTCCTAGTCTAGTATTATTGTGGAGCGGGTTGCAATAATACATAATGACTAGCATATGTGGAGACTAATATGAGATATGTAGTCTACATATGGGTACAAGTTGGAGAACTTGTGTACTGGACCGACCCACCATGAGAACACTTCATGGATCGTTATATGAGTGTCATAAGTGATTCTCATAGTGATCATGGTATATGTAGTCCTTCGACCTAAGATCATCAAGGTTCCCAACATGTGAGTCACATACTTTGATACTTTCCTTTGTTGCTCGTAACTGAGTGAACTTGAAGGAGGTCATTGGGTATGTCACATATCATGCGGAGGGATTTGTATGATCAAGATGGCATTTGTCCCTCCTATGTAACGGGAGTGATATCTTTGGGCCCCTTGATAGAGTGAGACTTAGAAAATGCATGGCCATGCTCCGATGAGTTGATATATGATATCAATGTCATCAGTTTAAGTTGGTCTACTCGGTAATCAAAAAACCAAAGATTGGGCTATACGAGAGTGACACAGTCCATGTCTCGTGCTTAGTCTTGATATCTTGGACAAAGGGACAATGGCATATATCGGTCATGATCATAAAGGTTTAGTCGATTCACCGATAATCTTGTCACTTGGGAAGCAATGATGTGTTGCTAGACACCGCTCATTGGTTATGATCATAAATGTGATTTATGATCATTGCCAACATGGCAAGAGCCTACTGGGTCGCACACATAGAGCTATTTGGATCATTAGAGTGCATGGGCTAATTATTTGGGTTATGGTTTCACTTTAATTTCGTATTAATAATGGGCCAAGGAGTTGAGCCATTATTAAGCCCGAAATTAAATCCTAATTGGATTAGGGCTTTGAAACCCATTAGGCCTGGAAGTTGAGTCTCACTATAAATAGAACTTTTAAGTGAGAAATTCGCAGGTCTCCTTGCCCTAGCCTCCCAAAAGGACAGCCGCACTCTTCTCTTGCAATTCCTTGGAGGACGCAAGCTAGCACTGCGAGCGCAAGAGAAATGCATCTGCCGGGACGTGGTGGAAGCGTGGTGATCTCGAGAGGCTCGTGTGGATACCATAGAGAGCCTGAACACGTCAACTGTTCAGGTTTTGTGATTCGACTCTACAGTTGAGTGAGAGATCTCAACCGAAAATTAGGTATGAAATTTTCGAACACCCGGTTTACCCCATTTCACTTGGATCCTGGAGGGTTTCGGTTAAATTCCGCTGCACTGTTTGGCTCCCGAAACCCAACAGTGTTGTACCCAAAAAAGCCAATCATGAGATGATTGTATTTTTGCACATTGAGTCATGATATTTTATTGAGGCATTAATCCAGCAATTTTGTTTGTTGTTTTGTTTCTACGTAACGTAATAAACATAATTGTAACCCTAGAATAATGATATTCTTAAACGTCCCTAGTCTAGTATTATTGTGGAGCGGGTTGCAATAATACATAATGACTAGCATATGTGGAGACTAATATGAGATATGTAGTCTACATATGGGTACAAGTTGGAGAACTTGTGTACTGGACCGACCCACCATGAGAACACTTCATGGATCGTTATATGAGTGTCATAAGTGATTATCATAATGATCATGGTATATGTAGTCCTTCGACCTAAGATCATCAAGGTTCCCTACATGTGAGTCACATACTTTGATACTTTCCTTTGTTGCTCGTAACTGAGTGAATTTGAAGGAGGTCATTGGGTATGTCACATATCATGCAGAGGGATTTGTATGATCAAGATGGGATTTGTCCCTCCTATGTAACGGGAGTGATATCTTTGGGCCCCTTGATAGAGTGAGACTTAGAAAATGCATGGCCATGCTCCGATGAGTTGATATATGATATCAATGTCGTCAGTTTAAGTTGGTCTACTCGGTAATCAAGAAACCAAAGATTGGGCTATGCGAGAGTGACACATTCCATGTCTCGTGCTTAGTCTTGATATCTTGGACAAAGGGACAATGGCATATATCGGTCATGATCATAAAGGTTTAGTCGATTCACCGACAATCTTGTCACTTGGGTAGCAATGATGTGTTGGTAGACACCGCTCATTGCTTATGATCATAAATGTGATTTATGATCATTGCCAACATGGCAAGAGCCTATTGGGTCGCACACATAGAGCTATTTGGATCATTAGACTGCATGGGCTAATTATTTGGGTTATGGTTTCACTTTAATTTCGTATTAATAATGGGCCAAGGAGTTGAGCCATTATTAAGCCCGAAATTAAATCCTAATTGGATTAGGGCTTTGAAACTGATTAGGCCTGGGAGTTGAGTCTCACTATAAATACAACTTTTAAGTGAGAAATTCCTAGGTCTCCTTGCCCTAGCCTCCCAAAAGGACAGCTGCACTCTTCTCTTGCAATTCCTTGGAGGACGCAAGCTAGCACTGCGAGCGCAAGAGAAACGCATCTGTCGGGACGTGGTGGAAGCGTGGTGATCCCAAGAGGCTCGTGTGGATACCATAGAGAGCCTGAACACGTCAACTGTTCAGGTTTTGTGATTCGACTCTACAGTTGAGTGAGAGATCTCAACCGAAAATTAGGTATGAAATTTTTGAACACCTGGTTTACCCCGTTTCACTTGGATCCTGGAGGGTTTCGGTTAAATTCCGCTGCGCTGTTTGGCTCCCGAAACCCAACATCATGGTATTTATACCATTGGGGTTCGCATCAGTTGGTATCAAAGCCACAAGTTCCATTGAAGGACATATCTTTGTGTTCTTGTTTCTCTGCATTTTTCTTTAAATTTTTTCCAGTAATTTCGTGTCTTAATCCTTTGTTTTAATCCTTTTTCATCTTGTTTCAGGTCTGTCCCTTTTTATTCCATCCTTGTTCAAGTCCGAAAATCACAAAAACAACAAAAAGAAATCAATTCGTGTTACCTTGTGTTCTCGGTTTCAATTCAATTGTTCTTGTTTATTCCTTATCTTTCTGTTTCATGTCCAGCCCTGTTAATCTCTCTTGTTTTCATTGTTTCCAGCATCCTAGAGTCAAGAAAACCCCCCAAAAAAGAAGGACCCAAGTTGAGGAAGTTTCGGTACAACAAAAGTTGTTTCAAAATTATGCAAGTTTCATAGTTTCTTGTTTTGGCCGAATTGAAAACTGACTTTTTGTCTTTGGTAGCAAGGAACCTCAGGGAGAACGTTGTTTAGCATCAAAACAGCAAGCAAAAAGAGAAAAAAAAAAAGAGAAAAAAAAAGGAAGAGAAAGAAAAAGAAAAGAAAAGAAAAGAGCTTGCAGAAAGAGAAGTTTCTACAAAGTGTTGAAAGTTTTGCGCCCCAAAACCTATCTCATTGTTTTTGAGCCAAAAAGCTTTCTTTGTGGTTCTTGTGATCATCAATTGCAAGGGCTTCCTAGAGTCTTTTAAAGCCTGTTTAGCCCACCTCTTTTGAAGTCAAAATAGTTCTTCAAAAATTCAAGTTTTCTTGTGTGCTTTGAGGACAGTTTTCTTAGAACTTTTGAGAACTCTTTGAATAGCAATATCTCACTAACAAATTGAGTGTTTGAGTGTTCATCTTTTGAGTGAAACATGTGAGGTGAGTGTTTGTGAGGATCTTTGTTATTTTCAGGAGTATGGAGGGCCAAGAGGATAGGAGGATGGAAGTGAGGAACAATGATGAGCCAACCATGAGAGAGCTTCAAGAAACTCTCAATAGACTTGTTGGGAGGATTGAGGACATTGACTTGAGGTTGCCAAGGAGACCAAATCCCATCTTGCAACCAAGGAGAGGTCCAACGAAAGAAGAACCCGAGGAGGAAGAAGGGCATTGGCATGACCATGGGCTTCCAAGGAGGGGGGAGCCAAGGGAGGAAAACAATCTAAGCTCCATCAAACTCACCATTCCACCTTTCCAAGGGAGGGGTGATCCGGATGCATATTGGGAGTGGGAGCAAAAGATTGAGATGGTGTTTGATTGCCATCATTACCCCGAGGAAAAGAAGGTTAAATTGGCTACCATGAAGTTCACTAATTATGCTCTTGTATGGTGGAATCAGGATGTTACTTCTAGGAGAAGGAATGAGGAGGAGCCCATACACACATGGAGAGCCCTTAAAGCCTTGATGAGGAGGAGATTTGTGCCTAGCTACTACACTAGAGATCAACGCCTTAAGCTTCAAAAGCTAGTGCAAGGCCAAAGGAGTGTGGAGGACTACTACAAAGACTTGGAGATAACCTTGACCCGAGCCAACACCATGGAGGATGAGGAGACCAACATTGCTAGATTCATTAATGGTCTCAATCTTGAGATTGCCAACAAAGTGGAAATGGCGCCTTATTTCAACATGGAGGATTTACTTCATTATGCCACCAAGGCCGAAAGGATCATCAAAAGGTCCAAGGCATCTAAGATGTCTCAAGGAGGAATTTCACATGGAGAGGAGCATGGAGTAAGGATGTGAGAGAAGTACCCAAGCCAAACATGGAGACCACAAAAGGAGACTTGTCTCAATCTCAACAAGAAAAGTCAATCATGCTTGTACCACTTTCACCACAACAAGTATTGGAGGATCAAAGAAAAATTCAAAGTGAGGTTGAGAGAAAAGTAAAAGAGGGGAAAGTTGAGGGCAAGAGTGATGAGGGGAAAGTTGAGAAAACAACCGAGAGATTAAGTGAGAAGAGTGAACATGAGGGGAAGAAGAGTGGAGAGTTCCCGAGAGAAGAAATTGAGTGCGAAGTTGAGAGAAGACAACAGTATAATGAACCCAAGCCGAGTGAAGAGAGAATGACCTACAGAGAAGCCATACTTTCATCTAACATAATGGAGTCTTCTTCTATTGTTGTGTGGTCTTCTTTTCAGGACTTAATTGGAGATCAGCTACAAGAATCAAGTGAGTTGCTGCCAATCCAAGAAGTTGGTGTTCCTAAAATTCTAAGCGATGTCCAAGTGATTTCATATGCAAAAGTTTGCCTAACATTGTTTCTTTTCCTATGTTTCAAGGAGAAGAAATTAATGCAACTCCAACCGAAGTCATTGAGTGCAAAGGTGAAAATTTTATGGTTCCTACACCAAAGGAAGATACTTGGAGACTAAGTCCATCCACTGTAATGTATTTCTTCTTAACACCTAGATTTGATGTATTTTTGCATGAAAATCTCAAACAATGTGTGTTTGCTTGCAATGTTATTTTGACAAATGGTTTTCATGAAACTAGATTAAGAGAAGGAAGTAAGCATGAAGATTTCACAAAATATGGTTTTAAGCCTTCTAATTCTTTGGTTTTGTCAAATCATCTTTTGAATTCCATGAGTTTCTTTAGAAAAAAATCTGTTTTGGTGTCTTTGGTTTTTGATTTTGTTTGCTTTGCATCCATGTCACATTGGTTTGTTTTGTCTCAAGTTAAAGCTACTTCTTTGGAATTTTTCATGCATAAATTGGTTGTTACCCATGCATTACATATTTCTTTGTTTCCCATTTATATTCAGCCCATTTTTCTGTGTCAATCTTTAATTTCTAACAAGTATCTTTTTGTCATGACACATGCATTACACAAACTTTTGAGTCTTGATATTTTTGCTTTATGTCCAAACTTGAAATTTTTTATTTTGAGTGAAAATTCTGGATTCAAATTCAGCCTTTTATGGAGGTATGTTCAGTCCTTTGTTTTGTATCACATTTCATTCACAAATTTCATGCATTGTTGTGCATATACATGCAAAAATAAGTTTGCTACTGAATTGGTTTCACTTAATCCTATCTACTCCAATCTTGTTTCATTTAAAACACTTAGGATTTTTGTCGAATTGTTGCATCCTAGTTTGGTTATTAGTTTAGGCCACATTGTGGTCAATTCTTGTTTGGTTGAATGGCCTATGCAAACTATTGTCTTGACATGCATAACTTGTGCTTTTCATAACCATAATACTTGTGAGAGTTTAGGTCCATTTGTTTTGAGTGCATACAACATTCCTAAGGTAAATTATTCCAACACTTTTGCTAGTTTTGAGAATAATGTTTTTGAGATGGCAAAGGCAATGAAAGTGATGCCTCGAGTTAAAATGAAAATTGTGCTAACTTTCAGATTTTTTGTACTAATTGCTTCTAACTTTGTTTTTGACCCTGGAGGTATCATTGCATTTGGATATTGGTTCAGGTTTTTCACAAGATCAAAGCTCTATACACAAGCATTCCATGCTATTGGTGCTTATGTGAAAGGTTTTGATTCGAGGACGAATCCTTCTAAGAAAGGGGGAGCTGATACGATCAAAGAAGGCACAACCAAGGATGGCAAGGATCTATTGAAGATAATTAGTGGACCATTGACAAGGAAGAAGGCTATGGAGCTCACTAGTGCACTTTAAGCTTGGATTTTGACAGATTGGCGATGTTCTGGTAGAAAATTCATATCTTGAGCTAAACAGATCAGAATTAAGTAATTATTGATTCATTGGAAATATAACATCTGGAGCTACAAATCATATGAAGACCATCAAACCCAGTTTGCACGTTAAGGAGGTCCAATTCAGCTTCAAAGTCACGATTTACGAGTTATCACTGGTTCAGAAGCAGTTGCAGTATTTTGGGAATATCTTTCGATTTAGAAGTCCATTTTGTGTGATTCAAGTGTGGTTTCGAAGATAAGAAAGATATCTACAACTTTCATGTTTTAAATTTTGAGAAATCATGGCTGCATGAAGTTCGAATTTCAGCTTGAAGTTGAAGACACAAGCAGGAACCACCCGAGAAGACTATTTTGGGGTTTTCATGGCCAATCTTATATTTATAGTTTATTTTCGTTCAAATCCTATTTAGATACATTATTTAGGAAGTTATTTAGGCTATGGAATAGTTTTAAATCGTTTTGGACAAGTGGCATATGCTGCATTCGTTAAACTTGTTCAAACTAGGAATTAGAGTCCTAATTTGACTAGGATTTCCTATGTGTTTGTATCTAGGATTCCTAAGGGATTTAGGCTGCGAATTTTTCCCAGCTTTTAACCCTAGTTTAGGCTTATATAAAGGTACATATTTTGGATGTAAACACACAAAAAAATTTTGAAATAATATTGCTCTTTGGAGAGGTTTTCTCTTTACTTATTTGTGGACTGCCTTGGTGCACAAGTGTGCTTGTGTTCTTGGAGTTCTATACTTTTCGTTTCTAATCACAGGTTGATTAGGGGTGGGGGTTTCAAATCCAGTCTCTTTGATGTCTTGTGGAGCTTGAAAAACATCTTTGGCATGTTTCATGGTCTTTTTACCATTGGGGTTCGCATCACTATACCACAGTCCTTCAGATAGTCAAGAAATTCTCAATCCAAGTACTCTCCACCTCGATCTGATCGAAGCACTTTGATACTCTTCCCGAGTTGATTCTCTACTTCATTCTTGAATTCTTTAAACTTTTCAAAGGATTTTGACTTTTGTCTCATAAGATACACATAGCCATATCTGCTGAAGTCATCAGTGAAAGTAGTGAAGTATTGGAAACCTCCTCTAGCTTGTGTAGACATAGGGCCACATACATCACTATGTATGAGTCCTAGTAAGTCATTAGCCCTTTCACTTTGCCCTGTGAATGGGGCTTTGGTCATCTTGCCCAACAAACATGACTCACATGTCTCATATGATTCAAAATCAAATGAGTCCAAGAGTCCATCCTTATGGAGCTTGGATATAGGGGTCTCATTTATATGGCCCAAGCGACAGTGCCAGAGATAGGTCGGGTTTGAATCATTTAATTTGACCTTCTTGGTGTTCACATTATAGATTGGATCTTCGAGGTCTAGAGCATACAACCCATTGCTAAGTTCAGCACTACCATAAAAGATTTCATTCAAATAAATAGAACAACATTTGTCCTTTATTATAAATGAAAAACCTTTCTTGTCCAAACAAGAAACAGAAATCAAATTTCTAGTAATAGTAGGCACAAAATAGCAGTTGTCTAATTCTAAAACTAATCCACTAGGTAAAGTGAGAACATAAGTCCCTACGGCTAAGGCAACAACCCTTGCTCCATTTCCAACACGTATGTCCACTTCACCTCGGGCCAATCTTCTACTTCTACTTAGATCCTGCACATTTGCACAAATGTGAGATCCACATCCAGTATCCAATACCCAAGATAAGGAAGTAGAAAAGTTAGCCTCTATAACAAGAATACCTGAAGTGGAAGTCTTACTTCCCTTTTCCTTAGCAAGTTCTTCAAGATAGAGCTTGCAGTTACGCTTCCAGTGTCCAGGTCGCTTACAATGGAAGCACTCTCCTTCTTTTGCCACACCACCCTTTGGTTTCAGTGCAGCTGAAGAAGAACTAGCATTGGACTTTCCATTAGCTTTATCCTTCTTCTTGTTGGCTTTTCCTTTTCCCTTGCCCTTTTGAACCATCAAAATGGGCTTAGCCTTCTTAAGGTTTTGCTCAGTAGTTCTCAACATGTTGAGCAATTTAGGGAGGGACTTGTCAAGGTCGTTCATGTTATAGTTCATGATGAATTGACTATAGCTTTCAGGCAACGATTGCAAGACTACATCAATAGCCAACTCTTTCTAAAGAGCAAATCCCAAATTCTCAAGATTCTCAATGTACCTAATCATCTTGAGCACATGAGGACCCACGGGACTTCCCTCAGACATCTTGCATTGAAACAATGCCTTAGAGGTCTCAAACCTCTCATGCCTAGCTTGCTCTTGGAAAAGCATTTTGAGATGTTCGATCATATCGAACGCCCCCATGTTCTCATGTTGCTTCTGAAGCTCAGATTCCATGGTAATAAGCATGAGGCATGCAACATCCAAAGCATCATCAGAATGCCTCTTGTGAGCATCCCTTTCAGCTCTTGGAGCAGTGGCAGCAAGCTCATTCGGAATGGACTGCTCTAGGACATAAGCCTTTCTCTCTTGTTTGAGGACTATCCTCAAGTTTCGGTACCATTTGAGAAAGTTGGTCCCATTCAGTTTTTCCTTCTCAAGGATCGATCACAACGAAAGTGTTGATGTGTTTTGTGCCATGGTTATCTACAACAATAAATATACAGTGTAAGAGTCATGTATTTTAATTCATTTAATAAGGACTTTTATTAAACGATACTCCCACTATTTTCCTTAAAAGAATAACCCTCGATATTATTTCAGAACACCTCGGCGCTAAGGTATTCTAGTGGGCCAAGATCCATATTTGACCACAACTTGAGTCAGCTTTGGCTTTTCTCTCAAGTTACAGCTATTTAGGTAGGCAACTCCTTGCCAATTGCATCTTATGCAACTCTTGGATAGTTGGGTGAACAACACTTGTCTAAGCTCATCTCATGAACTTAAGCCCAACTCTATGCCTCTAAGTCCCTAATCCTATTAGGATGACTTAGTTAAGTCGAACCCAAAGTTAGCAGTTTGGATATCACTAT
Organism: Aquilaria yunnanensis; assembly: GCA_039654915.1. Classification (NCBI taxonomy): domain Eukaryota; kingdom Viridiplantae; phylum Streptophyta; class Magnoliopsida; order Malvales; family Thymelaeaceae; genus Aquilaria; species Aquilaria yunnanensis. The sequence continues at coordinate 33,865,949 of CM077595.1, read as the reverse complement.
TATCCCATCGCGCCTTACCAAGATGAACATAGGTGCTTTGCTTTGGCAAACCCACCTAATGTTGATCAAAGTCTTGACGAGTGCCAACATTTGGAAGGCATCACATTTGATGACTTAATATTTATTTGAGGGATTTTTTCTTTTGATCTCATCAATTTGTTATCTTCGGTTGTCTTATACATGCATCACATACAAATATAAAACATGCATCTCATACGTACAAGAAAGTAAACGTGACATGGTTATAGCCTAATCTACGCGATATTCTCAATCCAATAAGAATATCATAAGAGCCTAAGAAAAGAAAATAGTCTTCATAAGCTCATTCTCTTCCATTCTTGGCTGCCCTTTTGTTGTCACCTCCTTGGACATACCACCTTAGATGATCCTTGGACATATCACCTTGGATGATCCCATAATGCACCATTACATCAATAGTAGAAACCTTGAGTTACATTCGAGGGGAGTAAGGTGAGAAGAGAATGTACAATGAGAGTGATAAGAAAAGGCACGACTCGCAGGCCATATTTACAAGTACAACCAATCAAGGGCTATAACCATGCACCATGCTTCAAACACCAATCAGCATATCATGTCAAATCTCATTCAACAAAGATGCATGCCAATTTTTGCGCGTTGATTAACCAGTTTTTATTTATGTGGCGCTTCGCATATGGCGGTCTCGCTGGCCAGTCAGCGGGCGGTGGTTCGAGCCCGAAATCTTCTATTTCGAGCAAGTAGGCACCCAAGACTCCTCCATTCGAGCCCCCAAAAATACCTTACCTTCGGTGCCCGAACAGGCCGAATCCGAACAAAGCTAGGGTTTTTGCAACTATTGCAAGAATCCTAATCCATATAGGTATCTCATACCTATCAATTTCGAGTTAATCTCATTAACCAATTTGTGTCGTTTCTTCATATATCTCATATGTTCATTACGAATTCCGGTTTCATGCATCATGAATCAATCTAATTAATCATGGCTGAAAACCAATCAAACACATAGCATCATGCGATTCAAAAGTCAATCCCGATTTAGAGTTTCACCAGTAGCTCTGATACCACTGTTGGGTTTCGGGAGCCAAACAGCGCAACGGAATTTAACCGAAACCCTCCAGGATCCAAGTGAAACAGGGTAAACCGGGTGTTCGAAAATTTCATACCTAATTTTTGGTTGAGATCTCTCACTTAACTGTAGAGTTGAATCACAAAACCTGAATAGTTGACGTGTTTAGGCTCTCTATGGTATCAACACGAGCCTCTCGGGATCACCACGGTTCCACCACGTCCCGGCAGATGCGTTTCTCTTGCGCTCGCAGCGCTAGCTTGCGTCCTCCAAGGAATTGCAAGAGAAGAGTGCGGCTGTCCTTTTGGGAGGCTAGGGCAAGGAGACCTGTGAATTTCTCACTTAAAAGTTGTATTTATAGTGAGACTCAACTTCCAGGCCTAATGGGTTTCAAAGCCCTAATCCAATTAGGATTTAATTTCGGGCTTAATAATGGCTCAACTCCTTGGCCCATTATTAATACGAAATTAAAGTGAAACCATAACCCAAATAATTAGCACATGCACTCTAATGATCCAAATAGCTCTATGTGTGCGACCCAATAGGCTCTTGCCATGTTGGCAATGATCATAAATCACATTTATGATCATAAGCAATGAGCGGTGTCTACCAACACATCATTGCTACCCAAGTGACAAGATTGTCGGTGAATCGACTAAACCTTTATGATCATCACCGATATATGCCATTGTCCCTTTGTCTAAGATATCAAGACTAAGCACGAGACATGGAATGTGTCACTCTCGTATAGCCCAATCTTTGGTTTCTTGATTACTGAGTAGACCAACTTAAACTGATGACATTGATATCGTATATCAACTCATCGGAGCATGGCCATGCATTTTCTAAGTCTCACTCTATCAAGGGGCCCGAAGATATCACTCCCGTTACATAGGAGGGACAAATCCCATCTTGATCATACAAATCCCTCCACATGATATGTGACATACCCAATGACCTCCTTCAAGTTCACTCAATTACGAGCAACAAAGGAAAGTATCAAAGTATGTGACTCACATGTAGGGAACCTTGATGATCTTAGGACGAAGGACTACATATACCATGATCACTATGAGAATCACTTATGACACTCATATAACGATCCATGAAGTGTTCTCATGGTGGGTCGGTCCAGTACACAAGTTCTCCAACTTGTACCCATATGTAGACTACGTATCTCATATTAGTCTCCACATATGCTAGTCGTTATGTATTATTGCAACCCGCTCCACAATAATACTAGACCAGGGACATTTAAGAATATCATTGTTCCAGGGCTACAATTATGTTTGTTAAGTTACGTAGAAACAAAACAACAAACATAATTGCTGGATTAATGCCTTAATAAAATATCATGACTCAATGTGCAAAAATACAATCATCTCATGATTGGCTTTTCGGCACAACACTAACATCAACTACTTAGGTCAATGAGTTAACATGATTACCCAAAATGAGGATACTCCAGTCTCATTTCTCTAAGACCTTCGACAACCAATCAAAGTGATCATAATAAACTCAACTTCCTAATAGCAAGCCATAGTCACTAAGATTCTGATTCGAAGAATCTCACACTAAACAAGAATGGAGACAACTTGCTTAAATTCTTCTCTGGTCGTATTTCATGGTCATGGAACACTTAGAAACATATTCATTAAAGTTCCATAATACACTTCTAAGGTGTTTTACTCATGTCACTCCCACTTGGAGTGATCTTCATTCCAATTGAGGAGTGTGTCATTGTTCCCTCTTAAAATACCATGAAGTGTACTCCTCTTAACATATAAAAGGAGGACATGTCAATAACCATGAAATTTCTCCATGTAAGCCGTAGCTTACATCCCAACATAGGCTAGGATGTATGAATGGTCAGACAAACTGAATGCATCAAAGCATTGAATCTTGATTACTCATAATCAAGGCGACCATAAAAGCTAAAGTGTCATGTGTTGGAGGATGACTCCCACTTAAATGTATCATTCACTTAAGTTTCATTTAAGTCTTTAGCCAGTCTCATCCTTAATCTTACACAAAGATCAAAGGGCGAATGACTTGTGTGAGAAAGTCATCCTCTGCCTATGTTTGACATGTTCATTTGTTCGTTGTGATTCATAAATTGAACTGAGTATTTCATAAAATAATCTGTATTATTTCAAAGAAATACATAACATGTGTGACACCAAAGAGGTGAAGTACATCCAACATTTACATTCTTCTAAAACCCATTGCTCTAGCATGCCGAGCAAATACAAGTGGTGGCAATGGCTTAGTGAGATGATCTGCCACCATCAGGTTTGTAGAAATGTACTCAATCCTAACTTCACCCTCTTCAATTGCATCCCGTACAAAGTTATATTTCATGCTAATGTGCTTGGTCTTTCCATGGTATTTGGGGTCCTTGGTATAAGCCATGGCTGCCATACTATCACTGTAGATAGTAATAGGTTTCTCAATAGAAACCCTGGACTCCAAATTCTTAAGGAAATAACCTAGCCAAAGGGCTTCTTGTACAGCTGAAGCACATGAAATAAATTCAGCCTCCATTGTGGAAAATGTTGTACAAGTTTGCTTCTTACTACACCAAGTAGTAGCCCCACCATTTAGCATGAAAAGATCACCAGATGTAGACTTGCTGGAGTCTCTATCTCCTCCCCAATCAGCATCAGAATAGCCACGTAAACCAAGGTCTTTACCTTGGTAACAAAGCCAATAATCCTTAGTACCCTTGAGGTATCTTAGGATCCTCTTGAAACTCTTCCAATGCTCCAGACTGGGGTTGGAAGAATATCGTGCTAGAAGTCCAACCGCTTGACTGATGTCTGGCCTTGTACATAACATGGCGTACGTCAAGCTACCAATGGCACTTAGGTTGGGGATCTGAGCCATCTCTTCCTTCTCCTTTGGAGTCTTAGGACATAAGTCCTCTCCAATCTTGCAACCATATGCAATAGGTGTACTCATGGGCTTTGCGTTTGTTAAGTTGAATCTCCCAAGAATTTTATCAATATAAGGCTCTTGAGAAAGGGCCAACAGCCTTGCCTTTCTATCCCTCAGGATCTTAACCCTTAGGATAAAGGTAGCCTCTCCCATGTCCTTCATGTCAAAGGTGGAAGACAACCATCCCTTGATGGTACTTAACAATGCAAGCCCATTACTTGCAATCACTATATCATCTACATATAGAGTCAACACTGCAAAACTAGACCCAGAATAGTACAAGTATACACAATGGTCTTCATGCATCATCACAAAGCCATAGCTTGTGATTGCATGGTGAAACTTCAAGTACCACTGTCTTGAAGCTTGCTTAAGACCATAGATAGACTTCTTTAGACTACATACCTTGTCCTCTTGACCCTTTTGGACAAACCCCTCGGGTTTATCTCATATATATCTCCTCACTCAAATCACCATTGAGAAAGGCGGTCTTTACATCCATCTAATGTAACTCTAGGTCTAGATTTGCTACGATGGCAAGTAATATCCTGATGGAAGTGAATTTCACAACAGGAGAGAAGGTGTCTTTGAAATCAACACCCTCCTTTCGTGTAAAACCCTTGGCCACCAAACGGGCCTTGTATCTTTCAATACTTCCATCAGAGTTCACCTTGATCTTAAGAACCCACTTGTTCCCAATTGCCTTACGGCCTGAAGGAAGATCACTTAGCTCCCAAACCCCATTGAGATGCATTGAATGCAACTCATCCTTCATTGCATTTAGCCACTCTTCCCTCTGTGCACTCTCAAGAGCCTCCTTAATCTTACTTGGCTCATCTATCTCAGATGCAACCAAATTTGCCTCACTATCCAAGATCCACCATTCTTTAGGTGGTTCAAATTTCCTCATTGATCTTCTCAATGTAGGCTGAGATGAAGGCAACTCATGCTCTATCTCTTGAGGCTCAACATCTTGCCCTTGCGTATCCTCAACTCCTTCTTGAACAAAACATTCCTCTTGGAAGTCTTGCTCATGTTGGTCCACAACAACGGGGATTTCTGGAGCCACTGCTCCATGTGGTTGAGGTACTCCCTCTAGAGTAGGTGCATGTGTCCCAGGTGTTCCTATGACACTTGGTTGATCCTCATCGAGGATCTGGCTTAATGAGGTTAAGTCACCACATTCACTAACTTTGGGGAACTCATCCTCCACAAAGTTAGCATTCCTAGCATTAAAGATGTTCCCAGTTTTGTGACTTATATCCAAGAACACATAACCCCTAGATTGTTCAGCATAACCAAGGAAGGCACACCTCCTCCCTCTTGGACCCAACTTTCCCAAATGGTGGTCCGTTATGTGAACATAAGCTAAACAACCCAAGGGCATAAATAGCTTAGGTTAAGAGTTTTATTCTTCCATAACTCATATGGAGAAGAGCTCACATTCTTGGTGGGTACTCTGTTAAGGACATGAACTGCACATAGCAATGCATCACTCCAATAAGTGATGTCTAAATTGGCCTTTGCCATCATGGAACGTACCATGTCCATAACAGTTCTATTGTTCCTTTCAGACACTCCATTCTGTTGGGGGTGTCCAAGGAAGATTGAACTCCCTCTCAATACCCTTCAAGTCACAAAATGCCTTGAATGCATTTGATGTATACTCTCCACCCCTATCTGTCCTCAAGGACTTAACCTTCTTACCTACTTGGTTCTCAACCAAGTGCACATACTTCTCAAAGCATGCCAAGGCCTCTGCCTTGTTTCTCAGTAAGTAGATGTGGGTGAATCAAGTATAATCATTCATGAAAGTGATGAAGTACTTAAATCCATTTCTGTATTCAACCCTCATTGGCCCACACAGGTCAGAGTGAACTAAACTTAGTGCCTCACTTCTCCTAGTTGCTTTGCCAAAAGGCTTTCTTGTGGCTTTGCCCTCTAGGCACGATTGGCAACTTGGAAGGACAACCTTGGTCAAGGAACCTAGCAATCCACTCTTAGCTAGCTTGTCCACTCTATCTTGACCAATATAACCCAACCTCTCATGCCATCTCATTTCATTTGTGACCTCTATCACATAGCAACTAGGACTTGCAACAGAATGGTCAATTGGCTTCAACTCATAAAGCCCATTATTAACTGAACAAGTGCATACTATCTGATCATCTTTAATAATAGACACATTATTATTAAAGAAATTAAAGCAATAATTGTACTTCAACATACAACTTATAGAAATCAAATTTCTACAAATGTTTGGTACATACAATACATCTATTAGATACAACTATCCAATACCCACAGGAATTCTACATGTTCCTATGCCTTCTACTTCCAGCCTGGCATCATTCCCCACTGAAACGTGCTTAGCTCCTTTTGAGAGCTTCCTGTAGGCCACAAATTAGGACCTGTCCCGGGCTATGTGGTCTATTGCTCCCGAGTCTACAATCCACAAAGAATTGCACTCAGTTAGTAATGTACATGACACAACATGTACAATGGAAGTAGAAGGGTATGTATGTACCTTGGGTGGACCCTTGCAATCTTTTGCAAAGTGTCCTTTATGCCCACAGTTGAAGCACTTCAGCTTGCTTATGTCCCGCTTCTTCTTGACTTTTTCTTGGAAGCAGGACCTTTTCCCTTGCCCTTTCCCAGCTCTCCTTTACCACCATTCTTCTTCCATCCCTTCTGGATAGAAGATGAGGCAACATATGCCCTAGAATGGTCCTTGAGGGCCATTACTTCAGGCTGAAGGAGGAGGTGACGAGCAATGTCATCAAATGACATTATTTGAAGGTTATGGCATAAGTTGACCTTCATCAACTGTCATTCCTCATTGGGAAAGGAACGGATTATTGCTTGTACTTGTTGCTCATCAGTGAGCACATGCCCTGCTGTCTTGAGCTGGTAGATCATGTGTGACATCTCACACAAGTGAGCACTCATAGAGTGATCAGCACGCTTCACATGATTCTCAAACCTGAGAATCATTGAGCGTTGTTTCTCTATAGAAACATCTCCATACTTGGCCTTGACTGAGTCCCATATGGCCTTGGCCCCCTCAAGCATGGAGAATTCCACCATAATCTCATCCACCATAGTGGAAAGGAGAGTGACTCTACACATAGAGTTCTTCTTTAGGAATGCTTCATAGGCAGTCCTATCCTGTCCCTCAGCAGAAGGCATGATCTCATGAGTGAGCACATCGAGAGTATCTTGCTCGGTTAAAATGAATTTGACCTTCTGTTGCCAAAATGAATAGTTTTCACCATCCAATTTGAGGTCACGGTTTAATTCTGCAACTATATTCTTACAAGCCATCTACATTGATGCAATTCACATGTTTTAGTTCAATTTACACAACAAGACTCAACAAAGCAATATGCGTATGAAACAACTTCTAACATGCTCATATATGGCAAAAGAGCATATAGCATTCAATTAGAAATACACAAACATGCCTTCATTGCTTCATACACATATCCTTCATTAGCCTTATCAAAATCATACACATATGTATGATTCTAAATCATGCTCACTACATGCAACATATACATGTTCATGACCTAAGCTCTTATACCAATTGAAGATTTCTGGATCTCATGATAACATATTCTTATGTTATCTTTCTTCTTGTATATGCCACATGCATATTTGTCCAATTGTTTTCAACATGAATATAAGCATGCATCATTCTAATTTCTTATACATATTTTATGCATTTGATATAATATGTTATATAGCATGTCAATTTTACATATTTATTATGTCAAACAAATCCTAGCATGCTACTAAGAACATACATGTAAATAATAAATGAAACCTAGCATGCTACTAAACCAAGAAAGAATATGTACCTATTTCAGCTACTAAAGAAAATAGAAGGAGAAGACTTTTTCTCTCAAGAAAATGAAGCAAATGGAATCCCAAGGAGTTAATTAAATGGCCGGCCCCTTTAGCCTCTTTATAGTGGTACACCTTTACACTAAGCAAGGTGTCCTTTAAGCCAAGGAACACTTCCTTTGGCCAACGGTCATCTATTTTGGCGAAAATACATGTCTCTTTGGCCAAAGAGCACTTCCCTTGGTCCAAAAGACACCTATTGGCCGAAATAATGTGTCTCCTTGGCCAAGGAACATGTCTTTTAAGCCTATGCCGAAAATACATGTCCTTTAAAGGCCAAGGAACATCACTCTTGGTGCTATAACCACCTCTTTGGCTGAATATACATGTCTATTCACTCAAGGAACACTTTCATTGGATGAAAGAACATCTTCCTTTAGCCAAGAGTCATTTCTTTTGATGAATAGACATACCTTTACACAAAAGATGTGTCTCTTGGTGGTTTTGAGCTAAAAGCAAGGTGAGCTGGGACAAAGTGAGCTCACTATGCTACTTATGCACCATTGAGCTCCTCTGAGCTCCAACCAAGCTCCATGATTTGAGGTCCAGCTCCTTGAACTGACCTTGAGCTAGAGTTAGCTGCTCTCAGCTGAAGTGAACTGAAGTCCAGCTACATTCATCTACCAGAAGCTGAAGTGAGTTGACTTGAGCTGACTTGAACTAACTTGAGCTGAAGTCTAGCTACTTTGAGCTACTTATAGCTGAAGTAAGCTGACTTGAGCTGAAGTCCAGCTACTCTGAGCTGCTTATAGCTGCAGTGAGCTGACATAAGCTAACTTGACCTAACATAAGCTGAAGTACAGCTGGCTTGAGCTACTTATAGCTGAAGTGAGCTAACTTGAGCTAAAGGGAGCTACTTCTAGCTGCCTTAGAAAGCTGTTGAAGCTAGAGTTAGCTCAATGAGCTCAAATCCTGCCTCAAAAGGATCTTGGTGTGCCAAGAATTCCAACATCCATTTCATTCCAAACATGTTGTGAATGTTTCCATTTGCATTCTAAAGAAGTTGTCATTGTTTCCATTTCATTCCAAACAAGTTGTGAATGTTCCATTTCATTCCAAACAAGTTGTGAATGTTCCATTTCATTCCAAACAAGTTGTGAATGTTACAATTTCATTCCAAACAAGTTCTGAATGTCTCCATTTCATTCCAAACAAGTTTTGACTGTTTCCATTCATTCCAAACTAGTGTGAATGCCCCCATTTCATTCTAAAAAAGTTGTAAATGTTTCCACTTTATTCCAAACAAGTTTTGAATGTTTCCACTTCATTCCAAACAAGTTGTGAATGTTTCCATTCCTATCCTAACAAGTTATGAATGTTTCCATTTCATTCCAAACAAGTTGTGAATGTTCCAATTTCATTCGAAACAAGTTGTGAATGTTTCCATTTCATTCCTAACAAGTTGTGAATGTTTCCATTTTGATTCCAAACAAGTTTTAAATGTTTCCATTTCATTCCAAACAGGTTGTGAATGTTTCCAGTTCAGTCGAAACAAGTTGTGAATGTTCCAATTTCATTTCAAACAAGTTGTGAATGTTTCCATTCTTTATAAACTAGTTGTGAATGTCTCCATTTCATTCCGAATAGGATGTGAATGTCTCCATCTCATTCCAAATAAGTTGTCAATGTTTCCACCTCATTCCAAACAAGTGTGAATGTTTCCACTTCATTCCAAACATGTTTTGAATGTTTCCACTTCAATCCAAACAAGTTGTGAATGTTTCCATTTCATTCTAAAGAAGTTGTGAATGTTTCCAATTCATTCCAAACAAGTTGTGAATGTTCCAATTTCATTGTACACAAGTTGTGAATGTTTCCATTTCATTCCAAACAGGTTTTGAATGTTTCCATTCATTCCAAACAAGTGATGAATGTCCCCAGTTCAATCCAAATAAGTTGTGAATGTATCCATTTCAATCCAAACAAGTTGTGAATGTTCCAATTTCATTCTACATAAGTTGTGACTGTTTGCATTTCATTCCAAACAAGTTTTGAATGTTTCGATTCATTCCAAACAAGTTATGAATCTCCCTAGTTCATTCCAAATAAGTTGTGAATGTTTCCATTTCATTCCAAACAAGTTGTGAGTGTTTCCACCTCATTCCAAACAAGTTGTGAATGTTTCGATTTCACTCCTAACAAGCTGTGAATGTTCCAATTTCATTCCAAACAAGTTGTCAATTTTTCCATTTCATTCCAAACAAGTTGCGAATGTTCCAATTTCATTCTGAAAAAGTTGTGAATGTTTCCATTTCTTTCCAAACAATTTTTAAAAGTTTGACTTTCATTCCAAAGAAGTTGTGAATGTTTCCATTTCTTTCGAAACAAGTTGTGGATGTTCCAATTTCATTCCAAACAAGTAGTGAATGTTTCCATTTTCTTCCAAACAAGTTTTGAATGTTTCCGTTTCATCCTAAATAAGTTGTGAATGTTTCCATTTCATTCCAAACAAGTTGTGAATGTTTCCATTTCATTCCAAACAAGTTGTGAATGTTTCCACTTCATTCAAAACAAGTTTTTAATGTTTCCACTTCATTCCAAACATGTTCTGAATGTTTTGCATTTCATTCCAAACAAGTTGTGAATGTTTCCATATTGTTTTAAAGAAGTTGTCAATGTTTCAATTTCATTCCAAACTAGTTGTAAATGTTTCCATTTCATTCCAAACAACTTGTGAATGTTTCAATTTCTTTCCAAACTACTTGTGAATGTTTCCATTTCATTCGAAACAAGTTGTGAATATTTGCATTTCATTCCGAACAAGTTTTGAATGTTTCCTTTTCATTCCAAACAAGTTGTTAATGTTTCCACTTCACTCCAAAGAAGTTGTGAATGTTTCTGGTTCATTCCAAACAAGTTTTGAATGTTTCAACTTCATTCCAAACAAGTTGTGAATGTTTCCAATTCATCCCAAACAAGTTTTGAATGTTTCATATCATTCCAAAGAAGTTGTGAATGTTTCCATTTCTTTCGAAACAAGTTGTTAATGTTCCAATTTCATTCGAAACAAGTTTTAAATGATTCCACTTCATTCCAGAAAAGTATTGAATGTTTCCACTCATTCCAAACTAGTTGTGAATGCCCCCATTTCCTTCCAAATAAGTTGTGAATGTTTCCATTTCATTCCAAAAAAGTTGTGAACGTTTCCACTTCATTCCGAACAGGTTGTGATTGTTTCCACTTCATTCGAAACACGTTTTGAATGTTTCCACTTCATTCCAAACAAGTTTTGAATGTTTCCACTTCATTCCAAACAAGTTGTGAATATCCAAACAAGTTATGAATGTTTCCATTTCATTCCGAACAAGTTGTGAATGTTTCCATTTCATTCCAAACAAGTTGTGAATGTTTCCATTTCATTCTAAACAAGTTGCGAATGTTTCCATTTCATTCCAAATATGTTGTGAATGTTCCATTTTCATTCTAAACAAGTTGTTGTTGGAATTCTTGGCGCACCAAGATCCTTTTAAGGTAGGATTTGAGCTCATTGAGCTAACTCTAGCTTGAACAGCTATCTAAGGCAGCTAGAAGTAGCTCCCTTTAGCTCAAGTTAGCTTATGTTAGCTCACTGCAGCTATAAGTAGCTCAGAGTAGCTGGACTTCAGCTCAAGTCAGCTCACTTCAGCTATAAATGCGTCAAAGTAGCTGGACTTCAGCTCAAGTTAGCTCAAGTCAGCTCACTTCAGCTTCTGGTAGCTGAGTGTAGCTGGACTTCAGCTCACTTCAACTGAGGGCAGCTAACTCCAGCTCAAGGTCAGCTCTAGGAGCTAGACCTCAGTTCATGGTGCTTGGTCGGAGCTCAAAGGAGCTCAATGGTGCATAAGTAGCATAGTGAGCTAGATTTGTGCTAGCTCACCTTTCTTTTAGCTCATAACCACCAAGAGACACATCTTTTGTGTAAAGGTATGTCTCTTCATCAAAAGAGATGACTATTGGCTAAAAGAACATGTCCTTTCATCCTAAGGAACTGTTCCTTGAGTGAAAAGACATGTATATTCGGCCATAAGGTAGTTATGGGGTGGTTATAGGCCAAAAGAAGTGTTCCTTGGCTCTAAAATACATGTATTTTCGCCCATAAGGTAGTTATGGGTGGTTATAGGCCAAAGGAAGTGTTCCTTGGCTCTAAAAGACATGTATTTTCGCCCATAAGGTAGTTATGGGTGGTTATAGGCTAAAGGAAGTGTTTCTTGGCTAAAAGACATGTATTTTCGCCACCATACATGACCCTTAGCCAAAGTAAGTGTTCTTTGGCTTAAAAGACACCTTTCTTGGTGTAAAGGTGTGCCTTTTGGTCATCTATAAATAGCCTTTAGTGGCTGGCCATTTTAAGCACGAATTTGCACTCTATTTGCTCCATTTTCTTGAGAGAAAATTGTTCTCCTCCTATTTCCTTTAGAGGCTGAAATATTAAACAATTCTTGAGAGCATTGTGGGTGGATTTACATAGAGATTGTTCATCTCTATTCAAGCTTCAAGGTGCCCCTCTAAGATCAAGTTCTCCCTCAAGTTTTCACCAAAGATAACCAAGAAGAAAGGTGCACATTCTTTCTTGGTTTAGTAGCATGCTAGGTTTGAATTATTTACATGAATGTTCTTAGTAGCATGCTAGGATTTATTTGACACAACATGTATGTAAAATTGATATGTTATATAGCATGTTATATCAACTGCATGAATAATCTGTTAAAGAATTAGTATTATGTATATCTATATCCATGTTGAATCCAAATGAACAAATATGCATGTGGCATATATATGAGTAGATAACATAAAAGTATGTTATCATAAGATCCTGAAAATCTTCAGTTGTGACGTTTCCATTTCATTCCAAACAAGTTGTGAATGCTTCCACTTCATTCCAAACTAGTTGTGAATGTCCCCATTTCAGTCCAAATGAGTTATGAATGTTTCCATTTCATTCCAAACAAGTTGTGAATATTTTCCCATCATTCCGAACAAGTTGTGAATGTTTCTACTTCATTCCAAACAAGTTTTGAGTGTTTCCACATCATTCCAAAAAAGATGTGAATGTTTCCATTTCATTCCAGACAAGTTGTGAATGTTTCAATTTCATTCCAAACTTGTTGGGAATGTTTCCATTTCATTCCAAACAAGTTGTGAATGTTTCCATTTTTTTCCAAACTAGTTGTGAATTTTTCCATTTCAATCCAAAAAAGATGTGAAAGTTTCCATTTCATTCCAAACAAGTTGTGAATGTTTCCATTTGATTCGAAACAAGTTGTGAGTGTTTCAATTTCATTCCAAACTAGTTGTGAATGTTTTCAGTTCATTCCAAACAACTTGTGAATGTTTCAATTTCTTTCCAAACTACTTGTGAATGTTTTCATTTCATTCAGAAGAAGTTGTGAATGTTTCCATTTCGTTCCGAACAAGTTTTGAATGTTTCCTTTTCATTCCAAACAAGTTGCTAATGTTTACACTTCACTCCAAACAAGTTGTGAATGTTTCTGGTTCAATCCAAACAAGTTTTGAATGTTTCAGCTTCGTTCCAAACAAGTTGTGAATGTTTCCATTTCATCCCAAACAAGTTTTGAATGTTTCCATATCATTCCAAAGAAGTTGTGAATGCCTCCATTTCTTTCGAAACAAGTTGTTAATGTTCCAATTTCATTCCAAACAAGTTTTAAATGATTCCACTTCATTCCAGAAAAGTATTGAATGTTTCCATTCATTCCAAACTAGTTGTGAATACCCCCATTTCCTTCCAAATAAGTTGTCAATGTTTCCATTTCATTCCAAACAAGTTGTGAATGTTTCCACTTCATTCCAAACAGGTTGTGATTGTTTCCACTTCATTCCAAACACGTTTTGAATGTTTCCAGTTCATTCCAATCAAGTTGTGAATGTTTCCATTTCATTGCAAACAAATTTGAATGTTTCCATTTCATTCCAAATCAGTTGTGAATGTTTCCATTCCATTCCAAACTAGTTATGATTGTTTCCACTTCGTTCCAAACAAGTTGTAAATGTTTCCATTTCATTCCAAACAAATTTGAATGTTTCCATTTTATTCTAAACAAGTTGTGAATGTTTCCATTTCGTTCCAAATATGTTGTGAATGTTCCATCTTCATTCTAAACAAGTTGTGACTGTTTCCATTTCATTCCAAACAAATTGTGAATGCTTCCACTTCATTCCAAACTAGTTGTGAATGTCCCCATTTCATTCCAAATAAGTTATGAATGTTTCCATTTGATTCCAAACAAGTTGTCAATATTTTCACTTCATTCCAAACAAGTTGTGAATGTTTCCACTTCATTCCAAATAGGTTTTGAATGTTTCCGCATCATTCTAAAACAAGTTGTGAATGTTTTCATTTCATTCCAAACAAGTTATGAATGTTTCCACTTCATTCTAAACAAGTTGTAAATGTTTCAATTTTATTCCAAACTAGTTGTGAATGCTCCTATTTCATTCCAAACAAGTTGTGAATGTTTCCAATTCATTCCAAATAGTTTGTGAATGTTTCCATTTCATTCCAAATGAGTTGTGAATGTTCCAACATCATTCCAAACAAGTTGTGAATGTTTCCATTTCATCCCAAACAAGTTGTGAATGTTTCCATTTCTTTCCAAACAAGTTGTGAATGTTTCCATTTCATTCCAAAAAAGTTGTGAATGTTTCCATTTTATTCCAAACTAGTTGTGAATGTTTCAATTTCTTTCCAAACTAGTTGTGAATGTTTCCATTTCATTCCAAACAAGTTGTGAATGTTTCCTTTTTTTTCCAAACAAGTTGTGAATGTTTCCATTTCTGCAAATGTTTGCTACATACAATACATCTATTAGATACAAATATCCAATATCCACAGGAATTCTACATGTTCCTATGCCTTCTACTTCCAGCCTGGCATCATTCCCCACTGAAACATGCTTAGCTCCTTTTGAGAGCTTCTTGTAGGCCACAAACCAGGACTTGTCCCGGGCTATGTGGTCTGTTGCTACCGAGTCTACAATCCACAAAGAATTGCACTCAGTTAGTAATGTACATGATGCAACTTGTACAATGGAAGTAGAAGGGTATGTATGTACCTTGGGTGGACCCCTGCAATCTTTTGCAAAGTGTCCTTTATGCCCACAGTTGAAGCACTTCAGCTTGCTTATGTCCCGTTTCTTCTTGAACTTTTTCCTGGAAGCAGGACCTTTTCCCTTGCCCTTTCCCAGACCTCCTTTCCCACCATTCTTCTTCCATCCCTTCTGGATAGAAGATGAGGCACTGGATAGAAGATGAGGCAACATATGCCCTAGAATGGTCCTTGAGGGCCATTACTTTAGCCTGAAGGAGGAGGTGACGAGCAATGACATCAAATGACATTATTTGAGGGTTATGGCGTACGTTGACCTTCATCAACTGCCATTCCTCATCGGGCAAGGAACGCATTATTGCTTGCACTTGTTGCTCATCAGTGAGCACATGCCCTACTGTCTTGAGTTGGTGGATCATGCGTGACATCTCACGCAAGTGAGCACTCATAGAGTGATCAGCACGCTTCACATAATTCTCAAACCTAAGAATCATTGAGCGTTGTTTCTCTACAGAAACATCTCCATACTTGGCCTTGACTGAGTCCCATATGGCCTTGGCCCCCTCAAGCATGGAGAATTCCACCATAATCTCATACACCATAGTGGAGAGGAGAGTGACTCTACACATAGAGTTCTTCTTTAGGAATGCCTCATAGGCAGTCCTATCCTGTCCCTCAACAGGAGGCATGATCTCTTGAGTGAGCACATCCAGAGTATCTTGTTCAGTTAAAATGAATTTGACCTTCTGTTGCCAAATTGAATAGTTTTCACCATCCAATTTGAGGTCACAGTTTAATTCTGCAACTATATTCTTACAAGCCATCTACATTGATGTAATTCACATGTTTTAGTTCAATTTACACAACAAGACTCAACAAAGCAACATGTATATGAAACAACTTCTAACATGCTCATATATGGAAAAAGAGATGCATATAGCATTCAATCAGAAATACACAAACATGCCTTCATTGCTTCATACACATATCCTTCTTTAGCCTTATCACAATCATACACATATGTAACATATACAGGTTCATGACCTAGGCTCTGATACCAAATGAAGATTTCAGGATATCATGATAACATACTTTTATTTTATCTGCTCATGTATATGCCACATGCACATTTGTTCATTTGAGTTCAGCATGGATATAGACATGCATAATTCTAATTTTTAAAATTGCACTTAATATAACATGTTATATAGCATGTCAATTTTACATACAAGTTATGTCAAATAAATCCTGACATGCTACTAAGAACATACATGTAATAAATGGAACCTAGCATGCTGCTAAACCAAGAAAGAATGTGCACCTTTCTTCTTGGTTATCTTTGGCGAAAACTTGAGGAGGACTTGATCGAGGAGGAGCACCTTCAGGCTTGAATTGAGATGAAGAAATCTCAACGATAATCCACCCACAATGCTCTAAATAAGTGTCTAATATTTCGGCTTATTTAAGGAATGGAAGGAGGAGATTTTTCTTTCAAGAAATTGGAGCAAATTGAGTGCCAATGAGTGCTTAAAATGGTCGGCCACTTTAGGCTATTTATAGATGACCAAAAGGCACACCTTTACACCAAGCAAGGTGTCCTTTAAGCCAAAGAACACTTCCTTTGGCCAAGGGTCATCTATAGTTGCGAAAATACATGTCTCTTTGGCCAAGGAACACTTCCTTTGGCCTAAGAGACATGTCCCTTTGGCCTAAGAGACATGTCCCTTTGGTCAAGAGACATCTCTTGGTGCTATAACCAATCCATGGCCGAATATACATGTCTCTTGATGTCAAAGGACAACATTCTTGGTGCAGTAACCACCCCAACCACCTCATGGCTGAATATACATGTCTCTTGATGTCAAAAGACATCATTCTTGGTGCAATAACCACGCCAACCACCCCATGGCCGAATATATATGTCTATTCACTCAAGGAACACTTCCTTTGGATGAAAGGACATGTTCTTTTAGCCAATAGTCATCCCTTTTAATGAAGAGACATACCTTTACAAAAAAGATGTGTCTTTTGGCGGTTTTGAGCTAAAAGCAAGGTGAGTTGGCACAAAGCTACCTCACTATACTACTTATGCACCATAGAGCTCCTTTGAGCTCCAACCAAGCACCATGAACTAAGGTCCAGCTCCTAGAGCTTATACCTTGAGCTGGGTTAGCTGCTCTCAGTTGAAGTGAACTGAAGTCCAACTACATTCAGCTACCAAAAGCTGAAGTGAGCTGACTTGAGCTGACTTGAGCTAACTTGAGCTGAAGTCCAGCTACTTTGAGCTACTTATAGCTGAAGTGAGCTGACTTGAGCTGAAGTCCAGCTACATTTAGCTACCAGAAGCTGAAGTGAGCTGACTTGAGCTGACTTCGGCCAACTTGACCTGAAGTCCAGCTTCTTTGAACTACTTATAGCTGAAGTGAGCTGACTTGAGCTAAAGGGTGCTACTTTTAGCTGCCTTAATTAGCTGTTCAAGCTAGAGTTAGCTCAATGAGCTCAAATCCTATCTTAAAATGATCTTGGTGCGCCAAGAATTCCAACACAAACAAGTTGTGAATGTTTCTGGTTCATTCCAAACAAGTTTTGAATCTTTCAACTTCATTCCAAACAAGTTGTGAATGTTTCCATTTCATCCCAAACAAGTTTTGAATGTTTCCATATCATTCCAAAGAAGTTGTGAATATTTCAATTTCATTCGAAAAAAGTTGTTAATGTTCGAATTTCATCCCAAGCAAGTTTTAAATCTTTCCACTTCATTCCAGAAAAGTATTGAATGTTTCCATTCATTCCAAACTAGTTGTGAATGCCCCCATTTCCTTCCAAATAAGTTGTGAATGTTTCCATTTCATTCCAAACAAGTTGTGAATGTTTCCACTTCATTCCAAACAGGTTGTGATTGTTTCCACTTCATTCCAAACACATTTTGAATGTTTCCACTTCATTACCAACAAGTTTTGAATGTTTCCACTTCATTCCAAACAAGTTTTGAATGTTTCTACTTCATTCCAAACAAGCTGTGAATATTTCCATTCCATTCCAAACAAGCTATGAATGTTTCTATTTCAATCCAAACAAGTTGTGAATGGTTCCATTTCATTCCAAACAAATTTGAATGTTTCCATTTCATTCTAAACAAGTTGTGAATGTTTCCATTTCATTCCAAATATGTTGTGAATGTTCCATTTTCATTCTAAACAAGTTGTGACAGTTTCCACTTCATTCCAAACAAGTTGTGAATGCTTCCATTTCTTTCCAAACTGGTTGTGCATGTCCCCATTTCATTCCAAACAAGTTGTGAATGTTTCCAGTTCATTCCAAACAAGTTGTGAATATTTTCACTTTATTTCAAACAAGTTGTGAATGTTTCCACTTCATTCCAAACAAGTTTTTGAATGTTTCCACATCATTCCAAAACAAGTTGTGAATTTTTCCATTTCATTCCAAACTTGTTGTGAATGTTTCCATTTCATTCCAAACAGGTTGTGAATGTTTCCATTTCATTCCAAACACGTTGTGAATGTTTCAATTTCATTCCAAACATGTTGTGAATGTTTCCATTTCATTCCAAACAAGTTGTGAATGTTTCCATTTCATTCCAAACTAGTTGTGAATGTTTCCATTTCAATCCAAACAAGTTGTGAATGTTTCCATTTCATTCCAAACAAGTTGTGAAAGTTTCTGTTTCATTCCAAACAAGTTGTGAGTGTTTCAATTTCATTCCAAACTAGTTGTGCATGTTTCAATTTCATTCCAAACTAGTTGTGAATGTTTCAATTTCATTCCAAACAAGTTGTGAATGTTTGAATTTCTTTCCAAACTACTTGTGAATGTTTCCATTTCATTCGAAAGAAGTTGTAAATGTTTCCATTTCATTCCGAACAAGTTTTGAATGTTTCCTTTTTCATTCCAAACAAGTTGTTAATATTTGCACTTCACTCCAAACAAGTTGTGAACGTTTCTGGTTCATTCCAAACAAGTTTTGAATGTTTCAACTTCGTTCCAAACAAGTTGTGAATGTTTCCATTTCATCCCAAATAAGTTTTGAATGTTTCCATATCATTCCAAAGAAGTTGTAAATGTTTCCATTTCATTCAAAACAAGTTGTTAATGTTCCAATTTCATTCCAAACAAGTTTTAAATGTTTCCACTTCATTCAAAAAAAGTGTTGAATGTTTCCATTCATTCCAAACTAGTTGTGAATGTTGGAATTGTTGGCGCACCAAGATCCTTTTAAGATAGGATTTCAGCTCATTGAGCTAACTCTAGCTTGAATAGCTATCTAATGCAGCTAGAAGTAGCTCCCTTTAGCTCAAGTCAGCTAACTTCAGCGATAAGTAGCTCAAAGTAGCTGGACTTCAGCTCAAGTTAGCTCACTTCAGCTTCTGGTAGCTGAATGTAGCTGGACTTCAGCTCAAGTCAGCTCACTTCAGCTATAAGTAGCTCAAAGTGGCTGGACTTCAGCTCAAGTTAGCTCAAGTCAGCTCACTTCAGCTTCTAGTAGCTGAGTGTAGCTGGACTTTAGTTCACTTTAGCTGAGAGCAGCTAACTCCAGCTCTAGGTCCGCTCTAGGAGCTGGACCTCAGTTCATGGTGCTTGGTTGGAGCTCAATGGTGCATAAGTAGTATAGTGAGCTAGCTTTGTGCCAACTCACCTTGCTTTTAGCTCAAAACCACCAAGAGACACATCTTTTGTGTAAAGGTATGTCTTTTCATCAAAAGAGATCACTATTGGCTAAAAGAACATGTCCTTTCATCCAAAGGAAGTGTTCCTTGAGTGAATAGACATGTATATTCGGCCATGAGGTGGTTAGGGTGGTTATTGCACCAAGAATGATGTCCTTTGACATCAAGAGACATGTATATTCGGCCATAGGTTGGTTATAGCACCAAGAGATGTCTCTTGACCAAAGGGACATGTCTCTTAGGCCAAAGGAAGTGTTCCTTGGCCGAAGAGACATGTATTTTCGCCACCATAGATGACCCTTGGCCAAAGAAAGTGTTCTTTTGCTTAAAGGACACCTTGCTTGGTGTAAAGGTGTGCCTATTGGTCATCTATAAATAGCCTTTAGTGGCCGGCATTCCAAGGCATTCCATTTGCTCCATTTTTCTTGAGAGAAAAGTCTCCTTCCTTCCTTTCTTTTAGTGGCCGAAATATTAGACACCATTTTAGAGCATTGTGGGTGGAATTACATTGAGATTATTCATCTCAATTCAAGCTTCAAGGTGCTCCTCTAAGATCAAGTTCTTCCTCAAGTTTTTACCAAAGATAACCAAGAAGAAAGGTATACACCTTTTCTTGGTTTAGTAGCTTGCTAGGTTTCATTCATGAATGTTCTTAGTAGCATGCTAGGATTTGTTTGCCACAATATGTATGTAAAACTAACACACTATATCAAATGCACAAAATATGTTAAATAAATTAGAATGATGCATGCCTGTACTCATGTTGAACTCAAATGATCAAAAAGCATGTTGCATGTACATGAGTAAATAACATAAAGATATGTTATCATGAGATCCTGAAATCTTCAGTGAATGCCCCCATTTCCTTCCAAACAAGTTGTGAATCTTTCCATTTCATTCCAAACAAGTTGTGAATGTTTCCACTTCATTCCAAACAAGTTGTGATTGTTTCCACTTCATTCCAAACACGTTTTGAATGTTTCCACTTCATTCCAAACAAGTTTTGAATGTTTCCACTTCATTCCAAACAAGCTGTGAATATTTCCATTTCATTCCAAACAAGTTATGAGTGTTTCCACTTCAATTCAAACAAGTTGTGAATGTTTCCATTTCATTCCAAATAAATTTGAATGTTTCCATTTCATTCTAAACAAGTTGTGAATGTTTCCATTCCATTCCAAATATGGTGTGAATGTTCTACTTTCATTCTAACCAAGTTGTGACTGTTTCCATTTCATTCCAAACAAGTTGTGAATGCTTCCACTTCATTCCAAACAAGTTGTGAATGTCCCCATTTCATTCCAAATAAGTTCTGAATGTTTCCATTTCATTCCAAACAAGTTGTGAATATTTTCACTTCATTCCAAACAAGTTGTGAACGTTTCCATTTCTCTCCGAACAATTTTTGAATGTTTCCACTTCATTCCAAACAAGTTTTGAATGTGTCCACTTGATTCCAAACAAGTTGTGAATGTTTCCATTTCATGCCAAACAAGTTGTGAATGTTCCAATTTCACTCCAAACAAGTTTTGAATTCATTCCAAACAAGTTGTGAATGTTTCCATTTCATTCTGAACAAGTTTTGAATGTTTCCACTTCATTCCAAACAAGTTCTGAATGTTTCCACTTGATTCCAAACAAGTTGTGAATGTTTCCGTTTCATGCCAAACAACTTGTGAATGTTCCAATTTCCATTCAAACATGTTTTGAATGTTTACATTTCATTCAAAAGAAGTTCTGAATGTTTCCATTTCATTCAAAAGAAGTTTTGAATGTTTCCATCTTTCTCCAAACAAGTTGTGAATGTTTCCATTTCATGCAAAACAAGTTGTGAATATTCCAATTTCATTCCAAACAAGTTATGAATGTTTCCATTTTATTCCAAAGAACTTGTGAATGTTTCCATTTCATTCCAAACAAGTTGTGAATGTTTCCATTTCATTCCAAACAAGTTATGAATGTTTCCAGTTCGTTCCAAACTAGTTGTGAATGTTTGAATTTCATTCCAATCTAGTTGTGAATGCCACATTTCATTCCAAACAAGTTGTGAATGCCTCCATTTCATTCCAAACAGTTTGTGAATGTTTCCATTTCATTCCAAACGAGTTGTGAATGTTCCAATATTATTCCAAACAAGTTGTGAATGTTTCCACTTCATCCCAAACAAGTATTGAATGTTTCCATTTCATTCCAAACAAGTTGTGAATGTTTGTATTTCTTTCCAAACAAGTTGTGAATATTTCCATTTCATTCCAAACAAGTTGTGAATGTTTCAATTTCATTCCAAACTAGTTGTGAATGTTTCCATTTCATTCCAAACAAGTTGTGAATGTTTCCATTTTTTCCCAAACAAGTTGTGAATGTTTCCATTTCAATCCAAACAAGTTGTGAATGTTTCCATTTCATTCCAAACAAGTTGTGAAAGTTTTCTTTTCATTCCAAACTAGTTGTGAATGTTTCCACTTCATTCCAAACAAGTTGTGAATGTTTCCATTTCATTCCAAACAAGTTGCGAATGGTTCAATTTCTTTCCAAACTACTTGTGAATGTTTCCATTTCATTCGAAAGAAGTTGTGAATGTTTCTATTTCATTCCGAACAAGCTTTGAATGTTTCCTTTTCATTCCAAACAAGTTGTTAACGTTTCCACTTCACTCCAAACAAGTTGTGAATGTTTCTGGTTCATTCGAAACAAGTTTTTAATGTTTCAACTTCGTTCCAAACAAGTTGTGAATGTTTCCATTTCATCCCAAACAAGTTTTGAATGTTCCCATATCATTCCAAAGAAGTTGTGAATGTTTCCACTTCATTCGAAACAAGTTGTTAACGTTCCAATTTCATTACAAACAAGTTTTAAATGTTTCGACTTCATTCCAAAAAAGTATTGAATGTTTCCATTCTTTCCAAACTAGGTGTGAATGTCCCCATTTCCTTCCAAATAAGTTGTGAATGTTTCCAGTTCATTACAAACAAGTTGTGAATGTTCCAATTTCATTGCAAACAGGTTGTGATTGTTTCCACCTCATTTCAAACAAGTTGTGAATGTTTCAATTTCATTGCAAACACATTTTGAATGTTTCCACCTCATTTGAAACAAGTTTTGAATGTTTCCACTTCATTCCAAACAAGATGTGAATATTTCCATTACATTCCAAACAAGTTCTGAATGTTTCCACTTCATTCCAAACAAGTTGTGAATGTTTCCATTTCATTCCAAACAAATTTGAATGTTTCCATTTCATTCTAAACAAGTTGTGAATGTTTCCAATTTATTCAAAATATGTTGTGAATGTTCCATTTTCATTCTAAACAAGTTGTGACTGTTTCCATTTTATTCCTAAGAAGTTGTGAATGTTTCCATTTCATTCCAAACAAGTTGTGAATGTTTCCATTTAATTCAAAACAAGTTGTGAATGTTTCCACTTCATTCCAAACTAGTTGTGAATGTTTCGATTTCATTCCAAACTAGTTGTGAATGATCCGATTTCATTCCAAATAGGTTGTGAATGTTTCCATTTCATTCCAAACAGTTTGTGAACGTTCCCATTTCCTTCCAAACGAGTTGCGAATGTTCCAATATCATTCCAAACAAGTTGTGAATGTTTCCATTTCATGCCAAACAAGTTGTGAATGTTCCCATTTCATTCCAAACAAGCTTTGAATTCATTCCAAACAAGTTGTGAAGGTTTCCACTTCATTTCGAACAAGTTTTGAATGTTTCCACTTCAGTCCAAACAAGATTTGAATGTTTCCAATAGATTCCAGACAAGTTGCGAATGTTTCCGTTTCATGCCAAACAAGTTGTGAATGTTCCAATTTCATTCCAAACAAGTTATGAATGCTTCCATTTTATTCCAAAGAAGTTGTGAAGGTTTCCATTTCATTCCAAAGAAGTTGTGAATGTTTCCATTTCATTCTAAAGAAGTTGTGAATGTTTCCATTTCATTCCAAACAACTTGTGAAAGTTTCCATTTCTTTCCGAACAATTTTTGAATGTTTCCACTTCATTCCAAACAAGTTTTGAATGTTTCCACTTGATTCCAAACAAGTTGTGAATGTTTCCATTTCATGCCAAACAAGTTGTGAATGTTCCAATTTCATTCCAAACAAGTTTTGAATTCATTCCAAACAAGTTGTGAATGTTTCCATTTCATTCCGAACAAGTTTTGAATGTTTCCACTTCATTCCAAACAAGTTCTGAATGTTTCCACTTGATTCCAAACAAGTTGTGAATGTTTCCGTTTCATGCCAAAGAAGTTGTGAATGTTCCAATTTCCATTCAAACATGTTTTGAATGTTTACATTTCATTCAAAAGAAGTTCTGAATGTTTCCATTTCATTCAAAAGAAGTTTTGAATGTTTCCATCTCACTCCAAACAAGTTGTTAATGTTTCCATTTCATGCAAAACAAGGTGTGAATATTCCAATTTCATTCCAAACAAGTTATGAATGTTTCCATTTTATTCCAAAGAAGTTGTGAATGTTTCCATTTCATTCCAAACAAGTTGTGAATGTTTCCATTTCGTTCCAAACAAGTTATGAATGTTTCCAGTTCGTTCCAAACTAGTTGTGAATGTTTGAATTTCATTCCAATCTAGTTGTGAATGCCACATTTCATTCCAAACAAGTTATGAATGCCTCCATTTCATTCCAAACAGTTTGTGAATGTTTCCATTTCATTCCAAATGAGTTGTGAATGTTCCAATATTATTCCAAACAAGTTGTGAATGTTTCCACTTCATTCCAAACAAGTATTGAATGTTTCCATTTCATTCCAAACAAGTTGTGAATGTTTGTATTTCTTTCCAAACAAGTTGTGAATCTTTCCATTTCATTCCAAACAAGTTGTGAATGTTTCAATTTCATTCCAAACTAGTTGTGAATGTTTCCATTTCATTCCAAACAAGTTGCGAATGTTTCCATTTTTTCCAAAACAAGTTGTGAATGTTTCCATTTCAATCCAAACAAGTTGTGAATGTTTCCATTTCATTCCAAACAAGTTGTGAAAGTTTCCTTTTCATTCCAAACTAGTTGTGAATGTTTCTACTTCATTCCAAACAAGTTGTGAATGTTTCCATTTCATTCCAAAAAAGTTGCGAATGTTTCAATTTCTTTCCAAACTACTTGTGAATGTTTCAATTTCATTCGAAAGAAGTTGTGAATGTTTCCATTTCATTCCGAACAAGCTTTGAATGTTTCCTTTTCATTCCAAACAAGTTGTTAACATTTCCACTTCACTCCAAACAAGTTGTGAATGTTTCTGGTTCATTCGAAATAAGTTTTTAATGTTTCAACTTCGTTCCAAACAAGTTGTGAATGTTTCCATTTCATCCCAAACAAGTTTTGAATGTTCCCATATCATTCCAAAGAAGTTGTGAATGTTTCCACTTCATTCGAAACAAGTTGTTAACGTTCCGATTTCATTACAAACAAGTTTTAAATGTTTCGACTTCATTCCAGAAAAGTATTGAATGTTTCCATTCATTCCAAACTAGGTGTGAATGCCCCCATTTCCTTCCAAATAAGTTGTGAATGTTTCCAGTTCATTACAAACAAGTTGTGAATGTTTCAATTTCATTGCAAACAGGTTGTGATTGTTTCCACCTCATTTCAAA
This sequence comes from Aquilaria yunnanensis, assembly GCA_039654915.1. Lineage (NCBI taxonomy): Eukaryota > Viridiplantae > Streptophyta > Magnoliopsida > Malvales > Thymelaeaceae > Aquilaria > Aquilaria yunnanensis. The sequence continues at coordinate 33,840,696 of CM077595.1, read as the reverse complement.
CAAGTTGTGAATGTTTCAATTTCATTGCAAACACATTTTGAATGTTTCCACCTCATTTCAAACAAGTTTTGAATGTTTCCACTTCATTCCAAACAAGATGTGAATATTTCCATTACATTCCAAACAAGTTCTGAATGTTTCCACTTCATTCCAAACAAGTTGTGAATGGTTCCATTTCATTCCAAACAAATTTGAATGTTTCCATTTCATTCTAAACAAGTTGTGAATGTTTCCAATTTATTCAAAATATGTTGTGAATGTTCCATTTTCATTCTAAACAAGTTGTGACTGTTTCCATTTTATTCCAAACAAGTTGTGAATGCTTCCACTTCATTCCAAACAAGTTGTGAATGTCCCCATTTCATTCCAAACAAGTAATGAATTTCCATTTCATTCCAAACAAGTTGTGGTCGTTTCCATTTATTTCTGAACAGGTTTTGAATGTTTCCACTTCATTCCAAACAAGTTTTGAATGTTTCCACTTCATTCCAAACAAGTTGTGAATGTTTCCATTTCATGCCAAACAAGTTGTGAATGTTCCAATTTCATTCCAAACAAGTTTTGAATTCATTAGAAACAAGTTGTGAAGGTTTCTATTTCATTCCGAAGAAGTTTTGAATGTTTCCACTTCATTCCAAACAAGTTTTGAATGTTTCCTCTTGATTCCAAACAAGTTGTGAATGTTTCCGTTTCATGCCAAACAAGTTGTGAATGTTCCAATTTCATTCCAAACAAGTTATGAATGTTTCCATTTTATTCCTAAGAAGTTGTGAATGTTTCCATTTAATTCAAAACAAGTTGTGAATGTTTCCACTTCATTCCAAACTAGTTGTGAATGTTTCAATTTCATTCCAAACTAGTTGTGAATGATCCGATTTCATTCCAAATAGGTTGTGAATGTTTCCATTTCATTCCAAACAGTTTGTGAACGTTCCCATTTCCTTCCAAACGAGTTGCGAATGTTCCAATATCATTCCAAACAAGTTGTGAATGTTTCCATTTCATGCCAAACAAGTTCTGAATGTTCCCATTTCATTCCAAACAAGCTTTGAATTCATTCCAAACAAGTTGTGAAGGTTTCCATTTCATTTCGAACAAGTTTTGAATGTTTCCACTTCAGTCCAAACAAGTTTTGAATGTTTCCAATTGATTCCAGACAAGTTGCGAATGTTTCCGTTTCATGCCAAACAAGTTGTGAATGTTCCAATTTCATTCCAAACAAGTTATGAATGCTTCCATTTTATTCCAAAGAAGTTGTGAAGGTTTCCATTTCATTCCAAAGAAGTTGTGAATGTTTCCATTTCATTCCAAAGAAGTTGTGAATGTTTCCATTTCATTCCAAACAAGTTATGAATGTTTCCTCTTCATTCCAAACTAGTTGTGAATGTTTCCATTTCATTCCAAACTAGTTGTGAATGTTTCAATTTTCATCTTAACTCTAGGCATCACTTTCATTGCCTTTACCATCTCAAAAAAATTATTCTCACAACAAGTAAAAGTGTAGGAATAATTTACCTTAGGGATGCTGTATGCACTCAAAACAAATGGACCTAAACTCACACAAGTGTTATGGTTATGAAAAGCACAAGTTATGCATGTCAAGACAATAGTTTGCATCGGCGATTCAAGCAAACAAGAATTGAACACAATGTGGCCTAAACTAATAACAAAACAAGGATGCACGAATTTCACAAAAATCCTAAGCATTTTAAATGAAACAAGATTGGAGTAGATAGGATAAGTGAAACCAATTCAGTAGCAAACTTATTTTTGCATGTATATGCACAACAATGCATGAAATTTGTGAATGGGATGTGACATAAAACAAAGGACTCAACATACCTCCTTAAAAGGCTGAATTTAAAACCAGAATTTTCACTCAAAATAAAAACTTTCAGGTTTGGACATAAAGCAAAAAGATCAAGACTCAAAAGTTTGTGTAATGCATGTGTCATGACAAAAAAATGCTTGCTGGAAATTAAAGATTAACACAGAAAAATGGGCTGAATATAAATGGGAAACAAAGAAATATGTGATGCATGGGTAACAACCAATTTATGCATGAAAAATTCCAAAGAAGTAGATTTAACTTGAGGCAAAACAAAATAATGTGAGACGGATGCAAAACAAGCAAATTCAAAAACAAAAGACTCCAAAACAGATTTTTCTTTAGAGAAACTCAAGCAATTCCAAAGATGATTTGACAAAACCAGAGAATTAGAGGCTTTAAAACCATATTTTGTCAAAGTTTCATGCTTACTTCCTTCTCTTAATCTAGTTTCATGAAAACCATTTGTCAAAATAACATTGCAAGCAAACACACATTGTTTGAGATTTTCATGCAAAACTACATCATATTTAAGTGTAAGGAAGAAATACATTACAGTGGTTGGACTTAGTCTCCAAGTATCTTCCTTTGGTGTAGGAATCAAAAAATTTTCACCTTTGCACTTCCTGGCTTCGGTTGGAGTTGCATTAATTTCATCCCCTTGAAACATCGGATAAGAAACAATGTTAGGCAAACTTTTGCATATGAAATCACTTGGACTTACCTCAAATTGTTCCTTTTCAACCCCCTTCAATGGTTTGATGCATGGGACATGGCTTAGAATATTAGGAACACCAATTTCTTTAATGGGCAGCAACTCACTTGATTCTTGTAGCTTATCTCCACTTAAGTCCTAAAAAGAAGACAACAAAACACTAGAAAAAGACTTTGCTATGTTAGATAAAAGTATGGCTTCTCTGTAGGTCTTTCTCTCTTCACTCGGCTTAGGTTCATTGCACTCTTGTCTTCTCTCAACTTCGCACTCAATTTCTTCTCTCAGGAACTCTCCACTCTTCTTCCCCTCATGTACACTCTTCTCACTTAATCTCTCAGTTGTTCTCTCAACTTTCCCCTCATCACTCTTGCCCTCAACTTTCCCCTCATTTACTTTTCTCTCAACCTTACTTTGAAATTTTCTTTGATCCTCAAAGACTTGTTGTGGTGAAAGTGGTACAAGCATGATTGACTTCTCTTGTTGAGATTGAGACAAGTCTCCTTTTGTGGTCTCCATGTTTGGCTTGGGTACTTCTCTTACATCTTTGCTCCATGCTCCTCTCCGTGTGGAAATTCCTCCTTGACACATCTTGGATGCCTTGGACCTTTTGATGATTTTCTCGGCCTTGGTGGCATAATAAAGCAAATCCTCCATGTTCAAATAAGGTGCCATTTCCACTTTGTTGGCAATCTCAGGATTGAGACCATTAATGAATCTAGCAATGGTGGTCTCCTCATCCTCCATGATGTTGGCTCGGGTCAAGGTTATCTCCAAGTCTTTATGGTAGCCCTTCACACTCCTTGGGCCTTGCACTAGCTTTTGAAGCTTTAAGCGTTGATCTCTATAGTAGGAGTTAGGCACAAATCTCCTCCTCATCAAGGCTTTAAGGGCTCTCCATGTGTGTATGGGCTCCTCCTCATTCCTTCTCCTAGAAGTAACATCCTGATTCCACCATACAAGAGCATAATTAGTGAACTTCATGGTAGCCAATTTAACCTTCTTTTCCTCGGGGTAATGATGGCAATCAAACACCATCTCAATCTTTTGCTCCCACTCCCAATATGCATCCGGATCACTCCTCCCTTGGAAAGGTGGAATGTTGAGTTTGATGGAGCTTAGATTGTTGTCCTCCCTTGGCTCCCCCCTCCTTGGAAGCCCATGGTCATGCCAATGCCCTTCTTCCTCCTCGGGTTCTTCTCTCCTTGGACCTCTCCTTGGTTGCAAGATGGGATTTGGTCTCCTTGGCAACCTTAAGTCAATGTCTTCAATCCTCCCCACAAGTCTATTGAGAGTTTCTTGAAATTCTCTCATGGTTGGCTCCTCATTGTGTCTCACTTTCATCCTCCTATCCTCCTGGCCCTCCATACTCCTGAAAATAACAAAGATCCTCACAAACACTCACCTCACGTGTTTCACTCAAAATATGAACACTCAAAACACTTAATTTGTTAGTGAGATATTGCTTATTCAAAGAGTTCTCCAAAGTTCTAAGAAAACTATCCTTAAAGCACACAAGAAAACTTGAATTTTCGAAGAACTATTTTGACTCCAAAAGAGGTGCGCTAAACAAGCTTTAAAAGACTCTAAGAAGCTCTGCAATTGATGATCACAAGAACCACACAGAAAGCTTTTTGGCTTAAAACAATGGGATAGGTTTTGGGGCGCAAAACTTTCAACACTTTGAGAAAACTTCTTTTTTTTTGCAAGCTCTTTTCTTTTCTTTTCTTTGCTCTTTCTTTTTCTTTTCTTTTCCTTCCTTTCTTTTTTTCCTCCTTTTTTTTTTTTTTGCTTGCTGTTTTGATGCTAACCAAACGTTCTCCTTCAAACTCCTTGCTGCCAAAGACAAAAAGTTAGAATTCTTTTCGGCCAAGACAAGAAAACTAGTGAAATTGGCACAATTTGAAGCAACTTTTTGATACCGAAAATTCCTGAACTTGGATCCTTCTTTTTTTGGTGTTTTCTTGACTCTAGGATGCTGGAAACAATGAAAACAAGAAAGGTTAACAAGGCTGGACATGAAACAGAAAGATAAGAAATAATCAGGAACAAACAATTTGAAACTGAGAAAACTAGACAACACGGATTGACTTCTTTTTGTTATTTTTGTGATTTTCGGACTTGAACAAGGATGGAATAAAAAGGGACAAACCTGAAACAAGACAAAAAAGGATTAAAACAGAGAATTAAAACATGAAAATTACTAGACAGAATTGAAAGAAAAACGAAGGGAAACAAGAACACAAGATATGTCCTTCAACGGAACTTGTGGCTCTGATACCAACTGATGCGAACCCCGATGGTATAAAGACCATGAAACGCGCCCAAGATTTTTTTCAAGCTCCACAAGACATCAAAGAGACTAGGTTTAAAACCCCCACCCCTAATCAACCTGTGATTAGAAACGAGAAGTATAGAACTCCAAGAACACAAGCACACTTGTGCACCAAGGCAGTCCACAAAGAACCAAAGAGAAAACCTCTCCAAAGAGCAATATTATTTCCAACTGATGCGAACCCCGATGGTATAAAGACCATGAAACGCGCCCAAGATGTTTTTCAAGCTCCACAAGACATCAAAGAGACTAGATTTGAAACCCCCACCCCTAATCAACCTGTGATTAGAAACGAGAAGTATAGAACTATAAGAACACAAGCACACTTGTGCACCAAGGCAGTCCACAAATAACCAAAGAGAAAACTTCTCCAAAGAGCAATATTATTTCGAAATTTTTCTGTGTGTTTACATCCAGAATATGTGCCTTTATATAGGCCTAAACTAGGGTTAAAAGCTGGGCAAAATTCGCAGCCTAAATACGTTAGGAGTCCTAGATACAAAGACATAGGAAATCCTAGTCAAATTAGGACTCTAATTCCTAGTTTGAATAAGTTTAATGAATGCAGCGTATGCCACTTGTCCAAAATGATTTAAAACTATTTCATAGCCTAAATAACTTCCTAAATAATGTAAATAATTAGGAAATTAAAATAACATACGTTACAGCACAAGATTGGGCATAAAAACCCAAAATAGTATTCTCAGGTGGTTCCTGCTCGTGTCTTCAACTTCAAGCTGCAATTCGAACTTCATGGAGCCATGATTTCTCAAAATGTAAAACATGAAAGTTGTAGATATCTTTCTTACCTTCGAAACCAAACTTGAATCACACAAAATGGACTTCTGAATCGAAAGATATTCCCAAAATACTGCAACTGCTTCTGAACCAGCGATAACTCGTAAATCGGGACTTTGAAGCTAAATTGGACCTTCTTATCATGCAAACTGGGTTTCATGGTCTTCATATGATTTTCATCTCCAGATGTTAGCTTTCCAATGAATCAAGAATTACTCAATTCAGATCTGTTTAGCTCAAGATATGAATTTTCTACCAGAACATCGCCAATCTGTCAAAATCCAAGCTTGAAGTGCACTAGTGAGCTCATTAGCCTTCTTCCTTGTCAATGGTCCACTAGTTATCTTTAATGGATCCTTGCCATTCTTGGTTGTGCCTTCTTTGATCATATCAAAATGTTTCAATTTCATTGCAAACAGGTTGTGATTGTTTCCACTTCATTCCAAACACGTTTTGAATGTTGCCACCTCATTCCAAACAAGTTTTGAATGTTTCCACATCATTCCAAACAGGTTTTGAATGTTTCCACTTCATTCCAAACAAGCTGTGAATATTTCCATTTCATTCCAAACAAGTTCTGAATGTTTCCACTTCATTCCAAACAAGTTGTTAATTTTTCCATTTCATTCCAAACAAATTTGAATGTTTCCATTTCATTCAAAACTAGTTGTGAATGTTTCCATTTCATTCCAAATATGTTGTGAATGTTCCATTTTCATTCCAAACCAGTTGTGACTGTTTCCATTTCATTCGAAATAACTTGTGAATGCTTCCACTTCATTCCAAACAAGTTGTGAATGTCCCCATTTCATTCCAAATAAGTTGTGAATGTTTCCATTTCATTCCAAACAAGTTGTGAATATTTTCACTTCATTCCAAACAAGTTGTGGACGTTTCCATTTCTTTCGGAACAAGTTTTGAATGTTTCCACTTCATTCCAAACAAGTTTTGACTGTTTCCACTTCATTCCAAACAAGCTGTGAATATTTTCATTTCCTTCCGAACAAGTTTTCAATGTTTCCACTTCATTCCAAACAAGTTTTGAATGTTTCCACTCGATTCCAAACAAGTTGTGAATGTTTCCGTTTCATGCTAAACAAGTTGTGAATGTTCCAATTTCATTCCAAACATGTTTTGAATGTTTACATTTCATTCAAAAGAAGTTCTGAATGTTTCCATTTCACTCCAAACAAGTTGTGAATGTTTCCATTTCATGCAAAGCAAGTTGTGAATGTTCCAATTTCATTCAAAACAAGTTGTGAATGTTTCCATTTCATTCCAAACAAGTTGTGAATGTTTTCATTTCATTCCGAGCAAGTTTTGAATGTTTCCACTTCATTCCAAACAAGTTTTGAATGTTTCCACTTGATTCCAAACAAGTTGTGAATGTTTCCGTTTCATGCCAAACAAGTTGTCAATGTTCCAATTTCAGTCCAAACATGTCTTGAATGTTTACTTTTCATTCAAAAGAAGTTTTGAATGTTTCCATTTCACTCCAAACAAGTTGTGAATGTTTCCATTTCATGCAAAACAAGTTGTGAATGTTGCAATTTCTTTCCAAACAAGTTATGAATGTTTCCGTTTTATTCCAAAGAAGTTCTGAATGTTTCCATTTCATTCCAAACAAGTTGTGAATGTTTCCATTTCATTCCAAACAAGTTGTGAATTTTTCCATTTCATTCCAAACAAGTTATGAATGTTTCGACTTCAGTCTAAACTAGTTGTGAATGTTTCAATTTCATTCCAAGCTAGTTGTGAATGATCCTATTTCATTCCAAACAAGTCGTGAATGTTTCCATTTCATTCCAAACAGTTTGTGAACGTTTCCATTTCATTCCAAACGAGTTGTGAATGTTCGAATATCATTCCATACAAGTTGTGAATGTTTACATTTCATTCGAAACAAGTTTTGAATGTTTCCATTTCTTTCAAAACAAGTTGTGAATGTTTCCATTTCATTCCAAAAAAGTTGTGAATGTTTCCATTTCATTCCAAACAAGTTGTGAATGTTTCAATTTCATTCCAACCAAGTTGTGAATGTTTCCATTTCATTCCAAACAAGTTGTGAATGTTTCCATTTTTTTTCAAACTAGTTGTGAATGTTTCCATTTCAATCGAAACAAGTTGTGAATGTTTCCATTTCATTTCAAACAAGTTGTGAATGTTTCCATTTCATTCCAAACAAGTTTTTGAATGTTTCAATTTCATTCCAAACTAGTTGTGAATGTTTGCATTTCATTCCAAAGAACTTGGGAATGTTTCAATTTCTTTCCAAACTATTTGTGAATGTTTCCATTTCATTCCAAACTAGTTGTGAATGTTTCCATTTTTTTTCGTACTAGTTGTGAATGTTTCCTTTCCAATCGAAACAAGTTGCGAATGTTTCCATTTCATTCCAAACAAGTTGTGAAAGTTTCCGTTTCATTCGAAACAAGTTGTGAATGTTTCAATATCATTCCAAACTAGTTGTGAATGTTTCCATTTCATCCGAAAGAACTTGTGAATGTTTCAATTTCTTTCCAATCTACTTGTGAATGTTTCCATTTCATTCGAAAGAAGTTGTGAATGTTTCCATTTCTTTCCGAACAAGTTTTGAATGTTTCCTTTTCATTCTAAACAAGTTGTTAATGTTTCCACTTCACTCCAAACAAGTTGTGAATGTTTCTGGTTCATTCCAAACAAGTTTTGAATGTTTCAACTTCGTTCCAAACAAGTTATGAATGTTTCCATTTCATCCCAAACAAGTTTTGAATGTTTCTATATCATTCCAAAGAAGTTGTGATTGTTTCCCTTTCATTCGAAACAAGTTGTTAATATTCCAATTTCATTCCAAACAAGTTTCAAATGTTTCCACTTCATTCCAGAAAAGTATTGAATGTTTCCATTCATTCCAAACTAGTTGTGAAAGCCCCCATTTCCTTCCAAATAAGTTGTGAATGTTTCCATTTCATTCCAAACAAGTTGTGAATGTTTCCACTTCATTCCAAACATTTTGTGATTGTTTCCACTTCATTCCAAACACGGTTTGAATGTTTCCACTTCATTCCAAACAAGCTGTGAATATTTCCATTTCTTTGGAAACAAGTTGTGAATGTTTCCATTTCATTACAAACAAATTTGAATTTTTCCATTTCATTGTAAACAAGTTGTGAATGTTTCCACTTCATTCCAAATATGTTGTGAATGTTCCATTTTCATTCTGAACAAGCTGTGACTGTTTCCACTTCATTCCAAACAAGTTGTGAATGTTTCCATTTCATTCCAAACAAGTTATGAATGTTTCCACTTCATTCCAAACAAGTTGTGAATGTTTCCATTTCATTCCAAACAAGTTGTGAATGTTTCCATTTCACTCCATACAAGTTGTGAATTTTTCAATTTCACGCCAAACAAGTTGTGAATGTTCCAATTTCATTCCAAACAAGTTGTTAATGTTTCCATTTCATTCCAAAGAAGTTGTGAATGTTTCCATTTCACTCCAAACAAGTTGACAAACAATTTCATGCAAAACATGTTGTGAATGTTCCAATTTCATTCCAAACAAGTTGTAAATGTTTCTATTTCATTCCAAAGAAGTTGTGAAAGTTTCCATTTCGTTCCAAACATGTGATTCTTTCCATTTCATTCCAAAAAAGTTGTCAATGTTTCCATTTCATTCCAAACAATTGCGAATGTTCCAATTTCATTCCAAACAAGTTGTGAATGTTTCCATTTCACTCCAAACAAGTTTTGAATTTTTCCATTCATTCCAAACTAGTGTGAATGACCCATTTCATTATAAGAAAGTTGTGAATGTTTCAAGTTCATTCCAAACAAGTTTTGGATGTTTCCACCTCATACCAAACAAGTTGTGAATGTTTCCATTTCATTCCAACCAACTTGTGAATGTTTGCATTTCACTCCTAACAAGTTGTGGTTGGGTTTCGGGAGCCAAACAGCGCAGCGGAATTTAACCGAAACCCTCCAGGATCCAAGTGAAACGGGGTAAACCGGGTGTTCGAAAATTTCATACCTAATTTTTGGTTGAGATCTCTCACTCAACTGTAGAGTTGAATCACAAAACCTCAACAGTTGACGTGTTCAGGCTCTCTATGGTGTCCACACGAGTCTTTCGGGATCACCACGCTCCCACCGCGTCCCGGCAGATGCGTTTCTCTTGCGCTCGCAGTGCTAGCTTGCGTCCTCCAAGGATTTGCAAGAGAAGAGTGTGGCTGTCCTTTTGGGAGGCTAGGGCAAGGAGACCTGCGAATTTCTCACTTAAAAGTTGTATTTATAGTGAGACTCAACTTCCAGGCCTAATGGGTTTCAAAGCCCTAATCCAATTAGGATTTAATTTCGGGCTTAATAATGGCTCAACACCTTGGCCCATTATTAATACGAAATTAAAGTGAAACCATAACCCAAATAATTAGCCCATGCACTCTAATGATCCAAATAGCTCTATGTGTGCGACCCAATAGGCTCTTGCCATGTTGGCAATGATCATAAATCACATTTATGATCATAAGCAATGAGCGGTGTCTAGCAACACATCATTGCTACCCAAGTGACAAGATTGTTAGTGAATCGACTAAACCTTTATGATCATCACCGATATATGCCATTGTCCCTTTGTCCAAGATATCAAGACTAAGCACGAGACATGGAATGTGTCACTCTCGTATAGCCCAATCTTTGGTTTCTTGATTACCGAGTAGACCAAATTAAACTGACGACATTGATATCATATATCAACTCATCGGAGCATGGCCATGCATTTTCTAAGTCTCACTCTATCAAGGGGCCCAAAGATATCACTCTCGTTACATAGGAGGGACAAATCCCATCTTGATCATACAAATCCCTCCGCATGATATGTGACATACCCAATGACCTCCTTCAAGTTCACTCAGTTACGAGCAACAAAGGAAAGTATCAAAGTATGTGACTCACATGTTGGGAACCTTGATGATCTTAGGTCGAAGGACTACATATACCATGATCACTATGAGAATCACTTATGACACTCATATAACGATCCACGAAGTGTTCTCATGATGGGTCGGTCCAGTACACAAGTTCTCCAACTTGTACCCATATGTAGACTACATATCTCATATTAGTCTCCACATATGCTAGTCATTATGTATTATTGCAACCCGCTCCACAACAATACTAGACTAGGGACGTTTAAGAATATCATTATTCTAGGGTTACAATTATGTTTATTACGTTACGCAGAAACAAAACAACAAACAAAATTGCTGGATGAGAGCCTCAATAAAATATCATGACTCAGTGTGCAAAAATACAATCATCTCATGATTGGCCTTTTGGGCACAACACTAACAGTTGTGAATGTTCCAATTTCATGCCAAACAAGTTGTGAATGTTCCGATTTCATTCCAAACAAGTCGTGAATGTTTCCATTTCCTTCCAAACATGCTGTGACTGTTTCCATTTCCTTCCAAAGAAGTTGTCAATCTTTCCATTTCATTCCAAGCAAGTTATGAATGTTCCAATTTCATTCCAAACAAGTTGTGAATGTTTCCATTTCATTCCGAACAACATGTTAATGTTTCCATTTCACTCCAAACAAGTTGTGAATGTTTCAATTTCATGCCAAACAAGTTGTGAATGTTCCAATTTCATTCCAAACAAGTCGTGAATGTTTCCATTTCCTTCCAAACATGTTGTGGCTGTTTCCATTTCTATCCAAAGAAGTTGTCAATCTTTCCATTTCATTCCAAACAAGTTATGAATGTTCCAATTTGATTCCAAACAAAATTGTGAATGTTTCCATTTATTTCCAAACAACTTGTGAATGTTTGCATTTCACTCCAAACAAGTTGTGAATGTTTCCATTTCATGCCAAACAAGTTGTGAATGTTCCAATTTCATTCCAAACAAGTTGTGAATGTTTCCATTTCCTCCCAAACATGTTGCGACTATTCCCATTTCCTTCCAAAGATGTTGTCAATCTTTCCATTTCATTCCAAACAAGTTATGAATCTTCCAATTTCATTCCAAACAAGTTGTGAATGTTTCCAATTCATTCCAAACAAGTTGTGAATGTTTCCATTTCACTCCAAACAAGTTGTGAATGTTTCCATTTCATGCCAAACAGGTTGTGAATGTTCCAATTTCATTCCAAACAAGTTGTGAGTGTTTCCATTTCCTTCCAAACATGTTGCGATTGTTTCCATTTCCTTCCAAATAAGTTGTCAGTCTTTCCATTTCATTCCAAACACGTTATGAATGTTCCAATTTCATTCCAAACAAGTTGTGAATGTTTCTATTTCATTCCAGACAACTTCTGAATGTTTCCATTTCATGCCAAACAAGTTGTGAATGTTCCAATTTCATTCCAAACAAGTTGCGAATGTTTCCATTTCCTTCCAAACATGTTGTGACTGTTTCCATTTCCTTCAAAATAAGTCGTCAATCTTTCCATTTCATTCCAAACAAGTTATGAACGTTCCAATTTCATTCCAAACAAGTTGTAAATGTTTCCATTTCATTCGAAACAACTTGTGAATCTTTCCATTTCACTCCAAACACGTTGTGAATGTTTCCATTTCATGCCAAACAAGTTGTGAATTTTCCAATTTCATTCCAAAGAAGCTGTGAATGTCTCCATTTCCTTCCAAACATGTTGCGACTGTTTCCATTTCCTTCCAAAGAAGTTGTCAATCTTTCCATTTCATTCCAAACATGTTATGAATGTTCCAATTTCATTCCAAACAAGTTCTGAATGTTTCCATTTCATTCCAAACAACTTGTGAATGTTCCGATTTCACTCGAAACAAGTTGTGAATGTTTCCATTTCCTTCCAAACATGTTGTGGCTGCTTCCATTTCCTTCCAAAGAAGTTGTCAATCTTTCCATTTCACTCCAAACAAGTAATGAATCTTCCAATTTCATTCCGAACAGGGTGTGAATGTTTCCATTTCTTTCCAAACAACTTGTGAATGTTTCCATTTCACTCCAAACAAGTTGTGAATGTTCCGATTTCACTCTAAACAAGTTGTGAGTGTTTCCATTTCCTTCCAAACATGTTGTGGTTGTTTCCATTTCCTTCCAAAGAAGTTGTCAATCTTTCCACTTCATTCCAAACAAGTTATGAATCTTCCAATTTCATTCCAAAGAACTTGTGAATGTTTCCATTTCATTCCAAACAACTTGTGAATGTTTCCATTTCACTCCAAACAGGTTCTCAATGTTTCCATTTCATGCCAAACAAGTTGTGAATGTTTCCATTTCCTTCCAAACATGTTGCGACTGTTTCCATTTCCTTCCAAAGATGTTGTCATTCTTTCCATTTCATTCCAAACACGTTATCAATGTTCCAATTCCATTCCAAACAAGTTGTGAATGTTTCCATTTCATTCGAAAGAACTTGTGACCAAACAAGTTCTGAATGTTTCTATTTCATGCCAAACAAGTTGTGAATGTTCCAATTTCATTGCAAACAAGTTGTGAATGTTTCCATTTCCTTCCAAACATGTTGTGACTGTTTCCTTTTCCTTCCAAAGAAGTTGTCAATCTTTCCATTTCATTCCAAACAAGTTATGAATATTCCAATTTCACTCTAAACAAGTTGTGAATGTTTCCATTTCATTCGAAACAACTTGTGAATGTTTCCATTTCACTCCAAACAAGTTGTGAATGTTTCCATTTCATGAAAAACAGGTTGTGAACGTTCCAATTTAATTCCAAACAAGCTGTGAATGTTTCCATTTCATTCCAAACAAGTTGTGAATGTTTCCATTTCTTCTGAATAAGTTTTGAATGTTTCCACTTTATTCCAAACAAGTTGTGAATGTTTCCACTTGATTCCAAACAAGTTGTGAATGTTTCCGTTTCAAGCCAAACAAGTTGTGAATGTTCCAATTTCATTCCAAACATGTTTTGAATGTTTACATTTCATTCAAAAGAAGTTGGGAATGTTTCAACTTCATTCCAAACTAGTTGTGAACGTTTCTATTTCATTCCACACAAGTTGTCAATGTTCCAATTTCATGCGAAACAAGTTGTGAATGTTCCAATTTCATTCCAAAGAAGTTGTGAATGTTTCCATTTCATTCCAAAGAACTTGTGAGTGTTTCCATTTCGTTCCAAACATGTGAATCTTTCCATTTCATTCCAAAGAAGTTGTCAATGTTTCCATTTCATTCCAAACAAGTTGTGAATGTTCCAATTACATTGCAAACAACTTGTGAATGTTTCCATTTCACTCCAAACAAGTTTTGAATGTTTCCATTCATTCCAAACTAGTGTGAATGTCTCCATTTCATTTTAAGAAAGTTGTGAATGTTTCAAGTTCTTTCCAAACATGTTTTGGATGTTTCCACTTCATTCCAAACAAGTTGTGAAAGTTTCTATTTCATTCCAATAAACTTGTGAATGTTTCCATTTCACTCCAAACAAGTTGTGAAAGTTTCCATTTCATGCCAAACAAGTTGTGAATGTTCTAATTTCATTCCAAACAAGTCGTGAATGTTTCCATTTCCTTCCAAACATGTTGCGACTGTTTCCATTTCCTTCCAAAGATGTTGTCAGTCTTTCCATTTCTTTCCAAACACGTTATCAATGTTCCAATTTCATTCCAAACAAGTTGTGAATGTTTCCATTTCATTCCAAACAACTTGTGACCAAACAAGTTCTGAATGTTTCTATTTCATGCCAAACAAGTTGTGAATGTTCCAATTTCATTGCAAACAAGTTGTGAATGTTTCCACTTCCTTCCAAACATGTTGTGACTGTTTCCTTTTCCTTCCAAAGAAGTTGTCAATCTTTCCATTTCATTCCGAACAAGTTATGAATATTCCAATTTCATTCTAAACAAGTTGTGAATGTTTCCATTTCATTCGAAACAACTTGTGAATGTTTACATTTCACTCCAAACATGTTGTGAATGTTTCCATATCATGAGAAACAAGTTGTGAATGTTCCAATTTAATTCCAAACAAGCTGTGAATGTTTCCATTTCATTCCAAACAAGTTGTGAATGTTTCCATTTCTTCTGAATAAGTTTTGAATGTTTCCACTTTATTCCAAACAATTTGTGAATGTTTCCACTTGATTCCAAACAAGTTGTGAATGTTTCCGTTTCAAGCCAAACTAGTTGTGAAAGTTTCTATTTCATTCCAAACAAGTTGTCAATGTTCCAATTTCATGCGAAACAAGTTGTGAATGTTCCAATTTCATTCCAAAGAAGTTGTGAATGTTTCCATTTCATTCCAAAGAACTTGTGAGTGTTTCCATTTCGTTCCAAACATGTGAATCTTTCCATTTCATTCCAAAGAAGTTGTCAATGTTTCCATTTCATTCCAAACAAGTTGTGAATGTTCCAATTACATTCCAAACAACTTGTGAATGTTTCCATTTCACTCCAAACAAGTTTTGAATGTTTCCATTCATTCCAAACTAGTGTGAATGTCTCCATTTCATTTTAAGAAAGTTGTGAATGTTTCAAGTTCTTTCCAAACATGTTTTGTATGTTTCCACTTCATTCCAAACAAGTTGTGAAAGTTTCCATTTCATTCCAATAAACTTGTGAATGTTTCCATTTCACTCCAAACAAGTTGTGAATGTTTCCATTTCATGCCAAACAAGTTGTGAATGTTCTAATTTCATTCCAAACAAGTCGTGAATGTTTCCATTTCCTTCCAAACATGTTGTGACTGTTTCCATTTCCTTCCAAAGAAGTTCTCAATATTTCCATTTCATTCCAAGCAAGTTGTGAATGTTTCCATTTCATTCCAAACAACTTGTGAATGTTTCCATTTCACTCCAAAGAAGTTCTGAATGTTTCCATTTCATGCCAAACAAGTTGTGAATGTTCCAATTTCATTCCAAACAAGTTGTGAATGTTTCCATTTCCTTCCAGACATGTTGCGAATGTTTCCATTTCCTTCCAAAGAAGTTGTCAATCTTTGCATTTCATTCCAAACAATTTATGAATGTTCCAATTTCATTCCAAACAAGTTATGAATGTTTCCATTTCATTCCAAACAACTTGTGAATGCTTCCATTTCGCTCCAAACAAGTTGTAATGTTCCGATTTCACTCTAAAAAAGTTGTGAATGTTTCCATTTCTTTCCAAACAACTTGTGAATGTTTCCATTTCACTCCAAACAAGTTGTGAATGTTCCGATTTCACTCTAAACAAGTTGTGAATGTTTCCATTTCCTTCCAAACATGCTGTGGCTGTTTCCATTTCCTTCCAAAGAAGTTGTCAATCTTTCCTTTTGATTCCAAACAAGTTATGAATCTTCCAATTTCATTCCAAACAACTTGTGAATGTTTCCATTTCATTCCAAACAACTTGTGAATATTTCCATTTCACTCCAAACAAGTTCTCAACGTTTCCATTTCATGCCAAACAAGTTGTGAATGTTCCAATTTCATTCCAAACAAGTTGTGAATGTTTCCATTTCCTTCCAAACATGTTGCTACTGTTTCTATTTCCTTCCAAAGATGTTGTCAGTCTTTCCATGTCATTCCAAACACGTTATCAATGTTCCAATTTCATTCCAAACAAGTTGTGAATGTTTCCATTTCATTCCAAACAACTTGTGACCAAACAAGTTCTGAATGTTTCTATTTCATGCCAAACAAGTTGTGAATGTTCCTATTTCATTGCAAACAAGTTGTGAATGTTTCCATTTCCTTCCAAACATGTTGTGACTGTTTCCTTTTCCTTCCAAAGAAGTTGTCAATCTTTCCATTTCATTCCAAACAAGTTATGAATATTCCAATTTCATTCTAAACAAGTTGTGAATGTTTCCATTTCTTTCGAAACAACTTGTGAATGTTTACATTTCACTCCAAACAAGTTGTGAATGTTTCCATTTCATGACAAACAAGTTGTGAATGTTCCAATTTAATTGCAAACAAGCTGTGAATGTTTCCACTTCATTCCAAACAAGTTGTGAATGTTTCCATTTCTTCTGAATAAGTTTTGAATGTTTCCACTTTATTCCAAACAAGTTGTGAATGTTTCCACTTGATTCCAAACAAGTTGTGAATGTTTCCGTTTCAAGCCAAACAAGTTGTGAATGTTCCAATTTCATTCCAAACATGTTTTGAATGTTTACATTTCATTCAAAAGAAGTTGGCAATGTTTCAACTTCATTCCAAACTAGTTGTGAATGTTTCTATTTCATTCCAAACAAGTTGTCAATGTTCCAATTTCATGCGAAACAAGTTGTGAATGTTCCAATTTCATTCCAAAGAAGTTGTGAATGTTTCCATTTCATTCCAAAGTACTTGTGAGTGTTTCCATTTCGTTCCAAACATGTGAATCTTTCCATTTCATTCCAAAGAAGTTGTCAATGTTTCCATTTCATTCCAAACAAGTTGTGAATGTTCCAATTACATTCCAAACAACTTGTGAATGTTTCCATTTCACTCCAAACAAGTTTTGAATGTTTCCATTCATTCCAAACTAGTGTGAATGTCTCCATTTCATTTTAAGAAAGTTGTGAATGTTTCAAGTTCTTTCCAAACATGTTTTGGATGTTTCCACTTCATTCCAAACAAGTTGTGAAAGTTTCTATTTCATTCCAATAAACTTGTGAATGTTTCCATTTCACTCCAAACAAGTTGTGAAAGTTTCCATTTCATTCCAATAAACTTGTGAATGTTTCCATTTCACTCCAAACAAGTTGTGAATGTTTCCATTTCATGCCAAACAAGTTGTGAATGTTCTAATTTCATTCCAAACAAGTCGTGAATGTTTCCATTTCCTTCCAAACATGTTGTGACTGTTTCCATTTCCTTCCAAAGAAGTTCTCAATATTTCCATTTCATTCCAAGCAAGTTGTGAATGTTTCCATTTCATTCCAAACAACTTGTGAATGTTTCCATTTCACTCCAAAGAAGTTCTGAATGTTTCCATTTCATGCCAAACAAGTTGTGAATGTTCCAATTTCATTCCAAACAAGTTGTGAATGTTTCCATTTCCTTCCAGACATGTTGCGAATGTTTCCATTTCCTTCCAAAGAAGTTGTCAATCTTTGCATTTCATTCCAAACAATTTATAAATGTTCCAATTTCATTCCAAACAAGTTATGAATGTTTCCATTTCATTCCAAACAACTTGTGAATGTTTCCATTTCACTCCAAAGAAGTTCTGAATGTTTCCATTTCATGCCAAACAAGTTGTGAATGTTCCAATTTCATTCCAAACAAGTTGTGAATGTTTCCATTTCCTTCCAGACATGTTGCGAATGTTTCCATTTCCTTCCAAAGAAGTTGTCAATCTTTGCATTTCATTCCAAACAATTTATGAATGTTCCAATTTCATTCCAAACAAGTTATGAATGTTTCCATTTCATTCCAAACAACTTGTGAATGCTTCCATTTCACTCCAAAGAAGTTCTGAATGTTTCCATTTCATGCCAAACAAGTTGTGAATGTTCCAATTTCATTCCAAACAAGTTGTGAATGTTTCCATTTCCTTCCAGACATGTTGCGAATGTTTCCATTTCCTTCCAAAGAAGTTGTCAATCTTTGCATTTCATTCCAAACAATTTATGAATGTTCCAATTTCATTCCAAACAAGTTATGAATGTTTCCATTTCATTCCAAACAACTTGTGAACGCTTCCATTTCACTCCAAAGAAGTTCTGAATGTTTCCATTTCATGCCAAACAAGTTGTGAATGTTCCAATTTCATTCCAAACAAGTTGTGAATGTTTCCATTTCCTTCCAGACATGTTGCGAATGTTTCCATTTCCTTCCAAAGAAGTTGTCAATCTTTGCATTTCATTCCAAACAATTTATGAATGTTCCAATTTCATTCCAAACATGTTATGAATGTTTCCATTTCATTCCAAATAACTTGTGAATGCTTCCATTTCGCTCCAAACAAGTTGTAATGTTCCGATTTCACTCTACAAAAGTTGTGAATGTTTCCATTTCCATCCAAACATGCTGTGGCCGTTTCCATTTCCTCCCAAAGAAGTTGTCAATCTTTCCATTTCATTCCAAACAAGTTATGAATCTTCCAATTTGATTCCAAACAAAATTGTGAATGTTTCCATTTCTTTCCAAACAACTTGTGAATGTTTGCATTTCACTCCAAACAAGTTGTGAATGTTTCCATTTCATGCCAAACAAGTTGTGAATGTTCCAATTTCATTCCAAACAAGTTGTGAATGTTTCCATTTCCTCCCAAACATGTTGCGACTATTCCCATTTCCTTCCAAAGATGTTGTCAATCTTTCCATTTCATTCCAAACAAGTTATGAATCTTCCAATTTCATTCCAAACAACTTGTGAATGTTTCCAATTCATTCCAAACAAGTTGTGAATGTTTCCATTTCACTCCAAACAAGTTGTGAATGTTTCCATTTCATGCCAAACAAGTTGTGAATGTGCCAATTTCATTCCAAACAAGTTGTGAGTGTTTCCATTTCCTTCCAAACATGTTGCGATTGTTTCCATTTCCTTCCAAAGAAGTTGTCAATCTTTCCATTTCATTCCAAACACGTTATGAATGTTCCAATTTCATTCCAAACAAGTTGTGAATGTTTCTATTTCATTCCAGACAACTTGTGAATGTTTCCATTTCATGCCAAACAAGTTGTGAATGTTCCAATTTCATTCCACACAAGTTGCGAATGTTTCCATTTCCTTCCAAACATGTTGTGACTTTTTCCATTTCCTTCCAAATAAGTCGTCAATCTTTCCGTTTCATTCCAAACAAGTTATGAACGTTCCAATTTGATTCCAAACAAGTTGTGAATGTTTCCATTTCATTCGAAACAACTTGTGAATCTTTCCATTTCACTCCAAACACGTTGTGAATGTTTCCATTTAATGCCAAACAAGTTGTGAATTTTCCAATTTCATTCCAAAGAAGCTGTGAATGTCTCCATTTCCTTCCAAACATGTTGCGACTGTTTCCATTTGCTTCCAAAGAAGTTGTCAATTTTTCCATTTCATTCCAAACATGTTATGAATGTTCCAATTTCATTCCAAACAAGTTCTGAATGTTTCCATTTCATTCCAAACAACTTGTGAATGTTCCGATTTCACTCGAAACAAGTTGTGAATGTTTTCATTTCCCTCCAAACATGTTGTGGCTGTTTCCATTTCCTTCCAAAGAAGTTGTCAATCTTTCCATTTCACTCCAAACAAGTAATGAATCTTCCAATTTCATTCCGAACAGGTTGTGAATGTTTCCATTTCTTTCCAAACAACTTGTGAATGTTTCCATTTCACTCCAAACAAGTTGTGAATGTTCCGATTTCACTCTAAACAAGTTGTGAATGTTTCCATTTCCTTCCAAAGATGTTGTGGTTGTTTCCATTTCCTTCCAAAGAAGTTGTCAATCTTTCCACTTCATTCCAAACAAGTTATGAATCTTCCAATTTCATTCCAAACAACTTGTGAATGTTTCCATTTCATTCCAAACAACTTGTGAATGTTTCCATTTCACTCCAAACAGGTTCTCAATGTTTCCATTTCATGCCAAACAAGTTGTGAATATTCCAATTTCATTCCAAACAAGTTGTGAATGTTTCCATTTCCTTCCAAACATGTTGCGACTGTTTCCATTTCCTTCCAAAGATGTTGTCATTCTTTCCATTTCATTCCAAACACGTTATCAATGTTCCAATTTCATTCCAAACAAGTTGTGAATGTTTCCATTTCATTCGAAAGAACTTGTGACCAAACAAGTTCTGAATGTTTCTATTTCATGCCAAACAGGTTGTGAATGTTCAGATTTCACTCGAAACAAGTTGTGAATGTTTTCATTTCCTTCCAAACATGTTGTGGCTGTTTCCATTTCCTTCCAAAGAAGTTGTCAATCTTTCCATTTGATTCCAAACAAGTTATGAATCTTCCAATTTCATTCCAAACAACTTGTGAATGTTTCCATTTCATTCCAAACAACTTGTGAATGTTTCCATTTCACTCCAAACAAGTTCTCAATGTTTCCATTTCATGCCAAACAAGTTGTGAATGTTCCAATTTCATTCCAAACATGTTGTGAATGTTTCCATTTCCTTCCAAACATGTTGCGATTGTTTCCATTTTCCTCCAAAGATGTTGTCAGTCTTTCCATTTCATTCCAAACACGTTATCAATGTTCCAATTTCATTCCAAACAAGTTGTGAATGTTTCCATTTCATTCCAAACAACTTGTGACCAAACAAGTTCTGAATGTTTCCATTTCATGCCAAACAAGTTGTGAATGTTCCAATTTCATTGCAAACAAGTTGTGAATGTTTCCATTTCCTTTTCCTTCCAAAGAAGTTGTCAATCTTTCCATTTCATTCCAAACAAGTTATGAATATTCCAATTTCATTCTAAACAAGTTGTGAATGTTTCCATTTCATTCGAAACAACTTGTGAATGTTTCCATTTCACTCCAAACAAGTTTTGAATGTTTCCATTTCATGACAAACAAGTTGTGAATGTTCCAATTTAATTCCAAACAAGCTGTGAATGTTTCCATTTCATTCCAAACAAGTTGTGAATGTTTCCATTTCTTCTGAATAAGTTTTGAATGTTTCCACTTTATTCCAAACAAGTTGTGAATGTTTCCACTTGATTCCAAACAAGTTGTGAATGTTTCCGTTTCAAGCCAAACAAGTTGTGAATGTTCCAATTTCATTCCAAACATGTTTTGAATGTTTACATTTCATTCAAAAGAAGTTGGGAATGTTTCAACTTCATTCCAAACTAGTTGTGAACGTTTCTATTTCATTCCAAACAAGTTGTCAATGTTCCAATTTCATGCGAAACAAGTTGTGAATGTTCCAATTTCATTCCAAAGAAGTTGTGAGTGTTTCCATTTCATTCCAAAGAACTTGTGAGTGTTTCCATTTCGTTCCAAACATGTGAATCTTTCCATTTCATTCCAAAGAAGTTGTCAATCTTTCCATTTCATTCCAAACAAGTTGTGATTGTTCCAATTACATTCCAAACAACTTGTGAATGTTTCCATTTCACTCCAAACAAGTTTTGAATGTTTCCATTCATTCCAAACCAGTGTGAATGTCCCCATTTCATTTTAAGAAAGTTGTGAATGTTTCAAGTTCTTTCCAAACATGTTTTGGATGTTTCCACTTCATTCCAAACAAGTTGTGAATGTTTCCATTTCATTCCAATAATCTTGTGAATGTTTCCATTTCACTCCAAACAAGTTGTGAATGTTTCCATTTCATGCCAAACAAGTTGTGAATGTTCTAATTTCATTCCAAACAAGTAGTGAATGTTTCCATTTCCTTCCAAACATGTTGTGACTGTTTCCATTTCCTTCCAAAGAAGTTGTCAATCTTTGCATTTCATTCCAAACAATTTATGAATGTTCCAATTTCATTCCAAACAAGTTATGAATGTTTCCATTTCATTCCAAACAACTTGTGAATGTTTCCATTTCACTCCAAACAAGTTCTGAATGTTTCCATTTCATGCCAAACAAGTTGTGAATGTTCCAATTTCATTCCAAACAAGTTGTGAATGTTTCCATTTCCTTCCAGACATGTTGCGAATGTTTCCATTTCCTTCCAAAGAAGTTGTCAATCTTTGCATTTCATTCCAAACAATTTATGAATGTTCCAATTTCATTCCAAACAAGTTATGAATGTTTCCACTTCATCCCAAACAACTTGTGAATGCTTCCATTTCGCTCCAAACAAGTTGTGAATGTTCCGATTTCACTCTAAAAAAGTTGTGAATGTTTCCATTTCCATCCAAACATGTTGTGGCTGTTTCCATTTCCTCCCAAAGAAGGTGTCAATCTTTCCATTTCATTCCAAACAAGTTATGAATCTTCCATTCTCATTCCAAACAACTTGTGAATTTTTCCATTTCACTCCAAACAAGTTGTGAATGTTTCCATTTCATGCCAAACAAGTTGTGAATGTTCCAATTTAATTCCAAACAAGTTATGAATGTTTCCATTTCCTTACAAACATGTTGCGACTGTTTCCATTTCCTTCCAAAGAGGTTGTCAGTCTTTCCATTTCATTCCAAACACGTTATCAATGTTCCAATTTCATTCCAAACAAGTTGTGATTGTTTCCATTTCATTCCAAACAACTTGTGAATGTTTCCATTTCACTCCAAACAAGTTGTGAATGTTTCCATTTCATGCCAAACAAGTTGTGAATGTTCCAATTTAATTCCAAACAAGTTATGAATGTTTCCATTTCCTTACAAACATGTTGCGACTGTTTCCATTTCCTTCCAAAGAAGTTGTCAGTCTTTCCATTTCATTCCAAACACGTTATCAATGTTCCAATTTCATTCCAAACAAGTTGTGATTGTTTCCATTTCATTCCAAACAACTTGTGAATGTTTCCATTTCACTCCAAACAAGTTGTGAATGTTTCCATTTCATGCCAAACAAGTTGTGAATGTTCCAATTTAATTCCAAACAAGCTGTGAATGTTTCCATTTCATTCCAAACAAGTTTTGAATGTTTCCATTTCATTCCGAATAAGTTTTGAATGTTTCCACTTTATTCCAAACAAGATGTGAACGTTTCCAGTTGATTCCAAACAAGTTGTGAATGTTTCCGTTTCACGCCAAACAAGTTGTGAATGTTCTAATTTCATTCCAAACATGTTTTGAATGTTTACATTTCATTCAAAAGAAGTTCTGAATGTTTCCATTTCACTCCAAACAAGTTGTGAATGTTTCCATTTCATGCAAAACAAATGGTGAATGTTACAATTTCATTCCAAACAAGTTATGAATGTTTCAATTTTATTCGAAAGAAGTTGTGAATGTTCCCATTTCATTGCCAAAGAAGTTGTGAAGGTTTCCATTTCATGCCAAACAAGTTGTGAATGTTCCAATTTCATTCCAAACAAGCTGTGAATGTTTCCACTTCATTCCAAACAAGTTGTGAATGTTTCCATTTCATTCCGAATAAGTTTTGAATGTTTTCACTTCATTGCAAACAAGTTGTGAATGTTTCCACTTGATTCCAAACAAGTTGTGAATATTTCCGTTTCACGCTAAACAAGTTGTGAATGTTCCAATTTTATTCCAAACATGTTTTGAATGTTTACATTTCGTTCAAAAGAAGTTGGGAATGTTTCAACTTCATTCCAAACTAGTTGTGAACGTTTCTATTTCATTCCAAACAAGTTGTCAATGTTCCAATTTCATGCGAAACAAGTTGTGAATGTTCCAATTTCATTCCAAAGAAGTTGTGAGTGTTTCCATTTCATTCCAAAGAACTTGTGAGTGTTTCCATTTCGTTCCAAACATGTGAATCTTTCCATTTCATTCCAAAGAAGATGTCAATGTTTCCGTATCATTCCAAACAAGTTGCGAATGTTTCAATTTCATTCCAAATAACTTGTGAAAGTTTCCACTTCACTCCAAACAACTTTTGAATGTTTCCAATCATTCCAAACTAGTGTGAATGTCCCCATTTCATTCTAAGAAAGTTGTGAACGTTTCAAGTTCTTTCCAAACAAGTTTTGGATGTTTCCATTTCATTCCAAACAACTTGTGACCAAACAAGTTCTGAATGTTTCCATTTCATGCCAAACAAGTTGTGAATGTTCAAATTTCATTCCAAACAAGTTGTGAATGTTTCCATTTCCTTCCAAACATGTTGTGACTGTTTCCTTTTCCATCCAAAGAAGTTGTCAATCTTTCCATTTCACTCCAAACAAGTTGTGAATGTTTCCATTTCATGCCAAACAAGTTGTGAATGTTCCAATTTAATTCCAAACAAGCTGTGAATGTTTCCATTTCATTCCAAACAAGTTGTGAATGTTTCCATTTCATTCCGAATAAGTTTTGAATGTTTCCACTTTATTCCAAACAAGATGTGAATGTTTCCACTTGATTCCAAACAAGTTGTGAATGTTTCCGTTTCACGCCAAACAAGTTGTGAATGTTCCAATTTCATTGCAAACATGTTTTGAATGCTTACATTTCATTCAAAAGAAGTTCTGAATGTTTCCATTTCACTCCAAACAAGTTGTGAATGTTTCCATTTCATGCAAAACAAATGGTGAATGTTACAATTTCATTCCAAACAAGTTATGAATGTTTCAATTTTATTCGAAAGAAGTTGTGAATGTTCCCATTTCATTGCCAAAGAAGTTGTGAAGGTTTCCATTTCATGCCAAACAAGTTGTGAATGTTCCAATTTCATTCCAAACAAGCTGTGAATGTTTCCACTTCATTCCAAACAAGTTGTGAATGTTTCCATTTCATTCCGAATAAGTTTTGAATGTTTTCACTTCACTGCAAACAAGTTGTGAATGTTTCCACTTGATTCCAAACAAGTTGTGAATATTTCCGTTTCACGATAAACAGGTTGTGAATGTTCCAATTTCATTCCAAACATGTTTTGAATGTTTACATTTCATTCAAAAGAAGTTGGGAATGTTTCAACTTCATTCCAAACTAGTTGTGAACGTTTCTATTTCATTCCAAACAAGTTGTCAATGTTCCAATTTCATGCGAAACAAGTTGTGAGTGTTCCAATTTCATTCCAAAGAAGTTGTGAATGTTTCCATTTCATTCCAAAGAGCTTGTGAGTGTTTCCATTTCGTTCCAAACATGTGAATCTTTCCATTTCATTCCAAAGAAGATGTCAATGTTTCCGTATCATTCCAAACAAGTTGCGAATGTTTCAATTTCATTCCAAATAACTTGTGAAAGTTTCCATTTCACTCCAAACAACTTTTGAATGTTTCCAATCATTCCAAACTAGTGTGAATGTCCCCATTTCATTCTAAGAAAGTTGTGAATGTTTCAAGTTCTTTCCAAACAAGTTTTGGATGTTTCCATTTCATTCCAAACAACTTGTGACCAAACAAGTTCTGAATGTTTCCATTTCATGCCAAACAAGTTGTGAATGTTCAAATTTCATTCCAAACAAGTTGTGAATGTTTCCATTTCCTTCCAAACATGTTGTGACTGTTTCCTTTTCCATCAAAAGAAGTTGTCAATCTTTCCATTTCATTCCAAACAAGTTATAAATGTTCCAATTTCATTCCAAACAAGTTGTGATTGTTTCCATTTCATTCCAAACAACTTGTGAATGTTTCCATTTCACTCCAAACAAGTTGTGAATGTTTCCATTTCATGCCAAACAAGTTGTGAATGTTACAATTTAATTCCAAACAAGCTGTGAATGTTTCCATTTCATTCCAAACAAGTTGTGAATGTTTCCATTTCATTCCAAATAAGTTTTGAATGTTTCCACTTTATTCCGAACAAGATGTGAATGTTTCCACCTGATTCCAAACAAGTTGTGAATGTTTCCGTTTCACGCCAAACAAGTTGTGAATGTTCCAATTTCATTCCAAACATGTTTTGAATGTTTAAATTTCATTCAAAAGAAGTTCTGAATGTTTCCATTTCACTCCAAACAAGTTGTGAATGTTTCCATTTGATGCAAAACAAATGGTGAATGTTCCAATTTCATTCCAAACAAGTTATGAATGTTTCAATTTTATTCGAAAGAAGTTGTGAATGTTCCCATTTCATTGCCAAAGAAGTTGTGAAGGTTTCCATTTCATGCCAAACAAGTTGTGAATGTTCCAATTTCATTCCAAACAAGCTGTGAATGTTTCCACTTCATTCCAAACAAGTTGTGAATGTTTCCATTTCATTCCGAATAAGTTTTGAATGTTTTCACTTCACTGCAAACAAGTTGTGAATGTTTCCACTTGATTCCAAACAAGTTGTGAATATTTCCGTTTCACGATAAACAGGTTGTGAATGTTCCAATTTCATTCCAAACATGTTTTGAATGTTTACATTTCATTCAAAAGAAGTTGGGAATGTTTCAACTTCATTCCAAACTAGTTGTGAACGTTTCTATTTCATTCCAAACAAGTTGTCAATGTTCCAATTTCATGCGAAACAAGTTGTGAGTGTTCCAATTTCATTCCAAAGAAGTTGTGAATGTTTCCATTTCATTCCAAAGAGCTTGTGAGTGTTTCCATTTCGTTCCAAACATGTGAATCTTTCCATTTCATTCCAAAGAAGATGTCAATGTTTCCGTATCATTCCAAACAAGTTGCGAATGTTTCAATTTCATTCCAAATAACTTGTGAAAGTTTCCATTTCACTCCAAACAACTTTTGAATGTTTCCAATCATTCCAAACTAGTGTGAATGTCCCCATTTCATTCTAAGAAAGTTGTGAATGTTTCAAGTTCTTTCCAAACAAGTTTTGGATGTTTCCATTTCATTCCAAACAACTTGTGACCAAACAAGTTCTGAATGTTTCCATTTCATGCCAAACAAGTTGTGAATGTTCAAATTTCATTCCAAACAAGTTGTGAATGTTTCCATTTCCTTCCAAACATGTTGTGACTGTTTCCTTTTCCATCCAAAGAAGTTGTCAATCTTTCCATTTCACTCCAAACAAGTTGTGAATGTTTCCATTTCATGCCAAACAAGTTGTGAATGTCATAATTTAATTCCAAACAAGCTGTGAATGTTTCCATTTCATTCCAAACAAGTTGTGAATGTTTCCATTTCATTCCGAATAAGTTTTGAATGTTTCCACTTTATTCCAAACAAGATGTGAATGTTTCCACTTGATTCCAAACAGGTTGTGAATGTTTCCGTTTCACGCCAAACAAGTTGTGAATGTTCCAATTTCATTGCAAACATGTTTTCAATGCTTACATTTCATTCAAAAGAAGTTCTGAATGTTTCCATTTCACTCCAAACAAGTTGTGAATGTTTCCATTTCATGCAAAACAAATGGTGAATGTTACAATTTCATTCCAAACAAGTTATGAATGTTTCAATTTTATTCGAAAGAAGTTGTGAATGTTCCCATTTCATTGCCAAAGAAGTTGTGAAGGTTTCCATTTCATGCCAAACAAGTTGTGAATGTTCCAATTTCATTCCAAACAAGCTGTGAATGTTTCCACTTCATTCCAAACAAGTTGTGAATGTTTCCATTTCATTCCGAATAAGTTTTGAATGTTTTCACTTCACTGCAAACAAGTTGTGAATGTTTCCACTTGATTCCAAACAAGTTGTGAATATTTCCGTTTCACGATAAACAGGTTGTGAATGTTCCAATTTCATTCCAAACATGTTTTGAATGTTTACATTTCATTCAAAAGAAGTTGGGAATGTTTCAACTTCATTCCAAACTAGTTGTGAACGTTTCTATTTCATTCCAAACAAGTTGTCAATGTTCCAATTTCATGCGAAACAAGTTGTGAGTGTTCCAATTTCATTCCAAAGAAGTTGTGAATGTTTCCATTTCATTCCAAAGAGCTTGTGAGTGTTTCCATTTCGTTCCAAACATGTGAATCTTTCCATTTCATTCCAAAGAAGATGTCAATGTTTCCGTATCATTCCAAACAAGTTGCGAATGTTTCAATTTCATTCCAAATAACTTGTGAAAGTTTCCATTTCACTCCAAACAACTTTTGAATGTTTCCAATCATTCCAAACTAGTGTGAATGTCCCCATTTCATTCTAAGAAAGTTGTGAATGTTTCAAGTTCTTTCCAAACAAGTTTTGGATGTTTCCATTTCATTCCAAACAACTTGTGACCAAACAAGTTCTGAATGTTTCCATTTCATGCCAAACAAGTTGTGAATGTTCAAATTTCATTCCAAACAAGTTGTGAATGTTTCCATTTCCTTCCAAACATGTTGTGACTGTTTCCTTTTCCATCCAAAGAAGTTGTCAATCTTTCCATTTCACTCCAAACAAGTTGTGAATGTTTCCATTTCATGCCAAACAAGTTGTGAATGTCATAATTTAATTCCAAACAAGCTGTGAATGTTTCCATTTCATTCCAAACAAGTTGTGAATGTTTCCATTTCATTCCGAATAAGTTTTGAATGTTTCCACTTTATTCCAAACAAGATGTGAATGTTTCCACTTGATTCCAAACAGGTTGTGAATGTTTCCGTTTCACGCCAAACAAGTTGTGAATGTTCCAATTTCATTGCAAACATGTTTTCAATGCTTACATTTCATTCAAAAGAAGTTCTGAATGTTTCCATTTCACTCCAAACAAGTTGTGAATGTTTCCATTTCATGCAAAACAAATGGTGAATGTTACAATTTCATTCCAAACAAGTTATGAATGTTTCAATTTTATTCGAAAGAAGTTATGAATGTTCCCATTTCATTGCCAAAGAAGTTGTGAAGGTTTCCATTTCATGCCAAACAAGTTGTGAATGTTCCAATTTCATTCCAAACAAGCTGTGAATGTTTCCACTTCATTCCAAACAAGTTGTGAATGTTTCCATTTCATTCCGAATAAGTTTTGAATGTTTTCACTTCACTGCAAACAAGTTGTGAATGTTTCCACTTGATTCCAAACAAGTTGTGAATATTTCCGTTTCACGATAAACAGGTTGTGAATGTTCCAATTTCATTCCAAACATGTTTTGAATGTTTACATTTCATTCAAAAGAAGTTGGGAATGTTTCAACTTCATTCCAAACTAGTTGTGAACGTTTCTATTTCATTCCAAACAAGTTGTCAATGTTCCAATTTCATGCGAAACAAGTTGTGAGTGTTCCAATTTCATTCCAAAGAAGTTGTGAATGTTTCCATTTCATTCCAAAGAGCTTGTGAGTGTTTCCATTTCGTTCCAAACATGTGAATCTTTCCATTTCATTCCAAAGAAGATGTCAATGTTTCCGTATCATTCCAAACAAGTTGCGAATGTTTCAATTTCATTCCAAATAACTTGTGAAAGTTTCCATTTCACTCCAAACAACTTTTGAATGTTTCCAATCATTCCAAACTAGTGTGAATGTCCCCATTTCATTCTAAGAAAGTTGTGAATGTTTCAAGTTCTTTCCAAACAAGTTTTGGATGTTTCCATTTCATTCCAAACAACTTGTGACCAAACAAGTTCTGAATGTTTCCATTTCATGCCAAACAAGTTGTGAATGTTCAAATTTCATTCCAAACAAGTTGTGAATGTTTCCATTTCCTTCCAAACATGTTGTGACTGTTTCCTTTTCCATCCAAAGAAGTTGTCAATCTTTCCATTTCATTCCAAACAAGTTATAAATGTTCCAATTTCATTCCAAACAAGTTGTGATTGTTTCCATTTCATTCCAAACAACTTGTGAATGTTTCCATTTCACTCCAAACAAGTTGTGAATGTTTCCATTTCATGCCAAACAAGTTGTGAATGTTACAATTTAATTCCAAACAAGCTGTGAATGTTTCCATTTCATTCCAAACAAGTTGTGAATGTTTCCATTTCATTCCGAATAAGTTTTGAATGTTTCCACTTTATTCCAAACAAGATGTGAATGTTTCCACTTGATTCCAAACAAGTTGTGAATGTTTCCGTTTCACGCCAAACAAGTTGTGAATGTTCCAATTTCATTCCAAACATGTTTTGAATGTTTACATTTCATTCAAAAGAAGTTCTGAATGTTTCCATTTCACTCCAAACAAGTTGTGAATGTTTCCATTTCATGCAAAACAAATGGTGAATGTTCCAATTTCATTCCAAACAAGTTATGAATGTTTCAATTTTATTCGAAAGAAGTTGTGAATGTTCCCATTTCATTGCCAAAGAAGTTGTGAAGGTTTCCATTTCATGCCAAACAAGTTGTGAATGTTCCAATTTCATTCCAAACAAGCTGTGAATGTTTCCACGTCATTCCAAACAAGTTGTGAATGTTTCCATTTCATTCCGAATAAGTTTTGAATGTTTTCACTTCACTGCAAACAAGTTGTGAATGTTTCCACTTGATTCCAAACAAGTTGTGAATATTTCCGTTTCACGATAAACAAGTTGTGAATGTTCCAATTTCATTCCAAACATGTTTTGAATGTTTACATTTCATTCAAAAGAAGTTGGGAATGTTTCAACTTCATTCCAAACTAGTTGCGAACGTTTCTATTTCATTCCAAACAAGTTGCCAATGTTCCAATTTCATGCGAAACAAGTTGTGAGTGTTCCAATTTCATTCCAAAGAAGTTGTGAATGTTTCCATTTCATTCCAAAGAGCTTGTGAGTGTTTCCATTTCGTTCCAAACATGTGAATCTTTCCATTTCATTCCAAAGAAGATGTCAATGTTTCCGTATCATTCCAAACAAGTTGCGAATGTTTCAATTTCATTCCAAATAACTTGTGAAAGTTTCCATTTCACTCCAAACAACTTTTGAATGTTTCCAATCATTCCAAACTAGTGTGAATGTCCCCATTTCATTCTAAGAAAGTTGTGAATGTTTCAAGTTCTTTCCAAACAAGTTTTGGATGTTTCCATTTCATTCCAAACAACTTGTGACCAAACAAGTTCTGAATGTTTCCATTTCATGCCAAACAAGTTGTGAATGTTCAAATTTCATTCCAAACAAGTTGTGAATGTTTCCATTTCCTTCCAAACATGTTGTGACTGTTTCCTTTTCCATCCAAAGAAGTTGTCAATCTTTCCATTTCATTCCAAACAAGTTATAAATGTTCCAATTTCATTCCAAACAAGTTGTGATTGTTTCCATTTCATTTCAAACAACTTGTGAATGTTTCCATTTCACTCCAAACAAGTTGTGAATGTTTCCATTTCATGCCAAACAAGTTGTGAATGTTACAATTTAATTCCAAACAAGCTGTGAATGTTTCCATTTCATTCCAAACAAGTTGTGAATGTTTCCATTTCATTCCGAATAAGTTTTGAATGTTTCCACTTTATTCCAAACAAGATGTGAATGTTTCCACTTGATTCCAAACAAGTTGTGAATGTTTCCGTTTCACGCCAAACAAGTTGTGAATGTTCCAATTTCATACCAAACATGTTTTGAATGTTTACATTTCATTCAAAAGAAGTTCTGAATGTTTCCATTTCACTCCAAACAAGTTCTGAATGTTTCCATTTCATGCAAAAAAAATGGTGAATGTTCCAATTTCATTCCAAACAAGTTATGAATGTTTCAATTTTATTCGAAAGAAGTTGTGAATGTTCCCATTTCATTGCCAAATAAGTTGTGAAGGTTTCCATTTCATGCCAAACAAGTTGTGAATGTTCCAATTTCATTCCAAACAAGCTGTGAATGTTTCCACTTCATTCCAAACAAGTTGTGAATGTTTCCATTTCATTCCGAATAAGTTTTGAATGTTTTCACTTCACTGCAAACAAGTTGTGAATGTTTCCACTTGATTCCAAACAAGTTGTGAATATTTCCGTTTCACGATAAACAAGTTGTGAATGTTCCAATTTCATTCCAAACATGTTTTGAATGTTTACATTTCATTCAAAAGAAGTTGGGAATGTTTCAACTTCATTCCAAACTAGTTGTGAACGTTTCTATTTCATTCCAAACAAGTTGTCAATGTTCCAATTTCATGCGAAACAAGTTGTGAGTGTTCCAATTTCATTCCAAAGAAGTTGTGAATGTTTCCATTTCATTCCAAAGAGCTTGTGAGTGTTTCCATTTCGTTCCAAACATGTGAATCTTTCCATTTCATTCCAAAAAAGATGTCAATGTTTCCGTATCATTCCAAACAAGTTGCGAATGTTTCAATTTCATTCCAAATAACTTGTGAAAGTTTCCATTTCACTCCAAACAACTTTTGAATGTTTCCAATCATTCCAAACTAGTGTGAATGTCCCCATTTCATTCTAAGAAAGTTGTGAATGTTTCAAGTTCTTTCCAAACAAGTTTTGGATGTTTCCATTTCATTCCAAACAACTTGTGACCAAACAAGTTCTGAATGTTTCCATTTCATGCCAAACAAGTTGTGAATGTTCAAATTTCATTCCAAACAAGTTGTGAATGTTTCCATTTCCTTCCAAACATGTTGTGACTGTTTCCTTTTCCATCAAAAGAAGTTGTCAATCTTTCCATTTCATTCCAAACAAGTTATAAATGTTCCAATTTCATTCCAAACAAGTTGTGATTGTTTCCATTTCATTCCAAACAACTTGTGAATGTTTCCATTTCACTCCAAACAAGTTGTGAATGTTTCCATTTCATGCCAAACAAGTTGTGAATGTTACAATTTAATTCCAAACAAGCTGTGAATGTTTCCATTTCATTCCAAACAAGTTGTGAATGTTTCCATTTCATTCCGAATAAGTTTTGAATGTTTCCACTTTATTCCAAACAAGATGTGAATGTTTCCACTTGATTCCAAACAAGTTGTGAATGTTTCCGTTTCACGCCAAACAAGTTGTGAATGTTCCAATTTCATTCCAAACATGTTTTGAATGTTTACATTTCATTCAAAACAAGTTCTGAATGTTTCCATTTCACTCCAAACAAGTTGTGAATGTTTCCATTTCATGCAAAAAAAATGGTGAATGTTCCAATTTCATTCCAAACAAGTTATGAATGTTTCAATTTTATTCGAAAGAAGTTGTGAATGTTCCCATTTCATTGCCAAATAAGTTGTGAAGGTTTCCATTTCATGCCAAACAAGTTGTGAATGTTCCAATTTCATTCCAAACAAGCTGTGAATGTTTCCACTTCATTCCAAACAAGTTGTGAATGTTTCCATTTCATTCCGAATAAGTTTTGAATGTTTTCGAATCCTTGCTTGTGGAGCAAGTTAAGGGTTTGGGCCTTGCCCTTGCTGCAAGTAACTTAATGAATCCACATAAAAGCCACCTGGGCCACCTCCCAGGCTTTTCAACTTAAGAGAATAAGACTTAAAGTTAAGTTACCTAAATTGGCCGAATCTAAGAAACTAGAATTAAACTCCAGTTAACAGGTTAAACTCAAGTGGGGAGGTTTAATATGAATTGAAGTTTTGGGAGTTAAACTTAAGGTGTAAGAGTCAAACCTCTTTAGTGATGGGCCAGGGCCTGTGCGAGGTGTGACACTTCTTTTTCCTTCAGGAACCCCTCCCGAACGGTGGCAATCTCCTTCTTTGCAGCTTGAGCCAGCTGCGTGTTCTGGCCAGCTAATTCCGAGCACGTGGCCTTAGTTTTTTCTATAACCTCTAAGGCCAAGGCTCGGAACGCTGTCTGCCTCGCCACCCGAACTCTGAGGAAACCAGTGTACCCCAGCAGCTGCAAAAAAAGAGGCAAAGTCAGTAAGGCAAAAGAGAAAAGAAAGAGCCAAACACTTGGAAAAAATCCAAAGGAAAAAAGAAAGAAAGGCGCAAAACATACCTGGGCAGCGTGCTCGGAAAGTTTCGCGGCCAAGGAATCATCGCCCGGGTGAGCCTCCGCCATAGCTCGGAAGGAGGCTTCAGTAAGCATCCCCTTCGAGATCTCTTTAGCCATTTGCTGGCAGTCTCCGGAGTACAAATTCATGTCCTCCGTAAATGACCAGAAAGGCTCCTTCGGGATCCTCCCCTTCGGGATACGGGCATCTCGAAGGGCTCGCTTCCGGGCGTGCTCGGCTGCCCAACCCGGAGTAAGTAACTCCCCTGCACGGCAAAACAAGAAGCTGGTCAAGGCAAGTAAATTTCAAAGTTCAAAAAAGTAAAGGCATCACAGTTTGTCTGAGAAAGCAAACCTGGAGGCACCTCGGTGACATCGTCGTCCGAGCCCTGAGTCCCCTTGGCAAAAATTTCCTTGCCTTTGCTCCTACGGCGCTCCTCGGTAGAAGGGGCTTCTACCAAAGCATCCAGAAGAGTCGCCGAACGAGTGGGACTCTGAGCAGTGAGGTCGGCAACGACCTCGGCCGGCGGGACAGTAGCAGCCTCAGGCTCTTCGCCTGCCTCCTCGGAAATCTCTGGAAGAGGAGGAGGCGCATCCTTCTTCGCCCATTTGGCCACAGATGGCACAGCCCCAGACGATTTCCGCCTTCGGGAGACGGCCTTCTTCGTCTGTTTGCCCTTCTCGGCTTGACCGAGAAAAAGGGACTTGTAATAGGCAGCAGTGTCGTCGCCCATCTCTGAAAAAAGAAGAAGACATCAGCGTGAGTCCAAGGTGAAATTATAACAGAGGGATTCGGAGATAACTTACGTTCGTAAAATGTTTCATAAGTAGTTTCCTCCCGAAGGAGTTGCACCAGCCAGGAATCCTTCCCAGCGATGTCAGGAGCCGGCATTCCGAGGTCGGTCTTGTGCTCCTTTACTACCCCTAACTCCCGAAGAACCTCCTCGGTCATCAGCTTCCAATTGATGGGGAAGGGGTAGAGGGAGCGCGAAGGGACCTCTGGACCCCAGTCGGAGACGGCGCGGATACGTTTGTCAAAATCCGTGAATATGGGAGCCAACTCGGGAGTCAGCATTATCCTCGGATCTACGACGTCCATCTCCAGCCTTCCCCGAGCCCACTTGGTCAGAACGTGCGACCAGGCCTCCTCCATCTTCAGAAAGAAAAATTTTTTTTGCCACCCTCGCCAGCTGTCCTTGGTGGCAAAAGTAAACATATACTTTTTGCTCCCTGATCCCCGAGGTAGCATGAAGTAAAAGCCACCCTTTGGGACCACGAAGAGCTTATAGTACTGCATAAAGATGATGAAATGGGGTTCTATTTTGAAAACGCCACACATGCAGAGGAAGGCGTTAAAATAGCAGTACGAGTTCGGCAAAAGCTGATTTACGGCAATGCCATGGAATTGTCAAAAGTCACAAATCATCTTCGGAGGAGGATATCGAAGTCCGGCCTTTAGTTGAGCTCGGAAAATGGTAACCTCGTCGCCATGGTTTGAAAAGCTAAATTGGTCCGAACGTGGCAACCGGGTAACGGCGTATGAGGGAAGGAAGAACTTGGTCTTCCATTTTTATAATTTTTTAGGAGTGGTGCAGCAAGGATGGGACAAAAGGGGTTCCTAGCTCTCGGGAATAGGCATGGTTGGCTGAAAAACGATTTCGGAAAAAGGCCAAAAATAACTTTGGGAAAGCTTAAAAAGCAAAAGGCTCTGAAAGTTAAAACCCACCAAATGTTTTGCCGAAATCTAGATTTGAAGACGCCATCGCGAAAGGTTGCCGGAAAACACCTCGTTAAAAAGGATCGCCGGAAGAGAAAACGTGAAAGCAGTTGAGAGCAAAAACAGAAGCAAAAGAGGGTTATGACGGAACAGGACTATATATAGGCCGAGAGGCGAAGGTGAACCGGCGTCATAACTACTCCGCTAAGGCGAACAGTCGTCATAATCGCTCAGAGCGCATGAAAAGACGCACCTGCTTTATCCGATACAGTTCCTGCCAATAGCAGGCTACCACGTGTCAGCCATTGCGCCAAAGGGGGGTCACGTCTTCTGACACTCCTACACCTGGGCGCACCGCCCTAGACTTACACGCCTGGTTACGAGACGCGACATGGCGCAGATCTACAAAAAAAAAGAGGTAGGTTACCTCGAAGACACCAAGAGACAGCTTATGACCGAACAAGCCGGTGTCTTCAGACAAGAGGTCCATCCTCGGCAAAATTGTTATAACCAAGGCCCTGAAAGACTGCATTCAAAAGCCGATAAACCGAAGTATCTACTTCGGCTTTCCACAGGGGGGCTTGTGATAGCCGAAGGACTATCGCCTCTCTCACCTCGTGCCTCCTGCCGAAAACAAGGTAACCGGAGAGCTTAATGTCACCCGAAGGAGGCACTATAACTGACCTCGAAAGGAGCAAAGTTAAGACGTGTCAAACTCGGGACTTCGGCTAATACCTCAGGAACTCCACAAACGTTACTAGCTCCTTCGGGGGACCAAACAGATCGCCTTCGGGACAAAGGCCCTTACAAGCAGGAGAGAATCCTCCGAAGGCAGAACCACCAAACTAAAGGACTCCCCGAACTACGAGCATAACTCCCGAAGAAGGGCATCCATACCAAAGGACGACCTCGGCCAGAGGACCTCGGGAGTACGGCATGAGCATTTAAGGAGCCTCTGACATGTCGCCTACAGGCATTACATGCCGCCCCAAACGGCGGTCTGACACGCCGACGCCGTCCAAGTCTTGTCACGACCTGTCTCGGTTCGAGGCTCAAGGAGCTTGCCACCGGCTACTTGTCCCCTATGCCCAGAAACTCAGAGAACATCCGACCGAACACGTGTTGTCATCCGAACGGCCTGGGCACTTCTATAAATACCAGGGAACAGACCCTGGCAAACGGTTCGACTCCTCCTCCTTGAGAAGACACAAACAGGCAAGGCCACTAAAACCTTTAGTGCTCTCCCTTCACCTTCTCAAGACACTGACTTGGGCGTCGGAGGCTCCTCCCCGGAAAAACACTCCGGGGACCTCCTAACCCTCTCTTCTGAGCTTTTCAGGCATGCTCCTCTGGGAAATCTGGGCTCCAGGCGTTCTCCCTCTCAGGAAGTCCCTCCAGAAGTCACAATGTCACTTAACGAGGATGCCTCGGGGCATCATAGTGCATGACCCGAAGCTCTTGTTCTCACTTGGTACTTCTTGATCTAGAGATTGAGATAAGCTGAAGGCAACTTTGGTTAAGAAGCAAGGAGATTGAAGAAGGAGATGCTAGTACTTTCGATTCTGTCAATATGGAAGGAAATCAAGAAGATAACATGAGGAACCTTGGAAGAGAAAGAATGTCAATGCCATGGATCACAATAGAGTTGAGGAGGTGATGGACAATGGAAATGGTGCTAAAAGAATAGGAAGACTGGTGATTGATTACTTTCACCCTCAAAGGGTGGAGGACCAAGACAACATTATATGACCGGTGCTGCTTCAAGGGCGAGCTTTCATAATTCCTAGCCATGTTCTCCAATTGGTTGAAGCACACCCATTCAGTGGAACCCTTGATGAAGATCCAAACAACCATATCAAGAGGTTTGTTCACCTATGTGATACTTTTGATTTGGATGGTGTAAGTGAAGATGCGAAAAGGATGAGACTTTTCCCCTTTTCTCTTGTGGATGAAGCATCATAATGGTTTGAGAATTTGGAGCCTACATCGGTTCATACTTGGCAGAGTTATATGATGCATTTATTCAGATGTTCTTTCCATCTCAAAAAGTGTTAGAGCTTAAGAATGAGTTGTTGGCATTTAGGCAAAATGAATGGAAGGCACTTGCGGAAGCATGGGTGCACTTCAAGAGGATGGTAAAGAGGGTTCCAACTCAAGATATTGATCAAGCTCACCAACTTCATCTTTTCTACAATGGTTTGAGTTTGAATACTCGTTTGCAAGTTGATGCCACCGCCGGTGGTTTCTTATTGTTGAAAGATGTGGATGAGTGCTTTGAGTTATTGAACAACATGGCCAAAAGTCTTGAGCTTAGTTGAAAATGGATTCCAAGGAAGGGAAGTGGATTGTATGAAGTGAACAAAGATACCTCTCTCCAAGCATAACTTTCGGCACTCACTAGCATGGTATCGAAGTTGTCAAAAAATCAAGATAGAGTGAAATTGCAACAAGCTATGGCTAGTGAAGATGTGGATGAAGTAGAAGATGTGAACTTTATGGGTTACCGGAATCCTTACCCACCTAAGCAAGGAGGAGGGAACTTCTTCCCTAAGAATCGTCAACATGAAGGATTCAATTACTTAAATCCCAAAGGTGCTATGTAACCACAAGGTGAGATCTCTAATGAAGTGGAGGCATCTTTGAAAGACTTCATGAAGGGTATGATGGGAGAGTTCATGCATGAAGTGAGGGGAATGGCAAGTGAACAAAACAAAAAGATTGGTGCATTGGAGGATGAAATGAAGACGATGCAAGCTAACACTCAAGCATTAATCAAGAATTTGGAGACACAAATGGGTCAACTAGCAACTTCTATACGGCAACTCCAAAAAGTGAATTTCATACCTAGTGATACAGATGTCAATCCAAGGGAGTCTTGCCAAGCTATTACTCTAAGAAGTGGGAGAAATGTGGTGACACAAACTAAGAAACCACCTATTCAAGAAAAATATCCTCTCTAAGGGCCCACCTTATTGGAGAATATTGGAGATGTTCAAGTGTCATCACCTAGAAGTGAGGAAGCTAACTCAAAGGACAAGGCAAAAAATGTACCCACACAAGAGGAAGCACCCAAGCATATTCCTACTCTTCCATACTCCGAAAGGTTCAATCCCAAGAAGGAGGATACTCAATTTATGAGGTTTCTAGATATATTCAAAAAATTGGAGATTAATATTCCTTTCTTGGAAGCACTAAATCAAATGCCCTTTTATGCCAAGTTCCTCAAGGAGTTGATTACTAAAAACAGGAAATTCCTTGATAATGAGCTCATTTTGATAAAAGAAAAAGCAAGTGCCATCATTCAAAGGAAGATGCCTCAAAAACTCAAGGACCCGAGGAGTTTTACTATTCCCCTAGACATTGGGTCTTTCCATTGTGACAAGGCTTTATGTGATACTGGGGCTTGTATTAACTTGATGCCCTTATCCATTTGTAGAAGCCTTGGTCTTGGAGAGGTGAAGCCTTCACCTATTTGTCTTCAATTGGTGGATAGGTCATTCACCTTCTCAAAATGTGTATTGGAGGATGTGTTGGTTAAAGTTGGCAAATTTATATTTCTGTAGACTTTGTGGTATTGGATATGGAGGAAGACCGAAACATGCCAATCATACTTGGGAGACCATTCCTTGCCACCGGGAAGGCCGTCATAGATGTGGAAAAAGGTAATCTCACCTTGAGGGCTAATGATGAGGAAATTACTTTCAATCTTGCTCAAGCCATGAAATCTATTGATGATGAGGTGCCCAAGTGTTATATGATTGATGTGATTCATTCTTGTATTGAGGAGAAAAGAGATTTGTTGCTTATAGAGGATCCTATTGGAAGAGCACTAGTGTTTGGAAATGCATGTAGTGAGGAAGACCATGAAGTAATGAGCACTTTGACAACTCTTGATTATTGTGGGAAGTTACAAACTCCAAGAAAAAGGGTAGAACAACTTTTATCTTGTGATTTCAAGGAAGAACTCAAGTTGGAGTTAAAGCCATTACCAAAAGATCTTAAGTATGTTTAGCTTGGCAATGAGGGTTCCCTCCTGGTGATTATTTCTTCTACATTGACTACTTTGGAGGAAGAAAAATTGATTCGAGTTTTGAGGGAACATAGAGGGGTGATAGCTTGGTCCATCTCCGACATCAAGGGAATTAGCCCAAAAATTTGCATGCACAAAATTATTATGGAAGTTGACTTTAAGCCTTCCATTGAAGCTCAAAAAAGGTTAAATATGAAGATAAAGGAAGTGGTCAAAGAGGAGATTGTGAAATTGCTCAATGCTAGTTTTATATATCCAATTTTGGATTCTCAATGGGTGAGCCCGGTGCAAGTGGTACCTAAGAAGGGGGTAGAACCATGGTGGCAACAATAATAATGAATGGATTTCTACTCGGTTGGTTACCAAATGGAGAGTATACTTTGATTACTAGAAGCTCAACAAGGCTACCTAGAAAAACCATTTCCCTTTTCCTTTTATCGATCAAATTTTGGATAGGTTGGCGGGGCATGAGTTTTATTGCTTCTTGGATTATTATTTGGGGTATAATCAAATTGTGATAGCATCGGAGGATCAGGAGAAGACTACTTTCACTAGTCCTTGGGGTACATATGCCTTTCGAAGATTGCCATTTGGACTTTGCAATGCACTGGCAACTTTCCAACGATGTATGATGGCCACATTTTTTGACATGGTGGAGAAATGCATGGAGGTATTTATGGATGATTTTTCGGTCTTTGGTGATTCCTTTGATGCATCTTTGGATAACTTAGCTCTTGTCTTGAAAAGATGTCAAAAAACTAATTTAGCTTTGAATTGGGAAAAGTGTCATTTCATGGTTAGCTCTGGAATAGTGCTTGGGCACAAAATTTCTTGTGAAGGCATGGAGGTGGATAGAACTAAGATTGTAGCTATTGAAAAATTACCACCACCCTCCAATGTGAAGGGGGTGAGAAGTTTCTTAAGGCATGCCGGCTTTTACTGGAGATTTATAAAAGATTTTTCCAAGATCGCTAAGCCCTTATTCAACTTGCTTGAGAAGGATGTGTCTTTCCATTTTAATGAAAATTGTTTGGAAGCATTTAAGAACTTGAAGGAGAAATTAGTGAGTGCACCGGTGGTGATAGCACCCAATTGGGAGGAACCATTTGAAATTATACGTGATGCTAGCGATTTCGCTGTGGGAGCGGTGTTGGGACAAAGGAAGGAAAAGATTTTTCAAGTAATTTACTATGCTAGCAAGACCTTAGATGGAGCTCAACAAAATTATACCACTATGGAGAAGGAGCTCTTGGCGGTGGATAAGTTTCGATCTTATAATGTGGGTTCTAGAGTTGTGGTTCACACCGATTATGCGGCAATTAGATATTTGTTCACCAAGAAGGATGCCAAGCCAAGACTTATAAGATGGATTCTTTTGCTCCAAGAATTTGACTTGGAGGTCAAGGACCAGAAAGGATGTGAGAACCTTATGGCCGATCACTTATTTAGATTGGAAGGCCAAGAACAACCCTTGGAGCGACCTATTCAAGAGCACTTCTCGGATGAAAGTTTATTCAAGGTGGAAGGTAAGGTGCCATGGTATGCGGATTATGTGAATTATCTACCTTGTGGAGTCTTGCCACCAAACTTGTCTTACCAAGAAAAGAAGAAATTTCAAGCCAATGTCAAGCATTATTTTTGGGATGAGACTTTCCTCTTTCGCTGGTGTGCCGACCAAATCATAAGAAGATCCATATCAAATGAGGAAGTGAAGGATGTTCTCTACCCTTGTCACTCCTCACCATGTGGCAGACACTTTCGAGCTTCCAAGATGGCAAGTAAGGTATTGCAAACCGGTTATTATTGGCCAACTTTATTTGAAGGTATTGCAAACCGGTTATTATTGGCCAACTTTATTTAAAGATGCATATTGATGCCCATCAGCATCGTCTCCACTGTGTGTCGGGGTGAATGCGGTAGGGACTTCAGGAGGTGCGGGCGAGTCCCAACAGAAGGTGCTCTGTGGGGATCACCTGTGATGGCCGGCAGCATCTTCGTGTGGCAGGCACGATGAGGTCGAGAAGGACTTCCGGTATGGGAGAGAGCCCGAAACGGGGATTCCTCATGAGGACCTGCCTGAAACACTAAGAAAACAGGGGTTAGGAGGTCCCCAGAGTCTTTTTCCGGGGAGGAACCTCCAACCCCCAAGTCGGTGATTTGAGAGGTGGAGAGGGAGTAGTAAGCACAAGAGACTCTTACCTGCCCTATTTTCCTGGGGGCTGAAAGGAGAGGATTCAAGGCGGACCCCCCTAGAGAGATCCAGCCTCCCTGATATATATAAGAGGGGGTGAGCCCTTTGGATTGTGACACGTGTATGGACGAATGTCATCCGTACTTCTGGGCGTGGGAGCCCCTAACCGCCTACAGGTTCCTCGGGCCACGAGCTGTGACAAGCGTAGCCTTACATGACAGGACGTGGGCAGTGGCGGCGTGTCAAAGTGTGCGGGCGGAATGTCAGAGACTCCTTGATGGCTCTTGTCATACCTCTGAGGTCCCCTTGGTTGATGTGTGCCTTCGGAGTGAGGGGCCTTTTCCCGAAGTCAGACTGGTACTTTTGGGTATTCCCTGGGTCTGAAGTTAGTTCGGTTGTCATCTCGAGGGAGGCGATATGCTAGTTTCCCGAGGTTGGTATTGGTCGTGTACCTCAGGTGTCTGACTCCCTCATTTTCGGGGTCCTTAGGAGACCAGGGTGATAACACTTCGACTATCACATGCCCCCCTTCGAAAAGCCAGAGTGGAGGCTTCGGCTAGTAGTCCTTTTGGGGGCGCTTTTCAGGACTCGGAGTGTGACGTTCGCAGGGAAGGCATTTCGCCACCTAGGGGATATGCTTTGTTCGGACAGGTGTCACCTGTCTGCCCTTTGGTGTTCTCAAGATACCCAACCTCTTTACTTTTCCTGCCATAGGCTAGTGGACCATCACATCTTGAAACTAGGCGTGTCAGTCTGGAGCGATGCACCCGGGTTTTCAAGATGTTAGAAAATGTGTCCTAGTTTCTCGTGATGGGCAACACGTGGCAGGTGCTGGTTGGGATGGGTACGTCTTTTCGTTCGTGAGGGGCAATTATGGAGACATTTCACCTTCGCACAACATTTATGACGCCCTTCCGGCTACCCTTCCTCGATCTATATAAGCCTCCTCCTGTCATACTCTTCATTTTTTTTCTTTGCTCTCACTTTGCTCTCGTTTGCTTTTGTGCCTTCTCTCCCTTTTTTGCAGCGGTATTAACTGCGGTGCCACTTCCGGCCACTTTTCACGACAGCGTCCACAAACCCTGATTTCGGCAAGACTTTTGGTGGGTTCCAACTCTAGAAATCCTTTGGTTTTTGCTTTTCTTCTAGCTTCCCGAAGTCATTTTTCTTCTTTCCGAAGTCTCTTTTTTGGCCAACCATGTTTTCGCCTATCCCCGAGAGCTGGCAACCTCTTACATCTCACTCTTGTTGCTCCACTTCTGAGAAATTAGAGAAGTGGTCAACCAAATTTTTCCTTCCCTCCTATGCCACCACAAGGTTGCCCCACCTCAGTAATTTTAGTTTTATGAACCGACACGATGAGGTTACTGTTTTCCAAGCCCAACTGAAGGCCGGACTTTGGTTTCCCCCTGCAAAGATGATTTGTGACTTTTGCCAATTTCATGGCATAGCCGTGAGTCAGCTTCCTCCCAACTCATACTGCTATTTTAACGCTTTTCTTTGCATGTGTGGGGTCTACGGGGTAGAACCCCATTTTATCCTATTCATGCAGTATTACAAGCTCTATTCGGTCCTGAAGGGTGGCTTTTATTTCATGCTACCTCGGGGATCTGGGAGCAAAAAATTCATGTTCACCTTCGCTACCAAGGATAGCTGGCAAGGGTGGCAAAGGAAGTTCTTCTTCCTAAAGGTGGTGGAGGCTTGGTCGCATGCTCCGACTAAGTGGGCTCAGGGAAAGCTGGAGACGGATGTCATGGATCCTAAGAAGTTGCTAACTCCCGAGTTGGCGGCGAGGTTTGTGGACTTCGACAGACGTATCCGTGCTGTCGCCAACTGGGATGCCGAGGTCCCTCCACGCTCCCTCTACCCCTTCCCCATCAATTGGAGGCTTATGACCGAGGAGGTCCTTCGGGAGTTGGGGGTGGTTAAGGAGCATAAGACGGATCTCGGCATGCCAGCTCCTGCCATCGAGGGGAAGGAGTCGTAGCTAGTGAAGCTGCTTCGAAGAGAGCTCACTTACGAAGCCTTTTTTGAAAGTAAGTTTCTTTCAAAGTTTTCAACATAAGTGCCAGTCTGGATTCACACTGATGTTTTCCCTCTTTTTCAGAGATGGGCGATGAGTCTGCTGCCTACTATAAGTCTCTCTTCCTTGGTCAGGCCAAGAAGGGAGAACAAACGAAGAAATGCATCTCCAAGAGGCGTAAAACTACTAGGAGCGGACCGTCTTTGGCCAAGAAGGCGAAGGACACCCTTCTTCCACCCCCGGAGGATGTGGCGGGGGTCGGCGGCGATATTGCAACTTCCACCAAGCCTGAAACTCCCGCCGAGCCTGAAACTGAGGCCGAGGTTCCTGTCGGGGTGGTCGCTGCTCCTGCTTCGTTGAGTCCCACCACATCGGTGGATCTTTTGGGCTCTTTGGCAGGGAGTCCCTCTACCGAGGAATTGGAAAAATGCCAAAGGGATAAAGGCAAAAATATTCCTCCCGACGTGGAGGAGGTCCGGGACTCTGATGACGACGTTGCTGAGGTTGCGCCTGGTTTGTCTCTTACCCCTTTTTAATACTCGTATCCTTATAACTTGTATAGTTAAGGAGCTTTTTCTGACTTACATTTCAACTTTTCAGAGGATCTAGCGCCCTCAGCTTTGATGGTTGAGCATGCCCGAAGGCGGGCTCTTCGGGATTCCCACATCCCAAA
Source organism: Aquilaria yunnanensis (assembly GCA_039654915.1). NCBI lineage: Eukaryota > Viridiplantae > Streptophyta > Magnoliopsida > Malvales > Thymelaeaceae > Aquilaria > Aquilaria yunnanensis. The sequence goes on along the minus strand of CM077595.1, from coordinate 33,796,349 downwards.
GGACAAAGTCCCAAGGGAGCCGCTCTAGTCTTTCACGGAAGACATGAACCTGTTCTCCGAAGATTGCCAGGGAATGGCTCCCCAGATGGCGAGGGGTGTGCTCACTCAGGCTTCCTTCAGGGAAGTTGCCGAGGAGTGTGCCTTCGAGGATACCCTTGCCGCTAAGGTTTTCAAGCATGCTGCCCAGGTAGTTCTTCAGGCCTCTTCCAAGCATCCTCCCACTTTTTTGTCTAAGTGTTTTGGCTTTCCTTGTGTAAATTTCACTAAGTACCTTCTTTTTTGTAGCTCCTGGGGTATAGTGGATAACTTCGAGCTTGGGCAGTAAAGCAGTCTTCGGTCCGAGCTTGGGCCGAAGATAAATTAGCGAAGGCCAAGGTCTTCTGCGCTAACTCGGTTGTGAGGAACACCGAGTTGAGCCGAATAACCAACGAGAAGGTTGCCAAGCTTCGGGAGGAATTCTTGAAGGGCCAAGAGGAGCTCTTGAAGGATTTCTCCAAGAAGATGTCCGACCTTGGTGAGAAGGTTGTGAGCTTAACCCCGGCCAATGAGGCCATTCAGAAGGAGAAAGAAGAAGAAGCTGCACTTCTGACGAAGGCTCTTGCTGACAACGCCGAACTTCAAGCCAAGGTTGACTCGCTGAAGAAGGGTTCGAAGAAGAAGAAGAAGATAAAGGAGCTAGAGAAGGAGGTTGCAGATCTTCGGAATGAGGTTTCGGATCTTCAGAATGAGGCGGACAACTTGGACGTAGAAAAAGACAAAGTCGTTCAGGCAACCAAGGTTGTCTTTCAGGACGGCTTCTGCCTAGCTCGTCACCAATTTCTGAAGAAATATCCGGACCTCGACCTTTCCTTCTTGGCTGCCCTGGATATTCCCGATGGTCCTCGGTGGACTTGGTCAAAATTTGAGCTCCTCAACCTGCCATTTGCCCCTCCTCCTGCACTAAAGTCGGCAGCCGAACACACAGGAGCCGGAGCTTCCTATGATGCCGGGGTCCCTTAGATATTCTAGGGTCTTTGCCTTCTTCTTTTTTCTTTGTGTTTTTCTTCTTGTAACCTTCTCCTTGTACCAAGACCTTCTTCAATGAATTTTCCTTCATAATTTGGTTTAAGTCTTTTGAGCAATTTTTTGTTTCCTAGTTGCCCCGACCACTTTCGGTCAAGGGACATCGGAGAGGTACACTTTGCTCGTTTCATCGGCCAACCTTCAGGTAAACATTCGTTGTTGGCGAAGTTCCCTTAGGCATATTTTAGCCTGCCCTCGTCGGCTGTATTCGATAGACTTCACTTTTTTTGGGCATATAACCCAACCAACTCCGGAAGGAAAACGTGACCTTCAGGAGCGTGTGCTTTAGCTTTGTTTGGCGAGTACTTTCGGATAGGGGAAAACTTCTGTACTTAGAGAAATTTCTCACTTGTACACTTTCTCATCTAAAATTCTAAGTATAGAATTTCTTTAAGACATCCGAGTGCCATGCATTTTTCAGTTTTCCTCCTTCGATGTCACCAAGCTTGTATACTTCATTTCGGACCTCGTCTAGGACCAAATAAGGCCCCTTTCCCGTTTGGCCGAAGTACCCCATGGGATGGTTTTCAGGGTTCAAACTCGGCCTTTCGGAGGATGAGGTCTCATTTCGTTATTCTTTTTGGCCTATCATGCAGGTTTGCGCTCATGGCCACCTTTTGCTGAAAGGCCCTTCTTCTGAGCTCGGCCATTCCTCTGTGTTCGCCAACTAGGTCGAGCTTAGTTCTCAACCCGAGGTCGTTTCCTCTTTCGTCGAACACTCATATTCTAACTGGTGGCCGTACTACTCCAAATGGATAATGGCCTCTGTACTGGAGATAAGTGATAAAGGTGTCTCTCCCGTGGCCCCTCGGGGAGTTGTCTGATAACTCCTAGGTACAGTAGGAAGTTTTCCTGGCCATTTTCCCTTTGCTTCCCCCAACCTCTTTTATAGTCCCTCGTTTATAGTTCTGTTGGCTACCTTCACTTGTCTGTTGCTCCGGGACTAAGCTAGTGGGCCGAAGTGCAATTTTATTCCGAAGTTGGTGGCGAATTCTTGGAATCCCTTGCCCAAAGACTGGGAACCATTATCGGCCATTATCACCGTCGATATGCCAAATCTGCATATCATGTTTCTCCGAATGAACTTTTGTATATCTTTTGCCGGAATGGTCGCTAGGGGTCCTACCTCGTTTCACTTAGTGAAGTAGTCCACTGCTACTACGCAGAACTTCACTCCTTCGGGTGCTGTCGGGAGTGGCCCGGTGAGGTCTACGCCCCATACTACAAAGGGGCAAAGGTAATCTTCCGGGGTTACCCACTCCGAAGGCAGTCTTTTGGGTGCTGGCGTGTCTTTGGCCCTTTTCACACTTCCTGGATGAATTGTCTTGCACCCTTTTTACCGATACATCTCTGTAACGGTCTTGCGTACCCTTGCCGGTATAATTCCTCTTTAATTAGGGAATATCATCTGGAACATCTTCGCACTTTTCGCCGCTTCATGAGGATTTTCGGGACTCTTTAGTTGCGAGATACCTCTTTGTAGGATCTTTCCTCCCTTTGTCCGAGGTTGCTGTACCTAGCATTGCCATGCTCGGATGGCCTAACACTTTGGTAACAAAATTTGATGGCTTTGGTGGCCTCCCTGCCCTCGGGCCCCCGAGGGGCTACTCCAGCGCCCTGCTGTTCTACGCTTGGGATTTCTTCGATAAGGAGTTCCCACTCTGGATCTACCTTCGCTCGGTCTCCCCATTGGTTTTAGCATTTTCCATTTCTGGGGTTTCGGCAATGAAGTCTGCCAGTGCCTAGGCTTTTATTGCCCTTCTAGGCTCATACGTGATGTAGTACTCTCCGAGTTCAATGCACCATTTTGATAGTCTTCCCGAATGCTCTACTCTTTTTCATGACGTCGCGTAGAGGCGGGTCACTCCGGACAGTGGTAGCGTGTCCTTGGAAGTATAGTCGCAGCCTTTTGCCTGCAAGTACCAAGGCGTAGAGGGCTTTTTGGGGCAATGGGTATCTGACTTTGTTGCCGAGGAGACAGCGACTTTTCTTCGGGTGCAGAACTCCTTCAACGGGGAGGTCTGGGTCATCTTGACCTTGTTTTTCCCATAGGTCGCGTTCCGAGGGGTATGCTTCCCATCGAGGACTCATCTCGTTAATCTCCGCTTCCCCAAACTCCTGTGAGTTTACATGGGACTCTTCTCCCGACGAGGTACCGATGAGGAGGGCCTTCGACTCTAATTTGGATGCGGCCACCTTCGGTCTAACTGCTGTATCATTTTGGCCACGACAGAGCGTGGGAGCTCGCGCAGGAAAGCCATGGTAATAGTCAGAGGATGTTCGTCCTTGGGCAGGGAAGTGCCTGCTACAGTTGTTCGGTTGCCGGTTAAACCTCTGGCGCGGACGGGGACCTCGGAAGTCCCTTGTCCTTAGAACGCCGAGTTTCAACAATGACGACCTGGTAGCGCTTCCCACAAACGGTGCCAAATAATGCCCATCAGCATCATCTCCACTGTGTGTCGTGGTGAATGCGGTAGGGACTTTAGGAGGTGCAGGCGAGTCCCGACAGAAGGTGCTCTATGGGGATCACCTGTGATGGCCGGCAACATCTTCGTGTGGCAGGCATGGTGAGGCCGAGAAGGACTTCCAGTATGGGAGAGAGCCCGAAATAGAGATTCCTCAGGAGGACTTGCCTGAAACACTTAGAAAATAGGGGTTAGGAGGTCCCCGGAGTCTTTTTCCGGGGAGGAGCCTCCGACGCCCAAGTCAATTCTTTCAGAGGTGGAGAAAGAGTAGTAAGCACAAGAGACTCTCGCCTGCTGTGTTTTCCTAGGGGCTGAAAGGAGAGGATTCAGGGCAGAGCCCCCCAGAGAGATCCAGCCTCCCTGATATATATAAAAGGGGGTGAGCCCTTCGGATTGTGACACGTGTATGGACGGATGTCATCCGTACTTTTGGGTGTCGGGGCCCCTAGCCGCCTGCAGGCTCCTCGGGCCATGAATTGCGACAAGCGTAGCCCTACATGGCAGGACGTGGGTAGTGGCGACGTGTCAGAGTGCGCGGACGGAATGTCAGAGACTCCTTGATGGCTCCTGTCGTACCTCCGAGGTCCCCTTGGTTGATGTCTCCCTTCGGAGTGAGGGGCCTTTTCCCAGAGTCAGACTGGTACTTTGGGGTATTCCCTGGCTCCAAATTTAGTTCAGTTGTCCTCCCGAGGGAGGCGATATGCTAGTTTCCCAAGGTTGGTATTGGCGGGCTACCAAGGTCGTGTACCTTAGGTGTCTGACTCCCTCCTTTCCGGGGTCCTTAGGTGACCAGGGTGATAACACTTCGGCTATCACATATACTTTTGTGAAAACATGTGATAGATGCCAAATGTTAGGAAACATTTCTAGGAAAGATGAAATGCCATTGCAAAACATTCTTGAGGTGGAAGTTTTTGATTTATGGGGTATAGATTTTATGGGTCCTTTTCCTCCTTCATTTGGCAATCATTATATTTTACTTACAGTTGACTATGTTTCTAAGTGGGTGAAAGCTATTGCCACCCCTTCTTGTCATGCTAATGTGGTTGTCAAGTTCCTACAAAGGAATTTTTTTGCAAGGTTTGGTACACCTAGAGCAATTATCTCCGACGAGGGATCACATTTCATCAACAAGACATTGACTCAAGTTCTAGTGAAATATGGTGTGCGGCATAAAGTGTCACTTCCCTATCATCCACAAACGAATGGTCAAGTTGAAATTTCAAACCGGGAGATCAAGAAGATATTGGAAAAGACGGTGGGCATCCATCAAAAAAATTGGTCACAAAAGTTTAGTGATGCACTTTGGGCATATAGGACGGCTTTAAGACACCCATTGGAATGTCCCCATACCGACTTGTGTTTGGGGAAGCTTGCCACTTGCTGGTGGAGTTAGAGCACAAGTTATATTGGGCGGCTAAGAAGATGAATTTTGAATTGAAGAATGCCTAAGAAAATAGAACTATTCAATTAGACGAGTTGGAGGAAATCCGCCTTGAAGCTTATGAGAATGTGAGGATTTACAAGGAGTGAACGAAGTTGTGGCATGATAAGATGCTAATGAAGAAGGAGTTCCAATCGGGTTAAAAAGTGCTACTTTTCAACTTAAGGTTAAGGCCCTTCCCGGGAAAATTAAAGTCCAAGTGGTCGGGTCTTTTTGAGGTGGTTAGAGTGCAACCATATGGAGCGGTGGAGCTTAAAGGTCAAGATGGATCCATCTTTCAAATCAATGGACAATGAGTCAAGGGTTATTATGGTGATGAACTTAGACACATTGGCCAAGCCATTTTGGCCAAACCCGACCATTGAAAAAGCTTTTTAAAGGCACCTAGCTAGAGGCGTAAAACCAAGCGCTAGTCGGGAGGCAACCCGATTTCCATTGCCTTTTATTTTCATTTTCATGAGTTAGGTTGTGTTTTCCTTTGTGATTTTCTATTTATTTGGCAGTTTGCTGTGTTTTTGTAGGGTTGGAAGAGCCATTGGAAAGAAAGTGAGGAGAATGGACAACACTTTCAACTTAAGGAGGTACAATGTATTGAGTTTTCAAAGGGTATGAGAGTCAGTATAAAAAGTTAGGGGTTAGTTTCCTAAATTTTTGAAAAAATAAGGATGAATTTGCAACACTGGTGAGGCGTTGCCAAATTGTGCAAAACTTCACAGAACGTTCATAGTGTTGGCGACGCGTCGCCAGAATTCGTCTAGATTGGCGACGCGTCGCCAAGCCTGAAACTGCCGTTTTTAACTTCGTGTCTTTTCTCTCTTCTTCACTTTTTACCTTGCTCTTCTAACCAAAACCTCTAAACTTTCAAACCCTAGCCCTTTCGTAAGCCTCACGGTTCAATTTTCTTGTTCATTCTTCTTATCAAGATTCGAAGCAAGTAAGTTTTCTTCATCTTCTTCCTTTCTTCTTCATCTTTATGATGCATTTTGGGGCAAATGGTGCATGCTTATTGAGGTTCCAAAAATTCATTGATTATGCTTGAGTTTCATGGATTCCTTGCTTGAATTTGATCTAAGTTGGATACATTTATCTATTTGGAGTGTTTTGTGCATTAGATTGTGGATTTGGATTAGAAATCAAAGTTAGAATTTTTCTCACAAAGAGGGCTACGAATTTTCATGGTAAATTCTTGATTATGCTTGTTCTTGATGTTTCATTGATTCTAAACTTGGTATCTACTTGAAATAGGAGTGGGTCAATCTTGAACTGCTACCAATTTGCTCTAGATTGATTGATTTTTAAGTTTGTGTGTTTCCGGAAAAATGTAACTCGACTTCCTCCATAGGTACTTTGCACAACAATGTGGCTTCATGTGTTTCTAGTTTACCTCAATCCTTTGTGTAAGCTGCATCTAGGTGTTGCATAGTGCAAGATTGAACCATTAGTTTGCACTTGGAAGCATGCTTTTCATATGTACCAAGTGCAAGATTTATGTATGGACTTTGATGGGGATTCCCTTGCTAACATGTTCATGGGCATACAACTAGCGGCTTTAACTTTGTTTTTCCTTGATGATTTGTTCAATGGGCAAGTGTGTGTTGTATAGTAGTCCAATCCCAACATGCATGGCCCTTATAATACTTGGTGCAATCTCCTAGAATACCTAGGATGGACTTGAAGTAAGATTTGAAATGCTTCACTTATGCATGAGCTTTTCTTGTATGGTTTATCAACTTGAAGTTGTGAGTATTGGTGGTGAAGGTTAATTCTTTGTTCCTTAAATTTTCATGTGAAGAAAGCTGAATTGAATTTTGTGGTTTTGTAGGAACATGCCTCACAAGTCAGTGCCAGTTCATTCTTTGTAAGAGAAGGGGAGGGGAAAAAGGATTTGTGAAGAGGAGCCTTAAGAACCTCCTTATGATAAGAATCGCTTTGTGTCTTATAGGGCGAACAACTACTTTGAGGGGTACTTGAATCGCAAGTTCACACCGGAGCAAGGCTTCCACTTCTCGAAGAAAGAAAATGATGGGATATTAAGAATGGTGGAAAGGCGAGGATGGCAGCACTGGTCGCTCATCCTCAGGCGGAGGTGTCCAAGATCCTAATCATGGAATTTTATGCCAACTTGATGGGAGCATACTATCTGAATCGTCGAGCCAAGTTTTGCTTTGTGTGACAGCACAGTGTGCACTATGATGACACAGCTATCAACAGTTTGCTCAACATCAACCCTTTAATTGGAGGATCATTCAAAGAGGCCTCTTTCAAGTAGCAGGCTTAGATAGTGTGTGGTCACCCGGTTAATTGGACATTGAGTTTGGACCAGTCTCACAGGAAGCTCTATTTCAGCTCCGCAGCCCTCCCACCAGAGATGAAAGCATGGGACTACTTCATCTCCTCCCGCCTCGTCCCGATTACTCATATTCGGGAAGTTACCCCGGATCGCTTGGAGATCTTATACTGCATTGCTTGTGATTTTCAGATAGATGTCGGCCGGCTCATCTTTAAGCATATCCTCTGGGCTGCCAAGTCGAAGCTGGGGAACCTGCCCTTCCCCCAACTAGTCACTAGCTTACTATTGAGGGCTGGTGTTGACATGGAGGACCCCTCAAAGATATCTTTGGTTATTAGGCCAATTTCAGTGGATAAACTTAGTGGGGCTTCGGAGGGCATCTGAAAATCTTTGATTTTTAGATAGATGTCAGCTGGCTTATCTTTAAGCATATCCTCTGGGCTGCCAAGTCGAAGCGAGGGAACCTGCCCTTCCCTTAGCTAGTCACTAGCTTACTATTGAGGGCCAGTGTTGACATGGAGGACCCCTTAAAGATATTTTTGGTTATTAGGCCAATTTCAGTGGATAGGCAAGGCTTCGGAGGGCATCTAAGAGATAGTGTCAGAAGAAGTGGAGGAAGACGCCACTCAGGACCAAGAGCGAAGTGGGAGAAGAAGAAGATCAAGAGCGGTTTCAAGAGCAGTTTCAGGGAGGTGACAAGTTAGGGCGGTGTCTGATCAACTGGTTGACCTGGCTACCGCTACCCCAGCCTCACTAGCCGTAGCACTCAACAAGATTTACATGTTGATGAGAGAGCAGCATGAAGAGTCAGTAGGCCGGTTCGAATCAGTTGGTGGTTCCTTCATTTCTTTTGCTAAAGAGATGCACGAGGGTATCTCACTCTTTGCCAGCAACCAGGAGTCTTTTTCTTGCCAAGTCCGCTGGGGCCACTAGCAACAGCAGCAGAACCTCCCGTAAGAATATCCTCCTTTCCAACCCATACCACCATAGTTCCACCCCTCGGCATACCAGTGGCACATGCTGCACCCCTCAAGCCATCCACCTCCCTTTTACCCACACTTCGGCCCTCCCCGTGACCCGTCTGAAGGTCTTTCATCCTTCCCTCCTACCGGTGGCTCTTCCAGCCAAGACGACATGGGCGAGGAGTAGTAGGGGTGGGAACACCTGCCCCCAGGTATGATTCTTGAACAAGCACTTTCCATTGAGGACAATGCTATGTTTAAGTTTGGGGGGAGTTGTTGTTTGACTATCATACTTGATATTCTTTGTTTGTGTTATTGTATTTGTTTTTAGACTAAGTTGTGTTTCTAAGCTTTAGGGTAATTGTGGTTGTTTCATTTATGGTGCATGTTTCTTGCATGTTTTGTTTTTTTTTTTTTGTTTTTTCTTTTATTTAATTTTGATAGGTTGCATATAGGAGCATATAGGTCATTTTTCTTTTGTAGTCCCTTATTTTTCTTTGTGTTTTTAGGACCCAATGGAAACCATTGTTGCATATGGATGGATGTGGTTACTGGTTTTACTCTCTTGAAATTTTGGTGAATTTGGAAAATTAGCTTTGATACTTTTGGTGGAATCTTGATGTTGTGATATAGTGAGCTTGGGAGTTGTGCTATGAACTCGTTCTCTTTTGAGACCCTTGTACTGAGTTTTGGTCTAGAACTTGCCTGAGGACCTGGCAAACTCACAGTAGTTGTATGAACTTGAAGCTCGTTTGGTTTCATAGGAGGAACCTTTCCACCATATAGCCAATCCTACCATGTTTTCTCATAATGAGCTCTTTTGTGCTTAATTGATTATTTTTTGATTTACTCACCCTTATTCTGAGCGTTCATTTTCCCTTTGATATACCCTTGATTTTACCTGAGGTGGAAAATGTTAAATTTTGGGCTTAAAATAAATTGCATTGAGTTGAATAAATTGGGAAATAATGGCAAGTTTGGGGGTTTACCAAAAAAAAAGAAAGAGAAGAGTATACTACTTCACTGTTTCACAATATCGAAGTAGGTTGGGGTCTTCTCCTAAGGCAAGAGTTTATCACAGCTCAAAAAAGATGCTTGAGACATGAGTATGATTAAAAAAATAAAATAAAATAAAAAAGTAAAATCACATTGGATTGTATTAAGTTAGTAGCTTAGGTATAGGCAGAGCTCCTGTTTGTACACTTGCTAAACGGCGAAACACATGAAGAGGAAATAGTAGTTAGTTAAGAGGTGTAATGGGTTGGTGAACTGTGGATTGATTCTTGTTCAATTTGGTCGTTTCTTTTAAGCTCTTGATTTAGTCTTGACCACCTCACTAACTCCAGTCCGAAAGCTATCATCCGGCTCCTCCTCTTTTCTTAGCCTAAACCCGTTGCGACCTTTCGAAAGACCATCTGAGCATTGAGTATTGTACAACTTACCGTAAAAGAATATGGTAGAGGATGTTGGATCCTCTTGCAAGCCTATGGAAAAGAACCTAGTGCAAGCTCCAAGTTAAATGGCACAACTCCTTGAGCAGAAATTGAATTAAGTGTTGAGGGTCATACCCTCAAGGGCTCCACCTTAAGTAGCAAAACTACTTTTTCCTTAGCCACCATTTTTTCTTTTGAAGTTAAACTAGTTAATCATTGAAGTTTAGGTGTAACAATTGGTTAACATTGTAGTTTCTTGGTTTCGTGTGCTTAGTTTTGTAGGGTAGGTCGCTAGGGACTAGCTTAGGTTTAAGTTTGGGGGAATTTGTTAAGTGCATAAATCCACGGTCAAAGTTGTTGACTTTTCGACAACTTTAACCAACAATTTCTTCTAACTCTTCCCTTTTGTCTTAGTTTTTTCCTATTTTCTTTGGCTTACTACAGGTTGGGATTGTGTTGCGGACATGACATTTGGAGCAGACTCGAGCAGGATGGCATTTGGACGAAAGAAGTGGTCAAAGCAGAAAATCAAGGCTGGTGACATGTCGCCAGAAGTCGCATCAGTTGGCAACGCGTCACCAACGTTAGCAACGTTCTGTGAACATTTCTTCATCTGGCAACGCATCGCCAAAATTCGAACCCAGTTGGCGACGCATCGCCATTGCTCACTCTGTTTCGCTGAAATCTCACATTTTTTATGGTCCTCTACTCTTCCCACCCGGTGAGCTGGCCTTGTAGAGGGATTGTTATCCCTTTAGGGTTTTAGGAAGAGGTAGGAAGGGAGAAAAGGATGGGAGTATAAATAGAAGTAGGAAGGAAGAGCCCACATCATCTACCTTGGCAGTTTTCTTCTCTCATCACTCTTGGAGGTTATTCACCATCAAGGAAGCTTTTGGAGCTTGAAGAAAGGGTCATCATTCCTGGGAGCTTAGTCTTCTAAGGGTTTTCTTGGGTTCCTTCTTTTCCCTTCTTTCTATTTGTCGGATTTTCATGGTTGCATTTGTTATGGGTTTGTTGTTGATACATATTATGGATTGTGAGTAGTTTGATTTATCTCTCTAGGATGACATTTCCTATCTTGCTACTCAATGAATTTGTGTTTGTGATTATCGATGGGATTTATCTTGTGTTGCCCTTCTTCTTGTGCTTAATGTTGAGTGATGGTAGGCCACCATACACAATGTTCTAGTTCACTTAATCCTTGAGAGAGGATTAATAGGTGAGTGAAAAGAAGTGGATGGGGCATAGTGGCAATCTAGATTAGAGGTGATCTAGGTAGTCATTAGGTATTAAAAAGAGGTCCAAACGTTAACCCACCCTAGGTTAAAATTGGAGCTTGAGTAACGCCTAAGTTAATTGAGGGTGAGCAAGGACTCTACTTGAGAAAGGAGTTTTTGAAGTTAGATCCTCATTACCACACAAGGAAAACCAATCTAGAGGTTAAAGTTACTTGGGTAGCAAGGGGTAGGAGTGGAGTCCTAGGGAGATAGTTTCCTTATTTCTAGCCCATTTGACAAGTTTCATTTAGCACCTAGGGAATTCATCTAGTTTAACTCCTTCAAGTACCTCACTAGGAGCAATTACCTTCTCTTATTTTACTTCTTTCTCATTTTCAATTAAGTAACTTGAGTAATTTGAGTTTCGAATCTTGGTAAAAACACCAAATTCCCTTGGGACGATACCCCTACTTACCTTAAAGTACACTACAACACCATGCGCTTGCGGGTAATTAAGGGTTACAAATTGATAAACTCTTAATTTTACAACAATGGTCGCTTGATATATTCTTTGTAGGTACCCCAAAGGACCTTTACTAAGTACATTCATGTAATTACTCCCCAAAGTCTATTGTGCAGGTTCTAATGTTGGGCCTAACAACTAAGCACATAGTTGTGGGCTAGGCTTCCCCTTTTGCAAGTACTCACTAGAATACCTAAGATATAAGTTTTTTACTAAGTGTTATGCATTTACAGTTTAGAGGCTAAGTGGTGCACAAGGATAGGAAAGAGCTTGCGCTTGGAGCTTGATAGGTCAAAAGTGGGGCTCAAGTGATGGATCTTGGTTAAGAATTTTGCCTTGCATTTATACAGTACCTTGTGTACTAAGATATTGCCTCTATTAGGATACATTGTTGTGTTAAACCATTAAGTAGCTTTTGGTGCATGCTAGTTATATAAAGTATGCACAAACTATTACTTGAAGTTGAAGTAACTAGTATTTTCTTGTCTTGGCACATTTTAAGTATGTTTTAAATAGAATGCTAGAGTGCTAATTTTTTAAGTGGTTTATTTATTTGTTTTGCATAACCAGGACAAATGCATGGATATTTTCAGGTAGGGTAGGTTAAGAAACTAGGTTAAGACACTTATATTAGCATCGAGTACCTGCATGATGCACACAAAAACTTAAACACAATACTTAAGGGTCAGTTAGCCAATCCCATTCCTGAAACAATACAACAAATAGGCGTGAGTCTTAAGAATGCTGTAAAGGAGATTCAGTCTTAAACCATATAAGGTATTATATATGCTTACTCCTATGTTCTTGCATCCAAAGTAAGACAGAAGAAACAACACAATACATATACAAAGTACAACATATAACAGAGTTGTCAAATATCTAAGAACTAAACTATAGATTAGCACACACAAACAATCATAGAAGTACATAGACACACACACCTAACACTTAGCCTCTTTGGCCATGGAAAGCTTTTAGCTATGATACAAACACACAGATACTTATATATACATATAGTCTATACACACATTACTCACACACATATAGCTCCCAAACCTCAATTAGGGTAGGCCTTCCCATTAATTAGGCTCCTAATGCTTGCCATCATATCATAAGCTAGCTAAAATCCTAGGGAACAATATCACCATATCTTAACCCCGTCTTAACATTTGAGCACATATGGATACTGTCTTCACTCATAGACATAGAAATTTGATGAATGTTAAGCAAATAAATGTGAGTCCTCAACAAAGTACTAGCAATAACATTTCTTTTAACTTTAACACACTTTTAGTTGCTTGACGATGAAGCAGATGAGTTCCCATATGTAATTGGCCACAAGTTCCATTGATTTCTTTACTATCTCTCTCTACCAGTTCTAAAACAATTTTAGCCTGGTTTCCCTTCGATCTTTCCCCAGTTTAGAGATGATCTATAGTGGGTTAAACATCTTGATGCTTAGTGGAGGCATGCTTCATTTTGGTCCTAAATACTTAATCACTTTCAATAATCACCCAAAGAATCAAGCTATCAAGCGTTTACTTAAGCAATTTAGTCCTCAAATTAGTTTTCCCTTCCACCTAAGTACTTCATTCGATATACTTGATCAAATTACCCTCACAATATTTTAAACTCGACAAGCTTACGTTACTTCCCTACCATTTCATACATTAGAATTTAGCCACTCCAAGTAGTAATACTCTCCAACCTACTTGGTTTCTAAGTTATTGGATAAATGACACTCATCACCCCTGAACTAAAACCCATATTACTTAATCTCCCACAATTACCAATTGTTACACTAGTCATCGTCTAACTATGTCAATTGTTGCAATATCATCCTTCCATTTGAGTTAGCCATTAAAAAGTGATGAAAGTAAGGGAAAAATGCATAGCTAATCCTAAAGTTAGTAAATTTTTCTATTTGAACCTAAAACTTTACTATTTTCTAGTTCAGCTATAAAACTATTATTTATTTTCTTTACTCTTTACTTTTTCCAACAAATAACCTTTCATAATGCAACATTTGATTCATAATGAAAAATAGAGACTATTATTTAAATAAAATAAAAAAATATATTTTAACAATTTTAAAATTGAATTTTCCTTATTCAATAAGTATACCTAGCCTTTCCTTATAGTGGGTGTAATCTTCAACTACTAAGGGATCCAATATCATTTGCCCTTCCTCCTTCAGATTTGGTTTGTAGAACCATCAAATGGGGTAAAAGAAAACAAAAACCAAACTTTAGAGGTAAAAAAATCTTTTACCTACAAACACTTTTTTTTTATTGTCAAAAATAGAAAATTGATAATTATGGCACAAGAAATTCATGATAATTAAAGGTAAAGTTTTAATTATCGATTCATTTGCTCCAACAACAAGAACAAATGGGCTAGTAACCCAGCTACTGGACTTGTCATCTACTCTCATAGAGGATAGGTCATAGGTCAGGTCAACCAAATCATAACCAATATTCACCCAATAAATTATTTGAATAGATCATTTCCCCCTAGGTAACAGTGCTTCAACAGAACGCCTCCAGCCATCTTACTCCATCCTATCATCATTATTCTCTTTTGTTCTTTTGGTTCAAGAGCGTACCTCACAATTCTGCCCCATCAATGTCTCAGAGCAGGTTCTCAGGCTTGTAGCACCTGGTGACCGGGTTGAGCACCCAGGAAACCTTGTCATTTGCTAGCCATGTCTTCCCCTATTTTCTTTGCAATTGCATTCACCACCCTACTTTTTACCTTACTTTTTACCTTGCTTGATCCAACTCCCTATGCAGGCACCGTAAATCCTCACCTACAGATAAAGAAGAAAAAATTGTTAAGACTATAGAAGTTAATCTGTCATGGTTGCTATAGTTATGATGTATGAGGAAAATTCAATTAACTGAAACCCATATGGCTCAAAGTACCTGGTGAATGTGGTTGAGTTAAAGGATCAGGTAAGCTAGGCATACATAATGAAAAAGATAAAAATACCAAATAGCATACATGCTTATATAATCCTCACTTCTTTCTCTTTTTAATGGCCAACTCTAACAACAAGACGTTATTGCAACAATTGATAAAGTTAGAGGACAACCAGTATAACAATTAGTAGTTGTAGGATGATTAGGTAACATGGGTGTTAGTTCAGTGATTACATGTATCATTTTCCATAACTTATTTCACTTAACAAACTAGCCTTTGGCTTAAACAAAGAATGAGGTATGATAGTACTTCTACTTCAATTACATTTCTTTCATCCCATCCACCCAAAGCCTTCATCTCTTGAAGAAATGGAGTTAAGCAGAATGCAAAATCAAGGAGTTACTAGACCTAAATCCACATGAATAGAAGACATGAATCAACAAAGAATGTGATTCACATATCCCTTCTTAATCTACCACTAACATGTATCTTATTTCTGTTTATCCAAAAAAAAAAATTCACCAGCTTTACAACAATTAAGGACTTTGACAGCTCCCAAGGTTGGTGGTGTCGTGCATGTTTTTATTTACTTTTTCCTCCAAGTGTTAATTTGTGTCATCCCTGCAGCAATTCGTTCTAAAATGCTATGCATTTTTTGTAAGTTCTGTAAGACCACATAATTTTCGTATTTATACTTTCTTCCTTACTCGACAATCTATTTTTGCCTTTTGTTATTTCCAGATCTGTCTTGCCTTTTCTTCCCAATGTAGAAGGCCTCATTTGGAGCATAGTGATAGCAGCCTCCTAGTATCAATTATAGTATAAGCTGTCACGGCAAAATAAGAATCCGGCCAAAGGCATGAGGTTTTCATCCTATGTATCAGACCAAATCAGTTATTATGTGTTCACCTACACATACAATTCTTACCAATAATGATTTTTTGCAAGAAATCAAACAACAACTATATGAATAAAAAGAATGAGGAACAATCAATGCAAAACTCATAGTGGGCATAAATCCGATAGAAAATATGCTAAAGAAAGAAAAAAATTCATTTATTACCTATGAACAGCTAATGCCTTTCATTTATCATGCATATTAATAGCAAACCACACATCACAGAATCAACTAAATATCTAGTCCCTCGTCATCAATCCTAATGCTGCTTGACCTAGCTTTGAGCCAATCCTTAGTTGTGGCATAAACATGCTCACACACAATGAACTGACAAAATAACCCCAATAGCATTGGCATCAAGAACCCAGGAACAACAACAAAAGATGCACCACCATGGAAACATGAGAGCTGGCCCTCAGCCACCGATCCTGATGCTACTTGAGCAACATCTACACCAATCCTCATCTACAGCGAATCTTCTTCAAATAGATAATAGGATGAAAATACATCGATGAGCCAACAGATCCACCAACCATCATGCCTGGAACCATAGATCCACACAGAATTGCAATCGCCAACTAGAACAGGAAGCCACCACATCGATGTCTAAAATGACAAAAAATAACACTAAATTGTGGGTTCTAATAATATAAACTAATAACATAAGCCCACACCCACGAATCCAAATAAGAACACACCAACCTTAACAAAAACAGTGTTATTTTGTTTAGTATAGATAAGGCCCTACCTTAGGGCCTAACAACATGTACAACTCAGTGAATTCCCAACACAATTGGTACTATTCATTGAACAGTAAATCTGTTCCATATTAAAATGTAGTAGTAATAGCAATAATAGCATTTAAAATCTTCATACCATAACTTTGAGAAACTTTAAAGACCATGAAATTTACTGTTTTCTTTTCTTGTGTGCCTAGAAAAAAATACTACCTCCATCCCAAAAAACTTGAAACATTTGACTGGGCACGGAGATTAAGGTGTATGTAATTTATGTTAATTTTTTATGTAGTAAAAGTTTAAATAATGATTAAAAAAGAAAAGATTCTTTTTTGGGTTTTGTGCAGTGAGAGATTGAGTGGATATTAAAAAAAGAGTCTTTACTGGGTTTTGTGTAAAAGAATTATTTAATTGTTTAAACTTTTTCAAAAAAGGAAACATTTCAATCTTTTGGGACATCCCAAAAAGGCATATGTTTCAAGTAAATTGGGATGGAGGGAGTATGATATTTTGACAAAAAAATAATTTGAAAAGGAAAAAAAATCAATGGAAATGCACAAAATAGTTTTTGGCTTTTGTAAAATGTAACGTTTTAATTAGCATACAAAAATAAGTATTTTATTGGTAATCTTCCTCAACTAGTTGTTGAATTTACTTACAATTGTTTATAGTTGTAGAACTATTATATCCATAAAAAAAAATAAATTCAAGACCATAATCTTTTAAAGGTGAAGTCTAAGATTACTTAGAGATGATAAAAATTTTACTAAATAAATTTTTAAATTTAAAGGTTTTGAATTTTTTTTACTTCAGTTAACTATTACACTTAATAAAAGAAGTGCTTAGTTTATGTTTTTCCTTTGTATATCTTATGCTTTTTAGAATAGTTTTTTTTCCAAAATTTCAAATATTTTTTTCTCTTCAATTAGCATTACAAAAACTAGTAAATTCTCTAAAGTCCCCAAAATGTGTTATAAGTTACATTATCGTGTAAGACTTCAAAACCTGTTACCCCATTTTCAATATTATTTTAATAGTTAGTGGCTAATTTGAGCATATTTTAAAATATAAGTGACCAATTAAAGCCTATTTTACAACATTAATGGGAAACTTGAGAAGAAAAATTTTAGAAACATATTTGTCGTCAGCAGTTATCATTAGTGGAATGTTTGAGATTTCGAATATGTTAAATTATCAACTATCTTAACTCAAAAACTCTTGGAATGCCAACTACCACAAAGAACATGGCATGTTAACTCCATTTTCATCCCATTTTGAGAGCATTTCTTTCCATTTTTCCCAGAATAAACTTGATCTTTGATCAGTTAGCTTTTTCTTTCCTTGGGCCCATAAATCATACTACATACCATCAAGTTATCCTCATAAAATCATTCACCTCTTGTCTCTTCTGTCAATCATGATACTTTCTATCACTTTCAATGCTAGTATGTTGAATTAGGATCATGAGACACTCGCTAACAATCAATCTTGGAAAGAAAAGTCATGGAATTAAATATTTGTTTTTATATTTCATAAATACGCTCGTGAATTTTCTCCTTAAAGAAATTAATTATATGCACGTTAAAAAATTCAGTAAAACTTATTTTTGGAAGAATTGAAATCACTTATAAAAAAATGAACAATCCTTTTATAAAAAAAATCACTTGTAAAATCACTTATTATTGCAACACATGATAAAAATAATTTTTTTTCTCTTTCCAAACTTTACTATTGTCTGTACCCTGCACGAGTTCTTGTTTTAGAGTTTAGCATATTGCCAATCCACCTTTGATCTTGTAGGAAACCAAAAAAAAAAAACTAAAATACATACAGACTAAAATGATTTGAAAATTAGGGGTTAGGAGCCATCGATAAAATTTGCCATCTATGTATTTGATGAGTATGTGGTTGTTGACCTAACTCCTTGTGAAATTGGGGAACAAGGAGCCGAGCTTCGAATAGGAGATTACAAACCAATTCCATCTTAAAATCAGTATAATATGGAGCTTTATCAAAGTGCTTTAGGCATCTGAAGAGGGAGTTGATATATACTACAGCAACAAAGAAACTCCCACTGGCTAGTGATGGCTTGGAGCAAAAATTGATGTAATGTGTCGAGCCAATAAGAGAGAAATTTTATCAATCCACGAAATTAATGATGAGAAATTGCAAAAAAATCAATCAAAAAATTTATGAAACATTTCAACAACGAAGGAATTTGATCTGTACATTGGGAAAAAGTTTTTGATCCCGACTTAATCATTACTAACGCCAGATGTCCGCAGCAATGTTTCAAATTTTAGGTTTACTGATGATTTCGAAACTGCTGATTTTAAAACTTGAGTTTTTAGTTGAAAAGTTTCAAAACTTTTAGGTTTACTTTGTAACTTTTTAAAAATCTAAGTGAGAAAATAAGAAACTTTAGATAAAATATAGAATCAATATGTAATTTTTTTAAAAGTTAGGAACTATTTTGTAATTTTGTCAAATTTTAGAATAAAGAGACTTAGAGCTCTATGAAGCGGGTTGGGAGTGTACTATTTATAATATTGAAAACTAACCCCAATTACCTTTGCTTGATCGCCTGTAGATAAAAAAAAAAATTGGGGTTGGTTATCTATTAGAACATGTCATTATACTACCAGCTATGAACAAGAACTCATAGGCCAGCGACTTATTCTTTACACTGTAACAACAATAACAAAAAATGTTTTGGACAAATTTCATGGTAGTTATCTTCTTTTAGAAAAGAAAGTTGTTGACTTCTTGGTGATAGTAAAGTTGAGGTGCTACCAACCAAACTAGGCGGACCAGCTTTAAAACTTGTGCTAGGTGACTTGAACTTGTGATTTTATGCTCAAGGACACTGGTGGCCCAACTTGTGTATTTGGGGGAAAGCCTCTGGCGATCAAATTAGGCTCTTGTAAGTGATTGAGAAAGCTATGGAGATTAGTGTTGCAGAGTGTAGAACATACCATGGAGTTTCGATGGGCTCCCACTTATGGATATTGGACAGTGTCTGTATGAATTAGGAAATCTAATGTGTCACAAGCCTTCACCTATAATCTTATTTAAGTCACACGGGACCCCAAGAACCTTACACTAATTTAGTACTAGGCCTGCGCAAGTTGCTCCTTAGTGGGCCTGCTAATTAATTAAATCCTTACTGCATTACTGTTTTATACTACGCCTTACTATAGCTGTAGGTCAATGACCATAAAAATAATATATACTTGGTGCAGATGGCTAGCATTTCAAAACATGCATTCATATAGAACATACTGTTATGCATTGTGAATCCAAATAAGCTACTGGGGAACATCCGTAGCATTTACCAGAGGCATAAGTTTGACACAAATATATATACATCATACAAAAAAGTGTCATACATATGCTACACACTGAGAATCTTGGGATCCAATCCCACCTGAGCTACATTGCCAAAAAAGGGTCACTACAATGTTCAGGTATTCCTTGTTCCTTGCCTCTGTACAACAACGGCCAGTAAGTTAGTATTCCAATAATTAGGAACCTATAAGAAAGAAACTTAACAACAATATACAATAATAATTAACTTCTGCACACTTGGTATCAAAATACTAACAACCAGTTCTTTTATTGGTTATTAGCCCAGACACACCAGTATTTACATGCAAAATATGTACGGGATGTGAGAACAAAAAATTCCCAGTAAGGGTTATAACCTATAGGAAAAACAACTATATAGGACAATGCATAGTATCCATAAGGATGTCAATATATGCTTAGTGCACTTGAGCTCAAGTCATAGTGCTAAGAACTCATATTATTGGCCAATAACTATGAGAGTAGCTAGTTCCCACAATTCCTTTACCCATTTTTCCTGCAATTGACAAGTCCAACTTGCCCATACAAATACTGCATTGAAAGCTTCTTAGTATTTGCCAATATCCCTTATTTTATGTATAGAAGTGAACTATTTGGTTAATTAGTGCAGGTATTAGTGCTAGCTTTATAAGATTTTGTTAGTAGTTAGTGACATGTTCCCCTCTTAGGTCCACCCAGGTTTTGCCCATCATGGTGACCTTAGGTATCGTAGGTTCCTAACCCATCATACTGACCATAAATTAGACCATATGAAGGTCCTTTTGCCTATAGATACAAGTTTACAAATATGCACTTACACACATTATATGCACTTCATAGTTTGGCTTCCTACCAAACACAATCATATAAGTTTCTTATATAGCCATCAATACTCAAATCATACACTTGTTAAATTTACCAATAATTCAGCCACTTGATATACAAGCATCATAGCCAAATTTATTTAACACATAAGCATATAAATTAAATAACCCTTACCTTAGATAACTTAGTTTGCAAGCTTCAAGTACTTAGCCTTTTGTCTCGGTTCTAGTCTCTCCTAGGGTCTTCCTATAATAGCTTGAGCAATTACCTATAACTGATCATTTAACAATAAGACAACATTCTTTAGGCCAACAATTAAAAACTCCCACTATGGTTTAAATGATTAGCTTAGCCCTTTTTCATGGATTTAGTCAATCGGCCCTTAACAAATCCTTTGTTCTTCTTTTCTTATTGTACTTAATTAGAAGGACTTCTTATTCATTTTCCATTATTTTCCCAGAAATTTCAACCCTATTACAGCCCAAAATAACCAATTAAAAGCTAGAATTAAATGGAGAACCGGTAGATCCTATTATTCCAAAATCAACCGCTCCTAAAGCTCTTTCTTTTACAAGCTTGATTTCCAAGCTTCTCTTACTTGTTTTCTCTTAACAAGCATCAAGGAACCCAACGTAATAACCATTTCCAGCGACTACAGGATTGAAACAAAGCTTGAAAATAGGGAGATAAAAATTAGAACTTACTTGAACAATAAAAAATAAATTCTAGCTTTGGGTAGCATAAAACTTGGTTTCTATCCACAAATTTTGCTTGATTTGTGGTTAATTTGGCTTGGCAAAAGCTTCATCCCTTCATCCATGGCATTTTCCTGGTGGTTTCACAGAAAGGGACAGAGTCTCAGGTGGTTGAGCATGGAAGAAATGGCTCAGTTGACTTAAATAAAATGCCACTGCCTGACTTTAAAAAAATCACGTGCTCAGTGCCCTATTTGTACTCTTCAGTAAATTTGGGTTTCTCCGTAATACATTTAAAATTTTAGGACCAAATTTGGTATTGCGTTGAGCATGGTTTCTTCACAGATATAACTACACAGCCAGTCCCAGCCTTTCAGTTATATTCAATTTCCTCCATATTTTTATCATAGTTACATTTAAACCACATATGGACAATCTAATCAATCCAAAATTTTACGATGATAGAGCAAAAATCACAAAAAACCGTAATACCTCAAATTCAATACTTTCTTATGCTCTATCCAACCATGCAATAAAATGGGTCACTATATGAAATGACCAAAATACCCCTTTTGGCCCGGCTTGCTTAAATGATCAATCTTGTTTATTTTTAACTACTGGACCCTCAATTACCGACACTTAGCTTGCAAATAAATTATCTAAAGTGTAATTTATTAAATTAACTAAATACTTGGAAGATTAGAATTATAGCTCTAAGGGCTGTCACATAATGAACAAGAAAACGGTTTGGATAGATGGCGAATCAGGCCCACATTATACCGACTGGGTGGTTTGGGCCTCGGTTTAGTGTTATAGGTCCTATATGGTATCAGTATGTTCATTTTCTTAAAAAATGTGGGATTGGAGTCCTACATTATATGAGGCCCTCTTGCGTGAAACGATACTTCCTTTGTAAAGATGCCTCTGTTGGTTGAGTAATGTTGCATGAGGTTTGTAGGCATGATAAATCCCCTTTTTGGATAACAAGAGGTGAAATGATGCCTTCAAGGGATTAAGGAGGTGCAATGATGCTAAAATGAAGCCTACATAATGCTAATCAAAGATAGGGGTGCTCAGTCACCTTTTTTGGTTTTAACTAAATTTGAATGATTGAATTTATTTAGTTTTTGGTCTTAGATACTAATAACTGAATATATAGAATTATGAGAAAAAAAAACCAAAAATTGAATCAACAAAAAAAAAAGTTTGGTTATTCAATTTTTCAATTGGTATGAATGAATTGTATGCATTCACATTCCAAACCTCAAACATCCATCACATATTCCAATATAAAGATAAATTTCAATCACATAGGAAATATCTATGATCCATTTTAAACCCAAATATCACATACATACACATAGTAAACATCCATCACATACATAATCCTTTCCAAATTGCAAACATAAACGCTAGGAAAATAAAAATTTGGAAATTTTTTCAACTAGATTTTAATTGAAGGAAGCCAAAACTTGAATCAAACTCATATAATGGTTTTTAGTTATATCCAAAAATTAAAATTATATTTAACGATGATAATTGAAAACCGAATTTTTTTTTTCACTTATTTGGCTATTTTGGATATAACCAAAATTTTACTCACCCCTAATCAAAGACATTGCTTGATGGTGTGCAACATTTGTGGTAGTCGAGGGTCATGTGGCACCTTTTTATTGGACCACCAAGACGGTAATAATTGTGGTAGTTTTCAAGGTGGGATGCGAAAAGGCCACTTAGGGCTTATAAAAGCCCATACCCCTAATTCTCCTTCCTCTTTAATGTTCACATTGCTTATTCACTTCTCAAAACTATTTTGCTTCCTTGCTCCAAGTCTTATTGCTTTCTATTTCCCAGCAAACATTCCCACCTTTATGACTAGGCAACATAATCATCTTTTACTTAATTACTTCAATACATAGCTGAATTTTCTCACATTGTTTTATTGATTTTATTTATTTATTTTATTTCTTCTCTGATTTCTCCCACAACAATTGGTTGTCATTCCCTATGCCTTGCTCACCCTTCTTTTTGGCATTTATCCCTAAATGGCACCCCCCATATCTGCATCAGGAAAGGATACGGTGACTACCTATCCCTCTGCCATCATGGAGTCCCCAATTAGAGGGAAGAACTTGAAGGTATCTTTTTGCACCAACTCAAAAGAGTTCGAAGGAGGTCAGGTAGATCAATCTCCATTTGTGGTAATGACCTACCGAGGTTGCTTTTGCCCTAAAAAGTAAGTGGGTCTTGTGCATGTCAACCACCAATGTTGATTAGGACACCTTTTCCGTCCCCATCACCCAACTTCAAGGTGGGCTTTGTTTCCCCCTTGATCCCTTCATAAAAATATTTTGTGAATTCTAGCAGTTTCCCATTTCCCAACTGTCCCCCAACTTCTTCACCCGCTTAAATGAAATTGTCATCTACTGGAAACCAATAGGGGTCAAACCCATTCTTGATGCTTTTTCATAGTTTTAAGCCCTTAAGCTCAACCCTCTCTCTTGTTGTCTCGTATCTGACAAAGGAAATAAATCCTTTGCCATTGCCCTCTGTAGAGGCTCTTAGGGCAAGTAGAAAGATCATCGCTTCTTTCTCACCCTTAGCAACCCCCAATGGGACTTCATTGTGAATGGAGTGACACCCCCCAACACAGTCTCATCAAATGTCCCATTTTGTTCATGAGATCAGATGGGGAAAGGACTTATAAGGGTACTCTAACATGGCTGTAGTCAATTGTCCACTATGAGAATTACAAGGGCCTCTTCCTTTTACCCCAACAGGGACTGGGAGAGACAACCATTCCGTAGTCAGGAATAAATTGTGCCCACCTAAGCTATGGAGGCATGGAGAACCCATCAAACTGGGTTAGTATTTAAGGGCAATTGGTTATTGTTGGACCATTTTAATACTTTTGGATTTATTTGACTATTTTTAGATTTACATATTGTAAATTAATGATATTTAGATTAATTAAATTGAAATTGTATTATTCAAAATTCTTCTTATCGTCACTACATAATTTTTAATTATATTAGATATAGATAATTAAATTATTAATATTAAAACTAACAATTTACAATTAACAATTTAGTGTTATAATTAATTTGAAACCAAGTCTAAGCAGGTTACTGACCGATTATAGTTGTCACCTCCTGTGACCGCCTAGTGGCTGCTTTTGTTTGTCAACCCTTTTAGTCTTTGGTCACTCCATCCTAGTGACCAAGGGTTTGGTGAGCGCTCATACAATGCCATCCTTGGAAGGCAGATGCAGAGGAATCTGCACATCTGTCCATATGTGAAGTACTTGACTGTCACCTTCACAACAAAGGACGAGGACGCTGAGATATTCATTGACCAAACCGAAGTGAGGAAAGTCTTCATGAAAGCTAGACAAAGCCCAAATAAGATCCGTGCAAAGACTTCAGAAGAAAAGGCCATGCTCGGAGAAGAGGCAAAAGGAGAAGAAGCAGTAGACCTTGAAAAAATAGAAACAGAAGATATAGAACTTGTCCCAGGCTGAACTGCTCGAGTGGGGAAAAAACTGGCCAAAGGTGACAGGGAAAAGCTTGTATCTTTTCTATTAACGAACAAAGATATGTTTGCCTACTCCCCGAAGGACATGCCTAGGGTATACCCACGCATAATCCAACATAGCCTTAAAGTATGCCCAGAAGTAAAGCCTGTTCGACAAAAAAAGCGAAGCCTCTCGTCGAATAAGAACAACTTCATCAAAACTGAAGTCCAATGTTTAGTGGAAGCAGGCGTAATAAGGGAGGTCAAGTACCCTGAATGGCTTAGCAATGTTGTCATTGCTACAAAAGAAGGGAGTGATAAGCTCCGAATGTGCATCGACTTCTGAAACATAAATGATGCCTGTCCTAAGTGTTAGTGTTGTGCCCAAAAAGCCAATCATGAGATGATTGTATTTTTGCACATTGAGTCATGATATTTTATTGAGGCATTAATCCAGCAATTTTGTTTGTTGTTTTGTTTCTGCGTAACGTAATAAACATAATTGTAACCCTAGAATAATGATATTCTTAAATGTCCCTAGTCTAGTATTATTGTGGAGCGGGTTGCAATAATACATAATGACTAGCATATGTGGAGACTAATATGAGATATGTAGTCTACATATGGGTAAAAGTTGGAGAATTGTGTACTGGACCGACCCACCATGAGAACACTTCATGGATCGTTATATGAGTGTCATAAGTGATTCTCATAGTGATCATGGTATATGTAGTCCTTCGACCTAAGATCATCAAGGTTCCCTACATGTGAGTCACATACTTTGATACTTTCCTTTGTTGCTCGTAACTGAGTGAACTTGAAGGAGGTCATTGGGTATGTCGCATATCATGCGGAGGGATTTGTATGATCAAGATGGGATTTGTCCCTCCTATGTAACGGGAATGATATCTTTGGGCCCCTTGATAGAGTAAGACTTAGAAAATGCATGGCCATGCTTCGATGAGTTGATATATGATATCAATGTCGTCAGTTTAAGTTGGTCTACTCGGTAATCAAGAAACCAAAGATTGGGCTATACGAGAGTGACACATTCCATTTCTCGTGCTTAGTCTTGATATCTTGGACAAAGGGACAATGGCATATATCGGTGATGATCATAAAGGTTTAGTCGATTCACCGACAATCTTGTCACTTGGGTAGCAATGATGTGTTGCTAGACACCGCTCATTGCTTATGATCATAAATGTGATTTATGATCATTGCCAACATGGCAAGAGCCTATTGGGTCACACACATAGAGCTATTTGGATCATTAGAGTGCATGGGCTAATTATTTGGGTTATGGTTTCACTTTAATTTCGTATTAATAATGGGCCAAGGAGTTGAGCCATTATTAAGCCCAAAATTAAATCCTAATTAGATTAGGGCTTTGAAACCCATTAGGCCTGGAAGTTGAGTCTCACTATAAATACAACTTTTAAGTGAGAAATTCGCAGGTCTCCTTGCCCTAGCCTCCCAAAAGGACAGCCGCACTCTTCTCTTGCAATTCCTTGGAGGACGCAAGCTAGCACTGCGAGTGCAAGAGAAACGCATCTGCCGGGACGTGGTGGAAGCGTGGTGATCCCGAGAGGCTCGTGTGGATACCGTAGAGAGCCTGAACACGTCAACTGTTTAGGTTTTGTGATTCGACTCTACAGTTGAGTGAGAGATCTCAACCGACAATTAGGTATGAAATTTTTGAACACCCGGTTTACCCCGTTTCACTTGGATCCTGGAGTGTTTCGGTTAAATTTCGCTGCGCTGTTTGGCTCCCGAAACCCAACTCTAAGGACTCGTATCCTTTTCCATCAATTGATCAATTGGTGGATTCCACCTTACAGTATGGACTACTTAGCTTCCTCAATGCTTTCAGTGGATACCACCAAATTCGAATGGATCCCGAAGACGAGGAAAAAACCACCTCCATCACCAAAGTCGGGACCTACTGCTATGTCAGAATGCCCTTCCACCTAAAGAACGAAGGGGTGACATACCAAAGGCTGATGAACAGGGTGTTTGACACCCAACTCGGGAGGAATATGGAAGTATATGTCGACGATATGATAGTTAAGAGCAAATTGCCTAGTAGTCATATCTTGGACTTAAAGGAAACATTCCACTGACTTCAGGAATTTGGAATCCATCTTAACCCGAAGAAGTATGTATTCAGGGTAAATGCGGGGAAGTTCCTCAAATTCATGGTATCGGAGAGAGGAATCGATGCCAACCTAAAAAAAGTTAAGGCCCTACTAGGATTCCGAACTCCTACAAAAATCAAAGACGTGCAAAGACTGACTGGGAAAATCACTTCGCTCAGTAGATTCATCTCCAGATATGGGGATTGGTGCCGACCATTCATCAAAGTGCTCACCAAAGTAGCAAAAAATGAAGGTACCTTCGGTTCGTTGGAACATCTTTGGACCGAAGACTGCCAAAAGGCCTGGGACGAGCTCAAAAGCTACCTAGCCTGTCTACCGACACTTCAACAACTTAAAGAAAGAGAGTCTCTCATCCTTTACCTCGCCGTCAGTGAAAAAATGGTGAGTTCGATGCTTGTAAAAGAAGAGGGAGGAAGGCAGTAGACTGTATACTATGTGAGTAAGTCCCTACATGGCACCGAAGTTAGGTACCCTATTCTACAGAAGGCTATTTATGCCTTAGTATTGGCGAGCAGAGGGTTGCGACCTTACTTCCAAGGACACCCTATTACTATCTGAAGTAACCTACCTCTTCAGGACATCATGAGGAGAGTGGAACACTTGGGAAGACTGTCAAAATGGTGTATTAAGATCGGTGAATACAACATCACGTATGAGCCGAGAAGGGCCATAAAGGCCCAAGCATTAACACAGTTTATAGTCGAGATCCCACAAACTGAAGATACTCCGAAAGACCTCAGAAAAGACGAGCCTGAGTGGACACTATTTGTTGATGGAGCATCTGGTTCTGAACGTCAAGGAGCCGGAGTAATCCTTCGTGGTCCCGAAGGTATGGAAGCCATGAAGGCCATTAAATTCAGATTCAACATCACCAACAACATCACCAAATATGAAGTCCTCATAGCGAGCTTGCGTCTGGCAAAAAGAGTTAGTGTAAGAAACTTGAAGGCCCACAGCGATTCCTGATTAGTAGTTCAACAGATGGCGGGAGACTATAGCACGAAAGACCCAACCTTGGCAAAGTAACATGACCTTGTCAAAAAGCTCATCCAGGAGTTCGATACGGTGCATATAGAAAATGTACCTCAGCAAACTACTATGGAGGCCGATGCACTGGCCAAATCCAAAGAGTCTACTGAGGTACTGCATCAGGCGAGTATAGCGATGTTGTGCATAACAACCTTGGGCAAAGGTTGGAAAGATCCCATCAAGAGATAACTCACTGCTTCAGAACTCCCTGAAGATAATCTTGAAGCCGCAAAAGTGCAAAAATGCTCGAGAAGATACTTCCTAATCGGGGAAAAGTTATACCGACAAGGGTATGCAAGTCCGCTGCAAAGGTGTGTCAGCAAAGAAGATGTTCAAGCTGTCCTAAAAGAAGTCCATGAGGGGGCTTGCGGTTCTCACATAGGAACTGACGCCCTGGCCGGAGTGCTACTTCGGTAAGGTTACTTCTGGCCCAGCTTAAAGAAGGATGCGAGGAAGTTCGTTCAAAAGTGTGACAATTGCCAGAAACACACACCCATCCAAAGACTACCCTCAGAAATGATAACTTCGGCAAGTTACCCCTGCCCCTTCACCATATGGGGTATTAACCTCATTGGACTTCTCCCCACAGCTCTAGGAGGAGTGAAGTTCTGCGTAGTAGCAGTAGATTATTTCACCAAGTGGATTGAGGTTGAGCCATTAGCGGAAATCTCGGTAAAGGACATACTGAGGTTTGTTTGGAAGAACATCATATGCAGATTTGGCATACCAAGGGTGATAGTAGCCGATAATGGTTCCCAATTTACTAATAAAGGGTTCCAAGAATTCATAACCGACCTTGGAATTAAAATGCACTTTGCGCCAGTGGCCCATCCTCAGAGCAATGGACAAGTCAAAGTGTCCAATAGAACAATAAAAGATGGTCTGAAAAAGAGGTTGAAAGAAGAAAAAGGAAAATGGCCAGGAGACCTTCCGAGCGTGCTGTGGAGGTACCAAACTACTCCGAGAAGGGCCACAGGTAAAACACCCTTCTCACTCGCCTTCGGGGCAGAGGCCATTATCCCTGTAGAAGTCAAACATCCACCAGTCAGGGTACAAGTGTTCGATGAAGAAAGGAACAACCTCGGTTTAAGAACGAAGCTAGATCTCATTGACGAGCATAGAGAAATGGCTGAACTTAGAAGGAAGGCTTTTGAACAAAGAGTAGCTATTGTTGCAAACTTGCATGTCAAATGAAAAGGAATAAAAAAAGGGGACCTTGTCCTCCGAAGGACTGAGTTTGAAGCCCGAAAACCATCCCATGGGGTACTTTGGGCAAACTGGGATGGACCTTATCTGGTCCTCGATGATGTTCGGCCAAGCATCTACAAGCTCGGTGACACCAAAGGTGGAGAATTGAAAAATACATGGCATTCAGATTCCTTGAAAAAATTCTATACTTAGAAGAAATTTTCAAGGAAAAATTGTACAATTCTCCCTAAAGGTAATTAATTGGGCATAATATAAATGCCGAAGGAGTTTCTTTCTGAAAAGACCTCTGAAATTATTTCCACTTCTTACTACATATTTGGGGAAGCATGTTTTCCAAACTGGGGCTAAACACACGAAAATGGTTAATCTTCGCTAAATTATGTCAGCCGAACATGGTTGAAGAAGAAGGAGTTAAGTTGCACAAAAGATGGCCAGCCAAGTATAGTTGCTCATCCACTAAAAGCACCTAACGACACACTTAGAAAAAAACAATTTACATGAAAAGTCATGCAGAAACACCAAGGAGGTATGACCGAAGATGAAAATGAATATCGCCTTCGCCTGAACGTGGTTACCAAAAGGGAGTATCTCCTAAAGTGCATAACTGAAGAACTTAGAAAAACTTTCAAAAAGGAAAGAGTGCAAAGTATGCCGAAGGAACGCTTGCCGAACATAATCCGAGCTAAGCATACCGAAGGTATTTGGCCGGATACGGTCAACGCCAAAGGTACTTGCCATTATTAGTGCTAAAAGCCTCATTTCGAATATGGTTAAGTGCTGAAGAAGGAAAACAATGTTCAGAGATCGATCAAGTACTTAGCCAAATTTTCAAGAAAAGAGGAACTTTTCATTAAATACTTTCAGAAGAGTACAAGGGGAGCAAATTACAAATATGAAGAAGAAAAAGGGAAGCCTATTTGGGGTCCTGGACATTCGTTGTATCCCCTGCATCTCCAGCTGCTTCACCTTTGGGGCAGTCTTCCTTGGCTGTAACCTTTGGTGCCGAAGGTGGAATAGTTGGGAGGTTGAGGTACTCTGTCTTTGACCACTCCCAAGTTGGCACTTTGGGGATATCCAGGCCCGCCAAGAAAGGAAGGTCGAGGTCAGGATACTTGGAAAAGACTTAGTAGCGGGCCAAGTAGAAGCCATCCTGATAGGAAGACTTACACACCTGATCAGACTTGTCCTTTTCCATGCTGAAGTCCTCCAGTTCGTTCTGAAGTTCAGCGACCTCCCTTTCCAGCTTCCTCTTCTTCTTCTTCTTCTCCTTCTTTAGAGTGTCGACCTCGGCTTGGAGTTTGGCGTTAAGCGCAAAGGCCTTCGCAAGCTTTTTGAGGTTTGCCTCCTTTTCCTTTTGGTAGGCCTCATTGGCCGAAGTCAATGCGATGACCTTCGCACCGAGATCAAACACCTTCGAGGAAAAGTCCTGAATAAGCTCCCCCTGACTCTTAACGACTGAGCTGGCACAAAACACCTTGGCCCTTGCCAAGGACTCTTCATATCGAGATCAGACTGAAGACTATTTGGAAGCCCAAGCTCTGAAGCATCCACTGTACGCCAAGAGTTGCAAAAAGGTGAACTTCTGATAATCCTTGGAAACAAGCAAAAGCTCAGGAAAATGTTGAAAAAAGAACAAGAGGTTCAAAGGTCACTTAGGCAGCATGTTCATTTATCTTCGCGGCGAGGACCTCCTCGTTCAGACACTCAACCGTGAAGGACTGAAAGGTGGTGCTTGTCAGTACGCCCTTAGCCATTTGAGGAGCCATTTTCTAGCTATCCTCAGAGAACAAGTTCATGTCCTCCGTGAATGTCCGGAAAGGCTCCCTCGGCACCTTGTCCTTCGGGATTTTGATGTCCCAAAGGGCCCTCTTCCGAGCATGCTCCACCAACCATTGAGCAGGTGCTTGCACTTCTGCAAAATCACGACGAAGCTCCATTAACACATTATCCCTTAGCCATTCATCTATAAGATCTAAAATGCCCAAAACTCCCAAACTCATAGAAAAATGGCTAAAGGACGAACCTGGGGTAACCTCAGCGATGTCTCCCTCGGAGTCGTTGACCTCTTGGACCTCGGTAGGGATACGCTTCCCTTTTCTCTTCTGGCTCTCCTCGAGCTCTTCTACTGAAAGGCCCCCAACCGAGGTCTTGAGGGTCTCCACCACAGCATTAGAGTTTAAGGGAGTGGAGTAGACTGCCAGCTCTAAGGGTAGGTCGGCGCGAATAGAGGGTTGGTCCTGCACCCCCATGTCATCTTTGGGGGGAGGAGGAAGAGAGTCCTCTTTGGTCTTCTTAGACCTCAGGGCCGAAGATGGTCCCCTGGGCCCTTTCTTCCTCTTCAGAGCGGGCTTCTTCTTTTGTTGCTCCCCTTTCTAGGCTTGACCGAGGAAGAGGGACTTGTAAAAATCAGCGGACTTGTCACCCATCTCTGCAAAAGAAAGAACATCAGTGTAAGTACAAAAGGAAATATGCAAAAAAATCTTGAAAAAGACTTACTCTCTACAAAAGCCACATAGGTGAGTTCCCCCCGAATGAGCATCACCAACCACGCCTTCTTGCCATCAAAAAGGGGCTTCGGCATGTTCTCATTGGTGACATGTTCCTTTATTAACCCTAATTTTCGAGGGACCTCTTCGGTCATTAGGTTCCATTTAATGGGAAAGGGATAAGGGGAACGCGAAGGGACCTCGGGATCCCAGTCCACGACAGCCCAAATACGGCTGTCAAATTCATGGAATTTGGCTTCAAGGTCCAAAGTTAGCAGCTTCTTGGGATCGACCACGTCTATGTCCAAAGTTCCCCGAGCCCAATTCATCGGCACATGCTGCCACTGCTGATCGACCTTCAGGAAAAAGAATTTCTTCTGCCACCCTTGCCAG
Organism: Aquilaria yunnanensis; assembly: GCA_039654915.1. Taxonomy (NCBI): domain Eukaryota; kingdom Viridiplantae; phylum Streptophyta; class Magnoliopsida; order Malvales; family Thymelaeaceae; genus Aquilaria; species Aquilaria yunnanensis. The sequence goes on along the minus strand of CM077595.1, from coordinate 33,764,742 downwards.
CTGTCCTGAAGGTGAACATGTACTTCTTGCTCCTAGATCCTCGAGGAAGCAAGAAGTAGAACCCACCCTTTGGGTCGGGGTGGAGTTTGTAGTATTGCATGAAAAAGATAAAGTGAGGCTCTATCTTGAAGACCCCACACATGTAGAGGAAGGCATTAAAGTAAGAATAAGATTTTGGAGGGAGCTGATTAACGGCTATGCCATGGAATTGGCAGAACTCACAAATCATCTTCGGCGGAGGAAACTGAAGTCCGGCCTTCAGTTGGGCCCGAAAGACGGTAACCTTGTCCGAGTTATTCATGTAACTAAACAGATCAGGACGAGGTAGCCTGGGAACGGTGTAAGAAGGAAGAAAGAATTTAGTTGTCCACTTCTCTAGCTTCTCCGAAGTAGTACAACTTGGATGAGAGTTAAGGGGAAGCCAGCTCTCAGGAGTAGTTTCAACAGACATAAGCGGAACTGGAGTAGACATGTTCAGCAAAAAGAAATCTAACCTCGGGAAGGTTAAAAAATAATGGGGAGACAAAAAATATAACGAAGAACGACGTCAGAAGGAAGACCCACCTAGTTCGAAAAAAAAGAAAGGACTTTGCAAAACACCGCAGGTATTGCCGGAAATCAATCCGCTGCTAGCACCACCCCCGGAAAAGAACGAGAGAACTCGAGAGCAAAGGAAGAGAAGTGTGGAAAAAACTGAGGTGGAAGGGTTTATATAGACCGAAGGAGGCAAGCGAAGTGTCGCCATAATTACTCCTCGAAGGTGAAGAAACACAATTATTGTAACCGATGCAATCGTTTACCATTCACTAGTTGACACATGTCAATCATTGCAGGAAATGAGGGTACGCTTTTGATAGCTAGTAGACCTATGCTAACCTATTCGAAGTGTCTCTCTGATCCAGAGATGTGACGATTCACTGACGGGCAACTCAGAAGTGGTAGGTGCACTTCGAACTAAAGTAATAAACTCAGAGAAAAGAGACATCCCAAGCCGATGAATCCACCTCTTTAGAAGAAGGTGCCCCTGGTCGAAAGCTCAGTCATGCTGACTAAGGCAGCTATCACCTCCTACAAAGGGCTCCACGGTATGTTCACAAAAGTTTGACTTACCGAAGATACAACTTCGGCTTTTCGAAGGCAGTATGTGATAGCCAAAAGGCTATTACCCCACCCCTGGAGAACATGAGTGACCTTGGGAAAGAGGGGACCCTTACTATCCTCAGAAAAAAATAATGCCCTATAACCGAAGGGCCGAGGTGCCCGAGATCTCTGGATCACCTCACCAAAATCCACTCTCGATGAGCCAGGCTTGACCTCGATAGCCAGCCACCATCCTCAGTAAATAACGTGGCCGACCTTGGAAAGGGAGCGTACTACCACCTTCAAATGGTGAACCCACCGAGTTCGGGAAACTATATGCCCATCCTTGGAAATTGATAGCGACCATCGAAGGTTCTCCACTCTGTCGAGGGGCTTCTCCTAGCAGCCCTCAGTGGTAATGTCGGCCCGAAGGGGGCCTCCTATTACGAGGTATCCTGGTACTCTAAAAGGGGTCTTGAGAAGATACAACAAAAGCGGTTAAGGAGCCTCTGACACAGACACTTCTGCCACAGACACCTCTGACACAGACACCTCTACCACAGACACCCCTGTCGTAGTAACCTCGCCAGCGCCCCTGGCTAATACGGCCTAGGCCTAGCTGGGGGTACTTGTCTACAAAGGTATGGACCAAATTCGGCCGAACACGTGCCATAATCTCAGTAGGCTGTGTCAAACGGCCTCCTCCTTATGCCCTCCTAGAAATACTTAGGAAGACCTTGGTAAGAGGACACAGGACACTCTCCTAACTCCCAACTTTTCATTTCTACTCCTTACTTGTTCTACTCTTACTGACCTGGGCGTCGGAGGCTCCTCCCCTGGAAACATATTCCAGGGAGTCTCTCACCCTCATTTTTCTGAGTCTTGTAGCCATCCTCACGTTGGGAGTCTCTCATTCAGACGTCTTCATGCCAGAAGTCCCTGCTCCAGGCCACTATGTCACATAACGAGGATGCCAACGGGCATCACATAGCTCCACGGATGGCAACAAGCTTCACTTCAGGTGCAGACTCATTATTGGTCCAAACTTAAGCCTTTTGAAGTCTCTATGGAGCAATGGTAACCTCTCAAAGCCAAGCAGCAACTCCAAGCCTAGATGAACAGTGCCATGCTCAATCAACTATGAATATCTAAGGGATATCAACTTGCTTTTTCCATTCACACAAACCCATGTATGACATAATGAGTTTGGCTAGTTGGCCATAAAGAAAGATAGATGCTGCTTAAGATCCCTCAAAGAGAGAAGCATCTGAATAAGAGAATTCCTTTTGAAGATAAAAGATTGGGCATCAAAGGGAGTGTTTTGGATGACAAGCTCATTCTGACGCAACCAAATAATTCATAATCTAGAGACAAGAAAGAAAAGATATTCAACCTGCCATTTTGATTTGGACACGAGAAGGTCTAACAGCCAAGCTTAAAATGAACGAGCATTTGAAGAAAAAAGACTAATACAAAAATTGCCCCATATCTTAGTAGAGCCTTGACAACCCTATAATAGATATAAAGAATATTCCACCTAGAGGTTACATCGCAAACATTAGGGACTGAAGAAACCTCCATAAATGGATAGATTTACAGTTGTTGGAAAAGCATTCATTAAACATTTCTATAGCAAAACCTTAAATTTCTTAGGGACACAGGAACTCCATAGACACCGGAGTGTATGGAAGAATCAAGGATCTTGCGAGAGACCATTACTAGAGGACTCCAATACTGGTTGAAAAGCAGTCTGATTAAGGGATTGAAACGTGTAACCCTTTTTGGAAGAGTAGTGACCATTTGAATTCGCATCCCAATGAACATAATTCACATTGGAAGCTAAGGATGGAGGTGAAAGGTTAAGAATAAGTTGAGTAATTTGATAGTGAAAAAGGTGTCAAAAGGAGATCTCTATTCCATCCCAGGTCACAACCTATTCCAAGATCCAAGACTTTAAGATTTTTATGATCCTGGAATCTTGGACACATTGCTCCGAGTGCATTTGGAGAAAAACCTAAAAGCTAGTAGTCATACGAAACCCATATCGAGTTGCCATTGCAAATACTCCATCTATTTGACTGGCAAAGGTAATTATGCCCATATAGAAGACTTCACCAAATGATGGTAAAATTGTTGTTTTTCTTCACCAACCAAGCTGATTGAAAGAAGCCATACTTTGTAATGAGAACTCCCTAAGCTAGACTATTTGAATTTTCTGCAAACATTCTTGGGAAAGCCTTAGGTAGTAAGGCTTGATTAAAGAGCCATATATCCTTGACACCCAGACCTCCTAAAACTTTGGCCAGCATAATCAAGTGTTTGTTTTTAATATGGAAACCCTTTTTATCTTGTACTGCTGACCACCAAAATTTTGCAAACTTAGTAGAAATCTTATCTTAAAGTTTTACTGGAATCTTGAAAAAAGACATAATATAAATAGGAAATGATGTTAAAGTGGTTTGAATCAAAGTCAACTGACCCACATCATTCAATAACTTCTACTTCTAATTATCCAAATGTTTTGAAATCTTATAAAACAAAAATTGGAATGATCGAGCCGTCGAGTGGTCCTAATGCAATGGGGTCCTAGATAATTCAATATACTAGAGGTAACTAAGAATGGAAGAATTTTGCAAAAATCCTAAATCAAGGCATCTAACACATTACTAGTAAACATCCACTCTGATTTAAGAAATTAATTTCTTGACCAGCTGCCAATTTAAATAATTGCATGGTGTTTTTAATTGTTAGAATCGATTCTTTTGTAGGGTGAAAGAGAACCAGACAGTCATTTGGTAAGAAAAGGTAGTATGGAAGGACCACTCCGACTAGCCTTCCTCACAAGAAGCTGCCCAAAACACTGAAGTTTTCCTATGTAACTAGATAGGGCTTCAGCACACAAAATAAAAAGATAAGGAGAAAAAAGATCCCTTTACCATAACCCTGCCTAAGGAGAAAACTATACAATCGTATTATCAATAACAAGCACTGAATAGGAAATAGTAGTCACACACTTCAAAGTAAGAGCAACCTAGGAACCCAGGAACTGCATGGCTTTTAGGACCTTCTCTAGAAAAGATTATCAAATTTTGTCATATGCCTTTTTGATGGATAGCTTTAGAACTACCTTATAACCTTGTGGCCTACCTCTAATGCTTGTCTGTTTAACTACATGCAATATTTCATGGGCAACAATGATATTATCCTGTATACTTCTACTTTAAATAAAAGAATTTTGGTATTTGAAGACTAAACAAGAGATTATAGGTTTCAATTTGTTTACTATAGTTTTAGCAATCACCTTATAAAAGTGTTATAGAGGCTAATAAGGTTAAAATCTGGAAGACAGTGAGCTCGTTAGACCTGAGGAATCAGCATTACAAACATTCGGTTAATCTATTTCAACAGAAAACCGCCATTGAGGAAGGATAAGGTTGCTTTTATAATAGAGTCACCCACGATATGCCAAAATGCCTTAAAAATGATAAGCAAAAGCCCATCTAGCCCTAGGGCTTTAAGATTCCTTTGTTCAAAGGTGGCCCTCTTTATTTCATCTTTGGACAAAACCTTAGATATAGAGAAGCAGAACTCTGCTTGTGCAGCTTCACAATGAGGAGGAAAATAGTTGAATAACTAATAATAGTAAGAATGAATCTTCCCTTGAATGTCATCCTTATCATAACTCCATGAGTCGTCCTTAACATTCAAATTAGAGATCCTAGCTAAGTCATTTTTTTTTGTAGCAAGATAAGAAAGTCTTGTGTTGAAGTCCCCAAGATCAAACCATTGAATTACTTTTGTGTCCATAAATACTCCTCATCGGCTAATAAGTTAGCAACATGGTGATCACCTCTCTACCCAATTCCCTTATTACCTCATTTTCTCCCAACATTCCACCAACTTTATTTAGTTTGTCACTTAACCTCCTAATCTCTACTGTCCACATTTTTTGCCTTCCTTAGAATTTCCTTGGCTTTCCAATAAGTCTTAGCTTAGCTTAGCTCAAGCCAACTTTGGTCATAGGTGTTCATCTCACTACACTTACCTCAAAATCTAAACTTCGTACACTTAAGTCCTTCCACTAACTTCCTTGGTTCCTATGAGCTATAAAACATATGGTCTTGCACTTGGGTCATCTTTACACTTATGACATCATTCTTATTCTATTTACAAATGTACCACAAGTTTTGGGTAAAACTACCAAAATGTCCCTAGGGAGCCTTAGGTGCCTATAATTGTTTTGGAAACTTCTAAAACTTAACTAACTTGCTTTAATTACATAATAAAACATAAAATGAAGTACTTACCTGTGATTTTCTATTACCTGGCCTGTGCAACCTAGGTTTGTACTTGGAGGGGCTTTACAACAAGTCCTAGTTAGAGACATTATATCCCTTAATCCCAAAGGTACAACCTTGTATAGGATTTACCGATGAGTGCTTAGTCCACAAGCTTTCTAGTATGTGAGATAATAAAACAGGGTGCTAGAACCATTATCCACACACACTCATCCTCATCGAAATTCCCATTCTATGTTATAATTAAAATTGAATCCCGATGCGGAACAATGACATATGAACCACAAGCTCTAGTTAGGTTGTTACTTTATCTGTAGCCTCCAACTTTGTTATATCTTTGGTTAGCCCATTTTTTAGGGTTCTAGCACTATTTCAATATAGCAATTATAGGCACTTTGTTAGCTGGTTTGTTTTCCCTAAGGCATATAAGATGTTGGCTAGGCTATAGGAAAGTAGTATTTAGGCAAGGGTTGGACCCCTACCCCTTTTCCTTATGCAAAACTTGCCTTATCTAAAAGTAATCTGCTTTGCATTCATTTTCACACTTTATTCAATGTTAATCTTATATACAGTAACTGTTAGCTAGATTTACCAATTTTTTTAAGAAGTCCAATAGAAAATAGTTATTTTATGAAAAATAAATAATTTTATTAATATTTTCTTTTTAGATTTTTTAAGTTAAAAAATACTTATATTTTACAAAGTATCTTGAAACTACTTTTTAGACGTCTTAAAGTGAAAAGTTTCAATAAAATGAAATTTTGGGTAAATAATTACTTTATATTAGAATGAAGTGTAGTAGTTTATTAAAATTAGTCCAAAATGAAAGTTTTAGGTCCTTTTTTTGAGAGATTTTTGTGTATGTCACCTTATTCAACACTCTAGCATACATATAATATATAAAGTCTAGTAGAACTAGTTTATATGCTCTGTGTTATTACGAGATCCAAAAAGCGGAGAACATTAGAAAAAGTAACCGTTACTTGTTTTATTTTAAAAAATTGGAAAAAATCAACATAAACCATAAGAATATTATTTTAAAATCCAATGAAACTTTAATAAAGAAAATGTACTAAGATAGTGGGCGTGACAAGGTTTTGTTCCCATTAACGTGCCTAAAAAATTTAAATTATTAGGATTGACATAAACGTGTTGAAAAAATATTTCAATGGGACTTTGTTTTTGTGTTAATAGTAACCATATTTGTAAAATAATCTAGACAGAGAAAAACAGCTAGAACAAACTAATATTATATGTCCAAAACAAATCTACATATTACACTATCAAATTCACTGAAATGTTTTTGTCATAACAAACCTAATAGATGAACTTAATTTAGATAAAAACCTGATTAACCTGTTTAATATTCTCTTGAAATGAGAAAACAACATAACTTGTGTTGACACAAGCATAAACAACTTGGTCAAAATCCCTTTTATCTAGACAATCTTGAACAAAAATAGTGTAACTTTAATTTATTTAAAATAATGGAACTATGTGTAGATTAGAATTGAACTTGGCTTGCCAACAAAACCGCTATAGTAATATATTATACATCTTTATCCCCTTAACCCACCTATAATATATCCATCAAATAGAAAAAAACTAATTGAAAAAGTTTAGTCAATTATATTTTCTTTTCTTAACTCGTTATGATATACAATAACTTAACCCAAATAACAACAAAAATTCCATAGAAAGGTATCATACATATTAAAAACTACTACAATATACTTCAACATACTATGAATCCAATAAAAGGATTCAACCATAATAAACCTAATTTTTTTAAGTAGCCAAAATCGCTTTTGGTTCCTTGAACTATACTGAGTTAGATATTTTCCTCCATGTACTATGAATCAACATGAATCGGTCCTCGAAGTATTCACTATATAGCATTTTTTCCTTTTAAATTTCTTAAATTCTAAAATGTGGAGTCCTTTGTTTGTAAGAAATCAAAGTGTGGGACCTTTAATTACAAATGTCCATATTTTTAATCACTTAATGATAATTAAGCTTAAATTTGTTAGGGATTGAAATTTTGTATAGAATAAAAAATAATACAAATAAAAGAAAAATAAATAGGAGACACCTTCAAAATGCAAAATTTTTAATTTCATTCCGTGTTGCATGAATGAAATTTGGATCTTAATACTATGTCTGACATAAGCACAATTACTTAAGTAGCTAAACTTTTATAAATGCTTTTCCTCACCCAACATAGAGAGAAAATTTGATAATATACTTACTCCATATAAAAGGCCATGTTAAAGTACCTTTTGAGTTTTTTAAAGTGTCTGATTTCAATTAAAGTACATGTTGAGTAAACAATCATTATATAAAAAATAATAATCAGTTTCTTTATTCGTGCATCCACACAAAGACATAAATATATATGATTTGGTTATGTTATACTCATTGGCATTCATTAAAGTCAGACGTCCTAAAAAATTCAAGGAACATATTTTTTAGTACTAAACTGTTGACATCCTAACCACATAACTTGAAAACTTATAAATGTCTGACACTCTTGAAAACTTTTTTTTTTAGTGGAAAAGGGAAAGACAACAAAACATAGAACCTACACCGCCAAGTTCTTGCCTCAGCTGCCAATAGAGAACATTCTACAGGGACAAAGGGCTATGACAACAATAAAGGAAGTACAAATGGAAGAGCTAGCAACTTCTTGGGGAGCTGGGACAACAATTTCCAAAACAATAAGACTCCTTAAATTCAGAGGACAGACATCAAAGTACATAAACGGATCAAACATCAACGCCTTGCAAACGGATCATGATGACAATGGTTGATGTTCAGCCTTAGTAGGAGAGACCTACATTCCAAAAAAAGATTCTGTAAGTAGGAAGAAGGCTTAGAATAGTGATAAAACATAAAGTTAGAGTTCAAATAGTCAAAGCATACAAAATCAACATTTGAACTATTGTTACTACACATAATAACTGTGTGAAGGCACTAAACAAAGGTAGACTAATGCACCTCACCTAAAAGTAACCATAGAGCCGTAAGCTCAAACTTTATACATTGGAGGCATTTAGGCAACATCGTATACAAGCTTTGGTGTGATAATCTTGGAGCCACATATCTTATGTCAAATCCTGTCTTTCATGCTTAAATAAGACATATAAAAATTGACTTCCATTTTGTTCAAAAGAAGTTTGCATAAAGAAATTGAAGGTTTGGTTCATATCAACCAAAGATCAAGTTACTGATATCTTAACTAAACCATTGTCTGCAAAGGATTTTCAGAAGTTCTGTTCTAATCTCAATGTGATTTATGATTGTGGGGGCATATTGAAGATAGAATTCTCATCCAACCAAAGCGATAGGAATGGTTAGAACCTCAATTAGCACACCTTTGTAGATTTATTTATCATGTAAACATTTACTCACTCACGGAACTCTTGTACTCTGTATAAATAATACAAGAATTGTGACAACTCTCCTAGTCAACAATTGGATTTGACCTGGTAAATGTGTTTTATTTAAGTGTTTTCAATTAAATACCTCAAGTTAGCACCTTATTAAGCAAGAAAGATGAGCTAAGTAAAGGTCAATTCCTAATTATGGTTTGGCACCTAAGAGTCAAAAAGAGCAAAATGGTAATTTTGACTCAAGTGAGTGGCATGACTATAATTTTGATGAAATTAGGGTCATGTAAGAAATTTTGACTAATTAAGTTAAGACCATAAGTTAATCTAGCTTTTATAACCATCATTTGAGGGAAAAGTGCAAAAATTGCACTAAGTGTTCAATTGAGTCATTTATGTCTTAAGTGGCTCAAGTGTCCAATAGGTCAGGTGTAAGAGGCTTATGTTTAGGACCAAGGAGGGATAGTTTTGGGTGTATGTTTAGTGGGCAGAGTGAAACAAAGGAGAACTCAAGAACTAAGAGGCAAGAAAACAAGAATTATGCCTTAGTGAATTTGGTAAGATATTTCTTACAAGTGTTGACTTCTATTCTCATCCTTTTATTCCCATTCTTCATAGCTCTCCATCTCCAGCAGCTTGTCTACTACAAACCCTCCCATATCCCAAAAATTTCTAGCAAATTTGAAAGCCCCAAAGTGAATTAAAGGAGCCCCTAACTCATTCTTGGTGCATTTGCTTCATTTTGGCTATTTATTAATTTTTTTGGGGTATAAACCCTAAATTAAGCTTGTTAGTTTGGTTTGAGCTGGTTCTAAGTTGTTTGAGTAGCTAGAAATGGTCTTGACTTTAAGTTCTTGGTGCCATATCACATTGGTTTTATGTCTAGAACTCAAGAGCATTTGTGATGCTTGTGTTTTGTTTCTGATTTGTGGCTGAGTTGGAGGTTAGGGCTCAAGTTTATTTAGCTCAAGCAATGCATAGCCATGTGGTATTACATGTGAGAATGAAGAAGAAACAACACCCATGTGAATTGGCTTTGGGGATTGAAAGATTGAGCAAGTTTTGTGCAATATAGCACATGGTCGTGCAATGTTGGAAAGGCATTGGTGATGTGTCGCCATTGATGTGTTACAAACAAGTTGCTAGAATTTCACTGGGTTGATGCCTTTCATGACGTGTTGCCAAGGCCCAAACCCCTCAAACTCAAGGTACTTTAATAATGTCTCAATCTCTCTATTAACATCCCTAGGCTATTCTAAGATGTTCCGTAGCTTTGGTTGGGTCTAAAATTTATTCCTAAGTTGAGAATTATGCATTGTTTAAGGGTTAGTTAAGTGGTGTGGTTAAGGTAGGGCTAAGTATAATGGATAAGAAGGTAAAATTACTAAAGTTACTAAGGGGGCACTAGGGGGATTAAGCCAGGTTTCAGAGTCTTTATTAGCCCAAGTGATAGGTCTTAAACCTTTGGGGAAATGGAAAAGAAACCTAGGAGGATGCCAACCAAACCATGTGGTTTGGTGAGTAAGGCACTAAGGACCTCTATGCAAGGCTTTAAGATCTTGGCAAGTTGGACCACAAAAGATGGCTACTTTGCACAATAAGTTAAGGGAAAGATGGGTAAGGTTTGAGTGCAAGTGACGACCTACTCTAGGACTCGCAAGATGGACTTAAGGGAGGTAAAGGATTTCGAATACGAGGGCCGATGTCTTAAGTATCTCTGCCATTTGAGCTCATGTTAAGAATAAGGCACCTAAGGTGTAAGAAGTCCCAAGGAATGTATATGTTGCATATCATACATTCATGCATTGCGTATCTATTATGTTATTGGTTTGTGTTAATTGTTGGTTGGTTGTTTGTTTGTTTGTAGGCCATATTTGCATGCTCACTTGATATCTTCTTTGCAGGTATCCTAAGGGAACTTTATTGAGTACATTCATGCACCCACTCCCTTAAGTTTAATATATAGGTTTTAATGTCTAACTATTACCACCTCAAAAAATGGAAAAATTACATTCTAAAGGCATAATGGTTATAAACCATTATATAGCATGATTTTCACCATAGTGAATGAAATGTGAGAGGTAAGGTGAATAATCTACACCTCCTTTGAAGATTTCAATAATTACTTGGTACTAAAGGAAGCCCTAAAGGATTGTTTGTTTTACAAGTAATCTATGGGTTTTATTGCAAGATTTCAAGACTTGGTTACTCAATTGTATAACTCTAAAAGAGAGATTTTGGAAGGATTTGAATCGTATTTGATAGCCGAAGGGCTATCGCCTTTCTCAGTACATACTTCCTGACGAAAACATGGTCGGGAAGCTTGGCGTCATCCGAAAGAGGCACTATCACTGACCTCGGAAGGAGCGAAGTCAGGTACCATGAAGTCAGGACTTCGGCTAATACGCTACGTGTTTCAAAGGTACCACCGGCTCCCTCGGGGGACCAAGCGAATCGCCTTCAGGCATAAAGAACCAGCTATTGTAAGCAGCAGAGAACTTCCCCGACGGCGGAACCCTCGAACCAGGGGACTTCCCGAACTGCCAGCATAACTATCGAAGAAGGTCATCCGTACCAAAGAACGACCTCGCCTAGAGGACCTCGGGAGTACGGCATGAGCATTTAAGGAGCCTCTGACATGTCGCCCACAGGCGTTACACGCTGCCCCAAACGGCGGTCTGACACCCCGACGCCGTCCAGGTCTTGTCACGACCTGTCTCAGCTCAAGGCTCAAGGAGCCTGCAAACGGCTACTTGTCCCTTACGCCCGGAAACACAGATAACATCCGACCGAACACGTGTCATGATCTGAACGAGATGGGAACTCCTATAAATACCAGGGAACAGGCCCTGGCAAAAGGATCCAAAATCCGACCCTCTCCCCCTGAGAAAATACAAACAGGCAAGGCCACTAAACCTTTTAGTGCTCCCCTTCTTTCACCTCTCAGGACACTGACTTGGGCGTCGGAGGCTCCTCCCCGGAAAAAGATCCCGGGGACCTCCTAACCCTTTTTTACGAGTTTGGCAAGCACACTCCCCTGGGAAATCTAGGCTCCAGACGTTCTCCCTCTCAGGAAGTCCCTCCCGAAGTCACGATATCTTCCAACGAAGATGTCGCTGGGCATCATTTAGCGCCGTCTGTGGGAAATTACCCTCAGGTCGCCGTTGTTGAAACTCGGCGTTCGAAGGACAAGGGACTCCCGAGGTCCCCATCCGTGCCTGAAGCTCAACCGGCTACTGAGCAAACCCTTCCAGGGACTTCCACGCCTAAGGAAGAGCGTCCTCTGGTCATAACCATGAGCTTTCTACGTGACTGTCAACGTTCTGTTGTGGCTGAAATGACACAGCAGATAGACAGAAGGTGGCCACGACAAACATAGGCCCAAAGGCCTCCCTCGCCTGCACGCCCTCGGGAAGGAAGCCCCAAACCAGTCCATCGTAGTCCGGGACACGGGGACCCATGTGAGGAGTCTTCAACAGAAAATATGCCCCTCGGGGCACGGCTTACAGGACGAGCTGGGTCCAACGGACCCAAGATCCCACACCGAAGGAGCTCATCACCTGAGGTGAAGTCCTCATCCATTCAGCGCCGAAGTCACTCCCCGAAGAGGCGCCAGCAATCTCCCTTCCCAGAAGAAGAACCTAGTGCCATGATTCTTATGGATAAAATATTAGGGAGGTTGGACAGAGTGGAAAAACAAGTAGCTTGCAAGCCGGTCTGGGCCAGGCTGTCTGAAACCTTCTGTGGGGATGAGTCCCCGTTCACCCGAACTATAGTAGAGGCAGCCATGACAGGTTACTTCTGAGTACCTCGGCTGGAAACTTATGATGGCCGGACTGATCCACAGGCTCATCTGACCAAGTACAGACGCAGCATGATGATGCACGGTGCAGACGATGCTACCTTGTGCAAATGTTTTGAGGTCAACCTCACAGGACCAGCAACTACGTGGTACAATTCATTGGCTCCAGGAACCATCAGTGAGTTCCAGGAGTTATCTACAACCTTCACGCAGCAATTCATCGGAAGTCGGCCGACGGCGAAGATGCCTGTCCAAATGTTCGACATAGCGCAGAGAAACGGAGAAACCATCCGCGACTATGTCGAAAAGTTTAACAGAGAAGCCTTGAGTGTCCCAGACTTTCGGCCCGAAATACGCATCCTCGCCATGACACGGGGCCTTCGGAGGGACTCACAGCTCTTTTAAGAATTTTCCAAAGACCCTCCGAACACGCTTGGAGAGTTTTACCGAAGGGCCGAGCATCACATGACAGCCGAAGAGCTGAGGATGGCTGGACCGAAGTCCGAGCACGCCCGTGCCAAAGGGTCCAGCCACCAAATACGGTGTTCGGCCAACCAAGCAGGCCGACCTCAGAGTGTGCGGGGAAGGAAACTCCCAAACTTTACACCCCTGAACACCATGAGAACCAACATCCTCACGACAATGGAAAGGCAGGGAACCCAGATCCAGCGGCCAAGGGCCATGACCGCTGATAATAAGAAAAATATGAAGAAGTTCTGCCAGTTTCACCGCGACCACGGCCACGACACCGAAGACTGCTTCCAATTGAAGAAGTACATAGAGTCGCTAATAAAACTGGGCCAACTTTGACGTTATCTGCGAATGCCTTCCCCGAAGGGGAGGAAAGAGGAGGAAGGAAAGGCAGATGACGAAGATTACGACTCCGACAAACGGAGGAACCGAAGTCCGAAGAGGCGCCCTCCACCTCCGGCAGGGATAATACAGACAATCACAACAGGACTCCCATCCTCGAAAAGGAAGAGGAAGGCCAGAGAAATATCAGTCATGGAATATCAGAGCTTGACGAAGAAGCTGGCCCGCAAGGATGGTTCCACCATCGTCTTTCCCCATGACGACCCGCTGTTGGTCATGGTGAGGATAGGAAACTGGGACGTCAAGAGAGTCTTGCTTGACGATGGATCAAATGTAGATGTCCTGTTTTCACATTTAATGCCGAACTTGGGCATATCCAACATCGACCTCAAGCCCGTCACTTCACCCACCTTCAGGGTAGGACAATCCGAACTGCCTGTCCTCGGGTGGATCGATCTTCCCCTAATGATGAAAGGGACTTCGGTTGATGGGACAACCGAGTTATTCGCCTCCACAATGACAAGGTTCATCGTTATGGATGTCCCTTCATCATACAACGCCATCCTTGGGAGACAAACATAGGGAAATCTGCACATTTGCCCTGATGTGAGATACTTGACTGTCACTTTTGCCACCAAGGATGGAGACGTGGAAATCTTCATTGATCAGGGCGAAGTAAGGAAGGTGTTCGTCAAAGCGCAAAAAGCTCCAGCAAACAACTTCGCACAAGCTGTAGAGGCAGAGGCTTTAAAGCCAAAAAAAGGCGAGGCAGAAGATTCCGCGAAGGTAGAGATGGAAGAAGTAGAACTTGTCCCAGGCCGAAGTACCCGAATAGGGAAAAATTTGGCCGAAGGTGACAAGAAAAAACTTGTATCCTTTCTACTGATGAATAAAGACTTGTTTGCCTACTCACCGAAAGATATGCCGGGGGTAAGTCCTCGAGTAGTACAGCACAGCCTTAAAGTAAGTCCGGAAGCAAAACCCGTCCGACAATAGAAACGGGGCATCTAGGCCCACAAAAATGACTTCATCAAAACTGAAGTCCAGCGCTTATTGGACGCTGATGTAATCAGGGAGGTCAAGTACCCCGAATGGTTGAGCAATGTGGTTATTGCCACAAAAGAAGGGACCAGTAAGCTCCGAATGTGCATCGACTTCATAAACTTGAACGATGCTTGCCCAAAGGATTCATACCCTCTCCCCCCAATAGACCGATTGGTAGACTCAACTGCCGAATACAGGCTCCTAACTTTCCTTGACGCTTTCAGTGGGTATCATCAAATAAGGATGGACCCTAAAGACGAGGAAAAAACCGCCTTCATCACCGAGGGTGGAACATATTGTTACATCAGGATGCCCTTCGGGCTAAAAAATGCAGGAGCCACTTACCAGAGGTTGATGAGTAAAGTCTTCAGTGACCAAATAGGGAGAAACATGGAAGTCTACGTCGACGACATGATAGTCAAGAGCAAGCTGTCTAATGACCATGTCGCAGATCTAAATGAAACTTTCCACCAGCTCAGAACCTTCGAGATCCGCCTTAATCCCGAAAAGTGCATCTTCGGAATGACCTCGGGAAAGTTTCTTGGGTACATGGTATCAGAAAGAGGCATTGATGCTAACCCAGAAAAAATCAGGGCTCTGCTCGAATTCTGAACTCCCGCCACAATAAAAGATGTGCAGAGACTCATTGGAAGGATAACCTCTCTTAGTAGGTTTATTTCCAGATATGGAGATCAGTGCCGAGCATTCTTCAAAGTCCTCACTAAGGCAGCAAAAAAGGAGGGCAACCTCGGAAGTGACGATCATCCTTGGAACGAAGACTGCCGAAAGGCCTGGGAAGAACTCAATATCTACTTAGCACGTCTGCCCACTTTGCGACAGCCTCGCGAGGGAGAGCCCCTCGTATTATACCTCGCCGTCACAGAAAAAGCAGTAAGCTCGGTCCTCATGAAAGAGGAAGGGCCGAAGCAATGGCCGGTCTATTATGTAAGCAAGTCCCTGCACGGCACCGAAGTCAGGTATCCTTTGCTGCAAAAAGCTATATATGCCTTGGTGCTAGCAGGAAGGAGGTTGCGACCATATTTTCAGGCTCACCCTATCGTCGTCCGAAGCAGTCTACCTCTGCGGGATGTCATGAGAAAAGTTTATCATTCAGGAAGGCTCTCCAAATGGTGCATAGAGCTTGGCGAACACGACACTACTTATGAACCTTTAAAAGCCATAAAAGCTCAGGTCCTGGCAGACTTCATTGCCGAAGTGCCCATCGCCAAGGACAGCCATCCGGATCCTAGTGAAGGTGAGCCAGAATGAACTTTGTATGTTGACGGAGCTCGGGGTCCGAACACCAGGGCGTTGGGGTAATTATCAGAGGTCCCGAAGGTCTAGAAGTAATGAAGGCCGTCAAGTTCAGCTTCAACGTCACCAACAATGTGGCCAAGTATGAAGCTCTCATAGCAGGATTGCGCCTAGCCAGAAAAATTGGTGTAAGAAATTTAAAAGCCCACAGTGATTCCCAGCTGGTAGTTCGGCAAACAACAGGGGATTATGGGGCGAAGGACCCGACCTTGGAAAAATACCATGAACTGGTAGCAGAGCTCATTCGAGAGTTCGACACCGTACGAATCAAAAACGTACCTCGACGAGATAACGCCGAAGGAGACTGCTTGGCGAAATCAAAAACATGCACCGAGGTGCTAAATCAACCGAGCATCGCAGTGCTGAGCATAGTAACTTTGGGAAAAGGCTGGAAAGACCCAATAAAAAGATATCTCGCAACCAATGTGCTCCCTGAAGAACCCCACGAAGCTGCAAAAGTTCAAAGACGCTCCGGTCGATTTTTCCTGATTGGCGAAGAATTATATCGGCAGGGATATGCAAATCCATTGCAGAGGTGTGTTGGCGAAGAGGATACTGAAATGATCCTCGAAGAAGTTCACAAAGGCGCTTGTGGTTCGTACATTGGAATTGACGCCCTCGCAGCAGTAATACTTCGGCAAGGATACTTTTGGCCTACTCTAAGAAAGGACGCTAGGCAGTTCGTCCGGAAATGTGGTAATTGCCAAAGACACGCGAGTATCCAGAGGACACCCTCGGAAATGGTAACTTTGGCTGACTATCCCTGGCCCTTCACAGTTTGGGGCATAGACCTCATTGGGCCACTCCCAACAGCGCCTGGAGACGTGAAGTTTTGCGTAGTCGCAGTAGACTATTTCTCTAAATGGGTCGAGGCGGAACCCTTGGCGACTATCTCGGCAAAAGATATGCAAAAGTTTGTATGGAAGAACATTGTATGCAGATTTGGCATACCGAGGGTACTAATAGCAGACAATGGGTCCCAGTTTACAGACAAAGGGTTCCAAGAATTTATCAACAACCTCGGAATAAAAATGCCCTTCGCCCCAGTAGCTCACCCCCAAAGCAATGGGCAAGTAGAAGTATCCAAGAGGACTATCAAAGATGGCCTGAAAAAGAGACTGGGGGAAGCAAAAGGGAAATGGCTGGGAGAGCTCCCAAGTGTGTTATGAAGCTACCGAACAACACCCCGAAGAGCCACAGGTTCACTTGTTTTTGGTACAGAGGCCATCATCCCAGTCGAGGTAGTACAGCCATCGGTGCGAGTGCAAGTGTTCGATGAAAGGGGAAATGACCTCGGCCTGAGAACCAAGCTTGACCTCGTCAGCGAACACAGAGAAATAGCCGAGCAGAGGAGAAAAGCTTTTCAGCAAAGAGTGGCCGCGGCTATAAACTTGCGTGCCAGGCCAAAAGGAATAAACAAAGGAGACCTCGTTCTCTGAAAGGCTGAATTTGGACCTCGAAGGCCATCCCACGGGGTACTTCGCGCAAATTGGGGAGGACCTTATCTGGTACTTGCCGAAGTGTGAATAGGGGTTTACAAGCTCGGCGATGCCAGAGGCATAGAGTTAAAAAATTCGTGGCATTCGGACGCCTTGAGAAAATTCTATGCTTAAGATTTTGGTGAGAAGATTGTATTGTACAGAAAAATTTCCAAGTACAAAAGTTCCTTAGCCAAAAATCTTGAGCATGAGTTATACAAGTCTGAATTTCTTGAAGAAGATCGCCGTATTTTCCGAAGTCTCTTGAGCGAACATGTTCGGGACAATGGAAAATGAAAAATCTTACAAAAGGACTTAGCCAAAATTTTTAAGAAAGAGTCTTTATTGAGATGGATCTGCTTACAAAGAAGAAAGCTCGCCAAAAGAAGAAATACAAAAAAGAAGAAAAAGAAGGCAAAGGACCCTAAAACAAACTAAGGAATCTAGATGTCTCGGGAGCCACCAGCTCCTGCGTCCTTTTCCACCACCTTCGGCGCCGGGAAAGAAAAGGGCAAGTTCAGGTGCTCGATTTTCGACCAAGACCACCGAGGCCCCTCAGGAATGTTTAGGGCCTCCAAGAAAGAGAGGTCCAAATCTGGGAACCTCTGAAGCACTTGATGATGAATGAGGCAGAAGCCGTCTTGAAAACCGACCTTGGTCATTTCGTCCGCTTTCTTCTTCTCGACCGCCAGCTCATCACGTTCCCTCTCCAGATCGGCAATCTCCTTCCTCAGTGCCTTCGTCTTCTTCTTCTTTGGCCCCTTCTTCAAAGACTCGACCTCGGCCTGGAGCTCGGCCTTCTTGGCAAGGACCTTCGCCAGGAGAACCTCCGAATCTGACTTCTCCTTTTGATATGATTCGTTCACCGAGGTCAGCTCCGCCGCCTTGGCACTGAGGTCAGAAATCTTCTGGGATTAGTCCTTCAAAAGTTCCTCCTTCTCCTTCGCGAACTCCTCCCGAATGGCAGTGACCTCCATCTTCGCAGCTTGAGCCATCTCCGTGTTCTTGGCGGCCAATTCAGAGCACTTGGCCAACCTGGACCCTCAGGAGGCCGGTGTACCCCAACAGCTACAAAGAAGTAAGAGCAAAAGTTAGTAAGGCAAAAAGAGGCCCAAACACTTAGAAGAGATCAAAGGGAAGCAAAAAAAAGGCCTGAAGTATACCTGGGCAGCGTGCTCGGAAACCTTGGCAGCGAGGGACTCATCGCTCGAGCACGCTTCGGAAACGGCCCTGAAAGAAGCCTCGGTGAGGATCCCCCTCGAGATTTGGTTGGCCATGTATGGGAAATCGCCTGAGTACAAGTTCATGTCTTCCATAAATGACCAAAAGGGCTCCCTCGGGATCTTCCCCTTCGGGACATGGGCATCCCGAAATGCCCGTTTCCGGGAGTGCTTGGCTGGCCAATTTGGGAGTAGCAGCTCCCCTGCACGCCAAAGCAAGAAATTTATCAAGATAGGGAACCCTTAAAGAAATAAAGGTACCACAACTTGTCTAAGAAAACGAACTTGGCGGCACCTCCGTGATGTCATCATCGGAGTCCCGGACCTCCTCGGCAGGAATCTCCTTACCTTTACTCTTACGACGCTCCTCGGCAGAAGGGACTTCCACCAAGGCATCCAGAAGAGCCGCCGAGGAAGAGGGACTCCGAGAAGGGGCGGCAGCAGCAACCTTGGCCAGCGGAACAGCAGCAGCAACATCCGGCTCTTCGTGCGCCTCCTCGAGGAATTTCGGCCTGAGGAAGAGGCACGTCTTTCTTTGCCTGTTTGGCCATGGATGGCCCAGCCCCAGATGATTTCTGCCTTCGGGAGACGGCCTTCTTCATCTGCTCACCCTTCTCGGCTTGACCGAGGAAAAGGGACTTGTAGTAAGCAGCGGAGCCGTCGCCCATCTCTGAAAAAGAAAGAAAACATCAGTGTGAGTCCAAGGTAAAACTATAACAAAAGAATCCTAGGATAACTTACTATCAAAAAAGGACTCATAAGTGACTTCCTCCCTAAGGAGTTGCACCAACCAAGAGTCTTTCCCAGCGATAGCAGGAGCCGGCATCCCGAGGTCCGTCTTGTGCTCCTTCACCACCCCTAGTTCCCGAAGAACCTCCTCGGTCATCAGTTTCCAATTGATGGGGGAGGGGTAAAGGGGGCGCAAAGAGACCTCGGAATCCCAGTCGGAGACTGCTCGGATCCGTTTTTCGAAGTCCACGAATATGGGTGCCAACTCAGGAGTCAGCATTTTCCTCGAATCAACGATGTCCATCTCCAGCCTTCCCCGAGCCCACTTGGTCGGGACATGCGACCAGGCCTCCTCCATCTTCAGAAAGAAAAACTTTTGTTGCCACCCTCGCCAGCTGTCCTTGGTGGCAAAGGTGAACATATACTTTTTGCTCCCTGATCCCCGAGGTAGCATGAAGTAAAAGCCACCCTTCAGGACCACAAAAAGCTTATAGTACTGCATGAAAACAATAAAGTGGGGCTCTATTTTGAAAACGCCACACATACAGAGGAAGGCGTTGAAGTAGCAGTACGAGTTCGGTGGAAGCTGATTTACGGCAATGCCATTGAATTGGCAAAAGTCGCAAATCATCTTCGGAGGAGGGTACCGAAGTCTGGCCTTCAGTTGGGCTTGGAAAACAGTAACCTCGTTGCCACGGTTTGAAAAGCTAAACTGGTCAGAACGTGGCAACCTTGTAATGGCATACGAAGGAAGAAAGAATTTGGTCTTCCATCTTTTTAATTTTTCAGAAGTGGTGTAGCAAGGGTGAGACAAAAGAGGTTGCCAGCTCTCGGGAATAGGCATGGTCGGCAGAAAAGCGATTTCAGAAAAAGGCCAAAACTGACTTCGGGAAAGCTTAAAAAGCAAAAGACTTTGAAAGTTAAAACCCAACAAATGTTTTGCCAAAATCTGGATTTGAAGACGCTTTCGCGAAAGGTTGCCGGAAAACACTCCGTCAAAGAGGATCACCACAAAAAGCAGAGAAAACGTGAAAGCAGCTGAAAGCAAAAGCAGAAGCAAAAGGAGGTTATGATGGAACAGAGGTATATATAGGCCGAGGAGGGTAGGCGAACCAGCGTCATAAAGTACTCCACAAAGGCGAACAGTCGCCATAACTGCTCATCGCGCGTGAAAAGGCGCGCCTGCTGTATCCAATGCAGTCCTCGCCAATAAAAAGCTGCCACGTGTCAGCCATCGCGCCAAAAGAGGGATACGCTTTCTGACACCCCTAGACCCTGGGCACGCCGCTTTAGACTGACACGCCTGGTTACAAGACGCGACGTTACGCAGCCCTGCAAAAGGAGAGAAGTGGGTGACCTCGAAGACACCAAAGGACGGGCTATAACCGAACAGCCCATATCTTCAGACAAAAGGTACATCTTCAACACAGGTATTACACCCGAGGTCCCGAATGACACCCTCCGAAAGCCGACAAACCGAAGTTCCCACTTCGGCTTTTCGGAGGGGGGGCCTGTGATAGTCGAAGGGCTATCGCCTTTCTCAGTACATACTTCCTGACAAAAACATGGTCGGGAAGCCTGGCGTCATCCGAAAGAGGCACTATCATTGACCTCGGAAGGAGCGAAGTTAGGAACCACGAAGTCGGGACTTCGGCTAATACGCTAGGCGTTTCAAAGGTCCGCCGGCTCCCTCGGGGGACCAAGCGGATCACCTTCGGGGATAAAGAACCAGCTATTGCAAGTAGGAGAGAACTTCCCCGAAGGTGGAACCCTCGAACCAAGGGACTTCCCGAACTACCAGCATAACTACCGAAGAAGGTCATCCGTACCAAAGAAC
Organism: Aquilaria yunnanensis; assembly: GCA_039654915.1. Classification (NCBI taxonomy): domain Eukaryota; kingdom Viridiplantae; phylum Streptophyta; class Magnoliopsida; order Malvales; family Thymelaeaceae; genus Aquilaria; species Aquilaria yunnanensis. Next base: position 33,743,738 of record CM077595.1, on the reverse strand, counting down.
GACCTCACCTAGAGGACCTCGGGAGTACGGCATGAGCATTTAAGGAGCCTCTGACATGTCGCCCACAGGCGTTACACACCGCCCCAAACAGCGGTCTGACACACCGATGCCGTCCAGGTCTTGTCACGACCTGTCTCAGCTCAAGGCTCAAGGAGCCTGCAAACGGCTACTTGTCCCCTACGCCCGGAAAAACAGAGAACATCCGACCGAACACGTGTCATGATCTGAACGGGCTGGGAACTCCTATAAATACCAGGGAACAGGCCCTGGTAAAAGGATCCAAAACCCGACCCTCTCCCCCTGAGAAAATACAAACAGGCAAGGCCACTAAACCTTTTAGTGCTCCCCTTCTTTCACCTCTCAGGACACTGACTTGGGCGTCGGAGGCTCCTCCCCGGAAAAAGATCCTGGGGACCTCCTAACCCTTTTTTACGAGTTTGGTAGGCACACTCCCCTGGAAAATCTAGGCTCCAGACGTTCTCCCTCTCAGGAAGTCCCTCCCGAAGTCACGATGTCTTCCAACGAAGATGCCACTGGGCATCAGTATGGAAGAAATTTTTGGATGTTAAATTTCATAAAGAAAATAAAGGCTATTATTCAAAAACCTAGGACAATAGGTTTACAATTGTTCAGAAAAATAACTTAAGGATGGGATGATTTTTTACAAGAGTCAAAGATGGCCATTTCTAGCATTATCACAGCCTTTCATTTCTAGGTTCTAAGGTCAAAAAGGTGGGCTAAAGATTAGCGAAAAAGTCTTTGCTTAAGGCAGACTTATAGTGACCTAAGTGAGGGTTAAGGTTAAACTAAATAAAGCAAGGAAAATATATTGATTTCTTGCTTTTCCTTGGTCATTTTCGGCCTTCAACAGCCAGAATTCCTCCCTTAGCTCCTCCATCACAAAGGAAAGCAACCGAATGCACCAAGAACAAGAAAAGCCATAGTTTTTGGGTTTATTGTCCAACACTTGTAATAATCAACCTTCATAGCGCAAGGTAAGGGTTTTATCTAGGTTTCATGGATGTTTATTGTTCAATAATTATTCCCATACAACCATGAAGCTAAGACCCTAAGCTTGGAAGAGAGCCAAGAGCTTGATGAACCAAGTTTAGGTTAAGGGGGAAATTGTACCTAGGGTTTTAGTCCCACAGCTTTGGTGCTCTGTTATGGAAGTGAAATTGAGGGTTTCTAGAGCCCAAGTTAATACTAACTAAGACCAGTTAACCTCCTAAGACCAAACAATAGCTTGAGGAAGGCTACCATAGTGATTACATAATGTTTATTTGAATGTTTATGAACTAACCCTAACTTGTTTATTGCTGCCAACATTACATTTGTTTGTTGCTATGTTGTTTGTGCATTTGGATGGCTGTGTTTGTGTATTTGTGTTGTATTTTTTTGTTTTAGTTTCTTTGTATTTCAAGTATATGATTGGAGTTTCAAGATTTTATTGGTAAGCCCTTACTAAGTTTTATTCAAGAAACTTACCTCCTTTTTATCCATTTCAGGAGCCCCTGAAAGAGAGCATTCAAACTAATACCTTCCATTTTAATTTTCTGTGAAATTTCATTTATATTAACTTCCATATGTTTAGATGTAAACCAGAGATTTTCATGATTTTTTAAGCACATTATCTATTTTTAGTAATGGTACATTCTACCTTATGCAGTAGGTAGTCCCTTCAAGTTTCTGGAGTGCTTAGTGCTTTTGAAGTTCTCCAAGAAGCTTAGTGTACATATTAACTAAGTTATGGTATGTAGTGCATAAATGCATGTAAATGATTTGGGTATGTTGTATGTGTAGTGTGAGAAGGAGATATGGATCAATGGAGTGTAGTTTGAAGTGTGTATATAATGCTGTCCATATGGTGTTTATGGGCTGTTTTGATGGAATTTTTATGAATGATCGTTAAAAAGGCTCTAAATTCAGGGGAATGGTTTTACTAGGTGTATAAGACATGTATGGACACTACCAAATGGGTTTTCCACCTGGAAATGGAGTGTATGAATATTATGATATTTTGTATGGGTATAATGGTCAATAGTGGTGAGAATTTGGTACCTTGTACTCCAGCTGCCATAACTTTTTGTGCATAAATAATTTGGCTATGAAATTTTGACCACATCTAGAACACTTCAATATGAATAACTTGGATTTGGATCCCTGTACCCAGAGTTATGGCATGTCAAAATTTTCTGATTTTATTTAGCTCTATTCATATGGTCATTTATACTCGGTTAAGTGTAAATCCATAAGTGTAAACTTAGATGGATTTAATATCTAAAACCTATTTCCCTATGAAGGGTTAAGTGTATTAAAGGGTTTAAAACCTTTAGGGCATAGGAGAACATGGGTAGAATTTGAGTTGGACATGGTGTTAAAGTTTGGACACATAAAATACGCACCAATAGCATCATGTGTGTATATGATTTCACTGTCATCATTACTTCAAGATGAAATTGTATATGAATATGTGTGTGATGGTTGGACCAATATACACATCTTTACATAATGCCCAAGAGGGCCACTTGGGTAAATATAACGCCCATGTTCTGCTTGGCCTACAGGACATGGACTACCTGGGGCTTAAACTCACTAAATCTAATGACTGTATAGTAGCACTCAGAGTGGTAACACTAACAACTAAGTGCAAAGTTGTGGGGTCAGCTTCCCCTTTTGCAAGTACTTACCAGAATCCTTGAGATTCTAAGGTTGCTTGAGATATAAGTTTTGTACTCAGTGTTATGTATTTACAGTTTAAAGGGTAAGTGATGCACAAGGATAAGAAAGAGCTTGCACTTGGAGCTTGATAGGTCAAAGGTGGGGCTCAAGTGATGGATCTTGGTTAAGAACTTTGCCTTGTATTTATCTAGTACCTTGTGTACTAAGATATTTCCTCTATTAGGATACATTGTGGTATTAAACCGAGTAACTTTTGGGTGCATGCTAGTGATATAATGTTAGGTACCTCCTAAGTGCTTGGCTTAGGCCAAGGAATATCAAGGAAAACCAAGGAAAGTGATAGAAAATAGAAAGGGGAAGTAAGAGAAGCTCTGGAGACTGGTATAGTGACTTATGTGCAAAACTGGAGACTTTAAGGACTTAATTGCACATAGAAAATGTACTATGGGAAAGCTAGCAGAAAACAGAGAAAGGGGACCAAAATGTACACTTAGATGAGTGGTACAATTAAAACTATCAACTTCAAGTTGATCATTTCGGCCATGCAAGTTTAATGGGTGACTAGTGCAAGACTAGCCCAAATTTGGGAGACAACAATGATTACTAGTCAAAATCTTGTCTTCCACTATGTGTACTATTCACTAGTTAACTAAACAAACTAACTAGTTTGTAGTTTAGTTATGGCCGGTTATGCATGGGAGTTTTTGTGACCTTGCTACTTGTGTTACCTTGTACTTGGCATTATGAGCCAAGATAAGACTTGAGTGTCCATTTTAACACAAGTTTGAGTGGCAGCTTTGAGTATTTATGGAGTTAAGGGCTACATTGCACCATGCATTTTATTGGAAGGCAAAAGTTAGCATTGTAGCTAACTAAAACCCAAGTCCATTCGGCCGAAACTAGTCAAGACCTCATTTCCTTCACTTGACCGAAACTTGTTTAGCTCTTGTTCTTGAGTTCTCTCAAGCTTAGTCTCGGATTTAAGCTTCATTGGAGAGGTGTAGAGCTTGGGTGAAGAATTCACGCTTGAAAGTTTGATTTCGGTGCTAGACTACTTCAAATTCAAGTTGTTCTTGAAGAAGCAAGCCAAGGCCGAGAAGGAATCAAGCTAGGGTTCTTGAGGTAACTTCAATGTTTCCTTGAATTCATGGTAGTTCATCCATGTACAAGGAACTTAAGTGTTCAATTGAAGTTATGTTAAGCTAAATGAGCAAAGTATGTCTCGGTTTGGAGGTGGATTGTTGGACGAATGTGTTCTTGGTGTTCTTCTTCATTTCCATGGAAATTAATCCATGACTAAGTGTTGTTGTTGCCTATTTGATGTTGTGCTAGGCAAATTTGAGCAAGGAACATCAAGTTGAACAAAAGGAAGTTTGGCCGAAAGGTGCACTTGAGGTAAATGTGTGTTCCTCATTCGTTTACATGGCATTGATGCCATGGTCATTGATAAATGATGAGTTGGTGAACATGTGTTGGTTTAGAGTGATGAGGAACATTGATATGTGAAGTTTGGCTTTATGGCCGAGAGCTTGAAATGGCATGATTTGGTGCTCATAACTTGAATACATGGTAATGATACCATGAAACAATAATCATCAATGATTTGATGCTATGTGTTGAATTGGTTGGATAAAGGACATAGATATGTGTAACTAGGCACTATGGCCGAGAATTTGAATTATAGTGGAATGGTGCATTTCACTTGGTTAATTGGAAATAATGATTTAGATGATGTTCATTGATGATTAGAATATTATGTGGTGTGTTAGAATGATGAGTAACACATGTATATGAAAATGGGCCTTTTTGGCCGAGAGCTTAAATGTGTGTATCTTAGTGTTCTTCATGTGGGTCATGGTAATTTAATCCATGAGTTAGTGTGTTGATGCCATGTGATTGATTTGGTAGGCATTGAGATTGAGGAACACTTGGATACTTGAAGCTTGGTTGTAGGCCGAGAGCTATTGAGGTAGGGTTCACTGGCACTTGACTTTGCTTGGTAATGTACACCATGATTCAAGTGTCTAGAGTGGCTAAGTGATGGTTAAATGTGCCATATGACCTTAGTTACTTGATGGGCTTAATGGTTATACTTGGTTGTTTTGTTGATTAGCTAATTAACTATGGTACATGTACTAGAAATGCAAGTAAATGTGGCCTATTTGCTTGGCATTTTGGGAGCTCCAAATGGAAATGGTGTATTGGTAAGTTTGTGTGCAAGAAATGCACATGGGTACATGTATGGCTTATATGGCCGAGAGCAACATTGTGGAGTGTGTGTGTGTACTTGTGTGCTTTGGTGTTTCCTTGTGCATGCTAACCCCACTTATGAAATATTTGACTTATTTATCTATTTTGTATATGTATATGTCTGTTTTTCTTGTCTTGGTGTTTGTTTTGCAGGTTGAGCTAACTAAGGGGAGGTTAAGCTTTGAGTGATTACTCAGCTTAACTAAATAGACTCAATATGAGTTGTATATGTTTTAAGTGAATCCTACTAAGTTATATGCTCATTGTCCATCCTTTATTTTTCAGGCAAGGACATTTGGCCTGAGTAAGGCTAAGCTGCTTGTGTGTGTGCTTAGTGTTTATATTTTGCTTGTTTTGCAAGGTATGTGCCAATGTGTGCTTGGCTTAGCATTTTGATTAATTCACAAGTCTTATTTCTTGTTTGGCCGAGACTTATAGTGGAAGTTTGCAGGCTGTAGTTGGAGACTTGTCTAGGAGAGCTATGGATACCTGGACTGTAGCTTTGATCATAGTGTTTTCCTTCATGACCATTAATCAAGCCATTGGGTTGGTGTTGCAGTGTGTACTCTTGTATGGCATACTTAAGGTCATGTTTGACCATTAGGAGTCGTAGCATGTAAACTTGGCATAAATACTTTTGGTTTCATGGCATGTGTAGCCATGTTATGGTTGCTAGGTAGACTACCCTTTTTGTGTTAATATGAGTAGTCTTTAACACCTAGACTTATAATGCTTCATGGTTTTGTATGCCAAGTTATGTATGGATTATGGATAGCATTATGCTGGCTTATGTTTGCTGGATATTATGGGCCAAGGTTTGGCACCTTTATGTGAATAATATGAGCCTTGCTTCATGAAAATGTTGTGCATAATTATGTGTACCTTAACTGGCCGAGAACACCATGCACATTTTGTATATGGTTTTTCAAAATCTAAACCAAATCTTGTGGGCTTCTTGGTTGCCATATAGATAGTACACTTGATGCACACCATTTATGCACTTAAATTGCATTAAGTGTTGCCTTGCTTGTTGTGCAAGAAATTAATTGAACCCTTGCTTGTGGAGCAAGTTAAGGGTTCGGGCCTTGCCCTTGCTGCAAGTAATTTAATGAGTCCACATAGAAGCCACCTGGGCCACCTCCCAGGCTTTTCAATTTAAGAAAATAAGACTTAAAGTTAAGTTACCCAAATTGGCCGAATCTAAGAGACTGGAATTAAACTCCAGTTAACAGGTTAAACTCAAGTTGGGAGGTTTAACATGAATGTGAAATTTGGGAGTTAAACTTAAGGTTTAAGAGTTAAACCTCTATAGTGATGGGCCAGGGCCTATGTGAGGTATGACATATAAAGTATGCACAAACTATTACTTGAATTTGAAGCAACTAGTATTTTGTTGTGTTGGCTTGTTTTAAGTATGTTTTAAATGGATTGCTCAAGTGCTAGTTTCTTAAGTGGTTTATTTATTTGTTTTGCATTGCCAAGACAAACGCATGCATATTTTCATGTAGGGTAGGTTAAGAAACTAGTTGCACATGAATTTTCTTAATTTACCTATGAGTAATAGTTAGCTAATACTAACTAAATGGGATTAAAATCCCAAAAGGCTTACAAGTTGAGCAATTCGGGGCACTGGTATGCCTCTCCATGACAAGAATCTTGTTGATGAGTGTGTAGCCACATAGATTGTCTTTTACACTTAGCAGCGCATACATACTTTGCTCACACAAGCTAAATTCTAGAAACTACATGCACAACTTGTTATGAGCTCTTAGTGCACTAAAGATAGCTTTTTTCCCACAGCTAGTCCCAGCAATATTCAGCCATCCAAGCCTGCATACATATGTGAAGACATTTATTCTTTGGGAAAGGGCTACACATTGAGCATAAAACATAGCACAAACTCTAAGACACCTATCATAGTGTCAAGTACCTGCATGATGCACACAAAATCTTAAACACAATACTTAAGGCTCAGTCAGCCAATCCCATTCCTAAAACAATACAACATATTGAGCATGAGTACTAAGAACGTGTAAAGAAGATTCAGTCTTAGGCCATATAAGATATTATATATGCTTACTCCTATGTCCCTCCATCCAAAGTAAGACAAAAGAATCAACATAACACATATACAAAGTACAACATATAACAGAGCTATCAAATAAATAAGAACTAAACTATAGATTAGCACACACAAACAATCATAGAGGTACATAGACACGCACCCAACACTTAGCCTCTTGGCCATGGCAGCTATTTACCTATCATACAAACACACAAATACTTATATATAAATATAGCATATACACACATTACTCACACACATAGAGCTCCAAAACCTCAATTAGGGATGACCTTCCTATTATTTGGTTCCTACTGCTTGCCATCATATCATAAGCTAGCTAAAACCCTAGTGCACAATATCACCATATCTTAGCCCCGTCTCAACATATGAGCACATACGGATACTACCTTTGTTCATAGACATAGAAATTTGATGAATGTTAAGCAAATAAATGTGATTCCTCAACAAAGTACTAGCAATAACATTTCCCTTACCTTTAACACACTTTTGGTTGCTTGATGGTGAAGCAAATGAGTTCCCACATGTAATTGACACAAGTTCCATCAATTTCTTTGCTTTCTTTCTCTACCAATCCCAAAACAATTTCAGCCTAGTTTCCCTTTGATCTTTCCCTAGTTTAGAGATGATCTACAGTGGTTCAAACATCATCATGCTTAGTGGAGGAATGCTTCACTGTGGTCCTAAATACGTAATCACTTTCAATAATCACCCAAAAAATTAGGAGATCAAGGTTTTACTTAAGTAATTTAGTCCTCAAATTAGTTTTCCTTTCCACCCAGGTACTTCATTCGATATGCTTGACCAAATTGGCCTCACAAAATTTTAAACTCAGTAAGCTTATGTTCCTTCCCTACCATTTCAGACTCTAGAATTTAGCCACTCTAACCCTTAATTCTCTCCAACCCACTTGGTTCCTAAGTTATTGGGTAAATGACACTCATCATCCCTGAACTAAAACCCATGTTACTTAATAGTCCTGCAATTATCAATTGTTACACCGATCGTCCTCTAACTATGTCAATTGTTACAATAACATCCTATCGTTTGAGTTAGCCATTAAAAAGTGACAAAAGTAGGGGAAAAGTGCACAACTAATCCTAAAGTTAGTAAATTTTTCTATTTAAACCTAAAACTTTACTATTTTCTAGTTCAGCTATAAAACTATTTTCCAACAAATAACCTCTCATAATGGAACATTTGATTCATAATGAAAAATAGAGACTATTATTTAAATGAAATAACAAAAAAAATATTTTAACAATTCAAAAGTATACCTAGCCTTTCTTTACCGTGTGTGTAATGTTCAACTATGAGGGATCCAATATCATTTGCCCTTCCTTCTTCAGATTTGGTTTGTAGAACCATTGACTGGAGCCAAAACAAAACAAGAAGAAAACTTTAGATGTAAAAATTACTTTTACCTACAAAGGCTTTTTGTTTATTGTCAAAATAGAAAATTGATAATTATGGAGCAAGAAATTCATGATAATTAGAGGTAAAGTATTGATTATCGATTCCATTGCTCCAACAACAAGAACAAATGGAGCTAGTAACCTAGTTGCTAGACTTGTCATCTACTCTTGTAGGGGATAGGTCCCTGGTCAGTTCACCCAAATCACAACCAACATTCACCCAATAAAATATTCAAATTGAACATTTCCCCCTAGGTAATAGCACTTCAACAGAACACTTCCAACCATCTTACTTCATCCTATCATCATTATTCTCTTTTGTTCTTTTGGTTTAAGAGCATAGATCACAAATCTGCCCCATCAATGTGTCAGAGCTAGTTCTCAGGCTTGTAGCATTTGGTGACTGGGTCGAGCACTCAGGAAACCTTGTCATTTGCCAGCCATGTCTTCCCATGTTTTCTTTGCAATTGCATTCACCGCCCTACTTCTTAACCCGCTTGATGCAACTCCTTATACGGTCACTGTAAATCCTCACCTATAAATAAAGAAGAAAAATTAAGAATATGGAAGTTAATCCGTCATGGTTGTTATAGTTATGATGTATGAGGAAAATTCATTTAAGTGAAACCTGTAAGGCTGAAAGTACCTGGTGTTACCCACTCCGGGGTAGTCCAGTTATGGTTGCAAAACTGTGCATTTAGACTCCCAGGATTGGTAATGTTCTGTAGGCCATCAGGACACTACCTTTAGTGTGCATACCCAAGTGGCCCTCTTGGGCACTATGTAAATACAAGCATATTGGTCCAACCATCACACACATATTCACATTTCATGCACACCATGGCAGCAAAGAAGGAAAACACTAGCACAAGTCTTAGTTTTGGCTTCCACACATTAGGCAATCTTGTTAAGTTCTAGTGGCCAGCTACTGCACCTGTAACTTCCACTAATAAAATGTATCATTCTAGCCTCATACCCCCCTATTTTATTTCCTCCATTATGAATTAGATACTTAGAGCAAACCAAGGAATTTTGTTTTACATCAATAGCCCACCTATAGACCAAGTTATGGATTTTTTAAGTTGGTTACAAAATTCTGACCAAATGAACAGTAACCAAGCCAATTTTTCAACATCATATCTTTGGTTACAAGGATCCAAATCCAGAAATTATAAATTCCAGTTCAGCCACTGGATGTTCTCTAGGTGTGGTCAAAATTTCATACCAAGATTCATTCTACGCAGGGAGATATTAAACTTTAGGTACATGGTCAAAATTCTGGCAACTTTTGGACCATTTTGCCCATACAATTTTTCCAAACCATGCAAACACTTCATTCACAAAGGGAAAGCCCTCCAAGGCTATCCCATACATGTTCAATACACATATTGGTTACATTCTCTTGCATCTAGCAACTTTATGTGGCCAAAACAAAATTTACAAGTAAGCAGCCTATCATTCACACTTAGGCAGCTTCGCACCACATCACTTACATAGCCAAAACATTACTCAAATGTTTACATACTTGTCTCATTTTACATACACTACATGTACATGCATAAATGCACTAAAATATGGTCTTAAATCAGCTAAATACACACCCTAGGTTATAGGAGTGCCTGAGACACAATGGACTCCAGAAACAGGATGCTGGACAGCTGCTGCACAACACAGTAAGTACCACCATTAAAAATACCAAATGTGCTCCTAAAATCACCAAAATTTCCATATCACAACTAGACATATGGAAGTTCATGTACTGGAAATTTTAGATCAAAACTCAAACCACAAAGGTTAGTTTGAAGGTGATCTTTCTGCTGGACCTGAAATGACAGAATTGAGGGGAGTAAGTTTCATTGAGAAACTTAGTAAGGGTAACACTTGGTTTCTTAAGGTAATGTGATCCTCATTAAAACCTGCATCCAAAGACACTAAAACACAAAAATGACAATGCATATATACAAGATATAGCAACCAAATGCAGCAGCCAAACACAAACAACAAACACATGAAATGTGGCAACAACATATACCATGGGTTAGTCCATAAAACACATAATAAACATAATCAAATCACTATGGCAGCCCTCCTCAAGCTAATTCTTGGTCTTAGGAGGATTTTAACAGTAGTTATTACTAACTTTGGGCTCTAGAAACCCTCACTTTACAGCCATCTTTGTGCACTTGACAGTAGGTCACAAAACCTTCAATAAGTGCACTCCCCTCAATAAGCTTGGTTCATCAAGATCATGGCTCTCTTCCAAGCTTAGCCATAGCTCCATGGATGTTTAAAAATACAGAAAACAACCCATGAGAGCAAGAGAACCCTTACCAAAGTGAGTAGGCTGAATTTGATGCTTAATCCTTGAAGTATGCAAGAAATAGCTCTAGTTTGATTCCAATTGCTTCCTTTTACCTTCAATTTCAATCAATTGCAAGTTTGAAGGTGTGGTGGCTATGGAGGAAGTATGGCTGTGTTATTGGGCTGGGGGAGGACCAAAATGAGAGTGGGATAAGTGATTTGGCCACTTAAATGGCCTTAAATGAGCTTAAGGGCACCAAATCACACTTTACAAGCTTAACCTTGCTTTATGTCATTTTCCTTCTCACTAATTATGGTTTCTTTGTCTTAAACTCATTGGTACACATGTGCCCAACATTTTTGACTAATTATCAAGTCTTGGCTGCCTCCCCCATGGTGGGATAACTCCACAATTCCACCCTTAGACTTAAGTCAAAAGCTTGAACACCTTAAGGTTTACACTAGGACATTTAGGTCCTTATTGCCTTTAGTGTTTCCTTTATCCAAACTTGTCTTCCATGAGCAATTTGGTCCTCCAATAGCACTTTCATACCATTTATATCTTTCCCATAACTCTCCAAGTTTCTTTCTTGAGAGTTTTGCAATTGAGTACCTGAATTTTCAAAACCTTACAAAAAAGTCCATAGGTTGCTTGACAAACAAACAATCCTTAAGGCTTTTCTTAGGGACCAAGTTACCAACTTGGAACCCTTTTAAGGAGGTGTTGATCATGCCTTTTACCCCCCACACTTCAATCACTTTGGTGAGAATTACACAATATAATGGTTTTTAGCCATTATGACACACTTGTAATTCTCCCATTTTGTAAGGTGGTAACACCTGGTGAGTATGGTTGAGTTAAAGGATCAGCAAAGCTAGGCATACAAATGAATAAGCAAAAAAAAAAAACACCAAATAGCATACACGCTTATATAATTTTAGGACTAAACTAGAAAATTATAAAGTTTTAGGACTCAAATAGAAATATTTACAATGTTTGGGACTAATTGTGCACTTTTCCTTCACTTTCATCTCTTGTTAATGGGCAACTCAAACAACAGGGCGTTATTGCAACAATTGACATAGTTGGAGAACAACCAGTATAACAATTGGTAGTTGTGGGATGATTAGGTAACATGCGTATTAATTCAGGGATTACAGGTGTCATTTTCCCTAAGTTATTTCACTTAACAAACCAGCCTTTGGCTTAAACAAAGAATGAGGTATGATAGTACTTCTACTTCAATTACATTTCTATCATCTCATTCACCCAAAGCCTTTATCTCTTGAAGAAATGGAGTTAAAAAAATTGCAAATCAAGGAGTTGCTAGACCTAAATCCACATGAATAGAAGGCACAAAGTCACAAATAATGTGATTTATATATCCCTTCTTAATCTATGACTAACATGTATCTTATTCCTCTTTATCCAAAAACCAAAATTCACCTACTTTACAACAATTAAAGACTTCAACAACTCCCAAGGTTGATGGTGTCGTGCATGTTTTTTATTTACTTTTTCCTCCAAGTGTTAGTTTGTGTCATCTCTGCAGCTATTCCTTCTAAAATGCTATACTTTTTTTCTAAGTTTTGTAAGACCACATAATTTTTGTATCTATACTTTCTTCCTTACTCAATAAACTATTTTTGCCTTTTCTTATTTCTAAATCTGTCTTGCCTTTTCTTCCCAATGTAGAAGGCCTTATTCAGAACATAGTGCTAGCAGCCTCCTAGTATCAACTATAGTAGAAGCTATCATGGAAAAATAAAAATCAAGCCAAAGGCACGATGTTTTCATCCTATGTATCGGACGAAATCAGCTATTATACATTCACCTAAGTATACAATTCATACTACTAATGATTTCTTGCAAGAAATCAAACAACAACTATATGAATAAAAGCAATGAGGAGCAATCAACATAAAACTCATAGCAGGCATAAATCCGATAGAAAATATGCAAGGGAAAGAAAAAAAAATTAATCTCTTACTTATGAACAGCTAATGCCTTTCAGCTATCATACATATTAATAGTGAGCCACACATCACACAATCAACTGAATAGCTAGTCCCCTCGTCATCAATTTCGATATTGCTTGACTGAGCTTTGAGCCAATCCATAGTTATGGCATAAACATGCTCACACACAATGAACTAACAAAATAACCACAATAGCATTGGCATCAAGAACCCAAGAACAACAATAAAAGATGCACCACGATGGAATGCATGAGAGCTAGCCCTCAGCCACCAATGTTGATGCTACTTGGGCAACATCTAAACCAATCCTCGTCTTTGGTGAATCTTCTTCAAATAGATAATAGGATGAACATACATTGATGAGCCAACAAATCCACCAACCATTATGCCTGCAATGATAGATCCACATAGAATTGCAATAGCCAACTAGAACAGGAAGCCACCACACCAATGGCTAAAATGATAAAAAAATAACACTAAATTGTGGGTTCCAATAATAAAAACTAACAATAGAAGCCCACACCCACGAAAGCCAAATAAGAACACACCAACCTTAACAAAAATAGTGCTATTTTGCCTAGTATAGATAAGGCCCTATCTTAGGGCCTAACAACATGTACAGGTCAATGAATTCCTAGCACATTTGGTACTATTCATTGAACAGTAAATTCGTTCCATATTAGAATGTAGTAGTGATAATAATAATAGGATTTTAAATCTTGATACCATAACTTTGAGGAACTTTAAGGATCATGAAATTTATTGTTTTCTTTTCTTGTGTGCCTAGAAAAAATATGATATTTTGGCAAAAAAATTTGAAAAGGAAAAAGAATCAATGGAAATGCACAAAATATTTTTTGGGTCTTGTAAAATGTAAGGTTTTAACTAGCGTACAAAAATAAATATTTTATTAGTAATCTTCCTGAAATGGTTGTTGAATTTACTTACAACTGTTTATAGTTGTAGGACTATTATATCCATAAAAAATAAATTCAAGACCATAATCTTTTAAAGGTGAAGTTTAAGATTACTTAGAGATGATAAAAATTTTACTAAATAAATTCTTAAATCTAAAGGTTTTGAAAATTTTTTTCACTTCATTTAACTATCACACTTCACAAAAGTAGTGGTTATTTTACATTTTTTTGTATATCTTATGCAATTTAGAATAGTTTTTTTTTTCAAAAATTCATATTGTTTTTTTCTTCAAATGACAATAAAAAAACTAGTCAATTCTATAAAGTCCCAAAAATATGTTATAGGTTATGTTATTTTGTAAGACTTCAAAACCTGTTGCCCCTTTTCATTATTATTTTAATAGTTAGTGCCTAATTTGAGCATATTTTAAAATATAAGTGACCAATTAGAGCATCATATTTGAGGAGAAAAACTTTAGCCGCATACTTGTTGTCAGCAGTAATCATTATTGGAAAGTTTGAGATTTCTCATCTATTAAATTATCAACTATCTTAGCCCTAAAACTATTGGAATGTCAACAGCCACAAAGAACATGGCATGCTAACTCCATTTTCATTCCATTTTGAGAGCATTTCTTTCCATTTTTTTTAAGAATAAACTTGATCTCTGATCATTAGCTTTTTCTTTTCTTGGGCCCTTATATCATAGTACATACCATCAAGTTATCCCCATAAAATCATTCACCTATTGTGTCTTTTCTCAATATGATCCTTTCCATCACTTTCAATGCTAGTATGTTGAATTATGATCGTGGCACACTCACTAACAATCAATCTTAGAAACAAAAGTCATGGAATTGAATATTTGTTTTTATATTTTATAAATAAGCTCGTGAATTTTCTCCTTAAAGAAATTAATTATATGCATGTTAAAAAATTCAGTAAAACTTATTTTTGGAAGAATTGAAATCACTTATAAAAAAAATGAACAATCTTTTTATAGGAGAACATAACTCCTAGAATTTTTTCCCGCACATCATGTTGTTACTATTATTGCAACACATGATAAAAATAATTTTTTTTCTCTTTCCAAAGTTTACTATTGTCTATAGCGTGCACGAGTTCTTGTTTGAGAGTTTAGCCTATTGCCAATCCACCTTTGATCTTGTAGAAAACTAAAATACGTAAAAACTAAAATGATTTGAAAATTAGGGGTTAGGAGCCATCGATAAAATTTGCCATCTATGTATGTGATGAGTATGCGATTGTTGGCCTAACTCCTTGTGAACTTGGGGAACTTTGAACAGAAAATTACAAACCAATTCTATCTTAAAATTAGTATAATTTGGAGCTCTATAATTAGTGCTTTAGGCATCTAAAGAGGAAGTTGATATATACTGCAGCAACAAAGAAACTTCCACAGGCTAGTGATGGCTTGGAGCAAAAATTGATGTAATGTGTCGAACCAATAAGAGAGAAATTTTAACAATCACGAAATTAATGATGAGAAATTGCACAAAATCTATTAAAAAAATTTATGAAACGTTTCAACAACGAAGGAATTTGATCTGTACATTGGGAAAAAGTTTTTGATCCCAACTTAATCACTACTAACTTCAAATTTCCGTAGCAATGCGTCCAACTCGTCAAAATAACAATCATTAGGATCACAGCACAGTCCGTCTGTGCCACCGTCCACTCTCGTCGCTGCCGCGGCTGCTATTACACCACCGCCCTGGGAAGTGATCTCCTGATCTTCATCTTGATCCTGTTGATGACCGAAGCCACCAGAACTCGTATTCAGACGATGGTTCTTTCCGATCTTGGAAGTCGGGTAGTAGCCAGCAAAAGCTTCGGCGCCATCCTTGTCCTTCCCGTTATACTTGATCCTACACAAAGCCAGTTCTTGAACCCCTCGGAACAATCACCTGCGACCACATACTCGCGCATTATGTATTCCATCTTCTCGCACTTGCTCCGCTGAAGAAAGTAAGCGTCTTCTTCCACCCGATCACCCGGTTACTTTCGTCCAGGATTTTGTGGTCCTCGGTGTTGGACTTCTAATGCCCTCCTCCATTGTCGCCAGTCTGATTCAAACCCCTCTGGGGGTGCTTCCCATTACCGTTCCGTGACATCTTCTCTCGACGGACGAAGAAGTAGCGTTCGTTCTTCTCCAAGAAGGCCGTCATGTTGGTGTCCCAGTCAAGCATGCAGGGCTCTATTCCATAGACATCGGCTTTCGGAATCATGAATCCTGACAGAGGCTCACCCTTAAGCACCTTACAGAGGTAGCCGGTGATGAGTTCTCCGTCCGTTGGGTCGAACCGGACACCCACAGGTGTTGAGATCGCCATGGAAAGCAGATCAATCAAATGGAGGGGGATGGATTTGTGTGTGTGTGTGTTTTTATAGATGCAATTTTAGGGCATGTTGGAAGAGACTTGTATTATCGGACTCTTATCAACTCACGCGCTCTGTTCTTGATCAGATATGCCGGGGAAGCACTCTGCTCCTGTCCTCCATCATATCCATTGAATTCCCGCTACCTTATTATAATTTGTGTTTTCAATGTTGCAAGTGCTTCCTCATTTTACAAAATTACTTCAATTAGCTACCTAGGTTTCTCATTCAAGATTTTTTTCCTTTTCTTTTCATTCTTTGTTTTATCAGCCCAATAGGATTTTGATACAGTAACAGATTTATGTTTCAGGAGACCGTGGACCTAAAGCCCCTATTGCCGGTAACTAAACTACTGATTTGAAAACCTAAGTGCTTAGTGGAAAAGTTTCAAAACTTTAAGGTTTCTTTGTAATTTTTTTAAAATCTAAGTGACAAAATAAGAAACTTTATATAAAATATAGAATCAATTTGTAAGTTTTTTAAAAGTCAAGAACTATTTTGTAATTTTGCCAAATTTTAGAATAGAGAAACTTAGAGCTCCGTGAAGTGGGTTGGGAGTGTACTTTTTAGAATATTGAAAACTAACCGCACTTACCTTTGCTCGATCGCCTCTAGATAAAAAAAAAACTGGGGTTGGTTCTCTATTAGAACATAACATTGTACTACCAACTATGAACAAGAACTCATAAGCTAGCAACTTATTTTATACACTGTAATAACAATAACAAAAAATGTTTGGGACAAATTTTATGGTAGTTACCTTCTTTTATAAAAGAAAGTTGTTGACTTCTTGGTGATAGTAAAGGTGAGGTGCTAGCAACCAAACTAGGTGGACCGACTTTAAAACTTATGCTAGGTGACTTTCAAACTTGTGATTCTATGCTCAAGGACACTGGTGGCCCAACTTGTGTATTTGGGGGAAAGCCTCTGATGATCAAATTAGGCTTGTGTAAGTGGTTGAGAAAGCTATGGAGATTAGTGTTGCAGAGTGTAGAACATAACATGGAGTTTCATGGGGTTGCCGCTTATGGAGACTGGAAGGGGTTTGTATGAATTAGGAAATCCGATGAACAAGGAAGGGGTCCGGATAAATGGCGAATCGGGCCACCACTATGCTGACTAGGTGGTTTGGGCCACGATGTGGGGTTACAGGTCCTATATGGTATCAATATGTCCCTTTTCTTAATAAATGTGGGATTAGAGTCCTACATTTTATGAGGCCCCCTTGCGTGAAATGATACATCCCTTGTGAAGACGCCTTTGCTGATTGACCAATGTTGCATGAGGTTGGTAGGCTTGACGAATCCCCTTTCTGGATAACAAGAGTTAAAACCATGCCTTTAAGGGACCAAGGAGGTGAAACGATGCTAAAATGAAGCCTACATAATGGTAATCAAAGATAGAGGTGCTCAATCACCTTTTTT
This sequence comes from Aquilaria yunnanensis, assembly GCA_039654915.1. Lineage (NCBI taxonomy): Eukaryota > Viridiplantae > Streptophyta > Magnoliopsida > Malvales > Thymelaeaceae > Aquilaria > Aquilaria yunnanensis. The sequence goes on along the minus strand of CM077595.1, from coordinate 33,726,286 downwards.
GGTTTTAACCGAATCTGAATGATTGAATTTATTTAGTTTTTGGTCTTAGATACTAATAACTAAATAGTTAGAATTATGAGAAAATTGAAAAAAACCAAAAATTGAATCAACCAAAAAGAATTTTGGTTATTCAATTTTTCTTTTGGAATGAACAAATCATATGAATCCACAATCCAAACCTCAAACGTTAATCACATATTCCAATCTAAACATAAATTTCAATCACGTAGAAATATCTATTATCCATTTTAAATCCAAATATCACGTACATGCACATAGTAAACACGCATCACATACGTAATCCTTTCCAAATTGCAAACATAAATGCTAGTAAAATAAAATTTGGAAATTTTGGTCAACTAGATTTTAATTGAAGTAAGCTGAAAATTGAATCCAACGTATATATTGGTTTTTAGTTATATCCAAAAATTAAAATTATATTTAAAATTGATAATCAAAAATTGAATTTTTTTTTTCGCTTATTCGGTTATTTGGGATATAACTAAAATTTTACTCACCCCTAATCAAAGATGTTGCTTGATGGTGTGCGACATTTGTGGTAGTCAAGGGTCATGTGGCACCTTTTTTATTGCACTGCCAAGAGGGTAATTATTGTGGTAGTTATCAAGGTGGGATGCAGAAAGGCCACTTAAGGCTTATAAAAGCCCATACCCCTAATTCTCCTTCCTCTTTAATGTTTACATTGGTAGTTTGCTTCTCAAAACTATCTTGCTTCCTTGCCCCATGTTTTATTTCTTTCTATTTCCCAGTGAACATTCTCACCTTCATGACTAAGCAACACCTTCATCTTTTACTTTATTACTTCAATACATAGTTCAATTTTCTCCCATTCTTTTATTGATTTTATTTATTTTTCTTTATTTCTTTTCTGATTTCTCGCATAACAATTGGTTGCCATTCCCCAGGCCCTGCTTACACTTCTTTTTTACATTTATCCGTAAATGGCACTCCTCATGCATCAAGAAAGGATACAGTGACTACCCATCCCTCTACCATCATGGAGTGCCCAACTGGAGGGTAGAACCTAAAGGTCTCTTTCTACACCAAGTTGAAAGAGTTCAAAGGAGTGAAGACTAGCCTCGTGTAGGAGGTGTTGTAGTTCAATCTCCATTTGTGGTAATGCCCTAATGAGGTTGCTTTTGCTCTAAAAAGTAAGTGGATCTTGTGCATGTTAACCATTAATGTTGATTAGGGCACCTTTTTTGTATCCATCACCCAACTTCAAGGTGGGCTTTGTTTTCCCCTTGATCCCTTCGTAAAAATATTTACGAATTCTACCAGTTTCCCATTTCCCAACTGCCCCCCAACTCCTTCACCTGCTTAGATGAATTTGTCATCTGTTGGAAACCAATAGGGGTCAAACCCATTCTTGATGCTTTTTTGCAGTTTTAATCCCTTAAGCCCTATAACATGTTCAACCTTCTTCCAGGTTGCCTTGTATCTCACAGAGACAATAAATCTTTGCCATCGCCCTCTATAGAGACGCCTTGGGCAAGTGGAAAGATAATCGTTTTTTCTTACCCCTAGCAAACCCCAATGGGACTTCATTGTGAGTGGAGTGACACCCCCCAACACAGTGTCATCAAATGTCACTTTTTGTTCATGGTATCAGATGGGGAAAGGATTTATAAAGGTATTCTAACATGGTTGGAGTCAATTTTTCGTTGTGAGAATTACGAGGGCCTATTCCCTCTAACCCAACAGGCACTAAGAGAGACAACCATTCTGTAATCAGGAATGCATTGTGCCCATCTGAGCTATCAAGGCATGAAGAACCTAGTAAACTAGGTTAGTATTTAAGAACAATTTGTTCTTGTTGGATCATTTTAATACTTTTGGATTTATTTGATTATTTTTAGGTTTACATATTGTAAATTAATGATATTTTGATTAATTCAATTGAAATTGTATTATTTAAAATTCTTCTTGTTGTCACTACATAAGTTTTAATTATATTAGATATAGACAATTAAATTATTAATATTGATACTAACAATTTATAATTAACAATTTAGTGTTATAATTACTTTGAAACCAAGTCTAGGCATGCTACTGACTGATTATAATTGTCACCTCCTATGACTGCCTAGTGACTACTTCTGTTTGTTGACCCTTTTAGTCATTGCCTTGGTCGCTCCATCCTGGTGACCAAGGGTTTGGTGAACGTTTGTTAACCATTAGTGTTACTAGCCAAAATGTGTATTAGTGACCATTTGGCGATTGATAAGCTAGCCAGTTTTTGCATCTTCTCTTCTAGTGTACTAAGGATAAAGCACAAGATCATTCCTAACATATTCTATAATTACATAAATAGGCTTCTGAAATTCCTTTAATTTTAATGTGAGTTGCATGTAAGGACCTAATATTTCAAAAATGAGAAATTTGATCGGTATTTCATGGGTGGGCAAGACATCGGGGGGTGGGGGAGATAGAGAAAGGTAGAATAGAATTATGGGTCAAAAAGCATGGGTCTTAACTTAAAATTGGCATTTATATCTAAAGCCAAAATTACAGGTCCAAGTCCTTAAGCTATCTTTCAATTCTCATATAAGGTCCTTATATTTATAAACTGTCATTTATAATAATGACACATGTTGTTGAAACAACAATGTACTTTCTCTATCCTAAGATCTTTAAAATGTTGGGTTTAGCACAAAAATTAAGAAATTGGTATTTAAAAATTTTTTGTTTCCTCTTGTGTCTAACGCTTGTTCCATACAAATCCAGAAGAATGGAACATGTGATTATCAAATTAATTATTTTAAGCTAATATTGTAAATTAATTTATTAAATATTGAAATATTCCAAAGATAATTTAGAGCAACTCAAAATAGCAATGTTGGAAACAGAGTCAAATTCCAAGTTGCTTTGTGATATGTTTTATGGCTATTCTAAACCTTCCTCCTACTTATAGAATCTCTTTTTGGAATGTAGGTCTCTCCTGCTAAGGTTGAACATCAACCAATGTGACCACAGTCCGTTTGCAAAGCTTTGATGTTTGATCCGTTTATGTACTTTGATGTCTATCCTCCGAATTTAAGAAGTGTTCTTCATTCGGAAATTGTTGTCCCAACTCCTCAAGAAGTTACTAGCTCTTCCGTCTGTACTTCCTCTATTGTTGTCATAGGCCTCTATCCCAGTAAAATGTCCTCTGTTGGTAGCAGAGGCAAGAACTAGGCAATGGAGGTTTTGTGTTTTGTTGTCTTTCCCTTTTCCATTGAAAAAAAAGTTTTCAAGAGTGTCAAAAACTAATAAGCTTTCAAGTTATGTGGTTAGGATGTCAACAGTTTAGTACTAAAGAATATGTTCCTTGAATTTTTTAGGACGTCCGACATTAATTAAAGCCAACGTGTATAACATAACCAAATCATATATATTTATGTCTTTATGTGGATGCACGAATAAAGAAAGTGATTATTATTTTTTATATTGTCATTGTTTACTCAACATGTACTTTAATTGAAATCAGCACTTTAAGAAAGTGAAAAGGTATTTTAACAAGGCCTTTTGTAAGGAGTAAGTATGTTATCTAGTTTTCTTTGTATGTTGGGTGAGGAAAAATATTTATAAAAGTTTAGCTACTTAAGTAATTATGATTATGTCAGACATATTATTAACATCCAAATTTCATTCATGCAACACAGAATGAAAGTAAAAATATTGCATTTTCAAGGTTTGTCCTTTTTATTTTTCTTTTATTTGTATTATTTTTTATTATATACAAAGTTTCAACTCCTAATAAATTTAAACTTAATTATCACTAAGTGATTAAAAATATGGACGTTTGTAATTAAAGGTCTCATACCTTGATTTCTTACAAACAAAAAACTCCACATTTTAGAATTTAATAAATTTAAAGGGACAAAATGATATATAGTAAATACTTGGAGGACCGATTCATGTTGATTCATAGTACAAGGAGGAAAATATCTAACTCAGTATACTTCAGAGAACCAAAAGTGATTTAGGCTATCTAAAAAATTAAGTTTATTATGGCTGAAACCTTTTATTGGATTCATAGTATGTTTCAATATATTGTAGCAGTTTTTATTATGTATGATAAGCTTCTATGGAATTTTTGTTGTTAGTTGTGTTCAGTTATTGTATACCATAATGAGTTAAGAAAAAAATAATAATTGACTAAACTTCTTCAATCAGTTTTTGTCAATCTAATGAATATATTATAGGTGGGTTAATGGGATGAATATGTATGTATAATATATTATTACAACGGTTTTATTGGCAAGCCAAGTTCAATTCTAATCTACATATAGTTCCATTATTCTAATAAATTAAAGTTACATTATTTTTGTTCAAGATTGTCTGGATAAAAAGGATTTTGACCAAGTTGCTTATGCTTTTGTCAACACAAGTTAGGTTGTTTTCTCATTTCAAGAGAATATTAAACGGGTTAATCGGGTTTTTATCTAAATTAAGTTCTTCTATTAGGTTTGTTATGAAAAAAACATTTTAGTGAATTTGATAGTACAATATGTAGATTTTTTTTGGATATATAATATAAGTTTGTTTCAGTTGTTTTTCTTTGTCTAAATTATTTTATAAATATGGTTACTATTAACACAAAAACAAAGTACCATTGAAATATTTTTTCAATACATTTATGTCAACCCTAATAATTTAAATTATTTAGGCACGTTAATGGGATCAAAACCTTGCCACGCCCACTATCTTAGTACATTTTCTTTATTAAATTTTCATTGCACTTTAAAATAATATTCTTATGGTTTACGTTGATTTTTTCCAATTTTTCAAAATAAAACAAGTAACGCTTACTTTTTCTAATGTTCTCCACTTTTTGGATCCCGTAGTAACGCAGGGTATATAAACTAGTTCTACTAGACTTTATATATTATATGTATGCTGAAGTGTTGAATAAGGTGACTTGCACATAAATCTCTCAAAAAAAGCACCTCAAACTTTCATTTTGGACTAATTTTAATAAACTACTACTCTTTATTCTAATATAAAGTAATTATTTACCCAAATTGTCATTTATTGAAACTTTCCACTTTAAGATGTCAAAAAAGTAATTTCAAGATATTTTGCAAAATGTAAGTATTTTTTCATTAATTTTTTCAATTAAAAAATCTAAAAACCAAAAATTAATAAAATTATTTATTTTTCATAAAATAACTATTTTATATTGGACTTCTTAAAAAAACTTGTAAATCTAGCTAACAATTACTTTATATAGGAATAACACAAAATAAAGTGTGAAAATGAATGCAAAGCAAATTGCTTTTAGATAAGGCAAGTTTTGCATAAGGAAACGGGGTAGGGGTCCAAGCCTTGTCTACATACTACTTTCCCATAGCCCAGCCAACATCTTATATGCCCTAGGGAAAACAAAGCAGCTAACAAAATGCCTATAACTACTATATTGAAATAGTGCTAGAAACCTGAAAAATGGGCTAACCAAAGATATAACAAAGTTGGAGGCTACATATAAAGTAACAACCTAACTGGAGTTTATGTCATTGTTCTGCATGGGGATTCGATTTTAATTATAACATAGAATGGGAATTTTGACGAGGACGAGTGTATGTGGACAATGGTTCTAGCACCATGTTTTATGATCTCACATACTAGAAAACTCGTGGACTAAGCACTCACCAGTAAATCTTATACATGGTTGTACCTTTGGGATTAAGGGATATAATGTCTTTAACTAGGACTTGTTTTAAAGGCCTTCCAAGTGCAAACCTAGCTTGTACAGTCCAGGTAAAAGAACATCTCAGGTAAGTACTTCATTTTATGTTTTATTATGCAATCAAAGAAAGTTAGTTAAGTTTTAGAAGTTTTCGAAGTCATTAGAGGCACCTAAGGCTCCCTGGGGACATTTGGGTAATTTTACCCAAAACTTGTTGTAAGTTTGTAAATTCAATAAGAATGGTGTCATAAGTGTCAAGATGACCTGAGTGCGAGACCATACGTTTTATAGCTCATAGGAACCAAGGAAGTTAGTGGAAGGACTTAAGTGTACGAAGTTGAGATTTTGAGCTAAGTGTGGTGAGATGAACAACTACGGCCAAAGTTGGCTTGAGCTAAGCTAAGCTTAAGACTTATTGGAGAGTCCAAGGAAATTCTAAGGAAGGCCAAAAATGTGGACAATAGAGATTGGTAGGTTAAGTGACAAACTAAAAAAGTTAGTGGAATATTAGGAGAAAATGAGGAAATAAGGGAATTGTGTAGGGAGATGAGCACCATTTTGTTGAATTATTAACCAATGAGGATTATCTATGGACACAAAAGTAATCCAATGGTTAGATCTTGGGGACTTCAACCCAAGGCTTTTTCATCTTGTTACCAAAAAAAGATGACTTAACTAGGATCTCTACTTTAAATATTAAGGATGAATCATGGATTTATGATGAGGATGACAATCAAGGGAAGATTCATTCTTACTATTATCAGTTATTCAACTATTTTCTCCCTCACTGTGAAGCTGCATGAACAAAGTTCTGCTCCTCTATCTCCAGGGTCTTGTCCATAGATGAAATAAAGAGAGCCACCTTTGAACAAGGGAATTTTAAAGCCTTAGGGCCAAATAGGCTTCTGCCTATAATTTTTAAGAAGTTTTGGCATATCGTGGGTGACTCTATTATAAAAGTAGCCTTATCCTTCCTTAATGGTGGTTTTTTGTTGAAATAGATTAACCGAATGTTTGTAACGTTGATTCACAAGGTCTGAGGAGCTCACTGTCTTCTGGATTTTTACCTTATTTGCCTCTGTAACACTCTTTATAAGGCGCTTGCTAAAACTATAGTAAACTATAATCTCTTCTTTGGTCTCTGAACACCAAAATGATTTTATTTCAAGAAGAAGTATACAGGATAATATTATTATTGCCCATGAAATACTACATGTTGTTAAACACACAAACATTAGAGGTAGGCGACAAGGTTATAGGGCAGTTCTAAACCTATATATCGGAAAGGCATATGACAAAATTTGCTGGTCTTTTCTGGAAAAGGTCCTAAAAGACATGCAATTCCTAGGTTCTTAGGTTGCCCTTATTTTGTAGTGTGTGACTACTGTTTCTTATTCAATGCTCGTTAATGATAATATGACTAAATAGTTTTCTCCTTAGGCAGGGTTGTGGCAAGGGAATCTTCTTTCTCATTTTCTTTTTATTTTGTATGCTGAAGCCCTATCCATGTACTTAGCAAAACTTTAGTCTTTTGGACAGCTTCTTTTGAGGAAGGCTAGTCAGAATGGTCCTTCCATACTACCTTTTCTTAGCTAACAACTGTCTGGTCCACTTTCACCATACAAAAGAATTGATTCTAGCAATTAAACACACCTTGCAATTATTTCAATTGGCTGTTGGTCAAGAAATTAATTGCTCAAAATTAGAGTGGATGCTTAATAGTAATGTGCTGGATGCCTTGATACAGGAATTCTACAAAATTCTTCCAATCCTAGTTACCTCTGGTATTTTAAATTACTTGGGACCCCGTTCCATTAAGACCACTCGATGGATCGATCATTCCAATTTCTGGTTTATAAGATTTGAAAACATTTGGATAATTAGAAGCAGAAGTTATTAAATGATGTGGGTCAGTTGAGTTTGATTCAATCTAGTTTCACCTCATTTCCTATTTATATTATGTCCCTTTTCAAGATTCCAGCAAAACTTTCAGATAAGATTTCTAGTAAGTTAGCAAAATTTTGGTGGTCATTAGCACAGGATAAAAAGGGTTTCCATATGAATAACAAACACCTGATTATGCTGCCCAAAGGTTTAGGAGGTCTGGGCATCAAGGATATGTGGCTCCTTAATCAAGCCCTGCTACCTAAGGCTTTCTCAAGAATGTTTGTAGGAAATTCAAATAGCCTAGCTTATAAAGTTCTCATTACAAAGTATGGCTTCTTTCAGTCAATCTAGTCAGTGAAGAAAAGCAACAATTTTACCATCATTTGGCAAAGTATTTTGTACGAGCATAATTACCTTCACTAGTCACATGGATGGAGTATTTGTAATGGCAACTCAATATGGGTTTGGTATGACTACTGGATTCTAGGTTTTCCTCGGGATGCACTCAAAACAATGTGTCTAAGATTCCAAAATCATAAAAATCTTAAAGTCTTGGATCTTGCAATAGGTTGTGACCTGGGATGGAATAAAGATCTCCTTTTGACACCTTTTTCCTAATCAAATTACTCAGCTTATCCTTAACCTTTCACCTCCACCCTTAGCTTCCAATTCTAACTATGTTCAGTGGGATGAGAATTCAAATGGTCAGTACTACTCCAAGAAGGGTTATGAGCATCAATCCCTCAATTAGACTATTTTTCAACCAGTATTCGAGTCCTCTAGTAATGGTCTCTCTCAAGATCCTCGATTTCTCCATACATGTAAGTGCCTATCGGGTTCCTATGTCCCTAAGAAATTCAACGTTTTCCTATGGAGGTGCTTAATGAATGCTCTTCCAACAACTGTAAATCTATCCATTTATGGAGATTTCGTCAACCCCCAATGTTTGCGATGTAACCTCCAAGTGGATTCTTCTCTATATTTTTTCTTTGGTTGTCAAGGTTTTACTAAGATATAAGGCAATTTGTGTACCAATCTTTTTTCTTCAAATGCCCGTTCATTTTAAGCTTGGCTGTTAAACCTTCTCATGACCCAATCAAAATGACAGGCTGACTAGCTTTCCAATCTTGTCTCTACATTATGGATCATTTGGCTGGGTCAAAATGTGCTTGTGATCCAAAACACTCCCTTTACTGCGTAATCTTTATCTTCAAAAGGAATCCTCTTATTCAGATGCTTCTCTCTTCGAAGAATCTTAAGCAGCATCTATTTTCTTTTATGGCCAACTAGTTGAACCCATTATGTCATACCTGGGGTTCATGTGAATGGTGAAAGCAAGTTGATATCCCTTAGATATTCATAGTTGATGGAGCATGGCACTGTTCATCTAGGCTTAGAGTTGCTGCTTGGTTTTGGCAGGGTACCAATGCTCCACAAAGACTTCAAAAGGGTCAAGTTTGGTCCAATGGTGCGTCTACACTTGAAGCAAAGCTTGTTGCTGTACGTGGAGCTGTGAGTGCAGCCTCTAAACTACATCTACATAATATCACAATTTTGTTAGATTGCTGACAAACAATGGTGGCATTATGAGGGAATGTGATGCTCAGTCCTCATTTGGTATGCCTAGTCCAAGATGTGGTGACATTAATGGAGACCCTAGATCACTGTTATTTGGTGATAATGCGTCAACAACGTGTATCTCTAGCTTATTCCTATGCTGCTCTTTTACTTTTTCAATCTCCTTATTAGCTTTTTGATTGATTTTGTTTATAGGAACAAAAATCATACCTAACCCTTAGTCACGTTTGTATCCTTAATGCCTCATGGATGAACCTTTCAAACTCAAGAAAAACACCAATTCTCAATTAATACAAAGGCCCCTAAGTGCAAACAAGCATGCCCAAGCCAGGAAGATGGTGTTGGTGGTGTTTTGATGCTGTTTATGGTGGTTTGAGCACAAAATCAAGGTAATTGCTCCTCCACTAGTTAAGTTTTGGTTTTTACTTGATTGGGTAGCATATATTGGTCTTTCTTAAGCCTAACCACGTGCAAATTGTGAAGAATTTGACTTAGAACTTCAAAGAACACCATTGAAGCTGGTTGGTGAATAGTGTGCAAACCTGCTTAGATCTTGCATAAATGGAGTTGAGGTAAGGGATTTTAAGTGTCTTCTAAGCAATCATAATGAATTTCAGTTGTACTTAAGGTTGGGAGGAAGTTTGGAGAAATTTCAATGAAGATTGTTTAAGGTGGAACTAAGAAAACACAAAGTGGGCAAAAGGCTACAAGCCCTTGACGTTGTAGCGCCCACGCTAATGTTTACCTGGTTCATGCCCTAGTGTTGGGGTGCCAATCATTGTTGTAGCACTTAGGTATGCTGACTAGGACTCTAGAGAAATGGCCTTTGGTGCCACAGTACAAACCTTTACACTATAGTGCTAGGGCACATTCTGCTCCATGTTTCGGGTATCTCAAAGCCTTCCAATAGGTTACTAACTATCCTTCAACATCCCTGAGACCTAGGAAATTATGAAATTAACAAAACTCCTCTCCCAAGTAGGTTTTATGCACTGAAAGTTTGAAAACAATCTAATGTGGCTAAGGTGCCAACAACCTTGAGAGTTAACATTGTTTATGGTCGATAAGCAAGGTTTAGAGCTTTGAGAAACCTAAGAATAAGTTCTTAGACCTTGGTAACTAGTGAAAGAACCAACCACAGACCTTCAAGGTAGGTCCAAAGAGGCTAATGTAGGCTATGGTTGGTGTTGGAAACCTAGTGACCCAAGGTTGAAGGCATATGATCCCTAGGTGTTAGAAGAACCCAAAGTGGCCCAAGGCAAGCTCGTTGAGATTGATAAGATTGTTCGCTTGGTAAGTAAGCCATAAATGGGTAGTAAGGGGTGAACAAAGTAGTCAGGTTATGTAAAGTGGCCAAGGGGCAATACTGCCTTAAGGAGAAAAAAAAAGGCACTAAGAAAGGGTAATGATGGGTCATAGATCCTTAGTGACCTAAGTGTTGGGGTTGTAAACCCTCAAGCACAAGGGAGGATCTAAGGGCATCCTAACTAATTCATGGACTTATTGACACAGCCGCCCTTAGCCTTGCCCATTAAAACCTGTGAGAACTGATCTCACAGTGATTGCAATTGGCTGGTTATATATGTGTCCAAATTAAAATTTCATGACACTAGTTGATTAACCTAGAAAATGCACATGCATGCCCTTTTAGCTTTGACTTGAATAAATGGAAACTGAAAAACATTCACATGGCCAAGGCACTTTTCATAGAAGTCAGAGTTCAAATAGTCAAAGCATACAAAATCAACATTTGAATTATCATTACTACATATAATAACCGTGTAAAGGCACCAAACAAAAGTAGACTAATGCACCTCACCCAAGAGTAACCCCTAGAGCCATAAGCTCCAACTATATACATGGGAGGCAACTAGGCATACAACATATACAAGCTTTGGTGTGATAATCTTTGAGCCATATATCTTATGTCAAATCCTATTTTTCATGCCTAAACAACACATATAAAAATAGACTTCCATTTTGTTTAAGACAAGTTTGTACAAAGAAAATAAAGGTTCGGTTCATATCAACCAAAGATCAAGTTTCTAATATCTTAACTAAACCATTGTCTGCAAAGGATTTTTAGAAGTTCTGTTACAATCTCAATGTGATCTCAAGACCCTTATGATTGCAAGGGCATATTAAAGATAGAATTCTCATCCAACCACATAGATAGGAATGCTTAGAACCCAAATTACCACATCTTTGTAAATATATTTATCATGTAAACTTTTACTCACTCACGGAACTCTTGTACTCTGTATAAATAATACAAGAATTCTGACAACTCTCCTATTCAACAGCTGGCTTTGATTTAGAAACTTGTTTTATTTAACTATTTTCACTTAATTAGCTCAAGTTAGCATCTTATTAAGCAAGAAAGATGAGCCAAGTAAAGTAAAGGTCAGTTCCTAATTATGGTTTGGCACTTAATAGTCAAAAAGAGCAAAATGGTAATTTTGCCCCAACTGAGTAGCATGACTATAATTTTGATGAAATTAGGGTCATGTAAGAAATTTTGACTAATTAAGTTAAGGCCATATGTTAATCTAGCAATTAGAACCATCATTTCAAGGAAAAGTGCAAAATTGGCACTAAATGTTCAATTTAGCCATTTATGTCTTAAGTGGCTTAAATGTCCAAGAGGCTAAGTGTAAAAGGCTTATGAATATTCTTTAGGACCAAGGAGGGATAGTTTTGGGTGTATGTTTAGTGGCCAAAGTGAAACAATAGAGAACTTGAAAGCCAAGAGGCAGGAAAACAAGAATGATGCCTTAGTGGAGTTGGTAAGATATTTCTTACTAGTGTTGACTTCCATTCTCATCCTTTTCTTCCTAATTTTCATAGCTCTCCATCTCTACTAGCTTGTCTTCTGCCAACCTCCCCAATCCCACAAATTTCTAGCAAATTTGAAAGTCCTAAAGTGAATTAAAGAAGCCCTTAACTCATTTTTGGTACATTTGCTTCGTTTTAGCTATTTACTTGTTTTGGGCATAAATCCTGAGGTAAGCTTGTTGGTTTGGTTTGAGCTAGTTCCAAGTTATTTGAGAAGCTAGAAATTGTCTTGATTTGAAGTTCTTAGGGCCACATCACATTAGTTTTAGGTCTGGAACTCAAGTGCACTTGGGATGCTTATGTTTTGTTCTTCATTTGTGGTTGAGTTTGAGGTAAGGGTTCAAGTTGATTTAGCTCAAATAATGCATAGCCATGCAGTATTACATGTTGGAATGAAGTAGAAACAAGATCCATGTGAATTGGCTTTGGGGATTGAAAGATTGAGCAAGTTTTGTGCAAGATAGCACATGGTCGCGCAATGTTGGAAAGGCAATGGTGATGCGTTGCCATCGATGTGTTACAAACAAGTTGCTAGAATTTCTCTAGGTTGACGCCTTGTTTGAAGCATTGCCAAGGCCCAAACCCCTCAAACTTGACACACCTTAATAATGTCTCAATCTCTTTGTTAATATCCCTAGCTATTCTATGATGTTCCATAGCTTCGGTTGTGTCTAAAACTCATTCCTAAGTTGAGAATTATGCATTGGTTAAGAGTTAGCTAAGTGGTGTGGTTAAGGTAGGGCTAAGTATAGTGGATAAGAAGGTAAAATTGCTAAAGTTACTAAGAGGGCAGTAGGGGGATTAAGCCAAGTTTCAGAGTCTTCATTGGCCCAAGTGATAGGTCTTAAACATTTTGGGAAATGAAGAGGAAACCTAAGAGGATTCCAACCAAACCATGTGGTTTAGTAAGTAGGCCATTATGGAGCTTTGTACAAAGATTTGAGATCTTGGAAAGAATAAGGCACTTAAGGTGTGAGAAGTCCCAAGGAGTTTGTTTGTTGCATATCATATATTCATGCATTTCATATCTATTATGTTATTGGTTTGTGTTGATTGTTGGTTGGTTGTTTGTTTGTTTGTATGTCATATTTGCATGCTCGCTTGATATCTTCTTTGCAAGTACCCCAAGGGACCTTTATTGAGTACATTCATGTACTCACTCCCTAAAGTTTATTGTGTAGGTTCTAATGTCGGGCCTAACAACTAAGCGCATAGTTGTGGGCTAGGCTTCCCCTTTTGCAAGTACTTACTAGAATACTAGAGGTATAAGTTTTTTACTAAGTGTTATGCATTTACAACTTAGAGGCTAAGTGGTGCAAAAGGATAAGAAAGAGTTTGCACTTGGAGCTTGATAGGTCAAAGGCAAGGCTCAGGTGACGGATCTAAGAATTTTGCCTTGCATTTATATAGTACCTTGTGTACTAAGAAATTGCCTCTATTAGGATACATTGTCGTGTTAAACCATTGAGTAACTTTTGGTGCATGCTAGTTATATAAAGTATGCACAAACTATTACTTGAAGTTGAAGTAACTAGTATTTTGTTGTCTTGGCATGTTTTAAGTATGTTTTAAATGGAATGCTCGAGCGCTAATATTTTAAGTGGTTTATTTATTTGTTTTGCATAACCAGGACAAACGCATGGATATTTTTATGGAGGGTAGGTTAAGAAACTAGTTGCACATAAATTGTCTTAATTTACTTATGAGTAATAATTAGCCAATAGTAACTAAGTGAGATCACAGTCCTAAAGAGCTTACAAGTTGAGCAAAACAGGGCACTAGGACATCGCTCCATGACAAGAATCTTGTTGATGAGTGTGCAGCCAAATAGATAGTCTTTTACACTTAGCACCACATACATAGTTTGCCCACATAGGCTAAATTCCAGAAACTACATGCACTACTTGTTATGAGCTCTTAGTGCACTAAACATAGTCTTCTTCCCACAGCTAGTCCCAACAATATTCAGTCATCCAGGCTTGCATACATATGTGAAGACATTTATTCTTTGGGTAAGGGCTACACATTGAGAATATACCATAACACAAACGCTAAGACACTTATCTTAGCATCAAGTACCTGCATGATGCACACAAAACCTTAAACACAATACTTAAGGGTCAATTAGCCAGTCCTATTCCTGAAAGAATACAACAAATAGGGTGTGAGTCCTAAGAATGTTGTAAAGGAGATTCAGTCTTAGGCCATATAAGGTATTATATATGCTTACTCCTATGTCCCTGCATCCAAAGTAAGACAAAAGAAACAACACAATACATATACAAAGTACAACATATAATAGAGCTATCAAATAAATAAGAACTAAACTATAAATTAGCACACACAAACAATCATAGAAGTACATAGACACACACACCTAACACCTAGCCTCTTGGCCATGGAAAGCATTTAGCTATGATACAAACACACAGATACTTATATATACATATAGCCTATACACACATTACTCACACACATATAGCTCCCAAACCTCAATTAGGGTTGGCCTTCCCATTAATTAGGTTCTTAATGCTTGCCATCATATCATAAGCTAGCTAAAATCCTAGGGCACAATATCACCATATCTTAGCCCGGTCTTAACATATGAGCACATATGGATACTGTCTTCGCTCATGGACATAGAAATTCGATGAATTTTAAGCAAATAAATGTGAGTCCTCAATAAAGTACTAGCAATAACATTTCCTTTAACTTTAACACACTTTCACTTACTTGACAATGAAGCAAATGAGTTCCCACATGTAATTGACCACAAGTTCAATTGATTTCTTTACTTTCTCTCTCTACCAGTTCCAAAACAATTTCAGCCCAGTTTTCCTTCGATCTTTCCCCAGTTTAGAGATGATATATAGTGGCGTAAACATCTTGATGCTTAGTGGAAGCATGCTTCATTTTGGTCCTAAATACTTAATCACTTTCAATAATCACCCAAAAAATCAAGATATCAAGGTTTTACTTAAGCAATTTAGTCCTTAAATTAGTTTCCCTTCCACCTAGGTACTTCATCCGATATACTTAACCAAATTGCCTTCATAATATTTTGAACTTGGCAAGCTTACGTTACTTCCCTACCATTTTAGACATTAGAATTTAGCCACTCCAAGCAGTAATTCTCTCCAACCCACTTGGTTTCTAAGTTATTGGGTAAATGGCACTCATCATCCCTGAACTAAAACCCATGTTACTTAATCCTCCCGCAATTACCAATTGTTACACTAGTCATCCTCTAACTATGTCAATTGTTGCAATAATATCCTACCATTTGAGTTAGCCATTAAAAAATGATGAAAGTAGGGGAAAAGTGCATAGCTAATCCTAAAGTTAGTAAATTTTTCTATTTGAACCTAAAAATTTACTATTTTCTAGTTTAGCTATAAAACTATTATTTCTTTTCTTTACTCTTTCTTTTTTCAACAAATAACCTTTCATAATGGAACATTTGATTCATAATGAAAAATAGAGACTATTATTGAAATAAAATAACAAAAAAATATTTTAACGATTTAAAAACTAAATTTTCCTTATTCAGTAAGTATACCTAGCCTTTCCTTATAGTGCGTGTAATGTTCAGCTGTTAAGGGATCCAATATCATTTTCCCTTCTTCCTTCAAATTTGGTTTGTAGAACCATCGAATGGAGTAAAAGAAAACAAGAAGTGAACTTTAGAGGTAAAAAAATTTTTTACCTACAAAGGCTTTTTGTTTATTGTCAAAATAGAAAATTCATAATTATGAAGCAATAAATTCATGATAATTAAAGGTAAAGTATTAATTATCGATTCATTTGCTCCAACAAAAAGAACAAATGGGCTAGTAACCCAACTGTTGGACTTGTCATCTACTCTCATGGAGGATAGGTCATAGGTCAGGTCAACCAAATCACAACCAACATTCACCCAATAAATTATTCGAATAGACCATTTCCCCCTAGGTAACAGCGCTTCAACAGAACACATCCAGCCATCTTACTCCATCCTATCATCATTATTCTCTTCTGTTCTTCTAGTTCAAGAGCGTACCTCACAATTCTACCCCATCAATGTCTCAGAGCAGGTTCTCAAGCTTGTAGCACTAGATGACCGGGTTGAGCACCCAGGAAACCTTGTCATTTGCTAGCCATGTCTTCCCCTATTTTCTTTGCAATTGCATTCACCACCCTTCTTCTTACCCTGCTCGATCCAACTCCCTATGTAGTCACCGTAAATCCTCACCTGCAGATAAAGAAGAAAAAATTGTTAAGACTATGGAAGTTAATCCGTCATGGTTGTTATAGTTATGATGTATAAGGAAAATCCAATTAACTGAAACCCATAAGGCTCAAAGTGCCTGGTGAGTGTGGTTGAGTTAAAGGATAAGCTAAGCTAGGCATACATAATGAAAAAGATAAAAACACCAAATAGCATACATGCTTATATAATCCTCACTTCCGTCTCTTTTTAATGGCCAACTCTAACAACAAGACGTTATTGCAACAATTGACAAAGGTAAAGGACAACCAGTATAATAATTGGTAGTTGTAGGATGATTAGGTAACATGGGTGTTAGTTCATGGATTACTGTGTCATTTTCCATAACTTATTTCACTTAACAAACCAGCCTTTGGCTTAAACAAAGAAGGAGGTATGATAGTACTTCTACTTCAATTACACTTCTTTCATCCCATCCACCCAAAGCCTTCATCTCTTGAAGAAATGGACTTAAGCAAAATGCAAAATCAAGGAGTTACTAGACCTAAATCTACATGAATAGAAGGCATAAACCAACAAAGAATGTGATTCACATATCCCTTCTTAATCTACCACTAACATGTATCTTATTTCTGTTTATCCAAAAAACAAAATTCACCTACTTTACAACAATTAAAGACTTTGACAGCTCCTAAGGTTGGTAGTGTCGTGCATGTTTTTGATTTACTTTTTCCTCCAAGTGTTAATTTGTGTCATCTTTGTAGCTATTCCTTCTAAAATGCTATGCATTTTTTGTAAGTTCTATAAGACCACATAATTTTCATATCTGTACTTTCTTCCTTACTCGACAATCTATTTTCTCCTTTTGTTATTTCCAGATCTATCTTGCCTTTTCATCCTAATGTAGAAAGCCTAATTTGGAGCATAGTGCTAGCAACCTCCTAGTATCAATTATAGTAAAAGCTGTCACGGCAAAATAAAAATCATGCTAAAGGCATGATGCTTTCATCCTATGTTTCAGACCAAATTAGCTATTATGTGTTCACCTACATATACAATTCATACCAATAATGATTTTTTGCAAGAAATCAAACAACAACTATATGAATAAAAAGAATGACGAACAATCAATGCAAAACTCAAAGCGGGCATAATCTAATAGAAAATATGCAAAACAAAGAAAAAAAATTCATTTATCACCTATGAACAGATAATGCCTTTTATTTATCATGCATATTAACAGCAAACCACGCATCACACAATCAACTAAATATCTAGTCCCCCGTCATCAAGTCCGATGCTACTTGACCGAGCTTTGAGCCAATCCTTAGTTGTGGCATAACCATGCTCACACACAATGAACTGACAAAATAACCCCAATAGCGTTAGCATCAAGAACCCACAAACAACAATAAAAGATGCACCACCATGAAAACAAGAGAGCTGGCCCTTAGCCACCAATCTTGATGCTACTTGAGCAACATCTAAACCAATCCTCATCTACAGTGAATCTTCTTCAAATAGATAATAGGATGAAAATACACCGATAAGCCAATAGATCCACCAACCATCATGCCTGCAACCACAAATCCACATAGAATTGCAATAGCCAACTAGAAAAGGAAGCCACAACATCAATGTGTAAAACGACAAAAAATAACACTATATTGTGGGTTCCAATAATAGAAACTAATAATAGAAGCCCACGCCCACAAAATCCAATTAAGAACACACCAACCTTAACAAAAACGGTGTTATTTGGTTCAGTATAGATAAGGTCTTACCATAGGGCCTAACAACATGTACAACTCAGTGAATTCCCAACATAATTGGTACCATTCATTGAACAGTAAATCTATTCCATATTAGAATGTAGTAGTAATAGCAATAATAGGATTTTAAATCTTCATACCATAACTTTGACAAAATTTAAAGATCATGAGATTTACTGTTTTCTTTTCTTGTGTGCCTAGAAAAAATATGATCTTTTGACAAAAAAATAATTTGAAAAGGAAAAAAAATTGATGGAAATGCACAAAATAGTTTTTGGCTTTTGTAAAATGTAAGGTTTTAATTAGCATACAAAAATAAATATTTTATGAGTAATCTTCCTCAAATAGTTGTCAAAATTCACTTACAATTGTTTATAGTTGTAGAACTATTATATCCATAAAAAAATAAATTCAAGACCATAATCTTTTAAAGGTGAAGCCTAAGATTATTTAGAGATGATAAAAATTTTACTAAATAAATTCTTAAATTTAAAGGTTTTGAAATTTTTTTACTTAATTTAACTATTACACTTAATAAAAGAAGTGATTATTTTATTTATTATTTTTTTTTTGTATATCTTATGCTTTTTAGAATAGTTTTTTTTTCCAAAATTTCATATTGTTTTTTTCTTCAATTAACACTAAAAGAACTAGTAAATTCTCTAAAGTCCCCAAAATGTGTTATAAGTTACGTTATCGTGTAAAACTTCAAAACCTGTTGCCCCCTTTTCATTATTATTTTAATAGTTAGTGGCTAATTTGAGCATATTTTAAAATATAAGTGACCAGTTAGAGCTTATTTTACAACATTAATGGGAAATTTGAGGAGAAAATCTTTAGAAGCATATTTGTTGTCAACAGTAATCATTAGTGGAAAGTTTGAAGTGGAAAGTTTGAAATTTCTAATATGTTAAATTATCAACTATCTTAGCCCAAAAACTCTTGGAATGGCAACTACCACAAAGAACATGGCATGTTAACCCCATTTTCATCCCATTTTAAGAGCATTTCTTTCCATTTTTACTAAGGATAAACTTGATCTCTGATCACTTACCTTTTTCTTTTCTTGGTCCCATATATCATACTGCATACCGTCAAGTTATCCTCATAAAATCATTCACCTCTTGTGTCTTCTGTCAATCATGATACTTTCCATCACTTTTAGTGTTAGTATGTTGAATTAGGATCGTGAGACACTCGCTAATAATCAATTATATGCACGTTAAAAAATTCAGTAAAACTTATTTTTGGAAGAATTGAAATCACTTATAAAAAAATGAACAATCCTTTTATAAAAAAAATCACTCATCAATCACTTATTATTGCAACACATGATAAAAATAGTTTTTTTTCTCTTTCCAAACTTTACTATTGTCTATACCCTGCCCGAGTTCTTGTTTTAGAGTTTAGCCTATTGCCAATCCACCTTTGATCTTGTAGGAAACCAAAAAACAAAAAAACTAAAATACGTAAAGACTAAAATGATTTGAAAATTGGGGGTTAGGAGCCATCGATAAAATTTTCCATCTATGTATGTGATGAGAATGACATTGTTGACCTAACTCCTTGTGACATTGGGGAACGAGGAGCCGAGCTTCGAATAGGAAATTACAAACCAATTCCATCTGAAAACCAGTATAATATGGAGCTCTATCATACTGCTTTAGGCATCTGAAGAGGGAGTTGATATATACTGCAGCAACAAAGAAACTACCACAGGCTAGGGATGGCTTGGAGCAAAAATTGATGTAAAGTGTCAAGCCAATAAGAGAGAAATTTTATCAATCCATGAAATTAATGATGAGAAATTCCAAAAAATCAATCGAAAAAATTTATGAAATGTTTCAACAACGAAGGAATTTGATCTGTACATTGGGAAAAAGTTTTTGGTCCCAACTTAGTCACTACCAACATCAAATGTCCGCAGCAATGCGTCCAACTCGTCAAAATAATAATCATTAGGATCACAGCACAGTCCGTCCATGCCACCGTCCACTCTCGTCGCTGCTGCGGATGCTATTACACCACCTCCCTCGGAAGTGATCTCCTGATCTTCATCTTGATCCTATTGATGACCGAAGCCACCAGAACTCGTATTCAGACGATGGTTCTTTCCGATCTTGGACGTCGGGTAGTAGCCAGCAAAAGCTTCGGCGTCATCCTTGTCCTTGCGGTTATAATTGATCCTACACAAAGCCAGTTCTTGAAACCCCTCGGAACAATCACCTGCGACCACATACTCGTGCATTCTGTAGTTCGTCTTCTCGCACTTGCTCCGCTCCTTCTGCCCCTTCTCAGCCCTGAAGAAAGTGAGCGTCTTCTTCCAACCGATCACCCGGTTGCTATCGTCCAAGATTCTGTGGTCCTCGGTGTTGGACTTCCAATGCCCTCCTCCATTGTCACCAGTCTAATTCAAACTCCTCCGGGGGCGCTTCCCATTACTGTTCCGTGACATCTTCTCTCGACGAACGAAGAAGTAGCGTTCGTTCTTCTTCAAGAAGGCCGTCATGTTGGCGTCCCAGTCGAGCATGTAAGGCTCTAATGCGTAGACATCGGCTTCCGGAATCATGAATCCTGACAGAGGCTCACCCTTAAGCACCTTACAAAAGTAGCCGATGGTAAGTTCTCCGTCCGTTGGTTCGAACCGGACACCCACAGGCATTGACATCGCCATGGAAAGCAGATCAAGCAAATGCAGGGGGAAGGATGTGTGTGTGTATGTTTTTATAGATGCAATTTTAGGGCATGTTGGAAGAGACTTGTATTATACGATTCTTATCAACTCACGCACTCTGTTCTTGATCAGATATGCTGGGGAAGCACTCTGTTCCTGTCTTCCGTCATATCCGTTGAATTCCCACCGCCTTATTATAATTTGTGTTTTTAATGTTGCAATTGCTTCCTCATATTACGAAATTACTTCAATTAGGTACCTAGGTTTGTCATTTACGATTATTTTCCTTTTCTTTTCATTCTTTGTATTATCAGCCCAATAGGATTTTGATGCAATAATAAAATTATGTTTTAGGAGACCGTGGTCCAAAAGCCAGTCTTGCCGGTAACTAAACTGCTGATTTCAAAACTTGAGTGCTTAGTTGAAAAGTTTCAAAACTTTTAGGTTTACTTTGTAACTTTTTAAAAATCTAATTGAGAAAATAATAAACTTTAGATAAAATATAGAATCAATTTGTAATTTTTTTAAAAGTTAGGAACTATTTTGTAATTTTGTCAAATTTTAGAATAAAGAGACTTAGAGCTCCGTGAAGCAGGTTGGGAGTGTAGTTTAGAATATTGAAAACTAACCCCAATTACCTTTGCTCAATCGCCTATAGAAAAAAAAAATTGGGGTTGGTTCTATATTAGAAAATGTCGTTATACTACCAGCTGTGAACAAGAACTCATAGGCTAGTGACTTATTCTTTACACTGTAACAACAATAAAAAAAATGTTTGGGACAAATTTTATGGTAGTTATCTTCTTTTAGAAAAGAAAGTTGTTAACTTCTTGGTGATAGTAAAGTTGAGGTGCTACCAACCAAACTAGGCAGACGGGCTTTAAAACTTGTGCTAGGTGACTTGAACTTGTGATTCTATGCTCAAGGACAATGGTGGCCCAACTTGTGTATTTGGGGGAGAGCCTCTAATGATCAAATTAGGCTCTTGTAAGTGATTGAGAAAGCTATGGAGATTAGTGTTGCAGAGTGTAGAACATACCATGGAGTTTCAATGGGCTCCCACTTATAGAGATTGGACAGGGTCTGTATGAATTAGGAAATCTAATGTGTCACAGGCCTTCACCTATAATCATATTTAAGTCATATAGGACCCCGGGAACCTTATACTAATTTAGTGCTAGGCCTGCGCAAGTTGCCCCTTAGTGGGTCTGCTAATTAATTAAATTCTTAACGGATTACTGTTTTATACTATGCCTAACTATGGCTGTAGGTCAACGAGCATAAAAATAATATATACTTGGTGTATCTGGCCAGCATTTCAAAACATGCGTTCGTATAAAACATATTCTTATGCATTGTGAATCCATACAAGCTACTGGGGAACATAACCAATAGTTTTGTAGCATTTACCAAAGGCATAAGTTTGACACACATATATATACATCATACACAAAAGTGTCATACATATACTACACACTGAGAATCTTATGATCCAATCCCACCTGAGCTACACTGCCAAAAAAGGGTCACTACAGTGTTCAGGTATTCCCTGTTCCTTGCCTCTGTATAATAAAGGCCAGTAAGTTAGTATTCCAACAATTAGCAACCTGCAAGAAAGAAACTTAACAACAATATACAATAATAATTAACTTCTGCAAACTTGGTATCAAAATACTAACAACCAGTTCTTTTATTGGTTATTAGCCCTAGACCCACCAGTATCTGCATATAAAATATGTAAAGGATGTGAGAATCAAAAGTTCTCAGTAAGGTTTATAACCTGTAAGAAAAACAACTATATAGGACCGTGCATATTATCCATAAGGATGTCAATATATGCTTAGTGCACTTGAGCTCAAGTCATAGTGCTAGGAACTCATATTATTGGCCAATAACTATGGGAGTTGCTAGTTCCCACAATTCCTTTTATCCATTTGTCCTGCAATTGACAAGTCCAACTTGTCCATACAAATATTGCTTTCAAAGCTTCTTAGTATTTGCCAATATCCTTTATTTTATGTATAGGAGTGAACTATTTGGTTAATTAGTGCAGGTGTTAGTGCTAGCTTTATAAGATTTTGTAAGTAGTTAGTGACACGTCCCCCTCTTAGGTCCACCCAGGTTTTAGCCCATCATGGTGACCTTCGGTATCGCAGGTTCCTAACCCATCATACTCACTATAAATTAGACCATATTAAGGTCCTTTTTCCTATAGATATAAGTTTACAAATATGCACTTACACACATCATATGCACTTCATAGTTTGGCTTCCTACCAAGCACAATCATATAAGTTTCTTATATAGCCATCAATACTCAAATCATATGCTTGCTAAATTTATCAATAATTCGGCCACTTGATATACAAGTATCATAGCCAAATTTATTTAACACATAAGCATATAAATTAAATAACCATTACCTTAGATAACTTAGTTTGCAAGCTTCAAGTACTTAGCCTTTTGTCTCGATTCTAGTCTCTTCTAGGGTCTTCCTATAATAGCTTGAGTAATTACCTATAATTGATCATTTAACAATAAGACAACCATTCTTTAGGCCAACAATTAATAATTCACACTATGGTTTAAATGATTAACTTAGCCCTTTTTTCATGGATTTAGTCAATCGGCCCTTAACAAATCCTTTGTTCTTCTTTTCTTATTGTACTTAATTAGAAGAACTTTTTATTCATCTTCCATTATTTTCCCAGCAATTTTAACCTTATTACAGACCAAAATAATCAATTAAAAGCTGGAATTAAATGGAGAACCGGTAGATCCTATTATTCCAAAATCAATCGTTCCTAAAGCTCTTTCTTTTACAAGCTTGATTTCCAAGCTTCTCTTACTTGTTTCTCTTAACAAGCATCAAGGAACCTAACGTAATAACCATTTCTAGCAACTACAGGATTCAAATGAATCTTGAAAACAGGGAGATAAAAATTAGAACTTACTTGAACAATAGACAAGAAATTCTAGCTTTGGATAGGATAAAACTTGGTTTCTATCCACAAATTTTGCTTGATTTATGGTTAATTTGGCTTGGTGAAAGCTTCATCCCATCATCCATGGCATTTTCCTAGCGGTTTTGCAGAGAGGGGCAGAGTCTCAGGTGGTTAAGCGTGGAAGAAATGGCTCAGTTGACTTAATTAAAATGCCACCGCTTGACTTTAAAAAAATCATGTGGTCAATGCCCTATTTGTACTATCCAGTAAATTTGGGTTTCTTTGTAACAGGTCTAAAACTTCAAGAACAAATTTGGTATTACATTGAGCCTGGTTTCTTCACAGATATAATTACACAGCAAGTCCCATCCTTTTAGTTTTATTCAGTTTCATCTATAATTTTATAAAGGTTACATTTAAACCACACATGAACAATCTAATCGATCCAAAATCTCACAATGATAGAGCGAAAATCACGACAAACCATGATACCTCAAATTCAATATTTTCTCATGCTCTATCCAACTGTGCAATAAAACGGGCATCTATATAAAATGACCAAAATAACCCTCTTGGCCCTACTTGCTAAAATGATCAATTTTGTTTATTTTTAATTATTGAACCCTAAATTACCGAGACTTAGCTTACAAATAAATTATCTAAAGTGTAATTTATTAAATTAACTAATTACCTGGCTGATTAGACTTATAGCTCTGAGGGCTGTCACATAATGAACAAGGAAAGGGTCTGGATAGATGGCGAATCAAGCCCCCGTTGTGCCGACTAGGTGGTTTGGGCCTCGGTTTAGTGTTATAGATCCTATATGGTATCAGTATGTCCATTTTCTTTAAAAATGTGGGATTGGAGTCCTACATTATCTGAGGCCCTCTTGCGTGAAACGATACTTCCTTTGTAAAGATGCCTCTGTTGGTTGAGCAATATTGCATTAGGTTGGTAGGCATGATAAATCTCATTTTTGGATAACAAGAGGTGAAACGATGCCTTTAGGGGATCGAGGAGGTGCAATAATGCTGAAATGAAGCCTACATAATGCTAATCAAAAGTAGGGGTGCTCAGTCACCTTTGTTGGTTTTAACCAAATCTGAATGACTGAATTTATTCAGTTTTTGGTCTTAGATACTAATAACTTAATAGATAGAATTATGAGAAAATAAAAAAAACCAAAAATTGAATCAACAAAAAAATTTTTTGGTTATTCAATTTTTCAATTGGGATGAATAAATCGTATGCATTCACATTCCAAACCTCAAACATCCATCACATATTACAATATAAAGATAAATTTCAATCACATAGGAAGTATCTATGATCCATTTTAAAACCAAATATCATATACATACACATAGTAAACATCCATCACATACATAATCCTTTCCAAATTGCAAACATAAATGCTAGTAAAATAAAAATTTGGAAATTTTGTTCAACTAGATTTTAACTGAAGGAAGCCAAAAATTGAATCAAACTCATATATTGGTTTTCAATTATATCCAAAAATTAAAATTATATTTAAAAATGATAATTGAAAATCAAATTTTTTTTCACTTATTTGGTTATTTTGGATATAACCAAAATTTTACTCACCCCTAATCAAAGACGTTGCTTGATGGTGTGCAACATTTGTGGTAGTCGAGGTCATATGGCACCTTTTTATTGGACTGCCAAGATGGTAATGATTGTGATAGTTTTCAAGGTGGGATGCGAAAAGGCCACTTAGGACTTATAAAAGCCCATACCCCTAATTCTCCTTCCTCTTTAATGTTCTCGTTGCTTATTTGCTTCTCAAAACTATTTTGCTTCCTTGCTCCATGTCTTATTGCTTTCTATTTCCCAGCGAACATTCCCATCTTCATGACTAGGCAACATAATCATCTTTTACTTTATTACTTCAATACATAGTTGAATTTTCTCACATTGTTTTATTGATTTTATTTATTTATTTTATTTCTTCTCTGATTTCTCCCACAACAATTGTTTACCATTCCCTACGCCTTCTCACCTTTCTTTTTGACATTTATCCTTAAATGGCACCCCCCATATCTATGTCAGGGAAGGATACGGTGACTACCTACCCCTTTACCATCATGGAGTCCCCAATTGGAGGGAAGAACCTGAAGGTATCTTTCTACACCAACTTGAAAGAGTTCAAGGCAGTGAAGACTAGCCTCATGTGGGAGGTGATGTAGATCAATCTCCATTTATGGTAATGACCTAACGAGGTTGCTTTTGCCCTAAAAAGTAAGTGGGTCTTGTACATGTCAACCACCAATGTTGATTAGGACAAGTTTTTAGTTCCCATCACCCAACTTCAAGGTGGGCTTTGTTTTCCCCTTGATCCTTTCATAAAAATATTTTGTGAATTCTACCAGTTTCCCATTTCCCAATTGTCCCCCAACTTCTTCACCCGCTTAAATGATATTGTCATCTACTTTAAACCAATAGGGGTCAAACCCATTCTTGATGCTTTTTTGTAGTTTTAAGCCCTTAAGCTCAACCCTCTCTCATGTTGCCTCATATCTCACAGAGGCAATAAATCCTTTGCCATTGCCCTCTATAGAGGCTCTTAGGGAAAGTGGAAAGATCATCACTTCTTTCTCACCCTTAGAGACCCCTAATGGGACTTCATTGTGAATGGAGTGACACCCCCAAGACAGTGTCATCAAATGTCCCCTTTTGTTCATGAGATCAGATGGAGAAAGGACTAATAAAGGTACTCTAACATGGCTAAGGTCAATTGTCCACTATGAGAATTACGAGGGACTCTTCCTTTTACCCCAACAGGGACTGGGAGAGACAACCATTCTGTAGTCAAGAATACGTTGTGCCCACCTAAGCTATAAGGGCATGGAGAACCTAGTAAACTGGGTTAGTATTTAAGGGCAATTGATTATTGTTAGACGATTTTAATACTTTTGGATTTATTTGACTATTTTTAGATTTACATATTGTAAATTAATGATATTTAGATTAATTAAATGGAAATTGTATTATTTAAAATTCTTCTTATCGTCATTACATAAGTTTTAATTATATTAGATATAGATAATTAAATTATTAATATTAAAACTAACAATTTATAATTAACAATTTAGTGTTATAATTAATTTGAAACCAAGTCTCGGCAGGTTACTAACTAATTATAATTGTCACCTTTTGTGACCACCTAGTTGCTACTTCTATTTGTCAACCGTTTTAGTCATTGGTCACTCCATCTTGGTGACCAAGGGTTTGGTGAGCACTTGTTAACCATAAATGTCAGTAGCCAAAACGTCTATTGGTGATCATTTGGCTATTGATAAGCTGGCCAGTTTTGCATCTTCTCTTGTAGTGTACTGGGTATAAAGTACAACATCATTCCCAACATTTTTTGTAATTACACAAATAGGCTTATGACATTCCTCTAATTTTAAGGTGAGTTACATGTAAGGACCTAATATTTAAAAAATGACTCATTTAATCAGTGTTTCATGGGTGGGCAAGACTTCGAGGGGAGAGAGTGATAGAGATAAGGAGAATAACATTGTGGATCAAAAATATGGGTCTTAACTTAAAATTGGCATTTATATCTAAAGCCAAAATTATAGGTCTAAGTCTTTAACCTATAGTTCAATTGTCATATAAGGTCCTTATATTTATAAACTGTCATTTATAATAATAATACATGTTATTGAAACAACAATGTACTTTCTCTATCCCGAGATCCTTAAAATGTAGCCCAAAAATTAAGAAATTAGTATTTAAAAAATTATTGTTTTCTCTTGTGTCTATCACTTGTTGCATATAAACCTAGAAGAATAGAATCTGTGATTCTCAAATTAATTATTTGAAGCTAATATTGTAAAGTAATTTATTAAATATTGAAATATTGCAAAGATAATTTAGGGTAACTCAAAATAGTAATGTTGGAAATAGACTCAAATTGTAAGTTGCTTTGTAATATGTTTTATGACTATTCTAACCCTTCTTCCTGCTTATAGAATATTTTTTTGGAATGTAGGTTTCTCCTACTAAGGATGAACATCAACCATCGTCATCACAGTCCGTTTGCAAGGCTTTGATGTTTGATCCGTTTATGTACTTTGATGTCTGTCCTCCAAATTTAAGGAGTCTTCTTGATTTGGAAATTGTTGTCCCAGCTTTCCAAGAAGTTGCTTGCTTTTTCATCTGTACTTCCTCTATTGTTGTCAAAGCCCTCTGTCCCATTAGAATGTCCTTTATTGGTATCTGAGGCAAGAACTTGGCGTTGTAGGTTCTATGTTTTGTTGTCTTTCCCTTTTCCACTACAAAAAAAGTTTTCAAGAGTCTCAGACATTTATAAGCTTTGAAGTTATGTGGTTAGGATGTCAATAGTTTAGTACTAAACAATATGTTCCTTGAATTTTTTAGGAAGTTCGACATTAATGAAAGAAAACGAGTATAACATAACGAAATCATATATATTTATGTCTTTGTGTGGATGCATGAATAATGAAAGTGATTCTTATTTTTTATACAGTGATTGTTTACTCAACATGTACTTTAACTGAAATCAGACACTTTAAGAAACTCAAAAGGTATTTTAACAAGGTTTATCATATCATTGGCTCAAAGTGGGTTTATCATATCAAAACCAATCCTGATGGCTCAATAGCAAGACACAAAGCCATATTTGTGGCAAAGGGATTCAATCAACAAGAAGACCAATTGTAAAAGCCACAACTATTAAAACATTTCTCTCTATTATTATCTCACAAAATTGGATAATACGACCACTTGATGTTTAGAATGCTTTTCTCCATGGTTTCCTAGATGAAGAAATGTTTATTTCTCAACATCAAGGCTTTGCACATCCTTAATTTCTGAATCATGTCTACAAGTTGAGAAAACAAATTTATGGCCTTAAACAAGCTCCACGAGCCTAGAATTCTCATCTCAGTTCTCGACTTCTAGATTATTGTTATAACATACCTAAATTGGATCCATTATTGTTCATAAAATGTGAGGTTGGAGAAATAAACATTTCTTCATCTAGGAAACCATGGAGAAAAGCATTCTAAACATCAAGTGGTCGTATTCTCCAATTTTGTGAGATAATAATAGAGAGAAATGTTTTAATAGTTGTGGCTTTTACAATTGGCCTATAAATCTCGCTATAGTCAATGTCTTCTTGTTGACTGAATCCCTTTGCCACAAATATGGCTTTGTGTCTTACTATTAAGCCATCAGGATTGGTTTTGATATGGTAAACCCGCTTTAATATGTATGATACGCTTCTATGGAATTTTTGTTGTTATTTGTGTTAAGTTATTGTATGCCATAATGAGTTAAGAAAAAAAAATATAGTTGACTAAACTTCTTTAATCAGTTTTTTTCAATCTGTTGAATATATTATAGGTGGGTTAATGGGATGAATATTTAAAATACATTATTACAACGGTTTTGTTGGCAAGCCAAGTTCTATTCTATTCTACACATAGTTCCATTATTTTAATAAATTAAAGTTACATTATTTTTGTTCAAGATTGTCTAGATAAAAAGAATTTTGACCAAGTTGTTTATGCTTGTGTCAACACAAGTTATGTTGTTTTCTCATTTCAAGAGAATATTAAACGGGTTAATTAGGTTTTTATCTAAATTAAGTTCATCTATTAGGTTTGTTATGACAAAAACATTTCAGTGAATTTGATAGTGTAATATGTAGATTTGTTTTGGACATATAATATTAGTTTGTTCTAGCTATTTTTCTTTGTCTAGATTATTTTACAAATATGGTTACTATTAACACAAAAACAAAGTCCCATTGAAATAATTTTTCAACACGTTTATGTCAATCCTAATAATTTAAATTATTTAGGCACGTTAATGGGAACAAAACCTTGTCACGCCCACTATCTTAGTACATTTTGTTTATTAAAGTTTCATTAGATTTTAAAATAATATTCTTACGGTTTATGTTGATTTTTTTCAATTTTTTAAAATAAAACAAGTAACGGTTACTTTTTCTAATGTTCTCCATTTTTTCGATCCCGTTGTAACACAAGTGTATATAAACTAGTTCTACTAGACTTTATATATTATATGTTTGATGAAGTGTTAAATAAGGTGACTTGCACAAAAATCTCTTAGAAAAAGCACCTCAAACTTTAATTTTTGACTAATTTTAATAAACTACTACACTTTATTCTAATATAAAGTAATTATTTACCCAAATTTTCATTTTATTAAAAATTTTCACTTTCAGGCATCCTAAAAGTAATTTCAAGATATTTTCTAAAATGAAAGTATTTTTTTATTAACCTTTTAACTTAAAAAATCTAAATATAAAAAATTATTAAAATTATTTATTTTTCATAAAATAACTATTTTATATTGGACTTCTTAAAAAAATTAGTAAATCTAGCTAATAATTACTTTATATCAGAATAACACCAAATAAAGTGTGAAAATAAATGCAAAGCAAATTGCCTATAACTACTATATTGAAATAGTGTTAGAAACTTGAAAAATGGGCTAACCAAAGATATAACCAAGTTGGAGGCTACAGATAAAGTAGCAACCTAACTGGAGCTTGTGGCTCCTATGATATTGTTCTGCATGGGGATTCGATTTTAATTATAACATAGAATGGGAATTTTGATGAGGACGAGTGTGTGTGGACAATGATTCTAGCACCCTGTTTTATTGTCTCACGTACTAGAAAGCTTGTGGACTAAGCACTCACCGGTAAATCCTATACAAGGTTGTACCTTTGGGATTGAGGGATATCATGTCTCTAACTAGGACTCATTGTAAAGGCCTTCCAAGTAGAAACCTAACTTGTATGGGCTAGGTAAGAGAAAATCTCAGGTAAGTACTTCATTTTATGTTTTATTATGCAATCAAAGCAAGTTAGTTAAGTTTTAGAAGTTTTTGAAGTCATTAGAGGCACCTAAGGCTCCTAGGGACATTTTGGTAGTTTTACCCAAAACTTGTGGTAAGTTTGTGAATTCAATAAGAATGGTGTCATAAGTGTAAAGATGACCTAAGTGCAAGACCATATGTTTTATAGCTCGTAGGAACCAAGGAAGTTAGTGGAAGGACTTAAGTGTACGAAGTTGAGATTTTTAGCTAAATGTGGTGAGATGAACACCTATGGCCAAATTTGGCTTGAGCTAAGCTAAGCTTAAGACTTATTGGAGAGTCCAAGGAATTTCTAAGGAAGGCCAATAATGTGGACAGTAGAGATTGGGAGGTTAAGTGACAAACTAAATAAAGTTGGTGGAATGTTGGGAGAAAATGAGGTAATAAGGGAATCGGGTAGAAAGATGAGCACCATTTTGCTGACTTATTAGCTAGTGAGGAGTATCTATGGACACAAAAGTAATTCAATGCTTAGATCTT
The DNA here is from genome assembly GCA_039654915.1 of Aquilaria yunnanensis. NCBI lineage: Eukaryota > Viridiplantae > Streptophyta > Magnoliopsida > Malvales > Thymelaeaceae > Aquilaria > Aquilaria yunnanensis. The sequence continues at coordinate 33,695,317 of CM077595.1, read as the reverse complement.
GGGGACTTCACCACTAGGATTTTTTATCTCACTACAAAAAAGAAACGACTTAGCTAGGATCTTAGCTAGGATCTCTAATTTGAATATTAAGGATGACTCATAGATTTATGATGAGGATGGCATTCAAGGGAAGATTCATTCTTACTATTATCAGTTATTCAACTATTTTCCTCCTCACTGTGAAGCTGCACAAGCAGAGTGCTACTCCTCTATCTCTAGGGTTTTGTCCAGAGACAAAATAAAGAGAATCACATTTGAACAAGGGAATCTTAAAGCCCTAGGGCTAGATGGGCTTCTGCTTATCATTTTTAAGAAGTTTTGGCAAATCGTGGGTGACTTTATAATAAAAGCAGCATTATCTTTCAGTTAATGGTGGTTTTCTTTTGAAATAGATTAACTGAATGTTTGTAACGTTGATTCCCAAGGTCTGAAGAGCTCCCTATCTTGCAGATTTTCACCTTATTAACTCTGTAACACTTTTTATAAGGTGATTGCTAAAACTATAGTAAACAGGTTGAAACCTATAATATATTCTTTGGTCTCTGAACACCAAAATGCTTTTATTTCAAGCAGAAGTACACAAGATAAAATTATTATTGCCCATGAAATACTACATGTTGTTAAACACACAAACATTAGAGGTAGGCCACAAGGTTATAAGGCAGTTCTAAAGCTATATATCAGAAAGGCATATGACAAAATTTGATGGTCCTTTCAAGAAAAGGTCCTAAAAGCCATGTAGTTCTCAGGTTCCTAGGTTGCTCTTATTTTGTAGTGTGTGACTACTGCTTCCTATTCAGTGCTGATTAATGATAATATGACTGAATAGTTTTCTCCTTAGGTAAGGTTGTGGCAAGGGGATCTTCTTTCTTATTATCTTTTTATTTTGTGTGCTAAAGCCCTATCCAGTCACTTAGGAAAACTTCAGTCTGCTGGGCAACTTCTTGTGAGGTAGGCTAGTTAGAGTGGTCCTTCCATACTACCTTTTCTTAGCTAACAACTGCCTGGTCCTCTTTTACCCTACAAAAGAATCTATTCTAGCAATTAAACAAACCATGCAATTATTTGAATTGGCAACTGGTCAAGAAATTAATTTGTTAAAATTAGAGTGGATGTTTAATAGTAATGTGCTAGATGCCTCAATACAAGATTTCTAGAAAATTCTTCCACTCCTAGTTATCTCTGGTATATTGAATTATCTCGGACCCTGTTCCATCAGGACCACTCGATGGCTTGATCATTCCGATTTCTGGTTTATAAAATTTCAAAACATTTGGATCATTAGAAGCAGAAATTATTAAATGATGTGGGTCTGTTGACTTTGATTCAATCCACTTTAAGCTCATTTCCTATTTATATTATGTCTTTTTTCAAGATTCTAGTAAAACTTTCAGATAAGATTTCTACTAAGTTTGCAAAATTTTGGTGGTCAGCAGCATAAGGTAAAAAGGGTTTCCATATGAAGAACAAACACTTGATTATGCTGCCTAAAGGTTTAGAAGGTCTGGGCATCAAGGATATGTGGGTCTTTAATGAAGCCTTACTGCCTAAGCCTTTCTAGAGAATGTTTGTAGGAAATCAAATAGCCTACCTTATAGATTTCTCATTACAAAGTATGGCTTCTTTCAGTCAGCATGATCGGTGAGGAAAAATAGCAATTTTACCACCATTTGGTGAAGTCTTCTGTATGGCCATAATTACCTTCACTAGTCACTTAGATGGAGTATTTGCAATGGCAACTTGATATGGGCTTGGTATGACTACTAGCTTCTAGGTTTATCTCTACATGCACTCGGAGCAATGTGCCCATTACTTAGCTTATTCTTAACCTTTCACCTCCATCCTTAGCTTCCAAATTGAATTATGTTCATTGGGATGCGAATTCAAATGGCCACTTCTCCTCCAAGAACGGTTATGCGCTTCAATCCCTTAATTAGGCTGTTTTTCAACCAGTATTGGAGTCCTCTAGTAATGGTCTCTCTCAAGATCCTCGATTCTTCCATACACTATGGTGTCTACGGGGTTCCTGTGTCCCTAAGAAATTCAAGGTTTTCACGTGGAAGTGTTTAATGAATGCTCTTCCAACAACTGCAAATCTATCTATTTATGGGGTTTTCTTCAGTCCCTAATGTTTGCGATGTAACCTCTAGGTGGAATCTTCCCTATATATTTTCTGGGGTTGTCAAGGTTCTACAAAGATATGGGGCAATTTATGTACTAGTCTTTTTCTTCAAATGCCCATTCATTTTAAGCTTGGTTGTTAGACCTTCTCGTGTCCAAATCAAAATGGCAAGTTGAATAGCTTTTCTTTCTTGTCTCTACATTATGGATCATTTGGCTAGGTCAGAATAAGCTTGCCATCCAAAACACTCCCTTTAATGCCCAATCTTTTATCTTCAAAAGGAATTCTCTTATTCAGATGCTTCTCTCTTCGAGGGATCTTAAGCAACATCTATCTTCTTTTACGGCCAACTAGTTGAACTCATTATGTCATACATGGGGTTCATGTGAATGGCGAAAGCAAGTTGATATCCCTTGGATATTCATAGTTGATGGAGCATGGTACTATTCATCTACGCTTGGAGTTGCTGCTTGGCTTTGGGAGGTTACCAATGCTCCACAAAAACTTCAAAAGGGTCAAGTTTAGACCAATAGTGAGTCTGCACTTGAAGTGAAGCTTGTTGCTGTCCATGGAGCTATGAGTGTAGCCTCTAGACTACATCTACATAATATCACAATTTTATTAGACTACTCACAAACGATGGTGGCATTGCGAGGGAATGTGATGCTTAGTCCTCATGTGGTAAGCCTAGTCAAAGATCTGGTGACATCAATGGAGACCCTGGATCACTGTTATTTGGTGACAGTGCCTTAACAATGTGTAACTAGGAATGGAAGAATTTTGTAGAATTCCTGTATCAAGGCATTCAGCACATTACTATTAAACATCCACTCTAATTTTGAGCAATTAATTTCTTGACCAACTGCCAATTGAAATAATTGCAAGGTGTGTTTAATTGCTAGAATCGATTCTTTCGTAGGGTGAAAATGGACCAGACAGTTGTTAGCTAAGAAGAGGTAGTATGGAAGGACCATTCTGACTAGCCTTCCTCACAAGAAGCTGCCCAAAAGACTAAAGCTTTCCTAAGTAACTGGATAAGGCTTCAACATACAAAATAAAAAGAAAATGAGCAAGAAGATTTCCTTGCCACAACCCTGCCTAAGGAGAAAACTATTTACTCATATTATCATTAATGAGCATTGAATAGGAAACAGTAGTCACAAACTACAAAATAAGGGCAACCTAGGAACCCAGGAACTGCATGTCTTTTAGGACCTTTTCCAGAAAAGACCATCAAATTTTGTCATATGCCTTTCCGATGTATAGCTTTAGAACTGCCCTATAACCTTGTTGCCTACCTCTAATGTTTGTGTGTTTAACAACATGTAGTATTTCATGGGCAATAATAATATTATCCTGTATACTTCTGCTTGAAATAAAAGCATTTTGGTGTTCAAAGACCAAAGAAGAGATTATAGGATTCAACCTATTTACTATAGTTTTAGCAACCACCTTATAAAGAGTGTTACAGAGGCTAATAAGGTAAAAATCTGGAAGACAGTGAGCTCCTCAGACCTTGGGAATCAACGTTATGAACATTCGGTTAATCTATTTTAACAGAAAACCACCATTAAGGAAGGATGAGGCTACTTTTATAATAAAGTCACCCACGATATGCCAAAACTTCTTAAAAATGATAGGCAGAAGCCCATCTAGCCTTAAGGCTTTAAAATTCCCTTGCTCAAAGGTGGCTCTCTTTATTTCATCTCTAGACAAGACCCTGGAGATAGAGGAGTAGAACTCTGTTCGTGAAGCTTAACAGTGAGGGAGAAAATAGTTGAATAACTGATAATAGTAAGAATGAATCTTCCCTTGATTGTCATCTTGATCATAAATCTATGATTCATCCTTAATATTCAAATTAGAGATCCTAGTTAAGCCATCTTTTTTTGGTAGCAAGATGAAAAAGCCTTGGGTTGAAGTCCCCAAGATCTAACCATTGGATTACTTTTTTGTCCTTAGATAATCCTCATTGGTTAATAAGTCAACAAAATGGTGCTCATCTCCCTACACAATTCCCTTATTACCTCATTTTCTCCCAATATTCCACCAACTTTTTTAGTTTTTCACTTAACCTACCAATCTCTATTGTCCACATTTTTGGCCTTCCTTAGAATTTCCTTGGACTCTCCAATAAGTCTTAAGCTTAGCTTAGCTCAAGCCAACTTTGGCCGTAGTTATTCATCTCACCACACTTAGCTCAAAATCTCAACTTCGTACACTTAAGTCCTTCCATTAACTTCCTTGGTTCGTATGAGCTATAAAATGTAGGGTCTTGCACTCGGATCATCTTCACACTTATGACACCATTCTTATTGAATTTACAAACTTATTAAAAGTTTTGGGTAAAATTACCAAAATGTCCCCAGGGAGCCTTAGGTGCCTCTAATGACTTCGAAAACGTCTAAAACTTAACTAACTTGCTTTGATTGCATAATAAAGCATAAAATGAAGTACTTACCTGAGATTTTCTTTTACCTGACTTGTACAAGCTAGGTTTGTACTTGGAAGGCCTTTAAAACAAGTCCCAGTTAGAGACATTATATCCCTTAATCCCAAAGGTACAACCATGTATAGGATTTACTGGTGAGTGCTTAGTCCACGAGTTTTCTAGTATGTGAGATCATAAAACATGGCACTAGAACCATTGTCCACATACACTCATCCTCGTCGAAATTTCCATTCTATGTTATAATTAAAATTAAATCCCTATGCAGAATAATGGCATAGGAGCCACAAGCTCCAGTTAGGTTGTTACTTTATTTGTAGCCTCCAACTTTGTTATATTTTTGGTTAGCCCATTTTTCAGGTTTCTAGCACAATTTCAATATAGCAGTTACAGGCACTTTGTTAGCTGCTTTGTTTTCCCTAGGGCATATAAGATGTTGGCTGGGCTATGGGAAAGTAGTATGTAGACAAGGCTTGGACCCCTACCCCCTATCCTTATGCAAAACTTGCGTTCTCTAAAAGCAATTTGCTTTGCATTCATTTTCACACTTTATTTTGTGTTATTCCTATACAAAGTAATTGTTAGCTAGATTTACATATTTTTTTAAGAAGTCCAATATAAAATAGTTTTTTATGAAAAATAAATAATTTTATTAATTTTTGGTTTTTAGATTTTTTAAGTCAAAAAATTAATGAAAAAATACTTACATTTTACAAAATATCTTGAAATTACTTTTTAGGCATCTTAAAGTGGAAAGTTTCAATAAAATGATAATTTGGGTAAATAATTACTTTATATTAGAATAAAGCGTAGTAGTTTATTAAAATTAGTCCAAAATGAAAATTTAAGCTGCTTTTTTTGAGAGATTTATGTGCAAATCACCTTATTCAACACCTCAGCATACATATAATATATAAAGTCTAGTAGAACTAGTTTATATACCCTACGTTAGTACGAGATCCAAAAAGTGGAGAACATTAGAAAAAGTAAGCATTACTTGTTTTATTTTGAAAAATTGGAAAACATCAATGTAAACCATAGGAATATTATTTTAAAGTGCAATGAATATTTAAAAAAGAAAATGTACTAAGATAGTGGGCGTGGCAAGGTTTTGATCCCATTAACGTGCCTAAATAATTTAAATTATTAGGGTTGACATAAAGGTATTGAAAAAATATTTCAATGGGACTTTGTTTTTGTGTTAATAGTAACCATATTTATAAAATAATTTAGACAAAGAAAAACAACTGAAACAAACTTATATTATATATCCAAAACAAATCTACATATTATACTATCAAATTCACTAAAATGTTTTTGTCATAACAAACCTAATAGAAGAACTTAATTTAGATAAAAACCCTATTAACCCGTTTAATATTCTCTTGAAATGAGAAAACAACCTAACTTGTGTTGACACAAGCATAAAGAACTTGGTCAAAATCCTTTTTATCCAGACAATTCTTGAACAAAAATAACGTAACTTTCATTTATTAGAATAATGGACCTACGTGTAGATTAGAATTGAACTTGGCTTGCCAATAAAACCATTGTAATAATATATTATACATATTCATCCCATTAACCCACCTATAATATATTCATTAGATTGACAAAAACTGATTGAAGAAGTTTAGTCAATTATTATCTTTTTCTTAACTCATTATGCTATACAATAACTTAACACAACTGACAACAAAAATTCCATAGAAGCTTATCATACATATTAAAAACTACTACAATACACTGCAACATACTATGAATCCAATAAAAGGTTTCAGCCATAAAAAACTTAATTTTTTAAATAGTCTAAATCATTTTTGCTTCTCTGAAGTATACTGAGTAAGATATTTTCCTCCTTGTACTATGAATCAACATGAATCGATCCTCCAAGTATTCACTATATAGCTTTTTGTCCCTTTAAATTTATTAAATTCTAAAATGTGGAGTTTTTTGTTTGTAAGAAATCAAGGTATGAGACCTTTAATTAGAAACGTCCATATTTTTAATTACTTAGTGATAATTAAGCTTAAATTTATTAGGAGTTGAAACTTTTTATATAATAAAAAATAATACAAATAAAAGAAAAATAAAAAGGACAAACCTTGAAAATGCAATATTTTTAATTTCATTCCATGTTGCATGAATGAAATTTGGATGTTAATACTATGTCTGACGTAATCATAATTACTTAAGTAGCTAAACTTTTATAAATATTTTTCCTCACCCAACATAGAAAGAAAAATTGATAATATACTTACTCCTTACAAAAGGTCTTGTTAAAATACCTTTTCACTTTCTTAAAGTGCTGATTTCAATTAAAGTACATGTTGAGTAAACAATCACAATATAAAAAATAATAATCACTTTCTTTATTCGTGCATCCACATAAAGACATAAATATATATGATTTTAAAATGTTATACATGTTGGCTTTCATTAATGTCGGACGTCCTAAAGAATTCAATGAACATATTCTTTAGTACTAAGCTGTTGACATCCTAACCACATAACTTGAAAGCTTGTTAGTGTTTGACACTCTTGAAAACTTTTTTTTTAGTGGAAAAGGGAAAGACAACAAAACACAGAACCTACATAGCCGAGTTCTTGCCTTTGCTGCCAACAGAGGACATTCTACTGGGATAGAGGCCTATGACAACAACAGAGGAAGTACAGACGGAAGAGCTAGTAGCTTCTTGAGGAGTTGGGACAACAATTTCCAAATGAAGAACACTTCTTAAATTCGGAGGACAGACATCAAAGTACATAAACGGATCAAACATCAAAGCCTTGCAAACTGACTGTGGTCACATTGGTTGATGTTCAACCTTAGCAAAAGAGACCTACATTCCAAAAAAAGATTCTGTAAGTAGGAGGAAGGTTTAGAATAGTCATAAAACTTATCACAAAGCAACTTGCAATTTGACTTTATTTCCAACATTACTATTTTGAGTTGCCCTAAATTATCTTTGGAATATTTCAATATTTAATAAATTGCTTTACAATATTAGCTTAAAATAATTAATTTGATAATCACATGTTCCATTCTTCTAGATTTGTATGGAACAAGCGATAGACACAAGAGAAAACAAAAAATTTTTAAATACCAATTTCTTAATTTTTGTGCTAAACCCAACATTTTAAAGATCTCGGGATAGAGAAAGTACATTGTTGTTTCAACAACATGTGTCATTATTATAAATGACAGTTTATAAATATAAGGACCTTATATGAGAACTGAAAGATAGCTTAAGGACCTGGAGCTGTAATTTTGGCTTTAGATATAAATGCCTATTTTAAGTTAAGACCCATGCTTTTTGACCCATAATTCTATTCTCCCTTTCTCTATCTCCCCCACCCCCTGATGTCTTGCCAACCCATGAAATATTGATCAAATTTCTCATTTTTGAAATATTAGGTCCTTACATGTAACTTACATTAAAATTAGAGGAATTTAAGAAGCCTTTTTATGTAATTATAGAAAATGTTAGGAATCATCTTGTGCTTTATCCTTAGTACACTAGAAGAAAAGATGCAAAAACTGGCTAGCTTATCAATAGCCAAATGGTCACTAATACACATTTTGGCTACTGACACTAATGGTTAACAAACGTTCACCAAACCCTTGGTCACCAGGAAGGAGCGACCAAGGCAATGACTGAAAGGGTCAACAAACAGAAGTAGTCACTAGGCAGTCATAGGAGGTGACAATTATAATCGGTCAATAGCCTTCCTAGACTTGGTTTCAAATTAATTATAACACTAAATTGTTAATTATAAATTGTTAGTATCAATATTAATAATTTAATTGTCTATATCTAATATAATTAAAACTTATGTAGTGACAACAAGAAGAATTTTAAATAATACAATTTCAATTGAATTAATCTAAATATTATTAATTTACAATATGTAATTCTAAAAATAGTCAAATAAATCCAAAAGTATTAAAATGATCCAACAAGAACAAATTGTCCTTAAATACTAACCCAGTTTACTATCTATGCCTTCATAGCTCAGATGGGCACAACGCATTCCTGATTACAGAATGGTTGTCTCTCCTAGTCCCTGTTGGGTTAGAGGGAATAGGCCTTCGTAATTTTCACAATGGACAATCGACTCCAACCATGTTAGAATACCTTTATAAATCTTTTCCCCATCTGATACCATGAACAAAAGGGGACATTTGATGACACTGTGTTGGGGGGTGTCACTCCACTCACAATGAAGTCCCATTGGGGGTTGCTAGGGGTGAGAAAAAAGCGATTATCTTTCCACTTGCCCAAGGTGTCTCTATAGAGGGCGATGGCAAAGATTTATTGTCTCTGTGAGATACAAGGCAACCTGGAAGAAGGTTGAACATGTTACAGGGCTTACGGGATTAAAACTGCAAAAAAGCATCAAGAATGGGTTTGACCCCTATTCGTTTCCAACAGATGACAAATTCATCTAAGCAGGTGAAGGAGTTGGGGGCCAGTTGGGAAATGGGAAACTGGTAGAATTCACAAAATATTTTTATGAAGGGATCAAGGGGAAAACAAAGCCCACCTTGAAGTTGGGTGATGGAGACGAAAAAGGTGCCCCAATCAACATTAATGGTTAACATGCACAAGACCCACTTACTTTTTAGAGCAAAAGCAACCTCATTAGGGCATTACCACAAATGGAGATTGAACTACAACACCTTCTACATGAGGCTAGTCTTTACTCCTTTGAACTCTTTCAAGTTGGTGCAGAAAGAGATCTTTAGGGTCTGCCCTCCAGTTAGGCACTCCATGATGGTAGAGGGATGGGTAGTCACTGTATCCTTTCTTGATGCAACTTTGAGGGGTGCCATTTAAGGATAAATGTAAAAAAGAAGGGTGAGCAAGGCATGGGGATTGGCAATCAATTGTTATGGGAGAAATCAGAAAAGAAATAAAGAAAAATAAATAAAATCAATAAAAGAATGGGAGAAAATTCAACTATGTATTAAAGTAATAAAGTAAAAGATGAAGATGTTGCTTAGTCATGAAGGTGGGAATGTTCACTGGGAAATAGAAAGAAATAAGACATGGGGCAAGGAAGCAAGATAGTTTTGAGAAGCAAAGAACCAAAGTAAACATTAAAGAGGAAGGAGAATTAGGGGTATAGGCTTTTATAGGCCCTAAGTGGCCTTTCTGCATCCCACCTTGATAACTACCACAATCATTACCCTCTTGGCAGTCCAATAAAAAGGTGCCACATGACCCTTGACTACCACAAATGTCGCAAGCCATCAAGCAACATCTTTGATTAGGGGTGAGTAAAATTTCAATTATATCCCAAATAACTGAATAAGTGGAAAAAAATTCGGTTTTTGATTATCAATTTTAAATATAATTTTAATTTTCAGATATAACTAAAAACCAATATATAAGTTGGATTCAATTTTCAGCTTGCTTCAATTAAAATCTAGTTGACCAAAATTTACAAATTTTTATTTTGCTAGCATTTATGTTTACAATTTGGAAAGGATTATGTATGTGATGCGTGTTTACTATGTGCATGTACGTGATATTTGAATTTAAAATGGATAATAGATATTTCTATGTGATTGAAATTTATGTTTAGATTGGAATATGTGGTTAATGTTTTAGGATTGGACTATGGATTCATATGATTTGTTCATTCCAAAAGAAAAATTGAATAACCAAAATTCATTTTGGTTGATTCAATTTTTGGTTTTTTTCAATTTTCTCATAATTCTATCTATTTAGTTATTAGTATCTAAGAAAAAAAACTGAATAAATTCAGTCATTCAGATTTGGTTAAAACCAAAAAAGGTGATTGAGCACCTCTATTTTTTATTAGCAGTATGTAGGCTTCATTTCAGCATCGTTTCACTTCCTTGGTCCCTTAAAGGCATGGTTTTAACTCTTGTTATCCAAAAAGGGGATTCATTATGCCTACCAACCTCATGCAACATTGCTCAACCAGTAGAGGCGTCTTCACAAGGGAAGTATCATTTCACTCAAGGCGGCCTCATAAAATGTAGGACTCCAATCCCACATTTTTTAAGAAAAGGGACATATTGATACCATATAGGACCTGTCACCCCACACCGTGGCCTAAACCACCTAGTTGGTATAGTGGTGGCTTGATTCGCCATTTATCCGGACCCTTTGCTTGTTCATCGGATTTCCTAATTCATACAAACCCCTTCCAGTCGCCGTAAGTGGCAACCCCACGAAACTCCATGGTAAGTTCTACACCTTGCGACACTAATCTCCATAGCTTTCTCAACCACTTACACAAGCCTAATTTGATCATCAGAGGCTTTCCCCCAAATACACAAGTTGGGCCACCAGTGTCCTTGAGCATAGAATCACAAGTTTGAAAGTCACCTAGCACAAGTTTTAAAGCCGGTCCCCCTAGTTTGGTTGCTAGCACCTCACCTTTACTATCAGCAAGAAGTCAAAACTTTCTTTTATAAAAGAAGGTAACTACCATAAAATTTGTCCCAAACATTGTTTGTTATTGTTATTACCGTGCATAAAATAAGTCGCTAGCTTGTGAGTTCTTGTTCATAGTCGGTAGTACAATGGCATGTTCTAATAGAGAACCAACCCCAGTTTTTTTTTTTATCTAGAAGCGATCGAGCAAAGGTAAGTGGGGTTAGTTTTCAATATTCTAAAAAGTACACTCCCAACCACTTCACGGAGCTCTAAGTTTCTTTAGTCTAAAATTTGGCAAAATTACAAAACAGTTCCTGACTTTTAGAAAACTTATAAATTGATTCTATATTTTATATAAAGTTTCTTATTTTGTCACTTATATTTTTAAAAAGTTACAAAGTAAACCTTAAAGTTTTGAAACTTTTCCAGTAAGCACTTAGGTTTTCAAATCAGCAGTTTAGTTACCAGCAATAGGGGCTTTAGGTCCACGGTCTCCTGAAACGTAAATCTGTTACTGTATCAAAATCCTATTGGGCTGATAAAACAAAGAATGAAAAGAAAAGGAAAAAAATCGTGAATGAGAAACCTAGGTACCTAATTGAAGTAATTTTGTAAAATGAGGAAGCACTTGCAACATTAAAAACAGAAATTATAATGAGGCGGCAGGAATTCAACAGATATGATGGAGGACAGGAGCAGAGTGCTTCCCCGGCATATCTGATCAAGAACAGAGTGCGTGAGTTGATAAGAGTCCAATAATACAAGTTTCTTCCAACATGCCCTAAAATTGCATCTATAAAAACACACACACACACACACACATCCATCCCCCTGCATTTGATTGATCTGCTTTCCATGGCGATCTCAATACCTGTGGGTGTCCGGTTCGACCCAACGGACGGAGAACTCATCACCAACTACCTCTGTAAGGTGTTTAAGGTGAGTCTCTGTCAGGATTCATGATTTCGGAAGCCGATGTCTATGGATTAGAGCCCTGCATGCTCGACTGGGACGCCAACGTGACGGCCTTCTTAAAGAAGAACGAACGCTACTTCTTCGTCCGTCGAGAGAAGATGTCACGGAACGGTAATGGGAAGTGCCCCCGGAGGAGTTTGAATCAGACTGACGACAATGAAGGAGGGCATTGGAAGTCCAACACCGGGGATCACAAAATCCTGGACGAAAGCAACCGGGTGATCGGGTGGAAGAAGACGCTCACTTTCTTCAGGGCCAAGAAGGGGCAGAAGGAGCAGAGTAAGTGCGAGAAGACGGACTGCATAATGAACGAGTATGTGGTTGTAGGTGATTGTTCCGAGGGGTTTCAAGAACTGGCTTTGTGTAGGATCAAGTATAACGGCAAGGACAAGGATGACGCCGAAGCTTTTGCTGGCTACTACCCGACGTCCAAGATCGGAAAGAACCATCGTCTAAATACGAGTTCTGGTGGCTTCAGTCATCAACAGGATCAAGATGAAGATCAGGAGATCACTTCTGAGGGCAGTGGTGTAATAGCAGCCGTGGCAGCGACGATAGTGGACGGTGGCACAGACGGACTGTGCTGTGATCCTAATGATTATTATTTTGATGAGTTGGACACATTGCTGCGGACATTTGACGTTAGTAGTGATTAAGTTGGGATCAAAAACTTTTTCCCAATGTACAGATCAAATTCCTTCGTTGTTGAAACGTTTCATAAATTTTTTTGATTGATTTCGTGCAATTTCTCATTATTAATTTCATGATTGTTGAAATTTCTCCCTTATTGGTTCGACACATTACATCAATTTTTTCTCCAAGCCATCACTAGCTTGTGGAAGTTTCTTTGTTGCTGCAGTATATATCAACTTCCTCTTCAGATGCCTAAAGCACTAATTATAGAGCTCCAAATTATACTAATTTTAAGATAGAATTGGTTTATAATTTTCTGTTCGAATTTCCCCAATTTCACAAGGAGTTAGGCCAACAATCACATACTCATCACATACATAGATGGCAAATTTTATCAATGGCTCCTAACCCCTAATTTTCAAATCATTTTAGTTTTTATGTATTTTAGTTTCCTACAAGATCAAAGGTGGATTGGCAATAGGCTAAACTCTCAAACAAGAACTCGTGCAGGCTATAGACAATAGCAAACTTTGGAAAGAGAAAAAAAATTATTTTTATCATGTGTTGCAATAATAGTAACAACATGATATGCAGGAAAAAATTCTAGGAGTTATGTTCTCCTATAAAAGGATTGTTCATTTTTTTATAAGTGATTTCAATTCTTCCAAAAATAAGTTTTACTGAATTTTTTAATGTGCATATAATTAATTTCTTTAAGGAGAAAATTCACAAGCATATTTATAAAATATAAAAACAAATATTCAATTCCATGACTTTTGTTTCTAAGAATGATTGTTAGTGAGTGTGCCATGATCATAATTCAACATACTAGCATTGAAAGTGATGGAAAGGATCATATTGAGAAAAGACACAAGAGGTGAATGATTTTATGAGGATAACTTGATGGTATGTACTGTGATATATGGGCCGAAGAAAAGAAAAAGCTAAGTGATCAGAGATCAAGTTTATTCTTAGAAAAATAGGAAAGAAATGCACTCAAAATGGGATGAAAATGGAGTTAACATGCCATGTTCTTTGTGGCTGTTGGCACTTCAAGAGTTTTAGGATTAAGATAGTTGATAATTTAACAAATTAGAAATATCAAACTTTCCAATAATGATTACTGCTGACAACAAATATGCTGCTAAAGTTTTTCTCCTCAAATATGCTTCTCTAATTGGTCACTTATATTTTAAAATATGCTCAAATTAGCCACTAACTATTAAAATAATAATGAAAAGGGGGCAACAGGTTTTGAAGTCTTACACGATAACATAACCTATAACACATTTTTGGGACTTTATAGAATTAACTAGTTTTTTTATTGTCATTTGAAGCAAAAAACAATATGAATTTTTGGAAAAAAAAACTATTCTAAATTGCATAAGATATACAAAAAAAGATGTAAAATAACCGCTTCTATTATGAAGTGTGATAGTTAAATGAAGTGAAAAAATTTCAAAACCTTTAGATTTAAGAATTTATTTAGTAAAATTTTTATCATCTCTAAGTAATCTTAAACTTCACCTTTAAAAGATTATGGTCTTGAATTTATTTTTTTATGGATATAATAGTCCTACAACTATAAACAATTGTAAGTAAATTCAATAACCATTTGAGGAAGATTACTAATAAATATTTATTTTTGTACGCTAATTAAAACCTTACATTGTACAAGACCCAAAAACTATTTTGTACATTTCCAATGATTCTTTTTCCTTTTCAAATTTTTTTTGCCAAAATATCATATTTTTTCTAGGCACATAAGAAAAGAAAATAATAAATTTCATGATCCTTAAAGTTCCCCAAAGTTATGGTATCAAGATTTAAAATCCTATTATTATTATCACTACTACATTCTAATATGGAACAAAATTACTGTTCAATGAATAGTACCAATTATGTTGGGAATTCACTGAGTTGTACATGTTGTTAGGCCCTAAGATAGGGCCTTATCTATACTGGGCAAAATAACACTGTTTTTGTTAAGGTTTGTGCGTTCTTATTTGGCTTTCATGGGTGTCGGCTTCTATTGTTAGTTTTTATTATTGGAACCCACAATTTAGTGTTATTTTTTATCATTTTAGCCATTGGTGTGGTGGCTTCCTGTTCTAGTTGGCTATTGCAATTCTATGTGGATCTGTCATTGCAGGCATGATGGTTGGTGGATTTGTTGGCTCATCGGTGTATTTTCATCCTATTATCTATTTGAAGAAGATTCACCAAAGATGAGGATTGGTTTAGATGTTGCTCAAGTAGCATCAACATTGGTGGCTGAGGGCTAGCTCTCATGTATTCCATTGTGGTGCATCTTTTATTGTTGTTCCTGGGTTCTTGATGCCAATGCTCTTGTGGTTATTTTGTTAGTTCATTGTGTGTGAGCATGTTTATGCCACAACTAAGGATTGGCTTAAAGCTCAGTCAAGCAGTATCAGAATTGATGACGGGGGACTAGCTATTCAATGGATTGTGTGATGTGTGGATTGCTATTATTATGCATGATAGCTGAAAGGCATTAGTTGTTCATAAGTAAGAGATCAATTTTTTTTTTCTTTCCTTTGCATATTTTCTATCGGATTTATGCCCGCTATGAGTTTTACATTGATTGCTCCTTATTGCTTTTATTCATACAGTTGTTGTTTGATTTCTTGCAAAAAATCATTATTAGTATGAATTGTATACTTAGGTGAATGTATAATAGCTGATTTCATCTGATACATTGGATGAAAATATCGTGCCTTTGGCTTGATTTTTATTTTTCCATGATAGCTTCTACTATAGTTGATACTAGGAGGTTGCTAGCACTATGTTATGAATAAGGCCTTCTACATTGGGTAGGAAAGGCAAGACAGATTTGGAAATAAGAAAAGGCGAAAATAGTTTATCGAGTAAGGAAGAAAGTATAGATACAGAAATTATGTGGTCTTACAAAACTTAGAAAAAATGTATAGCATTTTAGAAGGAATAACTGCAGAGATGACACAAACTAACACTTGGAGGAAAAAGTAAATAAAAAACATGCATAACACCATCAACCTTGGGAGCTGTTGAAGTCTTTGATTGTTGTAAAGTAGGTGAATTTTGGTTTTTGGATCAAGAGGAATAAGATACATGTTAGTCATAGATTAAGAAGGCATATGTGAATCACATTTTTTCTGGCTTTGTGCCTTCTATTCATCTGGATTCAAGTCTAGCAACTCCTTGATTTGCAATTTTTTTAACTCCATTTCTTCAACAGATGAAGGCTTTGGGTGAATGAGATGATAGAAATGTAATTGAAGTAGAAGTACTATCATACCTCTTTCTTTGTTTAAGCCAAAGGCCGGTTTGTTAAGTGAAATAACTTAGGGTAAATGACACCCGTAATCCCTGAACTAATACGCATGTTACCTAATCATCCGACAACTACCAATTGTTATACTAGTTGTTCTCTAACTATGTCAATTGTTGCAATAACGCCCTGTTGTTTGAGTTGCCCATTAACAAGAGATGAAAATGAAGGAAACGTGCACAGTTGGTCCTAAACATTGTAAATATTTCTATTTGAGTCCTAAAACTTTATAATTTTCTAGTTTAGTCCTAAAATTATATAAGCATGTATGCTATTTGGTGTTTTTTTTGCTTATTCATTTGTATGCCTAGCTTTGCTGATCCTTTAACTCAACCATATTGACCAGGTACTTTGAGCCCTATAGGTTTCACTTAAATGAATTTTCCTCTTACATCATAACTATAACAACCATGATGGATTAACTTCCATATTCTTAATAATTTTTTCTTCGTTATCTATAGGTGAGGATTTACAGTGATCGTATAAGGAGTTGCATCAAGCGGGGTAAGAAGTAGGGCGGTGAATGCAATTGCAAAGAAAACATAGGAAGACATGGCTAGCAAATGACAAGGTTTCCTGAGTGCTGGACCAGGTCACCAAATGCTAAAAGCCTGAGAACTAGCTCTGAGACATTGATGGGGCAGATTTGTGAGCTATGCTCTTAAACCAAAAGAACAAAAGAGAATAATGATGATAGGATGAAGTAAGATGGTTGGATGTGTTTTGTTGAAGTGCTGTTACCTAGGGGGAAATGGTCAATTTGAATATTTTATTGGGTGAATATTGTTTGTGATTTCGGTGAGCTGACCAGTGACCTATCCCCTACGAGAGTAGATGACAAGTCCAGCAGTTGGGTTACTAGCTCCATTTGTTCTTGTTGTTGGAGTAATGGAATCAATAATCAATACTTTACCTTTAATTATCCTGAATTTCTTGCTCCATAATTATCAATTTTCTATTTTGACAATAAACAAAAAGCGTTTGTAGGTGAAAGTATTTTTTACATCTAAAGTTTTCTTCTTGTTTTGTTTGGCTCCAAGCAATGTTTCTATAAACCAAATCAGAAGGAGGAAGGGCAAATGATATTGGATCCCTCATTGTTGAACATTACACACATGGTAAAGAAAGGCTAGGTATACCTATTGAATAAGGCAAATTCAGTTTTTTGAATTGTTAAAATATTTTTTTTGTTATTTCATTTAAATAATAGTCTCTATTTTTCATTATGAATCAAATGTTCTATTATGAGAGGTTATTTGTTGGAAAATAGTTTTATAGTTGAACTAGAAAATAGTAAAGTTTTAGGTTTAATAGAAAAATTTACTAACTTTAGGATTAGTTGTGCACTTTTCCCCTACTTTCGTCAATTTTTAATGGCTAACTCAAATGATAGGATGTTATTGTAATAATTGACATAGTTAGAGGACGCTGGTGTAACAATTGGTAATTGTGGGACTATTAAGTGACATGGGTTTTAGTTCAGGGATGATGAGTGTCATTTACCCAATAACTTAGGAACCAAGTGGGTTGGAGAGAATTAAGGGTTAGAGTGGCTAAATTCTAGTGTCTGAAATGGTTGGGAAGGAGCATAAGCTTACTGAGTTTAAAATTTTGTGAGGCCAATTTGGTCAAGTATATTGGATGAAGTACCTAGGTGGAAAGGAAAACTAATTTGAGGACTAAATTACTTAAGTAAAACCTTGATCTCCTTATTTTTTGGGTGATTATTAAAAGTGTTACGTATTTAGGACCAAAGTGAAGCATGCCTCCACTAAGCATCAAGATGTTTGAACCACTGTAGATCATCTCTAAACTGGGGAAAGATCAAAGGGAAACTAGGCTGAAATTGTTTTGGAATTGGTAGAGAAAGAAAGCAAAGAAATCGATGGAACTTGTGGTCAATTACATGTGGGAACTCATTTGCTTCACTGTCAAGCAACGAAAAGTGTGTTAAAGGTAAGGGAAATGTTATTGCTAGTACTTTGTTGAGGAATCACATTTATTTGCTTAACATTCATCGAATTTCTATGTCTATGAACGAAGGTAGTATCCGTATGTGCTCATATGTTGAGACGGGGCTAAGATATGGTGATATTGTGCACTATGGTTTTAGCTAGCTTATGATATGATGGCAAGCAGTAGGAACCTAAATAATAGGAAGGCCGTCCCTAATTGAGGTTTTGGAGCTCTATGTGTGTGAGTAATGTGTGTTTATGCTATATTTATATATAAGTAGTTGTGTGTTTATATTATAGGTAAATGCTTGCCATGGCCAAGAGGCTAAGTGTTGGGTGTGTGTGTGTCTATGTACTTCTATGATTACTTGTGTGTGCTAATCCATAGTTTAGTTCTTATTTATTTCATAGCTCTGTTATATGTTGTACTTTGTATATGTGTTATGTTGTTTCTTTTGTCTTACTTTGGATGTAGGGACATAGGAGTAAGCATATATAATATCTTATATGGCCTAAGATTGAATCTCCTTTACACGTTCTTAGCACTCATACTCAATATGTTGTGTTGTTTTAGGAATGAGATTGGCTGACTAAGCCTTAAGTATTGTGTTTAAGGTTTTGTGTGCATCATGTAGGTACTTGATGCTAAGATAAGTGTCTTAGAGTTTGTGCTATGGTTTATGCTCAGTGTGTAGCCCTTTCCCAAAGAATAAATGTCTTCACATATGTATGTAGGCTTGGATGGCTGAATATTGCTGGGACTAGCTGTGGGAAAAAGGCTATGTTTAGTACACTAAGTGCTCATAACAAGTAGTGCATGTAGTTTCTGGAATTTAGCTTGTGTGGGAAAACTATGTATGTGCTGCTAAGTGTAAAAGACAATCTATGTGGCTACACACTCATCAACAAGATTCTTGTCATGGAAAGGCGTACCAGTGCCCTAAATTGCTCAACTTGTAAGCCCTTTGGGATTTTAATCCCACTTAGTTAGTATTGGCTAACTATTACTCATAGGTAAATTAAGAAAATTCATGTGCAACTAGTTTCTTGAGCTACCCTACATGAAAATATGCATGCGTTTGTCCTGGCAATGCAAAATAAATAAATAAACCACTTAAGAAATTAGCGCTTGAGCAATCCATTTAAAACATACTTAAAACAAGCCAAGACAAAAAAATACTAGTTGCTTCAACTTCAAATAATAGTTTGTGCATACTTTATATCAATAGCATGCACCCAAAAGTTACTCAATGGTTTAATACCACAATGTATCCTAATAGAGGCAATATCTTAGTACACAAGGTACTAGATAAATACAAGGCAAAATTCTTAACCAAGATCCATCACTTGAGCCCTACCTTTGACCTATCAAGCTCCAAGTGCAAGCTGTTTCTTATACTTGTGCATCACTTAGCCTTTAAACTGTAAATGCATAACACTTAGTACAAAACTTATATCTCAAGCAACCTTAGAATCTCAAGAATTCTGGTAAGTACTTGTAAAGGGGGAAGCTTAGCCCACAACTTTGCACTTTGTTGTTAGTGCTAGCAATCTGAGTGCTTCTATACAGTGATTAGATTTAGCGAGTTTAAGCCCCAGGCAGTCCATGTCCTGTAGGCCAAGCAGAACATGCGCATTATATTTACCCAAGTGGCCCTCTTGGGCATTATGTAAAGATGTGTATATTGGTCCAACCATCACACACATATTCATAGACAATTTCATCTGGAAGTAATGATGACAATGAAATCATATACACACATGATGCTATTGGTGCATATTTTTTGTGTCCAAACTTTCACACCATATCCAACTCAAATTCTACCCATGTTCTCCTATGCCCTAAAGGTTTTAAACCCTTTAATACACTTAACCCTTCATAGGGAATAGGTTTGAGACATTAAATCCATCTAAGTTTACAATTATGGATTTACACTTAACCGAGTATAAATGACAATATGAATATTGCTCAATAAAATCAGAAAATTTTGACATGCCATAACTCTAGGTACAGGGATCCAAATCCAGTGATTTAAAGTTCAAGTTATTCATATTGAAGTGTTCTAGATGTGGTCAAAATTTCATAGCCAAATTATTTATGCATAAAAAGTTATGGCAGCTGGAGTACAGGGTACCAAATTTTTGCCACTATTGACCATTATACCCATACAAAATATCATAATATTCATACACTCCATTTCCAGGTGGAAAACTCACTTGGTAGTATCCATACATGTCTTATACACCTAGTAAAACTATTCCCCTAAATTTAGAGCCATTTTAACCATCATTCATAAAAATTCCATCAAAACAGCCCATAAACACCATATGGACAACATTATATGGACACTTCAAACTACACTCCATTGATCCATATCTCCTTCTCACACTACACATACAACATACCCAAATCATTTACATGCATTTATGCACTACATACATGCCATAACTTAGTTAATATGTACACTAAGCTTCTTGGAGAACTTCAAAAGCATTAAGCACTCCAGAAACTTGAAGGGACTAGCTGCTGCGTAAGGCAAAATGTACCATTACTAAAAATAGATAATGTGCTAAAAAAATCATGAAAATTTCCAGTTTATAACTAAACATATGGAATTTAGTATAAATGAAATTTCAGAGAAAATTAAAATGGCAGGTATTAGTTTGAATGCTCTCTTTCAGGGGCTCCTGAAATAGATAGAAAGGGGCTAAGTTTCTTGAATGAAACTTAGTAAGGGCTTATCAATAAAATCTTCAAACTCTAATCATATACCTGAAATAAAAGGAAACTAAAACACAAAAATATATCACAAATACACAAACACAGCCATCCAAAAGCACAAACAACATAGCAACAAACAAATGTAATGTTGGCAGCAATAAACAAGTTAGGGTTAGTTCATAAACATTCAAATAAACATTACGTAATCACTATGGCAGCCCTCCTCAAGCTAATGTTTTGTCTTAGGAGGTTAATTGGTCTTAGTTAGTACTAACTTGGGCTCTAGAAATCCTCAATTTCACTTCCATAACAGAGCACCAAAGCTGTAGGGCTAAAACCCTAGGTGGAATTTCCCCCTTAACCTAAACTTGGTTCATCAAGCTCTTGGCTCTCTTCCAAGCTTAGGGTCTTAGCTTCATGGTTGTATGGGAATAATTATTGAACAATAAACATCCATGAAACCTAGATAAAACCCTTACCTTGCACTGCGAAGGCTGATTATTACAAGTGTTGGACAATAAACCCGAAAACTATGGTTTTTCTTGTTCTTGGTGCATCCGGTTGCTTTCCTTTGTGATTTCTTGAGAGCTTGAGCTACGGTAGCTATGGAAGCTTATGGAGGAGCTAAGGGAGGAACTCTGGCTATTGAAGGCCGAAAATGACAAAGGAAAAGCAAGAAATCAATATATTTTCCTTGCTTTATTTAGTTTAACCTTAACCCTCACTTAGGTCACTATAAGTATGCCTTAAGCAAAGACTTTTTGGCTAATCTTTAGCCCACATTTTTTACCTTCGAACCTAGAAATGAAAGGCTATGATAGTGCTAGAAATGGCCATCTTTGACTCTTGTAAAAAATCATCCCATCCTTAAGTTATTTTTGTGAACAATTGTAAACCTATTGTCCTAGGTTCTTGAATAATAGCTTTTATTTTCTTTATGCAATTTAACATCCAAAAATTTCTTCCATACCATTCAAATCCTTCCAAGATCTCTCTTTTAGAGCTATACAATTGAGTAACCAAGTCTTGAAATCTTGCAATAAAACCCATAGATTACTTGCAAAACAATCTTTTAGGGCTTCCTTTAGTACCAAATAACTATTGTAATCTTCAAAGGAGGTGTAGATTATTCACCTTACCCCTCACATTTCATTCACTATGGTGAAAATCATGCTATATAATGGTTTATAACCATTATGCCTTTATAATGTAATTTTCCCATTTTTCGAGCTGGTAATAGTTAGACATTAGAACCTATACAATAAACTTAAAGTAGTGGGTGCATGAATGTACTCAATAAAGTTCCCTTAGGGTACTTGCGAAGAAGATATTAAGTGAGCATGCAAATATGGCATGCAAACAAACAAACAACCAACCAACAATCAACACAAACCAATAACATAATAGATACGCAATGCATGAATGTATGATATGCAACATACACATTCCTTGGGACTTCTTACACCTTAGGTGCCTTATTCTTGACATGAGCTCAAATGGCGGAGCTACTTAAGACACCAGCCCTCATATCCGGAATCCTTTACCTCCCTTAAGTACATCTTGTGAGTCCTAGAGTAGGTCGTCACTTGCTCTCAAACCTTACCCATATTTTCCTTAACTTATTATGCAAAGTAGCCATCTTTTGTGGTCCAACTTGCCAAGATCTTAAAGCCTTGCATAGAGCTCCTTAGTGCCTTACTCACCAAACCACATGGTTTGGTTAGAATCCTCCTAGGTTTTCTTTCCATTTCCCCAAAGGTTTAACACCTATCACTTGGGTTAATGAAGACTCTGAAACCCAGCTTAATCCTCCTAGCACCCCCTTATTAACTTTAGTAATTTTACCTTCTTATCCACTGTACTTAGCCCTACCTTAACCACACCACTTAACTAACCCTTAAACAATGCATAATTCTCAACTTAGGAATAAGCTTTAGACCCAACCGAAGCTATGGAACATCTTAGAATAGCCTAGGGATGTTAATAGAGAGATTGAGATATTATTAAGGTGCCTTGAGTTTGAGGGGTTTGGGCCCTGGCAACACATCATGAAAGGCATCAAACTAGTGAAATTCTAGCAACTTGTTTGTAACACATCGATGGTGACACATCACCAATGCCTTTCCAACATTGCACGACCATGTGCTATCTTGCACAAAACTTGCTCAATCTTTCAATCCCCTAAGCTAATTCACATGGGTGTTGTTTCTACTTCATTCCCACATGTAATACTACATGGCTATGTATTACTTGAGCTATATAAACTTGAACCCTAACCTCCAACTCAGCCACAAATCAAGAACAAAACACAAGCATCATAAGCACTCTTGAGTTCCAGACCTAAACCTAATGTGATATGGCACCAGGAACTTAAAGTTAAGACCATTTCTAGCTACTCAAACAACTTACAACCAACTCAAACCAAACCAACAAGGTTACCTTAGGGTTTATACCCAAAAAAAGTAATAAATAACCAAAATGAAGCAAATGCACCAAGAATCAGTTAGGGGCTTCTTTAATTCACTTTGGGACTTTCAAATTTTTTCCAAGCTTTCAGTTTCCTCTTTTGTTATCGTGACTATCTTTTCATTCATCGAAGTCTGTACTTGGACCCTTGCTGGGCTTTGTTTAGCCTTTGTGGAGACCTTCCTGACTTCGGTTTGGTCGATGAAGATTTCTGCATCTTTTTCTCTGGTTGCGAAGGTGACTGTTAGGTACTTTACGTCCGGGCGGATATGGAGATTGCCTTGGGTCTGCCTTCCGAGGATAGTGTTGTAAGCTGAGGGAACATCAATGACAATGAATCTTGTCATCACGGAGTCGATTAGCTCTTCCTGACTGTGGGGCAAGCTCCTTTTCAACATCAAGGGCAGATCAACACATCCGAGGATAGGAAGCTCGGATGGCCCAACGCTGAAGGTGGGGGAACTGACTATGCTGAGGTTACCTCTTGGAATGCCTAGTTTAAGCAATAAATGGGAAAAGATGACGTCGGTGTTGAAGCCGTCATCAAGGAGTACCCTTTTGACGTCCCAGTTTCCTATCCTTGCCATGACAAGGAGTGGGTCATCATGGGGGAACTTTATTGTAGACCTATCTCTATGAATGAGCCTGCTTGGCCAGTTCCTGTACTCCATTACAGAGATTTCCCTCATCTTTCTCTTCCTCTCAGCCGAGGGTATCCCGGTAGTGATGGTTTGGATGACCCTTGCTGATGGTGGTAGATTCTTTCGAGGACTTCGGTCCTGACGTCTGTCCGAATCATATTCCTCCTCGGCCCCCCTCTTTTGCTCTTCCTTCCTTCCTTTCAGCGAAGGCATCCGCAAGTATCGACGAAGCTGGCCCTGCATGATCAGGGACTCGATATATTTCCTTAGCTGAAAACAATCTTCAATGTCATGGTCGTGATCTCGGTGAAATTGGCAGAATTTTTTCATGTTCTTCTTATTTTACGAGGTCATGGCCTTTGGCCTTAGAACCATGGTCCCTTGCCTTTCTAGCGCCATGAGGATGCTAGCTCTTGTGGTGTTCAGGGGAGTGAACATCATTGGCCTTTCCCCCCCCTTTTTTTTAGGCCTTTCCCCATCGTTCTGGTGTCGAGGCTGATGGCTGGGCCCTTCGGGGCATGGGTGCTCCCCTTTTTGTCCTCCCATTCTGAGCTCTTCGGCTGTCATATGCTGTTCGGCCCTTCTATAGAATTCCCCGAGGGTGTCTGGGGGGTCCTTGGAAAACTCATAGAAAAGTTGGGAGTCCCTCCGAAGTCCTCTAATCATCGCGAGGATATGAATCTCTGGCCGAAAGTTGGGTACGCTTAGCGCCTCTCGGTTGAACCTTTCAACATAGTCGCGAATGGTTTCCCCACTTCGCTGTGCTATGTTGAACATTTGTACCAGCATCTTGGCGGTTGGCCTACTACCAATGAATTGCTGGGTGAAGGCAATAGACAGCTCCTGGAAACTCAACAAGGTTCTGTGGGCCAGAGAGTTATACCATGCTGTTGCTGGTCCGGAGAGGGTTACCTCGAAACATTTGCAGAGGGTAGCGTTGTCTGCGCCATGGAGTACCATGCTTCGCTTATACTTTGTCAGATGCGCCTGGGGATCACTATGCCCATCATAAGTTTCTAGGCGTGGCACCCTAAAATCGCTAGGCATGGGCGCCTCCACCACCTACCGTACGAAGGGCGACTCCTCTCCGGTGTAGGAGTTAGATAGCCTGGACCAAACTGGTTTTCGGGAGATCTGTCTCTCAACCTTCTCCAATCTTCCAAGGATCTTCTCCATGAGGGCAACTGTGCTAACATCCCCTTGTTGTCTGGTGGTTGTCGGCAATAGCGGACTCCTTCTCCTTCTTGGAGAGTAACTTCGGCAGGGAGGAGACTGGGACCTTTGATATAGGGATGTGCTCCGCTGACAGGGGGTCCTAGTCTCCTTTGGGGCTCCTTCTCTAGTAGATCTCGCCTTAACGGGCACGTCCTCTGTTGAAGATGCATCGAGGGAGTCCCCGCTCCCGGAACTTCGGTAGGTGGACCTTGAACTTCTCTCCCAACGTGCCGCCGAGGGAGAGGTTCTTTGGGTCGGAGGAGGTTGGGGCAACCTCTGGTCGAGCTGCTGAGTCATTTTGGTGACGATGGAGCGTTGGAAGTCTCGCAAGAAACCAATCATTACCGTTAAAGGACGGTCATCTTCCAGCACAGAAGCTTCTGCCGTGGGCTGCTTGGTCGCCAGCTGAGCCTCGGCCGCAGAGGGGGACCTTGGAAGCCCTTTGTACTTTCAGCACCGAGTCTCTACGACGGCGATCTGGGAGGGGTTTCCCACAGACGACGCCATGTGATGGTCTTCTCCATCATTGTTGTGCAACATAATGAACCTGGAGCAGAAACCTCTGATGGCAGGACGTCAGGGTAAAGAGCCACCGCCGGCAGGGAAGCTGCAAGGACTCAGCAAAACAGAGGGTTAGGAGTTCCCCGGAGTGTTTTTTCGGGGAGGAGCCTCCGATGCCAAAGTCCGTATTTTGAGGTGGAAGATAAGCAAGGGGCAGAAATAGCTTTATGGAGCAGAACCCCCTTACCTGTGATGCCTCCCAAATATTTATAGGGAGGTGGATAGGAAAAGTTCGTTTGCCACAAGCTGCCCAGATCATGACACGTGTTCGGTTGGATACGATTCATACTTTTAGAGAGAAGGGGAGCTTTTAGCCGGCCGTAGGCCGCCCAACCGAAAGCCTAAGCAGTGCCTGGGCAGTATGTCAGAGCATGTCTGGGGGCGGCATGTCGGGGGCCGTACGAGTACGGTGTGTCAGAGACTCCTTAGTTGTCTGGTTATGCGCCCACATGGCCTTTTAAGGTGGCCGGACTCCCCAGGGGTTCAGAGCTTCTTCGGGGAGAGGGGCATCTTCGAAGGGAGGTCCTTGCTTTATATGAGACACCTTCAACTGGGCTCTTCCGAGATTAGGCTCGAGTTCTTCGTGACGGTAATTCGAGAACGTTTCCCGAAGGTGGTCCCAAAAAGCATCCGAAGATGGTCTTAGTCATGCGAGGTCAATGGGAAGTTATCCTTAGGAAGGGTGATGACTCCTCTTGACCGAAGTTGGTCCTATGGGTTCCCTGAGGATAAGACTTATCCGGTTTGTCTGAGGGTGTTTTGAGGCCCTCTCTTTGCCGAGGTCTGGTCGCCTGTCCTGACCGAAGGTGATGCGTGGGCTCGTGATGGCGTACACACGTGAGGTCCTGCAGGGGCGATTGCCCTTTGGCTATCGTAGGGTCTCCATTGATGTCACCAAATCATAGACTAGACTTATTAGATGAGGACTAAGCATCACATTCCCTCGTTATGCCACCATCATTTATGAGCAGCCTAATAAAATTGTGATATTATGTCGATGTAGTCTAAAGGTTGCACTCACTACTCCACGGACAGCAACAAGCTTTGCTTCAAGTGCAAACTCACTATTGGCCTAAACTTCACCTTTTTGAAGTCTTTGTGGAGCATTGGTATCTGCCAAATGTACGGATTCAGGAGCCAAACAAGTGCAACAAAATTTAACTGAAACTCTCTAGGATCTGAGTGAAATAGGGTAAACCGAGTGTTAAAAAATTTTCATACTTAATTTCGGTTAAGATCTCTCACCCAACTATAGAGTCAAATCACAAAACTTGAATAGTTGATGTGTTCAAGCTCTCTATGGTATCCACACAAGTCTCTCAGGATCATCATGCTTCCACGACGTCCCGACAAATGCGTTTCTCTTGCGCTTGCAGTAGTAGCTTGCGTCCTCCAAGGAATAGTAAGAAAAGAGTGTGGCTGTCTCCCTTTTGGGAGGCTAGGCCAAGGCTGTAAAATTTCTCATTAAAAGTTGTATTTATAGTAAGACTCAACTTCCAGGCCTAAAGGGTTTCAAAGCCCTAATCCATTTAGCCTTTAATTTCAGACTTAATAATGGCTCAACTTTTGGGCCAATTATTAACACAAAATTATCATGAAACCATAACCCAAATATTTAGCCCATGCACTTTAATAATCCAAATAGCTCTACAGGCGTGACCCAATAGGCTCTTACCACGTTGGCAATGATCATAAATAACATTTATGATCATAAGCAATGAGCGGTGTCTAGCAACACATCATTGCTGCCCAAGTGACAAGAATGTCGATGATTTGACTAAACCTTTATGATCATTACCCATATATGCCATTCTCCATTTGTCTAAGATATCAAGACTAGGCACGAGACATGGAATGTGTCACTCTCGTATAGCCTAGTCATTGGTTTCTTGATTACCGAGTATACTAACTTAAATTGATGACATTGAAATTGTATATCAACTCATTCGAGCATGGCCATGCATTTTCTAAGTCTCACTCTATCAAGGGGCTCGAAGATATCAATCCCATTACATAGGAGGGACAAATCCCATCTTGATCATACAAATCCCTCTCCATGATATATGACATACCCAATGACCTCCTTGAAGTTCACTTAGTTACGAGCAACAAAGGCAGTATCAAAGTATGTCACTTACATGTAGGGAACCTTGATGACCTTAGGTCAAAGAACTACATATACCATGATCACTATGAGAATCACTTATGACACTCATATAATGATCCATCTAGCGTTCCCATGGTGGATCGGTCTAGTACACAAGTTTTCCAACTTGTACCCATATGTAGACTACATATCTCATATTAGTCTACACATATGCTAGTCATTATGTATTATTGTAACCTGCTCCACAATAATACTAGACCAGGGACATTTTAGAATATCATTATTCTAGGATTACAATTATGTTTATTGCATTACATAGAAACAAAACAACAAACATAGTTCCTGGATTAATGCCTTAATAAAATATCATGGCTCAATGTGCAAAAATACAATCATTTCATCATTGGCTTTTGGGCACAACATTAACAATCTCCTACTTGCACTAAAGCCAATCATCTACGTATCTAATACCGATGGACCTAGAATGGCTATCATGCTTCTACTGTGTAAGGGGCTTTGTCAGCGGATTAGCAATGTTGTTCGATGCCCGGTGGCATCCTCATTGCGTGACATGCTGGCCTGAAGGAGAGATTTCCGGTGTGAAGCTGTCTACAAAAATTTGAAGAACAAGGGTTAAGACCTCCCTGGAATGTGTTTCCAGGGAAGGAACCTCCAACGCCCAAGTCAGTATTCGTGAGAGTACTAGTAAAGAGTGGAGAGTAGGGAAAAGAGAGAGTCCTATGTGTCCTTACCAAGGTCCTTCCTAAGTATTATAGGAGGTTGGAGGGAGGAGGCCGTTTGACACAGCCTGTCCAGATCATGACACGTGTTCGGTCGGATCTGATCTGTACCTTCGAAGGTAGGTGTCTCCGGCTGCCCTAGGCTGTTCTGGCTAGAGGGCATGGGCGTGTGCGAAATCCCTTTGTGAGAGGCTCCTTAACCATTTTTTTCATATCTTCGTAAGACTCCTTCGGGCAAAGATTTTGCCCCCAAGAGATAATGAGGAAGGCCCTTCGGAAGAGTAGGTCACCTTTAGGAGACTTTTTCCTCTGTCGAGGATGGTGGATCTACTTTTCTGAGGTTGGTAGCTTCGCAAATCCGAGGGTGGTGAAGACACCTTTTCCCGAAGTTGGTCATGTTACTTTCCGAGGGTGGTGTGGAGAATGCCCCAAGGTCGAGGCTAAGTTTTCTCTGAGGGTGGCATCAAGTTAGCCAATAAAGAGATCTCGGAGCGATAGCCTTTCGGCTATCACATGCCTCCCTAGAAGAAGTCGAAGTTTTGTCTTTAGTGTTAGTCATTTGGGAGTATGTAATAAGAAGTTGAAGCTGTGCATTGGCCAAGAAATCTTACTCTTGCCGGCTCTTTGGGCAAACACCCCACTTTCTTGCCGAAGCTACATTCTCGGCATTCTCTGAGGGTTTTTGCACTCTATTTTGAGCCCTTTGCAAGGATGTTGTTCCGAACCAACTTCTTATTCTTTGGCAAGGTCACATCTTCGGTAAAGAATGAGCTATTTCATGCTCTCAACCCAAATTATCCTTCTAATTGAAGTCACACCTTTAGAGGTGAAGGGATATAATTTCTTTAATATTTTTCATTCTTGCCTTCTATCAGTTAATCATCATATCTTTTGAGTAGGCAGTCGCATCACTTTGAGATAGGCGATATAGGCCGGCTAGTGTCAGGAGGCGTGCCTTTGAATTTTGCATCACGTGACACGTATCATCAAGTTAATGGTGATCAATCGCATCCGTTACGTCGGTTGTGTCCTTTCTCTTGTGAAGGGTCATTATGGCGATGCTTTGCCTGCCCTCTTTGGTCTATATAAGGCCTTCTACCTCAGAGGTTTCCTTACTCTTCTACTTTTCTTCCTTTTTCTCTCAATCTCCCTTTCTTTCTCTAGCTTTTTTTTTATGGCGGTGCAAGTGGCGGAGCGATTTCTAGCGAGTTTCACGGTGATCTCTGAAGTTCTCTTTCCTTCCCGAACTAGGTGGGTCTATTCCCGAAGTTTGTCTTGTTCTTCCCTTTTCTTTTTTTTTTTCCCTTTTTAGTCCAAGGTTAGTGTCTTTGTTCCGAAGATGTCATCTAGACAGGTACATTTAAAGTTGTCCCTAAGAGCTGGCTGCCCTTTAATTCTCACTTGAGCTATGCGATTTTGGAGAAGTTGGCGAAGTGGCGGCTCAAGTTCTTTCTTCATTCTTACTCCAAAAATAGGCTACCTGGTCCTACCAAACCCAGCTACCTTCCTTGATCGAGGAAGATCACTGTCTTCAGAGCTCAACTGAAAGTGAGTCTTCGCTATCCACCACCGAAGGTGGTTTTGGACTTTTGTCAATTCCACGGCATAGCTGTTAACCGAATGCCTCCGAACTCTTATGCCTACTTGAATGCCTTCTTGTGCATGTGTGGGGTCTTCAAAATTCCCCCACATTTTGTCTTCTTCCTGTAATATTACAAACTCCACCCCATCTTGAAGAGGGGGGTTCTATTTCTTGCTCCCTTGAGGATTTGTGAGCAAAAAATTTACCTTCGGCACCAAGGACAGCTGGCGAAGGTGGCAAAATAAGTACTTTTTCATGGAGGTTGACAAGAAATGGGTAGATCTTCCTGCTTTGTGTGCTTCAGGTACATTGGCAACCGATGTAGTAAACTCGAGGAAGCTTTTAACCTTGGAGTTGGAGTCTCAGTTCAAGGAGTTCAATAGTCGTATTCAGGCTGTCGCTGACTGGGATACCGAAGTTCACCACACTTTCTCTACCTTTTCCCCATCAGATGGAGCTTCATGACTGAGGAGGTATTTCGGGAGCTTGGAGTAAACAAGGAACATGTCACTGATAAGGATATGCCGAAGCCCTTGGTCGATGGGAAGGAAACGTGGCTTGTTATGCTTTTTCAGGGAGAACTTACATATTCGACGTTTGTAGATAGTAAGCTTCTGTTCAGTTTATTGTTTAGGATTTTTCTATACTTACACTGATGTTTTTCTCTTTATAGAAATGGGCGACAAATCTGCTGCTTTCTACAAGAGCCTGTTCCTCTGCCAGGCTGAGAAGGGGGAGCAAAAGAAGAAGGCACCCAAGAGGAAGAAGGTGTCGGTTGGACCATCCTTGACACCAAAGTCAAAGAAGTCTACCCCCTCCGCCCGAAGGTTAGGATGTAGAGCTCAGTCAAACACCTATTCATGCAAACCCACCCTCGGAACCGGCCATCCACTCAACCCCTTTAAGTCCGGATGCTGCTATCGAGACACTGGGGACTTTGGTGGGGGGGATGTCGGCCGAAGAGGCTTGAGAGGGGTGAAGAAAAAAGGGCAAGGACATCCCTGCCGAGGTGCTGGACATCAGCAAGTCTAACGAGGAGGCCGCCAAACTTCCACCAGGTTTGTCCTTTAGCCATTGATCTATGAGTTTGGGATTTTTTGGTATTTTAAACCTTGTAGGTGAATGGCTAAGGGATAATGTTATAACCAAACTTTGGTATAATTTTGTAAATGAGCGAGCCCAGGCTCAGTGGATGGTAGAGGACGTTCGGAAGAAGGCCCTTTGGGAATCAAAAATCCCAATGGACAAGGTCCCGAGGGAGCCCTTCTAGACCTTCTCGGAGGCCATGGATCTATTCTCTGAAGATAGTAAAAAGATGGCCCCTCAGATGGCGAGGGACATTATGACCAATGACACCTTCTAAACTCTGATGGAGGAATGCCTGAACGAGGAGGTTCTTGCTTCTCGGATGACCGAGCAAGCTGCCCAGGTAAACCTTAGCCCTTTAGGACTTAGAAAAAATTTTGTGTTTCTGTTGCTTTTGACCCAGATTTGGAATCCTCCATTTTGCAACTTTTGGCGCATGGTGGGTATTTTCAGGCTTGGGTAGCCAAACAGTATTATATCCAAAGTCAATTGCAGGAGCACTTGGCCAAGGCCAAGGAACTATTTACGAGCTCGGTCGTCAAGTATGGCAAGCTCAACAAAATGACCGAGGAGGACCTGGCCAGTCTTCGGTAGAAAATGGTGAAGAACCAGCAGAGGTTGGTCAAGGAGTTCACCTCCAAGATTTTGGACCTCGGAGTGAAGGTTGTGGAGCTGTCTTCCGAGGGTGAGGCTCTTCAGAAGGCAAAAGAAGACACTATCACCGACCTTACTAAGGCATTGGTGATCAATGCTGATTTCATCACGAAGATCGAGCAGCTGAAGAAGGAAAAGAAGAAGAAATTGGAGAAGGAAATTAAGGCTTTGAGGAAGGAGCTGGAGGATGTGAAGGCTGAAAAGGCCAAGTCTGATGAAGTGACTAAGTCCTCATTTCAAGATGGGTTCTGCCTTGCCGGTCATCAGGTGCTTTTTAAGTTTCCTGACTTAGACCTCTCCTTCATTCAAGTGCTTGATATTCCTAAAGGACCATCTTCGGAATGGTCAAGTATAGAATTTCTCAACCTTCCAATTCTTCCTCCTTTGGCTACCGAAGTTGGCGTAGATGAAGATGATACTGAGGGTACCAACGTTGAGGATGCTGGTATTGAAGAACCCGAAGATGGCCAGGATATCCAATAGGCCTCCTGTTCTTTTCTTCTTCTTTTTTGTATTCCACACCTTATACTTCTGTAATGAAATTCTAATGGAACTTTTTTGGCTAAGTCCACGACTGATACGACCTTGGGCATTGTTTTCATCTTCTATGTTTAACCATCCTCGGCGATGAATTCTTAGAAAATACTATCAAGGATTCATAATCTAATCTCTCCAAAGGCAGTTAACCATATTTGGCTAGCCTTTTTCAGGAGACTTTCTTTGCACAAAAATGGTTAAGTACCTTCAAGATCCACTATACTCGGTCAACCATATTTGGTAAAACTTGATTTGTGTAGATATAATTATGTACCTTTAGGATCAATCATATTTGGTTAAACACCTTCGGCAAAACTTGCTTCGTGCAGATAGAGTTAAGTACCTTTAGGATCAACCATATTTGGTTAAACACCTTTGGCAAAACTTGAATAATACTACTTATGCACTTTCGGGAGCAACCACATTCGGTTCGTCTCCTTCGGCATATTCTGCACAGTTTTTTCTATAAAATTTTTTTCTAAGTGTATAATTTTTTCAAATAGTCAGAATGCCAGGTGTTTTTTAGCTTTTCTCCTTTGGTATTTTTGAACTTATAGACTCATGGCCAAACTTCCTCAAGGACCAAATAAGGTCTTTCCCAATTCGCCCGAAGTACACCATGAGATGATATTCGGGGTTCCAGTTCCGCCTTTCGGAGAACAAGGTCTCCTTTTTTTTATCCTTTTGGGCTTAACATGCAGGTTTGTAGTAATGGCCACTCTCTGTTGAAAAGCTTTTCTTTTGAGTTCAGCCATCTCTCTATGCTCGTCAATCATATCTAACTTGGTCCTTAAACTGAGGTTGTTCCTTTCTTCATTGAATACTAGTACTCTAATAGATGGTTGCACAACCTTGACAAGGATGATGGCCTCTGTGCCAAACACAAGTGAGAAGGGTGTCTCACCCGTGGCCCTTCTAGGAGTTGTTCAGTACCTCTACAGCATGCTCGGGAGCTCTCCTGGCCATTTTCTGTTTGCTTCCTTCAACCAGTTTTTGAGACCATCTTTTAGTGTTCTATTGGACACTTCAACTTGTCCATTGCTCTGAGGATGGGCAACTGGGGCAAAGTGCAGTTTTATCCCAAGGTCGGAGGCAAATTCCTAAAAACCATTGTCAGTGAACTGGGAACCATTATTAGTTACTATTACCCTTGGCACAGCAAACCTACATATGATGTTCTTCTAGACAAATCTCTGTATGTCCTTTGCCGAAATTGTTGCCAAAGGTTATGCCTCGATCCATTTGGTGAAATAGTCTACTGTGACTACGTAGAACTTTACTCCTCCTAGAGCTGTTGGGAGAGGCCCAATGAGGTTAATACCCCAAATAGTGAAGGGGTAAGGATAGTTTGCTGAAGTTATCACTTCTGAGGGTACTCTCTGGATGGGTGCATGTCTCTAGCATTTGTCGTATTTCTAGACAAATTGCCTCACATCCTTCCTTAAGGTAGGCCAGAAATATCCTTGCTGAAGTAGTACCTCGGCAAGGGCATCAGTCCCGATGTGAGAACCACAGGCCCCCTCATGGACTTCTTTGAAGACTATCTCAATGTCCTCTTCGCTGACACACCTTTGTAGCGGATTTGCATACCCTTGTCGGTACAACTCCTCCTTGATCAGTAAGTATCTACCCGAGCACTTTCGCACTTTCGCAGCTTTAAGCGGGTCTTCGTGAAGTTCCGAAGTTGGGAGATATTTCTTGATAGGATCTTTCAACCCTCTACCCAAGGTTGCTGTGGACATTATTGCTATGCTCGGCTGATATGGCACTTCAGTGGACTCCTTTGATTTTGTCAAAGTATCTGCTTCCATATTATCCCGTCGAGATACATTTTCTATCTGTACCTGATCAAATTCTTGGATGAGCCTTTTTGTGAGATCATGGTACTTTCCCACGTTCGGGTCTTTTGCCCCATAGTCCCCCGCCATCTGTCAAACCACCAGCTGAGAATTGCTGTGGGCCGTCAGATTTCTCACACTAACTCTTTTTGCCAACCGTAAGCCTGCTATGAGGGCTTCATAGTCGACGACATTATTGGTGATACTAAAACTGAACTTGATGGACTTTGAAGCTTTCATACCTTCGGGTCCCCGCAAAATCACTTTGGCTCATTGATGTTTAGAACCGAAGGCACCATCGACGAAGAGTGCCTACTCAGGTTCGTCACTACCGGGGTCCTCTGGCGTATCTTCAATTTTTGGTTCTTCGGCGATGAAATCCGTCAATGCTTGGGCCTTTATCGTACTTATTGGCTCATAGGAAATGTTGTATTCATTGAGCTCGATGCACCACTTTGACAATTTTCTAGCGTGACCTACCTTCCTTATAACATCCCTAAGAGGTAAGTTGCTTCGAACAGTGATAGGATGTCCTTAGAAGTAAGGCTGTTGCTGCACTCTAGTAGTTGTAACCCAAGTGTAGGTTGTTGCGGGTAATAAAATCTTAGGAGTCCGAGTGTTGAGCCACAAGGAGGTGAATTAAGAAATACAAATTACAGAAGTAAAGGAAGGTTTTCGTGAAATGTGTGAACAAATGCTGATTAAAAATTCAAATTCAAATAAAATAACTAAGGTTAGGAGATCCATTTTTAATATATCGATTATGATTAATTTTATCCCATCTTACCACCCAATTAGGATCCACACATAAAGGAGGTCCCAATCGGGGAATTTAGTTAGCATTAACTTTCATTGATCTTAAAATGTCAACGCCTGCTAATGGGTTCAAGTATCCATCATACCAACCTTTATCTACAATAACTCAAGATTCCAATATAGTTGGCAAAGCCATGTTCTACAGAGGGAATCAAGTAGCTTTTATGTTAACGATTGACTATGATGAATCAAGACTCCTACTTAACAAGGAGGGAAGTCAAATAGATTAAGGAAGAAAATACCATAAACATTGTCATCCATTCAAATCAATCATAACCTTTATACCAAAAGCTTCACCCTTTCACCTTAGCAAAAGAAAGATTGGTTAGCCATAATAAAATTAAACAACATATAAAAAGAGAAAATGAACATGAATTGAAAGATCAAAGGTAGAACAAGAAGAAGAACAAGAATATTCCACTTGGATAGAGCTTCGGTATTGAAAACAAGAACAAGAACAAAGGAGAAAAGCTAACTTTGATACAAAAAACATAAATCAGGACTAAGAAATGGCATCCACTTCACCCTCCCCCCAAGGTGCCTATTCAAGGTGCCTATTTATAGAGTTTTTGGGATGGGTGAAATGGTAAAATGAAATAGTGAAATATAGGTAAATACAAATCAGCAACGGTGGGCTGAAACTTCTTTTAATTTTTTACCATTGTACACATTGAATCAGTTTTCCTTAAAGAACAAGACTTGTAGATATCTTCTTTAGCTTCAAATCGATAGCTTGCTCATTCAAATCAGACATCCATAGCTCAACTTATGATTTTTCTACCGAAACTGCTCTTCAGCACATAAAAGAACGAATGGTCTCATCTATAATCAGATTTCGGAAATGAAAATGATCAAACTACCTTGTGAAATGAAGCAAAGTTGAAGATCTATGTGTTGGCTTTCAGATGAATTTGCAATCACTCAGTTCCGACATCTACAACTCCAAATATGATTTTTCTTGTGAATGGTCACCAAGTGATGGTGTTACCTACGTAAAAATAATTATTTAATATTAATGAATAGTGAAAATGTGTATGAATAGTAAGTTGGTGAGTAGTAAATGGTGAATAGTAAAAAAAAGTGTGAATAGTAACTTGATGGAAAAATGCTCGGAATAGAGAAATTAATCATACTCAAAGTGTATAATGATGATTTAAATTTTTAATAGCAATACACTTATGAGTATTCATCAGCCGCAACCTCCTACCTGCCTACACCAGAGCATAGATGGCCTTTTGCAGAATAGGGTACTTAACTTCGGCACCGTGTAGGAACTTGCTCACATAGTATACTGGCCACTATTTTCCTCCCTCTTCCCTTACAAGTACCGAACCTACTGCCTTTTTGGTTACAGCGAGGTAGAGGATGAGAGGTTCTCCTTCCAGCGGTTGTCGAAGTGTTGGCAGACGGGATAAGTAGCTCTTGATTTCATCCCAAGCTTTTTGGCAGTCTTCATTCCAGGGGCGTTCCTTGAAACTGAAGTTGTCTTCGTGCTTTGTTACTTTGGTGAGCACTTGAAAGAACAGTCGGCACCGGTCCCTGTATCTGGAGTTGAATCTGCTAAGGGCTGTGATTCTTATCGTAAGCCTTTGCAGATCCTTGGTTGTCATGGGAGTTCAGAA
Organism: Aquilaria yunnanensis; assembly: GCA_039654915.1. Classification (NCBI taxonomy): domain Eukaryota; kingdom Viridiplantae; phylum Streptophyta; class Magnoliopsida; order Malvales; family Thymelaeaceae; genus Aquilaria; species Aquilaria yunnanensis. The sequence goes on along the minus strand of CM077595.1, from coordinate 33,658,849 downwards.
TCCTAGTAGGGCCTTAACCTTTTCTAGGTTGGCATTGATACCTCTTTCGGACACCATAAACCCAAGGAATTTGCCAACAGTCACCCGAAACACACTTCTCAGGGTGAAGACAGATTCCAAATTCCTGAAGTTGGTGGAATGTTTCCTCCAAGTCTACGATATGACTACTAGGCTGTTTACTCTTAACTATCATATCATCGACATATACTTCCATATTTCTCCTAATTTGGAAGCTGAATACCTTATTCATCAGCCTTTGGTATGTTGTTCCTGCGTTTTTAAGGCCGCAGGGCATTCTAACGTAACAATAGGTACCAACTTCGATAATGAAGGCAGTTTTTTCCTCATCTTCGGGATTCATCCAAATTTGGTGATATCCACTAAAGGCGTCAAGGAAGCTTAGCAGACCGTATTTGGCCATGAAATTTACCAATTGGTCTATTGGTGGCAAAGGATACGAGTCCTTTGGATAGCCATCATTTATGTTTTGGAAGATTATGCACATTCGGAGTTTATCGCTCCCCTCCTTCGTTGCAACAACTACATTGCTTAGCCATTTGGGGTACTTGACCTTCCTTATTATTCCCGCTTCCGTTAACCATTGGACTTCGGTTTTAACGAAGTTATTCTTATGCACCAAGAGGCTACACTTTTTCTGTCGAACAGGCCTCATCTGTGGGCATACTTTAAGACAATGCCGAATTATACCAAGGTTTACCCCAGGCATATCATTCGGAGAGTAGGCAAACAGATCTTTGTTCATTAATAAAAGGGATACAGGTTTTTCCTTATCACCTTTGGCCAATTTTTTCCTCACTTGGGTACTTCAGCCTAGGACAAGCTCTACATCCTCTGTTTCTATTTTCTCAAAGTTGTTATTTTCCTCTTCCATTGTGTCTTCGCTAATCGTGCTCTTCTCACCCAAAATCTGCGTATGAATTTTCATTGGGCTCTATCTTGCCTTCACGTAAACTTTCCTAACTTCGGCTTGGTCGATGAATATTTCTACGTCCCCTTCCTTTGCGCTGAACATGACCGTTAAGTACTTCACATCTCGATGAATGTGAAGATTTCCTTGTGTCTGCCTTCCGAGGTGATGGGTTTCGGGAGCCAAACAGCGCAGTGGAATTTAACCGAAACCCTCCAGGATCCAAGTGAAACGGGGTAAACCGGGTGTTCAAAATTTTTCATACCTAATTTTCGGTTGAGATCTCTCACTCAACTATAGAGTCGAATCACAAAACCTGAACAGTTGACGTGTTCAAGCTCTTTATGGTATCCACACGAGCCTCTCGGGATCACCACGCTTCCACCACGTCCCGGCAGATGCATTTTTCTTGCGCTCGCAGTGCTAGCTTGCGTCCTCCAAGGAATTGCAAGAGAAGAGTGCGACTGTCCTTTTGAGAGGCTAGGGCAAGGAGACCCACGAATTTCTCACTAGTAGTTGTATTTATAGTGAGACTCAACTTCCAGGCCTAATGGGTTTCAAAGCCCTAATCCAATTAGGATTTAATTTTGAGCTTAATAATGGCTCAACTCTTGGGCCTATTATTAATACGAAATTAAAGTGAAACCATAACCCAAATAATTAGCCCATGCACTCTAATGATCCAAATAGCTCTATGTGTGCGACCCAATAGGCTCTTATCACGTTGGCAATGATCATAAATCACATTTATGATCATAAGCAATGAGCGGTGTCTAGCAACACATCATTGCTACCCAAGTGACAAGATTGTTGATGATTCAACTAAACCTTTATGATCATCACCGATATATGCCATTGTCCCTTTATCCAAGATTTCAAGACTAAGCACGAGACATGGAATGTGTCACTCTCGTATAGCCCAATCTTTGGTTTCTTGATTACCGAGTAAACTAACTTAAGCTGATGACATTGATATCGTATATCAACTCATCCGAGCATAGCCATGCATTTTAAGATCACCCTTAGAGATACCCAAGTTTGGCAACAAATAGGAGAACAAAACATTGACGTTTGATCCGTCATCATAGATCAAACCATGCCTAACAGAGTTCGATTTCTCCTTTCAGATACACACCATTCCATTGAGGTGTACCAGGTGGAGTGTGTTGTGATACTATACCACACTCCTTTCGATAGTCAAGGAATTCTCGATCCAAGTACTCTCCACCTCGATCTGATTGAAGTACTTTGATACTCTTCCCGAGTCAATTCTTTACTTCATTCTTGAATTCTTTGAACTTTTCAAAGGATTCTGACTTGTGTCTCATGAGATACACATAGCCATATCTACTGAAGTCATCAGTAAAGCTAATGAAGTATTGGAAGCCTCCTCTAGCATGTGCAGACATAAGGCCACACACATCACTTTGTATGAGTCCTAGTAAGTCAATAGCTCTTTCACTTTGCCCTGTGAATGGGGCATTGGTCATTTTGCCCAACAAACATGACTCATATGTTTCATATGTCCTAGTAAGTCAATAGCTCTTTCACTTTGCCCTATGAATGGGGCATTGGTCATCTTGCCCAACAAACATAACTCATATGTTTCAAAATCAAATGAGTCCAGGAGTCCATCCTTATGGAGCTTGGATATGCAGGTCTCATTTATATGCCCCAAGCGATAGTGCCAGAGATAGGTCAAGTTTGAATCATTCAATTTGACGTTCTTGGTATTCACATTATAAATTGGATTTTCGAGTTCTAGAACATACAACCCATTGCTAAGTTGTGCACTACCATAAAAGATTTCATTCAAATAAATAGAACAACATTTGTCCTTTATTATAAATGAAAAACCATTCTTGTCCAAGCAAGAAACAGAAATCAAATTTCTACTAATAGTAGGCACAAAGTAGTATTTGTCTAGTTCTAAAACTAATCCACTAGGTAAAGTGAGAACATAAGTCCCTATGGCTAAGGCAACAACCCTTGCTCCATTTCCAACACATAGGTCCACTTCACCTTGGGACAATCTTCTACTCCTACTTAGATCCTGCACATTTGCACAAATGTGAGATTCACATCCAATATCCAATACCCAAGATGAGGAAATAGAAAAGTTAGCCTCTATGACAAGAATACCTGAAGTGGAAGTCTTACTTCCCTTCTCCTTAGCAAGTTCTTCAAGATAGAGCTTGCAATTACACTTCCAGTGTCTAGGTTGCTTACAATGGAAGCACTCCCCTCCCTTTGCCACACCACCTTTTGGTTTCAGTGCAGGTAAAGAAGAATTAGCATTGGACTTTCCTTTAGCTTTATCCTTCTTCTTGTTGGCTTTTCCCTTTCCCTTGCCATTTTGAACTATCAAAATGGGCTTAGCCTTTTTAAGGTTTTGCTCAGCAGTTCTCAACATGTTGAGCAATTCAAGGAGGGACTTGTCAAGGTCGTTCATGTTATAGTTCATGATGAACTGACTGTAGCTTTCAGGCAATAATTGCAAGACTACATTAACAACCAACTCTTTCTCAAGAACAAATCCCAAACTCTTAAGATTGTCAATGTACCCAATCATCTTAAGCACATGAGGACCCACGGGACTTCCCTCAGACATTTTGCACTAAAACAATGCCTTATAGGTCTCAAACCTCTCATGCCTAGCTTGCTATTGGAAGAGCATTTTGAGATGTTCGATCATATCGAATGCCCCTATGTTTTCATGTTGCTTCTGAAGCTCGGATTCCATGGTAATAAGCATGAGGCTAGCAACATCCCAAGCATCATCAGAATGCCTCTTGTGAGCATCATTTTCAGCTCTTGGAGCAGTGGCAGCAGACTCATTTGGAATGGGTTGCTCTAGGACATAAGCTTTTCTCTTTTGCTTGAGGACTATCCTCAAGTTTCGGTACCATTTGAGAAAGTTAGTCCCATTCAATTTTTCCTTCTCAAGGATCGATCGCAACAAAAGTGTCAATGTGTTTTGTGCCATAGTTATCTATAATAGTAAATATGCAGTGTAAGAGTCATTTATTTTAATTCATTTAATAAGAACTTTTATTAAATGATACTCCCCCACTACTTTACTCAAAATAATAACCCTCGATATTATTTCAGAACACCTCAGTGCTAAGGTATTCTAGTGGGCCAAGATCCATATTTCACCATAACCTGAGTCAGCTTTGGCTTTTCTCTCAAGTTACAGTTATTTAGGTAAGCAACTCCTTGCCAATTGCATCTCATGCAACTCTTAGATAGTTGGGTGGACAACACTTATCCAGCTAGTCAACCTGCCATTTTGATTGGGAAATAAGAAGGTCTAACAGCCAAGCTTAAAATGAATGAGCATTTGAAGAAAAATGACTAGTACAGAAATTGGCCCATATCTCAGTAAAACCTTGACAAGCCCAAAAAAGATATAGAGATGATTCCACCTAAAGGTTACATCGCAAACATTGGGCACTAATGAAACCTACATAAATGGATAGATTTGAAGTTGTTGGAAGAGGTTTCATTAAACACTTCCACAGGAAAACCTTGAATTTCTTAGGGACACAAGAACCTAATAAACACTTAAGTGTATGGAAGAATCAAGGATCTTGAGAAAGACCATTACTAGAGGACTCCAATACTCGTTGAAAAGTTGTTTGGTTGAGGGATTAAAGCACATAACCCTTCTTGGAGGAGTAGTGACCATTTGAATTCGCATCCTGATGAACACAATTCAAATTGGAAGCTAAGGATGGAGGTGAAACGTTAAGGATAAGCTGAGTAATTTGATCAAGGAAAAAGGTGTCAAAAGGGGATCTCTATTACATCCCATGTCACAACCTATTGCAAGATCCAAGACTTTAGGATTTTTATGATTCTAGAATCATGGACACATTGCTCTAATTGCATCTAAAGATAAACCTAGAAGCTAGTAGTCATACCAAACCTATATTGAGTTGCCATTGCAAATACTCCATCTATATGACTGGCAAATGTAGTTATGCCTGTACAAAAGACTACGCCAAATGACGGTAAAATTATTGTTTTTCTTCACCGACTAGATTGACTGAAGGAAGCCATACTTTGTAATGAGAACTCTATAAGCTAGGCTATTTGAATTTCCTGCAAACATTCTTTGGAAAGCCTTAGGCAATACGACTTCATTAAAGAGCCACATATCCTTGATGCCCAAACCTCCTAAGCTTGTTGGCAGCATAATCAAGTGTTTGTTCTTCATATGGAAACCCTTTTTATCTTGTGCTGCTGACCAAGCAAATTTTGCAAACTTACCAGAACTCTTACTTGAAAGTTTTAATGGAATTTGAAAAGGGACATACTAGAACTAGGAAATGAGGTTAAGTGGATTGAATCAAAGTCAACTAACGGACATCATTCAATAACTTCCACTTCTAATTATCCAAATGTTTTGAAATCTTATAAACCAGAAATTGGAATGATCGAGCTGTCGAGTGGTCTTGATGGAACAGGATCCCAGATAATAAACCATGGTGCTAGAACCATTGTCCACATACACTTGTCCTCATCAAAATTCCCATTCTATTTTATAATTAAAATTGAATCCCCATGCAGAACAATGACATAGGAGCTACAAGCTCCAATTAGGTTGTTACTTTATATGTAGCCTGCAACTTTGCTATATCTTTGGTTAGTCCATTTTTCAGGTTTCTAGCACTATTTCAATATAACAGTTATAGGCACTTTGTTAGCTGCTTTGTATTCCCTAGGGCATATAAGATGTTGACTAGGCTATGGTACAGTAGTATGTAGACAAGACTTAGACCCCTACCCATTTTCCTTATGCAAAACTTGCCTTATCTAAAAACAACTTGCTTTGCATTTCACACTTTAATTCATGTTATTCTCATATAAAGTAATTGTTAGCTAGATTTGCAGATTTTTTTAAGAAGTCCAATATAAAATAGTTATTTTATGAAAAATAAATAATTTTATTAATTTTTGGTTTTTAGATTTTTTAAGTTAAAAAATTAACAAAAAAATACTTACATTTTACAAAATATCTTGAAATTACTTTTTAGACGTCTTAAAGTGAAAGGTTTTAATAAAATGACAATTTGGGTAAATAATTAATTTATATTTGAATAAAGCAATGTAGTTTATTAAAATTAGTCCAAAATGAAAGTTTGAGGTGCTTATTTTGAGAGATTTATGTGTAGGTCACCTTATTCAACACTTCAGCATACATATAATCTATAAAGTCTAGTAGAACTAGTCTATATACCTTGCATAACTACAGGATCCAAAAGGTGGAGAACATTAAGAAAAGTAACCATTACTTGTTTTATTTTAAAAAATTGGAAAAAAATCAACATAAACTGTAAGAATATTATTTTAAAATTCAATGAAACTTTAACAAAGAAAATGTACTAAGATAGTGGGCATGACAAGGTTTTGATCCCCTTAACGTGCCTAAATAATTTAAATTATTAGGATTGACATAAATGTATTGAAAAAATATTTCATTGTGACTTTGTTTTTATGTTAATAGTAACCATATTTATAAAATAATTTAGACAAAGAAAAACAACTAAAACAAACTTATATTATATATCTAAAACAAATCGACATATTATATTACCAAATTCATTAAAATGTTTCTATCATAACAAACCTAATAGATGAACTTAATTTAGATATAAACCCAATTAACCCATTTAATATTTCTTGAAATGAGAAAACAACCTAACTTGTGTTGACACAAGCATAAACAACTTGGTCAAAATCCTTTTTATCTAGACAATCTTGAACAAAAGTAACGTAACTAAATGATGAATTGAACTTGGCTTGCCAATAAAACCATTGTAATAAAATATTATACATAATCATCCCATTAACCCACTTATAATATATTGATTAGATTGACAGAAACTGATTGAAGAAGTTTAGTCAATTATATTGTTTTTTCTTAACTCGTTGTGGTATACAATAACTTAATGCAAATAACAACAAAAATTCAACAGAAGCTTATCATGCATATTAAAAAATACTACAATATACTGCAACATACTACGAATCCAATAAAAGGTTTCAACCATAATAAACCTAATTTTTGAAATAGCCTAAATCACTTTTGGTTCCCTGAACTATATTGAGTCAGATATTTTCCTCCTTGTACTATCAATCAACATGAATTGGTCCTCGAAGTATTCACTATATAGCATTTTTTCCCTTTAAATCTATTAAATTCTAAAATGTATAGTTCTTTGTTTGTAAGAAATCAAGGTATGAGACCTTTAATTTCAAACGTTCATATTTTCAATCACTTAGTGATAATTAAGATTAAATTTATTAGGTGTTGAAATTTTGTATATAATAAAAAATAATACAAATAGAAGAAAAATAAAAAGAAGAAACCTTGAAAATGCAATATTTTTAGTTTCATTCAATGTTGCATGAATGAAATTTGGATGTTAATACTATGTCTGACATAATCATAATTATTTAAGTAGCTAAAATTTTATAAATGCTTTTCCTCACTCAACATAGAAAGAAAATTTGATAATATACTTACTCCTTAAAAAAGGCCTTGTTAAAATACCTTGTGAATTTCTTAAAGTGTTTGATTTCAATTAAAGTACATGTTGAGCGATCAATCACTATATAAAAAAAATCACTACCTTTATTCACGCATCCACACAAAGACATAAATATATAATATTTGGTTATGTTATACTTGTTGGCTTTCATTAATGTCAAACGTCCTAAAAAATTCAACGAACACATTCTTCAGTACTATACTATTGACATCTTAACCACATAACTTGAAAGCTTATAAGTGTCTGACACTCTTGAAAACCCTTTTTTTTTTCAATGCAAAAGGGAAAGACAATAAAACACATAACCTACACCGCCAAGTTCTTGCCTCTATTGCCAACAAAGGACATTCTGCTTGGATAGAGGCCTATGACAACAATAGAGGAAGTACAGGTGGAAGAGCTAGCAACTTCTTGGACAGCTAGGACAACAATTTCTGAATCAAGAAGACTCCTTAAATTCGAAGGACAAACACCAAAGTACATAAACAGATCAAACATCAAAGCCTTGCAAACGGACTATGATGATGATGGTTGATGTTCGGCCTTAGCAGGAGAAACCTACATTCCAAAAGAAGATTCTATAAGTAGGAGTTAGACTTAGAATAATCATAAAACATATCACAAAGCAACTTGCAATCTAAGTCTATTTCCAACATTACTATTTTGAGTTGCCCTAAATTATCTTTGGAATATTTCAATATTTAATAAACTACTTTACAATATTGGCTTAAAATAATTAATTTGATAATCACATGTTCCATTCTTGTAGGTTTATATGCAACAAGTGATAGACACAAGAGAAAATAAAAATTATTTAAATACCAATTTTTTAATTTTTGTGCTAAACCCAACATTTTAAGGATCTTAGGATAGAGAAAGTACATAATTGTTTCAATAACATGTGCCATTATTATAAATGAAAATTTATAAATATAGGGACCTTATATGACAATTGAAAAATAGTTTAAGGACTTAGACCTATAATTTTGGCTTTAGATATAAATGCCAATTTTAAGTTAAGACCCATGCCATTCGATCCACAATTCTATTCTCCCTTTCTCTATCTCCCCCCCCCCCCCGATGTCTTTCCCACCTATGATACACTGATTAAAAGTTTCATTTTTTAAATATTAGGTCCTTACATGTAACTCACACTCACTTTAAAATTAAAGGAATGTCAGAAGCCTATTTGTGTAATTACAAAAAATGTTGGGAATAATCTTGTACTTTATCCCTAGTACACTAGAAGAGAAGATGCAAAAACTGACCAACTTATCAATAGCCAAATGGTCACCAGTACACATTTTGGCTACGGACACTAATGGTTAACAAGCACTAATCAAACCCTTGGTCACCAAGATGGAGTGACCAAGGCAATGACTGAAAGGGTCGACAAACAGAAGCAGTCGCTAGGTGGTCATAGGAGGTGACAATTATAATCATTCAGTAGCCTACCTAGACTTGGTTTCAAATTAATTATAACACTAAATTGTTAATTATAAATTTTTAGTGTCAATATTAATAATTTAATTGTCTATATCTAATATAATTAAAACTTATGTAGTCATGATAAAAATAATTTTAAATAATAAAATTTCAATTTAATTAATCTAAATATCATTAATTTACAATATGTAAATCTAAAAACAGTCAAATAAATCCAAAAGTATTAAAATGATCCAACAAGAACAAATTGTCCTTAAATACTAACCTAGTTTGCTGGGTTCTCCATGCCCTCATGGCTCAGATGGGCACAACATATTCTTGACTACGGAATGGTTGTCTCTCCCAGTCCCTGCTAGGGTAGAGGGAAGAGGCCCTCGTAATTCTCACAATGGACAATCAACTCTAGCCATGTTAGAATACCCTTATAAGTCCTTTCCCCATTTGATCCCATGAACAAAAGGGGACATTTGATGGCACTATGCTGAGGGGTGTCATTCCAATCACAATGAAGTCTCATTGGGGGTTGCTAAGGGTGAGAAAAAGAGATGATCTTTCCATATGCCCCAAGAGTCTCTACAGAGGGCGATGGCAAAGGATTTATTGCCTTTGTGAGATACGAGGCAACCTAGAAGAACATTGAACATGTTACAGAGCTAAAGGCCTTAAAACTGCAAAAAAGCAACAAGAATGGGTTTGACCCCTACTGGTTTTCAACAGATGACAAATTCGTTTAAGCGGGTGAAGGAGTTGTGGGCTAGTTTGGCAATGGGAAACTAGCAGAATTCAAACAATATTTTTATGAATGGGTCAAGGGGAAAACAAAGCCCACCTTGAAGTTGGGTGATGGAGACGGAAAAGGTGTCCTAATCAACATTGGTGGTTGACATGCACAAGGCCCACTTACTTTTTAGGGCAAAAGCAACCTCGTTAGGTCATTACCACAAACAGAGATTGATTTACAGCACCTCCTACATGAGGCTAGTATCAACTCCTTTGAACTCTTTTATGTTTGTGCAGAAAGAGACCTTTAGCTTCTTCCCTCCAATTAGGGGCTCCATGATGGCAGGGGGATGGGTAGTCACAGTATCCTTTCTTGACGAAGATTTGTGGGGTGCCATTTAAGGATAAATGTCAAAAAGAGAGGTGAGTAAGATGTGGGGAATGGCAACCAATTGTTGTAGGAGAAATCATAAAAGAAATAAAGAAAAATAAATAAAATCAATAAAAGAATGGGGAAAAATTCAGCTATGTATTGAAGTAATAAAGTAAAAGATGAAGATGTTGCTTAGTCATGAAGGTAGGAATGTTTGCTAGGAAATAGAAAGCAATAAGACATGGAGCAAGGAAGCAAGATAGTTTTGAGACGCAAAGAAGCAACGTGAACATTAAAGAGGAATGACCAAAATTCTTTTTGGTTGATTCAATTTTTGGTTTTTTTGATTTTCTCATAATTCTATCTTTTTGGTTATTAGTATCTAAGACCAAAAACTGAATAAATTCAGTCATTCAGATTCGGTTAAAACCAAAAAAGGTGATTGAGCACCCCTACCTTTAATTAGCATTATGTAGGCTTCATTTCAACATCGTTTCGCCTTCTCGGTCCCCTAAAGGCACCGTTTTACCTCTTGTTATCCAAAAAGGGGATCCATCATGCCTACCAACCTCATGCAACAATGCTCAACCAATAGAGGCGTCTTCACAAGGGAAGTATTGTTTCACACAAGGAGGCCTCATAAAATGTAGGACTCCAATCCCAATTTTTTCAAGAAAAGGGACATATTAATACCATATAGGACCTCTAACCCCACACCGAGGCCCAAACCACCTAGTTGGTACAGTGGTGTCTCGATTCACCATTTATTTATCCATACCCCTTCCTTATTCATCAAATTTCCTACATAGACCCCTTATAGTATCCATAAGCGGGGGCCCCATGAAACTTCATGGTATGTTCTACACTCTGCAACACTAATCTCCATAGCTTTCTCAATCACTTACAAGAGCCTAATTTAATCATCAGTGGCTTTCCCCCAAATACACAAGTTGGGCCACCAGTGTCATTGAGCATAGAATCACAAGTTCAAAAGTCACCTAGCACAAGTTTTAAAGCTGGTTCGCCTAGTTTGGTTGCCAGCACCTCAACGTTACTATCACCAAGAAGTCAACAACTTTCTTTTATAAAAGAAGATAGCTACCATAAAATTTGTCCCAAACAATTTTGTTATTGTTGTTACAGTGTATAGAATAAGTCGCTAGCCTGTGAGTTCTTGCTCATGGCTAGTAGTATAATGACATGTTCTAATAGAGAACCAACCCCAGTTTTTTTTTTATCTACGGGCGATCGAGCAAAGGCAAGTGGGGTTAGTTTTCAATATTTTAAAAAGTACACTCCTAACCCACTTCACAGGGCTCTATGTTTCTTTATCCTAAAATTTTACAAAATTACAAAACAGTTCCTGACCTTTAAAAAACTTACAAATTGATTTTATATTTTATATAAAGTTTCTTATTTTGTCACTTAAATTTTTAAAAAGTTACAAAGTAAACCTTAAAGTTTTGAAACTTTTCCACTAAGCACTCAGGTTTTGAAATCAACAGTTTAGTTATCGACAACAGGGGCTTTAGGTCCACGGTCTCCTGAAACATAATTCTATTACTACATCTAAATCCTATTGGGCAGATAAAACAAAGAATGAAAAGAAAAGGAAAAAAATTGTGAGTGAGAAACTTAGGTACCTAATTGAAGTAATTTTGTAAAATGAGGAAGCAATTGCAACATTAAAAATACAAATTATAATAAGGCGGCGGGAATTCAACGGATATGATGGAAGACAGGAGCAGAGTGCTTCCCCAGCATATCTCATCAAGAACAGAGCGCGTGAGTTGATAAGAGTCTGATAATACAAGTCTCTTCCATCATGCCCAAAAATTGAATCTATAAAAACGCACACACACATCCATCCCCCTGCATTTGATTGATCTGCTTTCCATGGCGATGTCAATACCTGTGGGTATCCGGTTCGACCCAACGGACGGAGAACTCATCACCGGCTACCTCTGTAAGGTGCTTAAGGGTGAGCCTCTGTTAGGATTCATGATTTCGGAAGCCGATGTCTATGGATTAAAGCCCTGCATGCTCGACTGGGACGCCAACATAACGGCCTTCTTGAAGAAGAACGAACGTTACTTGTTCGTCCGTCGAGAGAAGATGTCACGGAACGGTAATGGGAAGCGCCCCCAGAGGAGTTTGAATCAGACTGGCGACAATGAAGGAGGGCATTGGAAGTCCAACACTGGGGACCACAAAATCCTGGACGAAAGTAACCGGGTGATCGGGTGGAAGAAGATGCTCACTTTCTTCAGGGCCAAGAAGGGGCAGAAGGAGCGTAGCACGTGCGAGAAGACGGACTACACAATGCACGAGTATGTGGTCGCAGGTGATTGTTCCGAGGAGTTTCAAGAACTGGCTTTGTGTAGAATCAAGTATAACGGCAAGGACAAGGATGACCGAAGCTTTTGCTGGTTACTACCCGACGTCTAAGATCAGAAAGTACAATCAACTGAATATGAGTTCTGATGGCTTCGGTCATCAACAGGATCAAGATAAAGATCAGGAGATCACTTCCGAGGGCGGTGGTGTAATAGCTGCCGCGGCAGCGACGAGAGTGGACGGTCGCATGGACGGACTATGCTGTGATCCTAATGATTATTATTTTGACGAGTTGGACGCATTGCTGTGGACATTTGATGCTAGTAGTGACTAAGTTCGGATCAAAAACTTTTTCCCAATGCACAGATCAAATTCCTTCGTTGTTGAAACGTTTCATAAATTTTTTTGATTGATTTTGTGCAATTTCTCATCATTAATTTCGTGGATTGATAAAATTTCTCTGTTATTGGTTCAACACATTACACCAATTTTTGCTCAAAGCCATCACTAGCCTGTGGGAGTTTCTTTGTTGCTGCAGTATATATCAACTTCCTCTTCAGATGCCTAAAGCACTGACGATAGAGCTCCAAATTATACTGATTTTATGATGGAATTGGTTTGTAATTTTCTGTTCGAAGCTCGGTTCCTCGTTCCCCAATTTCACAAGTAAAGTTTGGAAAGAGAAAAAAAATTATTTTTATCATGTGTTGCAATAATAGTAACAAAATGATGCACGAGAAAAAATTCTATCTATTTATGTTCTTCTATAAAAGGATTGCTCATTTTTTTTATAAGTGATTTTAATTCTTCCAAAAATAAGTTTTACTGAATTTTTTAATGTGCATATAATTAATTTATTTAAGGAGAAAATTTGCAAGCTTATTTATAAAATATAAAAAAAAAATTCAATTCTATGACTTTTCTTTCTAAGATTGATTGTTAGTTAGTGTCCCACGATCATAATTCAACATAGTAGCACTGAAAGTGATGGAAAGGATCATGATTGAGAGAAGACACAAGAGGTGATTGATTTTATGAGGATAACTTGATGGTATGTACTATGATATATGGGCCCAAGAAAAGAAAAAGCTAAGTGATCAGAGATCAAGTTTATTATGGGAAAAATGGAAAGAAATGCTCCCAAAATGGGATGAAGATGGAGTTAAAATGTCATGTTCTTTGTGGCAGCTGGCATTCCAAGAGTTTTAGGGCTAAGATAGTTGATAATTTAACATATTAGAAATCTCAAACTTTCCACTAATGATTACTACTGACAACAAATATGTCGCTAAAGTTTTTCTCCTCAAATTTCCAATTAATATTGTAAAATAGGCTCTAATTGGTCACTTATATTTTAAAATATGCTCAAATTGGCCACTAACTATTAAAATAATAATGAAAAGGGTGCAACAGGTTTTGAAGTCTTACACGATAACATAACTTATAACACATTTTTGGAACTTTAGAGCATTTATTAGTTTTTTTATTGTCAATTGAAGAAAAAGACTATGAAATTTTGGAAAAAAAACTATTCTAAAAAGGATAAGATATGCAAAAAAAAAAAAAAACATAAAATAAGCACTTCTTTTATTAAGTGTAATAGTTAAATGAAGTAAAAGAATTTCACAACCTTTAAATTTAACAATTTTTTTAGTAAAGTTTTTATCATCTCTAAGTAATCTTAAACTCCACCTTTAAAAGATTATGGTCTTGAATTTATTTTTTAATGGATATAATAGTTCAACTATAAACAATTGTAAGTAAAATCAACAACCACTTGAGGAAGATTGCTAATAAAATATTTATTTTTGTATGCTAATTAGAACCTTACATTTTACAAGTCCCAAAAATTATATTGTGCGTTTCCATTGATTTATTTTTCATTTTCAATTTTTTTTTTCAAAATATCTTATTTTTTTCTAGGCACACAAGAATAGAAAACAATAAATTTCATGATCCTTAAAGTTTCTCAAGGTTATCGTGTCAAGATTTAAAATCCTATTATTACTATTACTACATTCTAATATGGAACGAATTTATTGTTCAATAAATAGTACCAATTGTGTTGGGAATTCACTGAGCTGTACATATTGTTAGGCCTTTAGGTAGGGCCTTATCTATATTGAACAAAATGACACTGTTTTTGTTAAGGTTGCTGTGTTCTTATTTGGCTTTCATTGCTGTAGGCTTATGTTATTAGTTTCCATTATTGGAACCCACAATTTAGTGTTATTTTTTGTCATTTTAGCCATTGATGTGGTGGCTTCTTGTTCTAGTTCGCTATTGCAATTCTATGTGGATTTGTCGTCGCAAGCATGATGCTTGGTGGATATGTTGGCTCATCGGTGTATTTTCACCCTATATCTATTTGAAGAAGATTTTCCATAGATGAGGATTGGTTTAGATGTTGCTCAAGTAGCATCAGCATCGGTGCTTGAGGGCCAGCTCTCATGTATTCCATGGTGGTGCATCTTTTATTGTTGTTCCCGGGTTTTTTATGCCAATGCTATTGGGGTTATTTTGTTAGTTCATTGTGTGTGAGCATGTTTATGCCACAACTAAGGATTGGCTCAATCCTTGGTCAAGCAGCATCAGAATTGATGATAATGGACTAGCTATTCAGTTGATTTTTTGATGCATGGTTCACTGTTAATATGCATGATAGCTGAAAGGCATTAGCTGTTCATAGGTAAGAAATGATTTTTTTTCTTTATTTTGCATATTTTATATCAGATTTATGCCCGTTATGAGTTTTACATTTATTGCTCCTCATTCTTTTTATTCATACAGTTATTCTTTGATTTCTTGCAAGAAATCATTATTGATATGAATTGTATACTTAGGTGAATACAAAATAGTTGATTTGGTCCAATACGTAGGATGAAAACATTATGCCTTTGGCTTGTTTTTAATTTTTCCATGATAGCTTCTACTCTATTTGATACTAAGAGGTTGCTAGCACTATGCTACGAATGTGGCCTTCCACATTGGGAAGAAAATGCAAGACAGATCTTGTTACCCATTCCGGGGTAGTCCAGTTATGGTGCCAAAACTGTGCGCTTAAACTCCTAGGTTTGGTGTGTCCTGTAGGTCATAAGAACAACACCCCTAGTATAAATACTCAAGTGATGCTCTTGAGCAATATGTAAATACATGCATATTGGTCTAACCAAAACACACATATTTATATTTATGCATACTATGGCAGCTAAGAACGAAAACACTAGCACAAGTCTTAGTTTTTGCTTCCACACATTAGGCATTCTTGTTAAGTTCTAGTGACCAGCTATTGCACCTATAACTTCCACTAATAAACTGTATCATTCTAGCCACATACCCACCTATTTTATTTGCTCCATTACTAAGTAGAGACTTAGAGCAAAACAAGGAATTTTTTTTTTTACATTAATAGACCACTTATGGACCAAGTTATGAAGTTTTTAAGTTGGTTACAAAATTCTGCCCAAATGAACAGTAACTTAGCCAAATTTGCAACATCATATCTTTGGCTACAAGGCTCCAAAATTAGAAATTCAAAATCCATGTTCAACCGCTAGATGTTCTCTAGGTGTGGTCAAAATTTCATACAAATATTCCATCTACACAGGGAGATATAGAACTTTAAGTGTAGAGTCAAAATTCTGGTCACTTTTTGACTATTTTGCCCATACAAAATTTCGTAAGCGTGCAAACACTTCATTCACAAGGGGAAAACCCTCCAAAGATATCCCATATATGTCCATTACACATAAGAATTACAATCATTCACACTTAGGCAGCTTTGCACCTCATCACTTACATAGCCAAAACATTACCCAAATGTCCCCATACTTGTCTCATTTTACATACACTACATGTACAGGCATACATGGACTACAATATGGTCTTAACTCAGCTAAATACGAACCCTAGGTTAGAAGAGTGCCTGAGACACAATGGACTCCAGAAACAGGATGCTGGACAGCTGCTGCACAACACAATAGGTACCACCATTAAAAATACCAAATGTCCTCCTAAAATCACCAAAATTTCCAGATCATAACTAGACATATGGAAGTTCATGTGTATAAAAAATCAGATCAAAACTCAAACCATAAAGTTAGTTTGAAGGTGATCTTTCTGCTGGACCTGAAATTACAGACTTGAAGGGAGTAGATTTCATTGAGAAACTTAGTAAGGGTAGCACTTGGATTCAGTAGGTAATGTAACCATCATTAAAACCTGCATCCAAAGACACTAAAACACAAATACCACTATGCATATATGCAAGATATAACAACCAAATGTACTTCACACTAGGTCACAAAACCTTCAATAAGTGCACTCCCCTCACTAAGCTTGGTTCATCAAGCTCATGGCTCTCTTCCAAGCTTAGCCCTAGCTCCATGGTTGCTTGAAAATACAAAAAACAACCCATAAGAGAAACAAAACCCTTACCAAAGTGGGTAGGCCGAAAATCAAGCTTCATCCTTGAAGTATCCAAGCAATAGCTCTAGTTTGCTTCCAATTGCTTCCTTTTGCCTTCAATTTCAATCATTTGCAAGTTTGAAGGTGTGGTGACTATGGAGGAAGTGTGTCTATGTTCTTGGGCAGGAGGAGGACGAAAATGAGAGAGGAATAAGTGATTTGGCCACTTAAATGGCCTTAAATGAGCTTAAGGGCACAAAACACACTTAACAAGCTTAACCTTGCTTTATGTCTTTTTCCTTCTCACTAATTATGGTTTCTTTGTCTTAAAATCATTGGTACACATGTGCCAAACATTTTTTACTAATTATCAAGTCTTGACTGCCTCCCTCATGGTGGGATAACCCCACAATTCCACCCTTGGACTTAAGTCAAAAGCTTGAACACCTTAAGGTTTACACTAGGACATTTAGCTCCTTATTGCCTTTAGTGTTTCCTTTGTTCAAACTTGTCTTCCATGAGCAATTTGGTTCTCCAATAGCACTTTCATACCATTCATATCCTTCCCATAACTCTCCAAGTCTCTTTCTTGAGAGTTTTCCAATTGAATACCCAAATTTCCAAAACCTTACAAAAAAGTCCATAGGTTGCTTGACAAACAAGCAATCCTTAAGGCTTTTCTTGGGGGCCAAGTTACCAACTTGGAATACTTTTAAGGAGGTGTTGATTATGCCTTTTACCCCTCACACTTCAATCACTATGGTAAGAATTGCACAATAGAATGGTTTTTTAGCCATTATGACACACTTGTAATTCTCCCTTTTTTGTGAGGTGGTAACAGATCTAGAAATAAGAAAAGGAAAAAATAGTTTGTCGAGTAAGAAAGAAAGTATAGATACAAAAATAATGTGGTCTTACAGAACTTATAAAAAACTCACAACATTTTAGAAGGAACAGTTGTAGAGATGACACAAACTAACACTTGGAGAAAAAAGTAAATAAAAAACATGCATGACACCACCAACTTTGGGAGCTGTCAAAGTCTTTAATTGTTGTAAACCAGGGGAATTTTGTTTTTTGGATAAAGAGAAATGAGAAACATGTTAGTGGTAGATTAAGAAGGGATATGTGCATCACATTATTCGTGGGTTCGTTCCTTCTATTAATGTGGATTTAGGTCTTGCAACTCCTTGATTTGTATTCTACTTAACTCCATTTCTTCAAGAGATGAAGGCTTTGGGTGGATGGGATGATAGAAATGTAATTGAAGTAGAAGTACTGTCATACCTCCTTTTTTGTTTAAGCTAAAGGCTAGTTTGTTAAGTGAAATAACTTAGGGTAAATGACACTCATAATCGCTGAGCTAATACCTATGTTACCTAATCATGCCACAACTACCAATTGTTATATTAGATGTCTTATAACTATGTCAATTGTTGCAATAACACCCTGTTGTTAGAGTTGGCCATTAAAAAGAGACGGAAGTGAAGGAACCAAGCGGGTTTTAGTTTAGGGATGATGAGTGGCATTTGCCCAATAACTTAGGAACCAAGTGGGTTGGAGAGAATTAAGGCTTGGAGTGGCTAAATTCTAGTGTCTGAAATGGTATGTAACAAACATAAGCTTACTGAGTTTAAAATTTTATGAGGGCAATTTGGTCAAGTGTATCAGCTGAAGTACCCAAGTAGAAAGGAAAACTAATTTGAGGACTAAATTGCTTAAGTAAAACCTTAATCTCTTGAGTTTTTGGGTGATTATTGAAAGTGATTAAGTATTTAGGACCAAAATGAAGCATGCCTCCACTAATCATCAAGATGTTTGAACCACTGTAGATCATCTCTAAACTGGAGAAAGATCAAAGAGAATCCAGGTTGAAATTGTTTTGGAATTAGCAAAGAGAGGAAGCAAAAAAATCAATGGAACTTGTGGTCAATTACATGAGGGAACTCATTTGCTTCACCGTCAAGCAACCGAAAGTGTGTTAAAAGCAAGGGAAATGTTATTGCTAGTACTTTGTTGAGGACTCACATTTGTTTGCTTAACATTCATCAAATTTCTATAGGACTCACATTTATTTGCTTAACATTCACCAAATTTCTATGTCTATGAGTGAAGGCAATATCCATATGTGCTCATATGTTAAGAAGGGGCTAAGATATGGTGATATTGTGCACTAGGGTTTTAGTTAGCTTATGATATGATGGCAAGTAGTAGGAACCTAATTAATGGGAAGGCCGAGCCTAATTGGGGTTTTGGAGCTCTCTTTGTGTGAGTAATGTGTGTTTATGCTATATGTATATATAAGTATCTATGTGTTTGTATGATAGGTAAATGCTTGCTATGGCCAAAAGGCTAAGTGTTGGGTGTGTGTATCTATACACTTCTATGATTGTTTGTTTATGCTAATTTGTAGTTTAGTTCTTATTTATTTGATAGCTCTGCTATATGTTGTACTTTCTATATGTATTATATTGTTTATTTCATCTTACATTGGATGCAGGGACGTAGGAGTAAGCATATATAATATCTTATGTGGCTTAAGACTGAATGTCCTTTGCAGCATTCTTAGGACTCATGCCCTATATGTTGTATTGTTTTAGGAATGGGATTGGCTGATTGACCCTTCAGTATTATGTTGGAGGTTTTGTGTGCATCATGCAGATACTTGATGCTAAGATAAGTGTCTTAGAGTTTATGCTATGGTTTATGCACCCAAAGAATAAATGTCTTCACATATGTATGCAGGCCTAGATGGCTGAATATTGCTGGGACTAGCTATGGGAAAAAGACTATGTTTAGTTCACTAAGAGCTCATAAAAAGTAAGTCATGCAGTTTCTGGAATTTAACCTATGTGGGCAAACCATGAATGTGCTGCTAAGTGTAAAAGACAATCTACTTGGCCACATGCTAATCAACAAGATTCTTGTCATGGAGCGGCGTTCTAGTGCCTCGAATTGCTCAACTTGTGGGCCCTTTGGGATTATGATCTCACTTAGTTATTATTGGCTAACTATTGCTCGTAGGTAAATTAAGACAATTTACATGCAACTAGTTTCTTAGCCTACTCTACAAGAAAAAATGCATGCATTTCTCCTAGCAATGCAAAACATATAAATAAACCACTTAAGAAATTAGCGCTCGAGCATTCCATTTAAAACATACTTAAAATGTGCCAAGACAACAAAATACTACTTACTTTAACTGCAAGTAATAGTTTGTGCATACTTTATATCACTAGCGTGCACCAAAAGTTACTCAATGGCTTAACTCGACAATGTATCCCAATAGAGGCAATATCTTAGTACACAAGGTACTATATAAATATAAGACAAAATTCTTAACCAATATCTATTACTTAAGCCCCACCGTTGAGCTATCAAGCTCCAAGTGCAAGCTCTTTTTATTCTTGTGCACCACTTAGCCTATAAACTATAAATGCATAACACTGAGTTTGTATAGAACTTATATCTCAAGCAACCTTAGAATCTCTAGGATTTTAGTAAGTAAGTACTTCCAAAAGGGAAGCTTAGCCCACAACTATGCACTTAGTTGTTAGGCACGACATTAGAACTAGCACAATAAACTTAAATGGAGAAAGTACATGAACGTACTCAGTAACGGTCCCTTGGGGTACCTACAAAGAAGATATCAAGCGAGTATGCAAATATGGCATACAAACAAACAAACAACGAATGAACAATCAACACAAACCAATAACGTAACAGATATGCAATGCATGAATGTATGATATGCAACATACACATTCCTTGGGACTTCTTGCACCTTAGGTGCCTTATTCTTGCAATGAGCTCAAATAGCGGAGGTACTTAAGACACCAGCCCTCGTATCCTGAATCCCTTACCTCTCTTAAGTCCTTCTTATGAGTCCTAGAGT
Source organism: Aquilaria yunnanensis (assembly GCA_039654915.1). Taxonomy (NCBI): domain Eukaryota; kingdom Viridiplantae; phylum Streptophyta; class Magnoliopsida; order Malvales; family Thymelaeaceae; genus Aquilaria; species Aquilaria yunnanensis. Next base: position 33,638,183 of record CM077595.1, on the reverse strand, counting down.
AGGTCGTTATTGGCTCTCAAATCTTACCCATCTCTCTGTTAACTTATTGTGCAAGGTAGCCATCTTTTCTGGTCCAACTTGCCAAGATCTTAAAGCCTTGTATAGAGCTCCTTAGTGGCTTACTTACCAAACTACATAGTTTGGTCGGGATCATCTTAGGTTTCCTCTTCATTTCCCCAAAGGTTTAAGACCTCTCACTTAGATCAATGAAGACTCTGAAACCCAAATAATCCCCCTAGTGCCCTTTAGTAACTTTAGCAATTTTACCTTTTTATCCATTATACTTAGCCCTAACTTAACCACACCACTTAGCTAACCCTTAAACAACGCATAATTCTCAACTTAGGAATGAGTTTTAGATCCAACCGAACCTACGGAACATCTTATAATAGCCTAGGGATGTTAATAGAGAGATTGAGACATTATTAGGGTGCCTCGAGTTTATGGGGTTTGGGCTTGGCAACGGGTCATGAAAGACATCAACCTAGTGAAATTCTAGCAACTTGTTTGTAACAAATCGACGGTGATGTGTCACCAATGCCTTTCCAGCATTGTGCGACCATGTGCTATCTTGCACAAAACTTGCTCAATCTTTCAATCCCCAATACCAATTCACATGGGTCTTGATTCTACTTCATTTCAACATGTAATACTACATGGCTATGCATTATTTGAGCTAAATAAACTTGAACCCTTACCTCAAACTCAGCAACAAATCAAGAACAAAACACAAGCATCACAAGCACTCTTGAGTCCCAGACCTAAAACCAATGTAATATGGCACCAAGAACTTCAACTCAAGACCATTTCTAGGTACTCAAATAACTTAGAACAAGCTCAAACCAAAACAACAAGCTTACCTCAGGGTTTATGCCCAAAACAAGCAATCAATAGCTAAAATGAAGCAAATGCACCAAAAATGAGCTAGGGGCTTCTTTAATTCACTTTGGGACTTTCAAATTTGCTACAAATTTATGGGATTGGGAAGGTTTGTAGCAAACAAACTGCTGGAGATGGAAAGCTAAGAAAATTGGGAATAAAAGGATGAGAACGGAAGTCAACACTTGTAAGTAGTTATGGGTTTGGAGGTTTTTTTATTTTTTTATTTGAAGAAAATTAGAAACATAATTAATTGTCTATCTAATAAATATTTTTAAGAAAAAAAACAACATCTGGTGTAAGTTTTATAAAGTAAAAAATCCAAATAACACTTATAAATAATCGAAACGGGCATTACATTTTGAAACGGCAAAAATGCTCAAAAAATGATGAAAAATAGAAACCTATGATTTGTGCTTAACAACATAATCAAATCAAATACAAACTACATGTATAATTGAAAAAAAAAATTTCAAGTCCCGGTATCAGATATTACCTCTCATCTGAACTCTTTTGGTCTTGCTACCAGAGTACTATGAGGCCCCAATGTTCATTGCACATGTATACTTCTACTGCCTCGGGTGTCAATCTCGATCGTTTCTTCGATATTACCCATTTTCCCGCAATAAATACTGCCTCAGATGATATGGTGGAGACGGGAATGGCAAGAATCTCTTGTGTGATTATCGACAAAATCAAAAACCCTGATCTCTTTTGTTTCACCACTCCAATATGTCAACGTCGCTTGACTCGAATAATGTGTTGAGATAGTTATTGACCTCAGCTAATCCTGACGTCATCGGTCAGGGTCGTTTGAGCATTTGGAGGGTTGGGTTGAATCTTGGTAAGATTGTTCTCCTTGGAGGCTCAGTTTGAGGAGCTTTGGATCTTATGTTATCCGAATGCTGCTCACAATATAACTTGTATAAAGAATACAAGTACTTGGAAACAATAGCAGACATAGCCAAAACATTTATTTGAGACATTTCTAAATAAGTATGAAAAATTTCTTCAAGCAATGTTGTTGTGCCCGTTAATTTGACATATGGGTCAAGAAAATAAGCAATTAAAAAGATAGGTGGAATGTTTCCGAAATACTGAAGCCACTTAACTCGCATGGCTTCGACAGTCGGTTTTAACAACTCATCATCTTTAAACTGATGTAAAGCATATGTAGTGTTCACTAAATGAAGCAAAACTTGATGAATGGTTGGGTAGTAAACACCAAAGAAAAATTCAGTAGCCTAGTAAAAAAACTCAGGCAATTCACCAGTTTTGGAACATTTTTCCCAAACTTCAGTCATAAGAAATTCATAACCCATTTTTAAGTTCATGAAATGCGTCAACAAATTTGCATATGGTAATGCATCTTGCAACATCAAATATGTTCAGTTTTAGTAGGTTGGGCAATCCAATTTAAACCATTTCCAAGAAAATTCTTTTTGACTTTCAAAACAAAACCTTTTAAATTCACAAAACACAGCAGATCTTGATTTCAAATATGTCATTGAGTTCTGAATAGGCAGAATTTCATTTTGGAGAACTTATAAACCCTTTTGTACACAAAGGTTCAAAATATGACATATGCATCTAATGTGAATGAATGCACCGTTCAGAGGTGGTTTCAATGATTGACTTAAAAGGAGAGCGGCAACATCATTGTTTGAAGTATTATTAAATGAAATGCATAGGAATTTATTAGCGAAAAAACAATCACATAAAGTTTCTAAGATGCAATTGATTATGTGATAACCATTATGATCCATTTCAATGACCCTAAATGACAAAATTTATTTTTGCATAATCCAATCTGAATCAATCCAATGAGAAGTAACACAATAAAATGATTGACCTATAAGTGATGTCCACATATCAAAAGTGAATGCCACACAATGATCAAGAGTACAAAAATGTGCTTGCAAATCTGATTTTCCACCTTCAAATAATCTAAAGCTTTCTTTCCTACTAGTTTTCCTAGACACCTTTTTAAATGCAAGGTTTAATTATGATTTTATCCAAGATTGTAGGTGCACATCTTCATCTTGTGAAAACGGTTTTTCAGTAAGCATCGTCCAATTTATCATGCCATCTCTACAAGATTGTTGGTTAAAACGAAATATACCTGGCCCGCTGGTGCTGGTTGTAGACCCAAGTTGTGTTTGTCCTTCAGAACTAGTCTTGGCACTGAGGAAGACATTAGGATGTTGAATTTCAATATGTCGCTTCAGGTTCCGGTGTCAGAATTCTTTTTATTCACCAAATTTTTTGTGCAATGTTTGCATTTTCCATACCTCAACTCCCCTTTGTGTATGAGCTCATAATTCTCCCAAACCCAAGCAATTAGTGTTAAGGATTTACCTTGTCCCTAGGTTTCCTCCACAGTGGGTCCATAACTTTTCGGCGTCGGTTGTGTTGATTGATCCCCGGCCCCCATCACATCCAACTCTTTAACTTCATCATCCGATAATTGATCATCGAGTCCCAAATGATAATTCATCATATAGATTCTAGCATCATCATCATACAACTCTTCAATTGAGATACCTTTATCGGTGGGCCAAGAATGGTGACCGAACAAGCCTCAAAGGCAGGTATTGTGGGAAGATGAACTCTCTGTCGACTAGCCCTTTCCTCTTGAAGCCAGGAGTCACAAAGTAATAGTAGTGATTAATGCAAAATTATGAGGAGATTATGAAGATATTAGGCAAAGATTAGGAAGAAATTTGGAAGAGATTAAGAGAAAAGCTCAAATGCTAGAGAGAATATAGTAGAGGAAAAAGAGAGATTGAGTGATGGTGTGAAGATATAGTGAAAATGGCATTGGCATTTGTAGGGAAGAGCCAAAAATTATTTGGACCAAAAAGTCCATAAAATTTAGTTGTTGGGAAGCATGAAAATGGAATTTTAGGGGCTAAAATGGAGCAAAAACCGTTGGAAGGCCTACTTAGTAATTAACCCAATTTTTTTATTTTTATTTTTGCAAGTGTTTGTTGAAGAACTGTTGGGGGGGCGCTCCAGGCCTAGACCAACCAGTCCTGGGTCGGGTCCGTTTTGAGGGTTGGGTCGCGGGTGGGTCGGATTTAGTATTGGGCCGGGATAGTCCGTTTTGCACAATCTTCTCCTTTAGGCCCATAGTTTTGATTATCAGGGCGGGTTTGACTTGTGGGCTGGTCACAGTTTGGGCCTGGTTGAACCAGCCCATGTCCCACCCCTACTTGTAAGAAATGTCTTACCGACTCCACTAAGGCATAATTCTTGTTTTCTTACCTCTTGGCTCTCAAGTTCAATTTTGTTTCACTTTGGCCACTAAACATACACCCAAAACTATCCCTCCTTGGTCCTATAGAATGTTCATAAGCCTTTTATACTTAGCCTCTTGGACACTTAAGCCACTTAAGACATAAATGGCTAAATTGAACACTTAGCACAAATTTTGCACTTTTCCTTCAAGTGATGGTTCTAATAGCTAGATTAAATTATGGTCTGAACTTAATTAGTCAAAATTTCATACATGACCCTAATTTCATCAAGATTGTAGTCATGCCACTCACCTGGGTCAATTTACCATTTTGTTCTTTTCAACTTTTAGGTGCCAAACCACAATTAGGAACTGACCTTTACTTTACTTAGCTCATCTTTCTTACTTAATAAGGTGCTAACCTGAGGTACTTAGGTGAAAATACTTAAATAAAAAACATTTACTGGGTCAAAGTCAGTTGTTGGCTAGGAGGGTTGTCACAATTCTTGCATTAATTATACAGAGTACAAGAGTTTCAAGAGTGAGTAAATGTTTACATGATAAATATATCTATAAAGATGTGGCAATTTAGGTTCTAAGCTTTCCTATCTATTTGGTTGGATGAGAATTCTATCTTCAATATGCCCCTACAATCATAAGGGTCTTGAGATCATGTTGAGATTGGAACAAAAATTCTGAAAATCCTTTGCAGACAATGGTTTAGTTAAGATATCAGCAACTTGATCTTTGGCTGATATGAACCGACCTTCAATTTCTTTATGTAAACTTCTCTTGAACAAAATGGAAGTCAATTTTTATAAGTCTTGTTTAAGCATGAAAGACAGGATTTGATGTAAGGTATGTGGCTCCAAGATTATCACACCAAAGCTTGTATATGTTGTATGCCTAGTTGGCTCCCATGTATATAGTTGGAGCATACAGCTCTAGGCTTACTCTTGGGTGAGGCACATTAGTCTACTTTTGTTTAGTTCCTTCACACGGTTATTATGTGTAGTAATGATATTCAAATGTTGATTTTCTATGCTTTGAGTATTTGAACCCTGACTTCTATGAATGGTGCCTTAGCTATGTGAATGTTTTTACAGTTTCCATTTATTCAAGTCAAAGCTAAAAGAGCAAGCATGTGCATTTTTTAGGTTAATCAACAAGTATCATGAATTTTTAATTTGGGCACATGTATAACTAGAAAATTACAACCACCATGCGATCCATTCTTATAGGTTGTCCTGGGCAAGGCCGAGGGCGGCCGTGCCACTAAGTCAATTACTTCGTTAGGACACCCTTAGATCCTCTCTTGTACTTAAGGGTTTACAAACCCAACACTTAGGTCATTAAGGATCTATGACCCATCATTGCCCCTTCTCAGTGCCATTTCTTTCTCATTGAGGCAGTATTGCCCCATGGCAACTTTACATAACCTGACTACTTTGTTCACCCTTTACTACCTATTTGTGGCTTACCTACCAAGTAAAAAATCTTATCAATCTCAACGAGGTTGCCTTGGGCCATTTAGGTTCCTCTAACACCCAGGGATCATATGCCCTCAACCTTAGGTCACCAGGTTTCCATCCCCAACCATAGCCTACATTAGCCTCTTTGGACATGCCGTGAAGGTCTACAGTTGGTTCCTTCACTAGTTACCAAGGTCCAAGAACTTATTCTTTGGTTTCTCGAAGCTCCAAACCTTGTTTACTGACCATACACAACCTTAACCGTCAAGGTTCTTGGCACCTTAGGCACATTAGATTGTTTTCTAACTTTCAATGCATTAAACCTACTTGGGAGTGGAGTATTGTTAGTTTCATCATTTCTTAGCTCTTAGCGATGTCCAAGGACACTTAGTAACCTAATGGAAGGCTTTGAGACACCCCAAACTTGGAGCAAAATGAGCCCTAGCACAATAGTGTAATGGTTTGTACTGTGGCACTAAAGTCCATTTCTATGGAGTCCTAGTCAACCCACCTAAGCACTGCAGCAACGATTGGCACCCCAACACTAGGGAATGGACTAGGTAAACATTGGCATGGGCGCTACAGCGCTAAGGGCTTCTAGCCCTTTTCCCACTTTGTGGTTTCTTAGTTCCACCTTGACCAATCCTCATCCAAAATACTCCAAACTTGCTCCCAACCTTAAGTACAACTAAAATGCATTATGATCGCTTAGAAGACACTTAAAATCCCTTATCTTAACTCCATTTATGAAAGATCCAAGCAAGTTTGCACACTATTCACTAATCAGCTTCAATGGTGTTATTTGAATTTCTACATCAAATTCTTCCCAATCGGCACATAGTTGGGCTTAAGAAAGACCAATATATGCTACCCAATCAAGTAAAAACCAAAACTTAACTACCGGGGGAGCAATTACCTTGATTTTGTGGTCAAACCACCATAAATAGCATCAAAACACCACCAACACCATCTTCCTAGCTTGAGCATACTTATTTGCACTTAGGGGCCTTTGAATTAACTGAGAATTGGTGTTTTTCTTGAGTTTGAGAGGTTCATCCATGGGGCATGGAGGATGCAAACATGACTGAGGGTTAAGTATGATTTTTGTTATTGTAAACAAAATTAATGACAAAGTTAATATGGGGATTGAGAAGGTAAGAGCGTAGCAAAGGCATGAGCTAAAGATACACATTGTTGAGGCACTATCACCAAATAACAGTGATCTAGGGTCTCCATTGATGTCACCAAATCTTGGACTAGACTTACCTGATGAAGACTAAGCATCACAATTCCTCATAATGCCACCATCGTTTGTGAGCAGTCTAATAAAATTGTGATATTATGTAGATGTAGTCTAGAGGCTGCACTCACAACCCCAAAGAGAGCAACAAGCTTCACTTCAAGTGCAAACTCACTATTGGTCCAAACTTGACCCTTTTGAAGTCTCTGTGGAGTATTGGTACCCTGTTAAAGCCAAGCAGCAACTCCAAGCCTAAATGAACAATGCCATGCTCCATCAACTATGAATATCTAAGGGAAATCAACTTGTTTTCACCATTCACATGAACCCTATGTATGACATAATGAGTTCAGCTAGTTGGCCATAAAAGAAGATAAATGCTGCTTAAGATCCCTCAAAGAGATAAGCATCTGAATAAGAGAATTCCTTTTGAAGATAAAAGATTAGGCATTAAAAGGAGTGTTTTGGATGACAAGCTCATTCTAACCCAGCCAAATAATCCATAATGTAGATATAAGAAAGAAAAGCTAGTTAAGCTGCCATTTTGATTGGGACACGAGAAGGTCTAATAGCCAAGCTTTAAATGAATGGGCATTTGAAGAAAAAAGACTAGTATAGAAATTGCCCCTTATCTCAGTAAAACCTTGACAACCCTAGAAAAGACACAGAGAAGATGCCACTCGGACATTACATCACAAACATTGGGGACTGATGAAACCTCCATAAAAGGATAGATTTGTAGTTATTGGAAGAACATATATTAAACACTTCTATAGGAAAACCTTGAATTTCTTTGGGACATAGGAACCCCATAGGCACTTAAGTGTATGGAAGAATCGACGATCTTAAGATAGACGATTACTGGAGGACTCTAATACTGGTTGAAAAGTCATCTGATTGAGGGGTTGAAGCGCATAACCCTACTTGGAGGTGTAGTGACCATTTGAATTTGCATCCCAATTAACATAATTGAAATTGGAAGCTAAGGATGGCGGTGAAAGGTTAAGGATAAGCTGAGTGTTTTGATCAGTAAAAAGGTGTCAAAAGGACATCTCTATTGCATCCCAGGTCATAACCTATTGCAAGATCGAAGACTTTAAGATTTTTATGATCCAAGAATCTTGGAGACATTGCTCTGAGTGCATCCGAAGATAAACCTAGAAACCAGTAGTCATACCAAACCCATATCAAGTTGCCATTGCAAATACTAGATCTATGTGACTGGCTACAGTAATTATGCCCGTACAAAAATCTTCACCAAATGATGGTAAAATTGTTCTTTTTCTTCACTAACCAAACTAATTGAAAAAAGCCATACTTTGTAATGAGAACTCTATAAGCTAGGCTATTTGAATTTCCTACAAACATTCTCTCGAAAGCCTTAGGCAGTAGGGCTTGATTAAAGAGTCACATATCCTTGATGCGCAGACCTCATAAACCTTTGGGTAGCATAATCAAGTGTTTATTCTTCATATGGAAACCCTTTTTATCCAATGCTGCTGACCACCAAAATTTTGCAAACTTACTGGAAATCTTATCTGAAAGTTTTATTGGAATACTGAAAAAGGACATAATACAAATAGGTAATGAGGCTAAAGTGGATTGAATCAAAGTCAATTGACCCACTGATGCCCAGCAGCATCTTCGTTGTGTGACATGGTGAGACTAAGAGGAACTTCCAGTGAGGGAGAACGTTTGAAGTGGAGATTTCCCCGGACGACCTATCTGAAACACTCAGAAAACGGGGGTTAGGAGTTCCCCGGAGTCTTTTTCTGAGGAGGAGCCTCCGACGCCCAAGTCAGTATTTTTTGGAAGTGGAGAAAGAGTAATGAAAGCCAAAGGCTCTTGCCTGCTTACGTTTTTCTTTTTTGGAGGACCCGAGATCCCCTGCTGAGACCATTTCACTAATATATATAGGAGGATGTAGTTCGTTTGGATTGTGACACATGTTGGGTTGGATGTAATCTGTTCTTTTGGGCGTGGGGACCTCTAGCCGTCTGTACGCTCCTCAAGCCATGGGCTATGGCAAGAATAGCCCTACATGACAAGACGTAGGCGGCATCGACGTGTCAAAGCGTATAAGAGGGCGGCGTGTAGCGTGTGCGGGTGACATGTCAGAGGCTCCTTAAATGCTTCTTGTTGTACTCCCGAGGTCCCCTTTAATTGAAGTCACGCTTTGGAATAAGGGCCCTTCTCCCGAAGCCATCTCGGTAGTTTAGGAGTCTCCTTAGCACCGAAACTCCTCGTTCGGGGGATTTTCTCCTGCCGAAGGTGACTGGTCCTTCTCCCTCAAAGGTGATTTCACCGCTTCTCCAAAGGAGGCGGCGCGCTACTTTCCCAAGGTCAATGCTGTCATCCCCAGGGGTGCTGGCTGGCCACCGAAGTAGTATGTCCGAGGTGTCAGACTTCCTCCTTTCCGAGGTCAGTACTGGCACTCAGCATGGTTGACGCTAGATTTCCCGAGCGTGATATCTGGCCGAAGTTCACAGGTTAAAGGAGCGATAGCACTTCGGCTATCACATGCCCCCCTTCGGAAAGCCGAAGTGGGGACTTCATCTTGTAGGCCTTCTGGGGGCACCTTTCAGGACTCGAGGTGTGACGTTTGCGTAAAAGACACTTTGTTGGCCAGAGACATGCCCTGTCCGGCCAGGTGCCACTGTTTGCCTTTTGGTGTCCTCGAGGTGCCCAACCTCTTTACTTTTTTTGCTGCAGGTTAGTGGACCGTTGCATCTCATAACTAGGCGTGTCAGTCTGGGATGACGTGCCCGAGTTTTCAGGGTGTCAAAAAGCGTGTCCCTCGTTTAGCGCATCGACTGACATGTGGCACACAGCCAATGGGCGAGCCTGCATCAGTTATACCAGCCACGTCTTTTCACGTGTGAGGGGCAATTATGGCGACGGTTCGCCTTCGCGGAGCAATTATGACATCGATTCGGCTACCCTTCCTCGGTCTATATAAACCTTCCTCCATCATAATCCTCATTTGCTCTCCTTTGGTCTTTGCTTTGCTCCCGTCTGTTTTTATGCTTTCCCCCCTTTTTTCGCAACGGTGCTATCGGCAGAGCGATTTCTAGCCACCTTTCACGACAGCGTCTTCAAACCCTGATTTCGGCAAAACTTTTGGTGGGTTTTGTTTCTAGAGGTCCTTCGGTTTCTTCATTTTTTGCTTTTTCTAACTTCCCGAAGTCATTTTTCTTCTTCCTGAAGTCCCTCGATTCTTTTCTTTTGAAGTCATTTTTTTGTCAATCATGTCTTCGCCTGTTCCCTTTATGTCTGTCATACCCACCCCCGAGAGCTGGCAACCTCTCATGTCTCACCCTTGTTGCTCCACTTCAGAGAAATTAGAGGAGTGGACAACCAAATTTTTTCTTCCCTCTTATGCCACCACCAGACTTCCTCACCCTGGTCATTTTAGTTTTATGAACGATAAGGACGAGGTTACTGTCTTCCGTGCCCAACTGAAGGCTAGACTTCGGTTCCCTCCTTCGAAGATGATTTGTGACTTTTGCCAATTTCATGGCATAGCCGTGAATCAGCTTCCTCCGAACTCATACTGCTATTTTAACGCCTTCCTCTGCATGTGTGGGGTCTTCGGAATAGAACCCCACTTCATCCTGTTCATGTAGTATTACAAGCTCTATCCGGTCCCGAAGGGTGGCTTTTATTTTATGCTATCCCGGGGATCTGGGAGCAAAAAATACATGTTCACTTTCGCTACCAAAGATAGATGGCGAGGGTGGCAAAGGAAGTTCTTCTTCCTGAAAGTGGCGGAGGCTTGGTCGCACGTTCTGACTAAGTGGGCTCGGGGAAAGCTGGAGACGGATGTCATGGACCCCAAAAAGCTACTAACTCTCGAGTTGGTGGCAAGGTTTGCGGACTTCTACAAACGTATTCGTGCTGTCGCCGACTGGGATGCCGAGGTCCCTCCTCGCTCCCTCTATCCCTTCCCAATCATGTGGACACTTATGACCAAGGAAGTCTTTCAAGAGTTGGGGGTAGTTAAGGAGCACAAGACGGACCTCGCCATTCCCGCTCCTACCATCGACGGGAAGGAGTCTTTGCTAGTGATTCTCATTCGGGGGGAGCTCACTTATGAGGCCTTTTTTGAAAGTAAGTTTTCCTTCCAAAATTTTTAGTATAGGTATCCGTCTGGACTTACACTGATGTTTTCCTTCTTTTTTAGAGATGGGCGATGAGTCAATTGCCTACTACAAATCCCTCTTTCTCAGCCAAGCCGAAAAGGGGGAACAGACCAAGAAGGGCGCCTCCAAGAGGCGTAAGACATCCAGGAGTGGGCCATCTTCAGCCAAGAAGGCCAAGAAGGACGTCGTTCCGCCACTGCCGGAAGACATCGAGGAGGTTGGTGGCAAGCCCAAGGTCCCAACCATCCTGTAGACCGAGGTAACCGCGAGTGTGGTTTCTCGGAGTCCCGCCACGTCAGCAGATCTCTTGGGCTCTTTGGCAACGGACCCTTCTGCTGAGGAGCTCGAAGAGTGCCGAAGAAGCAAGGGTAAACATGTCCCTGCCGAGGTGGAGGAGGTTAGGGACTCCGACGACGACGTTGCTAAGGTTACGCCAAGTTTGTCCCTTAGACATTTTTACTCTCAATCTTTCTTGATACGCGACTAAGAGACTTTGCCTTAACTTGTGTTTTAACTTTGCAGGAGAACTGGCGCCCTTATCCTGGATGGTGGACCACACCCAAAGGTGGGCTCTTCGGGATTCACATGTTCTGAAAGACAAGGTTGCGAGGGAGCCTTTCTGGTCATTCACGGAGGACATGAACCTGTTCTCCGAGGACTGTCAGCAAATGGCTCCCCAGATGGCGAGGGGCGTACTCACCCAGGCGTCCTTCAAGGCGGTTGCCGAAGGGTGTGCCGATGAGGAGACCCTTGCCTCCAAAATTTCTGAACATGCTGCCCAAGTACTTCTTCAGGCCCTCTATATTTTTTCCTCCTTATGCATATCTGACTAAGTATTTTCTCCTTTTTGCAGCTCCTGCGGTATAGTGGATGTCAGACCTCGACGTGAAGGTGGTGAGCTTAACTTCGGCCAACGAGGCCTATCAAAAGGGGAGAGAGGAAGACTCTGCTCTCCTGGCGAAGACGCTCGCTGATAACGCCGAACTTCAGGCCGAGGTTGAGGCTTTGAAGAAGGAGCCAAAGAAGAAGAAGGTGAAGGCACTAAAGAAGGAGGTCGCAGATCTTCAGAACGAGGTGGAGGACTTGTCCCTTGAAAAAGACAAGGCTGTCCAGGAGACCAAGGTTGCCTTCCAGGATGGCTTCTTCCTGGCTCGCCATCAAGTTATGAAGAAGTACCCGGATCTCGATATTTCCTTTTTGGCTGCCCTGGACATTCCCGAGGGGCCTCAGTGGACTTGGTCAAAGATCGAGCTCCTTAATCTGCCATTTGCCCCTCATCCAGCACCGAAGGCAAAGGCAAAAAATGCAGGAGTAGGAGCCTCTCAGGACGCTAAGGTCCCTTAGATGTCTTAGGGCCTTTCCCTTCTTTTCTTCTTCTTTGTAATATTTCTTCTTGTAACCTTCTCTTTGTAACAAGGCCTTGTTTAATAAAAATTTTCCTTCTTCCAGAATTTGGTTAAGTCTTTGAGCAGTAACTTTTATTTCCCAGTCATCCCGACCACTTTCGGTCAAGGGACTTTGGAAAATATGTTTTGCTTGCTTTGTTAACCGCCTTCAGAAAAATGTTCACTTTCGAGGAGTCCCCTTAAGCAAAATTTTGGCCTACTCATGATGGCCTTACACCTTGGGCAAATGACCCTATCAACTTTAAAAGGAACACGTAACTTTCGCAAGCCTTGTTCAGCAAGAATCCTTTGGTGGAAGAGAATTTTTGTACTTAGAAATTTTTTTTTCTAACTTGAACAATTTCTTGCCAAAATTCTAAGTATAGAATTTCTTCAGGGCGTCTGAATGCCATGTATTTTTCAATTCTCCACCTTTGGCGTTGCCAAGCTTATAGACTCCGTTTCGGACCTCATCAAGGACCAAGTAAGGCCTTTCCCAGTTTTCCCGAAGTACCCCGTGGGACCGCCTTCGGGGTTTGAATTCGGCCTTTCGGTGAACAAGATCTCCTTTCTTTGTTCCTTTTGGCCTAATGCGTAGGTTCGCGACTATGGCCACCCTCTGTTGAAAGGCCTTCCTTCTGAGTTCGGCCACCTCCCTGTGTGTGTCGATCAGGTCAAGTTTAGTTCTCAATCCGAGGTCGTTCCCTCATTCGTCGAACACTTGTATTCTGATTGATGGTTGTACTACCTCGATAAGGATAATGGCCTCTGTGTCAAAGATGAGCAAAAAAGGTGTCTCACCCGTGGCCCTTCGGGGTGTCATTCGGTAACTCCATAGTGCACTCGGAAGTTCTCCTGGCCATTTTCCCTTTGCTTCCCCCAACCTCTTTTTCAGACCCCCTTTTATGGTTCTGTTGGATACCTCCATTTGTCCGTTGCTCTGGGGATGAGCTACCGGGGCGAAGTACATTTTTGTTCCGAGGTTGGTGATGAATTCCCGGAAACCCTTGTCCGTAAACTGGGAACCATTGTCGGCCACTATCACCCTCGGTTTGCCAAATATGCATATAATGTTCTTCCAGACGAACTTTTATATGTCCTTTTCCGAAATGGTCGCTAGGGGTTTTGCCTTGACCCATTTAGTGAAGTAATTCACTGCCACTATGCAGAACTTCACTCCTCCAGGTGCTGTCGGGAGTGGCCCGATGAGGTCTATGCCCCAAACTGCAAAGGGATAGGGGTAGTCTGTCGAGGTTATTAATTCTAAGGGCAGTCTTTGGATGCTAGCGTGTCTTTGGCAACTGTCGCACTTCTGGACGAACAGCCTCGCGTCCTTTTTTAAGGTGGGCCAGAAGTACCCTTGGCGGAGTATTACTCCTGCCAAGGCATCGGTTCTGATATGGGAACCACAACCCCCTCGTGGAGTTCTTCGAGAATCATCCTAGCTTCCTCTTCGCTGACATACCTTTGCAGCGGGCTCGCATACCCTTGCCGGTATAACTCTTCACCAATTAGGAAATACCGTCCGGAACATCTTCGCACTTTTGTCGCTTCATGAGGATCATCGGGAAGCTCTTCGGTTGTGAGATATCTCTTTATGGGATCTTTCCATTCTTTTTTCGAGGTCACTATGCTCAACGCCACTATGCTCGGGTGGTCCATCACTTCGGTAAACTTTTTTGACTTGGCTAAGCTGTCTGCTTCGGTATTGTCCCGACGAGGTACATTTTCAATGTGTACTGCGTCAAACTCCTGGATGAGCTTTGATATAAGCTCGTGATATTTTGCCAAAGTCGGGTCCTTCATGTTGTAGTCCCCTACCGTCTGCCGGACCACTAGTTGGGAGTCACTGTGGGCTTTTAGCTTTCTTACACCAATCTTTCTGGCCAAGCGTAACCCTGCTATGAGAGCTTTGTATTCTGCCATGTTGTTGGTGATGTTAAACCCAAATTTGATGGCCTTCATGACTTCTAAGCCTTCGGGACCGCGAATAATTACCCTAGCTCCCTGGTGTTCGGAGCCGAATGCCCCATTTACAAACAGAGTCCATTCTGGCTCACTTTTGCCAAGGTCCGTTTGATCACCTTCGGTAACGGGTACCTCAGCAATGAAGTCCACTAGAGCTTGGGCTTTTATTGCTTTCCTTGGCTCATAAGTAATATCATACTCGCCAAGCTCTATGCACTACTTGGGAAGCCTTCCCGAATGGTCTACTCTCTTCATGACATCCCGAAGAGGTAGGTTACTTCGGATAATAATGGGGTGAGCTTGAAAATACGGACGCAGTCTCCTGCTTGGTAGCACCAGGGCATAGATAGCTTTTTGTAATAGGGGATACCTGATTTCGGCGCCATGCAGGGACTTGCTCACGTAGTATACTGGCCATTGCCCCGCCCCCTCTTCCTTCACGAGAACCGAACTCAGTGCTTTTTCAGTAATGGCGAGGTATAGCATAAGGGGTTCCCCCTCTCGTGGTTGCCGAAGAGTGGGTAGATGAGCCAGATAAACTTTGAGCTCTTCCTAGGCCTTTTGGCAATCCTTGTTTCAAGGATGGTCATCATTTCCGAGGTTGCCACCATTTTTTGCTGCCTTGGTGAGGATCGTAAAGAATGGTTGGCAGCAATCCCCATACCTAGAAATGAATCTACTAAGGGCTGTTATTCTGCCAGTGAGCCTTTGGACATCCTTTGTTGTCACAGGGGTCCAGAATTTAAGTAGCGCTTTGACTTTTTTCGGGTTGGCGTCGATACCTTTTTCCGATACCATAAATCCAAGGAACTTGCCCAAACTTACGCCGAAGACGCATTTTTCGGGATTGAGACAGATTCCGAATGCTCTAAGTTGGTGGAAAGTTTCATCCAAATCTGTGATATGACCGCCAGGCAATTTGTTCTTGACTATCATGTCATCAACGTAGACTTCCACGTTCCTCCCTATTTGATTTCTGAAGACTTTGTTCATTAGCCTCTGATAGGTAGCTCCTGCATTCTTAAGCCCGAAGGGCATTCTGACGTAGCAATATGTACCGACTTTGGTGATGAAGGCGGTTTTTTCGTCATCTTCGGGGTCCATCCGGATTTGATGATACCCCTTGAAGGTGTCGAGGAAGCTTAGGAGTCCGTATTCGGCAGTTGAGTCTACCAACTGATCTATCGGCGGGAGAGGATACGAATCCTTAGGCCAAGCATCATTTACGTTTCGAAAGTCGATGCAAATTCGGAGCTTGTCGCTCCTTTCTTCTGTGGCAATAACCACATTACTTAGCCATTCAGGGTATTTGACCTCCCACAGACGGCACCAAATGATGCCCAACGGCATCTTCGTTGTGTGACATGGTGAGACTAAGAGGAACTTCTAGTGAGGGAGAACGTCTAAAGTGGAGATTTCCCAGGAGGACCTGCCTGAAACACTCAGAAAATAGGGGTTAGGAGGTCCCCGGAGTCTTTTTCCGAGGAAGGGCCTCCGACGCCCAAGTCTGTATTTTTTGGAAGTGGAGAGAGAGTAATGAAAGCCAAAGGCTCTTGCCTGCTTACATTTTTCTTTTTTGGAGGACCCGAGATCCCCTACTGAGACCATTTCCCAAATATATATAGGAGGATGTAGTCCGTTTGGATTGCGACACGTGTTTGGTTGGATGTAATCTGTTCTTTTGGGCTTGGGGACCTCTAGCCGTCTGTAGGCTCCTCGGGCCATGGGCTATGGCAAGAATAGCCCTACATGACAAGACGTAGGCGGCGTCGGTGTATCAGAGCGTATAAGAGGGCGGCGTGCAGCATGTGCGGGCGATATGTCAGAGGCTCCTTAAATGCTTCTTGTCGTACTCCCGAGGTCCCCTTTAGTTGAAGTCGCCCTTTGGAATAAGGGCCCTTCTCCTGAAGTCATCTTGGTAGTTCGGGAGTCTTCTTAGCACCGACACTCCTCGTTTGGGGGATTTTCTCCTGCCGAACGTGACTGGTCCTTCTCCCCCGAAGGTGATTTCGCCGCTTCTCCGAAGGAGGCAGCGCGCTACTTTCCCGAGGTCATTGCTGTCATCCCTAGGGGTTGTAAAGGCACTCCTAGTATTTCCTCTACATTAAATGTTGAGGTAAGTGAATCTCAAGTTATTTTCCTCAAATAAGTTTTATTAAGCAAGGAAAGCAAGTTATTTAAGGTTAAATTGAGTTCCAAAGTGTAATTGGCACCTAAGGGGAAAAAAGGTCAAAATGGTAATTTTGGCGGAAGTTAGTAGCATGACCGTAATTTTGGTAAAATTAGGTTCATGCAAGTATTTTGAGCTAGTGATTTAAGACCATAGGTCGTTATAGCCATTAGAACCAAAAGCAAAAGTTAAGGGTGAAAAATGCACTAAGTAAGAAAATAAGCTATTATGTCTTATAATGGCTTAGGTGACTCAAGGGCAGAGTATTTGGGTAAGAAAAATCTTTCTTTGGGACCAAGGAGTGATGGTGTGGGGAGTGTTTAAGTCGCCTAAGTGATTCAAAATTAAGTTTAAGGGCCAAGGTGACAAGTGGATGAAAGTTGGGCTAAGTTGGTTATAAATGGAGGAGATGACACTATTCATCATCTCCCCCATTTGCCATTTTCGTAGCTCTCTTTCCTCCCTTGCTTTCTACCCCCAAACCTCCGAAATCACTTAAGTTTCCATGGAAATCGAAGGTCCCGAAGCTATCCCAACAAGCCCTTAGCTCGTTTTTGATGGAATTGGTGCATTTGGAGTTGTTTTGCAAGTTTTTGGTTCAAACCCAAAGGTAAACGTATTTGATCCTTATGGGTTAGTTTTAGGCTTGTTAAATGGTTAGAAATGGTCTTAACTTCGTGCTCTTGGTGTCCAAATTGGTTGATTTCAAGCTTGGAACTCAAAGGAAGTCATTGGAGCTCGGATGTGCTCATTGCTTGTTTCTTGCTTTCAAGATGATTTGAGCTAAGGGATTTAAGGTAATTAAGCTCAAATAATGCATAGAAATGTAGTGTTATGTGTGGGAATGAAGTAGAAACAAGACCCATATGATTTGAGTTTGGGATGAGAAAGTTTGAGCAGTTTTCGTGCAAGGTCGCACGCTGTCGCGCAATGCTGGAAGGCGTTGGCGACGCATCTCCGGTGGCGACGCGAGTTGGCGACGCATCGCCGAGAAGTGCAAAAGTTCTCCGATTGTTGATACCTTTGGCGACGCGTCGCCAAGGCATTTTTACCCCAAGCTTCGGGCATCCTAAGAGTGTCTTAAACTTTCGATTTTCATCCTTAGGTTAATTTAAGATGTTCTGTAGCCTCGGTTGGGTCTAGGACTCATTCCTAAGTTGGGAATTATGCATTATTTAGGTGGTAGCTAAATGGTGTGGTTAAGATAGGGTAAGTAATGATGGCTAAGGAAGTTAAAGTGCTTCAATTCCCAAGTGAGCACTAAGGGGATTAAGTCGGGTTTCAGACTCTTTGTTGGCCAAGTGGAATGTTATAGACCTTTGGTCAATAAAAAGGAAACCTAAGAAGATCCCAACCAAATTTGATGGTTTGGTAAGTAAACTATTAAGGAAACTTAAGAGAATCCCAACCAAACTTGATTTTTGGTAAGTAAGCCGCTAAGAAGCCCTAAGCTAAGCTCGAAAAGCTTGGTAAGTTGAGCCACATAAGGCAGCTACCCTGCACAATAAGTTAAGGGAAGAGACAGGTAAGGAGTGAGTAAGTGGTGACTTACTCTAAGTAGCTCGTCAAGGCGGGTAAGGTTTGAGTAAGTGATGACTTACTCTAAGGTGCCCGTAAGAGGACTTCATGGGGTTACTTGGATGCTAGCATAGGATACGAGGGCCAGTATCCAAGTAACCCAGTCGTAAGAGCTCACGGTAAGTCTAGCACCTACGGGCGTAAGGAAGTCCGAAGTACATTTTCATGTGCATATCTCATTCATTCATCCATCATTTGCATTAGTTGTTGTTTTATTCTTGCTTTTGGTTGCATTGTTGACTGTTTGTTTTGTTTTGTTTACATATATATATAATTGTTGTGCTTTGTATGCTTGCATATCTTTCTTCCTGCAGGTACTAAATTCCTTACTGAGTACTTTAGAGTACTCACCCCTTAAGTGTTGTGCAGGTTTAAGCGGACTAGTCGGGCCTAACAGTTGGTAAGGGGCAGCTGTTAAGGCTAAGTTTTATTGGTTGAAAGGTATTCTCTAGTAGGAAACTCCAAGTTTCTGACTTACTTATGGCATAAGCTAATACTGACCAAAGTGTTTGCCTTTCAATTTTATAGCTAAGTGAGTACAAGGAAAGTGCGGTTCATCACTTGAAGCTTACTTGCTTGGGTGAAGAGCTAAGGATGCATCTTAGTGGATATAAGTAGCTTCTTTAAATATGTATGGTAGTTTCATACATAGATCTCCTCTACTAGTGTCCATTGGTGTGTATAACACTAGGGTTACTTTTGGGTGCATATAAGTTTAAGATGCATGCACATAGTTGTTACTTAAAGTTAAAGCAACTAATGGTTTATGTCTTGGCTTATTTGAATTATGTTTTCGTTAATTACCACAGCACTGTTTTCGATGATGTTTTAATTTAATTATTATTACCTAGCCAGGACAATGCATGCATATTTCTTATGCAAGGTAGGCTAAGTAACTAGTTGCACGTAATGATTTAAGATACTTCACGAGTAATAACTAGCCAACTGTAACCTAAGTGGGATCATAGTTCCCAAAGAGCCTACCAGTGTTAGTAATTTAGGGCACTGGGGCCCTGTTCCGCCACAGTTTGGTATCAGAGCAGGTCAATGGTCCTAGTAAAGGCAATAAGTCACTAAGATCGAAGTTTGTCCTTGTGCTAAGTATGGTTAGTACTGCTTATAAGTATTCTTGGAGTTGTTGTCTGGCTTTGGTTGCAGGTATATGGGCGGATACCCGATAAGGTTCTGAAATTGAGGCAAGGGACCGAGCAAAAGTCTAAGTGGCTCTATGGAATTAGCCATAGGAAGGTGGTGATTTCGTTGTACAGTCTCAATACCACTATGGCGTGAGTAGCCCAAGAAGCGTGCTTCAACCTCTAAGGAGGGGAGATCATGGTTCACGCCTAAGGGGTAAGGGTGGAAGTGTGCTAAGGCCTACCAGTACACTGAGACCAAGGGAGGAATCCCCACCCTAAGGGTAGGACCAAGGTCAAGGAAATGTCTACAGTTATATAGATGGATAAGAGCAGAGCTCGACGAGCAGTCGAAAAGCCCAAGGGTGAGGGCCAAAGGGCACTAAGTTATTAAGGGTGCACTGAGGCCAAGTGAACCATCATTACCTAAGGGCAAGGGTGACATGGATACCAAGAGGGCAATAGACCATGGGGTAAGGGCTATGGTGCACTAGAACCATATGTGCACCCGGGCCAAGAGAGTAACATCTCCACCCTAAGGTAAGTTTAGGCTGAAGCAAAGCTCACGTAAAAGCCAGTTCATTTGGAGTCCATGGAACCCAAGGAATAACATCACGAACCAAAAAAAGTGGGGCTATGAGCTAAGTGCATGGAATCAAGGATGGTAAAGGACTAAGGGCATGAACATGCTCGAGGTTGAAGCCTGAAGAAGGCTAGGGTCAAGAATGCCTCAATCACCGGGGAAGCACCGCCAGTACTCATAGACAACCAAGTAGATTTACTTGGACCAATTGATTGGTCAAGGAGCTGACAACAAAGAGAGAGGTACCTTTAAGTTTATAGCATAGTAGTAAGTAGTTTTCTTGTTTAAACTGCTTTGTCTGTGGTTATGACTAGCCTGCCTAGAAAACTAGGATTGCGGTGAAGTATGGGTATGAGATCCCATAAGAGCCCGAGAAGGGCAAGTTTTGTTTAGACCCTTAGAGTAGTTAGGATTTTTGCCTAGAAGCTTAGGGGTAGCATTTATGTAGTGATCTGTGGTCATGGTTTATTGATTGGTGTGCAATGCTTAGGAAGAGAATCGGTTAAAGGGCATAAGGGCTGACTTAACTGTCCCGGTCATAAGTGACCCTTAGAGGTATTCTAAGGGCAAAAGTGACTTGCATAGAAGAGTCAGTAAGTAGTGCCACAAGTTGAGCCTTAAGTTGATCAAACTTGTACCTATGGTGTAAGGAATGTTTTATGCACTATAAGGACAATATAAGGAAGGACAACTCTAAGACGGTTATGACTGGTCCAATTCTGAGAAGTGTCGTACACTAGTTACAAAGGGTTACCAAGTAAAGCGAGATTGGATTCTCCAAGCACCCGCAACTAAGGTAAGATGGCTTATAAAGCCAAGAGTTAACTTTAGGAACTTGAAGTTGCGAAAGAAGAAGAGCAAGTGGTACCCTAAGGACTCACAGTATTTATGAGGAGTTGGTTAGTTGAAGGTTGAGAAGCATAACCTATGGGTCTCAAATTGTGAAGTTGTCTTTAAGGGTGCGGTACCTTAAAGAGGGGAGCCCATTGGTTTTGTTAAGTTGGTAGAGGTTCAAGAGTTAACCTAAGCCTTAAAGACAGAAGGAGTAACATTTGGATCCCTAAAGAGCTACGACCCAGAATGGGAGTGTAAGAAGGAACCATGAAAGCACCATTAGCCAAGTGGCTTTAAGGACAACTCATGTGAGTAAAAAGAAGTTTTCCTAAATGGTTTTAGAACCTGGACCTATAGCTGATAAGAACACCCAGGGAGACAGAATGAACTCCATGTAGTAGACTTATGCGTACCATTTTGTTGTGGTCTATGTTGACCTAAGGCTGCTCAAGAAGAAAAAAAAGGGTAAATTGAGCAGTGTTCTCGGTGGTAAAGGAGTTCATTCATTCTAGATAGTGGACGCTATTTATGAGTTTGAAGGAGCTAAGAAAACTTTAAGCCGAAGGGCTAAGAGTGCGGACCTAAGTTAATCTGAAGGTTCGTAAGAAAAAGGACCCTAAGGTCCGAAGTGTACTCCACTATCAAAGGGTCTCGAATAAAATCAGGAAGATTTGGCATTGGTGTTGTTGGGTGTGAATGCCGAGTTAAAGTCTTAAGCATAAAGTAGCTCAAGATGGAACTAAGTGTAAGTAGAGGTAATATCCTCATCAGTGCATTCAAGGCAACCAAAGTTAAGGTTATTGGAAAAGTTAGTGAACTTGTTAAGCCTAAGGAATTTATGGGATTCTTTATTTTCTTAAGGGGTAAGGTCAGAGGTTACCTAAGTGGTTTAAGAGTTGAAGTGGGGTCAGTAGACGACTAAGAAAGACTCTTGAACAAGTAGGTAGCCAAGAAAGGAACCACAAAAAACCCCAAGGTAAGGTTATTGAAGCTAAGGTAGTTGGAATTGCCTAATGAGTCCCTAAGTTGAGTTCCTAAATGATGACCTTGAATCACTAAGAGCCCATGAGAATGAGTCATACTGAAAGGTCTAGTAAATTTTAGAGTTCAAAGAGACTTCAAGTGCTTAAATGAAATGTGGGTCAGAAAGGTGCCAAGTAAGACTTCCTTAGGCATAAGGAGGTTGTAGGCCTCAGTTAAGCCTAAGGGTGCGCACACTGTGGGTTATGGGTGTGTAAATCACACTAAGTAACCATAGTGGTTAGTGCATAAGGATGGGCTAATGAGGCAATGACCTAAGAATGTGCCTAAGTATAAGGAAGCAAGGTATAGGTACTAAAGTGGCCTCAAGTAAGGCATAAGATTTGTATGTCTCATTCAAACACAATTGTGTGTTGGGAGTACCCACGGGCAATAATTAGGTTGTGTTAACCCATCTGGCAAAGGGTGTTAAGAAACACCCTTATGGATTCCATGAGAAACCAAGATAAGCATGAAGGCAAATGGCAAATGCTAAGTTGGAATCAAGCGGACTGAGATTTCTAAAAAGGCCAAGGGTGTGGCATAAGTTGTGGGACACAGTGTGTACCCAAGTGTCGGAGCTAAAAGAAAACCATGAAAGGTTGATTTCTAAGAGTCCCAAGGGCTTCCTAAGAAAGTTAAGAAGTGTCGTGGAGCCTAAGAGAATTTAATGCCAAGTGTACACATAAAGTGGCCAAGTAATTAAGCTAAGGCCTAAGGGTCACGATAGTAATATGTTGGGGACAGTATGAGGTTTTTAAAGCACCTAAGCAAATTAATCAGCGGTGCTAAGGATTGTTCTTTAGAAATTTGAAAAGACCTAAGAAAAGGCTATAATGCCCTAGATTACCCCATCGTCAAAGAAGGCTAAGCTAATTAAATATTGACTCCTAGGTAATAACGAGTGAAAAAAAAAACATGCTATCGATGTCTTAAGAATTAAGGGCCAAGAAATGGCTAAGTGACTAAAGAGTAGTCAAGGACACAAGCATGTTAGTGATTACCTAGAGGAGTCAAGTGTAGAAGAGTTGGGTAGTCTGTAGAACATCCAAGGACACCCGAAGATGTAAAGTCTTTGTGAACTAAAGTGCCTAGACCATGGCAAGGGTGTAAGAGTTGCTAAGTTAAAAATATGTCTTGGGCATTAAAGGACACTAAGTGGCAATGAAAGGGTGATGTACCCAATGTGGCTTAAGTGCCTAAGTTGGGTGCAGGTGTTGCTAAGTTGAATTATGCCTAAAGTGGCCAAGGAACTCGAAGGTGGTAAGTGTAAGTGGCTACCTAAAAAGTTAAGGGTAAGTCACCACAAAAGGGTACCGTATTTAAGGTGCTAAAAGGCAGCAATGCCAAGAGTGCTAAGTGGTGATAACTAAGAAACACCTAAGTAGGGATAGAAAGCCCAAGTGAAGTGTAAGTTTGTAATAAGTTCCACCAAGGGTAATGCTTCAAGTAGAAGACTAAGTACTCCTGAAGGTAACCCAATGGGAAGAAGGGCCTAAAGAGGAGCAAGTTAGCTCTAAGTTGTATAGGCTTAAGCGAAAATTGGGAGTATGGGGATGCGCCTTGTGAACCAAGGTAAGGTGTCCATCTCTTAAGTAGTGCCTTAAGAAGTTTCTTGACCAACAAGTCAAGAAGCTAAGAACTTGAAACAGCTCGTGGTTAAGGAGCTATGGGCAACCATAGTAAGGAAAACACCATGAGCAAGAGAACTAGGCAAGTTGTAAAAGGATTATCATTCAAGTGTTGTGCTCGGTTAAGAATTGAAATTTGGAGGACCAAATTTCTTAAGGTGGGGAGAATGTAAAGGCTCTCCTAGTATTTCCTCTACATTAAATGTTGAGGTAAGTGAATCTCAAGTTATTTTCCTCAAATAAGTTTTCTTAAGCAAGGAAAGCAAGTTATTTAAGGTTAAATTGAGTTCCAAAGAGTAATTGGCACCTAAGGGGCAAAAAGGTCAAAATGGTAATTTTGGCTGAAGTTAGTAGCATGACCGTAATTTTGGTAAAATTAGGTTCATGCAAGTATTTTGAGCTAGTGATTTAATACCATAGGTGGTTATAGCCATTAGAATCAAAACCAAAAGTTAAGGGTGAAAAATGCACTAAGTAAGAAAATAAGCTATTATGTCTTATAATGGCTTAGGTGACTCAAGGGCAGAGTATTTGGGTAAGAAAAATCTTTCTTTGGGACCAAGGAGTGATGGTGTGGGGAGTGTTTAAGTTGCCTAAGTGATTCAAAATTAAGTTTAAGGGCCAAGGTGACAAATGGATGAAAGTTGGGTAAGTTGGTTATAAATGGAGGAGATGACACTATTCATCATCTCCCCCATTTGCCATTTTCGTAGCTCTCCTTCCTCCCTTGCTTTCTACCCCCAAACCTCCCAAATCACTTAAGTTTCCATGGAAATCGAAGGTCCTGAAGCTATCCCAACAAGCCCTTAGCTCATTTTTTATGGAATTGGTGCATTTGGAGTTGTTCTTTCAAGTTTTTGTTTCAAACCCAAAGGTAAACGTATTTGATCCTTATGGGTTAGTTTTAGGCTTGTTAAATGGTTAGAAATGGTCTTAACTTCATGCTCTTGGTGTCCAAATTGGTTGATTTCAAGCTTGGAACTCAAAGGAAGTCATTGGAGCTCGGATGTGCTCATTGCTTGTTTCTTGCTTTCAAGATGATTTGAGGTAAGGGATTTAAGTTAATTAAGCTCAAATAATGCATAGAAATGTAGTGTTATGTGTGGGAATGAAGTAGAAACAAGACCCATATGATTTGAGTTTGGGATGATAAAGTTTGAGCAGTTTTCGTGCAAGGTCGCACGCTGTCGCGCAATGCTGGAAGGCGTTGGCGACGCATCTCCGGTGGCGACGCGAGTTGGCGACGCGTCACCAAGAAGTGAAAAAGTTCTCCGATTTCTGATGCCTTTGGCGACGCTTCGCCAACGGCGCCGCCAAGGCATTTTGCCCCCAAGCTCCGGGCATCCTAAGAGTGTCTCAAACTCTCAGTTTCCATCCCTATGCTAATTTAAGACGTTCCGTAGCCTCGGTTGGGTCTAGGACTTATTCCTAAGTTGGGAGTTATGCATTATTTAGGTGGTAGCTAAATGGTGTGGTTAAGATAGGGTAAGTAATGGTGGCTAAGGAAGTTAAAGTGCTTCAATTCCCAAGTGAGCATTAAGGGGATTAAGTCGGGTTTCAGACTCTTTGTTGGCCAAGTGGAATGTTATAAACCTTTGGTCAATAAAAAGGAAACCTAAGAAGATCCCAACCAAACTTGATGGTTTGGTAAGTAAACTATTAAGGAAACTTAAGAGAATCCCAACCACACTTGATTTTTGGTAAGTAAGCCACTAAGAAGCCCTAAGCTAAGCTCGAAAAGCTTGGTAAGTTGAGCCACATAAGGCAGCTACCCTGCACAATAAGTTAAGGGAAGAGACGGGTAAGGAGTGAGTAAGTGGTGACTTACTCTAAGTGGCTCGTCAAGGCGGATAAGGTTTGAGTAAGTGATGACTTACTCTAAGGTGCCCGTAAGAGGACTTCATGGGGTTACTTGGATGCTAGCATAGGATACGAGGGCCAGTATCCAAGTACCCCAGTCTTAAGAGTTCACGGCAAGTCTAGCACCTAAGGGTGTAAGGAAGTCCGAAGTACATTTTCATGTGCATATTTCATTCATTCATCCATCATTTGCATTAGTTGTTGTTTTATTCTTGCTTCTGGTTGCATTGTTGACTATTTGTTTTGTTTTGTATACATATATATATAATTGTTGTGCTTTGTATGCTTGCATATCTTTCTTCCTGCAGGTACTAAATCCCTTACTAAGTACTTTAGAGTACTCACCCCTTAAGTGTTGTGCAGGTTTAAGCGGACTAGTCGGGCCTAACAGTTGGTAAGGGGCAGCTGTTAAGGCTAAGTTTTATTGGTTGAAAGGTATTCTCTAGTAGGAAACTCCAAGTTTCTGACTTACTTATGGCATAAGCTAATACTGACCAAAGTGTTTGCCTTTCAATTTTATAGCTAAGTGAGTACAAGGAAAGTGCGGTTCATCACTTGAAGCTTACTTGCTTGGGTGAAGAGCTAAGGATGGATCTTAGTGGATATAAGTTGCTTCTTTAAATATGTATGGTAGTTTCATTCATAGATCGCCTCTACTAGTGTCCATTGGTGTGTATAATACTAGGGTTACTTTTGGGTGCATATAAGTTTGAGATGTATGCACATAGTTGTTACTTAAAGTTAAAGCAACTAATGGTTTTTGTCTTGGCTTATTTGAATTATGTTTTCGTTAATTGCCGCAGCACTGTTTTCAATGATGTTTTAATTTAATTATTATTACCTAGCCAGGACAATGCATGCATATTTCTTATGCAGGGTAGGCTAAGTAACTAGTTGCACGTAATGATTTAAGATACTTCACGAGTAATAACTAGCCAACTGTAACCTAAGTTGGATCATAGTTCCCAAAGAGCCTACCAGTGTTAGTAATTTAGGGCACTGGGGCCCTATTCCACCACAGGGGTGCTGACTGGCCACCGAAGCAGTATGTCCGAGCGTCAGACTTCCTCCTTTCCAAGGTCGGTACTGGCACTCAGCGTGGGTGACGCTAGATTTCCCGAGCTTGATATCTGGCCGAAGTCCACAGGTTAAAGGGGCGATAGCACTTCGGCTATCACCCACATCATTCAATTACTTCTACTTCTAATTATCCAAATGTTTTGAAATCTTATAAACCAAAAATTGGAATGATCGGGCCGTCAAGCAGTCCTGATGAAACGGGGTCCCAAGTAATTCAATATACCTGAGGTAACTAGGAATGGAAGAATTTTGCTGAAATCCTATATCAAGGCATCCAGCACATTACTGTTAAACATCCACTCTAATTTTGAGAAATTAATTTCTTGACCAGCTACCAATTCAAATAATTGCAAGGTGCGTTTAATTACTAGAATTGATTCTTTTGTAGGGTGAAAGAGGACTAGACAGTCCTTAGCTAAGAAAATGTAGTATGGAAGGACTATTCAAACTAGCCTTCCTCACAAGAAGCTACCCAAAAGACTGAAGTTTTCCTAAGTAACTAGATAGGGCTTCACCATACAAAATAAAAAAATATTGAGAAGGAAGATCCCTTTGCCATAACCCTGCCTAAGGAGAAAACTATTCAGTCACATTATAAAAAATGAGCACTGAATAGGAAATAGTAGTCATACACTAGAAAATGAGACCAACCTAGGAGCTTAGGAACTGCACGGCTTTTAGTTACTTTTCCAAAAAAGATCATGAAATTTTGTCATATGCCTTTCTAATATATAGCTTTAGAACTGCCTTATAACCTTATGGCCTACCTCTAATGTTTGTGTGTTTAACAACTTGTAGTATTTCATCGACAATAATAATATTATCCTATATACCTTTACCAAAAATAAAAGCATTTTGGTATTTAGAGACCAAAGAAGATATTATAGGTTTCAACTTGTTTACTACAGTTTTAGCAATCACCTTATAAAAAGTGTTACACAGGCTTGTAAGGTGAAAATCTGGACGACAGTGAGCTCTTTAAACCTTGGAAATCAACGTAACAAACATTCAGTTAATCTATGTCAACAGAAAACCACCATTGAGGAAGGATAAGGCTGCTTTTATAATAAAGTCAGCCATGATATGCCAAAACTTCTTAAAAATGATAGGCAGAAGCCCAATTGGCCCTAGGGCTTTAAGATTCCCTTGTTCAGAGGTGGCCCTTTTCATTTCGTCACTGGACAAAAATCTAGAGATAGAGGAGCAAAACTCGGCTTGTGCAGCTTTATAATGTGGTGGAAAATAGTTGAATAACTAATAATAGCAAGAATTAATCTTCCCTTGAATGTCATCCTCATCATAAATCCATTAGTCACCCTTAATATTCAAATTAGAGATGCTATTTAAGTCATCTATTTTTTGTAGTGAGATGAAAAAGCCTTGTGTTGAAGTCCCCAAGATCTAACCATTGAATTACTTTTGTGTCCATAGATACTCCTCATCGGCTAATAAGTCAACAAAATGGTGCTCATCTCCCTACCCAATTCCCTTATTACCTCATTTTCTCCCAACATTCCACCAACTTTTTTTAGTTTGTCACTTAACCTCCCAATCTCTATTGTCCATATTTTTGGCCTTCCATAGAATTTACTTGGACTCACCAATAAGTCTTAAGCTTAGCTTAGCTCAAGCCAACTTTGGCCATAGGTGTTCTTCTCACCACACTTAGTTCAAAACCTTAACTTTGTACACTTAAGTCCTTCCACTAACTTCCTTGGTTCTTATGAGCTATAAAACGTATGGTCTTGCACTTGGGTCATCTTTACAATTATGACACCATTCTTATTGAATTTACAAACTTACCACAAGTTTTGGGTAAAATTACCAAAATGTCCCTAGGGAGCCTTAAGGTTCCTCTAATGACTTTGGAAACTTCTAAAACTTAACTAACTTGCTTTGATTGCATAATAAAACATAAAATGAAGTACTTACCTGAGATTTTCTCTTACATGGCCTGTACAAGCTAGGTTTGTACTTGAAAGGCCTTTACAACAAGTCCTAGTTAAAGACATTATATCCCTCAATCCCAAAGGTACAACCTTGTATAGGATTCACTAGTGAGTGCTTACTCAACAAGTTTTCTAGTATGTGAGATAAGAAAACATGGTGCTAGAACCATTGTCCACATAAATTCATCCTTGTTGAAATTCCCATTCTTTGTTATAATTAAAATCGAATCCCTATGTAGAACAATGACATGAGAGGCACAAGCTCCAGTTAGGTTGTTACTTTATTTGTAGCCTCCAACTTTGCTATATCTTTGGTTAGCCCATTTCAGGTTTCTAGCACTATTTCAATATAGCAGTTATAGGCACTTTGTTAGCTGGTTTGTTTTCCCTATGGCATATAAGATGTTGGCTGGGCTATGGGAAAGTAGTATGTAGACAAGGCTCGGACCCCTACCCCTTTTTCCTTATGCAAAACTTGCCATATCTAAAAGCAATTTGCTTTGCATTCATTTTCACACTTTTATTTTGTGTTATTCTTATATAAAGTAATTGTTAGCCAGATTTACCCATTTTTTTATGAATTCCAATATAAAATAATTATTTTTTAAAAATAAATAATTTTATTAATTTTTGGTTTTTATATTTTTTAAGTTAAAAATTAATAAAAAAAATACTTACATTTTACAAAATATCTTGAAATTACTTTTTAGACATCTTAAAGTGGAAATTTTCCATAAAATGATAATTTGGGTAAATAAATACTTTATATTAGAATAAAGCGTAGTAGTTTATTAAAATTAGTCCAAAATGAAAGTTTAAGGTGCTTTTTCTTAGAGATTTATGTGCTGGTCACCTTATTCAACACTTCAACATACATATAATATATAAAGTCTAGTAGAACTAGTTTATATACCCTACGTTACTATGGGATCCAAAAAGTGGAGAACATTAGAAAAAGTAACCGTTACTTGTTTTATTTTAAAAAATTGGAAAAAAATCAACATAAACCATAAGAATATTATTTTAAAATGCAATGAAACTTGAATAAAGAAAATGTACTAAGATAGTGGGCATGACATGGTTTTGATCCCATTAACGTGCCTAAATAATTTAAATTATTAGGATTGACATAAATGTTTTGAAAAAAAATTTCAATGGGACTTTGTGTTTTTGTGTTAATAGTAACCATATTTATAAAATAATTGAGACAAAGAAAAATAACTGAAACAAACTTATATTATATATCCAAAACATATATACATACTATACTATCAAATTCACTAAAATGTTTTCATGATAACAAACCTAATAGATGAACTTAAATTAGATAAAAACCCGATTAACCCATTTAATATTCTTTTGAAAAGAGGAAACAACCTAACTTGTTTTGACACAAGCATAAACAACTTGGTCAAAATCCTTTTTATCTAGAAAATCTTGAACCAAAATAATGTAACTTTAATTTATTAGAATAATGGAACTATGTGTAGATTAGAATTGAACTTGACTTGCAAACAAAACCATTGTAATAATATATTATACATATTCATCCCATTAACCCACCTATAATATATTCATCATATTAACAAAAACTGATAAAAGAAGTTTAACCAATTATTTTTTTTTTCTTAACTCGTTGTGGTATACAATAACTTAACAAAAACAACAACAAAAATTCCATAGAAGCTTATCATACATATTAAAAACTACTACAATATACGACAACATACTATGAATCCAATAAAAGGTTTCAACCATAATAAACCTAATTTTTTAAATAGCCTAAATCACTTTTGGTTCCTTGAACTATAATGTGTTAGATACTTTCCTTCTTGTACTATGAATCGACATGAATCAGTCATCAAAGTATTCACTATATAGCATTTTGTCCCTTTAATTTTATTAAATTCTAAAATATGGAGTCCTTTGTTTGTAAAAATCAAAGTATGAGACCTTTAATTACAAATGTCCACATTTTTAATCACTTAGTGATAATTAAGCTTAAATTTATTAGTGGTTGAAATTTTGTATATAATAAAAAATAATACAAATAAAAGAAAAATAAAAGAGGAGAGACCTTAAAAATGCAATATTTTTAATTTCATTCCGTGTTGCATGAATGGAATTTGGATGTTAACACTATGTCTAACATAATCATAATTACTTAAGTAGCTAAACTTTTATAAACATTTTTCCTCACCCAACATAAAAAGAAAATTTGATAATATACTTGCTCCTTATAAAAGGCCTTGTTAAAATACCTTTTTAGTTTCTTAAAGTGTTTGGTTTCAATCAAAGTTCATGTTGAGTAAACAATCAGCATATAAAAAATAATAATCACTTTCTTTATTCGCGCATCCACACAAAGACATAAATATATATGATTTGGTTATGTTATACTCGTTGGCCTTCATTAGTGTTAGTCGTCGTAAAAAATTCAAGGAACATATTCTTTAGTACCAAACTACTGACTTCCTAACCACATAACTTGAAAGCTTATAAGTGTCTGACACTTTTGAAAACTTGTTTTTTTTTAATGGAAAAGGGAAAGACAGCAAAACACAAAACCTATACCACCGAGTTCTTGCCTATGTGCCAACATAAGACATTCTACTGGGATAGTCCTATGACAACAATAGAGGAAGTACATACAGAAGAGCCAACAACTTCTTGGAGAGCTGCGACAACAATTTTCAAATCAAGAAGACTCCTTAAATTCGAAGGAAAGACATTGAAGTACATAAATGGATCAAACATCAAAGCCTTGCAAATGTACTATGATGGCGATGGTTGATGTTCAGCCTTAGTAGGAGAGACCTACATTCCAAAAAAAGATTTTGTAAGTAGGAGGGAGGCTTAGAAAAGTCATAAAACATTTCACAAAGCAACTTGCAATTTGAGTCTATTTCCAACATTACTATTTTGAGTTGCCCTAAATTATCTTTGGAATATTTCAATATTTAATAAATTACTTTACAATATTAGCATAAAATAATTAATTTTAAATACCAATTTCTTAATTTTTGTGCTAAACCAAACATTTTAAGGATCTCAAGATATAAAAAGTACATTGTTGTTTCAATAACTTGTGCCATTATTATAATTGACAGTTTATAATATAGGGACCTTATATGACAACTGAAAGATAGGTTAAAAACTTAGAACTATAATTCTGGTTTTAGATATAAATGGTAATTTTAAGTTAAGAACCATGCTTTTTTATCCACAATTCTATTCTCCCTCTCTCTATCTCTCTCTACCTCCCAGAGTCTTGCCCACCCATGAAACGCTGATTAAATGTCTCATTTTTTAAATATTAGGTCCTTACATGTAACTCACTTTAAAATTAAAGGAATGTTAGAAGCCTATTTGTGTAATTACAGAAAATGTTGGGAATGATGTTGTACTTTATCCGTAGTACACTACAAGAGAGGATGCAAAAACTAGCCAGCTTATCAATAGCCAAACGGTCACCATTACACATTTTGGCTGCTGACACTAATGGTTAACAGGCACTCACCAAACCCTTGGCCACCAAGATGGAGTGACCAAGGCACAGACAGAAAGGGTAAACAAACAAAAGCAATCGCTAGGCGGTCATAGCAGGTGACAACTATAATCGGTCAATAACCTGCCTAGACTTGGTTTCAAATTAATTATAACACTAAATTGTTAATTATAAATTGTTAGTATCAATATTAATAATTTAACTGTCTATATCTAATATAATTAAAACTTATGTAATGACAATGAGAAGAATTTTAAATAATAAAATTTCAATTTAATTAATCTAAATATCGTTAATTTACAACATGTAAATCTAAAAATAGTCAAATAAATCCAAAAGTATTAAAATAACCAAACAATAACAAATGTCCTTAAATACTAACCTAGTTTGCTAGGTTCTCCATGCCCTCACAACTTAGGTGGGCACAGCATATTCCTGGCTACATAATGGTTATCTCTCCGAATCCCTACTGGGGTAGAGGGAAGAGGCCCTCGTAATTCTCATAATGGACAATCAACTCCAGCCATTTTAGAATACCCTTATAAGTCATTTCCCCATCTGATCCCATGAACAAAAGGGGATATTTGATGACACTGTGCTGGGTGGTGTCACTCCACTCATAACGAAGTCCCATTGGGGGTTGCTAAGGGTGAGAAAAAAGCAATGATTTTTCACTTGCCCGAAGAGTCTCTACAAAGGGCGATGGCAAAGGATTTATTGCCTCTGTGAGATATAAGGCAACATGGAAGAAGGTTGAACATGTTACAAAGCTTAAAGGATTAAAACTGCAAAAAAGTATCAATAATGGGTTTGATCCCTATCGGTTTCCAGCAGATGACAATTTCATTTAAGCGGGTCAAGGAGTTGGGGGATAGTTGGAAAATGGAAAACTGGTAGAATTCACAAAATATTTATATGAAGGGATCAAGGGGAAAACAAAGCCCACCTTGAAGTTAGGTGATGGAGACAGAAAAAGTGTCCCAATCAACATTGGTGGTTGACATGCACAAGACCAACTTACTTTTTAGGGCAAAAGCAACGTCTCTGATTAGGGGTGAGTAAAATTTTGGTTATATCCCAAATAGCTGATTAAGCGAAAAGAAATTCAGATTTTGATTATCATTTTTAAATATAATTTCAATTTTTGAATATAATTGAAAACCAATATATAAGTTTGATTCAAATTTTAGCTTGCTTTAATAAAAATTTTGTTGACCAAAATTTCCAAATTTTTATTTTACTAGCATTTATGTTTGCAATTTGGAAAGGATTATGTATGTGATGGATATTTACTATGTGTATGTATGTGATATTTGGATTTAAAATGGATAATAGATATTTTCTATGTGATTTTAAATTATCTTTAGATTGGAATATGTGATGGATGTTTGATGTTTGGAAGGTGGATCCATATGATTCATTCATCCCAATTGAAAAATTGAATAACCAAAATTCTTTTTCGTTGATTCAATTTTCGGCTTTTTTTATTTTCTCATAATTCTATCTATTCAATTATTAGTATCTAAGACCAAAACTGAATAAATTCAATCATTCAGATTCAGTTAAAACCAAAAAAAAGGTGATTGAGCACCCCCATCTTTGATTAGCCTTATGTAGGCTTCATTTCAGCATTGTTTCGCCTCCTTGGTCCCCTAAAGGCATCGTTTTACCTTTTGTTATCCAAAAACGAGATTCATCGCACCTACCAACCTCATGCAACATTGCTCAACCAACAGAGGCGTCTTCACAAGGGAAGCATTGTTTCACGCAAGAGGGCCTCATAAAATGGAGGGCTCCATACCCACATTTTTTTATGAAAAGGGATGTATTAATGCCGTATAGGACCTGTAACCCCTTATCGAGGCCCAAACCACCTAGTCGGTACAATGGGGGCCCGATTCCTTGTTCATCAGATTTCCTAATTCATACAGACCCCTTCAAATCTCCATAAGGGGAGCCCCATGAAACTCCATGGTATGTTTTACACTTTGCAACACTAATCTCGATAGCTTTCTCAATCGCTTACAAGAGCCTAATTTGATTGTCAGAGGCTTTCCCCCAAATACACAAGTTAGGCCACCAGTGTCCTTGAGCATAGAATCACAAGCTCAAGTCGCCTAGTACAAGTTTTAAAGCCTGTCCGCCTAGTTTGGTTGGTAGCACCTCAACTTTACTATCACCAAGAAGTCAACAACTTTCTTTTATAAAATAAGATAACTACCATAAAATTTGTCCCAAACATTTTTTGTTATTGTTGTTACAGTGTATAGAATAAGTCGCTAGCCTATGAGTTCTTGTTGATAGCTGGTAGTATAATGACATGTTCTAATAGAGAACCAACCATAGTTTTTTTTTTTTATCTACAGGCGATCAAGCAAAGGTAAGTGGGATTAGTTTTCAATATTCTAAATAGTACACTCCTAGCCCGCTTCATGGAGCTCTAAGTTTCTTTATTCTATAATTTGATAAATTAAAAAATAGTTCCTGACTTTTATAAAATTTAATTGATTCTATATTTTATCTAAAGTTTCTTATTTTGTCACCTAGACTTTTAAAAAATTAAAAATTAAACCTCAAAGTTTTGAAACTTTTCCACTAAGCACTCAAGTTTTGAAATTAGCAATTTAGTTACCGGCAACAAGGGCTTTAGGTCCACGGTCTCCTGAAACATAATCCTATTACTGCATCAAAATCCCATTGGGCTGATAAAACAAAGAATGAAAATAAGAGGAGAAAAATCGTGAATGAGAAACCTAGGTACCTAATTGAAATAATTTTGTAAAATGAGGAAGCAATTGCAACATTAAAAACACAAATTATAATAAGGCGGCGGGAATTCAATGGATATGATGCAAGACTGGAGCAGAGTGCTTGCCCGGCATATCTGATCAAGAACAGAGCATGTGGGTTGATAAGAGTCCGATAATACAAGTCTCTTCCAACATGCCCTAAAATTGCATCTATAAAAACACACACACATCCATCCCCCTGTATTTGATTAATCTGCTTTCCATGGCGATGTCAATACCTGTGGGTGTCCGGTTCGACCCAACGGATGGAGAACTCATCACCGGCTACCTCTGTAAGGTGCTTAAGGGTGAGCCTTTTTCAGGATTCATGATTCCGGAAGCCGATGTCTATGGATTAGAGCCCTACATGCTTGACTGGGATGCCAACATGGCGGCCTTCTTGAAGAAGAACGAACGCTACTTCTTCGTCCGTCGAGAGAAGATGTCACGGAACGGTAATGGGAAGCGCCCCCGGAGGAGTTTGAATTAGACTGCCCCCGGAGGAGTTTGAATTAGACTGGCGACAATGGAGGAGGGCATTGGAAGTCCAACACCAGGGATCACCAAATCCTAGACGAAAGCAACCGGGTGATCGGGTGGAAGAAGACGCTCACTTTCTTTAAGGCCAAGAAGGGGCTGAAGTAGCGGAGCAAGTGCGAGAAGACGGACTACATAATGCACGAGTATGTGGTTGCAGGTGATTATTCCGAGGGGTTTCAAGAATTGGCTTTGTGTAGGATCAAGTATAATGGCAAGGACAAGGATGACGCCGAAGCTTTTGCTGGCTACTACCGGACGTCCAAGATCGGAAAGAACCATCGCCTGAATACGAGTTCTGGTGGCTTCGGTCATCAACAGGATCAAGATGAAGATCAAGAGATCACTTCCGAGGGCGGTGGTGTAATAGTAGCCGCGGCAGCGACGAGAGTGGACGGTGGCACGGACGGACTGTGCTGTGATCCTAATGATTATTATTTTGATGAGTTGGACGCATTGCTGCGGACATTTGACGCTAGTAGCGACTAAGTTAGGATAAAAAACTTTTCCCAATTGTTGGCCCAAGTGCAACCAAGAGGGGGATGAATTGGTTGGGTTCCAAAAATAAAGCACAAATGAATTCTTGAAATCCGAAGCTCAAATTTAATTTGAGGAACAATGATTAACTCTATTTTACTTAGAAAATGACTACAACAATCCACCTAGAATTTTCTTTGAAAGTTACCTTTGAAGTAGTTTTGAAAACAAACAAATTCAACCAAAGTAAGTTGCATAAAACACACACCAAAGTTCAAGTATGTAGAGAGAAGAAGAAGCTTGGACAAGAGAATTTTTATAGAGGTTCGAACTATTAAAGTATGAGTTTATAAAACACACACCAGTTTAACATATTAAAGTATAACCTTGGGGGCAAGTTAAACTTAGGTGAAAGAAATACCTGTTAAACTATGAGTTTAATGGATTAAACTTGAAACAACTCAAAAACACTTGTCATTTGGAAATCAAACTTGATTCAAACATTGACCTAAGTTAATAACCTACTAGTTTCTTTTCAAAAGCAATTTTTCCTCAATATTCTTAAAACATATTTTTTGAGATAATCATTTGACACACTTGGAAATTAAACATAAGTTCAATTAACCTTATTTTGACAAAAGAAGTGAGATTAAAAATATTAACACACATCACTTGTCATCATCAAAATTAAAGTTTTCTTTGGAACAAATCCAACACCAGTGTACGGATCAAATTCCTTCGTTGTTGAAACGTTTCATTAATTTTTTTGATTGATTTTGTGCAATTTCTCATCATTAATTTCGTGGATTGATAAAATTTCTCTGTTTTTGGTTCGATACATTACATCAATTTTTGCTCCAAGCCATCACTAGCCTGTGGAAGTTTCTTTGTTGCCGAAGTATATATCAACTTCCTCTTTAGATGCCTAAAGCACTAACGAGAGAGCTCCAAATTGTACTGATTTTAAGATGGAATTGGTTTGTAATTTTTTGTTCCAAGCTCGGTTCCTCATTACCCAATTTCACAAGGAGTTAGGCCAACAACCACATACTCATCACATACATAGATGGCAAATTTTATCAATGGCTCCTAACCCCTAGTTTTCAAATCATTTCAGTCTTTACATATTTTAGTTTTTGTTTTGGTTTCCTACAAGATCAAATGTTGATTGGCAATAGGCTAAACTCTAAAACAAGAACTTGTGCGGGCTATAGACAATAGTAATGTTTGGAAAGTGAAACAAAATTATTTTTATCTTGTGTTGCAATAATAGTAAGGAAATGATACGCGAGAAAAAATTCTATCTGGTTATGTTCTTCTATAAAAGTGTTGTTCATTTTTTTATAAGTGATTTCAATTCTTCCAAAAATAATTTTACTAGATTTTTTAAAGTACATATGATTTATTTCCTTAAGAAGAAAATTCACAAGCTTATTTATCAAATATAAAAACAAATATGTGATTCCATGACTTTTCTTTCTAAGATTCATTGTTAGCGAGTGTCTCACGATCATAATTCAACATGCTAGCACTGAAAGTAATGGAAATGATCATGATTGAGAGAAAACACAAGAGGTGAATGATTTTATGAGGATAACTTGATGGTATGTACTATGATATATGGGCCCAGGAAAAGAAAAAGCTAAGTGATCAAAGATCAAGTTTATTATGGTAAAAAATGGAAAGAAATGCTCCCAAAATGGGATGAAAATGGAGTTAACATGCCATGTTCTTTGTGGTAGTTGGCGTTCCAAGAGTTTTAGGGCTAAGATAGTTGATAATTTAACATATTAGAAATCTCAAACATTCCACTAATGATTAATGCTAACAACAAATATGCTGCTAAAGTTTTTCTCCTCAAAATTCCCATTAGTGTTGTAAAATAGGCTCTAATTAGTTACTTATATTTTAAAATATGCTCAAATTAGCCATTAAATATTAAAATAATAATGAAAGGGAGGCAACAGGTTTTGAAGTCTTACATGATAACATAACTTATAACACATTTTCGGAACTTTAGAGAATTTGCTAGTTTTTTTATTGTCAATTGAAGAAAAAGACAATATGAAACTTTGGAAAAGAAAAACTATTCTAAAAAGCATAAGATATACAAAAAAAAACATAAAATAAGCACCTTTTTTATTTAATGTAATAGTTAAACGGAGGAAAAAAATTTCAAAACCTTTAAATTTAACAGTTTATTCAGTAAAATTTTTATCATCTCTAAGTAATCTTAAACTTCACCTTTAAAAGATTTTGATCTTGAATTTATTTTTTTGTGGATATAATAGTTCCACAACTATAAACAATTGTAACTAAATTCAACAACCATTTGAGGAAGATTACTAAGAAAATATTTATTTTTGTATGGTAATTAAAACCCTATATTTTACAAGACCCAAAAACTATTTTGTGCATTTCCATTGATTTTTTTTCTTTTTTGAATTTTTTTTCCAAAATATCATATTTTCTCTATGTACACAACGAAAGAAAATGATAAATTTCATGATCCTTAAAGTTTCTTAAAGTTATAGTATTAGGATTTAAAATCCTGTTATTACTATTGCTACTACATTCTAATATGGAACAAATTTATTGTTCAATGAATAGTACCAATTGTGTTGGGTATTCACTGAGCTATACATCTTGTTAGGCCCTAAGGTGGGGCCTTATCTATACTGAACAAAATAACACTATTTTTTTTAAGGTTGGAGTGTTCTTATTTGGATTTTGTGGGATTTTGTTATTAGTTTTTATTATTGGAACCAATAATTTAGTGTTATTTTTTGTCAATTTAGCCATTGATGTGGTGGCTTCCTGTTCTAGTTGGCTATTGCAATTCTATGTGGATCTGTGGTTACAGGTATGATGGTTGGTGGATCTATTGGCTCATCAGTGTATTTTCATCCTATTATCTATTTGAAGAAGATTCACCTTAGATGAGGATTGGTTTAGATGTTGCTCAAGTAGCATCAGCATCGGTGGCTGAGGGCCAGGTCTAATGTATTCCATGGTGGTGCATCTTTTATTTTTGTTCTCGGGTTCTTGCTGCTAATACTATTGGGGTATTTTGTCAGCTCATTGTGTGTGAGCATGTTTTTGCCACAATTAAGGATTGGCTCAAAGCTCGGTCAAGCAGCATTGGAATTGATGATGGGGACTAGTTATTCAGTTGATTGTGTGGTGCGTGGTTCACTGTTAATATGCATGATAGCTGAAAGGCATTAGCTGTTCATAGGTGTGAAATGAACTTTTTTTCTTTGTTTTGCACATTTTCTATCGGATTTATGCTCGCTATGAGTTTTACATTGATTGCTCTTCATTCTTTTTGTTCATACAGTTGTTGTTTCATTTCTTGCAAGAAACCATTATTGGTATGAATTGTTTGCTTAGGTGAATGCATAATAGCTAATTTGGTCTGATACGTAGGATGAAAACATTATGCCTTTGGCTTGATTTTTATTTTGC
This sequence comes from Aquilaria yunnanensis, assembly GCA_039654915.1. Lineage (NCBI taxonomy): Eukaryota > Viridiplantae > Streptophyta > Magnoliopsida > Malvales > Thymelaeaceae > Aquilaria > Aquilaria yunnanensis. The sequence continues at coordinate 33,599,242 of CM077595.1, read as the reverse complement.
CATGATAGCTTCTACTATAATTGATACTAAGAGGTTGCTAGCACTATGCTCCGAATAAGGCCTTCTACATTGGGAAGAAAAGGCAAGAAAAATTTGGAAATAAGAAAAGGAAAAAATAGTTTGTCGAGTAAGGAAGAAAGTATAGATACGAAAATTATGTGGTCTTACAGAACTTAGTAAAAATGCACAGCATTTTAGAAGTAACAGCTGTAGAGATGACACAAACTAACAGTTGGAGGAAAAAGTAATTAAAAAACATGCACAACCCAATCAACCTTGGGAGTTGTTGAAGTCTTTAATTGTTGTAAAGCAGGTGATTTTTTTTTTTTGGATAAAGAGAAATAAGATACATGTTAGTGTTAGATAAGAAGGGATATGTGAATCACATTATTTGTGGGTTCATGCCTTCTATTCATATGGATTTAGGTTTAGCAACTCCTTGATTTGCATTATGCTTAACTCCATTTCTTTAAGAGATGAAGGCTTTGGGTGGATGGGATGATAGAAATGTAATTGAAGTAGGAGTATTGTCATACCTCCTTTTCTGTCAATCCTAAACTTTGTAAAATTTCTATTTGAGTCCTCAAACTTTATAATTTTCTAGTTTAGTCCTAAAATTATATAAGCGTGTTTGCTATTTGGTGTTTTATTCATTATGTAAGCTTAGCTTTGCTGATCCTTTAACTCAACCATACTCACCAGGTACTTTGAGCCTTTTGGGTTTCAGTTAATTGAATTTTCCTCATACATCATAACTACAACAACCATGATGGATTAACTTCCATATTCTTAACAATTTTTTCTTCTTTATCTATAGGTGAGGATTTACAGTGACCGCATAGGGAGTTGCATTGAGTGGTGTAAGAAGTAAGGCAGTGAATGCAATTGCAAAGAAAACAGAGGAAGACATGGCTAACAAATGGCAAGGTTTCCTGGGTGCTCGACCTAGTCAGCAGATGTTACAAGCCTAAGAACCAACTCCAAGAAATTGAAGGGGCAGAATTGTGAGCTACGCTCTTGAACCAAAAGAACAGAAGAGAATAATGATCATAGGACAGAGTAAGATTATTGGATGTGTTATGTTTAAGCACTACTACCTAGAAGGGAAATGGTCTATTTGAATATTTTATTGGGTGAATATTGGTTATGATATGGGTGACCTGTGTAGTGACCTCTCCTCTATGAAAGTAGATGACAAGTCCAACAACTGGGTTTCTAGTTCCATTTATTCTTGTTGTTGGAGCAAGGGAATCGATAATCAATACTTTACCTTTAATATCATGAATTTCTTGCTCCATAATTATCAATTTTCTATTTTGACTATAAACAAAAAGCTTTTGTAGGTAAAAGTATTTTTTACCTCTAAAGTTTCCTTTTTGTTTTTTTTTACTCCATTCAATGGTTCTATAAACCAAATCTGAAGGAGGAAGGGCAATCCCTCAATAGTTGAACATTACAAGCACGTTAAGGAAATGCTTGGTATACCAACTGAATAAGGCAAATTTAGTTTTTTAAATTGTTAAAATATTTTTTGGTTATTTTATTTAAATAATAGTCTCTATTTTTCATTATGAATCAAATGTTCCACTATGAAAGGTTTTTTGTTGGAAAAAAAAGTAAACAAAAGAAAAAAAAGTTTTATAGCTAAATTAGAAACTAGTAAAGTTTTAGGTTCAAATAGAAAAATTTACTAACTCTAGGATTAGTTGCACATTTTTCGTCTACTTTCATCACTTTTTAGTGGCTAACTCAAATGGCAAGATGTTATTGCAACAATTGAAAAAGTTAGAGGACGACCAGTGTAACAGTTTGTAATTGAAGGATGATTAAATAACATGTGTTTTAGTTCAAGGATGATGAGTGTCATTTAACCAATAACTTAGGAACCAAATGGGTTGGAGGGAAGTAACATAAGCTTACCGAGTTTAAAAATTTGTAAGGGTAATTTGGTCAAGTATATTGGATGAAGGACCTAGGTGGAAAGGAAAACCAAATTGAGGACTAAATTGCTTAAGTAAAACCATGATCTCCTGATTTTTTGGGTGATTATTGAAAGTGATTAAGTATTTAGGACCAAAATTAAGCATGCCTCCACTAAGCATCAAGATGTTTGAACCATTATAGTTAATCTCTAAACTGGGGAAAGATCGAAAGGAAACTAAGTTGAAATTGTTTTGGAATAGGTAGAGATAGAAAGTAAAGAAATCAATGGAACTTGTTGTCAATTACATGTGGGAACTCATTTGCTTCACCATCAAGCAACTGAAAGTGTGTTAAAGGTAAGCGAAATGTTATTGTTAGTACTTTGTTAACCATTCACATTTATTTGCTTCACATTCATCAAATTTCTATGTCTATGAGCAAAGGCAGTATCCATATGTGCTCATATGTTAAGAAAGGGCTAAGATATGTTGATACTGTGCACTAAGGTTTTAGCTAGATTATGATATGATGGCAAGCATTAGGAACCTAATTAATGGGAAGGTCGACCCTGATTGCGGTTTTGGAGCTCTCTGTGTGTGAGTAATATGTGTATATGGTATATGTATATATAAGTTTCTATGTGTTTGTATGATAGGTAAATGCTTGCCATGGTGAAGAGGCAAAGTGTTGGGTGTGTGTATCTATGTACTTCTATGATTGTTTGTGTGTGCTAACCTATAGTTTAGTTCTTATTTATTTGATAGATCTATTATATGTTGTACTTTGTATATGCATTATGTTGTTTCTTTTATCTTACCTTGGATGTACCGACATAGGAGTAAGCATATATAATATCTTATATGGCCTAAGACTAAATCTCCTTTACAGCGTTCTTAGGACTCACGCCCTATATGTTGTACTGTTTCAGGAATGGGATTGGCTAACTGACCCTTAAGTATTGTGTTTGAGGTTTTGTGTGCATTATGCAGGTACTTGATGCTAAGATAAGTATCTTAGAGTTTGTGCTGTTGGGTTTCGGGAGCAAAACAGCGCAGCGGAATTTAACCGAAACCCTCCAGGATCCAAGTGAAACGGGGTAAACTAGGTGTTCGAAAATTTCATACCTAATTTTCGGTTGAGATCTCTCACTCAACTGTAGAGTCGAATCACAAAACCTGAACAGTTAACGTGTTCAGGCTCTCTATGGTATCCACACGAGCCTCTCGGGATCACCACGCTTCCACCACATCCCGGCAGATGCGTTTCTCTTGCGCTAGCAGTGCTAGCTTGCGTCCTCCAAGGAATTGCAAGAGAAGAGTGCGGCTGTCCTTTTGGGAGGCTAGGGCAAGGAGACCTGCGAATTTCTCACATAAAAGTTGTATTTATAGTGAGACTCAACTTCCAAGCCTAATGGGTTTCAAAGCCCTAATCCAATTAGGATTTAATTTCGGGCTTAATAATGGCTCAACTCCTTGGCCCATTACTAATACGAAATTAAAGTGAAACCATAACCCAAATAATTAGCCCATGCACTCTAATGATCCAAATAGCTCTATGTGTGCGACCCAATAGGCTCTTGCCATGTTGGCAATGATCATAAATCACATTTATGATCATAAGCAATGAGCGGTGTCTAGCAACACATCATTGCTACCCAAGTGACAAGATTGTCGGTGAATCGACTAAACCTTTATGATCATGACCGATATATGCCATTGTCCCTTTGTCCAAGATATCAAGACTAAGCACGAGACATGGAATGTGTCACTCTCGTATAGCCCAATCTTTGGTTTTTTGATTACCGAGTAAACCAACTTAAACTGACGACATTGATATCATATATCAACTCATCGGAGCATGGCCATGCATTTTCTAAGTCTCACTCTATCAAGGGGCCCAAAGATATCACTCCCATTACATAGGAGGGACAAATCCCATCTTGATCATACAAATCCCTCCGCATGATATGTGACATACCCAATGACCTCCTTCAAGTTCACTCAGTTACGAGCAACAAAGGAAAGTATCAAAGTATGTGACTCACATGTAGGGAACCTTGCTGATCTTAGGTCGAAGGACTACATATACCATGATCACTATGAGAATCACTTATGACACTCATATAACGATCCATGAAGTGTTCTCATGGTGGGTCGGTCCAGTACACAAGTTCTCCAACTTGTACCCATATGTAGACTACATATCTCATATTAGTCTCCACATATGCTAGTCATTATGTATTATTGCAACCCGCTCCACAATAATACTAGACTAGGGACATTTAAGAATATCATTATTCTAGGGTTACAATTATGTTTATTACGTTACACAGAAACAAAACAACAAACAAAATTGCTGGATTAATGCCTCAATAAAATATCATGACTTAATGTGCAAAAATACAATCATCTCATGATTGGCTTTTTGGGCACAACACTAACATGTGCTATGGTTTATGCTCAATGTGTAGCCTTTACCCAAAGAATAAATATCTTAACATATGTATGCAGGCCTGGATGGCTGAATATTGTTGGGATTAGCTGTGGGAAGAAGACTATGTTTAGTGCACTAAAAGCTCATAAGAAGTAGTGCATGTAGTTTCTGGGATTTAGCCTCTGTGGGCAAACTATGTATATGGTGCTAAGTGTAAAAGACAATCTATTTGGCTACACACTCATCAACAAGATTCTTGTCATGGAGTGGCATCCCAATGCACGGAATTGATCAACTTGTAAGCCCTTTGGGATTGTGATTCCACTTAGTTACTATTGGCTAACAATTAGTCATAGGTAAATTAAAATAATTTACGTGCAACTAGTTTCTTAACCTACCCTGCATGGAAATATACATACGTTTGTACTGGTTATGTAAAACAAATAAATAAACCACTTACGAAATTAGCACTTGAGCATTCCATTTAAAACATATTTAAAACGTGCCAAGACAAAAAAATACTAGTCACTTCAACTTTAAGTAATAGTTTGCGCATACTTTATATCACTAGCGTGCACCCAAAAGTTACTCAATGGTTTAACACCACAATGTATCCTAATAGAGGCAATATCTTACTACACAAGGTACTATATAAATGCAAGGCAAAGTTCTTAACCAAGATCCATCACTTGAACCCCACCTTTTAGCTATTAAGCTCCAAGTGCAAGCTATTTCTTATCCTTGTGCACCACTTAGCCTCTAAACTGTAAATGCATAATACTTAGTTAGTACAAAACTTATATCTCACGGAACCTTAGAATCTCAAGTATTCTAGTAATTACTTGCAAAAGGGGAAACTTAGCCCACAAATATGCACTTAGTTGTTAGGCCCGACATTAAAACCTGCACAATTAACTTAAGGGAGTGAATACCTGAATGTACTTAGTAAAGGTCACTTGGGGTAGCTACAAAGAAGATATCAAATGAGCATGCAAATATGGCATTCAAATAAACAAATAAGAAACCAACCAACAATCAACACAAACCAATAACATAATAGATATGCAATGCATGAATGTATGATATGAAACATACACATTCCTTGGGACTTCTTACACGTTAGGTGCCTTATTCTTGCCATGAGCCCAAATGGTTGAGGTACTAGAGACACCGGCCCTTGTATCCTAATTTCTTTACCTCCCTTAAGTCCCTCTTACGGGTCCTAGAGTAGGTCGTCACCTGCTCTCAAATCTTACCCATATTTCCCTTAACTTATTGTACAACGTACCCATCTTTTGTGGTCCAACTAGCCAAGATCATAAAGCCTTGCATAGAGCTCTTTAATGGCTTACTTACCAAACCACATGGTTTGGTTGGGATCCTCTTAGGTTTCCTCTTCATTTCCCTAAAGGTTTAAGGCCTATCACTTGGCCCAATGAAGACTCTGAACCCGACTTAATCCCCCTAGTGCCCCCTTAGTAACTTTAGCAATTTTATCTTATTACCAACTATACTTAGCCCTACCTTAACCACAACACTTAGCTAACCCTTAAACAATGCATAATTCTCAACTTAGGAATGAGTTTTAGACCCAACTGAAGCTAGGGAACATCTTGGAATAGACTAAGGATGTTAACAGAGAGATTGAGACATTATTAAAATGCCTCGAGTTTGATAGGTTTGGGCCTTGGCAATGCATCACGAAAGGGATCAAACTAGTGAAATTCTAGCAACTTGTTTGTAACACATCGACGACAATGCGTCACCAATGGTTTTCCAACATTGCGCAACCATGTGCTATCTTGCACAAAACTTGCTCAATCATTTAATCCTCAAAGCCAATTCACATAGGTCTTGTTTCTGCTTCATTCCAACATGTAATACTACATGGCTATGCACTATTTGAGCTAAATCAACTTGAACCCTTACCTCAAACTTAGTCACAAATCAAGAACAAAACATAAGCATCATAAGTGCTCTTGACTACCAATCCTAAAACCAATGTGATATGGCACCAAGAACTTTAGGTCAAGACCATATCTAGCTACTCAAACAACTTAGAACCAGCTCAAACCAAACCAAGAAGCTTAACTCAGGGTTTATGCCCAAAACAAGCAATAAATAGCTAAAATGAAGCAAATGCTCCAAGAATAGGTTACAGGCTTCTTTAATTCACTTTGGGACTTTCAAATTTGCTGGAAATTTGTGGGATTGGGAAGGTTTGTAGTAGACATGCTGTTGGAGATTGAAAACTACAAAAATTGGGAAGAAAAGGATGAGAATGGAAGTCAACACTTGTAAGAAATATCTTACCAACTCCACTAAGGCATAATTCTTCTTTTCTTGCCTCTTGGCTCTCAAGTTCTCTTTGTTTCACTTTGGCCACTAAACATACACCCAAAACTATCCCTCTTTGGTCCTAAAGAATGTTCATAAGCCTTTTACACTTAGCCTCTTGGACACTTAAGCCACTTAAGACATAAATTGCTCAATTGAACACTTAGTGCAATTTTTGCACTTTCCTTCACATGATGGTTCTAATAGCTAGATTAACTTATGGTCTTAACATAATTAGTCAAAATTTCTTACATGATCTTAATTTCATCAAAATTATAGTCATGCCACTCATTTGGGTCAAAATTACCGTTTTGTTCTTTTTGACTCTTAGGCGCCAAAGCACAATTGGGAATTGACCTTTACTTAGCTCATCTTTCTTACTTAATAAGGTGCTAACCTAAGGTACTTAAGTAAAAATACTTAAACAAAACACATTTACTGGGTCAAAGCCAATTGTTGACTAGGAATGTTGTCACAATTCTTGCATTATTTATACAGAGTATAAGAGTTCTATGACTTAGTAAGTGTTTACATGATAAATATATCTGCAAAGATGTGGTAATTTAGGTTCTAAGAATTCCTATCTATTCGGTTGGATGAGAATTATATCTTCAATATGCCCCCACAATCACAAGGGTCTTGAGATCACGTTAAGATTAGAAAAAAAATTCTGAAAATCTTTTGCAGACAATGGTTTAGTTAAAATATTAACAACTTGATCTTTGGTTGATATGAACCGAACCTTCAATTTCTTTGTGTAAACTTCTCTTGAACAAAATGGAAGTCAATTTTTCTATGTCTTGTTTAGGCATGAAAGACAAGATATGATGTAAGATATGTTGCCTTCCATGTATATATAGTTGGAGCTTATGGCTCTATGGTTACTCTTGGGAGAGGTGCATTAGTGTACTTTCATTTAGTGCCTTTACATGGTTATTTTGTGTAGTAATGATAATTTAAATGTTGATTTTGTATGCTTTGACTATTTGAACTCTGACTTTTATGAAAAGTGCCTTGGCCATGTGAATGTTTTTGTAGTTTCCATTTATTCAAATCAAGGCTAAAAGAGCATGCATGTGCATTTTCTAGGTTAATCTACTAGTATCATGAAGTTTTAATTTGGGCACATATATAACTAGTCAATTGCAATCACCGTGAGATCTGTTCTCACAGGTTTTCCTGGGCAAGACCAAGGGCGGCTGTGTCACTAAGTCTATGACTTGGTTAGGGCACCCTTAGATCCTCCCTTGTGCTTGAGGGTTGTACCCAACACTTGGGTCACTAAGGATCTTTGGCCCATCATTGCCCCTTCTTAGTGCCCTTTCTTTCTCCTTGATGCGATGCTGCCCTTTGGCCACTTTACATAAACTGACTACTTTGTTCACCCTTTTCTACTCGTTTATGGCTTACTTACCAAGTGAACAATCTTGTCAATCTCAATGAGCTTGCTTTGGGCCACCTAGGGTTCCTCTAACACCCAGGGATCATATGCCCTCAACCTTAGGTCACTAGGTTTCCAACCCCAACCATAGCCTACATTAGCCTCTTTTGGCCTACCTTCAATTTCTTTGTTTTGTTCCTCCATTAGTTACCAAGGTCCAAGAATTTATTCTCAGGTCTCTTGAAGCTCCAAACCTTGGTTACCGACCATACACAAGGTTAACCCTCAAGGTTCTTGGCACCTTAGCCGCATTTGATTGTTTTCCAACTTTCAATGCATTAAACCTACTTAGGAGTGGAGTATTGTTAATTTCATAATATCCTAGGTCTTAGGGATGTCCAGGGATGCTTAGTAACTTATTCGAAGGCTTTGAGACACCCTAAACTTGGAGTGAAATGTGCCAGAGCACCATAGTGTAAAGGTTTGTGCTGTGGCACCAAAGGCCATTCTATGGAGTCGTAGTTGGCCTACCTAAGAGTTGTAGCAATGATTGGCAACCCAACACTAGGGCATGAACCAGGTGAACATTGGCATGGGCACCATAGCGCCAAGGGCTTGTAGCCCTTTTCCCACTTTGTTGTTTCTTAGTTCCACCTTGAACAATCCTCATACAAATTACTCCAAACTTGCTCCCAACCTTAAGTACAATTGAAATGGAATATGATTGCTTAGAATATACTTAAAATCCCATATCTCAATTCCATTTATGCAAGATCCAAGAAAGTTTGTACACTATTCACCAATGAGCTTCAATGATGTTCTTTGAAGTTCTAAGTCAAATTATTCTTAATTGGCATGTAGTTAGGCTTAAGAAAGACTAATATATGCTACCCAATCAAGTAAAAATAAAAACTTAACTAGTGGACAAGCAATTACCTTGATTTTGTGCTCAAACTACCATAAATAACATAAAAACACCACCAATACCATCTTCCTAGCTTGAGCATGCTTGTTTGCACTTAGGGGCATTTTAATTAACTAAGAATTGGTGTTTTCTAGAGTTTGAGAGGTTCATCCATGGGGCATGGAGGATACAAACATAACTGAGGGTTAGGTATGATTTTTTTTTTTTTGTAAACAAAATCAATCATAAAGCCAATAAGGAGATTGAGAAAGTAAGAGAGCAGCATAGGAATGAGCTAGAGATACATGTTGTTGAGGCACTATCATGAAATAAACAATGATCCATTGTCTTCATTGATGTCACTAGATCTTGGACTAGACTTACTAGAGGAGGACTAACGATCACATTCCCTCGTAATGCCACCATTGTTTGCGAGCAGTCTAATAAAATTGTGATATTTTGTAAATGTAGTCTAGAGGTTGCACTCACAGCTCCACAGATAGGAACAAGCTTCACTTCAAGTGCAGACTCACTGTTGTTCCAAACTTGACCCTTTTGAAGTCTTTGCAAAGCATCGGTACCCTACTAATGGCAAGCAACAACTCTAATCCTAGATGAACACTCTCATGCTCCATCAAGTATGAATATCTAAGGGATATCAACTTGCTTTCGCCATTCACATGAACCCCATGTATGACATAATGGGTTTAGCTAGTTGGCGATATAAGAAGATAGATGCTCCTCTAGATCCCTTGAAGAGAGAAGCATTTGAATAAGATAATTCCTTTCGAAGATAAAAGATTGGGAACTAAAGGGAGTGTTTTGGATGACAACTCATTCTAACCCAGCTAAGTGATCCATAATGTAGAGACAAGAAAGAAAAGCTACTCAACCTACCATTTTGATTGGGACATGAGAAGGTTTAACAACCAAGCTTAAAATGAATAGGCATTCAAAGAAAAAAGACTGGTATAGAAATTGCCTCATATCTTAGGAGAACCTTGACAACCCTAGAAAAGATATAGTGAAGATTCCACTAGGAGGTTACATCGCAAACATTGGGGACTGACAAAACCTCTATAAATGGACAGATTTGCAGTTGTTGGAAGAGCATTCGTTAAACACTTCCACAGGAAAACCTTGAATTTCTTAGGGACATAGGAACCCCAAAAAAACCTGAGCGTTTCGAAGAATCGAGGATCTTGAAAGACACCATTACTACAGGACTCCAATATTGGTTGAAAAGCAGTCTGATTAAAGGACTGAAGCACGTAACCCTTCTTGGAGGAGTAGTGACCATTTGAATTTGCATCCGAGTGAATAAAATTCAAATTGGAAGCTAAGGATGAAGGTGAAAGGTTAAGAATAAACTAAGTAATTTGATCAGGAAAAAAGTGTCAAAAGGAGCTCTCTATTGCATCCTAGGTCACAACCTACTGCAAGATCCAAGACTTTAAGATTTTTATGATGCTAGAATCTTGGACACATTGCTCTAAATGCATCCAGAGATAAACCTATAAGCCAGTAGTCATTCCAAAGCCATATCGTGTTGCAATTGCAAATACTCCATCCATGTGCCTGGCGAAGGAAATTATGCCTGTACAAAAGACTTCACCAAATGATAGTAAAGTTGTTTCTTTTCTTCACCGACCAGATTGACTGAAAAAAGTCATATTTTGTATTGAGAACTCTATAAGCTAGGCTATTTGAATTTCCTACAAACATTCTCTAGAAAGCCTCAAGAAGCAAGGCTTGATTAAAGAGCCATATATCCTTGATGCCCAACCTCCTAAACCTTTGGACAGCATAATCAGGTGTTTGTTCTTCATATGGAAACCCTTTTTAGCTTATGTTGTTGACCACCAAAATTTTTCAAACTTACCAAAAATCTTATCTGAAATTTTTACTGGAATCTTGAAAAAGGACATAATATAAATAAGAAATGAGGTTTAAGTGGATTGAATCAAAGTCAACTGACCAACATCATTTAATAACTTCTACTTCTAATTATCCAAAAGTTTTAAAATCTTATAAACCAGAAATTGGAATGATTGAGCTGTCGAGAGGTCTTGATGGAATGGGGTCTCAGATAATTCAATATACCAGAGGTAACTAGGAATGGAAGAATTTTGTAGAAATCTTGTATCAAGGCATCCAACAGATTGCCATTAAACATTCACTCTAATTTTGAGAAATTAATTTCTTGACTAGCTGCCAATTCAAATAATTTCATGGTGTATTTAAATACTAGATTCTAGGCTTTTGTAAGGTGAAAAAGGACTAGACAGTTGTTAGCTAAGAAATGGTAGTATGGAAGGACCATTCTGACTAGCCTTCTTCACAAGAAGCCACCCAGAAGACTGAAGTTTTCATAAGTAACTAGATAGGGCTTTAGCATACAAAATAAAAAGATAATGAGAAAGAAGATCCCCTTGCCACAACCCTACCTAAAGAGAAAAGTATTCAGTCATATTATCATTAATGAGCACTAAATAGGAAATATTAGTCACACACTACAAAATAAGAGCAACTTAAGAACCCGGGAAATGCATGGCTATTAGGACTTTTTCCAAAAAAGACCATCAAATTTTGTCATATGCCTTTCTAATGTATAGCTTTAGAACTGCCTTATGACCTTGTTGCCCACCTCTAATGTTTGTATGTTTAACAACACGTAGTATTTCATGGGCAATAATAGTATTATCCTGTATACTTTGCTTGAAATTAAAGCATTTTGGTATTTAGAGACCCAATAGGTTTCAACCTGTTTACTATAGTTTTAGGAATCACCTTATAAAGAGTGTTATAGAGGCTAATAAGGTGAAAATCTGGAAAACAGTGAGCTCCTCCGACTTTGGGAATCAACGTTTCAAATATTTGGTTAATCTATTTCAACAGAAAACCACCACTATGGAAGGATAAGGCTGCTTTTATATTAAAGTCACCCATGATATGCCAAAACTTCTTAAAAAAGATAGGCAATAGCCCATCTGGCCTTAGGGCTTTAAAATTCCCTTATTCAATGGTGGCTTTCTTTATTTTGTCTCTGGACAAAACCCTAGAGATAAAGGAGCAGAACTCTGCTTGCGCAACTTCACAGTGAAGAGGAAAATAGTTGAATAACTAATAATAGTAAGAATGAATCTTTGCTTGAATGTCATCCTCACCTTAAATCCATGAGACATCCTTCATATTCAAATTAGAGACCCTAGTTAAGTCATCTTTTTGGTAGCGAGATTAAAAAGTCTTGTGTTGAAGTCCCCAATATCTAACTATTGAATTACTTTTGTGTCCATAGATACTCCTCATCGGCTAATAAGTCAGCAAAATGCTACTCGTCTCTCTATTCGATTCCCTTATTACCTCATTTTCTCCCAACATTCCACCAACTTTATTTAGTTTGTCACTTAACCTCCCAATCTCTACTGTCCACATTTTTGGCCCTCCTCAGAATTTCCTTTGACTCTTCAATAAGTCTTAAGCTTAGCTTAGCTCAAGCCAACTTTGGCCATAGGTGTTCATCTCACCACACTTAGCTCAAAATCTCAACTTCATACACTTAAGTCCTTCCACTAATTTCCTTGGTTCCTATGAGCCATAAAACATATCGACTAACTTCCTTAGGTCATCTTTACACTTATGACACCATTCTTATTGAATTTATAAACTTACCATAAGTTTGGGGTAAAATTACCAAAATGTCCCCAGATAGCCTTAGGTGCCTCTAATGACTTTAAAAACTTCTAAACCTTAACTAACTTGCTTTGATTGCATAATAAAACATAAAATGAAGTACTTACCTAAGATTTTCTCTTACATGGCCCGTACAAGCTAGGTTTGTACTTGGAAGGGCTTTACCATGAGTCCTAGTTAAAGGCACTATATCCTTCAATCCCAAAGGTACAAACTTGTATGGGATTTAGCGATGAGTGCTTAGTCCACAAGCATTATAGTATGTGGGATAAGAAAACATGGTGCTAGAACCATTATCCACACACTCGTCCTCATTGAAATTGTCACATCCCACACAGGCCCCAGCATGTGCACTCTCAGTACCACACACCATTTCTACCCAAGTATAATTGGATATTCTTAAGTTCAGGTATCATTTACTACCTATCATTTTGGCTATTGCTTGTTAGGTAGTTTTAAGTCTTATTTTCTTAAGCTGAGAGCTGGGAAGTGCCCCAGGAGGCTTATGAGTTAATTAGAACCATTACAAGACTGTAAATCAATAACTTGCAATACAAGCAAGGCATACACTTAATCTATTAAGTGTCCAGGATGTGTGCTCATCAAGTGTGCTACTTTCATGAATGACAACCAATAAGCCCACATCTTTGTAGTTTTGAAAACCAAGGTTTCTATGCACATGTATATTCGGCCAAACAAGTATCTCAAGAGGTTTCTTACATGAAACATAACCATAAGCTCAAAAACTTAACATAACTTGGCACATAAGCATCCAAAATACATACAAAACCATGTACAATCAAGGCTACATATATACACAAAATAGCCTAAGAACAAGCATCACTAGCTTGGAAACATACCAAGGATGCTACAAGTCCAAATAGCCAAGGTTAAGTTTTACAAGCTAAGTTTCCTTAGTCCCCAAGAAGATACCTAAGTGTGCAATACAGCACCACACACTAAAGCACCAACCCAATGACCATATTCATGGTCATGAAAGTGAACACTACAATTAGAGCCATAGTCCACACATCCATCCTGCACCTAGACGTGTCCCACAAACTACACAAGCCTACAAAACTTAAAATATACGTTTCGGCCTTAACCCATAAGACTTGTAACGCAAGTAAACAAGCCAAGGTTGAATTGGCACATACCTTGAACAATAAGTGTACTACCTAGTACACAAACAAACTACTCAAGCAACCTATTGAAGCTGTATATCCTTTCCTGAAACAAGAAATATATGGGCAATGAGTATTAAACTCAGTAGGATTCACAACCGACTATATTTGGTCTATTTAGTTAAGTCCAAGACTTAACCTCCATAGCTTACTTGTCCTACAAGAAAGACATAGAAAACACATAAACACAATATACACATATAATAACTAAAACATAATAAGCATAATTAAGCTACCTGCAACTTGTTAGCACACACAAACAAACAATCAAGCACACAAACGCACACACACACCACAAGATACATTTGGCCAAATTCACTAGCATGCGTCCATGTGCACTTTTTGCACTTCCATCTTCACAACCTCACTCCCATTCCACTAGAGCTCCAAATTCACTAGTAAGTTGGCCTCCCTCACTAGGAATTCTAACACATGCCCATAATTGATTAGATAATGCCCATCAAGTAACTAAGATCACATAGCAAATTTTAACCATCACTTAGTTACTTTATTTACTTGTTCATGGAATAATTACCAAGCAAACAAGTAAAACGTGAATACTACCTCAAATCCAAACTTGAGTTCTCGGTTGTGCTTGAGTATCTAAGGCTGAAATCAACTAAGTTGCCAAACACAACAAGGCCTTCAATTAGCTCTCATAATCACTTGATCATGGAATATTACCAAGAAAACAAGTGAATTCATGAATCTATACCTCAATAACTAGCTTGAATGTCTCGGCCTCTCCTTGTAACTTCAAAAACCAAGCTTCAACTTGAACTTGTAGGTCACCTAGTGCCGAAAATGAGTAGACCAAGCTCGATTCTTCTTTTAAGCTTCCATTTCCCCACAATTTGGCACCAAATCGGTAGCAACCTTCAAGAGCAGCAAGAACTAAAATGGTGTAATGCTAGCTCTCAGCCTCATTAACTTTGCATGGAGCCATTAAGTCCTTAAGTCTCCATGGCTTTCTTGTAGTCACTAAAACATATGTTCATTTCGGCATTAACCTTAATTCATGGCCTACATTGCCAAGCATTAATCAAAATGGCTGGAAATGGTCATTAACCCATGCATATTTTGGCCAAACCAAGTCATTAGCTATTAATTAAACTAAATGATTTATGGCATGGTGGAAGACATAATCATAACCGGCCATCCAAGTCACCAAATAAATTGGTCTAATTCTTCATTTCTCCTTGCACTTTCTTGCATGGCCGAAATTACTAGTTTAAGTTTCATAGTTTCAATTGCATCACAAGTTCAAGTGTGCATTGTAGTCCTCCAACTTTATTTCTTGCCAAACTCAACATAGTCTTCCATTTAAGTGCACTTAAGGCACATAGTTTTGTAGTCTTGCATTCACATCACTATTATCATGTTCAATTGAGTCCCTCTTGTATTTAATTGTATGTTTCTTATTTTTTTCTTGGCCTTAGCCAAGTACTGAAGGGTGGTCCTAACAATTTCCCTTAATATGTTATGACTAAAATCGAATCCCCACGTAGAACAATGACATAGGAGCCATAAGCTCCAGTTTGGTTGTTACTTTATCTATAGCTTCCAACTTTGTTATATCTTTGGTTAGCCAATTTTTCAAGTTTCTAGCACTATTTCAATATAGCAGTTATAGGCACTTTGTTAGCTGGTTTGTTTTCCCTAGGGCTTATAAGATGTTGGCTAGGCTATGGGAAAGTAGTATGTAGACAAGGCCTGGACCCCTACACCTTTTCCTTATGCAAAACTTGCCTTATCTAAAAGCAATTTGCTTTGCATTCATTTTCACACTTTATTTTGTGTTTTTCTTATATAAAGTAATGGCTAGCAAGATTTACCGGTTTTTTTAAGAATTCCAATATAAAATAGTTATTTTATGAAAAATAAATAATGTTATTAATTTTTTCTTTTTAGACTTTTTAAGTTAAAAAATTAATAAAGAAATACTTACATTTTACAAAATATCTTGAAATTACTTTTTAGACATATTAAAGTGGAAAGTTTCAATAAAATGAGAATTTGGGTAAATAATTAATTTTTATTAGAATAAAGCGTAGTAGTTTATTAAAATTAGTCCAAAATGAAAGTTTGAGGAGCTTTTTCAGAGAGATTTATGTGCAGGTCATCTTATTCAACACTTCAGCATACATAAAATATATAAAGTCTAGTAGAACTAGTTTATATACCCTGTGTTACTACGGAATCCAAAAAGTGGAGAACATTAGAAAAAGTAACCGTTACATTTTTTGTTTTAAGAAATTGGAAAAGGTCAACGTAAACCATAAGAATATTATTTTAGAATGCAATGGATCTTTAACAAAGAAAATGTATTAAGATAATGGGCGTGGCAAGGTTTTGATCCCATTAACGTGCCTAAATAATTTAAATTATTAGGATTGACATAAATGTACTGAAAAAATATTTCAATGGGACTTTGTTTTTGTGTTAATAGTAACCATATTTATAAAATAATTTAGACAAAGAAAAACAACTGAAACAAACTTATATTATATGTCCAAAACAAATCTACATATTATACTATCAAATTCACTAAAATGTTTTTGTCATAACAAACCTAATAGATGAAAGTAAGTTAGATAAAAACCCGATTAACCCATTTAATATTCTCTTGAAATGAGGAAACAACCTAAGTTATGTTGACACAAGCATAAACAGCGTGGTCAAAATCCTTTTACTAGACAATCTTCAACAAAAATAATGTAACTTTAATTTATTAGAATTATGGAACTATGTGTAGATTAGAATCGAACAATGCCGTTGCAATAATATATTATACATATTCATCCCATTAACCGACCTATAATATATTCATCAGATTGACAAAAATTGATTGAAGAAGTTTAGTCAATTATATATTTTTTTTCTTAACTTGTCATGGTATACAATAACTTAAGACAAATAACAATAAAAATTCCGTAGAAGCTTATCATACATATTAAAAACTACTACAGTGTACTGTAACATACTATGAATCCAATAAAAGGTTTCAACCATAATAAACATAATTTTTTAAATAGCCTAAATCATTTTTGGTTCCTTGAACTATACTAAGTCAGATATTTTCTTCCATGTACTATGAATCAACATGAATCGGTCATCAAAGTATTCACCATATAGCATTTTGTCCCTTTAAATTTATTAAATTCTAAAATGTGGAGTCCTTTGTTTTTAAGAAATCAAAGTATGAGACCTTTAATTACAAATGTCCATATTTTTAATCACTTAGTGATAATTAAGCTTAAATTTATTAGGGGTTGAAATTTTGTATATAATAAAAAATAATACAAATAAAAGAAAAATGAAAAGGAGAAACCGTGAAAATGCAATATTTTTAATTTCATTCCGTGTTACATGAATGAAATTTGGATGTTAATACTATGTCTAACATAAGCATAATTACTTCAATAGCTAAACTTTTATAAATGTTTTTGCTCACCCAACACAGAACGAAAATTTGATAATATACTTACTCCATACAAAAGGCCTTGTTAAAAGACCTTTTAAGTTTCTTAAAGTGTCTGATTTAAATTAAAGTACATGTTGAGTGAACAATCACTATATAAAAAATAATCATCACTTTCTTTATTTGCGCATCCACACAAAGCCATAAATATATATGATTTGGTTATGCTATACTTATTGGGTTTCATTAATGTTGGACGTCCTAAAAAATTCAAGGAACATATTTTTTAGTACTAAACTATTGACATCCTAACCGCATAACTTGAAAGCTTATAAGTGTCCGACACTCTTGAAAACTTTTTTTTTTTAATGGAAAATGGCAAGACAACAAAACACAGAACCTACACCGCTAAGTTCTTGCCCCTGCTGGCAATAGAGGACATTATACTAGGACAGAGGCCTATGAAAAGAATAGAGGAAGTACAGACAAAAGAGCTAGAAACTTCTCAGAGATCTGGGACAACAATTTCCAAATCAAGAAGACTCCTTACATTCAGAGGACATACATCAAAGTACATAAACGGATCAAACATCAAAGCCTTGCAAATGGACTGTGATGATGATGGTTGATATTTAGCCTTAGTAGGAAAGATCTAAATTCCAAGAAAAGATTCTATAAGCAGGAAGATGGCTTAAAATAGTCATAAAACATATCACAAAGCAACTTGCGTTCTGAGTCTATTTCCAACATTACTATTTTGAGTTACCCTAAATTATCTTTGGAATATTTCAATATTTAATAAATTACTTTACAATATTAGCTTAAAATAATTAATTTGATAACCCATGTTCCATTCTTCAGGATTTATATGCAACAAGTGATAGACACAAGAGAAAACAAAAAATTTTTAAATACCAATTTTTAATTTTTGTGCTAAACCCAACATTTTAAGGATCTCAGGATAGAGAAAGTACATTGTTGTTTCAATAACATATGTCTTTATTATAAATGACAGTTATAAGTATAGGGACCTTATATGACAACTAAAAGTAGGCTAAGGACTTAGACCTGTTATTTTGGCTTTAGATATAAATGCCAATTTTAAGTTGAGACCCATGCTTTTTGATACACAATTCTGTTCTCCCTTTCTCGATCTCTTTCCACCCCCCGAAGTCTTGCCAACCCATGAAACATTGATTAAATGTCTCATTTTTGAAATATTAGGTCCTTACATGTAACTCACATTAAAATTAAAGGAATGTCAAAAGCCTTTTTGTGTAATTACAAAAAATGTTAGGAATGATGTTGTACTTTATCCCCAGTACACTACAAGAGAAGATGCAAAAACTAGCCAGCTTATCAATAGCCAAACGATCACCAATACACATTTTGGCTATTGACACTAAAGGTTAAAAAGCGCTCACCAAACCCTTGGTCACCAAGATGGAGTGACCAAGGCAATGACTAAAAGGGTTGACAAACAGAAGTAGTTACTAGGGGATCACTAGAGGTGAAAATTATAATCGGTTAGTAGCCTACCTAGACTTGGTTTCAAATGAATTATAACACTAAATTGTTAATTATAAATTGTAGGTATTAATATTAAGAATTTAATTATCTATATCTAATATAATTAAAACTTATGTAGTAACAATAAGAAGAATTTTAAATAATACACTTTCAATTTAATTAATCTAAATATCATTAATTTACAATATGTAAATCTAACAATAGTCAAATAAATCCAAAAGTATTAAAATGGTCCAACAATAACCAATTGTCCTTAAATACTAACCCAGTTTGCTGGGTTCTCCATGCCTTCATAGCTCAGGTGGGCATAGCGTGTTCCTGACTATGGAATGGTTGTCTTTCCCAGTCCCTGTTGGGGTAGACAGAAGAGGCCCTTGTAATTCTCATAATGAAAAATTGACTCCAACCATGTTAGAATACCCTTATAAGTCCTTTCCCCATCTGATCCCATGAACAAAAGGGGACATTTGATGACACTGTGTTGGGGGGTATCACTCCACTCACAATGAAGTACCATCGGGGGTTGCTAAGGGTATGAAAAAAATGATGATCTTTCCACTTGCCCCAAGAGTCTCTATAGAGGGCAATGGCAAAGGATTTATTACCTTTACGAGATACGAGGCAACATGGGGGAAGGTTGAACATGTTAAGAGCTTAAGGGCTTAAAACTGCAAAGAAGCATCAAGAATGGGTTTAACCCCTATTGGTTTCCAGCAGATGACAATTTCATTTAAGCAAATGAAGGAGTTGGGGGATAGTTGGGAAACAAGAAACTGGTAGAATTCACAAAATATTTTTATGAAGGGATTAAGGGGAAAACAAAGCCCACCTTAAAGTTGGGTGATGGGGATGGAAAAGGTGTCCCAATCAACATTTGTGGTTGACATGCACAAGAACCACTTTCTTTTTAGGGCAAAAGCAACCTCGTTAGGTCATTACAACAAATGGAGATTGATGGCCGGGGGCCTCATCGTTTAGAGTCATGGTGACTGGTGGAGAGACTTCTAGGAGGAAGAACGCCTGGAGGATGGTTCGGCCTTGGGAGTGTGCCTGAAAGTCCAGAAATAAAGGGTTAGGAGGCCCCCGGAATGTGTTTCCGAGGGGGGAGCCTCCGACGCCCAAGTCAGTGGTGGCTGAGAAAGGGCAGAGGAAATAGCACAGAGGGGCTGAAGAGTCTCGTCTGGTGATTTTCTCAGAGTCTGGGAGTCAGACCTTTGCCCACCAACCTCCTGCCAAGTATTTATTTCCTGGTATTTATAGGAGTACCTAGCCCGTTCAGATCGCGACACGTGTTCGGTCGGATGTTCCTTGAGTTTCTGGGCGTAGGGGACAGATAGCTGGTAGCAGGTTGCCTTGAGCCTTGTGCCGAGATGAGCCATGATGTGATTTTGATGGCGTCAGCGTGTCAGAGCGCCTTTTGAGGCGGCTTATGACGTCTGTGAAAGGACGTGTCAGAGGCTTCCTTAAATGCTCCTGCCGTACTCTCAAGGTCCCTGGGCGAGGTCGTCCTTTGGTACGGACGGTGCCTCTTCGGGAAACACGCCCTCAGCTTGGGGGTACCCAGCTTCAGGGAGTTCCGCCTTCGGGGAAATCATGTTCGGCCCGCAATAGCTGGTGCCTCTTTTCCGAAGGCGATCTGTTTGCAACCTCGGGGGGCTAGTAGTATCCTCAAGTTTCCTGGCGTGCCGGGCTCGGAACTCTTCGGCTATCTCCCGAGGTGTATGATCCCACCTTTACTCGGGTAGCGCCAGTTTCTTCTGGCCAGTCTTGTGGCAGGGAGTTCGGCCAGATAGAGACGATAGCCTTTGGCTATCAGAGATTGATCTACATCACGTCCCACATGAAGCTAGTCTTCACTCCTTTGAACTCTTTCAAGATGGTGCAGAAAGAGACCTTCAAGTTCTTTCCTCTAATTGGGGACCCTGTGATGGCCAGGGGATGGGTAGTCACTGTATCCTTTCCTGATGAAGATTTGCTATGTGCCAATTAAGGATAAATTTAAAAAATAAGGGTGAGCAAGGTGTGGGAATGGTAGCCAATTGTTGTGGGAGAAATCAAAAAAGAAATAAAGAAAAATAAATAAAATCGACATCAGAATGGGAGAAAATTTAGCTATGTATTGAAGTAATAAAGTAAGAGATGAAGACGTTGCTTAGTCATGCAGGTGGGAATGTTTGCTAGGAAATAGAAAGCAATAAGATATGGAACAAGGAAGTAAGATAGTTTGAGAAGCAAAGAAGCAACATGAACATTAAAGAGGAAGGAGAATTAGGGGTATGGGCTTTTATAAGCCCTAAGTGGCCTTTTCACATCCCACCTTGAAAACTACCACAATCATTACCCTCTTGGTGGTCCAATAAAAAGGTGCCACATGACCTTCGACTACTTCGAATGTTGAACACCATCAAGCAACATCTTTGATTAAGGGTGACTAAAATTTTAGTTATATCCAAAATAACCGAATAAGTGAAAAAAAAATTTTGTTTTTCATTCTCATTTTTAAATATAATTTCAATTATCGGATATAATTGAAAACCAATATATGAGTTTGATTCAATTTTCGACTTCCTCCAATTAAATTTAGTTGACCAAAATTTTTAAATTTTTATTTTACTAGCATTTATGTTTACAATTTGGAAAGGATTATGTATGTGATGGATGTCTACTATGTGTATGTATGTGATATTTGGATTTAAAATGGACAACAGATATTTTCTATGTGATTAAAATTTATCTTTAGATTGGAATATGTTATGAATGTTTTAGGTTTAGAATGTGGATGCTTACGATTCGTTCATCCCAATTGAAAAATTGAATAACCAAAATTCTTTTTAGTTAATTCAATTTTTGGTTTTTTGAATTTTCTCATAATTCAATCTATTCAGTTATTAGTATCTAAGACCAAAAACTGAAGAAATTCAGTCATTCATATTTGGTTAAAACGAAACGAGGTGATTGAGCTCCCCTATCTTTGATTAGCATTATGTAGGCACCTCCTCGGTCCCTTAAAGGCATCATTTTACCTCTTGATATCCAAAAAGGGGATTCGTCATACCTACCAACCTCATGCAACATTACTCAACCAACAAAGGCATCTTCACATGGGAAATCTCGTTTCATGCAAGAGGGCCTCAAAAAATGTAGGTCTCCAATCCCACATTTTCTAAGAAAATAGACATATTGATTCCATATAGGACCTTTAACCCCATACCGAGGCCCAAACCACCTTGTCGGTACAATGGGGGCCCGATCCACCGTCTATCCAAACCCTTTCCTTCTTCATGAAATTTCCTAATTCATATAGACTGCTTCCAATCTCCATAAGCAAGAGCCCCATAAAACTCCATGGTATGTTTTACACTCTGCAACACTAATCTCCATACCTTTCTCAATCACTTACAAGAGCCTAATTTGATCGTCAAAGGCTTTCCCCCAAAAACACAAGTTGGGCCACCAGTGTCCTTGAGCATAGAATCACAAGTTCAAGTCATCTAGCACAAGTTTTAAAGCTGGTCCGCCTAGTTTGGTTGGTAGCACATCAACTTTACTATCACCAAGAAGTCAACAACTTTTTTATATAAAAAAAGCTAACTACCATAAAATTTGTCACAAACATTTTTTGCTACCAGAGGAGTTTGAATCAGATTGGTGACAATGGAGGAGGGCATTGGAAGTCCAACATTGAGGACCACAAAATCCTAGACGAAAGCAACCGGGTGATGAGGTGGAAGAAAACGCTCACTTTCTTCAGGGCCAAGAAGGGGCAGAAGAAGCGGAGCAAGTGCGAGAAGACGGACTACATAATGCACGAGTATGTGGTCACAGGTGATTGTACCGAGGGGTTTCAAGAACTGGTTTTGTGTAGGATCAAGTATAACGGCAAGGACAAGGATGACATCGAAGCTTTTGCTGGCTACTACCCGACGTCCAAGATCGAAAAGAACCATCGTCTGAATACGAGTTCTGGTGGCTTCGGTCATCAACAGGATCAAGATGAAGATTAGGAGATCACTTCCGAGGGCGATGGTGTAATAGCAGCCACGACAGCGACGAGAGTGGACGGTGGCACGGACGGACTTTGCTATGATCCTAATGATTATTATTTTGATGAGTGGGACGCATTGCTGCGGACCTTTGACGCTAGTAGCGACTAAGTTCGGATAAAAAACTTTTTCCCAATGTACAGATCAAATTCCTACGTTGTTGAAACGTTTCATTAATTTTTTTGATTGATTTTGTGCAATTTCTCATCATTAATTTCGTGGATTGATAAAATTTATCTGTTTTTGGTTCGATACATTACATCAATTTTTGCTCCAATCCATCACTAGCCTGTGGGAGTTTCTTTGTTGCTGCAGTATATATCAACTTCCTCTTCAGATGCCTAAAGCACTAATGATAGAGCTCCAAATTAATTATACTGATTTTAAGATGGAATTGGTTTGCAATTTTCTTGTCGAAGATTGGTTCCTCATTCCCCAATTTCACAAAGTCATCATATACATAGATGTCAAATTTTATCGATGGCTCCTAACCCCTAATTTTAAAATCATTTTTTAGGGTCAATTCGTTTTAATTTAAATCAACTGACTTATTTTTACTTTTACATATTTTTGCATAAAACAAATTTCATTTGAAAGCCAATATTATATAGATGTAATAATTCATTTGAAAGTAAATTTTCATGATGGTAAATTTTCATGAATTTTTCTTTTTTAATGCCTTAAACTAAAAAAATTCCTAAAAATTTAGTAAGATTACAAAAATTGTATTTCAATAGATTATTGCAACTACATTATATTATCTTTTAAATAAAATTAGTTTCAGGTAAAAAAGACGTAAAAATAAAAATAAGTCATTTTGAAGTCAATTGTCTTTAAGCATTTTAGTTTTTTATTTTTTTTGTTTTCTACAAGATCAAAGGTGGATTGGCAATAGGCTGAACTCTAAAACAAAAACTTGTGCGGGTTACAGACAATAGTAAACTTTGGGAAGAGAAAAAAATTATTTTTATCATGTGTTGCAATAATAGTAACAAAATGATGTGCGAGAAAAAATTGTAGCAGTTATGTTCTTCTATAAAAGGATTGTTCATTTTTTCATAAGTGATTTCAATTCTTCTAAAAATAAGTTTTATTGAATTTTTTAGCGTGCATATAATTAATTTCTTTAAGGAGAAAATTCACGAGCTTGTTTATGTAATATAAAAACAAACATTCGATTCCATGACTTTTCTTTCTAAGATTGATTGTTAGTGAGTGTCTCACTATCATAATTCAACATACTAGCACTGAAAGTGATGGAAAGGATCATGATTGAGAGCAGACACAAGAAGTGAATGATTTTATGAAGATAACTTGATGGTATGTACTATGATACATGGGCCCAAGAAAAGAAAAAGCTAAGTGATCAGAGATCAAGTTTATTCTGGGAAAAAATGGAAAGAAATGCTCTGAAAATGGGATGAAAATGGAGTTAATATGCCATGTTCTTTGTGGCATTTGGCATTCCAAGAGTTTTAAGGCTAAGATAGTTGATAATTTAACATATTAGAAATCTCAAACTTTCCACTAATGATTACTGCTGACAACAAATATGCTACTAAAGTTTTTCTCCTCAAATTTGCCATTAATGTTGCAAAATAGGCTTTAATTAACCACTAACTATTAAAATAATAATGAAAAGGGGGCAACAGGTTCTAAAGTCTTACACGATAACATTACTTATAACACATTTTGGGGACTTTACAGAGTTTACTAGTTTTTTCATTGTCAGTTGAATAAAAAAGCAATATGAAATTTTGGAAGAAAAACTATTCTAAAAAGCATAAGAAAAAAAAGAAAAACAAAACATAAAATAAGCATTTCTTTTATTAAGTGTAATAGTTAAATGAAGTAAAAAAATTTCAAAACCTTTAAATTTAAGAATTGATTTAGAAAAATTTTTATCATCTCTAAGTAATCTTAAACTTCACCGTTAAAAGATTTTGGTCTTGAATTTATTTTTTTATGGATATAATAGTTCTACAACTATAAACAATTGCAAGTCAATTCAATAACCATTTGAGGAAGATTACTAATAAAATATTTATTTTTGTATGCTAATTAAAACCTTACATTTTATAAGAACCGAAAACTGTTTTGTGCATTTCCATTGATTTTTGTTTCCTTTCTGAATTTTTTTTCAAAATATCATATTTTTTCTAGGCACACAAGGAAAGAAAACAATAAATTTCATGATTCTTAAAGTTTCTCAATGTTATGGTATCAAGATTTACAATCCTATTATTACTATTACTACTACATTCTAGTATGGAAATTTACTGTTCAATGAATAGTACCAATTATGTTAGGAATTCACTAAGCTGTACATGTTGCTAGGCCCTAAGGTAGGGCCTTATCTATACTGAACAAAATAACACCATTTTTGTTAAGGTTGGTGTGTTCTTATTTGGCTTTCGTGGGTGTGGGCTTCTATTATTAGTTTCTATTATTGGAACCCATAATTTAGTGTTATTTTTTGTCATTTTAGCCATTGATCTGATGGCTTCCTGTTCTAGTTGGCTATTGCAATTCTATGTGGATCTGTGGTTGCAGGCCTGATGGTTGCTAGATCTGTTGGCTCGTCAGTGTATTTTCATCCTATTATCTATTTGAAGAGGTTTCGCCATAGATGAGGATTGCTTTAGATGTTGCTCAAGTAGTATCAGCATCAGTGGCTGAGGGCCAGCTCCCATGTTTTCCATGGTGGTGCATCTTTTATTGTTGTTCCTAGATTCTTGATGCTAATTCTATTTCAGTTATTTTGTTTGTTCATTGTGTGTGAACATGTTTATGCCAGAACTAAGGATTGGCTCAAAGCTCGGTCAAGCAGCATTGGAATTGATGACAGGGGACTAGTTACTCAGTTGATTGTGTGATGCATGGTTCACTGTTAGTATGCATGACAGCTAAAAGGCATTAGCTGTTCATAGGTGAGAAATGAATTTTTTTTCTTTGTTTTGCATAGTTTCTATCAAATTTATGCTTGATATGAGTTTTACATTGATTGATCCTCATTCTTTTTATTCATACAGTTGTTGTTTGATTTCTTGCAAGAAATCATTATTGGTATGAATTATATACTTAGGTGAACGCATAATAGCTGATTTGGTCCGATACGCAGGATGAAAACATTGTGCCTTTGGCTTGATTTTTATTTTTCCATGATAGCTTTTACTATAATTGATACCAGGAGGTTGCTAGCACTATGCTTTGAATTAGGCCATCTACATTGGGAAGAAAAGGCAAGACAAATCTGGATATAAGAAAAGGCAAAAATAGTTTGTCTAGTAAGGAAGAAAGTATAGATATGGAAATTATGTGGTCTTACAGAACTTAGAAAAAAACACAACATTTTAGAAGGAACAGTTGTAGAGATGACACAAAGTAACACTTGGAGGAAAAAGTAAATCGAAAACATATATGACACCACCAACCTTGGGAGCTGTCAAAGTATTAAATTTTTGTAAAGCAGATGAATTTTGTTTTCTGGATAAAGAGAAATAAGATACATATTAGTGGTAGATTAAGAAGGGATATGTGAATCACATTATTTGTGGGTTCATGCCTTCTATTCATGTGGATTTAGATGTAGCAACTCCTTGATTTGCATTCTGCGTAACTCCATTTCTTCAAGAGATGAATGCTTTGGGTGGATGGGATGATAGAAATGTAGTTGATGTAGAAGTACTGTCATACCTCCTTCTTTGTTTAAGCCAAAGGCTGGTTTGTTAAGTTAAATAACTTAAGATAATTGACACCCCTAATCCCTAAACTAATACTCATGTTACCTAATCATCCCACAACTACCAATTGTTATACTGATTGTTCTCTAACTATGTCAATTGTTGCAATAACGTCCTGTTGTTAAAGTTGGCCATTAAAAAGAGCTAAGAGTGAAGGAAAATTACATAGTCAGTCCTAAACTTCATAAATATTTCTATTTGAGTGCTAAATCTTTATAATTTTCTAGTTTAACCATAAAATTATATAAGCATGTATGTTATTTGGTGTTTTTTTCTTATTCATTATGTATGCCTAGCTTTGCTGATCCTTTAACTCAACCATACTCCCTACTTTCAGCCTTATGCATTTCAGTTAATTGAATTTTCCTCATACATCATAACTATAACAACCATGACGGATTAACTTCCATATTCTTAACAATTTTTTCTTCTTTATCTACAGGTGAGGATTTACGGTGATCACGTAGGGAGTTGCATTAAGCGGGGTAAGAAGTAAGGTGGTGAATGCAACTGCAAAGAAAATAAGAGAAGACATGGCTAGCAAATGACAAGGTTTCCTGGGTGCTCGCCCCGGTGACCGTATGCTACATGCCTGAGAACCATCTATGAGACATTGATGAGGTAGAATTGCAAGCTATGCTCTTGAGCCAGACGAACAGAATAGAGTAATGATAATAGGACGGAGTAAAATGATTGGATGTGTTATGTTGAAGCACTGTCACCTAAGGGGAAATGGTATATTTGAATATTTTATTGGGTAAATATTGGTTGTGATTTGGATGACCTGACCATTGACCTCTCATCCATGAGAGTAGATGACAAGTCCAGCAACTTGGTTACTAGCTCCATTTGTTATTGTTGTTGGAGCAAAGCAATCGATAATTAATACTTTACCTTTCATTATCATGGAATTCTTGCTCCATAATTAGCAATTTTCTATTTTGACAATAAACAAAAAGCCTTTGTAGGCAAAAATATTTTTTACCTCTAAAGTTCGCTTCTTGTTTTGTTTTGCTCCATTTGATGGTTCTAAAAACCAAATTTGAAAGAGGAATGGAAAATGATGTTGGATCCCTCAATAGTTGAACAATACAAGCACAGTAAGAAAAGGCTAGGCGTACCTACTGAATAAGGTAAATTTAGTTTTTTAAATTGTTAAAATATTTTTTTGTTATTTTATTTAAATAATAGTCTCTATTTTTCTTTAGGAATAAAATGTTCCATTATGAAAGGTTATTTGTTGGAAAAAAAGAGTAAATAAAAGAAATAATAGTTTTATAGTTGAACTATAAAATAGTAAAGTTTTAGGTTCAAATAGAAAAATTTACTAATTTTAGGATTAGTTGTGCACTTTTACCCTACTTTTGTCACTTTTTAATGGCTAACTCAAACGGCAAGATGTTATTGCAACAATTGACATAGTTAAAGGATGACCAGTGTAACAATTGATATCTACAAAATGATTATGTAACATGGGTTTTAGTTCAAGGATGATGAGTGTCATTTACCCAATAACATATGAACCATGTGGGTTGGAAAGAATTAATGCTTGGAGTGGCTAAATTCTAGTGTCAGAAATGGTAGGGAAGTAACATAAGCTTATTAACATAAAAATTTGTGAGGGCAATTTGGTCAAGTATATCGGATGAAGTACTTAGGTGGAAAGGAAAACTAATTTGAGGACTAAATTGCTTAAGTAAAACCTTGATATCTTGATTTTTTTGGTGATTATTGAAAATGATTAAGTATTTTGGACCAAAATGAAGCATGCCTCCACTAAGCATCAAGATGTTTGAACCACTGTAGATCAACTCTAAACTGGGGAAAGAATGAAGGGAAACCAAGTTCAATTTTTTTTGGAATTAGTAGAGAAAGAAAGCAAAGAAATCAATGGAACTTGTGGTCAATTACATGTGGGAACTCATGTGGTTCACCGTCAATCAACTGAAAGTGTGTTCAAGGTAAGGGAAATGTTATTGCTAGTACTTTGTTCAGGACTCACATTTATTTGCTTCACATTCATCGAATTTCTATGTGCTCATATGTTAAGAAGGGGCTAAGTTATGATGATATTGTGCATTATGGTTTTAGCTAGCTTATGATATGATGGCAAGCATTAGGAACCTAATTAATGGGAAGGCTGACCTTAATTGAGGTTTTGGAGCTCTATGTGTATGAGTAATGTGTGTATATGCTATATGTATATATAAGTATTTGTGTGTTTGTGTGATAGGTAAATGCTTGCCATAGCCAAGAGGCTAAGTTTTGGGTGTGTGTGTCTATGTACTTTTGTGATTGTGTGTGTATGCTAATCTGTAGTTTAGTTCTTATTTATTTGATAGTTCCATTATACGTTGTACTTTGTTTATGTATTGTGTTGTTTCTTTTGTCTTACTTTGGATGCAGGGACATAGGATTAAGCAAATATAATATCTTCCATGGCCTAAGATTAAATCTCCTTTACAATGTTCTTAGGACTCATGCCTTATATGTTGTATTGTTTCAGGAATAGGATTGGCGGACTGACCCTTAAGTATTGTGTTTGAGGTTTTGTGTGCATCATGCAGGTACTTGATGTTAAGATAAGTGTCTTAGAGTTTTTGCTATGGTTTATGCTCAATGTGTAGCCCTTACCCAAAGAATAAATGTCTTCACATATGTATGCAGGCCTGGATGGCTGAATATTGCTGGGTCTAACTATGGGAAGAAGACTATGTTTAGTGCACTAAGAGCTCATAACAAATAGTGCATGTAGTTTCTGGAATTTAGCCTGTGTTGGCAAACTATGTATGTGGTGCTAAGTGTAAAATATAATCGATTAGGTTGCACACTTATCAACAAGATTCTTGTCATGGAGTGCATCCTAGTGTTTCAAATTGCTCAACTTGTAAGCCCCTTGGGATTGTGATCCCACTTACTTACTATTGGCTAACTATTATTACGACAATTTATGTGCAACTAGTTTCTTAACCTATCCTACAAGAAAATATGCATGCGTTTGTCCTTGGTGATGCAAAACAAATAAATAAACCACTTAAGAAATTAGCGCTCAAGCATTCCATTTAAAATATACTTAAAATGTGCCAAGACAACAAGATTCTGGTTACTTTAACTTCAAATAATAGTTTGTGTATACTTTATATCACTAGCATGCACCCAAAAGTTACTTAATGGTTTAAAACCAGAATGTATCCTAATAGAGGCAATATCTCATTACAGAAGGTAGTATATAAACACATGGAAAAATTCTTAACCAAGATCCATTACTTGAGCCTCACCTTTGAGCTATTAAGCTCTAAGTGCAAGCTCTTTCTTATCCTTGTGCACCACTTAGCCTCTTAACTATAAATGCATAATGTTAGTACAAAATTTATATGTCAAGCAACCTTAGAATGTCAAGGATTGTAGTAAGTAAGTACTTGCAAAAGGGGAAGCTTAGCCGACAACTATGCACTTAGTTGTTAAGCCAGACATTAGAACCTGCATAATAAACTTAAGGGAGTGAGTACAAGAATATACTTAGTAAAGCTCCCTTGGGGTACTTGTAAAGAAGAGATCAAGCGAGCATACAAATATGGCATACAAACAAACAAGGAAACACCCAACCAATAATCAACATAAACCAATAACATAATAGATATAAAATGCCTGATTGTATGATATGTGACATACACATTTTTTGGGAATTCTTACACCTTAGGTGCCTTATTCTTTCCGTGAGCTCAAACATCGGGGATACTTGAGGCCTCGGCTCTTATATCCTGAATCCTTTACCTCCTTTAAGTCCCTCTTAGAGTAAGTCGTCACCTGCTCTCAAATCTTACCCATCTTTCCGTTAACTTATTGTGTAAGGTAGTCATCCTCTGTAGTCCAACTTGCCAATATCTTAAAACCTTGCATAGAGCTTCTTAGTGGCTTAATTACCAAACCAGATGGTTTGGTTGGGATCATCTAAGGTTTCTTCTTTATTTCCCCAAAGTTTTAAGACCTATCACTTGGGCCAATGAAGACTCTAAAACTCGGCTTTATCCCTCTAGTGGCCTCTGAGTAACTTTAGCGTATTTACCTTCTTATCCACTATACTTAGCCCTACCTTAACCACACCACTTAGCTAACCCTTAAACAATGTATAATTCTCAACTAAGGAAGGAGTTTTAGACCCAACTGAAGCTAGAAAACATCTAAGAATAGCCTAAGGATGTTAACAGAGAGATTGAGACATTATTAAGGTGCCTCGAGTTTGATGGGTTTGGTCCTTGGCAACGTATCATGAAATGCATCAACCTAGTGAAATTCTAGCAACTTGTTTGTAACACATCGATGGCGATGTGTCACCAATGCCTTTCCACCATTGCGCGACCATGCATTATCTTGCACAAAACTTGCTCATTCTTTCAATTCTCAAAGCCAATTCACATAGGTCTTATTTCTACTTCATTCCAACATGTACATGTAATACTATATGGATATGCATTATTTGAGCTAAATCAACTTGAACCCTTACCTCAAACTCAGCCACAAATCAAGAACAAAACAGAAGTATCACAAGCACTCTTGAGTTCCAAACCTAAAACCAATCTGATATGGCACCAAGAACTTCAACTCAAGACTATTTCTAGCTACTCAAACAAATTAGAACCAGCTCAAACCAAACCAACAAGCTTACCTTAGGGTTTATGCCCAAAACAAATAATAAATAGCTAAAATGAAGCAAATGCACCAAGAATAAGTTTGGGGCTTCTTTAATTCACTATGGGACTTTCAAATTTCTTGAAAATTTATGAGATTGGGAAGGGTTGTAGTAGACAAGCTACTGGAGATGGAGAGCTATGAAAATTGGGAAGAAAAGGTTGAGAATGGAAGTCAACACTTGTAAGAAATATCTTACCAACTGCACTAAGGCATAATTCTTGTTTTCTTGCCTCTTAGCTCTAAAGTACTCTTTTGTCATACGATATGTGGCTATAAGATTATCACACCAAAGCTTGTATTTCTTGTATGCCTAGTTGCCTCCCATGTATATAGTTGGAGCTTACGGCTTTAAGGTTACTCTTGGGTGAGGAGCATTTTTCTACTTTTGTTTAGTGCCTTTCTACGGTTATTATGTGTAGTAATGATAATTTAAATGTTAATTTTGTATGTTTTGACTATTTGAACTCTGACTTCTATGAAAAGTGCCTTGGCCATTTGAATGTTTTTATAGTTTCCATTTATTCAAGTCAAAGCTAAAAGAGCATGCATGTACATTTTCTAGGTTAATCAATTAGTATCATGAATTTTTAATTTGGGCACATATATAACTAGCCAATAGCAACCGCCGTGAGATCTATTCTCACAGGTTTTCCTAGGCAAGGCCAAAGGTGGCTGTGTCACTAAGTCTATGACTTGGTTAGGACACCCTTAGATCCTCCCTTGTGCTTGAGGGTTTATAACCCCAACACATAGGTCACTAAGGATCTATGACCCCATCATTGCCCCTTTGTAGTACCCTTTCTTTCTCCTTCAGGCAATATTGCCCCTTGGCAACTTTACATAAGCTGACTACTTTGTTAACCCCTTACTACCCGTTTGTGGCTTACTTACCAAGAGAACAATCTTATCAATCTCAATGAGTTTGCTTTGGGGCACTTAGGTTTCCTCTAGCACCCAGGGATCATATGCCTTCAACCTTAGGCCACTAGGTTTCCAACCCCAACTGCAGCCTACATTAGCCTCTTTGGACCTACCTTGAATGTCTGTGTTTGATTCCTTCACCAGTTACCAAGGTCTAAGAACTTATTCTTAGGTCTCTCGAAGCTCCAAACCTTGGTTACCAACTGTACACAACCTTAACCCTCAAGGTTCTTGGCACCTTTGCCACATTTGATTGTTTCCCAACTTTCAATGCATTAAACCTACTTGGGGGTGGAGAATTGTTAATTTTATCATTTCTTAGGTCTTAGGGATGTCCAAGGACACTTAGTAACCTATTGGAAGGCTTTGAGACACCCCAAACTTGGAGCAAAATGTGCCTTAGCACAATAGTGCGAAGGTTTGTACTATGGCACAAATGGCCATTTCTATGGAGTCTTGGTCGGCCTACCTAAGTGGTATAGCCATGATTGGCACCCCAACACTAGGGCATGAACCAAGTAAACGTTGGCTTGGGCACTACAGTGCCAAGGGCTTGTGGCCCTATGCCCACTATGTGGTTTCTTAGTTCCACCTTGAACATTCCTTATCCAAATTACTCCAAACATGCTCCCAATCTTAAGTACAACTGAAATGGATTATGATTGCTTAGAACATAATTAAAATCCCTTATCTCAACTCCATTTATCCAAGATCCAAGTAACTTTGTGCACTATTCACCAACGAGCCTCAATGGTATTCTTTGAAGTTCTAAGTCAAATTATTCACAATCAGCACATAGTTAGGCTTAAAAAAGACCAATATATGGTATCAAATCAAGTAAAAACCAAAACCTAACTAGTGGAGGAGCAATTACCTTGATTTTGTGCTCAAACCACCATAAACAGCATCAAAACACCACCAACACAGTCTTCCTAGCTTGAGCATCCTTGTTTGCTCTTAGGGGCTGTTGAATTAACTGAGAATTGGCATTTTTGTTTAGTTTGAGAGGTTCATCCATAGGGCATGGAGGATACAAATGTGACTGAGGGTTAGGTATGGATTTTGTTTTCGTAAACAAAATCAATCACAAAGCAATTAAAGAGATTAAGAATGTAAAAGAACAGCATAGGAATGAGCTAGAGATACACGTTGTTGAGGCACTATCACCAAATTATAGTGGTCCATGGTCTCCATTGATGTCACCAGATCTTGGACCAGACTTACTAGATAAGGACTAAGCATCACATTCCCTCGTAATGCCACCAACATTTGCGAGCGGTTTGATAAAATTGTGATATTATGTAGATGTAGTCTGGAGGCTACACTCATAGCTCCATGGATGGTATCAAGCTTTGCTTCAAGTGCAGACTCACTATTGGTCCAAACTTGACCCTTTTGAAGTCTCTATGGAGCATTGGTACCCTCTCAAAGCCAAGGAGCAACTCCAAGCCTAGATGAACAGTGCCATGCTCAATCAATTACAAATATCTAAGGGATATCAAGTTGCTTTCACCATTCACACAAACCCCATGTATGACATAATGAGTTCAGCTAGTTGGCCATAAAAAAAAGATAGATGCTGCTTAAGATCCCTCAAAGAGAGAAGCATCTGAATAAGGGAATTCCTTTTGAAGATAAAAAGTTGGGCATTAAAGGGAGTGTTTTGGATGACAAGCTCATTTTGACCCAGCCAAATGATCCATAATCTAGAGACAAGAAATAAAAGCTATTCAACCTGCCATTTTGATTTGGAAACGAGAAGGTCTAACAGCCAAGCTTAAAATGAACGGGCATTTGAAAAAAAAAGACTAGTACAGAAATTGGCCCATATCTTAGTAGAACCTTGACAACCCCAGAATAGATATAGAGAAGATTCCACCTGGAGGTAACATCGCAAACAATGGTGACTGAAGAAACCCCCATAAATGGATAGATTTGTAGTTGTTGGAAGAGCATTCATTAAACATTTCCATAGCAAAACCTTAAATTTCTTAGGGAAACAGGACCCCATAGACACCTAAGTGTATGGAAGAATCAAGGATCTTGAGAGAGACCATTACTAGAGGATCCCAATATTGGTTGAAAAGCAGTCTGATTAAGGGAATGAAGCATATAACCCTTCTTGGAGGAGTAATGACCATTTAAATTCGCATCCTAATGAACATAATTCAAATTAGAAGCTAAGGATGGAGATGAAAGTTTAAGAATAAGTTGAGTAATTTGATCATGAAAAAAGTGTCAAAAGGAGATCTCTATTCCATCCCAGGTCACAACCTATTCCAAGATCCAAGACTTTAAGATTTTTATGATCCTGGAATCTTGGGCACATTGCTCTGAGTGCATGCAGAGATAAACCTAGAAGCTAGTAGTCATACCAAACCCATATCAAGTTGCCATTACAAATACTCCATCTACGTGACTAGTGACGGTAATTATGCCCATACAGAAGACTTCACCAAATGGTGGTAAAATTGCTATTTTTCCTCATCGACCATGCTGACTAAAAGAAGCCATACTTTGTAATGAGAACTCTATAAGGTAGGCTATTTGAATTTCCTACAAACATTCTCTAGAAAGCCTTAGGTAGTAAGGCTTGATTAAAGAGCCACATATCCTTGATGCCCAGACCTTCTAATCCTTTAGGCAACATAATCAAGTGTTTGTTCTTCATATGGAAACCCTTTTTATCTTGTGCTATTGACCACCAAAAATTTGCAAACTTAGTAGAAATCTTATCTGAACTAGAATCTTGAAAAAAGACATAATATAAATAGGAAATGAGGTTAAAGTGGATTGAATCAAAGTCAACTAACCCACATCATTTAATAACTTCTGCTTCTAATGATCCAAATGTTTTGAAATCTTATAAACTAGAAATTGTAATGATCGAGCCATCGAGTGGTCTTGATGGAACGGGGTCCAAGATAATTCAATATATCAGAGGTAACTAGGAATGGAAGAATTTTGTAGAAATCCTGTATCAAGGCATCTAGCATATTACTATTAAACATCCATTCTAATTTTAACAAATTAATTTCTTGACCAGCTACCAATTCAAATAATTGCATGGTGTGCTTAATTGCTAGAATCGAATCTTTTGTAGGGTAAAAGAGGACCAGGCAGTTGTTAGCTAAGAAAAGGTAGTATGAAAGGACCATTTTGACTAGCCTGCCTCACGAGAAGTTGCCCAGAAGACTAAAGTTTTCCTAAGTGACTGGATAGGGCTTTAGCACACAAAATAAAAAGATAATGAGAAAGAAGATCCCCTTACCACAACCCTGCCTAAGGGGAAAACTATTCAGTGATATTATCATTAATGAGCACTGAATAGGAAGTAATAGTCACACACTACAAAATAAGAGCAACCTAGGAACCCGAGAATTGCATGGCTTTTAGGACATTTTCCTGAAAGGACCATCAAATTTTGTCATATGCCTTTCTGATATATAGCTTTAGAACTGCCTTATAACCTTGTGGCCTATCTTTAACGTTTGTGTGTTTAACAAGATGTAGTATTCCATGGGCAATAATAATTTTATCTTGTATACTTCTACCTGAAATAAAAGCATTTTGGTATTTAGAGACCAAAGAAGAGATTATAGGTTTCAACTTGTTTACTATAGTTTTAGCAATCACCTTATAAAAAGTGTTACAGAGGCTAATAAGGTGAAAATTTGCAAGACAGTGAGCTCCTCAAACCTTGGGAATCAACGTTACAAACATTCAGTTACTCTATTTCAAGAGAAAACCACCATTGACTGAATGATAAGGCTGCTTTTATTATAAAGTCACCCACGATTTGCCAAAACTTCTTAAAAATGATAAGCAGAAGCCAATCTAGCCTTAGGGATTTAAGATTCCCTTGTTCAAATGTGATTCTCTATATTTCGTCTCTGGACAAAACCCTAGAGATAGAGGAGCAGAACTCTGCTTGTGAAGCTTCATAGTGAGGTGGAAAATAGTTGAATAACTGATAATAGTAAGAACAAATCTTTCCTTGAATGCCATCCTCATCATATATCTATGAGTCATCCTTAATATTCAAACTAGAGATCCTAGCTAAGTTGTTTGTTTTTTGTAGCGAGATGGAAAGCCTAGTGTTGAAGTCCCTAAGATCTAACCATTGAATTACTTTTGTGTCCATAGATACTCCTCATTAGCTAATAAGTCAGCAAAATGGTGCTCATCTCTCTACCCAATTCCCTTATTACCTCATTTTCTCCCAACATTCCACCAACTTTATTTAGTTTGTCACTTAACCTCCTAATCTTTATTGTCCACATTTTTAGCCTTCCTTAGAATTTCCTTGGACTCTCCAATACGTCTTAAGCTTAGCTTAGCTCAAGCCAACTTTGGCCAAAGGTGTTCATCTCACCATACTTAGCTCAAAATCTCAACTTCGTACACTTAAGTCCTTCCACTAACTTCCTTGGCTCCTATGAGCTATAAAACATATGGTCTTGCACTTGGTCATCTTTACACTTATGACACCATTCTTATTGAATTTACAAACTTACCACAACTTTTGGGTAAAACTACCAAAATGTCCCTTGGGAACCTTAGGTGCCTCTAATGACTTTGTATACTTCTAAAACTTAACTAACTTGCTTTGATTGCTTAATAAAACATAAAATGAAGTGCTTATCTGAGATTTTCTTTTACCTAGCCTGTACAAGCTAGGTTTCTACTTTGAAGGCCTTTACAACGAGTCCTAGTTACAGGCATTATATCCTTCAATCCCAAAGGTACAACCTTTTGTAGGATTTATCGGTGAGTGCTTAGTCCACAAGCTTTCTAGTATGTGAGACAATAAAATAGGGTGCTAGAATCATTGTCCACACACACTCGTCCTCATCAAAATTCCCATTCTATGTTATAATTAAAATCAAATCCCCATGCAAAACAATGACATAGGAGCCACAAGTTCCAGTTAGGTTGTTACTTTATCTATGGCCTCAAACTTGGTTATATCTTTGGTTAGCCCATTTTTTAGGTTTCTAACACTATTTCAATATAGCAGTTATAGGCACATTGTTAGCTGGCTTGTTTTCCTTAGGGCATATAAGATGTTGGCCGGGCTATAGGAAAGTAGTATGTAGAAAAGACTTGGACCCCTGCCCCTTTTCTTTATGCAAAACTTGCTTTATCTAAAAGCAATTTGCTTTGCATTCATTTTCACACTTTATTTTGTGTTATTCTTATATAAAGTAATTGTTAGCTAGATTTACTAATTTTCTTTAAGAAGTCCAATATAAAATAGTTATTTTATGAAAAATAAATAATTTTAATAATTTTTTATATTTAGATTTTTTAAGTTAAAAAGTTAATAAAAAATACTTAAATTTTACAAAATATCTTGAAATTACTTTTTAGATGCCTTAAAGTGAAATTTTTTAATAAAATGAAAATTTGGGTAAATAATTACTTTATATTAGAATAAAGTGTTGTAGTTTATTAAAATTAGTCCAAAATGAAAGTTTGTGGTGCTTTTTCTAAGAGATTTTTCTGTAGGTCACCTTATTCAACACTTACATATAATATGTAAAGTCTAGTAGAACTAGTTTATATTCCCTGTGTTACTACGGGATCCACAAAGTGGAGAACGTTAGAAAAAGTAACCATTACTTGTTTTATTTTAAAAAATTGGAAAAAAATCAACATAAAACGTAAGAATATTATTTTAAAATGTAATGAAACTTTAATAAAGAAAATGTACTAAGATAGTGGGCGTGACAAGGTTTTGTTCCCATTAACGTGCCTAAATAATTTAAATTATTAGGATTGACATAAATGTGTTGAAAAAATATTTCAATGGGACGTTGTTTTTTTGTTAATAGTAACCATATTTGTCAAATAATTTAGACAGAGAAAAACAGTTATAACAAACTAATATTATATGTCCAGAACAAAGCTACATATTACACTATCAAATTCACTAAACTGTTTTTGTCATAGCAAACCTAATAGATTAACTTAATTTAGATAAAAACCTAATTAACCTGTTTAATATTCTCTTGAAATGAGAAAACAACATAACTTGTGTTGACACAAGCATAAACAACTTGGTCAAAATTCTTTTTATCTAGACAATCTTGAGCAAAAATAATGTAACTTTAATTTATTAAAATAATGGAACTACGTGTAGATTATAATTGAACTTAGCTTGCCAACAAAACCATTGTAATAATGTATTTTAAATATTCATCCCATTAACCCACCTATAATATATTCAACAGATTGACAAAAATTGATTGAAGAAGTTTAGTCAACTATATTTATTTTTTTTCTTAACTCATTATGGCATACAATAACTTAACACAAATAACAACCAAAATTCCATAGAAGCTTATCATACATATTAAAAACTACTACAATATACTGCAACATACTGTGAATCCAATAAAAAGTTTCAACCATAATAAACCTAATTTTTTAAGTAGCCTAAATCGCTTTTGGTTCCTTGAACTATATTGGGTCAAATATTTTCCTCTGTGTACTATGAATTGACATGAATCAATCCTCAAAGCAATCACTATATAGCAGTTTGTCCCTTTAAATTTACTAAATTCTAAAATGTGAAGTCCTTTGTTTGTAAGAAATCAAAGTATGAGACCTTTAATTACAAATGTACATATTTTTAATCACTTAGTGATAATTAAGCTTAAATTTGTTAGGGGTTGAAATTTTGTATAGAATAAAAAATAATACAAATAAAAGAAAGATAAAAAGGAGACACCTTCAAAATGAAAAATTTTTAATTTCATTCCATGTTGCATGAATGAAATTTGGATGTTAATACTATGTCTGACATAAGCATAATTACTTAAGTAGCTAAACTTTTATAAATGTTTTTCTTCACCCAACATAGAAAGAAAATTTGATCATATACTTACTCCATATAAAAGGCCTTGTTGAAATACCTTTTGAGTTTCTTAAAGTGTCTGATTTCAATTAAAGTACATGTTGACTGCACAATCACTGTATAAAAAATAATAATCACTTTGTTTATTCACGCATCCACACAAAGACATAAATATATATGATTTGGTTATGTTATACTCATTGGCTTTCATTAATGTCGGACATCCTAAAAAATTCAAGGAACGTATTGTTTAGTACTAAACTTTTGACATCCTAACCACATAACTTCAAAGCTTATAAATGTCTGAGACTCTTGAAAACTTTTTTTTTAGTGGAAAAGGGAAAGATAACAAAACATAGAACCTACACCACCAAGTTCTTGCCTCAGCTGCTAACATAATACACTTTACTGGGACAGAGGGCTATGACAACAATAGAGGAAGTACAGACGGAAAAGCTAGCAACTTCATGGAGAGTTGGGACAACAATTTCCAAATCAAGAAGACTCCTTAACTTTGGAGGACAGACATCAAAGTACATAAACGGATCAAACATCAAAGCCTTGCAAACGGACTGTGATGACGATGGTTGATGTTCTGCCTTAGTTGGAGAAACCTACATTCGAAAAAAAGATTCTATAAGTAGGAAGAAGGGTTAGAATGGTCATAACACATATCACAAAGCAACTTGGAATCTGAGTCTATTTCCAACATTACTATTTTTCGTTACCCTAAATTATCTTAGGAATATTTCAATATTTCACAAATTACTTGACAATATTAGCTTAAAATAATTAATTTGATAATCACATATTCTATTCTTCTGGATTTATATGCAACAAGTGATAGACACAAGAGAAAACAAAAAATTTTTAAATACCTATTTCTTAATTTTTGTGCTACATTTTAAGGATCTCGGGATAGAGAAAGTACATTGTTGTTTCAATAACATGTGTTATTATTATAAATGAAAGTTTATACATATAAGGACCTTATATGACAATTGAAAGATAGGTTAAGGACTTAGACCTGTAATTTCAGCTTTAGATATAAATGCCAATTTTAAGTTAAGACCCATGCTTTTTGATCCACAATTTTATTCTCCTTATCTCTATCACTCCCCCCCCTCGGAAGTCTTGCCCACCCATCAAACACTGATTAAATGTGTCAGTTTTTAATATTAGGTCCTTACATGTAACTCACATTAAAATTAAAGGAATGTCAGAAGCCTATTTGTGTAATTACAGAAAATGTTGGGAATGATGTTGTACTTTATCCCTAGAACACTACAATAGAATATGCAAAAATTGGCCAGCTTATCAATAGCCAAACGGTCACCAACACATGTTTTAGCTACTGACATTGATGGTTAACATGAAGGGACATCTATGACGATGAACCTTGTCATTGTGGAAGCAAAGAGCTCTTCCTTGCTTCGAGGTGAAGTTCCTCTTAGCATCAAAGGTAGGTCAATCCATCCGAGGACAGGGAGTTCGGACGGACCTACCCGGAAGGTAGGGAGGCGACAGGCTTAAGATTACCTTTTGAAATGCCCAAATTTGGTAGCAGATGAGAGAATAGGACATTGGCGTTGGAACTGTCATCGAGGAGTATCTTTTGACATCCCAACTCCCTATCCTTGCCATAATTAGGAGTGGGTCGTCATGAGGAAACATCACGGTGATCTATCTTTCCAAACAAGCTTGTTCGATTGCTTACCGTACTCCATCACTGAGATTTCCCGTATTTTTCTCTTCCTCTCGACCGAGGGTATCCCAGTGGTGATTGTTTGTATTACTCCAGCCGGAGGAGGTGGATACATTCTGGGACTTCAGTTCCGACATAGGTCGGAATCGTAGTCCTCATCTTCTTCTTTCCTCTCTTCCTCCCATCCTCCCTTCAGAGAGGGCATAAATAGGTAGCGCCGAAGTTGGCCCTGCTTTATTAAAGAATCGATGTACTTCCTCAGATGGAAGCAATCCTTAGTGTCATGCCCATGGTCCCGGTGGAACTGGTAGAACTTCTTCATGTTTTTTTTGTTTTCTGAGGCCATGGCCTTCAGGCGCTGCATAGAGCTCCGTTGCCTTTCCATGGCCAGCAGGATGTTTGTTTTAGTTGTGTTCAGAGGGGTGAACGTCATTGGCTTCTTGCCCCTTTGCTTCCGAGGCCTACCTCCTGCCTCGGTTGGATAGCAAGGTTGATGGCTTGGACCTTCGGAGTGAATTTGGTCAGACTTCGGCCCCCCATCCTCAGTTCTTTAGCTATCATGTGTTGCTCCGCCCTTCGGTAGAATTCTCTGAGGGTCTCCAGGGGATCTTTGGAGAACTCGTAGAAAAGCTGTGAGTCCCTCCAAAGTCCCCTGATCATTACAAGGATACGGATTTCAGGGCGGAAGTCCGTAACACTCAGTGCTTCCCTATTGAACCTCTCGACATAGTCGTGAATGGTTTCCCCATTCCTTTGCGCTATGTCAAACATCTGGACAGGCATCTTCGTCGTCGGCCTGCTCCCGATGAAATGTTGAGTGAATGCCGTGGACAACTCCTGGAAACCCACTATGGTTCCGAGGGCCAAGGAGTTATACCATGCGATCGCTGGCCCGGAGAGCGTGACCTCAAAACATTTGCAGATGGTGGCATCATCGGCCCCATGCAACACCATGCTGCATATGTACTTCATCAGGTGCGCTTGGGGGTCATTGCGTCCGTCATATGTCTCTAAGCGTGGCACTTGGAAGTCGCTCAGCATAGGTGTTTTTACCACTGCTCGAATGAAAGGTGATTCATCTACGGTGAAGGTCTCCGACAACCATGATGAGACGGGCTTCCGAGTGATCTGCTTCTCTACCTTTACCAGCCTCTCCAGGATCATCTTTATGAGGGTTGTAGTACTGGTTTCTTCCCGTTGCACGATGACCTCTGGTAACAAAGAGTAACGTCACCTTTCTAGGGAGTAGCTTCGTGATGCCCATCGGCATCTTCGTTGTACGACATGATGACCTGAAGTAAGGACTTCTGGTGTGGAAGATGTCTCAAGGAAAGACTTCCGACGTGAGAGTACCTGAAATGCTCAAAATAAAAAGGGTTAGGAGCTCCCCAGAATGTGTTTCCGGGGGAGGAGCCTCCGACGCCGAAGTCAGTATTTGGTAAGTAAAAAGCAGAAAGTGGAGAGTAAAATAGTGGAGAGGGTTCTGTGTCCCCATTACCAAGGTCCCTCCTAAGTATTTATAGGAGGGTGGAGGGAGGAGTCTGTTTGACATAGCTCACTCAGATCATGACACGTGTTCAGTTGTGATCTATATCTTTGGGGATGGGGGACCTCCAGCTGGCCATAGACCGTTCTGTCCAGGAGTCAGGGCCGCAGAAGGTTTGTGTGTCAGGGGCATGTGAGAGGTCTCTGTGTCAGAGGCCTCTTAACTGCTTTTGTCTTATTTCCATAAGACCCCTTCGGTGAATGGGACTCCTTCGGGGTATGAGACCCCTTCGGTGAATGGGGCCCATTCGAGGTATGAGACCCCTTCGGCTTAAGAGGCCCTCTTCGGCTAGATATTGATACCAAGGGCTGTCTGGATGAGTTGTTCGGCGGAACAAGGCACCCTTGGGAGAAGCTCTACCTCGCCGAGGATGGTGGTTTACCGAGGTTAGAGGGTTAAGGACAGCGTACCCTCTTTTCTCGAGGTTGCCGCTTGCCTACTTCAAGGGTGATACTTGACCTCTACTGAGGATGGTGCTCGTTAGAGCTTAGCAGTTTAGAGGGTAATAGGCTTTTGGCTATCACATGCCCCCCCTCGGAGAGCCGAAGATGTGTCTTCAACTTTTGAGCTTTCGGGCGCCAATCATGGAGCCTTTTGGAGGCCTGTCTGGACCTCAAAATGGCCGGGGTCACCCCTTTCGGATAAGAGTCTCTTCTATCCAGAACATCTGTTCTTGCCAGGGTAATGACATTTATCCCTTAGGGAGAGGTGTCTGGCGTTCCTGAGGTTGTCCCTTCAGTTAAAGTGTGTGTTCCCGGGTTTTTAATACCTATTAATGGAACGTCATGTCTATCTGATGTGTTTTCTTGGAAAAGGCCAAAATCTGATAGTCATCAAGGGCGTTCTCTCATTTCCCGCATTGGGTGACACGTGTCACGTTTTTACAGGGGAATGGTTGTATCCGTTTCGTTAGACGGGCCTCTTTGCCTTCGAGAGGCAATTATGGTGACGTTTCGCCTCCCTCCTTTAGCCTATAAATCCCCCTTTCCTCACTAACTTTTTTACACTTACGCTCTCTTGCTCTCCTCTACTTTCTTCTGCTCTCAAATTTTCTCCCTTTTTCATGCGGCAGCAGTAGCGGCGGTGCAATTTTTAGCAGGTTTTTACGACAATGTCTAGGAATCCAGACTTTGGCAAAAGTTTTGGTGGGTTTTCCTTTCTGAAGTCTTTCGATTCTCTATTTTTATAGCATTTTCTTCCTTTCCGAAGTTAGCTTTTTCTTCCAAAGTCGTTCTTTGTCATTGTTTCTTTTTCCTTTAGCCTTTTCGAAGTCATCTCCTTCTTC
This sequence comes from Aquilaria yunnanensis, assembly GCA_039654915.1. Lineage (NCBI taxonomy): Eukaryota > Viridiplantae > Streptophyta > Magnoliopsida > Malvales > Thymelaeaceae > Aquilaria > Aquilaria yunnanensis. Next base: position 33,555,639 of record CM077595.1, on the reverse strand, counting down.
TTGATGTCCTCCCCCGTTCCACTCATGTCTATTCAGACTGTCCCTGAGAGCTGGCTTCCTCTGAATTCTCATCCGAGTTGCACCACTTCGGAGAAGTTAGTGAAGTGGAAAACTAAATTCTTTATCCTTTCTTACTCGGTTATCAGGCTATCTACTCCTGGCCTGCTCAGTTATATGAATAATTCGGATGAGGTAACCATTTTTCAGGCCCAACTGAAGGCCGGACTTCGGTTTCCTCCGCTGAAGATGATTTGCGACTTCTGCCAATTCCATGGCATAGCCGTGAATCAGCTTCCTCCTAACTCATACTCCTAATTCAATGCTTTCCTTTGCATGTGTGGGGTTTTAAGATAGAACCTTACTTTATTTATTTCATACAATACTACAAACTCCACCTTGTACCGAAGGGCAGGTTCTATTTTCTACTTCCTCGGGGCTCTAGGAGTAAAAAGTTTACTTTTACCTTCAACACAAAGGATAGTTAGCGAGGGTGGTAGAGGAAGTTCTTCTTCTTGGAGGTGGCTGACCAGTGGGAGCATATTCCAACCAACTGGGCACGGGGAACTCTGCCTATAGATGTAGTTGACCCTTGAAAACTGCTGACCCTAGAATTGGAGGCCCAGTTTGAGGAGTTCGATAGTCGTATTCAGGCTGTCGCGGACTAGGACCCTGAGGTCCCTCGCCATTCCCCGTACCCCTTCCCTATCAGATGGAACTTAATAACCGAAGAGGTCCTTCAGGAACTAGGAGTGATCAAGGAGCACATTACCGACCTGAACATGCCATAACTTGCTTTTGATGGGAAGAAGTCGTGGTTGGTAATGCTCATTCGGGGAGAACTCACATACTCAGCCCTTAGAGAGAGTAAGTTCTTTTCCAAATTTTTCATCTTTCTCTGTGCGTACTTACACTGATATTCTTCTTTTTGTAGAGATGGGTGACAAATTTGCTGCCTTCTACAAGTCCCTTTCCCTCAACCAAGCCGAGATAGGCAAGCAAACCAAGAAAAAGGTGGTGGCGAAGAGGAATAAGCCGTCTGGGGGATCGTCTTCGGCTCCGAGGTCGAAGAAAATGAAGGAGGACCCCATTCCTCCGCCTCCTAAAGACGACGTGGGGACTGAGGACCAGACCTATTTTCAGGAGGATCTACCCTCGGAACCAGCTATTCATTCCACTGCCCTTAGTCCCGATATGGCAGCGGAGACTTTAGGGACCTCAGTTGAGGGGTTTTCAGCGGAGGAGCTGGATGAGTGCTGAAAAAAGGAAAGGTAAAAACATCCCCGACGAGGTGCTCAAGGTGAGCGACTCCGACATCGATGATGCGGAACTTCCACCAACTTTGTCCCTTAGCCATTCTTCAATGAGCTTAGGAATTTTTGGTGTTTTAGAACTTATAGATGAGTGGCTAAGGGATAACGTACTGATGGAACTTCAACGGGACTTTGCAGGCGAAGCAGTGCAGGTTCCCTAGGTGGAAGATCACGCTCGAAAAAGGGCAATTCGGGACGCCAAAATCCCGAAGGGAAAGATCCCAATAGAGCCCTTCTGGTTGTTCACGGAGGACTTGAAGTTGTTCTCCGAGGATAGCCAGTCGATGGCTCCTCAAATGGCGACCGGGGTCATCACGCATGCCACTTTTCAGTCTCTGACTGAAGAGTGCCTGAATGAGGAGATCCTCTCCGTGAGGATGACTGAGCAGGTTGCCCAAGTAAACTCCTATCCTTTTGATTCTTAGTGAAATTTTTCTTCGTTTGCCTTATGCTCCTTACTCGGGATCTCCCTTTTGTAGCTCTTGGCCTACACGGGGTACTATCGTGCCTGGGCAGCCAAGAAAACTTCGGTCCGAACATACGCCGAGGAGTCTCTGGCAAAGGCCAAGGAACTCTTAGCTAGCTCTGTCATTAAGTTCGGCAAGCTAAATAAAATAGCCAAGGAGGATCTGTCCAATCTTCGGGAGGAGATGCTTAAAGGCCAAGGTGAGCTTATCCAAGACTTTTCTTCAAAGATGTCAGACCTCGGAGCGAGGTTGATAGCCATGACCTCGGCCAATGAGGTTCTTCAGAAAGAGAGAGACGACGCTGCTGCCTAACTGGCGAAGGCCTTCGATCTCAACTCTAAGCTTCAGGGCTAGGTCGTGAGGCTGAAGAAGAAGGGAAAGAAGAAGAGGAAGAAGCTCAAGAAGGAGATCGTGGAGCTTCGGAGGGATCTGGAGGATTTCGACATGGAGAAGACAAAGTCTGACCAAGCAACCAAAAGGTCTTATCAGGACGGCTTCTGTCTTGCCCATCACCAAGACTTCGATCCCGACGTCTGTTGGAATCATAGTCATCATCTCCTTTCCTCTCTTCCCTCCTCCCCATCGAGGAAGGCATCCGTAGGTAGCACCGAAGTTGGCCCTGCTTTATGAGAGACTCGATGTATTTCCTTAGTTGGAAACAATCCTCTATGTCATGCCCATGGTCGCGATGGAACTGGCAGAATTTCTTCATATTTTTCTTGTTTTCCAAAGTCATGGCCTTTGGACGCTAAATTGGATTGCCTTGTTTTTCCATGGCCAGTAGTATGTTTGTTCTGGAGGTGTTCAGTGGAGTGAATGACATGGGTTTTTCCCCCTTCTATTTTCGGGGTCTTCCCCCGCCTTCGGTTGAATACCGAGGTTGATGATTCTGACCTTCGAGATGACGATGATCAAACTTCGGTTCGCCCATTCTCAGCTCTTCGACTGTCATGTGCTGCTCGGCTCTTCGGTAGAATTCTCCTAGGGTGTTTGGGGGATCCTTGGAGAATTCATAGAAAAGCTGGGAGTCCTTCCGAAGTCCCCTGATCATTACGAGGATACAAATTTCAGGGCGGAAGTCTGGCATGCTTAAAGCCTCTTGGTTGAACCTTTCGACACAGTCTTGAATGGTCTCCCCATTCTTTTGGGCTATGTCAAACATCTGGATGGGCATCCTCGCTATCGGTCTGCTCCCGATGAATTGATGAGTGAAGGTGATGGATAACTCCTAGAAACCCATTATGGTTCCGGGGGCCAAGGAGTTGTACCAGGCTGTCACCAGCCCTAAGAGGGTGACTTCAAAGCATTTGCAGAGGGTGGCATCATCAGCACCGTGCAGCACCATGCTGCGCCTATAATTTGTGAGATGGGCCTGGGGGTCACTTCGCCCATCCCACGTCTCCAAGCATGGCACTCGGAAGTCGCTTGGCATAGGTGCCTCAACTTTCGCCCTGATGAAGGGTAACTCTTCTCCAATTATGGTTTCCGACAACCTTGACCAGACAGACTTCCGAGCCATCTACCTTTCTACTTTCTCCAACCTCTCTAGGATCTTTTCCACGAGGATGGTGGTGCTAGGCTCTTCTCTCTACCTGGAGACCTCCGGAAACGGAGAACGATGCCTCTTTTTCGGGGAATAACTTCGGCGAATGGGGGATTGTGAGTTTTCCTCCGGTGATGAACTTCACCGGTGGGAAGTTTTGGCCCCTCTTGATGTCGTTTCTCTGGTACGTCGGCCTCTAGGAGGTACGTCATCTGTTGAGGATTCGTTGCAAGAGCCTCCATTCCCTGAGCTCCGATGAGTGGACTTTGGGCTTCTCTCCTGACGGGGGATTGGTGAAGGTGCCCTTCGGCCCGAATGTTGCTGAGACCACCTTTGGTCCCACTGTTGGGTCATTTCAGCCATAATCGAGCGCTGAAAATCACGTAAATAGCTCATCGTGATCGTTAGGGGGCATTCGTCCTCTGGCAAAGAAGTCCCTATGGTGGGTGATTGGGTCGCCGGTGATTCTCCGGCACGGATGGAGACTTCGGCAGTCCCTTATCCTTGGAATGCCAAGTCTCAACGATGGCCACTTGAGGGTGATTTCCCATAGACAGCGCCAAATGATGCCCGTTGGGATCTTCGTTGTATGACATGATGACCTGAACTAGGGACTTCTGGTGTGGAAGATGTCTCAAGGAAAGACTTCCGGCATGAGAGTGCCTGAAATGCTCAAAATAACAAGGGTTAGGAGCTCCCTAGAATGTGTTTCCGAGGGAGGAGCCTCCGACGCCCAAGTCAGTATTTGGTAAGTAAAAAGCAAAGAGTGGAGAGTACAAGAGTGGAGAGGGTTCTGTATCCCCCTTACTAAGGTCCCTTCTAAGTATTTATAGGAGGGTGAAGGGAGGAGTCTGTTTGACATAGCTTACTCAGATCATGACACGTGTTCGATCGTGATCCATATCTTCGGGGATGGGGTACCTCCAGCTGGCCATAGACCGTTCTGTCTAGGAGTCAGGGCCACGGGAGGTTTGTGTGTTAGGGGCGTGTGAGAGGTCTTTGTGTCAAAGGCCTCTTAACCGTTTTGTCTTATTTCTATCAGACCCCTTCGGTGAATGGGACCTTTTTCAGGGTATGAGACCCCTTCGGTGAATGGGACCCCTTTGAGGTATGAGACCCCTTTCGTGTAGAAGGCCCTCTTCGGCTAGATATTGATACCGAGGGCCGTCCAGATGAGTTCTTCGGCGGAGCGAGGCACCCTCGAGAGAAGCTCTACCTCACCGAGGATGGTGGTTTACCGAGGTTAGAGGGTCAAGAACAGCATACCCTCTTTTCCCAAGCTTGCTACTTGCCTACTCCGAAGGTGAAACTTGACCTCTACCAAGGATGGTGCTAATCAGAGCTTAGCAGTTCAGAGGGTAATAGCCCTTTGGCTATCACTTCATCGGCGTAGGGATTTTGACCTTTCGTTGGATGATGAACTCCGCCGGTGGGAAGTTTTAGGCGCTTTTGACCCCGTTTCCCCAGCTTGACGTCCTCTGGTGAGTACGTCCTATGTTGAGGATTCGTCGCAAAAGTCCCCGCTTCCTAAACTCCGATGGGTAGATTTTAAACTTTTCTCTCGGTGAGCAGCTGTAGGGGAGGTCCTTCGGCCCGAAGGTGGTTGAGACCACCTTCGGTCCAGTTGCTGAGTCATCTTGGCCACAAGGGAACGCTGAAAATCTCTCAAAAAGCCCATCGTGACCGTTACAGGATGTTCGTCCTTAGGCAAAGAAATTCCTACAGTAGGCTGCTCAGTTACCGGTTGAGTTTTCGGTGCAGACGAGGACCTCGGGAATCCTTTGTCCTTAGAATGCCGCATCTCAACAATGGCAACCTGGGAATGAGTTCGCACATACAGTGCCATATGATGCCCGTTAGCATCCTCGTTGTGTGACATAGTGGCCTGGAGCAAGGACTTCCGGCACGAGGACGTCTGAATGAAAGACTCCCAACGAGAGGATGGCTGCAAGATTCAGAAAAACGAGAAGAGACTCCTCAGAATATGTTTCTGAGGGAGGAGCCTCCGACGCCCAAGTCAGTAAGAGTAGAACAAGTAAGCAGCAGAAGTGAAGAGTAAGGAGTCAGGAGAGTGTCTTGTGTCCTCTTACCAAGGTCTTCCTAAGTATTTATAGCAGGGCATAAGAAGGAGGCCATTTGACACAGCCTGCTGAGATAACGACACGTGCTCGGCCAGATTTGGTCCGTACCTCTGCAGACAAGTACCCCCAGCTGGGCCTACGCCATCTTAGCCAGGAGCGCCGACTAGGTTACTGCAATAGGGGTGTCTGTGTCAGAGGCATCTGTGGCAAAGGTGTCTATGTCAAAGGCTCCTTAACCGCTTTTGTTATATCTTCTCAAGACCCTTTCAGACTACCCAGATGCCTCAAAATAGGAGGCCTCCTTTGGGCCGACATTACCACTGAGGGCTGTTAGGAGAGGCCCCTCGTTTGATGGTCGCCCTCAATTTCCAAGGTTGGGGATATGCTTTTCCCGAACTCGGTGGGTTCATCATTCGAAGGTGGTAGTACGCTCCCTTTCCGAGGTCAGCCACGTTATTTATCGAGGATGGTGGCTGGCCACCGAGGTCATGCCTGGCTCACCGAGGGTGGATTTTGGCGAGGTGATCCGGAGATCATAGGGACCTCGGCCCTTTGATCTTAGGGCATTGTTCTTTTCCGAGGATACTAAGGGTGCCCTCTTTCTCGAGGTCACTCATGTTCTCCAGGGGTGGTGCTTCTCGGGTCAATTCAAAAACTCTCTAAGGGTAATAGCCTTTTGGCTATCACTATGAGTGTAGCCTTTAGACTACATCTACATAATATCACAATTTTTATCAGATCGCTCGCAAACGATGGTGGCATTACGAGGGCATATAATGCTTAGTCCACATCTAGTAAGTCTAGTCCAAGATCTAGCGACATCAATGGAGACCATGGATCACTGTTATTTGGTGATAGTGCCTCAACAACGTGTATCTCTAGCTCATTCCTATGCTGCTCTCTTACTTTCTCAATCTCTTTATTTGCTTTGTGATTGATTTTGTTTAGAAAAAAAAAATCATTCCTAACCCTCAGTCACATTTATATCCTCCATGCCCCATGGATGAACCTCTCAAACTAAACAACAACACCAATTCTCAGTTAATTTAAAGGCCCCTAAGTGCAAACAAGGATGCTCAAGCTAGGAAGATGGTGTTAGTGGTGTTTTGATGCTGTTTATGGTGGTTTGAGCACAAAATCAAGGTAATTGCTCCTCCACTAGTTAGGTTTTGGTTTTTACTTGATTGGATAGCATATATTGGTCTGTCTTAAGCCGAACTATCCGCCGATTGTGAAGAATTTGACTTAGAACTTCAAAGAACACCATTGAGGCTCGTTGGGGAATAGTGTGCAAAGTTACTTGGATCTTTGATAAATGGAGTTGAGATAAGGGATTTTAACTATGTTCTAAGCAATCATAATCCATTTCAGTTGTATTTATGGTTGGGAGCATGTTTGGAGTAATTTGGATAAGGAATGTTCAAGGTGGAACTAAAAAACCACAAAGTGGACAAAAGGCTACAAGCCCTTGGCACTGTAGAACACAAGCCAACGTTTACCTGGTTCATGCCCTAGTGTTGGGGTTCCAATCATGGCTATAGCACTCAGGTAGGCCAACCAGGACTCCATAAAAATGGCCTTTTGTGCCACAGTACAAACCTTTGCACTATTGTGCTAGGGCATATTTTGCCCCAAGTTTGGGGTATCTCAAAGCCTTCCAATTGGTTACTAAGTGTCCTTGGACATCCTTAAGACCTAAGAAATGATGAAATTAATACTACTCCACCCCCAAGTAGGTTTAATGCATTGAAAGTTGGGAAACAATCTAATGTGGCCAAGGTGCCAAGAACCTTGAGAGTTAAGGTTGTGTACGGTTGGTTATCAAGGTTTGGAGCTTTGAGAGACCTAAGAATAAGTTCTTGGGCCTTGGTAACTAGTGAAGGAATCAAACACAGACAATCAAGGTAGGTCCAAAGAAGGCAATGGTTGAGGTTGGAAACCTAGTGGCCTAAGGTTGAAGGCATATGATCCCTGGGTGATAGAGGAACCTTAAGTGGCCCAAAGCAAGTTTGTTGAGATTGATAAGATTGTTCTATTGGTAAGTAAGCCACAAATGGGTAGTAAGGGGTGAACAAAGTAGTCAGGTTATGTAAAGTGGCCAAGGGGTAATACTGCTTGAAGGAGAAAAAAAAAGGGTACTACGAAGGGGCAATGATGGGCCATAGATCGTTAATGACCTAAGTGTTGGGGTTGTAAACCCTCAAGCACAAGGGAGGATCTAAGGGTGTCCTAACCAAGTCATAGACTTAGTGACACAGCCGCCTTTGGCCTTGCCCAGGAAAACCTATGAGAACAGATCTCACGATGGTTGTAATTGGCTAGTTATATATGTGCCCAAATTAAAAATTCTTGATACTAGTTGATTAACCTAGAAAATGCACATGCATGCTCTTTTAGCGTTGGCCTAAATAAATGGAAACTATTAAAACATTCAAATGGCCAAGGCACTTTTCATAGAAGTCAGAGTTCAAATAGTGAAAGCATATAAAATTAACATTTAAGTTATCATTACTACAGATAATAATCGTATAAAGGCACTAAACAAAAGTAGACAAATGCTCTTCACCCAAGAGTAAACCTAGAGGCCATAAGCTCTAACTATATACATGGGAGGCAACTAGGCATACAACATATACAAGCTTTGGTGTGATAATCTTAGAGCCACATATCTTATGAAAAAAGAGTACTTGAGAGGCAAGAGGCAAGAAAACAAGAATTATGCCTTAGTGAAGTTGGTAAGATATTTCTTACAAGTGTTCACTTCGATTCTCAACCTTTTCTTCCCAATTTTCATAGTTCTCCATCTACAGCAGCTTGTCTGCTACAACCTTCCCCAATCTCACAAATTTCCAGCAAATTTGAAAGTCCCAAAGTGAATTAAAGAAGCCCCTAACTTATTCTTGGTGCATTTGCTTCATTTTAGCTATTTATTGCTTGTTTTGGGCATAAACCCTGAGGTAAGCTTGTTGGTTTGGTTTGAGCTGGTTCTAATTTGTTTGAGTAGCTAGAAATGGTCTTGAGTTGAAGTTCTTGGTGCCATATCACATTCGTTTTAGGTTTGGAACTCAAGAGCGCTTATGATGCTTGTGTTTTGTTCTTGATTTGTGGCTGAGTTTGAGGTAAGGGTTAAAGTTGATTTAGCTCAAATAATGCATAGCCATATAGTATTACATGTTGGAATGAAGTAGAAATAAGACTCATGTGATTTGGCTTTGAGGATTGAAAGAATGAGCAAGTTTTGTGCAATATAATGCATGGTCGCGCAATGCTGGAAAGGCATTGGTGACGTGTTGCCCTCGATGTGTTACAAACAAGTTGCTAGAATTTCACTAGGTTGATGCCTTTCGTAACACGTTGCCAAAGACCAAACCCATCAAATTCGAGGCACCTTAATAATGTCTCAATCTTTCTGTTAACATCCCTACGCTATTCTAAGATGTTCTTTAGCTTCAGTTGGGTCTAAAAATCATTCCATAGTTGAGAATTATAAATTGTTTAAGGGTTAGCTAAATTGTGTGGTTAATGTAGGGCTAAGTATAGTGGACAAGAAGGTAAATATGCTAAAGTTACTCAGGCGGCACTAGAGGGATTAAGCTGGGTTCCAGAGTCTTCATTGGCCCAAGTGATAGGTCTTGAACCTTTGGGGAAATGAACAGGAAACCTTAGAGGATCCCAACCAAACCATGTGGTTTGGTAATTAAGCCACTAAGAAGCTCTATGCAAGGCTTTAAGATCTTGGCAAGTTAGACTACAAAGGATGGCTACCTTTCACAATAAGTTAAAGGAAAGATGGGTAAGATTTGAGAGTAGGTGACGACCTACTCTAGGACCCGTAAGAGGGACTTAAGAGAGGTAAAGGATTTAGGATATGAGAGTTGGGGCTTTAAGTATCTCCGATGTTTCAAGTCATGGCAAGAATAAGGCACCTAAGGTATAAGAAGTCCCAAGGAATATGTATGTCACATATCATACAATCATGCATTTCATATCTATTATGTTATTGGTTTGTGTTAATTGTTGGTTGGTTGTTTGCTTGTTTGTTTGTATGCCATATTTGTATGCTCACTTGATATCTTCTTTGCAAGTACCCCAAGGGACCTTTACTAAGTACATTCTTGTGCTCACTCCTTTAACTTTATTGTGCAGGTTCTAATGTTGGGCCTAACAACTAAGTGCATAGTTGTAGGCTAAGCTTCCTCTTTTGCAAGTACTTACTTACTAGAATCCTTGAGATTCTGAGGTTGGTTGACATATAAATTTTGTACTGAGTGTTATGCATTTACAGTTTAAAGGCTAAGTGGTGCACAAGGATACGAAAAAGCTTGCACTTGGAGCTTGATACCTCAAAGGTGGGGCTCAAGTAATGGATCTTGGTTAAGAATTTTGCCTTGTATTTATACACTACCTTGTGTACTAAAATATTGCTTCTATTAGGATATATTCTGGTGTTAAACCATTGAGTAACTTTTAGGTGCATGCTAGTGATATAAAGTATACACAAACTATTATTTGAAGTTAAAGTAACTAGAATTTTGTTGTCTTGGCACATTTTAAGTATGTTTTAAATGGAATGCTCAAGCACTAATTTCTTAAGTGGTTAATTTATTTTTTTTTTGCATCATCAAGGACAAATGCATGCATATTTTCATGTAGGGTAGCTTAAGAAACTAGTTGCACATAAATTGTCGTAATTTACCTATGAGTAATAGTTAGCCAATAATAACTAAGTGGGATCACAGTCCCAAAGGGCTTACAAGTTAAGCAATTCGAAACACTAGGATGTGCTCCATGACAAGAATCTTGTTCATAAGTGTGCAGCTAAATAGATCATCTTTTACACTTAGCATCACATACATAATTTGCCTACACAGACTAAATTCCAGAAACTACATGCACTACTTGTTATGAGCTCTTAGTGCACTAAATATAGTCTTCTTCCCATAGTTAGTTCCAGCAATATTTAGCCATCTAGGTTTGCATACATATATGAAGACATTTATTCTTTGGGTAAGGGCTACACATTGAGCATAAACCATAGCACAAACTCTAAGGCACTTATCTTAACATCAAGTACCTACATGATGCACACAAAACCTCAAACACAATACTTAAGGGTCGGTCAGCCAATCCCATTCTTGAAACAATACAACAAATAGGGCATGACTCCAAAGAACACTGTAAAGGAGATTCATTCGTAGGCCATGCAAGATATTATATATGCTTACTCCTATGTGCCTGCATCCAAAGTAGGACAAAAGAAACAACATAATACATATACAAAGTACAACATATAATAGAGCTATCAAATAAATAATAACTAACTACAGATTAGCACACACACACAATCATACAAGTACATAGACACACACACCCAACACTTAGCCTCTTGGCCATGGCAAGCATTTACCTATCACACAAACACACAGATACTTATATATACATATAGCATATACACATATTACTCACACACATAGAGCTCCAAAACCTTAATTAAGGTTGGGCTTTTCATTAATTAGGTTCCTAATGCCTGCCATCATATCATAAGCTAAAACCATAATGCACAATATCATCATATCATAACCCCTTCTTAACATATGGGCATATATAGATACTGCCCTCGATCAAAGACATAGAAATTCGATGAATGTGAAGGAAATAAATGTGAGCCCTCAACAAAGTACTAGCAATAACATTTCCCTTACCCTTAACACACTTTCAATTGCTTGACGGTGAAGCAAATGAGTTCCCACATGTAATTGACCACAAGTTCCATTGATTTCTTTGCTTTCTCCCTCTACTAATTCCAAAAAAATTTGAACCTGGTTTCCTTTCGATCTTTCCCCATTTTAGAGATGATCTACAGTGGTTCAAACATCTTGAGGCTTAGTGGAGGCATGCTTCATTTTGGTCCTAAATACTTAATCATTTTCAATAATCACCAAAAAAATCAGGATATCAAGGTTTTACTTAACCAATTTAGTCCTCAAATTATTTTTCCTTTCCACCTAAGTACTTCATCCGATATACTTGACCAAATTGCCCTCAGAAATTTTAAACTTAATAAGCTTATGTTACTTCCCTACCATTTCAGACACTAGAATTTAGCCACTCCAAGCATTAATTCTTTCCAACCCACATGGTTCCTAAGTTATAGGGTCAATGACACTCATCATCCCTGAACTAAAACCTATGTTACCTAATCATCATGCAATTACCAATTGTTACACTGGTCATCCTTTAACTATGTCAATTGTTGCAATAACATCTTGCCATTTGAGTTAGCCATTAAAAAGTGACAAAAGTAGGGTAAAAGTGCACAACTAATCCTAAAGTTAGTAAATTTTTCTATTTGAACCTAAAAAATTATTATTTTCTAGTTCAGCTATAAAACTATTATTTCTTTTGTTTACTCTTTTTTTTTCCAACAAATAACCTTTCATAATGGAACATTTGATTCATAAAGAAAAAATAGAGACTATTATTTAAATAAAATAATAAAAAAATATTTTAATAATTTAAAAAACTGAATTTGCCTTATTCAATAGGTATACCTAGCCTTTTTTTGTATTGTTCAACTATTAAGGGATCCAATATCATTTGCCCTTCCTCTTTCAGATTTGGTTTGTGAACCATCAAATGGAGCAAAACAAAACAAGAAGCGAAATTTAGACGTAAAAAATACTTTTACCTACAAAGGCTTTTTGTTTATTGTCAAAATAGAAAATTGATAATTATGGAGCAAGAAATTCATGATAATTAAAGGTAAAGTATTAATTATTTTCAATAATCACCAAAAAAATCAGGATATCAAGGTTTTACTTAACCAAATTTAGTCCTCAAATTATTTTTCCTTTCCACCTAAGTACTTCATCCGATATACTTGACCAAATTGCCCTCAGAAATTTTAAACTTACTAAGCTGATGTTACTTCCCTACCATTTCAGACACTAGAATTTAGCCACTCCAAGCATTAACTCTTTCCAACCCACATGGTTCTTAAGTTATTGGGTCAATGACACTCATCATCCCTGAACTAAAACCTATGTTACTCAATCATCCTGCAATTACCAATTGTTACACTGGTCATCCTTTAACTATGTCAATTGTTGCAATAACATCTTGCCGTTTGAGTTAGCCATTAAAGAGTGACAAAAGTAGGGTAAAAGTGCACAACTAATCCTAAAGTTAGTAAATTTTTCTATTTGAACCTAAAAATTCATTATTTTCTAGTTCAGCTATAAAACTATTATTTCTTTTGTTTACTCTTTTTTTTTCCAACAAATAACCTTTCATAATGGAACATTTGATTCATAAAGAAAAAATATAGACTATTATTTAAATAAAATAATAAAAAAATATTTTAATAATTTAAAAAACTGAATTTGCCTTATTCAATAGGTATACCTAGCCTTTTTTTGTATTGTTCAACTATTAAGGGATCCAATATCATTTGCCCTTCCTCTTTCAGATTTGGTTTGTGAACCATCAAATGGAGCAAAACAAAATAAGAAGAAAAATTTAGATGTAAAAAATACTTTTACCTACAAAGGCTTTTTGTTTATTGTTAAAATAGAAAATTGATAATTATGGAGCAAGAAATTCATGATAATTAAAGGTAAAGTATTAATTATTGATTCCTTTGCTCCAACAACAAGAGCAAATGGAGCTAGTAACCAAGTTGTTGGACTTGTCATCTACTCTCATGGACGAGAGGTCAATGGTCAGGTCACCCAAATCACAACCAATATTCACCCAATAAAATATTCAAATATACCATTTCCCCTTAGGTAATAGTGCTTCAACATAACATATCCAGCCATCTTACTCCATCCTATCATCATTACCCTCTTCTATTCATCTGGCTCAAGAGCGTCGCTTGCAATTCTGCACCATCAATGTCTTGGAGCTGGTTCTCAGGCATGAAGCATACGGTCACAGGGTTGAGCACCCAGGAAACCTTGTCATTTGCTAGCCATGTCTTCCCCTATTTTCTTTGCAGTTGCATTCATTGCCTTACTTCTTACCCCACTCGATGCAACTCCCTATCCGGTCACCGGGTTGAGCACCCAGCAAACCTTGTCATTTGCTAGCCATGTCTTCCCCTATTTTCTTTGCAGTTGCATTCATTTCCTTACTTCTTACCCCACTCGATGCAACTCCCTATGCGGTCACCATAAATCCTCACCTGCAGATAAAGAAGAAAAAATTGTTACGAATATGGAAGTTAATCCATCATGGTTGTTATAGTTATGATGTATGAGGAAATTTCAATTAACTAAAATGCATAAGGCTCAAAGTACCTAGGGAGTATGGTTGAGTTAAAGGATCAGCAAAGCCAGGCATACATAATGAATAAGAAAAAAACACCAAATAACATACATGCTTATATAATTTTAGGGCTAAACTAGAAAATTATAAAGTTTTAGCACTCAAATAGAAATATTTTTGAAGTTTTGGACTGACTGTGCACTTTTCCTTCACTCTCATCTCTTTTTAATGGCCAACTTTAACAACAGGACGTTATTGCAACAATTTACATACTTAGAGGACAATCAGTATAACATTTGGTAGTTGTGGGATGATTAGGTAACATGGGTATTAGTTCGGGGATTAGGGGTGTCATTTATCTTAAGTTGTTTCACTTAACAAACCATCCTTTGGTTTAAACCAAGAAGGAGGTATGGCAGTACTTCTACGTCTATTACATTTCTATCATCCCATCCACCCAAGCATTCATCTCTTGAAGAAATGGAGTTAAGCAGAATGCAAATCATGGAGTTGCTAGACCTAAATCCATATGAATAGAAGGCACAAACCCATAAATAATGTGATTCACATATCTCTTCTTAATCTACCACTAACATGTATCTTATTTCTCTTTATCCGAAAAACAAAATTCATCTGCTTTACAAAAATTTAAGACTTCGACAGCTCCCAAGGTTGGTGGTGTCATATATGTTTTTGATTTAATTTTTCCTCCAAGTGTTACTTTGTGTCATCTCTACAACTATTCCTTCCAAAATGTTGTGCATTTTTTCTAAGTTCTGTAAGTCCACATAATTTCCATATCTATACTTTCTTCCTTACTCGACAAACTATTTTTGCCTTTTCTTATTTCCAGATTTGTCTTGCCTTTTCTTCCTAATGTAGATAGTCTCATTCGAAGCATAGTGCTAGCAACCTCCTAGTATCAATTATAGTAGAAGCTATCATGGCAAAATAAAAATCAAGCCAAAGGCACGATGTTTTCATCCAACGTATCGAACCAAATCAGCTATTATGTGTTCACCTATATGAATCAAACAACAATGATAGAAACTATGCAAAATAACCTATATACTTATACAATTCATACCAATAATGATTTCTTGCAAGAAATCAAACAACAGCTATATGAATAAAAAGAATGAGGATCAATCAATGTAAAACCCATAGCAAGCATAAATTTGATAGAAACTATGCAAAACAAAGAAAAAAAATTCATTTATAACCTATGAATAGTTAATGCCTTTTAGCTATCATGCATATTAATAGTGAACCATGCATCATACAATCAACTGAATAGCTAGTCCCCTGTCATCAATTCTGATGCTGCTTGACCGAGCTTTGAGCCAATCCTTAATTGTGGCATAAACATGCTCACACACAATGAACTAACAAAATAACCCAAATAGCATTAGCATCAAGAACCCAGGAACAACAATAAAAGATGCACCACCATGGAAAACATGAGAGCTGGCCCTTAGCCACCGATGTTGATACTACTTGAGCAACATCTAAAGCAATCCTCGTCTATGGTGAATCTTCTTCAAATAGATAATAGGATGAAAATACACCGACGAGCCAACAGATCCAGCAACCATCAGGCTTGCAACCAAAGATCCACATAGAATTGTAATAGCCAACTAGAACAGGAAGCCATCACATCAATGGCTAAATTGACAAAAAGTAACACTAAATTATGGATTTCAATAATAGAAACTAATAATAGAAGCCCACACCCACGAAAGCTGAATAAAAACACACCAACCTTAACAAAAATGGTGTTATTTTGTTCAGTATAGATAAAGCCCTACCTTAGGGCCTAGCAACATGTACAACTCAGTGAATTCCCAACACAATTGGTACTATTCATTGAACAGTAATTTCGTTCCATATTAGAATCTAGTAGTAATAGTAATAATAGGATTATAAATCTTTATACCATAACATTGATAAACTTTAAGAATCATCAAAATTTATTGTTTTCTTTTCTTGTGTGCCTAGAAAAAATATGATATCTTGAAAAAAAAATTCAAAAAGGAAACAAAAATCAATGGAAATGCACAAAATAGTTTTCGATTCTTGTAAAATGCAAGGTTTTAATTAGCATACAAAAATAAATATTTTCTTAGTAATTTTCCACAAATGGTTGTTGAATTGACTTGCAATTGTTTATAGTTGTAGAACTATTATAACCATAAAAAAATAAATTCAAGACCAAAATCTTTTAAAGGTGAAGTTTAAGATTACTTAGAGATGATAAAACTTTTAATAAATCAATTCTTAAATTTAAAGGTTTTGAAATTTTTTTACTTCATTTAACTATTACACTTAATAAAAGAAATGCTTATTTTATGTTTTGTTTTTTTTTTGTGTGTCTTATGCTTTTTAGAATAGTTTTTCTTCCAAAATTTCATATTGCTTTTTTATTCAACTAACAATAAAAAAACTAGTAAATTCTATAAAGTCCACAAAATGTGTTATAAGTAATGTTATCGTGTAAGACTTCAAAACCTGTTGCCCCCTTTTCATTATTATTTTAATAGTTAGTGGTTAATTTGAGCATATTTTAAAATATAAGTTACCAATTAGAGCCTATCTTACAACATTAATGGGAAATTTGAGGAGAAAAACTTTAGCAGCATATTTGTTGTCGGCAATAATCATTAGTGGAAGGTTTGAGATTTCTAATATGTTAAATTATCAACTATCTTAGCCCTAAAACTCTTGGAATGCCAACTGCCACAAAGAACATGGCATATTAACTCCATTTTCATCCCATTTTGAGAGCATTTCCTTCCATTTTTTCCCACAATAAACTTGATCTATGATCACTTAGCTTTTTCTTTTCTTGGGCCCATGTACATACCATCAAGTTATCTTCCAAAAATCATTCACCTCTTGTGTCTACTCTCAATCATGATCCTTTCCATCACTTTCAGTGCTAGTATGTTGAATTATGGTCATGAGACACTCGCTAACAATCAATCTTTTAAAGAAAAGTCATGGAATCGAATCTTTGTTTTTATATTACATAAACAAGCTCGTGAAATTTCTCCTTAAAGAAATTAATTATATGCACATTAAAAAATTCAATAAACCTATTTTTAGAAGAATTGAAATCACATATAAAAAAATGAACAATCCTTTTATAGAAGAACATAACTACTACAATTTTTTCTCGCACATCATTTTGTTACTATTATTGCAACACATGATAACAATAATTTTTTTTCTCCTTCCAAAGTTTACTATTGTCTGTAGTCCGCATGAGTTCTTGTTTTAGAGTTCAGCCTATTGCCAATCCACCTTTGATCTTGTAGAAAACAATAAAAAAAACTAAAATACTTAAAGACAATTGACTTCAAAATGACTTATTTTTATTCTTACGTCTTTTTTACCCGAAACTAATTTTATTTAAAAGATAATATAATGCAGTTGCAATAATCCATTGAAATACAATTTTTGTAATCTTACTAAATTTTTAAGAATTTTTTTTGTTTAAGGTATTAAAAAAGAAAAATTCATAAAAATTTAACAACATCATGAAAATTTACTTTCAAATGAATTATTGTATCTACATAATATTGACTTTCAAATGAAATTTATTTTATGAAAAAAAGATGTAAAAGTAAAAATAAGTCAGTTGACTTAAATTAAATCAAATTGGCCCTAAAAAATGATTTGACAATTAGGGGTTAGGAGCGATCGATAAAATTTGCGATCTATGTATATGATGAGTATGTGATTGTTGGCCTAACCCCTTGTGAAATTGGAGAATGAGGAACCGAGCTTCAAAAAGAAAATTGCAAACCAATTCCATCTTAAAATCAGTATAATTAATTTGGAGCTCTATCATTAGTGCTTTAGGCATCTGAAGAGGAAGTTGATATATACTGCAGCAATAAAGAAACTCCCACAAGCTAGTGATGGAGCAAAAATTGATGTAATGTATCGATCCAAAAACAGAGAAATTTTATCAATCCACGAAATTAATGATAAGAAATAGCACAAAATCAATCAAAAAAATTTATGAAACATTTCAACAATGAAGGAATTTGATCTGTACATTGGGAAAAAGTTTTTGATCCGAACTTAGTCACTACTAGTGTCAAATGTCCGTAGCAATGCATCCAACTCGTCAAGATAATAATCATTAGGATCACAGCACAGTCCGTCCGTGCCACCGTCCTCTCTCGTCGCTGCCGCAGCTGCTATTACACCACCATCCTCGGAAGTAATCTCCTGATCTTTTTCTTGATCCTGTTGATGACTGAAGCCATCAGAACTCGTATTCAGACGTTATACTTGATCCTACACAAAGCCAGTTCTTGAAACCCCTCGGAACAATCACCTGCGACCACAGACTCGTGCATTATGTTGGATATTATTTCAATAAATAATTTTAAATATATATAACTAATTACTTTATAGTTGTTTTTGCTTTATAGCCGTTTAGGATTTTAAACGTATGTTTTATTTCTCCTAGTTAACTACCCGTTAGGCTATATTATTAGCCTTAAATTATAAACGGCTAACAACAATTAATTTCCAACGTTTTACTTTCATAACATATGTATATATATATATATATATATATATATATATATAGCCCCTGTTTCGTCTGATATACATATATATATATTTTGGTCTATCCTTCTCTCCTATTATTCATTTTTTCCACAAAGATATTTTCTTTATCTCCAAAAATAATATTGGGCAAAGAAAGGTGTGAGTGGAGCTTTGTTCTACCATAGTGCAAGTATGAGTAGAACTGCAACAACAAAGTTGGGTTGTAGTATCCTGAGGGTGGCGTGACCAAAGGCCGTTGCACCGGTGTGGCACGAAACTCCAACAGAAAGTGGGCAGCTCCACGCCTTAGCTCAAAATCCTTTGTATCATTGGTGATATTATTTTTTATTTTAGATTATTATCTTTAATTTTATTTTTCTTTTGTATCAATTTTTTACCACAAGGAACAACAATTTTTGGACGTTTCATTTTTTTTTTTTTAAAAAAATGAATCAATCTTGTGGTGAAAGACCGATCAAGCTTTCAAATGAACTCAATTTACCTTTCAAGTTTAATGGAGAACATTTTAAGAGATGGAAGGGAAAAGCTTTATACTACTTGAAAATGTTTGATTTTGGCTATGTGGTTTCTGAGAAAAAACTCCACAAAATATCTACCGATGATATGAGTGATTATGAGAAAAAAATGCATTTTGAAAGGATTTCAAAATATGAGAGAGATGAATTTGATTGCCGTTACACCTTGTTAAATTGTCTCTTTGATGATTTCTATGACTATTATGAAAATTCTTATAATAGTACCAGGAAGATTTGGAAAGCCTTGCAAAAAAAACATGATACTAAGGAGGCTGGTGCAAAACTATATGCTGGAAGTAGATGGCTCCACTATTAAATGGTGGACAACCTGTTTGTAGTGAAACAAATCAAAGACTTTAGCCTCACCACTCACGAACTGAGATCTGAAGGAGTGAAGATTGGAGATGATCTTCTAGTGATTGCAGTCATCGACAAACTACCGCCCTCTTGGAAGGAATTTCAAAAAGCCATGCGTCACAAACAAAAGGATATGTCAATTGAAAGCCTTATCACTCGTGTTCGAGTAGAAGAGGAGGCTAGAAACCAAGATGCCATAGGAGCCAATTTCAATAATGGTAGTGTTGGAGCCAAGGTAAATCTTACTACCTCCAATGACAAGGAACCAAGAGGTCATAATTTGAAGTATAATGCTCACTTGAAACCTAAGAGGAATTTTGTGCAAAAACCTTTCAGGAAGCAATTTTTTGGCACACAAAATCCAAGGAGCAGGAACCAAGTATTACCAATGAGACAAGATCCAAATCGTGGATGCTTTGTTTGCGACAAACCAGGTCACATCGCCAAAGTATACAAATTTCGCAAAACTGCAACTATGCCACAAATCAACATGGTAGATGAGGATGAGCCGTTTGTGGCCATGTTGACTGAGATCAATATGGTTGGTGACAAAGAAGGGTGGTGGATTGATTCTGGCGCATCTAGGCATGTTTGCAAAGAGCGATCTTGGTTAAAAACTTATACTAAGTTTGAAGTGGAAAAGGAAATCAGACTTGGAGATGGCCATATCATTAAGGCTCCAGGACAAGGTGATGTTCAATTAAACTTCACTTCTAGTAAGACTCTTGTTCTCAAGGAAGTCTTGTTTACTCCAACCTTGAGAAAAAACTTGGTTTTCGGTTTTCTATTTGGTAAGGCTGGTTTTAGACAATTGTATGAATCTGATTCCTATGTACTCTCTAAGAATGGTATTTTTTTGGGTAAAGGGTATGCTTGTGATGGCATGTTTAAGCTCAATATTGAAATGAATAAAGCATCTACTAGTTTTGTTTACATGCTTTCTTCTGCTAATTTTTTGCATGCAAGTTTGTGTCACATAAATGAAAAATATGTGAAAAACATGAGCTTTGTTGGTTTAATACCCAAAATGACTTCTAATTTTGAAAAATGTGAATCATGTAGTCTAACAAAAATTACAAGAAAGCCTTTTCAAAATACACATATGTTTATTTGATTAAACAAAAAAGTGATGCTCTTGAAAAATTTCAAGTTTTTATACATGAAATTGAAAATCAATTTGGGAGGAAAATCAAGAGATTTCGGAGTGATAGAGGCATGGAATATGGTTCCAATAACTTTGAAATCTTAATTCAAAATTTGGGCATTATTCATGAAACAACTCCTCCATATTCTCCTACTTCTAATGGTGTTGTCGAGCACAAAAATAGAACTTTGATTGGTTTAACTAATGTCATGCTTGTTAGTTCTAGTGCTCCTTCTAATTTGTGGGGAGAAGCTGTTTTGACTGCTTGTTATATTTTGAATCGCGCTCCAGGTAAGAAAATAAATATTACTCCTTTTGAATTGTGGAAAGGTTACAAACCAAACTTGGATTATTTTAGAGTTTGGGGTTACCTGGCTTATGTGCGGTTAAATGATCCAAAAAGACCAAAATTAGGAGCTAGAGCAACAACTTGTGCTTTTCTTGGCTATGCAAAAAAAACCAAGGCTTATCATTTTTTGGATCTTGAAAACAATGTTATCATTGAGTCGGTTGATGCCATTTTTCACGAAGATAAACTTCCTTTCAAGAAAGAAGAAAAACATGATATTGAAAAAAGAAACAATTTAGAACCAGTTTTGAGTACTTCTACTACCAATTTAGAAAGTCAAGAAAATTTGGAATTCGAGTTACGAAAAAGCAAATGAACTAGAGTTGAGAAGGATTTTGGTCCTGACTTTTTTGTTTATAATATTAATGACAAATCAATTTCTTTGAAAGAGGCTTTAGAATCACAAGAATATATTTTTTGGAAAGAAGCTATTAATGAGGAAATGGATTCTCTAATTTCAAACAATACCTGGAAATTAGTTGATTTACCTTCTGGTTCTAAAACAATCAGTTGTAAATGGGTTCTTCAGAAATAATTTAAACTGGATGGTTCTATAGATAAATATAAAGCAAGACTTGTTGCTAAAGGTTTTAAACAAAAAGAAGAAATTGATTTCTTTGATACTTATTCTCCTGTTTCCAAAATAACTTCTATTAGACTTCTAATTGCTGTTACATCTCTTTATAAACTTTTTATTCATCAAATGAATGTCAAAACTGCTTTTCTAAATGGACATTTAGAAGAAGAAATCTATATGGAACAACCTGAAGGTTTTGTTGTGACTGGCCAAGAGCACAAAGTTTGTAAACTTACAAAGTCCCTTTATGGTTTAAAACAAGCTCCTAAGCAGTGGCATGAAAATTTTGATTCTTGCATGATTAATAATGGTTTCAAGTCTAGTGAATGTGATAAATTTATTTACTTTAAGTCCTTTGATAATTGTCATGCCATTGTATGTTTGTATGTTGATGATTTACTCATTTTCAGCTCATCTATGCATGTGATTGATCTTATAAAAATTATATTGCATCAACATTTTGACATGAACGACTTAGGTGAAGCAAATGTTATTTTTGGTATGAAAATTTCAAGGTGTGCTGATGGTATTTTCATAGATCAATCTCACTACATTGACAAAATTTTGAGTAAGTTTGGTTATGCAAGTACAAAACTAGTGTTAACTCCCATGTTAAATGGTATAAAATTGTTGCCTACCATGCATGATGAAAGTGTTGTTAATCAAACTTTATATGCTAGTATAACTGGTAGTTTGTGCTATCTTACAGGTTGTACTAGACCTGATATTTCATATGCAGTGGGCATACTTGGGAGATTTACTAGTAAACCAAATATGGATCATTGGAGAGCTATTGATCACTTAATGGGATATTTGAGATATACAAAAAATTATGGTTTATTTTTTCAAAGATATCCTGCTATACTTGAGGGCCATTGTGATGCTAATTGGAATACTTTGTCAAGTGATTCTCTATCTGTTACGGGATATGTCTTTACTTTAGCAGGTGGTGCAGTGTGCTGGAAATCTAAAAAACAGCAAATAATAGCAAAGTCCACGATGGAGGCAGAATTAATTGCTCTTGCTTCTACATGTGAGGAAGCTAGTTGGCTTAGAGATCTCTTATTTGAAATCCCTTTATGGGAAAAACCGGTACCTTCTATTTTAATACATTGTGACAATACTGCTGCAGTACATACAGTGAATAACCGTTATTATAACGGAAAATCCAGACTTATTAGAAAAAAACATAGTACTGTGAGGTCCTATATGAATGACAGAGTTGTTAATGTGGACTATGTAAAATCATGTGAAAATATTGCAGATCCGCTAACAAAATCTCTTGCAAGAGACAAGGTCTGGATTACATCGAGGGGAGGTGGGATTAAAGCCCAAATTGAATGGAGCTTCCTATGAGGATACCCAACCCAAAAATCAGAGATCCTGAAGCTTGGGTTTTGAATGGGAAAAACAAATCATAGTGAAGCCGTTAAGAGATGCATTATTTTTCTTAACTCATCCTTATGGTGTGGATGCATCTATCTTGTAATGATTGAGGGTTGAGTGTTTTCTCTAAATGAGAATCTGTAGCTCTTTATTGAGTGGGGTGTCAAAGTTACAGGAGCACCCTTGACGGATTTTCACCTATATGAGTGTTGGAGTGAGGCCGCTCTGTGGGCTACTACTAAAATCGCTCATGAAAAAATCAGGATTTGCACATGACCATCAATAGTGCAAGCTTATAAGCTCAATGGACACCTAGTTTATTATGTGTGTTAGGTGAACTTGTGTCCACAAGTGACCATAGTTGAAGGTAGTACCCCTATTGGTCATGGAACAAAGAAGCCAACTCACTAAGTAAAGGTTCAAGGTATCACTACCTTTATTAAGCATAATAAACTATCTTTACCCAAATTGATAGCATTATGGTTTTTTATTGAAATGGACAGGGAAATGTTGGATATTATTTCAATAAATAATTTTAAATAAATATAACTAATTACTTTATAGTCGTTTTTGCTTTATAGCCGTTTAGGATTTTAAACATATGTTTTATTTCTCCTAGTTAACTACCCGTTAGCCTATATTATTAGCATTAAATTATAAACAGCTAGCTACAATTAATTTCGAACATTTTACTTTCATAACATATATATATATATAGCCCCTGTTTCGTCTGATAGACATATATATATTTTTTGGTCTATCCCTCTCTCCTATTATTCATTTTTTCCACAAAGATATTTTCTTTATCTCCAAAAATAATATTGGGAAAAGAAAGGTGTGAGTGGAGCTTTGTTCTACCATAGTGCAAGTGTGAGTAGAACTGCAACAACAAAGTTGGGCTGTTGTATCCTGATGGCGGCGTGACCCGAGGCCGTTGCACCGGTGTGGCACGAAACGTCCAAAAGAAAGTGGGCAGCTCTACGCCTCAGCTCAAAATCCTTTGTATCATCGGTGATATTATTTTTTATTTTAGATTATTATCTTTAATTTTATTTTTCTTTTGTATCAATTTTTTACCACAAGGAACAATAGATTATGTAGTCCGTCTTCTCGCACTTGTTCTGCTCCTTCTGCCCCTTCTTGGCCCTGAAGAAAGTGAGCGTCTTCTTCCACCCGGTCACCCTGTTGCTTTCGTCCAGGATTTTTTTGGTCCCCGGTGTTGGACTTCCAATGCTCTCCTCCATTGTCGCTAGTCTGATTCAAACTCCTCTGAGGGCGCTTCCCATTACCATTCCATGACATCTTCTCTCGACAGACGAAGAAGTAGCGTTCATTCTTCTTCAAGAAGGCCGTCATGTTGGAGTTCCGGTTGAGCATGCAGGGCTCTAATCCATAGATATCAGCTTCTGGAATCATGAATCTTGACAGAAGCTCACTCTTAAGCACCTTACAGAGGTAGCCGGTGATGAGATCTCCGTCAGTTGGGTCAAACCGGACACCCACAGGTATTGACATCACCATGGAAAGCAGATCAATCAAATGCAGGGGGATGGATGTGTGTGTGTGTTTTTATACATGCAATTTTATGGTATGATGGAAGAGAGTTGTATTATTGGACTCTTATCAACTCATGCGCTCTATTCTTGGTCAGATATGCCGGGGAAGCACTTTGCTCCTATCTAGCATCATATCCATTGAATTCCTGCCGCCTTATTATAATTTGTGTTTTTAATGTTGCAATTGCATCCTCATTTACAAAATTACTTCAATTAGGTACGTAGGTTTCTCATTCACAATTATGTTCCTTTTGTTTTCATTATTTGTTTTATTAGCCCAATAAGATTTTGATGCAGTAATAGAATTATGTTTCAGGAGACCGTGGACCTAAAGCCTCTGTTGTCGATAACTAAACTGCTAATTTCAAAACTTGAGTGCTTAGTGGAAAAGTTTCAAAACTTTAAGGTTTACTTTGTAACTTTTTAAAAATCTAAGTGAAAAAATAAGAAACTTTAGATAAAATATAGAATCAATTTGTAATTTTTTCAAAAGTCAAGAACTATTTTGTAATTTTGTCAAATTTTAGAATAAAGAGACTTATAGCTCTGTGAAGCAGGTTGGGAGTGTATTGTTTAGAGTATTGAAAACTAACCCCACTACCTTTGCTCAATCTCCTGTAAATAAAAAAAAACTGGGGTTGGTTTCTGTGAGAACATGTCATTATACTACCAACTCTGAATAAGAACTCATATGCTAGCGACTTATTCTATACACTGTAACAACAATAACAAAAAATGTTTATGACAAATTTTATGGTAGTTATCTTTTTTTATATCAGAAAGTTGTTGACTTCTTGGTGATAGTAAAGTTAAGGTGCTACCAACCAAACTAGGTGAACCGGCTTTAAAACTTGTGCTAGGTAACTTGAACATGTGATTTTATGCTCAAGGACACTGTTGGCCCAACTTGTGTATTTGGGGGAAAGCCTCTGGTGATCAAATTAGGCTCTTGTAAGTGATTGAGAAAGCTATGGAGATTAGTGTTGCAGAGTGTAAAACATACCATGGAGTTTCATGGGGCTCTTGCTTATGGAGATTGGAAGCGGTCTGTATGAATTAGGAAATCTGATGAACAAGGAAAAGGTCTGGATAGATGGTGGATTGGGGCCCATTGTACCGACTAGGTGGTTTCGGCCTCGGTATAGGGTTATAGGTCCTATATGGAATCAATATGTCCATTTTCTTAGAAAATGTAGGATTGGAGTCCTATATTTTTTTAGGCCCTCTTGCGTGAAATGATACTTCCCATGTGAACATGCCTCTGTTGGTTAAGCAATGTTGCATGAGGTTGGTAGGCATGACGAATCCCCTTTTTGGATAATAAGAGGTAAAACGATACCTTTAGGCGACCGAGGAGGTGCCTACATAATGCTAATCAAAGATAGGGGTGCTCAATCACCTCTTTTGGTTTTAACTGAATGACTGAATTTCTTCAATTTTTGGTCTTAGATACTAATAACTAAATAGATTGAATGATGAGAAAATTCAAAAAACCAAAAATTGAATCAACCAAAAAGAATTTTGGTTATTCAATTTTTCAATTAGGATGAACGAATCGTATGCATCCACATTCCAAACCTCAAACATTCATCACATATTACAGTCTAAAGATAAAATTCAATCACATAGAAAATATCTATTATCCATTTTAAATCCAAACATAGTAAACATCCATCACATACATAATCCTTTCAAAATTGCAAACATAAATGCTAGTAAAATAAAAATTTGAAAATTTTGGTCAACTAAATTTAATTGGAGGAAGCCAAAAATTGAATCAAACTCATATATTGGTTTTCAACTATATCCGATAATTGAAATTATATTTAAAAATGATAATCAAAAACCAAATTTTTTTCACTTATTTGGTTATTTTGGATATAACCAAAATTTTAGTCACCCTTAATCAGAGATGTTGCTTGATGGTGTGCAACATTTATGGTAGGCAAGGGTCATGTGGCACCTTTTTATTGGACCACCAAGAGGGTAATGATTATGGTGGTTTTCAAGATGGGATGTGAAAAGGTCACTTAGGGCTTATAAGAGCCCATACCCCTAATTCACCTTCCTCTTTAATGTTCACATTGCTTCTTTGCTTCTCAAAACTATCTTGCTTCCTTGCTCCATGTCTTATTGCTTTCTATTTCCCAGCAAACATTCCCACCTTCATGACTAAGCAACGTCTTCATCTTTTACTTTATTACTTCAATACATAGCTGAATTTTCTCCCATTCTTTTGTTGATTTTATTTATTTTTCTTTATTTCTTTTCTGATTTCTACCACAACAATTGGCTGCCATTCCCCACACCTTGCTCACCTTTAGTTTTGACATTTATCCTTAAATGGCACACTGCAAATCTGCATCAGGAAAGGTTACGGTGACTACCCATCCCCTGGCCATAATGGAGTGCCCAATTAGCAGAAAGAACTTGAAGGTCTCGTTCTGCACCATCTTGAAAGAGTTCAAAGGAGTGAAGACTAGCCTCATGTGGGAGGTGATGTAGATCAATCTCCATTTGTGGTATTGACGTGATGAGGTTGCTTTTGCCCTAAAAAGTAAGTGGTTCTTGTGCATGTCAACCACCAATGTTGATTGAGACACCTTTTCCGTCCCCATTACCCAACTTCAAGATGGGCTTTGTTTTCCCTTTAATCCCTTCATAAAAATATTTTATGAATTCTACCAGTTTCCTGTTTCCCAACTGTCCCCCAAGTCGTTCATTCACTTAAATGAAATTGTCATCTGCTGGAAACCAGTAGGGGTCAAACCCATTCTTGATGCTTCTTTGCACTTTTAAGCCTTTAAGCTCTGTAACATGTTCAACCTTTTCCCATGTTGTCTCGTATCTCACAAAGGTAATAAATCCTTTGCGATTGCCCTCTGTAGAGAATCTTGGGGCAAGTGGAAAGATCATCGCTTTTTTCTTACCCTTAGCAACCCCTGATGGGACTTCGATATGCGTGGAGTGACACTCCCTAACACAGTGTCATCAAATGTCCCTTTTTGTTCATAGGATCAGATGGGGAAAGGACTTATAAGGGTATTCTAACATGGTTGGAGTCAATTGTCCATTATGAGAATTACGAGGGCCTCTTCTGTCTACCCCAACAGGGACTGGGAAAGACAACCATTCCATAGTCAGGAATATGCTATGCCCACCTGAGCTATGAAGGCATGGAGAACCCGGCAAACTGGGTTTGTATTTAAGGACAATTGGTTATTGTTGGTCCATTTTAATACCTTTGGATTTATTTGACTATTTTTAGATTTAGATATTGTAAATTAATGATATTTAGATTAATTAAATTGAAATTGTATTATTCAAAATTTTTCTTATTGTTACTACATAAGTTTTAATTATATTAGATAGACAATTAAATTATTAATATTGATACCAACAATTTATAATTAACAATTTAGTGTTATAATTCATTTGAAACCAAGTATAGGTAGGCTACTAACTGATTATAATTGTCACATCTAGTGACCGCCTAGCAACTGCTTCTATTTGTCAACCCTTTTAGTCATTGCCTTGGTCACTCGACCCTGGTGACCAAGGGGTTGGTGAGTGCTCGTTAACTTTTAATGTCAGTAGCCAAAATGTGTATTGGTGACCGTTTGGCTATTGATAAGCTAGCCAGTTTTTGCATCTTCTCTTGTAGTGTACTGGGGATAAAGTACAACATCATTCCCAACATTTTCTGTAATTACACAAAAAGGCTTTGGACATTCCTTTAATTTTAATGTGAGTTACATGTAAGGACCTAATATTTAAAAAATGAGACATTTAATCAGTGTTTCATGGGTAGGCAAGACTTCGGGGGGTGGAAAAAGATAGAGAAAGGGAGAATAGAATTGTGGATAAAAAGCATGGGTCTTAACTTAAAATTGGCATTTATATTTAAAGCCAAAATAATAGGTCTAAGTCCTTAACCTACTTTTAGTCGTGATATAAGGTCCCTATATTTATAAACTGTCATTTATAATAATGACACATGTTATTGAAACAACAATGTACTTTCTTTTTCCTAAGATCCTTAAAATGTTGGGTTTAGCACAAAAATTAAAAATTCGTATTTAAAATTTTTTTTCTCTCTTGTGTCTATCACTTGTTGCATATAAATCCAGAAGAATGGAACATGCGATTATCAAATTAATTATTTTAAGCTAATATTGTAAAGTAATTTATTAAATATTGAAATATTCCAAAGATAATTTAGGGTAACTCAAAATAGTAATGTTGGAAATAGACCCATAATGCAAGTTGCTTTATGATATGTTTTATGACTATTTTAAGCCTTCTTCTAACTTACAGAATCTTTTTTTGGAATGTAGGTCTCTCCTACTAAGGCTAAACATCAACCATCATCATCACAGTCTGTTTGCAAGGCTTTCATGTTTCATCCGTTTATGTACTTTGATGTCTGTCCTCCGAATTTAAGGAGTCTTCTTGATTTGGAAATTGTTGTCCCAGCTCTCCAAGAAGTTGCTAGCTCTTCTGTCTGTACTTCCTTTATTCTTGTCATATTCCTTTGTCCTAGTAGAATGTTCTCTGTTGGCAGCAGAGGCAAGAACTTGGCTGTGTAGGTTCTGTGTTTTGTTGTCCTTCCATTTTCCACTAAAAAGAAAAAAGTTTTCAAGAGTGTCAGACACTTATAAGCTTTCAAGTTATGCGGTTAGGATGTCAATAGTTTAGTACTAAAAAATATGTTCCTTGAATTTTTTAGGACGTCCAACATTAATGAGACCCAATAAGTATAGCATAACCAAATCATATATATTTATGTCTTTGTGTGGATGCATAAAGAAAGTGATGATTATTTTTTATATAGTGATTGTGTACTCAACATGTACTTTAATTGAAATCAGACACTTTAAGAAACTCAAAAGGTCTTTTAACAAGGCATTTTATATGGAGTAAGTATATTATCAAATTTTCTTTCTATGTTGGTGAGGAAAAACATTTATAAAAGTTTAGCTACTTAAGTAATTATTCTTATGTCGGACATAGTATTAACATCCAAATTTCATTCATGTAACACAGAATGAAATTAAAAATATTGCATTTTCACGGTTTCTCCTTTTTATTTTTCTTTTATTTGTATTATTTTTTATTATATACAAAATTTCAACCCCTAATAAATTTAAGCTTAATTATCGCTAAGTGATTAAAAATATGGACATTTGTAATTGAAGGGCTCATACTTTGATTTCTTAAAAACAAAGGACTCCACATTTTAGAATTTAATAATTTTAAAGGGACAAAATGCTATATAGTGAATACTTTGACGACCGATTCATGTCGATTCATACTACATGGAGGAAAATATCTGACTCAGTATAGTTTAAGGAACCAAAAGAGATTTAGGCTATTCAAAAAATTATGTTTATTATGGTTGAAACCTTTTACTGGATTCATAGTATGTTACAGTACACTGTAGTAGTTTTTAATATTTATGATAAGCTTCTATGGATTTTTGTTGTTATTTGTGTTAAGTTTTTGTATACCATGATGAGTTAAGAAAAAAAAATATAATTGACTAAACTTCTTCAATCAGTTTTTGTCAATCTGATGAACATATTATAGGTGGGTTAATGGGATGAATATGTATATTATATTATTACAACGGCTTTGTTGGCAAGCCAAGTTCGATTCTAATCTTCACATAGTTCCATAATTCTAATAAATTAAAGTTACATTATTTTTGTTGAGGATTGTCTAGATAAAAGGATTTTGATCAAGTTGTGTATGCTTATGTAAACACAAGTTAGGTTGTTTTCTCATTTCAAGAGAATATTAAACGGGTTAATTGGGTTTTTATCTAACTTAAGTCCATCTATTAGGTTTGTTATGAAAAACGCATTTTAGTGAATTTGATAGTATAATATGTAGATTTGTTTTGGACATACAATACAAGTTTTTTTCAGTTGTTTCTTTGTCTAAATTATTTTATAAATATGGTTACTATTAACACAAAAACAAAGTCCCATTGAAATATTTTTTCAATACATTTATGTCAATCCTAATAATTTAAATTATTTAGGCACGTTAATGGGATCAAAACCTCGTCATGCCCATTATCTTAGTACATTTTCTTTATTAAATTTTCATTGCATTTTAAAATAATATTCTTATGGTTTACGTTGATCATTTCCAATTTTTTAAAATAAAAAAAGTAACGGTTACTTTTTCTAATATTCTCCACTTTTTGGATCCCGTAGTAACATAGGGTATATAAACTACTTCTACTAGACTTTATATATTATATGTATGCTGAAGTGTTGAATAAGGTGACTTGCACATAAATCTCTCAGAAAAAGTACCTCAAACTTTCATTTTGAACTAATTTTAATAAACTACTATGCCTTATTCTAATATAAAGTAATTATTTACCCAAATTCTCGTTTGATTGAAACTTTCCGCTTTAATATGTCTAAAAAGTAATTTCAAGAAATTTTGTAAAATGTAAGTATTTTTTTATTAATTTTTTAACTTAAAAAGTCTAAAAACAAAAATTAATAAAATTATTTATTTTTCATAAAATAACTATTTTATATTGGAATTCTTAAAAAAATCAGTAAATCTTGCTAACCAATGCTTGATATAAAAATAACACAAAATAAAGTGTGTAAATGAATGCACAACAAATTGCTTTTAGATAAGGCAAGTTTTGCATAAGGAAAAGGGGTAGGGGTCCAAGCCTTGTCTACATACTACTTTCCCATAGCCCAGCCAACATCTTATAAGCCATAGGGAAAACAAACCAACTAACAAAGTGCCTATAACTGCTATACTGAAATAGTGCTAGAAACCTGAAAAATTGGCTAACCAATGATATACCAAAGTTTGAGGCTATAGATAAAGTAACAACTTAACTGGAGCTTGTGGCTCCTATGTCATTGTTCTGCATGAGGATTAGATTTTAGTTATAACATACTAAGGGAATTTTGATGAAGACGAGTGTGTGGAAAATGGTTCTAGCACCATGTTTTATTATCCTACATACTAGAAAGCTTATGGACTAAGCACTCACCGATAAATCCCCTACAAGGTTGTACCTTTAGGATTGAGGGGTATAATGTCTCTAACTAGGACTCGTGGTAAAGCCCTTCCAAGTACAAACCTAGCTTGTATGGGCCATGTAAGAGAAAATCTCAGGTAAGTACTTCATTTTATGTTTTATTATGCAATCAAAGCAAGTTAGTTAAGGTGTAGAAGTTTCCGAAGTCATTAAAGGCACCTAAGGCTCTCTAGGGACATTGTGGTAATTTTACCCCAAACTTATGGTAAGTTTATAAATTCAATAAGAATGGTGTCATAAGTGTAAAGATGACCCAAGGAAGTTATTCCATATGTTTTATAGCTCATAGGAACCAAGGAAGTTAGTGGAAGGACTTAAGTGCACGAAGTTGTGAGATGAACACCTATGGCCAAAGTTGGCTTAAGCTAAACTAAGCTTAAGAATTATTAGAGAGTCTAAGGAAATTCTAAGGAAGGCCAAAAATGTGGACAGTAAAGATTGGGAGGTTAAGTGACAAATTAAATAAAGTTGGTGGAATGTTGGGAGAAAATAAGGTAATAAGGGAATCAGGTAGAGAGATGAGTAGCATTTTGCTAACTTATTAGCCGATGAGGAGTATCTATGGACACAAAAGTAATTCAATAGTTAGATCTTGGGGACTTCAACACAAGGCTTTTTCATCTTGCTACCAAAAAAAGACGACTTAACTAGGATCTCTAATTTGAATATGAAGGATGTCTCATGGATTTATGGTGAGGATGACATTCAAGCAAATTCATTCTTACTATTATCAATTATTCACCTATTTTCCTCCTCACTGTGAAGCTGCACAAGCAGAGTTTTGCTCCTTTATCTCCAGTGTTTTGTCTAGAGATGAAATAAAGAAGGCCACCCTTGGAACAGGGAATTTTAAAGCCCTAAGGCCATATGGGCTACTGCCTATCATTTTTAGGAAGTTTTGGCATATCGTGGGTGACTTTATTATAAAAGCAGCCTTATCCTTCCATAGTGGTGGTTTTCTGTTGAAATAGATTAACCAAATATTCGTAACGTTGATTCCCAAATTCGGAGGAGCTTACTGTTTCCCAGATTTTCACCTTATTAGCCTCTATAACACTCTTTATAAGGTGATTGCTAAAACTATAGTAAACAGGTTGAAACCTATAATGTCCTTTTTCAAGATTCCAGTAAAATTTTCAGATAAGATTTCTGGTAAGTTTGCAAAATTTTGGTGGTCAACAACACAAGATAAAAAAAGGTTTCCATATAAAGAACAAACACCTGATTATGCTGCCCAAAGGTTTAGGAGGTATGGGCATCAAGGATATGTGGCTCTTTAATCAAGCCTTACTACCTAAGGCTTTCCAGAGAATGTTTGCAGGAAATTCAAATA
This sequence comes from Aquilaria yunnanensis, assembly GCA_039654915.1. Lineage (NCBI taxonomy): Eukaryota > Viridiplantae > Streptophyta > Magnoliopsida > Malvales > Thymelaeaceae > Aquilaria > Aquilaria yunnanensis. Next base: position 33,523,082 of record CM077595.1, on the reverse strand, counting down.
GCCTAGCTTATAGAGTTCTTATTACAAAGAATGGCTTCCTTCAGTCAATCTTGTTGGTGAAGAAAAAAAAACAATTTTACCGTCATTTGGCAAAGTCTTCTATATGGACATAATTTTCTTCGCCAGGCACATAGATAGAGTATTATGCTGCTCAATCACTTTTTTTTTTGTTTTAACCGAATCTAAATGACTGAATTTATTCAGTTTTGGTCTTAGATACTAATAATTGAATAGATAGAATTATGAGAAAATCAAAAGAGCCAAAAATTGAATCAACCAAAAAGAATTTTGGTTATTCAATTTTTCAATTGGGATGAACGAATCATATCGATCCACATTCCAAACTTCAAACATCTATCACATAGTCTAATCTAAAGATAATTTAAAATCACATGGAAAATATCTATTATCCATTTTAAATCCAAATATCACATACATACACAAAGTAAATTACCATCACATACATAATCCTTTCCAAATTGCAAACATAAATGCTAGTAAAATAAAAATTTGGAAATTTTGGTCAACAAAATTTTAATTGAAGCAAGTTGAAAATTGAATCAAACTTATATATTGGTTTTCAGTTATATCAGAAAATTGAAATTATATTTGAAAACAATAATCAAAAACTGAATTATTTTTTGCTTGTTCGGTTATTTGGGATATAACCAAACTTTTACTCACCCCTAATCAAAGACATTGCTTGATGGTGTGCGACATCTATGGTAGTCGAGGATCATGTGACACCTTTTTATTAGACCGCCAAAAGGGTAATGATTGCGGTAGTTGTCAAGGTAGGATGCGAAAAGGCCACTTATGGCTTATAAAAGCCCATACCCCTAATTCTCCTTCCTCTTTAATGTTCAAGTTGCTTCTTTGATTCTCAAAACTAGCTTGCTTCCTTGCTCCACGTCTTATTGCTTTTTATTTCCCAATGCACATTCCCACCTTCATGACTAGGCAACATCTTCATCTTTTACTTTATTACTTCACCACATAGCTGAATTTTCACCCATTCTTTTGTTGATTTTATTTATTTTTCTTTATTTCTTTTATGATTTCTCCCACAACAATTAGTTGCCATTCCCCACGCCTTGCTCACCCTTCTTTTTGACATTTATCCTTAAATGGCAGCCCCCAAATCTACGTCAGGAAACGATACGGTGACTACCCATCCCCCTACCATCATGGAGTCCCCAATTGGAGGGAAGAACTTAAAGGTCTCTTTCTGCACGAACTTTAAAGAGTTCAAAGAAGTGAAGGTTAGCCTCATTTGGGAGGTGTTGTAGATCAATCTCCATTTGTGGTAATCACCTAACGAGGTAGCTTTTGCCCTAAAACGTAAGTGGGTCTTGTGCATGTCAACCACCAATGTTGATTGGGACACCTTTTCCGTCTCCATCACGCAACTTCAATGTGGGCTTTGTTTTCCCCTTGATCCCTTCATAAAAATATTTTGTGAATTCTACCAGTTTCCCATTTCCCAACTATCCCCCAACTCCTTGATCCACTTAAATGAAACTATCATCTGCTGGAAACCAGTAGGGGTCAAACCCATTCTTGATACTTTTTTGCAGTTTTAAGCCTTTAAGCTTTGTAACACGTTCAACCTTCTTCCATGTTGCCTTGTATCTCACAGACGCAATAAATCCTTTTCCATCACCCTCTGTAGAGACTCTTGGGACATGTGGAAAGATCATTGCTTTTTTCTCACCCTTAGCAACCCCCAATTGGACTTCGTGGTAAGTGGAATGACACCGCCCAGCATAGTGTCATCAAATATCCCCTTTTGTTCTTCGGATCAGATGGGGAAATGACTTATAAGGGTATTCTAACTTGGCTGGAGTCGATTGTCCATTATGAGAATTACGAGGGCCTCTTCCCTCTACCCTAACAGGGAATGGGAGAGACAACCATTTCGTAGTCGGGAATATGCTGTGCCCACCTGAGTTATGAGGGCATGGAGAACCGAGCAAACTGGGTTAGTATTTAAGGACATTTGTTGTTGTTCGGTTATTTTAATACTTTTGGATTTACTTGACTATTTTTAGAGTTACATGTTGTAAATTAATAATATTTAGATTAATTAAATTAAAATTGTATTATTTAAAATTCTTCTTATTGTCACTACATAAGTTTTAATTATATTAGATATAGATAGTTAAATTATTAATATTGATACTAATAATAATTAACAATTTAGTGTTATAATTAATTTGAAACCAAGTCTAGGCAGGTTACTGGCCAATTATAGTTGTCACCTCCTATGACCGCCTGGCGACTGCTTTTGTTTGTCGACCCTTTTGGTCAATGCATTCATCACTCCATCTTGGTGGCCAAGGGTTTGGTGAGTGCTTGTTAACCATTAGTGTCAGCAACCAAAATGTGTATTGGTGACCATTTGGCTATTGATAAGCCGGCCAGTTTTTGCATTTTCTCTTGTAGTGTACTACGGATAAAGTACAACATCATTCCCAACATTTTCTGTAATTACACAAATAGGCTTTTGACATTCCTTTAATTTTAAAGTGAGTTATATGTAAGGACCTAATATTTAAAAAATGAGACATTTAATCAGCGTTTCGTGGGTGGGCAAGACTCCGGGGGGTAGAAAGGGATAAAGAGAGGGATAATGAGAGGGAGAATAGAATTGTGGATAAAAAAGCATGGGTCTTAACTTGAAATTGGCATTTATATCTAAAGCCAGAAGTATAGGTCTAAGTTCTTAACCTATCTTTCAGTTGTCATATAAGGCTCCTATATTATAAACCATCAATTATAATAATGGCACAAGTTATTGAAACAACTATCTACTTTTTATATCCCAAGATCCTTTAAATGTTGGGTTTAGCACAAAAATTAAGAAATTGGTATTTAAAATTAATTATTTTTTGCTAATATTGTAAAGTAATTTATTAAATATTGAAATATTCCAAAGATAATTTAGGGCAACTCAAAATACTAATGTTGGAAAAAGACTCAAATTGCAAGTTGCTTTGTGATATGTTTTATGACTATTCTAAGCCTTCCTCCTACTTACAAAATCCTTTTTTGGAATGTAGCTCTCTCTTGCTAAGGCTGAACATCAACCATCGCCATCACAGTCCATTTGCAAGGCTTTGATATTTCATCCATTTATGTACTTTGATGTCTGTCCTCCAAATTTAAGGAGTCTTCTTGATTTGAAAATTGTTGTCCCAACTCTCCAAAAAGTTGCTGGCTCTTCCGTATGTACTTCCTTTATTATTGTCATAGGACTCTGTCCCAGTAGAATGTCTTATGTTGGCAGCATAGGCAAGAACTTGGTGGTGTAGGTTATGTGTTTTGCTATCTTTCCCTTTTCCACTGAAAAAAAAAAACAAGTTTTCAAAAGTGTCAGACACTTATAAGCTTTCAAGTTATGTGGTTAGGATGTCAATAATTTAGTACTAAAGAATATGTTCCTTGAATTTTTTAGGACGACAGACACTAATGCAGGCCAAGAAGTATAACATAACCAAATCATATATATTTATGTCTTTGTGTGGATGCACGAATAAAGAAAGTGATTATTATTTTTTATATGTTGATTGTTTACTCAACATGCACTTTAATTTAAATCTAACACTTTAAGAAACTCAAAAGGTATTTTAACAAGGCCTTTTATAAGGAGCAATTATATTATCAAATTTTCTTTTTATGTTGGGTGCGGAAAAACATTTATAAAAGTTTAGCTACTTAATTAATTATGATTATGTCAGACATAGTGTTAACATCCAATTTCCATTCATGCAACATGGAATGAAATTAAAAATATTGCATTTTCAAGGTTTCTCCTCTTTTATTTGTATTATTTTTTATTATATACAAAATTTCAACCACTAATAAACTTAAGCTTAATTATCACTAAGTGATTAAAAATATGGACATTTGTAATTAAAGGTCTCATACTTTTATTTTTTACAAACAAAGGACTTCACATTTTAGAATTTAATAAAATTAAAGGGACAAAATGCTATTTAGTGAATGCTTCGAGGGCTGATTCATGTCGATTCATAGTACAAGGAGGAAAGTATCTGACTTAGTATAGTTCAAGGAACCAAAAGTGATTTAGGCTATTTAAAAAATTAAGTTTATTATGGTTGAAACCTTTTATTGGATTCATAGTATTTTGTCGTATATTGTAGTAGTTTTTAATATGTATGATAAGCTTCTATGGAATTTTTGTTGTTATTTTTGTTAATTTATTGTATACCATAACGAGTTAAGAAAAAAAATATAATTAACTAAACTTCTTCTATCAGTTTTTGTTAATATGATGAATATATTATAGGTGGGATAATGGGATGAATATGGATAATATATTATTACAACAGTTTTGTTAGCAAGTCAAGTTCAATTCTAATCTACACATAGTTCCATTATTCTAATAAATTAAAGTTACATTACTTTGTTTCAAGATTTTCTAGATAAAAAGGATTTTGACCAAGTTGTTTATGCTTGTGTCAACACAGGTTAGGTTGTTTCGTCATTTCAAGAGAATATTAAATGGGTTAATCGGGTTTTTATCTAAATTAAGTTCATCTATTAGGTTTGTTATGATGAAAACATTTTAGTGAATTTGATAGTATAATATGTATATTTGTTTTGGATATATAATGTAAGTTTGTTTCAATTGTTTTTCTTTGTCTCAATTATTTTATAAATATGGTTACTATTAATACAAAAACACAAAGTCCCATTGAAATTTTTTTTCAATACATTTATGTCAATCCTAATAATTTAAATTATTTAGGCACATTAATGGGATCAAAACCTTGTCACGCCCACTATCTTAGTACATTTTCTTTATTCAAGTTTCATTGCATTTTAAAATAATATTCTTATGGTTTATGTTTATTTTTTCCAATTTTTTAAAATAAAACAAGCAACGGATACTTTTTTTAATGTTCTCCACTTTTTGGGTCCCATAGTAACGTAGGGTATATAAACTAGTTCTACTAGACTTTATATATTATATGTATGCTGAAGTGTTGAATAAGGTGACCTGCACATAAATCTCTCAGAAAAAGCACATTAAACTTTCATTTTGGACTAATTTTAATAAACTACTATGCTTTATTCTAATATAAAGTAATTATTTACCCAAATTGTCATTTTATTGAAAATTTCCACTTTAAGACATCTAGAAAGTAATTTCAAGATATTTTGTAAAATGTAAGTATTTTTTTATTAATTTTTTAACTTAAAAAATGTAAAAATCAAAAATTAAATAAATTATTTATTTTTCATAAAATAACTATTTTATATTATAATTTTTAAAAATATGGGTAAATTTGGCTAATAATTTCTTTATATAAGAATAACACAAAATAAAGTGTGCAAATGAATGCAAAGCAAATTGCTTTTAGATAAGGCAAGTTTTGCATAAGGAAAAGGGGTAGGGGCCCAAGCCTTGTCTACTTACTACTTTCCCATAGCCCAGCCAACATCTAATATGCCCTAGGGAAAACAAACCAGCTAACAAAGTGCCTATAACTGCTATATTGAAATAGTGCTAGAAACCTGAAAAATGGGCTAACCAAAGATATAACAAAGGTGGAGGCTACAAATAAAGTAACAACCTAACTGGAGCTTGTGGCTCCTATGTCATTGTTCTGCATAGGGATTCGATTTTAGTTATAACAAACAATGGGATTTTCGACGAGGACGAATGTATGTGGCAATGGTTCTAGCACCATGTTTTCTTATCACACATACTAGAAAACTTATTGACTAAACACGCACCATTGAATCCTATACAAGGTTGTACCTTTGGGATTGAGGGATATAATGCCTTTAACTAGGACTTGTTGTAAAGGCCTTTTAAGTACAAACCTAGCTTGTACGGGCCATCTAAGAGAAAATCTCAAGTAAGTACTTCATTTTATGTTTTATTATGTGTCGTAGAACAGGGTCCCAATGCCCCAAATTTCTTGGCTTGTAGGCCCTTAGGGACTATGAATCTCACTTAGTTACTATTGGCTAACTATTACTCATCAGTATAAATTAAAACAATTTATGTGCAACTAGTTTCTTAGCCTACCCTGCAAAAGCTATGCGTGCTTTCGTCTTGGCAATGCAAATGAATAAATAAACTATTTGTTAAAAGCATTGCTCGAGCATTTTATTTAAAACGTGCTTAAATCATGCAAAGACAGTGACATGCTAGTTATTTCGGCTTCAAGTAATAGTCTGTGCACATTTAACATCACTAACATGCACCCAAAAGTAACTAAATGGTTTTACACCACAATGTATCCTAATAAAGGAACAAAGTACTACATACATGAGACAAAAACCTAACTAAGATGCTTTACTTGAGGCCCGCCCTTGAGCTATCAAAGCTCCAAGTGCAAGTCCTTCCTTAGTCCTTGTGCACCCCTTAGCCTCTACACTGTAAAGGCATAAAACTTAGTCAGTACGTAGCTTAGTCCACAAGTAAACTTAGAATCACAAGGATTCTAGAGAAAGAATACCTGCAAAAAGAGAAAGCTTAGCCCACAACTATCCATTAGTTGTTAGGCCCAATGTTAGAACCTGCACAACAAACTTAAGGGAATGAATACATGAATGTACTCAGTAAGGGTCCCTTGGGGTACCTGCAAAGAAGATAGCAGCAAGCCAACATGCAACCACGACAAACAAACAATCAAGTAGCCAACCAACAAGCAACTCAAGACAACATGTAAGATATGCAATGCATGAATGTATGATATGCAATTCACACAATCTTTGGGACTTCTTGCACACTAAGTGCCTTATACTTGCCGTGAGCCCAAATAGCAGAGGTACTTGAGAAACTGGCCCTCGTATCCCAAATACTTTACCTCCCTTAAGTCCCACTTACAGCTCCTAGAGTAGGTCATCGCCTCCTCTCAAACTTACCTGCCTTACCCTTAATTTATTGTACAGGGTAGCCATCTTGTGTGGTTTAACTAGCCAAACCCCTAGAGTTTAGCTTAGAGCTCCTTAATGGCTCACTTACCAAACCAAATGGTTTGGTTGGGATCTTCTTAGGTTTATTATTCACATCTCTTGGGGTTTGAGACCTTTTTCTTCAAGTCCAATGTAGCCTCTAAAACCGACTTAATCCCCCTTAGTGCCCACTTGACAAGTTGAGCACCTTTAGCCCTTAGCCACCTTACTTAGCTCTAACTTAACCACTATACTTAGCTACCTCTTAAATAATGCATAATTCTTAACTTAGGAATGAGTCTAAGACCTAACCAAGGTTACGGAACGTCTTAAATTAGCCTAGGGATGCTAACTGAGGGTTTAAGAAACTCTTAGGATGCCCCGAGCTTGAGGGACTAATGCCTTGGCGGCGACGGCAGCGATGTGTCACCGAAGGCATCGATGCTTAGGTATCCTAACGTTTATTGGCAACGCGTCTCCATTGGCTATGCGTCGCCAATGCATTTACAGCATTACGTGACAACGTGCGAACTTGCACAAAACTTACTCAAACTTCCTCATCCCAAGTCCGATTCACATGGGTCTTGTTTTTAGTTCATTCCCACACATAACACTACATTTCTATCCATTATTTAAGCTAGATTAACTTGAACCCTTACCTCAAACTCAGCCACAAGCAAGAATCAAAGCACATGCCCTCTTTAGGTTAGGTCAACCAAGCTCTCTTGAGTTCCAATCCTAAGGTTTCAAGTCCAAAACAAGCATCAAAAAGCTAGATTGAAGCAAGAACACCAAAATGGAGCTTGAGGCTTCTTGTAATCACCTTGGGGCCTTTGAATTCAATGGGAATTTGCAAAATTGGGGAGCTTCGGAGCAAAAATTCTGGTGGGAAGAGGAAGCTACGAATTTTAGGAAAGAAAGCAAATGGTAAAGGAAGTCAACTAACCCAAAAAATATCCTAACTCCCCCACTAAGGCATACTTCTTGTTTTCTTGCTCCTTGACTCTCAAGTTCTCATTTGTTTTACTTTGGTCACCAAACACTCACCCAAAACTATCTTTCCTTCGCCCTAAAGAATGCCCAAGAGCATCCTACACTTGGCTTCTTGGACACTTAAGCCACTTAAGACATAAATGGCTCGATTGAACACTTAGTATGACTTTTTACTCTTTTCCTTCAAAGACGTTTCTAAAAGCTAGGATAACTAATGGTCTTGACTTAACTAGGCCAAATTTCTTACATGACCCTAATTTCATCAAAATTATAGTCATGCTATTTACTTGGGTCAAAATTACCATTTTGCCCCTTTTTGACCTTTAGGTGCCACACCACACTTAGGAACTCGCTTACTTAGCTAATCTTGTCTTTCTTGCTTTCTTGCTTAACAAGGTGCTAACTTGAGGTACTTAATTTAAAAACACTTAAATAAACTAAAAATAAATACTTACTTGGTTAAGACCCATCATTAACTAGGAGAGTCGTCACATTATGCAATTAAAGCAAGTTAGTTAAGTTTTAGAAGTTTCCAAAGTCATTAGAGGAACCTTAAGGCTCCCTAGGGACATTTTGGTAATTTTACCGAAAACTTGTGGTTAGTTTGTAAACTCAATATGAATGGTGTCATAATTTTAAAGATGACCCAAGTGCAAGACCATATGTTTTATAGCTCATAGGAACCAAGGAAGGAAGTGGAAGGACTTAATTGTACGAAGTTAATATTTTTAACTAAGTGTTGTGAGATGAACACCTATGGCCAAAGTTGGGTTGAGCTAAGCTAAGATTAAGACTTATTGGAGAGTCCAAGGAAATTCTATGGAAGGCCAAAAATATGGACAATAGAGATTAGGAGGTTAAGTGACAAACTAAATAAAGTTGGTGGAATGCTGGGAGAAAATGAGGTAATAAGGGAATTGGGTAGGGAGATGAGCACCATTTTGTTGACCTATTAGCCGATGAGGAGTATCTATGGACACAAAAGTAATTCAATGGTTAGATCTTGGGTACTTCAACACAACGCTTTTTCTTCTCGCTACTAAAAACAGAAGACTTAACAAGGATCTCAAATTTGAATATTAAGGGCGACTAATGGGTTTATGATGAGGATGACATTCAAGGGAAGATTAATTCTTGCTGTTATTAGTTATTCAACTATTTTCCTTCTCATTGTGAAGCTGCACAAGCCGAGTTCTGCTCCTCAATCTCTAGGGTTTTGTCCAGTGATGAAATAAAGAGGGCCACCTTTGAACAAGGGAATCTTAAAGCCCTAGGGCCAGATGGGCTTCTGCCTATCATTTTTAAGATGTTTTGTTATATCGTGGGTGACTCTATTATAAAAGCAGCCTTATCCTTCCTTAATGGTGGTTTTCTGTTGACATAAATTAATTGAATTTTTGTAACGTTGATTCCCAAGGTCTGAGGAGCTCACTATCTTCCATATTTTCACCTTACTAGCTTGTGTAACACTTTTTATAAGGTGATTTCTAAAACAATAATAAACAGGTTGAAACCTATAATTTCTTCTTTGGTCTCTAAATACCAAAATGCTTTTATTTTTGGTAGAGGTGTACAGGATAATATTATTATTGTCAATGAAATACTACAAGTTGTTAAACACACAAACATTAGACGTAGGCCATAAGGTTATAAGGCAATTCTAAAGCTATATATCAGAAAGGCATATGACAAAATTTCATGGTCTTTTATGAAAAAGTAACTAAAAGTCATGCAGTTCCCAGGTTTCTAGGTTGCTCTTATTTTCTAGTGTGTGACTACTATTTCCCATTTAATGCTCATTTTTTATAATGTAACTGAATGCTTTTCTCCTTAGGTAGGGTTATGGCAAGGGGATCTTCTTTCTCATTATTTTTTTATTTTGTATGCTGAAGCCCCATCCAATTACTTAGGAAAACTTCAGTCTTTTGGACAGCTTCTTATGAGGAAGGCTAGTTGGAATGGTCCTTCCATACTACATTTTCTTAGCTAACGATTGCCTAGTCCTTTTTCACCCTACAATAGAATTAGTTCTAGTAATTAAACACACCTTGCAATTATTTGAATTGGCAGCTGGTCAAGAAATTAATTTCTGAAAATTAGAGTGGATGTTTAATGGTAATGTGCTGGATGCCTTGATACAAAATTTCAGCAAAATTCTTCCATTCCTAGTTACCTTTGGTGTATTGAATTATCTGGGACCACATTCCATCAGGACTACTTGATGGCTCGATCATTCGAATTTCTAGTTTATAAGATTTCAAAGCATTTGGATAATTAGAAGCATAAGTTATTGAATGATGTGGGTCAATTGACTTTGATTCAATCCACTTTAACCTCATTTTCTATTTGTGTTATGTCCTTTTTCAATATTCTAATAAAACCTTTAGATAAGATTTCTAGTAAGTTTGCAAAATTTTGGTGGTCAACAGCATAGGATAAGAAGGGTTTCCATATGAAGAACAAACACCTGATTATGGTGCCCAAAGGTTTAAGAGGTCTGGGCATCAAGGATATATGGCTTTTTAATCAAGCCCTAATGCCTCAGGCTTTCCAGAGAATGTTTGTAGGAAATTCAAATAGTCTAGCTTGTAGAGTTCTCATTACAAATATGGCTTCTTTCAATTATTCTGGTCGATGAAGAAAAACAACAATTTTACCATCATTTGGTAAAGTTTTTTGTACAGGCATAATTACTGTCGCCAATCACATAGACGGAGTATTTGCAATGGCAACTTGATATGGGTTTGGTATCACTATTGGCTTCTAGGTTTATCTTCGGATGCACTCAGAGCAATGTGTCCAAGATTCTAGGATCATAAAAATCTTAAAGTCCTAGATCTCGCAATAGGTTGTTGCCTGGGATGGAATAGAGATCTCCTTTTGACACCTTTTTCATGATCAAAACACTCAGCTTATCCTTAACCTTTCACCTCCATCCTTAGCTTCCAATTTGAATTATGTTCATTGGGATGCAAATTCAAATGGTCACTACACGTCCAAGAAAGGTTATGCTGTTCAATCCCTCAATCAGACTATTTTTCAACCAGTATTGGAGTCCTCTAGTAATGGTCTCTCTTAAGATCCTTGATTCTTCCATACACTTAAGTGCCTATTAGATTCTTGTGTCCTTAAGAAATTCAAGGTTTTCCTATGGAAGTATTTAATAAATGTTCCTCCAACAACTGCAAATATATGCTTTTATGGAGGTTTGGTCAGTCCCCAATGTTTGCGATGTAATGTCCAAGTGGCATCTTCTCTATATCTTTTCTGGGGTTGTCAAGGTTTTACTGAGATAAGGGGCAATTTCTGTACCAGTCTTTCTTCTTCAAATGCCCATTCATTTTAAGCTTGGCTGTTAGACCTCATCGTGTCCAAATCAAAAGGGTAGGTTAACTAGCTTTTCTTTATTGTATCTACATTATGGATCATTTGGCTGGGTCAGAATGAGCTTGTCATCCAAAACACTCCCTTTAATGCCTAATCTTTTATCTTCAAAAGGAATCTTTTTATTCAAATGCTCATCTTTTTGAAGGATCTTAAGCAGCATCTATCTTCTTTTATGGACAACTTGCTGAACCCATTCTATCATACATGGGGTTCGTGTGAATGGCAAAAACAAGTTGATATCCCTTAGATATTCATAGTTGATGAAGCATGGCACTGTTCATCTAGGCTTGGAGTTGCTTCTTGGCTTTGACAAGGTACTAATACTTCACTGAGACTTCAAAAAAGTCAAGTTTGGACAAACAGTGAGTTTGCACTTGAAGCGAAGCTTGTTGCTCATTGTAGAGCTGTGAGTGCAGCCTCTAGACTACATCTACAAAATATCACAAATTTATGAGACTGGTCACAAATGATGGTGGCATTACGAGGGATTGTGATGCTTAGTCCTCATTACATAAGTTTAGTCCAAGATCTGGTGACATCAATGGAGACCCTAGATCACTGTTATTTGGTGATAGTGCCTCAACAATGTGTACCTCCATCTCATGCCTTTGCTGCTCTCTTACTTTCTCAATCCCCAAATTAACTTTGTGATTGATTTTGTTTACAATAACAAAAATCATACCTAACCCTCAGTCATGTTTGTATCCTCCATGCCCCATGTTTGAACCTATCAAACTCAAGAAAAACACCAATTCTCAGTTAATTCACAGGTCCCTAAGTGCAAACAAGCATGCTCAAGCTAGGAAGATGGTGTTAGTGGTGTTTTGATGCTGTGTATGGTGGTTTGAGCACAAAATTAAGGTAATTACTCCTCCAGTAGTTAAACTTTGGTTTTAACTTGATTAGGTAGCATATATTTGTGTTTCTTAAGCCTAACTGTGTGCCGATTGTGAAGAATTTGACTTAGAACTTCTAAGAACACCATTGAAGCTCATTAGTGAATAGTGTGCAAACTTGCTTGGATCTTTCATAAATGGAGTTGAGATAAGGGATTTTAAGTGTCTTTTAAGTAATCATAATGCATTTCAGTTGTACTTAAGGTTGGGAGCAAGTTTGGAGTATTTTGGATAAAGATTGTTCAAGGTGGAACTAAGAAACCACAAAGTGGGCAAATGGCTACAAGCCCTTGGCGCTATAGCGCCCACGCCAATGTTTACCTAGTTCATTCCCTAATGTTGGGGTGCCAATCATTGCTATAGTGCTTAGATAGGCCGACTAGGAGTCCATAGAAATGGACTTTAGTGCCACAGTACAAACCATTACACTATTGTGCTAGGGCTTATTTTTCTCCAATTTTAGGGTGTCTCAAAGCCTTCCAATAGGTTACTATGTGTCCTTGGACATCTCTAAGAGCTAAAAAATGATGAAACTAACAATACTCCACTCTCAAGTAGGTTTAATGGATTGAAAGTTAGAAAACAATCTAATGTGGCTAAGGTGCCAAGAACCTTGAGGGTTAAGGTTGTGTGTGGTCGGTAAACAAGGTTTAAAGCTTCGAGATACCTAAGAATAAGTTCTTGGACTAGTGAACGAACCAACAACAGACCTTCATGGCATGTCCAAAGAGGCTAATATAGGCTATGGTTGGGGATGGAAACCTACTGACCTAAGGCTGAGGGCATATGATCCCTGGGTGTTAGAGGAACCTTAAGTGGCCCAAAGCAAGCTCATTGAGATTGAGAAGATTGTTCATTTGGTAGGTAAGCCAAAAACAGGTAGTAAAGGGTGAACAAAGTAGTCAGGTTCTGTAAAGTTGCCGTGGGGCAATACTGCCTCAATAAGAAAGAAAAGGCACTAAGAAGGGGCAATGGTGGGTCATAGATCCTTAATGACCTAAGTTTTGGGGTTGTAAACCCTTAAGCACAAGGGAGGATCTAAAGGTGTCCTAACCAAGTCATGGACTTAGTGACATAGCTACCCTTGGGCTTGCCCTGGAAAACCTATAAGAACGGATTTCACAGTGGTTGCAATTGGCTAGTTATCCATGTGCCCAAATTAAAACTTCATGATACTTGTTGATTAACCTAAAAAATGCACATGCATGCTCTTTGAGCTTTGACTTGAATAAATGGAAATTATAAAAACATTCACATAGCCAAGGCACCTTTCATAGAAGTCAGAGTTCAAATAGTCAAACAATACAAAATCAACATTTGAATATCATCACTACACATAATAACCGTGTGAAGGAACTAAACAAAAGTAGACTAATGTACCTCACCCAAGAGTAACCCTAGAGCTATACGCTTTAACTATATACATGGGAGGCAACTAGGCATACAACATTACAAGCTTTGGTGTGATAATCTTGGAGCCACATACCTTACGTCAAATCCTGTCTTTCATGCTTAAACAAGACATATAAAAATTGACTTCAATTTTATTCAGGAGAAGTTTACATAAAGAAATTGAAGGATCAGTTCATATCAGCCAAAGATCAACTTGCTGATATCTTAACTAAACCATTGTCTGCAAAGGATTTTCAGAATTCCCAATGTGATCTCAAGACCCTTATGATTGTAGGGGCATATTGAAGATCAAATTCTCATCCAATTGAATAGATAAGAAAGCTTAGAACCTAAATTACCACATCTTTATAGATATATTTATCATGTAAACATTTACTCACTCTTGGAACTCTTGTACTCTGTATAAATAATACAAGAATTGTGACAACTCTTCTAGTCAACAACTGGCTTTGACCTTGTAAATGTGTTTTATTTAAGTATTTTCACCTAAGTACCTCAAGTTAGCACCTTATTAAGCAAGAAAGATGAACTAAGTAAAGTAAAGGTCAGTTCCTAATTGTGGTTTGGCACCTAAGAGTCGAAAACAACAAAATGGTAAATTGACCCAAGTGAGTGGCATGATTATGATTTTAATGAAATTAGGGTCATGTATGAAATTTTGACTAATTAAGTTAAGACCATAAGTTAATCTAGCTATTAGAACCATCACTTGAAAGAAAAGTACAAAAATTGTGCTAAGTGTTCAATTGAGCCATTTATATCTTAAAGTGGCTTAAGTGCCCAAGAGGCTAAGTGTAAAAGGCTTATGAACATTCTATAGGACCAAGGAAGGATAGTTTTGGGTGTATGTTTAGTGGCCAAAGTGAAACAAAATAGAACTGGAGAGGCAAGAGGCAAGAAAACAAGAATTATGCCTTAGTGGAGTCGGCAAGACATCTCTTACAAGTAGGGGTTGGACATGGGCCGGTTCAACTATGCCCAAACCGGGGCCGGCCCACAAGTCAAACCTGCCCCAGCAAAAACGCTCAAAACTATGGGCCTGAGGGAGAAAATTATGCAGAATGGACTGTCCTAGCACAATACTAAACCCAACCCACCCGCGACCCAACCTGCAGAACCGACCCGACCTAGGACTGGTTGGTCTAGGCCTGGAGTGCCCCCCCAACGGCTCTTTAACCAACCCCTGCAAAAAAAAATTTAAAAATTGGGTTAATTACTAAGTAAGCCTTCCAATAGTTTTCTGCTCCATTTTAGCCCCCAAAATTCTATTTTCACCTTTCCCAACAACTAAATTTTATGGACTTTTTGGTCCAAATAATTTTTAGCCCTCCCCTACAAATACAAATGCCATTTTCACTTTATGTTCACACCATCACTCAATCTTTCTTCTTCCCCTACTATATTCTCTTAAGCATTTGAGCTTTTTTATTAATCTCTTCCAAATTTCTTACTAATTTTTGCCTAATATCTTCATAATCTCCTCTTATTTGTATTAATCACCATTATTACTTCATGACTTATGGATTCAAGAGGAAAGGGCAAGTCCATAGAGAGTTTATCTTCCCGCACTACCTGCCTCCAAGGCTTGTTCCATCACCGTTCTCGGCCCACCGATAAAGGCATCTCAATTGAAGAGTTGTATAACGATGATGCTAGAATCTATATGATGAATTATGATTTGGGACCCAAGGATCAATTATCGATTGATGAAGTTAAAGAGTTGGATGCGATGGGGGTTAGGGATCCATCAACACAACTGACGCAGAAAAGTTATGGACCCGCTGTGGAGGAAACCTAAGGACATGGTAAATCCTTGAGACTAATTGCTTGGGTTTGGGAGCATTATGCGCTCATACGTGAAAGGGAGTCGAGGTATGGAAAATGCAAACATTACACAAAAAAATTGGTGAATAAAAAGAATTCTGGCACTGAAACCTGAAGCAACATATTGAAAATCAACATCCTAATGTCTTCCCCCGTGCCGGGACTAGTTCTGGAGGACAAACATAACTTGGGTCTATAACCAGCACCAGCGGGCCAGGTATATTTCATTTTAACGAGCAATTTTATAGAGATGGCATGATAAATTGGATGATGCTTATTGAAAAACCTTTTTCACAAGATGAAGATGTGCACCTACAATCTTGGATAAAATCACAATTAAGTCTTGCATTTAAAAAAGTGTCTAGGAAAACCAGGAGGAAAAAAAGCTTTAGATTATTTGAAGCCGGAAAATCAGATTTGCAAGCGCATTTTTCTACTCTTGATCATTGTGTGGCATTCACTTTTGATATGTGGACATCACCTATAGGTCAATCATTTTATTGTGTTACTTCTCATTGGATTGATTCAGATTGGATTATGCAAAAATAAATTGTCATTTAGGGCCATTGAAACGGATCATACTAGTCATCATATATTCAATTGCATCTTAGAAACTTTATGTGATTACTTTTGTGCTAATAAAGTCCTGTGCATTTCATTTGATAATGCTTCAAACAATGATGTTGCCGTTCTCCTTTTAAGTCAATCATTGAAACTACCTCTCAACGGTGCATTCTTTCATGTTAGATGCATGTGTCATATTTTGAACCTTTGTGTGCAAAAGGGTTTAGAAGTTCTCCAAAATGAAATTCTGCCTATTTGGAACTCAATGACATATTTGAAATCAAGACTTGCTATGTTTTATGAATTTAAAAGGTTTTGTTTTAAAAGTCAAAAAAAAATTTCTTGGAAACGGTTTAAATTGGATTGCCCAACCTGCTGGAACTCCACATATTTGATGTTGCAAGATACATTACCATATGCAAATTTGTTGACGCATTTCATGAACTTAAAAATGGGTTATGAATTTCTTATGACTGAAGTTTCAAAAAAATGTTCCAAAACTAGTGAATTGCCTAAGTTTTTTTTACTAGGCTATTGAATTTTTCTTTGGTGTTTATTACCCAACCATTCATCAAGTTTTGCTTCATTTAGTGAAGATTACATATGCTTTACATCAATTTAAAGATGATGAGTTGTTAAAACCGACTGTTGAAGCCATGCAGGATAAATGGCTTTAGTATTTCTGAAACATTCCGCTTATATTTTTAATTGCTTCTTCGCTTGACCCATATGTTAAATTAATGGACACAACAACATTGCTTGAAGGAATTTTTCATACTTATTTAGAAATTTCTTAGATAAATGTTTTGGCTATGTTTGCTATTGCTTCCAAGTACTTGCATTCTTTATACAAGTTATATTGTGACCAGCATTCGAATAAGGTAAGATCTAAAGCTCCTCAAACTGAGCCTCCAAGGAGAACAATCTTATCAAGACTCAACCAAACCTTCTAAATGCTCAAATGACCTTGACCGATGACGTCGGGATTAGTTGAGGTAGATGACTATCTCAACACATTATTCGAGTCAAGTGATGTCAACATATTGGAGTGGTGGAAACAAAAGAGATCAAGGTATTCAATTTTATCGATAATCGTACAAAAGATTCTTGCCATTCCAGTCTCCACCATATCATATGAGGCAGCATTTAGTGCGGGAAAACAGGTAATATCGGAGAAATGATCAAGTTTGACACCCGAGGCGGTAGAAGTATGTGTGTGCAACCAAGATTGGGGCCTCACAGTACTCCGACAGCAAGACCAAAAGAGTTCGGATGCGAGGTAATATCTGATACCGAGACTTGAATTTTTTTTTTCAATCTTACATGTAGTTTATATTTGATTTAATTATGCTATTAAGCACAAATCATAGGTTTCTATTTTTCATCATTTTTGGAACCTTTTTTCCATTTCAAAATGTAAGGCTTGTTCCAATTATTTGTAAATGTTGTTTGGCTTTATTACTTAATAAAATTTACACCATAGGTGGTGTTTTTTCTTAAAAATATTTATTAGATAAACAATTAATTATGTTTCTAATTTTCTTCAAAAAAAATCTAAAAAACCTCAAAACCCATCTCCACTTATAAGTGTTGACTTCCATTCTCATATTTTTCTTCCCAATTTTTGTAGCTCTCCATCTCCAACAGTTTGTTTGCTACAAACCTTCCCAATCCCACAAATTTCTAGCAAATTTGAAAGTCCTAAAGTGAATTAAAGAAGCCATTAACTCATTCTTGGTGCATTTGCTTCATTTTAGCTATTTATTGCTTATTTTGGGCATAAACCCTGAGGTAAGCTTGTTGGTTTGGTTTGAGCTTGTTCTAAGCTATTTGAGTACCTAGAAATGGTCTTGCGTTGAAGTTCTTGGTGCCATATTACATTGGTTTTAGGTTTGGGACTCAAGAGTGCTTGTGATGCTTGTGTTTTGTTCTTGATTTGTGGCTGAGTTTGAGGTAAGGGTTAAAGTTGATTTAGCTCAAATAATGCATAACCATGTAGTATTACATGTTGAAATAAAGTAGAAACAAGACCCATGTGAATTGGCATTGGGGATTGAAAGATTGAGCAACTTTTGTGCAAGATAGCACATGGTCCCACAATGCTGGAAAGGCATTGGTGACGCGTCGCCATCGATGTGTTACAAACAAGTTGCTAGAATTTCACTGGGTTGATGCCTTTCGTGACGCGTTGCCAAGGCCCAAACCCCACAAACTCGTGGCACCCTAATAATGTCTCAATCTCTCTATTAACATCCCTAGGCTATTCTAAGATGTTTCGTAGCTTCGGTTGGATCTAAAACTTATTCCTAAGTTGAGAATTATGTGTTGTTTAAAGGTTAGCTAAGTGGTGTGGTTAAGTTAGGGGTAGGTATAGTGGATAAAAAGGTAAAATTGCTAAAGTTACTAAGGAGCACTAGGGGGATTAAGTTGGGTTTTAGAGTCTTCATTGGTCCAAGCGATAGGTCTTAAACCTTTGGGGAAATGAAGAGGAAACCTAAAAGGATCCCAACCAAACCATGTGGTTTGGTAAGTAAGCCACTAAGGAGCTCTATGCAAGGCTTTAAGATCTTGGCAGGTTGGACCATAAAATATGGCTACCTTGCACAATAAGTTAAGGGAAAGATAGGTAAGATTTGAGAGCCGGTAATGACCTATTGTAGGACCCATAACAAGGACTTAAGGGAGGTAAAGGATTTAGGATATGAGGGCCGGTGTCTTAAGTACCTCCGCTGTTTGAGCTCATTACAAGAATAAGGCACCTAAGATGTAAAAAGTCCCAAGGAATTTGTATGTTGCATATCATACATTCATGCATTGCATATCTGTTATGTTATTGGTTTGTGTTGATTGTTCATTTGTTTGTATGCCATATTTGTATGTTCGCTTGATATCTTCTTTGTAGGTACCCCAAGGGACGTTTACTGAGTATGTTCACGTACTTACTCCCTTTAAGTTTATTGTGCTAGTTCTAATGTCGGGCCTAACAACTAAGTGCATAGTTGTGGGCTAAGCTTCCCCTTTTGCAAATACTTACTAAAATCCTAGAGATTCTAAGGTTGCTTGAGATATAAGTTCTGTACTAACTAAGTGTTATGCATTTATAGTTTAGAGGCTAAGTGGTGCATAAGAATCAAAAGAGCTTGCACTTGGAGCTGATAGCTCAAAGGTGGGGCTTAAGTGATAGATCTTGGTTAAGAATTTTTTCTTATATTTATATAGTACCTTGTGTACTAAGATATTGCCTCTATTAGGATACATTGTCGAGTTAAACCATTGAGTAACTTCTAGGTGTATGCTAGTGATATAAAGTATGCACAAACTATTACTTGCAGTTAAAGTAACTAGTATTTTGTTGTTTTGGCACATTTTAAGTATGTTTTAAATGGAGTGCTCAAGCGCTAATTTCTTAAGTGGTTTATTTATTTGTTTTGCATTGCGAGGACAAACGCGTGCATATTTTCTTGCAAAGTAGGTTAAGAAACTAGTGGCATGTAAATTGTCTTAATTTACCTGCGAGTAATAATTAGCCAATAATAACTAAGTGAGATCATCATCCCAAAGGGCCCAAAAGTTGAGCAATTCAAGGCACTAGAATGCCGCTCCATGACAAGAATCTTGTTGATGAGTGTGCAGCCAAGTAAACTGTCTTTTACACATAGCAGCACACTCATAGTTTGCCTACATAGGCTAAATTCCAGAAACTACATGCATTACTTGTTATGAGCTCTTAGTGCACTGAACATAGTCTTTTTCCCACTACTAGTCCCAGCAATATTCAGCCATCCAGGCCTGCATACATATGTGAAGACATTTATTCTCTGGGTGCATAAACCATAGCACAAACTCTAAGACACTTATCTTAGCATCAAGTATCTACATGATGCACACAAAACCTCCAACATAATACTGAAGGGTCAATCAGCCAATCCCATTCCTAAAACAATACAACATATAAGGCATGAGTCCTAAGAATGTTGTAAAGGACATTCAGTCTTAGGCCACATAAGATATTATATATGCTTACTCCTACGTCCCTGCATCCAAAGTAAGACAAAAGAAACAATATAATACATATAGAAAGTACAACATGTAGCAGAGCTATCAAATAAATAAGAACTAAACTATAGATTAGCACACACAAACAATCATAGAAGTATATAGATCACACACCCAACACTTAGCCTTTTGGCCATAGCAAGCATTTACCTGTCATACAAACACATGGATACTTATATATACATATAGCATATACACACTTTACTTAGACACAGATAGCTCCGAAACCCTAATTAGGGTGGCCTTCCCATTAATTAGGTTCCTAATGCTTGCCATCATATCATAAGCTAATTAAAACCCTAGTGCACAATATCATCATATCGTAGCCTCTTCTTAACATATGAGCACATATGGATATTGCCTTCACTCATAGACATAGAAATTTGATGAATTTTAAGCAAATAAATGTAAGTCCTCAACAATGTACTAGCAATAAGATTTCCTTTACCTTTCACACACTTTCGGTTGCTTGAAGGTGAAGCAAATGAGTTCCCACATGTAATTGACCACAAGTTTCGTTGATTTTTTTACTTTCTCTCTTTACTAATTCCAAAACAATTTCAACCTGGTTTCCCTTCGATCTCTCCCCAGTTTAGAGATAATGTACAATGGTTCAAACATCTTGATGCTCAGTGGAGGCTTGCTTCATTTTGGTCATAAATATATAATCACTTAAAAAATCATGAGATCAAGGTTTTACGTAAGCAATTTAGCCCTCAAATTAGTTTTCCTTTCCACCTGGGTACTTCATCTGACATACTTGACCAAATTGCCCTCATAAAATTTTAAACTCGGTAAGCTTATGTTACTTACCTACCATTTTAGACACTAGAATTTAACCACCCCAAGCCTTAATTCTCTTCAACCCACTTGGTTCCTAAGTTATTGGGTAAACGCCACTCATCATCCCTAAACTAAAACCCACTTGGTTCCTTCACTTCCGTCTCTTTTTAATGGCCAACTCTAACAACATGACGTTATTGCAATAATTGACATAGTTAGAGGACAACTAGTATAAAAATTGGTAGTTGTGGCATGATTAGGTAACATGGGTATTAGTTCAGGGATTACGGGTGTCATTTACCCTATGTTATTTCACTTAACAAACTAGCCTTTGGCTTAAACAAATAAGGAGGTATGACAGTACTTCTACTTCAATTACATTTCTATCATCATCCCATCCACCCAAAGCCTTTGTCTCTTGAAGAAATGGAGTTAAGCATAATGCAAATCAAGGAGTTGCTAGACCTAAATCCACATGAATAGAAGGCAAAAAGCCACGAATAATGTGATTCACATATCCCTTCTTAATCTACCACTAACATGTATCTCATTTCCCTTTATCCAAAAAACAAAATTTACCTGCTTTACAACAATTAAAGACTTTGACTGTTCCTAAGGTTGGTGGTGTCATGCATGTTTTTGATTTACTTTTTCCTCCAAGTGTTAGTTTGTGTCATCTCTACAATTGTTCCTTGTAAAATGCCGTGTTTTTTTTCTAAGTTCTGTAAGACCACATTATTTTCGTATCTATACTTTCTTCCCTACTCGACAAACTATTTCTGCATTTTCTTATTTCCAGATCTGTCTTGCATTTTGTTCCCAATGTAGAATGCCATATTTGGAGCTTAGCGCTAGCAGCATCCTAGTATCAAATACAGTAGAAGCTATCATGGCAAAATAAAAATCAAGCTAAAGGCGTAATGTTTTCATCCTACGTATTGGACCAAATCATCTATTATGCATTCACCTAAGTATTCAATTCATACCAATAATGATTTCTTGCAAGAACAACTGTATCAATAAAAAGAATGAGGAGCAATAAATGTAAAACTCATAGTGGGCATAAATTCGATGGAAAATATTCAAAACAAAGAAAAAAAAATTCATTTCTTACCTATGAAAAGCTAATTCCTTTCAGCTATCATGCATATTAATAGCAAACCATGCATGACACAATCAACTGAATAGCTAGTCCATCATCATCAATTCCAATGCTGCTTGACCAAGGTTTGAGCCAATCCTTAGTTGTGGCATAAACATGCTTACACACAATGAACTGACAAAATAACCCCAATAGCACTGGCATAAAAAACCTAGGAACAAAAATAAAAGATGCACCACCATGGAATACATGAGAGCTGGCCTTCAGCCACCGATGCTGATCCTACTTGAGCAACATCTAAACCAATCCTCATCTATGGAGAATCTTCTTGAAATAGATAATTGGATGAAAATACACCGATGAGCCAACATATCCACCAACCATCATGCCCGCAACGACAGATCCACATAGAATTGCAATAGCCAACTAGAACAGGAAACCACCACATCAATAGCTAAAATGACAAAAAATAACACTAAATTGTGGGTTCCAATAATAGAAACTAATAACAGAAGCCTACACCGATTAAAGCCAAATAAGAACATAGCAACCTTAACAAAAATGGTGTTATTTTGTTCTGCATAGATAAGGCCCTACCTAAAGGCCTAACAACATGTATAGCTCAGTGAATTCCCAACATAATTGGTACTATTCATTGAATCGTAAATTCGTTTCATATTAGAATGTAATAGTAATAGTAATAGTAATAATAGGATTTTAAATCTTGATAAAATAACTTTGAGAAACTTTAAGGATAAGGAAATTTATTGTTTTCTTTTCTTGTGTGCCTAGAAAAATATGAAATTTTGAAAAAAAAAGTTGAAAAGGAGAAAAAATCAATGGAAATGCACAAAATTGTTTTTGGGTCTTGTAAAATGTAAGGTTTTAATTAGCATACAAAAATAAATATTTTATTAGCAATCTTCCTCAAGTGGTTGTTGAATTTACTTACAATTGTTTATAGTCGTAGAACTATTATATCCATTAAAAAATAAATTCAAGACCATAATCTTTTAAAGGTGGAGTTTAAGATTACTTAGAGTTGATAAAAATTTTACTAAAAAAATTGTTAAATTTAAAGGTTTTGAAATTCTTTTACTTCATTTAACTATTACACCTAATAAAACAAGTACTTATTTTATGTTTTTTTTTTGTATATCTTATCTTGTTTAGAATAGTTTTTTTTCCCAAAATTTCATGGTCTTTTTCTTCGATTGACAATAAAAAAACTAGTAAATTCTCTAAAGTTCCCAAAATGTGTTATAAGTTATGTTATCATGTAAGACTTGAAAACCTATTGCCCCATTTTCATTATTATTTTAATAGTTAGTGGCTAATTTGAGTATATTTTAAAATATAAGTGACCAATGAGAGCCAATTTTACAACATTAATTGGAAATCTGAGGAGAAAAACTTTAGCGGCATATTTGTTGTCAGCAGTAATCATTAGTGGAAAGTTTGTGGTTTCTAATATGTTAAATTATCAACTATCTTAGCCCTAAAACTCTTGGAATGCCAACTGCCACAAAGAACATGACATGTTAACTCCATCTTCATCCCATTTTGAGAGCATTTCTTTCCATTTTTTCCCATAATAAACTTGATCTCTGATCACTAAGCTTTTTCTTTTCTTAGGCCCATATATTATAGTACATACCATAAACTTGTCCTCATAAAATCATTCACCTCTTGTCTCTTCTCTGAATCATAATCCTTTCCATCACTTTCAGTGCTAGTATGTTGAATTATGACCGTAAGACACTAGCTAACAATCAATCTTAGAAAGAAAAGTCATGGAATTGAATAT
Organism: Aquilaria yunnanensis; assembly: GCA_039654915.1. Taxonomy (NCBI): domain Eukaryota; kingdom Viridiplantae; phylum Streptophyta; class Magnoliopsida; order Malvales; family Thymelaeaceae; genus Aquilaria; species Aquilaria yunnanensis. The sequence goes on along the minus strand of CM077595.1, from coordinate 33,499,321 downwards.
TTGTTTTTATATTTTATAAATAAGCTTGTGAATTTCCTCCTCAAAGAAATTAATTATATGCACATTAAAAAATTCAGTAAAACTTATGATAGCCAAAGTGCTATCACCTCGGTCACCAGAGGCCCCCGAAAAAGAGGAAGTCAAACTCCTGAGGTACACGATCTCGGTAGCCCGCCAATAACAACCTCGGAGTATCGCCTCCATCGGGAAGACGACCGAACCAACTTCGGGGGAGAAGGACCAACCATCTTTTGCTGGGGAAAGCCCCCCGAAGAAGTAACTTCGGAGCTAGGGAATCCCCCGAAGTAGTAGTGCAACCCTGGGAAAAGGCCCCTCACCCTGAAGGTGGACATCCACCAAGGGGACCTCGGAGGTACGGCAGGCACCATCAAGGAGTCTCTGACATTCCGCCCAAGTCACCCTGCATGCCGGCCTCATATGCACTCTGACACGACGCCACTGCCCACGTCCTGTCACGTAGGGTTGCACTTGTCGCAGCTCGTGGCCCGAGGAGCCTGTAGGCGGCTAGGGGCTCCCACGCCCAGAAGTACGGATGACATCCGTCCATACACGTGCCACAATCCGAAGGGCTCACCCTCTCTTATATATATCAAGGGAATGGCCATCATTTAAGGGGATTCTCCCTCTCCTTCTTCTTTCGGCCCTCAAGAGGATACGGTAGGCAAGAACCTTTTTGCCCTGACTACTTCCTCTCCACCCCCCAAAAGCACTGACTTGGGCGTCGGGGGCTCCTCCACGAAAAATCACTCCGGGGACCTCCTAACCCCTGTTTTCTGAGTGTTTCAAGCAGGTCCTCCTGAGGAATCCCCGTTTCGGGCTTTCTCCCATACCGGAAGTCCTTCTCCAGCTCACCGTGCCTCCCACACGAGGATGCTGCCAGCCATCATAGGTGATCCCCACAGAGCACCTTCTGCCGGGACTCACCTGTACCTCCTGAAGTCCCTGCCGCTTTCACCACGACACACAGTGATGCTGATGGTCCCCGTCCCTGCCATCATTTGGCGCCGTCTGTGGGAATTACTCCCAGGTCATCATTGTTAAAACTCAGCGTTCTAAGGACAAAGGGACTTCCGAGGTCCCCGTCCGCACCATAGGTTCGACCGACAACTGAACAACTGCAGCAGGGACTTCCCTGCCAGAGGACAAACGTCCTCTGGCCATTACCATGGCCTTCCTACGTGAGTTCCCACGCTCTGTCGTGGCCAAAATGACGCAATAGTTAGACCAAAGATGGCCGCATCCAAATTCGAGCCGAAGGCCCTCTTCATCAGTACCTCGTCGGGGGAAGAATCCCATGTCAACTCACAGGAGTTCGGGGATGAGGAGATTAACGAGATGAGTCCTTGACCGGAAGCATGCCCCTCGGAATGCGACCTATGGGAAAAACAGGGTCAAGATGACCCAGACTTCCCTGTCGAAGGAGTTCTGCACCCGAAGAAAAGTCGCTGTCTCCTCGGCAACAAAGTTAGATACCCATTGACCTAAAAGGCCATCTACGCCTTGGTACTTGCAGGCAGAAGGCTGCGACTCTACTTCCAAGGACACGCTATCATTGTCCGGAGTGACCCGCCTCTACACGATGTCATGAAAAAGAGTAGAGCATTCGGGAAGACGATCAAAATGGCGCATCGAACTTGGAGGGTACTACATCACGTATGACCCTAGAAGGGCAGTAAAAGCCCAGGCACTGGCAGACTTCATTGTCGAGAGCCTTAGAAATGGAAAATGCTGAAGCCAATGAGGGAGACCGAGCAAAGGTAGATCCAGAGTAGGAGCCCCCTGCTAAAGAAATCCCAAGCGCAGAACAGCAGGGCGCTGGAGTAGCCCCTCGGGGGCCGAGGGCAGGGAGGCCACCGAAGCCATCAAATTTGGTTACCATAGTGTTGGGCCATCCGAGCATGGCAATGCTAGGTACAGTAACCTCGGACAAAGGGAGGAAAGATCCTACAAAGAGGTATCTCGCAACTAAAGAGTCCCGAAAATCCTCATAGAGCGGCGAGAAATGCAAAGATGTTCCGGACGATATTCCCTAATTAAAGAGGAATTATACCGACAAGGACGAAAGTCCGTTACAGAGATGTATCGGCAAAAAGGGTGCAAGACAATTCACCCAGGAAGAGTGAAAAGGGCCGAAGACGCGCCAGCACCCAAAAGACTGCCTTCAAAGTGGATAACCCCGGAAGATTACCGTTGCCCCTTTGCAATATGGGGCATAGATCTTACCGGTCCACTCCCAACAGCACACACAGGAGTGAAGTTCTGCACAGTGGCAGCGGACTACTTCACTAAGCGAAACGAGGCAGGATCCCTAGTAACTATTCCGGCAAAAGATATACAAAAGTTCGTCCGGAGAAACATGATGTGCAGATTTGGCATATCAACGGTGATAATGGCCGATAATGGTTCTCAGTCTGTGGACAAGGGACACCAAGAATTCACCACCAACTTTGGAATAAAATTGCACCTTGGCCCTCTAGCTCAGCCCCGAAGTAACAGACGAGTGGAGGTAGCCAACAGAATTATAAATGAGGGACTATAAAAGAGGTTGGGAGAAGCAAAGGGAAAATGGCCAGGAAAACTTCTTTCTGTACCTAGGAGTTATCAGATAACTCCATGAAGGGCCACGGGGGAGACACATTTCTCACTTATCTCCAGTACAGAGGCCATTATCCATTTGAAGTAGCACAGTCACCAGTTAGAATATGAGTGTTCGACGAAAGAGGAAACGACCTCGAGTTGAGAACTAAGCTCGACCTAGTTGGCAAACACAGAGGAATGGCCGAGCTCAGAAAAAGGGCCTTTCAGCAAAAGATGGCCACAAGCGCAAACCTGCATGATAGGCCAAAAGGAATAACGAAATGAGACCTCATCCTCCGAAAGGCCGAGTTTCAACCCTGAAAACTGTCCCATGGGGTACTTCGGCCAAACGGGAAAGGGGCCTTGTTTGGTCCTACACGAGGTCCGAAAGGGAGTATATAAGTTTGGCGACACTGAAGGGGGAAAACTAAAAGACGCATGGCACTCGGATGCCTTAAAGAAATTCTATACTTAGAATTTTAGATGAGAAAGTGTACAACTAAGAAATTTCTCTAAGAACAAAAGTTTTCCCTTATCCGAAAGTACTCGCCAAACAAAGCCGAAGCACACGCTCCCGAAGGGTATGTTTTCCTTCCGAAATTCGTTAGGTTATATGCCCAAAAAAGGTGAAGTCTATTGAATACGGCCGACGAGGGCAGGCTAAAATTTGCCTTAGGGAACTTTGCCAACAAAGAACATTGGCCGATGAAATGAGCAAAGTGTACCTCTCCGAAGTTCCTTGATCGAAAGTGGTCGGGGCAACTAGGAAACAAAAAATTGCTCAAAAGACTTAACCAAATTATGAAGGAAAATTCATTGAAGAAGGTCTTGGTATAAGGAGAAGGTTACAAGAAGAAAGACACAAAGAAAAAAGAAGAAGGCAAAGGCCCTAGAATATCTAAGGGACCCCGGCGTCATCGGAAGCTCCGGCTCCTGTGTCTTTGGCCGCCGCCTTCGGTGCAGGAAGTGGGGCAAATGGCAGGTTGAGGTGCTCGACTTTCGACCAAGTCCACCGAGGACCCTCGGGAATATCCAGGGCAGCCAAGAAGGAAAGGTCGAGGTCTGGATATTTCTTCAAAAATTGGTGACGAGCTAGACAGAAGCCATCTTGAAAGGCAACCTTCGTCGCCTGAACGGCTTTATCTTTTTCTACGTCCAAGTTGTGCGCCTCATTCTGAAGGTCCAAAACCTCATTCCGAAGATCCCCAACCTCCTTCACCAGCTCCTTTATCTTCTTCTCCTTCTTCGAACCCTACTTCAGCGAGTCGACCTTGGCTTGAAGTTTGGCGTTGTCAGCAAGAGCCTTCACCAGAAGAGCAGCTTCTCCTTCTTTCTCCTTCTGAATGGCCTCGTTGGCCGAGGTTAAGCTCATAACCTTTTCACCAAGGTCGGACATCTTCTTGGAGAAATCCTTCAAGAGCTCTTCTTGGCCCTTTAAGAATTCCTCCCGAAGCTTGGCAACCTTCTCCTTGGCTATTCGGCTTAACTCGACGTTCGTCAAAACTGAGTTAGCGCAGAAGACCTTGGCCTTTGCTAATTTATCTTCGGCCCAAGCTCGGACTGAAGACTGCTTTGCCATCTAAGCTCAAAGGTATCCACTATACCCCAGGAGCTACAAAAAAGAGGATACTTAGTGAAATTCACACAAGGACAGCCAAAACACTTAGACAAAAAAGGTGGGAGTGGAAAAATGAAGAGGCCTGAAGAAATACCTAGGCAGCATGCTCAGAAACCTTAGCGGCAAGGGTATCCTCGAAGGCACACTCCTCGGCAACTGCCTTGAAGGAAGCCTGAGTAAGCACACCCCTCGCCATCTGGGGAGCCATTTCCTAGCAATCCTCAGAGAACAGGTCCATGTCCTCCGTGAAAGACCAGAACGGCTCCCTTGGGACTTTGTCCTTCGGGATGTGGGAATCCCAAAGAGCCCACCTTCGAGCATGCTCAACCATCCAAGCTGAGGGCGCCAGATCCTCTAAAAAGTTGAAAGTGTAAGTTAGACAAAGCTCCTTAACTATACAAGTTATGAGGATACGAGTTATGAAAAAGGGGTAAGAGACAAACCAGGCGCAACCTCAGCAACGTCGTCATCGGAGTTCTGGACCTCCTCGACATCGGCAGGAATATTTTTTCCTTTATCCCTTCGGCATTTTTCCAACTCCTTGGCAGAGGGACTCCCTGCCAAAGAGCCCAAAAGATCCACCGACGTGGCGGGACTCAAAGTAGTAGCAACAATAACCACCCCGGCAGGAGCCTCGGTGGAAGTTTCAAGCTCGGAGGGAGTTTCAAGCTTGGTGGAAGTTGCAAAGTCACCGCCAACCTCCGCCACATCCTCCGAGGGTGGAAGAATGGTGTCCTTCTTCGCCTTCTTGGCCGAAGACGATCCTCTCCTAGTAGTCTTGTGCCTCTTGGAGATGCCTTTTTTCGTTTGTTCTCCATTCTCGGCATGACAAAGGAAGAGAGACTTATAGTAGGCAAAAGACTCGTCGGCCATCTCTAAAAAAGAGGGAAAACATCAATGTGAGTCCAGACAGGCACTTATGCTGAAAACTTTAAAAGGAAACTTACTTTCAAAAAAGGCTTCGTAAGTGAGTTCGCTTCGAAGGAGCTTCACTAGCCAGGACTCCTTCCCCTCGATGGCAGGAGCTGGCATGCCGAGATCCGTCTTATGCTCCTTAACCACCCCCAACTCCCGAAGGACCTCCTCGGTCATAAGCCTCCAATTGATGGGGAAGGGGTAAAGAGAGCGTGGAGGGACCTCGGCATCCCAGTCAGCGACAGCCCTGATACGTTTGTCGAAGTCCTCAAACCTCGCCGCCAACTCGGGAGTTAGCAGCTTCTTGGATCCACGACATCCGTCTCCAGCTTTCCCTGAGCCCACTTAGTCGGAACATATGACCAGGCCTCCGCCACCTTTAGGAAGAAGAACTTCCTTTGCTACCCTCGCCAGCTATCCTTGGTAGTGAAGGTGAACATGAATTTTTTGCTCCTAGATCCCCGAGGTAGCATGAAATAAAAGCCACCCTTCGGAACCGGATAGAGCTTGTAATACTACATGAATAGGATAAAATGGGGTTCTACCCCGAAGACCCCGCACATGTAGAGAAAAGCGTTAAAATAACAGTATGAGTTGGGAGGAAGCTGATTCACGGCTCTGCCATGAAATTGGCAAAAGTCACAAATCATCTTTGTAGGGGGAAACCGAAGTCTGGCCTTCAGTTGGGCTCGAAAAATGGTGACCTCATCATCCCGATTCATAAGACTAAAGTGACCGAGGTCGGGTAACCTTGTGGTGGCGTACGAGGGAAGGAAAAATTTGGCTCTAACTTCTCAAAAGTGGAGCAACAAGGGTGAGACATAAGAGGTTGCCAACTCTCGGGGATAAGCGAAGACATGGTTGGCCAAAAAAGAGACTTCGGAAAGAATAAAAATGACTTCGGGAAACCAAAAGAAAAGTAGAAATCGAAGGATCTCTAGAGTTAGAACCCACCAAAAGTTTTGCCGAAGTCAGGGTTTGTGGACGCCGTCGTGAAAGGTGGCCGAAAGAAGTGCCACCGCTAATACCTCCGCAAAAAAGGAGAGAAGGCGCAAGAGCAAACAAGAGCAAAGTGAGAGCAAAGAAAAACAAATGAAGAGTATGATAAGAGGAGGCTTATATAGATCAAGAAAGGGTAGCCGGAAGGGCGTCATAATTGCTGTACGAAGGTGAAATGTCGCCATAATTGCCCCTTGCACACGAAAAGACGTATCCATCCCAACCAGCACCTGCCACATGTCACCCGTCATGAGAAACTAGGACGCATTTTTTGACATCTTGAAAACTCGGGCGCCCGTTCCAGACTGACACGCCTAGTTTTAAGATGTGATGGTCAGAGGTTGGGTATCTCGAGAACACCAATGGGTAGACAGATCATACCTGTCCAGACAAGGCGTACCCCCTATGTGGTGAAGTGCCTCCCCGATGAATGTCATGCTCTGAGTCCCGAAAAGCGCCCCCAGAAGGGCCACTAGCCGAAGCCTCCACTCCGGCTTTCCGAGGGGGGGGGGCATGTGATAGCCAAAGTGCTATCACCCCGGTCACCAGAGGCCCCCAAAAAAGAGGAAGTCAAACTCCTGAGGTACACAATCTCAGTAGCCCGCCAATACCAACCTCGGAGTATCGCCTCCATCGGGAAGATGACCGAACCAACTTCGGGGGAGAAGGACCAGCCATCTTCTGCTGGGGAAAGGCCCCCGAAGGAGTAACTACGGAGCTAGGGAATCCCCCGAAGTACCAGTGCAACCATGGGAAAAGGCCCCTCACCCCGAAGGTAGACATCTACCAAAGGGACCTCGGAGATACGGCAGGCGCCATCAAGGCGTGTCTGACATTCCGCCCAAGTCACCCTGCACGCCGGCCTCATATGCACTCTGACACGCCGCCACTGCCCACGTCCTGTCACGTAGGGCTACGCTTGTTGTAGCTCGTGGCCCGAGGAGCCTGCAGGCAGCTAGGGGCTCCCACGCCCAGAAGTACGGATGACATCCGTCCATACACGTGTCACAATCCGAAGGGCTCACCCCCTCTTATATATATCAAGGGAATGGCCATCATTTAAGGGGATTCTCCCTCTCCCTCTTCTTTCAGCCCTCAAGAGGATACGGTAGGCAAGAACCTTTTCGCCCTGACTACTTCCTCTCTACCCCCCAAAGCACTGACTTGGGCGTCGGAGGCTCCTCCCCGGAAAATCACTCCGGGGACCTTATAACCCCTGTTTTCTGAGTGTTTCAGGCAGGTCCTCCAGAGGAATCCCCATTTCAGGCTCTCTCCCATACCGGAAGTCCTTCTCGGCCTCACCGTGCCTCCCACACGAGGATGCTGCCAGCCATCACAAGTGATCCCCATAGAGCACCTTCTGCCGGGACTCACCCGTACCTCCTGAAGTCCCTACCACCTTCACCACGACACACAGTGATGCTGATGGTCCCCGTCCCCGCCAGCAACTTATTTTTGGAAGAATTGAAATCACTTATATAAAAAATGAACAATCCTTTTATAGAAGAACATAACTAGGTAGAATTTTTTTCTCGTGCATCATTTTGTTACTATTATTACAACACATGATAAAAATAATTTTCTTTCTCTTTCCAAACTTTACTTGTGAAATTGGGGAACGAGGAACCGAGCTTCGAACAGAAAATTACAAACCAATTCCATCCTAAAATCAGTACAATTTGGAGGTCTATCGTTAGTGCTTTAGGCATCTGAAGAGGAAGTTGATATATACTGTGGCAACAAAGAAACTCCCACAAGCTAGTGATGGCTTTGAGGAAAAATTGGTGTAATGTGTCAAACCAATAACAGAGAAATTTTATCAATCCACGAAATTAATGATGAGAAATTGCACAAAATCAATTAAAAAAATTTATGAAATGTTTCAACAACAAAGGAATTTGATCTGTACATTGGGAAAAAGTTTTTGATCTGAACTTAGTCACTACTACCTTCAAATGTCCGTAGCAATGCGTCAAACTCATCAAAATAATAATCATTAGGATCACAGCATAGTCCGTCCGTGCCACCGTCCACTCTCGTCGCTGCCGCGGCTACTATTACACCACCGCCCTCGGAAGTGATCTCCTGATCTTCATCTGTTGATGACCGAAGCCACCAAAACTTGTATTCAGATGATGGTTTTTTCCGATCTTGGACGTCGGGTAGTAGCCAGCAAAAGCTTTGGCGTCATCCTTGTCCTTGCCGCTATACCTGATCCTACACAAAGCCAATTCTTGAAACCCCTCGGTACAATCACCTGCGACCACATACTCGTGCATTATGTAGTCCGTCTTCTTGCTCTTGCTCCGCTCCTTATGCCTCTTCTTGGCCCTGAAGAAAGTGAGCGTCTTCTGCTACCCGATCACCCGGTTGCTTTCATCCAAGATTTTTTGGTCCCCGGTGTTGGACTTCCGATGCCCTCCTCCATAGTCATCAGTCGGATTCAAACTCCTCCGAGGGCGCTTCCCATTATCGTTCCTTGACATCTTCTCTCGGCGGACGAAGAAGTAGCGTTCATTCTTCTTCAAGAAGGCCGTCATGTTGGCGTCCCAGCCGAGCATGCAGGGCTCTAATCCATAGACATCGGCTTTCGGGAATCATGAATCCTGACAGAGGCTCACCCTTAAGCACCTTACAGAGGTAGCAGGTGATGAGTTCTCCGTCAATTTGGTCGAACCGGGCACCCATAGGTATTGACATTGCCATGGTAAGCAGATCAATCAAATGCAGTGGGATGGATGTGCGTGTGTGTTTTTATAGATGCAATTTTAGGGCATGTTGGAAGAGACTTGTATTATCGGACTCTTAGCAACTCACGCGCTCTGTTCTTGATCAGATATGCCGGGGAAGCACTCTGCTCCTGTCTTCCATCATATCCATTGAATTCCCACCGCCTTATTATAATTTGTTTTTTTAATGTTGCAATTGTTTCCTCATTTTACGAAATTACTTCAATTAGGTACCTAGTTTTCTCATTCACGATTTTTCTCCTGTTCTTTTCATTCTTTGTTTTATCAGCCCAATAGGATTTTGATGCATTAATAGGATTATGTTTCAGGAGACTGTGGACCTCAAGCCCCTGTAGCTGGTAACTAAATTGATGATTTCAAAACTTGAGTGCTTAGTGGAAAAGTTTCAAAACTTTAAGGTTTACTTTGTAACTGTTTAAAAATCTAAGTGACAAAATAAGAAACTTTAGATAAAATATAGAATCAATTTGTAATTTTTGTAAAATTCAGGAACTATTTTGTAATTTGTCAAATTTTAGAATAAAGAAACTTAGAGCTCCGTGAAGTGGGTTGGGAGTATGCTGTTTAGAATATTGAAAACTAATTCCACTTACCTTTGCTTGATCGCCTATAGATATAAAAAAAAACTAGGGTTGGTTCTCTATTAGAACATGTCATTATACTACCAGCTATGAACAAAAATTCATAGGCTAGCGACTTATTCTATACATTGTAACAACAATAACAAAAAATGCTTGGGACAAATTTTATGGTAATCTTCTTTCATAAAAGAAAGTTGTTGACTTCTTGGTGATAGTAAAGTTGAGGTGCTACCAACCAAACTTGGCGGACCGGCTTTAAAACTTGTGCTAGGTGACTGGAACTTGTGATTCTATGCTCAAGGACACTAGTGGCCCAGCTTGTGTATTTGGAGGAAAGCCTCTGACGATCAAATTAGGCTATTGTAAGTGATTGAGAAAGCTATGGAGATTGGTGTTGTAAAGTGTAGAACATATCATGGAGTTTCATGGGGCTCTCGCTTCTGGAGATTGGAAGGAGTCTATATGAATTAGGAAATCTGATGAACAAGGATGAGGTTTAGATAGATGGCGAATCGGGCGCCCATGCTCTTGACTAGGTGGTTTGAGCCTCGGTATGGGGTTACAGGCCCTATACGGTATCAATATGTCCATTTTCTTAAAAAATGTGGCATTGGAGTCCTACATTTTATGAGGCCCTCTTACGTGAAATGATACTTCCCCTTTGAAGATGCCTTTGTTGGTTGAGCAATGTTGCATGAGGTTGGTAGGCATGATGAATCCCCTTTTTGAATAACAAGAGGTAAAATGATGCCTTTAAGGGACCAAGGAGGCAAAATGATGCTGAAATGAAGCCTACATAATGCTAATCAAAGATACGGGTGCTCAATCACCTTTTTTGCTTTTAACCGAATCTAAATGACTGAATTTGTTTAGTTTTTGGTCTTAGAAACTAATAACTGAATAGATAGAATTATGAGAAAATAAAAAAAATTGAATCAACCAAAAAGAATTTTGGTTAGTCAATTTTTCAATTGGTATGAACGAATCATATGCATCCACATTTCAAACCTCAAACATCCATCACATATTCCAATCTAAAGATAAATTTCAATCACATAGAAAATATCTGTTATCCATTTTAAATCAAAATATCATATACATACACATAGTAAACATCCATCACATACATAATCATTTCCAAATTGCAAACATAAATGCTAGTAAAATAAACCTATGGAATGTTTGGACAACTAGATTTTAATTGAAGTAGGCAAAAAATTGAATCAAACTTATATATTGGTTTTCAGTTATATCCAAAAATCAAAATTATATTTAAAAACGATAATCAAGAACCGAATTTGTTTTTTCTTACTCAATTATTCATGATATAAGTGAAATTTTACCCACCCCTAATCAAGGATGTTGCTTGATGGTGTGCGAGATTTGTGGTAGTTAAGGGTCATGTGGTACCTTTCTATTGAACAGCCAAGAGGGTTATGATTGTGGTAGTTTTCAAGGTGGGATGTGAAAAGGCCACCTAGGGCTTATAAAAGCCCATACCCTTAATTCTACTTCCTCTTTATTGTCCACATTGCTTCTTTGCTTCCCAAAACTATCTTGCTTCCTTGCTCCATGTCTTATTGCTTTCTATTTCCCAACGAACATTCCCATCTTCATGACTAAGCAACATCTTCATCTTTTACTTTATAAGTTCAATACATATGTAAATTTTCTCCTATTTTTTTATTGATTTTATTTATTTTTCCTTATTTCTTTTCTGATATTTCCCATAACAATTGGCTGCCATTTCCCACGCCTTGCTTGCCATTTTTGTTTTTACATTTATCCTTAAATGTGATGCCAACCCCGAGGGTATAATGACCATGAAACACACCTAGGATATTTTTTGAGCTCCACAAGACATCAAAGAGACTACATTTTAAACCCCCACCCCTAATCAACTCATGATTAGAGACAACAAGTATAAGAAAACCAAGAACACAAGCAACTTTTGTGCCAAAGTAGTCTTCAAAGAACCAAAGAGAAGTTCCTCTCAAAGTAACAATATTATTTTGGTAAAAAGCTATGTTTTTGACCCATCATATGTGCCTATTTATAGGCCAAAACTAGGGTAAAATATAGGCCAAAATTCGTAGCAAAACCCTGAGTTCAAAGGAGTTAAGAAAACCTAGTCAAATTAGGACTCTAACACACATTAAGCACATGTTTAATGTGTGCAGCATATGCTACTTGTCCTATGTGACCTGAATCACTTCCATAGCCTAAATAACATCCTAAATACTGTAAATAAATAGGAAATTAAAGAAAATAAAGTGCAGATACAAGTTTGTCCCTAAAACCCCAAAATGGTCTTCTCGGGTGCACTTGAGGGCTCCTTAGGGTTTTTGCTTGTATCTTTAACTTCCAGCTTGAATAATTGAGTTCCATTGACTTGAGACCTTCTATTATATGTTGAAAAGAGGTCTTGAAACTTCATGGCTCAAGGATTCAGATTGTTGAAGAAAATGGATCTTGAACACTTCAAGGGGGCTTTAATGGTGCGCTTGATGGGTGCCCTTGGTGTTCCTTGTTCTTTGACTTGTATAGGCACTCTCGAATAGAGCAACAAGCTTGGCCAACATCCCCATGTGACTCCTTCAGTTTTGCAACAACTCTTTGTCAAATTCCAAGTCCATTCTCCATGAAACAACTTGAGACAAATGCTTGAAATGCACTAGTAATCTCTTTATCATTCTTTCTTGTCATTGGTCCACCAGTTATCTTCAATGGGTCCTTGCTATCTTTGGTTGTTCCTTCCTACTCATATCAACTTCCTCCTCATTAGAGGGATTCATCCTTGAATCAAAACCTACGTTAGAAAAGGGAATTGAATCAATAATGATGAAATAGTCAATACTTAAGCACTTACCTTACACGTAAGCACCAATAGCATGAAATGCTTGTGTATGGAGGTCTACTCTTACCCAAAACCTGAACCAATATGCAAACATAATGATAATTTTGATACCTCCAGGTTCAAAAACAAAGTTAGAAGCAAGTAGCACAAAAAATATGAGAGTTTACACAATTTTTATCTTAACTCTAGGCATCACTTCTATTGCCTTTGTCATCTTAAAAGCATTATTTTCACAACTAGGAAAAGTGTGGGAAGAATTTACCTCAGGGATGCTAAATGCACTCAAAACAAATAGAACTAAACTCACATAAGTGTTATGGTCATGAAAAACACAAGTTATGCATTTCAAGACAATAGTTTGCATAGGCCATTCAAATAAACAAGAATCGAACACAATGCGACCTAAACTAAAAAAAATAATGATGCATGAATTTCAAAAAAATCCTAAACATTTTAAATGAAAAAAGATTGGAATAGATAGGATTAAGTTAAGCCAATTTAGTCATAAACATATTTTTGCATGTATATGCACCACAATGCCTAAAATTTATGAATTTGCATAGAATGTGACACAAAACAAAGGAACCAACATATCTCCTCAAAAGGCTTAATTTAAAACTAAAATTTTCAATCAAAATAAATACCTTTAAGTTCAAACATAAAGCAAAAATATCAAAGCTCAAAAGTTTGTGTAATGCATGTGTCATGACAAAAAAATGCTTGCTAGAAAATAAAGATTAAGACACAAAAATGGGCTGAACATGAATGAGAATCAAAGAAATAGGCAATGCATGTGTAAGAACTAATTTAAGCATGAAAAATTCCAAAGAAGTGGATTTAACTTGAGGCAAAACAAAACAAAGTGAGATGGATGCAAAACAAATGAAATAAAAAACAAAAGATACCAACATGGATTTTTCTTTAGAGAAACTCATGAAATTCAAAAGATGATTTGACAAAGCCAAAGAATTAGATGATTTAAAACCATATTTTCTCAAAGTTTCATTCTTACTCCCTTCTCTTAATCTAGTTTGATGAAAACCATTCTTTAAAATAACTTCCCCAGCAAAGACACATTGTTTGAAATTTTCATGCAAAACCACATCAAAACTAGGTGGAAGGAAGAAATACATTATAGTGGTTGGACTAAGTCTCCATGTATCTTCCTTAGGTGTAGGAACAAAAAAAGTTTCACCTTTGCACTCAATGACTTCAGGTGAAGTTGCAACAAGTTCATCCCCTTGAACCATAGGGTAAGAAACAATGTTAGGCAAATTTTTGCATATGAAATCACTAGGACTTACGTCAAATTATTTCTTTTCAACCTCCTTAGTTGGTTTGATGCATGATGAGACATGACTTGGAATATTGTGAACACCAACTTCTTGGATGGGCAGCAACTCATTTGATTCTTGTATCTCATCTCCACCTAATTCCTAAAAAGAAGACAACACAACACCAGAAGAAGACTTCGTCATGTTAGATGAAAGTATGGCTTTCCTCACATCACTCACTTTTGCTATTTGACACTCTTTCTTTCCACTCAACTTCTTCTCATTTTTTTTCTCTCGGGAACTCTCCACTCTTCTTCCCTTCATGTTCACTCTTCTCACTTGATCTCTTGGTTGTTCTCTCGGTTTTCCCCTTATCACTCCTGCCTTCAACTTTCCCTTATTTTTATTTTCTCTCAACATTACCTTGAAGTTTTCTTTGATCCTCCAAGACTTGTTGTGATGAAGGTATGAACTTGTTTTGTTGAGACCGAGACAAGCCTCATTTGGTGGCCTCCATTCTTGGCTTTGGTGCTTCTCTACTCCATGCTCCCTTCCATGTGGAGCTTCCCCCTTAAGACATCTTGGATGCCTTGGACCTTTTGATGATCCTCTCATCGTTAGTGGCATGGTGAAGCAAATCCTCCATGTTGACATAAGGCACCATCTCCACTTTGTTGGAAATCTCAGGATTGAGATTATTGATGAATCTAGTAATGGTGGACTCTTCATCCTCAATGATATTAGCTCAGGTCAAGGTCATCTCCAAATCTTTGTGGTAGTCCTCCATACTCCTTTTGCCTTGCACTAGCCTTTGAAGTTTCAGGTGTTAATCTCTATAATAGTTGCTAGGCACAAATCTTCTCCTCATCAGGGCTTTAAAGGCTCTCCATGTATGTATGGGCTCCTCCCTATTCCTTCTCCTATAAGTAACAGCTTGATTCCACCATACGACTACATAGTTAGTGAACATAATGGTAGCCAATTTAACCTTCTTTTCCTCAAAACAATGATGGCAATCAAACACCATATCAATCTTTTGCTCCCACTCCTGATATGCATCAAGATCACTCCTCCCTTAGAAGGATAGAGTGGTAAGCTTGTTGAAGTTGAGATTGTTGTCTTCCCTTGGCTCCCCCTCCTTCGAAGCCCTTGATCATGCCAAGCACCTTCTTCCTCCTCATGCTCATCTCTCCTTGCATCTCTCCTTGGTTGCGAGATAGGATTGGGTCTCCTTGGCAGCCTCAAATCTATGTCCTCAATCCTCCCCATGAGTCTATTGTGAATTTCTTGAAGTTCCCTCATGGTAGGCTCCTCATTATGCCTTACTTTAATCCTCCTATCTCCCTGGCCCTCTAGACACTTGAAATCAAATATCCTCACACACTCACCTCACGTGTTTCACTCAAAAGATGAACATTCAAACCACTTAATTTGTTTGTGAGAATATTGCTATTAAAAGAGCCTTCAAAAGTTGTAAGGAAACTTTCCTCAAAGCACACAAGAAAACTTGAATTCTTTAAAAAAAATTTTGACCCCAAAATAGAGGTAGGCTAAACAAGTTTTAGAAGAATTTAGGAAGCTCTTGCAATTGATAGTCACAAGAACCACAAAGAAAAGCTTTAGGCTCAAAACAATGGATTAGGGTTTATGGGCGCAAAAACCAAATCACTTTGTGCAAGCTTCTTTTGTAAATCCTTTTTCTTCCTTTTTCTTCTTTTTTTTTTTCTTTTTTCTTTCTTTAAAACCTATTTTCCTTTACTATTTTAATGCCAGAACACTTTTCTTCTTGAAGTTCCTTGCTTCCAAAGACAAAAATTTAGTTTTCTTTTCGGCCAAGACAAAAAAAGTATTAAAAACTTGCACAATTAAAAAAATCTTCTGGCACCGAAACTTCCTGGACTTGGATCCTTCTTTTTTTAGTATTTTCTTGACTCTAGGATGATGGAAAAAATGAAAAAAAAAATTTTAATATTGTTGGGAATGAAACAAAAGGATAAGAAACAAAAGAGAACCGATGAATGAAAACTAAAAACTAGAAAACCCTAGTTTGATGTCCTTTTGTTGTTTTGTTGTTTTGATTGGAAACAAGGATGGAAACAAAGAGGACATACCTAAAACAAGAAGAAAAAAGGATTAAAATAGAGAATTAAATTCACCAAAATACCAGAAAAAATTGAAAGAAAAATGAAGAGAAACAACAATACAAAGATATGTCCTTTAGATGGAGCTTGTGGCTTTGATACAAATTGATGTGAACCCCGATGGTATAATGACCATGAAATGTGCCCAAGATGTTTTTCAAGCTTTAAAAGACATTAAAGAGATTGGATTTTAAACCCCGACCCTTAATCAACTTATGATTAGAAATAAGAAGAATAAGAAAATCAAGAACACAAAAAACTTATGTGCCAAAGTAGTCTTCAAAGAACCAAAGAGAGTTTCCTTTTAAATTAGCAACATTATTTTGGTCAAAATATGGCCTTTTCACCCAGAATATGTGCCTATTTATAGGCCAAAAATAGGGTAAAATACAAGCCAAAATTCGCACCAAAACCTTAAGTTCATATGAGTTAAAAAAGCCTAGTCAAACTAGGACTATAACACACATTCAGAACATGTTTAATGTTTGCAGCATTTGCCACTTGTCCTACGTCACCTGAATCACTTCCATAGCCTAAATAAAATCACAAATAATGTAAATAAACAAGAAATTAAAGAAAATAGGGTACAAATACAAGTTTGGCCCTAAAATCCCAAAATGGTCTTCTCGGGTTCACTTTAGGTCTCCTTAGGGTTTTTACTTGTATCTTTAACTTCCAGCTTAAATAATTGAGTTCCGTTGGCTTGAGACCTTATCTTAGATTTTGGAAAGAGGTCTTGAAACTTCGGGGCTCAAATATTCAGCTTGTGGAAGAAAATGGATCTTGAACACTTCAAGGGGGCTTCAAAGGTGCTCTTAATCGGTGCTCTTGGTGTTCCTTGTTCTTTGACTTGTATAGGCACTCTTGAATTGAGAAAGAAGCTTGGACATCATCTCCATATGATTCCTTAACTATTCTAGTAGCTCCTTGTGAAATTCCAAGTCCATTCTCCATGAAATAGCTTGAGACAAATGCTTGAAATGCACTAGTAAGCTCCTTACCCTTCTTTATTGTCATTAGTCCACTAGTTATCTTCAATGGGTCCTTTCCATGCTTAGTTGTGCCTTCCATGCTCATATCAAAATGACGCCCTCCAAATCTACATCAAGAAAGGATACTATGACTACCTATCCCCCTGCCATCATGGAGTCCTCAATTAGAGGGAAAAACCTAAAGGTCTCTTTTTGCACCAACTTGAAAAAGTTCAAAGGAGTGAAGACTAGCCTTACGTGGGAGGTGTTGTAGATCAATCTCCATTTGTGGTAATGACCTAATGAGGTTGCTTTTGCCCTGAAAAATAAGTGGGTGTTGTGCATGTCACCCGCCAATGTTGATTGGGATACCTTTTCTGTCTCCATCACCAAACTTCAAGGTGGGCTTTGTTTTCTGCTTGATCCCCTTAAAAAACTATTTTGTGAATTCTACCAGATTCCCATTTCGCAACTGGCCCCCAACTCTTTCATCCGCTTAAATGAATTTGCCATCTGTTGGAAACTAGTACAGGTCAAACCCATTGTTGATGCTTTTTTGGAGTTTTAAGCCCCTCAGCTCTGCAGCATGTTCAACCTTCTTCCATGTTGCCTCGTATCTCACAAAGGCAATAAATCCTTTGTTATCACCCTCAGTAGAGACTCTTAGGGCAAGTGAAAATATCATCACTTTTTTCTCACCCTTAGCAACCCTTAATGGGACTTGCTTGTGAGTGGAGCGACACCCCCCACATAGTGTCATCAAATGCCCCTTCTTGATCATGGGATCAGATGGGGAAAAGACTCATAAGGCTATTTTAATATGGATGGAGTCGATCATCCCTTATGAGAATTATGAGAGCCTTTTCCCTCTACCCCAGTAGGGATTGGGAGAGACAACCATTCTGTAATCAGGAATACGCTGTGCCCATTTGAGCTATAAGGGCATGGAGAACCCAGCGAACTGGGTTAGTATTTATGGACAATTTTTTATTGTTGGATCATTTTAATACTTTTGGATTTATTTGACTATTTTTAAATTTACATATTGTAAATTAATGATATTTAGATTAATTAAATTGAAATTGTATTATTTAAAATTCTTCTTATTATTACTACATAATTTTTAATTATCTTAGATATAGGTAATTAAATTATTAATATTGACACTAATAATTTCTAATTAACAATTTAGTGTTATAATTAATTTGAAACCAAGTCTAGGCAGGCTACTGACCGATTATAATGGTCACCTCCTATGGCTGCCTAGCGATGGCTTTTGTTTGTTGCCCCTTTTACTCGTTGCCTTGGTTACTCCATCTTGGTGACCGAGGCTTTGGTGAGCGCTTGTTAACCATCAATGTCAGTTGCCAAAATGCGTATTAGTGACCATTTGGCTATTGATAAGCTGGTAAGTTTTTGCATCTTCTCTTGTAGTGTACTAGGGATAAATTACAAGATCATTCCCAACATTTTTTGAAATTACACAAATAAGCTATTGCCATTGCTTTAATTTTACTGTGCGTTGCATGTAAGGATTTAATATTTAAAAAATGAGACATTTAATCAGTGTTTCATGGGTGGGCAAGACATTGGGGGGAGAGATAGAAAGAGAGAGGGAGAATAAAATTGTAGATCAAAAAGCATGGGTCTTAACTTAAAATTGGCATTTATATCTAAAGCCAAAATTATAGTCCTAAGTCCTTAAACTATCTTTCAGTTGTCATATAAGGTCCCTATATTTGTAAACTATCATATATAATAATGACACATGTTATTGAGACAACAATGTACTTTCTCTATCCTGAGATCCTTAAAATGTTGGGTTTAGCACAAAAATTAACAAATTGGTATTTAAAATATTTTTTTTTCTCTTGTGTCTATCACATGTTGCATATTAATCCAAAAGAATGGACCATGTGATTATCAAATTAATTATTTTATGCTAATATTGTAAAGTAGTTTATTAAAAATTGAAATATTCCAAAGATAATTTAAGGCAACTCAAAATAGTAATGTTGGAAATAGACTTAGATTCCAAGTTGCTTTGTGATATGTTTTATGACTATTCTAAGCCTTCCTCCTACTTACAAAATCTTTTTTTGGAATGTAGGTCTCTCCTGCTAAGTTTGAACATCAACCATCCTTATCACAATCTATTTGCAAGGCTTTGACGTTTGATCCATTTATGTACTTTGATATCTGTCCTACGAATTTAAGTAGTCTTCTGGATTCAGAAATTGTTGTCCCAGTACTCCAAGAAAGTGCTAACTCTTCCGTCTATACTTCCTCTATTGTTGTCATAGGCCTCTATCCAAGTAGAATGTCCTCTATTGGTAGTAGAGTAAGAACTTGGCAGTGTAGGTTATGTGTTTTGTTGTCTTTCCCTTTTCCATTGCAAAAAGAAGTTTTCAAGAGTATCAGACACTTATAAGATTTCAAGTTATGTGGTTATGATGTCAACAGTTTAGTACTAAAAAATATGTTCCTTGAATTTTTTAGGACGTCTGACATTAATGAAAGCCAACGAGTATAACATAACCTAATCATGTATATTTATGTATTTGTGTGGATGCGCGAATAAAGAAAGTGATGATTATTTTTTATAAAGAGATTATTTACTCAACATGTACTTTAATTAAAATCAGACACTTTATGAAACTCAAAAGGTATTTTAATAAGGCCTTTTATAAGGAGTAAGTATATTATCAAATTTTCTTTCTATGTTGGGTGAGGAAAAACATTTATAAAAGTTTAGCTATTTAAGTAATTATGCTGATGTCAGGCATAGTATTAACATCCAAATTTCATTCATGCAACACGGAATGAAATTTAAAATATTGCATTTTCAAGGTTTCTCCTTTTCATTTTTCTTTCATTTGTATTATTTTTTATTATATACAAAATTTCAACCCCTAGTAAATTTAAGCTTAATTATCACTAAGTGATTAAAAATATGGACTTTTGTAATTAAAGGTCTCATAATTTGATTTCTTACAAACAAAGGACTCCACATTTTAGAATTTAATAAATTTAAAGGTACAAAATGCTATATAGTGAATACTTCAAGGACCTAGTTATGTTGATTCATAGTACAAGGAGGAAAATCTCTAACTCAGTATAGTTTAGGGAAACCAAAGTGATTTAGGCTATTTAAAAAATTAGCTTTATTCTGGTCAAAACCTTTTATTGGATTCATAGTATGTTGTAGTATATTATAGTAGTTTTTAATATGTATGATAAGCTTCTGTGGAATTTTTGTTGTTATTCATGTTAAGTTATTGTACACCATAACGAGTTAAGAAAAAAAAAATATAATTGACTAAACTTTTTCAATCA
This sequence comes from Aquilaria yunnanensis, assembly GCA_039654915.1. Classification (NCBI taxonomy): domain Eukaryota; kingdom Viridiplantae; phylum Streptophyta; class Magnoliopsida; order Malvales; family Thymelaeaceae; genus Aquilaria; species Aquilaria yunnanensis. The sequence continues at coordinate 33,479,281 of CM077595.1, read as the reverse complement.
GTTTTTGTCAATCTGATGAATATATTATAGGTGGGTTAATGGGATGAATATGTACAATAAATTATTACAATGGTTTTGTTGGCAAGCCAAGTTCAATTCTAATCTACACATACTTCCATTATTCTAACAAATTAAAGTTACATTATTTTTGTGCAAGATTGTTTAGACAAAAAGGATTTTGACCAAGTTGTTTATGCTTTTGTCAACATAAGCTAGGCTGTTTTCTAATTTCAAGAGAATATAAAATAGGCTAATTAGGTTTTTATCTAAATTAAGTTCATCTATTGGGTTTGTTATGGCAAAAACATTTTAGTGAATTTTATAACATAAAATGTAGATTTGTTTTGGATATATAATATAAGTTTGTTTTAGTTGTATTTCTGTCTAAAATATTTTATAAATATGGTTACTATTAACACAAAAACATTGTCCCATTTAATTATTTTTTCAATACATTTATGTCAATCAAAATAATTTAAATTATTTAGGCACGTTAATGGGATCAAAACCTTGCCATGCTCTTTATCTTAGTACATTTTATTTGTTTAAGTTCCGTTTCATTTTAAAATAATATTCTTATGGTTCATGTTGATTTTTTCCAATTTTTTAAAATAAAAGAAGTAACAATTACTTTTTCTAATGGCCCCCACTTTTTGGATCCCCTGGTAACGCAGCATATATAAACTAGTTCTACTAGAGGTTATATATTATATGTAGAGCTTATATATTATATGTATGCTAAAGTGTCGAATAAGGTGACCTGCACATAAATCTCTCAGAAAGAGCGCCTCAAACTTTCATTTTGGACTAATTTTAATAAACTACTATGCTTTATTTTAATATAAAGTAATTATTTACCCAAATTGTCATTTTATTGAAACTTTCCACTTTAATAAGTTGAAAAAGGAATTTCAAGATATTTTATAAAATGTAAGTATTTTTTATTAATTTTTTTACTTGAAAAATCTAAAAACTAAAAATTAACAAAATTATTTATTTTTCATAAAATAAATATTTTATATTGGACTTCTTAAAAAAATGACAAATCTAGCCAACAATTACTTTATATAAGAATAACACAAAATAATGTGTGAAAATGAATGTAGAGCAAATTGCTTTAAGATACGGCAAGTTTTGCATAAGGACAAGGGGTAGGGGTCCAAGCCTTGTCTATATACTACTTTCCCATAGCCTAAACAACATCTTATATGCCTAGGGGAAAACAAACCAGCTAACAAAGTGCCAGTAACTTCTATATTGAAATAGTGCTAAAAACCTGAAAAATGGGCTAAGCAAAGATATAACAAAGTTGGAAGCTACAGATAAAGTAACAACTTAACTAGAGCTTGTGACTCCTATGTCATTGTTCTGCATGGGGATTTGATTTTAATTATAACATAGAATGGTAATATCAACCTGGACGAGTGTATGTGGACAATGGTTCTAGCACCATGTTTTATTATCTCACATACTAGAAAACCTGTGGACTGAGCAATCACCAGTAAATCCTATACAAGGTTGTACCTTTGGGATTGAGGGATATAATGTCTCTAACTAGGACTCATTGTAAAGGCCCTCTAAGTACAAACCTAGCTTGTTCGGGCCAAGCAAGAAAAAATCTCAAGTAAGTACTTCATTTCATGTTTTATTATGCAATCAAAGCAAGTTAATTAAGTTTTAGAAGTTTTTCAAGTCATTAGAGGCACCTAAGGCTCCCAGGGGACATTTTAGTAATTTTACCAAAAAATTATGGTAAGTTTGTAAATTCAATAAGAATGGTGCCATAAATGTAAAGATGACCCAAGTGCAAGACCATACGTTTTATAGCTCATAGGAACCAAGGAAGTTAGTGGAAGGTCTTAAGTGTACGAAGTTGAGATTTTGAGCTAAGTATGGTGAGGTGAACACCTATGGCCAAAGTTGGCTTAAGCTAAGCAAAGGGGGCTAAGTGGACTTCCTTTAAAACTTATTGGAGAGTCCAACGGAAATTCTAAGGAAGGCAAAAAATGTGGACAGTAGAGATTGGGAGGTTAAATGACAAACTAAATAAAGTTGGTGGAATGTTCGGAGAAAATGAGGTAATAAGGGAATTGGGTAAGGAGATGAGCACCATTTTACTGACTTATTAATCGATGAGGAGTATCTATGGGCACAAAAGTAATTCAATGGTTAGATCTTGGGGACTTCAACACAAGTCCTTTTTATCTCGCTACCAAAAAATATGACTTAACTGGGATCTCTAATTTGAATATTAAGGATGACTCATGGATTTATGATGAGGATGACATTTGAGGGAAGATTCATTCTTACTATTATCAGTTATTCAACTATCTTCCTCCTCACTGTGAAGCTACACAAGCAGTGTTCTGCTCCTCTATCTCCAGGGTTCTATCTAGAGATGAAATAAAGAGGCCCAACTTTGAACAAGGGAATCTTAAAGCCCTAAGGGCTAGATGGGCTTCTACCTATTGTTTTTAAGAAGTTTTTGGCATATCATGGGTGACTCTATTATAAAAGCAACCTTATCATTCCTCAATGGTGTTTTTCTACTGAAACAGATTAACCAAAGATTTGTAACATTGATTCCCAAGGTCTAAGGAGCTCACTGTCTTCTAGATTTTCACCTTTTTAGGCTCTATAACACTCTTTATAAGGTGATTCCTAAAACTATAGTAAACAGGTTGAAACATAATCTCTTCTTTGGTCTCTAAAAACAAAAATGCTTTTATTTTAGGTTGAAGTATACAGGATAGTATTATTATTGCCATGAAATACCACATGCTATCAAACACAAACATTAGATGTAGGCCACAAGGTTATAACGCAGTTCTCAAGCTATGCATCAAAAAGGCGTATGACAAAATTTAATGTTCTTTTCTGGAAAGGGTACTAAAAGAGATGCAGTTCCTTGGTTCCTGGGTTGCTTTTATTTTGTAGTGTATGACTATTGTTCCCTATTCAGTGCTCGTTAATGATAATATGACTGAATGGATTTCTCCTTAGGTAGGGTTGTGGAAAGGGAATCTTTTTTCTCCTTATCCTTTAATTTTGTGTGCTGAAGCCTTATCCAGTTATTTCGGGAAACTTTAATCTCTTGGGCAGCTTCTTGTGAGGAAAGCTAGTCAGAATGGTCCTTCCATTAACTACCTTCTATTAGCTAATGATTGTCTGGTCTTCTTTCACGTTGCAAAAGAATCAATTCTAGAAATTAAACACACTTTGCAATTATTTAAATTGGCAGTTGGTCAAAAAATGAATTTCTCATAATTAGAGTGGATGTTTAGTAGTAATGTGCTAGATGCCTTGATACAGGATTTTTGAAAAATTCTTCCTTTTCTAGCTACCACTGGTATATTGAATTATCTGGGACCCGTTCCATCAGGACCACTAAATGGCTCAATCATTCCAATTTATCGTTAATAAGACTTCAAAAGATTTGGATAATTTAAAGCAGAAGTTATTGAATGATGTGGGTTGACTTTAATTCAATCCACTTTAACCTCATTCCCTATTTATATTATGTATTTTTTCAATATTCCAGTAAAACTTTTAGATAAGTTTTCTGGTAAGTTTGCAAAATTTTTGTGGTCAGTAGCATAGGATAAAAAGGTTTTCCATATGAAGAACAAACACCTGATTATGTTGCCTAAAGGTTTAGGAGGTCTGGCCATCAAGGATATATGGTGCTTTAATCAAGCCCTACCACCTAAGGCTTTCCAGAGAATATTTGCAGGAAATTCAAATAGCCCAGCTTATAGAGTTCTCATTGCAAAGTATGGCTTCTTTCATTTAGTCTGGTCTGTGAAGAAAACCAACAATTTTACCATCATTTGGTAAAGTTTTTCATACGGGCATAATATCCTTCGCTAGTCACATAGATGGAGTATTTGAAACGACAACTCGATATGTGTTTGGCATGACTACTGGCTTCTTGATTTATTTCTGGATGTGCTCAGAGCAATGTGTCTAGGATTCCAGAATCATAAAAATCTTAAAGTCTTGGATCTTGAAATAGGTTGTGACCTGGGATGAAGTAGATATTTATTTTTAACACCTTTTTCCTGATCAAATTACTCAACTTATCCTCAACCTTTCACCTCCATCCTTAGCTTTCAATTTGAATTGTGTTCATTGGAATGCGAATTCAAATGGTCACAACTCCTCCAAGAATGGTTATGCACTTTAATCCTTCCAACAGACTATTTTTCAACCAGTCTTGGAGACCTTTAGTAATGGACTCTTTTAAGATCCTCAATTCTTCCATACACTCAAGTGTCTAGGGGGTTCTTGTGTCCTTAAGAAATTCAATGTTTCCCTATAGAAATGTTTGATGCCTGCTCTTCCAACAATTACAAATCTATCCATTCATGGAGGTTTTGTCAGTCCCTAATGTTTGCAATGTAACCTGTAGGTGGAATCTTCTCTGTATATTTTTTGAGATTGTTAAGTTATGTTGAGATATAGGGCAATTTCTATACCGGTCTTCTTTCTTCAAATACCGGTTCATTTTAAGCTTGGCTATTAGACCTTCTCATGTCCCAATCAAAATGGCAGGCTAACTAGCTTTTGATTCTTGTCCCTACATTATGGATCATTTGGCTGGGTCAAAATGAGCTTGTCTTCCAAAACACTCCCTTTAATGCGCAATCTCTTATCTTCAAAAGGAATTCTCTTATTCATATGCTTCTCTTTTTGAGGGATCTTAAGCAACAACTATCTTCGTTTATGGCCAACTAGCCAAACCCATTATGTCACACATGGGGTTTGTGTGAATGGTGAAAGCAAGTTGATATCCCTTAGATATTCATAGTTGATGGAGCATTACAAGGGAAAGTGATGCTTTGTCCTTGTCTGGTAAGTCTAGTCTAAGATCTAGTGACATCAATAGAGACCCTAGATCGCTGTTATTTGGTGATAGTCCCTCATCAATGTGTATCTCTAGCTCATTCCTATGCTATTTACTTACTTTCTCAATATCCTTAGTAGCTTTATGATTGATTTTGTTTAGAAAAAAAAAATCATACCTAACCCCTAGTCACTTTTGTATCCTCCATGCCCCATGGATGAACATCTCAAACTCAAGAAAAACACCAATTCTAAATCAATTCAAAGGCCCCTAAGTGCAAATACGCATGCTCAAGCTAAGAAGATGGTGTTGGTGGTGTTTTTATGTTGTTTATAGTGCTTTGAGCACAATCAAGGTAATTGCTTCTCCACTAGTTAATTTTTGGTTCTTACATGATTGGGTAGCTTATATTAGTCTTTCCTAAGCCTAACTACGTGCCAATTGTGAAGAATTTGACTTAAAACTTCAAAGAACACCATTGAAGCTCATTGGTGAATAATGTGAAAACTTGCTTGGATCCTGCATAAATGGAGTTGAGATAAGGGATTTTAATTGTCTTCCAAGCAATCATAATGCATTTAGTTGTATTTAAGGTTAGGAGCAAGTTTGGAGTAATTTGGATGAGGATTGTTTAAGGTAGAACAAAAAAACCACAAAATGGGCAAAGGGCTACAAGCGCTTGGCATTGTAGCGCCCTTGCCAATGTTTACCTGGTTCATGCCCTAGAGTTAGGGTGCTATTCATTACTACAGGACTTGGGTTGGCCAACCAGGACTCAAGAAAAATGGCCTTTGGTGCCATAATACAAACCTTTACACTATAGTGATAGGGCAATGTCGCTCCAAGTTTAGGGTGTCTCAAAGCCTTCCAATCGGTTACTAAATGTCCTTGGACATCCCTAAGACCTAAGAAATGATGAAATTAACAATACTCTACTACCAAGTAGGTTTAATGCTTTGAAAGTTGGAAAATAGTCTAATGTTGCTATAGTTCCAAGAACCTTAAGAATAAAGGTTGTGTATTGTCAGTAAGCAAGGTTTGGACCTTTGAGAGACCTAAGAATAAGTTTTTGGAACTTGGTAACTAGTAAAGGAACCAACCACTGACCTTCAAGGCAGGTCCAAAGGGGCTAATGTAGGCTATGGTTGGTGTTTGAAACCTAGTGACCTAAGGTTAAGGGCATATGATCCTTGAGTGCTAAAAGAACCCTAAGTGGCCAAAGCAAGCTTGTTGAGATTGATAAGATTGTTCACTTGGTAAGAAAGAACAAAGGGATAGTAAAAGGGTGGGCAAAGTAGTCAAGTTATGTAAAGCGGGCAAAGGGCAATACTGCCTCAAGGAGATAGAAAAGGCACTAAGAAGGGGCAACGGTGGGTTGTATATCCTTAGTGACCTAAGTGTTGGGGTTCTAAACCCTCAAGCACTAAGGAGGATCTAAGGGTGTCCTAACCAAGTCATGGACTTAATGACACGGTTGCCCTTGGCCTTGCCTAGAAAAACTTGTGAGAACAAAACTTATAGTGGTTGCAATTTGCTAGTTATATATGTGTCCAAATTAAAACTTCATGATACTAGTTGATTAACCTGGAAAATGCACATGCATGCTCTTTTAGCATTGACTTGAGTAAATGGAAATTGCAAAAACATTCATATGGCCAAGGCACTTTTCATAGAAGTCAAAGTTCAAATAGTCAAAGCATACAAAATCAACATTAGTATTATCGTTACTACACATAATAATTGTGTGAAGGCACTAAACAAAAGTAGACTAATGCACCTTACCCAAGAGCAACCCTATAGCTGTAAGCTCCAATTACAGACATGGCAGGCAATTAGGCATACAACATATACAAGCTTTGGTGTGATAATCTTGGAGCCATATATCATACGTTGAATCCTATCCTTCATGCTTAAACAAAACATATAGTGATTGACTTCCATTTTGTTCAAGAGAAGTTTGAACAAAGAAATTAGAGGTTCAGTTCATATCAACAAAAGATCAAGTTGCCAATATCTTAACTAAACCATTGTCTGCAGAGGATTTTCAAAAGTTTTGTTTCAATCTCAATGTGATCTAAATGATTGTAGGGGCATATTAAAGATAGAATTCTCATCCATTTAAATAGATAGGAATGCTTAAAACCTAGGCTACCACGTCTTTGTAGATATATTTATCATGTAAACATTTTCTCACACACAAAACCCTTGTATTCTATATAAATAATATAAGAATTGTGACAACTCTCCTAGTTAATGGCTAGCTTTGACCCAGTAAATGTGTTTTTTTAACTATTTTTACTTAAGTACCTTGAGTTAGCACCTTATTCAGCAGGAAAGAGGAGCTAAGTAAACTAAAGGTCAATTCTTTATTGTGGTTTGGCACCTAAGAGTCAAAAAGAGCAAAATGGTAATTTGACCGAAATGAGTGGCTTGACAATAATTTTCATGAAATTAGGGTCATGTATAAAATTTTGACTAGTTAAGTTAAGACCATAAGTTAATCTAGTTATTAGAACCATCTTTTGAATGAAAAGTGTAAAAATTGTACTAAGTGTTCAATTAAGCGATTTATGTCTTAAGTGGCTTATGTATCCAAGAGGCTATGTGTAAGAGGCTTATGAACATTCTTTAGGACCAAGGAGGGAGGGTTTTGGGTGTATGATTAGTGGGCAAAGTGAAACAAAAGAGAACTTGAGAGCCAAGAGGCAAGAAAATAGGAATTATTCCCTAGTGGAGTTGGTAAAATATTTCTTACAAGTGTTGACTTTCATTCTTATCCTTTTCTTCCCAATTTTCACAGTCCTCCATCTCTAGCAAGTTGTCTACTACAAACCTCCTTAATCCCATATATTTCCAACAAATTTGAAAGTCCCAAAGTGAATTAAAGAAGCCCCTAACTCATTCGTGGTGAGTTTGCTTCATTTTAGTTATTTTTGGCTTGTTTTGGGCATAAACCCTAATTTAAGCGTCTTGGTTTGGTTTGAACTGATTCTAAGTTGTTTGAGTAGCTAGAAATGGCCCTGATTTGAAGTTCTTGGTGCCATATCACATTGGTTTTAGGTCTAAAATTCAAGAGTGCTAAGTTAAGTTGAATGGTGCTTGTGGTGCTTGTGTTTTGTTCTTGATTTGTGGCTAAGTTTGAGGTAAGGGTTCAAGTTAATTAAGCTCAAATAATGTGTAGCAACGTAGTATAACATGTTGGAATGAATTTGAAACAAGACCCATGTGAATTGGCTTTAAGGATTGAAAGAATGAGAAAGTTTTGTCCAAGATAGCACATGGTTGTGCAATGTTGGAAAGGCATTGGTGTCGTGTTGCTGTTGATGCATTACAAGCAACTTGATAAAATTTTAGTGGGTTGATGCCTTTGGTGACGTGTCACCAAGGCGGAAAACCCTCAAACTTATGGCACCTTAACAATGTATCAATCTCTAGGTGAACATCCCTAGGCTATTCTAAGATTTTCCGTAGCTTCAATTGCATCTAAAACTCATGCCTAAGTTAAGAATTATGCATTGTTTAAGAGTGAGCTAAGTGGTGTGGTTAAGGTAGGGCTAAGTATAGTGGCTAAGAATGTAAAAGTGCTAAAGTTACTAAGGCGGCACTAAGGGATTAAGTTGAGTTTTGGAGTCCTCATTGGCCCAAGTGATAGGCCTTAAACCTTTAGGGAAATGAAGAAGAAACCTAAGAGGATTTTAACCAAACCATGTAGTTTGGTAAGTGAGCCATTAAGCAGCTCTATGCGAGGCTTTAAGACCTTGTCAAGTTGGATCACATAAGATGGCTACCTTACACAATTAGTTAAGGGAAAAATGGGCAAGATTTGAGAGAAGGTGATGATCTACTCTAAGACCCATAAAAGGGACTTAAGGGTGGTAAAAGATTCAGGATATGAGGGCTAGTGTCTCAAGTATCTCCGCCATTTGAGCTCATGGCAAGAATAAGGTGCCTAAGGTGTGAGAAGTGCCAAGGAATATGTATGTTGCATATCACACACTTATGAAATGCATATCTACAATGTTATTTGTTTGTGTTAATTGTTGGTTGGTTGTTTGTTTGTTTGTATGCCATATTTTCATGCTTTGTTGCTATCTTGTTTGTAGGTACCCCAAGGGACCCCTACTAAGTATATTCATTTACTCACTCCTTTAAGTTTGTTTTGTAGGTTCTAACATTGGTCCTAATAACTAAGTGGATAGTTGTAGGCTAAGTTTGTAGGTACTTAGTTACTAGAATCCTTAGGATTTTAAGGTTGCTTGAGATCTAAGTTTTGTACTAACTAATGTTAAGCCTTTACAGTTTAGACACTAAGTGGTGCACAAGGATAAGAAAGGGCTTGCACTTGGAGCTTGATAGGTTAAAGGTGGTTCTCAAGTGATGGATCTTGGTTAAGAATTCTGTCTTATATTGATATAGTACCTTGTAGTCTAAGATATTACCTCTATTCGAATACATTATGGTGTTAAACAATTGAGTTACTTTTGGGTGCTTGCTAGTGATATAAAGTATGCACAAACTATTACCTCAAGTTAAAGTAACTAGTATTTTAATGTCTTGGCACATTTTATGTATATTTTAAATGGAATGCTTGAGTGATGATTTCTTAAATGGTTTTCTTATTTGTTTTGCATTGCTAGGACAAACACATGCATATTTTCTTGTCGGGTAGGTTAAGAAACTAGTTGCACGTAAATTGTCTTAATTTACCTATTAGTAATAGTTAGCCAATAGTAACTAAGTGGAATCACAATCCCAAAAGGCCTACAAGTTGAGCAATTTGGGGCACTTTGACCCTGCTCTGTGATAATTTGGTATCAGTGCAGGTCAATGGCCATAGTAGAGGCAATATGTGAACTAAGATCTAAGTTTTCCTTGTGCTAAGTGTGGTTAGTACTACTTATAAGTTGCTCTGGGTGCGGTCTTCTTCCTTTGGTTGCAGGTGTCAAGGTTAATACTCAATCAGGTGCTGCTGTTGAGGCTCATGCTCTTGGTATGGGAACTAGTTACCCCAATGGGACAGATATGAGAGAAGTGGTGGCTTTATTATGTAGGTCCAATGAATCTATGGACCAGATGCTACATAGCATGGCTTTCCTACTTGAGGTGTGTGCTCAACTTCCAAATGGAGTAGAGACCTTGCAGGACCCTAATGGCGTAAGTGTCGAAGTGCACCAATTCCCAATGGTGCACCAAGGTTAGGGGAGAAATCGTTCACCCCAAGGGCAAGTGAAGGTTAAGAGCAAGTGCCTAACCATGCTCAAGTGAACATTGAAGAGGATAGTGAGGAAGAGGATGAGAAAGATATCCATCCCCGTAGGGGAAAAAGGAGACCCATTATTCCGAACCACATTGGGCTTGTCTCAATATGCTGAGAAATTAACATTCCTAAGTTTAATGGTGTAGGTGAGCTCTGTACAGTTAAAGATTGGTTGTGCCAAATTAATGAAATCTTTGGGAACATGAAGTTGGATGATAAGGTTAACATGGATTTTTTTTTGGAAGGGAAGGCTTCCTTGTGGTGGAAATATATCATGGAGAGGCTTAAGTCCTATAATGAAGGTAGACCCGGGCAAAGGCACGAAGAACTTGATTAGACTGAATTTGAAAAAGAATTTTTCAATGAGTTCAATAGTGAGGCGGCCCAACACCAAAAGAGGATATAATTTTATGAATTGGTTCAAGGAAGTTTGACCGCCCACAATGTGAGAGAAAATTTAGTTCTCTTTTTTGGTATGCTCCTCATTTGGTCAGGAAGGATGAACATAGGGCAAAGAAGTTTATTCAAAGACTTAAAGTGGAGTTAAAGTGCTTCTTGACTATTATTAGGGTTCAGATCTATCATGAAGCTGCTCAGAAGGCCTTGGCATTAGAAAGGGAGTTGTTAGAGTTAAAACCCATGAATAAGGCCATTAAGCCAAAGGTCCCGGTGCACTCAAGATTGTCGAGCAAGAGGCCTAACCAGGGAGAAGACCAAGGTTCCTCTAAGAAAGGCAAGAAGATCAGCAAGGGCCATTGCCATAAGTTTCAGAAGTTTCATGGTAACAAATGTTGCACCCTCGGGATCTATCTTTATAATTATTGTTGCTAGCCTAGACATTGGGCTAAGGAGTGCCCAAGGCTTAGGCAAAACCAAGGCCAAGGAAGACAAAAAGCCTCAAGAACTAAAAATGGATCTCTTGGAGCCTTTCTACAACCACGTGTTTTTACCTTGACAGGCCAGACACCCAAAAAGTTGACGGCTATGCAAGGCGAGGTTAATGTCTAGGATAATAGTATTTAGATTTTATTTGATACTGGTGATACTATTTCTGTCATTTCCTTGCGCATGTTGGTCAAGTTAGAATTATAAAGAACTTTGATGGATGAGATGAGATTTATTAAAACTGTTCGGAGCAATATTATCTTCACTAGTGAAATGGTTAAGGGGTGTCCTTTGGAGTTAATGGGCCACAAGTTTTTGTGTGACCATTGAGTTTTTATGTTGATCCCATATGATGTTGTCCTTGGAATGGATTAGTTACATAGGTATAAGGCCCAGATCGACCGTGCAGGTAGTAAGGTCACCCTTGAGGATGCTTCGGGGGTAAGTTTGCCTTGCACGGGCGGTTTGGCATGCAGTGCCAAAAACTTGCACCTCAAGTTGATGGAGTCCATTCCCATTATGAGTGAGGAAAAATATTACTCATTGAATGGGGTGGTAGTCAAGGAGCAACTTAACGAAACCCTAATAGCCAATCTATTTCCAAATTTTTTTCTTGTAGACCTCCTAGGGTTACCCCTAAATAGGGAGATTGAATTCTCCATACACTTACCACCTGGGCAGAACCGATTTCCATACCCCTTGATCAGATGTCAGCTTCTGAAATGGATGAGCTATAAAAACAATTAGAAGAGCTACTTGAGAAGGGCTTTATAAGGCCAAGTGTTCCCTTGTAGGCTGCCCCAGTGTTATTTGTGAAGAAGAACGATGGACCCTTATATTTATGTATAAATTATAGGACGCTGATTGGAATAACTGTAAAGAATAAATATCCATTGCCCAGGATTGAAAGTTATTTGATAGGTTAAGTGGGGCAAATGTCTTTTCTAAAATAGACCTAAGGTCTAGATACTTCCAAATAAGAGTAAGGGAAGAAGATATCCCAAAAACTGCATTCAGAACTAGGTATGGGCATTTTGAGTACACAATTATGCCTTTCAGAGTGACTAATGCTCCAGCAATTTTCATGGATGCTATGAATAAGATTTTTAGGCCCTACCAAGATTAGTTTGTTGAGGTGTTCATTAATGACATATTGGTGTACTCTAAGACTACCTAAGAACATGAGGAACATTTAAAGATAGCTTTGAAAGTGCTTAAGGACAGCCAATATTATGCAAAACTATTTAAGTGCCAATTCTGGGGAAGTGAAATTCTTTTCCTTGGGCATATCATAAATGCTCAAGGACTAAGTGTTGATACAAAAAAGTTGAAGGCAGTAGTGGAGTGGAAATGCCTAACAACTGTAAGTGAAATACAAAGTTTCTTGGGATTGCCAGGCTATTACAGAAGGTTCATTGAGAAATTCTCCATGATAGCTTCATCATTGACTGCCTTGACAAAGAAGTCATAAAAGTTCATCTACACTTCTAAGTGTGCGAAAAGTTTTCAGGAGCTTAAGAAAAGGTTAACTTTTGCTCCCATCTTGATCCCACCAAATCTGCATAAGACTTTTGTGGTATATACCAATGCATCTAGGACAAGATTAGGATGTGTGTTAACGCAAGATAAGCAAGTGATTGCATATGGGTCTAGGTAGTTAAGGGCTAACGAATTGAACTATCTAGTGCATGATCTTGAGTTAGCAGCCATTGTGTTTGCCTTAAAAGCTTTGGGGACACTACTTGATAGGAAATTCGTTTAAGATCTTTATAGACCATAAAAGCCTGAAGTATTTGTTCACCCAAAAGGACATGAACATAAGGTAAGAAAGGTGGATTGAGTATATCAAGGATTACGATTGCTCGATAGATTATTGTTCTGGTAAGGGCAATGTGGTTGTTGATGACTTGAGCCATAAGTTTTCTAGGGTGATTCTTTCTAAGGATGAACTGGCTACTACCTTAGAAAGTTCCAATGTGGAATAGTTCTTGGCCTTATTTAAAACATGGTGAGACTGGGAAATGGCTCAAGTTATAGTCCTTCAGATTTAGTTAGCATGGCTGGCTAAGGTTAAGGAAGCTTATGATAAGGACCCAAACTTGAAGAAAGTTTTTTGGGAGGAAAGGCATGGTACCGTACTAAAAGAATTTTCATACAATGATGGGTTGCTTTACTATGGTGACCAGCTCTATGTGCTAATTCACCTAAGGCAACAAGTGTTTCAAGAAGCACATATGAGTAAGCTTAATGTTCACCCTGATGTCAATAAGATGTGACATGACCTTAGGACTCATTTCTGGTGGCCTGAGTCTAAGAAGGACATATATGAATATGTGTCAGGTTCCCCAATACAAGATGTTACACCTTCATAAAATGGAAAAATTACAGCATAAGGACCTAAACTTATATGCTTTAATTTTAACCATAGTGTATGATTTATGAAGTGTAAAGTATTCAATATACACCCCCTTAAGTGGCAAAAACAATGATAGCTTGGTCCTTAAGAAAGCATTGGCACATCGCCTAACTTTCAAGTAACTTATGGACTAAATTCTAAGGTTACAAAAGTTGGGTACTCAATTGCATAAATTTCTAAAGATGGCTATGGAAAGGACATGGATGGAATTATGAAGAAAGAACATGGATGGAATTAAGGATATTGTTAGGGACCAAAATGCTTCAAGAGGCAAAGTTTTCCAATTATGGCATAATGCCAACTAAGGTGCTTAAGTGTCTAGATTTTTGCCTAAAGTCAAAATGATTTTTGACAAGGTTAAAAGATGCCAAAATCTATCATTTTCTCAGCCAAAATGGCTGGAAATAATCTCTCCAAGTGTTGGCCAAATTTTAAAAAATTTGCATATATGCCACCTTGGTCAAAATGATGTATAAATGAAGAAAAATCTTCATTTCATTGCCATTTTCTGTAAATTTCGGCTTCCAGCAGCTAAGACCTCTTCCTTCAGCTCTTCCATCATCCTCCATACCACCATACCTTAAGAAAACAAGAGGAAGCAAGAGAAAGCAAAGAAGACATCAAAGAGTGCAAGAAAACCTAATTTTTGTTCTGTTTGGGTTTTCAGATTTCATAGCAAAAGGTAAGGGTTTTCTAAAGTTTCTTGGATTTTTTACTGTATTTCTAAACATCCATGAAGCTAATACCATGCTTGGAAGAGAGGAAAAAGCTCAAGGAACCAAGCATGGGTTAAGGGGAAAGAAGCATGGCAAGGTTTTGGCCTTAGTGTTACCATGCTAAAGATGGCAGCAAGAAAGAAAGGTTTCTAGAGCCCAAGTTAGTACTAACTATGACCTAAAAGACTCCTAAGACCAAGCAAAAGCTTGAGGAGGGCTTCCATAGTGTTACTAAAGTGATATCTTATTGTTTTGTTGAATAATTTTGGACTAACCCTGATCTGTAATTGCTGCTAGCATTACATGTGTTTGTTGCTGAATATGGTTGCCATATTTGTGTGTATGTGTTGTTTTTGTGTGTTTTTATGTATTTGGATTTCAAGTGGTACATTTTTGTGGAAGACTTTACATTGAAAGCCCTTACTAAGTTCTTTACAAAGAGCTTACTCCCCTTTCTGTCCATTTTCAAGAACACCTGAAATAGAACATTCAAACTAATAGTTCTAGCTTGATTTTTTCTATGAAATTTCACATAAATGAACTTCAATATGTCTAGTATTAAACTTGAGTGTTTCATGATTTTTAGAGCACATTTGCTAATTTTAGTGTTGGTACTTTCTGCCTTACGTAGCAGCTGCCTTTTGAAGTTTCTAGAGTGCATTGTGTTTGTAAGGCTCTCCAAGAAGCTAGTGTACATACCCAACTAAGCCGGTACATATTTATGATGAATCTATGCATGTAAATGCACTATGGATGGTGTATGGATGATATATGAAGCAATAAAGTGATGTTTGAGGTTGAATGTTCAATTCTGTCCATTTTGCAACTCATTAGCTATTCCAAAGAAAATTATGTTTAATGTTTATGGAATGGCTCTAAATTTAGGGGAATGACTTTCCCAAGTGTTTAATACGTGTAAGAGCCTGCCCATGTTGGTTTTGCACTTGGAAAGGAAGTGTATGAATCTTATGAAATTTTGTATGGGCAAAATGGTTATAAAGTGACCAGAATTTTGAGTCTGCACTTAAAGTTCTAGAACTCCCTCTCTACCACACCTAGAGCACATACAGAAGTTGAATTGGAATTTGGAATTTTTAAATTTGGAGACTTGTAGCCAAACATATGACATTCCAAAGTTGGCTAAGTTACTGTTCATTTGGTCAGAACTTGGTAACCAACTTAAAAAATCCATAACTTGGTCCATAGGTGGGCTTTTGATGTAAAAAAAAATTTATTGGTTTGCTCTAAGTCTCTAGTTGATAATGGAACAAAGAAAATAGGGGGTTAGATGGCTAGAATGATACAGTTCATTAGTGGAAGTTACAGGTGCAATGGCTGGTCACTAGAACTTAACAAGATTGCCTAATGTGTGGAAACTAAAACTAATAATTGTGCTAGTGTTTTCCTGCTTAGCTGCCATAATGTGCATAAATGTAAATATGTGCGTTATGGTTTGACCAATGTACATATATTTGCATAAAGACTAAGAGGGCCACTTGGGTAATATAGTGAGCATTGTTCTGATGGCCTACAAAACATGCATAGCTTCTAGGAGATTGACACATTAAATATTGTCACTGTATTTAAGCTCTCAGAGTGGTAACACAAGAAGTCAGTATAACTCAATTTGCACGGTGGTGGATAGGTTAACAAAGACAGCATGCTTTATCCCCATTAAGATTTTAGATACCATGGAGAAGTTGGCCCGGGAAACAGTGAGACTTTATGGAATCACCAATTAGATTACATCTGATAAAGATCCCCATTTTATCTCAAGGTTCCAGAATGCCTTTTAGAAGGCTATGGATTCCACTGTGAGCCTATGAATTGCTTATTACCCTTAAATTGACTAGCAAACCGAGCAGGTGATCCAAACATTGGGAGACTGTTGCAAAGTTGAGTGATGGATTTTCGAGGGGATTGGGACCAACACCTACCATTGATCAAGTTTGCTTATAATAACAGCTATCAAGAAGCTATTAAGATGGCGCCTTATGAAGCTTTGTATGGATGTAAATGTGTGATGGCTCATTGTTGGGCGAATAAGGCAGATGAAGCGGTTGTTGGCCCGAAAATCATTGTCAAGATCACGATAAAGAATAAGTTGATCCAAGCAAGGATCAAGGCTGCCTTAGACCAGTAGGACAAGTACACCAATGTGTGAAGGAAAAATTTTTAATTTGATGTAGGAAAGAAAGTACTCCTTAAGGTTTCCTCGATGAAAGGTGTGGCTAGGTTTGGCCAAAGGGGTAAGTTGGCTTCAAGATATATTGGTCCTTTTAAAATCCTTGAGAGGATGGGGAAAGTAGCTTATTGGTTGGCTTTGCCGTCAAGTTTGGCCCATGTTCACAATGTCTTTCATGTGAGTTCCTTAAGAAATTGCATTATGAACCCCACACAAGTGTTAGCCTTATCCGTCACACCAATAAGGGAGGACCTAAGTTATGAAAAATACCCCATCAAGTTTCTTGACCACCAAGTTTAGAAACTAAAAACAAAGTGGATCCCAATGGTCAAGGTACTATGGTCTAACCATGGGGAGGAAGAGGCCACTTCAGAGACTGAGAAGGATATGCAAAGGAAATATCTAAGTGAATTCGCTTGATAAAGTCAGAATTTGTGGGACCAAAATTCTGAAAAAAAGGGAGGATGTGACAACTCTACTAGTCAACCACTAGCTTTAACCCGGTAAGTGTATTTTATTTAAGTTTTTTCAATTAAGTACCTCATGTTAGCACCTTATTAAGTAAGAATGACATGCTAAGTAAAGTGAAGATGAGTTCCTAAGTGTGATTTGGCATCTAAGAGTCAAGAAAGGTAAAATAGTAATTTCAACACAAGTGAGTGGCATGAATATAATTTTGATGAAATTAGGGTAATTTAAGAAATTTTGACTAATTAAGTTAAGGCCATAAGTTAATCTAGCTATTAGAACCATCATTTAAAGGAAAAGTGCAAAAATTGCACTAAGTGTTCAATTGAGCCATTTATGTCTTAAGTGGCTTAAGTGTCTAACAGGCTAAGTGTAAGAGGCTTATGAACATTCTTTAGGACCAAGAAGGGATGTTTTCAGATATATGTTTAGTGGCCAAAGTGAAACAAAAGAGAACTTAAGAGCCAAGAGGAAAGAAAACAAGAATTATGCCTTAGTGGAGTTGGTAAGATATTTCTTACAAGTGTTGACTTCCATTCTCATTCTTTTCTTCCCAATTTTCGTAGCTCTCCATCCCTAGTAGCTTGTCTACTACAAACCTCCCTAATCCCATAAATTTCTAGCAAATCTGAAAGTCCCAAAGTGAATTCAAGAAGCCCCCAACCTTGGTGCATTTGCATCATTTTAGCTTTTTGTTGCTTGTTTTAGGCATAAACCCTTAGGTAAGCTTCCTGATTTGGTTTGAGCTAGTTCTATGTTCTTTGAGTAGCTAGAAATGATTTTGAATTGAAGTTCTTGGTGCCATATCACATTGGTTTTAGGCCTGGAACTCAAGAGAGCTAAATTAAGCTCAAGTGTGCTTGTCGTGCTTGTGTTTTGTTCTTGCTTTGCTGTTGAATTTGAGGTAAGGGTTCAAGTTAATTTATCTCCAATAATGCATAGATATGTAGTATTACATGTTGGAATCAAGTAGAAAAAATAACGCTATGAATTGGCTTTGGGCATTAAGGGATTGAGCAAGTTTTGCGCAACATAGAACATAGTCTCACAATGTTGGAAAAGCATTGGCGATGCGCTACCAACAAGTTTCTAAAATTCTAGTGGGTTGATGCCTTTAGCAATGCGTCACCAAGGCCCAAACCCCTCAAGCTTGGGGCACCTTAAGATTGTCTCAATCTCTCGGTAAACATCCCTATGTTATTCTAAGAATTATGCATTATTTAAAGAGTAGTCAGGTGGTGTGGTTAATGTAGTGCTAAGTAGAGTGGCTAAAGGGGTAAAAGTGTTGAAGTTGCTAAAGGGGCACTAAAGGGATTAAGTCGGGTTTTGGAGTCTTCATTGGCCCAAGTGATAGGTCTTAGACCTTTGGGGAAATGAAAAGGAAACCTAAGAGGATCCCAACAAAACCATGTGGTTTAGTAAGTAGGCCACTAAGGAGATTAAAGCTAGGCTCTAAGAGCTTGGCAAGTTAGACCACATAAGATGGCTACCTTAAACACTAAGTTAAGGGAAAGATGGGTAAGATTTTGGAGCAGGTAATGACCTACTCTTGGACCCATAAGGGGACTTAAATGAGGTAAAGGATTCGGGAAACAAGATCCAGTGTCTCAAGTACCTCCTTCATTTGAGCTCATGGCAAGAATATGGCACCTAAGGTTAAAGAAGTCCCAAGGAATGTTTTTGTTGCATATCATACATTCATGCATTGCATATCTATTATGTTATTGGTTTGTGTTGATTGTTGGTTAGTTGTATGTTTCTTTGTGTGCCATATTTGCATGCTCGCTTGATATATTCTTTATAGGTACCCCAAGGGACCCTTATTAAGCAGATTCATGTACTTACTCCCTTAAGTTTATTGTTCAGGTTTTAATGTCGGGCCTAACAACTATGTGGATAGTTGTGGCCTAAGCTTCCCTTTTTGTAGGTACTTACTAGAATCCTTGAGATTCTAAGGTTGCTTGAGATATAAGTTTTGTACTAACTAAGTGTTATGCATCTATAGTTTAGAGGCTAAGTGGTGCACAAGGATAAGAAAGGGAACTTGGAGATTGATAGCTCAAAGGTGGGGCGTAAATGATGGATCTTGGTTAAGAATTTTGCCTTGTATTTATATAGTGCCTTGTTTACTAAGATATTGCTTCTATAAGGATACATTATGGTGTTAAACCATTGAATAACTTTTGGATGAATGCTAGTGATATAAAGTATACACAAACTATTACTTGAAGTTGAAGTAACTAGTATTTTGTTGTCTTGGCACGTTGTAAGTATGTTTTAAATGGAATTGCTCAAGCGCTGATTTCTTAAGTGGTTTATTTATTTGTTTTGCATCGCTAGGCCAAACGCATGCATATTTTCATGCAAGGTAGGTTAAAAAACTAGTTGCACATAAATTGCCTTAATTTACCTACAAATAATAGTTAGCCAATAGTAACTAAGTGGGATCACAATCCCAAAGGGCCTACAAGTTTAGCACTTTGGGGCACTGGGACCCCGCTTCATGAAAAGAATCTTGTTGATGAGTGTGCAACCATATAGATTGTCTTTTACACTTTGCACCACATACATAGTTTGCCCATACAGGCTAAATTCCAGAAACTACATGGACTACTTGTTATGAGCTTTTAGTTCACTAAACATAGTCTTCTTCCCACAGCTAGTTGTTGGGTTTCGGGAGCCAAACAGCGCAGCGGAATTTAACCGAAACCCTCCAGGATCCAAGTGAAACGGGGTAAACCGGGTGTTCGAAAATTTCATACCTAATTTTCGGTTGAGATCTCTCACTCAACTGTAGAGTCGAATCACAAAACCTGAACAGTTGACGTGTTCAGGCTCTCTATGGTATCCACACGAGCCTCTCGGGATCACCACGCTTCCACCACGTCCCGGCAGATGCGTTTCTCTTGCGCTCGCAGTGCTAGCTTGCGTCCTCCAAGGAATTGCAAGAGAAGAGTGCGGCTGTCCTTTTTGGGAGGCTAGGGCAAGGAGACCTACGAATTTCTCACTTAAAAGTTGTATTTATAGTGAGATTCAACTTCCAGGCCTAATGGGTTTCAAAGCCCTAATCCAATTAGGATTTAATTTCGGGCTTAATAATGGCTCAACTCCTTGGCCCATTATTAATACGAAATTAAAGTGAAACCATAACCCAAATAATTAGCCCATGCACTCTAATGATCCAAATAGCTCTACGTGTGCGACCCAATAGGCTCTTGCCATGTTGGCAATGATCATAAATCACATTTATAATCATAAGCAATGAGCGGTGTCTAGCAACACATCATTGCTACCCAAGTGACAAGATTGTCGGTGAATCGACTAAACCTTTATGATCATCACCGATATATGCCATTGTCCCTTTGTCCAAGATATCAAGACTAAGCACGAGACATGGAATGTGTCACTCTCGTATAGCCCAATCTTTGGTTTCTTGATTACCGAGTAGACTAACTTAAACTGATGACATTGATATCATATATCAACTCATCGGAGCATGGCCATGCATTTTCTAAGTCTCACTCTATCAAGGGGCCCAAAGATATCACTCCCGTTACATAGGAGGGACAAATCCCATCTTGATCATACAAATCCCTCCGCATGATATGTGACATACCCAATGACCTCCTTCAAGTTCACTCAGTTACGAGCAACAAAGGAAAGTATCAAAGTATGTGACTCACATGTAGGGAACCTTGATGATCATAGGTCGAAGGACTACATATACCATGATCACTATGAGAATCACTTATGACACTCATATAACGATCCATGAAGTGTTCTCATGGTGGGTCGGTCCAGTACACAAGTTCTCCAACTTGTACCCATATGTAGACTACATATCTCATATTAGTCTCCACATATGCTAGTCATTATGTATTATTGCAACCCGCTCCACAATAAT
This sequence comes from Aquilaria yunnanensis, assembly GCA_039654915.1. NCBI lineage: Eukaryota > Viridiplantae > Streptophyta > Magnoliopsida > Malvales > Thymelaeaceae > Aquilaria > Aquilaria yunnanensis. The sequence goes on along the minus strand of CM077595.1, from coordinate 33,458,604 downwards.
ACTAGACTAGGGATATTTAAGAATATCATTATTCTAGGGTTACAATTATGTTTATTACGTTACGCAGAAACAAAACAACAAACAAAATTGCTGGATTAATGCCTCACTAAAATATCATGACTCAATGTGCAAAAATACAATCATCTCATGATTGGCTTTTTGGGCACAATACTAACAATCTCCCACTTGCACTAAAAGCCAATCATCCATGTATCTAATACCGATGGACCTAGAATGGCTATCATGCTTTTGCTGCGTAAGGGGCTTTGTCAGTGGATCAGCAATGTTGCTGTCTGTCGAAGTCCTGCATATCCTTACATCACCCCTCTCGATGATCTCCCTGATGAGATGATAGCGTCGGAGTATGTGTTTGGATCGCTGGTGAGATCGAGGTTCCTTAGCCTGTGCGATTGCTCCATTGTTGTCACAATAGAGCTCTATCGGGTCAACAATGCTTGGAACCACTCCAAGTTCAGTGATGAACTTCTTGATCCAAACTGCCTCCTTCGCAGCATCAGAGGCGGCAATGTACTCAGATTCTGTTGTAGAGTCAGCTACTGTCTCTTGCTTTGAACTCTTCCAGCTTACAGCACCACCACCAATACAAAACACATAACCAGATTGCGATCTAAAATCATCCTTATCGGATTGGAAGCTTGCATCGGTGTAACCCCTTACAACGAGCTCATCTTCACCTCCAAAGACCAAGAATGCATCCTTAGTCCTTCGTAAGTACTTAAGGATGTTCTTAACAGCTGTCCAGTGACTTTCACCGGGGTTCGATTGGTACCTACTCGTCATGCTCAAAGCATATGAGACATCGGGACGAGTACATATCATGGCATACATGATAGATCCAATTGCTGAGGCATATGGAATCTTACTCATGCGCTCTCTCTCCTCGGTTGTACTCGGACACTGAGATCTAGAAAGAGTGATACCATGTGACATGGGCAAGAATCCTTTCTTGGAATCTTGCATGCTAAACCTCTTTAGCACCTTGTCAATATATGTACTTTGACTTAGGCCAAGAAGCTTTCTAGATCTATCTCTATAGATCCTGATGCCTAACACATAGGCTGCTTCACCCAAGTCCTTCATAGAGAAACATTTCCTTAGCCAAGTCTTCACAGACTGTAGCTCAGGAATGTCATTCCCGATGAGTAGTATGTCATCTACATACAACACCAAGAAGACAATAACGCTCCCACTAACCTTCTTGTAGACACAAGGTTCATCTTCATTTTTGATAAAACCAAACTCTTTGATTGCATCATCAAAACGAAGATTCCAACTTCGAGAAGCTTGCTTCAGTCCATAAATGGACCTTTGCAATTTGCACACTTTATTGGCATTCCCAGGAGTGACAAAACCCTCAGGCTGTGTCATGTACACATCCTCAAGTAGCTTTCCATTTAGGAATGCAGTTTTGACATCCATTTGCCATATCTCATAATCATAGTGTGCAGCAATAGCAAACAAAATTCGGATGGATTTAAGCATAGCAACTGGTGAAAAAGTTTCATCATAGTCAATACCATGAATTTGCTTGAAACCTTTTGCAACCAATCTTCCCTTAAAGGTAATCACATTACCATCCATGTCAGTTTTCTTCTTGAAAACCCATTTGCACCCTATAGGTTTTACCCCTTCAGGTGGGTCAACCAAAGTCCATACTTGGTTTTCATACATGGATTCCATCTCGGATTTCATGGCCATTAGCCACTTCTCAGAGTCAGGCCCCGACATAGCTTGTTGGTAGGTTGTGGGCTCATCTTGATCCATGAGCATCACATCACCGGTGTGAGTCACGAGAAATCCATATCTCTCGGGCTCACGCCGAATCCTACCAGTCCTACGTGGGCTTTGTGCTACAGGAACAGACTCTTGAACCACAACATCTTGTGGTGTCTGTTCAGGTTCCATTTCAGGTTCGATGTCTTCTTGTTGTTCTTGAATTTCTTCAAGTTCTACTTTCCTCCCACTAGTTCCTTTAGAGATAAACTCTTTCTCCAAAAAGACACCAGTTCGAGCAACAAACACTTTTTGCTTAGAGGGATTGTAGAAATAGTAACCCTTTGTTTCTTTGGGATACCCAACAAAAAGACATTTTTGAGATTTGGGCCCTAGTTTGTTAGAGGATTGACGTTTTACATAAACATCACAGCCCCAAATCTTCATAAAAGACAAATTGGGACGCCTCCCACTCCATATCTCATATGGTGTCTTTTGAACCGATTTAGATGGAACTCGGTTTAGTGTAAAAGCGGCTGTCTCTAGAGCATGTCCCCAAAAGGAGTTTGGAAGGTCAGCTTGACTCATCATGGAGCGAACCATGTCTAACAGAGTTCGATTTCTCCTTTCAGAAACACCATTCCATTGAGGTGTACCTGGTGGAGTGAGTTGTGATATTATACCACACTCCTTCAGATAGTCAAGGAATTCTCGATCCAAGTACTCTCCACCTCGATCTGATCGAAGCACTTTGATACTCTTCCCGAGTTGATTCTCTACTTCATTCTTGAATTCTTTGAACTTTTCAAAGGATTCTGACTTATGTCTCATAAGATATACATAGCCATATCTGCTGAAGTCATCAGTGAAAGTAATGAAGTATTGGGAACCTCCTCTAGCTTGTGTAGACATAGGGCCACATACATCACTATGTATGAGTCCTAGTAAGTCATTAGCCCTTTCACTTTGCCCTGTGAATGGGGCTTTGGTCATCTTGCCCAACAAACATGACTCACATGTCTCATATGATTCAAAATCAAATGAGTCCAAGAGTCCATCCTTATGGAGCTTGGATATGCGGGTCTCATTTATATGGCCCAAGCGACAGTGCCAGAGATAGGTCAAGTTTGAATCATTTAATCTGACCTTCTTGGTATTCACATTATAGATTGGATCTTCAAGGTCTAGAACATACAACCCATTGCTAAGTTGAGCACTACCATAAAAGATTTCATTCAAATAAATAGAACAACATTTGTCCTTTATTATAAATGAAAAACCTTTCTTGTCCAAACAAGAAACAGAAATCAAATTTCTACTAATAGTAGGCACAAAGTAGCAGTTGTCTAATTCTAAAACTAATCCACTAGGTAAAGTGAGAACATAAGTCCCTACGGCTAAGGCAGCAACCCTTGCTCCATTTCCAACACGTAGGTCCACTTCACCTCGGGCCAATCTTCTACTTCTACTTAGATCCTGCACATTTGCACAAATGTGAGATCCACATCCAGTATCCAATACCCAAGATGAGGAAGTAGAAAAGTTAGCCTCTATAACAAAAATACCTGAAGTGGAAGTCTTACTTCCCTTTTCCTTAGCAAGTTCTTCAAGATAGAGCTTGCAGTTGCGCTTCCAGTGTCCAGGTTGCTTACAATGGAAGCACTCCCCTTCCTTTGCCACACCACCCTTTGGTTTCAGTGCAGCTGAAGAAGAACTAGCATTGGACTTTCCATTAGCTTTATCCTTCTTCTTGTTGGCTTTTCCCTTTCCCTTGCCCTTTTGAACCATCAAAATGGGCTTAGCCTTCTTAAGGTTTTGCTCAGCAGTTCTCAACATGTTGAGCAATTCAGGAAGGGACTTGTCTAGGTCGTTCATGTTATAGTTCATGACGAACTGACTGTAGCTTTCAGGCAACGATTGCAAGACTACATCGATAGCCAACTCTTTCTGAAGAGCAAATCCCAAATTCTCAAGATTCTCAATGTACCCAATCATCTTGAGCACATGAGGACCCACGGGACTTCCCTCAGACATCTTGCACTGAAACAATGCCTTAGAGGTCTCAAACCTCTCATGCCTAGCTTGCTCTTGGAAAAGCATTTTGAGATGTTCGATCATATGGAACGCCCCCATGTTCTCATGTTGCTTCTGAAGCTCAGATTCCATGGTAATAAGCATGAGGCATGCAACATCCAAAGCATCATCAGAATGCCTCTTGTGAGCATCCCTTTCAGCTCTTGGAGCAGTGGCAGCAGGCTCATTCGGAATGGGCTGCTCTAGGACATATGCCTTTCTCTCTTGTATGAGGACTATCCTCAAGTTTCGGTACCATTTGAGAAAGTTGGTCCCATTCAGTTTTTCCTTCTCAAGGATCGATCGCAATGAAAGTGTCGATGTGTTTTGTGCCATGGTTATCTACAACAGTAAATATGCAGTGTAAGAGTCATGTATTTTAATTCATTTAATAAGGACTTTTATTAAATGATACTCCCACTATTTTCCTCAAAATAATAACCCTCGATATTATTTCGGAACACCTCGGCGCTAAGGTATTCTAGTGGGCCAAGATCCATATTTGACCACAACCTGAGTCAGCTTTGGCTTTTCTCTCAAGTTACAGCTATTTAGGTAGGCAACTCATTGCCAATTGCATCTTATGCAACTCTTGGATAGTTGGGTGAACAACACTTGTCCAAGCTCATCTCATGAACTTAAGCCCAACTCTATGCCTCTAAGTCCCTAATCCTATTAGGATGACTTAGTTAAGTCGAACCCAAAGTTAGCAGTTTGGATATCACTATTATCCCATCGCGCCTTACCAAGATGAACATAGGTACTTTGCTTTGGCAAACCCACCTAATGTTGATCAAAGTCTTGACGAGTGCCAACATTTGGAAGGCATCACATTTAATGACTTAATATTTGTTTGAGGGATTTTATCTTTTGATCTCACCAATTTGTTATCTCCGGTTGTTTTATACATGCATCACATACAAATATAAAACATGCATCTCATGCTTACAAGAAATAAACGTGACATGGTTATAGCCCAAACTATGCGATATTCTCAAGCCAATGAGAATATCATAAAAGCCTAAGAAAAGAAAAGAGTCTTCACAAGCTCCTTCTCTTCCTTTCTTGGCTGCCTTTTTGTTGTCACCTCCTTGGACATACCACCTTGGACGATCCCATAATGCACCATTACATCAATAATAGAAACCTCGAGTTACATTCGAGGGGAGTAAGGTGAGAAGAGAATGTACAATGAGAGTGATAAGAAAAGGCACGACTCGCAGGCCGTATTTACAAGTACAACCAATCAAGGGCTATAACCATGCACCATGCTTCAAACACTAATCAGCATATCATGTCAAATCTCATTCAACAAAGATGCATGCCAATTTTCGCGTGTTGATTAACCAGTTTTTATTTATGTGGCGCTTCGCATACGGCGGTCCCGCTGGCCGGTCAGCGGGCGGTGGTTCCGCTGACCGGTCAGCGGACGGGGTCAAGGGGAGCCGCCCTTGCGGGGGGCGTGGGGGGCAGCGCCCCCCGGCGCAAAAAATTGTCTTACAATTGCTTAGCCCGAAATCTTCTATTTCGAGAAAGTAGGCACCCGAGACTCCTCCATTCGAGCCACCAAAAATACCTTACTTTCGGTGCCCGAACAGGCCGAATCCGAACAAACCTAGGGTTTTTGCAACTATTGCAAGAATCCTAATCCATATAGGTATCTCATACCTATCAATTTCGGGTTAATCTCATTAACCAATTTGTGTTGTTTCTTCATATATCTCATATGTTCATTACGAATTCCGGTTTCATGCATCATGAATCAATCTAATTAATCATGGCCGAAAACCAATCGAAGACATAGCATCATGCGATTCAACACTCAATCCCGATTTAGGGTTTCACCAGTAGCTCTGATACCACTGTTGGGTTTCGGGAGCCAAACAGCGCAGCGGAATTTAACCGAAACCCTCCAGGATCCAAGTGAAACGGGGTAAACCGGGTGTTCGAAAATTTCATACCTAATTTTCGGTTGAGATCTCTCACTCAACTGTAGAGTCGAATCACAAAACCTGAACAGTTGACGTGTTCAGGCTCTCTATGGTATCCACACGAGCCTCTCGGGATCACCACGCTTCCACCACGTCCCGGCAGATGCGTTTCTCTTGCGCTCGCAGTGCTAGCTTGCGTCCTCCAAGGAATTGCAAGAGAAGAGTGCGGCTGTCCTTTTGGGAGGCTAGGGCAAGGAGACCTACGAATTTCTCACTTAAAAGTTGTATTTATAGTGAGACTCAACTTCCAGGCCTAATGGGTTTCAAAGCCCTAATCCAATTAGGATTTAATTTCGGGCTTAATAATGGCTCAACTCCTTGGCCCATTATTAATACGAAATTAAAGTGAAACCATAACCCAAATAATTAGCCCATGCACTCTAATGATCCAAATAGCTCTACGTGTGCGACCCAATAGGCTCTTGCCATGTTGGCAATGATCATAAATCACATTTATGATCATAAGCAATGAGCGGTGTCTAGCAACACATCATTGCTACCCAAGTGACAAGATTGTCGGTGAATCGACTAAACCTTTATGATCATCACCGATATATGCCATTGTCCCTTTGTCCAAGATATCAAGACTAAGCACAAGACATGGAATGTGTCACTCTCGTATAGCCCAATCTTCGGTTTCTTGATTACCGAGTAGACCAAATTAAACTGACGACATTGATATCATATATCAACTCATCGGAGCATGGCCATGCATTTTCTAAGTCTTACTCTATCAAAGGGCCCAAAGATATCACTCCCGTTACATAGGAGGGACAAATCCCATCTTGATCATACAAATCCCTCCGCATGATATGTGACATACCCAATGACCTCCTTCAAGTTCACTCAGTTACGAGCAACAAAGGAAAGTATCAAAGTATGTGACTCACATGTAGGGAACCTTGATGATCTTAGGTCGAAGGACTACATATACCATGATCACTATGAGAATCACTTATGACACTCATATAACGATCCATGAAGTGTTCTCATGGTGGGTCGGTCCAGTACACAAGTTCTCCAACTTGTACCCATATGTAGACTACATATCTCATATTAGTCTCCACATATGCTAGTCATTATGTATTATTGCAACCCGCTCCACAATAATACTAGACTAGGGATATTTAAGAATATCATTATTCTAGGGTTACAATTATGTTTATTACGTTACGCAGAAACAAAACAACAAACAAAATTGCTGGATTAATGCCTCACTAAAATATCATGACTCAATGTGCAAAAATACAATCATCTCATGATTGGCTTTTTGGGCACAATACTAACACTAGTCTCACCAATATTCAGCCATCCAAGCCTGCATACATATTTGAAGATATTTATTCTTAGGGTAAAGGGTACACATTGAGCATAAACCATAGCACAAACTCTATGACACTTATCTTAGCATCAAGTACCTGCATGATGCATACAAAACCTCAAACATAGTACTTAAGGGTCAATCAGCCAATCCCATTCTTGAAACAATAAAACATACTTGGTGAGAGTCCTAATAACACTATCCAACAATTTTAGCCTTAGGCCACAAAAGATATTATATATGCTTACTCCTATGTCCCTACATCCAAAGTAAGACAAAAGAAACAACATAATACATATACAAAGTAAAACATATAACAGAGCTATGAAATAAATAAGAACTAAACTACAGATTAGAACACACAAACAATCATAGAAGTACATAGACACACACACCCAACAGTTAGCCTATTGGGCATGGCAAGCATTTACCTATCATATAAACACAGAGATACTTATATATACATATAGCATATATACAAATTACTCATGCACAAAGAGCTCGGAAACCTCAATTAGGGTCAGCCTTCCTATTAATTAGGTTCCTAATGCTTGCCATCATATCATAAGCTGTTACCCACTCCAGGGTAGTCCAGTTATGGTGCCAAAACTGTGCATTTAAACTCCTGGGATTGGTGTGTCCTGTAGGTCATCAAAACAACACCCCTAGTGTGCATCCTCAAGTGACCCTCTTGAGCACTATGCAAATATATGCATATTGGTCTAACCATAACACAAATATTTACATTTATGCACACTATGGCAGCTAAGAAGGAGAACATTAGCACAAGACTTAGTTTTGGCTTCCGCATATTAGGCAATCTTGTTAAGTTCTAGTGACCAGCCACTGCACCTACAACTTCCACTAGTAAACTGTATCATTCTAGCCATGTACCCCCCTATTTTCTTTGCTCCATTATCAAGTAGAGACTTAGACCAAACCGAGGAATTTTTTTTAAATCAACAGCCACCTATGGACCAAGTTATGGATTTTTTAAGTTGGTTACAAAGTTCTGACCAAATGAACAATAACTTAGCCAACTTTGTAACATCTTATCTTTGTCTACAGGGCTCCAAATTCATAAATTCAAAATTCCGGTTCAAAATCTAGATGTTATCTAGGTGTGGTCAAAATTTTGTACCAATATTCCTTCTACACAGGGAGATATAGAACTTTAAGTGCAGAGTCGAAATTCTGGTCACTTTATGACCATTTTGCCCATACAAAATATCATAAGTGTGCAAACACTTCATTCACAAGGGGAAATCCCTCCAAGGCTACTCCATATATGTCCATTACACATAGGAAAGACATCCCTTGCATTTAACAACTTTATGTGGCTAAAAAAGAATTTACAAGTAAGCAGCCCATCATTCACACTTAGGCAGCTTTGCACCACATCACTTACATAGCCAAAACATTACTCAAATGTTCACATACTTGTCTCATATTACTTACACTACATATACATGCATACATGCACTCCAAAATGGTATTAACTCAGCTAAATATTCACCCTAACTTACAGGAGTGCCTGAAATGTAGTGGACTCCAGAAACAGGATGCTGGACAGCTGCTGCACACCACAATAAGTACCACCATTAAAAATACCAAATGTACTCCTAAAATCACCAAAATTTCCAGATCATAACTAGAAATATGAAAGTTCATGTACCTGAAATTTCTGATCAAAACTCAAACTAAAAATTTCAGTTTGAATGTGATCTTTCTGCTCAACCTGAAATGACAGAATTGAGGGGAGTAAGTTTCATTGGGAAACCTAGTAAGGGTAGCACTTGGATTCAGTAGGCAATGTAACCATCATTAAAACCTGAATCCAAAGACACTAAAAAACAAAAAACACAATGCATATATATAAGATATAGCAACCAAATGGAGCAGCCAAACACAAACAGTAAACACATGAAATGTGGCAGCAGCATATACCATAGGTTAGTCCATAAAACACATAATAAACATATCCAAATTACTATGGCAGCCCTCCTCAAGTTAATGCTTGGTCTTAGGAGGATTTTAACCGCAGTTAGTACTAACTTTGGGCTCTAGAAATCCTCATTTTACTGCCATCTTTGTGCACTTCAAACTAGGTCACAAAACCTTCAATAAGTGCACTCCCTTCACTAAGCTTGGTTCATCAAGCTCATGGCTCTCTTCCAAGCTTAGCCCTAGCTCCATGGTTACTTGAAAATAAATAAAAAAACCCATGAGAGCAAGAGAACCCTTACCAAAGTGGGTAGGCCAAAAATCAAGCTCGATCCTTGAAGTATCCAAGAAATAGCTCTAGTTTGCTTCCGATTGCTTCCTTTTGCCTTCAATTTCAATCAATTGCAAGTTTGAAAGTGTGGTGGCTATGGAGGAAGTATGGCTGTGTTCTTGGGCTGGGGGAGGACGAAAATGAGAGAGGGATAAGTGATTTGGCCACTTAAATGGCCTTAAATGAGCTTAAGGGCACAAAACACACTTAACAAGCTTAACCTTGCTTTATGTCATTTTCTTTCTCACTAATTATGGCTTCTTTGTCTTAAACTCATTGGTACACATGTGTCCAACATTTTTGACTAATTATCAAGTCTTGGCTGCCTCCCCCATGGTGGGATAACCGCACAATTCCACCCGTAGACTTAAGTCAAAAGCTTGAACACCTTAAGGTTTGCACTAGGACATTTAGGTCCTTATTGCCTTTAGTGTTTCCTTTGTCCAAACTTGTCTTCCATGAGTAATTTGGTCGTCCAATAGAACTTTCATACCATTTATATCCTTCCCATAACTCTCCAAGTCTCTTTCTTGAGAGTTTTGAAATTGAGTACCCGAATTTCCAAAACCTTACAAAAAAGTCCATAGGTTGCTTCACAAACAAGCAATCCTTTAGACTTTTCTTGGGGGCCAAGTTACCAACCTAGAAAAATTTTAAGGAGGTGTCGATCATGTCTTTTAACCCCCACACTTCAATCACTATGGTGAGAATTACACAATATAATGGTTTTTAGCCATTATGACACTTATAATTCTCCCATTTTGTGAGGTGGTAACATAAGCTAGCTAAAACCCTAGTGCACAATACCACCATCTCTTAGCCCCTTCTTAACATATGAGCACATATGGATATTGCCTTCACTCATAGACATAGAAATTCGATGAATGTTAAGGAAATAAATGTGAGTCCTCAACAAAGTACCAGCATTAATGTTATGGCTCTCCTAGCTGAAGGCTTGCTTGAGGAGGGTAAAGTGTTTGAAATTAAATTTTTTAACCTTAATTCACATTCACCTAGCAAGAACGAGTAATTTTAGCAAAGTTCACAAAGTTTCGAGGAGATTAAGGCACTAATTGAGGTTCAAGGGCAAATAGTAATTTTGCATCCTAAATAGTCAAGCTAAATATTGAGTGTTGAAAATGAGTTTTTGATAACCTAACTTTTAAGTTTAACACAAAATTAGTTGAAATAAATAAGATTTCACCAAGTTTGACTAAGGTTACCTAAAGGAGGGGACTTATTTGTAACTTTTAAAATTCTTGGATGGCTTCTTGATTAAGAGGTTATACAACTTGGTAAAGTGAGGGAGGAGGCCATATTTGTTGCTTAAACACGAGTTCCTCCTTCACCCTACCAATTCTCTACCAATCCAAATCCAAAACCAACAGATTTTGATGAAAATGAGAGCCACCAAGGATGTACATGCTATGGAAAACTTGTTTCAAGGGTGATTTCCTATTTTTTAAGCTTGAAACTGAGTTTTTTACCATCCCTTATTTTTTATGCGAGGTAACACTTATGTTCGCGGTAGATTCTTGTTTATTAGATGTTTGGATGCTTGGGTTTTAGTTAGAAGGTAGTAATTATGTGATTTGTGCCCTTGGTTGCTTGGAACTAGGTGGAGCTTTGTAGAACCTAAGTTCTTGCGGATGGGTTGCTTGTTTCTTGCTTGTGAGGTGAAGTTAAGGTAAAGGAGTTGTGTTTTCAAGCTTAATTGATGCTATTGGAATGAGTTTGCTTGATGAATTCAAGTAGTTCTAGCAATAGCATTAGTTAGTGGGAAAGGTTGAATCATGGTGGACTATGAGGTTTGTGATGATTGGAATAATGTTATGATGCATCATAGGTTGGCTTGTGATAGTTGGTTGTGATCTATGGAACATATGTTACATGTTTGTGAAGTTTGGACCTATCCATTCATGTTTAATATGTTTGGAAAGTGTCCAAAGTCCATAGTAGCAAAACTAGAATTTTCTAGGTTCTCGAAGGTTTTGGCGATGTGTCGCCAATTGTCGCCTATACCCATGATGCATCGCCGTTACCACGCAAAATTGGTAGCTCATTACCAACTATGGTGACGCGTCGCCGTAAGCATAATGACTGAAATTTTTCATTTTTGCTAGAGAGGTTGGGGGAAGACCTAAAGGGCTTCTTACGGTACCTTGGGGTCCAAGCATTCTAAGGGTAATCCGAGTCTTCCAAAATTCCTTCGAGACCTAGGAGTTTCCTTGAGTTTTATAGTTTCTTTTACCATAAGCAAGGAAACTAATTTCAAAAGATCACAACTAAGTGCCACTAGCTTGGGTGAAAGGCTTAGAAGCCTTGGTGACCTAGCCATGCTATTAGCCATGAGGTTGCAAGGTGAAACCTTAGTGCACCTAGTCTACAAGGTCTTTACGGCCTAGTTTACAATAGTCCCACCATAGTGCCCCTATACAACATATAAGGGAGAGGTTCAACTGGTGATGCATCACTAGTTAGGCTGGCAAGCTATTCTTGCTAGAGGATAAGGCTATGCCTTGTAGTTTAAGGACTAGGACGAGGAGGGGTGCCAAGGGACCTAGGTATATGCATATATTAGACCCTCAGGCTGTATGAGCTCACAGCAGGTTACATATGTTCTCATATGTGGAGTCCTTAGTAACTTTTCTTTCAGGTGAAGTGGAGACCCTTACTAAGATGTCTGAATTCTCACTCCCTAGTTATGTTGTGCAGATTTTGACATTACTTGACTAGATAACCGCTAAGGGTTGTCACGGTAGTTTGTTGTTGCTGCGAGTACCTTGCTTCAGAATCTTTTTGATTCTAGTATACCTGGGTTACTTGTTGGTTAAGTAACAATACTAACTACAGTCTTCTTTTGGCCACAGAGCCTAGTAGCACGTGGACAAGGACTTTTGTGACTCGCCACTGGGACTTACATCCAAAGTGGGAGTTAGTTCAAGAAGATCTTAGTTGAGGCTTGTATACATAGTACTCTAGCTACCTCTATTGTCTATGTTTTGAGGAGTCCTAGCCTCTAGGGTTACTCTTGGGTGAGGGCATTAGTCTACTTTATGTATGAATGCTCCCACACAATTTTTTTGTGTAGTAAGTTTACATAAATGTTGATTTTGTATGCTTTGACTATTTGAATTTGTCTTCTACGGAAATATCTTGTTAATCCAATTCAAAGCATAAAGAACATGAATTTTGCACATTCTAGGACTAATCAACTAGTGTCACAGAGTTTTAATCTGCACACATATACAGTTAGCCCATTGCAACCATCGTGAAACCAGCTCTCAAAGGCTTCCTGGGCAAGGGGCAAGGATGGCCATGTCAAATAATATTTCCCTTACCTTTAACACAGTTTTTGTTGCTTAATGGTAAAGTAAATGAGTTCCCACATGTAATTGACCACAAGTTCCATTGATCTCGTTGCGTTCCCTATGTACCAATTCTAAAACAATTTCAGCTTGCTTTCCCTTCAATCTTTCCCCAGTTTAAAGATGATCTATAGTGGTTCAAACATCTTAATGCTTAGTGGAGGCATATTTCATTTTGGTCTTAAGTATTTAATCACTTTCAATAATCACCCAAAAAATCAAGAGATCATGGTTTTACTTAAGCAATTTGGTCCTCAGATTAGTTTTCCCTTCCACCAAGGTACTTTATCCGATATACTTGACCAAATTGCCCTCACAAAATTTTAAACTCGGTAAGCTTATGTTACTTCCTTACCGTTTCAGTCACTAGAATTTAGCCACTCTAAGCCTTAATTCACTCCAAGCCACTTGGTTCCTAAGTTATTGGGTAAATGACACTCATCGCCCCTGAACTAAAACCCATGTTGCATAATCATCCAGCAATTACCAATTGTTACACCGGCCATCCTCAAACTATGTCAATTGTTGCAATAACATCTTGCCATTTGAGTTAGCCGTTAATAAGTGACAAAAGTAAGGGAAAAGTGCACAACTAATCCTAAAGTTAGCAAATTTTTCTATTTCAACCTAAAACTTGACTATTTTATGGTTCAACTCTAAAACTATTATTTCTTTTATTTACTTTTTTTTCCCAACAAATAACCTTTCATAATGGAACATTTGATTCATAATGAAAAATAGAAACTATTATTTAAATAAAATAAAAAAAAATATTTTAATAATTTAAATTTTGAATTTTCCTTTTTTAGTAGGTATACCTAGCCTTTTCTTACCGTGCATGTAAACTATTGAGGGATCCAATATCATTTGCTCTTCCTCCTTCAGATTGGGGTTGTAGAACCATTGAAAAGGGCAAAACAAAACAAGAAGAGAACTTTAGAGATAAAAAAACCTTTTACCTACAAAGGATTTTTCTTTACTATCAAAATAGAAAATTGGTAATTATCAAGCAAGAAAGTTGATATGATCAAGGAAGGCATAACCAAGGATGGAAATGACCCATTGAAGATAACTAGTGGACCATTGACAAGGGAGAAGGCTAAGGAGCTCAAAGTGCACATACAAGCCTTAATCGTGCAAGTTCAAGCTCAACAATTCCATAGCCATTCAAAAGGATCTATTTCAAATCAATATGCCTCTCCTAAGTTATTTCGTAAGTATCCAAGCCAAGAGAAGGTAGCATACTTGGAGGGAGGACAATTGCCCAAGTTCTTGTTTCATAATGATCAAATGAAGCCTAAAGGGAGTTTGATTTGTGTCAATTCATATCCATAGTGCCAAGGATGTATACTCTAGCATTTTTGGATCATATCTTATGGAAGGGAAAGAAATACAGTAGCTTGGATACGTTCCACACACCTAAGTGCACATTTAAGTGCACATTTCAAAGCTTGGAACGAACACATGCACCTTTGGAGCCACCTTGAAGTGTTCATGACCCAATTTCTTCCACAAGCCGAATATTTGAGATCTAAAGTTTCAAGAAATTTTTTCAACATCTAAGAGAATGTCTCAAGCTAGTGGAACTCAATTATTCAAGTTGAAAGTTGAAGACACAAGTAAAAAACACTACGGAACCCTTAAAGTGCACCCGAGAAGACTATTTAGGGGTTTTAATGGCCAATCTTGTGTTGTAATGAATTTTATTTTATTTTCATGTTTATTTACATTATTTAGGATGTTATTTAGGCTATTGAAGTGATTCAGGTCACTTAGGATAAAGGGAATTCGTTGCACACATTAAACATGTGCAAATTAGGTGTTTGAATCCTAGCTTGACTAGGTTTTCTTAAGTCTTTTGCACATAGGTTTCCTATCTGACTTGGGCTGCGAATTTTCTAAGTATTTTACCCTAGTTTTGGCCTATAAATAGGAACATATTCCGGTTGTAAAATACAGCCTTTATACAAAATAATATTGCTATTTTGGAGGGGAAATCTCTTTTTTTCTTTAAGGACTACCATGGTGCACAAGTTGCTTGTGTTATTGGTTTTCTTATACTTCTTATTTCTAATCAGGAGTTGATTAGGGGTTGGGGTTTAAATCTAGTCTCTTTGATGTCTTGTGGAGCTTTAAAAATATCTTGGGTACATTTCTTGGTCATTATACCAAAGGGGTTCGCATCAGTTGGTATTAGAGCCAGAAGTTCCATCCGAAGGACATATCTTTGTGTTCTTGTTTCTCTTCATTTTTCTTTCAATTTTTTTCAGTAATTTCATGTTTTAATTCTATGTTTTAATCCTTTTTCTTCTTGTTTCATGTTTTTTTTCTTTGTTTGCAGCCTTGTTTCAAATCAAAATAGCAAAAACAACAAA
The DNA here is from genome assembly GCA_039654915.1 of Aquilaria yunnanensis. Classification (NCBI taxonomy): domain Eukaryota; kingdom Viridiplantae; phylum Streptophyta; class Magnoliopsida; order Malvales; family Thymelaeaceae; genus Aquilaria; species Aquilaria yunnanensis. Next base: position 33,443,467 of record CM077595.1, on the reverse strand, counting down.
AAAAAGCCAACTAGTGTTACCTTGTGTTTTCGGTTTTCATCCATTTGTTCTTTGTTGTTTCCTACCTTTTTGTTTCATGTCCAGCCCTATTAATCTTCCTTGTTTTCATTGTTTCCAACATCCTAGAGTCAAGAAAACACCAAAAAAAGAAGGATCAAAGTTCAGGAACTTTCGGTACCAAAAAGTTGTTTCAAATTGTGCAAGTTTTCAATAGTTTCTTGTCTTGGCCGAAAAGAAAACTAAATTTTTGTCTTTGGAAGCTAGGAAATTTAAGAATAAAGTGTTGTAGCAAGAAAACAGAAAGGGAAAAATAGGTTTTAGAAAAAAAAAAAAAGGAAGAGGAAAAAAAAATTTGCAAAGGAGGCTTGCACATTGTGACTTGGTTTTTTGAGCCCACAAACCCTAAACCATTGTTTTGAGCCTAACACTTTTCTTTGTGATTCTTGTAATCATCTATTGTAAGGGCTTCTGGGAGTATTTTTAAGCTTGTTTAGGCCACTTCTATTTTGGAGTCAAAATTTTTTTCAAGAATTCAAGTTTTCTTGTGTGCTTTGAGGAAAGTTTTCTTAGAATTTTTTAGAACTCTTTAATAGCAATATTCTCACTAACAAATTGAGTATTTTGAGTGTTCATCTTTTGAGTGAAACACGTGAGGTGAGTGTGTGAAGATCTTTGATTTCATGAGTATGGAGGGCCAGGAGGATAGGAGGATTGAAGTGAGGCATAACGATGAGCCAACCATAAGAGAACTTCAAGAAACTCTCAACAAACTTGTGGGGAGGATTCAGCACATAGATTTAAGGTTGCCAAGGAGACCTAATCCCATCTTGCAACCAAGGAGAGGTCTAAGGAGAGAAGAACCTGAGGAGGAAGAAGAAGTTTGGCATGACCATGGGCTTCTAATGAAGGAGGAGCCAAGGGAGGACAACAATCTCAACTTTATCAAGCTTACCATTCCATCCTTCCAAGGGAAGAGTGATCCTGATGCCTATTGGGAATGGGAGCAAAAGATTGAGATGGTGTTTGATTGCCATCATTATTCTAAGGAACAAAGGGTTAAATTAGCTACCATTGAGTTCATTGACTGTGCTCTTGTATGGTTGAATCAGGATGTTACTTCTAGGAGAAGGAATAAGGAGGAACCTATACACATATGGAGAGCCCTTAAAACCTTTATGAGGAGGAGATTTGTTCCTAGCTACTACACTAGAGATCGATGCCTCAAGCTTCAAAGGCTAGTGCAAGGCCAAAGTGTGGAGGACTACCACAAAGACTTGGAGATGACATTGACTCAAGCCAACATCGTTGAGGATGAGGAGACCACCATTGCTAGATTCATCAATGGTCTCAACCACAAGCATGCCAACAAAGTAAAGATGGTGCCATATGTCAACATGGAAGATTTGCTTCACCATGCCATTAAGGTCGAAAGGATCATCAAAAGGTCCAAGGCATCTAAGATGTCTTAAAAAGGAAGCTCCACATGGAGGGAAGCTTGGAGCAAATAAGCACCAAAGCCAAGAATGGAGGCCACAGTAGGAGGCTTGTCTCAATCTCAATAAGAATTGTCAATCACACTTTTTCCACTTTCACCACAACAAGTCTTCAAGGATCAAAGAAAGCTTCAAAGTAAGGTTGGGAAAAAGAAAAAGAAGGGAAATTGAGGGCAAGAGTGATGAGGCGAAAGCTAAGAGAACAACCAAGAGATCAAGTGAGAATAGTGAACATGAGAGGAAGAAGAGTGGAGGGTTCCTGAGAGAAGAAATTGAGTGTGAAGTTTAGAGAAGATAAAAGTACAATGAACCTAAACCGAGTGAAAAGAAAATGACCTACGGAGAAGCCATACTTTCATCGAACAAAATGAAGTCTTTTTCTAGTGTTGTGTTGTCTTTTCTTAGGACATCAGTGGAGATGAGCTACAAGAATCAAGTGAGTTGCTACACATTGAAGAAGTTGGTGTTCCCAATATTCCAAGTCATCTCCCATGCATCAAACCAATGAAGGAGGTTGAAAAGGAACAATTTGAGGTAAGTCCAAGTGATTTCATATGCAAAAGTTTGCCTAACATTGTTTCTTATCCTATGGTTCAAGGGGAAGAAGATGTTGCAACTCCGCTCGAAGCCATTAAGTGCAAAGGTGAAAATTTTATGGTTCCTACACCTATGGAAGATACATGAAGACTAAGTCCAGCCACTGTAACATATTTCTTCCTAACACCTAGATTTAATATGGTTTTGCATGAAAATCTCAAACAATGTATGTTTGCTTGTAATGTTTTTTTCTAAAATAATTTTCATGAAACTAGATTAAGAAAATGAAGTAAGCATGAAACTTTGAAAAAATATGGTTTTAAAGCTTCTAATTCTTCAGTTTTGTCAAATGATTTTTTGAATCCAGCGGATTTCTTTAAACAACAATCCATTTTGGTGACTATTGTTTTTAACTTTGTTTGTTTTGCATCGATCCCACATTGTTTTGTTCTACCTTAAGTTAAATATACTTTTTTGGAATTTTTCATGCAAAAATTGGATGTTACCCATGCATTACAGACATATTTTATTCACATTCATGTTCAGCCCATTTTTTAGCATCAATCTTTAATTTCTAGCAAGCATTTTTTTGTTATGACACATGCATTACACAAACTTATGAGCCTCGATATTTTTGCTTTATGTCTGAACTTGAAAGTATTTTTCTTTTAGTAAAAATCCTGGTTTTAAGTTCAACTTTTTGAGTGGATATGTTGGTTGCTTTGTTTTGTGTCACATTCCATGCAAATTCACAAATTTCTTACATTGTGGTGCATATACATGCAAAAATAAGCTTACCACTAGATTGGTTTCACTAAATCCTATATATTTTAATCTTGTTTTATTTAAAATTCTTAGGATTTTTGTGAAATTCGTGCATCCTAGTTTTGTTATTAGTTTACGCTACATTGTGTTCAATTCTTGTTTGTTTAAATGGCCAATGCAAACTATTGTCTTGACATGTATAACTTGTGCTTTTCATGACCATAACACTTGTGTGAGTTTAGGTCCATTTGTTTTAAGTGCATACAACATCCTTGAGGTAAATTCTTCCTACAATTTTCCTAATTGTGAGAATAATGTTTTTGAGATGGCAAAGACAATGGAAGTGTTGCCTAGAATTAAGACAAAAATTGTGCAAACTTTCATATTTTTTGTGCTAATTGCTTCTTTATTTTTGAACTTGGAGATATCAAAATTATCATTGCATTTGGATATTAGTTTAGGTTTTGCACAAGATTAAAGCTCCATACATAAGCATTCCATGCTAGTGGTGCTTATGTGAAAGGTAAGTGCTTATTTGTTGATTATTTCATTATTATTGATTCAATTGCCTTTTCTAATGTAGGTTTTGATTTGAGGATGAATGCTTATAAGGAGGGGGGACTTGATATGATCAAGGAAGGCACAACCAAGGATGGCACGGGCCCATTGAAGATAACTAGTGGACCATTAACAAGAAAGAACGCTAAGGAGCTTAAAGTGCACATATAAGCCCTAATGGTGCAAGTTCAAGCTCAACAGTTCTATATACATTCAAAAGGAGCTATTTCAAGTCAATATGCCTTTCTTAAGTTATTTCCTAGCTATCCAAGCCAAGAGAATATAGCATGCTTGGAGGGATGATAATTGCCCAAGTTCTTGTTTCATCATGCTCAAATGAAGACTAAAGGGAGTTTGATTTGTGTCAATTCATATCCATGGTGCCAAGGATGTATACTTTAGCATTTTTGGATCATATATTATGGAAGGGAAAGTAATACAGTAGCTTCGATACGTTCAACGCACCTAAGTGCACAATTTCAAAGCTTGGAGCAAACACATGCACCTTTGGTGCCACCTTGAAGTGTTAATGACCCAATTTCTTCCACAAGTTGAATCTTTGAGCTCTAAAGTTTCAAGACCTCTTTCCAACATCTAAGAGAAGGTCTCAAGCCAATGGAACTCAATTATTCAAGTTACAAGTTGAAGACACTAGTAAAAACCCTACGGAGCCCTTAAAGTGCACCTGAGAAGATTATTTAGGGGTTTTTATGGCCAATCTTGTGTTGTAATGTATTTTATTTTATTTTATTATTTATTTAAATTATTTAGGATGTTATTTACACTACAAAAGTAATTCAGGTCACTTAGGATAAAGGGAATTTGCTGCACACATTAAACATGTGCAAATTAGGTGTTTGAATGATTGTTTGATTAGGTTTTCTTAAGTCTTTTGTACCTAGGTTTCCTGTGTGACTTGGGTTATGAATTTTGCTAAGTCTTTTACCCTAGTTTTGGCCTATAAATAGGCACATATTCTAGTTGTAAAACACATCCTTTATATGAAATAATATTGCTATTTTGAAGAAGAAATCTCTTTTGTTCTTTCAGGACAACCTTGGTGCACAAGTTGCTTGTGTTCTTGGTTTTCTTATACTTCTTGTTTCTAATCATGAGTTGATTAGGGGTGGGGCTTTAAATCTAGTGTCTTTGATGTCTTGTGGAGCTTGAAAAACATCTTGCGCATGTTTCTTGGTCATTATACCAAACGGGTTCGCATAAAAATCATGATAATTAAAGGTAAATTATTGATTATCGATTCCTTTGCTCCAACAATAAGAACAAATAGAGCTAGTAACCCAGTTGCTGGACTTGTCATCTACTCTCGTAGAGGAGAGGTCACTAGTCAGGTCACCCAAATAACAACCAATATTCACCCAATAAAATATTCAAATAGATCAATTCCCCCCAAGCTGACAGCGCTTCAACAGAACACATCTAGCCATCTTACTCCGTCCTATCATTATTCTTCTCTTCAGTTCTTCTGGTTCAAGAGCATAGCTCGCAATTTTGCCCCATCAATGTCTCGAAGTTAGTTCTCAGGTGTTACGGCCTTCTTAGCGGGAAACTCAATTGAGGGAGGTAAATTAATTAAATTCCTAGTTGAATACCCTATCTCAAGTTAACTAGGCAAGGATTAGTAACTTGGACAATGTTAACTAAGTTCCGAGTAGTTTATGGTACCAAAAGAAGACAGGAGCAAAATGGTAATTTTGCATCCCAAGTCATCAGGCTAAGACCCGAGAGTCAAAATTATATTTTGAAGCATAAACCTTGCTTAAAACCCAAAGATTTGCCTAAGTGTTAATGATTTAACTAAAGTTTGACTTGGGTTACTATTTAGGGAAGGGGACTTTTTGTAGCTTTCTAAAAAGTTTGAGGGCTAAGGGGGGAAAGCTTGGTTTTTAAGCTAGGTAAAGCTCATGTGGTTGCCATTGTTCATCTTCTTCCTCCCATTCCCGAGTTGCACCTTGCCCCTACCATTTCTACTTGAATTCTTGCTCAAAATCAAGTGTTCTTGAAGGAATTTGAAGGCCCAAGGTGTATATAAGCTTTGGGCAACTTGTTTCAAGCTTGTTTATTGATTTTAGAAGTGTTCTCCACGTTTTACAGCTGGGTTCCTGTTTTTGGCGAGAGGTAACCTTGATTTCTTGCTTGTTTCTTGTTTATTAGATGTTTTAAGCCATGGGTTTTGCTTGGTTAGTGTTAATTTGGTGCCATTTGCTTGGGTTTGCTTGGAACTTAGGTAGAAACTTGTGGAACTTTGTTCCTGGTGAAGAGTTGCATAATTCTTGCTTGGTAGATGAAATTAAGGTAAGGGATTTATGGTTTTAAGCGTGATTCATGCTATTGGAGTGTTATTGCTTGATGAATTCAAGTAGCTTTGTCAATAGCATTAGTTAATGGGCAAGTTGAATTATGGTGGACTAGGTTTGAATTTGAGGTTGGGATGATGAATTAATGCATCATAGTTGTGTTGTGATGGTTTATTTATGGCCTATGCAAGTTGTTTTATAGATTTATGATGAGTTTAAGCATCCATTGTATGCCTTAAACTCATAGGAAGTCTCCAAAGAGGCTTAGGAGGGTGTGTTTCAAGTTCAGGACACGGGCTCCAGGTGCCTAGGCGCCACCCGGCACCTCAACCCCCATGGTGTATTTTTTTGTCTGCAGAGTATGGTGTTCCTGGTGCCTAAGCCTCATAGTCCCCCTCCTAGCACCTAGGCCCTAGGCCAATTTTTCAACAAAATTCAGCTTTTTAAAAAAGGATCTGGGAGAGGGCAAAGATGGTCCTAGGGGTGCCTAAGGGTTGAAATGGTACAAAGGCGCTTCGGAACATCCAAAAAGTCTCTCATGATCTAGGGTTTTCTCATACTTTTGTAAATGTTAGTTATACCTCATGAGAAAACTAGTTCATAGGCCGTAACAAATACACCATTATAGAAGGTGGAAGGTTTAGCACCATTGAGACCTTAGTTGCACCTTTGGGTTCAAGGCCTCGATGAGCAAACCTTAGTACACCTAATGAGTTCTTCGGGACGTAGGAAATATCAGTCCTACCATAGTGCCCCTGTACAACATAAGAAAGGTTCAACTAGTGATGAACTTCACTAGTTAGGCTAGTAAGCAATGCCTGATAGTAGACAAGGCTTTGCCTTGTAGTTCAAAGACTAGGTAGAGGACAAGTCCCAAAGGAGTGAAACGTATGCGCATAGGTTTAGCCTCACACTGTATGAGCTCACAGTAGATTACATATGATGATATATGTGTTGTCCTTATCATTTTTCTTGCAGGTGAAGATCCCTTACTGAGAATTACAAATTCTCACTCCCTTATCCTATGTTGTGCAGATTCTTACCGTGTTAAGCCCGATAACTGTTGAGGGTTGTTGTGGTAGTCTTTTGTTGCAGGTATATTGTTATGGGAATCGTTATGATTGTAATTTTCTTAGTTACTTGTCGGTGAAGTAACAGTACTAACTATAGTACTTTCTTGGCCGCAGCGGCTAGCAGCACGTGGATAGGCGTTTGCGACTCGCCACTGGGACTCATCTCCAAGGTGGGAGTTAGTTAAGAGGATCTCAGTAGAGGCTTGTATGTGTTTATGCCTAGTTGCCTCTTGTATCTATGTTTGGAGCTTTAGACTCTAGGGTTGCTCTTGGGTGAGGGACATTAGACTACTTTCTATGAATGCCCTCACACGGTTAATATGTGTAGTAATGTCAATACAAATGTTGATTTTGTATGCTTCAACTTTTTGAGCTTGTTTTATATGAAAATACTTGGCCAAGTGAATGTTCTTAAGATTTCTTTTAGCTTAAGTGAAAGAACAAAGAGCATTCATCCTGCATATTCTAGGTTAATCAACTAGTGTCATAGAGTTTTAATCCGCACACATATATAACTAGCCAATTGCAACCACCGTGACTCATTCTCACGGGCTTCCTAGGCAAGGCCGAGGGCGGCCATGTCATTAGGCTTGCAGTATCCAGTGACCATGTCGAGCACCTAGGAAACCTTGTCATTTGCTACCCATGTCTTCCCCTATTTTCTTTGAAATTGCATTCACCGCCTTACTTCTTACCACGCTCAATGCAACTCGCTATGCGGTCACCGTAAATTCTCACCTGTAGATAAAGAACAAAAAATTATTAAGAATATGGAAGTTAATTTGCCATGGTTGTTGTAGTTATGATGTATGAGGAAAATTAAATTAACTAAAACCCATAAGGCTCAAAGTACCTGGTGATTATGGTTGAGATAAAGGATCAGCAAAGCTAGGCATACATAATGAACAAGAAAAAAACACCAAATAACATACATGCTTGTAAAATTTTAGGACTAAACTAGAAAATCGTAAAATTTTAAGACTCAAATAGAAATATTCATAAAGTTTAGGACTGTCTATACACTTTTCCTTCATTTTCTTCACTTTTTAATGGCCAACTCTAACAACAGGACATTATTTCAACAGTTGACATAGTTAGAGGACAACCAGTATAACAATTGTAGTTGCCAGGATGATTAGGTAACATGGGTATTAGTTCAGGGATTACGGGTATCATTTACCCTAAGTTATTTCACTTAACAAACCAACCCTTGGCTTAAATAAACAAGCATGTATGACAATACTTCTACTTCAATTACACTTCTATCATCCCATCCACCCAAAGCCTCCATCTCTTGAAGAAATAAAGTTAAGCAGAATGCAAATCAAGGAGTTGCTAGACCTAAATCCACATGAATAAAAGGCACGAACCCACCATATAATGTGATTCACATATCCCTTTTTAATCTACCACTAACATGTATCTTATTTCTCTTCATCCAAAATACAAAATTCACCTATTTTGCAACAATTAAAGCCTTCGAAAGGTCCTAAGGTTGGTGTTATCGTGCATGTTTTTTATTTAGTTTTTCCTCCAAGTGTTACTTTGCATCATCTTTGTAGCTGATCCTTTTAAAATGTTGTGCATTTTCTCAAAAATCTGCAAGACCACAATTTTGTATGTATACTTTCTTCCCTACTTAACAAACTATTTTTGCCTTTTCTTATTTCTAGATCTATATTTCCTTTTCTTCCCAATGTAGAAGGCCTTATTCGGAGCATGGTGCTTGCAGCCTCCTAGTATCGATTATAGTAGCAATTATCATGGAAAAATAAAAATAAAGCCAAAAGCACCATATTTTCATCCTACATGCCAGACCAAATCAGCTATTATGAGTTCACCTAAGTTAATACCAATAATGATTTCTTGCAAGAAATCAAACAACAACTGTATGAATAAAAAAAATGAAGAGCAGTTAATGTAAAAGTCATAGCACACATAAATCTGATAAAAAATATGCAAAACAAAAAAAAATTCATTTCTTACCTATGAACAGATAATGCCTTTCAGCTATCATGCATATTAACAGCGCACCACGCATCACACAATCAACTGAAGAGCTAGTCCCCCATCATCAATTCCAATGCTGCTTGACTGAGCTTTGAGCCAATCCTTAGTTATGGCATAACAACCTCACACACAATGAACTGACAAAATAACCCTAATAGCATTGGCACCAAGAACCCAGGAACAACAATAAAAGATGCACCACCATGAAATACATGATAGCTGGCCCTCAGCCACCGATGTTGATGCTACTTGAGCAATATCAAAACTAATCCTCGTCTATGGCAAATCTTCTCAAATAAATAGTAGGATGACAATACACTGACGAGCCAACAGATCCACCAGCCATTATGCCTGCATCCATAGATCCAGATAGAATTGCAATAGTTAACTAGAATAGGAAGCCACCACATTATTGGCTAAAACAATAAAAAATAACACTAAATTGTTCCAATAATAGAAGCTAATAATAGAAGCCCATACCCATGAAACCCAAATAAAAACACACCAACCTTAAAAAAAATGGTGTTATTTTGTTCAGTATAGATAAGGCCTTACCCTAGGGCCTAACAATATGTACATCTCAGTGAATGCCCAACACAATAGGTATTATTCATTGAACAGTAAATTCGTGTTCCATACTAGAATATAGTAGTAACAGTAATATAGGATTTTAAATCTTGATACCATAACTTTGAGAAACTTTAAGGATCATAAAATTTATTGTTTTCTTTTCATGTGTGCCTAGAAAAAATATGATATTTTGAAAAAAAAAATTCAGAAAGGAAAAAAAATCAATTGAAATGCACAAAATAATTTTTGGGACTTGTAAAATGTAAGTTTTTAATTAGCATACAAAAATAAATATTTTATTAGTAATCTTCCTCAAATAATTGTTGAATTTACTTATAATTGTTTATAGTTGTAGAACTATTATATCCATAAAAAAATAAATTCAAGACCATAATATTTTAAAGGTGAAGTTTAAGATTACTGAGAGATGATACAAATTTTACTAAAAAAATTCTTAAATTTAAAGGTTTTGAAATTTTTTTACTTCATTTAACTATTATACTTAATAAAAGAAGTGCTTATTTTATGTTTTTTTTTCATATATCTTATGCTTTTTAGAATAATTTTTTTTCCAAAATTTCATATTATATTTTTCTTTAACTGAAAATAAAAAAAACTAGTAAATTCTCTAAAGTACCAAAATGTATTATAAGTTATGTTATCGTGTAAGACTTCAAAACTTGTTGCCCCATTTTCATTATTATTTTAATAGTTAGTGACTAATTTCAACATATTTTAAAATATAAGTGACCAATTAGAGCCTATTTTACAACATTAATGAGAAATTTGAGGGGAAAAACTTTAGCAAGATATTTGTTCTTACCAATAATCATTAGTGAAAAGTTTGAGATATCTAATATGTTAAATTATCACCTATCTTAGCCCTAAAACTCTTGGAATGCCAGCTGCCTCAGAGAACATGGCATGTTAACTCCATTTTCATCCCATTTTGAGAGCATTTCTTTCCAATTTTTCCAAGAATAAACTTGATCTCTAATCACTTAACTTTTTCTTTTCTTGGGCCCATATATCATAGTACATACCATCAAGTTTTCCTCATAAAATCATTTACCTCTTGTGTCTTTTCTCAATCATGATCCTTTCCATCACTTTCAGTGCTAGTATGTTGAATTATGATCATGAGACACTCACTAACAATCAATCTAAGAAAGAAAAGCCACGAAATCCAATATTTGTTTTTATGTTTTATAAATAAGCTCATGAATTTTCTCCTTAAAGAAATTAATTATATGCACATTAAAAAATACAGTAAAACTTATTTTTGAAAGAATTGAAATCACTTATAAAAAAATGAACAATCTCTTTATAGAAGAACATAACTCCTCGAATTTTTTCTCGCACATCATTTTGTTACTAGTATTGCAACACATGATAAAAATATTTTTTTTTCTTTCCAAACTTTACTATTGTCTAGAGCCCACACGAGTTCTTGTTTTAGATTTCAGCCTATTGCCAATCCACCTTTGATCTTGTAGGAAACCAAAACAAAAAACTAAAATACATAAAGACTAAAATGATTTGAAAATTAGGGGTTAGGAGCCATCGATAAAATATGCCATCTATGTACGTGATGAGTGTGTGATTATTGGCCTAACCCCTTGTGAAATTGAGAAATGAGGAATTGAGCTTTTAATAGAAAATTACAAACCAATTCCATCTTAAAATTAGTACAATTTGTAGCTCTATCATTAGTGCTTTAGGCATCTGAAGAGAAAGTTGATATATACTGCAGCAACAAAGAAACTCCCACAAGCTAGTGATGGCTTGGAGCAAAGATTGTTGTAATGTGTCAAACCAATAACAGAGAAATTTTATCAATCCAAAAAATTAATGATGAGAAATTGCACAAAATCAATAAAAAAAATTTATGAAACATTTCAACAACAAATGAGTTTGATCTGTACATTGGGAAAAAGTTTTACAATTAACTGGGGTCATGAGTCTATAGAAGTCATATGAACTTAGTCACTACTAGTGTCAAATGTCCGCAACAATGCATCCAACTCGTCAAAATAATAATCATTAGGATCACGGCACAGTCTGTCTGTGCCACCATCCACTTTCGTCACTACCACGGCTCCTATTACGCTACCATCCTCAGAAGTGATCTCCTGATCTTCACCTTGATCCTATTGATGACCGAAGCCACCAGAATTGGTATTCAGACGATGGTTCTTTCTGATCTTGGATGTCAAGTAGTAGCCAGCGAAAGCGTTGGCGCCATCCTTGTCCTTGCCGTTATACTTGATTCTACACAAAGCAAGTTCTTGAAAGCCCTCGGAACAATCACCTGTGACCACATACTTGTGCATTATGTAGTCCGTCATCTCATACTTGCTCCGCTCCTTCTACCTCTTCTTAGCTCTGAGGAAAGTGAGCATCTTCTTGCACCCGATCACCCAGTTGTTTTCGTCTAAGATTTCTTGGTCCCCAGTGTTGGACTTTCGATGCCTTCCTCCATTGTCGCTAGTTTGATTCAAGCTACTTCGAGGGGCTTCCCATTACCATTCCATGACATCTTCCCTCAATGGATGAAGAAGTTGCGTTCATTCTTGATGCTTGGTGGCATCTTTGTTGTATGACATGTTAGGCCTAAGAAAGACTTTTGGTGATAAGGTATCTGCAAGACCTTGAAGAATGTGGGTTAGGAGCTCACCGGAATGTGTTTTTGGGGGAGGAGCCTTTGATACCCAAGTCATTATATGGGAGAGAGGTAGCTAAGAGTAAAGAGTAGGAAAAAGATAGTCCCCTGTTCTATTACCTAGGAGCCTTCCAAGTATTTATAGGAGGATGGGAGAAGAAGGCTGTGATGCCTAGCCTGAGCAAATTAGGACACGTGTTTGGTTAGATCTGGTCCGTACCTTCAAAGAAAGGTATCTCCAGCTAGCTGTAGGTAGTTTCGGCCATAGGTAAGAGGCATGTGGGAGAGTTATTAGAGATCCCTTAACTGTATTTTTTATTTCTTCATAAAACCCCGTTCGGGGATATGAGACCCTTTTGGTCGGGAATTTCACTTGAAGGCGACTGGTGAAGGCCCTTTGGATGGGCGAACCTATCTTCAAGAGACATTTTTATCCACCCAAGGTTGGTAATGTATGTTCCTGAGGAAGGTAAGGAACCTTTTTCCCAGAGTTGGTCGTATATACTTTTGACGGTTATGTGGAGAATTCTCCCAAGGTTGGTCGTATGAATTCTTGAGGGTGGTGTCAGGTTTGCCAATGGGAAGGTTTTGTGGGTGATAGCCCTTCGGCTACCACATGCCCCCTCCAGAATAAGCGAAGTTACTTCTTCGGTTCCAGGATGTTGTGTAGCATCAATCATCCCATAATGGTGTCCGACCAATTTTGTCGAAATTACACCTTCGGACTAGGTTTATCGCGTCAGGCCAAGATTTTTTTGAGGCTGTACGTATGGCACTTAAAGCAATGAATTTTTCCCTCCTAGGGGTTTTTGTTTCCTGCCAGTGAGGGGTAGATGGGCCTGTTGCCTTGTTTTGTGTGCCACCTAGACCTGGTGTTTGAAGAGGCGTGTCTTCATTTTTCGTGCTTGGTAACACATGTCACTGGATCACAGGCCAGCTTTTCTATCAGTTACATTGGTTGCATTTTTTCAATTAGAATCAGTCGTTATGACGCCTTCTACTTGCCTCATTCGGGCAATATACACATCACTTCTAATTAGAAGTTCTACTTCTCCTATTTGCACCATGTTTTTCTTTTCTAAGCTTCTTCCTTTCCTCTAGTTCCCTTTTATTTTTGTGGCGGTGGTAACAGCGAAGCGATTTTCGGCAAGTCTCGCAATACCCTATGAGGTTTCATTCGTTTGCCAAAAAGGTGTCTTTTCGTATGAAATTGCTTTTTTCCCCCTTTTTCCTCTATCTTTTTGAAGTTAGGATCTTAGGCATCAAGGATGTTGGTTGAAAATGCTGAGGTCTTCACTTTTCCTAAAAGTTGGATCCCTCTTGACTCTCATATGAGTTGTGTGACTTAGGGATGCTAGAGAAGTGGAGGCTAAAATTCTTTCTTCCTTCCTATGCAAAAATTAGCCTAACCGGTCGTAGTGAACCAAGCTACCTTCCTCGGGTGAAGGAGATTATTGTTTTCAGAGTGCAACTAAAGGAGGGCCACTGTTATCCACCCCCAAAGGTGGTTTCTGACTTTTGCTACCTCCACGGTATAGCCATCAATCAAATGCCCCTAAACTCTTATGCCTATTTTAATGATTTCTTATGCATGTGTGGAGTTTTCAAAATCGTCCCGCACTTTATTTTCTTTCTTCAATACTACAAACTTCACCCATCCCGAAGGGGGGGTTTTACTTTCTACTTCCTCGGGGTTTCAGGAGCAGGAAATTTACTTTTACCTTCGGCACTAAGGATCATTGGAGAGGATGGCAGAAGAAGGTTTTTTTTATGGAAATTGATGAGAAGTAGGAAGACCTTCCAACTCGGTGGGCTTCAAGTACCCTGGTGACCGATGTGTTAGATACAAGGAAGTTGCTAGCTCTAGAACTGGAGTCTTAGTTTGAAGAGTTCGACAGCCGTATTTAGGCTATTGCTGATTAGGATGCTTAGGGGCCTTCACGCTCCCTCTACCCGTTCCCCATTAGATGAAGCTTCATGACTGAGGAGGTTCTTTGGGAACTTAGGGTTATTATCAAGCATGTTACCGACAAGGACATGCCAAAGTCATCAGTGGATGAAAAGAAAGGGTTGCTCGTTCGGCTCCTTTGGGGTGAACTCTCCTATTCCGGCCTTGTAGAAAGTAAGTTATTCTTCCAATTGTAGTGTTAGAATTTTTTATACTTACACTGATATTTCTTCTATTGCATAGATGGGCAACAAGTCGGCTGCATTCTACAAGAGTCTATTCCTTGGCCAGGCCGAGAAGGGGGAGCAGCAACCCAAAGAGAAAGAAGGGCACTGGGTAGTCTTTGAGCTCTTCAAGGGCAAAAAAGGCAAATGGTGACTTACTTCCGCCAATGTTGTGGCCGACGTGGTGGACCTCACAACTGATGTCATCATTCTTTCTTCAAAAACGGCCATACAATCACTGCCCCTAAGTCCTACCTCAACAACTAAAACCTTGGGCACCCCTTTAGGAGTGCTTTCGGTTGAGGAAGTTATGGAGACAGGGAGGAAGGGCGAGGAAATCCTTATCGAGGTTCTTGAAGTGAGCGATTCAGAAGGAGGAGATCCTGAAGTTCCCCTAGGTTTGTCTCTTAACCTTTCATCTATCAGCTATGGGATTTTTGGAATTCTTTATTTTACAGATGATTGGTTAAGGGACAATGTGATGATGAAACATTGGTGTGACTTTGTAGAGGACACAGCATCACTCAAGTGGGTGCTTGACCATGCTTGAAAGTGGGACACTTTGAATAGCAAGGTCCCTCCCAACAAGGTCCCGAGGGAGCTGTTCTAGACCTTTACGGAAGACATGGACCTATTTTTCGAAGACTATCAGAGAATGGCGCCCCAGATGGCCAGGTGCATTATTACAGATGTGACCTTCCAGGCTCTAACGGATTCTTGCCCAAATGAGGAGATCTTGGCTGCTCAGATTTCCAAGCATGCGGCCCAGGTATTTCATGTTTCTAAGTTAATAGAATTTTCTCAAATTTCTTTTCCCATCTTAGAGAATCCTTTCTCTGCTGCTACTTGCTTATGCAGGCTGTGTTCGGGGCTAGGTGACGAAGCAATCTTCCATCCAGAGCCAATCTGAGGAGAATCTAGTGAAGGCAAAGGACATGTTCGCAAGCTCCTGCTTAAAGTTTGGCAAACTTAGCAAGATCTCCAAGAAGAAGCTTGCCCAACTTTTCCAGAAGGTTTCAAAGAGCCAAAGAAAATTTGTTGAGTAGTGTTCCTCAACAATCTCTGACTTTGGGGTAAGGTTGGCGGAGTAGACTTCTTTAGCTAAAGCACTTCAGATGGAGAAGGAGGAGGTAGCTACTGATCTGACCAAGGCCTTGGCCCTGAATGCTGATCTTGAGGCCAAGGTCAGTAATTTGAAGGGTTGGAAGAAGAAGAACAAGGATGAAAGAGAAGGGAAGAAGGATGTCAAGGTGCTGAAAAATGAGATGGAACTTTTAATTGCAAAAAAGGCAAAGTTAGATGAAGCGACGAAGTCATCATTTTAAGACAGTTTCTGACTTGCCTGCCACCAATTCCTTTCTCGATATCCCGAGCTTGATCTTTCTTTTCTTCAGGGACTAGACATTCCTGAAGGGCCTTATTTGCCATGGTCCATGATTGTGTGCCTCAGCTTGCCCGAGCATTCTCCACCAATTGAAGAGATGGATGGTGAAGATGAGGAAGAGGAAGAAGGTTCCAAAGATGCTGAAGATCCTACTGGAGCAATTTAGGCCCTTTTTTTTTTGTACTGCCTTCCTTAATGGGATAACTTTTATTTCTAAAAATTTGGCTAAGTCCACGAAGGGTATGACCTTTGATGTTATCCTGACCTTTGACATTTAATCATCTTCAACTTATTTAACATATTCGGTACTGTAAGGCTTTAGCACCTTCAGTCGCGTACTATCCTTGTTAAAAATACTACTAAGGATTCACAACCTTAGTCTTTTCCAAAGGCAATGTTCAATTATCTTTGGTGAGTTATGAATATCTTTCTAAGTGTTTAATAATAGAATCCAAGCAATGTTTTTGGGAAACTTCCTATGTTATGAGAACACTCAGGTATTTTCAGAATTAGCCATGTTCGGTTAACCTCCTTTGGTAATCTCGTACAAGATCACTTAGCTACTTTTAGAATCAAGCATATTCGGTTAACCTCCTTCGGTAAGCTTTCTTCCTTACACTTCATGCAGCTTAAGAGATTGCCACCTTCAATTGATTTCTTTGGAGAGGCTTCTCATAATAAATCTCCTTCCTTGGTAATCTCTAAGTGGAGAATTTTTTCAATGAGTTAGAATGCCATGTGTTTTTCAACTCTTCTCCTGTAGCATTTCCAAGTTTATAGACTCCTAGCCTAACTTCCTCGAGGACCAAATAAGGTCCTTCCCAATTTGGCTGAAGCAGGCCCTGAGATGGTCTTCGAGATTCCAGTTCAGCCTTTCAGAGAACGAGGTATCCCTTTTTTATACCTTTGTGTCTAACATGCAAGTTTGCAACAATGGGTACCCTTTGCTGAAATTTTTTTTTTCTGAGTTTGGCCATCTCCCTGTGTTTGTCAATCATGTCTAATTTGGCTCTTAAACTGAGGTTGTTCCTTTCTTCGTCAAACACCTATACTCTGATGGACAGTTGTATGACCTTGACAAGGATAATGGCCTCAGCGCCTAATACGAATGAAAAAGGTGTTTCATCAGTAGCTTTTCTAGGGGTTGTTCGGTAACTCCATAGCACACTCAGAAGTTCTCTTGGCTATTTTCCCTTTGGTTCTTTTAACGTCTTCTTGAGACCATCTTTTATTGTCCTTTTAGGCACCTCAACTTGTCCATTGCTTTGAAGATGGGAAACTGGAGTGAAGTGTAATTTTACCTCGAGGTTGGTTACAAATTCCTAAAATCCTCTATTAATGAATTGGGAACCATTATCTGTTACTATCACTCTCAGCACACTGAATCTGCATATGATGTTCTTCCAGAAAAACTTCTGGATGTCCTTTACCAAAATTGTTGCTAGAGGCTCTACCTCAATCCACTTAGTGAAATAATCTACTGCGACTACGCAAAACTTCACTCCTCCAAGAGCCGTCAGGAAAGGACCAATGAGGTCAATACCCTAAATAGCAAAGGGGCAAAGATAGTTCACTGAAGTTATTGCCACCAACGGTACTCTTTGAATGGGTGCGTGTCGCTAGCACTTATCACATTTTTTTACGAACTGCCTTGCATCCTTCCTTAAAATAGGCCAGAAATATCCTTGCTGAAGTAGTACCGCAGCAAGGATGTCAATCCTGATGTGAGATCCATAGGTCCCTTCATGGACTTCTTTAAGGACTTTCTCAATGTCCTTTCTACTGATGCACCTTTGCAGTGAATTAGTGTACCCTTGCCGGTAGAATTCTTCCCCAATCAGAAAGTATCTACCTAAGCGCTTTCGCACCTTCACTACTTCCAGAAGGTCTTCAGGTAATTCTGAAGTCACAAGATACTTTTTGATAGGATCTTTCCATCCTTTGTCTGAGGATGAAAGGACAATTATTGCCATGCTCGGCTGATCCAACACTTGGGTGGACTATTTTGATTAGGCCAAAGTATCTGCTTCCACATTATCTCATTAGGGTACATTTTCTATTTGTACACTGTCAAACTCTTGGATAAGCCCTTTTTATGAGATTATGGTACTTTGCCAAGTTTGGATCTTTTGCTCCATAGTCCCCTATCATCTGCCGGACCACTAGTTGAGAATCATTGTACGCCTTCATATTTTTTACACCAACTCTTTTTGCCAATCATAAGCCTACTATGAGGACTTCGTATTTGCTAATGTTATTGGTGACATGGAAACCGAATTTTATGGCCTTCGAAGCTTCCATAGCTTTTGCTCCATGAAGGATTACTCAGGCTCCCTGGTGTTCATACGTTAACGCACCATCGATGAATAATGTCCATTCAGGTTCATCATTTTTTAGGTCCCCTGGAGTAGTTTCGGTTTTAGGTACCTTAGCAATGAAATCTGCCAACACTTGCACTATTATTTCCCTCCTTGGCTTATACGTGATATCATACTCACCAAGCTCGATGCACCACTTTCATAATCGGCCCAAGTGGTCTACCTTCCCCATTATATCCTGAAGAGGTAAGTTACTTCACACTGTGATAGGAAGTTCTTGGAAATAAGGCCGACGTCTCCTACTTGCAAGTATTAGGGCATAGATGACTTTTTGTAGTAGAGGATACCTAACTTCGACACCATTCAGGGGCTTGCTTACATATTACACTGGCCACTGCTTCGCTCCTTCCTCCCTAACCAGAACCAACCTCACGATTTTCTTAATTACTACAAGGTAGAGGATGAGCGGTTCTCCTTCCCTCGGTTGACGAAGTGTTAGCATATGGTTCAAGTAATTTTTGAGCTCCTCCCACACTTTCTAGAATTCCTCATTCCAAGGGTGCTCCTTGGCTCCAAGGTTGCCTTCATTTTTTGCTGCTTTCGTAAGTATTTTGTAGAATGGTCGGCACTGATCTCCATATCTGGATATGAATTCGCTAAGGTAAGTTATTCTTCCAGTAAGCCTTTGTATATCCTTCGTTGTCGTCAAAGTTTGGAATGCTAGTAGGGCATCAACCTTTTCGGGGTTAGCGTTCATACCCTTTTTGGATACCATGAAGCCAAGGAATTTCCCCGCTGTTACCCCAAATACATATTTCTCAGGGTTAAGACGAATTCTGAAGTTCCTAAGTTGGTGAAAGGTCTCATGTAGGTCTGTGATATGATTGCTAGGTACTTTGGTTTTAACAATTATGTCATCGACGTACACTTCCATGTTTCTTCTGATTTGGGAATCAAACACCTTGTTCATCAGCCTTTGATACGGTTCTCCGACATTTCTGAGGCCAAAGGGCATTGTAATGTAACAGTATGTCCTGACTTCAATAATGAATGTGTTTCTTCCTCATTCTTGGGACTCATCCGAATTTGGTGATAGCCATTGAAGGCATCTAGGAAGCTTAATAGCCCATACTCAACCGTAGAGTCAACCAGGTGATCTATTGAAGGGAGATGGTATGAGTCCTTAGGATAGGCGTCGTTGATATTTTGGAAGTCAATGCACATTTGGAGCTTATTGGTTCCTTCCTTAGTGGCAACAATGACATTGCTAAGCCACTCAGGATATTTGACTTCCCTTATCATTACGGCTTCCAAGAGTCTTTGAACTTCTTCCTTGATGAACTAGTTCTTTTCAGCCAAAAGGCTGCACTTTTTCTGCCAAATGGGCTTTGAGTCAGGTCGCATCTTAAGAAAGTTTTTATGCTATGTCCGAATTCACTCCAGGCTTGTATTTCGGTGAGTAGGCAAAAAGATCTTTGTTCATTATCATAGGGGATATGAGTTTTTCTTTTTTCTCTTAGGCCAATTGTTTCCTGACTCGGGTACTTCGGCCTGGGACTAGTTCTATATCCTTATTTTTTATTTTCTTACCATCTGTTTCTCTTCCTATAGCTTCTTTAGCAATGGTACACTTTTCCCTGATGGTTTGTGTATAGACATTGGGGGGACTTCTTCTTGCTTTGACAAACACCTTCCTAACTTCAGCTTGATCAATGAATATCTCTGCGTCTATTTTTTTTTTGCTTCAAAAATGACCGTTAGGTATTTGACGTCTATTCAAATGGAGATTGCCCTGTGTTTGCCTCTTGATGATGGCATTGTATGATGATGACACATCTATGACTATTAATCTTGTCATAGTGATGAGAAGTGCTCCTCTCCCATTTCGACCGAAGTTCCTTTCAGCATAAGCGGGAGATCAAGATATTCGAGTACGGGAAGTTTGGCTAGTCCTACTCCGAATGTGGGGGATGTCATTAGCTTGAGATCATTATGCCTAGTTTCGGCAACACATAGGCGAAAAGGACGTTGGCATTTGAGCCATCATCTAGGAGCACTCTCTTCATATCCCAGCTTCCTATCCTTGCCATGATCAAGAAAGGGTCATCATGTAGAAACATCATTGTAGACCCATCCTTCTAAACAAGCTTGTTCGTTGGGTTCTTGAATTCCATCATCACGATTTCCCGTGCCTTCCTTTTCTTCTCTGCCAAAGGTATTCCAGTTGTGATTGTCTGGATTCTACCTGTCGGAGGTGGCAGGTGTTTCTTAGGACTTCGGATATGACATCAGTCAGAATCATAGTACTCATCTTCTCATTTCCTCTCTTCTCCTTTTCTTTCTTGGGCTTTGGGTGATGACATCCACAAGTTGTGTCAAAGTTGCCCTTGCTTGATCAAAGATTCAATATACTTTCTTAGTTGGAAGAAATCCTCGATATCGTGCCCGTGGTCCCAATGAAATTAACAAAATTTCTTCATGTTCTTCTTGTTGTTCAAGGTCATGGCCTCCGGACATTGGATTGTGGTTTCTTGTCTTTCCAGGGCGATCAAGATGTTCGTTCTTGTAGTGTTTACGGGGGTGAATGATACTAGTCCCTTCCCCCATGGTTTTCGAGGTCTACCCCTCCCTCGATGGAATACCAAGGTTGGTGAGCCTGACCCTCAAAGTGATTATGGTCAGATTTTGGGCCGCCAATCCTTAGCTCCTCGGCCATCATGTGTTGCTCTGCCCTTCAGTAGAACTTTTCGAGCGTGTTAGAAGGATCCTTGGAGAACTTGTAGAAGAGCTGTGAGTCCTTCCTTAGCTCCCTAGTCATAACGAGAATTCAGATCTTAGGGCGGAAGTCTAGCACACTAAAGGCCTCTGGGTTAAACCTCTCAACGTAGTCCTAAATGGTACCCCCATTCTTTTGGGCTATGTCAAAAATCTAGACTGGCATATTTTCCATTGGTCTACTTCTGATGAACTACTGGGTGACGGCGGTGGACAACTTCTAGAAACCCATTATAGTTTCAGGTGCTAGGGAGTTGTACCACGTAGTTGCCAACCCTGACAAGGTGACTCTGAAATATTTGCAGAGGGTGGTATCATCGACACCGTGCAATACCATGCTCCTCTTATACTTCATCAAGTGGGCTTGGGGTTCGCTGAGCCCATCATATGTGTCCACATGTGGTAGTCGAAAATCAATTGGCATTGGTGCCGCTACTATCGTACGGATAAAGGAGGACTCCTCTCCAGTGAAGGTTTCTGATAGCCTTGACCAGATAGGATTTTGAGAGACCTGTTTTCCACCTTTTCCAACCTTTCTAGGATTTTCTCCATTAGGATGGTTATGCCATCCTCTCCTCATTGCTTGGCAGCCACAGGCAAAGGAGAATGGCGTCTTCTTCTTGGCGAGTAACTTCACTGGGAAGTCTTCACTGTATACTGTTCAGTCATTGCTTAAGTCTCAGGCACGGACTGGGACCTCAGAAGTCCCTTGTTCCTTGAACGGCGTGTCTCCATGACAACGACTTGGGGATGAGTTCCCACATACGGTGCCAAATGATGCCTAGTGGCATCTTCGTTGTTTGACATGTTGGGCTGAGAAAGACTTTCGGTGAAAAAGTATCTGCAAGATCTTGAAGAATGTGCATTAGGAGCTCCTTGAAATTTGTTTCCGGTGAAGGAAACTTCGACGCCCAAGTCAGTATATGGGAGAGAGGTAGCTAAGAGGAAAGAGTAAGAAGGAAAAAGTCCCCTATTTTATTACCTGAGAGCCTCCTAAGTATTTATAGGAGGACAGGAGAAGAAGGTCATTATGCCTAGCCTAAGCAGATCAGGACACGTGTTCGGCTAGATCTAGTCTGTACCTTCGGAGAAAGGTATCTCCAACGGGCCATAGGTAGTTCCGACCAGAGGGTAAAGGCATGTAAGAGGCTTTTTGTCAGAGATCCCTTAGCTGTATTTGTCATTTCTCCATAAAACCCCTTCGAGGATCTGAGACCCTTTTGGTCAGGAATCTTAATCGAGGGCGACTGGTTAAGGCCCTTTCGATAGGTGGACCTATCTTCGGGAGACATTTCCTCTGTCAAGGATGATAAACCTATGTTCCCGAGGTTAGTAATATACGTTCCCGAGGAAAGTAAGGACCCTTTTTACTGGAGTTGGTCCTATATACTTCCAAGGGTGGTGTGGAGAATTCTCCTAGGGTTGGTCATATGAATTCTCGAGGGTGGTGTCAGGACTGCCAATAGGAAGGTTTTGTGGATGATAGCATTTCGGCTATCAGTTATTCTTCAAGAAAGCCATCATGTTAGTGTCCCAGTCAAGCATGCAGGGCTCTAATCCATAGACATCAGCTTCCGGGATCATGAACCCTGACAGACGCTTACCCTTAAGCACTTTATAGAGGTAGCCGGTAATGAGTTCTTCGTCTGCGAGGTTGAACCGAACACTTACAAGTATTGGTGTCACCTTGGGAAGCAGTTCAATCAAATGCAAAGGGATGGATGTGTGTGTCTTTTTATAGATGCAATCTTGTAAGTGATCGAGAAAGGTATGGAGATTAGTGTTGTAGAGTGTATGGAGATTGGAAGGGGTTTGTATGAACTAGGAAATCTGATGAACAAAGAAGGGGTCTAGATAGATGGTGAATTGGGCCCCCATTGGACCGACTAGGTGGTTTGGACCTCAAAATGGGGTTACATGACCTACGTTTTATGAGGCCCTATTGCGTGAAATGATACTTCCCTTGTGAAGATGTCTCTGTTGGTTGAGCTATGTTGCATGAGGTTGGTAGGCATGAGGAATCCCCTTTTTGGATAACAAGAGGTAAAATGATGACTTTAGGGGATTGAGGTGGCGAAACAATGCTGAAATGAAGCCTACATAATGCTAATCAAAGATAGGGGTGCTTAATCACCTTTTTTGGTTTTAACCGAATCTAAATAACTGAATTTATTCAGTTTTTAGTCTTAGATACTAAAAACTGAATAGATAGAATTATGGGAAAATAAAAAAAACTAAAAGTTGAATCGACCAAAAAGAATTTTGGTTATTCAATTTTTCAATTAGGATGAACGAATTGTATGCATCCACATACCAAACCTTGAACATCCATCACATATTCCAATCCAAACATAAATTTCAATCACATAGAAAATATCTATTATCCATTTTAAATCCAAATATCACATATTACACATAGTAAACATCCATCACATACATAATCCTTTCCAAATTGCAAACATAATAAAATAAAAATTTGGAAATTCTGGTCAACTAGATTATAATTGAAGCAAAGCCAAAAAATGAATCAAACTTATATATTCATTTTGTAGTTATATTTGAAAACCAAAATTATATTTAAAAATGATAATCGAAAACTAAATTGTTTTTTTTTTCACTTGTTCGGTTATTTGGGATATAACTAAAATTTACTAACCCCTAATCAGAGACGTTGCTTAAGGGTGTGCGACATTTGTGGTAGTCGAGGGTCATGTGGCACCTTTCTATTGGACCGCCAATAGGGCAATGATTGTGGTAGTTGTCAAGGTGGGATGCGGAAAGGCCACTTGGGGCTTATAAAAAGCCCACACCCCTAATTTTCCTTCCTCTTTAATGTTCACGTTGCTTTTTTGCTTCTCAAAACTATCTTGCTTCCTTGCTTCCTATCTTATTACATTCTATTGCCCAGCGAACATTCATACCTTCATGACTAAGCAGCATCTTCATCTTTTACTCTGTTACTTCAATACATTGGTGAATTTTCTCTCATTTTCTTATTGATTTTATTTATTTTTCTTTATTTATTTTTTGATTTCTCCCACAACAATTGGCTACCACTCCCCACGCCTTGCTCACCCTTCTTTTTTACATTTATCCTTAAATGGCACACCCCAAATTTGCGTCAAGAAAGGATACTGTGACTACGCATCCCCCTGCCTTCATGGAGTCCCCAACTGGAGGGAAGAACTTGAATGTCTCTTTCTGCACCAACTTGAAAGAGTTCAAAGAAGTGAAGGCTAGCCTCATGTGGGAGGTGTTGTAGATCAATCTCTATTTGTTGTAATGACCTAACAAGGATGCTTTTTCCCTAAAAAATAAGTGGGTCTCGTGCATGTCACCCACCAATGTTGATTGGGATACCTTTTCCATGTCCATCACACAACTTCATGGTGGGCTTTGTTTTCCCCTTGATCCTTTCACAAAAATATTTTGTGAATTCCACGAGATTCCCATTTCTCAACTAGCCCCCAACTTATTCACCCGTTTAAATGAATTCGTCATCTACTGGAAACCAGTAGGTGTCAAACCCATTCTTGATGCTTTTTTACAGTTTTAAGCCCTTAAGCTCTGTAACATGTTCAACCTTGTTCCACATTCCCTCGTATCTCACAAAGGCAATAAATCCTTTTCCATTGCCCTCTGTAGAGACTGTTGGGGAAAGTGGAAAGATCATCATTTTTTTCTCACCCTTAGTAACCCCTAATGGGACTTCTTTGTGAATGGAGCGACACCCCCCAGCACAATGTCATCAAATGTCCCCTTTTGTTTATGGGATCAGATGGGGAAAGGACTTATAAGGGTATTCTAATGTGGCTGAAGTCGATTGTCCTGTATGATAATTACGAGGGCCTCTTCCCTCAACCCCAGCGGGGACTGGGAGAGACCGTCATTCCATAGTCCGGAATACACTATGCCCCCCTTCAACTATGAGGGCATGGAGAACCCAGCAAACTGGGTTAGTATTTAAGGACAATTTGTGATTGTTGGATCATTTTAATACTTTCAGATTTATTTGACTATTTTTAGATTTACATATTGTAAATTAATGATATTTAAATTAATTAAATTGAAATTGTATTATTTAAAATTCTTCTTATCGTTATTACATAAGTTTTAATTATCGTAGATATAGACAATTAAATTATTAATATTGATACTAACAATTTATAATTAACAATTTAGTGTTATAATTAACTTGAAACCAAGTCTAGGCAGGCTACTGACTGATTACAATGGTCACCTCCTGTGACCACCTGGAGACCACTTTTGTTTGTCACCCCTTTCAGTTGTTGGCTTGGCCACTCCATCCTGGTGACGAAGGGTTTGGTGACCACTTGTTAACCATCATTGTCAGTTGCCAAAATGCATATTGGTGACCGTTTCACTATTAATAAGCTGGTCAATTTTTGCATCTTCTCTTGTAGTGGACTAGGGATAAAGTACAAGATCATTCTCAACATTTTCTGTAATTACACAAATAGGCTACTGACATTCCTTAATTTTAATGTGAGTTATATGTAAGGATCTAATATTTCAAAAATGAGACATTTAATTAGTGTTTCATGGGTCCGCAAGACATTAGGGAGGAGAGAGAGATAGAGAGAGAGAGAGAATAGAATTGTGGATCAAAAAGCATTGGTCTTAACTTAAAATTGGCATTTATATCTAAAGCCAAAATTACAGGTCTAAGTCCTTAAGATATCTTTCAGTTGTCATATACAGTCGCTATATTCATAAACTATCATTTATAATAATGACACATGTTATTGAAACAACAATGTACTTGCTTTCTCTTAGACCTTTAAAATGTTGGGTTTAGCACAAAAATTAAGAAATTGGTATCTAAAATATTTTTTTTTTCTCTTGTGTCTATCACTTGTTGCATATAAATCCAAAAGAATGGGACATGTGATTATCAAATTAATTATTTTAAGCTAATATTGTAAAGTAATCTATTAAATATTGAAATATTCCAAAAATAATTTAGGGCAACTAAAAATAGTAATGTTGGAAGTAGACTCAGATTGGAAGTTGCTTTGTGATATGTTTGATGACTATTCTAAGCCTTCCTCCTACGTACAGAATCTTTTTTTGGAATGTAGGTCTCTCCTACTAAGGTTGAACATCAACCATCGTCATCATAGTCCGTTTGCAAGGCTTTGATATTTGATCCATTTATGTACATTGATGTCTGTCCTCCGAATTTAAGGAATCTTCTTGATTTGGAAATTGTTGTCCTAGCTCTCCAAGAAGTTGCTAGCACTTCCGTCTGTACTTGCTTTATTGTTGTCGTAGGCCTCTGTCCAAGTAGAATATCCTTTATTGGTAGTAGAAGCAAGAACTTGGCGGTGTAGGTTCTGTGTTTTGTTGTCTTTCGCTTTTCCATTGAAAAAAGAAAAGTTTTCAAGAGTGTCAGAAACTTATAAGCTTTCAAGTTATGTGGTTAGGATGTCAATAGTTTAGTACTAAACAATATGTTCCTTGAATTTTTTAGGACATCCGACATTATTGAAAGCCAACAAGTTTGACATAACCAAATCATATATATTTATGTCTTTGTGTGGATACATGAATAAAGAAAGTGATTATTATTTTTTTATATAGTGATTGTTTACTCAACATGTGCTTTTATTGAAATCAGACACTTTAAGAAACTCAAAAGGTATTTTAACAAGGCCTTTTATAAGGAGTAAGTGTATTATTGAATTTTCTTTCTATGTTAGGTGAGGAAAAACATTTATAAATGTTTAGCTACTTAAGTAATTATGATTATGTCAGACATAGTATTTACATCCAAATTTGATTCATGCAACATGGAATGAAATTATAAATATTTCATTTTCAAGGTTTCTCCTTTTTATTTTTCTTTTATTTGTATTATTTTTTATTATATACAAAAGTTCAACCCTAATAAATTTAAGCTTAATTATCACTAAGTGATTAAAAATATGGAATTTTGTAATTAAAGGTCTCATACTTTGATTTCTTACAAACAATGGACTCCACATTTTAGAATTTAATAAATTTATAGGAACAAAATGCTATATAGTGACTACTTCGAGGACCTATCCATGTTGATTCATAGTACAAGGATGAAAATATCTAACTCAGTATAGTTCAAGGAATTAAAAATGATTTAGGCTATTTAAAAAACTAGGTTTATTATGGTCAAAACATTTTATTTGATTCATAGTATGTTGCAGTATATTATAGTAGTTTTTAACATGTATGATAAGCTTATGTGGAATTTTTGTTGTTATTTGTGTTGAGTTATTGTATACCATAACGAGTTAAGAAAAAATATATATAATAGACTAAACTTCTTTAATCAGTTTTTGTCAATCTGATGAATATATTATAGGTGGGTTAAAGGGATGGATATGTATAATATATTATTACAACGGTTTTGTTGGCAAGCAAAGTTCAATTCTAATCTACACATAGTTCCATTATTCTAATAAATTAAATTTACATTATTTTTGTTCAAGATTGTCTAAATAAAAAGGATTTTGACAAAGTTGTTTACGCTTGTGTCAACACAAGTTAGGTTGTTTTCTCATTTCAAGAGAATATTAAATGGGTTAATTGGCCTTTTATCTAAATTAAGTTCATCTATTAGGTTTGTTATGACAAAAACATTTTAGTGAATTTGATAGTATAATATGTAGATTTGTTTTGGATGTATAATATAAGTTTGTTTCAGTTGTTTTTCTTTGTCTAAATTATTTTATAAATATGGTTACTATTAACGCAAAAATGCAAAAACAAAGTCCCAATGAAATTTTTTTCAATACACTTATGTCAATCCTAATAATTTAAATTATTTAGGCACGTTAATGGGATCAAAACCTTGTCACGCCCAGTATCTTAGCACATTTTGTTTTTTCAAGTTTCATTGCATTTTAAAATAATATTCTTATAGTTCATGTTCATTTTTTCCAATTTTTTTAATATAAAACATGTAATGGTTACTTTTTCTAATGTTCTACACTTTTTGCATCCCATGGTAACGCAGGGTATATAAACTAGTTCTACTAGAGTTTATATATTATATGTACGCTGAAGTGTTGAATAAGGTGCCATGCACATAAATCTCTTAAAAAGAGCACCTCAAACTTTCATTTTGGACTAATTTTAATAAACTAGTACACTTTGTTCTAATTTAAAGTAATTAATTACCCAAATTGTCATTTTATTGAAACTTTGCACTTTAAGAAGTCCAAGAACTAATTTCAAGATATTTTATAAAATGTAAGTATTTTTTATTAATTTTTTAACTTAAAAAATCTAAAAACTAAAAATTAATAAAATTCTTTATTGTTCATACAATAAATATTTTATATTGGACTTCTTAAAAAATCAGCAAATCTAGCTAACAATTACTTTATATAAGAATAAAACAAAATAAAGTGTGAAAATCAATGCAAAGCAAATTGTTTTTATATAAGGCAAGTTTTCCATAAGGAAAAGGGGTAGGGGTCCAAGCCTTGTCTATGTACTACTTTTTTCATAGCCCAGCCAGCCTCTTATATGCCCTGGGGAAAACAAACCAACTAACAAAGTGCCCATAATTACTATTTTGAAATAGTTCTAGAAACTTAAAAAATGGGAGCTTGTGGCCTACAGATAAAATTGGAGTAAACAAAATTGGAGCCTACAGATAAAATAAGAACCTAACTGGAGCTGGTGGCTCTTATGTCATTATTCTGCATGGAGATTCGATTTTAATTATAACATAGAATGGGAATTTCGACAAGGATGAGTGTATTTGGACAATGGTTCTAGCACTTTTTTTTATTATCTCACATACTGGAAAACTTGTGGACTAAGCACTCACCGGTAAATCCTTTACAAGGTTGTACCTTTAGGAGTAAAGGATATAATGTCTCGCACTAGGACTCATTGTAAAGGCCTTCCAAGTATAAACCTAGCTTGTACGGTCCAGGTGAGAGAAAATCTTATGTAAGTACTTTATTTTATGTTTTATTATGCAATCAAAGCAAGTTAGTTAAGTTTTAGAAGTTCCCAAAGTCATTAAAGGCACCTAAGTCTCCTAGGGACATTTTGGTAATTTTACCCAAAACTTGTGGTAAGTTTGTAAATTCAATAAGAATCGTGTCCTAAGTGTAAAGATGACCCAAGTGCAAGACTATATGTTTTATAGCTCATAGGAACCAAGGAAGTTAATGGAAGGACTTAAGTGTACAAAGTTGAGATTGTGAGCTAAGTGTGGTGAGATGAACACCATGGCCAAAGTTGGCTTAAGCTAAGCTAAGGGGGCTAAGTGGACTTCCTTAAGACTTATTGGAGAGTATATGGAAATTCTGAGGAAGGCCAAAAATGTGGACAGTAGAGATTGGGAGGTTAAGTGACAAACTAAATAAAGTTAGTGAAATGTTGGGAGAAAATAAAGTAATAAGGGAATTGGGTAGGGAGATGAGCACCATTTTTCTGACTTATTAGCCAATGAGGAGTATCTTTGGGCACAAAAGGAATTCAATGTTTAGATCTTGGGGACTTTAACACAAGGCTTTTTCATCTCACTACCAAAAAAAGATGACTTAACTAGGATCTCTAGTTTGAATATTAAGGATGACTCATGGATTTATGATGAGGATGACATTGGAGGGAAAATTCACTCTTACTATTATCTATTATTCAACTATTTCCTTCCTTACTGTAAAGCTGCATAAGTGGAGTTCTACTCCTCTATCTCCAAGGTTTTGTCCAGAGATGAAATAAAGAGGGCCACCATTGAACAAGGGCATCTTAAAGCCCTGGGGCCAAATAGGCTTCTGCTTATCATTTTTTAGAAGTTTTAGCATATCATGGGTGACTCTATTATAAAAGCAGCCTTATCCTTCCTCAATGGTGGTTTTCTATTGAAATAGATTAACTGACCATTTGTAACATTAATTCCCAAGGTTTAAGGAGCTCACCTTCTTCCAGATTTTTCCCTTATCAGCCTCTGTAACACTCTTTAATTGCTAAAACTATAGGAAACAGGTTGAAACCTATAATCTTTTCTTCGGTCTCTAAATACCAAAATGCTTTTATTTCAGGTAGAAGTATACAGAATAATATTATTATTGCTCATGAAATACTACAGCTATTAAACACACAAACATTAAAGGTAGGCCATAAAGTTATAAGGAAGTTCTGAAGCTATACATCAGAAAGGTGTATGACAAAATTTGATGGTCTTTTCTGGAAAAGGTCCTAAAAGCCATGCAGTTCCTGAGTTCCTAGGTTACTCTTATTTTGTAGTGCATGATTGTTGTTTCCTATTCAGAGGTCATTAATGATAAAATGACTGAATGGTTTTCTCCTTAGGTAGGGTTATGGCAAGGGAATCTTCTTTCTCCTTATCTTTTTATTTTGTGTTGAAGCCCTATCCAATTACTTAGGAAAACTTCAGTCTTCTGGGCAGCTTCTTGTGAGGAAGGCTAGTCAGAATGGTCCTTTCATTAACTACCTTTTATTAGCTAATGATTGTCTAGTTTGCTTTCACCTTGCAAAAGAATCAATTCTAGCAAAATAGTAGCATTTTGCAATTATTTAAATTGGCAGCTAGTCAATAAATTAATTTCTCAAAGTTAGAGTTGATGTTTAGTAGTAATGTGCTGGATGCCTAATTACAGGATTTCTACAAAATTCTTCCATTCCTAATTACCTCTGGTATATTGAATTTTCTAGGACCCCGTTCCATCAAGACCACTCAAGGGCTTGATCATTCCAATTTCTGGTTTATAAGATTTCAAAACATTTGGATAATTAAAAGTAGAAGTTATTGAACGATGTGGGCCAGTTGACTTTGATTCAATCAACTTTAACCTCATTTCTTGTTTATATTATGTCTTTTTTCAAGATTCCAATAAAACTTTCAAATAAGATTTCTGGTAAGTTTGCAAAATTTTAGTGGTCAATAGCACATGATAAAAAGGGTTTCCATATGAAGAACAAACACCTGATTATGCTGCCTAAAGGTTTAGGAGGTCTGGGCATCAAAGATATGTAGCTCTTTAATCAAGCCCTATTACCTAAGGCTTTCCAGAGAATATTTGCAGGAAATTCAAATAGACCAGCTTATAGAGTTGTTATTTCAAAGTATGGCTTCTTTTAGTCAGTCTGGTTGGTGAAGAAAAACAACAATTTTACCATCATTTGGTGAATTCTGTTGTACGAGCACAATATCCTTTGCCAGTCACATAGATGGAGTATTTGCAATGGCAATTCGATATGGGTTTGGCATGAATACTAGCTTATAAGTTTATCTACGAATGCTTAGAGCAATGTGTCCAAGATTCTAGAATCATAAAAATCTTTAAGTCTCGGATCTGGCAATATGTTGTGACCTGGGATCAAATAGAGATCTCTTTTTGCCACATTTTTCTTGATCAAATTACTTAGCTTATGCTTAACCTTTTGCCTTCATCCTTAGCTTCCAATTTGAGTTGTGTTCATTGGGATGCAAATTCAAATGGTCACTACTCTTCCAAGAAGGGTTATGTGCTTTAATCCCTCAATCAGACTACTTTTCAACCAATATTGGAGTCCTCTAGTAATGGTCTCTCTCAAGATCCTAGATTCTTCCATACACTCAAGTGTCTGCGGGGTTCTTGTGTACC
Organism: Aquilaria yunnanensis; assembly: GCA_039654915.1. Classification (NCBI taxonomy): domain Eukaryota; kingdom Viridiplantae; phylum Streptophyta; class Magnoliopsida; order Malvales; family Thymelaeaceae; genus Aquilaria; species Aquilaria yunnanensis. The sequence continues at coordinate 33,412,207 of CM077595.1, read as the reverse complement.
TAAGAAATTACAGGTTTTCCTGTGGAAGCGTTTGATGAATGCTCTTCCAACAACTGTAAATTTATCCATTCATGGAGGTTTCGTCAGTCCTCAAAGTTTGTGATGTAACCTCTGGGTGGGGTCTTCTTCGTATGTTTTCTGGGGTTGTCAAGGTTTTACTGAGATATGGGGCAATTTTTGTACCAGTCTTCTTTCTTCAAATGCCCGTTCATTTTAAGCTTGTTTGTTAGACCTTTTTGCGTCCTAATCAAAATGGTAGGTTGACTAGGTTTTCGTTCTTGTCTTTATAGTATTGATCATTTGGCTGGGTCAGAATGAGCTTGTCTTCCAGAACACTTCCTTTAATGACCAATCTCTTTTCTTCAAAAGCAATTATCTTATTCAAACACTTCTCTCTTCAAGAGATCTTAAGAAGCTTTTATCTTCTTTTATGGCAAACTAGTCGAAACAATTATGTCATACATGGTGTTCATGTAAATGGCAAAAGCAAGTTGATATCCCTCAGATATTCATAGTTGATGGAGCATGACATTGTTCATCTAGGCTTAGAGCTGCTGCTTGGCTTTGGTAAGTTACCAATGCTCCATAGAGACTTCAAAAAGGTCAAGTTTAGACCAATAGGGAGTTTGCCCTTGAAGTAAACCTTGTTGCTATTCGTGGAGCCGTGAGTGAAGCCTCTAAACTACATCTACATAAAATTATTATTTTATCATACTACTAGCAAACGATGGTGGCATTAGGAGGGAATATGATGGTTAGTCCTTGGTTGGTAAGCCTAGTCCAAGATCTAGTGACATCAATGGAGACCTTAGATCACTATTATTTGGTGACAGTGCCTCAACAACATGTATCTCTAGCTCACTCCTATGCTATTCTCTTACTTTCTCAATCTCCTTATTAGCTTTATGATTGATTTTGTTTACAAAACAGAAATCATACCTAACCTTTAGTCACATTTTTATCTTCCATGCCCCATTGATGAACCTCTCAAACTCAAGCAAAATGCCAATTTTCAATTAATTCAAAGACCCCTAAGTAGAAACAAGCATGCTCAAGCTAGGAAGATGGTGTTGGTGGTGTTTTCATGTTGTTTATGGTGGTTTGAGAAAAAAATCAAGGTAATTACTCCTCCACTAGTTAAGAATTGGTTCGTACTTGATTGGGTAGCATCTATTGGTCTTTCCTAAGGCTAACTACATGCCGAATGTGAAGAATTTGACTCAGAACTTCAAATAGCACCATTGAAGCTTATTGGTGAATAGTGTGCAAACTTGCTTGGACCATGCATAAATGGAGTTGAGATATGGGATTTTAAGTTTCTTCTGAGAAATCATAATGCATTTCAATTGTATTTAAGGTTGGGAGAAAGTTTGGAGTAATTTAGATGGGGATTGTTCAAGGTGGAACTAAGAAATCACAAAGGGGGCAAAGGGCTACAAGCCCTTGGCATTGTAACACCCATGCCAATGTTTACCTGGTTCATGCCCTAGTGTTGGGGTGACAATCATTGCTGCAGCACTTACGTAGGCTGACCAAGACTCGAGAGAAATGGCCTTTGGTGCCACAATGCAAGTCTTTACACTATAGTGCTAAGGCACATTTCACTCCAAGTTTGGGGTGTTTCAAAGCCTTCTAATGGGTTACTAAGTGTTCTTGGATATCCCTAAGGCCTAAGAAATGATGAAATTAACAATACTCAACTCCTAAGTAGGTTTAATGCATTGAAAGTTAGAAAACAATCTAGTGTGGTTAAGGTGCTAAAAACCTTAAGGGTTAAGGTTGTGTATGGTCAGTAAGCAAGGTTTAGAGCTTTGAAAGACCTAAGAATAAGTTCTTAGACCTTGGTAACTAGTGAAGGAACCAACCACAGACCTTCAACGTAGGCCCAAAAAGGCTAATGTATGCTATGGTTAGGGTTGGAAACCTAGTGACCTAAGGTTGAGGGCATATGACCCCTGGGTGCTAAAGGAACCCTAAATGGCCCAAAGTAAGCTCATTGATATTGATAAGATTATTTGCTTGGTAAGTAATCCATAAAGGGGTAATAAAGGGTGGACAAAGTAGTCAGGTTATGTAAAGTGGCCAAGGGGCAATACTACCTAGAGGAGAAAGAAAAGGCACTCAGAATGGGCAATGGTGTGTCATAGATCCTTAATGACCTAAGTGTTTGGGCTGTAAACCCTCAAGCACTAGGGAGGATCTAAGGGTGTTGTAACCAAGTCATGGACTTAGTGACACGGCCACCCTTGGCCTTGCCTAGGAAAACCTATGAGAACAAATCTCACGATAGTTGCAATTCACTAGTTATATATGTGTCCAAATTAAAACTTCATGATACTAGTTGATTAACCTAGAAAATGCACATGCATGCTCTTTTAGCTTTAATTTGTAAATGGAAATTGTAAAAACTTTCACATGGCCAAGGCATTTTTCATAGAATTCAAAGTTCAAATAGTCAAAGCATACAAAATCAACATTTGTATTATCATTACTACACATAACAAGCATGTGAAGGCACTCAACAAAAGTGGATAATGCACCTCACCCAAGAATAACCCTAAAGCCGTAAGCTCCAACTATAGACATGGGAGGCAAATAGGCATACAACATATACAAGCTTTTTACTGAGATCCTCCTAACTAACTCCCACCTTAGAGACAAGTCCTAGTGGCGAGTCACAAAATCCTATCAATGTGTTGCTCGCCTTTACAGCTAAGAAAATACTATAGTTAGTACTGTTACTTAACCAACAAGTAACCATGAAAACTAAAATCATAAAGATTCTCATTGGAAAATACCTACAACAACAATTTACCATGACAAACCTTAGCAGTATTGGCCTCAAGAGTGTAAGAAACTGAACAACATAAACTAGGGAGTGAGAATTCAAGAATTTTCAGTAAAGAGGTCTTCACCTGCAAAGAAAGATATTAAGGACAACACATATATAAACATATGCAATCTGTTCTGAGCTCATATAGTATAAGGCTAAACTTATGCGCATAGGTTTCAATCCCTTGAGACTTGTCCTCCAACTACTCCTTAACTACAAGGCAAGGCCTCATCTACTAGCAAGCATAGCTTAGTAGCCTAACTAGTGAAAGTTCATTAGTTGAAAGTCCTTTATGTTGCATAGGGGCACTATGGTAGGACTAATGTCAACTAGGTCTTGAAGACCCACTAGGTGCACTAAGGTTCCACATCGAAACCTCACACCTGATTGCATGGCTAGGTCATCGATAGTACTAACCCTCTCACCCAAACTACTGATACTTTATTATGGCCCTTCATAACCTTGTTCTCTTTTTTATGGTATAAGTAACCATAGATCTCAAGAAAACTCCTAGGTCTCGGAGGAGTTTTGGAAGTCTCAAAGTACCATCGGGACACCTTAGCACTTACATACCCTAAGAACCCCCTCGAGACTCCCATCAACCCCTTGCAAAAGTTTCATTTTTTGCCCATTATAACTATGGTGACATGTCGCAATCCTATTTAAGTTCCTGGAACTTTTATGTGGTGCTGGTGACACATCGCCAACCTCCATATGCCCAGAAAATTGTACTTTTTCCATATACACCTTTGGGAGCCCTTTTATGCATATCAAACATGCTTGGATGGCCTTTGAACACCACATACCTATAAAACATGTTGCATAGCCCGTAACAAACTATTAAAAACTTAACTATGATGCATTAAAACATCATTCCAAACTTCATCAAACACATAGTCCACTATGAACAAACTTTGCCCACCAACCAATGCTATTGCGAAAACTACGTGATTTCAACAAGCAAAAATACTCCAATAACATCAATTAAGCTTAAAACCATAACTCCAAAGAATCAAGTAACTCTTCACCAGGAACAAAGTTGCACAAAGTTCTACCTAAATTCCAAGAAATAAAAGCACTAGGAACCAAATTACTAACTTCTAACCAAAACCCAAGCTTTAAATCATCAAATAAACAAGAAATTGCCACGGAAAATCATGTTACCTCACATCAAAAATAAGGGAATAGCTAGAAACATGATTCCAAGCTTGAATAACCTAAAATCCATTTGAATCATGCTTCCGAAAGCATATATACCCCTTATGGCTTCAAATTTCACCAAAAGCTCTTGGATTTGGCCAACAATTCATGACGAAATCAACGGGTTAAGGGTGAGCTTGGGATTGAAGGTGAATAGGAGAAAAATGGCATCCTCCCTCCACTTTACCAAGTTTTATAACTTTAAACACCAAGCCACTAATCTTTCAAAAAATTTACAAAAAGCACTGTTCCTTAAATAGTAACTCTAGTCAAAACTTGGTTAAATCTTGTTTATTTAAGCTAATTTTGGGTTTAAAGTAAGGGTTATGTTTTTTAAAAAATATTTTTAAAACTCATTTTTAACTCTTAGGAGTCAACCTGACACTTCGGGATGTAAAATTATTGTTTTGCCCCCAAACCCTATTTGGTGCCTTAAATCTTCGGAACTTAGTGAACTTTGCCTAACATAGTTAAACTAGGTTTATATTAATTTACCTTCCTAGATCAATCTTTCCACTAGGAGATTCATAACATTATCCTCTCCTTTTGGAATTTTGTTCTACAAATTCCATTGCAACTAAGGAAAAACACTAGGATACCATTTCAACATATCCTGCTACGTCTCCCAAGTGGCTTCCTTTTCACTATGGTTTGACCAAAGGATCTCAACCATTGGAATCCACTTATTTCGGAGTGTTTTAACTTCCCTATCGAGAATCTAAATGGGCCTTTTCACGTAGGTCAAGCCCCCATGGATGGGAACCATTATAGGGTTGATTACTTGTGCCTGATCAACTATGCACTTTCTTAGAAGAGTAATGTGAAACATGTTATGCACTTAGGACAAGTTGGGCAGTAATGCCAACCAATATGCAAACTTCCCTACTTTTTCCAAAATTTCATAGGGTCTGATGTACGTAGGGGGGCAATTTATCCCTTTGCCTAAACTAGGTTACTCCCTTCATGGGATACACTTTAACTAGTACTTTGTCCCTAACTTCAAAACTCAATTCCCATCCCTTCAAATTCACATACTTAGTCTGTCATTCATTTACTACTCTAATCCATTTCTAGATCAATCTAATCTTAGCCATTGTTTCAAACTGATGACTACCCTATTTGAAGGGTGAACCAAACAATGGGGCGTCATGCATCGCTTACCATATAATGCTTCATATGGCGCCATACCTATAACAGCTTAATGATTTTTATTGTAGGCAAACTCAATGAGTGGAAAATGTTGATTCCAATCACCTCGAAAGTCAATGGCACACATATGTAACATATCCTCCAAAGTCTGTATCACTCTTTCAGACTGTCCATCAGTGTAAAGATGGAAGCCAGTACTCAGACTAACTTAACTTGCCAAAAGTTCTTAGAATGCATTCCAAAACCTTGATACAAACTGAGGATCCCTATCAAATATGATTTGATTTAGTATACCGTGGAACCTCAAAACCTCCTTGATATACAACTGAGCAAACCTCTTTAATGTATAAGTAGTCCTTATGGGTATGAAGTCCGTCAACTTAGTCAACCTATCGAGCACTACCCATATTGCATCATGATGCCTTCGGGTGTTTGGTAACCCAACTAAGAGGTCCATCATCATGGATCCCCACTTCTTCTCTATGAGAGGCAAACTTTGAAGTATGCCCGTCGGTTTCTAATGTTTGGTTTTGACCATTTGGCACATCAAACACTTAGCTACATATCTAGCTACATCCCTCTTGAGTCCTGGCCACCAAAAGTGTTCCATGGTGTAGTATTCCATTCTTGTACCGAAACTCCTTTCTCATGGTACCAAGTGTTTACTCTCCTAGAATCTTTTTCAACAATGGATCTTTGCTTTAAGCATCCTTAACTTTAGCCAACTAGGCTGTCTGTATTCCCAAAGTGTAGAATAAGGACTATTCCTGGTTTTGCCAAAACTAATGCAAAGCTGAGAAATAATCCCCCAATGTTTAACCTGAGGAACTTGTAGCCTTATCCTTAGACAGGATAACTCCCATGTACGTCCGACTTAGTGCATCCACCACTACATTTCTTGTACCTAAACAGTACTTAATCGAGCAATCATAGTCTTTTATGTACTCGATCCACTATTGTTGCCTCATGTTCAAGTCTTTCTAAGTGAATAAATATTTCAAACTCTTATAATTGGTGAAAATTCTGAACAATCTCCCCATCAATAATGGCTCCAAAGCTTAACACCAAAGACTACCACAGCTAGCTCATGGTAGTGAACTTGGTAGTTCAACTCATTAGAACTCAATTGCCTTGAGCCATAGGCAATCACCTGATTTTCTTTTATCAATACACACCCTAGACAAAAACCTGATGCATCAGTGTTGTTACTGTTGGGTTTCGGGAGCCAAACAGCGCAGCGGAATTTAACCGAAACCCTACAGGATCCAAGTGAAACAGGGTAAACCGGGTGTTCGAAAATTTCATACCTAATTTTCGGTTGAGATCTCTCACTCAACTGTAGAGTCGAATCACAAAACCTGAACAGTTGACGTGTTCAGGTTCTCTATGGTATCCACACGAGCCTCTCGGGATCACCACGCTTCCACCACGTCCCGGCAGATGTATTTCTCTTGTGCTCGCAGTGCTAGCTTGCGTCCTCCGAGGAATTGCAAGAGAAGAGTGCGGCTGTCCTTTTGGGAGGCTAGGGGAAGGAGACCTGCGAATTTCTCACTTAAAAGTTGTATTTATAATGAGACTCCACTTCCAGGCCTAATGGGTTTCAAAGTCCTAATCCAATTAGGATTTAATTTCGGGCTTAATAATGGCTCAACTCCTTGGCCCATTATTAATATGAAATTAAAGTGAAACAATAACCCAAATAATTAGCCCATGCACTCTAATGATCCAAATAGCTCTATGTGTGTGACCCAATAGGCTCTTGCCATGTTGGCAATGATCATAAATCACATTTATGATCATAAGCAATGAGCGGTGTCTAGCAACACATCATTGCTACCCAAGTGACAAGATTGTCGGTGAATCGACTAAAACTTTTATGATCATCACCGATATATGCCATTGTCCCTTTGTCCAAGATATCAAGACTAAGCACGAGACATGGAATGTGTCACTCTCGTACAGCCCAATCTTTGGTTTCTTGATTACCGAGTAGACCAACTTAAACTGATGACATTGATATCATATATCAACTCATCAGAGCATGGCCATGCATTTTCTAAGTCTTACTCTATCAAGGGGCCCAAAGATATCACTCCTGTTACATAGGACGGACAAATCCCATCTTGATCATACAAATCCCTCCGCATGATATGTGACATACCCAATGACCTCCTTCAAGTTCACTCAGTTACGAGCAACAAAGGAAAGTATCAAAGTATGTGACTCACATGTAGGGAACCTTGATGATCTTAGGTCGAAGGACTACATATACCCTGATCACTATGAGAATCACTTATGACACTCATATAACGATCCATGAAGTGTTCTCATGGTGGGTCGGTCCAGTACACAAGTTCTCCAACTTGTACCCATATGTAGACTACATATCTCATATTAGTCTCCACATATGCTAGTCATTATGTATTATTGCAACCCACTCCACAATAATACTAGACTAGGGACGTTTAAGAATATCATTATTCTAGGGTTACAATTATGTTTATTACGTTACGCAGAAACAAAACAACAAACAAAATTGCTGGATTAATGCCTCAATAAAATATCATGACTCAATGTGCAAAAATACAATCATCTCATGATTGGCTTTTTGGGCACAACACTAACAGTTACCACCTCACAAAAATGGGAGAATTACAAGTGTGGCATAATGGCTAAAAATCATTATAACGTGTAATTGTCATCATAGTGATTGAAGTATGAGGGTTAAAAGGTATAATAAACACCCCTTTAAAAGTGTTCCAAGTTAGTAACTTGGCCCCCAAGAAAAGCCTTAAGGATTGCTTCTTTGTCAAGCAACCTATGGACTTTTTTGTAAGGTTTTGAAAATTTGGGTACTCAATTGCAAAACTTTCACAAAAGAGAATTGGAGAGTTTTGAAAAGGATATGAATTGTATGAAAGTGCTATTGGAGGACCAAATTACTATGGAAGAAAACTATGGACAAAGAAAACACAAAAAGGCGTAAAGGACCTAAGTGTTCTAATGTAGGCCTTAGGATGTGTATGTCTTTGACTTAAGTCAAATGGAGCAATTTGGAGTTTTCCCACCTAGGGAGGGGCGGCTATGGCTTCTAAATGGGTCAAAAATGTTGGGAACATATGTACCAAGAAGTTTAAGATAAAGAAACCATGCTTATGGGCACGGAAAATGATGTAAAGCAAGGTTAAGCTTGTTTAAGTGTGTTTTGTGCCCTTAAGCTTATTTAAGGCCATTTAAGTGGCCAATTCACTTATCTTTCTCCCATTTTTGGCCTCCTCCAGCCCAAGAACACAGCCACACCTCCTCCATAGCTACCACACCTTGAAACTTGCAATTGATTGAAATTTAAGGCAGAAGGAAGCAATTGGAAACAAACAAGAGTTATTGCTAGCATACTTCAAGGATCCAGCTTGATTTTTAGCCTACCCACTTTGGTAGGAGTTCTCTTACTCTCATGAGTTTTTTTTTGAATTTTCAAGCAACCATGGAGTTAGGGCTAAGCTTGGAAGAGAGCCATGAGCTTGATGAATGAAGCTTAATGTGGGGAGTGCACTTATTGAAAGTTTTGTGACCTAGTGTGAAGTGCACAATATTGGCAGGGAATTGAAGGGTTTCTAGAGCCCAAAGTTAGTACTAACTAGTGTTAAAATCCTCATAAGACCAAGCATTAGCTTGAGGAGGGCTGCCATAGTGATTTACTTATGTTTATTATGTGTTTTATGGACTAACCTATGGTATATGTTGCTGCTGCATTTCATGTGTTTGTTCATTGTGAATGGCTGCTGCATTTTGGTTGCTATATCTTGTATATATGCATTTTGGTTTTTTGGTTTTAGTGTCTTTGGATGCAGGTTTTAATGATGGTTACATTGCGTACTGAATCCAAGTGCTACCCTTACTAAGTTTCTCAATGAAACTTACTCCCCTTAATTCTGTCATTTCAGGTCCAGCAGAAAGGTCACATTCAAAATAACCTTTTTCATTTGATTTTTTATCTGAAATTTTAGGTACATGAACATCCATGTGTCTAGTTGTGATCTGTAAATTTTGGTGATTTTATGAGCATATTTGATATTTTTACTGATGGTACTTATTGTGTTGTGCAGCAGCTGTCCAGCATCCTGTTCTGGAGTCCATTTTGTCTCAGGCACTCCTGTAACTTAGGGTGCATATTTAGCTGACTTAAGACCATTTTGTAGTGCATGTATGCATCTTCATGTAGTGTATGTATGTTAGTGTTGTGCCCAAAAAAAGCCAATCATGAGATGATTGTATTTTTGCACATTGAGTCATGATATTTTATTGAGGCATTAATCCAGCAATTATGTTTGTTGTTTTGTTTCTGCGTAACGTAATAAACATAATTGTAACCCTAGAATAATGATATTCTTAAATTTCCCTAGTCTAGTATTATTGTGGAGCGGGTTGCAATAATACATAATGACTAGCATATGTGGAGACTAATATGAGATATGTAGTCTACATATGGGTACAAGTTGGAGAACTTGTGTACTGGACCGACCCACCATGAGAACACTTCATGGATCGTTATATGAGTGTCATAAGTGATTCTCATAGTGATCATGGTATATGTAGTCCTTCGACCTAAGATCATCAAGGTTCCCTACACGTGAGTCTCATACTTTGATACTTTCCTTTGTTGCTCGTAACTGAGTGAACTTGAAGGAGGTCATTGGGTATGTCACATATCATGCGGAGGGATTTGTATGATCAAGATGGGATTTGTCCCTCCTATGTAACGGGAGTGATATCTTTGGGCCCCTGATAGAGTGAGACTTAGAAAATGCATGGCCATGCTCCGATGAGTTGATATATGATATCAATGTCATCAGTTTCAGTTAGTCTACTCGGTAATCAAGAAACCAAAGATTGGGCTATACGAGAGTGACACATTCCATGTCTTGTGCTTAGTCTTGATATCTTGGACAAAGGGACAATGGCATATATCGGTGATGATCATAAAGGTTTAGTCGATTCACCGACAATCTTGTCACTTGGGTAGCAATGATGTGTTGCTAGACACCGCTCATTGCTTATGATCATAAATGTGATTTATGATCATTGCCAACATGGCAAGAGCCTATTGGGTCGCACACATAGAGCTATTTGGATCATTAAAGTGCATGGGCTAATTATTTGGGTTATGGTTTCACTTTAATTTCGTATTAATAATGGGCCAAGGAGTTGAGCCATTATTAAGCCCGAAATTAAATCCTAATTGGATTAGGGCTTTGAAACCCATTAGGCCTGGAAGTTGAGTCTCACTATAAATACAACTTTTAAGTAAGAAATTCGCAGGTCTCCTTGCCCTAGCCTCCCAAAAGGACAGCCACACTCTTCTCTTGCAATTCCTTGTAGGACGCAAGCTAGCACTGCGAGCGCAAGAGAAACGCATCTGCCGGGATGTGGTGGAAGCGTGGTGATCTCGAGAGGCTCGTGTGGATACCATAGAGAGCCTGAACACGTCAACTGTTCAGGTTTTGTGATTCGACTCTACAGTTGAGTGAGAGATCTCAACCGAAAATTAGGTATGAAATTTTTGAACACCCGGTTTACCCCGTCTCACTTGGATCCTAGAGGGTTTCCATTAAATTCCGCTGCACTGTTTGGCTCCCGAAACCCAACAATGTAAAGTGAGACAAGTATGTGAACATTTGAGTGGTGTTTTGCTATGTATGTGATGTGGTGCAAAGCTGCCTAAGTGTAAATGATAGGCTGCTTACTTGCAAATTCTGTTTTGGCCACATAAAGTTGTTAGATGCAAGAGCATGTAATTCCTATGTGTATTGGACATGTATGGGATAGCCTTGGAGAGCTTACCCCTTGTGAATGAAGTGTTTGCACACTTATGAAATTTTGTATGGGCAAAATGGTCATAAAGTGACCAGATTTTTCACTATGCACCTAATATTTAATATCTCCCTATGTAGAATGAATATTGGTATGAAATTTTGACCACACCTAGAGCACATCTAGAGATTGTAATGGGATTTATAATTTCTAAATTTGGAGCCCTGTAGCCAAAGATATGATGTTGCAAAGTTGGCTAAGTTACTGTTCATTTGGTCAGAATTTTGTAACCAACTTAAAAAATCCATAACTTGGTCCATAGGTGCGCTATTGATGTAAAACAAAATTCCTTGGCTTGATATAAGTATCTACTTGATGATGGACCAAAGAAAACATAGGGGTACATGGCTAGAATGATACAGTTTATTAGTGGAAGTTACAGCTGCAGTGGCTGGTCACTAGAACTTAACAAGATTGCCTAATGTGTGGTAGCCAAAGATTAAGACTTATGCTAGTGTTTTCCTTCTTTGCTGGCATGGTGTGAATGAAATGTGAATATGTGTGCGATGGTTGGACCAATATGCATGTGTTTACATAGTGGCCAAGAAGGCCACTTGGGTATGCACGCTATGGGTAGTGTTCTGATGGTTTACAGAACATTACTAATCCTGGGAGTCTAAATGCACAATTTTTGCACCATAACTGGACTACCCCAGAGTCAGTAACAAGTGTACACCATGGAAGCCTTGTTCATCTCTAGTAGAATGAGTATCGGTGCACTCATTAACCTGTTCTTCAACTCCAAGTATGCCTCCTCAAACTTTAGTGTCCAATCAAACTTCAAAGCTTTCTTAGTAAAGCCTTTCAATGGTATCACTATCACAAAGAATTTTTCTATGAATCTCCTATAGTAGCCCGCCAAGCCTCGGAAGCTTCGGACCTTTATGATTGTGGTTGGTCTCTTCCACTTTACCACTGCTTAACCTTTTCAAGATTAATCGACAAACCCTGAGCACTAATGATGTGCCCCAGAAACTACATCCTTTCAGACCAAAATTCACACGTAGACAGCTTTGCATAATACTAATTATCCCTTAGCATTTGCAAAATTGTTCTAAGGTGCTCCTCATGCTCTTACGTAGACTGCAATTATACCAACATATCATCAATGAAGACTTCAAAAACTGATCCAAGAATGGTCTAAACATCCTATTCACAGCTTCCATAAATACTGCCAGGGCATTGGTTACACTAAACGGCATAACTGTATACTTATAATGCTCGTATCTTGTCCTGAAGGTAGTCTTTAGGATATCTTCCTATTTAACCCTGATCTAGAAATATCCAGACTAAAGGTCAATCCTAGAGAACAATTTCACTCCCCTGAGCCTATAGAGAAAGCCATTGATTCTAGGCAGCGGATACTTGTTCTTGACTGTTACTACATTCAACTTTTTGTAGTTGATGCATAGTCTCAAAGTTCCATCCTTCTTCTTGACAAACAAAACCAAGGCTCCCCATGACGATACACTAACCTTATAAAGCCTTTTGCTAATAGTTCATCCAACTATTTCTTTAACTCATCCATTTCAGTAGCTAACATATGTTAAGGTGGTATCAAAATTGGTTCTACTCCAGGCTAGAGATGAATGGAAAACTCGGTGTCCCTCTTAGGTGGTAACCCAGGCAACTCCACTAGGAACACTCAAGAAACTGATTGGCTATAAGAATTTCCTTAAGTTCTTCCTCTACAGCCACCCCATTCAAAGCACAATACTCCTCCTTGTTGGCTATGGGGATGTAATCTATAGTCTAAGGTGCAAACTCTTAGCACTGGATGCTTACTCTCCTGTGCAAATCACTATAGCTCCTTAAGTATCTGTTATGTTGACTGTGTGACTAGCATAGTGAATTTGCACTTTGTGCTTACTTAGCCAATCCATTCCCAACACTAGGTCATAAGACTTTAGGTCTATAACCCATAATTCATAAGAGAAGTTATGGTTATCTAACTGCAAGGAATACTTAGTAACTAATTCATTGGTTGCAATAAAACTCTTCCCTGCAATTTTGATGAGTTTCAATTCATTGAAGATCTTACACTGTAGTTTAAGTTTTTCTACCAAGGCAGATAATATCATAGAAAAAGTAGCTCCAGTATAAAAAAATTCTTTAACACTACCATTCTAAAATGTAAAGTTACCTTGAATGGCAGCTGGCTCTCTGGGCACTTGACTAGCTAAGGTGAAAACCCTCGGCTAAACTATTGTTGTGGCTACACCAGGTCGATTTCCTATGGTAAAGGGTGCAGGGGGTGGATTCCTTGGCATACCCAGCAAAGGTCGAGCATGCGGGCATTCCCTTGCCCAATGACCACTCTGACCATAATTGTTGCAAACATTGTTTCCTAAAGTGCATGGCTTCGTACAATGAAATCTTCCACACTTAGGGCACAAAAGCCCCCTTTTCTTTTCTTGAGTGGCCCTTGACTCTTGGCTACCTTTCCAACCATTGGACGATTCCCATCACCTTTTCATAGGTAGGATGGTCCAAACTGTACCTCTTTGCTTTGAATTCTTAAGTCCTTGGTTTTTTTTCTCTAGGCCAATGCCTTCTGAACCACTTGGTAGTAGCTCCAAATGCCTACCGTCTTCGTATACCTCCGAAGTACGGGCTTAACTCCTTGAAAGAAATTCTTGGCCTTCAACCCATCATCATCGGCATGTATGGAGCATACCGAATGAGCAAGTTTCAGTGCTGCTCATACTCCCTCATAGAAATCTTTCCTTGAGTAAGGTTTTCAAACTGAATCCTCCTCTAATCTTGGGCAACTTCACTAATAGATTCTTATCAAAACTTCCTTTTGAAGTCTGACCACTTGAGCACCTTCTTCTTATGCTCCAGTCGATTGCCATTGCTTTCTTTCATCATTTCCAATACATCATTTCACCATAGGCTAGCCAACACTCTAAAAAAAAAGGCACTAAGAACATTCTCTAATTTGAGTCATAGCCTCCACAAGTAAAAACTCGATTCATCATGATCAACCAATCCTCCACTTTACCAGGGTCGCCTAACCCATCAAAACTTGGTTGGTCGACTGTCTTGAACTTCTTGAACAATCTCATATGATGTGGAGTTTATTCCCTCCTTAGAGCCTCCATAACTTCCGGCTCTTTATTTTGCTCATAAACAGAATCTCGTCTCTCATGAGCCCTAGGCACTTGCTGATCATCGGCATGCCTCTCCTAACCTTGGGGTTATTTATTCCTTTCGTTGTTTTCTTCCTAAGCAACTTATCTATCCTCTTGGTCTTGGAATAACTCATTCATTATGGCGGTCATGCCTTGTTCCACCTACACAAAGGTCTAAGTCATCCCCTAAAGTGCCCTAGATATCTCATCCAACCTTGGCACAACCAGATCACAAGAACCTTCACCAGGTTCCCTAGCTCCTCTTGAAGCTCCTGACCTAGTGTCTACCATAGCAATCTGTAACCAAAGCCAAACGACATTCCATAGATGTTGGTTGTAACTAAATATTAATCTTAGCCTCTAATATCTATGAACTATACCTTGATACCAAAAACTGACATGGCCGCCCTTAGCCCTGCCCTAGAAAACTTGTGAGAACGGATCTCATGGTGGTGGCAATTGGCTAGTTATATATGTGTCTAAATTAAAACTTCATGATACTAGTTGATTAACCTAGAAAATGCATATGCATGCTCATTCAGCTTTGACTTGGGTAAATAAAAACCACAAAAACATTCACATGGCCAAGCCACTTTTCATAAAAGTCAAAGTTCAAATAGTCAAAGCATATAAAATTAACATTTGTATCATCATTACTACACAAAATAACTATGTGAATGCACTCAACAAAAGTAGACTATCACTCAGGGCAACCTTAAAGCCGTAAGCTCCAACTGAGATCCTCCCAACAAACTCCCACCCTAAAGATGAGCCCTAGTGGTAAGTCACAAAAGCCTATCCATGTACTGCTAGCCTCTGTGGCCAAGAAAATACTATACTGAGTACTGTTACTTGACCAACAAGTAACCATGAAAACTAGAATCATAGATATTCTGATAGCAAAATTCCTGCAACAATAGTCTACCACAACAACTCTTAGCAGTTATCAGGCTTAATAGCATCAGAAACCGCACAACATAAATTAGGGAGTAAGAATTCAAAATTTCTAAGTAAAGGGTATTCACCTGGAAAAAAAAGATACTAAGGACAACACATATATAAATATATGCAATCTATTGTGAGCTCATACAACTTGAGACTAAACTTATGCGCATCGGTTTTAGTCTCTTAGCACTTGTCCTCCAATGAGTCCTTAACTACAGGGCAAGGCCTCATATACTAGCAAGCATAACTTACTAACCTAACTAGTGAAATTTCACTAGTTGAAACTCCCTTATGTCGTACAAGGGCACTATGGTAGGACTAATGTCAACAATGTCCTGAAGACCCACTTAGTGCATTATGGTTCTATAATGAAACCTTATGCCCGATGGCACGGCTAGGTCACTAATGGCACTAAACCTTTCACCCAAACTAGTGATACTTTATTGTGGCACTTCTTAACCTAGTTTTCTTGTTCATGGTATAAGTAACCATAGATCTTAAGAAAACTCCTAGGTCTCTCGGAGGAGTTTTGTAAGTTTTAGAGTACCATTGGAACACCTTAACCCTTAGGTACCCTAAGCACCCCCTCGGGACTCCCTTCGAAACCCCTGGCAAAAGTTGAATTTTCTACCCATTATAACTGTGGCAACACGTAGCCACAACATATAAGTTCCTAGAACTTTTATATAGTGTTTGCGACACGTCTTTATGCGTTGCCAACCTTCATGTGCCCAAAAATCTTACTTTTTCTATATATACCATTAGGAGGCCTCCTATGCATATCAAACATGCTTGGATGGCCTTCTAACACCACATACCTACAAAATATCTTGTATAGGCCACAACAAACTACTAGAAATATAACTATGATGCATTAAAACATCATTCCAAACTTCGGCAAACACATAGTCCACCATGAACAAACTTGCCCATTAACTAACATTATTGCCAAAACTACTTGATTTCATCAAACAAAAATACTCCAATAGCATTAATCAAGCTTAAAACCATAACTCCCTTACCTGATTTCAAGTCACAAGAAAGAATCAAACAACTCTTTACCAAGAATAAATTTCCACAAAGTTACACCCAAGTTCCAATTAAACCAAAGCACAAGAAACAAATTGCTAACTTCTACCCAAAGCCCAAGGTTCAAATCATCAAATAAACAAGATATCACCATGGAAAATCTTGTTACCTCGCATAAAAAATAAGGGACCAGCTGGAAACATGCTTTCAAGCTTGAAAAACATAAAATCCACTTGAATCAAGCTTCCTAAAGTATATATACTCCTTATGGCTTTAAATTTTCTTGGATTTGGCTGAGAATTCACGAAGAAATAAAAGGGTGAAGGGTTAGCATGGGATTGAAGCTAAATAGGAGAAAAAAGGCAGCTCCTTCCACTTTACCAAGTTTTATAACCTTTAAAATACCAAGCCACCAATCTTTAAAAAAAGTTACAAAAAGCCCTCTTTCTTACATAGTAACTTTAGTCAAATTTTGGCCAAATCTTGTTTAATTAAGCTAATTTTAGTTTCAAAGCAAGGGTTAAGTTTTTTAAAACTCATTTTTAACTATTGGGACTCAGCCCGACTCTTTGGGATACAAAATTATTGTGTTGTCCCTGAACCTTATTTGGTACCTTAAACTCCTTGAAACTTAGTGAACTCTACCTAACATACTTATTCTTGCTATGTTAACTTAAAATAAGGTTCCAAACTAGGTTTTAATTACTCTACCTTCCTCTATCAAGCTTTCCACTAGGTGAGTCATAACACTTAATAAGTATAAGCCACTAACAGGCCTGATAAGTAGCGCCAATATGGTCAACTACCCAGCACAACATGAAAGAGAAGTATGTTGGTAAGGATTAATAAGTAATGGCTTAGTCTAAGGTTTGTATAAGTGGATGGGTAAAGATGTGAAAGTGATAACTTACATAAAAGGAACTCGTTAAGGGACTTCATAGGTAAAGTGTCCTTGTTGTGAGGGTCCAATGTCTAGTACCTCAACTTTATAAGTTCATGGCAAGATATGCACCCAAGGGTGTAAAGGAAGTCCCAAGTGAATGTGTATGTGTTTAACCCATCCAGCCACCCATAATTACATTACATTTTATATTTTTTCTGATTGTGTTTGTTTGTTTTTTTCTTTCTTTACAAGGTTGTTGCATAATATATATTTGCATATATGCATATGTTTGTGGCTTGCATGTTTTCCCCCTTGCACGTATTGCTTTAAAATTCCTTACTGATTACTTAATGTACTCATCCCTTTAAGTTTCCTTGTTGTGCAGACTAAGGGATAAGAGTATGGGATGATTGGCCTAGCAGCCAGAAGTACTGGTAAGCTAAATTTCTTTATAAGTACTAATTTATGAACCTTTTCTGGTTCAATTTTCACATGATTATATGTTGGACTAACTAAAAATATTTTCATGGTTTCCTCAAATTAAGAGACTAAATGGCATAAGGAAAAATCCATAAGGTTTACACTCAAGTAGTTAAAGGGTAAAGCTATATGGAAAAGGTCTCTATATAAGTATGCTCTAGAGTGCCTCATTGCCTCGTTTGGGTTACTTTAAGTACTAAGTGTTCTCTCTAGAGGTGAACTATTAAAGGTTACTTTTTGGTTCTACATTAAGAGTTTTGTATGTACAATAGTTGATTATTATCTAATGGTTGAATAACTATTGTTTTTCAATCTTTGGTTTGTTTTAAATTGTTATTAAAAGTCCGACCGGCATGGTTTCTAATTATTATTGTTTTATTAATTTTTGTATAACCAAAGCAACTCCTATATGTTTTCTATGCAAGGTAGGTTAGACAGTAGTTACAAATAAGGTTCTCAACTTTAGGTAGTAATTAGCTAACTACAACTACGTAGCGTGAGTTCCAACAACTCAAGTTAAGCATTTCTACATACCCCTGGGTTACCCGTTCCACCACACCCATTGAACTCTTGTTAATGTCCATGATTCCAAGATTACAGTGTTTCTTGTCCAAGATGCACCATCTTTGTAGAGTGCTATTTGAGGAAGATATGCCCGGGCATAACTTCATACTTAGTTTGATGTATGATTACTAATCATGGTTTTTATTGTTGCTTGGGGAGACACTATTGGTTTTGTTAATCAAGCCATGATTTAAAGAATGTTGCATGGCAAGCCTCAACGGTCCATCTCCCTGGTGACAAAAAAAAGTCTTTTTTATCAATAATGAAAGATTTTGCTAAAAATGAAAAAAGTAAATAAGAAATACAAGCATCATCTTTGAGGTAAAGATAATGTATTAAACATCCTAAAAACCCTGAGTGCCCAGCTCAAACATAAGCTTACAAAAAGTAGTGTGCCCTAAGAAAGTAAGAGGATTTTATCCTAGAACCTAATGTGCTTAACCAAGACCAGAACATAGCATATTTCCAAAATTGTAGCCTAGAACGTTTAAAAGCAGCCATACTTGTATGGAAAATAAAAAACTTGCCAATACTCAAGGTTCATTTCCGGTGACTTAATGTCCCATTTCAGTCTTTTCAATTCATTTTTCAAAGTCTAACCTTTTGTCCCAAAACCCACTTTTTCCACCCCTTCTTGACTTTACTAGTTAAACTATGGAAAACTAATCCCATTAGCTTTGCTTGATCACCTGTGTATCAACATAAACATAATAGCCAAAGATTTTGCCAAGTTTGGATCCCTAGTAGAATATATCATTATACTAGCAACTATGAACATGAATTCATGGGCTAGAGAATTATCATATATACTATAACAATAGTAACAAAAAATGTTTGACCCATTTTATGGCACTTATCATCCTTTATAGAAAACAAATTGTTGATTTCTTGGTGATATCAAAACTGATGTGCTATTAACCAAATTAGGCAGACCGATGTTGAAGCTTGTGTTGGGCAACATGAACCTAGGATCTCGTGCTTAAAGACATTGTTAGCTCGGATTGTGCATCCGAAGGAAACAATCTGGCAGTCAAGTTAGGCCCTCATAAGTGATTTAGATAGCTATGGAGATTAGGGTTGTAGAGTATAGAACATACTTTGGAGTTTGGTGTGGGCCTCCACTTATGGAGCTTAGAAAGAGTCCGTATAAGTTAGGAAGCTTGACGAACATTGAAGGGGTTTGTACAGATGGAAAACTAGGCCCCCATCGTGGAACATGATCCTAGTGCCTTCATATAACTAACTTGTAGGCTCTTAGGGACTGTGATCCCACTTAGCTACAATTGGCTAGCTATTACTTATTGGCATGGTTTTTAGTTCACACAAGCTCATCCCACTACCCTAATAATTAATGCAAATGTGTGAAATCTCTCTATACTTCTAAATATGTGAACTCATAGGCAAGCACACCAATCATTAAATTATAGTAGTGGCAGGTATCAAGATCATTTTTCCCAAAAAATGGAGTTGTCTACCAAGCTCAACCTTCCTCTATTATCTAACCATCGATTAAGAAGTTTTTTTAGCTAATTAACTACAAAATTGAACTAAATTAACTAATGCAACAAAAAAAATAACTATGAACTAGCGGTAACGGAAAGCAATACGACAATCAACAATAAAAAACCTCATACTTAGATTTGAATTCTCCTAGAAATCCCATGTGCTACTATTACTTTGGTTTAATAGGTTTATGTTTAACTTGGACCATGGATTACTAACTAATTTAGATTTACTGCTTATTATTCCCGTTCCATAACCCCTACTCTTAAGTTCCCATGTTCGACATCTAGACATAAAAATCTCACAATTTAATGACACAGTCAAGGATGTGGTCATGGAAGCATAAACACGGCCATGTATGCATAAGCACAAGCATGTATCAAGGTGTGTCTACTCCAAATTTTCCCAAAACTTGTAATTTTGCTCCAAAAATTGATAAAAATCTTTTCTAACTCAAACAAAGCTAAAATATGACTTGAAAATAAAATATGAAACAATTAAGCACCAAATTCTAACATAGACATATCAAAAGACAAACAACTAGCAAGGAGAAACGTATGAAAAAGCATAACTAAATATGAGCATATCTTATTTTTCCCCCACAATTGAATTTTTGTTTGCCTCAAGCAAAACTCAAGAGAAAAACT
The DNA here is from genome assembly GCA_039654915.1 of Aquilaria yunnanensis. NCBI lineage: Eukaryota > Viridiplantae > Streptophyta > Magnoliopsida > Malvales > Thymelaeaceae > Aquilaria > Aquilaria yunnanensis. The sequence continues at coordinate 33,391,969 of CM077595.1, read as the reverse complement.
TGAGATGGAAAATTGGAATCGTGGGAGCATACTCTTGAGCAAAAGGCATTAGAGAGGACTGGAACTTTAAGAGTCTTAAGAAATTAACAACACTATCAATCATGCAACACTCTCAATCTAATACTTTTGAAAATAAAATAATTTAATGGAAATAGTTCATTCTCAAGCTAGCAATTCATATCTTTAGAAGCTTAAGGGAAACATCAAATTTTTGTGCAAAGTAAAAAGCACAAACCACACCAAGCCCAAGCTCACTATGCTCAACCATTCAAACTCAAACCACAAAACCATGGATTTTGGCAAATAATTGAACTTTTTAGATTCTTTTTCTTTCTTTTTTCAAACAGTTCTCTTCATATGTTGACACTTTTGCAGCAAGTGTACACTACAGGATCACTGTCTACACCCAAGCTAATTTTTAACATAATCCAAGGTTATCTTTGATCATACTTATGCTCTTAGCTTCTTCTCGAGATGTTATTTACTCTTGCCTTAGGAGAAGACCGCAACCTACTGCAACACCAAAAATAGCATAGTAGTATATCTTCTTAACATACTTTATTTGTTATTCAACAATCAACCACAAATCCATCAACCAAACTTACAACTAATCCAACATAGAAACTCAAAACTTAGCATGTTTTGAACAGTGTACTAAACACAAAAACTTGATGCAAAAAATAGCTTCTAAAGACCTTCTTCTACTAGCTTGCTATGAACTTGCAAAAACATTTCAACACCAATCAAGTACAAAAGTGAAAGATTTCAAAAACCACTTACTTGAGTTTCAATTTAAAAACTCATGACATTAAATTAATAATCACCCATTATCAATAAAAATATATTCAATAGTATGATTGGAAAACAATTAATCTCAAGAAAAATTAAACATTCTCAAAAAATTATGAAAATTTGAAAATTGCAAAAAATTGAAAATGCGGTTGAAACCAACAAGAACTTAGGGCCTAAGTTACCTACTCCCTTACACTTAAACTCTGCATTGCCCTCAATGTACCAACATGGAAAACAAAGTGAAAAGGAAGGGATAGGAGAAACTAATATCGCCTAAAAAAATTTAGCTACTTGACATGCAACTTGGCATTCCAAAAGATCCATAAAATGCTTTGATCGAGCTTTAGATTCAATGTGAAGGCTTCCATGAAAACAAAAAAGATGATCGATAGCAAAATACGATAAAACTAGGAATGAAAGTATGATGATAAAGGCATAAGGTGAACAAAAATAGGAGTAACCCATGCTTAAATGATAATGACAAACAACACTAGATAAAAAAAAATAAAGCAACATATGATAATAAAATCCATAATAAGAAAACATAATCAAAATGCAAATAAAAGTAAAGAAGGAAATGTCCTGGCATCATCAGACATCTGCAAAAGGTGAATGCTCGACAGCTATGCTTGGAGCAGTCTCCATCTTTGTAGGCTCAACGGGACCCTCAGTAGTCTTGACCACAAGACTTGGCTTTACCACCATGCGGTTCACCATAGTCTCTCCAATGTCTTGAATAGTGGCAGCAACAACAGCATTAGCAGTAGTGGCCTCCTTGGCTCCATTAACAAGTCCCTCATCTACAATCTTTGAAGCAACCTCTTTCACAGCCATTTCTTTCCCAACGACTCCCTCAATCACAACCTCTTCCTGCTGGTGAATAGCATCCACAATCAATGCTATAACAATAGTGACCTTATCTACCTCATCAGTTGCTCATGAGCAACATCAACTTGATCCTTGCCATCCATACTCTGAGGTATATAAAAGTACTCAACCGAATAATCACCAAAACCAGAAGTCGCAGTTGCCTTGAAACTCAGGAAATATGCACACATAGTCTCCTCTAAGCTCAAACTCAACGCCTTAATAGCAACAAAATGGGTCTCAACTCTCAACAGGTGAGTAGACAGAAAGTCAAGCCAATCCAAGATAAACTGCTGCCTCTGAAAAATCACTGCCAAGGTAGGCACCTTAGTACTAGCAGAAGTTAAAGCAGCTCGAGACTCTGTAGCGACTCTCTCTTTAGCCTAAATCTCCTCAAGTGATCTCAAAGAAAATCTCACCAAGCCATCACGAAGGGTGATTTTCTTTAGCATCCTCATAGACTTAAACGAATCCAAGTTACCCTAACCGAACCTTAGTACCTCAATATGATAGCTCATAGGTGGAAAAAGACCAAGGTTCTTCACCAACCTCGTGACATATGATCCAACGTATATGGACCCAGTCCTAAGCTTGAAAGCGGTGTGCAGATCCACCAAGTAAAAGCATTGCCTAAATGACAGTACACCTAGTAACTATGCAGCGAGGATAGAAAAGATCCATCTTGGTCACAACATTAGTGTTCTCCCTCACTCCGACAATGGAGTGAGCAATTAGATAATTCATGTAACAAATGGCAAACAACCTCAATGTGGATGCCTTGGACAACTTAGGCTAGTAGATAGCCTCATCATCGGAGATCTCATGCCAAAACTCATGGTTAGTAAGGGTGGTAGCACCGAAATCACATAGGGAGCTACTGTATTCCTCAATCTCAACATACTCTAGGGCATAAAAGCCACAATGCCACCCAAACTCATCGATTCTTGTCTCATAACCCGGCTTACCTAACTTGAACTTGATCACGTTCTCCCTAGTCCAACTAATATTCTTGCTATTAAACTCTAGGGTGCTCAAACACTATAGAGTAAGCTCATTATAAATGAGCTATTGATAGTCGAAAACTTATAACTAGCCATCAAAGTCAACTAATGCTCGGACATCATCCATTATATGGAACTAGGATAAGGTATCCCAATCAATCAATCAACTAGCCTTAAAATCCTTCTCCACTTATCAGTTAAACCTTTCTTATTGAACATCCTTTTTTATGTCAATAAGAGAATTTGACTTTATTGGCCTTTTAGCTGCCGTTTTGGTACAAATCAAAAGTTTATCTTGGTGCTTCATATTCCTGAAAAAGCCAATAGATATTTCTCAGTGGAAATATAATCCTCAATTCATAATCTCAATTTATACTCCAAGAATCATACCTTCCAAGAAAAATCGAATTGAATTCCCTTATATTAACTAACTTGATTTAACTTAAGCATTACGGCAATCGGGCTTAACAACCAAAGATAAATGCATAATATTTTAGGAAAATCAAGGCAATCCTATCCATGTTCAAGCTCTTTCTTGCTGCTTAAGAAACCTATCCACTACTGCACAACAAGGCTACCAATCCTTAAAATCAATCGATTTCTCATGCAAATAAGAGAAACAATGCATGCCCAATAATCAATGATTTATCTAAATATCCATTCAAGTCATACATTTCACAAAATTAACAATGGACCTCAAGAATTTCATCAAACATAGCAACCCAAATCTTCAACTTCCAAACAATAGCCACATTACTCAACTTTTACATATCATGATAAAAAGCAAAACCAACTTCAATGGGCATGCAAGATCACTCCAGTAACTCAATTAAATCCTACCAAAAATAAGAAATCCATTTCCAATCTTCCATGAAATTGAAACAAACTTAGAGAATGAAAATTACCTCTAGAGAGAGAAAAGTAAAGATGTATGGATGAAAATCAACAATCCAACACTAAAAGAAGCTCTCTAATGGTAAAAAACCTTACCTGGGATGCAAGGAAGCTAGGGTTTTAAATTAGGGGCTTGGGGAAGAAATTTGAGTGAGTTTTATGGGAAGTAGGGAAAGAAAATCATGATCAGGTATATAAATAGGCAAAACACAGCCTTGAACACAAGCATGATAGAGCCCGTGTTTGTGAAACTTCTCAAACATGCCTCCAAACATGATCAAGATATGGACTATGTTTGGGGTTTAAACCCTAGAAATTTAAAACACAAAACTAAAACACGAGTTGAATACAGGCGTTAACAGGACAATGTATATGTAACATGCGTATAAACATGGGCATAAAATTTTTTAAAATAGAAGATAACCATGTTTTCAAACATGGGTGTGGCATAAACTGTATTTCCACAACATATTTAGTGAAATTGTCATGTTTCTAGGCATGATTAATCTCTAGAATTTTAATCATCAGTGAACATAGGTAAGAACATGGGCATGACACAAATTGTATTTGAGCAACATTCTTAAGAACATGGGTGTGACACAAACTATGTTTGACTGCTATAGCTCAAATTAAAAATTCCTTTGGAAAATCAATTTTTTTAAAACAAACTGGATGTGCTACAAATCGTGTTGGGTTACACGACTTTGAACATAAGCGTATAAAAAAGCTTGTAAGGTCCTTGGAACTTATAAAATTTTGCAAACTTACACGAAATTGAACTCAAGTTGTTCTCACACATTGAATACATAATTCTTCCCAACATGACCTAGATTGACCTTTGGATTATATCCCAAGAAGTGCTTGTCTTAACATCATTGACCCGACGTTCTCCTTCAGAGCTCAAGAAGGTTTTTCCTTTCTTTCCAAGGCTGGATCATAAATTCTTCTTGCTTTCAACTTACTTTTCATCGGTAAAGCACCTTATGGCCTTTTAGAGAGCATATTCACAAGTTGGCCCAAACGAGTCTCAAAATTTTGCATGCTTGCTTTCATATTCCTTAATTCTAACTCCATTGCATCAATCCTAAAATTGAAATGTTGGATACAATTAGTGATCAACTCTTCCATAGTTAGTTTATTTTCTTGTTTTGGTTTAGGTGAAAGCTAGGTGGTTGTTGCCTTTGATTACTCCAAGAAAAATTAGGATGATTCCTTAATCTCGGATTATACATATTATTATATTGATTGTTTTTTGGCCTAGGTAAATTTCTAACAAAGTCCAGTTGCTCGATTCTGCTTGACTAATTCTGTATTTGACACTTATTACTTGAATGTCCTTCTCACAAATGTCATATTGCATCACCATAACTTGTTTTTTATTAGAAAAAAATTTATGAACTCCCTCATACGAGCTTCAATTAATTCCTGAGCTGCTTTAGGTGTCTTATTATTTAGAGTACCACTAGTTGTTACATCAATCATCTGCTTGGAAGCATAATTCAAACCATTGTAGAATGTTTGCAGTTACATCCATATAAGTAATACATGATGTGGACACCTTATCAACAAAGTATTGAACCTTTCTCAAGCTTTATATAACATTTCTAAATCCATCTAAATGAAAGCAGAGATATCATTACAGAACCTTGCAGTCTTAGTTGAAGGAAAATACTTCAGTAAGAAATTTTTTGCAAGAGCATTCTAAGTGGCAATAAAACCTCCTGAAAGTGAAGTTAGCCATTGCTATACTTTTCCTCTCAATGAAAATGGAAACAACTTCAACCGAATGCTATCATCACTTGCTGCATTAATTCTGAAAGTATCACCAACCTCCATGAAATTAGCAATGTGAGAATTAGGATCCTCATTTGCCAAACCATCAAATTGAACACAATTCTGCACCATCTGGATAATATTAACAATGATCTTGACATTATTGGCCTTGACAACAGGTCTGAAAATGCTTGATTATATCCCTTTAAGAGAAAGATTAGCATATTCTGACATAGTCCATGCTTGACTATGGTTTTCCATGGCTAACTATTCTTGATTTTCTCCTTATTGCTTTACCTCAGTATGTAATGGTTATGACTCAGTACCTTTTGTGAAATAAAGTTTTCTCAAAGCTCTTTCAATTTCTAGATCGGCTTAAACAATTTTACAATAAGGGTTACAAGTCATGCACCAAATTTCCTGTACGAAAAGAACAAGAAATAAGCAAAAAATAAAATAAACTAGAAATTCAAGAAAGATACTGTAACAAAATAAATGCCTAGATTAATAAAGACCAATATTTCAGGTAGCAACCTTAACAGTGTTCCCTGGCAACGGACCAAAAACTTAACATGGTTCATAGTTCATAAAACTTTCCCCATTACACTAATAATTAATGTAGATGTGGCAAATCTCTCTGTACTTATAAATATGTGAACCCATAGGCAAATGCATGTATCATTAAAGTATAACAGTGACAAGTACCAAGATCATTTTTCCCAAAAAATGGAGTTGTTTATCATACTAAACCTTCCTCTATTATCTAACCGATGATGTGTAGCTAACTATCTACTAATTGAACTAAACTAATTAATGTAGTAAAAAAAATAACTTCTAACTAGTGGCAGTGAAAAACCATTAGATAATCAATAATAAGAAACCCTATACATAGATTTAAATCCCTTTAGAAATCCCTTGTGTTGCCATTGCTTCGGTTTAACAAGTTTATGTTTAACTTGGACTGTGGAGTACTACCTAACTTAGATTAGCTCCCTATTGTTCCCATTCGCTAACCCTTATTCTTAAGTTACTGATACGATTTTTAGGCCTACCGCGCTCTGTAAGAATGCATTACTAATCCTATGACCCAACTGCTAGGTTTCACCATTGTCTAGACATAATATACTATACCTATTGTTCCCAATTACAAAAATATCCCTTGTATCCAATGGTGATCCGTAACAAACATACTACATACTACCTACATATGTTCATCAGTCCACATTGAATTAATAGGCTAGCTACTATTAATCAATGCAACCAAGCATATTGGATAAATTGCAAGGAAAACATAAACATACTAAACCAAATGTAATAGCAATCACAAAATCATCCTAGGGTTCATCTCCTATAAGTCTGAGCAAAGAAGAACTAAGAAGAAAAGTCTCCATCTCTGAATTACTTGTCCTACAAGAAATCTTTAATATGATTTGCATTAAATGATGTTGATCATTAGAACTACTTTCAGCAACCCTTTCTTATGAAAAATCCTTCTTTATTTTTTTTCTATCTATTTTTCCTTCTGCCCTTTCCTCACCTCTGTTATACCGAATTAATACAAAAAAACCCTAATAGACTGTAAACATGATTATAGACAAGGCCTTGTTCGACATTTGGACATAAAAATCTCATAATTTAATGACACAGTCAAAGATGTGGGCTTGTAATCATAAACATGGTCATGCCTTTGACAAATACTGGTATGCAAGTGTAAACATAGGCATGTATCAAGGCATGTCGGTTGGGTTTCGGGAGCCAAACAGCGCAGCGGAATTTAACCGAAACCCTCCAGGATCCAAGTGAAACTGGGTAAACCGGGTGTTCGAAAATTTCATACCTAATTTTCGGTTGAGATCTCTCACTCAACTGTAGAGTCAAATCACAAAACTTGAACAGTTGACGTGTTCAGGCTCTCTATGGTATCCACACGAGCCTCTCGGGATCACCACGCTTCCACCACGTCCCGGCAGATGCATTTCTCTTCCGCTCGCAATGCTAGCTTGTGTCCTCCGAGGAATTGCAAGAGAAGAGTGCGGCTGTCCTTTTGGGAGGCTAGGGCAAGGAGACCTGCGAATTTCTCACTTAAAAGTTGTATTTATAATGAGACTCAACTTCCAGGCCTAATGGGTTTCAAAGCCCTAATCCAATTAGGATTTAATTTCGGGCTTAATAATGGCTCAACTCCTTGGCCCATTATTAATACGAAATTAAAGTGAAACCATAACCCAAATAATTAGCCCATGCACTCTAATGATCCAAATAGCTCTATGTGTGCGACCCAATAGGCTCTTGCCATGTTGGCAATGATCATAAATCACATTTATGATCATAAGCAATCAGCGGTGTCTAGCAACACATCATTGGTACCCAAGTGACAAGATTGTCGGTGAATCGACTAAAACTTTTATGATCATCACCGATATATGCCATTGTCCCTTTGTCCAAGATATCAAGACTAAGCACGAGACATGGAATGTGTCACTCTCGTATAGCCCAATCTTTGGTTTCTTGATTACCGAGTAGACCAACTTAAACTGATGACATTGATATCATATATCAACTCATCGGAGCATAGCCATGCATTTTCTAAGTCTTACTCTATCAAGGGGCCCAAAGATATCACTCCCGTTACATAGGAGGGACAAATCCCATCTTGATCATACAAATCCCTCCGCATGATATGTGACATACCCAATGACCTCCATCAAGTTCACTTAGTTACGAGCAACAAAGGAAAGTATCAAAGTATGTGACTCACATGTAGGGAACCTTGATGATCTTAGGTCGAAGGACTACATATACCATGATCACTATGAGAATCACTTATGACACTCATATAACGATCCATGAAGTGTTCTCATGGTGGGTCAGTTCAGTACACAAGTTCTCCAACTTGTACCCATATGTAGACTACATATCTCATATTAGTCTCCACATATGCTAGTCATTATGTATTATTGCAACCCGCTCCACAATAATACTAGACTAGGGACGTTTAAGAATATCATTATTCTAGGGTTACAATTATGTTTATTGCGTTACGCAGAAACAAAACAACAAACAAAATTGCTGGATTAATGCCTCAATAAAATATCATGACTCAATGTGCAAAAATATAATCATCTCATGATTGGCTTTTTGGGCGCAACACTAACAATGTCCATTCCAAATGTTGCCAAAACTTGTAATTCAACTCCAAAACTTGACAAAAATAGTTTCAAACTTAAACAGAGCTGAAATATGACCTAAAAATAAAATATGAACCAATTAAGCGCCAAATTCTAACATAGACATAAAAAAACAATCAAGTATTAAGGAAAAACACATAGAAAACATAATTAAAAATGAGCATATCACTTTTCAGTAAATTAAAATAATTTACATGCAACTAGTTACTTAACCTACCTTATAAAAAGATTTGCACACATTATCCTAGCAATGTAATTAAAATAAATAGAACCAGTAGAGAAACCATCGCTTGAGCATGTCATTTAAAATATAGTTAAAACATACCAAGATAAAAAAACTAGTCACTTGTACTCCAATTAATAGTTTGTGCAAATGTATAAACCCTAGCATGCATCCAAAAGTAACACACATATTATATGCCATAATGCATCCTAATAAAGTTAATGTCTTAGTACAGAAGATACCATATATACAAGGCAAAATACTATGAAGATCATCCACTTAAGCTCTCGCTTTTAGGTTATCAAGCTCTAAGTGTAAAGGCCTCATTTATCCTTGAGCAACACTTAGCCTCTAGATTGTCAAGACATAAAAACTAAGTACAAAACTTAGCTTTCAAGTAACTTAGAAACTCAAGGTTTCATGTAAAACAAAGTACTTGTTAAAGAGAGAAAATTTGCCCACAACTATCCACTCAGGTGTTAGGCCCAATGTTATTAGTTGCACAGATAAGCTTAAGGGAGTGAGTATGTTGTCGTACATAGTAAGGGTTCACTTGGTACTTGCAAAAAAACTCAAACAAACATGTATATATGGCAACCAAGCATCCAACAATCAATAACAAATAACAAGCCAATAATAAATGCAATGCCTATATAAATGATATGCAACATACAATACATGGCACTTATTACACCCTAAGATGTCATAAGCTTGTCGTGAGCTCAATTGGTGGAGGTATTTGAGATTCTAGCCAAAGTATCCCAAATCTTTTACCTTCTTAAGTCCCATTTTTGAGGTCCTAGAGTAAATCATCACCCACTCTCGTCAATCAACTGTCTTTCCCTTATGTATTGTGCAAGGTAATTGCCACAGTGGCATTACTTCACTAAGTTCTTTGAACTTGAATTGGTCTACCTTGTTGGACTAAACTACCAAGCTTCTTAGCTTTTTCGGGTCTCCCTTAGGTTCCACAATGCCAAACTTGGGTTATTAGAGAAATTGAACTACTGCACGCACAAATTCTTGGCCTAGTCATCAATGAGATATTGACCTAGAAATTGAGCTAGAAATTATAGAGAAAATGGTACCTAAAGGTTAGTTTAGGTAGTTTTTAATGACAAAATTTGGCTAAGTTTGAATATGAATTGAACAATGTGCTTTTAGGTCCCTTTGGGCATTGGCTAAGTTAAAGTGCTCAGAAGCTTTATAGGATGGTTTGTAACTAAAAGAAAAACTTAGGACCAACCAGTAATGACTTAGCTAGAAACAGGCAAGATATTGGGACTTGAGTGTATAATGCAATATGAATTAATGGCCTAAGTGGGAATTAAACCCTACAATTGCCTTATTGGCTATGTCATGCATCATACATGGGCAAGCGATTCATTTTAGTCAAATTTAACTGTCTTCATCTTCCCTTATCAATTTTTGAAGTTCCTAAACTTTGTAAGCTTCAATGATTAAGGGACATTGGAATTTAGCTCACTTTGCAAGAGAAGGGTAGGAAACTTATCCTTGAAAAAAAGTTCCTTGTGTTGTGGAAGTTAAAGCCTGGAAAGCTTAATTTTTTTTTTATAGTCCAGAGGTTTATTTGGTTTTTAAAGGGTTTTCCTACTTAATCATATGAATTATGAGTTAAAACTAGCCACAAATTGTGAATTTTGTTAGTTTTCTTAAGGATTAAGCTAGCTAGGGCAGTGATGGCTGTGGCTATGTGATTTGTTCCTAATTAATAGGGAATTAATTGTTTGATTGTTATAATAGAGCCTGTGGCTGTAAGACTAGCTTATTGATGGTTTTACAAGAGACTAGGAACCTAGGTTAGGCCAAACTAATATGGTTTTAGAGCTTAAAGTTTGAATGTCAATGAGTTACTCATATTGAGGACCTTGCAGGGTCTTATTGTTTGTATGGTGTTGGACTTACCCCCTATTGTTTTGTTTATTGCAAAGAGAAAAAGGAGGAAGAAGGGCATTGGCCTTGTCTTTATAGTGTTTTGGTGTGGTTTTCAGGTATATTGAACCACTGTCTTATTGTTTATTGGTATTGAGTATGAGCTAATGTACCTTTAGCAATCTCATTTGGACTGGAAAAATAATGGCCGAACCCTAACTTGAGCCAGGATAAAGCTTATGCACAATTACATGCACACTTGGTGCACGTGGTACCCATTTATATATCCAAACAATCATGTTGTGTCAACTTAAGTTCAACCTATGTCCTTCTATACCCTAAAGGTTTTAAAACCTTTAACACAGTTAAAAAAACTACAGGAAAACAATTTCAAGGCATTAAGTCCATACAGAAATCCCATTATCGACTTTACAAGTCATTTGGGTAAAATGACTAAATGAATATTACTCAACCAAATTAACCAACTTTGATAGGGCATATCTTCAGCTACAAGGCACCAAATTAAGTGATTCTAAAGCCAAATTCTTCATCTTGAAGGTTTCTACCAATTTCTTCATCTCAAAGGTTTTTAAGTGCTATCCAAATTTCATAGCTAAACTCAACTTGTACATGAAGTTAAGGCCTCTAGACTACAGGGTGTCAAATTTGAGTAAGAGTTTCCCTTAATGCTCATACAAAATTTATAATAAATCATTTACATCACTTGCAAGTGTAAAACTAACTTGAGCAGGTCCACAGATGTTTTTAAACACTTGGGAAAGACATTCCCATGAATTTATGACTATTCTATAAGTATTGAACATAAATTCCTTCAAAACAACCCATAAACATAAAATAGACAAAATTCTACATACAAGCTCAAACGTCTCTTCATTACTTCATATATCATCCATACAACATCCATAGTGTATTTACATTCATAGATGCATTATAAATATGACCTAGCTTAGTTAGGTATATACACTAGCTTCTTAAAGAGTCTTACAAACATAGTGTACTCTAGAAACTTCAAAAGACAGCTGTTGTATAAGGCAGAAAGTACCAATATTAAAATTATCAAATGTGCTCCAAAAATTATAAAACTCCCTAGTTAAATATTAGCCATATGGAAGTTGATATACGTAAAATTTCACAGTAAATCTCAAGCTACAAGTTTTAGTTTGAAAGCTCTCTTTTAGGATTTCCTAAAAAGTAGACAGAAAGTGGGAAGCCCTTTGTGAAGAACTTAGTAAGGGCTTTTAATGTAAAGTCTTCCATACCAATGTACCACCTAAAATAAAAAGACACTAAAACATAACAAAATAACACAAATACACAAATATGGCAATCAAATGCACACCAAACATAGCAACAAAGCAAATGAAATGAGACAGGCATATCAATTAGGGTTAGTCCACAAACAATTAATCAAACATTAAGATATCACAATTAAATCACTATGATTGACCTCATCAAGTATCCACTGGGTCTTATGAGGCATTTTCCTCTTAGTTAGTACTAACTTGGGCTTTAGAAACCTTCATTCAAGTTGTCATCTTTGTTCATAGAAAACAATAATGCTGAACCTTTTTATGCACTCCCCCTTAACCTGTACTTGGTCCATAGAGCTTTTTACTCTTTTCCAAACATAGTCTTAGCTTCATGGATATTTGATCATCATTTTTAAATAGTAACAACCTATGAAACACAGAAAAACCCTTACCTTGAAGTGTTGAAACTGAAAACCCTAGGTAAAATAAAAAATTAGGTTTTTGTGTGCTCTTTGTTGAATTCATTGTTTTCCCTTGGTTCCTCTTGTTTGCTTGAAGTATGGTGCCTATGGAGGATGGTGGAAGAGCTCAAGGAAGAAACCTTGGCTAGTGGAAGCCCAATATAATGGAGAAAAAGGAAAGAAATGAAGATATTTCTTATGTTTTCTTCCTTTTCTCTTTCTTTTTTACTTAGGTCAAAATAAGTATATGATATGAATGATTTTTCCACACAACTTTTGGCTATTTTTAGACCATGAAGCCGACCATACAATAGGATGGAAGAATGTAGAAATTCTTCCTTTTTTTACCTATTTAAGTGTCTTTTTATCCTTAAGATCAAATATGGACACTTAGGTACCAAGGTGTCCATGTTGCATTAAATAATGATCTTTGCCTTCCTTGTGCAATTTGGTCATCAACAATTCTTTAATTGCCTTCATATCCATCCATGTTAAATACCATCCATGTCTTTTTATAAGCCTTATTGAAAAATTTGTGCAATTGAGTACCCAACCTTTGTAATCTTACAATTTAGTCCATAGATTACTTGAAAAATAAGCATTACATTAAGGCTTTCTTAAGGACCAAACTATCATCATATGTGTCACTTAAGGGAGTCTATTTTAAATACTTTATATTTTAGAAATCAAACACTATGGTGAAAATTAAAGAATATAAGTTTAGGTCCTTATGCTGCAATTTTCTCATTTTATGAATGTGATAACAAGGACCACTGAAGTTTCATGGCTCTAGAGCATAAAAATGGCTGAATGCTGGTTGCACCAAATTGAAAAATCTTTCAAGAGGAGAAGAATGACACCAGCATAAAAGGAAGCAATGGCTACCCATAACTTGGAAGAATAAGCTAAAATCTGGTGGAGGCTTGTGGAAGAGACCTATGAAGCCAATAGTAGAAGAAGGCCAATAAATGGATAGAGACAAATGAAGTGGCTTGAGTTCTTGGAATTGTTCTAGAGCCAGTACATTAGTGAAGCTATCAGGGATCACGACATATCCCAACCTTGCATGTGCCATGGCTGGCTTGTTGTTTTAAGAGTTTAAAGAAAAAAGGCTAGATTGCCAAAAAATAAAAGTTATGGACAAAACTACAAAGCAAAGGGAGATGCGCTATGGGCTGAATTACAATAAATTGTGAACTTGAGGATAGAATTGCGAAGAAATATGAAGCTTTGGGTTAATATATGAAACATTGGCTTCTATGCCAAGTGAGGTTTAAATAAGGGTTGAATTGATCATATTCAGAAGAGTGTGCAAGCTAAAGTGGAAAAGTTAATTGAACAAAAATAGGGGTTCAATGACCTAATTAGAAGGGGTTTAAGAACCGAGGGGCTAAGCCTGGGATTTGCCTCACATTAAGGCCAATTAGAGCCATTCTACTTTGAGGATCTCCAGAAACTCAAACTTAATAGAATTCAATGTTTATGAAGAGAGAAAAGGGCAAATTCTCGGAGAATCATGGAAGCTCGAGCGCGATTCATGGCTGCATGTATCAAATTGCTGGGTAGAAAGCTTTCTTAAGCTTTAAGGATGTTTGTCATGGCTGTAAATTAAAGTTGGTTTTAGGGGAGGCTATGGTTTGATCCATTATGGAGATTCGTTAGATGCATGAAGGGAATGGCTAATTGCTGCTAAAACAAACAAGCAACCAACATGTCTCCATGGTCAGGCTAAACTTGGTGAAGGGCTTCAGTCTGATTAATTCAGGTTTTGAATCCAAGTAAAGGACAATCTTACACCTTGGGAGTCCGATTCTCTTCAAGGCCACATATATATATATATATATATGTATGTATGTATGTATGTATGTGTGTGTGTGTGTGTATGTATATTATGTTCGTGTGTGTGTATGTATGTATGTATGTATATACACATTTGCTAGGTTCTGATTATGGAATTAAGGTGGCTGGATGACTGAACTTTGACCGATGGGTTGACTTTTAGCTTGGGGAAGCTTCCAAGGGTGTGATTTTGTACATATGCCATTCTAGGTGAATGAAAACTTGATGGCATGCCTATTGTATGAGAAATCCCTGATTTGTAGAGTACATTTCTATTTTTGTTTCTAAATTGTTGTTCACAAATTTGAATTAGGAACATAAGGGTGTTGGGTTTCGGGAGCCAAACAGCGCAGCGGAATTTAACCGAAACCCTCCAGGATCCAAGTGAAACGGGGTAAACCGGGTGTTCGAAAATTTCATACCTAATTTTCGGTTGAGATCTCTCACTCAACTGTAGAGTCGAATCACAAAACCTGAACAGTTGACGTGTTCAGGCTCTCTATGGTATCCACACGAGCCTCTCGGGATCACCACGCTTCCACCACGTCCCGGCAAATGCGTTTCTCTTGCGCTCGCAGTGCTAGCTTGCGTCCTCCAAGGAATTGCAAGAGAAGAGTGCGGCTGTCCTTTTGGGAGGCTAGGGCAAGGAGACCTGCGAATTTCTCACTTAAAAGTTGTATTTATAGTGAGACTCAACTTCCAGGCCTAATAGGTTTCAAAGCCCTAATCCAATTAGGATTTAATTTCGGGCTTAATAATGGCTCAACTCCTTGGCCCATTATTAATACGAAATTAAAGTGAAACCATAACCCAAATAATTAGCCCATGCACTCTAATGATCCAAATAGCTCTACGTGTGCGACCCAATAGGCTCTTGCCATGTTGGCAATGATCATAAATCACATTTATGATCATAAGCAATGAGCGGTGTCTAGCAACACATCATTGCTACCCAAGTGACAAGATTGTCGGTGAATCGACTAAACCTTTATGATCATCACCGATATATGCCATTGTCCCTTTGTCCAAGATATCAAGACTAAGCACGAGACATGGAATGTGTCACTCTCGTATAGCCCAATCTTTGGTTTCTTGATTACCGAGTAGACTAACTTAAACTGATGACATTGATATCATATATCAACTCATCGGAGCATGGCCATGCATTTTCTAAGTCTCACTCTATCAAGGGGCCCAAAGATATCACTCCCGTTACATAGGAGGGACAAATCCCATCTTGATCATACAAATCCCTCCGCATGATATGTGACATACCCAATGACCTCCTTCAAGTTCACTCAGTTACGAGCAACAAAGGAAAGTATCAAAGTATGTGACTCACATGTAGGGAACCTTGATGATCATAGGTCGAAGGACTACATATACCATGATCACTATGAGAATCACTTATGACACTCATATAACGATCCATGAAGTGTTCTCATGGTGGGTCGGTCCAGTACACAAGTTCTCCAACTTGTACCCATATGTAGACTACATATCTCATATTAGTCTCCACATATGCTAGTCATTATGTATTATTGCAACCCGCTCCACAATAATACTAGACTAGGGACATTTAAGAATATCATTATTCTAGGGTTACAATTATGTTTATTACGTTACGCAGAAACAAAACAACAAACAAAATTGCTGGATTAATGCCTCAATAAAATATCATGACTCAATGTGCAAAAATACAATCATCTCATGATTGGCTTTTTGGGCACAATACTAACAATCTCCCACTTGCACTAAAAGCCAATCATCCATGTATCTAATACCGATGGACCTAGAATGGCTATCATGCTTCTGCTGCGTAAGGGGCTTTGTCAGTGGATCAGCAATGTTGCTGTCTGTCGAAGTCCTACATATCCTTACATCACCCCTCTCGATGATCTCCCTGATGAGATGATAGCGTCGGAGTATGTGTTTGGATCGCTGGTGAGATCGAGGTTCCTTAGCCTGTGCGATTGCTCCATTATTGTCACAATAGAGCTCTATCGGGTCAACAATGCTTGGAACCACTCCAAGTTCAGTGATGAACTTCTTGATCCAAACTGCCTCCTTCGCAGCATCAGAGGCGGCAATGTACTCAGATTCTGTTGTAGAGTCAGCTACTGTCTCTTGCTTTGAACTCTTCCAGCTTACAGCACCACCACCAATACAAAACACATAACCAGATTGCGATCTAAAATCATCCTTATCGGATTGGAAGCTTGCATCGGTGTAACCCCTTACAACGAGCTCATCTTCACCTCCAAAGACCAAGAATGCATCCTTAGTCCTTCGTAAGTACTTAAGGATGTTCTTAACAGCTGTCCAGTGACTTTCACCGGGGTTTGATTGGTACCTACTCGTCATGCTCAAAGCATATGAGACATCGGGACGAGTACATATCATGGCATACATGATAGATCCAATTGCTGAGGCATATGGAATCTTACTCATGCGCTCTCTCTCCTCGGTTGTACTCGGACACTGAGATCTAGAAAGAGTGATACCATGTGACATGGGCAAGAATCCTTTCTTGGAATCTTGCATGCTAAACCTCTTTAGCACCTTGTCAATATATGTACTTTGACTTAGGCCAAGAAGCTTTCTAGATCTATCTCTATAGATCCTGATGCCTAACACATAGGCTGCTTCACCCAAGTCCTTCATAGAGAAACATTTCCTTAGCCAAGTCTTCACAGACTGTAGCTCAGGAATGTCATTCCCGATGAGTAGTATGTCATCTACATACAACACTAAGAAGACAATAGCGCTCCCACTAACCTTCTTGTAGACACAAGGTTCATCTTCATTTTTGATAAAACCAAACTCTTTGATTGCATCATCAAAACGAAGATTCCAACTTCGAGAAGCTTGCTTCAGTCCATAAATGGACCTTTGCAATTTGCACACTTTATTGGCATTCCCAGGAGTGACAAAACCCTCAGGCTGTGTCATGTACACATCCTCAAGTAGCTTTCCATTTAGGAATGCAGTTTTGACATCCATTTGCCATATCTCATAATCATAGTGTGCAGCAATAGCAAACAAAATTCGGATGGATTTAAGCATAGCAACTGGTGAAAAAGTTTCATCATAGTCAATACCATGAATTTGCTTGAAACCTTTTGCAACCAATCTTCCCTTAAAGGTAATCACATTACCATCCATGTCAGTTTTCTTCTTGAAAACCCATTTGCACCCTATAGGTTTTACCCCTTCAGGTGGGTCAACCAAAGTCCATACTTGGTTTTCATACATGGATTCCATCTCGGATTTCATGGCCATTAGCCACTTCTCAGAGTCAGGCCCCGACATAGCTTGTTGGTAGGTTGTGGGCTCATCTTGATCCATGAGCATCACATCACCGGTGTGAGTCACGAGAAATCCATATCTCTCGGGCTCACGCCGAATCCTACCAGTCCTACGTGGGCTTTGTGCTACAGGAACAGACTCTTGAACCACAACATCTTGTGGTGTCTGTTCAGGTTCCATTTCAGGTTCGATGTCTTCTTGTTGTTCTTGAATTTCTTCAAGTTCTACTTTCCTCCCACTAGTTCCTTTAGAGATAAACTCTTTCTCCAAAAAGACACCAGTTCGAGCAACAAACACTTTTTGCTCAGAGGGATTGTAGAAATAGTAACCCTTTGTTTCTTTGGGATACCCAACAAAAAGACATTTTTGAGATTTGGGCCCTAGTTTGTTAGAGGATTGACGTTTTACATAAACATCACAGCCCCAAATCTTCATAAAAGACAAATTGGGACGCCTCCCACTCCATATCTCATATGGTGTCTTTTGAACCGATTTAGATGGAACTCGGTTTAGTGTAAAAGCGGCTGTCTCTAGAGCATGTCCCCAAAAGGAGTTTGGAAGGTCAGCTTGACTCATCATGGAGCGAACCATGTCTAACAGAGTTCGATTTCTCCTTTCAGAAACACCATTCCATTGAGGTGTACCTGGTGGAGTGAGTTGTGATATTATACCACACTCCTTCAGATAGTCAAGGAATTCTCGATCCAAGTACTCTCCACCTCGATCTGATCGAAGCACTTTGATACTCTTCCCGAGTTGATTCTCTACTTCATTCTTGAATTCTTTGAACTTTTCAAAGGATTCTGACTTGTGTCTCATAAGATACACATAGCCATATCTGCTGAAGTCATCAGTGAAAGTAATGAAGTATTGGAAACCTCCTCTAGCTTGTGTAGACATAGGGCCACATACATCACTATGTATGAGTCCTAGTAAGTCATTAGCCCTTTCACTTTGCCCTGTGAATGGGGTTTTGGTCATCTTGCCCAACAAACATGACTCACATGTCTCATATGATTCAAAATCAAATGAGTCCAAGAGTCCATCCTTATGGAGCTTGGATATGCGGGTCTCATTTATATGGCCCAAGCGACAGTGCCAGAGATAGGTCAAGTTTGAATCATTTAATCTGACCTTCTTGGTATTCACATTATAGATTGGATCTTCAAGGTCTAGAACATACAACCCATTGCTAAGTTGAGCACTACCATAAAAGATTTCATTCAAATAAATAGAACAACATTTGTCCTTTATTATAAATGAAAAACCTTTCTTGTCCAAACAAGAAACAGAAATCAAATTTCTACTAATAGTAGGCACAAAGTAGCAGTTGTCTAATTCTAAAACTAATCCACTAGGTAAAGTGAGAACATAAGTCCCTACGGCTAAGGCAGCAACCCTTGCTCCATTTCCAACACGTAGGTCCACTTCACCTCGGGCCAATCTTCTACTTCTACTTAGATCCTGCACATTTGCACAAATGTGAGATCCACATCCAGTATCCAATACCCAAGATGAGGAAGTAGAAAAGTTAGCCTCTATAACAAAAATACCTGAAGTGGAAGTCTTACTTCCCTTTTCCTTAGCAAGTTCTTCAAGATAGAGCTTGCAGTTGCGCTTCCAGTGTCCAGGTTGCTTACAATGGAAGCACTCCCCTTCCTTTGCCACACCACCCTTTGGTTTCAGTGCAGCTGAAGAAGAACTAGCATTGGACTTTCCATTAGCTTTATCCTTCTTCTTGTTGGCTTTTCCCTTTCCCTTGCCCTTTTGAACCATCAAAATGGGCTTAGCCTTCTTAAGGTTTTGCTCAGCAGTTCTCAACATGTTGAGCAATTCAGGAAGGGACTTGTCTAGGTCGTTCATGTTATAGTTCATGACGAACTGACTGTAGCTTTCAGGCAACGATTGCAAGACTACATCGATAGCCAACTCTTTCTGAAGAGCAAATCCCAAATTCTCAAGATTCTCAATGTACCCAATCATCTTGAGCACATGAGGACCCACGGGACTTCCCTCAGACATCTTGCACTGAAACAATGCCTTAGAGGTCTCAAACCTCTCATGCCTAGCTTGCTCTTGGAAAAGCATTTTGAGATGTTCGATCATATCGAACGCCCCCATGTTCTCATGTTGCTTCTGAAGCTCAGATTCCATGGTAATAAGCATGAGGCATGCAACATCCAAAGCATCATCAGAATGCCTCTTGTGAGCATCCCTTTCCGCTCTTGGAGCAGTGGCAGCAGGCTCATTCGGAATGGGCTGCTCTAGGACATATGCCTTTCTCTCTTGTTTGAGGACTATCCTCAAGTTTCGGTACCATTTGAGAAAGTTGGTCCCATTCAGTTTTTCCTTCTCAAGGATCGATCGCAATGAAAGTGTCGATGTGTTTTGTGCCATGGTTATCTACAACAGTAAATATGCAGTGTAAGAGTCATGTATTTTAATTCATTTAATAAGGAATTTTATTAAATGATACTCCCACTATTTTCCTCAAAATAATAACCCTCGATATTATTTCGGAACACCTCGGCGCTAAGGTATTCTAGTGGGCCAAGATCCATATTTGACCACAACCTGAGTCAGCTTTGGCTTTTCTCTCAAGTTACAGCTATTTAGGTAGGCAACTCATTGCCAATTGCATCTTATGCAACTCTTGGATAGTTGGGTGAACAACACTTGTCCAAGCTCATCTCATGAACTTAAGCCCAACTCTATGCCTCTAAGTCCCTAATCCTATTAGGATGACTTAGTTAAGTCTAACCCAAAGTTAGCAGTTTGGATATCACTATTATCCCATCGCGCCTTACCAAGATGAACATAGGTACTTTGCTTTGGCAAACCCACCTAATGTTGATCAAAGTCTTGACGAGTGCCAACATTTGGAAGGCATCACATTTAATGACTTAATATTTGTTTGAGGGATTTTATCTTTTGATCTCACCAATTTGTTATCTCCGGTTGTTTTATACATGCATCACATACAAATATAAAACATGCATCTCATGCTTACAAGAAATAAACGTGACATGGTTATAGCCCAAACTATGCGATATTCTCAAGCCAATGAGAATATCATAAAAGCCTAAGAAAAGAAAAGAGTCTTCACAAGCTCCTTCTCTTCCTTTCTTGGCTGCCTTTTTGTTGTCACCTCCTTGGACATACCACCTTGGACGATCC
This sequence comes from Aquilaria yunnanensis, assembly GCA_039654915.1. Taxonomy (NCBI): domain Eukaryota; kingdom Viridiplantae; phylum Streptophyta; class Magnoliopsida; order Malvales; family Thymelaeaceae; genus Aquilaria; species Aquilaria yunnanensis. The sequence goes on along the minus strand of CM077595.1, from coordinate 33,371,281 downwards.
CATAATGCACCATTACATCAATAATAGAAACCTCGAGTTACATTCGAGGGGAGTAAGGTGAGAAGAGAATGTACAATGAGAGTGATAAGAAAAGGCACGACTCGCAGGCCGTATTTACAAGTACAACCAATCAAGGGCTATAACCATGCACCATGCTTCAAACACTAATCAGCATATCATGTCAAATCTCATTCAACAAAGATGCATGCCAATTTTCGCGTGTTGATTAACCAGTTTTTATTTATGTGGCGCTTCGCATACGGCGGTCCCGCTGGCCGGTCAGCGGGCGGTCACCGCCCGCTGACCGGCCAGCGGACGGGGTCAAGGGGAGCCGCCCTTGCGGGGGGCGTGGGGGGCAGCGCCCCCCGGCGCAAAAAATTGTCTTACAATTGCTTAGCCCGAAATCTTCTATTTCGAGAAAGTAGGCACCCGAGACTCCTCCATTCGAGCCACCAAAAATACCTTACTTTCGGTGCCCGAACAGGCCGAATCCGAACAAACCTAGGGTTTTTGCAACTATTGCAAGAATCCTAATCCATATAGGTATCTCATACCTATCAATTTCGGGTTAATCTCATTAACCAATTTGTGTTGTTTCTTCATATATCTCATATGTTCATTACGAATTCCGGTTTCATGCATCATGAATCAATCTAATTAATCATGGCCGAAAACCAATCGAAGACATAGCATCATGCGATTCAACACTCAATCCCGATTTAGGGTTTCACCAGTAGCTCTGATACCACTGTTGGGTTTCGGGAGCCAAACAGCGCAGCGGAATTTAACCGAAACCCTCCAGGATCCAAGTGAAACGGGGTAAACCGGGTGTTCGAAAATTTCATACCTAATTTTCGGTTGAGATCTCTCACTCAACTGTAGAGTCGAATCACAAAACCTGAACAGTTGACGTGTTCAGGCTCTCTATGGTATCCACACGAGCCTCTCGGGATCACCACGCTTCCACCACGTCCCGGCAAATGCGTTTCTCTTGCGCTCGCAGTGCTAGCTTGCGTCCTCCAAGGAATTGCAAGAGAAGAGTGCGGCTGTCCTTTTGGGAGGCTAGGGCAAGGAGACCTGCGAATTTCTCACTTAAAAGTTGTATTTATAGTGAGACTCAACTTCCAGGCCTAATGGGTTTCAAAGCCCTAATCCAATTAGGATTTAATTTCGGGCTTAATAATGGCTCAACTCCTTGGCCCATTATTAATACGAAATTAAAGTGAAACCATAACCCAAATAATTAGCCCATGCACTCTAATGATCCAAATAGCTCTACGTGTGCGACCCAATAGGCTCTTGCCATGTTGGCAATGATCATAAATCACATTTATGATCATAAGCAATGAGCGGTGTCTAGCAACACATCATTGCTACCCAAGTGACAAGATTGTCGGTGAATCGACTAAACCTTTATGATCATCACCGATATATGCCATTGTCCCTTTGTCCAAGATATCAAGACTAAGCACGAGACATGGAATGTGTCACTCTCGTATAGCCCAATCTTTGGTTTCTTGATTACCGAGTAGACTAACTTAAACTGATGACATTGATATCATATATCAACTCATCGGAGCATGGCCATGCATTTTCTAAGTCTCACTCTATCAAGGGGCCCAAAGATATCACTCCCGTTACATAGGAGGGACAAATCCCATCTTGATCATACAAATCCCTCCGCATGATATGTGACATACCCAATGACCTCCTTCAAGTTCACTCAGTTACGAGCAACAAAGGAAAGTATCAAAGTATGTGACTCACATGTAGGGAACCTTGATGATCATAGGTCGAAGGACTACATATACCATGATCACTATGAGAATCACTTATGACACTCATATAACGATCCATGAAGTGTTCTCATGGTGGGTCGGTCCAGTACACAAGTTCTCCAACTTGTACCCATATGTAGACTACATATCTCATATTAGTCTCCACATATGCTAGTCATTATGTATTATTGCAACCCGCTCCACAATAATACTAGACTAGGGACATTTAAGAATATCATTATTCTAGGGTTACAATTATGTTTATTACGTTACGCAGAAACAAAACAACAAACAAAATTGCTGGATTAATGCCTCAATAAAATATCATGACTCAATGTGCAAAAATACAATCATCTCATGATTGGCTTTTTGGGCACAATACTAACAAAGGGTTCCATGTAATGTTTACTGAATGGGAGGCTCAATTTCCTAAGTTACATAGATGCAATAGGACAATAGGAGGGTGTTTGGTAGCTCACATTCTTTGAATTGTGGTTGGGACTTTGAATTGTAGTAGTCTGTAGCAGAAATTTGCATGACTAGCATTGTTTGACCAATTGTTTGACTTTACGTTGGGAATAACAACTTGAGTTGAGTTTATGTGGACAATTTCTAGGGGTGAATTGGAACTTGTTATGCCCAATTTGGTTGGAATAAAATCTGATCTAGAAGGAAAATGTAGAAGGAATTGAATTCTGCAGGATTTGGAGGATTAACATGAACCCGGAGGATCATATTTTAATCTAGTTACCTAAATTGGGGTTTCTGGTGATAGGCAAGTTTCTTTTAGTGGAGGAAACATGTTTGGAAAGTTTGATGCTGTTCTACTTTGTGAAACTCAACTTGATTCCTTTAAACCCACAAAATTAAACTGTTGAAGCTGCAGGCAAATTGCATATGGGTAATGTTTGACTAGAAGTTGACTTTGAGCTAGGAAAAGTATATGAATCTGAGGCCTTATAGGCAAGTGCCTGAGGTAAAATGGGACTTTTTTATCATTTTATTGTATGGAGAATAACCTGATTTGAAGGGAAAATGTAGCTGGAATCAGATTCTGCCGAATTGTAGTAGTTTTATGGAACTAAAAGACCAAATCTTGATTTGAAGTGCTAGGCTGAGATCTCTGGTGGTGAATAAGTTTCTTATAGTGAAAGAAACGTGTCTGAGGAGTGTGAAGTAAATATGCTTGGTTGAACTTAAATTGACCCCTTCTAGCTCAAGTCTTCTGTGTTGCTATAACTACAAGAAGTAACAGAACATAAGGTTTGTAAACTAGCTTTGTGGAGAATTAATGTAGTATTGAAGTTGCTGTATGTAGTGGTTTGCACCAGTAATTTAGCAAGGTGGATCTGCAGGCCCTTGGTTTAGTACCGCAGAATCGTAAAATCCTGTACCCAAGGATACTTCAGCCTAAAGAACCATCATTGATGATATTTGGCTAAAAGTTGACTTTTGGGATATAGTGAGGCTTTCAAGTAGAGAATTTTCAAGGAGTAATGTTTTTACATCACCGACTTGTTTAGGAGTTCAAATCTAACCTCAGTTGTGACATTCTGAATATTTGTTCTACTTGTCCAAAACAAGCACAGCTGAATTAAAAATTTATGAAACTTTGTTCCTAAATCATGGAGATGCACATCACAGCCATGAATGGAATATATTCTGTCATTTTAAGCTTCAGAAATTGATTAAATTAGTGAATTGCTGAAATATGCATAAGAAATTCTACAGAAAAAGCAAGTTTGACTTACCGGTTGACCTTTGGTTAGGAAATGTTATTGAAGCTGAATTTCTATGTGTGAGTTTTTGCAGTCATTTGAAATTAGTTTGAACCTCTATAGAGCTTAAATGAAAGATTGTTGCTGAGGCCTTAAATTGTACTCCTTCCGTCCCGATATCTTTGCTTCATTCCTGTTTTCACACAAACCAAGGCAAACGTCCGGCCCGCACATCTGTTCCAAAATTACCCTCTTCACCAGTTATCCGCTGCACCTCGATCTTGTCACCGCATCATCGTCACTTTGTCATCCAAGTCCTCAATCTGCCCTTTTCCATGATTGGGTCTCGTCCTCGATCGCAGAATCAGGTCTAATCCTCGTTCCCTGTCGTCGTCAATTATGCTTCGATCGAGTTAATCCGGTCGTCCGATCACGTCGGTCGCCATCCCTTCACCCTATATCTCTTCCTTCAACCTCCGTCGATTGGAGATCATTCCTCCATCACCTCGATTCATCATGTCTATTGGAGATAAGAACGGTCAGCAATCTCCATTGCCTCAACTACCGTCGTCGATCGTCTTCATTGATTCACCATCGTTGATCTGCCGTCGTCGAGCCGCCGCCACCAACTCGTCGGTCAGTCACCTTGTCGTTGATGAGAGGAGAGAACAAAACAGAGATCGGGTAGAATAGATGAATTTAGTGATGGAAAATAAAGGGTATAATAGTAAAAATAGTTAGTAAAATTAACTAAAAAAGGAAATGTTGCAGAGAAATTGGGACAACCCAAAATGGAATATGTTGCAAAGAAAGTAGGACGGAGGGAGTAGGATGTAGGCAGGCATACGAAGTTTAAAGCGTCAGATATTGACCTGAGCTTAAAAATTGGGATTCTAGTAATGGAGCAAGTTTCTTATTGGTCAAGAAGTGGGATTGCAAACTTTGGTTTGCAGATATGTGATGGAAACTAAAATAACCCCTTCACTTTAGGCATTCCTGGTAATGGTGGCGGACAAAATTGAGAATGAACTGCTATATTTGCACCAATTTTTGCTGTGAAGGCCCAGTTGCTGAATTAATGAGTGATTTAGGCTCCAAGAGGTTTTGTGTATGGATCTTCTACATTTTTGCAATAGATTTGTATGCATAGCTGAGGCACAATCTTGTTGTTGCTACAAGTAAAGAAATTAAAAACTATACCTCACACTCTTTGACTTTAGGTTTGACTTTAAGCTCAAAGAGGAAGCCTAAGCTGAAATTTTGCACAAAGGTTGCTTTAATCATTTGAAACTGATTTGAGTACTCTAAGGTTGAAACTGCTAGAAATGAGTGCAATATACTATTAAAACCAAAAAAGAATCAAGTCCAAAACCGTGTTATTTGAGCAGAAGGTTGACGTTTCGATAAGTCACCTACTTGATTAGTGCCCAAGCTAGAAAGCTTTCTAAAAATATTCAGGACTTGTGCGAAGTTAGTTCCTGCCAATTTATGACCTACAATTAGCATTGTTGTGAAAAAACTTGCAGAATTTTGTTTGCAAAGGAAGGTTTGAGTACATGTTGACTTTCATTAATACTTGTCTGTTATATCTACAACTTTGCTAGAAGAACAAACCTACATAAGGTTTGCCAAAAGGAAGAAGTTCAAAATCATAGGGCATTATGAGGAAGAATTTAATAAAACTGTCTAGTTTGGTACAACTTTGATGTCACCTTTAACTTTGGGTTACAAAAGGAATTTTAAGCTAGAATTTTGCAAGTAAAGATATTTTTATGCTATGAACATGCTCAAAACACTAGGTCAGTGTGTTGCCAGAAATATTTAGATTTTCCTCACTGGATGCCAAGAAGGCAGTGTTGTACATTAATGCTGGAACAGAACTCTTGCTGTGATTGAGTTACCTTAAACCAATCAAAGATTGGTTTGGAAATGTGACTTGAACCTGTAGTGATAACATGATATTAGGCTAAATGGCTGCATAGGAAGTTGTTGGAAAAAAAAATAGGTTTAAATGCCACAGAATGGGAAGAAGTAAGACTGCTGGAATTGAAGTAGTCATATACTAACAGATTGCCACACACACTGACTTTTTAGTCTGACATATCTGCTGTCTGTACAACTTTGTTGGTGAACCATTGTTGATAATTGAAACCTTTTGAGGCATGCAAATCTAAAGTCAGGGCATGATATATAGGAATATTTAGTAGAATTTATTTGTAGAACCAGGCTTGACCTTCCTGTTGGCTTCCGAAATCGAGAACGCTTGGAAGCTAAGTTTTAATGGGTGCACATGAATTTGAACATAGAAATTGTAAGAGATCGGAGCTTGAACTTCTACATCCACCTGAAACATTATACTTTAGACTTAAGCAAGGTCATCCGAGAGTATTGAATGCAAAGATCAAGTCAAACTTCTAAAGGAAGTATGAATTGGATTTTGAAACTTGGTGAACAATAGTATGGGCATATATTAGGCTTGTTCAAGCTGTTAACCTAGGATTCTGGCACAATTGATCTGCCTGCCATATTAAATTAGCAAGACTGTGTATAGGAGCCTGAAATCTAAGAAAAATAGGATCTATGCTCTGATTGTGACAAGAGAGTAACAATAATTGGGTTACAAGTAGAGGTGGGAACCAGGTCAGCCTGACCCAGGACCGGCCCGAGCCCGGCTGGTCCCGATCCTAGGTCACCAGGACCGGGCTCAGCCCGGTCGTAGGTGGGGCGGTCCCGAGCCGGGTCGCAGCCAGGTCCAGAGTGGGGCGGGGCGGGTTTGGAGTTTTTTTTAAAAAAAAAATTAGAAACATAATTAATTATATATGTCATAAATATTTTTAAGAAAAAACACCACCCCCGATGTAAGTTTTATTAAGTTAAAAAACCAAACAGCACTTACAAATAATTGGAATGGGCCTTACATTTTGAAATGGCAAAAATGTTCTGGAAATGATGAATAATAGAAACCTATGATCTGTGCTGAACAGCATAATCAGATCAAATACAAACTACATGTATTGTCACATCCCACACAAGCCCCAGCCTGTGCACTCTCAGTACCACACACCATTTCTACCCAAGTGTTATTGGATATTCTTAAGTTCAGGTATCATTTACTAGCTATCATTTTGGCTATTGCTTCTTAGGTAGTTTTAAGTCTTATTTTCTTAAGCTGAGAGCTGGGAAGTGCCCTAGGAGGCTTATGAGTTAATTAGAACCATTACCTGTAGCTTAAGTAGGGCCCAACCACTAACTTGCAGCACAAGGCAAGGCTGTAAATCAATAACTTACAATACAAGCAAGGCATACACTTAATCTGTTAAGTGTCCAGGATGTGTGCTCATCAAGTGTGCTACTTTCATGAATGACAACCAAGAAGCCCACATCTTTGTAGTTTTGAAAATCAAGGTTTCTATGCACATGTATATTCGGCCAAACAAGTATCTTAAGAGGTTTCTTACATGAAACATAACCACAAGCTCATAAACTTAACATAACTTGGCACATAAGCATCCAACATATGTACATACAAAACCATGTACAATCAAGGCTACATATATACACAAAATAGGCTAAGTACAAGCATCACTAGCTTGGAAACATACCAAGGATGCTACAAGTCCAAAATAGCCAAGGTTAAGTTTTACAAGCTAAGTTTCCTTAGTCCCCAAGAAGATACCTAAGTGTGCAATACAGCAGCACACACTGAAGCACCAACCCAATGACCATATTCATGGTCCTGAAAGTGAACACTACAATCAGAGCCATAGTCCACACATCCATCCTGCACCTAGACGTGTCCCACAACTACACAAGCCTGCAAAACTTAGAATATAAGTTTCGGCCTTAACCCATAAGACTTGTAATGCAAGTAATCAAGCCAAGATTGAATTGGCACATACCTTGAACAATAAGTGTACTACCTAGTACACAAACAAGCTACTCAAGCAAACTACTCAAGCTGTATATCCTTTCCTGAAACAAGAAATATATGGGTAATGAGTATTAAACTCAGTAGGATTCACAACCTACCATATTTGGTCTATTTAGTTAAGTCCAAGACTTAACCTCCATAGCTTACTTGTCCTACAAGAAAACATAGAAAACACAAAAACACCATATACACTTTTAGTAATTGAGACATAATAAGTATAACTAAGCTATCTACAATTGGTCAGCACACACAAACAAACAATCAAGCACACAGAACACACACACACACCACAAGATACAATCGGCCATATTCACTAGGATGTGTCCATGTGCACTTTTTGCACTTCCATCTTCACAACTTCACTCCCATTCCACTAGAGCTCCGAATTCACTAGCAAGTTGGCCTCCCTCACTAGGAATTCTAACACATGCCCATAATTGATTAGCTAACCAAATCATAAACTGAATCTCTTCAATAATGCCCATCAAGTAACTAAGATCACATAGCAAACTTTAACCATCACTTAATTACTTTATTTACTTGTTCATGGAATAATTACCAAGCAAACAAGTAAAACATGAATCCTACCTCAAATCCAAGCTTGAGTTCTCAGTTGTGCTTGAGTATCTAAGGCCGAAATCAACTAAGTTGCCTAACACAACAAGGCCTTCAATTAGCTATCATAATCACTTGATCATGGAATATTACTAAGAAAACAAGTGAATTTATGAATCTATACCTCAAGAACTAGCTTGAATGTCTCAGCCTCCCCTTGTAACTTCAAAAACCAAGCTTCAACTTGAACTTCTAGGTCGCCTAGTGCCGAAAATGAGTAGACCAAGCTTGATTCTTCTTTCAAGCTTCAATTTCCCCACAATTTGGCACCAAATCGGTAGCAACCTTCAAGAGCAACAAGAACTAGTTTTCGGCCTTGGATAAATGGGAGTTAAGCCCAAAAATGATGGCAATTGGCTTAGTGGAAGCATGCAAATTTCGGTAATGAGCCACATGTCACTAAAATGGTGTAATGCTAGCTCTCGGCCTCATTAACTTTGCATGGTGCCATTAAGTCCTCAAGACTTCATGGCTTCCTTTTAGTCACTAAAACATATGTTCATTTCGGCATTAACCTTAATTCATGGCCTACATTGCCAAGCATTAATCAAAATGGCTGGAAATGGTCATTAACCCATGCATATTTCGGCCAAACCAAGACATTAGCTATTAATTAAACTAAGTGATTTATGGCATGGTGGAAGACATAATCATAACCAGCTATCAAAGTCACCAAATAAATTGGTTTAATTCTTCATTTTTCCTTGCACTTTCTTGCATGGCCAAAATTACTAGTTTAAGTTTCATAGTTTAAATTACATCACTAGTTCAAGTATGCATTGTAGTACTCCAACTTTATTTCTTGCCAAACTCAACATAGTCTTCCATTTAAGTGCACTTAAGGCACATAGTTTTGTAGTCTTGCATTCACATCACTATTACCATGTTCAATTGAGTCCCTCTTGTATTTAATTTTATGTTTCTTATTTTTCTTGGCCTTAGCCAAGTACTGAAGGGTGGTCCTAACATGTATGAATGAAAAAAAAAATTGAAGTCTCCGTATCGGATATTACCTCCTCATCCGAACTCTTTTGGTCTTGCTGCCGGAGTGCTGTGAGACCCCAATCTTGGTTGCACACGCATACTTCTACCACATCGGGTGTCAATCTTGATCATTTCTTTGATATCGCTAGTTTTTCGGCACTAAACGCTACCTCGGATGAAATGGTCAATACTGGGATAGAAAATTGTTGGAAGGCTTGCTGTGTAACTAACCCATCTAAAAAAAAATTTTTTTTTGCAGCTTTCCATTGTGTTCGGAAGCTGTTGGGCACCAGGCCCAAACCGGTCCGGTCTGGTCTTGGAAGGCGGGGCGGGCCGTTGCAGGGCAGTTCACGCGTTGGGTCCTAGTCCAGGGCAGTCCATTAGGCACCAACTCCTCCTCTTAGGCCCATATTCAGCCTATATCTTAGCGGACTTTTGCCGCGGTGGGGCGGGTTTGACCAGGCCGGGCCGGGTTTGACTTCCGATCTGGTCCCGGTTTGGGCCGAGTCGACCCGGTCCAAGTCCCACCTCTAGTTGCAAGGTATGAATCATGAACTAGACACAAGACCTTCATTGCACACCAAGGCAATACCCATCAAAGTACAAAAATGGCATTATTTGCTTAAATAAAGCAAATGATAAGCATTATGAATACCTTGTACACTAGCCATGCATATGTAAACGTCCCTTAAGCAGACACTGAAGGAATTGAAGGCTATGGTTTTGATTTCTTGATTAACAAGCAGGAGAAAATTTAGAGTACCAAATTTTTTTAGGTGGGGAGAATCTCATATCCAAACCTTGCATAGGCCATAGCTAGTTTGTAGTTTTAAAAATTACAAGAAAAAGGGTTAAATTTCCTGAAAATAGAAGTTACAGACAGAACTATGGAGCAAAAGATTTGATTGTGAAGGGAGATAGGCTACGCGCTGAATTACAATAAATTATAGAGTTGATGAAAGAATTGATAAGAAATATGAAGCTATAGGTTAATATATGAAACACAGGCTTTTATTCCAAGTCAGGTTTAAATGAGGGTTGAATTGATCATACTCAGAAGAGTAAACAAGTTAGAATGGAAAAGTTAATTGAACAGAAATAGAAGTTCAAGGACCTATTTGGAAGGAATTTAAGAATAGAGGGCCTAAGCCTGGCATTCACCTCCCACTAAGCTCAGTTAGAGCTATTCTGCTTCGAGGATCTCCAAAAACTCAAATTCGATAGAAATCAACATTTCAAAAGAGAGAAAAGAGCAAATTTTCAAAGAATCACGAAGGCTCGATCGTGATTAATGGTTGCATGTATCAAATTATTGAGTAAAAAGATTTCTTAAGCTTTAAGCTTGTTTTTCATGGTTGTAAATTAAAGTCTTAGGTTCAGGGGAGGCTATGGTATGATCCATTATGGAGATTGGTTGGTTGCTCAAAGGAAATGGCTAATTGCTACTGAAACAAACGAGCAACCTGCATCTCTCCATGGTTAGGCCAAACTTAGTGAAGGGCTTCACTTTGATTTTTTCGTATCTTGAATCCAGGTAAAGGATAATCTTGATGGATTTCGGGAGCCAAGCAGCGCAGCGGAATTTCACCAAAACCCTCCAGGATCCAAGTGAAACGAGGTAAACCGGGTGTTCGAAAATTTTCATACCTAATTTTCGGTTGAGATCTCTCACTCAACTGTAGAGTCGAATCACAAAACCTGAACAGTTGATGTGTTCAGGCTCTCTATGGTATCCACACGAGCCTCTTGGGATCACCACGCTTCCACCACGTCCCGGCAGATGCGTTTCTCTTGCGCTCGCAGTGCTAGCTTGCATCCTCCAAGGAATTGCAATAGAAGAGTGCGGCTGTCCTTTTGGGAGGCTAGGGCAAGGAGACCTGCGAATTTCTCACTAAAAGTTGTATTTATAGTAAGACTCAACTGCCAGGCCTAATGGGTTTTAAAGCCCTAATCCAATTAGGATTTAATTTTGGGCTTAATAATGGCTCAACTCTTGGGCCCATTATTAATACGAAATTAAAGTGAAACCATAACCCAAATAATGCACTCTAATGATCCAAATAGCTCTATGTGTGCGACCCAATAGGCTCTTATCACGTTGGCAATGATCATAAATCACATTTATGATCATAAGCAATAAGCGGTGTCTAGCAACACATCATTGCCACTAAAGTGACAAGATTGTCGATGATTCGACTAAACCTTTATGATCATCACCGATATATGCCATTGTCCCTTTCTCCAAGATATCAAGACTAAGCACGAGACATGGAATGTGTCACTCTCATATAGCCCAATCTTTGGTTTCTTGATTACCGAGTAGACCAACTTAGACTGATGACATTGATATCGTATATCAACTCATCCGAGCATGGCCATGCATTTTTCTAAGTCTTACTCTATCAAGGGGCCCGAAGATATCACTCCCGTTACATAGGAAGGACAAATCCCATCTTGGTCATACAAATCCCTCCGCATGATATGTGACATACCCAATGACCTCCTTCAAGTTCACTCAGTTACGAGCAACAAAGGAAAGTATCAAAGTATGTGACTCACATGTAGGGAACCTTGATGATCTTAGGTCGAAGGACTACATATACCATGATCACTATGAGAATCACTTATGACACTCATATAACGATCCATGTAGTGTTCTCATGGTGGGTCAGTCCAGTACACAAGTTCTCCAACTTGTACCCATATGTAGACTACATATCTCATATTAATCTCCACATATGCTAGTCGTTATGTATTATTGCAACCCGCTCCACAATAATACTAGACCAGGGACGTTTAAGAATATCATTATTCTAGGGTTACAATTATGTTTGTTAAGTTACACAGAAACAAAACAACAAAAATAATTGCTGGATTAATGCCTTAATAAAATATCATGACTCAATGTGCAAAAATACAATCATCTCATGATTGGCTTTTGTGCACAACACTAACAAATCTTACACGTTGCAAGGTTGATTCTCTTCAAATAATTGAGAACGAGAGTTAGGCCAAATGGCTATTGATTTTCTGTTTGTTAATTTTTGTTGTGTTAATTTATTTTTTTCTGATTTACAAGTATTTGGGGGAATATGTTATGTTAATGGTACCTATAGGCTATATGCCCAAAGTCTTTATTCACTACAGGAATCAAGATATTAGGCAAGCAATTTGAGAGACCGGTGCTATCTAGAAAGCACATGTGTTGGCCATATGTTTAGGTCTCTCTATGTCTATATGGATTGAGCTCTTTGTAATGTAAGGTTGCGTAGATAGAAAAGGATTCAACTTGTTGGATCCCTAAGGGATAAGGGATCAAGCCCAGAGAGGCTGTATGGCTTATTTTTATTTCTTACACTCATGTATTCATGCCATGCATTGCAACCTGGTTGTATTTGTTTAATTTTGTTTATCTACTTAAGTTGGGTACTTTGGCTATGTATTGCTGATTATTTGGTATTCTATACTTGTGATTGTAATTGTACCATTATTTTTCTATATTTGTATGGTTTTATCTTTGGATGAAGGTACATACTCTTAAAGCTGAGGCAATAATTACTGTTAAAATAAATTCAGATTTCATAGTTGTTGATTGTCTCTTTCTGAGTTTCATTAGAAACTCATCCCCCTTTTGTTTGCCTACTGTAGCTAAAGTGGTTGTTGCTTTAGTCAGACTAGCTTCGAGTTGAAGAAATATATCTTCGTTTCTCTATTGCTGACTTGAAAATCAAGTCCTGGGCATTGGACTTCCAAGTCCTTGATCCTTCTTGATGTTATGTATCTTAGTTTATACCTAGGCTGTAAAGTTGTTACATTGTATCCAAATACTTGAACATTATTTTTAGCAATAATATTCATTTTGTGTCCATTTTTTTTTTCCATAGTTTCAACTTTTTCTTATTTGATTAAGTTTTCAATTTTTTGAAGACATGCTCTAAAGCTGCCAAGCTGCATTTCTTCCATGATTAAGCTCAGATTTATTGGAATTTATTAAAATAGATATCCTATGGGCAATTTTGGGCATGACAAATTGTAAGTAGTTTGATTTATTGGTCTAGGGCAACAAGATAATGCTTGAATATGAATAGATGTTCAAGGCACTTGTCAGGTATGGCCCTCAATATGAAGGATAAGAAGTGCTTAAGTGCAAGAAGTTAGTTAAAGGCCTAAGATCGAAATAGAGGGAAATTCTAAGGGTTTTAAAGGACTACTATCAGCTGGTCTAGAATCCATAGGCCATGGAGCAAGAATATTTGGAGTAGAAAGGAAGAAAGAGAGGGCCTGGAATGGCCAGTGGGTTGAAGAATGAGAAAGAAACTCAAAGAAAAGTAGGGATGGTTCACCTATGCATCAAGTTGAGAATATAGGAAAAAGAAGAAGAATTTTTGAAGGTTTACGTGTGAGACAAACAGAAGATTTCATGGAAGGCAACCTTGTTATTATGCCATTGCGACTTGTCTCAACTGTGATTCTAAGGGCCATTTGGTCAGAGACTGCCCAAGCAAGGCAACCAACTTAACCAACTACAAGGACCAGTAAGATCAAAACAAATGATGGCCAATGTGGGAGTGAGAGCTACTAAAAGAGTCCAAGTTTGACAAGGAACTCCAAGAAGAGTTTTCCAAATTGATCCTGAGGAGAGGAGATAAAAAGCTCTTACAGGTAACATCTACTTAAATGAAAAGTTAGTTATAGTGCTATTTGATATAGGGGCCTCCATGTCAATTGTTTCTAGCACTATTGCATATGAATTAAACTTAAAAGTACACCCTCTGAATGATGTTTTAATAATTAGAACTATTGGAACTTAGAACTTGATGACTTATTCCTTAGCAAAAGAATGCATGCTCACATTGGTAAACACCGCAATTGAATCTGATTTGTTTATGACGAATGTTTCCCCAAGTATGATATAATCCTAGGTAGGGATTGGCTGACTAAGAATCATGTTTAGATTGATTGCAAAACTAGAAAGATAGTGTTGTGTGGTGGTTAAGCTATGATTTATCTAGTTTTTTTAAATTGCTGGAAAATATTAGTAACATGGAACTAGAATTGTTGGATATGGTACCTATGGTTTTAAAGGAGGAATACTTAGCCTTAAATCATGATAAGATAAATGAGGAGTTGTTAAAAATTCCTTTTGTTAGAAAATTTCTAGAAGTTTTCCCCTCAGATTTGCTTGCGTTGCCACCTCTTAGGGAGGTTGAGTTTGAGATTAGCTTACAACGAGGAGCTAAAGCTATATCTATTCCTCATTATAGAATGGTTGTACTTGAGATGTGTAAACATAGAAAATAACTTGATGAGCTTTTAAAAAAGGGATTTATAGGCCTAGTATGTCTCCATTAGGGGCACTAGTTTTGTTTGTCAAAAGATTGATGGCACTCTTAGGCTATTTATAGACTATATAAAGCTTAATTCACTATAGAAAGGTTAATGCCCTAACAGTGAAGAACAGGTATCCATTTTTTAGGACAAAAGACCTATTTAACCAATTGAAAGGGACCAAGGTCTTTTCCAAGAAAAACCTTAGGTCAGGTTACTTTTAATTGAGGATTAAGGAAGAGGATATTGCTAAGATAGCCCTTAGGACCAGGTAAGGTCATTATAAGTACATTGTTTTGCCATTTGAGTTGACAAATGCCTTAGCTTTATTTGTGAGCTTGATGAATAGAGTGTTTAAGCCTTACTTGGATAAGTTTGTAGCGGTCTTTATAAATGATATCTTCTTTTATTCCAATACAGAACATAAATATGATCATCACTTTAGAGTAGTGCTTAGTACCTTAATGGAACAACAACTACATGGTATATTGTCAAAGTGTCAATTTTGGATAGCTGAGATTTCATTCTTAGGGCATATTATCAATGATCAAGGTCTAGTTGTTGATCCAGAAAAGTTAGGGCAATAGTTAAGTGGCATAGGCGACAAAATGCCAAAGAAATTAGAAGATTACTAAGTATGGCTAGATACCAAAGATGGTTTGTGGATAAATTCTCTACACTAGCCTCTTTTCTTAGTCAATTGACTAAAAAGAGCCAATGATTTAAGTGGAATGACAAATGTGAGGCAAGCTTACAAGAGTTAAAGAAAAGGCTCACTAAGGCACCTGTTTTAACACTCTTTCACCCTAATAAAACTATTTGTAGTTTATACCGATGCTTCTAATATTGGGATGGGATGTGTATTGATGCAAAAAAAAAAAAACAAGTGGTTGCCTATGGTTTAAGCCAACTAAGGCCTCATTAGAAAAATTATCCTATCCATGACATAGAATTGGCTACTGTTATTCATGCCTTCAAGCAATGGAGCCATTATTTGTTAGGAAATGACTTTCAAATTTATAGTGACCATAAGAGTTTAAAGCATCTCTTTTGTTAAAAAGGGTTGAATATAAGACAGAGAAGATGACTTAAGTGCATGAAAGACTTTGATTGCACAATTGAGCATACTTCTAAATTGGGCAATGTAGTGGCAGATGCCTTAAGAAGAAAGTATATAGACATTGTAAGTGCTGGACTTACTATGGAAAAGAATGAAGGAAACAACCTATCACTCCTCAACCTTCATTATGGCTAAGATAGGACAAAGCACAATTATCCTCTTTGGTTATACAACCTAGTTGGATTAAAGTGATTAAGTACGCCCATGCTAAAGACATAAACCTAAAGAAGGTTGTTGGTGAAGAAGAAATGAAATTGTTTAAATGCTTTAGCTATGATCAATTATTGTTAAAGTATCAATGAAGGCTACACATACAAGAGATGGATAACTTAAAAGAATAAATCTTAATTAAAGCTTATTCAATTGAAGCTCATTCAAGTAGGGGTCACTATACACCCTAGTTAGGGTAAGATGTACAAAGACTTGAAACCGTACTTCTAGTGGCCAAGGTTCAGAAAAGACTTACAATATCATATGCTGAAATGTTTGACTTATCAAAGGGTTAAAGTAGAACATAAAAAACCATCAAGGACCCTACAAACTTCACCCATTCCAAAAAAGAAATAGGATCTAGAAACAAAGAACTTATTAACTGGGTTGCCTTTGATAAGAAGTAAACATGAAACCATTTGGATTCTTGTAGATAGACTTACCTTGTTTGTTCATTTCCTGCCTATAATGCTTACTAACTCATTGAATAAGCTAGCTCACTTGTATATCAAGGAGATAGAAAGGCTACATGGGATTCCAGACAACATTGTGTCCAACAAGGATCCTAGATTAACATGTAAGTTCTAGAAAGCCTTCCAACAAGCTTTAGGGACTCATTTCCATCTTAGTTTAACTTACCATCCCCAAACAGATGCACAATCTAAAAGGGTGATACAGATATTGGAAGATATACTATGATGTTTTATGCTAGATTTTAATGGTGAGTGGGGCTTCTACTTACCATTGGTTGAAATTGCATACAATGATAGTGATCATTCTACAATTAAGAGGGCACCCTATGAAACCATGTAAGAAAAAGGTGTACGAATCCTCATTCCTACATGGACAAGGAGAATAAAATAAAATTAGGGACTGAGAGTGTCCAAAAAACCATAGACAAAATAAAGAAGATCCAGGAAAGGATCAAAGTTGCTAATCATTGAACTAAAAGGTATATGAACTTGAGGAGGAAGGAACTACAGTTCTGTGTTGGTGATAAAGTGTGGTTAAAAGTTCATCTAGTAAAGGGCGTTGTTAGGTGTAGGAATAAAAGTTCATCTAGTAAAGATTTTGGCCAAAGATGTAACAAAACATAAGACAAAATTATTACTTTTCGTGAAAGTTCAATGGACCAACCAAAGTGTAGAGGAGGCCACTTGGGAACAAAGAGTCTGATGTGCTCAAGCAATACCCTATAGACTTCCAAAGATTGATGGAAAGTTGGGAGAGAAAAATTAATAAGGGGGTGGAATGCTACACATACCAATTTTGGCCTATTAGTCGATGAGCTTGACATGTTCACAGCTCACAAACTCTTGTCACTATACTAATTCAATTCTTAATATGCATGTGTCAAATCTCTCTGTACTCATAAATATATGAACCCATGGGCAAGCAGACCTATCATTCGAGTATAGCAGTGGCAAGTACCAAGATCATATTTCCCATAGAACGGATTTGTCTATCATACTTAATACCTCTTTATTATCTAACCAACAATTAATAGGTTTGTTTAGCTAACTAACTAAGAATTAAACTAAACTAACTAATGTAGTAAAAAAAAATAAGGAAACAACTTATTACTGGTAGTGGAAAGTAGTTGAACAAGTAACAATCAAGATATGTCGTTCTTGGATACGAATCCCTCTAGAAATCCATTGTATTACTCTTACTTTAGTTTAACAGGCATATTATTAACTTGGACTGTGGAGTACTGTTAAAAATAGATTAACTTCGTATTACTCTCGATTACTAACCCCTATTCTTAAGTTACCAATAAGGTGTCTAGTCCTACCACACTTCCTAAGAATGCATTACTAGACTGTAACCCAACAACTAGGTTTCACCTTAGTCTAGAGGTATTATGTCTGTCTATTACTCCCGAATCAACAATATCCCTTCTACCTAATGGTGATCCATAACAATAATACTGGATACTACCTACATATGTTCATCATCCAACATTGAGTTAATGGGCTACTTGCTATTAGTTGGTGCAACAAAGCCCAATTCATAGAGTGCAAGAAAACCATAACTATATTAAACGAAAAGTAATAACAAGTACAATATCATCCTAGGGTTCATCTACTCTAAGCATGAGAAAAGAAATTAGGTTAACATGTCAAAAAAGAAACACAACAAAATCAAAGAGAAACTAAGAATCAGAGACTCCATCTTTGAAATCTTCTCGTCCAACAAATCCTTGCTTTGATATAAACTAATCAGTGATGATCATACAAGCTGCCTTTAACAGCCTTTACTGTGAAAATCAAGCTCTTTCTCTGTATTTTTGTCTCATTCCTCTCTCCTCCTCCTCTCTCTTATTTTCTACCAAAATAACTGGATGTAACCCTAACAACAAGCAAACACGATTTTGTGACATGATCATGTTCAAGGCTATGTTTCCCCTCTGGAATGTAAAATCATGAACATTTAATAATTTTGCCTGCATCATGGGCGTGGCAATGAACATGTGCATGTTGAAGGCGAACACAGGCATGTTTGATATTGACGTGGCCTTGTCTGTAGCCGTGTTCACTCCAATTTCTGCCAAAATTTTCAATTCAACCGCAGAACTTGTACAAAATCCTCCATAACCCAAATAGAGTTGAAATAAAGTGTGAAAAAAAAACATAAATCAATTTAACACAAATTCCTACCAAAAAACATAAAAACAAGCAATTGTCAAGAAAAAGTATCAAGAAAACATGTATAAATATTAGTACATCAGAGCTATTGACTTGGAAATTGAGCTCATTATAGAGAAAGTGGTGCCTAAATGGAGGTTCAGGTTCTTTTGATGGCAAACTTTGGCTAAGTTTGAATGTGAATTAAAGAGTGTACAAGTTAATCTGTTATTGGGTCCCTTTGGACATTAGTTAAGTTGAAGTGGTTACAAGCTGGTGGTTTGTAACTAAATGAAACACCTAGGACCAATATGTAATGACTTAGCTAAAGACAGGCAAGAGATTTAGACTTGAGTGTATCATGCAATATAAATGAATGGCCGAAGTAGGAATTAAAATCCACTATCACTTTATTGGCTTTGTTACCAGATTACACTTTGGCAAGCCATGCATTCTAATCAAATTTTGGCTTTCTTTATTGCCCCTAGTGTGTTCCTAGTTAACAAAAAAACTTTGCACTACACTTGTAATAGTGTGGATGTTATTCTTAAACAAACTTATGAACTCATAGGCAAGCGCACTTATCATCAAAGTATAGTAGTGGCAAGTACCAAGATTATTTTTCCCAAGGAATAGAGCTTGTCTACTATACTCAATATCTCCCTATTATCTAACCAACATTTAAGAGGATTTGTTTAGCTAACTCCTATTAATTAACTAGAGTAAACTAATGCAGTAAAATAAACTACTAATTGTTGCCAAGCAACGAAAAACAATTAAAACAATCAATGACAAGAAATCCTCACACTTAGAATCGAATCCCCCTAGAACTTCCTTTGCGTTGTTTTTACTCTGGTTTAACAAGATTGTGATTAACTTAAAGCTAGGTTGTGTGGAGGAATTATGTGTGCTTAAACTTTTTGAATTGTTAAGAAAACTTCTACTAGGACATAAACAGCACTAATTTGTAAAAACAACACTTGACCATAGTTTGATTTTTCACAATTGAGTGCTACAACATCCAGGATTAATTTTCCCACATAACACGTGATAAAACTAGCTGAACTATTTTTGTTGTGGGGCTAGTTCCTCAAAAGTTAGTGAGATTGTGCACTAAGCCCCAATCCAGCTCTTTTGTCTCACTGATAAGCCTTAGTGCCAACATTGCCTTGAGTAAGTCTACCTCCTACGTCCAGACATTATACACTGCTAAGTTAGGGCATATATGGGTTTGGCAATGTCTGTGTGTCTATGGCATGAAGTCCACTTAGTCCCCATTTAGGACCTTACTTTCTCTTTGAGATATGTCATTCTAATCCACCATTATTGGCCTTGTTAAACCACCTACTTAATTATCCTACTAAATTGATGCATGATACACTTTCTGACTAATTTAGGAATATATTTGGAGCATGCCATGGCCTTAGAAAAAACTTAGGAACCAAGGGAAACCCATTAGAAGCACTTAGGGCACACTTGGGGCTGAGTAAGCCTCAGTGTAGATGCACCCTAACTTGGTGCAGTTGCTTCAAAACTCTAGAGAAAATACTATAATTGGTGTAGTCACATCATCCAGGACTTGTGTTTGCATGACCTCACAAAGGTGCATCCACCATTGCAAACATGTCTTTCTTGCTTCCCACCTTGGTTTCCATGGTACCACAAAGCTTAGGCACACCAAATCTCTCTTCCAACACTCAAAATGAGCATGAAATGTATCAATATAACTTGAATTATCTTAAACCCTTACCTTAATTCCAAACCAAATCAATAACAACGGAAACAAGCTACATAAAGCTCACTTGAGAATAACTTGTTTCTCCTAAGTTCCAAGACTAATTCCAAGAAAAATGGGCACTACAATTAAAAAATTAAGACCATCTCTAGCCATATTTCAAGCTTAAAATGAATTTAAATCCATGAAAAATAATATATTAGGGTTCCAACTCAAAACTTCAAGAAATGTGCTCAAAAGCACCAAATGCACCAATTTTTAGCGGGAGCTTGATGTACTTACATTGCAACTCTTAATTTTGTAATAAAATGGTGTGGTTTTTGTGAAATGAAGATGGTAAGCTATGGAGGAAAGAGACCAATGAATTTCTAAGACTAGGCTAACAATGAATAGTTGTTTTTCCACCCAATATATCTCTACTACCTCCACTAACACACTCCTAGCTTCCTTTCCACTTTGGCCTTCAAATAATTTTTTGTGTCACTTTGATCACTCAACCTTTTATTCAACCTTGTTTGTTCATAATTCACACAACCCTTTCCCACTACACTAAAAACTAATGTGGATATGTCAAATCTCTCTATACTTATAAATATATAAACTCACAAGCGAGTACACCTATAATCAATGTATAGCATTAGGAAGTACCAAGATCATTTTCCCTAAAAAATGGAGGTTGTCTACCATACTCAACCTCTTTCTATTATCTAACCAATAATTAAAGATGTTTATTTAACTAAATACTATAAATTAACTAAACTATTTAATGTAGTAAAAATAAGATATTAACTACTAACTATCGGCTAGTTCTGGAAAATAATTAAGGCAATCAACGATAACAAACCTCATACTTAGAATAGAATCCCCTAAGAAATCCCTTGTGTAGCTTTTACTTCAGTTTAACAAGATTACGATTAACTTCGACCATGGAGTACTACTTAAATTAGATTAGCTCCCTATTATTCTTGTTATATTAATCATTATTCTTAAGTCACCACTAGGGTGTCCAGGCCTACCGCGCTTCTTAAAAATGCATTACTAGTCCTATAACCCACTACTAGGTTTCACCCAAGTCTGAAGGTATTATATCATACCAATTACTCGTGGTTACGATAATATCCCTTCTCTCCAATGGTGATCCATACAACATACTGGATCCTACTTGACATATATTCATCAACCCATAATGAATTAATAGGCTTAATACTATTAATCAATGGATCAAAGAACATTGAATAAATCTCAAGAAAAATATAATCAGATTAAACCAAAAAGTAATCACAAACACAAAATCATCCTAGGGTTTATATATTCTAAGCATGAGTAAGGAATGTTAAGCTCAAAGTGCTGTAAAATAAATACAACAGAATCAAAAGAAACCTAGGAAAGGAATTATCCATCTTTGAATTGCTTCTTCTCCAATAAATCTTCTATCCGGGGTTTGTTAAATGAAGTTGATAATCAAAACTGCCTTCGGCAGCCTTCCTCCATAAAAGCTCTCTTTTTTTACATTGGCGTGTTGCATGGTGTGTTTGCTCCAAGTTTTGTCAAAACTTGCAATTCTTCTCCAAAACTTTGCAGAAATCCTTCTAACTCAAATGCAGCTGAAAATATAGCCTGAAAATGAAATATGAACTAATTAAGCACCATATCCTAAGAAAAATACATCAAAAGACAAGTAAATACAAGGGGGAAACGTATAGAAAAAATGGCTAAATATAAGCATATCATATATTTGCCCCACACTTGAACTTTTGCTTATCCTTAGGCCAAAATGAAGAGAAAATTTTGAAAAGTAAAAATCTCAAATTCATTGAAACATTGAATCAATTGCTTAAGGACAAAGGTATAGAAAAGATTGAGACTTTAAAGGTCTTAAGAAATTAACATGACAACCAAGCATACAGCACCTTCAATCTAACACTTTTCAAAACAAAATTTAATGGAAACAAATCATCCTCAAGTTAGCAACCCATATATTTTAAAGTTAACACGGAAGAACATCAAATTTTCTTTCCATGTTGCTGGTGCCTGATAGGCTCTAAAGGTACTAATAGGTACCTTCAATGCCCCTCCAAGGAACCATGTGGTACCTGCTAGGCCCTAAAGGTATCAGCTGGTATCTTTAGGACCTACTAGGTGCTAGGTAGAACATCTGAAAGACCTCAAAGGTACCAACTAGTACCTTTACTAGGTACCAAGTGGTACATCTGAGGGGCCTCAAAGGTACCAAATGATGTTTTCAATGGTCTTCTTGGTATGGATTGATGTTTTCCAACGGCTTTTCCAATGCCTTCTTGTTGAAAAATTAGTATTTTGCAGAAAAGTGAAGAACAACAAAAAAAGGTATTCACCTTTCCATAAAAGCATTTAGGAACGTAGAAAAGCATTTGCTTTTGTTGTAGCCTAATCACTTTTTTTGACAAGCTAGGGCCCACCTTCAATCTTGTTTTTTGTCTTTTCTTCCAACCATAAGTTGTAGTAGTTTTAGGGTACTGTAATGAAGCAGCCCTAGGTTTTGGCTACCATTGTTCTTCCTTTCTCTTCCAAACCTGTTTCCAACCCTTGCCACCTTCATTTTTCCTTCAATCCTTGCTAAAAATCAATATTTCTTAATGGATTTTGAAGGCTCCAAGGGTATACAAGCTTTGCGTAGCTTATTTCAAGCTTGTTTGGTGGTTTGGAAGATTATTTTCACATTTTTCATGCTTGGGCTAGATTTATTCATGAGGTAACTTGATTTCCTTATTGATTTCTTCTTTGTTTGATGTTTTGAGGCATGGGTTTTGTTTAAATTGTGTTAATTGGGTGCCATTTGCCTTGGATTGCTTGGAACATAGGTAAAACCTAGTGGAGCCTTGCATTTTGGTGGAAAGTTGCTTGATCTGTGCCTGTGACTTAGAATTAAGTAAGTCATTTAAGGTTTTATGTTCAATTCATGTTATTTGTGTGTTGTTTCTTGATAAAATGAAGTAGTTTTGTCAATGGCATTGATTGAGGGTAAGTGTGTTCATATTGGGCTAGGCTTGGATTTGTGGCTTGTGTGATGTATTGATACATCATAGGATGGTTGTGATCGTGTATTTGTGGCCTTTGCAATTTGGTTTGCAAGTATTTGGTGAAAGAAGGCATGCCTAGCATGACTTAGGTAGGAAGCCTTCGAAAAGGTTAAGGAGGCCTTCTTTAGATGCAATGCATGAGGCCCTGGTGCTAGAGCGCCAAATGGGGCTTCATTGCCCAGGATACCCCTACAGTGCACCCAAATGAAAAGCTTGTGGCACCGCAGCCCCAATGCTCTGTTCGGCAATAAACTTCACTTTTTATTGGAAGATCCGGAGGAGGGCACGGATGATCCTAGGGGTGCCTAAGGGTTATGGTTATCTGATGGCACTTTGTAACTTCCAAAATGCTCTCATGATCTAGGGGTTTTCTCAAAATTTTATGGATGGAAAGTACACCTTATGAGAAAACTAGTTAATGGGTACCACAATATAGCACAGCAATATACCATTAGACGAGGTGGATTCAAAGGCTTGATGAAGAAAAATTAGTACACCTAGTGGGTACTTTAGGACCTAAGAATTATCAGTCTAACCATAGTGCCGCTATACAACATGAAAAGAGGTTCAACTAGTGATGAACTTCACTAGTTAGGATAGTAAGCAATGCTTACCGGTAGACAAGTCTTTTCCTTTTATTTTAAGAACTAGGTAGAGGACAAGTCCCAAGGGACTGAAACTCTATACGCATAGGTTTAACCTCATGGTGTATGTGCTCACAGTAGAGTACATATGCATATGTATATGTTATCCTTAGTGTTTTTCTTTACGGGTTGAGGATCCCTTACTGAGAATTATAAATTCTCACTCCTTTATCTTATGTTGTGTAGTTTCTGATGTAGTTGAGACTGATAACCACTGAGGGTTGTCGTGGTAATCTTTTGTTACAAGTACTTTATTATGGGAATCCTCGTGAATCTAGTTCTTATGTTTACTTTTTGGTTTAGTCATGTTACTAACTGTATTATTCCTGGCTGCAAAGGCTAGCAAGCATATGGAAGGAGTTTTAAGACTCACCACCAGAGCTCATCTCTAAGGTGGGAACTAGTTGAGAGGATCTCAGTAGGAAGGCTTGTATACAGAGTATGGCTAGTTGCCTCCAATGTTTGTGGATATAGTAAAAGGCTCTAGGGTTGCCTTTGGGTGAAGGGCATAGTCTTCTTTTGTGGATGCCTTTACAAGGTTTTTATGTGTAGTTATGATGGCATAAATGATGCATTGTTATGCTTTGATTTATTCAAACCTTGGTTTTTATGGAAAAATGCCAAGGCTATGTGAATTTTGTATGGATTTCCACTGATATGAATCAAAGCAAACATGCATGCATACTTTCATTTGTAGGTTAATTAACTAGTGACATGAATTTTTAACAATGGTGCACATAAATAACTAGCCAATTGCAATCAACGTGAGACCCATTCTCACAAGTTTCCTAGGCAGGGCCAAGAGGGGCTATGTCAATAGGGCTCAAGTAGTTACAATTTTTACGGCTTGATCAATGAGATACTATGTATTGAGTAGCATGGTAGCAGACATGGGGTCATGGTGATGTTTAAGTGTACTTGGTTTGATCCAACACGTGGTTTTCATACTTGTCCACATTTCAGACTTGTGGATGTCATATGGTAGATTGTCTCCACCCGAGCTATTTATTTTTGCATCCCAGGCTCAACAAGTTTATTCTTATGAATACCCTAACAAAGCCCTTCAACATTGGTAGGTAGTTGTGAAAATGAAGCCACAGACTTTCATTGACTATACAACCTAAGGATTTGATCAGTTTGAGGAGCTGGAACAAATACCCGATGAGTAGACACTAGTTGTAGAGACAATTGACGAGCTATTCCAAAAGGCAATTATGCATGACCCCCCATTGATCATAAATGATGGTCCCACTCTTGATGCCATCAATTTACTTGTGCATTTCATGTGTTATTCTGAGATAGTTCATGATGTTGATCCAAACATGGAGTTCCTACAAGGAACAGGCGATATGTCAGATGATGAAATGACCGAACAAGATGAAGAAGATGAGTGATATATGTATATATATATATATACATATATATATAGAATTTTAGGTATGTTGTACTAGAAATCCAAATGAATTTCTTTTAATTGTTACTTTTAAGTAATTAAATATTTTAGTAAATGAAAGTTCCATATAATCTTTTAATTTCCCACAAATTACAATTCTTAGAAAAAATATCACAAATATTTGTGATGATTTTAAGACGATAAATAAAAATTGATTCAAAATCGTTTAATATAGCTTTCTAAACTTTAGGAGGCATGCTGTTCGAAAATTGTTTCTTATGATTTTGAGATGGTAACCCTAAATCGACTCAAAATCATCTTAAATAACTCGTGACAATTTTCCTCTTGTTCTAGAATCATAGGAATATAGTAGAAGAAAGGGTAGTTGAATCATTATCATCTACCTATAAATATCCACATCTACCTCCTCACTTCTTTACTCTCAAATCTCCTTCTCCTTTCTTCCTCAACCTCTATGGCTCTTCTTATCCAAGTATGCCTCTTTCCCTTCCTTTTAATTAATTGTTTTTAGTTATATTTATGTGTGAGTGTGTGTGTGTGTGTCCAAAATTGATTAATAATGTAGGTATTAATTTGATGTTGATAGTTGCAATTAATTATTAGATGTTGTTAGTTGTTATTAATTAGAGGTTGTTTGTTTCTTGTCCTCAGGAATAATACTATGAATATGTGTTAATAATATGATGTTAAGAATAAAATTATTCTCTTAGTAGTAATTACATAAATTTTCACAAAACTTTCATAAATTATCTAATTAACTATTTTAATAAATGTAGGACCAAATTGATACAATTAAATTAAAATTTAATACAATTTAATAGAATTAATTGAAATTAATACAATTAATAGAAATTAATAGAATTAATAAAAATTAAATATAATTTCATATAATCAAATTAATATAAGTTAAATTAAAATTTAATAGTATTTAATAGAATTTCATAGAATGAAATTAAAATTAATATAATTTAATTAGAATAGTTAATGCATATATAAAAAATTTAGTAGTATTTTTTGTAGATTCTAGGATGGTTCGTTAGGGTATGGACCCAGTTGATTACCAGCATGACCTGAGACATGGTCAAGGTCCATGAGGTCCCTTGGTGGACCACTTCGATACGAAGGTCCCACCGACCCAGTCTAAACCGTGCTAGGTAGTGCTTATTTAGCTACCACATACCCCTATGCCGAGACCTCGTGGGTCCCACGCATATGGTCTCGGCACATCTAGTACTCATCCTTTTGGTGATACACAGGAGGCATATCACTCAGATATGAGTTTTATATCCGGGCACCCCTAGTATCGACCTATGGGTGCGATCCCACACACTTGGGAGTTCGACATTTCCTCAGTCAACCTCCTAGATCTAGACTTCATCCATGCCCCCAATGTAGGCAGGCAGCAGCAACACTAGCAGCAACAGCTTGACCTAACTACCTCCAACCCATCATTAGATGATAAGCGGACGGAGGACGGTGCCCCAGTCCCTTAGGGGTAAGGACTGAGAAATGCGGAGTTACCTCCACCTCCACCTCCATAAGACCATCCAGTGATTGTCCCTCACGAGTAAGTATTAATGTCTTCCACCTTAATTTATTGATATAATTAATATTTATTTATGACAATTTATTTGCTTACTATACTTTCAATTTGTTACAGCCTTCTTACAGATGAATCCATTTGGTTGACACTAGCATCGATTCATGGGAGGCTATGGGATGAGCCTTATATCTCTTGGTCATAGGCACCTCGATTGTTACAGGAGAAGCATCTCTCCAACTCAAAGGTAACCTTATTTTTTAGTATTTTCCTTTATATAATTTTTTTATTATGTACTAACTTGTTTTGTGTGTTCATATTTCAAAAATACTTTATGTGGGACCCTAGGAGGCAATAGTGTCACAAAATGGAAGGAAACTAATTGTGTAAAAATAGTCGAACGAAAAACATCATAAAATCGTAGGAAGAAAGGGCCTGCGATAGCTGTCAACTCTGCCATCTGAAAATTATAGGAATTTCCAACACCATAACATTGTTGCAATCGAGGCATCACAAAAATGTCGCATGTGTTCAACGATTAAAATCATCATGAGGTTTTATGCTTATTTGACAATTATCATTTCCGACACTATTATTTCCTACTATCTTGTGTGATGATTTTTTTGTAGGAAATACTTTTTTCAGTCAATTTTGCCACAATAAAGATAGTCTAAAAAACCTTCCTCTCTTGTAGTGATTTTAAGTGTTTGATTGATGCATTTACATGTTATCTAGAATGTTTTCAAGTATGAAAGGTGGTTGTCAAGTAGTTTAGTCGGGGCAAGCAAGAAAATGGGGCGCACTAAGCATGTTCTGCTCAAGATAAAGTGCTGCAAGCTCAGCCTTAGTGCTGCAATGTCAGGCCTAGCATTGAAGCGCTCAGGGGTTCGATTTGAGGCAGCCCTAAATTGCTTGTGGTGCGGCTTGCTGCAATGTCAGGCCTAGCATTGAAGTGCTCAGGAGTTCGATTTGAGGCAGGCCCAAATTACTTGTGGTGCGGCTTTTGGCACCGCTGTGCCTTCCCCTTAAAGCCTAAAGCTAGGGACTTCGAATGCGTACTTCGATGCTACAGTTGCATTTCTTAGACCATTATAAGTTATATGTGACCTTTAAATGGCTCTAAGATCCACTTCAAAAGTGAGTTAAATGCATCTATAAGCAAAGTTAAGAGGTGGACAAGGAAGTCCCTTAAGGCTAAGTAAATAAGTGGATCTTAAGTAAGGTTGAAAGTGCTAAGTAAGCAAAAGAGCTTATAGCTTCTAGAACACTTTAATTAAGTTATCTAGGTTAATAAGTTGAGCCACCAAGTTTAAGAATAACTTTAGTATAGTAAGAAAAAGGTTAAGAAAGAAGTGGCAAGTCACCATGCTTGCTAAGGCAAGAATAAATTTCTTGCAAAAAAGTAGGACTAAGTTATGGCAAGTTCACACAAAATAACCACCATATCCTAATTAAGTATTTCTGCAAATGACCCTAGGAAAATGTCTTTTACAATATACCCATATAATGCCTAGATGTTTAGTTTCTTTTTTTTTCTCTTTGTTAGATAAATTAGTTATAAGATGATGTTAGACATGTAATTAGCTAGATCTTTGTTTCTGCCTCTTCTAGTTTTTGTTTTTTGGAAACTCAGAATCAAGTATACAAGTATAAAATTTGAAGGAGGAATTATTTTCATATATAAGGAAGGGAAAATCAACTTATTTAGGACTCAGAAGGAAACTAAACCAAACTAAATGACATTTTATAAAATTTGCAAAAGGAAAGGACATTCAAACCCTGGCATCACTCTAACCAAGTTAGTGCTTTGGTACTACCTCTCCTAGTTAAGATATGATGTTCACTCAATGTAAATTGTTGAAGTTTTATCTCAATGATTTGATGTTGTGCTATTTAAACTTCAGACCTTCTGTCAAAGCCTAGACCAATTAGTATCTTAAGTTGTAAATATTCCTCATATTCTATGATCTTGTATGAACAATCAAAAGCAAAATAATGATGATGATGATGATGACAATAATAATAATAATAATAATAATAATAATACCTCTATCCCATATTCTTTGCACCACTTTATTTTTTGGGGTCATCCTAAATTCTTTGCACCATTTCCTCTTTTGGTAAATTTTACTTACCCAAATGAAAAATATGTATCTTTCCAATTCTTGCCAAAATTCCAAATCAATCTCACTCCTTCCATCACCAATTCAGTTGTGAGCTAGCACATCGAGGAGATAAGGATTATGGTGACTAAGAATGGTGATGACCAAGGACGCCAATCAAATGAGGATGTGATGGCGGTGATCAAAGAGCTGAAGTGTCACTAATGAAGATAGGGATTGAGGATGCAAAGTATTATTGAGGATGAGACTTGATTGTGCAATCAACGATGAGACCCGATCATGAATAGTGACGGATTAAGGATCCAACTTTCGAGATCAATACCGTTCATGATTGGCAGTGGTCTTGGACCCTTTCCTACTTTATTTGTATAATTCCCAAAGATTGAAATAGACTAATGACATCACATGGCAGCTGTTGGGTGCTTTGGCATTAGGAGTTTCAATCCTCTGCAAGAAGGGCAACAAGGAGACGAAAAAAGGGAAACGATTCAAAGGATCATATGGCAATGCGAACCTATGCATGGCTTGTGCATGAGCCCATTTTTGCCACACTTTTATGTTTGAAACTAGCATAATTACAAAGATTTGGCCAAAACAGCCTCTTATAACTCAAGTGGTGAATTTTTGTAGTTTCTAGCTAACGCAAGCTCAAATGCTAAAAATTTGGCTAAATCTTTGACCCGAGAAGTTTCACTTAACCCTATTTCTACCTTGCATGCTATTTTTGTTGGTTACTTGTTATGCAACATGAAATACTAGGCCAGGTGGTAGTTTGGGGTGTGTTAAACCAAGAAGGAGAAAAATATTCAAGGCATTAACACCAAATGCCAAACATGGTCATGTTTATGAAAGAAGAAAAAAAATGGTGAATTAAGGGTGTTTGGTCGCTACTACCATGGAACATGTTGAGAAATTTTGAATGTGGTTGGGAAATGGAAGAAACAGAGGCTTGGAGCCTAAAAAGGTGGTTGAGTCAAAAAGTTCATAATGGGTGGTGGAATTTGGGAGATAATTGATGAGAGGACGAAGAGAGCAAAATTTGAAACTCAATGCAAAATAGGAGAGTTCCTAAAACTCCTTGTCAAAGTGAAATGTTGCAAACAAACCAAGACGAAAGGAGTAATAACAAGAACTTACCTTCATGATTTTCACAAATGGTGGAACATTATAAAAAAGTTTATAAATTCACATATATTATAATATAGTGATGAAAAAATGTTTTTTGGAGGAAAATAAAAAAATGCTCTAATTTAGCATCTCTTTTATCTTGTGTAGGTAGTTGAATTATTAGAAAATTATATGAAATATGAAGAAGATGAGTGAGATGTTCATGTTGCATAGAATGTAACAGAAAAAATTCCCTTTTAGGCCTTAAATTTATACATTTTTTCCTACATGGTTTATTAACTTTATCTTGTGCTCAATTAGCTCAAAATTTTTTCCATATGTTTGAATTTAAAATAAGAAAGACTTGCAAAGAAAATTCAAGACCTAGGAAAATGCTGGGCTTGTATATGACCATTCATATTATTCTAATTGCTAGTGGAGAAAAGAGATTTTCATTTTTTTATTTTTCTAAAGGTGATAGGGGCATATTCTTTCATTCCAAATGATATATGAAATTATAGGGGTCGATTAAAAAATTAATAGGGTCCAATTACTTAATTATATACCTCTTGCTAATATTTTTCTTGAAAAAACTAGTCCATGAAACCCCCATATATTATACATGGATCTTGCACTGGCTAAACATGTTAGCATCATTTTTTTTTATAATTGGCAAGAGTGAAAAAATTTTATTAATGTCAAGCAAGATGCTAAAGCATACAGAGATGTACTATAGACCAAAGATCACCCTGCAATACATTATAAGATCATGACCACCAATCTGTTTTACACCCTTGCAATAAGCATAAATTAAACAGAGAGTATAGGATTAAAGCACTATTCATGGAAAGGGTCTAAATGGCCTGCCTCTTCTTCATGACAACCAAAAGTTAGAGTGTGCCTAAATTGATTAAAAAACTCCTAAATTGTTAAGAGCCTTGCTATTAAACAAAATTTTGTTTCTTTCATTCTATATATGTTAACCATGTAGCTACCTTAACAGTGGCACTTATGCTTTTGTGTAGTCATCTTTATGATAAATAAATGGAAGATTATTTTGAAGTTGCAAAATGCTATCTCTCCGAATGATCTTAGAATCCCACAAAGCTCATGTAAAAGAACAAATTTGGTTAGATATGCAACATCAGAGAAGGAGATGGTCTGTGTCCTCTTATTTTTCAATTTGCACAAAGGGCATACAATGGTTGATCTATTGAATACCTTGGGCGTAAAGGTTGAATATTATAGCTATTCTGTTTTGGATAGCCTTCCAAGCTAAGGAACTTGTCTTCTAAAGTAGTAATTTGTTCCATCCAAGCCCATTAATCTACTGGTAGGGACCTAGACTCCACGAATCATATAATCTAGCCAAGGATTTGACTAAGAAATTCCCATCAGCAAGCAAGTTCCACACAAATTAATCTACCAGCTTCCTACCAAAGGTGTTAGTGTTATGGCTAAAAGCCAATTATGAGATCATTGTATTTGGCACATTGAGTCATGATATTTTATTGAGGCATTATTCCAATAATTGTGTTTGTTGTTTGTTTTTGTGTAACATAATCAAATATAATTATAACGCTGGAATAATAGCATTTTTAAATGCCCCTGGTCTAGTATTATTGTGGAGTGGGTTGCAATAATACATTAAGACTAGCTTATGTGGTGACTAATATGAGATATGTAATCTATATTCGGGTACAAGTTGGAGAACTTGTGTATTGGACCAACCCGCCATGAGAACGCTACATGGATCATTATATAAGTGTTATAAGTGATTCTAATAGTGATCATGGAATATGTAATACTTTGACCTAAGGTCATCAAGGTTCCTTACATGTGAGTCACATACTTTGATACTTCTCTTTGTTGCTCGTAACTGAGTGAACATGAAGGTGATCATTGGGTATGTCACATATCATGTAAAGGGTTTTGTATAATCAAGAAGGAAATTTTCCCTCCTATTTAATAGGGGTGATATATTCGATCCCTTTGATTAAGTGAAACTGAGAAAATTAATGGCTATGCTCAGAGAAATTAATTTTGGATATCAATGTCATTAGTTTTAGTTAATCTACTCAAGAATCAAGAAACCAAATATTGGGTTATACAAGTGTGACACGTTTTATGTCTCATGCTTGGCTTGTTACCTTGGACAAAAGGACAATGACATATATGAATAATAATCATAGAGGTTTAGTCGACTCACCGACTATCTTGTGGCTTGGGTGGCAATGATGTGTTGCTAGACGCCACTCATTATTTATGATCATAAATGTAATTTATGATCATTGCCGATGTGATAAGAGTATATTGGGTTGCACACTTAGAGCGAATTGGATCATTTGAGTGCATGAACCAAATTTTTTTGGTTTTGGTTTCATGAGAATTTCAGATTAATTATTGGCCCAATAATTGAGCCATTATTAACCCGAAATTAGGCCTAATCAGATTAGGTTTTTAAAACTTATTAGGGTTAGGAGTTAAGCCTCAGTATATGTACATTATATAATGAGAAATTTCATAGCTACTACCTCCCTTGGATGAAATTAGAAAAGTTTTGAAAGTTCTAGCACTCTATTCTCTTGTCATTCCTTAGAAGATGTAAGCTACAATTGTGGGTGTAGGAGGAACACACCTGCCAAAATGTTGTGGAGGCATGGTGGTTCTGGTGGTTCGTATGGATACCATAGAGAGCTTAAACACATTAACTATTCAAGTTTTAGTGATTTGACTCAATAGTTGAATGAAAGATCTTAACCAACTAGGTATAAAATTTTCAAACACCTGATTTACTTTATTCTTCTTGGATCCTAGAGGGTTTTAGTTAATTTTTGTTGTGGTTGTTTCAGCTCCTAAAACCCTACATAAAGTTCCTACCTTTGTTCAAGATTTTAATTTCTCAAATTCAAATCATATTACATGTTTTTTATGCATTGGCAATTGGTTTGCTAAGCTAGAAAAAATTGCTACATTGATTTGCAAAGAAGTGGTGTGTTTTTCCTTATGTTTGCATTGTCATTTGGAGGCTTGTGATCTTGGAATAGTTAATGAATTTTCAAGAATTCAAGTTTTGATTGATGCATTTACATGTTATCTAGCATGTTTTCAAGTATTAGAAATGGTTGTCAAGTGGTTTGGTAAGGGCAAGCAAGAAAATAGGGCAAACCGAGCATGTTCTGCTTGAGATAAGGTGCTGCAAAGTGAGACCTAGCACCACGACACTAGACCTGGCATTGCAACAGTTGGGACCTCAATCTAAGGCAGCCCTAAATTGCTTGTGGGGTGGTCCTTGGCACTGTAGGATCAACCCTTTAAGGTCCAAAGCTCAGAGTTTTCTAAGGGCACTCCGGTGCCATGGTCACTTTCCCCGGGCCATTCTAACATAATTATGACCTTTGAATGGATCTAAGATCCACTTGTAAAGTGAGTTAAAGGCATCTGTAAGAATAGTTAAGAGGTGGACAAGGAAATGTCTTAAGGGCTGTGTAAGTGGACCTTAAGTAAGGTTAAGAATGCTAAGTAAGCACAAGAGGCTTTGAGCTTCTAAGGCACTTTAATTAAGTTATCTAGGTTAATATGTTGAGCCACCAAGTTTAAGAAGAAATATTGTATAGTTTGAAAAAGGTTAAGAAATAAGTGGCAAGTCACCATGCTTGCTAAGGCAGGAATAAAGCTTTTTTAAAGAAGTAGGACTAGGTTGAGGTAGGTTCGTGCAATAGAACCTTTTTTTAATGGCTATTAGGTAAGGCCTCGGGGTGTACAAATTATGAGCTCACACCAGCTTGCATTATTTACTGTTATATATGTATTATCCTAAGATTTTCTTGTAAGTTAAGAAATCCCTTAATGAGAATTATCAAATTCTCATCCCTTAAGTTTATATTGTGTGGATATGTGTAAATGTTGTTGAGCTTAGCACAAACTAAAGAAGTGTTAAGTTTAATCGTTTGTTATAGGTATAAGTTCATGAATCTAGTATAGTTCTAAGGTTTAGTTAGTTATTATTACATGCTAACTGAGTTATTTTATTGGCCTTGGCAGTGAGTACGCTAATAAGGACACAAGGAAGCAAAATGGCTCTTCATTTCAGAGTAGGTGAACTCGAGTTAGGGTTTAGTTGTTTAGTGATCTCGAACACCTTAGGAAGTTGTGTACCTAATTTTACTAAGTTGGTTCCCTAGTATAGACAAGGGTGAAATGACTTAAGTAGAGTTTATACACATTTTTACATTATACTTTTAAATGATGTACATAGGGTTAACACTCAAGGTCTTACCCACTTATTTACTTAGCTTTAGTTTATATTCATTTTGTTTTATGGATTTTGTAAAATGCACGTAAATTCTTAAGTTTTTTGCTTTGTTATTTATTTCACTTAAGAACCGAAGCTTCGAACACATGGTCATTTCCTAGGTTAATGAACTAGTTCCATATAAGTTTTAAAGAATTATGAGTTTCAACCACACATTTACAACTAAGTGTGGGACCATCATATCCTCATTAAGTATTTTTGTAAGTGACCCTAGGCAAGCATCTCTTACAATATACCTATACAAAGCCTAGATGTTTAGTTTCTTACTTCTCTCTTGGTTAGATAAATTAGTTACAAGATGATGTTAGACATGTAATTTGCTGTATCTTTGTTTTTACCTCTTCTAGTTTTTTTTCTTTGATATTCAAAATCAAGTAAACAAGTATAAGTTTTGAATAAGGAATTGTTATCATATATAAGGAAGGGAACATCAGCTTGTTTAGGACTCGAAAGGAAACCGAACTAAACTAAATGACATTTTATGAAATTTACAAAAGAAAAAGGGATTCAAACCCTGGCGTTACGCCAATCAAGCTGGCACTTCAAAACTGCTTGTTCTAGTTAAGATACTATGCTCATCAATGTAAATTGCCAATGTTTTACCTCATTCAATCGATGTGGTGTTCTTTAAACTGTAGACCCTTTGTCAGAGCCTATGCTCATTAGCATGTTTAGTTGTAAATATTCGTCATATTCTATGATCTTGTATGAACAATCAAAAGCATAATAATAATAATAATAATAATAATAATAATAATAACAACAACAACAACAACCTATATTCATGATTTTTACAAATGGATCTGTATGTATATGCAACTATTAAGACCTGATATTAAATAAAGAAGATTATAAAAATGCTAATAAATTCGTATGTACTATAATATAATGATGAAAAAAAAAATTTAGATGA
Source organism: Aquilaria yunnanensis (assembly GCA_039654915.1). Classification (NCBI taxonomy): domain Eukaryota; kingdom Viridiplantae; phylum Streptophyta; class Magnoliopsida; order Malvales; family Thymelaeaceae; genus Aquilaria; species Aquilaria yunnanensis. The sequence goes on along the minus strand of CM077595.1, from coordinate 33,336,120 downwards.
AAATCTAAAAAAAGGCTCTAATGTAGCATCTTTTTTTTCTTGTGTAGGTGGTCAAATAATTAGAAAATTATATGAAATATAAAGAAAATAAGTGAGATGATCATGTTGTATAGAATATAAAAAACAAAAGTCTCTTTTTAGCCTTTAAGCTTATACATTTCTTTCCCCTTAGCTTATTAACTTTATACTTTTCTTCCCTTTTTAGAATGCGGGCTTGAATATGACCTTTGCTATTATTCTAATTGTTAATGCATAAAAGTGATTGATCCATTTTTTATTTTGCTTGAGGTAATAAGGACATATTCTTTTGTTCCAAAAGATATATGAAAATTATGGGGTGCATAAAAAAATAAATAGGAGTCTAATTACTTAATTAACTACCTCCTATTAATATTTTTCTTGAAAAACTGGTTCATAAACCCCCCATATATTATACATGGATCCACCACTACCCATACATGTTACTTTTAATTTTTTTTTATAATTAGTAAGAGCGAAAAAATTTTATTGTTATTGCCGAGCAAAGAAGCTAGAGGATACAGAGAGGTATTACAGACTAGAGATCACCCTGTAATAAATTGGAAGATCATGACCACCAATCTGTTTTACACCCTTACAATAAGCATGAATTAAATAGAGAGTATAGAAGTAGAGAATCATTCATGAAAATGGTGCAAATGGCCTGCCTCATCTTTTCCACAGGCAGAAGTGAGAGAGTATCTATGTTGACAAAAAAAAAAAAAAAAACCTCCCAAAATGTTAAGAGCCTTATTATTAAACAAAATTCTGTTCCTTTCATTCCATATATATTAACCATAGAGCTGCTTTGACAGCTGCACCCCATGCTTTCCTGCCAGTTTTCTTTACGGGAAATAAATGGAAGATTATTTAGAAGTTGCAAAATGAAGGGTTTGACACAGAAATTCCCATCACCAGGCAAGTTCCACACTAGTTTATTTGCTGACTTCCTGCTTAAGGTAACAGAATTTAACAAAGAGCGAAGGTCATTTAATTCACTAGACTCTGTTCCTCTAGCTAGACATCGCCATACCCCTATCCAGATCCAAGACTCGCCCACCCACTCCCCCAGCTCATACACTTTATATTCTTGTTTTAATGATAACCTAAATAATCTTGGAAACCTCCTGAACAATGGTTCACCATTAACCCATTTATCCAACCAAAATCTTAGAGACTCCCTATTAACAACCTTCCAAAAAAAGCACTCCTCTAAATTAACCCCCCTTTCGAAGCAAAGACTCTCCTATTCCAATAATTCCACCCCGAAACCTATTACATGAACCACAACTAAATCCTCCATCAACCCCACATGTTGAAACATTCACCTTTCCCCAAAGAGCTTTAGGTTCTACTTGAAATCTCTACCACCATTTCACGAGTAAAGCTAGGTTTTTCCGCTCAAGATTTTCCACACTCAAACCCCCTAGTTTTTTGTTCGTCACCACTATTCTCCAAGATACCCAACTTATTTTCCTACCCTCCCCTAAAGCCCCACCCCTTAGGAAATTTTTTTGTAGTGGTTCAAGAGTTTGAAATGTACCCGAGGGAGATCAAAACAAGGAAAGGGAATACAACAGTAAGCTAGAGATACAAGGTTTAGGGAGGGTGATTCGCTCTCTAACACACATGTACTTTGCTTTCCAGGGGAATAACCATGATTTGAACTTTTCAATGACCTCCTTCCATGGTGTTAACAATTTCCTAGAAGCCCCCCACTGGCATACCGAGAGGCCGAGAAGGGACAGAACCCATTTTACAGCTGATGGAGTGAGCTAGCCGTATCCCTTCGTCAACAATATTTACTCCCATCAAGCTGCTCTTAGATAAGTTTACCTTTAATCCGGCCAGAATTTGAAAACATCTTTATGTCATGATGGATTAACTTCTTTGGAATCAGAGTTATAACCGAAGCTTTACACCATTTTCCAATTTAACCGGAAGCGTCACATTCTTAACAGATCTAGATGCATCATCCTTTAACAAATCTTCTGTTTTTTAACTTTTTTCTTTTTTCTTTTCTTGTGCTCAGTAGTATTTCATCCAATTAATGGGGGTTAATCTGCTGGAAGTACAGCAGGATATCAAAGCGGTGACCTTTCAAAACAAATTTTCTCTATACACAAAAATTTATATCAAACTTAAAAATTTTTTTACTTGATATATCCGAGTCTCTTAAACGAGCTCCTACATGTTTGTATTTTTTTTTTAGGAAATAAAAGATTTTATTAAAAGTAAAAGAATCAATAAGAGACATGAGCACTATTTTAAATAAAAAGATGAAAACCAAAACACTCTTGGGACCTGAAGAGCCCAATACCAAGCAGAGCCCCAGAATAAAGCCTAAAATAAGCAAAAAGTCAAAACTCGTTAACCCAAACAGCCCAAAAAGTAAAATAAGCAAAAACAAACAAAAGAAAAAACTCTTTGTGAATAAAAGGTTTTCAACCCATAGCCCAATTACAGAACCTAAGGCCATAATAAGCTCATGTCCGGGACTAATGACGGTAGCCTTATAATAGACGTAAGAAAAATATTCTCCAATTTTCATAGCTCTTATTTCGTGATTTAATCATTCATTTCAATTTTTTTAACTCGATTTTCAATGCCAAACATTTTAACCTTGAATCCAATTTTTTTTTTGTCCCTTCCTTTAATCCTTTATTTTGTCAAAATTCTCTGACATACTGATTGCTGCGCAAAGACCGTTGCGCACAAGAAATGCGGTTACTGTTCCACGCAAGCGTGTGGTGGAAGAAGTGACGGGATTAGTAGCTAGCGGAACAAGTTATTCGAAGGGTAAAGGCATAAGGATTGCGTGTGGTATCAAATATTTAGAAAATTAGAGATTTGGTTCCCTTCGGACGAGTCAATTACCAACCAAATTCTGTGTGCCACATGCCCCTCCAACAATCACTTTTTTTTAATTACGATCTTTTTTGTTTTCCCATTGATTGTATGAAACCCAGATGAGATAGTATGAGAGGACGGATGATATTAAACAAAATATATTTCATCACCATCACTTTTAATTTTAATTATGTTGTCATTACAGGTTTGACCTGATAACTAAAGTGTTTGGGACATTACAAAGATTTAGGATTTGATTCTAACCTCCACACCATCTCTGCAGGAAATGCCACAAAAAACTAGTTTGATTGCTCTTTAGATTCCGTAAATACTGTGATTCCTCTTTTCTTACTTAGAAAAATAATATTTCTTCCTTTATATACTTCGAAGCATGATTCTTAATACTAAAAAAATAAACTATGCTAAGAGTGGCGTAAAACTTGTAGAATCAATTAATTATAAGTTGATACTAGAAGTTCAGGCAAAAGTCAAGTCCCTTTCTTTCTTTTTTATTTTTTTCCTTCTTTTTACCAAAAATCATACTATTACAATTTAATAATTGGAAGGCCTAATTATCCATATGACCTCTATATTATAGTGACTCAGCCAATGCTCCTCTAAACTTTTTAGGGTTAAGAATCAAGCCCTGAATTTTGATGACCTGGACACTTTACCCACTTGACTTGGTAACTCGAACGTTTTCCGTTAGTTATTTAACGGAATTGCATTTGATTGCATACTTTAAAACTTTAGGCCTCTAATCATACAAACCAATAACTTTGGGACTTAAACTGTAATTAAATATAGTAATATAAGTTTTTTATTTTAATCATTTGTACTTGAAACTTTTCCTCTTACTATCCAAGTCCTCATCCTCAATGTAGCCCCACTTTCATTTTATCATCTCCACAATTGCAATAGTTGTGATGCAAACCAGACCTCTCATCCGCCATTGATCACTTAGGTCTTTGAACTATCAACAAAGTCTAATTTAAATCTCAAAATGATATGATCAAGGAAGGCACAATCAAGGATGTCAAGGACCCATTGAAGATAACTAGTGGACCATTGACAAGAAAGAAGGCTAATGAGCTCACTAGTGCACTTCAAGCTTTTGTGTCAAGCTTTCTCATGGAAAATGGGCTTGGAATTTTGCTAGGAGGTGCTGGAACATGCCAGGAATCATATGGAGATGATGGCCAAGCTTGGATTTTGATAGATGGGCGATATTCCAGTATAAAAATCATACCTTGATCTAAACAGATCGAAATTGAGTGATTCTTGATTCATTGGAAAGCTAACATTTGGAGCTATAAATCATATGCAGACCATGAAACCCAGTTTGCATGTTAAAGGGGTCCAATTTAGCTTGAAAATTGCAATTTGGGAGTCATCGCTGGTTCGGAAGTAGTTGCGGTATTTTGGGCATATCTTTGGCTTTAGATGTCTATTTTGTGTGATTCAGGTGTCGTTTCAAAACTAAGAAAGAGATCTACAACTTTGATGCTTTGCATTTTTAGAAATGATGGCTATATCAAGGTCAAATTTTAGCTTGAAGTTAAAGACACAAGCAAAAACTATAAAGAGCCCTTAAGTGCACCCAAAAATACTATTTTGGGGTTTTTAGAGCCAATCTTGTGTTGTAACATATTTTATTTTATTTTATTTTCCTATTTATTTACATTATTTAGGATTTCATTAGAGCCATGGAAGTGATTCAGGTCACATAGGATAAAGAAAATTCGCTACACACAATGAACATGTGCAAATTAGGTATTTGAGTCCTAGTTTGACTAGGTTTTCTTGAGTCCTTAGTAACTAGGTTTCCTAGGTGACTTGGGCTGTGAATTTTGCTAAGTCTTTTACCCTAGTTTAGGCCTATAAATAGGCACATATTCTGGTTGTAAAACACAGCCTTTATACGAAATAATATTGCTACTTTGGGGAGAAATTCTCTTCGGTTTTTTAAGGACTACCTTGGTGCACAAGTTGCTTGCGTTCTTGGTTTTCTTATACTTTTTTTTTCTAATCACAGGTTGATTAGGGGTGAGGGTTTAAATCCAGTCTCTTTGATGTCTTTTGGAGCTTGAAAAATATCTTGGGTGTGTTTCATGGTCTTTATACCATTGGGGTTCATATTAGTTGGTATCAAAGCCACAAGTTCCATCCGAAGGACATATCTTTATGTTCTTGTTTATCTTCATTTTTCTTTCAATTTTTCTAGTAATTTTGTGTTTTAATTCTCTGTTGTAATCCTTTTTCATCTTGTTTTAGGTCTGTGTTCTTTGTTTCCAACCTTGTTTCAAATAAAAAAAACAAAAACAAAAAAAGAAGCCAACTAATGTTACCTTGTGTTTTCGGTTTTCATCCGTTTGTTCTTTGTTGTTTCTTATCTTTCTGCTTCATGTCAAGCGCCATTAATCTCTCTTGCTTTCATTGTTTCCAGCATCCTAGAGTCAAGAATACACCAAAAAAAGAAGGATCCAAGTTTAGGAAGTTTCAGTATCAAAGAATTGTTTCAAATTGTGCAAGTTTTCAATTGTTTCTTGTCTTGGCCAAAAAAAAAAATCTAATTTTTTGTATTTGGCAGCAAGGAACTCCAAGAAGAAAGTTGTTTTAGCATCCAAATAGCAAGAAAAAAAAAAGGAAAGAGGGAAAAAAAAGGTAAAGGAAAGGACAAAGAAAAGAAAAGAAAAGAAAAGAGTTGCCAAAGACGCTTGCACATTATGACTTCTTTTTTGTGCCCACAAAACTAAACCATTGTTTTGAGCCCAAAGTTTTGCTTTGTGGCTCTTGTAATCATTTATTGCAAGGGCTTCCTAGAGTCTTTTAAAGCTTGTTTAGCCCACCTCTATTTTGGAGTCAAAATTGTTTTCAAGAATTCAAGTTTTCTTGTATGCTTTGAGGAAAGTTTTCTGAGAACTTTTGAGGACTCTTTAATAGCAATATTCTTACTACAAATTGAGTGTTTTGAGTGTTCATGTTTTTAGTGAAACACGTGAGGTGAGTGTGAGGATCTTTGATTTCAGGAGTATGGAGGGCTAGGAGGATAGGAGGATAGGAGGATGGAAGTGAGACACAATGATGAGCCTACTGTGAGAGAACTTCAAGGAACTCTGAATAGACTTTTGGAAAGGATTGAGGACATAGATTTGAGGTTGCCAAGGAGGCCTAATCCTATTTTGCAACCAAGAAGAAGTCCAAGGAGAGAAGAACTGGAAGAGGAAGAAGGAATTTGGGATGACCATGGGCTTCTAAAGAGGGGGGAGCCGAGGGGGGACAACAATAACAACTCCATCAAGCTTACCATTCCATCCTTCCAAGGGATGAGTGATCCCGAAGCATATTTGGAATGGGAGCAAAATATTGAGATGGTGTTTGATTGCCACCATTATTATGACGAAAAGAAGGTTAAATTGGCTACCATAAAGTTCACTAACTATACTCTTGTATGGTGGAATTAGGATGTTACTTCTAGGAAAAGGAGCCCATACACACATGGAGAGCCCTTAAAGCCTTGATGAGGAGGAGATTTGTTCCTAGCTACTACACTAAAGATCAACGCCTCAAGCTTCAAAAGCTAGTGCAGGCCAAAGGAGTGTGGAGGACTACCACAAAGACTTGGAGATGACCTTGACCCGAGCCAACATCATTGAGGATGAAGAGACCACCATTGCTAGATTCATCAATGGTCTTAATCCTAAGATTACCAACAAAGTGGATATGGTGCCTTATGTCAACGTGAAGGATTTGCTTCATCATGCCACTAAGGCTGAGAGGATCATCAAGAGAGCAAAGGCATCCAAGATGTCTCAAGGGGGAATTTCCACACGGAAAGGAGCATGGAGCAAGGATGTGAGAGAAGCACCCAAGCCAAAAGTGGAGGCCACAAAAGGAGACTTGTCCCGGCCTCAACAAGAAAAGTCAATCATGCTTGTACCACTTTCACCACAACAAGTCTTAGAGGATGAAAGGAAACTTCAAAGTAAGGTTGAGATAAAAGAAAATGAGGGGAAAGCCAAGTGAAAAATTGAGAGATTAAGTAAGAAAAGTGAACATAAGGGGAAGAAGAGTGGAGAGTTCCCGAGATAAGAAATTGAGTGTGAAGTTGAGAGAAGACAAGAGTGCAATGAACCTAAACCTAGTGAAAAGAAAATGACCTAGAGAGAAGCCATACTTTCAAATGACATAATGAAGTCTTCTTCTAGTATTGTGTTGTTTTCTTTTCAGGACTTAAGTGGAGATAAGCTACAAGAATCAAGTGACTTTCTGCCCATCGAAGAAGTTGGTGTTCCCAATATTCCAAGTCATGTCCCATGCATCAAACCAACAAAGGAGGTTGAGAAGGAACAATTTGAGGTAAGTCCAAGTGATTTTCATATGCAAAAGTTTGCCTAACATTGTTTCTTATCCTATGGTTCAAGGGGGTGAAATTATTGCAACTCCACCCAAAGCCATTGAATACAAAGGTGAAAATTTTATGGTTCCTACATCTAAGGAAGATACATGGAGATTAAGTCCAACCACTATAATGTATTTCTTCCTTATGCCTAGATTTGATGTAGTTTTGCATGAAAATCTCAAACAACATGTGTTTGCTAACAATATTGTTTTGAAGAATGGTTTTCATGCAACTAGATTAAAAGAAGGAAGTAACCATGAAACTTTGACAAAATATGGTTTTAAATCTTCTAATTCTTTGGTTTTGTCAAATCATCTTCTGAATTCCATGAGTTTCTCTAGCGTAAAATCTGTTTTGGTGTCTTTTGTTTTTGATTTTATTTGTTTTGCATCAATCTCAGATTGTTTTGTTTTATCTCAAGTTAAATCCACTTCTTTGGAATTTTTCATGCCTAAATTAGTTCATACACATGCATTACACAAACTTTTGAGCCTTGATATTTTTGCTTTATTTCCAAGCTTGAAAGTATTTATTTTGAGTGAAAATTTTGGTTTTAAATTCAACCTTTTAAGGAGATATGTTGAGTCCTTTGTTTTGTGTCACATTTCATACATATTCACAATTTTCATGCATTGTCATTCATATACATACAAAAATAAGTTTGATCTTGTTTCATTTAAAATGCTTAGGATTTTTATGAAATTCATTCATTCTTGTTTTGTTATTAGTTTAGGCCACATTGTGTTCAATTCTTGTTTATTTGAATAGCCTATGCAAACTATTGTCTTAACATGCATAACATGTGCTTTTCATAACCATAACACTTGTGTGAGTTTAGGTCCATTTATTTTGAATGCATACAACATCCTTGAGGTAAATTCTTCCTACGCTTTTCCTTGTTGTGAGAGTAATGTTTTTGAGATGGCAAAGATAATGAAAGTGATGCCTAGAGTTAAGATGAAAATTGTGCAAACTTTCAGATTTTTTGTGCTAATTGCTTCTAACTTTGTTTTTGCACCTGGAGGTATCAAAATTATCATTGCATTTGGATATTAGTTCAGGTTTTTCACAAGATTAGAGCTCCATACACAAGCATTCCATGCTATTGGTGCTTATGTGAAAGGTAAGTGCTTATGTGTTAATTATTTCATCATTATTGATTCAATTCCATTTTCTAATGTAGGTTTTGATTCGAGGATGAATCCTTCTAAGGAGGGGGGTGTTGATATGATCAAGGAAGGCAAAATCAAGGATGGCAAGGACCCAAGGACCCATTGAAGATAACTAGTGGACCATTGACAAGAAAGAAGGCTAATGAGCTCACTAGTGCACTTCAAGCTTTTGTGTCAAGCTTTTTCATAGAGAATGGGCTTGGAATTTTGCTAGGAGGTGCTGGAACATGCAAAGAATCATTTGGAGATGATGGCCAAGCTTGGATTTTGACAGATGGGTGATATTCTAGTATAAAAATCATATCTTGATCTAAACAGATCGAAATTGAGTGATTCTTGATTCATTAGAAAGCTAACATCTGGAGCTACAAATCATATGCAGACCATGAAACCCATTTTGCACGTTAATGGGGTTCAATTTAGCTTGAAAATCGCGATTTGCGAGTTATCGCTGGTTCGGAAGTAGTTGCGGTATTTTGGGCATATCTTTGGCTTTAGATGTCTGTTTTGTGTGATTCAGGTGTCGTTTCAAAGCTAAGAAATAGATCTACAGCTTTCATGCTTTGCATTTTGAGAAATCATGGCTACATCAAGGTCAAAGTTTAGCTTGAAGTTGAAGACACAAGGAAGAACCGTAAGGAGCCCTTAAGTGCACCCGAAAATACTATTTTGGCGTTTTTAGGGCCAATCTTGTGTTGTAACATATTTTATTTTATTTTCCTATTTATTTAAATTATTTAGGATGTAATTAGAGCCATGGAAGTGATTCAGGTTGCATAGGATAAAGAAAATTCGTTGCACACATTGAACATGTGCAAATTAGGTATTTGAGTCCTAGTTTGACTAGGTTTTCTTGAATCCTTTGTAACTAGGTTTCCTAGGTGACATGGGCTGCAAATTTTTTTGATTCTTTTACCCTAGTTTAGGACTATAAATAGGCACTTATTCTAGTTGTAAAACACAGCCTTTACATGAAATAATATTGCTACTTTGGGGAGAAATTTTCTTTGGTTCTTTTAGGACTACCTTGGTGTACAAGTTGCTTCTGTTCTTGGTTTTCTTATACTTATTGTTTCTAATCACAGGTTGATTAGGGGTGTGGGTTTAAATCCAATCTCTTTGATGTCTTGTGGAGCTTGAAAGACATCTTGGTCGTGTTTCATGGTCTTTATACCATTGGGGTTCGCATCACAAAAGCCTTGGTTCAACTTGAATGCCATAATATCTATCTTAAGTCACGACCAATAAGACTAATAAATTTGAATACTCCAACAAGATTGACCATAACTCTTTGTAAAAAACTCCAAATTGAAATTTCTAAAATTCCCATGAAACTAGACTTCCCAAGCAATAACATATATTTTATTCATAATTTTTAGTTTACCCCTTTGGTATAGTTTGCTCCTCAAGTTTCAAACACTCGCAACACCTACAGTTTGTTCCTCAAGTTTCAAACACTCGCAACACCTATCATTTCAACAATGCCTTGTGAGAACCAGCACAACTCCTTACTCAAGCCTCCAAATCGAATCTCGTTTCTTCTATGTTAAACCAGACTCATGCCATTTCAATGATATGTTATAAGCCTAGGTTTTAGTCACATTTTAGTATAGAACCAACCGAAATATCCTAATCTACTGTTGAAATTTCTCAAACTAAAATGGAGTATAAAAATTTTAAATATTTCTTATTTTTCCCTTAATCTAATCCCTTTAAATCATCATAATACACCCTTATCATAGTCTTTCAGCTTTATGAGCATTACACAATCATCAATTCTCAAGAAAATTTATAAACAATTACATCTTACGAATAAGATTTGATGAATTACCCAAATCTTGTTTATGAATTTGCAAGATTAACAATGATAAAGAATGTTGCATCAATCTTTCGCTCTAGTAAAAATATATTAATATCCAATTTCATAAAAGACATGGTATTATTTTCTCAATCGTAAAATTAGAATTTACCCAAATTTTATATAGCACAAGTTAATTACTATGGTTTTGAAAAAATTTCAACCTGCCTTTTAACTTTGCCAATCAAATTATAAATTGTAAAGTTTAACTTTGTAGTATTTTTAGTTATTTTGTCTAAAATAATTTACATCTTTCTATTATAATAAAATAAAATTCAAAAGTTTGGATTTTAACATTAATTACAATATATATATATACACATTTTAAAAAAAATAAAATAGAGGTGAATAACTTGAGAATGGAGGTTATATTGGTGGCAATGGAGGCAACGGAGAGGGGAGGCAGTGGTCTTGAAGAAGGTGGAGACTTAGATCAAAGATAGTGACCTAGATGGAGGAGACAAAATATTAAGGTGCAAAAGATAAAAATTAGGAAATGTAAGTGGCAGTTATTTAGTTTTTCTCCTTTTTAAATGGACGGAAGTTACGTCATGTGGCCAAAGTGCCCTGATTGTCAAAGTTTAGGGATCAATCCTTACCCCGAAAAAATCTAAAGAAGTGATTGGCTGAGTCACTCTATTATAGGGGTCATTCGAGAGCACACCCTCTCCACAACACGCCTCATGTGTGGCCAATAAAACTGTTCCTATAAGACATCAAGTGTCTTGGTAACTCAAAAGTGTCCCATTAGCCCACTGCCATGGGACTCCTTCACAAACAACTCTCTTAGGGAACTTTGGGGAACACATAGTTTATTCTCCCTCAAAAGAAAACCATCTTATTTAAAGTACTTACCATTGGTGCCCTTAGCACTACTAGCATAAATTTGACCACAATTAAGGTCATTAAGATATAAATCCTTTAAAACCTCAAACCCTAGCAACTTAGTATTCAAAGTAGAAAACAATGCAAATCTCCTAGACAAAGCATCTACAACAACATTTTCTTTATCTTCTTTGAACTTAATCACATATTGGAAAGACTCAACAAAATCAGCCTACCTTGCATATGCCTTCGACTAAACTTTCCTTGGCTTTTTAAGTGCTTAATGGATTGATGATCAGCATGTATAACAAACTCTTTGGCCTATAGCTAATGTTGCCTTGTTTCTAGATTTTTAACATTACATATAACTCCTTGTCATAGGTTGGATAATTAAAGCTTGCGCCATTAAGTTTCTCACTAAAGTATGCAATAAGGTGGTCTTCTTGCATAAGCATAACTCTAATGCCTATTTTTTAGGCATCACATTCAATCTCAAACATCTTATCAAAGTTAGGCAAGGCAAGTAAGATGGATTACTCAATTTGTCCTCAAGCCTCTCAAAAGCCTTGTGTTGACCTTCTAAAGCCTATGTTCTTCTTCACAATCTCCATGAAAGGTGCTACAATAGTAGAAAAATGTTTAACAAATATTCTATAAAAAGTAGCTAAGCCATGGAAAAACCTCACCTTAGAGATTAAATTAGGGATTTGCCACTCTTGTATAGCCCTACCTTTTTTTTTTTTTTTCTATCCACCTTAACTCCACTTGAGCTTATAACAAAACCATGAAAGATGACTAGATTAGCACAAAAAAAGCACTTTTTAAGATTAGCATGTAATTTTTGCTCCTTTAATGTACTCAACACTTCTTTTTTTTGCTCCACATGCTCTTCTAGGTTCTTACTGTACACCAGTATATTAGCAAAATAAACAATGACAAATCTACCTATGGAATCACGCAATACATAGTTCGTGATCCTCATAAAGATACTAGGGGCATTTGTTAAACGGAAAAATATCACTAACCATTCATACAACCCAAACTTAGTCTTCAAGGCTATTTTCCAATCATCTTTTTTCCTTATTCTAATATGATGATATCCGATTTTCAAATCAATCTTAGAGAATAAAGTATAGCCATGAAGCTCATCTAGCATATCATCAAAGCGAGCGATAGGATGTCTATACTTTACTATTATCTTGTTGATTGGCCTAAACTCCATGCATGTGTACCATGAATTGTCCTCTTTTTTGCACCAAGAGCACTAGCACAGCACATGAGTTCATGCTTTCCCTCACATAGCTTTTAGCCAACAAGTCTTTTACTTGTCTTTGTATTACATTGGTTTCCTTGGGATTAGTCCTATAATCTAGCTTGTTTGGTATACTAGTATCAATTCTATTGGATAAACTGCCTTGGATAGACAGAAGTCTTCTAGGTTCCTTGGGAAACACATCTTCAAGATTCTACAAGGGAGACATAACAACACTTGGAAAGGAAGTTAGCTCATTCAAAGCAAGGTAAGATCCCTTGTAAAGCAAAAGAAGCACTGGTCTTTATGCTTTAATAGCTTGTGCCACATCGCTCATTTTAGCAAAAAATTATTCTTTTTTTTTTTCTATCAGCTAGCCCTTTATGTTTTTTACCTCAAGAGCTCTTAACTCTCACTTCCCTTTCAACCCACTTACTTTACCATGTCTCTCGGTTATTTTCTCAGCTTTCCTATCTTATTTCTTGTCTCTTAGGCCCTTAACTTTCCTTTTTATTTTTTTTCTCATCCTTACACTGAAGTTTCCTTTGGTCTTCAAGGACTTGCAGTGGTGAAAAGGGAATCAACATCACCAACCTGTTCTTATTAACAAAATAGTAGACATTCTTGAATCCATCATGAGTGGCTCTCCAATAAAATTGACATGGTCTCCTAAGCAAAAAGTGGCAAGCATGCATGGGTGCAACATAACATAACACTTCATCATGATAAGCAACAATCTTAAAAAAAAAAGCAAGTACCTGCCTTTGGACCTTCATTTCACCTTCAGCATTTAGCCATTGTAGCTGATAGGGTTGAGGCTGTGCATGTGTAGGCAACTGTAGCTTCTCCTCCGAGGTAGTGCTAGCCACATTGGTGTAACTCCGTCCATCTATAATAAGGCTACACACTTTGTCTTCTACTTGGTACCTTGTATGATAGATGCACACCTTTTAATCTTTCTCTTATTTTGGTTTCATGTTAAGGGCTCTCCTAGCAGCTAATAAGTCTCTCATATTTTGTGGCTCTTTTCCAAAATGAATGTCTTCCAATGTGGCAGGCCTAAAAGATCTCCTTCATCATGTCCATATTCTTCTTCAGACACAAGTTCACCATGCTCGTCAACATAAAGTACTTTTTGATTGGCACAATTCCTAGCTAAATGCCCTTTACCTCTCCACATGTAGCACATAATGTTATGGGTCCTTCTTGTGATTTGTGATGTAGTTGCTCCTTAGGCTTGGGAGTGTGTCATGGGAGCACTACTTAGAGATGCCTTGCCCTTGGCTTGGGTGTCTTCTTCTTGGCATCCTTTTGACACCATTTCTAGCTTGAACCTCCACTTTGTGCAACCTTAGTTGTCCTTGGTCTTTGTAGGAACCTCTCAGCCTTGTTGGCTTGGCATAATAGATTAGTGACATCTACATAGTGCACCATCTCCACTCTATTGGCTATTTCAGGGTTAAGGCTATTCAAGAATCTTGCCATGGTTGCTTCCTCTTCTTCTATGATGTTGGCTTGGATGAAGGTCATCTCATATTTGTTGTGGTAGTCCTCCATAAACTTGCTTCTTCATACCAACCATTGTAGCTTTTGACATTGATCTTTGTAGTATTAACTTGGAACAAACCTTTCCTTCATCAATTCCTTGAATTCTTTGTATGTTCAAATAGGCTCCTCTTCATTTCTCCTTCTTATGACCATTACCTAGTTCTACTATACAAGAGAATAGTCAATAAACTTTATAGTAGCTAGCTTTACCTTCTTCTCTTTTAAATATTGGTAGCAATCAAAGACTATCTCAATCTTTTGCTCCCACTCCTAATATGCATCTGAATCATTTTTGCTTTGAAAGGGTGGGATATTGAGCTTTGTGGAATTCAAGTTCTCATCATGCTTGGGTGTTCTTCTTCTTGGAAGCATGGTTAGCTTTTGAGTACTGCTCCATATATCCTCCTCTCCATTTTACTCCTCTATCTCCTTAGGTGAGTTGTCAACCCTATACATAGGATTGTTTCTCCTTTGCATCATGGACTAGGGGCCTTTTCTGATAGACACTTAGAGGGAAAGCTTCTTAATCTTCCTTGCACTCTCTTCATGCCTTTGAGCTTTCTCTTTCTTCATGACCTCTAGTATATCAAGTATCTTCTAAAATTAAGACTACATAGCCTTAATAGTGACTCTAAAATCCATGTTTTTTCTAGTGCTTCTAGACATGTTGCTTTTGAAATCAAGGATCTCATAAACACTTACTCAATTTTTTAATGCAAGAAAGAAAAATTCTTGCTAGCAAAACTTGTGTCCTAAGTTCTAGGTGAACTAGGCTTAAAACATACAAAAAATTGCAAGACCTTAGGAGGCCATAGCAATGAATGATTGCAAGGAATAAAAAGTTAAAGACTTAGGCACAAGATGGCTACTAAAATGTTTTTCAAGTATAAACTAAGGTTTGTTAAAACCCTTATATGTACTTTGTTGAAAGAATCACAACCCTGAAGGCCTTGTTGCACATGCAACAACCAATTAGGGTATGTATCGTAGCTATTTTTTTCTTTCTCCATTCTTATTCTTTTTCTTCTATTTTTTATTGCAAGAACATAAAAGTCTTTGATCTAGCTGGGGCAATGACCTAAAATAAGGGCAAGATGACTTTAGAATATAATAAAAAGCTAAAAAATGAAACAATAAGAAATAGTTGAGTTTTGGGATAGGAAGACTCAAGAAAGTTGGAAGAATTAATAGACACCTAATTTGATAATGGAAGGAAGACTGTAACAAAGAAGAACATAAGATTAAAATTGGTAATGAAACAAGAATCAAATGAATATTGAAGCAAAAACACATGGAAGGATAAGCAAGTTTTCAATATATCCTCTCAGTAGAACTTATGGCTCTGACAACAACTAATGCGTGCACCACAAAGGAAATATGCCCAAGTTACTTCAAGTTCCACAAGAGACACATTTTTGAAAGAATGGAAGGGTTTAACCAACAAAGATCACATAGTTCCTTGAAAGCCAAGTTAAGTTCATAATGAACTCAATGTAGTTGCCTTACTAGCTAGAAATCAATATCAAATGAATTCTAAATAATACAAGAGTTGGAATGGCCTTAAATAAGGCTGGTATGGCTGAAAGAGACATGAAAAGCCCTAATCTTAGTGAAAGAAAGCTAACAAGGTGCTAGGAGACCTAGTTGGACTTGGTAGTGTGTCCTAGGTGTGTCCTAGGTGCCCCTCCAATGCCCTTCACACAAAGTAGAAGAACTCATATACCCCGAGGTGTCTAATGTTCAAAATACACTTTGAAAAGACTGAAAGAAACTAGAACAAAGTAGGATTGAGCTAAAATGCCCTGTAGAGTGCTTAGTAGGGTTTCTTGAGTGAACCACATGTGCACTTAAAGGTTTCTACTAGTGTCTGGCACTTCCCCTTCATATTTGGACCTAGGCATCATGTTAAGGCTTTAACTAAATTGATCCACACTTCAAATGGCTCAAGAAATGGTTGGTCGCCAGAGTAGTTGTATCGTTTGCCGCTAGTGGTTTGAAGAGCCACACTATGTGCACTTGGAGGGCCTTTTTAACCTCCTGGGCTTGGCTTCTAGACATGGGTCCTATGGAGATCTTTAAGGGGTCCTTGCTTCTTAATTCATATTAATGATGCTTAATGCTTAGTTTATTTTTCTATTATTCTTTATGAATCTTGACTATTTAGATGTACTTATTACGATAAA
This sequence comes from Aquilaria yunnanensis, assembly GCA_039654915.1. Classification (NCBI taxonomy): domain Eukaryota; kingdom Viridiplantae; phylum Streptophyta; class Magnoliopsida; order Malvales; family Thymelaeaceae; genus Aquilaria; species Aquilaria yunnanensis. The sequence goes on along the minus strand of CM077595.1, from coordinate 33,320,012 downwards.
TTTTGATTTTCTTATTTTACATATATATATCTACAATCTTTAGATATCTTAAGTAATTTTTCTAATTAAAGGTTTCTATATAAGGAGATTTAAGGAAAATGATTAATTTTGAGTTAAATGGAAGAAAAATATTTACCTTGTAAGATATTTACCCAGAACACTAGTTTGATATCTCTATGGACAAAGTTGTGTTGAGGAATCGCATGTTAGTAAGCTAATCCCTTTACTATGACTATCAAGATTTTTAGTCTATTCTAGCAATTTAAGAAACATTCAAAAAAAATATTTTATAACATTTACATGATATTCAAGTCAAATATTTTGGTTGCAAGAGAAGTTTACAATTCATCTTCTTAACCTCCGTCCACCTATTCTTAAACCACGATGAAGTAATCAAGGTGCTAATTTGTCAATTGAATCAACTTATTATTGGGCTGTTCCATTAGCTTCATATAATTTCTTTTATTGAAACACCACGGTGGGTGCATATTTCATTCCACAAAACAATGCCTTATGGAACTTACAAACTTGGTTTGGGTCTTACAACAATTAAATGGCAAAACTGACGTAAAACAAAGAATAAAATCAAAATGTAACCCTATGCTTCACAACATAATCAGGGCATACAAACTAAAATACCAAATGAAAACTAATCCCTACCCTAATCAGAACAGCTTCAATAATCTAATTCGTAAGCAAATCATAATGACATGAACCACAATGATGAAGATGTTTGTTCCTTTCCTGCCATAAGAAATAGATAGCACCAGCAAAATGCATTCTCCTTAACTTTGCCTTAATACTTTTTCCCTTAACATGCCTATTGAAACCAACCAACCAACCGACTCCATCTTATAAGAGCATTATACAGTCTAACTTTGGACATAAGCCCCTTCCATACACATACCAAATACTCACAAGCAAAGAACAGATAATCATGAGATTCAACATGGACTAAACAGAGCGGACATATAGCTGGTTGAAGTTGCATAAAACAACATAATCTATTCAGGGTTGGCAATATATTAAGCACAACAAACCAACATATCATATAGTACTTAAGAACTAAGCTCCACACCATGTTAACCTAATCAACAAGATCAAAATTCTCAATAGCATGAACATAAGCTGCATGCATCAGAAACTTATCATTCTTTACACAATTCTAGACCTAATTATGCACACAATCATAAAAGAGATGTCTAGTTTTCAGCATATATTTCCAAGCAATTGAAGAATCACTTGGACGTGAAATATGCCATAAGTCAGCACCTTTAATATAATAAGCGTGGACACATTTTACCTAGAAGCTCTCCTTATCCACAATAACCTCCACAACTTCTTACCAAGAGCAGTAGTATTCTAACTAATAAGACTAAAAGTACCAAGGACCCTAAGTTTTTTTGAACATGAACCTCCTACCTAGCAACCAAATATTTCCCCCCAAAAAATAGAACCAGTCCAAAGAAAAGCTCTACAGTTTTTCTCTACACGTCTAAGTAAAGTCTTTGGAATAGAGAAAATAGTAGACCAATAAGCTTTAATGCTAAAAATAATAGACCTAATCAATTGTAAATGACTAGCATAAGATAAAACTTATTTGACTACCAAGTCAAATTCTATCTACAATAGGAAATCCTAGATATCTAATGCAAAGATATCTTTTCCTCCAGGGGTTTATAATGGCTCATTGGCAGACTTCTATCTACCATAGGAACCCTTAGATATCTAATAGGGAGAACACCTATCACCATATTCGAAGCCATAAAATCTCAGCCTCCACAAAAACATCCATAAACACCTGACTTTTGCCGTCATTAGTCACTAGACCATTGGTACTAGAAAACACATCTAGCCAATGCCTAATAGAATAGTAGACTAGATATCACCCTTTGCAAATACCATAACATCATCATCAAACATCAAATGAGACAAGTTCACTTTCTTACATTTAGGATGATATAAGATATACTTCCTATCATACATTTTAGAAAGGGCTCTAGATAGGTAATCTATGGCCAAAACAAACAAAAAATGAAAGAAGGAATCTCTCTACCTCACTCTACTCTTTCCTTTAAAATAACAACAATTTTCCATTGATCATAATAGAAAAACAATGAGATCTCACACAAATCAAGACCCTTCTTACCCACTTCTCTAAGAAGTCCAGCTACAACAAAAACTTTTCCAGGAAATTCCAATCAACAAGATCATAAGCTTTCTGATATGATCAAAGAAGGCACAACTAAGGATGGCAACAATCCATTGAAGATAACTAGTAGACCATTGACAAGGATGAAGGCTAAGGAGCTAACTAGTGCACTTCAAGCTTGGATTTTGACAGATTGGCGATGTTCTAGTAGAAAAATCATATCTTGAGTTAAACAGATCAGAATTGAGTGATTCTTGATTCATTATAAATCTAACTTCTGGAGCTACAAATCATATGAGGACCATGAAACCATTTTGCACGTTAAGGAGGTCCAATTGAGCTTCAAAGTTTCGATTTGCGAGTTATCACTAGTTCAGAAGTAGTTGCAGTTTTTTGGTCATATCTTTGTATTCAGATGTCCGTTTTGTGTTCTTCAGGTGTCATTTCAAAGATAAGAAATAGATCTACAACTTTCATGCTTTGCATTTTGAGAAATCATGGCTGCATCAAGTTCGAATTTCAGCTTGAAGTTGAAGACACAAGCAGGAACCACCCGAGAAGACTATTTTAGGGTTTTCATGGCCAATCTTGTTTTGTAACGTATTTTATTTTATTTTCTTATTTATTTACATTATTTAGGATGTTATTTAGGCCATGGAAGTGATTTAGGTCACTTAGGATAAATGGAATTCGCTGCACACCTTAAACATGTGTTAAAAGGGTGTAGGAATCCTAGTTTGACTAGGTTTTCTTGAGTCCTTTGTAACTAGGTTTCCTAGGTGACTTGGGCTGCGAATTTTGCCCAGATTTTTACCCTAGTTTAGGCCTATATAAAGGCACATATTCTGGATGTAAACACACAGATTATTGCCAAAATAATATTGCTCTTTGGAGAGGTTTTCTCTTTGGTTCTTTGTAGACTGCCTTGGTGCACAAGTGTGCTTGTGTTCTTGGAGTTCTATACTTCTTGTTTCTAATCACAGGTTGATTAGGGGTGAGGGTTTAAAACCTAGTCTTTTTGATGTCTTGTGGAGCTTGAATCATATTTTGGGCGCGTTTCATAGTCATTATACCATAGGGGTTCGCATCACTTTCTTTAAATCAATCTTTAGGCATATCTTAGGCTTTATATAAGACCTAGAATATACCCTTATAAGCTCATGGTAGATCAAAATGTTATTAGCAATCAATATGTGCTTAACAGAAGCCCCTGACTATTATTAATAACTAAAGGAAACACTTTTTGCAACCCACTAGCCAAAATCTTGGAGATAAATTTGTAGAGGATAGAACAACAATGTATAGGTCTAAAATCATTTGTAACAGGAGCATGAGAATGCTTAGGCACAAGATGAATGGTAACAGTAGAGAGAGCATTAGGAAGGTCACCAGTATAAAAAAGCTGATAGATAATAGCTAAAATGTCAAAACCAATGATTTCGTAATTATATTGATAAACGCAAGTAGTAAAGCCATCTGGACAAAGGGCTTTTGTGGCATTAATACCCTTAACTACTTTCACAATATCACCAACAAAGACATCTACATCCAGCACCATTTGAAGCTCAGAGCACAAGTTAGGTCCATTATCAACAATATACGTAAGTAAATCCAAAGTGATTCAACCAAGAAGAGAAGAAAAAATGCAAGGAACTCATCTTGAATATCAAATTGAAGAGTCAATTGTTTGCCAGCTTTGCTAGTCAAACAGGAGATACTAGCTTTTGCATTTCTCTTCTTCATTCTTGAGTAAGCAAACTTGTTGTTATCATCCCCCAACATTATCCAATCTACTGCACCCTTTTGATCATAAAAATCTTCTACAATTTTTAGTTGAAACATCTATTCTTTAACTTTTTGCCACTCTGAATATAAAAACTGATCTCCCTAATTCTGATTTAAATGGTGCTACAAAAGGATCCAACTCTAACTCCTTTACTCTAACTCTCCTTGAGATGTCAAAAAAACCCTCAAAATTTAGTCGCTTCAATGCTTTTCTAAGCTCCTACAGCTATTTCAGAATCTTCTGCCAAGCAGTACTGCTACCAGAACTAGGATCTACATCCTAGATTTTCCTCACAATTTGGTGATAGGATGGATGTTTCTGCCACATATGAAGATATTTAAAATGAGGTCTTCTTTCAATTATACACCTAGATAGATCCATCAATGACATAGAATGATCAGAACACCAATGCCTTTTAAACTCCACAAAAATAGTAGGGAACTTCTCAAACCAAGTAGAGTTTCCCAGCACACAATCCAACTTGCAGAAAACACGGTCTTAAAAAACTTGATTGTTGCCCTAAGTAAAAAAGTCCCCAATGCTTCTAAGATCAGTTAAACCTGTACGAGTACAACGCTCAACAAAACCAAAGCTTGCCAATCCACTGAGCCATTTGTAGTGATCTTTTCATCTAAACTCAAAATCTCATTGAAATCTCCACATAATAACCAAGGGTCCATTGTATTATGAGCAATCAGCTCAAGCTTCTATAACAACCTTCTTCTCTCCCTAGGATCATTAGATGCATAGATAGTAGTTAAGATACAATGCCACTACTCTCTTTTGCTCTGAACCTCACAGTGAATTAATTGATCAGAACCCTTGAAGAACTAAATCTTCAGAACATTTGGATTCTATATAATCCAAACCCTCCCATTAATAGGAAACACTTAATTATTTAAGCAGTGCCAACCCATAGTGATATTTCTAAAAATAAGACTAAATTTTCTAGTTTTAACTCTAGTTTCTAATAAAGTCATTACATGAATACTATACTTCTAAATTATTTTCTTTACGCCATTTTGTTTTAGGCTAATATTAAGCGCCCTAATAATCCAACAGCCCTACATTATCAAATAGGGAAAAAAGGGACACCCTTAATATATAAATCCATTGTATCCTCAGACAAATGACTCTGCAAAGATTCAAAAGTATTTGCCAACACTTCTTCCTTCAGTTTCTGTCTTCCATCATCAACAATATGAAGTTTCCTCTATCCCATCTTTTGAGAAATCCTCCCAGAATTCCTTTTGGGTCGCTGCTGGATTTACACATCATGCAAATCATTTTCTTTGACCCTACTAGCACTAGAAAATTATTTGGGCACAATAGCCAAAGGTTGAATTAGGATTATATCCTTTCTAGGATCATCCCCCTCATCCTTTCCCTCCTACCCTTTTTTTTAACTCTACCTAGATCACATTCCTTGTCATGATGCCTTCATTTTTTGCGCTATCAACATTGAGTAGGCCACCACTCATAAATAACCCATTGAACGTCATAGTCACCATTCAGTTTCTTCAAAGTCACACTTTTTACAACCACATCAGATCTCTGGACATTTATTAGGACTTATACAAATGAAAGGCGACTCCTATAGACGATAGTGGAGTCAGCTAGGAGAGGTTTTCCAATCTTACTCATTATCCTGCTCATAATGTTATGGTTCCAATACTATAGCTTCAAGTCAAGAAGATGAATCCAAATAGGCAACATGTCAAATAAATCTCCACCTAATCACCCATTTACGCAATAACAAAGGATTCCTAAATATAAAATTAATTTGCCCCTCCAACTTCAAATGATCATCAAGAGAATGAAATTTGATTAGAAACAAACTAGATTGGATTTTTGTTACCACTAGAGGTAGGACATTCTTCAATTGGGAAGGAATATACTTACCCATATTATCAGGCGAGACCTTTGTTCCAATAACAATTCCAATAAGGGTCAATCTCTATTACACTCCACTTCCTTATCACTAAGTTCAATCATATTTTTCCCGCATCTTATTCATAGAATTGGCGCTCAAAATTTGTAGGTTGCTTGACAATCAAATAATCCGGTCCCTATTATTCCGCATCTTCAGAAACTTCAGCCAATGACCTTGCCTTTGAAATTCAATGCTCAACTGTCATCTTAGTCTTCCTTAATACCGAGTGCTCAAATTTGGACTATTCTGAATCTTCACCTCATGAATTTGATACACTTTTAGAAATAAACTCCAATCGACCCTCTGGCTTTCGATTACCTTGACCACAACCACATGAAACACACTGGTGTTGCCCCCATGCTTGCCTCTAAGGTTTTCGATTAGTCAACACCAACCCTAATTTCTAGATAGAAGGTGGATTTTCTTTCTCTATAAATTCAATGAGCCTTTCATTAGCTTCACTTTCTCAACTTCACTAAGTGAAAAAAAAATGACTATTAATGGAGATGACCCTGTTATGGGAAAAGCCTATTGATACCAATGGAGCTATCCTACATGGGTTGGAAATAAGGGGCATGACAACCCACATCATTTTCCTAACCCCTTTATCTGGGTGGAGGGACATGTTACCAATAATGCTATCTAAGATAGGATGGAAATGAAAGGCTTGGGTAGCTTCATATGGCACAAAGCACCTTTTTCTATGTAAGGTGTGTCTTAAGGATAAAACTATGTGACTTTGCCTAAAGTGTACAATACTTAATGCGAGCTCATTGGCTATCACATATCTTTAAGATAATATGCTCAAACGAAATGATTTGACCATGGCTTGTAAAGCTTTGTTGTATACGCTGAATTGAAATGCTAAACTTTCATATACATGTCTATGGCTTGTTAAATTTTCATAGTCAGTTATATCTTGGCAATGGCAAGAGAACTTGATTAACATGCTTCTATGAGCTATGAAAGTAAACTTGGTCAAAACTTATCTAATATGTGTGTGTGTGTAAAGCATGATACATTTAAGGGAGTTTTATGTCTTTTCCTTAATTCGGTTCATGAGGAACTGTCACATGACAATTTTTTAATCTTTCACAGCACAAAAGTTCCCTTTGAAAAGTGATATTCCAATTTTACCTGTCATTAAACTTAACAAAATTGCTAACTGCATTTGTCCCTTTTAATTAGGAAAAATTAAATTTTTCGTCATTAATTACATTCTGAAAAATGGCATGGAAAAAAAATCAACTTCATAAGGGAATGCATCACCTATTTTGCATTATCATTACACCTATGACCCAAAATCAATTAGATTCCAGTTACACTAAAATTTAAGCCTATCTGAAGTGAAGTATGATTATATCTAGCAAATTGCATAATAACAATAGTCCATTTACACAAGATTCTGTATCTATTTATAGAAAATTTCATAACACCTTTAATGCCATTACAGTCCATCGAATTTCAGTATCATTACACAAAAAAAAAAACACATAAAATCAAAATGCATCCAAAATTAAAGAATAGCATAAGTCAACTATAGTGCTAAGTTTTCATATTTATGGACACCAAAAGATAGTAAAGGCTATATTGTAATGCGTTTTGTTCCACAATTGATAACAGAATTGAAGTAAACATCATTTTGTTACATTGTTCAAGACAATCGATATCATAATTTTAAACTTACGAAGAAAACCTTTGAACCACCATAATTTTCTATTGTGAATCATCAATGCATTGGCTTAATAAACTACACCAACTTTTTATTTAAACGGGGGCCAAAAAAACATGCATTCACACTGGGGTATTAATGTATTTGATTTAACTACACTTGAATGGGCACTTGAAAAAAAAAATTCATTTGTAATCTTGTATACAAATTTTGCATTTAAATATGGCAATTTTTACTTTCCTAGATAGAAGAACTTAAAGGGAAATTATTATCCCTATCTATTTTTGAAAGTCAACCTCCCAACTTCTAACTATTATGTACATAAATATAAGTAAAAAGATATAACTTCCGTATATAAACAATTCATTTATTTTATTCCCCCTATTATACTTTTAACATTTTGAAATTATCTCCTTATAGATTTTTCTCTCTATATATATATCTCAACATCTTAATCACACAAAGCTACACCAATGTAAGTTGTCTCCTCATTTCTATAGTTCTTTTAATTTTTTACGTTTCCCATTTCTTCTAATTTTTGTATATGATCTAATCATTTATTAGTTTTTTGTTATGTTAGTTATACTAATCTATTGTTGTTTCCTACTGTTTTGGAGGCTCATCATTTTAAAGCTCATATATGTGACATTTTAAATTGAATCAACTTCAATTGGTAAGTGAAAAATATAATAGTTAGTTTTTAATTTATCAACTCATATTCACTTTTTCTTTCTGAATTTGGTTAAAATGACTCTTTTAAGAGATTGTCTTTACCTTTCTCCCATTGCTATAGGTTGCCCCATACATAGCCGAGGCACGTTATGAGTCAGGAATTTGTTACTAAGTATGATGGGCAAGAAAACTGGCAATGACATAAAAATTTTTTTCTTTTTTTTTGCTCCATTAGTTCCATTGCCAAGGATGGAAATGGAATAGCGTTAGTTCAATTTAATCATTTATATCAACTAGACAACATTTTCATTATATGTACATAATTTATATCTCAAATAGAGTAATAAAGAAATTTACAGCGATTATTTATTTTTTGCATCCAATACATTATTCTCAGTACTTAACATTTAAGGTTTATTGGTCTAAATTAGGAAAATGATATAAACTAAACATAGTGTCAAAGAAAATGAAAAAAATATATAATAGAGAAAAAATTAAGGGCACATGCACCTCGAATTAACACTTAATCCATGAGGCCGTTGGCTGTTAATCTCCATTGTTACTTGCATGCTATAGCTATATTTTAAAAAACATAGAAAAGCCAATATTGTATTAGAGGAGGATATCTTAAGACAAGTACAAAAGATGACATAGGAGAAGATGTATTTAAAAGTTTCTTGCTCTCCTATCATTAACAGCAATTGAAAAACATATAGGACCAGCGATGATGAACTAATTAACCAAACTTTAAGGCAACACTTATAGTGTGGATCTGACAAACTTTCAAAGAACATGAAGAACAAAAGAAAATATAAAATGTAAAAGAACATTTTTTTAAGGGCTATATATTATTTACAATCATGTATTTTTTTCTTATGTAAGCATATGGCAGCCTTCACTTATAATATAGAAATTTTTTGAACGATTTATTTTTTTATTTTATTTCACAAAAATAAAAAAGATAAAGAAGTTATAAGCTTGAGTAACCATTATTTTTATTTTTATGAGAATTTTCTTAATGCGTACTAATTATTTATCTTTTGTCCTCGACTGTTTTGGATTCCATGGCAATGTCTAATATTCAATTTACTTTCTAAAGAATTGTGGTGCATGATTTAGATTTTTAAGCCTGTCATGAGGCAATTATGTTGATAAACCTATCGACATGAAAAATTTTCCCTTCTCAAATCTCGTCAAAAGAACAAAAATTTTGTCTTTAAATATTTCCCACAAACATCATAAAAAACACCATTTCTCTACCAACATTTACTTTTTTTTTTTAGGAAACACTACAGAGGGTGTATATTTCATTAGCTCAAAAAACCCAACGGCACTTACAAAAAATGCAGGGGCCTACATCAAGGAACTGGCAAGCTTGCATCAAAATGAAAAGAAAACAAAACCTAAGCCTGTGCCTTACAGCAAAATCAGGCAAATACAACCTAACCAAAAACCACTTCAATATCCAAATCTGGCCTACTTTGGACTGCTAGAGTATTATTTTGAATGATAGCTGTTGGTTGTCGACTTCCTTTCTGATGCAATCTCCTATTACGCTCCTGCCACAAAAAGTATATCACTGCTGCAAAACAAAATCTTCTAATCTTCACTTTATCACTTTTCACTTTAATCATATGTGACAGCCATCTCAAAACTCTATGCCATTTTCTAGGGGCTTCCCACAATCGAACTTTGCAAATAATTTTTCTCCATAACAACACAGAAAAATCATACTAAAAAAACAACTGATCTCTGCATTCATCCTTTCTCAAACAAAGAGGACAAATAACAAAAGGTAGCTGGGAATAATCACAAATCCAATCCAATGTAGCCAACCGATTCAGCATTGCGAACCAACAGATAACAACAAATTTTGAAGTTGTAGACCACACATGTTTAAACCATGAAACAACTTCATAGTTTTACACCACATGTAAATAAGCCAACTTCATTTAAAATTTATCATTTCCAGCAAAATCCCAATCATGACTATGAACACAATTGTGAAAGACAAGTCTTGGTTTCAACATATGCCTCCGATTAACTGAAGCATCAGAAGTAGCTTTAACACTCTATAGATCCTCATTTTGCAGATAATAAGCATGCACCCATTTTACCCATATCCTTTCTTTATCCTCCATAAGCCTCCACAACTACTTGCCATGAAAGGCTAAATTCCAAGCAACCAAATTAAAGATACCTAATCCACCTTGATTCTTAGCAACACAAACATGACACCCAGCCACTCAAAATTTATGGCCAAAAATAGTTCTAGACCAAACAAAGTTTCTACAACATTGCTCCAAATGCCCTAGGACAGTTTTAGGAAGAAGGAATAAAGTTGGCCAATAAATGTGAATGCTAAAGATGACAAATTTGATTAAGGTATTTCTACCAGCATAGGAAAGATACGTCTTTGCCCAACTATTCAGCCAACTCAAAATTTTTCCTTTAAAGGCTTATAATGAACCACTTGTAACCGAGAATCCACCAAATGCACACCAAGATACTTTATAGGGAGGACTCCTTTAGACATACTTAAAATTTGAAGAATAGCTTGAGCATTATCATCCTCAATCCTCCCCATAAAGGCCTAACTTTTAGTGTAATTAATGATCAAGCCAGTAGTCGCAGAAAAAGTATCGAAACAGAACTTGTTGGCTGTTGTGGAGTCAACATCACTTTTGCAAAAATCATTACATCATCTACAAACATTATGTGGGTAAGAGATATCCTTTTACACTTTGGATGATAAACAACATATCCTTCATCAAAAAGCTTAAATAGAGCTCCAAATAAATAATCCATTGCAATCATAAACAACAATAGAGATAGAGGATCCCCCAGCCTTACTCCTCTTTTTCCTTTCAAAAAACAACAAAGACTGCCATTAATCATAATAGAATAAATAGAAGATCTCACACAAACCATTATCCAGCACACCTAAGAATTAGGAAAATCTAACTTAGTAAGCATCTCCTCTAAAAAGTCCAAACATAACATATCATATGTCTTTTTTAAGTTTATTTTCAAGCACATTATTGGCTTTATATGAGCTCTACCATAACCTCTCAACAACTAATGACAAATTAAAACATTATTAGCAATAATCCTACCTTTAACAAAAGCCCCTTGATTTCATGATGAAGGTAGAATTTTTTGCAATCTGGTAGCTAAGATTTTAGATATAAACTTGTAAAGGAAATTGCCGTAAGAAATTGATCTGAAAGCATCTGTAGTGGAAGCATGAGAGTTATTTGGAATTAAATGAATAGCAATGGCAGACAAGTAAGGAGATAGAGCACCAGAATCAAAGAACCTGAAAATTGCCGCAATGATATCACTCCTAACTAAGACCCAATGATATTGATAGAAGCCCGCGGTAATGCCATTAAGCCTAGGCACTTTAGAGGGGTTTATCCCCTTCACAATGTCCACTATTTCTTGGAGACTCACAGGCTGAATCAATAAATTTTAATTACTAACAAAAATCCTAGGGCCATTTAAGATAATATTACAGTTAACCAACTTCAAATTTAGGTTACGATTACCTAAAATATCAAAGAACTAAGAAATAAACTCATCTTTGATTAACATATGAGAAGTCATCCTCTTTCCAGACCGAGCCACCAAACAAGCAATGCTAGATTTAGCTTGTCTTTCTTTCATTTTAGAATGAAAGAATTGGGTATTTTCATCCTTCAGTTTTGGCCAATCAAAAACTGTTTTTTATGCATAGAAGTCCTCTTTAGCTTTTTTTAGATTAAAAAGCTCTTGTCTTGCCTACTAGCAACTCATATAAAGACCTTGATTACTCAAATTTGCAAACAAATCTCTTTGTAATTGCTCCAAATGCTCTTCCTTGTTTTTAACTCTCTTTGAAATATAAAAAAAACAATCAAAGTTACACTTCTTCAAAGCTGCCTTTAAAAGACAAAGCCTTTTGGAAATATTCTTCCAGGGATCATCCATGCCTACCACTGTGTTCTTCCAAATATCCTCAACTAAATGATAATAAGGAGGATGGCATTGCCACGTCTTCAAGTATTTAAAAGGAGGCAATCAAATAATGCTATGAGTCATAATATCAATAAGCCCAAAACCATGATCTGAGCACCATTTAAACTTAAAACTCCACTTGAACATTCTGGAAATTGACAAACTAATCACAATTTCCCATAACTTTATCTAGCTTACAGGTAATTCTATCCCCAAAATCCTAATTATTACTCGAAGTAAAAAACTCCCCAATACTTCTAAGATCATAAAGGCCCACATCATTGCAACAATCAAAAAGCCTAGAATTTTGCCAATCCATTATGCCAGAAGCAGTTACTTTTTCCTTAGAATTCATAACTTTATTAAAATCTTTCTTTTTCCTTAGAATTCATAACTTCATTAAAATCTCCACAAATTAACCAACGTCCTTTAAACTTTGTAGCCAAGGAACAAAAATTTTGCCAAAGATTCTTCGTATTCGTAAGATCAATTGAAGCATAAACAATAGAGAGATAACATTTTCAACCGTCCACTGTATTGTGCACCTCATGATGCAACACTTGATCAATAGCTTTAATGATGGTGACTTCCAAAATTTTAAGATTCCAAAGTAATGTGTTCCTTGTTGCCCACGGATCCTAGTTCCAAAGAATGCCCAAATTAATGCTCCACCAACTTTGGTCCAAGATTAAGAAATTGATTGGGAGAGAAAGAAAAGAAGTTAGAGATAGAAGCAAAGGTGAGAGAAATAACTGAAGAAGAGAAGTTAGAAGAAATATGAAGAAAAAAAACACTAACAAATCCTTCTTAGCTTCATTCACGAAAGAAAAAAGATATAAAAGTTCCAAGGAACTCAAGAGAGAAGATTTCCCATTTGAAAAACACTTAATAATATGCCTCATAAAACGATAATCTGGCAGCCTATATGTAGAGGCTGAAATAGACATATAAAACCCTAAACCTAATACAACTAAGAGTCCTAGTTGAACAAAACTTAATAAACCTAATACAACTAGGAGTCCTAGTTGAACAAAACTTAGGAAAATTAGGCATATTAATTATAAACTCCTAGAAATACTTAATTATAGTAATACCAACTAAATTCTTAGCTAAAATAGGTCTAAAATACATCCCAAGACAACTGTAAATAATTCGTAACTTGGTAAACACACTTCTCACACTCATAAACACATAAAAGGTGTTGTATAAATGTTATAGATGGCAGATTGTTTCCATGCAAATCCCAACTGCTTTAGACCATATGAGTGACTTATTCCACCTTCAAAAAATACTAGAAAACATGTATTTGCAACCCTTGAAGGCAACAAAGTCATTGTTCTTTGACTCGCTCCTCTTTTGGCTTCATTTGTGCATGATGGAACAAATGCTTTCACATAAAGTGTCTCCTCGGGTATGGGCAGTAAAACCAACTTAAGAATGACATCTTTGGCTGGAAATATTCTTGGTTATAGGAAAAATCACCTTTGGCTTGATCATAGATGACAAAACTAGAAGTATGATCCATATAGTGCTCCAGGATGGTGCTCCAGGGGGGCTTTGGTGTAGGGTGCTTCTAGGACTCCATCATTTGCTCCCTCTTCGAGAGGATTCATCCTCGAATCTTATTAGTGGTTGGTTGAATCTTCCATCTATTCTCTTTTGAAGCAAGGGCAGAACAATACTCAGTCTCACTTGCACAAGGCTTAGGCACAATCTCCTCTACCTCTTCATTTTTTTTTGCTGAATGTTGGCATTCAACATCATGCATTGGCAGCGTATTGTCCTCTAATAACTATTTCTTCTTTCTTTTTAGTTGGAATTTTCACTTTTATGCTTTCAAATCCTTTTCTCTCAGTCTCTCTAGTCTTTTGCCGATCCTTAGTAACTTCACTAGAACATAGTCAAGAAAATGCAAATTTTCTATCACAATGAACAAAAGATACCCTTTTTGTGCGTGGGTCATGGATAGCCAACTTTTCTTTGCACTATGGCTGTACAAGAATAAGATGTCCAATTGGCATAGGCATTACATCACAAAATATATCATCCTCATATCTGGCCAAAGTAATAGGAAGAAGTACTCTGTCGGTTACCTCCACTTCACCATACTTGATCCATTGTAGCTTGTATGGTTGTCGAAGTGGATGGCTCACCAACTAAAGTTTTTCCACCATGTATGTGCTGGCCAAGTTTGCACAACTTTCTCCATCAGTGATCATACTACCAACTTCACCTTGAACTTTAAAACTTACATAGAAAAGATCCTCATGTGGCACCTCCATGTACTTCCTCTCAATGTAGCTTGATTCACATTGTAACCTTATCCTCTTTCTTTCGCCATATTCCTCAAGATATTGTTCCATCACTTATGCAAGCCTGTGTAATTCCATTTCAATTTTTGGATCTAGCTTCATGGTAAAATCTGCAATCAAATATGTCTCACAAATGCTCTCTCACTTTTGTTAGTGGAAAAGATTTGAGACAATCAATCCTCTTAAGTCCTCTTGAAACAAATCTCTCTCAAACAAAACCAAAGTTGAATTCCTTGGTGAAAACAAGAATTAGATAATTAGGAACAAAAGCAATGAGATTCGGATGAAACACGGAGAGGCTAGAAGTAAAGAAAAGAACCAAGATAAGATAAAACCAGGATTAAAGAGACAAGAAGCAAGAATTAGAAACGGATTTCCATCTTCTACTTGATCAACACATAAAAAAAAAAGGCCAAACAACTAAAACAATAGGTGATAGGGAACAAAACAAAGAATCCAGGATTTTAATTTATGTGAACCTGGATTAAAATAGATAAGAACAAGTCGAATGGGCCATGAATTGCTGGAATTAAGAAAACACAAGAAAGCTACGACCAAGAATTATGAAAACGGACGAACAAACTGAAATCTTGTTGCACTAATAGACAGAACAATTTAGCATGTGAAAAGAAAAAAATTGAATAAAAAAATAAAAAATCTAGATGGAATTTAATTGGGGAAATTAAACCTAGAACAACTTGTTTGTTTGTTTTCATAATTTCCTTGTGAAACACGCAAGAATTAAAACCAAAGGAAAGAAACTTGGACGAAACTTATTTAATCTAAAACAAAAGGAGACAAAATGAACTAAGAATGGAATGAAACAATATGAGAGAAAACAATTCAAAATTGTAAAGAACAAGATTGAAAAAGGTAGATAAATCATGATTGAAGCTTATGACTCTGATACGAACTGATGGGCGAGGTATTTAAGGAACATTTGCAGGCTTCAAAGGATGCCACCAACTCCCCAAATTTGGGTCCAAGAAATTGAATTAGGAAGAAATAAAAGAAGCTAGAAACAAATTGGGTTGAGAAAAGAATTGTAGAAGTGAATTTAGAAGAAATTTAAAGAAGAACTATACTAAGAAATCCTTCTTAGCTTCAGTTTCTAGCTTCTTTTCTTTCCTCCTAATTCAATTTTTTGGACCCAAATTTGGGGAGTTGGAAGCATCCTTTGAAGCTTGCAAACATTCCTGGAATCGCCCATCCATCACAAAGTAACCAATTTCTTCCATTAATAGAAAAAATATAATTGTTTAAAAATGCCACTCAGCAGCCAAACTCCTATAAATGTTGTTGAACTTCCTTCTTTTAACTCTAGTTTCCAGCAAGGCAATTAGAGATAGCTGTACTTATTTATAAATCTTTACCCCTTTTTGTTTAGGTCTTTAATTCAAGCCTTTGATATTCTAGCAGCTCCGCATCTTATGTTGGAATGAAAACATTACCAACATTTCTATCTTCTCTACCAACCCCTTGCATCTCAAACTGCAACTGCTCAAATGTATTTGCCAGAGTCAACCTTTCACCTACACCGAGCGCTTCATTGCTCAGATGTTGCTTGCTCTTGTTTCTGTCCTCATGACTCTTCTGATTACTCTGAATATGCTTACCCAGCTACTTACCAGCTACTAGCTGAAACTCACCATCTTTAACACCACTGCTGCCAGGATCCAACCTCTACGAAGGATTCTCTGAGTTCACAAGAGGAGCATGAATAGCTTCTTTAACTTGCTCCTTAACTCCAATCTTTCCTTCTCCTAATTTTTTTCCTTTGAACATTAGGATTACATTCAATATCACCGTGACCCCATTTTTTACACTTCTCATATTCACTAAGCCACCATTCATAATCAACACGCCATTCTTCATACTACCCATCTGGTTTTTTCAGCATTATATGATCCACTACCATATCAGATATCTTAATATCAACCAAGACTCGAGCATACGTCAATCATGTCTTGTTAACAGTAGCCGTATCAGCCAAAAAAGGCCTACCAATTCTACTCATAATCCGACTCATAATCCTGGGATTCCAATACTGTAATTTTATGTCAGGCAATCTCACGCACACCAGAATAGCAACAAACAAATCTCTACCTAGCGGCATGTCAACCGCCCACTTTCTCAAAAGAAAAGGCTTTCCAAAAATGAAATTCATATTTCCTTCCAAGATTTTCAACATATCCATAGAAGAATGGAAGCTAAATAAGAAAAGCCCTAATTGCAATTTAGTTACCATTGGAGTCATCCATGTTTCTGCTGCAATTTAACGAATTTCCTCATGTTTTCTGGGGATACTTTGGTCCCAATATCAGTCCCGACAAGGGTGAGGTGCCATTTGTTGTAGTCCTCTTCAATATCCTTGTCACTCAATACCACGGTCTCTTTAGGTTCATCATCACAGTAATAAAGTTCAAAATTGGTTGTTTGACGCACCTTCATGTGCTCCAGCCTAGCCTCTTCCTTAACAATATGAGCCCAGGACTTTGTATTCGAGACAGATGTCTAAAAACCTGTTTCATCCATTTCCTTCTGACAAACTCCTTCAATCGCCACCAAGTCGAACTCAGAATTCACATCGAGATTATGATCGATGTCATTCCATCGTCATCGTTTCAAAGGTTCAGATCCAGCAAGGTCGCCGGGAACATTAGTTCTAGAGAGAGGTCAGAGCTTCTCTCTAATTTACTTTCACTCATCCTACTTCTTCATTCCATCCTCACAAAGTTCTCTTCCTCCTAATCCAAATCTTAATTTTTCTTGTTCCCCTTCTTCTTTTTCCTCCTTCCCTTTCTTTCTTGTCATCATCATTGTATTTTTCTTCTTTTTCTTCAGTCCTTATCTTTCCCGCAATCTTCTGCTTTTTTTCTTCTTCTTCCTCTTTCTTCTCTTTCTCATCAAATTTGACTTCTTCTTATTCTTCTTTCCCTCTATTTTTTGCCATATCATTCTTCTTCTTTGCTTCTTTCTCAACATTTTATAACTTCTTTTTATAAAAGGAAAATTTTGATAGTTTACTATTGGAAATTCTAACGACTATGTCCATCGAAAATTTTAATAGTCAAACCATCCATTGTAAAATCCTATGGTGGAGATGCCTATAAAAATTTTGTTGGGCATTACAGTTAAAAAATTCCTAACAGACATTGCTGTGTTAGAATTTTTTTCAGTGCCGGCTTGCCTATGGTCAAATTTTTAACAATTAGCTGTCATAAACAAATTTCTAACATGGAAATAATCAATGAAATTTTGATCACAAAACTTAAGTTCCAACATCTCTCGGTCAAAAATAGACATTGGAAAAAAATCATTTTTTTTTCTTTTTCTAGTAGTAGTATAATTTTTAAATTTTAAAAATTCTTTGAGAACCAACTGTAGTATAGGGTAGGGGTCAAATAATTTGATTTGAGATAATTTAGGAGCTAAATGAGAAATTAAGCCATTGATGTTTAGGTCAATTTTCAATTAAGGCACTGTTGAGCTAGTTGAGCATGACTTTTAATAACTAGAGGATTGGCCTAAACTAAAAGTTAGTTCATGGGTGATTTAGGAAAAAGTGTGAAAACCTGAGGGCTACTTTCAGATTAAAGACCATTGCAACTGTTTCTCCAGGTGTTCCAATTAGGCCTGATTATTGATCTCCCTTTTTCCTCTAAAAATTCTCCTTGAAGAAACCTGAAAAACCCTAAAATATAGACAAACACAGTTTCATACACGGCTGGGTTAAAAGCCATGCAATGGTTCTAAAGCTTAAAATCTTGCTAAATGGAACATGATTTGAAATATGGGCATGTTATTTCACTAACTATGACCCATCACAAAATTTCATGTTATTTCACTAACCATGGTAGTTATAGTATATAGTAACTACCTCTTGGATGGTCCTCTATGTTGGAATGGGCATGTCCTTTGATGTAAAGGTCATATCCTTTCATAATATGAGTAATTATAGGGTAGTTATTAAGTAATTATCTCATGTGTTAAAGTGTACATGTAAACACCATATAATCATAGGTTAGGATGTATGTGTAGGCATATAGGCATGGTGTAACTAACACCTTACCTTGATCTTAAACAAATGGTTTAGATCAAGATGACCTTTACGCTAAAGTTGTCAAAATTGTATTATGTGTCTCCCATTTGATGTTAGTTTCTATTGAGTCATATGTGAGTAATTTAAGTAATGACATCCACTCAAGACTTTATCTATCTCATCCTTGTTCAACCTTCAAGAACAAAGGCATGTTTTTGTGTGAGAAACCCAACCTTCAACATATGTTTGGGCATATATTTGATTTTGGTTACGATATAAGCTACATATATGATGGATATATCTATCGCACATGCAATGCAACTATTTCATTTAAGTATATGCACATATGTGATGAACATTTGCTGCACATATATAGTGTAACTTATCATATCTTAGTACTAATAAGAGACATTGAGATGAAGTTAACCTAACTACTTCATTAAACTAACTCCAACTTTATTTTTATCTGTTAAATTTCAGTAGTTATATCTAGGCTTTACCTTTCCATGAAATCTGAACTCCAAGGATGCAAAAACTGCTACTAAGATAGTTTAATGGCAAACTACCACTAAGATAGTGCTTAGCCTACATGAGTCACAAATGATCAATATATTTCATCAAAACATGCCTATAAGGCTCCTTGTATGGAAACAAGTATCACACAAACAGATTGCTTACACAAAGAAATCTCTTATGCCTAAATTAATATGATATAATGAAATGTATATGTTATTGATCTCTAAACTTAACCATATTTTACTATAGTAATGTTACCTTGATAACATTTGTTGTTGTCTTATTAAGTTCGAATGATGTAATTTGACTTATGATAAAGTTGATCATGAATACCTGAACTAATTATCCAATTCAACTTAGCTAACATTTGATCATGAACTCCTTATGATACATGTTAAACTTAATGAGGAACTATTCCAAATTCTTCCATTCTAGGAGAAGTGCTCAAGCTGATATGAGTAACAAACACAAGTTAGAATTAAAGTATGAACTAACAACAAAATGGTTATTTCTGTATCATCTCAAACCAAGTGTGAGATTGCACATAAAGTGCTTTGAAGCCATAGTCCCAAAGCATATTGTACCCGTTAACACTGATTTTTGTCCATCCTTTAGGTGTCTTAGGCTATATAATGCAAAAATTTGGTTAATTAGTGTCTAGGGGCATTTTGTTCTTTTTCTATCTAAAATTGTTATGTCATGTCCCAAAATTTGTATTTTTGAGTCTTTAAATTTTGTTTAGGTCTTAACTACTCCCTCCGTTTCATATTAGCTGTTTTTTTGTTATCTTTTTTTTCTAAAGTTTGACTTGAATATATTTATATTAATATGAACTGAAAAAAAATTTCAAAAATTATATTTAGAAATTATAATCTTTAAAGTTCCATTTTCATGTAAAAATTTCATATTTTTATAATAAATTTTAAAAGAAATAAAATCATAGATTAATTGTTGTAAATAGTAAAGAGGACAGCTTTTGTGAGATAGATGAAGTAATTTTTTTTTATTTTTAGTATCAACTTTGAGTCGTTTGGGTAATTTGGGTTAAAATTGTGCTTAGTTTTGAAAGTTTTCTTTTTAATTGGGATTCCTAGGAAGTTTTGGGATTTGATTGAAAATCAACCAAAATTTTGCACTTAATTGACAAATCTAAAATTTTTTGGGCTCAACTGAAAATCTGTTCAAATTCTAGGATTCATTGAAAGCTCTGTGATATTTAGGGCTGTTAGGAGCAAAACTAATGACTAAACTTGTCAATAATAGATTTTATCCTAATTTGATCAAGATTTTATCATTGAATGTTTTTCCTGGAGTTCAAGCACGTCCTAACCTATAAATGCATCTTAAAAGTAGAAAATTGCCACCTTAGTCCTTGGTTCTTGGTTATTTGCCCCCAACAACACCAACCTTTAACCTCTACCGCTGCCACCCTCTAGACACCTCCACTACGTCCAGCAACTGCCACACCACCATTCTTGATCCTAATAGCTAATCCTCATCAACACCGTCAAAGAAATAAGGGAGAATAGTAGTCACGAATCCCCTACCCCTTCCAGCTTTTCATTGCTCTCTCAACACCAGGAACTCTATTGCCGCTGCCGTCTACCACAAACTCATGGCCAGCACCCCAACGCCCTATTGTAGCAGTATCGTTGTCCCTTCATAGCCCTAGTTGTCTTCCACAAACCCACCACCAACACCACTGTGGGGATTCAAAGAAGGGGGAGAGAAATATAGGCCGTTTGCCTCTATTTGACTAAAAGCACGACCCAATTTGGTTGGCCAAGCCTGGTCTTAGTTCTACTAAGCTTGACCTTATTTGCCCATAAAACCCAACTTAGACACACATCTTGTAACACCTTAGCTTAACTTTTCTATTTTCTAGATTTCTTCATTCAAGTCAATAACTCTGTTTCTTTTTTTTTGCAGATTAGTCACTGAAGTTACAAGTTTATTTTCTTATAATTTAGCCATTGGCCAAAACATTATTCTTCTTTTTTTGGATCATTTCCAAGCCAATTTCACAAAATATTTTCATTGTTTCTTATATTAATTAATTTTAACAAATTTTGAGTCAGTTAAATTTTATTTTTCTATTTTATTTTATTTTATTTGCTTATTTTAACTTATTTGTGTTTAATAGTAGTTTGTGCTAAAATAGTCTTATTTTCCTACTGTACATATTTTTAACAATTCTGTCACTAACACTATTCTTGAAGGATTGTATTTAAGTTAATTGAGTTTGTTAGGGTTTTCTAAATTTAATTTTGATTTTATCTTATCTTTTAGTCTTTGCTTTTAACTTTATTTTTTGGACTAACTTCGTTTCTCTTAATTTTTCTTCAGGGTCATCTGTTAGGTTTTTTAGGTACTGGAATGCATGCTACTTGGGAAAATCTTTCATCATTAAACTACTTCACCAACCATCTAGGTACACATCCTATCTGGTCACCTAAGACTCTCATTCACACGGGAGTAAGCTATGTAGACTTCAATCCCACCTCACACTCAATTACATAGGAAGCTTGGGAGTTCAACCTAACTTCAAGTCTAATAGCTAAAATCAACTGTCTCGTTTGGTTCAGATTTAACACTTGCATACATTTTTGTGATACTAGCAATTGGTTTGTGCTTGTTTTTAACATTGTTTTAGCCGAGCTGGGGATCTCAGAATCTTTAGTTTTTCAAAAAATTCACCGTTTCATTGATTTGGGGTTAAATTATTTTTTTTACCTTGTTTTTAAACTAATGTGGTGACTCTATTTTCCCTAAACCCTAGTGTGAAGATCTACATGAGGCTGTGCCAATAATTGCACCCATGCCTAAGGGGTTATTGAGGTTGAGGCCACTCACAGTGATGAATCTAGTGGGGACTTTTTTCCAAAATTGAAAAAAAAATGGATTGAATTTTGAAACTTGTTTAAAATGGGCATTGAAACCAATTTATTATGTCTTTTGCGTGCTATGTTGCTTAGAATGTTGTTTGATGACATGGTGTTTCACATGCATGTGTTTTGCATCACGGCTATACTATTCATGCATGTGTGCGTACCCTTTTGGCCCTAGAGATCATCAAGCATAGAACTTTGGTCCTTCGAATGCATCTATGCTTAGGATCCAACTCCAAAGTGCTTCAAAAGACAATGGTACTGCTTGACCAATATGGTGTACTTAACACCCAATATTGGGAGATATATACACGTAATAGTTGATGGAGAACTTTTGACCCACCTTTCTCACCTTTATGCACATAATGGCCTTAAAACCAACCCGTAGGTGCCTTATTGTTATCATGGTGTATTGTTTGTCTCAGTGTTTGCCTCACATGTTGAATTGCCTCGCATAGTGTACTGACATTATCATACATGCATGACACATCCACACACTCCACCCAAATAATTTGTGTGCCTAAAACTTGAAAAATTTAGACATAGCTTAAAATCAAGCATTATAGTCCAGTCACTTCATGTTTATTTAGGTTACGATAGTTCATTTTAAGTTAGGTGCTCTTAGAGGCACCTCATGCTAATCATTGCCTAGGTGGCTAACCTTAGAACTTTCGGATGCTTAAATCTTAGAGGCAACATCATCACTCCTTCTAGGCTAGCATAACCTAGTACCCTAGCTACCCATTTAGCCAAACCATTAACCTACACACTTGCATGCTAGTTTGCTCATGCACACATGCACCTCATCATGATCATGCATAGATAACCATCTATATATTTAAGAATACATGCACATAGAATCCTTTTACATGCTCATGTCCATAAGACTAAAACATGAATACATATAAGCACATTAGTAAGAATGGGATCAGAATTGATGAACATGCTAGCTTTAGTTGAACATGTAGAATCCATGTAGAACATGTATTCATGAGCCTTAACAAAACACAAGAAGTACAAAACAAAAATATGAAAGCTTTAGTTGAACATGTAGAATCCATGAGTCTTCCTCCTAATAAAATTCATTGTGGTGCCCAAAAGAAACATATGTTTGAGACTCCCATCAAAAATACTCTCATTGATTTGTGCATGCAAGTGTACATTAAGTCCACCTTGCGCGAACCCTTCAAAGATGAGCCATCTACCAAAGTGCCCACCAATGGCCCTCTTATGCCCCCGCTACATGAAAAGGTGTTTAGCTTTGGAAGGAATTATGAGAAAGATGAAGAAGGATGAAGCATTGCTGGACATGAATGCACTATTTTTCTTCCCAGAGGTTAATGTGCTAAAGAAGTTTAAGATGCCTGAGCTTGATAAGTTCAATGGAATTGGTTGCCCTAAAACTCATCTCAAGATGTATGCAAGAGCGATGACTTAACTAGAAGCTGATGTAGCCTTGATGGCTCAAATGGTTCAACAATCTCTTACCAGCCTGGCGCTCAATTGTTTTTTGGATCTAGAAACATCTTGCTAAAGGACTTGGGAAGACACATGCATGAAGTTCTAAAAGCATTATGGATACAATTTAGAGGTGGATGTTTCAAGGAGAGATCTTAAGACTACCAAACAATCATCAAGGGAGACTTTTTCAGCATTTATCACCTGATGGAGGGACAAGGCCTCTCAAATGATCAATCAACCTATTGAAGAGCAGCAAATTGTGATAGTGGTCAAGAACCTTCTCCTAATTTACAACCAACGCCTTTTTACACAATATCTTCTAAACTTTAAAGCATTGGTGAGCACTGGAACACAAATAGAGGATTATATTAACTTGGGTCAAATAAAAGTAGATGATGGAACTAAGTTCAACAATTCACCTAACTTTCCAACATTAGTGGGCATGAAGGTCAGTGCCATCAATACTAAGAAGCATGGTTGGTGACTTCATCAATTCACTGAGTTATACACACCATTGAGCAAAGGTTCAACAGAAGTTTGAGAAGAAAGTTCTTTTAAAGCTACTTACTCCTAGTCCTCCTTCAAATTCATTGTTGAAGCACTATAATCCTAGTCAATACTAAGCATTTCACCAAGGAGTTGGGCATCCTACCGATTAGTGTGCTACCTTCCGGCATGTAATCCTAGACCTTATTGAAAATGGCTTAGTTAGTCCACCAATAAAGCCGAGTATGGCGATGAGTCCTCTTGCTACACATGAAGCCAGTAGTCAAGTCAATGCCATCATTATTGAAGAATGTGGTGTCCTAACAAAATAGATTCAAGACTAAACTATAGTAAGCCACATTGTCATGAAAAATCTGTTAAGGCTAAGCTGAAGATGAGATGAGCAAGAGGAGTCATTTACCAATTTGTTGTTCTTCCCCCTTCCATTTATCCCTTTTGCACTTGAATGAAGGATTGAGGCTTTTACGCATTTTAGTGCTTTGAGATATTTGTTATCTAAAGCTAGGATGCTTATGGATTATTTAAGAATTTGATCATTAAACTTGAAAAAGAAACAATAACTATGCTTATAAATCATTGGTTCTTCCTTTAAGTTTAGATGATCTGTATAGAAGTGAGTCTTTCTAAATGATAGGTGGACATCTTTTGTAGCCAACATCTTCCTTTTACCCTTACATATAACATCCTTTGCAAGCCATTTTAAGCATGAGACATTGGGCTTGTTCTTTCTTAACTTATCACCCTAACCTGGGAAAGGGTATGTGATTCTTGAGGTGTGGAATTCAACTCCACAAGATCTCATTCACCACATGCACTTAAAGCCATGGAAGGTAACAATCAAAATTGCCCGAATGCTGAATAAAATGGCCCACGTAAAGAAACGTGACCCGAATGCACCATGCCATTTGAAAAATGATGAACTTAAGTGACAAATATAACATTTCCCCATTAATCACCCATAAAAAAATGAAAAGAAAAATAAAACAAAAATGAGGAAGAAAAATTATGATTCATTAAAAAATAATTGAAGTGAAAAGTGATAAAAAAGTCCTTACTAAAAGGAATCTTTGCCAAGTCAAAAACCTATAAGGGCAGCTTAGGCAAAAGTCAAGGTAAAAAGAAAAAAGAAAGAAAAAAAGAAGTGTGACAAGTAAGCCTTATCTTTCAAATTAATGATGTTCGATAAATTAAACTTTGAGTCTCTGAACATCAAAGTAAGCTTGAAAAGAGAAGCAACTCAAGAAAGGTTTTCATCACAACTACTAATGATTCAAAGAAAATTCTACCATCATGATTATGAGGCCTTGCAACAAAAGTCAAGCTTGTCAAGTCACCTCAATAATCTTGAAGATCCTTTTAACTACGGCCATGGAGGTCAATCATGATTACCAATTGCAATGGATGCTCACAATCAAAGTCTGCTCCTTATGAGAAGTATACCTAGGGGGCATGGTTAGGTATTTGAGCCTTTTATCTTGTTCTTTCTTCACCCTCACCCAAGGCCACGTTACAACCCTATGAAAAGTCCATGCTTGACGATGGACTTGATTTTGTGTGGATTGTATTTATTAAGGAAGGCATCAATCTCTTAACTATTTTTTTTGTGTTTGATTACAACACATTCTTTAATGATTCACTAGCACTTATAATTTAGGTTTTGGAAGTTTTATAGCTCTAAGCTGCTTAAAGGTCATTCTTATTAAAGAACGTTACCAAATTAAATAAGACCTTACCACTATCACCCTCATTAGAGCACCGAACTATAATCCTACACCTTCATTAGAACTCTTTTAAACAAGGAACCTTCATTAGGTCACACTCCAATGGGACACCTTTAGTAAGAAACCCTTTAATCAGCATCAAGACATCTATGCCAAGAAGCTCAACACCTCAAATTCACATCCAAGCACTATTTTGATCAAAGGAGAACACAACCATGTTCATATGAAAAAGCAAAAGTTAGAGCTAGACCACACAAGAATCTACTCACAAAATTAGGCATTTTATAAGGCCAAAGTTTCACCTCAAGTTTACACAATGGGGCATGACAAGCACATTCATTTCATGTTAGGGCAACTTATCTTCTGAAAGATCAAAGAAACCTTAAAATTCCTCATAAGACTACAATGGCAACCTTAAGCGTGCACACTTGAGCAATTCTTTTTTCCAAGACAAAGCAACTCCAAAAGCCCCATAAATTGGGCCGTTGAACTACAAAATAAAAGTGAGTCTCAAAATCAAATGATGACAAATGCATCAAGTCTAGTTTCATTTCTATGGGCATATCATGCATCATGTCATCTTGTTAACTATAACCTCTTCCAATAGGGACTCATTCTAAAGGATCAACTTAAGCTCTACCAGTTAGGCAACCCATGTTTAAGCCCTAACAATAGGCAACTATCCCCAAGCTCTACCAATTAGGCTTACATTTATCTAGTCCTTACTCATCTCTTTAAGCACTAAAAGCTAGACACCTATCTAGGTATCATTCTTTAAGCCCTGCAATTAGGCCCTTTTATCCTAAATAAAATCCAATGGGGTAAAGCCCTCATCAACCTTTTGGCTTAACATGCATAATGTATTATCTGACTTGACCCATGAGAATCTTTCTTACTTGACCCACAAGGATCCCTTATATGACCCATGAGCTTTTTTTTTTCTTAATCCATGAGAATGCTTATTGCTTGACCCATGACATTTCCATCTTCTCATTTGACACATGACAATCCTTCTTGCTTGACCCGCAAGGATGCCCCACTTAACCCGTGAGATTTTCATTTTATCTCACTTGAACTGTGAGAATACTTCTTGTTGACTCATAAGAACCCCTCACTTGACTTGTCAGCCAATCAGACCATTCCTGATAACCTTCAAGACAATCAAACCACTCTAAAAAACCTTATGGACAATCAAACCATTCCCACCAACCTTTGAGATAATTATACTGCTCTTGGTGACCTTCGAGACAATGAAACCGCTTTAAAAAATATTAGGGACAATTAGACCACTTCCACCAACCTTCAAGACAATTAGACTACTCTTGGTAACCTTTGACATAATTAGACCATTCTCAAAATCCTTATGGACAGTCAAACCACTGCTATCAACCTTCAAGACAATCAAACCACTCTTAGTGGCCTTCGAGAGAATCAGACCATTCTAAAATACCTTAGGGACAATTTGACCATTCTTGCCAACCTCTAAGGCAGTCAGACCACTCTTGGTGGCCTTTGAGACAATCAGACCACTCTCACCAACCCCTGAGACAATAGAACTACTCTTGGTAACCTATGAGATAATCAGACCGCTTTAAAAAACCTTAGCGACAATTAGACCGCTCCCACTAACCTCTAAAACAAACAGACCACTCTCAGTACCCTTCAAGACAATCAAATCACTCTAAAAAAATCTTCAAGACAATCACACTCCTAGGGAATCAGATTGCCCTAAAAAACCTTAGGGAAAAGTATACCACTCTCGCCAATATCTGATATAATCAACTTCTCTTAATAACCTTCGAGACAATTAGACTGATGGCCTTGGGCCTCATCGTTGTGAGTCATGATGACTGCTGAGGAGACTTCTAGGAGGAAGAACACCTGGAAGGTGGATCGCCCCAAGGAGAGTACCTGAAAAGCTGGAAAACAGGGTTAGGAGGCCCCCGGAGTGTTTTTCCGGGGGGGGAGCCTCCGACGCCCAAGTCAGTGGTGGCCGGAAAAAGGGGAAAGTCACTAGCTCAAAGAGAAAGGCAGAAAAGTCTCGCCTGGTATTTCTCAGAGTGTGGGAGCTGTATCTCTGGCCTACCAACCTCCTGTCAAGTATTTATTTCCTGTATATATAGGAATACCTAGCCCGTTCAGATCATGACACGTGTGCGGTCGGATGATCCTGAACTTCTGGGCGTAGGGGACAGATAGTTGGTAACTAGATGGCCTCGAGCCTTGTGCTGAGACGGGCCATGATGTGATTCTGATGGCGTCTGCGCGTCAGGGCGACTTTTTACGTCTATGGTGGGACGTGTCAGAGGCTTCCTTAAATGCTTCCTTAAATGCGCCTGCCGTACTCCCGAGGTCCCTGGGCGAGGTCGTCCTCTAGTTCGGACAGAGCCTCTTCGGGAAGCATACCCTCAGTTCGGGGGTTCCCAGTTCCAGGGGGTTCCGCCTTCGGGGATATCATGTTCGGGCAGCAATGTCTGGTGCCACTTTTCCGAAGGCGCGCTGTTCACAACCTTGGGGGGCGAATGGAGTCCTCAAGTTTTACTGGCGTGCCGAGGCTCGGGGCTCTCCGGCTATCTCCCGAGGTGCATGATTCCACCTGTTCCCGGGAAGCGCCAGTTCTTCTGGCCATTGTTGTGGCAGGGTGTTCGGCCAGATTGAGGCGATAGCCTTTGGCTATCACATGCCCCCCTCTGGAAAGCCGAAGTGAAGACTTCGGTTTGCATCTCTTTCCGAGGTTGTTGTTGGGAGTCTTGTTGGGAAGCATAACCTGTTCCGAGGTCGCACCTTTTGCCCGAGGGTCTGGGCTGTTCAGCCTTGGCCTATTCTTTGGTGTCTCCGAGGCAAAGCCTGTACCGAAGATACATCTCTTGCCCAAAAGTCATGGGCTGTTCAGCCATAGCCTGTCTCTTGGTGTCCTCGAGGTGGCCTGCTTTTTATTTCTGCAGGTCTGATGGCCAAGCGTGTTAGACTGAGCGGCGAGTCTCCATTTCTCAGGGATGTCAAACGACGTGTCCCAATCAGGAGGTGTGTCCCGGTTTTCCAGGGACGTTTGGGGAGGCACGTCCCCTATTTCTGCGCAGCGGTTGACACGCGGCTTCTTGCCATTGGAGGAGAGGCGCGTCATTTACAGAGGGCGCGCCTTTTCGGGTGCAGCGGGCAGTTACGGTGACGGTTCGCCTCCAATGGGTACTTATGATGTCTTTTCGGTTACCCACCTTTGGCCTATAAATAGCCCATTCCATCATAAGTCCCACTTACTGTTTTTCTGCTCTCTCTCTGCTTTGCCCTCTGTTCTTGCGTTTTATCTTGCTTTCTGTGGCGGAGCTTCTTTAATCAGAGCTTTTCCTACCAACTTTCACGACGGCGTCCTCAGGCAAATCTTTTGGTGGGTTTTGATTTCCAGAGTACTCTGATTCCTCTGTTTTTCTGAGTTTTTCTGGAAAACTGTTGTTTTTTCCAAACTCGTCTTCTGAGTTTTTTCTGGAAACTATTTTCTTTTCCATCTCAAACTCTTTTTCATGTCTACGATGCCTGTTCCTGAGAGCTGGAAACCTCTTCTGGCCCATCCTTGCTGTACCACCCCCGAAAAACTAGATAGGTGGAAGAAAAAAATTCTTTCTTCCGTCTTACGCTGTGACCAGGCTGCCTCATTCTAGCCATTTTGCTTTTTCAAACCGTGGCGACGAGGTTACCGTCTTCCGAGCCCAACTGAAGGCCGGACTTCGGTATCCTCCCCCGAAGGTGGTTTGCGAGTTCTGCCAATTCCATGGCATTGCTGTGAACCAGCTTCCCCCGAACGCGTACTGCTATTTTAACGCCTACCTCTGCATGTGTGGCGTGTTCGGGATAGAGCCCCACTTCATCATTTTCATGCAGTACTACAAGCTCTATGTGGTCCCGAAGGGTGGCTTCTATTTCCTGCTGCCTCGGGGATCCGGGAGCAAAAAATTCACCTTCACCTTCGACACGAAGGATAGCTGGCGGGAGTGGCAGCCTAAGTTCTTTTTCCTAAAGGTGGATAAGAACTGGTCTGATGTCCCGACCAGGTGGCCTCAGGGAGTGCTGAACGCAGACGTCGTAGATCTGAGGATGCTGCTGACCCCACCGTTGGCTTCCGTGTTCGCGGATTTCGACGCCCGCATTCGGGCAGTCACTGACTGGGATCCCGAGGTCTCTCCTCATGCTCTTTACCCCTTTCCTATCAACTGGAGGTTGATGACCGAAGAAGTCCTTCGGGAGCTGAAAGTGGTTAAGGAGCACGTGACTGACCTCAACATGCCCGCTCCCGCCATCGCCGGGAAAGACTCCTGGCTAGTCAAGCTCCTTAAGGGGGAGACTTCTTTCGAAACTTTTGCCGAAAGTGAGTAATCTTCCATCCCTTTATACTTTTTCCTCGGACTTACGCTGATATTTCTTCTCTTTTTCAGAGATGGGCGATGGGGCTGCCGCCTATTACAAGGCCCTCTTTTCTGGCCAAGTGGAGAAGGGGGAGCAGACAAATAAGGCGGCTTCCCGAAGAAGGAAGACGACAGGGGCGGGACCCTCGGCGAAGCGAGCTAGGAAGGCTCTCCAGCCTCCTCAGCCAGAGCTTTTGGAAGAAGAAGCTGGCGAAGAGGCTGGTCTTGTTGAAATTCCACCGGCCGAGGTCCCCGCTACTTCCGCTGAGGTGCCTCCTTCCGACCTCGAGGCCCCTAGAAACACTGTAGTGGTAGAAGTACCCACTGCCGAGGAGCGGTATCGGCAGAAGGGTAAGGGTCTTTCTTCCGAGGGGCCCGAGGATCCCGAGGACACTGTCTCCGAGGTTCCTCCAGGTATGCCTTCAGGCGAAGTTCAGCTCCTTTACCTTTCGCGAATTTTTCTTCTGCTCCTAACTTCCTTCTTACTTTCAGAGGAGCCCCTTGCTGCTGGCTGGAGGGCCATTCATGAGAGGAAACGGGCCCTCCGCGATGCCATAATCCCTGAGGGGAAGATCCCCTTGGAGCCCTTTTGGAAAATCACGGAGGATATGAATTTGCTCTACGACGATTGTCCAAAAATGACAAAGGAGATTTGGAAGGGGATGACCACTGACGCCTCCTTCCGGGCCATTGCGGCGGCTCACCCGGGGGATAATACCCTCGCCGCAAAAGTCACCGAGCATGCTGCTCAGGTATAGTCTTTACACTCTTTTCCCTCAATTTTCTAAGTGTTTAGACTTGTACTAACCTGGACTTTTGCCTTGCCGTAGCTGCTGGAGTACGCTGGTTATCTCCGAGTTCGGGTGGCCAGACAGGCTGCCTCCAAGGATGCGACTTCGCGGGAACTCAGTGAAGCGAAGGCTTCGCTTGCGAAGGTGATCGCCAGCAACCAGCAGCTGACAGCGGATTGTTCTCAGCAAATCACCGCCGTTCAGGAGGAGTTCTCGAAGAAAAGAGAAGAACTTGAAAAGGACTCCTCCCGGAAGATTGCCGACCTCGGCGACCAAGTAAAGGGGCTGCTCGCCGCCAACGGAGATCTTGTCAAGGACAAGGCTGTTTCTGACAGTCTTGCGTCGAGGTTGACGGATGAGAACAATGCTCTTCGAGCCGAGGTCGAGGCTCTGAAGAAGGAGTCCGGAGAGACGCTGGGGATACGCGAGCTGGAAGAGGAGGTTGCTGAGCTGAGGGACGAGGTCAACGTCCTTGGCGTTCAAAAACGTACTTCTGATCAAATGGCCAAGGTCGCCTTTCAGGACGGCTTCTGCCTTGCTCGGCACCAGGTCCTGTAGAGGTTCCCAGATTTGGACCTCTCTTTTCTGGAGGGCCTAAATATTCCTGAGGGACCTCGGTGGCAGTGGTCCAAGGTCGAGCATCTGAAGCTTCCTGGTCTTCGTCCGCCTGGCTCTCCCTAGTTTGCTTTAGGGCTCCTCTTATTTTTCTCCTTTATGCTCCTTCTTTGGACACTTCTTTTGTAAGGCGGCGTTTGCTCTAAGTGAACAATCTTTTGGCTAAGTCCTTTCTTGCAAGTTTCTTCATTTCCACTGTCCCGAACACGTTCGCTCAAGAGACTTTCGGGAAACCTGCAACCAAAAAAACTTTTTACCTTCCTTTGTCCCGAGTGTGCTTCGCTCAAGAGACTTTCTGGAAAGTTTGTAAAAATTTGGCTAAGTCTTTTGCAGGCTTTTTGTTCCCTTTTATCCCGAACATGTTCGCTCAAGGGACTTCGGGAAACCTTCAGCCAAATTTTTCTGTCTTCCTATTGTCCCGAGCAAATTTGCTCAAGGGCCTTAGGAAAATTTTCACGAGATTCCTCATTTCCCTTTTTCCCGAGCACGTTCGCTCAAGGGTGTTCGGAAATAACCTCTACTTTTGTTTTGGCGTGTACTTTTGCGAGATTCTTGCTTTCCCTTTTTCCCGAGCATGTTCGCTCAAGGGTGTTCGGAAATAACCTCTGCTTTTGTTTTGGCGTGTACTTTTGCGAGATTCTTGCTTTCCCTTTTTCCCGAGCATGTACGCTCAAGGGTGTTCGGAAAATTTTCTCTGCACTGATTATGCCGAGTACCTTTGCAAGATTCTTGTTTCCCATTTTTCCCGAGCATAGTGGCTCAAGGGCCTTCGGGAAGTCACATCTGCTTTTTTCGTGGCGAGCACCTTCGCGGAATTCTGTCTTGGACAATTTGGTATACTTAAGAATTTTTCTCAAGACCATTCTTCTCCAGACCATTCTGTACTTAGAATATTTCTTGTACAATATATCTCTTCCGCGCGTAGAATTTTTTCAAGGCGTCTGAATGCCAAGTGTTTTTCAATTCTACGCCTTCGGCGTCGCCAAGCTTGTACACGCCTTTTTGTACTTCGGCGAGAACCAGATAAGGTCCTTCCCAATTTGCGCAAAGTACTCCGTGAGATGGTCTTCGGGGTGCAAAGTCGGCCTTTCGGAGAACGAGGTCTCTTTTTTTGATTTCTTTTGGCCTGGCTTTTAAGTTGATAGCCGCGGCCACTCTTTGCTGGAAAGCTTTTCTTCTCAGCTCGGCTATTTCTCTGTGTTCGGTCACAAGGTCGAGCTTAGTTCTCAGACCGAGGTCGTTTCCGCCTTCATCAAATACTTGCACCCGTATTGAAGGCTGAACTATCTCTATTGGGATAATGGCCTCTGTTCCGAAGACGAGTGAGAAGGGAGTTTCCCCTGTGGCTCTTCGTGGCGTCGTTCGGTAGCTCCATAATACACTTTGGAGTTCTCCTGGCCATTTCCCTTTGGCTTCCCCAAGTCTCTTTTTCAGGCCATCTTTTATGGTCCTGTTTGATACTTCCACCTGCCCATTGCTTTGGGGGTGAGCTACTGGGGCGAAGTGCATCTTTATTCCGAGGTCGCTGATGAATTCCTGGAATCCTTTGTCTATGAACTGGGATCCATTATCAGCTACTAGTACCCTCGGTATGCCAAATCTGCATACGATGTTCTTCCATACGAACTTCTGCACTTCTTTTGCCGAGATAGTTGTTAGCGGTTCTGCCTCTACCCACTTTGAGAAATAGTCCACTGCTACCACGCAGAATTTCACGCCTCCGGGTGCTGTGGGGAGTGGCCCAATGAGGTCTATACCCCAGACTGCGAAGGGCCAAGGATAGTCTGCCGACGTTACCATTTCCGAGGGTATCCTCTGGATTTTTGCATGTCTCTAGCAACTACCGCACTTCTGGACGAACTGCCTTGCGTTCTTTCTCAGGGTAGGCCAGAAGTATCCTTGGCGGAGTATCACTGCTGCAAGGGCATCAGTTCCAATGTGCGAGCCGCACATGCCTTCGTGAACTTCTTCGAGGACCATCTCAGTATCCTCTTCGCCCACACATCTCTGCAGCGGATTTGCATATCCTTGCCGATATAACTCTTCACCAATCAGGAAGAATCTTCCGGCGCGTCTTTGTAGTCTTGCAGCATTGCCGGCGTCTTCGGGAAGCTCATTCTCTGCGAGGTATTTCTTTATGGGGTCCTTCCACCCTGTTCCCGAGGTCATTACGCTTAGCACGGAGATGCTTGGATGGTCTAGCACCTCGGTGTATGTTTTGGACTTCGCTAAGCAATCTGCCTCAGTGTTATTCCGCCGGGGTACATTTTCGATCCGCACGGCGTCAAATTCTTGGATGAGTTTTGTTACTAGCTCGTGGTATTTTGCCAAGATTGGGTCGTTCGCCCCATAATCTCCTGCCGTCTGCCGAACTACCAGCTGGGAATCGCTGTGAGCCCTTAAGTTTCTCACGCCAATCTTTCTGGCCAAGCGTAATCCCGCTATGAGGGCTTCATACTCAGCCACATTATTGGTGACGTTGAAGCTGAACTTGATAGCCTTCATCACCTCTAGGCCTTCGGGTCCTCTGATAACTATCCCAGCTCCCTGGTGTTCGGACCCCGAGGCTCCGTCAACATGCAAGGTCCATTCTGGCTCACCTTCTTTCGGATCTGAGTGGTTCTCCTCAGTGGTGGGTATTTCGGCGATAAAATCTGCTAATGCTTGGGCTTTTATGGCCTTCCGAGGCTCATACGTGATTTCGTGTTCGCCAAGCTCTATGCACCACTTGGAGAGCCTTCCCGAATGATCAACTCTCTTCATAACATCCCGTAGTGGTAGACTACTTCGGACGATGATGGGGTGAGCCTGGAAATATGGTCGCAGTCTTCTTCCTGCAAGCACCAAGGCGTATATAGCTTTTTGAAGCAAAGGGTACCTGACTTCGGCGCCATGCAGGGACTTGCTGACGTAGTAGACCGGCCATTGTTTCGGCCCTTCTTCTTTTACCAGGACTGAGCTCACGGCCTTTTCTGTGACGGCGAGGTACAGTACGAGGGGTTCTCCCTCCCGAGGTTGTCGCAGAGTCGGCAGGCTGGCCAGGTAGACTTTGAGTTCTTCCCAGGCCTTTTGGCAATCTTCATCCCAAGGATGATTGTTTCTTCCGAGGTCGCCTTCCATCTTTGCTGCCTTTGTGAGGACTTTGAAGAAAGGTCTACACCTATCTCCGTACCTGGAAATAAACCTGCTCAGAGAGGTTATTCTTCCAGTTAGTCTCTGCACGTCTTTGACTGTGGCAGGAGTTCGGAACTCAAGCAGAGCCTTAATCTTCTCAGGATTGGCGTCAATGCCTCTTTCGGATACCATGTACCCAAGGAATTTTCCCGAGGTCACGCCGAAGATGCACTTCTCAGGGTTAAGGCGAATCCCGAAGGCTTTGAGCTTCTGGAAGGTTTCCTCCAAATCTGCAACGTGGTAGCCGGGCAGCTTGCTTTTGACTATCATATCATCAACATATACCTCCATGTTTCTCCCCATTTGGTCCTTGAAGACCTTGTTCATCAGTCTCTGGTAGGTGGCTCCTGCATTTTTGAGCCCGAAGGGCATTCTGACATAGCAGTACGTTCCTCCCTCGGTGATGAAGGCAGTTTTCTCTTCATCTTTGGGGTCCATCTTTATCTGATGGTAGCCGCTGAAGGCATCTAGGAAGCTCAGGAGCCCGTATTCGGCCGTTGAATCTACCAGTTGATCTATTGGCGGGAGGGGAAATGAGTCTTTCGGGCAAGCATCGTTCAAGTTTCTGAAATCGATGCACATCCGGAGTTTGCTGCTACCTTCTTTTGTGGCGATGACCACGTTGCTTAACCATTCGGGGTATTTTACCTCCCTGATAACTTCAGCATCCAATAGGCGCTGGACTTCGGTTCTCACGAAGTTGCTTTTGTGGGCTGAGATGCTTCGTTTCTTTTGCCTGATAGGCTTTGCTTCCGGGCTTACTTTGAGGCTGTGCTGTATTATGCCAGGGTTCACTCCTGGCATGTCTTTCGGCGAGTAGGCAAACATATCTTTATTTTTCAGCAGAAAGGATACAAGAATTTCCTTATCACCTTTGGCCAAGCTCTTCCCTATTCGGGTAGACTGTCCTGGGACAAGATCTACTGCTTCCATTTCTGCTTCTGCGGGATTTCCTTCTTTGCCTTTCTCCTGCGCCTTTGCCTCCACTGTTTGTGTAGAGTTGTTTGCCGGAGCCTTTCGTGCTTTTACAAACACCTTTCTTACCTCGGCTTGGTCGATGAAGACCTCTGCATCTCCATCCTTGGTGGCGAATGTGACAGTCAAGTACTTCACATCGGGGCGAATGTGCAGGTTCCCCTGAGTCTGCCTTCCAAGGATGGCGTTGTACGAAGACGAGACGTCCATGACGATGAATCTTGCCATTGTGGACGCGTACAACTCAGCTGCTCCGTCTACCGAAGTGCCTTTTATCATCAAGGGGAGGTCGATCCATCCGAGGACGGGTAGTTCGGATGGCCCAACGCCGAAGGTGGGCGTGGTGACAGGTTTAAGCTCGCTGCTGGAGATGCCCAAGCTCGGCAGTAAGTGCGAAAATAGGACGTCAGCATTTGAGCCATCATCAAGCAACACTCTCTTGACGTCCCAGTTCCCTATTCTCGCCATTATCAGCAGCGGGTCGTCGTGGGGGAAGACGACGGTGGAGCCATCTTTGCGAGCCAGTTTCTTTGATGGACTTTGATACTCCATAACCGCAATTTCTCTGGCCTTCCGCTTTCTTTCCGAGGATGGGAGCCCCGTGGTGATGGTTTGGATGACCCCTACTGGAGGTGGAAGGCGCCTTTTTGGACTTCTGTTTCTCCGCCTGTCTGAGTCATAGTCCTCGTTTTCGGCCCTCTCTTCCTCCTCTTTTCTGCCTTTTGGGGAGGGCATCCGCAGGTATTTGCGAAGCTGGCCCTGTTTGATCAGCGACTCTATGTACTTCTTCAGCTGGAAGCAGTCTTCGGTGTCATGTCCGTGGTCGCGATGAAACTGGCAGAACTTCTTGGCATTCTTCTTATTATCGGCGGCCATGGCCTTTGGCCGCCGAATCTGCGTCCCTTGCCTTTCTAGCGCCATGAGAATGTTGGTCCGTGTCGTGCTCAAGGGCGTGAAACTTTGAGGTTTCCTTCCTCGCATTCGTCGTGGTCGACCTGTGTGTTCAGAAAGATGCCGAGCTTGCTGACTGGACCCTTCGGCGCGGTGATGATCAGACTTCGGCCCCGCCATCCTCAATTCCTCGGCTGTCATGTGCTGCTCTGCCCTTCGGTAAAATTCTCAAAGGGTCTCCGGGGGGTCCTTTGAGAACTCGTAGAACAGCTGTGAGTCACGCCGAAGGCCCCGTGTCATAGGGAGGATGCGGATTTCGGGCCGGAAGTCCGGGACGCTGAGTGCTTCCCTGTTGAACCGTTCGACATAGTCTCGGATCGTCTCTCCGTTTCTCTGCTCTATGTCGAACATCTGCACAGGCATTTTGGCCGTCGGCCTGCTCCCAATGAACTGCTGGGTGAAGGCTGTGGACAACTCCTGAAACTCAGTGATAGTCCCTGGGGGCAAGGAATTGTACCATGCTGTTGCTGGGCCCGTGAGGGTGACTTCGAAGCATTTGCACATGGTAGCGTCATCAGCTCCGTGCATTATCATGCTCCGCCTGTACTTCGTCAGATGGGCCTGTGGATCAGTCCGGCCGTCATAGATCTCCAGCCTAGGCACTCTGAAGTCGCCTGGCATAGCTGCCTCAACGACGGCGCGAATAAACGGGGAGCCATCTTCGCATAATGCCCCCGACAGCCTGTCCCAAACGGGTTTTCTGGTCACTTGCTTCTCCACTCTGTCCAGCCGTGCCAATATCCTTTCCATGAGCGCAGTGGCGCTAGGACCATTTTCGCGGGAGGGAGATCGACGGTGCCTTTTCGGGGAGCGAGTTCGGCGCGGAGGGGTCAGGGACCTCGCCTCGGGCGACGAACTGCTTCGCTGTGAGACTCTCGGTCGCTTGGACCCGGTTTGTCCCACAGGCCGTTTCCCGAGGGCTATATCTTCTGTGGATGATTCTCCGCGAGGCTCTCCACTTCCTGAACTGCGGTGTGTAGACTTGGGGCTTCTCTCCCGAGGGCGTGCTGATGAGGAGGGTTTCTGGGCCTGTGACTGCTGTGGCCATCTTCGGTCGATCTGCTGAGTCATTTCAGCAACGACCGAGCGCTGAAAGTCCCTCAAGAAGCTCATGGTGATTACCAGAGGGCGGTCCTCCTCGGGCATAGAAGTCTCTAGGAGTGTCTGCTCAGCGGCCGGTTGTATCTCAGGCGCGGATGAGGACCTTGGGAGTCCCTTGTCCTTAGAACGCCGAGTCTCAACGACGGCGATTTGCGAGCGGGTTCCCACAGACGGCGCCAAATGATGGCCTTGGGCCTCATCGTTGTGAGTCATGATGACTGCTGAGGAGACTTCTAGGAGGAAGAACGCCTGGAAGGTGGATCGCCCCAAGGAGAGTACCTGAAAAGCTGGAAAACAGGGTTAGGAGGCCCCCGGAGTGTTTTTCCGGGGGGGGAGCCTCCGACGCCCAAGTCAGTGGTGGCCGGAAAAAGGGGAAAGTCACTAGCTCAAAGAGAAAGGCAGAAAAGTCTCGCCTGGTATTTTCTCAGAGTGTGGGAGCTGTATCTCCGGCCTACCGACCTCCTGTCAAGTATTTATTTCCTGTATATATAGGAATACCTAGCCCGTTCAGATCATGACACGTGTGCGGTCGGATGCTTCTGAACTTCTGGGCGTAGGGGACAGATAGTTGGTAACTAGATGGCCTCGAGCCTTGTGCTGAGACGGGCCATGATGTGATTCTGATGGCGTCTGCGCGTCAGGGCGACTTTTTACGTCTGTGGTGGGACGTGTCAGAGGCTTCCTTAAATGCTTCCTTAAATGCGCCTGCCGTACTCCCGAGGTCCCTGGGCGAGGTCGTCCTCTAGTTCGGACAGAGCCTCTTCGGGAAGCATACCCTCAGTTCGGGGGTTCCCAGTTCCAGGGGGTTCCGCCTTCGGGGATATCATGTTCGGGCAGCAATGTCTGGTGCCACTTTTCCGAAGGCGCGCTGTTCACAACCTTGGGGGGCGAATAGAGTCCTCAAGTTTTACTGGCGTGCCAAGGCTCGGGGCTCTCCGGCTATCTCCCGAGGTGCATGATTCCACCTGTTCCCGGGAAGCGCCAGTTCTTCTGGCCATTGTTGTGGCAGGGTGTTCGGCCAGATTGAGGCGATAGCCTTTGGCTATCATAGACCTTTCTTGAAAATGTGAGGGAAAATTAGAGTGCTCCCTCAAGGCAGCCTAACCACATTCACCAAATGAGAGCATGCATGGCAAACTGACAACCTCGTTTGCCTCCCAACTTCACCAATCATTGTGAAATCAATCTTTTCACTTTCAACTTCTCATTCCACTTTGTTCGTGTCAAGGCAAAATGAGTATTTCTAACATTAGCCCACTTTTATCCCACAAAAGTGACCTAATGGGGAGCAGGTAAAGAGTTAACAATCATTTTGGTCCATCTTCAGGTGTCTTAGACTAGATTTAGGCAAAATTTTGGTTAATTAGTGTGTAAGGGCATTTTGGTCTTTTTCTATCTAAAATTTTTGTGGCATATCCAAAAATTTTTATTTTTGAGTCTTTAAATTTTGTTTAGGTCTTAATTTAGGTGTTTTTATCTTGGCCAAAATACGCATATGGTCCTTCAACTTGGCTAACTCGAGCGAGTTAGTCTTTTTTGTTTGACTCAGTGTGAGTTAGTCCTCTAACTTTCCAGATTAAGCGTGTTAGTCCCTAAAATCTACTAAACTAAACAATTTAGTCTATGTCTGATGGAAAGGGTCCAGCTTGAAACCTTGTGACTTGACGCCATTTGTTCGAGCGGCTTAAAAACAGAGGTCTGGTGCTAGCGGCTGGATACTCGTCGACGAACATGCAAATCGACTCCTACTCTCGGTCAATTGATGAAATTGACCTCGATGCTCCCACTCCCGGCTAAAGAATTGATCGATTCGGCGGATATGCTACCCATAGTCTCACTCATCCTCCGGCAATTCTTATAGCTTCAACGCACGTTTTCTCTTCCATTCGTGAAATCTAGCCCCATGCTCCCAATTCCAGTGCCCCACTCGGCTCCTACTTCTGGCATTCACATTGGCTCCCACTCTAACAAGCTAATCGGCGAATCGACTCCAACTCTTGGTGAAACGGTTACTCGAGTGGGGAGGGACCAACGGGAGGAGATGTGAGACCGATGGGAGATGAAAGACTAGACCGACACGATGAGAGGAAAGGCGAGGCTGAAGGCAAAAGGAAGAAAGAGACTAGTAGGAGAAGGAAGTCAATGCCGGTGGGAAGAGATCAGGCGGCGCTAGAGTGACAAGCTAACTGTGAGGAGACAAAAGAATCGCCGTTCATCATTCTATACATCGAGTGACTAACTCGCTCAATTTTTCAAAGTTGAGGGACTAAGTCACACTGAGTTGAAATGAAAGGACTAACTCACTTGAGTCAACAAAGTTGGAGGACCATATGTGCATTTTGGCCTTTTAGTTTTAGTGCCAACTTTGAGTCAATTGGGTAATTTGGGTTAAAGTTGTTCTTAATTGTGAAAGTTTGGGCTTTAAATGAGATTCCTAGGAAGTTTTGGGCTTTGATTGAAATCGTCCAAAATTTGGGCCTTAATTGACAAATTTAAACTTTTCTTGGGCTCAATTAAAAATTTCTGAGAATTCTAACATAGATTGAAAGCTCTATGATATTTTTTGCTAAAATACATGTTAGGAGCATAACTAAGGACTAAACCTGTCAATAATGGATTTGGTCCTAATTTGATCAAGATTTTATCATTGAATGTTTTCCTTGGAGTTCAAGCATGTCCTACACCTCCAAGCTTTTCATCTGTCTCTCAACACCAGCAACCCCATTACTGCCACTGTCTACAGCAATGTCATTGCTGGTGCCTTACCACATTGCCGTTGCAGCACTACCATCCTCTCGTAGCCCAAGCCACAAACCACCAACCCACCACCTATGCAGCTAAGGGGATTAAAAGTGGGAGGAGAGAAATACAAGCCTTTCGGCCCATTTAACTAAAGGCCTAACCTTATTCGGTTACCCAAGCCAAGTCTTAGTTCTACTAGGCTTAAGCTTATTTGGCCTATAAAACCCAACCCAGACACACTTCGTGTAAAACCTAAGCTTAACCCTTCTATTTTCTAGATTTCCTCATTCAAGTCACTAACCTTTGTTTCTGTTCTTTGCAAATTAGTCGTTGGAGTTATAAGTTTATTTTTTTTACAGTTTAGCCATTGACCAAAACTTTGCTTTTCTTATTTTGATTCATTTTCAAGCCAATGTCAACAACAATTTTCATGATTTCTTATATTTAATTAATTTTGACAAATTTTGAGTCAATTAAATTTTATTTTGAGTTTATTTTATTTTATTTGCTTATTTTCATTTATTCATTTTTAGTAGTACTTTGTGCTAAACTAGTCTTATTTTCTTCTTGTGCCTCTTTCAAATAATTGTTTCACTGACACTTTTCTTGTAGGATTATATTTGATTTAATTGAGTTTGTTTTGGGTTTTCTAACATTAAATTTTATTTTATCTCATCTTTTTTTTATTTTTACCTTTCTTTTTTTGGACTAACTTCTTTTGTTTTTATTTTTCTTGAGAGTCATGTGTTGGGTTTTTTAGGTACCAAAAGGAATGCTACTTAAGAAAATCTTCCGCCATTAATCTCAGCAACTTTGAGGAAACCGTGGCTGTCCTCAACATCGAACCTTGCAATTGAGACAATTCAACATCTTTCGTTGCAACTACTTCATTGACGTTCCAGGTATGTGTCATAACTGGTCACTTTTGCCTCCCATGAACACAGGAGCAAACTATATAGCCTTTGATCCTGCTTACTCTTGAGTATGTAGGAAGCTTAGGAGTTTAACCCAAGTTCAAGCCTAATAACTAAAATCAATTGTTCTCTTGTTTGACATTTAACACATGCATGCATTTTCATGATACTAACAATTGGTTTTAGCTTGATTTAAGCTTATTTTAGTTGAGTTGGCTCCTAAAACCTTCCTAATACGTACCCGATCCATGATCTTAGAATTCCCAGTTTTCACAAAACTCTCCCTTTCATTGATTTGGGGTCAAATTGCGTCTTTCCTTGGTTTTTACCCTGTTTGTCAATTATGGTGGCGATTCTATGTTTCCTAAATGTTTGCGTGAGGTTTCGCGTGATGCCATGCAAATAATTGCACCTATGCCATGCGAATAATAGTCCTTAGATTATTTTGTGAGTTGAAAGCCAAAAGTCATGAAAAACATCATTTTCATGGAGGCTTCCTCACCAGAGGAAGTTTGGACTTTTCATCCCCTAAATGTGTGGTCACATTCAAATCTAACTTTTGTTACTAAAATGAACATTATGCATTTCCATTAGACAAGGAAGGTATCCAACTATGAAATCTTTAACTTTTAGGTACAACCCCATTGATCCTCTATTGAGTTCAAGATCAAGTAATGATATATCGAACCCAATGGCCTTTATATATCCACTTTTATGAAATGGGATATCATCAAAGTTAATGTTTAGATTATCTTTTATTACAATTTTATGTTTCTAATTTGTATAATGAAAGAGCCACTTTCACCTATGGAAGTTCAATTTGATCTAGTACATATAACAAATCAATGGAATCCTATGAGACACATAACCTCGTATCTTAGGCTCATTTCTTGGCTATCTTGACTTTACACTTCTACTAGATACACATCAATATGAGTAAATGATCAAGAATATGAAAAAACCAAATGTTTTAGTAAGTGTCGGACCATTCTCTTTTAAAAGAAGGCATTCACAGTGCTTTACACATACTATGTTATCCAAATAAGAAAAACTAAAGATAAACATTCTCAAGCACTAACCTCTTAGAACATACCTAGGATGACACATTTTCAAGATTTAAGATTATGATCCTCTACATATTCCATGTCCATTGTTGTTCTTTGAATGTTAATTGTTGCCTAGTAAGACACATCTTCTCCCTCATGGTATGTACATCCCATAAGAATGACAAATCAAACTTTTACAGCCTTTTGCTGTTAAAGTTTGATACAAAGGTCATGCAGTCATATCTTAGTATGTATGATCTTTACTAACATTTGAATGTGTTCCATTCAACCTTTTTGAATGGACATGAATAAGATATTCTCCACAATAGGAGATATTCAAATTATCTTAGCTAGCTTTAGAATATATCATGTTCAATACAATATATAATCTTTATTAACGCTTTCCAACTTAGTTGAGATGTGTGCACACATTGGCTAACTTTATAACCATGCACATAGTACTTGAATATTACTTACTTTATACTCATAATCAAATCACAAAGACATGATCAATCAAGTTCATATTAAAACTTTGCCAAAATGTTAAGAATCAAGCATAAAATTGAACCAAAATGCATAATGTAAATCTTACACATTACTTAGTTCATCTATTTCTAGACAATACCAAGTGTGCCTTTCTTTTAACTAAAGCCACCATTTTCTTGATGGTCTAGTTACCAACTTGAACACCTCAAGATAGCCTAACAATAAGAAGCATTTTGACTTTGCATATTTGCATAATCATTTATCACTTGAAAGGTATTGAGTCTTTGTGTTCTAAGCCTATTTGTTCTTATACTAATCGTCAATCCAACTTTCATAATCATAAGTATAATAATTTTGATGAACTAGCTTATTATGTTCAAGAACTAGTGATGACAACATATTTTTCATCGCCTCAAACCATTCTCATACAAGATGGGTTGTAAATAATACTCGTTGAGCACCAAATTGTACAAGCTCAAAACCTTTTCCAAGGAATCTGTTTTATTACAGCAAGTATGAAGTAAAATTTAAATGATCGCTTCTAGAACTTAATCTAGATTTGATGTTCGTTGAACCTCAAGCCATTCTTATACAAAATGGGTTGTATCTAATACTTTTTTAGCACTAAATTATACAAATTATGACAGAAAGTATATAGTAAAATTTAAGGCATCACTTCTAGAATTTAATCTAGACTTGATGTTTTTTGAACCTCAAAAGATTCTGAGTAAAATGCCTAAAATACATGTTAGTAAAACATTCTAAAATCATGGCCAATTGTCATTATTTTCCACATATGCAAACTCAACACATATGTAAGAATACTTCATAAAATGAACAAAGTGAATTAATTATGACACATTGGTACTTCTTTCTTAGCCTAAATGTGCATTACCAAAACATCACTTTTGACATCCCAGTAAACACATGCTACAATTTATCAAAAAATTTGTCATTAAGACTATATATCTATAATTTAAGAAATAAGGAATTATTATTATTATCAATAAAATAAAACATCATGAACATAGGAATTTTATATGGAAAGTAAGATTTGTATAACAAATTTTAGAACACATTCTCTTAAACTAAGTACATATTGCATAACTAATGTATATTTTCTATTAAGGAGTCTCACTTGACAAAGTCTTATCTTCAAATTTAAAGTTTTGTCCACTAGGCACATATCTCCATTTGAACAATCATTCCCCAAATAAAATGTGAAATTTGACCCCTGAATCACCAATTCACTAATGTTGACACCCAATTTCGTCCGACCTTTTTTTAAAAATAATAATAATAATAATAATAATAAATTTAATTAAAAATTAGAAAAAATAAATAATAATTAAAAAAATTATTAATTAATTATTATACAAAGAGAAAATTAAATTAAATAGTTTTGGGGGAGGGGCATTTTTTTAAGTAAATATCTATGTGTGTATATCAAAAAAAAATTAAATTAAAAAAATTAATTAATTAATATTATTATTAATTAATTATTAATTAATTAATTAATATTATTATTACTGAAAAATTTTTAATTAAGTTAATTAGTTTAAAATACATTTTTTTATAAGGGTTTAGTTAAAAATGATATATGTGTGTATATATGTATGTATGAAATAAAAAAAAACTCCATAAAAAAATGACAAAATTGAAAAGTTTGGGGTAAAAATGACAAAATTAAGAAGTTTTGGGAAATTTGACAAAATCTGAAAGTTCCAGGAGCATTTGGTAGTTTTTCGCATGAATTTTGGGCCAAACCGACGGTTCTGGCCCAAATTGACAGAAAAAACAAAATTGTCTCAGTCAGAAGTTTCAGGAACATCCCCAAAGTCAAAGAGACGTACAAGACTGAAACTGTCATTTTACCAAATTAAAAGATAAGTCTGTTTTTAATTAAATTTCAAATTTTTTTAATTAAGGGAATCCAAGACCCCTTCCCCTATAAATAGGGGTGGAAATCTATGAAGAAACCATGAAAAAAATCAAGATTAGAGCTCCATTTAAAAAAAAGAAAAAACTATAGAAACAGTCTTTGACCTCTCCTCCCTCTTCCCAAAAAACTAAAAACTTTCCTTTTCTCTCTTTCAGCCCACTGCTTCCCTCATCCATCAACCTCCGTTTTTACCGCGTC
This sequence comes from Aquilaria yunnanensis, assembly GCA_039654915.1. Lineage (NCBI taxonomy): Eukaryota > Viridiplantae > Streptophyta > Magnoliopsida > Malvales > Thymelaeaceae > Aquilaria > Aquilaria yunnanensis. Next base: position 33,275,019 of record CM077595.1, on the reverse strand, counting down.
TCGCCTTCCGTTACCAGCCACCGCACCTTCGCGTCTCACACTCCTCCATCGCCAACCACCACCCCGCATCTCGCCCTCCTCCGTTGCCAACCACCCCCAGTCTCGCCCTCCGCCGGTTCGTCCCTCTCTCTTTCTTCCTCTCCCTCTCCGTTTCCCTTTATCTCTCTCCCTCCGACCATCGTTCCACCTCCGTCTCGTCAGCCCGTTGCCGACGAAGCCAGCCCAAGGTCCTCCTTTGTCATCGTCGCCGGAAAACAGAGAAAAAAAGAAACGAAATAGTTTCGGCCGGAAACGTTACCCGACCCACCAATTTCAAATTTTAATTTTTTGGGTAAACCCTGTTTTAATCCTTCGTCTTTCCATGATTATTCATTTTGGTCACTAACCTTTTAATTTTTTCAGAACTAATTACTAACAACTAACTTTTATTATTATTATTGTTATTATTATTATTCCATTATAAGTCACTAACCTTTTAATTTTTGCAGAACTAATTACTAACAACTAACTTTTATTATTATTATTATTCCATTATAAGTCACTAACCTTTTAATTTTTGCAGAACTAATTACTAACAACTAACTTCTATTATTATTATTGTTATTATTATTATTCCATTATAAGTCACTAACCTTTTAATTTTTGCAGAACTAATTACTAACAACTAACTTTTATTATTATTACTATTATTATTATTATTCCATTATAAGTCACTAACCTTTTAATTTTTGTGAACTAATTACTAACAACTAACTTTTATTATTATTATTATTATTATTATTATTATTATTTTTATTCATGGAAGGTTATACCTCCTATTTTTTGTGGATGGCCAAAAAGCCCCATTTTATTTTTATTTATTATTTATTGTCCTTTAACTTTCCTTTATTTACTTTATGTGCTTTTTATTTGTTTATTTATTTATTTATTTGCATATGTTATTTAATTTGGGCAATTTTTTAAGTGGATGGCCAAAAAGCCTCCACTTTATTTATTTATTGTCCTTTATTTACTTTATGTAATTTTTTTTACATAGATCGTTAAACTTATTTCACTTTTAGCTATAAAAAATAAAATAATAACAAAATAAAAGAAGAAGTTTTTTTTTATGTGAATAATTAACCTTATTTTTTAGGACTAATCAAGAATCCATTTTATTTACAAAGCCCCCATCCTCTATTATTTTGGAACACACATTTTTTATTTATTTTTTATTTCTTTAGAAAGTTAACCTTTTATTCCTTTTATTAAAAAATCTTAATTAGATAATTCCAAAAATAAAAATCTTAATTAAGTATATCTTTAAAATTTATGGATTAGATAATTTTTTTTAATAAAAATTAAATTAAAATTAAATTAAATTAATAATAATAAATATTAAAATTATTAAAAATCCAATAAAAATTACTATTAAAAATAATTAATTAAATAAACAAAAACTTAAATTAAATTCCATATCCAAGTGATCCGACAGGATCCATGCTTTGGAAAAATATCAAACTTTTTTTTAAATAAAATCAAGTGTCCAAGATAATAATAAAAAATATCAAATTTTTTTAAATAAGATAAAATATCCAATAATAATAATAATAATAATAAAATTTTACCAAAAAAAATTTCAATAATTACTTTAAAATCTTTTGTCAAAATTAAAAATATATGAATATCAAGACTTTTCTTTTACTTATTTTTTTTAAAAAAAATATATAACTCTTTGGTTTCTTTATTAAATAAATAAAAAATCTTGATATTAGATAATTAAATAATTACTTTTTGGTTCCTTTATAAATTAAGTAATTACTTAAAAAAAAAAAAAGAAGAAAGATCTTTCACCAAACAATCAAAAGAAAGAAAAAAAGAAAAAAAAGAAAGAAAAGAAATAAAAGAAATAAAAAAAATGAAAAAAATAAAAAAAATTTAAACAAAATTTAAAGTAAGTTAAAATTAAAAATAAAAAAAATTCATAAAAATTATGACAAAAAGATAAATTAATAATTAATTTAATAAATTAAAAATTAAAAATTTTAATTACTAATTTCCATGTCCGGATAATCCGACAGGATTCACGGTTTGGAAAATAAAAATTAAATATCTAGATAAAAATCCATATTCGGATAATTCGGCAGAATTTATAATATGGATTAAAATATTTAATTAAAATTTCATCAAATTCCGTGTCTGGGTGGTTCGATAGAATCCATGGTTCGGAAAATATCGAGTTTATAAAAATTATACAAATTAATTACCGAAGATTTTAAAGCCCATATTAATTTAAAAATCCACATCCGACTAATTCAGTTAAAATTTCTGTTTTGAAAATTAACTTAAAAGCAAGCAAAGGAAAATTAAAATCAACTAAGGTACCAATTTTGGGCGTTAAAATAGAGTTATTTTAATGTAACCGTACTCCCAAACCCCCGAACTCTTGCAGACCAATTTTTTAGGTGTCCAATCGACCTGAGCGAAAACCGATTGGTGGCGAACCGCACGTTGCCACAGCTTGGCAACTCCACTGGGGACCTAAGTCAGTGAGTCAGGCCTAATAGTTGATTTCTTTTGTTCTGCTTTGCTTATTCTTATGTGGATTTACGTATTATATTTACTTATTATAAACATGCATAATACATTCACGACATGAAGCTCTATACCCAAGCTTCCTCAATTTAAACCCGTTCTTTCAAAGTGGAATTGGTGTTGTTGTCCTTGTGAGGCCATGGTTTCCAAGCCTTCACCGGTTTCAAGTAGCAAAGTAGTGTATTGCCTCCTGAGACGGATAGTCTCTGCATGGGCCCACGAAAAGCTACGACTCGAATTAATCCTTTCCTTACATAAACCCTATAGGGCAAGGAATTGGGCCATCACTGCAATTTAGTAATGGGATTCGGGAACTACCCTCGGCCTTTTGATAAACCACCTTATGCATATAGAATTCCCCACTTAAACATAGAACTGACCGTAGAATTCCTACCATTTACCAACCCTATAAGCATGTCGTTGTTATGCTATATTGTTGCTCTATACTTTTGTCTTCTTCGTGTCTTATATTTATGGTTTTAACTCATTTTTCCATAATAGTTCATGAGTTGTTAATTGCTATTTAACTTGTTAATAACCTTATTTTTTCTTTTGTTATACTTCTGTTCTGTGCAATTATTCTTCATGCATCAAAACCACGCATCAAACTATGCTCACTTTTTGGTCTTTCTAATAATAACTAGAAGTCTTGAAGTTCCACAATAGTAGATAATCAAACTCACTCATTGCATGCATACATTACATCAATCACATACATGTAGAGTCTAATAAAATAAATCTTACTTTAAAAAAGGTAAAATTGGACCTCAACACCGATATTCAACTCGACTCCAAACAAGACTAATGGCAGAGCAAACCGAAGGTCGTCTCACGGATATTGAGTCCAAGATTGAAAGTATGGTCGAACAAATGAAACAATTAATGGAGCCAATCAAGGGGAAAGCAACCCAAGTCCCCGTCAAAGAACCACAAGACCCCACTTATCCTCCGGGATTCACCCCGCAACGAGTCTCAGTTCAAGAAAATCTGTTTCAGGAATCAGGTCCGTCCGCTAGCATTCACCTGAAACAAGACACTGTATATGAAGAGAAGAAGACACTACCAAAGGAAGAAGGAGAATCTCAAAAGTTCAAAACAATAGAGAAAAGACTTCGGGCCATTGAAGGAAGCACTATATTCGGATCTCTCTCAGTGGATGACCTCTGCTTAGTGCCAGATGTCGTACTCCCTTCAGACTTTAAGGTGCCAGACTTTGTGAAATATGACGGAACGAGTGATCCCATCACTCACATCACGTTGTTTCTAAGAAGACTACAACCACTCACAAAAGACGAAAAGGTGTGGATTGCACTTTTTCAAGAAAGTCTTACAAAATCAGCATTACAGTGGTATCTAAGTCAAGGTCCAAGAAACATCAAAACTTGGAATGACCTTGCTCAGGCCTTCATCAGCAATTACAAACATGTTGTGGACTTGGCCCCGGATCGCCAAACTCTCCAAAATATGAAGAAGAAAAAGCAAGAAACCTTCAAGGAATACGCTCAAAGGTGGAGGGACTTAGCTGCACAAGTTCAGCCACCCATGACGGAGAAAGAAATGGTTACTTTATTTGTTCAGACACTGAAGTACCCATATTATGACAAGCTCATTGGCAATTCGGCAACTAATTTCTCTGATGTTGTCATGTCTGGAGAAAGGATTGAGCATGGGATTAGGACCAGAAAGATTACTGAGTCCTTTAATGATGCCATGAAAAGAGGAGGACCATCCAGAAGAAAGGATGAGGAAGTACAACAAATAGGACGCGGAAGAGGGATTCCCCTCGTGGGTACTGTGGCTACCGGGCCTCGCCTATCCTATTCTGCCAATAGGCCCAATGATTATCCTCCCAATAGGCCCAACAATTATCCTCTCAACAGGTCTAATCAGTTACGGCCACCTGTTCCGACCCCTCCAGTACATGCACAAAGACCAAGGGAAGTTTTTGCGCCAATTCCCATGACTTACACTGAGTTGTATCCAAAACTCATTGAAAGTCAACTTATCCGCCCAATTCCTACAAGGCCATTCGAACCCCCATATCCAAGGTGGTATGACCCCAACGTAACTTGCCCATATCATGATGGCGCAGTGGGCCATGGCCTAGAGAATTGCATAGCTTTGAAACGCATAGTCCAACAATTAATAGAGTCAAAGTGGTTGGACTTTTTCGATGAACCGAATGTCACTCACAACCCATTACCGCCTCGTCAAGCTAAACCAGTCAATATGATAGAAGAACACCGGCTGATAAAGAAGTCAGTCAACGATATTATAACACCTTTTAAGCATGTATATTCATGCCTTATGAAAGAAGGGGTCATCATGGGAAAGCCTTCTTTTGCACATGAAGAAGTTGAAGATGAGGAGTGGTGTGATTTTCATGACAGTAAGAGTCATTCCATCCAGGAATGCTCAGAATTCCGTGAAAGTCTACAAAGACTCATAGACTCATCCCAACTCATCATTTTTATGTCAAATAAAGATGATGATGTAAATGTGATCATTAAAGAGCAAGAAGTCAATGCTATGCCAAGACCACTAGTCATACAAATTTCAAAACCTACTGTTAAGCCTTTAAGAATTCAAGTCCAGAAGCCATTCCCCTACAAATTAGACGAGGCTGTTCCATGGAGTTATGGTTACACTTCCAACATCACATCAACTCCTTTAGAGGTTGGGAGCATGACTAGAAGTGGTCGGTGTTATTCTCCGGAGCAAATGAACAAGCTCCAACAAGATAAGAACGTTACAGACCCAACAAGTGGACCTCTTGATACAAATACATCCAAAGAGCAAGAGATGCCTCGAGCAGTAACAGATGAACAAGCTACTGAGTTTCTCAAACTCATAAAGCAAAGTGAGTACAGCATCGTGGAGCAGTTAAACCGCCTGCCAGCAAAGATTTCCATACTTTCACTACTCTTAAGCTCTGATGCTCATCGAGAAGCCCTCCTCAAAGTCTTGAATAAGGCCTATGTTGAGCAAGATATTTCCATGAATAATTTTGACCACCTCGTCAACAACATCACGACACAGAATCTCATCACATTCACTGACGATGAGATACCAGCAGAAGGAAGGGGTCACTCTAAGGCTCTACATATTTCAGTTAAGTACAAACATCGAATTATAACTATAGTTCTTATTGATAATGGATTAGCTCTAAATGTAATGCCACTTGAAACCTTACACAAGCTTGGTATATACCCATCATACCTCAACAACAGTCATATCGTAGTTCGAGCGTTTGATGGGACGAAGAGAGATGTTGTTGGAGAAATAGAGCTGCCAATAGGGATTGGCCCTCGTGTCTTCCACATCACATTCCAAGTTATGGATATTAATCCTTCTTATACTTGTCTGTTGGGAAGACCATGGATCCATATGGCAGGAGCAATCCTCTCTTCATTACATCAAAAACTGAAATTCATCATTGAAGGAAAACTAATAACAGTCTTTGCTGAAGAAGACATGCTGTTATCTCGACCTGCGGATGCTTAGTATGTCGAGGTCAATGAAGATATACCTGATTGCTCCTTCAGGTATTTTGAAATCATTAATGCTACCTATGTCGGCGAATATGGAGAAGAACCCGTGCCTAGCGTCTCTAAAACAAGTCACATGATCGCCAAACTCATGATGAACGGAGGATACTCACCGGGTTAGGTCTGGGACAAGATTTACAAGGAATCCCAGAGCCATTGAAAATCTCCGCAAATGAAGGGAAATACGGCCTAGGTTTCACACTGACAAGGCAAGACAAAATGAAGGCGATAGCTAAAAAGAAAGAGAAGAGGATTGCGCGATTAACAGGGCATCCTCTAGAGGAAAGAAATCTGGATATCCCTGACATCACTGAAACATTCGTGAGTGGTGGCTTAATTCCGAAAAATGACAATGAAGGCGTGCTGACCATCAACATCAACAAGTCTTTTGAAAGTTTTTCTATTCATGCAATAATCAGTGATTCACCCGAAGATGAGGAGCTCATTCAACCCTGTAGCCCACGGGATGTGCTGAACAATTGGGAGGCGATAGAATTGCCTGTTATAATCGAGAGCTTTTCAAAGTAATCTAATAGTAAAAACCTCCTAAAGAAAGGTTCAATCAATAGGGTGTAGTCTTTGCTTAAGTGAACCTTTTAGTTATTGCTTTTCATTCCAATAAAGTTGTGATTTATGCACACTATAAATAAAGTACCAGTTTGCATCCATCTCATTCTTACCATTTTCTCTTCTCTCTCTTTTTTCTCTGGTTAATGCAGACCTGAAACTCTCTTTGATGACAATGAAAGAATGAACTTTGATAATCCTGTAAACACTACCAACTCGGATTACGAAGATCTTCAAATATCTCTTGAGCTATTAAAAATGATCGAGCAAGATGAAAAAGAAAGAGCAACAAGTTAGGAACTAACTGAGGCATTCAACTTGGGAGACAGTCAGGATGTAAAAGAAGTCAAGATTGGCACTCTATTTCCTCCTGAAGAGAAAGAAGAATTAGTCCACTTATTGAAGGAATATGTGGATGTATTTGCTTGGTCATACCAAGATATGCCCGGCTTAAGCTCAGACATAGTGCTACACAAAATACCCTTGAAGCCTGGGGTGAAGCCTGTCAGACAGAAGTTATGAAGATTAAAGCCGAATCTAATCTTGAGAGTAAAAGATGAGATTCGAAAGTTATGGGATGCAGGATTCCTTGGGGTCGCTGAATATACAGAATGGGTTGTTAACATAGTTCCAGTTGAAAAGAAAGAAAGTGGGAAACTAAGAGTTTGTCAGGACTACCGGCCCTTGAACGATGCCAGTCCTAAAGATAACTTCCCACTTCCTCACATTGATACGCTGGTGGATAATACCGCAGGAAACTCCTACTTTTCCTTTATGGATGGCTTTTCTGGGTACAATCAAATCAAACTTGATCCAGAAGATATGATAAAAACTGCTTTGATTACCCTTTGGGGTACCTTCTACTATAAGGTGATGCCTTTTGGGTTAAAGAATGCTGGTGCTACATATCAAAGAGCCATGGTCGCGTTATTCCATGACATGATGCATAAAGAAATTGAAGTATATGTAGACGACATGATCGCCAAAACTTTCACTACTGGGGGGCATCTAAAAGTGCTAAGAAAACTATTCGATAGACTTCGCAAATATCAACTAAAGTTGAATCCTGCCAAATGTACTTTCGGAGCCTCTTCAGGAAAGTTATTGGGTTTCATGGTAAGTAAAGATGGGTTTCGAGTTGACCCAAGTAAAGTTAAGGCGATACAAGAAATGCAACCCTCGAAAACTCCAAAACAAGTAAGAAGTTTTCTAGGCAGAATCAACTTCATAGCAAGATTCATATCACAATTGACGTCCAAGTGTGAACCTCTTTTCAAATCACTAAAGAAGAACAATCCGATCAAGTGGAATAACGAATGCCAAGAAGCATTCGAGAAAATCAAGCAATATCTATCAAATCCACCAATCTTGGTACCGCCTCGATCTGGAGAACCGTTGATTCTATATTTATCCATACAGGATTCTTCATTAGGATCCGTATTGGGTCAACGTGATGAGACAGGCAAGAAAGAGCATGCAATTTACTATTTGAGCAAGAAGCTTACCACATATGAAGCAAAATACTCAATAGTAGAAAAGTCCTGTTGTGCCCTTGCATGGGTAGCACACCGACTACGACACTACATGCTCAACAACACCACATTGCTGATCTCCAAAACTGATCCCATTAAGTACATTTTTGAGAAACCCGCTTTATCAGGCAGGATCGCAAAATGGAAAATGTTGTTGTCTGAATACAACATACGGTATGTCACCCAAAATGCTGTAAAAGGGAGTGTGATTGCTGAATATCTGGCTGATAGAGCATTGGATGATTATGAGCCGATGAGAATAGACTTTCCTGATGGAGATATAATGACAATAGAACAGGAAGTCTCTGAAGATGATGAAACATGGAAAATGGCATTCGATGGAGCATCTAATGCTTTGGGACAAGGGATTGGAGCTATACTCATCTCTCCAAGCGGAGAGCAGTTTCCCCTCACAGCAAAAATTACATTTCCTTGTACCAACAATATAGTAGAACATGAGGCATGTGCTATGGGACTCCAAGTGGCACTGGAATTGAAAGTACGAGATCTCCGAGTTTATGGGGATTCCGCATTAGTCATATATCAAATCAATGGAGAATGGGAGACAAGGGATTCAAAATTGATCCCTTATCAAAAGCTCATACTAGACTTGGCTCGAAAATTTAATAGTATAAGCTTCCATCATCTTCTAAGGGAAGATAATCAAATTCTGGACGCTTTAGCTACTTTAGCTGCTATGTACAAGATAAGCGACCCTAAGCATACTCCTGTGTTTGAAATGAAAATAATAGATTCCCCAGCTTATTGCATGAACATCAAAGAAGAATTGGATGGGAAACCTTGGTATCACGATATCAAGAAATACCTCCAAGAACGAGTGTATCCACCAGAAGCATCAGAAAATGACAAGAAATTTCTACGAAGATTGTCAATGGGTTTTCTTTTAAACCTAGACATACTTTATAAGAAAACCCCAGACTCGATGCTACTTCACTGTGTAGATGCTCATGAAGCACGAAAGATCATGGAAGAAATTCATTCTGGAATGTGTGGAGCACACACTAGTGGTCATACCATGGCAAGACAAATAATGAGGGCTGGCTACTATTGGCTCACATTGGAAAGTGATTGCATCAATCATGTAAGAAAATGTCACAAATGTCAAATATATGCCAACAAGATCCAGGCTCCACCTGCTCCTCTTAATGTAACAGCAATACCTTGGCCTTTTGCCATGTGTGGAATTGACGTCATTGGAGCCATTACCCCCAAAGCTTCTAATGGTCACAAATTCATCCTAGTGGCAATAGACTACTTCACTAAATGGGTAGAAGCGGTGTCTTATGCAAATGTAACTCAAAAGTTGGTATGCCGGTTCATTAAGAAAGAAATCATTTGTCGCTATGGGCTGCCAGAGTGTATCATCTCAGACAATGCCACGAACTTGAACAATGCAATGATGCAGACTTTGTGCCAACAGTTCAAGATCAAGCATCTCAATTCGGCACCTTATCGACCGATGATGAATGGTGCAGTAGAAGCGGCGAATAAAAATATCAAGAGAATTATTGAAAAGATGATCGTCATTTACAAGGACTGGCGTGAGATGTTACCTTTTGCACTACATGCTTATAGAACTTCTACCCGTTCTTCTACTGGAGCAACACCTTTTTCTCTGGTATATGGCATGGAGGCTGTATTGCCCATTGAAGTTGAAATTCCTTCATTAAGGGTACTAATGGATACTCAATTAAGAGAAGCAGAATGGGTCAAGGCTAGATACGAGCAATTAAACCTAATTGATGAAAGAAGAATGATAGCCCTCTGCCATGGGCAGCTTTATCAAAGGAGGATGATTCGCGCTTACAATAAAAAGGTTCGCCCACGGCAATTTCACGAGGGTGACATAGTGCTCAAGAAAATTCTACCCATTCAGCATGATTCTAGAGGAAAATGGACACCAAATTATGATGGGCCATATGTCGTGAAGAAAGCATTTTCAAGAGGGGCTCTAATTCTGACAGAAATGGATGGACAAGAATTACCAAAGCCAGTAAATTCAGATAAAGAAATACTTTGCATAATGAAGAAATTTTCGGACAGAAGGGAAGAAGTGGATACAGGGTTACCAAAGTCTATTTGATCAAAGTTGTCAAAGAGAGCGTTCTTCCCTCACACTTTCATTGTTATGCATCTGTACCCAAGACTTTTATATTCTCTTACCCATAAATAAAAAGCCAATTCTCTTTAGCTTTCTTTTGATTCTCATGTTCAACTTTTATATTTCCTTGTTCAAAAAAAAAATGATGAAGTCATTTCTATCCAGTTCTTTTCCTTCAAATCTCACATTCCTACTAGCCTTAAGTGTGCAATAAATTGTGACATTTGTAGGAAGAATAGTAATATTTAAAACTCAGAAAAAGCAAAGGCCGTAGATTACTTTGATAAGCTTTGTGAATTAAAACAGGTAAGATTGAGGTCTTGCTTTGTGAACGGCACAGAACATAGGCTAACAAAGAAGAAGGAGTAACAAATCTTCGGGAGATAGCCTTGGTAGTTGCCTGGATGATCTCTTCAGAAGCCTTAGCATGTTCACGTCACCAAGAAAGAACCATACTCACGAGTATTTCAACAGGGACAATTATCCTGAGAGGCATAAAGTATGAGGCGGGCGAACATTAAAGAAATTGAGGCCAAAATTCAAAAACAAGTCAAGGAAAGGGGATTTTGAAAAGAGTTGGGCTTTTGAGGCAATGGACAAGAGCTGGAAAGCATAAAGAGATTCAATGATAGTCCAAGAAGGCAATCACAAAGAAGATCCAGTAAAGCAAAGACATGAAGAACTAGATCCATCCAAAAATCCAAAAAAAAAAAAACCATCAGTTACACATGCTCTGCATTCATGCATTTCACATCATGCATGCACGGCCTTTGCATAACAGGGACCAAACGGGAAGCACATTCACAGCACAGTTACAGCAGTATAAGCTGAGATCTCAATGACATCAGCTCTTACCAGTCTATCACTGGATGCACAGCTAATACGCTGGACCAACCCGCTTCAGGAATTCAAGGATAAGGTAGACAATATGTCAAAAGCCTGGCAATCGGTTCAATAATCGAGACTACACCTGGAAGGACAGGATTGACGTCAGCTAGTAGTATCCAAGATAAGAGATAGCTATAGCCAAGGATAAGGCAGATGTCGAGAAATATTGTCGTTGACAATTTGTCAAAAGCTGGTAATGGATTCAATAATCGAGGCTACACCTGGAAGGACAGGATCGACGATAAGAGATATCTATGGCCAAGGATAAGGCAGATGTCAAGAAATATTGTCGTTGACAATTTGTCAAAAGCTGGTAATGGATTCAATAATCGAGGCTACACCTGGAAGGACAGGATCGATGATAAGAGATAGCTATGGCCAAGGATAAGGCAGATGTCAAGAAATATTGTCGTTGACAATTTGTCAAAAGCTGAAAATGGATTCGATAATCGAGGCTTCATGCACAAGGACAGGATCGACGTTAGCTCGACGGAATATCAAAGATAAGAAATATTGTCAAAAAGTTGGCTCCATTTTTTCGGTTAAGTGGCGGATACGGTACTCCGTGACTCTCAAGTCGGTTCTCTCAGTTGCCCATAATAACTGATTCATTCCTCCCTTCTTTCTTTTACTTCCCACTAGAAAATGGATCCCACTATTTCTCTCTTTCAAAAATATTTTCCTTCTCTCCCAATGAACATTCTCAAAAAGATCTACCGAGTTCGCTGTGAACGATTAAGAGTTTTGATGCACAAAGGAATCCCTGAAGATGTACGGTGGTTAATCGAAGCTAAGGTTTGTCTGGTAGGCGAAGCCCCAGATGCATTTACGTCTCACATGCCTGGCATAGGCAAAAGCTCTTATGCCAAAAAGCGAAGAGCGAAAAGGTTACAAGTCTGTCATAAATGTGGTCGATGGACTTGTAATACTAAATGTCGTTCTTTAGGAATGATCTCCGATAATCGAGAAGATAAAATACAATTCATCAAGAATGGCCTGAGTAAGGATTCGTTGGATGATATCCGATTGACTCTTGAGACGCATTCTTGTGGATCAGTGCAACGCGAACTTCTTGGTTTATGGAGTATTTTTCATGAAGAACGAGAGCGTTACAATCCCGGGAATCTAACTTTAAAAGACCCTGTTTGCCAGTTTGTAAGAAAACTGGATGGGAAGCAAATCCCCGACTCATAGAAGGCGTTGAAGCCGTTACTGGACGTAAAACCAGTGGAAGATGTGAGCCACAGTCACAATCACTGTACATACAATTTTGTCATATTTGAAAATTTACATTTTTTTTTTGACAATAATGTACTTGCTCCCGCAAGCGTAATTAACACGTTATCCTTTCATCGCTATAAATGCGTGTTCTTCTTCCCAGTTAAGTAGCGGATACGGTACTCCGTGACTCTCATAGTCGGTTATTTCAGTTTCCTACAATAACTGATTTCTTCCTCTCTTCTCTCATCAATGGATTCTACTCTTTCGGCCCTGCGAAAATACTTTCCTTCCCTCCCAATAAACATTCTTAGAAGGATTTACCAAGCTAGATGTGAAAGAATTAGAGTTTTTATACACAATGGCATTCCTGACGATGTGCGGTGGTTAATCGAAGCTAAAGTCCATTCGGCTGGTGAAGTTTCAGATGCATTTATGCCCCGTATCCCGGTGATAGCCGAAGGACTATCGCCTCCGCCTGGCCGAACTCCCTGCCACCAGAATGGCCAGGAGAACTGGCGTTACCCGGAAAAAGGTGGGATCACACACCTCGGAGAAAAGCCAAAGAGCCCGAGCTCGGCGCGTCAGGGAACTTGAGGATACCATTAGCCCCCCCGAGGTAGTAAACAGACCGCCTTCGGAAAAGTGGCACCAGCTAGTGTGGGCTGAACATGATCTTCCCGAAGGCGGATCTCCCTGAATCTGGGAACCCCCGAACTAGGGGCATGTTTCCAGATGTGGCACGGTCCGTACTAGAGAACGACCTCACCTGGGACCTCGGGAGTATGGCAGGAGCATTTAAGGAAGCCTCTGACATGTCGCCCACAGACATCATAAGCCGCCTCAAACGGCGCTCTGACACGCCGACGCCATCAAATTCACATCATGGCCCGTCTCGGCTCAAGGCTCAAGGAAGCCTGCCACCAGCTACTTGTCCTCTACACCCAGACATTCAGAGAACATCCGACCGAACACGTGTCACGATCTGAATGGGCTGGACACCTCTACAAATACCAGGGAATACACCCTGGCAAACGGCTGGCAAATATCCTGACTCCTCACTCTGAGAAAATACGACCAGGCACTCTCCCTTGGGCAAACCGGCCACCAGGCGTTCTTCCTCTCCGGGAGTCCCTCCATCAGTCACCATGACTACCAACGATGAAGCCCTTAGGCATCATTTGGCACCGTCTATGGGAACCCGTTCTGAAATCACCGTCATTGAAACTCGGCGTTCTAAGGACAGGGGATTCCCGAGGTCTCCGTCCGCGCCTGAGACACAACCGGCTGCTGAGCAAACACTCCCAGGGACTTCTGCGCCTGAGGAAGACCGCCCTCTAGTAATCACTATGAGCTTTATGAGGGAGTTTCAGCGTTCGGTCGTTGCCGAATTGACACAGTAGATCGACCGAAGGTGGTCACAGCAGACACAGGCCCAAAAACCTCCCTCACCTGCACGCCCTCGGGAGAAAAGCCCGAGGTCGACTCATCGCAGTTCGGGAAGCGGAGACCCACGCGAAGAGTCATCTACGGAGAATATACCCCTCGGGAAAAGGCCTGTGGGACAAACTGGGTCCAAGCGACCGAAAGTCTCACTGCGAAGGAGTTCGTCGCCAGAGGTGAGTTCCCTGTCCCCTCAGCGCCAAACTCGCTCCCCGAAGAGGCGCCGACGATCTCCCTTCATAGAGGAAGAGCCTAACGCCACAGTTCTCATGGAAAGGATATTAGCACGGCTGGACAGGGTGGAAAAGCAGGTAGCTCGCAAACCCGTCTGGGACAGACTGACGGGAGACTTCTGCGAAGATGGGTCCCCATTCACCCGGGTCGTGGCCGAGGTAGCCATGCCAGGCGACTTCAGCGTACCTCGGCTGGAGATTTATGATGGCCGCACTGATCCGCAGGCCCATCTGACCAAGTACAGACGCAGCATGATAATGCATGGTGCTGACGACGCTACCATGTGTAAATGCTTCAAGGTCAACCTCACGGGACCAGCAACTGCGTGGTACAACTCATTATCCCCAGGAGCCATCACTGAGTTCCAGGAGTTGTCTACGGCCTTCGCGCAACAATTCATTGGAAGCCGGCCAACGGCGAAGATGCCTGTTCAGATGTTCGACATAGAGCAGAGAAACGGAGAAACCATCCGAGACTATGTCGAAAGATTCAACAGGGAAGCTCTAAGCGTCCCAGACTTCCGGCCCAAAATACGCATCCTCACCATGACACGGGGCCTTCGGCGAGACTCACAACTGTTCTATGAGTTCTTAAACGACCCCCCGGACACCCTCGGAGAATTTTACTGAAGGGCCGAACAGCACATGACCGCCGAGGAGCTGAGAATGGCTGGGCCGAAGTCCGATCACAACCGCGCCGAAGGGTCCAATCAGCAAGCCCGGCATCCAACTGAACAGGCAGGCCGACCTCGGAGGATGCGGGGAAGCAAACTTCAAAGCTTCACACCCCTGAGCACTACACGGACAAACATCCTCATGGCGCTGGAAAGACAGGGGACGCAGATTCAGCGGCCAAGGGCCATGACCGCTGATAACAAGAAAAACATCAAAAAGTTCTGCCAGTTTCACCGCGACCACGGCCACGACACCGAACACTGCTTCCAACTGAAGAAGTACATTGAGTCGCTGATAAAACTCGGCCAACTTCAGAAATATTTGTGGATGCCTTCCCCAAAAGGAAGAAAAGATGAGGAAGAAAAGGCCGAAGATGAGGACTACAACTCCGACAGGCGGAGAAACCGAAGTCCGAAAAAGCGCCCTCCTCCTCCTGCAGGGGTGATACAAACCATCACTACGGGGCTCCCATCCTCGGAAAGAAAGCGGAAGGCCAGAGAGATTGCGGTCATGGAATATCAGAGTCCGGCAAAGAAACTGGCTCGCAAGGATGGATCCACCGTCATCTTCCCCCATGACGATCCACTGCTAATCATGGTAAGGATAGGGAACTGAGACGTCAAAAGAGTGTTGCTTGATGATGGATCAAATACTGACGTCCTATTCTCGCACTTACTGCCGAATTTGGACATCTCCAGCAGCGAGCTCAAGCCTGTCACCTCGCCCACCTTCGGGGTTGGACCGTCGGAACTACCTGTCCTCGGATGGATTGATCTACCCCTAATGATGAAAGAAACTTCGGTCGACGGAACAGCTGAGTTGTACGCCTCCACAATGGTGAGATTTATCATCATGGATGTTCCTTCTTCGTATAATGCCATCCTTGGAAGGCGGACACAGGGAAACCTGCACATTCGCCCTGATGTGAAGTACTTGACTATCACATTCGCCACCAAGGATGGGGATGCAGAGGTCTTCATAGATCAAGCCGAGGTAAGGAAGGTGTTTATGAAAGCGCGAAAAGCTCCGGCAAATAACCTCGCACAAACAATGGAAGCAAAGGCACCAGAGAAGGTCAAAGAAGGAGAACCCCCGAGAGCGGAAACAGAAACAGTGGAACTTGTCCCAGGATAATCTACCCGAATAGGGAAGAGCTTGCCCGAAGGTGACAAGAAAAACCTTGTATCTTTTCTACTGGGAAATAAAGATCTCTTTGCCTACTCGCCGAAAGACATGCCAGGGGTGTACCCTGGCATAATACAGCAGAGCCTCAAAGTAAGCCCGGAAGCAAAGCCTGTCCGGCAAAAGAAGCGAAGCATCTCAGCCCATAAGAGCAACTTTGTGAAAACCGAAGTCCAGCGCCTGTTAGACGCTGAAGTCATCAGGGAGGTCAAATACCCCGAATGGTTAAGCAATGTGGTCATTGCCACAAAAGAAGGCAGCAGCAAACTCTGGATGTGCATGGACTTCAGAAACTTGAACGATGCTTGCCCGAAAGACTCATACCCTCTTCCGCCAATAGACCAACTGGTAGACTCAACTGCCGAATACGGGCTCCTAAGTTTCCTAGACGCCTTCAGCGGCTACCATCAAATAAGGATGGACCCCAAAGATGAAGAGAAAACTGCCTTCATCACCGAGGGAGGAACATACTGCTACGTCAGGATGCCCTTCGGGCTTAAAAATGCAGGAGCCACCTACCAAAGGTTGATGAAGAAGGTCTTTAAGGACCAAATGGGGAGAAACATGGAGGTGTATGTTGACGATATGATAGTCAAAAGCAAGCTCCCTCGCAACCACGTCGCAGATCTAGAGGAAACCTTCCAAAAGATCAGAGCCTTCGGGATTCATCTCAATCCTGAAAAATGCATGTTCGGGGTGACCTCGGGAAAGTTCCTTGGGTACATGGTATCTGAAAGAGGCATCGATGCTAACCCCGAAAAAATCAAGGCTCTACTCGAGTTTCGAACTCCTGCCACAGTAAAAGACGTGCAGAGACTCACCGGAAGAATAACCTCTCTTAGCAGGTTCATTTCCAGGTACGGAGATAGGTGTCGGCCTTTCTTCAAAGTCCTCACTAAGGCAGCAAAAAAGGAAGGCAACCTCGGAAGGGATGATCATCCTTGGGATCAAGATTGCCAAAAAGCCTGGGAAGAACTCAAAATCTACCTAGCCAGCCTACCGACTCTGCGACAACCTCGCGAGGGAGAGCCCCTCGTATTATACCTCGCCGTCACGGAAAAAGCTGTGAGCTCGGTCCTCGTGAAAGAAGAAGGGCCAAAACAATGGCCGGTCTACTATGTAAGCAAATCCCTGCATGGCGCCGAAGTCAGGTACCCTCTGCTGCAAAAAGCTATATACGCCTTGGTGCTTGCAGGGAGAAGGCTGCGACCAAACTTTCAGGCTCACCCCATCATCGTCCGAAGTAGCCTACCACTACGGGACGTTATGAGGAAAGTGGATCATTCGGGAAGGCTCTCCAAGTGGTGTATAAAGCTTGGCGAACACGATATCACCTATGAACCTCGGAAGGCCATAAAAGCTCAAGCACTGGCAGAATTCATTGCCGAAATACCCACCACTGAGGACAGTCATCCGGATCTGAACGAAGGTGAGCCAGAATGGACCTTACATGTTGACGGAGCCTCGGGGTCCGAACACCAAGGAGATGGGGTAATTATCAGAGGCCCCGAAGGCCTAGAGGTAATGAAGGCTATCAAGTTTAGCTTCAATGTCACTAACAATGTGGCTGAGTATGAGACCCTCATAGCGGGACTACGATTGGCCAGAAAAATTGGCATAAGAAACTTAAAGGCTCACAGCAATTCCCAGCTAGTAGTTCGGCAGACGGCAAGAGACTATGGGGCGAAGGACCCAACCTTGGCAAAATACCACGAGCTGGTAGCAAAACTCATTCGAGAGTTTGACGCCATACGGATCGAAAACGTACCTCGGCGGAAAAACACCAAAGCAGACTGCTTGGTGAAGTCAAAGACCTACACCAAGGTGCTAGACCATCCGAGCATCTCAGTATTGAGCATAATGACCTCGGGAAAAGGATGGAAGGATCCAATAAAAAGGTACCTCGAGGAAAATGTGCTCCCCGAAGACCCCGGTGACTCTGCAAAACTGCGAAGGCGCTCCGGCCGTTTCTTCCTAATCGGTGAAGAACTATACCGACAGGGATACGCGAATCCACTGCAAAGATGTGTGAACGAAGAAGATACTGAAATGATCCTTGAAGAAGTCCACAAAGGCATGTGTGGTTCACACATTGGAACCGATGCCCTGGCGGCAGTGATACTTCGCCAGGGATACTTCTGGCCTACCCTAAGAAAGGACGCAAGGCAGTTCGTCCGGAAATGCGGTAGTTGACAGAGACACGCGAACATCCAGAGGGCACCCTCGGAAATGGTAACTTCGGCCGACTATCCCTGGCCCTTCGCAGTCTGGGGTATAGACCTTATTGGGCCACTCCCCGCAGCGCCCGGAGGCGTGAAATTCTGCGTGGTAGCAGTAGACTATTTCTCGAAATGGGTCGAGCCAGAACCGCTAGTAACTATCTCGGCAAAAGAAGTGCAGAAGTTTGTATGGAAGAACATCGTATGCAGATTCGGCATACCGAGGGTACTAGTGGTTGATAATGGATCCTAATTCATAGACAAAGGATTCCAGGAATTTATCAGCGACCTCAGAATAAAGATGCACTTCGCCCCAGTAGCTCACCCCCAAAGCAACGGGCAGGTGGAAGTATCTAACAGGACCATAAAAGATGGCCTGAAAAAGAGACTGGGGGAAGCAAAAGGGAAATGGCCAGGAGAACTCCAAAGCGTATTATGGAGTTACCGAACGACGCCCCGAAGAGCCACAGGGGAGACTCCCTTCTCACTCGTCTTCGGAACAGAGGCCATCATCCCTATCGAGATAGTTAGACCATTAGTACGGGTGCAAGTATTTGATGAAGGTGGAAACGACCTCGGCCTAAGAAAGAAGCTCGACCTCGTCGACGAACACAGAGAAATAGCTGAGCTGAGAAGAAAAGCTTTCCAGCAAAGAGTGGCCGTGGCTATAAATTTACGAGCCAGGCCAAAAGAAATCAAGAAAGGGGACCTCGTTCTCCGAAAAGCTGACTTTGCACCCCGAAAGCCATCCCACGGGGTACTTCGCGCGAACTGGGAAGGAACTTATCTGGTTCTTGCCGAAATGCGAAAAGGCGTGTACAAACTTGGCGACACCGAAGGCGTAGAACTGAAAAACACTTGGCACTCAGATGCCCTGAAGAAATTCTATGCTTAAGATGGAACGGAAGGATTGTGTTGTACAAAAAATATCCTAAGTACAGAATGTCCTTGAGAAAAATTCCTAAGTGTACAAAATGGTGCAAGACAGAATTCCGCGAAGGTGTTTGCCATGATAAAGCGCAGATGTGATTTTCCGAAGTCCCTTGAGACATTACGCTTGGAAAAATGGAAAAATTCTCAAAAGTAAAAGCCGCGACAATCGCAGAATAGTTTTCCAAAGTCCCTTGAGCCATCACGCTCGGAAAAATGGAAAAAATCTCGTGAAAGTACTCGCCGCAAAAAGCGCAGAATAATTTTTTGTGATTGCAGGTTTCCCGAAGTCTCTTGAGCGAACTTGTTCGGGACGGTAGAAATGCAAAATCTTGCAAAAAGACTTAGCCAAAAAATATTCATTGAGAATGATCAGGCTTACAAAGAAGAAGTGCCCGAAGAAGGAGCACAAAAGCGAGGAGGAAAAAAAAGGAAAAGGCCCCTAAAACAGCCTAAGGGTTCTCGGCATCCCGAGAGCCACCAGCCTCTGTGCCCTTTTCCACCACCTTCGGCGCCGGAATTGTGGAAGGCAGGTTCAGGTGCTCTATTTTTGACCAGGACCACCGAGGCCCCTCGGGAATGTTTAGAGCTTCCAAAAAAAAGAGGTCCAGACCTGGGAACCTCTGAAGGACCTGGTGCCGAGCAAGGCAGAACCCGTCCTGGAAGGCGACCTTAGTCATTTGGTCGGATTTTTCCTTCTCAACCTCAAGGTCCTCCAGCTCGTCCTTCAAATCTGAAACCTCCTTCTTCAGCACCTTCATCTTCTTCTTCGCGTCGGGCTCCTTCTTCAAAGACTTGACCTCGGCTTCAAGAGCTTTTTTCTTAGTCACCAACGACCGTATAAGATTGTCAGAATCTGACTTATCTTTGAGAAGGTCTTGGTTGGCAGCAAGAATCCCCGCCACCTGATCGCCGAGGTCAGCAATCTTCAGGGAGGAGTCCTTCTGAAGGTCTTCCTTTTCCTTCCGGAACTCCTCCCGAAGGGCAGCAACTTCTTTCTTCGCAGCATCTGCCAGCTGCTGGTTCTTGGCGATCAATTCCGAGCACGTGACTTTCGCTTTTTCTAAAGCCTCTAAGGCCGAAGCTCGGAACGCAGTCTGCTTGGCTACCCAAACTCGGAGAAAGCCGGCGTACCCCAGCAGCTGCGAAAAGATGAACGCAAGGTCAGAAAGAGCCAAGCACTTAGGAAAAATTGAAGGGAAAAAAGTGTGAAGAACATACCTGAGCAGCATGCTCGGTAACTTTCGCGGCGAGGGTGTCATCGCCCGGATGGGCCGCAACAATAGCCTTGAAGGAGGCCTCTGTAAGCACCCCCTTCGAAATCTGCTTCGCCATTTCAGGACAGTCCTCGGAGTACAAGTTCATGTCCTCCGTGAATGTCCAGAAAGGCTCTTTGGGTATCTTCCCTTGCGGGACTTTGGCATCGCAAAGGGCCCGCAACTTCGCGTGTTCGGCCGCCCAGTTCGGAGTAAGCAACTCCCCTGCATGGCGAAAACGAGAAGCAGGTCAGAGACAAAGGAAATTTCAGAAAAACAAAAAGAGCCATACTTGTTCTGAAAAAAACAAACCTGGCGGCACTTCGATCACGACGTCTTCGGAGCCCTGAGACTCCTCGATCGAAATCCCCTTGCCTTTCTTCCTGCGCCGCTCCTCGGCAAAAGGAGCCTCTACCACAGCCTCCAGAAAGGCCTGCGGCGCGAAAGGGCTTTGGGGAGTAACGTCGGCGGAAGGAACCTCGGCAGCGGCAGGGATCTCGGCAGTAGCCTCGGGTGGCAGAATCTCGGCTGCCCCAGGCTCCTCAGCAGCCTCCTCGGAAATTTCTTGAAGCTGGGCAGTTTTCTTTGCCCGTTTCGCCGAAGGACCAGCGCCAGTAGACTTCCGCCTTCGGGAAGCCGCCTTCTTTGTCTGATCGCCCTTCTCCACCTGGCCGGAGAAAAGGGACTTGTAGAATGCAACAGTCCCGTTCCCCATCTCTGAAAAAGAAAAAAGACATCAGCGTAAGTCCGAGGGAAAAACAGCAAGGGAGTAGAGGATAACTTACTTTCGAAAAGCGTTTCGAAAGAAACTTCCTCCCGAAGGAGCTGTACCAACCAGGAGTCCTTCCCGGCGATAGCAGGAGCTAGCATCTCGAGGTCAGTCTCATTCTCCTTGACCACCCCTAACTCCCGAAGGACCTCTTCGGTCATCAACGTCCAGTTAATGGGGAAGGGGTAGAGGGAGCGTAGAGCGACCTCGGGAGCCCAGTCGGAGACGGCTCAAATACGTCCGTCGAAGTCCTCGAACACGGGAGCCAACTCTGGAGTCAGCAGTATCCTCGGATCAACGACATCCACATCCAGCTTTCCCTGAGCCCATTTGGTCCGAACATACGACCAGGCCTCATCTATCTTCAGGAAGAAGAATTTCTGTTGCCGCCCTCGCCAATTGTCCTTAGTGGCAAAAGTGAACATGAATTTTTTGCTCCCGGATCCCCGAGGTAGCATGAAATAGAAGCCACCCTTCGGGACCACGAAGAGCTTGTAGTACTGCATGAAAATTACAAAATGGGGTTTTATCCCGAAGACGCCACACATACAGAGGAAGGCGTTAAAATAGCAGTACGAGTTCGGGGGAAGCTGATTCACAGCAATGCCATGAAATTGGCAGAACTCGCAAACCATCTTCGGGGGAGGATACCGAAGTCCGGCCTTCAGTTGGGCTCGAAAAATGGTAACCTCGGTACTATGGTTTGAAAAAGCATAGTGGTCAGGTCGTGGCAGCCGGGTAACGGCGTAAGAAGGAAGAAATAACTTCTTCTTCCACCTCTCTACTTTTTTAGGGGTGGTGCAACAAGGATGAGATAAAAGAGGCTGCCAGCTCTCTGGGATAGGCATTTTGAACAGAAAAATGAGTTCGGAAAAAGGCAAGAAAACAACTTCCAGCAAAAACTCGAAAAAACAGAGGTATCAAAAGACTCTGGAAAGAAAAAACCCACCAAAAGACTTGCCAAAATCGGAGGTCACCGTCGTAAAAGGTTGCCGAAAAAAGCTCTGTTAAAACAGCTCCGCCGCAAAAGCAAGAGAAAGCGCAGAGAAAAGGACAAGCAGGGAAAGAGCAGAAGCAAAAGCAAAAAGGACTTATGACGGAATGGGCTATTTATAGGCCAAGGGTGGGTAACCGAAACGACATCATAAATGCCCTTTGAAGGCGAACCATCGCCGTAACTGCACTCTGCGCCTGAAAAGACGCGCTCTCTGTAAATGACGCGACCCTCCTCCAATGACAATGTGCCACGTGTCAACCACCGAGCCAAAATAGGGGACACGTCTTCTGACATCCCTAAAAAACTGGGACGCGTCGTTCAGACTGAGGCGCTTGGCCATCAGACGCGATGCTGCACAGACCTGCAAAAGCAAAGAAGCAGGTTGCCTCGAAGACACCAAAAGACGGGCTATGGCCGAACAGCCCATACCTTCGGGCAAGAGGTGTATCTTCGGCACAGGCTTTGCCTCGGAGACACCAAAAAACAGGCCAAAGCCGAGCAGCCCATACCTTCGGGCAAAAGGTGTATCTTTGGCACAGGCTTTGCCTCGGAGACACCAAAAAACAGGCCAAAGCCGAGCAGCCCATACTTTTGGGCAAGAGGTGTACCTTCAACATAGGTGTTACTTTCTATAGACTCCCAAAGAACATCCTCGGAAAGAAAACAAAACCGAAGTCATCACTTCGGCTTTCCGAAGGTGGGCATGTGATAGCCGAAGGACTATCGCCTCCGCCTGGCCGAACTCCCTGCCACCAGAATGGCCAGGAGAACTGGCGTTACCCGGAAAAAGGTGGGATCACACACCTCGGAGAAAAGCCGAAGAGCCCGAGCTCGGCGCTCCAGGGAACTTAAGGATACAATTAGCCCCCCCGAGGTAGTAAATAGACCGCCTTCGGAAAAGTGGCACCAGCTAGTGTGGGCCGAACATGATCTTCCTGAAGGCGGAACTCCCTGAATCTGGGAACCCCCGAACTAGGGGCATGTTTCTAGATGTGGCACGGTCCGTACTAGAGGACGACCTCACCTAGGGACCTCGGGAGTACGGCAGGAGCATTTAAGGAAGCCTCTGACATGTCGCCCACAAACGTCACAAGCCGCCTCAAACGGCGCTCTGACACGCCGACGCCATCAAAGTCACATCATGGCCCGTCTCGGCTCAAGGCTCAAGGAAGCCTGCCACCAGCTACTTGTCCTCTACGCCCAGACATTCAGAGAACATCCGACCGAACACGTGTCACGATCTGAACGGGCTGGACACCTCTATAAATACCAGGGAATACACCTTGGCAAACAGCTGGCAAATATCCTGACTCCTCACTATGAGAAAATACGACCAGGCACTCTCCCTTGGGCAAACCGGCCACCAGGCGTTCTTCCTCTCCGGGAGTCCTTCCATCAGTCACCATGACTACCAACGATGAAGCCCTTGGGCATCACCCGGCTTAGGTAAAAGCGCTTATGCCAAAAAGCGAAGAGCAAAGAGGCTAGGTGTCTGTCATAAATGTGGATGATGGAATTGCGATACTAAATGTCGCTCTTTAGGCTACATCTCGAAAAATCGTGAAGATAAAAGAAAATTCATTAAGAATGGCCTGCGTAAGGAATCTCTGGAAGATATCTGAGAGACTCTTGAAACGCATTCTTGTGAAGGAGTGCAAGGTGAAATTATCGGTTTATGGAGGACTTACCATAAAGAACGAGACCGTTACAATCTTGGGAATCTGACTTTAAACGACCCTGTTTGCCAGTTTGTAAGAAAACTGGATGGGAAGTAAATCCTCGACTTATAGAAGCCGTTACTGGACGTAAAACCAGTCGAAGATGTGAGCCACAGTCACAATTACTGTACATATAATATGTCATTTGTCTTTTCTTTTGACAATAATGTACTTGCTTCTGTAAGCGTAATAAACACGTTATCCTTTCATCGCTATAAATGCGTGTTCTTCTTTTTGGATACGGTACTCCATGACTCTCAAAGTCAGTTATTTTCGTTTCCTACAATCACTAATTTCTTCCTTTTTTCTCTTAAATGCCTCCTTCATCAATGAAGTCTTCTCTTTCCGCCCTATGAAAGTATTTTCCTTCCCTCCCAATAAATGTTCTTAAAAAGATTTATCAAGCTAGATGTGAATGATTTAGAGTATTTATGCACAAAGGCATTCCTGATAATGTGCAGTGGCTAATCGAAGCTAAGGTTCGGTCAGCTGGTGAAGTTCCAGATGCATTCTTCCCTCGTATGCCCCGCTTTGGTAAAAGCGCTTATGCCAAAAAGAGAAGAGCAAGGAGGCTAGGCGTCTGTCATAATTGTGGATGGTGGATTTGCAGCACTAAATGTCGATCTTCAGGGATAATCACCAAAAATCGTGAAGATAGAAGAAAGTTCATTAAGAATGGCCTGCGTAAGGAATCTCTGGAGGATATCCGAGAGACTCTTGAAGCCCACTCTTGTGGAATGGTGCAATTTGAGATTGTCGGTTTATGGATGACTTTCCAAAAAGAACAAGATCGTTACAGTCTTAGGAATCTGACTTTAAATGACCCTGTTTGCCAGTTTGTAAGAAAACTGGAAGGGATGCAAATCGCCAATTCATAGAAGGCATTGAAGCCATTACTGGACGTAAAGCCAGTGGAAGACGTAAACCAAAGTCACGACTACTGTACATGTTAGCTGTCGCTTTTGAAAATTTTCTTCCGACAATAATGTACCTACTCCTGACGTGAGCTACAGTCATGACTATTGTACATGCTAGCTGTTGCTTTTGAAAATTTTCCTTCTCTTCCGGCAATAATGTACCTACTGTTAAAAATATAATTATTGCTTTATCTCTTCATCTCTATAAATATATCATCTTCATTTCTCACAAGGATAAAGATAGGAATGGAGAAAACCTCAACTCGTAAATCCTGAAGTATTTGTGTATTTTCTGGTGCTTTTTCTGGAAAAGACGAAGAGTACTTAAAGGCAGCCAACCATTTGGGTAGAGTATTAGCTGAGCGAAAAATACATTTAGTCTTTGGAGGAGGTAGTGTCGGATTAATGAGAGGTGTAGCATCAGCAGCATCTTTAGGAGGAAGTCAAGTTTTGGGCATTATCCCTGGACCTTTGAAGTTTGTTTCTGGGGGCACGATTGGAGAAGAGTTAGTGGTTAAAAATGTTGGGTTTCGGGAGCCAAACAGCGCAGCGGAATTTAACTGAAACCCTCCAGGATCCAAGTGAAACGGGGTAAACCGGGTGTTCGAAAATTTCATACCTAATTTTCGGTTGAGATCTCTCACTCAACTGTAGAGTCGAATCACAAAACCTGAACAGTTGACGTGTTCAGGCTCTCTATGGTATCCACACGAGCCTCTCGGGATCACCACGCTTCCACCACGTCCCGGCAGATGCGTTTCTCTTGCGCTCGCAGTGCTAGCTTGCGTCCTCCAAGGAATTGCAAGAGAAGAGTGCGGCTGTCCTTTTGGGAGGCTAGGGCAAGGAGACCTACGAATTTCTCACTTAAAAGTTGTATTTATAGTGAGACTCAACTTCCAGGCCTAATGGGTTTCAAAGCCCTAATCCAATTAGGATTTAATTTCGGGCTTAATAATGGCTCAACTCCTTGGCCCATTATTAATACGAAATTAAAGTGAAACCATAACCCAAATAATTAGCCCATGCACTCTAATGATCCAAATAGCTCTACGTGTGCGACCCAATAGGCTCTTGCCATGTTGGCAATGATCATAAATCACATTTATAATCATAAGCAATGAGCGGTGTCTAGCAACACATCATTGCTACCCAAGTGACAAGATTGTCGGTGAATCGACTAAACCTTTATGATCATCACCGATATATGCCATTGTCCCTTTGTCCAAGATATCAAGACTAAGCACGAGACATGGAATGTGTCACTCTCGTATAGCCCAATCTTTGGTTTCTTGATTACCGAGTAGACTAACTTAAACTGATGACATTGATATCATATATCAACTCATCGGAGCATGGCCATGCATTTTCTAAGTCTCACTCTATCAAGGGGCCCAAAGATATCACTCCCGTTACATAGGAGGGACAAATCCCATCTTGATCATACAAATCCCTCCGCATGATATGTGACATACCCAATGACCTCCTTCAAGTTCACTCAGTTACGAGCAACAAAGGAAAGTATCAAAGTATGTGACTCACATGTAGGGAACCTTGATGATCATAGGTCGAAGGACTACATATACCATGATCACTATGAGAATCACTTATGACACTCATATAACGATCCATGAAGTGTTCTCATGGTGGGTCGGTCCAGTACACAAGTTCTCCAACTTGTACCCATATGTAGACTACATATCTCATATTAGTCTCCACATATGCTAGTCATTATGTATTATTGCAACCCGCTCCACAATAATACTAGACTAGGGACATTTAAGAATATCATTATTCTAGGGTTACAATTATGTTTATTACGTTACGCAGAAACAAAACAACAAACAAAATTGCTGGATTAATGCCTCAATAAAATATCATGACTCAATGTGCAAAAATACAATCATCTCATGATTGGCTTTTTGGGCACAATACTAACAATCTCCCACTTGCACTAAAAGCCAATCATCCATGTATCTAATACCGATGGACCTAGAATGGCTATCATGCTTTTGCTGCGTAAGGGGCTTTGTCAGTGGATCAGCAATGTTGCTGTCTGTCGAAGTCCTGCATATCCTTACATCACCCCTCTCGATGATCTCCCTGATGAGATGATAGCGTCGGAGTATGTGTTTGGATCGCTGGTGAGATCGAGGTTCCTTAGCCTGTGCGATTGCTCCATTGTTGTCACAATAGAGCTCTATCGGGTCAACAATGCTTGGAACCACTCCAAGTTCAGTGATGAACTTCTTGATCCAAACTGCCTCCTTCGCAGCATCAGAGGCGGCAATGTACTCAGATTCTGTTGTAGAGTCAGCTACTGTCTCTTGCTTTGAACTCTTCCAGCTTACAGCACCACCACCAATACAAAACACATAACCAGATTGCGATCTAAAATCATCCTTATCGGATTGGAAGCTTGCATCGGTGTAACCCCTTACAACGAGCTGATCTTCACCTCCAAAGACCAAGAATGCATCCTTAGTCCTTCGTAAGTACTTAAGGATGTTCTTAACAGCTGTCCAGTGACTTTCACCGGGGTTCGATTGGTACCTACTCGTCATGCTCAAAGCATATGAGACATCGGGACGAGTACATATCATGGCATACATGATAGATCCAATTGCTGAGGCATATGGAATCTTACTCATGCGCTCTCTCTCCTCGGTTGTACTCGGACACTGAGATCTAGAAAGAGTGATACCATGTGACATGGGCAAGAATCCTTTCTTGGAATCTTGCATGCTAAACCTCTTTAGCACCTTGTCAATATATGTACTTTGACTTAGGCCAAGAAGCTTTCTAGATCTATCTCTATAGATCCTGATGCCTAACACATAGGCTGCTTCACCCAAGTCCTTCATAGAGAAACATTTCCTTAGCCAAGTCTTCACAGACTGTAGCTCAGGAATGTCATTCCCGATGAGTAGTATGTCATCTACATACAACACCAAGAAGACAATAGCGCTCCCACTAACCTTCTTGTAGACACAAGGTTCATCTTCATTTTTGATAAAACCAAACTCTTTGATTGCATCATCAAAACGAAGATTCCAACTTCGAGAAGCTTGCTTCAGTCCATAAATGGACCTTTGCAATTTGCACACTTTATTGGCATTCCCAGGAGTGACAAAACCCTCAGGCTGTGTCATGTACACATCCTCAAGTAGCTTTCCATTTAGGAATGCAGTTTTGACATCCATTTGCCATATCTCATAATCATAGTGTGCAGCAATAGCAAACAAAATTCGGATGGATTTAAGCATAGCAACTGGTGAAAAAGTTTCATCATAGTCAATACCATGAATTTGCTTGAAACCTTTTGCAACCAATCTTCCCTTAAAGGTAATCACATTACCATCCATGTCAGTTTTCTTCTTGAAAACCCATTTGCACCCTATAGGTTTTACCCCTTCAGGTGGGTCAACCAAAGTCCATACTTGGTTTTCATACATGGATTCCATCTCGGATTTCATGGCCATTAGCCACTTCTCAGAGTCAGGCCCCGACATAGCTTGTTGGTAGGTTGTGGGCTCATCTTGATCCATGAGCATCACATCACCGGTGTGAGTCACGAGAAATCCATATCTCTCGGGCTCATGCCGAATCCTACCAGTCCTACGTGGGCTTTGTGCTACAGGAACAGACTCTTGAACCACAACATCTTGTGGTGTCTGTTCAGGTTCCATTTCAGGTTCGATGTCTTCTTGTTGTTCTTGAATTTCTTCAAGTTCTACTTTCCTCCCACTAGTTCCTTTAGAGATAAACTCTTTCTCCAAAAAGACACCAGTTCGAGCAACAAACACTTTTTGCTCAGAGGGATTGTAGAAATAGTAACCCTTTGTTTCTTTGGGATACCCAACAAAAAGACATTTTTGAGATTTGGGCCCTAGTTTGTTAGAGGATTGACGTTTTACATAAACATCACAGCCCCAAATCTTCATAAAAGACAAATTGGGACGCCTCCCACTCCATATCTCATATGGTGTCTTTTGAACCGATTTAGATGGAACTCGGTTTAGTGTAAAAGCGGCTGTCTCTAGAGCATGTCCCCAAAAGGAGTTTGGAAGGTCAGCTTGACTCATCATGGAGCGAACCATGTCTAACAGAGTTCGATTTCTCCTTTCAGAAACACCGTTCCATTGAGGTGTACCTGGTGGAGTGAGTTGTGATATTATACCACACTCCTTCAGATAGTCAAGGAATTCTCGATCCAAGTACTCTCCACCTCGATCTGATCGAAGCACTTTGATACTCTTCCCGAGTTGATTCTCTACTTCATTCTTGAATTCTTTGAACTTTTCAAAGGATTCTGACTTGTGTCTCATAAGATACACATAGCCATATCTGCTGAAGTCATCAGTGAAAGTAATGAAGTATTGGAAACCTCCTCTAGCTTGTGTAGACATAGGGCCACATACATCACTATGTATGAGTCCTAGTAAGTCATTAGCCCTTTCACTTTGCCCTGTGAATGGGGCTTTGGTCATCTTGCCCAACAAACATGACTCACATGTCTCATATGATTCAAAATCAAATGAGTCCAAGAGTCCATCCTTATGGAGCTTGGATATGCGGGTCTCATTTATATGGCCCAAGCGACAGTGCCAGAGATAGGTCAAGTTTGAATCATTTAATCTGACCTTCTTGGTATTCACATTATAGATTGGATCTTCAAGGTCTAGAACATACAACCCATTGCTAAGTTGAGCACTACCATAAAAGATTTCATTCAAATAAATAGAACAACATTTGTCCTTTATTATAAATGAAAAACCTTTCTTGTCCAAACAAGAAACAGAAATCAAATTTCTACTAATAGTAGGCACAAAGTAGCAGTTGTCTAATTCTAAAACTAATCCACTAGGTAAAGTGAGAACATAAGTCCCTACGGCTAAGGCAGCAACCCTTGCTCCATTTCCAACACGTAGGTCCACTTCACCTCGGGCCAATCTTCTACTTCTACTTAGATCCTGCACATTTGCACAAATGTGAGATCCACATCCAGTATCCAATACCCAAGATGAGGAAGTAGAAAAGTTAGCCTCTATAACAAAAATACCTGAAGTGGAAGTCTTACTTCCCTTTTCCTTAGCAAGTTCTTCAAGATATAGCTTGCAGTTGCGCTTCCAGTGTCCAGGTTGCTTACAATGGAAGCACTCCCCTTCCTTTGCCACACCACCCTTTGGTTTCAGTGCAGCTGAAGAAGAACTAGCATTGGACTTTCCATTAGCTTTATCCTTCTTCTTGTTGGCTTTTCCCTTTCCCTTGCCCTTTTGAACCATCAAAATGGGCTTAGCCTTCTTAAGGTTTTGCTCAGCAGTTCTCAACATGTTGAGCAATTCAGGAAGGGACTTGTCTAGGTCGTTCATGTTATAGTTCATGACGAACTGACTGTAGCTTTCAGGCAACGATTGCAAGACTACATCGATAGCCAACTCTTTCTGAAGAGCAAATCCCAAATTCTCAAGATTCTCAATGTACCCAATCATCTTGAGCACATGAGGACCCACGGGACTTCCCTCAGACATCTTGCACTGAAACAATGCCTTAGAGGTGTCAAACCTCTCATGCCTAGCTTGCTCTTGGAAAAGCATTTTGAGATGTTCGATCATATCGAACGCCCCCATGTTCTCATGTTGCTTCTGAAGCTCAGATTCCATGGTAATAAGCATGAGGCATGCAACATCCAAAGCATCATCAGAATGCCTCTTGTGAGCATCCCTTTCAGCTCTTGGAGCAGTGGCAGCAGGCTCATTCGGAATGGGCTGCTCTAGGACATATGCCTTTCTCTCTTGTTTGAGGACTATCCTCAAGTTTCGGTACCATTTGAGAAAGTTGGTCCCATTTAGTTTTTCCTTCTCAAGGATCGATCGCAATGAAAGTGTCGATGTGTTTTGTGCCATGGTTATCTACAACAGTAAATATGCAGTGTAAGAGTCATGTATTTTAATTCATTTAATAAGGACTTTTATTAAATGATACTCCCACTATTTTCCTCAAAATAATAACCCTCGATATTATTTCGGAACACCTCGGCGCTAAGGTATTCTAGTGGGCCAAGATCCATATTTGACCACAACCTGAGTCAGCTTTGGCTTTTCTCTCAAGTTACAGCTATTTAGGTAGGCAACTCATTGCCAATTGCATCTTATGCAACTCTTGGATAGTTGGGTGAACAACACTTGTCCAAGCTCATCTCATGAACTTAAGCCCAACTCTATGCCTCTAAGTCCCTAATCCTATTAGGATGACTTAGTTAAGTCGAACCCAAAGTTAGCAGTTTGGATATCACTATTATCCCATCGCGCCTTACCAAGATGAACATAGGTACTTTGCTTTGGCAAACCCACCTAATGTTGATCAAAGTCTTGACGAGTGCCAACATTTGGAAGGCATCACATTTAATGACTTAATATTTGTTTGAGGGATTTTATCTTTTGATCTCACCAATTTGTTATCTCCGGTTGTTTTATACATGCATCACATACAAATATAAAACATGCATCTCATGCTTACAAGAAATAAACGTGACATGGTTATAGCCCAAACTATGCGATATTCTCAAGCCAATGAGAATATCATAAAAGCCTAAGAAAAGAAAAGAGTCTTCACAAGCTCCTTCTCTTCCTTTCTTGGCTGCCTCTTTGTTGTCACCTCCTTGGACATACCACCTTGGACGATCCCATAATGCACCATTACATCAATAATAGAAACCTCGAGTTACATTCGAGGGGAGTAAGGTGAGAAGAGAATGTACAATGAGAGTGATAAGAAAAGGCACGACTCGCAGGCCGTATTTACAAGTACAACCAATCAAGGGCTATAACCATGCACCATGCTTCAAACACTAATCAGCATATCATGTCAAATCTCATTCAACAAAGATGCATGCCAATTTTCACGTGTTGATTAACCAGTTTTTATTTATGTGGCGCTTCGCATACGGCGGTCCCGCTGGCCGGTCAGCGGGCGGTGGTTCCGCTGACCGGTCAGCGGACGGGGTCAAGGGGAGCCGCCCTTGCGGGGGGCGTGGGGGGCAGCGCCCCCTGGCGCAAAAAATTGTCTTACAATTGCTTAGCCCGAAATCTTCTATTTCGAGAAAGTAGGCACCCGAGACTCCTCCATTCGAGCCACCAAAAATACCTTACTTTCGGTGCCCGAACAGGCCGAATCCGAACAAACCTAGGGTTTTTGCAACTATTGCAAGAATCCTAATCCATATAGGTATCTCATACCTATCAATTTCGGGTTAATCTCATTAACCAATTTGTGTTGTTTCTTCATATATCTCATATGTTCATTACGAATTCCGGTTTCATGCATCATGAATCAATCTAATTAATCATGGCCGAAAACCAATCGAAGACATAGCATCATGCGATTCAACACTCAATCCCGATTTAGGGTTTCACCAGTAGCTCTGATACCACTGTTGGGTTTCGGGAGCCAAACAGCGCAGCGGAATTTAACCGAAACCCTCCAGGATCCAAGTGAAACGGGGTAAACCGGGTGTTCGAAAATTTCATACCTAATTTTCGGTTGAGATCTCTCACTCAACTGTAGAGTCGAATCACAAAACCTGAACAGTTGACGTGTTCAGGCTCTCTATGGTATCCACACGAGCCTCTCGGGATCACCACGCTTCCACCACGTCCCGGCAGATGCGTTTCTCTTGCGCTCGCAGTGCTAGCTTGCGTCCTCCAAGGAATTGCAAGAGAAGAGTGCGGCTGTCCTTTTGGGAGGCTAGGGCAAGGAGACCTACGAATTTCTCACTTAAAAGTTGTATTTATAGTGAGACTCAACTTCCAGGCCTAATGGGTTTCAAAGCCCTAATCCAATTAGGATTTAATTTCGGGCTTAATAATGGCTCAACTCCTTGGCCCATTATTAATACGAAATTAAAGTGAAACCATAACCCAAATAATTAGCCCATGCACTCTAATGATCCAAATAGCTCTACGTGTGCGACCCAATAGGCTCTTGCCATGTTGGCAATGATCATAAATCACATTTATAATCATAAGCAATGAGCGGTGTCTAGCAACACATCATTGCTACCCAAGTGACAAGATTGTCGGTGAATCGACTAAACCTTTATGATCATCACCGATATATGCCATTGTCCCTTTGTCCAAGATATCAAGACTAAGCACGAGACATGGAATGTGTCACTCTCGTATAGCCCAATCTTTGGTTTCTTGATTACCGAGTAGACTAACTTAAACTGATGACATTGATATCATATATCAACTCATCGGAGCATGGCCATGCATTTTCTAAGTCTCACTCTATCAAGGGGCCCAAAGATATCACTCCCGTTACATAGGAGGGACAAATCCCATCTTGATCATACAAATCCCTCCGCATGATATGTGACATACCCAATGACCTCCTTCAAGTTCACTCAGTTACGAGCAACAAAGGAAAGTATCAAAGTATGTGACTCACATGTAGGGAACCTTGATGATCATAGGTCGAAGGACTACATATACCATGATCACTATGAGAATCACTTATGACACTCATATAACGATCCATGAAGTGTTCTCATGGTGGGTCGGTCCAGTACACAAGTTCTCCAACTTGTACCCATATGTAGACTACATATCTCATATTAGTCTCCACATATGCTAGTCATTATGTATTATTGCAACCCGCTCCACAATAATACTAGACTAGGGACATTTAAGAATATCATTATTCTAGGGTTACAATTATGTTTATTACGTTACGCAGAAACAAAACAACAAACAAAATTGCTGGATTAATGCCTCAATAAAATATCATGACTCAATGTGCAAAAATACAATCATCTCATGATTGGCTTTTTGGGCACAATACTAACAAAAAATCTGCAAGAGCATTTGTTACAAATGCTTTTTAATGCTCATGCTTTTATCGCTCTACCAGGTGGTTTTGGCACATTGGGAGAAGTCTTTCAAATTGCTTCCATGGCCCAACTTAATTTGCATAAGAAACCCATTGGGCTGTTGAATGTTAACAATTTCTTTACAAGTCTAATAGTTTTTGTGGACTACGCTATGCAGAAGAATTTTATATCAAGAGTAGCACGATGAATCCTAATATCCGCAACAACTGCTGAAGAATTGCTAGATAAAATGCAAGCTTTTGTTCCTGAACCAGATCCAGCGATGATCCAGATAGACTGGACACGACAGTCTTTCCCGACCAGTTTCGTCCCATAATTGTCCTTTACCCGACCTGTTGAAGCATTGTGGAAGAAGAAGCGATCCGATCTGTTCTTCTTGTCCTTTAGTTTTATTATCAATATTTTCTTTCGTGTTTTGGTTTTTCTTTTCAGGGAATTTCTTTCTTTTTTATCTTGTAGGATAGTTTGGTTCATGCTGATATTAAAACCATAGGACAAAGCCTTTAGTTTTGAATGGCTGAGTAAGGAGTAATTTTGTTTACTCTTGAGATGCATCCTATTAGGTCCACTAGTCAGGACATTTTTGGGTAGCTAAGCTTCAACATTATTTGGATGACATATCTCACAAGGGAATCTATATTTTCTGAAGAAAATATTAGATAAAACCTTGAGTATTGATTCCAAACATCCGTACCCTTACATAATTTGTCTGTTTTATTTCACATCATCAAGATTCACTCATCTCGTCAAAGTTTAAATTTTTGCACTCGCCTATTATGAAAATCCACACTTCCTATGAAATCATTCCCACTTTAATTGCCCTCATACAACTTTTGCTGAAGTACTCAAAAAAGGAGAAAAGAGTTTTTCTCCATCAATCAATCAATTTTTCTTTAACGATAGGAAGGTTCCTATCGCAGAGGTTCTAAAGTAGGGCCCTTAGCCTCAACTTCAATCAATCAATTTCTCTTCAACGATAGGAAGGTTCCTATCACAGAGGTTCTAAGGTACGGCCCTTAGCCTCAACTTCAATCAATCAATTTCCCTTCAACGATAGGAAGGTTCCTATTGCAGAGGTTCTAAGGTAGGGCCCTTAGCCTCAATTTCAATCAATCAATTTTGTCTTCAACGATAGGAAGGTTCTTATCATAGAGGTTCTAAGGTAGGGCCCTTAGCCTCAATTTCAATCAATCAATTTTGTCTTCAACGATAGGAAGGTTCCTATCACAGAGGTTCTAAGGTAGGGCCCTTAGCCTCAATTTCAATTAATCAGTTTTTCTTCAACGATAGAAAGGTTCCTATCGTAGAGGTTCTAAGGTTTTGCCCTTAGCCTCAATTTCAATCAATCAATTTTCCTTCAATGATAGGACAGCTCCTATCGCCGAGGCCCTAAGGAAAGCTCCTTAGCCTCAAACTCAATCAATTTTCCTTCAACGATAGGATAGCTCCTATCGCCGAGGTCCTAAGGAAAGCTCCTTAGCCTCAAAATCAATCAATTTTCCTTCAACGATAGGACAGCTCCTATCGCCGAGGTCCTAAGGAAAGCTCCTTAAACTCAATCAATTTTCCTTCAACAGTAGGACTGCTCCTATCACCGGGGTTTTAAGGATGGAACCTTTGCCTCGAAATCAATCAATTTTCCTTCAATGGTAGGACTGCTCCTATCGCCGGGGTTTTAAGGATGGAACCTTTGCCTCGAAATCAATCAATTTTCCTTCAACAGTAGGACTGCTCCTATCGCTGGGGTTTCAAGGATGGAACCTTTGCCACGAAATCAATCAATTTTCCTTCAATGGTAGGACTGCTCCTATCGCCGGGGTTTTAAGGATGGAACCTTTGCCTCGAAATCAATCAATTTTTCTTCAACGATAGGACTACTCCTATCGTCGGGGTTTTAAGGATGGAACCTTTGCCACGAAATCAATCAATTTTCCTTCAACGGTAAGACTGCTCCTATTGCCGGGGTTTTAAGGATGGAACCTTTGCCTCGAAATCAATCAATTTTCTTTCAACGATAGGACAGCTCCTATCGCCGAGGTTCTAAGGAGGATTCCTTAACCTCAGGATTTAGGCGGCGAGAAGGTTCTCAATACCTAGCTAAGTCGGACGAAATTTGGTAACGACTTTGCATACATCATGTCCCATGAAGCATGCAAAGGGGGGCAGCTGTTGACTCCCAATTTCGTTTGACTTTTTTTTCTTCAAATAATAATAATAATAATAATAATAAATTTAATTAAAAATTAGAAAAAATAAATAATAATTAAAAAAATTATTAATTAATTATTATAAAAATAGAAAATTAAATTAAATAGTTTTGGGGGAGGGGCATTTTGTTAAGTTAATATCTATGTGTGTATATAAAAGAAAATTAAAAAAAAAATTAATTAAAAAAATTAATTAATTAATATTATTATGAATTAATTATTAATTAATTAATTAATATTATTATTACTGAAAAATATAAGTTAATTAGTTTAAAATAAATTTTTGTTTATAAGGGTTTAGTTAAAAATGATATATGTGTGTGTATATGTATGTATGAAATAAAAAAAAAACTCCATAAAAAAATGACAAAATTGAAAAGTTTGGGGTAAAAATGACAAAATTAAGAAGTTTTGGGAAATTTGACAAAATCCGAAAGTTCCAGGAGCATTTGGTAGTTTTTCGCATGAATTTTGGGTCAAACCGACGGTACTGGCCCAAATTGACAGAAAAAGACAAAATTGACTCAATCAGAAGTTTCAGGAACATCCCCAAAGTCAAAGAGACGTAAAGGACTGAAACTGTCATTTTACAAAATTAAAAGATAAGTCTGTTTTTAATTAAATTTCAAACTTTTTTAATTAAGGGAATCCAAGGCCCCTTCCTCTATAAATAGGGGTGAAAATCTGTGAAGAAACCACGAAAAAAATCAAGATTAGAGCTCCATTTAAAAAAAAGAAAAAACTTTAGAAACAGTCTCTGACCTCTCCTCCCTCTTCCCAGAAAACTAAAAATTTTCCTTTTCTCTCTTTCAGCCCACTGTTTCCCTCATCCGTCAACCTCCGTTTTTACCGCGTCTCGCCTTCCGTTACCAGCCACCACACCTTCGCGTCTCACACTCCTCCGTTGCCAACCACCCCCGCGTCTCGCCCTCCGCCAATTCATCCCTCTCTCTTTCTTCCTCTCCCTCTCCGTTTCCCTCTATCTCTCTCCTTTCGGCCACCGTTCCACCTCCGTCTCGTCAGCCCGTCGCCGACGAAGCCAGCCCAGGGTCCTCCTCCGTCATCGTCGCCGGAAAACAGAGAAAAAAAAAATGAAATCGTTTCGGCCAGAAACGTTACCCGACCTGCCAATTTCAAATTTTAATTTTTTGGGTAAACCCTGTTTTAATCCTTCATCTTTCCATGATTATTCATTTTGGTCACTAACCTTTTAATTTTTTTAGAACTAATTACTAACAACTAACTTTTATTATTATTATTGTTATTATTATTATTCCATTATAAGTCACTAACCTTTTAATTTTTGCAGAACTAATTACTAACAACTAACTTTTATTATTATTATTATTCCATTATAAGTCACTAACCTTTTAATTTTTGCAGAACTAATTACTAACAACTAACTTCTATTATTATTATTGTTATTATTATTATTCCATTATAAGTCACTAACCTTTTAATTTTTGAAGAACTAATTACTAACAACTAACTTTTATTATTATTACGATTATTATTATTATTATTCCATTATAAGTCACTAACCTTTTAATTTTTGCAAACTAATTACTAACAACTAACTTTTATTATTATTATTATTATTTTTTTTCATGGAAGGTTATACCTCCTATTTTTTGTGGATGGCCAAAAAGCCCCCACTTTATTTATTTATTGTCCTTTATTTACTTTATGTAATTTTTTTTACATAGATGGTTAAACTTATTTCACTTTTAGCTATAAAAAATAAAATAATAACAAAATAAAAGAAGAAGTTTTTTTTTATGTGAATAATTAACCTTATTTTTTAGAACTAATCAAGAATCCATTTTATGTACAAAGCCCCCATCCTCTATTATTTTGGAACACATATTTTTTATTTATTTTTTATTTCTTTAAAAAGTTAACCTTTTATTCCTTTTATTAAAAAATCTTAATTAGATAATTCCAAAAATAAAAATCTTAATTAAGTATATCTTTAAAATTTATGGATTAGATAATTTTTTTTAATAAAAATTACATTAAATTAATAATAATAAATATTAAAATTATTAAAAATCCAATAAAAATTATAACTAAAAATAATTAATTAAATAAACAAAAACTTAAATTAAATTCCATATCCAAGTGATCTGACAGGATCCATGGTTTGGAAAAATATCAAACTTTTTTTTAAATAAAATAAAGTGCCCAAGATAATAATAAAAAATATCAAATTTTTCTAAATAAGATAAAATATCCAATAATAATAATAATAATAATAATAAAATTTTACCAAAAAAAATTTCAATAATTACTTTAAAATCTTTTGTTAAAATTAAAAATATATGAATATCAAGACTTTTCTTTTACTTATTTTTTTTTTAAAAAAATATATAACTCTTTGGTTTCTTTATTAAATAAATAAAAAATCTTTATATTAGATAATTAAATAATTACTTTTTGGTTCCTTTATAAATTAAGTAATTACTTAAAAAGAAAAAAAAGAAAAAAGATCGTTCACCAAACAATCAAAAGAAAGAAAAGAAGAAAAAAAAGAAATAAAAGAAATATAAAAAAATGAAAAAAATAAAAATAAAATTTTTTTAAAAAATTTAAAATAAGTTAAAAATAAAAAAAAAATCATAAAATTATGAAAAAAAGATAAATTAATAATTAATTTAATAAAATAAAAATTAAAAATTTAAATTACTAATTTCCATATCCGGATAATCCGACAGGATTCACGGTTTGGAAAATAAAAATTAAATATCTAGATAAAAATCCATATTCGGATAATTCGGCAGAATTTATAATATGGATTAAAATATTTAATTAAAATTTCATCAAATTCCGTGTCCGGGTGGTTCGATAGAATCCATGGTTCGGAAAATATCGAGTTTATAAAAATTATACAAATTAATTACCGAAGATTTTAAAGCCCATATTAATTTAAAAATCCACATCCGACTAATTTAGTTAAAATTTATGTTTTGAAAATTAACTTAAAAGCAAGCAAAGAAAAATTAAAATCAACTAAGGTACCAATTTTGGGCGTTAAAATAGAGTTATTTTAACGTAACCGTACTCCCGAACCCCCGAACTCTCGCAGATCAATTTTTTAGGTGTCCAATCGACCTGAGCGAAAACCGATTGGTGGCGACTCCCGAAAACCCGCACGTTGCCACAACTAAGAATTCTAATTCAACTAAAATATATACACTACATATAATGTATAGTTTAAAGGGAATAAGAACCGATGTGCCTTATTCATTAAATAACAATTTGCTTAGATTTATTTGCAATCATAAACTAAACACTTAGTTTACTTTTTCTTATATTTGCTTTTCGTAAATACTTTGAACATGATGAATAATAACTTTATTTTACTTAGCACTCCTTAAACATCTTTCTGTGTGATGACTACTTCATCATCATCAAGTTTCAAATCTAAACATAGTTTATTGATAACTCCAAATATGAAAGTTAGCAATATTTAACATGCAATAATTAGTACAGGAAACATGTGCATATATTATCACAACAAGACAATTTCAAGAATAAGTAAAAATAAAAACAACTTATCCATGCAAAAACAGGCCAAAAACATCCACACACACGTGTACTCAAATATACTTTAACAAGTTTCCATTGTTTTAGTTTACTTGTCTTAAATTCCTTTGTGTACATATAAACAAACATTATCGACATAAAGTCAAGAATAAAATCAAACAAAACATATGTGCAATTCAACTAACTAGAATGCCAAAGCAAAACATCAAGAACATAAAGTTCAAAAAATGCACAAATTACATACATGCAAGGCTAAATTCACCAAATTAATATGTATGCATGTCACTTTAACTTTTAGTCAACTTAGTATACTTACTAGGTTTACACATGCATATAGATTTTAGATTTAGTTACTTAAACTAAATCCTAGCATATATGCTAGTATAAAGGTTGACTTAATTGTTGTAGCATGCAAAAAAAATTTCAAACATCCCAAGGCTATCTGATACTAGTGAAAAAAATTTAGTGCACAATGAATGAATACCTTCATTTTCATAATCTAAACATAAATGCAGGGAACAAGGCATACTTTATTTTCATTGTAGAACCGAGTAATAGTCTCCTTGATGAAAGACATCACTTTTAACATGTTAGGGAGGACCTAGATACTTAATTAACTTGATAAAAACTAACTAAAGATGTGATCTACACCTAATACTCAACCAGAATTCTCCTTATGGTAAAAGAAAAGTGTTTTGGGAAAAATAGAAGAAGAAGAAGAAGAAGAAGAAGAAGAAGAATCCCTAAACGTTATGTTTCTAATCTTATTTGCAAACTTCGACTGACCACTACTTATTGGGCAAATTGACATTTCTGTAAGGTCATAACTCTTCATAAAAGAGTTGTAAATCTTTATAAAAAAAATGTATTAGTTCACCAAAAGATCTCCTTATCTAGCCATTAACTTTTTCAAATGAAATAACACCGTAATCATAGTGAGGAGTGATGTGTTGGTTCACCATTGAGTCATAAACCTTATAAGGGTTGTGTCTCCTTAAATTAAAGGCTTGACAACCTCCTAAATGTTGTGTTATTTCACTAAAAAGAGGATCTTTTAGTAAAAGTCATGTTATTTCACCAACCAAGGTAATTATGATGCATAACTACCTCCTAAAATGTCATCTATGTTGGGATGGACATATCCATTCATCTAAAGGTCATATCCTCTCATAATATGAGTATTTATGAGGTAGTTATTAAGCAATTATCATATGTTTCAAGGTGTAAACATACAAGGCACAAAATCATCATATGTCATTATCTTATTGGTTCATAAATGATGATGTACATATGCCATATCATGTTAACCACTTAACTGCATCTAACTAGTATTAGAAGTAGCACTTTGAGTTGGTGTGACTGCATCAATGTAGTAAGTAACAAGAAATACACTGCTGTAACTTGTAGTGTCATAGCATTCAATGTGGTCAAACCACACCAACAAGTGGTGAAACAAATAAATGTTAGTGCATCCATGGACTTTAGCAATCATTTTAAAAAACTAAATTCCAATAAAAGCTTTTATTGGGATGAGGTATTTTTAACAATTAAGTTTCCATTATTAATATCAGATTTCTTCTTCCCTTCTAAATCAGCTAACACCACAGCTTTACAAGTATTTCCAGCTTTTTTATTTGTGAATAGATTGATGAGTAATGTCAGGTTTGTTTTCGTAAATGCCTTATAACAAAATAACATTCCACTATTTAAAGGTTGCATAACATAATTATTATGTTACCTACCTTTGTATATGCAAACAATCTTCACCCTTGTCATCTATCGAACATAGAGCACACCTTAAATTTTATTGCTAATCTATTCTATTTGGAATTTTTTTTTGTCAGTAATCTTCCTTGAACTAATTCTATGCAAACATATCAATTTAGTTATTGAGAGAATTTAGAAAATATAGATTTCGATTCAAATTGATGTTGTCTAATTTCATGCATAATAAATTCTAATATTTAGATTTACATGAATATTTAATAAAAACTGTGAATAAATAAAATCAAACTCAATAACACAACTATAGTTGCACTTACTTGACAATAACCTATGAACTTAACTAATAGTACTATAGCAATGATCTTCCTCTAGTCAGGCTTGTGTGTATTAGATAAACTTCTGTTAAATTATAAGTATAAGTAATGTTGGACTTGGACTATCATAGTCAACACTAGATGTGACTTCACGAACCATGCACTATAAGGTTTGGATTTAAACTAGCACAGTACAACTTATAAACAACAAGACATCCATATCCCAAATTCTGTAACAATTAGAACTAGAAGCTCAAGTTTGGAAAGGAAGTAAAACTCTTGCACTTGTAAGCTGCAACCCGGTGGCAGTTTTGTCATGTGACATGGTAGGAGCGAGGGGGACTTCTGGTGGAGGAGAGCGCCTGAGGAGAAGGTTTCCCAGGGGAGGATACCTGAAATGCTTAGAAGACAGAGGTTAGGAGGTCCCCGGAGTGTGTTTCCGGGGAGGAGCCTCCGACGCCCAAGTCAGTATTTGGGAGATAAGGAGGTGATAGATAGCGGAGAAGTATGGTCTCTAGTGTTCAAAAGACCTCTCTTTACTTGGGGTGTTTACCGAATGTTTGTAGAGGAACGAACAGTAGTAGTTCTCCTCTTGTAGCCGTCCCAGATTGTGACACGTGTTCGGTGGGATGCGATCCACGTCTTCGGGGGATGAGGGGACACCCAGCCGATCATAGGCCGCCTGGCTAGGTGCCTAGGCAACCCGAGAGTGGCGTACTAGGGTGTCCCTGCAAGCGGTGTGTCATAACGTGTCTGGGGGCGACGTATCGGGGATGTGTCAGAGGCTCCTTAATTGCTCCTGTCGTACTTTCTGACGTTACTCTAGTATCACAGGAGTGTGTTTCCTGAGAGTGGTCTTTCTCAGGGATACCCCCACTTCCGAGGATGGTTTAATCGTCCCCACGAGGTTGGCACTGGCGTTTCCTGGAACAGAGGATTGCCGAGGTCAGATTAAGGGGGTCGTACATCCTTTTTTCCATGGCAGGTAGTTCCTCTGTCGAGGTTGGTACTTTGTCCGAGTCTGGGGGCCCAGAAGGTGATGGGCACTTCGGCTATCACATGCCCCCTCCCGGGAAGTCGAAGTAGAGACTTTAGCTTTACGCTTCCGGGAAGGTTTTTTCGTCGGATTCACGGTCGGAACTCTGCTCAAGGAATTGCTCTTCTCCAAAAGGCGTTCCTTCATGGCCGAGGTACCCTTCCCTAGTTCCTTTGGCGACCACAGGACGCATGCCACTTTTGCTTTCACTTTTTCTGCTGCGGGTTTTCATATCGTCGCATCCTTTG
The DNA here is from genome assembly GCA_039654915.1 of Aquilaria yunnanensis. Classification (NCBI taxonomy): domain Eukaryota; kingdom Viridiplantae; phylum Streptophyta; class Magnoliopsida; order Malvales; family Thymelaeaceae; genus Aquilaria; species Aquilaria yunnanensis. Next base: position 33,232,265 of record CM077595.1, on the reverse strand, counting down.
GTCAGACATGTCTGTTATGGATAACCGTGACTGGGTTTTGACGATGTCAGAGGGCTGTGCCCTAGTTTTTCGCATTGGATGACATGTGGACACTAGTGGATGGTGAAATAGTTATGCCGGTCACGCTAACTGCGCCTCTTCACCTTCGAGAAGTAATAATGAGACCGTTGCGTCTTCGAGGGATAATAATGACGACGTTTCGCTTACCCTCTTCGGTCTATATAAGCACCTATCATCTCATTTTAGCCTCACTCTTTGCTTTAGCTATCATCTGCTCTAGAGCCTTCTCTTGTCTTTTTCCTTTTTCCGGCGACGGTTTCTACGGCTGAGCAATTTCTGGCATCTTGTACGACGGCGTCCAGGAACCTCGACTTTGGCAAAGCTTTTGGTGGGTGTTCCCTTTTGTAGTTCTTTTTCTTTTTTCCTCCGAGGTTGCTTTTCCAAAGCCTCTTTATTTCCTTCCTCCTTCTTTCCTGAAGTCGTCCTTCTTTTCTTTCAAAAAATGTCGAATCTGACCCCATTGATGACTATCCGGCCTCTCCCTGAAAGCTTTCTTCCTCTTGAGTCTCACCCTTGTTCCACCACTTCGGAAAAGATGACGAAGTGGGTGGCCAAATATTACCTTACTTCCTACGTCATCCCGAGGTTACCTATCCCGGGTTCATACGGTTATTCGGCCCCTTCGGGTGAGGTTACCGTTTACCGAGCTCAGCTGAAGGCTGGTCTTCGGTATCCTCCCCATCGGGTGATATGCGAGTTTTGTAAGTTCCACAGGATTGCCGTGAACCAACTCCCCCCAAATTCTTACTCTTACTTCAATTCTTTCCTCTACATGTGTAGGGTGTTTAAGATAAACCCCCACTTTCTTTTCTTCATGCAGTATTACAAAATCCACCCGGTCCCGAAGGGTGGCTTTTACTTCCTGCTTCCCCGAGGGGCCGGGAGTAAGAAGTTTACCTTTACCTTCGACAACAAGGACAGCTGGCGAGGGTGGCAGAAGAAGTTTTTCTTTCTTCAAGTTCCCGAGTTTTGGAGGCACGTGCCGATCAGATGGGCTTCGGGGACCTTGAAGATTGACATCGTCGATCCTCGGAAGCTCCTAACTCCAGTGTTGCTTGCCGAGTTCAACAAGTTCGATAGACTTATTCGGGCTATGGCAAACTGGGACCCCGAGGTCCCTCCGCGTTCCTTCTACCCTTTTCCCATCAAATGGGACCTCATGACCGAGGAGGTCCTTCGGGAACTTGTTAGTATTGTGCCCAAAAGGCCAATCATGAGATGATTGTATTTTTGCACATTGAGTCATGATATTTTATTGAGGCATTAATCCAGCAATTATGTTTGTTGTTTTGTTTCTGCGTAACGTAATAAGCATAACTGTAACCCTAGAATAATGATATTCTTAAACGTCCCTAGTCTAGTATTATTGTGGAGCGGGTTGCAATAATACATAATGACTAGCATATGTGGAGACTAATATGAGATATGTAGTCTACATATGGGTACAAGTTGGAGAACTTGTGTACTGGACCGACCCACCATGAGAACACTTCATGGATCGTTATATGAGTGTCATAAGTGATTCTCATAGTGATCATGGTATATGTAGTCCTTCGACCTAAGATCAGCAAGGTTCCCTACATGTGAGTCACATACTTTGATACTTTCCTTTGTTGCTCGTAACTGAGTGAACTTGAAGGAGGTCATTGGGTATGTCACATATCATGCGGAGGGATTTGTATGATCAAGATGGGATTTGTCCCTCCTATGTAACGGGAGTGATATCTTTGGGCCCCTTGATAGAGTGAGACTTAGAAAATGCATGGCCATGCTCCGATGAGTTGATATATGATATCAATGTCGTCAGTTTAAGTTGGTCTACTCGGTAATCAAGAAACCAAAGATTGGGCTATACGAGAGTGACACATTCCATGTCTCGTGCTTAGTCTTGATATCTTGGACAAAGGGACAATGGCATATATCGGTGATGATCATAAAGGTTTAGTCGATTCACCGACAATCTTGTCACTTGGGTAGCAATGATGTGTTGCTAGACACCGCTCATTGCTTATGATCATAAATGTGATTTATGATCATTGCCAACATGGCAAGAGCCTATTGGGTCGCACACATAGAGCTATTTGGATCATTAGAGTGCATGGGCTAATTATTTGGGTTATGGTTTCACTTTAATTTCGTATTAATAATGGGCCAAGGAGTTGAGCCATTATTAAGCCCGAAATTAAATCCTAATTGGATTAGGGCTTTGAAACCCATTAGGCCTGGAAGTTGAGTCTCACTATAAATACAACTTTTAAGTGAGAAATTCGCAGGTCTCCTTGCCCTAGCCTCCCAAAAGGACAGCCGCACTCTTCTCTTGCAATTCCTTGGAGGACGCAAGCTAGCACTGCGAGCGCAAGAGAAACGCATCTACCGGGACGTGGTGGAAGCGTGGTGATCCCGAGAGGCTCGTGTGGATACCATAGAGAGCCTGAACACGTCAACTGTTCAGGTTTTGTGATTCGACTCTACAGTTGAGTGAGAGATCTCAACCGAAAATTAGGTATGAAATTTTCGAACACCCGGTTTACCCCGTTTCACTTGGATCCTGGAGGGTTTCGGTTAAATTCCGCTGCGCTGTTTGGCTCCCGAAACCTAACACTCTGAGTGGTGAATGCGCACAAGAGTGACCCCGGCATGCCCTTGCCGGTTCTTCCAGGGAAGAAGGCTTGGATAGTCATGCTCATTCGGGGCGAAATTTCATATGAGGCTTTTGCCGAGAGTAAGTCACTTTTCAGGGTTTGATATATGTTTTCTTTTTGGACTTACACTGATATTTTGTCCTTTTGTAGAGATGGGCGATCAATTCGCTGACTTCTACAAGTCACTCTTCCTCGGCCAGGCCGAGAGAGGGGAGCAAACGCGTAAGAAAGCGCCTGCCAAGAGGAAGAAGATGGCCGGCGGTCCTTCTAAGTCCAAGAAGGCTAAGGCTACTACTCCTCCTCCCCCCGAAGATGTGGTTGAGGTGGAAGATCGGTCCCCTGCCCAACCTCCGACCCCCGTGGACCCTCCTTCGGATCGTGCCCTCCTCGGGGCAGCATTAAGCCCCGTTCTTATTGCCGAGACTTTGGCCAAGCGAAGGTCTGCTCAGGAGCTCGAAGAGAGCAGAAGAAGGAAGGGGAAGAATGTTCCCGGCGACGTTTGGGAGGGTGAGTCTGAAAATGACGTCGCCGAAGTTCCACCAGGTTGGTTCCTTAGCCATTCCTCTACAAATCTTAGTATTTTTCGCATCTATGATTTTTTGGATGAATGGCTAAGGGATGCTGTTTTGATGAAACTTTGGCGTGATATTGCAGAAGACATGCTCGCTGCTCCCTAGATGGAGACTCACACTCGTCGGAGGACTCTTCGGGTCAGGAAGATCCCGCAGGATAAGGGGCCGAGGGAGCCCTTCTGGACGTTCACAGAGGACATGAATTTGTTCTCTGAGGATAGCTAGCTGATGGCTCCCCAGATGGCGACAGGGGTGATGACCAATGCCACCTTCCAGTCGCTTGTCACCGAGTTCCCCAATGAAGAGATCCTCGCGGTGAGGATGACCGAGCATGCCGCCCAGGTGGTTCTTTCTTCTTTTTTACTTAGAAAATTTTCTTCTAAGTTTTTATCTTCTTTTGATACTTACTCAGGGCCCTTTTTTCCTGCATCTTTTGGCATATAGTGGATACTTCCGTGCCTGGGCGGCCAAGCAAACGGAGTCCCGTTGTCGGTCTGAAGATTCTCTGCACAAGACGAAGGAGTTCTGTGCCAAATATGTCCTCAAATTCGGCGAGTTGAACAAGATTGAGAAGGAGGACATTGTGAATCTTCGGGCCGAGCTTGCGGCTAGTAAGCAGGAGCTTCTTCTTGACTTCTCAGCCAAAGTCAAAGACCTCGGCTCAAAGTGTGCTGCTCTCTCCTCGGAGAACGAGGCCCTTCGGAAGGAGAATGCTCAAGATAGCGAGAATCTTACGAAGGCGCTCGCTTTGAATGTCGAGCTCCAAGCTGAGGTTGATTCGTTGAAGAAGAAGGGGACTAAGAGCAAAAAGAAGAAGAAACTGGAGGAGAAGATTGATGCGCTTAAGGCCTAGTTGGCGGCTCTTAGTGCCGAGAAGGATCAAACTGAGTTTTTTTACACTTTTTCCGTATTCTGCCGAGTTTTTAGACTCCAGCAAGGAGTTTGTTCCAAAAAGAAAACCATTAAGGAACATTTCTCCAGTAACGCGGCCATATTCGGCATGTATTCTCATTGACGACTTCGGGGAGGAACAGTTACAAGTTTTCTTTGAAAAAATGTCTAAGTATAGAATTTTTTCAGAGAGTTTGAATGCCAAGTATTTTTTAGCTCTACTCCCTCAGTGTCACCCAATTTATAGATCCCTGGGCAAGCTTCGTTGAGGACCAAATAAGGTCCACTCCAGTTTGCCCGAAGTACCCCTTCTGATGGCCTTCATGGCTCGAATTCGGCCTTTCGGAGAACAAGATCTCCTTTTTTGATCTCTTTTCTTCTTATGTGTAAGTTAGCAGCGTGACCTATTCTTTATTGGAAAGCCTTCCTTCTTAGTTCGGCCATTTCGCGGTGCTCCTCGGCGAGGTCCAGTTTTGTCCTTAAGCCGAGATCATTTCCTCCCTTGTCGAACACTTGTATTCTTACCGAAGGCTGTATGACCTCAATGGGGATAATGGCCTCTATTCCATACTTGAGCGAGAAGGGAGTTTCCCCCATAGCTCTTCGAGGAGTCGTACGGTAGCTCCACAATACACTCGGGAGCTCTCCTGGCCATTTCCCCTTTGCCTCCTTTAGTCTTTTCTTCAAGCCATCCTTTATTGTCCTGTTGGATACTTCGACCTCCCCGTTACTTTGAGGGTGGACTACTTGATAGCTGAAGGGCTATCGCCTCTCTCACTACATAGTTCCTGCCAGTAGCGTGGTCGGGAAACCTGGCGTCACCTGAAGAAGGCGCTAACACTGACCTCGGAAGGAGCGAAGTCAAACGCCTCGAATTCAGGACTTCGACTAGTATGTCAGGAATTTCAAAGACGTTGCTGGCTCCCTCAGGGAACCAAATGGATCACCTTCGGGAATAAAGAACCAGCTATTGCAAGTAGGAGAGACTCTCCCCAAAGGTGGAACCCCCGAGCCAGAGAACTCCCCGAACTACGAGCATGATTCCCGAAGAAGGGCACCCGTACCAAAGGATGACCTCGCCCAAAGGACCTCGGGAGTACGACATGAGCATTTAAGGAGCCTCTGACATGTCGCCCCCAGGCACTACACGCCGCCTCAAACGGCGGTCTGACACACCGACGTCGTCCGAGTCTTGTCACAACCTATCTCGGACCAAGATTCAAAGAGCCTACAAACGGCTACTTGTCCCCTACGCCCGAAAGTATAGAGAGCATCCGACCGAACACGTGTCATGATCTGAATGGGCTAGGCACTCCTATAAATACCAGGAAACAAGCCCTGGCAAAGGATCCGACCCTCTCTCCCTGAGGAAAATAAAAACAGGCAAGGCCACTTAACCCCTTAGTGCTCCTCCTCTATCTTCCTTTAGGACACTAACTTGGGCGTCGGAGGCTCCTCCCCGGAAAAACATCCCGGGGACCTCCTAACCCTCTTCTCTTCAGCATTTCAGGCACACTCCCCTGGGAAATCTGTGCTCCAGGTGTTCTCCCTCTCAGGAAGTCCCTCCCGAAGTCATAATGTCACCCGACGAAGATGCTGCTGGGCATCGTTTGGCGCAGTCTGTGGGAACTCACCCTCAGGTCGTCGTTGTTGAAACTCGGCGTTCCAAGCACAAGGGACTTCCGAAGTCCTCGTCCGCGCCTGAAGTTCAACCGACTACTGAGCAAACCCTTCCAGGGACTTCCTCGCCTGAGGAAGAACGTCCTCTAGTCATAACTGTGAGTTTTTTGCACGACTTCCAATGCTACAGTGTGGCCGAAATGACGCAGCAAATAGACCAAAGATGGCCGCAACCAGCGCAGGCCCAAAGGCCTTCCTTGCCAGCACTCCCTCGGGAGAAAAGCCCGAGATCACCTTACCGGAGTTCGGGAAGTGGGAATCCGCGTGATGAGTCCTCAACGGAAAACATACCCCTCAGGGGACAACCTAAGGGGCCAGTAGGGCCTAAACGACCTAAAACCCCACATCAAAATAGTTCATCGCCTAAGGCAAAATCGCCATCCCTTCGGCGGCGAAGTCCGTCCCCAAAAAGGCGCCGGCAATCTCCCTTCCCAGAAGCCTACAAGCACCAGGAAGAAGAGCCCAGTGCTACGATCCTTGTTGAGAAAATGTTAGCAAGGTTGGAGAAAGTGAAAAAACAGGTAGCTCGCAAACCAGCCTGGGCCAGGTTGTCTGAAACTTTCTGTGGGGATGAATCACCGTTCACCCGAACAGTAGTCGAGGCAGCCATGCCAAGTGACTTTCGGGTGCCTCGGCTGGAAACCTATGATGGCCAAACTGACCCCCAGCCTCATCTAACTAAATACAGACGTAGCATGGTGTTACACGGCGTTGATGATGCTACTTTGTGCAAATGCTTTGAGGTCACCCTCGCAGGGCCCGCGACGGCGTGGTATAACTCATTGGCCCCTGGAACCATCAGGGAGTTTCAGGAGCTGTCCATGGCCTTTACGCAGTAGTTCATTGGAAGCCGTCCGACGGCGAAGATGCCGGTCCAAATGTTCGACATAGCGCAGAAGAACGAAGAAACCATCCGCGACTATGTCGAAAGGTTTAATGGAGAGGCCCTAAGTGTTCCAAACTTTCGGCCCGAAATACGCATCCTCGCCATGACACGGGGCCTTCGAAGGGACTCATAGCTGTTCTACGAGTTTTCCAAGGACCCCCAGGACACGCTTGGCGAATTTTACCGAAGGGCCAAGCAGCACATGACAGCTGAAGAGCTAAGAATGGGTGGACCAAAGAATGATCACACCCGTCCCGAAGGGTCCGGCCAGCAAGCAAAGTACCCGACTGAACAGGCAGGGCGACCTCGGAGGTTTAGGGGAAGGAAACCTCCTCTGAACTTCACACCCCTGAACACTACAAGAACCAATATCCTTATGACAATGGAGAGGCAGGGAACCCAGATTCAGCGGCCAAGGGATATAACCGCTGACAAGAAAAAGAATATGAAAAAATTCTACCAGTTTCATCGCGACCACGGGCACGACACTGAAGATTGCTTCCAACTGAAAAAGTATATTGAGTCGCTGATAAAACAAGGCCAACTCCGATGTTATCTGCGAATGCCTTCCCCGAAGGGAAGAAAGGAGGAGGAAGGAAAGGTTGATGACGAGAAGTACGACTCTGACAGACGAAGGAACCGAAGTCCAAAGAGGCGTCTCCCGCCCCCCGCAGGAGTGATACAAACAATCACGATGGGACTACCATCCTCGGGAAGAAAGAGGAAAGCCAGAGAAATATCAATGATGGAATACCAAAATCCGTCAAAGAAACAGACCCGAAAGGATGGTTCCACCGTCATCTTTCCCCATGATGATCCACTGTTGGTCATGGCAAGAATAGGAAATTGGGACGTCAAAAAGGTATTACTTGATGATGGATCAAACGCTGACGTCCTGTTCTCGCATCTGCTGCCGAGCTTGGGAATATCCAACACCGACCTCAAGCCCGTCGCTTCGCCAACTTTCGAGGTAGGGCCATCCGAACTGCCTGTCCTCCGATGGATCGACCTCCCCCTAATGATGAGAGGAGGTTCGGTAAATGGGATAGACGAATTATTTGCCTCCACAATGACAAGGTTCATTGTCATGGATGTCCCTTCGTCATATAACGCCATCCTTGGAAGGTAAACACAAGGAAATCTGCACATTCGCTCAGATGTAAAGTACATAACTGTCACTTTCGCCACCAAGGATGGAGACGCGAAAATTTTTATCGATCAAGGAAAAGTAAGGAAAGTGTTCGTCAAAGCGCGAAAGGCCCCAGTAACCAACTTCGCGCAAACTGTAGAGGCAGAGGCTTTGCTAGGTGGAAAACCAAAAATGGGCGAGGCAGAAGAGACCGCGAAGGTAGAAATGGAAGAAGTAGAACTTGTCCCAGGCCGAAGTATCTGAATAGGGAAAAACTTGGACGAAGGTAACAAGAAAAAACTTGTATCCTTTCTACTGATGAATAAAGACCTGTTTGCCTACTCACCGAAAGATATGCCAGGGGTAAACCCTCACATAATACAGCATAGCCTTAAAGTAAGTCAGAAAGCAAAACCTGTCCGGCAAAAGAAACGGGGCATCTCAGTCCATAAAAATAACTTCGTCAAAGTCGAAGTCCAGCGCTTATTGGACGCAGATGTAATCAGGGAGGTCAAGTACCCCGAATGGTTAAGCAATGTGGTTATTGCCACAAAAGAAGGGAGCAGTAAGCTCCGAATGTGCATCGACTTCAGAAACTTGAATGATGCTTGCCCAAAAGATTCATACCCTCTCCCACCAATAGACCAGTTGGTAGACTCAACTGCCGAATACGGGCTCCGAAGTTTCCTAGACGCCTTCAGTGGGTATCATCAAATAAGGATGGACCCCGAAGACGAGGAGAAGACCGCCTTCATCACTAAGGGCGGAACGTATTGTTACACTAGGATGCCCTTCGAGCTCAAAAATGCAGGAGCTACCTACCAAAGGTTGATGAGCAAGGTATTCTATGACCAAATAGGGAGGAACATGGAAGTCTATGTCGATGACATGATAGTCAAGAGCAAGCTACCTAACGACCACATCGCAGATCTAAAGGAAACTTTCCACCAGTTCAGAACCTTTGGGATCTGCCTTAATCCCGAAAAGTGCATCTTCGGTGTAACCTCGGGAAAGTTTCTTGGGTACATGGTATCAGAAAGAGGCATTGATGCTAACCCAGAAAAAATTAAGGCTCTACTCGAATTTTGAACTCCCGTCACAATAAAAGATGTGCAGAGACTCACCGGAAGGATAACCTCTCTTAGCAGGTTCATCTCCAGATATGGAGACCAGTGTCGAGCATTCTTCAAAGTCCTCACTAAAGCAGCAAAAAAGGAGGACAACCTCGGAAGTGATGATCATCCTTGGAATGAGGACTTCCAAAAGGCCTGGGAAGAACTCAAAATCTACTTAGCCCGTCTGCCCACTCTGCGACAACCTCGCGAGGGAGAGCCCTTCTTGTTATACCTCACCGTCACAGAAAAAGCAGTAAGATCGGTCCTTGTGAAAGAGGAAGGGATGAAGCAATGGCCGGTTTATTATGTAATCAAGTCCCTGCACGGCGCCGAAGTTAGGAATCCATTGCTACAAAAAGCTATATATGCCCTGGTACTGGCAGGAAGAAGGCTACTGCCATATTTTCAGGCTCACCCTATCATCGTCCGAAGTAGTCTACCTTTACGGGACGTCATGAGGAATGTTGATCATTCAGGAAGGCTTTCCAAATGGTGCATAGAGCTTGGCGAACACGACATTACTTATGAACCTAGGAAAGCCGTGAAAGCTCAAGCCCTGGCAGACTGCATTGCCGAAGTACCCATCACCGAGGACAGCCACCCGGATCCTAGCGAAGGTGAGCCGGAATGGACTTTGTATGTTGACGGAGCCTCGGGGTCCGAACACCAAGGAGCTGGGGTAATTATCAGAGGTCTGGAAGGTCTAGAAGTAATGAAGGCCATCAAGTTCAGCTTTAACGTCACCAACAATGTGGCTGAGTACGAAGCTCTCATAGCAGGGTTGCGCCTAGCCAGAAAAATTGGTAGAAGAAACTTGAAAGCCCACAGCTACTCCCAGCTGGTAGTTCGACAAACAGCAGGGGATTACGGGGCGAAGGACCCGACCTTGGAAAAATACCATGAACTCGTAGCAAAGCTCATTCGAGAGTTCGACACCGTACGAATCGAAAATGTGCCTCAGCAAGATAATGCCGAGGCAGATTGCTTGGCAAAGTCGAAAACATGCACCGAGGTACTAAACCACCTGAGCATCGCAGTGCTGAGCATAGTAACTTCGGGAAAAGGCTGGAAAGACCTGATAAAAAGATATCTCGCAACCAATGCGCTCCCCGAAGACCTCAATGAAGCTGCAAAAGTGCGAAGACGCTCCGGTCGTTTCTTCCTGATTGGAGAAGAGTTATATCGGCAGGGATATGCAAATCCACTGCAGAGGTGTGTTGGCGAAAAGGATACTGAAATGATCCTCGAAGAAGTTCACGAAGGCGCTTGTGGTTCGCACATAGGAACCGACGCCCTGGCAGCAGTGATACTTCGCCAAGGATACTTTTGGCCTACCCTAAGAAAAGACGCTAGGTAGTTCGTCCAGAAATGTGGGAATTGCCAAAGACACACGAGTATCCAAAGGGCACCCTCAGAATTGGTAGCTTCGGCTGACTATCCCTGGCCCTTCGCTGTTTGGGGCATAGACCTCATTGGGCCACTCCCGACAGTGCCTGGAGGCGTGAAGTTCTGTGTGGTTGCAGTAGATTATTTCTCCAAATGGGTTGAGGCAGAACCCTTGGCGACTATCTTGGCAAAAGATGTGCAGAGGTTCGTATGGAAGAACATTGTATGCAGATTTGGCATACCGAGGGTACTAGTAGCCAACAATGGATCCCAGTTTATAGACAAGGGGCTCCAAGAATTTATCAATAACCTCGGAATAAAGATGCACTTCACCCCAGTAGCTCACCCCCAAAGCAATGGGCAGGTAGAAGTATCTAACAGGACCATAAAAGATGGTCTGAAAAAGAGGCTGGGGGAAGCAAAAGGGAAATGGCCAGGAGAGCTCCCAAGTGTGTTATGGAGCTACCGAACAACACCCCGAAGAGCCACAGGGGAACACCTTTTTCACTTATTTTCGGTACAGAGGCTATCATCCCAATCGAGGTAGTGCAACCATCGGTGCGAGTGCAAGTATTTGATGAAAGGGGAGATGACCTCAGCCTGAGTACCAAGCTTGACCTCGTCGGCGAACACAGAGAAATAGCCGAGCTGAGAAGAAAAGCTTTTCAGCAAAGAGTGGCCGTGGCTATAAACTTGCGCGGCAGGCCAAAGGGAATAAAGAAAGGGGACCTCATTCTCCAAAAGGCTGAATTTGGACCCCGAAGGCTATCCCATGGGGTACTTCACGCAAATTGGGAAGGTCCTTATCTGGTACTTGTCGAAGTGCGAAAAGGAGTTTACAAGCTCGGCAATCCCGAAGGCATAGAATTAAAAAATACATGGCATTCGGATGCCTTGAAAAAATTCTATGCTTAGGATTTTGGTACTGTACAAGTTACCAAAAAGTTTTCTAAGTACAAAAGTTTCTTGGAAAAATTCTTGAGCGTGATCGCTGGGATAAGCGTAGATTTGATTTTCCGAAGTCTCTTGAGCGAACGTGTTCGGGACAATGGGAATTGAAAAATCTTGCAAAAGTTTCTAAGTACAAAAGTTCCTTACAAAAATTCTTGAGCATGATCGCCGGGACAAGCACAGATATGATTTTTCGAAGTCTCTTGAGCGAACATGTTCGGGACAATGGGAAATGAAAAATCTTGCAAAAGACTTAGCTAAAAGACTTAGCAAAAGAAGGAAGTTTGCCAAAAGAAGAAGTACAAAACAGAAGAAAAAGAAGGCAAAGGACCCTAATACAAACTAAGGAATCTCGGCATCTCGGGAGCCACCAACTTCTGCGTCCTTATCCACCGCCTTTGGCGCCGGAAGAGGGAAGGGCAGTTTAAGGTGCTCGATTTTGGACCAAGACCACCGAGGCCCCTTGGGGATGTTTAGGGCCTCCAAAAAAGAGAGGTCCAGATCTGGGAATCTCTGCAGAACTTGATGCCGAGAAAGGCAGAAGCCGTCTTGGAAACCGACCTTTGTCATTTCGTCGGCTTTCTCCTTCTCGACTGCTAGCTCATCACGTTCCCTCTCCAGATCAGCAACCTCCTTCTTCAGTGCCTTCATCTTCTTCTTCTTCGGCTCCTTCTTCAAAGACTCAACCTTGGCCTGGAGCTCGGCCTTCTCAGTAAGCACCTTCGCCAGAAGAGCCTCAGACTCTGACTTCTCATTTTGAAAAGCTTCGTTTGCCAAAGTCAACTCCGCTACCTTGGAGCCAAGGTCAGAAATCTTCTGGGAGGAGTCCTTCAAAAGTTCATCTTTTTCCTTCAAGAATTCCTCCCGAACTGCAGCAACCTCCTTCTTCGCAGCTTGAGCCATCTCCGTGTTCTTGGCAACCAAGTCCGAACACATGGCCTTAGACTTTTCTATGCAGTCTAAGGCCGAGAATCAGAACGCCGCTTGCCTCACTGCCCGAACCCTGAGGAAGCTAGTGAACCCCAGCAGCTGCAAAGAAGTAAGGGCAAAGTCAGTAAGGCAAAAAATAATAAGCCAAGTACTTAGAAGAAATGAAAAAGGAGAAAACAAAGGCGAGAAGTATACCTGGGCAGCGTGCTCGGAAAATTTTGCAGCAAGGGACTCATCATCCGGGCATGCCTCGGAAATGGCCTTGAAGGAGGCCTCGGTGAGGATTCCCTTTGAAATTTGGTTGGCCATTTCCTGGCTGTCACCGGAGTACAAGTTCATGTCCTCCGTAAACGACCAGAAAGGCTCCCTCGGGATCTTCCCCTTCGGGATATGGGAATCCCGAAGGGCCCATTTCCGGGCGTGCTCAACCATCCAGCCCGAAGATGGTACCTCATCTGCACAGCAAAACAAGAAGCTTGCCAAGACAAATAAATCCTCAAAGTTCAAAAGATAAAGGCAATACACCTTGTCTAAAAAATGAACCTGGCGGCACCTCGGCAACATCATCGTCGGAGTCCCGGACCCCCTCGGCAGAAATCTCGTTGCCTTTGCCCTTGCGGCGCTCCTCGGCAGAAGGGACTTCCACTAAGGCGTCCAGAAGAGCCGCCGAGGAAGTAGGACTTCGAGGAAGGGCATCAGTGGTGACCTCGGGCGGCTGGGCAATACCGACGTCAGGCTCTTCGTGCACCTCCTCGGGAATTTTCGGCTGAGGAGGAGGCGCGTCATTCTTCACCCGTTTTGCCGAAGATGGCCCGGCCCCAAACGCTTTCCGCCTTCATGAGACGGCCTTCTTCGTCTGCTCGCCTTTCTCGTCTTGACCAAGGAAAAGGGACTTGTAGTAAGCAGCGGACTCATCGCCCATCTCTGAAACAAAAGGAAAACATCAGTGTGAGTCCGAGACATACCTATAACAAAAAGATCCTGAGATAACTTACGCTCATAAAAAGATTCGTAAGTGACCTCCTCGCGAAGGAGTTTCACTAGCCAGGAGTCTTTCCCAGCGATGGCAAGAGCCGACATCCCGAGGTCCATCTTGTGCTCCTTCACTACCCCTAGTTCCCGAAGGACCTCCTCGGTCATCAGTTTCCACTTGATGGGGAAGGGGTAGAGGGGGCGCGAAGGGACCTCAGAATCCCAGTCGGAGACTGCTCGGATCCGTCTGTCGAAGTCCGTGAATCTAGGTGCCAACTCAAGAGTCAGCAGCATCCTCGGATCTATGACATCCATCTCCAATTTTCCCCGAGTCCACTTGGTTGGAACGTACGGCCAAGCCTCCTCCATCTTCAGAAAGAAAAATTTTTGAAGACCCCGCACATGCAAAGGAAGGCGTTAAAGTAGCAGTACGAGTTCGGCAGAAGTTGATTTACGGCAATGCCATGAAATTGGCAAAAGTCGCAAATCACCGTCGAAGGAGGGTACCGAAGTATGGCCTTCAGTTGGGCGTGAAAAACGGTAACCTCATTGTCGTGGTTCATAAAACTGACCTCTTGAGGGCCAGGAAATCTGGTGGTGGCATAAGAAGGAAGAAAGAACTTTTTGGTCCATTTTTCCAATTTTTCTGAAGTTGTACAGCAAGTATGACTGAGAAGAGGTTGCCAGCTTTCTGGAATGGGGGAAATAGTCATAAGAGGAGTTGGCGAAGACATTTTTGGAGAAAAAATGACTTCGGGGAATAAAAAACTGACTTCGGGAAAGCTTTAAAATCAAAGGACTCTGGAAATCAAAACCCACCAAATGTTTTGCCGAAATCTGGGTTTGAAGTCACCGTCGCGAAAGGTGGCCGGAAAAAACTCCGTTAACAGCACCGCCGCAAAAAGCAGAAGAGAACGCAAAAATAGTTAAAAGGCAGGAGGGAAGCAAAAGCAGAAGCAAAAGGAAATTATGACGGAATGGCGTATATATAGGCCGAGGGGGGTAGGCAAACCAGCGTCATAAGTACTCCGCGAAGGCAAAAAGTCGCCATAACTGCTATTTGCTTATAAAAAGGCGCGCCTGCTGTATCCGATGCAGTCCCCGCCAATAACAAGCTGCCACATGTCAGCCATCGCGCCAAAAGAAGGACACGACTTCTGACACCCCTAAACCTTGGGCGCACCGCTCCAGACTGACACGCCTGTTTACGAGACGCGACGTTGCGCAGACCTACAAAAGGAGAGACGTAGGTTACCTTGAAGACACCAAAAGGCAGGCTATGGGCGAACAGCCTATGTCTTCGGACCAAAGGTCCATCTTCGGCGCAGGTATTACGCCCAAGGCCCCGAAGGACGCTGTCCGAAAGCTGACAAGTCGAAGTTTCCACTTCGGCTTTCTGGAGGGGGGGCCTGTGACAGCCGAAGGGCTATCGCCTCTCTCACTACATACTTCCTGCCAGTAGCGTGGTCGGGAAACCTGGCGTCACCCGAAGGAGGCGCTAACACTGACCTCGGAAGGAGCAAAGTCAAACGCCTCAAACTCAGGACTTCGGCTAGTACGTCAGGAATTTCAAAGACGTTGTCGGCTCCCTCAGGGGACCAAACGGATCGCCTTCGGGAATAAAGAACCAACTAGTGCAAGCAGGAGAGACTCTCCCCGAAGGTGGAACCCCCGAGCCAGAGAACTCCCCGAACTACGGGTATGATTCCCGAAGAAGGGCACCCGTACCAAAGTACGACCTCGCCCAAAGGACCTCGGGAGTACGGCATAAGCATTTAAGGAGCCTCTGACATGTCGCCCGTAGGTGCTACACGCCGCCTCAAATGGCGGTCTGACACACCAACGCCGTCCGAGTCTTGTCACAACCTATCTGGACCAAGATTCAATGAGCCTACAAACGGCTACTTGTCCCCTACGCCTGAAAGTACAGAGAGCGTCCGACCGAACACGTGTCGTGATCTGAACGGGATAGGCACTCCTATAAATACCAGGAAACAAGCCCTGGCAAAGGATCTGACCCTTTCTCCCTGAGGAAAATAAAAACAGGCAAGGCCACTTAACCCCTTAGTGCTCCTCCTCTATCTTCCTTCAGGACACTAACTTGTGCGTCGGAGGCTCCTCCCCGGAGAAACATCCCGGGGACCTCCTAACCCTCTTCTCTTCAGCATTTCAGGCACACTCCCCTGGGAAATCTGTGCTCCAGGCGTTCTCCCTCTCAGGAAGTCCCTCCCGAAGTCATAATGTCACCCGACGAAGATGCTGCTGGGCATCACTACTGGAGCAAAATGCATTTTTATGCCGAGGTCAGCCGTGAATTCCTGGAACCCTCTATCCATAAACTGAGTTCCATTGTCGACGACTATTACCCTCGGTATGCCAAATCGGCATATGATGTTCTTCCATACAAACTTTTGGGCATCCTTTGCCGAGATTGATGCCAGTGGTTCTGCTTCTATCCACTTAGTGAAGTAGCCCACCGCGACTATGCAAAACTTTACCCCACCGGGAGCGTTTGGGAGAGGTCCGATGAGATTAATACCCCATACAGCAAAGGGGCAGGGATAATCAGCTGAGTTTATTCTTTCCGAAGGTACCTTTTGGATGTTGGCGTGCCTTCGGCAATCTTCACATCTTTGGACAAACTACCTTGCATCTTTCCTCAAGGTAGGCCAAAAGTAACCTTGGCAGAGTAGTACCACAGCGAGGGCGTCTGTTCCTATATGGGAGCCACACGCTCCTTTGTGGACTTCTTCAAGTATTGTTCTGACATCATCTTCGCCTACACATTTTTGCAGGGGGCTCGTATACCCTTGCCTGTATAGTTCTTCTCCAATGAGGATGTACCTTCCCGAGTGCTTCCGTGCTTTTGCGGCCTCTTTAGGGTCCTCAGGGAGTTTCGAGGTTGCTAGATATTTCTTGATGGGATCCTGCCATCCTTCCCCTGAGGTTTCTATACACATTAATACTGTACTGGGTTGCTTCAGCACTTCGGTGGGTTCTTTGGTTTTGGCCAAGGCGTCGGCTTGGGTATTATCACTTCGGGGCACGTTCTTTATGTGTACCAAGTCAAAATCTCCAATGAGTTTCTGGACAAGGTCGTGGTATTTTGCCAAGGTTGGATCCTTTATCGCGTACTCTCCCTTCGTCTGCCGAACTATTAACTATGAATCACTGTAGGCCATAAGGTTTTTTCACCGACCTTTCTGGCCATCTTTAGTCCGGCTATGAGGGCCTCATACTCAGCGATGTTATTGGTAACATTAAAACTGAACTTGATTGCTTTAGAGGCTTCTATGCCTTCGGGCCCCCGAAGGACTAATCCAGCTCCCTGATGCTCTGCGCCTGATGCGCCATCGACAAAGAGCTTCCATTCTAGGTCAGCCTCTGTTCGATCTTTCGCGACGGGTTCAGCATTTTTAATCTCAGGGATTTCGGCAATGAAGTTTGCCAGTGCCTGGGCCTTTATTGCCCTTCTAGGTTCGTAAGTAATGTCATATTCTCCGAGTTCGATGCACCATATTGATAGTCTTCCCGAATGCTCCACTTTTTTCATCACATCGCGTAGGGGCAGGCTACTTCAGACAGTGATGGTGTGTCCTTGAAAGTAGGGTCGCAATTTTTTGCCTGTGAGTACTAAGGCATAGATAGCCTTTTGGAGCAATGGGTATCTGGTCTCGGCACCATGAAAGGACTTGCTTACATAATATACTAGCCATTGCCTCCCCCCTTCTTCTTTTATTAGGACTGAACTAACCATTTTTTCAGTGACCGCGAGGTAGAGGATGAGAGGCTCTCCCTCCCGAGGTTGCCGAAGTGTTGGTAGGTGGGTCAGGTAGCTTTTAAGCTCATCCCAAGCTTTTTGGCATTGTGTTCCAGGGATGCTCCTGGGTCCCAGAGGTGTCATCGCCCTTGGGGACTTTGGTGAGCACTTTGAAAAATGGACGACATCGGTCGCCGTACCTGGAGATGAATCTAGTAAGGGAGGTGATTCTTCTGATAAGCCTTTGTATGTCTTTGATGGATGTAGGTGTTCAAAACTTTAGCAGGGCCTTGAATTTTTCAGGGTTAGCGTCTATTCCTCTTTCTGATACCATAAACCCGAGAAACTTTCCTGCACTTACCCTGAACACACACATTTTGGGATTAAGATGTATGCCGAACTCCCGAAGGCGTTGGAAGGTTTTGGCTAGGTCAGTGATATGATTACCAGGCATTTTGCTCTTGAGTATCATATCATCAATGTATACTTCCATATTTCTCCCAATCTGTGAATCGAATTCCTTGTTCATCAGCCTTTGATAGGTGGCCCCTGCGTTTTTAAGCCCGAAGGGCATTCTGACGTAGCAGTAGGTGCCTATTTCCGTGATGAAGGCTGTTTTTTCTTCATCCTCGGGGTTCATCCAAATCTGGTGATATCCGCTAAAGGCATCGAGGAAGCTGAGAAGCCCGTATTCGGTGGTTGCATCTACCAGCTGGTCTGTGGCTGGCAAAGGGTAAGAATCTTTTAGGTAGGCGTCATTCAGATTTCGGAAGTTGATGCACATTCAGAGTTTTTCACTTCCCTCTTTTGTGGCAATAACCACGTTACTGAGCCATTTGGGGTATTTTACCTCCCTTATTACCCCGGCCTCAATGAGGCGATTAACATCGATTTTAACAAATGAATTCTTGTGAGCCAATAGACTCCATTTTTTCTGCCGAACTGGTCTGGCATTTGGTTGCACTCTAAGATTGTGGTGGATTATGCTGGGGTCGACCTCAGGCATATCCTTCGGTGAGTAGGCAAATAGATCTTTGTTCATACACAAGAAGGATACAAGCCTCTTTTTGTCTTCCTCGGCCAGTTTTTTCCCGATTCGGGTGTTTTGGCCAGGGATCAACTATACATCCTCTGTTTCTATTTTTTCAAGGCTTTCAGCTTCCTCCTTTATTGGTTCCCCGTCCATCGAGACCATTTTTTCTTTTGCCGAAGTCTGTACTTGGATCTTTGCTGGGCTTTGTCTGGCCCTTGTGACGACTTTTCTGACTTTGGCTTGGTTAATGAAGATTTCTGCGTCTCCGTCTTTGGTAGCGAAGGTGACCGTTAAGTATTTTATGTCCGGGCGGATGTGGAAGTTGCCATGAGTCTGCCTTCCGAGGATAGCATTGTAAGCTGACGGCACATCAATGACTATAAATCTCATCTTGTCGAAGGCAATTAACTCTTCCTGGCTATGGGGTGAGACCCCTTTCAGCATCAAAGGCAGGTCGATATATCCGAGGCCTGGAAGTTCGGCAGGTCCGACGTCGAAGGTGGGGGAACTGACTAGGTTGAGATCGCTTCTCGGAATGCCTAATTTAGTCAGCAGATGAGAAAAGATGACGTTGGTGTTTGAGCCGTCATCGAGGAGTACCCTTTTGACATCCCAGTTTCCTATCCTTGCCATGACAAGGAGTGGATCATCGTGGGGGAACTTTACTGTAGACCCATCTCTACGAATAAGTCTACTTGGGGAGTTCCCGTACTCCATTATGGAGATTTCTCTTATCTTCCTCTTTCTCTCAGGCAAGGGTATCCCGGTAGTGATGGTTTGGATAACCCCTACTGATGGTGGCAGATTTTTTTGAGGACTTCGGTCTCGATGTCTGTCCGAGTCATATTCCTCATCGTCCCCCCTCCTTTGTTCTTCCTTCCTTCCTTTTGGGGAAGGCATCCGCAAGTATCGACGGAGTTGACCCTGTTTGATTAGGGACTTGATATATTTCTTCAGCTGGAAACAATCTTCGGTGTCATGGCCATGGTCTCGGTGAAACTGATAGAATTTCTTCATGTTTCTTTTGTTTTCCGAGGTCATGGCCTTTGGCCTTGGGACTGTGGTCCTTTGCCTTTCTAGCGCCATGAGGATGCTAGTTCTTATGGTGTTCAAGGGGGTGAATGTCATGGGCCTTTTCCCCCTTTACTTTCGGGGCCTTTCTCCCTCGTTCTGATGTCGAGGCTGATGGCTGGGCCCTTCGGTGCGAGGGTGTTCTCCTTTGGGTCCTCCCATCCTGAGTTCTTCGGCCGTCATATGCTGTTCGGCCCTTCTATTGAACTCCCCAAGAGTTTCTGGGGGGTCTTTGGAAAACTCATAGAACAGTTGGGAGTCCCTCCAAAGTCCTCTGACCATTGCGAGGATGCGAATTTCTGGTCAAAAGTCAGGCACGCTCAGTGCTTCTCGATTATACCTCTCAACGTAGTCGCAAATGGTCTCCCGCTCTCGCTGAGCTATGTCGAACATTTGTACTGGCATTTTGGCAGTTGCTCTGCTACCGAAGAACTGCTGAGTGAAGGCAGTGGATAGCTCTTAAAAGCTTTGCAAGCTTTCGGGGGCCAGAGAGTTATACTATGCCGTTGCTGGACCCGAAAGTGTTACTTCGAAGCACTTACAGAGCGTAGCGTCATCTGCACCATGGAGTACCATGCTTCCCTTGTATTTCGTCAGGTGCACCTGAGGGTCACTTCATCCGTCATACGTTTCTAGGCGAGGTACCCTGAAATCCCTGGGCATAGGTGCCTCGACCACCTCGCGCACGAAAGGTTACTCATCTCCGGTGTAAGAGTCAGATAGCCTGGACCAGACTGGTTTTCGGGAGATCTGTCTCTCGACCTTCTCCAGTCTTCCCAGGATTTTTTCCATGAGGATAGCTGTGT
The DNA here is from genome assembly GCA_039654915.1 of Aquilaria yunnanensis. Taxonomy (NCBI): domain Eukaryota; kingdom Viridiplantae; phylum Streptophyta; class Magnoliopsida; order Malvales; family Thymelaeaceae; genus Aquilaria; species Aquilaria yunnanensis. The sequence continues at coordinate 33,212,381 of CM077595.1, read as the reverse complement.
TGACTTTTCCCTGCTGCCGCGTGTTCGCCGGTAATGGCAAATTCCTCCTTCTCCTTGGGGAGCGACTTCGGCGGGGAAGAGACGGGGACCTCTGGTAGGGGGACACACTCTGTTGGCAAGAGGCCCTAGTCTCTTTTGGGGCTCCCCTCCTGGTAGGCCGTACCTCAACGGGTTCATTTTTTGTTAAGGAGGCATCAAAGGAGTTCCCGCTCCCTGAACTTCGGTGGGTGGACCTTGAACTCCTTTCCTGACGAGTAGTCGGGGGCGAGGCCCTTTGGACCAGATGAGGTTGGGGTAACCTCTGATCAAGCTGTTGAGTCATTTCGGTAACGATGGAGCGTTGGAAGTCTTGTAGGAAGCCCATCGTCATCGTTACAGGGCGGTCATCCTCCAGCACAGAAGTCTTTGCCATAGGCTGGGTGTTCGCCTGTTGAGCCCCGGGCAATGAGGCGGACCTTGGAAGCCCCTTGTCCTTTGAGCACCTTGTCTCCACGACGGTGACCTGAGGGAGATTTCCCACAGATGGCGCCAAATGGTGCTCGGTGGCAGTTTCGTCATGTGACATGGTAGGAGCGAGGGGGACTTCCGGTGGAGGAGAGCGCCTGAGGAGAAGGTTTCCCAGGGGAGGATACCTGAAATGCTTAGAAGACAGAGGTTAGGAGGTCCCTGGAGTTTGTTTCCGGGGAGGAGCCTCCAACGTCCAAGTCAGTATTTGGGAGATATGGAGGTGATAGATAGCGGAGAAGTATGGTCTCTAGTGCTCAAAAGACCTCTCTTTACCCGGGGTGTTTACCGAATGTTTATAGAGAAACGAACAGCAGTAGTTCTCCTCTTGTTGCCGTCCCGGATCGTGACACGTGTTCTGTGGGATGCGATCCACATCTTCGGGGGACGAAGGGACACTCAGCCGATCATAGGCCGCCTGGCTAGGTGCCTAGGCAACTCGAGAGTGGAGTACTAGGGTGTCCCTGCAAGCGGCGTGTCAGAACGTGTCTGGGGGCGATGTATCGGGGATGTGTCAGAGGCTCCTTAATTGCTCCTGTCGTACTTTCCGAGGTTAGTCTAGTATCACAGGAGTGTGTTTCCCGAGAGTGGTCTTTCTCAGGGATACCCCCACTTCCGAGGATGGTTTAATTGTCCCCCCGAGGTTGGCACTGGCGTTTCCTAGAACGGAGGATTGCCGAGGTCGGATTAGGGGGGTCGTACATCCCTCTTTCCGTGGTAGGTAGTTCCTCTGCCGAGGTTGGTACTTTGTCCAAGTCTGGGGGCCCAAAAGGTGATGGGCACTTCGGCTATCATAAGCATATCTAAATCTTGTAGAAACAAATCAAATACCAAAACAAACTTGTTGAATAGGTTAAAAATAGGAACTTAGGTCACAAAAACAATTTTGGTTACCTGAAACCTAAAATCTATATTAAATATACATACAACAACTAAAATACTACCTTTTTCCAAGTGCACTTGCTCTTTCACTAAATTTTTTTTTAACACAATATAAATATATTGATGAACAAACCACATAGCTTTAGATCTAGTTGGGCTCTCTAGCAAAAAGTTAGAGCTAAAAATCAAACCAGTTCAACAATAGGCACATCCCTACCAAAACTCAAACTAATTAGTGATTTGCAATGAAAAATTAGTTGCTAGAACTAAATATAACCACAAAATAAACTTCAAATACTATTTTAAGCAAGCTAGCAACCAAAATAATAATTCATAAACACATTTAGCATACTAAGCAAAACACAGTCGGTTTAGAATGCTGCTTGTCGTACTTTGCATGTTTACTTCTTAGTTGAGTCACGTAGACACAAATAGAACTTAAGTATAAGATTTACACAACTTAAACACAAATATTTATAACAAAGAAGACGCTTTCCACATACTTAGTCAAGTTGGCAGACTAACCTGCTCTTGAAATTAGAGAGTTCATTTTTGTCTGCTTGATCTTGCTTGGAGATTATTTTCAGAAGTAATTCTATTCCCGATGTCATATTCCCTGCAATAATAGCTAATATAGTTTGTCTGACCAGGCTTTACTACACCACAAGCATGTCATCAATTCAAGAAAACTGTGAAGCTCATCACTATTAAACTAAAAAACAAGCACAACTAAACTACCTTCACAAAATGCAAAAACACATAAAGTAAACAAATTATTGTGTTTCCTGTTTTTAAAAAAAAATAGTAAACAACCATTTTCCATCTATAACCATCTGAGTAGCCTTTTTTCTTTCAATACTAGTCAAATAACTATAAGATTAGAAGAAGTTATAGAACATAATTACAAGTTTAAATTAGTTACTAGTATGGCCTTCCATGTTATGCTAATGAGTGTTTTTGAATGTACCGAATGGTATGGATGGTTTGTTAAAATAAAATTACAAGACTATAGTGTTTTAAAATAGTGATATGATCCATTTCTTTGGTTTTTTTATAGTTCCATGTAATTGAAGCATCTTTTTCTAGTTATGAATGTTTATATTCTTTAAATTATGTTCTTTGAATTGCTGGTGATGTTCATATTATTTGACTTATGTGTAAGGATTAGAATGATTTGGATGAAAAAAAGTTGGATGCATGAGATTGATAGGGTATGTATGATATGCTTTCAAGAAGTTGCAAGTATTTTAGAGTTTGCTCATTAGTCATGAAAAATTGGTATGCAACCATGCCACTGTAAAAGGTGTGTTAACTTGGTGCAAGTTACTCTAAAAGTCCTTGTGAGCATTTCCTAGACCATGGGTTTTATCCAAATTATACTTATTGGGATAACCAAGGGGAATTAGTGTCAACAGATGGTGTTTTTAGTCCATAAGCAACTACAACAATTGATTGTAAACATGGAGTAGGACAATTTCATGTATGTGAATTTATGGAGGATATGTTTATAGGCTACAGTCATTTCAAAGGTAGGGTCACTCTGGATGATGATAATAATTTTTAACCAAACACATTAGAGCTAGATGAAAAAACATTTAGGTTTTATGAGCTATTGGAAGAAACCAATTAAGCATTAATTAAAGGATGTTAGAAGCATAGTAGAATATCTTTTGATTTAGACCTTTTTTTCACATGAAGTGCATGTATAAATGCAGTAATAATTCCTTTAAGGAACTATTAGACACATTAAGGTAGACTTTACTCGGAGGAGATAAAGTTCCAAATCAAATTGTGAGTTAAAGAATCTGATCAATGATTTTTGTTTTGGTTATAAGAAAACTCATGTATAGTTGTTTGGAAGGAAAGAACAATGAAAATAATTATTTGATGTCTAGTGCATCGGGGTGGGAGACCGTATCAATAAGCAAAAAAAAAATATTTTAGCGATTTCCCTTAAAAGCAGGGCTACAAAGGTTGTTTGTGTCATCTAAAATAGTAACTTTATTACACTAGCACTTTGATGAAAGTAAAGATGATGGTAAATTATGACACCTAGCAGATGCTCTTGGAAGAATTTTGATGATCAGCTTAAAGATTTCTCTGTAGATCCCTAAAACAATACGCTCAAGGTTGCCTAGTGATGGTTTCAATCCATTTCAAATGGTGAGCAACACTTATAACATTTTCCACCTGGATGTGCATGAAACAGCCCCCCTCACTTTTTTCTAACTTATTCTAAGCGAAAAGTCACTGGGAGATAAAATTGGTGTGTTTCTATGGCCATTGATTGATGACTTAAAGGACTAATAGGAAGAGGACATTGATACATATGATGCACATGAAAAAAATACTTTTTTAAAGTGTGCAGCTTTGATGTGGAATATTAATGATTTCCCTAGTTATGGTGCTTTTTGTGGATGGAATGTTAAGGCTCATTTTAGTTGTCCTTCATTTAGCTTTAAAACTTTCTCAAAGTAGTTGAAAAAAAAAAATTTGTTTTCTTGGTCATAGTAGGTTTTTTCCCCTTAACTATCAATTATAATGATATAAAAGAAGTTTTAATGGATCTCTAAAGAACATAGAGCCCCATGTCCCGATAAATGAATTTGATTCTTTGTTGTAAATAGATGGTGAAATTGATGTGACAAATGAAGAAAAAGTTACTGTTGACACAAAGTAAGGATGGAAAAGGAAGAACATGTTTTATGAGTTGTCTTATTTAAGGTATAAATTACTTTTGCATAATTTAGGCATCATGCACATTGAGAAGAATGTGTGCGACAATAAACTTCACACACTGTTGTTTAACTTAAAGGTAAAAGAAAAAGACAACTTCAAAGCACATCTTGACTTTTAAGAAATGGGAACAAGGTAGGATCTTCACCCAATTAAGAAAGATAATAACAAATATCTTCTCATTCCTGCTACCTTTTCATTGTTAAATGCTAAAGAAGAGCAAGCTTTAAGAATCCTGAAAAAGGTGAAAGCACTAGATAACTATTCTTCTAACAATTCAAGATGCACTAAGTTAAAGGCATCCAAAATATTTGGAATGAAAAGTCATGATTGCTATATTTTGATGCAAGATTTACTTCCAATAACACGTTGAGGATTAGTCCCCAAAAAAGTTGCTCAACCAATAATCACACTATGTTTTTACTTTAGAGAGTTGTACTTAAGAGTTCTTAAATTAAGTCGGCTTTAGGAACTAGATGTGGAAATAGTTGAAACTCTCTCCTACCTAGAGATGATCTTCCCCCATCATTCATCACTATTATGGTGCATTAAGTAATTCATCTAACTATAGAAGCAAAGTTAGGAGGACCTACATGTTATAGGCAGATGTACTCAATTGAAAGGTAAAACTTTATAAATTTAGAATTTTTCAATTTTTTCATACATATATGCTAACTATTTTATGACATGTTTTTCACTATTTATTGTAGCTATTTATCAACTCTTAAGTCTATGTACAAAATAAAGCTTGGCCTAAGAGTTTAATTGTAGAAGGGTATATTGTAGATGAGTAAATAACATATTGTTCAAGATACTTTGAAGGGTGGAAACGAGGTTTAATCTACCATTACAAAATGATGGTGATTAGCTTATCCTTGTTATAGATGCTTCTTTAAAAATTGGTTTTGATCACCTATTTCTAAATATTGGTAGCATCACTCTTGATGATTAGACATTGATGCAAGCACATCACTACATTTTATATAATTCAGATTGTGTCAAATCAGTTACCAAGCAAGACTGCCTTTTTCACACGTATACTAGTCAAAAAATAATGTAAAAAACACTAACCTCATATACTAGCTTTATGTTGAAACACATGGACTATCGAGATTTCATCAAAAGTCAATATTATAGTTAAAATTAGAAATGTCATCCCTCTGCTACAAAGATAAAAAAAATCCATCACTTGACCTTTGTAGATTAGTTTTCAAGCTCAATGATTTATTCAATATGATCTATTTACATTAGTAATTTAGTTATGCCAAGTTACCATTTATGAAATTTCATTTCGATAATTAGGTTTCAAGACTATCTAAGTTAAAAGGTCCGAGGGTGGCTTAACATATTAAATGGTTAGCTCGAGGTCCAAATAAGGTGGCTAGAAGGTTTAAAGGGTACATTGTTAGAGGTGTGCAATATCATATAAAGACAATAGAATAATAAAGGAAAACCCAAAATATTGGTGTGGTTGTGATGACAATAACTTTAACTTCAAATAATAATCTTGCATACTTTTACGAATGACATGATTAAGGTGAACTAATTTGAAAGATTTAGAGTTGTTCTATTTAGATGTCAATAGGTTGATGGTAAGATAGGGAAAACAATCAAGAAAGATCCATTTGGTTCAACCATTAGGACCTTATCCCAACTAGCGCACATTAAAAAACTACTAAATAATGAGCCTTTTGTGTTCACATCATAACTGAAGTTTGTCGTTTACATAGAATATCCACTAGAGAAACAATATAGGTTGTTGTTACCAACAGGCTAAAGATACATATGACTTGGGTGATGAGGACCTATTTGATTTATATAATATATATTACCCAGTCACTAACAAAGGAATTGGAGATGGAAGTTGGGTAAGACATGACATGATTGGTGAGATAGTCAAATAAGGGATAAGAAGTGTATTATTACAACCAATTATTTCTTGGAAAAAAAATTATAACTGTTGACTTTGAAAAAGAATCATAGCTCTAGAAGATATACAAAAGTAGTCCTAAGATATATGATAACTTATGAATAATTATAAGCCTTTAATAAAGAGTTAACCTATTAATTTCTTCTTTATTGGCTTTTGTAATAGATTACATGTTTTGTGTTAAGGACTCTATAGTAGCACTAGCAACTGGTTTGGTATATAAGTGGTTCATACATGGATCAAAGTAGAAGGAGTTGAAAAGGGAGAATTGGTGGCAACTAATTGGTCTTGATCCCTTTAACACACCTAAACATCCATAATAAGATAAGAGATTTATTATATATCTCAAAATCTGACAATCTTGGGAAGTATCTAGACCTTTTGGAGTTAGACCAAAGGTTGAGGAATTGAAATTTTTTCAAGGATAGAATAAATAAGAAATTACAGAATTAGAAGGAAAAGATATTATCTCATGCAAGTAAAGAAACATTGGTTAAATCCATGGCTTTTTCCATTTCTATTTACCTTATGCAGTGCTTTAACTTTGCCAAGGCTCAGTCATAAAATAAATGGTGCTATTTCCAGTTTTTGGTGGGGGTACTTAAATAGAGGGAACATATTGCATTGGAGGAGCTGGATACTTTGACTCTTCCAAAATAGGAAGGGGTTTTGGATTTAAAGACATAAGATGCTTTAATAATGTCTTCTTGCAAAAATTGCTTGGTTAGTTATAAAGTATCCTAAGAAACTATGGGTTAAGGTACTGACAAACATATGTTTGCCTCAAAATAACTCTCTTTGCGCAGGAAAAATAGTACTATATGGATGGAGTTGTCTGTTAGCATATGAAGTCATAATATAAGATAGAATATGTTGGTAGATTCAGAATGAAGCTTCTATCCGAATTTGGGGAACTGATGGTTGCCCTAGTTACCAAGACATTGATTACAATTGCCTAACAATACTTTCCATCAAGTGTTGAATACAAGTTGATAGCTGAAGCGCTATCGACCTTTAAACCTATGAACTTTGGTTAAGCACCACACTCGGGAAGTCGAGCGTTACCCACGAAGAGTACTAGCACCAACCTCGGAAGGAGGGAGTTTGACGCCTGGGACGTACGACTTCGATGGTCCACCAGCACCCCTGGGGGATGACAGTACTAACCTCGGAAAGATAGCACGTCGTCTCCCTCGGATAAGAAACTAAACCAGCTTCGGGGGAGAAGGGCCAGCCACCTTTGACAGGAGAAAATCCCCCCGAAGGAGGAGCTTCAGCGCTAAGGGAACCCCCGAACTACTGAGATGACTTCGGGAGAATGGTCCTTATTTTGAGGGGTGACCTCAACAGCAGGGACCTCGAGAGTATAGCAGAAGCAATTAATGAGCCTCTGACATGTTGGCCTCATATGCTACACACTGCCCTCATATGCGCTCTGACGCGCCGTCGCCGCATACGTCTTATCATGTAATGGCGGGCTTCCGGAGGTGCAGAGCCAGCATCTGATGCGGTCCGGTTAGGCGGAGCCAGCATCTCCACTGTGTGCAGCGGTGTGGGCAACAGGGGGTCCTCGAGGTGCAAGAAGGTACCTTGAGAGGGTCACCTTAAGTGGTGCCTGGCAGCTTCCTGGTACTGTGGTTAGTGAGGACGGGAAAGACTCCCGTCACGAGAAAGAGCCCGGAGCGGAGATCCTTCAGGGAGGCCTAGCTGAAACACTCAGAAAACAGGGGTTAGGAGGCCCCCGGGGTGGTTTTCTGGGGGGGAACCTCCGACGCCCAAGTCAGTGCTCCGAGAGTGAGAGATACTCAGTAATAAGCACAAGGGACTCTTGCCTGGCGTGTCTTTCTGAGGGCTAAAGGGAGAGTATTCAGGCAGAGAGAGGAGAGCGTCCTCTTGTCCTTTTGGTCCTCCCGGCCGGAGAACCCCCTGCCTGTGACCATTTTCCCTGGTCTATAAGGGAGGAGGTGATCCCTTCAGATTGTGACACATGTATGGACGGATGGTGTTCGTACTTTTGGGCGCGGAGGCCCCTAGTCATCTACAGGCTCCTCGGGGTGCGAGCCGTAGTAGGTGTAGCCCTGTGTGACAGGACGCATGCTGCGATGGCGTGTTAGAGTGTGTTTGGGGGTGGCGTGTCGGAGACGTATATGAGCGGAGTGTCAGAGACTCCTTGATGGCTCTTGCCATACAATCGAGGTCCCTTTGGTTGATGTCTCACTTCGGGGTGATGGGTCATTTTCCGGAGTCGGGTTGGAACTTCGGTGCCTATGCCTTCGGGGGGCTTTCTCCCGCAGGGGGTGGTTGGTCTTTTCTCCCCCGAAACTGGTTCGGTCGCCCTCCCGAAGGAGGCGCTACGCTGGCTTTTGAAGTTGGCATTTGGTGATGTACCGTGGTGGTGCGCCTCAGGTGTATGACTTCCTTCACTCCGGAGTCCTTTTCGAGGTTGTATGCCTCAACTGTCTAGCGCCCTCTTTCTTGTGGTCGGCAGGTGGTCAGGGCGATAGCACTTTGGCTATCACATGCCCCCCTTGGAAAGGCCGAAGTGAAGACTTCGGCAAGTAGTCCTTTTGGTGTCCATCTATCGCTCAATTGGCAGTTTTGACAGGACGGCCTCGTGGACTCCCGGAGGTCCACGTGGTAGTATGTCCATTTCGGTCGAACAAGGCGGCATGAAGCCTTGAACCCCGAACCTTATGGATTTACACTTGGAGTATGACGTCGGTTAGGGAGGTGCTTCGCCTCCTAGGTGATAAGCCTTGTTCGTACAGATGTCTTCTATCCATCCTTCGGTGTTCTCAAGATACCCAACTTTCTTATTTTTCCCGCCATAGGCTAATGAACCGTCGTGTCTTGAAACTAGTTGTGCCAGTCTTAAGCAGCATGCCCGGGTTTTCTGAATGTCAGAAAATGCGTCCTAGTTTCTTGTGGCGGGCAACACGTGGCAGGCATCAGCTGGGATGGGCATGTCTTTTCACGCGTGAGGGGCCATTATGGCGACATTTTGCTTTCGCGCAACATTTATGACGCTCTTTTGGCTGCCCTTCCTCGATCTATATAAGCCTTCCTTCTGTCATACTCTTTATTTGTGTTTCTTTGCTCTCATTTTGCTCTATGCCTTTTTCTCCTCTTTTGTGGCAGTTTTAGCGGTGGAGCGATTTCTGGTGATCTTTTACGACGGCATCTTCAAACCCAGACTTCGGCAAGACTTTTGGTGGGCTCTGATTTCTAGAGTTCCTTCAATTTCTGCTTTTCTTTTTGCTTCTCGAAGTCATTTTTCCTCTTTCCAAAATCATTTTCCCCCTTTTTCCAAAGTCATTTTTCGGTCAACCATGCCTGTTCCGGGGAACTAGCAACCTCTTATGTCTCACCCTTGTTGCACCACTCCTGAAAAATTAGAAAAGTGGAAGACCAAATTTTTCCTTCCCTCGTATGCCATTACAAGGTTACCTTGCCTTGCCCAGTTTAGCTTTATGAATAGGGGTGACGAGGTTACCGTTTTCCGAGCCCAACTGAAGGCCGGACTTCGGTTTCCTCCTGCGAAGATAATTTGCAACTTTTGCCAATTTCATGGCATAGCCGTGAATCAGCTTCCTCCCAACTTATTTTGCTATTTCAACGCCTTTCTCTGCATGTGCGGGATCTTCGAGGTAGAACCCCATTTCATCCTGTTGATGCAGTACTATAAGCTCTATCTGGTTTCGAAGGGTGCCTTTTATTTCATGCTGCCTCGGAGATCTGGGAGCAAGAAATTTATATTCAACGTCGCTACCAAGGATAGCTGGCAAGGGTGGCAAAGGAAGTTCTTCTTCCTGAAGGTGGCGGAGGCCTGGTCGCACGTCCCGACTAAGTGGGCTTGGGGAAAGCTGGAGGCGGATGTCATGGATCCCAGGAAGCTGCTAACTCCCGAGTTGGCGGCGAGGTTTAGGGACTTCGACAGACGAATCCGTGCTGTCGCCGACTGGGATGCCGAAGTCCTTTCACGCTCTCTCTACCCTTTCCCGATCATGTGGAAACTCATGACCGAGGATGTCCTTCGGGAGTTAGGGGTGGTTACGGAGCATAAGACGGATCTCAGCATGCCAGCTCCTGCTATCGAGGGGAAGAACTCTTGGCTGGTGAAGCTCCTTCGGAGCGAGCTTAGTTACGAAGCCTTTTTTGAAAGTAAGTTTCTTTCAATGTTTTTTCAGCCTAAGTGCCTGTGGACTTACACTGATTTCTTCCCTCTTTTTCAGAGATGGGCGACAAGTCTGCCGCATACTACAGGTCTCTCTTCCTTGGTCAGGCCGAGAAGGGAGAACAAAAGAAGAGGCGCAAGGCTTCTGGGAGCGGATCATCTTCGGCCAAGAAGGCCAAGAAGGACATCCCTCTTCCCCCTCCAGAGGACGTTTCGGAAGTCAGCGATGTCATTGCTACTTCCACCAAGGTTGGCGATGTCATTGCAACTTCTATAGAGGTTGCAACTTTGCCCCAGCCTGAAATTTTCGGGGGGGTTCTTGTCGAGGTGCCCGTTCCTGCCCTTCCAAGTCCCACCACACCGGTGGATTTGTTGGGCTCTTTGGCGGATCTTTCTACCGAAGATTGAGAAAAGCGCGGAAGGGCCAAGGGCAAACATGTTCCTGCCGACGTGGAGGAGGTCGGTGACTCTGATGACGACTGTGCCGAGGTCGCACCAGGTTTGTCTCTTTTTCCCTACGATCAACTTACATTTTTTATAATCAAGGAATTTTTACCTGATAAGATGCATGTTTCTTTTTGCAGAGGATCCGGCGCCCCTGGCTTGGAAGATTGAGCACGCCCGAAGGAGGGATCTTCGGGATTCTCAAGTCCCGAAGGACAAAGTCCCAAGGGAGCCATTCTGGTCTTTCATGGAGGACATGAATCTGTTCTCTGAGGATTGTCGCGAAATGGCTCCCCAAATGGCGAGGGGCGTGCTTACTCAGGCATCCTTCAAGGCAGTCGCCTAGGAGTGTGCCTCCGAGGATGCCCTTGCTGCAAAAGTTTCCCAGCATGCTGCCCAGGTAACTCTTCAAGCTCTTTACTTTTCCTTCCCACTTTTTGCCTAAGTGTTTTTGGCTTTCCTTGTGCAAATTTGCTAAGTACCTTCTTTTTTATTTTTTTTGCAGCTTTTGGGGTATAGTGGATACCTCCGAGCTTAGGCAGCAAAGCAGTCTTCGGCCCGAGCTTGGGCTGAAGACAAATTGGAGAAGGCCAAAGTTTTTTATGCCAACTCGGTGCTGATGAACACCAAGTTGAACCAAATATGCAAAGAGAAGATTGCCGATCTTCGGGAAGAGTTCTTGAAGGGCCAAGAGGGGCTCTTGAAGGATTTTTCCAAGAAGATGTCTGACCTTGGCAACAAATTAATCAGCTTGACTTCGGCCAACGAGACCCTTCAAAAGGAGAAGGAAGGGGAGTCTGCCCTCCTGGCGAAGGCAATGGCTGAAAATGCTGAACTCCAGGCCAAGGTCGACTTGCTGAATGAGGGTTCGAAAAAGAAGAAGAAAACCAAGGAGCTGCAGAAGGAGATTTCCGACCTTCAGCAGGAGGTTTCGGATCTTCAACATGAGGCAGACAAGTTGGACGTTGAAAGAGGCAAAGCCGTCCAGACGTCGAAGGTTGCTTTTCAGGATGGCTTCTGGCTAGCTCGTCATCAGTTTCTGAAGAAGTATCCAGACCTCGATCCTTCCTTTCTGGCTGCCCTAGATATTCCCGTGGGGCCTCAGTGGATGTGGTCAAGAGTCGAGTTCCTTAACCTGCCGTTTCCTCCTCCTGCACCGAAGGTGGTGGTGAAAGATTCAGGAGTCGAAGCTTCCCATGACGCCGGGGTCCCTTAGATATTCTAGGACCTTCGCCTTCTTCTTTTTCTTTGTATTCTTCTTCTTCTAATCTTCTCCTTGTATCAAGACCTTCTTCAATGAATTTTCCTTCATTATTTTGGCTAAGTCTTTTTGAGCAATTTTTGTTTCCCATTTGTCTTGACCACTTTCGGTCAAGGGACTTCGGTACTCTCTTTGCTCGTTTTCGCCGGCCATTCTTCGAGAGATCTTTCGCAGTTGGTGAAGTTCCCTTAGGCAAAGTTTAGCCTACCCCTTGTCGGCTGTTTTCGGTAGACTTGCCCTCTTTTGGGTCTATAACCCAACTAACTTCGGAAGGAATAGGAGACTTTCGGGAGTGCCTTGTATTTTTCAGTTTTCCTTCTTCGGTGCTGCCAAGCTTGTATACTCCCTTTCGGACCTCGTTTAGGACCAAATGCCGAAGTACCCCATAGGACGGCTTTCGAGGTTTTAATTCGGCCTTTCGGGGGCGAGGTCTCCTTTTCCTTATTCCTTTTGGCCTATCATGTAGGTTTGCACTTATGGCCACCTTTTGCCGGAAAAGCCTGCTTTCGGGCTTGGTTCGTCGGCCATCCTTTGTCAAACATCTGTATGATGGCTGAACTACTTCAAATGGATAGTGGCTTCTGTATTGGAGATAAGTGACAACTCCTTAGTACAATAGGAAGTTCTCCTGGCTACTTTCCCTTTACATCTCTTATAGTCTCTCTTTTGTAGCTCTTTCGGCAACTCTACTTGTCTGTTGCTTGGGGGCTGAGCTAGTGGGCTGAAGTGCCCTTTTATTCCGAGGTCGGTGACGGATTCTTGAAATCCTCTGTCCATAGACTGGAAATCATTACTGGCCGGTGTCACCGTCGGTATGCCAAATCAGCATACTATGTTCTTACAGACGAACTTTTTGTGCACCTTTTGCTGGCATGGTTGCTAGGAGTTCTGCGTTTCCCGACTCAGTGAAGTAGTCGGCTGCTATCACGCAGAACTTCACATCTTCGGGTGCTGTCTGGAGTGGCTCGGTGCAATCTTTCCGGGGTTATCAACTTCGAAGGCAGTCTTCGGGTGCTGGCGTGTCTCTGGCCATTTTCACACCTCTCGGACGAATTGTCCTGCACCCATTTTACCGATATATCTTAATAACGGAATTGCATACCTTTGCCTGTATAGCTTTTCCTTAATATCATCCGGAATGTCTTCGCACTTCCTGCCTCTTCATGAGGATTTTCAGGACTTCTTGGTTTCGAGATTCCTCTTTGTAGGATCTTTCCGCCTTTTGTGCGAGGTTATTACACCTAGCGTTGCCATACTCGGATGTCCCAACACTTTTGGTAATCAAATTTGATTGTCTTGGTGGCCTCCTTGCCTTCGGGTCTCTGAGGGGGTATCCTAGCCCCCTGATGTTCTGCGCTTGGGGTTCCACTGACAAGGAGTTTCCACTTTGAATCTAGCTTCGCTCCGTCTCCTTTGTTGGTTTCAGCCTTCCCTACTTCTAGGATTTCGGCGATCTAGTCTGCCAGTACCTGGGCGCTTATTGCCCTTCTAGGCTCATACGTGATGTAGTACTGTTTAAGTTCAATGCACCATTTTGATAGTCTTTTCTGAATGCTCTACTCTTTTTCGTGGCGTTGCGCAGAGGCGGGTCACTTCGGATAGCGGTTGTGTCCTGGGAAGTAGAGTCGGCGCCTTCTGCTCACAAGTCAAGTCGTAAACGACCTCTCGGGGCAATTGGTTTGGACTTTGTCGCCGAGGAGATGGCGATTTTTTCCTCGGGTTCAGAACTCTTTCGGCGGGGATGTCTGGGTCATCCTGACCCTATTTTTCCCGTAGGTCATACTCCGGGGAGCGTGGTTCCCGCCGAGGCCTCATCCCGTAGATCTCCGTTTTCCCAATTCCTGTGAATTGGCATGGGACTCTCCACCTCACGAGGTACTGATGAGGAGGGCCTTCGGCCTGAATTTTTGCTGCGGCCTTCTTTGGCTTGACTACTGTGTCATTCCGACCACGCCAGGATGTGGGAATTCGCACAGGAAGCCTATGGTAATAGTCAGAGGACGTTCACCATCGGGCAGGGAAATCCCTGCTGCCATTATTTGGTTGCCCGTTGAATCTCTGGTGTGGATGGGGACCTCGGGAGTCCCCTCTCCTTAGAATGCCGAGCTTGAACTTTCGGCAACCTGGGAGTGAGTTCCCACAGACGGCACCAAATGATGGCGGGCTTCCGGAGGTGCGGAGCCAGCATCTGATGTGGTCCGGTTAAGCGGATCCAGCATCTCCACTGTGTGCAGCGGTGTGGGCAGCAGCGGGTCCTCGAGGTGCAAGAAGGTACCCTAAGAGGGTCACCTTAAGTGGTGGCCGATAGCTTCCTGGTACTGTGGTTGGTGAGGACGGGAAAGACTCCCGTCACGGGAGAGAGCCCGTAGCAGAGATCCTTCAGGGAGACCTAGCTGAAACAGTCAGAAAACAGGGGTTAGGAGGTCCCCGGGGTGGTTTTCCAGGAGGGAACCTCCGACGCCCAAGTCAGTGCTCCGAGAGTGAGAGATACTCAATAATAAGCACAAGGGACTCTTGCCTGGCGTGCCTTTCTGAGGGCTGAAGGGAGAGTATTCAGGCCGAGAGAGGAGAGCATCCTCTTGTCATTTTGGTCCTCCCGGCCGAAGAACCCCCTGCCTGTGACCATTTCCCTGGTCTATAAGGGAGGAGGTGATCCCTTCAGATTGTGACACGTGTATGGACGGATGGTGTTCGTACTTTTGGGCGTGGAGGCCCCTAGTCATCTACAGGCTCCTTGGGGAGTGAGCCATAGTAGCTGTAGCCCTGTGTGACAGGACGCATGCTGCGATGGCATGTTAGAGTGTGTTTGGGGGTGGCGTGTCGGAGACGTATATGAGCGGAGTGTTAGAGACTCCTTGATGGCTCTTGCCGTACAACCGAGGTCCCTTTGGTTGATGTCTCACTTCGGGGTGATGGGTCCTTTTCCGGAGTCGGGCTGGAACTTCAGTGCCTAAGCCTTCGGGCGGCTTTCTCCCGCAGGGGGTGGTTGGCCTTTTCTCCCCCGAAGCTGGTTTGGTCGCCCTCCCGAAGGAGGCGCTACGCTGGCTTCCGAAGTTGGCATTTGGTGATGTACCGAGGTCGTGCGCCTCAGGTGTATAACTTCCTTCATTCCGGATTCCTTTCCGAGGTCGTATGCCTCAGGTGTCTGGCGCCCTCTTTCCCATGGTCAGTAGGTGGTCAGGGCGATAGTACTTTGGCTATCATCATGCAGGGCTATTTCAGCCCTAGCCCTTGGCCCGAGGAGCCTGCAGATGGCTGGAGGCCCCAACGCCCAAAGGTACAGGTTTCCTCTGACCGTACACGTGTCATAATTTGAACAAGCCACCTTCTCCTTTATATACTAAGGAAATGGCCTCAGTGAGGGGGATCTCTCTCTCGTCCCCTACAAAACGCAAAACAGGCAAGAATCCTTTGGCTCCATACTCTTCTCCCCACCTTCAAAACACTAACTTGGGCGTCGGAGGCTCCTCCCGGGAAAAATACTCCTGGGACCTCCTAACCCCTATTTTCTGAGTATTTCAGGCAGTCTTCCTCAGGATGTACCCTCTCCAGGCACTTTTCTTCCGCTAGAAACCCCTACCACTCTCACCATGTCACACAGTGAAGATGCTGATGGGCATCAATTGGCGCTGTCTATGGGAAATCTCTCCCAGGTCACCGTCGTAGAGACTCGGCGCTTGAAGGACAAAGGGCTTCCAAAGTCCCCCTCTGCGCCCGATGCTCAGCCGGCGACCAAGCAGCCTACGGCAGGAACTTCTATGCCAGAAGACAACCATCCTCTAACGGTGACGATGGGCTTCTTGCGAGACTTCCAACGCTCCATCATCGATGAAATGACTCAATAGCTTGACCAGAGGTTACCCCAACCTCCTCCGGCCCGAAGGGCTTCTCCCTCGGCAGCACGCCGGGACAGAAGTTTGAGGTCCACCCACCGAAGTTCTGGGAGCGGGGACTTTCTTGACGCATCCTTTATAGAGAACGTGCCCCTTAGGGCGCAACTTGCTAAAGAGGGAGCCCCAAAAGAAGCTAGGACCTCCTGTCGGCAGAGTGCATCCCTGTACCGAAGGTCTCAGTCTCCTCACTGCCGAAGTCGTTCTCCTAGGAGGAGAAGAAGTTCACCACTGCTGGCGAACGCCAGGTAGCACAGGGAAGCTAGCACAACTGCCCTCATGGAGAAGATTCTTGGAAGGCTGGCGAGGGTTGAGAGGCAGATCTCCCGAAAACCAGTCTGGTCCAGGCTATCTGACTCTTACATCGGGGAGGAATCACGCTTTGTACGAGAGGTGGTGGAGGCGCCCATGCTTAGCGATTTCAGGGTGCCACGTCTAGAAACTTACGACGGGCGTAATGACCCCCAGGCGCATCTGACAAAGTGCAAGCGAAGCATGATGCTCCACGGCGCAGATGACGCTACCCTTTGCAAATGTTTCGAGGTGACCCTCTCCGGACCAGCAATGGCATGGTATAACTCTCTAGTGCACGGGACCTTGCTAAGCTTCCAGGAGCTATCTATTGCCTTTACTCAGCAGTTCATTGATAATAGGCCAACCGCCAAAATGCCGGTACAAATGTTCGACATAGCATAGCGAAGCGGGGAGACCATTCGCAACTACATCAAAAGGTTCAATTGAGAGGCACTAAGCGTACCCAACTTTCGGCCAGAAATTCGCATCCTCGCAATGATAAGAGGACTTCGGAGGGACTCCCAACTCTTCTATGAGTTCTCCAAGGAGCCCCCAGATACTCTCGGGGAGTTCTAAAGAAGGGCCGAACAACATATGACAGTCGAGGAGCTTAGAATGGGAGGACCAAAAGGGGAGCATCCACACCTCGAAGGACTCAACCATCAGCCCCGACATCAGAATGAGGGGGAAAGGCCTCGAAAACCAACAGGGAAAAGACCAATGACGTTCACGCCCCTAAATACCACAAGAGCTAGCATTCTCATGGCACTAGAAAGGCAAGGAACCACGGTTCCAAGGCCAAAGGCCATGACCTCGGAAAACAAGAAGAACATGAAGAAATTCTGCCAATTTCACCGAGATCATGGCCATGACACCGAAGACTGCTTTCAGCTGAGGAAATATATCGAGTCCCTGATCAAGCAAGGCCGACTTCGCCGGTACCTGCGGATGCCTTCACCAAAAGGAGGGAAGGAAGCGCAAAAGAGGGGGGACAATGAGGATTACGATTCAAACAGACATCGGGATCGAAGTGCTCAAAAGAATTTACCGCCATCGGCAGGGGTTATCAAAACCATCACTGCTGGGATACCCTCGGCTGAGAGGAAGAGGAAGATAAGAGAAATCTCTGTAATGGACTACGGGAACTCGCCAAGCAGCCTTGTTCGCAAAGACGAGTCTACAGTAAGGTTCCCTTACGACGACCCACTCCTTATCATGGCAAAGATAGGGAACTGGGACATCAAAAGGGTACTCCTCAAGGACGGCTCCAACACTGACATCATCTTCTCCCACCTACTGCCTAAATTAGGCATTTCAAAAGGTGATCTTGGTATAGTTAGTTCCCCTATCTTCGGCGTTGGGCCATCCGAGCTTCCAATCCTCGGATATGTCGA
The DNA here is from genome assembly GCA_039654915.1 of Aquilaria yunnanensis. Classification (NCBI taxonomy): domain Eukaryota; kingdom Viridiplantae; phylum Streptophyta; class Magnoliopsida; order Malvales; family Thymelaeaceae; genus Aquilaria; species Aquilaria yunnanensis. The sequence goes on along the minus strand of CM077595.1, from coordinate 33,194,872 downwards.
TCTGCCCCTAATGTTGAAAGGGATCTCGCTCTAGAGTCAGGAAGAGCTGATCACCTCCGTTATGACAAGATTCATTGTCATTGATGTTCCCTCAGCTTACAACGCTATCCTTGGAAGACAGACCCAAGGCAATCTCCATATTCCCCCGGACGTAAAATGCCTGATGGTCACTTTTGCAACCAAAGAAGGAGATGTAGATATCTTCATTGACCAAACCAAAGTCAAGAGGGTCTTCACAAAGGCTAGACAAAGCCCAGCAAGGGTCTAAGTACAGACTTCGGTGAATGAAAAAACAGTCATGACGGGCGAAGGGAGAACGAGGGAGGAAATTGAAAGCCTGGAAAAAATAGAAACAGAAGATGTAGAGCTAATTCCTGGCCGAAATACCCGAGTCGGGAAAAAATTAGCCGAGGATGACAAAGAAAGGCTTGTATCCTTCTTGTTAATGAACAAAGTTCTATTCGCCTACTCGCCAAAAGATAAGCCTAGGGTCAACCCTAGCATAATCCACCACATTCTTAAAGTACGCCCGGACGTCATACCAGTTCGATGAAAAAAACGAAACATATCGGCTCATAAGAACTCCTTTGTTAAACCTGAAGTTAAGCGTCTTGTCGAGGCTGGGGTAATAAGAGAAGTAAAATACCCCGAATGGCTCAGCAATGTGGTTATTGCTACAAAAGAATGAAGCAAAAAGCTCCGAATGTGCATCGACTTTTGGAACCTGAATGACACTTGCCCAAAGGATTCTTATCCTTTGCCAGTCATAGACCAGTTGGTGGATTCAACCACCAAATACGGGCTTATTAGTTTTCTTGATGCCTTCAGCGGGTATCATCAAATACGGATGAATCCCGAAGATGAAGAGAAAACGGCCTTCTTCACCGAAATCGGTACCTACTGCTACGTTAGAATGCCTTTCGGGCTTAAGAATGCAGGGGCTACCTATCAAAGGTTGATGAATAAAGTATTCAAATCCTAGATTGGGAGGAGCATGGAGGTATATGTTGATGATATGATAGTTAAGAGCAGAATGCCTAGTAATCATATCACCGATTTAGGCGAGACCTTCCAACGACTTCGGGAGTTCGGCATACACCTCAATCCCAAGAAGTGTCTATTCAGAGTAAGCGCGGGAAAGTTTCTCGGGTTTATGGTGTCAAAAAGAGGAATAGACGCCAACCCCAAAAAAGTCAAAGCCCTGCTAAATTTTCGAACACCCACAACCACCAAAGACATACAAAGGCTTACCGAAAGAATCACTTCCCTGAGTAGATTCATCTCCAGATATGGCGACTGATGCCGACCATTTTTCAAAGTGCTCACCAAAGCCCCCAAGGGCGAAAGCACTTCTGGGACCCAGGAGCATCCTTGGAACCCGGAATGCCAGAAAGCATGGGATCAGCCTAAAAGCTACCTAACCCATTTACTGACGCTTCGGCAACCTCGGGAAGGAGAACCCTTCATCCTCTACCTCGCGGTTACTAAAAAAGCTGTGAGTTCAGTCCTAGTGAAAGAAGAGGGTGGGAAGCAGTGGCCAGTATATTATGTAAGCAAGTCCTTGCATGGTGCCGAGATTAAATACCCATTGCTCCAAAAGGCCATCTACGCCTTAGTGCTCGTAGGCAAGAGGTTGCGACCCTACTTTCAAGGACATGCCATCACCGTCTGAAGCAACCTGCCTCTGCGCGACATAATGAAAAATGTAGAGCATTTGGGAAGATTGTCAAAATGGTGTATCGAGCTCGGAGAGTACGACATTACTTATGAGCCAAGAAGGGCAATAAAAGCCCAAGCACTGGCAGACTTCATCGTCAAAATTCCAAAAATTGAGAATACTGAAGCTACCGTGGAAGACCTAGCAAAGGTTGAACCGAAATGGAAACTTTCCATCGATGGAGCATCAGGCGCAGAGCATCAGGGCACTGGAGTAATTCTTCAGGGGCCTGAAGGCATGGATGTTAGGCACCTCCTAAGTGCTTGGCTTAGGCCAAGGAGAACAAAGGAAAATAAGAGAAAACAGAAGGGAGAGAGTGAGAGGAACTATGGAAACTAGTACAGTGACCTATGTGCAAAACTGGAAACCTTCAGACCTTAACTGCACATAGAAACTGGACTATGGGAAAGCTGGCAGAAAACAGAGAAAGGGGATCAAATTGTACACTTGGATGAGTGATACAATTTAAAACTACAAACTTAAAGTTGGCATTTTAGGCCATGCAAGTTTTTATGGTGACTAGTGCAAGACTAGATGAAATTTGGTGGACAACCATGATTACTAGTAAAATCTTGTCTACCACTAAGGTACTATTCACTAGTTAACTAGTTAAACTAACTAGTTTTTATTCTAGTTTATGGCCGGTTATACAAGGGTGATTATAATGCCTTGGTACTTGTGTTGTCTTATGCTTGGCATTATGGGCCAAGGAGTGACTTGAATGACATACTAGACACATGTTTTAGTGGCGGCATTGTGGACATGAGGAATTGAAGGCTACTTTGCACCATGCAAATTATTGGAAGGCAAAAGTTAGCATTTTAGCTAACTAAAGCATAAGACTTTCGACCGAAACTAGTCAAGGCCATTCACTTGGTTCATTTTCCGGTTTCATTGTTCTTGTTGGCCGAGAGCTCTTCCATGAGTGTTCATCCAAATTTCTTCTTCAAATCAAGCTAATCTTGGAAGCATTTGAAGGAAACAAGCTAGGAGACTTGGTTTCGGCCTTTGCTTGCTTGGAATCAAGCTTTGTTCTTGGAGATTCAAGGAAGGCCGAGCAATCAAGCTAGGGTTTTGAGGTAAATTGCTATTCTCCTTGAATTCATGGTAATTCTTCCATGTACAAGGAACTTAAGTGCTTGGTTGAAGTTATATTAAGCTAATGGAGCAAGAAATGTTTCGGTTTGGAAGTGAAATGTTGGCCGAATATGATGGATGAATGAACTTGATGTTCTTCTTGGTTTACATGGAAATTAGTCCATGATTAAGGGTAATTGATGCCTATTTGATCTTATGCTAGGCTATTTTGGGTGAGGAACATCAAGGTGAGCCAAGTGGAGTTTGGCCGAGAGGAGCAACTTGAGGTAACATCATGATTTTCAATTGATTTCATGGTATTGATGCCATGAACATTGATCATTGGTGATTAGGTGTTTATGTGATGGGCTAGTTTGGTAAAGAACACTATTGTGTGAAATGGGCAAATTTGGCCGAAAGCTTGGATTAGTGTATTTGAGTGTACTTCACTTGGTTAATGATGCCATGAGTGATGTTCATTGGTGATTAGATGAGCATGTAATGAGTTAGTGTGATGGATAACCCAAATATGTGGAAATGGGCATTGTGACCGAGAGCTTAAGTTTGTGTATTGTAGTGTTCTTCATTGAAAACATGGTAGTTAATCCATGAGTTTGTGTTGTTGATGCCTATTGTTTGTTGTGGTAGGCATTGTGTGTGAAGAACACTTGGATATTGGAAGGTTGGCTTGAGACCGAAAGCTATTGAGGTAGGGTTCACTAACACTTGATGTTGCTTGGTAATGTACCATGGTTCAAGTGTTTAGAGTGGCTAAGTGATGGTTAAAATTTGCCAAATGACCTTAGTTGCTTGATGGGCTATTAAGAATACTTGGTCTACTTGTTGATTAGCTAATTAACTAATGTACATGTACTAGAAATGCAAGTAAATGTGGCCTATTTGCTTGGCATTTTGGAGCTCTAAGTGGAAGTGGATTGAAAGGTGGATATATGTGTGCATTGTGCACATGGGTACATGTATGGTTTATCTTGGCCGAGAGCAAACATGTGGAGTGTGTGTGTGTACTTGTGTGCTTTGGTGTTTCCATGTGCTTGCTAACCCCACTTATGGTATTATGGATTATTTGCTATGGTTAATTATCTTGTATATGTATATGCTTGGTTTCTTTGTCTTGTGTTTATTTTGCAGGTAAAGCTAGCTAATGGGAGGTTAAGCTTTGAGTGAATCTCAGCTTAACTAAATAGACTCTTTTTAGAGTTGAATATATATAAGTGAATCCTACTGAGTTATACTCACTGCCCATCCTTTTATTTCAGGCAAGGACATTCGGCCTGAGTAGTGCTAGCTTGCTTGTTGCTTGTGTTTTGCACTAATTTGCTTAGTTTCCAAGGTATGTGCCAATGTGTGCTTGGCTTATCATTTTTAGGTTCATTACAAGTCTTATATATATGGTTGGCCGAGACTTATGAGCTAAGTTTGCAGGCTGTAGTTGGAGACTTGTCTAGGAAGGCTATGGATACTTGGACTTTGGCTCTGATCATAGTATTTACTTTCATGACAATGAACCAGGCAATTGGGTTGGTGTTGCAGTGTGTACTCTTGTATGGCATACTCAAGGTTATGTTTGACCATTAGTGGTCTTGGTATGTAATAACTTGGCATGTTTAGCTTTTGGGATTCATGGCACGTAGCCATGTTGGACACTAGGTAGACTACTCTTTTGTGTACATATATGTAGTCCTTGATGCCTAGACTTGTGTTGGTTTTGTTGGGTTTGTATGCCAAGTTATGTATGACTTATGGATGGCAATATGCCTGTACTTGGATGTTGAATGTTTTGGGCCAATGTTTGGCACTTTTATGTGAATAGTTATGAGCCTAAACTTATGGAAATGTGGTGCACTACTATATGTTTGTGTGTTGGCCGAGAGCATCATGTGCATATTAACTTGTGGTTTTCAAAAGCTAAACCAATAATGTGGCTTCTTGGTTGTCATATAAGTAGCACACATGATTGCACACCAATTATGCACTTAAAACTCCATTAAGTGTTGCCTTGCTTGAGATGCAAGTAATCAATTAAAGCCTTGCTTGTTGTGCAAGTTAGTGGTATTGGGCCTTGCCTTTGCTGCAAGTAACTATTGGGTTTGTTTAAAAGTCTCGTAGGCCACCTCCCAGGCTTCTCACCTTAAGAAAATAAGACTTAAGGTTTCCATTGCTTGTTTGGCCGAATTGAAGACTTTAGTGTTAAAGTGGGTTTGGGAGTTAAACCTTGGAACTTATGGGCCAGGGCCTGAGTGAGGTGTGACAATGGAAGCCACCAAAGCTATCAAATTCGGTTTTGATGTCACCAATAACATCGCCGAATACGAGGCCCTCATAGCAGGACTGAAACTGGCCAGAAAAGTCGGTGTAAAAAACCTTATGGCCTACAGTGACTCGTAAATAGTAGTCCGGCAGACAAAAGGAGATTATGCTGCAAAGGACCCAACTTTGGCAAAATATCATGTACCCGTATCTAAACTTGTCCAGGAGTTCGACGCAGTGGACATTGAGGGCGTGCTCCGGCGAGACAATGCCGAAGTGGAAAGCCTGGCCAAATAAAAAAGGTTCACCGAAGTATTGAGCCACCCAAGCATTGCGATAATGAGCATAGCAACCTCGGAACAAAGATGGAAAAATCCTATAAAGAGGTACCTTACAACTTCGGAACTTCCTAAAGACTCTCACGAAGCGGCGAAGGTGCGAAGACATTCCGGACGATATTTCCTAATCAGGGAAGAACTGTACTGACAGGGTTATGGGAGTCCATTGCAAAGGTATGTCAGCGAAAAGGATACTTAGATAATTCTCGAGGAAGTCCACGAGGGGGTTTGCGGTTCCCACATTGGAACTGATGCCTTGGCAGGAGTGGTACTCCGCCAAGGGTACTTTTGGCCCACCTTGAGAAAAGACGCAAGGCAGTTTGTCCGAAAATGTGACAGTTGCCAAAGACACGCCAACGTCTAGAGGTTACCCTTGGAATTGACAACCATGGCCAACTACCCCTGTCCCTTTGCAATTTGGGGCATAGACCTCATCGGGCCTTTCCTGACAGCACCCGGAGGCGTGAAGTTCTGCGTAGTTGTAGTGGATTATTTCACAAACTGGGTTGAGGCAGAGCCCCTGACAACCATTTCGGCAAAAGATATGAAAAAATTCATTTGGAAAAGCATCATTTGTAGATTTGGAATACCGAGGGTGATAGTGGCCGACAATGGTTCCCAATTTATTGATTAGGGATTCCAAGAATTCATCACCGACCTCGGAATAAAGATGCCCTTCGCCCCGGTTGCTCATCCCCAGAGCAATGGACAAGTAGAGGTATCTAACAGGACCATAAAAGACGGTCTGAAAAAGAGATTGGGGGAAGCAAAGGGAAAATGGCCAGGAGAACTTCCTAGTGTGCTATGGAGCTACCGGACAACACCCCGAAGGGCCACGGGTGAGACACCTTTTTTACTCATCTTCGGCACAGAGGCCATTATCCCTATCGAGGTAGTACACCCATCAGTCAGAATACAAGTGTTTGACGAGGAAGGAAATGACCTCGGATTGAGAACTAAGCTCGACCTAATTGACGAACACAGAGAGGTGGCCGAGCTCAGAAGGAAGGCATTTCAGCAAAGAGCGGCCATAGCCACAAACTTGCACGTTAGGCCAAAAGGAATAAGGAAAGGAGACCTCATCCTCTGAAAGGCCGAGTTCGAATCCCGAAGACCGTCCCACGGGGTACTTCGGTCAAATTGGGAAGGGCTGTACTTGGTCCTTGATGAGGTTCGAAAGGGAGTCTACAAACTTGGTGATATTGAAGGTGGATAATTGAAAAATACTTGGCACTCAGATGCCTTGAAGAAATTCTACACTTAAAATTTTGACGAAAAAAATTGTACAAGCTAGAAAACTCTTCTAAGTACAAACAATTTTCGAAAAATGGCTCCACCAGTGAGTTCTCGCCGAACAAGGCTCAAACATGTAGTTGCGAAAATTGCATTTTCCTGCCAAAGTTGATTGGGTCATTTGCCCAAAAAAGTGAAGTCTATCAAGTATGGCCGACGAAGGCAGGCTAAAATTTGCCTAAAGGAATTCGTCGAACATGAACGATTTCCCGATGACGGCTAACAAAGCAAGCGAAACATATTTTCCGAAGTCCCTTGACCGAAAGTGGTCGGGATAACTGGGGAATAAAAAATTATTGCTCAAAGACTTTAACCAAATTATGAAGGAAGGAAAAATTTTATTGAAGAAGGCCTTATTACAAGGAGAAGGTTACAAGAAGAAAAATTACAAGGAAAAAAGAAGAAAGAAAAGGCCCTAGAACATCTAAGGGACCCCGACGTTATGGGAACCTCCGGCCCTTGTGTCTTTAGCCACCGCCTTCGGTGCCGGAGGACGGGCAAAGGACAGGTTGAGAAGCTCAATTTTTGACCAAGTTCTTGAGGAATGTCCAGGGCAGCCAGGAAGGAAAAGTCGAGATCGGGATATTTCTTCAGAACTTGATGATGAGCTAGACAGAAGCCGTCCTGGAAGGCAACCTTCATCGCCTAGACGGACTTGTCTTTCTCGATCCCCAAGTTTTCTACCTCGTTCTGAAGATCAGCAACCTTCTTCTCCAATGTCTTCACCTTCTTCTTCCTCGTTGTATCCTTCTTCAGGGTCTCGACCTTGGCCTGAAGCTCTGCATTATCAGCGAGGGCCTTCGCCAGGAGAGCAGAGTCTTCTTCTCTCTCCTTTTGAATGGCCTCGTTGGCCGAGGTCAAGTTCACGACCTTTTCACCGAGGTCGAATATCTTCTTGGAGAAATCCTTCAAGAGCTCCTCCTGGCCCTTCAAGAATTCCTCCCGAAGATTGGCAACCTCCTTCTTGGCTATCCGGCTCAACTTGGCATTCTTCACAACTGAGTTAGCACAGAAGACCTTGGCCTTCTCCAATTTATCTTCGGTCTAAGCTCGGACCGAAGATTGCTTTGCCACCCAAGCCCGAAGGTATCCACTATACCCCAGGAGCTGCAAAAAAGGAAAAGGTACTTAGTCAAAAATGCGTAAGGAAAGCCAAAACACTTAGAAAAATGTGGGGAGAAAAAATGAAAAGGCCTGAAGAACTACATGGGCAACGTGCTCGGAAATCTTAGCAGCGAGGGTATCCTCGTTGGTGCACTCCTCGGCAACCGCCTTGAAGGAAGCCTAGGTGAGCACGCCCCTCGCCATCTGGGGAGCCATTTCACGGCAATCCTCGGAGAACAAATTCATGTCCTCCGTGAAAGACCAGAACGGCTCCCTTAGAACCTTGTCCTTTGGGATGTGGGAATCCTAAAGAGCCTGCCTTCGGGCGTGGTTGACCATCCAAGCTGAGGGCAACAGTTCCTCTGCAAAATTAAAAACATAAGTGTTGTTAGACAAAATTCCTTAGCTATGCAAGCTATAAGGTTGCGAGTACTAAAAAGGGCATAAGAAACAAACCTGGTGCAACATTAGTGACGTTATCATTGGAGTCCCGGACCTCCTCCATGTCGGTAGGGATGTATTTACCCTTGCTCTTCCGGCATTTTTCCAACTCCTCAGTAGAGGGACCCCCCGCGGAGGAGCCCAAAAGATCTGCCGACGCGGCGAGACTCCGAGAAGCAACATTGGTGGCCACCTCAGCGGGAAGCTTGGCGGGAGTTTCAGGCTCACCGTTGACCTCTGCTGCGTCTTCCGGGGGTGGGGGAAGGACATCCTTCTTCACCTTCTTGGCCGAAGACGGCCCGCTCCCAGACGTTTTCCGCCTTTTGGAGACGTCTTTTTTCGTTTGTTCCCCATTCTTGGCTTGGCCGAGGAAGAGGGACTTGTAGTAAGTGGTTGACTCGTCGCCCATCTCTAAAAAAGGAGGAAAAGATCAGTGTAAGTTCAAACAGGTACTTATACTAAAAATTCTTTGAAGGAAAACTTACTTTCGAAGAAGGCTTCATAGGTGAGCTCCCCCCGAAGGAGCATCACCAACCAGGACTCCTTCCCATCGATGGCAGGAGCTGGCATGTCGAGGTCCATCTTGTGCTCCTTTACCACCCTCAGCTCCGGAAGGACCTCTTCGGTCATAAGTCTCCACATGATCGGGAAGGGGTATAGGGAGCGCGGAGGGACCTCGGCATCCCAGTCGGTGACAACACGGATACATCTGTCGAAGTCCACAAACCTCGCTGCCAACTCGGGAGTTAGCAGCTTTTTGGGGTCCATGACATCTGTCTCTAGCTTGGCCCGAGCCCACCTAGTCGTCATATACGACCAGGCTGTTAGTATTGTGCCCAAAAAGCCAATCATGAGATGATTGTATTTTTGCACATTGAGTCATGATATTTTATTGAGGCATTAATCCAGCAATTTTGTTTGTTGTTTTGTTTCTGCGTAACGTAATAAACATAATTGTAACCCTAGAATAATGATATTCTTAAATGTCCCTAGTCTAGTATTATTGTGGAGCGGGTTGCAATAATACATAATGACTAGCATATGTGGAGACTAATATGAGATATGTAGTCTACATATGGGTACAAGTTGGAGAACTTGTGTACTGGACCGACCCACCATGAGAACACTTCATGGATCGTTATATGAGTGTCATAAGTGATTCTCATAGTGATCATGGTATATGTAGTCCTTCGACCTAAGATCATCAAGGTTCCCTACATGTGAGTCACATACTTTGATACTTTCCTTTGTTGCTCGTAACTGAGTGAACTTGAAGGAGGTCATTGGGTATGTCACATATCATGCGGAGGGATTTGTATGATCAAGATGGGATTTGTCCCTCCTATGTAACGGGAGTGATATCTTTGGGCCCCTTGATAGAGTGAGACTTAGAAAATGCATGGCCATGCTCCGATGAGTTGATATATGATATCAATGTCATCAGTTTAAGTTAGTCTACTCGGTAATCAAGAAACCAAAGATTGGGCTATACGAGAGTGACACATTCCATGTCTCGTGCTTAGTCTTGATATCTTGGACAAAGGGACAATGGCATATATCGGTGATGATCATAAAGGTTTAGTCGATTCACCGACAATCTTGTCACTTGGGTAGCAATGATGTGTTGCTAGACACCGCTCATTGCTTATGATCATAAATGTGATTTATGATCATTGCCAACATGGCAAGAGCCTATTGGGTCGCACACATAGAGCTATTTGGATCATTAGAGTGCATGGGCTAATTATTTGGGTTATGGTTTCACTTTAATTTCGTATTAATAATGGGCCAAGGAGTTGAGCCATTATTAAGCCCGAAATTAAATCCTAATTGGATTAGGGCTTTGAAACCCATTAGGCCTGGAAGTTGAGTCTCACTATAAATACAACTTTTAAGTGAGAAATTCGCAGGTCTCCTTGCCCTAGCCTCCCAAAAGGACAGCCGCACTCTTCTCTTGCAATTCCTTGGAGGACGCAAGCTAGCACTGCGAGCGCAAGAGAAACGCATCTGCCGGGACGTGGTGGAAGCGTGGTGATCCCGAGAGGCTCGTGTGGATACCATAGAGAGCCTGAACACGTCAACTGTTCAGGTTTTGTGATTCGACTCTACAGTTGAGTGAGAGATCTCAACCGAAAATTAGGTATGAAATTTTCGAACACCCGGTTTACCCCGTTTCACTTGGATCCTGGAGGGTTTCGGTTAAATTCCGCTGCGCTGTTTGGCTCCCGAAACCCAACAGTGGTATCAGAGCTACTGGTGAAACCCTAAATCGGGATTGAGTGTTGAATCGCATGATGCTATGTCTTCGATTGGTTTTCGGCCATGATTAATTAGATTGATTCATGATGCATGAAACCGAAATTCATAATGAACATATGAGATATATGAAGAAACGACACAAATTGGTTAATGAGATTAACCGAAATTGATAGGTATGAGATACCTATATGGATTAGGATTCTTGCAATAGTTGCAAAAACCCTAGGTTTGTTCGGATTCGGCCTGTTCGGGCACCGAAAGTAAGGTATTTTTGGTGGCTCGAATGGAGGAGTCTCGGGTGCCTACTTTCTCGAAATAGAAGATTTCGGGCTAAGCAATTGTAAGACAATTTTTTGCGCCGGGGGGCGCTGCCCCCCACGCCCCCCGCAAGGGCGGCTCCCCTTGACCCCGTCCGCTGACCGGTCAGCGGAACCACCGCCCGCTGACCGGCCAGCGGGACCGCCGTATGCGAAGCGCCACATAAATAAAAACTGGTTAATCAACACGCGAAAATTGGCATGCATCTTTGTTGAATGAGATTTCACATGATATGCTGATTGGTGTTTGAAGCATGGTGCATGGTTATAGCCCTTGATTGGTTGTACATGTAAATACGGCCTGTGAGTCGTGCCTTTTCTTATCACTCTCATTGTACATTCTCTTCTCACCTTACTCCCCTCGAATGTAACTCGAGGTTTCTATTATTGATGTAATGGTGCATTATGGGATCGTCCAAGGTGGTATGTCCAAGGAGGTGACAACAAAAAGGCAGCCAAGAAAGGAAGAGAAGGAGCTTGTGAAGACTCTTTTCTTTTCTTAGGCTTTTATGATATTCTCATTGGCTTGAGAATATCGCATAGTTTGGGCTATAACCATGTCACGTTTATTTCTTGTAAGCATGAGATGCATGTTTTATATTTGTATGTGATGCATGTATAAAACAACCGGAGATAACAAATTGGTGAGATCAAAAGATAAAATCCCTCAAACAAATATTAAGTCATTAAATGTGATGCCTTCCAAATGCTGGCACTCGTCAAGACTTTGATCAACATTAGGTGGGTTTGCCAAAGCAAAGTACCTATGTTCATCTTGGTAAGGCGCGATGGGATAATAGTGATATCCAAACTGCTAACTTTGGGTTCGACTTAACTAAGTCATCCTAATAGGATTAGGGACTTAGAGGCATAGAGTTGGGCTTAAGTTCATGAGATGAGCTTGGACAAGTGTTGTTCACCCAACTATCCAAGAGTTGCATAAGATGCAATTGGCAATGAGTTGCCTACCTAAATAGCTGTAACTTGAGAGAAAAGCCAAAGCTGACTCAGGTTGTGGTCAAATATGGATCTTGGCCCACTAGAATACCTTAGCGCCGAGGTGTTCCGAAATAATACCGAGGGTTATTATTTTGAGGAAAATAGTGGGAGTATCATTTAATAAAAGTCCTTATTAAATGAATTAAAATACATGACTCTTACACTGCATATTTACTGTTGTAGATAACCATGGCACAAAACACATCGACACTTTCATTGCGATCGATCCTTGAGAAGGAAAAACTGAATGGGACCAACTTTCTCAAATGGTACCGAAACTTGAGGATAGTCCTCAAACAAGAGAGAAAGGCATATGTCCTAGAGCAGCCCATTCTGAATGAGCCTGCTGCCACTGCTCCAAGAGCTGAAAGGGATGCTCACAAGAGGCATTCTGATGATGCTTTGGATGTTGCATGCCTCATGCTTATTACCATGGAATCTGAGCTTCAGAAGCAACATGAGAACATGGGGGCGTTCGATATGATCGAACATCTCAAAATGCTTTTCCAAGAGCAAGCTAGGCATGAGAGGTTTGAGACCTCTAAGGCATTGTTTCAGTGCAAGATGTCTGAGGGAAGTCCCGTGGGTCCTCATGTGCTCAAGATGATTGGGTACATTGAGAATCTTGAGAATTTGGGATTTGCTCTTCAGAAAGAGTTGGCTATCGATGTAGTCTTGCAATCGTTGCCTGAAAGCTACAGTCAGTTCGTCATGAACTATAACATGAACGACCTAGACAAGTCCCTTCCTGAATTGCTCAACATGTTGAGAACTGCTGAGCAAAACCTTAAGAAGGCTAAGCCCATTTTGATGGTTCAAAAGGGCAAGGGAAAGGGAAAGGCCAACAAGAAGAAGGATAAAGCTAATGGAAAGTCCAATGCTAGTTCTTCTTCAGCTGCACTAAAACCAAAGGGTGGTGTGGCAAAGGAAGGGGAGTGCTTCCATTGTAAGCAACCTGGACACTGGAAGCGCAACTGCAAGCTCTATCTTGAAGAACTTGCTAAGGAAAAGGGAAGTAAGACTTCCACTTCAGGTATTTTTGTTATAGAGGCTAACTTTTCTACTTCCTCATCTTGGGTATTGGATACTGGATGTGGATCTCACATTTGTGCAAATGTGCAGGATCTAAGTAGAAGTAGAAGATTGGCCCGAGGTGAAGTGGACCTACGTGTTGGAAATGGAGCAAGGGTTGCTGCCTTAGCCGTAGGGACTTATGTTCTCACTTTACCTAGTGGATTAGTTTTAGAATTAGACAACTGCTACTTTGTGCCTACTATTAGTAGAAATTTGATTTCTGTTTCTTGTTTGGACAAGAAAGGTTTTTCATTTATAATAAAGGACAAATGTTGTTCTATTTATTTGAATGAAATCTTTTATGGTAGTGCTCAACTTAGCAATGGGTTGTATGTTCTAGACCTTGAAGATCCAATCTATAATGTGAATACCAAGAAGGTCAGATTAAATGATTCAAACTTGACCTATCTCTGGCACTGTCGCTTGGGCCATATAAATGAGACCCGCATATCCAAGCTCCATAAGGATGGACTCTTGGACTCATTTGATTTTGAATCATATGAGACATGTGAGTCATGTTTGTTGGGCAAGATGACCAAAGCCCCATTCACAGGGCAAAGTGAAAGGGCTAATGACTTACTAGGACTCATACATAGTGATGTATGTGGCCCTATGTCTACACAAGCTAGAGGAGGTTCCCAATACTTCATTACTTTCACTGATGACTTCAGCAGATATGGCTATGTATATCTTATGAGACATAAGTCAGAATCCTTTGAAAAGTTCAAAGAATTCAAGAATGAAGTAGAGAATCAACTCGGGAAGAGTATCAAAGTGCTTCGATCAGATCGAGGTGGAGAGTACTTGGATCGAGAATTCCTTGACTATCTGAAGGAGTGTGGTATAATATCACAACTCACTCCATCAGGTACACCTCAATGGAATGGTGTTTCTGAAAGGAGAAATCGAACTCTGTTAGACATGGTTCGCTCCATGATGAGTCAAGCTGACCTTCCAAACTCCTTTTGGGGACATGCTCTAGAGACAGCCGCTTTTACACTAAACCGAGTTCCATCTAAATCGGTTCAAAAGACACCATATGAGATATGGAGTGGGAGGCGTCCCAATTTGTCTTTTATGAAGATTTGGGGCTGTGATGTTTATGTAAAACGTCAATCCTCTAACAAACTAGGGCCCAAATCTCAAAAATGTCTTTTTGTTGGGTATCCCAAAGAAACAAAGGGTTACTATTTCTACAATCCCTCTGAGCAAAAAGTGTTTGTTGCTCGAACTGGTGTCTTTTTGGAGAAAGAGTTTATCTCTAAAGGAACTAGTGGGAGGAAAGTAGAACTTGAAGAAATTCAAGAACAACAAGAAGACATCGAACCTGAAATGGAACCTGAACAGACACCACAAGATGTTGTGGTTCAAGAGTCTGTTCCTGTAGCACAAAGCCCACGTAGGACTGGTAGGATTCGGCGTGAGCCCGAGAGATATGGATTTCTCGTGACTCACACCGGTGATGTGATGCTCATGGATCAAGATGAGCGCACAACCTACCAACAAGCTATGTCGGGGCCTAACTCTGAGAAGTGGCTAATGGCCATGAAATCCGAGATGGAATCCATGTATGAAAACCAAGTATGGACTTTGGTTGACCCACCTGAAGGGGTAAAACCTATAGGGTGCAAATGGGTTTTCAAGAAGAAAACTGACATGGATGGTAATGTGATTACCTTTAAGGGAAGATTGGTTGCAAAAGGTTTCAAGCAAATTCATGGTATTGACTATGATGAAACTTTTTCACCAGTTGCTATGCTTAAATCCATCCGAATTTTGTTTGCTATTGCTGCACACTATGATTATGAGATATGGCAAATGGATGTCAAAACTGCATTCCTAAATGGAAAGCTACTTGAGGATGTGTACATGACACAGCCTGAGGGTTTTGTCACTCCTGGGAATGCCAATAAAGTGTGCAAATTGCAAAGGTCCATTTATGGACTGAAGCAAGCTTCTCGAAGTTGGAATCTTCATTTTGATGATGCAATCAAAGAGTTTGGTTTTATCAAAAATGAAGATGAACCTTGTGTCTACAAGAAGGTTAGTGGGAGCGCTATTGTCTTCTTGGTGTTGTATGTAGATGACATACTACTCATCGGGAATGACATTCCTGAGCTACAGTCTGTGAAGACTTGGCTAAGGAAATGTTTCTCTATGAAGGACTTGGGTGAAGCAGCCTATGTGTTAGGCATCAGGATCTATAGAGATAGATCTAGAAAGCTTCTTGGCCTAAGTCAAAGTACATATATTGACAAGGTGCTAAAGAGGTTTAGCATGCAAGATTCCAAGAAAGGATTCTTGCCCTTGTCACATGGTATCACTCTTTCTAGATCTCAGTGTCCGAGTACAACCGAGGAGAGAGAGCGCATGAGTAAGATTCCATATGCCTCAGCAATTGGATCTATCATGTATGCCATGATATGTACTCGTCCCGATGTCTCATATGCTTTGAGCATGACGAGTAGGTACCAATCGAACCCCGGTGAAAGTCACTGGACAGCTGTTAAGAACATCCTTAAGTACTTACGAAGGACTAAGGATGCATTCTTGGTCTTTGGAGGTGAAGATGAGCTCGTTGTAAGGGGTTACACCGATGCAAGCTTCCAATCCGATAAGGATGATTTTAGATCGCAATCTGGTTATGTGTTTTGTATTGGTGGTGGTGCTGTAAGCTGGAAGAGTTCAAAGCAAGAGACAGTAGCTGACTCTACAACAGAATCTGAGTACATTGCCGCCTCTGATGCTGCGAAGGAGGCAGTTTGGATCAAGAAGTTCATCACTGAACTTGGAGTGGTTCCAAGCATTGTTGACCCGATAGAGCTCTATTGTGACAACAATGGAGCAATCGCACAGGCTAAGGAACCTCGATCTCACCAGCGATCCAAACACATACTCCGACGCTATCATCTCATCAGGGAGATCATCGAGAGGGGTGATGTAAGGATATGCAGGACTTCGACAGACAGCAACATTGCTGATCCACTGACAAAGCCCCTTACGCAGCAAAAGCATGATAGCCATTCTAGGTCCATCGGTATTAGATACATGGATGATTGGCTTTTAGTGCAAGTGGGAGATTGTTAGTATTGTGCCCAAAAAGCCAATCATGAGATGATTGTATTTTTGCACATTGAGTCATGATATTTTATTGAGGCATTAATCCAGCAATTTTGTTTGTTGTTTTGTTTCTGCGTAACGTAATAAACATAATTGTAACCCTAGAATAATGATATTCTTAAATGTCCCTAGTCTAGTATTATTGTGGAGCGGGTTGCAATAATACATAATGACTAGCATATGTGGAGACTAATATGAGATATGTAGTCTACATATGGGTACAAGTTGGAGAACTTGTGTACTGGACCGACCCACCATGAGAACACTTCATGGATCGTTATATGAGTGTCATAAGTGATTCTCATAGTGATCATGGTATATGTAGTCCTTCGACCTAAGATCATCAAGGTTCCCTACATGTGAGTCACATACTTTGATACTTTCCTTTGTTGCTCGTAACTGAGTGAACTTGAAGGAGGTCATTGGGTATGTCACATATCATGCGGAGGGATTTGTATGATCAAGATGGGATTTGTCCCTCCTATGTAACGGGAGTGATATCTTTGGGCCCCTTGATAGAGTGAGACTTAGAAAATGCATGGCCATGCTCCGATGAGTTGATATATGATATCAATGTCATTAGTTTAAGTTAGTCTACTCGGTAATCAAGAAACCAAAGATTGGGCTATACGAGAGTGACACATTCCATGTCTCGTGCTTAGTCTTGATATCTTGGACAAAGGGACAATGGCATATATCGGTGATGATCATAAAGGTTTAGTCGATTCACCGACAATCTTGTCACTTGGGTAGCAATGATGTGTTGCTAGACACCGCTCATTGCTTATGATCATAAATGTGATTTATGATCATTGCCAACATGGCAAGAGCCTATTGGGTCGCACACATAGAGCTATTTGGATCATTAGAGTGCATGGGCTAATTATTTGGGTTATGGTTTCACTTTAATTTCGTATTAATAATGGGCCAAGGAGTTGAGCCATTATTAAGCCCGAAATTAAATCCTAATTGGATTAGGGCTTTGAAACCCATTAGGCCTGGAAGTTGAGTCTCACTATAAATACAACTTTTAAGTGAGAAATTCGCAGGTCTCCTTGCCCTAGCCTCCCAAAAGGACAGCCGCACTCTTCTCTTGCAATTCCTTGGAGGACGCAAGCTAGCACTGCGAGCGCAAGAGAAACGCATCTGCCGGGACGTGGTGGAAGCGTGGTGATCCCGAGAGGCTCGTGTGGATACCATAGAGAGCCTGAACACGTCAACTGTTCAGGTTTTGTGATTCGACTCTACAGTTGAGTGAGAGATCTCAACCGAAAATTAGGTATGAAATTTTCGAACACCCGGTTTACCCCGTTTCACTTGGATCCTGGAGGGTTTCGGTTAAATTCCGCTGCGCTGTTTGGCTCCCGAAACCCAACACAGGCCTCCTCCACCTTCAGGAAGAAGAACTTCCTTTGCCACCCTCGCCAGCTATCTTTGGTGGCGAAGGTGAACATATATTTCTTGCTCCCAGATCCCCGAGGTAGCATAAAATAAAAGCCAACCTTTGGGATCGGATAGAGCTTGTAATACTGCATGAGTATGATGAAGTAGGGCTCCACTTTGAAGACCCCACACATGCAGAGAAAGGCGTTAAAATAGCAGTATGAGTTAGGAGGAAGTTGATTCACGACTATGCCATGGAATTGGCAAAAGTCGCAAATCATCCTCACAGGAGGAAACCGAAGTCTGGCCCTCAGTTGGGCACGGAAAATGGTAACCTCATCTTTTCTGTTCATAAAGCTAAAATGCCTGAGATGGGGTAGTCTAGTGGTGGCCTAGGAAGGAAGAAAGAATTTGGTGGTCCACTTCTCTAGTTTTTTTTGTGGTGGAGCAGCAAGGGTGGGACATGAGAGGCTGCCAGCTCTCAGGAATAGTGTCAACGGACATGAGAGGGACAGGAGAAGACATGTTTGGAAAAAGAAAATGACTTCGGGAAAAAGAATGAAGGGACTTTGGGAAGAAGAAGTACGACTTCGAACAACTAAAAGGAAAACCCACCAAATGTCTTGCTGAAGTCGGGATTGGAAGACGCCGTCGTGAATGGTTGCTGGAAATCGCTCCGCCACTACTGCCACCGCGAAAAGAGAGGGCAAAGCACAGAAACAGAGACAGCAAAGGCAAAAGCAGAAGAGAGCAAATGAGGATTATGCCGGAAGGAAGGTTTATATAGATCGAGGAAGGGTAGCCGAATCGACGCCATACCTGCTGCGAGAAGGCGAATCGTTGCCATAATTACTTTTCGAACGCGAAAAGACGCGGCTGGTGTAACCGAGGCAGCCACCTCTAATCGCTGCATGGCATGTGTCATCCAGGGCATAGCTAGTGTGACCGATGTAACCATCCCTAATCGCTACGTGCCATGTGTCAGCCAGTGTGCAAAATGAGGGACACACTTTCTGACACCCCAAAAACCCGAGCACGGCGCTCCAGACTAACACGCCTAGTTACGAGACGCGACAATCCACTGACTTGCAGTAGAAAAAGAGAAAATAAAGAGGTTGGGCACCTTGAGAACACCAAAAGACAAACAGTAGCACCTGACCAGATAAGGCATGCGTTCGGGCAATGAAGCATCTCTCTTCGCAAACATCACACTCTGAGTCCTAAAAAGTGCCTCTAGAAGGTCTACATGCCGAAGTCTCCACTTTGACTTTCTGAAAGGGGGGGCATGTGATAGCCGAAGTGCTATCGACCTTTAAACCTATGAACTTTGGTTAGGCACCATACCCGGGAAGTCAAGCGTTACCCACGAAGAGTACTAGCACCAACCTCAGAAGGAGGGAGTCTGACGCCTGGGACGTACGACTTCGGTGGTCCACCAGCACCCCTGGGGGACAACAGTACTAACCTCGGGAAGATAGCACATTGTCTCCCTCGGATAAGTAACTGAACCAGCTTTAGGGGAGAAGGGCCAGCCACCTTCGACGGGAGAAAATCCCCCCGAAGGAGGAGCTTCAGTGCTAAGGGAACCCCCGAACTACGGAGATGACTTCAGGAGAAGGGTCCTTATTCTGAGGGGTGACCTCAACAGCAGGGACCTCGGGAGTACGGCTGAAGCAATTAATGAGCCTCTGACATGTTGGCGTCATATGCTACACGCCACCCCCATATGCGCTCTGACGCGCCGTCCCCGTATACGTGTTATCATGCGGGGCTATTTCGGCCCTAGCCCTTGGCCCGAGGAGCCTGCAGACGGCTAGAGGCCCCCACGCCTCTGACCGTACACATTTCATAATCTAAGCGAGCCACCTTCTCCTTTATATACTAAGGAAATGGCCTCAGTGAGGGGGATCTCTCTCTCCTCCCCTACAAAATGCAAAATAGGCAAGAATCCTTTGACTCCATACTCTTCTCGCCACCTTCAAAACACTGACTTGGGTGTTGGAGGCTCTTCCCCGGAAAAATACTCCAAGGACCTCCTAACCCCTGTTTTCTGAGTATTTCAGGTGGTCTTCCTCAGGACGTACCGTCTCCGAGCAATTCTCTTTCGCCAGAAACCCCTGCCACTCTCACCATGTCACACAGTGAAGATGCTGATGGGCATCACAAGTATAGTCTAGATTATTAGCCAAACTGAATATGTGTAAAAGATTGATGACATAAGCTAGTAGAGTCCAATAGAAGAAAAATGAAGTATTTTGAAGCTCCCAATACACAACATTTAGAACCTAATAAACTAGTATGGCCATGGGCAAGATCAAGTGAACTAACTATCAAAACAACCTTTGTAATCCAAAGAATGGGTAGGAGTACTGAAGTGCAAGCATCTTTGTCATTTTGTCAAGACCTATTGCTTTTGAAAGTTTTATGGAAGATGAAATATCCTTCAAATGTGGTACATTTTTTGTGGCCTTCAGGATTAGAATGATTTACCAACAAATCTTACCTTATTCAAGAGAATATGTAAGAGTAACCATTGGTGCCCTATGGTGCTTCTAAGATTGGTGAACATGTGTGATTAGACCTTGGCAATGTGGTATCATGGTAAGCTTTTTGAATGGAGGAAAATCCTACTAGACCAAGCCTCCAAGAGGTTTTGTTAAGTTGAACATTGATCATGCTTAGGATATTAAATATCAGGGAGTAGGTACTTGGATGGTTCCAACAAATGATGTGGGAATCTTATCCTAGCAGGAGAAGGTTACTATCCATCAAATGTTGATCTCACTGAATTGTTGGCGATAACGGAGGGGATATAGAAAGCAAAAGAGTTGCAAGTTGAACATCTGATCATGGAAAATGGTAAGAATGCCCTTTCAGCTATCGAAGTGAAGATTAAGAATTAGATTTCTCAACTTATTGCAGAGGATGTTCATTGAGCTAGGAAGATGTCATCACTTGTACAGTTCAGTTTGTTGCTAGAAGTGGTAACTTTGTGCTGGGTGTGTAGCTAAAAAATGTCAAAGGGAAATCAAATCCATGGAGCAGACATATTGTCACTCATCTTCTTTCTCTACTCTCATTCTTCATGAAGCATTGCACC
This sequence comes from Aquilaria yunnanensis, assembly GCA_039654915.1. Taxonomy (NCBI): domain Eukaryota; kingdom Viridiplantae; phylum Streptophyta; class Magnoliopsida; order Malvales; family Thymelaeaceae; genus Aquilaria; species Aquilaria yunnanensis. Next base: position 33,174,382 of record CM077595.1, on the reverse strand, counting down.
AATCCCCATGACTTCGGGAGGGACTTCCTGTGAGGGAGGACATCTGGAGCAAAGGTTCCCCAGAGGAATGTGCCTGAAATGCTCAGAAGAAAAGAGGTCAGGAGGTCCCCGGAGTGTTTTTCTGGGGAGGAGCCTAAGACGCACAAGTCAGTGTTCTGAGAGGAGGTAAAGGAAGAGCACTAAGAGGCTAGGTGGTCTTGCCTGTTCGTGTTTTCTCAGGGAGAGGGGTCGGATCCTTTGCCAGGGGTTGTTTCCTAGTATTTATAGTGGTGCCTAGCCCGTTCAGATCATGACACATGTTTGATCAGATGTGATCTGTACTTCCGGGCGTATGGGACAGGTAGCCGTTTGTAGGCTCCTCGGGCCTGGGACCAAGACAGGTCGTGACAAGACTTGGACGGCATCGGCGCGTCAGACCTCTCTTCAAGGCGGCGTGTAACGCATGTGGGTGACATGTCAGAGGCTCCTTAAATGCCCATGCCGTACTCTCGAGGTTCTCCGGCCAGGTCGTCTTTCGGTACAGGCGCCCTCCTTCGGGAATTATGCCTATAGTTCGGGGAGTTCCCTTGTTCGGGGGTTCCGCCTTCGGGGATATTCTCTCCAGCTTGAAATAGCTGGTTCTCCATCTCTGAAGCGAATCCGTTTGGTCTCCCGAGGGAGCCGGTGGTATCCTTGGAATTCCTGACATTTTAGCCAAAGTCTAGAGTTCGGGGTATTTTGACTTCGCTCCTTCCGAGGTCTGTGATATCGCCTCTTTTGGGTAACGCCGGTTTTCCTGACCATACTATTGGCAGGATGTATGTACTAAGAGAGGCAATAGCCCTTCGGCTATCACATGCCCCCCTCCGGGAGGCCGAAGTGAAAACTTCGGTTTGTAGGCTTTCTGAGGGCGCCCTTCGGGGGTCTTGGGTGTAATACCTGTGCCGAAGATGCACCCTTTTGTCCGAAGACATAGTCTGTTCAACCATAGCCTGTCTTTTGGTGCCTTCGAGGTAACCCACTTCTTTCCTGCGCAACGTCGCGTCTCATAACGAAGCATGACAGTCTGGAGCGGTGCGCCCAGGGTTTAGGGGTGTCAGAAGGCGTGCCCCTTGTTTGGCGTGACGGCTGACACGTGGCATGCTATCATTGGAAGGGACTTCATCGATTACAGCAGGCGCGCATTTTTAGACGCAGGGAGCAGTTATGGTGACTGTTCGCCTTCATGGAGTACTTATGATGCTGGTTCGCCTGTCCGCCTTCGGCCTATATATAGCCTGTTCCGTCATAAGTTCCTTTTGTTCTGCTTTTGCTCTTCCCCCGCTCTCAACTGTTTTTGCGTTTTTTCGTGGCAGTGCTTTTTCTCAGGTGTTTTCCGGCAACCTTTTATGACGGCAACTCTGAACCCAGATTTTGGCAAAGCGTTTGGTGGGTTTTGACTCTCAAAATCCTTTGGTTTTCTGTGCTATTTTGCTTTTCTGAAAGCTTTCCCGAAGTCGGTTTTTCGTCCCCCGAAGTCCTTTTTTCCCTGAAAATGTCTTTGCTAATTCCTCTTATGTCTGTTTCCCCCATCCCAGAGAGCTGGCTTCCTCTTCTCAATCATACTTGCTGTACGTCTTCAGAAAAACTAGAAAGATGGACAAAAAAGTTTTTTCTTCCTTCTTACGCCATCACCAGACTTCCTGGCCCTCAGGTGGTCAGTTTTATGAACCGCCGAAATGAGGTTACCGTTTTTCGCGCCCAACTGAAGGCCGGACTTTGGTTTCCTCCCTCGAGGGTGATTTGCGACTTTTGCCAATTTCATGGCATTGCCGTAAATCAACTTCCCCTGAACTCGTACTGCTATTTTAATGCCTTCCTTTGCATGTGCAGCGTTTTCAAAATAGAACCCCATTTCATTCTTTTTATGCAGTACTATAAGCTCTATGCGGTCCCGAAGGGTGGCTTTTACTTCATGCTGCCTCAAGGATCAGGGAGCAAAACGTATATGTTCACCTTCACCACTAAGGACAGCTGGTGAGGGTGGCAAGAAAAATTGTTTTTTCTGAAGATGGAGGAGGCCTGGTCGTACGTTCCGACCGTGTGGGCTTCAGGAAGGCTGGAGATGGATGTTGTAGACCCGAAGAGGCTGCTGACTCCTGAGTTGGTAGCCAGGTTTGCGGACTTCGACAGACGGATCTGGGCAGTCTCCGACTGGGACCACGAGGTCCCTTCACGCTCCCTCTACCCCTTCCCCATCATGTGGAAACTGATGACCGAGGAGGTCCTTCGGGAGCTAGGGGTAGTGAAGGAGCACGAGACGGACCTCGAGATGCCGGCTCCTACCATCGCAAGGAAAGACTCCTGGCTGGTAAAACTCCTTCGGGAGGAGGTTACTTACAAGACCTTTTGTGAGCGTAAGCTATCTCAAAAGTTTTTTGTTATAGACACATCTTTGACTCACATTGATGTTTTCCTTCTGTTTCAGAGATGGGTGACGACTCCGCTGCTTACTACAAGGCGCTCTTCCTCGGTCAAGCCGAGAAGGGGGAGCAAACAAAGAAGGCCATCTCCCGAAGGTGAAAATCATCTAGGGCCGGGCCATCATCAACAAAACGGGCGAAGAAAGACGCGCCTCTTCCTCACCCGAAAATTCCCGAGGAGGCACGTGAAGAGCCTGACGTTGTTGTTGCCCCACTGATCGAGGTCGCTGCTAACGCCTTTTCTCGGAGTCCCACTTCCTCGGTGGCTCTTCTGGACGCCTTGGTGGAAGTTGTCACACCTCACTCAGGCCCTGGCCTATCAGTTTCTAAATTAACTCACAAGCCCGACTCCAAAATTAAGTTTCTACCATTCGGCCAAGCAAATCATGGCAACATTAAGTCTTATTTTCTTAAGTTGAGAGGCCTGGGAGGTCGCCCAGGTGGCTTTAAAACAAGTCCAACAAATACTTGCAGCGAAGGCAAAGCCCAATACCTCTAACTTGCACAACAAGCAAGGTTTTAATTGATTACTTGCATAACAAGCAAGGCAACACTTAAAGGGGGTTTTAAGTGCATAAATGGTGTGCAATCAAGTGTACTACTTATATGACAATAAAAGGCCCACAGAAGGTATTTTTGTTTGAAAGCCCAATGTAAAATGCACATGATCTTCTCGGCCTACAGAGTTACTCATGGAGGTTGCCACTAAAGTCCATACTTAATCACATAAAAGTGCCAAACCTTGGCCCATAACAACCACATATAAATACAAGCTCAAAACCATCCATAAGTCCATACATAACTTGGCATCCAAGATCCATAAAACCAACAACAAACTAGGTATCCAAGACTACACATATGTACAATCCAAAAAGGTAGTCTACATAGCATCTAACATGGCTATACATGCCAAGCATCCATAAGTAGTTCATGCCAAGTTACATACAACCCGAGACCATTAATGGTCAAACAGAACTTTGAGAATTCCATACAAAAGTACACACTGCAACACCAACCCAATTGCCTGATTCATTGTCATGAAAGCAAATACTATGATCAGAGCCAAAGTCCAAGTATCCATAGCTTTCCTAGACAAGTCTCCAACTACAGCCTGCATACTTATCACATAAGTCTCGGCCAACCAAAAATATAAGACTTGCAATGTACTAGAACTAATAAGCCAAGCACACATTGGCACATACCCTGTTAAACAAGCAACAAGCACTAAACACAAGCACAGAACAAACTAGTGCTACTCAGGCCGAATGTCTTTGCCTAAAAATAAAAGGATGGGCAGTGAGTAAAACTCAGTAGAATTCACTTCCATATAAACAACTCAATCATGAGTCATTTAGTTAAGCTGAGTATTCACTCAAAGCTTAACCTCCCATTAGCTTAGCTCAACCTGCAAAATAGACACAAGGCCAAAGAAAACCAAGCATATACATATACATGATAAATATTCACAATATCCTGAATTTGGTTAGCAAGAACATGGAAAGCACCAAAGCACACAAGAACACACACACACTCCACATTTTTGCTCTCGGCCCAAATAGACATACATGTACCCATGTGCAAATTGCACACAACACACCATCAAACAATCCACTTCCACTTAGAGCTCCAAACTGCTAAGTAAATAGGCCACAGTTACTTACATTTCTAGTACATGTACATTAGTTAATTAGCTAATCAACAATTCAACCGAGTGAAAACTCAATAGCCCATCAAGCAACTAAGGTCATTTGGCAAATTTTAACCATCACTTAGTCACTCTAAACACTTGAACCATGGTAATTCACCAAGCAATATCAAGTGTTAGTGAATCCTACCTCAATTGCTCTCGGTCACAACCAAGCTTCAAATGCCCGAGTGTTCCTCGATCACAATGCCTACCATAACAACACATAGGCATCAACAACACATACTCATGGACTAACTACCATGATTTCTATGAAGAACACTACAATATACAAGCTTAAGCTCTCGGTCACAATGCCCAATTCCACATATTTGTGTTATCCATCAAACTAACTCATTATATGATCATCTAATCATCAATGAACATCACTCATGGCATCATTACCATGTAACCAAGTGAAGAACACTCAAGTACACTAATCCATGCTCTCGGCCATAATGCCCATTTTTACACTTTAATGTTCTTCATCAATCTAATCCAACACATGCTCATCCAAGCATCATTAAACCTTAACCATGGTACAATTACCATGTAATAATGTGAAGAACATGAAATTACCTTCACATTGAACTTTCGGCCAACATAAAAACTTGCACACTTTGATGTTCCTCACTCCAAATAGCCTAGCACAAGATTAAATAGGCAACAATAACACTTAGTCATGGATTAATTTCCATGGAAATGAAGAAGAACATCAAGTTATGTCACCCAACACTCTCGGCCAATAATGGACTTGCAATCCACCATAACACGTGCTCAAGTAACTCAATCCAACATCAATTGAGCACTTAAATCCCTTGTTCATGGAAGAAATACCATGGAAATCAAGGAAACACGAAAATACCTTGGAATCCTGGCTTGATTTGGCTCGGTCCTTCAACAAAACTCAAGAACAAAGCTTGATTCCATGTAATCCAAGGCCGAAACAAGCATTCCAAGCTTAAATCCTTCAAGTGCTCTCAAGATTTTCTTGATTTCAAGACTAATTTCTAAGGAAGAGCTCAAGAACACTCTCGGCCAAATGAAAGCAAGGAAGCCCGAAAATGAACCAAATGGCCTTTGACTAGTTTCAGCCGAAAGACATATGTGAAATGGTTAGCCAAATGCTAACTTTTGCCTTCCAATTCTTTGCATGAGACAATGTAGTCTTTAAGTTCTCAAGTTCACAAAGCCACCACTAAAACTTGTGTCCAAGCTGACATTTAGGTCACTTCATGGCTTACAATGCCATGCACACATCAAACACAAGTACCAAGGTGTCATAATTTCCTTGTATAACCGGCCATGTAACTAGCATAAAGACTAGTTAGTTTAACCAAATGACTAGTGAATAGTTCTTTAGTGGTAGACAAGACTTGACTAGCAATCATTGTTGGCCACCAAATTTGGTCTAGTCTTGTACTAGTCACCCATAAATCTTGCATGGCCGAAATGATCAACTTAAAATTGATAGTTTTAATTGTACCACTCATTCAAGTGTACAATTTGATCCCCTTTCTCTGTTTCCTGTCTCTTTTTTTCATAGTCTAGTTTCTATGTGCAGTTTAGCCCTGAAAATCTTCAGCTTTACACATAGACCACTATACTAGTTTTCATAGTTCTCCTCATCCTTCCTTTATGCTTTTCTTTATTTTCCTTTGTCTCTCTTGGCCTAAGCCAAGCACTTAGCAGGTACCTAACAGAAGTCCCTTCTACCGAGGAGCGCCGGAAGGAAAAAGGCAAGGAAATTTCTGCCGAGGGGGTCTGGGATGCTGACGATGATGTCACCGAGGTGCCGCCAGGTTTGTTCTTTGGACAAGCTGCAGTATTTTTATTTTTTGAACTTTGAGAATTGCTTGCCTTAAGAAGTTTTTTGTGTTGCCGTGCAGAGGAGGTACCATCTTCGGGTTGGGTGGCCGAGCATGCCCGAAAATGGGCCATTCGGGATTCCCATATCCCGAAGGGGAAGATCCTGAGGGAGTGTTTCTGGTCATTTATGGAGGACATGAACTTGTACTTCGGCGACTGCCAGCAAATGGCCAACCAAGTTTCAAAGGGGATCCTCACCGAGGCCTCTTTCAAGGCTATTTCTGAGGCTTGTCCGGATGAAGAGTCCCTTGCTGTAAAAGTTTCCAAGCATGCTGCCCAGGTATACTTCGCGCCTTGTTTTCCTTTTGATTTCTTCTAAGTGTTTGACTCATTTTTTGCCTTACTAACTTTGTTCTTACTTTGCAGCTATTGGGGTACACCGGCCTCCTTAGGGTTTGGGCAGCGAAGCAAGCGGCGTTCTGAGCCTGGGCTTTAAACTGTATGGAGAAATCCAAGGTCATGTGCTCCGACTTGGTCGCAAAGAATTTGGAGACGGCTCAAGCTGCAAAGAAGGAGGTTGCTGCCATTCGGGAGGAGTTGTTGAAGGAAAAAGAGGAACTTCTGAAGGACTCCTTCCAAAAAATATCTGACCTTGGTTCCAAGGTGGCGGAGCTGACTTCGAAAAATGAGGCATACCAGAAGGAGAAGTCAGAGTTTGAGGCTCTCCTGGCGAAGGTGCTTGCTGAAAAGGCCGCGCTCCAAGCCGAGGTCGAGTCTTTGAAGAAGGAGCCAAAGAAGAAGAAGACGAAGGCATTAAAAAAGGAGATCGCTGACCTAGAGAAAGAGCTTGATGACTTAGCTGTTGTGAAGGAGAAGGCCGACCAAACGACCAAGGTCAGTTTTCAAGACCGCTTTTGCCTCGCTCGTCATCAAGTTCTGCAGAGGTTTCCGGGTCTGGACCTCTCCTTTTTGGCGGCCCTGAACATCCCCGAGGAGCCTCGGTGGTCTTGGTAAAAAATTGAACACCTCAACTTGCCCTTTCCTCTTCCAGCGCCGAAGGCGGTGGACAAGGACGCAGGAGCTGGTGGCTCCCGAGACACCGAGGTCCCTTAGTCTCTTTTAGGGCCCTTTACCTTCTTTTTCTCCTTTTTTGTATTTCTTCTTTTGGCGAGCTTCATTCTTTGTAGTCAGATCCATCTTTGTTAATAAACACTCCTTTTTTCCTGAATTTTTGGCTAAGTCTGTTGTGCAAAATCTTTTATTTCTCACTGTCCCGAACACGTTCGCTGAAGAGACTCCGGAAGATCATAACTAGACTTATCACGCCAATTAGCCTTGGAATCACCCTCGGGAAATCCTCTTAAGTGAATCTCCATTCTTCAGAGAAGGTTGATAACCTTTGTAAATAAGCTTTCTTTCGGCGATGACTGTTCTTGGTGAAAAGAAGCTTCTGTACTTAGAAAAATTTTTCTAAGAAACTTTTGTACTTAGAAATTTTTCTAACTTGTACAATTTTCCCACCAAAATCCTAAGCATAGAACTTTTTCAAGGCATCCGAATGCCATGTATTTTTTAATTCTACGCCTTCAGCATCGCCGAGCTTGTAAACTCTTTTTCGCACTTCGGCAAGTACCAGATAAGGACCTTCCCAATTTGCACGAAGTACTCTATGGGATGGCCTTCGTGGCCCAAATTTAGCCTTTCGGAGAATGAGGTCTCCTTTCTTTATTACCTTCAGCCTGGTGCGCAAGTTTATAGCCACGGCCACTCTTTGCTGAAAAGCTTTTCTTCTCAGCTTGGCTATTTCTCTATGCTCGCCGACGAGGTCCAGCTTGGCTCTCAGGCCAAGGTCATTTCCCCTTTCATCAAACACTTGTACTCACACCGACGGTTGTACTACCTCAATTGGGATGATGGCCTCTACCAAAAACAAGTGAAAAAGGTGTTTCCCCTGTGGCTCTTCGGGGTGTTGTTCGGTAGCTCCATAACACACTTGGGAGCTCTCCTGGCCATTTCCCTTTCGCTTCTGCCAACCTCTTTTTCAGACCACCTTTTATGGTCCTATTAGATACTTCTACTTGCCCATTGCTTTGGGGGTGAGCTATTGGGCGAAGTGCATTTTTACTCCGAGGTTATTGGAAACTTTTGTCCGTAAACTGGGATCCATTATCGGCTACTAACACCCTCGGTATGCCGAATCTGCACACAATGTTCTTCTATACGAACTTTTGCACATCTTTTGTCGAGATAGTCGTCAAGGGTTCTGCCTCAACCCATTTGGCGAAATAATCTACTGCGACCACGCAGAACTTCACGCCTCCAGGCGCTGTCGGGAGTGGCCCGATGAGGTCTATGCCCCAAACTGCGAAGGGCCAGGGATAATCAGCCGAAGTTACCAATTTTGAGGGTGCTCTTTGGATACTCGTGTGTCTTTGGCAATTCCCACATTTCTGGACGAACTGCCTAGCGTCTTTTCTTAGGGTAGGCCAAAAGTATGCTTGGTGAAGTATCACTGCTGCGAGGGCGTCGGTTCCAATGTGTGAACCATAAGCACCTTCGTGAACTTCTTCGAGGATCATTTCAGTATCTTTTACGCCTACACACCTCTGTAGTGGATTTGCATACTCCTGCCGATATAATTCTTCTCCGATTAGGAAGAAACGACCGGAACATCTTCGCACTTTTGTCGCTTCGCTGGGGTCTTTGGGGAGCTCACTGGTTGCAAGATACCTTTTTATCGGATCTTTCCAGCCTTTTCCCGAGGTTAATATGCTCAGCACTGTGATGCTTGGGTGGTTTAGCACCTCGGTGCATGTTTTCGACTTCGCCAAGCAATCTGCCTCAACATTATCTTGACGAGGCACATCTTTGATTCGTACGGTGTCGAACTCCCGGATAAGCTTTGCTACCAGTTCATGGTATTTTGCCAAGGTCGGGTCCTTCGCCCCATAGTCCCCTGCTATTTGTCGAACTACCAGCTGGGAATCGCTATGGGCTTTCAAGTTTCTTACACCAATTTTTCTGGCCAAGCGTAACCCTGCTGTGAGGGCTTCGTATTCAGCCATATTGTTGGTGACGTTAAAGCCGAACTTGATGGCCTTCATTACTTCTAGACCTTCGGACGATGATTGGGTAGACTACTAAATATGGCCGTAGTCTTCTTCCCGCCAGTACCAGGGCATATATAGCTTTTTGTAGCAAGGGATACCTGACTTCGGCGCCGTGCAGGGACTTGCTTACATAATAAACCGGCCATTGCTTCAGCCCCTCCTCTTTCACAAGGACCGAGCTTATTGCTTTTTTTGTGACTGTGAGGTACAATACGAGGGACTCTCCCTCGTGAGGTTTCCGAAGAGTAGGCAGACGGGCCACATAGGCTTTGAGTTCTTCCCAAGCCTTTTGGCAGTCCTTATTCCGAGGATGATCATCACATCCGAGGTCGCCCTCTTTTTTTGCTGCCTTAGTGAGGACTTTGAAGAATGCTCGACACCGGTCTCCATACCTGGAAATGAACCTGCTAAGAGAGGTTATCTTTCCAGTGTGTCTCTGCACGTCTTTTACTTTGACGGGAGTTCGAAATTCAAACAGAGCCTTAACTTTCTCTGGGTTATCATCAATGCCTCTTTCTGATACCATGTATCCAAGAAACTTTCCCGATGTTACGCCAAAGATGCACTTTTTGGGATTGAGGCGAATTCCGAAGGTTCTGAGTTGGTGGAAAGTCTCCTTCAGATCTGCGACGTGGTCGCAAGGTAGCTTGCTCTTGACTACCATGTCATCAACGTAAACTTCCATGTTCTTCCCTATTTGCTCTTTAAAGACCTTGCTCATCAACCTCTGGTAGGTAGCTCCCGCATTTTTGAGCCCGAAGGGCATCTTGATGTAACAATACGTTCCACCCTCGGTGATGAAGGCGGTTTTCTCCTGATCTTCGGGGTCCATCCTTATTTGATGGTACCCACTAAAGGCGTCTAGGAAACTCAGGAGCCCATATTTGGCAGTTGAGTCTACCAACTGGTCTATTGGTGGGAGAGGATATGAATCTTTTGGGCAAGTGTCATTCAACTTTCTAAAGTCGATGCACATTCGGAGCTTACTGCTCCCTTCTTTTGTGGCGATAACCACGTTGCTCAACCATTCGGGGTACTTGACTTCCCTGATTACATCTGCATCTAATAAGCGCTAGACTTCGATTTTGACGAAGTTATTTTTATGGACTGAGATGCCCCGCTTCTTTTGCCGGACAGGTTTTGCTTCCGGACTTACTTTAAGGCTATGCTGTATTATGCGAGGGTCTACCCCCGACATATTTTTTGGCGAGTAGGCAAACAGGTCTTTATTCATCAGTAGAAAGGATACAAGTCTTTTCTTGTCACCTTTGTCCAAGTTTTTCCCTATTCGAGTATTTCGGCCAGGCACAAGTTCTACTTCTTCTATTTCTACCTTCGCGGGATCTTCTGCCTCTCCCTCTTTTGGCCTTCCATCTAACAAAACCTCTGCATCCACAGTTTGTGTGAGGTTGGTTACTGGGGCCTTTCGCGCTTTGACAAACACTTTCCTTACTTCGCCTTGATCGATAAAGATTTCTGCGTCTCCATCCTTGGTGGTGAAAGTGACGGTTAAGTACTTTACATCCGAGCGAATGTGCAGATTTCCTTGTGTTTGCCTTCCAAGGATGGCGTTATATGACGAAGGGACATCCATGACAATGAACCTTGTCATTGTAGAGGCAAACAATTCGTCTGTCCCATTTACCGAACCTCCTCTCATCATCAGGGGGAGGTCGATCCATCCGAGGACAGGCAGTTCGGACGGCGCTACCCCGAAAGTCGGTGAAGCGACGGGCTTGAGGTCGGTGTTGGATATTCCCAAGCTCGGCAGCAGATGCGAGAACAGGACGTCGGCGTTTGATCCATCATCAGGTAATACCCTTTTGACGTCCTAATTTCCTATTCTTGCCATGACCAACAGTGGATCGTCATGGGGAAAGATGACGGTCGAACCATCCTTTCGGGTCAATTTCTTCGACGGATTTTGGTATTCCATCATTGATATTTCTCTGGCTTTCCTCTTTCTTCCTGAGGATGGCAGTCCCGTCGCGATTGTTTGTATCAATCCCGCCGGGGGCAGGAAACGCCTATTTGGACTTCGGTTCCTTCGTTTGTCGGAGTCGTACTCTTCGTCATCAGCCTTTCCTTCCTCCTCTTTTCTTCCCTTCGGGGAAGGCATTCACAGATAACGCCGGAGTTGGCCTTGTTTTATCAGCGACTCAATATACTTTTTCAGTTGGAAGCAATCTTCAGTGTCGTGCCTGTGGTCGCGATGAAATTGGCAGAATTTTTTCATATTCTTCTTGTTGTCAGCGGTCATAGCCCTTGGCCGCTGAATCTGGGTTCCCTGCCTCTCCATTTTCATGAGGATATTGGTTCTTGTAGTGTTCAGGGGTGTGAAGTTCGGAGGAGGTTTCCTTCCCCTAAACCTCCGAGGTTGCCCTGCCTGTTCAGCCGGGTACTTTGCTTGCTGGCCGGACCCTTCGGGATGGGTGTGATCATTCTTTGGTCCACCCATTCTCAGCTCTTCGGCTGTCATGTGCTGCTCGGCTCTTCGGTAGAATTCACCAAGCGTGTCCAGGGGGTGTTAGTGTTGTGCCCAAAAAGCCAATCATGAGATGATTGTATTTTTGCAAATTGAGTCATGATATTTTATTGAGGCATTAATCCAGCAATTTTGTTTGTTGTTTTGTTTCTGCGTAACATAATAAACATAATTGTAACCCTAGAATAATGATATTCTTAAACGTCCCTAGTCTAGTATTATTGTGGAGCGGGTTGCAATAATACATAATGACTAGCATATGTGGAGACTAATATGAGATATGTAGTCTACATATGGGTACAAGTTGGAGAACTTGTGTACTGGACCGACCCACCATGAGAACACTACATGGATCGTTATATGAGTGTCATAAGTGATTCTCATAGTGATCATGGTATATGTAGTCCTTCGACCTATGATCATCAAGGTTCCCTACATGTGAGTCACATACTTTGATACTTTCCTTTGTTGCTCGTAACTGAGTGAACTTGAAGGAGGTCATTGGGTATGTCACATATCATGCGGAGGGATTTGTATGATCAAGATGGGATTTGTCCCTCCTATGTAACGGGAGTGATATCTTTGGGCCCCTTGATAGAGTGAGACTTAGAAAATGCATGGCCATGCTCCGATGAGTTGATATATGATATCAATGTCATCAGTTTAAGTTAGTCTACTCGGTAATCAAGAAACCAAAGATTGGGCTATACGAGAGTGACACATTCCATGTCTCGTGCTTAGTCTTGATATCTTGGACAAAGGGACAATGGCATATATCGGTGATGATCATAAAGGTTTAGTCGATTCACCGACAATCTTGTCACTTGGGTAGCAATGATGTGTTGCTAGACACCGCTCATTGCTTATGATCATAAATGTGATTTATGATCATTGCCAACATGGCAAGAGCCTATTGGGTCGCACACGTAGAGCTATTTGGATCATTAGAGTGCATGGGCTAATTATTTGGGTTATGGTTTCACTTTAATTTCGTATTAATAATGGGCCAAGGAGTTGAGCCATTATTAAGCCCGAAATTAAATCCTAATTGGATTAGGGCTTTGAAACCCATTAGGCCTGGAAGTTGAGTCTCACTATAAATACAACTTTTAAGTGAGAAATTCGTAGGTCTCCTTGCCCTAGCCTCCCAAAAGGACAGCCGCACTCTTCTCTTGCAATTCCTTGGAGGACGCAAGCTAGCACTGCGAGCGCAAGAGAAACGCATCTGCCGGGACGTGGTGGAAGCGTGGTGATCCCGAGAGGCTCGTGTGGATACCATAGAGAGCCTGAACACGTCAACTGTTCAGGTTTTGTGATTCGACTCTACAGTTGAGTGAGAGATCTCAACCGAAAATTAGGTATGAAATTTTCGAACACCCGGTTTACCCCGTTTCACTTGGATCCTGGAGGGTTTCGGTTAAATTCCGCTGCGCTGTTTGGCTCCCGAAACCCAACAGTGGTATCAGAGCTACTGGTGAAACCCTAAATCGGGATTGAGTGTTGAATCGCATGATGCTATGTCTTCGATTGGTTTTCGGCCATGATTAATTAGATTGATTCATGATGCATGAAACCGAAATTCATAATGAACATATGAGATATATGAAGAAACGACACAAATTGGTTAATGAGATTAACCGAAATTGATAGGTATGAGATACCTATATGGATTAGGATTCTTGCAATAGTTGCAAAAACCCTAGGTTTGTTCGGATTCGGCCTGTTCGGGCACCGAAAGTAAGGTATTTTTGGTGGCTCGAATGGAGGAGTCTCGGGTGCCTACTTTCTCGAAATAGAAGATTTCGGGCTAAGCAATTGTAAGACAATTTTTTGCGCCGGGGGGCGCTGCCCCCCACGCCCCCCGCAAGGGCGGCTCCCCTTGACCCCGTCCGCTGACCGGTCAGCGGAACCACCGCCCGCTGACCGGCCAGCGGGACCGCCGTATGCGAAGCGCCACATAAATAAAAACTGGTTAATCAACACGCGAAAATTGGCATGCATCTTTGTTGAATGAGATTTCACATGATATGCTGATTGGTGTTTGAAGCATGGTGCATGGTTATAGCCCTTGATTGGTTGTACATGTAAATACGGCCTGTGAGTCGTGCCTTTTCTTATCACTCTCATTGTACATTCTCTTCTCACCTTACTCCCCTCGAATGTAACTCGAGGTTTCTATTATTGATGTAATGGTGCATTATGGGATCGTCCAAGGTGGTATGTCCAAGGAGGTGACAACAAAAAGGCAGCCAAGAAAGGAAGAGAAGGAGCTTGTGAAGACTCTTTTCTTTTCTTAGGCTTTTATGATATTCTCATTGGCTTGAGAATATCGCATAGTTTGGGCTATAACCATGTCACGTTTATTTCTTGTAAGCATGAGATGCATGTTTTATATTTGTATGTGATGCATGTATAAAACAACCGGAGATAACAAATTGGTGAGATCAAAAGATAAAATCCCTCAAACAAATATTAAGTCATTAAATGTGATGCCTTCCAAATGTTGGCACTCGTCAAGACTTTGATCAACATTAGGTGGGTTTGCCAAAGCAAAGTACCTATGTTCATCTTGGTAAGGCGCGATGGGATAATAGTGATATCCAAACTGCTAACTTTGGGTTCGACTTAACTAAGTCATCCTAATAGGATTAGGGACTTAGAGGCATAGAGTTGGGCTTAAGTTCATGAGATGAGCTTGGACAAGTGTTGTTCACCCAACTATCCAAGAGTTGCATAAGATGCAATTGGCAATGAGTTGCCTACCTAAATAGCTGTAACTTGAGAGAAAAGCCAAAGCTGACTCAGGTTGTGGTCAAATATGGATCTTGGCCCACTAGAATACCTTAGCGCCGAGGTGTTCCGAAATAATACCGAGGGTTATTATTTTGAGGAAAATAGTGGGAGTATCATTTAATAAAAGTCCTTATTAAATGAATTAAAATACATGACTCTTACACTGCATATTTACTGTTGTAGATAACCATGGCACAAAACACATCGACACTTTCATTGCGATCGATCCTTGAGAAGGAAAAACTGAATGGGACCAACTTTCTCAAATGGTACCGAAACTTGAGGATAGTCCTCAAACAAGAGAGAAAGGCATATGTCCTAGAGCAGCCCATTCCGAATGAGCCTGCTGCCACTGCTCCAAGAGCTGAAAGGGATGCTCACAAGAGGCATTCTGATGATGCTTTGGATGTTGCATGCCTCATGCTTATTACCATGGAATCTGAGCTTCAGAAGCAACATGAGAACATGGGGGCGTTCGATATGATCGAACATCTCAAAATGCTTTTCCAAGAGCAAGCTAGGCATGAGAGGTTTGAGACCTCTAAGGCATTGTTTCAGTGCAAGATGTCTGAGGGAAGTCCCGTGGGTCCTCATGTGCTCAAGATGATTGGGTACATTGAGAATCTTGAGAATTTGGGATTTGCTCTTCAGAAAGAGTTGGCTATCGATGTAGTCTTGCAATCGTTGCCTGAAAGCTACAGTCAGTTCGTCATGAACTATAACATGAACGACCTAGACAAGTCCCTTCCTGAATTGCTCAACATGTTGAGAACTGCTGAGCAAAACCTTAAGAAGGCTAAGCCCATTTTGATGGTTCAAAAGGGCAAGGGAAAGGGAAAGGCCAACAAGAAGAAGGATAAAGCTAATGGAAAGTCCAATGCTAGTTCTTCTTCAGCTGCACTAAAACCAAAGGGTGGTGTGGCAAAGGAAGGGGAGTGCTTCCATTGTAAGCAACCTGGACACTGGAAGCGCAACTGCAAGCTCTATCTTGAAGAACTTGCTAAGGAAAAGGGAAGTAAGACTTCCACTTCAGGTATTTTTGTTATAGAGGCTAACTTTTCTACTTCCTCATCTTGGGTATTGGATACTGGATGTGGATCTCACATTTGTGCAAATGTGCAGGATCTAAGTAGAAGTAGAAGATTGGCCCGAGGTGAAGTGGACCTACGTGTTGGAAATGGAGCAAGGGTTGCTGCCTTAGCCGTAGGGACTTATGTTCTCACTTTACCTAGTGGATTAGTTTTAGAATTAGACAACTGCTACTTTGTGCCTACTATTAGTAGAAATTTGATTTCTGTTTCTTGTTTGGACAAGAAAGGTTTTTCATTTATAATAAAGGACAAATGTTGTTCTATTTATTTGAATGAAATCTTTTATGGTAGTGCTCAACTTAGCAATGGGTTGTATGTTCTAGACCTTGAAGATCCAATCTATAATGTGAATACCAAGAAGGTCAGATTAAATGATTCAAACTTGACCTATCTCTGGCACTGTCGCTTGGGCCATATAAATGAGACCCGCATATCCAAGCTCCATAAGGATGGACTCTTGGACTCATTTGATTTTGAATCATATGAGACATGTGAGTCATGTTTGTTGGGCAAGATGACCAAAGCCCCATTCACAGGGCAAAGTGAAAGGGCTAATGACTTACTAGGACTCATACATAGTGATGTATGTGGCCCTATGTCTACACAAGCTAGAGGAGGTTCCCAATACTTCATTACTTTCACTGATGACTTCAGCAGATATGGTTATGTGTATCTTATGAGACACAAGTCAGAATCCTTTGAAAAGTTCAAAGAATTCAAGAATGAAGTAGAGAATCAACTCGGGAAGAGTATCAAAGTGCTTCGATCAGATCGAGGTGGAGAGTACTTGGATCGAGAATTCCTTGACTATCTGAAGGAGTGTGGTATAGTATCACAACTCACTCCACCAGGTACACCTCAATGGAATGGTGTTTCTGAAAGGAGAAATCAAACTCTGTTAGACATGGTTCGCTCCATGATGAGTCAAGCTGACCTTCCAAACTCCTTTTGGGGACATGCTCTAGAGACAGCCGCTTTTACACTAAACCGAGTTCCATCTAAATCGGTTCAAAAGACACCATATGAGATATGGAGTGGGAGGCGTCCCAATTTGTCTTTTATGAAGATTTGGGGCTGTGATGTTTATGTAAAACGTCAATCCTCTAACAAACTAGGGCCCAAATCTCAAAAATGTCTTTTTGTTGGGTATCCCAAAGAAACAAAGGGTTACTATTT
Organism: Aquilaria yunnanensis; assembly: GCA_039654915.1. Classification (NCBI taxonomy): domain Eukaryota; kingdom Viridiplantae; phylum Streptophyta; class Magnoliopsida; order Malvales; family Thymelaeaceae; genus Aquilaria; species Aquilaria yunnanensis. Next base: position 33,157,793 of record CM077595.1, on the reverse strand, counting down.
CTACAATCCCTCTGAGCAAAAAGTGTTTGTTGCTCGAACTGGTGTCTTTTTGGAGAAAGAGTTTATCTCTAAAGGAACTAGTGGGAGGAAAGTAGAACTTGAAGAAATTCAAGAACAACAAGAAGACATCGAACCTGAAATGGAACTTGAACAGACACCACAAGATGTTGTGGTTCAAGAGTCTGTTCCTGTAGCACAAAGCCCACGTAGGACTGGTAGGATTCGGCGTGAGCCAGAGAGATATGGATTTCTCGTGACTCACACCGGTGATGTGATGCTCATGGATCAAGATGAGCCCACAACCTACCAACAAGCTATGTCGGGGCCTGACTCTGAGAAGTGGCTAATGGCCATGAAATCCGAGATGGAATCCATGTATGAAAACCAAGTATGGACTTTGGTTGACCCACCTGAAGGGGTAAAACCTATAGGGTGCAAATGGGTTTTCAAGAAGAAAACTGACATGGATGGTAATGTGATTACCTTTAAGGGAAGATTGGTTGCAAAAGGTTTCAAGCAAATTCATGGTATTGACTATGATGAAACTTTTTCACCAGTTGCTATGCTTAAATCCATCCGAATTTTGTTTGCTATTGCTGCACACTATGATTATGAGATATGGCAAATGGATGTCAAAACTGCATTCCTAAATGGAAAGCTACTTGAGGATGTGTACATGACACAACCTGAGGGTTTTGTCACTCCTGGGAATGCCAATAAAGTGTGCAAATTACAAAGGTCCATTTATGGACTGAAGCAAGCTTCTCGAAGTTGGAATCTTCGTTTTGATGATGCAATCAAAAAGTTTGGTTTTATCAAAAATGAAGATGAACCTTGTGTCTACAAGAAGGTTAGTGGGAGCGCTATTGTCTTCTTGGTGTTGTATGTAGATGACATACTACTCATCGGGAATGACATTCCTGAGCTACAGTCCGTGAAGACTTGGCTAGGGAAATGTTTCTCTATGAAGGACTTGGGTGAAGCAGCCTATGTGTTAGGCATCAGGATCTATAGAGATAGATCTAGAAAGCTTCTTGGCCTAAGTCAAAGTACATATATTGACAAGGTGCTAAAGAGGTTTAGCATGCAAGATTCCAAGAAAGGATTCTTGCCCTTGTCACATGGTATCACTCTTTCTAGATCTCAGTGTCCGAGTACAACCGAGGAGAGAGAGCGCATGAGTAAGATTCCATATGCCTCAGCAATTGGATCTATCATGTATGCCATGATATGTACTCGTCCCGATGTCTCATATGCTTTGAGCATGACGAGTAGGTACCAATCAAACCCCGGTGAAAGTCACTGGACAGCTGTTAAGAACATCCTTAAGTACTTACGAAGGACTAAGGATGCATTCTTGGTTTTTGGAGGTGAAGATGAGCTCGTTGTAAAGGGTTACACCGATGCAAGCTTCCAATCCGATAAGGATGATTTTAGATCGCAATCTGGTTATGTGTTTTGTATTGGTGGTGGTGCTGTAAGCTGGAAGAGTTCAAAGCAAGAGACAGTAGCTGACTCTACAACAGAATCTGAGTACATTGCCGCCTCTGATGCTGCGAAGGAGGCAGTTTGGATCAAGAAGTTCATCACTGAACTTGGAGTGGTTCCAAGCATTGTTGACCCGATAGAGCTCTATTGTGACAACAATGGAGCAATCGCACAGGCTAAGGAACCTCGATCTCACCAGCGATCCAAACACATACTCCGACGCTATCATCTCATCAGGGAGATCATCGAGAGGGGTGATGTAAGGATATGCAGGACTTCGACAGACAGCAACATTGCTGATCCACTGACAAAGCCCCTTACGCAGCAGAAGCATGATAGCCATTTTAGATCCATCGGTATTAGATACATGGATGATTGGCTTTTAGTGCAAGTGGGAGATTGTTAGTGTTGTGCCCAAAAAGCCAATCATGAGATGATTGTATTTTTGCAAATTGAGTCATGATATTTTATTGAGGCATTAATCCAGCAATTTTGTTTGTTGTTTTGTTTCTGCGTAACATAATAAACATAATTGTAACCCTAGAATAATGATATTCTTAAACGTCCCTAGTCTAGTATTATTGTGGAGCGGGTTGCAATAATACATAATGACTAGCATATGTGGAGACTAATATGAGATATGTAGTCTACATATGGGTACAAGTTGGAGAACTTGTGTACTGGACCGACCCACCATGAGAACACTTCATGGATCGTTATATGAGTGTCATAAGTGATTCTCATAGTGATCATGGTATATGTAGTCCTTCGACCTATGATCATCAAGGTTCCCTACATGTGAGTCACATACTTTGATACTTTCCTTTGTTGCTCGTAACTGAGTGAACTTGAAGGAGGTCATTGGGTATGTCACATATCATGCGGAGGGATTTGTATGATCAAGATGGGATTTGTCCCTCCTATGTAACGGGAGTGATATCTTTGGGCCCCTTGATAGAGTGAGACTTAGAAAATGCATGGCCATGCTCCGATGAGTTGATATATGATATCAATGTCATCAGTTTAAGTTAGTCTACTCGGTAATCAAGAAACCAAAGATTGGGCTATACGAGAGTGACACATTCCATGTCTCGTGCTTAGTCTTGATATCTTGGACAAAGGGACAATGGCATATATCGGTGATGATCATAAAGGTTTAGTCGATTCACCGACAATCTTGTCACTTGGGTAGCAATGATGTGTTGCTAGACACCGCTCATTGCTTATGATCATAAATGTGATTTATGATCATTGCCAACATGGCAAGAGCCTATTGGGTCGCACACGTAGAGCTATTTGGATCATTAGAGTGCATGGGCTAATTATTTGGGTTATGGTTTCACTTTAATTTCGTATTAATAATGGGCCAAGGAGTTGAGCCATTATTAAGCCCGAAATTAAATCCTAATTGGATTAGGGCTTTGAAACCCATTAGGCCTGGAAGTTGAGTCTCACTATAAATACAACTTTTAAGTGAGAAATTCGTAGGTCTCCTTGCCCTAGCCTCCCAAAAGGACAGCCGCACTCTTCTCTTGCAATTCCTTGGAGGACGCAAGCTAGCACTGCGAGCGCAAGAGAAACGCATCTGCCGGGACGTGGTGGAAGCGTGGTGATCCCGAGAGGCTCGTGTGGATACCATAGAGAGCCTGAACACGTCAACTGTTCAGGTTTTGTGATTCGACTCTACAGTTGAGTGAGAGATCTCAACCGAAAATTAGGTATGAAATTTTCGAACACCCGGTTTACCCCGTTTCACTTGGATCCTGGAGGGTTTCGGTTAAATTCCGCTGCGCTGTTTGGCTCCCGAAACCCAACAGGGGGTCCTTGGAAAACTCGTAGAACAGCTGTGAGTCCCTCCAAAGGCCCCGTGTCATGGCGAGGATGCGTATTTCGGGTTGAAAGTCTGGAACACTTAGGGCCTCTCCATTAAACCTTTCGACATAGTCACGGATGGTTTCTCCGTTCTTCTGCGCTATGTCAAACATCTGGACCGGCATCTTCGCCGTCGAACGGCTTCCAATGAACTGCTGCATAAAGGCCGTGGACAGCTCCTGAAACTCCCTGATGGTTCCAGGGGCCAATGAGTTATACCACGCCGTTGTGGGCACTGTGAGGGTGACCTCAAAGCATTTGCACAAAGTAGCATCATCAGCGCTGTGTAACACCATGCTACGTCTGTATTTAGTTAGATGAGCCTGTGGGTCAATTCGGCCATCATAGGTTTCCAGCCGAGGCACCCGAAAGTCACTTGGCATGGCTGCCTCGACTACTGTTCGGGTGAACGGCGATTCATCCCCACAGAAAGTTTTAGACAGCCTGGTCCAGACTGGTTTGCAAGCTACCTATTTTTCCACTTTCTCCAACCTCACTAATATTTTCTCCACAAGGATCGTGGCATTGGGCTCTTTGTCCTGGTGCTTGTAAGTCTCGGGGAAAGGAGATTGCCGGCGCCTTTTCGGGGACGGACTTCACCGCCGAGGGGATAACGACTTTGCCTCAGGTGATGAACTCTTTTGGCATGGGGTTTTAGGCCGTTTAGGCCCTACTGGCCCCTTAGGTCGTCCCCCGAAGGGTACATTTTCCGTTGAGGACTCATCACGCGGGTTCCCACTTCCCGAACTCCGGTAAGCTGATCTCGGGCTTTTATCCTGAGGGAGTGTTGGCGAGGAAGGCCTTTGGGCCTTCATTGGTTGTGGCCATCTTCGGTCTATTTGTTGCATCATTTTGGCCACAATGGAGGACTGGAAGTTGCGCAGAAAACTCATAGTTATGACTAGAGGACGTTCTTCCTCAGGCGAGGAAGTCCGTGGAAGGGTTTGCTCAGTAGCCGGTCGAACTTCAAGCGCAGACGAGCATTTCGGAAGTCCCTTGTCCTTGGAACGCTGAGTTTCAACAATGGCAACCTGAGGGTGAGTTCCCACAGACGGTGCCAAATGATGCCCGGTAGCATCTTCGTCGGGTGACATTATGACTTCGGGAGGGACTTCCTGTGAGGGAGGATGTCTGGAGCAAAGGTTCCCTAGAGGAATGTGCCTGAAATGCTCAGAAGAAAAGAGGTCAGGAGGTCCCCGGAGTGTTTTTCCGGGGAGGAGCCTCCGACGCCCAAGTCAGTGTTCTGAGAGGAGATAAAGGAAGAGCACTAAGAGGCTAGGTGGTCTTGCCTGTTCGTGTTTTCTCAGGGAGAGGGGTCGGATCCTTCGCCAGGGCTTGTTTCCTGGTATTTATAGTGGTGCCTAGCCCGTTTAGATCATGACATGTGTTCGGTCAGATGTGATCTGTACTTCCGGGCGTAGGGGACAGGTAGCCGCCGTTTGTAGGCTCCTCGGGCTTGGGACCGAGACAGGTCGTGACAATACTTGGATGGCGTCGGCGTGTCAGACCTCTCTTCAAGGCGGCGTGTAACGCATGTGGGCGACATGTCAGAGGCTGCTTAAATGCCCATGCCGTACTCTCGAGGTTCTCTGGCGAGGTCGTCTTTCGGTACAGGCATCCTCCTTCGGGAATTATGCCTATAGTTCGGGGAGTTCCCTAGTTCGGGGGTTCCGCCTTCGGGGAGATTCTCTCTAGCTTGAAATAGCTGGTTCTCCATCTCCGAAGGCAAATCCGTTTGGTCTCCCGAGGGAGCCGGTGGCATCTTTGGAATTCCTGACGTTCTAGCCGAAGTCTAGAGTTCAGGGAATTTTGACTTCAGTCCTTCCGAGGTCCGTGATATCGCCTCTTTTGGGTAATCCCAGTTTTCCTGACCATACTATTGGCAGGATGTATGTACTGAGAGAGGCGATAGCCCTTCGGCTATCACTATGTAATTTTATTTATCTTCCACAAAATTGAAATGTGCATTTTTTTAACCTTCATTACCTTTTCTTGCACTTATTGCAAGTTAGCATATTTTATTTGATGTCTTGGTTTTGCTATTTTGTACATATTTAATACATAATCAATGTAATGATTATAACTTTTTTCACTTTTCAAAATTACACTTGACTGGAATTTTCTAGATACTAAAACGAAAATCTACCTTGAAACAATACATATATATTAGATATTATTAAACATTTCAAAAAAAATAACATATTTATTTTTTCCCCTTGATGGCGATGAGGGCCATCAGCATCTCCACTGTGTGTCATGGAGAATGCAGCAGGAGCTTTCAGAGGTGTATGCGAGCCTTGAAAGAAGGTGCTCTATGTGGATTGCCTGTGTTGGCCGGCAGCATCTTCGCGTGGCAGGTACGGTGAGGCCGAGAAGGACTTCCGGTATGAGAGAGAGGTCCGAAATGGGGATTCCTCAGGAGGACTGGCCTGAAACACTCAGAAAATAGGGGTTAGGAGGGCCCCGGAGTGATTTTCCGGGGAGGAGCCTCCTACGCCCAAGTCAGTGCTTAGAGAGAGGTCCAGAGAGAGGTCGCTTGCTTGTGACCACTCCCCTGGTATATATAAGAGGGAGTGAGCCCTTCAAATTGCAGAAAGTGTATGGACGAACACCAACCGTACTTCTGGGCGTGGGGGGCCCCTAGCCACCTACAGGCTCCTCGAGCCACGAGCTGCGATAATCATAGCCCTACATGATGGGATGTAGGCAGTGGCGACGCGTCAGAGTGCCTGCGAGGACGGAGTGTAGGGTGTACGGGCATAATGTAAGAGACTCTTTGATGGCTCCTGCCGTACCTCCGAGGTCCTCTTGGTTGATGTCTCACTTTCGGGGTGGGGGACCTTTTCCCGGAGTCGCAGTGGTACTTCGGGGCATTTCCTGGCTCCGAAGTTAGTCCTTTGGGCACTTTCACCTGCAGAAGATGGCTAGCACTTCTCCCCGAATCTGGCTCGGTCGCTCTCCCGGTAGAGGCAATATGGTAGTTTTCCGAGGTAGGCATTGGCGAGCTGCCGAGGTCGCGTGCCTCAGGCATTTGGCTCCCTCATTTCCGCGGTCCTTAGGTGTTCGGGGCGATAGCACTTTGGCTATCACATGCCCCCCTCGAGAAGCCGGAGTGGAGAGTTCGGCTAGAGGTCCTTTTGTGGACGCTTTTCAGGACTTGGGGTGTGCTGATCGCAGGGGAGGCATTTCACCACCTTGGGGCATGGTTTGTTCGGACAGGTGTCACCTGTTTGCCCTTGGGTGTCCTCGAGATCCCCAACTTCTTTATTATTTTCTGCCATAGGTTAGTGGACCGTCATGTTTTGAAACTAGGCGTGTCAGTCTGGGATGGTGCACTTGAGTTTTCAAGATGTCAGAAAATGTGTCCTAGTTTCTTGTGACGGCGACACGTGGCAGGTGCTGGTTGGGATGGGTACATCTTTTCGCACGCGAGGGGCAATTATGGCTACGTTTCGCCTTCAAGCAGCAATTATGACGCCCTTTTGGCTTTCCTTCCTTGATCTATGTAAGCCTCATCCTGTCCTTCTCCTCATTTTTTTTTCTTTGTTCTTACTTTGCTCTCGTTTGTTCTTGCGTCTTCTTTTGCCTTTTTTCTTTTTTCCCGCGACGATTTTTACGGCGGAGCGATTCCCGGTATTTTGCACTATGGTGTCCAGGAATCCTGATTTCAGCAAGACTTTTGGTGGGTTCTTCCTTCGGTTTCTGTTTTCTTTTAGCTTTCCGAAGTCATTTTTCTTCTTTCTGAAGTCTTTCTTTTGGTTAGCCATGCCTTCGGCTATTCTCGAGAGCTGGCAGTCTCTTATGTCTCACCCTTGTTGTTCCACCTTTGAAAAATTAGAGAAGTGGACAACCAAATTTTTTCTTCCCTTCTACGCCACCACGAGGTTACCCCACCTCGGTCATTTCAGCTTTACGAATCGGGACGGCAAGGTTACCATTTTCCGAGCCCAACAGAAGGCCGAACTTCGGTATCCTCCAGCGAGGATGATTTGTGACTTTTTCCAATTTCATGGCATAGCCGTAAATCAGCTTCCTCCCAACTCGTACTGCTATTTCAACGCCTTTCTCTGCATGTGTGGGGTCTTCGGGGTAGAACCCCATTTTATCCTGTTCATGCAGTATTATAAGCTCTATCCGGTCTCGAAGGGTGGTTTTTATTTCATGCTACCTCGAGGATCTGGGAGCAAGAAATTCATGTTCACCTTCACTACCAAGGATAGCTGGTGAGGGAGGTAAAGGAAGTTCTTCTTCCTAAAGGTCACGGAGGCTTGGTCGCATGTCCCGACTAAGTGGGCTCGGGGAAAGCTGGAGACGGATGTCGTAGATCCCAAGAAGTTGCTAACTCCCAAGTTGGTGGCAAGGTTTGAGGATTTCGACAGACGTATCTGTGCTGTCACCGATTGGGATGTCGAGGTCCCTCCATGCTCTCTCTACCCCTTCCCCATTAATTGGAGGCTTATGAACGAGGAGATCCTTCGGGAGTTGGGGGTGGTTAAGGAGCATAAGACGGATTTCGGCATGCCAGCTCCTGCTATCAAGGGAAATGAGTCCTGGCTAGTGAAGCTCCTTCGAAGCGAGCTCACTTACAAAGCCTTTTTTGAAAGTAAGCTTCTTTCAAAGTTTTCAGCATAAGTGCATGTCTGGGCTTACATTGATGTTTTCCTTATTTTTCAGAGATGGGCGATGAGTCTGCTGACCACTATAAGTCTATCTTCCTTGGTCAGGCCGAGAAGGAAGAGCAAGAGGAGTGTCTCCAAGAGGCGCAAGACTACTAGGACCAGACCGTCTTTGGCCAAGAAAGCAAAGAAGGATACCCTTCTTCCCCCCTCGGAGGATATGGCGGAGGTCGGAGGTGTCATTGCAACTTCCACGGAGGTTGGTGGTGTCATTGCAACTTCCACCAAGGTTGCAACTCTCGCAGAACCTGAAAGTCCCGCCGAGGTTCCTGCCGGGGTCGTCGCTGTTACTGCTTCTCTGAGTCCCGCCACGTCGGTGGATTTTTTGGGCTCTTTGGCAGGGAGCCCCTCTACCGAGGAGTTGGAAAAATGCCGAAAGGACAAGGGCAAACATGTCCCTACTGACGTGGAAGAGGTCCGGGACTCCGTCGACGACGTTGCCAAGGTTGCGCCAGGTTTGTCTTTTATCTCGTTTTCGATTTTCTCAATCTCATGGCTTTCTCAGTCAAGGAGTTTTGCCTAATGAGACGCATGTGTTTCTATTTTGCAGAGGATTTGGCGCCCTCAGCTTGGATGATTGAGCATGCCCAAAGGCGGCCTCTTCGGGATTCCCACGTCCCACAGGACAAAGTTCCGAGGGAGCCATTCTAGTTTTTCACGGAGGACATGAATCTATTTTCCGATGATTGCCAGGAAATGGCTCCCCAGATTGCGAGGGGCGTACTTACTCAGGCTTCCTTCAAGGCAGCTGCCAAGGAGTGTGCCTCCGAGGATTCCCTTGCCGCTAGAGTTTCCGACCATGCTGCTCAGGTAATTTTTCAGGCTCCTTCATTTTTCCTCCCAGTTTTTGTTTAAGTGTTTTGGCTTTCCTTGTGTGACTTTTACTAAGTACCTTCTCTTTTTTCTTTGCAGCTCCTGAGGTACAGTGGATTCCTTCGAGCTTGGGCGGCAAAGCAGTCTTCGGTCCGAGCTTGGGCCGAAGATAAATTGGAGAAGGCCAAGGTCTTTTGCGCTAACTCGGTTGTGACAAACACCGAGTTGAGCCGTATAGCCAAGCAGAAGGTTGCCCAACTTCGGGAGGAGTTCTTGAGGGGCCAAGAGGATCTCTTGAAGGACTTCTCGAACAAGATGTTCGGCCTTGGTGAGAAGGTTGTGAGCTTAACCTCGGCCAATGAGGCCATTCAGAAGGAGAGAGAAGAAGAAGCTGCTCTTCTGACGAAGGCTATTGCTGACAAAGCTGAACTTCAAGCCAAGGTCGACTCACTAAAGAAGGATTCGAAGAAGAAGAAGAAGATAAAGGAGTTGGAGAAGGAGGTCGCCAATCTTCAAAAGGAGGTTTCAGATCTTCAAAATGAGGCGGACGAATTGGACATAGGAAAGGACAAAGCTGTCCAGGCAACGAAGGTTGCCTTTCAGGACGGCTTCTGCCTAGCTCGCCACCAATTTCTGAAGAAATATTCTGACCTCGATCCTTCCTTCTTGGCGGCCCTGGATATTCCCAAGGGTCCTCGGTGGACTTGGTCGAAAGTTGAGTTCCTCAACCTGCCACTTGCCCCTCCTCCTACACCGAAGGCGACGGCCAAAGACACAGGAGTCGAAGCTTCCCGTGATGTCGAGGACCCTTAGATATTCTAGGGCCTTTGCCTTCTTCTTGTTCTTTGTATTTTTCTTCTTGTAACCTTCTCCTTGCATTAAGACCTTCTTCAATGAATTTTCCTTCATAATTTGGTTAAGTCTTTTGAGGAATTTTTCCCTGTTGTCCCGACCACTTTCGGTCAAGGGACTTTGGAAAGGTACGAGCAGTTTTTGTTTCCCAATTGTCCAGACCTCTTTCGGTCAAGGGACTTCGGAAAGGTACATTTTGCTTGTTTCATCGACCAACCTTCGGGTAAACTCTCTTTGTTTCTGAAGTTTACTTAGGCAGGTTTTAGCCCGTCTTTTTCGACCATACTCGATGGTCTTCACCTTTTTTGGGCATATAACCCAGTCATCCTTTGAAGGAAGATAGGACTTTTCGAGAGTCAATGGACTTCACCCTTTTTTGGGCGTATAACCCAGTCATCCTTGGAAGGAAAACAAGACTTTCGGGAGCGTGTGCTTCAGCTTTGTTCAGCGAGTACTTTCAGATAGGGGAAAACTTCTATACTTAGAGAAATTTCTCATCTAAAATTCTAAGTATAGAATTTCTTTAAGGCATCTGAGTGCCATGCATTTTCCAGTTTTCCTCCTTCGGCGTCGCCAAGCTTGTATACTCCCTTTCGGACCTCGTTTAGGACCAAATAAGGCCCTTTCCAGTTTGGCCGAAGTACCCCATGGCATGATTTTCAGGGTTCAGACTTGGCCTTTCAGAGGATGAGGTCTTCTTCCGTTATTCCTTTTGGCCTATCATGCAGGTTTGCATTTATGGCCACCTTTTGCTGAAAGGCCTTTCTTCTGAGCTCAGTCATTTCTTAGTGCTCGTCAACTAGGTCGAGCTTAGTCGTCAACCCGAGGTCGTTTTCTCTTTCGCCGAACACCTGTATTCTAACTGATGGTCGTACTACTCCGATGGGGATGATGGCCTCTGTACGGGAGATAAGTGAAAAAGGTGTCTCCCACGTGGCCCCTCGAGGAGTTGTCTGAAAACTCCCTAGTACAGTAGGAAGTTTTCCTGGTCTTTTCCCCTTGCTTCCCCCAACCTCTTTTGTGTTAGTGTTGTGCCCAAAATCCAATCATGAGATGATTGTATTTTTTGCACATTGAGTCATGATATTTTATTAAGGCATTAATCTAGCAATTATGTTTGTTGTTTGTTTTCTGCATACCTTAACAAACATAATTGTAACCCTAGAATAATGATATTCTTAAACGTCCCTGGTCTAACATTATTGTGGAGCGGGTTGCAATAATACATAACAACTAGCATATGTGGAGACTAATATGAGATATGTAGTCTACGTATGGGTACAAGTTTGACAACTTGTGTACTGGACCGACCCACCATGAGAACACTACATGGATAGTTATATGAGTGTCATAAGTGATTCTCATAGTGATCATGGTATATGTAGTCCTTCGACCTAAGATCATCAAGGTTCCCTACATGTGAGTCACATACTTTGATACTTTCCTTTGTTGCTCGTAACTGAGTGAACTTGAAGGAGGTCATTGGGTATGTCACATATCATGCGGAGGGATTTGTATGATCAAGATGGGATTTGTCCCTCCTATGTAACGGGAGTGATATCTTCGGGCCCCTTGATAGAGTAAGACTTAGAAAAATGCATGGCCATGCCCGGATGAGTTGATATACGATATCAATGTCATCAGTTTAAGTTGGTCTACTCGGTAATCAAGAAACCAAACATTGGGCTATACGAGAGTGACACATTCCATGTCTCTTGCTTAGTCTTGATATCTTGGGCAAAGGGACAATGGCATATATCGGTGATGATCATAAAGGTTTAGTCAAATCATCGACAATCTTGTCACTTGGGTAGCAATGATGTGTTGCTAGACACCGCTCATTGCTTATGATCATAAATGTGATTTATGATCATTGCCAACGTGGTAAGAGCCTATTGGGTCGCACACATAGAGCTATTTGGATCATTAGAGTGCATGGGCTAATAATTTGGGTTTTGGTTTCACAATAATTTCGTATTAATAATCAGCCTAATAGTTGCGCCATTATTAAGCCCGAAATTAAAGCCTAATTGGATTAGGGCTTTGAAACCTATTAGGCCTGGAAGTTGAGTCTCACTATAAATACAACTTCTAGTGAGAAATTCGCAGGTCTCCATGCCCTAGCCTCCCAAAAGGACAGCCGCACTCTTCTCTTGCAATTCCTTGGAGGACGCAAGCTAGTACTGCGAGCGTAAGAGAAATGCATCTGCCGGGACGTGGTGGAAGCGTGGTGATCCCGAGAGGCTCGTGTGGATACCATAGAGAGCCTGAACACGTCAACTGTTCAGGTTTTGTGATTCGACTTTACAGTTGAATGAGAGATCTCAATCGAAAATTAGGTATGAAAATTCACGAACACCCGGTTTACCCCGTTTCACTTGGATCCTGGAGGGTTTCGGTTAAATTCCACTGCGTTGTTTGGCTCCCGAAACCCAACAGTGGTATCAGAGCTACTGGTGAAACCCTAAACCGGGATTGATGTTGAATCGCATGATGTTATGTGTTCGGTTGCTTTTCTGCCATGACTAATTAGATTGATTCGTGTTGCATGAAACCGGAACTCGTAATGAACATATGACATATATGAAGAAACGACACAAATTGGTTAATGAGATTAACCCGAAATTGAATGGTATGAGATACCTATATGGATTAATATTCTTGCAATAGTTGCAAAAACCCTAGGTTTGTTCAGATTCGGGCACCAAAAGTAAGGTATTTTGGTGGCTCGAATGGGGGAGTCTCGGGTGCCTACTTGCTCGAAATAGAAGATTTCGGGCTAAGCAATTGTAAGACAATTTTTTGCGCCGGGGGGCGCTGCCCCCCACGCCCCCCACAAAGGCAGCTCACCCTGACCCCGTCCGCTAACCGGTCAGTGGAACCACCACCCACTGACCGGCCAGCTGGACCGCCGTATGCGAAGCGCCACATAAATAAAAATTGGTTAATCAACGCGCGAAAATTGGCATGCATCTTTGTTGAATGAGATTTAACATGATATGCTGATTAGTGTTTGAACCATGGTGCATGGTTATAGCCCTTGATTGGTTGTACTTGTAAATACGGCCTATGAGTCGTGCCTTTTCTTATCACTCTCATTGTACATTCTCTTCTCACCTTACTCCCCTCGAATGTAACTCGAGGTTTCTATTATTGATGTAATGGTGCATTATAGGATCATCCAAAGTGATATGTCCAAGGATCATCCAAGGTGGTATGTCCAAGGAGGTGACAACAAAAGGGCAGCCAAGAATGGAAGAGAAGGAGCTTGTGAAGACTCTTTTCTTTTCTTAGGCTTTTATGATATTCTCATTGGCTTGAGAATATCGCATAGTTTGGGCTATAATCATGTCACGTTTACTTTCTTGAACGCATGAGATGCATGTTTTATATTTGTATGTGATGCATGTCTAAGACAACCGAAGAAAACAAATTGGTGAGATCAAACGAAAATCCCTCAAACAAATATTAAGTCATCAAATGTGATGCCTTCCAACTGTTGGCACTCGTCAAGACTTTGATCAACATTAGTTGGGTTTGCCAAAGCAAAGAACCTATGTTCATCTTGGTAAGGCGTGATGGGATAATAGTGATATCCAAATTGCTAACTTTGGCTCCGACTTAACTAAGTCATCCTAATAGGATTAGGGACTTAGAGGCATAGAGTTGGGCTTAAGCTCATGGGATGAGCTTGGACAAGTGTTGTTCACCCAACTATCCAAGAGTTGCATAAGATGCAATTGGCAAGGAGTTGCCTACCTAAATAGCTGTAACTTGGGAGAAAAGCCAAAGCTGACTCAAGTTGTGGTCAAATATGGATCTTGGCCCACTAGAATACCTTAGCGCCAAGGTGTTCCGAAATAATATCGAGGGTTATTATTTTGAGGAAAATAGTGGGAGTATCATTTAATAAAAGTCCTTATTAAATGAATTAAAATACATGACTCTTACACTGCATATTTACTGTTGTAGATAACCATGGCACAAAACACATCGACACTTTCGTTGCGATCGATCCTTGAGAAGGAAAAACTGAATGGGACCAACTTTCTCAAATGGTACCGAAACTTGACGATAGTCCTCAAGAAAGAGAGAAAGGCCTATGTCCTAGAGTAGTCCATTCCAAATGAGCCTGTTGCCACTGCTCCAAGAGCTGAAAAGGATGCTCATAAGAGGCACTCTGATGATGCTTTGGATGTTGCATGCCTCATGCTTATTACCATGCAATCTGAGCTTCAGAAGCAACATGAGAACATGGGGGCGTTCGATATGATCAAAAATCTCAAAATGCTTTTCCAAGAGCAAGCTAGGCATAAGAGGTTTGAGACCTCTAAGGCATTGTTTCAGTGCAAGATGTCTGAGGGAAGTCCCGTTGGTCCTCATGTGCTCAAGATGATTGGGTACATTGAGAATCTTGAGAATTTGGGATTTGCTCTTTAGAAAGAGTTGGCTATTGATGTAGTCTTGCAATCATTGCATGAAAGCTACAGTCAGTTCGTCATGAACTGTAACATGAACGACCTAGACAAGTCCCTCCCTGATTTGCTCAATATGTTAAGAACTGCTGAGCAAAACCTTAAGAAGGCTAAGCCCATTTTGATGGTTCAAAAGGGCAAGGGAAAGGGAAAAGCCAACAAGAAGAAGGATAAAGCTAATGGAAAGTCCAATGCTAGTTCTTCTTCAGCTGCACTGAAACCAAAGGGTGGTGTGGCAAAGGAAGGGGAGTGCTTCCATTGTAAGCAACCTGGACACTGGAAGCGTAACTGCAAGCTCTATCTTGAAGAACTTGCTAAGGAAAAGGGAAGTAAGACTTCCACTTCAGGTATTCTTGTTATAGAGGCTAACTTTTCTACTTCCTCATCTTGGGGATTGGATACTGGATGTGGATCTCACATTTGTGCAAATGTGTAGGATCTAAGTAGAAGTAGAAGATTGGCCCAAGGTGAAGTGGACCTACGTGTTGGAAATTGAGCAAGGGTTGCTGCCTTAGCCGTAGGGACTTATGTTCTCACTTTGCCTAGTGGATTAGTTTTAGAATTAGACAACTGCTACTTTGTGCCTACTATTAGTAGAAATTTGATTTTCTGTTTCTTGTTTGGACAAGAAAGGTTTTTCATTTATAATAAAGGACAAATGTTGTTCCATTTATTTGAATGAAATTTTTTATGGTAGTGCTCAACTTAGCAATGGGTTGTATGTTCTAGACCTCGAAGATCCAATCTATAATGTGAATACCAAGAAGGTCAGATTAAATGATTCAAACCCGACCTATCTCTGGCACTGTTACTTAGGCCATATAAATGAGACCGGCATATCCAAGCTCCATAAGGATGGATTCTTGGACTCATTTGATTTGGAATCATATGAGACATGTGAGTCATGTTTGTTGGGCAAGATGACCAAAGCCCCATTCACAGGGCAAAGTGAAAAGGCTAATGACTTACTAGGACTCATACATAGTGATGTATGTGGCCCTAGGTCTATACAAGCTAGAGGAGGTTTCCAATACTTCATTACTTTCACTGATGACTTCAGCAGATATGGCTTTGTGTATCTCATGAGACACAAGTCAGAATCCTTTGAAAAGTTCAAAGAATTCAAGAATGAAGTAGAGAATCAACTCGGGAAGAGTATTAAAGTGCTTCGATCAGATCGAGGTGGAGAGTACTTGGATCGAGAATTCCTTGACTATCTGAAGGAGTGTGGTATAGTATCACAACTCACTCCACCAGGTACACCTCAATGGAATGGTGTTTCTGAAAGGAGAAATCGAACTCTATTAGACATGGTTTGCTCTATAATGAGTCAAGCTGACTTTCCAAACTCCTTTTGGGGACATGCTCTATAGACAGCCGCTTTTACACTAAACCGACTTCCATCTAAATCGGTTCAAAAGACACCATATGAGATATGGAGTGGGAGGCGTCCCAATTTGTCTTTTATGAAGATTTGGGGAAGATTTAGGGCTATGACGCTTATGTGAAACATCAATCCTCTGACAAACTAGGGCCCAAATCTCAAAAATGCCTTTTTGTTGGGTATCCCAAAGAAACAAAGGGTTACTATTTCTACAATCCTTCTGGGCAAAAAGTGTTTGTTGCTCGAACTGGTGTCTTTTTGGGGAAAGAGGTTATCTCTAAAGAAACTACTGGGAGGAAATAGAACTTGAAGAAATTCAAGAACAACAAGGAGACATCGAACCTGAAATGGAACCTGAACAGACACCACAAGATGTTGTGGTTCAAGAGTCTGTTCCTGTAGCACAGAACCCACGTAGGTCTGGTAGGATTCGGCGTGAGCCCGAGAGATATAGATTTCTCTTGACTCACATCGGTGATGTGATGCTCATGGATGAGGATGAGCCCACAACCTACCAGCAAGCTATGTCAGGGCCTGACTTTGAGAAGTGGCTAGTGGCCATGAAATCTGAGATGGAATCCATGTATGAAAACCATGTATGGACTTTGGTTGACCCACCTAAAGGGGTAAAACCCATAGGGTGCAAATGGATTTTCAAGAAGAAAATTGACATGGATGGTAATGTGATTACCTTTAAGGGACGATTGGTTGCAAAAGGTTTCAAGCAAATTCATGGTATTGACTATGATGAAACTTTTTCACCAGTTGATATGCTTAAATCCATCCGAATTTTGTTTGCTATTGCTGCACACTATGATTATGAGATATGGAAAATGGATGTCAAAACTGCATTCCTAAATGGAAAGCTACTTGAGGATGTGTACATGACACAACCTGAGGGTTTTGTCACTCCTGAGAATGCTAATAAAGTGTGCAAGTTGCAAAGGTCCATTTATGGACTGAAGCAAGCTTTTCGAAGTTGGAATCTTCATTTTGATGATGCAATCAAAGAGTTTGGTTTTATCAAAAATGAAGATGAACCTTGTGTCTACAAGAAGGTTAGTGGGACCGCTATTGTCTTCTTGGTGTTGTATGTAGATGACATACTACTCATCGGGAATGACATTCCTGAGCTACAGTCTGTGAAGACTTGGCTAGGGAAATGTTTCTCTATGAAGGACTTGGGTGAAGCAGCCTATGTGTTAGGCATCAGGATCTATAGAGATAGATCTAGAAAGCTTCTTGGCCTAAGTCAAAGTACATATATTGACAAGGTGCTAAAGAGGTTTAGCATGCAAGATTCCAAGAAAGGATTCTTGCCCATGTCACATGGTATCACTCTTTCTAGATCTCAGTGTCCGAGTACAACCGAGGAGAGAGAGCGCATGAGTAAGATTCCATATGCCTCAGCAATTGGATCTATCATGTATGCCATGATATGTACTCGTCCCGATGTCTCATATGCTTTGAGCATGACGAGTAGGTACCAATCAAACCCCGGTGAGAGTCACTGGACAGCTGTTAAGAACATCCTTAAGTACTTACGAAGGACTAAGGATGCATTCTTGCTCTTTGGAGGTGAAGATGAGCTCGTTGTAAGGGGTTACACCGATGCAAGCTTCTAATCCGATAAGGATGATTTTAGATCACAATCTGGTTATGTGTTTTATATTGGTGGGGTGCTGTGAGCTGGAAGAGTTCAAAGCAAGAGACAGTAGCTGACTCTACAACAGAATCTGAGTACATTGCCGTCTCTGATGCTGCAAAGGAGGCAGTTTGGATTAAGAAGTTCATCACTGAACTTGGAGTGGTTCCAAGGATTGTCGAACCGATAGAGCTTTATTGTGACAACAATGGAGCAATCACACAGGCTAAGGAACCTCGATCTCACCAGCGATCTAAACATATGCTCCGACGCTATCATCTCATCAGGGAGATCATCGAGAGGGGTGATGTAAGGATATGCAGGACTTCGACAGACAGCAACATTGCTGATCCACTAACAAAGCCCCTTACGCAGCAAAAGCATGACAGCCATTCTAGGTCTCTTGGTATTAGATACATGGATGATTGGCTTTAGTGAAAGTGGGAGATTGTTAGTGTTATGCCCAAAAGCCAATCATGAGATGATTGTATTTTTTGCACATTGGGTCATGATATTTTATCAAGGCATTAATCCAGCAATTATGTTTGTTGTTTTGTTTCTGCGTAACTTAACAAACATAATTACAACCCTAAAATAATGATATTCTTAAACCTCCCTGGTCTAGTATTATTGTGGAGCAGGTTGCAATAATACATAACAACTAGCATATGTGGAGACTAATATGAGATATGTAGTCTACATATGGGTACAAGTTTGACAACTTGTGTAATGGACCGACCCACCATGAGAACACTACATGGATAGTTATATGAGTGTCATAAGTGATTCTCATAGTGATCATGGTATATGTAGTCCTTCGACCTAAGATCATCAAGGTTCCCTACATGTGAGTCACATACTTTGATACTTTCCTTTGTTGCTCGTAACTGAGTGAACTTGAAGGAGGTCATTGGGTATGTCACATATCATGCGGAGGGATTTGTATGATCAAGATGGGATTTGTCCCTCCTATGTAACGGGAGTGATATCTTCGGGCCCCTTGATAGAGTAAGACTTAGAAAAATGCATGGCCATGCTCAGATGAGTTGATATACGATATCAATGTCATCAGTTTAAGTTGGTCTACTCGGTAATCAAGAAACCAAAGATTGGGCTATATGAGAGTGACACATTCCATGTGTCGTGCTTAGTCTTGATATCTTGGACAAAGGGACAATGGCATATATCGGTGATGATCATAAAGGTTTAGTCGAATCATCGACAATCTTGTCACTTGGGTAGCAATGATGTGTTGCTAGACCCCGCTCATTGCTTATGATCATAAATGTGATTTATGATCATTGCCAACGTGGTAAGAGCCTATTGGGTCGCACACATAGAGCTATTTGGATCATTAGAGTGCATGGGCTAATAATTTGGGTTTTGGTTTCACAATAATTTCGTATTAATAATCGGCCCAATAGTTGAGCCATTATTAAGCCCGAAATTAAAGCCTAATTGGATTAGGGCTTTGAAACCTATTAGGCCTGGAAGTTGAGTCTCACTATAAATACAACTTCTAGCAAGAAATTCGCAGGTCTCCATGCCCTAGCCTCCTAAAAGGACAGCCGCACTCTTCTCTTGCAATTCCTTGGAGGACGCAAGCTAGCACTGCGAGCGCAAGGGAAATGCATCTGCCGAGACGTGGTGATCCCGAGAGGCTCGTGTGGATACCATAGAGAGCCTGAACACGTCAACTGTTCAGGTTTTGTGATTCGACTCTGCAGTTGAATGAGAGATCTCAACCGAAAATTAGGTATGAAAATTCACGAACACCCGGTTTACCCCGTTTTACTTGGATCCTGGAGGGTTTCGGTTAAATTCCTCTGCGCTGTTTGGCTCCCGAAACCCATCATTTTGTAGTCCCTCTTTTATAGCTGTGTTGGCTACCTCCACTTGTTTGTTGCTCTGTGGCTGAGCTAGTGGGTCGAACTGTGTTTTTATTCCGAAGTCGGTGATGAATTCTTGGAATTCCTCGTCCGTAGACTGGGAACCATTATCGGCCATTATCACCATCGGTATGCCGAATCTGCATATCATGTTCTTCTAGACGAACTTTTGTATATCTTTTGCCGGAATAGTTGCTAGGGGCTCTGCCTCCACCCACTTAGTGAAGTAGTCTGCTGTTACTACACAGAACTTCACTCCTTCGGGTGTTATCGGGAGTGGCCCGGTGAGGTCTATTCCCCATATTGCCAAGGGGCAAAGGTAATCTTCCGGGGTTATCCCCTCCGAAGGCAGCCTTTGGGTGCTGGTGTGTATCTGGCAATTTTCAGACCTTTTGGACGAATTTTCCTGCACCCTTTTTACCGGTACATCTTTGTAGCGGACTTTCGTACCCCTGCCGGTATAATTCCTCCTTAATTAGAGGACATCGTCCGTAATATCTTCGCATTTTTCTCCACTTCATGAGGATTTTCGGGACTCTTTGGTTGCGAGAGACCTTTTTGTATGGTCTTTCCACCCTTTGTCCGAGGTTGCTATACTCAGCGTTGCCATGCTCGGATGGCCCAGCACTTTGGTAACCACATTTGATTGCTCCGGTGGCCCCTCTGCCCCCGGCCTCTCGAAGGGCTACTCAAGCGCCCTGATGTTCTGCGCTCGGGGTTCCATGAAGTTTGCACTAGATCTACCTTTGCTCTGTTTCCCTCGTTGGTTTCAGCATTTTCTACTCCTGGGATTTCAGCAACGAAGTCTGCCAGTGCCTAGGCTTTTATTGCCCTTCTAGGCTCGTAGGTGCTGCAGTATTCTCCGAGCTCGATGCACCCTTTTGATGATCTTCACCAAATGCTCTGCCCTTTTTATGACGTCGCCCAGAGGTGAGTTACTCCGGACAGTGGTAGCGTGACCTTGGAAGTAGAGTCATAGCCTTCTCCCTGTAAATAGCAAGGCGTAGATAGCTTTTTTGGGTAATGGGCGTATGCCCTTGTTGCCGAGGAGACGGCAACTTTTCTTTGGGTGCAAAACCCCTTCGACAGGGAGGCCTGGGCCATCTTGACCCTATTTTTCCCGTAGGTCCTGTTCCGAGGGGCATGCTTCCTGTTGAGGACTCATCTTCGTTGATCTCTCCTTCCGAACTCCCTTGAGTTGACGTGGGACCCTTCTCTTTGGCCCGAATTTAGCTGCGGCCATCTTCGGTCTAACTGCTGCGTCACTCCAGCCACAACAGGGCGTGAGAACTCACACAGGAAGCCTATGATAGTAGTCAGAGGACGTTCATCCTCGAGCACGGAGGTCCCTGCTGCAGTCGTTTGGTTGCCGGTTGGACCTCTGGCGCGGATGGGGACCTAGAAAGTCCTTTGTCCTTAGAACGCCAAGTTTTCAACGACGGGGACCTGGGAGTGATTTCCCATAGACGGCGCCAAATGATGACGATGAGGGCCATCAGCATCTCCACTGTGTGTCATGGAGAATGCAGCAGGAGCTTCCTGAGGTATAGGCGAGCCCTAAAAGAAGGTGCTCTATGTGGATTGCCTATGTTGGTCGGCAGCATCTTCACGTGGCAGGCACTATGAGGCCGAGAAGGACTTCCGGTATGAGAGCGAGGTCCGAAACGGGGATTCCTCAGGAGGACTAGCCTGAAACACTAAGAAAACAGGTGTTAGGAGGTCCCTGGAGTGATTTTTCGGGGAGGAGCCTCTGACGCCCAAGTCAGTGCTTAGAGAGAGGTCCAGAGAGAGGTCGCTTGCCTGTGACCACTCCCCTGGTATATATAGGAGGGGGTGAGCCCTTCAGATTGCGGCACGTGTATGGATGAACACCATCCGTACTTCTGGGCGTGGGGGGCCCCTAGCCGCCTGCAGGCTCTTCGAGCCACGAGCTGCGATAATCATAGCCCTACATGACAGGACGTAGGGAGTGGCAACGCGTCAGAGTGCCTACGAGGATGGCGTGTACGGTGTACGGGCGTAATGTCAGAGGCTCCTTGATGGCTCCTGTAGTACATCCGAGGTCCCCTAGGTTGATGTCTCACTTTCGAAGTGAGGAACCTTTTCCCGGAGTCGTAGTGGTATTTTGGGGCATTTCCTAGCTCCGAAGTTAGTCCTTCAGGGCACTTTCACCTGCCGAAGGTGGCTAGCAGTTCTCCCCGAAGCAAGCTCGGTCGCTCTCCCGGCGGAGGTGATATGGTAGTTTTTCGAGGTAGGCATTGGCGGGCTGCCGAGGTCGCGTGCCTCAGGCATTTGGCTCCCTCCTTTCCGGGGTCCTTAGGTGTTCGGGGCGATAGCACTTTGGCTATCACATGCCCCCCTCGGGAAGCCGGCGTGGAGACTTCGGCTAGAGGTCCGTTTTTGGGCGTTTTTCAAGTTTTAGGGTGTGCCGATCCGAGCGGAGGCATTTCGCCACCTGGGGGCATGGTTTGTTCGGACAGGTGTCACCTGTCTGCCCTTTTGTGCCCTCGAGATCCCCAACTTCTTTATTCTTTTCTGCCATAGGTTAGTTGATGGCGGTGGGTTAGGCCTCTGCCGAGCTGGGACGGACCCAGGTAGTATTGTCCCTTGTGGCGCATTAATGGGCGGAGCAGATCCTTGAACCCAAGACCTCAGGGATTTACACTCCCTCAGGGGGAGTCGCGTCTAACCACCAGGCTATAGCCTGATGGTTAGACGCGACTCCCCCTGAGGGAGTGTAAATCCGTGAGGTACAGGGCTCAAGGCTGAACAAGGCCGCCCTAGGCACCAGATCGGACAATACTACCACGGCTGGGCCCCCAGGAGTCCACGTGGTCGCCCCCTATCGGCTGAGAGGGATGGCAACAAAATGCGCGTTTTGATGGCGGACCTGGGACGGACCCAGGTAGTATTGTCCCTTGTGGCGCATTAATGGGCAGAGCGGATCCTTGAACCCAAGACCTCAGGGATTTACACTCCCTTAAATGATGCCCTTCAGCATCTTCTTCATGTGTCATGGTGAAGGCGGCAGGGGCTTATGGAAATAGAGAAAGGTCCGGGACGAACATACTCTGAGAAGATCACCTGAAAGTCACAGGAAGCAAGGGTTAGGAGGTCCCGGAGTGTTTTTCCGGGGAGGAGCCTCCGATGCCCAAGTGAGTATTTTGGAGGTAATCAGATGATTTAAAGAGTAAAGGAGTATCTTATCTCAAGTAATGTCCCCCCCTCACCTAGAATCATTACCAAGTACATATAGAGGGGCGAATAGTGATAGTTCTTCTCGTGTAGCCGGCCCAGATTGTGACACGTGTTCGGCGGGATGCGTTCCACGTCTTTTGGACAACAGGGGACTCCTAGCAGGGCATGGGCTTCTGGGCTAGGAGTCTAGTCAACCCAAGACTGACGTGCTAGAGTGTCCTTGCAAATGGCGTGTTAGGGCATGGCTGGGGCGGATTATCGAGGATGTGTCAGAGGCTCCTTAAATGCTTATGGCATACTCTCGAGGTCCTTTTTGGTAGAGGAGGCCTCTTCGGAGAACTTGTCCTCCGAGGTCACTTTAGTATCGCGGGAATATATTTCCCGAGGGTGACCTTTCTCGGACGCACCCCCATTTCCGAGGATGGCTTACTCATTCTCCCGAGGTTGGTACTATTGTTTCCAGGAATGGAGAAATGCCGAGGCTGGATTTCGGGAGGTCGGGCTTTGTCCAAGCCAGTGGGTTCGGAGGGTGATTGGCACCTTGGCTATCACATGCCCCCACCCAGGAAGTCGAAGCGAAGACTTCGGCTTTATGCTTTTGGGAAGGCTTCTTTACCGAACTCGTGGTTGGAGCTCTACTCAAGAAGTTGCTCTTTTTCAGAAGGTGTTCCTTCATAGCCGAGGTACCCTTCCCTAGTTCTTTCTGTGACCTCAAGGCGTGTGCAGCCTTTGCTTTTGCTTTCTTCTGCTGCAGGTTCGTGAACCGTCATATCCTTTGGTCAAACATATCAGTTATGGATAAGCGTGCCTGGGTTTTCGCGATGTCAGAGGGGCATACCCTAGTTCTTTGCGTTGGATGACACGTGGCCGCTAGTGGATGGCGGTATAGTTACGCCGGTCATACTAATTGTGTCTCTTCGCCTTTGAAGAGTAATAATGAGTCTGTTGCGCTTCCGAGGGATAATAATGACGACGTTTCGCTTACCCTCTTCGGTCTATATAAGCACCTTTCGCCTCATTCTTTGCTTTACTCTCTGCTTTTGCTCTCATATGCTCCAGAGCCATTTCTTGCCTTTCTGCTTCTTTCCGGTGGCGGTTTCTGTGGCGAAGCGATTTTTGGCAATTTTCACGACGGCGTTCAGTAATTTTGATTTTCGGCAAAACCTTTGGTGGGTGCTCCCTTCTGTAATTCTTTTCTCTTCTCTCTTTCGAGGTCATTTTTCCGAAGTCTCTTTGTTTTCTTACCCTTTCTGGAGTCATCCTTTTTCTTTTGTAAAAAATGTCAGATTCGACCCCGTTGCTGGCTGTCCGACCTCTCCCCGAGAGTTTTCTTCCTCTCGAATCTCATCCTTGTACTACCACTCCGGAGAAGGTGAGGAAGTGGATGGCCAAGTATTACCTTCCTTCTTATCTCGTCCCGAGGTTGCCCATCCTGGGCACCTACGGCTTTATGTCAGATTCGCATGAGGTTACCGTTTACCGAGCTCAATTAAAAGCCGGTCTTTGGTACCCTCCTCACCGCGTGATCTGTGAATTTTGCAAATTCCACGACATCGTCGTGAACCAACTTCCCCCAAATTCTTACTCCTACTTTAATTCTTTTCTCTGCATGTGTAGGGTGTTTAAGATAAAGGCCCACTTTCTTTTCTTCATGCAGTACTACAAACTCCACCCAGTCCCGAAGGGTGGCTTTTATTTCCTGCTTCGCCGAGGGTCCGGGAGCAAAAAGTTTACCTTCACCTTCAACAACAAGGACAGCTGGCAGGGGTGGCAGAAGAAGTTTTTCTTCCTGCCGATCCCCGAGCTTTGGCATCACGTCCCCACCAGATGGGCTTCGGGGACCCTGAAGATGGACGTCGTTGACCCCCAAAAACTCCTGACTTCGGATCTGGCTGTTGAGTTTGATCAATTTGATAGGCTCATCCGGGCCGTGGCAGACTGTGACCCCGAGGTCCCTTCGCATTCATTTTACCCTTTTCCCATCAAGTGGGACCTCATGACCAGGGAGGTCCTTCGAGAGATGGGAGTAGTGAATGCACACAAGAGTGATCCTGGGATGCCCGTGCTTGTTCTTCCGAGAAAAAAGGCTTGGATAGTCATGCTCCTTCGGGCAGAGATCACATATGAGTATTTTGCCGAGAGTAAGTCTCTTTCTTGGTTTTGATACCTTTTTTCCTTTTGGACTTACGCTGATACTTTTTCCTTTTGCAGAGATGGGCGATCAATCTGCTGACTTTTACAAGTCACTCTTCCTCAGTAAGGCCGAAAGGGGGGAGCAGATGCGCAAGAAGGTGCCTGCTAAGAGGAAGAAGTCGATCGGCAGCAGGCCTTCTACCACAACGACTTTGGGAGGGGGAGTAACAGCCCTAGCCTTCTAGGGCCAAGAAGGATAGGGCTATTACTCCCCCTCCCGAAGTCGTTGTGGAGGTGTAGGATCAATCCCCTGTTCTTCCTTCAACGCCGGCGGACCTTCCTCCCTAGAAGGCTAGGGCTGTTACTCCCCCTCCCGAAGTCGTTGTGGAGGTGTAGGATCAATCCCCTGTTCTTCCTTCAATGCCGGCGGACCTTCCTTCGGACCCTGCCCTTCTTGGGGGAACACTGATCCCCATTCTTCCCACCGAGCCTTCTTCCGAGCAAAGACTTGCTCATGAACTTGAAGATAGCAGAAGAAGGAAGGGGAAGAACATTCCCAGTAAAGTCCGGGAGGGCGAGTCTGAAGATGACGTCGTCAAAGTTCTACCAGGTTGGTTCCTTAGCCATTCTCCTACAAGCCTTAGTATTTTTCGTATCTACGATTTTTTGGATGAATGGCTAAGGGATGACGTACTGACGGAACTTCGACGTAAACTTGCAGAGGATATGCCTGCGGCGCCCTGGATGGACGCTCACACCCGGCGAAGGGCTCTTCGGGACAAGCGGATCCCTCTCGGCAAGGTGCCGAGGGAGCCCTTCTGGACGTTCACAGAGGACATGAACTTGTTCTTGGAGGATAGCCAGTTGATGGCTCCTCAAATGGCGATGGTGGTGATGACAGGGGCCACCTTTCAGTTGCTCATTACCGAATGTCCCAACGAGGAGATCCTCCCGGGAAGGATGACCGAGCATGCCGCCTAGGTAGTTTTCTCCCCTTTGTTTACTTAGAGATTTTTCGTCTAAGTTTCCATCATTCTTTTGATACCTATTCGGGGCCTTCTTTTTTACAGCTTTTGGCATATAGCGGATATTTCCGCACTTGGGCATCGAAACAAACAGAGGCTCGTTCTCGGTTCAAAGATTCTTTGAGCAAAATGAAGGAGGTTTGCGCCAGGCACGTCCTCAAATATGATGAGGTCAAGATTGTGAAGGAGGACGTTATGAATCTTTGGGCCAAACTCGCGATGAGCAAGCAGGAACTTCTCCTAGATTTCACTGCCAGGGTTAACGATCCCGGCTCAAAGTGTGCCGCTCTCTCTTTAGAGAACGAGGCTCTTCAGAAGGCGAACACTGAAGACGGCAAGAGCCTGGCGAAGGCGCTTACTTTGAACACCGACCTTGATGCCAAGGTTAAATCTTTGAAGAAGGGGCCTAAGATCAAGAAGAAGAAGAAGCTGGAGGAGAAGATTGCCAAGCTTCAGACCAAACTGGATGCTCTTAGTGCCGAAAAGGACAAGTCTAAGTGAATGGCGAAGGTGGCTTTCCATGACGGCTTTTGCTTGGCACGCCATCAAGTCCTTGCTCGGCACCCTGAGCTCGACCTTTCCAACTTGTCCGCTCTGGATTTTCCCGAGGGGCCCCAGGAGGTATGGTCAAAGCCAGATTTTCTCAATCTTCCTCCAGCTAAGCCGATGCCTCTGACTGAGCCTAATGATGATGATGTTGATGATGGGACATCGGATGTCCCTGCTCAGCCACAGGCTTCTTCTCGTTCTCTTGTACTCCTGCTTGCTTGTACATATTTGCCTTAGAATTTTTTAATGAAGATTCTTTCTCCAATCTCCATTTGTTCTTCCGAATAAGATTCTTCAGAAGTAATTCTAAGCACGCACTTTCGGCGAATTGTCCGTACTTACTTTTTCGGGAAGAGTAGTTTTAGACTTTTTTTGAACTCCGTTGAGTTTATACTCCATCCAGGAGTTAGTTCCGAAAGGAGAACCATTAAGGAACTATGGCGACAACATTCGACTTGTGTCTTTATTGACGACTGCGGGGAAGAGTAACTACAATCTTTCTGAAAAAAGTTCTAAGTATAGAATTTCTTTAGGGCATCCGAATGCCAGGTATTTTTCAGTTCTCCCCCTTCGGTGTCGCCGAACTTGTATACTCCCTTTCGGACCTCGTCCAGGACCAAATAATGTTATGACCCTTTTTGAGGAAGGTAAAGAGTTTTGAATTAAGTTTAGAAGTTTAATTTAAGTTTACTTAGCAAGAATAAAGGAGTTTGCCGAAGTTCACTAAGTTTCGACAAGAATAAAGCTCTGAACTAAGTTCAGGGGCAAAATGGTAATTTTGCACCCTAAGTAGCCGGGACGAGTCCCGAGTGTTTTAAAATGAATTTTTAGAACTTAACTCTTAACTATAACTCAAACTTGACAAATAGACAAGAATTGAATCAAGAACTGTTAAGTTACAAAGATGGGGGACCTAATTGCACTTAACTTGAAACCTTGGTGATCTTGGTGTTAAGTGAGGGTTTAAGAAGGGAAAGAGGAGGAGAAGCTGCCATTAACACGTTCTTGAGCTTCCCTTACTCATTTCTCTCTCAAATTGAACTTGGAATCAAGTGATCTTGGTGTCAAGAGGTGCAATTAAAGGTGTATAAGCTTGGAGGATGCATTTTCAACCTTGAATTCATGTTTTTGAGGCTTGGAGAGGCGTTTTTCTCCATCCCCTATTTTTGAACGAGGTAAGAGTTGTGTTCTTGATTGATTTCCTGGTATTTGGTTGATTGGAAGCTTGGGTTTTGGTTAGGAGGCAAGAATTTGATGTTTAGAGCTTTGTTTTTGGTTTGGAATTAGGTAGAACTTGGGTGAGCTTGGTTGAATGAAAAGGAGCTTGATTCTTGCTTGGTTCTTGGAGTTAAGGTAAGGGAGTTGTGTTTTTAAGTTCATGGAATGCCATTAGCTTGGATTTGATTGAGAAATTCGAGTGGTTTTAGCTAAGGCATTAAGGAAACGTTTTGGTGAATTATGGTGGACTAGCGGGATTGAGAGGAATTGTTTGATGTTACGATACATCATAGCTTAGCTTTCGATAGTTGGTTATGTTCCTTGCAACATGTACTTTGTGGGTATGAAATTTGGTAGCTTTCTATGCATATTTGATATGTGTAATTGGTTGCCAAAGTTCATAGCAGTGAAACTCGCCAATTTTGCATTTCTGCAGATTGGCGACGCGTCGCCAATTTCAGGTCAAAACCAGCAACGCATCGCCAATCCAGTAAAACTGTCTCCGAACGTCGACAACTGTGGCGACGCGGCGCCTAGACAGCATCCGACACCCAATTTTGTTTTCAGCATAACTTTTCGCTCGGGTGTCCGATTGAGGTGATTCAAGATTCCACTCGAAGCTAAGAGGGAGTACGATCACCTCAACATTTTAAAAATACTTAAATTGTCCCAGTTTTAGATTTATATTAACTCAAAGTGGAGGCAAGTTTTTAAGGAAACTATGTTGCATTTGAACATAATTAGCTACCACTAGTTCAGGTGAGAGGTTTAGAACCCTCATCGGCCTAGCCGTGCCATAGCCATGAGGTCACGAGGTGAAACCTTGTTCATCTAGTCTACATCAACGAGGCCCTGCGGCCTAGTCCACAAAGTCCCACCATAATTCCCCTGCGTAACAACTAGGTGAGAGGTTTTATGATTGTTTGTGGCTTGCTAAGGTTCACCCTTGGGCCGAGTGCCAGGTTGCTAAGTGGTTGCGCTTGGCCTGGTAAGGAGGACTACTTGAGGAGAGGTCTACGGACCTAGTTATATGCATATATACTAGTACCCTCATGCTGTGTGAGCTCGCAGCCAGAGTCCTAGGTTTTTCTTGCAGGTACTTGGAAGACCCCTTACTGAGAATTATTGAATTCTCACTCCCTGTTTGTTATGCAGAGCCTGGAGTAGCTGGACCGGATAATCGTTGAGGATTATCACGGTAGTACCTTTTTGGTGTGTAAAGGTAAGGTAGTTGAGAAACCTTGAGTTTCTAGTTTGCCTAAGTGCTCAGTTGGTTTGTTGCTCAGGTAGCAGTACTAACTTGTTTCTTCCTTTGGCTGCAGAGCCTAGTAGCACTTGGCAGAGGACTTGTGAGACTCACCACTGGGACAAGTGTCCAAAGTGGGAGCTAGGGTAAAGAGATCTCAGCAAAGTCTTGTATTTTGATACAGTACTTTCTTTTGCCTACATAATCTATGTTATAAAGAGTCCTTGACTCAGGATTGTTCTTGGGTGGGAGCATTAGTCACTTCATTGTATGAATGCTTTCACAAGTTGTTTATGTGTAGTTAACAATGCAAATTGTTGATTTTGATATGCTTTGGCAGTTTGTATATATTTGTACAGAAATTACTCGGCCGAGTTCTTGTTTTAATCTTTTATGGTTTTAATAAACCAAGTCAAAGCATAAGATCATACATATTGCATTTTTAGGTTAATCAACTAGTAGCATCGGATTTAATCCAAACACATACTCAGCTAGCCAATTATAATCCACCGTGAGACATACGCTCACAGGGTATCCCGGGCAGGGGCACGGGGGATCGTGTCAAATAAGGTCCTTTCCAATTTGGCTGAAGTACCCCGTGGGATGGTTTTCGGGGTTTAAACTCGGCCTTTTAGAGGACAAGGTCTCCTTTCCTTATTCTCTTAGGCCTGGCGTGCAAGTTTGTGGCTATGGCCACTCTTTGCTGAAAGGCCTTTCTTCTTAGCTCGGCCATCTCTCTGTGCTCATCTACTAGGTCGAGCTTGGTTCTTAACCCGAGGTTGTTTTCGCCTTCGTCGAACACCTGTATTCTAATTGACGGCCGCACTACCTCCACAGGGATAATAGCTTCTGTGCCGAAGACGAGCGAAAAAGGTGTTTCACCCGTTGCCCTTCGGGGCGTTGTCCGATAGCTCCATAACACACTAGGAAGTTCTCCTGGCCATTTTCCCTTTGCCTCCCCCAATCTTTTTTTCAGACCATCTTTTATGGTCCTGTTAGACACCTCTACTTGTCCATTGCTCTGGGGATGAGCTACGGGGGCGAAGTGCATCTTTATTCCGAGGTTGGCGATGAATTCCTGGAACCCTTTGTCAATAAACTGGGAACCATTATCGGTGACTATCACCCTCGGTATGCCAAACCTGCATATAATTCCTTTCTAGACAAATTTTTGTATATCCTTTGCTGTGATAGTTACTAGGGGCTCTGCCTCTACCCATTTGGTGAAGTAGTCTATTGTGACCACGCAGAATTTCACTCTTCCGTCTGCTGTTGGGAGTGGGCCGACGAGGTCAATGTCCAATACTGCAAACGAAAAGGGGTAGTCAGTCGAGTTTATTAGTTCCGAGGGCAATATTTGAACTTTTACGTGTCTCTGGCAACTGTCACATTTTTGGACGAACTGTCTTGCGTCCTTTCTTAACGTGGGCCAAAAATACCTTTGGCAAAGTATCACTCCTGCCAAGGCGTTAGTCCCGATGTGGGCACTGCAGATTCCCTCGTGGACTTCCTCGAGAATTGCCCGAGTGTCCTTTTCGCAAATACATCTTTGCAATGGACTTGCATATCCCTGTCGATATAGTTCTTCCCCTTTTAAGAAATATCGTCCGGAATGACTTCGCACTTTTTTCGCTTCGCAAGGTTGTTGTTCTCATTACTGCAATGCTGGGGTGACTCAGTATTTCAGTGAAGTTTTTTGACTTCGCCAGACTATCTACCTCGGTGTTGATTCATCGAGGCACATTGTCAATATGCACTGCGTCGAATTCCCGGATGAGCCTTGACACGAGCTCGTGGTATTTTGCCAAAGTTGGATCTTTTGCACTGTAGTCCCCTGCCATCTGTTGGACCACCAGCTGAGAATCACTGTGGGCTTTCAGGTTTCTCACACCAATCTTTCTAGCAAGGTGCAACCCTACTATGAGAGCTTCGTACTCTGCCGCGTTCTTGGTGACACTAAACTCGAATTTGATGGCTTTCATTACTTCCATGCCTTCGGGGCAGCGAATGACTACCCCAGCTCCCTTGTGTTCAGAGCCGGAGGCCCCATCTACGAACAGAGTACATTCTGGCTCACTTTTTCCAAGGTCAAACTGATCATTCTCAGTGAAAGGTACTTCGGCAATGAAGTCTGCCAGGACTTGAGCTTTTATTGCTTTCCTTGGTTCGTAAGCGATATCATACTCACCGAGCTCTATGCACCACTTGGAAAGCCTTCCCGAATGGTCTACCCTCTTCATGACATCCCGAAGGGGTAGATTACTTTGGACAATGATGGGATGAGCCTGAAAATATGGACACAGTCTCCTACTTGCTAGTACTAAGGCATAGATAGCTTTTTGTAGTAAGGGGTACCTGATTTCGGCTCCATGCAAAGATTTGCTCATGTAATAGACTGGCCATTACACCGCTCCTTCTTCCTTTACGAGAACCGAGCTCAGTGCTTTTTCAGTAATAGCAAGGTATAGCACAAGGGGTTCTCCCTCTCGAGGTTGCCGAAGAGTGGGTAGTCGGGCTAGATAAACTTTGAGCTCTTCCCAGGCCTTTTGGCAATCCTCGTTCCAAGGATGAACATTGTTTTCGAGGTTGCCACTATTTTTTGCTGCCTTAGTGAGTACTTTAAAGAATGCTCGGCAGCGATCTCCATACCTGGAGATGAACCTGCTAAGGGAGGTTATTCTGCCCGTAAGCCTTTGTACATCCTTTGTTGTGACAGGAGTTCGAAATTCAAGTAGAGCTTTGACTTTTTCTGGGTTGGCATTGATACCCCTTTCCGATACCATAAATCCAAGGAACTTGCCCGAACTTACGCCGAAGACACACTTCTCGAGATTGAGATGAATTCCGAATGCTCTAAGTTGGTGGAAAGTTTCCTCCAAGTCGGCATTGTGGCTGCCAGACAATCTGCTTTTGACTATCATGTCATCCACGTAGACTTCCATGTTTCTCCCTATTTGACTGCTGAGGACCTTGTTCATCAGCCTCTAGTAGGTAGCTCCTGCATTTTTAAGCCTGAAGGGCATTCTGACGTAACAATACGTACCGACTTCGGTGATGAAGGCAGTTTTTTCCTCATCCTCGGGGTTCAACCTAACTTGGTGATACCCACTGAAAGCATCTACGAAGCTCAGGAGTCCATATTCAGTAGTCGAGTCCACCAGTTGATCTATTGGCGGGAGACGATATGAATCTTTAGGACAAGCATCATTTATATTTCGGAAGTCGATGCACATTCGGAGCTTGTTGCTCCCTTCTTTCGTGGTGATGACTACATTGCTTAGCCATTCGGGGTATTTGACTTCCCTGATTACACCTGCGTCTAACAGGTGTTGGACTTCGGTTTTGACAAAGTTGTTTTTGTGCGCCGAGAGGCTTCGCTTCTTTTGGCGGAACGGTTTTGCCTCTGGGTTTACTTGGACGCTATGCTGTATTATGCGAGGGTCTACACCAGGCATGTCTTTCGGCGAGTAGGCGAACAGATCTTTATTCATTAGTAGGAAGGATAAAAGCTTTTCTTTGTCTCCTTTGGCCAATTTTTTCCCTGTTCGGGTGTTTCGGCCTAGGCCAAGCTCTATCTCTTCCGTTTCTACTTTCTCGGGATCCTCTGTTCCTTGTTCTTCTGACTCTTGTGCGGGCAGAGCCTTTGTTTGTGTAGTTTGCGCACAATTCATCGCTGGGGCTTTTCTTGCCTTTACAAACACCTTTCGCACCTCCCCTGGTCGATGAAGATCTCAGCATCTCCATCCTTGGTAGCGAAGGTGACAATTAGGTACTTCACATCCGGGCGAATGTGGAGGTTTCCTTGCGTTTGCCTTCCAAGAATGGCGATATATGACAAAGGGACATCGATGCCGATGAACCTTGTCATTACGAAGGCAAACAGCTCCTTTATGTTGTTTGCTGAAGTTCCCTTCAGCATCAGAGGAAGATCTACCCATTCGAGGACGGGGAGTTTGGACGGCCCCACTCCAAAATAGGGGAAGTGACAAATTTGAGGATGCTCCTCGATATCCCCAAGTTTGGTAGCAGATGTGAGAATAAGACGTCTGCATTTGAGCCATCGTCAAGTAGTACTCTCTTGACGTCCCAGCTTCCTATCCTTGCCATAATCAGCAAAGGATCATGATGGGGAAAAATGACGGTGGTTCCGTCCTTTTGGGTAAGCTTCTTTGATGGATTCCCGTACTCCATTACCGAAATCTCTCTGGCTTTTCTTTTTCTTTCCGCTGATGGCAGCCCTGTGGTGATCATTTGTATTACTCCTGCTGGGGGCGGGGGACGCCTTTTCGGACTTCGGTTTTGACGCCTGTCGAAGTCGTACTCCTCGTCCTCTGCCTTTCCTTCTTCTTCCCTCCTTCCCTTTGGGGAGGGAATGCGCAGGTAACGCCGAGGTTGTCCTTGCTTTATCAGCATCTCTATGTACATTTTCAACTGGAAGCAATCTTTGGTATCATGCCCGTGGTCTTAATGGAATTGGCAGAATTTTTTCATATTCTTCTTGTTCTCCGAGGTCATGGCCCTCGGACGTTGAATCTGAGTCCCTTGCCTTTCCATCACCATCAGGATGTTCGTCCTCGTGGTGTTCAGGGGAGTGAAGGCAATTGGCTACCTTCCCTTAAACTTCCGAGGACGCCCACTTCTTTCAGTTGGGTAGCGATTTTGCTGACTTGGTCCTTCGGCGAGGATATGATCGGACCTCGGGGCTCCCATTCTCAGTTCTTCGGCGGTCATGTGCTGCTCCGCTCTTCAGTAGAATTCACCGAGCGTGTCGGGGGGATCTTTGGAGAACTCGTAGAACAGCTGGGAGTCTCTCCGAAGCCCTCGTGTCCTGGCCAAGATACGTATTTCCGGCCTGAAGTCTAGGACACTCAAGGCTTCCCTGTTGAACCTTTCGACATAGTCGCGTATGGTTTCACCATTTTTTTGCCCTAAATCGAACATTTGGACGGGCATTTTAGCCATTGGGCAGCTCTCGATGAACTACTGTGTGAAGGCAGCAGACAGTTCTTGGAACTCCATGATGCCTCCAGGAGCCAGCGAGTTGTACCATGCCATGGCCGGCCCAGCAAGGGTGACCTCAAAGCATTTGCACAAGGTAGCATCATCAGCTCCGTGCAGCACCATACTGCGTTTATACTTGGTCAGATGAGCCTGGGGGTCGGTTCGGCCATCATAGGTTTCTAGTCGAGGTACCCGAAAATCGCTTGGCATAGGTGCCTCGACCACTGCTCGGGTGAATGGTGACTCGTCTCCATTGAAGGTTTCTGACAATCTAGCCCAGACAAGTTTCCGAGCTACTTGTCTCTCCACTCTTTCTAACCTCTTTAGAATTTTTTCCATGAGGAGTGTGGCGTTGGGTTCTTCTTCCTACTGTCTGTAGGCTTCTGGGAAAGGAGACTGACATCTTCTCTTTGGGGAATGACTTCGGTGCCAGGGAGATGGTGACTTGGCCTCAGGCGTGGAACTCCTTCGGCAGGGGGCCTTGGGTTGCTTTGGCCCCGTTTCACCCACAAGTCATGCCGTGAGGGGTATGTTTTCCGTTGGGGACTCATCGCGTTAATCCCCACTTCCCAAGCTCCGATGAGTTGATCGGGGGCTCTTCTCACGCCGAGGTGCCGGTGTAGAGGGCCTTCATCCTGGGGTTGGTTATGGCCACCTTTGGTCTAACTACTGCGTCATTTCGGCCACAACAGAGCGCTAAAATTCACGCAGGAAGGCCATAGTAATAGTCAGTGGACGCTCGTCCTCAGGCAAGGAAGTCCCTACTGCAGTTTGTTCGGCTGCCGGTTGAATTTTTGGCGCGGACGGGGACCTCGGGAGTCCCTTGTCCTTAGAACGCCGAGTTTCAACGACGGCGACCTGGGGCTAGGTTCCCACAGACGGTGCCAAATGATGCCCTTCTGCATCTCCTTCGTGTGTCATGGTGAAGGCGGCAGGGGCTTATGGAAATGGAGAAAGGTCCGGGACGAACGTACTCTGAGAAGATCACCTAAAAGTCATAGGAAGCAAGGGTTAGGAGGTCCTCGGAGTGTTTTTTCGGGGAGGAGCCTCCGATGCCCAAGTGAGTATTTTGGAGGTAATCAAATGATTTAAAGAGTAAAGGAGTATCTTATCTGAAGTAATGTCCCCCCCACCTCACCTGGAATCATTACCAAGTACATATAGAGGGGCGAATAGTGATAGTTCTTCTCGTGTGGCCGGCCCAGATCGTGACACATGTTCGGCGAGTTGCGTTCCACATCTTTTGGACAACAGGGGACTCCTAGCAGGGCATGGGCCTCTGGGCTAGGAGTCTAGTCAACCCGAGAGTGACTTGCTAGAGTGTCCCTGCAAATGGCGTGTCAGGGCATGGCCGGGGCAAATTATCGGGGATGTGTCAGAGGCTCCTTAAATGCTTATGCCGTACTCCTGACGTCCTTTTTGGTAGAGGAGGCCTCTTCGAAGAATTTGTCCTCCGAGGCCACTTTAGTATCGCAGGAATATATTTCCCGAGGGTGACCTTTCTCGGAGGCACCCCCACTTCCGAGAATGGCTTACTTGTTCTCTCGAGGTTGGTACTATTGTTTCCAGGAATGGAGAAATACCGAGGTTGGATTTCGGGAGGTCGGGCATCCTTCTTTCCGTGGCAGGTGGTTTCCCTTCCGAGATTGTTGCTTTGTCCGAGCTAGTTGGTTCGGAGGGTGATCGGCACCTTGGCTATCATTAATGGACCGTCATGTTTTGAAACTAGGCATGTCAGTTTGGGGCGGTGCACCCGAGTTTTCAAGATGTCAGAAAATGTGTCCTAGTTTCTCGTGACGGGCGACACGTGGTAGGTGCTGGGGCGTGTCAGTCTGGGGCGGTACGTCTCTTCGCACGCGAGGGGCAATTATGGCGATGTTTCGCCTTCGCGCAGCAATTATGACGCCCTTTCGGCTTCCCTTCCTTAATCTATATAAGCCTCATCCTGTTATTTTCCTCTTTTGTTTTTCTTTGTCCTTACTCTGGTCTCGTTTGCTCTTGCGTCTTCTCTTGCCTTTTTCCTTTTTTCCGGTGACAATTTTTATAGCGGAGTGATTCCCGGTATTTTGCACGACAACGTCCAGGAATCCTGATTTCGGCACTACTTTTGGTGGGTTCTTCCTTCGGTTTCTACTTTTCTTTTAGCTTCCCGAAGTTGTTTTTCTTCTTTCCGAGGTCTCTCTTTTGGTCAGCCATGTCTTCAGCTATTCTCGAGAGCTGGCAGTCTTTTATGTCTCACCCTTGTTGTTCCACCTCTGAAAAATTAGAGAAGTGGATAGCCAAATTTTTTCTTCCCTCATACGCCACCACGAGGTTACCCCACCTCGGTCATTTCAGCTTTATGAATAGGGATGACGAGGTTACCATTTTTCGAGCCCAACAGAAGGCCTGACTTCGATATCCTCCAACGAGGATGATTTGTGACTTTTTCCAATTTCATGGCATAGCCGTAAATCAGCTTCCTCCCAACTCATACTACTATTTCAACGCCTTTCTCTGCATGTGCGGGGTGTTCGGGGTAGAACCCCATTTTATCCTGTTCATGCAATATTATAAGCTCTATCCGGTCCCGAAGGGTGGTTTTTATTTCATGCTACCTCTAGGATCTGGGAGTAAGAAATTCATGTTCACCTTCGCTACCAAGGATAGCTGGTGAGGGTGGTAAAGGAAGTTTTTCTTCCTAAAGGTGGCGGAGGCCTGGTCGCATGTCCCAACTAAGTGGGCTAGGGGAAAGCTAGAGACGGATGTCATAGATCCCAAGAAGTTGCTAACTCCCGAGTTGGTGGCGAGGTTTAAGGATTTCGACAGACGTATCCGAGCTGTTGCCGACTGGGATGTCGAGGTCCCTCCATGCTCTCTCTACCCCTTCCCCATCAATTGGAGGCTTATGACCGAGGAGGTCCTTCGGGAGTTGGGGGTGGTTAAGGAGCATAAGACATATCTCGGCATGCTAGCTCCTGCCATCAAGGGGAAGGAATCCTGGCTAGTGAAGCTCCTTCGAAGCGAGCTCACTTACGAAGCCTTTTTTGAAAGTAAGTTTCTTTCAAAGTTTTCAGCATAAGTGCCTGTCTAGGCTTACAATGATGTTTTCCCTCTTTTTCAGAGATGGGTGACGAGTCTGCTGCCTACTATAAGTCTCTCTTCCTTGGTCAGGTCGAGAAGGGAGAGCAAACAAAGAGGAGCGTCTCCAACAAGCGCAAGACTACTGGGAGCGGACCGTCTTTGGCCAAGAAGGCAAAGAAGGATACCCTTCTTCCCCCCTCGGAGGATGTGGCGGAGGTTGGAGGTGTCATTGCAACTTCCACGGAGGTTGGTGGTGTCATTGCAACTTCCACCAAGGTTGCAACTCTCGCCGAACCTGAAACTCCCGCCGAGGTTCCTGCTGGGGTGGTCGCTGTTACTGCTTCTCTGAGTCCCGGCACGTCGGTGGATCTTTTGGGCTCTTTGGCAGGGAGCCCCTCTACCGAGGAGTTGGAAAAATGCCGAAAGGACAAAGGCAAACATGTCCCTGCTGACATGGAAGAGGTCCGAGACTCCAACGACGATGTTGCTGAGGATGCGCTAGGTTTGTCTTTTATCTCCTTTTTGGTTTTTGCAATCTCATGGCTTTCTCAGTCAAGGAGTTTTGCATAATGAGACGCATGTGTTTCTATTTTGCAGAGGATTTGGCGCCCTCAGCTTGGATGATTGAGCATGCCCGAAGGCGGGGTCTTCGGGATTCCTACGTCCCACAGGAGAAAGTTCCGAGGGAGCCGTTCTGGTCTTTCACGGAGGACATGAATCTGTTCTCCGAGGATTGCCGGGAAATGGCTCCCCAGATGGCGAGAGGCATACTTACTCAGGCTTCCTTCAAGGCACTTGCCGATGAGTGTGCCTCCGAGGATTCCCTTCCTGCTAGAGTTTCTGAGCATGCTGCTTAGGTAATTTTTCAGGCTCCTTCATTTTTCCTCCCACTTTTTCTCTAAGTATTGTGGCTTTCCTTGTGTGACTTTTACTAAGTACCTTCTCTTTTTTCTTTGTAGCTCCTGGGGTACAATGGATACCTTCAAGCTTGGGCGGCAAAGCAGTCTTCGGTCTGAGCTTGGGCCGAAGATAAATTGGAGAAGGCCAAGGTCTTCTACGCTAACTCGGTTGTGACAAACACCGAGTTGAGCCGTATAGCCAAGCAGAAGGTTGCCCAACTTCGGGAGGAGTTCTTGAAGGGCCAAGAGGATCTCTTGAAGGACTTTTCCAAGAAGATGTCTGACCTTGGTGAGAAGGTTGTGAGCTTAACCTCGGCAAACGAGGCCATTCAGAAGGAGAGAGAAGAACAAGCTGCTCTTCTGACGAAGGCTCTTGTTGACAAAGCTAAACTTCAAGCCAAGGTCGACTCACTGAAGAAGGATTCGAAGAAGAAGAAGAAGATAAAGGAGTTGGAGAAGGAGGTCGCCAATCTTCAGAAGGAGGTTTCAGATCTTCAGAATGAGGCGGATGAATTGGACATAGAAAAGGACAAAGCCGTCCAGGCAACAAAGGTTGCCTTTCAGGACAGCTTCTGCCTAGCTCGCCACCAATTTCTGAAGAAATATCTTGACCTCGATCCTTCCTTCTTGGCTGCCCTGGATATTCCTGAGGGTCCTCGGTGGACTTGGTCGAAAGTTGAGTTCCTCAATCATTGCCCCTCCTCCTGCACCGAAGGCAACGACTAAAGACACAAGAGTCGAAGCTTCTCGTGACGCCGAGGACCCTTAGATATTCTGGGGCATTTGCCTTCTTCTTGTTCTTTGTATTTTTCTTCTTGTAACCTTCTCCTTGTATTAAGACCTTCTTCAATGAATTTTCCTTCATAATTTGGTTAAGTCTTTTGAGCAATTTTTCCCTGTTGTCCTGACCACTTTCGGTCAAGGGACTTTGGAAAGGTTCGAGCGATTTTTGTTTCCCAATTGGCCAGACATCTTTCGGTCAAAGGACTTCGAAAAGGTACATTTTGCTCGTTTCATCGGCCAACCTTCGGGTAAACTCTCTTTGTTTCCAAAGTTTACTTAGGCAAGTTTTAGCCTCTCTTTGTCGACCGTACTAGATGGACTTCACCTTTTTTTGGGCATATAACCCAGTCATCCTTGGAAGGAAGATAGGAATTTTCGGGAGTCAATGGACTTCACTCTTTTTTGGGCGTATAACCTAGTCATCCTTGGAAGGAAGATAGGACTTTTCGGGAGTCAATGGACTTCACCCTTTTTTGGGCGTATAACCCAGTCATCCTTGGAGGGAAAACAAGACTTTCGGGAGCGTGTGCTTTAGCTTTGTTCGGCGAGTACTTTCAGATAGGGGAAAACTTCTGTACTTAGAGAAATTTCTCATCTAAAATTCTAAGTATAGAATTTCTTTAAGGCATCTGAGTGCCATGCATTTTCCAGTTTTCCTCCTTCGGCGTCGCCAAGCTTGTATACTCCCTTTCGGACCTCGTCTAGGACCAAATAAGGCCCCTTCCGGTTTGGCCGAAGTACCCCATGGGATGATTTTCGGGGTTCGGACTCAGCCTTTCGGAGGATGAGGTCTTCTTCCGTTATTCCTTTTGGCCTATCATGCAGGTTTGCATTTATGGCCACCTTTTGCTGAAAGGCCTTTCTTCTGAGCTCGGCCATTTCTTAGTATTTGTCAACTAGGTCAAGCTTAGTCGTCAACCTGAGGTCATTTCCTCTTTCGCCGTACACCTGTATTCTAAGTGATGGCCGTACTACTCTGATGGGGATGATAGCCTCTGTACGGGAGATAAGTGAAAAAGGTGTCTCCCCCGTGGCCCCTCGGGGAGTTCTCTGAAGACTCCCCAATACAGTAGGAAGTTTTCCTGTTCTTTTCCCCTTGCTTCCCCCAACCTCTTTTGTAGTCCCTCTTTTATAGCTATGTTTGCTACCTCCACTTGTTTGTTGCTCTGGGGCTGAGCTAGTGGGTCGAAGTGCGTTTTAATTCCGAAGTCGGTGACGAATTCTTGGAATCCCTCGTCCATAGACTGGGAACCATTATCGGCCATTATCACCGTCGGTATGCCGAATCTGCATATCATGTTCTTCCAGACGAACTTTTGTATATCTTTTTTCGGAATAGTTGCCAGGGGCTCTGCCTCCACCCACTTAGTGAAGTAGTCTGCTGTTACTACACAGAACTTCACTCCTTCGGGTGTTATTGGGAGTGGCCCGGTGAGGTCTATGCCCCATACTGCCAAGGGGCAAAGGTAATCTTCTGGGGTTATTCCCTCCGAAGGCAGCCTTTGGGTGCTGGTGTGTATCTGGCAATTTTCACACATTCTGGACGAATTGTCCTACACCCTTTTTACAGGTACATCTTTGTAGCGGACTTGCGTACCCCTGCTGGTATAATTCCTCCTTAATTAGAGGACATCATCCGGAATATCTTCGCATTTTTTGCCACTTCATAAGGATTTTCGGGACTCTTTGGTTGCGAGATACCTTTTTGTAAGGTTTTTCCACCCTTTGTCTGAGGTTGCTATACTCAGCGTTGCCATGCTCGGATGGCCCAGCACTTTGGTAACCACATTTGATTGCTCCGATGACCCCTCTGCCCTCGGCTTCTTGAGGGGCTACTCAAGCGCCCTGATGTTCTGCGCTCGGGGTTCCACGGAGTTTGCACTAGATCTACCTTTGCTCGGTTTCCCTCGTTGGTTTCAGCATTTTCTACTCCTGGGATTTCGGCAACGAAGTCTGCGAGTGCCTAGGCTTTTATTGCCCTTCTAGGCTCGTACGTGCTGCAGTATTCTCCGAGCTCGATGCACCCTTTTGATGATCTTCAGCAAATGCTCTACCCTTTTTATGACGTCGCCTAGAGGCAAGTTACTCCGGACAATGGTAGCATGACCTTGGAAGTAGAGTCATAGCCTTCTCCCTGCAAATAGCAAGGCGTAGATGGATTTTTTGGGTAATGGGCATAGCCCTTGTTGCCGAGGAGACGGCAACTTTTCTTTGGGTGCAGAACCCCTTCGACAGGGAGGCCTGGGTCATCTTTACCCTGTTTTTCCCGTAGGTGGTGTTCCGAGGGGCATGCTTCCCATCGAGGACTCATCTTTGCTGATCTCTTCTTCCGAACTCCCTTGAGTTGACGTGGGACCCTTCTCTTCGGCCAGAATTTAGCTGCGGCCATCTTCGGTCTAAATGTTGCGTCACTCCAGCCACGACACGGCGTGAGAACTCGCGCAGGAAGCCTATGATAGTAGTCAGAGGATGTTCGTCCTCGAGCACGGAGGTCACTGCTGCAGTCGTTCAGTTGCCGGTTGGTCCTCTGGCACGGACGGGGACCTCGAAAGTCCTTTGTCCTTAGAACGCTGTGTTTTCAACCACAGCAACCTGAGAGTGATTTCCCACAGACGGCGCCAAATGATGACGATGAGGGCCATCAGCATCTCCACTGTGTGTCATGGAGAATGCAGCAGGAGCTTTCGGAGGTGTAGGCGAGCCCTGAAAGAAGGTGCTCTATGTAGATTGCCTGTGTTGGTCGGCAGCATCTTCGCGTGGCAGGCACTGTGAGGCCGAGAAGGACTTCCGGTATGAGAGAGAGGTCCGAAACGAGGATTCCTCAGGAGGACTGGCCTGAAACACTCAGAAAACAGGGGTTATGAGGTCCCCGGAGTGATTTTCCGGGGAGGAGCCTCCGACGCCCAAGTCAGTGCTTAGAGAGAGGTCCAAAGAGAGGTCCAGGGAAAGGTCGCTTGCCTGTGACCACTCCCCTGGTATATATAGGAGAGGGTGAGCCCTTCAGATTGCAACACATGTATGGACGAACACCATCCGTACTTCTTGGCGTGGAGGGCCCCTAGCCGCCTGCAGGCTCTTCGAGCCACTAGCTGCGATAATCATTGCCCTACATGACAGGACGTAGGCAGTGGCGACGCGTCAGAGTGCCTATGAGGACAGCGTGTAGGGTGTATGGGCGTAATGTCAGAGGCTCTTTGATGGCTCCTGCCGTACCTCCGAGGTCTCCTTGGTTGATGCCTCACATTCGGAGTGAGGGACCTTTTCCCGGAGTCATAGTGGTACTTCGGGGCATTTTCTAGCTCTGAAGTTAGTCCTTCGGGGGACTTTCACCTGCAGAAGGTAGCTAGCACTTCTCCCTGAAGCTGGCTCGATCGCTTTCCCGGCGGAAGCGATATTTTAGTTTCCCGAGGTAGGCATTGGCGGGCTGCCGAGGTCGCGTGCCTCAAGCATTTGGCTCCCTCCTTTCTGGGGTCCTTAGGTGTTCAGGGCGATAGCACTTTGGCTATCACCCCTTTCCTTTGTCTTGGGATTTAGTCCAAATTAACCAACAGAGAAAACAAAATAAAATTTTAAGTTAAAGTCTAATCTCTTCTAAACAATTGGTGTCACATCTATAGAAAAAAAAAACCCAAAGCACTGTTTCCTCTTCTCTAAACCATTTTCTTCTATCATCTGCATCATCCTTCTTGGTCATTTCGACCCAGATTCAGACTTCTGGTTGATTCTCTATCAATTTTTTTAGTGCTCAACTAACCTTATCTGATGGTAAGTATTAGATTTTATGGTTGATGAAATTTTTTTCAAATCTTGGTGTTCGAGAGTGATTTGAGACTCTCATAAGGTAGATTGTCATTTGAAGGCAAACAATAATAAATCTTGATTTTCTCTTTGGTTCACCAGAATCTTAGCTCTACTAGGTTTTCCCAACATTTGGTAACAGATATGGAGAACATTGCATTGAATAAAGTGAGTCTTTTTTTTTTTGGAGGTTTCATAGGTAGTCATTTTATTGTTATCAATAATATTCTTCAACGCTCCGATGTCTGGTTAGTTCTAGCATTGCTTGGTTGCTTTAAGCTTGGTTTGAGTTTTGTTCCATTTATTCATGATTTCTATACCCTAGATTTATTCTAGCGTACTTTAGATTTTGTTATAGATTTATTCTGGCCTAGATTCAGACATTTGGTTGGTTCTCCTTCAATTTTTTTATTGCTTAACTAACCTTATCCAATGTTATGTATCAAATTTTATGGTAGATGTAATTTTCTTCAAATCTTGGTATTCAAGAGTGATTCAAGACTCTCACATGGTAGATCTTCAATTGAAGGGAAATAGTAAGACATTTTACTTTTCTTTTGGGTTCACTAGAATCTTAGCTCTATTAGGTTGTCCTGACATTTGGCAATAGATATTAGAGAACATTGCATAGAATAAAATTAGTCTTTATTTTTTTAGGTTTTATATGCTGTCATTTTATTGTTTTGGATATTATTCTTCAAAGCTCTGATGTTTGGTTGGTTCTAACACTACTTAGTTATTTTCAACTTGGTCTGAGTTTTGTTTCATTTATTCATGATTTCTGTACTCTAGATTTATTCTAGTGTACCTGAAGAGGTTCGCCTTAATCCAATTCTTTTTCCTTCATTTGGTGCCAAAAGATTGAGTAGCCTTTTTGTACCTAGATTTATGTTCCTATTGTTTCTTAGATTCTTATGTCATATTTAGTTTAAAAGATGCCATTTATTTCACTTTTAATTTGAATGAAGTATCTTTTGTTTTAAAAAAAATCAAGAGTAGGTGTCACATCTCCTTCTTATGTTCCATGTAACTTATACAAAAAAAGGTGTGATAGCGGAAGGGCTACCATCCCTCTCAGTACACACCTCCTGCCAAAACTATAGCTGGAGAGCCTGATGTCAGCTGAAAGAGGCACTGTCATTGACCTTGGAAGGAGCAAGTCAAAACGCCTCGAACTCGGGACTTCGGCTAATACGCCAGGAACTTCAAGGACGTTACCGGCTCCCTCGGGGGACCAAACGGATCGCCTTCGGAGGCGAAGGTCCAACTATCCCAAGCAGGAGAAGAATCCCCCCGAAGGCGGTACCCCCGAACAAGGGAACTCCTCGAATTGCGGGTACGTCTCCTGAAGAAGGACGTCCGTACCAAAGGACAACCTCGCCAAGAGGACCTCGGAAATACGGCAGGAGCATTTAAGAAGCCTCTGACATGTCGCCCACAGGCGCTGCACGACGCCTGGAACGGCGGTCTGACATGCCGACGCTGTCCAAGTCCTATCACGACCTGTCTCGGTCTCAGACCCGAGCAGCCTACAAAACGGCTACCTGCCCCCTACGCCCGGAAATACGGATCTCATCCAACCGAACACGTGTTACGATCTGAACGGGCTGGGCACCTCTATAAATACCAGGAAACAGGACTTGGCAAAGGATCGGACCCTCTCTCCCTGAAAAAGCACGCACACAGGCAAGGCCATCTATCCTCCTAGTGTTCCTCCCCTATCTCTTCTCAGGACACTGAGTTGGGCATCGGAGGCTCCTCCCCGGAGAAACACTCCGGGGACCTCCTAACCCTCTTTTCTGACCATTTCAGGCACGCTCCTCTAGGAAACCTTTGCACCATACGTTCTCCCTCTCAGGAAGCCCCTCCCGAAGTCACAATGTCACATGACGAAGATGCTGCTAGGCATCATTTGGCACCGTCTATGGGAACCCACCCTCAGGTCGCCATTGTGGAGACTCGGCGTTCTAAGGACAAGGGACTTCCGAAGTCCCCGTCCGCGCCTGAAGTCCAAACGGCCATTGAGCAAACCCTACCAGGCTTCCTCGCCTGAGGAAGAGCGTCCTCTAGTCATAACCATGAGCTTTCTACGCGACTTCCAGTGTTCTATTGTAGCTGAGGTGACGCAGCAAATAGACCGAAGGTGGCCGCAACCGACTCAGGCCCAAAGGCCCCCCTCGCCAGTACGCCGTCGGGAGAAAAGCCCGAAGTCAATCTATCGCAGTTCGGGGAGTGGGGACCCGCGCGATGAATCCTCGACAGAAAATATACCCCTCGGGGCACGACTTGCGAGGTGAAGGGAGTACGAGTGGCCAAAGACTCCTTGCCAACGGAGCTCGTCACTCGAGGCGAGGTCGCCATCCTTTCACACCTCACTCAGGCCCTGGCCTATCATTTACTAACTTAACTCCCAAACCCAATATTTAATCTCAAAGTGTTTGGTTCGGCCAAGCAAGTAATGGCAACTTTTAAGTCTTATTTTCTTAAGTTAAGAGGCCTGGGAGGTGGCCCAGGTGGCTTTAACAAGACCCATTAACAACTTGCAGCAAGGGCAAGGCCCAAAACCCCTAACTTGCACAACAAGCAAGCTTTCAATTAATAACTTGCATAACAAGCAAGGCAACACTTAA
This sequence comes from Aquilaria yunnanensis, assembly GCA_039654915.1. NCBI lineage: Eukaryota > Viridiplantae > Streptophyta > Magnoliopsida > Malvales > Thymelaeaceae > Aquilaria > Aquilaria yunnanensis. The sequence continues at coordinate 33,113,156 of CM077595.1, read as the reverse complement.
ATGCAATTTAAGTGTAGACATGGTGTGCATCAAGTGTACTAACTATATGGCAACCAAGAAGCCCACAAGGTTGGTTTAGATTTCTGAAAACAACAAGTAAAAATGCATGATGCTCTCGGCCTACTAATGTACATGCCATTATGCACCACAGTTCCACATAACTAGGTCCATAACCATTCACATAAAAGTGGCAACTTTGGCCCATAATATCCAGCATACCTAGGCAAGCATAATGCCATCCATAAGTCCATACATAACTTGGCATCCAAAATCCACCAGAACATCCACAAACTAGGTATCCAAGACTACATATATGTACAAATCAAAATGGTAGTCTACCTAGTATCTACCATGGCTATAAATGCCAAGCATCCATAAGTTGTTCATGCCAAGTTACATACAACCCGAGACCATACTCCTAATGGTCAAACAAAACCTTGAGAATCCCATACAGAAGTACACACTGCAACACCAAACCTATGGCCATATTCATGGTCATAAAGGTGAATGCCACAATCAGAGCTAAAGTCCAAGTATCCATGCTCTCCTAGACAGTTCCCACTCTACAGCCTGCAAACTTAAAACATAAGTCTCGGCCAACCATAGGTAAATAAGACTTGTAATGAAACCAAAATGCTACGCCAAGCACACATTGGCACATACCTTGGTAACTAAGCAAATAAACACTAAGCACACACACAAGGCAGCTTAGCACTACTCAGGCCGAATATTCTTGCCTGAAAAGTAAAGGATGGGCAGTGAGCATATAACTCAGTAGGATTCACTTAAAACATATACAACTCATATTGAGTCTATTTAGTTAAGTTGAGTATTCACTCAAAGCTTAACCTCCCATTAGTTAGCTCAACCTGCAAAACAAACACCAAGACAAGAAAAACAGGCATATACATATACAAGACAAATAAATAAGTCAAATATTTCATAAGTGGGGTTAGCATGCACAAGGAAACACCAAAGCACACAAGTACACACACACACTCCATAATGTTGCTCTCGGCCATATAAGCCATACATGTACCCATGTGCATTTCTTGCACACAAACTTACCAATACACCATTTCCATTTGGAGCTCTCAAAATGCCAAGCAAATAGGCCACATTTACTTGCATTTCTAGTACATGTACCATAGTTAATTAGCTAATCAACAAAACAACCAAGTATAAGCATTAAGCCCATCAAGCAACTAAGGTCATATGGCACATTTAACCATCACTTAGCCACTCTAGACACTTGAATCATGGAGTACATTACCAAGCAAAGTCAAGTGCCAGTGAACCCTACCTCAAATAGCTCTCGGTCTCAACCAAGTTTCAAATGTCCATGTTCTCTTCAATCCCAATGCCTAGCATAACAACATATAGGCATCATTATACACATCCATGGATTAAACTACCATGACTCAATTGAAGAACACTAGAATGCACACACTTTAGCCCTCGGCCAAAGTGTCCAATATGTCCATATATGTACTGCCCATCATTCTGTCATTCCACATGATATTCTAATCACCAATGAACATCATCCATGGCATTATTGCCAAGTAACCAAGTGAAATGCACCATTTCACTCTAAATCAAGCTTTCGGCCATGATGCTCACTTTCACATACGTATGGGTTACCCATCATTTTATTCACTATATTACCTTCCAATCATTTATAAGGCTTGCTCATGGTACAATTACCATGCATTAAGTAAAGAACATTTAACTTCAATAGTTCAGGCTCTTGGCCTAATGCCCCTTTTTCACATAACCATGTTCTTTATCAACTAACTCCACACATAAACATCAAATCATCAATGACTATGGTTTTATAGTACCATCACCATATAATCAAGTAATGTTCACTCTCGGCCATATAGCTCAACTTCACATAACAATGCTCTCCACCCATTCAATCCAACATATGATCACTAGATCATCAATAATCAAAGTTCATGGCATCAATGCCATGTAATTAGAGGTAGAACATGAATTACCTCAAATCCAACTTTCGGCCAACACACTAACTTTCACAAACTTGGTGTTCTTCACCCCAACAACCTAACACAAGGTGAAATAATCATTAACAAGCATCACACATGGATTAATTTCCATGAATTCCAAGAAGAACACCAAGAACACTTGTTCATCACATTCGGCCAACATTTCACTTTCATACCGAAACATTTCTTGCTCATTTAACTTAACACATCTTCAATTGAGCACTTAGGGTCCTTGTACATGGAAGAACTACCATGAATTCAAGGAGATATGGACTTCACCTCAAAACCCTAGCTCAATTGGCTCGGCCTTCCTTCAACCTTCAAGAACAAGCTTGATTTCCAAGTGAACTAAGGCCGAAACAAGTCTCCCAAGCTTGAATTCTTCAAAAGCTTCCAAGATTAGCTTGATTTTGAGGAGAAATTTGGATGAGCACTCAAGGAAGAACTCTCGGCCAAACAAAGCATGGAAACCCGAAAATGAACTAAGTAAAATGGCCTTGGTAGTTTCGGCCGAATGTCTTTAAGTTTTGTTAGCTAAAATGCTAACTTTGGCCTTCCAATAAAATGCATGGTGCAAAGTAGTCTTCCAAGCTTACAAGCCCACAAAACCGCCATTAAATCCTTGATTCCAATGACACTTTAGTCCATTCTTGGCCCAAGATGCCAAGCAAATAAACAACACAAGTACCAAGGTGTTATATACACACATGCATAACCGGCCATGACTAGATCATAAACTAGTTAGTTTGTTTAGTTAACTAGTGAATAGTACACTTAGTGGTAGACAAGAATGTGACTAGCAATCATTGTTGTCTCCCAAAAATGGTCTAGTCTTGGACTAGCCATCACAGAATTTTGCATGGCCAACAATGCCATCCTTAAGTTTGTGGTTTCACTTGTACCACTCAACTTAGAGCTCAATTAGTCCCCTTTCTCTGTTTTCTGTTAGCTTCTCCATAGTACATTTTCTATGTGCAATTATGTTCTGAAAGTCTCCAGTTTTGCACATAAGTCACTGTACCAGTCTCCAGAGCTTCTCTTACTTCCCTTTTCTGTTTTCTCTCATTTTCCTTTGTTTTCCTTGATATTCCTTGGCCTAAGCCAAGCACTTAGGAGGTGCCTAACACATCCCCTCGGGTCTGAAGTCAATCGACAAAGAGGCACCGACAGTCACCCTTCCCAGAGCACCAGGACGAAGGGCCCAGTGCCACGCTCCTCATGGAGAAATTGTTGACAAGGTTGGAGAGAGTAGAGAAACAGGTAGCTCGGAAGCCAGTCTGGGCTAGGCTATCTGACACTTTTGTTGGGGATGAATAACAGTTCACCTGAACGTTGGTCGAAGCGGCTATGCCGAGTGACTTCTGGGTACCTCGGCTGAAAACTTATGATGGGCGGACTGATCCACAGGCTCATCTGACGAAGTACAAATGTAGCATGGTGTTGCATGGTGCTGACGATGCCACCCTTTGCAAGTGCTTTGAGGTCACCGCCTTCACATAATCCTTTGCAAGTACAAACGTGGTACAACTCATTGGCTCCCGGAACCATCACAGAGTTTCAGGAACTATCCACCGCCTTCACCCAACAATTCATTGGAAGCAAGCCGACGGCAAAGATGCCCGTCCAGATGTTCGACATAGCGCAGAGGAATGGAGAAACCATTCGCGATTATGTCGAAAGGTTCAACAGAGAGGCCCTAAGTGTCCCAGACTTTCGGCCTGAAATACGCATCCTCGCCATGATGCGGGGCCTTCGGCGGGACTCACAGCTCTTCTAAGAGTTCTCCAAGGATCCCCCGGACACGCTGGGAGAATTCTACCGAAGGGCTGAACAGCACATGACAGCCGAGGAGCTGAGAATGGGCGGACCGAAGTCTGAGCACATCCGTGCTGGAAGGTCTAGCCAGCAATCGAGGTATCCGGCCGAATAGGCAGGACGACCTTGAATGTTTAAAGGAAGGAAATCCTCAGCCTTCACACCCCTGAATACCACGAGGACCAACATCCTCATGACGATGGAGAGACAGGGGACCCAGATTCAGCGGCCGAGGGCCATGACCGCTGAGAATAAAAAGAACCTAAAAAAGTTCTGCCAGTTCCACCGCGACCATGGCCATGACACGGAAGACTGTTTCCAATTGAAAAAAATATATAGAGTCGCTGATAAAGCAGGGCCAACTTCGGCGGTATCTGCGAATGCCTTCTCCGAAAAAAGGAGGGAGGAAGAAGGAAAGGCCGAAGATGAGGACTACGACTCCGACAGACGGAGGAACCGAAGTCCAAAAAGGCATCCGCCACCACCGGCAGGAATAATACAAACAATCATGAAAGGACTCCCTTCCTCAGAAAGAAAGAGGAAGGCCAGAGAAATAGCAGTTATGGAATATCAAAGTCCATCGAGGAAGCTGACCTGCAAACATGGTTCCACCATCATTTTCCCTCATGATGATCCGCTGTTGGTCATGGCGAGGATAGGAAATTGGGAAATCAAGAGAGTGTTGCTTGACGATGGATCAAACGCCGACGTCCTGTTCTCGCATCTGCTGCCGAGCTTGGGCATATCCAACACCGATCTCAAGCCTACCACTTCGCCCACTTTCGGGGTAGGACCATCCGAACTGCCGGTCCTCGGATGGATTGACCTCCCCCTGATGATGAAAGGGACCTCGGTTGATGGGGCAGACGAACTGTTTGCCTCCACAATGGCAAGGTTCATCGTCATTGATGTTCCTTCATCATACAACGCCATCCTTGGAAGACAAACACAAGGAAATCTGCACATTCCCCCTGATGTAAAGTACCTAATTGTCACTTTTGCTACCAAGGATGGAGATGCAGAAATCTTCATCAATCAGGGCGAAGTAAGGAGGGTGTTCGTCAAGGTGCGAAAACCTCCAGCAACCAACTCCGCACAAACCATAGAGGCAAAGGCTTTCCCAGACGGAAAGCCAAAAGAGGGAGAGGCAGAAGACCCCGCGAAGGTAGAAATGGAAGTGGAAGAAGTGGAAGTGGAAGAAGTGGAACTTGTCCCAGGCCGAAATACCCGAATAGGGAAAAACTTGGCCGAAGATGACAAGAAAATACTTGTATCCTTTCTACTGATGAATAAAAACTTATTTGCCTACTCGCCGAATGATATGCCAGGAGTAGACCCTCGCATAATACAACATAGCCTTAAAGTAAGTCCAGAAGCAAAACCTGTCCGGCAGAAGAAACGGGGCATCTCAGTCCATAAAAATAACTTCATCAAAATCGAAGTACAGCGCTTATTGGACGCAGATAAAATCAGGGAGGTCAAGTATCCCGAATGGTTAAGCAATGTGGTTATTGCCACAAAAGAAGGGAGCAATAAGCTCCGAATGTGCATCGACTTCAGAAACTTGAACGATGCTTGGCCAAAAGATTCATACCCTCTTCCACCAATAGACCAATTGGTGGATTCAACTGCCGAATACGGGCTCCTAAGTTTCCTAGACGCCTTCAGTGGGTATCCTCAAATAAGGATGGATCCCGAATACGAGGAAAAGACAGCTTTCATCACCGAGGGCGGAACGTATTGGTACATCAGAATGCCCTTCGGACTAAAAAATGCAGGAGCTACCTATCAGAGGTTGATGAACAAGGTCTTCAATGACCAAATAGGGAGGAACATGGAAGTTTATGTCGACGACATGATAATCAAAAGCAAGATGCCGAAAGACCACGTCGCAGATCTGAGGGAAACTTTTCACGAGCTCAGAATCTTCGGGATTCGCCTTAATCCCGAGAAGTGCATCTTCGGCGTAACTTCGGGAAAGTTCTTTGGGTACATGGTATCAGAAAGAGGCATTGATGCCAACCCAGAAAAAATTAAGGCCTTGCTTGAATTCCGAGCTCCCGTCATGGTAAAAGATGTGCAAAGACTCACCGGAAGGATAACCTCTCTTAGCAGGTTTATTTCCAGGTATGGAGACCGGTGTCGAGTATTCTTCAAAGTACTCACCAAGGCAGCAAAAAAGGAGGGCAACCTCGGATGTGATGATCATCCTTGGAATGAGGACTGCCAAAAGGCTTGGGAAGAACTCAAAACCTACCTAGCCCGTCTGCCCACTCTTCGGCAACCTCGCGAGGGAGAGCCCCTCGTGCTATACCTCGCCGTTACAGAAAAAGCAGTGAGCTCGGTCCTTGTGAAAGAAGAAGGGCCAAAACAATGGCCAGTTTATTACGTAAGCAAGTCCCTGCACGGCGCCGAAGTCAGGTATCCCTTGCTATAAAAAGCTATATATGCCTTGGTGCTAGCAGGAAGAAGACTACGGCCATATTTTCAAGCTCACCCGATCATCGTCCGAAGTAGTCTACCTCTACGGGACGTCATGAGGAAAGTTGATCATTCGGGAAGACTTTACAAATGGTGCATAGAGCTTGGGGAGCATGACATTACTTATGAACCTCAGAAAGCCATCAAAGCTTAAGCTCTGGCAGACTTCATTGCCGAAGTACCCATTACCGAGGACAGCCATTCCGATTCTGGCGAAAATGAGCCAGAATGGACTTTGCATGTAGACGGAGCCTCAGGGTCCGAACACCAGGGAGTTGGGGTAATTATCAGAGGCCCCGAAGGACTACAGGTGATGAAGTCCATTAAATTCAGCTTCAACGTCACCAACAATATGGCCAAGTACGAAGCTCTCATAGCAGGGCTACGCCTAGCTAGAAAAATTGGTGTAAGAAACTTGAAAGCCCACAGTGACTCCTAGCTGGTAGTTTGACAAACGGTAGGGGACTACGGGCAAAGGACCCGACCTTGGCAAAATATTATGAGCTGGTAACAAAACTTATTCAAGGGTTCGATACTGTGCGAATTGAAAATGTGCCTCGACGAGACAATGCCAAGGCAGATGGCCTAGCAAAGTAAAAAACTTGCACCGAAGTGCTGGATCACCCGAGCATAGAGGTACTGAACATATTGACCTCGGGAGAAGGCTGGAAAGATCCAATCAAAAGATATCTCGCAAACGGCAAGCTCCCCGAAAACCCCAACCAAGAGGCAAAAGTGCGAAGACGTGCAGGCCGATTCTTCTTAATCGGGGAAGAACTGTATAGGCAGGGATATGAAAATCCGTTGCAGAGGTGTGTTGGCGAAGAGGATACTGAAATGATCATCGAAGAAGTTCACGAAGGCGCTTGTAGTTCACACATTGGAATCGACGCCCTGGCCGCAGTGATACTTCGCCAAGGATATTTTTGGCCTACCCTAAGGAAGGACGCTAGGCAGTTTGTCCAGAAATGTGATAATTGCCAAAGGCACGTGAATATCCAAAGGACACCCTCAGAATTGGTAACTTCGACTGACTATCCCTGGCCCTTCGCGGTTTGGGGCATAGACCTCATTGGGCCACTCCCGACAGTGCCTGGGGGCGTGAAGTTCTACGTAGTCACAGTAGACTATTTCTCTAAATGGGTCGAGGCAGAACCCTTGGCAACGATGTCGGCAAAAGATGTGCACAAGTTCGTATGGAAGAACATCGTATGCAGATTTGGCATACCGAGGGTACTAGTAGTAGACAACGGGTCCCAGTTTATAGACAAGGGGTTCCAAGAATTTGTCAAAAACCTCGAAATACAAACGCTCTTCGCTCCAGTAGCTCACCCCCAAAGCAATGGGCAAGTAGAGGTATCCAACAGGACCATAAAAGATGGTCTGAAAAAGAGGTTGGGGGAAGCGAAAGGGAAATGGCCGGGAGAACTCCCAAGCGTGTTATGGAGCTACCGAACAACACCCCGAAGAGCCACAGGGGAAACACCTTTTTCACTTGTTTTCGGTGCAGAGGCCATCGTCCCAATTTAGGTAGTGCAACCATCGGTGCGGGTGCAAGTGTTCGACGAAAGAGGTAATGACCTTTGCCTGAGAACCAAGCTCAACCTCATTGGCGAACACAGAGAAATAGCTGAGTTGAGAAGAAAAGCTTTTCAGCAAAGAGTGGCCGCGACTATAAACTTACGCGCCAGGCCAAAGGGAATAAAGAAAGGAGACCTCGTTCTCCGAAAGGCTGAATTTGGACCCCGAAGACCATCCCATGGGGTACTTCACGCAAATTGGGAAGGACCTTATCTGGTGCTTGCCGAAGTGCGAAAAGGAGTTTACAAGCTCGGCGATATTGAAGGCGTAGAATTAAAGAATACATGGCACTCGGATGCCTTGAAAAAATTCTATGCTTAGGATTTTGGTGAGAAAATTGTACAAGTTAGAAAATTTTTCTAAGTACAAAAGGATTTTTTTCACCAGAACAGTTGTCACTGAGCACGGCTTAAGAGAATTCATTCACGAAGGCTATCAACCTTCTCTGAAGTTAGAAATTTACTCAAGGAATTTAGCAAGGGTTAAGTACAATTTTTCAAAATCCCTTGAGCAAACGTGTTCGGGACAATGGGAAATGAAAACTCTTGCAAAAAACTTAGCCGAAAATCTCTCAAAGGAATGAATTAGTCTTTATTAAGCAAAGATGGAATCCGATTACAAAGAAGGAAGTTCGCCAGAAGAAGAAATACAAAAAAGGAGAAAAAGAAGGCAAAGGGTTCTAAACCTAAGGAGCCTTGGCATCTTGAGAGCCTCCAACTCCTGCGTCCTTGTCAACCACCTGTGGCGCCGGAGGAGGGAAGGGCAAGTTGAGGTGCTCAACTTTGGACCAAGTCCACCGAGGCCCCTTAGGAATGTCCAGGGCCTCCATGAAGGAGAGGTCCAAATCTGGGAACCTCTGTAGAACTTGATGCCGAGCAAGGCAAAAGCCATCTTGGAAACCGACCTTAGTCACTTGCTCGGCCTTCTCCTTAGCGACCGCAAGGTCGTTAAGCTCGTTCTCCAGATTGGCAATCTCCTTCTTCAATGCCTTCGTCTTCGTCTTCTTTAACTCCTTCTTTAAAGACTCGACCTCGGCCTGGAGCGCAGCCTTCTCAGCGAGCACCTTCGCCAGGAGAGCCTCAGACTCTGACTTCTCCTTTTGGTATGCTTCGCTTGCCGAAGTCAGCTCCGCCACCTTGGAACCAAGGTCAGAAATCTTCTGGGAGGAGTCCTTCAAGATTTCCTCTTTCTCCTTCGTTAGCTCCTCCCGAACGGTAGCAACCTCTTTCTCTGCAGCTCAGGTCATCTCCGCGTTCTTGGCAACCAGGTCAGTGCACATGACCTGGGTTTTCTTTATGCAGTCCATAGCCCAGGCTCGGAAAGCTACTTGCTTCGCTACCCGAACCCTGAGGAAACCAATATACCCCAGCAGCTGCAAAGGAGTAAAAACAAAGTAAGAAAGGAAAAAAATGGGCCAAATACTTTGAAAAAATCAGAAAGGAAAGGCAAAGGCCTGAGACATACCTGGGCAGTGTGCTCGGAAACTTTAGCAGCAAGGGACTCATCGTCCGGGCACGCCTCAGAAATGGACTTGAAGGAGGCCTCAGTAAGGATCCCCTTCGAAATCTGGTTGGCCATTCGAGGGCAGTCACCGGAGTACATGTCCATGTCCTCCGTAAAGGACGGGAAAGGCTCCCTCGGGATTTTCCCTTTCGGAATATGAGAATCCCGAAGGGCCCGTTTCCAGGCGTGCTCGGCTACCCATGCCGAAGGTGGTATCTCCTCTGCACGGCAAAAACAAGAAAACTGATCAGCACAAGTAATCCTCAAAAGTTCAAAAAAAGGCACTTGAAAAAACCAACCTGGAGGCACCTCGACAACATCGTCGCCGGAGTCCTGAACCCCCTCGGCGGAAATCTCTTTTCCTTTGCCCTTACGATGCTCCTCGAGCTCCGCGGCAGAAGGGACTGCCGCCGAGGCATCCAGGAGAGCCGCCGAGGAAGTAGGACTCCAGGAAGGAACCTCGGCCAGCTGGGCGGCGTGAACTTCAGGCTCCTCGCGCACCTCCTTGGGGATTTCTGGAAGACGAGGGGGCGCATCCTTCTTCGCCCGTTAGACTGAGGATGGCCCGCCAGCAGTCATTTTACGCCTTCGGGAGGAGGCCTTTTTTGTCTGCTCCCCCTTCTCAGCTTGACCAAGAAAGAGGGACCTGTAATAAGCAGCGGAATCCTCGGCCATATCTGAAACAAAAGGAAAACATCATTGTGAGTCTAAGGCGTGCCTTTAACAAAAAGAACTTTGAAGAAACTTACGCTCACAAAAGGTCTCGTAAGTGACCTCCTTCCGAAGGAGTTTTACGAGCCAGGAATCCTTCCCTTCGATAGCAGGAGCTGGCATCTCGAGGTCCGTCTCGTGCTCCTTCACCACCCCTAGCTCCCGAAGGACCTCTTCGGTCATTAGCCTCCACATGATGGGGAAGAGGTAGCGAGAGCACGAAGGGACCTTCGAATCCCAGTCAGAAACAGCCCGGATCTGTCTGTCGAAGTGCGCAAATCTGGCCGCCAACTCAGGGGTCAGCAGCCTCTTCGGGTCTATGACATCAGTCTCCAGCTTTCCCTGCGCCCACTTGGTCGGAACGTACGACCAGGCCTCCTCCATCTTCAGAAAGAAAAATTTTCTTTGCCACCCTCGCCAGTTGTCCTTGGTAGCGAAGGTGAACATAAACTTTTTGCTCCCCGATCCCCGAGGTAGCATAAAGTAAAAGCCACCCTTCGGGACCGAATAGAGCTTGTAGTACTTCATAAAAAGGACGAAGTGGGGTTTTATTTTAAAAATGCCGCACATACAAAGGAAGGCATTGAAGTAACAGTACGAGTTCGGGGGAAGTTGATTTACGGCAATGCCATGAAATTTGCAGAAGTCGTAAATCACCTTCGAAGGAGGATACCGAAGTCAGGCCTTCAGTTGGCACGAAAAACGGTAACCTCATCCTGGGCGTTCGTAAAGCAGAGTGTTTAAGGGCCAGGAAGTCTGGTGGTGGCGTAAGAACGAAGAAAAATTTTTTTGGTCCACTTCTCCAATTTTTCTGAAGTAGAACAGCAAGGATGCTGAGTAAGGGGTTGCCAGCTCTTGGGCATGGGGGAAGCAGGTGAAAGAAGAGTTGACGAAGACATTTTCAAAGAAAAAAGGGACTTCGGGGAAGAATAAACGAGTTCGAAACAGCTTTAAAAAAGCACAGAAAGGGAATCAAAACCCACCGAACGTTTTGCCGAAATCTGGGTTTGAAACCGTCGTCGCGAAAAAGTTGCCGGAAAAACACTCCGTCAAAAGCACCGCCGGAACAAACAAGGGAAAACACAAAAGCGGCTGAGAGCAGAAGGAAAGCAAAAGCAGAAGCAAAAGAAGACTATGATGGAGTAGGGTATATATAGGCCGAGGGGGGTTAGGCGAATCGACGCCACAAGTGCTCCGCGAAGGCGAACAGTCGCCATAACTGCCCCCCTACGCCATAAAAGGCGTGCCTGCCATGACCAATGCGGCTCCCGCCAATGACAGCATGCCATGTGTCAGCCGGTGCACCAAACGAGGAGCACGCCTTCTAACACCCATAAATCCCTGGCGTGGCGCTCTGGACTAACATGACCAGTCACGAGACGTGGCGTGTCACAGACCTGCAGAAAAGAAAAAAAGAAGTGGGTTACCTGGAAGATGCCAAAAGGCAAGCTATGGTCAAACTGCTTGTGTCTTCGAACAAAAGGTGCATCTTCGGCACAGGTATTACACCCGAGGGCCCGGAGGCCGCCCTCCGAAAGACGACAAGCCGAAGCTTCCACTTCGGCTTTCCGAGGGGGGGCTTGTGATAGCCGAAGGGCTACCATCCCTCTCAGTACACACCTCCTGCCAAAAGTATAGCCGGAGAGCCTGATGTCAGCCGAAAGAGGCACTATCATTGACCTCGAAAGGAGTGAAGTCAAAACGCCTCGAACTCAGGACTTCGGCTAATATGCCAGGGACTTCAAGGACGTTACCGGCTCACTCGGGGGACCAAACAGATCGCCTTCAGAGGCGAAGGTCCAGCTATCCCAAGCAGGAGAAGAATCCCCCCGAAGGTGGTACCCCCGAACCAGGGAACTCCCCGAACTGCGGGTACGTCTCCCAAAGAAGGACATCCGTACCAAAGGATGAGCTCGCCAAGAGGACCTCGGGAATACGGCAGGAGCATTTAAGAAGCCTCTGTCATGTCGCCCATAGGCGCTACACGCCGCCTGGAATGGCGGTCTGATGCGCCGATGCCGTCTAAGTCCTGTAATGACCTGTCTCGGTCTCCGACCTAAGGAGCCTACAAAACGGCTACCTGCCCCCTACGCCCGAAAATACGGATCTCATCCAACCGAACACGTGTTACGATCTGAACGGGCTGGGCACCTCTATAAATACTAGGAAACAGGACTTGGCAAAGGATCGGACCCTCTCTCCCTGTAAAAGCACGCACACAGGCAAGGCCATCTAACCTCCTAGTGTTCCTTCCCTATCTCCTCTCAGGACACTGACTTGGGCATCGGAGGCTCCTCCCCGGAGAAACACTCCGGGGACCTCATAACCCTCTTTTCTGACCATTTCAGGCACGCTCCTCTGGGAAACATTTGCACCAGACGTTCTCCCTCTTAGGAAGGCCCTCCCGAAGCACAATGTCACATGACGAAGATGCTGCTGGGCATCAAGGTGTTCTTCCCGATGAACTTAACAAATTAAATAATGCATCTCCTCAATATCTTTTCATTTTCATCAATAATCACATCTAGTTGCTTGCCATATGACAAATCTAGGCATGTGACATCCTATATTTTATATTAAAATTATTTGTGATTTTTGATATACATATATGGCTTTACAATTTTTTTAGCATTCATGTTGTAGCGAGGAGAAAAATCCATAATCTTAGGAAATATAAGAATAGGCTAAAAATCAAATAAAGTTTGGGGACAGCTTAGATCGTGCCCAAAACCAAACAAATCATAGTAACAAAGTTCTGTTTTAGAAGATAGAAATAACATGGGAAAGTTCGTAGACCTAAATGGAAAATAGATACTATTTAGTGTTTCAAATGAAAAAGATTGATAAATTAGGGGTTGGAACAAATTTAAACCAAAGGAAATTGTGAAACAGCCCAAATATGGAAAATAACAATATAGGCCCCCAAGAAAGTGATCACGTGGTTAAAAAGCGATCAATGCTATAAAAAAAAACAAAGTAATCGCCTCTTAGGAAATAGGTCATGAAGAGAAAAAGAGATTGAGGAAAATACAAAGAAAAGTAAAATAACTGATAGAGAAAGTGATTAGGTAGGCTGGCCCAAGAACTTGTTGAATAGTAGTCAGAGTACTACATGTAAAAACAGCATTAAAGCCCTAGGATGTGCTCCTAGGAGAAACCTTTTGATGCTTAGGTTAGTTTTCTGGAAAAGAATAGTAAGGAGAAGGAGGTGAGAGCCAAAATCCCTTACCTTGGGGTTGGTGGCGGGTTCATATAGTCAAGGCATGTTCCAGGTAATTCGGTCTTGGGATAGAAATCTCATAGCGTATTCCATATTTGTTGGATGTAGTTTCCTTCTAGGAAGGAATTCCCTTTAGTGTGTATCTAGGCCTTTACGGATGGCCCAGCACTTAGGCATCCACGTTTGGGCCTTTGGTCCATTTCCTACCACTGGGCCCCCCCAATAAGGGAATGTGGGTTGAGGTCCCAATGTTCCTGGGTGCATCCAAGCAACATCATTTGAGGGTGAGTGTCACACCCCACAGAGGCCCCAGCCCATGCACACTCAGTACCACTCATCATCCACTACCTAGAAAGTTATGAAACATTTAAGTTTCTACGTGTTTTACCTAAACTTGCTTTAGGCCAACTTTCTTTAGGTAGGTTATTTGGCTTCCTCTAATTTGTTATAGGCCTGGGAGGTGGCCCAGGAGGCTTTGATAAAGTTTTGTTTAGTCACTTGCAGCTTAAGCAAAGCCCAACCCACTAACTTGCAAAACCAGCAACACTTGCACTTTTTCCTTTAAGTGCTTATCTTGTGTGCACTTCAAGTGTACTAGTCATACGCATGGCAACAAAGAAGCCCATATCCATTTTTAAGTTTGAAAACACATACATAAATGTTCATGAACATTCGGCCAAGTATAGTACACAAGGATTTCAATTCCATAACATCATACTCATACTTATAAAACCAAGGAAACTTGGCACACAAGCAACCAACACAAGTTCAACATACAAAGGCTTTCCAAAACCAAAAGTGCACAAGTCCAACAACCTAGCATCAACTACATGGCAACATGGCAAGGATGCAAAATAGTCCAAACTTACAAGTCCAAGTCTCACAACCCATAAACACACATACTACCCATAATGCTCAAAGGTACTACAAAAGGTGCACTATAGGTACAAGTCCAAATGACCAAACTAATGGTCTCCAAAGTACAAACAACCTCAAATGCCATAAGCCCTCACAACCATCACCTCCTAGCACAAGTCCCACAGCTAAACTCCTGCAAAACTTAAGCCATTAAATTCAGCCTACATCAGACTTGGATATATATGCACAATTTCAAGCCAAAATTAAGTTGGCACACATACCTTGGACAACAAGCAAACTTGGTACTCAAAACCAAGAAGTCCAAACACAAGCACAACTACTCAAGCTCTTTACCCTTTCCTAAAAATTCAACAAATAAGGGCAGTGAGTTTACAACTTAGTAAGGATTCACTACAACTCCAAAGGAGTCTATTTAGTTAAGCATAAGGTTCCATAATCAAGCTTGTACCTACATCCAAAGACACAAAGACATAGAAAATACAATTTGGCCGAAGCCTATATTCAACATATATCAATAATAAGTTGGTTAGCATGCACAATCAATCAACAAAAGCACACAAACACATACACACACCACTTTCCATATTCGACCAAAGGCCACTAGCAAGTGTCCATGTGCATTTGCACACAATTTTTTCTCCATTGCATTATCCATTCCCCTTGAGCTCCAAGTACATGGTAGATTGGGCAAACCCACCATGGACTCTAACACTTGCCATTATTGATTAGTTAATCAACCATAAAACCATTAGTTCCAATATAGCCCTTCAAGCATACTAAGATCATATAGTATATCTTGACCATCACTTAGTAGCTCTAATTACTTGCTCATGGAAAAAGTATCAAGAAACCAAGTAATACATGAATCCTTACCATACTTTTGAGCTTGAGTCAATTCGGCCTTGCTTGGATTTCTTCAAAACCAAGCTTTAAACTTCAATTTCAATGATGTCCTGGCCAAGTTCACCAACATAAGCTTGAATGCTGCAATCCAAGCTTCAATCTCCAAGTCCAAATAACCTTTCATTTTCAGCCATGGACATAAACATCATGAGTTACACATAACACTCACGTAATCTCATGAACTCACCAATTCTAGGCCAAGAACACCATGAACTCACCAAGAACACAAGCATATTCATGAACAACATTCAGCCATGTTGTGTTCTTTGATGGCTAAGCTTCAAACTTTCAATCCAAGGTTGCCTAACACAATACAACCTTCATTTAATCATCATAACACTTGTTCATGGAAAATATACCATGGATTCAAGTAATCTTGAGTTATTACCTCAAGAACAAAGCTCCGAAAATTCAGTTTTGAATTTCCACCTTCTAGAACACCATGCAACTTCAAGAACTCCAAGAAAACTTCATGAACATGGCAAGAAAAAATTTGGCCTAGCTTGGATTCTTCAAGAACAAGCTTCAATCTTCATGAACAACAAGACATCTTCAAGGTTTTGGCCATGAACTCACATGAACTCTCAAGAACACTCAAGTTTCGGCCAAGAACACTCAAGAACAAGTGAAGAACAATGATGAACAAGGAAGAACAATGTGTTTCGGCCAAGAGCTCTCCAAGGCATGCAAATGCAGGAAATGCCAAGTCCAAGGAATGTCAAGGTGTTTGATGGCCGGCCAACATTCCATTCCTTCATCAATAAACAATTCAATTCCCTCCACCATCACATTAAACAATTCATTCCCCTTAAACTATTAATATCTTCCTCCAAGAATCCCATTTTAATATTGCCTCCACTAGCCAAAACCCCATTGTTTATTATTTAAGCATGACCGGCCATGGACCGAAAGTCCATAAAAATGGCCTAACTCCACACTAGCCCTCATACAAAAATGCATGGCTGAATTTATCCATTCCTTATTTGCAGCTTCACTTGCATCACTAGTTTAAGTGTGCAATGTAGTCCTCCAACTTTATTTCTTGCCAACCTCAACATAGTCTTCCATTTAAGTGCACTTAAGGCACATAGTTTTGTAGTCTTGCATTCACATCATTATTACCATGTTCAATTGAGTCCTTCTTGTATTTAATTTTATGTTTCTCATTTTTCTTGGCCATAGCCAAGTACTGAAGGGTGGTCATGACAGTGAGGGTGCAATCCCTCCCTATTTTTCTTGTTCTTTCATGGGTGCAACGTCGTTTGAATGTAAGTATGTGATCCCCTCAGTTGGCTTCCTGTGGATTTTGGTTTTACATCATCGTTTGAAGTGTTCTTCCCCGCCACCCCTATGCGGTTATAACACATCTCAAGCATGTTAGCTGAAAAAAAAATGAGGAGATGTTCATTAAATGCTCTTCAAGGAAGTGACCAGGTGTGGTTATCTTAGCGGCTACTAGTGGTTAGGCGTTCGTTGGTGATTAACCTATTATTTGTAGTGGTAGCTTCGAGGGGAAACCCAAGGCTCACAGGTTTCCTTATATTCATCATGAGGGTTTCTCCCCTGCCCTTTTCACCCTTTGGCCAATTATGCCACTTTGTGATTTTTGTTTCCTAATTATTGGGGCCAAAATTTACTAGAGTTTATCTTCCAAAGTTTCTCTTCTTCTGAAAGTGTTCATTCTTCTTCAGCGCATTCAGGTAGTGAATTCTTTACCTTTTCTTCTTATCTTATTTTTTTTTACTTCTTTAGGGCTTTGGGTTTTTTGGGATTCTGCCTAGCCGCCGCTTTATTATATTGGCAGTAGCCATAATGTGTTGTCGCCAATTTTCCAGATGGCTTCTAGGAAATCATCTTTTGAGGCTACCACCAACATATGTAATTCTTCCAAGATGCCCTCCTTTCCTAATGTTAGGGTAATGAAAGGAGTTGTGGCTTAGCATAAGAAGGCACACTGGCAGCAAATTTTGCCAAATATTATTGGCCTAATGACATTGTCACTGTCCTTTCTTGTGCATAGGCCTTAGAGGATGTGGGCCTAGTAGGGGGAAGCAAACAGGAAGATGTGTTGTCTATGTTTATGGACCAACTCCAGGCAAGGCTCCACTTCCCCTTTTACTCATTGGTAGAACAGATCTATGAGCACTATCAAATTTTACCATTGTAGCTAATGTTGAACTTGTTTGTTCACATTAACGGCTTCATCATTTGATGCAAGTTAGTGGGGGTGTCTCCCCTACTGGAGGTCTTCCTCCAATTTTATGTACTGGACCTAAAGAAAGGTGCTAGCTTCTTCCATACTACCCTCGTTAACTGAGTCTCGAACAAGTTTTTTGCCTTTGTATTTTGCAAGGACTTATGGTCAGGGTAGAATGAGTGCTTCTTCTTCACAGGGAAGGAACAAACAAAGGAGTTCCCTTGTGAGATTGTGAACACCCCTCAGCATGCTTTCATCAGAACGTTGGCCATATACGAGAGCTCGAGCGGCCATTGCTTGCGTCTCGGGTAAGTCCACTGGTTGGTGGGACTAGTGGGGAACGATAATTTTTTGGTGTTGTTCCTCATTCATTATAGAGATATATATGAGACACCCTTAGGTAGGTAGCGATCAACAGGGCCCATCGGTCATATTTGGGAGTGACAAACTCGTGCAATTAGGAGGAGGGTCAGGAAGGAAGGCTAGTTAAAGTTGATAATGTCGTAGCTAAGGCCTAACGGGGCCCTTCGCCAAGGATTTGTGTCCGAGCCGTGGCATTTTTCATTTTAATCATGCATGGTTATTGTATCTAATTATGCCCTATTTTTTGCAGAAATGAGTAGCTACATCAAGGAATTTTTGAAGAGGCGTAAGGGCATTGTTGGTGCCTTGGCAAATGCCCGCAAGGCCAACATACTACTAGCTGACATGACACATATGGTGAGGGCTCCATCATCCAAGCTATCATTCAAAATAATGGAACTCCCTGAATCCCCCTAGAAGCTCAATAGGTCCGTAAAAGGGCGAGACCAACCGGTCCTCCTATAGACGGTGCTTTTCATGATGGATCACTTAAGCAATTTTCCCACGCTAAATTTATACACTTAGGGTCATTTTGTACTAATTATAGGTGTTTCCAACTAGTGGTTTTGGAGAAGCGCATAAGGTTATTTGAGAACCCTCCTATCAAAGACCTACTAGTATCCTAGAAGCAAAAGGCGGCCCTGGGGCCTTTGAAGGACGCATCTTCTATCTTGCCTCCTTCTCTTGTGCTAGTTCCAACATAGGTTCTGCTTGAGAAGATGCCATTTGCCCGATAGGGGCCATCCAAGCAAACCTAGATGGTCACTTTTAGTTGCACAACTTGATCTGTGGGTGGAGTCAAGTGTAGAAGAGGGATTTGGCATTAAAGAGGAATATCCCCGACCAAGTCTTCGCTTGTCGGTGATGGGGATTGGCGAATTGATCCTTAAGGATCGGTTTGACTTTTGCTATTGTATCCTAATGAGGTTGAGAACCCCCAGGGATTGAAAGTTTCTGGCCCATCCCCCTTTGTTGGAAGAATACTAGCCGATGAGCATGGGCTACAACCTTCTCTAGGTATGCTATTTTACTCACTTAACGGTTGTTTTGCTTTTTTTCTTACTGAAGAGTTTGAGTTTTGGTAGGAGGGCATCATCACCTATGGTTTGGTGGATTGATCAATGGCTTGGGAGAATGCCTTATATTCAGACCTTGAGGCCTCGCATAAGAATGCTAGCTTTCTTTAGCTGAAAGTAAACACCAAACAAAAAGCTGAGGGGGCACTTCTAAATGACCTTAAGTTAGAGAGGGAAGAAAGTGCATAAGGGTGTCGCCAAGGAGTTAAAGTTAAAGGTGAGGGAACTTCAAAGGGCTCTGAATCAATCTCTGGAAAAAGAAGCTGAAGCTCAAAAGGAGGCCGGTCGCTTGGTGTTCATGCTGAATGTGGTAGAGTCCAAGATAAGTGTTATCGAGGTCATTCTTCTGATGGACAAGTACGCTTTATTGGGCTCAAGGACCATTGTAAGCAAGGCTAGCTTAAGCTCGGTTGATTCTATGATGCCCATTGTGGAGAGAATCAAACGTGTTGGCATCATTGGGTGCGAGGGCCACTTAAAGTACTAGCACCTTCAGAACAAGACTAACACTCATGTGAATGAGCTTGACTCACTTCTACTGAAAACAGAGAAAAGGCTTGGAATGACTACCTTCTTAGAATTAAAGGAAGGCTTTCTTTCCTCTAGGAATGATTTCTTTCCTATAGCTTTCAAGTCAAGCAGATGAATTCAAACCTTGGTGTTTCTCTCAGCTTATGAGGAACTGGGTTTGGATTTTGAGTCTTAGCTAAAGGAGGGGAAAGCTGGGATTCCTATCTTTGATGAGGATGCATCAGCGATGGATTTTAATGAGGACCTTTCTCAAATGATTTTTAGGAGCCTTCATTATTAGCCTTCATCCCCATTTTTTTCCTTTGTTCCTTTAGGATCCTCCTTTGCTTTTTGTAACAATTCTCTTGTAAAGAAATTTTCTTTTAATGGGAAGTTTAATTTTGCAATGCCTTCACCTTTTATATTTTTGTATGCCTGCAACTTTTAGTGACTTATGGTGGTGTTTGGTACAAGTATAGGGACCTCGTAGTTAGGCCCCACCAAGTGTTCCTAAGTGCTTGAAAGTTTCACAAAGCCCTTATTTTTATGTGACGAGGATACAAAGCGTTAGAGGAATGCCTCTTTATTTGTAAGCAATTGAAATACATAATGTGAAATAATAATCTTTGTGGTAGGCTAGGCAAAGTAGGGAGACAAATTGTCCAAATGATAATTTTTGTGTAGCTTTTTTCCTTCTGAAGTTGTGAATTCATAAACTTCTTCTCAAAGCTTCTTCATGACTAGGCAGGATCTAGCCAAATTTGGCTTTAAAGCCCCATGCCCAAGGTTCCTCCTAGTTAGTTTAGCTTTGATGAAGGCCAGACCCCTCACTTGAATGGTTTTTCCTCTCATCCTTCAGTCGTGTGTTTAGGCAGTTCTCTGCCTAAAAGCCATCTTGTGAACCCTTCTCTCCTCCTTTAATTATTCTAACATATCCAAATTTCCTTCAAGGGCTTTATTATTCTGAGTAGAATCGTAGGCTTGGGTTCGTAAGGTGGGGAAGAGATTTCCATGGGTATAAGGGCATTGGTTCCATAAGCCATTGTGAAAAGGTGATTCTCCCATAGGCTGTTTGGGGGTCATGTGATAATCCCACAGGACACTTGGTAGCTCTTCTACCCATCTGCATTTGGCCTCGCCTAGCCTTGTTTTTAGACCTTCCTTTATCGTTCTATTGGTGACCTCTACTTGCCCATTTGACTGGGGATGAAAGATGGGGGCAAAGTACAAGTGGATGCCTTTGTCTTCAACAAATTGTCAGATTTGTTGATTGTGAAATTGCTTTCCATTGTCAGTGATAAAGGCTTGAGGGCATGCAAAATGGCAAATGTTATTCTTCCACAGGAACCTTGTGATTTGGAGGGTTGTGATAGAAGCTAAAGGTTCTGCTTTTGCCCACTTCATGAAGTAATCTACCAGCATAATATAGTACTTAACTTGCCATGGGGCCATAAGGAGTGCTCCAATCAAATCTAATCCACACATGGAGAATAGCCAAAGGTTTGGGGTTAAAGAGGCACTAGAAGAAGGCAACCTCTATATTCTAGAGTTCATCTGGTAATTATGGCATGTCCGAACAAGCTCCCTGGCATCCCTTCTAATTGTAAGCCATAAGTAGCCCTGTCTCAAGGTTTTGTGGGCCAAGGATATGTACTCCACAGTCTCCCTAGTGAATCTCTTTGAAAATGTGGTGCCCCTAATGCAAACTTAGGCATTGCTGTAAAAGGGAGGTGAATCGTCTTTTGTACAATTCTTCCCCAATGATGAGAACACATCCTTCCTGAACTTGATTTGCCTATTTTCATTGGGAGTTCGGATTAATCTACCCTTTTTGAGGTAAATTTTAATTGTCTCCCTCTAATCGCCTTCTGGTGTCATAGCTTTTATCAAGTGCACCGAAGGCTCTACAAGTACTTTCATTGCCACTTCTTCCCATCCATTTGAGAGGGCATCAACCCTAGTATTCTGGCTCTTGAAGATCTTTTGAACCTACAGAAGTTCAAATATCTTCAATAGCTCTTTCACTGTGCTAAGGTATATACAAAGAGTAGGTTTTTTCTTACTTGTTATTCCCGTCATTTGTTTCACTCTTAGTTTAGAGTTACTGTATATCTGTATGCTCTACACCCCGACCTAATCAGCCAATTATAGCCCCGTGATGAGGGCTTCATATTTTGGAGTGTTGTTAGTTACTGGGAAATGGAATATGATTCTAAGCGTGGCTTCAAAGTTGAGTTGGCCATTTTGAATGATTCCTTTTCCTTGGCATTGAGGACTTGAGGCCGCATCTACAAACATTTCCCAAGTTGGTGTTTTGGTTTGCCTTTCATGGGTTTTTATGCCTGGCGTCATGCCAGCTACAAAATTTTCCAGGGCTTGTACCTTAATAACCTTTCAGGGCTCACAATGGATATCATATTCCCCTAATTGAGTGCCCCATTTAGCAAGTCTACCAGATTTGTCTGGTTTTCGTAGGATATCCTATAAGGGTAACTCTATGTTGATGGTGAAGTGATGAGTCTGAAAGTACGGTCATAATTTTTAAGATACCATAAGCTTTCTAAAGTATGGGATATTTGGGTTTGGCCCCCTAGAAGGTCTGGTTGACAGAGTATATAGGTTATTGTTTCGTCCCATTTTTTATGACAGGGATAGTGTTGACAAAACCTTCGATGACAGCTAAGTAGAGTACCAGGGGTTTTCCTTGCCTTGGTTGTTTTAATGTAGGAAGGTGTTACAGATAATCCTTTATTTGCTCAAATACTTCTTGGCATTCATCTATCCATTTGAAGGCTACTTCCTTCATTAGTATTCAAAGAATGGATTACATATATCACCAAACCATGAAACGAACTGTCCTAGCACCATTAGCCTTTCGGTGAGCTTCCAGACATTTTTCTTATTTTGAGGGTCAAGTATCTTGAGGATGGCCGTAATCTTGTCTAGTTTGGCATCAATCCCTTTTTTGGACACCATGTAACTAAGGAATTTGTCAGCACCTACACCAAATGTGCACTTTTTGGGGTTCAGTTTCATGTTATACTGACGCATCTTTTGGAACGTTTCTTGAAGGCCATCAAGATGCTGGCTTATTGTTTTTCTTTTGATGATCATGTCATCTACATAGACTTCCATGTTTCTTCCTATCTGATATGTAAAAATGTGGTTCATTAACCTTTGATACATGGCTCTAGCCTTTTTTAGGCCAAATGGCATTCATTGGTAGTAATAGACAGCCTCGCGTGTTGTGAAAGTCATATTCTCTTCATCTTCGGGGGGCATCTGGATTTGGTGATGGCCATTGAAAGTATCCATGAAGGATAGTACTTTGAATTCAAATGTATTGTTGACCAATTGGTTTATGGATGGAAAGGGATACAAATCCTTTGGGCACGTGTCATTGAGATTGGTATAGTCGATGCAATGCCAGTATCCATTTCCTTTTTTTACTAATACCACATTGGCGAGCCACTAAGGGTATTGCACTTCCTGAATGATTCTAGCCCTTAATAACCTTTCAACTTCTCCCCTGATGAATTCGTGTCTCTCAAATGCCATAATATGCTTTTTCTGCTATACTGGTCAGGTAAAGGGGTCCAGTTGCAGATAGTGAGTAACGACTTCTGGGTCTATCCTGGGCATCTCATCGGGGGACCAAACAAATACATCTATATTTGATTTAACAAATTGAATGAACATTTGTCTTACCTCAAGTGGAAGGCCCTTGCCAATCTTAATCGCCTTCCCAAGGACCACTTCTATCAACTCCATGTCCTGTCATAAAGGCCTACCATCCTTGTTTCTTTGGAGGGCCTCCTTACACCATTTGGACTCCACTACTATGGCGATATTTTCTCTAGGCCTTTGTAAGGTTGCCACATAACCGTGGCGTACTGTTGGTTGGTTGACAAACACCATTACGTCATTAATGGAGGTCACAAAAAGCACTATTAAGCTTTTAACATCAGCTCGAATGTGGAACTGCACTTGTGCCAGCCGACCCAATATGGCATTATAGGGCTATGGGACTTTGAGGACAAGAAATTCCATATCACGAAAGTTGCAGGCAAGTTCCCCATTATGATCTCTTTGTACTAGTATCAATGGGACCCTGATGGTCCCAATGGTGGGGACTTTGTTATTGCCTATCTCAAAGATGGGCCCAATGATGGGCAATAGGGAGGATCTCTTAACTTTTAATTTTTCCAATAGGTCATTGGAAAAGACGTTAGCGTTGGCCCCCGTATCCGAGTAGACCTTTTCCACGTTGAAGTTATTGATGTGTGCCCTAAAGATAAATGGGTCTAGCTACAAGACTACTACTTGGGATCCATCAGCCCTAGTTATTACTCGACCAAGGTCAATTGCCTTAAGTTGTGCAATTTTTCTCCCCTGTTTCTTCCAAGCCATTGAGGCTTCTTCTTCAATGATCATATGGACTAGCCTACCTGGGGGTTTAGGGTTTCGGTAGTCCCTTGGAGAACGATGCCTCTTTGGTTTTGGCCTCTATTGTTGTCACCTTGTTTGTCTCTTCTACAGGGCCTATCTTCTTGCCTACGGAAAAGAAATGTTCATCTAAACAAGTACTCTTTCATCTTGCCTTCCTGGATCATATCCTCAAACAGCTTCTTCAGCTACCAGCATTTCTAGGTATCATGTTCTTTCTCTTTGTGGTATCTGTAATTTTTTTGTAGGTTTTTTTTACCCTAAGGGGCACCACTGGTGACCACCTAGGGATCTGGTTCTCCTTCTCAAGGGCATTAAGGATGTTCAACCTAGTTTCTTTCAAGGGTAAGAGGATAGGCTCTGATCGTAAGTCCCCTTTACCCTTCTTCTGGGATCTACTTTCCTTAGATTAGGGGTTGTCTCTAGGAACCATCGGACGATTGAGTTCCTCAGTGTGCACATATCTTGTGGATCAGTTGAGGAATTTCACTAAGTCCTACATGGGCTTCTCATAGAGGTCCCAAGTTAGTCTCGAATCCCAGGCTAATCCCTAGGCAATGGCTACTAGGTGTAGTTCTAGAGATAGCCCTTGCACGTGTACTACCTGAGCATTGAATCTCTGGATGTAGTCACTTAAGGGATCCTCGTAGCCCAACCAAATTTTAAATAGATGGACCATCATCTTTGAAGTCGGCCAACTTCCCAAGAAATTTCTTAAGAACACTTTGAGAAAGATCCCTAAATGAGGCAAAGCAACACCCCTAGTTGGTCCCAAACCAAGAAGTTGCGGCTCTTACTAACATAGAGCTAAAAGCTCTGCACATGATGGCATCAGAGGCACTTTCAAGTCACATGGAGGTAACATATCTTTATAAATTCTTTACAAGGTCCATAAGGCCATCACATCAGTGAATCTTTTGCATGCAGAACCCATTATGAGCGGGGGCATTAATTATCTCTTCCAAGAAAGATTGGAACCATAGGTACTCCACATCTATGCCCATTGTAGGGGTGCATTGCTCCATCCGGTCAAGTCTCTACAGGATCACGCTAATGTTGCTAAGACCATCCGAGTGGTCTAGGAATGATTGTCTCTCATGGATCTGTGCCCTCGAAGGTTGGCCTTGTGGAGGCTCTAGGCAAGGTCTCTCTACCGGGTGGCTCTCAGCAGCCTCTTCTAGAGCCTTAGGTAAGGCCCTTCGAATATCTTGTTGGACTAGCCCCTTTGCCGACTAACTCTGTCAGGATCCTTATTTTTGTATTCGGCCTGAGCTAATTCAAGTAGAAGACAAAGCTAGATACAAGATATAAGTGATGTGGCTAGTAAGCCTGGAGGATACATGTGCTAGTACCTAAGGTAGGCCTACCCGGCTGTACCTCAGTGTTTGTTTGAAGTGCATAAGATGTTTATGGTGGAAATGAAAGATTAAGGGCTCAATTGAACATACTTTTGGGTGACTAAATTAGTTTCCACCACGAAAAAAGGAGGCTTACTAGCATTAGCATTAATACCCATTTAAACGCCATGTGTCATGCATGGAAATTATGCATGTCTCCACTTTATGGTTAGTTGTGCAATGGGTCAAAGCTCCATTTTCAGTTGACCAAGGAGCTTTTGGGGATGGAAATGTCAAGTTCGTGGAAAATTCTTAAACATTTGAGTTTGGATTTAAGAATCATGCACACTTAAGAGGGATTCGGCCATAGCCAACCTTGGAGACTAAGTCCAAGCTTGGAATCTTGCATTATGAAGCTTCACTGAAAGCTTAAAGGCTACATTGGTAAGGGATTCACTATACTCTACTTGATTTTGGTTGAATTCCATGTTCAAGTTGAGCATTAGTTATCTAGGAGATGGCTTTTGAGCTAAATGATCTTACATTTCTATAGGGGCTATCTTTACCTTCGGGTATATATGATTGTGATACTAGCTATCTATGTAATGGCAAGTCCTTGGATTCATGCACGGGTAGGCCATCCTATGTATGAATCTAGAGCTCTATGTGAACTAATTAACTAATAGAATTAAGTAATGAATCAATCTAAGTGTGTACTTGCCAATGCTATCTACGCCGAGACAAATGGTTGGGTGTGCGGTGTGTGTGTTACTTGTTTTGGTGCTTTGTTTGCGTGTGCTGACCCTTAGTAGCTTGGTAGTTATTACTTTGTTATGTATATCTTGTATCTTCCTTGTTTTAGTGTTTTCAATGCAGGAGCAAAAGAGGTTAAGCTTTCATGCTTAACTAAATAGGCATGTAATGTTGTGTGTTTCCCTTATTGAGTTATACAAATAACTCATGCCCTGCATTTATGTGTTTCTAGAAAGCATTTAGAGCATTGAGTGGCTTGTGTGTGAAGGAGTGTGCTTAGTGATGGCCGGGGGCCTCATCGTTTAGAGTCATGGTGACTGGTGGAGAGACTTCTAGGAGGAAGAACGCCTGGGGGATGGTTCGCCCTTGGGAGTGTGCCTGAAAGTCCAGAAATAAAGGGTCAGGAGGCCCCCGAAATGTGTTTCCGGGGGGGGAGCCTCCGACGCCCAAGTCAGTGGTGGCTGAGAAAAGGCAGAGGAAATAGCACAGAGGGGCTGAAGAGTCTCGCCTGGTGATTTTCTCAGAGTCTGGGAGTCAGACCTTTGCCCACCAACCTCCTGCCAAGTATTTATTTCCTGGTATTTATAGGAGTACCTAGCCCGTTCAAATCGCGACATGTGTTCGGTCGGATGTTCCCTGAGTTTCTGGGCATAGGGGACAGATAGCTGGTAGCAGGTTGCCTTGAGGCTTGTGCCGAGATGGGCCATGATGTGATTTTGATGGCGTCAGCGTGTCAGAGTGCCTTCTGAGGCGGCTTATGACGTCTGTGAAAGGACGTGTCAGAGGCTTCCTTAAATGCTTCCTTAAATGCTCCTGCCGTACTCCCGAGGTCCCTGGGCGAGGTCGTCCTTTGGTACAGACGGTGCCCCTTCGGGAAACACGCCCTTAGTTCGGGGGTACCCAGCTTTAGGTAGTTCCGCATTTGGGGAGATCATGTTCGGCCCGCAATAGCTGGTGCCTCTTTTCTGAAGGCGATCTGTTTGCAACCTCGGGGGGCTAGTAGTATCCTCAAGTTTCCTGGCGTGCCGGGCTCGGAGCTCTTTGGCTATCTCCCGAGGTGTATGATCCCACCTTTACTCGGGTAGCGCTAGTTTCTTCTAGCCATTCTTGTGGCAGGGAGTTCGGCCAGATAGAGGCGATAGCCTTTGGCTATCACATGCCCCCCTTTGGAAAGCCGAAGTGAAGACTTCGGTTTTGCATCTCTTTCTGAGGTTGTTCTTGGGAGTCTCTTAGGAAGCTCAACTTGTTCCGAGGATACACCTCTTGCCTAAAGGTATGGGCTGTTCGGCCTTTGCCTGTTCTTTGGTGTCTTCGAGGCGGAGCCTGTGCCGAAGATACACCTCTTGCCCGAAGGTCATGGGCTGTTTGGCCATATCCTGTCTCTTGGTGTCCTCGAGGTAACCTGCTTTTTCTTCTTGCAGGTCTGTGTAACGTCGTGTCTGATGGCCAAGCGTGTCAGTCTAAGCGACGCGTCCCAGCTTTTTAGGGATGTTAGAAGACGTGTCCCCTGTTTTAGCGCGGCGGTTGACACGTGGCACTTTGCCATTGGAGGAGAGTCGCGTCGGTTACAGAGGGCGTGCCTTTTCAGGTGCAGAGGGCAGTTACGGCGACGGTTCGCCTCCAAAAGGGTACTTATGACGATGTTTCGGTTACCAACCTTTGGCCTATAAATAGCCCATTCCATCATAAGTCCCATTTGCTTTTACTTCTGCTCTTTCCTCTGCTTTGCCCCTGTTTTCATACTTTCTTGCTTTCTGTGGCGGAGCTGCCTTAATCAGAGCTTTTTTCAGCCAACTTTCACGACGGCGTCCTCAGACTTTGGCAAATCTTTTGGTGGGTTTTTGTTTTCCAGAGTGTTTTGATTCCTCTGTTCTTTTGAGTTTTTTCCAGAAACTGTTTTCTTGCCTTTTCCTAACTCATTTTCATGTCAAAAATGCCTATCCCTGAGAGCTGGCAGCCTCTTTTAGCCCATCCTTGCTGCACCACCCCCGCAAAATTAGAGAGGTGGAAGAAAAAGTTCTTTCTTCCCTCTTACGCCTTTACTAGGCTGCCTCGCTCTAGCCATTATGCTTTTTCAAACCATAGTAACGAGGTTACCGTTTTCCGAGCCCAGCTGAAGGCCGGACTTCGGTATCCTCCCCCGAAGATGGTTTGCAAGTTCTGCCAATTTCATGGCATTGCTGTGAATCAGCTTCCGCCGAACTCGTACTGCTATTTTAACACCTTCCTCTGTATGTGTGGCGTCTTCGGGATAAAACCCCATTTTATAATCTTCATGCAGTACTATAAGCTCTTTGTGGTCCCGAAGGGTGGCTTCTATTTTATGCTACCTCGGGGATCCGGGAGCAAAAAATTCATGTTCACCTTCGCCACCAAGGACAGCTGGTGGGGGTGGCAACAGAAATTCTTCTTCCTGAAGATGGAGGAGGCCTGGTCGTATGTTCCGACCAAGTGGGCTCAGGGAAAGTTAGATGTGGACGTCGTTGATCCGAGGTTGTTGCTGACTCCAAAGTTGGCTTCCACTTTCGCGGACTTCGACCGTCGCATCCGCGCCGTCTCTGACTGGGCTCCAGAGGTCGCGCCGCGCTCTCTGTACCCCTTCCCTATCAACTGGAGGTTGATGACCGAAGAGGTCCTTCGGGAGTTAAAGGTGGTTAAGGAGCACGAGACCGACCTCGAGATGCCAGCTCCTGCCATCGCCGGGAAGGATTCCTGGTTCGTCAAGCTTCTTAAGGAGGAAATTTCTTTCGAAACGCTTGTCGAAAGTGAGTTGTCTTCTACTCCCTTGCTGTTTTTTCCTCGGACTTACGCTGATGTCTTTTTTCTTTTTCAGAAATGGGCGACGGGACTGCTGCATTTTACAATTCCCTTTTCTCCGGCCAGGTGGAGAAGGGTGATCAGACAAAGAAGGCGGCTTCCCGAAGGTGGAAGTCTACTGGCGCTGGGCCTTCGGTGAAACGGGCAAAGAAAACTGCCCAGGTTCCTCTGGAGGAAATTTCCGAGGAAGCTGCCGAGGAGCCTGGGACAGCCGAGATTCTGGCATCTGAGGCAGCTGCCGAAGTCCCTGCCGCTGCTGAAGTTTCTTCCGCCGACGTCCCTCCCCAGAGCCCTTCTCCGCCGCAGGCCCTTCTGGAGGCCGTGGTAGAGGCTCCTTCTGCCGAGGAGCGGCGCAAGGAGAAAGGCAAGGGGATTTCAACCGAGGAGTCTCAGGATTCCGAGGACGCCGTGTTCGAAGTGCTGCCAGGTCTGTTGCTTTCAGAACAAGTATGGCTCTTTTTGTTTTTCTGAATTTTCCTTTGTTTCTAACCCGCTTCTCGTTTTGGCCGTGTAGGGGACTTGCTTACCCCGAACTGGGCGGCCGAACACGCGAAGGCGCGGGCCCTTCGTGACGCCAAAGTCCCGCAAGGGAAGGTACCCAAAGAGCCTTTCTGGACATTCACGGAGGACATGAACTTGTACTCCGATGACTGTCCTGAAATGGCAAAGCAGATTTCGAAGGGGGTGCTTACAGAGGCCTCCTTCAAGGCTATTGCGGCGGCCCATCCGGACGATGACACCCTTGCCGCGAAAGTCACCGAGCATGCTGCTCAGGTATGTTCTTCACACCTTTTTCCCTTCAATTTTTCCTAAGTGCTTGGCTCTTATTGACCTTGCGTTCATCTTTTCGCAGCTGCTGGGGTACGCTGGCTTTCTCCGAGTTCGGGTGGCCAGGCAGGCGGCGTTCCGAGCTTCGGCCTTAGAGACCTTAAAGAAAGCGAAGGTCACATGCTCGGCATTGATCGCCAAGAACCAGCAGCTGTCAGATGTTGCGAAGAAAGAAGTTGCTGCCCTTCGGGAGGAGTTCCGGAAGGAGAAGGAAGATCTTGAAAAGAACTCCTCTCTGACGATTGCTGACCTCGGCGATCAGGTGAAAGGGATGCTTGCTTCCAACCAAGACCTTCTCAAAGATAAGTCAGATTCTGACAATCTCATTCAGTCGTTGGTGAGTGAGAAAAAGGCTCTCGAAGCCGAGGTCCAGTCTTTGAAGAAGGAGCCTGATGCGAAGAAGAGGGTGAAGGCGCTGAAGAAGGAGGTTGCAGACTTGAAGGACGAGCTCGAGGACCTTGAGGTTGAAAAGGACAAATTCGACCAAATGACCAAGGTCGCCTTCCAAGACGGATTCTGCCTTGCTCGGCACCAAGTCCTTGAGAGGTTCCCAGGTCTGGACCTCTCTGTTTTGGAAGCTCTCAACATTCCCGATGGGCCTCGGTGGTCCTGGTCCAAAATCGAGCACCTGAACCTGCCTTCCACAATTCCAGCGCCGAAGGTGGTGGAAAAGGGCACAGAGGTTGGTGGCTCCCGGGACGCCGAGAACCCTTAGGCTGTTTTAGGGGCCTTTTCCTTTTTTCCTCTTCGTTTTTGTGTTCCTTCTTCGGGTACTTCTTCTTTGTAAGCCTGATCATTCTTAATGAATATATTTTTTGGCTAAGTCTTTTTGCAAGATTTTGCATTTCCATTGTCCCGAACAAGTTCGCTCAAGAGACTTCGGGAAACCTGCAATCACCAAAATTTATTATCCGCTTTTTTCGACGAGTACTTTCGCAAGCTTTTTGTTTCCCACTTTCCCGAGCATGATGGCTCAAGGGACTTCGGAAAATCATATCTGCGCTTTTTGCGGCGAGTACTTTCGCAAGATTTTTGTTTTCCACTTTCCCGAGCATGATGGCTCAAGGGACTTCGGAAAATCACCTTCGCGGAATTCTGTCTTGCACCATTTTGTACACTTAAGAATTTTTTCTCAAGCACATTCTGTACTTAGGATATTTTTTGCACAACACAATCCTTCTGCTCCATCTTAAGCGTAGAATTTCTTCAAGGCATCTGAGTGCCAAGTGTAATTCAATTCTATGCCTTTGGTGTCGCCAAGTTTGTACACGCCTTTTCGTACTTCGGCAAGAACCAGATAAGGTCCTTCCCAGTTCACACGAAATACCCCGTGAGATGGCTTTCGGGGTGCAAAGTCAGCCTTTCGGAGAACGAGGTCCCCTTTTTTGATTTCTTTTGGCCTGGCTCGTAAATTTATAGCCGCGGCCACTCTTTGCTGGAAAGCTTTTCTTCTCAGCTCAACTATTTCTCTGTGTTCGCCGACGAGGTCGAGCTTCGTTCTTAGGCCGAGGTCGTTTCCACCTTCATCAAATACTTGCACCCGTACTGATGGTCTAACTATCTCGATAGGGATGATGGCCTCTGTTCCGAAGACGAGTGAGAAGGGAGTTTCCCCTGTGGCTCTTCGGGGCGTCGTTCAGTAACTCCATAACACGCTTTGGAGTTCTCCTGGCCATTTCCCTTTTGCTTCCCCCAGTCTCTTCTTCAGGCCATCTTTTATGGTCCTGTTAGATACTTCCACCTGCCCGTTGCTTTGGGGGTGAGCTACTGGGGCGAAGTGCATCTTTATTCCGAGGTTGCTGATAAATTCCTGGAATCCTTTTTCTATGAATTGGGATCCATTATCAGCCACTAGTACCCTCGGTATGCCGAATCTGCATATAATGTTCTTCCATACAAACTTCTGCACTTCTTTTGCCGAGATAGTTGCTAGTGGTTCTGCCTCGACCCATTTGGAGAAATAGTCTACCGCTACCACGCAGAATTTCACGCCTCCAGGTGCTGAGGGGAGTGGCCCAATAAGGTCTATACCCCAGACTGCGAAGGGCCAGGGATAGTCAGCCGAAGTTACCAATTCCGAGGGTGCCCTCTGGATGTTCGCGTGTTTCTGGCAACTACCGCATTTCCGGACGAACTGCCTTGCGTCCTTTCTCAGGGTAGGCCAGAAGTATCCTTGGTGAAGTATCACTGCCGCAAGGTCATCAGTTCCAATATGTGAACCACACATGCCTTCGTGGACCTCTTCAAGGACCATTTCAGTATCCTCTTCATCCACGCATCTTTGCAGCGGGTTTGCATATCCCTGTCGGTATAACTCTTCGCCAATCAAGAAGAATCAGCCAGAGTGTCTTCGTAGTCTTGCAGCGTCGCCGGGGTCTTCGGGGAGCACATTTTCTGTGAGGTATCTTTTGATGGGATCTTTCCATCCTTTTCCCGAGGTCGCTATGCTCAGCACTGAGATGCTCGGGTGATCTAGCACCTCGGTGTATGTTTTTGACATCGCCAAGCAATCTGCCTCAGTGTTATTCCGCCGAGGTACATTTTCGATCCGTACGGTGTCAAACTCTTGGATGAGCTTTGCTACCAGCTCGTGGTATTTTGCCAAGGTTGGGTCCTTCGCCCCATAGTCTCCTGCCATCTGCCGAACTACCAGCTGGGAATCGCTGTGAGCCTTTAAGTTTCTCACGCCAATCCTTCTGGCCAAGCGTAATCCCGCTATGAGGGCCTCATACTCAGCCACATTGTTAGTGATGTTGAAGGTAAACTTGATAGCCTTCATTACCTCTAGGCCTTCGGGGCCTCTAATAATTACCCCAGCTCCCTGGTGCTCGGACCCCGAGGCTCCGTCAACATGTAAGGTCCATTCTGGCTCACCTTCGTTCAGATCTGGATGACTGTCCTCAATGGTGGGTATTTCGGCGATAAAATCTGCCAGTGCTTGAACTTTTATGGCCTTCTGAGGTTTATATATGATTTCGTGTTCGCCAAGCTCTATGCACCATTTGGAGAGCCTTCCCGAATGATCAACTTTCTTCATAACATCCCGTAGTGGTAGGCTACTTCGGACGATGATGGGGTGAGCCTGAAAGTATGGTCGCAGCCTTCTCCCCGCAAGCACCAAGGCGTATATAGCTTTTTGAAGCAGAGGGTACCTGACTTCGGTGCCATGCAGGGATTTGTTGACGTAATAGACTAGCCATTGCTTTGGCCCTTCTTCTTTCATGAGGACCGAGCTTACAGCTTTCTCCGTGACGGTGAGGTACAAAACGAGGGGCTCTCCCTCCCGAGGTTGTCGCAGAGTCGGCAGGTTAGCCAAGTAGACTTTGAGTTCTTCCCAGGCCTTTTGGCAATCTTCGTCCCAAGGGTGATCATTCTTTCCGAGGTCGCCTTCCATTTTTGCTGCCTTTGTGAGGACTTTGAAGAAAGGTCGACACCTATCTCCGTACCTGGAAATAAATCTGCTCAGGGAGGTTATTCTTCCGGTGAGCCTTTGCACGTCTTTGACTGTGGCAGGAGTTTGAAACTCAAGCAGCACCTTAATCTTCTCGGGATTAGCGTCAATACCTCTTTCGGATACCATGTACCCAAGGAATTTTCCCGAGGTTACCCCGAAGATGCACTTTTCAGGATTGAGCCGAATCCCGAAGGCTCTGAGCTTTTGGAAGGTTTCCTCTAGATCTGCAACGTGATAGCTAGTCAGCTTGCTCTTGACTATCATATCATCAACATACACCTCCATGTTTCTCCCCATTTGGTCTTTAAAGACCTTGTTCATCAACCTTTGGTAGGTGGCTCCTGCATTTTTGAGCCCGAAAGGCATCCTGACATAGCAGTATGTTCCTCCCTCGGTGATGAAGGCGGTTTTTTCTTCATCTTCGGGGTTCATCCTTATTTGATAGTAGCTGATGAAGGCATCTAGGAAACTTAGGAGCCCGTATTCGGCAGTTGAGTCTACCAGTTGGTCTATTGGCGGAAGAGGGTATGAGTCTTTCGGGCAAGCATCGTTCAAGTTTCTGAAGTCGATGCACATCCGAAGTTTGCTGCTGCCTTCTTTTGTGGCAATCACCACGTTGCTTAACCATTCGGGGTATTTGACCTCCCTGATGACTTTAGCGTCCAACAGGCGTTGGACTTCGGTTTTCACAAAGTTGCTCTTATGGGCTGAGATGCTTCGCTTCTTTTGCCGGACAGGCTTTGCTTCCGGGCTTACTTTGAGGCTATGCTATATTATGCCAGGGTGCACCCCTGGCATGTCTTTTGGCGAGTAGGCAAAGAGATATTTATTTCCCAGTAGAAAAGATACAAGGTTTTTCTTGTCACCTTCGGGCAAGCTCTTCCCTATTCGGGTAGATTGTCCTTGGACAAGTTCCACTATTTCTGTTTTCGCTCTTGGGGGTTCTCCTTCTTTGCCCTTTTCTGGTGCCTTTGCCTCCATTGTTTGTGCGAGGTTATTTGCCGGAGCATTTCGTGCTTTCACAAACACCTTCCTTACCTCGGCTTGACCTATGAAGACCTCTGCATCCTCATCCTTGGAGGCGAATGTGACAGTCAAGTACTTCACATCAGGGCGATTGTGCAGGTTTCCCTGTGTCTGCCTTCCAAGGATGGCGTTGTACGAGGACGGGACGTCCATGACGATGAACCTCGCCATTGTGGAGGCGTACAACTCAGCTGCTCCATCCACCGAAGTCCCTCTCATCATCAGTGGGAGGTCGATCCATCCGAGAACGGGCAGTTCGGATGGTCCAACACTGAAGGTGGGCGAGGTGACTGGCTTAAGCTCGCTGCTGGAGATGCCCAAGCTCGGCAATAAGTGAGAGAATAGGACGTCCGCATTTGATCCGTCATCAAGTAGCACCCTTTTGACGTCCCAGTTCCCTATCCTCGCCGTGATCAGCAGCGGATCGTCGTGGGGAAAGACGACGGTGGA
The DNA here is from genome assembly GCA_039654915.1 of Aquilaria yunnanensis. NCBI lineage: Eukaryota > Viridiplantae > Streptophyta > Magnoliopsida > Malvales > Thymelaeaceae > Aquilaria > Aquilaria yunnanensis. Next base: position 33,078,800 of record CM077595.1, on the reverse strand, counting down.
TCCATCTTTGCGGGCCAGCTTCTTTGCTGGATTTTGATATTCCATGACTGCAATTTCTTTGGCCTTCCGCTTTCTTTCCGAGGAAGGGAGCCCCGCGGTGATTGTTTGGATAACCCCTGCCTGAGGTGGAGGGCGCCTTTTTGGACTTCGGTTTCTCCGCCTGTCGGAGTCATAGTCCTCATCTTCGGCCCATTCTTCCTTCACTTTTCTGCCTTTCGGGGATGGCATCCGCAGGTATTTCTGAAGTTGGCCCTGCTTTATCAGCGACTCTATGTACTTCTTCAGCTGGAAGCAGTCTTCGGTGTCATGACCGTGGTCGCGATGAAACTGGCAGAACTTCTTTGCATTCTTCTTATTATCGGCGGTCATGGCCCTTGGCCGCCGAATCTGCATCCCTTGCCTTTCCAGGGCCATGAGGATGTTGGTCCGTGTAGTGCTCAGTGGTGTGAAACTTTGGGGTTTCCTTCCCCGTATCCTCCGAGGTCGTCCTGCCTGTTCGGTCGGATGCCGAGCTTGTTGACTGGACCCTTCAGCGGGGTGGTGATCGGACTTCGGCCCAGCCATTCTCAGTTCCTCAGCGGTCATGTGCTGTTCTGCCCTTCGGTAAAATTCTCCGAGGGTCTCCGGAGGGTCCTTTGAGAACTCGTAGAATAGTTGTGAGTCTCGCCGAAGGCCCCGTGTCATGGCAAGAATGCGGATTTCGGGCCGAAAGTCTAGGACGTTCAGAGCTTCCCTGTTGAATCTTTCGACATAGTCTCGGATGGTTTCTCCGTTCCTCTGCTCTATGTCGATCATTTGGACAGGCACCTTCGCAGTAGGTCGACTCCCAATGAATTGCTGCGTGAAGGCCGTGGACAACTCCTGGAACTCAGTGATGGTCCCTGAAGGCAATGAGTTGTACCATGCAGTTGCTGGCCCTGTGAGGGTGACTTCGAAGCACTTGCGCATGGTAGCGTCGTCAGCACTGTGCATTATCATGCTGCGTCTGTACTTCATCAGATGGGCCTGTGGATCAGTACGGCCATCATAAATCTCCAACCGAGGTACTCTGAAGTCACCTAGCATGGCTGCCTCAACAACGGCCTGAATGAATGGGGAGTCATCTTCGCAGGATGTTCCCGAAAGTCTGGCCCAAACGGGTTTTCTGGCCATTTGTTTCTCCACCCTATCTAGCCGTGCTAATATCCTCTCCATAAGCACTGTGGCACTAGGCCCTTCTTCAGGGAAGGGAGATTGTCGGCGCCTCTTCGGGGAGCGAGTTCGGTGCTGAGGGGACAGGGACCTCGCCTCAGGCAGTGAACTTCTTTGCTGCAAGACCCTCAGTCGCTCAGACCTCTTCCGCCCCACAGGCTGTTTCCCAATGGGCGTATTTTCTGTGGACGATTCTTCGCGCGGATCTCCGCTTCCCAAACTACAATGAGTAGACTTCGGGCTTCTCTCCCGAGGGCGTGCTGGTGAGGGAGGTCTCTGGCCCTGTGCTTGCTGTGGCCACCTTGGGTCGATCTGCTGTGTCATTTCAGACACGATCGAACGCTGAAAGTCTTTCAGGAAGCTCATAGTGATTACTAGAGGGCGGTCTTCCTCGGGCACAGAAGTCCCTGGGAGTGTTTGCTCAGCAGCCGGTTGTGTCTCAGGCGCGGACAGAGACCTCAGGAGTCCCTTGTCCTTAGAACGCCGAGTTTCAACGACGGCAATCTCAAAGCGGGTTCCCACAGACGGCGCCAAATGATGGCCGGGGGCCTCATCGTTTAGAGTCATGGTGACTGGTGGAGAGACTTCTAGGAGGAAGAACGCATGGGGGATGGTTCGCCCTTGGGAGTGTGCCTGAAAGTCCAGAAATAAAGGGTCAGGAGGCCCCCAGAATGTGTTTCTGGGGGGGGAGCCTCCGACGCCCAAGTCAGTGGTGGCTGAGAAAACGCAAAGGAAATAGCACTGAGGGGCTGAAGAGTCTCGCCTGGTGATTTTCTCAGAGTCTGGGAGTCAGACCTTTGCCCACCAACCTCCTGCCAAGTATTTATTTCCTGGTATTTATAGGAGTACCTAGCCCGTTCAGATCACGACACGTGTTCGGTCGGATGTTCCCTGAGTTTCTGGGCGTAGGGGACAGATAGCTGGTAGCAAGTTGCCTTGAGCCTTGTGCCGAGATGGGCCATGATGTGATTTTGATGGCGTCAGCATGACAGAGCGCCTTCTGAGGCGGCTTATGACGTCTGTGAAAGGACGTGTCAGAGGCTTCCTTAAATGCTTCCTTAAATGCTCTTGCCATACTCCCGAGGTCCCTGGGCGAGGTCATCCTTTGGTACGGACGGTGCCTCTTCGGGAAACACGCCCTTAGTTCGGGGGTACCCAGCTTCAGGGAGTTCCGCCTTCGGGGAGATCATGTTCGGCCTGTAATAGCTGGTGCCTCTTTTTCGAAGGCGATCTGTTTGCAACCTCGGGGGGTAGTAGTATCCTCAAGTTTCCTGGCGTGCCGGGCTCGGAGCTCTTCGGCTATCTCCCGAGGTGTATGATTCCACCTTTACTCGGGTAGCGCCAGTTTCTTCTGGCCATTCTTGTGGCAGGGAGTTCGGCCAGATAGAGGCGATAGCCTTTGGCTATCACTTAGTTGGGAGGTATGTTTGTTCACCGAGAGTCATACTCGATGAGTGTAAAGTACAAGTCACTAGACAATAACAAGCTCATGTGAATTGTGTTGCTTGCAGGTTTTGTGAGTATGATTATTGGATAAGTCTAGTGTTATGGACATGTGCTCTTTGGCTTATGTGTTTTGGTTTGTCCGAATGACCATGGGTTTAGTAGTAAGACTTGTGTTACAGACCATTATTTTGTTTTATGTGGTCATGGTAGCTTTAGGATATGTTTAAGTGTGGAAGCATGTAAACCTTTTCTCTCAGAATATTTTGTGTTTTGGAAGTCCTTGGTAATGTTACCAAGCTTTATATATATGTTTGGATGATTGTGGCATGTACGAGTGCCTTTATGAAAAGAGGTGTCAGATATATTATATAATTTGCTAGTTATGGGATGTTGTTGATGGTTATGTATACATTATGTTTCAGGTTTAAGACCAAGTTTTTTTTGTGAATGTCCTTTGGTAGTGAACATGCATTTACCAATGAAAATATGTGTTTTGAAAACCTTTGTCATTGGGTATCTTGGTTTCCATGCATGTATGTATGCACACTTGTTTAGCACATGAGCACTAGCATTTGAATTGGTGCATTAGACCTTTGCCTTGGTGTGCAAGTTTGTGTCGAGTTCTAGGGCAAGTAGACTTCCTAGTGCGCGCCCCTAGTGCCTTGGCAGTGTGTCATGTATATGTCTAGCCTATGTCCTAGTGGGTGCCTAGCAACGTGCCTTTGGCTAGCGATAGACACACATGAGAAGCCGTTAAGGCACATATACAATGCACATAGCCTAATGTCTAGGTGGGTGACATGTGCTAGCAATAGGCACCAGGGCAAAACAAGAGGGGCATATGTCAAAGACTTGCATAACAGTGTCCTGGTAGGCACCCTAGGGGGCACCATAAACTAGCAATAGGCGCACAGGCATGCCATACAGGTGCATAGGCTCCAGTGCTACTCCTATGGCCAGTGCCAAGTGCACATGGCCTGGGGCCTATATGGGGCATGACAAATTTGTTGGTATTAGAGTAGGTTTGGACTTTTGAGCCTGTTTAGACTTGTTCCCACTTAAGTTTGAGTAGACTTGTACTTATTGACCATATGTATGTATATGTGTCTTTATTTGCAGGATGAGAACCCGAGGCAGAGATAAAGAGGTTCATGAGCAATAAGAGGGTAGAGCCAGCCATCCCAGGGATGGACAACCTAAGTATGAGCCTAAAAGGCAGCAAAGGGCTTTAGAGGCTGATAGGGCTAAGGGGCCTGATGCCAGGGTTAATATGCCTGAACCTAGTGGAGGTAGAAAAAAAAAGATGGAACAAATGATGGAAGCTATGTAGGTCACCATTGCTCAATTGGTGCTGGGTATACAAGCCTTTGCTAGAGGCCAAGCTCAGACACCTCAAGTTGTAGAAGAAGTTCAAGTAGAAGAGGTTAGAAAGGTAGAAGGCCAAGGGCAAAGAAGACCTGGGAAAGAGCCAGTGAATCATGATCAAGCAAGCAAGAATGAAGGAAACAAATATTAGGAGAAGGGTGATGAAGATATGAGACATCCGAGGGTAAGAAGAGTAAGATTAGAAGTGAGACGAGAAGCTAGAGTAGAGGTAGAGAGGAACCTAGAAGTGGAAGAAGTGGACATGAATGCTGCTCTAAGGGGGATAGAGCCTTCTACAGAGATTTCTATGAGAAGAGGGCAACCAATAGGTGGAACCTGAGACACAGATGCTAAAGGAAGGAAACCAGGATGAGGTGGTCTTAGGGAGGACCAATTGGAAGGATTCCTGGCATTGAAACCTCCCATATTTCAAGGTGGGTGTGACCTTAAAGAAGCTACATTTTGGGTCTACCAAGTAGAGAAGATTTTTGAGAGGATGCAAGTGTCCTCCACCCAAAAGGTATTTCTAGCCACGTTTAGACTTGCAGGAAATTCTAAACTTTGTTGGAAAGCTATACAGAGGACCTACAAGAGCAAGAATCAAAGGAGGCCACCTGCAAAAAGGAGATCAATGAGGTGGGCCAAATTTCTCTAGGTCTTCCAACAACAATATGTGAATGAGGCCATAAAAGATCAAAAAGAAGTGGAATTTGATTAGCTAAAGTAGGGAGATCTCACTATAATGGAGTATGAGCACAAGCTTAATAGTTTGATAAGATATGCTCCACAATATGATGGGTAGGAGGAGCTCAAAACCAAGAGGTTTCTGAGAGGGTTAAGATCCGAACTAAGGCAAATCCTCAGAGTTGTAGGTGCCAAGGAGTACTACTACATGGTACAAAGTGCTTTAGCTTTGCAGCAAGAGTTTAAAGGCCAAAAAAAAGTGGCCTAGAAGGTGTGAGTGGCACACCTAAAGGGCATAAAAGGAGAGCCCGAGAAAAGCCTGAGCATACATAATGGAGAAGAGAGACTAAGAAAGAGAGAGAACCTCAGTAATATGGTCCTCAGGGCTCTACTTGTCAAAAATTTCATGGCAACAAGCCATGTTTCGAGTTCATAGATGGCTACCTCAAGTGTAGGGCACCAGACCATTGGGTAAGAGATTGTCCCATGAAGAAAGATGAAAAGAAGATGATAGGAAGGTTCAACCCCAGGTGGACTAGAGCATAGCCACCAATGCTAGTAATGAAGCCTAATGTGCTTAACCGAAGAGGGAACCAAGTGGCTAGGCTGCCACAAAATTAAAGGGGGCAAAATCCACTTCCTAGTAAGGTGTTTTAGCTAGAAACATCTAAAAGAGTGCAAAAGACACTAGAGGCTGAGACTAAAGAAAAAGAGATTGGCCACCAGAGGCTGAACAAAAAGGCATTAAAAGGTACCCTTTACCTTATTGGCCAGTTAGTTTCTGTTTTGTTTGATACTGGAGCTTCATTGTCAATAGTTTCTTCTAAATTAGTAAAAGCCATGAACTTAGAAGTAAGAAACATGAGAAATATGTACTTAGTCAAAACTACTGGCAATAAAATCTTATTTACTTATCACATAGTTAAGAATTGTGTGATTAGGCTTGATAAGATGGAACTTAAGGCAGACCTGATAGTGTTGAACACTTATGACTATAACATAATATTAGGCATGAATTGGCTAAGTGAAAAAAAAATTATGATAGATTTCCATGCAAGGCAACTATTGATTCCTGCTTGTGAGCTATATAATCTAGATGAATCACTTGAACTAGTCTCAGATTGCCAAATTAAAGTAGTGAGACAAGTACCTATAGTGGATGAACATGAGTGTGTGGGGTTGAATGAGCATAGAACAGCTAGTGATCTAAGTAAAATCTCCATAGTCCAGGAGTACCCAAAAGTCTTTCCTACAGACTTACCTAGACTACCACATGTGAGAGAGGTGGAGTTTGAAATTAGACTTGTACTAAGAGCTGCTCCTGTGTCTACAGCTCCAAATAGAATGGCCATACCTGAAATTGTAGAGCTGAAGAAGCAGCTGGATGAGTTGCTTGAAAAAAGGCTTCATTAGACATAGTGTGTCTCCTTGGGGAGCACCTGTCTTGCTTATGAAGAAAAAGGATAGAACCCTTAGAGTCTGCATTGATTATAGAAAGCTTAATACCCTGACTATCAAGAACAAACATCCTCTCCCAAGGATTGAGGATTTATTTGATCAACTGAAAGGAGCAAGAGTGCTCTCTAAGAAGATCTAGTTATTTCCAGCTAAGGGTAAGGGAGGAAGACATAACTAAAACTACATTCAGGACTAGGTATGGACACTTTGAGTACACAGTGATGCCATTTGGACTCACTAATGCACTAGCTTTCTTCATGGATTTTACACAATAAGTGTTTAGAGCATACTTAGACCACTTTGTGGTGGTGTTTATTGATGACCTATTGGTGTAATCAAAAGATGAGGAGACTCATAAAGAGCATTTAAGGCTTGTACTTGGCTTGCTTGAAGAACACAAGTTATATGGAAAGCTGAGTAAATGCAAGTTTTGGACTCGAGAGATTGGATTTTTAGGCCATGTGATCAATGATCAAGGGCTGGCAGTAGACCTTGAAAAGGTTAAGGCAATCTTGAATTGGAAGCAACCCCACAATGCTAAAGAAGTTAAGAGTTTCTTGGGGTTAACTGGTTACAGGAGGTTTGTACCTAAGTTCTCTATAATAGATGCTCCTATGAAAAAACTGAGAAGGAAGGACCAAAAGTTTGTTTGGGGAAGTAAGTGTGAAGATAGCTTTCAGGAGCTTAAGAAGAGGTTGACTATAGCATCGGTGCTAGTCTTACTAAACCCTGCAAAGGCTTATGAAGTGTACATTGATGCATCACAAGTAGGGTTGGGCTGTGTTTTAATGTAGGACAACCAAGCAATTGCCTTTGGATCAAGGCAGTTGAGACCACATGAGAAGAATTATCCAGTGCATGACCTGGAATTCGCAGTTTTGGTGTTTGCACCTAAGCAATGGAGGCATAACTTGCTGGGAATAAGTTTCAAGTCTATATAGACCATAAGAGCCTCAAGTACCTTTTCACCTAAAAGGACTTGAATATGAGACAGAGAAGATGGTTAGAATACCTTCAGGATTTTCACTATGTGATCAAGTACATAGCTGGCAACGCCAATGTTGTGGCAGATGCCTGGAGCAAGAATTATATTGGAGTTCTTAACGGAGGAAGAAATAGGAACTTGAATAATTCAATATGCTTACTATTACCCCTAAATGGAAGGAACTCATTAGGGAGGCACAACTTGGTGATGAAAAGAAGGATGTGGTGTCTGGCCAAAGGAGGGGAGAGCTATTCCAAGGCTTCTCCTACAATCAAGGACTTTTGTACTTCTAGAATAGGTCATATGTACCTAAAAAGGATGATCTAAGACCTCAAATTCTAAAAGAAGCACACTCAAGCAAAATGAGTATACATCCAGGAGTTACTAACATGTATCATGCTCTTAAAGCATACTTTTGGTGGCTATATATAAAGCATGATATTGGAACTTATGTAGCTAAATGTGAACTATGCCAATAGGTGAAAGTTGAGCACTAGAAACCATGAGGGAATCTTTAAAGCTTACCCATACTTGAGAGAAAGTGGGGTCCATATCTATGGACTTTGTGGTAGGAATCCCACTAACAAGGATAAGACATAATGCCATATGGGTCAATGTGGATAGACTAACGAAGGCAGCCCACTTTCTACCTATGAACCTCACAGATTCACTAGATAAGCTTGCCCAACTTTACATAGAAGAAATAGTGAGACTTTATGGAGTGCCTGATGATATTGTTTCAGATAGGGATCTTAGGTTTGTTTATAGCTTTTGGAAATCCCTACATCATGCCCTAGGCACTAAACTTAAGTTTAGCTCAGCATACCATCCACAAATAGATGGGTAGACAGAAAGGACCATTCAAGCCCTAAAGGATACGCTGAGATGTTGAATGATTGATTTTTTAGGATAATGGGATGTGCATCTACACTTAGTGGAATTTTCATACAACAGTGGGTACCATTCAATGAATGGATTGGCACCATATGAGGCTCTTTATGGAAAAAAGTGCATTACTCCCTACTGTTGGCATGAACCAAGGAACAAATTGTAGTTAGGGCCAGAAATAATTAGGGAAACCATTAAGAAGATAAAGTTGATCTAGGCAAGGATCAAAGCTGCTAATGACAGGTAGCAGTCTTATGCTAACCTGAAAATAAGAAAAGACCAGAAGTTTAGGAAGGTAATTGGGTGTGGCTTAAAGTTTCACTTATGAAAGGAGTAGTGAGATTTGGAAAGAAAGGAAAACTAGCCCCCAAATACATAGGGCCATACCAGGTGTTAGCTAGGATTTGAAATGTGGCATACAGGCTAGATTTGCCACCTGAACTTTAGCATGCTCATGATACTTTCAACGTAAGCATGTTAAGGAAGTATGTTCCAAATTCTAAACAAGTGGTTTTACCCACTAGTGCACCTATAGTGCCAAGTTTGTCATATGAAGAAGTACCCATCCAAATCCTAGCGAGAGACACAAGGAAGTTGAAAAGTAGATGGATTCCTATGTTAAAGGTTCAGTGGAGTAATCACACTAAAAAAAAGGCTACTTGGGAAGTAGAGGAAGAAATTGCAGGATGTGATCCCAATGAATACCCAAGACTCATGAGGAATTTGGAGGACCAAATTCTTTTAAGGAGGGGAGGATTGTCAGGATCCTCTTTTTTGTATTTAATCTAGGCTAATTCAAGTGGAAGACAAAGCTAGATACAAGAGATAACTGATGTGGCTAGTAGGACTAGAGGACACATGTGGCAATACCTAAAGTAGGCCTACCCAGGTGTGCCTTAGCGTTTATTTGAGCGGGATAAGAGGTTTACGGTGGAAATGAAAGATTAAGGGCTCAATTGAACATACTTTCGGGTGACTAAGTGAACCTAAGACCTTGTAAGAGTGTTATTTTGCTCAGTGCAAAAAGGAGGCTTACTAGCACTAGCATTAATACCCATTTAAGCGTTGTGTGTCATGCATGGAAACTTCATCGCCGGTTGTGCAATAGGTCAAAGCTCTATTTTTGGTTGACCAAGGAACTTTTGGAGATGGAAACGTCAGGTTCGTGGCAAATTCTTAAGCATTTAAGTTTGGATTGAAGAATCAAGCACATGTCAGAGAGATTCGGCCATAACTGACCTTGGGGACTAAGTCCAAGCTTGGAATCTTGCATTGTGAAGCTTGGCTAAAAGGTTAATGGCTACGTTGGTAAGGGATTCACTGTACTCTACTTGATTTTGGTTGAATTCCATGTTCAAGTTGAGTATTAGGCATCTAGGAGATGGCTTTTGAGCTAAATGATCTTAGGTTGCTATAGGGACTATGTTTACCTTCGCGTATATGTGATTGTGATGCTAGCTAGCTATGTAATGGCAAGTACTAGGATTCATACATGGGTAGGCCAGCCTATATATGAATCTGGAGCTCTATGTGAACTAATTAACTAATGGAATTAACTAATGAATCAATCTAAGTGTGTACTGGCCAATGTTCTTTAGGCCGAGGCAAATGGCTGGGTGTGTTGTGTGCGTGTTGTTTGCTTTGGTGCTTTGTTTACGTGTGCTAACCCATAGTAGCTTGGTAGTTATTACTTTGTTATGTATATCTTGTATCTTCCTTGTTTTAGTGTTTTCAAGGTAGGAGCAAAGGTAGTTAAGCTTTCAAGCTTAACCAAATAGGCATGTAATGCTATATGTTTCCCTTACTGAGTTATACAAATAACTCATGCCCTACATTTATGTGTTTTAGGAAAAGATTTAAAGCATTGAGTTGCTCATGCTCAATAAGTGTAAAGTACAAGTGACTGGAAAATAGCAAGCTCATGTGAATTGTGTTGCTTGCAGGTTTTGTGAGTAGGATTATGGGACATGTCTAGTGTTAAGGACATGTGCTCTTTGGCTTATGTGCTTTGGTTTGTCCGAATGACCATGAGTTTAGTAGTAGGGCATGTGTTACAAACCATTGTTTTGTTTTATGTGGTCATGGTAGCTTTTGGATATGTTTAAGTATGGAAGCATGTAAACTTCTTCTCTTAGAATATTTTGTATTTTGGAAGTCCTTGGTAATCTCACCAAGCTTTATGTATATGTTTGGATGATCTTGGTATGTACAGGTTCCTTTATGAGAGGATGTGTCAGATATGTTAAGTAATTTGCTAGTTAGGGGCAGTTGTTGATGGTTATGTATATATTATGTTTCAGGTTTAAGACTAAGTATGTCTGTGAACCTCCTTTGGTAGTGCACATGTATTTACAAATGAAAATATATTTGCAAAACCTTTGTGAATGGGTATCTTGGTTTCCATGCATGTATGTATGCACACTTGCTTAGCACATGAGCACTAGCATTTGAATTGGTGCATTAGACCCTTGCCTTCATGTGCAAGTTTGTGTCGGGCACTAGGGCAGGTGGATTTCCTGAGGCATGCTGCCAATGCCATGGCAGTGTGTCCGATATGTGCCTAGTTTGTGTCTTGGTGGGCACCTAATAGCATACCTTTGGCTAGCAATAAACACATATGAGAAGCCCTTGGGGCGCACACACAGTGCATGTAGCCCAGTGTCCAGGACGGTGCCAGGAGCTAGTAATAGGCCCCAGGGGAGCACTTGTTAGACACATGCATAATAGCGTCCGGTATGCACCCTGGGGGGCACCATACACTAGAGATAGGCGCATAAGCACGCCATACAGGTGCACTTAGTGCACGCACCGCCCCAGTTCCCAGAGTAGCTCCAGTGCTACTCCTGTGGCCAGCGTTAGGTGCACATGGCCTGGGGCTTGTGTAAGGCGTCATAAACTCTCAGTGGCCTCTTCTAAAGCCTTAGGTAAGGCTCTTCAAATTCCGTGCTAGACCGTCACCCTTGCTTGCTTGAACAAGGCATACTGTATTGCCTAGAACTATTCGTCATTCAGTGGCATAAGGCCCTTGCCCTTGCAAAGGTCCCTTTGAAGCCCCGTGGGATTCTTTAGGTCATCTTCCAGCTACATTTCTTCCCCTACGGGCCCTATGGATCTTTTAGAATGGTGGCTTTCCTGCTCAGTCTTTTATAGGTCTTGGTTTTCCATTCGTGATCTGCACATGTTCACCATGTTGTGTTCTCACAAACGACGCCAAATTGATATGAAAAGTGATTGGATAAGCTGGGCCCAAAAACTTGGTGAATAGAAAATTAGAGTCCTGTGTGCAAAGACAGCATAAATGCCCCGAGATGTACTCCTGGGGGAAACCCTCTGATGCTTAAGTTAGTTTTCTAGCAAGGAATAGCAGGGAGAAGGAGAGGAGAGCCATAATCCATTACCCCAAGGTTGGTGAGGGGTTTATATAGTCAATGCATGCTCCGGGTAGTTCACTTTTGGGATAGAAATCCTGTAGCTTATCCCATATTTGCGGGATGTGGTTTTCTTCTTGGAGGGAATTCCCTTTGGGGCCTATCTGGGCCTCCAAGGATGGCCCAACTCTTAGGCATCCGGGTTTGGGCCTTTAGGTCCCTTTCCTACCAATGATATTGTTTTATTCATTGTTGATTAAGTATTGAATAATCCTTACATGTTTGGTATGTATAAAGGGAAAAAAGGGAAAAACATTGTTGAACTGGGTAAAAAGATCATGTAGGTAAGAAGTACCAATGTTGACAAAAAATGCCAAAAATAATTGCTTTTTTTATTGGTAATCAGAGTCTATTACAATCTATTGCAAGAGTAGGGATGAAAATAAACTATACTAAACCTAGGGGTAAAGAGATTTGCCGTACAAAATTTAAAGAATCACAAATGCAATAAAATGCAATTTTTTGATGTATTATTCAATTAATAGTTTTTGGGCTTTATGCATTTGGTGTATGTGTGTTTGTGTGTCTATATATATATATATATATATATATATATATATATATGTATATATATAATTCTAGATCGAGGCACCTAATACTAATCCTTTTTCCCAAAAAATAACCGATGTGGTGTAAATGGATGTTTCCTGGGTCAATTGTAGACTATAACAACTGGTGGAGATAATGTACCAAATTGCTCAAGTGTTCGTGCTCTTTTTATCCCAGAAGTCGAAGAACTGGCATTATATTGTTTTAAATTGGAGAAACTATCATGTCAATGAAGGATTCGTTGCCAACTCCCTGCTGGTATTTTATGAATTTGATAATAGTTTTGCTAAGCCAGCATCGAAGAACATACTAATTAATGATTATTCAATTGTTTGTCTTTTTCTTTTTTACGTAATCGTGTTTGTTTTTACGTGTACATGTGTAGTCGTTTTAGAAAGACAAAAAAATTACTCATTTCTGTATTTATTGCCTCTTTAAATTGGCCATTATATATGTATATATATATATAGGCACACACACACTCCTCTCAATGTGTACGTGCTCATTAGCGCATTTGTGTTTCAACGACTTGTGCATAGAGGTGAATACTTTGTTGGTTTAATTTAGAACAAATTCGAACATAATGATTTAATATGTTATCAGTTTTATAAAATACATATAAATTGTCCGAATTATACATCAGTTTATTCAGTTTTCCTTTTTATGACCTAGTCATACAGTAAATGAAAAAAATAAGATAAATATTAAAATCTTTACCTATCATTCTAAAAACTAAAGAAGGACAAATAACATGTGGTCCAAAATTAGTAGGAAATAGTTTTATATATGTATGGTAAATATGGATAATGATGAAATATTTGCTGCCATTCAGAATATTTAGTTTCAAATTATGATCCAATATCCGATTCAATAATTGAACATGAAATTCGGATTTGATCCAAGCCAACCTAACTAGGAAAGCAACCAAAGTATTTTATCTAAATATAATTGGTCTTTTAAGTTTTTTCAAATTTTTTCTGAATAATGCTCAGCCCCTACTTGTGCATTTCAATCCAAATATTTTTTTTCCTCCTGTAAGAGTCTCTCATCAACAAGACTGATATACATGGAGAGGAAAATGCTGGGTTTGTTAGATTAAATTCAAGAATCTTAAGCATTTTGGGTTTATTTAGAATTTGGAGGTAGTTCTCTTATTTTTTTAGGATCTAGTTTTCCTATTTTGATATGGTTTAGGTTTTGTGTGTTGCCTACAGAAAAGCATGTTGTGGTGAGCTTTTAAATATGAGAGAAGAACCAATTGTTATGAAGAGGTACGATGAAAGGGTTTCTAGACGGAGGAAAGGTTTGGAGGCTAGAGAGGGCTAGAACAAGAAGCCTTTTATAATTCTCATATTTTGTAATTGTATGACTATGATTAGTTACAGTTGGCTAACTATTACGCATTGATAAATTAAAATAATTTACATGCAATTAGTTACTTAGCTTACCCTACAAGAAGATATGCATGCATTTGTCCTAGCAATGCAATACAAGTAAAATAACCAAGCAGAAGCATAGCTTGAGCATTTTATTAAAAAAATATTTAAAATATGCCAAGACAACAAAATACAAGTCACTTAAACTTCAACTAATTGTTTGTGCTCAGTCTTCAGCTCTACCATGCACCCAAAAGTAACTTGAGTATTATACACTACAATGCATCCTAATAGAGGCAACATCTTAGTACATAGGGTACCAAATATGCAAGGCAAAAACAATACTAAGATCATCCACTTGAGCTCTCACATTTGAGCTAACAAGCTCTAAGTGCAAAGCTTGATACTTTTCATTGTTCAACCTTGGCCTCAAAATAGTAAAGGCATAAGCACTTGGTTAATACAAACTTAGCTTACAAGTAACTTACAAACTTAAGGTTTCAAGTAAAACAAGTGCTTGTAAAAGGGGAAACTTAGCCCACAACTATTCATATAGTTGTTAGGCCATATATTACAACCTACACAAATAAGCTTTAGGAAGTAAGTATGTTGTTGTACTCAGTAAAATGACCCTTGGTACCTACAAGAAAACTCAAGTAAGCATGTATATGTAGTAAACAAACAACCAAGTATCCAACAAACAACAACACATGACGATATAATAATAAATGTATTGCATGAATGCATGATATGCAACATACATTAGTTGGAACTTCTAACACCTAAGGTATGTAGGACACTTCGCATGTAGCCTAGATCCTTTAGCTCCCTTAAGTCTCATTTATGAGTCCTAGAGTAAGTCATCATCTACTCTCAACACTTACCTGCTTTCATTTGTTATTGTGTAGGATAACTGCCTTAGTGGCTCTATTTTGCCAAGTTCTTTAAACTTGACTTGAGCTCCCATTGGTGGACTAACTGACCATGCTTCTCAACTTGGTTTAGACTCCCTTAGGTTCAACTCTAATGCCCCAGGGATTCAAAACCTAATACGTGGGTCATCAAAGAAGCCGAACCCCACTTAGTTTCCACCTGACACCTTACTTCCTCATAAAGGCACCTCCTTCTTATCAACCATCCTTAGCCCTCTTAAACCACACTTAATTACCCTATTTAGTTGATGCATATTATACCTTATAAGTTATTAGGAACACTTTTGGAGTATGCCATGGCCTTAGAAATGCTTGGAAACCCTTAACTACACTTTAAAGGCACAATAGAAGCATTTGTAGGCATGAAAAGCTTAGTGTGGTTGTCCTTTTGATGTGGGATGGTCACAACTCGAAAATGGTGCAACCATACCATCCTAGAGGTGCTATTATAGCATTGATAGAGATGCATCCACTTTGACCTTTCAAGTGCTCTACTTGCATGCTAGCTTGGTTTTGAAGGTACCAGTGGTTTATGCATGCCCAATCTTTCTTCAAACATTTAAAAATAGTATTAAGTGTATCATTCTAACTTCAATTCACTTAACCCCTTACCTCCGATCCAAATCAAAGCGAGAACAAAGCAACTAAACAATAAAAAGCTCATTTGAGAACAACTAGTTCTCTTGAGTTCTAATCCTAAATCCAAACAAAATGGGCACCATAACACAAAAGTAAGGCCATCCATAACCATGTTTCAAGCTCAGATCTAACTCAAACCTATGCAAATAGCTTAGCTTAGAGTTTGAAGCTAAAAATTGCAAGAGACATTCTAAATAGAAAATGGAAAAGTAAAGGAGATGATGAATAATAGCAATTCCACCCAAATACATCTCAACAACTCCCACTAAGGGATTTCTTGCACACTTGTCACTTAGGCCCATGAACTAAATTTTGTTTCAATTTAGCCACTTAAACTTCTCTTCAATCGTCCTTCCTAGGTCCGAATAAAAGTTTTTTCTTGCCACTACACTTTGCCCTTAGGCCACTTAAGACATAAATGACTCAATTTTACACTTGGTGCATTGTTACCCCTTAACTTTCACTTTTTGATCATGTAGCTAGAATAACTTATGGTCTTAAATTATTTAGTAAAAAACACTTATATAACCCCAATTTCATAGAAATTATGGCCATGGCACCAACTTAGGCAAAACCTATCATTTTGCCCTTTTTGCCTTTCGGTGCCATTTCACATTTAGGAACTCAATACAATCTTACTTAGCTTGATTTTCTTGCTTAATAATAAATTAATTTGAGATATTTAAATAAAAACACCTAAATTAATCATACTCACCTAGTCAAAGCAACTTTTTGACTAAGAGATCTGCAACATCCTCCCCTCTTTCAAAAATTTGGTCCTTTAAATTATAACTTATCAGAGCAAACTCACTTAGATACTGGTTTTTTATATCCTACTCGTTCTCCTTGGTGGCCTCCTCTTCACCATGGTTAAACCATAGCTCCTTGATATTTGGTATCCATTTTTATATTAGTTTCCTAACTTGTCAATCAAGAAACATAATGAGGTACTCTTTATAACTGTCAAGGAATAGGGCCTCAATCTCTTCTAATGTCTATCGTACGGCATCTTAACATGTCTTTCAAGGTCCAAAATAATCCACTTGGTTTGCTCATCAGTATGAAGGTGATAAGCAGTACTTAGGCTCAAAGTGTGTCATACCCCTACTTTGACTAGACCTATGGCAAGTCAAAATTCTATCCAAACTTTGGAAAAGTTTCCAAGGTTAAAGGCTAAATTGAGAAAAATTGTATGGAATTGGGCAGAATTGCAAAGTGAATGGATCTATTTGTTAAATGAGATAGGCTAGGGACATATTTGTAACAAAATAAGAAGTTAAGGCAAATTTCCAAGAAAAAGAAAACTTATGGGCAAATCTTGGAACCAAGGATTTAAATTTTCCAAATAAGTTTTATTGATGGCTGAATTGAACATATGTAGAAAAATTAAGCAAACTTAGTTAGTGGAGTTATTTTGGCACAACATAGAAGTGAAGGATGCAATTGAAAAGGGTCAAAAAGGCTAAGGACTAAACCTAAATTTTTCCCTTACTCACACTAGAATCGAATTAAGTGTTGGCCTTTTTCATTTACCAGCCTAATTTGTGGCTGTTTAACTATGATGATTTCTAAGAAATAAAAACCTTGGATAGAAAATCAGCTATGAATGAAGGGGAAGGTGACATTTGGGGAATGATGATCAATTGATTTGGAGTTCAACATTCTCATCAGGTTTGTTAAGGATTGATTTCTCTTGCAATATAACCTACTTGTGTCACTAGGAACTAGGATTTTTGGTTACAGGAAAGCCCAATGGAGCTCGACAAAGGGTTTATTTGAATGGTCCTTGCTTGCAATGTTCAAGTTGCTTATAAGGAAGATTACTTGACAACCAAGTACCATTTAGGTCTATAGAACTATAAGGTCAAATGCGGGCAGCAGGTTTAAGGGTAAAGGACAAGTCCTTTAACCTGTGAGTTTAGTAACGTTGCAGAACAAGGTCTAATGCCCTAAATTTACAACCAATAGTGGGCTCTTAAGGAACTATGATCCCGCTTAGATTACAATTGGCTAGCTATTACACAAAAAGTAACTTAAATCATTACGTGCAACTAGTTACTTAGCCTAACCTATATAGAAAATATGCATGTGTCATCCTAGCTATGCAATAATAAGTAAATAAAATTATAAAGAAAACCATGACATGCCTGTTAATAAAAACATAAGTTAAAATAAACTAGGATGTGAAAAATCATAGTTACATTAACTTTAAGCAATAACTGTGTGCATACATCTAACCTTATATGCACCCAAATATAACCTTAGTGTTATACACACCAATGGGAACTAGTAAAGACAATACTTAGTATAGAAAATGTCATACATACAATAGAAACAACAATATCTACTAAGATGCCCCCTTAGCTTTCCACTTGAGCAATCTAGCATTAAGTGGCAAGCCTTACTTTCCTTGTGCATACTTGCCTTTGAAAGCTGAAAAGACAACACTTCGGTGAATACTAACTTATATTATAAGCATTCATTAACTAGAAGGTCCATACTTGAAAGTACCTTCAAAAAAATAAAACTTAGCATTAACAATTATCGTTCACCAATTATTAGGCTCGACTAGCCTACTAAATACCTGCACAACACTTAAAAGGTGTGTAGTAGAAAGTACTCAGTAATAGATTTGGCACTTGCAAGGAGAATACATGCAAACATGGAAGCAACAAATATGTACAAACAACCAACTAATCAAACAATACAACAAGCACAATAGTTAATAATGCAATGCAATGTATGGATGAATGAGTGAATGCACATGCTTATGCACATAGGACTTCCTTACACTAAAAAATGTTCTTAACTGATGTGAGCTCATACTACTGGGGTATGTGGATACTAGCGCTCATATCCTATGCTAGCACTTAATTAAACCCCATGAAGTCCTCTTTACAGGGTGCCTTAAGTAAGTTGTCGCTTACTTGACCTTGCTCACCTTTTACAAGCTAGTTAGACTAAGTTATCACTTACTCAACTCTTACCTGTATCTTCCCATTTCTTGTTATGTTGGGTAATTTAACTTAGTGGCCAAGCTTCACAATGTTCCCTTGAACTCAACTCGGGCAACTTAATGGATTCATTTACTGAGCCCGTTAACTTGATAGGGACCTATTGGGCACCCCTTGAGGCCTAGAGGAACTTGGCCTTTAACCTTGGGTCATCAAGGGTCCCAAACCCTTCTCGGTTTCTCTTTAATGCTGGAGGTTCATGACCTTACCCTTTAACCATTGACGGGCTTATAAAATACTTGGTCCTTATTTAGTACCGTACTTATGAATTAAAGTACCTCACTTATCCAATTTTCCTTAGCGTTATTAAGAACCCATTTATTGCCCACTTATTGATGCATGTTTTAACCTTAGGAGCACTTACAAGCCATGCTCTAATCCTTAGGAACATGTTTTAACCTTAAGAGCACTTACAAGCCATGCTCTAATCCTTAGGAACAAGTTTGGGACATTTAGGAAATAAGATGGCATGCCTTAGACATTATGCTGTCACAACGTTTGGTTGCGGCGATCACGCCAAGCCTTTAAAAGGCCTTTCGGAATTGGTGCAGTCACACCAAATATATGGTGTGATCACCTTACATGGCAAGCAACTTGTTCTACCTCTTCAGCTCAATGCAATCGCAACAAATAGTTAGTGCGAGCGTAATAGCCCTTGGAGCTACATTTTTTCATCTTTTTCTTAGCCAATCTTACTTCAAATCTTATCTAAACTAGTGCCAATCACTTTTGGATCAGTCTAGCTCATTCCCAGGTGTTCTATCACTACTTATGCATCATTTAATCATGCCATAACATAAATCCCTTACCTTAAATGAAAATCTCCACAAATCTAAGCTACAATTCATCAAAGCTCCAATTGAAATCAGGCTTCATATTTAGCTTACAAAGACCATTTCTAACTAATTAAAACCTATAGAACCAAATCAAAATTTAGGAAGTGACTTTCCTTAGGTTTGTAGCTCAACCAACAAAAACCCTCAAAGAATACCACTAAATGCACCAAATCCTTCATGAACTTACTAAGGGCTTGTTGTGATAGCATTGGGGGCTTCAATTTCATGGAAAAATTAGGTTAATTTGGTAGATTGAAATGGCATGGTGTGGTAAAGGAGAGCACTACGGGTTTGTCTCAAGGAAGGAGAAGATGAATGGTGAAGCTTTAGCTCTAAAATATCTTCTTTTAATCTAATCCCCAATTCACCCTTAATCTTGCTTAGCCTCTTAATTTACTTCACTAAGTGCCTCACTTAGGCTCTAATTCACTCTTTTTAGCCTCCAATGAGAGAGTACTAATCTTTCCACTTAGCCCCCAAGCTAATCAAAAGAAATCAAAACACTAAAGCCCTCAACTTTGCAATTTGGTGCACTTAAGCCCTTCATTATCACTTATTGGTTTTAATGAGTCAAAAGACTTGTGGTCTGGACAATTTTTGTCACGTTCACTTACATGAAAATAATTTCACTGAAATTACTACTATGCCACCATATTGGGTCAAAATTACTATTTTGCCTTTCCAACCCTTAGATGCTGATTAACACTTAAGAACCCTTATGGAGCTTACTTTAGTTGCTTAATAACACTTTTATTCGAAGAAATTAGCTTAGGATTTACTTACCTTGGCATCAAAGTTTTGGGAAAATACTTGAACGGTGTTTACATTCTCCCTTATTTTAAAAATTTGGTCCTCCAAATTTCGATTCTTATCCAAGTACAACACCTGGATGCTACTCCTATTAGATCTCACCTTATTCTTAGTCATGGTCTTCTCCTTACTATGGTTACCCATATCCCTTAACCGCGAGCTTACTTCAAACTCTTAGCTTCCCAACTTATCAGTCAAGAAACTTCACAAGGCACTTTTCGGTGAACCGCTCATTGGAGGCATTACTTATGGGATGGACACTTTGCCTCTGCTCACAAGGCACTTCTCCACACTCCCAATTTCCACCTAGGTCTATGTAACTTAGAGCTAACTTGTTTTGATTTCGCCTTTCCTTTAAATGGGTACATTTGGGAGTTCTTAGCCTCCAAAGTTGTATCTTTACTCTCAGTGGAACTTAGCTAAACCTTACACCATGCATAGGCTCTCTAGCCTCACTTAGGTGTTCTCTTAGTCACCACCACTTAGTGCCCTTAGAAAAATTTAACTTGGCAACTTTTAGACCTGACATAGGCATTTAAGTTACCTTAGGTGCATCCTAACTTTATTGTATCTTAATGTCTTAGACATACACTTCTCATGGTAGCTTATGTTTGGTCTCATTAGGTAGCTTATCAAAATTTACTATCTATATGCCTCGTAGCCTAAAGGGCATCCACGAGCTTAGCACTCAGCACCATTGGTCATTTTATAGGCACCTTAGTCCACATAGACTTCTCATCTTTTACGTTTCTTTGGATGTGATTTCCACAACTTAATTCTTAATCCTTAACTCCTCTAGGTAATCACTTAACACAATTAAGCCCTTCAACCAATTTCTATCTACTTAGCCATTCATTAGCCTTTAACTCTTAATGCACCCTTAGAATGCTCCTTTACTCTTTATTACCTAAAAGTCATTCCTTAGAAAACTTGGCCTGCTTTGGTAGTGAAGTGTTTATGACCATTATAGCCCTTTCTTAGGTCTTTTTAGATTACTTAAGACCAATGTTTAACACCATTAATAAACTTTTCTTAGGTACTTTAAATATCTCATGCTATCAAACACGTTACTATCGTGACATTTTGGGCCTTACTTCAGTTACTCTGTCATCTTGGGTATATACTTGCCATCAAGTTTTCTTAGGCTCTACAACCATTTGTAACTCTCCGTAAGAAGCCCTTAGGACCCGTGACATTAGTCCTTTACCATATCTTTTAGCTCTTATACGTGTGTATGCCCTTATCCTAAAACTTATGCCACACCTTTTGGCCTTTCTTAGGAAATTCAGTTCACTTGTTTCCAACCTAGCATTCAGCATTTAGAGCCTTCTTACTTCTCTTTGTTCCTTATGGAATCCATATGAGTCTTTCTTAAAACCCCAAACCCATCAGGTTAACATAACCTCAGTGCCACCCATGAGTGCTCATATCATTCTTGATAGCCGAAGTGCCCATCACCTTTTGGACCCCTAGACTCAGGCGAAGTACCAATCTCGGCAGAGAAACTACCTCCCACGGAAAGAAGGATGTTCAACCTCTCTAATCCGACCTCGGCAATCCTCCATTCCAGGGAACGATAGTGCCAACCTCGGGGGGACGATTAAACCATCCTCGGAAGTGGGGGGTATCCCTGAGGAAGACCACCCTCGGGAAACATACTCTTGTGATACTAGAGTAACCTCGGAAAGTACAACAAGAGCAATTAAGGAGCCTCTGACACATCCCCGATACGTCGCCCTCAGACACGTTCTGACATGCCGCTTGTAGGGACACGCCACTTGCAGGGACACCCTAGCACGCCACTCTCGGGTTGCCTAGGCTCCTAGCCAGGCGGCTTATGATCAGCTAGGCGTCCCCTCACCCCCCGAAGATGTGGATCGCATCCCACCGAACACGTGTCACGATCCAGGGCGGCCACAAGAGGAGAACTACTACTGTTTGTTCCTTTATAAACACTCGGTAAACACCCTTGGTAAAGGTGTGGGTTTCTTTTGAACATTAGAGATCGTACTTCTCCACTATCTATTACCTCCACATCTCCGAAAGTACTGATTTAGGCGTCGGAGGCTCCTCCCCGGAAATACACTCCAGGGACCTCATAACCACTGTCTTCCAAACGTTTCCGGTACCATCCCCTGAGAAACCTCTTCCTCAGGCGCTGTCCTCCACCGGAAGTCCCCCTCGCCCCTGCCATGTCACATGACGAAACTGCCATCAGCCACCAACTCTCTTGTGCCCAAATGAGACATACAACTCTTATGCCCTCTTTGAGACAGCTTCAGTACCATGCGCTACTTCTCGATACTCAAGCACATTATTAGGTCATTGACTCATAAGCCTATCCTTATGCACTAACCACCATGACTATTTAGTATGATTTACATACTTATAGCCCAAAGTTTGTGCATCCTTATGCTCAACTAAGGCCTACAACCCCTTTACGCCCGAAGAAGACTCACTTGTTACCTTTTGGCCCCATGCTTCACTTAAGCACTTAAATTCTCTTCAACCACTAAACTATTTAAAATATTTACTATGACTCACTCTATGGGTACCTAGTGATTTAAGGCCATCATTTGACACTTAAACTTATGAGATTCCCTTTGTAGTTTTAATTATTCTTAATTAAACAATTTTATCTCAAGGTTTCTATTTCTTTTTTGGCCACCTTCTTGTTCAGGAGTTTTTCTTGGTGATTACTTGACCCATACTTAGACCCTTAGACAACTTATGTACCTTTTTTAGTCCTTAAGAAAAATAAAAAATGCCATATGATTCTAAAGATTTGTAAGCCATCTTAAGTTCCAAATAACTTCAACCTTCAGTCATTTTGAATCCTATCAGTGAGGACATTACCCCAATTTACACTTAGCTCTCTCTGGGGCTTTTCGGTCATTCAAGACCCTAACTTGGCATTTTCAACCGCACACACTTCTACAATTTCTTTCTAATCTACTAGGGACCTTTTGATAGTGGGGTACACTTTAGAACTTAAGGTTTTTTTTCTTATGAACCTTTTAAATTAAGTTAGGCATGTACTCTTAGTCTTTCAATTTAAGGCTTTCTTGGTTCCTTTGAATTTGCAATAAGCCCCAATATAAAATATCTTTGAACTCCCAGATAACTGAGGACATCGGTCAAATCGTTTATATTCTCCACAACTAGTTTTGGGTGAGACAGGCCCTATCAAAAGCACTAGACCTAAGTGCATTACTTGGAGCTCTTCTTGATGGGTTTCGGGAGCCAAACAGTGCAGCGGAATTTAACCGAAACCCTCTAGGATCCAAGTGAAACGGGGTAAACCGGGTGTTCAAAAATTTTCATACCAAATTTTCAGTTAAGATCTCACTCAACTGTAGAGTCGAATCACAAAACCTGAACAGTTGACGTGTTCAGGCTCTCTATGGTATCCACACGAGCCTCTCGGGATCACCACGCTTCCACCACGTCTCGGCAGATGCGTTTCTCTTGCGCTCGCAGTCCTAGCTTGCGTTCTCCAAGGAATTGCAAGAGAAGAGTGCGGCTGTCCTTTTGGGAGGCTAGGGCAAGGAGACCTACGAATTTCTCACTAGAAGTTGTATTTATAGTGAGACTCAACTTCCAGGCCTAATAGGTTTCAAAGCCCTAATCCAATTAGGCTTTAATTTCGGGCTTAATAATGGCTCAACTATTGGGCCCATTATTAATACGAAATTATTGTGAAACCAAAACCCAAATTATTAGCCGATGCACTCTAATGATCCAAATAGCTCTATGTGTGCGACCCAATAGGCTCTCACCACGTTGGCAATGATCATAAATCACATTTATGATCATAAGCAATGAGCGGTGTCTAGCAACACATCATTGCTTACCCAAGTGACAAGATTGTCGATGATTCGACTAAACCTTTATGATCATCACCGATATAGGCCATTGTCCCTTTGTCCAAGATATCAAGACTAAGCACGAGACATGGAATGTGTCATTCTCGTATAGCCCAATCTTTGGTTTCTTGATTACCGAGTAGACCAACTTAAACTGATGACATTGATATCGTATATCAACTCATCTGAGCATGGCCATGCATTTTTCTAAGTCTTACTCTATCAAGAGGCCCGAAGATATCACTCCCGTTACATAGGAGGGACAAATCCCATCTTGATCATACAAATCCCTCCGCATGATATGTGCCATACCCAATGACCTCCTGGAAGTTCACTCAGTTACGAGCAACAAAGGAAAGTATCAAAGTATGTGACTCACATGTAGGGAACCTTGATGATCTTAGGTCGAAGTACTACATATACCATGATCACTATGAGAATAACTTATGACACTCATATAACGATCCATGTAGTGTTCTCATGGTGGGCCGGTCCAGCACACAAGTTCTCCAACTTGTACCCATATGTAGACTACATATCTCATATTAGTCTCCACATATGCTAGTCGTTTTGTATTATTGCAACCCGCTCCACAATAATACTAGACCAGGGATGTTTAAGAATATCATTATTCTAAGGTTACAATTATGTTTGTTAAGTTACGCAGAAACAAAACAACAAACATAATTGCTAGATTAATGCCTTAAGAAAATATCATGACTCAATGTGCAAAAATACAATCATCTCATGGTTGGCTTTTGGGCACAACACTAACAATCTCCCACTTGCACTAAAGCCAGTCATCCATGTATCTAATACCAACGGACCTAGAAAGGCTATCATGCTTTTGCTGCGTAAGGGGCTTTGTCAGTGGATCAGCAATGTTGCTATCTATCGAAGTCCTGCATATCCTTATATCACCCCTCTCGATGATCTCCCTGATGAGATGATAGCGTCGGAGTATATGTTTGGATCGCTAGTGAGATCGAGGTTCCTTAGCCTGTGCGATTGCTCCATTGTTGTCACAATAGAGCTCTATCGAGTTGACAATGCTTGGAACCACTCCAAGTTCAGTGATGAACTTCTTGATCCAAACTGCCTCCTTCGCAGCATCAGAGGCGGCAATGTACTCAGATTCTGTTGTAGAGTCGGCTACTGTCTCTTGCTTTGAACTCTTCCAGCTCACAGCACCACCACCAATACAAAACACATAACTAGATTGCGATCTAAAATCATCCTTATCGGATTGGAAGCTTGCATCGGTGTAACCCCTTACAACGAGCTGATCTTCACCTCCAAAGACCAAGAATGCATCCTTAGTCCTTCGTAAGTACTTAAGGATGTTCTTAACAGCTGTCCAGTGACTCTTACTGGGGTTTGATTGTTACCTACTCGTCATGCTCAAAGCATATGAGACATCGGGACGAGTACATATCATGGCATACATGATAGATCCAATTGCTGAGGCATATGGAATCTTACTCATGCGCTCTCTCTCCTCGGTTGTACTCGAACACTGAGATCTAGAAAGAGTGATACCATGTGACATGGGCAAGAATCCTTTCTTGGAATCTTGCATGCTAAACCTCTTTAGCACCTTGTCAATATATGTACTTTGACTTAGGCCAAGAAGCTTTCTAGATCTATCTCTATAGATCCTGATGCCTAACACATAGGATGCTTCACCCAAGTCCTTCATAAAGAAACATTTCCCTAGCCAAGTCTTCACAGACTGTAGCTTAGGAATGTCATTCCCAATGAGTAGTATGTCATCTACATACAACACCAAGAAGACAATAGCACTCCCACTAACCTTCTTGTAGACACAAGGTTCATCTTCATTTTTGATAAAACCAAACTCTTTGATTGCATCATCAAAACGAAGATTCCAACTTCGAGAAGCTTGCTTCAATCCATAAATG
Organism: Aquilaria yunnanensis; assembly: GCA_039654915.1. NCBI lineage: Eukaryota > Viridiplantae > Streptophyta > Magnoliopsida > Malvales > Thymelaeaceae > Aquilaria > Aquilaria yunnanensis. The sequence continues at coordinate 33,053,411 of CM077595.1, read as the reverse complement.
GACCTTTGCAACTTGCACACTTTATTGGCATTCTCAGGAGTGACAAAACCCTCAGGTTGTGTCATGTACACATCCTCAAGTAGCTTTCCATTTAGGAATGCAGTTTTGACATCCATTTGCCATATCTCATAATCATAGTGTGTAGCAATAGAAAATAAAATTTGGATGGATTTAAGCATAGCAACTGGTGAAAAAGTTTCATCATAGTCAATACCATGAATTTGCTTGAAACCCTTTGCAATCAATCGTCCCTTAAAAGTAATCACATTACCATCCATGTCAGTTTTCTTCTTGAAAACCCATTTACACCCTACGGGTTTTACCCCTTCAAGTGGGTCAACCAAAGTCCATACTTGGTTTTCATACATGGATTCCATCTCAGAATTCATGGCCACTAGCCACTTTTCAGAGTCAGGCCCCGACATAGCTTGCTGGTAGGTTGTGGGCTCATCTTGATCCATGAGCATCACATCACCGGTGTGAGTCACTAGAAATCCATATCTCTCGGGCTCACGCCGAATCCTACCAGTCCTACGTGGGCTTTGTGCTACAGGAACAGACTTTTGAACAACATCTTGCGGTGTCTGTTCAGGTTCCATTTCAGGTTCGATGTCTCCTTGTTGTTCTTGAATTTCTTCAAGTTCTACTTTCCTCCCACTAGTTCCTTTAGAGATAAACTCTTTCTCCAAAAAGACACCAGTTTGAGCAGCAAACACTTTTTGCTCAGAAGGATTGTAGAAATAGTAACCCTTTGTTTCTTTGGGATACCCAACAAAAAGACATTTTTGAGATTTGGGACCTAGTTTATCAGAGGATTGACGTTTCACATAAGCGTCACAGCTCCAAATCTTCATAAAAGACAAATTGGGACGCCTCCCACTCCATATCTCATATGGTGTCTTTTGAACCGATTTAGATGGAACTCGGTTTAGTGTAAAAGCTGTTGTCTCTAGAACATGTCCCCAAAAGGAGTTTGGAAGGTCAGCTTGACTCATCATAGAGCGAACCAGGTCTAACAGAGTTCAATTTCTCCTTTCAGATACACCATTCCATTGAGGTGTACCTGGTGGAGTGAGTTGTGATACTATACCACACTCCTTCAGATAGTCAAGGAATTCTCGATCCAAGTACTCTCCACCTCGATCTGATCGAAGCACTTTAATACTCTTCCCGAGTTGATTCTCTACTTCATTCTTGAATTCTTTGAACTTTTCAAAGGATTCTGACTTGTGTCTCATGAGATACACATAACCATATCTGCTGAAGTCATCAGTGAAAGTAATGAAGTATTGGAAACCTCCTCTAGCTTGTGTAGACATAGGGCCACATACATCACTATGTATGAGTCCTAGTAAGTCATTAGCCCTTTCACTTTGCCCTGTAAATGGGGCTTTGGTCATCTTGCCCAACAAACATGACTCACATGTCTCATATGATTCAAAATCAAATGAGTCCAAGAGTCCATCCTTATGGAGCTTGGATATGCGGGTCTCATTTATATGGCCCAAGCGACAGTGCCAGAGATAGGTCGGGTTTGAATCATTTAATCTGACCTTCTTGGTATTCACATTATAGATTGGATCTTCGAGGTTTAGAACATACAACCCATTGCTAAGTTGAGCACTACCATAAAAGATTTCATTCAAATAAATAGAACAACATTTGTCCTTTATTATAAATGAAAAACCTTTCTTGTCCAAACAAGAAACAAAAATCAAATTTCTACTAATAGTAGGCACAAAGTAGCAGTTGTCTAATTCTAAAACTAATCCACTAGGTAAAGTGAGAACATAAGTTCCTACAGCTAAGGCAGCAACCCTTGCTCCATTTCCAACACGTAGGTCCACTTCACCTCGGGCCAATCTTCTACTTCTATTAGATCCTGCACGTTTGCACAAATGTGAGATCCACATCCAGTATCCAATACCCAAGATGAGGAAGTAGAAAAGTTAGCCTCTATAACAAGAATACCTGAAGTGGAAGTCTTACTTCCCTTTTCCTTAGCAAGTTCTTCAAGATAGAGCTTGCAGTTGCGCTTCCAGTGTCTAGGTTGCTTACAATGGAAGCACTCCCCTTCCTTTTCCACACCACCCTTTGGTTTTAGTGTAGCTGAAGAAGAATTAGCATTAGACTTTCCATTAGCTTTATCCTTCTTCTTGTTGGCTTTTCCCTTTCCCTTGCCCTTTTGAACCATCAAAATGGGCTTAGCCTTCTTAAGGTTTTGCTCAGCAGTTCTTAACATATAGAGCAATTCAGGGAGGGACTTGTCTAGGTCGTTCATGTTATAGTTCATGACAAACTGACTGTAGCTTTCAGGCAACAATTGCAAGACTACATCAATAGCCAACTCTTTTTGAAGAGCAAATCCCAAATTCTCAAGATTCTCAATGTACCCAATCATCTTGAGCACATGAGGACCCACGGGACTTCCCTCAGACATCTTGCACTGAAACAATGCCTTAGAGGTCTCAAACCTCTCATGCCTAGCTTGCTCTTGGAAAAGAATTTTAAGATGTTCGATCATATCGAACGCCCCCATGTTCTCATGTTGCTTCTGAAGCTCAGATTCCACGGTAATAAGCATGAGGCATGCAACATCCAAAGCATCATCAGAATGCCTCTTGTGAGCATCCCTTTCAGCTCTTGGAGCAGTGGCAGCAGGCTCATTCGGAATGGGCTGCTCTAGGACATAGGCCTTTCTCTCTTGCTTGAGGACTATCCTCAAGTTTCAGTACCATTTGAGAAAGTTGGTCCCATTCAGTTTTTCCTTCTCAAGGATCGATCGCAACGAAAGTGTCGATGTGTTTTGTGCCATGGTTATCTACAACAGTAAATATGCAGTATAAGAGTCATGTATTTTAATTTATTTAATAAGGACTTTTATTAAACGATACTCCTACTATTTTCCTCAAAATAATAACCCTTGATATTATTTCGGAACACTTGGGCGCTAAGGTATTCTAGTGGGCCAAGATCCATATTTGACCATAACCTGAGTCAGCTTTGGCTTTTCTCTCAAGTTACAGCTATTTAGGTAGGCAACTCCTTGCCAATTGCATCCCATGCAACTCTTGGATAGTTGGGTGAATAACACTTGTACAGGCTCATCTCATTAACTTAAGCCCAACTCTATGCCTCTAAGTCCCTAATCCTATTAAGATGACTTAGTTAAGTCGAACCCAAAGTTAGCAGTTTGGATATCACTATTATCCCATCGTGCCTTACCAAGATGAACATAGGTGCTTTGCTTTGGTAAACCCACCTAATGTTGATCAAAGTCTTGACGAGTGCCAACATTTGGAAGGCATCACATTTAACGGCTTAATATTTGTTTGAGGGATTTTTTCTTTTGATCTCACCAATTTGTTATCTCCGGTTGTTTTATACATGCATCACATACAAATATAAAACATGCATCTCATGCTTACAAGAAATAAACGTGACATGGTTATAGCCCAAACTATACGATATTCTCAAGCCAATGAGAATATCATAAAAGCCTAAGAAAAGAAAAAAGTCTTCACAAGCTCTTTCTCTTCCTTTCTTGGCTGCTCTTTTGTTGTCACCTCGTTGGACATACCTCCTTGCATGATCCTTGGACATACCACCTTGGATGAGCCCATAATGCACCATTACATCAATAATAGAAACCTCGAGTTACATTCGAGGGGAGTAAGGTGAGATGAGAATGTACAATGAGAGTGATAAGAAAAGGCACGACTCGCAGGCCGTATTTACAAGTACAACCAATCAAAGGCTATAACCATGCACCATGCTTCAAACACCAATCAGCATATCATGTCAAATCTCATTCAACAAAGATGCATGCCAATTTTCGCGTGTTGATTAACCAGTTTTATTTATGTGGCGCTTCGCATACGGCGGTCCCGCTGGCTGGTCAGCAGGCGGTGGTTCCGCTGACCGGTCAGCGGACAGGGTCAAAGGGAGCCGCCCTAGCGGCGGGCGTGGGGGGCAGCGCCCCCCAGCGCAAAAAATTGTCTTACAATTGCTTAGGCTGAAATCTTCTATTTCTACCAAGTAGGCACACGAGACTCCTCCATTCGAGCCACCAAAAATACCTTACTGTCGGTGCCCGAACAGGTCGAATCCGAACAAACCTAGGGTTTTTGCAACTATTACAAGAATCCTAATCCATATAGGTATCTCATACCTATCAATTTCAGATTAATCTCATTAACCAATTAGCATCGTTTCTTCATATATCTCATATGTTCATTACGAGTTCCGATTTCATGCATCATGAATCAATCTAATTAATCATGGCAGAAAAGCAACCGAACACATAACATTATGCGATTCAACATCAATCCCGATTTAGGGTTTCACCAGTAGCTCCGATACCACTGATGGGTTTCGGGAGCCAAACAGCGCAGCGGAATTTAATCGAAACCCTCCAGGATCAAAGTGAAACAGGGTAAACCGGGTGTTCGAAAATTTTCATACCTAATTTTTGGTTGAGATCTCTCACTCAACTGTAGATTCGATCACAAAACCTGAACAGTTGACATGTTCAGGCTCTCTATGGTATCCACACGAGCCTCTCGGGATCACCACACTTCCACCACGTCCCGTAGATGCATTTCTCTTGCGCTCGCAATGCTAGCTTGCGTCCTCCAAGGAATTGCAAGAGAAGAGTGCGGCTGTCCTTTTGGGAGGCTAGGGCAAGGAGACCTACGAATTTCTCACTAGAAGTTGTATTTATAGTGAGACTCAACTTCCAAGCCTAATAGATTTCAAAGCCCTAATCCAATTAGGCTTTAATTTCGGGCTTAATAATGGCTCAACTATTGGGCCCATTATTAATACGAAATTATTGTGAAACCAAAACCCAAATTATTAGCCAATGCACTCTAATGATCCAAATAGCTCTATGTGTGCGACCCAATAGGCTCTCACCACGTTGGCAATGATCATAAATCACATTTATGATCATAAGCAATGAGCGGTGTCTAGCAACACATCATTGCTTACCCAAGTGACAAGATTGTCGATGATTCGACTAAACCTTTATGATCATCACCGATATAGGCCATTGTCCCTTTGTCCAAGATATCAAGACTAAGCACGAGACATGGAATGTGTCACTCTCGTATAGCCCAATCTTTGGTTTCTTGATTACCGAGTAGACCTACTTAAACTGATGACATTGATATCGTATATCAACTCATCTGAGCATGGCCATGCATTTTTCTAAGTCTTACTCTATCAAGGGGCCCGAAGATATCGCTCCCGTTACATAGGAGGGACAAATCCCATCTTGATCATACAAATCCCTCCGCATGATATGTGACATACCCAATGACCTCCTGCAAGTTCACTCAGTTACGAGCAACAAAGGAAAGTATCAAAGTATGTGACTCACATGTAGGGAACCTTGATGATCTTAGGTTGAAGGACTACATATACCATGATCACTATGAGAATAACTTATGACACTCATATAACGATCCATGTAGTGTTCTCATGGTGGGTCGGTCCAGTACACAAGTTCTCCAACTTGTACCCATATGTAGACTACATATCTCATATTAGTCTCCACATATGCTAGTCGTTATGTATTATTGCAACCCGCTCCACAATAATACTAGACAGGGATGTTTAAGAATATCATTATTCTAGGGTTACAATTATGTTTGTTAAGTTACGCAGAAACAAAACAACAAACATAATTGCTAGATTAATGCCTTAATAAAATATCATGACTCAATGTGCAAAAATACAATCATCTCATGATTGGCTTTTGGTCACAACACTAACACTTCTTGCGACCATTCCTTAATAATTATTAGGTCTTGGCTTTGAAACCCGTTGGGATGCCCTATTTTAACTCACTTGGGCTGTCCTTAAAGCTTCATGACTCTTGGTGCCCTAATAGTTCCTCCTTACACTTCCTTGCTAAGCTATATTTTCTTGGAGATTTTGATGTTACCTTTTTCCCTTTAAGGTTCGAGCTAACTCATGAACCATGACCAACTAGCCAAAATTAAACAACTCCCTTATTTAAAAACTAGACCCTCATAGACGACTTCATGATTCTAGGACCTATGGGTTATGGTTCTCAATCTTCACTTAAATAACTTTTCAAAATTATTACGAGTCCTTATGGCACCACTTGTCTTTCCTTTACTCTAAACTTTGGGGCTCCTGAAGTTAAATTTTGGCCATATAAGCCTTCTTACCCATTGTAACTATGCTTGGAGAATTCAAAATTACTTCACATGGTAACCCTTAAATGTACAACACTTCATGGAATCAGACTGACCATGTTCGAAGTTTTCCTTCCTTGACCTATCCCTATAGTGCATGGCGTAATTTCTTTCACTGTAGGAACAAATCTAATTGGCTTAGGGCTCAACATATGGCACAACTTACCAATTTTTCCTGTGCAAGTCACCCTTACCCTCAAGGTGCTCCCGAGGACCTCTTATGATTAGCACGCTTAAGTTTACTCATATGCCCTTAAATGATCCTATTTCTAAGTGTCCATGCACCGTTCATCAACTACAACCACAAAATTACCCTATCCTAACCATTCTTAAACTCCTAAGCAAAATCTCAAACTAACTTAAAGGTCTAACTAAAGCTTACCCTTGAAGGTTTTATGGGTTTAAGTTACTTCTTACTTCCTTATGATCCTAGCTTTCTAGGCACGCTAGTCACAACTATAGATATAACAGTTAAACAACAAAACCACTTACCACTACATTGTAAATTTAAAGGTACCTCTCTTTGTTGTTGGCTTCTTGGCCATTTTATTAGTACAAGTAAGTCACCTTTGTTGCACTTAAGTACTAACAGCACTACCCTGGGACTGAGGTATTCTCAATCTTGGCCATGTTCAGGCCTTGACCTTGGGCACTCTTGCCTTTAGTGTTTTACCTTCCTCATTTCCATGCATTGGGCACATAGCCTTTTTTATTCAGTTTTTGTCATTCTTCATTAATTCTCGCTTGGGTTTTATGGACTCCAAATTAAATCATCTCTACCCCGAGCTCTTGCTTCAGGCCTCGACTAACCTTGGGGTGGAGATGTTATTTTCTTGCCTCGGGTGCACTTATAGTCCTAGTGCACCCTAGCCCATACCATATGGTCAATTTCTCCCTTGGTGTCCATGTTACCCCTTACCCTAGGTAATGATGGGTCACTTAGCCTTGGTGCACCCTTAGCAACTTAGTGCTCATTGGCCCTTACCCTCAGGCTCTTCAATTACTCATCAAATTCTGTCCTTATCTACATGACGATAAATACTTCCTTAACCTTGGTCCTACCCTCAAGGTGTAGATTCCTCCTTTGTTCTTTGTGTACTGGTAGCTTATAGCACACTTCAATCCTTACCCTTTAGACATTAACCATGGTCTCCTTGTTAGTATTGTGCCCAAAAGGCCAATCATGAGATGATTGTATTTTGCACATTGAGTCATGATATTTTATTGAGGCATTAATCCAGCAATTTTGTTTGTTGTTTTGTTTCTGCGTAACGTAATAAACATAATTGTAACCCTAGAATAATGATATTCTTAAACGTCCCTAGTATAGTATTATTGTGGAGCGGGTTGCAATAATACATAATGACTAGCATATGTGGAGACTAATATGAGATATGTAGTCTACATATGGGTACAAGTTGGAGAACTTGTGTACTGGACCGACCCACCATGAGAACACTTCATGGATCGTTATATGAGTGTCATAAGTGATTCTCATAGTGATCATGGTATATGTAGTCCTTCGACCTAAGATCATCAAGGTTCCCTACATGTGAGTCACATACTTTGATACTTTCCTTTGTTGCTCGTAACTGAGTGAACTTGAAGGAGGTCATTGGGTATGTCACATATCATGCGGAGGGATTTGTATGATCAAGATGGGATTTGTCCCTCCTATGTAACGGGAGTGATATCTTTGGGCCCCTTGATAGAGTGAGACTTAGAAAATGCATGGCCATGCTCCGATGAGTTGATATATGATATCAATGTCATCAGTTTAAGTTAGTCTACTCGGTAATCAAGAAACCAAAGATTGGGCTATACAAGAGTGACACATTCCATGTCTCGTGCTTAGTCTTGATATCTTGGCCAAAGGGACAATGGCATATATCGGTGATGATCATAAAGGTTTAGTCGATTCACCGACAATCTTGTCACTTGGGTAGCAATGATGTGTTGCTAGACACCGCTCATTGCTTATGATCATAAATGTGATTTATGATCGTTGCCAATATGGCAAGAGCCTATTGGGTCGCACACATAGAGCTATTTGGATCATTAGAGTGCATGGGCTAATTATTTGGGTTATGGTTTCACTTTAATTTCGTATTAATAATGGGCCAAGGAGTTGAGCCATTATTAAGCCCGAAATTAATTCCTAATTGGATTAGGGCTTTGAAACCCATTAGGCCTGGAAGTTGAGTCTCACTATAAATACAACTTTTAAGTGAGAAATTCGTAGGTCTCCTTGCCCTAGCCTCCCAAAAGGACAGCCGCACTCTTCTCTTGCAATTCCTTGGAGGACGCAAGCTAGCACTGCGAGCGCAAGAGAAACGCATCTGCCGGGACGTGGTGGAAGCGTGGTGATCCCGAGAGGCTCGTGTGGATACCATAGAGAGCCTGAACACGTCAACTGTTCAGGTTTTGTGATTCGACTCTACAGTTGAGTGAGAGATCTCAACCGAAAATTAGGTATGAAATTTTCGAACACCCGGTTTACCCCGTTTCACTTGGATCCTGGAGGGTTTTGGTTAAATTCCGCTGCGCTGTTTGGCTCCCGAAACCCAACAGTGGTATCAGAGCTACTGGTGAAACCCTAAATCGGGATTGAGTGTTGAATCGCATGATGCTATGTCTTCGATTGGTTTTCGGCCATGATTAATTAGATTGATTCATGATGCATGAAACCGAAATTCGTAATGAACATATGAGATATATGAAGAAACGACACAAATTGGTTAATGAGATTAACCGAAATTGATAGGTATGAGATACCTATATGGATTAGGATTCTTGCAATAGTTGCAAAAACCCTAGGTTTGTTCGGATTCGGCCTGTTCGGGCACCGAAAGTAAGGTATTTTTGGTGGCTCGAATGGAGGAGTCTCGGGTGCCTACTTTCTCGAAATAGAAGATTTCGGGCTAAGCAATTGTAAGACAATTTTTTGCGCCGGGGGGCGCTGCCCCCCACGCCCCCCGCAAGGGCGGCTCCCCTTGACCCCGTCCGCTGACCGGTCAGCGGAACCACCGCCCGCTGACCGGCCAGCGGGACCGCCGTATGCGAAGCGCCACATAAATAAAAACTGGTTAATCAACACGCGAAAATTGGCATGCATCTTTGTTGAATGAGATTTCACATGATATGCTGATTGGTGTTTGAAGCATGGTGCATGGTTATAGCCCTTGATTGGTTGTACATGTAAATACGGCCTGCGAGTCGTGCCTTTTCTTATCACTCTCATTGTACATTCTCTTCTCACCTTACTCCCCTCGAATGTAACTCGAGGTTTCTATTATTGATGTAATGGTGCATTATGGGATCGTCCAAGGTGGTATGTCCAAGGAGGTGACAACAAAAAGGCAGCCAAGAAAGGAAGAGAAGGAGCTTGTGAAGACTCTTTTCTTTTCTTAGGCTTTTATGATATTCTCATTGGCTTGAGAATATCGCATAGTTTGGGCTATAACCATGTCACGTTTATTTCTTGTAAGCATGAGATGCATGTTTTATATTTGTATATGATGCATGTATAAAACAACCGGAGATAACAAATTGGTGAGATCAAAAGAAAAATCCCTCAAACAAATATTAAGTCATTAAATGTGATGCCTTCCAAATGTTGGCACTCGTCAAGACTTTGATCAACATTAGGTGGGTTTGCCAAAGCAAAGCACCTATGTTCATCTTGGTAAGGCGCGATGGGATAATAGTGATATCCAAACTGCTAACTTTGGGTTCGACTTAACTAAGTCATCCTAATAGGATTAGGGACTTAGAGGCATAGAGTTGGGCTTAAGTTCATGAGATGAGCTTGGACAAGTGTTGTTCACCCAACTATCCAAGAGTTGCATAAGATGCAATTGGCAATGAGTTGCCTACCTAAATAGCTGTAACTTGAGAGAAAAGCCAAAGCTGACTCAGGTTGTGGTCAAATATGGATCTTGGCCCACTAGAATACCTTAGCGCCGAGGTGTTCCGAAATAATACCGAGGGTTATTATTTTGAGGAAAATAGTGGGAGTATCATTTAATAAAAGTCCTTATTAAATGAATTAAAATACATGACTCTTACACTGCATATTTACTGTTGTAGATAACCATGGCACAAAACACATCGACACTTTCATTGCGATCGATCCTTGAGAAGGAAAAACTGAATGGGACCAACTTTCTCAAATGGTACCGAAACTTGAGGATAGTCCTCAAACAAGAGAGAAAGGCATATGTCCTAGAGCAGCCCATTCCGAATGAGCCTGCTGCCACTGCTCCAAGAGCTGAAAGGGATGCTCACAAGAGGCATTCTGATGATGCTTTGGATGTTGCATGCCTCATGCTTATTACCATGGAATCTGAGCTTCAGAAGCAACATGAGAACATGGGGGCGTTCGATATGATCGAACATCTCAAAATGCTTTTCCAAGAGCAAGCTAGGCATGAGAGGTTTGAGACCTCTAAGGCATTGTTTCAGTGCAAGATGTCTGAGGGAAGTCCCGTGGGTCCTCATGTGCTCAAGATGATTGGGTACATTGAGAATCTTGAGAATTTGGGATTTGCTCTTCAGAAAGAGTTGGCTATCGATGTAGTCTTGCAATCGTTGCCTGAAAGCTACAGTCAGTTCTTCATGAACTATAACATGAACGACCTAGACAAGTCCCTTCCTGAATTGCTCAACATGTTGAGAACTGCTGAGCAAAACCTTAAGAAGGCTAAGCCTATTTTGATGGTTCAAAAGGGCAAGGGAAAGGGAAAAGCCAACAAGAAGAAGGATAAAGCTAATGGAAAGTCCAATGCTAGTTCTTCTTCAGCTGCACTGAAACCAAAGGGTGGTGTGGCAAAGGAAGGGGAGTGCTTCCATTGTAAGCAACCTGGACACTGGAAGCGCAACTGCAAGCTCTATCTTGAAGAACTTGCTAAGGAAAAGGGAAGTAAGACTTCCACTTCAGGTATTTTTGTTATAGAGGCTAACTTTTCTACTTCCTCATCTTGGGTATTGGATACTGGATGTGGATCTCACATTTGTGCAAATGTGCAGGATCTAAGTAGAAGTAGAAGATTGGCCCGAGGTGAAGTGGACCTACGTGTTGGAAATGGAGCAAGGGTTGCTGCCTTAGCCATAGGGACTTATGTTCTCACTTTACCTAGTGGATTAGTTTTAGAATTAGACAACTGCTACTTTGTGCCTACTATTAGTAGAAATTTGATTTCTGTTTCTTGTTTGGACAAGAAAGGTTTTTCATTTATAATAAAGGACAAATGTTGTTCTATTTATTTGAATGAAATCTTTTATGGTAGTGCTCAACTTAGCAATGGGTTGTATGTTCTAGACCTTGAAGATCCAATCTATAATGTGAATACCAAGAAGGTCAGATTAAATGATTCAAACTTGACCTATCTCTGGCACTGTCGCTTGGGCCATATAAATGAGACCCGCATATCCAAGCTCCATAAGGATGGACTCTTGGACTCATTTGATTTTGAATCATATGAGACATGTGAGTCATGTTTGTTGGGCAAGATGACCAAAGCCCCATTCACAGGGCAAAGTGAAAGGGCTAATGACTTACTAGGACTCATACATAGTGATGTATGTGGCCCTATGTCTACACAAGCTAGAGGAGGTTCCCAATACTTCATTACTTTCACTGATGACTTCAGCAGATATGGTTATGTGTATCTTATGAGACACAAGTCAGAATCCTTTGAAAAGTTCAAAGAATTCAAGAATGAAGTAGAGAATCAACTCGGGAAGAGTATCAAAGTGCTTCGATCAGATCGAGGTGGAGAGTACTTGGATCGAGAATTCCTTGACTATCTGAAGGAGTGTGGTATAGTATCACAACTCACTCCACCAGGTACACCTCAATGGAATGGTGTTTCTGAAAGGAGAAATCGAACTCTGTTAGACATGGTTCGCTCCATGATGAGTCAAGCTGACCTTCCAAACTCCTTTTGGGGACATGCTCTAGAAACAGCCGCTTTTACACTAAACCGAGTTCCATCTAAATCGGTTCAAAAGACACCATATGAGATATGGAGTGGGAGGCGTCCCAATTTGTCTTTTATGAAGATTTCGGGCTGTGACGCATATGTAAAACGTCAATCCTCTAACAAACTAGGGCCCAAATCTCAAAAATGTCTTTTTGTTGGGTATCCCAAAGAAACAAAGGGTTACTATTTCTACAATCCCTCTGAGCAAAAAGTGTTTGTTGCTCGAACTGGTGTCTTTTTGGAGAAAGAGTTTATCTCTAAAGGAACTAGTGGGAGGAAAGTAGAACTTGAAGAAATTCAAGAACAACAAGAAGACATCGAACCTGAAATGGAACCTGAACTGACACCACAAGATGTTGTGGTTCAAGAGTCTGTTCCTGTAGCACAAAGCCCACGTAGGACTGGTAGGATTCGGCGTGAGCCCGAGAGATATGGATTTCTCGTGACTCACACCGGTGATGTGATGCTCATGGATCAAGATGAGCCCACAACCTACCAACAAGCTATGTCGGGGCCTGACTCTGAGAAGTGGCTAATGGCCATGAAATCCGAGATGGAATCCATGTATGAAAACCAAGTATGGACTTTGGTTGACCCACCTGAAGGGGTAAAACCCATAGGGTGCAAATGGGTTTTCAAGAACAAAACTGACATGGATGGTAATGTGATTACCTTTAAGGGACGATTGGTCGCAAAAGGTTTCAAGCAAATTCATGGTATTGACTATGATGAAACTTTTTCACCAGTTGCTATGCTTAAATCCATCCGAATTTTGTTTGCTATTGCTGCACACTATGATTATGAGATATGGCAAATGGATGTCAAAACTGCATTCCTAAATGGAAAGCTACTTGAGGATGTGTACATGACACAACCTGAGGGTTTTGTCACTCCTGGGAATGCCAATAAAGTGTGCAAATTGCAAAGGTCCATTTATGGACTGAAGCAAGCTTCTCGAAGTTGGAATCTTCGTTTTGATGATGCAATCAAAGAGTTTGGTTTTATCAAAAATGAAGATGAACCTTGTGTCTACAAGAAGGTTAGTGGGAGCGCTATTGTCTTCTTGGTGTTGTATGTAGATGACATACTACTCATCGGGAATGACATTCCTGAGCTACAGTCTGTGAAGACTTGGCTAGGGAAATGTTTCTCTATGAAGGACTTGGGTGAAGCAGCCTATGTGTTAGGCATCAGGATCTATAGAGATAGATCTAGAAAGCTTCTTGGCCTAAGTCAAAGTACGTATATTGACAAGGTGCTAAAGAGGTTTAGCATGCAAGATTCCAAGAAAGGATTCTTGCCCATGTCACATGGTATCACTCTTTCTAGATCTCAGTGTCCGAGTACAACCGAGGAGAGAGAGCACATGAGTAAGATTCCATATGCCTCAGCAATTGGATCTATCATGTATGCCATGATATGTACTCGTCCCGATGTCTCATATGCTTTGAGCATGACGAGTAGGTACCAATCGAACCCCGGTGAAAGTCACTGGACAGCTGTTAAGAACATCCTTAAGTACTTACGAAGGACTAAGGATGCATTCTTGGTCTTTGGAGGTGAAGATGAGCTCGTTGTAAGGGGTTACACCGATGCAAGCTTCCAATCCGATAAGGATGATTTTAGATCGCAATCTGGTTATGTGTTTTGTATTGGTGGTGGTGCTGTAAGCTGGAAGAGTTCAAAGCAAGAGACAGTAGCTGACTCTACAACAGAATCTGAGTACATTGCCGCCTCTGATGCTGCGAAGGAGGCAGTTTGGATCAAGAAGTTCATCACTGAACTTGGAGTGGTTCCAAGCATTGTTGACCCGATAGAGCTCTATTGTGACAACAATGGAGCAATCGCACAGGCTAAGGAACCTCGATCTCACCAGCGATCCAAACACATACTCCGACGCTATCATCTCATCAGGGAGATCATCGAGAGGGGTGATGTAAGGATATGCAGGACTTCGACAGACAGCAACATTGCTGATCCACTGACAAAGCCCCTTACGCAGCAGAAGCATGATAGCCATTCTAGGTCCATCGGTATTAGATACATGGATGATTGGCTTTTAGTGCAAGTGGGAGATTGTTAGTATTGTGCCCAAAAAGCCAATCATGAGATGATTGTATTTTGCACATTGAGTCATGATATTTTATTGAGGCATTAATCCAGCAATTTTGTTTGTTGTTTTGTTTCTGCGTAACGTAATAAACATAATTGTAACCCTAGAATAATGATATTCTTAAACGTCCCTAGTATAGTATTATTGTGGAGCGGGTTGCAATAATACATAATGACTAGCATATGTGGAGACTAATATGAGATATGTAGTCTACATATGGGTACAAGTTGGAGAACTTGTGTACTGGACCGACCCACCATGAGAACACTTCATGGATCGTTATATGAGTGTCATAAGTGATTCTCATAGTGATCATGGTATATGTAGTCCTTCGACCTAAGATCATCAAGGTTCCCTACATGTGAGTCACATACTTTGATACTTTCCTTTGTTGCTCGTAACTGAGTGAACTTGAAGGAGGTCATTGGGTATGTCACATATCATGCGGAGGGATTTGTATGATCAAGATGGGATTTGTCCCTCCTATGTAACGGGAGTGATATCTTTGGGCCCCTTGATAGAGTGAGACTTAGAAAATGCATGGCCATGCTCCGATGAGTTGATATATGATATCAATGTCATCAGTTTAAGTTAGTCTACTCGGTAATCAAGAAACCAAAGATTGGGCTATACGAGAGTGACACATTCCATGTCTCGTGCTTAGTCTTGATATCTTGGCCAAAGGGACAATGGCATATATCGGTGATGATCATAAAGGTTTAGTCGATTCACCGACAATCTTGTCACTTGGGTAGCAATGATGTGTTGCTAGACACCGCTCATTGCTTATGATCATAAATGTGATTTATGATCGTTGCCAATATGGCAAGAGCCTATTGGGTCGCACACATAGAGCTATTTGGATCATTAGAGTGCATGGGCTAATTATTTGGGTTATGGTTTCACTTTAATTTCGTATTAATAATGGGCCAAGGAGTTGAGCCATTATTAAGCCCGAAATTAATTCCTAATTGGATTAGGGCTTTGAAACCCATTAGGCCTGGAAGTTGAGTCTCACTATAAATACAACTTTTAAGTGAGAAATTCGTAGGTCTCCTTGCCCTAGCCTCCCAAAAGGACAGCCGCACTCTTCTCTTGCAATTCCTTGGAGGACGCAAGCTAGCACTGCGAGCGCAAGAGAAACGCATCTGCCGGGACGTGGTGGAAGCGTGGTGATCCCGAGAGGCTCGTGTGGATACCATAGAGAGCCTGAACACGTCAACTGTTCAGGTTTTGTGATTCGACTCTACAGTTGAGTGAGAGATCTCAACCGAAAATTAGGTATGAAATTTTCGAACACCCGGTTTACCCCGTTTCACTTGGATCCTGGAGGGTTTCGGTTAAATTCCGCTGCGCTGTTTGGCTCCCGAAACCCAACACTCCTTTCCTTTATGAGGTTGGGCATGCTCATTGGGTGACTCAAGCCATAATGCTATTGGGACTATAAAACAAAATGGCCACCTTATTTATGGCTAACACCATAGGCCTACTTGGACATTGGCCAGTCCCTTGCCTTAATAGAAGCACCTTACTAGGTTTCTGCTAATATACCTACAACCAAAGCTAGACGACAACTCCAAAAACACTCATAAGTAGTACTAACCACATGAAGAACAAGGACACACTTGGATCTTAGTTACTTATTGCCTCTACTAGGACCAGTGAAATACTCTGATATCAACTATGATGGAATAGGGTGTCCCAATGCCCTAAATTTACAACTATTGGTAGGCTTTTAGGGAACTATAATGCTAATTAGGTTATAATTGGCTAGCTCTTACTCAAAAAGTAACTTAAGTCACTATGTGCGACTAGTTACTTAGCCTACCCTGTACAGAAAATATACATATGTCTTCCTGGCTATGCAATAACAAGTAAAGAAAACTACAAAGAAAATTGGGGTGCACTAGTTAATAAAACATAAGTTAAAACAAGGCAAGTTGTGAAAAATCATAGTTGTTTTAACTTCAAGTAATAGCTATGTGCATACATCTTAACCTTATATGCACTCAAATGTAACCCTAGTGTTATCCACACCAATGAGAACTAGTGGAGGCAACACTTAGTATGAAAAATGTCAGACATACAATAGAAACAAAAATATCTGCAAAGATCCACCCTTAACTTTCCACCCCAGCAACCTAGCTTTAAGTGGTAAGCCTCACTTTCCTTTTGCATACTTAGCTTTGAAAGCTAAAAAGACAACACTTTGGTCAATACTAATTTATATTATAAACATTCATTAACTAGAACATCCATACTTGAAAGTACCTTTAAACAAATAAAACTTAGCAATTATAGTCACTCTTCACCAACTGTTAAGCTTGACTAGCTTTCTAAATACCTCCACAACACTTAAGGGGTGAGTACTTGAAAGTACTCAATAAGGGATTTGACATCTGCAAGGAGAATAAATGTAGACATGCTAGCAACAAATATTTACAAACAAACCAACCAATCAAACAATACAACAAGCACAATAGTTAATAATGTAATGTAATGTATGGATGAATGAGTAAATGCATATGCTTATGCACTTAGGACTTCCTTGCACCCAAAGGTGATACTAACTGCCATGAGCTCATACAGCTAGGGTACTTGGATACTGGCCCTCGTCTCCTATGCTAGCATTTAATTAAACCCCATGAAGCCCTCTTTACAAGTGCCATAAGTAAGCTGCCGCTTACTTGACCTTGCCCACCTTTTATGGCCTACTTAGAGTAAGTTATCACTTACTCAACTTTTACCCATATCTTCCCATTTCTTGTTGTGCTGGGTAATTTAACTTTGTTTCCAAACTTTGCCAAATTCCCTTGAACTCGGCTCGAGTAACTCTATGGAATGGCTTATCAAGCCTGCTAACTCAATTAGGACCTTTTGGGCACTGCTTCATGCCTAGAGGTATTAGGCCTCTACCCTTAGGTCATTAAGAGTCCCAGACCCTTCTTGGGTCCCTTTCCAATGGCAGAGGTTCACAACCTCACCTTTTGGTCATTGGGGGACTCAAAATACTTGGCCCCTCCTTAGTACCCTACTTGTGACTTAAGGTACCTCACTGATCTACTTTTCCTTAGCCCTCTTAAGCACCCTCTTACTACCCACTTATTGATGTATGTTTTAGCCTTAGGAATGCTTACTAGCCATGCTAAAACCCTTTCTAATCCTTATGAACAAGTTTGGAACACTTAGGAAACAGGATGGCATAGCTTAGACGTGATGTTTTCATACCATTTGGTTGGTACGATAACACCAAGTCTTTAGAAGGCTTTCTAGAATTCATGCAGTCACAAAAAATATATGCTATGATCACACTATATGGCAAGTAGCTTGTTCTTCCTCTTGAGCTTGCTGTGATCATATCAATTAGTTAGTCCAATTGCATTAGCCCTTGGAGCTATATTTCTTCCTCACTTTCTCGGCCAATCTCACACCAAATCTTACCCAAACTAGTTCCAATGACTTTGGGCTTATTCCAGCTCACTCCTAAGTGTTTTAACACTACTTATGGATCATTTAATCATTCCATAACATAAATCCCTTACCTCAAATCAAAATCTCCACAAATCCAAGGTACTAATCATCAAAGCTCCAACTAGCTCCATTGGCTTCCCAAGTTTGGTTCCTTTGAAATTGGGCTCCATATTTAGCTTATCAAGATCATTTCTAACTCATTAAAACCTTTAGAACCAACTCAAAACTCAGGAAATGACTTACCTTAGGTTTTTAGCTTAACCAACAAAAACCCTCTAAGAACACCTCTAAATGCACCAAATCCTTTAAGAACTTGCTAAGGGCATGTTGTGAAAGCTTTGGGGGCTTTAATTTGGTGGAAAATTTGGGTTAATTTGGTAGATTTAAGTGGGATTGTGTGGTGGAGGAAAGGGCTATGAGTTTGGCTCAAGGAAGGAAAAGATGAATAGTGGCGCTCTAGCTCCAAAATATCTTCTTTTAACCCAATCCCCCATTCAACCTTAATCTAACATAGGCTCTTAATGAACTTAGCTAAGTGCTTCACTTAGGCTCTAATAAACCCTTTTTAGGCTCCAATGAAATAGTACTAACCTTTGCACTTAGCCCCCCAAGTAATCACACACTTAAAGAAACCAAAACACTTAAGCTCTCAACTTTGCAACTTGGTGCACTTATGCTCTTGATAATTTTTCTTACTTTCAGTTACATGACAATAATTTCACTGAAATTACTGCCATGCCACCAACTTGCGTCAAATTACTATTTTGCTCTTACAACCCTTAACTGCCGATTAACACTTAGGAACTATTACAAAACTTACTTTAGTTGCTTGACTTGTTTAATGATATTCTTATTTGCGGAAATTAACTTGGGATTTACTTACCTTGACATCCAAGGTATGGGAAAATACTTGAAGGGTCTTTACAAATAATGTTTAATGCTTTTATTACTAGAAAAGTAAAGGATGCAAGAACTGAAAAATATTGGCTAACTAAGAATTTGATGTTAGGATGAATGGTTGTTTGTTTTACTTTCTATGTTATGTCTCTAAGTGTTATGTTAATGAATTATGAAACCTATGTATTGAGAGACATATGTTTTGGCCAAATGGCTGTACCTAAGAAACTATGAGGAGCTATGTTTATGAATTGGTACCAATAGGGTTAATGCATGTAGTCTTGATACACTACAGGAATCAAGATGTGAGCAAGCATCTGCAAGATTGGTGCTTTCCATAAGCACATTTTTGACCATATGTTACTAGGTCTTTCTCTCTCTATTATGGTTGAGCTCGATGTTAGGCAACTATGAAATGTAAAATATGTTAGATAGAAAAGGATCTCCTGTTGGGTCCACTAGGGATCAGGTCCAAGAGGACTGATGGGCCAGGTCTAAAGGGGCTAAATATGTTTGTGTTTTTAATTCTTTTTGTACATGCATTCATGCATAGCATTTGACTGTTTTTGATCTGTTTTGTTACTTATTCTTTTTTGTTGGTTGATTTCTGCTGTTTGATAAGCACTTGGTTTATGTTATATTGTATATATGTTTTCTTGCTTGGTTTTAATCTTTGGATACAGGAAAATAAGCCTAAGGTTTAGGCAATATTGCTGTTAAACTAAAATTTGGCTTTATGGTCGTTATTGTCCCTTACTGAGTTTCATTAGAAACTCATCCCCCTTATGATTATTTTTGTAGATCAAAGTGGTTGCTGTTGTGGTCAATTATAACCTGGAGCTGAAGGAATAACTCTCTCTTGGTGGATTTTACTTGAGGATTTAGTCCTGGAAAAAATGGACTTCTAAGTCCTAGATCATATGTTCATTTTATGTAACACATTTGATACATAGGCAGCTATAAAGCTGTTATGTTGTATACAAACATTTGTCCAATGTTCTATGGAAATAAAAAATTCAATTTTCTTCTCATGTTTCATATTTGGGTTGTCATAAGTTTTGAAATTTTATGTACTTCAATTGACAGGCTGCACTTGTTATAACAGAATGTTCATAATTAATAAGAATGCTATTAATGCATGGGCTAGGGGCAATCTGGGTCATGACAAGATGGTATCAGGGCATGTTTTATCCAAGACTCTATGTAGAGAGAGAGAGAGAGAGAGAGACAGTAAGGACCACAACAACAGATGTAAATATGATTTAGGCCAATGGAGCTGTAAGTGATTTAATATGTTGGTCAATGGTCTGTGAATTGCAAAATATCTAGGCCAAAGGCTGTAAGTGCCAATGGTCTAGGCTATAAGGCTGTGTATTATAAGTTTGAGGTGGCCAATGGCTGTGAGATTTTAAGGTTTATGGTGAAGGGCTGAATATGATGAGGTTAAGGTTAAGGCCAGGAGGCCGTACACTGTATAATTGAGGCTAATATGCTGTATATTGTGAACTCAAAGTCATTAAGTTGTATGCTATACAATAACTGGTCAATAGGCTATAAGCTGTGAAATTGAAGACAAGAGGCTGTTTGTTGTAGCTGTTAATGGTATTAATAGTCTAGCAAGTGACTGGTATGAAATTGAACTGAATTTCACTCATCTGAGCTGAGACTGCTTGAGTAAGTGCTTTCTTAGGTGTAGGGACCTTGGTGTTCCAGATTTTGTTTTGTTAATAATGAGATGAAAACCACTATGTTAGCAAACTAAAGGCTTGTAAGAATGTGGATAATTGCATTTTTTTTGCTAAAATTTGTTTTAGGTAGAGAAATTTCCTGGTACCAGTAGCAGGAATTTACATGACTAGTGGAGTTTGACCTGATGTTTGACTTTTATTTAGGAGCAGCTTCTGAAGCTGATTTTTCACTGATAAGTTCCAAAGATAAACTAGAACCTGTTAAGCCCATTAAGGGTGGAAAATAATATGGTTTACCATGAAAATGCAGATGAAAGCAAAATTCTACAGAGTTCAGTTGTTTTTTAAGGGTTTGAAGATAGAAATCATGGTCTGCGTGTTTAACCTGAAATCCTTGATGATGAACAAATTTCTTATGGTTAAAGACAAATGTATGTGAAGCTTGGTTGAGAAATACAGAGAAACTCAAAGTGACCCTTGAAACTTAAGTTGTCTAGCCATTGTGAACCATGGAATTGTATAGGTTCTAGTGAACGAGCTACATTGTTGGGTAATAAGGGTGAATTGGCTGCAATTGGAGTTAAATTAGGCCTACAAACACTCTATCATTATTGATGTATATGGTTAAGAATGATTTGGGCAGACATTCTAACGAATTATGTGAAAATTGGGTGCTGAAGCATAAGGGTTTGATCACACTATTGACCTTTAGCTTGGCAAGGTTGTAGAAGCTGAACTTTAAGCTACATGTTTTCAAAGTAAATTGGAACTAGTTGAGCCCAATTTGGGTGGAAATTAAACCAGTTAAAAGGAAAAATACAGGTGGAACTAAATTCTACATGGTTAAGCCAGTTTTCTGGAGTTCTGGAATCATAATTTGATTCTGGTGCCTAAAACTGAAATTTCTAGTGATAGTCAAGTTTTATATGATGGAAGAAACTGGTGAACACGAGTTTGGTCAGGAATTACACAGTGGAGCTCAAGCTGACCTTTTAAGATGCAAGCTACAGGTGAATATAAAGTTGCAAAACTGAAGGAAATCCTGATACCTCAAAAGCTGGTTCAATATGTTAGCCATGGTGCAATGTGAGTTGGAGTTAGCTTTGTAAATCCTATAACAATACAAATAAGTATCGCTGAATTGGAAACTGGGAGCAGTGTGCTATATGGTAAATTTTGTGTTTATCATAAGGTTGACCATACAATTGACTTTCAATTGCAAGGAGAATTAAGAGCTCAAACTTTGTAGCAAGGTTTGCTACTGAATTTGGGACCTGTTCAAAATGTAAAACTTGAGTTAGGCAATGAGATGCCGAAGAATGCAGAAAAGTCTTATAAAAGAGGCAAGTTTGACCAATGTTAGACTTTAGCAAAAAAAAAAAAAGAAAAAGCACTTAAAAGGATGAATTTTGGTGTACGAATTCTATCCTTCATTTGAATTTTATCTGGGTGTTTTGAGGATTGAGTTACTGAGTATAAACAAACATTGCTGTTGAATTTAGAAATTGCAGGAGAATGCCAAATAAGCCATTTTGCCCTACTGGTTGACATTAAGTTATGGAAGGCTTTTAAAGCTGCATTCTTGTTGTTTAGTTCCAGGATGAATTTGTTAATTGTAGAGCACAAGTTGGGTGGAAAATGACTCAGTTCGATGGGCCAGTGAAAAATTTTCCCCGCAGCTATAAGCTAAATTTCAAGAGTTTTGAGAGTCATGTTGATCTGAGTGGCCAAAGTATGATTTATGGAACTGAATATGTTTTATTGAACAAGAGAATTGTAATTGCTAAATTTTTCTAGGATATGATATGCAGAGGTTAGTGAATGCACCAAAAGTAAGCATTTTTTGCTTAAGCAACCTGCAGAACAAGATATGCTTTCAACTCTATATAAATGGCATCTAAATTAGATCCTTGGGGCTGGGATATGTTTCTTATGCCTAAAAGAAGATTTTTGCAAAGTTTGCTCGTGATTAGAGCAATGGAACTCAAAATGACTCTTTCAGTTGAGATTCCAAGCTGCTGAAAACTGCACAGAATAATAGAAAACTGCTTTTGAACCAGTCTTGATTTGGTGAGGTGGGGATCTTTTCTTGGCAAGCTAAAATACATTGCAAGAGGTTTATAAAGTTGGTGATTCAACCCTTTCTATACGATGTTCAATTTCATAAGAAATAAGCATGTAAGAGCCTAAGCATTGGTGCTTGGATTATGGCTAGAACTATTGAAATCTAGAAAGAAAGCAAGATGTGTTGACCATGGATGCCTACAAAAAGCTGGAATCCATATGAAACTAAGCACCAATTGTTAGAAATCCTATTTTGGGAGTAAATCCCCTCCCCAAAGAAACAAAAATCACACCTGAAATGCTACTACCAGGTAGAAAAATCTAAATTGAGGTTTAATGATTGTGATACGTTCCTTGTGGCCAGGGGAATGTTTATTCAAAATTTGACTCACTCTGGACTAGTAGAACCTAAAATCACCTTATCAAATGAAATTCCAAACTACTTATGAAGGAGAAATCTGCACCTAGGCCTACAATGGCTAGTTTGACTTCATGTTGACGTTAAGCTTGAAATGGAATTATGAGTTAAGACTTTACAGCTATGTTCATGAGCATATTTTAAACATGTTTGAGACCAGAAATCTGGAAATTTAAGACATTATGAAGGAAAATTCAATGGGATAGCCCAAAATATGACTATTTTGACTTTTCTGTTGACTTTGGTTTTGGGATGGAATCTTGTGTTGAGATTCTGTAGAAAGGTGTATTTCTGATATATAAACATGATCATCCCACTGAATAAGCCAATTTCTTAGAAAATCTTTGGTTTTGCACAATGGGGTGGCTAAAGGGAAGCTTTGCTGTTCAATACATGCTCCTGGAGCAGAAAATATTCTTTTGCTTGCTTGATTGGTAAGGAATGTACCAATCTAAGGATGACTTGACAATATAAAGAGAATTCTATAGAAATGATGAAAAGCTAAAGTTTGACCAACTCCTTGACTTCGAGTTGGAATCATCAAACAAAGCTGGATTCACATGAAGGTCTAAAATGGCAATTGAAGCATGCTGGAACCAAGAAATCAGGAGCCAAAACATACTACGTGATGGAAAAATGCAAGAATAGTTGGCATGCTAAATGTTGACCAAATAGTTGACTTTTAGAATTATAAAGGCCTACAGCCTGAAACTGTACATATGTCAACCACTGCAAATTGTGGATGGATTTGTGTATACGTTATGAACCGAGGATGGTTTTGTGAGTGTAAAATAGCCAGAAATTGGCAGGAAAGGAAAATGGTAGCCCAAATAGCTTGATCGTATAGAGAAACAAGCTTAAATAAAGCATTGTACGAGAATCTCAATTGCTCAAGCGAGAATGGAAACAACTAGTTGCTTATCTGCCAAGCAAAATTTAGAGGAGCAAATTTTTTGTAAGGGGGAGACCTATTATACCCCTACTTTGACTAGACCTATGGTAGGTAAACCTGTGAAGAGTTTCTAAGGCTGAGGGCTTAATTCAGAGAAACTCTATGAAAATGGGCCGAATTGCAAAGCGAATGGATCTATTTGTTAAAGGAGATAGGCCAAGGGATTATTTGTAACAAAATAAGAAGTTAAGGGAAATTTTCCAAAGAAAAGGAATGTTATGGGCAAATCTTGGACCCAAGGATTTAAATTTGCCAAATAGGTTTTATTGAGGGCTAAATTGAACATGTGTAGAAAAATTAAATAAACTGAGTTAGAGGCGTTATTTTGGCAAGAAGTAGAAGCTAAGGATGCAATTCAAAAGGATCAAGAAGGCTACGGACTAAACCTAGGGGTTTCCCCCACTCACGCTAGAATCTGAGCAACTATTAGGCTTCTTCCTTTACCAGGCTAATTTGGGGCTATTTTACTACTATGATTTCTACGAAACAAAAACCCTGGATATAAAATCAACTATGAACGAGGAGGCAGGCGACATTTGAGGAATGGTGATCAATTGATTTGGAGTTCAGCATTTTCCTCGGGTTTGTAAAGGTTTGATTTCTCTTGGAATATAAGCTAATTGCATGACTAAGAACCAGGATTTCTGGTTATTGGAAAGCCAGACAGAGCTGGACAGAGGGTTTTATCTGAATGGTCGTTGGAAGCAATGTTTGAATAGTTTGTGAGGTTGATTACTTGACAACCAAGTAGCATTTTGGTCCACGCAACTACAAGGTCAGATGCGGGTGGCAAGTTAAGGTTAAGGGACAAGTCCTTCAACCTGTATGCCCAATTCGGTTTGATGCTTTTATTACTGGAAAAGCAAAGGATGCTGGATGTGAAAAATATTGGCTAACTAGGAATACGATGTTAGGCTGAATGGCTATTTGTTTTGCTTATTATGATATGTCTCTAAGTGCTATATTAATGGATTATGAGACCTATGTATTGAGGGACATATGTTTAGGGCAAATAATTGTACCTAAGAAACTATGAGGGGGCTGTGTTTATGAATTGGTACCAATAAAGTTAATGTCTATAGTCTTGATTCACTACAGGAATCAAGATGTGTGCAAGCATCTAAAAGACTGGTGCTTTCTGAAGGCACATAAATTGGCCATATGTTACTAGGTCTTTCTTAGTCTAATATGGTTGAGCTCTATGTTAGATTACTATGAAATATGAACTATGAAATATGAAATATGTTAGCTAGAAAAAGATAGCTTGTAGGGTCCACTAGGGATCACATCTAAGAGGACTGATGGACCAGGTCTAAAGAGGGATGAATATGTTTATGTTCTTAATTCTTTGTGTACATACATTCATACATGGCATTTGTCTGTATATCATTTGTCCGGTTACTTATTCTTTTCTACTGGTTGGTCCTGTGCTAGTTGATAAGTACTTGGTTTATGCTATGTTGAATATATGTTTGCTTGCTTGGTTTTAGTCTTTGGATGCAGGAAAATAAGTCTAAGGTTGAGGCAATATTGCTGTTAAACTGAAATTTGGTTTTATGGTAGTTAATGTCCCACACTGAGTTTCATTAGAAACTCATCCCTCTTATACTTATTTTTTTATATATCAAAGTGGTTATTGTTGTTGTCAATGATAGCCTAGGGCTGAAGGAATAACTCTCTTGGTGGATTTTACTTGAAAATTTAGTCCTAGATAAATGGATTTCTAAGTCTTAGACCATATGTCCATCCTTATGTAACGTATTTGATACCTAGGCTGCTGTAAAGTTGTTATATTGTATATGAACACTTGACCAATTTTCGATGGAAATAAAAAAATTCAATTTTCCTTTCATGTTCCATAATGAGAATCTCTATTAGATACAGTCAAATCAAGGACTCCACATAGTTTCACTGCATCCCGAATATACAATTGGGCTAACTTCTCCATGGTATACTAATATTAATGGGGATAAAGTATGCTGAGTTTGTCAACCTATCCACCACCACCCATATCAAGTCATGCTGACTTCTTGGATTAGACAACCCAACACAAAAGCCTTTTGGGATGCATCCCTACTTTCTTTCCACAAAGGGTAAATTTTACAGTATTGCTAACTCCTTTTGGTGTCCTACGTTCACCATTTGACAAGTCAGACACTTAAACACATATTCATAGATGTCCCTATTAAACTTTGGTGACAAAAAATGAGTCCTAATGTCATATTAAATCTTAATCACGCTAGCGTTATTGCTGAATGCACTCGTATGTGCCTTTTGCAACACTTGTCACCTTACATCACTTGGCACATAGAGAAAATTGCCATACTAAAGTAACCCATCATTATACTAAAATTTCTTCAGCATAGAACCATGTCTTTCCTCCCAAGAAAATTTTTTCAAGTTTGGTTCCTCATCCTAGGCTTCTTTAATCTTAACCAGCCACATTGACTGAATTTCCAAGACCATGACTTGAACCATTTCCCAGTCTTACCGGATCTTATATAGGAATGAGAATTATTCAACATTGGAATCTTCTAAGGTAATAGCCACTTGATACTTAGAAAGAATCACCCTAGAATACTTACAGCTCAAGGCATCGACAACTACGTTGCCCTTACTTGTATTGTAATCTATCGAGCAATCATGACTCTTGATATACTTGATCCACCATCTCTGCATCATGTTCAAGTTATTTTTGGTAAATAAACTTCTATGATCTAAAAAGATCTTAAAGGACCATATGTAATATCTCAAGAGCTTTAAGGCAAACACTATGACTACCTTCTCAAGATCATGCATCGGGCAATTCATTTTGTTAGGCTTTAACTACTTAGACTTGTATGCAGTCACTTGTTTATCCCACGTCAACACACATCGCAATCCTAACCTAGATGCATCAGTATAAAACACAAAAGTCATGCTTGGATCTGTTAGGATTGGGATGGGAGAAAATGCTAATCTTCTCTTAAGCTTCCGGAAGCTTTCTTCACAATTACAAGTCCAAATAAACTTATATGCCTTGTTTGACAAGCTAGTCACTGGCAAACCTATTACAGAGAACTTTTTGATAAATCTCTGTAACAACCTACCAACCCCAAGAAACTTTGGATCATTTACAGTGGTTGGCCATTTCTAATCTACCCTACCTTTACCTTTTCTTGGTCAACAATTAATCCCTAAGTATTTATGATGTGCCCGAGGACTAGGATTTCACTTGCCTAGAATTGGCACTTAGTTTCACATAATGTTATTTATCCTTAAGCACTTGTAAAACTATCTTCAAATGCTCTTTATATTCTTGGGGAACCTCATAGTACACTGAAATATCATTGATGAATACCTCAACGAACTCATCTAGGTAGGGTTTAAAAATTCAATTCATGGCATCCATGAAAACTGTTGGAGCATTTGTTACTCTAAAAGGCATAACCATGTACTCATAATGCCCATACCTAGTCTTGAATGCAATTTTGGGAATGTCTTCTTCCTTTACCCTTTTTTGCAAGTATCTATACTTTAAGTCTATTTTTGAAAGACTTTTGCCCCTCTTAACCAATCAAATAATTCATCAATCTTGGGTACTGTGTGTTTATTCTTAATTATTATTGCATTTAGTTGCTTCATGCACAATCTAAGGGCTTCATCCTTTTTCTTAACAAACAACACCAAGGCACCCTAAAGGGAAACATTTGGCCTTATAAACCTTTGTTAAGCAACTCTTATAACTACTTTTTTAGTTCATCCATTCCAGGTGCTGACATTTAATACAAAGTATGGAAATCGGTTATACTCCAAGATTTTAAGTGTATGGAGAATTTAATATCTCTTTGCGGATGTAACTCTAGGTGATCTATAGGAAATACTTCAAGGTATAGATTGGCTATTAAAATTTCCTTAAGTTGCTCCTTACTTACCACCTCATTCAGTGAGTAGTATTCTTGTTCACTAACAATGGCATTGGGCTCCACTACCTTAAGGTGCAAACTCTAGTCAATCTTTGCCAAACCACCCATAAAAGTCACTTTTACCCCTTAAGCATCTTCATGGGTGACCATATGACTTGTACTGTCAATCTGGGCCTTATGGCTACTTAACCAATCCATTTTAAGAGCAACATCATAAGGGATCGAGGTTATAATCGAATTGTCACAAAAATATATAACCCCTCAACTCCAAGGATACTCCTTAACTATTTCATTGGTAAATATAATAGTCTTTCCTAGACTTCTAATAAGCCTCATTTCATCCACAAAATTTCTCTACAAACCTAGTCTAACAACCATGGTCATAGAAATGACAAATAACAGCACTAGTATCAATAAAATCTTAATATTACTATCCTGAACATTAAAGTTACCTTGCATAGTTATTGGCTGCCCGAGTGAATGGCCCATCAAAGTAAAGACTTATGGTGGTACAAGGACTTAGGTAGGTGTATTTCTAGCTCCTGAGGCTATGACCTTCCCTTGGCTATGCTATTGTGTAATCTTTGGGCACTCCCCAGCCCAATGTCCAATTTAGTAGTAATAATTGCACCAATTAGTCCTAAGGGTGCAAGATTTTTTACCGTGATACTTGTGGCATCTTAAGCAATGGCCCTTCCAATTCTTTTTACCCTTGTTCAAGGGACCTTGGTCTCTTCCCGAGTTAGGCCTTTTGCCCAACAATCTTCAGTGCACCTTAACCATTGCCTCATAAGCTTTATCATTGGGTTTCAAGTCCATCAACTACCTTTCCAAAGCCAAGGCCTTTTACATGGCCTCATGGTATGTGCAAACTCCAACAACTACCAAGGAACTCTCCAACTTAACTCTAAGTCCATGAACAAATTTCCTTACCTTGAGTTCATTTTTCCCAGCCAAATAAGGTGCCCACCAGAAAAGATTACTTAATTTTCTTTAATATTCAAGGAGTACCATACTCCCTTAGGCTAACTTATCGAAGTCTTACTATTGTACTCATCAAGAAATTCCTTCTTAACCTTGGCCCAATTAAGTTCTTTGGGTCATTGTCCAAGTCAGCCTCATTATATGTGTTCAACCTCTCTTGCTCATCCTTCCTGCATGAGGATGCTTAACCTTCCAAAAAGAAAGGCACTAGGTCTACCTTACCCTTTTGATCCAACATCATTTTTCTTGAACATCTTATTCACTTGGTAGACTAACCTTCCGCCATAAACTTAAGATTTTTAAAGTTTTGGCATATCGAGAAAATCTCCATGTGTTCTGGGATGGCAGGCTTTCTCCTTCTCCTATAGGGATGGATATCTTCTTTATCCACCTTTTCATTATACTTCTCATAATCAACTTGAACATGCTCATGAACATGAACCTGGGTGCACTGGTAAGCTTTGGTGACCATTAGCCTTTAGGGTCTTTTAAGTTCTCCCTTCCATTTAGAGGTTAACCATGTTCCTCAAGTAATATAGCCATGCCTCATAGCATTCTGTCCTTGGAGTCATTGAGCCTATGCAATAATGCCACCATCTTGCTCATATTTTCCCCATTAGGGTCATTAGTTCCCTTATCGAAAACCCTAGCCTTAGTATTAACAACTAACCTAGTGTTCACCATAAGACCTGCAACTAAAGCCAAAAGACAACACCCAGACCAATTTATAAGCAGTACAAACTACACTTAGCACATAGGGCACTTAGATCTCAGTTCACTTATTGGCTTTACTTGGACCATTAACCTGCTCTAATACCAAATTGTCATGAAATAGGGTCCCAGTACTATGAATTAATTAACTTGAAGGTTCCTAGGGATTGTGATCCCACTTAGTTAGAGTTGTCTAACCATTACTTGTTAGTAAGTTAAAACAACTTACATGTAGCAAGTAATTTAGTATATGCTACATGAAGATATGCATGCATTTGTCGTGGCAATGCAATACAAGTAAAGTAACAAAGTAGAAAACACTCATCGAGCATTTCATTAAAAACATATTGAAAAGGTGTCAAAATAACAAAACACTAGTCACTTAAACTTTAAGTAATAGTTTGTGTACACTCTTTAACCCTAACATGCACCCAAAAGTAACTTAAGTGTCATACATAACAATGCATCATAATGAAGGTAGCATCTTAGTACACAATGTACCATATATACAAGGCAAAAAAAGTACTACAATCATCCACTTACGTTCCCACCCTTGAGCTAACAAGTTCTAAGTACAAAGCCCTATACTTTTCCATGTGTAACCTTAGTCTCTAAACTGTCAAAGAATAAATGCTTCATTAGTAACTTAGCCTACAAGTAAATTAGAAACTCAAGGTCTTTGTAAAACAAGTACATGCAAAAGAAAGAAACTTAACTCACAAACTATCGACTTAGTTGTTAGGCCCGATGTCAGAACCTGCACAAAAAAGTTTAGGGAGTGAGTATGTTGTTGTACTCAGTAAGAGGTCCTTTGGTAGCTGCAAGAAAACCCAAGCAAGCATACATATATGGCAAATAGACAACCAAGCATGCAATACACAACAACACATTACAAGAAAATAATAAATGCAATACATGTGTGAATGATATACAACATGCAATGCTTGTGATTTCTTACACCCAAGGGTATCTTCAACTTACCATGAGTTCAAATTGGGGAGGTACTTGAGATATTTGCCCATATATCCGAGATCCTTTACCTCTATTAAGTCTCACTTATGGGTCATAGAGTAAATTGTTATGTACCCTAAACACTTACCTATCTTTCCTTTTCTTATTATGTGGGGTAATCGCCTTTGTGGCTCTACTTCACTACGTTCTTTGAACTTGACTCAGGGCCCCCTAGTGGAATAACCTACCAATATTTTTAGCTTCATTAGGACTCCCTTATGTTTCATTATAATGTCTTGGGATGCATGACCCCATACTTTAGTCATTAGAGAAGCCAAACCCACTTAGTCCCTACCTAGCACCTTAGTTACTCCTTAGGGTACCTTTTTCTTATCCACCTTTCTTGGCCCTCTTAAACCACATACTTAATTACTCTATTTAATTAATGCATATTATATCTTATAAGTGATTTAGGAACACTTTTGGAGCATGCCATGGCCATAGAAAAGCTTGGAAACCCTTAAGCACCCTTGAGGAATGACTGGAGCATCTTGGGGCATGAAAGGCTTAGCATGATCACACCCTTGGCTTGGTGTGATTGCAGCACCATTTATTCACCACCTCTAGAAATGGTGTGGTCACACCATTTTGGAGGTGCGATTACACCACCCTTAGAGGTGTATTTGCTTCAACCTTTCTCATGCCCTCTTTGCATCCTAGCTTGGTTTCCATGGTACCCATGGCTTAGGCATCACTAATCTCACTTCTGAAAGTGAAAAAAAATTATAAAATGCATCAATATAACTTGATTACCTTAACCCTTTACCTCAAATTTAAATCAAAGCAAGAACAAAGCAACCAAGCAACACAAACCTCACTTGAGCACAACTAGTTCCTCTTGAGTAAAAGGCCTAAATCCAAGCAAAATAGGCATCACAAAAAAAAGATAATACCTAATGATATTTCAATTTTATAAGAAGCTCAAACCTATGTACAAAACTTACCTTAAGGTTTGAAGTGAAAACTGCAAGAGACATTACAAATGCCCTTAAACCACCAGGAATAAGCGAGAGCCTTGTTATGGATGCTTTGGGACCTTCAATTTCACATGAAATTTGTGTGGTTTTCGAGACATGATGATTATGAGCTATGCAAGATGATGGAATACACAAATGGACAAATGATGGAGGCAACTCCATCCAAATATATATCGACTACTTTTACTAAGTGATTTCCTTCCCATTTGTCAATTTGGCCTTTAAACTAAGTTCTTTTCACTTTTTCCACCTAAAATCTTTTCAATCGTCCCTCCTACATACAAATAAAAGTTTTTTCCATTCCCCTAAGCTTTTCCCTTAAGCCACTTAAGCTATTTAAGATACAAATGACTCAAATTTACACTTAGTGTATTTTTTTAGCCCCTTAATAACTCCCACTTTTGTTTCAAATGGCTAGGATAATTATGATGTTAACTTATTTAGTAAAAAAAACTTAAATGACCCTAATTTCATAGAAATTATGGCCATGCCACTAACTTAGTCCAAAATAACCATTTTGCCCTTGTTTGCTCTTTAGTGCCATTTTACACTTAAGAACCTAATACAACTTTACTTAGCTTGCATTTTTTACTTAATAAGAAACTAATTTTATGTCTTTAAATAAAAATACTTAAATTAATCATATTTACCTGGTCAAAGCATGTCATTGACTAGGGTAGTTATTAGAAAGATTGTAAGGTTATCAATAGTGTGTTGAGATCCATAGGTCAGCTTGAGCACTAAGAGCATAGCTTTACTATAAACTCTATATTTGGTTCAAGTGGATTTCTATTATCCATGAATGTAGTCTAATTAACAACTGAACTATGTTAAATTTTTATGTCCTTGCTTGGTCATGTTTTTTATTCCAATAAGTGGTATCTGAGTTTATGGTTTAGTCCCACAACATGATGGAGCATATAATTATATGCTTAGCATGATGTAGTGTTTGGACTGTTTGGTGAAGCCTTGGTTAATCATCCTAAGGATATGACAGTGGTTGCGGTGTGGTACCAATGACTCATTACAAGTCTGACGATTGAAAATTTCGTTCAGCTATTTTGATTTTTGTGGTATTATTCTTTGGAGTCATGTTTATGTTGTTTGTACTCGTTTGCATTTGTTGCTATGTTCATGATTGTATTTTCATGATGTTCATGTTCATTGTGAATAATTTGAGCCAAGGTGGAGATTGTTGGGTTTGTTACCTCAAAGTCAAGAATCCTAAGGATTATGGTTTTGTTTAGCATTTGGTGTTAATGTTCCTATTTGTTTATGATTAGTTTTCCTATTTTGATGTATTTTATGTTTTGTGGTAGCCTAGAAAAAGGCATGTTGTAGTGATATTTTGAATATGAAAGAAAAACCAATTGTTTTGAAGAGGCAAAATGTTAAGGTTTTAAGATGGAGGAGCAGTATAGAGGCCGGAGAGAGCTAGGATGATTAGCCTTTTGTGATTACCATATTTTCTAATTCTGTGGGTAAGGTTATCAAGTTATCATTAGTGTGTTGGTGATCCATAGGTTAGTGTTAGCATCAAGGTCTTACCTCTATAGTAGTATATATATTTTGTTTGAGTTGATTTTTTCTCATACATGGATGTAGACTAGTTAAGAGTCAAACCACGTTAAATTTATGTATGCTTTTCTGATGGCATTTTACTTCTACTTGTCGTGATGGCATTTGGAGAATTTTTTTCAAAATATAAAGAATCTAAGGACCTGTGTCTACATTTTTGCTTTCAACCAACTAGACCTCTGGCAACTAAATCAATTAGCTCTGACACAAACATTAAACTTACATTGCAGATTTGGGTGTCAACCTATCAACTCCTTCAAGGTAATCTTAAATTACAGGAACATGGTTATGGCTGTTAATTATTCTGAAGAAATTTTGCAAAATCATTGATTTAACCTTCATATTGTGTCAGGACCATCACTCAGTACTTGGCCCAGGCCAAGAATGCAAAGAATGCAAAGAAAATGCAAAATAAACATGAAGGACTTGATTGAAAATATGAATAGTGATGTATGTGTAAAACCGAGAACATTCGGGTCCTAATTGCACAAGAGAAATGACTATGGGGCTTATGGTGAGAAACTAAACTTAAGGGCCATATCTTACTCTTAACCGAGTGGTAATTATGAAACTAAGAGGCATAGATGAGCTAATTGCACCATGCAAACTAATGCAAGGTAAAATAGCGCATTAAGGCCAATTAATGGGACATGTGGCACTTAGCCGAAATTTGCATGCTTCCACTTACAATCGAAACATTTAGTTTTAGGTAGACTTGGCTCTTGGAAGTTCTGGTTGTTCTTAGCAAAGGGAAGGTGGAGTCTTGATGGGTTTATGCCAAATCCATGAAAGATTGAAGCTTGGAAGGAAAATCAAGCTTGGAATTAGTGTTGTGAGCACTAAGCGACCTTAAACTTGAAGTTTCAAGCTCGGTCTTGGGCATTAAAGTACAAACCGAGAGCTCAAGCTTTGGAAATTGGGTAAGGTTCATGTTCTACTTGATTTCTTGGTATAATTCCATGTTCAAGTAGTTAATGGTAGCTAAGTGATAGTCAAATATGCTATGTGATCTTAGTTTGCTAGATGGGCATATTGTTGAACTTTCGGGTTCATTACAGTTTGGCTAGCTAGTCAAGTAAATGGCAAGTGTTAGAGTTCTTGGTAAGTTAGGCCAACTTGCTAGTGAACTCGGAGCTCTAGTGGATTGGTGAATGAAATGGTGAAGCTTGGAGTGCAAGATTGCACGTGGACACTTGCTAGTGGCTTCGGCCGAGAGAACAATGTGGTGTGTGGGTGTGTTGTGTGCATTGTTTGATTTGTTTGTGCTTGCTAACCAATTATAGGCAGTGTTATCATGATTATATGTTTCGGTTATTATATCTATATATTGTATTTTTGGTGTTTTCATGTCTTTCTTGTAGGTTAAATAAGCATTGGGGAGGTTAAGTCATGAACTTAACTAAATAGACTCATTCATGAGTTGTAATGAACCTTACTGAGTGTAAACTCATGCCCATATTGTTTGAATTTTCAGGAAAGGGAATTAAGCTTGAGTATTGTGCTTGATTTGCTTGCTTGTGTACTAAGTTAGTACATTTTGCTAAAGGTATGTGCCAAACCGAAACTTGGCTTGATTAAGTACACATGCAAGTCTTATGGTTTGTGGTAGAAACTTATGAGCTAAGTTTTGCAGGCTTGAGTAGGCTGTGGGACGTGTCTAGGAGAGTGATGGAGGTGTGGACTATGGCTTTGATAGTTGTGTTCACTTTCATGACCATGAATATGGTCATTGGGCTTGTACTTCAATGTGTGCTTCTGTATTGCACCCTTAAGGTGCTTCTCGGGTGACTTAGGTAGGATGGCTTGTAATGCTTAAACTTGGCTAGTTTTGGACTTGTAGCATCCTTGGTAGGTTGCCAAGTAGGTGACGCTTGTATGTGGCTATTTTGTGTACATTTGTAGCCTTGGTTGAACTTGGTTTTGGTTGTACATATGTTGGATGCTTAAATGCCAAGTTAGGCTTTGTTTATATGATTATAGACATGTTTTATGTGATGAACCTCATGAGTTCTTTGCTTGGCCAAAAGTTGTTGATGAAAACTTGAGTTTTCCAAACTTGATGAGATGTGGGCTTCTTGCTTGCCATGCATTGAAGTAACACACTTGATGAGCACACATCCTAGACACTTAAAGAATTAAGTGTATGCCTTGCTTGTATTGCAAGTTTCTAAATACAGCCTTGCCTTGTGTTGCAAGTTAGTGCTTGGGCCTTGCCTTAAGTTGCAAGTAAAGTACACAGGACTTCTCATAAGCCTCCTGGGGCACCTCCCAGGCTCTCAGCTTAAGAAAATAAGACTTAAAACTATCCAAAAGAAAGTTGGCCGAAGTTAATTGTTCACCCATAACACTTAAGAACATAAGTGTTTTAATAACTTTCTGGGTAGTATGGTGTGTGGCACTGAGATTGCACAGGCTGGGGCCTATGTGGGGTGTGACATATTGTATCAAAACAATTTGATCTCCTTACTTCGTTAAAGCAACATCCTATGGAGTTCCATACAATGAGGACTTTTCGCCGAAACTTATATTGTAAAGGCACATAATATCTGAAAAAATATTATTTACATTTTCGTTTTCCTAGTTGTAAAGATAACATATATTCATCCACTAGAAAACCTCACTGACATAGTTTATCTTGAGTAGCAAGGCCTTTCATTTGTGCCATGCATCCAAGCAATTGCATAGTGTTTGGGCATCAACGTCCAATTCTAAATGGTTTCTCCCCAAATACAATCCCCTTCCTTTACTAAAGAAAAGAACACTGCTTACAATCCTAAAGAAGCTTTTTTACCATCTCTATATTCAGATATTTTTCTTTTATCTAATCTCCAGTGATGGCTGAAGTCCTAACATACTCCTGAATCACCAAGATCAGCCAAGTACCATAATAACCTAAGGGACACCCAATTCTGAGTACCTTGACAGGACAGGGGAACTTGGCCATGTAATAGCCCTATCTAAGAAACCAACGGTAGGTACCATGTTGTATTCCATGGCAGGGACTTTGGCAAATCTCACAGACAAGGGACCCCAAACCCTTTCACCGAAGTTCCTCGAAGGACATTAGGTTAACTATTTGGAGTCATACTGTAATGACCCAAATCCAGAACTAATCAACAGAACACCTGCCCATACCACATTGGCTATCCTTTATGAAAAGGATAAGTGCTAGGTGTTTATGTTTTGGAGCTGGAGCCTATAAAACCACATAAGGCTTCCCACAATTCACCCATGTGGGATATGGGGGTGTTACAAACTCCCCCCTTATGTACTCAACATCCTCGTTGGGGTCAATCGGATTACTTGGTTCCCCAGACCAAGTAACCTCTCTAATCGGACTACTTAGCCATTGGCCAAGTAGCCTCTCAAATCCTAGATCAGTCCCGGTAGACGATGCATGTGCACAACCACTATGCCACATCATTGTGGTCCCGGGTCAGCTCTGATACCATCTATAATGACCCAAATCCAGAACTAATCAACGGAACACCTGCCCACACCATATGGGGTATCCTTTATGAAAATGATAAGCGCTAGATGTTTATGTTCTGGAGTTGGAGCCTATATAATCACATAAGGCTTCCCACAATTCACCCATGTAGGATATGGGGGTATTACACATACACTGAGTACTGCTGCAGGAGTGCTAGCTATAAAAGACATGAGGCAAGTTGGAAAAGGTGTCCCCAGAGTTTGGACTCAAGCATTCTGAACATGGTTGGCTACGTCACCATCCAAGTCACGGATTTCAAACAATGGTCACTTTGCCTCTGCCTATATATATGTGAGGAACTTCAACTCTGAATGTAACTACGCCATACCCTCTGCTTGTGATGCACTCTCAAGCTCCACTTTACCTGACTTAGGTATCAAAAGCTCCCCTTCCTCTGTAAAACCTCCAAGGACCTCTTAGTTATTCTCTTTAATATTTCAAGTGACCTATACCAGAAACTTGCTGCACTAACCTCAACCATGGTGACCTCTTCTATTATAAATGATGAAGGCCATCAATTGGCACCATGTATGGGAATAACCTCTAACATATTGCCTTTTGAAATATTCCTTTTAAAACATGAACTCTTAAAAAATTCCAAGAAATCAAAGCTACAAAAATCCTAAGGAGGGAATTGCCCTGCAAAAGAAGTAAGTACTCGGGGATAAGGGAATGTTGAGGACCATAGCATCTTTTTCGCCCAACAAGTGACCTCAAAAGCAGGAATAGCCATGATCGAGCCCATCTCGAAGCCTTGTCAAGCATCGAACTTAAAGAGGAGCATGCAATACCCAAAGTGCTTGAATAACCAAGATCGGCTAAGTACCACAAGCCAGAGGTAGACCTAACTTAGAGTACCTCAGCAAGATAGGGCAACTCAGCTATGCTATAGCCCTTTCTTAGAAACCCATAGTATGTACCTCGGTGTATTCCACATCCAAGGTACCCACCCGATACCTCTGGTACAAGACTTTAGTATATCTCACAAACAAGGGACCTTGGATCCTCTTTGCTGAAGTCCCTCAAAAGACCTTGACTTATCTATTATGGCCATACACAGAATATAGCTACAAGAGCATTGGCTGGAGAAGACACAACACAGGCTAATATAGACATCCCTGGAGTATGGACCTTGGTATTTTGGATTTGGTTGGCAATGTCACCAATCATATCCCCATTCTCATACAACAATTACCTCACCTCTGCCTATATATATGCGAGGAACTTCAACACCAAAGGTAACAAAGCAAAACCCTCTTCTTGTGCTACACTCTCAAATCCTCTAAACTTTGCCTAACTTGAGTGTTGGGGGCTCCTCTGAAAAACCTCTGGGGACCTCTTGGCTTGTCTCTTTAATATTTTTGGTGACCTATACTGGAAACTCGCTGCGGTAACCTCAGCCATGTTCACCTCTCCTAGTAAAAATGATGGAGGACATCATCCAACTTTTGAAATATCCCTCGACACGCCAAAAATGTCAACAAATTCTAGGAACAAAATATCCTTGTTCTTAATGCAGTAAGAGTGAATTCAAGCTATCCACAACTATCAGCATTGGAGCAAATATATCAAAAAGAGCAATATTTTGATGCAAGATATTATGAAATATTATCAGTATCAAAATTGAATTATAAATACAGTCCTTGGCCTCCTTGATGTGATGGGTAACAGGAAATTCAGGGTTTGAACCATTTCTCCCCACTTCGCTGAGATAGCATCCTAAATACGGAATCAAGTGTCTTTTGTCCGAAAAGGTAGACATTGCCCGTCAATTTAGATATAAATTTCATTACACTTGCACCTTGTAATTATGATTTTAACTATCATTTGTAATGAACATTCTGTTTTTCCTTTAAGAATAAAAAGAAAACACATTTCGATATCAATAATGAATTTGTCGCAAAATGTGTGGGTCTTATAATGTTTCACTAGTTTATTACATTTCTTTCCCGAAAGCTAAGTGATATATCTTGCTAATTCAACACCAAATGTAGCGCATATGTCAATTTTTTTCTAATTAATCAATCTATGAGATTTACAAATTCCAAGTAGTTCCCATGTCTTTGGCCTATTAATACTCCTTTCCTTACTTACTTGTAAGCATGTTTCTAAATAAAAGAAAAAAATTTCAAGTAATATTTTTTAATAAAAACAAGTAAAAAATGCTCCAACTGATACGTACAATGCCTTGTAATCTAACTTCATTTTTAAGGATCCATGTTGTGTAACTACTTCTGGGTTCTTTCCTTTGACCTTTTTTAAGGACCCATGTGGCGTAAGTCTAACTAATTTTATGGGCTCTTTTGTTTGACCATTTTTTAAGGGGAGAAGGACCTATGTCGTGCACGTGTAACTAATTTTGGTTTCCTTTGTTTGACCTTCCAATTCACGCCCAACTGAGTCTCGGTCCTTCGGGCAAACCAGGCATTCGGATCTTGTTCAATTCTTTTCTTTATTTTTTTTCCTCAATCTTTTTGTGTCTTTATACATCTTTTGATAATTTTAGAAAAAATTTGCATGCACCCGGTGTAACAGTGCATCCCCCCACACACACATACACACCAATTCTTTGTAGTGTCCTGATACGTATATGTGTGTACAAAGACACACACATGTTTTCTTATGCGTTTCAAACAAGAACTAGTTGTAGACAAGTTGATCTGAGATGCGGTATTTATGGCGATGTTTTTTCAGTTTTTCTTCTTTGTGTTCATTTTTTAATATTGTTTCCAATTTTTTATTGTTATTTTTCTGTTTTTTCCTTTTCATTTTGCGTATTTTTATTTTTATTTTTTTCATCATACTTTCTTTCTCTAGTTTTACTAATTTTCTTTTTCCAATTTCTCTTTACAATCTTTTTCACTTTCCGTTTTTTCTCTTTACAATCTTTTCCTAGTTTTTCATCTTATTTATTGTATTTAACATTCTCTTGTCATTTGTTCTCCAATTTTTTCCTTGTTTTTTAATTTGTCCGCCATTTTTTCTTAGTTTTATTAAATTTTTATTTTTATATTCTTCTTCTTCTTTTTTTGTTATCTAATTTTTTCATCATTTCTAAAATTTTTCAATTAGGAAATGAACAAATAGCTATTTCAGCAAAAAGAACAAACAATTTATAGTAAAATAATATGTAGAATAAAGAACATAAAGAAAAAAAACATATAAGAACTAAAAGAATACCAAATTTATTAAAAAAACGTTGAAAATGAACATATAGGCAAATTGAAAAAAAATTAAAAAACATATATGATCTAAAAAAGAATAGATTATAAAAGATCAAATAACAGTGTATAAAAGAATATATATGAAGTAAGTAAGAACATAAAAAAAAAAAAGTATGAGAACTAGTGGTATAAAACAAAAAAAACATTAAATATGTTCTTTTACACAAAGTGACCTATGCAAATATTGTTCTATTGATAAACGTATTTTGGACAAATAGGAAGTAATAACTAATTTGAAACAAAAGAATATATATTGTTCGATCATAGAACAATGAAAACAATGGAAAGATGAGAACAGACCAGAAGAACATATAGGAACTTAAAAAGAATAAACAATAACACATAAAAAAAAAGTATTTATAAAACAATATATCTAGTAAAAGAACAAATGCAAATTGATAAAATAAATACATGGCACACATTATGCATTAGGTGCATGCAAGACTTACTAGATAATTTTATATGGAATTAAATCATATTAGATCAATAGTCATATTTAAGGAGTTATTCATCTTGATTATATCTGTCAATTTTTAGATTTATCAAAAATCTCTAACATCTTTGTCCAAAAAAAATATTTTTATAGGGGTAAAATTCACCATAGGTCACTTAGCTTATTTTTTTGTCCTATACGGGTACTTTACCTTTATTTTGTCCTAGCGAGGTACCTTTCCTCCTGTTGCGTATCCTGTTCAACTACTTTCCGTTAAATTGATTGTTAAATTGAATGGAAAATGATGATGTGGCATTAAATAATATTAAAATAAACTTAAAATGACAACTTTAATCCTCAAACTATTTCAATTACTAATTCTAACCCTTAAAATTTCACTTAAGCCAATTCTACCCCCTCCCATCCCATTCACTGCCACCTCCTACGCTCCTTCCCCCGTCATTCTCCGATTTCTGATTTCCAAATCCCAGAGTCAATTGTTAACGTTGTTAGTAGATGAATTGTTATTTGTTAATAAAAAGTTGCTCGCATTTGCCATTAATGGCTCCAACTTGGGTATATTTACAATCGGTATGGGGTACTATCAAGTCATCGGTCAGGGTTCCGGCCACCAGCGACATCACAGATCCCACAGCTTAGATTGCCAACCAATTCGTTAAAATCTGATCTCATCACCTCCGGGAAATATGATTTTCAAGCATCCTCTACTTTAGACATGGAGGAGAGCTGACTGGGCCGCAGCTGGAAATTAGCTCGGCGCCGCTACTGGTGAGAGGAAGGTCAAATCAAAGTGATCAGTGCACTCCTAACCAGCTCACCCTCCACGCCTCCGACCCTGATGAGTGAATTCGTCATCGGCGATTGTCAGGCATTGAGGCGATTTATTGGATGAGTACGGTAGCGAACTACCGAATTCCATGTGGAGACTACACCGAAAGGATCCAGGATAGGTTGTCAGCAAGCACATATAGGACTGGCATTGCAGCTTGCTTTGGAGGTTCTTTAGTGCCTCCGGGGGTTTGTGTACGGTGGCGATGGAGCGGTTAGGGCAAACGGAGAGGTTTCGAGAGAAGTAGATTGTGGTAAGTGAAGTGGCGTTAGCAATTGACTCTTGGATTTGGAAATCAGAAATCGGAGAATGACAGGGGGAAGAGAGTGGGAGGTGGAGGTGAACGGGACGGGAGGGTGAATATTTGGGGGGTAGAATTGGCTTAAGTGAAAATTTAAGGGTTAGGATTAGTAATTGAAATAGTATGAAGACTGAAGTTGTCATTTTAAGTTTATTTTGGTATTATTTAATGCCACATCATCATTTTCCATCAAATTTAATAATCAATTTGACGAAAAGCAATTGAACAGGATGCGCAATGGAGGAAAGGTACCTCGCTAGGACAAAATAAAGGTAAGGTATTCAAATAGGACAAAAAAATAAGCTAGGTGACCCATGGTAAATTTTACCCATTTTTATAGTAATAAGTTTCAACAGTATTTGTTGTGATTAGGGTGCACTATAGAAGATTAAAGAGAGAGTGGTGGTGATAAATTAGGAAAAAGAAATGAAACACAATATTGTTGCTCTTTTCGCTTGGCAATACATGAGTTGTTTATAGGATTCAATGAAAATATTTGTTCTATTTGAATTAATGCAGTCATGAATTTATCTTCATAACCAATTACGACATGCATTTAAGACCAAAAAGTTTTGTCATTTTTGTGAGTTAATTTTTTCAGCTTGCCAGTATGCATAAGTTGGCTAGTACATGGAACCATTATCTTACCATGCAAAAACTTTTTCACATTCCCAACCAATTATCTTGGTTTTCCAAACCAATAACTGACCTATGTATTGGGTTCTAGAACTCAAAGCAAAATCTTCAATAATTCTCTACCTTGCCCTGAATTCTCCAAATCAACATATTAGGAATTAATCACCACCTCTTACCAAATTGCTTTATAGGCCTTAGGGTCTTCAAACATTGTCCAAGTCCAAGCTATGCTTGAACTTAACAATTGATAATGACTCCATAAACATGTGTCGTTATTTTCTGTATCGAAAATATTTCATCCTAAATGACATCTTTGATGAAATTTAACCTGACATTAATGTGCTTGGTTCTTTCATGGTAAACAAGTTTTTTGGCCAAGTTTGCACTTTGATGGTTGGAATGTATAACCAATTGATGCAAATTCAAACCTAAACTATCAAGTAGACCTCACATCCATATTCCTTCTTTCACTCTCTCCATTACTACCATATACTTAGCTTTTATTGTAAACAATGCAACCATTAACTAAAGTGTTGTTTTACAACTAATCAGACATCCAAAGAGAGTAAAACTATAACATGTCAGGCATCTTTTTCTAAAATCATCCCCATAATAGTCATACCATGTATAGCCAACAATATCGCTAGTAGGTTTACTAGCACCATAAACTAAACAAACAATGATGATATCTAGCAAAAAATACTGTAGGATCCACTTAACAGCCTTCAAGTGTGTCCTACAAGAGTTACTCATAATCTTGCAAACAACACTTACAACATGAGAAAGATCCAACTTAGTAAAAAGCATCATATACATAACACTAATGACTGCACTTGGGCATGGAACTCGACTTATGATGTGCCATTCTTTTTCAGTTTTTTGTGAC
This sequence comes from Aquilaria yunnanensis, assembly GCA_039654915.1. Classification (NCBI taxonomy): domain Eukaryota; kingdom Viridiplantae; phylum Streptophyta; class Magnoliopsida; order Malvales; family Thymelaeaceae; genus Aquilaria; species Aquilaria yunnanensis. Next base: position 33,010,608 of record CM077595.1, on the reverse strand, counting down.
ATCTTGGCATTAAGCCTAAAGCGGGCTGCCAATGTAGTACTAACTAATTTGTATATCTATCCATAAAGAAACATTTCAAAACATTTTTAATGTTCATTTTACTACGTTAAAAACACTGAACCAATCTTTATGTCTATGTATATCTCAATGCCCAATATTTTCTTGATTGTTCTCAAGTTCTTCATCTCAAACTCACCATTCAATTGAGATTTTAACAAGTTAATTTTAGCCTTATATTTTAACTACAATATACCTATCACTAACATACAAGAACAAATAGAAAAAGGAACCATGCAATAGCTCTCTAGAATGAACAAAGTTGTCAAATTGATGTCGAGCATATCCACGAGAAATCATAAATGTATCAAACCTTTTTTACCACTGTTTACGTGATAGCTTCAAGCCATGTAACAAATTTTGTAGCAAATATACATGGTATTTGCTTTTAGTAGCAAGGAAATTAGAGGAATAAACGTACTACACTTTTTGAGGAGTTTTAAACTAAATTGCAAGTGATAAAGACTGATTCACCAAATAATAAGTAGTGTTAACTACTTCAGCCTAACTCACATTCAGAAGTCTGACTTTTAACTACATACATCAAGCTCATTATAGTAGTGTTCGATTTAATCATTTTGCAATGCCATAGTTTGTGGTTTTCTCTGTACAATGTGATACCTTAAATATCTTTTTCATCTTGCAGAACATTTCAAATGATTTGGTGCAAAATTCCAAGCCATTATTAGTCCTAAGCATTTTGATTCACTTACTGATATGATTTTTAACTATGACTTTCTAATATTTGAATTGATGAAACACTTGTTCTTTCGATTTTAGAAAATCCATTACCTTTTTTGAGTAATCATTAGTGCATGTTATGAAAAACCTAAAATCACTACAAGATGAAACTTGTAGATGACACAAATCTAAGTTAATATAATCAAAGACTCGCTTGGATATATGCTTTCTTAAGCCAAACTTTACTTTGTGTTGTTTGCTATGATGTATGTTTCACAAAACTTTAATTTTCTGATTTCTACTCCACCTAATAATCATTTCTTGCTCAAGATTTCAAAGTCTTCTCAAGCTCATATGTCCCTACTTTTGGTGTCATAGATCCATACTATCATTATTTTTTTTAACAAGATGTGACAACTATAGTAGTAATATATTTGTACCATTATTTTTATCAAGAGTACCCTTTCTATCTTTCTCATTGGTTGTGCCACTACTAGCGAATAGACTAGAATTAGTTTTATCTTCATATGAACTAGAAACTTTCTTTTTTATCTCCAAAAACATCTTTACTTTTCGCAGATTGAAATCATTGCACACATAAAATTTATCTACCTAAAATTTAATTGATGACTTAGTGAACAAACACCTCAAAATAAATTTTGAGGTTTTGGCACCATTTCTCATTAAGAGGATGCAGTAGATGCTAGGAGGGAGAATGGTGGTTAGAAATTAAGCAAAAAAAAAAATTACATACAATATTTACATGGTTTGATTAAGAGAGCAATGTCTACGAGCAAAAGTGAAAGAATAATTCCTCTATGAATGAATATAATTGTAAGAGATCCTTCAAATTTCTCATAACATTTAACTCAATTAACCCGAATCACTCATAGAAAGTTTTTCCCACAAACTATAAAAGATAATAGCTTTAACTCTCTTTACAAGCTCAAACTCAAAATCTACGAATGACTTGATAGATTAGCAACAAATTGGCTATTTACATTATACAAATGAACTTGTTCTGTTTAAATTGATGGAGCTATTTATTTAATTATTTCATCCTCCTAACCAATTCCCATGTGCATTAATGTATAAGAAGCTAAGTTAATTTTTCTATGCCAATTTCTCCATCTGGCCATCATGCATAAGTTCATTAGTCCATGGAGTCATTAATTTGTCATGCAAAATATGTTCTCCCTAACCTAATTATAGGGTTTTTACAAAGATATTACTGATTATGTACTAGTTTCTAGAATTCAGGGCAAAAATGTTCAGCAACTTTGAATTTTGTAAAATAAACAACAAAAGGTGAATTGATACGTGCTTTCATCTAATTTTCTATGTGAAGTAATTAATATTTCAAGAGTTAAGAACTCAAAAAAAAAATTAGATCATTGAGCATGGACTGAATTAATTCTCCATAATATAATTATTTTTGAACTTAGTTTTAATTGGTTTCTAATTATTATGTCTGGTTTCTAGTTATGTTCCATGTTCAAAGCTATTCCTTCCTTTGGAAACTGATTAGGTCAATGAAGATTAATTTATTCTGGTCAAATTGGTGTATGAATTCTACTTGTTCTCTAAAAAGATGTGGCTACTTACTGGAAAAGCATATACAAAGGCAATTTAGGTGGTCTTTTCATTTTTGTGTAAAGGCTATTCAGCTTGGTTTTTTCAATTCTTTGTATAGGTTAGATTTAATTTTCAAACATGACCAGTTTTTGGAGTAGGATTTTTGTACTCAAGCTTGAACATACATGTAGCTACCTGCTTGTTAGCCTATGTATATTGATACTTTGTATGACCTTCGATTTTAAAAAATTCTTTATGTTACTATTTAGAAAAAAAATTATATGTTATATTTCCTCTGAAGGCTTTTTTGCTATTAATGTTGTACCCTTTAGGGCATTTTCTTCTTCAAAAAAATTACAAAATGTTATAATAAATGAAGTATGTAAAAAAATTCTTATGCATTATCTTTATGACGGGTGCATTTGTTTGAATAGTTAGATTAATTATGGAATGATGTATATGGTGTAGAGGCTATCTTCATCCACTGGGTGTAAGTATTGCAATGTTAATGCCTTTAACTTAACATTCACTTATTATAACTCATCCAATTTTGAGATGATTTGTGTAATCCTGACATGCATTTGTCTAGTTGTGATATGTGTTCATCTATAATGATGTTCATGTTGCATAGATTGCATTTACAACAATTTTAATTTGATTGTATGCTTATTTTTAATATGCATTTGTTTACCTCTAAAATGCATTTATATTGGATTCTGATTATTTTATCTAGTTTGAGATATAATTGTTTGCTTTAATCATGTGTGTGTGTGTGTGCATCTGTATATATGTATATGTGGTCTAGTGCCCTAAATTTCCAACTAATGAAAGGCTCTTAAGGAATTATGGCCCTACTTAGGTTATAATGAGCTAATTTTTACCCGTAAAGTATCTTAAACAATTATGTATAACTAGTTACTTATCCTATCCTGCACAGAAAATATGCATACATCATCTTAGCTATGCAATAGTAAGTAAATAAAACAACAAAGTAAACTGTGGCATGCCAATTAATGAAATACAGGTTAAAACAAAGCCAATAGAAAAACCGTAATTGCTTTAACTATATGTAATAACTATGCGCATACATCTCAACATTACATGCATCTAAAGATAACACTAGTGTTATATACACACTAGACACTAATAGAGGCAGCACTTGTTATAAAAAATACCATACATATAATTGAGAAACAAAATATCTACTAAGACTCATTCTTAGCTTTTCATTCAAGCAAGCTAGCTTCAAGCGGCAAGCCTCACTTTCCATGGGCATACTTAGTCTTGAAAGCTGAAAAGACAAGCCTTGATTAGTACAAACTTACATTATAAGCATTCATTAAACGTAAAATTATACATAGAGAATACATTAAAAAATATAAAACTTAGCACTAGTAACCATCCTTGACCAACTATTAGGCCCAACTAGCCTTCAATGTACTTGCATAACACTTAAGTGGTTAGTACTTAGTGAAGGAATTAGCACCCATAAGGAAAACATATGCAAACATGGAAAACAACATATATATATGCAAACAAACCAACCAATTAGACAACACAACATACAACAAGCAAAAATAACTAATAAATAAATAAATATAATAATGTACTGCAATGTATGGATGGATGAGTGAATGCACAAGATTATGTACTTAGGACTTCTTTTCATCCAAAGATGCTCTTAACTATTATGAACTCATATGGCTAGCATACTTGGATGCTGGCCCTTGCATCCAATGCTAGCACTTAATTAATCCCCTGAAGTACTCTTTACGGGTGCTTTAAGAAACCATCACTCACTTGAACATGGCCACCTTTTATTGCTACTTGGAGTAAGTTGGCACTTACTCACTTATTACCAATATCTTTCCCTTTCTTGTTCTTCTAGGTACTTAACTTAGTGGCCAAATTTCCCTAAGTTCCCTTAAACTTAATTGGGGTGACTTAGTGGATTCATTTACCGAGCCCATCAAGTCAGTTAGGGTCGCTTGGATATCGCCTGAATGCCCAGAGGTTCTTGACCTCAACAATTAGATCATTAAGGCTCCTTCATGCCCTTTTTAAGTCCCTCTTTAATTCCAGAAGTTCATGACCCCATCCTTCAGGGTCAATTTATCCACCTACTGGCCCTCTTAACCACCCACTTATTATCCATTTCTTAATGTATAAATTAATATTAAGAGTACTTATGTGCCATGCTTGAACAAGCCCTAGCCCTTAGGATTGAATTTAGGTTGCATAGGAAACAATTTCGTAAGAGGTCACCGTAATGTGATCACATAGGTCTATTGGTGTGAGCGTACCATGCAAAAATAAGGCTTGCTCTAAATAATGCACTTGCTCTAGTTTATTAATGCTTTGGCACTAGCCAAGGGAGGCCTCTCAAGTATGATGCGGTTACACAAATTTATGGTGCAACCACACAAGGCTTAGGGGTGCTCATTTCCTACACTTTTTCACACAACTTGCTTCCAAACCTTGTCCAATCCAAGCCCAACCAATTTATTGGCTCAGCCAACTTACTCCCAAAACTTTTAAAACTACTAATGCTTCAACTAAATATGCCAAAACTTAAATCCATTACCTCAAATCATCCCTAAAGCAATAAGCAAACAAAGCATGATCACAAAGTACACATGAGCTCAATGGAGTTCCTTTGAGTTTTGATCCTAAATCCAAACAATTCTGACAACCAAGGCACTATTTTAGGACCATTTCTAGCCATTTATTGTGCTTAGGATGCATATGTTAGGGCTTGAAGCAAAAAGTTTATAAAAAACACTAAAATGCACCAATAACACCAAACTTGAGCTAAGGACTTGTTGGAATGGCTTTTGGACCTTCAAATTTCATTAAATTTTGGCTAATTTGGGAGGAATGACAGTGGAGAGAAATGGAGATGAGGGAGCTCTGAAAATAGGAATGAATGAGATAATGAATAATGGTGAGAAAGCCTCCTAACAAACTTACCTATTGTTGTTACATTGGCCCTAGAACATTATTTTCCTCACTTAAGCCATGTCTTCACCTCCTTTAAACTATACACTCATGGTCCCTAAGAAAGGCTTTCTTGGCCCCTAGCTTAGCCTTTTGTCACTTAAGTCACCTAAGACACAAAAACCTCAATTTTACACTTAAAGCATTTTAAGCCCCTTAACTTCCACTTTTTGTTCAAATGGTTAGAATAACTTATAGCCTTAAATACATTAGTCAACAGCACTCACGTGCGCTTAATTTTACTAAAATTATAGCCATGCCATTGACTCATATCAAATTTAATGTTTTTCCTTTCTTGCCCTTATGTGTCATTTCATACTTAGGAACTCAATCTAACCTTACTTAACTTACTTTTCTTGCTTAATAAAAATCTATTTCGAGGAATTTACTTGGGATTTACTTACCTTGGTATATGAGCTAGGAGAAATACTTGGAGGGCCTTTACTTTCTCCCCTCCTTCAAAACTTAGTCCTCCAAATTTTGACTTTTACCACAACTTACTTCATGTTCTTAGCTTCTCAATTTACCGATCAATAAACTTGTTAAAGTATTCCTCAGGGACCTTTCTTTTTAAAAGCTGCTTATGTGGTGGACAATTTGCCTTGGCTTACAAGGCACTTCTCCATACTCTAAATTTCCACTTAGGCCCATGATACTTAAAGCAAACTTTCTCTTTTTTGCCATTACTATCATTTAGAACTTCCATGAGCATTTATTCTCCTATTTTGAATCTTTACCCTTGGTGAGACATAGCATCATCTTACACAACACTTAGGCCCTTAAGCCCCATTTAGGTGCTTTCTTACTGCCGATTCATTTTAGTTTAACATGCTTGTGTTAACACATTATTTGCACAAACACTCTCAAATAAATTACAAAAGCCCCTTAAGTTTCCCCTATTTATGGTTATATCTTATCTCACTCCTACGCCTTACCCTTTTCACTTGATTTTAGGCTGCCAACACCATCTTTGCCTACCTCCTACTCCACCTCCACTACAATAACCAAAGACAACTCATAAAAGGCAAACTTGTTACCTAAGGGGCAAGCTTTGAATTGAGTATAACTTTCAGGTATTGCTTGACAATGACACCTCTATCTCATCAAATGGATCGGCGATGAGGCAGAGCTAGGTGAGGAGGAGTTCTGATTGGTGGTTTTGAAGATGATAAAGCAAGAAACTATTCCCCCTCACAGTCTTGCCTAATTTCCCCATCAAGCCTTTAGCTTCCTTGGTGAAGATCAACAATGGGAATGCCTCAATAACCTTAATCATAGACTCATTGTCACTTGCATTTGGGTACTCGGTGTCACTGCAATGCCATTTAAGTCTTCCAATTGTCCACTACCTATTTACTCAATGAACACAATAGCTTAGACTCATTCACAACGACTTGCTCTTGGCCAGCTTCGACACATGGATGGCATTGATTTGAGTACTAGGCCTTAAGGACCAATTGGTGGGTTGGGGAGATTTTGGTAGAATGTGGAGAAGTTTGGAGCATAGAAAGAGTTGGAGATTGAAATAGCATCTCAATGGAAGGCCAAAGAGAGAAGAAATACTGGTGGCTCTTGGGAGAATTAGTTGTGACCAATGGCATGACTGTAAATATGAGTAATTTGGTGGGTTTTTGGAATATATTTAAGAGTGTTTGAGTAAATAACACGTTAACCCAAGACAATTAACTAGAAACAAACTAGCCCGAAGGAACCATTACTTAGTGCTCCTAGAAAATTTTAACTTGGCAACACTTACACTCAATTTAGGCATTCAAGCCAATCCTTAAGTACACCTTTAACCTTGTTGCCCCTTAGTACTGTGGCACATACTTCTTGTGATAACTTACCCTTTGGAATCATTAGGTAGCTTCTCAACACATACTTTTTATGTGACTCTTAGCCTTAATGGAAGTCACGAGCTTAACACCCTTAGCCTTGTTATAGGCACCTTAGTTGACATAGACTTCTCATCTTTCGAGTGTTGTTGGTTGTGATTTCTACCACTTAACTTTTTCCTTTAACTCCATTAAGTAATCATTTAACATGCTCATGGTCCTTTGTTATTCACTAGCTACTTAGCCATTCCATGGCTCTTAACTCTAACCCACCCTTACTATGTGATGCAAACCCCTTTGGTATAATGACCAAGAAATGTGCCCAATAGGTTTTTCAAGCTCCACAAGAAATCAAAAAGACTAGATTTAAACCCCTACCCCTATCAACTCATGATTACAAACAAGAAGTATAAGAAAACCAAGAACACAAGTAACTTGTGCACCAAGGTAGTCCTCAAAGAACCAAAGAAAATTTCTTTCCAAAGTATCAATATTATTTCGTATGAAGGCTTTGTTTTACAAAAAAAATTATGGCTATTTATAGGCCTAAACTAGGGTAAAAGACTCAGCAAAATTCGTAGCCCAAGTCACATAGGAAACCTAGGTACAAAGGACTAAAGAAAACCTAGTCAAACTAGGATTCCTACACCCTTTAACACATGTTTAAGGTATGCAGCATATGCCACTTATCCTATGTGACCTGAATCAATACCATAGCCTAAATAACATCTTAAATAATGTAAATAAATAGGAGAAGAAATAAAATAAAGTGCAAACACATGTTTGGCCCTAAAAACCCCCAAATGGTCTTCTTGGGTGCACTTATGGGCTCTTTAGGGTTTTTGCTTGTATCTTCAGCTCTAACCTTGAATATTTGAGTTCCATTGGTGTGATTCTTCCTCTTAGATATTGGAAAGAGGTATTGAAAGGTTAGAGCTCAAAGATCCAGCTTGTAGAAGAAAGATGGCCTTGAAACACTTCAAGGAGGCTCCAAGAGTGCACTTAAGGGGTGCCCTTGGGGTTCCTTGTCTTGGGACTTGCCTAGGCACTCTAGAATTGAGTACCAAGCTTAGCCATCACCCTCATATGGTGTATTGAAAGTTCCAATAGATCCTTTCGAAAATCCATGTCCATCGTCCATGAAAAAGCTTGAGACAAGAGCTTGAAGTGCACTACTGAACTCCTTAGCTTTCTTCCTTGTCATTGGTCCACTAGATATCTTTAAGGGGTCCTTGCATTCCTTGGTTGTGCCTTCCTTGATCATATCAAATCCCCCCTCCTTAGAAGGATTCATCCATGAATCTGCATGTTCAAACAAAGACAAATCATAAACATTGAAAGTGGCATTCACATTGTGCTCACCTGGCAGGTCTAGCATGTATGCATTGTGATTGATCTTCTTGATCACTTGGAATGGACCATCTCCTCTTGGATGAAGCTTAGTCCTTCTTGTAGCTAGAAATTTCTCCTTCCTCATATGTAGTCATGCCCAATCTCCAAGCTCAAAGACAACTCTCTTTCAGCCTTGGTTGGCTTTCTTAGCAACTTGTTGATTTTTGTGCTCAATTTGTTGCTTAACCTTCTCATGCAACCTATTGATGCTTTTGGCCCTTTTACTACCATCCAAACTAGAAACCTCATGAATAGGTAATGGTAAAAAATCTAATGGAGTTAGACGATTAAAACCATACACAATCTTAAAAGGTGAAAATCAAGTACTAGAATGCAAGGACCTATTGTAAGCAAACTTTATATGAGGCAAACAATCTTCCCCAGATTTCAAGTTCTTACCAATGATAGCTCTAGGCATAGAACCTAAGGTCCTATTGGTTACCTCTGTTTGGCCATCAGTTTGTGGGTGGCAAGAAGTAGGAAACAAAAGCTTAGTGCCAAGCTTTCCCCACAAAGTCCTCCAAAAGTGGCTTAGGAACTTACAGTCCTTATCAGAAACAATGGTTCTTGGAACTCCATGAAGTCTAACAACTTCCCTGAAAAAAAACTTAGCTACATGTATAGCATCATCAGTCTTATTACATGGAATAAAGTGATCCATTTTTGAAAAACTATCAACTACAACAAAGATTAAGCCTCAGTTTCTTTAGTTCTAGGCAATCCAACAATGAAATCCATTGAAATGTCAACCCATGGATGAGTAGGTGTAGGAAGTGGTGTGTATAAACCTTGTGAAGTGTGAGTGGACTTAGCCTTCCTACATGCTATGCATTGATCACAAACCTTCCCTACATCCTTTACCATATTCAGCCAATGATAGTGTTCCTTCAAGGTGTACAAGGTTTTGGCTCGTCCAAAATGTCCCATAAGTCCTCCACAATGAGCTTCCTTTATGAGTAATTCCCTCAAAGATGTCTTGGGAATACACAACTTGTTTTCATTGAAAAGAAACCTATTAACTTGATAAAACTTCTCAAAAGCAAATTTAGAACACTTAGCATAAATATCACCGAAATCATCATCAGAAGCATACAAATCCTTCAAATGCTCAAAACCCAACCCTTTAGAATCCAAAGAAGAAAGTAAAACATACCTCCTAGAAAGTGCATCTGCCACTATATTATCCTTACCTTGCTTGTATTTGATAACATATAGGAATGACTCAATGAATTCTACCCAATTAGCATGCCTATTCAACTTACCTTGCACATTAAGAAACTCAAGGGCTTAGTGTTTAGTATGAATGACAAACTCTTTCGGCCAAACATAATGTTGCCAAGTCTCCAAAGCTCTTACGAAAGCATAAAGCTCTTTGTCATAAGTGGTACAATTCAAAGTTGCACCATTTAACTTCTCACTAAAGTATGCAATGGGTCGGCTTCCTTGCATCAACACAGCTTCAATGCCTATACCTAAAGCATCACATTCATGTTGGGTTTCGGGAGCCAAACAGCGCAGCGGAATTTAACCGAAACCCTCCAGGATCCAAGTGAAACGGGGTAAACCGGGTGTTCGAAAATTTCATACCTAATTTTCGGTTGAGATCTCTCACTCAACTGTAGAGTCGAATCACAAAACCTAAACAGTTGACGTGTTCAGGCTCTCTATGGTATCCACACGAGCCTCTCGGGATCACCACGCTTCCACCACGTCTCGGCAGATGCGTTTCTCTTGCGCTCGCAGTGCTAGCTTGCGTCCTCCAAGGAATTGCAAGAGAAGAGTGCGGCTGTCCTTTTGGGAGGCTAGGGCAAGGAGACCTGCGAATTTCTCACTTAAAAGTTGTATTTATAGTGAGACTCAACTTCTAGGCCTAATGGGTTTCAAAGCCCTAATCCAATTAGGATTTAATTTCGGGCTTAATAATGGCTCAACTCCTTGGCCCATTATTAATACGAAATTAAAGTGAAACCATAACCCAAATAATTAGCCCATGCACTCTAATGATCCAAATAGCTCTACGTGTGCGACCCAATAGGCTCTTGCCATGTTGGCAATGATCATAAATCACATTTATAATCATAAGCAATGAGCGGTGTCTAGCAACACATCATTGCTACCCAAGTGACAAGATTGTCGGTGAATCGACTAAACCTTTATGATCATCACCGATATATGCCATTGTCCCTTTGTCCAAGATATCAAGACTAAGCACGAGACATGGAATGTGTCACTCTCGTATAGCCCAATCTTTGGTTTCTTGATTACCGAGTAGACTAACTTAAACTGATGACATTGATATCATATATCAACTCATCGGAGCATGGCCATGCATTTTCTAAGTCTCACTCTATCAAGGGGCCCAAAGATATCACTCCCGTTACATAGGAGGGACAAATCCCATCTTGATCATACAAATCCCTCCGCATGATATGTGACATACCCAATGACCTCCTTCAAGTTCACTCAGTTACGAGCAACAAAGGAAAGTATCAAAGTATGTGACTCACATGTAGGGAACCTTGATGATCATAGGTCGAAGGACTACATATACCATGATCACTATGAGAATCACTTATGACACTCATATAACGATCCATGAAGTGTTCTCATGGTGGGTCGGTCCAGTACACAAGTTCTCCAACTTGTACCCATATGTAGACTACATATCTCATATTAGTCTCCACATATGCTAGTCATTATGTATTATTGCAACCCGCTCCACAATAATACTAGACTAGGGACATTTAAGAATATCATTATTCTAGGGTTACAATTATGTTTATTACGTTACGCAGAAACAAAACAACAAACAAAATTGCTGGATTAATGCCTCAATAAAATATCATGACTCAATGTGCAAAAATACAATCATCTCATGATTGGCTTTTTGGGCACAATACTAACAATCTCCCACATGCACTAAAAGCCAATCATCCATGTATCTAATACCGATGGACCTAGAATGGCTATCATGCTTTTGCTGCGTAAGGGGCTTTGTCAGTGGATCAGCAATGTTGCTGTCTGTCGAAGTCCTGCATATCCTTACATCACCCCTCTCGATGATCTCCCTGATGAGATGATAGCGTCGGAGTATGTGTTTGGATCGCTGGTGAGATCGAGGTTCCTTAGCCTGTGCGATTGCTCCATTGTTGTCACAATAGAGCTCTATCGGGTCAACAATGCTTGGAACCACTCCAAGTTCAGTGATGAACTTCTTGATCCAAACTGCCTCCTTCGCAGCATCAGAGGCGGCAATGTACTCAGATTCTGTTGTAGAGTCAGCTACTGTCTCTTGCTTTGAACTCTTCCAGCTCACAGCACCACCACCAATACAAAACACATAACCAGATTGCGATCTAAAATCATCCTTATCGGATTGGAAGCTTGCATCGGTGTAACCCCTTACAACGAGCTGATCTTCACCTCCAAAGACCAAGAATGCATCCTTAGTCCTTTGTAAGTACTTAAGGATGTTCTTAACAGCTGTCTAGTGACTTTCACCGGGGTTCGATTGGTACCTACTCGTCATGCTCAAAGCATATGAGACATCGGGACGAGTACATATCATGGCATACATGATAGATCCAATTGCTGAGGCATATGGAATCTTACTCATGCGCTCTCTCTCCTCGGTTGTACTCGGACACTGAGATCTAGAAAGAGTGATACCATGTGACATGGGCAAGAATCCTTTCTTGGAATCTTGCATGCTAAACCTCTTTAGCACCTTGTCAATATATGTACTTTGACTTAGGCCAAGAAGCTTTCTAGATCTATCTCTATAGATCCTGATGCCTAACACATAGGCTGCTTCACCCAAGTCCTTCATAGAGAAACATTTCCTTAGCCAAGTCTTCACAGACTGTAGCTCAGGAATGTCATTCCCGATGAGTAGTATGTCATCTACATACAACACCAAGAAGACAATAGCGCTCCCACTAACCTTCTTGTAGACACAAGGTTCATCTTCATTTTTGATAAAACCAAACTCTTTGATTGCATCATCAAAACGAAGATTCCAACTTCGAGAAGCTTGCTTCAGTCCATAAATGGACCTTTGCAATTTGCACACTTTATTGGCATTCCCAGGAGTGACAAAACCCTCAGGCTGTGCCATGTACACATCCTCAAGTAGCTTTCCATTTAGGAATGCAGTTTTGACATCCATTTGCCATATCTCATAATCATAGTGTGCAGCAATAGCAAACAAAATTCGGATGGATTTAAGCATAGCAACTGGTGAAAAAGTTTCATCATAGTCAATACCATGAATTTGCTTGAAACCTTTTGCAACCAATCTTCCCTTAAAGGTAATCACATTACCATCCATGTCAGTTTTCTTCTTGAAAACCCATTTGCACCCTATAGGTTTTACCCCTTCAGGTGGGTCAACCAAAGTCCATACTTGGTTTTCATACATGGATTCCATCTCGGATTTCATGGCCATTAGCCACTTCTCAGAGTCAGGCCCCGACATAGCTTGTTGGTAGGTTGTGGGCTCATCTTGATCCATGAGCATCACATCACCGGTGTGAGTCACGAGAAATCCATATCTCTCGGGCTCACGCCGAATCCTACCAGTCCTACGTGGGCTTTGTGCTACAGGAACAGACTCTTGAACCACAACATCTTGTGGTGTCTGTTCAGGTTCCATTTCAGGTTCGATGTCTTCTTGTTGTTCTTGAATTTCTTCAAGTTCTACTTTCCTCCCACTAGTTCCTTTAGAGATAAACTCTTTCTCCAAAAAGACACCAGTTCGAGCAACAAACACTTTTTGCTCAGAGGGATTGTAGAAATAGTAACCCTTTGTTTCTTTGGGATACCCAACAAAAAGACATTTTTGAGATTTGGGCCCTAGTTTGTTAGAGGATTGACATTTTACATAAACATCACAGCCCCAAATCTTCATAAAAGACAAATTGGGACGCCTCTCACTCCATATCTCATATGGTGTCTTTTGAACCGATTTAGATGGAACTCGGTTTAGTGTAAAAGCGGCTGTTTCTAGAGCATGTCCCCAAAAGGAGTTTGGAAGGTCAGCTTGACTCATCATGGAGCGAACCATGTGTAACAGAGTTCAATTTCTCCTTTCAGAAACACCATTCCATTGAGGTGTACCTGGTGGAGTGAGTTGTGATACTATACCACACTCCTTCAGATAGTCAAGGAATTCTCGATCCAAGTACTCTCCACCTCGATCTGATCGAAGCACTTTGATACTCTTCCCGAGTTGATTCTCTACTTCATTCTTGAATTCTTTGAACTTTTCAAAGGATTCTGACTTGTGTCTCATAAGATACACATAGCCATATCTGCTGAAGTCATCAGTGAAAGTAATGAAGTATTGGGAACCTCCTCTAGCTTGTGTAGACATAGGGCCACATACATCACTATGTATGAGTCCTAGTAAGTCATTAGCCCTTTCACTTTGCCCTGTGAATGGGGCTTTGGTCATCTTGCCCAACAAACATGACTCACATGTCTCATATGATTCAAAATCAAATGAGTCCAAGAGTCCATCCTTATGGAGCTTGGATATGCGGGTCTCATTTATATGGCCCAAGCGACAGTGCCAGAGATAGGTCAAGTTTGAATCATTTAATCTGACCTTCTTGGTATTCACATTATAGATTGGATCTTCAAGGTCTAGAACATACAACCCATTGCTAAGTTGAGCACTACCATAAAAGATTTCATTCAAATAAATAGAACAACATTTGTCCTTTATTATAAATGAAAAACCTTTCTTGTCCAAACAAGAAACAGAAATCAAATTTCTACTAATAGTAGGCACAAAGTAGCAGTTGTCTAATTCTAAAACTAATCCACTAGGTAAGGTGAGAACATAAGTCCCTATGGCTAAGGCAGCAACCCTTGCTCCATTTCCAACATGTAGGTCCACTTCACCTCGGGCCAATCTTCTACTTCTACTTAGATCCTGCACATTTGCACAAATGTGAGATCCACATCCAGTATCCAATACCCAAGATGAGGAAGTAGAAAAGTTAGCCTCTATAACAAAAATACCTGAAGTGGAAGTCTTACTTCCCTTTTCCTTAGCAAGTTCTTCAAGATAGAGCTTGCAGTTGCGCTTCCAGTGTCCAGGTTGCTTACAATGGAAGCACTCCCCTTCCTTTGCCACACCACCCTTTGGTTTCAGTGCAGCTGAAGAAGAACTAGCATTGGACTTTCCATTAGCTTTATCCTTCTTCTTGTTGGCTTTTCCCTTTCCCTTGCCCTTTTGAACCATCAAAATGGGCTTAGCCTTCTTAAGGTTTTGCTCAGCAGTTCTCAACATGTTGAGCAATTCAGGAAGGGACTTGTCTAGGTCGTTCATGTTATAGTTCATGACGAACTGACTGTAGCTTTCAGGCAACGATTGCAAGACTACATCGATAGCCAACTCTTTCTGAAGAGCAAATCCCAAATTCTCAAGATTCTCAATGTACCCAATCATCTTGAGCACATGAGGACCCACGGGACTTCCCTCAGACATCTTGCACTGAAACAATGCCTTAGAGGTCTCAAACCTCTCATGCCTAGCTTGCTCTTGGAAAAGCATTTTGAGATGTTCGATCATATCGAACGCCCCCATGTTCTCATGTTGCTTCTGAAGCTCAGATTCCATGGTAATAAGCATGAGGCATGCAACATCCAAAGCATCATCAGAATGCCTCTTGTGAGCATCCCTTTCAGCTCTTGGAGCAGTGGCAGCAGGCTCATTCGGAATGGGCTGCTCTAGGACATATGCCTTTCTCTCTTGTTTGAGGACTATCCTCAAGTTTCGGTACCATTTGAGAAAGTTGGTCCCATTCAGTTTTTCCTTCTCAAGGATCGATCGCAATGAAAGTGTCGATGTGTTTTGTGCCATGGTTATCTACAACAGTAAATATGCAGTGTAAGAGTCATGTATTTTAATTCATTTAATAAGGACTTTTATTAAATGATACTCCCACTATTTTCCTCAAAATAATAACCCTCGATATTATTTCGGAACACCTCGGTGCTAAGGTATTCTAGTGGGCCAAGATCCATATTTGACCACAACCTGAGTCAGCTTTGGCTTTTCTCTCAAGTTACAGCTATTTAGGTAGGCAACTCATTGCCAATTGCATCTTATGCAACTCTTGGATAGTTGGGTGAACAACACTTGTCCAAGCTTATCTCATGAACTTAAGCCCAACTCTATGCCTCTAAGTCCCTAATCCTATTAGGATGACTTAGTTAAGTCGAACCCAAAGTTAGCAGTTTGGATATCACTATTATCCCATCGCGCCTTACCAAGATGAACATAGGTACTTTGCTTTGGCAAACCCACCTAATGTTGATCAAAGTCTTGACGAGTGCCAACATTTGGAAGGCATCACATTTAATGACTTAATATTTGTTTGAGGGATTTTATCTTTTGATCTCACCAATTTGTTATCTCCGGTTGTTTTATACATGCATCACATACAAATATAAAACATGCATCTCATGCTTACAAGAAATAAACGTGACATGGTTATAGCCCAAACTATGCGATATTCTCAAGCCAATGAGAATATCATAAAAGCCTAAGAAAAGAAAAGAGTCTTCACAAGCTCCTTCTCTTCCTTTCTTGGCTGCCTTTTTGTTGTCACCTCCTTGGACATACCACCTTGGACGATCCCATAATGCACCATTACATCAATAATAGAAACCTCGAGTTACATTCGAGGGGAGTAAGGTGAGAAGAGAACGTACAATGAGAGTGATAAGAAAAGGCACGACTCGCAGGCCGTATTTACAAGTACAACCAATCAAGGGCTATAACCATGCACCATGCTTCAAACACTAATCAGCATATCATGTCAAATCTCATTCAACAAAGATGCATGCCAATTTTCGCGTGTTGATTAACCAGTTTTTATTTATGTGG
This sequence comes from Aquilaria yunnanensis, assembly GCA_039654915.1. Taxonomy (NCBI): domain Eukaryota; kingdom Viridiplantae; phylum Streptophyta; class Magnoliopsida; order Malvales; family Thymelaeaceae; genus Aquilaria; species Aquilaria yunnanensis. The sequence goes on along the minus strand of CM077595.1, from coordinate 32,994,171 downwards.
CGCTTCGCATACGGCGGTCCCGCTGGCCGGTCAGCGGGCGGTGGTTCCGCTGACCGGTCAGCGGACGGGGTCAAGGGGAGCCGCCCTTGCGGGGGGCGTGGGGGGCAGCGCCCCCCGGCGCAAAAAATTGTCTTACAATTGCTTAGCCCGAAATCTTCTATTTCGAGAAAGTAGGCACCCGAGACTCCTCCATTCGAGCCACCAAAAATACCTTACTTTCGGTGCCCGAACAGGCCGAATCCGAACAAACCTAGGGTTTTTGCAACTATTGCAAGAATCCTAATCCATATAGGTATCTCATACCTATCAATTTCGGGTTAATCTCATTAACCAATTTGTGTTGTTTCTTCATATATCTCATATGTTCATTACGAATTCCGGTTTCATGCATCATGAATCAATCTAATTAATCATGGCCGAAAACCAATCGAAGACATAGCATCGTGCGATTCAACACTCAATCCCAATTTAGGGTTTCACCAGTAGCTCTGATACCACTGTTGGGTTTCGGGAGCCAAACAGCGCAGCGGAATTTAACCGAAACCCTCCAGGATCCAAGTGAAACGGGGTAAACCGGGTGTTCGAAAATTTCATACCTAATTTTCGGTTGAGATCTCTCACTCAACTGTAGAGTCGAATCACAAAACCTAAACAGTTGACGTGTTCAGGCTCTCTATGGTATCCACACGAGCCTCTCGGGATCACCACGCTTCCACCACGTCCCGGCAGATGCGTTTCTCTTGCGCTCGCAGTGCTAGCTTGCGTCCTCCAAGGAATTGCAAGAGAAGAGTGCGGCTGTCCTTTTGGGAGGCTAGGGCAAGGAGACCTGCGAATTTCTCACTTAAAAGTTGTATTTATAGTGAGACTCAACTTCTAGGCCTAATGGGTTTCAAAGCCCTAATCCAATTAGGATTTAATTTCGGGCTTAATAATGGCTCAACTCCTTGGCCCATTATTAATACGAAATTAAAGTGAAACCATAACCCAAATAATTAGCCCATGCACTCTAATGATCCAAATAGCTCTACGTGTGCGACCCAATAGGCTCTTGCCATGTTGGCAATGATCATAAATCACATTTATAATCATAAGCAATGAGCGGTGTCTAGCAACACATCATTGCTACCCAAGTGACAAGATTGTCGGTGAATCGACTAAACCTTTATGATCATCACCGATATATGCCATTGTCCCTTTGTCCAAGATATCAAGACTAAGCACGAGACATGGAATGTGTCACTCTCGTATAGCCCAATCTTTGGTTTCTTGATTACCGAGTAGACTAACTTAAACTGATGACATTGATATCATATATCAACTCATCGGAGCATGGCCATGCATTTTCTAAGTCTCACTCTATCAAGGGGCCCAAAGATATCACTCCCGTTACATAGGAGGGACAAATCCCATCTTGATCATACAAATCCCTCCGCATGATATGTGACATACCCAATGACCTCCTTCAAGTTCACTCAGTTACGAGCAACAAAGGAAAGTATCAAAGTATGTGACTCACATGTAGGGAACCTTGATGATCATAGGTCGAAGGACTACATATACCATGATCACTATGAGAATCACTTATGACACTCATATAACGATCCATGAAGTGTTCTCATGGTGGGTCGGTCCAGTACACAAGTTCTCCAACTTGTACCCATATGTAGACTACATATCTCATATTAGTCTCCACATATGCTAGTCATTATGTATTATTGCAACCCGCTCCACAATAATACTAGACTAGGGACATTTAAGAATATCATTATTCTAGGGTTACAATTATGTTTATTATGTTACGCAGAAACAAAACAACAAACAAAATTGCTGGATTAATGCCTCAATAAAATATCATGACTCAATGTGCAAAAATACAATCATCTCATGATTGGCTTTTTGGGCACAATACTAACAATTCAACCTCAAAAGTATTAGCAAAGTTAGGTAAAGCTAAAAGTGGTGCATTACACAACCTTTTCTTTAGTAACCCGAAAGCCTCCTCTTAAGCTTTCCCCAACTTAAATCCTACATTCTTCTTGATAACTTCAGTTAGAGGTGTAGCAATGGAAGAAAAATTCCGTACAAACCTCCTATAGAAGCTAGCTAATGCATGGAATGATCTCACCTCAATGATAAAAGTTAGGGTTAGCCATTCTTGTATGGCTCTTACCTTCTCTTGATCCACCTCAATTCCTTAGGAACTCATAACAAAACCAAGGAAAACAACTTTGTCAACACAAAAAGAACACTTATTCAAGTTAGCATACAACTTTTGCCCTCTTAAAGTGCTCAGTACTTGAGTGAGGTGACCAACATGCTCTTCTAGGTTCTTGCTATATACTAAGACATCATCAAAATAAACAACAACAAACCTACAAATGAAGCCACACAAGACAAGATTCATAAGTCTCATGAAAGTTCTAGTAGCATTAGTTAACCCAAAAGGCATGACTAACCATTCATAAAGTCCAAATTTTGTCTTGAAAGCAGTTTTCCATTCATCCCTTTTCTTCGTCCGAATTTGATGGTACCTACTTTTTAAATCAATTTTTGAAAACAAAGTAGAACCATGCAACTCATCAAGCATGTCATCAATTCTAGGGATAGTATGTCTATACTTTACTGTGATTTTGTTGACTGCCTACAATCCATGCACATGCACCATGAACCATCTTCCTTTGGCACTAAAAGGATAGGTACGGCACAAGGGCTCATGCTTTCCTTCACAAAGCCTTTAGCCAACAACTCCTCCACTTGCTTCTCAATCTCCTTAGTCTCTTCGAGGTTGCCTCTATAAGCTGGCCTATTTGGAATAGGTGGACCCAGGACTAAGTCAATTTGATGCTCAATGCCTCTAATGGGTGATAGTCCTCTCAGATCCTCAAGGAACACACCCTCAAAATCCTTCAACAAAGACAAAACAACACTAGGAAGATATGTTAGATCATTGATAACAAGTAAAGAGTCTTTGTAAAGTAAAAAAGGCACTGGTCTTTGTGCTTGAATGTCTTTTCTCACATCACTCATTTTTGCAATGTAGCACTCTTTCTTTCCACTCATCTTCCCCTCATTCTTTTCTCTCAAAAACTCTCAACTATTCTTCCCCTCATGTTCACTCTTTTCACTTGATCTCTCGATTGTTCTCTTGGCTTTCCCCTATTTACTCTTGCCCTCAACTTTCCCCTCTTTTTCTTTTCTCTCAACCTTACTTTGAAGCTTCCTTTGATCCTACAAAACATGTTATGGTGAAAGTGGAACAAGTGTGATTGGATTTCCTTCATGGACAAAAGAGTACAAGTTCTTCTCTCCATCATGTATGACCTTCTTATCAAGTTGCCACGACCTCTCAAGCAAAATGTGACAAGCATGCAGAGGAACAACATCACAAAGAACTTGATCATGGCAAGTACCAATCTTAAAGTGAACCAAAACTTGATTTACCACCTTTACCACTCCTGCATCATTCAACCATTGAAGCCTATATGGTTGGGGGTGCTTTTGTGTAGGAAGCTTCAACATCTCCATATGGTTGAGCTTGCTACATTGGTACAACTGCCTCCATCAACAATGAGGCTGCACACTTGGTCTTTGATTCGGCACCTAGTGTGAAAGATGCATTCTCTTTGATTTGCTTCCTCATTGGCTTGCACACTTAGAGCTCTCCCTGCCACAAATGAAAAATCTCCCTCCTCGGGCTCAAGTGTGTTTTGTTCCTCATCCTTCAAAGGTGGTGTCTCCTTTATGGCATCTTCATCCTTGGATGTGATCTCTCCATCATCTTTAAGAATCATCACCTTCTTGTTTGGGCAATCTCTCATATAGTGCCCCTTTCCTCTACACTTGAAGCACTCTATCTCCCTTGCCTTAGGTACATCTTTAGGTGGAGCTTTGGACTTGTCTTCTTGATTCCAAGACAAGCCTCTTTTGGTGGGCTCCATCTTTGGTTTAGGTGCTTCCTTATTCCATGCTCCCCTCCATATGGAGCTTCTTCCTTGAGACATCTTGGATGCCTTAGACCTTTTGATGTTCCTCTCGGCCTTAATGGCATGGTGAAGCAAATCCTCCATGTTGACATATGGCACCATCTCCACTTTGTTGGCTATCTCATGGTTGAGACCATTAACGAATCTAGCAACGATGGTCTCCTTATCCTGAATGATGTTGGCTCGAGTCAAGGTCATCTCCAAATCTTTATGGTAATCCTCTGACAGCCGAAGAGCTGTGGCCCTGAAGATCCCCTAATCAGTTATCCAAAAACCACCTTCGGTGTTAGCTTAGCCCCTACCTCGGGGCACCCTCAACACCACTCTCGGAAAGGTAACATGACCAACTTCGGTAAATGGTGTCTTTCACCACCCTCAGATTTACGAACCTACCAACCTCAAAAAAGTAGATCCACCATCCTTGACAGAGGAAAACGTCTTCTGAAGGTGACCTATTCTGCAGAAGGGCCTTCCCCAATAGCCCTAGGGGAAAATCTCCGCCTGAAGGGGTCTCACAGAGATATGACAAAAACGGTTAAAGAGACCTCGTACACTCCCCTGCTCTCTAGCCAGAACGGCCTATGGCCAGTTGGAGATACCGATCGCCGAAGGTACAGATCATATCTAACCGAACACGTGTCATGGTTTGAATAGGTTGTGTCAAATGGCCTCCTCCCCCCTCCCTCCTATAAATCCCTAGGAAGGACCTTGGTAAAAGAAGGAGACTTTTTCTTTATTCTCCACTCTCTGCTCTCTACTACTACTCACACAAATACTAACTTGGGCGTCAGAGGCTCCTCCCTTGGAAACACATTCCGGGGAATCTCTAACCCTTGTTCTTCAAAGTCTTGCAAACAACTTCACACCAGAAGTCTCTCATTCAGGCCAACATGTCATACAACTAGGATGCCGACGAACATCATTCCATACTTCTTTGGCCTTGCACAAGCCTTTAAAGCTTGAGGTGTTGGTCTCTATAGTAGTAACTAGGTACAAATCACCTCCTTATCAAGGCTTTAAGGGCTCTCCATATGTTTATGGGCTCCTCCCCATTCCTTCTCCTATAAGTGACAACTTGATTCCACCATATAAGAGCATAATCAATGAACTCAATTGTAGCCAACTTAACCTTCTTTTCCTCAGAATAATGATGGTAATCAAACACCATCTCAATCTTTTGTTCCCATTCATAATATGAATTTGAATCATTCCTCCCTTGAAAGGATGGAATGGTAAACTTGATGGAGTTGAGATTGTTGTCCTCCCTTGGCTCCCCTCTCCTTGGAAGCCCATGGTCATGCCAAAAACCTTTTTCCTCCTCGGGTTTTTCTTTCCTTGGACCTCTCCTTGGTTGCAAGATGGGATTAGGTCTCCTTGGCAACCTCAAATCTACGTCCTCAATCCTCCCTACAAGTTTATTAAGAGTTTCTTGAAGTTCTCCCATGGTAGGCTCCTCATTGTGTCTCACTTCCATTCTTTTATCCTCCTTGCCCTCCATACTCCTAAAATCAAAGATTCTCACACACTCATCTCACGTGTTTCACTCAAAGATGAACACTCAAAACACTCAATTTGTTAGTGAGATATTGCTATTTAAAAAGTTCTCAAAAGTTTTAAGATAACTATCCTCACAACATACAAGAAAACTTGAATTCTAGAAAATAATTTTGACTCCAAAATAGAGGTGGGCTAAACAAGCTTTAAAAGACTCTAGGAAGCTCTTGCAATTAGTGATCACAAGAACCACAAGGAAAAGCTTTAGGCTCAAAACAAAGGGTTAGGGTTTGTGGGTGCAAAAACCAAAACACTATGTGTAAGCTGCTTTTGCAAACCTTTTCTTTTCTTTTCTTTGTTCCTTTTTTTTTTCTTCTTTTTTTGCTTGCTGTTTGATGCTAACACAACTTTCTTCTTGAAGTCCCTTACTTCTGAAGAGAAAAAGTTAGATTTCTTTTCAGCCAAGATAAGAAACTATTGAAAACTTGCAAAATTTGAAACAATTCTTTGATACCAAAACTTCCTGAACTTGGATCCTTTTTTTTTTTTTGTGTGTTTTCATGATTCTAGGATGCTGGAAACAATGAAAACAAGAGAGATTAATATGGCTAGACATGAAATAGAAAGATAAGAAACAAAAGAAAACAAACGGATGAAAACTGAGAACACAAGGTAACACTAGTTGACTTTTTTTTGTTGTTTTTGGTTGTTTTGATTGGAAACAAGCTGGAAAAAGAACACAGACCTAAAAAAAGAATAAAAAGGATTAAAATAGAGAATTAGATCGCAAAATTACTAACAAAAATTGAAAGAAAAATGAAGATAAACAAGAACACAAAGATATGTCCTTCAGATGGAACTTGTGGCTCTGATACCAACTGATGCGAACCCCTTTGGTACAATGTCCAAGAAACTTGCCCAAGATATTTTTCAAGCTCCATAAGACATCAAAGAGACTAGATTTAAACCCCTACCCCTAATCAACTCATGATTAGAAACAAGTATAAGAAAACCAAGAACACAAGCAACTTGTGCACCAAGGTAGTCCTCAAAGAACAAAAGAGAATTTCTCTCCAAAGTAGCAATATTATTTCATATAAAGGCTATGTTTTACAACCAGAATATGTGCCTATTTATAGGCCTAAACTAGGGTAAAAGACTCAGCAAAATTCGCATCCCAAGTCACATAGGAAACCTAGGTACAAAGGACTAAAGAAAACCTAGTCAAACTAGGATAATTACACCCTTTAACACATGTTTAAGGTATGTAGCGTATGCCACTTATCCCATGTGACCTGAATCAATTCCATAGCCTAAATAACATCCTAAATAATTTAAATAATCAGGAAAATAAATACAATAAGGTGCAAACATAAGTTTGGCTCTAAAAACCCCCAAATGGTCTTCTCAGGTGCACTTATGGGCTCTTTAGGGTTTTTGGTTGTATCTTCAACTCCAAGCTTGAACATTTGAGTTCCATTGGTTTTATTCTTCCTCTTAGATATTGGAAAGAGGTCTTGAAAGGTTAGAAATCAGAGATCCAGCTTGTAGAAGAAAGATGGCCTTGAAACAATTCAAGGAGGCTCCAAAAGTGCACTTGAGGGGTGCCCTTGAAGTTGCTTGTCTTGGGAATTGTCTAGACACTCTAGAATTGAGTACCAAGCTTGCCCATCATCCTCAGATGGTGTCTTGAAAGTTTCAATATCTCCTTGTGATAATCCATGTCCATCCTCCATGAAAAAGCTTGAGACAAAAGCTTGAAGTACACTAGTGAGCTCCTTAGCTTTCTTCCTTCTCATTGGTCCACTAGATATCTTCAAGGGGTCCTTGCCTTCCTTGATCATATCACCATGCTTGTTTACTTTTTCTTACCTTGGAGCTGTTCCTTATCTAGCTCAGCCTTCTTAGGGAATATATTGTTCTTGGCCATTACAACCCTTTTTTAGGTGCCTTTAGATTACTTAAGAACAACACTTGGCACCATTAGTGAACCTTACTTAGGTTCTCTAAATGGCCCATTCTACCCAACGTATCACTACCATGAATTTGAGGTTGTACTTTGACTACTTAGCGACCTTGGTTGTATACTTGGCATTGAGCTTTCATAGGTGTCATGACCCTTCTTAGCTCTCCATAGGAAGCTCTTAGGACCCTTGACATCTAACCTTCACAATCCCTCTTAGCATCTACACTTGGGTGCACTTTGTATCCCATAACTAATGCCATACCCCTCAATTTTTTTTCAAGAATTTCAGTTCACTTGATTACAACCTAGCACTCGGCATTTGGGGTCCTCATACGTCTCCTAGTTCCTCATCAGGTGGACACAGCTTGAGTGCTGCCCATTAGTGCTCCCAACATTTACTTGTGCTCAAATAGACTTTCAACCCTTATGCCCTCTTTGAAACCACTTTGGTAGCTACACCTCACCTTCTGATACTGAGGCATACCTTGCCCGATTAGCCAATCCTTATGCACCAACCGCTGTGACTACTTAGTGTGATTTACATACCTGTAGTCCACAGTGTGTGCGCCCTTAGACTTAAATGAAGACTATAACCCCCTTATACTTAACTCACATGGCACTTTTTTCCTATCCCTAGATAAAAAAAAAGAAAGAAAGAGAGTCCCACATTCTTATAAGGCTTTATTAGCAGTCTTAAGTTCTAAAGAACCACAATTTTTAGTTGCCTTGAAGCTCATGATTGAGGATGTTACCCTTTTTCATGCTTAGCTCCCTCTTGAACTTTCTGGGTCATTTCCCTAACTCGGTAATTTCAACCATACACACATTTTTTGAATCTTCCTTATTTACTTAGGAGGCTTCGATGGTAGGGTACACTTTAGACCTTAGGTCACTTTTCTTATGAATCTTTAAAATTAGCTTAGGACCACATTTTTAGCATTTGGCTCAAGCTATTCTTGGTTATTTTGCCATAATTAGCCCCTATCTAATATCCTTGAACTCTCAAACAATTGAGCAAACCACTTAAATCACTTTCACTTTCAATGAGCAGCCTTAGGTTAACATGGATGCTAATATAACCACTAGGCCTAGTCCTACTACCTAGAGTTCTTATTACCACCATGAGCATCCTTAGTAGTTACTAGGCCCTAGTTTTGAAATCCTTTAGGACACCCCCTTTTTTAACCTACTTGGGTTGTCCTTAAAGCCTTTCGGCTTTTGGTGCCCTCACAATTCCCCCTTTCACCCCCATGTCAGGTGTATTTTCTTAGGAATCAAGATGTTACCCTTTAGTCTTCAACATTTAGATTAGCTTTTGAACCATCACCAACTTGCCAAAATCAATGAACTCACCTCCTTAAGGAACTTTAACTTCAATATCTCATGGTTCTAAGACCCATGGGTTATGATTCTTAATCTTTACTTAACCAACTTTCCATAATTATTACGAGTCCTTACGATACCACTTATTATTTTTTTACTCGTAACTTTGACACTCCTAAAGTTAATTATTGGTCTTACTAGCCCCCTTTCCCCCTAGCTATAGGTACTTGGAGACACCTTACTTGGTAACCCTTATGAACTAGTGTGCAACATTTCTTGGAATCAAATAGACCATGTTGATTTTAGAGTTGTCTTTCTCGGAACCATCCTTATAATGCAAAGATTATTTCTTACACCACAAGAATAAGTCCAATTGACTTAAGGCCCAACTCATGACACGACTTACCAACTTCCACATCCAAGCAATCCTTACACTCTAAGTATTTCAAAGGGTCACTTATGACTATCATGATTACGTTGGCTCTTATGCCTTAACCAACCCTCCTCCTAAACGTCACCACATATCACCCCATGCTTGCTACTCCTAGGAAAAACCTCAAATCAACCAAAAAGTTTAATCAAAACTTTCCCGATACTTTCTTGCACCTAGTTTTTCTATACAAACTAGTCATAACCAGAAACATAGCAGTTAAACAATCAAACCTACTTACCAATATGTGGCAAACTTAAAGGTTCCTATCTTTATCATCAGCTCCTTGACCGCTTTATTGGTCCAATTAGGTTCTTTTGGTTGCACATGAAAAATGGCAGCATCTCTGGTGACTGAGGCATTCTTGAGCTTAGCCTTATTAAGGCCTTAACTTCAGGCATATTCTTACCCTTAGTCCTTTGCTTTCCTTGCTTCCATCCACCAAGCACATAACCTCCTTTCTAGTTTGTGTAATCTTTCTTATTTCATCCTTAGGTTCCATGGAGTCCAAATTAAATGATACTTACCTAAACTCTTGCTTTGGTCCTCAACTTACCTTGTGGTGGAAATGTTTTGCTTTTTTCTTGGTTGCACTTATTGTCCTAGGGCACCTTTGCCTTTACCCCATTGTCTAACAATTTCTCTAGAAACACTTATAAGTAGCACTAAACATACTTAGTGCAAGGATACACTTGGATTTTAGTCACTTATTACCTCTATTATGACCATTGACCTGCTCTCATACTAATTGCGGCAGAATATAGTGCCAGTACCATAAATATATAATCACTGATATGCTCTTAGGAGACTATGATTGCACTTAGGTTACAATTGTATAGTTATTACATGTGAAGTATCTTAAATCATTGCATGCAATTAGTTACTTAGCTTCCCCAGCATAAAAAATATGCATGCATCATTCTGGCTATGTAATAACGAGCAAATAAAACAATAAAGTAAACTATTGTATGCTAATTGATAACATAAAAGTTAAAACAAGACAAGATGTAAAAATTATAGTTACTTTAACTTTAAGTAATAACTATGTGCATGAATCTTAACCTTATATGCACTCAAATATAACCTTAGTGTTATACACACCAATAGACACTAGTAGAAGCAGCACTTGGTATGAAAATTACCATACACATAATTGTGACAACAATACCTACTACAGTCTATCATTAGCTTTCACTCGAGCAACCTAGCTTCAAGTGGCAACCATCACATTCGTTGTATATTCTTATCCTTGAAACTTGAAAAGACAAGCCTTGGTCAATACTAACTTGCATTATAAGCATTCATTAACCACAATATCATACTTAGAAAATACCTTCATACTTATTTGGACAAAACTATAAAAACTAAAAAGAGCAATTAGATTAAGATTAAATTGTTTGATTTCTTTTCTAGTTTAGTGGATTCAGACCAAATCCAATTTGGATGTTCGGTTATCGTATCTGTTATTGGATCATACACTTAAAACCAAATAAACCAAATAGACTGAATAGTAATAAATATTTTACCATTGTCTATAATGACCATACATATATAAAATTATTTCCTACTAATTTTTATTATATCCATATTGACTATATATATGTAAAGTTATTTTCTAATAATTTTTGGCTATATGTTATCATTCTTTCTTTAATTCTGGGTATGAAAGGTAAAATGTTTAATATTCATCTTATGCTTTCATTTACTGTGTGTTTAGGTATCAGAAAGAAGAACTGAATAAAGTGAATTGTAATTTGGATAGTTCGGATTAGTTATAACATGTAACTCAGATAATTTGGATACAGTTTCTAAAAACTGAAAACTAATTGAATCATTATATTTGCATTGGTTATAAACTGACCTAGCTAAATACTCACCCCTAACAGCTGCCCCATACCAACTGGTAGGCCTGACTAGCCTTCTATGTACCTACATAACACTTAAGAGGTGAGTACTTGAAAGTACATAGTAAGGGATTTGGCACATGCAAGGAAAACATATGAAAACATGCAAAACTACATATATAAGCAAACAGACCAACCAATCAAACTACACAACTTGTAACAAGCACAAATAATTAATAAACAACAATAATAACACAATGCAATGTACGAATGGATGAGCGAATGCACATACTTATGTACATAGAATTTCCTTACCCAAACATGTTCTTAACTACAATGGGCTTATAGGGGTAGGGTACCTAGGTATTAACCCTTATATATCATGCTAACTTAATCGAATCCCATGAAATCCTCTTTATGAGTGCATTAAATAAACCATTGTTGACATGACCTTGCCCTCTTTTTATGGGCTAATTAGAGTAAGTCATCACTTACTCACTTCTTACCCATATCTTTGCCTTTCTTGTCATGTTGGAAAATTAACATAGTGCCAAACTTCGCTTAGTTCCCTTGAACTTGACTTGAGACACTCAGAGGATTCACTTACTAAGCCCCCATTGAGTTAGTTGGGACCTCTCAGATGCCCCCTTAATGCCTAAAGGTTCTTGACTTCAACCCTTATGTCAATAGTGGTCTCTACACCCTTCTCAGGTCCTTCTCCTGTGCCGAAAGTTCATGACCTCATCCTTTGGCCATTGGAGGACTTATACTATACTTCATTTCTCCTTGATACCTTATTTACATCGAACGTACTTTACTTATTCACTTGCCCTTACCCACTTAACCACCTACCCATTACACATTTGTTAATACACAAATTAATATTACGAGTACTTATGAGTTATGCTCGAATAAACCCTAGCCCTAGGGATTGAATTTAGGACACATAGAAATCAATTTTGTAGGAGGTGAGCACAATGTGATCACACAATTGGTACGATTGCACCATGCCCAAATAGGGCTTACTATAAATAATGCATTTGCTCCAGCAGGCCCATGCATCTTCACTGGCCAAGGGAGGCCTACCAAGCTTGATGTGGTCACACCAAATTATGGTGCGATTGGTCAAGGCCTGAAGGTGCTCCGTTTGTGCACTTTTCCATCCAAACTTGCTTCCAAATATTGCACAATCCAATCCCAATCAATTTTTTGCTCACACCAACCTACCCTTAGATATTTTAACACTAATAATACATTCATTAATCATGTAAAAATCCCTTACCTCAAATCATCCTTAAAGGAACAATAAGCAAAGCATGACTACAAAGAACACATGAGCTCAATGGAGTTCCGTTGAGTTCCTTGCCTAAATCCAATCAATTTTGACACCAAGGATAAAAATTCAACACTATTCTAACCATTTATTGAACTTAGAAATGAACTATAAGAGTGGAGGACACATACCTTAGGGCTTGAAGCAAAGAAATGCAAGAAACAACTCAAATGCACTAATAATACCAAAATTCAGCTATGGCCTTGTTGGAAGGGATTTGGGACCTTCAAATTTCATGAAATTTTGGCCAATTAGGGAAGAGAAAAGGTGGATAAAAATGCAAAATAGGAAGCAATGAAAATGGGAATGAAGGAGATAATGAATAGTGGTGAAAAAGCCTCCTAAAAATATTACAACCACTCCTACTTATTCAAACTAAGCTCTTGTCGCCACTTTGGCCCAAAACTTTATTTTGGTCATTTAGGCTACTCTTTCCCTCCTTTAAATAGTCCCATCTTTCTCCCTAGGAAAGGTTTTCTTGCCTCCAGGCTTAGTCCTTAGTCACTTTAAGTCAATTTTGAGATACATTTGTATAGTTCTAATATGCATTTATCTTGTTTGGATAGACATATGCCTAGTATTGAGGTCATTTTATTTTCATTTTAGATACATTTGTTTCACTTTAATTATACATCTAGTATTAAAATTCATTTTTCAAGAACTAAGATTATCTTTTTTTGAATTTGAGATATTTTTTTTTCATTTTGATTGTATGTCTGGTTCTTATATATATTTGCCTAGAAATTCATTCTCTTTAACAATTTCTATTAGTGGTGGACATACACCTGGTTGCTATAAGAAATTCTGAATGGTGAAGGAGTTTACAATAGCAAAAATGGTTCCTTAGATATTTAATAGTTTACAAACTAAAAGTTATGGGGATTTTTTCATACATAGAAATCTTTACAAGTCTAATCAGGGTAAGAGAAATCTTATAGTACAGATAGGAGGGAAATGTCTGCCTTTTCTAAATCCAAAAGAAATCTGAACTAGCTTCAAATGACATGGTACAAGGAAGTGATAGAGGCAGAAGTCAAACCTTTGGCCTCCTACTTCCTTGATGTCCCTGTCGAAGTTCTAACCTTCTAGTTCCCTGATGTCCCTTTACCACTTTACTAGAGTTCAACAAATTAAGGTATTTGAAGTCAAAGCAATCGACGGCAGACCCTAAGATACTTTTTTCACAAATGATCAATGACCAAATGGTTGGCGCCCAGAAAGTTTTTACTCATTTTTTGTCAGAATTTTTTGTTTTTCTTTTAGTGCAAAGTCCTTAATTTCATATTTCAAGTAATTTAACACAAGCTAGCACCTACTTTTTAATTAATCAGTCTACGATAGTCATTAGTAATTTAACACAAGCTAGCACCTACTTTTTAATTAATCAGTCTACGATAGTCATTCAATCTATGTTGCAATATTGAATTGCTAATAAAGAAAAGACCAATTTGGAATTGAGTTAGTCGAACAGTCTTAGGGTTTTAACTTTAAAAACCAACAGAACTGAAAAAAGTTTAGGTTGTCTGTAGCCTATGAATACACAAAGAAAAATAGATTTTTATAAATTTTTTGGGTAGAATGGAACCATAACAACAATTTTTCTTCCATTAGCATGGAGAAAATGGAGTGGTGAACCAATTGTACATGGATCAACTTTAGAGAATTCACATTTTGCTTTATATGAAAATCAGGTTAATTTTTCCTTTAATCTTATCTAATGATTGTTGATCTTATATGTTAATCACTACAATAGAACAAGGCATTTGATATGGCTATAATTGTAGGGAAATCATAGGAAATGGTATTTTCCTACTATTAAAATCGTCACACAAACCGGAGGAAAAAACAGTGTGGGAAATTAAAATCGTTGGACAATCGTAGAACAATCCTATGCTTTTTTGATGGAAGTGAAACTCATTTTATCCGATAGTTTTGAGACGAAGAGTGTCCTACGCTTTTCTAATGAAACACTTTCCGATGCTTTTATGACCCCACTAGTCCTACTCTTTTATGACTCCCAATGTGCTATGCTTCTATGATGCTTACTATCCTATGCTTTTGTGACTTTTCTATATCCTACGGTTTTATTACTATATTTATTTATTACTATATTTATACTACATTTTTCTGATGGTTTTATGATGCATCACAAATTTTAAATTTAATTTATATACATATTATACACATATATAGATATTATTTAGGATTTTATATATACATATAATACACATATTATTCATACAATATGTGTGTGTGTGTGTGTGCGCGCGTAACAAATGATAGAGGTTGCCAATAAGTAACTATTTATTAAATTAATCGGGCAAATCATCAACATCTCGCTGGTTACCGTCGTCATCATGACGCTGAGTCAAGGATCCAGTCAGAAGGTCATCTGAGAGAGCTGATGTAGGTATAATCACATGCTAGATCAACTTCTTAAGCATGGCGCTCATGGCAGCCTTGGTGTCCCGCTAGATCTAACTGCAAAGCTCTATCTATAACCGAGTAAAATCACTCTGTAGGTAAGTGTTCTCAGCCCTTAGTTGGGCAATCCTAGCCAAATCAGTACGTGGTGTCAAAAAAAATTGGAAAGCAATAGTTAGCAATGTTAAAGTGATAAAATTAATGAATTAATTTAAATATAAATCCAAAATACCCGATTTGGTCCAAAGATTTGGGGATCAGTGAAGTAGAGAGAAACACTCGTAGTTGACCTTTTTTTTACAGGCCTCGTAGATCGCTCCATACCTATGCATCGAACTGTAGGTGGTCATCCTGGTTTGGGTTTTTTCCCTAAATCCCCTAGACATATCCATTCGACAAGAGAAAGAAAATAGATTTAGTTAAACGCTTAATATATATTTCAATGTTGTTACTACTTGTAAATGGATTTTTGAAACCCTTAGTTGTTGCACAATTGGATTAATGGGTTGACTATTATTTTTTCGTGTGTGAGTATGAGTCCACCACTCATCAAATGGCGGCTCAACTCCACCCCGGTCACTTGTCTAAACATTTTTACGTATGCTTAACAAATTAAGTAATTAAGAAAATATTTTGAAAAATGTAATGTATAGAAAGGAAAGGTTGTTACCATTCAATCTCAGTGCATCTCCCCTAGGATAGAGCCCATCGTGTGCTTCAAAATAGTACCAGAGGCATCTGCTGGGTGCTTGGCATGGGTACTAACCACCGATAACTTCTTCCATCTCTCCTGCTGCAACTGGTCACACAATTGATTCTATACCTACTGACTGTAGCAGGATGGAATGTGTGGGTGCAACAAGTTGTAGTTGAGGTTCTCATAGAAGTTAGGGATCTTATGAATTGCAATGTCCCTTCAATGATACACATGGTTTTGTATGGACCGCGAGCAATACTTGAACATGAGCCAATGGATATGTCCGAAGTCTTTATGGTCCCATGTATTATAGTTCTGAAATAACAAAAGAGAAAAAAATATGAATTAGCCCATATGTAAACTAGTTTTTAAAAATGTACAAAAACTAATTACCCCTAATTTGGTGACGTGCTCTTCCTGGGTAGATTAAGATGCATGTGACCAAGCTATACAACTTTCGTCCCACAACCTCCCAAAGAATGGAAGCTACTGTGGAGTCGATAGACTCATCAATAAGAAGGCTGCAATGAAATCAAATTATAGTAAAAGATATGAAGTGATGTAATTAAAAACAATACATAATGAATCCATTAAATAAATTTTAGCAGTCATTAACACTTACTTATGAGGGATGATCGTTGGATAGTCCTAGGTAGGTGGGGATGGAGATAAGTCTGCTACCCGCAGGCCTCGCCCCATAAGACTAATGTGCCATCATCTGTCTGCGCATCATGTAAGGATTAGCCATGCTATGGCTAGTATTGATGTGGATGCTCCTACTGCCGGTGCTTTGTATGCTGCTACTACTGCTGCCACTGGGTCTACGGTGGGCCTACCATAAGAGCGGGCATACCAATGTCCTCTAGATCAAGGTATGGATTAGGATCAAGCTCCCATGTGGGCTGCCAGATGCCCATATGCCGGTACTGAGAATGCCCGGATATTCAGCTCATGTCCAAGTAATACGCCTCCTAGTGGGTGTCCCCAATGGGAGGAAATGTGGAACTAGAAGCGCCATACATCTAAGGAATGCAAGGTCTAGGCACCGAAGTGTGTGGCACCTAGGACTTAGTCTGGGCCTAGGTTCGGGTTTGTGACACATGAGTCTGACTATGGGTTTGTGATACATAGGTAGGTGGCACAACATGCCCTCATGGATCCCGACTACATCTCGAGTCATGTAAGTCATTGGTCAAGGCTTTGCCCAAGCCTGTTTGTCTGGGACGAACTATATTAAAATAAAGCAAAATATTTTTAAATTATTTTAAAGTTATTGCATAACCATTTATTCATTACACTAATATTTATAATAAATTATCACTATTCCAATAACATTTATTTACCAACAACATTTTTTTACTATTACTATTACTATTACAGTAATATTTATAATAAATTATCACCATTACACTACTATTTATTTACTATCACCATTACTACGGCATACATATTATTACTAACAACATTTATTGCATGAACAACATTGACAACATACAAATTACCATTATTCCACTGACATTTATATATTTCTAACAAAATTTATTTATTACTAACATACAAATTAAAAAATTACTATGACATACATATTATGTAAATTTTATTACTAACAAGAAGCAAATTAACATAGAAATTTACATATACAGATTTCATACCTATTTAGATATTATGTAAACTACTATTACATATTATATTAAATTAAAAATTATATGAAAAAACATAAAAACGTAGAAATACCTGAATGAAGAGTTCTGGAGGAGATTTAGAGAGGGAAGGAGGGATTTCCAACAGAAGGCTATGGAAGAGGACTGACAATGCTCCCACAAATTTAAAGAGAAAGAGTGGCAATTCTGCTACCTACTAATCCTACAGTTTTCCTACAATTTTATGGAATGTGTGAAAAACATAGAAAATTTTCCTATGAAATTCCTTCAAAATTACATGATGTCTTAAAGCCGTAGGAAACAAAAAATTTTAATCGTCTCGCCTTCATTTCATTTCCCACTTTTTCTCCTATGGTTATAGATTTGAACACTATCTCAAATCTGTAAGAGGTGCAAAATATTGGAAGGCGTGCTTTTTCATTTGATTTTCCTACGATAATAAGTGTGAGACCAATGATTTAACTGCAACTCGTTAGACATGTTTTAACTGAAAACTATCGGACAAAATTTAACTAAAAACCATCGAACAATATTTAACTAAAAAATGTTGGAATATTTTGTGAAATATTTATCATGTTATTCTAAATTTTGCCAAATATTTTTATTATATTCTATATTTAACGTCATTATATTCTTCTATATTCTACATTCTTCTATATTTAAATAAGAACTTTATTATATTCTTCTAAATTTTGCCAATGCTTTTGTAATTTCTCTATCCTATATTTTTTTAATCATTGAACTAATTTATAAAAATTTAAAATTCAAGAGTTGATTTACAATTATAAAGTCATTAATTTAATTAAAACACACAAATGTTTTGAACGATAACTTTATATTAAACATCCTCTACATCATCATAATATAAGCTAGGTAATGATGTCTCCTCATCTAATGTATCCCCATCGACTTGGGTGAGATCAATGTTCATATTCATATTAAGAACGATTTCAAGATAACACGTGAAATCGACTAGAATATTAATCTCACCAAGGGTGGTGCTATCATTTGTTATTGTGGGTACCTGATGTAATGCCCGGAGAATCCAAACTGATTAGGTCCCGGGGTAAGTGGATTGGGAGCCAGAGAATTTTCCTAATTTGGGAATTTAGCTCAATTAATTTGAGGAGACATTGAATTAAGTATGATATGGGCATAAATGAGTGATGAACACTCTTAAAAATAAGCTTGGCTTAGGCCAAGAGAATTAGTGGCGAAAATTTAAAGTGAGGGACTCAATTGAACAAAGGGGACTTTTGGTGGTTGGGCTCAATTGCCCAAATGCGATGAATTGATGGACTAAGGGGGGATTAGCCAATTTTAAAGGCATTGGATGCCATGGATGCCACCTCCCTCCATTTCCCCATTATTTTAATCCACCTCCATCCAAGTCATTACTTAGGATTCTTTTCTACACCTACTTGTCCCCCCACTTTTGACAAATTCACCCAACTCTTCCAATTTGTCTCCCACTTTGTCTCCATGTGAATCACATGATTTTCTCTCACTCCCCCTCCATATGACCAGCCATCACATGCCCAAAACACTCCCAAAACAATTCATTTCATTCTCCCTCTCATTTTACACTCTTTCACCCCCAAACAACTCAAACACTTTCAACTCTTCTCTCCTTCTCTCTCATTTTTTGGCCATACAAGTTCTTACCATTCCATAAGCTTTTCCAACTCTCTTCTTCCTCTAAACATTCTTTCATATCAATATCATACCCTTCCTCAAATTAAAACCAAGTATTCTTGGTAGAATTCATGCTCTAAAGCCATAAGGAGCAAGAATCAAGTGAAGGATTCAAAGAAATCCAAGAAGGAAACTTTCGGCCATCTCCATTCTTGGTGGGTTTGAGCTCTTCTCAAGGAGCTCTTTGTATACATGAGCTTCTAAGCTCATTGGGAGGAAGAAAATCAAGAAGAAACTTGAAGAACATCAAGCACATAAATTCGGTCTCACCTTCTAGTTGAGGTTCCACAAGTATGCACCAAGTGTTCTTGGTATTTTACATTCTTTGAATTAATTACCAAGTGTTCTTGGTATTTTATGGTTACTAATAAGATTCAGCTATTTTGGTTCTTGTGCTTGAAAATCATTTCTAAAGTCAACAAGCGAGGAAATTGAAGGAGAACAAGCTCCTAAAGAGCTTTTGGTATTGGGTAAGGATTCCTATACTCTTTTGAGTATTCGGGTCCTTAGGTGATGGTCAAAGAACCATGTGATCCTAGGTGTGCTAAGAGGGTTTAAGTTAAATTATTGCTTCCGCAATTCCGTTTCGCTCATGAGCTAAGTTAAGCAAGCATTAAGGGCTAGGATTTAAGTAGACCACCTTAAATTCCTATGCTAAGTGAGATCTCCGAAATTGTAAAGTATGTGAAATTAATGAAATAAAACTTGAGGGATGCTTGCTACCCTTCTGAAATCAAAGTGTTAAGTGGCATGTGTTTGTGTGCTTCTATGAAATTGTTGTCCATGCTAACCCCTGATTTTGATTATTATTGTATATGCATGTATCTTTGTGTTTTCTTTGTCTTTATGTTTTCTTTGCAGGAACTTGGAATAATTATTGCCATTACATTCTTGGCATATGTTAGGCCTTAAAGGCCATATGTTAGGCTTTGGAAGCCATACGAAATCCTTATTGAGTTTTATAACTCACCCGCCCTACTCTACTTTTGTAGGTAAAAGTGTGCTCGAAAGATTGAGCTAAGAGTCTCGAGTACTCTTTTTTTTGTATAAAGGTTGGGTATGTGTATGGTGTTGCTCAATTATTCTAAGTATTTTAAGTATATAAGTTGCTTGAAATTCAAGCTAAGTAGTGTGGACTTTGTGTGCAGGACTTGAAATCTAGAGTTGTGGGAACAAGGTCTATTAAGGTGGATATTTGTGTTCCATGCCATTTTGGTTTATGGCTTGCTTTTAAACACGTGTAATAGTTGGTCTTAGTTAAATGACCAAATTATGGACTTAGCTAAAAATTCAGGCAGATTTGATTTTTGGGCTTGTATTATGGACTTGGACATTTTTTGGTGTTTTTATTGCTTAGTGGACTTACCAAGGCCCATGCATGAATTTGTGGGTTATGTTTTCATGAAACTTGAAGCATGTTGAAATTGGGCTTAAATGTATGTTTTGGGCTTAAATAAGAACTTGGAAAATTTGAATATGGTCTTGGTTAATGTTGGGCCATATGCATGTTAGGTACTAAAAGGCCTATAAGCCCATGTCTATGTTGAAACCATGCTATGTTTGGCTATATATGCGCACTTAGTCAAGAACATGCAAGTAAACTTAGAAAAAGCATGAAATTGGTTGCTTATGTAAAGTTTGGCTAATAAGGAATTTAAGTGCACGTATGTGAATTAATGCATGCCTAAGCATTAGTTGAATCTAAAGGCATTAAGTGATTATGTGCACTAGTGAATACCAAAACACATAAGCAAGCAATGCATATGCATGAAAACAAGTTTTCAAACTTGATAGCCAAAGGCTATCGCCTCCTCGGTAGTAACTCCCTGCCAGAATATTGGCCGAGGAGTCTGACGTCACCCAAGAGAGGATCATTTCATTGACCTCGGAAGGTGCGAAGTCAAACACTATGAGCTCGAGACTTTGGTTAGCTCGTCAGGAATTCCGAGGACAACACCGTCTCCATCGAGGGGCCAAGCTCATCGTCTTCGGGTAAGAGAGCCATCTCTCTGAAGCAAGGGAGAATCTCCCCGAAGGCAGAGGCCCCGAAGAGGTCTTCCCCGAACAAGAAACACCTGAACAAGGGAATCCCTGAACTATGGGTGTGAGTCCCGAAGAGGGTGTCCACCAAGGGAACTCCTAGAACTGTGGGATAGATCCCGAAGGAGGTGCTTGCACGGAAGGACGGATAGAATCCGAAGAGGGTGCACGCACCGAAGGGCGACCTCGCCCAGGGGACCTCGGGAGTACGGTATGAGCATTTAAGGAGCCTCTGACATGTCGCCTACAAGCCCTACACGTCACATCTGAACGGCGAACTGACACGCCGCAGCCGCCCCAGTCCTGACGCAACCTGTCTGGGTCCAGGGCTAAAGGAGGCTGCAAACGGCTGCCTGTCCCCTAGGTCCAAAAGTATAGATCAAATCTAACCGAACGCGTGTCATGATCTGAACGGACCAGCTACTCCTATAAATACTAGGAAATGGGACTGGGCAAAGGATGGGCATTTTTCCTCCCTCTGAGAAAACACAAAACAGGCAAGACACTTGATCCCCTAGTGTTCTTCCTCCACTTTCACTCAGAAAACTGACTTGGGCGTCGGAGGGTCCTCCCCGGAAAAGCAAACCGGGGACCTCCTAACCTCTTCTTTGAGCTTTTCAGGCACACTCAGCTGGGAAACGAGAGCTCCAGGCACTCGCCTCCTCAGGAAGTCTCTCCACCTGTCAACATGGCAGCAAACGAAGATGCCTTGGGGCATCATTTGGCGCCGTCTGTGGGAAACTACTCCCAGGTAGCGGTCGTCGAAAGTCGGCGTTCGAAGGACAAAGGACTCCCGAAGTCCCCGTCCGCGCCTGAGACCCAACCAGCTACCGAACAAAGTCCCCCAGAGACTTCCTTGCCTGAAGAGGAACGCCCTCTTATCATCACCATGGGTTTTTTACGAGACTTTCAGAGGTCGGTTGTGGCTGAAATGACACAACAGATGTACCGAAGGTGGCCGCAACCAGCCCAGGCGCAAAAACCCACTTCGCCAGCACGACCTCGGGAGAAAAGCCCTAGGGCAACCCGTCATAGCTCGGGAAGTGGGGAGCCACGGGAAGAGTCCTCGACAGATAACTTACCTCTCGGAGCATGGCTGGCGGAAAGAGCGAGGTCTGAACGACCCGAAGTCCCGTCCAGGAGAAGTTTGTCGCCAGAGGCAAGGTCCCCCTCACCTCGGTACCGAAGTCGCTCCCCGAAGAGACGGCAACAGTCCTCTTACCAAAGAACCTCAGAGCACCAGGAAAAGGAGCCCAGTGCTGCGCTCCTCCTGGAGAAAGTCTTGGCAAGACTGGAGAGAGTGGAACAGCAGGTGGCACGCAAGCCTGTTTGGGCCAGGCTAACTGAAACCGTCTCTGGAGATGAAACTCCTTTCGCCCGAACAGTGGTCGAGGCGGCCATGCCAAGTGACTTCAGGCTACCTCGGCTAGAGACCTATGAGGGTCGGACTGATCCCCAGGCCCACCTAACAAAGTACAAATGCAGCATGGTGCTACATGGGGCTGATGATGCTACACTCTGCAAGTGCTTTGAAGTCACCCTCGCAGGACCAGCAACTGCCTGGTACAATTCCCTGCCTCCCGGAAACATCAGGGGGTTCCAGGAGCTGTCCACAGCGTTCACCCAACAGTTCATTGGGAGCAAGCCGACGGCGAAGATGCCCGTCCAGATGTTTGACATAGCACAAAGAAACGGAGAGACCATCCGTGACTATGTCGAGAGGTTCAACAGAGAGGCCCTCAGTGTTTCGGACTTTCGTCCCGAAATCCGCATCCTCGCCATGACAAGGGGCCTCCGGAGGGATTCGCACCTGTTTTATGAATTCTCCAAAGATCCCCCGGACACGCTGGGAGAGTTCTACCGAAGGGCTGAACAACATATGACAGCCGAAGAGCTGAGAATGACTAGACCGAAGGCTGACCATATTCACGCACGTGGCGAAGGATCCAGCCAGCAAGCCCGGTGTCCAACGGAACAGTTAGGCCGACCTCGGAGAATGTGAGTCGGAGGAAGGAAGCCCCAAAGCTTTACAGCTCTGAGCACCACGAGGGCTAACGTCCTCATGGCGTTGGAAAAACAGGGGGCTCAAATCGAACGACCGAGGGGCATGACTGCTGACAGCAGAAGGAACATGAAGAAGTTCTGTCAGTTCCACCGTGATCACGGTCATGACACCGAAGACTGCTTTCAGTTGAAAAAGTACATTGAATCACTGATAAAGCAGGGCCAGCTTCGGCGTTATTTGAGAATGCCTTCCCCGAAGGGGAAAAAAGAGGAGGAAGGAAAGCCCGATGATGAGGATTACGATTTAGATAGGCGAAGGAACCGAAGTCCGAGAAGGCGTCCTCCACCTTCGGCAGGAGTAATACAGACGATCACAACCGGACTTCCATCCTCAGAAAGAAAAAGAAGGGCCAGAGAGATAGCAGTGATGGAATATCAGAGCCCAACGAAAAAATTGGCCCGCGAGGATGGCTCCGCCATCATGTTTCCCCATGACGATCCATTGCTGATAATGGCGAGGATAGGAAACTGGGACGTCAAGAGGGTACTGCTGGACGATGGGTCAAACGCAGACGTCTTGTTCTCCCATTTGCTGCCAAGCTTGGGCGTATCCAGGAGTGACCTCAAAGCTGTTACTTTACCCACGTTCAGCGTAGGTCCGTCTGAGCTACCTGTCCTCGGGTGGATCGACCTCCCCCTGATGATGAAAGGAACTTCGGAGAAAGGAACCGCTGAGTTGTTCGCCTCTACCATGACAAGATTCATAGTCATGGACGTTCCTTCGTCATACAATGCCATCCTCGGCAGACAGACACAGGGAAATCTGCACATTCGCCCAGATGTAAAGTACTTGACCGTCACCTTCGCCACCAAGAAAGGAGACACAAAGATTTTCATTGATCAAGGCGAGGTGAGAAATGTGTTCGTCAGAGCACGAAAGGCTCCAGCAAGCAACTTCGCACATGCTGTAGAAGCAAAAAAGCTGGAAAGGGGCGAGGCAGAAGATCCCACAAAAGCGGAAACAGAAGAAGTAGAGCTTGTCCCAGGCCATAATACCCGAATAGGGAAAAGCATGGCCGAAGGAGACAAGGAAAAACTTGTATCTTTTCTGCTCACAAATAAAGATCTGTTCGCCTACTCGCCCAAGGACATGCCAGGGGTAAACCCTCGCGTAATCCAGCATAGCCTCAAAGCGAGTCCGGAAGTAAAACCCGTCCGGCAAAAGAAACGGAACATCTCAGCTCACAAAAGTGACTTCGTCAAAACTGAAGTCCAGTGTCTGATAGACGCTAGCGTTATCCGGGAGGTAAACTACCCCGAATGGCTAAGCAACGTGGTAATTGCCACAAAAGAAGGAAGTAGTAAGCTCCGGATGTGCATCGACTTCAGAAATTTGAACGATGCTTGCCCAAAAGATTCATATCCCCTTCCGCCAATAGACCAACTGGTAGACTCAACTGCCGAGTACGGGCTCCTAAGTTTCCTGGACGCTTTCAGTGGGTATCATCAGATAAGGATGAACCCCGAAGATGAAGAGAAGACTGCCTTCATCACTGAGGGAGGAACATATTGCTATATCAGGATGCCCTTCGGACTCAAAAATGCAGGAGCCACCTACCAGAGGCTGATGAACAAAGTCTTCAAAGACCAAATGGGGAGGAACATGGAGGTTTATGTTGATGATATGATAGTCAAAAGCAAACTGCCTGGCTACCACGTTGCAGATTTAGAGGAAACCTTCCAAAAACTCAGAGCCTTCGGGATCCGCCTTAATCCTGAGAAATGCATCTTCGAGGTGACCTCGGGAAAGTTCCTTGGGTACATGGTATCCGAAAGAGGCATCGATGTTAACCCCGAGAAGATTAAGGCTCTGCTTGAATTCCGAACTCCTGCCACAGTCAAAGACGTGCAAAGACTCACCGGAAGAATAACCTCTCTGAGCAGGTTTATTTCCAGGTACGGAGATAGGTGTCGACCCTTCTTCAAAGTGCTCACAAAGGCAGCAAAGATGGAAGGCAACCTCGGAAGGAATGGTCATCCTTGGGATGAAGATTGCCAAAAAGCCTGGGAAGAACTCAAAGTCTACTTGGCCAGCCTGCCGACCCTGCGGCAACCTCGGGAGGGAGAGCCCCTCGTATTATACCTCACCGTCACAGAAAAAGCTGTGAGCTCGGTCCTCGTGAAAGAAGAAGGACCAAAGCAATGGCCGGTCTACTATGTCAGCAAGTCCCTGCAAGGCGCCGAAGTCAGGTACCCTTTGCTTCAAAAAGCTATATATGCCTTAGTGCTCGCAGGGAGAAGGCTGCGGCCATACTTTCAGGCTCACCCCATTATCGTCCGAAGTACCCTGCCTCTATGGGATGTTATGAGGAAAGTTGAT
The DNA here is from genome assembly GCA_039654915.1 of Aquilaria yunnanensis. Lineage (NCBI taxonomy): Eukaryota > Viridiplantae > Streptophyta > Magnoliopsida > Malvales > Thymelaeaceae > Aquilaria > Aquilaria yunnanensis. Next base: position 32,968,897 of record CM077595.1, on the reverse strand, counting down.
CACTCGGGAAGGCTTTCCAAGTGGTGTATAGAGCTGGGCGAACACGACATCACGTATCAACCCCGGAAAGCTATAAAAGCTCAAGCTTTGGCAGATTTCATCGCCGAAGTACCGAACATCGAGGAGGGACATTCGTTTTCAGGCGAAGATGAGCCAGAATGGACGTTATATGTTGACGGGGCCTCAGGATCCGAACACCAGGGAGCTGGAGTGATTATCTGAGGCCCCGAAGGCCTAGAAGTAATGAAGGCCATCAAATTCAGTTTCAATGCCACCAACAATATGGCCGAGTATGAGGCCCTCATAGCAGGATTACGCCTGGCCAGAAAAATTGGCGTGAGAAACTTGAAAGCCCATAGTGATTCCCAGCTGGTGGTCCGGCAAATGGCAGGGGACTATGGCGCGAAAGACCCGACCTTGGCGAAATACCATGAGTTGGTAACAAAGCTTATTCGGGAGTTCGACGCCGTGAAAATCGAGAACGTACCCCGACGAGAAAATGCTGAGGCAGACTGTTTGGCGAAGTCCAAAACGTGCACCGAAGTGCTAAGCCACCCCAGCATCGCGGTATTAAGCATAGAGACCTCGGGGAAAGGCTGGAAAGAACCAATCAAAACGTATCTCACAACCAACACACTTCCCGAAGACCCCAGCGAAGCCGCAAAAGTGCGAAGGTGCTCGGGACGTTTCTTCTTAATTGGAGAAGAACTATATCGGCAAGGATATGCAAATCCACTACAGAGGTGTGTTAGTGAAGAAGACACTGAAATGATCCTCAAAGAAGTTCACGAAGGTGCCTGTGGTTCGCACATCAGAACCGACACCCTGGCAGCAGTGATACTTCGCCAAGGATACTTCTGGCCTACCCTGAGAAAGGACGCCAAGCAGTTCGTCCAGAAATGTGGTAATTGCCAGAGACATGCGAACATCCAAAGGACACCCTCAGAGTTCGTGACTTCAGCAGAATATCCGTGGCCCTTCGCAGTTTGGGGCATAGATCTCATTGGGCCACTCCCAACGGCGCCTGGAGGCGTAAAGTTCTGCGTAGTAGCAGTTGACTATTTCTCTAAATGGGTCGAGGCAGAACCTCTGACAACTTTCTCGGCAAAAGAAGTGCAGAAGTTCGTATGGAAAAACATCGTATGCAGATTCGGCATACCGAGGGTACTCGTAGCGGACAATGGATCCCAGTTCATAGACAAAGGATTTCAAGAGTTCATTAGCGACCTCGGGACAAAAATGCACTTCGCCCCAGTAGCTCACCCCCAAAGTAATGGGCAGGTGGAAGTATCTAACAGGACCATAAAAGATGGTCTGAAAAAGAGATTGGGAGAAGCCAAAGGGAAATGGCCAGGAGAACTCCAAAGCGTGTTATGGAGCTACCGAACAACACCCCGAAGAGCCACAGGGGAAACGCCTTTTTCACTCGTCTTCGGTACAGAGGCCATCATCCCAGTCGAGGTAGTACAACCGTCAATACGAGTCCAAGTGTTCGATGAAAAAGGAAATGACCTCGGCCTGAGAACCAAGCTCGACCTCGTTAGCGAACACAGAGAAGTAGCCGAGCTGAGAAGAAAAGCTTTCCCGCAAAGAGTGGCGACAGCCATAAACCTACGCGCCAGGCCAAAAGGAATAAAGAAGGGAGATCTCGTTCTCCGAAAGGCTGAATTTGCACCCCGAAAGCCGTCCCACGAGGTACTTCGCGCAAATTGGGAAGGACCCTACCTGGTACTTGCCGAAGTACGAAAAGGAGTTTATAAGCTCGGCGATGCCGAAGGCATAGAATTAAAAAACACTTGGCACTCAGAGGCCTTGAAAAAATTCTATGCCTAAAAAGTTTGGTGGGAAAGTTGTATTGCACAAGTTGGACAAATTTGTCTAAGTAAAAAGTTCTGAAGAAGTGCAAAACAAGAGTCTCACGAAAGCAATCGCTGAGGAAAGCAAAAGTATGGCTTTCCGAAGTCCCTTGAGCAAATATGTTCGGGACAAAGGAAAGCAAAAGTATGGTTTTCCGAAGTCCCTTGAGCGAATATATTCGGGACAAAGGAAAGCAAGAATATGGTTTTCCGAGGTCTCTCGAGCGAATTATGTTCGGGACAAAGGGAAACAAAGGGATCTGGCAAGAAATACTTAGCCAAATTTTTATCTATTAAGCCAAAGAGTGCTTACAAAGAAGAAAGTTGCTGAAAGACTACAAAAAAGAAGAAGAAAATGAAGACAAAAGGCCCTAGTACAAACTAAGGAACCTCGGGGTCTTGAGAACTGCCACCCTCTGTGCTTTTGTCAGCAGCCTTCGGCGCCGAGAAAGAAGGAGGCAGTTTCAAGTGCTCGATCTTGGACCAAGTCCACCGAGGCTCCTTCGGGATGTTCATGCCTTCGAGGAAGGAGAGGTCGAAATCTGGGAACTTCTGCAGAATTTGGTGCCGAGCAAGACAGAAGCCGTCTTGAAAGCCCAACTTCGTCATATCATCGGACTCCCGCTTCTTGACCGCCAAATCTGCATAGTCCTTCTCCAGATCCGCGTAATCCTTCTCCAGATCCTTATGCTTTTTCTTCAATGCCTTCATCTTCTTCTTCTCTTCTGAAGGCTTCTTCAGAGATGCGACCTCGGCTTCGAGCTGGGCCTTTTCCTCGAGCGTCTTCACAAGGATTGCGTCAGTTTCTGACTTATCCTTTTGAATCGCTTCTACGGCCGAAGTCAGCTCTGCCACCCGAGAGCCGATGTCGGAAAGTTTCTGGGAGGAGCCTTTCTCAAGTTCCTCTTTCTCTTTTATGAACCCCTCCCGAAGTTCAGCAACTTCCTTCTCCGAAGACTGCTTTAGCTGAGCATTGTCGGCAGCCAATGCCGAACACTGGGCCTTCGTCTTGGTGTAAAGGTCCCAGAGTGACGCCCTCCGTTCTGTCTCTCGCGCTACCCGAACACGGAGCAATGCGGCATACCCCATCAGCTGCAAAAAAGGCAAAACAAAGGGAAAATGATGCTAAGTAAAAAGCAAAGGCGAAATCAGCACTAAGGAAACAGTGAAGCATACCTGAGCGGCATGTTCAGTGAGTTTGGCGGCCAAAGAGATGTCGCCAGGGTAAGCCTCCGTAAGGGCCTTGTAAGAGGCCTCAGTAAAAACCCCTTTGCACATCTGCCTGGCCATCTCGGGACAGTCCTCGGAGTACATATTCATATCCTCCGTGAACGTCCAGAAGGGCTCTTTCGGAACTTTCCCTGCTGGGACTTGGGCATCCCGAAGGGCCCTCTTGCGGGCGTGTTCGGCAACCCAGTCAGGAGCGGCCACCTCCGCTGCACAACAAAGCAGAAAAATTGGTTAAGGCCAGAGAACTCTTAAGGATTTACAAGAGAAAAAAGGTTCTTCGGCAAAGTACAAACCTGCTGGCACCTCGGTAACGTCGTCGTCAAGAATCGACGTCGCCTCAGTAGAGATCCCCTTGCCTTTTATTTGGCGCCGTTCCTCGGCAGAAGGGGTCTCCTCCCCACCGCCCTCCAGAAGAGCATGCGAAGGCGTGGGGCTTTGAGGAAGGACGTCGAAAGAAGGGACGTCAAGAGAAGGAACCTCGGGCAAAGAGGCAGCAGGGACACCGGGCTCCTCGCCTACCTCCTTCAGAATTTGCGGAAGAGAGGAAGGAGCACCTTTCTTGGCCCGTTTGGAAGGAGGGCCGCCCGAAGTCTGCTTCCGCCTCCGAGAGGCGGCCTTCTTTATCTGTTCGCCCCTCTCGGCCTGCCCGGTAAAAAGAGCCTTGTAAAAGGCAGCCGCGTCGTCACCCATCTCTGCAAGAAGAAAAAGAAGATCAGTGTAAGTCCAAGATGAAGTTATGAAGGAAAAAATGAGAAAGTAACTTACTCTCGTAAAAAGACTCATAAGTCTCTTTCCCCCGAAGGAGTTTCACGAGCCAGGAGTCCTTCCCCGAAGAAGCCGGTTTCGGCATGTTGAGGTCTGTCACATGCTCCTTTACCACCTTGAGTTCCCGAAGGACCTCTTCGGTCATGAGCCTCCAGTTGATCGGAAAGGGGTAAAGGGCACGAGGAGAGACCTCGGCAGCCCAGTCAGAGACGGCCCGGATGTGCCTGTCGAAGTCCTCGAAGATAGGTGCTACGTCGGCGTCTAGCAGCATCTTCGGATCAATGACATCCATCTTAAGCCTCCCCTGAGCCCACTTGGTCGGGACGTGTGACCAAGCCTCCGACTTCTTCAGGAAAAAGAATTTTTGTTGCCACCCTCACCAGCTGTCTTTGGTGGCGAAGGTGAACGTATACTTTTTGCTCCCGGATCCCCGAGGTAGCATAAAGTAGAAGCCACCCTTCGGGACCACGAAGAGCTTGTAGTACTGAAGAAAAACTACAAAGTGAGGTTTTATTTTGAAAACGCCGCACATACAGAGAAAAGCGTTGAAATAGCAGTACGAGTTCGGCGGGAGTTGGTTAACGGCAATGCCATGGAAGTTGCAGAACGCGCTAACCATCTCCGAGGGGGGATACCGAAGTCCGCCCTTCAGTTCGGCTCGGAAAACAGTGATTTCATCACTTCGGTTGGAGAAAGGAAATTGGTCAGGACGGGGCAACCTCGTCACAGAGTAAGAGGGTAAGAAAAACTTTTTCTTCCACTTCGCTAGTTTTGCCGCAGTAGTGCAGCAAGGGTGAGAAAGAAGAGGTTGCCAACTCTCGGGAACAGGCATGATGAAAACGAGTTCGGGAAAAACAAGGAAAACGAGTTCGGGAAAATCAAAGAAGAATCTTTGAGAAAAGCAGAAGGACTAAAACCCACCAAAGGTCTTGCCGAAATCTGGATTCCTGGAAGCCGTCGTGAAAAATGGTCGGAAACACGCCTGAAAAAGGAGAACCGCCGCGGAAAATCAGGAGAGAATTAGAAGGCAAAAGAAAGCAAAAGCAGAAGAAGAAAGAGGGTTATGACAGGACTGATATATATAGGCCGAGAAGGCCAGAAGAACCGTCGTCATTAGTACCCCTCGGAAGGCGAAGCGTCGCCATAACTGCTATGAGCGCCTGAAAAGTCGCACCAGCCATACTCAGTGCATTCTTACCCAATAAAAGTGTGCCATGTGTCGGCCATCGCGCAACAAACGTGCCACGTGTCGTCCATCACGTCGAGCACGCCCTCTGACACCGTTTGGTCTAGAGGCGCCGCTCTAGACTGACTCTGCTGGATACAGGACGCGACGCATGAGCAGACCTATAAAGGCAAAAGAGTAGGTTACCTCGAAGACACCAAAAGACAGCCTGTGACTTCGGGCAAAACGTCTATCTTCGGTACAAGGTTATCCTATTTCCCCTTGCCACAAGGACACCAAGAGACAGCCCGTGACTTCGGGCAGAAGGTGTATCTTCGGCAGAGGGACAGCCTATCTTCTCACGCTTCGAGGACGCAAAAAAGGCTGCCCATCGCTCCAGGCAGAAGAAGGTGTCTTCGGCGCAGATATCACAACCACAGGACCCAAAAACCGATGAACCGAAGTTTCTCACTTCAGCTTTTCGGAGGGGGGCCTGTGATAGCCAAAGGCTATCGCCTCCTCGGTAGTAACTCCCTACCAGAATATTGGCCGAGGAGTCTGACGTCACCCAAGAGAGGATCTTTTCATTGACCTCGGAAGGTGCGAAGTCAAACACTATGAGCTCGAGACTTTGGTTAGCTCGTCAGGAATTCCGAGGACAACACCGTCTCCATCAAGGGGCCAAGCTGATCGTCTTCGGGTAAGAAAGCCATCTCTCTGAAGCAAGGGAGAATCTCCCCGAAGGCAGAGGCCCCGAAGAGGTCTTCCCCGAACAAGAAACACCTGAACAAGGGAATCCCCGAACTATGGGTGTGAGTCCCGAAGAGGGTGTCCACCAAGGGAACTCCCAGAACTGTGGGATAGATCCCGAAGGAGGTGCTTGCACGGAAGGACGGATAGAATCCGAAGAGGGTGCACGCACCGAAGGGCGACCTCGCCCAGGGGACCTCGGGAGTACGGTATGAGCATTTAAGGAGCCTTTGACATGTCGCCTACAAGCCCTACATGTCACATCTGAACGGCGAACTGACACGCCGCAGCCGCCCCAGTCCTGACGCAACCTGTCTGGGTCCAGGGCTAAAGGAGGCTGCAAACGGCTGCCTGTCCCCTAGGTCCAAAAGTATAGATCAAATCTGACCGAACGCGTGTCATGATCTGAACGGACCAGCTACTCCTATAAATACTAGGAAATGGGACTGGGCAAAGGATGGGCATTTTTCCTCCCTCTGGGAAAACACAAAACAGGCAAGACACTTGATCCCCTAGTGTTCTTCCTCCATTTTCACTCAGAAAACTGACTTGGGCATCGGAGGGTCCTCCCCGGAAAAGCAAACCGGGGACCTCCTAACCTCTTCTTTGAGCTTTTCAGGCACACTCAGCTGGGAAACGAGAGCTCCAGGCGCTCGCCTCCTCAGGAAGTCTCTCCACCTGTCAACATGGCAGCAAACGAAGATGCCTTGGGGCATCAAAACTTAAGTTGGTGTTTTGGTTGCCATGCATATTCTTGGCTAAGCTTGGTAAAGACCATGAAAATGAACACATGAAATCCACATAGGTGTGAGCTTGTTTCTGAGAGCACTTCAACTTACCTTAATTAAAGAACTTAACGAGCTAGTACTGGTAAGTATCCTAGGGTTCGTGTCCACCATAAGTCTTAATGAGTTTTAAAAGCCCCTTCTGTATAATGAAAACTTCCGCTGCATGTATTTGATTAATCGGGCCCAAATGGGCCAAAGGCAGTTTAGGGCACGACACTTGACTTGAAAGTGCTTCTTGGAACAGCTTATTTATGGTTTCTAACACATGTGCCTGCTCATCAAAGGTTTCCTCAAAGTCCTCAAACTGATCACTAACATTATTCATTGAACAATCGACAAAAGCTCGTGGCTTGATCTTAACAACTACCCACAACTGATGAAGAGTCTTGTTAGGATACTCAGAGTTGTAAACTTGTTCAACCTGTGACGTAAAGATAAATAGCTCAAGTGGTGATAATTTAGACTTTCACTTAACATCAACAACACCAGAATGTGCGTAACTCTGAACACCACATGTAGGATCAATCCAGGTGCATTTGAACAGCATCATGATGTTGTGCCCGCTCCCGTGGTATGCAATACGTATAATCTCATCGATAAGGCCATGAAAATTGTACCCACTGAATCCCAATGTCTCACATTTCACATAAACACCATAATTCTATGGCACTTTGTCTTTGTCATAGGAATGTGTGTGGAAGAAAAACCCATTCATAATACATCCATTATATGAATTGGCCACTTGAACAAGACCATGGGCTAATTCAATAATGCGAGTATCTAATTTATCCTTGAAATGGACAACCTGATAATCACGTATAAATTATCATGACATTTAGGTACATATAAACACAAGACATTTAGGTGCATAAACATTATCATGACATGCTACTCACCTATGATGAGAACCATTGGGTAAATGTTCATTCCAATAACTTTGTAATTGGCTCCCATTGTATTAGGGAAATCTTGCCGATATATAAAAGTCAAAGTGGTTGACAATTGGTAAAACTTCATTACAGTTTTGTAAAGTGTAAATGTGCACTAGATGTCCCTCAATAAGATCTAGTGACCGCTGCCATCCACAGGGGGTATATTATGAGATCTTGTGTTAAAGATGGATAGTAACCGACCCTTAACATTAGCCAAAGAAAGATTGATGTCATCATTTTGTGGCACCCTATTCAACCTTGTAGAAATATTTGCATTAAAGTAGTTACTACAAAATGCAGATATTTCTTAGACTAAGTACGCTTCAACAATTGAACCTTCGATCGCAGGTTTATTATAGGCCTTTCACTTCAATGAATGCCTAAGATTGCCAAGTTAAGAACACATATAATAATCATTGACATATAAATATTAACAAAAAAATATGAAGCTTTGAGCTAATATGCAAAAACTACCATTCAAAAGGATACATCCATCAAAATTAAACCAGGCCACACAACTTTGCCTCCTAAGAAAGGTGGATGACAAGATGTTCCATCGAATAAAAAAAAACAAGAGGGAATATCTTCTCCATCTTACATATGGTAACAACTATGTTTTGCTCCAGTTGCTATATGTCATCAAATCGAATCCTACTTATGTATAATGTTCTGAAAAATGAACAAAATTCAAATATCGTCTCTTACCTAGGACTTGGCATGTACCCAAATAATGCAATAGGAAGCAACCTTTGTATGAACACATGACAATCATGGCTCTTGAAGTTATAAAATGTACTGTCATTCAAGTTAATTGTACGACCCAAGTTTGAGACATATCCATTAGGCATTTTTAATGTTTTCAGCCACAAAGTAACTTCGCTTCCATGTTCCCGACTTAAGGTATAAGATGCTTTTGGTTTTACAATGGTCCCCCCTAACATTTCACAAATGTAATTCAGGACGCATATTCTTTAATTCCTTAAGGGAAGGGTGGGAATTTGAATTATCTTTTGTTTTCCCCCGTATATCCATAACAATGTTGAAAAGATTCTCAAAACAATTCTTTTCAATAAGCATAACATCTAAATTATGGCGGACTAGCAAATGCTTCCGGTATAGTAACTCCCAAAATATATAACCCTTTAACCAATTATCCCACTCTCCAAACCTGCAACTTTGTGCTTATCATATGAATAGCCAAACGGAGGAAAACAATATCTAACCAATGTATCATGAATTTCTTCTCCTGACTTCTACGAATTAAGGATAACATTGACTTTCTTCATTGGGATGAATGATGTTATATTCGCACAGAATGTGTGATTATGCGATTGAAAAAAAATCGGTGGCAATCAAACTAACATGGCCTTTTTCATTTATTCAACATAAATGTATTAATTTCTGCAACATAATATGGTCATGCAAGCTTACCATGGGTACTCCAACCTGAAAGGTTTCCTAGTGCAGGAAAATCATTAATTGCCCAAAATAGACATATATTCATAACAAAATTCTGTTGTTGCGAGTTGTCCCATGTTACAACCCCTGTTGTCCATAAAGTTTTGAGCTCCTCAATCAATGGTTGTAAAAATACATTAATGTTACGTCTTGGTGCTCTAGGACCAAGAATTAGGAGAGTTATGGAAATAAAGGGCTTTTTCATACATAATTCTGACGAAAGGTTATAAACAACAATAAAGATCGGCCATATCATGTATATTCCATTGATAACATTATTCAAGTTAAAACCATCTGTACATACTTCGAGCTTAATATTTTTTATTTCAACAATGAATGATGCGAATGTTTGGTCTATGTGCTCCACACTTTAGACTAACATGGATGAGCCATACTTCCATCATTGCTTGATGAATTATAAGCATGCCATGTCATGTGAGACGTTGTTTCGATGACATGTACAAGAACTTCAACTTATTCATTATTGGAAGATACCATAATAATTTCTTGGGAATCAATTTCCTTCTTCCTGAGGTTACTCTCTCTTTATATCCAGAACTCCCACATTCACGACAATGTGTTAATTTCTCATCTTCATGGTAGAATAGCATACAATTATTCTCACAAGCATGAATTTTTATATATGGCAACCCAAGTCCTTTTGTTAGTTGTTTCACACCATATAGCATATCTAGGAGTCTATTAGTCTCTGGCAACATTTCTTTCATGAGTTCCAACACTCGATCGAAACAACGATCTGTCATATTAAACTCACTTTTACAACTTAACAATTTGGTTATTGCAGACAATCCTGTATGATTCGTGCACCTTTCCCATAATGTTGCATTTGTTTCATCCAACAAATTATAAAAATATTTTGCATTCAGATTAGGTAACTCTTGTCTCATTTTAGATACATCAAATACATTATTATTATCACTGACGTTATCAAATTCTTCAACATCAACATCGATAAATTGTTCATCCACCAAAATTCTTTCACTATTTTCGTATCACATATTCGATGTTAACGGGCCCATTAATTTGTCTGTTACTTGATTCCCCACTTATGAATCCATATGAGGATGATTGAAAATAACTACAGGTCATACTCATGCTATGCAAATTTCTACCATGTCATTCATTGTGACATTACCATATATAATAGTTTAGCGTAAATCCATATTGATACAAATGCTTACTTTCACTTTTATTCTATAAAATCTGTTATTACATTTGCATCTGTCCTCTGCTACGTCCATTCACGTCCACTAGCAGCCATTTCCTTCCCTTGTAAAATAAATATCAAAAACATATATAACTAATGAATATATAAATATATATATATATAATTTTATTGTTAATGAATTGCCAATATATGTCATGCATGCATGTTGACTTTCAACAACTAAACCACCTACTCCATTGAAAGTTGCATAAACAGTAAAACATTTTAATTGTTCTATTTTAGTAGTATTTTATATAAATTTTGATAGCATTTCGCTTTAGTTCCCATTCAGAGCATTTCTCAGTAATAAAATCTTAATGAGAAACTCAATACGGGAACAATTTGGAAAATAATCAACCAAAATTTGCAAACTGATAATACAGACGGAACACATTAACTGCAATATTGCTTATGCAACTTTTAACTGTCCAACTCGGACAATCCATGATTATGTTTATCACAAGTATAATTCAATCCAATATATTTTGTTTACCCATAATTTGAATCAGATCAATATTATATTTTTCATTACAATAATCATAGTTGGAGAATCTAAGGTTTATTGAATAAATAATTTCAATGCAACTATATGCTATACTAGTTATTTTGCCTGTACAATGTACCGGTTCATTTTTTATATATTTTAAATGTATATATAGTTACCAAATTATTTTTTATAATAATAATAATAATATGTAAGAGATTGAAAATAAAACTATATTTCATAAATTTAATAAAATTTAGCTTTTTTTATTTTTTTATAAAAAAATGAATTTAGCAACTAAATAATAATGATTTGTTTAAAATCTAAAAGATGACTTTCGATCTTCAACATTTTTCTTTCTTAAGTTCTCCTAAAACTAAATAAAGAATAGAGTATCAAACTTATAGGGAGGATAAAATATCTATAGTTGAGATGACATTTTAAAGTATTTTATTTTTATATTAATAAGCACTTAATATAAAAGTTATGTAAATTATTTTTTAATTGGTAAAGAGAAATAAAATAAAAATGGAAATTGTAAAAAATAGATTAATTTTTTAGCTAAATAAAAGAGAAAAGAATAGTGTAGTAAAATTAAAAATAACACAATTAATTACATCTAACCATATCTCAAACTATTTTATAAAAAAATTGAAAATATTATCTAAAAAAATTTTAAATCCATTGCCTCTAATGTAGAAAAGATAGAAATATTAGATAGTATGAGAAGTTTCTTTCAATTTAAAAAATAAAATAAGAAAAAAAAAGCATTGAAATGATTTTAGATAGAATTAGAACTACCTAAAGAGATAAATGCTTGTAGATAGAATTAGAATTACTTGAAGTTATATATCTAAAGTATAACCATTTTGGCATTGTATAGACTTAAAAGTTTTTGCTACTTCCTTTAACTCAGAAGATTAGGCTAATTTATACTAATTTTTTTCTCTAATTACTATGTAATTAATTATAGTTTAAAGAATTGAATTATGCATTTAATGTATAGATATGGCATAATTAGTGTATCAAAATTATTGCCTAATAAATGTTTGTAATTGAAACGTTAAATAAAATAATAAATAATTGTAATAGAATTACAACCATAACAATAACTCTAGAATAGACCCCATAAAGAGTCCAATTATATCAATAATTAAATTAACAAGACATGTAAGTAAATGATTAACTATAAATCCATCGGTGTACTTTAATGAGTAGAATTATATTTAAGATGAGTAGAAATAGAAGATGAGTACGAAATTATAACTTAACAAAGATTCATGACGATGTCAATGTAATAAAAATCCAAATAATATAATGTAGTAAAAAGGTTTTTAAAATATTTTGACATTGAAGAGTGAGTTAAAAAAATTTAAAAAGATTAAATAAGCTCCATGATTAATAATTTCAACATATTTTCAGGGTTCTCTATTAACCAAATAAAGAATAGAGTATCAAACTCATAAGAAGATAAAATATGTATAGTTGAGATGATATTTTATATTTTTTTATTTTCATATTAATAAGCATTTAATATAAAGTTAATTAAATTAGTTTTTAGTAGGCAAAGAGAATTAAAATGAAAATGGAAATTGAAAAAGTATATTAATTTTTAGCTATATAAATAAAAGAGAAAATAATATTATAGTAAAATTAAAAATAACACAATTAGTTGCATCTAACCATATATCAAACTATTTTATTAAAAAAAATGAAACTATTATATATATATAAAAAGGTATGAATCCATCGCCTCTAATGCAAAAAAGATAGAAGTATTAGATAGTGTGAAGAGTTTCTTTTAATAAAATAAAATAAAATAAAATAAAATAAAGCATTGAAATAATTGTGGATAGAATTAGAATTACTTGAAAATATAAATGCTTGTGTATAGAATTAAAATTACTTGAAGTTATTTATCCAAAGCATACGAAAGTTTTTTGTTCCTTCCTCTAGCTCACAAGGTTAGGCTAATTTATACTAATTATTTTTCTCTGATTACTATGGAATTAATTATAGTTTAAGGAATTGAATTATGCATTCAATGTATAAATATGGCATAATAAGTGCATCAAAACAATTGACTAATAAATTTTTGTAACCGAAATGTTAAATAAAATAATAAATAATTGTAACAGAATTAATACCATAACAATAACTTTAGAAAGAATCCCATAAAGAGTCCAATTATATCAATCATTAAAATGACAGGTCATGTGAGTAAATAATTAACTATAAATCCACTAATGTACTTTAATATGTACAATTATATTTAAGATCGGTAGAAACAAAAGATGAAACTATTATATATATAAAAAAGTATAGATCCAACACCTCTAATGCAAAAAAGATAGAAGTATTAAATAGTATGAGAAGCTTCTTTCAACTAAAAAAATAAAATAAAATAAACAAAGCATTGAAAAAATTGTTGATATAATTAGAATTACCTGAAAATATAAGTGCTTGTGGATAAAATTAGAATTATCTGAAGTTATATATCCAAAGCATACAAACGCTTTTTGTTCTTCCCTCTAGCTCACAAGGTTAGGCTAATTTATACTAATTATTTTTCCATAATTGCTATGGAATTAATTATAGTTTAAGGAATTGAATTATGTATTCAATGTATATATATGGCAAAATAAGTGCATCAAAATAATTGACTAATAAATGTTTGTAATTGAAACATTAAATAAAATAATACATAATTGTAATAGAATTATTGTTGCAGAACGGGGTCCCAACGCCCTGAATTACTTGGCTTGTAAGCTTTCAAAGACTGTAAATCCCACTTAGTTACTATTGGCTAACAATTATTCACCAGTAAGTTAAAATAATTTATGTGCAACTAGTTTCTTAGTCTACCCTGCAAAAGATATGCATGCTTTCGTTCTGGAGATGCAAACAATTAAGTAAACTATTTCAAAAACATTGCTCAAGCATTTCATTTAAAACTTGCTTAAACCGTGCCATGACAATGAAATACTAGTTACTTCAACTTTAAGTAATAGTTTGTGCACACTTAACATCACTAGTATGCACCCAAAAGTAACTCAATGGTTTTACACCACAATGTATCCTAATAGAGGCAGCATCTTAGTACACAAGGTACTATATACACAAGACAAAAACTTAACTAAGATCCTTTACTTGAACCCCACATTTGACCTATCAAAGCTCCAGGTGCAAGCCTTTCTTTGGTCCTTGTGCACCACTTAGCCTCTACACTGTAAAGACATAAACTTAGTTAGTACATAGCTTGGTGTACAAGTAATCTTAGAATCACAAGGATTCTAGTGAAAGAGTACCTGCAAAAAAGAAAGCTTCGCCTACAACTATCCACTAATTGTTAGGCCTGGTGTTAGAACCTACACAACAAATTTAAGGGAGTGAGTATATGAATGTACTCAGCAAAGGTCCTTTGGGGTACTTACAAAGAAGATAGATAACAAGCAAGCATGCAAAAATGACAAACAAACATTCAAGTAATCAACCAACAAGCAACACAAGACAACAACATGGAAGATATGCAATGCATGAATGTATGATATGCGATTCACACAATCCGTGGGACTTCTTACACTTTAAGTGCCATAAAATTGCCATGAGCTCAAATGGCGGAGGTATTTGAGACACTGGCCCTCATATCCCGAACATTTTACCTCCCTTAAGTCCCACTTACGGGTCCTAGAGTAGGTCATCACCTCCTCTCAAAACTTTCCTGTCTTACTCTCAATTTACTGTATAGGGTAGTCATCTTATGTGGTTTAACTTACCAGGCTCTTGGAGCTTAGCTTAGAGCTCCTTAACGGCTCACTTACCAAACCAAATGGTTTGGTTAGGATCTTCTTTGGTTTGTTATTCAATTCCCTTATGTTTGAGACCTTTCCTTTCTAGGCAAATCTAGCCACTGAAACTGACCTAACCCCCCTGGTGCCCTCTTGACAACTTGAGCACTTTTAGCCCTTAGCCACTCTACTTAGCTATACCTTAACCACAATACTTAGCTACCTCTTAAATATTGTAGAATTCTTAAATTAGGAATGAGTCTAAGACCCAACCAAGGCTACGGAACATCTTAAATTAGCATGAGGATGATAATCGAGAGTTTGAGGCATTCTTAGGATGCCTAAGCTTGAGGGACTAATGCATTGGCAACGTTGTCAGTGACGCGTTGCCAAAGGTATCAACTCGGGAATCCTGAGGCTTAACGGCGATGCGTCACCAATGCAATACAACATTGTGCGATAGTATGCGAACTTGTACAAGACTTGCTCAAACTTTCCCATCCTAAGTCCAATTCACATGGGTCTTTTTTCTAATTCATTCCCACACATAATACTAAATTTATATGTATTATTTGAGCTAAATTAACTTGAACCCTTACCTCAAATTTAGCCATAAAGCAGGAACCAAAGCACAAGCTCACTTAAGCTTAACCAAGCTCTCTTGAGTTCCAATCCTAAAACCAACATGATATGGCACCAAGAACCTCAAATCAAGACCATTTCTAGCTACACAAACAACTTAGAACTAGCTCCAACAAAACCAAAAATCTTACTTAGGTTTTAGGCTCAAAACAAACGTCAAAGAGCCATTTAGGAGCATGAACACCAAGAACAAGTTGGAGGCTTGTTGGATTCACCTTGGGAGCTTCAAATTCAATGGAAACTTATGGAATTGGGGAGTTTTAGAGTAGAAATTTTGGTGGGGAGAGGGAGCTACGAGTTTGGGAAAGAAACAAATAAGGTATACTTTTTGATTTCTTGCCCCTTAGCCCTCAAGTTCTCCTTTGTTTCAATTTAGTCACTAAACACTCACCCAAAACCATCCGTCCTTGTTCCTAAAGGATGGCTAAAAGCTTATTACACTTAGCCTCTTGGATACTTGAGTCACTTAAGACATAAATGGCTCAATTGAGCACTTAGTGAAACTTTTTACACTTTTCCTTCAAATATGGTTCTAATAGGTAGGATAACTAATGGTCTTGACTTAATTAGTCAAAATTCCTTATGTGACCATAATTTCATCAAAATTATAGTCACGCCATTCACTTGGGTCAAAATTATCATTCTAGCCCATTTTGACTTTTAGGTGCTGGACCACACTTAGGAACTCATTTTTATTTAACTTAGCTTGTCTTCCTTGCTTAACAAGGTGTTGACTTAAGGTGCTTAAGTAAAAACACTTAAATAAAAATACTTACTCGGTCAAAACCCGTCATTGACTAGGAGAGTTGTCACATCTTCCTCTCCTTCAGAAATTTGGTTCTCCAAATTCTAACTTAGTTAGGCAAACTCACTTGGATATTGCCTTAGCATATCCTGCTTGGTTTCCCAAGTGGCTTCTTCTTTTCCATGGTTAGACCATAGTTGTTACCCACTCCAGGGTAGTCAAATTATGGTGCCAAAATTTTGCATTTAAACTCCAAGGATTGGTAATGTTCTATAGGCCATCAGAACACTACCCTTAGTGTGCATACCCAAGTGGCCCTCTTGGGCACTATATAAACACATGCATATTGGTCCAACCATCACACACATATTCACATTTCATGCACACCATAGCAAAAAATAAGGAAAACACTAGCACAAGTCTTAATCTTGGCTACCACACATTAGGCAATCTTGTTAAGTTCTAGTGACCAGCTACTGCACCTGTAACTTCCACTAATAAACTGTATCATTCTAGCCATGTACCCCCTGTTTTCTTTTCTCCATTACCAAGTAGAGACTTAGAGAAAACTAAGGAATTTTGTTTTACATCAATAGCCCACCTATGGACCAAGTTATGGATTTTTTAAGTTGGTTACAAAATTCTGACCAAATGAACAGTAACTTAGCCAACTTTGCAACGTCATATCATTGGCTACAGGGCTCCAAATTCAGAAATTGAAACTTCCAGTTCAACCTCTAGATTTTCTCTAGGTCTGGTCAAAATTTCATACAAGGATTCCTTTTGCATAGGGAGATATAAAACTTTAAGTGCATACTCAAAATTTTGGTCACTTTATGACCATTTTGCCCATACAAAATTTCGTAAGTGTGCAAACACTTCATTCACAAGGGGAAAGCCCTGAAAAGCTACCCCATATATGTCCATTACACATAGGAAATACATTCCCATGCATTTAACAACTTTATGTGGCCAAAACAGAATTTACAAGTAAGCAGCCCATCATTCACACTTAGGCAGCTTTGCACCACATCACTTATATAGCCAAAACATTACTCAAATGTTCACATACTTGTCTCATCTTATGTACACTGCATGTAGATGCATACATGCACTACATAATGGTATTAACTTAGCTAAATATGCACCCTAAGTTATAGGAGTGCCTGAAATGCAATGGACTCCAGAAACAGGATGCTGGACAGCTGCTGCGCAACACAATAAGTACTACCATTAAAAATACCAAATGTGCTCCTAAAATCACAAAAATTTCCAGATCATAACTAGACACATGGAGGTTCATGTACCTGAAATTTCAGATTAAAACTCAAACCAAAAAGGTTAGTTTAATGGTGATCTTTCAGCTGGACTTGAAATGACAGAATTGAGGGGAGTAAGTTTCATTGAGAAACTTAGTAAGGGTAACACTTGGTTTCTTAAGGTAATGTGATCCTCATTAAAACCTGCATCCAAAGACACTAAAACACAAAAACCACAATGCATGTATACAAGATATAGCAACCAAATGCAGCAGCCATTCACAACAAACAAACACATGAAATGCAGCAACAACAATAACCATAGGTTAGTCCGTAAAACATGCAATAAACTTAAATAAATCACTATGGCAGCCCTCCTCAAGCTAATGCTTGGCCTTAGGAGTAACAATAGTTAGTACTAACTTTGGGCTCTAGAAACCCTTATTTCTTGCTTCCATCTTTAGCATGGTGACACTAAGGCCGAAACCTTGCCATGCTTCTTTTCCCTTAACCCATCCTTGGTTCCTAGAGCTTTTTGCTCTCTTCCAAGCATGGTCTTAGCTTCATGGATGTTTGGAAATACAGTAAACAATCCAAGAAACTTTAGAAAACTCTTATTTTGCTGTCATCTTTGTACACTTGACAATAAGTCACAAAACCTTCAATAAGTGCACTCCCCTCACTAAGCTTGGTTCATCAAGCTCATGGCTCTCTTCCAAGCTTAGCCTTTGCTCCATTGTTGCTTGAAAATTACAGAAAACAGTCCATGAGAGCAAGAGAACCCTTACCTTGAGTGTATGCTGAAATTGGAGCTTGATTCTAGGTGCACCCAAGTCTTAGCACCACAGCTTCCAATTGCCCTTTCTTTCTTTCTTTTGCCTTCAATTTTAATCTTGGAGGTATGGTGGCTATGGAAGAAGTGTGGGGGTGGAGATGCTGCATTTTTTTTTGCTGGACGATACCAAATGTGGGAGATAAAGACAAGGAGAACAACTTATAAAGACTTTAGTTCACAAAACACACTTAATAGCCTTAATTAAGCTTTATGTCATTTTCCTAGCTACAAGACCATGGTTTCTTGCCATGCTTTGGCCAGCCATCCCTTGAGTGGGATAAGTGATTTGGCCACTTAAATGGCCTTAAATGAGCTTAAGGGCACAAAAGACACATAACAAGCTTAACCTTGCTTTATGTCATTTTCCTTCTCATTAATTATGGTCTCTTTGTCTTAAACTCATTGGTACACATGTGCCCACCATTGTTGACTAATTATCAAGCCTTGGCTGGCTCCCCCATGGTGGGAAAACTCCAAATTGCTCCATTTGACTTAAGTAAAAAACGTACACATCATAAGGCTTACACTATGACACTTAGGTCCTTTATGCCTTTTTGTGTTTTCTTTGCCTTTAGTTGTCTTCCATGAGCAATTTGGTCCTCCAATAGCACTTTCATACCGTTTATATCCTTCTCATAACTCTCCAAATCTCTTTCTTGAGAGTTTTACAATTGAGTACCCGAATTTTCAAAATCTTACAAAAAAGTCCATAGGTTGCTTGACAAAGAAGCAATCCTTAAGGCTTTTCTTGGGGGCCAAGTTACCAACTTGGAACACTTTTAAGGAGGTGTTGATCATGCCTTTTTACCCCCCGCACTTCAACCACTATGGTGAGAATTACACAATATAATGGTTTTTAGCCATTATGACACACTTGTAATTCTCCCATTTTGTGAGGTGGTAACAATAGTACGTTGACCATTGGGATTTTCTTTAATCTTAGTTTCCAAACTTGGCAATCATGAAACTTGATGGGGGTGTTCTTCATAACTTAGGTCCTCTCTTATCGAGATAGCGGATAGGGTCAACACTTGCCTAAGATTCACAATGCATTTCCTTAAGGAGCTTAGATGGAAGACATTGTGAGCATGGGCCAAACTTGGTGGTAAAGCCAACCGATAAGCCACTTTTCCCACATTCTCAAGGATTTCAAAAAGAGCAATATATCTTAGGGCCAACTTACCCCTTTGGCCAAACCTAGCCACACCTTTCATCAAGGAAACCTTAAGGAGTACCTTGTCTCCTACATCAAACTTCAAATCTTTCCTTTGCACATTGACATACTTGGCTTGCTTATTTGAGGCATCCTTGATCCTTGCTTAGATCAACTTAATCTTTTTCGTGGTCTCGACAATGATTTCTAGGCCAATAACTACTTCATCTACCTTATCTGCCCAACAATGGTACATCATATTCACACCAGGGTGAACACTGAGCTTACTCGTATGTGCCTCTTGTAACACTTGTTGCCTTAAGTCATTTGGCATATAAAGTTGGTCACTATAGTAAAATAACTCATCCTTGTACTGAAATTCCTCCAGCATAGTACCATGCCTTTCCTCCTCAAAAACTCTCTTCAAGTTTGGATCCTTGTCCTGAGCTTCCTTAACCTTAGCCAGCCACGCTGACTGGATCTCAAGGATCGTGACTTGAGCCATTTCCCAGTCACGCCATAATTCAAATAAGACTTTGAACTATTCAACAACGAAATTTTCTAGGATACTTGCCACCTAATCCTTGGAAAGAAGCACCCCAAAATACTTACGACTCAAGGCATGGGTAACCACATTGCCTTTGCTAGAACAATAGTCTATCGAGCAATCATAATCCTTGATATACTCGATCCATCTTCTCTGCCTCATGTTAAGGTCCTTTTGGGTAAATAAATACTTCAAACTTTTATGGTCCGTAAAGATCTTAAAGGACCTCCCGATAAGGTAGTGTCTCTAGAGCTTTAAGGCAAACACAACCGCTGCCAACTCAAGATCATGCACCGGGTAGTTTAACTCATTAGGCCTTAACTGCCTAGACCCATAAGCAATCACTTGTTTATCTTGCATCAACACACATCCTAATCCTATCCAAGATACATCAATATACACCACGGAAGTATTATGTGGATCTAGTAGGATTAAGATGGGAGTAGAAATTAACATCTTCTTAAGCTCCTGGAAACTTTCCTTACACTTAGAAGTCCAGATGAACTTTGTGCCTTCTTTGTCAAGGCAATCAATGACAAAGCTATCATAGAAAATTTCTCAATGAACCTTCGGTAATAGCCTGGCAAACCCAAGAAACTTTAAATTTCAGTTACAGTTGTTGGGCATTTCTACTCGACCACTACCTTTACCTTTTCTGGGTCTAAACTTAGTCCTTGAGCATTTATGATTTGCTTGAGGGAAGGAATTTCACTTGCCCAGGATTGGCACTTAGGTAGGTTTGCATGATATTGGTTATCCTTAAGCACTTGAAAAGCTATCTTTAAATGTCCCTCATGTTCATGGGGAGTCTTAGAGTACACCAATATAGCATCAATGATCACCTCAACAAACTGATCTAGGTAGGGCCTAAAAATTTGATTCATGTCATCCATGAAAATTGCTGAAGCATTAGTCACTCTAAAAGGCATAATCGTATACTCATAATGTGCATACCTAGTCCTGAATGTAGTCTTTGGGATATCTTCATCCCTTACTATTATCTAGAAATATCCAGACCTTAGGTCTATCTAGGAAAAGACCTTTGCCCATCTTAAACTATCAAATAAGTCATCAATCCTAGGCAATGGATATTTCTTCTTTATAGTCACTACATTTAGTTTCCTGTAATCCATGCATAACTGTAAGGTTCCATACTTTTTCTTCACAAACAATACTAGGGCACCCCACGAGGGAAACACTTGGCCTTATAAAGCCCTTCTTAAGCAATTCTTTTAACTGCTTTTTCAACTCATCCATCTTAGGTGTTGACATCCGGTATAGGGGTATGGAAATCAGTTCTGCCCTAGGTTACAAATATATGGAAATTGATTCTAACTTCTTTGCCTTAAGTTCATCCTTCCTGGCCAAGTGAAGAGCATACCGAAAAAGAGAACTAAACTTCCTCTCATACTCATGGACCATCAAGCTTCCTTGAACCAACTCATCAAATTCAATCCTCTTTTGATCCTGGGCTACCTCACTAGTGAACTCATTTCAGAATTCCTTCTCAAATTCGGTCTAATCAAGTTCTTTAGGCCTTTGCCCAGCTCTACCTTCACTATAAGAGTTAAGTCTCTCCATGACATCTTTCCACCACAAGAAAGCCCTGCCTTCCAAGAAGAAAGCACCAAATCCATCTTGGCCTTGTCATCCAACTTCATGTTCTTAAATATCTCGTTGATTTGATACAACCATCCTTCAGCCATATTGGGATCTCCTGTACCATTGAACTTTGGAGTGTTAATATCTCAATATATTGAAACAAGTCCCACATGGTCTAGAATAACGGGTCTCCTCCTTCTTCTTCGTGGATGGATATCCTCCTCATTTTCTTCTTCACTATCTGCTTCGAAGTCCACTTGAGCACGTTCATTCACTTGCTCTTAACCTTGCACTTGCCCTTGGGGCAGGGGATTTCTCCCCTGACCTTGGTGCACCGTTGGGCCTTGGTGCACATCGGCCCTTACCCCATTAGGGTCCTCCAATGTCTTCCCTCTTTTTGGAGGTTGAGCACGCTCCTCAAGTAGGATAGCCATTCCATGTAACATCCGGTCCATCGACTCATTGAGCCTCTTCAACAATGAAACCATTTCTCTCATGTCTGCCCCATTGGTATCACTAGTTCCTACACCAAGAGCCTGAGCCTCAATAGCAGCACCTGATAGAGTATTAACCACGATACCTGCAATCAAAGCTAGCTAGAAGACCACACCCAAAGCAACTCACAAGCGGAACTAACTACACTTAGCACAAGGAAAACTTAGAGCTTAGTTCACTTATTGCCTCTACTAGGACCATTGACCCACTATGATACCAAACTATCGTGGGTCGGGGTCCCAACCCCCCGAATTACTTGGCTTGTAGGCTCTTAGGGAGTGTGAATTCCATTTAGTTACTATTGGCTAACTATTACTTGTCAATAAGTTAAAATAATTTACATGTAACTAGTTTCTTAGCCTACCCTGCAAAAGATATCCATCTTTTCGTCTTGGTGATGCAAACAATTAAGTAAACTATTTCAAAAACATTGCTCGAGCATTTCATCTAAAACTTACTTAAAACGTGCTGAGACAATGAAATATTAGTTACTTCGACTTTAAGTAGTAGTTTGTGCACACTTAACATCACTAGTATGCACCCAAAAGTAACTCAATGGTTTTACACCACAATGTATCCTAATAGAGGCAACATATTAGTACACAAGGTACTATATACATAAGAAAAAAACTTAACCAAGATCCTTTACTTGAACCCCACCTTTGAGCTATCAAATCTCCAAGCGCAAGCCCTTCCTTGGTCCTTGTGCACCATTTAGCCTCTACACTGTAAAGGCATAAAACTTAGTTAGTACATAGCTTGGTTTACAAGTAATCTTAGAATCACAAGGATTCTAGTGAAAGAGTACCTGCAAAAAAAGAAAGCCTAGCCCACAACTATCCACTAGTTGTTAAGCCTGGTGTTAGAACCTACATAACAAACTTAAGGGAGTGAGTACATAAATGTACTTAGCAAGGGTCCCTTAGGGTACCTGTAAAGAAGATAGATAACAAGAAAGCATGAAAAAATGACAAACAAACATTCAAGTAATCAACCAACAAGCAACACAAGACAACAACATGGAAGATATGCAATGCATGATTGTATGATATGCGATTCACACAATCCTTGGGACTTTTTACACTTTAAGTGCCTTAAACTTGCCATAAGCTCAAATTGCAGAAGTACTTGAGACACTGGCCCTCGTATCCTGAATACTTTACCTCCCTTAAGTCCCACTTACGGGTCCTAGAGTAGGTCATCACCTCCTCTCAAAACTGACCTGTCTTACTCTTAATTTACTGCACAGGGTAGCCATCTTGTGTGGTTTAACTTATCAAGCTCTTGGAGCTTAGCTTCAAGCTCTTTAGTGGCTCACTTACCAAACCAAATAGTTTGATTTGGATCTTCTTAGGTTTCTTATTCAATTACCTTAGGTTTGAGACCTTTCTCTTCTAGGCCAATGTAGCCTCTAAAACCGACCTAAGCCCCTTTAGTGCTCTATTGACAACTTGAGCACTTTAAGCCCTTAGCCACTCTACTTAGCTCTACCTTAACCACAATACTTAGCTACCTATTAAATAATGAATAATTCTTAACTTAGAAATTAGTCTAACACCCAACCAAGGCTGCAAAATGTCTTAAATTAGTCAAGGGATGATAACTGAGAGTTTGAGGCATTCTTAGGATGCCCGAGCATGAGGGACTAATGCCTTGGCAATGCCGTCGACGACGTGTCACCAAAGGCATCAATGCTCAGGAATCTTAAGGTTTAACGGCTACGCAACTCCAATTTGCATCACCACCAGTGACGTGTCACAAATGCACTACAACATTCCGTGATAGCATGTGAACTTGCACGAAACTTACTCAAACTTTTCCATCCCAAGTCCAATTCACATGGGCCTTGTTTCTACTTCATTCCCACACATAATACTATATTTCTATGCATTATTTGAGCCAAATTAACTTAAACCCTTACCTCAAATTCAGCCACAAACAAGAACTAAAGCACAAGCTTACTTGAGCTTGACCAAGCTCTCTTGAGTTCCAATCCTAAAGCCAACATGATATGGCATCAAGAACCTCAAATCAAGACCATTTCTAGCTACATAAACAACTTAGAACTAGCTCCAATGAAACCAAAAAGCTTACCTTAGGTTTTAGGTTCAAAACAAGCGTCAAAGAGCCATTTGGGAGTAAGAACACCAAGAACAAGTTGAAGGCGTGTTAGATTCACCTTGGGACCTTCAAATTCAATGGAAACTTGTGGAATTGGGGAGTTTTGGAGCAGAAATTCTAGTGGGGAGAGGGAGCTACGAGTTTGGGAAAGAAATTAATGGTACAAGGAAATCAAACTTCCAAAAATATCTTAACCAACCCACTAAGGCATACTTCTTTATTTCTTACCCCTTAGCCCTCAAGTTCTCCTTTGTTTCAATTTAGTCACTAAACACTCACCCAAAACCATCCCTCCTTGGTCCTAAAGGATGCCCAAAAGCTTCCTACACTTAGTCACTTGGACACTTAAGCCACTTAAGACATAAATGACTCAATTGAACATTTAATGAAACTTTTTACACTTTTCCTTCAAATATGGTTCTAATAGGTAGGATAACTAATGGTCTTGACTTAATTAGTCAAAATTCCTTACATGACCTTAATTTCATGAAAATTATAGTCATGCCATTCACTTGGTCAAAATTACCATTCTGCCCCCTTTTGACTTTTAGGTGTCAAACCACACTTAGGAACTCATTTTTATTTAACTTAGCTTGTCTTCCTTGCTTAACAAGGTGCTAACTTGAGGTGCTTAAGTAAAAACACTTAAATAAAAATATTTACCTAGTCAAAACTTGTCATTGACTAGGAGAATTGTCACAATTACTATCATAACAATAACTTTAGAAAGAATCCCATAAAGAGCCCAATTATATCAATCATTACATTGACAAGCCATGTGAGTAAATAATTAACTATGAATCAAATGATGTACTTTAATATGTAGAATTATATTCAAGATGGGTAGAAATAGAAGATGAATACCAAGTTATAACTTAACGAAGATTCATGAGGATGTCATTGTAATAAAAATCCAAATAATAGAGTATAGTTAAAGAGTTCCTAAAATATTTTGGAATTGAGAAGTGAGTAAAAAAGGCTTTAAAAAGATCAAATAAGCTCTATAATTAATGATACCAACTTATTGTCTAGGTTTCTCTTTTATATATATAATATAGATTATCAATTAGCTACCTAAAATAACATAAATATGTCTTCTAATAAAAAATTAGTATCTAAATCACTAACCTTTAAAATATTTTGAATGGACCTCGTTGAAGGAGAACAAGAAGTTGAAGTAGAAGCTGAAACAAAAGCTGAAGTAGAAGCTGAAACAAAAGCTGAAGCAGAAGTTGAAACAAAAGCTGAAGCAGTAGCAGAGACAAACCAGAGAAAAGGCTAGAAAATGGGAGAATAAACCGTTTTTAAAAGCAAAATTTGTAGCAAAATCATAGGATGTGCATATGAAAACCAAACTTGCAAGAGGATAAATGTCTTAGAAACTATGTCACAAAAACGTAGAAAAACAAAAACTATCAAAAAATCGTAGGAAAATAAGTCCTACAGTTTTGCGACGTCTTTATCTTGTCTATCAAAAAACGTAGGAAAAAGATTTTGCAAGAAAAGCATAAGATAAGAGCTCAAACATTTTTCTTACGCATGCGGTCCCTACCCACTAAATTCACATTAAAAGCGTCAGACACTTTGGAGGTAGAATTTCTTGCCATCTTATTCTAACAATTATCCTATGTTTTTATTCATCACCTTTTTGTCACAACAAAAACGTCGGACAGTCACAACATTGACCGATCAATGAGTTTTTATTCGATGGTTTTCCTATGAAATTATTTTCGATGGTCTTTACTGTAGGAATCTTATGTCGGAAATGCCTCTTTCCCTTATAGTGACTCCCTTCGTCATATTTTGGATAATATATTTCTTTGGACACGAAAACTAATATTTATGTATTAGTTATTATTCTGTCTTTTTTTTTTCCCATGAATCTAAAATGAAAATAAAAATCCTTTTTGGGTTTTGTATAGTGAGAGTTAAATGATGATAAAGGATTTTTTTTTTTTTGTGCGTGGAGAATTCAAATGAGGGTAATAATGTAAATTAAATGTAAAAAACTTTTCAAAATGGGAAATAGCCCATCCTTTATGGGACAGCGAAAAAACAAATATTTGTTATCATTTTTAAAATAGAGGGAGTATATGATTGTGCATATGACACATAGGATCGATAGCTTACAGTGGCATCAGAACATGTTTAATCAAGAAATAATTCGTTTGTGTGAGTTTCGAAATTAGTTATTGATAAAACTTCGAATTTATATGCGTTAGATGAATTAACCCTTGCACACAAGCGTACACAATTACTGACGTCGATGTTTTAATCATGTAATTGATTGGTTATGTGATCAATTGTTTGGTTTTTACAGGTTCTGTATTTAGCTTGCTATGTGCCGGTGCGCATCAGATGATGATGTCTAAAATAGAAAACCATTTTGGCACCTAATTCGTAACTCCGGTAGGCAATGGACTTAATACATGCATGCACAAAAATATAAAAGTGCAATTTAATTTTTCACAAATTATTCGGAAAAGTGTTACTAACTATGGCCGGCTTGAAAATGCTAAAAGTGTACAATTGTAAAAAATTAAAACGAAAAGCGATGTGATGAAGTGTCTTTCTGTCATCTTGGCAGACGTGTCACCTTCCGTTCAATTAAGGCACTTGAAAGTAATCCCCTTGATGTTATTCGGTGGACATTAAGACCAGGTGCACATGAAGCCACCCTTGGGAGTGCTAAAAATTAACGTGGATGCAGCGTCTTTCACTAATAATTTGGCAGCTAGGGTTGGAATTCTTGTACGCGATAGTGCTGCTCGGGTTTTGTTTATGGCTTCTGATAGTTTTCATTTTATTGAATCTGTGTTGTGTATGGAGGCTTTGGCAATTTGGCAAGCTTTGAAAGAGCAACTATTAGCAGGTGGTGAAATACAGTCATTGAATTTGATTCGTTGCAGTTGATTAATCCGCTTCACGCTCAAGAGACAGCGATCTAGTACACATTTGGTGTGGTTTTAGAGGATATCTCCTATTTAGCTTTTCAGCTAGACTCCTGTTCTTTTGGCCATGTCTAAAGTTTATAAGGTTACCTAACTTATTTTTGTGTCATAAATTAGTATTTGATATTTAAATTTATTTTATCAAATTACATAAACTTATATTACGAATCATAGTTATGTACTGTCTGTCAATTTGAGTGTTAAATCGGATGAGAAATGCTAAAATAATTAAGCCTAAGCCTTAATTAATACTAAAATAAAATTATAATTATAATTATGGTCCTTAAACTTTTTCAATCATTAAGTCTAAGCCTTAAACTTTTAAATTTACTATTTACACCCATAATTTCTTCTCCCAATCTCATCCCCTAATTGGACCGCTCCTCTGCATCGAAGTCGCCATACAGGGCGGGCAAGTTTCTGCTCCACCTCCAATATCGTCTCTCCAATTCTCGCACAATCCCAAGGACTTCCCTGTGCTCCATTGCCCTATTCCTCCATCCAGTCCCTCAGGGTCACCGCCGGCAATCTTATGAACTTCTCTCTCATTCCCCCACGCCTTTTTGCCCTACTCCATATTTAGGAACTTCAAAGCCTAATCTGGTTGAGAGATCAAATTAAGTGCCAGAGCCTACTACAATTGAAGGAGCCCCAATCCTTGAAAAAGTTGGTGAGGCGGAGTCATCTTTTTGTGAAGCTTTCGGAGGAGATAGGAATCAAAACCCTGAAAAGGCAATGTGGGTTTTTCTTCAGGATGGATTTGTGGCCGCTGCATAGTGTACTATTGGTGGAGGCCAAGACAGAGCCCTAGCAAGCAATTTTTTGGATGACGTGAAGCTCAACATTTCTCCTTGGTCATCCTTCCATTGCTCTGAACCTGGATGGTTTCGGTTCTGCTTCATGACCATGGACGACTACATGGTTGAGGTGGCACTGGAGAGGATAAAGGCGTTTTTGGCAAAAGGGAGGGCACTGGCAGAGAGGGAATGAAACGGCAAGAGAGATTAGAGGCTGTAGAAGGTGATATACAAGTAGAATTGCTAGGTCGGATCGCACTTAGACTTGTTTGAAAATGTTTTGCTGCTTAAGACATGGGCCATAGCACCACGGATCGATCAAACAGACAAGAAAAATTCTCTGCTGTAAGACCTGTGCGTAAAGGTTCAATGGAGAAGTTGAACTAGAGCAGAAATGAGACTTGAAAGAAGAGAGATCAAACTTATCCATGGAAGAAAGAGAGAAAGAAAGCCATATCCGGAGTTATGGTTCTTAAAAACTTAAATAATCCTAGATTTGATTTGGGCGAAGATTGAACCAAATTATGTTAATTTCAGCACTCTAATCATAAGGCTATTGATCTTCGATGTGTGCTCCACAAAGCTGAGAAATCTGCTACTGACTTTCACAAGTGGTGGTGTCCAGAGACTAGGAGGAGGTGACAGAAAAGAAAAGGAGAACGGCGAGGAAGGGGATGAGGGAGGTCATAGGAAAAGTTTAAGTTATAGAATTGTTGATATGAAAAGTTAAAGGACTAAAAATGTTATTTTAATATTTATCTTTATGTTTCTTATACCATGTCAACATTTCCATATGATTTAACAGTCAACTTGGCAAAAAGAACAAGATTGAGACACATAATATGAGTTTATGTAGTTCTATAAGACAAATCTAAAGGCCAGGTACTCATTTTGGATACAAAAATAAGTTTAGTTATCCCCCATTCATTTTACCCATTTGTTCATCTTCCCCTAAGATGTAATTGTGTTGCTTATGAGATAGCACGTCTATCTAAAAGGTTAAGTAGCTATGTCATTTGGTCTCTGTATCATTGTCTAGATGCTATTTCTAATACCTTGGCATTAGATTTGTATTCATTTTTTTTAACAACAACCAAAAAATATATTTTCGTTAGGGTAAAATGGGTAAATTTGCCATTAAAATATAGGGGAGGAGAGTAATTTTGCTACTAAAACATTTTTACGGAAAAATTTGCCACTAACATCTTTGAAATGAACATATTTGGTACTGCAATTAGTGACATGTCAAGATATACTGATAAAGCGATGATGTAGTAGTATTTTGTCAACATGGAGCCAATTAACATGGAGACAAGGGTGGAAATGGTAAAAATGAACAAATGTTTTATAGTCACTTAAGTTGTTTTCCTTTCCTAATTTTCACCTTAATCTTTCATCTCCAACTTATCTTCCGCAACCCACTGGAAATGGAAGGCTAGAAAGGTGTACCAATGAACTCTTCTACCACAATTTTCCTTCAACTCACTCACACAACTACCACAGTTTTTGCCTTAATAGCAACAACCCAAACTCATGTATTTGCTCAACTCCAGCAACGATAATTACTAAGTAATTGTTGCTTGCTAGCTGTAATTGCCGAGAAATTGTTGTCGTGTCTTGTGCATAATCTGTCGCCATTGGACAACCCTCCACTTTGTTCACCCATCGTGGATGTCGCCACCGTCACTTATGTCAAAACTTGATGTAAATATGCTCATTTCAAAAACATTTATGCTAAATATGCATGTTTCGAAAACATTGATGGGAAATATGTCATATATTAGCTAATGTAGCTAGTGGAATATCCAACTCACCCCCACCCTAACGGAATTTTACTTGTGATAATGGGATATTTCTACCATTAACTGTCATAATGGTAAATATCCCCATATTCTGAAACATTAATGACAAACAAGCTCATTTTGAAAATGTTAGCTACAAATTTTTCCAAAAAAATAGTTTAGTTGCAAAATTATTCTCTACCCCATACTTTAATAGCAAAATTGCCTTTTTTGCCTTTTCATTAATCTAACGTATGTTACTAGATTTCTGTTGATAAATAATGCTATGATCCAATTTTGAAAAAAGAAATTAAAAAAGATTAGACGCGTAACAGAGGCTTTCCATTGTCTTTTGGTAGGGCTTTCTCCATTTGCACATAATAAAAACTTTTCATTTTCTACACTAGATGCTTTCAAGGTTTTTATGCTGAGTGATGTTTGTAAAAGGAAAATGCATTGTGAAGCAAGTAGAAACAAAAAAAAAACACGTATGTTGGGCAAGGTACATATATATAGGAGAGGGAAAACTAGCTAGAACATGTGAAACATCAATATAAGTGTTGTCAAAACTAGACTAGTTGAAGCGGGAACAGAAAGAATGTCTGGCCTGGGTTCTTGCTACTATTCATTTAAGTCAAAACCCAGCCAAAACTGGATAAAACCAACAAAAGTAATTTGAATTGATTGAAATATGATAATTCTATTAGTTTTCAGTTTCTATAAATTGGTTCCTAACAATTTAAATTACATGTTAGAACAAATCAAAACTATTTGAATTACATTTTAGTTTCTAAAAATTGTGAAACCAACTTAGTGGCTATTTTGTTCTCCTTCTTCAACTTTGATGAAAAATTAACTCTCCAAATAGATGTGGGAGATTTACATTAAAAAAAAAAGAAATAAACAATGGTGAAATATCCTCCAACAAGCAAAAATAATTTGTAAATTTGTCATTTTTCCTTTTAATTAATACCACATTAGCGGAAGTCAAGGCCAAGGAGATTGTACCATCTCGTAACAACTAACAGCGTCAACTAGGATTCAGTTCACATCACTACAAAAGGGCCCTGCCTCTCTACATACAAGTGCCATGCACCCTACAATTGGACCAATATAGGTCCCATGCAACCCATAATGCTAGGTGCATCCATAATCTTAGGAAATTTCCCAAAAATCTAGGATAATCCTCGATAAAACAGTTTCTGCTAAGGCTTTATTTGAGAATAGTGTCAGCGTTAGCGTTAGAGGTTGGAAAACTTATCCAACGATAAATTTTAGTATTAGAGGTTTGAAAATGCTATAACAATTGTTGATAATTTATTCCAACTTTTGACACTAACATTAGATGTTATTCCCACACAAAGCCTAAGAGTAAGTGGATTGTACCAAGCGGTTATAAAACAATCCCCCACGATATCTTCCATAACTAACTTATCCTAGAGGTTCTCCCAATATCTTACATGATTCATGTGATATTCACTTGGTCCTTGCTACTTCTGCATGATCTACACTGATTCTTTATGATCATACACTCCATCTCCCGATGATCCAACATGACTTCTCCATGACTGTCTCAACTTCCAAAAGTTTTTAGCTATAAGAATGTCATTATTCGACCAAATCATGTGTACTGACACTCTCTCAAAGTCACCCATTCTATCTTGATCTACTATGGCTCAACATTGACTTAAGCAACAGAATGCCCGCTATGAATGTCACACCTCACTCAGGCCCTGGCCTATCATCTTCCAATTTAACTCCCAAACCCAATATTTAATCTCAAAGTGCCTGGTTCGGCCAAGCAAGTAATGGCAACTTTTAAGTCTTATTTTCTTAAGTTAAGAGGCCTGGGAGGTGGCCCAGGTGGCTTTAACAAGATCCATTATCAACTTGCAGCAAAGGCAAGGCCCAAAACACTAACTTGCACAACAAGCAAGATTTTAACTGGAAACTTGCATTCCAAGCAAGGCAACACTTAATGAAGTTTAAGTGCATGCATGGTGTGCAATCAAGTGTTCTATCTATATGTCAACCAAGAAGCCCACATGGTTGGTTTAGGTTTTGAAAACAACAAATAAAAATGCATGATGCTCTCGGCCTACTAATGTACATACCATTATGCACAACAGTTCCACATAACTAGGTCCATAACCATTCACGTAAAAGTGGCAACTTTGGCCCATAATATCCAGCATACATAGGCAAGCATAATGCCATCCATAAGTCCATACATAACTTAGCATCCAAAATCCACAAAACATCCACAAACTAGGTATCCAAGACTACACATATATACAAATCAAAATGGTAGTCTACCTAGTATCTAACATGGCTATATATGCCAAGCATCCATAAGTTGTTCATGCCAAGTTACATACAACCCGAGACCATACTCCTAATGGTCAAATAAAACCTTGAGAATCCCATACAGAAGTACACACTGCAACACCAAACCTATGGCCATATTCATGGTCATAAAGGTGAATACCACAATCAGAGCTAAAGTCCAAGTATCCATGCTCTCCTAGACAGTTCCCACTCTACAGCCTGCAAACTTAAAACATAAGTCTCGGCCAACCATAGGTAAATAAGACTTGTAATGAAACCAAAATGCTACGCCAAGCACACATTGGCACATACCTTGGTAACTAAGCAAATAAACACTAAGCACACACACAAGGCAGCTTAGCACTACTCAGGCCGAATATCCTTGCCTGAAAAATAAAGGATGGGCAATGAGCATATAACTCAGTAGGATTCACTTAAAACATATACAACTCACATTGAGTCTATTTAGTTAAGCTGAGTAATCACTCAAAGCTTAACCTCCCATTAGTTAGCTCAACCTGCAAAACAAACACCAAGACAAGAAAAGCAGGCATATACATATACAAAACGGATAAATAAGTCAAATATTTCATAAGTGGGGTTAGCATGCACAAGGAAACACCAAAGCACACAAGTACACACAAACACTCCACAATGTTGCTTTCGGCCATATAAGCCATACATGTACCCATGTGCATTTCTTGCACACAAACTTACCAATACACCATTTCCATTTGGAGCTCCCAAAATGCCAAGCAAATAGGCCACATTTACTTGCATTTCTAGTACATGTACCATAGTTAATTAGCTAATCAACAGAACAACCAAGTATAACCATTAAGCCCATCAAGTAACTAAGGTCATATGGCACATTTAACCATCACTTAGCCACTCTAGACACTTGAATCATGGTGTACATTACCAAGCAAAGTCAAGTGCCAGTGAACCCTACCTCAAATAGCTCTCGGTCTCAACCAAGTTTCAAATGTCCAAGTGCTCTTCAATCACAATGCCTAGCATAACAACACATAGGCATCATCATACACATCCATGGATTAAACTACCATGACTCAAATGAAGAACATTAGAATGCGCACACTTTAGCTCTCGGGCAAAGTGTCCAATATGTCCATATATGTACTGCCCATCATTCTGTCATACCACATGATACTCTAATCACCAATGAACATTTTCCATAGTAGTATTACCAAGTAACCAAGTGAAATGCACTACGTTACCATAAACTAAGCTCTCGGCCAAAGTACACATTTTCACATATTTGTGTCACTCATCCAACTAACCCAAAACATGATCAAGTGGCCATCAAATGACAATGCTCATGGCACAATTACCATGTAACCCATTGAAGTACATCATGATATACCAAATCAAGTTCTCGGCCAAAGTGCACACCTTCACATACATATGTTCTCTATCAACTAACTCTACACATACACATCAAAACATCAATAACTAATGTTTCATGGCAACATTACCATGTATTCAAACAATGGGCACTAAATTATGCCACTTCAAGCTCACGGCCATATAACCCAATTTCACATAACAATGTTCCTCACCCATTCAATCCAACATATGATCGTCAAAGTATCACTAACCAATGCCCATGGCACTAATACCATGAAATCAAATGAGGAATACATGATTACCTCAAAGTGCACTTTCGGCCAACACACTATCTTTCACAAACTTGGTGTTCTTCACCCTAACAACCTAACACAAGGTTAAATAATCATTAACAAGCATCACACATGGATTAATTTCCATGAATTCCAAGAAGAACACCAAGAACACTTGTTCATCACATTCGGCCAACATTCCACTTTCAAACCGAAGCATTTCTTGCTCATTTAACTTAATACATCTTCAATTGAGCACTTAGGTTCCTTGTACATGGAAGAACTACCATGAATTTAAGGAGACATGGACATTACCTCAAAACCCTAGCTCAATTAAGCTCGGTTTCCTTGAATCTTCAAGAACCAAGCTTAATTCCAAGCAAGCACAAGCCGAAACACTCTTCTCCAAGCTTGAATCCTTCAAGTATCTTCAAGAATCTTGGATTTCAAAGCCAAAATGTGAAAGAACTCTCAAGAACACTCTCGGTTTAACAAGAACAAGCAAGCCCGAAATGAACAAATGGCCTTGGACTTGATTTCGGGCGAAAGTCATGTGTTTTTAGTTGGCTAGAATGCCAACTTTGCCTTCCACAATTTTGCATGGTGCAAAGTAGTTTTCCAAGCCCATATAAGTACAATGCCGCCCTTAAACTTGTGGTTAAATGGACACTTAAGTCAATTCTTGGCCCATTGTGCCAAGCACATGATAAACACAAGTACCAAGATGTCATAAGTACCCTTGTAAAACCGGCCATGTAACTAAACTAATGACTAGTTAGCTTAACTAGTAACTAGTGAATAGTACACTAGTGGTAGACAAGAATTTGACTAGCAATCATTGTTGTCTCCCAAAAATGGTCTAGTCTTGGACTAGCCATCATAAAATTTTGCATGGCCAACAATGCCATCCTTAAGCTTGTGGTTTCACTTGTACCACTTAACTTAGTGCACAATTTAGTCCCCTTTCTCTGTTTTCTGTCAGCTTTCCCATAGTACATTTTCTATGTGCAATTAAGTCCTGAAAGTCTCTAGTTTTGCACATAAGTCACTGTACTAGTCTCCGGAGCTTCTCTTACTTCCCTTTTCTGTTTTCTCTCATTTTCCTTGGTTTTTCCTTGATATTCCTTGGCCTAAGCCAAGCACTCAGGAGGTGCCTAACAATGAAGATACTCTTCCTGAGGGCCTATTAATGAAATCTTTGCTTGCAGCAGGTCCATGCTTTATTAAGCATGCAAGTCAAGTCCACAATTCAATTGGATTACGATAGCATTTTGGCGATCACCCTTTTACTAGTTCTCTTTTTGGGCAAACGTGAATTTTGTACTAGTTGACTATATAGTGAGGCGTAAATCTTGCATGCCAATTAATCTATAAATAACATCAATATGTTTTTCCGTGAAAACAAGTAAATTTTTTTTTAATTAATACATACAATACCCCATGTGGTCTAATTTTATTTTTTACGACCCATGTGCTACAATAAATTATGGTTCTTTGGGGAAACTATATGGTGTGTACTTAATAAATACGATATCTCAATCTCTCATTTCAAATTTGATATATTTTTTTTCTCTTTCTCGTATATTGATTACAAAAAAAGTTTGATTTCCTTTTGGAAAAAGGAGAAAAACAACCAAAATTTCTTTCTAGTGGTTAAGATTTGTGGTTATTATAAAGAAGTTTATAGTCACTTTTCTCACACCCTTTGACCTTCCTCTAATTTATGAGTGAACATTCAATTGGTTTAATTTGGAATCAATCCAAATATGACAATTCAATTGGTTGTTTGCTTTTAGGAATTGTATTAGAACAGTACAAATTGCATGTTAGAACCAATCCGAATTATTTGAATTACATTTCTGTTTCAATAGATTGTTAGACCAACTTGTAAATTACTCTACTTTGGTTGTTCAACTTTAACGAAAAAAGTGTTCTTCCAATATATAGAATTAACTAATTTACACACACCCTTCTCCCTCTCTCAAAAAGTCCCTCTAATCTTGGCTTAATTGGCCAGATCTGGATGGTTTTCCAAATTGGATTTAGCCATCCCTCTTAAAACTTTACATTATTTTTTGAAATGATTGACTTTATCAGTGGAGTTTTCTTTTTATTTTTGTCAGATCCAATTTTTTTCTCTCTAACAAACAGGTTTGAGGAGTTGCAGATTAAAGAGGCAATAGCAGAGAGTTCCACCCAATGAGGTCAGTCGATCTGCTCTCTCATGGTGGCCAGAAGTTAAGTTAACGTTTGTTAGTCTAAACATTATACTAGGTTTGTGTCCCTTCGTTTTGAGGATTTTTTTCTGTCTGTTTGTAGGTTTAAATACCGAGTATATGTATGTATTATCTACAGTTTTTCTGTATAATATGGTATCGTAGAAACATTATGAATGACATGAGTTAAACTTATCATCCACAATACCCAAACAATCCTGCCATTTGATCTAGTCTGTTTCTTAACATTTTGGCCTGATATTTCACTGACCAACTCTGGGTCAACACATTTTATTCTAGTTCCAAACCAAAACTTAAGATTAGTTTAGTTCAGATAAGTTTTGTCTGAGTTACAACTTCAATTCCTTTGGTTTCATTCTAGTTACTAACTTTGTCTTCCTCATCTGGGTATATTTTTGCCAACAAGACTGTGAGTGCCTGTGCTTAATAGACCTTCAATGCCTTATAATGAATATCAAATTCCCCTAAGTTAATGTACCATTTGGCCAGTCTATCTGAGTGGTTAGGTTTCTGTAGGTTCTGTCGAATAGGTAGCCTTATTCACACAATAATTATATGTATTTGGAAATGAGGCCTTAGCTTGCTTGAAGCCAGGATTAATGATAGAATGACATTCTAAAATGGGGGATAAGAAGGCCCCATCCCTTGCAATGTCTTGCTAACATAATAGGCTGGTTACTATTCCTTTCCCTATTCCTTAACAAAAAATGTATGGACTATCCCATCAATTATGTCAAGGTATAAAATGAGCTGGTCTCCAAGTTGTAGTTGTTTGAGCAAGGGCAGATGTTGTAAATAGTTCTTAATTTGATAAAGGGCTTCCTTGAACTCGTCTATCCACTCAAACTGTGCCTCTTTCCCTAAAATCTTAAAGAAGTGCTTACCTTGATGAGAGTGTCTCAAAGGAAAGCCCTTTGATGATCTAGTTAGTACCTTGATGAGAGTGGATATAGCTAGGGTTAAGGAAGGAGAAGAGCATACCTTTGCAAGCCATAAGGGTCCCCCTTTATACTCATTGAGTGCCTTTTGTCGTGGTCCCTCAAGAATGTCATTAATGGGGGGGTTGCCTTTTATTGTTGGAATCCTACTTTGGCTAGTTGTCATCCCGCTAAAGGATTCCTTTATTAAGTAGAGATCTCTTTGGGCCGGTTCTTTTTCTTCAGTAGAACCTAATGGTCAAATTACATTAGGCCAAGCCCACTACATCAATGTTCCCCTAATGCTGAGCCATATATCTTGCTAATTCAACTCCAAATATAGCACTGAAGTCATTTTTTCTAATTAATTAATTTATGAGATTTATGTGATCCCAAGTAATAATTTTTGGGTAAAATTCAGTTAATGTCTCTAACCCTTTCACATTGTCCTAAACAGGTTCCTAACCTTCATTTTGCCCTCTTAAAGTCCCCAACCTCCCTATTTTTGCCCTGAGCATGGTCTTTCTATCAATTTCATGGTTAACTTTGGCAGATTTTTTTGTAGTAAATGCCAACTTTGGTCCATACATTTCTTTCTCTCATCAAAACACCATCAAGCTTAAAAAATTTAACACTTCAACCCCTGATTCAATTTAAAAGAGTCTATCTCCTATCCCTTAAAAATTATTGATTCTCTTACTAGCTTGATGGTGCTTTAAGTAGGAAAAAGAAAATTAGGACTAGAGTGAGTATTTTTTATCAAGTTTCTTTTAACTTTAACTGTGAAATTGATGGAAGGATTATAATTAGGACAAAAATGTGGAAGTTACGAACTTTATAAGGGTAAAATAAAGGTTAGAGACCCACTTAGGACAATTTGAAAAGGTTAGGGACGTGAAATGAATTTTATCCAATAATATTTTTTTATAAAAACAAGTGAAAATGCGCAAGCTGTTAGATCCGATGCCCGTGTGATAGAACGCCCTTTTGAAGGATCCATGTGGGGTAGCTAGTTCTTGGTTCTTTCCTATGACCTTCTTCAAGGGCCCATGTGCTGTACCTGTAGTTAATTATGGGCTCTTTTGTTTGACCTTTTTTTGAGGGGTGAAGGGCCCATCTGGTGCACGTGTAATTAATTTTGGGCTCCCTTTTTTGACCTTCCGATTCACTCCTGCAACTGAGATTCGGTTCTTCAGGAAACCGGGCATTCTGTTTTCTTTTCTTTTTGTTCTCCTCAATCTTTTTGTGTTTTTAAATCGAATAGTCAATAATGCTATATTTTTTCTCCTTTTAACATTGCATAAGTTCTTTACGAAACTAGGTATGAGATAATGGAATTAAAATTCAGTAAGTATTATAAACAATTTTTATCATTAATATCATTTGATAATTTTATTAAAAAACTTGCATGCACCGGCACATGCGTCAGTTTCACATAGGTTTCTTGTGTGTGTATGTGCAGTTTCCATTTCCTTGTGCATTTCAAACAAGAACTGGCTGTAGGCAAGTTAGTCTGAAATGCGATATTTTTACGGTAAGGTTTTTCCTTTTTTCTTCTTTGTTCCATTTTTTTTTTTGTATTGTATCCAATTTATTATTATTCTTTTTCTGTTTTTTCTTTTCATTTTCTGTTTTATTTATTATTATTTTCATTTTATTTTTTCTAGTTTTATTTTTTTTCTTTTCCCAGTTTCTATTTTCATTTTTCACTTTTCCTTTCTTCCTCTTTACAATCTTTATCTAGTTTTTCATCTTTTTTGTTTTTACAATGTCTTTGTTAGAATTATTTAGCTTGAGTGGCTAAATACATTCTTAAAAAAAACACACTTAGATATACATTAATATATGTAATTTGTGATATTAACCAATGGATGTGTGTCATGTGGCAAAAGAGCACAAGGACCTTACCACACAGGATAATTTGGAGAAGTGAGATGTCTCTTGGAAGATATATATTGTTTCAGCAATAAAAGCTAAGAAGAGGTGGTTATTGAGTTAAAAAGGGTATATGTACAGAACTACTCCCTCTTCTTGATCTCTCTCTCTCTTTTTCCCAAGACTTTGACTCTCCTCTGTTCTCATCATCATATAGAAAAGTTAAATAAAGATTGTGTGTTCAAGTGTGAACAATACATAGGACGTCTTCACTCCTATCTAACATCGGTTTACTTCAAGATTACGAGAAGATCAATTATTGCTTCTTCATTACTTGTTCGGGACTTAAGGTATGTCCTTAATTTCTAATGTTCAAGTTTCTTTGAAACTTTCAAATGGTATCAGAGCCAAGGTTATGGAAAACGTTTTTTCTATCAAACAAAATAACAAAACGTAGCAAATAATTTATAAAAATTTTGAAAATTTAATATGATGTTCCTTGGGATGTCGGAAGTTGATCTGGAAATTTTCATAATTTTTGGAGTTTATTTGATTAAGTTTTAAGATTAATATTTTTCGGATAGACAGAAAATTCTGGCATGCTGACAGTTGCAGTTATTAAAATTTAAAAATTTTTTAACATAGTAAATGTTATCTAAAAATAGTGAAATTTTTAAAAAAACTTGCTAAACATTTAAGGAGGTAATTTAAATAGTTTCAAGATTTTTTGATATATTTTTGTTCGAGTTTAATAATTTTGTGTTCGGACTAGTATGGTGACTGTCAAAGACAGGCAGTTTTCTTAACTCCGAAAAGTTGTGTTGTTTAAAATAGCAAACGATGTCAAAAATTTGTAAATTTTTAATATGTGCTTTCTGGACATGTTATGTATGTTTCTCGAAAATTTCATGTTTTTTAAACATCGTTTCTTTGTATTTTAATAATTTGTTTACGGAGATGGCAATTTAACTAGAAAATGGACAGTTAAGAACATACTCAATATTCTTGGGTTTTGAGGAAATTAAAAAATTATAGAAAAATGTTACACTGTTTATAAACGTATCTAGGATCTAAATATTAAATTTGACATTAATTAGGGTCGAATTTAATTGAGAAATGACTTAGACATTATTGAATGTTCAAGTCTGTCCATTTGTGCATACTTGTGAATGAATTAAGACCATGCTTATGTGAATTAATGAAACATGTTATGACATATCTAATTGTGTGTTAGAATGCATGCCTTTGTTATGTTATAACATGAATTAGTTGATTCATGTTTGCTTGGTGCTTGAATTAGTCTTGTTGTGGTTGAAGTGTACTTACATATTGAATATTGCATAGATGGCTTGCAAGAATATCATTGCCGTGTTAAATAAGGACCTTAAACTTGATGGAGATAACTACCCCATTTGGGAACAAAAGGTCCAATTCATTTTAATTGAGCAAGATGCAATTGATGTGCTGACAAATGTGGAAGAACCACCAGCCAATGGACAGGACCCCGGTGCCTATGAGGCATATAAGAAAAAGGATACCATGGCTCGCATCACATTGTTAAGTACGATGGTAGATGAGCTCATGGTGGACTTCTCAATGCTTGAGTCAGCCAAGGCAATTTGGGATACTGCCAAGGCTAAGTTTGGGGATGTTTCTTTAGAGAAACAAAGGTCCATGATTCTTAGGTTTGAGAATTATATGAAAAGGTTAGATTATGCAGTGGCCACTCATTTGCGTGAGATGTTACGCATGATCTCCCAACTTAAGGGGGCTAGTCATGTTCTCACAGATGAACAGCAAGTGTAGGCCATAATCCGTTCCCTGCCTGATGAAGAGTGGCAGTTGATGAAGGTTAACTTGCGCCATAATAGTGAAATTAAGAATTTTGATGATATTGCTAGACATCTGCTTTTGGAGGTAGAAGTCATGGCAATAAAAGACCACTCTAGGGCATATGTTGCCGAGACTTCTTTTTCCCAAAAGAACAAGAAAAGGTTCAGAGGGGAGAAGAAGGAAGAAGGCAAAGGGAATGGACCCAACAAGAAGAAGTTCAAGAAGAGGCACAAGAGTAAGCTCAAGTGCTTCAGTTGTGGGAACAAGGGACACTGTGCTAAAGAGTGCAAGGACCCACCTAAGGTACATGTTTCCGATGAGATTCCTTCATTAGTACATGCTGTGTCATGTGCTAACCTTATTGAATCTAATTCTTCGTGGATTATTGATTCAGGAACGACGGACCACATAGCCAAAGAAAGAACATGGTATGTTACCTATAGAAAGTTGCCTAGAGGGGTAAGGACTGTTTCTGTGGGTAACAATGCAAGTTTGGTTGTGGAAGGGATTGGCACTTGTAGGGTCCCATTAGAAACACATGATTTAATACTTATTGATGTATTATATGTACCTTACATGGCTAGAAACCTGATTTCTATTAGTTCCCTTATGAACTATGGATATTCTATGAACTTCTCAAATGGGCTTGTAAATATTATTTATGGTGGTAATAAGATTTGTTCTTGTTCAATCTATAATGGCTTGTTCCAGTTAAATATAAATGTTGCCAATGGTAGTTGCCACATTGCTAATGCCATAAGTCCAACGACTTGGCAAGATAGGTTAGGGCACATTGGACAAGAAAGAATGAATAAGTTAGCCATGAGTGGCTTAATTGAGTCTTTGACCAATGTTTCCTTACCAAGTTGCCAATCACGTCTTACGGGAAAAGTTGTAAGAAAGCCTTTTGGTAAGGCAATTAGGTGTAGTGATCCTTTGCAATTGATCCACTCTAACCTTTGTGGTCCAATGAAAGTATCATCTAGACTTGGGTTTAGATATTTTATTACCTTCATTGATGACTGT
This sequence comes from Aquilaria yunnanensis, assembly GCA_039654915.1. Classification (NCBI taxonomy): domain Eukaryota; kingdom Viridiplantae; phylum Streptophyta; class Magnoliopsida; order Malvales; family Thymelaeaceae; genus Aquilaria; species Aquilaria yunnanensis. The sequence goes on along the minus strand of CM077595.1, from coordinate 32,927,669 downwards.
ACTTGTTATGCCCATGTATTCTTACTAATGCATAAGCATGAAACACTTAGGTGTTTCAAAACTTATGTGAACTTAGTGGAGAATCAATTAGGTAAGACGCTCAAGTCTTTAAGGACTGATCGTGGAGGCGAGTATTTGTCAAATCAATTCAAGGCCTTCTGTGATAAGAAAGGCATTGCAAGACAACTTACCTTTCCATGGACACCCCAACAAAATGGAGTGGCTGAAAGGAGGAATAGGACTCTCATGGATATGGTACGTCCCATGATGGCTAGGGCCAATATGGATATTACTTTTTGGGGTGATGCCTTGCTTTGTGCAGCATATATCCTCAATAGAGTGCCTTCCAAGTCTGTTGGTACCATACCCTATGAGTTATGGACCAAGAGATTGCCTAATCTAGGTCATTTACGCTCCTGGGGATGTGCTGCATATGTTCACATTGCAAATCATCCACTAGGAAAATTAGGACCTAGAGCAAGGAAATGTGTTTTCCTTGGCTACTCAGAACATTCAAAGGGTTATATATTTTTAGACATAACTCATAAAGGTGGGAATGTCTTTAAGTCAAGGGATTCTAATTTTATGGAAGATGAGTTCCCAAGAGTTGATGAAGGTAATAATATGAACTTTTTGGAAGAGGCCTATGAGATAGGTCAATCTAGTGCCTTAGAAACACTAGATACCACACATCCTAGGGGTAGTGTTCCTCCCATGGCAATTCCAGTGACGCCACCTCATGTGTTTGATCACCATGAAGATCAAGCATATGTTGATCATGAGGAATATCAAGAGGGAGAAATAGAACAAGAGGTACCCCAACTTGAGCCACAAGAAGAGGCTCCACAAGAGCCAGATAATAATACACCACAAGATGAACTGAGGGTACATGATGATGTTGTACCTCCTCATCAGCCTAACTTGAGACGTTCAAGTAGGCAATTTAGACCACTTAGGCATTGGGATCAATGGTGGATTCTAGATGAAAGTGAGGAAAACTTGGTTTCATCTATGGTAGATGAACCAAGCAATGTGCAAGAGGCTCTTGAGGGTGTAGATAAGAATAAGTGGATGGCTGCCATGCAATAGGAGATGGACTCCATGCATAAAAATAAGGTCTGGGACTTGACTGACCTTCCTCCTGGCCGTTAGACAATTGGGAACAAGTGGGTTCTCAAAATTAAGACCAATTCTCATGGTTCAATTGAGAGGTATAAGGCCCGTTTGGTGGCCAAAGGGTTCACTCAGAAGGAAGGTGTTGATTATAAAGACACTTTCTCTCCTGTTGTGAAATTCAATTCAATAAGATTGTTACTAGCTATTGTTGCACATTTAGACCTAGAGTTACATCAAATGGATGTAAAGACCGCTTTTCTCAATGGAGAGTTGGGAGAGGAGATTTACATGAAACAACTACAAGGTTTCATTGTAAAGGGTCAAGAGCACAAAGTTTGTAGATTAAAGAAGTCTATTTATGGTCTTAAGCAAGCTTCAAGACAATGGTACTTGAAGTTCCATCATGCCATTGCAAACTTCGGTTTTGTGATGTTGCATGAAGACCATTGTGTTTATATGCTCAATAAAAGGTCTGAATTTGCAATATTGACGTTATATGTAGATGACATCCTGATAGCTAGTAGTGGCTTAAGTTTGTTAAAGACCATTAAAGAATGGTTATCTTCCATGTTTGATATGAAGGACATGGGAGAAGCTGCTTATATCCTTGGAGTTAAGATCCTAAGAGATAAAAGGACTAAGTTGCTAGCGTTGTCACAAGAGCCTTATATAGATAAGGTCCTTGCACGCTTTAACATGACAAACTCAAAGTCCATGAACTCCCCTTTGGCTGTAGGTTATAAGGTCAGTGAGGCTATGTGCCCAACTACTCCTCAAGAGAAAAAGGAAATGGAGAAGGTTCCATACCTTAGTGCCATAGGTAGTCTAATGTATGTCATGCTTTGCACAAGGCCTGACATATGCCAAGCAGTGGGTCTAATGGCAAGATATTCTTCAAATCCTGGCCCTGGGCATTGGAAGTGTATCAAGAGAATCCTTAGATACCTTAAGGGTACAAAGGATTATTGGCTATGTTACCAAGGAAGAGAATTTAGCCTACTTGGATACTCTAATGCCGATTGGGGTGGAGACAGAGATAGTAGCAAGTCAACTTCAGGTTATGTCTTTATGCTTGGAAATGGAGCTATCTCATGGAGTAGAAAGAAACAAACTTGCACAGCATTGTCAACGATGGAGGTTGAGTTTGTTGCAAGTGTAGCTGCTGTGCAAGAGGCTCTATGGATAGGTTCTTTCCTGGAACATTTAGGGTCAATAGTCTCCATTAAGAAGCCAATCACCATATATTGTGATAGTATGGCTGCTTTGGCTTATACCAAGGATCCTAAGTACCATGGAAAGACAAAACATATAAGCATGAAGTATAACTTTGTTAGAGATGCAATAGAAGAGGGAGAAGTCAAGATGGAATATCTATCTACAGATTTAATGGTGGCTGATCCTCTCACAAAGCCTTTACCACCAATTCCTTTTGCTAGACATGTCAAGGCAATGGGCCTCCGTAGATTATGATAGATGTTGGTGTGATTGTTCTCCTTCTTGTGTCCACTAAATATGGACTTGGATTGTATGATATTTATTTATTAGTAAAATACACATATGATGATTCTAAGTTAAGTGCACTTCATCTAGATACCACAATGAAAATAAATTCATGAAAGACATGTCAAATCATAGGCTGAGGCTGATCTTCTCACATGGGTCATTCGCCCTTGCATTTTTGTGTAAGCACAAGGTTGAGATCGCTACAGTCTTAAATGTGTGTTATCTCTAAAATGTAGAGATATGTAACCTACAAGGGTTATACATTTAAGTGGGAGTCATATCCACCAACATATGACAACTTCAGCGTAATGGTCGTCTTGATTTACATAAATAATCAAGATAAGATGATATTGGTCACCGAGTTTGCATGTCCACTCATGCATCCTATCCTATGGTTGAGAATTGCTTTCTTATATGTAAGAAAGTATGATACTTCATGGTTTAATTTTTGACATGTGCTCCCATTATAAAGAATAGTGGGAGAAACACATATACTTGTTTTAAGAGGGAAAAGTGACACACCTCCCACAAAGTGTTGTTGTAAAACATTTACAAATGTGTCACTCCCACAAAGTGTTGTTGTAAAACATTTAGAGATGTGTAATTGCAAAGGCAATATATGATACATCATGACTGTCTTACCATGAAGTTTGACCAAAGAAGAGTATGAGAAAGTTGTCTCTTGTCTTACTCATGTGTGAGATTCTTCAATTAAAACCCTTAGTGACTACAGTCAAATATTAAGGGCTTTGGGTCATTATGGTTACTTTGATTAGTCGCCTAAGGCTTAAGTTGAACTAGCATGATGTGTTCTCTTTTTGGGTAACCATGTGATTTTTTAAAGACTAAATATATTGGACTGAAGGAAAGATGAGGATGTAGTTGCATGAGTTGCACACTACGTAAGTAATTGCATAAGTTGCATATTACATAAGAGATACACTATAACATTACTTAATCATGGGCCCATAGAAAATGATTTGAGTAATGATGATGATATTGAAATATTAAAAAGTGCACTTAAGGTTTAGCACAATTCAAGAGTTTCTAATGCATGAAACTCGTAAAAGAGACTAAATGTGGCTAAACAAGTGTATCATCGTATCTTGGGGTTTTATAAGGCATGACTTGAGTACTTTAAGAAGAGAGAGTTACATAGTTCTCCATTGTCAGTCTAACAACCACAATGTGAGATGTTCTTGGTAGCATGCCAAGGGTCACACGCTTGACACACAAATACTATGTTTGTTGATGATGGAATTAAAGTAATATGTGTTAAGGTAAATATTAAGTATATCTGTGCGAGTGGGAGCTTGTTAGAATTATTTAGCTTGAGTGCCTAAATACATTCTTTAAAAAAAATGCACTTAGATATACATTAATATATGTAATTTGTGCTATTAACCAATGGATGTGTGCCATGTGCCAAAGGAGCACAAGGACCTTACCACACAGGATAATTTGGAGAAGTGAGATGTCTCTTGGAAGAGACATATTGTTTCGGCAATAAAAAATAAGAAGAGGTGGTTATTGGGTCAAAAAGGGTATATATACAGAACTACTTCCTCTTCTTGATCTCTCTCTCACTTTTTCCCAAGACTTTGACTCTCCTCTGTTCTCATCATCATAGAGAAAAGTTAAATAAGGATTGTGTGTTCAAGTGTGAACAATAAATAGGACTTCTTTGAAGATTTCAGGATCTCATGATAACATATCTTTATGTTATCTACTCATGTACATGCCACATGCATTTTGATTATTTGAGTTCAACATGGATATAGACATGCATAATTCTAATTCTTAACATTGCACTTAATATAACATGTTATATAGCATGTCAATTTTACATACAAGTTATGTCAAATAAATCCTAGCAAGCTACTAAGAACATACATGTAATAAATGGAACTTAGCATGCCGCTAAACTAAGAAAGAATGTGCACCTTTCTTCTTGGTTATCTTTGGCGAAAACTTGAGGAGGACTTGATCTTGGAGGAGCACCTTGAGGCTTGAATTGAGATGAAGAAATCTCAATGATAATCCACCCACATTGCTCTAAATTAGTGTCTAATATTTTGGCTTATTTAAGGAATGGAAGGAGTAGACTTTTCTTTCAAGAAATTGGAGCAAATGGAGTGCCAATCAGTGCTTAAAATGGACGGCCACTAAAGGCTATTTATAGATGACCAAAAGGCAGACCTTTACACCAAGCAAGGTGTCCTTTAAGCCAAAGAACACTTCCTTTGGTCAAGGGTCATCTATGGTGGCGAAAATACATGTCCCTTTGGCCAATGAACACTTCCTTTGGCCTAAGAGACATGTCCCTTTGGTCAAGAGACATCTTTTGGTGCTATAACCAACCCATGGTCGAATATACATGTCTCTTGAGGTCAAAGGACATCATTCTTGGTGCAATAACCACCCCAACCACCTCATGGCCGAATATACATGTCTCTTGATGTCAAAGGACATCATTCTTGGTGCAATAACCACCCCAACCACCTCATGGCCGAATATACATGTCTATTCACTCAAGGAACACTTCCTTTGGATGAAAGGACATGTTCTTTTAGCCAATAGTCATCTCTTTTGATGAAGAGACATACCTTTACATAAAAGATGTGTCTCTTGGTGGTTTTGAGCTAAAAGCAAGGTGGGCTGGCACAAAGCTAGCTCACTATACTACTTATGCACCATTGAGCTCCTTTGAGCTCCAACCAAGCACCATGAACTGAGGTCCAGCTCCTAGAGCTGACCTTGAGCTAGAGTTAGCTGCTTTCAGCTGAAGTGAACTAAAGTCCAGCTACATTCAACTACCAAAAGCTGAAGTGAGCTGACTTGAGCTGACTTGAGTTAACTTGAGCTGAAGTCCAGCTACTTTGAGCTACTTATAGCTGAAGTGAGCTGACTTGAGCTAAAGGGAGCTACTTTTAGCTGCCTTAGATAGCTGTTCAAGCTAGAGTTAGCTTAATGGGCTCAAATCTTTTCTTAAAAGGATCTTGGTGCACCAGGAATTCCAACAAACTCCCACTCACACTAAGATGCTTTTAAACTTCCAGCTCCCACTCAAAACAAAACTCCTTAATCCTTATAGCCGAAATAATCTAGACACTTTTACATATATAGAGTTGTGGGTGCGACCTCAAGCACACACACACCAAGTCTCTTCTATTGAGGTTGTTAGACTTTCAATAGAAGATTGTCCTCTCCTCATAGTTTGAACTTCTTTAAACTTTCTTTGAACACATCAAATTCAAGTGTGTTGCTTAAACACATCAAGCTTGCTTGAACACATCAAGTTATGCCTTTCAGACCCCAAACATATGATACACTTCTTAATCACAATCAGTCTCTTTCTTAGAATTTCAACTCCTTGAAATCCATGATTGTATTAAGCATTGAGTACTCATTTCAATCACTTGTCATTCAATCTAGCATACTACTCACAGTAATATGTAGGGCCCAAGATTGAATTTAGTGAACGTGTATCATCTTAATGTCTTTCCTTTTAGCTTCAACTACTTAGGTCAATGAGTTAACATGATTACCCAAAAGGAGGATACTCCAGTCTCATTTCTCTAAGACCTTTGACAACCAATCAAACTAATCATAATTAACTCAACTTCCTAATAGCAAGCCAAGTCACTAAGAGTCTGATTCGAAGAATCTCACACTAAGCAAGAATAGAGACAACTTGCTTAAATTCTTCTCTGGTCGTATTTCATGATCATGGAAAACTTGGAAACACATCCATTAAAGTTCCATAATACACTTCTAAGGTGTTTTATTCATGTCACTCCCACTTGGAGTGATCTCCATTCCAATTGAGGAGTGTGTCATTTCTCCCTCTTAAAACACCATGAAGTGTACTCCTCTTAACACATAAAAGGAGGACATGTCAATAACGATGAAATTTCTCCATGTAAGCCTTAGCTTACGTCTAACATAGGCTAGGATGTATGAATGGTCATACAAACTGAATGCACCAAAGCATTGAATCTTGATTACTCATAATCAAGGCAACCATAAAAGCTAAAGTGTCTTGTGTTGGAGCATGAATCCCAGTTAAATGTATTATTCACTTAAGTTTCATTTAAGTCTTTAGCCAATCTCATCCTTAATCTTACACAAAGATCAAGGGCGGATGACTTGTGTGAGAAAGTCATCCTCTGCCTATATTTGACATGTTCATGTGTTCGTTGTGATTCATAAAATTGAACTGAGTATTTCATAAAATAATCTGTATTATTTCAAAGAAAATACATAACATGTGTGACACCAGAAAGGTGAAGTACATCCAACATTTACAATCTTCTAAGACCCATTGCTCTAACATGTCAAGCAAATACAAGTGGTGGCAATGGCTTAGTGAGAGGATCTGCCACCATCAGGTCTATAGAAATGTACTCAATCCTAACTTCACTCTCTTCAATTGCATCTCACACAAAGTTATATTTCATGCTAATGTGCTTGGTCTTTCCATGGTAGTTGGGGTCCTTGGTATAAGCCATGGCTGCCATACTATCACTGTAGATAGTAATAGGTTTCACAATAGAAACCCTGGACTCCAAATTCTTAAGGAAATAACCTAGCCAAAGGGCTTCTTGTACAATTGAGGCACATGAAACAAATTCAGCCTCCATTGTGGACAATGCTGTACAAGTTTGCTTCTTACTACACCAAGTAGTAGCCCCACCATTTAGCATGAAAAGATAACCAGATGTAGACTTGCTAGAGTCTCTATCTCCTCCCCAATCAGCATCAGAATAACCACGTAAACCAAGGTCTTTACCTTGGTAACAAAGCCAATAATCCTTAGTACCCTTGAGGTACCTTAGGATCCTCTTGACACTCTTCCAATGCTCCAGACCAGGGTTGGAAGAATATCTTGCTAGAAGTCCAACCGCTTGGCTGATGTCTGGCCTTGTACATAACATGGCATACATCAAGCTACCAATGGCACTTAGGTAGGGGACCTGAGCCATCTCTTCCTTTTCTTTTGGAGTTCTAGGACATAAGTCCTCTCCAATCTTGCAACCATATGCAAGAGGTGTACTCATGGGCTTTGCATTTGTTAAGTTGAACCTTGCAAGAATCTTATCAATATAAGGCTCTTGAGAAAGGGCCAACAGCCTTGCCTTTCTATCCCTCAGGATCTTAACCCCTAGAATAAAGGCAGCCTCTCCCATGTCCTTCATGTCAAAGGTGGAAGACAACCATCCCTTGATGGTACTTAACAATCTAAGCCCATTACTTGCAATCAGTATATCATCTACATATAGAGTCAATACTGCAAAATTAGACCCAGAAGAGTACAAGTACAGACAATGGTCTTCATGCATCATCACAAAGCCATAGCTTGTGATTGTATGGTGAAACTTCAAGTACCACTGTCTTGAAGCTTGCTTAAGACCATAGATAGACTTCTTTAGTCTACATACCTTGTCCTCTTGACCCTTTTGGACAAACCCCTTAGGTTGTCTCATATATATCTTCTCGCTCAAATCACCATTGAGAAAGGCGGTCTTTACATCCATCTGATGTAACTCTAGGTCTAGATTTGCCACGATGGCAAGTGATATCCTGATGGAAGTGAATTTTACAACAGGAGAAAAGGTGTCTTTGAAATCAACACCCTTCTTCTGTTTAAAACCCTTGGCCACCAAACGGGCTTTGTACCTTTCGATACTTCCATCAGAGTTCACCTTGATCTTGAGAACCCACTTGTTCCCAATTGCCTTATGGCTTGAAGGAAGATCAGTTAGCTCCCAAACCCCATTGAGATGCATTGAATGCAACTCATCCTTCATTGCATTTAGCCACTCTTCCCTCTGTGCACCCTCAAGAGCCTCCTTAATGTTACTTGGCTCATCTATCTCAGATGCAACCAAATTTACCTCACTATCCAAGATCCACCATTCTTTAGGTGGTCCAAATTTCCTCATTGATCTTCTCAATGTAGGCTGAGATGAAGGCAACTCATGCTCCATCTCTTGAGGCTCAACATTTTTCTCTTGAGTATCCTCAACTCCCTCTTGAACAAAACCTTCCTCTTGGAGGTCTTGCTCATGTTGGTCCATAACAACAGGTATTTCTCGAGCCATTGCTCCATGTGGTTGAGGTACTCCCTCTAGAGTAGGTGCATGTGTCCCAGGTGTCCTTATGACACTTGGTTGATCCTCATCTAGGATCTAGCTTAATGAGGTTAAGTCACCACATTCACCAACTTTGGGGAACTCATCCTCCACAAAGTTAGCATTCCTTGCATCAAAGATGTTCCCAGTTTTGTGACTTATATCCAAGAACACATAACCCCTAGATTGTTCAGCATAACCAAGGAAGGCACACCTCCTCCCTCTTGGATCCAACTTTCCCAAAGGGTGGTCCGTTATGTGAACATAAGCTAAACAACCCCAAGGGCGTAAATAGCTTAGGTTAGGAGTTTTCTTCTTCCATAACTCATATGGAGAAGAGTTCACATTCTTGGTGGGTACTCTGTTAAGGACATGAACTGCACATAGCAGTGCATCACTCCAATAAGTGATGTCTAAATTGGCCTTTTCCATCATGGAACGTACCATGTCCATAAGAGTTTTATTCTTCCTTTCAGACACTCCATTCTGTTTGGGTGTCCAAGGAAGAGTGAACTCCCTCTCAATACCCTTCAAGTCACAAAATGCCTTGAATGCATTTGATGTATACTCTCCACCCCTATCTATCCTCAAGGACTTAACCTTGTTACTTACTTGATTCTCAACCAAGTGCACATACTTCTCAAAGCATGCCAAGGCCTCTTCCTTGTTTCTCAGTAAGTAGATGTGGGTGAATCGAGTATAATCATCAGTGAATGTGATGAAGTACTTGAATCCATTTCTAGATTCAACCCTCATTGGCCCACATAGGTCAAAGTGAACTAAACTTAGTGCCTCACCTCTCCTAGTTGCTTTGCCAAAAGGCTTTCTTGTGGCTTTACCCTCTAGGCATGATTGGCAACTTGGAAGGACAACCTTGGTGAAGGAACCTAGCAAGCCATTCTTGGCTAGCTTGTCCATTCTATCTTGACCAATATGACCTAACCTCTCATGCCATCTCATTTCATTTGTGACCTCTGTCATATAGCAACTAGGACTTGCAGCAGAATGGTCAATTGGCTTCAACTCATAAAGCCCATTATTAACTAAACAAGTGCATACTATCTGACCATCTTTAATAATAGACACATTATTATTAAAGAAATTAAAGCAATAATTGTACATCAACATACAACTTATAGAAATCAAATTTCTACAAATGTTTGGTACGTACAATACATCTATTAGATACAAATATCCAATATCCACAGGAATTCTACGTGTTCCTATGCCTTCTACTTCCAGCCTGGCATCATTCCCCACTAAAACGTGCTTAGCTCCTTTTGAGAGCTTCCTGTAGGCCACAAACCAGGACTTGTCCCGGGCTATGTGGTCTATTGCTCCTGAGTCTACAATCCACAAAGAATTGCACTCAGTTAGTAATGTACATGACACAACATGTACAATGGAAGTAGAAGGGTATGTATGTACCTTGGGTGGACCCTTGCAATCTTTTGCAAAGTGTCCTTTATGCCCACAGTTGAAGCACTTCAGCTTGCTTATGTCCCGCTCCTTCTTGAACTTTTTCTTGGAAGTAGGACCTTTTCCCTTGCCCTTTGCCAGCCCTCATTTCCCACCATTCTTCTTCCATCCCTTCTGGATAGAAGATGAGGCAACATATGCCCTCAAATGGTCCTTGAGGGCCATTACTTCAGCCTTAAGGAGGAGGTGATGAGCAATGTCATCAAATGACATTATTTGAAGGTTATGGCGTAAGTTGACCTTCATCAACTTCCATTCCTCATCGGGCAAGGAACAGATTATTGCTTGCACTTGTTGCTCATCAGTGAGCACATGCCCTGCTGTCTTGAGCTGGTGGATCATGCGTGACATCTCACACAAGTGAGCACTCATAGAGTGATCAGCACGCTTCACATAATTCTCAAACCTGAGAATCATTGAGCGTTGTTTCTCTACAGAAACATCTCCAGACTTGGTCTTGACTGAGTCCCATATGGCCTTGGCCCCCTCAAGCATGGAGAATTCCACCATAATCTCATCCACCATAGTGGAGAGGAGAGTGGCTCTACACATAGAGTTCTTCTTTAGGAATGCCTCATAGGCAGTCCTATCCTGTCCCTCAGCAGGAGGCATGATCTCTTGAGTGAGCACATCAAGAGTATCTTGCTCAGTTAAAATGAATTTGACCTTCTATTGCCAAATTGAATAGTTTTCACCATCCAATTTGAGGTCACGGTTTAATTCTGTAACTATATTCTTACAAGCCATCTACATTGATGCAATTCACATGTTTTAGTTCAATTTACACAACAAGACTCAACAAAGCAACATGTGTATGAAACAACTTCTAACATGCTCATATATGGCAAAAGAGATGCAGATAGCATTCAATCAGAAATACACAAACATGCCTTCATTGCTTCATACACATATCCTTCATTAGCCTTTATCAAAATCATACACATATGTATGATCCTAAATCATGCTTGCTACATGCAACGTATACACATTCATAACCTGGCTCTGATACCAATTGAAGATTTCAGGATCTCATGATAACATATCTTTATGTTATCTACTCATGTACATGCCACATGCATTTTGATTATTTGAGTTCAACATGGATATAGACATGCATAATTCTAATTCTTAACATTGCACTTAATATAACATGTTATATAGCATGTCAATTTTACATACAAGTTATGTCAAATAAATCCTAGCAAGCTACTAAGAACATACATGTAATAAATGGAACTTAGCATGCTGCTAAACTAAGAAAGAATGTGCACCTTTCTTCTTGGTTATCTTTGGCGAAAACTTGAGGAGGACTTGATCTTGGAGGAGCACCTTGAGGCTTGAATTGAGATGAAGAAATCTCAATGATAATCCACCCACATTGCTCTAAATTAGTGTCTAATATTTTGGCTTATTTAAGGAATGGAAGGAGTAGACTTTTCTTTCAAGAAATTGGAGCAAATGGAGTGCCAATCAGTGCTTAAAATGGACGGCCACTAAAGGCTATTTATAGATGACCAAAAGGCAGACCTTTACACCAAGCAAGGTGTCCTTTAAGCCAAAGAACACTTCCTTTGGTCAAGGGTCATCTATGGTGGCGAAAATACATGTCCCTTTGGCCAATGAACACTTCCTTTGGCCTAAGAGACATGTCCCTTTGGTCAAGAGACATCTTTTGGTGCTATAACCAACCCATGGTCGAATATACATGTCTCTTGAGGTCAAAGGACATCATTCTTGGTGCAATAACCACCCCAACCACCTCATGGCCGAATATACATGTCTTTTGATGTCAAAGGACATCATTCTTGGTGCAATAACCACCTCAACCACCTCATGGCCGAATATACATGTCTATTCACTCAAGGAACACTTCCTTTGGATGAAAGGACATGTTCTTTTAGCCAATAGTCATCTCTTTTGATGAAGAGACATACCTTTACACAAAAGATGTGTCTCTTGGTGGTTCTGAGCTAAAAGCAAGGTGAGCTGGCACAAAGCTAGCTCACTATACTACTTATGCACCATTGAGCTCCTTTGAGCTCCAACCAAGCACCATGAACTGAGGTCCAGCTCCTAGAGCTGACCTTGAGCTGGAGTTAGCTGCTCTCAGCTGAAGTGAACTGAAGTCCAGCTACATTCAGCTACCAAAAGCTGAAGTGAGCTGACTTGAGCTGACTTCAGCTGACTTGAGCTAACTTGCGCTGAAGTCCAGCTACTTTGAGCTACTTATAGCTGAAGTGAGCTGACTTGAGCTGAAGTCCAGCTACATTCAGCTACCAGAAGCTGAAGTGAGCTGACTTGAGCTGACTTGAGCTAACTTGAGCTGAAGTCCAGCTACTTTGAGCTACTTATAGCTGAAGTGAGTTGACTTGAGCTAAAGGGAGCTACTTTTAGCTGCCTTAGATAGCTGTTCAAGCTAGAGTTAGCTCAATGAGCTCAAATCCTTTCTTAAAAGGATCTTGGTGTGCTAGGAATTCCAACACTCTTCACTCCTATCTGACATTGGTTTGCTTCAAGATTACGGGAAGATCAATTATTGCTTTTTCATTACTTGTTCGGGACTTAAGGTATGTCCTTAATTTCTAATGTTCAAGTTTCTTTGAAACTTTCAAATTTTGTCTTGTTTCCAATTGTTGTCCTTCCTTTAATTTTTTTACCTTTTTTATGAGTTTTATTCAATTTTTTTTTATATTATTCTTATTTTTGTAAGTTATCTATTTTTTTCTTCATCTTTTTAAATAGGTTAACTAGTAAAATAACAAATAGCTAGTTGAGACAAAAGGATGAATATTTAACAACAAAAGAACATATGGAATTTGAAAAAGAACATAAACAAAAAAAATATATGAGAGCAAGAAAATTGAAGATTTATAAAAGAATAAACAACAATTCATAAAAGAACACATAGAAACTAAGAAAATTGAAAAAAATACAAGATCTAAAAAGGAATAGATTTATAAAAGATCGAATATTGTACATAAAAGAACATATATGAACTGAAAAGGAACATAAACAAACAAACATGAGAACTATTAGTATACCACGAACAATGTATTGAATATGTTTTACTGCACAAAGTATATATTTTCTTAAAACATATCTTTTACAGATGAATGCATATTAGACAAATGGTAAGTAACAATTAGTTTAGAACAAAATAACATATATTATTTGATCATGGAACAATGGAAAGATGATAACAGGCCAAAAATAAAAAAAGAAATTGTATGAGCTAGAAAAGAATAAGTAATAATGCATAAAAGAACAAACAGTATTTATAAAAGAACATATCCGCTAAAATAGCACATGCAAATTGTTAAAAGAACATGTGGTGAGCGATCTGTACTAGGTGCACACTAGATTTAGTAGATAATTTTGTATGAAATTAAAAACATATTGTATCAGTAGTTAGAGTTAAGGAGTTGTTCATCTAGATTATATTTGTCAATTTTAAATTAATTCAAAATCTCTAACATCTTTATTTAACAAAAGCATTTTTATAGCAATAAGTTTCAACAATATTGTTGCGACTAGAGTGCAATAGAAGATAAAAAAGAGTCTTAGTGAGAAATTAAGAAAAAACTATAACACATACTATTTGCATGGTTTCAGCCTATGTCCATGGCTAGAAGCAAGAGAATAATTCAACTATGAACAAAGAGAATTGCACAAGAGCATTAGAATTTCTCACAACCCTTAACCACCTAATTACATCAAATCATTGAGAGATTTTTTTTTTTGTGCAAGCTTTAAAGGGCAAGACTTTCAATTCTCTCTACAAACTTAAAAGCTTCGATTGTCTTTTTTGTTTTCACTTGGCAACACATGAGCTATTTATAAGATTCAATGAATATACTTGTTCTAAGTGAATTAATCTAGTCATTAAATCATCTTGACAACCCACTACCATATGCATTAAAGACTAAGAAGTTTTGTCAATTTTGTGGGCCAATTTCTCTATCCTACCATCAAGAATAAGTTGGCTAGTACATAGAGCCATTAATTCAAAAATTTCTTCATCTTCCAAACCAACTACGATGGCTTTTCCAAACCAGTAATTGGCCTATGTATTGAGTTCTAGGATTCCATGCAAAATTTTCAACAGTTCTCCACCTTGACTTGAATTCTCCAAGTCAACATATTAGCTATTTTTCTCCACCTTTTACCAAATTGCTCTATAGATCTCAAGGTCTTCAAAAATTGACCAACTCTATGCTATAATTGGACTTAGCAATTGGTAATGACTTCGTCAACATGTATGTTAGATTACCTGTTGTCGTTATTTTTTGCATGGGAAATATTTCATCCTAAATGACATCCTGATGAAATATTTCATCCTAAATGACATCCTGATAAACAAGATGTTTAGTCAAGTTTATTTCTATTTGACTGTTACAATAAATTAGCGATTAAGGCAAATTCAAACCCAAACTTTCGAGTAGACCTCACATACATATTCCTTCCTTTACTTTTTCCATTACTACCATATACCAACTTTTGTAGTTGGAGATGCAACCATAAACTAAAGTGTTACAATCCAACTAATTAGACATATGAAGAGAGTAAAAATAGAACATATCAGAAACCTTCTTCCAAAAAGTTCTTGGTTTACTAGCACATGATATCTCTAAAAACTACTATAGGACACATTAACAGCCTTCCAATGTATTGTAGTAGGGTTACATATAAACTTTCTAACAACACTTACAATATGAGTAGGATCCAACCTAGTACACACCATCATATAGGTAAGACTAATGGTTGCACTCAAGTATGGAACTTGACTCATGATGTCCCTTTCTTTTTCAGTTTTTAGTGACATCTTGGCATTGAGCCTAAAATGGGTAGCCAAAGAAGAACTAATGGATTTGCAACTATCCATGTGAAAGCATTTCAAAACTTTTTCAATGTACCCTTTTTATGTTAAGTATAAAGAACCAACCTTTATGTCTCTATATATCTCCATACCCAATATTTCTAGGTTGTTCTCAAGTTCTTCGTCTCATACTCACTATTCAATTGAGATTTCAACAAGTTAATTTCTGTCTTATTTTTGCCTACAATAAACCTATCATCAACATAGAAGAAAGCATAGAAAATGAATCCATATAGCAGTTATTTAGAATAAACACAGTTGTGAAATAGATCTCAGACATATCCATGACAAATCACATGCATCAAAACTTTTATACCATTATTAGAGCGACTGTTAGAAGATACACATGGTATTGTCTTCCAGTAGCAAGAAAACCTTATTGTTGTGACATATAGATCTAATCCCTTAGCTCTTCGTGCAAGGAAGTTGTTTTAACATCAAGTTGTTTAAGCTCCATATCCAAAACACAAACACTAGCTAGAACAATATGAATAGTTTTATGTTTCACAACAGGAGAAAATAACTCATGGTAGTGAATTCCATCCTGTTCTTGAATATCCTTTCACAACAAGTCAAGCCTTGAACCTGGATGGCTCAACTTAAGGAATTCCTATCTCATTTTCAACCAACAATTTTAACACCTTTCGGCATTAGTAGTAGCTCTCAATTTTTATTTTTTTCAAGATATTGCTTCTCTTCACTCATAGCCACTAACCATTATGATGTTTCATTGCTTTGTATCATCTCTTAGTATTAAATTGGTTTATTGGGTTTGACATTCTTCTTTATAGCTAAGGCATAAGCAACAATATCTACAGCATCAACACAACTAACATACCTCAAAGGCTTTTTAATGTCAAGTCTTTATCTGCTGTAGCTGTATTAAAAGTTTATTATTCTGGTTGATAACGAGGGATAGAATGGCCAGCTGCAAAATCCTTAACTTCTACATCATTGGATTGAGCTAAAGAATCTCTAACAACTTTGTTTTTTTGAGTCACAATCTCATTTTCTAATATCATGTCAGCATTCATCATCAAGTTCATTGCCCGTGCTTATGACAACAACTTAATCAAAGTTTACATCTTTACTAATTATGGATTTTCACAAGCAATCCTTTTACACGCACCATAGAATAGAAATATGCACTTTATTACCTTTGGCTCAAACTTACATCATTCACATCAATATAAGTAAGACAACCAAATATTCTCAAGCTAGAATAATTAAAGGAAAAACCAAAATACACTTCTTGAGAAGTTAAACTTAATTGTTATTAATAGAGACAGATTCACCAAATAACAAGCTGTCTTAACTACTTCATCTTAACTCATTCAAAAGCCCAACATTCAAGTGCATACGTTGATCTCATTGTAGTAATGTTTAATTTATTCATTCTACAACAACATTTTGTTATGGTTTCTTCTCTACAATATGATGCCTCATAATACCTCTAAACTAATCAAAAACTTGATCTTTAAATTTTAGGAAATTCAATACCTTTCTTGAGTAATCATTTGGCCATGTTATGAAATACTTGGAACCATTATAGGATAAAACATGAGGACACCACAAATCTGAGTGAATATAACCAAGGATTCCAGTGGATACATGTTTTCCTAAGCCAAACATTATTTTGTGTTGTTTGCCTATGGTACATGTTTCACAGGACTTCAATTTTTTTTTATTTTTGCTCCACATAATAATCATTTATTGCTCAAGATTCCAAAGTCCTAACCATGACAGATCCATACCATCATTATTATTTTTAAACAAGATGCAACAGCTACAACAATGAACAACAATTTTTTTGACTAAGCGATATATTCCCTATTGCAACTTTTCTTTCATCATGATTGAGGCTTCTTTGTAGACTTTGATGTGACCCTTGTCACCAATATATTTGTAACCTTTTTATCAAGAGCATGCAAGGAAATAAAAATATTTCCACATTCAAGAAAGATATCTACTACCTTTGGCAAGAAGCTCCCTATACATACTACTATCCCATCTTCAAAAAATAATGCCCTGGTATCCAAAATCCATGTACTGTTAGAACTAGAAGTGCTAACTATTAGTACTTCTAGATTTTCTCCACTATAATTATCTTGTACTACATTGGAACTTGCTTATAATTCATTCTTCTTGCCATTATTTTTTATTTTAGAATAGTTTTGAATATTCCATCGGTTCTTCTAGAAAAAAAATACTTGCCTTTTTTGTTGGTGTTCCCTTTATTGGCAAATAGTGGAATATGTTTTCGCTTTATATGAACCAAAAACTTTCTTTTTTAGCTCATCTAAAATCAAAACACCTTTCACATCATTGACTTTAATTTTGCCTCTACCATAGAGCATGCTATTAATAAATTTTTCATATGAAGTTGGTAAAACGCATAAGAGAATAAAAGATTTTTCTTTATCAAGCTTTACTCCAATTCTTAGTAGATCAAGTATGACTTTGTTGAACTCATGTGCATGGTCTTTAATCAAAGTACCTTCATCCATCTTCTGGGTATAAAGGCATAGCTTTTAGTACAAACAATGGGTGAAAGATTTCTTTATGTATTTATTTGCCTATTACTCCCATAGTCCGACAATTATGGTTTAAGCAATAACTTCTCTTAGGACCTTGTCCGAAAAGTGTAATTGGTTGCACTATGTGTTTTTGTTTCAATATCGATCCTATTCTCCTTAGTCAAGGTTCTAGTGCTTATCTTGATCTTAAAATAGTTCAGCACAATTTTGTTGAACAAGCAGAACTTTCATCTTTACGTTTCATGGACTGAATATGCATTTGTCAAATTTATCTACCTAAAACATAATTGATGACATGGTGAACAAATACCTTGATAAGAATTGTTAATGTCACACCCCACATAAGCCCCAGCTAGTGCACATATGAGGCTACCCCCTAGTGCTACCTAAAAATAGTGAAACTTATATTTCTTAGGTGCACCCATAATGGCTTATAAATATAGGTTTATTAAGCGTGCATATATGCCTTACTCATAAGGCTAAGACACTGGGAGGTATCCTAGGAATCTACCATAAAAAAAATAATAAACCCAACCATTACTTGCATCACAAGGCCAGGTTTTAATTTCTTCTTTTAAAGGTGTTCCATGTGTGCTCATCAAGTGTGACATTACAATGTATGGCAACCAAGAAGCCCAATACAATAAGATTTTGATATCATAAGTTTTCCATGCCTTATGCACATCAATACCCAAAAAGGGTTTATTACAATTATGGTTCATAATCGAGCAAGTCCACTACCAATACTTGTTATCCGAGAGTTGCCTAGTCTACAAGGTTAAACATACAAGCAACAGTAACACAACATCCTCAAATTTACATATATTCAAGATATGTACAATCATAAGCTTGGTACCATGCCAAGTTCATCTCATAGCACCTAACCAACATCTCCTCTCAAAAGTAAGACACTTACATGTCAAGTTTACTTACATATTCACAAAAGCTTGGTGAGCTAACCAAGAGCAATCAAAATACACTACCATCCGAGGAGGGAGGTTTAGGTACATCCATACTTTTACATATAACCGAAAGCTACCTTGATAGTATAGTACAAGACAATAACTTGCAGTACAAGTCCAACCATTAAACCGATGGTCAAAAGAGCAAACCACCACACAAGAGCCATTGAGCACATACCCATGATTCTAAACTTGTCCCACAATCTACTTACAAAACCTGCAAGTACTCCAACATGTGAGCTTGCAATACATAAGACTTGCACTTTAAACCCATGACTACACTTATTGAGCTAACATACACTTAACAGTGTACATACGTTATAGTACCCAAAAAGCACTAATTAGGTACTCGACTACTCGAGCTTAATGTCCTTCCCTATAATCATATAAATAAGGGGCATGAGTTATATACATAACCCAGTAAGGATTCAAACAACTCTTATGAGTTTATTTAGTTAAGTCCCAAGACTTAACCTCCCATAATTTGCTCAACCTACACACAAAAACAAAAAGACACAAAACAAAGTATACACATATAGTTATACATGATTAATAATTAATTATAAGGGTTAACAAGCATACTCAAACACCAAAGCACACAACACACACACCACACACCATGTTCTTGGTCTTGGCCAACACAATACTAGCAAGTACACATACAAACACTTCAGTTTCATATCACCATTGCACATACAGCTCCAAGTTCACCCATAGGTTGGCCTACCTATGCTTGAACTTTAGTACTTGCCTTTATATAGCTAGCTAGCAACCATAATCCATATACCTGAAGGTAGAACATAGCCGTTACGACATTCTAAGCTCATCTAGCTTAATATGCCATCACTTAGAAACCTAAAACTCCCTTGAACATGGAACAATACCAAGATCAAGTAATGTTCATAGAGAATCCCTACCAATTGTAGTTCTAGGTCTCGGTTAAGGCTTCAAATGCAAGAGTCCAAGCTCAAAATTGCAATGCCAAGATTACCTAAGGCCGAAATCCACTAGAACAAGCTTGATTCTTCAATCCAAACTCAAGTCATCATCAATTTGGCATAAACATGAGCCTTCTCCTCTTAAGAGCTTCTTCTAGCTCAACCATGGACATTAACCCGAAATTGAGTGTTTGAGTTAAATGGAAGCATGCTATCCGGTTAGGTGCCAAATGGCGGGAAAATGAGGCTAATGCTAGCCCTAGTACTCCTATTTTTTGCATGGCACAAAATGGTCCTCCAATAGAAGATACCCATAGAATTAGGCATATACTTGTGTGTGCAATTAAGTCCTTAAACTTTATGTCTTCAGCAAAACCCTTTATGCCACTAAGCCATTAAACATGTACATGTGTGTACTCGGATCACCTCACATGTTTATTAGGTATACTAAGTATAACACTTAGTTCTCAGACTAAGCTTTATTGTTATTATTATTATTATTATTATTATTATTATTATTATTATTATTATTATTATTATTGTTATTATTTAACTTGGGCTTAGCTTGAAGATGTGGGTCATGACACCTAGAGTGCACTAGAGAACTCTTAAGTGCACCTTTTTGAACAACCATCTACTTATGAAGGCTATAAAGCCTAATGCCTTGAAAGGAATTACATGAGCTTGATTAGTAGCATTTAAATGAGAATAAGGGCTATAATGTGGCCTAAGAGAAGGTGGAAAACACAAAGAACCTATAGAAACACCATAATGAAGTGGATGCTCAATATATGCCACTTGAATATTAAAGTAGGAAAAAATGAATTATTAAGAGAATTGAGCTGCTTGGAAGGATATTTGACCAAGGACTAGTCAAACGTCCTTGGCGACTGAACCATTTGGCCACTGTTTGATCATTGGTCTTCAATGCAGCTTCAATATAGCTTCTTAGCTATTTCCTAGCTATTTTTTAGCTCATTTATAGCTTGTAATTATAGGCCAAGTCTGGCCAAACTCACTAAAAAGAAATAAAGAAAAATGAAAGGCAAGAACAAACTTGTTCAAAGCTAAAGCTAAGTTAGCATGCCAACATTGGTGCTCTTTGTGAGCTACTGTCTTCTTGCTTTCTTAATATTTTCTTACCCTCTACTACCTAGCTAAACCTCTACCAAAACACCCTAGAGTTACTGAAAAGAAAGGAGACAAAGAACGAAAAAAACAAGGCAAATTTGAAGCATCATGGAGGAAGATTAACTCATGGTGGTGTCTATGTTTGGTGCTTATGTTCAATGATGTGTAATCAAGCTTCCTTGCTACCATTTTAGCAATAGGTAAGGACTTATATAAAGCTTTTTCTCCTACATTTTGAAGGGGAAAAGCTACCCTAGGTCATGGCTTAAGCCACAGGAACCTGGAGGCTATGTAATGGGTTGTATGTGCATAAAGCACTATGGTAAGCTAACTACTTTTGCTTTTGGAAAGCATAAGGTTTTTGTTCAAGTTGAGCCAAGCTTGATCAATCACCTAGATCTCTATGTTAATTAAACATAACTAGAGTGATGACATGAAGAAATTGAAAAAAAATCATGCTTGCTATGCTTAGGAAACTGTGTGTATGTGGTGTGTGTGTTTGTCTGCTTTTTTGTTTGTATGTATGTGCTAACCCTTATTTTTTATATTCATGTTTTATGTATTCTTTTGTATATGTTTTTTGGTTTATTTTATGTCTTTGGATGCAAGTTATTAAGCAAAATTGGAGGCTTATATGTATAATAATGTTATAAACATTTTGAAGGCACTAGGTGCTGTATTGGGTCTTTACTGAGTACCTATGTACTGTTGCCCTCTTTTGCCTATTTCAAGAAAAGAAGTGGAAGAGTGAAGGGCTATGAAACCTCTAGGAAAGGTTTATGTACAGATAGGAATACTCTAAAATTTATGGCTTATGAAAAGGAAGCATGAAAAAGTTCATAAAAATTGAACTAATGATTTTTTTCTGTTGCTGTGTTTGTAGGCCCTGATGGCTGTTGTGGGAGTTGTTGTATTTGGCTCCATCCTTTTATGGGCTAGGACTAGCAGAGTAACAAGAAAACTGTGGCCTAAGTATGAAGTCAAAGTGGAGGTCAAAGTGACTGTACGCTTATAGACAGTTTAAGCCCTGTATGACACTTAGTGAACCTAACTTTTGTGTACATAACTTTTGGGCGATGTAGTCCTCCTTTGTAAATTTTGGCATGTATATATATTTGTGTATAACTGAGGGCAATAGGACTTAGAATAAAACATGGTATGTATTTTTGGGCTTAACTAAGCCATAAGGCTCTAAGTATGGTATGTTAGCAAAAATGCATACATGGTTTGTAACCTATTAAACTTAATGTGTGTGCATGTATGTATGCTTGGGTGTGTGTGTATGTTTTACACTAGGTAGGCCTTAGTAAGCCCTATAAAGACACTGAGACACACAGTCATGCTTATGTACACCATATAGATGAAAAGAAAGTGGTTAGGTAATTGCATTCACTAGAGTAACTCATTAAACTAATAACTTAATGTGTTAAAGTAGTAACTTAGCCTACTAAATTGTTAATCTAAAGTGTTAAGTTGGGGTTAAAAATCTTGGGAGTCAGAGTCTAATTCACTCTAAGAAAACCAACCAAATGACTAAAAATAACTAGTTAATCTCAAACCTTTAGAAAGGGTTTAAGGTAGGGGTGAGTTAGGCTTTGACAGAGTTGGTATCAAAGCTTAAGGTTTGAGTTTGTATAGGACCTGAAAGGTATATTAGGCAAGTTTCCACTATGATACATAATCATTGATATGTTTACAGGATTAAATGGCCAGGGGTATAAGAAACCAAATGACTTATAGGGCTGATTAGTTACCTGATCAACAGCCTAAAATTGAGGCACTGGCTGAATGCAGAACGAGACCACCTGATAGGGCCACAGGGCCTGAACCTAGTATATAGAATCAGATGGAACATATGATGGAAATAATGTAGGCTACTATTGCTCAGCTTGTAGTAGGCATGCAAGCTCTTACTAGGGGCCAGGCCTAGGCACCTAGAGGCAATATTACTAATGAAGAACAAGAAGCAGAAGAAGATTAGGGAGATGGCCAGACAAGGAACCAATGAGAGAAGAGCAAGCAAGTAGGCTTGTAGAAGAAGAACCCGAGCCTGATGATGATAGAAGACATCCAAGAGGCACAAGACTAAGGTCTGAAATTAGAAGAAGTGATGAAAATAAAGAAGGGGAAAAGTTAGGTACTAATGCTGGAAGAATGGAGCCAGTCTCAAAAAGCTTAAAAGAGCTGGCTTCTGAGAGAAAGGGTAGTACTCCTTAAAGAATGAGAGAAAGATCAAGAAAATAAGGCTTAAGGGAAGGCCAACTAGAAGGGTTTCTAGCACTTAAAGCTCCAGTGTTTAATGGTAATGGATCTAGAAGAGGCTGAATTCTAGTTTTATCATATAGAAAACGCATTTGAAAGAATGGAGGTCACATCTACTCAAAAGGTGCTACTAGCTACCTTTAAGTTGGAAAGCAGTGCAGAGCTTTGGTGAAGGACAATACAGAAGGCATATATGAGTAAGAATGAAAGGAAACCTACAAGGAAGAAAGAACCTATGAGGTGGGATGAATTCCTCCAGGTGTTCCAACAATAGTATGCCCGTGAAGCTCTCAAAGATTAGAAACAAGTAGAGTTTGACTTACTGGAGCAGAGGAATATGTCAGTCAAAGAATATGAACATAGATTCAGTAGTCTCCTTAGGTATGCTCCACAATCTGATGGACAAGAGGAGTTGAGCATAAAGAGGTTTATCAGGGGACTAAGGATTGAGTTAAGATAGATATTAAGGGTTATTGGCATCAAAACCTATTATGATGTTGTTCGAAAGGCTCTAACATTGAAGTAGGAAGTCTAGCATTCTATCACAGGAAACATAAAAAGGGCTCCTATGAGACATCAAAGTGGAAGGAAAAGAGCCAGAGACAAGCTAAGAAAGACTGAAGTGGGTAGAGAACAAAAGAAGGCCAAAGAAACTCAAAAGTTTGGACCTCAATGCCAAACCTATGGAATCATGGTTTTAAACCATGTTACAGACTCACTAAAGGATGCTTGAAGTGTGGTTCTCAGGACCATTGGGTTAAAGGTTGCCCAATTAAGAAGGAAGAAAGAAAAGTGCTAGGCAAGTTTGAGGCTCCTTGGCCAAGAAACCAATAAGGCAAAGAAAAAGGGATGGCAATACCTCAACCTTAGCCTCCTAGACCGACACAAAAAGGAGCTGCTCAACCCACCCCAACTAAAGCCCAACCACCAGTTAGGAGGGTGTATTAGATTGAAGTATCAAAGAAAAAAGGGGAGACCAATCTTGTGAAAGAGGCTTTTAATTATGGCAAGCTGAGGAAGAAAACACTAAAAGGTAACCTTTATCTTTGTAATAAGCTTTTTTCAGTGCTTTATGATACTAGTGCTTCCATATCTATTATTCAACTATTTTGGTAAGAGAATTAAACTTAGAGGTTACAACACTACCTCAAATGTGTATGATCAAAACAGCTGAAAATGAAATGATTTTCTTATATCACATAGTTAAAGACTATGTGATTAGGCTAAATGAGCTGGAATTAAAGGTTAATCTGATCATTGTGGAAACAACTGGTTATGACATGATATTGGGCATGAATTGGTTAGCTAAAAATAATATTACCATAAATTGCCAGGAAAGAAAGATAATACTGTCAGGACCAATAGGACATTCCTTAAGGGACTCAATAAAATATGATATTGGGCAAGTAAAGGTAATGGATTACAAACCTATACTTTCTGAAGAAGAATAAAGGGGCTTGAATGACAAATAGTCTAAGACTGAGTTAGACAAGATTTCTACCATGAGAGAATTTCCAGAAGTATTTTTTTCTAAGCTACCAGATTTGCCTCCCTAAGGGAGATAGAGTTTGAAATTAAACTAGCTCTGGGAGCAACTTTTGTATCTACTGCACCTTATAGGATGGAAATTCATGAAATGAATGAGCTAAAAAAGTAGCTAGATGAATTCCTTGAAAAAGATTCATTAGGCCAAGTATGTCTCCTTGGGGAACACTAGTGCTGTTTATGAGAAAGAAGGATGGGACTCTTAGGTTGTGTATTGACTAAGAAAGCTCAATGCTATGACTATAAAGAATAAGTACCTTTTTCCCAGGATTGAGGACATATTTGGTCAGCATAAGGGAGCTACAGTTTTCTCAATGATTAACTTGAAATCAGGATATTTCCAATTGAGAGTCAAAGAAGCAGACATTCCTAAGACTGCTTTCAAAACAATATATGGTCACTTTGAATATACAGTAATGCCATTTGGGCTTAGTAATGCTCCAGCTTTCTTTATGGACTTAATGCAAAGAATATTCAAACCATATCTAGAGCACTTTGTGGTGATCTTTATACATGATATCCTCGTGTACTCAAAGGATGAGGAGGGGCATGAAAAGCACTTGAGGACAGTGCTGGATGCGTTTAAATACCATCAACTATATGGCAAGTTGAACAAATGCCATTATTCGACTAATCAAATTGAATTCTTAGGCCACGTAATAAATGGACAAGCAATGGCTGTAGACCCAGCAAAAATTGAAGCTATCTTACGGTGGAAGCAACTACAGAATGTCAGAGAAATAAGAAGCTTCTTGGGTCTAGCTGGCTATTATAAAAGATTTGTGCCAAAATTTTTTATATTGGCAGCCCCTTTAACTAAATTAACAAGAAAGGGTAGAAGTTTGAATGGTCTAGAGAATGTGAAGGGACCTTTCAAAAACTTAAAGATAAGCTCACTTCCACTTCTGTGCTAATACTGCCTAATCCCAAGATACCTTTTGAGATTTACATAGATGCATCTATTGTGGGATTGGGATATGTATTAATGCAAGAAAAGTAAGCTATATCCTATGGATTGAGGCAATTGAGAGCATATGACAAAAATTATCCAGTGCATGACCTGGAAGTTTTAACTGTGGTCTTTGCCTTAAAATAGTGGAGACATTACCTATTGGGTAATAAGTTTTGGATCTTTACTGATCATAAGAGTCTCAAGTATCTTTTCACTAAAAAGGATTTGAATATGAGACAGAGAAGATGGCTTGAATATCTTAAAGACTTTGATTGTACCATTGAGTACATTCAAGGCAAAGTAGCTTATGCCCTAAGTAGGAAATAGATAGGCATCCTGAAACATGGAGAAAAAGAACCAAAGGAATTTAATAGCCTGACTTGTTTAGCTAACAAGTGGCTAAGATAGGAACAAGCCTAGTTGAGGGTAGTGACTATTCACTAAACCTAGAAAGCAAAAATACAGAAGGCACAACAGTAGGATGAAGATCTTACTAGAATATATGGGCAAAGGCATGGGAAACTATTTTAGAGGTTCTCTTATAGGCAGGGATTACCGTGCTTCCACAACAGAATATATGTACCCAAAGGATATGAATTAAAAGAATAAATTCTGAAAAAAGCCCATTCTTGCAAGATGAGCATATATCCTGGAACTATGAAAATGTATCAAAATTTGAAAGAACACTTTTGGTGCCGCCCAATATGAAAAGGGAAATTTACACATTTGTATCCAAATGTGTAGTATGCCAATAAGTGAAGGTATAACACCGAAGACCAGCGGGCAAATTACAAAATTTGCCCATCCTAGAAAGAAAGTGGGGTTCCATACCTACGGATTTCCTAGTGAGCATGCCTATGACAAGAAGAAAGCATGATACTATCTGGGTGATTATGGATAGACTTACAAAGTTAGTCCATTTCCTACCTATTAATCTCACAAATCCTTTGGATAGGCTGGCATAGTTGTACATTAAAAAAATAGTAAGGTTACATGGTATCCTATATGACATAGTTTCAGATAGGGACCCAAGGTTTGTGTCTAGATTTTGGAAATCACTACATCAGGCATTACGTACTCAACTGAAACTAAGTTCAACTTACCACCCCAAGCAGAAGGAAAAACAGAAAGAACCATACAGATTCTGGAAGATATGTTAAGGTGCTATATATTGGACTTTAAAGGAAAATGGGATCAACTCGTACCTTTGATAGAATTCTCCTACAATAACAACTATCATTCAGTAATAAGGATGACACCTTATGAAGCTCTATATGGGAGAAAATGTATAGCTCCCCACTGTTGGCAGGATCTTAAGGATACAGTTTAGATGAGGCAAAAACTGATCCATGACACCACTGAAAAGATCAAAATGATCCAAGAAAGGATCAAGGCTGCCAATGATAGAGGGCAAGCCTATGGCAATCAAAGGAAAAGAAGAGACTTGGAATTCCAAGTAGGGGACTATTTTTTTATGAAAGTTTCTCCAATGAAAGGAGTTATAAGATTTGGCAAGAAAGGCAAATTAGCCCCAAGATACATTAGACCATTTCAAATAATGGCTAGAATTGGTAATGTGGCATACAAGCTGGATTTACCTTTCGAGATGGGTCACATACATGATACTTTTCATGCTAGTATGCTTAAAAAGTACTTATCTGATCCACAACAAGCTACACCAGGTTTTGATATTTTAGTGACCCCCAACCTCTCTTATAAAAAAGAACTTGTAAAAGTTCTAATCAAGGATTTGAGAAAGTTGAGGAGTAAGCAGATAAACATGGTGAAAATCAAATGGTCTTACCATTCAGAGTAAGAAGCTATTTGGGAAACAGAAAATAAAATGCTCAAAAGATACCCAAGGCAATTTCCCACATTACTTGA
Organism: Aquilaria yunnanensis; assembly: GCA_039654915.1. NCBI lineage: Eukaryota > Viridiplantae > Streptophyta > Magnoliopsida > Malvales > Thymelaeaceae > Aquilaria > Aquilaria yunnanensis. Next base: position 32,900,350 of record CM077595.1, on the reverse strand, counting down.
GAATTTGGTGGACCAAATTCTTTAAAGGGAAGAAAATGTCATATATGTAACTTGCATAGGCCATGGGCTGTGAATCTTGTGTAAGTATGATACATCAAATATGTGAATATACTATCAGGTTATGAAGCATTATGAGATTAGAAACTCACCAGATACCCTAAGGGCATCTTAGGGGGAACATGAGAAAAGAAAAATGCTTTATTCCTAAACCAACACTGATTACAGGATGGTTATGAAGGGTCTTGAGACAAAGACTCATGTTTTGGAAGAACTTGAATGCATTAAAGAGAAAAAATTTATGGAAGACCACAATGGGGACTATGAACATACCCTTATGTGCCTTTATGTGAACTTGAGGGCTCTAAACCCTAAAATACTAAGGGAAATTGTGTGAGCTCAATACCTAATGTCATGATACAAATGAGAGCATCCACATAAACCTAATAAATGTGAAGAACACATGGGAAATGACAAGGGCACCCCAGAGTGCACTAGAGAACTCTTAAGTGCACCTTTGTGTTTAACCATGTACTTATGAAGGCTCTAAAGCCTAATGCCTTGAAAGGAATTACGTTAGCTTGATTATCAGCATTTAAATGAGAATTAGAGCTATAATGTGGGCTAAGAGAAGGTAGAAAGCACAAAGAACCTATGGAAACACAATATAGAACACAAAAGTGCTTTCAAATGCACTTTAAGTGTGTCTATGTTCAATGCAAAGTTTGAGGGCCTAATTGGCAAAATTAATTGATGAAGTGGATGCTCAATATGTGCCACTTAAAGAGTAAATTAGGAAAAAATAAAGTCTTAATATAATTAAGCTGCATGGAAGGATATTTCACCAAGGACTAGTTAAAAGTCCTTGGCGGTAAACCATTCGGCCACCGTTTGATCTTTGGTCTTCAAGGCAGCTCTAATGCAACTTCTTAGCTATTTCCTAGCTGTTTCCTAGCTCATTTGAAACATGGCATACCAATTTTTGGCCAAACTCATTGAAAATGAAAGAAAGAAAAACCAAAGGCAAAATCAAACTAGTTCAAAATCAAAGCTAAGTTAGCATGCCAATGTTGGTGTTCTTTGTGAGCTGCTATCTTCTTGATTTCTTAATATTTTCTTACCCTCTACTACATATTTAAACCTCTACCAAAACACCCTAGAGCTACCAAAAAGAAAGGAGACAAAGAAAGAAAAAAACAAGGCAAATCCGAAGCATGATGGTGCAAGGCTAGCTCATGGTGGTGTCTACATTTGGTGCTTATGTTCAAAGATGTGTAATTAAGGTTCCTTTCTGCCATTTTAGCCATAAGTAATGACCCATATCAAGCTTCTTCTCATTTATTTTGGAGGGGGAAAGCTACCCTAGGTGATGGCTTAAGCCAAAGGAACTTGGAGGCTATATAAGGAGCTTTGTATGCATAAAATATTGTGGTAGGCTAACTAGTTAGCTTTCAGTGAGCATAGGATTTTCATTAAAGTTGGGCCAAGCTTGATCAATCAGTTGGATCTATATGATAATTGAACTTAATCAACATGATCACATGAAGAAACTAAATAAAAATCATGCTTGTTATGTTAAGGAAACTGTGTGTATGTGGTGTGTGTGTTTGTAAGCTTCTTTGTTTGTACGTGTATGCTAAACCCTATTTTGTATACGTATGTTTTATATATTATTCTATATATGTTGTTATTGTCTTTCATGTCTTTGGATGCAGGTTATTAAGCAAAATTGGAGGTTTATATGTATAGCAATGTTATAAACATTAGGAGGGCACTAGGTACTGTATTGGGTCTTTACTGAGTACCTATGTACTGATCCCCTCTTTGCCCATTTCAGGTAAAGAAGTGGAAGAGTGAAGGGCTAAGGAACCTCTAGAAGAGGTCTATGTTTAGAAGGTACACTATAAAATTTATGGCTTATGAAAAGGAAGCATGCAAAAGTTTATAAAAATTGAACTAATGATTGTGTTCTGTTGCTACGTTTATAGGCCTTGATGGCTGTCATAGGAGTTGCTATATTTGCCTCCATCCTGAAATGGGCTAGGACTAGGAGAGTAATAAGAGAACTGCGGCCTAAGTGTCAAGTCAAAGTAGAGGTCAAAGTGACTGTAGACTTAGAGACAATTTAAGCCTTGCATGACACTTAGTGAACCTAATTTTTGTGTACATAAATTTTGGCCTGTATATATATTTGTATATAATTGATGGCAATGGCACCTAGAATAAAATATGGCCTATGCCTTGTGTGTATTTTTGGGCTTAAGTAAGCCATAAGGCACTAAATATGGTATGTTAGCAAAAATGCATGCATGGTTTGTAACATATTAAACTAATGTGTGTGCATGTATGTATGCTTGGGTGTGTGTGTGTGTATGTTTTCCACTAGGTAGGCCCTAATAAGTCCCCTAAAGACACTAAGACACACACTCATGCTTATGTACACCATATGCATAAGAAAGAAAGTGGTTAAGTGCATTCACCAGAGTAACACATTAAATTGATAATTTAACGTGTTACAGTAGTAACTTAACCTATTAAATTGTTAATCTAAAGTATTAAGTTAGGGTTAAGAATCTTGGGAGTCAGAGTATAATTCACCCTAAGAAAACTAACCGAGTGATTAAAATCAACCGAGTAACTAAAAACAACCGGTTAATCTTAAACCTCTAAAAGGGGTTTAAGGTTGGGGTGAATTGGGCCCTGACAGCACTCACCATCTTTGGCAATAAATTTAATAGATAACACATTTGCAATCTTTGGCAACATGATTAAATGATTTTTTGTTCACAAATTCTAGAAGGATAGCTTCAGCACCATCTTCGGAAAATACCTAAATCATATCATTTTCACCATCTTTGCCAAAGTGTTTAATGGATGGTATGTTTACTATCGTTGGGAAATTTCCTCTATAGATAGTACTTTTACCATCTTTGGTGAAGTGCACAACGGGTAATGCATTCACCATCTTCGGTGAAGGGTGACATATTAACCACCTTTAGTGAATCACTTTACCATCTTTAGCATATTTTTTAGCAGTAAAAGTTTGTCTAAGTGTTTTGAGAATGGTTCTTGGCATTTGTACATCCTCTTCAAAAAGTTACCATTTGTAAAGTACTTGTACAACTTCAAAAAATTTCCTCTGATGTTCTTTTGAAAATTCCTAAGTCCTTATAAAATTTCTAAGTGTAGAATTTTTTCAAAGAATTTGAATGCCAAATGTTTTTCAATTCCTCTCATTTGGTATTTCCAAGTTCGAAAACTCCTGGCCAAACTTCTTCGGTGACCAAATAAGGTCCTTCCCAATTTGCCTTGAGCACCCCATAAGATGGTTTTTAGGCTTCCAATTCGGCCCTTCGGAGAATAAGATCTCCTACCCAGATCCCTTTAGGTTTGACTTTCAAGTTCACAGTAATGGTGACTCATTGCTGGAAGGCCTTTCTCCTAAGTTCAGCCATCTCTCTATGCTCGTCAATCATACAAAGTTTGGCTCTTAAGCCAAGGTTGTTTCCTTCTTCATTGAGCACTTGTATCCTTATGGAAGGCTTTATAACTTTAATAGGGATCAATGCCTCCATTCTAAACACGAGTGAGCAAAGGGTTTCCCAAGTAGCTTTCCTAGGGGTTGTTCGGTAACTCCATAGTACACTTGGTAGTTCACCAGACAATTTTCCCTTGGCTTGATTTAGCCTCTTCTGCATACCATTTTTCTAAGTCCTATTCGATACCTCAACTTGTCTATTGCTTTGAGGATGAGCAACTAGAGCGAAGTGTAATTTTATCTCGGGGTTGGTGGCAAATTCCTGGAACCCTTTGTTAATGAATTAGGAACCATTATCTACTACTATCACCCTTGGGCAACCAAAACTGCATATGATATTTTTCCAAATGAAAATTTGAATTTCTTTGTTTGAAATTTTTGTCAAGGTTTTGCTTTGATCCATTTTGTGAAGTAATCTACTATGACGACACAGTACTTGACACCTCCTGGAGCCGTCGGAAAAGGACCCAATGAGGTCAATTCACCATATGATGAAGAGACATGGGTAGTTTGTCAAAGTTATCATCTGCAAATGTGTTCTTTGAATGGGTGCATGTCATTGACACTTATGACACCTTTTGACATATTGCCGAACATCTTTCCTTATAGTTAGCCAAAAATATCCCTGCCAAAGTAGTATTCTGGCCAATGCGTCCATCTCAATGTGCAATCCAAATGTCCCCTCATGGACTTCCTTCAATACTGCTTGGACATCATCTTCACCAATGCATCTTTGTAAGGGATTGGAGTATCCTTGCCTATACAACTCTTCTCCAATCAGGAAGTATCTTCCTTACCACCTTCGTACCTTCAACACTTCCCGAGGATCTTCGGGTAAGGAGGAGTTTATCGAATTTTCCCTTATTGAATGTTTCCATCCTTTTTTTGCAGTCAAGATTGCCATTATGGCTATGCTTGGGGAATCAATCACTTTGGTAGAATGTTTTGACTTGGCCAACATATATGCTTCCATGTTCTCTCTCCAATGTGCCTTTTCTATCTGTACCATGTCAAATTCCTGGATTAGTTCTTTGACGAGGTCGTGATACTTCACCAATTTTAGGTTCTCGGCCCGTATTCCCTTGTCATCTGCTGAACTACTTGTTGCGAGTCACTGTAGGCCTTCAAATTTTTTCAATTGACTCTTTTCACCAATCGTAGACCTACTATGAGAGCTTTGTATTCAGCAATATTATTGGTGACATTGAATCCAAATTTGATGGCCTTTGATGCCTTAATTCCTTTGGGTCCCTGAAGTGTTATATCGGAACCCTGGTGTTCTAAGCCTGAAGCAACATCTATGAAAAACAGCCACTTAGGATCCTCATCTCTGAGGTTTCCCAAGGTATCCTCATTTTTTGGTAATTTAGCTATAAAGTTTGCTAAAGCTTGAGCTTTTATCATTTTCCTTAGTTTGTATGTGATGTCGTACTCACCGAGCTCAATGCACCACCTTGACAATTGGCCCAAATGATCCACCTTTTTCATGATATCCCGAAAAGGTAGATTACTTCGCACCATAATGGAATGTCCTTGGAAGTATGGCCGAAGTATTCGGCTTGCCATAACTAAGGCATAAATTTCCTTTTGCAATATTGGGTACCTTACTTTGCCCCCATGCAAAGACTTACTAACATAGTATACAAGTCATTGCTTTCCTCCTTCCTCCCTTAACAGCATTAAACTCACCGCCTTTTGACTGATAGCGAGGTAAAGTATGAGTGGTTCTCCCTTTTTGGGTTGCCGAAGTGTCGGTAAATAAGACAAGTAGTCTTTTAGTTCGATCTAAGATTTCTGACAGTCTTCGTTCCAAGGGTGTTCCTAGGAACTCGGGCTAATTTCAATTTTGGATTCTTTGGTAAGTATCTTGAACAAGGGTCGGCACCAATCCCTATACCTATATATGAATTTGCTAAGTGTCGTTATCCTTCCAATGAGCCTTTGTATATCCTTCATGGTTGTGGGAGTTCAGGATCCAAGCAAGGCCCTAACCTTTTCTAGGTTGGCATCTAAGCCTCTCTTGGATACCATGAGACCAAGAACCTTGCCGGTTGTTACCTCGAATATGCATTTTTTGGGGTTGAGATGGATACTAAACATCCAGAGTTACTGGAAAGTTTTTTTTAAGTCTGCGATGTGATCGTTTGATAATTTTCTTTTAACTATAATATCATCAACATACACTTCCGCATTTCTCCTAATCTGGGAACACCTTGTTCATCAACTTATGATATGTGGCTTCTATGTTCTTTAGGCCGAAGGGCATTCTCACGTAACAATATGCCCTGACATCGGTTATGAATGCAGTTTTTTCCTCATCTTCATGGTTCATCCGAATTTGGTGGCACCCACTGAATGCGTCGAGGAAACTCAATAGCCCGTATTCGGTAGTGAAATCCACCAACTTGTTGATTGAAGGTAGAGGATATGAGTCCTTGGGACAAGCATCATTGATATTTCAAAAGTTGAAACATATTCGGAGTTTATTACTCCCTTCCTTGGTGGCAACAATGATGTTGCTAAGCTATCAGGGTATTTCACTTCTCTTTTTATGCCGACTTCCAAGAGTCGTTGAATTTTTTTTTTAACAAAGTTGTTTTTATGCGTTGAGTTGTTGCACCTTTTCTGCCCAACAAGCTTTATCTCAGGACATACTTTTAGACTATGTTGGATTATGTTCGGATTTATTCCAAGCATATCCTTCGGGGAGTAAACAAATATATCTTTATTCATTGATAAAAGGGATACAAGTCTTTCTTTTTCACCTTCGGCTAGCTGCTTCCCAATTCAGGTACTTCAGCTAAGAATTAACTCTATATCATCAATTTTTATCTTCTCATTATTGTACTTTTCCCCATTTGGCCTATTTTTGGCAACTATGCCATCTTGTCCTGAATTTTGCATGTGAACTTTGGCATGATTTTGTCTTGCTTTGAAAAACATTCTCCTTACTTTGTCTTGGTCAATGAATATTTCTGCGTCTCCCTCCCTTGTTTTGAAGGTGACCATTAAATATTTCATGTCTTGCCAAACATGGAAGTTACCTTGAGTTTTCCTGCAAAGGATGGCATTGTATGATGATGCAACATCTATGACAATGAATACTTTGTCTTGGTCAATCAATCTATGACAATCGAGGTGCCTTTCAACATTAGTGGCAAATCAATCCATCCCAAGATGGGGAGCTTTGTAGGACCAACCCCAAAGGTTGGTGATGTCATGGGCTTGAGCTCACTTTCAGGGATGCCCAAACTTGGTAGGAAATGAGCAAACAGGATGTCAACATTCAAACCTTCATCTTAGAGCACTCTTTTGACGTCCCAATTTTGAATCCTTGCTGTGATCAGGAGAGGGTCATCGTGCGTAAATTTCACCACTGACCCGTCCTTTCGGGTCAACTTGTTCGCAGGGCTATCAAATTCCATCAGTGTTATTTCTCTCACTTTCCTTTTTCTCTTAGCCAATGGTACTCCAGTAATGATTGTCTGAATGACCTCGGCCAAAGGTGGGCGATGTTTTCATGGACTTCGGTTGGTCTGACGTTTACCATAGTCATACTCCTCATCTTCTCCCTTTCTCTCATCATCCTTTTTTTTTGGTACTTGGGTGAGGGCATTCATAAGTAGCCCCAAAGCGATCTTCTGTATCATGTCCAAGGTCCTGGTGAAATTTACAGTATTTCTTTATGTTTTTTTATTGTTTGAAATCATTGCCTTTAGACGTTGATTGACACTCCTTGCCTTTATAAGGCCATCAGAATATTTGTAATTGTGGTGTTCAAGGGGGTGAATGTTATTGGACTTTCACCTTATGCTTTTCAAGGTCTACCTCCTCCATCACCATGGTACCGAGGTTGGTGACTCTGACCTTCGGATGTTCGATGGTTTATCTTCAGCCTTCCATCCTTAACTCTTTAATGGTCATGTGTTGCTCAGCTCTCTTGTAGAACTCCCCTAGTGTTTCTAGGGGATTGTTGGAGAACTCGAAGAAGAGTTAGGAGTCTCTTTTGAGACCTCAAATCATTGCCAAGATTCATATCTCCAGGCAGAACTCACGGACACTAAGGGCCTCCCAGCTGAACCTTTCGACATAGTCCTAAATGGTTTCCCTATTCTTCTGGGCTATATCAAACATTTGGACTAACATCTTCACCGTCGGCCGACTTTTGATGAACTGCTAGGTAAATACAATGGATAACTCTTGGAACTCCATAATTGTTCTAGGTGCCAAAGAGTTATACCATGCAACAACTGGTCCTGAAAGTGTTACTTTGAAACACTTGTAGAGGGTGGCATCATTGACTTTTTACAGTACCATACCTCTCTTATACTTGGTCAGATCAGCCTGGGGATTGCTTCGCCCAATGTAGCTCTCTAGCTAAGGTACTCAGAAGTCGCTAAGCATGGGTTCTTGCACTACTACTCAGACAAACAGGGACTCATCTCCGGTAAAGGTCTTAAATAACCTTGACTAGATTGGCTTTCAGGAGACCTGTGTGTCCACCTCATCTAACCTTTCCAAGATCTTTTCCACCAGAATGGTAGTACTTTCTTCTCCCTATTACCGGGAATGATGTGGCAAGGGTTAATGATGTCTCATTCTGGGTGAGTAACTTCACCTATGAGGAGATGGGGTTTTCTTATGAGGAGAAAGACTTTACCGCGGTGTGACTCTTGGTTTTTTCAACTTTGGCCTCATCATGTGGCATCCATGAGACAACATGTTCTTTGTCGAAGACTCGTCATGGAGACTTCTGTTGGCCAAGCTCCGATGAGGTGATTAGTGACTTCTCTTAAACGGGCATTTGGTGAAGGTGTCCTTCCCCGTGATCAAGCTTGTGACCACATTTGGTCAAGTTTTTGTGTTATTTTGGCCACAATGGAGCACTAGAAAGTGCACAGAATGCCCATTTGTATCGTTAAAGGATGCTCATCCTCCAGCAGGGAAATCTCCAAAGGTGTTTGATCAGTTGTCGCCTGAGGCTCAGTTTTGGACTAGGACTTGGGAACTCCCTTGTCCTTGGAATGCAGAGTATCTAGGACGATAACCTAGGAATGGGTTACCACAGACGGTCAGATGATGCTACAAGACATCTTTGATGTAGGACATGTTGACCTCTGGAGATGCCTTGCCTGAATGATGTCTGCAACACTTAAAGAACAAAGGTTAAGGGGTTCCCTAGAGTGTTTTTTGGGGAGGGACCTATGATGCCTAAGTTAGTATATAAGGGAGAGGGTTGCTGAGAGTAGAAGGTAGAAAGTGTATGTTTCTCGTATGCTTTACCTAGGAGCTTTGTGAGTATTTATAGAGAGCTTGGAGAGAAGGATGTTTTACCCAAGCTTAGGGGATTAAGAGACGTGTTCGATCGGATTAGAGGGACCTTCGGTCCATACCGTGGGAAGAATGTCTCTAGCTGGCATAGGCGGTTATGCTAGGTTACCAGTTAGGGAGCATGTGGGCATTCTCTGTCTGTGATCCCCGAGTCTAGTCCTTTGTCATATTCTTTAGAGGTCCTTAGCCTATCAAAGGAAAAATCATGTTTGAGGGATGTGCATGGTACCAAAAGTGGTAAGCAGCCCTTTTGAGGTCAATTAGGTTATCACCTGAGAGTGGCGCCTCAACCTTCCAAAGTTTGGCTGTATTGCCAACTGAGGGTGGTTATAAGAACTTTTCTGAGGTTAGTCGTGTGGTCTTCCGAGAGTGGTGTTGAACCCATTTATTTGAAGGTGCTATGGGCAACAGCCCTTCGACTATCAATGGGTTGTTGAAAAAGTTGGCATAATGAATGCCATCACATGAAAGATGTTAGAGAAGTTTGAAAAGTATTGGGAAAAAATACATGGAATTATGGGTGTTGCTACTCTTTTGGACTCAAGGTACAAAACTCTTCTTTTGAAATTTCAATATTCTAAAATATATCTTGATACCACTAAAGAGACGGCTAAAGAAGTTGTGAAAATTTGTTATAGTTTACTTAAAGAGTGTGAAAAAAGAGCTGTAAGACAAAGTGCTCAGGCAATGTAGCCTTCAGCTTATTAGTCATGTGCCTTGAATGATATGAAAAATCAGATGATGGATCTTTTCCAATTTGCAAATGGTGAGATAAGAAAGGGATCTAACCTTAGGGCAGAGTTGGACCATTACTTGGATGGTGATGCAATACCTTGGATGCCAACCTTTGACATTTTAACATCGTGGAAGGTAGGTTTTGGCAAATATCCAAACATTGGCCAAATTTGAAAGGATATTTATGACATACCTGTTACTACAGTTGCTTCTAAGTCAACTTTTTGTGGTAGCAGAAGATTAATAAGCCCACATCAGAATGGGCTACTTTCAACTACTATTAAGGTATTAAATTGTTCCCAAAATTTGCTACATGTGAAAAATTAAGTAAAATTCTCTTATGTATTATTAGTTAAATTTGTTTTAGTTCATATTATAAAATGTTAATATGTTGATTTCTTTTTATTAGCTGTTGCTACGAGTGATGTGACAGAGATTCTTCCCGCTCATCTTGTATGTGTTGGTGATGACATGTATGTTGATGGAGATGATTGTGCAACCACTATGCATTTCTTCAAGAGGAAGATGGTTATTGACAACATTCTAGCTCATTGAAAGAAAGGTACATTTTGTGTTATATTTCTTTAAATTTTCATAATTAGTTTATGATGCTTGTCTTTTTAGGGTTTAAGGATTATGTTTTGTTTAATTTGTAGTTCTTTGCTACCACTTGCAACGAATATTATGCATCTTGCTTATGTGAAGATTAAAGGGTGTCATAACCCTCATTTTCATACAAGGATTATGTGAAATTTGAAGTAAAATTGAAGTGGAGAACTAATTTTTGTACATGGGTGAATGGTATATGCACTAAGCCTATTAGGTACATGTGAGTACATAAAAACTATGTCTACCGAGAGTACTTGAACAAACATTTAAAGGACCTAAGGCTATAGTGGTGATTTTGTAAGCTTGGGGACTACTTTGCACACATATTCTAGTGGCTTTAATGATGCAATTGTTTGTGGAAGGACTAAAATGAGCCATGCAAGAAGTAAGGACACTAACGCTAGCATTAAGACCACTTTTTGTGACATGTGGCACCTAACTGGTTATGCATGCTTCCACTTGGTAAAAACACTTCATTTATAGGTCAAAGAGCTTCTTTAAAGATCAATGGGTGTTCTTGAAGCTTGAAGGCCATGTTCATGAAGTATTGTTGATGAATTAAGTTCCAATTGAAGAACTAAGCACACATTGGTAGTTTTCAGCCTAGGACGATCTTGGAGAGCAAGTCCAAGCTTGAGTTCTTGTGTTGGAGGCTCAACCACGAGCTAGGGGCTACAGTTGGTAAGGATTCACTATGCTCCTTTTGATTTTGGTTATGAATTCCATGTTCAAGTTGAGTGTTAGGCACTTAGGGGATAGCTTATGAGCTAAGTGATCCTTTGTTACTGTAGGGGCTATGTTACCTTCGGGTATATGTAGATTTTGTGCTAGCTAGCTATGTAATTGCAAGTACTAGGGTTCTTACATGGGTAGGCCAGCTTATGTATGAATCTGGAGCTCTATATGGATTAATTAACTAAATAAACTAAGAAATGAATCAAACTAGCTTGCCAGTGCACTGTAGGCCAAACCTATGGCTAAGGTGTGGAGTGTGTGTACGGCTTTCTTTGGTGCTTTATTTGTGTGTGCTAACCCTTAGTATATTGCTTTATGTTATATTGTTTGTATTTTCCTTGTTTTGATGTTTTATATGTAGGAGCAATGGAGGTTAAGTTTTGGCTTAACTAAATAGGCTTATAAAGCTAAGTGATTCCTTACTGAGTTATTGTATAACTCATGCCCTATAATATTTCATTTTTAGGAAAGGGATTAGAGTACTGAGTTATTTTTGTGAGGGGTTTGTGTCTCAGATTGGAAGGTATGAACTCTAACTGAGAATTAAGCTCAATAAGTCAAGCTCATATGTTTTGTGTTGCTTGTAGGCCTTGTGGTTACTGTTATAGGAATAGTCTAGAGTCATGGATGTGTGCTCATGGGCTTTGGTTATGTGGTTTGCCATTTTGATTATGGGAGTAGTGGTGGGACTTGTTTTGCAAACCACCATTATGTATTATGTGTTCAAAGTGGCTTTTGGGTACTACAAAGTACTATAGCATGTAACTAAGTATCTTCAGATGTGGTATGTTTGAATGTTCTTGGTGGTATTCCAAGGAACAATGTACTAGTTGGTGTGTGGTGTAAGGTGGGCCATAGGGAGGCTTCCCTAAACCTATGTATACACTTGATGTTGTGTATATGTGATATGAAGATTATGTGAGTTTGATGGTGATACGTTATTCCTATGTGGCTTTGTTGGTGTGCACATGTGTGTTATGGCTTTTGTAAACTTAGCCGTATATGTTTGGTTAACCTCCCTTGCATATGAAAATGGTTTTCAAAACTTGAGAATGAGCATCTTGGTTGTCATGAATTGTGTATGCACACTTGATAAGCACGAGAGCACAACACTTGACAAGTTGCATTAGAAGCTTACCTTGTGGTGCAAGTTTGACATTGGGGTTAGGTTGATGACTTCCTGGGGGGCACTCCCCAGTGCCCTGTCTATGCTTGTGTGAGTGTGCAACCTAGTGCACTATGAGATAGTGCCCTAATGTGCTCAGTAGGTACCTAGGTAACCATACCTATTTTGTGATAGAGGCAATAGGCACAGTAAAGCCAATTCTTGGACCCAAGCATCTGTGTGTCTGGTAAGTGCCCTGGGAGGGCACCAAGTTACTACAATAAGTCTCTTAGGCATAGTTTAGGTGCATTTTGGGTAGGGCCTGTGTGGGGCATGACAACTTTATTACTATCAGAGTAGGTTTTGCATTTTTAAGCCTGTCTAGACTTGTTCCCACTTAAGTTTAAGTAGACTTGTACTTATTGACCATATGTATGTTAAATGCCCTGATGTGCACGATAAGAACCCGAGGTAAAGACAAAGAAACTCTTCAGCAGGATTAGAACAGGGCTACCTATCCTAGGGATGGACATGAGCTTGTGAGGCAACATGGGGTTATATAGCTTAATAGAGTCAATGAGCCTAATGCCAAGGTTGACATACCTGGGTCTAGCAAAGGAAGATAGGAAAAGATGGAAGAAATGATAGAAACAATGTAAGCCACCATTGCTCAATTGGTGGTGGGCATGCAAGCCTTGGGTAAAGGCCAAGCCCGAGCACATGAGAATGCTGAGGAGGTCAGAGAAGTGGAAGAGGGTAGAAAGGGAATGAGGCCTGGCAAAGAGCCAGTGCTTGTAGACCAGGCAAACATGAATGGCCATGATGATGATGATGATGAGGGTGAAGAAGAAAGGAGACACCTGAGAGCAAGAAAAGTAAGATCAGAGGTGAGACAAGAAACAACAGTAAAGATAGAGGAAAGTCCAGAAGGTGTTTAGAGTATACTTAGACCATTTTGTGGTAGTCTTCATTGATGACATATTAGTGTGCTCAACAAATGAGGAAGCTCATAAGGAGCATTTGACGCTTGTGCTTGGTTTGCTCCAAGAACACAAGTTGTATTGAAAGTTGAGTAAGTGCAAATTTTGGACAAGGGAGATTGGGTTCTTAGGGCATGTGATTAATGACCAAGGATTGGCTGTAGATCCTAAAAAGGTCAAAGTCATCTTGAATTGGAAGCAACCCCAGAGTGTTAAGAAAGTTAGGAGTTTTCTGGGATTAGCTGGCTACTACAGAAGATTTGTACCTAAGTTTTCTGTCTTGACAGCTCCAATGATAGTTAACCAAGAAAGATCAGAAATTTACTTGGAAAAGTGAATGTGAGAATAGCTTCTAAGAGATGAAGAAGAGGTTGACTATGGCTCCAATATTAGTGTTACCAAACCCTGAAAAGGCATATGAGGTATACACTGATGCATCCCAAGTAGGATTATGTTGTGTCCTAATGCAAGACAGGCAGACAATTGCTTATGGTTCACGACAGCTAAGACCACATGAGAAGAATTATCCAGTGCATGACTTGGAACTGGCAGTTGTGGTCTTTGCACTTAAGGAATAGAGGCACTATTTGCTGGGCAATAAGTTTCAAATCTATACAGACTACAAGAGCCTTAAGTACCTTTTCACCCAAAATTACTTGATCATGAGGTAGAGAAGATGGTAGGAATACCTTAAGGACTTTGAGTATGTGATTGAATACACAGGTGGTAAGGCCAATGTGGTTATAGATGCCTTGAGCAGGAGTTATACTAGAGTGCTAAAAGGAAGAGAAGAAGAAAGCAAGGCCGAAAACTTTAGCTTAACTTGCCTAGCAAGGTAATGGTTAAAATGGGAGCTTGAATAGTTAAATATGCTCATCATTACCCCTAAATGGAAGAAACTTATCAAAGAAGCATAACTTAGTGATGAAATGATTGATTTGGTGTTTGGCCAAGGAAGGGAAGAGCTATTCCAAGGCTTCTCGTACAAGCAAGGACTCTTGTACTTCTAGAATAAACTGTATGTGCCTGAAAAGAAAGATCTTAGGTCTCAAATTCTGGAAAAAGCACACTCAAGCAAGACAAGTATGCACCCAAGAGCTACTAAGTTGTATCATGCTTTAAAAGCTTATTTTTTGTGGCCGTATATGAAGCATGATATTGGAACTTATATAGCTAAGTGTGAAATGTGTCAACAGGTGAAAGTTGAGCACCAAAAACTAGGGGGAAGCTTCAAAGCTTACCTATACCTGAAAAAAATGGGGATCCATATCTATGGACTTTGTGGTAAGGATGCCACTAACAAGAAAAAGACATAATGCCATTTTTGTCATTGTAGATAGACTGACCAAGGTAGCCCACTTTCTACTTATAAACCTCACTGATTCACTAAACAAGCTTGCTCAACTCTTCATAAAGGAAATAGTAAGGCTTCATGGAGTGCCTGATGATATTGTTTCACATAAGGATCCTAGGTTTGTTTCTATGTTTCGGAAATCCCTACATCATGCTCTAGGCACTAAACTCAAGTTTAGCTCAGCATACCATCCATAGATTGATGGACAAACAAAAAGAACAATTGAAGTTTTAGAAGATATGCTGAGATGTTAGGTGATTGATTTCCAAGCAGAATGGGATGTGCATCTACCCTTAGTGGAAATTTCATACAACAATGGGTACCATTCAATGATTAGAATGGTACCATATGAGGCTCTGTACGGTAGATAATGCATTATTCCTCACTGTTGGCATGAGCTAGGATATAAATTGGAGTTAGGACCAAAAATCATTAGAGAGGCCACTGAAAAGATAAAGCTGATCCAAACTAGGATCAAGGTTGCAAATGACAAGCAGCAGTCTTATGCTGACCTAAAAAGGAGAAGAAACCTGGATTTCCAGGAAGGGGATTGGGTGTGGTTCAAGGTTTCTCCTATGAAAGGAGTGATAAGGTTTGGTAAAATGGGGAAGCTATCCCCATGATATGTTGCTGTTGGGTTTCTGGAGCCAAACAGTGTAGTGGAATTTAACCGAAACCCTTCAGGATCCAAGTGAAACGGGGTAAACCGAGTGTTCAAAAATTTCATACCTAATTTTCGGTTGAGATCTCTCACTCAACTGTAGAGTCGAATCATAAAACCTGAACAGTTGACGTGTTCAGGCTCTCTATGGTATCCACACGAGCCTCTCGGGATCACCACGCTTCCACTGCATCCCGGCAGATGCGTTTCTCTTGCGCTTGCAGTGCTAGCTTGCGTCCTCCAAGGAATTGCAAGAGAAGAGTGCGGCTGTCCTTTTGGGAGGCTAGGGCAAGGAGACCTGCGAATTTCTCACTTAAAAGTTGTATTTATAGTGAGACTCAACTTCCAGGCCTAATGGGTTTCAAAGCCCTAATCCAATTAGGATTTAATTTCGGGCTTAATAATGGCTCAACTCCTTGGCCCATTATTAATACGAAATTAAAGTGAAACCATAACCCAAATAATTAGCCCATGCACTCTAATGATCTAAATAGCTCTATGTGTGCGACCCAATAGGCTCTTGCCATGTTGGCAATGATCATAAATCACATTTATGATCATAAGCAATGAGCGGTGTCTAGCAACACATCATTGCTACCCAAGTGACAAGATTGTCGGTGAATCGACTAAACCTTTATGATCATCACCGATATATGCCATTGTCACTTTGTCGAAGATATCAAGACTAAGCATAAGACATGGAATGTGTCACTCTCGTATAGCCCAATCTTTAGTTTCTTAATTACCGAGTAGACCTACTTAAACTGACGACATTGATATCATATATCAACTCATCGGAGCATGGCCATGCATTTTCTAAGTCTCACTCTATCAAGGGGCCCAAAGATATCACTCCCGTTACATAGGAGGGACAAATCCCATCTTGATCATACAAATCCCTCCGCATGATATGTGACATACCCAATGACCTCCTTCAAGTTCACTCAGTTACGAGCAACAAAGGAAAGTATCAAAGTATGCGACTCACATGTAGGGAACCTTGATGATCTTAGGTCGAAGGACTACATATACCATGATCACTATGAGAATCACTTATGACACTCATATAACGATCCATGAAGTGTTCTCATGGTGGGTCGGTCCAGTACACAAGTTCTCCAACTTGTACCCATATGTAGACTACATATCTCATATTAGTCTCCACATATGCTAGTCATTATGTATTATTGCAACCCGCTCCACAATAATACTAGACTAGGGACGTTTAAGAATATCATTATTCTAGGGTTACAATTATGTTTATTACGTTACACAGAAACAAAACAACAAACAAAATTGCTAGATTAATGCCTCAATAAAATATCATGACTCAATGTGCAAAAATACAATCATCTCATGATTGGCTTTTTTTGGGCACAACACTAACAATGTTGGGCCATACCAAGTGTTGGCTAAGATTGGAAATGTGGCATACAAGTTGGATTTCCCACCTGAACTTGGCCATGCACATGATACTTTCAATGTAAGCTTACTGAAAAAGTATGTTCCAAGTTCTAAACAAGTGGTCATACCCACTGGTGGACCTATAACACCAAGTTTATCATATGAAGAGGTGCCTATCCAAATCTTAGCAAAAGAGACAAAAAAGTTGAGAAATAGATGGATTTCCATGGTAAAAGTTCAGTAGAAGAGGAGATTGCAAAGAATTACCCAAATGTTTACCCAAAGCTAATGAAGAATTTAGAGGACCAAATTCTTTAAGGAGGAGAGGTTGTCATAACCCTCATTTTCATACTGGGCTTATGTAAAATTTGAAGTAAAATTGAAGTGGAGAACTAAGTTTTGTACATGAGTGAATGGTATATGTGATAAGCCTAGTGGGTACATGTGAGTACATAAAAAATATGTCTATCGAAAATACTTGAACAAATGTTTGAAGGACCTAAGGCTATAGTGGTGATTTTGTAAGCTTGGCAACTACTTTGCACACATATTTGGGTGGCTTTAATGATGCAGTTGTTTGCGGAAGGACTAAAATAAGCCATGCAAGAAGTAAGGACACTAACGCTAGCATTAAGACCACCTTTTGCGACATGTGGAACCTAACCAGTTATGCATGCTTCCACTTGGTAAAAACACTTCATTTTTTAGTCAAAGAGCTTCTTTGAAGATCAATGGGTGTTCTTGAAGCTTGAAGGCCGGGTTCATAAAGGATTGTTGGTGAATTAAGCTCCAATTGAACAACCAAGCACACATTGGTAGTTTTTAGCCTAGGGCGACCATGGAGACCAAGTCCAAGCTTGAGTTCTTATGTTGGAGGCTCAACCGAAAGCTAGGGGCTACGGTGAGGATTCAGTATGCTCCTTTTGGTTATGAATTCCATGTTCAAGTTGAGCATTAGGCACTTACGGGATAGCTTATGAGCTAAGTGATCCTTTGTTGCTGTAGGGGCTATGTTACCTTCGGGTATATGTTGATTTTGTGCTAGCTAGCTGTGTAATGCTAAGTACTAGGGTTCTTACATGGGTAGGCCATCCTGTTTTTGAATCTGGAGCTCTATGTAGACTCATTAACTAAAAAAACTAATAAACGAATCAAACTAAGTGTGTGTTTGCTAGTGCTTGTTAGGCCAAACCTGTGGCTGGTGTATGGAGTGTGTGTACGGCTTGCTTTGGTGCTTTCTTTGCGTGTACTGACCCTTAGTATATTGCTCAATGTTATATTGTTTGCATTTTCCTTATTTTTATGTTTTATATGCAGGAACAATGGAGGTTACATTTTTGCTTAACTAAATAGGCTTGTAAAGTTGAGTGATTCCTTACCGAGTTATTGTATAACTCGTGCCCTGTAATATTACATTTTCAAGAAAGGGATTAGAGCACTAAGTTACTTGTGTGAGGGGGTTGTGTCTCGGATTGGAAGGTATGAACTCTAACCAAGAGTTAAGCTCAATAAGTGTTACCACCTCACAAAAATGGGAGAATTACAAAGTGTGACATAATGGTAAAAAACCATTATAATGTGTAATTCTCACCATAGTGATTGAAGTGTAAGGGATAAAGGGCATGATCAACCTTTCCTTGAAAGTGTTCCAAGTTAGTAACTTGGCCCTCAAGAAAAGCCTTAAGGATTACTTGTTTATCAGACAACCTATGGACTTTTTTGTAAGGCTTTGGAAATTCAGGTACTCAATTGCAAAACTTTCAAGAAAGAGATTTGGAGAGTTATGGGAAGGATATGAATGGTATGAAAGTGCTATTAGAGGACCAAATTGCTTATGGAGGACAACTAAAGACAAAGAAAACACAAAAGGCATAAAAGACCAAAGTGTTCTAATGCAGGCCTAAAGATGTGTATGTCTTTGACTTAAGTCAAAAGGTAAAATTGTGGGGTTATCCCACCTAAAGAGGGGCTGCTATAGCAAGATAATAATGTAAAAAATGTGGGCCATGAGTTTAAGGCTAAGAAACCATGGTTTGGAAGTAAGAAAAATGACATAAAGCAAGGTTAAGACTACTTAAGTGTGTTTAGTGTACTTTTGATCATTTAAGTAGTCAAGACCACCTTTTCATCTCTCATATTCGGCCATACTAGCCAAGGGATGCTGCCCACCCTCCTCCATACTTCGTCCATAGCCACCATACATCCAAACTTAAACCTAATTGAAATTGAAGGCAAAAGGAAGCAATTAGAAGCAAACTAGAGCTATTGCTTGGGTGATTCAAGGATCAAGCTTAAAATTTGGCCTACCCATCTTGGTAAGGATTCTTTTGCTCTCATGGATTTTTTAACGTATTTTCAAGCATCCATGGAGCTAGGGGCTATGCTTGGAAGAGAGCCAAGTTTTTGATGAACCAAGCTTAGTGAGGAGAGTGCACTTAGTGAAGGTTTTGTGACCTAGTATGAAGTGCACAATGATGGCAGTGAAATGAGGGTTTCTAAAGCCCAAAGTAGTACTAACTAGTGTTAAAATCCTCATAAGACCAAGCATTAGCTTGAGGAGGGATGCCATAGTGATTTACTTAAGTTTATTTCATGTGTTATGGACTAACCTATGGTTTATGTTGTTGCCGCATTTCATGTGTTTGTTGGTTGTGAACGGTTGCTACATTTGGTTGCTACATTTGGTTGCTATATCTTGTATATATGTATCGTGGTTTTGTTTTTTAGTGTCTTTGGATGCAGGTTTTAATAAGGGTCACATTTCCTTAAGATTACAAGTGTTATCCTTACTAAGTTTCACAATGAAACTTACTCTTCTCAAATCCGACCATTTCAGGTCTAGTAGAAGGATCACATTCAAACTGACCTTTGTGGTTTGAGTTTTCACTGAATTTTCAGCTACTTGAACTTCCATGTATCTAGTTGTGATTTGGAAAGTTTGGTGATTTTAAAAGCACATTTGGTATTTTTAGTGATGGTGTTTATTGTGTTACGCAGAAGTTGTCCAACATCCTGTTTCTAGAGTGCATTGTGCCTAAAGCTCTCTTGTAACTTGGGTGCGTGTTTTAGCTGAGTTAAGACCATTATATAGTGCATGTATGCATGTACATGTGGTGTATGTAAAATGAGACAAGTATGTGAACATTTGAGTAATGTTTTGGTTATGTATATGATGTGGTGCAAGGCTGCCTAAGTGTGAATGATAGGCTACTTACTTGTAAATTCTATTTTGGCCATATATTGTTGCTATGTGCAAGAGCATTTAATTTCTATGTGTATTGGACATGTATGGGATAGTTTTGGAGAGCTTACTCCTTGTGAATGAAGTGTTTGCACACTTATGAAATTTTGTATGGGAAAAATAGTCATAAAGTAGCGAGAATTTTGACTTTGAACTCAAAGTTCCATATCTTCCTGTGTAGAATGAATCTTGGTATAAAATTTTAAACTCACCTAGAGCACATTTACAGGTTTAACTAAGATTTATAATTTTTGCATTTGGAGCCCTGTAGCCAAAGTTGGTCTATAGATGGGTTATTGATGTAAAACCAAATTCCCTGGTTTGGTTTAAGTGTCTACTTGATAATGAAGCAAATAAAATATGGGGTACATGGGTAGATTAATACAATTTTTTGGAAGAAGATTCGGGTGCAGTGGCTAGTTACTTAAACTTAACAAGATTGCCTAATGTGTGGTAGCCAAGATTAAGACTTGTGCTAGTGTTTTCCTTCCTTACTGCCATGGTGTGCATAAAATGTGAATATGTGTGTAATGGTTGGACCAATATGCATGCATTTACATAGTGCCCAATAGGGCCACTTGTGTATGCACACTAAGGGTATTGTTCTTATGGCCTATAGAACATACCAACCTTGGAAGTTTTAAATGCACAATTTTGGCATCATAACTCGACTACCCCAGAGTAGATAACAATAAGTCTAAGTACAAGTCTATGTATAAGGCAAGCTCATATGTTTTGTGTTGATTGTAGGCTTTGTGTTTAGTGTTGTGGGAACAGTCTAGAGTCATGGATGTGTGTTCATGGGCTTTGGTTATATGGTTTTCCTTTTTTATTATGGGAGTAGTGGTGGGACTTGTTTTGCAAACCACCAGTATGTATTATGTGTCCAAAGTAGCTTTTGGGTACTACTAAGTACTATGGCGTGTAACTAACTATCTTCGGATGTGGTATGTTTGAATGTTCTTGGTGGTATTCCAAGGGTCAATGTACTAGTTGGTGTGTGGTGTAAGGTAGGTAGGTTTACCTAAACTTATGCATATATTTGATGTTGTGTATGTGTGATATGAAGATTATGTGAGTTTGATGGTGATATGTTATGCCTATATGGTTTCGTTTCTGTGCACATGTGTGGTATGGCTTGTGTAAACTTATAGCCAAACGCTATCGCCTCTATCTGGCCGAACTCCCTGCCACAATGATGGCCAGAAGAAGCTGGCGCTACCCGAGAAAAGGTGCGATCAGGCACCTCGGGAGATAGCCGAAGAGCTCCGAGCCCGGCACGCCAGGAAACCCAGAGCACACTACTCGCCCCCCAAGGTTGTGAACATATCGCCTTCGGAAAAGCGGCACCAGACATAGCGAGCCGAACATGATATCCCCGAAGGCGGAACTCCCTGAAACTGGGAACCCCCGAACTGAGGGCTTGTTTCCCGAAGAGGCTCTGTCCGAACTAGAGGACGACCTCACCCAGGGACCTCGGGAGTACGGCAGGAGCATTTATGGAAGCATTTAAGGGAGCCTCTGACACGTCCTTTCACAGACGTCATAAAGTCGCCTGAATAGGCGCTCTGACATACGGACGCCATCAGAATCACATCATGGCCCATCTCAGCACGTGGCTCAGGACAACCTGCTACCAGTTATCTGTCTCCTACGCCCAGAAACTCAGGGAACATCCGACCGAACACGTGTCGTGATCTGAATGGGCTAGGCGCTCCTATAAATACCAGGAATTAATACTTGGCAGGAGGTTGGTTGGTTGGCCAAACACTGCTCCCACACTCTGAGAAAACTACCAGGCGAGACTCTTCAGCCCTTTTTGCTATTTCCTCTGCCTTTTCTCAGCCACCACTGACTTGGGCGTCGGAGGCTCCCCTCCTGGAAAGACACTCCGGGGGCCTCCTAACCCTTTGTTTCTGAGCTTTCAGGCACTCTCCTTCGGGCTATCCACTCCACCAGGCGTTCTTCCTCCCAGAAGTCTCTCCACCAGTCACCATGACTATAAACGATGAGGCCCCTGGCCATCATTTGGCGCCGTCTGTGGGAACCCGCTCTAAGATCGCCGTCATTGAGACTCGGCGTTCTAAGGACAAGAGGCTCCCGAAGTCCCCGTCCGCGCCTGAGATACAACCGGCTGCTGAGCAAACACTCCCAGGGACTTCTGCGCCTGAGGAAGACCTCCCTCTGGTAATCACCATGAGCTTCTTGAGGGACTTTTAGCGTTCGGTCGTGTCTGAAATGACCCAGCAGATCGACCGAAGGTGGCCACAGCAAGCACAGGCCCAGAGACCCCCCTCACCGACACGCCCTCGGGAGAAAAGCCCCAAGTCTACACATCGCAGTTCGGGGAGTGGAGAGCCTCGCGAAGAATCATCCACAGAAAATATAGCCCTCGGGAAACGGCCTGTGGGACAAACCGGGTCCGAGCGACCGAGAGTCTCATAGTGGAGCAGTTCGTCGCCCGAGGCGAGGTCCTTGTCCCCTCAGCGCCGAACTCACCCCCCGAAGAGGCGCCGGCGATCTCCATTCCCTGAAGAAGGCCTTAGCGCCACAGCGCTGATGGAGAGGATACTAGCACGGCTGGACAGAGTGGAGAAACAAGTGGCCAGAAAACCCGTTTGGGCCAAACTCTCGGGAACATGCTGCGAAGATGACTCGCCATTTATCCAGGCCGTTGTTCAGGCAGCCATGCCAGGTGACTTCAAAGTACCTCGGTTGGAGATTTATGATGGCCGTATTGATCCACAGGCCCATTTGACGAAGTACAGACGCAGCATGATAATACACGGTGCTGACGACGCTACCATGTGCAAGTGCTTTGAAGTCACCCTCACAGGGCCAGCCACGGCGTGGTACAATTCCTTGCCTTCAGGAACCATCACTGAGTTCCAGGAGTTGTCCACAGCCTTTACCCAGCAGTTCATCGGGAGCCGACCTACGACGAAGATGCCTGTGCAGATGTTCGACATAGAGCAGAGGAATGGAGAAACCATCCGAGACTATGTCGAAAGATTCAACAGGGAAGCTCTGAGCGTCCCAGACTTCAGGCCCGAAATCTGCATTCTTTCCATGACACGAGGTCTTCGGCGAGACTCACAGCTGTTCTACGAGTTCTCAAAGGACCCCCCGGAGACCCTTGGAGAATTTTACCGAAGATCAGAACAGCACATGACCGCCGAAGAACTAAGAATGGCTGGGCCGAAGTCTGATCACCACCGCCCCGAAGAGTCCAGTCAACAAGCTCGGCATCCTACTGAATACGCAGGACGACCTCGGAGGATGCGAGGAAAGAAACCTCAAAGTTTCACACCATTGAGCACTTCACGGACCAACATTCTCATGGCACTGGAAAGGCAAGGGACGCAGATTCGGCGACCAAGGGCCATGACCGCCGATAATAAGAAGAATGCAAAGAAGTTCTGGCAGTTTCATCGTGACCACGGTCATGACACCGAAGACTGCTTCCAGCTGAAGAAGTACATAGAGTCACTGATAAAAAATGGCCAACTTCGGAAATACCTGAGCATGCCATCCCTGAAAGGCAGAAAAATGGAGGAAGAAAGGGCCGAAGATGAGGACTATGACTCCGACAGGCGGAGAAATAGAAGTCCAAAAAAGCGCCCTCCACCTCCAGCAGGGGTTATCTAAACCATCACCACGGGGCTCCCATCCTCGGAAAGAAAGCGGAAAGCCAGAGAAATTGCAGTCATGGAGTATCAAAGTCCATCAAAGAAGCTGGCTCGCAAAGGTGGCTCCACCGTCGTCTTCCCCCACGACGATCCGCTACTGAGTATGGCGAGAGTAGGGGACTGGGACATCGAAAGAGTGTTGCTTGATGATGGCTCAAATACTGACGTCCTATTCTTGCACCTGCTGTCGAGCTTGGGCATCTCCAACAGCGAACTGAAGCCTGTCACCTCGCCCACTTTTGGGGTTGGGCCATCCGAGGATGTTGAAAGGGACTTCGGTGAACGGAGCAGCTGAGTTGTACGCCTCCACAATGGCGAGATTCATCGTCGTGAACGTCCCGTCCTCGTACAACGCCATCCTTGGAAGGCAGACAATGGAGAAGCTGCATATTCGCCCTGGTGTGAAGTACTTGACTGTCACATTCGCCACCAAGGATGGAGATGCATAGGTATTCATAGACCAAGCCGAGGTAAGAAAGGTGTTTGTAAAAGCGCGAAAAGCTCCGGCAAGCAACCTCGCACAAACGATGGAGGCAAGGGCACCAGAAAAAGGCAAAGAAGAAGATCTCGCCAAAACAGAAATGGAAGCAATAGAGCTTGTCCCAGGTCAATCTACCCGAATAGGGAAGAGCTTGGCCGAAGGTGACAAGGAAAATCTTGTATCCTTTCTGCTGGAAAATAAAGATCTGTTTGCCTACTCGCCAAAAGATATGCCGGGGGTGAACCCTGGCATAATACAGCATAGCCTCAAAATAAGTTTGTCAAAACCGAAGTCCAGCGTCTCCTAGATGTTGAAGTCATCAGGGAGGTCAAGTACCCTGAGTGGTTAAGCAACGTGGTCATCGCCACAAAAGAAGGTAGCAGCAAACTCCGGATGTGCATCGACTTCAGAAACTTGAACGATGCTTGCCCGAAAGACTCATACCCTCTGCCGCCGATAGATCAACTGGTAGATTCAACTGCTGAATATGGGCTCCTAAGTTTCCTAGACGCCTTCAGTGGCTACCATCAGATAAGGATGGACCCCGAAGATGAAGAGAAGATTGCCTTCATCACCGAGGGAGGAACATACTGCTATATCAGGATGCCATTCGGGCTAAAAAATGCAGGAGCCACCTACCAGAGGTTGATGAACAAGGTCTTCAAAGACCAAATGGGGAGAAGCATGGAGTTGTATGTTGATGATATGATAATCAAGAGCAAGCTGCCTGGCTACAACGTTGCAGATTTAGAGGAAACCTTCCAAAAGCTCAGAGCCTTCGGGAATCGCCTTAATCGTGAGAAGTGCATCTTTGGGATGACCTCAGGAAAATTCCTTGGCTACATGGTATCCGAAAGAGGCATCGACGCTAACCCCTAGAAGATTAAGGCTCTGCTTGAGCCCTGAACTCCTGCCACAGTCAAAGATGTGCAGAGGCTCACCGGAAGAATAACCTCTCTGAGCAGGTTTATTTCCAGGTACGGAGATAGGTGTAGACCTTTCTTCAAAATCCTCACAAAGGCAACAAAAATGGAAGCCGACCTCGGAAGAAATGATCATCCTTGGGATGAAGATTGCCAAAAGGCCTGGGAAGAACTCAAAGTCTACCTGGCCAGCCTGCCGACTCTGCGACAGCCTCGGGAGGGAGAGCCCCTCGCACTGTACCTCGCCGTCACAGAAAAAACTGTGAGCTCGGTCCTCGTTAAAGAAGAAGGGTCAAAGCAATGGCCGGGCTGCTATGCCAGCAAGTCCCTGAACGGCGCCGAAGTCAGGTACCCTCTGCTTCAAAAAGCTATATACGCCTTGGTGCTTGCAGGGAGAAGGCTGCGACCATACTTTCAGGCTCATCCCATCATCGTCCGAAGTAGTTTGCCGCTACAGGATGTCATGAAGAGAGTAGATCATTCGGGAAGGCTCTCCAAGTGGTGCATAGAGCTGGGCGAACACGAAATTACGTATGAGCCTCGGAAGGCCATAAAAGCTCAAGGCGTCGCCAACAAAGTAGCTGAGTATGAAGCCCTCATAGCGGGATTGCGCTTGGCCAGAAAGATTGGCGTGAGAAACTTAAAAGCTCACAGCGATTCCCAGCTTGTAGTTCGGCAGACGGCAGGAGATTATGGGGCGAAGGACCCAATTTTGGCGAAATACCATGAGCTAGTAGCAAAGCTCATCCAAGAGTTTGACGCCGTACGGATCGAAAATGTACCTCGGCGGAATAACAGAGGCAGATTGCTGGGCGAAGTCGAAAACATATACCGAGGTGCTAGACCATCCGAGCATCTCAGTGCTGAGCATGACGTCCTCGGGAACAGGGTGGAAAGACCCAATAAAAAGATACCTCGCAGAGAATTTGCTCCCTGAAGACCCCGGCGATGCTGCAAAACTGCGAAGACGCTCCGGAAGATTCTTCCTGATTGGCGAAGAGTTATATCGGCAGGAATATGCGAATCCACTGCAAACATGTGTGGATGAAAAGGATACTGAAATGGTCCTTGAAGAAGTTCACGAAGGCATGTGTGGTTCACACATTGGAACTGATGCCCTAGCAGCAGTGATACTCCGCCAAGGATACTTCTGGCCTACCTCGAGAAAGGACGTAAGACAGTTTGTCCGGAAATGTGGTAGCTGCCAGAGACACGCGAAAATCCAGAGGACACCCTCGGAAATGGTAACTTCGGCAGACTATCCTTGGCCCTTCGCAGTCTGGGGTATAGACCTTATTGGGCCACTCCCCACAGCACTAGGAGGCGTGAAATTCTGCGTTGTAGCAGTGGACTATTTCTCAAAGTGGGTGGAGGCAGAACGACTAGGAACTATCTCGGCAAAAGAAGTGCAGAAGTTCCTATGGAAGAATATCGTATGCAGATTTGGCATACCGAGGGTACTAGTAGTTGATAATGGATCCCAGTTCACAGACAAAGGTTTCCAAGAATTCATCAGCGACCTCGGAATAAAGATGCACTTCGCCCCAGTAGCTCACCCCCAAAGCAACGGGCAGGTGGAAGTATCGAACAGGACCATAAAAGATGGCCTGAAAAAGAGACTAGGGGAAGCCAAAGGGAAATGGCCAGGAGAACTCCAAAGTGTATTATGGAGCTACCGAACGACGCCCCGAAGAGCCACAGGGGAGACTCCTTTCTCACTCGTCTTCGGAATAGAGGCCATTATCCCACTAGAGGTAGTTCAACCTTCAGTACGGGTGCAAGTATTTGATGATGGTGGTAATGACCTCAGCCTGAGAACCAATCTCGATCTTATGGCCGAACACAGAGAAAAGCTTTTCAACAAAGAGTGACCGCGGCTGTAAACTTACGGGTCAGGCCAAAAGAAATCAAGAAGGGAGACCTCGTTCTCCGAAAGGCCGACTTCGCACCCCGAAGGCCATCCCATGGCGTACTTCGCGCAAATTGGGAAGGACCCTATCTGGTTCTCGATGAAGTACGAAAAGGCGTGTACAAGCTTGGCGACGCCGAAGGCGTAGAATTGAAGAACACTTGGCACTCAAACGCCTTGAAAAAATTCTACGCTTAAGGTTGAGCGGAGGAGTTATGTTGTACAGAATGGCCTTGAGAAAAATTCTTAAGTGTACAGAAATTATGCAAAACAGAATTCCGCAAAGGTGCTCGCCATGATAAAGCGCAGATATGACTTTCCGAAGTCCCTTGAGCCATCACACTCGGGAAAGATGGAAAACAAAAATCTCGCAGAAGTACTCGCCATAGCCAACGCAGAGATAATTTTCCGAACTCCCTTGAGCGAACATGCTCGGGAAAATGGGAAGTGAAAAATCTCACGAAAGGTTTTCCGAAGTCCCTTGAGCAAACATGCTCGGGACAACTGGAAAAACAAAAAATTTGACTGAAGGTTTCCGAAGTCCCTTGAGCAATCATGTTCGGGGTAAATTGGAAATGCAAAAGCCTGCAAAGTCTTACGAGCAAGCGCACTCGGGACAAAGGAAGGTAAAAAAGTTTCTTTAGTCGCAGGTTTTTCGAAGTCTCTTGAGCGAACGTGTTCGGGACAATGGAAATGAAGAAACTTGCAAGAAAAGACTTAGCCAAAAAAAATCCTCATTAAGAGCAAAGCTGCTTTAAAATAAAGAACTGCCCGAAGAAGGATTACAAAATAGAAGGGAAGGAAAAGGGGCCCTAAAATTGGCTAAGGGTTCGCGGCGTCCCGAGAGCCACTCGTCTGCCCGCCCTTTTCCATCACCTTCGGCGCTGGAATTGAAGGAGGAAGTTTCAGATGTTCGACCTTGGACCATTTCCACCGAGGTCCCCCAGGAATGTTTAGACCCTCTAGAAAAGAGAGGTCCAGATCTGGGAACCTCTGGAGAATTTGGTGCCGAGCCAGGCAGAAGCCGTCCTGGAACGCGACCTTGCTCATCTGATCAGACTTGTTCTTCTCAAGCTTGAGGTCGTCAAGCTCGCCCTTCAGATCCGCGACCTCCTCCTCCAGCAACTTTATCTGCTCCTCCCCCTTCGGCTCCTTCTTCAACGACTCGACCTTGGCCCGGAGAGCGTTATTCTCACACGTCAGCGACACTATACGGCCGTCAGAACCAGCCTTGTGCTGGAGAAGATCTTCGTTGACGGCGAGCATCCCCTTTATTTGGTCACCGAGGTCAGCGATCTTCCTGGAGGATTCCTTTTGAAGTTCTTCTTTTTCCTTCCGGAACTCCTCCCGAAGGGCAGCTACTTCTTTCTCAGCAGCCTCTTTCAGCTGCTGGTTTTTGGCGACCGACTCCGCGAGTGCGGTCCTCGTCTCATTCATGGTTCGAGTGGCTGAAGTTCGAAAAGCAACCTCCCTGGCCACCCGAACTTGGAGAAAGGCGGTGTACCCCATCAGCTGCAAAAAATAAACGCAAGATCAGCAAGAGCCAAACACTTAGGAAAAAATTGAAGGGAAAGAGCTGTGAAGGATATACCTGAGCAGCATGCTCGGTGATCTTTGCGACGAGGGTGTTATCCCCCGGGTGGGCCGCCGCTATAGCCTTGAAGGAGGCCTCGGTGAGCACCCCCTTCGAAATTTCCTTAGCCATTTGAGGAACGTCCTCGGAGTACATATCCATGTCCTCCGTAAACGTCCAAAAAGGCTCCTTGGGTATCTTCCCTTGCGGGATTTTGGCATCCCGAAGAGCTCGTTTCCGAGCATGATCGGCCACCCAGCCAGGGGTAGTCAACTCCCCTGCGTGATAAGAATGAGAAGGAGACTAAAGACAAAGAAGCCAATCCAGAAAAAACAAAGGAAGTACACTTTGTCTGGAAACAAACCTGGCGGAACCTCGACAACATCGTCCTCGGAGTCCTCAGCCGAAATGCCCTTGCCCTTCCGCTTGCGCCGCTCCTCGACAGAAGGTACTTCTACCACTACATCAAGGAGGGCCTGTGACGCGGTAGGACTCTGAGGAGGGACATCGATTGAAGGGACCTCGAAAGCAGCAGCCTCAGGCTCCGGAATCTTGACTGCCCCAGGCCCCTCGGCAGTCTCCTCGGGAATTTCCTCTAGAGGAGCCTGGGCAGCTCTCTTTGCCCGTTTGCTCGAAGGCCCCGCGCCAGTAGACTTCCGCCTTCGGGAAGACGCATTCTTCGTCTGATCGCCCTTCTCCACCTGGCAGGTGAAAAGGGACTTGTAATAGGCGGTAGTCGCGTCGCCCATCTCTGAAAAAGGAGAGTAACATCAGCGTAAGTCCGAGGAAAGAACAGTAAAGGAGTAGAAGATAACTCACTTTCGGCAAGCGCTTCGAAAGAAATTTCTTCCTTAAGAAGCTTGACCAACCAGGAATCCTTCCCGGCGATGGCAGGAGCTGGCATCTCAAGGTCAGTCTCGTGCTCCTTTACCACCCTTAGCTCCCGAAGGACCTCTTCGGTCATCAACCTCCAGTTGATTGGAAAAGGGTAAAGGGCGAGCGGACCGACCTCGGGATCCCAGTCAGAGACAGCCCGAATGCGGGCGTCGAAATCCGCGAACAAGGGAGCTAACTCTGGGGTCAGCAGCATCCTCGGATCAGCAACGTCCACATCCAGTGTTCCCTGAGCCCATTTGGTCGGAACGTACGACCAGGCCTCGTCCATTTTCATGAAGAAAAACTTCTGTTGCCACCCCCGCTAGCTATCTTTAGTGGCGAAGGTGAACATGAAGTTCTTGCTCCCGGATCCCCGAGGTAGCATGAAATAGAAGCCACCCTTCGGGACCACAGAGAGCTTGTAATACTGCATAAAGACTCTGAAATTGGGTTCTATCCCGAAGACGCCACACATGCAGAGGTAGGCGTTAAAATAGCAGAACGAGTTCGGGGGAAGCTGGTTCACAGCAATGCCATGAAATTTGCAGAACTCGCACACCATCTTCGGGGGAGGATACCGAAGACCCGCCTTCAGCTGGGCTCAAAAAACGGTAACCTCCTTACTGTGGTTTGAAAAAGCATAATGGCTAGAACGAGGCAGCCTAGTAATGGCGTAAGAGGGAAGAAAGAATTTTTTCTTCCACCTCTCTAACTTTTCAGGGGTGGTGCAACAAGGATGGGCTAAAAGAGGCTGCCAGCTCTCAGGAATGGGCATTTTTGACATAAAAATGAGTTTGAAAATGGAAGAAAACAGTTTCCAGAGAAAAACTCAAAAGAACACAGGGAACAAAACGCTCTGAAAAACAAAAACCCACCGAAAGATTTGCCAAAATCTGAGGACGCCATCGTGAAAGCTGGCTGGAAAAAAGCTCTGATTAAGGTAGCTCCGCCATAGAAAGCAAGAAAGTGCAAGAACAGGGGCAAAGCAGAGAGAAGAGCAGAAGAGAAAGCAAAAGGAACTTATGATGGAGTGGGCTATTTATAAGCCAGAGATGGGTAACCGAAACATCGTCATAAGTACCCTTTGGAGGCGAACCGTTGCCGTAACTGCTCTCTGCACCTGAAAAGGCGCGCCCTCTGTAAACCGACGCGACTCTCCTCCAATGGCAAAGTGCCACGTGTCAACCGCTGCGCGAAAATGGGGGACACGTCCTCCAAACGTCCCTTGAAAAGTGGGACGAAACTGGGACGCGCCGCTCAGACTGACACGCTTGGCCAAACAGACCTGCAGAAACAAAGAGCAGGCCACCTCGAGGACGCCAAGAAACAGGCTATGGCCGAACAGCCCATGACCTTCGGGCAAAAGGCGCATCCTCAGAACAGGTTAAGCTTCCAAAGAAACTCCCATACACAACCTCGGAAAGAGATGCAAAACCGAAGTCTTCACTTCGGCTTTCCAAAGGGGGGCATGTGATAGCCAAACGCTATCGCCTCTATCTGGCCGAACTCCCTGCCACAATGATGGCCAGAAAAAGCTGGCGCTACCCGAGAAAAGGTGCGATCAGGCACCTCGGGAGATAGCCGAAGAGCTCCGAGCCCGGCACGCCAGGAAACCCGGAGGACACTACTCGCCCCCCAAGGTTGTGAACATATCGCCTTCGGAAAAGCGGCACCAGACATAGCGAGCCGAACATGATATCCCCGAAGGCGGAACTCCCTGAAACTGGGAACCCCCGAACTGAGGGCTTGTTTCCCGAAGAGGCTCTGTCCGAACTAGAGGACGACCTCACCCAGGGACCTCGGGAGTACGGCAGGAGCATTTATGGAAGCATTTAAGGGAGCCTCTGACACGTCCTTTCACAGACGTCATAAAGTCGCCTGAATAGGCGCTCTGACATACGGACGCCATCAGAATCACATCATGTCCCATCTCAGCACGTGGCTCAGGACAACCTGCTACCAGTTATCTGTCTCCTACGCCCAGAAACTCAGGGAACATCTGACCGAACACGTGTCGTGATCTGAACGGGCTAGGCGCTCCTATAAATACCAGGAATTAATACTTGGCAGGAGGCTGGTTGGTTGGCCAAACACTGCTCCCACACTCTGAGAAAACTACCAGGCGAGACTCTTCAGCCCTTTTTGCTATTTCCTCTGCCTTTTCTCAGCCACCACTGACTTGGGCATCGGAGGCTCCCCCCCGGAAAGACACTCTGGGGGCCTCCTAACCCTTTGTTTCTAAGCTTTCAAGCACTCTCCTTCGGGCTATCCATTCCACCAGGCGTTCTTCCTCCCAGAAGTCTCTCCACCAGTCACCATGACTATAAACGATGAGGCCCCTGGCCATCATAAACTTAGCCAAATATGTTTGGTTAACCTCCCTTGCATATGAAAATGGTTTTCAAAACTTGAGAATGAGTGTCTTGGTTGTCATGAATTGTGTATGCACACTTGATATGCACAAGAGCACAACACTTGAAAAGTTGCATTAAAAGCTTGCCTTTTGGTGCAAGTTTGACATAGGTTTAGGTTGGTGACTTCCTGGGGCACACTCCACAGTGCCCTATCTATGGTTGTGTCTGTGTGTGACCTAGTACACTATGAGATAGTGCCCCAACGTGCTCGGTAGGTACCTAGGCAAGCATGCCTAGTTTCTGATAAATGCAATAGGGCACGATAACGCCAATTCTTGGACCCAAGCATTTGTGTGTCTAGTAGATGCCCTGGGAGGGCATCAAGTTACTGTAATAAGTCTCTTAGGCACAGTTTCGGTGCATTTTGGGTAGGGCCTGTGTGGGGCATGACAAAAGAAGTCTGGTGGAATTTTAATTGTAGTTGGTATTGTTGGTACCATAAATTAAAGTTTTTTTTCAATAACTAGTTGTTACACTTATGTATAAGGCCAAGACTTTTATGTGTCTTCTCTTATTGTCTCATTGTGTTGTTTTTCGGTATGTTTGTGATGTACTGATTCTAGAGTGTGTTTTTTATAGTGTGTTGGTTTGTTTGGAGTGTAAATTTATATGTGGTACTCCCTTGTGGTATCTCTTCTATTTTTTTCACATATTAATAATATTTTTGACATCTTTAATTAATGTAATTTATAGCTTTTTGCTAAATTTTTTTCTTTGTGTGTGTATGATTGTGGAAGGGTGGTGGATGGATGAATTTTTACCCGATTCTACCCGCCTAAAAAAGAGTAGGATATGAGTGACAAAATTATTCACCCGATGAGTGACGGGTGGAATAAGGATAAGGTGTCTAAGGTAGCAGGTAGAATGTGATATTACCCTCAGCCTACCCAAATCTAGCCCATCTGCATTCCTATCATTCATACGGCAGAGTGCTCACTAGACGCTACGACTGGGCATTCGGTTAATTCGAATTTGGCCGAACCGAATTAGTCGGTTTGGTCGGTTTTTGGTTTTTAACCATTATAAACCGAATAACTTAAGAAAACCGAATAAACTGAAATTGAAATTTTTCGGTTCGGTTCGAACCGAAATAACCGAATTTCTGTCATCCTTTTTTTTTTGTACGATTTTCACCTGTTTAACAAGATTTTCTTGCAGCTTGAACACAATAATTCAACAAAACATAAAGTAGTAATACCAATACATCCAAGTTTTAACATCCTAAATAAACAATCTGACAAATAACCAACCAAGCATTTGAACTACTTAAGTTCACACATTCCTAATAGCATCCTACTAAATTGACAATTCCATAAGTTTACTTAATGTTTATGCTTCTTCCGATGGAGATGAAATCATGGAATGGAAGAAGAAGAAATTGGCCAAGCTTCTTGATAGCCGAAGGACTATCGCCTCTGCCTGGCCGAACTCCTTGCCACCAGAATGGCCAGGAGATCTGGCGTTACCCGGAAAAAGGTGGGATCACACACCTCGGAGAAAAGCCGAAGAGCCCGAGCTCGGCGCGCCAGGGAACTTGAGGATACTATTAGCCCCCCGAGGTAGTAAACAGACCGCCTTCGGAAAAGTGGCACCAGCTAGTGAGGGCCGAACATGATCTTCCCGAAGGCGGAACTCCCTGAATCTGGGAACCCCCGAACTAGGGGCATGTTTCTGAAGTGGGACGGTCCGTACTAAAGGACGACCTCACCCAGGGACCTCGGGAGTACGGCAGGAGCATTTAAGGAAGCCTCTGACATGTCGCCCACAGACGTCACAAGCCGCCTCAAACGGCGCTCTGACACGCCAACACCATCAAAGTCACATCATGGCCCGTCTCGGCTCGGGGCTCAAAGGAGCCTGCCACCAGCTACTTGTCCTCTATGCCCAGACATTCAGAGAACATCCGACCGAACACGTGTCACGATCTGAACGGGCTGGACACCTCTATAAATATCAGGGAATACACCCTGGCAAACG
Organism: Aquilaria yunnanensis; assembly: GCA_039654915.1. NCBI lineage: Eukaryota > Viridiplantae > Streptophyta > Magnoliopsida > Malvales > Thymelaeaceae > Aquilaria > Aquilaria yunnanensis. The sequence continues at coordinate 32,866,818 of CM077595.1, read as the reverse complement.
GCTGGCAAATATCCTGACTCCTCACTCTGAGAAAATACGACCAGGCGAGTTCACTGAACCCCTCAGTGCTATTTCTTCTGCCTTCTCTCAGCACCACTGACTTGGGCGTTGGAGGCTCCTCCCCGGAAAAACACCCCGGGGACCTCCTAACCCACTTTTTCTGAACATCTCAGGCACTCTCCCTTGGGCAAACTGGCCACCAGGCGTTCTTCCTCTCCAGGAGTCCCTCCATCAGTCACCATGACTACCAACGATGAAGCCCCTGGGCATCATTTGGCGCCGTCTGTGGGAAACCACTCCGAGATCGCCGTCGTTGAAACTCGGCGTTCTAAGGACAGGGGACTCCCGAGGTCCCCGTCCGCGCCTGAGACACAACCGGCTGCTGAGCAAACACTCCCAGGGACTTTTGCGCCTGAGGAAGACCGCCCTCTATTAATCACTATGAGCATTATGAGGGAGTTTCAGCGTTCGGTCGTGGCCGAAATGACACAGCAGATCGACCGAAGGTGGTCACAACAGGCACAGGCCCAAAGACCTCGCTCACCTGCACGCCCGAGATCGACTCATCGCAGTTCGGGAAGCGGAGACCCATGCGAAGAGTCGTCTACGGAGAATATACCCCTCGGGAAAAGGCCTGTGGGACAAACTGGGTCCAAGCGACCGAAAGTCTCACAGCGAAGGAGTTCGTCGCCAAAGGTGTGGTCCCTGTCCCCTCAGTGCCAAACTCGCTCCCTGAAGAGGCGCCGACGATTTCCCTTCCCAGAGGAAGAGCCTAACGCCACAGTTCTCATGGAAAGGATATTAGCACGGCTGAACAGGGTGGAAAAGCAGGTAGCTCGCAAACCCGTCTGGGACAGACTGACGGGAGCCTTCTGCGAAGATGGGTCCCCATTAACCCGGGTCGTGGCCGAGGCAGCCATGCCAGGCGACTTCAGGGTACCTCGGCTGGATATTTATGATGGCCGCACTGACCCGCAGGCCCATCTGACCAAGTACAGACGCAGCATGATAATGCATGGTGCTGACGACGCTACCACGTGTAAATGCTTCGAGGTCACCCTCACAGGACCAGCAACTGCGTGGTACAACTCATTACCCCCAGGAGCCATCACTGAGTTTTAGGAGTTGTCTACGGCATTCGCGCAACAATTCATTGGAAGCCGGCCAACTGCGAAGATGCCTGTTCAGATGTTCGACATAGAGCAGAGAAACGGAGAAACCATCCGAGACTATGTCGAAAGATTCAACAGGGAAGCTCTAAGCGTCCCGGACTTCCGGCCCGAAATACGCATCCTCGCCATGACACGGGGCCTTCGGCGAGACTCACAGCTGTTCTATGAGTTCTCAAAGGACCCCCCGGACACCATCGGAGAATTTTACCGAAGGGCCGAACAGCACATGACCGCCGAGGAGCTGAGAATGGCTAGGCCGAAGTCCGATCACAACCGCGCCGAAGGGTCCAATCAGCAAGCCCGGCATCCAACTGAACAGGCAGGCCGACCTCGGAGGATGCGGGGAAGCAAACTGCAAAGCTTCACACCCCTGAGCACTACACGGACAAACATCCTCATGGCGTTGGAAAGACAGGGGACGCAGATTCGGCGGCCAAGGGCCATGACCGCTGATAACAAGAAAAACATCAAGAAGTTTTGCCAGTTTCACCGCGACCACGGCCACGACACCGAAGACTGCTTCCAACTGAAGAAGTACATTGAGTCTGATGGCCTGAGGCCTCATCGTTGTGAGTCATGATGACTGTTGAGGAGACTTCTAGGAGGAAGAACGCCTGGAAGGTGGATCGCCCCAAGGAGAGTACCTGAAAAGCTGGAAAACAGGGTTAGGAGGCCCCCGGAGTGTTTTTCCGGGGGGGGAGCCTCCGACGCCCAAGTCAGTGGTGGCCGGAAAAAGGAGAAAGTCACTAGCTCAAAGAGAAAGGCAGAAAAGTCTCGCCTGGTATTTTCTCAGAGTGTGGGAGCTGTATCTTCGGCCTACCAACCTCCTGTCAAGTATTTATTTCCTGTATATATAGGAATACCTAGCCCGTTCAGATCATGACACGTGTGCGGTCGGATGCTCCTGAACTTTTGGGCTTAGGGGACAGATAGTTGGTAACTAGATGGCCTCGAGCCTTGTGCTGAGACGGGCCATGATGTGATTCTGATGGCGTCTGCGCGTCAGGGCGACTTTTTACGTCTGTGGTGGGACGTGTCAGAGGCTTCCTTAAATGCTTCCTTAAATGCGCCTGCCGTACTCCCGAGGTCCCTGGGCGAGGTCGTCCTCTAGTTCGGACAGAGCCTCTTCGGGAAGCATACCCTCAGTTCGGGGGTTCCCAGTTCCAGGGGGTTCCGCCTTCGGGAATATCATGTTCGGGCAGCAATGTCTGGTGCCACTTTTCCGAAGGCGCGATGTTCACAACCTTGGGGGGCGAATGGAGTCCTTAAGTTTTACTGGCGTGCCGAGGCTCGGGGCTCTCCGGCTATCTCCCGAGGTGCATGATTCCACCTGTTCCCGGGAAGCGCCAGTTCTTCTGGCCATTGTTGTGGCAGGGTGTTCGGCCAGATTGAGGCGATAGCCTTTGGCTATCACATGCCCCCCTCTGGAAAGCCGAAGTGAAGACTTCGGTTTGCATCTCTTTCCGAGGTTGTCGTTGGGAGTCTTGTTGGGAAGCATAACCTGTTCCGAGGTCGCACCTTTTGCCCGAGGGTCTGGGCTGTTCGGCCTTGGCCTATTCTTTGCTGTCTCCGAGGCAAAGCCTGTACCGAAGATACACCTCTTGCCCAAAAGTCATGGGTTGTTCAGCCATAGCCTGTCTCTTGGTGTCCTCGAGGTGGCCTGCTTTTTATTTCTACAGGTCTGATGGCCAAGCGTGTCAGACTGAGCGGCGCGTCTCCATTTCTCAGGGATGTCAAACAACGTGTCCCAATCAGGAGGTGTGTCCCGGTTTTCCAGGGACATTTGGGGAGGCACGTCCCCTATTTCTGCGCAGCGGTTGACACGCTGCTTCTTGCCATTGGAGGAGAGGCGCGTCATTTACAGAGGGCGCGCCTTTTCGGGTGCAGCGGGCAGTTACGGCGATGGTTCGCCTCCAATGGGTACTTATGATGTCTTTTCGGTTACCCACCTTTGGCCTATAAATAGCCCATTCCATCATAAGTCCCACTTACTGTTTTTCTGCTCTCTCTCTGCTTTGCCCTCTGTTCTTGCGTTTTATCTTGCTTTCTGTGGCGGAGCTTCTTTAATCAGAGCTTTTCCTACCAACTTTCACGATGGCGTCCTCAGGCAAATCTTTTGGTGGGTTTTGATTTCCAGAGTACTCTGATTCCTCTGCTTTTCTGAGTTTTTCTGGAAAACTGTTGTTTTTTCCAAACCCGTCTTCTGAGTTTTTTCTGGAAACTATTTTCTTTTCCATCTCAAACTCTTTTTCATGTCTATGATGCCTGTTCCCGAGAGCTGGAAACCTCTTCTGGCCCATCCTTGCTGTACCACCCCCGAAAAACTAGAGAGGTGGAAGAAAAAATTCTTTCTTCCGTCTTACGCTGTGACCAGGCTGCCTCGTTCTAGCCATTTTGCTTTTTCAAACCGTGGCGATGAGGTTACCGTCTTCCGAGCCCAACTGAAGGCCGGACTTCGGTATCCTCCCCCGAAGGTGGTTTGCGAGTTCTGCCAATTCCATGGCATTGCTGTGAACCAGCTTCCCCCGAACGCGTACTGCTATTTTAACGCCTACCTCTGCATGTGTGGCGTGTTCGGGATAGAGCCCCACTTCATCATTTTCATGCAGTACTACAAGCTCTACGTGGTCCCGAAGGGTGGCTTCTATTTCCTGCTGCCTCAGGGATCCGGGAGCAAAAAATTAACCTTCACCTTCGACACGAAGGATAGCTGGCGGGGGTGGCAGCCTAAGTTCTTTTTCCTGAAGGTGGATAAGAACTGGTCTGGTGTCCCGACCAGATGGGCTCAGGGAGTGCTGAACGCAGACGTCGTAGATCCGAGGATGCTGTTGACCCCACCGTTGGCTTCCGTGTTCGCGGATTTCGACGCCCGCATTCGGGCAGTCGTTGATTGGGCTCCCGAGGTCTCTCCTCGTGCTCTTTACCCCTTTCCTATCAACTGGAGGTTGATGACCGAAGAAGTCCTTCGAGAGCTGAAAGTGGTTAAGGAGCATGAGACTGACCTCAATATGCCCGCTCCCGCCATCGCCGGGAAGGACTCCTGGCTGGTCAAGCTCCTTAAGGGGGAGACTTCTTTCGAAACTTTTGCCGAAAGTGAGTAATCTTCCATCCCTTTATACTTTTTCCTCGGACTTACGCTGATATTTCTTCTCTTTTTCAGAGATGGGCGATGGGGCTGCCGCCTATTACAAGGCCCTCTTTTCTGGCCAAGTGGAGAAGGGGGAGCAGACAAAGAAGGCGGCTTCCCGAAGAAGGAAGACGACAGGGGCGGGACCCTCGGCGAAGCGAGCTAGGAAGGCTCTCCACCCTCCTCAGCCAGAGCTTTTGGAAGAAGAAGCTGGCGAAGAGGCTGGTCCTGTTGAAATTCCACCGGCCGAGGTCCCCGCTACTTCCGCCGAGGTGCCTTCTCCCGACCTCGAGGCCCCCAGAAACACTGTAGTGGTAGAAGTACCCACTGCCGAGGAGCGGTATCGGCAGAAGGGTAAGGGTCTTTCTTCCGAGGGGCCCGAGGATCCCGAGGACACTGTCTCCGAGGTTCCTCCAGGTATGCCTTCAGGCGAAGTTCAGCTCCTTTACCTTTCGCGAATTTTTCTTCTGCTCCTAACTTCCTTCTTACTTTCAGAGGAGCCCCTTGCTGCTGGCTGGAGGGCCATTCATGAGAGGAAACGGGCCCTCCGTGATGCCATAATCCCTGAGGGGAAGATCCCCTTGGAGCCCTTTTGGACAATCACGGAGGATATGAATTTGTTCTCCAACGATTGTCCAAAAATGACAAAGGAGATTTGGAAGGGGATGACCACTGACGCCTCCTTCCGGGCCATTGCGGCGGCCCACCCGGGGGATAATACCCTCGCCGCAAAAGTCACCGAGCACGCTGCTCAGGTATAGTCTTTACACTCTTTTTCCTCAATTTTCTAAGTGTTTAGACTTGTACTAACCTGGACTTTTGCCTTGCCGTAGCTGCTGGAGTACGCTGGTTATCTCCGAGTTCGGGTGGCCAGACAGGCTGCCTCCAAGGATGCGACTTCGCGGGAACTCAATGAAGCGAAGGCTTCGCTTGCGAAGGTGGTCGCCAGCAACCAGCAGCTGACAGCGGATTGTTCTCAGCAAATCGCCGCCGTTCGGGAGGAGTTCTCGAAGAAAAGAGAAGAACTTGAAAAGGACTCCTCCCGGAAGATTGCCGACCTCGGCGACCAAGTAAAGGGGCTGCTCGCCGCCAACGGAGATCTTGTCAAGGACAAGGCTGTTTCTGACAGTCTTGCGTCGAGGTTGACGGATGAGAACAATGCTCTTCGAGCCGAGGTCGAGGCTCTGAAGAAGGAGTCCGGAGAGACGCTGGGAATAAGCGAGCTGGAAGATGAGGTTGCTGAGCTGAGGGACGAGGTCAACGTCCTTGGCGTTCAAAAACGTACTTCTGATCAAATGGCCAAGGTCGCCTTTCAGGACGGCTTCTGCCTTGCTCGGCACCAGGTCCTGCAGAGGTTCCCAGATTTGGACCTCTCTTTTCTGGAGGGCCTAAATATTCCTGAGGGACCTCGGTGGCAGTGGTCCAAGGTCGAGCATCTGAAGCTTCCTGGTCTTCGTCCGCCCGGCTCTCCCTAGTTTGCTTTAGGGCTCCTCTTATTTTTCTCCTTTGTGCTCCTTCTTTGGACACTTCTTTTGTAAGGCGGCGTTTGCTCTAAGTGAACAATCTTTTGGCTAAGTCCTCTCTTGCAAATTTCTTCATTTCCACTGTCCCGAACACGTTTGCTCAAGAGACTTTCGGAAAACCTGCAACCAAAGAAACTTTTTACCTTCCTTTGTCCCGAGTGTGCTCGCTCAAGAGACTTTCTGGAAAGTTTGTAAAAATTTGGCTAAGTCTTTTGCAGGCTTTTTGTTCCCTTTTATCCCGAACATGTTCGCTTAAGGGACTTCGGGAAACCTTCAGCCAAATTTTTCTGTCTTCCTATTGTCCCGAGCAAATTTGCTCAAGGGACTTAGGAAAATTTTCACGAGATTCCTCATTTCCCTTTTTCCCAAGCACGTTCGCTCAAGGGTGTTCGGAAATAACCTCTGCTTTTGTTTTGGCGTGTACTTTTGCGAGATTCTTGCTTTACCTTTTTCCCGAGCATGTTCGCTCAAGGGTGTTCGGAAAATTTTCTCTGCACTGATTATGCCGAGTACCTTTGCAAGATTCTTGTTTCCCATTTTACCCGAGCATAGTGGCTCAAGGGACTTCGGGAAGTCACATCTGCTTTTTTCGTGGCGAGCACCTTCGCGGAATTCTGTCTTGGACAATTTGGTATACTTAAGAATTTTTCTCAAGACCATTCTTCTCCAGACCATTCTGTACTTAGAATATTTCTTGTACAATATATCTCTTCCGCTCAACCTTAGGCGTAGAATTTTTTCAAGGCGTCTGAATGCCAAGTGTTTTTCAATTCTACGCCTTCGATGTCACCAAGCTTGTACACGCCTTTTCATACTTCGGCGAGAACCAGATAAGGTCCTTCCCAATTTGCGCGAAGTACTCTGTGAGATGGCCTTCGGGGTGCAAAGTCGGCCTTTCGGAGAACGAGGTCTCCTTTTTTGATTTCTTTTGGCCTGGCTTTTAGGTTGATAGCCGCGGCCACTCTTTGCTGGAAAGCTTTTCTTCTCAGCTCGGCTATTTCTCTGTGTTCGGCCACAAGGTCGAGCTTAGTTCTCAGACCGAGGTCGTTTCCGCCTTCATCAAATACTTGCACCCGTACTGAAGGCTGAACTATCTCTATTGGGATAATGGCCTCTGTTCCGAAGACGAGTGAGAAGGGAGTTTCCCCTGTGGCTCTTCGTGGCGTCGTTCGGTAGCTCCACAATACACTTTGGAGTTCTCCTGGCCATTTTCCCTTGGCTTCCCCAAGTCTCTTTTTCAGGCCATCTTTTATGGTCCTGTTTGATACTTCCACCTGCCCATTGCTTTGGGGGTGAGCTACTGGGGCGAAGTGCATCTTTATTCCGAGGTCGCTGATGAATTCCTGGAATCCTTTGTCTATGAACTGGGATCCATTATCAGCTACTAGTACCCTCGGTATGCCAAATCTGCATACGATGTTCTTCCATACGAACTTCTGCACTTCTTTTGCCGAGATAGTTGCTAGCGGTTCTGCCTCTACCCACTTTGAGAAATAGTCTACTGCTACCACGCAGAATTTCACGCCTCCGGGCGCTGTGGGGAGTGGCCCAATGAGGTCTATACCCCAGACTGCGAAGGGCCAAGGATAGTCTGCCGACGTTACCATTTCCGAGGGTATCCTCTGGATTTTTGCATGTCTCTGGCAACTACCGCACTTCTGGACGAACTGCCTTGCGTCCTTTCTCAGGGTAGGCCAGAAGTATCCTTGGCGGAGTATCACTGCTGCAAGGGCATCAGTTCCAATGTGCGAGCCGCACATGCCTTCGTGAACTTCTTCGAGGACCATCTCAGTATCCTCTTCGCCCACACATCTCTGCAGCGGATTTGCATATCCTTGCCGATATAACTCTTCACCAATCAGGAAGAATCTTCCAGCGCGTCTTCATAGTCTTGTAGCATTGCCGGCGTCTTCGGGAAGCTCATTCTCTGCGAGGTATTTCTTTATGGGGTCCTTCCACCCTGTTCCCGAGGTCGTTACGCTTAGCACGGAGATGCTTGGATGGTCTAGCACCTCGGTGTATGTTTTGGACTTCGCTAAGCAATCTGCCTCAGTGTTATTCCGCCGGGGTACATTTTCGATCCGCACGGCGTCAAATTCTTGGATGAGTTTTGTTACCAGCTCGTGGTATTTTGCCAAGATTGGGTCCTTCACCCCATAATCTCCTGCCGTCTGCCGAACTACCAACTGGGAATCGCTGTGAGCCCTTAAGTTTCTCACGCCAATCTTTCTGGCCAAGCGTAATCCCGCTACGAGGGCTTCATACTCAGCCACATTATTGGTGACGTTGAAGCTGAACTTGATAGCCTTCATCACCTCTAGGCCTTCGGGTCCTCTGATAACTATTCCAACTCCCTGGTGTTCGGACCCCGAGGCTCCGTCAACATGCAAGGTCCATTCTGGCTCACCTTCTTTCGGATCTGAGTGGTTCTCCTCAGTGGTGGGTATTTCGGCGATAAAATCTGCCAATGCTTGGGCTTTTATGGCCTTCCGAGGCTCATACGTGATTTCGTGTTCGCCAAGCTCTATGCACCACTTGGAGAGCCTTCCCGAATGATCAACTCTCTTCATAACATCCCGTAGTGGTAGACTACTTCGGACGATGATGGGGTGAGCCTGGAAATATGGTCGCAGTCTTCTTCCTGCAAGCACCAAGGCGTATATAGCTTTTTGAAGCAAAGGGTACCTGACTTCGGCGCCATGCAGGGACTTGCTGACGTAGTAGACCGGCCATTGTTTCGGCCCTTCTTCTTTTACCAGGACCGAGCTCACGGCCTTTTCTGTGACGGCGAGGTACAGTACGAGGGGTTCTCCCTCCCGAGGTTGTCGCAGAGTCGGCAGGCTGGCCAGGTAGACTTTGAGTTCTTCCCAGGCCTTTTGGCAATCTTCATCCCAAGGATGATTGTTTCTTCCGAGGTCGCCTTCCATCTTTGCTGCCTTTGTGAGGACTTTGAAGAAAGGTCTACACCTATCTCCGTACCTGGAAATAAACCTGCTCAGAGAGGTTATTCTTCCGGTTAGTCTCTGCACGTCCTTGACTGTGGCAGGAGTTCGGAACTCAAGCAGAGCCTTAATCTTCTCAGGATTGGCGTCGATGCCTCTTTCGGATACCATGTACCCAAGGAATTTTCCCGAGGTCACGCCGAAGATACACTTCTCGGGATTAAGGCGAATCCCGAAGGCTCTGAGCTTTTGGAAGGTTTCCTCCAAATCTGCAACGTGGTAGCCGGGCAGCTTGCTTTTGACTATCATATCATCAACATATACCTCCATGTTTCTCCCCATTTGGTCCTTGAAGACCTTGTTCATCAGTCTCTGGTAGGTGGCTCCTGCATTTTTGAGCCCGAAGGGCATTCTGACATAGCAGTACGTTCCTCCCTCGGTGATGAAGGCAGTTTTCTCTTCATCTTTGGGGTCCATCCTTATCTGATGGTAGCCGCTGAAGGCATCTAGGAAGCTCAGGAGCCCGTATTCGGCTGTTGAATCTACCAGTTGATCTATTGGCAGGAGGGGAAATGAGTCTTTCGGGCAAGCATCGTTCAAGTTTCTGAAATCAATGCACATCCGGAGTTTGCTGCTACCTTCTTTTGTGGCGATGACCACGTTGCTTAACCATTCGGGGTATTTTACCTCCCTGATAACTTCAGCATCCAATAGGCGCTGGACTTCGGTTCTCACGAAGTTGCTTTTGTGGGCTGAGATGTTTCGTTTCTTTTGCCTGATAGGTTTTGCTTCCGGGCTTACTTTGAGGCTGTGCTGTATTATGCCAGGGTTCACTCCTGGCATGTCTTTCGGCGAGTAGGCAAACAGATCTTTATTTTTCAGCAGAAAGGATACAAGAATTTCCTTATCACCTTTGGCCAAGCTCTTCCCTATTCAGGTAGATTGTCCTGGGACAAGATCTACTGCTTCCGTTTCTGCTTCTGCGGGATCTCCTTCTTTGCCTTTCTCCAGCGCCTTTGCCTCCACTGTTTGTGTAGAGTTGTTTGCCGGAGCCTTTCGTGCTTTTACAAACACCTTTCTTACCTCGGCTTGGTCGATGAAGACCTCTGCATCTCCATCCTTGGTGGCGAATGTGACAGTCAAGTACTTCACATCGGGGCGAATGTGCAGGTTCCCCTGAGTCTGCCTTCCAAGGATGGCGTTGTACGAAGACGGGACGTCCATGACGATGAATCTTGCCATTGTGGACGTGTACAACTCAGCTGCTCCGTCTACCGAAGTGCCTTTCATCATCAAGGGGAGGTCGATCCATCCGAGGACGGGTAGTTCGGATGGCCCAACGCCGAAGGTGGGCGTGGTGACAGGTTTAAGCTCGCTGCTGGAGATGCCCAAGCTCGACAGTAAGTGTGAGAATAGGACGTCAGCATTTGAGCCATCATCAAGCAACACTCTCTTGACGTCCCAGTTCCCTATTCTCGCCATTATCAGCAGCGGGTCGTCGTGGGGGAAGACGACGGTGGAGCCATCTTTGCGAGCCAGTTTCTTTGATGGACTTTGATACTCCATAACCGCAATTTCTCTGGCCTTCCGCTTTCTTTCCGAGGATGGGAGCCCCGTGGTGATGGTTTGGATGACCCCTACTAGAGGTGGAAGGCGCCTTTTTGGACTTCTGTTTCTCCGCCTGTCTGAGTCATAGTCCTCGTTTTCGGCCCTCTCTTCCTCCTCTTTTCTGCCTTTTGGGGAGGGCATCCGCAGGTATTTGCGAAGCTGGCCCTGTTTGATCAGCGACTCTATGTACTTCTTCAGCTGGAAGCAGTCTTCGGTGTCATGTCCGTGGTCGCGATGAAACTGGCAGAACTTCTTGGCATTCTTCTTATTATCGGCGGCCATGGCCTTTGGCCGCCGAATCTGCATCCCTTGCCTTTCCAGCGCCATGAGAATGTTGGTCCGTGTCGTGCTCAAGGGCGTGAAACTTTGAGGTTTCCTTCCTCGCATTCGTCGTGGTCGGCCTGTGTGTTCAGAAAGATGCCGAGCTTGCTGACTGGACCCTTCGGCGCGGTGATGATCAGACTTCGGCCCCGCCATCCTCAATTCCTCGGCTGTCATGTGCTGCTCTGCCCTTCGGTAAAATTCTCCGAGGGTCTCCGGGGGGTCCTTTGAGAACTCGTAGAACAGCTGTGAGTCACGCCGGAGGCCCCGTGTCATAGCGAGGATGCGGATTTCGGGCCGGAAGTCCGGGACGCTGAGTGCTTCCCTGTTGAATCGTTCGACATAGTCTCGGATCGTCTCTCCGTTTCTCTGCTCTATGTCGAACATTTGCACAGGCATTTTGGCCGTCGGCCTGCTCCCAATGAACTGCTGGGTGAAGGCTGTGGACAACTCCTGAAACTCAGTGATAGTCCCTGGGGGCAAGGAATTGTACCATGCTGTTGTTGGGCCCGTGAGGGTGACTTCGAAGCATTTGCACATGGTAGCGTCATCAGCTCCGTGCATTATCATGCTCCGCCTGTACTTCGTCAGATGGGCCTGTGGATCAGTCCGGCCATCATAGATCTCCAGCCTAGGCACTCTGAAGTCGCCTGGCATAGCTGCCTCAACGACGGCGCGAATAAACGGGGAGCCATCTTCGCATAATGCCCCCGACAGCCTGTCCCAAACGGGTTTTCTGGTCACTTGCTTCTCCACTCTGTCCAGCCGTGCCAATATCCTTTCCATAAGCGCAGTGGTGCTAGGACCATTTTCGCGGGAGGGAGATCGACGGCGCCTTTTCGGGGAGCGAGTTCGGCGCGGAGGGGTCAGGGACCTCGCCTCGGGCGACGAACTGCTTCGCTGTGAGACTCTCGGTCGCTTGGACCCGGTTTGTCCCACAGGCCGTTTCCCGAGGGCTATATCTTCTGTGGATGATTCTCCGCGAGGCTCTCCACTTCCTGAACTGCGGTGTGTAGACTTGGGGCTTCTCTCCCGAGGGCGTGCTGATGAGGAGGGTTTCTGGGCCTGTGACTGCTGTGGCCATCTTCGGTCAATCTGCTGAGTCATTTCAGCAACGACCGAGCGCTGAAAGTCCCTCAAGAAGCTCATGGTGATTACCAGAGGGCGGTCCTCCTCGGGCGTAGAAGTCTCTGGGAGTGTCTGCTCAGCGGCCGGTTGTATCTCAGGCGCGGACGAGGACCTTGGGAGTCCCTTGTCCTTAGAACGCCGAGTCTCAACGACGGCGATTTGCGAGCGGTTTCCCATAGACGGCGCCAAATGATGGCCTGGGGCCTCATCGTTGTGAGTCATGATGACTGTTGAGGAGACTTCTAGGAGGAAGAACGCCTGGAAGGTGGATCACCCCAAGGAGAGTACCTGAAATGCTGGAAAACAGGGTTAGGAGGCCCCCGAAGTGTTTTTCCGGGGGGGGAGCCTCCGACGCCCAAATCAGTGGTGGCCGGAAAAAGGAGAAAGTCACTAGCTCAAAGAGAAAGGCAGAAAAGTCTCGCCTGGTATTTTCTCAGAGTGTGGGAGCTGTATCTCCGGCCTACCAACCTCCTGTCAAGTATTTATTTCCTGTATATATAGGAATACCTAGCCCGTTCAGATCATGACACGTGTGCGGTCGGATGCTCCTGAACTTCTGGGCGTAGGGGACAGATAGTTGGTAACTAGATGGCCTCGAGCCTTGTGCTGAGACGGGCCATGATGTGATTCTGATGGCGTTTGCGCGTTAGGGCAACTTTTTACGTCTGTGGTGGGACGTGTCAGAGGCTTCCTTAAATGCTTCCTTAAATACGCCTGCCGTACTCCCGAGGTCCCTGGGCGAGGTCGTCCTCTAGTTCGGACAGAGCCTCTTCGGGAAGCATACCCTCAGTTCGGGGGTTCCCAGTTCCAGGGGGTTCCGCCTTCGGGGATATCATGTTCGGGCAGCAATGTCTGGTGCCACTTTTCCGAAGGCGCGCTGTTCACAACCTTGGGGGGCGAATGGAGTCCTCAAGTTTTACTGGCGTGCCGAGGCTCGGGGCTCTCCGGCTATCTCCCGAGGTGCATGATTCCACCTGTTCCCGGGAAGCGCCAGTTCTTCTGGCCATTGTTGTGGCAGGGTGTTCGGCCAGATTGAGGCGATAGCCTTTGGCTATCAGAGTCGCTGATAAAACTTGGCCAACTTCGGAAATATCTGCGGATGCCTTCCCCAAAAGGAAGAAAATATGGGGAAGAAAGGGCCGAAGATGAGGACTACAACTCCGACAGACGGAGAAACAGAAGCCCGAAAAAGCACCCTCCTCCTCTTGCAGGGGTGATACAAACCATCACCACGAGGCTCCCATCCTCGGAAAGAAAGCGGAAGGCCAGAGAAATTGCGGTCATGGAATATCAGAGTCCGGCAAAGAAACTGGCTTGCAAGGATGGATCCACCGTCATCTTCCCCCATGACGATCCGCTGCTAATCATGGCAAGGATAGGGAACTGGGACGTCAAAAGAGTGTTGCTTGATGATGGATCAAATACTGACGTCCTATTCTCGCATTTACTGCCGAATTTGGACATCTCCAGCAGTGAGCTCAAGCCTGTCACCTCGCCCACCTTCGGGGTTGGACCGTCCGAACTACCTGTCCTCGGATGGATTGATCTTCCTCTGATGATGAAAGGAACGTCGGTCGACGGAACAGCTGAGTTGTACGCCTCCACAATGGCGAGATTCATCGTCATGAACGTTCCTTCTTCGTACAACGCCATCCATGGAAGGCAGACACAGGGAAACCTGCACATTCGCCTTGACGTGAAGTACTTGACTGTCACGTTCGCCACCAAGGATGAGGATGCAGAGGTCTTCATAGATCAAGCCGAGGTAAGGAAGGTGTTTGTGAAAGCGCGAAAAGCTCCGGCAAATAACCTCGCACAAACAATGGAGGCAAAGGCACCAGAGAAGGGCAAAGAAGGAGAACCCCCGAGAGCGGAAACAGAAACAGTGGAACTTGTCCCAGGACAATTTACCCGAATAGGGAAGAGCTTGCCCGAAGGTGACAAGAAAAACCTTGTATCTTTTCTACTGGGAAATAAAGATCTCTTTGCCTACTCGCCGAAAGACATGCCAGCGGTGCACCCTGGCATAATACAGCATAGCCTCAAAGTAAGCCCGGAAGCAAAGCCTGTCCGGCAAAAGAAGCGAAGCATCTCAGCCCATAAGAGCAACTTTGTGAAAACCGAAGTCCAGCGCCTGTTAGACGCTGAAGTCATCAGGGAGGTCAAATACCCCGAATGGTTAAGCAACGTGGTCATTGCCACAAAAGAAGGCAGCAACAAACTCCGGATGTGCATCGACTTCAAAAACTTGAACGATGCTTGCCCGAAAGACTCATACCCTCTTCCGCCAATAGACCAACTGGTAGACTCAACTGCCGAATATGGGCTCCTAAGTTTCCTAGACGCCTTCAGCGGCTTCCATCAAATAAGGATGGACCCCGAAGATGAAGAGAAAACTGCCTTCATCACCGAGGGAGGAACATACTGCTACGTCAGGATGCCCTTCGGGCTTAAAAATGCAGGAGCTACCTACCAAAGGTTGATGAACAAGGTCTTTAAGGACCAAATGGGGAGAAACATGGAGGTGTATGTTGACGATATGATAGTCAAAAGCAAGCTCCCTCGCAACCACGTTGCAGATCTAGAGGAAACCTTCCAAAAGCTCAGAGCCTTCGGGATTCGTCTCAATCCTGAAAAATGCATGTTCGGGGTGACCTCGGGAAAGTTCCTTGCGTACATGGTATCCGAAAGAGGCATCGATGCTAACCCCAAAAAAATTAAGGCTCTGCTCGAGTTCCGAACTCCTGCCACAGTAAAAGATGTGCAGAGACTCACCGGAAGAATAACCTCTCTTAGCAGGTTCATTTCCAGGTACGGAGATAGGTGTCGGCCTTTCTTCAAAGTCCTCACTAAGGCAGCAAAAAAGGAAGGCAACCTTCGAAGGGATGATCATCCTTGGGATCAAGACTGTCAAAAAGCCTGGGAAGAACTCAAAATATACCTAGCCAGCCTGCCGACTCTGCGACAACCTCGCGAGGGAGAGCCCCTCGTGTTATACCTCGCGGTCACGGAAAAAGCTGTGAGCTCGGTCCTCGTGAAAGAAGAAGGGCCAAAACAATGGCCGGTCTACTATGTAAGCAAATCCCTGCATGGCGCCGAAGTCAGGTACCCTCTGCTGCAAAAAGCTATATACGCCTTGGTGCTTGCAGGGAGAAGGCTGCGACCATACTTTCAGGCTCACCCCATCATCGTCCGAAGTAGCCTACCATTACGGGACGTTATGAGGAAAATGGATCATTCGGGAAGGCTCTCCAAGTGGTGTATAAAGCTTGGCGAACACAATATCACCTATGAACCTCAGAAGGCCATAAAAGCTCAAGCACTGGCAGAATTCATTGCCGAAATACCCACCACTGAGGACAGTCATCCGGATCTGAACGAAGGTGAGCCAGAATGGACCTTACATGTTGACGGATCCTCGGGGTCCGAACACCAGGGAGCTGGGGTAATTATCAGAGGCCCCAAAGGCCTGGAGGTAATGAAGGCCATCAAGTTTAGCTTCAACGTCACTAACAATGTGGCTGAGTATGAGGCCCTCATAGCGGGATTACGACTGGCCAGAAAAATTGGCGTGAGAAACTTAAAGGCTCACAGCGATTCCCAGCTAGTAGTTCGGCAGACGGCAGGAGACTATGGGGCGAAGGACCCAACCTTGGCAAAATACCACGAGCTGGTAGCAAAACTCATTCAAGAGTTTGACGCCGTACGAATCGAAAACGTACCTCGGCGGAAAAACACCGAAGCAGACTGCTTGGCGAAGTCAAAGACGTACACCGAGGTGCTAGACCATCCGAGCATCTCAGTACTGAGCTTAGCGACCTCGGGAAAAAGAAGGAGGGATCCAATAAAAAGGTACCTCGCGGAAAATGTACTCCCCGAAGACCCCGGCGACGCTGCAAAACTGCGAAGGCGCTCCGGCCGTTTCTTCCTAATCGGTGAAGAACTATACCGACAGGGATACGCGAATCCGCTGCAAAGATGTGTGAATGAAGAGGATACTGAAATGATCCTTGAAGAAGTCCAAAAAGGCATGTGTGGTTCACACATTGGAACCGATGCCCTGGCGGCAGTGATACATACTTCTGGCCTACCCTAAGAAAGGATGCAAGGCAGTTCGTCCGGAAATGCGGTAGTTGCCAGAGACACGCGAACATCCAGAGGGCACCCTCGGAAATGGTAACTTCGGCAGACTATCCTTGGCCCTTCGCAGTCTGGGGTATAGACCTTATTGGGCCACTCGCCGCAGCGCCCGGAGGCGTGAAATTCTGCGTGGTAGCAGTAGACTATTTCTCCAAATGGGTCGAGGCAGAACCGCTAGCAACTATCTTGGCGAAAGAAGTGCAGAAGTTTGTATGGAAGAACATCGTATGCAGATTCGGCATACCGAGGGTACTAGTGGCTGATAATGGATCCCAATTCATAGACAAAGGATTCCAGGAATTTATCAGCGACCTCGGAATAAAGATGCACTTCGCCCTAGTAGCTCACCCCCAAAGCAACGGGCAAGTGGAAATATCTAACAGGACCATAAAAGATGGCCTGAAAAAGAGGCTGGGGGAAGCAAAAGGGAAATGGCCAGGAGAACTCCAAAGCGTATTATGGAGTTACCGAACGATGCCCCCAAGAGCCACAGGGGAGACTCCCTTCTCACTCGTCTTCGGAACAGAGGCCATCATCCCTATCGAGATAGTTAGACCATCAGTACGGGTGCAAGTATTTGATGAAGGTGGAAACGACCTCGGCCTAAGAACGAAGCTCGACCTTGTCGGCGAACACAGAGAAATAGCTGAGCTGAGAAGAAAAGCTTTCCAGCAAAGAGTGGCCGCGACTATAAATTTACGAGCCAGGCCAAAAGAAATCAAGAAAGGGGACCTTGTTCTCCGAAAGGCTGACTTTACACCCCGAAAGCCATCCCACGGAGTACTTCACGCGAACTGTGAGGGACCTTATCTGGTTCTTGCCGAAGTACGAAAAGCCGTGTACAAACTTGGCGACACCGAAGGAGTAGAATTGAAAAACACTTGGCACTCAGACGCCCTGAAGAAATTCTACGCTTAAGATGGAGCGGAAGGATTGTGTTGTACAAAAAATATCCTAAGTACAGAATGTCCTTAAGAAAAACTCTTAAGTGTACAAAATGGTGCAAGACAGAATTCCGCGAAGGTGTTCCCCGTGATAAAATGCAGATGTGATTTTCCGAAGTCCCTTGAGCCATTACGCTCGGAAAAATGGAAAAAATTTCAAAAGCACACGTCGCAACAAGCGCAGAATAGTTTTCCGAAGTCCCTTGAGCCATCACGCTCGGAAAAATGGAAAACAAAAAATCTTGCGAAAGTACTCGCCGCAAAAAGCGCAGAATAATTTTTTGTCATTGCAGGTTTCCCGAAGTCTCTTGAGCGAACTTGTTCGGGACGATGGAAATGCAAAATCTTGCAAAAAGACTTAGCCAAAAAATATTCATTGAGAATGATCAGGCTTACAAAGAAGAAGTGCCCGAAGAAGGAGCACAAAAGCGAAGAGAAAAAAAAACGGGGGAAAAGGCCCCTAAAACAGCCTAAGGGTTCTCGGCGTCCCGAGAGCCACCAGCCTTTGTGCCCTTTTCCACCACCTTCGGCGCTGGAATTGTGGGAGGGAGGTTCAGGTGCTCAATTGTTGACCAGGACCACCGAGGCCCCTCGGGAATGTTCAGAGCTTCCAAAAAAGAGAGGTCCAGACCTGGGAACCTCTGAAGGACCTGGTGCCGAGCAAGGCAGAACCCGTCCTGGAAGGCGACCTTAGTCATTTGGTCGGATTTGTCCTTCTCAACCTCAAGGTCCTCCAGCTCGTCCTTCAAATCTGAAACCTCCTTCTTCAGTGTCTTCATCTTCTTCTTCGCGTCGGGTTCCTTCTTCAAAGACTTGACCTCGGCTTCAAGAGCCTTTTTCTCAGTCACCAACGACCGTATGAGATTGTCAGAATCTAACTTATCCTTGAGAAGGTCTTGGTTGGCAGCAAGCATCCCCGCCACCTGATCGCCGAGGTCAGCAATCTTCAGGGATGAGTCCTTCTCAAGGTCTTCCTTTTCCTTCCGGAACTCCTCCCGAAGGGCAGCAACTTCTTTCTTCGCAGCATCTGCCAGCTGCTGGTTCTTGGCGGTCACTTCCGAGCACGTGACTTTCGCTTTTTCTAAGGCCTCTAAGGCCGAAGCTCGAAACGCCGTCTACTTGGCTACCCGAACTCGGAGAAAGCCGGCGTACCCCAGCAGCTGCGAAAAGATGAACGCAAGGTCAATAAGAGCCAAGCACTTAGGAAAAATTGAATGGAAAAAGGTGTGAAGAGCATACTTGAGCAGCATGCTCGGTAACTTTCGTGGCGAGGGTGTCATCGCTCGGATGGGCCGCCGCAATAGCCTTGAAGGAGGCCTCTGTAAGCACCCCCTTCAAAATCTGCTTCGCCATTTCAGGACAATCCTCAGAGTACAAGTTCATGTCCTCCGTGAATGTCCAGAAAGGCTCTTTGGGTATCTTCCCTTGCGGGACTTTGGCATCGCGAAGGGCCCGCATCTTTGTGTGTTCGGCCGCCCAGTTCGGAGTAAGCAACTCCCCTGCATGGCGAAAACGAGAAGCAGGTTACAGACAAAGGAAATTTCAGAAAAAACAAAAGAGCCATACTAGTTCTGAAAACAACAAACCTGGCGACATTTCGATCACGATGTCCTCGGAGCCCTGAGACTCCTCGGTCGAAATCCCCTTGCCTTTCTTCCTGCGCCGCTCCTCGGCAGAAGGAGCCTCTACCACGGCCTCCAGAAGGGCCTGCGGCGTGGAAGGGCTCTGGGGAGGGACGTCGGCGGAAGGAACCTCGGCAGCGGCAGGGACCTCGGCAGCAGCCTCGGAAATTTCTTGAAGCTGGGCAGTTTTCTTTGCCCGTTTCGCCGAAGGACCAGCGCCAGTAGACTTCCGCCTTCTGGAAGCCGCCTTCTTTGTCTGATCGCCCTTCTCCACCTGGCCGAAAAAAAGGGACTTGTAGAATGCAGCAGTCTCGTCCCCCATCTCTGAAAAAGCAAAAAGACATCAGCGTAAGTCCGAGGGAAAAACAGCAAGGGAGTAGAGGATAACTTACTTTCGAAAAGCGTTTCGAAAGAAACTTCTTCCCGAAGGAGCTGTACCAACCAGGAGTCCTTCCCGGCGATAGCAGGAGCTGGCATCTCGAGGTCAGTCTCATGCTCCTTGACCACCCCTAACTCCTGAAGGACCTCTTCGGTAATCAACCTCCAGTTAATGGGGAAGGGGTAAAGGGAGCGTGGAGCGACCTCGGGAGCCCAGTCGGAGACGGCTCGAATACGTCCATCGAAGTCCTCGAACAGGGGAGCCAACTCTGGAGTCAGCAGTATCCTCGGATCAACGACGTCCACATCCAGCTTTCCCCGAGCCCATTTGGTCGGAACATACGACCAGGCCTCATCTATCTTCAAGAAGAAGAATTTCTGTTGCCACCCTCGCCAACTGTCCTTAGTGGCAAAAGTGAACATGAATTTTTTGCTCCCGGATCCCCGAGGTAGCATGAAATAGAAGCCACCCTTCGGGACCACGAAGAGCTTGTAGTACTGCATGAAAATTACAAAATGGGGTTTTATCCAGAAGACGCCACACATACAGAGGAAGGCGTTAAAATAGCAGTACGAGTTCGGGGGAAACTGATTCACAGCAATGCCATGAAATTGGCAGAACTCGCAAACCATCTTCAGGGGAGGATACTGAAGTCCGGCCTTCAGCGGGGATCGGAAAACGGTAACCTCGGTACTATGGTTTGAAAAAGCATAGTGGTCAGGTCGTGGCAGCCGGGTAACTACGTAAGAAGGAAGAAAGAACTTCTTCTTCCACCTCTCTAATTTTTTAGGGGTGGTGCAACAAGGATGAGATAAAAGAGGCTGCCAGCTCTCTGGGATAGGCATTTTGGACAGAAAAACGAGTTCGGAAAAAGGCAAGAGAACAACTTCCGGCAAAAACTCAAAAAAACAGAGGTATCAAAAGACTCTGGAAAGAAAAAACCCACCAAAAGACTTGCCAAAATCGGAGGTCGCCGTCGTAAAAGGTTGCCGGAAAAAGCTCTGTTAAAACAGCTCCGCCGCAAAAGCAAGAGAAAGCGCAGAGAAAAGGACAAGCAGGGAAAGAGTAGAAGCAAAAGCAAAAAGGACTTATGACGGAATGGGCTATTTATAGGCCAAGGGTGGGTAACCGAAACGACGTCATAAGTGCCCTTTGAAGGTGAACCGTCGCCGTAACTGCACTCTGCGCCTGAAAAGACGCGCTCTCTGTAAACGACGCGACCCTCCTCCAATGACAATGTGCCACGTGTCAACCACCGCGCCAAAATAGGGGACACGTGTTCTGACATCCCTAAAAAATTGGGATGCGTCGCTCAGACTGACGCGCTTGACCATCAAACGCGACGCTGCACAGACCTGCAAAAGCAAAGAAGCAGGTTGCCTCGAAGACACCAAAAGACGGGCTATGGCCGAACAGCCCATACCTTCGGGCAAGAGGTGTATCTTCGGTACAGGCTTTGCCTCGGAGACACCAAAAAACAGGCCAAAGCCGAGCAGCCCATACCTTTGGGCAAGAGGTGTACCTTCGACACAGGTGTTACTTTCTATAGACTCCCAAAGAACATCCTCGGAAAGAAAACAAAACCGAAGTCATCACTTCGGCTTTCCGAAGGGGGGCATGTGATAGCCGAAGGACTATTGCCTCCGCCTGGCCGAAGTCCCTGCCACCAGAATGGCCAAGAGATTTGGCGTTACCCGAAAAAAGGTGGGATCACACACCTCGGAGAAAAGCCGAAGAGCCCGAGCTCGGCGCGCCAGGGAACTTGAGGATACTATTAGCCCCCTGAGGTAGTAAACAGACCACCTTCGGAAAAGTGGCACCAGCTAGTGAGGGCCGAACATGATCTTCCCGAAGGCGGAACTCCCTGAATCTGGGAACCCCCGAACTAGGGGCATGTTTCCGAAGTGGGACGGTCCGTACTAGAGGACGACCTCACCCAGGGACCTCGGGAGTACGGCAGGAGCATTTAAGGAAGCCTCTGACATGTCGCCGATAGACGTCACAAGCCGCCTCAAACGGCGCTCTGACACGCCGACGCCATCAAAGTCACATCATGGCCCGTCTCGGCTCGGGGCTCAAGGGAGCCTGCCACCAGCTACTTGTCCTCTACGCCCAGACATTCAGAGAACATCCGACCGAACACGTGTCACGATCTGAACGGGCTGGACACCTCTATAAATATCAGGGAATACACCCTGGCAAACGGCTGGCAAATATCCTGACTCCTCACTCTGAGAAAATACGACCAGGCGAGTTCACTGAACCCCTCAGTGCTATTTCCTCTGCCTTCTCTCAGCACCACTGACTTGGGCGTCGGAGGCTCCTCCCCGGAAAAACACCCCGGGGACCTCCTAACCCACTTTTTCTGAACATCTCAGGCACTCTCCCTTGGGCAAACCGGCCACCAGGCGTTCTTCCTCTCCTGGAGTCCCTCCATCAGTCACCATGACTACCAACGATGAAGCCCCTGGGCATCACTTCCCCCAATCCAAATGATTGTGCATCATACAAACCTTCAATCCAAATGTAACAAACAATATCAATTGAAAGAGATCCACTTACAAAACGGCAGGAAACATCCAGTTACGGCAGGAAACATCCAGTTACGGTAGGAAACTTATTATAGAACTCAGGTTAGCTTATTTTGTCGCTAAGGAAACGGAAGGAAACATCCAGTTACGGTAGCATTGATGGATTAGATGCACACCGAACCTGAACAATACACCAGGTTAAAGAACAAGCAGCAAGGAAGAAGAGCCCCTGAGAAGGCATGAAATGGTCAACCGTATTTGTGTCTCAATTGCTGGGCCTTCCTTCACCTTCAAGGCGCCATCTAGGAAGCTCAGCATAACTCAGGAAAGCGAATAGGAACAGGAACAGGAACAGTACAAGGGACATACATGTTTGGAACCTCCAGGAAGCTAATGCTGTCTTGCTTCACCAGCCTACTCTTAAAATCAACAGGCTTCAATCAGAATTCAGAAAAGCAATCGTACAGAGCAATCAGAAAACCCATCTCAGTACAAGAAAGAACCCAACCAGAAGCACTAAAAAACCAAATTTTTTGACATGAATATTTACATACAAAAACCCAACTTCAAACTTCACATCAAACATAAATTGAAATGGCAAAAACTTAGAGACGGACGCATATATGAAGTACAAAATGGAATCTTTAATCACAGAGGAAAACAGAAGAGAAAGCATTGAAGACAAAGATTCAACACACATAATAGATATCTCAAAAATAAACTTGAAAGGAATGGATTTAGAATACCAATGTCGATCAGCCTTCTCCTAAACTCAGCAACGGCTGGCGACAGTTATGCCCTCTCAACCAGCTTGGTGTTTCGCCTCAGTGACGAAGAGTATTGCCTATTCGCGAATCGCGATTCGGTGGCCAAGAAGCCAAGAAGAAGAGAGGGCAGTGACTGGGGTCTGGGGCACGGTAGATGGCTGATTCGCTGGAGGCTAGAACATTGCCGATTTGCGATTTGGGTTGGAAACTTTGTTGCCTTGTTTCCTACCCTGTTTCAGAAGCCAAGAAGAAATCGAGAATCCGAGATGCAATTAGATTCAGAGGAGAATCAGGTTAGGCGACGCGAGTACGTAGACGGTAAGAGACTAGGAGCCGAGCAGGAGGAGTTGCTGATTTTGGGTTGGAGTTGTTGGGCCAATTTTTCGGGCTGGAACAATGAGCACTAGCAGCAGTCTAGGCAGTAGCAGACTAGCAGGTACGTAGCAGCCTAGTAGGTTAGAAGCCCAAAACGCAAAAGAAAAAAAAGAAAACAAATATTCGGTTAATTCGGTTACCGAATTAACCGACCCCTCAAACCGAAACTGAACCGAAACCGATTTTTGACAATTTGATTTTAACCGAAACCGAACCGAAAAATCAAAATAACCAAACCGAAAAATAGAATCAATTCGGTTCTTCGGTTTTTTCGGTTTCGGTCAAATTGTGCACACCCTTACTAGACGCTCTTCCCGAGTGCCTCCTAGTGCCGTCCTTGCTTTGCTACAGCATTTCCACGCTCTATTAAGCTCGCAAGTCAAGTCTACAATTCAATTGGATTACAATAACATTTTGGCTATCACCCTTTTACTAGTCTTCTTTTTTGGCCAAAAGCGAATTTTTTTAACTAGTTGGTTTACGTGCTTTGCAAAAGCTGGGGCGTAAATCTTGCATGCCAATTAATCTATAAGATTACATCAATATTTTTTTTTTGGTGAAAACAAGTAAAAGATATTTTAATTAATACATACAATACCCCATGTGGTCTAATTTGATTTTTGAGGATCCATGTGCTGTAATAAATTATGGTTCTTTGGGAAACCGTAATGTGTACTTAATAGATACGAGATCTCAGTCTCTCATTCCAAGTACATAAAATAGAACATCCATTCGTTAAGATTTGTGGTTATTACGAAGAAATTTATAGTTCACTTCTTCACACTTGCTTTGATTTTTCTCTTATTTATGAGT
This sequence comes from Aquilaria yunnanensis, assembly GCA_039654915.1. NCBI lineage: Eukaryota > Viridiplantae > Streptophyta > Magnoliopsida > Malvales > Thymelaeaceae > Aquilaria > Aquilaria yunnanensis. The sequence continues at coordinate 32,843,426 of CM077595.1, read as the reverse complement.
AAGCATCAATTGGTTCAATCTGAAATCAATCCTAATATAACAATTCAACCACCTGTTTCTATGAATTGGATCTAAACAATCTGAGCTATATGTAAAAAATGATCCAAATTATTTGAATTACATTTCAAATTTTATAGACTGTTAGACTAACTTATAAATTACTTCACTCTTTCTTCAACTGCGACAAAAAATTTATTCCCCCAATATATAGAATTAACCGATTTGTATACATAAAAAGACAAAAGAAGAAGAAGAAAACCCAATTTTGACAAAAAATTGCTCTAGCAAACAAATATGAGTGGGAAATTTGCTAGTTTCCCCTTTTATTAGTTTTTCTTTTTGCCAGAGTGAATATCCTACTAGTTGATTACATGTGTTTTCCAAAAGCTCAGGCGTAAATCTGGCATGCAATTAATCTATAGGATTCCATTAATAATCTATGAGATTCCATTAATAATATTTTCAGTAAAAACAAGTACAAATACTTAAATTAATACGTGCAATATCCCATGTGGTTTAATTTTATTTCTTTTTGTTTACACTTATCTAATTTTATTTCTAAGGGCCCGTGTCGTAACTAATTATGGTTCTTTAGGGAAACCATAATGCGCACTTATCTTAAGAGGCTTCTGGTTCCATTGAAAAAAGAGAAAAGAAAAGGAAAAGGAAAAGGCTTCTGATTCTTTCTTGGTATGGGCTAAGGCTTCGCCATTAGTTCCGTTAACTTCAACGTCTCTAGTTGAATGAAATGGACACGTGTCATAATCTTGAGAGCGGGACATGAAGGGGACATGAATTTATGGAACAGAAGATTTGGATTCATAAATAACTGCGAGATCAAAATCCGTCATTCTCAGTTTGATTTTTCTTAAAAAATAGCAAAACTATTTAACTAGAGATTAAGAATTGTGGTCTCTGCTAAGAGTTCAAGGTTCAATCCTTCACTCTCTTTTTGGTTTTTCTCCTATGTTGGGCTGAGTAATCGATTGATTCAATTCGAAACCAATCGATATATGACAATTCACTTGATTTTTGGTTTCTATGAATTGGATCCGAACGGTCAGATTATATATTAGAGCTGATCTAAATAATTGGTAATATATTTCATTTTATTTGGTTCCATTTTTAAGACCTAAATACATAGAAAATAAAAAAATAATATTAATATTAATATATCTTATATTTCATACTGATCAAAACCAAAGAAAGATCAACAACATATCGTTCAATGTAATAGAGAAATTGCCTTTTACAACATTAACATTTTTCATCTGATTTAATGTTCAAATTGACAAAAAATATCCAATTGAGATGCATAGTATTAATTTATATAATTTGATAAGATAAATCTAAAGATCAATTATCTATTTATGACACAAAAATAAGCTATGTGATTCCTCATAAACTTTACCCTTCTATTGATCTTCCTCGAAGATGTAATCATGTTGTTCTTGAGTTAACACGTGCATCTAAAAGGTTAAGTGCTTCTGTCATTTGCTCTTTGAGTCATTGTCTAGATGCTATTTCTAATGCCTTTGCACTAGATTTCCATTGATTTTTGTTTTTTGAACCACAAATAGGAAATATATCCTCATTAAACTAAAGTATGTTACTAGATTTTTCTATTGATCAGTATTGTTAAGATCCAATTTCGAAAGAAGAAAACAAAAAGACTAAGCACGCAACAAGCTTTCCATTGTCTTTTTGTAGGACTTTTTCCACTTGCATATAATCAAAAATTTTCATCATCTACCCCTCGTATTTCATATTCCCCTTATAGCTGTCATACTAAAGGTAGTGAATCTCTAGTTGCTTTAAGCTGACCGATGTTAGTGAATCGAAAATTCATTGTGAAGCAAGTAGAACCAAACAAACACATATGCTAGGCAATATATAGTACATATAGGAAAGGGAAAACTAGCTAGAATATGTGAAACATCGAAAGCCAGGCTGGTTGAACCGGCAAACTGGAGACTGTCTAGTCCAGGTTTTGGCTACAATTCAGTCGAGTCAAAATTCTACCAAAATTGGATAAAACTATAAAAAAAAAACCCTTAAGACCATTTGAACTGAACCACTCAAAAGAATCTCAGTGTGTTCTCCTTGTGCATGTAATCTGATGCAATATTCTTGTCTATGCCCAGTCGGAAAAAATGAGAGTATTATTACAAATGTTTGAGTGATAGCCATAATTTTTTTCTAAAAATAAAATAAAATTTGAGTTTTTTTCAATGAAAAATTTAAGCACGTATTAGTCAACGAAATAGGTAATTAATTGGGAGATTGATATGCGATTAGCCTTTATATTAATTCAATTTTCTTATTTAATCCTGTTACTTTTTTAAGTCACAACAAGGTCGCCTCCTTATAAATAAGAAAAAGAAGAAAAGAAATTTGACCTGACAGTTTAATCAGTTAAACCGTGAACCATACCCCTTAATGGTTCTGTGCACGATCTATGTCTAAAAACATTGATAACAACAATAGCAACAATAGGTAGAAACAAACCAAACAACTAGAGTCATACATAGATGATTTCCCTTATTGATTTAGAAAAATGGAAAAAGGAGACGGCAGCTAGAACTGCCCGGCTCAGACTTTGATGAAATGGGAAACGGTACATACGAAACAAACATTGGAACTATTTCGGATGACATTTTCATAACCTCGTCGGCCATGAGTTTAGCTGGATCCTGCTTTGCAGTAGCAGGTGCATAGATCGCCATCACAAAAGGCACCACCATATGTTAGTTTTTGAAGCTGTGCTTGGTCCTGGCAATAAGCAACACAACCGTCGTAGGCATTCTGGCAGCCTTGGTAGTAGAGGGTCGAAGCGCATTGAGTTCCCGGCGTGCAGTAGCACTGGCATAGATTTCCATTGCAAGTGGAGCTAGCTAGTGCCAACCCTTGGAGTGCTGCTTGGTCCTGGCAATAGGTATCACAACCCCATTTGATACTAAGCAGGGCGCAGTCACATTGGCCATTGATGCATGCGGCATAGTAATTAGTTGAAGCGCAGAGAGTTCCTACTGCAGCAGCTCTTGCTTCTGTCCTCACCACATATAAATATACACACATATAAATATACCAACAGATCAGTTCACAGCTAGCTCTATCAGTTTCAAATATGATCATGATTCGAGATGGACGAGTTTCATTGCATACACAAACAGACACTCACCTGGATCGCCCGCAAGAATAATGGCAACGCAAATCAACAAGGAAATGAAGAAGGTTGCGGCGTTTCTCTTCGCCATAATTTGATCTGCGTAGAGCAGTTTGCACAAGTGAATCTGGTAGTTAATTGCTTTGTGACCAAGGCTGAGAGAGATTTGATCACTATATATAGGGAACTCAGTAGCGTAGCTAGGGGTACACCGAAGTGCATGGCATCCCAACAATTTTGAAAAAAATAAATTATAGGCATATTGGTAAAAAATATACAAAAAATTAGAACCTGCTAATGTTATTAAATTAGTTTAGTTTATTTTTTAAAGTTTATATAGAACATTTTTTTTATTCTCAACAATGTTGGAATAAATTTTTTTGTTTTTGCCAGACAATATTAAAATAATTTACTTGTAACATAATAAGGAGGATAGAACTTTAGGGAAGCTTATAATTTTTAAATTTTGTTTCAGTTTTCCCCTCTACTATCTGTAGAACAAAATATCCGCAAATAATTTTTTTGGAATAACATAAAAATGTCTTTAATTGACGGACTAGATCTACTACTCAAATCTCAAATTTAATTTTTGATTAATAGAAACACATATAAGATAAATCTTTTGTACCACATTCTACTACTCAAATCTCAAATTTAATTGTCTAACCCAACTTAAGTTGACAAACAACAAAAGGGGTTATGTTACAAACGGTCCCCAAAATTTAATTGTCATTCTCTTTTAATCCTAATCCTATTAACTCTTCTATTTTGGTCTTATACTTGTACAATTGTTTTATTACAGTACTTCAATAGACTAAATCCATTAACTTAGAGTAATTATCTAACATCAACTTTTAAAATATCGATTTAAAATATTCATTAATGGTATTTGAGTAAATTTAGAAAAAATAAAAATAAAAATAACAGACAATTTATATATTTTTTTTTTCTTTCTGAATGGTGTAAGTTTGATTTCTAGAAGAAAAAATTTGATTTCCAGAAGAAAAAACTGACTTAAATTTTTCATTGACTATAAAAAAAATGTATGTAGTTTAAATTTATTACAAAATAGTTAATATATAATTTAAATTTTACATAAGATAGTTATTCTTAGTTAACAAATTCCATGAGGTGAGATACCAAAATGAAATGAGGTTTAGAAGAAAAAAAATGAGCTTTTTTTTTATAGGAAGCATAATCAAGCATATATTAATATGGACAATTAGAGGCTACAATGGCCGACAAAGTAGACAGTAAAACATCCATCCAAAGTGTAATGTTATTACAAGAAAGCGCTTCATGAGCCAAATAATAAGTAGCTTCGTTTGCTTCCTGAAACGTACGAAGGACATGCTATGACTACAACTTTGCTAGCAACATTCTGATATCACAGAATTAACTGAAAGCCTTGGATCTACCCTCAGTGTTGGAAATTATGGCTCAGACCACCTCCATCCCATCAAGCTCCATTATCAACTGAGACAAGTGAAGATCCTTTGCCAATAAAAGTCCCTTTAGGCATGCTTGGCTTTCCCAATATAACACATCTGATGGCCTCTGTTTTCTATAGCTAGAGCTACTATCACTGCTCCATGAGAGTCCCATATGATTGCACTATTAGTATTGTGCCCAAAAGCCAATCATGAGATGATTGTATTTTGCACATTGTGTCATGATATTTTATTGAGGCATCGTTCCAATAATTGTGTTTGCTATTTTTTTCTACGTAACATAATCAAACATAATTATAACCCTAGAATAATAGTATTTTTAAACATCCTTGGTCTAGTATTATTGTGGGGTAGGTTACAATAATACATAAAAACCAGCATATGTGGAGACTAATATGAGATATGTAGTCTATATACGGGTACAAGTTAGAGAACTTGTGTACTAGACCGACACACCATGAGAACGCTATATGATTCGTTATATGAGTGTTATAAGTGAGTCTCATAGTGATCATGGTATATGTAGTCCTTTGACCTAAGATCATCAAGATTCCCTACATGTGAGTCATATACTTTGATACTTTCTTTTGTTGCTCATAACTGAGTGAACTTGAAGGTGTTCATTGGGTATGTCACATATCATGCAGAGGGTTTTGTATGATCAAGATGGGATTTGTCCCTCCTATGTAATAGGAGTGATATCTTTGGGCCCCTTGATAGAGTGAGACTAAGAAAATGCATGGTCATGCTCGGATGAGTTGATATATGATATCAATGTCATCAGTTTAAATTAGTCTGCTCGGTAATCAAGAAACCATATATCAGGCTATATGAGAGTGACACATTCAATGTCTCGTGTTTGGTCTTGATATCTTAGATAAAGGGACAATGGCATATACGGATAATGATCATAGAGGTTTAGTCGAATCACCGACTATCTTGTCACTTAGGTAGCAATGATGTGTTGCTAGACATTGCTTATTATTTATGATCATTGCCAATGTGATAGGAGCCTATTAGGTTACACACATATAGCCAATTAGGTTCTTTGAGTGTATGGCCAAATTGTTTGGGTTTTGGTTTCATAATAATTTTGGATTAATAATTGGCCCAAAGGTTGAGCCATTAATTAAGCTTGAAATTAAGCCTAATTGGATTAGGGTTTTGAAACTCATTAGGCTTACGAGTTGAGTCTCACTATAAATACATCATATAGTAAGAATTTCGTAGCTTTTGCCTTAGCCTCCCTAAGGACGAAATCAAAAGGGTTTTAAAGGTTCCAGCCACACTGTTCTCTTGCCATTACTCGAAGGACACAAGCTAGCACTACGGGTGCAAGAGGAATGCATTTATCAGGACGTGGTGGAGGCGTGGTGATCCCGAGAGGCTTATGTGGATACCATAGAGATCTTGAACACGTCAGCTATTCAAGTTTTGTGATTCGACTCAACAGTTAGGTAAAAGATCTTAACCGAATTAGGTATAAAATTTTCGAACACCCAATTTACCCTGTTTCACTTGGATCCTTGAGGGTTTCAACTATATTTCGCTGCGTTTGTTTGGCTTCTAAAACCCAACAATGGTATCAGAACTTGTGAAACCCTAAATTGGGATTGAATGTAAAATTGCATGATATGTTGTGTGTTTTGATGTTTTGATCATGATGAATTAGATTAATTCATGACGCATGAAATTTAAACTCACAAAGTATATGAGATAATGAAGAAATGAGAAAAATTGGTTAATGAGATTAACCTTAGATTGATTGGTATGAGATACCTATCTAAATTAGGATTGTTGCAATAGTTGCAAAACCCTAGCAGAGACGGATTAGGGCTGTTTGACCACCTTGAGTAGAGTACTTTTCGTGGCTCGAATGGAGGTGGTCTCAAGTGCTTAGTTGCTTGAAATAATACTGGATGTGGATCTCACATTTGTGCAAATGTGCAAGATCTAAGTAGGAGTAGAAGATTGGCTTAAGGTGAAGTTGACTTATGTGTTGGAAATGGAGCAAGAGTTGTTGCCTTAGCTGTAGGGACTTATGTTCTCCCTTTGCCTAGTGGATTGGTTTTAGAATTAAACAACTGCTACTTTGTGCCTACTATTAGTAGAAATTTGATTTATATTTCTTTCTTGGACAAAAAAGGTTTTTCATTTATAATAAATGACAAATGTTGTTCTATTTAATTGAATGAAATTATCTTCGTGCTCGACTTAGCAATAGTTTGTATGTTCTAGAACTCAAAAATCCAATCTATAATGTGAATACTAAGAAGATCAGATTGAATGATTTGAACTCGACCTATCTCTGGCACTATCGTCTAGGCCATATAAATGAGACTTGCATATCTAAGCTCCATAAGGATAGACACTTGGACTCATTTGATTTTGAATCATATGAGACATATAAGTCATGTTTATTGGGCAAAACCCCTTTCACTAGGCAAAGTGAAAGGGCTAATGACTTACTAGGACTCATACATAGTGATGTATGTGGCCCAATGTCTACACATGCTAGAGAAGGCTTCCGATACTTCATTACCTTTACTGATGACTTCAGTAGATATGGCTGTGTATCTTATGAAATACAAGTTATAATCTTTTTAAAAGTTCAAAGAATTCAAGAATGAAGTAGAGAATCAACTTGGGAAGAGCATCAAAGTACTTCGATCAAATTGAGGTGGAGAATACTTGGACTAAGAATTCCTTGACTATCTAAATGAGTGTGGTATAGTATCACAACTCACTCCATATGCTACACCTCAATGGAATGGTGTATCTGAAAGGAGAAATCGAACCATGTTAGACATGGTTCAATCTATGATGAGTTAAGATGACCTTCTAAACTCCTTTTGGGGACATGCTCTAAAGAAAGCTATTTTTACACTAAACTGAGTTTCATATAAATTGGTTCAAAAGACACCATATGAGATATGGAGTAGGAAGTGTGCCAGTTTATCTTTTATGAAGATTTGGGGTTGTGAAGCTTACGTGAAATGTCAATTCTCTGACAAACTAGGCCCAAAATCTCATAAATGTCTTTTTTGTTGGGTATCCCACAGAAACAAATGGTTACTTTTTCTACAATCCATCTGAGCAGAAAGTATTTATTGCTCAAACTAGTGTCTTTTTAGAGAAAGAGTTTATCTCTGAAGGAACCAGTGGGAGAAAAGTAGAACTTCAAGAAATTCAAGAACAACAAGGGGACATCGAACCTGAAATGGAACTTGAGCAGACACCATAAGATGTTATGGTTCAGGAGTCTGTTCATGTAGCACAAAGCCCACATGAGCCCGAGAGATATGGATTTTTCATCACTCACACTAGTGATGTGATGCTCATGGATCAAGCTGAGCCGACAACCTACTAAGAAGCTATATCGGGACCAGATTCTGAAAAATGGCTAGAGGCCATGAAATCTGAGATGGAATCCATGCATGAAAGCTAAGTATAGACTTTGGTTGATCCACCTGAAAGGGTAAAACCTATAGGGTGCAAATGGGTTTTCAAGAAGAAAACTGACATGGATAGTAATGTGATTACCTTTAAGGGATGATAGGTTCCAAAAGGTTTTAAGCAAATTCATGGTATTGACTATGATGAGACTTTTTCACTAGTTGACATGCTTAAGCCCATCCGAATTTTATTGGCTATTACTGCACACTATGATTATGAGATATGGCAAATGTATGTCAAAACTACATTCCTTAATGGAAAGCTACTTGAGGATGTGTACATGACACACAACCTAAGGGTTTTGTCATTCTAGAAAATGCCAATAAAATGTGCAAGTTGCAAAAGTCCATTTATGGACTAAAGCAAGCTTCTCAGAGCTGGAATCTTCGTTTTGATTAGGCAATCAAAGAGTTTGGTTTCATCAGAAATGAAGATGAACCTTATGTTTACAAGAAGGTTAATGGGAGCACTATTGTCTTCTTAGTCTTGTATGTAGATGACATACTACTCATCGAAAATGACATTCCTGAGCTACAGTCTGTGAATACTTGATTAGGAAAATGTTTCTCTATGAAGGACTTAGGTGAAGCAACCTATGTGTTAGGCATTATGATATATAGAGATAGATCGAGAAAATTGTTTAGCCTAAGTCAAAGTACATATATTGACAAGGTGCTAAAGAGGTTTAGCATGTAAGACTCCAAGAAAGAATTCTTGCCCATGTGACATTGTATAACTCTTTTTAGATCTCAGTGTTTGAGTCCACCCGAGAAGAGAGTGTGCATGAGTAAGATTTCATATGCCTCAGCAACTAGATCTATCATGTATGCCATGATATGTACTCATCCTGATGTCTCGTATGCCTTAAGCATGACGAGCAAGTACCAATCAAACCTCGGTGAGAGTCACTAGACAGCTATTAGAACATCGTTAAGTACTTGTGAATGACTAAGGATGCTTTTTTGGTCTTTGGAGGTGAAGATGAGCTTGTTGTAAGGGGTTACATCGATGCAAGCTTCCAATTCGATAAAGATGATTTTAGGTTACAATCTGGTTATGTGTTTTGCATTGATGGTGGTGTTGTGAGCTGGAAAGGTTCAAAGCAAGAGACAGTAGCCGACTCTATAACCAAATATGAGTACATTACCGCCTCTGATGCTGCGAAAAATGCTGTTTGGATCAAGAAGTTCGTCACAGAACTTGGAGTGGTTCCAAGCATTGCCGACCCGATATAGCTCTATTGTAAGAAAAATTCAGCAATCACACATGCTAAGGAACCTTAATCTCACCAGTGATCCAAACACATACTCCAACACTAGCACCTCATCAAGGAGATCATCGAAAGAAGTGATGTGAGGATATGCAAGACTTCGAAAGACAACAACATTGCTAATCCACTGACAAAACCCCTTACGTAGCAGAAGCACGATAGTCATTCTAGGCCCATCGATATTAGACACATGGATGATTGGCTTTAGTGCAAGTGGGAGACTGTTAGTGTTGTGCCCAAAAGCCAATCATGAGATGATTGTGTTTTGCACATTGAGTCATTATATTTTATTGAGGCATCGTTCTAATAATTTTGTTTGTTATTTTTTTCTACGTAACGTAATCAAACATAATTATAACTCTAGAATAATAGTATTCTTAACATCCCTAGTCTAGTATTATTGTGGGGTGGGTTACAATAATATATAAAGACTAGCATATGTGAAGACTAATATGAGATATGTAGTTTACATATGGGTACAAGTTAGAGAACTTGTGTGCTGGACCGACCCACCATGAGAACGCTACATGGATCATTATATGAGTGTCATAAGTGAGTCTCATAGTGATCATGGTATATGTAGTCTTTTGACCTAAGATCATCAAGGTCCCTTAAATGGGAATCATATACTTTGAAACTTCCTTTTATTGCTCGTAACTGAGTGAACATGAAGGTGTTCATTGGGGATGTCACATATCATGCAGAGAGTTTTGTATGACCAAGAAGGAATTTGTCCCCCCTATGTAACGAAAGGGATATCTCTAGGCCCCTTGATAGAGTGAGACTAAGAAAATTCATGGCCATGCTTGGATGAGTTGATATACGATATCAATGTCATCAGTTTAAGTTAGTCTACTAGATAATCAATAAACCATAGATTGGGCTATATGAGAGTGACACATTCCATGTCCCGTGATTGGTCTTCATATCTTTGACAAGACAAAGGGACAATGGCATATACGGATAATGATCATAGAGGTTTAGTCGAATAACCCACTATCTTGTCACTTAGGTAGCAACGATGTGTTGCTAGGACACTACTCATTCTTTACAATCATAAATGTAATTTATGATCATTGCCAATGTGATAAGAGCCTATTGGGTCGCACACATAGAGCCAATTAGGTTATTTGAGTTTATGGGCCAATTAGGTTGAGCCGTTAATTAAGCTCAAAATTAAGCCTAACTGGAATAACATTTTGAAAACCATTCGGCTTAAGAGTTTAGTCTCACTATAAATATATCATATAGTGAGAATTTGGTAGCTCTTGCCCTAGCCTCCCTAAGGATGAAATCAGAAGGGTTCTAAAAGGTTCCAACCGCATTCTTTTCTTGCCATTCCTTGGAGGAAGCAAGCTAACACTATGGGCGCAAGTGGAACGCATCTACCGGGATGTGGTGGAGGCGTGGTGATCCTAAAAGGCTCGTGTGGGTACCATAGAGAACTTGAACATGTCAACTGTTCAAGTTTTATGATTCGACTCAACAGTTCGGTGAAAGATCTCAACTAAATTAGGCATAAAATTTTTCAACACTTGATTTACCTCATTTCACTTGGATCCTGGAGGGTTTTGGTTATATTCCGTGCATTTGTTTAGCTCCTAAAACCCAACACGCACTAATATGTAGCACCCCAACTCTACCAACGCCATATCAGTAGTAGTCCATCTTAGTTATAGGCTGAGTTACCAAACTTAAAGTCCTCCGCAGAACCAAGTTATTTAGCAACTACTGGCATCTCCAATTTATTGAAGCAACCAACTATCAGGGGGAATTATTCTCCTGCCCAACTTAGTCATAAAAAATAAACGGCGAGCCTCCTAAAAGGATGTTGCAAGCCTACTATATCGATGCACATGCAACACTGTTTCTGTAGCTTGGTGACATAGTGGGCACACTATATCATGAACAATTTTTTGAATGGCCAGATTATTGCAAGTAGGCAAGCAGTTATGAGCAACTCTCCAAATAAATATCTTGTGCTTACTCAGCCCATCAAGACCCTTGAGCTTTGAATTTGACTCATGTACTTGCCCTCAGCCTTGCATCAGTTGCATATATATATATATATATGTATATATGATATGATATCCACTATGTACCGAATATACTCCATTGTTAATGTAATGCCATATGACTGAATCTCCGGTTGCACCATGTTAAAGGGGTTTCTGCCTTAAGAGCTTGACATCTGATGGAAGGAAGATTTGTTGAATTGGTTAAAGGTTTCATGATTATGGGTAACCGTGCATAAGTGCTGCCATTGGGGTATCAAGGTCAACCCTTAGGAAAGAGTAGTCGGCATGAACATGTTTCCTCCAGGAAGCCATCAACCCCGCCAAATTCTACTATTTTCCCCCATACTAATCCTTTGCTAAGATCCCATCAGTAGCACTTCTCTTCCTGCCAAAATGCTCTTCCACGTATAAGATTAATTCGGTTTATCTTGAGTGTCCAAAAAAAGAAGAACACCTGAAGTATTTATTTTAAAGGATTTTGGAACACATAGATAAAGTATATATGAGCAATCTCCAACCTTGCTTTACAAACAACACAATATTAAAACCGGAAAGGTTTCGAAAACCTATTCCACCCCTACCTTTTGGAGGACTCATATGATCCAAACAAATCCAATTAACTCTTGTCCCACCTTCCTATGATTCTTGAAAAATTTATTCATACTCACCTTTATGTCTTCACACACACCCATCGAAATTGGAAACACGCTCATCACATAAGCAAGGAGTGATTGGGCTACTGCTTTAATAAGGACTTCCTTACCACCATTTGAAAGAGATTTAGTGTACCAAGCTGAGATGTATTTAAGAACCCGTTCCTTCAAAAATCTGAAGGCCCCCTTTTTCTTTTTACTAACGCATGTAAGAAGGCCTAAATATTTTTCCACACTACGACACTCTTCCACACCAAAGATATTTAGAAATCTTGCCTGTGTTTTTCAGATGTATTTAGGCTAAAGAAAACCCCAAATTTCTCAAAATTTATTTTTTAACTTGATGCTCCATCAGACAAACAAAGTATACCCAGCAAGTTATTCTTTTCTTGTTAGGAAGCCTTACAGAAATAAGATTGTCATGTGTGAACAACAAGTGAGAGACTTGAGGCCCTTGATGATATACTAACACACCTAAGATGTTCCTTGCCATTATCTTAGCTCACAGTAAATATGACAAACCATCAACACATAAGATAAATAAATATGGCAACAAAAGGTCTATTTCACATAATCCTCCACTTGGCATAAAATTACCATACTGCTAGCCATTTACTGAAACTAAATAAGTGACAAAAAGGATGCACTCCATTATCAGCCTAGTCAACCCCATTGGAAACCTAAACCAAGTCATCATATCCTCCACAAAATGCCACTCGACTATGTCATATGCTTAGCCATATCGAACTTTATCTCACAAACAACCTCTTATCCTCTTTGTCATCCTGTAATTGCTGCAACAACTTATATGCCACAAAAATATTGTCCAAAATTAGGCATCATTTAAGAAAGGCACTCTGCTTCTGTGAAGTGATAGCAGGTAATAGCTTCTCCAATCTATTAGAAATGGTCATCAAGATGATCTTATAACTGACATTACACAAGCTAATAGGCTTAACGTGCGTCAACAACTTTGGGGACTTTATTCTTGGCACAAGAACAATATTCATCTTATTTATAACCTGCACAGAATCACCATCATTCATAACCTTAAAGAAAAAAATAAACAAGTTACTACCAACCTTAGGCCAAAATTTCTAAGGAAACATGGTAGGCAAACCATCTGGCACTGAAGCCTTGGTTTGATCTATCTCCTTCAGGGTAGGCTCGATCTCTTGGGTAGTGAAAGGTTGAGGTAAGTTCTAGATAGTTGAATGGGAAATGGACAAGAGACTTAAATTAGGGAACACTAACTCATCACTATTTGATGCTGAGGTAAAAGGAGCTGAAAATAATCTACTACCATATCTGCAATACCTTCATCATCTTCCACCCATTGGAAGCCTCATCCTTAATTTTAGTGATTTTGCTATTTTTGTGTTAGTTGGACATGTAGCAGTGAAAGAATTTCATGTTCTAATCCACTTCTTAAAGCCAAGCTACTTGGGACCTTTGTTTACACAAAATTTTCTACTAGTGCAACCATTCATAAAGTTTCTTACGAATAACCTACCAGCATTGAAAATTGTCAATAGGGCTTCGACAAAGGATGCCTTTTCCAAATCCTTTTAAAACTTCCTAATACACTCCTTCACATGGAAAAATTAATTTTGAATCCACCACTTCAGATTCTTTGTTACACCTGCCAGCTTATTGGCTACATCCACACTAGTGCGAATTTCATTCCATCTTGCCCATGTTGATTGAACTACTAACTCACACTACTTTGACCAAAGCTACATCTCTTTGAATCATAAAGCTCTTTCCCTCCTCTTTCTATGATCCAGTAACCATAACTTAAGATCAAATGTGCGATACGGTTAGAAAAAAGAGTAGGTCGGTGAACAACTCTTGCTTCTGGAAATAAATCCAACTAGTCATTAGAGGCTACCACTCTATCCAGCCAAAACCATACAACTTTTCCACTATATTGCACTCCTGACCATTTAAAACTCATCCAAGCACTCCTTAAAACTCATCATGAGCGAGTTCTCCTAAGGCTCTCCCCTTAGCTTTTTATTCGGGAATAAAATCTTGTTGAAGTTTTCCCTACACAGCCAAGGAAGTAAAGATTTAATACAGAGCCTCCTAAGAAGTTACCATGTCTCTACTTTTTTGCTCTACTCTAGCTCACCATACAAACCTGTTAGTCTCCATGATCTGGTTTTTCCCCGATCATTTCAACCTCAAAATCAACATGTATATTTGATAAGCCTAGAAGTTGAACCTTCATATCCGAGTTCGACAAAAAAGAAAGGCCACCTGACTGACCCCTACTATTGACCACAAGCATGAACTAAAAACCACACTCCTTCTTTAGATACTCCATCCTAGCAGCTAACAACCAAATTTCACAAAGGAAAACCATTCTTGCACTATTCCTTTATAGGAGGTTCTTGAGAAAATGAACTGACCAACCATCCCCCAAACCTTGGTAGTTCACAAAGAAAGAACTCATCGCTCCCAGAGGGCTTGACTATCAAGCATTGCCGATAACTATGAAAAGTCAATGTCTAATATGCTATTCTTGCAAATGCCGTCCACATCTGTCTAGTCCCCGCCACCTCATTTTTGTCCCGCACCCTTCTAATTTTCTATATTGCAACCTTCCACTAGAGCCATAGGAACCTCCCTAATGGTATGTGCTCTTCACTTCCACCTTGTAACTCTGCAAGGCATACTAGAACCCCTGGAGCTTTCGTTCCTTTGAAGCTGGTTTGGCACAATGTTCTTGGAAGGGGAGCTTACTACCAACTCGCCTTGATTGCCATCCTGGATCAAGCTTAGGTCAATTCTCGTTCAGGATTGATGTTTGTTGTATTGGCCTCATGTCAACATCCAAGACTTTGCTAACCCCTACTCCCTCTACTGCCATGGTTTTATGTAGCTACCATGCAATACAAGAAACATCGCCTTCTTGATTGTACAACAGTGATGTCACAATCTTCTCCATACAATTCTAACTAGAGATTTCATCCTCACCTCATTCCTAATTTTGATTTTCCTCTACCTACTATCAACCATTCCTATTAACAAAATCATTGCAAAGGTCTAGACCTTGTCGGATAGAACCAGATTCAGAAGCTGCCACCATTTTGCCATCTTTGAAGCCCAAACCTGGTGACGACAAACTGCCCTAGCCATACCTTTACTTGCTATCCCTTGACCAACATTTTGAATAGTTTTTTAGCGGAGATGCCCGTAAACAATCACTATATTCATTGCCACTAACCGCCATACCATTTGCTTCACATTTTTTATCAATATGACACAATTTTTCACAAATGAAGCAAAAGTGTTGGAGATGTTCTTATGAAAGCCGGACAAAAGATTCTTCCCCATATTTGGATTAGTGAAAGAAACCCTAAGGAATAGGCTGGCGAACATCAAGTTCCATTCAGACATGAACAAAATGACTACCAACTTTGCCATCCTTGCCCTCATCAATTTGCACCACCATTCAGATTCTACAGTCTATCTTTCTCACTATGTTGGCCCGCATAATATTAAGGGGAAGGTTATACACACAAACCCAAAACAGAGCATAGCAAAGATTCACCTTCTAGGGGGATATCATCACCATCAAATTTCTTGAGTAAAAGAGAGTGTTTATCAAATATCCACGGAGAGCCCTCCAAAACCCTAGCCACATCCCCTCTCGCAAAGAAAGTAAAGAGAGAAACTTACTATCGTCCAAGACCTCTATGTCAACTCGCTTTGTCGGCCTCTAGATTGATTGCATGGTTCCTATAAGAGTCTCATTATTGAAATGACGAACCATCCATAATGAGCCAACAAGGAAAAATCTGCGAGTTCTGCCATTGCCAGTAATACCTTCTTCCCACAAATTAAGTTCACACCCCTCTTCCTTTGTCAAGGCTAGGTTTTCCATGACTCTTCTAATGCTTTCATTCAGCCGTATCACACAATAAACCAATAGATGAATAGATCTGCTGACCAGAGTGCTCAGATCCAGCAACAAACCCCCTTCACGATGAAAAATGCCACAAACTCTCAAAGCGTGAGACAACCAAACTTTGATTAGTTAGTTAGAAGTGTCTATAAAAAAAAAAAAAAGAGCTTTTAAAATGTTTAAAACAAAAATAGAATAATTGATAGGTGGAAGAATAAAAGATAGGGGTAATTAAATGTTAAGGGCTATTCACAAGACAGTAAGAAGTAAGTTAATTGTATGAACAAGCAACAACTCAACAACTTGCATCTTTCCATTCAATGTTGAGCAGTACCATGGGTACCAAAATTAAGTTACAATTTCCCAGTTTCTTTCACTGACGGAAATATTTTGTGTGCATTTTGATTTATTATTTACAGATGAAACAAAAAAAAAATCATATTTCAATAATACATTTGTCCCACGTTTTGTTTTTAGGGTAAAAGGACACATTTGCCACTCGTGTTTGTTTATCAAGGCAATTTCGCACCATTTTTTTTTAATGTAAATCTGCAAACATTATGTTTCGTAGCGAATTTCTCTTCCGGCATTAAAATTGTTGATTTGGAAAGAAAATATTAGTTTTGATGCCTTCCTCTTCACCAAGTGAAAGCGGCAAGTGCCATAACCCAAAACCTGACTTGTTTACCACTTTTGTTGCTCTGTTTTCATCCACGCCACTAATTATAGGCATTACCATCTCCACTAATGCTAATCAAAAGAAAAAGGAATCTAACTTGAGAGCTTGCTCCATCTCTAATTTTGTCAATAATCTCACAACTACAGTGCTAAAAATGCTACTCCCTCTTTCTCAAATTCTTTGCACAATTCACTTTTCAGTAATTAATTTATAATTTTTTATTTTCAACATTTTAGCATGTAAATGAAAAACCTTTATATATGAATAATAAATTAAAACCTATAGTTTCTAAATATATTTTTTAATTTTTTTAATAAATAATAATATAAATAAATTCAAGTCAAATTAGTAGAAACAGTTAAATGGAACAAAAAAAGTAGGACGGGGAGTATTTTTATTACTCATTAGTCAAAGGTGACTACTTGCCACTGCAGGAGACCCAACCGCTTGCCCATCGAGATTATTACGGATGGTGCCGTTCATCATCGGAGGAGCTTAGCAGGGTTAAAATCAGATTCAATGAGGAAGGGGCTGCAACTAGTATTTGCAAGGATAGGGTAGCTTGGTGCTATGGAGAATGTTTCAAGGACTACTTTAGGTGTTTTTCCAAATATTCACAATTGTAAAGAATATTTCTACTGTTAGGCCAACTTAGTTGCTATTTTTCTCTCGTTCTTCATTTTTTATGAAAATATTTCTCTTTCAATAGAATATTAGCACCAGATTTGCGTAAAAAAGGAAAAAAAAAATTGTAACAAAGAATTGCTTTAACAACAAACATGAGGAGCAAATTTGCTCATTTTCTCTTCCCCCAAAACTAGTGTTTTAATTGTTAATTATATATGATTTCCAAAAGCTAAGGCGTATATCTTGCATGAAAATCAATCTATGAGATTCCACTAATATTTTTTTCAGTAAAAACAGGTAAAAAATACTTTAAGTGATACGTATATAATACCAGGTGGTCTAATTTTAAAGGAACCATGTCGCGTAATTAACTATGGTACTTCGGGAAACCATAATATTAATGTATAGTTGCGCTTAATAATTGCGACTTCACAATCCCTCATTTCAAGTTTTATTTTTTTCAGAAAAAAATATAACTAAAGTTTTTTTTAAGGCTTATTTACTGGTCAAACGGTATAGCTGTCATCAAGAGATTCAATATTTAGTTCTCCACTCCCTCCTTAGTCTTCCATAGGGTGAGTATTGGTTCAGTATGAAACTGATCCAAGTATAATAATTTGATTTGTTTTCATTTTCTATAAATTAGATTCAAAGAATCTGAATTACATATTAGGACCGATCCAAACTATTTCAATTACATTTTCGGTTTTTATGCACTGTTAGACCAACTTAGTGGCTATTTTTGCTCATTTTTCAACTTTGATGAAAAATTCACTCTCCTTTTTGAATATTAGTGACAGATTTACATAATAAAATAAAATAAATAAATGTGAAAAATTATTCTAACTAGCAAACATTTTTGGAAAATTTGTCATTTTTCCCTTTCATACCATATTGGGTAGAGGTCAAACCCCGTTAGACTGTACCAGCTGATACACTAACAACATCAATTAGGACCAAGCTTATATCACTACAACAAGGCCCTACTTCCCTACATATAGACCTCAGGTGACATCCAGTTGGGCCAATGCAGATCTCATGTAGCACATAATGCAAGGTGTGTTTATAATCTCAGGAAATCTCCTCAGGATCTAGGATTATCCTTGGAGATACATCTTCCATTAATAGTAAGCGGATTACACCAAACAGTTATAAATGATCTCCTTCATAATTGCCTTATCCTAGAGATTCTCCCAATAGCTTCCACAATTTATAAATTCTCCAATGACCCATGTTGATCATGCATGATCTATGCTAATTCTCCACTTCACAGTCAATCTACCCATGATCTCTTATCACCTTCTCCATGATTCTATCAACTTCCTACAACTGTTAGAAGTCCTTAGCTATAAAAAAGTCTTTACTAATCATAAGAGCTTGAAGCATCTCTTCACTCAAAAAGAGTTGAATATGAGGCAAAGGAGGTGGCTGGAGTATCTTAAAGATTTTGATTGTACTATTGAGTACACAGAAGACAAAGCCAATATAGTGGCTAATGCCTTAAGCAAAAAATATATTGGCATATTGAGACCTAAATGAGAAGACAAAAATAAGTTGAATAGCTTAACTTTGTTGGCAAACAAGTGGTTAGAATGAGAGAAAGCTCAAATAGCTATGATAACCATTAAACCAACTTCGAAAGAAGAAATATTAAGGGCACAACAACATGATGAAGAATTTGCTAGAATATTTGGCTAAAGACATGGAAAGTTATTCCAGGGGTTTTCTTATAGGCAAGAATTGCTATATTTTCAAGATAGGATTTATGTGCCCAGAGGGTAGGGGTTAAGGGAACAAATCTTGATAGAGGCTCATTGCAGCAAAATAAGCATACGTCTTGGAATACATAAATGTATAAAGTTTTGAAAGAACATTTCTAATGGCCAAATATAAAGCAAGAGTAGGAGTATTTGTGTCCAAATGCATAGTATGCCAACAAGTGAAGGTGGAACACCAGAAACTATGTGGTAATACAGAGTTTACCTATACCTGAAAGGAAAGGGGGATCTATATCTATGGACTTCCTAGTAGGTATGCCTCTGACAAGAAGCAGACATGATACCGTTTGTGTAATTGTGGATAGGCTCACTATGTCTGCCCAGTTTTTGCCTATTAACCTCACAGTTCCATTGAATAGGCTAGCACAACTATACATAAAATTAAAAGTGAGGTTACATAGTATCCCAGCTGATATAGTTTCAAATAGAGACTTAAGGTTTGTCTCTACGTTATGGAGGGTAATGCACCAAGCATTAGGCACTTGACTGAAACTAAGTTTAGCATGTCATCTTAAAACGAATGGACAAATAGAAAGGACAATACAGGTCCTTGAAGATATGTTAAAGTGTTGTGGCCTAGATTTCAAAGTAGAATAGGATCAACTTCTACCTTTGGTGGAATTCTCCTATAACAAAAAATTATCACACTATAATAAAAATGGCACCTTATGAGGCATTTTATGTGAGGAAATGCATTAACCCCCATTGTTGGAAGGACCATAAAGACAAAGTGGAAATAAGGCCCGACTTAACCTAGGAAATTACTGAAAATACTAAGGTGATCCAAGAAATGATCATGGATGCCAACAATAGAGAAGAAGCTTATGCTAATCTAAAAGGAAGAAGAGATGTGGAAATCTAAGCGGGAGAATATGTGTGGTTAAAAGCATCTCCAATGAAAGGAGTTATAAGATTTGGAAAAAGGGGCAAGCTAGCACCTAGATATATTGGACCCTTTCAAGTAATCGCCAGAGTTAGCAATGTAGCTTATAAGTTGGACTTACCCTCAAAACTTGGGCATGTACATGATATATTTCATTTAAGTATGTTGAAGAAGTACCTATTTGACCCAATTCAAATAGTACCAGCTTTTAGCATTCTAGTAGCTCCTAACCTTACCTATGAAAAAGAACCTATGAAAGTCCTAGCTAAAGAAACAATGAAGCTAAGAAGGAAGTAGATAAGACTGGTAAAGGTCTAATGGACTCACCATATAGAGTACGAAGCAACATGGAAACTAAAGCTGAAATGCTTAAGAGATATCCATAATTATTTCCTAAGTTGCTTGAAAATTTGGATGACCAAATTTCTTAAATGGGGAGGAATGTCATGCCTGTGAATGGCATAGGCCAAGGGTTGTACATAAAATGAATATAAATTCATGAAAAATAGGAAGAAAAGGTTAGCGAGGGCAATGCAAGTTGAAATAATTGAACCGGGTCGAACGGAAGTGACACCACAAGTTTTGGTGTGTGTATAACTGTGTTCATACACATACAAGTTGTTACATGGTAGTGCCTTAATGGAAACATGAGGAGCTTGAAAGCCTAAGCTTAAGTAAGGCATAATGAGCTAGAAAAATGAATGAAATTGGCTAAGAAATTCAGTAGAAATAAAGGTGCACAACAGGGTGCACAATGGTGCCAAAAATATCCTACGTGTAGCTTGTGATGTGAATAACCATATGAGGCCTATGATGGCTGCGTTACTTAGGAAAATGGTGCTAAAATTTTCAAGCAAAGTAAGCTACAATTTTTAACTTTAGGTCAAGAAAGTAAAATATGTGATTAAACAAGAGATAAAGACCAAGACTAAGTCAAAGTCCACCCTTGATCACCAAGCTTTCAACCAGTTGCATTATCTCACCTTTTAGACAATTTCTTGACAACTTCTATGTAGCTTCTTGAGGCTGCACAACTATGGAAATAAGGGCACAAAGCCTGCTATAAATATGGTAAATACCTAAGCAAATTTAAGGTAAAAAACCAAGCAAAGACCGAAGATGATTAAACTTACAACTTTTATGTTCAAGGAGTTGTCTTGGCCAAAACTTTAAAGGCAACAAGCTACTATCTTTTTTGTAATTGGCAAAGGTTCTAACTATATTATTTCTCTTCGATTTTATATATATATATTTTCTAAAAAAGCTGCCCAAGGTGATGGCTTAGAGCCAAGTGAACCTAGGAGCTATATAGGAGCTATGTATGCTAAAAGTGTTATGGTTTTCCAGCTAGAATATGTCAAGGCAAGTATTAGGATCTTATTCAAGTAATGGCAAGGCTTAAATTAAGGTCTAGAGCTCTATGTTTCTTAATCAAGATGGCTGTATCAAATGCATATAATGCTATGAATGATTGCTATGCCCTAGGCTTTAAAGTTGAGTGCTGTGGTTTGTATGTTTTGCATGCTTTGGTGTTTGTTTGCATGTACAAACCATATTTTTTATAGTATATTATTTTGTATCTTGTATCATGTTTCATCCCTTTGGATGCAGTTTTAGCTTATGGATGTGCTTATTATGTCAAACAATGCTCACAGTATTGTTGGTACTTTATGCTATATGTGTTGGTCCTTTACTGAGTAAGAGTTACTCATGCCCTATTTCTTAACTTCTAGGGAGGGACTAAGTGCCTGAAATTGCATATAACCTTTTTAGGTTGTGCATGAATAGCCAAATATGGCTTAGATGCCTATGTTTTATGATAAATCATTATGCTCAATAAATAACCATGTGTTCTTGGTTGTAGGCTTTCACGGTTATTGTGGGATTAGCTGCGTGTGGTTCCATTTTGGTATACAAGAAGGCTAAGCGATACACACTCTATTGGTTGCTTGCTTGGCATGTAAAATTCAAAGTTAGGATAAGCCTAAGTCTAGGTAGTACCTAGATGGCATATGTGCAAATCAACTGAGTGAAAATGAATCATATGTGTACATAAGTTAGGCATAACTAGTAAGACTCACTTTTGGGCCTCAATCCTTGTATGGTAACTTTTTTAGGCTTGTAATATAATGTTGATATGGTGGTGTAAGCTAATAAACTAATGAATATGCCTGAGACATGCATGCATGAACACAAGTGCACATACCTAAATTTCTAGTGCCTAACTTATCAAAAGTTCGCTAGTTTAAACTGTGCAACACAATTTTGTCTTGATTGGTCAGTAAAATCCTTTTTGTTTAAGCTAGTTTAAAATGATTTTCTATGCAAAAATGGAAACCCACTTTATGGCCAAAATGAGATTATCATCCTTGCATACCTTTTCAAAGCAAAATTTTAAAATTTTGGCTAAGCATCCTAGGTGTTGTGACCTAAGCCACCTATAAGCTCCCATTAGACATTTGAGTTGGTAAACCCCTTAATGGCACAAAAGTACATAAGGTATCGGTGGTTTAGGCCATGACAGTTTCAAGGAGGAAACTCAAAAGCCAGAAGTTTCATTATATATACAGTGAGGGTTTTCACCTCACTCTTTCACTGTTTGACTATTTTCCTGCTACTCTGTATGCTTTCCTGCTTGTTGTTTCATCTCCACCAACCTTCTCGTTGAAATCCTTCACTTTTCCTCAAGGTATCTCTTTCTTTCTCATATTCAGGTAATGGATCTCTATCATCTATTGCTCTTAATAGTGATGTTTTCTTTTTCTTTTGGTACTTTGTTTAGGGCTACTATTTTGGGTTTTTTTGCCGCTGCCCTATTTTCCTAGCAGTAGCCCTAATTTGTTGTGCAATGGTTTTTCCTAATGGCGTCTCCAAAATCATCGTCTAGGACTACCGCCGATGAGGCTGATTCAACAAACGCACCTTTTTTTCCCATCATGGAGGTGTTAAAGTAGGTTGTGCTCTACATGATTAGGGTAGTTTGGTGATGAATCTTCATCAGTTATATTGGCCAAATGGCATTATAGCCGCCCTCTCTCGTGACAACGTGTTGAAGGTTGGGGACTTAAAGGGTGGCAACTAAAAGACTGACATTCTGACTTTTTTCACAAATCAGCTTCAGGTGGAAATCGTATTCTTCTTCATCCATTAGTGGAGCAGATATGTGAGCACTATTAGATTTTTCCATCGTAGTTAATTCCAAACACTTTCACACACATCAATGGCTTCATCACTTGTTGCAAATTGGTGGGGGTAACCCCGCTACTGGAGGTTTTTCTCCAGTTTTATTTGTTGGACTTGAAGAAGGATGCCACCTTCATCCAGATTGCCCTCATGAACTGAGGAGGCAATAAATCATGTGGGCTTAGTCCCAAAGCTAAGTGAATCATGGACTAATGACCTGAACATAAAGACAGCATCAGAACCCCAGGATGTGTTCTTAGGGGAAACCCTTCGATCCTCAAGTCAGACTTCCAGCAAGCAGAAGGTAGCAGAAAGAGGAAGAAAGTTAGAATGTCATATATCAGGATTGACAATTGTAGATATTTATGTAGCTAGGGGGAGATCCGAAAAATTAATTCCTAGGATAGGAATCTCATAGCTTATCCGTAATTATGGGATATTGTTTCTATCCAGGGTGAAGTTCCCTTCTAAGTCTATTTGGGCCCTCAGTATAAGCTTTTTATTAGTTTTGCGCCCTAAATTTGGGCTTATTTCCCTCAAGCATAAAACTTAGTGCCTAATATATGAATTTGAAAATTGAATGTATGAGTTATAACTTTATGAAACTATGTTGTTGTTATTGTAGGAAAATTACTATGGCATAAAATAGACCACATATACACACACATACATTTATATCATATAAAATTGAAACAATAATGTACGAAACTGCTATGGAGTTCCTATTTTATGAAATTGAGATGTTCGCTCACAAAACTACTATGAAGTTCCTATTTTATGAAATTGAGATGTTAGCCCACAAAACCAAGTACATGTTGAACGAAACTAGGTTCCTAAGGTATAAAATTAGCCTTATACATACAGACATACAAACACACCCACACATGTGTGCACACATACTCAAACACACACACACACACACATGTATACATTATAAAACTTTGTTATTATTGTATGAAACTATGTTACTGTTGCATTAAACAGGCCAATGGATGTACCAAGCAGGTGTAAAATTTCTATAGTATGAAATTGAGATATTGACATACGAAATTGTTATTAAGTTCATATTTTATGGAACTAAAATGCTGACAGATGAAATAGAGTGCGTGTACCAAGTTAAAATATTGATATAAAAACCTATATTGTTACAATACAAAAATAAGTTTCTATTATACAAAATTGAAATGCTGATGTATGAAACTGAGTTACTATTATATGAGCATGGAGTTCCCACTATATGACACTAGAATACTACTGAAAAAAACAGAATTCCTATTATTCAATTGTGGCAATTGAAATTTGAATATATGAAACTCGATTTCATAATATACAAAATTAAATCCTATTCACATAAAATCTAGGAAGAGTGTCCTTGATATAAACTAAAATTTTAATGTATGAAATTGGTTCCATTGTTATCACTCTAAGTACTTAAACACGATGACCAAATCTAGTGAGCTTAAGTTCTAGGCAATGCATGTCCTGTAGGCCAAGTAGAACATGCACACTATATTTGTCCAAGTGGCCATCTTGGTCTTTATGCAAATATATGGATATTGGTCCAACCATCACACACATATTCACAAAATAGTTTATTTGGCAGCATAGGTAGTAACCAAACCCACATTACAGGTCAATATGACATTTATGCAAAGTTCCATGCACATATTCAAATTACATAGCTAAACTTAACTTGTAGAGCAAGTTATGACAATTGGAGTACAGGGTATCGACTTTTAGCCACTAATGACCATTATGATAAAACAAAATTTTGTAATATTCATACACTGCATTTCCAAGTACAAAACCCACTTGGTAGTGTCCATACATGTCTTAGACCCATAGGAAAAAAATTCCCCTAAATTTTGAACCCTTCTATTCATCATTCATAAAAATGCCATCAAAACAGCTCATAAACACCATAAGGATAGCAATGTACATACACTTCAAACTACACTCCATTGCTCTATATATCATTCATACACTATCCATACAACACCCACAGATTATTTACATGCATTTATGCACTTCATACATTCCATCACTTAGTTGATAAGTACACTAAGCTTCTTGGAGAACTTTAAAAGTACTAAGCACTCTAGAAACTGGAAGGGACCAGCTGCTGCGTAAGACAAAATGTACCATCACTAAAAATAGTTATTATGCTCCAAAAACCATGAAACATTCTAGTTCACAAATAGACATATGGAAGTTCATTTACCTGAAATTTCACAGGAAAACACAAACTAAAAGTATTATTTTAATGCTTTCTTTTAGGTGTTCTTGAAAATGGATAGACATGGGGTTAAGCTACTTTGAAGAAACTTAGCATGGGCATATCATTAGAGATTTATTTTCCAGCAAAAAACCTAAAATTCGAAGACACTAAAACACAAAAACACAGCAACAAACAAATGTAATGGTGGCAGCAATAACACATTAGGGTTAGTCCATGATCATTCAAATAAACATTAAGAACTCACTATGGCAACCCTCCTCAACCTATTTCTTGGTCTTAGGAGGCCATTAGGTCTTAGTTAGTACTAACTTGGGCTCTAGAAACCCTATATAAGTTACCATCTTTGTGCATGAAAAATGGTAAGGCCGAAACCTTGTTCATAGACTCCCCTTTAATCTATACTTGGTTCATAGAGCTTTTTGCTCTCTTCTAAGCATTGTCTTAGCTCCATGGATGTTTGATCATCATCATAGAACACTAAACAGCCACAAAACCTGAAGGTAACCTTTACCTTGGTTGTGAAAAACCCAAAATGCTAGATGAACTTGAAAACTTGGGTTTTTGTACTCTTTGTTAAATTCTCTTACTTTCTCTTGATTTTGTAAGGTATGGTTACTATGGGAGAAGGTAGAAGAGCTCAAGGAGGAACCTTAAAATTGGAGGAGGTAAAAAATGAGAGAATGGCTAAGAAATGAAGATTTTTCTTCATTTATTCATCATTTTGACTTATGTCAAAATTAGCTCCTAGCGTAATTGAAATTTTTGCGACTTCAAGTCCATACTTGGACATAAGGCAGCCAACCATATAGAAGGGGAAATTGAAAATATTTTACCTATTTTAACCTTGTCAAAAATTATCATATCTTTAAGCAAAAAGGTGGGCATTTATGCAACTTAGTTGGCATTATGCCATAAATGGCAAACTTTGCCTCTTTGAGCACTTTGGTCCCTAACAATATCTTTAATTCCATCCATGGCCTTTCTTCATAATTCCATCCATTTCCTTCCATAGCCATATTAGAAAATTTGTGTAATTGAGTACCCAACCTTTGTAACCTTACAATTTAGTCCATAGGTTACTTGAAAAATAAGCAATGTATTAATGCTTTCGTAAGGACCAAACTATCATTGTATGCGCCACTTAAACAAGAGTATATTGAATACTTTACACTTTACAAATCATACACTATGGTGAAAGTTAATGCATATAAGTTTAGGTCCTTGTATTGTAATTTTCCCACTTTGTTAAGGTTTAACAGTTCTACCCCCTTTAAAAATTTTGGTCCTCCAAAATTGCCATTACCTTGTTGTACTCATCTGGATACCTTTCTAGCATTTCTCATTCAGTTTCCCAAGTTGCCTTTCTTTCGGAATGGTGTGACCATTGTACTTTAACCGTGGCAATCAATTTGTTCCTTAGCCTTCTGGTATCCTTAGCTAAGATAGCTATAGGTTTCCCTTCATATATCAGATTAGGCTCTAACAATATGTCTTCCATTGCTATATGATGCTTTGTGTCCAGTAGACACTTCTTAATCATTAGTCATACAGAAAACATTATGACTAGTTAACATACTTGGCGGTTGAGCTAACATATAAGCTACCTTGCCAACTCTGTCCAATACTTCATAAGAAGCAATGTACCTCAGATCTAGCTTACTTCTTTTTTCAAACCTTATACTGCCTTTGGTCAATGCTTCTTTAAGCCATACTTTGTCACCAACCTCAAACTCTAAGTCCCTTCTTCTTTTGTTTACATAAGTAGTGGTCCTTTGATTAGTTGTACTAACTTCTCCTGTATCTTTTTTATTTTTCTTGTTGTTTCTTTAATGATTTTTGAATCTAACTGTAGCATATCTAAGGCTTCTGCCCAATAGTGGGGTGTCATGCACCTTCGAACATAAAGAGCTTCATAAGGTGTCATACCAATGGTGCTTTAATAACTATTATTGTAAGAGATTTCTACCAAAGGTAAGTGTTGGTCTCATTCCCTTTTAAAATCCAAGATATAACTCCTGAGCATGTCTTCAAGTATCTGAATCACAATCTCATTCTATCCATCAGTTTAAGGATGAGAAGCAGTGCTCAGGTGGATTTTGGTTCCTAGTGCCTTGTGAAAAGCACTCCAAAATCTAGATGTAAACCTTGGATCTCTATCTGACACTATGGAGTCTAACAATCCAAGCAATTTTACTATCTCTTTGATCTACATTTATCCCAACTTTTTCCAGTGAGTTTGTGATCTTCATTGGCAAGAAGTGGGCATATTTGGTTGACCTATCCACAATAACCCAAATGGTCTCATGTCTTAATCGGTTCATAGGCAACCCAGTTAAGAAATCCATAGTAATGTTACCCCAATTTCTCACTGGAATGGGTAAAGTCTGTAGTGTTCCTGCTGGCTTCTGATGTTCTACCTTCACCATTTGGCATGTGGCACATTTAGAGGCATGCATGGCTGTGCCTTTCTTCATGTTTGGCCACAAAAAATGTGTCTTCAAGTCTTTGTACATCTTTTCACTTTCAAGAAAGGTATTTAGTTTGCTGGTGTGAGCTTCTTCAAGTATCTCATTTTTGAGTTATTGCTCACTAGGCACATATATTCTGTCTTTGAAGTACAATAATCCTTGCTTGTAAGTAAAAGATTCATATAAGGACCTTTTATCTTCCCCTCAAACCTTCTTCAAATTAGGGTATGCTCCTTGTGCCTTTCTTATCTCTTCAATCCATCCAGATTGAATAGTTAGTGTACAGACTTATGCTTTTTCCTACTGTTGCCACTTATGCCAAAGGTATATCAAACTATTCTCCTCACTAGTATATGTCAAGGATTCACCTTTTAGCAGACAAGTGTACTTTTTACTTAAGACATCTAACACTAGATTGCTTTTGCCCTCAGTGTACTTAATGTTGTGGTCATAATCTTTGATATACTCCAGCCATCTTCTTTGCCTCATGTTCAACTTTTTCTGAGTAAACAAGTACTTTAGGCTTTTATGGTTTATGTATATCACAAATGAGCTTCCCAATAGGCAATACCTCCATTGCTTTAAGGCATAGATCAATACAGCAAGTTATAGGTCATGGTTATGGTAGTCTTGCTCATGGGGTCTCAACCGCCTTGACCCATGAGCAATCACATTCATTTCATGCATCAATACACATCCTAACTGAGATCTAGATGCATTTGTATAGAAGGTGTTGAGTTTGCTTGGATCAGGTAGGATTAATACAGGAGTTTGAATTAATTTACTCTTCAGCTCTTGGAAACTCTTTTCACACTTTTCAGTCCTTTCAAATCTTTGACCCTTTTTGGTTAGTTGAGTGAGAACTGAGGCAATCATGGAGAATTTTGGCACAAACCTCCTATGATAACCAAACAATTCTAGGAAGCTTCTAACTTCCTTTACAATCTTAGGTCTTTTCCATTCTTGCACAACCTCGACTTTTTCAAGGTATATTCTAAGGCCTTGTACATCAATGTTATGTCCTAGGAAAGACACTTCCTTTAACAAGAATTGGTACTTGGAAAATTTAATATACAACTGGTTGTCCAATAGTGTGTTCAAGATAATGAACACCACTACAAAGTTGTCCAAGTATGGTTTGAACACATGGTTCATCAAATCCATAAATGTGGTAGGGGCATTAGTCAAGCCAAAAAGCATGACTGTGTACTCAAATTGTCCATATCTTGTTCTGAATCTTGTCTTGGGTATATCCTCCTCTTTTACCCTTAACTAAAAGTACCCAAATCTCAAATCAATCTTAGAGAATATCTTTGCTCCTTTGAGTTGATCAAATAGAACTTCAATTCTAATGAGTGGATGCTTGTTCTTGATTGTCACAACATTTAGTTTTCTATAATCAATGCATAATCTCAATGATTCGTCCTTCTTTTTCACAAAGAGAACTGGAGCTCCCCACGATGAAACACTTAGTCTTATGAACCCTTTTTCAAAAAGTTCATCAGGTTATTTCTTGAGCTCAGTCATCTATGTAATTGCCATTCTGTAAAGAGGTGTGGATAATGGTGTAACTCTATGTTGTAGTTTAATCTCAAGTTCAATCTCTCTTGGAGGAGGAATATGTAGTAGATCTTTGGGAAAGTCTTGTGGAAAGTCTTTCATTACAAGTATCCAACTAATCTCTTCTTCAATCTCAACATCATTCAATGCATAGTACTTATCTTCCGAAATCACAGGAATTTCATACATAACTTCTAGTTCCATGCCATGCATTTCATACATTAATTTCTTAGAATTCACTAATGCATGCATTTCATTTCTAGGCAATGTGATTTATCTTTTAGCATAATCAATCTTTATACCATGCATAGCCAACCAATTCATACCCAACACAATACCATATTTTGGAATATTTAATAGTAACAGATCAATCATAATCTTAGTCTTTCCTACTATAAGCTCACAATTCTTAACTAGTTCATTAGTGAAAAGACTTTGACTACCTGCTATTCTTAGTAATGATATGTTAGACATGAATTCAATAGGCAATTCCATGGATTCAACTAACTTCCAAGCTACAATGGACACTGAGACACCAGTATCAAACAATGTACTAACAGGCATACCATTTAAATGAATATTACCTCTCAATGGACCCTGCTGAGATGCCTCTCCTTTTTCAATCTGAAAGACTCTTCCAGTTCTCTACACTTGTGGCCTTGTGCTAGTGGAGATCCTCTTGGTTGATTGTCCCTAACAGCTGGTACATTAGGCCAATGCTGGCCTTGCTCCTCTTGCCCTCTTCCTTAAACCAAAGGGTAGTCTTTGATCCAATGATCTAACAAGCAACATTTAAGACATGCTTGTCTCTCAAAGTAAAATGGCTTCTTGCCATGAAATTTCTTGCACCTAGGGCATCTTGGGCCACTGAACTTGTTGTTGACCCTGTCATCTACACTAGATTGAAAAGGCTCAGCAATGCATTTGCCTTGTAGTGGATTTCTTTCCTTTCCCTGCTAACTAGTTTCCTTAGTCCACTAGGATACCACTTACTTTCATGCTTGTCTTGTTCAACAAGTAGAGCCTTCTATGTTGCATCAAGATAGGTAAGAGCATTAAATGGCCTCACTACTCTCCTGATGTTTGGCCTCAAACCTCTGACAAACCTATTTGCTTTTAGTTCTTCCAACCCATGGCATTGCAACGCATATCTCACAAGTTGATTGAACTTGTGTTCGTATTCCAGAACATTGAGGTTGTATTGTCTCAATGCATTAAACTTAGCCTGCTTTAGGTCTTTAATGGCATCACTTGTATCCTGGTCTTAGAACATTCTTGAAAATTTAGGCCATGTCATCTCTAGCTCATGATCTGCTCTTTTAGCACTCTAGGCAGCATACCTATCTTTAACACTTCTCTACCACATTTCTACACAACCTACAAGATTATAGGTAGCCAGAGATACTTTTTTGGTAAAGCTCAAATGTATCATCTCAAACATCTTCTGAATGAATCTTAGCCATTCCTCAGCTTTCTCTAGTCTAGCTTTGCCATCAAATTGTGGAGGTTTTAGGCCTTGAATCCTCTCCAACAATTTGACATCACCAAAGCCCTTAAAATCTTCAGCTCTATGTCTTCAAGATTTGTGTGATTCTTTTAAGGCCATGTGGTCTCTAGGTCTCCTTCTTCTACTCCTCTCATTAGGTATCTCAGCTTCATTCCTCATGGAATGGTCAAAAGCTGAGTTTTTGGCCCTAGATATTTGGCCAATCTCAGACCTGATTCTTGTAGCTCTCAAGTGTCTTCTATCCTCATCTTCAGCTTCTTCATTCTTTTCATTTTCATCAGAAAGAACATTTGTTATATTGCTATTACTAGAACCTTCTCTGGCAGCTTCCTGATTCAGCTCCTGTGGCATAGCTTGTACTTTTTGTTAATGTGTTTACAGAAGCCTTATTAAGCCTTCATTTATTTGGGCAAGGTTTCTTTGTAACTCTGCCCACACTTGAGGTATGTTCAATTCTGGTATAGGATTCACTGCTCCTTGTGCTCTAGCTTGACCACCCTTTCTTGGTTCATCATTTCTGTTCTCCTGCCTTTGCTCACCAGGAGGTCTTAGGGGTCCTTGACCCCCTCTCCTTGTGCCAACCATATTCCTATTTCATAATAGACAAAAGAGCACAATATATACTGTGTGTTAAGTACTTAACACTAGTAGTTTACCCAACTAAGTTCTATTTATGCAACCATATGTAAGATGCAATTATATGCAATTCCAGTTCAAATCATGCTCTAACACCAACTTCTGTTACCACTCTGAGTACCTAAACACAATGACCAAATTTAGTGAGCTCAAGTCCCAGGCAACGCATGTCCTATAGGCCAAGCAGAACATGCACATTATATTTGTCCAAGTGACCTTCTTGGTCTTTATGCAAATATGTGCATATTAGTCTAACCATCACAGAGATATTCACATAAAAGTTTATTTGGTAGCATAGGTAGTAACTAAAATAACATTTTAGGTCAACATGGCATTCATGCAAACTTCCATGCACATGTACAAATTATATGCACACTTGGTGCACTTTGATGCTCATTCACATGTCTATACTTCACACTATGTCCAAATCAAAATCTACCCATGTCCTCTTATGCCCTGAAGGTTTTAATCCCTTTAATACACTTAAAAATCCATAGGGAAATACGTTTGAGACATTAAATCCATCTAGGATTGTAGTTATGGATTTCATACTCAACCAGATAGAAATGGCCATATGAACAGTACATGGCAAAATCAGCCAAATTTGACAATCCAAGACTGAGGCTATAGCACACCAAATCCAATGATTCAAAATCCAAATTCTCCATCTTAGAGTGTTGTAAGTATGGGCAAACTTTCATAGCTAAACTCAACTTGTACAGCAAGTTACGGCAGCTGGAGTACAGGGTACCAAATTTTAGCCACTATTGACCATTATACCTATACAAAATCTCATAATATTCATACACTTAATTTCCAAGTGAAAACCCTACTTGGTAGTGTCCACACATGTCTTAGACACATGGGAAAACCATTCCCCTGAATTTAGAACCCTTCTAACCATCATTCATAAAAAATCCCTCAAAACAGCCCATAAACATCATATGGACAACATTTTACATACACTTCAAAGTGCACTCCATTGCTCCATATATCATTGATGCACTATGCATACAACATTCCCAGCTTATTTACATGCATTTATTCACTATATAAATGCCATAACTTAGTTCATTTATGCACTACATACATTCGAGTTCACAACTAGACACATGGAAGTTCATTTACTTAAAATTTCATAGGAACACACAAATTGCAAGTATTATTTTGAATGCTATCTTTCAAGTGTTCCTGAAAATGGACAAAAAGAGGGGTAAGCTTCTTTGAAGAAAATTAGTAAAGGCATATCATTACAGATTGATTTTTCAGCAACAAACCTGAAATCCAAAGACATTAAAACATAAAAACATAGCACATATACATAGATATAGACATCCAAATTCACAAACAAACACAGCAATAAACAAATGTAATACTGGCAGCAATAACACATTAAAGTTAGTCCATAAGCATTCAAATAAACATTAAAAACTCACTATGGCAGCCCTCCTTAACATATTGCTTGGTCTTAGGAGGTCATTAGGTCTTAGTTAGTACTAACTTGGGCCCTAGAAACCTTGTATAAGCTATCATCTTTGTGCATGAAAAATAGTAAGGCTGAAACCTTGTTCATACACTCCCCCTTAATCTATACTTGGTTCATAGAGCTTTTTGCTCTCTTCCAAGCATTGTCTTAGCTCCATGGATATTTGATCATCATCATAGAACACTAAACAACCATGAAACTTGAAGATAAACCCTTACCTTGGCTGTGAAAAACCCAAAACCCTAGATGAACCTAAAACTAGGTTTTTTCCACTCTTTGTTAAATTCTCTTGCTTTATCTTGCTTTCTCTTGATTTCTTAAGGTATGGTTTCTATAGAAGAAGGTGGAAGAGCTTAAGGAGGAACCCTAAAGCTGGTCGAGGCAAAAAATGAGAGAAAATGGCTTAGCAATGAAGATTTTTCTTTATTTATTCATCATTTTGGCTTATGTCAAAATTATCTCATGGTAGAATTGCAATTTTTGCAACTTCAAGCCCATACTTGGACATAAGGTAGCTGGCCATATGGGAGGGGAAATTGACCATTTTTTTATCTTTTTTGACCTTGTAAAAAATCATTATAATTTTAAACAAAAAGGTGGACACTTATGCACTTTAGTTGGCATTATGCCATAAATGACAAACTTTGCCTCTTAGAGTACTTTGGTACCCAATAATATTTTTAATTCCATCCTTGTCCTTTCTTCATAATTCTATCCATGTCCTTCCATAGTCATCTTTGGAAATTTGTGCAATTGAATACCCAACCTTTGCAACCTTAAAATTTAGTCCATAGGTTACTTGAAAACAAGCAATTTATTAATACTTTCTTAAGGACCAAACTATCATTGTATGTGCCATTTAAAGGATTGTATGTTAAATACTTTCACAATTCACAAATCATACACTATGGTAAAAACTAAAGCATATAAGTTTAGGTCCTTATGCTATAATTTTTCCATTTTGTGAAGGTGTAACATCCATATTGTACGAAACTAAGGTCCTAATGTTATGAACCTGATAATTATAATTTTTCAAAAATAATAAAAGAAAGCTAAAATAAATTATCCAATAAATTATCCAATAAGATTTAAAAAAATATAAGTATGGAAGGGGATAAAATTCCTTGATTTTTTACTAGATCATCTGTGATTATCTTATTTATTTAAGCTACTAATAACGGATGGAAAACTTAACAGTGTTAGTTTGTGTATGTACACCAAGGGCAAGGTGTCAAGCCTCTATCAACTTACTAACTACTTTGCCGTGGTTGTTCAACTTTAATGAAAAATTTGTTCTCGCAAATTTGCTATTTTACCTTTCATTAGTTTTTTTCTGCCAAAAATGAATACTTTACTAGTTAATTATATATGTTTCCAAAGCCTGAGGCGTAAATCTCGAACGCCAATTAATCTATAGGATTTCATTAATATTTTTTCTACAAAAACAATTAAAAGTTCTTCAATTTGCTAAAAAAATAATAGTACCTTAATTAACACATACAACTAATTTATATACCCGGCGTTACTGCGGGATTCTAAATTGAATTGAGTTTTAGAAAAGTATATATACGTTTAACTATTATAAAAATATTATTCTAAAAGTGAAGGTAATTTTGTAATTTACAAAGGCAAATATAATGTCTAACTCAATTAGGCTATACCAATTAGGGTATTTGCATCATGTACTACATTTTGTGTACGCATCTTCATTGGAACTCATTGACCATGCATGTAGTCAAATTGGTGGAAGTCAAATTTGAAACCACATTTATGCAAAAATGATAGATAAAATTGTTTTCAAAAAAAACAAAATGAGTTGATATAGATCCAACATTTCCCACAAATAAAAAAAATGAATATGAGTATGGAGAATAATAATTAAATATTAAAATTTGAATTCAAAATTAAATTTACTAGATGGAGATGATTGTAGAAAAATCTTATATATACAAACTAAAAACTTTTGAGCCCATAAAAGAACATAAACATAATTTATTAGTTCAAAAATAGAGCATTGACGAAATCATACAAAAGAAAAAATTATACGAAATAAAATGAATGGTGGTGATAAATGAAGGATATGATACAGTAAAGCAAATAATGCCAAAATTAAAAGGAGAAAAGAGGAGAGAGTGTTACCTTTTTGAAGAGTTTTTAAGAGGATGAAATGTCGATATGTATAAATAAAGAATAAACTAAAAAAGAAAGATATTAGTTGCTAAAGTGCATTAAACATAATAGGACATAACAGGGTCATTAAAAGATTCGTTACACATGGAAGTGTATTTTTTTGCATAAAATTTTGTACTTATATATGGTTAAAATATTAATATCTAAATTAATGTAATAGACCAACTAATATGTCATATATACCTTTCATATTTATTTAATAGGATAATTAATGATACAATTGCCTCTATTTTTAGTTTCGGTTATACATGGAAGTTATAATTTATTGTCTAATATTTTGTGTGTGTGTGTGTGTGTTTGTGTGTATAGAAGATCAATTTTTCAAATTAGTTTGAATTGACAATAAATGCTAAAAATGGCGGTAAATGATGTGGTTAGAATGCATTCTTTTTAGGTTTGTTAATAATAAAATTTATTTGGTTAAAGATCAATATTTTGGCTTATGTATATAGGTCAAATTAATTTGGTAAGTGTTACATAAATTTTTGAAAAAAAATATGAATTAATTCCTTCGATTATGGACTTAAATGGTTATTGATTTTGATTTCACTTTTTGGAAAATTTCTTTTTCTTCCAAAATTGCATTGTTTCCTTATACATATATAGGTATAGCAAATGTAGTACAAAAATAACTACTTATTAATTAATAATTTTAAATAAAATTGAATGGAGATCAATAATGTTTAATTCAAAAATTTACCTATATGAAATTTATAATAAAAAAACCAGTACAATAAAAAATGAATTGAATTTAAATATTTTTTAAAACCGTAGGAGGACAAAAATAGTGAAATAAAATTTAAATTATTTATCTTAATCATGGTTTATATTCTACAACTATGAACAATGGATCAATAGAAACCCTTATATATTTCAGCCACTAGAAATTGCTTCCGTTAATATTGGTCGTTGACTTTATGCAACTAACCATCACACCTCGTTTTCAACTTGTCATCAATTTATGTCGTTGTCATTGCGAGTGTAGGGTTTGGGGAGCCAAACAAGCGCAGCGGAATTTAACCAAAACCCTCCAGGACCCAAGTGAAATGGGGTAAACCAGGTGTTCAAAATTTTTCATACCTAATTACGGTTGAGATCTCTCACCCAACTGTAGAGTCGAATCACAAAACTTGAACAGTTGATGTATTCAAGCTCTCTGTGGTATCCACACAAGCTTCTTGGGATCACCACACTTGCACCATGTCTTGGCAGATTCATTTCTCTTGCGTTCACGGTGCTAGCTAGCATCCTCCAAGGAATTGCAAAAGAAGAGTGCAGCTGTCCACTTTGGGAGGCAAGGGTAAAAGTTGTGAATTTCTCACTAAAAGTTGTATTTATAGTGAGACTCAACTTCTAGGCCTAATGGGTTTAAAAGCCCTAATCCAATTATACTTTAATTTTGGGCTTAACAATGGCTCAACTTTTGGGCCCATTATTAACACGAAATTATTATGAAACCATAACCCAAATAATTAGCTCATACACTCTAATAATCCAAATAGCTCTATATGTGCGACCCAATAGGCTCTTACCACTTTGGCAATGATCATAAATCACATTTATGATCATAAGCAATGAGCGGTGTCTAGCAACACATCATTGCTACCCAAGTGACAAGATTGTCGGTGATTCGACTAAACCTTTATGATCATTACCCGTATATGCTATCGTCCCTTTGTCCAAGATATCAAGAATAGGCAAGAGACATGGAATGTGTCACTGTCGTATAGCCCAATCTTTGGTTTCTTGATTACTGAGTAGACTAACTTAAATTGATGATATTGATATCATCTATCAACTCATCCGATCATTGCTATGCATTTTCTAAGTCTCACTCTATCAAAGGGCCCGAAAATATCACTCCCGTTACATAGAAGGACAAATCCCATCTTGATCATACAAATCCCTCCACATGATATGTGACATATCCAATGACCACCTTCAAGTTCACTCAATTACGAGCAACAAAGGAAAGTATCAAAGTATGTGACTCACATGTAGGGAACTTTGCTGATCTTAGGTCAAAGGACTACATATACCATGATTACTATGAGAATCACTTGTGACACTCATATAATAATCCATGTAGCGTTCTCATGGTGGGTCGGTCCAGTACACAAGTTATCCAACTTGTACCCATATGTAGACTACATATCTCATATTAGTCTCCATATATGCTAGTCGTTATGTATTATTATAACCCACTCCGCAATAATACTAGACCAGAGACATTTGACAATATCATTATTTTAGGGTTACAATTATGTTTATTACGTTACGCAAAAACAAAACAACAAACATAATTGCTGGATTAATGCTTTAATAAAATATCATGACTCAATGTGCAAAAATACAATCATCTTATAATTGGCTTTTGGGCACAACACTAACAATCTCTCACTTACACTAAAGCCAATCATCCATGTATCTGATACCAATGGACCTAGAATGGCTATCATGCTTCTGCTGCGTAAGGGGCTTTGTCAGCGGATCAGCAATGTTGCTGTTTGTTGAAGTCCTACATATCCTCATATCATCCTTCTCGATGATCTGCCTAATGAGATGATAGCGTTAGAATATGTGTTTGGATCGCTGGTCAGATCAAGGTTCCTTAGCCTGTGCAATCACTCCATTGTTGTCACAATACAGCTCTATCGGGTCGGCAATGCTTGGAACCACTCCAAGTTCAATGATGAACTTCTTGATCCAAACTGCCTCCTTCGCAGCATCAGAGGCGGCAATGTACTCAGATTCTATTATAGAGTCGGCTATTATCTCTTGCTTTGAACTCTTCCAGCTCACAAGACCACCACCAATACAAAACACATAACCAGATTGCAATCTAAAATCATCCTTATCGGATTAGAAGCTAGCATCGATGTAACCCTTTACAATGAGCTCATCTTCACCTCCAAAGACTAAAAATGCATCCTTAGTCCTTCATAAGTACTTAAGGATGTTCTTAACAGATGTCCAGTGACTTTCACCGAAGTTTGATTGGTACCTGCTCATCATTCTCAAGGCATACGAGACATCGGCATGAGTACATATCGTGGCATACATGATAGATCCAATTGCTGAGGCATATGGAATCTTACTCATGCGCTTTCTCTCTTTGGGTGTACTCGGACACTGAGATCTAGAAAAAGTTATACCATGTGACATGGGAAAGAATCCTTTCTTGGAATCTTGCATGCTGAACCTCTTTAGCACCTTGTCAATGTATGTTCTTTGACTTATGCCAAGAAGCTTTCTAGATCTATCTCTATAGATCCTGATGCCTAACACATAGGCGGCCTTCACCTAAGTCCTTCATAGAGAAACATTTCTCTAGCCACGTCTTTATAGACTGTAGGTTAGGAACATCATTCCCAATGAGTAATATGTCATCTACATACAACACCAATAAGACAATAGCACTCTAACTAACCTTCTTGTAGACATAAGGTTCATCTTCATTTTTGATAAAATCAAATTCTTTGATTGCTTCATCAAAACGAAGATTCCAACTTCAAGAAGCTTGCTTTAGTCCATAAATTGACCTTTGCAACTTGCACACTTTATTGGCATTTTCAGGAGTGACAAAACCCTCAGGTTGTGTCATGTACACATTCTCAAGTAACTTTCCGTTTAGAAATGCAGTTTTGACATTCATTCTCCATATCTCATAATCATAGTGTGCAGCAATGGCCAACAAAATTCGGATGGATTTAAGCATGGCAACTAGTAAAAAAGTTTCATTATAGTCAATACCATGAATTTGCTTAAAACCTTTTGCAACGAATTGCCCCTTAAAGGTAATCACATTATCATCTGTGTCAGTTTTCTTCTTGAAAACCCATTTGCATCCTATGGGCTTTACCCCTTCAAGTGGGTCAACCAAAGTCCATACTTGGTTTTTATACATGGATTCCATCTCGATTTTCATGGCCACTAGCCAATTCTCAGAGTTAGGCCCCAAAATAGCTTGTTGGTAGGTTGTGGGCTCATCCTAATCCATGAGCATCACATCACCAGTGTGAGTCACGAGAAATCCATATCTCTCTGGATCACGCCGTATCCTACCAGACCTACGTGGGCTCAGTGCTACAGGAACAAACTCCTGAACCACAGCATCTTGTGGTGTCTGTTCAGGTTCCATTTCAGGTTCGATGTCCCCTTGTTGTTCTTGAATTTCTTCAAGTTCTACTTTCCTTCCATTAGTTCCTTTAGAGATAAACTCTTTCTCTAAAAAGACACCAGTTCGAGCAACAAACATTTTTTGGTCAGAAGGATTGTAGAAATAGTAGCCCTTTGTTTCTTTAAGATACCCAATAAATAGGCGTTTATGAGATTTGGGCCTTAGTTTGTCAGAGGATTGACGTCTCACATAAGCATCACACCCCTAAATCTTGATAAAAGACAAACTAGGATGCCTCCCACTCCATATCTCATATGGTGTCTTTTGAACCGATTTAGATGGAATTCAGTTTAGTGTAAATGCAGCTATCTCTAGAGCATGTCCCCAAAAGGTGTTTGGAAGGTCAGCTTGACTCATCATAGATCGAACCATGTCTAATAAAGTTAGATTTCTCCTTTCAGATACACCATTCCATTGAGGTGTACCAGGTGGAGTGAGTTGTGATACTATACCACACTTCTTTAGATAGTCAGGAAATTCTCGATCCAAGTAATCTCCACCTCAATCTGATTGAAGTACTTTGATACTCTTCTCGAGTTGATTTTCTACTTCATTCTTGAATTCTTTGAACTTTTCAAAGGAATCTAACTCGTGTCTCATGAGATACACATAGCCATATCTATTGAAGTTATCAGTAAAGGTAATGAAGTATTGGAAGCCTTCTTTAGCATGTGTAGACATGGGGCTATATACATCACTATGTATGAGTCCTAGTAAGTCATTAGCCCTTTCACTTTGCCCTGTGAATGGGGCTTTGGTCATCTTGCCCAACAAACATGACTCACTTATCTCATATGATTCAAAATCAAATGAGTCCAAGAGTCCATCCTTATGGGGCTTGGATATGCGGGTCTCGTTTATATGGCCTAAGCGATAGTGCCAGAGATAGGTCAGGTTCAAATCATTCAATCTGACCTTCTTGGTATTCAAATTATAGATTGGATCTTCGAGTTCGAGAACATACAACCCATTGCTAAGTCGAGCACTACCTTAAAATATTTCATTTAAATAAATAGAACAACATTTGTCATTTATTATAAATGAAAAACCTTTTTTGTCTAAATAAGAAACAGAAATCAAATTTCTACTAATAGTAGACACAAAGTAGCGGTTGTCTAATTCTAAAACTAATCCACTAGGTAAAGTGCGAACATAAGTCCCTACGGCTAAGGCAGCAACCCTTGCTCAATTTCCAACACACAGGTCCACTTCTCCTTGGGCCAATCTTCTACTCCTGCTTAGATCCTACACATTTGTACAAATGTAAGATCCACACCCAGTATCCAATACCCAAGATGAGGAAGTAGAAAAGTTAGCTTCTATAAAAAAAATACCTGAAGTGGAAGTCTTACTTTCCTTCTCCTTAGCAAGTTCTTCAAGATAGAGCTTACAGTTGCACTTCCAGTTTCTAGGTTGCTTACAATGGAAGCACTCTCCTTCCTTTGCCACACCACCCTTTGGTTTCAGTGTAGATGAAGAAGAATTAGCATTGGACTTTCCTTTAGCTTTATCCTTCTTCATGTTGGCTTGTCCCTTTCCCTTGCCCTTTTGAACCATCAAAATGGGCTTAGCCTTCTTAAGGTTTTGCTCAGCAATTCTCAACATGTTGAGCAATTCAAGGAGGGATTTGTCAAGGTCGTTCATGTTGTAGTTCATGACGAATTGACTATAGCTTTCAGGCAACGATTGCAAGACTACATCAACAGCTAACTCTTTCTGAAGAGCAAATCCCAAACTCTCAAGATTTTGAATGTACCCAATCATCTTAAGCACATGAGGACCTATTGGACTTCCCTCAGACATTTTACACTGAAACAATGCCTTAGAGGTCTCAAACCTATCATGGCTAGCTTGCTCTTGGAAGAGCATCTTGAGATGTTCGATCATATCGAACGCCCCCATGTTCTCATGTTGCTTTTGAAGATTAAATTCCATGGTAATAAGCATGAGGCAAACAACATCCAAAGCATCATCAGAATACCTCTTGTAAGCATCCCTTTCAACTCTTTGAGCAGTGGTAGCAGGCTCATTCAGAATGGCGGCTCTAGGACATAAGCCTTTCATTCTTGCTTGATGACTATCCTCAAGTTTCAGTACCATTTGAGAAAGTTGATCCCATTCAGTTTTTCCTTCTCAAGGATCGATCGCAACAAAAGTGTCGATGTGTTTTGTGCCATGGTCATTTACAACAGTAAATATGTAGTGTAAGAGTCATGTATTTTAATTCATTTACTAAGGACTTTTATTAAATGATACTCCTACTATTTTACTCAAAATCATAACCCTCGATATTATTTCGGAACACCTCGGTGCTAAGGTATTCTAGTGGGTGAAGATTCATATTTGACCACAACTTGAGTCAGCTTTGGCTTTTCTTTCAAGTTACAGTTATTTAGGTAGGCAACTCCTTGCCAATTACATCTCATGCAACTCTTGGATAGTTGGGTGAACAACACTTGTCCAAGCTCATCTCATGAACTTAAGCTTAACTCTATGCCTCTAAGTCCTTAATCCTATTAGGATGACTTAGTGATGGCCGAAGTGCCATCGCCCTGATTACCGATTTTCGGGGGAGGAGGCCACACACCTGACATATCTGACCTCGGAAGCCCCATCGCACCGACCTCGGAAATTTGCCATATCGCCTCTCCCTCGGAAGACGAATGAACCCACTTCGGAAGAGTGGGTAACCCCGGAGAGACGGTATCACCCCGGGAAGAGGTCCCTGTTCGTCCCACTAAAAAGTAACGTCGGCCGAAGGGACTTCGGCGGAGCGATGCGGGACGCAAAGGAGCCTCTGACATGTTCGCCTGTACGCACCAGACGTTGACTTCAAGCATTCTGACAGGCCACTGTAGTCCGTGCTCTGGCACACTGAGACACGATTCTCGACAAATCACTGCCCGAGAAAGCCTGCACGCAGCTGGCCCCTTTTTCTGCTTAGAGGTACGGATGGCATCTATCCATACACGTGTCACAATCAGAGGGGCCTATTTTCCTCTATTTATAGCAGGAAAGGCTCCTGAGAAAAGGGGGCCTAAAGAAGACTCCAAAGGTCTAGCCTTCTCTTTTCTCTAAAAACATGCCGAAAAAACGCCTCCGGCGTGATTCTTTCCCTTTCGTGCATACCAGAGAAACCTTCCCGGCAAATCTATTTTGTGCTTACCCTTCGTCATTTAAAAGCACTGACTTGGGCGTCGGAGGCTCCTCCCCGGAAAACCACTCCGGGGACCTCCTAACCCCTGTTTTCTCTGTTTTTCAGGTTGGACCCCCTGAGGGTGTTCACTTTCTTAGGCTCTCTCCAGCCCACCGAGAACCTTCTTCGGCCACCGCCATCCATCACCGGATGGCCACGCGCGACATTCGACCATAGACCACGGCGGAAACACAAATGATGGCGAACGCTACGCCATCACTTAGTTAAGTCAAACCCAAAGTT
Organism: Aquilaria yunnanensis; assembly: GCA_039654915.1. Taxonomy (NCBI): domain Eukaryota; kingdom Viridiplantae; phylum Streptophyta; class Magnoliopsida; order Malvales; family Thymelaeaceae; genus Aquilaria; species Aquilaria yunnanensis. Next base: position 32,800,644 of record CM077595.1, on the reverse strand, counting down.
AGCAATTTGGATATCACTAGTATCCCATCGCACCTTACCAAGATGAACATAGGTGTTTTGCTTTGGCAAACCCACCCAATGTTGATCAAAGTCTTGACGAGTGCCAACATTTGGAAGGTATCACATTTAATGACTTAATATTTTTTTGAGAGATTTCTCTTTTGATCTCACTAATTTGTTATCTCCGATTGTCTTATACATGCATCACATACAAATATAAAACATGCATCTGATGCTAACAATAAAGTAAATGTGACATGGCTATAGCTTAAACTATGTGATATTTTCAAGCCTATGAGAATATCATAAAAGCCTAAGAAAAGAAAAAGGTCTTCACAAGCTCCTTCTTCTTCTTTCTTGATTGCCTTTTTGTTGTCATCTTCTTGGATATACCATATAGGATGATCCCATAGTGTACCATTACATCAATAATAGAAACCCTAAGTTACATTCGAGAGGAGTAAGGTGAGAAGAGAATGTATAATGAGCGTGATAAGAAAGAAACGACTCGCAGGCCGTATTTACAAGTACAACCAATTAAGGGCTATATCCACGCACCATGCTACAACCATCAATAAGCATAACATATCAAATCTCATTCAACAATAATGCATGCCAATTAACGCGAGTTGATTAACCAGTTTTAATTAATGTGGTGCTTCGGATGCAACAGTCCCGGTGGTTGGTCAGCGGGCGGTGGTCCGTTAATAGTGGTCATTGATTTTATGCATCTAACAATCACACCTCATTTTTGACTTGTCATCAATTTCTGTCATTTTCATTACAAGTGTAGGGTTTCGGGAGTCAAACAAGTGCAGCGAAATTTAACCGAAATCCTCTAGGATCCAAGTGAAATGGGGTAAACAGGGTGTTAGAAAATATTCATACCTAATTTCGGTTGAGATCTCTCACCTAACTGTAAAGTCGAACCATAAAACTTGAACAGTTGACATGTTCAAACTCTCTATGATATCCACACGAGCTTCTCGGGATCACCACACTTGCACCACATCCCGGCAGATGCATTTTTCTTACTCTCGCAATACTAGCTTGCATCCTCCAAGGAATTGCAAGGGAAGAGTATAGTTGTCCTTTTTGGGAGGCTAGGGTAAAAGCTGCGAATTTCTCACTAAAAGTTGTATTTATTGTGAGACTTAACTTTTAGCCTTAATGGGTTTCAAAGCCTTAATCCAATTACGGTTTAATTTCGGGCTTAATAATGGCTCAACTTTTGGGCCCATTATTAACATGAAATTATTATGAAACCATAACCCAAATAATTAGCCCATTAACTCTAATAATCCAAATAGCTCTATGTGTGCGACCCAATAGGCTCTTACCACGTTGGCAATGATCATAAATCACATTTATGATCATAAGCAATGAGCGGTGTCTAGCAACACATCATTGCTACCTAAGTGACAAGATTTGTTAGTGATTCGACTAAACTTTTATGATCATTACCCATATATGTCATTGTCTCTTTGTCCAAGATATTAAGAATAGGCACGAGACATGGAATGTGTTACTCTTGTATAGCTCAATCTTTGATTTCTTGATTACCAAGTAGGCTAACTTAAACTGATGACATTGATATCGTATATCAACTCATCCGAGCCTAGCCATGTATTTTCTAAGTCTCACTCTATCAAGCAACCCGAAGATATCACTCCCATTACATAGGAGGACAAATCCCATCTTGATCATACAAATCCCTCTGCATGATATATGACATACCCAATGACCTCCTTCAAGTTCACTCAATTATGAGCAACAAAGGGAAGTATCAAAGCATGTGACTCACATGTAGGGAACCTTGCTGATCTTAGGTCAAAGGACTACATATACCATGATCACAATGAGAATCACTTATGACATTCATATAACAATCCATATAGCGTTCTCATGGTGGGTCGGTCTAGTACACAGGTTCTCTAACTTGTACCCATATGTAGACTACATATCTCATATTAGTCTCCACATATGCTGGTCGTTGTGTATTATTGTAACTCGCTCCACAATAATTCTAAACCAGGGACATTTGAGAATATTATTACTCTAGTGTTACAATTATATTTATTATGTTACGCAAAAATAAAACAACAAACATAATTGATGAATTAATGTCTTAATAAAATATCATGACTCAATGTGCAAAAATACAATCATCTCATGATTGGCTTTTGGGCACAATACTAACAGCGAGTGTCAAACACCATCATTATAAATATAAAGAGCCTACAAAAAACTATGAACACAGCCATATATTATAATATAATTGGAAAATGGAAAACCATAGATTCAAAAAAACATATTTGTGAATATAAAAGAAGTATAAAAATAATCATAAACATAATAAAAAGTTACGAAATGTGTATAAATAACAATGAAAGTTTTCATGTATGTACCTAACAACAAACAAAAACAAATTGTAAAATGATGAGGGGGAAGGATAACTTACAATTTTATGGGTTCTTTGGGAATGAGTTGTGTTAATATAGATAGAGGTAAATATAAAAAATAAATATACTAGTTTACAAATATGTTAAATATAATATGGTTAATAAATTTAATATGTAAATTCTACACACTAATTATGTATTTTTCCTAATATTTAGGCAAAAATATATGGTAAAAAGATTGAATTTTCAAATAAATTGAGAATTTTAATGACTTTCAGTTTGTGCTGCCTATAATGAGTATTCTAAAGTTGGATAAAAAAAAACATTTTAGGTTAAATTTCAATGATTTAGGTTGAAAGTCAAGTATGGTCAAAATTGGGAAGAATATTTAGTGGATATTTTTTGCAATTCATAATCAACTTTAAATTGTGAATGAATATTTTAATTCACTTTTAAGTATTCGAGAAAAAAAATTAAGGAATTAATATTTTAGGAAGTGGTGTCAACTACATATGTTTTGGAAGTAAGATTTTGTAAAGCTTTTAATGGCAAAATCAATCAAATTCAACATAATTTTAGTTTGAATGCAAATTTTTGTTCTTCTAGTTGTGATATATTTTCATCAAAACAATTTTCATAAAATGAATTGATTTATTTAATTTAGGAATTAAATGTTGATTGCTGCCAATTCATCAATTGTCAAGGCAAGCACACATGCACTAAGTTGGACTTAATCCTACTACACTCCTTCTAGTTCTCTGCATGTTTCAAACACACCCTATTGTCCCTAAACATCTAGTTTAATTTGCCATCTTTCTTATACATAAATAGTTCTTACTTAATTCAATCAGGTCCCCACTTATCTGTCAGTAACTTCTTTCAAGATATGCTCAAAGCGACTTTTCCATCTCCCTTTCAAATTTTTTTTAGGCTATAACCGTTTATGAAATATTCAATTCTTGCTTTAATTCTTATGTAATAAAAGCTTGTTTTTCTTTCTTTGACTAATGTGTTCTAAGGCAAATTCTCTATTTTCTTTTTTACAAAAAAAAGATGAATATGACACTTAAACATGAGGTAATGGCAGCAAAGACGCTTCAATAGTACAAAAACAAAAAACTAAAAAAATCTTATACGCAAAGTGAAGCAACAATATACATATATCATTGAATGGAAATCATAAATGCAGACAAATAACAATAAAAGAAAGCAAAATGAAGACATAATTATAATGTAAAGAGAATAAGCTACGAAAAAAATAATTAGAACTTACAATAACATAATAATTCTATCAGTTGACAAGCGATGAGTCCACAAAATAGAATATAAGAAAACAAAAACTTGTAAAAACACAGAAGCGCATAATACATAATGAAAATTAAAAATAAAAGAAATCAAAGCAAAGTGATACAACAAAATAGTAATGTAAAACAAAAAGATTACCGAAATCATGACATCAGAATAGCAACAGCTAAGCAACAAAATCATAAGCCTAAATCAACTTAAGAATCACAAAAGAAAACGCATATTGAAAAGGCTCTATTAAAATATCATTATACCCGTGGCAATTTTTTTCAATTCCAGTAATGGGCGGCTGCTTCTATTTATAGGGTTGTTATTGCAATGATAATTTAGTTAACTACATATTTTGTGCTAATTTGTACTTCACGTTTTAGGTAATTGTATCAATTTGAAATGTATTTATCGCATATTTTACAACTGCATATTTTACTGGAATTTAGTCAACTGTATTTATAGCATATTTTTATGTTTTACAACTGTTTCGGAGATCATCAATCCATAAATTAGCAGCGGTAAAATGGTAGCAGTTTAAAAAAAATTAAATTGGATAAAAATTAGTACACTTGTCAAACCCATGTTGAGCATAGTAACTGAAAAGAGAAATAAAACCTTTTATTAAGAGGGTCATATGAATACTTTTATCAATACACAATGTAAATGCATGACTTTATTTTCTTAAATAAAAAGAATGCCACATGTCACTTCATTGTAAATTCGGTTAAGTGAAAAGACTCAAAACTCCTGATCTGTATTTTGCTTTATATATATATATATATATATATATATATATATATATATATCCACTTGGCTTAATTTTATTTTTGTTGTACGTATCTGACTTTATTTCTAAGGACCCATGTGGTGTAATTAATTATAGTTCTTTCCGAAACCATAATGCATAATTATGAGATCAAAATCCCTCATTTCAGGTGTGATTAAAAAAAAACAACCAAAGTTTCTATGTAATGGTTAAGAATTATGGTTGTTATCAAGAGGTTCAATATTAAATTATTCCTTCTCTTTGGTCTTTATCCTCGTCAGGAGAGAGCATTTAGCTTTAGATCCTATCCAAATATCAAAATTTGCATGGTTTTCAGTTTCTATAAGTTGGATCCGAACTATCCAATTACATGTTAGAATTGAAAAAAAAACTATTGGAATTGTATTTCTATACATTCGGTTAATCTTTTTAGACGTAAACATATAGGAAATAAAAAAAATATAAGCAAAAAAATCCAAGAACTCAAACTCAAAGTTAAAGAAAGATCAACAATATATAGTTTAAAATTACAGAGAAATATATTTGTATATATAGGATTAACATTACCACTATATATTAAGGTAAGTTGCCCAAAATACTGTTCAAGAACAGTAAAATCATTGCAATTGCTTTTTTTTGTGTGCTTTTTTCCTTTTTTTGGTCAAACTCCTATTTCAGTCCCTAAATATGTTACTTTTGAACTTTTGGTTCCCAAACTCCTCCATGTGATGATTGGGTACCCCAGTTGGTTCACTGTAGCAGAGACGTCAATGGGCCATGTTTTGTTAACCCAGTCCTCTCTATGAGTAATCGAGTTCGGGTTGTACCCATCTCGTAGGTAATCGGGCACTATCTGCTAATCTATTTGAGACATATGTTTATTTTTTTAGAATTCATTTTTATATTATTTATGTATATTTTTAAAAGAATATCTATATTTAAAATTAATTAATATCTAAAAAATCACAAACTAAAGTAATATATGGTAATTTATATTTTTATACTTTTTTTGAAATAAAATCATATTTTAAATATAAAAAATATTAATTTGAGGGAGGTGCGGGTAGGGTTGGGTAGGGCTAATTTAACCAATACCCTCCTCATGGTTATGCCAATAAAGGCAGTTCAGGTTTTAGCGGCCAATTCAGGGAGGTTAGGGGTGGATAGAATATTTTTTGGCACCTCCACACTGTTGTGATTGAAACCCGAGACTCGATTATTAGATGGAGGAGTTCAGGCCTAAATGGGCACAAATTACAAACTTAGGAATTGGATGAAGAATTTGGCCATTCACCAATAAAAAACCTAAAATAAAAAACAAACTTTGAGCATGAAACTTTTTCTTGCTACAATATGCAGGGCTTGCAAACCTAGTGGATAATTATAGTATGTAGTATTATTTGGCTTGTTCAATTTCTAGTTTAAGATCTAATAATCGAACATGAACTTTGTTTTTGATCCTTGCCAACCAAATAAAAAATATACTTGCACCATTTTACACAAATATAATAGGTTTGCTTAGTTCTTTTCCAAATAATGTTCATCCACTATATGCACATTGGTGCCCTCTCAAAGTCACTGTCTCCCTTTATCCACTATAATTCAACACTAACTTGAGTATCGAAGGCCCTCCCAATGACACTTTTCTTAGGGGAATCCAATATACCATTTGCTTGCATGTCCGTCCGGGTGTTTTATCAAGCTTCCAAGTAAAGTCGATATTCCAAGTAGATGGGGATAGCACTTTGACTATCACCTTTTTACTAGTTTTCTCTTTTTTGCCAAAACTGAATATTTTACTAGTTGATTATATATGCTTTCCGAAAGCTCAGGCGTAGAACTTGCTTGCAATTAATCTATGAGATTACATTAATATTTTTTCAATGAGAACAAGTAAAAAATATTTTTAATTAATACATATGATGCCGCATGTGGTGTACTTTTATTTTTAAAGAGCCACGTGCTGTAATTAATTATTGTTCTTTGGGATTACGTGATCTCAATATTCTCTCATTACAAGCTTGATATTCTAAAAAGAAAAAGAAAAAAAAAACAACAAAAATCTCTATCAATCGGTTACGGCTTGCGGTTGTCTCCAAGATGCTGATGGTTCAATTTTACACTCTCTACTTAAATTTTGAGAAATTTTCAAAATACCTTGAGGCTTAATGAAACCTTAGGTTTGGGAATCCTTCACTTTACCCCTGAGATTTAGTAAATCCTTCACTTGCCTCCTTAGATAGGTTGAATTGACCATAATGCTCCTAGGAACAAATAACATTTTCTAAATTAACTAAAATCTTGTACAAAATTATATGTAATAAAACATTATTGATCAAATTTAGTATAAATAACACTACTCTTAGATAATTGCGTCTTAATTGTAGGATTTGAAATGTAATAGCTAGACATAGTTTGTAATTGAATGGTAATATATTTGAAAAATTAGCAATTAACTATATTTTTTTAATAAATAAAAGTGTTTGATAAAATAGTTGTTCCATTAAGTCTATTAAGGTCATTTAAAAAAAACAACAACAACAACAATAATAATATAAACCAAATCAACAAAAAAAAAAAAAACAGGAACAGAGAAAAAAATATTTCTAAGGTTTTTGATAAAAAATGAGTTATGAAATGTAAAACGAGGGTTTGTTAATTTAAGCTCAATTTGGGGGGCATTAACTTACCCCAGTTAATGTGTTTTGACAGCATGGCAAAAGAAGAGAGAATGCCATTTTGTGTATTCCCTTCATTCTTCACCATAATTATAAGCCAGTCATTAGCTTCTTCTACTCTTCCATGTCCACCCCTAACACAACGCTGAAACCGCTGCCACTAGATACCCTCCCTAGAATAATCGGCTGCTAGCTAACCTCATAAGAACCACTGACTACTAGCTACCCTCCCTAGAACCGCCAACCACTAGCTACCCTTCCTAGAGCCGCTGGCCACCAGCTACCCTCCCCATAATCACCGACCACCAACTACCCCACTAGAATCTTTGGCCATCAGCTATCCTCCCCAATCGTCGACCACCAGCTACCTTCCTCAGAATCGAGGAACCTAATTGCCTAAAATCACTGGACATAATTGGCCAAAATTACCAAACCCAAATTTCTAAACCTAATCGCATAAAATCATTGGACGTAAACCAAAATCACTAGATGCAATCTCATTCTAGCTGCAACAGTTCTGATGCCATTAATGGGCTATGAATGAAAGCCGATGGAGGATCCTAGCGGAATGTATGACGGCCCTGTCAACATTTATAAGAATAGAGGAAGGCAGATGATCACACCAAAAAATTCTGGCATGCACGAATGGTTTATGGATGGGGAGATCGAGGTTGAAGGAAGCCTTTCAAGGCAACTGAGTTTTGGACCACTTACTTCGTCACCCGAGTGAAGCTATAAAGGATATTCTTGAAAGTGGTTGGGAAGAGGAAGCATGCCCACATGGGGTTAGCCAGAACATTAGGCAAACTAGTGGGATAACAAGTATATAGAAGGGGCACTATTGTCCCAAAAATTAGGGGCCCACTTACCTTCTAAGAGGCCAACACCGAAAACACATTCGTCGTCATGATAGATACATCACATTCTTTTGATCAAATCCTTATTTTTATATTCTATAACTCATTTTTCATTGAAACCTTTGAATTTTTTTTTTGTTCTTATTAATTTATTGAACTAGTTTAGATTACTACTACTACTACTATTGTGCTCTTAATCGATAATTTACTTCCTACATAATGGAACAACTATTTAGCCAAACATTTTTAGTTATTAAAAAAAAATTTAATTGATAGTTTGTTAATCATATTTCCCTTTCAATCACAAATTATGGCAGAAAAAGGCCCTAGTGCCTTGATTTTCTACGAACACTAAAAGGCTTTTCAAGAACTATGATCCAACTTAGGTTACAATTGGCTAGTTATTACTTGTGAAGTATCTTAAAATTTTTATATGCAACTAGTTTCCTAGCCTATGTTGCACAAAAAATATGCATGTGTTGTCCTAGCTATGCAATAACAATTAAATAAAGAAAATAATAAAATGATGCCATAACCGTGATTATTAAAACAAATTGAAACAAGCAAAGAAATAAAAAATTTAATTCCTTAAACTTCAAGTAACAACAATGTGCATACTCATCAGCCTTACATGTACCTAAAAATAACCCTAGTGTTATAAGTATCAATGGATACTAGTAGAGGCAAACTTTGTACACTATAGGTATCAATGGATACTAGTAGAGGCAAACTTTGTACACTAAGTACCATATATACAAGTTAAATGCTTCTCAAATCCCTCTTTAGCTTCCTACTCAAGCAAGCTAGTTTTAAGTGCTAAGCCTCACTTTCCTTATGCTTACTTTAGCCTTAGTAGAAAAGACATCACTTTGGTCAGTACTAACTTATATCACGAGCAAACATTAGCCATAAGATACACACACCCACACACCCACACACACACACACACACACACACACACACACACACACAAAGCATATAACACAACATTCAACAGCCACATACAATTAACAAACAACAACAATGTAATGTCATGTATGGATGGCTGACTGGATACGCCCAAAATAATGTTAAAGTATAGGCACCCTATCCTACACCTTGATGACATGCTAAATGAGCTTCATGGTGCAGTTGTATTCTATAAAATTGATTTGAAAAATGGTTATCATCATATTAGCATAAAGGAAAGGGAGTGAAAGACAGCCTTCAAAATTATATTTGGGTTATATGAATTGTTAGTAATGCCTTTAGGCCTAACTAATGCTCCTAAAACCATAATGAGGCTCAAGAACCATGTCTTGAGGGACCTGATAAGGAAGTTTGTAGTTTTTTATTTGGACGACATCTTGGTCTATAGTAGGGGCATAGAGGAACTTGTTGAAGACCTCAAACAAGCATTGAGTACACTAGGGAAGCAAAAGTTGTATGCCAACCTTAAGAAGTGCTCAAGTGGAATTGAGGTATATGAGGAGAAGGTAAAGGCTATATAAGAGTAGACAATCCCTAGTTTTATATGTGGGGTGAAATCCTTCCATGGCTTAGCTAGCTTTTTTAGAAGATTTGTTAAAATTTCTCTTTTATTTTAGCACCACTCATGCAGATTGTGGAGAAGAATGTTGGCTTCAAGTGGGAAGAGGCTCAACAAAGAGCCTTTAAAATGCTCAAAGAGAAGTTGAGTAATTAATCCTTGCTTGCCTTACTTGCTTTGTCAAGATGTTTGAGGTAGAATGTGATGCTTCTAGAATAGGCATTGGAGTTGTAGTTGATGGCCTTGGGCCTCATCGTTGTGAGTCATGATGACTGTTGAGGAGACTTCTAGGAGGAAGAACGCCTGGAAGGTGGATCGCCCCAAGGAGAGTACCTGAAAAGCTGGTAAATAGGGTTAGGAGGCCCCCGGAGTGTTTTTCCGGGGGGGGAGCCTCCGACGCCCAAGTCAGTGGTGGCCGGAAGAAGGAGAAAGTCACTAGCTCAAAGAGAAAGGCAGAAAAGTCTCGCCTGGTATTTTCTCAGAGTGTGGGAGCTGTATCTCCGGCCTGCCAACCTCCTGTCAAGTATTTATTTCCTGTATATATAGGAATACCTAGCCCGTTCAGATCATGACACGTGTGCGGTCGGATGCTCCTGAACGTCTGGGCGTAGGGGACAGATAGTTGGTAACTAGATGGCCTCGAGCCTTGTGCTGAGACGGGCCATGATATGATTCTGATGGCGTCTGCGCGTCAGGGCGACTTTTTACGTCTGTGGTGGGACGTGTCAGAGGCTTCCTTAAATGCTTCCTTAAATGCGCCTGCCGTACTCCCGAGGTCCCTGGGCGAGGTCGTCCTCTAGTTCGGACAGAGCCTCTTCGGGAAGCATACCCTCAGTTCGGGGGTTCCCAGTTCCAGGGGGTTCCGCCTTCGGGGATATCATATTCAGGCAACAATGTCTGGTGCCACTTTTCCGAAGGCGCGCTGTTCACAACCTTGGGGGGCGAATGGAGTCCTCAAGTTTTACTGGCGTGCCGAGGCTCGGAGCTCTCCGGCTATCTCCCGAGGTGCATGATTCCACCTGTTCCCGGGAAGCGCCAGTTCTTCTGGCCATTGTTGTGGCAGGGTATTCGGCCAGATTGAGGCGATAGCCTTTGGCTATCACATGCCCCCCTCTGGAAAGCCGAAGTGAAGACTTCGGTTTGCATCTCTTTCCGAGGTTGTTGTTGGGAGTCTTGTTGGGAAGCATAACCTGTTCCGAGGTCACACCTTTTGCCCGAGGGTCTGGGCTGTTCGGCCTTGGCCTATTCTTTGGTGTCTCCGAGGCAAAGCCTGTACCGAAGATACACCTCTTGCCCAAAAGTCATGGGCTGTTCAGCCATAGCCTGTCTCTTGGTGTCCTCGAGGTGGCCTGCTTTTTATTTCTGCAGGTCTGATGGCCAAGCGTGTCAGACTGAGCGGCGCGTCTCCATTTCTCAGGGATGTCAAACGACGTGTCCCAATCAGGAGGCGTGTCCCAGTTTTCCAGGCACGTTTGGGGAGGCACGTCCTCCATTTCTGCGCAGCGGTTGACACGCGGCTTCTTGCCATTGGAGGAGAGGTGCGTCATTTACAGAGGGCGCGCCTTTTCGGGTGCAGCGGGCAGTTACGGCGACGGTTCGCCTCCAATGGGTACTTATGATTTTCTTTCGGTTACCCACCTTTGGCCTATAAATAGCCCATTCCATCATAAGTCCCACTTACTGTTTTTCTGCTCTCTCTCTGCTTTGCCCTCTGTTCTTGCGTTTTATCTTGCTTTCTGTGGCGGAGCTTCTTTAATCAGAGCTTTTCCTACCAACTTTCACAACGGCGTCCTCAGGCAAATCTTTTGGTGGGTTTTGATTTCCAGAGTACTCTGATTCCTCTGTTTTTCTGAGTTTTTCTGGAAAACTGTTGTTTTTTCCAAACTCGTCTTCTGAGTTTTTTCTGGAAACTATTTTCTATTCCATCTCAAACTCTTTTTCATGTCTGCGATGCCTGTTCCCGAGAGCTGGAAACCTCTTCTGGCCCATCCTTGCTGTACCACCCCCGAAAAACTAGAGAGGTGGAAGAAAAAATTCTTTCTTCCGTCTTACGCTGTGACCAGACTGCCTCGTTCTAGTCATTTTGCTTTTTCAAACCGTGGCGACGAGGTTACCGTCTTCCGAGCCCAACTGAAGGCCGGACTTCGGTATCCTCCCCCGAAGGTGGTTTGCGAGTTCTGCCAGTTCCATGGCATTGCTGTGGACCAGCTTCCCCTGAACGCATACTGCTATTTTAACGCCTACCTCTGCATGTGTGGCGTGTTCGGGATAGAGCCCCACTTCATCATTTTCATGCAGTACTACAAGCTCTATGTGGTCCCGAAGGGTGGCTTCTATTTCCTGCTGCCTCGGGGATCCGGGAGCAAAAAATTCACCTTCACCTTCGACACGAAGGATAGCTGGCGGGGGTGGCAGCCTAAGTTCTTTTTCCTCAAGGTGGATAAGAACTGGTCTGATGTCCCGACCAGGTGGGCTCAGGGAGTGCTGAACGCAGACGTCGTTGATCCGAGGATGTTGCTGACCCCACCGTTGGCTTCCGTGTTCGCGGATTTCGACGCCCGCATTCGGGCAGTCGCTGACTGGGCTCCCGAGGTCTCTCCTCGTGCTCTTTACCCCTTTCCTATCAACTGGAGGTTGATGACCGAAGAAGTCCTTCGGGAGCTGAAAGTGGTTAAGGAGCACGTGACTGACCTCAATATGCCCGCTCCCGCCATCGCCGGGAAAGACTCCTGGCTGGTCAAGCTCCTTAAGGGGGAGACTTCTTTCGAAACTTTTGCCGAAAGTGAGTAATCTTCCATCCCTTTATACTTTTTCCTCGGACTTACGCTGATATTTCTTCTCTTTTTCAGAGATGGGCGATGGGGCTGCCGCTTATTACAAGGCCCTCTTTTCTGGCCAAGTGGAGAAGGGGGAGCAGACAAAGAAGGCGGCTTCCTGAAGAAGGAAGACGACAGGGGCGGGACCCTCGGCGAAGCGAGCTAGGAAGGCTCTCCAGCCTTCTCAGCCAGAGCTTTTGGAAGAATAAGCTGGCAAAGAGGCTGGTCTTGTTGAAATTCCACCGGCCGAGGTCCCCGCTACTTCCGCCAAGGTGCCTCCTCTCGACCTCGAGGCCCCCAGAAACACTGTAGTGGTAGAAGTACCCACTGCCGAGGAGCGGTACGGGCAGAAGGGTAAGGGTCTTTCTTCCGAGGGGCCCGAGGATCCCGAGGACACTGTCTCCGAGGTTCCTCCAGGTATGCCTTCAGGCGAAGTTCAGCTCCTTTTCCTTTCGCGAATTTTTCTTCTGCTCCTAACTTCCTTCTTACTTTCAGAGGAGCCCCTTGCATCTGGCTGGAGGGCCATTCATGAGATGAAACGAGCCCTCCGCGATGCCATAATCCCTGAGGGGAAGATCCCCTTGGAGCCCTTTTGGACAATCACGGAGGATATGAATTTGCTCTCCGACGATTGTCCAAAAAAGACAAAGGAGATTTGGAAGGGGATCACCACTGACGCCTCCTTCCGGGCCATTGCGGCGGCTCACCCGGGGGATAATACTCTCGCCGCAAAAGTCACCGAGCACGCTGCTCAGGTATAGTCTTTACACTCTTTTTCCTCAATTTTCTAAGTGTTTAGACTTGTACTAACCTGGACTTTTGCCTTGCCGTAGCTGCTGGAGTACGCTGGTTATCTCCGAGTTCGGGTGGCCAGACAGGCTGCCTCCAAGGATGCGACTTCGCGGGAACTCAGTGAAGCGAAGGCTTCGCTTGCGAAGGTGATCGCCAGCAACCAGCAGCTGACAGCGGATTGTTCTCAGCAACTCGCCGCCGTTCGGGAGGAGTTCTCGAAGAAAAGAGAAGAACTTGAAAAGGACTTCTCCCGGAAGATTGCCGACCTCGGCGACCAAGTAAAGGGGCTGCTCGCCGCCAACGAAGATCTTGTCAAGGACAAGGCTGTTTCTGACAGTCTTGCGTCGAGGTTGACGGACGAGAACAATGCTCTTCAAGCCGAGGTCGAGGCTCTGAAGAAGGAGTTCGGAGAGACGCTGGGGATAAGCGAGCTGGAAGAGGAGGTTGCTGAGCTGAGGGACGAGGTCAATGTCCTTGGCGTTCAAAAACGTACTTCTGATGAAATGGCCAAGGTCGCCTTTCAGGACGGCTTCTGCCTTGCTCGGCACCAGGTGCTGCAGAGGTTCCCAGATTTGGACCTCTCTTTTCTGGAGGGCCTAAATATTCCTGAGGGACCTCGGTGGCAGTGGTCCAAGGTCGAGCATCTGAAGCTTCCTGGTCTTCGTCCGCCCGGCTCTCCCTAGTTTGTTTTAGGGCTCCTCTTATTTTTCTCCTTCGTGCTCCTTCTTTGGACACTTCTTTTGTAAGGCAGCGTTTGCTCTAAATGAACAATCTTTTCGGCTAAGTCCTTTCTTGCAAGTTTCTTTATTTCCACTGTCCCGAACACGTTTGCTCAAGAGACTTTCGGAAAACCTGTAACCAAAGAAACTTTTTACCTTCCTTTGTCCCGAGTGTGCTCGCTCAACAGACTTTCTGGAAAGTTTGCAAAAATTTGGCTAAGTCTTTTGCAGGCTTTTTGTTTCCTTTTATCCCGAACATGTTCGCTCAAGGGACTTCGGAAAACCTGCGACCGAAGAAACTTTTTACCTTCCTTTGTCCCGAGTGTGCTCGCTCAAGAGACTTTCTGGAAAGTTTGCAAAAATTTGGCTAAGTCTTTTGCAGGCTTTTTGTTCTCTTTTATCCCGAACATGTTCGCTCAAGGGACTTCGGAAAACTTTCAGCCAAATTTTTCTGTCTTCCTATTGTCCCGAGCATATTTGCTCAAGGGACTTAGGAAAATTCTCACGAGATTGCTCATTTCCCTTTTTCCCGAGCATGTACGCTGAAGGGTGTTTGGAAATTATCTCTGCTTTTGTTTTGGCGTGCACTATTGCGAGATTCTTGCTTTCCCTTTTTCCCGAGCATGTACGCTCAAGGGTGTTCGAAAAATTTTCTCTGCACTGATTATGCCGAGTACCTTTGCAAGATTCCTGTTTCCCATTTTTCCCGAGCATAGTGGCTCAAGGGACTTCGGGAAATCACATCTGCTTTTTTCGTGGCGAGCACCTACGCGGAATTCTGTCTGGGACAATTTGGTATACTTAAGAATTTTTCTCAAGACCATTCTTCTCCAGACCATTCTGTACTTAGAATATTTCTTGTACAATATATCTCTTCCGCTCAACCTTAGGCGTAGAATTTTTTCAAGGCGTCTGAATGCCAAGTGTTTTTCAATTCTACGCCTTCGGCGTTGCCAAGCCTATACACACCTTTTCGTACTTCGGCGAGAACCAGATAAGGTCCTTCCCAATTTGCGCGAAGTACTTCGTGAGATGGCCTTCGGGGTGCAAAGTCGGCCTTTCGGAGAACGAGGTCTCCTTTTTTGATTTCTTTCGGCCTGGCTTTTAAGTTGATAGCCGTGGCCACTCTTTGCTGGAAAGCTTTTCTTCTCAGCTCGGCTATTTCTCTGTGTTCGGTCACAAGGTCGAGCTTAGTTCTCAGACCGAGGTCATTTCCGCCTTCATCAAATACTTGTACCCGTATTGAAGGCTGAACTATCTCTATTGGGATAATGGCCTCTGTTCCGAAGACGAGTGAGAAGGGAGTTTCCCCTGTGGCTCTTCGTGGCGTCGTTCGGTAGCTCCACAATACACTTTGGAGTTCTCCTGGCCATTTCCCCTTGGCTTCCCCAAGTCTCTTTTTCAGGCCATCTTTTATGGTCCTGTTTGATACTTCCACCTGCCCATTGCTTTGGGGGTGAGCTACTGGGGCGAAGTGCATCTTTATTCCGAGGTCGCTGATGAATTCCTGGAATCCTTTGTCTATGAACTGAGATCCATTATCAGCTACTAGTACCCTCGGTATGCCAAATCTGCATACGATGTTTTTCCATACGAACTTCTGCACTTCTTTTGCCGAGATAGTTGCTAGTGGTTCTGCCTCTACCCACTTTGAGAAATAGTCCACTGCTACCACGCAGAATTTCACGCCTCCCGGTGCTGTGGGGAGTGGCCCAATGAGGTATATACCCCAGACTGCGAAGGGCCAAGGATAGTCTGCCGACGTTACCATTTCCGAGGGTATCCTTTGGATTTTTGCATGTCTCTGGCAACTACCGCACTTCTGGACGAACTGCCTTGCATCCTTTCTCAGGGTAGGCCAGAAGTATCCTTGGCGGAGTATCACTGCTGCAAGGGCATCAGTTCCAATGTGCGACCCGCACATGCCTTCGTGAACTTCTTCGAGGACCATCTCAGTATCCTCTTCGCCCACACATCTCTGCAGCGGATTTGTGTATCCTTGCCGATATAACTCTTCACCAATCAGGAAGAATCTTCCGGCGCGTCTTCGCAGTCTTGCAGCATTGCCAGCGTCTTCGGGAAGCTCATTCTCTGCGAGGTATTTCTTTATGGGGTCCTTCCACCCTGTTCCCGAGGACGTTACGCTTAGCACGGAGATGCTTGGATGGTCTAGCACCTCGGTGTATGTTTTGGACTTCGCTAAGCAATCTGCCTCAGTGTTATTCCGCCGGGGTACATTTTCGATCCGCACGGCGTCAAACTCTTGGATGAGTTTTGTTACCAGCTCGTGGTATTTTGCCAAGATTGGGTCCTTCGCCCCATAATCTCCTGCCATCTGCCGAACTACCAGCTGGGAATCGCTGTGAGCCCTTAAGTTTCTCATGCCAATCTTTCTGGCCAAGCGTAATCCCGCTATGAGGGCTTCATACTCAGCCACATTATTGGTGACGTTGAAGCTGAACTTGATAGCCTTCATCACCTCTAGGCCTTCGGGTCCTCTGATAACTATTCCAGCTCCCTGGTGTTCGGACCCCAAGGCTCCGTCAACATGCAAGGTCCATTCTGGCTCACCTTCTTTCGGATCTGAGTGGTTCTCCTCAGTGGTGGGTATTTCGGCGATAAAATCTGCCAATGCTTGGGCTTTTATGGCCTTCCGAGGCTCATACGTGATTTCATGTTCGCCAAGCTCTATGCACCACTTGGAGAGCCTTCCCGAATGATCAACTCTCTTCATAACATCCCGTAGTGGTAGACTACTTCGGACGATGATGGGGTGAGCCTGGAAATATGGTCGCAGTCTTCTTCCTGCAAGCACCAAGGCGTATATAGCTTTTTGAAGCAAAGGGTACCTGACTTCGGCGCCATGCAGGGACTTGCTGACGTAGTAGACCGGCCATTGTTTCGGCCCTTCTTCTTTTATCAGGACCGAGCTCACGGCCTTTTCTATGACGGCGAGGTACAGTATGAGGGGTTCTCCCTCCCGAGGTTGTTGCAGAGTCGGCAGGCTGGCGAGGTAGACTTTGAGTTCTTCCCAGGCCTTTTGGCAATCTTCATCCCAGGGATGATTGTTTCTTCCGAGGTCGCCTTCCATCTTTGCTGCCTTTGTGAGGACTTTGAAGAAAGGTCTACACCTATCTCCGTACCTGGAAATAAACCTGCTCAGAGAGGTTATTCTTCCGGTTAGTCTCTGCACGTCTTTGACTGTGGCAGGAGTTCGGAACTCAAGCAGAGCCTTAATCTTCTCAGGATTGGCGTCGATGCCTCTTTCGGATACCATGTACCCAAGGAATTTTCCCGATGTCACGCCGAAGATACACTTCTCGGGGTTAAGGCGAATCCCGAAGGCTCTGAGCTTTTGGAAGGTTTCCTCCAAATCTGCAACGTGGTAGCCGGGCAGCTTGCTTTTGACTATCATATCGTCAACATATACTTCCATGTTTCTCCCCATTTGGTCCTTGAAGACCTTGTTCATCAGTCTCTGGTAGGTGGCTCCTGCATTTTTCAGCCCAAAGGGCATTCTGATATAGCAGTACGTTCCTCCCTCGGTGATGAAGGTAGTTTTCTCTTCATCTTCGGGGTCCATCCTTATCTGATGGTAGCCGCTGAAGGCATCTAGGAAGCTCAGGAGCCCGTATTCGGCCGTTGAATCTACCAGTTGATCTATTGGCGGGAGGGGAAATGAGTCTTTCGGGCAAGCATCGTTCAAGTTTCTGAAATCAATGCACATCCGGAGTTTGCTGCTACCTTCTTTTGTGGCAATGACCACGTTGCTTAACCATTCGGGGTATTTTACCTCCCTAATAACTTCAGCATCCAATAGGCGCTGGACTTCGGTTCTCACGAAGTTGCTTTTGTGGGCTGAGATGCTTCGTTTCTTTTGCCTGATAGGTTTTGCTTCCGGGCTTACTTTGAGGCTGTGCTGTATTATGCCAGGGTTCACTCCTGGCATGTCTTTCGGCGAGTAGGCAAACAGATCTTTATTTTTCAGCAGAAAGGATACAAGAATTTCCTTATCACCTTTGGCCAAGCTCTTCCCTATTCGGGTAGATTGTCCTGGGACAAGATCTACTGCTTCCATTTCTGCTTCTGCGGGATCTCTTTCTTTGCCTTTCTCCTGCGCCTTTGCCTCCACTATTTGTGTAGAGTTGTCTGCCGGAGCCTTTCGTGCTTTTACAAACACCTTTCTTACCTCGGCTTGGTCGATAAAGACCTCTGCATCTCCATCCTTGGTGGCGAATGTGACAGTCAAGTACTTCACATCGGGGCGAATGTGCAGGTTCCCCTGAGTCTGCCTTCCAAGGATGGCGTTGTACGAAGACGGGACGTCCATGACGATGAATCTTGCCATTGTGGACGCGTACAACTCAGCTGCTCCGTCTACCGAAGTGCCTTTTATCATTAAAGGGAGGTCGATCCATCCGAGGACGGGTAGTTCTGATGGTCCAACGCCGAAGGTGGGCGTGGTGACAGGTTTAAGCTCGCTGCTGGAGATGCCCAAGCTCGGCAGTAAGTGCGAGAATAGGACGTCAGCATTTGAGCCATCATCAAGCAACACTCTTTTGACGTCCCAGTTCCCTATTCTCGCCATTATCAGCAGCGGGTCGTCGTGGGGGAAGACGATGGTGGAGCCATCTTTGCGAGCCAGTTTCTTTAATGGACTTTGATACTCCATAACCGCAATTTCTCTGGCCTTCCGCTTTCTTTCCGAGGATGGGAGCCCCGTGGTAATGGTTTGGATGACCCCTACTAGAGGTGGAAGGCGCCTTTTTGGACTTCTGTTTCTCCGCCTGTCTGAGTCATAGTCCTCGTTTTCGGCCCTCTCTTCCTCCTCTTTTCTGCCTTTTGGGGAGGGCATCCGCAGGTATTTGCGAAGCTGGCCCTGTTTGATCAGCGACTCTATGTACCTCTTCAGCTGGAAGCAGTCTTCGGTGTCATGACCGTGGTCGCGATGAAACTGGCAGAACTTCTTGGCATTCTTCTTATTATCGGCGGCCATGGCCTTTGGCCGCCGAATCTGCGTCCCTTGCCTTTCCAGCGCCATGAGAATGTTGGTCCGTGTCGTGCTCAAGGGTGTGAAACTTTGAGGTTTCTTTCCTCGCATTCGCCGTGGTCGACCTGTGTGTTCAGAAAGATGCCGAGCTTGCTGACTGGACCCTTCGGCGCGGTGATGATCAGACTTTGGCCCCGCCATCCTCAATTCCTCGGCTGTCATGTGCTGCTCTGCCCTTCGGTAAAATTCTCCGAGGGTCTCCGGGGGGTCCTTTGAGAACTCGTAGAACAGCTGTGAGTCACGCCGAAGGCCCCGTGTCATAGCGAGGATGCGGATTTCGGGCCGGAAGTCCGGGACGCTGAGTGCTTCCCTGTTGAATCGTTCGACATAGTCTCGGATCGTCTCTCCGTTTCTCTGCTCTATGTCGAACATCTGCACAGGCATTTTGGCCGTCGGCCTGCTCCCAATGAACTGCTGGGTGAAGGCTGTGGACAACTCTTGAAACTCAGTGATAGTCCCTGGGGGCAAAGAATTGTACCATGCTGTTGTTGGGCCCGTGAGGGTGACTTCGAAGCATTTGCACATGGTAGCGTCATCAGCTCCGTGCATTATCATGCTCCGCCTGTACTTCGTCAGATGGGCCTGTGGATCAGTCCGGCCATCACAGATCTCCAGCCTAGGCACTCTGAAGTCGCCTGGCATAGCTGCCTCAACGACGGCGCGAATAAACGGGGAGCCATCTTCGCATAATGCCCCCGACAGCCTGTCCCAAACGGGTTTTCTGGTCACTTGCTTCTCCACTCTGTCCAGCCGTGCCAATATCCTTTCCATAAGCGCAGTGGCGCTAGGACCATTTTCGCGGGAGGGAGATCGACGGCGCCTTTTCGGGGAGCGAGTTCGGCGCGGAGGGGTCAGGGACCTCGCCTTGGGCGACGAACTGCTTCGCTGTGAGACTCTCGGTCGCTTGGACCCGGTTTGTCCCACAGGCCGTTTCCCGAGGGCTATATCTTCTGTGGATGATTCTCCGTGAGGCTCTCCACTTCCTGAACTGCGGTGTGTAGACTTGGGGCTTCTCTCCCGAGGGCGTGCTGATGAGGAGGGTTTCTGGGCCTGTGACTGCTGTGGCCATCTTCGGTCGATCTGCTGAGTCATTTCAGCAACGACCGAGCGCTGAAAGTCCCTCAAGAAGCTCATGGTGATTACCAAAGGGCGGTCCTCCTCGGGCGTAGAAGTCTCTGGGAGTGTCTGCTCAGCAGCCGGTTGTATCTCAGGCGCGGATGAGGACCTTGGGAGTCCCTTGGCCTTAGAACGCCGAGTCTCTACGACGGCAATCTGCGAGCGGGTTCCCACAGACGGCGCCAAATGATGGCCTTGGGCCTCATCGTTGTGAGTCATGATGACTGTTGAGGAGACTTCTAGGAGGAAGAACGCCTGGAAGGTGGATCGCCCCAAGGAGAGTACCTGAAAAGCTGGTAAACAGGGTTAGGAGGCCCTCGGAGTGTTTTTCCGGGGGGGGAGCCTCCGACGCCCAAGTCAGTGGTGGCCGGAAGAAGGAGAAAGTCACTAGCTCAAAGAGAAAGGCAGAAAAGTCTCGCCTGGTATTTTCTCAGAGTGTGGGAGCTGTATCTCCGGCCTGCCAACCTCCTGTCAAGTATTTATTTCCTGTATATATAGGAATACCTAGCCCGTTCAGATCATGACACGTGTGCGGTCGGATGCTCCTGAACGTCTGGGCGTAGGGGACAGATAGTTGGTAACTAGATGGCCTCGAGCCTTGTGCTGAGACGGGCCATGATATGATTCTGATGGCGTCTGCGCGTCAGGGCGACTTTTTACGTCTGTGGTGGGACGTGTCAGAGGCTTCCTTAAATGCGCCTGCCGTACTCCCGAGGTCCCTGGGCGAGGTCGTCCTCTAGTTCGGACAGAGCCTCTTCGGGAAGCATACCCTCAGTTCGGGGGTTCCCAGTTCCAAGGGGTTCCGCCTTCGGGGATATCATATTCGGGCAGCAATGTCTGGTGCCACTTTTCCGAAGGCGCGCTGTTCACAACCTTGGGGGGCGAATGGAGTCCTCAAGTTTTACTGGCGTGCCGAGGCTCGGAGCTCTCCGGCTATCTCCCGAGGTGCATGATTCCACCTGTTCCCGGGAAGCGCCAGTTCTTCTGGCCATTGTTGTGGCAGGGTATTCGGCCAGATTGAGGCGATAGCCTTTGGCTATCAGTAGTCATGCAAGAAGACCCCCTCATTACATACTTTAATGGGAAGCTTAGTGGAGCAAGCATGAACTATCCAACCTACAGCAAGGAATTGAATGCATTGGTGTGGGCTCTAGAAACATGGCAGCACTACCTATGGCCCAAAGAGTTTGCCATACATTTTAACCATCAAGCCCTTAAATATATAAGGGGCAAGGTAAGTTGAGCCATAGGCATGCAAGGTGGGTAGAATTTATTGAGTCTTTTTCCATATGTGATTAAGTTTAAAGATGGTAAAATGAATGTTGTGGTAGATGCTTTGTTTAGGAGGTATTCATTATTCTCTACTTTGAACACTATGTTGCTAAGATTTGAATTTTTTAAGGATTTATATGATAAATACCTTAAATTTGGTGAAATCTATGCTAGTCATGCCAAAGTAGGCAAAGGTAAGTACCTTCAGCAAGATGGTTGTCTCTTAAAAGAAAATTAGCTATATGTGCCCCAAGGCTCTCTAAAGGAGTTATTTATGATGGATGCATATGGTGTTAGGTTAATGGGACATTTTGGAGTTTCCAAGACACTATATGTCCTCTATGAACACTTTTATTGGCCCTATATGAGACGTGAAGTGGAAAGAGTATGCTTTCGATGCATTACATGCAAGAGAGGAAAGTCTAAACAAAACATTCTAGGTTTGCAGACTCCTATACCCATACCTTCACACCTTTAAACTAACATCTTTATTGATTTCATTATAGGTTTACCAAGATCAAATAGAAGAAAAGATTCTATCCTTGTGGTGTTGGATCATTCCTCTAAGATGGCACATTTTCTTGGTTGTAACAAGACGAATGATGCCACATCTGTAGCTAAACTATTCTTTGGAAAGGTGGTAAGATTGCATGGACTTTTAAGGTCAATTATGTTTGACCAAGTGACTAAGTTTCTTATTCATTTTTGGAAGACATTGTTGGGTAAGTTGGGTACCATGCTCTTATTTTCTACTACTTGCCATCCTTAGACAGATGATCAAATAGAGGTAAAAAATCAAACCCTAGCTAATTAAGGCTATTACAAAAAAAAATTAAAAACTTGGGAAGAATGTCTCTCCCATGTGGAGTTTGCTTATAATTGAGTAGTGCACTCAACTACAAGATATTCTCCTTTTGAGAAAGCATATGGTTTTAATCCTCTAACCTGCATAGATTAAAAAGGAGAGTGAGCAATTTGCTAAAGTAGCAATTTTCAGAACCTTTTAATGTATGGATCAACATACTAAAAGCCCAGGTTATAGATGAATTGGAAGTACTAGGCACGGTCCATGCATATGGGGTGCACCGGGGAGCCCCATCCAAGCACTTTATGGCCATTCTAGCTCAACATCACTTATTTCTAGTTTCATTCATTGTTTTTTAAGTATATTAAGGATATTGGAACACTCAGGGCATGTAAGTTTCTTCATCTATGGTGGAAAGTGCAGGAAAGTCCCTTTTAGGCAGCAAGCCTAGTCTTACTAGGACTCCATGCACCCAATAGGCCTACTTTAACTAGGTTTAGGGTTTTTGTGTGTGTTTTGACCCTTGGAACATTATTTAAGACATTTTAAACTCTTTTAACATTCAAATTTTGTCTATTATTGATTCCTGGCTAGTAAAGCATTAATCTTGAGTTTATTGTGAAGTTTGCTTGGCATCTAAGGAACTATGTGATCCTTGCTTATCGTCCTTATTCAACCATCTAAAAGGTTATTCTTGTAGAGCTTAAAGTATTCTATGGCCTTTTCTTGTGTTAACTTGCATTACCTTCCCACCTTAAATCTTTATAAATCACTCAAATTTCCTTCAAATTTAAAGGTCCTAAGGAATTTACAACAAACCCCTACCTCATTTTTGGTGAATTTGGTGCATTTATGGTTTTTGTCACTTGTTTCGGTACAAATCCTAGGGTAAGCCTTTTTGTTTGTTATGAGTTAGTTCTATGCTTGTTAATTAGCTATAAAAGGTCTTGATTTCAATTTTTTGGTGGTAAAATATGTTGATTTTAGGTTGAGAACTCAAGAGAAGCTAAGGGAGCTCAAGTGTGCTTGTGTTGTCATGTTGCTTGTTCTTGCTTTGTTCTTGAAATAAGGTTAGGTTTTAAGTTATTTTTTGTTCAAAGAATGCATTGAATTAAAGTATATCATATGGGAACAAAGTTGGAATGTGTTCCACTTGGGCAGGTGTTGGGATGGAATCAAAAGGGGCAAGATTGTGCAAATGTGTGCAAAGGAACTTGTCCAAGTTCATGCCTTGGTGCCATGGTAGCAGTACCAGCACTATAGCTCCAAGAAAATGGGAAAAAATATAAGTCTTTAGCATGTATTGTTGTCCTTGGTGCTGTAGTACCACAAGCCAATGGCCCCATGCTATGGCCACCTTAAGGAGCTCCTATTTATTCGCTTTTCATCCCTAAACTACCCTAAATTGTTCCATGGCTTTGGTTGCATAAAAAACTCATTCCTAAGTCTAGAATTATACAATATTTAAGTAGTAACTAAGTGGTATTTTCATGCCCTAAACCACCTCCACCTTATGCATTTGAATTTCTTTTAGGGGGTTTGATAAGATAAATGCAAATTTAGATAAATCAGGTAGCTTAGACACAAAGACCAGGACACTTAGCCATAATTGCACTTAGTTTCTTAGTTTTAGTCAAAGAATGACAAATTTCATTTGGGCAGTTAAATGGTGTCTATTTTGAGCTAAAAATTCCAGTTGAGCTAGTTTTAGATTGAACTTGAAGGTGAAAATAGGAAAAACCCCATTCATATAGGTAAACATGCAAGATAGAAATCACAAGTTCAGGAAGGTAAAGTACATGTACTAATGTCTTGGTGGGCCTATCTTCAAGCCTCTTGGAGACTTGCAATGACACATACACCTATCACACACATAGATTCAGATAGGAAAAGTACATGTACTAGTATCCTGGTAGGCTTATCTCTGAGCCTGTTGGACACTTACAAGGACACATACAACTAGCACATACACAGCCATTCCATTGTGAGCCAAAATGAGCAATACATTATATATATTGCCAAAATGAGCAATGTACAAGTATAAGTTTATATAGTCAAACATAGGTGTCTTGGTAGGCCAACCTCAAGGCTTCCTATGTACATGCCAAGACACATGCACTAGTGCACGTTCATATTTACATGCCACACTCTACAAACACTTAACCACACATTTTCTAGCCTTCTAGGTACTAAAAATAGGACATAAAATAGTTGGTCCCATGCCAGCCACAAGTGCCTACAAATGTGAATACATAGGTTAACATAGTGAGCATAATTGGTTATCATTAGTTATGTGTCTGATAAATACCCGAGCATTCATAATACTATCAAAACCAATTAGAAACACACTCAACTCTCTAAGGCTTTTGCTGAAACAGGAAGAAACAAGGTATGAGTACATCATACTTAGTAATGGCCTAAAATAGCACCAAGTGCCTACAATGTCATTAGACATTGTAACATAACATAGACATTATCCTTTCCCCAGCTAAAACTTCTAATATAAGAAAAAGAAAACACACCACAGATACAAGGAAATAGACTATACATAATGTATGCAATTAGCACATGCATCCAAGCATGAAGGCACACAAAACACACACACCACACACTCGGCTACCAAGCCTTGGGCATATGAAGCATTTCTTAGTGTTTTATTCATTTTATTAGTTCAATTTAGGTCATTTAACTTAGAAATATAGAGCTTCAGACCTTCAATGAGATTAGCCAAACTTGAAATAAGGCCTTAATTCTTGCCTTAAATATAATCTAGCTAGAACACACAACATAGTGCTCTAGGCACACTAGCCCCTACTAGCACCTAGGTTCCCTTTGCGCCAAGACATCTCCTAAGGCCTTTCCTCTTCAATAGTATTTAGAATTCAATTTGAAATCTGAGGCAGTTAACATATTTGAACCCTTACCAGATTTGTAATGCTGGACACACAAATTGAGCTTGGTTTTAACAAAACCTTAGTGCCTTCTAGCCCAAGCAAGCCTCCTCTACCAATTTTCACTCGAAATCACCTATCTCTCCATTTCTCAAAAACTCTTAGGCCACCACCATGAATGGTTAGTTCATGTTTTGCTCTATCTAATACCACAACAAATAGCTTGGAGAGCAGCTCACGCTCGGACAAGATGTGAAAGCTGTGGAAGGGGTGCAATTCAGCCATGGCAAGTGTGCAATTTTTGGTTTAACCTTCTAATTGAGGTGTTTAACTTGTTTCTTAGTCTAATTAACTAGCTCTTCTTAGTTTTTAGTCAATTTCTAGCACCCACTTTGGTTTTTAATTCAGACAATTAAGTCTTTAATTTTCCATCTATACATAAACACCTTTATACATCAAGTGCACTCTAGCACCAATTTTCTTACACTCGGTTAAATCATCTTATTTTTCAATGCCTCTCTCAACCATTTCTTCTTATTTTCATTGACTTGTATCCTATTTTACTTCTAGCTCAAGCCAATACAAGTCTTAGGCATGAAATTTTTCCCCCTTAATAAATTTGGTCCTCCAAATTTTCAAGCACCTTAGGCAAAAGTTCTAGGTATCTTTTGAGGATTTTAGCTTTTGTTTCCCACGTTGTGTCTTGTTCTGTATAGTGAGTCCACTGGACCTTTATCATACTTATCCATTTGCTTCTTAGATTCCTTATGTCTCTAGTTAGAACCCTTATACACTCTTTTTCATTGGTGAGATTAGGAGCCATTAGAATACTAGAAGTTGGTGCTACTTGAATTAGGTTAGATAAGCACCTCTTTATCATACTCACTTGAAATGTATCATGTATATGCCTAAGTTTAGGGCGTAAATCTAGCATAAAGGGCACATTGCCAATTTTTGCAATTACTTGAGATGGACCAATGTACCTTAATGCTAGCTTGACTCTCTTTCCAAACCTCACAATTCCTTTCATTGTAGACACCTTTAATCACACAGTCTCCAACTTGGAACTCTAAGTCCTTTCTTCTTTTGAGGTTTGCAAATGCTTCTTCCCTACTACTGGTAGCTTTAGACCTTTCTTGGATCACTTTGATCTTTTCAATAGTGTAATGTATCAAGTCTGGCCTAATTTTTAATTTGTCTCCAAACTAATGCCAATAGTGGGGTGTGATACATTTCCTTCCACACAATGCCTCATAAGGTGCCATCTCTATCACAGTGTGATTGCTATTGTTGTAGGAGAATTCTATCAAGGGTATGAGTTGATTCAATTCTCTTTTGAAGTCTAAGGCATAGCATGTTAGCATATATTCAATAAATTGAATAGTTCTTTTAGTTTTCCCATCATTTTAGGGATGGTAGAAAAAACTTAGTTTTAATTGAGTACCCAAAGCTTGATGCAAAGACCTCAAAAATTTAAATACAAACCTTGGGTCTCTATTAGAAACTATATCATCTGGGATTCCATAGAACCTCACTATTTTTTGTATATACAGCTTTTCTAGCTCACCTAATGAATTTATGAAGTTCATGGCAGTGAACAGACTTGGTAAGCCTATCCACAGTAACCTAGATCGTGTCATGCTTTCTTCTAGTCATAGGCATACCTACCAAGAAATCCATGGCTATGGACCACCATTTTCTTTCAGGTACCCTCTGGCTCTTAATGCTCCACTTTTACTTGTTGGCAAACCACACACTTGGACACAAACACCCAAATATCATTTTTCACGTTAGGCCACCAGAAATGTTCTTTCAAGTATTTGTACATCTTTAGTGTTCCAGAATGGATGCTCATTTTACTATGATGAGCTTCCTTCAAAATTTGTTCTCTTAAATCATGCCTAATAGGTACATAAATTCTATTTTGAACATTTAGCAACCCATGACTATAAGTGAACCTTTGGAATAACTTTTCATGTACTTGGCCAAGCACCTTGGCAAGGCATTTATCATGGTGTTGTGCCCATAATATTTCTTTCTTCAAAGTGGGTTGTGTGGTCACCATGGTCACTTGTTCTTTTTCCCATTCCAATCACTTGTTTGCCAAACAAGTTAAGTTGTTCATCTCAATTTTATCTTCTTCTCATTTGGCCGTTAATATGCCAGTATATTTCCTACTTAAGGCATATGCCACTACATTGGCTTTGCCTTCATTGTACTCAATGGTAGAATCAAACTCTTTAAGATAGTCCAACTACCTTTTCTGTCGTATATTCAAGTCTTTATGAGTAAAAGATATTTTCAACTCTTATGATCAGTAAAGACTTAAAAATTATTTCCCAGCAAATAATGCCATCATTATTTTAATGCGAAGACCATAGTTGTCAATTCTAGATCATGAACTGGATAGTTCTTTTCATGTGGTTTAGTTTCCTTGAAACATAAGCAAAGGCTTGTTTGCTTTGTATTAGTATACATCCTAGCCCCGCTATGGATGCATCTATATAGGCCTTAAACATTTTAGTAGGGTTAGGAAATATTAGAATAGCTGCTGAAGTAAGCTTATTCTTAGGTTCTTGGAAGTTTTGCTCAGGCTCCTTTTACCATAAAATTTTTCTTCTTTTTTGGTCAATTGTGTCAAAGGAGCTGCTATCATAGAAAATTGGGCACAAATCTTCTATAACAGCCAGCTAACCCCAAGAAGCCCTATATTTTCCCTACATTTTAGGGTTCCTTCCATCTCAAAATAAAGTTAATCTTTTCTGGGTCTATGGCCAATCTTTGCCCATTTATGACATTGCCCAAAAATTCCACTTGTGTGGTCTAGAAATGCACTTGTTTAACTTTCCATATAGTTCATGTTTTTTCAACAAGTTAAGTGCTAATCTTAAGTCCTCCTCATGTGCCTTTTCTTCCTTTCAGCACACCAAAATGTCATCTATAAATAGTACTACAAAGTGGTCCAAATAGGGTTTAAAAACCCTTTGCATTAAGTCCATAAAGAATGTAAGAGCATTTATGAGCCTAAATGGCATCATTGTGTACTCAAATTGTCCATATCTTGTTCCGAATGCAGTTTTAGGAATATCTTCCTCTTTGACACAATCAAAAGTATCTAGATCTAAGGTCAATCTTACAAAAGACCTTCCCCCCTTAAGTTGATCAAACAAGTCCTCAATTCTAGAAAGAATATACTTGTTTTTTATGTTCATAGCATTAATTTTTTTATAATCTATGCACAACCTAAGGGTTTCATCTTTCTTTTTCACAAACAGCACTAGTGCTCCCTAAGAAGGCACACTTGGCCTAATGAACCCTTTTTCAAGATGTTCATCCAATTGTTTCTTCAATTCATTCATTTATGGAATTATCATTCTATAATGGGTGATAGAAATAGGAGTAGCTCCTAAAGATAATTTGACTTCAAATTCTACTTCTCTGAAAGGTGGTAATCTAGGCACTCAGAAGGAAACATTTTTGGAAAATCTCTTACAATAATAATCTTATTAAGTTCATTTAAGGTTTCATTCCTATTTAGATTCATACACTCTTCATCAAAGAGTATATGGTATGTAATCTACCACCTTAACTTGCCCATTTCTATCACATTTTAGTAATTCTTTTAGATCATGTCCTTCTGACCCTGACAAGATTAATTTCCTAGTTTAGCAATCTTAACAACATTGTTTTAAGAAAGCCAATTCCTGCCCAGAATGACACCATCACCAGTAGTTTCCAATATGATCAGATTTTCCTTAAATTTCTACTTACCTAGCATAATCACAGTCTTTAACTATGTGATGTGTTAGCATTTTCTCATTTCTAACTATTTTAACCATATACATTTTAGACAATTTAGTGACTTCTAAATTCAATTCTCTAACCAACCTAGCTGAGATTATTAAAATAGAAGCCCCAATATCATAAAGCACAAAAATGAGCTTTTCTAAAAGATAAAGCCTACCATGGAATGCCTTCTTCTTCTTCAACCTTTCATGGCCTATGTATCTTCTCCTTTATTTGATCTTTGAGGCCTTTTTATTTTTTCAATTTGCTAGACCCTGCTTTGGGCTTGCTACCCTAGCTGGCTAGGTCCTAGTTGTATATACCTTAGTGATGGCATAGGCATTTTCCCTCTGCCTTGTTGTGTCATTGGCCAATAAGCCCTAAATCTTCCTAGTAGCTTCTTTTATTCCTTCATAATAGGCAAATCCCTGACTCAATGGTCTTGAGAGCCACATTTAAGACAACCATCAATGACCCTAGAACAGAGTTTAAAACCACTTTAAAGCCATGATACTTTTCACAAGGTTTGGCATTGAGGCCCAAACCTCTATGGTTATTTTCACCTCTTTAGTTCCTTCTTAGGCTTAGTTGCCAACTGGTTCCTCTCTAGGCCACTCTTTCCCACTTTTTTGGC
Organism: Aquilaria yunnanensis; assembly: GCA_039654915.1. Taxonomy (NCBI): domain Eukaryota; kingdom Viridiplantae; phylum Streptophyta; class Magnoliopsida; order Malvales; family Thymelaeaceae; genus Aquilaria; species Aquilaria yunnanensis. Next base: position 32,771,236 of record CM077595.1, on the reverse strand, counting down.
TACTTTTAGCGTTTCCAGCTCTTTTCCCTTCTTGTTGCTGAAATTCTTATTCCAGTGTTAAAGCTTTCTGGACTGCTTCATAGTACCATTTGATTCCAATGGCTCTGAGGATCTATCTGAACTCAAGCCTTAGTCCCCTTATAAACCTCTTAGTGCTCAAATTTTCCTAGCCATTATATTGTAGGGCATATCTAAGGAGACTACTAAATATATGCTCATAGTGCATTACAGACATATTTCCTTGCTCCAATTAATCAAATTCCACTTGTTTCTGGTTCTTTAGAGATTCATTCACATATTGCTACTAGAACAATTGTAAGAACCTTGCCCATCTTATAGGTTTTCTTTTATCCATGGGCTTTCTCTCATTTCTACTAAGATAAGCTCTTTGTACTGTCATCCACCAAAGCTCAGCATTTCCTTCTAGCTTGAATGTAGCTAGAAACACCTTTTGAGTAGATGTAACTTTCATCCTCTTAAATATTTTCTCTACTTGATAAATCCAGAATTCTGCCTCATCTAGATCTTCACTTCCTTTAAACACTAGGGGTTTGAGTGCTTGAAAACCCTTCAATTTCGCCTCTCCTAAGCCATCTCCTTTTGGCTTTCTTTCCCTCCTTCCATGACTCTTTGACTCTTCCTTCCTTACAACTAGCCTCCTAGCATATTCAAAGGCTTGTTCCATCCTTTTAGCAAATTTTCCTAAGTCTTCTTTTTCTTCCGAGTCTTCACCAACCTCCACATCACACCTCATTTTTGCCTAATTTCTGACCTTGCCCTTCTGCCTCTTAGGTTCTTCCTATCATCATCTTGATCCTTCATACAATTTCCCTCATTTATGCTTGCCTATTCCTCTCCTATAGGTTCTTTGCCATGCCTTCTTTCTCTTTTTTCTTCCTCCTATTCTCCTTCAAGCATAACACCTATAGGTGCTTAGGCCTGACCTTTGGTTAAGGCTTGCATGCCTACTATAAGCTAAGCATTGGCAGCTTACATTACCTTCACCATGTGTTCCATCCTTTGTTGGCCATCTTTATGTGGCCCATGCTCATTGGCCTTAATTTCAAGCTCCATGGCTTTGCTTTTCCCCATTTGTTCATTTTCAGGTTGTTGATCGTTTCTTTGATCAGCCCTATTCTTTTCTTGCCCCTCCATTTCCCTTTCTTTACCTTAGGTCATCATCCTGAAATTTATACACAATGGAAACCAATGCTCAAAATTTTAAGTCTTTAAGACTCTAGTGGGATTAGCCTAAACAGACACTTTGTCCTATCAAACACCAGTTCTGATACTAAGTCTATCATGCTCTAAATCATTCCTAACCTATGCATTTGCATGTCTTTCAAAAGGTTTGATAAGTCAAATACAAATTTAGACATATCGGGTGGCTTAGGACACAAGCGCAAGGACATTTAGCCACAACTACACCTAGTTTCTCAGTTTTAGTCAAGAAATTGCAAAATTCATTTGGGCCATTAAATGGTGTCTATTTTGTGCCCAAAACTCCATTTGAGCTAGTTTTAGAAGGAACTTGAAGGAAAAAATAAGAAAAACCCCATTCATATAGACAAACATGCAAGATACAAATCACAAGTTCAGGCGGGCAAAGTAAATGCACTAATGTCCTACTAGGCCTACCTTTGAGCCCCCTATACACGTACCAATACACATACACCTAGCATACACACAGCCATTCCATTGTTTGCCAAAATAATTAACACATCATTTATCCTACCAAAAGTGCATTGTACAAGGATAAGTCTAGGTAGTCATACATAGGTGTCTCAGCAGGCTGACATAAGGACCTCCTATACACGCTAAGACACATGCACTAGTGCAGTTTCAAATTTACATGTCGCACTCTCCACACACTTAACCACAACTTTACTAGCCTCCTAGCCACTAAAAATAGACCATAATAGAGCTAGTTTTATACCAGCCACAAGTGCCTACTAATGTGAATACATAGGTTAACATAATAAGCATTAGTGGTTGCCATTAGTTATGTGTCTGAGACATAACTGAAAATTCACAACACTATCAAAACTAGTTAGATACACACTCAAACCTCCAAGCCTTTCTCTAAACCATGAAGAAACAAGGCTGATGCTTTAAGACATCTTCAATGAATGACATGTTTGGCCTCCAGTGGAACTTTGCATGAATGATATCTGTAACACTTGAAGAACGAGGGTTAAGAGTTCCCTGGAATGTTTTCTAGGCAAGGGATCTCTGACACCCAAGTCAGTTTATGAGGGAAAGCTTACTGAGAGTAGGAAGCAGGAGAGGGTTGTCTCATGTTATATTACATGGGAGCCTTCTAAGTATTTATACAGGGCCCGATGGAGAAGGTAGTTTTCCCCAGTTAAGCAGATTGGAACACATGGTTGGCCAGATCTACATACATCTGGTTCATACCTCAGGGAGAGGTGTGCCCAGCTGTCTATAGGCGGTTATACCTAAACATATGGTCAGGGATGTGTGGGAGGTTCCTGTTAATGGTCCTAGGGCTAGGGCTCTATTGTTTTCCAATTTTAGCCTTTGGTGACTATCAAACACCTTCGAAAGCCATGTTTATCTTTAAGGGTGATGAGGGACTTTTCGAGGTGGTATTAGCTATTTGTCTGAGGATGGTTGGTGTATAACCCGAAGTTGGTTTAGACAACACTCGAAGGTAGCGCAAGGCACCTTTTTGAGGTTGGCTATGATAATCTCCAAAGGTGATATCAACTCCCGATCTGGGGTTGGCTAAGGTGAACAATCACGGGTGGTCATGCACCATTCGTTGAAGTCAGTCCTGTTATGTTTTGAGGGTAGTGTCGACCACCTATCTGAAGGCATTGTGGGCGATAACCTTGGCTATCACATGCCCCCCAGAAGAATCGAAGTTGTATCTTCCGTTCTCACATGTTCATCCTTAGCCAAGAATATTTTCCTCCGGGGTCACACCTTTGGCAAGCATGGGATACCTTCGGAACAGGATTCCTTTGATTGATGAATTTGCACCTTTGACAAGATTGGGCTTTTTAAGCCTAGGACCCTTTGGTTTGCCGAGCTTGAATTCTTAAAGAGCTTGGAATGCCATTTATCCTCAGGTGCTTTCTTCTGGCAAAGTTACACCCTTGGCATAAAGGGGCGACTTCTAGTCAAGGAATTGTTCCGAGGTTACACCCTTGGCACTATATCTTCGGCATTCTTAGGTTATTTTCCCTCCTTAGGGCTTTGATTTCCCACCAGTTATGGAGTACGTAGTTTTCAAAGGTCGTTTCATCTTTAAGAGTGAGTAGGTTTGACACCTCAATTTACGCATTATAGGCTTGGCAAGTCGAGAGGCATGCCATCATTTTACATGTCAGATGACATGTGTTGTCAAATCAGGGATAGCTCATAACTTTATATTTTTTATGCAATACTACAAACATCACCCGGTTCTGAAAAGGGGATTTTGCTTTCTACTTCCTCAAGGGTCTGGAAGTAAGAAGTTCACCTTCACCTTTGCCACCAATGATAGTTGCAGAGGGTGGTAGAAGAAGTACTTTTTCATGGAGATAGACAAAAAGTGGAAAGATCTACCAGTCAATTGGGCTTTAGGGACTTTGGCAATTGTCATGATGGACCCATCGAAGCTCATAAGCCTTGAACTAGAGTCCCAATTTGAAGATTTTGACAGCCGTATTCGGGTGGTAGCCAACTGGCACGATTAGGCACCTTCTCGGCCAGTTTACCTGTGACCACCACACAAAAATGGGAGAATTACAAGTGTGTCATAATGGCTAAAAACAATTATATTGTGTAGTTTTCACCATAGTGATTGAAGTGTGGGGGGTAAAAGGCATGATCAACACTTCCTTAAAAGTGTTCCAAGTTAGTAACTTGGCCACCAAGAAAAGCCTTAAGGATTGCTTGTTTGTCAAGTAACCTATAGACTTTTTTGTAAAGGTTCTATTGCTCTCATGGGTTCTTTTCTATATTTTCAAGCAACCATGGAGCTAGGGCTAAGCTTGGAAGAGAGCCATGAGCTTGATGAACCAAGCTTAGTGAGGGGAGTGCACTTATTGAAGGTTTTGTGACCTAGTGTGAAGTGCACAAAGATGGCAGTGAAATGAGGGTTTCTAGAGCCCAAAGTTAGTACTAAATAGTGTTGAAATCCTCCTAAGACCAAGAATTAGCTTAAGGAGGGCTTCTATAGTGATTTGGTTATGTTTATTATGTGTTTTATGGACTAACCTATGATTATTGTTGTTGCCACATTTCATGTGTTTGTTGATTATGAGTGGTTGCTGCATTTGGTTACTATATCTTGTATATATGCATTGTGGTTTTTGTGTTTTAGTGTCTTTGGATGCAGGTTTTAATGATGGTCACATTGCCTATTGAATCCAAGTGTTACCCTTACTAAGTTTCTCAATGAAACTTACTCCCCTCAATTTTGTCATTTCAGGTCTAGCAGAAAGATCTCATTCAAACTGACATTTGTTGTTCGATTTTTGATCTGAAATTTCAGGTACATGAACCTTTATATGTCTAGTTATGATCTGAAAATTTTTGTGATTTTAGGAGCACATTTGTTATTTTTAATGGTGGTACTTATTGTGCTATGCATCAGCTGTCCAGCATCCTGTTCTAGAGTCCATTGTATCTCAGGAACTATTGTAACCTAGGGTGCGTATTTAGCTGGGTTAAGACCATTTTTTAGTGCATGTATGCATTTACATGTAGTGTATGTAAAATGAGACAAGTATGTGAACATTTGAGTAATGTTTTGGCTATGTAAGTGATGTGGTGCAAAGCTGCCTAAGTGTGAATGATGGGCTGCTTACTTGTAAATTCTGTTTTGGCCACATAAACTTGTTAAAATCAAGGGAATGTAATTCCTATATGTAATGGACATATATTGGATAGCTTTGGAGGGTTTCCCCCTTGTGAATGAAGTGTTTACACACTTATGAAATTTTGTATGGGCAAAATGGTCATAAAGTGACCATAATTTTGACTCTCCACTTAAAGTTTTATATCTCCCTGTGTAGAAGAAATCTTCATATGAAAATTTGAACGCACATAGAGAAACTCTATAGGTTGAACTAGAATTTAAAATTTATAAATTTGGAGCTCTGTAGCCAAAGATATGACGTTGCAAATTTGGCTAAGTTATTGTTCATTTGGTTAGAATTTTGTAACCAACTTAAAAAATCCATAACTATAGGTGGGCTATTGATGTAAAAAAAAATTCCTTGGTTTGCTCTAAGTCTCTACTTGATAGTGGAGCAAAGAAAATGGGGGGGTACATGGCTAGAATGATACCGTTTACTAGTGTAAGTTACAGGTGTAGTGGCAGGTCACTAGAACTTAACAAGATTGCCTAATGTGTGGTAGCCAAGATTAAGACTTGTGCTAGTGTTTTCCTTCTTTGCTGCCATGATGTGTATGAAATGTGAATATGTGTGTGATGGGTAGACCAATATGCATGTGTTTATATAATGCCCGAAAGGGCGACTTGGGTATGCACACCATGGGTAGTGTTCCGATTGCCTACAGAATATTACCAATCTTGGGAGTCTAAATGTACAATTTTGGCACCATAATTGGACTAGCCCGGAGTGGGTAACATTACCCTTTTCCCATATGATGGGATTTGATGACTGTAGAGGTTCTTCGGGAGTTGGGTGTAATTAATGAGCATGTTATAGACGCCAAGATGCCCAAGCCAAAGATAGATGGGAAGAACTCTTGGCTTGTCCTCCTCCTTTGGGGTTGAACTGTCTTATGCAGCCCTTGTGGAGAGTAAGTTACTTTTCATTTGTTACTTATTGGATTTTTGTACTTACATTGATGTTTCCTACTTCGTAAAAATGGGCGACAAGTCAACTACTTTCTACAAAAGCCTTTTCCTCAGCCAAGCTAAGAAGGGTGAGCAGAAGAAGAAATCCTCAAAGGGGAAGAAGGGGCAGTCTTTGAAGGCACCGAACCAGAAAAAGATGAAGGAGGATCCTCTTCCTCATCCCCCCGAAGACATCACTGAGGTTATGGAACCCTCATCGGAAGCAGCTTTACTATCCATTCCTCTTAGCTCGAATTTAGCTGCTGAGACCTTAGGAATTTCCTTGGTAGTATTGTCGATTGAAAAGGTTGAAGAGAGAAGAAGGCAAAAGGGGAGGGATGTTCCTGTTGACATCCTCAACCTGAGTGACTTCAAAGTAGGGGATCCTGAAGTCTTATTGCTAGGTGTGTCTTTCAACCTTTCATCTATGAGTTTTGGATTTTTTGAAATTTTAGAATTTATAGATGAATGGTTAAGGGATAATGTGGTAATGGAACTTCATCGTGATTTTGTAGAGGATTTGCCCCTGCCAAATTGGGTAGCTGACCATGCCAGGAAGTGGGAACTTGGGGATCCAAAGACCTTTTTTGGCAAGGTCCTGAGGGAACCACCATGGACTTTTACTGAGGACATGGATTTGTTCTCAGAAGACTATCAGAAGATGGTTCTCCAGATGGCCAAGGAGATTATGATGAATGCTACTTTTCAGTCGCTAATGGACTCATGTCCGAATGAAGACATTTTTGCTGCTCGGATGCCTAAACATACTTCCCAGGTATTCTTTTCCTCTTGGTACGTAGAAAAAATTTTGTTATCCAAGTTTTCACCTTATTTTTAGTGCCCTCTCTTGTTTTTCTACAGATGCTTGCCTATGGAGTGTATTTCCTGAGCATGGTAAGCAAAACAAACCTCAGTCCAAAGTCATTTAGAGGAAAATTTGGCTAAGGCCAAGAAATCTTTCATAGGTAGTTGCCTCAAGTTCGGTGAGCTCAGCAAAATCGCCAAGGAAAGGCTGGTGAGACTTCACCAAGAACTGGCAAAAAGAAAGTGGGTGCCCCTTGATGACTATTCTTCCAGGGTTTTAGACCTCAGAGTGAAGCTGGCAGAGCAGGATTCTTCCATGGAGGCCCTTCGGAAATAAAATGAGGATCTTGTTTCCAAAGTAGCCAAGGCCTTCACAGATAAAGCTTAGCTTGTAGCCAAAGTTGAGCAGTTGAAGAAGTGGAAGAAGAAGAAGAAAAAGGAGGTGGATGCCTTGGCAAAGAAGACGGCAGAGGCTAACGAGATGACGAAGGCTTCATTCCAAGATGGCTTCTGCAATGCTCGTCATCAAATGCCCGCATGCTATCCTGACCTTGACCTCTCCTTTCTTCGGGCGCTCGACATGCCCTAAGGTCCCTCCTCTAAGTGGTCCCGAATAAAGTCTTGAATATTCCGTAGCAACCATCGGTGCCTAACATCAAAATTGAGTCTGAAGAGTTTCAAGGCAAAAACAGGGAGGAATATATAGGCTTTGATGCATTCTTTCCTTTAATTTTTAAAGAAATAGCACATGCAATAACTTTTGATAGCTATCTCTAGTACTGTCACCATCTTCGGTCCTATCTCTATCTTCAGTACTATCACTGTCTCCGGAGAGTACACTTGGTCAAGTTACATATTTGCCAGTTTTTTGGCTAAGTGTTATATACTTATCAATTTTGGCCAAACGTTTGAGAAGCACCTTTAGCTAAGCACTCGTTTAATCAGTGCTTTTGGGCAAATGTATTCACCATCATTATTTTCACCATGTTCAGCAAAAAGTTTCTAAGGATGATATTTTATCATCTTTCACAAAGTGCTCAAAGGATTAGCGTTATCACCTTCAAAAAGATGTTCAAAGGATTCACATAATTTCATCCTTGGATAGATGGCCATTTACCACTTTCGGGATATTACGTGCTATTATCATCTTCGGCAAACATCTACCAAGGTTGATATTTTTCCACCTTCAGTAAGACATTATATGCACCTTCGATTAAATTATTTGTAAAGAATCACATTTCACCATCTTTGGCTAATTCAAGAAATGAAAATTTTTCTAAGTATTTTGGGAATGACTTTTGGCATTCATACAATGTCTTCATAGAATTTGCATTTGTACTTTTACGAATTCAAAAATTTCCAATAACATCTTCAGAAAATGTCCTGTAACTGCCTTGTTCTTTTGAAAATTACCAACTCCTTAGAAAATTTCTAAGTGTAGAATTTTTTCAAAGAATCCAAATGCCAAGTATTTTTCAATTCCTCACCTTCAGCATTTCTGAGTTTGAAGACTCCTCGTTAACCTTCACCCGTGACCAAATAAAGTCATTCCCAATTTGCCCAAAGTGCCTCATGAGATGGCTTTCGGGCTTCCAACTCAGCCTTTTGGAGAACAAGGTCTGCTACCCTGTTCCCTTTAGGTTTGACTTTCTAGTTTGTGGCAATGGTTGCTCGTTACTAGAAAGCCTTTCTTATAAGTTCGGCCATCTCCCTACATTCGTCAACCATATCAAGTTTGGCTCTTAAGCCAGGTTTTTTCTTTTTTCGTTGAATACTTGTATTCTTATAAAAGGCTTTATAACTTCAATAGGGATCAGAGCCTTTGTTCTAAACATGAGTGGAAAAGGAGTTTCCCCTGTAGCTCTCCAGAGGTTGTTCGGTAACTCCATAATACACTCGGTAATTCACCGGGTCATTTTCCCTTAGCTTCATTCAGCCTATTCTTCAAACCATCTTTCAATGTTCTATTGGGTACTCTAACTTGCCCATTGCTTTGAGGATGAGCAACTTGGGCAAAGTGCAATTTCATCCCAAGGTCGGTGGCAAATTCTTGGAACCCTTTGTCAATGCTACTATCACTTTTGGGCAATTGAATCTGGATATGATGCTTTTCCAGATGAACTTTTGAATGTCTTTGGCTGAAATTGTTACCAAGGGTTTTGCCTCGATCCACTTTGTGAAGTAGTCTGCTGCAATGACACAGTACTTGACACCTTCTGGAGCCATAGAGAGTGGACCTATAAGGTCCATTCCCTATACGGCGAAGGGGCATGGGTAGTTTACGGAAATTATATTTTCCAAAGGTGTTTATTAGATGGATGCATATTGTTGGCACTTATTGCATCATTTCACGAATTGCCGAGCATCTTTCCTTATAGTCGGCCATAAATATCATTGTCGAAGTAGGACTCTAGCTAGGGTAGCTAGGGTATCTGTCCCAATGTGGGATCCACAGATCCACTCATGAATTTCCCTTAATACTATTTCAGCGTCCCCTTCACTGACTCATCTTTGTAAGAGGTTGGAGTATCCTTGCCTATACAATTCCTCTCTAATCGCAAAATGCCTTCCTAATTGCCTTCACACCTTCACAGCTTCCCAAGGGTCATCGAGTATGGATCAATTTATCAAATATTGCCTTATTGAATCCTTCCATCCTTTTTTTGAGGTCGAGACTGCTTTTATGGCTATGCTCGAGGAATCAAGCACTTCGATAGATTGCTTTGTCTTGGCCAATATATTTACTTCCGTATCCTCTTTCCGAGGTACCTATTCTATTTGAACCTTGTCAAATTCTTGGATTAGCTCTTTGACGTGGTTGTGATATTTTGTTAATTTAGGGTCCTTGGTCCTGTATTCCTTTGTCATTTGCTGAACTACTAGTTGCGAGTCGCTGTGAGCCTTCAGATTTTTCACACCAACTCTTTTTTCCGATCATAGGCCTGCTATGAGAGATTTATATTTGGCAATATTATTGGTGACATGAAATCCAAATCCGATGGCCTTCAATGCCTGCATACCTTCGGGCCCTTGGAGCACCATCCATGAAAAGCACCCATTCGGATTCCTCATTTTTTAGGTTATTCAAGGTATCCTCAATTTATGGTAATTCAACAATAAAAATCTGCTAGAGCTTGAGCTTTTATTGGTTTCCTTGGTTCATATGTGATGTCGTACTCACCGAGCTCAATGCACTATTTTGACAATCGGCCCGAATGATCTACCCTTTCCATGATATCCCGAAGAGGTAGATTACTTCTCACTGTAATTGAGTGTCCTTGGAAGTAAGACCGAAGTCTCCTACTTGCCATGACTAAGGCATAAACTACTTTTTTCAATTTTGGATATCTTACTTCGGCTCCATGTAAGGACTTGCTAACATAATCTACTAGCCATTGCTTTCCTCCTTCTTCCCTAACAAGCACTGAACTTATAACCTTTTCACTGATAGTGAGGTAGAATATGAGATGTTCATCCCAAGCCTTCTGACATTCTTTGTCCCAAGGGTGTTCTTCGAGACTTTTACTAATGTCAGTTTTGGAAGCTTTGGTTAGTACTTTGAAGAAAGGTCGGAACTGATCTCTTTATCTAGATATGAATCTACTAAGTGCCGTTATGCTTTTAGTAAGCCTTTTGTATGTCTTTGATGGTTTTGGGAGTTCGGGTTTCGAGTAAGATCTTGACATTTTCATGATTCGTACCTATACCTCTTTTTGAAACAATTAAGCCAGGGAACTTACCGGCCGTTACCCCAAACACACACTTTTCAGGGTTTAGGAAAATTTCATATGTTCGGAGCTGCTGGAAGGTCTCTTACAGGTATGTGACATGATCACATGATAGTTTACTCTTAACTATCATATCATCGACATATGCATCCATATTTCTCCTGATATGGGAGTTGAACACCTTGTTCATCAACCTCTAATATGTGGCTCCTGCATTCTTCAAACTGAAGGGCATTCTCACATAACAGTATGTTCCTACATTGGTTAGGAATGTAGTCTTTTCTTCATCTTTGGGGTTCATCCAAATTCGGTAGTACCCACTGAATGCGTTGAGGAAACTCAGAAGGGCATGCTTGGCTGTGGAGTCCACCAATTGATCGATCGAGGGCAGTGGTTATGAGTCCTTGGGACAAGCATCGTTAATATCCCTGAAGTCGATACACATTTGGAGCTTATCACTCATTTCTTTGGTCACAACAATGACGTTACTAAGCCAATCAAGGTATTTGACTTCCTTTATTATGCCAGTGTCCAAGAGTCGTTGGATTTCTTTTTTGACAAAATCACTCTTGCATGCCGTTATGCTTCATTTTTTTTGCCGAATAAGCTTAGCTTCGGTACTTACTTTTAGACAATGCTGGATGATGTCTGGTTTTATCTCGAGCATATCCTTCGGAGAGTAGGCGAATAGGTCTTTATTTATTAATATCAAATATATAAGTTTGCTCTTCTCCTCCTCGGCTAGGTGTTTTTCCGATCAAGTACTTCCGCCAAAAAACAGCTCCAAGTCCTTAGTTTCTATTTTTTTATTATCACATTTTTTTTCTTTTAACCCATCTTCAACGGACATTTTATCCTTTTTCAAACTTTGCAAATGGACTTTGCTAGGATTTCTCCTTACTTTGACAAACACCTTTCTAACTTCTACTTGGTTGATATATATTTTGGCATCTCCTTCTTTTCCCTTTAACATGACAGTCAAGTACTTCACATCAGTTTGGAGGTGAAGGTTGTCTTGTGTCTATCTACCAAGGATGGTGTTATAAGATGATGATACATCTATGACTATGAATTTTGTCGTAATGGAGGCAAAGAGCTCTTCCCCTATTTTGAATGAGGAACCCTTCAGCATCAGTGACAGATGAATCCATCCTAATACTGGGAGTTCCGTAGGTCCAACGCCAAACATGGGTAAAGTCATCGGTTTCATCTCACCTCAGTAATACCCAAGCTTGGTAACAGATGGGCAAACAGGACATCAGCATTTGAACCATCATTTAAGAGCACTCTTTTGATGTCCCAGTGTCTGATCCTAGCCATGATTAGGAGAGGATTGTCATGCGAAAACTTAACCACAGACCCATCCCTTTGGGTGAGCTTGTTTGTGGGGCTCTCAAATTCTATCATTGTTATCTCTTGCACCTTCCTCTTTCTCTTAGCAGAGGGTATTTCAGTAGTGATTGTCTGAATAGCCCCAGCTGAAGGTAGCAAATTTTTTTGCGGACTTCAATTTGTCTGATGTCTGTCTAAATCATACTCCTTATCTTCTTCCTTCCGCTATTCTTCTTTTTTGCCCCTTGACTTGGCCGAGGGTATTCTCAAATACCTCTAAAGTTGGCCTTGTTTGATGAAGGACTCAATATATTTTCTTAATTAAAAATAGTCTTCTATGTCATGGCCTTGGTCATAATAAAATTAACAGTATTTTTTGTAACGCCCCCAATTTTATAAACCTTAATTTTAAAAGATATCTTAAATTCCCAGAATTATAAAGCATTTAATTAAAATAATTTAAGAAATGTGAGATAAAATATTTTATTTTAAATTATTTTCCAAACAATAAGAGTATTAAACGAAATCAGAGTAGTTAAGTGACAATCCCAGGAAAACTAATATGCGGATAAGGTGCCAATTTAAACAAACCATATGTTTCTTTAGAAATCAAATAACACAAAGTTAAAACCCAGTCCCAGCCAGTTGTACTTTCGAGGGGCTACAGCGTACTCTCACTCAGTCTGCTCCACACCTTGAACCTCGCTATATGGTTCAGTGTACTCTGTCTCCTCATAGTACTCACCTAGAAAAACATGTTAAGAGGAGGGATGAGCACAACTTGCTCAGTAAGAGGGAAGTATCAGGCCCATCATGTGGGTCCTAATATTCTCGTAACAAACAACAACAAATAATAAACTTTAAGCTGTAGCAATTTACTTAAAGAACAATTCCATACAACATCATAACAACAAAATCAAAATCCTACTAGCATGCTTGAACTACCATGCATATGCATAATTCTTTTTACCGTATAAATAATATCTTCTTGATCGATCACTTAATCCAATACTTAATTGCCGTCGGACGAACCTAGGGTGGTGAGTGTGTACATCACCCACTCTCGGGATAACTCTTAGGCAGTGCCACTAGGGATGCCACCAAGCCAGAGCCTCTCGGGATACCTACGCCGAGGTAGAGCCTCTCGTGATAACAGCCATAAGCATGGTCCCTCGCCAGCTATGGTCTGACAGCGCACAAATCATATCTCCATACTCCGTGTCAATATCGGGTCATGACTAGGGACGGTCCGCCACCACCCTAACATGCCTCTCGGGTTCGAATCGTCCGTTCCGAACCTCTCGTCTAAATTTACGGCTTGTAAGGTCATGTAGATATGGTTCGTCACCAACCTTGCATGCCTCGTATTTTATCTTACTCTTTAAATCTTTTACTTAATGCAATCTTGTGTATGACAAACATCAATCATATGCAACAACCAATTGATGCATGACTGTAGCTCATTTTATTTTAGCTCTTTTTAGTATAATGCCATGATTCTAGTGCATCCTATTTCTTTTATCATGTTATCTTAGTTTAGTGTTTCATGATGTCATGACAATCAATGATATCTTTTAAGTGTATTTGTGATAAATGTTCATCTCATTTCTCGTGAATTCTTTCTAAATTGGTCATTTAGTATTTACGCTCCTAATCCTTTATCTATCGGCTTATAATTACGGCACTAACATGCCACTAACGGTTCCTTCCAATCTTATCATGTTGCTAATGAGCTTGTCGGCCCTAAACATGGTACTAGCAGTGTTTGTCTCGCCGGCCCTAAACATGCTACTAGCGGTGTTTATTTAGGAGGTCCTAACATATTTCTAATTTAATTCTTGTTATAAGCGGTCCTAATATGATACTAGCGCCAAACATACATCATACATCACATCATTACAACCATACAACCAACCAACCAAAATTACATCTCAATGGAAGAGAAATAAAATAAAAATAAAATAAAATTCTAGAAAACTAATTAATTACCCTACCCATGTTGCCCACGCATTTAAAGATTTTATTTAGCCCAATTGTTTACTTAAAATTTATTATTCGGGTTTATGCTTATTTTGGGCCTAAGAGGGCCCACGAGAACTAACCCGCTTTTCCCCTTTACCTAGTTTGGAATAATACGGCGAAAGGGGCGGCTTCCTAGGACGGTCCTACAAAATGTTAGTAAGGTAGAAAATTAGAAAATGTGCTAAAATTTAGAAATTTTCCTAAATGGTATTTGGAAGGTTCATGTTCTTAACATTTAGGCCGAAATTTTACCTAGTGGGCAAAAAGGGTCTCGGGGTGCCTTCGGTGGCCTCGTGCCTATTTGGGATCGTGCCGGGAGCCTTCTTGATATTGATCCTAAAAATTACAGCAGCCATACACTAACTTATAAGCTCATTTAATGGCTGTAAAAATTGATCGTGGAAGGAAAAAAAATTTATTTCGGTTACCGATGTGTTTTCGGGATCTCCGGGAGTCCAACAAAGCGCCAAACCTTCAAGTAAGGATTCTGTAACCCTTTGTAACAACATGGACAGCAAGGAAAAGAGAATTATTAGGGCTGTCATATTCAAAATTGGCAGCCAAGATAATTTTTAAAAGAGGCTACGGTGGCTTACCGGGCTTAGAACCAAGTATGGACAAGATTGCACCGGAAACGAGTGAAAAAACCCAAAACTTGAATTAATGATAATCTACCAAATATTTACAGCAAAGATATAAGACCTTTAGGTGCTGGAAAAAAATTTAAAAGAGGGATATAGAATAATTTAGACTTACACAAATGAATTTGGGTTCACCGGTATGTGTAGGATTGTTTTTGTGTCCCCGGTGGGGTTTCTCTTCAATCTAATAAATCTAGGTAAAATATAAAATTAAATTAATATTCTAGTATTTTTGAATAACCAAGAATCAAAGCATGGGGAGATGGCTTACACAAGTTTGATGGAGCACTAGGTGGAGACAACAATCGGCGCAAAGGGATGAAAGAAAAATCCAATTTTCTTCCTATGGCTCAGGCGGCGCCTGATGGGGAGAAGAGATGAAATGTTAAAAAGGTCTGAGGCGAATTAAGCTTTACAGCAATTAGGAGCGTAGGGGAAAATAAGTAATAATATAATAATATGGTAACGAGGGTCGGGTAATTAATGAGGATAACTTGAACGCAAGTTTTTTTTTTTTTTAAATCTAAAGGTTCAACAAAACAAAAAATTCTGTAGGCGCTTTGCGGCTGGAAAGTTTTAGAAGAAAGAAATTAGGGTTAGGGGAAAAAAAATTAATAATAATAATCCTATGTAGTGGTAGCACGAACCGGGTTTAAACCCCACACGCGCGTTGGTTAAATTTTGGGAACCTAAGCAAACGAATTCAGAATTAAGTGAGGTAAATTTCTCTTGACTCATTTTTTTTGAGAAGAATCCAATGGTGCTCCCAGATTTTTCATCCAATGCTCGGTTGTAAATGACAAAAATGCCCATAGCCTAAAGAAAATGACTTTGAGCTTCCGGTTTGGAATTTGACTTAATAACCACTAAAGGAATCATCTAAGGATCAAGATTCTTAATTTTATATTGATTTTCTAAATTGATAGGTAAAATTACAAAAAAATACCTTTAAGGACAAAATGCTAATTAATTTATTTTTATTTATTTATTTTATTTACTTATTTTTTTTTTAATTTTTTTTTTCTTAAGTTCGGGTAATTTAGTAATTTTATTTTCCTTAATTTCTAGGGTTATTACATTTTTTCATGTTCTTCTTATTTTCCTAAGTCATGGGCTTCAGTCTTTGAATTGACATTCCCTGCCTTTCCAAGGCCATCAAAATATTTTTCCTTGTGGTGTTCAAGGAGGTGAATGTTATTGGCCTTTTGCCCCTGGATTTTCGAGCTCTATCACCATGCTACTGAGGTTGGTGACTTTGACCCTTGGATGCTTGATGATTTGTGTTCTGCCCTCCCATCCTTAGTTCCTTGGCGGTCTTGTGTTGCTCGGCTCTCCTATAGAACTCCCTTATTATATCTGGGGGATCTTTGGAGAACTCATAGAAAAGCTAATAGTCTCTTTTGAGACCTTGGATCATTGCAAGGATTCAAATTTCTGGGTGGAAGTCAGGGATGTTAAAGGCCTCTCTGTTGAACCTCTTGACATAGTCCCTAATGGTCTCCCCATTCTTTTGATCTATGTCAAACATTTGGATGGGCATCTTTGTTGTTGGCCTACTTCCTATGAATTGCTGGGTAAAGGTGGTGGATAACTTTTGGAACCCCATGATGGTTCCTGGTGCCAAAGAGTTGTACCAAATGGTACTTGGTCTGAAGAGGGTAACTTTGAAGCATTTGCAGAGGGTGGCATCATTGGCTCTATGCAACACCATGCATTGCTTATACTTGGTCAAATGTGCCTATGGGCTGCTCTGCCTGCCATAGCTTTCTAGGCGAGGCACCCAAAAATTGCTAAGTATGGGTGCTTCTACTATTACCCATACAAACGGGGACTCATCTCTGGTAAAGGTCTCAAATAACCTCAACTAGATGGGCTTTCGGGAAACTTGTCTCTCAACCTTGTCTAGTCTCTCTCATATCTTCTCCATCAGAATGGTGGTGTTGTCTTCTCCCTTCTGCCGGGAATGATGTGGCAAAGGGGAGTGATGTCTCCCCCTAGGTGAGTAACTTTGTCGATGAGGACAAAGGGTTTTCTTGTGGGGAAAAAGACTCTGTCTCTATAAGTCCCTTGGTTCCTTCGACCTTTACCTCACTGTGTGACATCCGTGGGATGACAAGTTCTCTGTCGAGGACTCATCATGGAGACTTCTACTGGCGGAGCTCCAGTGAGGTGATTTGTGACCTCTCTCCGAACGGGTCTCTATTGAGGGTGTCCTTCCCCGTGAATGGGCTTATGACCATCTTGGGTCAAGTTGTTGTGTAATCTCAATGATGATAGAATGCTAAAAGTCATGCAAAAAGCCCATCATGACCGCCAGAGGATGCTTCTCCTTAGGCAAATAAGGTTTCGAAGGTGATGGATCTGTCACCATAGGGGGCTTGGGCACGAACTGGGACTTTGAAACTCCCTTGTCCTTAAAACACTAGGTCTCCATGACGGCGACCTAGGAATGGTTTCCCACAGAAGGTGCCAAATGTTGCTCTAAGACATTTTCGATGTAGGACATGTTTAGCCTCTAATGGAACTTCGCCTGAATGAAATCTACAACACTTGAAGAACGAGGGTTAGGAGTTACCTAAAGTGTTTTCCTGGGAAAGGATCTCCGATGCCCAAGTCAGTATATGAGGGAGAGGTTACTAAGAGTGGGAAGCAGAAGAGAAGTGTCTCATGTTGTATTACCTGGGAGCCTCCTGAGTATTTATAGGGGGCTCCGGGAAAAAGGCCATTTTTCCCAATTAAGCAGATTAGGACACATGGTTAGCCACATCTGCATACATCTGGTCCATACCTTGGGGAGGGATGTGCCTAGCTATTTCTAGGTGGTTATGCCTAAACATTCAGTTAGGGACATATGGGAGATTCCTGTCAGTGGTTGCAAGGGCTAGGCCACTGTTGTTTTCCTCTTTAAGCCTTTGGAGGCTCTCAAACCCCTTCGTAAGCCATGTTTATCTTCGAGGGGGATGAAGGAATTTTTGAGGTGGTGTCAACTATTTGTCTAAGGATGGTTGGGGTGTAACCCGAAGTTGGTTTATACAACACCTGAAGTTAGCGCAAGCCACCTTTCTGAGGTTGGCTATGACAATCTCCAAAGGTGATATCAAGTCCTAATCCAAGGTTGGCTGAGGTGAACAACCAGGGGTGGTCATGCACCATTCACCAAGGTTGGTCCTGTTACATCCCAGAGGTGGTGTCAACCACCTATTCGAAGGCACTGTGGTCGATAGCCCTTCAGTGACCAAAGGCATGAGAACATCATACTTAGTAAGGGCCAAAAATAGCATATAGTTCTCACAATGTCATTAGACATTGTAACATAACAAAGATGTTATCCTTTCCTAAGATAAAACTTGTAACGTAAGAAAAAGAAAACATACCATAGATATAGGGCAATATACTATACATAATGTAAGGGGTTAGCACATGAATCCAAGCATCAAGGCACACAAGACACACACAGCACACACTCGGCTACCAAAGAGCATTTCTTAGCAATTTATTCCTTTTATTAGTTCAATTTAGTTCATTTAGCTTAAAAACATAGAGCTTAACACCTTAAACAAGATCGGTAAAACCTAAAACAAGGTTCTAATGCCTTCCTTAAACATAATCTTGGTAGAACACACAACATAGTACTCTTGGCACCATACCCCCTACTAGCACCTAGGTTCCCTTGGCTCTAAGCCATCTCCTAGGCTCTTTCCTCCTCAAGAATAATCAGAATTCAACTTGAAATCTAAGAGAGTTAGTGTATTTGAACACTTAGCAGATTTGTAGGTGCTGGACAAATGAATTGAGCTCCATTTTGACAAACCCTTAGTGCTTTATAGCCAAAGCAAGCCTCCTCCACCAATTTTCACTTGAAATCACCTCTCACTCTCTAAAACTCAACGCCACCACCATGAATGGCTGGTTCATGGTTTTCTATACTTAACACCCACCCAAACTGCTTAGAAAGTAGCTCATGCTTGGCCAAGAGATGAAAGCGTTGCAAAGGGTGCACTCTGGCCATAGAAAGTGTGCAATTTTTCATTTAGCTTCCTGATTGAGGTGTTTAGCTTATTTATTTTTCTAATTAAGCAGCTCTCCTTAGTCTTTTGACTATTTCTAGCACTCTCTTTGGCTTTTAATTCTGATAATTAAGTCCTCAATTTTCCTTCTCCATATAAACACCCTTGCACGTCAAGTGCACACTAGCACCCTAGCACAAATTTTCTTAGACCTTGTTAAATCATCTTTTTATCCTATTCTTCTCTTAACCGTTTCTTCTTATTTTGATTGTCTTGTATCCCAATTTACTTCCAACCTAAGGCGTATACAAGTCTTAGGCATGTCAGGAATGGTTAAGGTAACACAAGTTAGGTTGGCTAAGGGGGTTAAAGTGCTGAAGGTGCAAAGGGGATAGTAAGAGGATTAAGGTGGGTTTCAAACCCTTCATTAACCTAAGCGGGAGATCTTGCACCTTTGGGTAATGAAGGGGAAACCTAAGTAAAGTTGAACCAAATGATAGGGCCTAGTAAGTAAGCCATTAAGATTCCCTAAGCTAAGTTTTATGAGCTTAGCTAAGTTGGAACATATAAGAGATTGCCTTGCACAATAAGTTAAGGGAAAGATGGGTAAGTTTTAAGAAGAGGTGATGGCCTACTATGGGACTTAAAGAAGGTAGAGAATTCTGGATACATGGGGCAATGTCTCAAATACCTCCACAACTTGAGTTCAAGGCATGTGTAAGGCACCTCAGGTGTAAGAAATTCCAAAGATTGTGAATGTTTACATGCTTTCTTGTTATCTTATTTGCTAGCACCCCAAGGGACCCTTATTGAGTACAATCATGTACTCACTCCCTTAAGTTTATTGTGCAAGTTTTGGCAATGGGCCTACTAACTAAGTGGATAGTTGTAGGCTAAGTTTCTCTAGGTAGTTATGTACTTGAATCCATTCAGATTCTAAAGTTGCTTGGATGTTAAGTTTGTACTAACTATGTTTTCAAGCCTTGGCAATTAAGAGGCTTAATGTTACAAAAGAATAAGTGAATGGCTTGCAGTTGGAGCTTGATAGCTCAAAAGCAAGGCTCAAGAGATGGATCTTGGTTATGTTTTTTTCCATGTATGTAGAGTACCTTATGTACTAAGACATTGCCTCTATAAGGATACATAGTGGTGTATGACACTTAAGTTACTTTTAGGTGTATGCAAGGGTTAAAAAATATGTTACAAACTATTGGTTAAAATTTAATTAACTAATATTTTGTTCTTTTCGTACATTTTAATTAAATGCTCAAATGATATTTTCTCCACTTGGTTTATTTATTTAAGTTACATGGCCAAGAAAAATACTTGCATATCTTCTTGCAAGATAAGCTAAACAACTAGTTATACATACATTGTTTTAATTTACCGACAAGTTTTAGTTGGCCAACTGTAACTATGTAGGATCATAGTCCCTAAGAGCCTACAAGCTCATTAATTCAGGGTACTAGGACCCAATCCATGACACATGAGGTTTGATTTAAGAATCCATTTTCTTTTTAAAATCTCAACATAGACCTTTCGATGAGCTCTGAGCACATCGCCACTCCTAGCTGTTTTGCTTGTTACAGCAAAATGGTTTTGGATGAAATTAAAAAAAACTTCCAAAAACAATTAAAACATCATTTTTTTTCTTGAGAAAGACTTAAGTTGTACTCATGCAATCATCAATAATAGTAAAAAAATAGTGAGGTCCACTAGTTAATAAAGTCTTATATAGTCCCCAAGTATCAACATGCACTAATTCAAAGGAAGAAAAGCCAAAGATCATAATTCTTGAACCAGCAATCGAAAAGATTCTGGAGCATCCTCAGGTCTAGGTATTGTTCCTCCAATGATCGCAGTACCAAGTACTTCTTGACAAGCTCTAATATGATTAGATTTATAAGAAGGTTTGGCACCTTGATGTCGGCTCTTCGCCACCTGGGGCTATAGGATGTTCCAAGGGTTGGGCTATTTGCCCATTAAAGCGGTATGTGAGCTGGGTTCAGAATGTCGTGAGATAATTTGGTGAAAGGTGTAACAATCTGGGCATTGTCACAGAGAGAGGCTCAGTGAAATAGATATCTCTGTGTTTAAAACGCAGTGAGATAGTTCGGCCCATATCTGGTGTGGTCGTTAGAGCATTGAGAGGACCTTTCCCTAGTACAAGAGAACCGGGTGATAAAATAGCTCAGATCTGTGTCAAATTGCTAAGGTACATATATCAATCAATTGATTTTTTGCTCATGTCACGCTGAGGTACTGCAAAAAAAAATTTGTAAAATTGCTACAATGTGACTATTGTATATAAATGGACTCTTTGTCAAACAAATGACTCTGGCGTCCTCAAGATAGGATAAAAAAAAATTCCTATCACTTCATTTTTCTATTTCCTTCAATGATCGTAGATCATAGAGGGGCCCCTTGACTATTCTGTAGAAATAGGCTATACTATTTCTACAGGTATGGAAGAGGGGCACATTTAATTCTTCGATCCTTTTTCCTCTTTCGATCATATCATAATTTAAATTGAATCAAAGCTTTTCAAATTTCCAATCTATCCTAATCCTTAGAATAAATTCTTTGATTCTTCAACTTTGACTAAATTAGAATAATTTCTTTGATTTTTTTTTCTGTCAAAGCGGGAGAATCCAAATGAACTATTGGCTTTAAGCTATCTCTAGCGATGAATCAAGAGTTTGTTCAAAAAATGAATTCATCTAGAAAAGATTTTGTTCTTGAAAGCTCGAATGGAAATGATTTACTTTTAAGGGGAAAAGATCTAGGGTTAGTTAAGAAAAAAAAAGGTGTTCTTGTAACCCTTGCAAGGGGAAAAATCAAACATTCTTTCCAGGCAGTCCTTGTATCAAGGTAAGCAAGAGGTGATGGTAGTAAGGCGTTCATGTGGTAGATGTTTGAGCCTTTAATGCCATAGAATAGTCGATTCTAAACTCCTTTAGTCTACAAGAGCTGCGCAATCAACCAATCCATTTCCATCAATACTCATATGATATAGCCCCTTTTTTTGTTTAGCCACTTCAATCAGCCTATTTGAGGTTCAATTATGGAGAACAAAAAAATCAAGAAAGAAAAGGGCAACACAATTATTTTCTTGGGTTAATTTGCTTATAGACAAAAGGTTGAAATTAAAATATGAAGAAAATAACACATTTTCTAGAACTAAGTGATCATTCAAAAACATTTTCCATGCATGTTAATTGTTTTAACAGTACCATTAGGTAAGAATATTTTTCAGCTGGGTATAAACTTGGTCTCAATCAGATGGTTCTTCTAAAATGTTATATGATGTGTAGATCTAGTATTTAGGATCTATGTGTTTTATGGTTTGGTGCTAGATAATGAACTACATATAATCATTGTAGTAAAGTCAACCATACTCGTTGCCTTGTTCTTACCAAGGAAACTCATAGGCTACTAGAATTAATCATTCATCAAGCCAAAAAGGTTATTGCTGGTACTCACCTCTCTTGTTTTTTCATTCACACACATTAGCTGTCATACCTGTAACTTGCATAGGCCATGGCCTATGAATCTTATGTGAATATGATGTAAGTCATGAAACACAAGGAGAAAAGAAACAAACAAGACTAAGTATTTATAAGGTGCCTCAAAGACATTCTAAGGGCACATTGGTAGAACAGGAGGAAAGAAGACATTGTTCCTAAGCCAAAAGTGGCTAAAATGTAGTGCCATGTTGGATCTTGAAGTGAAGACTCATAACTTGAGGAAAGACTGCAAAGAGACCAAAGGCATTAAAAGAAAACCAGCGAGGACCACAAGGGAACTATTGGGCACACCCTTGTGTGCACTCATGTGAACTTGAGTGCTCTATGTTAATTGAATCTAATCAAAGTGATCACATGAAGAAATTAAAAGAAAAACATGCTAGCTATGTTAACAAAACCGTGTGTATGTGGTGTGTGTGTGTGTTTGTGTGCTTCTCTATTTGTATGCGTGTGATAACCATTGATTTATATATATAAGCATCATATATTATTTGGTATATGTTATTTTTGGTGTTTCTTTTTTTTTATGTAGGTTATTAAGTAAAATTGGAGGTTTACATGCATAACAATGTTATAAACATTGTAAAGGCACTAGATGCTTAATTGGGTCTTTACTGAGTACCTATGTACTCATGCCCTATTTTGCCTATTTCAGGTAAGGAAGTGTAAGAGTGAAGGGCTAAAGAACCTCTGGGAAAGGTCTATGTATAGAGAGTTATACTCTGAAATTATTGCTTATAAAGAAGGAAGCATGCAAAAGTTCATAAGAATGGACTAATGCTTGTGTTATGTTGTTATGTGCATAGGCCCTAACGGCTACAGTGGGACTTGCTATGTCTGGCTCCATCCTGGTTTAGGTTAGAGCCAGAAGAGTAATAAGGTAGTTATGGCCAAAATATCAAGTCAAAGTGGAGGTCAAAGTGACTGTGAGCTTAAAGACAGTTTTAGCCTTGTTATGTATCATGCATGACCCTTGGTGGACCAAACTTTTGTTGTACATAACTTTGGGCCATTTAGTCCCTATTTGTCGAATTTTAGCTTGTAAATATCTATATGTAACAAATGGTAAGGGGACTTTGAGCAGAATATGGCCTGTGCCATATTTGTACTTAATGGGCTTGGGTAAGCCTTAAGGCACTAACACAGAACACACACATAAGTCACCTAACCTCCTTAAACCCTATGTGCACTCACAAGATCCTCGAAGCAGTTTCAACTGTTGAAACCAATTAATTGGGTGAATTATGTAAAACCCATTAGATCTTCAAAAGCATGGGATTCGCACCTAAGTAAACAAAAGTTGGGGTTAAGAATCTTGGGAGTCCAAGCCTAATTCACTATCTGAAAATCAACTAAGTAAATAAAAACAACTGGTTGATTCCAAACCTCCTGGAAGGTTTAGGGTGGGGGTGAGTTATGTCCTGATAGAGTTGTTATCAAAGCTTAAAGTTGTATAGGGCCTTAAAGGTCTGTTAGGGAAATTCTGACTATAATACACAACCATTATTATGTTTTGCAGGACTAAATGGCCAAAGGCAAAATTAGAGAAATGAAAAACTAGATTAACTCTAAGGCTAATACATGATCAACAGCCTGAAAATGAGGAGGTAGCTAAAAGTAGGACAGGACCTCTTAATAAGGCCATAGAGCTTGAAACCAGTTTGCAAGGTCAGCACAAAATGGAACATATTATAGAAATGATGCAAGGTACCATTGCTCAGCTTGTAGCAAGCATGCAAGTTCTTACTATGGGCCAAGCCTAGGCACCTAGTGGCACTGCTGTGGTGAAGAAAAAGAGGAACAAGAAAGAATAGAGGAAAGGCCAGGAAAAGAGCCAATAAGAAAAGAGCAAGCCAGTAGGCTTGAAGATGAAGAATAGGGATAGGGTGATGAAAGAATGAACCCAAGGGGAAAAAAACTGAGATAAAGAATCAGAAGCAATGAGAACAAAGTAGGAAAACAATTAGGCACCAATGCTAGAAGAATTGAGCCAATCTTAGAAAGCTCAAAAGAGTTGGCTTTTCATAAAAGGATCATGACTCCTGAAAGAAGAAGAGAAAGACTAAGAAAAGAAGGATTAAGAGAAAACTAGTTAGAAGGCTTCCTAGCACTCAAACCCCTGGTGTTTAAGGGCTGTCGTGATACAAAAGAGGCTAAATTCTAGATTTACCAAATAGAGAAGGTATTTGAAAGAATGAAAGTTACATCAACCCAGAAATTGTTGCAAGCCATTTTTAAGCTGGAAGGCAGTGTAGAGCTTTGCTGGAGAATAGTGGAAAAGGCATATATAAGCAAGAATGAAAGGAAACCTACAAGGAAGAAAGAACCTATGAGGTAGGCTGAGTTCCTCCAGCTATTTCAACAATAGTATGTCAGTGAAGCTCTCAAAGATTAGAAACAAGTAGAGTTTGATTTATTGGAGCAGGGAAACATGTCAGTCAAGGAGTATGAGCATAGATTCAGTAGTCTCCTTAGATATGCTCCACAGTATGATGGACAAGAGAAGTTGAGCACTATGAGGTTCATCAGGGGACTAAGGCCTGAATTGAGCCAGATATTGAGGGCTATTGGCATTAAAACTTATTATAAGGCTATCCCATCGGCTCTGACATTGGAGTAGAAATTTTAGCATCCTATGGCAGGAAACATTAAAGGGGCTCCTATGGGACATTAAGGTGGAAGGAAAAAAGCCAGACACAACCTAGGAAAGGCTAAAGTGAACAGAGAACAGAAGAAGCCCAAAGGTTTGGACCTCAATGCCAAACCTGTGGAAAGTACCATGGTTTTAAACCATGCTACAAACTTACTAAAGGCTATTTGAAGTGTGGTTCTCAGGTAGAAAAGGGGTGGAAATAGCTCAACAAAAACAAAAAGGGCCGAGACAACCTACACCAGCTAAAGTTCAACCACCAGCTGGGAGGGTATACCAAATTGAAGGATCAAGGAGAAAGAAGGATGCTAGGCTTGGAGAAGAGGCTATAAGCTATGGCAAGCTGAGGAAGGAAGCACTTAATGGTAACCTTTACCTTTGTGATAAGCTTATTCCAGTGCTTTATGATACTAGTGCATCTATATCCATTATTTCAGCTAACTTAGTAAAAGAATTAAACGTAGAGGTTACAACATTACCTCAAATGTATATGGTCAGGACAACTAGAAATGAATTGACGTTTTCACATCACATAGTTAAAGACCATGTGGTTAGGCTAAATGAGCTACATTTAAAGGCTAATCTGATCATTTTGGAAACAACTGGTTATGACATAATATTGGGTATGAACTGGTTAGCTGAAAATAATGTTAACTTAAATTGTCAAGATAAGAAGTTAATATTGCTAGGGTCAATAGAAAACTCCTTGAATGACTCAATAAAATGTGATATTGGGCAAGTAAAGGTAAGGGGTTGCATACCTATACTTTCTGAAGAAGAACATATGGGCTTGAATGACAAGGAGTCTAAGAGTGACTTGGGTAGGATTCCTATTGTAAAAGAATTCCTAGAAGTATTTCCTTCTGAGCTACCAGGCTTTACATCCCTTAAGGGGAATAGAGTTTGAGATTAAATTAACCCTAGGAGCAACTCGTCTGTCTGCCACACCCTATAGGATCGCAATTCTTGAAATGAATAAGCTAAAAAAGCAGCTAGATGAGCTCATTGGAAAAGGGCTCATTAGGCCAAGTGTGTCTCTTTGAAGGGCACCATTGCTATTTGTGAAGAAGAAAGATGGAACACTTAGGTTGTGCATTAACTATAGAAAGCTCAATGCTATGACTATGAAGAACAAATACCCTTTCCCTAGGATTGAAGACTTATTTGATCAACTTAAGGGAGCCACTGTGTTCTTAAAGATTGATCTCAAATTAGGGTACTTCCAATTGAGAGTTAAAGAAGCAGATATCCCTAAGACTACTTTCAAAACAAAGATATAGCCATTTTGAATATACAGTAATGTCTTTTAGGCTTACTAATGCTCCAGCTTTCTTTATAGACCTAATGTAGAGAATATTCAGACCATATCTGGATCACTTTGTAGTGATCTTTATAGATGACATTTGGATGTACTCAAAGAATGAGGAGGAGCATAAAGAGCATTTGATAACAGTGCTAGGTGTGTTAAATAAGCACCAACTATATGGCAAAGTGAGTAAATGCCATTTTTTGACCAATCAAATTGAATTCTTAGCCCATGTAATAAATGGGCAAGGAATGGCTGTAGACCCTGCAAAAATTAAAACTATCTTATAATGGAAGCAACCACAAAATGTTAGACAAATAAGAAGCTTCTTTGGCTAAAGTTTGAATTGTCCGAGGAGTTTGAAAGAAGCTTCCAAGGGCTTAAAAATAAGCTCATTTCCACTCATGTTCTAATACTGCCTAATCCCAATAAACCGTTTGAGGTTTACACAGATGCATCTATTGTAGGATTAGGATGTGTATTATTGCAAGAAAAACAAGCTATAGCTTATGGATCAAGGTAACTAAGACCACATGAGAAAAACTATCCAGTGCCTAACTTGGAACTTGTAGCTGTGATTTTTGCCTTGAAACAGTGGAGACATTACCTACTAAGTAATAGATTCCAGATCTTCACTGATCACAAAAGTCTCAAGTATCTCTTTACCCAGAAAAAGTTAAATATGAGACAAAGAAGATGACTTGAATACACTAAGGGTGAGGCTAATGAGGTGGTTGATGCCCTAACCAGAAAATATACAAGCATCCTAAAACATGGAGAAGAAGAACCAAATGAACTTAATAGCCTGACTTGTTTGGCTAATAAGTGGCTAAGATGGGAAAAAAGGCCAATTGAGAATAGTAACTATTGAGTCGACTTGGAAAGCAAAAATACATAAGACACAACAACAAGATGAGGA
Organism: Aquilaria yunnanensis; assembly: GCA_039654915.1. Taxonomy (NCBI): domain Eukaryota; kingdom Viridiplantae; phylum Streptophyta; class Magnoliopsida; order Malvales; family Thymelaeaceae; genus Aquilaria; species Aquilaria yunnanensis. The sequence goes on along the minus strand of CM077595.1, from coordinate 32,744,482 downwards.
TCTTACTAGTATATCTAGGCAAAGACATGGAAAATTATTCTGGGGGTTCTTTTATAAGCAGGGATTGATGTATTTTCAAGATAGAATTTATGTACCCAAAGGGTATGAACTAAAGGAACAGATTCTGAAAAAAGCCCACTCTAGTATGATGAGCATACATCCTAGAACTTTGAAGATGTATCAAAGTTTGAAAGAACACTTTTGGTGGCCTAACATGAAAAGGGAAATTTACACATTTGTATCCAAATGTGTGGTGTGCCAACAAGTGAAGGTAGAACACCAAAGACCCGGGGGTAAACTACAAATTTTTCACACACAAGAGTAAAATGGGATTCCATATCTATGGATCTCCTGGTAAGCATGCCCATGACAAGAAGAAAGCATGATACTATCTGGGTAATTTTGCATAGACTTACAAACTTAGCCCACTTTTTACCTATTAATCCAACAGATCCTTTAGATAGGCTAGCACAACTGTACATTAAAGAAATAGTAAGATTACATGGCATCCCAAATTATATAGTTTCAGACAGAGACCCAAGAATCACGACATCTGGCCTTAGGTACTTAGTTGAAATTAAGTTTAGCTTACCAACCCCAAACTAATGAGCAAATAGAGAGAACTATACAAATTCTTGAAGATATGGTAAGATGCTGTGTGTTGGACTTTAAAGGAGAATGAGATCAACTACTACCTTTAATAGAATTCTCCTACAATAACAGCAATCATTCAGTGATAAAAATGGCACTTTATAAAGCTCTATACGGGAGGAAATGTATAGCCCCTCATGGTTGGCAAGATTCTAAGGATAAGGTTGAAACAGGACCAGAACTGATCCAAAGGACTACTGGAAAGATCAAAATAATCCAAGAAAGAATCAAAGCTGCCAATGACAAAGAGCAAGCCTATGCCAATAAAAAAATGAGAAAAGACTTAGATTTCCAAATAGGGGACTATGTGTGGATTAAAGCCGCTCTTATGAAGGGAGTCATGAGATTTGAAAATAAGGGTAAACTAGCCCCTGGATATATTAGATCATTCCGAATAAAGGCCAAGACTGGTAATGTGGCATATAAGCTAGAATTACCTTCAGAGTTAGGTCACATACATGATACTTTTCATCTTAGTATGTTTAATACATACTCATCTAACCCACAACAAGTTATACTAACTTCTAATATCTTAGTGATCCCCAACCTCTCTTATGAAGAGGAACTTGTGAAGGTTCTAGCTAAAGATGTGAAAAAGCTAAAAAAGTAAATGGATAAGCATGTGAAAATCCAATGGTCTCACCATTCTGAACAATAAGCTACTTGGGAAAGAAAGGCTTAAATGCTCAAAAGATACCCAAGACAATTTATCACCTTGCTTGAGAATTTAGAAGACCAAATTCTTTAAGGACGGAGAGAATGTCATACCTGTAACTTGCATAGGCCATGGGCTATGAATCTTATGTGAATATGATGCAAGTCATTAAACATAAGAAGAAAAGAAACATAGAAGACTAATTACTTATAATGTGCCTCGAAGACATTCTAGGGGCACATTGGTAAAACAGGAGGAAATAAAACACTATTCCTAAGCCAAAACTGGCTAAAATGTGGTTCCATGTTGGATCTTGAAGTGAAGACTCATAACTTTAGGAAAGACTACAAAAGGATGAAGGGAACTAAAAGAAAACCAAGGAGGGCCACAAGGGAACTCTTGGGCACACCCTTGTGTGCACTCATGTGAGCTTGAGCGCTCTAAATTCAAAAACACTAAGGAATTGTGTGGGTTGAATGCCTAAGGTTAAGATATAAATAAAGGTAGCCACATGAGCCCAGGAAATATGAAGAACACATGAGAAAGAACAAGAGCACTCTAGGATGCACTAGAAGACCCTTAAGTGCACCTTTGTGTGCAACCATGAACATGTGAAGGCTCTAAAGCCTAATGTCTTGAAAAGAATTACATGATGTTGATACTGACCATCTAATGAGAATGAGAGCTACAATATGGGACAATAGAAGGTGAAGAACACATGAAACCTATGGAAATACCTTAAAGTACATTAAAGAGCTCTCGGATGCACTTTAAGTGTACCTAGGTTCAAATGAAAGTTTGAGGGCCAAATTGGCCAAATTAATTGATGAAGTAGTGGCAATATGTGCCACTCAAAGAGAAAAGTAGGAAAAAATTAAGTATTAAGGGATTTGAGCTACTTGGGAGGGGATTGGACCAAGGACTAGTCAAAGTCCTTGGCCTCCAAGCCTATTCGGCCACCGTTTGAACTTGTAGTCTTTAGGCATCTTCAATATATATTTTTAGTTGGTTTCTACCACATTTATGAACTCAAAATGCCTAGCCAAATACCTACTTAAGCACTAAAATACTTACAAAACAAAAAAAGTGAAACTAGCTAAAACCGAAACTAAGTATGGTGGCGGATGGTATGCCAACAATGGTGCTCTTCATGGGTAGATGCTTTCTCATTTTCTTGTTTTCTTCTCATCCTCTACAACCTTGCCAAATCTCTAACAAGATATCCTACAGCCATCGAAAAGAAAGAGGACAAAGAAGAACAAGAACAAGGCAAAACCAAGACATGGTGATGTAAAGCTAGCTCATGGTAGCGTCTATGTTACATGGTGTATGATCAAGCTTCCTTGAGACCATTCCAGCCATAGGTAAGGACCCATATGAAGCTTCTTCTCCTGTATTTTGAAGGGAAAAAGCTATCGTAAGGGATAGCTAATGCCAAAGGAACCTAAAGGCTGTGTTATGGCCTATATGTGCATTAAGCACTATGGTAAGCTAGCTAGTTTGCCTTCAGCAAGCATAGGACTTTTGTTCAAGTATGGCCAAGCTTGATCAATCACCTGGAGCTCTAGGTTAATTCAATCTAATCAAAGTGATCGCATAAAGAAAATGAAAGAAAATTATGCTTGCTATGTTAAAGAAACCTTGTGTATGTGGTGTGTGTGTTTGCGTGCTTCTCTGTTTGTATACGTGTGCTAACCCTTGATTTGTATATATAAGCATCATGTATTATTTAATATATGTTTTTTTGGTGTTTTCTTTATTTTTGGGTGTAGGTTATTAAGCAAAATTGGAGGTTTATATGTATAACAATGTTATAAACATTGTAAAGGCACTAAATGTTGAATTGGGTCTTTACTGAGTAGCTATGTACTCATGCCTTCCTTTGCCCATTTTAGGTAAGAAAGTGCAAGAGTGAAGGGCTAAGGAACCTCTGGGGGATTTTTATGTATAGAGAGGTATACTATGAAATTATAGCTTATAAAAGAGGAAGCATGCAAAAGTTCATAAGAATAAACTAATGATTGTGTTATGTTGTTGTGTTTGTAAGCCCTAATGGCTGCCGTGGGACTTGCTTTGTTTGGCTCCATTTGGGTATGGGTTATAGCTAAAAGAGTAATAAGGCAGTTATGGCCTAAATATTAAGTCAAAGTAGAGGTCAAAGTGACTATAGGCTTAGAGACAGTTTAAGCCTGGCTATGTATCATGCATGACCCTTGGTGGACCAAACTTTTGTTGCACATAACTTTGGGCCATATAGTCCCTGTTTGTCCAATTTTGGCCTGTAAATATCTATATGTAACAAATGGCAAAGGGACTTAGAGCAGAATATGGCCTGTGCTTCTTTTTTTTTACTTAATGGGCGTAGGTAAGCCTTAAGGCACTAAGTATGGCATGATAGGAGGAATTCCATGCATGGTTTGTAACCTAGCATGTATGCATGTATGCTTGAATTTGTGTATGCCTTGGAGGACACAAAACACACACATAGGTCACCTAACCTCCTTAAACCCCATATGCACTCACAAGATACTCTAAGTAAATTCAACTGTTGAAATCCAATCAATTAGGTGAATTAAGTAAAACCCATTAGATCTTCAAAAGATTAAGATTCCCACCTAAGTAAACAAAAGTTGGGGTTAAGAATCCTAGGAGTCAAAGCCTCATACACTATATGAGAATCAATTGAGTAAATAAGAACAACTGGTAGATTCCAAACCTCTTGAAAGGTTTAGGGTGGGGGTGAGTTGGGTTATGACATTAGCACTGGGCTTATTCAATTTTCCTATCCCATTGGGCTATGAATTCTTAAGGTAGTCTATGATATGTATTTTTTATATGGCCCATGTGACCACAGTGTGTGCATTTTGGTCTTAATTATTTCCTACCTTCTTTCACCTTAGCCTTGTCCCGCTATATGCGGATTGTTATTGCTCTTCTTGATTCTAAGTTTCTAGATTCTGCAACACTTTGCTACTTTTCTTTTGCCACTATCATGGCATATACTTGGTTCAAAGAAAGTAGGGGTTCCGTGGCCAAAATTTGTGAGCTGACTATTTTGAATATGTTCTTACAACCTGTAAAAAATTGATGTAGCCTTTCCTTCTCTTTTTCGGCCAACTAATCCTTCGCTGCACCACATTTATAAATCAGAACTAATGAGGAAGCATCTAATTCATCTGAGAATCCTTTGAGTTTGATGTAGTAGGCTGCAACACTTAAGGTCCCTTTACTCATCAATATGATCTCCCTTTTTAGTTCATGCGCATGTGCTTTGTTGTTATGCCCAAATCTCTCTTCAAGATCATGTCACATATAGAACACCGAATCATGATAAACAACCAAATTATGCAAGCTAGGGCTTATTGAATTCATCAACTAGGACATAACCAACACATCGTACTTGTTCCAAGAAAGGATCTTAGCTAAACCAATTGATAGATAAGAACACATTCAAATCAATTCCCAGAAAATATAAATTTGTATGAGATTAGAACTAGTAACTAATCCCAACATTAAAGTATTGAATAAACTCAGATAAGCAAAAAATATCAAATAGCCTTGATCATGAGACATATAATTGCCACTATAAATAACAACTAAAATTTTGACAATAGTGATTAATATTAACATAATGGAAATAAGTGAATCAAGAAAGCAGTCTAACTCGAAAGATAAATCATTGTTGATGGCCTACAACCAGACATATTGATATGTAGAATTTTTATTTATTTGTTGATCCCGATGAGGAAGTCAACATTACTGTGGAACAATGTTTACGATGGAGCATTTTGACCTGGAATAATTATCTCCATCCAATAATAAGGGAACAAGGGTCAAGGGTCTAACATGGGTAGTCCACTGATGTTAGGAAGTACAGGGAACTAGGATCTTGAAAAAGGGTTTGTTGGAACTTTTTTAAGTTCCATGTGTAGTTTGTAAGTTCCAAATAAATGAAAAATATTATTTAATTACTTAATTTTAATTAATTTCATAAATTATTTAAAGTTCAAAGAGTTGTGGGTCTTCTAACAATTTTTTATTTTGCAAGGAACATAATTCTTCATGAATAATTGTGTCTATTCAAATAGTTGTAACTCTTCTAACAATTGTGTCATTTGTGAGGGACATAATTTTTCATGAATAATTCTATCTTCCAATAGACACATATTTATGAATGCTTGTATCCATTAGGTGAAGAGTTAAGTTTTTCCATTTTCTATATAAATGAGTCATTTTACAATTTAAGAGAGATTTTTTTTTAAGAGCTTTCTTGTATCCTAGAGGTATATTCCTAGTACTTTATAGTGGAAGAATAATTGTCTTTAGGAAAGTGAAATTATTTCATGCCTAAGAGCTTTTTTCTTCTACATCCTCCCTTATTTTTCTAATAATCTAAAGACAATTATCTAATGGAGATGGAAGTGAATTGATGTCAAAGAGAAAGTTTTCTTGATTTAAAGTCGGAATTCATACATGGGAAACTTGGAAGGCTATGTAGTTATGGAATCTCTTGAAATAAAGTGCCCCTAAAATTGTTTATGATTTTTTGATATTGATGTCCAATTGGTTACATGATAATTGATCATTGTTTTATTGTTTATTGAGCATGGAATTAAAAAAAATTATTTTGGATGAGTTCAAGTATGATAAAATTTAATGAAAGAAAGCCACATGTGAATCCTTGGTATTGATTGCTCTATGACCACTATTGGTTGTGTGGACTTTACACAATTTGACCCAAAGAAAATTACCCTATGGTTAGGTGAACCAACTTTACTGCAATTTGATTGGGTAGAGCTATAAAATATATACGGCTCATGAAATTGTCAAATAATATTCACAAAAGTGTCACTTAAAAAAATTGTACATGACTACAAATAGCATGTGTTGTTTGTTATATACAAGCAAACATGATATAAAACATTTGAAAGAAATTTCAAGATTTTTGAGATACTTTAAAGGAACAAAATATTTGAAGTTGTTATATTCAAATTATTGCCCAGTGCTAGAAGGATATGTGGTTGCAATTGAGTGGGAAATATTAGTGAAAAACAAAACCACTTACATATGGATATTTGTTTTCTGCAGAAGTGCTATAAATTTGGCATGAAATAAACAAATTTGTATTACTAATTCAACTTGGCATCAAAAGTTTATTGGTTTGGTTGTTGGAGACAAGGAATTAGAATGGCTTAAACATTATTATTTGAAAGAGAGTTGTGGCCACAACCAATGCCATTAATTCCTTGGACTATGTTATTAAGACTATTCTCTCGAAAGCATATTGTGAAATTTGTAATGGAAAGTCTAGACATATTAGTATACGACATACTTATGCCCATGATTAATATTGATAGAGTGATCATTGTTATTTATGTAAAATGTGGACATTATCTGGTAGAGAATTGGCTTATCTCTTCAATGAGAGAAATGAGATGTAAATCCATAGTAAAAGCACCCATAATGAAAACCTAACTTTAAACTAGTTGAACATTAATTCTAAAGTTCAATGGGTAAAAACAAGTTATAGTTGTGTGCTTGTGTGCACTAGACAAATCTCATAATTTTGAAGCTAGTGCAAATAATTGCTACAATTGTTAGGATGAGTTTGTACTTTTAATGGAGTTCCACAATTTGTGTCTATAAGCAATTGAGACATATTAAATGGTGAAACTTAACCTATGTAATATCAATGCGGTGCTGCTTTAATTAAGAAAAATGAGAAACTTTTGTAAATATTACAAAACCCAGGAATAGCACAAGGCTGTAGGTAATAGTGCTAAGGCGAACAAAAAATCTTAATTAAATTTTGACAAGTATTATGTATGTTATGTCCCTAGTACTAATACTAGGAGTTGATGTTCAAATCAATAAAACTTTGAAATATAAACACCAATTGAAGGTTCAAATCGAAAGATACCTTATTGGGTTCTGTGGGCCTAGTATAGCTAGTCGCAAAGGACATCAACCCTTGGCAATGCTAGGGTTCGATTCCCACCCCACCCTAATTCTCAAACAAAGCCATTAAAATGCTAGTTCGATTGTCTTTGGGTCCCGAAAAAGTAGACATTTCCCCTATTCTCCATGCTCATTAAACCATATGCTTGTATACTTTATTATGAATACAAAAAAATAAATTCCTTCGTGTATGCATAATATATTGTCTAGTGAACATTAATGTGTAACTTACATACTAGTTAGGGATTGTTGGAATATTTTTAAGTTCCATGTGTAGTTTGTAAGTTCCACAATAAATGGAAAATATATTTTGATTATTTAATTTTAATTAATTTCATAAATTAAATAAGATTCAAAGAGTTGTGACTATTCTAATAATTGTGTCTTTTACAAGGACTATAATTCTTCATGGATAATTATGTCTATTCAAAGAGTTGTGACTCTTCTAACAGTTGTGTCTTTTACAAGGAACACAATTTTTTATGAATAACTGTGTCTATTTTAAGATATACATATTTATAAATGATTGTATCCGTTAAATGAAGAGTTATGTTTTTCTATTTTCTATATAAATGAGTCATTTCACAATTTAAAAGAGATTTCTCATAGAGTTTTACTGTATGTTGGAGACATATTCTTTTACTTTATAATGGGGGAATAATTATCTTTAAAAAGTAAAATTATTTCATGCTTGAAAGCATTTTTTTACTCTCCATGCTCCCTTATTTTTCTAACAGGGTTAAAGTTGATGCGTTTTATTGTGGATTTTGTGGTGGACTTTCTGACATGGTTTCACTCTAGACACTCTTGCTCTGATTCCATGAAAAAAATGATGACTTCTTTATTTCTCATATACAGACTTCATATACAACCACGCCTAATAACAAACCAGAAAACAATAAGATACATCCAACTAGGAATACATCTAGCCTCCCATCCTAATCACAACAACCACACCTCACCTCAGAAAAGATATACACACTATCAATGTCAGAGCATTGGACGTGAGAAACGTGCATCATAATGAAGCAATTTTAAAACGTCGTTTGGTAATGCTCTTATTCCCTATGTTCTGTTTTTTATTTTTAGTTTCTGAAGAAAATGTTTTTCGGAAAAAAAAAAAACTGGAACCGGCCAAACCTTGTTTTTATTTAAAAAAAGATAGATTTAAAAAATGGGAAACATATTGCTTTTTACTGAGGTTTCAATTTAAAAATTTTACAAAAACACTTTGTTTTCAATTTATAAACATGAAAATTAAACAAAAAGGAAATTCTAGAAAAAACACAAAATAGAGGAATACAATGTTCCCAAACGAGCACTTAAAATTTTTTTGTTTCATGAAAATATTCTGGATAGCACTGCAATTTAGAATAACTCAATTGGGGCAAATCTTCGAACCAAGTTTTTCTTTAAAAAGAAGACCTAAAAAATTAAATGAATGAGTTAGAACTGGAATCTTGTTCTTTTATTGAGTAGCTAGGAATATAATTTTTTGATAAAGCATAAAGAACAAAATGAAAACACAAATTGCGAGCAAGTAAGTTAGCTAAAGTCAATTTGTTAAACTTTTATTTTATGGATTAAATTGGGAAAAGGAAAAGCTTGGTGGAAATTTCAAATTTATGTTAGAAGAAAAGGACTTAAAATGTGATTATACCATGTTAGTAGACTACCGATATGCAATTAATATAATATTCATGTAAATGGAGCATTAACTGGCTGGTTGGGCGAACTCTTTATTGGTGGGTATCAGCTTCATAGCTAGCTTTACAAGTTAGATTATGTTGTATATGGAATGTATTTTAAAGCCTTACGAATATTTTTTTATCCCACATTACTTACAAAATGCATCTCTCCCCATTCACTTAGTATACATTGTTTATCCCACATTGCTTATAAAATGTGTCTCTTCCTCTTCACTTCCTATAAACATATGAAGTCATTTCACTACTTCCTCATCTACAACTTGAGCTTTCTCTTCTCCCTTAAAACACTTGAGTATCCTGGTTGTCAAGGCACGCAATCCTAGTTCAACATTTTGGAGAGTCTTGAACTATAATCCTTAAGGACAGTGCTTACACGCCTCGGGTTTACATAATTGTGATTTGTGATCTTTTGGCATCAACATTTTCACAACAATCTTAAGGATTATATTATAGATTTGAGCTAGCACAAACCTATCAATACTGAAGTTGCTGCTGTCAACTGTGACAAAGCTAATGCTGACGCCAAGCTCTACATGAAAGGTACTACTACTACAAGAAAAAAAATGTTGTTGTTATGCCGCTGTTGCTGTCACAGACATTAGCTAAGCTATTTGTTGACATCTAAAAATTGAATTCCTCACAAAAGGACTAGCGTATCTCCATATGAAATGTGGAAGCTATCCCTCAAATTTGAAGTACTTGATAGTTTAGGGATATCTTGCAAAGGTTATGCTTCTTGAACTAAAAACGCATAAAATTGGATCAAAGACAGCAGATTACATGTTTATTAGTTATGTAGAGCATAGTGCTGCATATAGATTTTTTGTGTTAAAAAGTGATGTGTTGGACTACTACATCATTATCAAAATAAAGAATGTTGAGTTTTTTTAGCATATCTTTCCTCCAAGGAAAGAAAAAATTTCTCATGCTCGCATTGTTAGAGATGTCTCTGAACATCAAATGGAAGAATTGATAAGGAGTAAAAGACAAAGAACAAAGAGTTCATTACGAAATAACTTTTACACCTAGCCTATAGAGGACCTTTTAACTTTGCACAAGCAATTTCATCAATTTGTTTCTTGAGGAGAAACCATTCAAAATGAGATTAACTTTATTTTACAAAATCATTATTGGATTTAGTATATTTACTCCCAGATGCTAAACTCATTGGTTGCAAATGGAGTTTTTAAAAGAAAATTTAAACTTGATGGCTCTATTGACAAATTCAAAGCAAGATTTGTAGCAAAACGTTATACTTTAAAAACAAAAATTGACTACTTTGACACTTTTGACCAGTTTCAAGAATTTTTTCCATAAGAGTTTTATTTACCTTGGCTTTTTTACATAAATTTTTCATTCAAATAGGTGTTAAAACCACTTTATTAAATGGGGACCTACAAGAAGAAATATATAGAGTGAGCTAGAACACCATGTTGTTTTTGAACAAGAAACAAAAATGTGCAAGTTGCAAAAAGCTTTATATGGATTATAGCAAACACCTAAACAATGGCATGAGAAATTTGATCAAGTTTTGTCAAGTTGCAATTTTTCAATTGCTGGAGTTGATAAAATGCATTTACACAAAGCTTGATGATAGCAAAGGTGTAATAATAAGCCTTTATGTGGATGATATGCTTATTTTTAGAACTACTCTTGAAATAGTTGAACACACTAAAAGCTTCTTATCTTTATAGTTTGACATAAAGGATTTTGGGGAAGCAAGTGTGATTTTGGGTGTTAAAATTATAAGGAAAGAAAATGGTTTGATGTTATGACAAGAACATTATGTTGAAAAACTTCTAAGAAAGTTTAATCATTTTGATGAGAAACCTATGTGTACTCGTTATGATACAAATACCCAATTAAAGAAAAATATAAGATAAAGTGTTGTTCAACAAGAGTATGCACAAATTGTTGGAAACTTGATGCAACTAATGAACTTCACTCAACCTGACATAGCTTATGTTGTGTGTAGATTGAGTAGATATACTCAAAGTTTGAATGAAGAACATTGGAGCGCATTGGTAAGAATTATAAAATATTTAAAAAGAACCATGAAATATTGTGTTATGTATAGTTGATTTCTAGCTACACTAAAAGGGTACAATGATGCTAGTTGGATTTATGACTCTGATGAGACAAAATCCACTAGTGGGTAAATTTTTACTCTTGGTGGTGGTGTTGAATCTTATAGATCTTCCAAGCAAAACATCATTGCTAAATCCATTATGGTGTCAAAATTTATAACCTTAAAATGGCTAGAAGTAAAGTTGAGTGGTTGAAAAACACTTTAGCAGATATACCGTTGGACATCAAAGCAATGTCTTCTATGTCTATACACTGTGATTGCTAAGTTGTAACAACAATTACACAAAATAAGACTTATGATAGCCGAAGGGCTATCGCCCAATGGACCCTCTGGTAGAAGAGGATTTAGCACCACCCTCGGATGGTCACCTAGCCCACCTCGGAAAGCCCTCTCACCACCTCCGATTACAAGCATAGCTTCCAAAGACACTTATATTCCTAGGGAACCCTATAAGGACTTCAGAAGAACACGCCAAACATTCAGCCCCTAAGGACCACTGATAGGAACCACCCCCATGCTCCTTAATCTAGTGGCGGAGCATAACTGCCTACACCAACTAAAGACATCCCTCCCAGGGTACAGACCAAAGATCCCCCAAATCTAGCCGTCCATATGTCCAGATCTCTCTTACTTGGTAGGGTGGCCTTCTCTACAACTCCCCTATATATACCCAAGAGGCTCCTAGGTAATAAGATCATACCTAACATACTTGCCTATCCTTGCTCTCCCATACTTATACCACACATTCTAACTTAGGCGTTAGAGGCTCCGTCCCTGGTACTACTCCAGGGAACCCCTTGACCCTTGTTCTTCACTACTTCAGACACCACTCAAGTGAAGCACCCCTAGAGGCCAACATGTCATATATAGATGATGTTCTGGAGCATCATCTGTCACTATCTGTCGGAACCCATTCCCAGGTTGCTTGTGAAGCCCTAACTCACCCCTAACCAAATCCCTTTAGGAGGTTTATACAAATTTTAGTTTCATAGCATGATTTAGATCATGACAACAAGGATACTTAACCCCATTTTCTATTGTTAACTAAGCAAGACTTAACTAAGTCATTATTTAAAATTCTAGTTTAAGAGGTTCACTTACAAGTTTAACATACTTATTTTTTTTATGAAATGCATCTGAGTGAACTTACCTTGGTGCCCATCAACTGCATATGGGGTCCATGTGGGTGGGCATAAAGGTTCATGCATAATAGGCTTGTGAAGGAACCCAAGTAAGCCTATCTCAGTGCCAACCAGGTGCAGAGGGGGCGTGTCTAGGTGCGCATAGGTGGGCGTAGGTGCTAGTGTCTAGTAGGCCTGCCTGGTATGCTTGGGGCGAAGGCTATGTAGGGGTGCTACTAGGCTCTAGGAGGCCCTGGAGGCCTACCATGACACAGCCGTCCTTGGCACCTGCCCAAGAGACCTGTGAGAGCTGGTCTCACGGTGGATTGCAATTGGCTAGTTGTATATGTGCGTGAATTAAAACTCCGTGATGCTAGTTGATTAACCTAGAATATGCAAGATGCATGCTCTTCATGCTTTGACTTAGATGAACAAAAACCATAAAACATTGACTTGGTCAAGAGATTTCCATAGAAAATAAGTTCAAATAGCCAAAGCATACAAAATCAACATTTATGTGAGTTTACTACACATAACAATTATGTGGGAGCATTCATACATAAAGTAGACTAATGCCTTTACCCAAGAGCAACCCTAGAGTCTAGGACTCTTCAAAACATAGACAATGGAGGCAACTAAGAGTACTATATATACAAGCCTCAACTGAAATCTTCTTGAACTAACTCCCACCTTGGATGCAAGTCCCAGTGGCGAGTCACAAAAATCCTTGTCCAAGTGCTACTACGCTCTATAGCCAAAGAAAGACTCTAGTTAGTACTGTTACTTGACCAACAAGTTACCCAAGTAAACTAGAATCATAGAGATTCTCAAAGGAAATACCAGCAACAGAAGCTAACTACTGCAATAACCCTCAACGGTTACCTGGTCCAATAACTTCAGAATCTGCACAACATAACTAAGGAGGGAGAACTTAAACATTCTCAGTAAGGGTCTTCACGGTACCTGCAAGAAAATTACTAAGGACTCCAAATATGAGAACATATGTAACCTGCTGTGAGGTCATACAGCTTGAGGGTCTAATATATGCATATACCTTGGTCCCTTGGGACCATTCCTCATCATAGTCCTCGAACTACAAGGCATAGCCTTGTCCTCTAGCAAGCTTAGCTTGCCATCCTAACTAGTGATAAATCACCAGTTGAACCTCTCCTGTTTATGTTGTACAGGGGAACTATGGTGGGACTATTGTAGACTAGGCAATAAAGACCTCATAAACTAGGCGTACTAAGGTTTCACCTTGCCAAGGGTTCTAAACCTTTCACCTTCGTTAGTGGTACTTAGTTGTGATCCTTGGTAAACTAGTTTTCTTGCTTATGGTAGAAGTAACCATAAAACCTTACAAAACTTAAGAAAACTCCTAGGTACCAAAGGACTTTTGAAAGTCTCCGAGTACCCTCGAAATGATAAGACCCCAAGGTACCCTAAGAACCCCCTTAGGTCTCCCCTTGACCTTTCAAGAAAAACTTGGAAAATTCAGCCAACATACCTATGGCGACGTGTTGCCACAGTTGGTAACGTTCTGCCAACTTTCTAGTATTGGCGACGCGTCGTGGGCAATGGTACAAAACTGGCAACGTGTCGCCAATTTGCAAATCTGCAGAATTTTCACAGATTTTGCTGCTATGAACTTTGGACACTTACCAAACATATCAAACATACTTGGATAGCCTCCAAACTTCACATACATGTAAAACATGTTGTATAGATCACAACTAACTATCACAAGCCAATCTATGATGCATTATAACATCATTCCAATCACCACAAACTTCATAGTCTACCATGATTCAACCTTGTCCACTAACTAATGCTATTGGTAGAATTACTCAAATTCATCAAGCAAACTCATCCCAATAGCATTAATTGAACTCAAAAAATACAACTCCCTTACCTCAACTCCAAGTAACAAGCAAGAATCAAGCACTCTTTCAATCCACTAAGCTCACTAAAGCACCACCTAAGTTCCAAGAAAAACATAGGCCCCAAACATCAAGTTCTTACCTTCTAACCAAAACCCAAGCTCCTAACCAACTAATAAACATGAATTCAATCAAGTACACAATGGTTACCTCGTACTAAAAATAGGGGATGGGAGAAAACGTGCTTCCAAGCTCCAAAACCATGGTTTTATGCTTGAGATAAGCTCCCAATGGCCTATATACTTATGATGGCTTCTCTTTTCACTAAGAAACTTTGATTTCAAGCTTAATTGGATGGAAAAATGAGGGTGGAGAGGATGAACTTGGGTTTATGGCAGCCACCCTTCCAATTTACCCTCTTATAAACCATGTTTAACACTTAAGCCACCAAAGTATTAGACATGATACACTTAAGTCCCCATCTTTTGGTAACCATAGCTATTCTTGATTAATCCTTGTTTATTTCATCAAGTTTGGGTTAAAGTTAAAAGTTAGGTTATAAAAAATCATTTTAACCACTCGGGATCCAGCCCAACTATTTAGGATGCAAAAATTACCATTTTGCCCCTGAATTTTATTTAATGCCTTAACTTCCTCAAAACTTAGTGAACTTTGATAAAATTTCCTATTCTTTCTATGTAAACTTGAATTAAGGTTTCAAACTTGATTTAGAGCAATTTACCTTCTTCAGGCATGCTTCCCACTAGGAGAGCCATAACATACCAAGTGTGCTCTAGTCGCCTGTGGATGCCAGTGTGGGTAAGTTACACATACAAACATGCATTTCCTAGCTTATTACACTTAGTGCCTTTGAGGGCTTACCTAAGCCTATTATGTACTACTAATGCCCTTGCCATGTGTAGCCACTTGTACATACATTTACAATTCAAAATTAGGCATCTTAGGAACTACATGGCCAAGATTACATACAACAAAAGTTAAGCTATTTTAGTAGCATGCATCCACACACTTTGGGCTCAAACAGTCTCAATGCCCACAACTACTTTAACCTCAATTTTTACATGACACTTAGGCCAAAGTTGCCTTATAACCCTTCTAGTCTTTACCCATTCCAGAATAGATGCAGAAGCAGCTAAACTCATGGCAGCCATCCAAGCCTACACATCAATTTCAACCATTAGTTCACAATATGATCTTTTCAATATGCCTTTTATAAGCCAACAAACCTTAGCACACCTCCTTATGCATAAACCTCTAAAAGAGGTTCTTTAGCCTCTACTATTCCACTCCTTTACCTAAAATGGGCAAAACAGGGCATGAGTACATAGATACTCAGTAAGAGTTCAATACAACACCTAGAGCCTACATAATGTTCAAAATATTGTCTTATACATATAAACCTCTAATTCCTCATTTTAACCTGCAACCAAAGACAAAAAGACACAAAAGATACAATATACAATGTAATATTTGATACTTACATTGACACTTTAAAGGTTAGCACATGTAATCAATCAAAGAAGCATGCAAAATACACACACACCACATACACGGTTTCACTTAGACTTAGAAAACATTTCTTTCTTTCAAGTAAGCAAGTGATCACTTTAAAGTAAGTCAATTTAATATAGAGCTCTAGGTAGATGAACAAGTTCGGCCATACTTGGTCAAAAACCCCAATGCTTTCAAGATGCAAACTAGCTAGCTTACCATAGTGCATAAGCACACGTAGCCCATTTTCATAGCTCCTACGATCATTCAGCCATAGCCATCACCTAGGGTAGCATCCTCCCCATAAAAATCAAAGAGAAGGAGCTTGATGTGAACCTTTAGCTAGCTCAAAATTAGCTGTAAAGAAGCAAGAAACCTTCAACATGGCACATGTACCACCATGGGCCTACCCTTAAGCCACCATGTTCGGTTTTCTGTCCTTTGCTTCTCTTTGTGTTTCTTACATGTTTCTTTATTCTCTAGCATGCTTTGCACCATTTTCTTGAGGTTGGTAGTAGTATTCAATGGGTAGGAAGCTGCCTTGAAAAAAATTAAGTCCAAGCGGTGGTGTTTCGGCTAAAATGGCCTTGGCAGCCAAGCTAATTTGACTATTCTTTGGTCTAACTCCTCTTAAATCAGTTAAATCATTTTGATTATTGTATTACCCTATTTAAATCCCTTGGTGGGGTGTTTTGAGCACCCACTTTTCTCTTTATTTTAGCCAATTAAGTCACCCAACTTTTACCTAACCTTGGACACACTTTAGGTGCAACCAAGAGCCTCCTAGGGCACCCTAAAGTGCTTTCCCTTTTTCTCATGTGTCCTTCACTTTTCCTTGGCCTACATTGCAGCCCTCATCTCTAGTTTAACATTATGCATTAACCCCACACAATTCCTCTCAAAGCATTTGGCTTTAGAGCCTGCAAATTGGCATGGGTGCACACAAGGTGTGTCCAAGAGCCACCCTGTTCCCCTCTTTAGTGTTTTCTTAATACTCTTAGGTTCTTTTCCATTTTTTCTTCAAATTTTGGGTATTTACTTCAAATCTTATCTTGGCACTTAATTTTTAGCCATTTTTGGCTCACAAATAAAACATTTTCCTCATGTTTTACTTAAGTGCGCTTACGATGCCTTAAGGGCACCCCATGGGGGATTTGTCCTTTTATGGATTTTTTCTTCACATCTATGGCTTGCATTACTTACATACACAATTCATGTACATTTTATGTACATTATAATCATTTCCTATAGCCTATGCAAGTTTGGGGCATGACATTGTTGTTGTGGAAACTCGGCGTTCTAAGGACAAGGGAGTTCCTAAGTCCTAGTTCACACCTGAGCCTCAGGTAATAGTAGATTAGCCGCCCTAGGAGCTTTCTTTGTTAGAGGATGAACATCCTCTGACAGTCATAATGGGCTTCATACATGACTTTCAGCATTCTATTATGGCTAAAATGACATAACAACTTGAGAAATGTCGGTTACAAGCTCGTTCACATGCGAGGACACCCTTCCTGCAAGCCCACCTAAAGAGAGGTCATAGTTCACCTTGCTGAAGATCAACTAGTAAAAGCCTTCATGATGAGTCCTTGATAGAGAACTTGCCATCTTGCAGGCACAATAAGGTAAGGTCAAGATCAAGAGGGAAAAAGGTTTCATAGTGATGAAGTCCCTTTCCCTATGGGAAGACCGCACTTCTTCATTGGTGAAGTTATTCACCCAAAATGAAACAATATTCCCTGTTGCCAGGTCATCCCCTGGAATGAGGAAAAGGCAGCACTACCATTTTGATGGAAAAAATCTTGGATAGGTTGGATAAGGTTGAGAAGCAAGTCTCCCAAAAGCTTATTTGGTCAAGTTAGTCTGAAACCTTTACTAGAGATGAGTCTTCATTCATTCGGGCAGTGGTGGAAGCCCCTATGCCTAGTAGCTCCTGAGTACCTCACTTCAAAAGCTATGGTGTGCGAATTGACCCCCAGACCCATCCAACCAAATACAAGAGGAGCATGATGCTGCACAGGCTAATGATGCTACCCTCTACAAATGCTTCAAGGTAACCTTGTTAGGGCCAGCTACTACGTGGTATAACTCCTTGGCAACTGGAACAATTATGGGATTTGAAGAATTATCCATTGCATTTACCCATTATTTCATCAAAAGTAGCCAGACTACGACGATGCTTGTCCAGATGTGCAACAAAGTCCAAATGTCAAAAGATTCAATCATGAGGCCTTTAGTGTCCTTGACTTTCACCGAGAGATTAGGATTATTGCAATGATACGAGCACTCAAACTCTTCTATGAGTTCTCAAAGGAACCTCCAAACACACTAAGGGAGTTCTACAGAAGAGCCAAACAGCATGTGACCACTAAATAGTTAAGAATGGGAGAGCTGAAAGTGGACTATCAATCTTTCAGAGGTTAAAATTCCTAACCTTGGTACCAAAGCGAGGGAGGGGGAAGACCTCGAAAAGCCCAAAGTAAGAGGCCACTGATGTTTACTCCCCTGAACACAACAAGGACCAATATTTTGATGGCCCTAAAAAGCAAGGGACCTCGATCCAACGCCTAAAGCCCATGACTTCGGATAACAAGAAAAATATGAAAAAGTGTTGCCAATTTCACAAAGATCATGGGCACGACACTGAAGATTGTTTCTAGTTAAGAAAATATATTGAATCCTTGATCAAGCAGGGGAAACTTCAGCAACACTTATGAATGCCTTCACCTAAATCCAAGGAGAAAATAAAAGAGGAAAAAAAGGGCGATGATGATGAATATGCCTATGACAGACATCATTCGAACCGAAGTCCTAGGAAACTCCCACCTACTTTGGCCGGCGTCATACAAACAATCACCCTTGGTATGGCTTTGACTAAAAGAAAAAGGAAGGTAAGAAAAATTGCCATGATGGAATTCGACAAACCTATAAACAAGTTCACTTGAAGGGATGGCTCAGTGGTAAAGTTTCCACAATATGACCCTCTCCTGATCACTACCAAAATTAGAAACTGGGAAGTCAAAAGGGTGTTCTGTGATCATGGTTTAAATGTCGATGTCCTATTCGACCATTTAGTACCAAGCTTGGGCATCCCCGAAAATGAACTCCAACCAATTACTTCACCAACATTCAGGGTGGGGCCTACAGAAATCCTAGTCTTAGGATGGATCAACCTGCCTTTGATGCTAAAAGGCACCTCAGTCGACATAGCAAAAGAACTCTTCACCACAACCATGACAAGGTTTATCATCATAAATGTCCCCTAGTCCTATAATTTCATCCTTGGCAGGCAAACTCAAGGTAGCGTATACCTCAGGGCTAACGTAAAATACTTAACAGTCACCTTCAAAGCGAAAGAGGGAAATGCAGAAAAATTCATCGACTAGGTTGAGGTGAGAAAGGTGTTCCTCAGAGCAAGACAAGCTCCTATCAAACTCCATGCCCATGACACATGAAAAGGAGGCATCATCACCGAAGAAAGATCCGAGAAGGATAAGTGTGATGATGAGAAGATAGAAACTAAGAATTTCGAACTAGTTCATGGCCGAAGTACAGGAGTTGGGAAACATCTGGCAGAAGAAGAAAAAGATAGGCTTGTATCTTTTCTATTAATGAACAAGGATTTATTTGCTTACTCCCCAAAGGACATGCGCAAAATAAATCTTGGCATAATCCAACAAAGTCTAAAAGTAAATCCTAAAGCTAAGCTTGTTTGGTAAAAAAAGCACAACATCTCATCATGCAAGAATGACTTTGTTAAAAAATAAATTCAACGACTCTTGGAGGTAGGGATAATAAGGGAAGTAAAATATCCCAAATGGCTCAGCAACATCATTGTTGCTACCAAGGAAGAAAGTGAAAAGCGCTTAATGTGAATCGACTTTTGAAGTATCAACAATGCTTATTCGAAAGGCTCATATCCTCTGCCTTCAATTGATCAACTTGTGGATTCTATTGCCAAATACAGATTATTGAGCTTCACCGACGCATTTAGCGAGTATCACTAGATTTAGATGAATCCAACGAACAAGGAAAAAATGGCATTCATAATCGATGTAGGAACATATTGCTACATAAGGATGTCATTCGGCCTCAAGAATACAGGAGCCACTATTAGAGGCTAATGAATAGAGTGTTTGACTCCCAAATTGATAGGAATACGGAAGTATATGTCGATGACATGATAATCAAAAGCAAACCATTAAGCAATCGTGTCATAGACCTACAAGAAACCTTCCAGTAGCTTCAAACATTTGGCATTCACCTTAATCCTGAAAAATGTGTATTTGGAGTAATAGCTGGCAAGTTCCTTGGCTTTTTGGTATCCAAGAGAGGCATAAATGCTAACCCTGAAAAGATTAGGACCCAACTTGGATCCCAAACGCCTTTCACTATCAAAGGCATACAGAGGTGATGCCCAGCGGCATCTTCGTTGAATGACATGTTGGCTTGCAGGATGGACTTCCAGTGGGAGAGTATCTGAAACACTTAGAAGAACAAGGGTTAGAGACTCCCCGAAGTGTGTTTTCGAGGGAGGAGCCTCTGACGCCTAAGTCAGTGTTTGTGAAAGTAGTAGTAAAGAGCAGCAAGTAGTGAAAAGAGAGAGTCCCGTGTCCTTACCGAGGTCCTTCCCAAGTATTTATAGGAGGGTGGAGGGAGGAGGCCGTTTGACACAACTTGTTTAGATTATGACACATGTTTGGTCAAATCCAATCCATGCATTTGGAGATAGGTATCTCCAGCTAGCTGTAGGCCATTCTAGCCAGAGGGCAGGGGCGTGTGCGAGGTTTCTCTGTCAGAGGCTCATTAACCATTTTTGTTGTATCTCTGTGAGACCCCTTCGGCGTATAAAACCCCTTCGGGCAAAGATTTTCATCGAGGGTTATCGGGGAAGCCCCTTCGGTAGAGTGGGTCACCTTCGGTAGGCGTTTCCTCTGTCAAGGATGGTGGATCTACTTTTTCGAGGTCAATAGGTTCATAAATTCGATGGTGGTAAAAGATACCTATTCCTGAAGTTAGTCATGTTCCTAACCGAAGATGGTGTTGACAGTGCCCCAAGGTCGGGGCTAAGCTCCCACCAAGGGTGGTTTTAGGATAGCTAATCAGGAGACCTCCGGGGCCACGGCCCTTTGGCTATCACATGGCCCCCTTAGGAAACTGAAGTTGTATCTTCGGCGTGTGGCATGGAAATCTTTTTTGGAGGTGACAAGCGTCTTGGTTCGTAGAGCTGAATTTTGACCTCGGTGACCTTTCTTCGGGGTGGGCATCTCTTTGGTTCCAGATGCCTCTTTTGGCCGAAGTAGTATCTTCAGCATTAAATGGGACTCCTCGCTTTTGACCGAGCTCTTGATGTTTCCAAAGTTGTATCTTTGGATGCATAAATATATTTCCCCCTTTGAGTTCCTTGTTCTCTATTGCCTGCCAATGAATCATCACATCTTCTGACTAGGTAGTGGCATCACTTCGGGCTAGGCTTATATAGGCCTACTAATGTCAAAAGGGGTGCCCTTGTTTCTTGCATTAGGTGACACGTGTCACTAGGTGATAGCCGAATGGTTGCGTCCATTACATCAGTTGCGTCCCTTCGTTTGTGAAGGGTCATTATGGCAACGCTTCGCTTGCCTCTTTCAGGCTATATAAACCATTTCTCCTTCAGAGTTTTCCACACTTTTCCAATGCTCATTCCTTTTGCTCTCTGATTTTCTCTCACCTTCCATCTTTCTTTGGTAGTGGTGCTAGCGGCGGAGTGATTTCTGACAAGTTTGTGGCTGTCTCCGAAGTTCCTGTTTTCGTTCCAAACTCGATGGGTTTATTTCCAAAGTACTTGTTTTTTTATCTCATTTCTTTCCCCTTCTTCTTCCTGAGGTCCGGTTCGTAAGAGTTGGCTCCCTCCTAACTCTCATCTGAGCTGTGCCACTTCGGAAAAAGTGAAGAAGTGATCGGCTAAATTTTTTCTCCCTTCCTATGCCATCACCAGGCTCTCTAGTCCTGGTATGCCTAGCTATGCTCCTCGGAAAAATGAGATCACAGTCTTCAGGGCACAGCTGAAGGTGGGACTTCAGTATCCCCCACTGAATATGGTTTCTGACTTTTTCCAATTTCATGGCATAGCAGTCAACCAGCTTCCCCCGAACTCCTACTCCTACTTTAATGCCTTCCTTTGTATGTGCGGTGTCTTCAAAATATAGCCCAACTTCGTTTTTTCATGCAATACTACAAACTTCACCCTGTTTCGAAGGGTGGGTTCTACTTCTTGCTCCCTTAGGGATATAGGACCAAAAAATACATGTTCACCTTCAAAACAAAAGATAGTTGGAAAGGGTGGCAGAAGAAGTTCTTTTTTCTGAAAGTGGACGAGCAATGGAAAGACATGCCATCTAAGTGGGCTTCTGGTATTTTAGCCATTGATGTAGTTGATCCGAGGAAACTGTTAACCTTAAAGCTGGAGTCTCAGTTTGAGGAGTTCGATAGCCGTATTCGAGCTATCACGAATTGGGATCCCGAGGTCCCTCCGCATTCTCTCAACCCTTTTCCCATCAGATGGAGTTTCATAACCAAAGAGGTCCTTCGGGAGCTTGATGTAATCAAGGTACATGTTACTGATGAAGGCATGCCAAAGCCTTTGGTTAATGGGAAGAAAGTGTTGTTGGTCATGCTCCTTCGGGGAGAACTTACGTACTTGGCCTAGGTGGAAAGTAAGCTTCTTTCCCACTTTCCTTTTTATAACTTCTTCATACTCATACTGATGTTCTTCTTTTTGTAGAGATGGGTGATAAGTCTGCAACCTTCTACAATAGTCTTTTCCTCAGCCAAGCTGAGAAGGGGGAGTAGTAGAAGAAAAAGGCGCCAAAGAGGAAGAAGGCACCGGCCGGACCATCTTCGGCGTCGAAGTCCAAGAAAGCTAAAGAGGACTCTCTTCCACCTTTGCCCGAAGGTGAAGAGGAGATACTTGATTGAACTCCTGTTCGTGCTGACCCGCCTTTAGGGCAAGCGGTCCATTTTACCTCTCTAAGTCCTGGTGCTGCTGTCGAGGCACTGGGGACATCGTTGGGGGAGGTGTCTGCCGAAGAGGCTCAGGAGTTGTGAAGGAGGAAAGGCAAGGACATCCCTGCCAAGGTGTTGGACGTCAGTGATTCTGACAAAGAGGGCCCCAAACTTCATGGAGGACATGGACTTGTTCTCTTAGGATAGTCAGAAGATGGCCCTTCAGATGGTAAGGGGCATTATGACCAATGCTACCTTCCAATCTCTCAAGGAGGAATGCCCGAATGAGGAGGTCCTCACTGTGAGGATGAAAGAGCACACTGCCCAGGTAGACCTTAATGCTTTAGGACTTAGAAAAATTTTGAGCTTTTGGTGCTTGACCTACATTCGGGATCCTCCATTTTACAACTTTTTGCGTACAGTAGATACTTTTGGGCATAGGCAGCCAAACAATCTTCGGTTTGAAGTCGATCAGACGAAAACTTGGCCAAGGCTAAGGACCTTTTTGTGAGCTCGATCGTTAAGTATGGCGAGCTCAACAAAATTGTGAAGGACAACCTAGCCAGTCTTCAGGGAGAAGTGTTGGAGAGCCAAAATTAAATTTTGGAGGAATTTTCTTCCAAAGTGGCAGACCTCGATGCGAGGGTGGTGGCGCTGACTTCGGCAAATGAGGCCTTTTAGAAGGAGAAGGAGGACGCCATTGCCGATCTCACAAAGATGTTGGGGCTTAATGCCAAATTCATTGTCGAGATCGAGCAACTAAAGAAGGGTAACAAGAAGAAGAAGAAGCTAGAGAATGAGGTCAAGGCATTGAAGAAGGAGCTGGGGGACCTAAAAGCCGAAATGACCAAGTTAGATGAGGCAACTAAGTCCTTCTACCAAGATGAGTTCTGCCTTGCCCGTCATCAAGTCCTCTCCAAGTATCCTGACTTATACCGTTCCTTCCTCCGGGCACTTGATGTTCCCAAAGGACCTTCTTTGAAATGGTCAAGCGTAGAATTTGTCAACCTTCCAATTCTTCCTCCTTTGGCAACTGAAGTTGGCACAGATGAAGATGATGAGGTTGAAGATGACCATGGCGAGGATGCTGAAGACCTCGAAGATGGGCAAGACAAGCAATAGGCCCCATTTTTTTTTTATACTTTGTACTTCGTCATTTGAACTTAATGGAACTTTCCCATCTTTTGTCCAAAACTTTGGCCATGCCCCTGATTGGAACTTAATGACTACGAACATTATCTTCATCCCGAAGGACCTCTTCGGTCAACCTTCTTCAAAAGACTTGCCTTTCAAAAGTAGTTAAGTACCTTTGGGACCAACCATGTTTGGTCGACCATTTTTAGTGGAACTTAATTTGTGCAAAAAATAGTTAAGTGCCTTTAGGACCAGCTATGTTCAGTCGATCACCCTGGGTGAAAATTGTACAATATTACTCATGCACTTTTGGAAGCAACCACATTCGGTTTGCCTCCTTCGGCGACTTTTGAATAATTTTTGCCTTGAAAATTTTTCTAAGTGTAGAATTTTTTTCAAAAAGTCTAAATGCCATGTATTTTTCAATTCCCCACCTTCAATATCACCAAGCTTATAGAATCCTGGCCGAACTTCCTCAAGGACCAAATAAGGTTCATCCCAATTTGCTCGAAGTACTCCATGATATGGTCTTCGTGCTTCGAATTCAGCCTTTCGGAGAACGAGGTCCCCTTTCTTAATTCCTTTACGCTTAAAATGCAAGTTTGTAGCAACAACTACTCTCTGCTGAAAATCTTTTCTTCTGAGCTCGGCCATCTCTCTATGCTCGTCAACCATATCCAAGTCGGTTCTTAAATTGAGGTGGTTCCCTTCTTCATCGAACACCTGAATTCTAACAGATGGCTGTACAACCTCGACAGGGAGAATGGCCTCTATGCCGAAGATGAGTGAGAAAGGTGTCTCACCCTTGGCCATTCTAGGATTTGTTCGATAGCTCCACAGCACGCTCGGAAGCTCTCCTGGCCATTTTCCCTTTACTTCCTTCAACCTCTTTTTCAAAACATTTTTTATCATTTTGTTGGGCACTTCAACTTGTCCATTGCTCTGAGGATGGGCAACCAAGGTGAAGTGCAATTTTATCCCGAGGTCGGCTGTGAATTCCTGGAAACCTTTATCGGTAAACTAGGAACTATTATCAGCTACTATCACCCTCGGTATGCCAAATCTGCATATGATGTTCTTCCAGATGAATCTTTGTATGTCCTTTTTCAATATTGCTACTAAAGGCTCTGCCTCGATCCACTTGGTGAAATAGTCTACTGCGACTACGCAGAACTTCACTCCTCCAAGAGCTGTTAGGAGAGGCCCAATAAGGTCAATACCCTAAACAGCGAATGGGCAAGGATAGTTTGCTGAAGTTATTACTTCCAAGGGTAGTCTCTAGATGGGAGCGTGTCTCTGGCACTTGTCGCATTTTTGGACAAACTGCCTCACATCCTTCCCTAAGGTAGGTTAGAAATATCCTTGGCGGAGTAGTACTCCGGCAAGGGCATCAGTCCCGATGTGAGAACTGCAGGCCCCCTCATGGACTTCTTTGAGGACTATCACAATGTTCTGTTTGCTGATACACCTTTGTAGCGGACTTGCATACCCTTGTCGGTACAACTCTTCCCTAATCAAGAAGTATCTACCCGAGCGCTTTCACACCTTTGTGGCTTCAAGAGGGTCTTTGGGAAGTTCTGAAGTTGCGAGATATTTTTTGATAGAATCTTTCCACCCTTGAATCGAGGTTGCTATAGACATTGTGGCAACGTGCGGGTTTCCGGGAGTCGCCACCAATCGCTTTTCGCTCAGGTCGATTGGACACCTAAAAAATTGGTCTGCGAGAGTTCGGGGGTTCGGGAGTACGGTTATGTTAAAATAACTTTATTTTAACGCCCAAAATTGGTACCTTAGTTGATTCTAATTTTGCTTTGCTTGCTTTTAAGTTAATTTTCAAAACAGAAATTTTAACTGAATTAGTCAGATGTGGATTTTTAAATTAATATGGGCTTTAAAATCTTCGGTAATTAATTTGTATAATTTTTATAAACTTGATATTTTCCGAACCATGGATTCTATCGAACCACCCAGACACGGAATTTGATGAAATTTTAATTAAATATTTTAATCCATATTATAAATTCCGCCGAATTATCCGAATATGGATTTTTATCTAGATATTTAATTTTTATTTTCTAAACCGTGAATCCTGTCGGATTATTCGGATATGGAAATTAGTAATTTAAAATTTTAATTTTTATTTTATTAAAATAATTATTAATTTATCTTTTTGTCATAATTTTTATGAATTTTTATTATTTTTAATGTTATTTTTTTATTATTAAAATAATTAGTAATTTAAAAAATTATTTTTATTTTTTTCATTTTTTTATTTCTTTTATTTCTTTTCTTTCTTTTCTTTCTTCTTTCTTTTTTTTCTTCTTTTCTTTCTTTTCTTTTCTTTTTTTTTTCTTATTCTTTTTCTTTCTTCTTTTCTTTCTTTTGATTGTTTGGTGAAAGATCTTTTTCTTTTTTTTATTTTTAAGTAATTACTTAATTTATAAAGGAACCAAAAAGTAATTATTTAAATATCTAATATCAAGATTTTTTATTTATTTAATAAAGAAACCAAAGAGTTATATATTTTTTTTAAAAAAAATAAGTAAAAGAAAAGTCTTGATATTCATATATTTTAAATTTTAACAAAAGATTTTAAAGTAATTATTGAAAATTTTTTTGGTAAAATTTTATTATTATTATTATTATTATTGGATATTTTATCTTATTTAAAAAAATTTGATATTTTTTATTATTATCTTGGACACTTTATTTTATTTAAAAAAAAGTTTGATATTTTTCCAAACCATGGATCCTGTCGGATTATTTGGATATGGAATTTAATTTAAGTTTTTGTTTATTTAATTAATTATTTTTAATAATAATTTTTATTGGATTTTTAATAATTTTAATATTTATTATTATTATTTTAATTTTTATTAAAAAAAATTATCTAATCCATAAATTTTAAAGATATACTTAATTAAGATTTTTAGTTTTGGAATTATCTAATTAAGATTTTTTAATAAAAGGAATAAAAGGTTAACTTTTTAAAGAAATAAAAAAATAAATAAAAAATATGTGTTCCAAAATAATAGAGGATGGGGGCTTTGTAAATAAAATGGATTCTTGATTAGTCCTAAAAAATAAGGTTAATTATTCACATAAAAAAAAACTTCTTCTTTTATTTTGTTATTATTTTATTTTTTTATAGCTAAAAGTGAAATAAGTTTAACCATCTATGTAAAAAAAAATTACATAAAGTAAATAAAAGACAATAAATAAATAAAGTGGGGGCTTTTTGGCCATCCACTTAAAAAATTGCACAAATTAAATAACATATGCAAATAAATAAATAAATAAACAAATAAAAAGCACATAAAGTAAATAAAGGAAAGTTAAAGGACAATAAATAAATAAATAAAAATAAAATGGGGCTTTTTGGCCATCCACAAAAAATAGGAGGTATAACCTTCCATGAAAAAAATAAATAATAATAATAATAATAATAATAAAAGTTAGTTGTTAGTAATTAGTTCTGCAAAAATTAAAAGGTTAGTGACTTATAATGGAATAATAATAATAATAGTAATAATAATAAAATTTAGTTGTTAGTAATTAGTTCTGCAAAAATTAAAAGGTTAGTGACTTATAATGGAATAATAATAATAACAATAATAATAATAGAAGTTACTTGTTAGTAATTAGTTCTGCAAAAATTAAAAGGTTTGTGACTTATAATGGAATAATAATAATAATAAAATATAGTTGTTAGTAATTAGTTCTGCAAAATTAAAAGGTTAGTGACTTATAATGGAATAATAATAATAACAATAATAATAATAAAAGTTAGTTATTAGTAATTAGTTTTGAAAAAATTAAAAGGTTAGTGACCAAAATGAATAATCATGGAAAGATGAAGGATTAAAACAGGGTTTACCCAAAAAATAAAAATTTGAAATTGGCGGGTCGGGTAACGTTTCCGGCCGAAACGATTTCGTTTCTTTTTTTTCTGTTTTCCGGCAATGATGACGGAGGAGGACCCTAGGCTGGCTTCGTCGGCGACGGGCTGACGAGATGGAGGTGGAACGGTGGCCGGAGGGAGAGAGATAGAGGGAAACCGAGAGGGAGAGGTAGAAAGAGAGAGGGACGAACCGGCGGAGGGCGAGACGCGGGGGTGGTTGGCGACGGAGGAGGGCGAGACGCGGGGGGGTGGTTGGCGATGGAGGAGTGTGAGACGCGAAGGTGCGGTGGCTGGTAATGGAAGGCGAGACGCGGTAAAAACGGAGGTTGACGGATGAGGGAAACAATGGGCTGAAAGAGAGAAAAGGAAAGTTTTTAGTTTTCTGGGAAGAGGGAGGAGAGGTCAGAGACTGTTTCTACAGTTTTTCCTTTTCTTTAAATGGAACTCTAATCTTGATTTTTTTCGTGGTTTCTTCACAGATTTCCACCCCTATTTATAGGGGAAGGGGCCTTGGATTCCCTTAATAAAAAAAAATTTGAAATTTAATTAAAAACAGACTTATCTTTTAATTTAGTAAAATGACAGTTTCAGTCCTTTACGTCTCTTTGACTTTGGGGATGTTCCTGAAACTTCTGATTGAGACAATTTTATCTTTTTCTGTCAATTTGGGCCAGAACCGTCGGTTTGGCCCAAAATTCATGCGAAAAACTACCAAATGCTCCTGAAACTTTCAGATTTTGTCAAATTTCCCAAAACTTCTTAATTTTTTCATTTTTACCCCAAACTTTTCAATTTTGTCATTTTTTTATGGAGTTTTTTTTTTATTTTTATTTTTATTTCATACATACATATATACACACATATATCATTTTTAACTAAACCCTTATAAACAAAAATGTATTTTAAACTAATTAACTTAATTAAAATTTTTTCAGTAATAATAATATTAATTAATTAATTAATAATTAATTAATAATACTAATTTTTTTTAAATTTTTTTTAATATTTTTTTTTATAAAAAGGGTCGGATGAAATTGGGTGTCAACAGCTGCCCCCCTTTGCATGCTTCATGGGACATGATGTATGCAAAGTAGTTACCAAATTTCGTCTGACTTAGCTAGGCATTAAGAACCTTCTCGCCGCCTAAACCCTGAGGAGAAAAACTCTTTCCTCCTCCTTTTTGAGGTTAAGGAACTTTCCTTAGAACCTCTGCGATAAGAACTCTCCTATCGTTGAAGGAAAATTAATTGATTGATTGATTTCGAGGTTAAGGTTCCATACTTAGAACCCCGGCGATAGGAGCTGTCCTATCGTTGAAGGAAAATTGATTGAGTTTGAGGCTAAGGAGCTTTCCTTAGGACTTCGGCGATAGGAGCTATCCTATCGTTGAAGGAAAATTGATTGATTTTGAGGTTAAGGAGTTTCCTTAGGACCTCGGCGATAGGAGCTGTCCTGTCGTTGAAGGAAAATTGATTGAGTTTGAGGCTAAGGAGCTTTCCTTAGGGCCTCGGCAATAGGTGCTGTCCTATCGTTGAAGGAAAATTGATTGATTGAAATTGAGGCTAAGGGCCCTACCTTAGAACCTCTGCGATAGGAATCTTCCTATCGTTGAAGACAAAATTGATTGATTGAAATTGAGGCTAAGGGCCCTACCTTAAAACCTCTGCGATAGGAACCTTCCTATCGTTGAAGGGAAATTGATTGATTGAAGTTGAGGCTAAGGGCCCTACCTTAGAACCTCTGCGATAGGAACCTTCCTATCGTTGAAGAGAAATTGATTGATTGAAGTTGAGGCTAAGGGCCCTACCTTAGAACCTCTGCGATAGGAACCTTCCTATCGTTGAAGAAAAATTGATTGATTGATGGAGAAAAACTCTTTTCTCCTTTTTTGAGTACTTCAAGCAAAAGTTGTATGAGGGCAATTGAAGTGGGAATGATTTCTTAGGAAGTGTGGATTTTCATAATAGGCGAGTGCAAAAATTTAAACTTCGATGAGATGAGTGAATCTTGATGATGTGAAATAAAACAGACAAATTATGTAAGGGTACGGATGTTTGGAATCAATACCCAAGGTTTCATCTAATATTTTCTTCAGAAAATATAGATTCCCTTGTGAGATATGTCATCCAAATAATGTTGAAGCTTAGCTACCCAAAAATGTCCTGACTAGTGGACCTAATAGGATGCGTCTCAAGAGTAAACAAAATTACTCCTTACTCAGTCATTCCAACCTAAAGGCTTTGTCCTATGGTTTTAATATCAGCATGAACCAAACTATCCTCCAAGATAAAAAAGAAAGAAATTCCCTGGAAAGAAAAACCAAAACACGAAAGAAAATGCTGATAATAAAACTAAAGGACAAGAAGAACAGATCGGATCGCTTCTTCTTCCACAATGCTTCAACAGGCCGGGTAAAGGACAATTATGGGACGGAACTGGTCGGGAAAGACTGTCGTGTCCAGTCTATCTGGATCATCGCTGGATCTGGTTTAGGAACAAAAGCTTGCATTTTATCTAGCAATTCTTCAGCAGTTGTTGCGGATATTAGGATTCGTCATGCTACTCTTAATATAAAATTCTTCTGCATAGCGTAGTCTACAAAAGCTATCAGACCTGTAAAGAAATTGTTAACATTCAACAGCCCAATGGGTTTCTTATGCAAATTAAGTTAGGTCATGGAAGCAATTTGAAAGACTTCTCCCAATGTGCCAAAACCACCTGGTAGAGCGATAAAAGCATCAGCATTAAAAAGCATTTGTAACAAACGATCTTGCAGATTTTTAACCACTAACTCTTCTCCAATCGTGCCCCCAGAAACAAACTTCAAAGGTCCAGGGATAATGCCCAGAACTTGACTTCCTCCTAAAGATGCTGCTGATGCTACACCTCCCATTAATCCGACACTACCTCCTCCATAGACTAAATGTATTTTTCGTTCAGCTAATACTCTACCCAAATGGTTGGCTGCCTTTAAGTACTCTTCGTCTTTTCTAGAAAATACACAAATACTTCAGGATTTACGAGTTGAGGTTTTCTCCATTCCTATTTTTATCCTTGTGAGAAATGAAGATGATATATTTATAGAGATGAAGAGATAAAGCAATAATTATATTTTTAAGAGTAGGTACATTATTGCCGGAAGAGAAGGAAAATTTTCAAAAGTGGCAGCTATACACAGTAGTCGTGACTATGACTCATGTTAGGAGTGGGTACATTATTGCCAAAAGGGGAGGAAATTTTCCAAAATGGCTGCTAGCATGATTGTCGGGAGAGAAGGAAAATTTTCAAAAGCGACAGCTAGCATGTACAGTAGTCGTGACTGTAGCTCACGTTAGGAGTAGGTACATTATTGTCGGAAGAAAATTTTCAAAAGCGACAGCTAACATGTACAGTAGTCGTGACTTTGGTTTACGTCTTCCACTGGTGATAGCCGAAGTGCTATCGCCCTGTCCACTGACTTCGGAGAAAGAGGGAGCCAAACACATGAGGTATACGACCTCGGAAGCCCCATCGTACCAACCACGGAAAATTACCATATCGCCTCTCCATCAGAGGACGAATGAACCGACTTCGGAAGAATAAGAACACCCCGAAGAAACAGTATCACCCCGGGGAGAGGTCCTTGTTCGTCCCCCTAAAAGGTAACGTCGGCCGAAGGGACCTCGGAGGAGCGATGGGTGCCACGAAGAAGTCTCTGACATATTCACCCGTACGCACTAGACGTCGACCTCAAGCACTCTGACAGGCCACTGCAGTCTGCGCTCTGACACGCTAAGACGCACTTCTCGACAAGCCACTGCCCGAGAAAGCCTGCAGGCGGCTGGCCACTCTTCTAGTTAGAGGTACGGGCGGCATTCGTCCATACACGTGTCACAATCCGAGGGGCTCATTTTCTCCTATTTACAGTAAGGGAGGCTCTCGGTAAATGGGGTTGGACAGGGGTTTTTTTGGGGCTCCAGGCTCTAGCTTCCCCCATTTTTTTCCTCTAGACATGCCAGAAAAACGCCTCTGGCGAGATTCTTTCCCTTCTGTGCATACCAGAGAAACACTCTCGGCAAGTCTATTTTGTGCTTACTCTTCGTCACCATTTAGAGGCACTGACTTGGGCGTTGCAGGCTCCTCCCCGGAAAACCACTCCGGGGACCTCCTGACCCCTGTTTTCTACATGTTTCAAGCCGGACTACTTGGGGACATCCCCATTTCAGTCTTTCTCTAGCACCGGAAAGCTTTCTCGGCCACCGTTATCCATCACAGACGGCCACGCGCGACATTCCTCATGAGGTCCCTGTTACTCCCGTCGTGGAGCCACAGCGGGAACATCGACGATGGCCACCCAGCGCCGTTACTCCCGTCATGGAGCCACGGCGGGAACATCTACGATGGCCACCCAGCGCCATCAACTGGCTTTACGTCCAGTAACGGCTTCAATGCCTTCTATGAATTGGCGATTTGCATCCCTTCCAGTTTTCTTATAAACTGGCAAACAGGGTCATTTAAAGTCAGATTCCTAAGACTGTAACGATCTCGTTCTTTTTGGAAAGTCATCCATAAACCGACAATCTCAAATTGCACCATTCCACAAGAGTGCGCTTCAAGAGTCTCTTGGATATCCTCCAGAGATTCCTTACGCAGGCCATTCTTAATGAATTTTCTTCTATCTCTACAATTTTTGGTGATTATCCCTGAAGAACGACATTTAGTGTCGCAAATCCACCATCCACAATTATGACAGACGCCTAGCCTCCTTGCTCTTGTCTTTTTGGCATAAGCACTTTTACCAAAGCCGGGCATACGGGGGAAGAATGCATCTGGAACTTCACCAGCCGACCGAACCTTAGCTTCGATTAGCCACCGCACATTATCAGGAATGCCTTTGTGCATAAATATTCTAAATCGTTCACGTCTAGCTTGATAAATCTTTTTAAGAACATTTATTGGGAGGGAAGGAAAATACTTTCGTAGGGCGGAAAGAGAAGAATCCACTGATGAAGGAGGCATTTAAGAGAAAAAAGGAAGAAATTAATGATTGTAGGAAACGGTAATAACTGACTTTGAGAGTCACGGAGTACCGTATCCAAAAAGAAGAACACGCATTCATAACGATGAAAGGATAACGTGTTTATTATGCCTACAGAAGCAAGTACATTATTGTCAAAAGAAAAGACAAATGACAGCTTATATGTACAGTAATTGTGACTGTGGCTCACATCTTCCACTGGTTTTATGTCCAGTAACGACTTCTATAAGTCGGGGATTTACTTCCCATCCAGTTTTCTTACAAACTGGCAAACAGGGCCGTTTAAAGTCAGATTCCCAAGACTGTAACGGTCTCGTTCTTTATGGTAAGTCCTCCATAAACCGATAATTTCACCTTGCACTCCTCCACAAGAATGCGTTTCAAGAGTCTCTCAGATATCTTCCAGAGATTCCTTACGTAGGCCATTCTTAATGAATTTTCTTTTATCTTCATGATTTTTCGAGATGTATCCTAAAGAGCGACATTTAGTATCGCAATTCCATCGTCCACATTTATGACAGACACCTAGCTTCTTTGCTCTTCGCTTTTTGGCATAAGCGCTTTTACCTAAGCCGGGCATACGGGGCATAAATGCATCTAAAACTTCACTAGCCGAACGGACCTTAGCTTCAATTGACCACCGCACATCGTCAGGAATGCCATTATGTATAAAAACTCTGATTCTTTCACATCTAACTTGGTAAATCCTTCTAAGAACATTTATTGGGAGGGAAGGAAAGTACTTTCGCAGGACGGAAAGAGTAGAATCCATTGATGAGAGAAGAATTTGAGAGAAGAGATGAAGAAATCAGTTATTGTAGGAAACTGAAATAACCGACTATGAGAGTCACGGAGTACCGTATCCGCTACTTAACCGGGAAGAAGAACACGCATTTATAGCGATGAAAGGATAACGTGTTAATTACGCTTACGGGAGCAAGTACATTATTGTCAAAAAAAAATGTAAATTTTCAAATATGACAAATTGTATGTACAGTGATTGTGACTGTGGCTCACATCTTCCACTGGTTTTACATCCAGTAACGGCTTCAACGCCTTCTATGAGTCGGGGATTTGCTTCCCATCCAGTTTTCTTACAAACTGGCAAACAGGGTCTTTTAAAGTCAGATTTCCGGGACTGTAAGGCTCTCATTCTTCATGAAAAATACTCCATAAACCAAGAAGTTCGCGTTGCACTGATCCACAAGAATGCGTCTCAAGAGTCAATCGGATATCATCCAATGAATCCTTACTCAGGCCATTCTTGATGAATCGTATTTTATCTTCTCGATTATCGGAGATCATTCCTAAAGAACGACATTTAGGATTACAAGTCCATCGACCACATTTATGACAGACTTGTAACCTTTTCGCTCTTTGCTTTTTGGCATAAGAGCTTTTGCCTATGCCAGGCATGTGAGACGTAAATGCATCTGGGGCTTCGCCTGCCAGACGAACCTTAACTTCGATTAACCACCGTACATCTTCAGGGATTCCTTTGTGCATCAAAACTCTTAATCGTTCACAGCAAACTCGGTAGATCTTTTTGAGAATGTTCATTGGGAGAGAAGGAAAATATTTTCGCAAGGGAGAAAGAGTAGGATCCATTTTCTAGCGGGAAGTAAAAGAAAGAAGGGAGGAAGGAATCAGTTATTATGGGCAACTGAGAGAACTGACTTGAGAGTCACGGAGTACCGTATCCGCCACTTAACCGGAAAAATGGAACCAACTTTTTGACAATATTTCTTATCTTTGATATTCCGTCGAGTTGACGTCGATCCTGTCCTTGTGCATGAAGCCTCGATTATCGAATCCATTGTCAGCTTTTGACAAATTGTCAACGACAATATTTCTTGACATCTGCCTTATCCTTGGCCATAGCTATCTCTTATCGTCGATCCTGTCCTTCCAGGTGTAGCCTCGATTATTGAATCCATTACCAGCTTTTGACAAATTGTCAACGATAATATTTCTTGACATCTGCCTTATCCTTGGCCATAGCTATCTCTTATCGTCGATCCTATCCTTCCAGGTGTAGCCTCGATTATTGAATCCATTACCAGCTTTTGACAAATTGTCAACGACAATATTTCTTGACATTTGCCTTATCCTTGGCTATAGCTATCTCTTATCTTGGATACTACTAGCTGACGTCAATCCTGTCCTTCCAGGTGTAGTCTCGATTATTGAATCGATTGCCAGGCTTTTGACATATTGTCTACCTTATCCTTGAATTCCTGATGCGGGTTGGTCCAGCGTATTAGCTGTGCATCCAGTGATAGACTGGTAAGAGCTGATGTCATTGAGATCTCAACTTATACTGCTGTAACTGTGCTGTGAATGTGCTTCCCATTTGGTCCCTATTATGCAAAGGCCGTGCATGCATGATGTGAAATGCATGAATGCAGAGCATGTGTAACTGATGGTTTTTTTTTTTTTGATGGATCTAGTTCTTCATGTCTTTGCTTTACTGGATCTTCTTTGTGATTGCCTTCTTGGACTATCATTGAATCTCTTTATGCTTCCCAGCTCTTGTCCATTGCCTCAAAAGCCCAACTCTTTTCAAAATCCCCTTTCCTTGACTTGTTCTTGAATTTTGGCCTCAATTTCTTTAATGTTCGCCCGCCTCATACTTTATGCCTCTCTGGATAATTGTCCCTGTTGAAATATTCGTGAGTATGGTTCTTTCTTGCTGACGTGAACATGCTAAGGCTTCTGAAGCGATCATCCAGGCAACTACCAAGGGTATCTCCCAAAGATTTGTTACTCATTCTTTTTTGTTAGCCTATGTTCTGTGCCGTTCGCAAAGCAGGACCTCAGTCTTACCTGTTTTAATTCACAAAGCTTATCAAAGTAATCTACGGTCTTTGCTTTTTCTGAGTTTTAAATATTACTATTCTTCCTACAAATGTCACAATTTATTGCACACTTAAGGCTAGTAGGAATGTGAGATTTGAAGGAAAAGAACTGGATAGAAATGACTTCATCATTTTTTTTTTTGAACAAGGGAATATAAAAGTTGAACGTGAGAATCAAAGGAAAGCTAAAGAGAATTGGCTTTTTATTTATGGGTAAGAGAATATAAAAGTCTTGGGTACAGATGCATAACAATGAAAGTGTGAGGGAAGAACGCTCTCTTTGACAACTTTGATCAAATAGACTTTGGTAACCCTGTATCCACTTTTTCCCTTCTGTC
Source organism: Aquilaria yunnanensis (assembly GCA_039654915.1). NCBI lineage: Eukaryota > Viridiplantae > Streptophyta > Magnoliopsida > Malvales > Thymelaeaceae > Aquilaria > Aquilaria yunnanensis. The sequence continues at coordinate 32,708,675 of CM077595.1, read as the reverse complement.
CGAAAATTTCTTCATTATGCAAAGTATTTCTTTACTGAATCTGAATTTACTGGCTTTGGTAACTCTTGTCCATCCATTTCTGTCAGAATTAGAGCCCCTCCTGAAAATGCTTTCTTCACGACATATGGCCCATCATAATTTGGTGTCCATTTTCCTCTAGAATCATGCTGAATTGGTAGAATTTTCTTGAGTAGTATGTCACCCTCGTGAAATTGCCGTGGGCGAACCTTTTTATTGTAAGCGCGAATCATCCTCCTTTGATAAAGCTGCCCATGGCAGAGGGCTATCATTCTTCTTTCATCAATTAGGTTTAATTGCTCGTATCTAGCCTTGACCCATTTTGCTTCTCTTAATTGAGTATCCATTAGTACCCTTAATGAAGGAATTTCAACTTCAATGGGCAATACAGCCTCCATGCCATATACCAGAGAAAAAGGTGTTGCTCCAGTAGAAGTACGGGTAATAGTTCTATAAGCATGTAGTGCAAAAGGTAACATCTCATGTCAGTCCTTGTCAGTGATGATCATCTTTTCAATAATTCTCTTGATATTTTTATTGGCCGCTTCTACTACACCATTCATCATCGATCGATAAGGTGCCGAATTGAGATGCTTGATCTTGAACTGTTGGCACAAAGTCTGCATCATTGCATTGTTCAAGTTCGTGGCATTGTCTGAGATGATACACTCTGGCAGCCCATAGCGACAAATGATTTATTTCTTAATGAACCGGCATACCACCTTTTGAGTTACATTTGCATAAGACACAGCTTCTACCCATTTAGTGAAGTAGTCTATTGCCACTAGGATGAATTTGTGACCATTAGAAGCTTTAGGGGTAATGGTTCCAATGACGTCAATTCCCCACATGGCAAAAGGCCAAGGTATTGCTGTTACATTAAGAGGAGCGGGTGGAGCCTGGATCTTGTTGGCATATATTTGACATTTGTGACATTTTCTTACGTAATTGATGCAATCACTTTCCAATGTGAGCCAATAGTAGCCAGCCCTCATTATTTGTCTTGCCATGGTATGACCACTAGTGTGTGCTCCACACATTCCAGAATGAATTTCTTCCATGATCTTTCGTGCTTCATGAGCATCTACATAGCGAAGTAGCATCGAGTCTGGGGTTTTCTTATAAAGTATGTCTAGGTTTAAAAGAAAACCCATTGACAATCTTCGTAGAAATTTCTTGTCATTTTCTGATGCTTCTGGTGGATACACTCATTCTTGGAGGTATTTCTTGATATCGTGATACCAAGGTTTCCCATCCAATTCTTCTTCGATGTTCATGCAATAAGCTGGGGAATCTATTATTTTCATTTCGAACACAGGAGTATGCTCAGGGTCGCTTATCTTGTACATAGCAGCTAAAGTAGCTAAAGCGTCCGGAATTTGATTATCTTCCCTTGGAAGATGATGGAAGCTTATACTGTTCAATTTTCGAGCCAAGTCTAGTATGAGCTTTTGGTAAGGGATCAATTTTGAATCCCTTGTCTCCCATTCTCCATTGATTTGATATATGACTAATGCGGAATCCCCATAAACTCGGAGATCTCGTACTTTCAATTCCAGTGCCATTTGGAGTCCCATAGCACATGCCTCATATTCTACTATATTGTTGGTACAAGGAAATGTAATTTTTGCTATGAGGGGAAACTGCTCTTCGCTTGGAGAGATGAGTATAGCTCCAATCCCTTGTCCCAAAGCATTAGATGCTCCATCGAATGCCATTTTCCATGTTTCATCATCTTCAGAGACTTCCTGTTCTATTGTCATTATATCTCCATCAGGAAAGTCTATTCTCATCGGCTCATAATCATCCAATGCTCTATCAGCCAGATATTCAGCAATCACACTCCCTTTTACAGCCTTTTGGGTGACATACTGTATGTTGTATTCAGACAACAACATTTGCCATTTTGCGATCCTGCCTGATAAAGCGGGTTTCTCAAAAATGTACTTAATGGGATCAGTTTTGGAGATCAGCAATGTGGTGTTGTTGAGCATGTAGTGTCGTAATCGGTGTGCTACCCATGCAAGGGCACAACAGGACTTTTCTACTATTGAGTATTTTGCTTCATATGTGGTAAGCTTCTTGCTCAAATAGTAAATTGCATGCTCTTTCTTGCCTGTCTGATCACGTTGTCCCAATACGGATCTTAATGAAGAATCCTGTATGGATAAATATAGAATCAATGGTTCTCCAGATAGGGGTGGTACCAAGACTGGTGGATTTGATAGGTATTGCTTGATTTTCTCGAATGCCTCTTGGCATTCATTATTCCACTCGATCGGATTGTTCTTCTTTAGTGATTTGAAAAGAGGTTCACACTTGAACGTCAATTGTGATATGAACCTTGCTATAAAGTTGATTCTACCCAGAAAACTTCTTACTTGTTTTGGAGTCTTCGGGGGTTGCATTTCTTGTATCGCCTTAACTTTACTTGGGTCAACTCGAATCCCATCTTTGCTTACCATGAAACCCAATAACTTTCCTGAAGAGGCTCCAAAAGTACATTTGGCAGGTTTCAACTTTAGTTGATATTTGCGAAGTCTATCAAACAGTTTTCTTAGTACTTTTAGATGTCCCCTAGTAGTGAAAGTTTTGGCGATCATGTCATCTACATACACTTCAATTTCTTTATGCATCATGTCATGGAATAGGGCAACCGTGGCTCTTTGATATGTAGCACCAGCATTCTTTAACCCAAAAGGCATCACTTTATAGTAGAAGGTACCCCAAAGGGTAATAAAAGCAGTTTTTATCATATCATCTGGGTCGAGTTTGATTTGATTGTACCCAGAAAAGTGATCCATAAAGGAAAAGTATGAGTTTTCTGCGGTATTATCTACCAGCATATCGATGTAGGAAGTTATCTTTAGGACTGGCCTCGTTCAAGGGCCGGTAATCCTGACAAACTCTTAGTTTCCCACTCTCTTTCTTTTCAACTGGAACTATGTTAACGACCCATTCTGTATATTCAGCGACCCCGAGGAATCCTGCGTCCCATAGCTTTCGAATTTCATCTTTTACTCTCAAGATCAAATCTGGCTTTAATCTTCGTAACTTGTGTCTGACAGGTTTCGCCCCAGGCTTCAATGGTATTTTGTGTAGCACGATATCTGAGCTTAAGCCGGGCATATCTTGGTATGACCAAGCAAATACATCAACGTATTCCTTCACTAAGTGGACTAATTCTTCTTTCTTTTCAGGAGGAAATAGGGTGTTAATCTTGACTTCTTTTACATCCTGACTGTCTCCCAAGTTGAATGTCTCAGTTGGTTCCTGACTTGTTGTTCTTTCTTTCTCATCTCGCTCGATCATTTTTAATAGCTCAGGAGATATTTGAAGATCTTCGTCATCCGAGTCGGTAGTGTTTATAGGATTATCAAAGTTCATTCTTTCATTGTCATCAAAGAGAGTTTCAGGTCTGCATTAACCAGAGAGAAAAGAAAGAAGAGAAAATGGCAAGAATGAGATGGATGCAAACTAGTACTTTATTTATAGTGTGCATAAATCACAACTTTATTGGAATGAAAAGCAATAACTAAAAGGTTCACTTGAACAAAGACTACACCCTATTGATTGAACATTTCTTTAGGAGATTTTTACTATTAGATTACTTTGAAAAGCTATTGATTATAATAGGCAGTTCTATCGCCTCCCAATTGTTCAGCACATCCCGTGGGCTACAGGTTTGAACGAGCTCCTCATCTTCGGGTGAATCACTGATTATTGCCTGAATAGAAAGACTTTCAAAAGACTTGTTGATGTTGATGGTCAGCGCGCCTTCATTGTCATTTTTCGGAATCAAACCACCACTCACGAATGTTTCAGTTATGTCGGGGATATCCAGATTTCTTTCCTGTAGAGGATGCCCTGTTAATCGTGCAATCCTCTTTTCTCTCTTTTCAGCTATCGCCTTCATTTTGTCTTGCCTGGTCGGTGTGAAACCTAGGCCATATTTTTCTTCATTTGCGGAGATTTTTGATGGCTCTGGGATTCCTTGTAGATCTTGTCCCAGACCTAACCCCGGTGAGTATCCTCCTTTCATCATTAGTTTGGCGATCATGCGACTTGTTTTGGAGATGCTAGGCACAGGTTCTTCTCCATATTCACCGATATAGGTAGCATTAACAATTTCAAATTTCTTGAAAGAGCAATCAGGTATATCTTCATTAACCTCGACGTATTGAGCATCCGCAGGTCTAGATAGCAGAATGTCTTCTTCAGCAAAGACTGTGATTAACTTTCCTTCAATAATGAATTTCATTTTTTGGTGTAATGAAGAAGGAATTGCTCCAGCCATATGGATCCATGGTCTTCTCAGCATATAGGTATAAGATGGATTAATGTCCATGACTTGGAATGTGATGTGGAAGAGACAGGGACCAATCCTTATTGGTAGCTCTATTTCTCCAACAACATCTCTTCTCGTCCCATCGAATGCTCGAACAATAATATGACTATTGTTGAGATATGATGGCTCTATACCAATCTTATGTAAGGTTTCAAGTGGCATTACATTTAGAGCTGACCCATTGTTGATAAGAACTCTAGCCATAATTCGATCTTTGTACTTAACCAAAATATGTAAAGCCTTAGAGTGACCCCTTCCTTCTGCTGGTATCTCATTGTCAGTGAATGTGATGAGATTCTGTGCCATGATGTTGTTGACGAGGTGGTCAAAATTATTCACGGAAATATCTTGCTCAACATAGACCTTATTCAAGACTTTGAGGAGGGCTTTTCGATGAGCATCAGAGCTTAAGAGTAATGAAAGTATGGAAATCTTTGCTGGCAGGCGGTTTAACTGTTCCACGATGCTGTACTCACTTTGCTTTATGAGTTTGAGAAACTCAGTAGCTTGTTCATCTGTTACCGTTCGAGGCATCTCTTGCTCTTTGGATGTATTTGTATCAAGAGGTTCACTTGTTGGGTCTGTAACGTTCTTATCTTGTTGGAGCTTGTTCATTTTCTCCGGAGGATAACACCGACCACTTCTAGTCATGCTCCCAACTTCTAATGGAGTTGATGTGATGTTGGAAGTGTAATCATCACTCCATGGAAAAATTTTGTCTGATTTGTAGGGGAATGGCATCGGGACTTGAATTCTTAAAGGCTTAAGAGTAGGTTTTGAAATTGGTATAACTAGTGGTCTTGGCATAGCATTGACTTCTTGCTCTTTAATGATCACATTTACATCATCATCTTTATCTGACATAAAAATGATGACTTGGGATGAGTCTATGAGTCTTTGTAGACTTTCACGGAATTCTGAGCATTCCTGGATGGAATGACTCTTACTGTCATGAAAATCACACCACTCCTCATCTTCAACTTCTTCATGTGCAAAAGAAGGCTTTCCCATGATGACCCCTTCTTTCATAACGCATGAATATACATGCTTAAGAGGTGTTATAATATCGTTGACTGACTTCTTTATCAGCCGGTGTTCTTTTATCATATTGACTGGTTTAGCTTGATGAGGCGGTAATGGGTTGTGAGTGACATTCGGTTCGTCGGAAAAGTCCAACCACTTTGACTCTATTAATTGTTAGACTATGCATTTCAAAGCTATGCAATTCTCTAGGCCATGGCCCACTGCGCCATCATGATATGGGCAAGTTACGTTGGGGTCATACCACCTTGGATATGGGGGTTCGAATGGCCTTGTAGGAATTGGGCTGATAAGTTGACTTTCAATGAGTTTTGGATACAACTCAGTGTAAGTCATGGGAATTGGCGCAAAAACTTCCCTTGGTCTTTGTACAGGTACTGGAGGGGTCGGAACAGGTGGCCGTAACTGATTAGGCCTGTTGAGAGGATAATTGTTAGGCCTATTGGGAGGATAATCATTGGGCCTATTGGGAGGATAATCATTGGGCCTATTGGTAGAATAGGATAGGCGAGGCCCGGTAGCCACGGTACCCACGAGGGGAATCCCTCTTCTGCGTCCTATTTGTTGTACTTCCTCATCCTTTCTTCTGGATGCTCCTCATCTTTTCATGGCATCATTAAAGGACCACTGATTTTTCCGGTTCTAATCCCATGCTCAATTCGTTCTCCAGACGTGACAACGTCTGAGAAATTGGTTGCCGAATTGCCAATGAGTCTGTCGTAATATGGATACTTTAGTGTTTGAACAAATAAAGTAACCATTTCTCTTTCCGTCATGGGTGTCTGAACTTGTGCAGCTAAGTCCCTCCACCTTTGAGCGTATTCCTTGAAGGTTTCTTGCTTTTTCTTTTCCATATTCTGGAGAGTTTGGCGATTCGGGGCCAAGTCCATAACATATTTGTAATTGCTGATGAAGGCCTGAGCAAGGTCATTCCATGTTTTAATGTTTCTTGGACCTTGACTTAGATACCACTGTAATGCTGATTTTGTAAGACTTTCTTGAAAAAGTGCAAAACACACCTTTTCGTCTTTTGTGAGTGGTTGTAATCTTCTTAGAAACAACGTGATGTGAGTGATGGGATCACTCGTTCCGTCATATTTCACAAAATCTGGCACCTTAAAGTCTGAGGGGATTACGACATCTGGCACTAAGCAGAGGTCATCCACTGAGAGAGATCCGAATATAGTGCCTCCTTCAATGGCCCGAAGTCTTTTCTCTATTGTTTCAAACTTTTGAGATTCTCCTTCTTCCTTTGGTAGTGTCTTCTTCTCTTCATATACAGTGTCTTGTTTCAGGTGAATGCTAGTGGACGGACCTGATTCCTGAAACAGATTTTCTTGAACTGAGACTCGTTGCGGGGTGAATCCCAGAGGATAAGTGGGATCTTGTGGTTCTTTGACGGGGACTTGGGTTGCTTTCCCCTTAATTAGCTCCATTAATTGTTTCATTTGTTCGACCATACTTTCAATCTTGGACTCAATATCTGTGAGACGACCTTCGGTTTGCTCTGCCATTAGTCTTGTTTGGAGCCGAGTTGAATATCGGTGTTGAGGTCCAATTTTACCTTTTTTAAAGTAATATTTATTTTATTAGACTCTACATGTATGTGATTGATGTAATGTATGCATGCAATGAGTGAGTTTGATTATCTACTATCGTGGAACTTCAAGACTTCTAGTTATTATTAGAAAGACCAAAAAGTTAGCATAGTTTGATGCGTGGTTTTGATGCATGAAGAACAATTGCACAGAACAGAAGTATAACAAAAGAAAAATAAGGTTATTAACAAGTTAAATAGCAATTAACAACTCATGAACTATTATGGAAAAATGAGTTAAAACCATAAATATAAGACACGAATAAGACAAAAGTATAGAGCAACAACATAGCATAACAACGACATGCTTATAGCGTTGGTAAATGGTAGGAATTCTACGGTCAGTTGTATGTTTAAGTGGGGAATTCTATATGCATAAGGTGGTTTATCAAAAGGCCGAGGGTAGTTCCCGAATCCAATCACTAAATTGTAGTGACGGCTCAATTCCTTACCCTCTAGGGTTTATGTAAGGAAAGGATTAATTCGAGTCGTAGCTTTTCGTGGGCCCATGCAGAGGCTATCCGTCTCAGGAGGCAATACACTACTTTGCTACTTGAAACCGGTGAAGGCTTGGAGACCATGGCCTCACAAGGACAACAACACCAATTCCGCTTTGAAAGAACGAGTTTAAATTGAGGAAGCTCGGGTATAGAGCTTCATGTCGTGAATGTATTATGCATGTTTATAATAAGTAAATATAATACGTAAATCCACATAAGAATAAGCAAAGCAGAACAAAAGAAATTAACTATTAGGCCTGACTCACTGACTTAGGTCCCCAGTGGAGTCGCCAAGCTGTGGCAACGTGCGGGTTTTCGGGAGTCACCACCAATCGGTTTTCGCTCAGGTCAATTGGACATCTAAAAAATTGGTCTGCGAGAGTTCGGAGGTTCGGGAGTACGGTTACGTTAAAATAACTCTATTTTAACGCCCAAAATTGGTACCTTAGTTGATTTTAATTTTGCTTTGCTTGCTTTTAAGTTAATTTTCAAAACAAAAATTTTAACTGAATTAGTCGGATGTGGATTTTTAAATTAATATGGGCTTTAAAATCTTTGGTAATTAATTTGTATAATTTTTATAAACTCGATATTTTCCGAACCATGGATTCTATCGAACCACCCGAACACGGAATTTGATGAAGTTTTAATTAAATATTTTAATCCATATTATAAATTCTGTCGAATTATCCGAATATGGATTTTTATCTAGATATTTAATTTTTATTTTCCAAACCGTGAATCCTGTCGGATTATCCGGATATGGAAATTAGTAATTAAAATTTTTAATTTTTATTTTATTAAATTAATTATTAATTTATCTTTTTGTCATAATTTTTATGAATTTTTTTTATTTTTAATGCTAACTTATTTTTATTTTTTCAAAAAAATTTATTTTAATTTTTTTCATTTTTTTATTTCTTTTATTTCTTTTCTTTCTTTTTTTTCTTCTTTTCTTTCTTTTCTTTTCTTTTTTTTTCTTATTCTTTTTCTTTCTTCTTTTCTTTCTTTTGATTGTTTGGTGAAAGATCTTTTTATTTTTTTTATTTTTAAGTAATTACTTAATTTATAAAGGAACCAAAAAGTAATTATTTAATTATCTAATATCAAGATTTTTTATTTATTTAATAAAGAAACCAAAGAGTTATATATTTTTTAAAAAAAAAATAAGTAAAAGAAAAGTCTTGATATTCATATATTTTTAATTTTGACAAAAGATTTTAAAGTAATTATTGAAATTTTGTTTGGTAAAATTTTATTATTATTATTATTATTATTGGATATTTTATCTTATTTAAAAAAATTTGATATTTTTTATTATTATCTTGGACACTTTATTTTATTTAAAAAAAAGTTTGATACTTTTCCAAACCATGGATCCTGTCGGATCATTTGGATATGGAATTTAATTTAAGTTTTTGTTTATTTAATTAATTATTTTTAATTATAATTTTTATTGGATTTTTAATAATTTTAATATTTATTATTATTATTATTTTAATTTAATTTTTATTAAAAAAATTTATATAATCCATAAAATTTAAAGATATACTTAATTAAGATTTTTATTTTTGGAATTATCTAATTAAGATTTTTTAATAAAAGGAATAAAAGGTTATGTTTTTAAAGAAATAAAAAAATAAATAAAAAATATGTGTTCCAAAATAATAGAGGATGGGGGCTTTGTAAATAAAATGGATTCTTGATTAGTCCTAAAAAAGAAGGTTAATTATTCACATAAAAAAAAATTCTTCTTTTATTTTGTTATTATTTTATTTTTTTAGAGCTAAAAGTGAAATAAGTTTAACCATCTATGTAAAAAAAAATTACATAAAGTAAATAAAAGACAATAAATAAATAAAGTGGGGGCTTTTTGGCCATCCACTTAAAAAATTGCACAAATTAAATAACATATGCAAATAAATAAATAAATAAACAAATAAAAAGCACATAAAGTAAATAAAGGAAAGTTAAAGGACAATAAATAAATAAATAAAAATAAAATGGGGCTTGTTGGCCATACACAAAAAATAGGAGGTATAACCTTCCATGAAAAATAATAATAATAATAATAATAATAACAATAATAATAATAAAAGTTAGTTGTTAGTAATTAGTTCTGCAAAAATTAAAAGGTTAGTGACTTATAATGGAATAATAATAATAATAGTAATAATAGTAAAAGTTAGTTGTTAGTAATTAGTTCTGCAAAAATTAAAAGGTTAGCGACTTATAATGGAATAATAATAATAACAATAATAATAATGGAAGTTAGTTGTTAGTAATTAGTTCTACAAAAATTAAAAGGTTAGTGACTTATAATGGAATAATAATAATAATAAAAGTTAGTTGTTAATAATTGGTTCTGCAAAAATTAAAAGGTTAGTGACTTATAATGGAATAATAATAATAACAATAATAATAATAAAAGTTAGTTGTTAGTAATTAGTTCTGAAAAAATTAAAAGGTTAGTGACCAAAATGAATAATCATGGAAAGATGAAGGATTAAAACAGGGTTTACCCAAAAAATAAAAATTTGAAATTGGCGGGTCGGGTAACGTTTCCGGCCGAAACGATTTCGTTTCTTTTTTTTCTGTTTTCCGGCAATGATGACGGAGGAGGACCCTAGGCTGGCTTCGTCGGCGACGGGCTGACGAGATGGAGGTGGAACGGTGGCCGGAGGGAGAGAGATAGAGGGAAACCGAGAGGGAGAGGTAGAAAGAGAGAGGGACGAACCGGCGGAGGGCGAGACGCGGGGGTGGTTGGCGACGGAGGAGGGCGAGACGCGGGGGGGTGGTTGGCGATGGAGGAGTGTGAGACGCGAAGGTGCGGTGGCTGGTAATGGAAGGCGAGACGCAGTAAAAACGGAGGTCGACGGATGAGGGAAACAGTGGGCTGAAAGAGAGAAAAGGAAAGTTTTTAGTTTTCTGGGAAGAGGGAGGAGAGGTCAGAGACTGTTTCTACAGTTTTTCTGTTTTTTAAATGGAGCTCTAATCTTGATTTTTTTCGTGGTTTCTTCACAGATTTCCACCCCTATTTATAGGGGAAGGGGCCTTGGATTCCCTTAATTTAAAAAAATTCGAAATTTAATTAAAAAAAGACTTATCTTTTAATTTGGTAAAATGACAGTTTCAGTCCTTTACGTCTCTTTGACTTTGGGGATGTTCCTGAAACTTCTAATTGAGACAATTTTGTCTTTTTCTGTCAATTTGGGCCAGAACCGTCGGTTTGGCCCAAAATTCATGCGAAAAACTACCAAATGCTCCTGGAACTTTCAGATTTTGTCAAATTTCCCAAAACTTCTTAATTTTGTCATTTTTACCCCAAACTTTTCAATTTTGTCATTTTTTTATGGAGTTATTTTTTTTAATTTTTATTTCATACATACATATATACACACATATATCATTTTTAACTAAACCCTTATAAACAAAAATGTATTTTAAACTAATTAACTTAATTAAAATTTTTTCAGTAATAATAATATTAATTAATTAATTAATAATTAATTAATAATAATAATTTTTTTTAATTTTTTTTATTATAAAAAGGGTCGGACGAAATTGGGTGTCAACAGACATTATTGCTATCCTCGGCTAACAAAGTACTTCGGTGGATACCATTGATTTGGCCAAAGTATCCGCCTCCATATTTTCTTGACGAGGTACATTTTTCATCTGTACCTTGTCAAATTCTCGGATAATTCTCTTTACGAGGTCATTAGTTTGGGTCTTTTGCCCCGTAGTCCCTTACCATCTATCGAATCACCAGCTGAGAATCACTGTGGGCCTTCAGATTTCTTACACCAACTCTTTTTGCCAACCGTAATCCTGCTATGAGGGCTTCATATTCGGCGACGTTATTGGTGACGTTGAAACTGAACTTGATGGACTTTGAAGCTTCCATTCCTTCAGGCCCTCACAGAATTACTTTAGCTCTTTGATGTTCAGAACTGGATGCACCATCGATGAAGAGTGTCCACTCAGGTTCGTCCCTTCCAAGGTCCTCCAGGGTATCTTCGGTTCGTGGTGCTTTGGCGATGAAATCCGCCAATGCGTGGGCCTTTATTGCCCATCTAGGTTTATAGGTGATGTCATATTCACCGAGCTCGATGCACTATTTTGATAATCTTCCAGAGTGGTCTACCTTCCACATGACTTCCCTAATAGGTAGGTTACTCCAAACAATGATAGGATGTCCATGGAAGTAAGCCGCAGCTTTCTGCTTGCCAACACTAGAGCATAGATGCCCTTTTGCAGGAGAGGGTACCTAACTTCGGCACCATGGAGGGACTTTCTCACATAGTATACTGGCCACTGTTTTCATCCCTCTTCCTTTACAAACACCGCACTTGCTGCCTTTTCGGTGACGGTGAGGTAAAGGATGAGAGGTTCTGCTTCACGTGGCTACCGAAGTGTCGATAGACGGGTTAAGTAGCTCTTGAGTTCATCCCAAGCTTTCTGGCAGTCTTTGTTCCAAGGGTGTTCCTTGGTATCGAAGTTACCTTCATTTTTTGCTGTTTTGGTAAGCACTTTGAAGAATGGTCGGCATCGGTCACCGTATCAGGAGATGAATCTGCTAAAGGCTGTTATCCTTCCCGTAAGCCTTTGCACATCCTTGGTCATTGTGGGAGTTCAGAATCCTATCAGGGCCTTGACTTTATCTAGGTTGGCATCGATTCCTCTTTCCAATACCATGAATCCAAGGAATTTGCCAGCACTTACCCGAAACACACACTTCTCAGGGTTAAGATGGATTCTGAATTCCTGAAGTTAATGGAATGTTTCCTTTAAGTCTATGATATGACTACTAGGTGGCTTGCTCTTAGCTATCATATCTTTGACATATACTTCGATCAGCCTTTGGTATGAGGCTTCTCCATTTTTAAGGCCGAAGGGCATTTTGATGTAGCAGTAGGTCTTGACTTCGGTAATGAAGGCAATTTTTTCCTCATCTTCGGGATCCATCCAAATTTGGTGATATCCACTAAAGGCATCGAGGAAGTTAAGTAAACCGTATTCGGCGGTGGAGTCTACCAATTGATCTATTGGCAGCAAAGGATATGAGTCCTGAAGACAGGCACTGTTTATATTTTAGAAGTCGATGCACATTCAGAGTTTATCACTCCCTTCCTTCGTGGCAACAACAACATTGCTGAGCCATTCGGGGTACTTGACCTCCCTTATTATGCCCACTTCCTTCGTGGCAACAACAACATTGCTTAGCCATTCGGGGTGCTTGACCTCCCTTATTATGCCCACCTCTGTTAACCGTTGGACTTCGGTTTTAACAAAATTGTTCTTATGCGCTGAGAGGCTACGCTTTTTCTATCGAACAGGCTTCACCTCCAGGCGTACTGTAAAACTGTGTTGAATTATACCAGGTTCTACCCCAGGCATGTCCTTCGAAGAGTAGGCAAATAGATCTTTGTTCATTAATAGAAGAGATACAACCTTTTCCTTGTCACCTTCGGCCAGTTTTTTCCCCACTTGGGTACTTCAGCCTGGGACAAGTTCTACATCCTCTGTTTCTATTTTCTCAAAGTCATTTTTTTCTCCTTCTATTGCCTCTTCGCTGACCATGCTCTTTTCTCCACAAGTCTGTACATGAACTTTCATTGCGCTCTGTCTTGCCTTCATGAAGACTTTCCTTACTTCGGCTTGATCAATGAATATTTCCGCGTCCCCTTCCTTCGTGCCGAACATGACTGTTAAGTACTTTATATCTGGGTGAATGTGAAGATTTCTTTGTGTCTGCCTTCCGAGGATGGCGTTGTATGAAGAAGGGACATCTATGACAATGAACCTTGTCATTGTGGAGCCAAAGAGCTTTTTCTTGTTCTAAACTAAAGTTCCCCTTAGCATCAAGGGAAGATCAATCCATCCAAGTATAAGGAGTTCAAAAGGACCTACGTTGAAGGTAGGAGAAGTAACAAGTTTAAGATTACCCTTGGAGATGCCCAAGTTCAGCAATAAGTGGGAGAACAAAATGTCGGCGTTTGAGCCATCATCAATGAGCACTCTTTTGACATCCTAACTCCCTATCCTTGCCTTGATTAGGAAGGGGTCGTTGTGAGGGAACTTCACGGTAGACCCGTCTTTCGAACAAGCTTGTTCACCAAGTTGCTGAATTCCATCATCGAGATTTCTCAGGCTTTCCTTTTCCTTTCCACCGAGGGTATCCTCGTGGTGATGGTCTGGATCACTTCGGCCAAAGATGGTGGGTGCTTTTAAGGACTTCGGTTCCAACGTCGGTTGGAATCATAGTCCTCATCCTCCCCTCTTCTCTCTTCTTCCCTTCTTTCTCGGCCTTTGGGCAACAGCATCCGCAGGTATCGTCAAAGTTGCCCTTGCTTGATTAGAGACTCGATATACTTCCTCAGCTGGAAGCAATCCTCGGTATTGTGCCCGTGGTCCCGATGAAACTCACAGAACTTCTTATTGTTCTTTTTGTTTTCCAAGGTCATGGCCTTCAGACGCTGGATAGTGGTTCCTGTCTTTCCATGGCCATCAGTGTGTTCATCCTTGTAGTGTTTAAGGGAGTGAACGAAATTGGCCTCTTCCTCCTTTGTTACCGAGGTCTGCCCCTGCCCTCGGTGGGATACTGAGATTGATGACTTTGACCCTCGGGGTGATTATGATCAGACTTCGATCCCTCCATTCTCAGTTTTTCGGCTGTCATGTGCTGTTCTGCCCTTTTATAGAATTCTTCAAGGGTGTCGGGGGATCTTTGGAGAACTCGTAGAAGAATTATGAGTCTCTCCTAAGTCCCCTGATCATGGTGAGGATGCAGATTTTGGGGCGAAAGTCGGGCACGCTGAGGGCTTTTCTGTTGAACCTTTCGACATAGTCCCGAATGGTCTCCCCATTCTTTTGAGCTATGTCAAACATTTGGACAGACATTTTTGCCGTCGACATACTCCCAATGAACTATTGGGTGAATGCGGTGGATAACTCCTGGAAACCCATTACTGCTCCTAGAGCCAAGGAGTTATGCCATGCAGTTGCTAGACCTGACAAGGTGACCTCGAAGTATTTGCAGAAGGTGGCGTCATCAACATCATGCGACACCATGCTGTGCCTATATTTCGTCAAGTGAGCTTAGGGGTCATTGCGCCTATCATACGTTTCCAAGTGTGGTACTCGGATGTCACTTGGCATAGGTGCCTCAACTACTGCACAGATGAAGGGTGACTCTTCTCTGGTGAAGGTCTCCAACAACCTTGACTAGGCAGGTTTTCGAGAAACTTATTTTTCCACCTTGTTTAACCTTTCAAGGATTCTCTCCATGAGGATGGCAGTGCTGTCCTCTCCCCGTTGCCTGTAGTCACCGACAACGGACAGCAACGTCTCCTTTTTGGAAAGTAATTTCGTCGGTAGGGGGATTGAGACTTCACCGACAGGAGGTTCTAGGCTCTTTCGACACTGTTTCCCCAGTGCGCCGTCCCATGGTTGGTATTGTTAGTGTTGTGCCCAAAAAAAAGCCAATCATGAGATGATTGTATTTTTGCACATTGAGTCATGATATTTTATTAAGGCATTAATCCAGCAATTTTGTTTGTTGTTTTGTTTCTGCGTAACGTAATAAACATAATTGTAACCCTAGAATAATGATATTCTTAAACGTCCCTAGTCTAGTATTATTGTGGAGCGGGTTGCAATAATACATAATGACTAGCATATGTGGAGACTAATATGAGATATGTAGTCTACATATGGGTACAAGTTGGAGAACTTGTGAACTGGACCGACCCACCATGAGAACACTTCATGGATCGTTATATGAGTGTCATAAGTGATTCTCATAGTGATCATGGTATATGTAGTCCTTCGACCTAAGATCATCAAGGTTCCCTACATGTGAGTCACATACTTTGATACTTTTCTTTGTTGCTCGTAACTGAGTGAACTTGAAGGAGGTCATTGGGTATGTCACATATCATGCGGAGGGATTTGTATGATCAAGATGGGATTTGTCCCTCCTATGTAACGGGAGTGATATCTTTGGGCCCTTGATAGAGTGAGACTTAGAAAATGCATGGCCATGCTCCGATGAGTTGATATATGATATCAATGTTGTCAGTTTAAGTTGGTCTACTCGGTAATCAAGAAACCAAAGATTAGGCTATACGAGAGTGACACATTCCATGCCTCGTGCTTAGTCTTGATATCTTGGACAAAGGGACAATGGCATATATCGGTGATGATCATAAAGGTTTAGTCGATTCACCGACAATCTTGTCACTTGGGTAGCAATGATGTGTTGCTAGACACCGCTCATTGCTTATGATCATAAATGTGATTTATGATCATTGCCAACATGGCAAGAGCCTATTGGGTCGCACACATAGATCTATTTGGATCATTAGAGTGCATGGGCTAATTATTTGGGTTATGGTTTCACTTTAATTTCGTATTAATAATGCGCCAAGGAGTTGAGCCATTATTAAGCCCGAAATTAAATCCTAATTGGATTAGGGCTTTGAAACCCATTAGGCCTGGAAGTTGAGTCTCACTATAAATACAACTTTTAAGTGAGAAATTCGCAGGTCTCCTTGCCCTAGCCTCCCAAAAGGACAGCCGCACTCTTCTCTTGCAATTCCTTGGAGGACGCAAGCTAGCACTGCGAGCGCGAGAGAAATGCATCTGCCGGGACGTGGTGGAAGCGTGGTGATCCCGAGAGGCTCGTGTGGATACCATAGAGAGCCTGAACACGTCAACTGTTCAGGTTTTGTGATTCGACTCTACAGTTGAGTGAGAGATCTCAACCGAAAATTAGGTATGAAATTTTCGAACACCCGGTTTACCCCATTTCACTTGGATCCTGGAGGGTTTCGGTTAAATTCCGCTGCGCTGTTTGGCTTCCGAAACCCAACAGTGGTATCAGAGCTACTGGTGAAACCCTAAATCGGGATTGAGTGTTGAATCGCATGATGCTATGTGTTCGATTCATTTTCGGCCATGATTAATTAGATTGATTCATGATGCATGAAACCGAAATTCGTAATGAACATATGAGATATATGAAGAAACGACACAAATTGGTTAATGAGATTAACCCAAAATTGATAGGTATGAGATACCTATATGGATTAGGATTCTTGCAATAGTTGCAAAAACCCTAGGTTTGTTCGGATTCGGCCTGTTCGGGCACCGAAAGTAAGGTATTTTTGGTGGCTCGAATGGAGGAGTCTCGGGTGCCTACTTTCTCGAAATAGAAGATTTCGGGCTAGGCAATTGTAAGACAATTTTATGCGCCGGGGGGCGCTGCCCCCCACGCCCCCCACAAGGGTGGCTCCCCTTGACCCCGTCCGCTGACCGGTCAGCGGAACCACCGCTCGCTGACCGGCCAGCGGGACCACCGTATGCGAAGCGCCACATAAATAAAAACTAGTTAATCAACACGCGAAAATTGGCATGCATCTTTGTTGAATGAGATTTGACATGATATGCTGATTGCTGTTTGAAGCATGGCTCATGGTTATAGCCCTTGATTGGTTGTACTTGTAAATACGGCCTGCGAGTCGTGCCTTTTCTTATCACTCTCATTGTACATTCTCTTCTCACCTTACTCCCCTCGAATGTAACTCGAGGTTTCTATTATTGATGTAATGGTGCATTATGGGCTCATCCAAGGTGGTATGTCCAAGGAGGTGACAACAAAAAGGCAACCAAGAAAGGAAGAGAAGGAGCTTGTGAAGACTCTTTTCTTTTCTTAGGCTTTTATGATATTCTCATTGGCTTGAGAATATCGCATAGTTTGGGCTATAACCATGTCACGTTTATTTCTTGTAAGCTTGAGATGCATGTTTTATATTTGTATGTGATGAATGTATAAAACAACCGGAGATAACAAATTGGTGAGATCAAAAGATAAAATCCCTCAAAAAAATATTAAGTCATTAAATGTGATGCCTTCCAAATGTTGGCACTCATCAAGACTTTGATCAACATTAGGTGGGTTTGCCAAAGCAAAGCACCTGTGTTCATCTTGGTAAGGCGCGATGGGATAATTGTGATATCCAAACTGCTAACTTTGGATTCGACTTAACTAAGTCACCCTAATAGGATTAGGGACTTAGAGGCATAGAGTTGGGCTTAAGTTCATGAGATGAGCTTGGACAAGTGTTGTTCACCCAACTATCCAAGAGTTGCATAAGATGCAATTGGCAAGGAGTTGCCTACCTAAATAGCTGTAACTTGAGAGAAAAGCCAAAGCTGACTCAAGTTGTGGTCAAATATGGATCTTGGCCCACTAGAATACCTTAGCGCCGAGGTGTTCCGAAATAATATCAAGGGTTATTATTTTGAGGAAAATAGTGGGAGTATCGTTTAATAAAAGTCCTTATTAAATGAATTAAAATACATGACTCTTACACTACATATTTACTGTTGTAGATAACCATGGCACAAAACACATCGACACTTTCGTTGCGATCGATCCTTGAGAAGGAAAAACTGAATGGGACCAACTTTCTCAAATGGTACCGAAACTTGAGGATAGTCCTCAAACAAAAGAGAAAGGCTTATGTCCTAGAGCAGCCCATTCCGAATGAGCCTGCTGCCACTGCTCCAAGAGCTGAAAGGGATGCTCACAAGAGGCATTCTGATGATGCTTTGGATGTTGCATGCCTCATGCTTATTACCATGGAATCTGAGCTTCAGAAGCAACATGAGAACATGGGGGCGTTCGATATGATCGAACATCTCAAAATGCTTTTCCAAGAGCAAGCTAGGCATGAGAGGTTTGAGACCTCTAAGGCATTGTTTCAGTGCAAGATGTCTGAGGGAAGTCCCGTGGGTTCTCATGTGCTCAAGATGATTGGGTACATTGAGAATCTTGAGAATTTGGGATTTGCTCTTTAGAAAGAGTTGGCTATCGATGTAGTCTTGCAATCGTTGCCTGAAAGCTACAGTCAATTCATCATGAACTATAACATGAACGACCTTGACAAGTCCCTCCCTGAATTGCTCAACATGTTGAGAACTGCTGAGCAAAACCTTAAGAAGGCTAAGCCCATTTTGATGGTTCAAAAGGGCAAGGGAAAGGGAAAAGCCAACAAGAAGAAGGATAAAGCTAATGGAAAGTCCAATGCTAGTTCTTCTTCAGCTGCACTGAAACCAAAGGGTGGTGTGGCAAAGGAAGGGGAGTGCTTCCATTGTAAGCAACCTGGACACTGGAAGCGCAACTGCAAGCTCTATCTTGAAGAACTTGCTAAGGAAAAGGGAAGTAAGACTTCCACTTCAGGTATTTTTGTTATAGAGGCTAACTTTTCTACTTCCTCATCCTGGGTATTGGATACTGGATGTGGATCTCACATTTGTGCAAATGTGCAGGATCTAAGTAGAAGTAGAAGATTGGCCCGAGGTGAAGTGGACCTACGTGTTGGAAATGGAGCAAGGGTTGCTGCCTTAGCCGTAGGGACTTATGTTCTCACTTTACCTAGTGGATTAGTTTTAGAATTAGACAACTGCTACTTTGTGCCTACTATTAGTAGAAATTTGATTTCTGTTTCTTGTTTGGACAAGAAAGGTTTTTCATTTATAATAAAGGACAAATGTTGTTCTATTTATTTGAATGAAATCTTTTATGGTAGTGCTCAACTTAGCAATGGGTTGTATGTTCTAGACCTTGAAGATCCAATCTATAATGTGAATACCAAGAAGGTCAGATTAAATGATTCAAACTCGACCTATCTCTGGCACTGTCGCTTGGGCCATATAAATGAGACCCGCATATCCAAGCTCCATAAGGATGGACTCTTGGACTCATTTGATTTTGAATCATATGAGACATGTGAGTCATGTTTGTTGGGCAAGATGACCAAAGCCCCATTCACAGGGCAAAGTGAAAGGGCTAATGACTTACTAGGACTCATACATAGTGATGTATGTGGCGCTATGTCTACACAAGCTAGAGGAGGTTCCCAATACTTCATTACTTTCACTGATGACTTCAGCAGATATGGCTATGTGTATCTTATGAGACACAAGTCAGAATCCTTTGAAAAGTTCAAAGAATTCAAGAATGAAGTAGAGAATCAAGTCGAGAAGAGTATCAAAGTGCTTCGATCAGATCGAGGTGGAGAGTACTTGGATCGAGAATTCCTTGACTATCTGAAGGAGTGTGGTATAGTATCACAACTCACTCCACCAGGTACACCTCAATGGAATGGTGTTTCTGAAAGGAGAAATTGAACTCTGTTAGACATGGTTCGCTCTATGATGAGTCAAGCTGACCTTCCAAACTCCTTTTGGGGACATGCTCTAGAGACAGCCGCTTTTACACTAAACCGAGTTCCATCTAAATCGATTCAAAAGACACCATATGAGATATGGAGTGGGAGGCGTCCCAATTTGTCTTTTATGAAGATTTGGGGCTGTGACGCTTATGTAAAATGTCAATCCTCTAACAAACTAGGGCCCAAATCTCAAAAATGTCTTTTTGTTGGGTATCCCAAAGACACAAAGGGTTATTATTTCTACAATCCCTCTGAGCAAAAAGTGTTTGTTGCTCGAACTGGTGTCTTTTTGGAGAAAGATTTTATCTCTAAAGGAACTAGTGGGAGGAAAGTAGAACTTGAAGAAATTCAAGAACAACAAGGAGACATCGAACCTGAAATGGAACCTGAACAGACACCACAAGATGTTGTGGTTCAAGAGTCTGTTCCTGTAGCACAAAGCCCACGTAGGACTGGTAGGATTCGGCGTGAGCCCGAGAGATATGGATTTCTTGTGACTCACACCGGTGATGTGATGCTCATGGATCAAGATGAGCCCACAACCTGCCAACAAGCTATGTCGGGGCCTGACTCTGAGAAGTGGCTAGTGGCCATGAAATCCTAGATGGAATCCATGTATGAAAACCAAGTATGGACTTTGGTTGACCCACCTGAAGGGGTAAAACCCATAGGGTGCAAATGAGTTTTCAAGAAGAAAACTGACATGGATGGTAATGTGATTACCTTTAAGGGACGATTGGTTGCAAAAGGTTTCAAGCAAATTCATGGTATTGACTATGATGAAACTTTTTCACCAGTTGCTATGCTTAAATCCATCCGAATTTTGTTTGCTATTGCTGCACACTATGATTATGAGATATGGCAAATGGATGTCAAAACTGCATTCCTAAATGGAAAGCTACTTGAGGATGTGTACATGACACAACCTGAGGGTTTTGTCACTCCTGAGAATGCCAATAAAGTGTGCAAATTGCAAAGGTCCATTTATGGACTGAAGCAAGCTTCTCGAAGTTGGAATCTTCATTTTGATGATGCAATCAAAGAGTTTGGTTTTATCAAAAATGAAGATGAACCTTGTGTCTACAAGAAGGTTAGTGGGAGCGCTATTGTCTTCTTGGTGTTGTATGTAGATGACATACTACTCATCGGGAATGACATTCCTGAGCTACAGTCTGTGAAGACTTGGCTCGGGAAATGTTTCTCTATGAAGGACTTGGGTGAAGCAGCCTATGTGTTAGGCATCAGGATCTATAGAGATAGATCTAGAAAGCTTCTTGGCCTAAGTCAAAGTACATATATTGACAAGGTGCTAAAGAGGTTTAGCATGCAAGATTCCAAGAAAAGATTCTTGCCCATGTCACATGGTATCACTCATTCTAGATCTCAGTGTCCGAGTACAACCGAGGAGAGAGAGGGCATGAGTAAGATT